>OX424547.1:6050392-16050392 GCA_949152445.1 Cerastis rubricosa
TTTTTGGTAGTAAAAAAACCAAACGAGTTGTAGAGAGAGAAAAATATGGAACAGACGTTGATCATAAATATTTGTTGTAACATGTCAATGATTTACGTCTTTTCCATTTCTTCTCGGTAGTTTCTGACACTCAAATTTTGACTTTCCATTTTCGTTAAGGTTGATAGAAATGTTGTTTTTTCCGGGTCTCAAAGGCTGAACTTTTTCGCGCCAGAGTGTTTATCTATAAAAACTTAAATATATATAAAAAATCAGAAACGTTAGATATTTCTGGCGAAACAAAACTGCGTAAAATACTATTACACGTTCAGTAAAAAAAAGCTTATTATTCTAAACTAACAATTGCTTTCATAGGACGACACCCTTTTATAATGACTAATACTTTTGAAAAAAAGATTTAAGCATAATATTGAAAGATCTCTAAGAAAATGGAATTCATTCTAATTGCTACCATTGAATAGGTTGGCCCATAGTACCGAATTCCAAGCGACAAAACCCTTAAGGTCTCTTAAGGTCTTCAAATTTAGGATTATCGAAACGATTTTCAATAATCCTAAGCCCCTCTACTGATTGTTATTACTTTTATAATAAAGCCCTCATCTTTTCATATACAGACAGACGTAGACATAAACAGAAAACGATATTACATAGAAATGAATAAAAAGTCCATTTCGGATCGAGATATTAAACATTCGTAGCGAAATTAAGATGGAAATCTGAAGAGCCGTATTGTTCTTATGAAGGAAAAAAATTTGAGAAAAAATTATTATCGGTCTTATATCTGTCAGAACATTGTGAAAGAGAATAAATATTTGAGATTTCGGGTCCTGAATGCAAATAGAAGACTGTTTACTGAACACACTCATGTTGATCCTTTGAGCTTTTATTTCTTCCAAGGCTGGTTTGAAATGGTCACAAAAAGGCGGTATTGAAAATGATAGCTGTCAATGTCCATGTGTGCTGTGCGATATCTGTGATTTTTCTAATGATGTGAAAACTAATCTGACATACATTCTTAGCGCATTTAAGAATCTCTCTTGAAGCCTTGCTCCAGCTGGTTTTGCTTCCAATGGACCGCATTTATAATATTATTTTATTCCATATAACAAGCCGTACTGGGCAAGCGTAGTGGAGTACGGCCCACTCTCTTTAACTAAGGGGCTTGTGGCCCGACCGTGGTTTTCATCATCATTTCAGCCGAAAGACGTCCACTGCTGGACATAGGACTCCCCCAAGTGTCGCGACATTGACCGGTCCCGTGCGACTTACATCCAGCGGATCCTCGCAACCTCCACCAGGTCATCGGTCTACCTAGTGGGAGGCCTTCCAACACATTGTCTTCAGGTTCGTGGTTGCCATTCTAGAACTTTTCGGTCCCACCGGCCGGTGCGATCCGTTCTGCGAGCAATGTGCCCAGTGGTTTTAGATCATTATTATCTGGATCTAATCAAAGTTCGAATGAATCGGTTTCTTCTAGGCAAGCGTTCTCCACCTTACGCCGCATTATCGGTTCACATAAGGCGAGTGGCGGCCAAACCTATAAAATTCAGTAAAAAAGCTCCTTGCAGATAAGATAAGATGTTTAGATAGATTATTTGCTTTAAACATGGTATACAGAGGTGTTATTATAGTATATGATATCATACATGTTTTGCTTAAAACTAAAACATGCAAACTTACACGAATAAACAATTTTGAATTGGTAACCATTACAATTTATGTTCAAAAAATCCTTAATACTATAGCAATTATTAGCATTCAGGCATTTGTATACTTTAATTTTGAATAACCTGCAATTTAATATTTTTAATACTATGATATTAATATATTTTAGTACATGATGACATTAAAATGAAAAATAGATATAACGCAGGTAATACATTAAACGTCCCAGACACGTTTGCGCGTTCTAAATCATTAAACAAATAAAATGTAAAAAACACAGTAAAAATGTCATCACAATTTTTAACGTGACAGGATTTGTACGTGAGATTTTTTAATCGTCAGTAAATCCGGCTCTAAATTACATGCATGCATAAAATATTATATTCATAGTTGCACAAGCTGGTACAAGCTCAATAAAACCTGTTTCAATTTGTACGCTTAAAGTAAAACATTTATTATTTCTTTGAGTTTTTTAGGTGTTTTGAAATTTTGTTAGGAAAACGTGATGCTTATTTTTTATGTGTTTTATTGATTTGTGATTTCTAATTAATCTAAAAACTATTGGTATTCTGTACGTTGACAAACCAAACTACAAATAAACATAATTTGACCCGGTGATCAGAAGTGAATAGAGAAAATACTCTTTTATCTCATTTTAAAAATAATGTATAAATCTAGTTTCAATGTTTTTTTTAAAGGCCAAGCAGTTATATAAAATACATGTAATACTAGATTTTTTATTTATCATAATTTACTATCAACATCGTACTTCTGCCCATATCCCAATTTATTTGGGGTCGGCGCAGCATGTCTAGTTCTTCCATACTTCTCTATTACTCTTCTTTTCAGCAGTCACCTCCTTTTTAGACATATCACCCTTCACACAGTCCATCCATGGTTTTTTTAGTCTTCCTCTACTCTTGTACTTGTATCATAATTTATTATGTTTGTAGAAAAAATAACACCGTTGGACATAAATAACTAGATATCAAACAATTACAATTACGACAAATGAAGGTCTTTCGCGAACTAATGCGAAATAATAAGTCTGCTCTTATCGAGCCAACATACACTTAATAATCATTTCGTTTCTTTCATATTAGTCAATTAGGCTATCGTTGATAACAAATTAGGGGCGGACAATATCATTACTGATATGGATAATAATTTCATCATAAGCATTTCTTAGAAAATAGTACTAGTAGTAGCTTATTAATATGATGATTAATAAGCTACGCCTGGGTTAGATTAGTTGTCTGACTTTCGGGCTACTGCCGAGTTGAACGGAACGGCTATCCTGTTTTCCGAGACACAGAGGAAACTCGGTATGTAACGGTGGTCACCCATCCACGGACCAACCTTGGCAAACGCGGCTCAACCTGAAGGTCGACTCAAGGGGCTGTTTTTATTTAGCTATGATATGAGCTGAGAATCAATGAGGGTTAATGTGACCGCCTAATTCTTCTAAACTTCGATGGATAACCATTGGTACAGTAATCACCATCATTTAGAGCTTTTATTCGGGGAAGTATAGGAGTTTATTATTTTCTATGGCCTCAGCTAAACCACAACAACAACGACATTTTGCCATGTTACCACTGCAACCGACTGAAACAGGAGCGGGTCGCTAGTTTGAATATAAATTAAACCCGCAGAACTAACGCTTTCACACTTAAGCAACAATGTTGTCGTATTCAACAACATCAAATAGGTTTCAGGATCCTAATAAACCTTTCCTAGAAGATTCACCCCTAGGTACTAGCATAGTTCATCAAAGCTTAGTGCATACTACAAGTAAGACGCGGACTTAAGTAAAGACTCCTTGAGACTTCAAAGATGCTTCATTAAGTCTGTCCTGTGCATTATTATAGTGAGTAAATAGGTCGTATATTCACATATTGGTGTTTTGAGTGCAAAATAATGGAGAAGAAAGGAGGTGGACATTGTCAGACTAAAAGACTAAGATTAAATAATGAAGATTGCTTTCTTGGTAGTAAAAGATGACACATGGGTAATGAGTACCAATTTCTACATTGGACACCAATATTTTTTTTCGGATTGGAAATCTTCAAATAACTCCTCCCGCTTCGGGCGGAGCGGAAAGGAGTATCAGACTTGTACTGACTAAAACCCATCCATGTTCCTTCTTAGCCCTTTGTGTTCCAGGGCCATGGTATCTCTTTCAAACAGCCCCGCAGCCCTAGCAGGCATCGGCCCTCTCGAACCCCTTCCAATTTGCTGACATCTCCTTGAGGCGCGCGTAGATCACGAACGCGCCGTCGGCACGGCCTGTCGTCATAAGACGGACGGACGGTGAGCTAGCCCATTACTCACCGTCCATAGGCCCGTGACATTGGGTACGCCTCATACTATGTTGTTACCTGCAGTTACATATCATTCGATAACTATGTTTGAAATAAATAGAAGTTACTACTACACCAACTAAATATACATCATCATCCTGATGGGCATAAGATAGTTTAGAGAAAGGAGGCGGATGCAGCTGAGTACCAGTATTTTACATGAAGCGACTGCCTATCTGACCTCCACAACCCAGTAACTGGGTAATGCGATACCCCTTGGAAAGACTGGATATAAGACTTTTGGGTTCTGACTACTCGTAACGACTGTCAAAGATCTACAAATGACAGCCGGAACCAATGGCTTAAGGTGCTTTCCAAGATACGAAGGAAACTCGGTATGTAATTATGGTCACCCATCCACGGACCAACCTCGGCAAGCACGGCTTAACCTTAAAGATCGACCCTTGCGGCTGTTATTAGCTCAGCCAGAGCGTCTCCTGCTACGATCCTTACATTACTTCTTGTTTTTGGTCCACGTTCATACATAAGCTGGCCTACCATGACGTCTTATAGCAGTATTGATTTATTCTTATTCCAGTGTAGGAAAGAGACGGAGCTATACAGGATGTCTAGCCCCATCTCTTTCCCACACTGAAAAAGGAATAAAACAAAAATGTTTTAAGACGTCATAGTAGGCCAACTGCTCATACACTTATGCCCGTTGCGAGTACTACGCACCTGACTTTTTTGAAGAACCTCACCAATCAGGTCAATGTATGTCCTTCTTGGGCGTTTCTTCCCAGACCAGTCACATCTGCTTTGTAGATACCTTTTGTTAGTCGCTTTTCACTAATCCTCTCCACATGATCAAACCAACTAAGAATATTCTTTTAAATTTTAGTCACTACATCTTCTTTTAAACCGCAATGTTCTCGTATAACTTCTATACTCAATTTATCATTCAGAAAACACCTCTAAAAGAATAAAGTTATATCGAAGTTCTAAAATCATCCCTCTTTCCGCGTGCACGATTATTTCACTGCATCTGGTAGTTTTGTACAGAAGATACCCCGCGAAGGAGCCAGTTGATGAGCGTTTCTTCCTTACTCCCCATTTTACGACATACATCGCCAATAAAGGGTTAAAATATCCGTTTACACCCACTTTAAAACCCACGTTTACAACCAAAATATATATTTTACGGTGAACTCGTAAATAAGACGGTGTTAAACAAAAAGCGATTGTCCTCTTTATTACGACGTTCTGTGTAAAAACTCGTCGTTTTCTGAGTGCGGTTATGTCTTGTGATTACATCGTAAAATGGTGGTGTTTTTATAAAACGGCTTTTAAGGTAATGGTCGAGTTTATTTCTGCGTCTTCAATTAGGCATTCAAAAGTGGTTTTAGCATAAATTAAGGACGGAGAGGACACAGACGCTAAAATGTTTACCACGTCATATTCAGTACATCATTTTGAACCAACGCAATGGTTACATAGAAAATTTTACATAGGTAATTTCGTTTTACTATCGATATCCGTCCTTCCACTCTGTATAAATTATCACTCTGAGATAGCATGATCATTTTTAGCTGCTACGCATTTGCTTATTATCTCTGTTTAATACAGCGTTGCTAGGCCGGAAACATTTGGCCCAACGTGATTATTTATTAAGGCTTTGTTTCGTCCGTCAATCGAGAATCTCCTCAATTTCCTTAACATTCTCAATAGCCAAACATAGTTATTCCACACAAACCGCGACCATAAATCATAATAACAAACCCGCACCCTTCATAACTTCATACAAATACAGTTTATCATCATTCAAGTCGCGAACAACTGAATAAGTGATAACTAAAATAAAACATCTGAACCCATCGAGTGCCCGGCTTTCGGCTCTCGGCTTTCGGCCTTTGGCTTGAATTATTGAACGCCAGTTGGAGTATGAAATTTATTATGCATCCAGTCTAGCTGTCGGAACACTAACTGAATGTAATCATGCTTCATTGCATTTTGATGGTGGACGGGTTGGTCATTTTAACTGTGTCTACATGGGGTTATGTGCTTTCGTATTTTATGTAGATTTTGGCTTATTTACCTCAGTGTATGTTATCGAAGCAGTTAGTTTCAAAAGAATTGTGGAGAGTTTCTGCTCCAAGATTCAGTGGATTTCTTCTATTAGACTAGGTTGGGGTAGGTAGGGTAGCATGGGATTTTATCATACATTTTCAGTGCTGAGATTAAGCAGAAACTCTTCTGTGGATCCGTCAGATTTTTGCTGATGGCCCTTCCTCCAACCTCAACTGTTAACTGCAACACTTCCAATGCAAAGTTTCAAATTGACATTGTAGTCAATTTGAGATCTTTTAAATTGCCACATCTGCTTGTAAACTTGCAATGACAACGTAAAAATACTACAGAATTTATCCTATGGAATTTAGATTTTACACCTTTGATTTAGTCTTAAAACTATTCAAAATCATTCGAATGAACTCCTTGCGTCCCTGCTAGGCCCAAACAGCTCATTCCTCCAACTGCAGTGCATAAAAAAAACTCTATAAATCTCAGACGATTAATCCTTCCAGTAATAAAAAAATAATAATGCACACACTCCCTCCTCCATGTATAATGTTGGCAGCTCATCGGAATCGGCTCTGAGTCACGCTTGCATTGATTGAAACAAATAATTGGTGTCGACGTAAAGCTTTTAATCTGTTTAACAGTTCCATCCACACGTAGTGTGGAAGACTGTTCAACCTTGAGAGAACTATCGTATTTTGATAATGAAGTAAGAGAGAGAATTAACTGTTAAGTCAATTACCCAACTCAAATGGGACTGGGCAGGACATGTATGCCGGACAAACAGTGGGCCATAAAATCAGGAAACTGGTGACCTAACATAGTGAGACGGGTTCGCGGCAGGCCACGAAGGAGATGGCGAGATGAACTGGATAAGTTCCGTTATAACTGGAAGGCCGTTACAACTTGCGGAGGCCTTTGCTCAGGAGTGGGACAGACGGGGCGAGGAAAAAAAAATTACTAACCTAAACGGTCCGTATATTCGACGTATGAAATGCGAAAAATTGCTTAATAATCAATTTCACTGACTGAACATTAGAAATTAAATATGTTTTTACACCTATGTATTGACGAATAATAAAACGTTGACTGCTCCCTAAACGGTGAAGGAAAACAACGTGAGGAAACCGGCATGTCCTAGAACTAAAAATTCGAAGTTATGTTATATCTACCAACGCGCACTGGGCCCGTGTGGTGGATTAAAGCCCACTCCCTCTCATCGAGAGGAGGCCTGGGGCCCAGCAGTGGGAACATTATAGGCTGATGATGATGATGATCAAACGTTGACTTGAAAGTTTGCTTTGAACTTATTTTTAAGTGTTTAAATTATTATTTGGATGACGCTCGCTTAAACAACAGATTATTTTGATTATATCACTGAACAAAAAATCAAAATAATCATCTTAGAAACATAACATCTCATATAATTAACATAATCAGCCTCTTATTTTCACATGCGACCTCTCCTGGTGAGAATAAAAATAACAAGAATGATGAATAAAAATCAAGAACCCCCCCTATATGACACTTAAAGCATAACTGATGAAATTGTCTACAACACGCTCTGCGTAAAAATGTGATGAAATGCCATGTTATGACAAAAATAAATGTTTTTAGCGCTTTCATCCCAATGGAAGAGTGGTTTAAATTCTGAGTTTAATCGCTCTGTTGGTGATCATTTGTATAAATAAAACATCCTAATGTACGATCCAATTAACTGAAAACTTGACACGAATACTCAGGTAAAGAAATAATTAAGTTTGTCATCATAAGCGTAAATAAAAGACTTGGTCCCCCTCCCTTACAGCTCCAATCCCCGTATTTTTTAATCATTAAGGCAACATTAATAAATAAATACATAGATTTTTTTCGGTACATAATTATAAAAAATGTGACTGTACTATAGGTGTACTTATAGTACACCCACACTTTATATAATTCTGCCAAACTCTTCGGGAATTACTGGGTTTATTATTTATGTATTATAATGTATAGTCAAGAATCTGATGGTTGTAACTTGTTCGTATCGATGAAGCTATTCCACTAATGGACCCACTCCCTTTAATGTTTACATAGCAAAAAAAGTAATAGCTGCAGAGTCTCGTGCATTTTCTCTAGTTTACCAACAAAGTTAAAATTCTTCCACTTATCGCACTTTTATCTCAAACGTAAAAGTCGAACCTCCAAAGTTTTGCGTCGCAGATTTCCCCTGAGAACAAGTTCTTAATGTCTGAGACCAAACTAATCTTCGAAACCTTATTATATTTTAAGTTAATTAAGGTCACCGCTAACTTATTAAATAGGTCCTATTAAATATTGCTTGTACTTCATAAACATTAGGTTTCTGTCTTTTTGATTAAATATTACGAAAGAATAAAAGCATCTTGTTAAAAAAAAACGATATTTTCGAGTGTTGTATGAGCAAACTAATGAAGTTTTATCTCTTTCCAATTCACATCGCATCTTACGCCGCATGCTCTATCACCAGTGCACATGGTGACCATTTCTGTACCAATAGGCGGAGTTCGCAGCAAAAATCCAAGCCAAAAATATTATAAACCTTTTGGCGGTAACAACTTCGCAGCTGTGAACTATCTTAATAGGGGATGATCACAATTTTTTTTCTTTGTCCGACAGACAAAGAAAAAAGATTAGGTAGATTATTGAAAAGTATTGGACACGTATTTTTTCTTTTTTCACGTGGCCCCCACTCTCTAACTTCAATGAGTTTTAACAAAGTGATTTTTTCATATTTTGATAAAACAAAAAATACGTGTCTAATATTTTTGTATTACCTGTCTGACGGACAAAATAGAATTTCGTTTTCTTTACCCAGTATTATCCCCTATTAGCTGACTAAATCCCTGCTATACAATTTTCGTACACTAACTAATCGAACCATTTTTGTTACCCTTCCGCCTACCCGAAGTTTCTTACCTCAGCTTTCTTTCTTTCCTTATCGTGGGGTTAGCAACTAACCTGGTGTCTGAGTTTATAGGCCACCCAGTGGCCTCTGACTTGGCTTTACATGCCGTCGAGAAACATCTCTCAGGCATGCTGTTTCCTAACGATGGTTTCCTTCACCGAAACACGTAATTGTTGTTATTACGCACATGAATCCGAAAAATTTGAAGTGCGAATCTTGGGCTCGAATTTGAGACCTATGACTTGGCTGTCCGACGGTCACACCACTAGGCTATCACTGCTTAAGAGCGTTTATGCCTTACGACATTTCATACAAACTTTAAAGTCTTTATTTTCCGAAATGACTAAACCGATTTTAATGAAACTTCATACGCATAATCCCTTTTCAAGGCCTACTGCCAGAGTCTATACACGAGCAATCAATGGGTCAATTACACCAAAAGATCGCTCGATGTCCTGCGCGTCCAGTATAATAAAGCCCTCAGGATGTTGTTGAGACTGCCTCGCTACTGCAGTGCGTCGGAGATGTTTGCACAAACTCGTACCGACGGTTTTCACGCGGTTGTCTGAAAGAAAACTGCTTCGCTACTCAGGAGAGTGAGAGACAGTCGCAACAGCATCCTGAGAACAGTAGCGGAGAGCCTTAACTCTCCGATTGTTAAACATTTTGTGCAGAGGGTAATTGGTACTAACATTAGATAGTAAGTATTTTAATATTAAGTTACTAACACTCTATGGATCTTTTGTATCTAAAATAAAATTCATTCATTCATTCATAAGCAGGATATACAGGTCTAAAAAGTTACTAAAAACATTTTCGAAAACTAGAGTTACAGCAAAATTAGACCGATTATAAATTATCCTCAGAAACAGAAATGTCTAATTATCTTTTTTTAAAGACATTTTGAAAATGTTTTTTAGTAACTTTTTAGACCTATGTATCCTGATTATGCGTATGAAGTTTTATTAAAATCGGTACAGTCATTTCGGAAAACAAGGATTTCAAAGTTTGTATGTATGAAGTGCCGTAAGGTGTAAACGCTTTTAAACCGCCTATCTCAGCGATTCTTTATAATTATACATCTTAGACATTTTGTTCACTATCTTGTTGTAAATACAAAAAGATGTTCGAAAATATTTATGGGACAACAGCTTTTGTTTTCACAGTTTCGCACTTGATCGTCCACCACGTAAAAGTTGTAAATTATGAATAGGTGGCCTATCATGACGTCTTAAAGCAGTATTGTCTCTCTTATTGCAGTGTGGGAAAGAGACGGAGCTATACGGGATGTCTAGCGCCATTTCTTTCCCACACTGGAAAATGAGTATAACAATAATGTTTTAAAACGTCATAGGCCACCACTAGAATCAAGTGTTTAATTATTGTAGGTTACCGAGACCAGTTATCCTACCGTTTAAATATTTGAGATCTGACTACATAACATGACATCACGCCTCTAATCCCCGAAGGATTATGCAGAGGTGTAGCCAATAGTACACCCTCATGGTAGCCTCATTTCGCTACTTATGTTTACGTCCCATGCAATAGGGGGCGAGCCTATTGCCATCACCGGGCACAGATCCAGACTCCGTGGCAGATACTGAGAAACTCCTAATAGAAAAACCCAATAACACTTTGCCCAACCTGGGAATTGAACTCAAGACCTCATGCTCCAGCAGTCGCCGACTAAAAAATATATTATTGTGTTGTAGTAGGTAGGTATCTACCAAAACTGCTTGTTCCCTGTAATGAGTAGACATGGTAGTTATTAGGCGGTTGTAACTCTTGGTAATAAGAGCGGGATCTTGTTTATTAGCCGCAAAATATAGCATTATATCTTGTACAGACCGTGTTACTATTGTTGTGGCAAGAATCAGTTATGACCTGGTTGATAACTTAAGGGTAAATTATCCGTCAGATACCAACTCTGTTATCTTTTTATTTTTTTATATTTATTTATCTCACCTGAGTCCGTACCATGACGCTTAAAACATTATTGTTCCATTCCTATTCCAGAGTGGGAAAGAGATGGACCTAGACGACCTGTATAGCTCCGTCTCTTTTTCACTCTGGAATAGGAATGGAACAATACTCTTTGTTTGTGTGACATGAAAATGTAGGATTAAAAAAAGCTTTATTAAAAGTATGTGTACAAACAACACTCCGGCCGAGGAGGCCGGGGGGTAACTACTTAATGGAGCTATGTGTATACTATCTATCTTACAAAAAGTCTACTAAGTTGGGTTTATACCTATGAGATAGTAGATAGTAGTTGATTCAACTAAATAAATAATTTATTAATAAATTTAGCAAAGCGATCACAAAGCATCAAAAATCAAATAAATCAAATGCAGCATCATTTATTCTAACGTTATGAACAATTTTATGCGCTAGTTTATCCTATGCGAGAGCGTACTCACTCATTTATAATAAATACTCAACACGTCTTAAAAAAAAAATGTTATTTGAGAAGAACATAAATTAAAAAAAAAACCATATCGAACACTTAAGTGCTCAAATAGAGATTGTAGAAGAGCATATAAAACTCAACAACGTATTGCCCGTGAATTGAACCCTCGTGTTGCTGTCGATCCTTCATGTTGCTGTTGCTTGTCCTATTTCCTTGTTCAACCTTACTTCATCATCTGCCTAGCCTTTCCCCAAACTATCTTGGGGTCGGTTTCCAGTCTAACCGGATGCAACTGAGTACCAGTATTTTACATGAAGCGACTGCCTATCTGACCTCCACCACCCAGTATCTGGGTAATACGATACCTCTTTGTAAGACTGAATGTCAGACTTTCCGCTTCCGACTACTCATAAAGACTGCCAAAGATATACAAATGACAGCCGGGACCAACGTCTTAACTTGCTTTCCGAGTCACGGAGGAAACTCGGTATGTAAAGATCCCACCCATCCACGACCCAACCTCGGCAATGCTCGGCTTAACCTTGAAGATCGACCTGTGCGGCTGTTATTATTTAGCCACGAACTTCTCCTACTCTGTTCAACCTTACTTGATACAATTATATTCTTTGATTCAAGTATTTCTTGAGTTTGATAGACGAGAAAAATCTTCTCATTACAATTTCCGTTGATCCGCTTCTGTAAAAATCATAACTTTTGATTAAAAGCATCATTCATGGAATCAATAGGCTTTACCGTTATTATTTATTTATGTCCACCCTCTACCACTACTACAGGGCAAAGGTTTCCGTAATTATAACTGATTTTATCACGTCTAATAACGAGGGTGATAAGATTTCTCATATATGTATATACTATAGCTATATATGACGAGCTATATTTGTCAAAGGTACCAGTTTACGACCGCTTTGCTCATATTGACCACAAATCCCTGTTATTGTGCATTTAAGGGCAAGACGTTGTCCTATATATCCTTTATAACTTAGGCTTTTTGAATGAAATAAAGTATAAATTAATATTTCAGGTTTCATTTTGTACTTCAAAAGCCTAGTTTAACAGAAAAACCATGACGTGGTGATAAATTTTATTTATCCATGTGGTGACATAATATATTATGTTCAGACCCACTTTTTCTTTCACCAAGTGTTCCTTATATTAAGTACCTTCTCTGAACAACACCAACTAATTTGACATTTATTCTAAATTGACATTTATTCCAATTTGACAGTTATTCTAATTTGACATTTATTTTAGTTAGATATTTATTTTAATTTTAACTTTTAATTGAATTCAATAATGTATTTAATGTAACTTTGAAATCTAGGATAATCAAGCCGATTAATAATTTATGTGTTTGGATTTTTAATTATTTTTGTTTTATTTGGGTCACGGACCTGAAATAAATGATTATTATTAAAAATCACTTTCGAACGCACAAATCAAGGGACTGAACAGAGTGAACACAATGTGTTATATATTATTTGCTATTTCACATTCGAATACTAACACGTCTTCGCCAAAAATGACAGTACACATCTTCCCAATATCACAAGGAACACCTCTTAAGACATTTTACGAGACATCGTAAACCGTGTGGGTGTACTCTCCCCTTTATATAGAAACTAGCATTAAATGCCTTATGAAGCTAACAAATCAACTATTTATTACCTAAATCATGTTTCATTTGTAGCATTTAACGATTATTGTTGGTGTAAATAAATATTATAACCAGATGTATGAACGTAGACGAGGCAAAAGGAATATTTAAGGATAGGTAGCAAGTGGTGTTCTGTAGTAACTGCTCAGTTCACGAGCATAAAATATAAGTATTTTTTTTCTGCAAAAGAAATTATAAATAATTAGAAGAAGAGTTTATAGCTGCTGAATAATTCATTATTAATTTAAAAACTATATGAAACGGCACGGATTCCACGAGGTGGAATCCTTAACCGAATATCAACGCCATATTGCCATTCAGTCGCTAACTGTGCAACATTATTCTTCATTGTTGGTAATAGGTAGATGGATAGTTGAAATCACACTCAACACTTGACTCAAACTCCATAATTTTATTTCTAATAAACCAGTTACAAGCAATTATAAACTTTCCATAGGTTGAACCACCCATTCGCAAATATAGTTGGTCTCGGCTGTCATTTGTAGATCTTTGGCAGTCGCTACGAGTAGTCAGAAGCCGAAAGTCTGACATCCAGTCTTACCAAAGGGTATCTATCATATTACCCAGTTACTGGGTTGTGGAGGTCAGATAGGCAGTCGCTTCATGTAAAATACTGATGCTCAGCTGCATCCGATTAGATTGAAAGCCGACCCCAACAAAGTTTGGGAAAAGGCTAGGTAACGGATGAAATGATGACTTCCATAACCACAAAATACAATGCATCCATCATCACAATGTTTTGTTTACGATACGAACGTGATTATTCACCACAAAATTAAAGTATATTTCCAGAAATAAGTTTTGCGTAGAGTTACTTTGATGTACCTAATAACGACTTCGTGAAGGGTCCGTTAATACCTTGTATGTCGCATATGGATAATAATACTGCAATTTAGACCACCATCACATGATATGATAGCAAAAAAATGGTTGCACTCCGGGAGTGCCGGCAGAAGTGAAAACTTGAATATTAACTTTGTGCATTTTTGATATTTTGGAAAAGTTAGGAAAAAAATTTGCACGAATTGCTTCAAATATCAGTATAAAAGTACTATCATTTATTTGGTAAAATTAATATTCATTTATTGCGCTATCGTACAAAAAAATGACAATGTATATTACATAAAAAATTTAACACTTTAGAACTATTACAATCCGTCTTACGAATTTTACCTCTTTGAAACCGAAGGTTTTGTTTGTGCATAAGATAATTTTCCAGTTTTGGAAACCCGAACTCAATGACAGATGTCATAAAGTTCAAATTCCTTCGTAACCTATGTCAACCCGTCTTACGAATTTTCGATTAGGACACATGTCCTGACGCGAGTTTAATATTTTTTTACCCATCACAAAAGTGTACAACGCCGCTAAAGAAGTTTTTACTTCAAAATACCTTTTACCAACTATAAAGAAAATATAACAAGAACGATCGGCCATCGTTTAGCCCTTGACCGGGAAAACTCTTCGAATCTACCCCCGTCATTCGATCTTGCAATAAAAACATTGACATAGGTTTCTCTACTGAAAGTTTCTGCTAAAGTACGCAAAACAGATAACAGGAAAAGTTAAGCCCCGTTGAGTAAGCGCACTTGTAGGCAAGGAATGTGGATCAAGGCAACTTTCCGAGGGATTACCAACTATCCGTGATGAATTACATCTAGATATGGCTGAACTTTGCACAAGTGAATGTCGGTTGGAAGTGGAATGTAAAATAGGAATTTATTTGAGCTAAAATGGATACAACTTTGATTTTTGTGGATTTTAGGGTAGCATTAATAACGGGTTTATTACAAATCCACCTAAACCTAAACGAATGCCTAAAGAAAAGTGTTTCGTTGTACTTTCACCGAACGCTTTAGAACTGACAGTTAAAATTTCAATGGTACACTTAAATTTCATAGGCATAGGCATTAAGTCCGCCTTTGTACAGTGTTTTTTATACTTGTGCATAAAGTTTTAATAAATAAATAAATAAATAAATTTAGGTATACATTTTAGGGTGTCGCCTCGTGGTCACTACCACGAAGAAAGCACATGCAGTTTGTATTATTGGCGTATAATATAAAACAAAAAGGTCGCGGCAGACCTAGAAGAAGATGGCACGACGCTTTGGATGGCTTTCTCGTTAATTGGCGATAAGAGGCAAAAAACAGAGAAAACTGGAAGGCGTAGGGGGAGGCTTTGCCCAGGAGTGGGAAAGATTAGGATAACTAAAAAAAAAAAAAACAAAGAGTTTTTTAGCAGACTTCAATTCAAAGACAGAACTTAAATTCTGAAATCTAGGCCTTAAATCTGGGGCCTCAAACTTGCCAGATGTGCTGCAAATAAAAAAAAAGATGCTTACAAAGATAAGCATAAAATTTACGATCAAGGTTTGATGGATAGTGGTTTTACGATCCAGCTAGATTTTTTGGAATTAGATGTACTCGTATCTCCAACTGGACCTAGTCTGCCAATTTTATTTTTTGAAATAAAATTATTCTTAGTGTAGTTTCTTTATAATTAGACGCAATCTATGCGTGTAAAATGTTAGGAATCCATTTACAGTTTTCATAACTTCGTCATGGTGATGGAGTTATGAAAACTGTAAATGGATTCAGAGCCTGAATTCACCTTACTCGTTTTCAATAGCAATGTCTCTAGATTAACACTTCGGTAATTCTTTTATTTAACTGCCCAACTAACCGTTTAGCGCTCGGACTCACGAGTAGCGTTAAACCAATCAAAGTACTTACCAGTCACACCCACAATAACACACTACTATTTAGTCCCTATACAAGCGATGGATTGGAATTCTCAAGGAAAACGGAAGCGTAGCTGTCCTTTGCAAACCTAGCGTTGCACCGTGTTGGCAGAAGCGACGAACATCGAGATGACATGGAGTAAAATAAAACGTGAAGTTCAAGACCGTTCACGATGGAGGACTTCTGTGGACATCGTCGACCTCATCTAGGGGACATAGGATTTTAAGAAGAGAAGAAGGAAGGTTCCTACACACTATGCCGGTGGCATGCACGGCGGCAGTCCACGACATGGCCTACGGCTATATAACACAACGTTACTTATGTAACGACAATAGGCCAGCATACTCACGTGACCAAAGCCGGCTGTGATCTGCGCCACCAGCATAGTGTGTAGAAGCCTTAATGAACAACGTGTTAAGCTGACTATACATAGATACATGCTAAAGAGTTTTCAAAGTGCAGCTCGGTGCAATTTCACGGTCCATCGCATCTGAGTAACTAGTGGTGTGCAAAGCCTTTATACTGAGAGTAGTATAATGGGAGCTTTGGTTTATACATGTCTGTGAATATTCTAGGAAATTGCTGCAAGTATATTCGTTATTCAAGGTCAATAGAGTTGGCAGTGACTAGTTGCCATGATACCCGGTGCATTTGTAGGAAGGGAACACCGGGGTGGGGTTTAGTCAGTCTGACAGACCCCTCCGCTCGCCCCAGACAGACATCCATGAGTATTTTCCAGCTCTGAAAAAAAAGAAGGCATCGGAGAGTGAATCGGGGAACGTTTTAAGTGGTTGATTTATTGCGGGTCTAATGTATGTACATACCAAGCAGCAATACCAATAATCTACCAAGTTGAAAAATTTGTGTGCAACCGAAAACATTTACTGTGAGATTATAAAAACTACGCAATTAATTAAAAACTGAAAACAACAACAATTAATTAAAAATACAACATTTACTCTGACGGTGGCCGCGCCTTTTATTTCAGTCTTATTTGAGAAAATAGCGAAAAATAAATCAAAGAAAACTACTTACCCGGTTTCAGTGTTGAAAAGAAAACTGTTTTTAATTGTCCTCCACGGTCTGCAAAACTTGCTTCCTCAAAATATTTTTCATTAAAACTGCGTCCACTTACTTTTTAAAAATGCAGAAATATCGTCAGAGCTTGATAAGTTTTCTATTTACGTTGAGAATTTACTTTCAAGTTATTTTTATGAATAAAGTGAAGTTAAACATTGCGATGTATTTTAAACCAATAATGGGAGAGAAGTTTTATGAGTATTGGCCTCAGCACAGTCGTGCAAGATCCATGAATAATTTGGCATCCATGATGGTCGTTAGCTTACTAACTTTTTATTCGGCTTCGATGCTGGAGCAGCCCTATATGGACTGATGTGGATGTCGCCAATGAACTGAGAAGATGCCGATTGCAATAAATCGCGATGGATAAATAAGCTGGTTTTATAAGTAAATTAATCAACCGTTTATCAGTACTGTAGTATAAGATTATTTTGAAATGAAAGTTTGCGATACAATATAGTTTCTTGAATGATTAAAAAGTACAAGGTTGTTGATTCACAACTAAAGACCAAAGACAAATAGATACCCATTTCTTTTCTGGATAAGAACAGGTGTTAAGGTACACCTGCTGATATCAGAAATACAATAATTGTAAGCCACAAAAAGCAGGCACCTGTAGACGAAATTCCATCAAGAATAGGATAACATTTTACAGAATTAAGTAAACCTTCACAATCGAATATTACTAATGAAAAATAACATTCATGTAGCATTTATCCCAAATACGGATAAAAGAACAAATCATTTCCAATATCATGTAAAAAACCTAGCCTACATTCCTGAAAGATTTTCTCAATAAAACGAGTCATATTAAAGAGAACTGACTCAGAATATGAGAATCATTCACACTCCATTTAAATAAGTTTTTTCAATAAGATGAAAAACGATTCTTGGTCCATGACTAACTAGATTTTTTGTGAGCAGTTCGTACCAGATCATTTTGCTGAATAATTTATTATGGCAATTAATTTCTGAAACTTTTTATTTTCTCAGCAATTCGCTTTTGCACTGCATAAATCTTGTGAATGAGAATATTTTTAAATGCTTTAGAGATCGTAATAAGATTTTATCTTGCTTGTAGATAATATTGATGGATTTGTAACTTATTTTATTTTTAGTATGGAAATTATACTCAAGATAAGTGCTGACATTTATCTAATTATTTATTGGCCTATCTACAAATGTTACATTATTTGTCCTTATAATACAAGAAAAATGATACAAGTATAGTGTACAATATTATGACGAGTTAGACACAGCATGCAAAAAACATGCATACATAATGTATTATTATAATTTATTTAGGATTTGGTTTTTTTTTTATTTGGTTTTTTCGATTGTACTTTGTTAATAAATCAAACAACAAATTCAGTAAATAAAAAAACTTATCATGCAACTTTTCTTTAAATAGTACCACAAAAAATGACAACTCCATCGTTTTTTTAAGTTAAACAATGCACGGATTGCTTATCGTCATACGACCATTAGTGTCAGCGAATAATGGCGACTGGTGACGTATGTAGTCCATTAAAACAACGTTGTCTACTCCTAGGACGGTTACCTCTCCTCGGTTTTCACTTATCATCTGTAAATTGAAATAAATATTAACATCTACAAGAGACAGTACTGATTATACATAAAGTACTTTCGATATAACTTCAAAAATAATCGCTCATTAACTTTTTGACATAGACCCGTCAAAAGGCAGATGTGTTTTTAAATGCTGATCGTTTTGAAACACGTAAGTCAAACAAATATGTATACCTGTGTTACACAAAAACCTTTGAAAATATTAGTGAACCTAACTAAAAATATGAAAGTGAATTAATTGTTTTGTGGTAATTTGGCATATTCATAGACCATGACAGAGAATACTTTTTTTTATCATGGTAGAAAGTTTTCGTGAAATAATTCCCGAGATGAAAAACGCATGATTATTGTAAATCTACACCTGCATAACCATTGACCCAAAATAAATTACAGACAAAAATATGTTATACGGAACATGCAATTTGAAAAGTAACGGCCTTTATTCCAGTAAAAAAAGAGTTCTGGCCACATGTTTAGGACTCACAGTGTAATTTCCCCCGCCATTAGCTATGAAGTCGGTTGTGACAACTCTATAGGTCTTTTCAAGTGACAAAGGTTCGTATTTGGGTACGTCACATTCTATACAACGTATGGATACGTCAAGTACTCGGCTGCCTAAAGGTTGGGCTCCATCGAAAACTGCTTTTAGTCCTGGAAGATTTAAAGTAGCTTATGACGGCTTTCAGTAACAATAGACGACACTTAAATGAATGCGTACTTAAATAAAAACGCTGACTGGTGAAATTCCAAAAGTGCAATAATATTGAGGCATCCGTTTAGACGTCGCTAAATGTTATTTAAAACGGGCATTAGATATAACGAAATTTAGTATTACAGAGGACAATTTTTAAGAGATTTTTTTATTCGGGTAAGATATTGAAAGATCGATGGGCTAGCGAAATTTATGTAATAGTTATGCAGTTTTCCTTTGCAAAGCAGAAAAAAAAACCGTTTTTATTAGCAAATAAATCATACATGGAATTTCAAGAAACTTACGCTAGCTTTTCGTCATTTACCTACAAAATTTTCTTCATAAAGCAAGCCTGATGAAATATTCCAATTTCACGGTAACTTCGATGTACATTATGGAGACAATATTATGCTAATGGTAACTTGTAGGTGAGCCTTGTAGGCTATCGATATTAGCTGACATATGGGACCTTATACACCGGTGTTAGGGTTTAAAATATTAGATTTTTATTTGGAGCATGCAATCATTATTGCCTCTCACGTGTTTTTATGAATGTTCATGTAGCTTAAAAATGAGTGTGTTTGGTTTGTAGACCCAGGACACGGAACGAAGAGATTCTAGACGTATTCATTTGTTCTTTGTCAGTCGATATAAAAACACATCTGCCCTTCGTTTTAATGTGAAGTTACTTACAAATCGACTATCCAAATTGAACACTAAAAGCTTCAAATAATCAAAACCGTCAGAGAACTAATATAGTATCATAGAAATAATAATCAAACATAAACACTAGTTCTACCCCGTGGCTTCACTTGCGTGGAGGTTTGTAAATTAAACCACGAAAACGTATAGTTGCAATAAAAAAGATCCTATGTAGAACCATCATGGTCTAACCGTGCAGCCTTTAAAGCGTGACGATGTAAAATAAATGAAGACTTTAGTTACTTTAAAGAGCTCAAGGCTAAATAATAACAACCGCTCGCATCAATGTTTCGGTTCAACCGCCTTGCCTGTTGGTCTGTGGATGGGTGACCGTCGTGGTGATGATGATGATGAGTTACTTTCGCATTATAAATATTGGTTTTGATTACGTATTAAGGGTTGTCACTCACACTAAAACCATCGCCGCCACCGCTGAGAAAGCTCTGCGACACAACCCTGTAGTATTTGTCGAGCTCGAGCGGCTCGTACCTAGGGACGTCGCACTCGATACACCTGATGGTGACGTTGAGAACCCTCGAGTTTACAGGCTGCGAGCCGTCAAAAGTCGCGTGTAACCCTGCGATTGAGCGATATTTGGAATAAGATGACGATAAATTAGTGAGAATCCTCTGAATACTAACTTTGACAGCGAATCTACTATCAAACATTCATCCAAAAATGTTTTTAAATCTGATTTAGGCGATTCTTTTGGAGTGACCATAAAAGTTCTTTGTAACCAGTTCAAACCGGTCTGTGTCGAAGTGGACCCGCGCATCCAGCAGCGAGCGGGTCTAGTAGACCAAAGACTCATCCATTCCTTATTTCAGTCGAGCTTCTTGGGACTATATTTTTAACCATATCATCATAAATGGCAATATGTTTTTACACAAAATAATAAATCATTACTATAAATAAACATAGCCCCAAGAGTTATTTGTTTAACGGACCATTACATAAAATCTGCTGAAGCGATATAAAATTGTTTTATACAGCAGTTATTTGTAATTCTAATCAAAATATTCGATCCAGTTCTCTGTTTAGGGTTCGGTAAACAACAATGGACAGAATTTCATGGAAATTCGTTTGTTTTAGTACAAATTTTGCAGAATTCATGGCAAAGCCAACATTCAGTGCTAATATTGGCTCTTTTGAGTCAGGTTTAAAATCAAAGTCGCTAGCCCATCGAATCATCCAATCCAAGCCTCATTTTAATTTGAAAATAGTGTTTTTGATTGCACAGAAGAAATTAATGAGTTTATAACTTGTAAATCAGTAACATCAGAATTAGGTACCAACGCCACAAAAGACACTGAATAAAATTTAAAAGATGCATTACAATTTCAAAACTTTCATTCCAACTTGATGTAAAATGCCTAAAGTTTTAAACTAGTTTTTTTTGTTCTAAGGCTTTACTTTGAAGAAGGCGTTATTTTCATGATAGACTGTGTCTTTGGTAATAAGTTAGAAAACTTAGTAAAAAAAGTTTATACATTTAGATGATTACCTGCGACTTGCAACATCCTTGCCCCTGCGTAAGGTTCATTGGCCACAGAAAACTCCAACATTTCCATAATATGTTCGCCTTTCAAGTCAAAAACTTGAACGACGTTCTCAAAGGGGGTAGACAGTATCACCGACTCGTAAGTTATCACTGTAATATGAATTTTAAAATACTTAAAGTTGGAAAGTTTTGAAACGAATCAGCGTCTGGAACGAATGTAATATATTATTCAGATGGTGAAAAGGGCACCTTAATGGATGTGAAATTCTGAAGAATAGTGTTAGAATATTTGATAAACAGTCTTGCCAGGGGGTATCGTTTTACCCAGTAACCAGGTTGTAAAGGTCAGATAGATAGTCGCTCCACAGGCAGACTATCGCCCACTTATATAAAGAATATTAAGTTAATCGTTTTATGAAAGTGAACCATTTTATTTTTTTGCCATTCCTGATCACACCTACTCTTATCAAAGCATAGAGATCATATGTATACCTACGAGTAATTTGTGCAGGTAACAAAATTGGACAAACATAGGCAAATTATTACATTGCTGCCAATTTATCGGTTCAGTGATCAAAATTGGAATAGACTATTGAATAATTAATTTTACGAGTTGACTTATGGCAGCAATATCACGATTGCCATAAACTACTATTATAGTCAGCAGCTACTATCTATAAATGACTATGGAAGTGCCAGACACGGAAAAGTTTGACTGAAGACTGGAAGGAGTCAGCAGATAACCGGTGTAGTTTTCGAAGAGCACTGCAATATGCAGGCGATTTTTAGTATTCCAACATAATCTGCGTCAGATAGCTTACCTCCTCGATCAATAGCTGTCCTAATTCCACCTTGATTAATGATACAGAAGTGCGCGTAATTCCAGTTATTGCCGTCAGCTCTGCTTAGAGCCTGAAACAGGTGATTTTTTGCATGACTCTGCTAAAATGAGTAGGAGTGAGCAAGTTGATGTGGGACGTTAATATAGTTTTTTGAAGGACCGTTGGCCGGCGGAACAAACGTGTCCAGCTGGCCTACCATGACGTCTTCAAGCAGTATTTTTTTACTCTTATTCCAGTGTGGGAAAGAGACGGAACTATACAAGTCAAGCGCCATCTCTTTCCTACACTTGAAAAGGAGTAAAAAAATAATGTTTTAAGACGTCATGGTAGGCCTGGAGTGGAGACCACGTACAGGTAAGCATAGCGTTGGACTGTGTCCAGTTATGCGTACA
Source organism: Cerastis rubricosa (assembly GCA_949152445.1). Classification (NCBI taxonomy): domain Eukaryota; kingdom Metazoa; phylum Arthropoda; class Insecta; order Lepidoptera; family Noctuidae; genus Cerastis; species Cerastis rubricosa. The sequence continues at coordinate 6,073,011 of OX424547.1, forward strand.
GATACTCTCAAAAAGGCTGGTAAAGACTGGATCCGAAAGACGTTATTTGAAAGAGGTCTATGTCCAGAAGTGGAGGGCGATCGGCTGAATTTGTTAGGAAGTGGATAACAAATGACTCACTGCATGCATAAACGCGTCGCAAATAAAGTTGCCAAGATTACACTCGGAGCAAGCGCAGTCTGCTGATAGTTGGACCATCGATGAACCAACTTCTTCCTTAGCTCTCTCTTCAATCTGAGGCAGATATTTGTTAATCTTCTCCAAAACATCTTCGGCTGCAAGTAGAATAAAAAAAAATCAGGAAACATGATTGAACTGGTTAACTGACACCTAAAAATTACCAGTTTTATGCTATTGTTGACATAAACCAGTCTGGTTATTAACTGTTTTTTAATTAAACAATTACTTCTCCCACGAACTATTCGTTTTAGCATATCATAGTAATTGGGCCTATTTATTATGTTCCCACTGCTCCCACTGTTAAAATGTGGACACAGGCTTCCTCTGAGTATGAAGGAGGGTGCTATAATCCACCAGGTTGGCTCAATGCAAATCGTGTAAATTAATTTCATATGTCACATGCATTTTTCACATGACTTCAAATTTTTCGTTTTAGGGCAAACCGGTTTTCACACGATGTTTTCCTTCATCGTTTTAGGATCAGTGGTGATTATATAATTGAACATTAAGTAAACTGGCTGCCCGGGATGCCTACGTTCTGCAACTCGTAAATGGCGGCCACCATCGGTGTTTTACTAGGCCACCATCTTCTTCTTCTTTTTAACACCCGACCAAAAAAGAGGGGTGTTATAAGTTTGACGTGTGTATCTGTGTCTGTCTGTGGTATCGTAGCTCCTAAACGGATAAACCGATTTTAATAAAAGTGATTTTGTTTGAAAGGTATTTTAATTGAGAGTTTTCTTAGCTATGTTTTGAGAAAATCTGCTTAGCCGTTTGAAGATTATCACCTCTTTTCTAGTTAATGAAAGGATATAAACAAGTTCCACAGGTCTAGTCAATTTGAAATTTAAAATCTTGTCACTTGTCACCATCGGCATTGTCAAGGGGGGGTTTGGGTTGCTGCACCCCCCCTCGCCCCAAAATTTTAAGTAGCGAGAAGAAGCTCAACCCCGAGAAAATTGGAAGGAATGGGGGAGGCCTATGCCCAGGTGTGGGACGGTCAAGGCTAAGGAAAATAATATGTATAAGTTTAAAAAGCATTAAAAAAATTAAATAAAAATTTAACAAACCCCCGACACCAAAAACCTCTAAAAAGACAAAAAAAAATAAAAATTTTTGGCAGAAAATTAACTTACCTTGCTTGACTTTATTTCCGATGTAATGAGGATTACCTTCCCATCTTAAGAGATGGCCGCCAGCATCGAATGTGAGCTTGATCTCACCCAAATATTGAGTATGTGCTGCAGCTTGTACGATAAGGACCTGAAAATTTTGAAAAAAATTGTATCGTCGTTTTAAATATTGCAATGTTTGTACATACTCCAATAAAAGTTTTTTTTTGCTTATTTAGGTACACATGACAAAATATCACGCTTGTAATTAATGAAGGATTAGGCATTCGTGAAGGAAATAGGGAATACCATAGATACACCTCGAATCTACAGCAAACCAGATCATCCCATGTAATAAAAGCCGTGTCTATTGCCACCCATCCTGAATGATGAGAATTTCTTGAGCGAAAAAACCCAATATTACTTTACCCGACCTGGAAATGTTACCCAGGACCTTAAGATTAGCAGTTGCGTTTGCTACCACTAGAGCTCACGTTCGCGTTCTTACCCACAAATACTTACTTTTCGAGTAGCTTGTTCCACTACAACTGGATAGGGTCCCAATGGGATGAAACCACTATTATCAGGGGCATCTCCGTTGAACAACAGCGTGTGACTATGACCTCCAACTATGATGTCAATATGAGGGCCAGCATGAAGAGCTATGTTTCTGTTGACCAATTAATTCATCATTTATTTTAATCATCATCATCATTTCAGCCCAAAAGACGTCTGCTCTGCTGGACATAGACCTCCCCCAAGTGTCGCCACATTAACATTTTGGGGGGGTTTGCTATTTATTTTAATACCAGTACAATTTAGTAAGCCTAATCCATAGCAATATCTAGCAGATTTATTGATGTTAAATATACAGATATAACATCAATAAATCTGCTAGATATTGCTAAATTAAATTAAAATATATAAATATTACAAGGAACAGTCCTTGTTTAATTTTTTTTCTAATTTTATTACTTTATCCTGTATCCTACACACAAGTACCTATTTTTAATTCTAAAAGAACATTATCTTACAGGATTTTTTTTTTTGTAAAATTTGTAACTTGGTCTAATAGTTTGATACCTAAATTACGACTACATCTTGTTAGGTATTTTAATTTAATTTTAAGTTTGCATCCTGAAATAAGTCAGCGAAATATGTGAAACCTTTTTTATTTATAAGACCGTAATGTACCATAATTCATGCAAATAAAGAATCTTGAATCAGATCAGCCTATAAAGTAACCCTGCCGTCTCCGCTGCGTGCTCTGTAAAAACTTGAAGGGAGTGGGCTGTAATCAATCACGCGGGCCCAGTGCGGTTTGGTAGATGTCACATGTCTTCGAAATTTTAGTTCTATGACATGCCCGTTTCCTCACGATTAACAGTTTTCCTTTACCGTTTTGAGAGCATTGGTAATACAATAAATTACATAAAGTGAAGTACTAGGAACAGTTCATAATGTAACAATTTTCAATTGATAAGTACGACGGGTCTTACCTGTCAATGTCTAGACCACAGTGAGACAAAACAATAATAATATCCACTCCCTGAGCGTTTAGTTTCTCAGCTTCTTCTTTTACAGTCTCAACTTCGTCTGTAAACTTAAGTTTACCTGTAGATGCCAAATTCTGGAAAACGTAAAGTAAAGAAGTGGAAGTTATCGATAGATAGAACAGGACGCTCAAGTTTTGTGCAAAAAAGTCTTTCGGGAAATTATTTGTTCTGACAACGTTGCGGTATAAAAGATTACGTCGCGACAAAAATGGAATTATCATAAAAGTGACGACGAGGGGTGTGTGTGTGTTTCTGAGTGTGTAATATCCCGTTTTCAATATTAATGATAGTAGAATGAAAATGCTTTGATGGTTGGTCATATTTATAAAATGAACGAAAGGCGTCTAACTAAAGGTGTATATTTACAAAGCAGATGTGAGTTATACTCGTAACCAGCGTGTGTCTAAGCTGAGAGTCCTAGATGGATGACACGTGGGCAAAACAGGATCATAACAGATAAAGTTCTGTATAGTTTCGGCCTACCCCTAGAGAAACATACACGAGACAAGTATGTAAGAAAGTTGCTTCATAATTGCGAACTTACATCAGTAGTAGCTATCAAAACACCAATGATACCAATTCTTCGGCCTTTTCTTTCTACGATTATACTCTTATTATATAGACCATGCATCGACGGTTCTTCATCATCAATGATATTCGCTGTGACTACTGGGGAGTCTAAATGTTCCAAGTAAGGGACGACTCCTGCAATTCCGTTGTCAAACTCGTGGTTTCCTAGAACCTATAAAAATATGTTCTTTATTACGATTGATTATTGCAAAAGAAAAGTATTTATTTATTCCTTGCTAAACATACAAAATGCTCCGTCTATTTGATGCATTTTATTCTGTTGTCGAGTTGGTGTCCGCATCTCCTCGTCAAGAGCTCATATTTGCATTAATGACGAGTTCAATAATAATTTTATTAAATCATTAATGATCCACCAAGATGACTAAGATTGTTAATTATTTAATTGACAATAATCATAAATCAAAATCAAAACATTTTATTTTACATATACCTCACGGGCACTTATAAAACTTCGACAAAAAGGTGTTCGGTTCGGGTTGATCGTTTTCTATGGAGAATAACCGGCAAGAAATAACGTTTTCAAGACTTTAGAACAATATTACAATCCAAAAACTTACATGAGCATCATGAGGCAGCATGTTCATAAACTCTTGGGTGACGTCCCATCGTAGAAGATTATACCAAATAGTTCCTTGAAAGCTATCACCTGCGTTCAGGAGAAGAGAGTCGGGTTCACTTTTTAACCGGTCACGAGTCATGTACGCGAGACGAGCGAAGCCCCCAATGCAGGGGGCGACCGATGGGTTACAAACTGTTCCCGCTGGGCTAGTTTCTACAAACCTGGAAAAAGAGCATTTGAATGAGAACACGCAGCCGTATTAATGCCAGAACATCAAGTAGGTATTGATGGGACCAACAACGTAATATTCAGCTGTCCCATACATGTGAGACGAGTAGGTATTGAAGTCTTGTATGGATGTTATGACAAAACCATTCAGATACATGTTTTATAGTTGCTAAAAGACTAAAGTAATTTCACAATCTTTGCGTGTTCACAAACTGCTAATAAAACAATATCAGCTGTTATTGAATATGATACGAATCGATACGAGTTTTTGCATGTACACGAGTAATAGGCATGCCGGTTTGTTATCATAATGCTTTCTTAAGACCCTATTTATTGGCTTAGATAAATGAATAATGCTATAGATTTTAGATCAATATTTGGGGGCTCGACTTGCTGTACTCCTTATTCGTCAGACTGAGTATTCACATTAAGGGGGTTACTTTAAGGGTGCCGATTGGGGTGGTAACGCTCTTTTTGTCTTCATTATGTTGTTTATATTTTTATTTAGAAGATACTACTGTGTTATTTGATTTGAAACATAATGTTCTGTCTACTTTTTCATACTAATAAAGTCCTTTGTTTATTTTATAAAGACATCAATCAGTATAACTTCTAGGAATCCTACCTCCATTATGAAGTTTAGCTTCACAGAAATTATGCGACCCACATAAAAAAGAAGCAGTTTTTAGAACTCCGTTCCATTTATAACCAGAATTTTCTTCTTTTACTGAAGCAAGACAACAACAAACGCCAACGCCACTAACGCGATTTCACAACTTCTTTGATTATATTTTTTATACAAAAGAAATATCACTCCACGATTCACTTTTTTAAAAACAACTTATTAATTGAAAAAAAAATAGAAGAAAAGCACTTACCTCGCATGAAAATCATTATAATGGAGTATATTCAAATCATATTCCGACGCAGATTGAGCATTGAACAGAATAAAATGCGAAAATAACAAAAGTAGCCTAAGCATTGTAACTAAACAACAGTAGGACAAACCACTAAACATATAATGTCTAAATTATTTTGACCAATCTACTTGTATCATTTGAATTGATAAGATAAGTTGTAAACGATAAGAACGATAAAGTACATATAAGTAAGGAATCGTATTAAGATAATGAACATAGTGGTATACAGCATAGTGTCGATTGAGATGTAATCGTCGATGGAATTGCAAAATTGATTGCAGGTGGATGATTTCGCGATGCATAATGTGAAATAATAAACAAGTAGCATGTAAAAAAATATAAAACATTAATAAATAACAATTATTTAGCACTTTTACAGGATATTTACCATACTTATTATTTGTTTCAAGTTCCCGATATTTAAGCACAGATAAAATAAGTCTATAAAAAACCTGACCTTTTTTGCAGTAGGAAAATAAAGGCTAAATACGTACCGATATAGGACAAAAATTACAAAGTATTGCAATCTTTGACCCCAATACAAGTTTCTCACGCAACAAACACGTTGCGCACACGCTACTAGCGTATTGACCAATCACGTCACTCGAAACAGGCACTCAAATCACTAATCTGATGAATCTCTCAAGCGGCAAGCATGTTGCGTATATCACGTTATTCACAAGCAACGATTACGCCGCGGTTACACGGGTTGATCAAACGCTTTGCTGTAAACATATTACCAAATCGTTTCAGGTATTTGTCCAGCAATACTTTCTCCACTGCCTTTCGCATTCAGAACAGACTGAATTGGGACAGCCCAAACACCTTTTCAAGGTATTCGGTCTATCCAGCCAGAAGCATCCACTACGCGCCAATCCCTCGTACAATCAGCTCCAAATTATGATTGACACATAAAACGCGATATTCGCCAAGTTAATTGCTGTTGCAAACACCATGATCACGAAAAAAGACGGGTTTATCCTTGGTCATAGTGCGGTCACTAGCAACAGAACCGAAATAACGGGAACTCAAAATAATTAATAATAAACATGGTTGCTTACGCAAGTTAGTATATCCCAACGTCGTATATCTCGCTACCATGTATCCAAACACGCCGCTCATAGAATATTTTTCTTGTCATGTTGTCGAACGCTATTTCCTCTCCCTCTCTCCTACTACACTCCCATGTGACAGTAAGAGAAGGTGCACCGCCGCTCAAGAGCCAATCAAGCTCGCATCCGCGATGATATGGCAGGAAACGATCAGTTCAACTCTCAAGCTATAACCATCAACCGCATCCACCGCCCGCAACCACTTTTTGGGTTTTTCCGCACCGCGATATAATTGTAATACAAATGAAAACCTGTCGGCCGGCACAAAAGGATATTAAGTGAGACAGGAAGAAATCACCAGATCGCGGCTGAACAACAGCTCGCGCGTTCCAGTCAGCCATCTTTCGGACGATCACCTACCAGCTCCCGAGTAAGTCCATTTTTCCTTAAAATACTCCGCGTGTCGACAACATTTTTCTCATGTAGATTGTTTCCCTCAAAATTACACAACGCTTATTGGTCCTTCGAAAGCCGCTTCCCGCTTAAGCTTGTGGGTTCACCAGCAATGGTAAATATCCTGTTTTAAGTGGTAATCATAGTGTTAGTGACCATGGCAGTTTTAATGTAATTTAATTTAAAATACATTTACTGTTTAAGCTGTTTAATTTCATCTTAATTATGCAATAAATACAAAGCTTAACTGCCTAAAAATACTTAAGATCATCCCGCTTGGCAAGGATTGCTTATCGTAATACGGCCATCAGTTTCGGCGAATACTGGTGACTGATGACGTATGTAGTTCATCAGCACTTCATAGTCCACTCCGAGGTTTCTGACGTTCTTACGGTTTTCACTTATCATCTGAAATGTTTAGAAAATTACTAATCCAGTGCACTCCAACTTCTCTAAACTAAATGCTAAACGTAGTTTAAAAAACTCTATGATAATAATAATTGCCACAAATGTTGAAATAGATTTGCTCCGCCCCCTGTTGATATTGTCATTTAAAATTTCATCTGCTGTATGAAACGTGTTTATACAGCACTATTCATATGATATCTGTATTGAAAATAACACTCAATGCTGCACATTGGTTATTCAAACTGGACTAAGAGACTTTTTCCGCTGCCGCTGTTCCAGCCACCTCTTTACATTCGTCGGTACATTCATATAGGGAGGCATCTCACGCCAAGCCAAACTTAAAATTCGTAATATGAAAAGTATTTAAAACACTCACAGTAAAACCATCACCACCATTGCCAATGAAACTCTGCGACACGACTTTGTAGTATTTGTCGAGCTGGAGTGGCTCGTACCTAGGGACATCGCACTCGATGCATCTGATGGTGACGTTGAGAACCCTCGAGTTTACCGGCCGCGCACCATCGAAAACTACGTGCAGCCCTGCAAGGATTGTTTTTGGAATTAATTAGCTACAAATAATTTTTAAATCTAACAGCATAAACATTTTTGGTAATGTGATGCGCATGAGGAAAAGTCGTGGAGAAATGTTAGTATTAATGTAGATGGCTAAAAGACTACGGTAAGACCAAAGAAACGATGGCATCATGTAAAAGATGAGGGTGGCTCAAAACAGGGTAACTACTCTGAAATAAGGAAGAAGATATGCTGCGCCTGTACTAAATAAAATGGGGTAAGGGCAGAAAAATAATGATGATTGGCGATCTAGTTGTAGACCGATCTAAGACAATCACTGTTATAGGTCCAACAAGCAATAGTAGATGGTCTCAAGGAGCAATCTAAAACATACGTTTTAGGTTATCGGTGAAGATGAAACTATAAACGAGGCATGTTTAACAAACATGAGTAACAAACATATTGTCACAAAATGAAATCTAAAAACGATCTGTGTTAGCTTTAACGTTCAAAAAACATTAAGAAAGATTACATGCAACAAAATCATTACCTGCATATTGCAACATCCTTGCGCCTGGCCAGGGGTCATTGGCTACAGAAAACTCCAACATCTCCATAATATGTTCACCTTTCAAGTCAAAAACTTCAACAAAGTTCTCAAAAGGATTTGACACTATCACTGACTCGTAAGTTATTACTGAAATATTAATATTCATTAGTTGAGTTCAATAATAAACAAGCATTCAGCACTTTATTTTAATTTCTCTTCTATTGCAGCTACATTACCTCCTCTATTGATAGCTTGCCTAATGACACCTCGATTGACGGCGCAGAAGTGAGCATAGTTCCAGCTGTTGGGACCAGCTAAAGGTAGTGCCTAAAACAGTTAAAATCTTGAATACCTCGTATTAAATTATCTGGCGAGCATCACTGGCAAAATTTCCGGTGTCCTTTTAGATACATCTCTAACCGTAGAGGATAATATCCTCGGTCATCTGGATGTTAAGTGGATTGGTTCTACACATAAATTAATTGTTGCTCAAAATTACTAGAAAAATTACTAGATCTTAAGCACAGCGGAATCAGCCTCTAAAGGTGTCACTACTGGAACGCTAAGCCTCTTAAGAGGGAGTCATCCGAATCTTCGAATTTTCGGTTGTAGGGTGTTTTCCTTTACCTTTTTTAGATCTATCATCTAAGAAACACTTCTTCTAAAACTATCATAGTAGAATCGAAAAACACTTACTTCAAACATAAAAGCGTCACAAATAAAATTGCCAAAATTGCACTCGGAGCATCTACAGTTTGCTGATAGCTCCACCAAAGATGTACCAATTTCTTCATTGGCTCTCTCAAGAACCTCAGGAAGATATTTGTTAATCTTGTCTAAAACATCTGCTGCTGGAAGTAAAAATAAAAATAATAATGCTTCTGCGTTACAAATCCTTCTGCGTTTCATTGAAATGATTTGTAACGCAGAAGCTATAGCAGAAATCAAAAAAACATTTATAATAGGTGCCTCTTACTAGATGATATCACTCCTAGTTACGCACATGTAGAAAATTGGTCAATATAAGCATACAAACAGATCCTGACGTACCTTGTTCAATTTCGTTTCCAATGTAATGAGGATTGCCAGCCCATCTCAAAAGTTGGCCACCAGCGTCAAATGTTAGCTTAATCTCGCCCAAATATTGCGTATGGGCTGCTGCTTGCACTATTAGCACCTGCAAAAGTCGAAAAACTTCGTCCTATAAGTTCCCATCTTACAAATATTATATCATGAGTGAAACGGACAGACATAGTGAGCGAAAGGGATGAATGTTTCGGGAGTGAGTAGAGAGGGAACGTTAGCAAGATGGCTTAGACGATAATACGACGAAGACGTGTGCTAAGACTTTTAATTTAAAATAAATTGAATTAGTGGATTATTCTGTTATTTCACTCTGAACCCACATTCCCACATCATTTTGATATTAGTTCAAATAGTCTTACTTTTCTTGTGGCTTGTTCCACTACTACTGGATAAGGTCCATATGGTGCAAAACCACTGGCTTCAGGAACATCTCCATTGAACAACAGCGTGTGACTATGACCGCCAACTATGATGTCAATGTGGGGGCCTGCATGAAGGGCTATTTCTCTGTTGACAAAAATATTAACTTTTCAATTATGAACATTAGGGGTTATCATCGTCTGATATTGATACAGTCATAACAGCAATTTTAAATTCCTCTAATCTATGTATTCAAGTACTTTAACATAATTTGCATTATAATTATTTTAAATTAATTTATTACCGAAGAAGGCTGCTCAACCAGCCCTGTCTGCGGTCCGGACCTCCTTGCCAAGAATGGGCCAAATTGATGAAGAGGGTTTCACGAAAGTGGAAAGGAAGAAGAAGAAGCCCTGTTCGCGAAACCAGTGCGGTACCGCACTGAGTAGACCTAACATGCTGTTGCGTCCTGCTGTGCCTACGACGCAGCTGTACATTTCGCGTCTGCATCACTCCACGACTGTTGAGGATGTCGTGCAGTACGTGAAAGTGAAGACCAACTGGACTCTGCGGGTAGAAAGGTTGGAATCGCGCCACAACATTAACTTTAAGTCGTTCGTGGTACGAGTTGCAACCCACCATCTACAGACCTATCTGAGAGAGGACTTTTGGCCGAAAGGTGTCGTATTTCGACGTTTCCGAGGACGGTTACGCGACACCACGCAGCGGAATACGACGCCGTCAAAATTACGTGTTTAGTTATAGTTAAATAAGGTTTTTTTTTTATATGTATTAGTTTGTTTTTATTGTATAAGATTATTTTGTGTATTTTATGTATGAGCCTTAGTTGTCTGATAATAAAATGATTGATTGATTATTCCAAATAATAATTTGAAATCTGCGTAGCGCGTCCTTACACTCTATGCCTTTCTACAAACCATTTTTTTTATATTTTGAACACAGCTGAATTTTTCGATCCACCCATCATTTCTTTGTTCTACTACAGCTATCCGCATTCATATTTAGCTAGTCATAGGTTTTGTCTTAACTATACAGTCATTATTAATATCCAAGTTCCAACTAATGAAACACTTACTTGTCAATGTCTAGACCGCAGTGTGACAAAACTATAATGATATCCACACCTTGTGCGTTTAGTTTTTCGGCTTCTTCTCTTACGGTCTGAACTTCATCTGTGAATATAAGATTGCCCGTTGACGCCAAAATCTGGAAAACAAATACATTTTGATTCAATAATGCAATTACTTCATGCAAGGTTCTCTGTTATTTCTATGAGCTCGATAGGAAATATTACGGAAGTCTACAAAATTCTCGAGTTTTTTTTGCTAGTAGTACATATTCAGATTTAAGCAAAGACTCCGAATTTAATGACATTAAAATGACTTTTAAAAGAAATTAGATTGTCGTCACGATTGACAAATCTATTTTGTGCTCGATTCTAACAGTTAATGTTTTTTTGAAGACAACATCTAAAATAACATAAATTTTTGATTTTGTACTTACATTAGTAATCGCTATTAAAACACCAATAATACCAATTTTTTTGCCATTCCTTTCCACGGTAATACTCTTTTTGTATAATCCTTGCATTGTTGGTTCCAAGTCATCGTTAATGTTTGCTGTGACTACTGGAGACTTCAAATATTCCAAGTAAGGTACCACTCCATCAATCCCGTTGTCAAACTCATGGTTTCCAAGGACCTGTAAAGAAAATAGTTTTTTTTCTTTAGCATATTCATCATCATCATTATCCACAACCTGACTTCACGCATGGACATAATAGGGTCTTTGATTGTACCAAGTTTATCCTCCTTCGGTACTTTGTTATTGGCAAACTTCCCTTTCATTCATTGTACCATTTTAGACATCAAAAAGCGGTTGTTTAGCTGCATCCAGTTAGACTGAAGCTGAGAAAGAAGAGCTGGAAAGGGCTAAGCAGATGATGAACTATTTTGTACATAAAAAACTACAATGTTTACATACTTAAAATTTCCTTCTGCTGAAGCATGAGACATTTCTAACAAAACAACCGTTGAAGTAGATCTTGTAACGAATATAAAACATTAAAACTAACGTGAGCATCATGAGGCAGCATGTTCATAAAATCCTGGGTGACGTTCCATCTTAAAATATTGTACCAAATAGTGCCTTGAAAACTGTCGCCTGCATTCAGAAGGAGAGAGTGGGGTTCCCTCTCAAGACGTCGTCGGACCAAGGTAGCGAGTCGAGCGAAACCACCGATACACGGGCTGTCCGATGGGTCACAGGCTGACCCCGTTGGACTTGTCTCGACGAACCTGAAAAACATATGTCAACATATGACACAAACATATGTCATGCATGATTTCGTTTCGCTTTTAAACAATAATACTGACTGGGGAATAAATATCAAAACCTTGGAGAAGACAGAAAAAATTGACAACCTTATAGCTACTATCCCCTAGCTATTTATTACCAGCAGCTTTGCTCGCGTCGAGGTTCGTTGAGATCCCGAAAGTTAATCGATCGAGATAAAAAGCATTTTATGTCCTAAGTCCTAACTCAGGTCATGGTCATCAAAATCCGTTCACTGGTAAGGTGAGTAGAGGTAACCGACCGACAGATTTAGTATGGTATCTTCTAATAAGAACTTTTATTAGTTTAAAAATAAAATTAAACAGACCCGAAAAAGTCTTGCATTTATATGCAAGACTTATTCGGGTCTGTTTAATTTTATTTAGTCTAATTTCCAAATATTTATAGTAAATAGTGTTTTTTTTGCAAATAAATTTTTACAAACATTTTTACACGTACATTTTTTTTTCAACTAGACGAGGCCGGTGTTTTGTTCCAGACTACTCTGAGAAGAAACAGCCGAAACAAAGTCAGAGGTCTCTTTAAGGTAGCTTGACTCCTAACTCAAGGAGCTCTAATTCAACTTCTCTAAACTTTTCAATTCCTCCCTATTCCTAATTAGAATGTACCATTCACAAAACTGCCACCAGTAGCCACTTTTGGGAGAATCGGCGTAATATTTAAACTTCGGGAATTCGGAAATAATCGTACTTCTGCTGTCAAACGCACGGGTCGGATTTGTCGAGTTTGTTATCGAATAGGTATTTGGTTTTGTTGTTTGCCTCTCATATCTTTTCAAATCACTGAAGTTTCTCACAACAACTATTATCTACAAAACACTTTATGTCGTGGTTAACTCAAACACAGAGATTTATAGTGTCCCAAATTCGCGCAAGATTTGAATTTGCTCCCTTTTGCGTAGTAAAGTGTTTGCAACCATAAAAAAAAATTTTCAGACCTGAAAATTTAGGGTTAGTAAAATGGAGCACTAAACGAGAGAACCATACAGCCCGTGTAACAGTTCAATGACTTCATGAGTTTTTTTTTGTCATGCAATCTCGCGTTTCGGTGATCAGAATTGGCCCCCTAGATCATGTGATTTGACACCACTAGATTTCTTTTTATGGGGCCATTTTGAAGTCAAAGGTCTATGACAAGAAGCCCACAACCACCCGTGCATTAGAGGAGAAGATTAATTACTGCATCAACAAAATTCAGCAATACATGCAGCAAATTATGCAAAACGGTCATGGAAAACGAGAAAATAGTGCGTATGCAAAATCCAAATAGGCCGAAAAAACCGTGGAGGCTATTTGCCCGATGTGCTAGTCCATACCCTATTCTGTGTCCTCTATGATGTAATAAATTAAATTAATAATTATGGTATGAAAGAAAACTGAGTTTTCTATTTAATTAAAATCTTGCTTAAATTCTATGACACCCCTTAAAAAACGTACTTAGGTGTTTTGGAATAAATATGTTCCCGTCTTAATCTTGCACTTACAGTATCACAGGAATAAAGCTTTGTATAGCCAAAGTACGAGCTAATTTTAAAGATATCGGCTTAAATAATTTTATTTATAGAGAGATTCAGGGTCGCGCAATGTGTTATTGGGTGTTTCCATGACCAATTCCTCAGTAGTAGCCCGGAGTCTGGATTGGCAGCCGGTTATCTCTTCGGGGAAAAACAAGCTAGATGGAGATGTTATGCGATGACAGAAAGTCTATGACCTTGATATCAAATGTAATCTGATAGTATGAAAATGACAAATACGGCAATGAAACTAAAAGTGATAATACCTTGCATGAAAATCATTATAATGCAGTATATTTAACTCAAATTCCGAAGCACTTTGAGCACTAAATAACACAAAGTAAGAAAATACCAATAATAATCTTAACATTTTAATTGACTGGGAACATCACCCTCTTCGTACATTTGAATGACTAAATTATTATAATAAATCTACATAGTCTGTATTTGTTTATCAGTTATTACAAGATAAGTGCAAATTACGATAATTATTGCGATCGGAAATATTTTGAATGGAGATGTGATTTAAAATCCTCGATAAGACATTTCGAAGTGAAATTATGTGGCTAATTCGCGAGCATGAGCAGCAGATCAACTAAGTACGAAAATTTAAATATTTTTACTGAAGTAAGTAACTAACCTTGCAACAAACTAAAATATTGCATCGAAAAATTCCTCAAGTAAAGTCAGTTATGCTATCTAACTTACTAATTGAAATAAAACACACTCCTTAAAGAGCTCAAAACAATCCATGTTCTAAATCTAATTTTATATCACAGCTAGCAGCTAGGCACATGGTCTAGAATTCGAAGACATGTGATGTCTACCAACTCGCACTGACCCAGCTTGGTGGAGAGAGTCTTATAGAGCGGTACGTGCCTGTCTGTGACCCAGTAATCGGAGGAACATTATTTACTGATTACTGTAAGAAGCCAGCTTAATCATCATCTGCCTAGCCTTTTCCCAATTCCTATGTTGGGGTCGGCTTCCAGTCTAACGGGTCAGACTTTCGACCCAGTGACATCGATCTACAAATGGCAACCGATACCAACAGCTTAACCTACAGAAGAAGCCAGCTTAATAATGGGTGTAAAAATACCTTCGATCAATAATAGTACTAGATTCCCGATGAGCGCTTCAAAAACGGCACGAAAAATTAGACCACAAATAATTTTGTGGTCTTATTTCAAATTAGTATTGTCCAAGCATAGCCAACGTTAAGACGTCGAGATGCCGTAGTGCGCGTTTAAAAACTGTGAAAATAACCACCGTAAAACCACGATTTTGGAAGGATTTTTTTATTTCGGTAAGTTTATATTATTTAAGTGTTTTTTCGTGAAATAAAAACAGGATAAATAGTAAAAATAATTAAGTTAGCTAATATTTTGATGTTTGGCCAATGTTTGAAACAACGCACCAACTATTGTTACAAACATCGACTGTTTTGGAACCGGCAATACATGGAGTAGTGTTGTTATTTTATATATTATTTTTGTTTATAGATTTTTTAGCGAACCATTTCGATGTGCAGAATACATAAACCTTATAAACATTCGAGAATTTGTTCAATTTATTTTGATAGTTTGGACATAACTGGGAACTCGCAAATAGATTACAAAAATCTTTATCGGAAGAAAACTATAAGTACCTGTAGGTATTTTCATGAAATACTTTAAAACTGTATTCAATAAACCGCGCCTGTTTCTTTACAGGTTCAACAAGTTTAAGTTCTGATGATACTACAGGAATACGTGACGAGCCTCGTTAGATCATGAAAAACATTGTATGCACCTATATAATTTGAGGGTTGCCTCGATTTCTCTAGGACTTGGTGACAACGGGACCACCACAAGAGTATATGCTTTAGAATAAAAAAAAGAATTTTTAACATCGGTTTACAATTATTGGTGGAGAAATAGGTGGACAAACAAACAAAATATAGTCGAATGGACAACCTCCTTTTTTTAAAGTCGGTTAAAAATAGTACCTACTACTTAGACTACTACTTTAAAAAAAAAAAATTGCCACCATACAAAACGAGCCTTGGCCTAAAAAAATATATTTTGCAACTCCACGTCTTTCAATACTTACTGTGTTCTGAGCATTGAAATGTAATACCAAGAAATACGTCTAGTTCTAAATTAGTGTAAGCACGAAATTGTCAACGTAATTTTCTTAACCTTGTCACTTAGATTTTAAGATACATTTTAGAATAAATATTTTTGTACTCATGACTTTTTATTTTCAAGCGACGTTTTAAATTTATTGCCTTTTAGCTTTCTCCGATGAAAGGACTTAAATAAATATCTTTTGCAATTGTTATTAAACTTTATGTGAGGGTGTTATGGTTTATAATAAACTGAAGTTGTTAATATTATTAAACTTTTTTCTATGAAATATAGATGTTTACGTGTGTGCAAACGTGGACACTTTAGCGATTCATTTTTGTTCCTGATCCTTAATCTAGTTCTATTATTGATCGAAGAAAAATACTCTTAACGAAACCAAAAGGAACTTGTTCTGCCCGTCATCGCTTTTTACAATTCTTCACTTTTTTTTTTTAAACCAGTTTTAAACGTTATGACTTTGCTTTGAATACCTCCATGTCCCCTGTACTATTTAATGCATCCATCAGCATACATTTTTAAGTGTGTTAGGTACATTGAGTCCGTAAACAATATGTAATATAAATAATGTAGATTGAGATGTCATCTACGATGGAATTACAAAATTGATTGCAGGTGGATGATTTCGCGATGCAAAATGTGAAATAAGAAACAAGTAGAATGTCAAAAATTATAAAACAAGAACAAATAACAATTATTTAGCACTCTTACAGGATATATACCATGCTTGTTATTTGATTCGAGTTCCCGATATTTAAGCATAAATAAAATCAGTCTATAGAAAAAATAACCTTTTTTTTTCGATTGGAAATCTTCAATTAACCCCCTGCTCTGGGCGGTGCGGAAGGGAGTGTCAGACTTGTACTAACTAAAACCCATATATGTTCCTTTTTAGCCCTTTGTGTTCCAGGGCCACGGTATCTATTTCGAACAGTGCCGCAGCCCTGGCAGGCATCGGCCCTCTCGGACCCCTTCCAATTTGCTGACATTTCCTTGAGGCGCGCGTGGAAAACGAACGCGCCGTCGTCGGCATGGAATGTCGTCATAAGACGGACGGACGGTGAGCTAGCCCATTACTCACCGTCCACAGGCCCGCGCCTACGGTGGCCGGGGGCCACTGGTCGGCCCCCGACGCCCAGAACGTCTCCCGCGGCGGCTGGGACGTGAGATTCTCTCCCTCTCACGTTTCACTACCTCCTTCGCTAACATGACTGCTTCGCAGAAGGAAGGAGGCGACGGCTTCCCATTCCCTCTCACTCCAGACCATGGATTGAACCAGGGCGTCTACTCTCTATGCACGAAACCCGTTGTCACGGCCGAACTTTCGGGCGTTTCCTACTCCGCAGCACCAACGGACATAACATTAGTTCGGGGCCCGTACTAAGAATGAATGACAACTCGATTTGACAGTTGTGCCTACTCGCTAAGTGTTTTTGTCCGTTCGTAATATTGAATTTGACAGTTGTTACGACGGATTGTTATGTCATTTGATACGACATGAAAATAGTTATCGTTTTGTCGACGAAAGTTAAGTTTTTTGAGAAAATCGATACTGTGGGTGCTTTTTAATGCTCGAAGAAGCTCTACAGGAAGATCGAAGGCGATGCCGTCGATTATCTTGCACTAAAACTTTCATTTGGCGAGTATTCCCGATGCACAGTGGAACGAATGTATGGGAGCGGTTGGACGTAGACATGTCCGAAAAATAAGAGTAAAATTATGACAAACTAATGATGCCATCTTATTCGATTACTTAATGCCTTCATAAATTGTGGTGATGAATTTCTTCATAACTCCCATATTTCGGGAGTAATTTGAGAAAATGTGAAATTTTACTATGAAAATGAGTGTATCGAGCTCTCTCCCTCCTGATTCCGGGCTTGTTTCAAGTAGCGGTCTCTAATATCGTAATGCTATTACTAAGAGCTATATTTAATACTAAGACACAATATAGTGCGCCAAATGTGCACTTTCTGGGATAAAAGGAAATGAAAATTTAAAAAAAAAAACATTTTTTCCCCATTTGTATTTACTTTAAACCGCAGACAGACTTATTAAGAGGTCTATAAATATATTATATATTTAGGATTCAGTAGCAGAAACTCTTAAAAAAAAACAATTATCACACACCTTAAAAATGATTTAATAACAATAATTAAGTACAAGCTAATAATCCAGTCTAAAGAAGCTTTTACATAACCTTTTGGACAAAATAAATCACCAATTACATAAGCGAACAAAATATCATGTACTTACAGTTATAACAGTTCAAAAATATAATCACAAAACACTCACAAATCGCGTCGACAACTACCGTTCCGTACGAAATCCCAAGAGCAAATGGACGATTCTCGGGCGCGCACCTCCTTTTATAGGCATCTTCTGATAATAGGAATGAGTTTCCTAAATCGGCCTATCCCGACGAAGCGTCGTCCTCGGCGCTGTCTTCATGATGCTCAGCTGGTAATGGCACCGACTCTGCAGCAGGAGAGTCGCCACTGGGCCCAGCCATCTCAGCATCGGGTTGAAGGGATGTTGGTGATGACCCTGTGTTGGGGTCACATACTTCGTTATCTGAAATACGAAAACACATAAGACATTGCCATATCAGTCTTCATGGTGTGTGGGTCGCACGCACCATGTTATTTTGTATGGAAAAATGTTAACATTCGTGAGAGCTCTCATGATCGTGTTCCAGTCTTCACAGCCACACGTAGCGAGCTTTCGCCGATCCAAAGCTGCATCTGTGAACAAATCAGACAGAAGGCGTCCCCTCTGTCTGAGGTTGACGGAGGCATCTCTGAATCGCACGTCAACACTTCAGTTAGTTCATAGACAAATACCTCTCGCTATAGGTATGTCTGTTTGGACGTAGGCATCTCTGAATCGCGCGTCCAGTATATGACATTACAAATGATCACAAGTTTATCATTAAGTACATAAATGGATACATTCGTAAACTTAGTGCGGACGGAGGCATCTCTGAATCGCACGTCCTTTACACAACACCACCAGCATCATATACATGACAATTGAGTGGATGGAGGCATCTCTGAATCGCACATCCAACTACAAATTTCATCACCTAGTCTAATGCATCGATTGATCATCGAGCTGGTCTGCCACAACTTACTCATATAAAATTAAAGTTATACTTGAAATAATTAATTTGTAATCAGTTTCATATAAGGAAGACAGCAAAGAAAATAACAAATGGTAAACAGAGAACAATGTGCATGTGGAAAGTTTATGGCAAAGCAACTTGCTGATTCTCCGCATAAGACTAATTCAACACTCACCCTCGAAAAAGACTGCACATGATTCTGGACACCACTCTCCGTTCCAGGGTATCATGTATTCAGCTGCTGCTTGTGTGGTTTTGCCATATGAACCACTGATGAGTTTCAACTGGTAGCGCCCACTGGGTAGCACTTTAATCACCCGATATGGCCCGCGCATGCCGGGGTCTAGTTTTCCTGTAGACTGGGAATACTTAATAACGAAAACCAGGTCGTTAATGTTATATGCGCGTGATGCTTGCCGCTGCCGGTTGACATGTGAATCTTGTTTGGCTTGATTTTGTGTTAACAGTTCATGAGCTCTCGCTCTGCACAGCTCTCGCCAGCCTTCGTGGTTTTCAGACCTCTCAATGGCGATGTCACGGATTAGTGATCGAACGATAGGTGTGGTAGCGTCAGTGCCTACTAGGAGCTTCAATGCTGAAGCTTGTGTTGTCTTCTGCTTAGTTATGTTAAGCGTGAGCTGAAGTCTCCATAGTTTTTCTGACCATTCCGCACGTCTATGATTAGCTTCAATACGGATCATGTTCAGAACGGTTCTGACATATCTTTCTACCTGTCCGTTAGCATTGTGCATTTCGGGTGTTATAAAATGGATATTACAACCGAACTCAGTTAACAGAATAGAGAACTCAGAGGATTCGAACATTCGTCCGCGGTCAGCTACTAAAAGCTTAGGAACGCCAAAGAGTGAAATTGCGTTGGTAAACGTGCGTTTAAGCTCAGTTACATCCTGCTTACGAATTGGATAAAGCAAACAGAATTTTGTAAACGCATCTATAATTAACAAAACAAACTTATAACCGTTAGATTCCGGTAACGGACCAAGTGCATCTATATGCAACGTTTGGAAAGGGAGATTGGGTTTTTCCCAAGATGTTATCAGTTGATGAGGAGCTCTAGGAACGCGTTTACATGATATACACACAAGACAGTGTTTTATATACTTTGCCACAAATTGGCGAAGTCCGGGAAACCAAAAATATTTGAGGATTAAATCTATGGTTTTCTCCGCGCAAATGTGCTCGTGTTCGTCATGAAAAATTCTCAATAGACTTAACCGATGTCCCTTGGGGACAAACCAAAGAAGTCTAGCATCCTCACCCACTGGTGTATACCGATAATAAAGTAATTCATTCTGACGTACATATTGCCGAGTATCTAATTCTCCGTCCTGTAACTTCTGTAAGATGCCTTGCGTCTCATCATCTGCCGACTGAGCAATTTGGGCCCAGTTGCGTGGCCTAGATATCTGATGGACATTGGTAGTGACTGGGTTTCGACTTAGGTAGTCTGCATGTGTCATCATAGTGCCTTTTCGATAATCAATGGTAAAATTGAAATCTTGTAAATAGATCCACCACCTGGCAACGCGTGGGAGCAGATCCTTTTTCTTTTCGGTGGCCTTGAGAGCATTGCAGTCGGTGACTACTTTAAAGTTTATCCCTACGAGATAGTGACGGAAATTCTGTAATGCCCTCACGACCGCCAAGGTTTCCAACTCGTAAGAGTGGTATCTGCTCTCGGCACCCTGTGTGGCTTTACTAAAATAAGAGACTACATGCTTTGTACCATCAGCCTTTTTCTGCATCAATACAGCACCATAGCCGATGCTGCTAGCATCGGTGTGTACCTCCGTGGGTAAAGACTGGTCAAAAATGGACAATATAGGTGAACTAGTTAGACAACTTATTATCTCTTGCCTAGCTTTCTCTTGTTCTATACCCCAACAAAAAGTTACGTCTTTTTTCATCAAACGTGCTATGCAAGCGGTCTTCCTTGCGTAGTCCCGAATATACCTTCTAAAATATCCCGCCAAACCCAGGAATTGTCGTATTTGTTTAATATTTCGAGGTACCGGTGCATCGATTAGAGCTTGAATTTTATTTGGGCTCGGCCTGACCTGACCCTGACTCACTACACGTCCCAAGTATTCGACTTCCATTGACAGAAATGAGCATTTTCGTAGGTTTATCGAGAAACCAGACCTAGTTAATGTTTCCAGCACCCTTTTTAATAAACAAATACCTTCGTCTACGCTGTCACTCAAACAAAGGACGTCATCAACGTATACTAAGACGTTTCCAGCCTCAATGTGACCGCGAAGCGTGTCGTTAATAATTCGCTGGTAGACTATGGGGGAGTTCGTCAAACCATAAGGCATTCGGAGGTACTCGAAATGTCCTTCCGGCGTGACAAATGCCGTTTTATGAATCGAGCCTTCTTCTATGGCTATTTGGTGAAAGCCTGTGGCCATATCAAGGCTAGTGAAGTATTTGAAGTTACCTAACCTATCTATGTGATCGTCTATGAGTGGTAGGGGGTACCGGTCCCTTACAGTCATTCTATTAAGTGCCCTATAGTCGACACACATCCTATCGCTTCCGTCCTTTTTCTTTACCAATATTATGGGACTCGCATACTCTGAATTTGACTCGCGAATGATACCCTTATCTTTTAGGTCACGCACAATTTCTCGGACTTTAAGTTTTTCCGAATGTGACAGCTTGTAAGGTCGGTAAGCGACGGGTGTATTGTCCGTTACTTTGATTGACATTTTGCCAGTGGTAACGGTGGTCGATGCAGTACCCGAAATGAGATAAGTTGAGAACTGTTTTATTAACGCCGTGAGACGTTCAAGTTCTGCACCCTTAAGGGGTGTATTAATCTGCGAGGTCGCATCAGTCGATACCGCCTGGACGTCTTTCCCGATCACTACGGTTCGAGTTAGATACTGTTTGTCTTTGGTCCGCACGTATGTGATACCGTCACGGTTTAGGATATCGGTTCCTATAATTACGGGCGTAGTCATACAAGACCCTGGTACCACTACGAAGTCGGCCTCAATAGAGATATCATCGAATTCGATCGTTAACGTTACAAAACAATCGGCATGTATGACTGCGTCGCTAATTCCCTTCAATAAACAATGCCTGGGCTTTCGTTCACATGTGAAATGTTTCAATGCTTCAGAGGAAACTAATGAGATGTTTAAGGCACCACTGTCAATTAGAACATCCACAGGAATGCCCTGTATAATTGCAGTTTTAAGGTCATTATTTTGCGGGGAATCAGCCGCGTGTGTGTTACATAGATTAACGTTTTTCTTATTACGAGAGCCTGACCTTTCCTTAGCAAAACACACATCTTCACTATGACCCGGTTTTTTACAAAAGGTACACACCAATTTTTTGGCATCGCTAGTAGTGGGACTGACGTTAGCCTTGTCGTTTGACGTCTGATCGGTTTTTGGCTTTTTGGGGCAACGGTGGGATTTATGACCTTGTTGTCGGCAAATAAAACATCTCAGATTCGATGAATGGTTATGAGGCGTCGGTTTAGAGGTAGAATTTCGATTTTCGGGTTTAGTGCGGGTAGGTTTCGCGTAAATAGATAAAAATGAAACTAAGTCATAAATTTGTAAGTTAGCATTGGCGGCTGCTGCTCTAACTTGTGGATCCATAATACCGCGAATAACAATCAAGGTTCTCAGTTCGTCACTTAGTCCCTTAACAATTTTAAGACGCAATAATGTCCTTCTTGCATATTCGGCGTACGTGCTGTATTTATCAGAGGTGGTATGCATCGTATCATAAAGGATATTCGCGTAATCAAGCTTTCGTGGACACAAAGGTTTGAATTCTTTAACGAAGCTGCTCCACGTTCGATCGCTAGTTACCCATTCGTTTAACCAAGTACGCGCGTCACCTTTGAGGCATATGGATACGCGTGACAGACACTCAGAATCACCCCAGTTATTAGAAGACCTAGCCCGTTCGACTTCCTCACACCACACGTCTATATCATGGATAGTCGGGTCAAAATTAGAAACAAAGTACTTTTGTGTTCTGTCCGAGTTTACGGATCTAATTGCTTCAGCTAATATTCGGGCTGATTCTGATACTACGCGTATATCGTGGCCGTTTGCATTAGCACTCGATACCTCGGGTGCTGTAGTCTCAGACGCGGGTATATTTATCGCAGTGATGGAACTAGGTAGCGGAGTTTCAGACAATGGTTCTGTAACCTGAAGAATCCGATTATTCTGCAATTGACCCAAAGGGGGCGTGTATGATCTTATGTTTGTACTGTTTTCAACTAGCTGGTTATGAGTCGCGTTACGGAAGGGAGAACGTTCCGTTTCTAGCGAATTTAGACGAGACAAGATTGATTGCAATGTTTGTTGCATGGCCCCATTTTGATCACGAGGATAATGGTTTGACCGCGAACGCGTCCTACTTCTTGACCGTGATCCGTATGGAGAATTTATTTGACTCCCAGGGCGAGTTTGGTTCCGCGAGCGAGATCTATGCCGCGAACTACGATCCCTATCATGTCGACGCGATTTGTTGCGAGAGTTACGCTGTCTATCAGCCATATTCACACAAAAACACTAAAAATTCAAAAAAATAACCGTTAATTGGTGTTTTATTCTTTCCCTTTATTTTTTTTTTAAATTAATAGGGTAGGTACTACGACTATGAAACCGTGGGCGTCTTTTTGAAAGTAATCCCACTTCTGAATTTAGGATTCAGTAGCAGAAACTCTTAAAAAAAAACAATTATCACACACCTTAAAAATGATTTAATAACAATAATTAAGTACAAGCTAATAATCCAGTCTAAAGAAGCTTTTACATAACCTTTTGGACAAAATAAATCACCAATTACATAAGCGAACAAAATATCATGTACTTACAGTTATAACAGTTCAAAAATATAATCACAAAACACTCACAAATCGCGTCGACAACTACCGTTCCGTACGAAATCCCAAGAGCAAATGGACGATTCTCGGGCGCGCACCTCCTTTTATAGGCATCTTCTGATAATAGGAATGAGTTTCCTAAATATATATATACAGAAATATATATTAACAAAAATATTCACAAGAACTGATGAGAGTATGACTTTTAAGTAAGTTGATAATAAATTACCTAGTTTCATTAAAAGTACAATAAATAATTAAGATGTAAGCTCTAATTTACTAAGTTACACATTTTAAAACAAAAACATCATTTAATTATCTTCGTCATCATCATCATCATCAATTAATTCAAATTCAGAATCGATGTCCGCTAAATCATTTATGTTAACAAATTCGATATCACTTTTCTCAGAATCCGTAAGCTCATAAAATTCCTTAAAAGAAGATTTTTTTACAAACTTATTTCCTTTTGGACGGATACTTGTAACAAGTGGATCAGAAGACAGTAAAAGATTGTGCATAATATCTTCATTGCATGAGATACTGCTATGCTTTCGAGAATGCCCCTCTCTATATTTTCTAAAATCTTTATTTCTAGCCTCAGATGCCTCTTCGGATAGAAAACCAATGGGCACAATTGACATGTTCTGAACTATGTCTGGCCCATGCATTAAAATTTTATGAAGTGAAGAAGGCATATAATACCATGGGTATAACTCCACGTAAAGCTTAGCAGTATCAAAGCAGAACTCTCGGAATTTAGTTACGTTGATCTTCTCTCCTGATGAAATACACTGCAAGATCACACAGATTTTTCTTAAAAGCATAGCATCTATTCCGGTCAGTTCAGCAGATTTAGTGTAGTTTTCAAAAAATCTCCTTGCCGAGTTGCCATTGTTGGTGGATCCACTGCCTTGTTTCACAACATCGAGAAGTAAGCCCGTTTCTCTTCTTACAGCCTCTTGAACTCTTTTCTTCCTGTCATCAACTTGCCTTTTTGCTATATCACCCCTTACTTGCCATGATTTTATGTCTAATTTGTAGGAAATGTGTAATAAGCATTCCATTGAGCGAATCCAAGCGTGAAGGGTGCTTAAGCTATATTTATACATGTCCTCGTTTGCGTGTTTATCTTTGATTAACTCTAAATTATTCATTTCTTTAGGACAAGCCTTGCATATGTCACACACTGAAGCTGCTGTATTGGATATAATGGAATGAATTTTACCATCAATCATTGTCAACAGCAGTTGGTGTTTGACACTAATTCCATCAGTGATGGTGGATTGAGTTAAGGCTTCAATCTCTGCTTCGATTTCAGCCATCTCTCTCTGCACATTTTCTTTGGTTTCCTTTATAAACTTAAACAATATTGGCCGGCAAAATGAAGTGGAAGATGGTCGCTCGTTTTCCCAAATTGTTACACCTTTTGAGACGAGCCGCAGTGGTACAAGACTAATCATAAAATTACTAGCAAGATCGATTTGCTCATCTTCACTCGTCCTTTGATGATAAATGCTTTGGCTAGATGATCCGTCAAAACCCCATTTGCTGGTCAATACGAGCTGTTGATTGGGATCAACAGGGGTTTCTAACGACCTAATAAGTCTTCTTGAGGTTAAATCCATCAAGGCTTGTAATTTGATTTTTGCAGAGCTCTCTGTAACTGTGAGATCTTCTTTGGCCGGATAGCACTTAATTTTTTCTTTAACCAACATGTAGTAACTCGGGTATTGAAGAGCTCCTTCTTGAGTGTTGAAATCCCGAAGAGTGTTATAGCGCCATTTCGATAAGTTCATCGATACATAAAGAGCCAATGCCTTCAAAGGGGATATTTCCCGTACCTGAATTGATTTACCTTCAATGAAGGCTTTGATTTTTGAGGCCTCTTCTGGATTCTCCGTCAAGTATTTCATAACATAAGCTGTATCGCTTTGTCCTGCCTTTTGAAGCGCCCTTTCGGCCGAAAACATAATTTCAGCGCTGCTACTGCTGCATGAAAGACTATCTTCAGTGCGTCTTCTTTTTTGCCGGTTACTAAGGTCCTCAAAAGATTTACGAGGACTAGGATGTGTACAAGTTGAAGCATCAGATTTAGCAGGAGAAATTATGGGCTCGATGACGTCACTTATATTTTCTGTAGAAGGTTCCATATTTTCATTCTGTAATTCCGGCCATTGAATTGCAGCCTGTAGCCAAATCTCATGTTTCTTCCGAAACTTATCTGTGCTTCTTCCAGACTGTGTCCATTTTGCATAAATGCGGTAGCAAAATCGACGACACCAGTCTTTTAAACTTGTTTCAGCACTTTCACATAACTGAACACAACTGTTATCTTTTAAAACACTGAACAAATAGTTAAAGTCGCGTAAATCTTTATGTGCGCGTGCGCATAAAGCAACGTGAATATCAAGATTTGTATTAAAATTTGGAAAATACATTGCGAGATTAGCTTGGATACAACGAGGTGTAAATCAACACTGATTTTAAAGTTACTAATAGTGACCTATTTATATAAAATCCAGGTATCCCAGGTATCCTTTGTTAAATATTGCAAGGTAATTAGTTATTGTGATAATTAGTAAATGATGCATGCTAAATTAGTGTATTAAGAGCCATTTAGTAATTAAATAATAGCAATGTTCTTATCAGTAATCATTAGTGCATCAGTTTTATATGTAAACCTTAAGTCCCTAATTATATATCCTAATTAGCTTATATCTTCTCTAATTGGCTGCTCAGAAATGTTATTGTAATAAGGTAAACCTTTAGAAAAACGGTTTTAATCAACAAAATAAACAAAAAATAAAAAAATTGTGTTATAAAATAAACATCACTCTTTATCCCAGAAAGTGCACATTTGGCGCACTATGTGTCTTAGTATTAAATATAGCTCTTAGTATTAGCATTATGATATTAGAGACCGCTACTTGAAACAAGCCCGGAATCAGGAGGGAGAGAGCTCGATACACTCATTTTCATAGTAAAATTTCACATTTTCTCAAATTACTCCCGAAATATGGGAGTTATGAAGAAATTCATCACCACAAGTTATGAAGGCATTAAGTAATCGAATAAGATGGCATCATTAGTTTGGCATAATTTTACTCTTTTTTTTCAGACATGTCTACGTCCAACCGCTCCCATACATTCGTTCCACTGTGCGATGTTGAATTCACGGGAACTAATGGCTCATACGGAAAATATTGAAACATCTAGGGGAGGATCTATCACCTCCAAGAATGAAGGTAGGTAGTGGTTTGATCCAAGTATCAAGGACTAAGCTCTGCAAATTATTGAGTTGTATTACCAATCAGTCCCACCTATTTACTGTTGTTTTTGTTTACTTTTAGGTCTTTGCTGCTCTCAATTTTCATCAAACTCCTTAGCAAGGGCTAAGAGTGACAGACATATTCGTGCAATTGCTGAACAAGGGACTATGGAAATAGGTGAAAGACTATGTATACTATGGAAATAGGTAAGTACATATGCAGTCTTCTAAGAAAACCACACTTCTAATAATAAAATGTCAATAACTTTGTATTTAAATTATTGATTGATTCTAAAAGAGTAACCATGGAGTTTCTTGCCGGTTCTTCTCCATAGGAAACAACCAACCCGAACCAAGCATATTTTTGTCGGTGTTTTATAAGTGCCCGTGTAGTCCTATGTAAAATAAAAACATTTTGATTTTGATAGGTACTTACATATAATAAATATTTTACAAACTGTTTATTTTGCTTACAGGACATAATGGGTGTTGGGACTGGAGGAAGATTCTGATAAAAGTAAAAATAAAGATTTACACAATAAAAGCATTGTTTTTTCATAAATGGAGACTTTTTTTTATTAGACACCAATAAAATTGAAAAAAAAAATACAATCAACAATACACTATTACAAGCAAAACATATTTCCTTTATCAAATCATTTAGTTGCATAGAATGTATGTATTGTAGAAAAGAATAGAAACAATAAAGTTTTTCTGACATACTGGGAGCCCGGTACATTCTGCCTGAGTATTGGCTTACAATATTTAACAAATGTCAGTATCAATAAGATTATGGGTAAAATTATGAAATAAAATGATTACCATACTATCAAATTATTTTAACAAGATAGATTATACACTATTACAAGCAAAACATATTTCAATACTCAATTATTTATTGCATTCCATATGTGTACAAAGATGTTATTAAATAAGAGAGTTTGGACCCTGTCTGGCACAGCAACATTAGGAGAGAGGATAGCCCTCTTTCTCTCAGTAACTCACTCAACTGTATTATTATAAATTAATGGATCAAATCATTTATTTGCATAGAATGTAGATATTGCACAAAAAAGTTTTCTGAAATACAGTGAGCCGGGTACATTCTGCCTGACTTTTGGCATGCAATATTTAACAAATGTTAGTATCAATAAGATTATGAAATTATAAGATTACAATACTATCAAATTATTTTAACAAGGTAGGTTATACACAATAGTGCATTGAGCTGCATTGAGTTTATTTTCAATTTTTTTATGCTGTTTGTTAGTTTATTTAATATTATTGGACCCATGCAAAAAACACTTTTTCTAAGTAGTGCTGTTTTATAACCACCGATAACTTGAATATTGAAGTCTTAAATTATTGCAACAAACTTAGTTTCAATCAATCAATCACTTTTATTCTCAGGCATCAAAGGGCCATAAATACAATCTACAAAATAATCTTTTATGATTACTAAACTAATACATGTTGAACACATTTACAAAAAACTATTGTAGCTTGGTCGGCCACATATTGCGCTGAGTTGAGAAATTGTATAGCCTTGCGCCAAAATACCGATACACGATCCCCTGCAGCCAAAATTCCTCCTGCATAAAAGCCTTGAGGTGGAGTATTGTGAACTTGTGACACGCAGCACACAAGACTTGAAGTTAATCTTGAGGCACGATTATAATTTTAGACATCAAAAAGCGGTTGTTTAGCTGCATCCAGTTAGACTGAAGCTGAGAAAGAAGAGCTGGAAAGGGCTAAGCAGATGATGAACTATTTTGTACATAAAAAACTACAATGTTTACATACTTAAAATTTCCTTCTGCTGAAGCATGAGACATTTCTAACAAAACAACCGTTGAAGTAGATCTTGTAACGAATATAAAACATTAAAACTAACGTGAGCATCATGAGGCAGCATGTTCATAAAATCCTGGGTGACGTTCCATCTTAAAATATTGTACCAAATAGTGCCTTGAAAACTGTCGCCTGCATTCAGAAGGAGAGAGTGGGGTTCCCTCTCAAGACGTCGTCGGACCAAGGTAGCGAGTCGAGCGAAACCACCGATACACGGGCTGTCCGATGGGTCACAGGCTGACCCCGTTGGACTTGTCTCGACGAACCTGAAAAACATATGTCAACATATGACACAAACATATGTCATGCATGATTTCGTTTCGCTTTTAAACAATAATACTGACTGGGGAATAAATATCAAAACTTTGGAGAAGACAGAAAAAATTGACAACCTTATAGCTACTATCCCCTAGCTATTTATTACCAGCAGCTTTGCTGGTATCTTCTAATAAGAACTTTTATTAGTTTAAAAATAAAATTAAACAGACCCGAATAAGTCTTGCATTTATATGCAAGACTTATTCGGGTCTGTTTAATTTTATTTAGTCTAATTTCCAAATATTTATAGTAAATAGTGTTTCTTTTGCAAATAAATTTTTACAAACATTTTTACACGTACATTTTTTTTCCAACTAGACGAGGCCGGTGTTTCGTTCCAGACTACTCTGAGAAGAAACAGCCGAAACAAAGTCAGAGGTCCCTTTAAGGTAGCTTGACTCCTAACTCAAGGAGTTCTACTTCAACTTCTCTAAACTTTTCAATTTCTCCCTATTCCTAATTATAATCTACCATTCACAAAACTGCCACCAGTAGCCACTTTTGGGAGAATCGGCGTAATATTTAAACTTCGGGAATTCGGAAATAATCGTACTTCAGCTGTCAAACGCACGGGTCGGATTTGTCGAGTTTGTTATCGAATATTAGGTTTTGTTATTGGCCTCTCATATTATCTTTTCAAATCACTGAAGTTTCTCACAACAACTACAAAACACTTTATGTCGTGGTTAACTCAAACACAGAGATTTATAGTGTCCCAAATTCGCGCAAGATTTGAATTTGCTCCCTTTTGCGTAGTAAAGTGTTTGCAACCAAAAAAAAAAACTGTTTCAGACCTGAAAATTTAGGGTTAGTAAAATGGAGCACTAAACGAGAGAACCATACAGCCCGTGTAAGAGTTCAATGACTTCATGAGTTTTTTTTTGTCATGCAATCTCGCGTTGGCTCGGTGATTAGAATTGGCCCCCTAGATCATGTGATTTAACACCACTAGATTTATTTTTATGGGGCCATTTTGAAGTCAAAGGTCTATGACAAGAAGCCCACAACCACCCGTGCATTAGAGGAGAAGATTAATTACTGCATCAACAAAATTCAGCAAAATGCATGCAGCAAATTATGCAAAATGGTCATGGAAAACGAGAAAATAGTGCGTATGCAAAATCCAAATAGGCCGAAAAAACCGTGGAGGCTATTTGCCCGATGTGCTAGTCCATACCCTATTCTGTGTCCTCTATGATGTAATAAATTAAATTAATAATTATGGTATGAAAGAAAACTGAGTTTTCTATTTAATTAAAATCTTGCTTAAATTCTATGACACCCCTTAAAAAACGTACTTAGGTGTTTTGGAATAAATATGTTCCCGTCTTAATCTTGCACTTACAGTATCACAGGAATAACGCTTTGTATAGCCAAAGTACGAGCTAATTTTAAAGATATCGGCTTAAATAATTTTATTTATAAAGAGATTCAGGGTC
Source organism: Cerastis rubricosa (assembly GCA_949152445.1). NCBI lineage: Eukaryota > Metazoa > Arthropoda > Insecta > Lepidoptera > Noctuidae > Cerastis > Cerastis rubricosa. The sequence continues at coordinate 6,103,482 of OX424547.1, forward strand.
GCGCAATGTGTTATTGGGTGTTTCCATGACCAATTCCTCAATATTAGCCCGGAGTCTGGATTGGCAGCCGGTTATCTCTTCGGGGAAATACAAGCTAGATGGAGATGTTATGCGATGACAGAAAGTCTATGACCTTGATATCAAACGTAATCTGATAGTATGAAAATGACGAATACGGCAAAGAAACTAAAAGTGATAATACCTTACATGAAAATCATTATAATGCAGTATATTTAACTCATATTCTGAAGCACTTTGAGCACTAATTATCACAAAGTAAGAAAATACCAATAATAATCTTAACATTTTAATTGACTAGGAACATCACCCTCTTTGTACATTTGAGTGACTAAATTATTATAATAAATCTACGTACTCTGTATTTGTTTATCAGTTATTACAAGATAAGTGCAAATTACGATAATTATTGCGATCGGAAATATTTTGAATGGAGATGTGATTTAAAATCCTAGATAAGACATTTCGAAGTGAAATTATGTGGCTAATTCACTGTGTGGACACTCCGAGATGCGCAACTTGCACCCGCTTCAAAAAGGCCAGTGACCACAAAACGGGGGATGCTGAATGCCCTGCTAGAAAAATAGCTGAGCACAGATACATAAACTCCGTCGATTATGAGGGCATCTAGTGCCTCACACTTTAGGTCATACGTTCGTTGATTTTCGCTGTCTTAGCAAATTTTCGCCCGCAACTAAACTGCCTTGACTATGTTTTTTTTCAATAATAACTTGTTTATAGGTACTGCTAACGATCATAATATTAGTATTAGCTTAAGTGCTAAAATTGTTTTCCTTAGAAATTATCCACATTTATGTAACCTTAATATTTTTGTTCGTATCTTGTTATAGCGTTTTAGTACATTAGCATAATCATCATAATATATCAACTTACACAAACTTTTTACACTATTATGTCTTTTTCACGTTTGCTAAATATTGATAAGAAGTCTGTTGTCCAAATAGTTATAATTAGAAACATGCCGCATGTGATACAGGTTTAACCTAGTACAGGCATCGAACTTTGATATACCTTCATTATGTTTAAGATTGATATTGTATCTACTGTAAAAATTTAAGTTTTTTTTGAATAAATATATTATATTTAATTCGCGAGCATGAGCAGCAGATTAACTGAGTACGAAAATTTAAATATTTTTAGTAAAGTAAGTAACTAACCTTGCAACAAACTAAAATATTGCATCGAAAAATTGCTCAAGTAAAGTCAGTTATGCTATCTAACTTACTAATTGAAATAAAACACACTCCGAAAAGAGCTCAAAACAATCAATGTTCTAAGTCTAATTTTATATCACAGCTAGCAGCTAGGCACATGGTCTAGAATTCGAAGACATGTGATGTCTACCAACTCGCACTGACCCGGCTTGGTGGAGAGAGTCTTATAGAGCGGTACGTGCCTGTCTGTGACCCAGTAATCGGAGGAACATTATTTACTGATTACTGTAAGAAGCCAGCTTAATCATCATCTGCCTGGCCTTAACCCAATTCCTATGTTGGGGTCGGCTTCCAGTCTAACGGGATTCAGCTGAATACCACAATTTTACATGGAGCGACTACGTATCTGACCTCCACAAACAAGTTAGTACAAGTAAGTGTGTAATACGATACCCCTTGGTATGGCTGGTTGTCAGACTTTCGAGCCAGTGACAACGATCTATAAATGGCAACCGATACCAACAACTTAACCTACAGAAGAAGCCAGCTTAATAATGGGTGTAAAAATACTCTTAACGAAACCAAAAGGAACTTGTTCTACCGGGCATTGCTTTTTTTTGTTCGTGGCTGTACCTGGGAACTTCCAGTTACGAAAATATTGGAGGACAAAGTTAACACTTCTTCAATCTTTTTAAAACCAGTTTTAAATGTTATGACTTTGCTTTGAATACCTCCATGACCCCTGTACTATTTAATGCATCCATCAGCACAAAGTTTTAAGTGTGTTACATTGAGTCCGTAAACAATACGTAATATAAATAATGTAGATTGAGATGTAATCTACGATGGAATTCCTAATAATGGAATGGATGGAATCCTAATCATCCACTTGCAATTTTGCAAGTGCATGATTTCGCGATGCAAAATGTGAAATAAGAAACCAGTAGAATGTCATTATTTAGCACTCTTACAGGATATATACCATGCTTATTATTTGTTTCGAGTTCCCGATATTTAAGCATAAATAAAATAAGTCTATAGACAAAATAACCTTTTTTTTCCGATTGGAAATCTTCAATTAACCCCCCGCTCTGGGCGGTGCGGAAGGGAGTGTCAGACTTGTACTGACTAAAACCCATATATGTTCCTTCTTAGCCCTTTGTGTTCCAGGGCCACGGTATCTATTTCGAACAGTGCCGCAGCCCTGGCAAGCATCGGCCCTCTCGGACCCCTTCCAATTTGCTGACATCTCCTTGAAGCGCGCGTGGAACACGAACGCGCCGTCGTCGGCACGGAATGTCGTCATAAGACGGACGGACGGTGAGCTAGCCCATTACTCACCGTCCACATGCCCCCGCCTACGGTGGCCGGGGGCCACTGGTCGGCCCCCGACGCCCAGGGCGTCTCCCGCGGCGGCTGAGACGTGAGATTCTCTCCCTCTCACGTTTCACCACCTCCTTCGCTAACATGACTGCTTCGCAGAAGGAAGGAGGCGACGGCTTCCCATTCCTTCTCACTCCAGACCATGGATCATTGAACCAGGGCCGGACGCGAGAGGTCGCAGCCGCAAATCGCCGCTACGAGGACACGGCGGTGATCAGCCCAAGCGGGGCAGAGCTCTACGGTGTGCTCCAGCGTGTCCTCCGGCCTATTCTCGTAGTGATAACGCCCGGGCGTTTCCTCCCGCCCGATACGGTGCAGGAACCTCCCGAAACAACCCTGTGCGGTGTGGACCTGCGTCAGGCGGAAGGTGAGGGCGCCGGGCGCCTCTGCAGCTAAGAAAAAATAACCTGACCTTTGTTTTGCAGTATTGTACCGAGATAGGACAAAAATGACAAAGTATAGCAATCTTTGACCCCACTTGTTTCTCACGCAACGAACATGTTGCGCACACGCTACTACCGTGTTTACCAATCACGTCACTCGAAACAGGCAATCAAATCACTAATCTGATTAATCTCTCAAGCGGCAAGCATGTTGCGTATATCACGTTACGAACAAGCGACGATCACGCCGCGGTCACACGAGTTGATCAAACGCTTTGCTAGAAACATGTTACCAAATCGATTCAGATATTTGTCCAGCACCACTATACTCTCTACTGCCTTTTGCATTCAGTATAGACTGAATTGGGACAGCCCAAACACCTTTTCAAGGTCTTCGGTCCATCCAGCTAGAAGCATCCACTACGCGCCAATCACTCGTACAATACAACTCCAAATTTTGATTAACACTTAAAACGGGATATTCGCCAAGATTATTACTGTTGCAAATACCATGATCACGAATAAAGACGGGGATATCAGCGGTCACGGCACTTGCACCAGAACCGAAATAACGGGAACTCAAAATAAATTATTATAAACATGGTAATAGCCCGTTTTAAGTGTTAATCATAGTGTTAGTGACCATGGCAGTTTTAATGTAATCTAATTTAAAATACATTTACTGTTTTAGTTGTTTAATTTCATCTTAATTTTTACAATAAATACAAAGCTTAACTGCCTAACAAATCTTAAAATCATCCAACGCTTGTCGCTTGGCAAGGATTGCTTATCGTAATACGGCCATCAGTTTCGGCGAATACTGGTGACTGCTGACGTATGTAGTTCATCAGCACTTCATAGTCCACTCCGAGGTTTCTGACGTTCTTACGGTTTTCACTTATCATCTGAAATGTTTGGAAACTCATTAATCCAGTGCACTCTAACTTAACTAAACTAAACGTTAAACGTAGGTTAAAAAACTATATATAAATATAATTGCCACAAATGTTGAAATAGATTTGCTCCGCCCCCTGTTGATATTGCTATTTAAAAACTCGTCAGCTGGCTGTAACGTGTTTACAGCACTATCCTTATGGTATTTTGATTGAAAATAACACTCCAATGCAATCTTTCTCAAACTGGATTAGGAGAACTTTTCCGCCGCTGTTCCAGCCACCTCTTTACATTCGTCGGTACATAGACATAGGGAGGCATACCACGCCACGCATTCCAAACTTAAATACGTAATATGAAAAAGGGTTAAAACACTCACAGTAAAACCATCACCACCATTGCCAATGAAACTTTGCGACACGACTTTGTAGTATTTGTCGAGCTCGAGCGGCTCGTACCTAGGGACGTCGCACTCGATGCATCTGATGGTGACGTTGAGAACCCTCGAGTTTACCGGCCGCGCACCATCGATAACTACACGCAGCCCTGCAATGGAGCATTTGGAATTGATAAGTTTCAAATCGATTCTTAAATCTAACAGCATAAACATTTTTGGTAATGTGATGCGTAGCAGGAAAAGTCGTGAAGGAATTTGGAGTATTAATGTAGATGTCTACAAGAGTAGGGTAAGACCAAAGAAACTATGGGTTTATGGCATTATGTGAAAGACGAGGGTGGCTTAAAACGGGGTAACTACTCCGAATAACAGAGGAATAGGGAAGAAGATATGCTGCACCTGTACATAATAAAATGGGGTAAGAGCAGGAAAATGATGATGATTGGCGATCTTGTTGCAGACCGATCCTAAATAGTCACTTTTATAGGTCCAACAAGCAATAGTAGATGGTCTCAAGTAGCAATATAAAACGTACGTTCCTGGTTCACGGTGAAGATGAAAAAATAAACGAGGCATATTTTTAGTAAAGAAACAAACATGTTGTCACAAAATGAAATCTAAATACTAGCTCTAAGATTCAAAAATCATTAAGTAAGATTACATGCAACAAAATCATTACCTGCATATTGCAACATCCTTGCGCCTGGCCAGGGGTCATTGGCAACAGAAAACTCCAACATCTCCATAATATGTTCACCTTTCAAGTCAAAAGCTTCAACAGAGTTCTCAAAAGGATTTGACACCATCACTGACTCGTAAGTTATTACTGAAATATTAATAATTATTTGAGTTCAATAATAAACAAGCATTCAGTACTTTATTTTAATTTTTCTTCTGTTGCAGCTACATTACCTCCTTTATTAATATCTTGTCGAATGGAACCTCGATTGACGGCGCAGAAGTGAGCATAGTTCCAGCTGTTAGGACCAGCTAAAGGTAGTGCCTAAAACAGTTAAAATCTTGAATACCTCGCATTGAATTATCTGGACAGCATACTGGCAAAAGGTCCGGTGTTCTTTTAGATACGTCTCTAACCATCGGGAAATTATTCCCGGGTATCTGGATGTTAAGTGGAATGGTTCTACACAGAAATTAATTATTGTTGCACAAAAATTACTAGATCATAAATAAGCACAGCAGAATCAGCCTCTAATGTTTTCACTACTAGGATGCTAAGCCTCTTATGAGGAAGTCATCCGTATCCATATCTTCGTATTTTCGGTTAAAGGGTGTTTTCCTTTACCGTTTTTTAGATCTATCATGTAAGAAACACTTCTTCTAAAACTATAATAGGAGTATTGAAGAAACACTTACTGCAAACATAAAAGCGTCACAAATAAAATTGCCAAAATTGCACTCGGAGCATGTGCAGTTTGCTGATAGCTCCACCAAAGATGTACCAATTTCTTCGTTGGCTCTCTCAAGAACCTCGGGAAGATATTTGTTAATCTTGTCTAAAACATCTGCCGCTGGAAGTAGAAATAATGATAATCTAAGTAAGGATTTGTAACGCAGAAGCTATATCAGAAATCAAAATACATTTATAATAGGACAACTTCTTGTTACGCAGATGTAGAGAATTGACATACAAACAATACATACAAACAGATCCTGACGTACCTTGCTCAATTTCGTTTCCAATGTAATGAGGGTTGCCAGCCCATCTTAAAAGATGGCCAGTAGCGTTAAATGTTAGCTTGATCTCGCCCAAATATTGCGAATGGGCTGCTGCTTGCACTATAGGCACCTGCAAAATTCGAAAAACTTCATCCTATAAGTTTCCATCGATCTGACAAATATTATATCATGAGGGAAGCGGACCGTCAGAGTAAGCGAAAGGGATGAATGTTTCGGGAGTGAGTAGAAAGGGAATACAACGAAGACGTGTGCTAGGACTTTTGTTTTAAAATAAATTGAATTAGTGGATTATTCTGTTGTTTCACTCTGAGCCCACATTCCCACATCTTTTTTTGATACAAGTTCAAATAGTCTTACTTTTCTTGTGGCTTGTTCCACTACTACTGGATAAGGCCCATATGGTGCAAAACCACTGGCTTCAGGAACATCTCCATTGAACAACAGCGTGTGACTATGTCCTCCTACTATTATGTCAATGTGAGGGCCTGCATGAAGGGCTAGTTTTCTGTTGAAAAATGTATTAAGTACTTTTACATCGTTTGCCATTATTCGAAATAATAATTTAAAATCTACGTAGCGCGTCCTTATACTCTACGAGTATGCCTTTCTACAAACCTTTCTTTTTCATATTTTGAACACACAGCGGAATTTTTCGATCCGCCCATCTTTTCTAAGTAGAGTAAAGTAGACTACCTACTTTATTTCTTACAGCTGGATAGCTGTAAGAAATAAAGTAAACATGCATTCGTATTTAGCTAGTATTTTTTTTCGTCTTAATTATAGCAGTCATTATCATTGAGCAGCAACAGTTGCTCTGCACCGCCCGCCGCCGCTGTCACCCGCACCACAACACCGGCTACGGACATGTCACGCGTAGGTACGTCGACCCCTAAGTGTGCCTACGCTGCTATTGTCACCAGCAAATCAGATGCGCCGCAGCTTAAGCGGCAATTTGAAAAAGGGGAAAAGCTGAAATAGGGTGTTCAACCTGCCTTGACTACGGTCCGTAGCTCCTTGCCGAGAACGAGCCACGTCGATGAAGAGAGTTTCAAAAAAGTAGAAAGGAAGAAGAGGAACCTGTTCGCGAAACCAGTGCGGTACCGCACCGAGTGGACCCAACATGCTGCTGCGCCCTGCTGTGCCTATGACGCAGCTGTACGTTTCATGTCTGCATCACTCCACGACGATTGAAGAAGTCGTGCAGTATTTGAAAGAAAAGACCAACTGGACTCTGAGGGTTGAAAGGTTGGAATCGCGGCACAACATCAACTTTAAGTCGTTCGTGGTACGAGTTGCAACCCACCATCTGCAGACCTGCTTGAGAGACGACTTTTGGCCAAACGATGTCGTATATCGACGTTTCCGAGAAGGGTTACGCGACACCATGCAGCGAAACACGACGCCGACAATATTACGTGTTTAGTTATAGTTTAATAAGGTTTTTAATAATCTATCAGTTTATTTTTATTGTAAAGACTATTTTGTGTATTTTATGTATGGGCCTTAGTTGCCCGATAGTAAAATGATTGATTGTTTGATTATTAATATCCAGGTTCCAAATAATGATACGCTTACTTGTCAATGTCTAGGCCGCAGTGTGACAAAACTATAATGATATCCACACCTTGTGCGTTAAGTGTCTCGGCTTCTTCTCTTACGGCCTGAACTTCATCTGTGAATATAAGATTACCCGTGGATGCCAAAATCTGGAAAATAAGACATTTTGATTCAATAATGCAATTATTTCATGCAAGGTTCTCTGTTATTTCTATGAGCTCGATAGGAAATATTACGGAAGTCTACAAAATCCTCGAGTTTTTTTTGCTAGTAGTACAAATTCAGATTCAGAGGGAGCTCTAGTGGGCCTTTCTCCATACAAAAGTACTCCGCTGTTTTCATCGTGGATAATGCGATGCAATGATTTTTTTCCAAATAATCTAAGTCATAAGAATACATGCTCCTATCATTTCCTTTTTTTTTTTCAAAACATAATCACTAAAAGTATTATGACAATCCTAAAACCCGAAAAAAAGCCCGTTTTTACCGCCATATTCAGACGACTATTAGACAAATTAGATAAGTTTTTAACAAAAAGAAAATGGCATAGATATATTTTCCTCTAAATGTTGATATAAGAATTATATAGATCAGTTTGGTTTTGAAGAAGAAAACAGTGGAATACAAAACGTCTTTTGGTCAAGATTTATGTAGTTAAAATCAGCTTGAGCTGCAGTAGTCCCTTTTGTATTTTTTCATTACGGGGGCTTGGTCGGCCGCAGCGCGACGGCAATAGTTTCTTCAAATACCTATTTTTCAAATTCCTTGGGACTAGAGTCCCCTCTTAACCATAGACTCAGAATATAATGACATTAAAATGACTTTTAAAAGATAAGATTGTAGTCACGATCGACAAATATATTTTGCGCTCGATTCTAACTGTGATTGATTTTTTGTAGACAATATTATAATCCATAACAACATATATTTTTGACTTTGTACTTACATTCTTAATGGCTATTAAAACACCAATAATACCAATTTTTTTGCCATTCCTTTCCACGGTAATACTCTTTTTGTATAATCCTTGAATTCTTGGTTCTAAGTCATCATTAATGTTTGCTGTGACTACTGGGGACTTCAAATATTCTAAGTAAGGTACCACTCCATCAATCCCGCTGTCAAACTCATGGTTTCCAAGGACCTGTAAAAAAAAATATTAGAATTTATTCTTTAGCACATTCATCATAATCATTATCCACAACCTGACTTCACTCATGGAAATAAAAGGCTCTTTGCTTGTGCCAGTGTTTATCCTCCTTCGGTACTTTGTTATTGGCAAATTCCACTTCTATTCATTTTGCTATTTTAGACATCAAAAAACGGTTGCCTAGCTGCATCAAGTTAGACTGGACCTGAGCAAGAAGCGCTGGAAAGGGCTAAGCAGACGATCAACTATTTTGTAGGTCCATAAAAATCTACTATGTTCACATTCTTAAAATTTCTTTCTGTTGAAGTGTAAGACATTTGTAACAAAACAACTGTTGAAGTAGATCTTGTAACAAATATAAAACATAAAAACTTACGTGAGCATCATGAGGCAGCATGTTCATAAAATCCTGGGTGACGTTCCATCTGAGCATATTGTACCAAATAGTGCCTTGAAAGCTGTCGCCTGCATTCAGGAGGAGAGAGTGGGGTTCCCTCTCAAGGCGCTGTCGGACCAAGGTAGCGAGTCGAGCGAAACCACCGATACACGGACTGTCCGATGGGTCACAGGCTGACCCCGTTGGACTTGTCTCGACGAACCTGAAAACCATATGTCAACACAAACATATATCATGCATGATTTCGTTTCGCTTTAAAACAATAATACTGACTGGGGAATAAATATCAAAACCTTGGAGAAGACAGAAAAAATTGACAACCTTATAGCTACTATCCCCTAGCTATTTATTACCAGCAGCTTTGCTCGCGTGGAGGTTCGTTGAGATCCCGAAAGTTAATCGATCGAGATAAAAAGCATTTTATGTCCTAAGTCCTAACTCAGGTCATGGTCATCAAAATCCGTTCACTGGTAAGGTGAGTAGAGGTAACCGACCGACAGATTTAGTATGGTATCTTCTAATAATAACTTCTATTAGTTTAAAAGTGCATAAATGCAAGACTTATTCAGGTCTGTTTTATGTTATTTAGTCTATTTTCCAAATATTTATATTAAATACCGTTTATTTTGCAAATAATTTTTTACAAACATTTTTACACGTACATTTTTTTTAAACTAGAAGAGGCCTATGTTTCGTTCCAAACTACTCTGAGAAGAAACAGCCGAAACAAATTCAGAGGTCTCTTTTAAGGTAGCTTGACTCCCAGCCCCTAAATAATGATATCATTCAGATCCAGCCTGTCCCCATGCAGTCCTCCCCCAGCGACGCCCTAAGCCGAGGCTCGCCCTGCGGGCAGGGGGTGCCCTTAGCGTGTAGTCGCTTAGTTTGTAAGTTTTAATGCCCTGGCTGGAGGCCTTACTCTTACGGCACCCACAGGATAGTCCGGTTAAGCAGACGACAACCTCCTAGGTTGAACTGCGAGATGCCATTTATAAAAAAAAAGAGCGTTTATACCCTACGGCATTTCATACAAACTTTCAAGTCGTTATTTTCCAAAATGACTGAACAGATTTTAATGAAACTTCCTATGCATAAGCAGTATACATAGGTCTAAAAAGTTACTAAAAAACATTTTCGAAAAATAATGTTACAGCAAAATTGCAGCTGGACGCCTCACCCTTAAGGCACCCACAGGATAGTCCGGTTAAGCAGACGACAACCTCCTAGGTTGAACTGCGAGATGCCATTCACAAAAAAAAAAAACTTAAGGAGCTCTACGTCAACTTCTCTAAAATTTTTATTTCCACCCTATTCCTAATTAGAATACCATTCATAAAACTGCCACCAGTAGTCACTTTTGGGAGAATCGGCGTATTATTTAAACTTCGGGAATTCGGAAATAATCGTACTTCAGCTGTCAAACGCACGGGTCGGATTTGTCGAGTTTGTTATCGAATTTTTGGTTTTGTTATTGGCCTCTCATATTATCTTTTCAAATCACTGAAGTTTCTCACAACAACTATTATCTACAAAACACTCGATGTCGTGTTGACTCAAACACAGAGATTTATAGTGTCCCAAAATTCGCGCAAGATTTGAATTTGCCACCATTTACAAAAGTGTTTGCAACAAAAAAAAACAGTTTCAGAGGTGAAAATTTAGGGTTAGCAAAAAACCACCTGGGATTGGAGGAGAGATTTAACACGGCATCAACAAAATGCAGCCAAATTTATGCAAAATGGTCATGGAAAACGACAAAATACTACGACTATTCTCGATGTGCTAGTCCATACGAAACCTTTTACTGTGTTCTCTATGATGTTAAAAATTAAATTAATATGGTATGAATCAAAACTGCTTTTTCTATTTAATTAAAATCTTGTTTAAATTCTAGGACACCTCTTTAAAAATTTACTTAGGTGTATTGGTTTAAATATGTTCCCGTCTTAATCTTGCACTTACAGTTTCACAGGAATAACGCTTTGTATAGCCAAAGTACGAGCTAATTTCAAAGATGGTTAAAAAGTTTTTTTTTTTCTAATGAAGTACATCCCTTTGGGTAAAGTGTTATTCGGTTTTTCCATGACCAATTTCTCAGTAGTAGCCCGGATTCTGGATTGAAAGCCGGTTATCTTTAAGGGATACAAGATAGATGGAGATGTTATGCGATGGCAGATAGACTATGACCTTGATGTCAAATGTAATCTGATAGTATGAAAATGACCAATCATCATCATCATCATCATTTCAGCCCAAAAGACGTCCACTGCTGGACATAGGCCTCCCCCAAGTGTCGCCAAATTGACATTTTGGGGGGTTTTGCCATGATCGCCACGCTTGGCAGGCGGGTTGGCGATCGCAGTACGGTTGTTACAAAAGCACAGAGAACGCTGCTGCCCATTCTCTGCTAAGTCCCTTAGTCGCCTCTTACGACACCCACGGGAAGACATGGGATGGTGCTATTCTTTACGTCCGACACCATACAGAACATCTGATAGTATGAAAATGACCAATACGGCATAGAAACTAAAAGTGATAATACCTTGCATGAAAATCATTATAATGCAGTATATTTAACTCAAACTCCAAAGCACTTTGATCACTAAATAACACAAAGTAAGAAAATACCAATAATAATCTTAACATTTTAATTGACTAGGAACATCACTCTCTGCGTACAATACAATGACTAAATTATTATAATAAATCTACGTACTTAATATTTGTTTAAGTTATTACAAGATAAGTGCAAATGTGAAGATAATTATTGCGATCGGAAATATTTTTAACCCTAGAAAGATAATCTACGTCAAAATTACTCCCACGCGAACGAAATATTGCAGTATCTTTTTAACTATTGCGAATCTGGCGTCGTGTATTTCAGACATCACATTCGAGGCTGGGAGCTAGCGTGTGCCATCGCATCATTGAGGTAAGTGCCCGAAATTTTGAGATACTATAGTCACAGGAGTCAAAATTACGTATGATTATCTTTTACGTGACTTTTACGATATTTGGTGAAATTGTTATTTGCGTTGTTTATTTATTGTATTAGTTATTTTTATTTATTTTTCATATTGTTTAGTTATCCTGATACTGCTACAGCATAATGGGGATTTGAAATTTGTATGAAGACCACATCCTGACTGCTCTTTTAGAAGGTGAAGGGAGCAGCCCTGTGCTGACACCAAAAGCGAAGTTGATGATCACGAGAGCGGGGATGCTGCCCAGAGCAATGAGGAAAAAGGTGTTGTGGATGAAGTGAGGGAAGGCGAGGCAGCAACTCCCTGTGAAATTGACCCCATGGAGGAAGAAACCTCTCAACAAGGGACTCGCTCAACGGCTTCTCGTCGAATACTAGCCTTAGCTATTATGACGGATTTTTATACAATTTTCATGTTATTATTCAATTATAGTATTTTTACTACTTAGAATATAATATAAAAATACGAATTTATGGTATGATTATGAAAAAAATTTTGAAGAAAAAATAAGTTCCTAAGTTTTGTTGATTATTAAGCAGTTTGTAATTTTCTTGTTTATTATTATTAAAAAATATATAATTATGTAAATGTTATTATATTTTATTGATTACAACAGTAGAAAACTTATTTTTTTAGTTTTACTCAAATCAGTAAAAAAATCTTCATTTATCAGCCACTCAAAACTAAGGAGTCAATTTTACGTATGATTATCTTTTACGTACAACTTAATATGATTATCTTTCTAGGGTGGAGATGTGATTTAAAATCCTCGATAAGACATTTTGAAGTGACATTATGTGGCTTATTCGCGAGCATGAGCAGCAGATTAACTGAGTACGAAAATTAAAATATTTATATTAAAGTAAGTAATCTTATGGATGAGTTTTTATGGGCAGTTGTACACGTCAACCAGGAAACCCGTTGTAAATCTAGCGAATGACCCAAGAGCTAGACTGACCCGACACTACACCGAAGACATCCCGGACATCAGCCTGTACGAGATTAGGATGGCTCTGAAACAGCTTAAAAACAACAAGGCACCGGGTGATGATGGAATTACGGCCGAACTTCTGAAGGCGGGTGGAAAACCGGTACTTAAGGCCCTTCAGAAGCTGTTTGGTTCCGTCATACTCGAGGGCAAAACGCCTCAGGCATGGTGCAGGGGTGTGGTGGTACTCTTCTTCAAAAAGGGCGACAATGCCCGGTTGAAGAACTATAGGTCCATCTCACTTCTAAGCCATGTCTACAAGTTGTTTTCAAGAGTCATCACGAATCGTCTCGCGCGCAGGTTTGACGATTTTCAGCCTCCCGAACAAGCCGGATTCCGTAAAGGCTTTAGCACCATAGATCACATACATACGCTGCGACAGGTTATACAGAAGACCGAAGAGTACAACCTGCCTCTCTGTTTAGCGTTTGTGGACTATGAGAAAGCCTTCGATTCGATCGAGACTTGGGCTGTACTGCAGTCTCTCCAACGGTGCCAAATTGACTATCGGTACATCGAGGTGCTGAAGTGTTTGTACAAAAACGCCACCGTGTCAGTCCGACTTCAGGACCAGACCTCGGAACCTATCCTTCTGCAGCGAGGTGTGAGACAGGGAGATGTCATATCTCCGAAACTGTTCACCGCTGCACTGGAAGATATCTTCAAGGTTCTGGACTGGAGAGGGCTAGGCATCAACATCAATGGCGAGTACATCTCTCACCTTCGATTTGCCGACGATATAGTGGTCATGGCTGAGACCATGGAGGACCTCAGTACAATGCTCGATGACCTCAGTAGAGCTTCCGAAAGAGTGGGTCTTAAAATGAACATGGACAAAACCAAGGTCATGTTGAATGCCCATGTAACACCCACTCCTATCAAGATCGGAGACTCTACTATCGAAGTTGTAGACGATTATGTCTACCTGGGACAAACGGTCCAGTTGGGTAGGTCTAACTTCGAGAAAGAGGTCAATCGTCGAATCCGACTCGGCTGGGCAGCGTTCGGGAAGCTGCGTGGTATCTTCTCGTCCAACTTACCGCAGTGTCTCAAGACAAAGGTTTATGACCAGTGTGTGTTGCCAGTGATTACATACGGGACCGAAACGTGGCCGCTCACAATGGGCCTCATCAGAAGGCTCAAAGTCACCCAGAGGGCAATGGAGAGAGCTATGCTCGGAGTTTCCTTGCGTGATCAAATCAGAAATGAGGACATCCGCAAGAGAACCAAGGTTACCGACGTAGCCCAAAGAATTGCCAGACTTAAGTGGCAGTGGGCAGGGCACATTGCTCGCAGAACAGATGGCCGATGGGGCCGAAAAGTTCTGGAATGGCGACCGCGAACCGGGAGACGATGCGTTGGAAGGCCTCCCACTAGGTGGACCGATGACCTGGTGAAGGTTTCGGGGATCCGCTGGATGCGAGTCGCACGGGACCGATCAATGTGGCGACACTTGGGGGAGGCCTATGTCCAGCAGTGGACGTCTTTCGGCTGAAATGATGATGAATGATGAAGTAATCTTACAAAAAACTAAAATATAGCATCGAAAAATTCCTCAAGTAAAGTCAGTTATGCTATCTAACTTACTAATTTAAATAAAACAAAGACAGAAAAAAACACATTCCTAAAAAAGCTCAAAACAAGTGAATCAAATGTTCTAAATCTAATTTTATATCACAGCTAGCAAGCAGCTAGGCGCATGGCATGTCTTTGGTCTAGAATTCGAAGACATGTGATAACGACCAACTCCAGCTCGGTGGAGAGAGAGTCTTGTAGAGCGGTACGTGCCTGTCTGTGACCCAGTAATGGGAGGAACATTATTTGCAGATTATTGTTAGAAGCCAGCTTAATCATCCTCTGCCTAGCCTTTTCCCAATTCCTATGTTGAGGTCGCTTCCAGTCTAACGGGATTCAGCTGAATACCACAATTTTACATGGAGCGACTACCTATCTGACCTTCACCAACAAGTTAGTACAAGTTAGTATGTAATACGATACCCCTTGGTATGGCTGGTTGTCAGACTTTTGAGCCAGTGACAACCTGTAACGACTGTCAAAGATCTATGAACGACAGCCGGTACCAACAGCTTAACGTACAGAAGAAGACAGCTTAATAATGGTTTTAAATATTTTTAAACCTTAATGCTTGTGAACGCACAAGCTTAGGCGGGAAGCGGCTTTCGAAGGACCAGTGAGCGTTGTGTTATTTTGAGGGGGAACAATCTACATGAGAAAAATGTTGTCGACACGCGGGGTATTTTAACGAAAAATGGACTTACTTGGAAGCTGGTAGGTGATCATCCGAAAGATGGCCGACTGGAATGCGCGATCTATTGCTCAGCCGCTAACTGGTGATTTCTTCCTGTCTCACTTAATATCCCCCTTGTGCCGGCCGATTAGAATTATATTCATTTGTAATTAGAATTATATCGTGACTCGGAAAAAACCCAAAAAAATGGTTACGGGCGGTGGATTGCGGCTGAAACCGAAACGAAACCAAAAGGCACTTGTTCTGCCCGGAAACGGCGAAACTGACGGAAATATTGGAATTCAAAGTTAACATTTCTTTTCTTTTTTTTAAAAACCAGTTTAAAATGTTATGACCTCGCTTTAAATACCCCCACGACCCCTGTACTATTGAATGCTTCCATCAGCACAAAGTTTTAAGTGCGTTACATTGAGTCCTACCGACAACAGTAATGTTGTCGGTGACCCAAAAAAAAAGTTCATTCTCACCAATGTTTTTGCGTGGAATTACTTAGTTTGATTGGTGTCGGACGTAAAGAATAGCACCATCCCATATCTTCCCGTGGGTGTCGTAAGTGGCGACTAAGGAACTTGCCAGATAATGAGCAGCAGCGTTCTCTGTGCTTTTGTAACAACCGTACTGCGATCGCCAACCCGCCTGCCAAGCATGGCGATTATGGCAACAACCCCGTTGTGTCAATGTGGCGTTGGGGGAGGCCTATGTCCAGCAGTGAACGTCTTTCGGCTGCAATGATGATGATGGTACTTAGTCGAATACTTTTGTATGAGACGCCAGCACATCAAGCTACCCGAAACTGTCAAATTTTCCCAATCAACATTGAACCTAAGTCTTTAATGATAAAGTTGAAAATCTATTTAAAAAAATTGACAGATTGCTGTAGGTTGGTGTTTACTTAGTTACACACGTAATTAGCATAACATTAAAATATTGAAGATGAGATAATTCTCTTAACCTATTGACCGCATCTTGAATTTTATCATAATTTTTATGATAAATATTTATAAATTGTGCTTATTTTGGCTTCATTATACGGGCCAAAGTTAGGTTCTAAATACATTTGTTTGAGGTTAGTAAGGTTACTTTAACGTCGTCAAGTTTTGTAAACATGTGGCCGGGTGTGTCAATAGAAGTAGTTATCAGGAATTTTAAAGTAATAATTACGGACTTACTGTTTTACGGGTTACGAATTTCGATACAAACGTGCTTCTACAATAAGTACTTGCAGTACAACATTCAACCTTATCTCAACTGCACATTTGCACGAGGATTTTTTAATTTATTTCTTGTAAGGTTCATTATACAAGCAACTTCCTATTCACAACTCTAGGCAAAGTCATTACGCAAACCTAAAATAATTTACTACGACGCCAATATAGAAATATGGTTAGATAGGTCTTATAGACCGCCACACAACTCCGTAGTCCTTACGCACATTAATTAGCAAAATCAAAGGTAAAATTACTGTGAAACACAGAGACAGAAACAAAACAGTAGAAAAATTATCGGATCAAATGGAGCAATTTTTAACCCCCGACCAAAAAGAGGGGTGTTATAAGTTTGACGTGTGTATCTGTGTATCTGTGTGTCTGTCTGTGGCATCGTAGGTCATAAACGGATGAACAGATTTTAATAAAAGTGGTGACGTTTGAAAGATATTTTAATCGAGAGTGTTCTTAGCTATGTTTTGAGAAAATCTGCTCAGCCGTTTGAAGATCATCACCTCTTTTGTAGTTGATGCAGGGATAAAAACAACTTTCACAGGTAGTCGATTTGAAATTTGAAATCTTGTCGCTTGTCACCATGGGCATTGCCTAGGGGGGGTGCATCCTTGGCTAGGGGTCCACTTTGTTCTGTGCTTGTACTAAGCGGTTTTCTTAATTGTCCCCCGACGCTACGACGCTTGGATTAATTTATTTTTGGCTTTTTAGAGGTTTTCTGTGTCGGGGTTTTTTTTAATTTTTAATTTTTAGTCAACAACCTGTAGTGTGTCACTAACAACAGCAAGTTTTGCCAAGCAACTACGCATAACATTGCATATCACAATCATGCGTGCAATCCCCGAAGGGATTACCAACAGGGGTGTACTTATGGTACACCAACAGTTTGCCAGTTATGTTGAAATCCCATGTAATATAATGGACCGAGCCTATTGCCATCAACCGGGCACAAATCTAGACTAGAAAAACAATGCAAAAACCCATAACTCTTTGCCCTAATTGGAAAACGAACCCAAGACTTTATGCTTAGTAGTCGTGCTTGCCACCCTTCGACCAACGAGGTAGCCCAGACAACTTTTAACTAAAATACTTGCCCGTATGTAAACTCAGCAAAATAAACGTTTAAACCCATTCCTTGTAATTAGCCAGCGGTTTTATCCTAAAATAACGCATGAGTTGGTCCATATCAGCAATAAGCCCGGATTAGCCACTCGAACCGGTCCGTATCTTAACGTGGGCCACTTGGCAAAGTGCCAGGTCTCGACTTTTGAGGGTCTCTGCATTTGGAGATATGAAGCTTGCACCGGGGAGTTCAACTTTGCTGAATGAATGGGAATGTAAAGGTTAAGTGCACTTAGTTTTAAGAACTGATCGTTTCTTGGCAAAAATCCGTGTTTTCATTTTGAAGTTTGTGGTTTAAAAATAGAGAGCCAGGTCATTTCGGGTATCTCTGCCCCGGAATGGGTAAACGTGGGCGTTGGTGACGAAAAATAAACAGAAAATCTATTAGAAACCGTTTCATAAGAAATTCTACGTGGTTTCCTGCCAGGAATTACTGTAAGCAATAATAACCTGTAAACGTATAAAATGCTCTGTATGGTGTCGGACGTTAAGAATAGCACCATCCCATATCTTCCCGTAGTTGTAGTAAGAGGCGACTAACAGACTTGCCAGAGAATGGGCAGCAGCGTTCTCTGTGCTTTTGTGACAACCGTACTGCGATCGCCAACCCGCCTTCCAAGCGTGGCGATTAAGGCAAAACCGCCCAAAATGTCAATGTGGCGAACCTTGGGGGAGGCCTATGTACAGCAGTGGACGTCTTTCGGCTGAAAAGATGATAATGATGATGAGCAACCATTCTTAATTATAATGAACAGAGTGATGAGTTATTAGTAACATTACTTAGTTAGTTATTAATGTAATAAACACGCCTTTAATCCCCGAGGAGTAATTATTAAAGGAGATTGTTCTACGCCCATACATTGTTCGCCCTGGAGCCAACAGGATAGAAAATATCATTTTCTATTAGTAAATTGCCCTTAGTAGCCCATAAGAACAAAGTTTTTTGACGGACACTTTAGAGAACAGATTTATTTTTAAAAAAAGGAACAGATTTTGAGGTTATTTTTAATAAAAGAAAACTTAAGTAATTCCTTCTAAAATCGCTATTTCTGGTATTTACGTAGCATTAAACTTCAAATACAGTAAAATAATACTGTAATTACAGTTTTATTATGCCTTCTATGTACAGTTATAATTTGTTGGTTGGAGATTACATAATAAGCTAGGGTTATTAAATATACTTACTTCATTAAAACCAAGTCAGCCGTACGAGAAGCATTGTTTAGGTATAGGTTCTCATACATATACCTATTTTCCACTCATAAATGAACATTTGAATATCCGTATATATCCCTTTTCATTTCATGAATGAAATTCATAAGACTCGATATTATAACAATTCACTAGAGTTGCGTCGTAAATGAGATTTCAATCGTTCAATGAGAGATTTTCTGACAATTGAAAAAACATAGTTCAATAGATGGCGTGGGTAAAAAATACGTTTTTGTTTTACTGGGTACTGATAACAAAAATAAGTTCCGTTAATAAGAAAGCTTATTTGATGTCAAAAACCAGAGACAGTGACGTATTTTTTACCAACGCCTCTTTTGGACTAATATTTTCTCACTTATCAGAAAATCCCTCATTAGATTAGTTAGTACATTTTGTGAGTTTTTGTTCATTATATTTTCATCATAATCGTGCTCGGCCATATTCATCATAAGTTCCATTAAAATGTTCACGGAACTGATTCCATGAAAAAAACTTTTATGTTGCACATTTTCAATGTATAGTTTAGTGATAAATATCGAACATCCATTATTTTTCACAAGATAATATGGACATCGTCGTCGATATCGATATTAATGTAATATGAGCGAGAGCGACGCTATCAAATCTTTTGTGACAATTAAATGAAAGATGGCGGGCTTGGTTGGTAATAAAATCACTGAGGTCACTTTTAAAAATCCATTAAGAATTAAACAGTGTCCGCTTGAATTTATTATTTTTAAAAAGTATATTAAAATATAATAAAATTAACGTACACGTCAAATGTTTGTTGGTTATAGGGCGGTCTAGAACAATCTCCTTTCGCCAGTCATGTTTAATTACTAAGAAATAGGGGCATGCCTATTGCCATCAATAAATCATGCCAAATGTAAAAACTGGGCTACTTCCGAGCAACTCTTGGTGGAGAAATGCCCAACGAAACTTTGCCCAACTTGGGAATCGTATCTCAGATCATAAACTCAACAGTAGCGCTTGCAAAGACCATACCAAGACAGTCATGAATAACTCATCATCTGCCTAGCCTTTTTCCAAACTATCTTGGGGCCGGCTTCCAGTCCAACCGGATGCAGCTGAGTACCAGTATTTTACATGAAGCGACTGCCTATCTGACCTCCACAATACAGTAACTGGGTGATACGATACCTCTTGGTAAGATTGGATGTCAGACTTTTGGCTTCTGTCTACGCGTAACGATTGTCATAGATCTACAAATGTCAGCCGGGACCAACGGCTTAACGTGCTTTCCGAGGCACGGAGGAAACTCGGTATGTAATTATAGTCACCCATCTACGGACCAACCTTGGCGAGCACGGCTTAACCTTAAAGATCTACCCGTGCGGCTAACTAAGAAATAAAATGTTGGATTCAATAGAATATTGAAGTATAACGAAGTAATCACACAAAACAAGCTCTAACGGTAGGTGAGCCCACAAACTACTTACTTCTATTCACAGTCAGCCACCAAAGTAAATAAGGTCGAAAATCCCGTACCCTGAGTAGTCACCGTCAAACATTTTGGCTCGCTCGTTAAACCCCGTGAATAGCTAGTACGTGTCAATAGTAGTACATTGCAAACGCCGGCTTTTCGGTCACAAAATTTGCGGTTAAACAGAGCCTTAATGAAAGCCGCATAGCACTTTATTTATGTACTTAGTCTGTGAATGGGTAAAGGTGTAGTTGAAAATAAACCTTACGAACTTACATTGCAAAGTCTGACGGTTTTTTATACGTTTTTGGACACTTTGCTGCATGCATGAAAAGTACAGGTCTTGAAGAGTTTTTCTTTAGTGATTATGTAATATTGAATTTAAGTGATGGTTGAAGCAAACGAAAGGATTAATTATTCAGTTTAATTTTACTTCTTTATTTTTTTACGGACATTAAAAGAAGAGACTCTCAATTCGGTTGTATTTTTTTACGTTTGTTACCATAAAACTCCTTCATTTAGGAACCAACATTTTTATGTGTAAGGATATACTTTTCGATTATTCCCATAGACATTTGTTCAAATTCAGTTCAGTACTTTGTTTTTTAAATATTTTGAGTCGGTGGCAAAACAGTCAATTTCGTTAGAATGAATGTCAGTTTTTGATTTTTTGCTGCAAGGGGTACCTAATGACTGATCCAGTGATACTTGGCAACTTTATTTTTGATTGTACAACATATTTATGTATGCGTTGTAACGCATACATAAATATGTTGTACAATCAAAGTTTACTCACAGACGAACACCTCTGTGGTGTACGACAAAGGAGGTGTTCGTCTGTGAGTACACTAGTAACCACCAAATTGCAATTTATAAATAGATCAAGATATTGCTCATAACGTATAACGAACATCATATTTCTGCTGCCCTTAGCCCAATTATTATTTGGGGTCGGCGCAGGATGTCTTCTTCGTCCATACTTCTCTTTCACTCGTCATCTCATCAGACATCTCTTTCATGCCATATAATCCATTACACCATCAACCCATATTAGGTACTATTCAAAACTTCCCTCACAAAATTTTCCTCATTCCTCCGCATCTCATACCATGCCAACCGATTGCCACACAACGTAAAATGAACAGTTCCTTTTATAAACACCTTAATACTCAGCCTACTCTATAAAGCACAGTAGCACATAAAATTAAGCTTATCATTCAATTAATTACCAAAATGATATTATTACAGCAAACACATTCCCGTTTATTTACTACTGAATAAGAAACGAGATCCTAAGCACACATGATTAAAATTTAAATGTTTGTACGGAACCTTTTTGGATTACTAGAGGGACAGCAGTAAGCTTATGAGAGTAATTTAGTTGATTATCATGCTCACGGATGTACGGGAGTGCTAATCCGTTCGGAGATGTGGTGATTTAGATAGTGTTTTGTGGCGACTGGTCTTTCTTGATGTGGTGTGAGGATAACATATCTACAAGCTGGTGATCGCCGGTTCGCCCGCATGGGATTCGGCGATTTTACTTCGAAATTTGACTAACTTGATCAAAAGTATCTAAAGTATCTCTGTATGGTGTCGGACGTAAAGAATAGCACCATCCCATATCTTCCCGTGGGTGTCGTAAGAGGCGACTAATGGATTAGCCAGAGAATGGGCAGCAGCGTTCTCTGTGCTTTTGTGACAACCGTACTGCGATCGCCAACCCGCCTGCCAAGCGTGACGATTATGGCAAAACCCCCTATGTTATGTCAATGTGGCGAAACTTGGGGGAGGCCTATGTCCAGCAGTGGACGTCTTTTGGCTGAAATGATGATGATGATGATAAAAAGTATTAAAGGTTATAAACTAAATGTGCCTTATTCAACTTGCCTTACATCAAAATCCGTTCTAGGTTATAAACTACCTGTGTTGCCTTTTTTACGGATGTGAAGTCATCAAATGACCCCTCCTGCTCTGGGCGGTGTGGAAGGGAGTGTCAGACTTGTACTGACTAAAAACCCATCCATGTTCCTTCCTAGCCTAGCCTTCTCTTTGTGTTCCAGGGCCACGGTATCTTTTTCGAACAGTCTCGCAGCCCTGTGTTGCCGTACATCAAAATCCATTCTGTAGTTTTTGCGGGAAAAAGTAAAAAACAACATCCTCAAAAGCTTTCACATTTAATAAGAAAGTTCCAGAGCATAAAAAATGTTTGAGTCCCAGCACTGGGATGAATGAAAATGGCTTATAATAGATGACTTTCGTGCACCGTTGTTTCTGCGACCTACAATTATAGGTCCCATACTAAAGATACCATGTATGTACGAACGAACATAGGTAACATAACTCTAAGCCCAGTGATAGTACATATCAATTAGGGTTTAATACTAACATGTTCATGTGTTCCATTCGACAGGTAACTTAATCTCTTCCCGGATGAAATGTGGGTCGAGTGGGACGAATTGAAAGGTAGGTTGGGTCGAATAATTCACGTTTATTATGTATGAGGGTAGATTACATTTAAATGACAAGGATCGTCTGCAAATCTGGATTTTGTGTCTCGGTATCGTTATTGAAATATTATATTATAATTTTGAATGTAAATCTATAGTAATTTAGGTGGGCAATTGAAGCTTTCTTTACATTATGTATTACTGCAAAAAGTAGGTAACATTTAATTTAGTAGGTGACCGCTTATAGTTTGCTAAATATTTCTAGAAAACTGTAAATATTCAGTGATTCTGCAATTTATTCTGAACCTATAAATTATCACTGATTAAGTACAAAATGAAACTCTTCGAAAAATATTGGCATGCCTAGAAAAAGGTGACGAGACAAACAAGACGCCTGACGAAAGGGCTTTTTCGAGGTGGGGACAAAATCAGGAGCTCTTGACAAAGGCGGATAGCATAAAAATAGCGCAATATCATCATCTTTCTGCCCTAGTCTCATTCTATTTGAATTCGGCGCTATTCTCCCCTGCCAGAAGTAACAACATCATATACTACCTTTCTCTTTCATATCATTCCTCAGACAGTCCATCCATCCTTTCTTTGGCCTGAAATTAAATGAAATAACGTGATAGAGAAGACTTGTTGATTTTCCTTTGAATCATAAGAAAATCAATCAATCGGGCAATGAACTACAGTTATCACTTAATTATTTTCGTAAAGGTAATCTCTATGATATGTAAAGTTTTGTCTTTTAAGTCTTGTGTAGAGACACAAGGCTTAAAAGACAAAACTTCACAGCATGTAGGGACTGTATTATTAACCAACTAAATGTTTTCAAAGAACTGCCCAAGTTTAATTCGCGCGTAGTTTCAAAGACAGATGGTCGTGCAAGGCGATTTCCGAAATAAAAGGACAGTTCCAATCCGTGACAGCAACTTTTTCAATCGAATGTTCTAGTCGCCTTCGTAAATTTGTACTTTCCGTTTCTGCGACTTACTACAGAGATTATTTTAGAGGAAAGTCTAACAGAGTTAACACCTTTTAAGAAGCAAAAGGTAAAAAATAGCATAGATTACTATTTATTAGCAGAGTAGACTACTAGCACGTGGCTGAATAGTAACTCCTGCATGGGTCGATTTTCAAGGTCAAACCGTGCTTGCCGAGGTTGTTTCGTGAATGGGAGACCATCGTCGCCCATCCACGGACCAGCCTAGACAAGCGCAGCTCAACCCAAAGATCGTCCCGATTGGATATTATTATTTAGCCAGGAGTTTCTCCCACCAAAGTAAAAAAAAGACAGCAAAGTCATCCCTGCAAGACAAAAAATCGTTTCCTGATATTTCTATCAGTAAAAGTTTTGCTTGGTAGTGATCCAGACTTACCTCTTCTTCTTTATAATATTAGCTCCAATAAAAAACAAGGCATTGAAAAATGTAGTCTAGTTAGCTGCAGACTTTCAAAACTTTGTGAGACTAATGACAGCAGTTTTAAGTTCATTTTGTTGAGAAACTAATTTTACTTGTTATCCTTTGCCGCACTTTTTAAGCCATTGTTTAAACTTTTAGACAATTGATTGACTTGAATTGTTGAGAGCAATTTGTACAGCGGCTTTTTAACTTTTAGAACTAAAACAAAAGTTATTTAAAACAGGGATTAATTGCTCTAAAAAGTTAATCAAGTTTTTTTTAGGTAGCGCGCGTCATAATCGTCCGCGAAATTAAATTTTTGTTATGGTTTTTGTAATTTGCAAGTCAGTGTCTGGTTGTTTGTTGATTAAAATAGGATTCGCGGCCGTAATACGTATCTACTTATACAATCGTCATCATCATCAGCCTATAATGTTCCCACTGCTGGGACACAGGCCTCCTCTCTATTAGAGAGAGAGTGGGTTGTAATCCACCACGCGAGCCCCGTGCGGGTTGGTAGGTGTCCCATGTCTTCGAATTTTTAGTTCTAGGTTACTTTAACGTCGTCAAGTTTTGTAAACATGTGGCCGGGTGTGGCAATAGAAGTAGTTATCAGGAATTTTAAAGTAATAATTACGGACTTACTGTTTTACGGGTTACGAATTTCGATACAAACGTGCTTCTACAATAAGTACTTGCAGTACAACATTCAACCTTATCTCAACTGCACATTTGCACGAGGATTTTTTAATTTATTTCTTGTAAGGTTCATTATACAAGCAACTTCCTATTCACAACTCTAGGCAAAGTCATTACGCAAACCTAAAATAATTTACTACGACGCCAATATAGAAATATGGTTAGATAGGTCTTATAGACCGCCACACAACTCCGTAGTCCTTACGCACATTAATTAGCAAAATCAAAGGTAAAATTACTGTGAAACACAGAGACAGAAACAAAACAGTAGAAAAATTATCGGATCAAATGGAGCAATTTTTAACCCCCGACCAAAAAGAGGGGTGTTATAAGTTTGACGTGTGTATCTGTGTATCTGTGTGTCTGTCTGTGGCATCGTAGGTCATAAACGGATGAACAGATTTTAATAAAAGTGGTGACGTTTGAAAGATATTTTAATCGAGAGTGTTCTTAGCTATGTTTTGAGAAAATCTGCTCAGCCGTTTGAAGATCATCACCTCTTTTGTAGTTGATGCAGGGATAAAAACAACTTTCACAGGTAGTCGATTTGAAATTTGAAATCTTGTCGCTTGTCACCATGGGCATTGCCTAGGGGGGGTGCATCCTTGGCTAGCGGTCCACTTTGTTCTGTGCTTGTACTAAGCGGTTTTCTTAATTGTCCCCCGACGCTACGACGCTTGGATTAATTTATTTTTGGCTTTTTAGAGGTTTTCTGTGTCGGGGTTTTTTTTAATTTTTAATTTTTAGTCAACAACCTGTAGTGTGTCACTAACAACAGCAAGTTTTGCCAAGCAACTACGCATAACATTGCATATCACAATCATGCGTGCAATCCCCGAAGGGATTACCAACAGGGGTGTACTTATGGTACACCAACAGTTTGCCAGTTATGTTGAAATCCCATGTAATATAATGGACCGAGCCTATTGCCATCAACCGGGCACAAATCTAGACTAGAAAAACAATGCAAAAACCCATAACTCTTTGCCCTAATTGGAAAACGAACCCAAGACTTTATGCTTAGTAGTCGTGCTTGCCACCCTTCGACCAACGAGGTAGCCCAGACAACTTTTAACTAAAATACTTGCCCGTATGTAAACTCAGCAAAATAAACGTTTAAACCCATTCCTTGTAATTAGCCAGCGGTTTTATCCTAAAATAACGCATGAGTTGGTCCATATCAGCAATAAGCCCGGATTAGCCACTCGAACCGGTCCGTATCTTAACGTGGGCCACTTGGCAAAGTGCCAGGTCTCGACTTTTGAGGGTCTCTGCATTTGGAGATATGAAGCTTGCACCGGGGAGTTCAACTTTGCTGAATGAATGGGAATGTAAAGGTTAAGTGCACTTAGTTTTAAGAACTGATCGTTTCTTGGCAAAAATCCGTGTTTTCATTTTGAAGTTTGTGGTTTAAAAATAGAGAGCCAGGTCATTTCGGGTATCTCTGCCCCGGAATGGGTAAACGTGGGCGTTGGTGACGAAAAATAAACAGAAAATCTATTAGAAACCGTTTCATAAGAAATTCTACGTGGTTTCCTGCCAGGAATTACTGTAAGCAATAATAACCTGTAAACGTATAAAATGCTCTGTATGGTGTCGGACGTTAAGAATAGCACCATCCCATATCTTCCCGTAGTTGTAGTAAGAGGCGACTAACAGACTTGCCAGAGAATGGGCAGCAGCGTTCTCTGTGCTTTTGTGACAACCGTACTGCGATCGCCAACCCGCCTTCCAAGCGTGGCGATTAAGGCAAAACCGCCCAAAATGTCAATGTGGCGAACCTTGGGGGAGGCCTATGTACAGCAGTGGACGTCTTTCGGCTGAAAAGATGATAATGATGATGAGCAACCATTCTTAATTATAATGAACAGAGTGATGAGTTATTAGTAACATTACTTAGTTAGTTATTAATGTAATAAACACGCCTTTAATCCCCGAGGAGTAATTATTAAAGGAGATTGTTCTACGCCCATACATTGTTCGCCCTGGAGCCAACAGGATAGAAAATATCATTTTCTATTAGTAAATTGCCCTTAGTAGCCCATAAGAACAAAGTTTTTTGACGGACACTTTAGAGAACAGATTTATTTTTAAAAAAAGGAACAGATTTTGAGGTTATTTTTAATAAAAGAAAACTTAAGTAATTCCTTCTAAAATCGCTATTTCTGGTATTTACGTAGCATTAAACTTCAAATACAGTAAAATAATACTGTAATTACAGTTTTATTATGCCTTCTATGTACAGTTATAATTTGTTGGTTGGAGATTACATAATAAGCTAGGGTTATTAAATATACTTACTTCATTAAAACCAAGTCAGCCGTACGAGAAGCATTGTTTAGGTATAGGTTCTCATACATATACCTATTTTCCACTCATAAATGAACATTTGAATATCCGTATATATCCCTTTTCATTTCATGAATGAAATTCATAAGACTCGATATTATAACAATTCACTAGAGTTGCGTCGTAAATGAGATTTCAATCGTTCAATGAGAGATTTTCTGACAATTGAAAAAACATAGTTCAATAGATGGCGTGGGTAAAAAATACGTTTTTGTTTTACTGGGTACTGATAACAAAAATAAGTTCCGTTAATAAGAAAGCTTATTTGATGTCAAAAACCAGAGACAGTGACGTATTTTTTACCAACGCCTCTTTTGGACTAATATTTTCTCACTTATCAGAAAATCCCTCATTAGATTAGTTAGTACATTTTGTGAGTTTTTGTTCATTATATTTTCATCATAATCGTGCTCGGCCATATTCATCATAAGTTCCATTAAAATGTTCACGGAACTGATTCCATGAAAAAAACTTTTATGTTGCACATTTTCAATGTATAGTTTAGTGATAAATATCGAACATCCATTATTTTTCACAAGATAATATGGACATCGTCGTCGATATCGATATTAATGTAATATGAGCGAGAGCGACGCTATCAAATCTTTTGTGACAATTAAATGAAAGATGGCGGGCTTGGTTGGTAATAAAATCACTGAGGTCACTTTTAAAAATCCATTAAGAATTAAACAGTGTCCGCTTGAATTTATTATTTTTAAAAAGTATATTAAAATATAATAAAATTAACGTACACGTCAAATGTTTGTTGGTTATAGGGCGGTCTAGAACAATCTCCTTTCGCCAGTCATGTTTAATTACTAAGAAATAGGGGCATGCCTATTGCCATCAATAAATCATGCCAAATGTAAAAACTGGGCTACTTCCGAGCAACTCTTGGTGGAGAAATGCCCAACGAAACTTTGCCCAACTTGGGAATCGTATCTCAGATCATAAACTCAACAGTAGCGCTTGCAAAGACCATACCAAGACAGTCATGAATAACTCATCATCTGCCTAGCCTTTTTCCAAACTATCTTGGGGCCGGCTTCCAGTCCAACCGGATGCAGCTGAGTACCAGTATTTTACATGAAGCGACTGCCTATCTGACCTCCACAATACAGTAACTGGGTGATACGATACCTCTTGGTAAGATTAGATGTCAGACTTTTGGCTTCTGTCTACGCGTAACGATTGTCATAGATCTACAAATGTCAGCCGGGACCAACGGCTTAACGTGCTTTCCGAGGCACGGAGGAAACTCGGTATGTAATTATAGTCACCCATCTACGGACCAACCTTGGCGAGCACGGCTTAACCTTAAAGATCTACCCGTGCGGCTAACTAAGAAATAAAATGTTGGATTCAATAGAATATTGAAGTATAACGAAGTAATCACACAAAACAAGCTCTAACGGTAGGTGAGCCCACAAACTACTTACTTCTATTCACAGTCAGCCACCAAAGTAAATAAGGTCGAAAATCCCGTACCCTGAGTAGTCACCGTCAAACATTTTGGCTCGCTCGTTAAACCCCGTGAATAGCTAGTACGTGTCAATAGTAGTACATTGCAAACGCCGGCTTTTCGGTCACAAAATTTGCGGTTAAACAGAGCCTTAATGAAAGCCGCATAGCACTTTATTTATGTACTTAGTCTGTGAATGGGTAAAGGTGTAGTTGAAAATAAACCTTACGAACTTACATTGCAAAGTCTGACGGTTTTTTATACGTTTTTGGACACTTTGCTGCATGCATGAAAAGTACAGGTCTTGAAGAGTTTTTCTTTAGTGATTATGTAATATTGAATTTAAGTGATGGTTGAAGCAAACGAAAGGATTAATTATTCAGTTTAATTTTACTTCTTTATTTTTTTACGGACATTAAAAGAAGAGACTCTCAATTCGGTTGTATTTTTTTACGTTTGTTACCATAAAACTCCTTCATTTAGGAACCAACATTTTTATGTGTAAGGATATACTTTTCGATTATTCCCATAGACATTTGTTCAAATTCAGTTCAGTACTTTGTTTTTTAAATATTTTGAGTCGGTGGCAAAACAGTCAATTTCGTTAGAATGAATGTCAGTTTTTGATTTTTTGCTGCAAGGGGTACCTAATGACTGATCCAGTGATACTTGGCAACTTTATTTTTGATTGTACAACATATTTATGTATGCGTTGTAACGCATACATAAATATGTTGTACAATCAAAGTTTACTCACAGACGAACACCTCTGTGGTGTACGACAAAGGAGGTGTTCGTCTGTGAGTACACTAGTAACCACCAAATTGCAATTTATAAATAGATCAAGATATTGCTCATAACGTATAACGAACATCATATTTCTGCTGCCCTTAGCCCAATTATTATTTGGGGTCGGCGCAGGATGTCTTCTTCGTCCATACTTCTCTTTCACTCGTCATCTCATCAGACATCTCTTTCATGCCATATAATCCATTACACCATCAACCCATATTAGGTACTATTCAAAACTTCCCTCACAAAATTTTCCTCATTCCTCCGCATCTCATACCATGCCAACCGATTGCCACACAACGTAAAATGAACAGTTCCTTTTATAAACACCTTAATACTCAGCCTACTCTATAAAGCACAGTAGCACATAAAATTAAGCTTATCATTCAATTAATTACCAAAATGATATTATTACAGCAAACACATTCCCGTTTATTTACTACTGAATAAGAAACGAGATCCTAAGCACACATGATTAAAATTTAAATGTTTGTACGGAACCTTTTTGGATTACTAGAGGGACAGCAGTAAGCTTATGAGAGTAATTTAGTTGATTATCATGCTCACGGATGTACGGGAGTGCTAATCCGTTCGGAGATGTGGTGATTTAGATAGTGTTTTGTGGCGACTGGTCTTTCTTGATGTGGTGTGAGGATAACATATCTACAAGCTGGTGATCGCCGGTTCGCCCGCATGGGATTCGGCGATTTTACTTCGAAATTTGACTAACTTGATCAAAAGTATCTAAAGTATCTCTGTATGGTGTCGGACGTAAAGAATAGCACCATCCCATATCTTCCCGTGGGTGTCGTAAGAGGCGACTAATGGATTAGCCAGAGAATGGGCAGCAGCGTTCTCTGTGCTTTTGTGACAACCGTACTGCGATCGCCAACCCGCCTGCCAAGCGTGACGATTATGGCAAAACCCCCTATGTTATGTCAATGTGGCGAAACTTGGGGGAGGCCTATGTCCAGCAGTGGACGTCTTTTGGCTGAAATGATGATGATGATGATAAAAAGTATTAAAGGTTATAAACTAAATGTGCCTTATTCAACTTGCCTTACATCAAAATCCGTTCTAGGTTATAAACTACCTGTGTTGCCTTTTTTACGGATGTGAAGTCATCAAATGACCCCTCCTGCTCTGGGCGGTGTGGAAG
Source organism: Cerastis rubricosa (assembly GCA_949152445.1). NCBI lineage: Eukaryota > Metazoa > Arthropoda > Insecta > Lepidoptera > Noctuidae > Cerastis > Cerastis rubricosa. Next base: position 6,134,087 of record OX424547.1, read on the forward strand.
GGAGTGTCAGACTTGTACTGACTAAAAACCCATCCATGTTCCTTCCTAGCCTAGCCTTCTCTTTGTGTTCCAGGGCCACGGTATCTTTTTCGAACAGTCTCGCAGCCCTGTGTTGCCGTACATCAAAATCCATTCTGTAGTTTTTGCGGGAAAAAGTAAAAAACAACATCCTCAAAAGCTTTCACATTTAATAAGAAAGTTCCAGAGCATAAAAAATGTTTGAGTCCCAGCACTGGGATGAATGAAAATGGCTTATAATAGATGACTTTCGTGCACCGTTGTTTCTGCGACCTACAATTATAGGTCCCATACTAAAGATACCATGTATGTACGAACGAACATAGGTAACATAACTCTAAGCCCAGTGATAGTACATATCAATTAGGGTTTAATACTAACATGTTCATGTGTTCCATTCGACAGGTAACTTAATCTCTTCCCGGATGAAATGTGGGTCGAGTGGGACGAATTGAAAGGTAGGTTGGGTCGAATAATTCACGTTTATTATGTATGAGGGTAGATTACATTTAAATGACAAGGATCGTCTGCAAATCTGGATTTTGTGTCTCGGTATCGTTATTGAAATATTATATTATAATTTTGAATGTAAATCTATAGTAATTTAGGTGGGCAATTGAAGCTTTCTTTACATTATGTATTACTGCAAAAAGTAGGTAACATTTAATTTAGTAGGTGACCGCTTATAGTTTGCTAAATATTTCTAGAAAACTGTAAATATTCAGTGATTCTGCAATTTATTCTGAACCTATAAATTATCACTGATTAAGTACAAAATGAAACTCTTCGAAAAATATTGGCATGCCTAGAAAAAGGTGACGAGACAAACAAGACGCCTGACGAAAGGGCTTTTTCGAGGTGGGGACAAAATCAGGAGCTCTTGACAAAGGCGGATAGCATAAAAATAGCGCAATATCATCATCTTTCTGCCCTAGTCTCATTCTATTTGAATTCGGCGCTATTCTCCCCTGCCAGAAGTAACAACATCATATACTACCTTTCTCTTTCATATCATTCCTCAGACAGTCCATCCATCCTTTCTTTGGCCTGAAATTAAATGAAATAACGTGATAGAGAAGACTTGTTGATTTTCCTTTGAATCATAAGAAAATCAATCAATCGGGCAATGAACTACAGTTATCACTTAATTATTTTCGTAAAGGTAATCTCTATGATATGTAAAGTTTTGTCTTTTAAGTCTTGTGTAGAGACACAAGGCTTAAAAGACAAAACTTCACAGCATGTAGGGACTGTATTATTAACCAACTAAATGTTTTCAAAGAACTGCCCAAGTTTAATTCGCGCGTAGTTTCAAAGACAGATGGTCGTGCAAGGCGATTTCCGAAATAAAAGGACAGTTCCAATCCGTGACAGCAACTTTTTCAATCGAATGTTCTAGTCGCCTTCGTAAATTTGTACTTTCCGTTTCTGCGACTTACTACAGAGATTATTTTAGAGGAAAGTCTAACAGAGTTAACACCTTTTAAGAAGCAAAAGGTAAAAAATAGCATAGATTACTATTTATTAGCAGAGTAGACTACTAGCACGTGGCTGAATAGTAACTCCTGCATGGGTCGATTTTCAAGGTCAAACCGTGCTTGCCGAGGTTGTTTCGTGAATGGGAGACCATCGTCGCCCATCCACGGACCAGCCTAGACAAGCGCAGCTCAACCCAAAGATCGTCCCGATTGGATATTATTATTTAGCCAGGAGTTTCTCCCACCAAAGTAAAAAAAAGACAGCAAAGTCATCCCTGCAAGACAAAAAATCGTTTCCTGATATTTCTATCAGTAAAAGTTTTGCTTGGTAGTGATCCAGACTTACCTCTTCTTCTTTATAATATTAGCTCCAATAAAAAACAAGGCATTGAAAAATGTAGTCTAGTTAGCTGCAGACTTTCAAAACTTTGTGAGACTAATGACAGCAGTTTTAAGTTCATTTTGTTGAGAAACTAATTTTACTTGTTATCCTTTGCCGCACTTTTTAAGCCATTGTTTAAACTTTTAGACAATTGATTGACTTGAATTGTTGAGAGCAATTTGTACAGCGGCTTTTTAACTTTTAGAACTAAAACAAAAGTTATTTAAAACAGGGATTAATTGCTCTAAAAAGTTAATCAAGTTTTTTTTAGGTAGCGCGCGTCATAATCGTCCGCGAAATTAAATTTTTGTTATGGTTTTTGTAATTTGCAAGTCAGTGTCTGGTTGTTTGTTGATTAAAATAGGATTCGCGGCCGTAATACGTATCTACTTATACAATCGTCATCATCATCAGCCTATAATGTTCCCACTGCTGGGACACAGGCCTCCTCTCTATTAGAGAGAGAGTGGGTTGTAATCCACCACGCGAGCCCCGTGCGGGTTGGTAGGTGTCCCATGTCTTCGAATTTTTAGTTCTAGGACTTGCCGGTTTCCTCACGATGTTTTCCTTCACCGTTTTTGAGAGCAGCGGTGATGAAACAAATTACACAAAGTAATGCGCCTGCCTGGGCTCGAACCAACGGCCTACTGTTCGTAAATCAGGGCTGCTACCACTGGGCCACCGCTGCTCACATATAAGGTTATAATCATTAAAATCCAAAAAGTACCTTTAAATCTAACTATCAATATTTTCAATACCACTTCTCCAGAAATCAAGCAATTTGATCAGAATTTCAATTAAGTAAATCAATTCTTGCAAAGATCAAAAGAAATAAACTTGCTCACGCTACTTCCTACTCCACTAACTAGTTTCAGAGTAAAGTTTATTCCTAGATCTTTGCTGTCGGGTCTGAAAATAGTTGTTTCAGTGCTGAAACTAGGTTCAATGGAGTGGCAAATCGATGCGCTAAGCTTACGCTGGTATCTACCTCGTTTATATCGTGACATACGAGCTCCACGCTTGGATACTTACAAACACTTTAAAAATAGAAAAATATTGTTTGTTTAGATTCTGTGTCTGATCCTCAGATATATCTTTAAAATGGAGTTATTACTTGTGTTTATTCAGGTTTATGTTAATATACAACTTATGATCAACATCATTATAATCATTATCCTCCGCTTTTCTCAATTTTTTTGGGGACGCATCATGTAATTTTCCTTCATACTTACGAAAAGCAAAATATGAAAAAAAAAAGATCAAATTGGATTTGGTACCTACTCTGTAAAAGTTTTATTTCAAAACTTACGCGCCTCGACTTAAGAACTCCTGCTTTTATTCGTTGGTTAAAAATACCCAAATCCTTACAGAAATTTAATATTATACTCGTAGTCCTGCCCTTAGCCCAAATTATTCCAGGTCGGCGCAACATGTCTTCTTCTTCCATACTTCTCTAGTAGGTGACCTCTCAGCAGTCACCCTTTTTGCTTGCCATTACATTCTTACAGTCATTCACATAAAGATAAAAAAATTCAATCAATCCATTCAGTCAATTACACATATTTTTAAAACATCTGTTAGAAATCTGTCAAAATGCCCAAAGTAATGGAAACTGATTAACCTTATTTACTGAAGTCCACCGAAGTAGAGTTAAATTCAAAATGGCAATGTGTCCCATTTTAGTCAAAGGTTGGCAAATTAACGTGCGCTCGGCAATTTAAATGGTGGTTTTAGATTAAAGGCACATTCAAAGAAGTGCTTGATTAAGGTAATACTTTAATGGGGGATTATTGGAGGATTCTGAATTTGTAAACGTTAGAATATTGAACTTATGGGAAAATCGGACGCGGGCTACGAAGATACTTTTATAGGAAATTCTGAGCTGCGAATAGTTCGTTTTTATTTTTAACCCCCGAACAAAAAAGAGGGGTGTTATAAGTTTCACGTGTGTATATGTGTATCTATGTGTCTGTCTGTGACATCGTAGCTCCTAAACGGATGAACCGATTTTGATAAAATTGGTTTCGTTTGAAAAGTGTTTTAATCGAGAGTGCTCATAACTATGTTTCGAGAAAATCTGCTCCGCCGTTTGAAGGTCATAACCTCTTTTCTAGTTGATGAAGGGATATATAAACACTTCTTCGAGTCGGGTCGATTATAAATTTGAAATCTTGTCACTTGTCACTCTGGGCATCGCCAGGGCAGGGTTTAAGTTTAAAAAAGGATGTAATAAAAACTAAAAATAAATATTTAAAAAAAACCCCTAAAAAAACTAACATAAATTAATCCAAGCGTTGTAGCGTCGGGGTACCGCTAAGTAAACCCCTTAGCACTAGCACAAAATAAAACAGATCGGGGCTTTTTGTTTTTTTTTTTTTTAATTAGTTGTTTTTTTCATGCACATCAGTAGTATGATAAGTCTAGAATGTTGCAGTTGAACGTTACGATGAATGTGTGGTCCGAAGTGTGTAATTAATACGTGGTTGCCGGTTGTGTGCCGATGTCCATTCCACCCCGTATGCGTAACGTTCAACTGAAACATTCTAGACTTATCATACTACATCAGTAGTATGATAAGTCTAGAATGTTTCAGTTGAACGTTACGATGAATGTGTGGTCCGAAGTGTGTAATTAATACGTGGTTGCCGGTTGTGTGTCGATGTCCATTCTACCCCGTATGCGTAACGTTCAACTGCAACATTCTAGACTTATCATACTACTGATGTAGTATGATAAGTCTAGAATGTTTCAGTTGAACGTTACGATGAATGTGTGGTCCGAAGTGTGTAATTAATACGTGGTTGCCGGTTGTGTGTCGATGTCCATTCCACCCCGTATGCGTAACGTTCAACTGCAACATTCTAGACTTATCATACTACTGATGCAGTATGATAAGTCTAGAATGTTTCAGTTGAACGTTACGATGAATGTGTGGTCCGAAGTGTGTAATTAATACGTGGTTGCCGGTTGTGTGTCGATGTCCATTCCACCCCGTATGCGTAACGTTCAACTGCAACATTCTAGACTTATCATACTACTGATGTAGTATGATAAGTCTAGAATGTTTCAGTTGAACGTTACGATGAATGTGTGGTCCGAAGTGTGTAATTAATACGTGGTTGCCGGTTGTGTGTCGATGTCCATTCCACCCCGTATGTAATGTTACTTTTTGATTAATAAACCTTAGTTACACTTACCTATGTCTTAGAATTTTCGGGTCTAGGACATTTTTTGTCAAGATATTTTCCTTGATAATCAGAGCAGTAGTGATGAAATAATTTTAAGCTAAATAAAGTATATCTTTGCGTTCGAACTTAAACTCGTCCTCTCCATCATTTGGTACTTATTAATTTCTTAGACCTGATAGATTGATACAAGGACAGTGTTGTGTAACCTTCTAGTTACGGAGATATTGGACGTCAAGGTTCCAACGTTTTCCAAAGTTTTTTTAAAAAAATACAGTTTTTTATATCTTTACTTCAAATACCTCCATGACCCTTTCACTGTTTAATACATCCATGCACAAATTTTTGAGTGCGTTACATTGAGTTTTACTGTAAAACGTGGTTTTTCACCCAAAGGAAAAAAAGTCGTTTCCCAGCAATAATTTTTGCGTTGAGTTACTTAGTTTCTTGTACAGAATGCTTGGTTGACGCTTCGTGAAGGGTCCATTTACACCTTGTATTAAACAATATTATGTTAAAAAAAAACCTTTTCCGATCCGAAAAGGGCATATATTATACCAATGATATTACCAAAAAAAATAATAAAGAAAACATATTAATGAATTTTAAAATGCATGATTTTTGTGCCCAAATTACCACCATTTCCCTAAAAAAGTCTAACAACATTTTTAAAACGTGACCAAATCACCTTCGGCATTGGTTCGATCGGCAATTATTGTTTGTTTCTGACGTCACTACCGGCAACCGGAGTGTCACCGCCCACGACCTTTGTTGCCGTGTAAGTTTCCCCAACATAAGTATTTTTTTTTAATTTTTATCAGGCTATTTTTTTTTTATTCTTACATATATTTTTTTTCTTAAACTTCCCTAGCGTAGTCTTTTGCATTTTGCACACTTTTTCTTTTTTAGAATAAAAATATATAACCCTATGTTAAAACACAATTTCCACGCAGTTTAATCTTCCGATTACCGTAAAAACCAACACGTATTATTAAACCTTTTATCAAAAAAACATCAAGGAAAACACCAAAAATAAAAAACAAAAAGTGTTTTTTAGCATAAAGCCATCCGGTTCTCACGTAGGACATATACACGTACCGGGCCGGTCGTTACGGGCCCACGTGTCCAGCCTGCATTGCCGTCACATTACCGCATAACCCCGTACACGGGAAAACGTGCTTTTATTAAAACGTACGTAATTTTTCAGGGCTTGCTTCCTTTTTGCTGGACGTCGGCCATTTGTGGGTTATGCTGTCAATAAATGGGTAAATAAAACATATTACTCTTCCTATTCTATGTCTCTTCGTTGTTGGAAAAAAGTGTGATGGATATGGATTTTAGCATTGACTTTGTGGGTCACCAGTCTAGCAAGGTTCAAATCGATCAGATTACGTAGAAAGTAGTAACTAGGTTACGAGTTTATGTCGTCGGGGGTCCACCAGACAGTCGTTTCTGCGATATAACCGCGTAGTAGAACAAAGAAAATGGTGAAAAATTTCAACATTAAAATTGCCTTCAAAAGTTTTCTATTGGCCTTCTTCAAACAATTGGGCCATTAAAATCCGTTCAACGGAAGGGTAAAAAAAACCCCATTTCCAAAAGTAGTTGTCTCAAATAATTCTCATCTTAATAAACCAACCTCCTCTACTTTACCATAAATCGTCTCTTTATACCCAGCTCGGTCGCAAAGCTATTAGGTGTTAATACTGTATAGAAACAGGGTCTCGTGCGAAGTTAAGTCCATTAGATAGTGGAGTACCTGCCAGCAAAAAGAACACTTTTGTGCCTTTCATACTGCCCGACAGTTACTACTGGTTTGCGATATTGCGTTCGAAACTCCTTTTTTTCGGTTTGCAAATATGCGGTGTGAACAAAGGTGACATACGCGGTGTAGTTATAAAACTGGGTTAGGTCTTTTACAGCAAAAATACCAAATAGGTAACCTAAAAATCAATACGTTTTTCCTTTTCACTATACCACAGTTCGAAGTAATAATTATCAAGGAAAATAATTATCTTGATAAGGAAGCCTGGACCAAAAACATGTATGTCCTGTTTTGATTCAGAGTTCCAAATTACCTAGGTATCAAAAATAATACATGATTAGGTCATCATAATTATCTGCAGCCTTGTTGGGTATAGCCTCTTGGAGCCTCTTGTCTAACGCGTCAATTTGTTCTACCTAAGGCGAATCAAACACGTACACTGCCCGACCGCGCGGTCGAGCGGGTTACGTGTGTTAAGCATCAACGGATTTCATACAAGCCAACGCGACGTCAGTTCTGCTTCACCGCACGACCGCGCGTACTGGGCGGTGTTATGTGAAAACCACCTAATATCGACGTATTGATTATGAAATTAGAATAATTGCTCTTTTAATAGGTCTTCTATTTTCAGAAGCGTCTAATGTATCTCAACCCCACGTTCTCACTGCTTCGGCGGTGTAGTGGTGGCAAGCGACTGCTGAGCATGGGGGGTCCTGGCTTCGATTCTCAGGTCGAGAAAAGTCTTATTGGGTTTTTCCATCAGGAATTTCTCAGTAGCAGCCATGGAGTCTGGATTTGTGCCCGGTTGAGGGCAATAGGCTCGCCCCATATTACATGGGACTTAAACATAACTGGCAAATCCTCTTCGGGGGTGACAGACGTGATGTTATATTAATTGTCTCACAACTGCATGGAGTGAGTAAAATGATAACAACTGAGCTGCTGGCCTACCATGACGTCTTGAAGCTGTATTGTTTTATTCTTATTCTACTGTGGGAAAGAGACAGAGATATACAGGATGTCTACCGCCATCTCTTTCCCACACTGGAAAAGGAATAAAACAATAATGTTTTAAGACGTCATGGTAGGCCATCTAATTTGCTGTTTAAATTAAGTGACAATTTAAATGTAACTTTCGTAATTCAATTCTAACTTTAATAAATGAAATAACCTACAAAAAGCTAACTGCAAAAAACTGTTCGCTACAAGCCTTCCCTTTGTTCAATTTGCCCGCAAGTCATGAACCTCAAACATTTAACCAAGGGTACACGGACTGAGGTACCTTGCTACCTTGGTTATGTCCAGCGACCTGCGATAGACACTGTTAATTGGTATGTTGGTCTGTGGGACACGGCTCGGACTTGTTACTGCTTTTAATATCGAATTATTCCGAGTTCCAATTGCTCGGGTCGGGTGGCTGTGTAAATCTCTGCTGAAATCTGAATTTATGTTTGTGCAGTAGCATCTCATTTTGTGAGAACCAGGAGTACAATTTCATCAGATTCTGCTTTTCATCATAGAAAAAGATTTGCGACACTTTTTTTTGGTTTTCCTGTCCTGCATACATACATACATAAACTGACGCCTTTTCCCATAGTGAAGAAGGCTTACAGAATGCGAACTGATACAATCTTGACGTACTCCTCGCTTTGTCTACATTTGGCCACAAATGGACAGCCGGCCTAAAGTACCGCACCTGACCTTTCCTATTTGTAAATTATTGTTTAAAAAAAAAATTAAAAAAAAAAATATTAATGCACTTTCCAAATTATATAAAATTTGTTGTTTTTTTTTTTATTCATATCAGTTCACACACAAAAAAATACGGGAAAAAATACTAACAAATGTAATACTTCGAGAATTCATCGTAGGAACCCCTCTATCCACGACAGAGGACAAAGTTAGGTCCATTGAAGAATTTATCTAGTTTATTTAGCAATAGCTGACCTCAATGTCAAATGTAGGTGTTTTTGTTAAATAGATCACATAAACAATAGTTTTTTTCTAGTCTAGAAAACTATTTGTAGTTCAAGGAATCATTTGTAAGAATGGTTTAGCACTAGGCAGCTAACAGGATAAGACAATGTTTTGCTTTTAGGGAAACTTTTTCTCTGCTAATAAAAAAGTATAAGGTACTCTTGTCCATAACTTTCAATGTATTCCTTAGTCAACTCGACGATTGGAAAACATATACACGGAGTGCAAAAAGAAAAGACAGATAAAGTATTTATTCTCTTGCAAAGGACAAAACAAAATGATTAAATTAACAATAAAAATTAACACGAACAAAACTATGTGAAAAACACATAGCAAAAAATTCAAAACAAGACATAATACTGACTAAAACTCATCCATGTTCCTTCTTAGCCCTTTGTGTTCCAGGGCCACGGTATCTCTTTTAAACAGTCCCGCAGCCCTGGCTGGCATTGGTACTCTCGGACCCCTTCCGATTTGCTGACATCTCCTTGAGGCGCGCGTGGAACACGAACGCGCCGTCGACAACGCCTGTCGTCGTAAGACGGACGGACGGTGAGCTAGCCCATTACTCACCGTCCAAAGGCTCGTGAATACATGAATCCTTGAGAAGGTTCGTTTACCTAGTAATATGTATCATCATCATCATTCTCTTGCCCTTATGCCATTTATTTGGGGTCGGCGCAGCATGTCTTCTTCTTCCATACTTCTCTATTACTCATAGCCAGCATCATTAGGTTGCCCTAATGCCCTTATCCCAATTCAATTCTCTTTTACTCGTCATCAAGTTATTCTGTATAAAAGTATGTAGTAGTCCAGCTTCCTTATAAACTAGCTGCGTGATAGGACATGTACCATGCCATGTGTGTATGTGTGTGTGTGTGTATGTGGGTGTAATGTGTGTGTATGTGTGGATACCTAGGCCAAGCTGCAAATAAACTTGTGTAAGCGTTAGTTTAGCTTTTTAATACAGAATAGGGCTAATATGTTTCAGCTCATAGCTTACTGTGGTGTTTTTGTGCTTGTTCTTGCTGAAGAAGATTTTCTTTAAAATAATTACTACCTTAAGAGCGCACCGAGCTTCTGGCGGTAGGTATCTATGCGATCCGTGTATGTGTGCGTAAGACAGACGCGCGCGACGCTCCGGGAAGAGTGGCGGCTTTAGTTATATGGGCGGAACGCGCGCTAATTTAGGTATTTCCTTCATATTATCAAAACCAATACACATTTTGAAAACTTAAATGTATACGTTATAGAAAATATGTAGTTTTGTTATTATTTAAAAGCTGATGACCGTCCTTGAAGGTTTTACGCCGTACAGAGGATTTATTTTCTATTTTAAATATTAATTTGGCATTATTTTCTATAGAGAAAACTACAAGTAATCGCGTTTTAAAGTGTATGATTTATAGAGTGAATCCTTGAATATCTTACAAATTAATTTCATAAGTAATGGTTAAGTAATAACGATGCAGCAAGGGATCATACCAACGGATTTTTTTTGAAATTACATATCGTTGCCTCGGTGCGCTCTTAAGGTTCTCTTAACGCACGCCTGTAATCCCCGAAGGGTTAAGCAGAGCTGTACCTAATAGTACACCCACATTTCGCCAGTTATGTTTAAGTCCCGTGTAATAGGGGCCTATTGCCATCAACCGGGCAAAAAACCAGACTTCTGACTTCTTCTTGTCAGAGAACTGGCTGCTACTGAGAAATTCCTTATGGGAAAACCCAATAACACTATGCCCAAACCGTGAATCCAAAACAGGACCTCATGTCCAACAGCTGCGCTTGACCAACCACTCTACCAACAAGGTAGTCTTAGGCTGCGTTGCATAATTGACAATAAGGCTGCCCGCCCACGTCCGATAATCGGTGACCGATTTTTTGTAGGAGACAAATAGAACACACTGATAGTAATTTGCAATCAGTGTGTTCTATTTATGACCGATTATCGGGGTCCGTGGCCGACGCCCCCGATTCGATTTATTGTTTTTTCACTAAGTACAGTAAAAGAAAAAAGTGTTTCACTATAATAATAAAGACAGTGTCTGAATTACGAGATACGCTGTGTATCCCGGATTTAAGGACGAATTTGATTTCAGTAGCCAAGTTAACCAATGATGATGTCACATTTAAAAACGATGTAGCTCAGGTAATTGGTAAGAAAAGTGAAATCGAATTAATAGCATATCGTAGGGGTAATTTGTATAGTGTAAATAGGTCTGAGTATTGTAAAAAGTGATTCAAATGCTGATTTACGTTGTTAGCACGATAGATTAGGATATTTGAACGGTAGAGATGTTGCTAAGCTTTTACGTAAATTAGGTGCTAAATTTGATTGCAATATTTGTGCTAAAGGTAAGATGACCACGTTATCTTTTTCTAAGTCCGATGGGCCTTGTGCTGAGAAGTTATACATAGTTCATACTGATATTGTAGGGCCTATGTGACGTGAATCAATGGAAGGTGGAAAATATTTTATAACTTGTATTGATGATACGAGTAGTTTTCGTTTGTGTACGGTACATTTTCTAAGGTCGAAAGATAAAGCCTTAGATGCCTTTAAGGCCCCTTAAGTCACGTTGAAAACCTGATGGGACTGAAAATGAAATGCCTTCAAAGCTATAATGAAGATGCATAATCAGGCATCACGTGAAGACTAACAGTTGCTCGAAAACTACAGCAGAATAGGATAGCTGAACGAATGAACCGAACCTTAGTGGAAATGGTGAGGTGTATGCTGTAGAGTTCAGATCTTTCCTCAGGTTTTTGGGCAGAGACGGTGCATACAGCATGCTATATTAGAAATCGTTGTCCTACAAGCAGTATACATGGTGATATTTCTTATGAGAGGTGGCGTAACAAGCCGGTGAAGATTAAATACCTTCGAAGACTTGGGTCCATGGTACATATTTTGGATTTGGAGAGATCCGAAAAAGGATAAGTTTGCTGCAAGAGGGATCGCAGGTACTTTTGTAGGATACTCAGGTAATGCAAAAGGATACAAAATATGTTTTTTAAAACAGTTGCTCAAAAAGTGGCGTATTGCAGGGACGTATAGCGTTCGGGATGTGGGCTATTACACACTCGAGCTTTTTCTTTACCTTTTCCGAACTCGTGCGTTCTCTTTCCCAACTGTCAAAATAATGTCTATTAAAAAGAAAAAAACAACCACGAAGATTTTACAAAAAAAAAATATAGAAGTTTTTATGATTCATGCAAATATTTTTAAAAAAGAGCTACTAATTTGTTTCAATATCAGATTTAATGATTTGATTCAATGAGTTAGGTTAGGTTTCATTTCATTTCATCTCATTAAATTTCATTTTCATTTCATATCAATAAAAAAAATACTGAAGACTTGGCTGTATGGGCATAGTTCCCTTTGCCTACCCAGAATGGGTAAAGAAAACAAAAAAAAAAATCTCTGCTTATATTCTTTTACGGTTGGCGCCATTTTCCAAAAATGTTCTTTATTAAATTGCTTCAATTTTTTCGCAACTGTATTAAAAATAGTTGTTCAGTACACGTGCGGAACCGTCATTGCAACTTGTTCCGACTGTCAACCCTCACCTTCGGCTGCGCCTCGGCTCGGGTAGACATTTGTCGGAACTCTTTGCAATGACAGGCTTTCCACACTCGTAATGAAATATACTATTCCAGAGCAAAGAAAATGCATTATTGCGAGAGATTTGAAATTCCACGAAAGTGAAATCGCGAAGCAAGAGACGAGACCGCTGAACTTCACGGAAGACAAGGATAAGGATTTTATCGAAATTGAATTCTTGAGGAATGATGTTCCAGAAACTGACGAACATAGGGGCGAGAATGAGACAGAGCAAGTAGAGACTACTGAGTTGAACAAGCGTCAGAAGAAATAAGTCGTGATGGTCAACAGAGATTGATGAAGAGAGCTCCTGGCAGACCTCGAATATTGCGTACAGGTAGGGTAGGTCGTCCAAAGAAAATTTATCGAATGACTGAAGTTACAGAACTGACCATCTCATTTCAAAAATTACCACGATCATGTTGTTAGAACAAATCGGCCCATATGTGGCAATCCTTCCAAAAAAGTAATAACATTTTTGTGCCAGACAGTACATTTGATCAAAAATTGCTTTGAATTAAAATAATCGAATCGGGGGCGTCGGCCACAGGTGCCTCGACCACTGGGGGCCTAAGCCACGGACCCGATTATCGGACGTGGGCGGGCAGCCTTATTGTCATATTTTTGACAAACGAATCTGTGTGTGAGGCCTTATTACTTCTTAAAAGGGTTATACAACGTGTAAATGTATCTACATATTTATTCTTAAAAAGTCTCTTAATGTATTGGTACCTTATGTATGTATATTCAACCCCAATCCTTTCTAAATATACTGATACTGACAAGTTCCGGTAGCCAATTAGAGAGTGCCTTCACTTTGGGAAAAACAAATATCTCAACAGAACTTTTACAAGAAAATGTCATATTCATTTTAAATTGATTTCTTCTGATTCAATATCAGATACTTTCAATATCATTTTTAAATGTATTACTTTACCATAAGACATCATCCTAGCCAAACATTGTTGGGGTCGGTTTCCAGTCTAACCGGATGCAGCTGAGTATCAGTATTTTACATGAAGCGACTGCTTATCTGATCTCCACAACCCAGTAACTGGGTAATACGGAAACCCCTTGGTAAGACTGGATATCAGACTTTCGGCTTCTGACTACTTGTAACGACTGTCAAAGATCTACAAATGACAGCCGGGACTAAAGGCTTAACGTGCTTTCCGAGGCACGGTAGAAACTCGGTATGTAATTATGGTCACCCATTCACGGACCGACCTCGGCAAGCACAGCTCAACCTTGAAGATCGACCCGTGTGGCTGTTATTGTTTAGCCACAAGCTCCTCCACTAGCATTCTTTACCAAAAGACAGGCATAAAGAAAAAAAAATGGCGGCTAGAAAATGAGGATGATGACGAAGAACAAATAACAACACTTAGTCACAATATTAAGGTTTATGAGGCTAGCCATAAAATACATTAAAAATCTCTCGATCCTTTACTATACCTACATTTTTTTACTTAAAATCGGATACTCGACAAGCTTTTGACAACTCGACACTTAACTCGAAACTTGGCCTGCGATTGGTGGTCACCCATCCACATATCAACATAAGCAAGTGCGGCTTAACCTGAAGATTGATCCGATCGGATCACCTGATGACCTCCTCCCGACATTCAATAAATATTTAGCATGTAGGATTTAAAATGTTGTGATCAATCATAAAAAAAGATTGAAATTCTCAAATTTTGTTTCGTCTACCGTTTCCAAAGAGGTTGGCAAGCTGCTAAGAAACAACGCTATACAGGGTGTAACGGAAAGGGTATATACATACTTACGGATGTACTACAGACCGTCAAACTGAACATGTTTCTCCATGGGACCAAAATCGTCATAGCGAAAAAAATATCAGCTGCCCCATACATTTTGGTCGAATAGGTATTGAAATTTGGTATGGGGCAGCAGATAATTTTTTCGTTATTACGATGTTTGTTTGTGGAGAAATATGTTCAGTTTGATGGTCTGTAGCACACCCTTAAGTATGTATATACCCTTTCCGTTACACCCTGTAAACGGAACGTTTGAACTTACTCTTCGCAGTATTGTCACTTTTTACGCGACCTAAGTACAGCGAAAACAATTCTAAATCTTTATCATCATAAAATAATCAGCTCGTCAAATCCTGATCACAGTTATTTGACACTATATCTATTCATCATCTGCCTAGCCTTTTCCCAAACCTTCTTGGGATCGGCTTCCAGTCTAACCGGTTGCAGCTGAGTACCAGTATTTTACATGAACCGACTACAACCCAGTAACTGGGTAATACGATACACTTTGGTAAGACTGGATATCAGACTTTTGGCTTCTGACTACTCATAACGACTGTCAAAGATCTACAAATGACAGCCGGGATCAACGTCTTAACGTGCTTTCCGAGGCACGGAGAAAACTCGGTATGTAATTATGGTCACCCATCCACGGACCAACCTCGGCAAGCACGGCTTAACCTTAAAGATCAACCCGTGCGGCTATTAACATTTAGCCATGAGCTCCTCAATAACAAATTCATTATGAATTCTAAATCTTAATCATCGTAGAATAATCAGCTCCTCAAATCCTGATCACAGTTATTTGACACTAGATTTATATTCAATTTATTTGCGTTATATAATATTTACAGTGTTTTACAAAATGCTTACAGCTAAGAACAATATTAAAAACCCTGTTAGGGCACAGCATCACAGCAGATCTATTAATAGTCAGAATATGTGCCACAAATCCGATCAACCAGATATCTAAATACCTGAGAATACCTGATACATTCCATACTAGCCCGTAAATGCTTCATCAATTATTAGCCTCACACTTGACCTTTGTCTGAATAAGTAATCGCATCTTGTTGTTACGTAGGTTTTGGGTAGAACACGTGGGTTGTTTCGAATTGGGGGCTGGGGATTTATAATTTTAAATGGGATATAAATATTTGGAGTGATTACAGTCTTATCAATGGGTACAGGGACTTAAAACACCTTCATAAAGATTACAAATTATAAGTGTTACATGTTGAATTGGTAACAGAATCAAATATGTAACACTTTGAAATGTGTTTTTAAGCGTAACATATCTGTAACAGTTATAAAAGTGTTAATAAATGTAACAGGTAAACGCAGCGTACTAAATTATGCTATAATTGATTATTTCAGTTACGCATATTAACACAAATAAAAGGTTACAGTTTGATTCGGTGTATCTGTTACAATTAAAAGTGGTTTTCTGTTAAAACTGTTTTAAAAAACAGTGTTAAAAGCACTTATTACGGTTAGGTACAGTTTGAGTCCCTGAACGGGTAACGTATTACCCAGTGCTTACTGGGTTGTAGAGGTCAGATAGGCAGTCGTTCCATGTAAAATACTGGTGAGCTGCATTCGGGTAGACTGGAAGCCGAACCCAACATAATTGGGGAAAGGCTAGGCAGATGATGAAATATTTGGAGGGATTCCTGGCTAATTAGTAGTTACAGCCGCATAACTCCATCAATGATGAAGCTATGCTTGCAGAGGTCGGCTCGCAGTTGAATGATCATCCGTTCCTTCATTAGACCTCGTCTTGGCTCGGAAAGCATGTTAAACGGTTGGTCCGGACTGTCATTTATAAATCTTTGACAGTCGTTACGGGTGGTCAGGCCCCTATTCACAAACGCTCGGATTCGATTTCGATTCGATAAGTCGTGTGTCTATCTTGTTTTGGCATTACGAAAGCGAGCGAGATAGACATACGACTTTTTGAATCGAAATCGAATCAGAGCGTTTGTGAATACGGGAGCTGCCAGTCGTGAAATCTAGTGTTAACGGGCATCGTGTGTTTTAGTAACTGGATGGTAGAGTTCAGATAGGCAGTCGCAGCGTGTAAAATGGCAGACAAATTATTATTTGGATGAATATTTTGAATGACTGACGTATCATATTACCCAGTACTGACAGGTGAAGGTCGTATAGGCAGTCATTACAAGTAAAATATTGATATTGAACTGCATCTGGTTAGACTGAAAGCTGACCACAATATAGTGAGGAAATAACTAGGCAGATCTTGAATTACTGACTCAGCACCAAATAGGTGCAATATCTATCTATAAGTCATGATACTTGCGCACCTTTGGCAGAGAGTCCCGCTACTACCATGCTTCATCATCATCATCATCAGCCTATAATGTTCCCACTGCTGGGACATAGGCCTCCACTCTATGAGAGGGAGTGGGCTGTAATCCACCACGCGGTCCTTTGCGGGTTGGTGGCTGTCACATGTCTTCGAATTTTTATGATGTTGTCCTTCACCGTTTTTGAGAGCAGCGGTGATGAAATATATTACACAAAGTAATACGCCTGGGTCCCATATCTTCCCGTGGGTGTCGTAAGAAGCGCCTAAGGGATTTGCCAGAGAATGGACAGCAGCGTTCTCTGTGCTTTTGCAACAACCGTACTGCGATCGCCAACCCGCCTGCCAAGCGTGGCGATTATGGCAAAACCCCCCAAATGACAATGTGGTGACACTTGGGGGAGGCCTATATCCAGCAGTGGACGTCTTTTGGGCTGAAATGATGAATGATGAATACGCCTGGGTTCGAACCCACGGCTTACTGCTCGTAAGTACTCTTAAGTCGGGGCTGCCACCTCTGGGCCACCGCTGCTCTCCACCATGCTTATATGTTCATATTATTATTTAGTCACGGTACGAGGTAAACATAATATCACAACATCACGC
Source organism: Cerastis rubricosa (assembly GCA_949152445.1). Taxonomy (NCBI): domain Eukaryota; kingdom Metazoa; phylum Arthropoda; class Insecta; order Lepidoptera; family Noctuidae; genus Cerastis; species Cerastis rubricosa. The sequence continues at coordinate 6,151,209 of OX424547.1, forward strand.
CTGTATCCCCGAAGGGCTAGACAGATGTTTACCCAATTATAGTACACCCACATTTAGCCTGTTATGTTGCAATCCCATGTAATAGGGGGCGAGCCTATTGTCATCAAACGGGCACATATTCAGACTACTTGGCTGCTACTGAGAAAATTCCTGATGGAAAAACCCAATAACACTTAGCCGGGTCCGGGAATCGAAACCAGAACCTCATTCTCAGCAGTCGCGCTTGCACCCCACGACCAACGTAAAGCTATAGTATAAATTATACTGTACCCACACCAACTTAGCTGGCGACTCCTCAACCAGGCCTTTATACCAAGGACTTTGGCTTGCTTTCAGAGTTGCGCTCTTGCAAACTCTTGTAAGTGGCCGCCAGGAAGCACAGGTCATCAGCGTACCTACATAATCTTTGTATTGCCGGTATAAGAGTCATAATATCAAACCGAAACGATACGACAAAATACTTAAATGAGTTTTATCGCAAGTAGACTTCAAGAGGTCGTCCATTAAGCAAAATAACCCAAATACAATTCCATTCAATACCCAAAATAGCTTGACAAACCAAGGACCCTTCCGTGACCTTGACATACATAATGTATAGATAATGTGCGTGCGGACATCAAGGGTCACATTATTCAAGTACATAGTATCTACTATCATAGTTAAGGACATAGCACACATGTCAACTCGAAAAGGGATTACAACCGTATCAACACGAGCCATTCAGTATTCTTTCTATTCACGAAAGGCGATACGCTGACGGACAATCCCTTTCTGAGGTGATACGTCTGCTATGTCCTATTTTTTTAAACATGGGAAATCATCAAATGACCCCTTTCGCTCTGGGTGGAGCGGGAGGGAGTGTCAGACTTGAACTGACTGAAACTGAAACCCATATATGTTCCTCTTAGCCCTTTGTGTTCCAGGGCCACGGCATCTCTTTCGAACAGTCCCGCAGCCCTGGCAGGCATCGGGCCCCTTCCGATTTGCTGACATCTCGTTGAGGCGCGCGTGGAACACGAACGCGCCGTCGACACGGCCTGTCTTCATAAGACGGACGGACGGTGAGCTAGCCCATTACTCACCGTCCACAGACCCACGCCTACGGTGGCCGGGGGCCCCTGGTTGGCCCCCGATGCCCGGGGCGTCTCCCGCGGTGGCTGGAATGTGAGGTTCTCTCCCTCTCACGTTCCGCCACCTCCTTCGCTTGCATGACTGCTTCGCAGAAGGAGGCGACGGCTTCCCATTCCCGGTCACTCCAGACCATGGATTGAACCAGGGCCGGATGCTAGAGGTCGCCGCCGCCAGTCTGCTATGTCCTTAAGTCTGTTTTACGCCAAGACGATGTGTTTCCGTATTCTGTCCCCACCGATTGGAAACGAGTGATGAATAAATAAATCTGTAATTTCACTAGGTTGCGGAAAAAGTATGAATGACTTATACATAAAAATTGAGTGAATGAAGGTTAGACAGAAGTTCAAAGCTTTTTTCTTAAGTTTTGAAGTAGTTCGTTTGTTTTTTTTTACTTCATTTATGCATAGTTTAACTAGAACGGTGAAACCGGAACTGAATAGACACTGACAGATTAAATGGAAGTTTCCGTGTCCGATACCGCGTCCGCAGTATGTTCAGAATGATTATGCCGACCCTAAACCTAAGTTAGGTCTAAATAAAACTAAAGAATTCGTGCAAAAACGAAGCATAATAGACTAGAATTTATCAGAGCGTACTAAACAATTCCAATGAATAATAAATGGAACATAAAACGCCGTGTTCCCTGAATCTAGATTAGGTACAGTGTGTTGGCTAGCTGAGATAGGTACTCTATTTTAGCTAGCCAAGACAATAGAAACAACACGTCTAACCTAAATGTTTCGTCTAACACGGACAAAATCACGTTTGTAATCCCAAATGACATCGTAGCCTCTTCTTAGAAGTCACAGGTGTCCGTTTGGCGGCCATAACAGTTTTATTCTAAACCTTTCCGATAAAAAGGCTCTCGTTTCTGCAAAAAGGTTAGTAAAGTTCTTACAGGAGATGTTGAGAACGGTCAATGGGTATTGACAGTACGAGTTATTGCGTGAGATAGGCTTTTTGTTATCTTTTTTTTGTGACAAGGCAGGTGCTCTTTTAGGGTATAGTGCGACCAACTTCTCTGTTCAGGTGATGGCGTCGCTAGTGGTGAATTTGGTATTGCCATTTAAGAAACTCACCAGAACAAAAGGAAAGTAGGAAGCAGTATGAAACAAGTTAATATTGTAAAAAGAACACCGTCAAGGCATTTTTGTTGCGGGCGAAAATTTGCTTAGACAGCGATATCAACGGAAGTCTGGCCTAGATTATGACGCACTAGGTACCCTCATAATCGAGAGAGTTTATGTATCTGATTTCAGCTATTTTTCTAACTGGGCTTTCAGCGTTCCCGTTATGTGGTTCTGGGCTTTTTGAAGCAAGAGCAAGTAGCGCATCTCGGAGTGATAAAACAGGGTATTGTACATAAAATATCTACAAAACTAAGTTTTCTTACAAGAAGCTTACTAGAACACTTTTAATTAAATACATTTTTTTTTATGCTTAGCCTACTTTTCTATACCCCGAATTCATCTCATAACGCGCCGTAATTCTCTCATTCCCGCATTTTATTAAGATATTTTTGTTAAGAAGGATTATTCCGCCGAGCCGGAACGAAGAGAAAATTCATTTAACGTGAGTAATACTAGAAAAGCGGGATTGAAGCCGCTGTAAGGAATCATTTAGAATAATCCGTACTTTTTCTAATGATATTACTGGTTGACGGAAGCTGATTAAAAGAGAGGTCGTATTTAAGATTAATGGGCCCTACATACCGAAGCAACTTGCATACGCGTTCAGGTGGCCTACCATGACGTCTTAAAACATTATTAATTTACTCCTTTTCCAGTGTGGGAAGAGATGGCGTCCTGACGTCCTGTATATTACCCACACAGGAATAACAGTGGTGTCAGGAGGTGTCATGTCATCCATATTTCGGCGGCTTTGGTGTACCTACTGGCTCCCTATGAGGCATACGATATATAACCAAGTGTAAACGGACACATCACGAAGCCGGTAACCAAGAATTCTGTAAATAAAACTAAGTAAAGTAAATTATTGCTAGAAAACGTTTTTTTTTATTTTTGGGTGTAAATTCACGTGTTACGGTAGAATTCAATGTTGTAGCGCCTACAAAAAGCAACTTACAACAAAAATTACTACAGCGCCATCTATGACACGGCGGAAGAACTAACCTCAATTTAATGCATCTCACAAGCAAAGTTTAAATCGACTTAAGACTATATAGAGAAACCCGACAACAACTATTGGGCAGTTGCCCACCAGGCACAACACCTGTCTGGTCAGAGGATCCTCCCTTTTCAATGGAGTATTGAGGAACTTTACACTCTGTTCCTCATACTTCGAAAATGTTATAAGTCTGTCTAATAGTACGGGTAGGGGGTCATTGATGTATTTAAGTAAAGTTACAACATTAAAAGTTGGCATTAAAAATAAAGTAAAAAGTTTGGACCTTTGACCTCAAATATCTCCGTAACTACAAGGTTCCCAGGTTTGAACCACAACAAAAAAAATATCGCAATGACGGGGAGAACAAGTGCCTATTGGCTTTATTCTTCTTGATAAATTTTGTTTTAAAAGAGGCTCGTACTCCGAGTTCCCTAGTGGACTATGTGATTGCACCGTTGGCGTTGGTATTATTCATGTACGTGTGATTGCTGCGCGAAGGATTCTGGGTTTCATTCTCAGGCGGGCAACGTGTTAATCGGTGTTCCCATTATGAGTTTTTATCTGTCGACGGGAATTTGGAAGTTCGTAGTGTGATACCAATGCTTCGGAAATTTCGTGAAGTTGTTGATCCCGCGCTTATTCCCCAGATCATGTCGGATTGGTGTCCCATCAGAATATGAGGTCGACGGAAGAGTAGTACACCTGCGTTGTTTGCAACTAATTACAGTAGTCGACAAATTACAGTTTGACTACCTCGTTGGTCGACTGGCCGCAAGCCTGACTGCTATGCATACTCATTCTCCAGGCTTGCGACCAGTCGACCAAACGAACGCAAGATCTCTCCTCAATCGTTTCCTAGGTTGGACAAATTTTCTATTGGGTTTTTTCATCAGTAATTATATATGTCGGATCCGGTCAATAGTACGGACAGAAAATGAATCGAAAGCACGCCAAAGGTGGCATCAAGCGACCTACTTACCAGTCTACCCACACCTAAGCGCGCTTACTACAGAGTCGTGATGTTTCGAGATCCCAGCGAGGAGGACAGACAGTGTCTGATCGCGGTGGAGTCAAGACGTCCCGGAACCTGTAACCAGATTCATTGTGCCTTGTGTTATTGTGTTCGATTGTAATTTCAAGTAATTTGTTAGTTCGATAAAAGCAGTGTACCGTGTGTGTGTGTGTTTTCATTGCATATATGAAGTTCGATAAAAGCAGTGTACCGTGTGTGTGTGTGTTTTCATTGAATAAAATCATCTAACGTCGACATATACAATACTAGCTGTCCGGCGCAACTTCGTTTACGTCACATTTTCCTCGTTTTCGCAACATTTTTCATTGCTGCTCCACTGTTATTGGTCGTAGCGGGATGATATATAGTCTATAGCCTTTCTTGATAAATGGACCATATAACACTGAAAGAATTTTTCAAATCGGACTAGTAGTTTTGGAGCCTATTCAATGCAAACAATCAAATCTTTCCTCTTTATAATATTAGTTTTAATTAGAGTTCTCCATGACATATAGTTGTCTATAAAGAGCCCTAGAAATTTGGTTACATTCGTTTCAAGTACTTGAGCTTCTTCTTTAAGAAGTAATAAGGCCATACAAACAGATTCATTTTTAAAAAATATGACATTAAGAGAACCTCAACTGTCTCGTTGGTCGAGTGGTCGGTCAAGCGCAACTGCTGAGCATGAGGTCCTGGGTTTGGTTCACGGGTCGGGCTTAGTGTCATTAGGTTTTCCCATCAGGAATTTCTCAGTAGCCACGGAATCTGGATTCGAGCCTGGTCGATAGCAATAGACTCGCCCCTTCTTACATAGAACACCCACATTTCGCCAGTGGGTGTTCTATTAGGGGTACACCTCTGCCTTATCAAACTCAAACTCAAAACATTTATTTCAATTAGACCATTACAGGCACTTTTGAAAGTCAAAAAACAGCCCCAGTCACGAGTCATAATAACTTGTGAAAGTACTGTAGTTGCCGATTCCAAAGCGTAGATCTCTATGGAGTAGAATGGGCAAGAAACTCCATGGACACTCTTTTAAATCAAAATATGTTACAAAATCTTGGTTACATCATTCATGTTGAGAATTACAAATTATGTGAGAACGATGTAGAAATACGTGCAAGTTAAAAGCGTTCAGACAAAAAAAACAATAATCGATACCATATAATAATATTATATCTTTACAAAATTATTATATCAAATCTTTCCCCTTGGAAAGATTTGATTGTTTGGGCGACCACCGCGGAGTCAAGACGTCCCGAAACTGTAACCCGATTCATGGTGCTTAGTGTTATTGTGTTGGATTGTAATTTCAAGTTATTTGTTAGATAAAAGCAGTGTACAGTGTGTGTGTGTTTTCATTGCACGAAACCCATGTTCTGCCCACATGATGAACAAGTCTAAACGGAATAAAATCATCTAACGTGCGACATCAAATCTTTCCCCTTGGAAAGATTTGATTGTTTGTTTGTAACGATTTAACTCAAAAACTACAAGAACGATTTTAAAAAATTTGGTACCATTTGAAAGGTACCAAAGGTATATTTACCGAGTAACATAGACTATATTGTATCACAAATTTCGCGGACGAAGTCGCAGGCGAAGTGCTAGTTCAAAAATAAAGTAATTAAATAAACCGTAGCAGCTAAGAGATGTCCTACGGGGATTCCAGGTGTGATGTTATTTTATGTAGTCGGCTAAATGTCGGAACGAAATACTTATACTTATTGCAATACACAATGCTTTAAAAAACTATTAGCACTCTACACGCTATTTTCACATCAAGAAAGTTTTATAAATAGTTCTTTGTAAATATTTCTGTTTACTATCTGTGGGCAATATCGGAAGTATGGCAGACAAAAAGGGAGACCCATGGAGCCATGCTGAAATAATTTTGATGGTGATGATTACTTGACAAAACATAAACCTTTTATTTTAACTATCTATAAAACGAAACAAAAGGAGGTGTATTATATAGGCAACAGGCCCATTACCAGCATTGGTTGTATAATTTAGCTTGAATGCCGCTGTTTAAAACTTAGGTGTCCGGTTCATAGTTGTCGTTATTTGTTGTTTGTGCCATTAATTTTGATAACTTTGCTATCACATAATTGATCATTAGGTTAGGTTTAAGAACAACTTTATTTCTCATAAGAATTACATAGCTAATTCACTTACTGAGAAACATACTAAAATTAAGATTAATAATTCATCATTATTATATGATGATCACATAAAATGTGAGCATCAGTATTTGCCGTGTTTTGGGATTTGTGTTGTAAAGTGATCAAGTAAGTGACTCAAAGCATTTTTTTCAAATAGACCATTACAGGCACATTTGAACGGCAAAAAAAAAGCAAATCTACAGTCCCAAGGCATAATAACTTGTGAAAGTACTGTAGGGGTCCATTCCAAAGCGTAGATCTCTATGGAGAAGAATGGGCAAGCTGAAAAATTTCCACAAACTATCAAGGTATACGATTCCTGGAACCATTCATTACATTAAATCATTATCATCATCCTCCTGCCCTTGTCCCATGTTACTTGGGGTCGGTGCAACACGATTTTTTTTCCATTCTCCTCTGTCAACCGTCATGCAATCATTAACAAATGTTTAGATTCAGATTTACTCGCACCGTGCATGTTTATAATTTTTCCAGTTAGAAAAGTATTAAGTAAATGCAAATTATTTTTAATTACAAATCAATCTCGCTCAGAAACGAAAAATAGAGCAAATGAAGGGGGGACCTATTACCCGACAATTCCTGGCTGAAATGATAAGGATGATGATAAAATCAAATTTGGTAAATAAATTAGTGCCCGTAGGCTTTTTGACACACAAATATTTCTTTAGTATTTTCTCAAACCACTTCAAAAGGAGTGTACCTTCTTTGCCAAAATATGAATTTTGATGTGCAAGTATTCCATACCTCTCTTGTTACCGACAAGAGGTAACTTAGTCATGGCGAGCTAACATCATTAATGCTGTACTAACCTGCATATTGACTTGCAATATTCTGACTGAATATTCATGCGAGCCCTTTGTAGCTAAATGCATTGTAATCTTGACTTAAAGCTTTATTGCAGATGCGTCTATTTGGTATGAAAGCTGTATCTTGATCTCACTGCAATAATAGCGAATTCACTTTTATTTACATAAATAATAATTGTCAAAGAATAACCGTCTACTACCTTTTTACTCTGTTACGTCAGTTGGAAATTGTATGTCGACTATACTAAAAAGGGTTAAGAATAAAGAACAGTAGAGTACCGAAGTCAAATATTTGCTGCGATGGCGTAGCCAGATACGAATATGAAGTTATCTTACGAGCTACGCCGTAGCACCGAAGCAATGTATTCTTTTTCTTTGTAGTTATCCTACACTAAACAAATTGAAAACTGACAGTGAATAAAACACTAGAAACAAAATCTTTAAAAAATATTTTCCTTTACAGTAATGTAGTAAATATTTACTACGACAGCTTAGCCAGATATTATGAATGTAACGACACCTACGAGCTACGTCGTAGCACCGTAGCAGTGTAATCCTTTCCGCTCAACATTTTCGTAGCAAACCCACAACTTTAAAATTAGTTTGTGTCGAACATGTGATTGTCGAACACTCGTTCAGGTCTGTTCGGTCCCAAGCTAATTAGCGGCGAACAAACATCATTAGCATTGCACTATGCAGCAGAATGCACGCTAAACTCTATTCCCTAGCGTAGAGGTCGGGTGTTGGGGAATACCTTATGTAAGCTCTATTTAGTGTTAAATTGGAATAGTAGCGGGATTTGGAATTAAAACGAAGGTAGTGCTTGCAAACGTTTATTGCGAGTTTAGAACAAATTGGACTGTGTGTTGGCTCGTGGCTAAATAATAAAAGCCGCACGGCTCGAGCTGCAACGCTAAGCAACGCTTCCCGAAGGCGGTTTGTGGATGGGTGACCATCCAATACATACCCAGTTACCGTATGCACATTAAGGGTTTTACCAAACCAATCGATCGGTCAACGATCAATAGCATGGATCGATGATAGAATGGATTAGTTGACGTCGATCGGTAGTTTCTACTAGGTAACGTTACGTTACGATCGATTGTCGGTCTCGGATGGACCACCTAAGGCGTAGTTCCAGATGTCTGGAGTAGATTTTTGGAAGTCGTTACAGGTAGTCAGAAGCCTGAAAGTTAAAACCAGCCTTAACAAGGGGCATCGTATTATCCAGTTACTGTAAGATACAGTTGCTTACTATGCAAATACTGTTGGTATTTCGCAGCACTCGGTCAGACTGGAAGCCAACCTCGACATAGTTAGGAAAAAGCTAGGCTGATGACGACGACGCTTAGGTTGTCGTCCTCAGCCTATCTCCCGCAGCACGCTCGCTTCACTCGTTCGCCTTTGCTCGTTAATAGTCACTGTTCTAACCTAACCAAACCCAAATGATTCACTAACATAGAGGGGACCTGGCACTCCACTCCGCTCCCGCTCCTAACATAACCCATCCGAGTAGGATTGCTTTGAATCGGGACGTTAACCATAAAGATGGTATCAATATTATATATTTTAAAGTATATTCAATAACATTATACGAAATAAGTTTTAGAGTATATAAATGTTATATCTAAAGATATTATAATTATCAACAGTTGGTATAACTCACGTTGATTACATCTTGTGAACTTTATTGAAATGAAAATATACCAAATAACTTTATATGATATGAAGCGCACCCCTGCAATATTATTAAGTTATTTTTAAGTTATTTTGCTGCGCCCTAACAGGGTAACTATGATTGTGTACATTTTGTATTAAATAAATAAAATAAATAAATAAAATCTAAACAAAGCGAGGCCATACTATAGAAATATATTGCTTAATGTGTCGTTGTGTGTTACATGCTGTAATCCACAGGGCCTAGTTGGGGTAATGTAACATGTGTTAATGTGTCGTTGTGTGATACATGCTGTAATCCACAGGGCCTAGTTGGGGTACTGTAACATGTGTTAATTTTCCTCAATTCTAAGACATGCCTGTTAATTCACAATGCTTTCTATCACCTGTTGAGCTATGGTGATGATATTATTTACAGAAAGTAATGTGCCCCAATATTTTATAATACAAACAACTACTTCAAAATATACTATACTAGCACTTCGCCCACGATTTCGTCCGCGAATTTGTAAAATAATATAGCCTATGTTACTTGGTAAAGAAGTAGCTAGCTTTCTAATAGTGAAAGAATTTCAAAAATCGGTCTAGTAGTTGTTGAGTTACATCGTAACAAACAAACAAACAATAAAAATTTTACTCTTTATAATATTAGTTTTAATATCTCCATACTCACCTCTGTTATGAAACAGTAACATTTATTACAGCAACGTTGACGTTCATATCGGGATGTCGTACACGTACAAATGGAACTCAACTCCACGACTGGTGGTAGGTGTATGTACTAGCTTGTCGACTATCAGTTCTCTTGTAGTTATTGTGGAATTGAGCTGATTGCTCCTGAGTGAGTGAGTGAGGTGTTTTATTGTTCTTCATGCAATCACTTTTATACCATGGAAATGGCACATTTATTTGATTTCGCAGTGAAACAGTCTACGTTAAGTAAGGCAGTAGGAAAACATGTTATAGATTAAGATAATCGGCCCACGTGTTTGGTCTCTAGAGCGCCAAAAAGGAACAAACGTACATAATAAAATATATGCTCATAAACACATTATCCTCATCCAGTTGGTATTCTACACAAAAGAATGTAAAACCACCCTTAACGAAGCCGGGAGGAACTTGTTGATCCTATCATTGCGATCATTTTTAGGGTTCCGTAGCCAAATGGCAAAAAACGGAACCCTTATAGATTCGTCATGTCTGTCTGTCTGTTCGTCCGTATGTCACAGCCACTTTTTTCCAAAACTATAAGAACTATACTATTGAAACTTGGTAAGTAAATGTATTCTGTGAACCGCATTAAGATTTTCACACAAAAATAGAAAAATACATAAATTTTGGGGTTCCCCATACATAGAAGTGAAAACCAAAATTTTTTTTTAATCGTCACCTTACTTTTGGGGTATCTATAGATAGGTCTTCAAAAATTATATTGAGGTTTCTAATATAATTTTTTTCTAAACTGAATAGTTTGCGCTAGAGCCACTTCCAAAGTGGTAAAATGTGTGTCCCCCCCCCCCTCTAATTTCTAAAGTAAGAAGAGGAAAATTCTGAAAATATTTAGGATTGTAGAACGTAAAAAAAACTATCAACGAAAATTGGTTTCAATAAGATATGATGTTTACTTTTTGAGATATGGGACTTTTTTATCAAACTGCAGCAGTAACTTTGTTTTTCATTAACATACTATGAAAAACCAATTTAGTTTTGCGGTTGAGTGGAAGTTTACTAACTAATACTACTAACTAATGAATGACAGTTCAAAATATTGTTTGGGGCTATGGAACCCTGTGTGCGAGTAAGACTCGCACTTGGCCGGTTTTTTCCATATGAACCATACCTGGGAACCTCTCTAGTTACGGAGATTTTGAAGTTCAACGTTCCCAATTTTTCAAACACGTTGTAAAATTAAGTTTTAAATGTTATAACTTTACTGTATGCTTGGTTGACGACTTCATAAAGGGACAGTTTCAGCCGCACACCCTGTACCCACCCCCACCATTTGATTTTGCTGCCCGGCCTGTGTGTGTCGGATCAGAAAGACCGGAACATGCAAGTGAAGCATTCATATTCTTGTGAAAATCAAACAAATTCATTGTTTAAGGATGCTGGTTACGATTTCGTAGCTAACTTCAAATAATTACAAACAATCGTGATCTAAAATGCCAGTAACATTACAGAACACACGTCCAAATTAGAGCAAAAAATAAATTTTAAACACTAAGAACACAGCGAAGGAACTCGAAACGTAAGAACTGTTTGAAATTCAACCGGCACTATTATACCGGGGGCTCCGACCGCGCTTGCCAAGAATTCCCCCGCCAAAACGACTATAGCAATGAACAGGCGAAATCAAGGAAACGTACAAATCCTAGTTTAAAGTAAAAACGAGATTTCTCCGTTGAAACATTTTTTCCCTCTCCGCGGTAAAAAGGCTTAAGTTCAGAAACTGTTTTACATAAAAGCCGGGAATATGCAATGCATTTTTATATGGGAAGGAAGAAAGCCAACTTGGTGCTCGTACAATGTGCAATATTGCAGTGAGTAGAACGAGATTAAAATTTAGATACCGCCTCTTTATTAACGTTTTGTCGAGGCTCAATTTCGTCTTTATTGAGTTTTTTACTAGTTAAACATGAGACAGTCGTTTTGAGGACCATTTTGCTAGTGGTAACTGGTGGACTACCTCGTAGGGCGCAACTAGTGAAAAATGCTATTGAGTTCTCAGTAGCAGTCACTGAGCCGGGTACAGGCTCCTTGATGGTGATAGTAAAAGGCTTATGAGCCTTTAATATAACTGGAAATGCAAAATGTGCCCGGGTGATGGTAAAAGGTCATAGGCCTTTAACATAACTGGAAATTCGTAATGTGGGTGTACTGTTAAGATACAAAGATGTGATGTTACGTTATGGTAACTTGCGAGCTTCAATCTTCTACCTATTCCACCTTCATGCAAACCTCGTTCATGTGTATTATCATTAATTTAACTCCGGAAGTCACATGATAGTTCAATTAGGTAATACTCGAATAAATAATAATTATAATTTTATGTGAAACAATTTCGATATATTATTTTTTTAATTTACTCTGTATGGTGTCGGACGTAAAGAATAGCACCATCCCATATCTTCCCGTGGGTGTCGTAAGAGGCGACTAAGGGACTTGCCAGAGAATGGGCAGCAGCGTTCTCTGTGCTTTTGTAACAACTGTACTGCGATCGCCAACCCGCCTGCCAAGCGTGGCGATTATGGCAAAACCCTCCAAAATGTCAATGTTGCGACACTTGGGGGAGGCCTGTGTCCAGCAGTGGACGTCTTTTGGGCTGAAATGATGATGATGATGAATGATATGATTTTTTGTAATTTCTTGTCATCAAATGCTTTTTATTATGTTGGTTCTTATTTCTATTTTGACTTTGTTTTTCGATTTCTTTTTCTTATTATTTTTCCCTATAAGTTAAATATTTTTATTTTTTCTAATCTCTCTGTAAACACCTAGATATATGTACATGCTGTGGTCTCCTATAATTGAAGGAACAGACGTAAAAGAACCGTTTGTATGATTGTGACCTACATTGTATATGTGTATTCTTTGTTGGAGATTCAAATAAATAAACAATTTTAAGGCCTGGATTCACCAAAGCAGAGACGGGTGGAATGGAGAGGAGATTTGCAAGATTTGACGAATCACAGGAGAGACGAGAGCCACAATGTAGATTTCAACCAATGTGATTGGTCAGTTTCCGCACGTCTCCTCTCCGATTCGCTCGTCTTCGTTTTGGAGGAGTCCGGGCCTTATGAGACATTCTGTATTACATTTATCGTTTTACGTAATTTGTCTAACAATCTTTTGATGAACGTATTTTAATAGAGAACATTCAATTTGTTTTAACTAACTCTAAAAATAAAGATTTTACATGAAAAATATCTGAATCAGTAGCGTATTTTGAAATACATTTTAATCTGTCCTTTTTATTTGACAAAGTTAAAGTAAGAATGAAAAACGTATTTATGAAGAAAACGAATTATGTCATGAATGATTAATGTCAAACAAAATAGGAGAGCTACTAAAATCTTTAATGCTTTAGCAAAGAAAGAACCATTGCTGAGCAACATGTTTCTTACCCCAGAAGTATTCTTAAGCGACACGTTACTAAAAACTTTAAAAGTCTTTCCGTAAAAACCATTTAGTTTTTTCTGAACCACTCCTTCTAGTTACGGAGATATTAAAGGTCAACGTTCCAACGTTTTCACATATTTTTATACAAATTTTTAAAGGTTTTAATAAAGTAAAATTTTATAAAAAAAAGGAATTTGTAACTTTAAATACCCGAAGGTATTTGAAGTACCATGATTATAGATACCAAAAAAACCAGTTATCATTTTTTCGCCGTGTTTTTTATTTTGATAAACAAAATGCTTGTAAAGAAACAACAAAAAAGGTCGGTTTACACACTGTGTATAGATAAATAAGAAATGATTAAGATTCCAACAGTTAACTTCATAAAGTTATTTGAGCACGTAAAATTTACACAGAATTAGCCGGATGGACAGATAATCACTAAACCCATTTTAGTTTCGTACCTTTAATATAATAAAGGACACTTCCGAAACATTAGCCTTATAACTATGAGAACCCGAGTAGAAAATTCGACCAAAGCGATAATGATTTCAACCACTAATCGAATTATCGAACACATGATACCTTTTCCAATTAAAAACTCGTTTCATCCTCCATTTAATTTTAACTTAACAAATTAACAGTTTTAATGGTGCGTGATTATTTTAATACTTTTCCAATTTGCTTTTTATTAATTCCCAAATTGTACATTTAGAGGTCTGGGGGAATAATTTTATATTTTAAAACAGTAGATACATACATAAACTCATGCCATTTTTTCCCATGGGGGTCCATGGGAAGAAGAAGGCAGAAAGTTCAGGACGTCACGTGATATTACTCCTTTCACCTCTACTACATTCCTAAATCTGGTCAAACACGCTCGCCGGTTACGAGTACTACGCACCTGACCTTTCTGAAAAACATCACTAATTAGGGCACTGTATATCCTTCTCAGATCTGACTTTTACTTAACTTTTGTTATTCGTCCTTTTCTTATCCTCAACATGACCGAACAATCTAAACGTACTCTTTTTATAAAAAATGTAGTAAGTAAATTTTTTTAAGGCATTATTTTTATTTATTATCTGTATCACAAACAATGCTCTACCTCCTATCCTGTCCCTAAATACCTCTGCGCTGCCACCGACGAAGCAGTAGAAGTGCCAGCGACAAGAAGACTAAGAATAATTAGGTTACTGGTCACTTATTATTAACAGTCACTACTAACTTAACTTGGTAAGGAACTTCAACTTTCATAGATTTTTTAAAAGCCTTGATCCTTTGCCTTTTTTAATATTTTATTGATACTACGAAGACTATGGAAAAGTCAACTAGGTGGTTTGTTAAAACTGGCAAATATAACCGTCGCACCGCTGGTGATGAAAAGACTGCAAAAAACTGCTGTGTAAAACATGCATCAAAAGTAAAAAAGCTCTAACTATCAACCAGGTAGCCGATGTATCAAACATTACAACGAGAAAACGAGCAAACCTAAACCTGAACAGCCCATCACCAGGACCTAGTGACAGCTTCCAGGAAAATAAACAACCCGTAACAGTGAAACCTGCCGTCCAGGGAACTTCTGATATCTTGGATTCGCACATACTGTCTGAATATGAAACATCAGATGAATCTTTTGATACACCTAACAAACTGTCTCATAGTGTTGACGGCACAATATCTGAAATATCAGAAACATTGACAGTTTTAGAAATGAAAAACACCATAAAGGAACTCACGCTTAGACTGAATAGTGCAGAAAATGAGCTAGAAAATACCTTACTGGAAAATAGTAACCTCCACCATCAAATAAATAAATTAACAGCAGAGACAAAAATGCTAAAGTCACTTTGTTATTCCCCAGTTACCTCTGAAAATTGCTCATCCATCAAACATAAGAGGAAAAGACTCTCTCTACTACCTCAACACACGCTCTCCACACCTTGTACTCCATTGCCAAATAAGTCGAATGTCGACTGTGGAAAGAGTATTGAAATAATACGTCTTCAACAAAAAATCACGGATCTTCAACAAAATCTGAAAGAATCACAACATCAGATCGAAACTCTCACAAAACTAGTAGAAACAATGAAAAGCAGCAATAAAATACCACAAAAATCTCTGGTATCAAAAATTAACGCAGAAACGCCTACTTACACCGAAGAGCAAAAACATGAACCGACGAGTAGAGTATTTATCTTTGGCTCTCAGCAATGCGTCGGTCTAGCAGCTGCCATGATACACGCAAGACAAAGTACAAGGTATGAAAAGTATAGGTTTATCGCAAATACGAAACCAAATGCACTCAGTAATCAAATATTAATGAGCTGCCGTTATGCTAAGTTGAATCCTAATGATAAACTTGTGATATGTATAGGAGAAAACGATTACAATTTAAAAGAAACGTTATCCCAATTACAAATCATACTAGATACATTTTATAACAACATGATCATTGTACTAAATGTGCTTAAAAATGAGTATCTAGATGTTAATAAACTTAATAATCGTATTAAAAATGTATGTAAAAACTATAAAAAATGTAAATTCCTTGAAAACCAATCTAATAAGATATCCGAATTGTGTATAAAAATTAATTACCTAATTGACTGTAACGATTATAATGAAAATTATTTAAACCCTAGCAACCTTGTGAAACGAATAATGAGTAACAAATCAAGTGTTCTTAAAGTAAACGCCAAATTTAATAAACCTAAAAAGGGAACAATTCCGTTCTATTTTGATCACAAAAGCCTCAGTCAACAAAAATTAGAAAACGTAATAAATCCCACTGAGAAACCCCAAAAAGGAACTATCCCGTACTATTTTCCGGTAATAAAAAACTATTCAAAGTTTTTTCGTGCCCATAACTCCGCCATCTGTAATACATCATAATTTTAAAATACTGCATCAAAATATTGCCAGTATCCTGTCCAAAAGGGAACTCCTTGAACTAACCTTGCAGGAACTCCAGGAAATGAATAATAGTCCAGACGCAATATGCATTTCCGAGACATTTATAAAAAAAGGTAATGAATCTCTTGTTAAAATCCATGGTTACAATATGACGGCTAACTTCTGCAGAGATAAACAAAGGGGGGGGTACGTGCATTCTGCTTAAAAAAAACCTAGTTTTTAAAGAGTTACCTTTTATAAATACATATGCAACACAAAATACTTTTGAAGCATGCGGCATAGAACTGACACATCAAAAGCTGATTATTATTTGTGTATATAGAACACCCCAGTCTGACCCCATCCAATTTTTGAGTAAGTTAAATAGTCTTTTGTACCACGTATTCAAAAAATATAATTCCAAAATAAATGTGGTCTTGGCAGGTGACTTAAACATTAACACTCTCCAAAACAGTAATATTACTATTCAATTACAAGAACTCGCATATAATTATAACTTAAAACTACATATTAATTGTCCAACTCGTAAGTCTTCCTGTATCGATCACATTCTCAGTAACATTCCTAATCCTAATGCTACTGTAATGCCTCTTCACCTGTCCGATCATGACACAGCACAAATGTTGAGTTTTCCCTTGAAACATAAAATACAAAACCTGGCAACATATTTTTTCTACAAAAGAGATTATAGCTTGAATAATATCCAGAAATTTAAGGAGTGCTTACGAAATGTGTCATGGTCGGAAGTCTACGATGAGAAAGACTTAAATATGGCATTCAATTCTTTTCACGAATTGTTAGGCTCGTTTTATAATTTATGTTTCCCAAAAATAAAGGTGAAAGTAAATACTAATAGTAAAAAGAAACAGAACTGGATAACCAAAGGTCTAAAACAAAGTTGCAAAACGAAAAGGTCTCTGCGCTATCAATATTATAAGACCAAAAATTTACGAAATAAAACTAAATATATACAATACTCAAAGATTTTACAGAAATGCGTTTACACATCAAAAAAGAACGCAAACATCAAATACATAAACAATAGTGAAAACAAATGTAAAGCTGTCTGGAGAGTAATAAAGGATGAAGTCGGGAACAATAACGATAGGGAGAACATAGAAAATATTCTACTTGATAACACAGTACTTTCTGATCCTGTAGAAATAGCAACAGCTTTCAATAACCACTATACTAATATGGCACAATCTTCAAGTAAGGGAGCAAAAATAAACAGTAACGAATGTTCAATAGTACATTCGATGTTTCTTAAACCTGTGTCCGAAAGTGAAGTTAGAGCAGAGATTATGTCATTGAATAACACAAACTCCGAAGGTTATGACGAAATTAACACGAAAATCATTAAAGCATGTGCTAATGAACTTATTGAAATTATGACATATTTAATTAATTTATCATTCTCACTTGGCATTTTTCCTGAAGCACTAAAGCTATCAATTGTTAAACCACTTTATAAAACCGGTGAAAAATCAGACGTGAACAACTATCGCCCAATAACTTTGATACCTATTCTATCTAAAATCTTCGAAAAGTGTATGTATAAAAGACTGATTGAATACTGTACTAAATTCAACATTATTAGGAAAGAACAATTTGGTTTCCAAAAAAATAAATCCACAACGTTAGCTATTTACAGTCTTATAAAAATAGTATTAACGAATATCAACGATAACTATCTTACTACAGGGCTGTTTTTCGATTTATCAAAGGCCTTTGATTTAGTCTCTCATGACCTGTTATTACAGAAACTGGAGGCAACTGGGATTAGAGGCATTACACTTCAATGGTTATCGTCATATCTAAGTAATAGACAACAACGCGTTACTATTACTAAAATGGATACAAGTAACAATTTGACATCTCACTTTTCTGACTTTAAATCCAATAAACAAGGCGTCCCACAAGGGAGTGTACTGGGCCCTATTTTATTCCTATTGTATATTAATTCTATCACTACTATAACTAATCATAAATGTATACTATTCGCTGATGACATCTCTATTATTGTGACATCTGATAAAAAAAGTAATACAATTAAAGACCACGAGACAGAAATTAATAATGTAATTGAAAGATTGATAAAATGGCTAAAGGAGAATAACTTATCCATAAATCTAAAAAAGTCCGTTTATATTCAATTCAATAAATCAAATAATACAAAACAAAATATTAAAATGAATATACATAGAATTAACGAAGTAACGCAAACAAAATTTTTAGGAGTAACTTTGGATCAAGATATCAACTGGAAAGCACATGTTGATACAGTATCCAAACGAATTAATAAGTTTGTATATGCACTAAAACAGATTAGAAACATAACAAACATTAAAACGTCTATAACAACATATCATGCATATGTTGAATCAGTGCTACGCTATGGCTTAATTATGTGGGGAAACAGCACTGATCAAAATAGAGCATTTGTCGCACAAAAGAGGTGCATAAGAGCATTATGTGGCCTTAAGCCTGACGAATCTTGCAGGCCGATGTTTAAAAAACTTGATTTGTTACCGCTACCGTCCCTTTATATTTTTGAAATTTGTTTGTTTGTGTGGAGGCATAGGGAATTGTTTGCGAAAGCAAGCGATGTAAATTCTCGCAGCAGGCGCGACCCCTACAGGCTCGTGTTAGATGTCCTCCCAAGGCTTGCGAAATATAATAAAAGCTGTATGTTTATGTGTGTCCAGGTATACAACAAACTACCAAATGAATTAAAAGCATTAAATACAAGAATGTTCAAAAGTAAATTATACAAATTGCTCTCTGCTAATAGTTTTTACAGTGTTAAGGAGTTCCTGGAACATAAAATTGCATGATGACTTATTGTTTCGTTATGCACGCATTTGCACGCTTATATCTATTAAGCAAAACATGTTTGTTCACATTATTAACATAACCATCTTTTATACCATGTTTTTAGCAAATAAATGATTATTATTATTATTCCTTTATTCATTTTTCCATCTTATTAGTTACATTTTTAAATATTTCTTAAAAAACAAAAAAAATAAAAAAAACATTTAAAAATATAAAAAATAGGTTTTTCCGCCGGTGTCGGGAGCAGGGTCCAAGCTACCGGTGGTTAGGGCTGCAGAGACAGGAACCTCCTCACAATGCGGGCCGTATCGAGGAGTACCGCCTTCTGAATCTGGCTCTTGATCCAACTGCCAAGTGAGAGCTTCGACAGATGTTCGTCGAGGCTCTTGGCCATAAGGCCATTGGCCGTTACGACAATCGGCACAATGATAGCCGAGTCCACATTCCACATGCTGACAACCTCGTGAGCCAAGTCGAGATATTTTATTTGCTTCTCTTTCTCAGCCTTCACGAGGTTCTCGTCATGCGGGATGGTAACATCGACTATCATTACGCGGCGCGCTGATCGGTCTATCACCACTATGTCAGGCTTATTGGCAACAATAGTCCTGTCAGTAATGATAGGCCGATCCCAGTACAGCGTGACATGGTCTTTCTCGAGAACTGGGTCGGGCACATACTTGTAGTACGGTACCTCAGATTCCACAAGTTTATATTTCAAGGCAAGTTGCTGGTGAATAATCCTGGCCACTTGGTTGTGCCTGTGCAAGTACTCGCCGTTAGCCAGACGAGAACAACCAGAAATAATATGTCTGATGGACTCACCCGGACGGTGGCATGCCCGACACACGTCCACCGTCCCGTCCTTCATAATATGTTTCCGGTAGTTGTTCGTCAGCATAACTTCGTCCATAATCGCACAGACAAAACCTTCAGTTTCCCCAAAGAGGTCGCCGAAACGTAACCAGGACACGGACGCTAGAAAATCTACATCGGGCCCATGAAGAGCCTGGTAAAAGCGTCCGTGAAGAACCTTGCCTTGCCATATTTCCTTGCGGTCATCGGTAGTCAGTATTACAGGTTTGCGCCAGTTCTCTTTAGCCATGGACAGCGGGGTGAGTGCCTTGTCCACTGCGACCACATCTCGGTGCATACCCACCTCTGTTTTTAAAAAATATTCTCTGAGGCTGCACACCTCGCGGTTGTGGAGGGTCTTCGCGTTTAAAAAGCCTCGACCCCCGCACTTCCGCGGGATGTACAGTCTCATCACCGATGATCGTGGGTGATGCATCCGGTTTGCGGTCAGCAGTGTACGAACTCTCCTATCCAGGGCGTCCAGTTCGGTCTGAGTCCATTTGAGTATGCCGAAAGAGTACATTAAAACCGGCATGACCCAACCGTTGATGGCGCGCACCTTGTTCCCGCCCGAAAGAAGGCTATTTAGTACCTTCTTCAGGCGACCAAAGAAGCGCTCCCTCAACGATTGCTTCATGTCAGCTACGTTAATGCCTAACGCTTCCGACATACCCAAATACTTATAGTTTTCGAATGAGGAAAGGGATCTTAGGTGTATGGAGTCAGAGAGCTGAAGTCCCTCGGATTCCATAATCTCCCCTCGCTTTACATACATGACTGCACATTTGTCCACACCAAATTCCATCCTGATGGCGCTACTAAAATTTTCAGTTACTTTCAGTAGCTCCATCAGTTGCAATTTGCTGGGGGCAAAGAGTTTCAGATCATCTATGTAAAGAAGGTGAGATATGACCTGACCACCTCTCCTCAACCGGTAGCCTAGACCTGAATCTTCCAGCACTGTGCTTAGAGGATTCAGGGCTAGACAGAACCACAGAGGACTCAAACTGTCGCCCTGAAATATTCCCCGTTTAATCCATACAGGCTCATCGTTTCCCTGGATCTGTCGACATCCTGGATATCGAAGGACCGTCCTCCACTGCCTCATACACGACTCAAGGAAGGCGCGTAGAGTTGCATCAATCTTGTACAACTCCAGCACCTTCATGAGCCATGTATGTGGCACAGAGTCGTAGGCCTTCTTGTAATCTATCCAACATGTCGACAGATCCTTGTGGGATCGACGAACCTGTTGGCTAATGGCCATGTCGATGAGGAACTCTTTAGTACCACGGGACCCGTTCCTACATCCATTTTGAGAGGCCGACATAATGGAATTACTATCGATGTGTTTGGTAATTTTCACTCTCAAAATGGATGTAAGAAGTTTATAAACCGTCGCCAAACACGTGATCGGTCTATAATTCTTGGGTTCCGCAGGACTACCTGACTTATGAAGCAGGTGGGTAACACCCGTTGTAAGAAACTCTGGTAGCGACCCAGACTCTAAGCATGACTGGAATTGAGATGCCAGGCGAATGTGTGAACTACTCAGCCATTTAAGCCAGAAGTTGTGCAGTCCGTCCGGTCCCGGAGACTTCCAGTTCGGTAACGGACGAACTGCTCTGGCAACATCTAACGGCGTTATTAGAATTTCATCCATTTCTGGGATAGATTCACACATTCGCTCGACATCTCGCATCCAGTCAGCCTCAGTATGACAGACGGGCACCGACCAGATGCTGCGCCAGAATGAACTAGTGGCAGCATCATCTGGACGGCATACGTCTGTCACATTTTGTTCGGGTCGCTCCCAATCTCTGTATGGGTATACAGAGATTGGGAAACCTCTCATCGCTCCGGAACATGCGATTCTGAGAGTACCGATCAACCCTGCGCTTATACCGCCGAATACGGTTCGCCCATGCATAAACTTTCTGCTTCAGGAAGTCGATGCGCTCTGTGACACGGGACATGTATTCATGAGGACTGATTCCAGTCCCCAAGAATGCCCGCCTCACAAAGCGCATCACACGTGGTCGTGTGTTGCCCTCCCTGAAGCAATATAGTTTGCCGATGAGTACCCTGGCCCCGTCGATACGGCACTCGATCCTGCGTTGCCAAGCTGGTACGGCTGGTTTTGGTCGAGTAGCTACGTCACAATTTGGGAATCTGACGTTAGCTAAACGACAAGCCGCTACAGCCCCACAATACAAGATCGAGTGCGTATCAACGAGGTTCTCGCTATGCTCAAATATATTTTTGAGTTGCGAGTCCAAGGCACACACCAGCGCCCTATTTTTCTTATGCATGGGTAACCGTGGTAATCGTGGTCTAAGTTTGGCAGGAGTGGATCGATACTCGCGAAGCGCATCTTCCAGAGCACTCCTCAATTGGTCGTTGCACTGGCTACTTACCGTGGCAACCCTATCATCTTCCTCTACAACAGTAAAATTGGGCCGCGGTGGAATGGCATCATTATCAAAACTTGTTTGTGTCGTGGTTTGTGAAGAAGTCAAGATGATACGGTTGCTCAGTACCTCTGAGCGCAGCCTATCAAGTGCGGCGTCGTCCAACATGTGATTGCGTTGGATGACCCGCACCTGATCCGACAACCGTTGGGCCGAAACGTTGACAGTCGGTTCAAGTTCCTGAAACATAGACAGCATCCTAACACGGTACGCAGTGAGGTTAGTTCCCCCCTCTGTAGACCCATAGTATGCGCGCATGACGTTTTCATTAATGGAATAAGTCCATCTCATGCGCGGCACACAACCACCGGCAGCGGGGACCCGGCTCGGGGCCGGTTGGCCCCTAAGTCCCAAGCTTCTCGGTGGCCGGCCTCGCCCCGGCCGACGTTCAGGTGTTGGCGACGTTGGCGGGGAGAAATACTCGTCACTGGAGCTCGACGCGACTGCCACTGCCGGTGACACAGGTGATCCGGGGTCCGGCGGCGGCGTGGCGGAGCTCAGCGACGAGTCCGGGGGTGGTGGGCGTGCGCGACGTGCAGCAGCTGATCTTGTTATCATATTACGTAAACATTTTCGGTCATTTTCTTAATTTTTTCGATTGTGACAGATGACAGTTTCTGTCTGACTCACATTTTCATATTTCTTCCTGGTGTTATGCATTTTTCCTAATTAATGTTGTTTTACTTTCCCAAAATTCTCTGTCCAGAAATGCAATTTATAACTATTGTTTCGTGAAGCCAAAAACTGATTATTTGAATTTTTAAGTATTTTTTTGTAGAGAGAAAATGATTTGACGTATTGATACTTGGGGTTGCCAGCTTATTATTATTATTATTCCGTTTATTCATTTCTATAACATTTTTTTTTTACATTTTTAAATATTCTTACATAAAATCAATAAAAAATATAAAAACATTTAAAAATATAAAAATAGTAGCCCACCGGTATCGGGAACAGGGTCCAAGCTACCGGCGGTCAGGGCTCCAGAGAGAGGAACCTCCTAACAATACGAGCCGTATCCAGGAGTACCGCTTTCTGAATCAAGCCCTTGATCCAGCTGCCTAACGAGAGCCTCTTCAGATATTGGTCGAGGCTCTTGGCAATTAGGCCATTGGCTGATACGACTATCGGCACAATGATCGCTGAGTCAACAGGCCACATGTCGACAACCTCGCGAGCCAAGTCAATATACTTGATTTGTTTATCTTTCTCGGCCTTCACGAGGTTCTCGTCATGTGGAACCGTTATGTCAACAATCATTGCGCGCCGCTCTGATCGATCCATCACCACTATATCAGGTTTATTGGCTACAATAGTCCTGTCAGTGATGATGGATTGATCCCAATACAGTGTGATATTGCCATTTTCGAGAACTGGGTCGGGCACATACCTATAGTACGGCACTTCCGATTCAACAAGGCTGTATTTCAGAGCAAGTTGCTGATGGATAATCCTGGCTACAAGGTTGTGTCTATGCAAGTATTCTCCGTTAGCTAGACGAGAACACCCGGAGATAATGTGACGGATCGATTCGCCCGGACGGTGGCATGCCCGACATATGTCAACCGTGCCATCCTTCACAATAAATTTCCGGTAGTTTTTCGTCATCATAACTTCATCCATAATTGCACAAACAAAACCTTCGGTTTCTCCAAAGAGTTCCCCGGAACGTAGCCAGGCTACGGACGCTGCATGGTCTACATCAGGCCCATGCAGGGCACTGAAGTAGCGTCCGTGAAGCTCCTTACTCTGCCATACTTCCCTGCGGTCATTAGTGTCAAGCACTGCAGGTTTGCGCCAGTTCTCTTTAGCCAAGGAGAGCGGGGTGAGGGCCTTGTCCATCGCGACCACATCTCGATGCATCCCCACGTCGGCTTCTAGGAAATATTCCCTGAGACTGCATATCTCGCGATTGTGGAGAGTCTTGGCGTTTAAAAAGCCTCGACCTCCACAACTCCGCGGGATATACAGTCTCATAACCGAAGAACGTGGGTGATGCATTCGATATGCCGTCAACAATGTACGGACCCTCCTATCCAGGGCGTCTAGTTCTGTTTGAGTCCATTTGAGTACGCCGAAAGAGTACATCAAAACCGGCATGACCCAACCATTGAAGGCACGCACCTTATTTCCGCCTGATAAAAGACTATTAAATACTTTTCTCAGGCGGCCAAAGAAGCGCTCCTTCAACGATTGCTTCACGTCAACAGCATTGATGCCCAGCGCTTCCGACATACCCAAATACTTGTAGGTTTCGGTTGCTGAGAAGGATCTAAGATTTATGGAATCTGAGAGCTGGGTTCCCGCAGATTCCACAATCCCCCCTCGCTTTACATGCATGACCGCACATTTGTCCACACCAAATTCCATCCTGATGGCGCTACTGAAAGTTTCTGTTACCTTCAGTAGCTCCATCAGTTGCAAATTGTTGGGGGCAAAGAGTTTCAGGTCATCCATGTAAAGAAGGTGAGATATAACCTGACCACCTCTCCTCAACCGAAAGCCCAGACCTGAATCCTCCAGCAGCGTGCTTAGAGGATTCAAGGCTAAGCAGAACCAAAGCGGACTCAAACTATCGCCCTGAAAAATACCTCGCTCTATCCTTATCGGTTCGCTGTTCCCTTGGATATGCCGACATCCTGGATAGCGAAGGACTGTCCTCCATTGCCCCATACACGACATCAGGAAGGTACGCAGAGTTGCATCAACTTTATACAATTCTAGCACCCTCATGAGCCATGTATGTGGCACCGAGTCGTAGGCCTTCTTATAGTCTATCCAACATGTCGACAGATCCCTTCGGGAACGCCGAACCTGTTGGTTAATGGCCATATCAATGAGGAGCAGCTCCTTAGTACCGCGGGACCCGTTCCTACATCCATTTTGAGAAGCGGACATGATCGAATTGTCATCAATGTGTTTGCTAATTTTAGCTCTCAAAATGGATGTAAGAACTTTATACACTGTCGGGAGACAGGTTATCGGTCTATAGTTTTTGGGCTCCGCAGTACTACCCGATTTATGGAGCAGATGAGTTATTCCAGTAGTCAGGAATTCGGGCAGCGACCCTGACTCTAAGGCTGACTGGATTATTATTATTATTATTACTGAATGGAAGCCTTTTTTATCAGAACAAAAAGGCTTATTAAAGTATTAAAAAAATAGGAACCAAATTTAAAAAAAAATACATTGTAGACGCTACGCCTTACCAAGAAATTAAACGCAAGTTTAAGAATATTTTTAATTACGTTTTTTTTTTGTCTTGTAAAGAAACTTTGTTCCTAATTAAATGAATCCTTTAAATTTTTCAGCGTAAAACGTTTGACCTAAAGGCTCCCGCAGACAGGCGCGACGTAACATCGCGACGCGGTATAACGGTGTTGCTGCGTCACGAAGCCTCGCACACAGGCAAGACGCGCCGCAACGCGGCATCGAATCGATTACTCGATGATAAAGTATCGAAAAGCCATCTAAATGTGATAGATTAAGATAGTGTCCATGAGTACCGCTCTCTGAATCAAGCCCTTGATCCATCTGCCTAATGAGAGATTGAATATATTATTTTAACTACCTCATTTGGCCTCTAAAACCATGCTAATGTGTTGCAGACGATATATTAAAATTGGATTGTGTGACTTAATTATTTTTGGATAATAATTTTTATGCCTTACTCTATCAAAATCAAAATGAATCAACTCGATTATCAAGTTATGTGATTATACACAAAACAATTCCGAAATTTTCGATCTTTTTTTCTGTACATTAGGATCGAGTAATCGATCAACGATATGATGCCGCGGCGCGATACCGCGCCGTGTGACACAGCGCGGCAAGGTCGGCTGCATACAAAACGTTCTTAGAATGTTTTGTTTCTTGTCGCGGAGTGTCGCGCGGCACGCGCTGCATGTCGCGTTCTAGTAAAGTGATAATAATCTGAAAACGCGTCGCGTCGCGCCTTTGTGAACAGTAGCCTGCGTTTTCATAGAAAGTGTTCTATAGAGGTTTCGTTGCCGCGTGTCGCATCGCGTCGCGACGCGCCTGTCTGCGGGAGCCTTAAGAAAGAGGTACGAACCAAATATATTCACAAATTCCAGACCGTTTTTTTTTAAATTTATTATTTAATCGAATGTATTGTAATTAAGAGCCTTTATACCCTACGGCATTTCATACAAACTTTCAAGTCGTTATTTCCGAAATGGCTGAACAGATCTTAATGAAACTTCTTACCCACAAACAGTATACAAAGGTCTAAAAAGTTAGTAAAAAACATTTTCGAAATGTCTTTTAAAAATGAAGATAATTGGAAATTTTTGTTTCTATAGAATTAGGTGAATGAGGAACAGGGTGTAAAGTTCCTCGATACTCCTAAGAAAAGGGAGGATCCTCCTACCAGACAGGTGTTGTGTCTGGCGGGCAACTGCCCGACAGTTGTAGTCGGGTTTTTCTATATACTCTTAAGTCGATGTAAACTTTGCATGTGAGATGTAGGATATTGATGTTAGTTCTTCCGTCGTGTCATAGATGGCGCTGTAGTACTTTTTGTAGTAAGTTGCTTTTTGATGGTCGCTACATCACTCCCCTCCGGAGACCGGAGGTCGATAGTCGAATGAGTCTTGAAGTATTTTGCCATGCCAGTTTTTAAGCTCGTTGCCGCATTGTTCACGGTGAGTCGGAACAGTCTGCGGTAGTGAGGCGAACCCCAGTGAGTCGGGGCCGGCGCTGCATTTGCTCCAGTGAGTCGGACATGTGGTGCAGCGCCGCGATGTGGCAGACAGCTAGAGAGGTGTCGACCGGGAGGTATAAGCTCTCGACCGGCCGAAAGTGCAGTCTGCTGTGCCATGGTCGCTTGAAGAGAGGCTCAGGGTGCTGGCCAGGAATGCGCTTCCGCTGCATGCTGGTGGTCAGGAATACCCGTTTGAAGCTGGCTGGCTGTGAGACTCGCTGCTCGAAGGCATGAGGAAGTGATGTTGATGATGATGACGTCACGTTGCTCGAAGGCTGCGCTGACGTCCATTTCGGGGTCACCAGTTTAGGTGAATGAGGAACAGGGTGTAAAGTTCCTCGATACTCCTAAGAAAAGGGAGGATCCTCCTACCAGACAGGTGTTGTGTCTGGCGGGCAACTGCCCGACAGTTGTAGTCGGGTTTTTCTATATACTCTTAAGTCGATGTAAACTTTGCATGTGAGATGTAGGATATTGATGTTAGTTCTTCCGTCGTGTCATAGATGGCGCTGTAGTACTTTTTGTAGTAAGTTGCTTTTTGATGGTCGCTACATAGATAATTAAAAATCGGTCTAATTTAGCTGTAACATTATTTTTCGAAAATGTTTTGTAGCAACTTTTTAGACCTATGTATACTGCTTATGTTTAGAAAGTTTCATTAAAATCTGTTCAGTCATTTCGGAAAATAACGACTTGAAAGTTTGTATGACATGCTGTAGGGTATAAACGCTCTTAAGTAACGACTTGTGTACTGCATTGGTTGTGTCTTTGATCTGTCTCGAGTAATATCCATAAACATAACCACAGACTGATAAACATTGAATACCACACTATAAAATTTCCGATCGCAATCCTTTATCAAGAAAACAACAAATAGGGATCGTCAAATGTAAATCCATTGCAGCCTTTTGTTCCCAAATTAGTCGGCAGGCCTCAAAACAGCCAAGTCGAGCCCATTGAGGCCGATAGCTATGCAAATTGATGGTTTTTCGATATTTCACGGCTAAAGTCTTGGCAATCGGGCACATTTACTGAGTATCACTAACTGTAAAGTCTCGTTTACGAAGAAAAATTGTTTTAAACGCGGCTAATGTCCAAAATGGAGGAAAGAATGAAGTCTTTGAAAGTTGGAAGACGAGGCAATTTGTCTGCCGGGAAGAATACTTTTTTCTGGGTCATCGTTCCGTACTTGGCTTAAAAGAGCGGTTTGTTGGTACTGAAATTCTAAACTAGGCCGGATATTAAGGTTTTTGTAATGTCAACTGTAGAAAGTGCAAGATGCTTGTCAAAACGTTTATTGTATGGTTTACAGAAGAATGATAGATTGTATAAGTAGTGAAAGACACGCAAGTTGGTTAAACACTGACTTATTTTCACACCCTCAAATATCATAAATGATGATATACCGTCACACTTATTATATTAACACAAGTATACTAGTCTAATATAGATACTAACTATCAATTAAACTTAAAAAATAAACCATTTGCATAAAAAAAAAATACTTTTCTATTGTTAATCCAAATAAAACCATGAGAATTTTTACGCTGAAAATATATTAAACTTTAAGAATCGAACTACAATGCTAATAATTTGATAAATTATTTGTAATGATATATATATTTATAAAATGTCAAAAAAGCAAGCAATCATAAAATTAAATTAAATTACAAAAACTTACTGAACATTAGACTACGATAAGATTAAGAAAACCAGTACAGTACCTAAACATACTTCTTAAGTCAATACCCCATTCGAGTGACTAAAACAACTCGTTCTGAACGAGTGAGATCAATCAAAACAAACTGACATCTTGACATGACGCTAATGTAAGTCACGTGTTTTTTCTCCATTTTTAACATGGTAATGGAGGATAAAGTCGATTTTAAGATAAATGTGCTGAAGAGTACGATTATGAATGAATATATCAGCGATATTATAATCTATCAATATAGATGAATATGATACAAGAATAAAAATAAATACTTTAAAAAAATTGCATTATTTAAAGTTCTATTAAAATTTACTTAAAATTCTATATCTTAATTACTTGAGATTGAAGACACGTTTTCTTACTACTTTAATAGCACGTTTTTGCCAACGCAACTTATAGTTGGTAGCTACTTGCTAACTTAGATTAATTAACATTATCGCTAAGTTGAAGCACGCAAAGGGAAACAATATAAAGACACGTAGTTTTCTATTCAATTGATGTACTAGATTAGCAAACTATGTTAAAAAAGAAACACAACTTTACGCCTGTAATTCCTGAGGTGTAAGGCAGAGGTTGAATGGAGAGAGCTACGCTCGGAGTTTCCTTGCGTGATGAAATCAGAAATGAGGACATCCGCAAGAGAACCAAGGTTACCGACGTAGCCCGAAGAATTGCCAGACTTAAGTGGCAGTGGGCAGGGCACATTGCTCGCAGAACAGATGGCCGATGGGGCCGAAAAGTTCTGGAATGGCGACCGCGAACCGGGAGACGATGCGTTGGAAGGCCTCCCACTAGGTGGACCGATGACCTGGTGAAGGTTTCGGGGATCCGCTGGATGCGAGTCGCACGGGACCGATCAATGTGGTGACACTTGGGGGAGGCCTATGTCCAGCAGTGGACGTCTTTCGGCTGAAATGATGAATGATGAAGGCAGAGGTTTACCTAATAGTACACCCACATTACGCCAGTTATGTTTAACTATCGTGTGTTGGGTAACTAGGCTTTTACAGAGTGTAACAGAAAGGGTATATATGTCGGACCGGTCAATAGTACGAACAGAAAATGAACCGAAAGCGCGCCAAAGGTGGCATCAAGCGACCTACTTACCAGTCTACCCACACCTAAGCGCGCTTACTACAGAGTCGTGATGTTTCGAGCGCGCTGCGAGGAGGACAGTGAGTGTCTGATCGCGGCGGAGTCAAGACGTTCCGAAACTGTAACCCGATTAATTGTGCCTAGTGTTATTGTGTTGGATTGTAATTTCAAGTAATTTGTTAGTTCGATAAAAGCAGTGTACTGTATGTAATGTGTGTTTTCATAGCACGAAATCCATGTTCTGCCCACATGATGAACAAGTCTAACGGAATAAAATCATCAAACTGCAACATATACATACTTTCCATGCCAAAAATATTATATATTTGATTTATCTGTCAATGTCAATACTGTACAAGAGAACAATATGCACACGCATTATTTTCATGCGATCGGCAGTTTTATTGTTCTCTTGTACAGTATTGACATTGACAGATAAATCATTTATTCTATATTTTTGGCAGGGCTTCTGGCCCTTTGAGCCATACAAATCAATCAAACTAAATGTTGTGTTGCCAACAAGGGGGCGAGCCTATTGCCATCAACCGGGCAAAAATTCAGACCGGAATGTGAATGCCAATGTTTTTTCAAACTTCCGATACTATTCTATATTCAATAATAACTGATTCAATTAGAAATTGCCTCAACCATTTTCCTCATTTAATTCATTCGCTTAAAGAAAAACCTCTCGGAATCCATTGAATAAAAAACGCAAAAAATATAACAAAACCTACGATATTAGCTGGCGTTCTCTTGTTCGAATGAAAACTTCATTGGAATACGAATGAAAGTGTTAATTGAAAATACTTCTCAATTTCCTTATTAATTAAAGCTGTAAGCACTACGCTCTGTATGGTGTCGGACGTAAAGAATAGCACTATCCCAAATCTTCCTGTGGATGTCGTAAGACACCCACGGGAAGATATTTTTGATATGGGTTTGTGACAACCGTACTGCGATCGCCAACCCGCCTGCCAAGCGTGGCGATTATGGCAAAACCCCCCCAAAATGTCAATGAGTCGACACTTGGGGGAGGCCGATGTCCAGCAGTGGACGTCTTTTGGGCTGAAATGATGATGATGTACGCACTTCGCTAGAAAACTGCTAAGTTCGTTGCTAGTAAAAAGATTGTTAGAAGGTAATGGTTTACTTTCGTTTCTGTACCTAAAATTCTTATAACGGAACATCACGCCTCTAATACCCGAAGGTTTATGCAGTGGTGTACCTAATAGTACACCTACACCGTTTAGACTGGAAGCCGACCCCAATATAGTTGGGAAAAGGCTAGGCAGAAATACGTTTTATTCAATCAAGTATCGTAATAAAATATGTTATTGGGTCGCTAGTCGATCAAACAATTTCCTGTGTGACATTATTTGCACAATTCATTAGATAGTGGTTTTTAATTTCCTGGAAAGGGATGGGCAATATAGTAGACAGACAGTTAACGTCGCTGAAAAAAATAAGCAACGTTCAAATAAAGATTGATGTATTAATTCAAATTCAAACTTTTTATTTCAGACCAATGAATGAATCCATATAGTGTTAGTATAAACTTATCCTATGTTAGTAAATAACAAATCAAAATAACTTAAAAATACAATAATTGGCTAAATGAATATGTGCACGCACGGGTCTGCCAGCCCAGTGTCTAATAAAAGGTCCGAAAGGGCCGACTTTGTCCGCCGGCGTAGCTAAAATACTGTACTGTTTATTAAGTTGTTGTAATAATAATCAATAATCTACGAGAGCAGCGGTGGCCCAGTGGTAGCAGCCCCGACTTACGAGCAGTAATCCGTAGGTTCGAACACATAAAGGCGCATTACTTTGTGTAATTTATTTCATCACCGTTGCCCTCAAAACGGTAAAGAAAAACATCGTGAGGAAACCGGCAAGTCCCAGAACTAAAAATTCGAAGACATGTGACATCTACCAACCCGCACTGGGCCCGCGTGGTGGATTACAGCCCACTCCCTGTCATAGAGTGGAAGCCTGTGTCCCAGCAGTGGGAACGTTATAGGCTGATGATGATGATGATGAAATAATCTGTGAAATGTGGGTGTAGCTACTATTAGGAACACTGCCTAACCCTTCGGGAATTACAGGCGTTATGTTATGTTGTCAATTAAATATTCTGTTTTGTTTTCTGTCACAACGTTGATAGGCACGAAATCTAGCGTTGGAGAAACAAACACTTTCAATTCAATAAACCAAATCCTATTAGCTAACATTTTTTCAAGTAAATTCTTACTTGGTCTTAATTTAAATAACTACTATATACATTACTACGGTTAACAAACTAATAAATAAAATAACAATACATTCTAAAAGGGCGTCAAAAAACTCCTCCTCAACGCTATCAGCTGGTAATGTGTTCAAGAGACTGGCAGCATTGCCACGTTGTATTGCAATACTTAGCCTCTGGCCAAAGTAAAAGCCAGCCCTTGGGTCACGGGCTGCGTCAACTAGGCGTTTCAAAATTTCCTTAAAAAGGCTCTGAGCACTCGGACCCCACGACCCCAGAGTTTCAACCCTTACTAGTTATGAGCTACACAATGAAACCTAATCAAACGAAAATAATAACACATTTATCATACAAGAACACATCTTTTAGTATAACATAGTTAATAAAGAATTTCATTATCCTTTATGAGCCCACGTGGCTTCCTGTAGGACAACACTTATGACCTCATTAACACTTTTATTACGCTCAAACCGTTTGTCCTTACTGTTATTAGCAGTAAAGCAGCGATATAAGAAGGTTATGACCGTTTTTAGGGTTCCGTACGTAAAACGGAATCCTCATCAATAACGTTTAGTTTTCGAGATACAGGTCTTTTTCATCAAACTGCAGCAGCAGCTCTGTTTTTCAACATATTATGTTAACATATTATGTTAAACCAATTTAGTAGTGCTGTTGAATGTAAATTTACAAATGAATTAGCGTTGAAAATATTTTTACTAAATTATTTCGTGCTATGGAACCCTATGTGTGCGAGTAAGACTCGCAGTAGCAAAATTATACATAAACTAGATGCCGACGCAACTTCGTTTGCGTCACATTTTCCCCGTTATCGCAACATTTTTCATTGCTGCTCCACTCCTACTAGTCGTAGCGTGATGATATATAGCCTATAGCCTTCCTCAACAAATGGGCTATCTAACACTGAAAGAATTTTTCAAATCGGACCAGTAGTTTCGGAGCCTATTCAATGCAAACAAACAAACAATCAAATCTTTCCTCTTTATAATATTAGTTTAGATAATGTTGCTTGTCACTTGCGTGTAAACTATGGACCACGAATGATTAAAATATAGAAATTAGATTTAGATAAAAAACCCGGCCAATTTTTTATATTTAAGTAAATTTTGCCTCTGATTACTAAGTTAGAGATCTTGTGACAGGGTTTCATCATAGGTTGGTGATGTGAGATTTATTGCGTATTTATTTTTTATTTTATTTTTTATTTGCGATGTCTTGCTCTTGACCCTAGTCTAGGTCAGATATGACACAGAAAAACTGTACGATGGAACGAGCTTACCCAGAAGAGACCTGTTCACTTTATCTTTGAAGAGATTAGGGTTTAGAAACACAGACGAGAGTATGTGCATGTTTAAGTTATAAATTTAATATTTATTGTGTAACGGGCTGGTTTCCGCAACCTACAGATAGTTGTTCCGGGTCTGACTGTTTGTGTATGTGAGTTTAAATGTTTGTAAACGCACCCACGATACAGAAGAAATTCTTAGTGTGGGTCAAAGTTTGCAAAAAAAAAAGAGAAGAAGACCACAACATAAGAATGTAAAGGCGTGTGTTGCAATCAATGTTATGTGTCTTGTTGCATTTTAGGTATGTATAAGTATAAGTACAATACAGGTTCTAGGAAATAACACCTATATTCACAACCTCGACTGCCTCGTTGGTGCAGGGGTTGCAATCGCTTCTGCTGAGCATGTCCAGGGTTCGTATCCAGGGCCAGGCAAATTGTTATTTAATTTTCAACTATCAACAATTTGTCAGTAGCAGCCACGGAGTCTGGATATGTGCCCGGTTGATGGCTATAGGCTCGCTCCCTACTACATGGGACTAAAACATAACTGACTGCTCATTAATCTAGTGGTCACAAGCGCGGCTGCTGATCATGGGGTCCTGGGTTCGATTCCCAGCTCGGGCAAAGTGGTAATGGATTTTTCCATCAAGGATTTCCCAGTAGCAGTCATGGAGTCTGGATATGTGCCCTGTTGATGGCAATAGGCTCGCTCCCTATTACATGGGACTTGAACATAACTGGCGAAATGTGGGTGTAGTATTCGATACACCGCTGTCTAACCCTTGGGGTTTACCTACAGGTGTTTTGTTATGTTATATATTCACAAACTAATCTTTCAATATGACATCTGACACCCTCGCAACGCAATATAGTTTGCCATTCATAACCCCTTCATCTTTCTCGAGAAAAAAGTAATAAATTTATACAAATTCGTCTCACGCTAAGATTTATGATATTCATGGTAATACATTTGTCATACTTACCACCATATCACAGAAACCCAAATAAAATACAAAATCAAGCGTCAAAAGTCAACTTGTACTGTGATTTATGAAACAACTTGTATGTCTATTTATTACGCCGAGGCGACAAGGGACTGACAAATTGCAATATGTAACGTTTTTATAGTTTTCTTTTCAAAATAATTGTCACTATAGGTACCTCATAATAAAATAAACACTGAACTTTTAAACATAAAACAATGTCACTGGGATAAAATAATTAGTGTCATCATCATCATCATCATTTCAGCCCAAAAGACGGCCACTGCTGGACATAGGCCTCCCCCAAGTGTCGCCACATTGACATTTTGGGGGGTTTTGCCATATCGCCACGCTTGGCAGGCGGGTTGGCGATCGCAGTACGGTTGTTACAAAAACACAGAGAACGCTGCTGCCCATTCTCTGGCAAGTCCATTACGACACCCACGGGAGGATATGGGATAATAAGTGTGTTTTAACTTATTTATAAAAAAAAAATATTCATACTACGAGAATGGTATATTACAAGGGGTTGTATTTGAGTGGCAGAGAATTGTAGGGGGTGTAACTCAGTGGTAGAGTGTCTAATTCGCATGCTGAAAGTACTAGTTTCAAATCCCAGCACCTCCAATCACACCTTTTTACGATTTCGGAATCGAAATCATCATTTATTTTAACCTGCGACCCGACATTGCTGTATAAGATTTGTTAAAAAACATAGACTTTTGTAGTACGTAAGTTTTATCATAAAAACCATCTTCTTCATTTTTCCTGTCCTTATCAATATATTTGGGGTCAGTGCAGCATGTCTTCTTCTTCCATACTTCCCTAATACTTATCTCATTAGACTCTTGCCATATCACGCTTAACAAAGTCCATCCTTCGTTTCTTTGGTCTTCCTCTACTCTTATACCCATCCACATGAATACTCAAAGCCTTCCTTACGACTTTTCCTCATTCCTCCGCATCACATACCCGCCCATAATATAAATAAATAAATAAAATAATAATATAATAAATATATATATAAATAATACCTACGTCAACCGATTACGATTATAATAAACCATCCAATCGAAATTTAGAAAAACAAACGCGTCCAAACAGGTGTCTGTTCGAGCGCGTTTAAATTCAATTCGTCGTTTAAGAGCGTTTGCGCCTAACGACATTTCATACAAACTTTCAAGTCCTTATTTTCCGAAATGACTGAACTGATTTTAATGAAACTTCATACGCATGAGCAGGATCATCATCATTTCAGCCGAAAGATGTCCATTGCTGGACATAGGCCTCCCCCAAGTGTCGCCACATTGACCATATAACCATGATACGCCACATTGACCATGATAAGCAGGATACATAGGTCTAAAAAGTTACTAAAAACATTTTCGAAAAATAATAGTGTTACAGCTAAATTAGACCAATTATAAATTATCTATAGAAACAGAAATTTCCAATTATCTTTTTTTTAACAAATTTCGAAAATGTTTTTAGTAACTTTCTAGACCTATGTATCCTGCTTATGCGTATTAAGTTCCATTAAAATCGGTTCAGTCATTTCGGAAAATAAGGATTTGAAAGTTGGTATGAAATGCCGTAAGGCGTAAACGCTCATAAGTCTTTTCGTGTGTGTTCACGAAAACACTTTGTTTTATCCTATTTACTGCAGGAGTTCGGAACTATTCAACTGAAATGCGCAATTAGACGACAATATTTTATGCAAAGCCCAAGCAATGTAAAGCTAATTCCATAAATGTCTTGAAAGCACTAAAGAAACCTTGTTCCCCATTCCTAGATTAGTCCGTAGCCTTACTTTTCTTTTATGCTCGATTTTTACTGCCTTAGAGCTTTTCATTGCTAATTAATTTAAATAATGAATTGGGATTACTTTAAAAGCTGTTTAAAAAATAAGTTTTATCTAAAATTAATCATTGATTATAGAATCATTGAATAATGGATTAGCATTGTAAGATTTTCGAAGTGTATAATAGTTTATAAGGTACGACGGAGTCGGCATATCCGTATGGATAAAAACTCCTTTTAGTACCTAAATAAAGAAATTAAAAAAAAAACTGTTTGTCCTTTTGATAAAATGCTACTAAACGGGCTGTTTTTACATACTTGTAGATTGTAACTTTAGTGTCTCGAAAGAACGAAATTTGAATTACTACAAAACATAACATCAAGTCTGTAATCCCCGTAGGGTTAAACAGAGGTGTACATAATAGTACACCCACATTTCGCCAGTTTTATTTAAGGTGGAAACTACAGGGTGGCCGGCGAAATACAATTTTTCTCACGTTTTTTGCAATTTGCCGGTCAGTGTCAGGTTAAACAATGAACAAAATATGATTCACAGCCGTAATACTTATGTTTTTGGAGAATTATTATCATTAAAATTATCGAAACAACACTCGTGTGTTTTATTAATCCCATTGAATTTTAGGAGTATAAGGAACAGGGCAAAAAGTTCCTCGATACTCCATAGAAAAGGGAGGATTCTCCTACCAGACGGGTGTTATGTTTTGTGGGCGACTGCCCGACAGTTGGTGTCCGGTTTCTGTATATAGTCTTAAGTCGATATAAACTCTGCTTGCGCGATTCAGACAATATTAGTTCTTCTGTATACTCATAGATGGCGCTGTAGTACTTTTTGATGTAAGTTGCTTTTTGTGGGTCGCCACAGAATCAGTATTTCATGAAAAAGTCATTCAATGGGGTTGATTTAACTTTAAGGGTTGTATTGATGCTTTTTTTTATTGTAACTCAGTAAACCCCATTTGTTCGAGTCGCGAATCATATTTTAATCAAAATACAACTTGACACTGACCTGCAAATTGCAAAACACGTAAGATCATTCGAATTTCGAAGGTTTCCACCTTAAGCCCGATGTAATAGGGGGCGAGCCTATTGCTAGCAACTGGGTCCAAATCCAGACTCCGTGGCTGCTACAGAGATATACGTGAGGGAAAACCCAATAACACTTTGTCCGACATGGGAATCGAGCCCAAGACCTCGCGACAATGACCAGGAGTCACGACTAGAACAACGAGGCAGTTATTTACTACAAAAATAATACTAATTTACTCTTCTGCCTAACCCTTACAGAGGTTACAGGGCTGATATTGTGTTATGTCAAATGCATATAATTCCAATAAAAAAAAAAACTAAGTAAATATAAATAACTAGCTGTCCCGCGCAACTTCCTCTGCGTCACATTTTCCCCGTTTTCGCAACATTTTTCATTGCTGCTTTGCTCCTATTGGTCTTAGCGTGATGATATATGGCTTTATATAGCCTATAGCCTTCTTCGATAAGTGGGCTATCTAACACAGAAGTATTTTTTCAAATCGGACCTGAAGTTCTTGAGCGCGTTCAAGCAAACAAACTCTTCGGCTGTATTATTATTATAGTATATATATTAGTATTAGATAATACAATTTATACAGAAAAGCAATATCCCAATCCAGGTTGAATTAACTCATCAAAATCTAAAGAAAGGAAAATAGTAAAACATGACTATCGGCTTCAGGTATACCTGTATCCGGCAGTACAAACTTGCCAAGTTTAAAAGAAAAGGAAATAAAAGTTCTAGATATAACCTCATAATTATGTGCTTTGAATAGCTGTATTATAGCCCAATAATTTATTGAACAAGATTCTCTTTAAACAATAGGTGTACAGTTAACTGAACTTGATAAAAATAGAATAAAAGTTTAGAATTTATATAAGGAATACTAGCTGATGCCCGCGACTTCGTTCGCTTGGACAATTTGATGGGTTTTAGGGGTATGAAAAATAGACGTTGGCCGATTCTCAGACCTACCCGATATGCACACCAATTTTCATACAAATCGGTTCAGCCGTTTCGGAGGAGTTTGGTTACAAACACCGTGACACGAGAATTTTATATATTAGAAAGCAGAAGAAGAGATAAATAAAAAAACA
This sequence comes from Cerastis rubricosa, assembly GCA_949152445.1. Lineage (NCBI taxonomy): Eukaryota > Metazoa > Arthropoda > Insecta > Lepidoptera > Noctuidae > Cerastis > Cerastis rubricosa. Next base: position 6,189,361 of record OX424547.1, read on the forward strand.
AGGAATACGTGAATGAAGTTGATTGATGAAAGTTCTACCCAGTCAAATCTCGATGTTGCTGTAATCCACCACTCACATATTTTTTCACTCCGAACTCAGTACGGGTTGGTAGATGTCACATGTCTTCGAATTTTTAGTTCTAGGACATGCCGGTTTCCTCACGATGTTTTCCTTCACCGTTTTAAAGGGCAGCGGTGATGAAATAAAATTACACAAAGTAATGCGTCTGCCTGTGTACCCACGGCTTACTGCTCGTAAGTCGGCGCTGCCACCACTGGGCCACCGCTGCTCTCCTTCGAATTTAAAATCATCATTTTAGAAATGGTAATTATTACACATAACATAACATCACGCCTGTAATCCCCGAAGGGTAAGGCAGAGCTGTACCTAATAGTACACCGACATTTCGCTAGTTATGTTTAAGTTCCATGTAATAGGGGACGAGACTATTGCCATCAACCGAACACAAATTCAAACACCGTGGCTGCTACTAAGAAATACCGCTTGGAAAAAACTCAATAACACTTTACCTGACCTGGGAATTGAACCCGGGATCTCATGCTTAGCATACATAGCTTACCATTGGACCAAAGGAGCAGGTAGGTATTATAAACTATAAATGTTATTTTGCTCATAAAAAGTTGATGGACATAAAATCAAAATTTATAAGCCCATCTAGGCACTTAATTTGTAATCACAAACTAAAAATTCATATGCAACACCAACAGACAGTCTAAAACTAGCATTGACAGCTCTTGAATTGAACCAAAACAAGGTCTGGCGTACGGTTTGCAGACAGTATTAGCTTACCGAGATAGACTGCGGCGAGGCGGCTAACGTGCACAAATCCCATTGATTAGCACCTCGGGTTAGTAGGGAATTCTAAAGTCAACGAAAATAGAAGCAAAATTCATTTATAAGACCGAAATATCACTACGTTACTTGCAGGGATATTTGAGATTAAAGCCAAAGATAATACAGCCAAAGAAGATCCTTAAAACCGGCCAAGTGCGAGTCGGACTCGCGCACGCATGGTTCTGTACCATTATTTATAAAACGAGCAAAAACGTCACTTTTTTGTATGGAAGCCCTCCTTAATTATTTATTTTATTCTGTGTTTAGTATTTGTTGTTATAGCGGCAACAGAAATACATAATCTGTAGAAATTTCAACTGGCTAACTATAACGGTTCATGAGATACAGCCTGGTGACAGACAGACGGACGGACAGCGAAGTCTCAGTAATAGGGTGCCGTTTGACCTTTTGGGTACGGGACCCTAAAAACCGTCCATAAAAATGTAGATTTAACAATAGAAAATGACAAAAACCAGGGTAAATGGAATCTAATAAAGCTGAGAGGAAAAATTCTAGAATGACATTAAACAGGCCCTTAGTTTTAAATTATAATCTGACGAAGTAAAAAAAGAAAAGAAACAATCGTAACGTATTTCTAGAATGACTTACTACTTTTACTTCTTAGGATTAATACACAAGGTGTAAACGCACCCTTCACGAAGCCGTCAAACATTCTGTACATCAAACTACGCCATCATCATCTTCCTGCCCTTGTCCTATTTTATTTGGGGTCGGCAAATACGTCTTTTTCCTCCATTCTCCTCTGTCATTCGTCATAACATCATTTACTTCTTTTTCCTTCATATCATTTTTTACACAATGCATCCATCTTTTCTTTGGGTTTCCTCTCCCTCTCCATCCATCCACATTTGTATTCATCACTCTTTTAGTCACTTGTCTTCCATCTCTCCTCATCAAATGTCCATACCAAGACAGACGATTCCCTTTCATCTTTTCTGTAACTGGCTCCACTTTCAAACTTCACACCCATCTCAACGTTCTCATCTCTGCTGCATGCAATCTTTTTTCATCCGTCTTCACTGCGCAGCATTCCGATCCATACAGTACGACAGGTTGAATCACGGACTTGTATATTTTCCCCTTTAACTTGAGAAGCATCCGTGGGTCGCAAGTTGTTCTAGTGACCTGTCGCCATTTCAGCCATCCTGAGTTGAGCTGGTGAGTTACGTCCAGGTCTACATCGCCATCCCCTTGGACAAGCGATCCGAGGTACCGAAAACCGTACATCAAATTAAGTAAACCTACGCAAAAACTATTGCTGGGAAACTGGTTTTTTTTTGGGGGTGAAAATTCACTTTATACGGTACAACTCAATGTAACTCACTCAAACCATTGTGCTTATAGATGCATTGAATGGGTTCGGGGTCTTGGAGGTATTTAACATTAAAAACTTGTTTTTTTTTTTAACTTGTGACGAAGGTGGAACTTTGGCCCCCAATATCTCTGCAACTAGAAGGTTCCCAGGCATGATTTAGAGCAAAAAAAATATCGCAATGACGGGGAGAACTTTCAGGCTTCGTTACGGGTATTTTTACACGCATCACTTTTATGTTTGACCACGCGTAACTTTTTACAAACAAGGCTGATTATTAATCCATCTTCTTTATGTTTGTCTAGGTGACTAGATCCTTATTTCTAAACACATATTGTGATAGAGATGGATTCCGCAATATGGAAGCGTAATTTGGACAATTTAGACCTCAAACTTGTTTCAGACAGTATCAACTCTATGAGATCGATTGCGGCGAGTGCACAAAGCCTCGATCGATTAGAACTGTGGCTTTGAAGGTATTAGTACACCGAATGGTGTCATAGCCAGGGATCAGAATAGGTAGTGGTATTTTGTGTCATTGAACCTAAATGATAATGTAAAAATAAGATAGAGAGAAAAATAATAAATAATGATATGAAATCCCGATTCCCGGGAATAGTTTTCTGAATGTCGATGTACTAGATGAAGCTAAACGGCATGACGGCACGGTTGGCGCCGTGGTTGAGCTATCGACTGCTGCGCTGCGTGTCGCGGGTTTGATCCCCGCACGGACCAAATATTTGTATGGCCTACAGATAGTTGTTCCGGGTCTGGCTGTTTGTGTATGTGAGTTTAAATGTTTGTAACGACGGTTAAAACGGACGGTTTAAAAAAAATATTACGTAATTTTGATATCTATCAGTATACTCAATATAATCTAATAAGAGTGGATAAAGCGAAACCGAGTCCTTACCTCACCCGCTACTAAAGCGCGAGCATAGGAATGACTTTAGTGACCAACATATTTCTGTAAAGCTGAATACATACTATGTAAAATACGAATTCATCATATAGTTATAAACTAAAAAAAAAACGGTTTAATAAAATAAACGAATCATTTATTTACCAGGATTTAGAAGGCGTTATGATAACGGTCACTAAATCCCGCGAGTAGCACTACCTATTCCAATCACTGGTCATAACATAGAATTATATGGCTGGAAGATTGGATTTTACAAAGATTCAGTGAGTCATCATCATCTGCCTGACCATTTCCCAAATATGTTGGGGTTGGCTTCCAGTCTAATCAGATGCATCTGAATACCAGTATCCTACATGGTGCGACTGCCTATCTGTCCTCCACAACCCAGTTAGAACTAGGTAAAAATTAAATAAAAAAAAAAAAAGACGGGTTGCACTCCGGGAGTGCCGGCAGAAGTGAAAACTTGATTATTAACGTTGAGCATGTTTGATATTTTGGAATGGTTAGGGAATAATTTTGCACCAATTGCTTTATCAGTATAAAAGTACTACACTGCGGTTCGGGGGACGAAGACAATATAGCGGTTGTGATTGGCCGATGCAACAATGTCAGGACGAATGTTCCACACATAGTGATGCACAAGTCAGTTTTGCTACAATACCTAATATCGATAAAATTGAACATTACGATGTCTATTAATTCTACTTTTTTTTAAACTATACTGATAGGGCGTTAACTGGGTGCAAATAAAACACTTACGTAACACTGTAAATTTCACTTTATTCAAATCAATGCTAAAATAAAATCAAGGTTAACCTCTCCGTCCTGCATTTCTTAACGCGTAACTTCCCTAACGGCCGCGCGCATTACGTCATCGCTGACGTCGTTCGGCCGGCCGACATAAAAACTCTTATCGCCAGAGTTCTAATAAAGCTTATCTTAAACGGTAAACAGTGTCGTGTTCTTAGATAACAAGACCGTGTATTATAATATATACAACTTTTCTATGACTACTTGATAATTATAAACATCCCATAGAAATGCGATTGCTTGCTGCAAATAGACTGTCACCGTATTTTATTTTTGTTTAGTAAAACTACGCAATAAATTTATACGAAACTTTATAACTAACATCACAAATATACAAGTAATCTAATGACAGTGTTTCTTAGGAGTCCTTCATACATTATTCACATAAGATTCCAACTCAAACTTCCTATAAGATCGGCCGTTTTCCAACTGCGGAGTTCAATGCATGAAAATACTTGAAATATCAAAAAATATGATTAGATATTGTGGCCGATTGGAGCCTTTTTTATATTGTTTATGCTTTTTATATTTTTACTTTTTCACGTTTTGTCTATTTTCGATATTCTTTTTGTTACTCACTTGTCATTATAATGTTGGACTGAAAGATTTTCTTTTTCTTGTAAAACTAGAAAAATTATATCCTATTACTATTCAGCCAATCAGTAATATAAGCTCCTTTTTTTTAAAGAAGAACAACTTTCTTTAATGGCCGCCTTAAAATGCCCTAGAAAAATTATATCCTATTACTATTCAGCCAATCAGTAATATAAGTGGTCCTTCTACCGATCGAACTAGTGTCTAGTATAAAGACTAGTCCACAGGAATTTCTTCTTTTGTCTTCTTTTTCAGCATTTTTTTTTCAGTAAAAAAAATGGTTGTGACGAGGTCACAGACAAAACTGCCACAAAATGACTCGAATATACCTACCCAGTCGAGTAGTGAGGCCGTTCCAGAACCCCCTACACATACTACCACAGGGAATTCACAGGTACATTCTTCTGAGTTAGAGCCTAGCTCGAGCGCTCATTCTGTCGGCACTCACACTAGCCGCACCAGTCGCACTTCCGTGATTGCTGCCAGGAAATCAGCTGCGGAAGCGCAACACATTCGTCGCGTGGCTCAATTAGAAATTGCCCAAATGGAGGCAGAGATGCGTGCACAAGTAGACGTAGTAGCTAGGCAGACGGAATTAGAGCGCAAAGCTGCTGAAGCGGAATATCGGGCTGAGCTAGCCGCTATTGAGGCAGATTGTAGTAACCACGATTCTCACAGTGGGTGGAGCCGCGCCAGTATCAAACAATGGTTAGATAGTACGGCCCTTCCTACTAAAATACCTTCGCATCAAGAGAGAGAGCCATCTATGAAAGGTTTTCAATCCAACAATGGATGTGAGGTAGGGGCTAATAATGCTACCGTTATCTTGTGTACTCAGGAACTTCCACTACGTAACGATGTCGTCGTTTCGCAGAGTATCGCAGCACAGAGTCCTGCACTATTACCTCAGCTCAGTTTTAGCGGGGGTAACAGGGATGCTGCCACTGATATTCATCGAGAAGACGATTCAATTGGAGTTACGCAGTTAGTGGGGGCCCTAAAGGCACTTGCAAAGAGTAACGACCCCAACAATAATAAAAGCTTTATAAAACTTCCTTGTTTTGAGGGTAAATCTCCACTTGATTGGCTTATGTTCAAGCGGGCCTTTCAGGATACGGTAGGTGCTTTCACAGATACGGAAAACCTTGCACGCCTGAACCAAGCCCTAAAAGGTGCGGCGCGTGAAGCTGTCAGCATGCTGTTAGTGTTGGCACCTCACGCCAACGACGTTATGGAAGCCCTGGATCGTCGCTATGGTAGGCCTGAACAAATTGTCCTACAGGAGGTGAGCGCAATCAAGGCTTTGCCCAAGCTTGGGCCGGAGGTAAGAGATCTACATGTTTTCACCACCCGTGTGCACAATTGTGTCGAAGTTGCTAAGTTATTGCAGCACAGTGACTATTTACGTTCTCCTGAATTATTTGGAGCGCTGCTTAGCAAACTGTCTCCATTATTGCGCGCGCGATGGTTGGATTTCGCTGCTAGTCACGACGACCTAAGCCTAGCTCGAGTGGAATTATTATCGCGTTTCTTAAACCGAGAGGTCGATTTGGTGATGAAATTCGGTGCCGTATTCGAGGTGACATCATCTACATCAACCCTTTCACAGAAACAGCGAGCACATGCCGTTTCAGAGTCTGGAGCGGGGGCTTCAGATTCACCTAAGAATTATAAATCAAAGCCTGCAAAAACATCCGACCAGGAAAATGTTTGTTTATTTTGCAAAGGTGAACATCAGTTGTCAAATTGCCCGACGTTCAAATCTTTGACAGTCGATGACAGATGGCGTTTCGTCAAAGACAGCAAAATCTGTTATCGTTGTCTTCAAAAAGTTCCACACAATTTTAGGTTTTGTAACAAAAATAAGGCTAGTTGCACAATAACTGATTGTAATCGTAGGCATCACACTATTTTGCATAATGAGAAATTTGTAGCATTTGCTCATGTGAAGGAGGAGGACAAACCTGAACCTAGGACTAAAACTGATGCTGAACAAACTGACCAGGTTCTCGTAGCTGTCAACAACACTCAAATCGAACTTGCACCTCCACCACTATTAAAGGTAGCACCCGTCACAGTCTCCGGGCCGACTGGGAGCGTAGACACATACGCCCTTCTGGACGACGGGTCGACGGCTACTTTCATAGATGCTGACATCGCCTCCAAAATTGGCGCCGAGGGTCCCAAGGGCAGCCTACATTTGGATTGTGTGGGAGGGTTATCTAGGGATAGCAGTGTGCAGTTTGTAGACTTTCAGATAAAAGGCCGATCAGCCTCACAGAGTTTCTTAATCCAGCGGGCAAGGGCAATTAAAAACTTAGGGCTGCAAAGCCAATCGGCCACCCGCGATTCTTTACGTCGCTACCCCTACCTGTCTGGAATAGTTGAGGAGATGTGCTACTCCGAAGCAAAGCCTACACTTTTGATAGGTATCGACAACTGGCACCTGATAACAGCATCCGAGGTCCGGAAAGGCACGAAGACCCAGCCTGTCGCCATCAAAACTTTGTTAGGGTGGGTGTTGTTTGGATTTACAAGCAGCCGGACAACTTTAGTGGAGACTGCCTTGCACGTATCCTTACGTGAGCGTCCGCAGCATGACCTGGAAGTCCTCATCAAGGAACAATATAGGTTAGACGCGATCGGTATCACGAAACATGAGCCTCGCAGTGCAGGCGATCAGCGCGCTCTCAGTATTCTAGAGGATACAGCCCAACGCCTACCAAATGGGCACTTTCAGGTCGGCTTATTGTGGAAGGCGAATGACCTTGCTGTTTCCGAAAGCTATCCATTGGCACTTTCTAGGTATAAAAGCCTTGAACTGAAAATGTCAAAGGATCTTAAACACGCCAAACGTTACAAGGTTAATATTCAGGACATGCTAGCTAAGGGTTATGCTGAGGAGTGTGGAGAACAGTCGCCTACATCGGTTTGTTGGTACTTGCCGCATTTTGGTGTGGTAAATCCCAACAAACCGGCAAAAATTCGTATTGTTCACGACGCGGCTGCTAAAGTACAGGGTGTATCACTCAATTCTATGCTTCTGTCGGGTCCTGATTTTTTACAACCGCTACTAGGAATTTTGATGCGTTTTAGGGAGGGAAAAATTGCTTTGACCGCCGATATCAAGGAGATGTTCCCGCAGGTGAAAATACAAGAGTGCGACCGAGATGCTCAGCGATTTCTTTGGCGCGATGATCCTGCGGGACCAATAAAGACCTATCGTATGTCTTCTATGATTTTTGGGGCGTGCTCCAGCCCATCAACGGCTATCTACATTGTCAACCGAAACGCATCGGAATTTATAAGCGAGTTCCCACAAGCTGTGGAAGCTATTACATCCGATACATACATGGATGACTTCATCGGAAGTGTAGATATCCCCACGGAGGACGCGGCTCGTTTGGCAGTCGATATTGTACAGATTCATAAGCGTAGAGGATTCGAGATGCGCGGTTGGGTATCGAATGAGCCTGGCGCACTCAATCGATTGCCAAACGAGCTGTTGTCTGACGTTTCACTAACCAATCGTTCTAGTGTAGAGTTGGGTAGTTTACCACTCTCAGCTACCTCAACACGGACTTTAGGTTTAATCTGGAAACCAGCTCAAGACATCATAGGTTTCAACCCGGGCCTCAAAGATACTTCAGGCCATTTCACAAAACGCGTAGTCTTAGCCCAGGTCATGCGAATCTACGATCCACTAGGTATCTTAGCACCCATTGTAGTGAGAGGTAGAATTATGTTTCAAAATTTATGGCGTAAGAATCTTGACTGGAACGAGAGGCTATCACAGGCTGACCAGGAAACTTGGCTCGAATGGTTCGAATGCCTTAAATCGATTTCGGAACTGAGAGTTCCAAGATGCTACAATTTATGCGGTTTTTCAGAACTGGAGCTGCACGTTTTTTGTGATGCTAGCGAGCTGGCACACGCCGCCGTTGCCTACTGGAGATTCGTGCTTCCCAACGGTGACGTGAAACTTGCACTTATAGCTAGCAAGGCACGTGTGTCTCCTTTGAAGCCAGTTTCGATCCCACGCCTGGAGCTCCAAGGTGCCTTGATAGCCACTCGACTTGCCGCTAGGATTTGCGAGGCCCACCGCTTTAAGCCTAACCGACGAGTTTTCTGGAGTGATTCCATGACCGTGTTGGGGTGGCTACGCAGCGATGCGAGAAACTATAAACCTTTTGTGGCTCATCGCGTTGGAGAGATTTTAGAATGCACTAGTGTAGTTGAATGGCATTGGGTTCCTACCGAACTTAACGTAGCTGACGATGCGACGCGGGGGAAAGCCAGTATTGAACCACGCTGGGTATCTGGCCCAAATTTCCTCCTAGCTTCCGCTTCTGAGTGGCCATTAGAGCCCAAAGTCGCAACGCCAGTAATTCTTGTAGAGGAAGAACTCAAGCCATCTCTTCGTCATTCAAAATCATTAAATCATTCATCACGTGTCGCAGAGTACATTAATGTTATCAATTCACATCAGTTACCTTTACCAGTTGTAGGTGACATCACTCATTTTAGTTCTTGGATTAGGCTGGTAAGGGCAACAGCCAGGACTCATCAATTCATTGCCTCTATTTTCAAACATCGGGGTCATAATTTTCAAAATTTTTGGGTTCTGGGAATTTGTGAGTCTGTAAACGCGCCGGAGCGCGATTTGCGGTCTGATGCTTCTTCTGCTCCAGCGCCATTAGTCTCAGAGGACATCATCCGCGCGGAGAGGCACATTTTGGGGAGGAGTCAGATTAGCGCCTTCGGAGAGGAAATTCTTTGTCTGACACGTGGACAGCCCGTTCCCAAGAAAAGTCGTTTAGCCATTTTATCCCCAAAACTCAGAGACGGACTTTTACATCTCGCAGGAAGAACTTCTGCTGTTTCTGATGAGCAGCCCATTATTCTAAGTGGCAAGGAGCCAGCTGTACGTCTTCTGATCAGCCATTATCACGTCAAGTTTGCCCACGCCAATACAGAAACTGTAATTAATGAACTGCGGCAGTCGTACTGGATTCTCGGATTGAGGAACGCCGTGCGGTCAGTGGTCCATAGATGTCAATTGTGCAAGCTGCTGAAAAGCACAACCTTACAACCACGCATGGGAGATTTGCCAGAGGCGAGACTCGCCCATCATCGACGAGCCTTCACCTATACAGGTGTGGACTATTTCGGCCCCATATTAATTTCTATTGGACGCAGGCGGGAGAAGCGATGGGTCGCCCTATTTACGTGCATGGTAACCAGAGCTATCCACCTAGAGATCGTAGTCAGCTTATCCGCAGACTCTGCCATTATGTGCTTGCGACGCTTCATCGCTCGTCGTGGTACGCCCAGCGAAATATTCTCCGACAACGGGACGTCGTTTGTGGGAGCAAACCGACAACTAAGAGCTCTTTACGATGCCGCCGTTCCACAGTTTGCAGCAAATGAAAAAATAAAATGGCGTTTTATTCCCCCATCGGCGCCCTTCATGGGAGGGGCCTGGGAAAGGCTGATTCGGTCAGTTAAGTCAGCGTTGAAGGTGACACTGAGAGAGCAGGCTCCAAGAGAAGAGGTTCTGGCAACTTTACTGACCGAAGCCGAGGCGGTGGTAAACTCACGCCCGCTGACGCACATCTCCCCCGATAGCAATTACCCGGAGGCGCTTACCCCCAACCATTTTTTGCTGGGAGACTCATCGGGCCGTCCGTTCCCAACTACAGACCTGACAGACGCCGCACTGATTGGTCGGAGCAGCTGGAGAAGGGCACTCCGGCTGAGTGATCATTTTTGGCGGCGTTGGGTCACCGAATATCTACCCAATTTGGCGCGCCGTCGCGTGCCGGGAGTAGATGTCGTCGTCAAGGTCGGGGACCCGGTTCTCATCGGCGACGGGAACTTGCCGAGGGGAACCTGGCCACGTGGTGTGATCGCTGCTTTACACCCGGGCCGTGATGGGGTGGTACGGGTGGTGGATGTTCGGACCCAAACGGGCATTTTAAGGCGGCCATTAAAGAAAGTTGTTCTTCTTTAAAAAAAGGGAGCATGTGGCCGATTGGAGCCTTTTTTATATTGTTTATGCTTTTTATATTTTTACTTTTTCACGTTTTGTCTATTTTCGATATTCTTTTTGTTACTCACTTGTCATTATAATGTTGGACTGAAAGATTTTCTTTTTCTTGTAAAACTAGAAAAATTATATCCTATTACTATTCAGCCAATCAGTAATAGATATGCCTCGAATACATAAAATAATGAATTATCACTATTTTTTACGTTGCTATTAAATTAATCGTAAAAAAAATCGAAAAAAATCCAAAGAAAATTTTAATTTTGTGCCTAGGTTGGACGATCCTCCTCAACTTTCCCTGTTAACAGCATTAATCCACTTTTCTTCCACTTCTGGAATATTTGGAAATCTAAAATGTAAACATTAAGTAATGTTACTTTTTTACAGTAAGGGAACACCGTAATTTTTATCTTCAATATTATTTATACTTTGTTTCGAAGTTGACACAACACTACAGCATTACGTCTGTCCCTTTCTATCTACACCTACAGATGGAAAGGGACAGACTTATTGACAATACCTAGTGAGAGAAAGGGACTTTTCAAAAAGACATCAACGCGGTGTACGTTTTTTGTGCCTTAAACGTAAACAACTAGTTTAGCTAGAGCCCTGCAATTATTCATAATTTTATTAAATTATAAATATATTTTACTTACCGATGAAAAGTTATGCCATCTTTTTTATAGCTGGATGTTCTAGACGATTTCCCACACCATTTAATTGAACAAGAACTCATAATTAATTTGATATAAGCAGAAATGTTTGAAAAAGTTATCTAAATAATCGCGTGTGGAGAGATCCAATAACTGGTCAAAAACTCTCCATCCGTCTTACGCTTTTTCGATCAGGTCACGTGTCCTGACGCGAGTTTAAGATTTTATACCCATTACAGAAAAGTGCTCAACGCCGCTAAAGAAGTTTTCACTTCAAAAAAAAATACCCGCTAAGTAGACCGGTTAACATAAGCACAAAACAAAGCGGACCCCCCGACGCAAAAAAAGAAAAATCCAAAAATAAATTAATCCAAGCGTCTTACGCTTGGATTAATTTATTTTTGGATTTTTCGAGGTTTTTTCAGTCGGGGGTTTTTTTAATTTTTAATTATATTTTTATTTCATGCTTTGTAAACTTATATTATTTTTTTCTGAGCCTTGACTGTCCTACTCCTGGGCATAGGTCTCCTCCCATTCCTTCCAATTTTCTCGGTGTTGCGCCTTTACTAATTAACGAAAACATGGAAAGTTATAAATTTTAAGAAATCCCAAGTTTTTAGTTGGCGATACCCAAGGTGACAAGTGACAAGTTTTCAAATATCGAATCGAGCAGATTTTCTCGAAACATAGCTAAGAACACTCTCGATTAAAACACCTTTCAAATCAAACCAATTTTATCAAAATCGCTTCAGTCGTATAGGAGCTACGATGCCACAGACAGACACACAGATACACACGTCAAACTTATAACACCCCTCTTTTTTGGTCGGGGGTTAAAAATGATACCCCTTTGTAAAACTGGTTACCAGACTTTCGGGCCACTGAGGACTGCCTGTAACGACTGTTAAAGATCTACAAATATCACCAAGTTTCCTCCGTGTCTCGAAAAGCACGTTAACGGAGGAACCTCGGTTTGTAATGGGTGGTCACCTACCCACGGGCCAACCTAGGTTAGCGCAGCTTTACCTGAAGATCGACACGAGTGGCAGTTATTATTTGGCCACGAGCTCTTCACACAGTTTCTGTGAGTTTAATCGGAAATTATACAGTACATAATATACGTAGGCGATTCGTCCGCGTGGACGGGCAGAGGCGGAAAAGTAGATTTTATGGCCGTGCGCCGCTCGACCGCGCGGTTGGGCGGTGAACGTGTGTATTGCGATATTTTTGATATTGTATTTTTCATCTGCTAATGAGAACTGTATCCCTAGAATTTCTTAAATTATTTGTAAAATTAACATATTCAAAATGCGTCTAAAAATCTTTCTTTCAAAAATACTAAATTGGTCTCACCAATATTATTGGCAGATTTTTTTTGCACATTTTGTTCATTTGTCTTTAAGCCTAAACCAATTAGAAAGAGACGTCACCAAAACTTAGCACTTCATTCTGCAGCGAGTCAAACTTTCCCAAAAGTTCTTACCATCCAGAGGACTTCTCGACTTTGTCAAAATTTCACAAATTAAATTGTTTCGTAGCCACAGAGGTGCGGGCTAATTCGATCTACTCTTTTAGTCTAAGACCCCTACTAAGATCGACCTTCACCCATTTTTTAGCGTTACGATTTAATGAACAAGCATGTTACGGATGGGTTGCCCGGCAGGTGAAATTAAGACAAGACTGTTCAAAATTACGACAAACCGTAAGGTTTGTCCGATTTTACTTAGACAACTTAATAGCATCGTGTTTGTTACGTTATATATATTTTAATATAAAACTTTCAATTCGAAAACCGATCACTTGGTACTTATTTAGTATCAACTCGCCCATTGTCAAGGGACTAAGGATACAGATTCTGAGTACCATGCATAATGAACAAGACACGGCTAGGTTGTTGCCACGAAACCAATATTGATTTATGAAAGATCATTCTAAATTCATTCATTATATGTTAATCAGACGACGACGTAAAAAAAAGCATCAATAATTTTAATTAAACCTAGTCCTGACTTATTTTATCAGACAGACAAATAGCAGTATACTGGCTTATTTGAATGACAAAAAAAATACTTTTCATTCGATAAAGAAATGGGTGAATGTCAACCTTAGTCGGGATCTTGTACTATCTGTGACATTCCTTGGAAACTCTTCAACGCTGTTAGCTAAGTTTATTTCACCGCAGGAGTCGCCAACATTACGGTCGTTACATCTTTTATATTAATATAATAAAACTCGAACATTATTATTTTTGTTTGTGTCAGCTGAGGTGTTTCGAAATTCTTAATTATTTCTCTTTATAATTTCTTGGCGTTTCATTATTTTGTAGTTATCTTACGAGATGATTTTAAATAAAACTAGGTACCATTTTAGTCGTTGTTAGTAATTTAAATGATTTATGTTGTTTGCGGTTAATTTTACACTGTTACTTACATAGGTTTGCCTAAAATCACGAATCTAGAATGGTAATCCATTTCTCACGCATGCCTTCTCCTCTTGAGAATATGGCTTTGCCCTGGCCTCAATGAACTAATAATAAAAAAAAACCGGCCAAGTGCGAGTCGGACTCGCGCACGAAGGATTCCGTACCATTATTTATAAAAAAGAGCAAAAAAATCACTTTTTTGTATGGGAGCCCCCCTTAAATATTTATTTTATTCTTTTTTTAGTATTTTTTGTTTTAGCATCAACAGAAACACACAATCTGTAGAAATTTCAACTCGCTAACTATGACGGTTCATGAGATACAGCCTGGTGACAGACGGACGGCCGGACGGACGGACAGCGAAGTCTCAGTAATAGGGTCCCGTTAGACCCTTTGGGTACGGAATCCTAAAAATAAAAACATAACATAACATCACACCTGTAATCCCCGAAGGGTCAGGCAGAGGTGTACCCAATTATAGTACACCCACATTTCACTTCTTATGTTTTAATCCCGTATTATTATTATTACTATTGTCTTCAACCGGGCACACGGTGGCCTCCGTGGCTGCTACGGAGAAAATTCTCGATGGAAAACTCAATGAGTTTAAATTAACTTGCTCGTGCAAGTCAATAAATAAATAAAGTTCAGTTTCATAATCATCAGCCTATAATGTCCCTACTGCTGGAACACAGGCCTCCTCTCTATGAGAGGGAGTGGGCTGTAATCCGACACGCGGGCCCTGTGCGGGTTAGTAGATGTCACATGACTTCGATTTTTTTGTTCTAGGACATGGCGTTTTCCTCACGATGTTTTCCTTCACCGTTACTTCAGTTCAGCTTATTTCTGGTCAACTACAGTAGTAGGCTGGTATTATTACTTTTTCTTTCAACTACGCAATAATGTTATCATTAATCACTACAAAACCTATCACAAAGGATGTCATTTTTGCTTAGAACCAAAACAGTGCAGAAAAGTTATATGAAATCTCATTAATGCACTGTTTTTCATTACTGCACTGTTTTAGATTTTAAATTTGGAATTAAATTTACCACAGAGGTGCAATGTCTCCTATTAAGTTAGTAAAATGTTTGCCTCAGATCAAAAAGATTACTGGCTGAGAGTAAGAATCGGCTGAATAAAACTGACTTGGTGAAAAAAAAAACAAATGGCGCGCATTTTGTACCATTGTAAAACTTTGATACTTCTTATTTACCAAATAAAAAGGTAAAAAATCATGGAAATTAAATTTTATTATTAAATATAAAACAGCTGCAAATGAACCTTTAATAACTGCACTTTTAATAATTGTATGTTTGAAGGGAAGATCAATTAAACTTTGTTTCATTAACTTGAGTTTTTATTTTGAGTAGGTGTATTTTGTCAGGGTACTTGAAAGAAAAGCAGATTACGCACCTCGATAAAGTGAGTAATTAATGCACTCGTGATAATTTAGTGCCCTCGCATGCGCTCGGGCACCAACATAACACTCGTGCGTTAATGACTCACTTTGCGCTCGATGAAACAATCTACTATTCCGTAGCAGTTTATGAAATGGTGTCTTCTTAAAGGTAATATAGGTATCTACTTTTCTAAAAAAGAGTCACTTCAGCTTTTTATCTTGAATCGAGTACCATGTCCCGACAAACACTTCCCTACTTATATGAAAACCAGTACATTATGCTAAAAAAATATTCACTGTTATTATAATATTTTCCGTCAGTGGAATTTGATCCTTTACCACTACATCTTAAAGTAGAAAATAAGAATATTAATAAACGAAGAATATTCAAGTGCTTGACGAGTAAAGAGTTCCTCTTGTCGCAAAAAAACATGAGAAATGCGCATTTATTTTGTGTTCATTGATGTGGGAAATCAGAAAATCGAAAGTTCTTTCATGTTAAAGGTCTCTGTTAAATGAGCTATGAACATGGGAGATTATACTGTCGGAGCTCATTTACACCGTTTAGTAACATACAGTGCAAAACGAGCCAAAATGTTCTCTTCTTTTTTTTTCAGTGGTGGATTCGCTGTCAGGCATGGTTTGGCTATTTATTCTTGTACCAAAAATTTAAAGCTCCTTAACATCTATTTCAATTAAATCATTCAAAAGAATTGTTTTTAAGGAATCCGTCAATCCGAAGTATGAAGCTAAATTGTTACAGTTTACTATCTCATGATCATTTTACATTATTCCGATTTCAATAAAAGTTGAAACAAAAATGTAGTGTAGATGCTGCGCAACATTTCTCGTTTGAGTAAATTTCAAAATCGATAGTTTTAGACACAAGGCAGCCTTATTAAGTTATTACCGTTCGCAGTCAGATATAATGTCTGTAACGGCAAAGGAAACTTGTGTGTGAATAAATAAATAATGTAATTTTTTTTCATTTTTGACTTTGCACGGTGTAAGAAGTAGTCACTTGTTTTCATAAAATAAAGTATATTTCTTTTGTTCCAAAAGATAATGCTGCAAATGCTATCTTAACGCATAAATCTTTATGACTTTTTCTTTTAAAATTGCCAGTTCAATTTGATTGGGAGTGATTGTTTGCTTGCATAAATGTCAGTGTTTGCAAAACATGACATTATTTTTACTATTTACATACAGCGACATGACATTACATGTATTGATTCTGACATTTAATAAATGTTATGACTCATTTAAATTATTTTATTTGTATTTTTATGTTTAATACCACTTGCCCTTTAATTTCTTTTGCTTTCTGAATAATTGTGATTACAAGATGCTATTTGAAATTGTAATATGATTATTTTTTACCAAACTGTTAGCTTAAAAAACTGTTAGCCTAGAATGTATTTCAGAATTAAAAAGTATTTGTAGTAAATGTTTTTTAGAATAAAAAAAAGCCTACCAGGTAAAACAGATGTTTTGATATATTTTCCAAGAGTTTATTTACTTAGATAGATCCAGTGCCGCGTGGACTTTTACTGAGCTCTGATCAATCTGAAATAACAATGGTGCCTGGCTAATATTATGGCAGAATAGGGCGTTGATATAGGAGAAGACTTTAAAAATCTCAATACATTCCCATAAAAACTCTATACCTTTCATTATCCTTCTTATAAACTAATTAACAAACCTTTCTCAAAAAATGTCCAAGCCTGGATTAATTAGCAAAGTTGATTCGTTTTAAAAATTAAATTATTCAAGTAAATTGAAAACCAACTGTTTTCTCGAAAAGTTTCGTTAATTAGCCCTTTAATGGAAACAAGATTTGGTCTTTTTTTGTCGGTTTTTATTAAATTAATTCATTGTTCACGGTGAATTTTACAACTTCCTGGTTTATTTTTATATTTTCTTCACACTCTTCATTTGCTTATAAAAGAGTTGTCAGAAGTGAACTGTTTTGCCGCAACATTTTTAATAATAAGTGCCGATACACAGTCTTCCGGGCAAACTGAAGTAACTAGACATACCTATAAATAATATAAATATTTTAATTCAGATTTAGATTTATGATTAAATCATAAGTTACGTCAAAGTTGGCAAAATGTATTTAGAGTCTGTTTTCGATACAAGACGAAATTGTTATTTTGATGGGCTACCGACTTTGTCTTAAATACCTGTTTTATTGTCTACGCCTATTAGCCTTTAACGTCGAACAGTTAAATAATGAATTATGAGGATCTTTTTTACAACCAAAAGGGTAACAATCAATTTCTAAAACGAATTCAATCAACTCGAACATTTGACGTAAATCACCAAAAATCTAGACGTATCTGAACTTTATCCTAGATCCATTAGTGCTTCAACAGAATGAAACCTACTTTGAAGCTCGAAGTCCATTAGTGCTCATATAATCTGAATGGCTCATTAAAGCATGAAGTGCTGGTACGGTCAACCACACGTAGAAGTTACAAAAATCCCCTTTACTGCTTCAAAGTAAAGGTGCTGTCAAAGTCAAATTGTTGCCTTGAATGTGCGGTAGACTGTACGTCCGGCTGTAAAGGTGAGAGTACAATTGTTAAGACAGGAGTGGTTTGCCTCGTTATCCGACTACTAAAAGTTGCCTTAGTTTGGTTAGACTTGTAAAACATTTACAAACTGAGTCTGACTTTTATCTTCATGCATTCAAAACAAACGCACTTTATTGGGATCGCAAATTCTATTACATTATTTTTATAACGATTATTTGAGATTGCCTCGTTGGTCGAGCGGTCGCAGGCGCGATTTCTGAGCATGAGGTCCTGGGTTCAATTCCCGGGTAAAGTGTTATTGGTTTTGGCTGCGTGCCGCCAAGCCGGATACCCCGTCGTACATTTCCCGCTTGCATTACACCACTAAAGCGGAGGATATCGTGGAGTACGTGCGCCAAAAGACGAGGTACACACCGAGGGTGCAGTTACTGGAGTCGCGCCGCAACGTTAACTTCAAGGCATTCGTGGTGCGAGTACCGAATTTTTATCTGCCCGTCGTGATGAAGGAAGACTTTTAGCTGCAGAACGTGGTGTTCCATCGCTTCCGCGGACAAGTTCCACCGACCAATCTGCACAAGTGAAGTGTGAACAAGTGAAGTGTTACTAACATAGTTTTAAGTCATATTTATTAACAAAAGTTTTGCAATTACTTTATATATATTAGTTTATAAGGTATATATCTATGGGCCATTGTTGCCTGAAATAAATGATGTTGTGTTATGTTATTGGATTTTTCCAACAAGATTTTTTTTTGGTCGCAGCTACGGAGTCTGAATTTGTGATCGGTTGGATTCCAATAGGCTCGGCTCGCCTATTACATGGGACATAAAACTTAACTGGGTAATTGTGGGTGTACTATTAGGTACACCTCTTCCTAACCCTTCGGGAATTGCTAGCGTGATGTTATGTGTACCTATGTGATTGTTTAATATAAGCTCGATATAATTATGTTTCCACAATTGATCTTTGCCTATAATTATTCCTCCACTTCGTGTTGTTATCCAAAATGTATCTCTTCTCAGTTAGTACTTCATGTTTTGTAACTCGTAAAAGATACACATACCCTACGTAAGACCGCTGATTATTTGCGTAACACAGTAAGGGCCTGTTTCTCCATCTGCGATTAGGTTCCCGTTAACTAACTTGGCAGAAAATTTCATAGAAATTCTGTTCCATTTTTTAATTTATTCGGTAAGTAGTGAACATCGTTAAATATGCCCTTAGATTGGTGATACCATTTATTTGACAATTCAACAACATGCAATTATTCACTGACATTATCAACAGACGTATTTTGAAGGAATTTCCTTCAAAATCTGTCGATAGAAAGTATGGTATACGTAATTGGGCCGCTGCCACGCTGGTTCCTTTTACTCGTCATTACTACGGAGACGTTGAACTCATAAAACCCCTTTTTGGCGAGGTCAGTGTCTTCGTATGACATACATAATATCACGCCGCCTGTACCGACAGGCCGAAGGCAGGCAGAATACCGATTCTACAAGGGGTATGCATTACATCTCAATTTCGTTTCTATTCAAGTTTATATTACATCTCAATTTCGTTTCTATTCAAGTTTATATTACATCTCAATTTCGTCAGTTTTATTTGACAGAAGCGAGCCTATTGCCATGAACCGGAGACAAATCAATTGATTAAGAATAACTCAAAAGATAATTTATTAATAAATTATATAAATATAAATAATTATATGATATATTTTTTTAATAATGAATCCATGAAACTGATACTATCATGATGGAGAAGCCTACTATCATTTTTGTCGAGTTTGGAATCCGAGCCACTCGGAGCCAGGAACCAGTGCTCAGTACTTTGCACTCACGTGAAAAGGCTGTCATATCTTTGTTGAATTCTTCCTTTTAGCATGATTGTTTAGCTAATTAAGAAACCTGATGAGGCGTAAATACGCCGATTTTTGAATCAACAATACAATTATCCTATACCATAGTAGTTAAATATTTTACAACAGGCACGATCTCTGACATGCGTATAATTGAATAAATTCTTAAAATTATGAAAATCTTTAAGCGTGATGAGTATTTTTAAATTCAAAATCGACGTACTTACCTTACTTTTACACTGCGCGCTGATGCTTGGGCCTCTGTATTCGGCAAAGCAATCTGTGAAAATCTATGTTAAGCCAGAGAATATCTGAAAGTTTGTCAAAAATATTCCCCCATCGCTACATACAAGCCAACTCTAGGCAAAATTTTACTGCAAATAAGACCTCTACCAGGGAGTTTATGTTCCCTAAAATTAATCCTTTCTAGTCCGGGTTGGGTCATTCACCCCATCCTAGTTCGCAAATAGTCTGAAAGTGTTGTATTTTTATCAGGAATAATTTTCATATTTTCATAGGTTCATGCCTATTTTTACGGTCGTTCTAACCTTAATTTGTTAAATTGCTTTTTATAGTTGGGTTGTTGAACCCCTCTCTAAAATTGGGTCTAGACAAAATACGAGTAGTTGAAAATGAAAAAGGTCGAACTCATATCTTTGCTTTTTAATTGAAATAATACGGTTTAATCCATTTATATTCAGGTAACAAAGACCCACAGATAAATAAATTACCGAAATGTACGTATGTATATTTAGGTTAATTTATTTATTTATTAACCTAAATATCCATACTAATATTATAAATGCGAAAGTCACTCTGTTTGTTTGTTTGTTTGTTTGTTTGTTACCTTTTCACGACTAAACGGCTGATCGGATCTTAATGGATTTTGGCAAGAAGATAGATTTAAATCTTGGGAAGGACATAGGCTATATATTATCACGCTATTAACATTGGGAGGTGAGCAATATTGCAATTTGTTCATATTCCTCAACTGATTGACAACTGACAACTGTCATAACAAACATTAGAATAGATCGGCTATTTTAGAGCAATTGTCACCGAAGTAAATAGCCTGACGGTTTAGCGGTTCACCTGTGAATCATAGGTTGCAGGATCAAACCTCAGCCAATATGCACTTATTGTTTTATTTATTTTTTGAATTTTTGATGCTGTATTATTTACAAAAGTAACCATGGTTCGATCCCCACCCGATTTTCACGTTTTGTAAGTAGGTATTTTGTTTTTTTTTTATGCTATAAGACTTCCTAATCATTACCAAATAGTGTTATACATCCTTTTAGTTATCATTAACCATTCAAACTATAGTTAAACAATCATTTAGCCTCTGGCCGAAGTAAAAGCCAGCTCTTGGATCACGGAAAGCGTAAGTTATGCGTTTAGAAATTTCTTTAAAAAGACTGTGAGCATTGAGTACTCTGATCTTACGGTCCCACGGTCCAAAGCTTCAATTCCCAACGACTCGAAAATATAAGTAGTTACCGATAAGATTATACTTTATTAAAGCTGCTTGAGCTTCCCCGTGGCAACAGCGACAGTACCAGTGTCCAGCCCTTTTAGTTTATATAGTTTTGTTTTCGTAAATTTTTAATTATTTAGTAAGAAAGTAATATCATCATCATTCATCATTTCAGCCGAAAGACGTCCGCTGCTGGACATAGGCCTCCCCCAAGTGTCGCCACATGGACAGGTCCCGTGTGACTTGCATCCGGAGGATCCCCGCAACCATCACCAGGCCATCGGTCCACCTCGTGGGAGGCCTTCCAACGCAACGTCTTCCGATTCGTGGTCGCCACTCCAGAACTTTTCGGCTCCATCGGCCATCCGTTCTTCGAACAATGTGCCCTGCCCACTGCCACTTAAATTTGGCAATTCTTCGGGCTACCGGGACTTTGGGGTAACCTTGGTTCTCTTGCGAATGTCCTTATTTCTGATTTGATCACGCAAGGAAACATCGAGCATAACCTTCTCCATTGACCTTTAAGTGATTTTAAGCTTTCTGATGAGGTCCAATGTGGGCGACCCAATCGGTCCGGTATCTAATCACTGGCAACACACACGGGTCATGGACTTTCGTCTTGAGACACTGCACGAGAACATATCATGCAACTTCCCGAACACTGCCCAGCCGAGTCGGATTCGACGGTTGACCTCTTTCTCGAAGTCAGACCTACCCAACTGGACCGTTTGTCCCATGTAGACATAATCGTCTACAACTTCGAGTGTAGAGTCTCCGATCTTGATAGGAGTGGGTGTTACATGGGCATTCAATATGACTTTGGTTTTTTCCATGTTCATTTTAAGATTTGATTTTCTTTCGGACGATCCACTGAGGTCATCGAGCATTGTACTGAGGTCCTCTATGGTCTCAGCCATGACCACTATATCGTCGGCAAATTGAATGTGAGAGATGTACTCGCCATTGACGTCGATGCCTAGCCCTCTCCAGTCCAGAACCTTAAATACATCTTCCAGTGCAGCGGTGAACAGTTTCGGAGATATGACGACTGTTTTACTTCCCTGTCACTGTCACTGTCCATGTCTCTCAGGAAAGCTAAATAGTGAATCTCATCAAAATGACTGCTGGGCTAAGGGCTCCCCCATCTTACAATCTTCTCTCCGTGCGATTTTGTGGTCAGAAATTAATGGTCGAAAACCAAAATAAAAGATTACCCGACCCGGGATTCGAAACCAGGACCTCATACTCAGTAGTTGCGACCACTAGACCAACGATACAGTATATTAACAGCATCTATCAGTCTGTTTTAAGTTTTTCACGCCTTAACTGGTGAACGGATTTGGATCAAAGCCAGGTCATGATCTGGATAAGGACATAATAATATTTTCATTTATACATGAAAGCGCTATACTATTCACTCACCGATAAACCACTCAAGAACTACTAACTACCACTTTTGACCTATTTAACTTGAAATCTTGCAAGTAAGTTCATAATAAGGCAGAAAGGGATTTTTGGAAATTCCACCCCCAAGTGGAATTAATGTCGGGTTAAAGGTAAAGTTTAGGAGAATATTTGTAATTTTTAAAAAGAGGCATGAATGCACAAAATCACGATTTACGTTTTTGGAAATTCTATCCCTAAGGGGGTTTCATAATGAAAGTTGATCGACTTCAACTTTCAACATAACCTTTTTTTACAGTAGTCGGTATTAGCGTGTTCGTATACATTGAGTAGTTATACTCGGTTTTCGAAGTTTTACTCACAAATGAATAGGAGATCACACTTGAAGCAAGTTCTTTCAAACGAAAATAATCATATAAAATCAATTTAGGTCGCTAAGGTCGATCTTCAGTTTAAGTTTTGTTTGCCTAGGTTGGTCTATGGATGGGTGACCACCCATTACGTACCGACTTTATTGTGCTTTGGAAAGCACGTTAAGCCGTTGGTCACGGCTGTCATTTGTAGATCTTTGACAGTCGTTACAGGTAGTCAGTGGCCCGAAAGTCTGACAACCAGTCTTACCAAGAGGTGTTGTATAACCCAGTATAACTAACTGGATTGTGGAGGTCAAATAGCCAGTCGCTCCATGTACAATCTTGGTATTCAGCTGTATCCGGTTAGACTGAATGTTCCCAACTTAGTTGGGAAAAGACTGAGCAGATTGTATTAATACTGGAGATATCTGGTAACGAACTTCAAACAAAACATTGGAATCAAGAACCTCCTGACTAAAAGACTTATTTCAAGCAAATCACGAACCTAACGCGTACGAAGTCGCGGGTAATAGCTAGTACGTATGTATATGTTAATTTTAGTTTTTTTTTTTTTTTTTTAAATAAATAAATTAATTAATAATACTATAACAACAATTCTGTTAGTAAGTATATCAAACTTAAAACTATCACTTCACTCGCACGATGTTTTGTGCGTTCGCGTGGAATTTTTCCGCGAAAGTAACGGAAGACCACATCCTGCGGCCAAAACCTTTCTTCCAACACCAAAATATGGAGATAACACGTTGGTATGCGATCCACAAACGCCTTGAAATTGACGTTGCGGCACGACTCCAGCAGCTGTACCCTTGGCGTGTCATTCAATTTTTGACGCACGTGCTCCTCGATGTTCTCTGCCTCGGTGGTGTAGTGTTGGCTAGAGATGTACACCGGGGTGTTCGGCTTCGCGACACGCAGTTTTACGTTGGACTAATATAGCCAGTCTATATAAACTAAATGTTTGAATTTAATCAAAATAAATTTAATCGTCTATGATGTTCATATGCAAAATAGCACACTTTCAAATTAATTGGGTATGTGAATAAATTAACAAGAACACAAAGTTAGTCCTTAGATTTGTACTTGCTTACTAAATGTTTAATGAACCTTTTATGCATACAATTAACTAAGTAACGTTTGCTTTCTTAGAATTTACTCAAGTATTTTAGAATTTAGTAATGTTTAAATTTAGTAATGTTTAAATATTTAAAGTAGAATGTTAGCTTAAATTTATTTGCTGGCCCTTGTTTTGCAAGGATGGTGTAGTGTGTTAAAAGCATTTGTTTGAAGTTCATCTTTATGATCAAAGTTATTTGTTGTCATGATTACAATCACGTGTTTAAGTATCGGTCACTAATTACCAGTCACCCTATAATTATAGTCCAGTTAAACAAAGAAAGAATGCTTACTCGGTCACGGTTCTATTTGAGTTATGATTTACTGCAAATAATAATAACGGGCACAGAAGCGGGGAAACGCGGTGATGACCGAGAAGCATTCGAAACTAAACTTAAGTCACGTGAGCTATTCAGAATTCAATCCCTCGGAATTCAGAGTAGGTAGCCAACCTTGAATAATTGGGCCAAAAGTACTAAAACCAGATACAGCCAAAGACAAATATTGAACAAACTCAATTAAAATACCTACACCGCATTCAGAAAAAAATGAATAAAAATCTACCGTAATTGGCGTGTATTCCGACAATTACAAACGAAGAAATACTAATCTCCTTCAAACGTCAGCGGAAGATAGTAAGTGGCAATAAATCGTGCAACATGTTGGCACACTGTAACTAATGTTTCACCTTGTTTGCGCTAGATTACAGAATTGTGGAGTGGCGGTCTGGGTGAAAAATCTCTTTATTTCCAGCTAAGATCTGGGAGATTCAGACGTGCAGAAATGCTGCAGTAGCTGTGTTCTTGCAATTTGTAGATAAGTAGATGCTTAGTCTTCCCGTCTTTCTTCTTTTTTATCGTGTGGTTAGTGCCTTTTGTGAGTTTTATGAGCCCGTGCGCCCATGGGCCTCTGACTCGGCTTTAAATGCCGTCGAGAAATATCTCTCAGGCATGCCGGTTTCCTCACGATGATTTCCTTCACCGATGTAAGTGATAATTGTACACACAGCTCCATTAAGTAGTTACCCTCCTGGCCTACTCGGCCGCGGGCCGGAGTGTTGAGGCTGTAGCACATACTGACGCTGTCTGTACAATACGCACACGATCCAAAAAGTTAGAGGTATGTGTCTTGGGTTTTAACTTTAGACCTATGACTTGGGAGTCCGACGGACACACCGCTAGGCTATCACTGCTTACTCTTCCCTGGTAGCTTATCAGAATGCGTATTCGGTAAAGCCACTGGTGTTTTAAACTATTTGACGTCGCATCTGCACCAAAATTCCTTTAATCCCTTTTCTTAATGATTTTCTGAGACAAAATGCCGCTAACGCAGCGTCGAATCGTTAATTTGGATTCTATTATGCATACACGAAACTAGCCCAATGTCAACACATAGTTATAATCGTTGCATAGGATCGGCATCTCCTCCTCCTCAATTCGATCTACACATGGTTCTTTTTAAGACTCCATACTGTAACGTATGCTCCGTTATAAAAACAGTAAGTGGCCAAAAGCTGTAGGTAACTGAATGGAAAATCAGATATAGGTCTACAAGAAGTAGAGGAAGACAACGCAAACGATTGATGACATAGTGATGACTATGCTTTTTGGGTTAGAGACACAAGAGACCGTGACAAATGGAGGAGCCTATGCGTCAAAGGACGCGCTGATTAATGAAGACGCCGAAATGCAATAGTAGTTTTACTTAATTTATATTTTAATGTAATTAGTTTTTCAATAAATAAAGGCTTTATTATAATACTGTAACGTGCACTTATCAACGGCCCTAACGTCATCGCCTTGTAACAGGTTCGGAAAGACACCAGCTCCAACGTTCTTAACCCGTTCGTTATATTGACCCCTGATCTCAAAGACGATGATGACATTGAACGTGAGCGGAGGGCATTGTGTTGGGTCGCAGGTTTGCACGATGCTCACTGCCAGTCAAAGTCACGCTCTTTCGAGCGTACTGTACTTCTTTTTGCACGTGCAGTCTGTGGGCTAGATCTTTGCATCAAAGTTACGTGTACGTGTTTGCAAAGATCGTACAGTGCACTCAGTATAATAACGCGTTTAGGATGCTGGTTGGGCTGCCCCGCTACTGTAGTGCGTCGGGGATGTTCACTGATGCGCATGTGGATTGTTTTTACGCGACAATGCGTAAAAGGTGCGCTTCCCTGGTGCGCAGGGTGTGGGGCAGCACCAACAGTATCCTAAGCGTGATTGCAAGTCGCCTAGGCTGTGTTTATGTAGGTCGCTGTTGTGCGATTTCTCATGTGTTGGTGCAGCGGTGATCCATTGTGTTGTTTGTTTTATTAGTGCTTACTAACATAGTCTTAAGTTTAACTAACAGTTTTTGAGTCATGGATACTCTAATAAAGAAATTCTATTATTTCTTTCATTCATTTTATACACATTCATTTTACATTTTTAAATATTTTTACAAAATTAAATACAAAAACATTTAAAAATATAAAAATTCTATTATTTCCTTTATTCATTTTACAACATATAATTTACATTTTTAAATATTTTTACAAAATTACATATATAAAAAACATTTAAAAATATAAAAGATAGAATCCAACCGGCATTGGGAACAGGGTCCGAGCTACCGGTGGTCAGGGCTCTTGAGAGAGGAACCTCCTAACAATACGCGCCGTGTCCAGAAGTACTGCTTTCTGAATCAAGCCCTTGATCCAGCTGCCAAGCGAAAGCCTACTAAGATGTTGGTCGAGGCTTTTGGCAATTAAGCCATTGGCCGACACGACTATCGGCACAATGACTGCTGTATTCACATCCCACATGTCGACAACCTCGCGAGCCAGATCTAGATATTTAATATAGATATAAAAATTCTATTATTATTATTAAGATTCTATCAACAGAATACACCTTGTACAATTTACTAATCCAGCCCCAAAACCAATATACACATCTGAATCAATCAAACCCGCATCACAATGAGCGCAATCTACAATACAAACTACAAGATTGTGTAATAAAGTTAGCAAACCCGTCGCATGCAATTAGAGGGGCCCGTAATTACTTTATTGGTGACCGGGGGACATGCCGGTCACGTGTACCGGGGCGTGCACAGGTTAAAGAAGAAACGAGGATGTGGGAAGTGTGTTTGTCGCTGTGATATGAGCAAAATGATCTTACTCTCTAAATAACAAAGGAGAAAATGGTTATACGCTGGTAAAAACACCAAAGTAATGACGGCTAATCTATCCTAATATATAAAATTCTCGTGTCGCGGTGTATGTTACCAAACTCCTCCGAAACGACTGAACCGATTTGTATAAATTTTGTGTGCATATCGGGTAGGTCTAAGAATCGGCCAACATCTATTTTTCATATCCCTAAACCCCATCAAAAGTTCCACGCGATCGAAGTGCAGCAGCGGGCATCGGGGGCAGCAGCTAGTTATTATATAGATACAGAAAGAAAATACTTACAATACTAATAATATACTGATTGAAAATAAATGAGGATAAGGAATCTATTAGGATGATAAAACCATCACGCATTCTAATCCCCGAAGGGCAGGCAGAGATTCTGATGCATGTACCTTATTAGGTACATCAGAATCTCTCCTGCCCTTCTTGTGACTTAAAAAAGAAACTGGCGAAACTGGCCAGTTATCTTCAACTCACATGTAATGGGAGCAATAGTGGATGGCCTGTTGCCTACTGCTCTGTATGGTGTCGGACATAAAGAATAGCACCATCCCATATCTTCCCGTGGGTGTCGTAAGAGGCGTTTAAGGGACTTTCCAGAGAATGGGCAGCAGCGTTCTCTGTGCTTTTGTAACAAACGTACTGCGATCGCCAACTCGCCTGCCAAGCGAGGCGATTATGTCAAACCCCTCTTATGTTTACTTGGGGGAGGCCTATGTCCAGCAGTGGACGTTTTTCAGCTGAAATGATGATGATGATGATGTTGCCTTCAACCGGGCACAAATCCAGACTTCGTGGGTGCCACTGAGAAATTCCTGATGGGAATCAAAACCAAGACTTCATGCTCAGCAGTCTCGATTGTAACCACTAGACTACCGAGGATGATGATGATGATGAAGATGATGAGGATGATGATGATGAAGATGATGATTAGGATGATGTAGATATTTAATAGCGTAGTGTGTACTGAACTAGGTTATTTGGTATCTCCCTATCTGGTTGGTTAGTAGTGGAGAAAGTAGACAGGAAATGATCACGCGGACGTTCACTTACTCGGTCAGACTAGATGAAGATGCTTACGATATTCACTGTTGATTCTGCCCTGGGACGAACCATAGACAAAGTAGCTTAGCAGCAACTAGTCAGCGACTCCGTTCAGCAAAGCTTTTAAAATTGGCACGACCTTTAGCTAGAAGAAAACGAATAAGAAGAGAGAGAGAATGATCCATCTGCCTTTCTTCATCATCTGCTTATCCTTTTCCCTATGCCCCTAAATCCCTTTTAACTATATTGGGGTTAGCTTCCAGTCTCACCGAATGCAGCTCAATATAGTATTGTAAATGGAGCGACTGCCTAGCTGACCTCCACAACCCAGTTAGTACTGGGTAACATGATACTCCTTGGTAAGACTGGTCAGACTTTCGGGCCAGTTTCAGGCCTGACTAACAGTAACGACTGTCAAAGATCTACAAATGACAGGCTGGACCAACGGCTTAACGTGTTTTCCGAAGCACGGAGGAAACTCAGTATCTAATGGGTCACCCATCCACGTACCTACCCAAGCATGTGCGGCTCAAACTAAAGATTGACCCGAGTGACCTCTCTGCCTTTCTTCTAAGATCATAAAGATGTTGAAATTACTGGCATGCCAGCCCGTACCCACACTTAATAAGAGGCCGTTATGCTCCCCTATTTTACAGATACTCAATATTCTTGGGTTGTTGACATGCTGTATCATTTGTGGACATTTCTGTGGCCATTTTGGGGTTGTAACGGGAAGGTTAGCAGGTATTGGGTTTGTAATAATAGGCGGAATTATACTCATTGGAATGTTAAACAATTCAGGAGCAAGGGAAGCCACCAAAGTATCAAAGGCATTATCTACAAGTAATTATGTAAACTATCGGAATTGTTAAGAAAATTGAAAGAATAAAGGTCTGTGTCGTTTCGGTAGTACCTACATCTATAATTTACGGTATGTAGTAGTTATGTTTGTTGTAGTTATGTTTAATTCCTTATAATATAATAGAGGGCTAGCCTATTGCCATCAACCGGGCACATAACCTGACTCAGGGCTGGAACTAAAAATAAAACGAACCACCTAATCAATTTCTTTACGAAAACGATTTCTTGTATTATTATCTAGTAGGCATTGCATATATGGACTACTAGCTGTCCGGCGCAACTTCGTTTGCGTCACTTTTTCGCCGTTTACGCAATTCATTACTGCTCCACTCCTATTGGTCGTAGCGTGATGATATATAGCCTATAGCCTTCCTCGATAAATGGGCTATCTAACACTGAAAGAATTTTTCAAATCGGACCAGTAGTTTCGGAGCCTATACAATGCAAACAAACAAACAAACAATCAAATCTTTCCTCTTTATAATATTACCCTTATGTAGCCGAAGGGCACTTGTTCTCCTCATTCTTGCGTTTGTTTTTGTTTTGGACCATACCTGGGAACCTTTTAGTGATGGAGATATTGGGGGTCGAAGTTCCAACTTTTTCACAAGTTTAAAAAAATACTAGTTTTAGAATAGAACTTTACTTTAAATGCCTTTATGACCTGTTAACTACACTCGGCGTCACAAAAATCGCACCTCTTTAAGAATTCCCTTCAAAGTCATTTTAACCCTATTAATCAATGGTACACACATGACTATAAGGTATCATTGGAAAGGCAATTTATTTTAATTTCAGAATAAATCAATAAATTTGGTTTTTTGTTTGCCAGGGAATAAAAAAACACGCTAATGCAAATGATTAAAAACTTAAATTTTATTTTAACAGTGAAAATTTTAAAAAAGTCCATAAAATCAACTTAAAACCTAGTGTTACCCCCCCTAGCTCTGATGACAGCTTCCATGCGTTCTCTCATGGACCTAATTAATGTGACAACAGTCTCTTGAGGAATGTTGTCCCATTCTGCAACGACGGCATCTTGGAGGTCTTGGAGAGTGGTAGGGGCAGGATCACGTGCCCGTACTCGCCGTTTCAGTTCATCCCAAAGGTGCTCGATAGGGTTCAGGTCTGGACTTCGCGCCGGCCAGCGCATAACAGGGATCCCAACTTCTTGCAGGTAGTCTCTTACAATTAATGCGGTGTGACAGCGGGCGTTATCGTGCATTAACGTGAACCCACTGCCAACAAAACCCGCATAAGGGACAACCTGCTCCTCTAAGATCTCTGTTATGTACCGAGGAGCAGTCAGCGACCCTTGCCCGCGAGCACTTCCAGTCCGAGAAACACACACAAGGTTCGTTTTGCCGTCGATTGACATGCCGCCCCAGAACATGCACGAGCCACCCCCGTATTCCACTGTCTCTTGAATACAGGCTTGTGCGAATCGTTCCCCTTGCCTCCTGTACACTCTTCTACGCCTGTCGTTGCAGAAAAGACACACCCTCGTCTCATCCGAGAAGAGTACAGCCCTCCATTGGTCTATTGTCCAATCCACATGGTCACGGGCAAATTGCAACCGGTCTCTCCTATGCTGTGCAGTCAATTTTGGCCCTGTAGCAGCCCTGTGAGCTGCAATTTTCTTCTCCTTCATTCTTCTTCTAATCGTGGAGACGCTGACAGAAGTTCTGCGAGCTGATCGCAGTTGTTGTTGCAGCTCAACAGCATTGGAGAACCGATTACGTAAAGACGTTGAAACAATGAAGCGATCGTCTCTTTCGGATGTGCACCGTTGTCTTCCAGATCCACGTCTTCGGATATAGCCACCAGTCTCTTGGAAGCGTTGGAACACTCGTCGAACGGAAAAACGACTCAAGTTCAGTTGCCGAGCAACATCACATTGCCGCATCCCTGATTGCAGTAGTGCAATGACTTGAGCGGCTTCATCTGCTGTGGTATCCATCTTCTGGGGTATTTTTCTTGCTGCAGCTGTTCACGTGTGTTCACTTCAAAGGTTGGATAGCGAATGACTCACATCCTCGCGAGAAATCGCTACGCCCCCGTAGAGGGGCGCGGCTGGCGGGATATGGGTACTACCCTTTCCCCGCGGTATCATAACCTGTGCCCGTAAATACGGGCACCTCATTTGATGGCCTGTATAGGCATGGTTGGGGCGAGCGCGTGTAAAGTGTGCGACTCGCCATTGTGTAGTTGTCATTTTGTCCGGTAGGAGGCGCCAGCGGCGCTGGGCGCTGCGCGCTTAGTTACGGTGAAACTTTACCGTAGCGAGCGCCGCTTTCTTCACGCCACCTCGGCGGTCTGTCACCGCCAGGTGAGACCTCCGGTTGCCCGGAGGAGGCCCAGCGGATGACGACCAGCGACAGAGGTGACTTTGTTGGCGCATCCTACCGCTGAGGATGTTGGCCCCCGTCTGCCGACGCTTTCAGAGCTAGCCGATCGCGCTGCAGACTAGGGGCCGTAGTGAATGAGTTTGAGCGGCAATGTACTGTGTAACGCCGCTCATGTAAGCGAACGAATAGCTGGCCCGCGCCGCTCCTTCGTCGCGTGAGTTAGGATGAATGTTGAGTAATGGTTGTCTGTTCGTGCGCGTCGCGCCTATATTAACTTAGAACGCGACGTGCATCGAATGTATTTTATGTGTGTGGAGTCGTATTGTTTGGGTAGGTCGCGTGTAGACTGGTACGACCTACCCGGGGGAGTCAGTCCGGGGGGGGGGGAAGTCACGTCCGCAGGCGCTAGGTCGCGCGGGAGGCGACGTGTGCGCCCGGCGCGCCCCGCGTCCGGCGGGCGCGTGTGCCACGGTGCTATCTGTGACAGATGGGGCCAGGCAGAGGCGTCGGCACGCGAGAACATGTTGGACGCGAGGCGGCTACAAAAGTCGTCCAGGCTCTCAATCTTCATGTCCCGCTGTATGGTGGCGTTCCTCACGAAGCGAGGTGCGGCGACGATGGCCCGCAGCGCAAGGCTTTGTTGCGCGCGGAGAGATTTCTTAGTGGTCTCGCTCGTGAGGGCGAGCCACGCTGGGGCGGCGTACGTGATGAGAGGGCGGATGTACGTTT
Organism: Cerastis rubricosa; assembly: GCA_949152445.1. Classification (NCBI taxonomy): domain Eukaryota; kingdom Metazoa; phylum Arthropoda; class Insecta; order Lepidoptera; family Noctuidae; genus Cerastis; species Cerastis rubricosa. The sequence continues at coordinate 6,221,333 of OX424547.1, forward strand.
TGTACACGCCCAGCTTGGCACGCAGCGGGAGGCGAGACGAGAGCACTGGACGGAGCTGGAAGCGGGCATTCCGGCATTTCGCTATTGTGCTACGGACGTGACTTACCATAGATAGCCGACGGTCGATGGTGACACCCAGGTACTTGGCCCGGGGCGACCATGCGACGTCGACTCCTTGCAGTGTTAGGGGTGGTGGGAGCTTCTGCGTGCCGCCGGTTACCAGCGCCTGCGTCTTACCCACGTTCACCGACAACCTCCACTTGGACAACCAGTCTGGGAGTAGGTCGAGCACGCGCTGCATCTTGACGGCCGCGTGCCGCGCGTTAAGCGATGTCGCTATGTACGCGGCGTCGTCGGCGTACAGCGCGAGCGTGGTGTCAGTAGTAGTAGGGATGTCGTCGGTGTAACATGAGTAACAGTGCGGCGAGACGCAGCTGCCTTGCGGCACTCCTGCGGCTATCGAGCGGGCGCCCGATAGCGCTCCGTCGACCACCACCCTGAATGTCCTATTACACAGGAAGGAGGAAACCACCCTTACCAGGCGACGGGGCGTGCCGGCCTGTGCCATCTTGTACAACAAGCCGGCATGCCAGACCCGATCAAACGCCTTTTCCATGTCGAGGAATACTGCTACTGCTTGCTCTTTTTTATTGAGAGCCGCGGCGAGCAGATGCAGTACCCTCGACAACTGGAGCGTCGTGGAGTGTTCGGACCGAAACCCAAACTGCTCCGCACGTGGTGTAAAATGTTGCCTCAGGTGTCGCAGCAGGAGTTGCTCAAACACCTTGGAGGTAGTGGAGAGAAGAGTAATGGGCCGATAGCTCTCCGGCTTCAGCACATTCTTGTTCGCCTTGGGCAGCATTATAACGCGCCCTTCCTTCCACGAGTTCGGGAAGGCGCCCGTGCGCAGTATGCCCGTGTACAGGCGCGCCAGCGCCGCTACCGTGCGGTAGGGCAGGTGGCGCAGCGCTGTGTTGGTCACACCGTCGGCCCCGGGCGCCTTCTTTAACTTCGTTTTGAGAATGGCGCGTCTGACCGCGCAAGGCGAGAAGAAGATTGGCTCCTCTTCGGAGGCTATCGGCGTCGAGAAGTACTCTCCAAGGTGCCTCTCGACTGCTGCGATGTGCTCGGTGTTGGCAGTCGGGTTCGGTACGAATTGACGCTCCAGGTGCTCGGCGAAGATCTCCGCGCGGTCTGGCGCGGTATATCTTGGTGCCCCGTCGCTGTGGAGTAGCGGACGTACCGGGGCTGGGGTATTCGTCAGCTGACGACACAGCTTGTGCAGTGACGCCCAGTCTCCTTCTGCGGCGTCAATACACTCCTCCCAGCCCTCGGCGTTGAACTCCTGAAGCTTGGCCCTTACCTTCTCCGCGTGGCGGTTGAGGTCGCGTTTGTCGCGCGGGCAGCCTGACGCTTGCCACCGCCTGCGGAGGCGCCGCCTATGGGCAACCATCTGCTGGAGGTCGATGGGCTGAGGCTTGTAAAGAGGCCCCTGCGGCTGCGTGATAGTAATAGTCGCCTCATCATAGGCGCGCCTAATGCAGGCGGTGATTTCGTCGGCTAGCCCGTCGACGTCCGCGGCGGTGGCGATGGGCCAAGCTGGAGTGGTGGTTTCCATCACTTCCACGAACTTTGTCCAGTCCGTTTTTCGACGTGGCGCTGGAGGAGATAGTCTCGTTGGCATTCCGGACAGGACGACGAGCACAGGTTGATGGTCCGACTGAAACTCGTCGTCTATAACTTGTTGGGCGATCTGGCCTCCCAGGCCCCTGTGGATAATGATGTCCAGTACATCAGGTTGGTGATTCTGGCTTCCTGGATAGTGGGTGGGCGTTTGTGGGCCGGACACCATGTATCCACGGGCCTCTGCATCTGCGAAGAGCCGCCTCCCCCCGGTATTCGTGCACCGACTGTTCCAAGCCGGGTTTTTAAGATTCATGTCGCCGGCGAGGATTGTCGCGTGCGGCGATTGAAAGAGTAGCGCCCGGAGCTCCGCAACGTCAAGCTGGGCCCCGGGCGGGCAGTAGCACGAGTAGATGTCAATATCCTCGCCAGCGACGTGCAGCTGGGCACCTAATGCGTAGAAAGTGCCCAGTGACGTCGGAGGGAGTGGCTGGTGCACGACTCTCCGTCTTATCAACACCGCCAGACCGCGATAGATTATGCCAGACGGAGACTTCTCATCCTTCCTGTAAATGACGTATCCTGGGAACTTGGGCCTGTCAGCAGGCCCCAGGAGCGTTTCACTGATGAGCGCCACGTCGATGCGTTGTTCCCTGAGGAGGAGGCGGAGTGGGGCAACCTTATTCCTGAGGCCGCGGGCATTCCAATGCAATATCCTCAACGGGCTATCCATGGAATAGTTGTAAAAGCTGTGCGAGCCCGTCGAGGATAACTAGCTCCGCGTCCTCGCCCTGCCTTATGGCCTTGATGAGGTCCATTAGGAGGTTGATGGCGCAGGCGGTTATCTCCCTTGTTGGGACGGCGCGACGCTGTTGTCGGTCTCTATCTCGGGCGCCGGCTTGCGGCTGGGCAGTGCTAGTCGCCGCCGCTGTTTGAACGGCGGCTATAGCCGTGTCTGTGGGTGGGGCGGGTTTTCCCGCCCGCTTCCCCTTCTTCTTGCCGGCGCCTATATCAGCGTCGGTTGGTACGGCGTTCTTGGCCGTCGTGGGCGCCTGAGTCGACGCCTGCGCCGGTACTGGGCCTGGATCTGGCCTAGGTTGCGGCGCGGGAGACTGAGGCTTTTTACCCCTCTTCTTCTTCTTCCCGCGCGGCCTCTTCCTCCGCCTCGAGGCGGAAGCGTCTTGATTGGTGTTGTTGGGCCCGTTCGCTGTCGCCATGAGCGACACGCTAGGGGCCTCATGGTCCTCTGCGTTGGGTTCTTTGACGGCCCTTTCTCGTCGCTGTTGCGACATGGCGACAGTGCCCGCTCTCTTGTTCCGGAGCTCTCTCCGGAACACGGGGCACCCGCTGCTGGACGCCGGATGGCCACCTGCACAGTTCACGCAAGTGGCCGTCTCAGTCCGTGGGCGTGGGCAGTCTCGGGCTGCGTGGTCGAGTCCGCAACGCACGCATGCGAGCGGGCGGTGGCATTGGTGCGAGCTATGACGGAATTGCTGGCACCGATGGCACTGGGCGGGCCCTTTCTTGCTCCGCCAGGCGTCAATACGGACACCACGCATGCACATGAGCACGGTGATGTCGTATATGGTTCTCATTTCTGGCTGCCTCTTGAGGACTACGTAGAATAAACAACCGGGTCGTCCGCCGCGCGCTCTTATATTGCGGACGTACTCCGGTTCGTACCCTAGAGTCCTCAACTCCTCTTCAATGTCGGCAGGGTCGGTGTCGGCTGGCAGCCCCCGTATGGCTACCTTAAGGCTACGCTCCGCTGGTAACGAGTAAGAGAACCAGCTTAGGCCCTCCGACTTTTCCAGGTCAGAGAGGTACCTCTGTACCACCCTGTACTCGTCCTCCATTTCAGGCATGAAACGGATTCCGCCCTGATAAGGACGAGCATTAGGAGGGTGGCCCAGTTTGGCCCTCACGGCCTTAAAGTGGAGCGCCCAATTTGGCATCCTCTCCACTACCAGCGGCGGGTAGCGCGGCCGGTCTCTTTCCCTCTTCCTGGCAGCTGCTTCCGCGCTCGTGCCTTGGGCAGGGGCTGCGGCGGCGGCTGTCGTACTCGGGGTTGCTGTAGCGTCGCTTGAGGTAGGTACGCGTACGGTTGATTGTCCGGTGGGCGAACGGCGGGCCGCCTCGGCGAACGTCGGTGACCCGACCCCGGCTCTACCACGCGGTTCACGCTGTGGGAGCGGGGAGTCGGGGCAGATGCGCTTCGCCTCTTCAGCGGCCTCGTCGTCAGAGCTGCGTGGGCGGCGTTGGGCACGGGTTTCTAAAGAAAACTCGTACCCGAACGCCACATCGTCGGGTGTCATGACAAGTGAGGTAGGGGCACCTACCTCTGTATCTTCGTCCATGTCGCTGTCGTCCTCTGCCGAGAAGCATGGCGACCTGGGCGCGGGCGAGTCTTGCGCGGCGCTGCGCGGTGGGGGCGGCGACATCGGTCCCTGCACGCTCGACGCTGCGGCGGCTGAGCCTGCCAGCACACGGTGGGGTGCGGGTGATGCGGTGCGCCCTGCTCCGGGAGCGGCGGCGGCGGCGGTTGGCCGTGCATGCGCGGACGAGCGCGCAGTGGGGCGCGACGCGGCGGGCATGACCGAGGTAGTAGCGGCGGTGGTGGGACGCGTGTTTGCGGCGCGAGGTGCGTGTGTCGCGGTCGCCCGATCCCCCTGCGCGTCGGGGCGCAGGGCGGGGGCGACAGCGCGAACAGCTGGTGCGCGGCTACTGGAGCCAGGAGGGCCTGGGGCCAGCGTCGGTACGGGACGGAACGCCGGCGGTCTAACTGGTACCGCCGGGGCACGTACGGATGGTGGAGTCGTTAGATTTCCAGGGCTGCGTCGTGGCGATGGAGAAGGCGGCGAGGCCGGAAACGGCCTTCTTCCCTCTGCGCCTACAACGGCGGTGGATGTTGCTTCGGGCGTCGGGCTCCTGATGGACGGTAGCGACGACGTCCGGTCCCCCATGGGGTTGGTAGTAGGCGGCGACTTTTTCGGCATCTTTTGGGTGTGGCCGACCGCAACCGCTACGGTGCAACTGCATCGGGCAGCTCGGGGGCACCCGCTGTGAACTCACAGGCACTAGGTGCCCATGGGTACCCAACGGGCACCTTACCGTAAATTTAAAAACGAAAATACGGTTCGGGCGGTACCGCTAAAAACAATTTATAGTGTCTACCCTCAACTTTTGTGACAAATTTTGGGTCGTCGACCAATCACCGCCCTGCGCCAGAGGTGGCGCAGGGGACTTCGCTGGCGGCCACGGGAGCCTGCACGAGCGATGACGGCCAAAGGAACGCGGCGCACTAAAAACTGATCAGCGGTGGAGAGGCCACAAGCCAATCCTGACTCACATTTGACCCGGGTCGCCCGTTTTATACCCTTGTAGGGAGGTGCAATTAGTGGCCGTTGTAATGCGTATTTTGACAACATTTTCTTTAACGTTACGCGCTAATGAGATCTGTTGTGTTTAGGAATTCTAACTGTTGTTAATTTAAAGGTCGTTAAACATACTTTCAATTGATACCAATATTAATAGGGTTTAATGCATACGTTGATGGCGGGACTTGCTTGAAACTTATTTTCGGAGAGGTGCGATTTTTGTGACGCTGAGTGTAGTTATTGCATTCATCAGCACAATGTTTTGAGTGCGTTACATTGAGTTTTACCGTGAAACATGGTTTTTCACCTTAAAGAAAAACTCGTTTCCCAGCAATATTTTTTGCGTAGGGTTACTTAGTTTGATGTATAGAATGCTTGGTTACCGGCTTCGTGAGGGGTCTGTTTACACTTTGTATACATTAAAATAATTAATAACTTAATATCGTATATTATCTGGATGGCCATTAGGAGCGAATATTACTTCTTAAATTAAAGAAGGCTGGTTCGAGGTGACGCAGAAGACCTGGAAGGATATGGGGGAGGACGTTGACCAGCTGTGCAGCAGTGGGACGTACAAGGATACAAAAAAAGACTACTAAATAAATAATTTATTCCTCAGCCTACATTACCCTTTCCCGCTACTTTGCTTTTAAAAAAGACTTTTTAGAGAACCGTTAAATTAGAAACTTTTGCAATAACAAACATCCAACGCAATTTGAAATTAGACTGCCAAACCGTAACATCGTAATTGATGTTAACACTAACCGCCTTCGGGATTTACACCCTCGTAAGTAAGGGGCTGACTACCCCTTTATGTTCACGCTACATCCCACAGACGTAGGCAAGCTATTACCATAGATGGAATAGGTTGGGGGTTGTTATTTCATTATTGATTGATTATTAAATGTCACGCTGATGGTGGCTGGTGTGTCGGGTCATTTAGTTCCCTTCAATATGGTTGAGTTGAATGATGGCTGATACATGCGTGATGTCCGTGAACGGGCGCTGTTAGTTGTGACTGGCCATCTCTTAGCTGCCACGGTTTATTTTAATTATTTTTGGATTACTGATTTAATCTTTTTACTCTGGACGCTCTTAACTTGCCCGTATTTCTACATCGTTCTCACATATTTGTAATTCTTAACATGAATGATGTAACCAAGATTTTGTAACATATTTTAATTTAAAAGAGTGTCCACGGAGTTTGTTGCCCATTCTTCTCCATAGAGATCTACGCTTTGGAATGGGTAACTACAGTACTTTCATAAGTTATTATGCCTTGTGACTGGGACTTTAGCTTCGCGTTTTTTTTTTTTTACTTTTAAAAGTGCCTGTAATGGTCTAATTGAAATAAACGCTTTGAGTTTGAGTTTATAGGCCGATTTAAGGGACAACTCTGAAGGTTCTTGCTGCTGATCTTCTGAAATAATTTTAAGTATATAATGCCATAGACATGTAGAATTAGAACATGCTCGTAGGAACCAAGAGTTACCGTTAAGTGTTAGCGTTAGTCGTCCGTGGTGCGAGTTCCGACTCCTCATATCTTCCTCAAGAAGGAGTTTTGGCCAAAGGGTGTCATGTATTGGCGATTCCGCGGAAGGCTACGTGACACCACGCAGCGCAACACGACGCAGTCACCTTGTGTGCGAAAGTTTATTTAAAATTTTCGTGGTTTTTATAATAATGTACGATAGGTAAGGTATATGATATTGGTCTTTGCTATCCGAAATAAATGATTTGTTTTTGTTGTTGTTGTACCCTTACTGGTATGATCTAAATACAAAAAAACTCAAACTCAAACTCAAACTCAAAGCATTTATTTCAATTAGACCATTACAGGCACTTTTGAAAGTCAAAGAACAAAAAAAAAAAAAGAACGCTAAGCTACAGTCCCAGTCACAAGACATAATAACTTGTGAAAGTACTGTAGTTGCCCTTTCCAAAGCGTAGATCTCTATGGAGAAGAATGGGCAAGAAACAAAAAAATGTCACTGGTTGTTCTTTCACGAAAAATAAAGGATGTAAGTATGTACATTACGAGAACCCACCTTTACCTACGTTATGTTAGTTCGTGTAGAGCAAGAATCAATAAAGAAAAGGATGCACTACAAAATCCAACTCTGACTGCAAATCTAGAAATTCAAAACCTATTTTCGAAGTATTCAAAAAAGACCAAACGTTTTCCAAACTCAACGCAAGCTGCAGCGCAAACTAGCAAAACTTGAAAGCCAGATCTGTGATAGATAGCGGTAAGATTTCAAATATTATGTAGATGAAACTTTTGGTCTCAATGTATGCGGGACACGACGTGAAACCAAAAACTCGCCGTGAAGGATGAATATCGATGGACGCACGTATGCCACACTGCTCACGAATACGCTAGGATGAGCCGTCATACTTTTGGTAACTGAACACTAAGGAAAACGTGGATCCACTGTTATATTCGCTGACTATAGATTCAGTTACACTTTTGTTTCCCTGAGTGTCTTGAAACATATAAACGGGTTTGTATTACGATCATACGCCACACCTTATGTTTGTGTAAATAGAATAGAACCAAACACCTACGCACACCCACATTTTCCCAGGAAATAAAGACTCATGTTGAAAAATTCTGATGAAAAAAAACAAATATCACTTAGCCTGACCCAGGAATTGAATCCTGTCAATAAACCTGTAGGTTAAAAAAAGGCCTATACCCAGCAGCCGGTGAAATCATGCTGTGGATGATGATGTTGCTAAAAGATCCTTTGACACAATACTAACAAGGACAAACCACATACATAACCCCAAAGAGAATACCTAGACCCAATATCAATGAATAGTGCATGTAAACGACAGTGGGTGAGACGCCTAACGGAATATTGGCAATTATGCCACAATTGAGCGCCAGTGCGAGCCTAATGCGGCCATATGAACCTCTGATGCGATATGCAATAAATGTCAATAACATTCATAGGTGCTGTGTGCAATGAACGTGGTTGCTGCTTGAATGAACTTGCAAGACAACGTCAACTATGAGGTTAACAACCGAGTTCGTAAGCCACTATGTATCTGTTCATAAAAACTGCGTGTTTAAAGTAATATTGGTATTAAAAAAGAATACAAACATCCGTATTGAGAAAATTCTCCTTTTTTTGAAGTTGGTTAAAAATACTTACTGCGTTCGGTCCGTGTGACGTCTCAACATACGATGAACATTCAGAGCAAGGGGAAGTTAACAAAGTATCTTGTAGTAGTATACTCCATCAAATCAATAATGATGAACAAAACTTAAAAATGTACACGATTGATAAGCTACTGAAATGCAATGGTAATGTTGACAGACTCTGTAGAAATAGGAAAGGCTTGAAAGCCACATCAGCAGTCATAGGTCTTGAGTTAGAACGAAAAATTAGAGGTCGTCCTCTAATTTTTCGGATTCATTTGCCTATTAATTATCACGTGCTTCGGTGAAATGGGAAACATCGTGGGGAAACCAAACCTGCATGTCTGAGAGATATTTCGACTTAGGGTGACACTCCTCCGCAAAATATTTCATCCGCGGATGAAACGTCACCCTTTTAAAATTGTAAGGCGACGAATCATCCGCAAGTTCGGATGACTCGTCTTATAGTTAATATTGATGTGGTCATATCGGCCAAATAGACAAACAAACATTTGTGTATAGGAACATGATTGTCTGTTGTTTAGTTTCGCCGGTTTCGCTAGCGGCTAAGTGTAATAATATCATGGTTTATCATTTTCATCATCATTTCAGCCGAAAGACGTCCACTGCTGGACATAGGCCTCCACCAAGAAGGGGGGGGTTTGCCATAATCGTCACGCTTGGCAGGCGGGTTTGCGATCGCAGTACGATTGTTACAAAAGCACAGAGAACGCTGCTGCCCATTCTCTGCTAAGTCCCTTAGTCGCCTCTTACGACACCCACGGGTAGACATGGGCCATCCCATGTCTACCCATGGGTGTCGTAAGAGGCTATTCTTTACGTCCGACACCATACAGAACAATATCGTGGTTAAATCGAACAAACATACTTCTATGTATAAGAATCGTTTTATAATTAAGAATATAATTTTTTATACTGGTCCGACGGCATGTAAAGCCAAGTCAGTTGCCCATGGGTGGGATAAAAACTCTGACATCGGGTTACGCAGGTTAAATTGATAGCTAATTTGACTGGACTAATATCCTCTTTTACAAATCTCGCAATCGAAGTAAGGTTTGCTGTAAGAAAACCCAATTCTGGATTAAGCCCGTTGTACATAACATATAATTGCAATTTGTATGATATTCTTTCATTTTGTATGCAATAAAGAATAAGAATTGTGCACTAATCATTCGAAAAGAAGAAGAAGCTGGAGCGATTGCCACCTAGGAGCAAGAAAGTAAAAGGGGGAAAAAAACTTTTAGGTATGTTAAAAACCTACAGTTGTCTTAACCCAGAATTGATTATTTTTCCAATGAAACAAGTTACGCAACAAGAAAGACCGTGATATTTGAAAGTTTTGCTATCGATACACAAAGACGAAGAAGATACAAGCAAACTTATGAAAGTCACGTTTTAATGTTGAACTCAGTATTAAAAATACACAGTGACTTTCAACTAATAAAGCAAAAACAGGGTAGTAAGGCCTCGTTCATGGTGTGAAACTTGCGCGGGCAAGACAGGCATGAAGTATGAAACACAGAAACTGCTGTAAGGTCCATAGTAAAGTGATAATAGCGAAAATTAGCACGAAGAGACTGAGCACTGATAGCAAATTCAAATTCATATAATGGCTAAAACATCCGTCCTCATCAGCCTGTATCTTGGTGGCCCAGACACAACACAAAATCTATATCTATCTATACTAACACTAATAATAAAGCTGAAAAGTGTGTATGTTTGCTTGAGCACGCTAGTCTTAGGTCTAGTTCTGGTCCGATTTGAAAAAATCTTTCAGTGTAAGATAGCCCATTTACTGTGGAAAGCTACATCACGCTACGACTAATAGGAGCGAAGCAGCAATGAAAAATTTTGCGAAAACGGGGAAAATTTTACGCAGACCAAGTTGCGCGGGACAACTAGTTAAAATTAAATCACAATTTTCAAGCCATATTAAAGATCTATAAATGACAGTCGCGACCAAAAGATTAACGTGCTTTCTGAGGCACGGTGGGAACTCGGTATGTAATGGGTGGCGGCAAGCGACTATTTTAACCACGAGCTTCTCCAGCCAACACACACAACAGATGGACTACTCTGGACACCTAATCGCGATCGCCTCCGCGCTTGCTAGTACCCTAGTCAACATGTATTCACTCTGGACGAGGCCTAAGTAACAGCTAGCTATTCATCGCATTTGCTCTGTCAAGTCGAGTACAGTCAGTTAAGAAGCTTACTCAGCTCTCGAGATAATTTTTGCTTTCAAAGACGAACAAATTATGAATATTATATAAAACAAGAAACTTGGAAAAGTAATAACTCTCTCCGCCTGACCGCCGCCGCGTACGGACGTGCCGCTACCTGCTCGCATTCCCGCTCGCTATCAGTGTGTGTCATCGGTTCGTCGCTTCCCAGTGTCGTGACGTCATCAGTAGTCCCTTGACTACACCCCCGAACAATTGTTGTCTTTTTATTAAGACAGCACTTGCTCATTTTGCTTCGGATATTATTCCGATTTAACTTCCTTTGCCCCATCAGGGAAAAGTCCTCAGTTTCGAGGTTCTTGGTGGGAAACCTAACGGTGCCAACGAAACCAAGAGAGGGTGGTGACCCAATCCGCCCGCCTAACCCCTTCAGGGCCTAGGTGAAAAAAATTGGGCTCCGTCGCGAACGTGTGCGCCGCCGATTTACTGTGCTAGTGTTTCCCGTTTCAACAAGTTCCTGAAAGCAAAGTTCCCTGGACTGGAGTTGGAGTTGCTACCAAGCCCGGACCCTCGGACTGTGGCTGCGGAAAGGTTGAAGCGGGTGAGTCGCTGGACCCAGTAAATTCCCTACATAATTGTGCAAGGAATTAGGTTGTTAGGCGCGCTGAGCTTCACTCAAATGTCTGCTAACTCTTAGCAGATAATATGGCCCTTGATGCGGATGAGGAACGCCTTTTTGCGTTTTTCAAAAGCGTTGTCCTGAAAGATCCAGATTTTTTAAAGAAATATGGGTCCGATGTCGCTGCCTTGCAGCAACCCAGTATTGCCGTCACTGACTTCAGTGACGCGCTCGAGAGCCCTTTGTCGCCGCCGCCTGCCGACAGAGGCTTACCGCCAGCCGTCGCCGCCGCGATTAAGGCCACCCCAAGACCCATTCTTGTGAAACCCTTTGTTTCGCAAACAAAGGTCCAGCCCGCACCTGCGTCCATTGTTCCCGTTTCCGAGAACATGGACAAAGGCTTACCGTCAGCCGACGCCGCCGCGATTCCGGCTAAACTGAGACCCATTGTTTCGAAACCTTTTGTTTCGCAAACAAAGGATCAGTCCGAACCTGCGTCCATTGTTCCCGTTTCCGAGAACATGGACACAACTGACCCAATATCCGACTCAGAGTCAATTTTAGACGCGTGCTCTGCCTCCTCATCCTCTGAAGACGACTATCAAGTCGTCGGAAAGGGCAAGAGGAAGAAGGGCAAAAATTCCCAGGCCGCCATGACCAAAAAGATCGTCGCGCTCCCTTATGCCCCCTCTCACGCGGCCTCTCGTCCCACCTCCCCGGTCCCCTTACCTACGTCCGCCGCTGCTCATACCAGTAGGCCAGTCAGCCCTAAGGCTAAACCTTCAGCCGCTTCTTCAAAGAAGCTGAAGCCCCCTCCCCCGTTGTTCATTCAGGACAAAGGGAAATGGACAGACGTGTCCAAAATGTGTAATGAGCGCCGTATTCAATACACAAGCGCAAAAAGCACACAGCAGGGCATAAAAGTGGTGGTCCCTACGACAACCGACTTCAGGGAACTAACCCGCCAATTAATCGGAAGGCGCATAGCCTTCCACACCTACTCCCTCCCAGAGGAGAAGCCCACCCGCGTGGTGATCAGGCGGATCCCGAAGGAAATCCCCACGGAGGACATCCTCAATGACCTCCTAGGCCAGGACATCCCGGTCGCAGCCGTCCACCGCCTTCATAAGGCGAGAGGCGGAGACCATTACGATATGGTACTGGTCATCTGTGACCCAGTAGAAGGTCACCACCCGATCTTCAAAGTGAAGTCGGTTTGCTCCCTGACAGGCATCTCAATAGAGAAGCCCTACCGCTCAAGCGTAGTCGGACAGTGTCACCGCTGCCAGATGTACGGTCACAGCCAAGCCAACTGCCATGCACCGCACAGATGCGTAAAGTGTCTAGGCGACCATGGCACGGCAGACTGCCCCCGTCCCAAAGACAAGTCGCTTTGCACGGAGCCACCGAGCTGTGTGCTTTGCGGCCAGTCGGGCCACACGGCCAACTACCGCGGCTGCTCAAAAGCCCCCAAAGGCTCCTCCTCTAACCTGGTGAAGCGTGCAAGCGCCCGCCAACAAAGAGAAAGCCCATCGGTGAGGCTACCCTCTGCCCAGATGCCGGAGAGACTCAGCCCTCAGAGGCCCTCTCCCTGGACCACGCTGAACCACCAGAAAGCCTTCCCGGCTCTCAGTAAAGCAAAGTCCAACCCCATCCCCGGGCTATTAGATGCCCCTGTCCCCACTCCCGCGGCCCAAGCGAGCGCACCGGCGCCCGCTCGTCCCACGCCACCCGGCCCCGCGGCCGTCGAGCCCTCTCACAACGTAATTTTAGAGTCGCTAGCAGAGTTAGTCACCCCCGAAGCAGACCGCATGGCGGCTGATCTCAGGGCGGCTAACACTGGTGGCGATAAACTTAAAATTATCCTCAAGTCCCTACTCAAGTTAGGCGACCTCCTCCGCAACCTTAACCTCGACTAACTCCAATGGATAATACGAGATTAACGTGCACCAAACCCCGATCCCTAAAATTAGGGTACTTTAATGCCAATGGCATTAGAGGCCAGCGTGATGAGATCGCCACCTTCCTCCGCGACCATCAAATTGATATCCTCCTTGTACAGGAGACCTTCCTCAAGCCCAGTCACCGCGATCCGAGAATTGCCAACTATCGCATAGTTCGCAACGATCGGTCACGTTGCCACAAGGGCGGGACTCTAATCTATTATAGGAAAGAACTGCATTGCATCCCCTTAGATCCCCCTCCCATGGAGTCTCTACTCGAGACCTCAGTGTGTCGACTAGGCATGACCGGCCATCAACCGATCACTATCGCCTCTGCGTACATCCCTCCCGGCGGCACGTCCGAGGAGCACACTTTGTTCACCAAAGACCTTGCCGTCCTCTTCGGCTTGAGCGACTCCGTTATCATAGCGGGCGACCTCAACGCCAAACACCCCGCCTGGAACAGCACGACGACCTCTGCCAGAGGACGTCACTTGTATAACCTGGGCGAGTCCCTCAACTTCGATCCCATCGCTCCTATGGAGCACACCCACTATCCCCACGACCCCGACCAACGTTCGGACGTTCTCGACATAGCGCTACTCAAGAATGTCAACCTTAAGTTGCATTCCATCGAGACTTTACATGAGCTTAACTCAGATCATCGACCAGTGCTCATGCACTTAGTTCCTCGCTCGGGTCCTTCTGACCCCAGCCAGCCCCCGCCGACCCAAGTGATAACCGACTGGAGGAAAGTCAGCGAAAAGCTGAAATCCACCACGTCGCCTCACCTAGAGGCCATCCCCGACCACATAGTCTCAGTCGCAGACACGACGGCCGCCATCAACTCGTTTACAGAACACGTGCAATCCGTACTGAAGGACTGCTCACGGGAAGTCCCAGCAATGAGCGATCAACGCTGGATACTACCCGCTGACGTACGTGAACTGATAAACGAAAAGAACGCGGCCATCCGTGCCTACAGCAGCTTTCCCTGCGAGGCAAACAAAGCCCACATGCGTAATTTACAGCGTACTGTAAAGGATCGCACCAGTGAGCTTCGTAATAATCAATGGGAAAAAACGCTAAGCGAACTCGAGCCTACCCACCTAGCCTTCTGGCAGCTGCAACGCAAGATGCGCTCCACCGAAGAGGCTTCGATGCCTCCCCTCACCCGACCCGATAAGAGCGTCGCATTCGACGACTCTGAGAAGGCCGAATGCCTAGCCGACAGCCTGGAGTCCCAGTGCTCCCCCAGCTCGCAACCAGTAGACAAGCGACATCTCGATGAGGTGAACGCATTCGTCGAACGTAGAGCCGCCCTGCCCCCCGAAGAAGACCCTGATGATCCTCTGCCTCCGGTCACAGCTGACGAAGTGCAAGACATCATTAGCAAACTTCAACCGCGGAAAGCACCCGGCTCCGACGGAATCACCAATAGGGTGTTCAAACTCCTCCCCGCTCAGCTCGTCGTGTTAATGGCGGCCATCTTCAATGGCGCCCTGAGCAACAACGCGTTTCCCCAAATATGGAAAGAGGCCACTGTCATCGGTTTCGCCAAGCCAGGCAAACCCAAGTCTGAGCCTTCGAGCTACAGACCTATCAGTCTCCTGAATGCACTCGGTAAAATCTACGAGAGACTTATGTATAAGCGACTCAAAGACTTCGCCGAGGCTAAGAGTCTCATCCCCAACGAACAGTTCGGCTTCAGGACCGGACACTCTTGCATTCAACAGGCCCACCGCATCGTAGAACACTTGAGCGCTGGCTTCCAGCGTGGAGCGATGACGGGTGTGTTGTTTTTCGACATAGCAAAGGCATTCGACAAAGTCTGGCACAACGGCTTATTATATAAGCTGTACAAACTGGGAGTGCCAGACCGTCTCGTGCTCATCTTACGAGACTTTTTGTCGGATCGCACCTTCCGCTATCGCATCGGGAAGGCACTGTCTTCCCCCCACCCCATTAGAGCCGGAGTCCCTCAGGGCTCCCCGCTCTCTCCCCTTATCTTTACTCTGTTCACCAGTGACATCCCCAAGAGCAAGAAGGCACAGTTAGCCCTGTTCGCGGACGACACGGCCATCTATTACACTGGCCGTAGTCACGACGCTATTTACAGCACCCTCCAAACCTCAGCCAACGTCTTAGGCGCGTGGTTCCGGAAATGGAGAATCGAGGTGAACCCCGACAAGAGCCATGCAGTTCTTTTCTCTAAACCGCGTAAGAATAAGCCACCCGCGCTCAGCCCGATCACTATGTACGGTAAGCCTATCCCTTGGGAGAAGCAAGCCAAGTACTTAGGAGTCTTACTTGACAACCACCTGTCTTTCGCGGCGCACATCAAAGCAGCTCGCGACCGAGCTGCCTTTGCTATGGGTAGGCTTCATTTCATGATCTCGGCAAAAAGCAAATTGTCACTCAAGTGCAAGTTGCGCCTTTATACCGCGGTGATCCGCCCCATTATGACGTACGCTTGCGTCGTGTACGCCCACACCAAGCCTAAGTACATCCATAGGATGCAAACCTTGCAGAACCGGTTCTTACGTAGAGTCACGGGAGCCCCTTTTTATGTCCGTAACGACCGTCTACACGTAGACCTTAGAATACCCACCGTCCTTCAGTTTATGAAACGTCTTTCGAAGCGTTTCTTCAATAACGCCAGTAAACACCGTAATCCCCTGATCGCAGCGGCCGCCCGTTACGAACCCTCGCGCATTAGTACAGTACGCCGTCCTCGGCATACCCTCGTCACTCCCGATGATGCTATCACCCTCCTCCAGGAGAGTAGCAAAGAGACTAGCACTCTTAAAAAGTTCAGACACAAACCGTCGTCTTTACGACCTCGCCGTCGAGGTCCGTCGCGACGTCCCGGTCCATGCCCTCCCGACCCTCGCTTGAGCCAGCCCGCGATGCTGTGCCAGTAGTTTTAAATCAGCCCCTAAATAATGATATCAATCAGATCGAGCCTGTCCCCATGCAGTCCTCCCCCAGCGACGCCCTGAGCCGAGGCTCGTACCCCACAGGGGGTGCCCTCAGCGTATAGTCGCTTAGTTTGTAAGTTTTTATGCCCTGGCTGGAGGCCTTACTCTTAAGGCACCCACAGGATAGTCCGGTTAAGCAGACGACAACCTCCTAGGTTGAACTGCGAGATGCCATTCATAAAAAAAAAAAAAAAAAAAAAGTAATAACTGGTTTATTTTTTCTTGGTGAAGTTCTACCGTTATTATTGAGAGAAATTATTTTAGTTATGAACGAGAAGTTAATATTGGACGTTCATGAATGATTGATTAGTTTGTCAATATAATAATATCATTTTTTTATAATGTAATATTTAATAATCAGGTTTTGATTACGAATGCAATACAATATTTTTTTGTTTTATTCCTTAATGCTTTTTTTTTGTGTCGTTTTTAATTTATTATGAACTGCCACGTTGGATGGCAACGCTGATTCTTTGACCAAAAACAAGGCCAGCCGTCTGATTATGTGTAGAGTCGACAAAATTAAATAGCCTGGCGATATCTCGTAAGACTACATTTAGAAGCATTTGTGAATACGGAGGTTGAACTCGTAACTCTGATCCCTCAGATTCAGGCGCCGCCTAGTTTAGGAACCACCACATGTATCTTTATAATGATCGCCAACACTAACAGACCAATATTATAAGTTTAACTAATTATAAGTTAATGATTTTATTCTTATTATGCTTTTAGTATTTGGTTTCTGATTTCACACTGACTGCGTCTAATCTAAGCACAGTTTGTGTTTATGTCTCACTTATAGTTGTGCTCCAAGTTTCCGATCCTCCCTACCAATATCTTTACTATTAATTTCGAAGGAAAGCCGCTGACAAGGCTATTACATTTCACGTTTGAACTAGGTCGACCAGCTACTTATAAAAATATTCCTTCTGTACATTCTTGGGTAGATGTCCACGGACCAAATTCCCTATAAAACATGCCAATTGATCCTCCACATTAGAATACAACATAATCTCAAAAATAACGCCAGTTATAAAACCGGGCAGTTATTTTGATTAAAACCGAAGTTTATTTAGCCCAGTATAGTCGGCAATATAAAAAGCCATTCATTTTCATCGCGAACCCATCCGTTAGGCTGGAATCGTAAAAAGTAAACTGAGCATTTTATTACGGGTTGCCCGGTACCGATCGATGCTTATTCTTAATGGCTGATACTGCTAATAGTTTTTGGGGTGAGCTCTATATTTTTTAAAGGTTACCGGCCTTTGAAAAAATTACCGATTTTTTGTAAGATTTTAGGACAAAAACAAAGAAAGCAGATTTGGAACAACTATCTATCTATGAGGCCGTACAGAATCTGTTTTTATCTTCAAAGATGGTAGAAAATGTTATTAAAAATAATTTAAGAAAACTCTATCGTACTACAGATGATTTGGAACGATAAGAAAAATGATAATATCTCGTCGAAAATGAAGTAAATGACAAAAACAAAACTTAATTTGTGGTACTTATTTCTTATCATAACACTTTTGTTGCATATTTCCAGCATTAAATTTATGATGCATATTTCGACGATTTTAAGTCTACCTGTGCCCGCGACTTCGACCGCGTGGAATTTAACAAAAAAGTTATTCAGTTTTTTTTTGTTACAATAATTGTAGAATTTTTCTACAATAGACATAGCCTAAATTGCTCCTTGTTACATTAGCTATCTGCCAAAGAAAGTCCCGTAAAAATCGTTCCAGCCGTTCCAGAGATTAGACGGAACAACCAGACAGACAAACAAAAATTGTAAAAAATGTTATTTTGGTATTTGTAGCTACCGTTTAAACATTCATATGTACGTAGTAAAAAGCGTTTTTTTTTAATATTACAAACATACACTTCAATTTTGTTTATTTGTGTGTATGTATGTATAGATATAGATAATTATAATCCGATCTCGATATCGTCCACATCCCGAGTTCACCCACAGCTGGGTTTAGGCCTCTCTTATTTGTGTCAAGGTCGTTTGTGTGCAAGCCTCTTCCAGGTTTACCCTCTCATGGCAACAATGTCGTCGGCCCATCTCGTTTGATCAAAGGTAACTAGATCAAAAGGTTAATTTGCCTTTATTGCCGTCACCTGTAAAACGTCAACATGCTATAGCCGCGGGTGACGGGATACGGTCAAAGAGACTGTTTGTTCCTGTGTCCAAATAGTATTTAATTGTGTTGACCAATTGATTTACTATTTCAGTCATTACGAGTACCACGTGGCCTACGATGACGTTTGCAGTTTGCATTCCATAGTGGGAAAGAGATGGAGCTAGACCACTTGCATAGCTCTATCTCTTTCCCACTCTGGAATAAGAATGTAACAATAATGTTTTAAGACGTCATAGTAACCCCCCTGTTCAGGTACAAAAGCTGTACACAACATAAAATCGCGCCTGTACCTCTCGAATGATTCGGCATAGTCGCACCTGCATTTCGCCAGCTATGTTTAAGTCCCATGTAATACCGGGCGAGCCTATTGCCATCAATTGGGCACTAATCCAGACACCGTGGCTGCTACTGAGAAATTTGTGATGGAAAAATCCAATAACACATTTGCCCTACCTGGAAATTTAACACAGGACTTCATGCTCAGCTCCTGCAACCTCTAGAAGAGGCTGTCGATCAGTTTTCGACCAAGGTTAGGATAAACCCCATTATTTAAATTGACATCAAGTTATCCGACTTTACTATTGTATAATTTTACATTCAGTAACTTCCACAGGTATTCTTAGTCATGAACTGAACTTAAGTTGGTCTAATCACGCCTACAATCCACACTGTTTGTTTGTAAATTGACATAAAACGCCTACTTTTCATTTGTCAAATTTGAAGTAACGGAAAACTATTAATTATATACATCTTTAACACTTATTAAAGTGACATATGACATCTCTAGCATTGATTGAAGCAGAATGCTACTATGGGTTTGACAAAGATAGATAGCTAGAGGAGGTACCTTATTGGAAGCCGCCAATAAGAAATTCTATGAATACGATTTGGTGGATGTTTTCACTTGTTATTATGGCAACAACGGTCGACTTAGTTCAAAAATGGATGAATATGGCTGTAAATCAGTAACTAAAATGTAGAAAACTCAAGTGTTAATCAAGATTTCTCACAAACTGTACATACAGCCTGTGGGTTGGTTAATATTGTTTATATAGCAATGTATTTAATTTACTAAAACCACATAACAGTTTGATGACTGACCTATTTATGAAATTACAATTATTATTCCACGCAATTTTCCAATGGTAGCACACAACATTATAAGTATTAGGGCACACATAATCAAGAGTAAACATTTTTGGGCTTGATAATACTTACCCAAATATTAAAGCAATCCCCTAAAATGAAGTTAAATTCAAATTGATGTTAGAAATCAAGTAACTGTCAGCAAAACTAACGGTCAATAAACATTAACAACTAAACAGATTAATCAAGATTAATTAATTTGTGAAGTTTATTGCCTCGCCTTAGTTTGTACACGACCGTTAGAGTATGAAGGAATATAGAAACACAAAGTGCTGTTATTGATTTCTTTTTTTCTGATCTGTTCTGTCCCACTCCTGGGCAAACGACTCCCTCCACTCTTTCCATTTCTCGCGGAACCGCGCAGTCAGTTTTCTTATTGGTTAACGCTAAAAAAATGTAAAAGAAATTTTTCAATCAAATCGAATCAATCAAAATAATTTATTTCAAGTACGCCAGTTACAGGCATTTTTGAATAGTCGAACAACAATAAAAATGAAGCTACAGCCCCAGTCACAAAACTTAACAACTGTGAAAGTACTGTAGTTGCTCATTCCAAAGTGTAGATCTTTATGGGCAAAAAACTCCATGGACACTCTTTTAAAAAGCACTGAGCGAAAAGGATTTAGCAAGAACCATCGAACACAATCGAAGGTATGACTCTTGGATCGAACTCCTGGCCAAATTCAAATATGTCTGGCAAGGTGTCAAATGTAATAGGAGGTAAAGAAAACCTTGTAGGTATCAACACGTGGTCTGCATGACGTTGTGGTCTGCATGACATTTAACAACAAAACTGGTATGAATCGTGCGAATATATTTTTGGCGTTTTTGTTTTATTATTGTTTTATTTATTAGGCACCATCAACTTAGTTCCTCAATGCAGTGCGCTTCACAGGACCCTCTACCGATGGCTTATGTCATTATTGAATACTTTGACGGCACAGGTGACGCTGTAGATAAGCGACTGGCTGCTGTGCTGTGTGATGCTGTATCAATCCCTGCACGGGTCAAATATTTGTATGGCGTACAGGTAAAACTCAGGTACAGGATTTTCTGGGTCTGGCTGTTTGTGTATGTAAGTTTAAACGTTTGTAAATGCACCCACGATACACGAGTAGTGTCGGTCAACGTTTTAAAATATACATGTCTAAGTCCAATAACCTATTCGGTTCCAATACATTTTCTGGTTTATGTCAATTACTGTCGCATGTTAACGATCGATAAAATTAAGTTTAAAATCCAGCGTATTCTGGAGAATGCAAAATCGCAAGATGGAGCGATCCTGTAGACTCCTGTAGCCAGCTGAGTACCTATAGCTTGTCTTATTTATACTTTAACAAGAAAGATTACTTCGTTAGAAAAATTTATCGATTCTGTTTGGGTTATTGACTGGTTGTCGAACACGGGTTTAGAGTGAGTTTTGGACAAACTGTTGACCGTTTACAAATATTTATGCAATTATACATGGCTGTCAACAGGAACTGCCACGTTGGATGGTATAATGCTGATTGTTTTTCTAAACAAGCTTATAATTGTAGCTTTTGCCAATCCAAAACATTTTTTACTTTTCTGATGAAATGTGTTAAATGTGAAATCTCACAGCAAAACATACTCTACCTACTTTACCAAAGAGGTCGAATTCCAAAGGAGGATAAGGAGTTATCGTGTTATGCAGTCTTACAGCGAGAAGTGCTTGTTACTTGGGTCATGAAGAGTTCAATGTGTTTCAAAGATTATAAAAATTGATGATATATGCTAAAAAGTAACGTTTGGTTTTATGTCAAAATAACATCACACCCATATTTCCCGAACGTGTAGGTAGAGGGTAGTACATGAATCAAGGGTTGAACCTATTGCAATCAATTCTAGAAAGCCAATAACGCTTTGACTAATCTATGAATCGGATCCTAGGTTGGTTGCACTTCCGACAAAAAAGCGGAAAAACAACAAAAAAAGAATAGCAACTAAAATTTATGCAAAGAAAAATCACCTTTCCTATACCAACCCGACCTATAATTGCGTACATCCTACCGCGTAGTGTTTTATTCATGTTTTTCCCCATTATACTGTGGAGTTAGAACAACATCCTTCTTAGATTCAACGAGAAGATTGTTTCTTTACCCGCGGGGACGGAATATCGACTCTATACGGCCCGTTCACGACCTACGATGATGCGACTTAACTCACTGCGACATGCACGTGTGTCACTTTTGTCCTTTGTGTGACTGCGCGTACTTCTCAATATGTAAACCACACTCGAATACGTAAGTGTCACGTTTATATGTCATTTATTCTTCCGAGAAACTGAAAGTCGCCCACGGTCGGTCAGACGACACAGTTTGCGCTACGGTCGCATGCGTGTAAAAATACTCTTATCCAAGGCGAATATATTTGTTATCATTGCAATATTTGTTTTGTTCTGGACTATACCTGGGCTACCTTCTAGTTACGGGGGATATGGAGCTCAGTTTCGAGATTTTAATTATTTTTTTTTAAAGACAAGTTTTTAATGTTATAACTTTACTATAAATACCTCGATGAACCGTACCCAATGCATCCATCAGCACAATGTTTTGAGAGCGTTACATTAGTCCTAAACGCCTTTTTTTGTGCGAAAAATGTTATGTAATTTTTCGCACAAAAAAGGCGTTTCCTAGCAAAAAAACCGGCTTCATAAAGGGAAACCGGCTTCGTTTGCACCTTGTAATTTGACGTGGCCTCAGTATCTACAATCGCGTTGTTGGCATGCTCTAGTCTAATCCAATCTAGTCTAGTCCAATTTCTTACATTTGTTTTCATCGCCAGTGCTGTCGCAGAACACGTGTTGCTTGAACGTGGCCAAGCAGATACGGAAGAGTTACGCAAATGTTATGGCAAGCTCTGCAGGGAAATACAAGCGTAGCTCGTTATTTGTGGTGAAAGTGATGCGTATACAGATTTTTAAGGAAGCTGTGAACAAATCTGCTAAAATGTCTTTCTCTTTTAGAAGTTTTTGACTTTCGACTTCAATTTGGTTTTAATTTGGCAAGATCTGTCTTTTTTTTAATCTTTGTTGTTATTTCTCAGTCGATGCAGTTTGTCTACACTTATTTAAGACACTGATATAAAAAGGCAAATAGCAGTTTTGGTAAGTTAAAAATTATAAATGGCACGTTTAATAATTACTTCAGCAGTTAAAACTAAGCAGTAAAGTATACAAAAATGAGTAATAAAAAATAATGAAATGGATCAGTGAATATACTATAATTGAGCAAGAAAATAATTAACTGGGCGGTAAAAATGATTGAACGAGCGGTTACGTGTGGGCAGTAATAAATCGGAATTTGTCGGTAAGAAATCTCATTCTAAGCAATTCTATGTATAAACAATGAGGTGTAAGTGGGGGGTGTACAAGGGGCACTCCCCTGACACCACTCTCATCAAAAGATAATGCACCGTTCTTTAGAAAAACCAATTATTGTAACTTATCCTCAAAACATTTTATATTCGCTTAAAAAACATAGTCGACGTAGCCCCGCTACGCGGGGTTCCTATTTCTGTCTGCAGGGTTTACAGTAACCTAACACGAAGGGGAAGTCGGGGTTTTAGTTCGCTCGCTCCGCTCGCTCACTAGACCCCGCCATCCCCTTGGACCCTAACCTGTCCGGGTCGGAGTGCCCCAAGTCCGATGATCTGCCGAACTATTTATCGAACCGCTTATTCCATCATTTTTACCGCTCATTCGGTTATTGGACTGCTCAATTATTTTTAGAATTGACATGGTATGATAAAATAACCGACTAATTGATTTTTTATTACTGTCCATGTTTTACTATCGCAATAATTAATGAACCGCCATTAAATTAAATAACTGCTCTATATGTTTTCCAACTGATCATAATAACATCTCGAATATTTAAACAGCAGCTCAAAAAAATAGTTCCCCTTATCTTCCTTGACGAGGATGCAAAACAACACTTTGTATATCTAAGATTCTACGGCCATTTTCAAACACCCCATTCGAGCTTCAAGCTACATCACACTTTTGATACGACACGGCTATTTCTCAAGTCTGAAGTAGGCACTAGTGAAAGAGACAATTCTAGTGTCTCGCTTGAAAAATCCATTACATAATGCGTAGGTATAATACGAAGGGTAAGGGCTTAGGGCCTGCATGCGTGTGTCATGTTCGAGAAAGGGCACTGTCAGCTGAGACTGATCATCTCTTAGTAATGTCGGTTTTGTTAATTGCATCGTTTTTGAACTATTGTTTTAATCTTTTTACTCTGTGCACGTCTTTCTATATCGTTCTCACATATATGTATAATCTGAACGTGAATGATGTAACCAAACTAACACATATTGGCGAAATATGCGTGCGTTTTAATGTTTCATGTTTAGCGACCGTATTGCTACATCAAAATACATTAATTTATAAGACCACGGAATAATAAAGCCGGAGAGATCATCATCTGCGTAGCTTTTTCCCAAAATATTGGCGGCAGTATTTTATATGGATCGACCGCCTAACTGACCGAAAAAAGCCGGAGTAAATCCGTATAATAAATTAGTAAACATGACGCTTGACTTGAAGCAAGCAAATAAGTTAATTTATTTTTTCTTTCAAGTAACTTGCCTCCGATAACCTTGCTAATAAAAGATAAGAGATCTACCTAATACCCATTCTAAATCTCACTCAGTCATTCCTTACAAAGACTACTTAGTGTTGGTATCACATTAGCCTCCCAGGCGTTTCCTTGAGCAGCATTTAACAAAAAGGCACGAAGTCCTCGCGCTGGTGCGAAATGAAAGGTGTTCGGTGGAGCGTATTTCCTTTAGAGGAACTTAGACCATCCGTTTTTCAAGAGCTTAGACCAGGAGCGTGACACTTTTATTAAAAGTAATGTCACGTAAGAAAAAAATTAAATGAAGAATTGTATGAAATTTAACCATTGGTAATTTTCCTTTCTAATCTATAATATAATACCAATCTTTTACCTAAATCTAGTGAAGATGTGGGTAATAAGTTAGTATTTAATAATCTTAATGCTTGAGACTGTTTCAGATACTTCAATTTAGAAATTAATTGAATATTAATGGATAACCTTGTGTTACTTTATCTTAAGAATTCTAGACATAGATAAGTGGTAATAATTTTGAAAGCATTTGAAATGTATTTATAATTTTGTAAGTAGGTTATCAAAATACTTTTACAGATATTTCGTTTTATAATCTTAATTATGTCGATGTTTTCTATCTAACTAACCTAAGAGGAAACAGCCGGAACAAACTCTAATTTTGGTAGCTTATTTCAAAATTAATATATATTATTTTACATAGGGCTGCTTGGGCACTTATAAAACGTCCACAAAAGATGCACGGTTATTAATTTACACAACATCAAAAACCAAAGCATCACTATACCATAATCACAGATTAATCATCAATTAGTCTAATGCCTTAAGTTCGTTTAAAATAATCCCAGTAAATACTAAGTGATATACTTCTTTATTTAGTAACTGGTGGCTAAATAATACAAACGCATGGATCGATCTTTAAGGTTAAGCCGTGCTTGCCAAAATTGGTCTGTGGATGGGTGACAATAATTACATACCGAGTTTCCGCCGTGCCTCGAAAAGCACGTTAAGCCGTTGGTCCCGTTAGCCGGTGATCGACCTGGGCCTCCGGACAGATATCATAATAGCGAAAATACCCATACATTTCGGTGGAATAGGTATTATTTATATTTTATATGTATATTTATATTAATTTTGTATGGGGCAGCAACTAATTATTTCGCAATTACGATGTTTGTCCGGTGAAGAAACATGTTTGGTTTGATGGTCTGTAGCACACCCTTAAGTATGTATATACCCTTTCCGTTACACCCTGTATATTATTTATTTATTATTCCACTAGCTGTCCGGCGCCACTTCGTTTGCGTCACATTTTCCCCGTTTTCGCAACATTTTTCATTGCTGCTCCACTCCTATTGGTCGTAGCGTGATGAAATATAGCCTAAAGCCTTCCTCGATAAATGGGCTATCTAACACTGAAAGAATTTTTCAAATCGGACCAATAGTTTCGGAGCCTATTCAATGCAAACAAACAAACATCCAAACAAACAATCAAATATTTCCTCTTTATAATATTATTATTAGTTTAGAAGTTTGGATTTAGATATACTGAAATTAAACAAAAGGTCATTAAATTCGTATAAAACCACTATTATCAAAACAATCAAAACGATTTTACAGTTAGCCATATTATTCCGAAGCACGTTATCAAATAAAACTCGCCTCGGCCACAAATCAATATTCAATTGAATTAAATTCTCTCGATGCCATCCATGAATACTAATTTCAATGCATTTTAAGTGACTTTAAATGGTTTGCCTATTATTTATTAAGATATTTTAACTTCTTCTTTGCTGTGTACTCAGTTATTGACTTGAGTATTAGGTAAATAGTAGCTTGCAGGTTCAAATCCAACATTTTGCATTGATTATGTACTGATGGCAGCATTTGCGAAGGGTACAAAAGGTTGTATAAATAAGGGACTAAAACAAAACAAAAATTATAGACTCAAAATTGTGAAAAAAACACTAAATAGCCAACATATTTACATGTCGTTTACTTTTAAAATATATTATATGAACAATGGTGTTCATATAATATATTTTAAAGTAATTAAAAATAATTTGAACATTAGGGTAGGGGAAAACTACTGACTGACTTCGTTTAGTTAAAATATAAATAAATTAAAAAATACACTTCTTAGCTTAAAATACTCGCGTTATTCTTTTAATGCTTTACGTGTTTTAGATGCAGTTCATACAGATAAACCTGTGTTCAGAAAACACGCTGCTTTATGAAAACTCCCACATTAATATTCACCACACATTTCTAAATCTTTATTCAGGCAAGCTCCTGAACTACAAAGTACTGTCGTCGACAGCTGTCAAACTTACAGTGCAATTTAATTAGTCCAGTCTGACCACAGAGCAGTTAGCAACAGCAGCATAACAAGGTAAAATGTTTATAAATTGTTGCCGAATTTTTTGCCCTCAGTTTGCAACCGAGCTAGTTAGAGTACGAAATTAAAAATGTTTCATTGTTCCGTCGACGCGAAACTTTTCCTTATGGTAACATTGAGCTTGACTGCACTTTGTTTTGTACTTACTGCTTATTAAAACTGGACTACGTTATTTAACTTTTAAGATGGTCGTTTAATATTAATAGCCTCTTTGAGAAGTTGATGAAGAAAATAAAACGGAGCAGTCCCTTCGAAAATGACCATGCTATGAAAAATAAGGAGATAGAAATATTAGTTGTTTAAAACTCATTCTGCCTCAATTTTTTTTCTTTCAATATTACATCCATTAATTGTTAGTAAACATAATTATATGTGTAACATGTAGGTTTGACAAATTTGGTTGGACGAACGGCAATCTTCCCCGCAGTGACATTCAGGAGACTGTTCGAGCTGCCTCGGGCCCCCTGCTGCAGGACGCGGCAGGCTTACGTCTGATCACTACGAAGCTATCAGAGAGTGAGCGCATCAGCAAACATACCCAGTCTTAGAAACCTAAGAGTCCACCCACACGAGAATCTGGAATAACAGGATCGCTGTGAATGTGCGATGGCAGTACAAATACGCTACGGATTAATCAACGACATATCCACGTTTTTAATATAAAGTTATACTCAAAGGAATATATTTCTCCTTATCTTGTATATTGACATTAACTTTATGAACGGAAATATTGAAGATTAT
Source organism: Cerastis rubricosa (assembly GCA_949152445.1). Taxonomy (NCBI): domain Eukaryota; kingdom Metazoa; phylum Arthropoda; class Insecta; order Lepidoptera; family Noctuidae; genus Cerastis; species Cerastis rubricosa. The sequence continues at coordinate 6,248,276 of OX424547.1, forward strand.
TCGTACCGCAATATAAATATTAGTAGCCATTGCCAAGAGTCTTAAATTAGTATTTATAGTTTTTTTTAAACGCTTTTTTAAACCATTTAAATAAACAACAAGCCAATCCCCGAAACAAATGACAACAGCAACAAGATAACTACTAGTTATTCCAATGAAGACAGTTGTCGGCCTCAAATAGTTTATGTTAAGCAAGTAGCGAGTACAAGCGAGGGACGGAGGTAGTGAGGAACGAGACAAACAGGCCTCTTGGTGTGTCTAACCGCATGAGGTAACAGAATCAGCAAGTGGGTGAACTGATAGAGGCACACTGAGGGCTGAAACAGTTTGTCGTGAACAAAGGTATTATAAAGCCATGTACGACACAGGTGGTGTGGTAATAAACGAGCTGGTGGCTAAATAATAACATTCGCTCGAGTCAATGGTTCGTGGATCGCCGAGTTTCCTCCATGCCTCGAAAAGCACGTTAAGCCGTTGGTCCCGCTTGGCATTTGTAGATCTTTAACAATCGTTACGGGTAGTCAGTGGCCCGAAATTCTGACATCCAGTCTTATCAAATGATATCGTATTACCCAGTACTAACTGGGTTGTGGAGATCAGATAGGCAGTCACTTAATGTAAAATACAGGTATTCAGCTGCATCCGGTTAGACTGGAAGGCGGCCCCAACATAGTTTGGAAAAGACTAGGCAGATGATGATGATATACGACACAGGTGGTGGGATTATATCCAGACTTCAGCCGACTGTGGGAAAATTTAATCTTTTTGCAGTACCACTTTCTCACGACAGCTTTAAACCCAGCTCACCATTATTAACGAAAACTAGACTAGACCAACTAACCAGTTCAAAGATCACTTCCATTTTTGTGGTTCGCTTGTTTGAGTTCGTAAGATTACCTACGGACTCCTTTGCAATGAAGAAATCTTTTAAAAAAAAATTCGGATAATATTATTTTTTTTTCCTTAGGTACATTAATATACTGACTCAATATATTTAAACTGCCTCGTTGGTCTGGTTTTTGCAAGCGCGACTGCTGAGCATAAGGGTCTGGGTTCGATGCCCGGGTCCGCCCAACTGTTATTTATGTAGTTTTTCCATCAAGAATCTCAGTAGAAGCCATGGAGTCGGGATTTTTGCCCAGTTGATGGCAATAGCCTCGCCCCTTATTACATGTGACTTAAACATAACTGGGAAAAGTGGGTGTACTATTAGATACAGCTCTGCCTAACCCTGCGGGGATTATAGGCACGATCTGATGCTATGTTACATTAATATAATCATCATTCATCATCATCAACATCAGTTTAGCCGAAAGACGTCCACTGCTGGACATAGGCCTCCCCCAAGTGTCGCCACATTGACCGGTCCCGTGCGAATCGCATCCAGCGTATCTCCGTTACCTTCACCAGGTCATCGGTTCAGCTAATGGGAGGCCTTCTAACGGTTCGTCTTCCGCTTCCATTAATATAATTACGTCAATTAAAGCTTTATCGCTTCAAATCAAGTGAGACGCAGCCAAATGCAAGCCTATTTATTGTATAAAAAATCAGTTTATTACGACCCACGTCACATGATAAATTTCCCAAACCAACACATTAAACATTAACCTACCTAAAAACATCTCTAAATAGTTGTCACAAACAACACGTGACCTCCATTACGGGATCTATTCCTACTTTATTCAATTCCCAATAAAACTATTCCTCCCGTTACACAACGAGCTCGCCCACTGAGACTGTAGAGTGTAGGCGTATTCCGCCCGCCCTAAAACAACCAGCCACATGGACATGGACTCCTTATTTGAAATGCAAAGGGTCGCGTGTTGCCACGCTTGGGACAAATCCACACCGGTTTGTGGGAGACGGTCATTTGTTTACGGGTTTTCGTGTGTTCTTTTGAAGACAGTTGTGATATTGAAGAGATTATGAATGATATTATTATTTGATGATATTAGAGATTTATTGATATTATATCTCTAATATCATCTAATATATATTTTTTATTAGATGGTAGTCTGATTTTCGATGTTTGAGAGAAAAATGTGTCTTTCTAAATATTTTTTTTTGTATCATTGAACTCAACTATAAAAAAATATATATTTATAATATTTATAAATTGGTTCAGTGATTTCGGAAAATAAGGACTTGAAAGTTTGTATGAAATGTCGTAAGGCGTAAACGCTCTTAATATTATGTGTGTATATTCATTTGATAGAAAAGACCCGCGCGGTGGTCCTTATTAACTTTACTTGAGTAGCTCTCTTCAATAAGTATCTTTTCATTTTGGCATATGTTTATGGGTGCCTTAATTTATTTATTTATTTATTTATTTATTTATTTATGTACACACAAAACACTTAAAAGAACAATACATTAAGATACAAGAGCACAAAGGTACTGCTTATTTCAAAAGAAATTTCTTCCAGCAGACCTGCGAATGGAAAGTTGGATTAGAAATGTAGACATAGTGTGTAGAAAAGATAAAACAGGAAAAAATTAAATTAGAGCTTAAAACAACAAATAATAATAATATATTAATATTTAAATAATATATTAATATTTCTAGTTAGAATGTAAAATGAATACATAACAACAATTTGTATGAGGGAGCCTTAGAGACTCGTTATTTTTTATTTGTAATAAAAAATAACGAATCTCTAAGATTCAGGTTTCAAGAACAGTGTAGTGATGATGCAAATTCAATGTCTGTTCCTACCTACGTTCAAATCCACCGGTGACTCCTATCGAGGATAAAAAGGAACCACCACTGCTCCTATTAGCGCCTATTGATGGCCTGATGGTCCTAATAAACCACTCACATTTTAATATCCCTCTTCATTGTGAACGTATTCTTAGGACAGTATCGATTCAATCGGCGACCGTTTTAATTTAAACGGCATGGCCAGAGATTGCCAGTTTGTGGCGACCGATTGGTTTGCCGACTGGACAACGTTTTCTGAGAGAATTTAATATGAGCAGCGCGTGTTACTTGATTAAGGCTTTTAGAATACTTTAAAATACAGTTTATTAAGTGTTTAAGGGAAACTGTTTTCCTTGCTTTGAATGAAAACCTATTAGTGAACTGTACAATTTATTTGTTAGTAATTCATCCTTATTGTCTTGACCATTTCTTTTCTTTTTGCATACTGTGTCTTTCGCATCACATTGTACACTATCATCATCATTTCAGCCGACAGACGTCCACTGCTGGACATAGGCCTCCCCCAAGAAAGAATTAAATATACATAATCGCCACGCTTGGCAGGCGGGTTGGCGATCGCAGTACGGTTGTTACAAAAGCACAGAGAACGCTGCTGCCCCTTCTTTGCTAAGTCCCTTATTCGCCTCTAACGACACCCACGGGAAGATATGGGATGGTGCTATTCTTTACGTTCTACATCATACAGGATCACCGTACACTATACTTGTATCTTATTTCTTGTATTATTAGGTGTGAAATTGTAGATTTTAAACAGTGCAGCAATTGTAGATAGGCAAATAAATAAGTAAATTTCCCAATGTATTTGAGGTCGTTGGAACCTATCTTGTTCTGCCACATTACACTATTAGTGGTCATCATAGTGATCACTCTCTTTCTAGCGTTTTTTTTTTTATAGCTTACAGTCTCCCACTCCTGGGAAAAGGCCTTCCTCCATCCCTTCCAATTCTTGCGGACTCCAGTTCTCTCTAGCCTATAAAATCATATATTAATAAATCAGAAAAAACTTCATGACATAATTGGCTACATTATTTACTTAATATGGGATTAAAAGGACTTTTCCAATTTTCTGCTCCAACGAAACCGAATAAGGCAACATCAACACAAAACAAATAATGAAAATAACGAAGACTTTTTCTAACAAAAAAAAAAACCTGATAATCTTATTATTTTCATCCTACCTAGCTAAAACCAAGGACAACAAACTACCTTTCCACGGAATTCACGAAAAATCCTTACATTTTCCATTTCAGCAAAAATCGAAAACGAAACGAAATGTAGGAAAACTACAGTATAAATAAACTCTTTCTCTTTTCGTGTATTTCGACTTCAGGTCGAGTTATTCAATGGTCTGATATCAAAACATTGGATTTCGCGCCGTGCTCGCTCATCAATACAAATGTCTGTTACACTTTGGTGACAAACGGTGGGCAGGAATTTACAGCAAATGTACATATTTTAGAGAAAGCCAGTGTTCGGGCTGCCATGCCATTTTCGTTGGGATTGAATTTATGTTCTATAAATGATATTACTTCTGGTTTAAATCATGTTAGCTGTGAAAAGTGTCTAAGATGGCACGGACTACATTCATCAAGAGAAGATTTTTTTTATTGAAGTAAAGCTTCAACGGGTCATTCAGTTAATTACTTAACTGACATCATTTAATCATCATTTTTTGATCATTTTATTAAAACTATTTCTCTTTAAACAGGTGTCGTAATAAACGAGTAAATTTTATTTGCCAGTTCGTGTGTTGATTAGTTTATGATTTCTTTAATTGCTAGATCACTTCAATATAGTACCTATAATTAGCATAGTATATCTATAATATACACCACATATTACTTGGTGTAAATTAATTTAATGCCACATAATAGAGATTGCAGGCATTTATAACTTTAGGAAAAAGTCATTCTGCAATCAAACTGATCTAGAGTAGAATATAATGCATTCCTTTGTCAGAATATTCTACAAAGCTGTTATGTGAATATGTATTACGATCATAATATTCTGCCGTTTCCGTCGTACAAATATGGTTTGTAAAATTATGGTTCATCAATACATTAAAATTGAGTTATCAATCATTAGAAATAACAAATAATTTAAATTAAATGAAAAATGTTTGTATGAGAGATTAATTATCATCTGCCTAGCCTTTTCCCAAACTATCTTGGGGTCAGCTTCCAGTCTAACCGGATGCAGCTGAGTACCAGTATTTTACATGAAGCGACTGCCTATCTGACCTCCACAACCCAGTAACTAGGTAATACGATACCCCTGGATGTCAGACTTTCGGCCTCTGACTACTCGTAGCGACTGTCAAAGATCTACAAATGACAGTGTGGACCAACAGCTTAACGTGCTTTTCGAGACACGGAGGAAACTCGGGGTATACTTATGGTCACCCATCCACGGACCAACCTCGGCAAGCAGGGCTTAACTTTATAGATCGACCCTGGTGGCTGTTATTATTAAGCCACGAGCTCCTCCAGATGTCAAATCAGAAATCTAAGAAAGGTGTATGACCTTCTGGAACAGTAGGTATGTGGTTAATCGAAAGTGTTCTAATTGATCACCTTTTTTTTGTATCAACCTAATGAAAATATTGAAAACCTCGTTGATCTAGTGGTTGCGAGTGCGACTGCTGAGTATAAGTTCCTGGGTTCAATTCCCAGATTGGGCAAAGGTTTTTCTATTAAGAATTTCTCAGTAGCAGCCACGGAGTCTGGATTTGTGCCCGGTTGATGGCAATAGTCTCGCCCCCTATTACGTTCATGGGGCTTAAAACATAACTGGCGAAATGTGGGTGTACTCGCACTATTAGGTTCACCTCTGTAACGTGACAGTAATTCCAGAAGGGTTAGGGTTTCTATAATTATTGGCGTGATGTTATGTTATAATCATAAAAATATTTATTCATCAGACCAGACTCACCCAGACTGGTAAGAGAAGCTATTGAAATTACTAAATATAAGAACAGCAACAGGGAAGCTGGGTTTCAACTGTCAAGAGCCTGGAATCCAGTGGTTCAACTGTGTAAAACCCGAAATGATGCCGTAAAAAGTTCGCGAGTGGACACAGTGAGTTCCGTGTGTCGGGAACAGAATTGAGTTGTGAGTGACAGTGGTGCGGTGCGCAAAAAACGGAGCAAGAATGAGGGTAGACAGTTTTGTCTGCTTATAAACAATCCACCCGCAATAACTTCAGTTTATCCGTGATCATGGCGTTTGCAACAGCGCCGAAATATCGGGAACTTAAAACAAATAATAAACATGGTAAATATCCCGTTACAAGTTTTATTGATAATATTTATTCAGGTTATGTTGCCTATTCTTCCGGCCCGTGTCTCACCACCAAACTCAATAATACAAGACGATGGACCGACATCAGTTTTCGAGCTGAAGGCGCACTGACTAGGATGTTCAATGTTGCAGCTTCGTATTTACCTATGAGAACTTTCAGGCTCTAGCTCGGAAACGTAGCTGTTTTCGAACTGTTTATTTTTAACCGACAACCGTAAATAGAATGGGATGTATTGAACTGTTGATTCTAGTCTAGCTGTTTTGTGATAAAGTTCTGAATAACATTCAAGTTGCGGAATTCATGATCATGAAAAATAGAATAAAAGATTGGTCTTAGATTTCTTCGTCAAGATTTATTTAATTATTCGTTTATACTCTCGTGGCTAAATAATAACAGCTGCACGGATCGATCTTTAAGGTTAGGCCGTGCTTGTTGAGGTTGGTCCGAGGATGGGTGACCATAATTACATACCGAGTTTCCTCCGTGCCTCGGAAAGCATGTTAAGCCGTTGGTCCCAGCTGTCATTTGTAGATCTTTAATCATCGTTAAAGGTAGTCAGTGGCCAGAAATTCTTCTACATCTTTGACAGGCGTTACGAGTAGTCAGAAGCCAAAAGTCTGGCATCCAGTCTAACCAAGGTGTATCGTATTACCCAGTTACTGGGTTGTGGAGGTCAGATAGGCAGTCGCTTCATGTAAAACACTGGTACTCCGCTGCATCTGGTTAGACTGGAAGCCGACCCCAAGATAGTTTAAAAAGCTAGGCAGATGATGATGCCTCTGACTGGAATTCCAAAGTGAGTATCGTATTACCCAGTACTAACTGGGTTGTGGAGGTAAGTCAGATAGTCACTACATGTAAAATATTGGTATTCAGCTGCATACGGTTGGGAGCCGACCCCAACATACTTGAAAAGGCTAGGCAGATGATGACTCTCACTGGAATGCCACACTCACACATAGCAAGTACCAAGGGATCCAAAGAATAACTAATCTTAATAAGTTAGTTGTATCCAGCACACTGTAATTGTAATTGTTGTTTGCATATTTAACGGGCGGCAACTTTGATTGCCATATTTTCTATCGACACGCTAAAAAGATCTAAAAGATCTTCATCTTCCTGCCATTGTTCTATGTTACGGTCGGACGGGTTGGTCGGAGCAAAACGTTTTTTTCTACCATTCTCCTTTGAATTAAATTGTACGAATGGCTTATAGTGTACGAATTTGAGTAAAACATGCAAAACACGGAATCCTTTTACCTGTTTCCATAAAAAACAAAGACCAACTGAAGCCGTAACATAAAGCTCCAACATAAAATAAAATCCGTTTTACTGAAGTCTGATACAAATAAAAGCGTTAACTGTATTGGAATGCCGAGATCTACGAACAAAGTGCTTAGCTCATCAAACCTTTAGCACTACCTGCCTTTGAATGCTTCAATGTTGCACCTTATCCGGTTTTTTTTTTCTATAGGAACTGCTAGAGTGCTATTTACCAAAGTGTTACATTGATAGACCAACAATTATTTCGGTTAGCAACATGATGGATCTTTTTTGATGAACTACCTGCATGCCTTGTATGTTTACTCATGTTTCCACAAATAAATGTCTTGTCTTGATGTCAAAACTACTTATTGCTACAAGTTTCCGTCACTGTTTCTTCGAGGAAAAGTGTGTGTTTTTCCAACTTAGACAAACGGATTGGAAAACCCATAGGATATCCCTAGCTACAATAAAATAATTCTTGCGAAATGTTCTGGTTCTCATTAAATAAAAATGGTAATGGCTGTTGATTTTCTTTATTTTAGATCTTAGCCAGAATAATTTACTGTAAAAAAATTACAGTTTAAAATATTTTTGAAAAAATATTGTCGGATATAGATTACAGATATAGGATACCCAACACCACGCTATGCTCCAAAACATAGCTAAGAATATTTTCGATTAAAACATCTTTCAAATGAAACCAATTTTATCAAAATCGGTTCAGCCGTTTAGGAGCTACGATGCCAAAGACACACACAGATACACACGTCAAACTTATAACACCCCTCTTTTTTGGTCGGGGGTTATAAACACGAATGATGAAACTAGGCAAAAAGGAAAAGAGTACCGGGAAAGATATGGGGGACGTCTTTGCCCAGCTGTGGGACATTAAAGGCTTTTAAAAAACTTTAATAAAAAATAAACTTACATTTTCACGATTTTTATCTGACACTTTATTTATTTTACGAAATAAATTCGATTTAACAGCCTACCAAACTACAAGTTCAATACTTAATCTGTTCGAATGTGAACACTATAAACCTCAGCAAGATCTCATAAAACGTAGAAAAGTGCCTATAAAGGTGCCATAAACTATTCGACACTACCACAGATTTCGAACTGCTAGGTATTAGCACTTCAATTTCCCATCTGGTGCCGTTGACTTCTTGAGTATGCATCGTAAAATGCTCTGGCAATACGGTTTATTCAAAATATACGATTTGGTCTGACAAGTATTCGTTAATACTGCTTTAAAACTGACTTTTCAGTAGTACTACGCCTTTTTCCTATGGTTGTAGGCTGAAACCAAAGAATTTGCTGCTACTAAACCTTTATAATTATACTCCTTCGGCTTCGTCCACGTCAAAAGTGTTTTACCTGACCTTTCTGAAGAATATCACCAATGAGATCATTTGTAAATATCTTTTATACTATTGCCGCACGAAAAAGGACATTTGCTTCATCGATGACAGTGAATAAAGCGCTGTTTTACTCTCTAGTGAATAAAAAAAAATGAATTTGGAGCAAGCACAAAATATACGTGGGGCCATACTAAACGTTTCTGGATCTGAACACTTACAATAAAAGAATGACAAAAACCAAATATGGAATTCGAGAATGGAACTCTTTGGGAGCCCTTTTTAATTTGCGAGATTGTCAGTAGTAACATTGTAAGTAGTTGTTTCTTCATTATGAAATCCTTTCAAAAAATTTGTGTGTCGCTATCAAAATAAAAAAAAACTCTTGAACATTTCGTCCAATGTTTTTTTTTATGATTTTCGTTGTGGCAGTCAACGATGTCTGTATTGTTTGTGCAATAGTTGATGAAATATTTACTGCCAAAGTCGTAAAAATTGTGTTCTAGTACTACTATTAATTTTCTGGCAGTCCATGGTAAAAAGTAGAGTACCTACATAACAAAAAAAAAACATCTCGGTTTTTGTATCCCTCACTCCGCTCAGGATTCTATTCTAGAATCCCTTGCTTCACTTGGAATTCTACTCTAGAATCCTTCGCTGCTCTCGGGATCCAATTTAGACCCTCAAATTAAATTCCTCTTCCTTTTTCCACTTGTTGTATAATCTACTATTGCTTGTCGCCTGTCATCCTCTCACCACGACCGATTCAAGAAAGAATCACTTAAAGATTTTTGTTACTTTGCATTCTTCGCTTCTTGCTTTTTCAAATCAAATCTTAATGACTGATAGCCTAGTGGCGTGACTGCCAAGTCAATAGGTCCCAAGACACGCAACTCTGATTATTCGAATTCATGTACGCATTGTTGTAATTATCACTCGCATCGGTCAAGAAAACCATCGTAAGGAAACCAACATGCTTGAGAGATATTTCTTGACGGCATGTAAAGCCAAGTCAGAGGACCAGGCGGCATAAAATCTCTGTCACCAGGTTAGTCGCTAACTACACGCTAAAAAACCGCAAATCCTAACTTAATATAGTTACGAAACCTCACTGCCTTTATGCATAGATTGAATAGAGCCAAAATTGGAATCCAGCAAGACAGTACAAGTACAAAAGGTACATCTAGTTCAATTTTAGCGCCTTAACAATCTCTAAGGCAGCGTGAAACAGCGGCGTCCGTCCGCAGATTACTATGAACGTCGTGCCAGGCGTTTCAAATTGCTTTCCACTACAACGGTACATGCAAATAGAACTATCCGTGAAGCGATTTGATACTGTTTGGATTTAAACGAAAATACTGGCTGTTTAATTAAACTGACTGATACGGATTTCCCATATCTTCCCGTGGGTGTCGTAAGAGGCGACTAAGGGATTTGCCAGAGAATGGGCAGCAGCGTTCTCTGTGTTTTTTTTTTTTTGTAACAACCGTACTGCGATCGCCAACCCGCTTGCCAAGCGTGACGATTATGGCAATACCCCCCAAAATGTCAACGTTGCGACACTTGGGTGAGGCATAACTTGATCTAGATCCGTTTTTTTTTGTGTTCGTAATTGTCAGGACAAGGTTTGTATGAAAGTAAACAGTATATTTTCCTCATTAGATAAATGCACCCTTCAGGCCATGCTGGTTGCTAGAAGTTGATAAAATACCATTCGAAATATATTTGAAAACAAAATGCATCTGGAGCGATTCGTTTTTTTATAAAAAAAACGAAATAAAAAAAAAGCCTAAAGACATATTTTACAAGCAATTAACATTATTACGTCAATGCCCAATTTCGTAAAATTGGTAGTTACACACATATACACTTATAATACAGTAGGTACATAACTGTGAATTGTATAGGATAACCTGCATATAATTGCGGAGGTGAACTCCCGAGATCGAAACCATGACCTCAGTGTCGCATTACGATGCACTAACCACAAGGCCGTCCACGTTTACAAGAAGTAGAATCACTTAGATGACAAATATTAGGTACCTTCCTACAGCTAGGTACAGTCAGGGAGCCTAGTATTGATTAAGAGACATTCAATCTGCGAAAATAATTTCGGAAAAGGCTGAAAATTATTGGATTCTCACAAAAATATCATAATTACGCCTGTTACTCCCAAAAACGGAAGTGTCGATGTGTCCATACACTTCCGTCTTCCCTTTCGGGGATAATTGTGAGTCTTCTCGATAGCACTTTGCCCTACCTGGGAATCGAACCCAGGACCTGATGCTAAGCAGTTGCGCTTGCAGATAGACCAACGAGGCAGTGGCTTAAGATACCTTTAAAAAGTACTAAAATATACTACCGAGGTCACAGACGGTCTGCCACTTTTCACCCATATGACCTAAGTTATAAGGTTGAAAAGGTGTTGACCGTCAGTGAACTCGTATATTATCAGTGTGATCTAAACTGTGAACGGCTTTCCCAAATCATTGCAACAACCACAACTTAATCCGCATAGAACCGGACCCTCAAGTAGGTGGTAAGTAAGTAGGTGTTATCTGTCAAAGGACGCTTTAATGGGACCGACGTCACCTATTCGGCTTGGAACTGCATATCCAAGAATAGACACTATTACGTGGTCTTCTTCGGTCGTGAATCTAGAGATAGGTAAAGCTCACCCTGTGTCTTGACCAAAACGATCGAGTTGTTCGGCGAATCAGATGTACTCGTATAACTTACACTTATACGACGCGTGATCAGGATGATCAGAGATGGTATTTTGAAGACTGGAACAAAATCGTATTATTGTCTGAAAACTGATGAAGATTTTAATAAGTAAATCAAACTAAATTTCACACGGAGTGAATTGACTATGTAACGTAACTAAAAAGGTATTGGAATTATTATTTTATAATTGAATAAAAATAGCGTTATTTTAAGGCTATCATTAACATTTAATTAATGTACCTCTTAAAGTTACGTCCCGATTCACCTCCGTGGTCCTAGATATCGCTATCAGCGATAAGACCGCCACTGTAACCATAAAATTAGCAGTATTGTAAAACCGATGTTTCAATTGCGTTATTCCACTGCGCTAAAAAACTCATACTTTTTATGTTCATTCATTGATTCCACAGCGCTCCAAGAAATTTTGAGTAGAGTTAACAAAAAAATAAATTAAATATCATGAAAAAAGAAAAAGATTGCATGTAAATATGTTTATTCAGTCATAATCACAACGTCACATCTAACAATTTTTTTTTCTGAATAACAAAGAAGGTAAAAATCACAGCTTCAGATTAGAAAAGTTTTCTGAAATCAAGAATACACATCACAATATTTTGTAAATGTTTTTTTTTAATCATTTATCGATTCAGTCATAATAACAACGTGAATCCACGTTAAAAAATACTACCGGTATTTCTATTTGTGTATAAAAAACCATTTTTCGTTTGCCTTTTATGCTGACTCTACTTATTTTATTTTGGAACGCTGTGGAATAAGCCTTTCAATTTTGGTGTAGAATAAAGTGTATTCTATTCTATTCCTATTCACGCCGTTTGACTGTACGATAATAACATTAATTTCATACACACATACCTCCATAAACTCAAACCTTTTTTTTATTCATGACTTAAGCAGACTCTATACGAGTAGTCAGGAGCCAAAAAGTCTGACATCCAGTCTTACCAAGGGTTATCGTATTACCCAGTTGTGGGTTGTGGAGGTCAGATAGGCAGTCGCTTTATGTAAAATACTGGTACTCAGCTGCATCCGGTTAGACTGGAAGCCGACCCCAAGATATTTGGGAAAAGGCTAGGCAGATGATGAGGCAGACTCTATAGGACGCCCTGCCTGCATCTGCTACGATCCTTGCATACTCTTTTCACCTGATCCACATTTAAACAGCCAACAACTAAATAGTCTTTCAAAACACAAAAACCGGAAGCGAGAACAAAATAAAAACAAACATAAAATACTTAACTTAAAACTGGCTTTCCAAAAGCCATTAACAACCGGCACCATTGCGGTAGACTTTTAACTCGCAGAAACAAAAAGGGTTACTCCACAGTCTACGGGCAAGTCGTAAACCGGTCCCTAAAACAGATGGTACACATAAGTGCAATGAATGATGGAAGCTTGAAGGACGGGTTAGGAACAGGTTTTTTGCAGTCTTGAGTGAATGAAATAGTTCTAGGGAAGCGTGGTCCGTCGTCGACGCCATCTTGGTTTACCATCTGGTGAGGTTATGGTATATACCAAACCGCACTAGGCCCGCGTGGTGGATTACAGCCCACTCCCTCTCATAGAGCGGAGGCCTGTGTCCCAACAGTGGGGACATTATAGGCTGATGTTTATGATGAGGTCGAATACGAGTCTACAAAGGTATTTTTTTTAAATCATCTAAAAATATCCATCATTAACATTCTCCAGCCCTTATCCTAATTTATTTGGGGTCTGCAAAGCATGTCTTCTTCTTCCATACTTCTCTATTACTCATCACAGTCCATACATCGTTTCTGTCTCTCACTCAAGACTTTCCTTACCTACGACATTTACAAAGGTTAACAGATAATGGACTTAAAAAAGTGATATTTTCCCATTCAAGTGTTTAGACATAATATCTCTAAACAATTGAATGTGGAAGCTTATTTATCTATTATTATCGGTCAAAGGTTTTGATTAGGTTTAAATATAATATATTAGACTTGCATATTGATGGATTTATTTACCTACTTATACAGGAAGATTTTGACTACGCAAATGTTATTTTAATTCTATATTCTCAGTACGCATGCAACTATCAATAGTGCTACACGCAAGGCATGGAACAGACATTAAATTAAACAAATACGAAGAAGACGGTTAAAAACAAAGCTAATTGGTTAATTAATTTTGACAAATAAGGTGTGGACAATTTTTTGTTGACAGTGAAATTGAAACTTTTTAAAAGTAAGTAATAATTGTTTATGAAGTTATAATTTGGGAGTTACTTGCAAACATTGTGTTCAGTATCTTCTTTATGTGTCATTTTCGCTACCGTGTTAAAATAATCATTTGTTAACTTAAGAAAATAATGGCTGTGACGTGTTAACAAAATACCAAAAGTACTCAATCTTATTGTAGATAAAAACTTTTTCAACTTTTAATGTTAAAAGACAATCATTTTTTTATCATCATCCTAGTATAGGATTGGGATGTTTGCCATGAAATTCTCTGGTCTCATTTTCCACTAAAACGAATATTAATACTGAAAATTTAAAGACTTGCTAGTTTGTAGACAATATGGCAATATGTAAACTGAGTAGTTGGACAGTAGTTACATCGAAGACGACACTAAAATGTGGTTAAATCTCTGTTCTAACACCTAGCTACGTGTATTTTTGGACTTGTACCAACACAACACGATGTTTTCGTGTGATCAATCTAGCGAAATCGCTCGTATTAGCAGATTTAGGACGCCGCGTTCGTTTGAACCCAATTGTCTTTTATTGGTTGAGTCCAAGGCCAAACTTGTTGTGATGTGATCACAGGATTCGTTTCGCTTTATTTACAATTTGACGACAGGTGATCAGAATTGTCTGCTTCAGTTTAAGCCTAGTTTTCATAGAGATATTAAGTTGTTCAACAATGTTTCATCAAAATGTTTGCAACATGTTGCGGGAGCGAGAAACATGTTGCTGGCATCATGGAAAGTTGCAATAGTGTCCGCAACACGTATTTTAACCAGTGAAAGTCCGTTTTATTATTATTTATTTATAGACTCCTCCTTAAAATATGTTATTTCATATCAACACCTGCTAAATGCTAAATTCTCGATTTTCTCATCTAATCCCTTAACTGTTATCTTTAGACGAAAAAAATAAGTAATAAGTACTTATTTTTTTCGTCTAAAGATAACAGTAACAGTAATAACTTCTAATTATAATAATTATACGATAATCAAAGTCGATATTTAAGTCATGTGTGATGTGAATCTGTTTTCATCTATCTATCTATTATAAAGCTGAAGAGTTTGTTTGTTTGTTTGAACGCGTTAATCTCAGGAACTTCTGGTCCGATTTGAAAAAATCTTTCAGTGTTAGATAAACCATTTATCGAGAAAGGCTATGAAAAGGCTATTTATAGAGAATAGGCTACATATCATCACGTTAGGATCAAAAGGAGCGGAGCATCAATGAAAAATGTTTCAAAATCGGGAGCTTTGTTTCATTTTATAGCTTCCGCTGCGTGCAAATAATACCTACGTGATAAACGGTTAAAATTTTGCTAAAATCACGTATGACAGAATTGTTCCCCTTCAAAAGTTTTAAAAAAAAGTTCTATCTTTTAAAGTTGGTTCACTATAACCTTTTTTATGCTAACCAAATTTGTTCTAATCTATACCAATATTATAAAGCTGAAGAGTTTGTTTGTTTGTTTGTTTGCTTGAACGCGCGAATCTCAAGAACTACCTGGTCTGATGTGAAACATTCTTTCAGTATTAGATAGCCCATTTATCGAGGAAGCCGCTACACTATATATCTTCACGCTAAGACCAATAAGAGCGGAGCAGGAATTAAAAATGTTGCGAAAACGGGGATATTGTGACGCAGACGAAGTTGCGCGGGAAAACTATAGTATTTAATAAGCATGCAATGATTTGCAATTTTAATTTCATACTAAGCCTATGCGTCTGTGTCTATACATCCGTCTGTCTGATAGACACTTGGTTGTTGCACTTGATTCACCCATGGTTAAAGAATGCCTAAATTGTGACAAATAAAATAAGGTATTAGTCCCTTAATTTCTGGATGTAAAATGATCGCAGAATACGAAACACCACTTTGCGCTCAATTATTGACATAGGCAAAATAGGTGTCAGGCTCAAATGGAATTGGGCGGGTCGCTTCAGCCACATGCATAACGACCGCTGGGCAAAGGTCTCCACGCAATTGGTGCAGGATGGACGTCGCCGCCGGGTCTGGGGTGGCGAGATGACTTTGTCGTGCATTGGGATGGCTGGTTCGACGTGACACACGAAAAGAGTACCTGGAAAAACATGGGGGAGGCCTTTGCCCAGCAGTGGGACCTTAACGGATAGTAACAAAAAAAAACAAAAAAAAAATTGTTAGTACGGAACCCTTTTTTTTCGGATGGGAAATCATAAATAACCCCTCCCGCTCTGAGCGGAGCGGAAGGGAGTGTCAGACTTGTACTGACTAAAACCCACCCATGTTCCTTCTTAGCCCTTTGCGTTCCAGGACCACGGTATCTCTTTCGAACAGTCCCGCAGCCCTGGCAGGCATCGGCCCTCTCGGACCTCTTCCGATTTGCTGACATCTCCTTGAGGCGCGTGTCGAACGCGCCGTCCGCACGGCCTGTGGTATGGTACCTTTGAGACCGGTTGCACGGAAGTTCGAGCCGCTTGTTTTTTTTAATAGTGTACTTGTTTGAGGAAAAACAACGATTTATGTTATTTTAAGTACCATATTCACATTATCCACCTTTATTTATAGCAAAACATTAAACAGTTTATTTTTTCTTAGTTATTTAAGTGCTAATTTATTAAGTAACGATGGTAAAATGGCAGTTCTGTAATATCAGACAGTAAGATTTTGAAATCATTCGACGCACGTAAACATAACGTTATTATTTGATTTTAAAAATCACATAAAATATTTATACAATTATAACACTTGATTAGTTCTGTAAGGAATCGATACTAATTATGCTTTCCGTTTCTAAGTTTTATTAAGTTTGCTATTTCTATTAAAAACTTCACTCTTTTTCTTCGTT
Source organism: Cerastis rubricosa (assembly GCA_949152445.1). Classification (NCBI taxonomy): domain Eukaryota; kingdom Metazoa; phylum Arthropoda; class Insecta; order Lepidoptera; family Noctuidae; genus Cerastis; species Cerastis rubricosa. The sequence goes on from OX424547.1 coordinate 6,264,701, forward strand.
TTCTTTGGCAGAAGTTTCACGACTTTATACGCAGTATTTTTCTACACATTTAATCATCATCTGCCTAGCCTTTTCCCAAACTATCTTGGGGTCGGCTTCCAGTCTAACCGGATGCAGCTGAGTACTAGTATTTTACATGAAGCGACTGCCTATCTGACCTCCACAACCCAGTAACTGGGTAATACGATACCCCTTGGTAAGACTGGATGTCAGACTTTTAGCTTCTCACTACTCGTAACGACTGTCAAAGATCTACAAATGACAGCCGGGACCAACGGCTTAACGTGCTATCCGAGGCACGGAGGAAACTCGATATGTAATTATGGTCACCCATCCACAGACCAACCTCGGCAAGCACGGCTTAACCTTAAAGATCGATCTGGGCGGCTGTTATTATTTAGCCACGAGCTCCTCCTCCTTTCTACACATTTAATGTAACATCAATTTCCTTTTATTCCAGATGAAGTACAAAACAACAGCTGGCTTACTTTTTCTAAGCTTGCTTGTCTCAAGCGAAGCTTTACGAATCCTCGTATGTTTTCCGATGACATCGAAGAGTCACGGCATATTGGGACATGGAGTAGTCAGTCGACTGCTGGAAGCTGGTCATGAGGTAGGGCCCTACTTCTAATAGTTTCGACTAGATGTAAGAGAAGACTGAACTACTGCGTTAACAAGGTATAGTATATACCCAGTACTAACTGGATTTTTTTGGAGGTCAGAGAGACGGTCGCTCCATTTAAAATACTGGTATTCAGCTGCATCCGGTCAGACTAGAAGCCAACCCTAACATATAGTTGGGAAAAGGTTAGGCATATGGTGATGTAAGGGAACACTAAGTGTACATTATTTCATCATAATTGCCTTCAAAACGGTGAAAGAAAACACTGTGAGGTAACAGACGTGTTTTAGAACCGAAAATCCGTAGAAATGTGACATTCGGCGAACCTCACTGTCCCCCAAGTGAACCCCAAGTGATGAATTACGGCCCACTCCTTCTTATACTGCGGCTGTTTGTGAGTGTGATTTTATATGTTTATAAACGCACGCCAGTAAAATTCCCAGTGCGGAGCAACGTTTTTTTATAACTATTTTTAGGCCCGTTAGGCGATTAGATAAGTGACCTTGTTGCCGACGCAGGTAAATATCTTCCTTGAGAATTGGAAAGAAGTAGCGCAGAATCGTGACCACTAGGATCGCGCTGGATTTCGAAGCTAGTCATAATAGTAAGTAAGAGGTAGGTATATTACGACCTTTAAGTTCCAAAGTACAAAGACGAGATATGAAAAGTGAGGAACTTCAACAAGATCTTAACTCCGATTGAGATGAAGATTCTAGTACTAACCTCGACTTATGCTGATGATCCCACGTCCTTGCTTTAAGGTACAATTATGCAGCAAATGCAAGTTATTATTTATTTATTTATTAACTCGTCATCACTATCATTACAGGAATGTCCTAATTCAATAGTGTGGCCATAAATACAATTTCATTATTCACCGTAACATATTCTGTGCATCGTGATTTTTGTGAACTCACTCAGAGAACAAGTAAAAAGATCTATGCTGTCTGCTACGTCATTAAGTACACGCAAGGTACGCGATATAGGGGCATAACACTAGGATTATAACACTAGCTGTTGCTGGCGAAACTTCGTTTGCGTCACATTTTCCCTGTTTTCGCAACATTTTTCATTGCTACTCCACTCCTGTTGGTCGTAGCGTGATGATATATAAGCCGATAGCCTTCCACGATAAATGGGCTATATAACACTGGAAGATTTTTTTAAATCGGATTTGGAACCTCTTCAATGCAAACAAACAAACAATCAAATCTTTCCTCTTTGTAATATTAGTTTAGAAAAACAATATTTACTTTAATATGTCATATTCAGGGTGTAAGGAACATCGACTCGCAAACGGGCATTATTCTAGATTTTTTTCGTCTGTTATAAAAAAATATATCAGCCGTTTCAGACTTCCGAAACGAAAGTATTTTTTCCAATTTTAGGTATTTTTTTTTTGTGGATATCTCTTATGTATATGAAAAAAGTTTTTATGTATGGCGTTTACGTTCTTTACATCCTGTTCTTCATACTCCTTTAAGCCGACCGACCATCGAATGTTAGAGACAATACCTCGGCACCACCACAGCTCTTGTGTCTAAATGCTAAGTAAAAATCAAACTTAGACTAATCAAATTGTTTTCTTGCTTTCAGGTGGTCCACATAACATCTTTTCCGCATGGCAAAGTGGTGCCTAACTTGAGAGAACTTAATGTCTCGTCGATAGCTGATGAATTTGCAGCGGATGATGCTGCCAGTAAGTTTAATACAGATTATTCGGTGAGAAGGATGATATGTCTAGAAAGGAGATGATTGTTGAGATGACGAGTATAATAGAGAGTATGAAAGCAGAAGACATGCTGCGCCGACCCCAAATAAATTGGGATAAAGGCAGATGATGATGATGAAGACTTTTTTATGTAACTAAGATGACATAGTTGCTATAAAAACTGCCAAAAGTACAACGTTATACCGATCTAACTAATTTTGTTTTGTGTCCCAATTTCTTTTTCTATAGCTTGGTAAAAATTGTTCACTTTCAAGAGTCCTTTAACCTAACATAATGTACAGTTTACGGTTTTACGCAATTTCGTCAACTCACTTACTATCTGGTACTATCAAATACCAACTTAAAATCAGCCTTCGATGCTCCCACTCTCGTTCACCGTAAATGTTCACGGGATGCATAGCAATGCGCACAGTTTTAGATTTGGAAAGCGGTATTCTAATTTCCAAAACCTTTGCATTTTCAGATGAAGCATTCAAACTAAAGAACTTAGTTGGCAAAGAAAACTTTGGAGAATCAATTCTATTCCTGTACTATGTTTTCACGATACATAGAAACTTCTTGGAATCGCCAAGTGTTGTCGAGTTGTTTAGTGACCATAATGAGAAGTTTGATGCTGTGATCTTAGAATGGTTCTTCTCTGAAGTAAATTCCGGGTAAGCAATTTAGTACAGTGAAGTTTTTAATATAGCCCACAATTTATATTTAAAAAAAACATGTTTGTCGTGTGAAGCTTCTTATTTAATAAGCCAGCCCATTTAAATACAAATAATAGAGCTTTTAATATATAAGGATTTTATAACAGAATTTCATCATCATCATCATCCTCATTTCAGCCCAAAAGACGTCCACTGCTGGACATAGGCCTCCCCCAAGTGTCGCCACATTGACATTTTGGGGGGTGTTGCCATAATCGCCACGCTTGGCAGGCGGGTTGGCGATCGCAGTACGGTTGTCACAAAAGCACAGAGAACGCTGCTGCCCATTCTCTGGCAAGTCCCTTAGTCGCCTCTTACGACACCCACGGGAAGATATGGGATGGTGCTATTCTTTACGTCCGACACCATACAGAGCAAACACAACAGAATTTAAGAACATAAATTTTATTACCACCTATTTTTTATTTATGTTCACAAAATAAATGAATTTGAACTTGAAGTTCTCAACAATCATTAAACTTAACACCAAACAAGGATTAAGATATAAGTTTTTAAACTGACATGGTCACTAACACTATCAACAACACTTGTAACGGGATATTTACCATGTTTATTATTTGTTATGAGTTCCCAATATTTCGGCGCTGTTGCAAACGCCATGATCTCGGATAAACCGTGACCGTAACCGTGGTTTATCCGTGATCATGGCGTTTGCAACAGCGCCGAAATATCGGGAACTCATAACAAATAATAAACATGGTAAGTATCCCGTTACAAGTGTTGTTGATAAGGATTATGATATATTTTTTTTTCAAAATATACGTCACGGGTGAAAATGACTAGGCAGATGATGATCTGCCTAGTCATTTTCCCAAACTATCTTGGGGTCGGCTTCCAGTCTAACCGGATGCAGCTGAGTACCAGTATTCTACATGAAGCTACTGCCTATCTGACCTCCACAACCCAGTAACTGGGTAATACGATACCCCTTGGTAAGACTGGATGTCAGACTTTCAGCTTCTCACCACTCGTAACGACTGTCAAAGATAACTAAGACCAATAATTAAGACCAACGGCTTAACGTGCTTTCCGAGGCACGGAGGAAACTCGATATGTAATTATGGTCACCCATCCACAGACCAACCTCGGCAAGCATGGCTTAACTTTAAAGATCAACCTGGGCGGCTGTTATTATTTAGCCACGAGCTCCTCTAAAAAGACGAATCACGGGTCTTTCGAAAAAAAAAACTCTTCTTGTGTCTTGTACCAATACACAAGTTAGATTTTATTATTTCCTTGCTTCACAGAATTCCAGCACTATTCGACTGTCCCTTGATCTGGGTATGTTCAACGGAACCTCACTGGCATGCCCTGAGATTAATGGACGGTATCACTAACCCAGCGTACACTTTAGATCTGTTCACACAACACAAACTGCCACTGACCTTCTGGCAAAGAGCTGAGAGCTTGTACAAGGTTGTGAAGAAAAACATGCAATTGTAAGTGATAGTATTATTTCGACTTATCGATTGAATGGGCGTATAAATATTTCATCAGCCACTTTCCTGGGAGCCTTGGGGATGAGGTTCATAAAAATCTTTTGGATATAAAACAATAGAAGTCTAAGTACCAACTTTTACGTTTCTAAGATCAACCCCTATCCCCGATAACCCCTTCTTTAGAAGAAGCATTTAAAAGAATACTGCCTTACTGTGTTCACCTTCGTTATCATAGAAACTCTTGTAAAAAAATTCAGTTTAAATATATTGAAACACTGCCTTCGTATATTTTGGTTGGAGTAGAAAAGGCTCCTAATAGCACACCTATAAGACGTTTTGTTGATTTCAAATGTAATTACCAGTTCTTCGTGATAGTCGACTTTAGTGATGATTCAAGCAATTTCTTGGAAACACAGCATATTCTTTCCCAGAAATAATTACAAGTTAACAAAATATGTATCAGTACGCCTTTTATCTAAAAAAAAAACTTCAAACTTTATCATCATCATCATTATCATCATCATCATCATCAGCCTATAATTTTCCCACTGCTGGGATACAGGCCTCCTCTCTATGAGAGGGAGTGGGCTGTAATCCACCACGCGGGCCCAGTGCAGGTTGGTAGATGTCACATGTCTTCCAATATTTAGTTCTAGGATATCCCGGTTTCCTCACGATGTTTTCCTTCGCCGTTTCTGAGAGCAGCGGTGATGAAATAAATTACACAAAGTAATGCACCTGCCTGGGTTCGAACACACGGCTTACTGCTCGGAAGTCGGGGCTGCCACCACTGGGCCACCGCTACTCTCAAAGTTTATAACATCATTTTACTCTGTAATTTTCTTCCATCTTTATTGCAGATTAGTACTGTACCAGTTTGAGAAATGGCTATACAACAGCTACTACCCCGAGGTAGCAGCCAAGCGAGAAGTGACGATGCCTCCGTACGAAGATGCCGCATACAATGGATCCCTGATGTTCCTCAACTCCCACCCCTCCATCGGAGGAGCAATGAAACTGCCTCAAAATACTGTGAACATTGCTGGATATCACATTGACAAGACCAAACCTTTGCCACAGGTAATGCCAACAGCAATAGGTCGGTAACGGGTTAACCCAAAAACATATGGCGCGATGAACTGAGGACCTAGATAGAGTAAATCTATAAGCGGTAAAGGTTATGGAAATGTCAAAAAGGTACCGGATTAACATTGGCTAACGAAAAATTACTCTTCTTATATATGTCGCAGTCTGATGATTTTATTCCGTTAGACACGGTCATCATGTGGGCAGAACATGGGTTTCGTGCAATGAAAACACACACACACGGTACACTGCTTTTATTGAACTAACAAATTACTTGAAATTACAATCCAACACAATAACACTAGGCACAATGAATCGGGTTACAGTTTCGGGACGTCTTGACTCCGCCGCGATCAGACACAGACTGTCCTCCCCACAGCGAGCTCGAAACTTCACGACTCTGTAGTAAGCGCGCTTAGGTGTTGGTAGACTGGTAAGTAGGTCGCTTGACCTTTGGCGCGCTTTCGACTCATAGTCCGTGCTAATGACAGTCTCCGATATATACATACTTCTTAACAATAGACTACTACTAAGTAGGGCAGAGAACCACATACAAAACTCTGAAGTGCAGTGCAACATAAGCATACATAACATAACATAACCCCTTTACAGGCGACCTCTGCCTTGGCAGATGAGTGCTACATCCACCTACTACCCCCTAGTTAAGCTTAAGTCCTAATAGGGGGCGAGCCAATTGCCATCACAAATCTAGACTCCGTGGCTGCTAGTGAGAATTCCTGATTGTAAAGCGCACATACATTTTGCCCGACCCGGGAGTCGAACCCACGACCTCATGCTCAGCAGTTGCGCTTGAGACAACTACAAACGAGGCAGTCATAACATAAAACTCAGCTTACAGTAACACATATAACAAAACAGGAAAACTGTCTCGTCCTCTGTCCTTGCATTATCCGGAAAATATTTCCAAAACGAATACTTCGACTCATGCGGAAAAGTACCCATTGTTGCATTCCAGTTTCATAGCATACGAACTAATTTACAAAAACTATTTTTTACTGATACTGATACTGTTAGCCTGCGTCGTCCCACTGCTGGGCAAAGGCCTCTCCCCATGACTTCTGATTGTCTCAATCCAGGGCCAAGGTGGACCACTGCTACACTGGTCGTTGGTCTTGTCTAGCTTGTCCCGCCATGTTTTACGAGGTCTACCGCGACGCCTTCTGGCTGTGTCAGGGCTCCAAAAAGTGTTCTTTTGGAGGTTTTTTACTATGATTAATTTTCTCTCTATAATAAATTATCAGTTTTACCTATTTGAGGGACAAAAGGTAAACTATAGCGAAAATATGAGACGTTAAATTTCTTTGAGTCAGTCTAGTGCTAAAGCTAGGGTGCAGGCGCAGAGATATGCTATTGCATGCCTATTTGCAAAATTTTGCAGATTGAGTTATAAAGACTCATTATGGAAAAGCGTACATAAAGTGCAGTCATTCCTGAAACAGTTTTGCAATTACACGGCTATTGTATTTTTTTTTTTAATAAAAATTAAAGGTTTGTATCCCCAATTCCCTATACCTCACATCTAACCTAAAAAATAACTTTACAATAAAATTGTTATCTCAATGTAATTTTTTCATCACACCCACTTTCTAAGCCTCTGAAAATTATTTAGCACAAACCCCAAGCCCCCAAACCGTTTCTCACCGACGCTGTTAATACGTAATCACGTTAATTCCCAAGAGTAGAATAAAATCTGAACGCCTGAGTCGGGCCAAAGGCAACGCGGACAGAATTCATTCCTCTAATCTTTGCAGCCGTTCAAAGGACTTAGTGCAACAATAGGGATTCAAGCGAAACGCCAGGTCTCTAAGGATTTTTATCCAGCTGCTGTAATCTTATGCTGTGGATTGCTTGCTTACTGCAGCAAAACCAGCTTGTTTGCGCTGCACGTTTAAAACGTTTAGTCTGCCCCAAATATTTGTGGAGGAAATCCTCGGGGGCTATCGATGCAGGTGTAAGTTCTGTTTACTGGAATCATTTTACTCGTCGTCGAATTTAAATTTGGAAGCTGTGATCGATTGTCCCAATAGCAACGGTTCACCGTTAAGACTGCCTGAACAAATGATTTCAGAGAATTTTGTCATCATTTCCACTTTTGATAAAAGGATCGTGGTTCATCGAAATCTTGATATCAAATCGGATGTATTTTGTTTTTGCATTTGTTTCGCAACAATTCCAACATGTTGGGCTCCTGCTCATCTGGCATTTAACTTGTGTGTTCAAAGGATCCTCCCTTTTCAATATAATAATATTACTATGCACTTGTCTTCCATTCACCATGGCCGTAACGACTATTTTACAACTCGAGTGTCTGTTACGATTCATCATCTTTCTAACCAAATTCTTCATACTTCCTTCCAGGATCTCCAAAAACTGATGGACGAAGCAAAAGACGGTGTCATATACTTCAGCATGGGGTCCATTTTGCAAAGTGATGGCATGTCAGAACAGATGAAGAAGTCTTTGTTAAACATGTTCAGCAAATACAAGCAGACCGTCGTTTGGAAGTTTGAGAGCGATCTGAAGGATATACCATCTAATGTTCACCTTGTTAAATGGACACCGCAGCCGAGTATTTTGGGTAAGCTTATTATTTACAGGGAATTTTCTGGTCTTTTAGCAAAAGTCATATTCAAATGCATTGTTTCCGCTTAATATTTATTGAACCAAGCAAGGCTTTTGATAACCCTTGATGACTGAATTACCTATGCATCGAGAAACCCAACCCGAGGAAGCCAACTCACACTTATGAATTTCCCTGTCAGATATTCCGGGAATTTTAATAGAATTGTTTGTGCCGTAAATCTTTTAATTTACCGAAAGCAAAAACCATATCACAATTTCCAGTAACCAGTAACGTTAATGATTCTACATTTTTAATTTCAGCCCATCCCAACCTAAGACTCTTTATCACACACGGTGGCCAGCTCTCGACCTCTGAAGCCATCCACTACGGAGTACCTTTAGTCGGTATTCCTGTGATGGCAGACCAGGTCCTCAACATGAGGTCCGTGGAGAACAAGGGCTTAGGGATCCATGTCACGTTAGCTGAGGATATGGTACCAGAACTGGATGCAGCTGTCAGGATGGTTCTCGCAGATAATACGTAAGTAGAAACTGAAAGATTTGATTTGTGAGACCCACCGTTCACGACGCTATTATAAAAAAACGTGTTAAAAACTCAAACCACCAATGAGTCATCTGAATATGCGGCACCAATATTTAAATATTCGTCCGTACACGATGTGCCATACGTAATAGTGGTGGTGGTGGGTAAAATACATAGGTGTTATTTTTTTAAATTTCTCTTTTTTATAATCTGAAAAAAGCAGTAGGTATACCTATTTGGAACCACTTTTACAATGGAATTAACACTGTAATCGCAGCATTAGTTTCGACATGGTTCAAATCAGCTTATCCATGTAACTTATGTTGGCATAAATCGACGCTTAAGTTGGGAGCACTTTGTAAGTTACTTTTAAAGTTTAAATCGATATATTTTCTTCTCTATCTTCTACAGGTACGCCAAAAAAGCCAAAGAACTTTCAGCCTTATTCCACGACCGGGAGATGCCACCGGGTCGTGCGCTCGCGCATTGGGTAGAATATATCGTTCGCAACCGCGGCGCCCCCCACCTCCGCTCCCCTGCGCTCGACGTCCCACTGTACCAGAAACTGTACCTAGATCTAACAGCTTTCTTAGCTGTAGTTATAGTGTTGGTAAAGAAAGCAGTGAGGTATGTGCTGAGAAAGCGGGCGAAGAAAGAGAAGAAGCAGAAGAGAAGTTGATGAGTTGTTTAGTTTCATCATCATCATTGGAAGCCACCCACTGAAAGAAAGAAAGAAAGAAAATTGTTTTTTTTTGGCATTAATAACACCTTAAAAATTATACAAAATAAATGAACTAACTAGACTAATAATAATGCCAAAAAGAGCCTCAGCTCAGCATAATGCCAGATGGCAACACAAGGTGTACCACCTGACGCTGATTTTCAGCTGCAGCCCGCGAGTGCCTTATGCTCGAAAACATAAACAAACACTATTTAAAGTCTTTTTTTTTCTGCACAAGTTCCAATCGAATTGTATGTTACTTAAATATATAAAGAAACAATAAACAGTAAATATGATAAAATTAATACCATTGGTTAAATTAATGAACGTGTAAAAATTTTAAAATACTGTGCCCATTAAAAAAATAACAGAAAGACAATAATAAAAACAAAATGATAAAATCGGAAAACTATAAAATTGATAACAATAATAAAATTAAAATTCATGACATACACTGATAAATCGTAAAAAATATGGAATGTATAAAATTGATAACAATAATAAAATTAAAATTGATGACATACACTGATAAATCGTAAAAAATATGGAATGTATAAAATTGATAACAATAATAAAATTAATATTTTTAAATGTTTTTTTATACAATTTTGTAAAAATATTTAAAAATGTAAATTATATGTGATAAAATGAATAAAGGAAATAAAATTAAAATTGATGACATACACTGATAAAACGTAAAAATTTTGGAATGTATAAAATTGATTAAATTAAATTATTAAACATTGGTAAAATTAATGAACGTATAAATTTAAAAAAATAAAAATGTATAAACGCCTCTGCCACTGCCTTCTCCCATTCATTTTGTGCCATTTTTCCCCCTATTACATGGGGTTAAAACATAACTTACTGGCTCATTAATCTAATGGTCACAAGCGTGACTGCTGATCATGTTGCCCTGGGTTGGATTCCTGGGTCGGCCAGAGTGTTATTGGGTTTTTCCATCAGGAATTTCTCAGTAGCAGCCACGGTGTCTGGATTTGTACCCGGTTGATGGCAATAGGCTCACCCCCTATTAAATGGGACTTAAAATCACTGGAGAAATGTGGGTGTACTAATGGGGATACCTCTGCCTAACCCTTCGGTGTTTACAGGCTTGATGTTATGTTATGTAATCATACGAGTAGATGCAGTTGGCAACAAACGTATTAGTGTCTAGTAGTTATTAAAAAGAGGTGTTCGTGGCTAAATAATAACAGCCGCACTGGTCGATGTTTAAAGTTAAGCCGTGCTTGCCGAGGTTGTTCCGTGGATGGGTGACCATAATTAAATACCGAGTTTCTTCCGTGCCTCGGAAAGCACGTTAAGCCGTTAGTCCCAGCTGTCATTTGTAGATCTTTGACATTCGTTAAGAGTAGTGAGAAGCCAAAAGTCTGACATCTAGTCTTACCAAGGGGTATCGCATTACCCAGTTACTGAGTTGTGGAGGTCATATAGACAGTCGCTTCATGTAAAATACTGGTAGTCACCTGCATCAGGTTAGACTGGAAGCCGAAACTAAGATAGTTTGGGAAAAGGCTAGGCAGATGATGATGAGTAGTTAGTTTAATAAAATATCAGCATGATCTGTTCACTTGATTTGAGACAAAAGAAAAAAAACCGGCCAATTACTCGCACACAGGGTTCCATAGCTTCAAACAATATAATAACAATATTTTGAACTGTCATTCATTAGTTAGTAGTATTAGTTAGTAAACTTCCACACAACCGCAAAACTAAATTTGTTTTTCATAGTATGTTTATGAAAAACAAAGTTACTGCTGCAGTTTGATGAAAAAGTCCCATATCTCAAAAACTAAACATCACATCTTATTGAAACCAATTTTCTTTGATAGTTTTTTTTACGTTCTACAATCCTAAATATTTTCAGAATTATCCTCCTCTTACTTTAGAAATTAGAGGGGGGGACAAACATTTTACCACTTTGGAAGTGGCTCTAGCGCAAACTATTCAGTTTAGAAAAAAATGATATTAAAAACATCAATATCATTTTTGAAGACCTATCCATAGATATGGGGCCCCACACGTATGGGTTTGATGAAAATTTTTTTTTTGGTTTTCAGTTATAAGTATGGGGACCCCCTTAATTTATTGTTTTTTTTCTATTTTTGTGTGAAAATCCTAATGCGGTTTACAGAATACATCTACTTACCAAGTTTCAACAGTATAGTTCTTATAGTTTCGGAAATAAGTGGCTGTGACATACAGACGGACGGACAGACAGACAGACAGACATGACGAATCTATAAGGGTTCCGTTTTTTGCCATTCGGCTACGGAACCCTAAAAAATAGTGGTTTAAACGCAATCTAGACTACTATCATTAACACTGTAAACGATGTTTACTATTTGTTTTGAGTTCCCGATATTTGTTTTGTAAATATCGGAAACTCAAAACAAACAGTAACCATGGTAAATTAAAAAAAATGCAAATCAGTGTGCCAAATCTTCCGCGTGTTCTACATATTTTTGTTGTGTGTAGTTATGTGAAGGATTATTTAAGAATGATTAACATTACAAATAAAATAAATCATAAAATAACATTAAGTGTATTTTTCCTTTTCTAATTACCTACGTTTTCATAAAATATGATTGGTTTGATTTGGGTTTGGAACAAAAGAAAATGCAAAGTCATAGTACGACAAAATAAAATACCTAGTTCGGAAAGATGATTATCATTTGCAGTACGGGAGGCACCGTTATATCTGAGGAATATTGTTGGCATCTGAATTAAATTCAAACAGTCATCATAATAAAAATTAAGAATGACCACTGTAAAATGGTTATCATGCAGATAGCGAGCTTGCCTAACTACATACACAAATAAGATATAAATATGTTTCCTTTATACAAGGTGTTGTTTTGCATCCTCGTCAAAATTCAGGAGGTTGTCCCAAAAGACATAAATAATCAAATTAAATTACGGTACCTAGTACATTATTAATACACTCTGTTTTTTTTTTGTTTTTAAAATTTTTCAGTGTTTCAGAAACCCCCTTAACGTGGTTAAGGTAGGGAATAAGAAATTATCCAATAAACTTTTGTGATTGTTTTGTATGTGTGAAAGCGCGGTTACAAGGCGAGAACGACGGGCTGCGTTAAAAACATGGGTGGTTCACAATTACCGATTTCTTACGGCAATCTTCTTTTTTTTTTTGAAAAAAATAGTGGCTTTCCCATTTTATTATTGATTCGGGCCGAGAATCATTAGCGTAGTAACCTCCTTGAATTTGACGAGGGTGCAAAAGAACACCTTGTATTTGACGAGGCTGCAAAACAACACCTTGTATTTGCCTAATACATGTCAGCGGATAGTGATCAAAATGACAAAGCATTAATTTTATCTCTTTCGTTGTTGCTACTGCCTATTATAGTAATGATTCGACAATAATCTTATTTTTATTACGTTAAAGATGTTTACTTCATAAATACATATGACTCGTGTGCACTAAGCATAATCAGCCTGTATTGGTCCCACAGCTGGGACACAGTCCTCCTCTCTACAGGTGGGAGTGGGCTGTAATCCACCAGGCGGGCCCATTGCGGGTTGGTAGATGTCACATGTTTTCGAAATTTTAATTCTAGGACATGCCGGTTTCCTCACGATGTTTTCCTTCGCCATTTTGAGAGCAGCGGTTTAAATTTAAATTTCAAAATTACACAGGGTAATACCTGGGCCATGGCCTGGGTTCGAAACCACGGATTCCTGCTCGTAATTCGGGGCTGCCACCACTGAGCCACCGCTGCTCGTGTGCACAAATTTTTGTATCAATAATTTCCGCTACTGTGGTACATGAGCCATAGGATGCAAACTTTGCAGAACCGGTTCTTACGTAGAGTCACGGAAGCCCCATAATATGTTTGAAATGACCTTCTACACACATACCTAGATCATTAGAATACCCACCGTCGTTCAGCTTATGAAGCATTTCTTCGATAATGCCATTAAGCACCGTAATCCCCTGATCGCAGCGGCCGCTCGTTACGTACCCTCGTGCATTAGTTCAGTACGCCGTCCGTGGCATGCCCCTCCTGGAGGAGAGTGATAGCATCACTCCCGTTGATGCTATCACCCTCCTCCAGGAGAGTAGCAAAGAGATTTAGCGCTCTTAAAAAGTTCAGATGCAAACCGCCATCTTTCCGACCTCGCCGTCGAGGTCTGTCGCAACGTCCCGGTCCGTGCCCTCCCCGACTGTCGCTCGAGCCAACCCGCGATGCTGTGCCAGTAGTTTAAATCAGCCCCTAAATAACGATATCATTCAGATCCAGCCTGTCCCCATGTTGTCGTCCCTCAGCGACGCCCTAAGCCGAGGCTCGTAACCCACAGGGGGTGCCCTTAGCATGTAGTCGCTTAGTTTGTAAGTAGTTTTTAAGCCTTGGCTGGAGGCATTCCACTTAAGGCACCCACAGGATAGTCCGGTTAAGCAGACGACAGCCTCCTAGGTTGAAACGCGAAATTCACAAATAAAAACGTAGATGTTCATGATGACGCGTTGCTGATTATATTTTCTTGCTCCGAAGAACGAATATGATATCTACCAATCCGCATTAGGCACTAATCTAGGGTTGTAGGTTAACGTACTCTCACAAAGCGGAGGCCTGTACCCGGCAATGAAAATATTATTAGGCAGATTATAGTTAAACACTTACTTATATTTTGACTGCCTCGTTGGTCGAGTGGTCGCAAGTGCGACCGCTGAGCCTGAGGTCCTGGGTTTGATTAGAGAATCATCGGTCGGGCAAAGTATTATTGGGTTTTTCCCTCAGGAGTTTCATAGTAGCAACCACGGAGTTTGGATTTGTGCTCTTGTGACTTAAAACCGAACTGGCGAAATGTGGGTGTACTTGTTAGATACGCCTCTGCCTAAACCCTTCGGGGATTACTCGGCGTGATGGTGATGTTATGTTGTTTCTCCTAAGCATTTATATGAACCGCTTTCGTAGCTAGTGACAGTTCCTCCTGCTGTTGCTTTCGGCTGTATACCGTATTGTTGTATGTCAGTACCTGTCTCCAATAGACCAAAAATATGTTATTTTTATTTGCCAAATGAATTTTACAAAACTGAAAAATAGAAGACCAGTGGCTCAATGCTCTCGTCATTTCTGTCCATTTTTTTTTCTGGGCTATACCTGGGACTTTTGCACAAGTTTTTTTTTTTTTAAAATACTAGTTTTTAAAGGTAAAGCTTTAATTTAAATACCTCCATGACCCGTTTACTTTTCTGTGCATCTATCAGCACAATATTTTGAGTACGTTACATTGAGTATTACCGTAAAACGTAATTTTTAACCCCATAAAAAAGTCAAAGATTGATGTCCAGGATGCTTGGTTGACGGTGTCGTAAGGGATTTGTTTGCACCCCGTATTGTCAACCGCAACACCACTATCGCCATCTTATACAGTCACCTCTATTTGACCTTAGTGCGATCAAAACTATTACATCAATTTACTAATCGGAACGGAGGTTACCAAGTGTATCCCCGGTGGTTCTCTAGTTAGTTTGACTGCTCAAGGGGGATACAAAAAATCACGCATGATGATTTAACGAGTTCTAAAGTTACGATCTCCCTAAATTGAATCGTTGGTTTAGTCACCAACTCGACACGAAAGACTGGACACACGTGGGTCCAGATAGTGAAACTTTATTAAATAATTTTTATGTTTTCGTCAACTGGACATACCAAGTTTTTTTTTTGCAAGAAAAGGCATTTAATTAAAAGGTCAGCTTAATAATCGCATCGTTCGTTGAATTAATGGGTCCTTCAACGTACTTATGAGGACGTATACAACATTTTGACATATTCGCTAATTTACGTAATTTTACGTGAGTTAGAGTTAAAATCCGCGCGAATTTCTTCCTGTCTGCTACGACTTTCTGTATCTGGGTTCACTCGTGCAAAGCTATGGTGAGCGCTTTTGCGTTTTTTCTTCCGCGTGTTCACGACCGACCCAAATTTTGAAAAGTATGGGTCAGAAATTGCTGCCATTCAGCAAACTAGCGATAACGTCACTGACTTCAGTGACGCGCTCGACAGCCCTTTGTCGCCGCCGCCTGCCGACAGAGGCTTACCGCCAGCCGTTGCCGCCGCGATTAAGGCTACTCCAAGACCCAAAGTTGTGAAACCCATTGTTTCACAAACAAAGGTCCAGCCCGCACCTGCGTCCATTGTTCCCGTTTCTGGGAACATGGGCAAAAGCTCACCGCCAGCCGTCGCCGCCGCGATTCCGGCTAATCCCGAACCCATTGTTTCGCAAACAATGGATCAGTCCGCACCTGCGTCTATTGTTCCCATTTCGGAGAACATGGACACAACCGTACCAATCTCCGACTCGGAATCGGTTTTAGATTCCTGCTCTGCTTCCTCGTCCTCAGAAGACGACTACCAAGTCGTCGGAAAGGGCAAGAGGAAAAAGGGCAAAAACTCGCAGGCCGCCATGGCCAAAAAGTTAGTCGCGCTTCCTCTAATCCCCTCTCCCGAGGCGTCCCGTCCCACCTCCCCGGTCCCCGCACCAAAGTCCGCCGCTGCTCATACCAGCAGGCCAACCAGCCCTAAGGCTAACTCTTCAGCCGCTTCTTCAAAGAAGCTGAAGCCCCCTCCCCCGTTGTTCATTCAGGACAAAGGGAAATGGACAGACGTGTCCAAAATGTGTAATGAGCGCCGCATTCAATATACAAGCGCAAAAAGCACACAGCAGGGCATCAAAGTGGTGGTCCCTACGACAACCGACTTCAGGGAACTAACCCGCCAATTAATCGGAAGGCGCATAGCCTTCCACACCTACTCTCTACCAGAGGAGAAGCCCACCCGCGTGGTGATCAGGCGGATCCCGAAGGAAATCCCCACGGAGGACATCCTCAATGACCTCCTAGGCCAGGACATCCCGGTCGCAGCCGTCCACCGCCTTCATAAGGCGAGAGGCGGAGACCTTTACGATATGGTACTGGTCATCTGTGACCCAGTAGAAGGTCACCACCCGATCTTCAAAGTGAAGTCGGTTTGCTCCCTGTCAGGCATCTCAATAGAGAAGCCCTACCGCTCAAGCGTAGTCGGACAGTGTCATCGCTGCCAGATGTACGGTCACAGCCAAGCCAACTGCCATGCGCCACACAGATGCGTAAAGTGTCTAGGCGACCATGGCACGGCAGACTGCCCCCGTCCCAAAGACAAGTCGCTTTGCACGGAGCCACCGAGCTGTGTGCTTTGCGGCCAGTCGGGCCACACGGCCAACTACCGCGGCTGCTCAAAAGCCCCCAAAGGCTCCTCCTCTAACCTGGTGAAGCGTGCAAGCGCCCGCCAACAAAGAGAAAGCCCATCGGTGAGGCTACCTTCTGCCCAGATGCCGGAGAGACTCAGCCCTCAGAGGCCCTCTCCCTGGACCACGCTCAACCACCAGAAAGCCTTCCCGGCTCTCAGTAAAGCAAAATCCAGCCCCATCCCCGGGCTATTAGATGCCCCTGTCCCCACTCCCGCGGCCCAAGCGAGCGCACCGACGCCCGCTCGTCCCACGCCACCCGGCCCCGCGGCCGTGGACCCCTCTCACAACGTAATTTTAGAATCGTTAGCAGAGTTAGTCACCCCCGAAGCAGACCGCATGGCGGCTGATGTCAGGGCGGCTAACACTGGTGGCGATAAACTTAAAATTATCCTCAAGTCCCTACTAAAGTTAGGCGACCTCCTCCGCAACCTTAATCTCGACTAACTCCAATGGATAATACAAGATTAACGTGCACCAAACCCCGATCCCTAAAATTAGGGTACTTTAATGCCAATGGCATTAGAGGCCAGCGTGATGAGATCGCCACCTTCCTCCGCGACCATCAAATTGATATCCTCCTCGTACAGGAGACCTTCCTCAAGCCCAGTCACCGCGATCCGAGAATTGCCAACTATCGCATAGTTCGCAACGATCGGTCACGTTGCCACAAGGGCGGGACTCTAATCTATTATAGAAAAGAACTGCATTGCATCCCCTTAGATCCCCCTCCCATGGAGTCTCTACTCGAGACCTCAGTGTGTCGACTAGGCATGACCGGCCATCAACCGATCACTATCGCCTCTGCGTACATCCCTCCCGGCGGCACGTCCGAGGAGCACACTCTGTTCACCAAAGACCTTGCCGTCCTCTTCGGCTTGAGCGACTCCGTTATCATAGCGGGCGACCTCAACGCCAAACACCCCGCCTGGAACAGCACGACAACCTCTGCCAGAGGACGTCACTTGTATAACCTGGGCGAGTCCCTCAACTTCGATCCCATCGCTCCTATGGAGCACACCCACTATCCCCACGACCCCGATCAACGTTCGGACGTTCTCGACATAGCGCTTCTCAAGAATGTCAACCTTAAGTTGCATTCCATCGAGACTTTACATGAGCTTAACTCAGATCATCGACCAGTGCTCATGCACTTAGTTCCTCGCTCGGGTCCTTCTGACCCCAGCCAGCCCCCGCCGACCCAAGTGATAACCGACTGGAGGAAAGTCAGCGAAAAGCTGAAATCCACCACGTCGCCTCACCTGGAGGCCATCCCCGACCACATAGTCTCAGTCGCAGACACGACGGCCGCCATCAACTCGTTTACAGAACACGTGCAATCCGTACTGAAGGACTGCTCACGGGAAGTCCCAGCAATGAGCGATCAACGCTGGATACTACCCGCTGACATACGTGAACTGATAAACGAAAAGAACGCGGCCATCCGTGCCTACAGCAGCTTTCCCTGCGAGGCAAACAAAGCCCACATGCGTAATTTACAGCGTGCTGTAAAGGATCGCACCAGTGAGTTTCGTAATAATCAATGGGAAAAAACGCTAAGCGAACTCGAGCCTACCCACCTAGCCTTCTGGCAGCTGCAACGCAAGATGCGCTCCACCGAAGAGGCTTCGATGCCTCCCCTCACCCGACCCGATAAGAGCGTCGCATTCGACGACTCTGAGAAGGCCGAATGCCTAGCCGACAGCCTGGAGTCCCAGTGCTCCCCCAGCTCGCAACCAGTAGACAAGCGACATCTCGATGAGGTGAACGCATTCGTCGAACGTAGAGCCGCCCTGCCCCCCGAAGAAGACCCTGATGATCCTCTGCCTCCGGTCACAGCTGACGAAGTGCAAGACATCATTAATAAACTTCAACCGCGGAAAGCACCCGGCTCCGACGGAATCACCAATAGGGTGTTCAAACTCCTCCCCGCTCAGCTCGTCGTGTTAATGGCGGCCATCTTCAATGGCGCCCTGAGCAACAACGCGTTTCCCCAAATATGGAAAGACGCCACTGTCATCGGTTTCGCCAAGCCAGGCAAACCCAAGTCTGAGCCTTCAAGCTACAGACCTATCAGTCTCCTGAATGCACTCGGTAAAATCTACGAGAGACTTATTTATAAGCGACTCAAAGACTTCGCCGAGGCTAAGAGCCTCATCCCCAACGAACAGTTCGGCTTCAGGACCGGACACTCTTGCATTCAACAGGCCCACCGCATCGTAGAACACCTGAGCGCTGGCTTCCAGCGTGGAGCGATGACGGGTGTGTTGTTTTTCGACATAGCAAAGGCATTCGACAAAGTCTGGCACAACGGCTTATTATATAAGCTGTACAAACTGGGAGTGCCAGACCGTCTCGTGCTCATCTTACGAGACTTTTTGTCGGATCGCACCTTCCGCTATCGCATCGGGAACGCACTGTCTTTCCCCCACCCCATTAGAGCCGGAGTCCCTCAGGGCTCCCCGCTCTCTCCCCTTATCTTTACTCTGTTCACCAGTGACATCCCCAAGAGCAAGAAGGCTCAGTTAGCCCTGTTCGCGGACGACACGGCCATCTATTACACTGGCCGCAGTCACGACGCTATTTACAGCACCCTCCAAACCTCAGCCAACGTCTTAGGCGCTTGGTTCCGGAAATGGAGAATCGAGGTGAACCCCGACAAGAGTCAGGCAGTTCTTTTTTCTAAACCGCGTAAAAACAAGCCACCCGCGCTCAGCCCGATCACTATGTACGGTAAGCCTATCCCTTGGGAGAAGCAAGCCAAGTACTTAGGAGTCTTACTTGACAACCACCTGTCTTTCGCGGCGCACATCAAAGCAGCTCGCGACCGAGCTGCCTTTGCTATGGGTAGGCTTCATTTCATGATCTCGGCAAAAAGCAAATTGTCACTCAAGTGCAAGTTGCGCCTTTATACCGCGGTGATCCGCCCCATTATGACGTACGCTTGCGTCGTGTACGCTCACACCAAGCCTAAATACATCCATAGGATGCAAACCTTGCAGAACCGGTTCTTACGTAGAGTCACGGGAGCCCCTTTTTATGTCCGTAACGACCGTCTACACGTAGACCTTAGAATGCCCACCGTCCTTCAGTTTATGAAACGTCTTTCGAAGCGTTTCTTCGATAACGCCAGTAAACACCGTAATCCCCTGATCGCAGCGGCCGCCCGTTACGAACCCTCGCGCATTAGTACAGTACGCCGTCCTCGGCATACCCTCGTCACTCCCGATGATGCTATCACCCTCCTCCAGGAGAGTAGCAAAGAGACTAGCACTCTTAAAAAATTCAGACACAAACCGCCGTCTTTCCGACCTCGCCGTCGAGGTCCGTCGCGACGTCCCGGTCCATGTCCTCCCCGACCCTCGCTCGAGCCAGCCCGCGATGCTGTGCCAGTAGTTTTAAATCAGCCCCTAAATAATGATATCATTCAGATCCAGCCTGTCCCCATGCAGTCCTCCCCCAGCGACGCCCTGAGCCGAGGCTCGTACCCCACAGGGGGTGCCCTCAGCGTATAGTCGCTTAGTTTGTAAGTTTTTATGCCCTGGCTGGAGGCCTTACTCTTAAGGCACCCACAGGATAGTCCGGTTAAGCAGACGACAACCTCTTAGGTTGAACTGCGAGATGCCATTCATAAAAAAAAAAAAAAAAAAAAGCTATGGTGAAATAGATCGTAGTGTAAAGCACAGAATAAACAATCGATGTATGAAATGGCGGCAGGTCACGGGAACTATCTGCGTCTTCCGCTTTTCCAAGGAAAAGATTTATAAAACATTGGTTGGACTCGCTGTCTTGTATGGTTCAGAATGTTGGGCCAAAAAAGAGATGAATGAAAGGCATTTGCATGTGGCTGAGATAAGAAGGGCATTTGTGGTGTTACGCGAAAGGATAGAATAAGAAATAAGTAAATAAGAGGAAGTCTTAAATTGGCGCCGGAGACTGAAAAGATGTGTGGTAATCGACTGTCGTGGTATAGGCATGTGATGCGGAGGAATGAGAAAAATATCGTGAGGAAAGTTCTGAGTATGAATGTGGATGGGTGTCAGAGTACATGTAGGTACATACTAGTACGTACACATGTACGAACTGTACATGGGTGTAGATGAAAACCAACGAAACGTTGGAAGTACTGTGTGAAGGATGATATGGCAAGAAAGAAGGTATCTCATGAGATGACAAGTAAAAGAGAAGTATGGAAGAAGAAGACGTACTGCGCCGACACCATATAAATTGGGGGTAAGCGCAAGAAAATGATGATGATGATTATAGTTGAAATACTGTATTTCTATAAGTTTTAATGCAGAATATAAAGAAAAATAATTCATATTTTAGGCGAAACGGCGGGCATAAGCTAGTATTGTATATAAATTATTATATTTATATGTCACACAATAGAAACGTTTTCATTTTTAGATGCGATAGAGCAAATCCCCCGATATAAATGTTTGGTCTCAACCAGACCTTGTCAATGAAAACGACGGAGTTATGCGCGAACAAACATAAAAAAAAAAAATACAAACATCCGAATTGAGAACCTCCTCCTTTTTTAGAAGTCGGTTAAAAACACAAGAATAAAACTAACGCATTTTTTTTATGAATGGCATCTCGCAGTTCAACCTAGGAGGTTGTCGTCTGTTTAACCGGACTATCCTGTGGGTGCCTTAAAAGTAAGGCCTCCAGCCAGGGCATAAAAACTTACAAACTAAGCGACTATACGCTGAGGGCACCCCCTGTGGGGTACGAGCCTAGGCTCAGGGCGTCGCTGGGGGAGGACTGCATGGGGACAGGCTGGATCTGAATGATATTATTATTTAGGGGCTGATTTAAAACTACTGGCACAGCATCGCGGGCTGGCTCGAGCGAGGGTCGGGGAGGGCATGGACCGGGACGTCGCGACGGACCTCGACGGCGAGGTTGGAAAGACGGCGGTTTGTGTCTGAACTTTTTAAGAGTGCTAGTCTCTTTGCTACTCTCCTGGAGGAGGGTGATAGCATCATCGGGAGTGACGAGGGTATGCCGAGGACGGCGTACTGTACTAATGCGCGAGGGTTCGTAACGGGCGGCCGCTGCGATCAGGGGATTGCGGTGCTTAATGGCGTTATCGAAGAAACGCTTCGAAAGACGTTTCATAAACGGTGAGGCGGAGTAGGACGGTGGGCATTTTAAGGTCTACGTGTAGACGGTCGTTACGGACATAAAAAGGGGCTCCCGTGACTCTACGTAAGAACCGGTTCTGCAAGGTTTGCATCCTATGGATGTATTTAGGCTTGGTGTGAGCGTACACGACGCAAGCGTACGTCATAATGGGGCGGATCACCGCGGTATAAAAGCGCAACTTGCACTTGAGTGACAGTTTGCTTTTTGCCGAAATCATGAAATGAAGCTTACCCATGGCAAAGGCAGCTCGGTCGCGAGCTGCTTTGATGTGCGCCGCGAAAGACAGGTGGTTGTCAAGTAAGACTCCTAAGTACTTGGCTTGCTTCTCCCAAGGGATAGGCTTACCGTACATAGTGATCATACTGAGCGCGAGTGGCTTATTTTTACGCGGTTTAAAGAAAAGAACTGCCTGACTCTTGTCGGGGTTCACCTCGATTCTCCATTTCCGGAACCAAGCGCCTAAGACGTTGGCTGAGGTTTGGAGGGTGCTGTAAATAGCGTCGTGACTATAGCCAGTGTAATAGATGGCCGTGTCGTCCGCGAACAGGACTAGC
Organism: Cerastis rubricosa; assembly: GCA_949152445.1. NCBI lineage: Eukaryota > Metazoa > Arthropoda > Insecta > Lepidoptera > Noctuidae > Cerastis > Cerastis rubricosa. The sequence continues at coordinate 6,287,124 of OX424547.1, forward strand.
TGTGCCTTCTTGCTCTTGGGGATGTCACTGGTGAACAGAGTAAATATAAGGGGAGAGAGCGGGGAGCCCTGAGGGACTCCGGCTCTAATGGGGTGAGGGGAAGACAGTGCCTTCCCGATGCGATAGCGGAAGGTGCGATCCGACAAAAAGTCTCGTTAGATGAGCACGAGACGGTCCGGCACTCCCAGTTTGTACAGCTTATATAATCAGCCGTTGTGCCAGACTTTGTCGAATGCTTTTGCTATGTCAAAAAACAACACACCCGTCATCGCTCGACGCTGGAAGCCAGCGCTCAAGTGTTCTACGATGCGGTGGGCCTGTTGAATTCAAGAGTGTCCGGTCCTGAAGCCGAACTGTTCGTACGGGATGAGACTCTTAGCCTCGGCGAAGTCTTTGAGTCGCTTATACATAAGTCTCTCGTAGATTTTACCGAGTGCATTCAGGAGACTGATAGGTCTGTAGCTCGAAGGCTCAGACTTGGGTTTGCCTGGCTTGGCGAAACCGATGACAGTGGCCTCTTTCCATATTTGGGGAAACGCGTTGTTGCTCAGGGTGCCATTGAAGATGGCCGCCATTAACACGACGAGCTGAGCGGGGAGGAGTTTGAACACCCTATTGGTGATTCCGTCGGAGCCAGGTACTTTCCGCGGTTGAAGTGTGCTAATGATGTCTTGCACTTCGTCAGCTGTGACCGGAGGCAGATGATCAGCAGGGTGTTCTTCGGGAGGCAGGGCGGTTCTACGTTCGACGAATGCGTTCACCTCATCGAGATGTTGCTTGTCTACTGGTTGCGAGCTGGGGGAGCACTGGGACTCCAGGCTGTCGGCTAGGCATTCGGCCTTCTCAGAGTCGTCGAATGCGACGCTTTTATCGGGTCGGGTGAGGGGAGGCATCGAAGCCTCTTCGGTGGAGCGCATCTTGCGTTGCAGCTGCCAGAAGGCTAGGTGGGTAGGCTCGAGTTCGCTTAGCGTTTTGACCCATTGATTATTACGAAACTCACTGGTGCGATCCTTTACAGCACGCTGTAAATTACGCATGTGGACTTTGTTTTGTTTGGCACGGATGGCCGCGTTCTTTTCGTTTATCAGTTCACCTACGTCAGCAGGAAGAATCCAGCGTTGATCGCTCATTGCTGGGACTTCCTGTGAGCAGTCCTTCAGTACGGATTGCACGTGTTCTGTAAACGAGTTGATGGCGGCCGTCGTGTCTGCGACTGAGACTATGTGGTCGGGGATGGCCTCTAGGTGAGGCGACGTGGTGGATTTCAGCTTTTCGCTGACTTTCCTCCAGTCGGTTATCACTTGGGTCGGCGGGGGCTGGCTGGGGTCAGAAGGACCCGAGCGAGGAACTAAGTGCATGAGCACTGGTCGATGATCTGAGTTAAGCTCATGTAAAGTCTCGATGGAATGCAACTTAAGGTTGACATTCTTGAGTAGCGCTATGTTGAGAACGTCCGAACGTTGGTCGGGGTCGTGGGGATAGTGAGTGTGCTCCATAGGAGCGATGGGATCGAAGTTGAGGGACTCGCCCAGGTTATACACGTGACGTCCTCTGGCAGAGGTCGTCGTGCTGTTCCAGGCGGGGTGTTTGGCGTTGAGGTCGCCCGCTATGAAAACGGAGTCGCTCAAGCCGAAGAGGACGGCAAGGTCTTTGGTGAACAGAGTGTGCTCCTCGGACGTGCCGCCGGGCGGGATGTACGCAGAGGCGATAATGATCGGTTGATGGCCGGTCATGCCTAGTCGACACACTGAGGTCTCGAGTAGAGACTCCATGGGAGGGGGATCTAAGGGGATGCAGTGCAGTTCTTTTCTATAATAGATTAGAGTACCGCCCTTGTGGCAGCGTGACCGATCGTAACGAACTATGCGATAGTTGGCAATTCTCGGATCGCGGTGACTGGGCTTGAGGAAGGTCTCCTGTACGAGGAGATATCAATTTGATGGTCGCGGAGGAAGGTGGCGATCTCATCACGCTGGCCTCTAATGCCATTGGCATTAAAGTACCCTAATTTTAGGAATCGGGGTTTGGTGCACGTTAATCTCGTATTGTCCATTGGAGTTAGTCGAGATTAAGGTTGCGGAGGAGGTCGCCTAACTTGAGTAGGGACTTGAGGATAATTTTTAGTTTGTCGCCACCAGTCTCAGGGCGGCTAACAGCCGCCCTGAGATCAGCCGCCATGCGGTCTGCTTCTGGGGTGACTAACTCTGCTAACGTTTCTAAAATTACGTTCTGAGAGGGGTCCACGGCCGCGGGGCCGGGTGGCGTGGGACGAGCGGGCGCTGGTGCGCTCGCTTGGGCCGCGGGAGTGGGGACAGGGGCATCTAATAGCCCGGGGATGGGGCTGGACTTGGCTTGGCTGAGTGCCGGGAAGGCTCTCTGGTGGTTCAGCGTGTTCCAGGGAGAGGGCCTCTGAGGGCTGAGGCTACCCTCTGCCCAGATGCCGGAGAGATCCGGCATCTGGGCAGAGGGTAGCCTCACCGATGGGCTTTCTCTTTGTTCACGGGCGTTTGCACGCTTCACCAGGTTAGAGGAGGAGCCTTTGGGGGCTTTCGAGCAGCCGCGGTAGTTGGCCGTGTGGCCCGACTGGCCGTAAAGCACACAGCTCGGTGGCTCTGTGCAAAGCGACTTGTCTTTGGGACGGGGCCAGTCTGCCGTGCCATGGTCGCCTACATTAATTTAACAAGAATTGTGTTTAAAATTCAATAAATTGTAACACGGTTTTATTTGTACTTATTTTGATTCGACCTCGACATATAATGGTAGTTACCGTCAACGAGAAACGGATAAAATATTCGAATTCCATTTTTAGGATTCCGTAGCCGAATGGCAATAGTGGAACCTTTATAAATTGGTCATGTATGTCTGTCCGTATTTCACAGCTACTTTATTCGGAAAATATTATTCTGTAAACCACTTTACGATTAATATATAAAAAAAAAAAATTTTTTGGCCGAATGAATAGTTCCATCTACGGGGAGCCCCATACATGAAACAAACAAAAAAGATCATTAAACCTATACGTGCGGGGTGTAACACAGACAGATCTTCAAAAATGACATTGGGGTTTCTTTCTCAAAGTCAATCGTCTGAAAGATAGATAATCGTTCCAAAGTGGTAAAATGTGTATGTCGAATTTTTAAAGTAAGAGGAGGAAATTCTGAAAAAATGTTGGTTTGTAGGACGTCTAAAAACTTTCAACGAAAATTTGGTTTGAGTAAGATTTGATGTTAAGTACTAACTTAAAAGTCCCATATCTTGAAAACTTAAGATCACTAACACTAGTTAGTGATCTTAAGTTTTCAAGATATGGGACTTTTTCACTAAACTGCAGCAGTAACTTTGTTTTTCATTAACATACTATGAACAACAAATTTAGTCTTGCTGTTCACTGTTCAAAACATTTGTTATTATATTTTTTGGTGCTACGGAACCGAACGGAATAAGACTTTAATATTTCCGTAGGTAGTATTGATAGTAATTAGTGATAGTAATTATAATTTAATATTGTCGTCTCTTCCTTTTTGAACAGACATCATTTTTGCGAGCACTTGGGTCTTGACAATGACATTCAATCAGCGATGTTTGGACTGATGATGATGACGCCATCTAGTCGATTTCAGGCAAAGCGAATGCATTCGCAGTCAGCCATTCGCAGTGCAGCGATGGCTTTCTAGGGTAGGTGTCGAGAGCTTTGGTGTGCTGCTCTTTCTCTGAAGTGGCTAGCATATCATACATTGGCCGAAAAACTACGAGCGCGTAAAAACAAAAAAGAACAAGAAGCAAAATACGTAGGAGCTAACTCATAAATTCCTCAAAGCAAAGTTAATACAATTTATATGACACTATCGTGCAGGCATGCTCTACCAAATAAAAAATTATGTAAATCGGCGTAGTAATCACGGTGTAATCGGAGTTCATGCATGAAAAAAGACTTGTAGAATACATAACCTCTTTATTTTAGAAGTCTGTTAAAAAAATAGATTTCATTCTCTTTCACTCTCGCTACAATTATGTTGCCGACCGTAACTGACAACTATCTGTTGACAATCCTACATTACATTACATCAAGCCGCCTTCAATCATACTTCTGGCCTTGCGCTTGCGCATAGAGGACGCGCTATGAATACTACTTTAAATAATAAAATATTAAATGCTTTTGTGAACTAATACTTTGAATTTTTTATGCAGTAGTGAACTAAAACTGTACTATAATGAAGTTATTAGTGTTATTTTCTTTGGCCTACGTTCTTTGTAGTGCTGAAGCATTAAAAGTATTGGTTTTATTTCCGTATCCTGTGAAAAGTTTGAGTATATTAGGCACAGGTGTGGTGAGGCATCTGCTGAATGCCGGACATGAGGTATTATATATGTTTTTAAACTTACATGGTCACTAACACTATCATTGACACTGAAGACGGGATATTTACGGGTATTTGACATGTTTATTATTAAAAACAAATAGTAAATTTGGTAAATATTCCGTTTTGAGTGTTGATGATTATGATGTATTAATTAAATAATTTAAAAGTTTCAAATATTATAATATACAGGGTGAATTTTTCAAATGGGTGTGGATGATTCCTTTGAGTGTTTCTCACTATTTCTCATAGTTTTGGATTTAGCCTCTTTCCCTGTTGTAGGGGACGAGTCTTTTCACCCTGGCCCTATAAGGGGAAGCGCTATATTAGCCCGCGAATTTCAAATTTTCTTACGTTTTTTTCTGTTCGCATATCAGAATGAGGGCTGTATGTTGATTAAAATATAATTCGCGTTCGTAACAAATGTGGCTTTACAGTAGTGTCCGACCGAAGCTGCAATTCTGGCCGAAGCCGAAGCCGAAGCCGATTAATCGGTATTCACCAAAACCTTCGGCCGAAGCCGAAGCCGAAGCCGAAGGTGTCATTGACCTTGAGAAATACGATAGTTACTTTGATCTCAGAATATACTAGATACATATTGTGAGAGCTTTAGAGATTTAGCCCAATAACGAGCCGAGTGACCAACATATACAAGTAGGTAATAAAATATTGTCTAAAACCAGACAATACTTACGGTTTTTTGGTTCTTAGAGTGCCTCACAATAATGAACGTATCACCACAGGTACTACTCACAGTAATAAATAAAATAATTTGTAATAACAAATATGAAATATTTAAAAACAAAACACTTATTAGAATTTTAAGACGCGCTCTCAAACTTGTTTTGACTCGTTTAGTTTACTAACTGCGATTCGTTTGGTCCGGTGCGGCGGCGCGGCGAAACTCTGCTGCTCTGCACACTCTCCGTCTCGCTCTAGCATCGTTCAGTAAATTTCAAATTTTGACAACTAGCAAACCTTCGGCTTCGGCCAAACCTTCGGCAAATTTTTGGCCGAAGCCGAAGATTTGGCCGAAGGTGCTTTTTTGGCCGAAGGTGGCCGAAGCCGAAGCCGAAGCCGAAGCTTCGGTCGGACACTACTTTACAGACTTAAAATAATTAAAATCATCAATACAACCCTCTAAGTTCATTTAACCCTTTTTAGGGTTCCGTACCCAAAGGGTCAAACGGGACCCTATTACTGAGACTTCGCTGTCCGTCCGTCCGTTCGTCCGTCCGTCCGTCCGCCCGTCCGTCCGTCCGTCCGTCCATCCGTCCGTCTGTCACCAGGCTGTATCTCATGAACCGTGATAGTTAGCCAGTTGAAATTTTCACAGATTATGTATTTCTGTTGATGCTATAACAACAAATAATAAAAACAGAATAAAATAAATATTTAAGGGGGCTACCATACATTTTTTATAAAAAATGGTACGGAACCCTTCGTGCGCGAGTCCGACTCGCACTTGGCCGGTTTTTTATGAAATAGTCATTGATTGGGATTAATAGAACTTACCCTGGCGTTTGTACCTTAAGCATATCTGGCTAAATGTTGGTGTGCTGCTGGGTACACCTCTAGTCAGCCTAACCCTTGAGGTATGACAAACGTTATAATGGTGGTGATACTTTAATAATTGCTCTGCATGGTGTCGGACGTAAAGAATAGCACCATCCCATATCTTCCCGTGGGTATCGTAAGAGGCGAATAAGGGACTTGCCAGAGAATGGGCAGCAGCGTTCTTTATGCTTTTGTAACAACCGTACTGCGATCGCCAACCCGCCTGCCAAGCGTGGCGATTATGGCAAAACCCCCCAAAATGTTGCTGTGGCGACACTTGGGGGAGGCCTATGTCCAGCAGTGGACTCTTTTGGGCCGAAATGATGATGATGGTGATGATACTTTAATAGTTTAGATATTTATAAATATCTACTGCAAAAATTATATTACCTAAACTACGTAACGTTTTTAAAAGTGATTAATGTTATTTTTTGTAGCATCTTGCAAAAAATAAACTTAGGATATTATTTTAAGTTGTGTTCCATGATTATCACAAAAAAATCTTAATTATATAGATAAGATAATCACAACGACGGATAACTGAAGGGCACACACAAAAACAAATAAGATTTTTTTTGATTATGCTAACACATAATTACCGTCTCAATAGTGGGTCAAGTTATTTTACTTGTTAAATTGCGTAGTTTTCTGATATAAATAACTACCGTCATAGGTAAATAGGCAATGCAAATATCTAATCTTAATAAGAAACGTAGATAGATTATACCAGGCACGCATGATGCATTGTACATACCTGAGAAGCTATCAAGTAATTGCCATCTATTAAATACATGATCAGATATATTACTGCATACTAGTAGGTAACTATTAATATCTGCATTGTAATGATAAGAGTCACAGCATAACTACCTATAATCTTGTTGACCGTTCAACCGACTACTGCAAAGCCAAAAGGAAGAGTTATGGTTTTGGCATTCTATGTATTTTTGTAACACTATTATATTCCTCCGTAGCGCTTAAACTGCTAAGCCGATTCTGATGAATGAGGTGTCAATCTATTTGTTATTATGGTCCGGGTGGCTTATATTGATTTTTGTTTGCATAAAATATATGTAGTAATATTTTATGCGAACAAAATCAATAAGACGGATTTTATATTACCTACATCCATTAGTAAGGGTATGTTCTGTATGGTGTCGGACGTAAAGAATAGCACCATCCCATATCTTCCCGTGGGTGTCGTAAGAGGCGACTAAGGGACTTGCCAGAGAATGGGCAGCAGCGTTCTCTGTGCTTTTGTAACAACCGTACTGCGATCGCCAACGCCAACCCGCCTGCCAAGCGTGGCGATTATGGCAAAATCCCCCCTTCGTGGGGGAGGCCTATGTCCAGCTTGGACGTCTTTCGGCTGAAATGATGAATGAATGATGATGATTAGTAAGGGTCTCATTGTTTTTTGTTGCTTTCCAATCGATTGTGTTGTCAAATAAAAACGATAAAAGTCTGAGTATGTAAATAAAGCAAATTGAGATATAATTACTATAAACAAGGTGTAATTACTAATATCCGTCGAGATAATGATAAGATTTACAGCATTGTTGTCTTTTATAACTTGTTGACTTTTATATTGTTTTATTTGCCTTGATAAGTCTGTTTTTAGAGGACTAATTATCATTGCTTAAAAACAATGATAACGCGAATGCTCAAAGTCTCATGGTCAAAGCGATCTAAAATGCGTTAAACGGATGACAACACGATTTTTTTCCTACCAAACAAAATATACTTAGTTGATCAAATACGATTTATGATTGTATTTTAAGTAAATTAGCGCTTAGCAACCCGAAGTCTGTGTGCTAAGATAAAGAGAAGTTCATTTAATCACATTGAATGATTTTTTCATGGAAATGTAATTCAATTGGATTCAATGAACTTATGACTCGAATACTCGGACTTATACTTATAACTCGGATTCTGTATGGTGTCGGACGTAAAGAATAGCACCATCCCATATCATCCCGTGGGTGTTGTAAGAGGCGACTAAGGGACTTGCCAGAGAATGGGCAGCAGCGTTTTCTCTGCTTTTGTAACAACCATAGTGCGATCGCCAACCCGCCTGCCAAGCGTGGCGATTATGGCAAAACCCCCCTTATATCAATGTGGCGTTGGGGGAGGCCTATGTCCAGCAGTACAAGTCTTTCGGCTGAAATGATGATGATGATTTTAATGACTACATTTCTGTAAGTACATATGTTTTACTGCCGTGAATCATATTTTGTTCAACATAAAACCAGAAATTGACCGGCAAATTAAAACGTTAGAAATTTGAATTTCGCGGGCTATTTTGGCGCTTCTACTTTATTGAAAGTTGGGCTGATCCTAGTATGAAGTGCCAGAAAACATAATCAAATCAAATCATTTGTTTCAAGTAGCCTAGTTACAGGCAATTTTGTATAGTCGAACAACAATAAAAATGAAGCTACAGTCACAGTCACAAGACACAATTATAACTGTCAGAGTACTGTAGTTTCCATTCCAAAGTGTAGATATCTATGGAGAAGAATAAGCAAGAAACTCCATCGACACTCTTTTAAATCAGAATCTTGTTACAAAAACCTTGGTACATATCTTTTGTAATATTATAGTTTTGCATTATAATCCTATTCTTTTTCCTATGTCACTTGGGATTCGATTGTCATCTGTTTCGTTATCAGTCTCTCTCTCACCAAAGTCGTTATCAGTGTTGGTAATTATGATTTTATTATATTTCTAGGTGACCTACGTTACTGTTTTTCCATTGAAGAACCCGCCAACTAAAAACTTCCGTCAAATTGATATCAGTAGTAACTTGGATGTAGTTAAAGGTAAGTCTTCATTATCATCGTCTTCCTGTTCTTATCCCAAGTTATATGGGATCGCCAAAGCAGTACGTTATCTGCCCATCTCAAAAAACATCTCATTCATTCATTCATTCTCATCTCAGAACAACACTTAGTTCCAAGACAGGAGTCTACCATCGCGTTTAGTGTAAAATTAGATTCTACGACATTTAACATTATCGTGTCATTTTCTTGGTTTACACAGTTTATTAAGATATTTGGTTTATATCACTGTGATAACATATTAAATTAGGTATTTTAATCACATTCTTTTATCTAAATAGAGTAAATTGAGACATCTTTTGCAACTAAATATATTAATTTATGCTAAAGCTAGACTGACATATACACGCTTAGAGTGGTATCTGACCCTTAGTATCTCCTCCTTCCTCCTTCCTCCCTTAATACTTTCGTCTCGCAGGTCTGCTGGAAGAAATTTCTTATGTAATAACCATTACCTTTGTGCTATTCTATATTTATGTGTGTCCTCTGTGTTAAGTATTGTGTTATTGGACACTTATGTTGTGCCCTGCGACTCCTGTTATCTGTTTTACTGAAGACGCTAAACTCTATGCTGAATTTCAAGCACCCTCAATTTAATTTGCCACTGGCACTCTAAGAAGAAGAATAACTAACCAAATACATTTATTCTTACTTACAGATGATGAAACACTTAAAATAGGATATGTACTTGAAAATAAATTAGAAAGAAACGGTGCCCTACAAATCCAAGAGTTTGGAAAAGAAACAGCAAGGTTAACCTTACAGAACGAAAACTTGAAAAAACTGATACAAAACCCCAATGAGCACTTTGATGCTGTTCTTGTTGATTTGGTAGAATCCGAAGTTTACGCTGGGTAAGAGGAAAAGATAATCAGAACTGTAGTTTTAAGAGACATTGCGGCAGAACTCATGGAAGATTGCGAGACGTAACACTGGACAAAACCAACGGCCGGTAGTCTATATTAGCCCTAGATTGGAAGTTATGTGCTTTTGTTTTGCAGTGGAATGATTTAGGCAAACAGTTACTTTAAGTTTTAATTGTTCCAAGTGACGACAACGACGACGTATTATTTTTGCCTATGTTATCCTCAGAAAAAATCTCTCTCTGATGTAGGTTATGACATGGCATGCCCACGATAAAGATGGGGCAAATTATTAAATGAAAACGACCTATTTCAGCTATTTGATGGACAGATCAGTAGTGTAGTAAGGCTGGAGCAATTCGTTAAAGGAATATTTTCTAAAACCTCTATACCGATGTTACTTTAAAATTCAGTATAGTTCATAACTAATCAAACTCTTGCTTTCAGGTTGGCAGTCCTCTACAACTGTCCACTGATATGGCTGTACTCCATGGGTCCTCACTGGCAAGTGTTACGTCTGATCGAGCGTGGTACGAACCCTGCTTACGACCCAGACTACCTGTCTCCTGCCATGCCTCCTTTGTCTTTCCTTGGGAGAGTCGATGAGTTGTGGTCGAGGGTAAAGTGGCAGTTTCTTAAAACGTAAGTCTAAAATCTTCGTTACAAGCTCATCAAAATCATCATGTCATCGGCCAAGCTTTTTCCCAACAACGTTGAGGTCGCTTTCCTGTCTAACCTGACAGCTACTTTACATTGAGCCCTTTGTGCATATAAAAATATTTGCCGAATAATAATCATCAGGCAGATGCGTAAGATAGTGTTCATTAATGATGCAAGCTCCGCATACACTTACATAATTATCATCATCATCATCATCTGCCTAGCCTTTTCCCAGCTATGTTGGGGTCGGCTTCTAGTCGGCATGTATTATTACATGGAGAGACTACCTCCGTAACCCAGTTAGTACTGGGTTGTGGAGGTCAGAAAGACTGTCGCGTATAGTTAATATTGCAGGAAAAAGCTGGTGGCAAATTAAATATTACCTAGATGCTCTTGTAACAATTTTGTGTTTATCATCATCTAGATTCTAGTGATATTTCTTACCCACTTTCGGTTTTGCGTTAATTTTTGTATCTGATTGATGTTTAATGGTCAGTATTTCGATCAATATAAAAATCAGTAATAGCGAAAGGTGTAATGGTATGTTCTTCTTAGCGTGTCGATGGCAATCTAAATTGAGACAGAACTGAGCCACTTGTTTGGCGTCCTTTACAGCGTCCATCAAGTCCTATAATTAACAAACAATAGGACACGCAGGACACTATACTAAGTGCTTCATCGTTTATGCTCAATATTGGTATCAACACTTTTAACAACATAAGACACTTTAAATACACTTATATTTTCTTCATGCATAGATTGCGGTATTTCTTTTATAAACGTCTATTCTTCCTACAATTTCAGATTCATAACCCAACCTGAGGAACGCAAAATCTACGAGGAAACCTTCGGACCACTGGTTGCCAGACGCGGCAGGACTCTTCCAGATTATGAAACTGTCATCTATAACGCCTCGTTGATCTTTGGGAACGCACACGATGCCATGCCTGCTGCATGTTGCATGCTTGCTTGCATGCATGCTTGCATTCTTGCTAGTTTTTTTGCTTGCATTTGTTTTGTTTGCTTGCATTGTGTTTTTTACTAAACGTTTTATCTTTTGAGTGGTATATCAAACGATTTCATATTCAATGTAATATATGTTATGCTTATAAAAATTAGTTACTTTAAAATTATATCAATCGTTTATTATATTAACTAATCATTAGATCGAATAAAATTATACATTCAGTTGTTATATGTTGTAAATATTAGAAATTTTATAACTATATCATATATTACTTACCCATAAAAATCCGGAGACGCGAAGGGAGGGCAACCCCCGCCCGCTGTAACAAAGCATAAGCACCCGTGGGAGCCGTAGCTGCGGAGGTGAACATGGGTGCCTATCCTTTGTTACGCAAGGGCGAAGGGTTTGCACTTCCCGTAGCGCCGGAGACGTTGCAGAAGCAACCTTTATCCACTCATACTACTTATATCAACATTTTATCGATATTTTAACTTGTACGTATTTTTTGGGTGAATGTATTAAATGTAGTAGGTATCATAATAATTTTCATATTCGTAATATATCGATATTTAGGACGTTCGATAGTTTGTACTTCGATATTTAGGACATTCGATAATCTGTATTTCGATATTTGGACCTTTCGATGTAACATTTGTAGATATTTAGATTTTAGATATATTGGACGTAGGATATTTAACCTTTCGATAGTATAAACTTTCGTTATTTTAATTTTCGGTTTTATGGTCGTTCGATATTTCCATTTTCGATGTTTTGAACATCGATATTTTAACAGTAGGTATTTTAATCTTCGATATTCAAATACGTACCCCGATTCTGTTCTTAGACGTGAAAATAGAGATTCATGCTGACGGTCCTCGGTCTACCGGAAATCGACTCACACGGATCGTTATCTACACGCATTCTCATCACCATCCCAGACAGCGGAACTCTGTAGTGACTTCACTCACCAACCGCGCATATGATTTATATAACGAGGAACATTCGCGTGCTGAACTGACACATGTACAAGGGGTCCTACAGAGAAACGGATATACTTGGAAGACCACACAACTCACACGAAAAACTACTCGTAAGTGCCGGAAGTGTGAGGTTGAGAGGCAGCCAGCATTTTTGCCGTACGTGAGTGGAGTGACAGATATGGTTAAGGTTAAGGTTGCCAACATTCATCGGAAATATGCCATAAAGACTGTCTTCACTCCTTTCAAGAAAGTGTCTCAAATGCTGCGTTCGCCGAAGGACAACTTTCCGTTGGAAAAGCCCGGTGTTTATAAAGTAGATTGCAGTTGCGGCAAGTCGTATATCGGTCAGACGAAACGTACGGTAGCTTGTCGAATAGCGGAACACATCAGGGCGGTGAAAATTAATGATACCCAAAACTCGGCCATAGCTCAACATCTCCTTGAATCAGGATCGAACGACTGGATTGAGTTACATAACCCTCAGATCATCTCGACAGAACGCCACTTTATACCCAGATTGGTAAGAGAAGCTATTGAAATGACTAAATATATTAAGAACTTCAACTGGTAGGATGGGTTTCAATTGTCAAGAGCCTGGAATCCAGTGGTTTAACTGTGTAAAAACCGAAAAAGTGCCGTATAAGTTCGCGAGTGGATACAGAGAGTTTCGTGTGTCGGGAACAGAATCTAGTTGTAAGAGACAGTGGTACGGAGTACAAAAAACGACCAAGAAAGAGGATAGACCGATTTGTCTGCTTATAAATACTCACCCGCAATAATTTCAGTTTATCCGTGATTACGGCGTTTGCAACAGCTCCGAAATATCGGGAACTCAAAACAAATATGAAACATAGTAAATATCCCGTTACAAGTTTTATTGAGAGTGTTAGTGACCATCTCAGTTTAATAACTTATATAATTATTCTGAGTCAATGGCTAGTAATTGTTGACATTAGTCATCATGACGCAAAACGGACAGTAGAACTTAGTGCTTACCTACAACATGGGAATTTGTCATTCCTGTTACTAAGGTAACACAGCGAATATTTATCAACGAAAACATATTTTGTAGTCTATAGTAGATAAAAATAACATTATTCACGCATTATCAACAATTGCCTGCTCCTTCAATAGAAGATAATGCGGGACAGAAGATTATATTAATTATCTGGCTGACAAAAATAATTCATTAATGCTTGTCTGGCCCTTTCATATCAATGTCAGGACCATATGCCACGTAGACGTAGAGTATGTTTACATATGATATTTATAAAACAATGTTATTAATTTTCAATGTTCTTCAACGATGGCTGGAATGTTAGAAAAGTTGTATGACTAGAAAGTAGAAGACTACTGGAAAGACAACTTACTATTGCGTCCACTTTAAATAAATTCTGATACGAGTAAGAGAACGATGATATTCTCGAAGTAATTAACTCTTCATATTACCGTCATTAATTCATGTGATTTTGAAATACAGAAGATCAGACAACCAGTCATACTGGGTTGCGTAATGCCAAACTGTATGTTACCACAGACATCCATAGTCTGTGCTGGACCGCTTAGTGCTCGTTACACTAAAGAGCCAAATGTATTTCAACACCAACATTCTCTGTATTAGTGTACATTATGCTCGTCATTTTCATAGCAAATTACGTACAAGTGTAGAGCAAAGGATTTGGCAGTGTAGTGAAACACATTAAGGAGAACTTAGGATGTAAGAGCGAACAAAGCGAGCTCGGAACATTGGTCACCCCGACTCGGACAGGTTAGGTTCGAAGGGGTCTAGTGACCAAGCGGAGCGAGCGAACTAAGACCCGACATCCCCTTCGTGTTAGGTTACTGTAAACCCTGCAGACAGAAATAGGAGCCCCGCGTTGCGGGGCTACGTCGACAACGCCTTAGTTTGGAGCTGTGGTTTGGAGTTTGCTTTAATAGGATAGCATAATGTACAATTTTTGGTTTTAGTTTCACATTGAAATGACATTGTGGTTGTCTGTACTCGTATGTACTGCGGTCTAATTACTCTTAAGCAAAATGACTTTCAACACAGACATTGTCTGTGCTAGTATCCTCTTCATTCATTAAAGCAAACTACCTGCGAGCACAGAGCAACCCGTGTCTGTGGTAAAATACAGTTTTTCAATACGCTACCGGGTTCCCTACTCGAAATCGAATGACGTTAAATCGAATAACACTTGCTCGAAAACGTTAGCTCGATAGTGCTTGAAATTGATAAATTATCAGCGCGACAGTTCACTACCTCGATGCAACAAAATCTCGAAAAACTATAAGCTCGAACCATCGGCAACGCGAAGCATTCACAACGAATGCACAAGCGAATCATTGTAATGTTTTTTATAACTTTTATAGTTAAAAATTATGAAAATAATAAAAAACATTACAAATAAGTACTTATTTACATTTATTCCATATTTTGTACAGACGCCAGCACATCAAGCTACAATAATTTGTTTAATAGATTTTCAACCTTATCGTAAAAGAATACGGCTTAAGGTTGATTGGGAAAATTTGGCAGTTTCGGGTAGCTTGACCTGCTGGCGTTTGTACAAAATATGGAATAAATGTAAATCAAGTACTCAGGGTATCTAAAATTATGTACTTACTGAATCTTTTGTAAAAGTGTCACGCATCGTGAATATTTTTGAGAACAATCGTTTTAATAGACACCGCATATCATACTACAACATTTTAAGACCAAGGTCATTAGGGTGACACTGCTCAGGCAGTTTGGTCCACAAATTTAAGACACGCTACGACATGACACGAAATCATCCGGAAACGAACAGTTTGCAAACCGAAGAGACACCATTTGGCGAATAGGCGGTCATATTAGCGGTAGAACCCGTGACCATTTGAGAAGACTTATGTATTTTAAGTGGAGACCGTGAATTGGCAGTCATAGCCAAGGACTCCGGCGAGGTGGAGTCTGGTAGCAGAACTGGATGTCAGAAGTCGGGTGGCATGCGATTGGAGGAAAGCAGCTATCTTTCTTTTTTTTATAGGCCGATGAGGACATTGCTTCACAAAATGTATATTCGATAACCAGCTAAATGAAATTGTTGAATTCTGTGAAAGATTGCGTAAAAAACGCTCTTAGCTTGCTATTTATTTTATTCGGCTAATAAATGGGGAGGTTCGAGGTCCTATTTTTCCTATCTATACTTATTTTTTCCTCCTATCACATTAAATCATCGTCTATGTCCAAAGTAATCTGACGATAATATTTTTTCTGTATTTAAACAAGTCGGGCTACCGATGGGATTTCTTTCCAGCAAAACTAACGAACTTCCAACATTTTCGTCCCCAATTTTTCTCGTTTGGGGGATAAATTTCGCTCTGATCTTTCTGATCTGATCTTACTTGGACCTAGTAGGTGATCAACTGAATCGCGATATTTGTGTCGTTGCATGTTTTCTAAAATGCAGATGTAGGTTGGGTACTTTACTAAGCTACCTCCTTTTCCGATCACAAAGAAAGCGAGAGAAAGGAAATGGGAGGATAACTCCTCCTTGTTTATCCGCTGCAGGCCACTGCTGACCTCCAGACAGAACTAAATAATCGCCATATGGATCGGCCTGCGAGTGACAAACTTGGGGAGTCTAGCACCTGAACATACACGGGCATGAGTGTCATCAGCGAATTTTGCTGACGGCTGCAGAAAGTGACGGCCAATACCCGGAAGCCTGACGAACTGCGCCAGTGCTCGAGCACCCCCACTCAATGGTATTTAAAAGATACTGTGGTGTTCAGTCAGTAAGACTCTGACAAAACTCTACGTGCACACCTTCACCCCAACCCAAGGCAAGACAGCAAGACATACGCAAAAAAAGTACTAAAATAAACTGCTTAGTCAGAGATGACAAAACACAATTTTCATAATGATGCAATTTACTGATGAAATCCGCGTTAAAAATACAGTAACTACTTAGTCATGACTCTTTATCAATAAAAGGTATTTATTTGTTATACTATAAAACTGGGTTATGGAGATCGGGTTGTCATCTGCGCCCGGTTAGATTAGAAATCGGCCCTAGCCACCAATCGGGAAGGGCTTTGCAGATGTGTGGCCTAATCCCAATTTAAGTGGGGTTGACACTGCACGTCTCGTTTCTTTATTTTACCTTCCTATCTATGATATTTTCAATCAATCAATCATCTCAGCCTATTCCATTAAACTGCTGCCAATAGGCTTCTCCCAAGCGACACCACAACACAGTGTCCTCCGCCTTCTGAATCCAGTCAAACTCAGCCCCTCTTTAGGGACGTTGGTACATCTAGATAGGATGTCGCGTCGCATCCTTTGCCACACGTGGTTGGCCCACTTCCACATTTGCTTGTTTCCAGTTTTTTTCCGGACCATTTAATTCCGGATGTTATCCTTAAGAACTCCGCATAGCTCGCTTCATAAAAAACTTGACTTTGTTGAATGTGAATGTACGCATTTTGGCACTGAATGTTATACCAGGCAGGACACACTCGTTGAAGACTGTGTCTTCAAACATTGCGGGTGAGTTTATGATGTCATCTTTTACTATGAATAATAGGCTGGTAAAAAAATTGGTTTCAATAGAGGAGCTCGTGGCTAAATAATAACAGCTGCACGGGTCAATCGCCAAGCTTGCCGAGAAAACATAATTACATACCGAGTTTCCTCCGTGCCTCGGAAAGCACGTTAAGCCGTTGGTCCCGGCTGTCATTTGTAGATCTTTGACAGTCGTTACGAGTAGTCAGAAGCCAAAAGTCTGACCAAGGGGTATCGTATTACCCAGTTACTGGGTTGTAAAGGTCAGATAGGCAGCCGCTTCATGTAAAATACTGGTACTCAGCTGCATCCAGTTAGACTGGAAACCGACCCCAACATAGTTTGGGAAAAGGCTAGGCAGATGATGATGAAATGGATAGGTTTCAAAGAGGCTTTAATTTAGCGTGCAGTCTCCTAAGTGTCAAATTAACGAATCATGTTCGAAACACAATACTGCGCTACAAAACGAATAAAGCTGCCGTGGCTCAAAAGGCTACCCAACTCAAATGGGACTGGGCAGGATACGTGTGCCGAACTGTGGGCCAAAATAGGATGGAACGGGCCTTGACACAGAGGCGGGTTCGTGGCAGGCCACGAAGAAGTTTTTTGAAGTGAAAACTTCTTTAGCGGCGTTGAGCACTTTTCTGTAATGGGTATAAAATCTTAAACTCGCGTCAGGACACGTGACCTGATCGAAAAAGCGTAAGACGGATGGAGAGTTTTTGACCAGTTATTGGATCTCTCCACACGCGATTATTTAGATAACTTTTTCAAACATTTCTGCTTATATCAAATTAATTATGAGTTCTTGTTCAATTAAATGGTGTGGGAAATCGTCTAGAACATCCAGCTATAAAAAAGATGGCATAACTTTTCATCGGTAAGTAAAATATATTTATAATTTAATAAAATTATGAATAATTGCAGGGCTCTAGCTAAACTAGTTGTTTACGTTTAAGGCACAAAAAACGTACACCGCGTTGATGTCTTTTTGAAAAGTCCCTTTCTCTCACTAGGTATTGTCAATAAGTCTGTCCCTTTCCATCTGTAGGTGTAGATAGAAAGGGACAGACGTAATGCTGTAGTGTTGTGTCAACTTCGAAACAAAGTATAAATAATATTGAAGATAAAAATTACGGTGTTCCCTTACTGTAAAAAAGTAACATTACTTAATGTTTACATTTTAGATTTCCAAATATTCCAGAAGTGGAAGAAAAGTGGATTAATGCTGTTAACAGGGAAAGTTGAGGAGGATCGTCCAACCTAGGCACAAAATTAAAATTTTCTTTGGATTTTTTTCGTTTTTTTTTTACGATTAATTTAATAGCAACGTAAAAAATAGTGATAATTCATTATTTTATGTATTCGAGGCATATCTAATCATATTTTTTGATATTTCAAGTATTTTCATGCATTGATTTCCGCAGTTGGAAAACGGCCGATCTTATAGGAAGTTTGAGTTGGAATCTTATGTGAATAATGTATGTAGGACTCCTAAAAAACACTGTCATTAGATTACTTGTATATTTGTGATGTTAGTTATAAAGTTTCGTATAAATTTATTGCGTAGTTTTACTAAACAAAAATAAAATACGGTGACAGTCTATTTGCAGCAAGCAATCGCATTTCTATGGGATGTTTATAATTATCAAGTAGTCATAGAAAAGTTGTATATATTATAATACACGGTCTTGTTATCTAAGAACACGACACTGTTTACCGTTTAAGATAAGCTTTATTAGAACTCTGGCGATAAGAGTTTTTATGTCGGCCGGCCGAACGACGTCAGCGATGACGTAATGCGCGCGGCCGTTAGGGAAGTTACGCGTTAAGAAATGCAGGACGGAGAGGTTAACCTTGATTTTATTTTAGCATTGATTTGAATAAAGTGAAATTTACAGTGTTACGTAAGTGTTTTATTTGCACCCAGTTAACGCCCTATCAGTATAGTTTAAAAAAAAGTAGAATTAATAGACATCGTAATGTTCAATTTTATCGATATTAGGTATTGTAGCAAAACTGACTTGTGCATCACTATGTGTGGAACATTCGTCCTGACATTGTTGCATCGGCCAATCACAACCGCTATATTGTCTTCGTCCCCCGAACCGCAGTGTAGTACTTTTATACTGATAAAGCAATTGGTGCAAAATTATTCCCTAACCATTCCAAAATATCAAACATGCTCAACGTTATTAATCAAGTTTTTTTTTTAATTTTTATGTATGGCGGAACAAAATCGACAGGTTCGTAAGAGCTGGAAGGAGGACGCGGATTCGCAAGCATTGCGAGTGGAACAGAGCAGGCGAGAAAAAAAAGCTTCTTTACTTCTTTGATGTCGTGACTATCAACTCAGAAGTAACTTTAACTGCATGTTTTGGGGCACACATGGAAAAATGGAAGGTGGCACTTTGTAAGTGTCACAGCTCCATACACGCACCGAAGTTCCACCAACGACACGGCACGACGACACGGTTGGCGCAGTGGTTGAGCGATCGACTGCTGCGCTCCGTGTCGCGGGTTCGATCCCCGCACGGAACAAATATTTGTATGACCTACAGGTAGTTGTTCCGGGTCTGGCTGTTTGTGTATGTTAGTTTAGATGTTTGTAAACGCACCCACGATACAGGAGAAATACCTAGTGTGGGGCAACGTTTAAAAAAAAAAAAAAAACTATCCCTCTTGGTTTTGAAAATACCTTTGAACCATCAGCATTTTTAATTCTGCTACGCACTAGATGGTTTTTTGGTACCTATTGATAAATGATCAACAGTGCAAAACAAAAAATAACTTTTTTAGAGTATATTTTATGAGAAGGTACATAATTGAAGATTTTACGGAATTTTATGAACTGCTTCGTTTGGTCTATTGGCCTCAAGAGCTGCTGCTGAGTGTGTAGTCTTTGGTTAGATTCTCAGGACGGGCCTAAAATGTATTACTAAATTTTTACCAGCCCGAATTTTTATTTTTGATGATGGCAAGTGGCAAGCCCTTTTTACATGCGAATTAATCATTACTGTAAAAAATATGAATGTTTTGTGTACACCTCTGACCAACCTTTCTGAGGTTAAAGATATGATGTCATATTTATAAATACCTACTTTCAACTAATATTAATTGTATCTTATCTCAATGTTATGGAAATTTGTGGGGTTTAAAGATAATATAATAAAAGTCATGGTAGATGTAAGGCACGGGTGGAAGGTACGGGTTCCGTACTAGTTTTGAAGATGAATAGGATCGCCTCTTGAAATATGCTTGAATCGCATTGCCCCAGCAAGTTGATCTAGGCCAAATTGTGTTATTACTAGGCCGCATGCAACCCATGTTCGCACCCATAGCTATACGTTGCAATTGTTGTTTTTAACAAGACTTCGCTAGTTGGCGCGGTCTGGCGATGAAACGGCTCTCAAGTCACTTTAGCTTGTATTCAGAAATCCGTTGCTAAGTAACACACGTATACGTGCAATATAATATTTGATTCAACATAAAACTGACACTGACCGACAAATGCAAAAAACCGTGACTGACTGAATTTGAAATTTACGCGGGCCACCCTGTCGCTTCCGCCTTATATCTTTTGATATCGAATCGGTTTGTTATTTTCGCGCAGGACAGCGCGCGACACTTCGCGTTCGCGTCCAGATCGCCCTCGTAAGACGCTGCATCACCTGCTCTCCGCGTGGCGCACGGCCGTTAAAACTGGCTTCTCCTCCTCCGAATATGCGTCTCAATTGGCAAAAACAGGTCGTGTTACCAAAACATGATTAAAATATGTGATGACTTGTTGACTTTTGACTAGTTTATACAGCTTGTTTTAGGTATAAGCCAACGATATTTAATTTGCTATTGTAATATGTTTTGTACACAACCAATCTTTAGAACTGGTTCTAGGTGTAATGAGACGATACACCCGAAACGATACAAGTTATTCGTTATGCTCAATGTGTGTCTTGTAGCTCCTCCCCACCACATTATCTCTTGCTACATAGCTTGAGGCAAGGATCTGTGCGCTCTGATATGAAATAACTGATAAGTACCGTACACAGACAAAAATTGACTTTAATCTGATTAGGTATCATGGTGTCAGGTATCTGGGTTATACAGGTTATTATGAGTTGATATTCAATATTCAGTAGAAAATAGAATATTCACTAAAAGAAGTAGAAATTGCGAATTGATTGATGACGGTTTTTATTACCTTTTACGCCAACGGAACCCTAAAATACATCAACAAACAGTGTAGGTGTAAGTGAGATTATTGACAAATTAATGCGCAGGATTCCCTATTTAAACGCAGTCAGTCGGCTTGTTCACTTCGAACTGAAGGTGACCACTTTTTGAGTGGAAAACGAATTGTAATTTCAGTATTTAGTAAAAATTGTGTTTTGGTAAGAATAAAATAAAAATATTATTCGTGAGTATACTGTTTGTAGTATAATGTTTATTATAATATTCTGCTGCTGTTTTGTGCTAATATAAATAATTTAAATAAATAATAATATAAAACTCCCCTTTTCAGAAAATGGAAAAAATTAAGTGTTTATTATTTGGTCTATTACTAAGTTTCTTCATATGTGATGCATCTAAGATCTTGCTTGTGTTTCCAATTCAAAGTCCCAGTCATGGCATTCTCGGAGACAATATGGCGAAGCATCTTCTCGATGGAGGACATGAAGTGAGTATGGTAGCACCATTTTTTAGTAGGGTTCGTAAACAAGGCAATTATTTTATGTTTAAATATTATATTCACGATTGATCACACATCACACATATTTACCCCGTATATTAAAGTCCCATGTAATATCAGGAATAGTCTATGGGGAGCCTATGGGGGATATTTTATTTATTTATAAGAAATCTGTTATCATCCGCTAATGTAATCATTTTTTTCATTTATTTATTCAGAAACAATCTACATTGCGGTCGAATATAAGCTGCATGAAACTGTAATTGATACTCAAAACAAAAAAAATAGAATACATGAAATTCAATTAGTTAATATTATTATAAGAAATTAATTAAATTAAATTAAATTAAATTAAAATCATGAAAAATACTAAGTGCACATAATTTTAAAAAACAATGTCAATAAATTAATAGCAGTTTAAAACGAAAACATAGCGATGATAAAAGACAAAAACAAATTATTACATCTTAGTCAAAAAATAACATGTCAGTTCCAGGCACATTACAATTCGTCTATTGAGTAGAGACATTTCCCAATAGAAATGCTTTGAGCCTTGCCTTGAATGAGCCTGTGTACAGAATGCTTTTTAACTCAGCGGTTATTTATTACATATTTTAGCTGCCTGATACTGTGGGATATGCTTGACTATTCCAAGAGCCGGGGTGATTTACACTATTCTAGGACTTATATTATTTTTGTGAGCTTTTGTAGAAATAATCTACTCATGCTTCATGTACATTGAACGTACCTATGGTACCCCAGCTTTTTCTCATACACTCCACAAGGGTCAATAATTACCAGTGGGCAAGTCTGCTAGTTTAATCAACCAAAACAACGCCATTACGAATTGTGCCCAAAGTTCATGATCTAATAGGTCATAATTGCGTGTCATTTGTCATCAAAAGAGATTACGGTTCCTCTTTAAGCACGAGATTACAAACTACAAAAATATATAGTTACTTTCAAATAAAGAACCATTAAATTCAAGGTCAAAAAATACGGTGTCAACGATCGGCCAATTTGGCACAATCACGCTAATTAACTTGAAGACCCCTATTGATAAGACATGCTGTCTATTGCTCATTAATATTGAAATGTTTCGGATTCAAGCTATTTAAAAAGGGCTAATGGGAGTATTGAATACCACCTTAAATTAATTACTGACTGCCTCGTTGGTCTAGTGGTTGCAAGCGCGACTGCTGAGAATGAGGTCCAAAGTTCGATTCCCGGGTCGTGCAAAGTGTTATTGAGTTTTTTCATAAGAAATTTCTCAGAAGCAGCCATGGAGTCTTGATTTGTGCCCGGTTGATGACAATAGGCTCACCCCCTATTACATGGGACTAGTTATGTTTATAACTGGCGAAATGCGGGTGTACTATTAGGTACAGTCTGCAAAGGAGATAAGTAACCAGATTCTCACACTAGTAGTATGAGTGCCTGGTTACTTGTCTCCTTTGCAGACTGTACACCGCCGCCTAACCCTTCGAGGATTATAGAACTGATGTTATAGTATGTTATGTTTAAAATAATTATATATTTACAGGTAACGTACATAACGCCTTTCGTCAACAAGCAGCCAAATCATCCAAAACTGCGTATTATAGATGTCACGGATGTGAATAAATTTTTCAGTGGTAAGTACCTAGGTACACAATTATAGCAAACGATAAATTTCCATGAACTTAAATGAAAGAACAAACATCACAGATATAGAAGAACCGTACCTATTTATAGCG
Source organism: Cerastis rubricosa (assembly GCA_949152445.1). Classification (NCBI taxonomy): domain Eukaryota; kingdom Metazoa; phylum Arthropoda; class Insecta; order Lepidoptera; family Noctuidae; genus Cerastis; species Cerastis rubricosa. The sequence goes on from OX424547.1 coordinate 6,310,321, forward strand.
GTAGAAGTCTTATTTCTATGATGATAGTGATTTTAGCTCTGGATAATCCAAAACGATTCAGGCTACAAGAGTTTGTTAGTCCATACAAAGCAATATGAAGAGTCAAGAACTGCTATTCACAGTGCACTTTTCAACAACAAAAATATTACATATTTAAGCCAAAACACCCGTCCTTCACCACTTCCTAGTATTTTTGCAGGGGAGTAAAATTATTTGAGCTAATTCCACATTGGAGTTTATATCTATTTTTCTAAACAAATAATTCCTTCCGAAAATAAATACAAAGTCGTCGGAGCATTAACTTACCGACATTTGTGTGTTCAACATTCCAAATTACGTGATTGTCTAAAATAATCTGCATATATCGGGGTAACAAAATCGAGGGATGTGTGGTCGCGAATGGTTAAAATAAGAAATGAGTACACAAGCGGAAGTCTGAAAATGGTGCCGGTGACTGAAAAGTTGTGTAATAATCGATTTTCGTGGTATGTGATGCGGAGCGGAGGAATAAGGGAAATGTCGTGAGGAAACTTTTAGTATGAATGTGATTGTTTTGGTCTTTCTCTACTCTTATACCCATATTAAGAGTAGAGGAAGACCAAAAAAACGATGGATGGACTGTGTGAAGATTGTGATATGGCAAGAACACGTCCTGTGTCTGAGATGACGAGTAATAGAAAAGTATGGAAAAGAACACATGCTGCGCCAACCCCAAAATAAATTGGGATAAAAGGAAGAGAACGATGATGGTGTAATAAATCAGGTTCATCTGAATCTTGTCTTGACCACTAAAACAATGAAAATATTAAATGAAAAAGTGCTTTGCAACACATGCCGAGTACAGCTCGTACTGTAATGAAGCAAGATTTAACTATTCACTACTATTGAACAGGTGATGATAGATCTCTCTGAGCTAATCAGATCTTGGCAGTAACTTATTAACAAGTAAATTTAACAGATAAAATGATGGACGTGAAACTAATCATGAATGGAGAACTGGATCTACAAGACGTCGACAATATGTTCGATATACAGTTGCTGATAGCGTCTAAGACGGTAGCCAATGAAAATGTACAGAATATGTTAAAGGACCGCAAGATCACTTTTGATGTCATTATCGGAGAATATATGCTGACTGATTTATATTCATCGTAAGTATACTCTGTAAAATGTATAGTTTAAATAGCCAAGTTCCTTATTTTATACAAACAGCTGCAGTCAAACGAAAAACAGATTAAAAGTCACAGACCCAGAAAACCCAAGTAATGATTAATTTTGATACTTGTACACTGTTTTATATCTTTTTGTAGTTTATAAATAATGTAAATATGTAGTAAATTAAAATTATATCTTTTTAAGTAATTAGAATATTTTTATAAGCAGCGAATGCTCCTGAATCCTCCGATAATTTTCCGAAGCAACAAACAAAACCGTGCCTACAGAAGTAAATACTCTGATTGAGAAGTAACCAATCTAATCTGAATTTTATGACGAATAACTACCGGAAATTTATTGTGAAGGATGGCACGGTTGACATATGTCGGGCATGCCACAGTCCGGGCGAATCGATCCGTCATATTATTTTTCATGTCTAGCTAACAGGGAATACTTGCATAGACTTGCACAACCTTGTAGCCAGGATTATCCATCAGCTACTTGCTCTGAAAAACAACCTTGTGGAACCGGAAGTGCCTACTCTATGTATGTGCCCGACCCAGTTCTCGAAAATGGCAATATCACACTATACTGGGATCAATCCATCATCACTGACAAGAGTATTGTAGCCAATAAGCCTGATATAGTGGTGGTGGATCGATCAGAGCGGCGCGCAATGATTGTTGACATAACGGTTTCACATGACGAGAACCTCGTGAAAACCAGGAAAGATCAGCAAATCAAGTATCTTGACTTGGCTCGCAAGGTTGTTGACAAGCGGGATGTGGACTCAGTGATCATTGTGCCGATAGTCGTATCAGCCAATGTTATTATTGCCAAGAGGGTCGACCATTATCTGATCGAGGCTCTCGTCACTACTGGACACGGCTGGTATTGTTAGGAGGTTCCTTTCTCTGGAACCCTGACCGCCGGTAGCTTGGACTCAGATCCCGATATAATTTTTTAATATTCTGTTTTTTTTTTAAGTATATTAAAAAATGTGACAAATTTATATAAAAATATTTAAAGTAAATTAAAATCTAAATATTCAACTATACTACCAGAATTTGGGATTACCAAGGTAGAAGGAGAGAAGAAGAGGTTCAATATCATCGATTCTGATTAGGATGACATGTCATAAAATTCGATAGATTAAAAGAAATATCCTAATTTTAGAACCCGTTACAGATGTTTATTTAGATATGTATATTTTCAGGTTCCAAGCAGTATACCCATGTCCGTTGATCTGGATCTCAGCCTACGAGCCGCACTGGATGATTCTAAACGTGGTGCATGGACCTCTGAACCCAGCTTATAATAGCAACTATCTGAAAGCACGAGTGGTTCCTTACTCATTCACTGGGAGGGTTCTGGAGTTATGGCATCAAATGAAAGGACTTTATAAACATAACTAGTAAGTATTAGTGCTCATTTTTGTAGACGCAGTGCGTCGGGCGTCTCGCGGCGCGTCGTGCTTAATTGCCGTTTACGGAGACGCGGCGACCGCTTGTAGCCGAATGTTGGACCATATTCGCCATATAACGCTCTGCCCAGAGCAGGAGGGGTCATTTGATGATTTCCCATCCGTAAAAAAAGGCCTAGTCCGCAAGCGACCTAATTCGTGGATGGCAGGAGTATCAGTTCTTCATTAAAATATTTAAAAATTACAGGATCGGACTATCTAATAACAATCCTAAACCCTCGTCCATGGTTGCAACACCTGAAATACGCCTTAACGCTGCAACGCTACTCGCTCGTCACTGTGGCCAACGCACACCTCCGCCATCGCGCCCGGCACAGGGGGTCTACTCTCTAACAACTTTATACTTCGAAATGAACCCTACTCCCTAATATTTTCGAATTAATGAGTTTTGAATACATATAGGGAGTAAGGACAACTGTCCAATTGTGTTGTTTCATTTTTAGTTCGGGTCCCTAACGAAACTTATGTTGTTTATTAAATACAACAACAACGCCCTCCTGTCAATGTCATCTAAGCGCCAATAGATCCTTGTAGAGCTATAGGTACTTACTTGGCACGATGGCAATCTAGATTATGAAAATTGAGCTATACCTACGTTTTAAATTTCAGCGCCTACTACAACAAAGAATTGGAAGTATACAATAACGTCATCGCCCCTATCGTAAAGGAGCAAGGCAGACCTGTTCCTGACTACAATCAGCTAAGATATAACGCGTCTTTATTAATGATCATATCTCAGGTGGCCACTGGAAGCGCTCTAGCAGTACCACCAAGCGTAGTGTATATTGGGGGATACCATATTGATGATCCGGCCAAACCTTTACCAGAGGTGAGTGAAGCTATTAGTCTATTGGTAAATGAATTTGGTCCAGTGATTCATTAAGATTCCTTTGATAGATTGTAATACAATTCTTCTTCAACAACGACATTTCCTTTTATTCACACAAAAATGATTTGTAATAAATCAAGCTTCCCACATTTATAAGTGCGGCCGCTTCCATAATATACCAATTTTCAAAGAAAACAATATTTTGTTTTTATTTTTCTTCACTTTCGAGTTCCCATATAATGTAAATAATAAGTTTATGCATTTTTTCAGGAGTTGAAGAGAATAATGGACAATGCCAACAACGGTGTGATTTACTTCAGTTTGGGATCAAACATTAAAAGCAAGGACTTACCAGAAGACATGAAACAAGGCCTATTGAAGGTGTTAGGAGGTCTGAAACAGACTGTGTTGTGGAAATTCGAGGAGAATCTACCAAACACGCCGAAAAATATCCACATAGTGCAGTGGGCACCGCAGCAGAGTATTTTAGGTGAGGTCCTGACTTTTGGTCTACGTACACTTATAATAAATTAAGATCAAGGTGGATTTGAACAACTTCAAGAAAAATATGTCCTCTTCAATAAGGGTAGGCCCCTATGGTCACCTGGTATTGGGATGTCTATATGGGTGCAGTGACCGCTTACCATCAGATCCTTCTAGAAGGCCACTTATCATGAATCATGGAATCACCAACACCTAACACCATGTGAAAAATAATGGTGCCTGAGAGTATGCCATGTTACACGTAAGCTGTGATTAAGCCAATTATCGAATGATTACTTCCAGGCGAGATGTATTATGCTGTGGACCAATACGTAGACAAAACTAAATTCAGAATAACCAAATGTGATACAATCAAACTTCAAGGTTGAAAGATATTTAGCTAATATTGTCAGTGACTCAACTATACACTCGACAATGTAATGCAGTACACCACTAGAATTAGTTATGCTCAATTTAGCAACCAATTCATATAAATATCTGCGCTCGTATGAACAGTTTTGTAATTTACTAGTAAGTGGGAACCCACAAGTAAAATACCGGTGTATTTTACAATGTTTAATTTCCTTACTGCTTTTCAAATTATCTGTGTAATCTATATGATTTTTTCTTTTCTTCCAGCTCACCCGAACTTGGTCCTGTTCGTCACACACGGAGGTCTCCTGTCCCTCACCGAAGCTATACACTTTGCGGCTCCTCTCATCGCCATCCCAGTCTTTGCAGATCAGTTCCTCAACGTCAACCACGCTGTATCAAAGGGTTTCGCTGTGAAAGTTCCAATGACTTACCATCTGCATGAGGACCTGAAGCTGGCTTTGGATAAAGTTCTTGATGATCTTCCGAAGTAAGTAAAGGGTTGTTTTAGTTTATGGGAGAATGTTTTGTCTTCGTTTTTGTTTTTACCACTGTGCCTTTAGTTTCTTGGCATGTTTTACCGAGGCTGTCACTGTAGAAGCACCATTTATGAAATATGAATTTAAAAAAATCAGAACATGAGCTCTCATAGGAATAAAGCATTTAAATGCTTAAAATGTGTGTGTGGACATAAGAACTGTTACAGCCTAGTCTATGTCTCACACTTCCCAGTATTTTTCAGCACCCAATTCAGATAATTTTCCAGCTTGAATTCAAATATAGATACCAACTTACTAATTCAACGATACTGATAACATACTAATCATTGCCATCTTCTCCATAGATATGCCGCCAAAGCAAAAGAGATATCATTAGCGTACCATGACAGTCCATTGAAGCCAAAGGACGCACTAAACTACTGGGTAAACCACGTCATCAAAACAAACGGCGCCCCACATTTGCGGTCAATAGCACTACAAATACCATTGTACCAGAGGATTTACCTAGATCTACTAGCTGCAGTCATGTCAGCTTCAGTAGTGCTATTTTTAGTGGTGAAGAGGATTTGCTGTTACGTCAGTAACACCCAGAACATGAAAGTGAAGACGAACTAATTTCCACGAATCACAGGTAGAGGCAACTTAACCCATGTTTGAAATTGAGTAACAGTTGCTAGCACGCCGCTAGATTTACTACTACCTACTCAATAAAAGTATGTTTTGTACAGCATCACTGATTTATAACAACTTGCCCGATGACATTAAAAAGTTACCTAAATACTCTATTTAAGAATAAATTATAAGCAATGTTAAGTTAAAAAAAATGTTAATATAATGTAAAAGATTATTTACAAGATAAAGTTATTGTATTTTAATCATACAATGTATTTGTGCAATAATTAAATATGATGGATAATATAATTACTTTGACCTATGACATTATTAATTTGCTTCTTTATAATTTCACGTGACATAAGAAATTTGTATGACATTATTATAACGTATAATTTACTCATTCAAATTTATTTATGTGTAATGAAATTTACCATCTTTAACCTGAATGTCGTTGTTGTTTAATAACCACTGATAATGAATAATTTTAATGTCATAATTTATTAATATATTTCCACTCCTCTCATGGTTATAATACAGTGTACCTTATGAACTTTTTGTAACATCCTCTGAACCTGTGTTATGCAAATAAATGATTTGTATTTTGTAATTGGTGGTACTCGAGACAATGTTTACAACTTTGAAGCGCATCTTAACATGATACCACAACTTTTCTTCTACAGTTAATACACACACACAGCTTTCGTAACTGTTGCCAGTTAACTGCAAATATGTTTTATTTTGTCAGCAAACGGCATTCTTCCTTTTTTTGCCTGTGCCATAAAAATATTTCCAAAAGTTTCGTATTTCTTGGTTCATTTAAAATTTAAAAAAAAAAACATAAATGTGTCTTTATTAAGGTTTTAAAAACATTCAGAAGAACCTTCTCACCGAAATGCCCAAATACGAAAAACCGAACTTTTCTTGCCGAGGAGGTCCTACGGTGAATTTCGGACTCCATGATCAAAACTCCCATTATAGCCTTATATTGTCAAGATAAATCAAACTAAACTAAATGCTATGGGGTCATTTCGTTTAATGGAGGTTCCTTTGACCATCCTCTAGTCAATTTTCAACTTAATCGTATGCCAAAAAGTGTTCAAAAAATATCCAGTTGACCAGAAACACATACGAGAAATAATAAATGTTGATGAAAAGCTCATATAAAGACGTAAGACAAAAGAAGGCATGGGAGAGAGGGAATGGGAAGCCGTCGCCTCCTTCTGCGAAGCAGTCATGCTAGCGAAGGAGGTGGCGGAACGTGAGAGGGAGAGAACGTCACGTCCCAGCCGCCGCGGGAGACGCCCCGGGCGTCGGGGGGCAACCAGTGGCCCCCGGCCATCGTAGGCGCGGGCCTGTGGACGGTGAGTAATGGGCTAGCTCACCGTCCGTCCGTCTAATGACGACAGGCCGTGCCGACGGCGCGTTTGTGTAAATCGGAAAGGGTCCGAGAGGGCCGATGCCTGCCAGGGCTGCGGGTTGTTCGAAAGAGATACCGTGGCCCTGGAAAACAAAGGGCTAAGAAGGATGATGGATGGGTTTTAGTCAGGCAAGTCTGACACTCCCTTCCGCTCCGCCCAGAGCAGGAGAAGTCATTTGATGATTTCGCAACCTAAAAAACAAAAAAAAAAGTCACAAGAAGGATTTAGTGTTTAGTGCTGCCTTTCAAATGCGTGAAAACGTGTTTTTTTTTTTCACTATTTTTACTTCAACTTTAATGAAATTATTTTGTAAAGCAATGTCTTTTTGGGGGTATGAGGAACAGAGTGTAAAGTTAAAGTCGATGTAAACTTTGCTTGCGCGATTCAGACCATATTAGTTCTTTTTTTTTACTCATAGATGGCACTGTGTCCAACGTGAACTGTGTAGTACTTTTTTATGTAAGTTGCTTTTTGTAGGTTGCCACATCTTCAACTGGACCCTTGGTTACTATTATCTAGCTACTCACAGTAACTCAGCGAGAATCATCGCTCTGACTAGCATGAGTCCTACGTTATGGGTTTGCCGAATAGTGGCTCGCACTTAAGATTACCTTACCTTTCTCACTCCTTATTTACCTTATGTCGGAGGCCCTAGCAGGAGTAGGCGGTGTAAAAGTAATGTCGGTTTTAAAGTTAAAAATACTTATTTCAAATATGAAACTTAATTTTAAGAATTTATTCATATCAATGGATGAAAATGATACTGATTGTGCTTGTTGCAAACAATTTGACTGTTTTTGACTGTTGTATGATAGTTTTATATAATTTTCTATTCCAAAAACGACGTATTTACGTTACGTTTATACCGCGTGCTCCTGTTTTTGCCTTGCTTGGATCGGGTACCGGTGAATTTCATCAAAATTTTATCCAACTTTCATGACATTACCTCCTGATCCTTGCGGTCTATATAAAAAAAACAGTTATTATTATACCTACAAGTTACCATAGTAACAAAATCTATATTTTAGCTTAGCTTATGTAGTATTTTCTAAAGCTATAAATCGATATCTTAATTAAATGAATGATGATTACTACACTTAGTTACAATGATATACATTATAAATCGATACAGATCATCGACTTGATAGATAAAGAAGACTGAAAATATTAATTTTAATTCAAATAAATCATTATTTAATTGACACTGATGGTTTATTAATAGTACGGTAATATTCATCATAATCAATAGTTTAAAAGGTCAATTGACAGAAGACTATTTATATTATTTCTTACTATTTCTATGTAAACCATTCTAGTAAGTAACAATCGACCGGTTCTTGAGAATCATGGAGATTAAAAATATCTATAATTAAGTTTTTAAGGATGAATTTAAAAAAAAAACTTCAATGCAAGAGAAACCAGGTTTTTAAATAACAGAAAATATATTCCACACATTAAAAATCACACCACCTGTACAAAATATACAACAGAATATCGTACTAAATAACTATAACATACAACCGTACAAACAAAAAAATCAAAGGCCATGTAAGTTCCTACAAATTGAATCTTATATTATAAAATAGGTTAGGTCTTAGATTTCTCACGAAATAAATCTTGAGAAGGATGAGAATGTTCTCTTTAGTATTAAAGAACTTGTTTTTGCAGGATAATTTGAGGTTATTTTGAAAGGAGTTAATGATAACGTAACGGCTGTTAGGCATGCAACAAGAAAACATGTTGCGCCGACTCCAACTGACATGGGACAAGGTCAGAAAGATGATGATAAAACAATGACAGTTTCGGACGCCCTATAAATGAGACGTAACTAGTAAAGACATACACATAATTTAAACAGATGATTCAACACATAAGCAAACAAATATTCTAGAAAATCACATTATAGTACGCCACATTCTACTTTCTACTTTAAGTTATGTAAATATATTATGGTACAGGCAACAAAAGGACGAGTAAGGTATGCAGACAACACTAGCAATAGTCATGAAAAATTTGTCCACATAAGATGTAGACAAGTAAATGCAGCAACATGTTTTTGCAGTTGTTGAAACTGTTAACGTTGATTCCACTATCAACTGTAGCAACGTTGCTCAATTCTCTAAACACCAAAGCCGTGGACTGCTCAGCATACACACAACATGTGTTATGTTGCCCGATTTATCCGTTATGATGCCTGGGCCATAAATGTAACTCGTGCAACCTAATTCGTTTTTACTTTCGTACTCTTCTTGCCCGATACTAAACAGAAAATCCTCTTAACTACTAACAATAAAACTACTAAAGCTAACACGACTACTGCTAGTAGATCTAAGTACACTCTCTGGTACAATGGTACTTGCAGTGCCACAGATCGCAAGTGTGGAGCTCCTTTTGTTTTGACAACGTGGTTCACCCAAAAGTTAAGAGCTTCCTTCGGCTTCATTGGATTGTCGTGGTATGCTATTGATAGCTCTTTCACTTTTGTCGCATATCTGTGAAAGAAATGGACATGATCAGTATGAAATGCAAGTTCATCGTAATCAGTTTCTTATGGTAAACAAGTTTCTTTATTTGCATGTGGTAACATGTTTTAGTCTTTCGATACCACATACTTTTTTTTGTATTGATAAGCTTATGGCACAAGTTGAACCAAGATAATTATTAAGAATGTATCAGTTTGGCTTTAAGCAATAGTTTTATCAAATTGCTACTTTGATTGCACTACATTTGAATTGGTAGAAAGAAACAGATGTGAGATCTATAAAGAACACCAACCATTCTGCTAATGGATAAAATAATATGGTTTTACTTACTTCGGAAGATCACCAAGAATTTTATCCAAAGCAACCTTCAGATCCTCGTGCAGATGGTAAGTTAGGTCAACTTTGATAGCATAACCCTTCTGTTGGGCTCGGTTGGCGTTAAGGAACTGGTCTGCGAAGACTGGGATGGCGATGAGAGGAGCAGCGAAGTGGATAGCTTCAGTGACGGACAGGAGACCTCCGTGAGTAACGAAGAGGACCAGGTTCGGGTGCGCTGGAAGACAGGAAAAACTCATATAAATTACAAAGAAATTATGTATTGGAAATGAGACACTGGATAAATACGCCAATATTATAATAGAGGCGCATCGGCTACAGCCGATCATGTAACACCTCACTTTTCATATTCATTTCATTCTTTCATTGTCCATAATATACAGGGTTATTGATAAAACGCCAACAACCTCTAAAGAGGTCGTTGTACTCATCATTATGCACAACATTTACTATTTTTTTTAAAAATCAGCTGTTCCCTACATTTTGACGAGTTATGTGAACATGATTTTTTCGCTGTTTTTTTTTCGTTATTTAATTTTTTGTGCCATAGTAAATGTTGTTCATAATGATGAGTACAATGACCTCTTAAGAGGTTGTTGGCGTTTTATCAATAATCCTGTATATTATGGACAGGCCCTATCTCTAGCAGTGGACTCCTGTGAGCTGATGATGATAAGGTAGAGCTTTCCATGCCAACCCTAATATGAAGTACCTTCTGAAGCAGTAAAATTCAACACTTCTGGCACTATTTCTTCGGCCATAAATGTCATTACCATAACATGCGTTCACAAGAATAAAACATTAATTTTGCGTTGTTTTTTTTAAACATTAGCTACGCAGACTAACGACAAAAGCCATCTGTTACCCATATGAACAAAAAGAAATACACACATCATCTTCAATTATTTTTGCCTGCCATGTTATTATTGCTCTACGAGTGTGCCTAACTATTGTGGTTGCAAAAAGTTGCGAAAAGGTGTGGTCTTATACTTTGGCATTATGTCGTCGACCCTGATTATGTCAAAAACATATATCATGCATTCTAAAGATCAAAACATTAATTTCGCATTTTTTTTAATAATAGGTTCGCAGACTAACAACAAAAGCCATCTGCTACGCATACGTACAAAAAATACACACATCATCTTTAATTATTTTTAACTTGCCGTGCAATTATTCCTCCACGAGTAGCTTATTTTTGCGGCATAGAGTGTTATTACATTGTCTTTTTCATAAACGGCTTACGTAACAGCTCTAAACTATTCAACCTTGTTGTCAGAATAGTATCTACAACATTGTACAGCATGTTGCTAGAAGTGCCAGCGGCTAGGACTAACCTACTCAAGTTTACCCCTATGTCGCGAGCCGCACGTATTATTAATATTATAACGGTATCAGAAGATATATTAGGGCAAAACCTGCCAAGATTTATTCAAGCGACACAAATGCTAATTGAAACAGGTGTCCAACTATAAACGTTGTCATATTTTATTAATTAGGTATTAATACTTAGACTAGGTTTAAGTCATGTTAACTTTACTTTTATATCGTTGTATACACATATACGTTTTACTTTGACTTATAGCATCCTATTGGACTTGTCTGTAATGTTGCTATAATTGGTGGTAAATAAATAAATGTTTCCAAAAGGTCATATTTAAAGAATGGTGGTGTACACCATCAAACTCAACATCTTTCTCCATTAATCTAACATCTTACCCGCGATAAACATCAGTAGTCTCATACATTTTGAGTTCTGTAGAAATAAAAATGTTATAATTATGGGGTAGCTGAATATTTATTCGCAATTGCGATATGGAGAAAATTATTCAGTTTGTCTGTCTGGTCGGACCCTTAAATGTGACTACCTTTTTCTGAAACACGCTGTATACCACTGAGTACTGAATAGACATGGACTTTGGTTTTATCATATCGTGTTCGTCCACTACCACAGCACATGAATCAATCAATCATTTTATTATCAGGCAACTAACGCCCATACATAAGATACGCAAGAAAATCTTATACAACAAAAATAAACTAATACATATTAAAAAAAACCTTATTAAACTAAACACGTAATGTTAACCGCGTCGTGTTCCACTGCTTGGTGACGCATCTCATCGTCTCTAAATTATCACAACATTTACTATTGGTTGCCTTTATTATAATGTCATCTTGATTTTACTTTGTAGTCTAGTTCTTGTCCGCGGCTTCGCCCGCGTTTTTCTTTGACATCATCTCCATGAGCATTATAATTTCTTGTTTATATTATAATGTAGCTATTATGGACGCTGGCATTTTCTCAAGGACAAGTAATACCTTACCTAAAATGCTCTGCTGTGGTGCCCACTGCACTATGTGGATATTTTTCGGCGTGTTTGGTAGATTCTCCTCGAATTTCCACAACACAGTCTGTTTCAGTCCTCCGAACACCTTCAATAGGCCTTGCTTCATTTCTTCTGGTAAGTCCTTGCTTTTCAAGTTGGATCCCAAGCTAAAGTAAATCACACCGTTCTTGGCATTGTCCATTATTTTCTTCAAATTCTGAGAAAATAGCATTAATGTATTCATTATAGGAAACAAAATTGAAAAGAAGAAGTTTCAAAATGTAAATAGTGTCTTTTAACAAAATTATTTGTAAACTTTTAACTAGGTTTAATCGGCCAGATTGGTAACGTATTTGAATTTAAATATTAAAATCAAATTAAACAGATGCACAAAGGAATCTCGGTATGTAATGGATTGTAACTCATCCACGGACCACCCTTGGCAAGCGTGGCTTAACTGACTATCATTATTTAGCCACTCATCATCATCATCAGCCTACAACAATCCACTGCTGGACATAGGCCTCTCTAATCGCAAGTCACTTAACTCGATTCTCGGCAACTCTCATCCAGTTTCTACCAGCCACCCTGTGAAGATCTTCGCTCCACCAAGTCTGAGGGCGTCCCACCTTACGCTTGCCGATACCCCAACGCTCATCGGTTCAACGGCTAATTAATATAATTAAAGGACCATCGGGCCAAAGCACCAGGTCCTACCACTAGACCAATAGCTTCACCTACCTCTGGTAAAGGTTTGACTGGCTCTTCAATATGGTATCCTCCAATATGCTTATAGCTTGGTGGCAAAGGTACCGCGCTTCCAATAGCTACCTGCGAGTTGCCCATTAACAAAGATGCGTTGTATCTCAAGTCATTGTAGTTAGGTACAGGTTTGCCTTGCTCCTTAACGATGGGTGCAATCGATTTCAAGTATACTGCCTCTTCCTTAGCGTAGAAAGCGCTGAAAAATAAAAAATTAAAATATTTTTATTTCACATAGGCCTACATAGGCTTATAAAACGTCGAGAAAAAGGTGCTCGGTTTGGGTAAATCATAAGAGGTTTATCTACCATTCTCGTTTTAGCATGGGAAGTGAATAAAAGTGGTGACCAATGGTGGTGGTGTTGGTGGTAGCGTCGTTAGCAAGAACAGAAAAGGTTACCCGTATAGAGGTTTTAAACGTGTTATTTTTTAGGGCTAGGTGAAAAACTCTAAGAGTAAAGGTTAAACCGTTTTACAGGGTAACTCAGCCTATAATAACCGGTTTACGCCCAGTGGTGGTCGGTGCTTTCTTTCTTTAATTCTAGTTGCTACGAAAATTTAAATGGTTAACCCTTACAACATTAAGAGTTAACCTTTATAATGGTTAATGTTAACATTATGGGTTATAGGTCTAAGCGGTTTACCATTAAGACCCACTTCCTCACACACAGAGGCCTGTCTATGTCACAGCGTTGTGAACGTTAAAAGGCAAATGATTATGATCAACCTGTAAAGGCCTTGTAAAAAAAAAAAACAAGGCCAACCACTACACTTAAAATAACGAGCAAAGTACCTACAACGAGTTCTGAATTTCAGCAAGTCATGACGATTTACAAAAAGCTATTTATGAATTGTCAATATTATTTTCGACTACCTACGTATACAGAGATTATTCTTAGTCATCATGATAAAGGTCTTTAAAATTATAGGAACGAAGTACAATCGACCGCAGGTAGTCCTAATACTTGGATTTGAGCTGTCCCAGCAAAGAATAGAATAAGAACTGCATGCTTGATAACATTGATATGCGGTCTAGTGTTCTACATATCAAGGTATACATTTTCAATATAACATGACCTCGCTTTGTGTAGCTTTCCCGTACAATGAGAGATCCCCATAAACTGGATTTTTATAGTTCGATTGGTGGCCGGGCGTAGTTACATATTTTTAGAGAGTCACGGTGATTTAATGTTTTAGCGAAACCGTCCAATAATGGTCAGTTACATAATATGATGAATAGGAAACCGGCATGTCCTAGAACTAATAAATCGAAGACAATCATGTGACACCTACCAACCCGCACTGGGCCATAGAGGCTCATAGAGAGGAGGCCTGTGTCCTAGCAGAGGGAAAATTATAGGCTGATGATGATGATGATGAAGACAAACTTGTAACTACTTTGTCCAGTTTTTTATAAGATTAAAAAACTCGTTGGAACCGAAGTCATATAGTGACATAATATTGTTTGTATAAACGAGATAACTCGTCGTGTGACCTTGGTTTTTATTTGGGTTAATTCACACCGAAGTGGCAGCGCATCTGCCGGCGGTTTCAGTGTCAAAGCATTTTAAGCTTTATCTCTATTAGTAAATGTATAGTATCACTTGAAAGACTCGGGTTAGAGGTGCGGCCGCCATTACCACTTTGTTGAGTTGAACCATAGATCGTAACACGTGAACTATGACATTGATAGAGTTGACCAAATATAACATTTTAGTCAGTTAACTACGCTAAACTCTTAGGCCAGTGTTGGGCTCACACTATCTGCATTGCCATGGACATGCTAACAAGAAGTATAGGAAAATGGCAACTCTTCGGTTTAAAAGACTAACTTAATTCCATTTAGTAAAAGTCAAACCCACTCGAACCACAAATCACTAAACATTTAACTAACATAACAATTAAATATTATTTCAAATGTTATTCTGACACTTTTATTTATAAATGCTTTTTTTAATTTTATAATGATTAATAAATTTGTGGTAATAGTATATTACAAGGTGTTGTTTTGCATCGTCTTCAAATTCAAGGAAGTAAAATGATAATGATGCTCGATCCGAATCAATAATAAAATAAGTAGGTAATTTTTTTTTCTTATTTATGGAAATGGGTACCTAAGTGTGAACCACCCGCTTTCACACATACAAACAATCCCAAATGTTTATTCGGTAATTTCTAATTCCCTAAACCCCATACAGAGACAGGGGTTATTCTGAAATACTGACAAATTTAAACAACAAAATAAAGCAGCGTTTATTAACAATTCTCTAGGTACCGTAATTTAAATCGACGATTAACGTATTTTGTGACAATCTCCTGAATTTTGAAGAGTTTATAAATCAAAAGAAACGAAACAGTTGTGTCATTCATATGCGGTGAGCCACAAACTAAGCATCGCTTGTATCTTGTGGCTAGGTACACGGCGACATACCAAGGTTATATATTTTAAGTATATCGTGGCCTCGCTATGCATAGATTTACACACACTGCTTATATCAAAACGCTCCCCTTTTGCCTTTCCCGTAATCGGATAAAATGTACCATCACCAAACTACTATCCTTGCTTGCAGCGTGAAAACAGTTAAAACTTTCTATTCCTTGGTCCCTTTTATTGTTTTATTCCTATTGGTCGAAAAACGGTGGTCAAACATCTGGGATCATTAACAGAGCCTGAGATTTTTTTTAAAACAAAACATATTTTAAAAAGGGTCGCGTTTTTTCGTTTAACGTTTTTTTTTTTGTCTAAGTACTATTAAAGAAGAAGAAGTAAGGGTGTTAAACAGATGTGGTAATCGTGTACAAGCGGATTTTGTTTGAAAAATGACCCTGTTCCCTTTTTTCTGATAGAACGTAGAGACGAACAAAAATTTAAAAAAAAAACTTACCTATTATGTGTGTAAAGTCCTTTTAACGTCGTCCACAACTCCTTAACCCTCCATGTGAAGGAGTAAGGCGGCACCTGACCGTTAAGGTAGTCACTGTTGTATGACGGGTTCAGGGGTCCATGCACCAGGTTCAGAATCACCCAGTGTGGCTCTATGGTGGAGAACCAGATGAACGGACATTGTAGGACTGCTGGCAATCTGGAAATGCATAATTTGAAGCTAGTAAAAATTACCTGTCTTGGACAGTTGTTTTGGGTTGGCATAAGTTCGAAAGTCTGAGTCCAGTCTCACCAAGGAGCATCGTATCCTATCTGGATGTCGAATTTGGCTACACAAATATTTGTTTTAATTTGATCTTTCCAGAGTATTTTTAGGAATGTACGGGAATTCCAAGTGCGGTCCTTGCAGGCGCAGACGCAAGCGTCGGGAGGTTGGGGACATATGGGTTATTATGACTTATTCAGTACCAAATTCCAACTTGTTATGACACATTTCACTCTTTTAGCCATTTTTTATCTAAAAATCCCACACCCCGTATATCTTCAGACGCAAGCGTAGGTGGGTTGGGGACTTTCGGGTAATGTTTTAGTACTACTTAAAGATTATAAATGCACTAAATTGCTTGTTACCAGAGATTTCACATTCTTGGCCATATTTTTTCTAAAAATCCTGTTCTTGTAAAAATAGTAAAATTAATAATTTCGTTTACTATCATTTAACCAAACCGTAAATAAATTAAAATCACTAATGTCCTCGTATTTTATCTAAGGCTTGGTTAACTGCTTCTATTCACAATTTCAGCCTAATTTTCCGGATCATTTGTTTAGTCATTATGTGATATTGTCGTTCTGCTTGTTCAATATTAGTCCGAATACTGTTTACCTACTTGTTTTTTTTTCTGCACCTGATTACACTATACAAATGTTAGCAACTTATCTCTACTGACCAGTTTTCTTTTTTTAAACAGAGCTGTTTCATGGGTTTTTCCATGGAATTCGGAATTTCGTATGGAGGTCCAAATGATACTTACGTTGTATACAAATCGGTGAACATATATTCTCCAATGATGACATCGAATTTGTTCGTGGGGTCCTTTAAGAAATTCTGTACGTTTTGATTGGTTAATGTCAACTCGGCTATGTGCATCATCATATCGAACATCAGTTCAGTGTCTTGTAGGTCCATCATACCACTCATGATCTGCTTCACATCCAACATTTTATCTGTAAAATATAATAGGTGTTAACAAGTGCGTAAAGCAGCATGTGACTGTCGGACTACCAAGTCATAGGTCTCGAGTTCAAACCCCGACAAGACACGCACCTCTAATTTTTCAGATTCATGAGCGTATTGTCTAAAGATCACTTACTTCGGTGAAGGAAAACATCGTGAGGGAACTAGCTTGCCTGAGAGACCTTTCTCGAAGGCATATAAAGCCAGGTCAGACGCCCGTGTGTGGAATAAAAACTGACGCTAGGTTAGGATCCAACCACACGATAAAGATAAGAAAGTGTTAAGTAATTGCTGCTTTCAAAAAGATGGCGGTTTAAGAGTATGTACAATTTGCATAGCAGAGGACAGTTATTAGAGACTGATATAGTGATGCTCGATCCGATTGGATGCTTTCTATATCGACACACCGATATTTTGAATCGAATCAAACGAATAATACGATAAATGCTTCGATCGATTTATATCACATAAGGAATGCACGGGTTATATTGTGACACATAGTCCTCAATTGCTTGATCAATCTATTCAAAAGCATACAAAAAGGGGACACAAAAGAATTCCTGGAATTTATCCTAGATTATAATAGACATAAATTAGTACAATAGATATGCATTACATTGCATTTGTATCGATACAAATTCAAGTATCGTGCACTGGAGACTAATGTTAATTAACTATATTGAAAATGTCAATGTGTTTAGATATTTTTAATTACTTTGACATAAATTACCGTGCAATTATGTTAGGATAGGTACTATTTCAACTAGGGAAGCAAAAGTAATGAAAATATATAACGCTTTTTATCGTTGACTTTCGTCACTGGCTAAACTGGGTGGCTGTTAACTGTGACTACAAACGACTCTAAATACTTCCGACAGTCCCGCATCTATATTGGGCAGGAATTTCTTTGTTTGCATAATTTACTTTATCTTAGTCTCTAGTCCGCTCCCATAATCTTATGGATTGAATCGCTCTGTAGGAGTCCTAGAACGCACGGCGTTAACGTTATGCAAATTCGATTTAAACTGAAAATACTCGTTTGGCACAAAATATAAGGCGTAAATGGACCTTTCATATTAAATCAAACTATTGTCGGCAAAAATTATTGCCGAGAAACGCCCTTTTTGCGATGTGAAAAATCACTGTTGATGGTAGGACACAATGCTTATATTGTATCCTACCGTAAACCAATTATTTGTGATTTTTTGCATTTAAATTAAAACATACTGGTTTTTTTTTAAATCACGGTTTTAATTTACCTTTACTGTTCATGTAGGTACTTACCGACGAAAAACTCCTTGTTTCCCGTGACGTCTACTAGACGCAGTTTCGTATTATTTGGCTGCTTCTCGATGAATGGCGTAATGTACGTCACCTGTTCACAAAAAAATATGTTTAACCGAATAATCTTATTAAATTCCTTTTTTTGGACAAAGTTATGTATACAAATAAACCAAACATTAATTAAAAATTTAACATTCTTGATCAAGCGCTTTTTTTAAGTTTAAACAAATCACAATCGCCACGGATGAGCTCGTGGCCAAATAATAACAGCCGCACGGGTTTATATTTAAGGTTAAGCCGTGCTTGCCGAGGTTGGTCAATGGATGGGTGACCATAATTACATGCCCCGATTACTCCGTGCCTCGGAAAGCACGTTAAGCCGTTGGTCCCGGCTGTCATTTGTAGATCTTTGCCAGTCGTTACGAGTAGTCTGAAGCCAAAAGTCTGACATCCAGTCTTACCAAGGGATCGTATTACCCAGTTACTGTGTTTTCAAGGGGTATCGTATTGCTCAGTACAAACTGGGTTGTGGAGGTCAGATAGGCAGTCGTTTCATGTACAATACTGGTACTCATCATCATCTGCATCCGGTTAGACTGGAAGCCGACCCCAAGATATATAGTTTGGGAAAAGGCTAGGCAGATGATGATGAATCGCCACGGACTCGGATTCTGGATTTGTGCCAGGTTGACGGCAATAGCCAAAACAGAACATGGGACTTAAACACAACTGAAGCAAAGTGGAAGTACTATAGAGAAAAGTAAACCTCTGCCTAACCTTTCGGTGATTACCTGCTTGATGTTATATGTAACAATTAAAAAAGAAAGCAATCAACGTCTGGTTTACTGACCAGACGTTGTTTGATTTATCGCCGTTATCACTATAACATTGATAACAGAAACGTTGCCCTAATCGACTAGCACATTATTTCGTAATTCGACTTAATATCGGTGGTCATAAGCCAGTCATTTATTCGATGTTATCTCATATGCTAATCACCTTTATAATAATTTAGTTCACGACTGTGAATAAAATTATTATAAAGGTTAAACTAAATATTTTGTTACGACCGTAGAAACTTTAAAGTTTCAAGTCCGTCTATTGATGTGTAGACATTAGTGATGGTGAGATTTTCCATAGACAAAGATTCCGAAACATTGCCATCTTTTTTTGATATTTTTTTATGTTTGTTTTATCATGATCATCATCATTCTCCACCGGTAGCAGTCACCTCCTACTAGTTTATGTTGTGCGTAATAATTGTTGGTGCATTTTTTTCTAATATGTACATTTAGAAATGTTTGTAATCAGTTATGAAATATTTACTTTTTGTTTCCAGAATTGGCGATACTATACCAAATTGTAAATGGAAAAAAGAATATTAGATAACTATTATAGTAATGTAACAGTATGATCTACAAGATAATTTGCCTTAACATTTTTTTTTTCATTTTCTACACCTTATAGCAACATTATGGACTATAAGTCACAAAATACGACTAGTGCAAAGAAATAACAATATTTCTTTGCACTGCAATGCCACTCTAACACATTTTTTTTTAGAGTAGGATTACTGTTAAAAAAATACCGGATATATCAAAACAACCCGTTTCGGGAATTTTTGAATGCTTTGCTGTAAAGTTATAAAATTATTATTATTTGTATATAGAATAGAATAGAATAAAACTTTATTGTACACCAAAAATGAAAAATAACGGGCTTACAAAACTGCTAATCTTATGGTTACAACGGCGGTCTTATCGCTGATAGCGATATCTTCCAGACAACCTCTGGATGGACATTATGGAATATAAAAATAAAAAAGGGGGTAGTCACTGGTGTACTTATTACACAAAAATGTTAAATAACAAAAGTTAAGAATATATAGAATTCCTAAGCCTAATTACGAATAATTAATGAAAAATTAGCTAAATTTTGTATTTCATCAAATAAAAAAGTTGTCGTGTGTGGAGATTTTAATATTGATGTTTTAAAAAAACATGGCTACATTAGAATTTGATTTTTTTCTCATGAACAATCTAAAACTAGCTCTTTATAGTCCCACAAGGGTAAGTGTAGTCAAACCTGTAATGATAATTTTGCACAAAAGTACAGAAAAGACTGCGAAGCTAAACTTGTAGATCTGGTCCTGGATCATCATCTCAAATACTACCTATTAAAAAAACCTGTATTGTAAAATTTTAAAGCAGGACACATGCATGAATATTTTAGTAACTTTTGAAACACATCTGAGATGTCTATCTTTTGTACAAGTGTTTGATGCACAAGACGCAAACAAAGCTTTTGGTAATTTCATGGATGGGCAACTACAGTACTTACACAAGTTATTATGTCTTGTGACTGGGACTGTAGCTTCGCGTTTTTCTTTTTTGTTCTTTGACTTTCAAAAGTGCCTGTAATGGTCTAATTGAAATAAATGCTTTGAGTTTGAGTTTGATTTATAGATTATGTTTTCCGGAAAATAATGTAACCATCAAAATCAACAGGAAACGAAATGGATATCTCGAGGATTAAAAACATGTAGTAAAAAGCAAAGGCAGTTGCTTTGGATATCTCACATATAAAAAAAAAACTTTATAGAAAATTTATCAAGTTTACTCAAAGAGTACAAAATTATCATTTTTAAACACCGCCGATAACAAATCGAAACTCAAATCTACCTGGCAAATAATAAATAAAACCAAACTGTGTTTGCCACAGGAGTCAGTTATGTGTATAAATAGAGGTAATCTGTCGTTTACACACCCACAGACATTGCAGACGAATTTGTCAATTATTTTATTAACGAAATTGAAAATAATTCTAAAGCTGACATCACGTTTAATAATATTAATTTAATCAAACAGGCATTAAATTCCCTGTATTTAATAATTGAACCTGTTACAACTGATGACATTATAAAAATAAATTGAAAAATATTAATCGGTATCCGAAGGTAATTTTCCAAAAATAAAAACTAGAAAATATGCGCCTAATGATGCTTCATCAGACTATTTTTTATAAAATAAATATTTTGGACAGTTACGTGTTCAGAATTTATTTTTTTCATAAAAGAGTCACTTAAAGTCCAAAATTAAAAAAAAAAAAAAATTGAAATGAACACGTGGGTGTTTTAATCGTGTACTTTAAATGCATCCCTTTATCGATAAATACAATAAACAGCAAAGGGAAACTTTGTTCAAATTGAACGTGTGACATGACCTAGGCTTTCGACTATGTGGACCATAAAATTCTGTTACACAAGCTACATAGTTACGGTACAAGAGGCAACATCCTTCATTACTGGAATCGTACTTATATAATAGACTGCAATACAATGAAAATTTCTAGAATTTGTCCGAAGAGATAGAAACCATAATTACATACATCGAAACCAAGGCATGTCCAATGTGTTTGTTCCTCGCGGTAGCGTACTGGTGGCGCCACTTTTTTTAAATATATATATGTATTTGATTTGATTTAACAACAACATCAGCTGTGCTAATATAATAAATGCGAAAGTAACTCTGTTTTGTTTGTTACTTTTTTACGACTAAACGTCTGATCGGATCGTAATGAAATTTGGCAAGGACATAAATTAAATCCTGGGAAAGAAATAATGTCATATTTTTTTTACTGAGTAATGTGAAAGTGACCTTTATCAAATCTTATTTTACTAATATTGCTAAACTATACTAATATTGTAAATGCGAAAGTAACTCTGTTTGTTTGTGTGTTACCTTTTCTCGACTAAACGGCTTATGTGATCTTTATGAAATTTGGCAAGGAGATAGATTATATTCTGGGGAAGGAAATAGGCTACATTTTTTCCCACACATCCACTTCAAAATTTCCAAAAAGGATGGATGGGGTGGATGTTGTTGGTCTTTCACGAAAAATCTACTGAAAGGATTTTTTCTTTTTTTATATATTAAACTTTGAAGGAATATATATAGCTTAAACATCAGAATAACACATAATTACAGCTATAATAAGGATAAAACAAAGATAAAATAAAGATAAAACATGAGCTTACGCGGGCGAAACTACAGGTAAAAGCTAGTATTGAATATTCGTCAATTTTACTTCATTTACATAACAGACTACTTACTTATAATGTCGCATAAGTAAATAGGTACATTGTCTAATACAAAAACACTGTGCACTTTACATAAGTGCTGCGATGACGTAGCTATATTTGAACAGACTGTTGTTTTTTTAATGTTAAAGCTAACACTTCAACAGGTAGTATAAGTTTTTATAATTTTTGGAGTTTATAAAAACTTTTAATGTATAATGTCTACGAAAACTAGCAAAAAATATTAAATGGTGGTACATAATGTTTTTAACTGGTTTTCTTATTACTTATTTTAAATGTCAAGTTCAAAATTTTCCATACAAAATCGTAACTAGGTAAAAAAACTTTAAAACGCATTACATAATCGAAGCTAGTAAGGAATAAATAGATAACTTTCTTTAACATATCCCTAGCATAAATTTTTTTTTTAGATACAAAATTTGGTCCTGAGTTAACACAAATAAAAAATGGTCTGGGGGAATGGGGTGTAAACACCGACGCGAAAACGCTTACTACGTACCTACTCAAGTACATCATTCTGGAATGCGTAGGAATTTTTTGCAGGAAATTAAAAAAAAAAACAGCTTTTTCCTACAAAAATACCTACACGGTCAAAATGTATGGAACACCTGATATTTTTTTATTCAGAACTAGCTGTCCAGCGCAACTTCGTTTGCGTCACATTTTCCCCGTTTTTGCAACATTTTTCATTGCTGCTCTACTCCTATTAGCCGTAGCGTGATGATATATAGCCTATAGCCTTCCACGATGAATGGGCTATATAACACTGGAAGATTTTTTTAAATCGGACCAGTAGTTTCGGAGCCTATTCAATGCAAACAAACAAACAAAAAATCAAATCTTTCCTCTTTATGATATTAGTTTAGATGATGTACTGAGAAAGTGGTAAACGTTTTAGCGTTGGTGGCCTTACACCTTTATACAATAACACATCATACAAGGATATATACAAGGTTATTGGTTCTAATAAGATACTTACCTCGTGTCCTCCATCGAGCAGATGCTTAACCATGTTGTCTCCAAGAATACCATGACTGGGACTTGGAATCGGAAAGACTGCCAAGATCCTAGCTGTATTACACAAGGAGAAACTGAGTAGTAGACCGAACAACAAACACTTAAGTTTTTCCATTTTCTGAAAATTTAATGAAGGATTTCTTTAGCAACCGTTTGATTTTCAAAGATTGAACGGAATCGGTATTACTAATTAATGATAATTATTTGTTTATATTTAATTAAATAGTTTATTTTATATTAAATAGTACTTTTTTAACAACAATGTACCAAAGCTTCTGTTTGTTGATTAATGAAACTATTTTTTTTTTACTGATTAAGAATATTTAATTACCTATCACTATAATGAACACACTTTAATATTTTAAAGTAATTGAAATCAATTTAAATAACTTTCCGAAGTAATTTTTCACTAAATATTCGTTTTTAAAACTTTATTTTCCGCGCTCTAAAAGTGGTCACAATCAGCGCGTAGTGACCTGGCGACTGCGTTTAAATTTAGAATGCTGCGCGTGATTGTCTGATTATAGACTTGTGGATCTTCGCGTAGGCTTTTTATTGATTGATGTTAGGGATCCGTTGTCGTAAATGAAGATAGTGTGTTGCAGCGTCATCAACAATTTGTATGTAGGTCAACAAATTGCAATAGCGAAATAAATAATTATTCCTTTTTCAGTCATCTACTAGCGCTCGCCGAAGTCAGTTGTTTTATTTACATGACTCGCTGTTGCGAGTTACCCACTCAATAAACACATACGCAGTAGGTACACTTACATCTGGTGACCCCGATATCGAACAGTACGTACAAACGTGCGCCGCGATTTAAAATTGGTCCTTGTGATTTGCCAGTGTCATGTTAACTGCACTGTCTTACCAGTCTTCCAAAAGCGGATCTCCCTTGTTTGGTTTTCAAGAGTCACATAGTTACCGAAGTCATGAACTCAAGCGGAAGTTGTATGTAGGTAAACAATTGCAAGAGCGAAATACATAATTATTCATTTTTCAGTCTTTTATTAGTGCTAGCCGCAATCAGTTCGTTTTTGAAGTGAAAACTTCTTTAGCGGCGTTGAGCACTTTTCTGTAATGGGTATAAAATCTTAAACTCGCGTCAGGACACGTGACCTGATCGAAAAAGCGTAAGACGGATGGAGAGTTTTTGACCAGTTATTGGATCTCTCCACACGCGATTGTTTAGATAACTTTTTCAAACATTTCTGCTTATATCAAATTAATTATGAGTTCTTGTTCAATTAAATGGTGTGGGAAATCGTCTAGAACATCCAGCTATAAAAAAGATGGCATAACTTTTCATCGGTAAGTAAAATATATTTATAATTTAATAAAATTATGAATAATTGCAGGGCTCTAGCTAAACTAGTTGTTTACGTTTAAGGCACAAAAAACGTACACCGCGTTGATGTCTTTTTGAAAAGTCCCTTTCTCTCACTAGGTATTGTCAATAAGTCTGTCCCTTTCCATCTGTAGGTGTAGATAGAAAGGGACAGACGTAATGCTGTAGTGTTGTGTCAACTTCGAAACAAAGTATAAATAATATTGAAGATAAAAATTACGGTGTTCCCTTACTGTAAAAAAGTAACATTACTTAATGTTTACATTTTAGATTTCCAAATATTCCAGAAGTGGAAGAAAAGTGGATTAATGCTGTTAACAGGGAAAGTTGAGGAGGATCGTCCAACCTAGGCACAAAATTAAAATGTTCTTTGGATTTTTTTCGATTTTTTTTACGATTAATTTAATAGCAACGTAAAAAATAGTGATAATTCATTATTTTATGTATTCGAGGCATATCTAATCATATTTTTTGATATTTCAAGTATTTTCATGCATTGAACCCCGCAGTTGGAAAACGGCCGATCTTATAGGAAGTTTGAGTTGGAATCTTATGTGAATAATGTATGTAGGACTCCTAAAAAACACTGTCATTAGATTACTTGTATATTTGTGATGTTAGTTATAAAGTTTCGTATAAATTTATTGCGTAGTTTTACTAAACAAAAATAAAATACGGTGACAGTCTATTTGCAGCAAGCAATCGCATTTCTATGGGATGTTTATAATTATCAAGTAGTCATAGAAAAGTTGTATATATTATAATACACGGTCTTGTTATCTAAGAACACGACACTGTTTACCGTTTAAGATAAGCTTTATTAGAACTCTGGCGATAAGAGTTTTTATGTCGGCCGGCCGAACGACGTCAGCGATGACGTAATGCGCGCGGCCGTTAGGGAAGTTACGCGTTAAGAAATGCAGGACGGAGAGGTTAACCTTGATTTTATTTTAGCATTGATTTGAATAAAGTGAAATTTACAGTGTTACGTAAGTGTTTTATTTGCACCCAGTTAACGCCCTATCAGTATAGTTTAAAAAAAAGTAGAATTAATAGACATCGTAATGTTCAATTTTATCGATATTAGGTATTGTAGCAAAACTGACTTGTGCATCACTATGTGTGGAACATTCGTCCTGACATTGTTGCATCGGCCAATCACAACCGCTATATTGTCTTCGTCCCCCGAACCGCAGTGTAGTACTTTTATACTGATAAAGCAATTGGTGCAAAATTATTCCCTAACCATTCCAAAATATCAAACATGCTCAACGTTAATAATCAAGTTTTCACTTCTGCCGGCACTCCCGGAGTGCAACCCGTCTTTTTTTTTTTTTTCAATGACTCACAACACCTAATAAACACGTACGCAGTAGGTACACTTACACTAATAAAACATATGTAGGATCCGGTCATTAGTATGGACAGAAAATGAATCGGCAAGCCAAAGCACGCGACCTACTTACCAGTCTACACACACCTAAGCGCGCTTCTACAGAGTCGTGATGTTTCGAGCTCGGTGTGAGGCGGACAGTCTGTGTCTGACCGCGGCGGAGTCAAGACGTCCCGAAACTGTTCCCCGATTCATGGTGCCTAGTGTTATTGTGTTGGATTGTAATTTCAAGTAATTTGTGAGTAGTAAGTGAGTTCGACAAAAGCAGTATACCTCGTGTAGTGTGTGTTTTCATAGCACGGAACCCATGTTCTGCCCACATGATGACCGAGTCTAACAGAATAAATCATGACAACTGCGACACATAAATCTGTTCTAGTTGTCATAATTTTACATGTATTTCTTGATGATATAAGTTAACTAACTTAAAAACGTAATATACGTTTACAGAATTGTAATTAACATTAGCCTAGTCATTTCCCAACTATTTTAGGGTCGGTTTCTAGTCTAACCAGATGCAACTGATTAACAGAATTTTACAAGAAATCACTGACGTTGTTGTTATGTAAATACTGCACCTATTTTCAACTTGTATGTCCCAGCTTAGCAAAGATTTCCCATGGTCATTAATAAAGCCTATTATAATGTAAATGATTATTTAAATGAAACAATGTAATTTAGATGTATTAACTATTAAATTATGAAACTATTATTATTAAAATATTTGACATTGCATGTAACACATATTTGCACACCTGTTAAGGTAGAATATGGCAGCAAGAACTTTTGTTTGTAACACCTCATGTATGTACCCATATTCCAGCAAATAAATGATTTGATTTGATTTGATGGTTTTTTACGTCTCTTTGTTTATCCCAAAAAACACTCGTTAAATTAAAATTAACCACTTATTAGTTTGATTTAGTATTACATGCAGTCCAGTGATAATATCATCTGGCTTTAGCAGACGTGGTGTTAAGGAGCGTTTTTTTTTTCATATTAATTTGGTCTTATTTATTTGTACTACCTCAAAGACAAGAAGGGGTGAATTTTCTCCCGTTCGAAATTGTTACGGAACCCGGACCGGACACGCCCCTTACGTTATCTCTAAAACCAGCAAAGTACAACAGGTGCACGTATAACGATAATACATTAGATACAATCAATATTTGTTGATTGTAGGTACATACGTATGAAGTGCTGATTAATCTTCAAGTGGGTAATCTCTAACTCCTGGTCCCGTGGTGGACTCGTGGTCTCTATTGTGGTCTCTGAAGGTTTTTTAAAGAGAATGCACTACAGTTGCCCGCGATATTCAAAGTCACTTTAATGCAATAATAAATCTAATCAATAGATCTAATTAATAGATCTTTGGTATTATTAAAACAACCAGCGTATTACTGCATCAATTCACCATCACATCTAGCAGTAACTGATTCCAAGAGTTGAGCTCTCAAACTCTGAATTGAACTACACGATTACTAACAAATTTCAACATGTAAGACTCCAAGACATTTTGGTCCCCAGCTAGCTTTTCTTAACTTGGTTAGGTCATCTATTCAATTCAATTCAAAACAGGTATTTCAGACTTTTCCGTCCATAGAGTGTGAGTAGTACATCAAGATGACTTAAAGCTATGTTGGTAATTCACAAAATATACAACAAACAAAAGATAAAAAGAGAAAAGACGCCAGCCTACAATACGTGCAGCCCAATCCAATGCCTCCAAATAGGACTACGGTCTGCAATCTATCAAGTCTCAGGTAACTGTTGGGACTGCCCCTCACTTCAGAAAATGTCTGAACATAGTTCCTGGTGCAAACATCAGGAACTATGTTCAGACATTTTCTGACTTCTGATTCAAGGTCACCGTTTAAATATACGTCTCCTCGAACAGTCACCGGGTCTACAGCTAATATGGCCGCCTACTCAAAACTGTCTCAGTTCGACTGGTTAACTGTTATTTTCCGGATAATATCATCTCACGACTTAGAATGCTGAGCGGCCTTGAATTTGTAGACAAACTTTACTGGTCAATGACACCCTAATGACCTTAGTCTTTAGAATTTAAGATATAGTACCCAGGGTGTTTTATTTCGATTGTTTATAATTACTTGCTCCAATGATCTGATCAAAAAATGTCTGGACTTTAAAAGACTCTGTCCGCAGATTTTATTTCGGTGTTTTCTTTGAGGGAAGTCAGAGAACACTGTTGTTTCCTACACCAGTGTCATCTTGTTTATATGGGTCATACTCAGAAAAAGTGTACATTTTAAATTTGTTACTAAACTGATAGGTAACGATACTGAGAATCTCCGTCACGAAACTGAGGTCATAAGGTATGGTACACATGGATTGGGCGAATAAAACACGTGTTTGGTCATATTTGGCTTATCAGTCTTATTTAGATTAATTAAAGTAATATAAGAAACATCGCTAATTAAATTAGCAAATTAAAAATTACTTATATAAAACTAAGTAAGTAGCTATTGAAAAATATCAAAATGAGTTTTAATTATTATTATACGAGAATATTATGCTTCTTAATCGTATATTAAGAGTATTTATTAATCACAGTCTCCCGTATTTTTTCTCATCCCTATTCTTTTATAGTAGCGATCAGAGTATTCTCTCCACTTCTGTCTTGGTTTTTCTTTTTGGCTTTGGTTCTGCTCCTTAATTTTTAATTTATTTGATTTAACTCTCTCTAAATGTCTTTTTCGCATTTCCTCATACTTAACTGGATTTTGTTTAAGACGCTCTCTGTATCTTTTTTACCTTTCGGCATTTGACACAGGAGCCATGGTGTTTTACTGAAACGAACATAAGTGGTTTAGTATTTGTCTTACAAATTATGCTTTTGTTTTACTTATTTATAAATTAAAGTTTTTATTGACATCGTTATTTTTTTTAAGTAAAGGTACAAAATACAAGAAACTTAGTTAGGTATTTGTGATCACCACATCGACATACCTATGAATATGTACATAGGTAATTATAGTTACCGGCACGCAAGTTAACTACTGATTTCAAGAAAATAATAAATATATTGTGCTGCCCCCACTACAAAATCTTTGGCCAACTTCATCATCATCATTCATAATTTCAGCCCAAAAGACGTCCACAGCTGGACATAGGCCTCCACCAAGTGTCGCCATTTTGTCATTTTGGGGGGTTTTACCTTAATCGCCACGCTTGGCAGGTCGGTTGGCGATTGCAGTACGGTTATTACAAAAGCACAGAGAACGCTGCTGCATTCTCTGGCAAATCCCTTAGTCGCCTCTTACGACACCCGCGGGAAAAAAAAAAGAGAAAGACGGGAAAGATATGGGCCAACTTACGCGCCGGTAACTATAGTTACGTACTTTTTGTTTTTTGTGAACTAAGCTTAACAATTTCTCAGTTTCGTAACGTAACGCAATATAACGAAACTGACAATAAAATCTGAGAAATTATAACATCTAAAAATTTTTTTACGTAAACCACGTGTTTACCACGCAAGCACTGAGCGTATTCGTTCAGAGAATACAAAAAATAAGAAAAAAACATAGTTAATAAACAAAAAATATAATTAACTTACCACAATAATAGTCGTTTATCACCCTGAGGATTTTTTTGTAAATATTCACTTGATACACGTCTTGATTTCACGACTACGGCGAAAACATAATGGCTGCCGTGACAGAATTTTGACGTAGGTAATAGTGTTGCCAGAATAGGAAAATATATTTATACCACTTTAAATAATTGCGTTTCAAATTTTATTGCGTGTTACTAATCCTGAGTAACGAAACTTCATAATTTTGGGACAAAATTACTATAATTAAAATTATTTATTCTATAAATGATTAACGAATCAAATTGGTCCTATTTAGTTACTTGATTCATCAGGAATAATATAGCCACCGTCAATGTTTAGTAAAGCGATGAATATTCGTAACAATTCATCTCTGAAAATATGTAATGATCATTGGGACATTAAATAAATGTATGATGATATTTATAACAATGTTTTGACACTCAAAAAATATACTCTTTTAATGAAAATTTAAGTTTAAATACCAAAAATATCTTTATATTAATAGACTAATATAACAGCAAGAGGATGAAAAAATAAAATATATCATAATATTAGATATTTACTTGATTATGAAGCTGCGGGACAAGAAAAGATACCAAATGTACACTTTTTCTGAGTATGACCCATATACATACTCTATTTTTAACGTGCAGAGTTCGGTTAAAGAAAACAAAGAAAGGAATTAATAGCTCACAATATTAATGTTTTAAATGTACTCATTTTAGCCCGGTACGGAGTTGTTTATTATTATTTATTTATTTATTAAACAAGTTTAATACAAACTTTCATTCAGGAACTATGCCCCACAAAACCGTTTTCACGGTTTGTCTTTTTGTTTGACACGAAATCTTGTCGAATCATTGCGCTGCCGGCAATATCGTCAAGAATGTGTTTTGCCTATCAAAAACCGCTTGGTATTGATGAGTTTAAAAATATTATCATCCAACACGATTTAAATTTTAGATAGTAGTTTTATCATGAATTCGTGACTGAAGACATGCGTAATATTGCGTCATTAAATCTAAGTAAATACCTGTCAATATCTAAAGTAAATATTGTGCTGTGTCATCTCGAATACAATAAATATTATCTACAAATATCTATATCTTTAAAACGTTTTAGGTCAGTCTTGATTTAAAGTTGTATACTTCAGATTTAGCTACCCTGTTTTGTAACGTCAAAACTGTACAATAACCTTTTATGAAGTTTTTTTCGTCGGTTATAATTTATTTGATGCCTTTAAATGATATTCATTCTAAACATTTGTAGTTTTATAAACTTGCCCTGCATAATATCAATACAAATATAATTGTTATGTGTTCCAACTATGTATTTTCTTTCCGACCTCGCCGTCGAGGTCCGTCGCGACGTCCCGGTCCATGCCCTCCCCGACCCTCGCTCGAGCCAGCCCGCGATGCTGTGCCAGTAGTTTTAAATCAGCCCCTAAATAATGATATCATTCAGATCCAGCCTGTCCCCATGCAGTCCTCCCCCAGCGACGCCCTGAGCCGAGGCTCGTACCCCACAGGGGGTGCCCTCAGCGTATAGTCGCATAGTTTGTAAGTTTTTATGCCCTGGCTGGAGGCCTTACTCTTAAGGCACCCACAGGATAGTCCGGTTAAGCAGACGACAACCTCCTAGGTTGAACTGCGAGATGCCATTCATAAAAAAAAAAAAAACTATGTATTCAGCATATGTGTGTTCCAATTAGATATTCTGCATACATGTGTATCTTCTCTTCTTTATAATTATACTATAATATCCTAGTGTGTGTGTGTGCGTTCGTAATTGTTATTTCCTTCCTCCTAAACGGCTTGACCCATTTCGATGTTATTGTAAATCAAAAATCAAATCAAATCAAAAGTAGTAGTAGTAGTATGTAGTTATTGTTTCGCCTGCATTATTTTTAAGTATATGTTCTATTTGTTCGTTATGTTATGTTATAGTAAGTAGGAGCGGCTATCGTCGACATCCAGAAAAGGACAGGGTGAATTTATCACGTGGGGGTGGATGGCCCACGGAAACAATGAGGAATAATAAAAAACTCAAAGAAGTTTTGGGCCCGAGTTTGACTTTTTGTGAGTGGAATTTTGTCGAATAAAGCAAGTAATATTGTTATACAGAAAAGTTCAGGGTCTGATTATGGCCCCAGAAGGTCGCCATAGGAACTCCTTAGCTAGAACAAATACCTCCATTGCATGTAGACTGGTCAACATTTCATGGTTTTCGTTTAATTTAATTTATCTTGTTTCTTACAGAGATAATTATGATCCTTATGATTGACCCTATCGATCGATAGCTTAAAAGTAAAGAATGTTATTTTTTTGGGCTTTAGCTAGTTCGATTCCCGAGTGTGTTATGCGAATTTCCGAAAATCTTAGAATTTTAGAGAGATATGTTATTTTTTCAAAATAAAGGAATGTTTCCTTTGAGTAATTTGGAGATGTTTGATTTTGGGCTACCACTATGTACACTACATAGATAAATAGGAAAAAAATAGAGGAATATCATAAAAATACTAAAAAAATAATCTGAAGAAGGGTATAGTCGTACAATAATTATCAATTGAAAAGTTTTTACTCCGATAACCCTAAGCCATGACAGTTGTTTTACGTTTGACGACTTTGACAGTTTTAAGAAGTGCCGTCTTTGAGTCTTTCTTTGCATTGAGTTTGGATTGAATTTGTTGTTTTGTTCAACCAAACCAAACAAAACAAACCAAAACCCGAGGTTTTCGAAATTCCAGTTGTTTTGTTTACTAAAGCAGTTATGACAATTACATTAGATTGACGTCTATCGTAATACACGTCAATCAAATGTCATTGTCAAAATGACATTTCGCCTGCTGATCACGTGCTGATCTGATCCACCATGTTTAATTTTTATGTTGTGTTGCTCTCTTTGACCAAGTTAATTTGAATGTACATTAAAACGAAGTGAAATTAAAGAAAATTGATGATAAAAAACGGTTACTGTATTATTTAGCAATATTTACATATAGTGTACATAGTGCTAGCCCAGGGTCCATACATTTCTGGAACATCTCCTTTGCTATCTTCAGTATTTAGAATACTTTCCCTCCAGAATTCCACCCTGTATACATATAGTGTGTCTGGTAATTACTGACCGAGACTTAAACACGTGATTATAATCATGATAACAAACAACTTTCCCAAAGAAACGTTTTTATACTATAGTAGTATAAAAAAGTATTATAATCACTTGTTTAAGTATCAGTCCCTAATTACCAGTCACTCTATATTTTTTTTCATTTTTAAGTATAAGTCCTACAGAAAATGTTGTTCATTTTCACGAGTACCTATTACACGCCCTTTTAATATTACCCACGATATCAATCACCCACACGACAGGAATAATGTGTAAAAAGGGCCTAACTGTTTAGTGCGAGCAAGCATTCGGCTGCTTGATAAATAAAACCAGTACGCCAGCAAATGTTGTAAAACTCTTTAGTACTTAAGTGCGTGAAAACTTTGCTGCTCTAAAACACCCATTTCCATACAATCGCTCATCCCTTATTGTATTCCTTTAGGGCTCATCATCATCATTTCAGCCGAAAGACGTCCACTGCTGGACATAGGCCTCCCCCAAGAAGGGGGGGTTTTGCCATAATCGCCACGCTTGGCGGGTTGGCCTTTAGGGGTAAAATTTCGAAAAACTCTTAATTATTCGATACTTACTCTTCACAAAAAACCCACCCTTCAAATTTCAGGTCTCTAGGAACAGCGTTTTAGGCTATTCGTTGATATCTCAGTCAGTGAGAACTTTGAATTTTATAAATATAGATTTGCTTTTAACACTGTATCGGACCAAGAAATGCATGCAAATCGTATATGACTTATATCATATGCCGTATATGAAGCACTTGACTGCTTCATGATCACGTCAAAGTTATATTAGGTGCTCGAAGAATAAACTCATCAATAGAATATTGAGCAGTTATACTTTGCATTGTGTACAATATAAATATTTAATAACATCATGTGCATAATATGTATACATTATAGTGGGGGTGGCATGCATCTTAATTTGGATGTACTTATTCAAGTCATTGGTCGATCC
This sequence comes from Cerastis rubricosa, assembly GCA_949152445.1. Classification (NCBI taxonomy): domain Eukaryota; kingdom Metazoa; phylum Arthropoda; class Insecta; order Lepidoptera; family Noctuidae; genus Cerastis; species Cerastis rubricosa. Next base: position 6,344,006 of record OX424547.1, read on the forward strand.
ATAAATAATATCCCTAAGCTATAGCTTCTCTTAAGACACAGGATATTGAATCGAACGAGCCTTTCACCTATTTAGACATAACCGCACACAAGAGAGCCTACCATTGCAAAATCAATCATGGGAACGACGAAAACGTCACAAATTTTATTGGATTAACTTACGCTGCCGAAAAGCTGTTGATTGTCGGTGTAGAAAGAGAAAACGGTTTGAAAGCAATTGCAAACTGCCTTCGAAGTCGTCTTCTAAATATTCATAAACAAGTTAAACATTTGGAGTCGGGCAAAGTGTTATTGGGTTTTTCAATCAGGAATTTCTTAGTAGGAGCCATGGAATCTGTGCCCGGTTGATGGCAATATGCTCGCCCCCTATAACATGGAACTAAAAACATAACTCGCAAAATGTTGGTGAGCTTTTAGGTTCTCTCGACCTAACCCTGATGTATGTTAATATTCAAGATTCTTTATTTGCATGAAATATGGTACATTATGGTCTTATGAATAAAAAGGTTTCACATATTTCGCCAACTTATTTCAGCAAGCAAACTTAAAATTAAATTAAAATACCTAACCTAGTTACAAAACATTTTTTATCCTTGATGATAATATTCTTTTATTTTAAAATAATTTTGTGAAGGATACAGGAAAAAGTAATAAAATTAGAAAAAAAATATTACAAGAAACACATATATCATAAATAAAATTAAAAAAAGTAAATAATTTCGTTATGAACAAAGAATTTAGTATTATATTTTCTCTTATATCAATAGACAACGTTCGTAAATATGATCATACTACTTCAAAGAACAAACTATAAAACAGTCAGATTATTCTTTATTTTATTTACATTTAATTTTTCTTCTTCTTACCAACAACCACCTTCTTCCTCTTGGAACACAAAAGACTGCACGCAAATCTTAACAGTATGAAAAATACTAGCAGCACTACAGATAGCAAGGCTGCTAGATCGAGATAAAGTAGTTGGTAGAGAGGTAGATGAAGTGCAGGGGATCGCAGATGAAGAGCGCCGCGAGTGCTCACGACATGTTTGACCCAGTGCAATAATTCTGCGCCCGGCTTTACAGGGCGGTCGTGGTAGACGTAGGATAGCTCCTTTACTTTTTGTCTGTACCTGTAAAAATTATAAACACAACATAACGTCTACAATCCCCGAAGTGTTAGGCAGTACTTAGTACTTAATAAGACACCCCGGTAGAACACCAAGTTTATATTTTAAGCCCCATGTAATAGGGAGCGAGCCTATTGCCCCTATTACTGAGGATTTCTTGATGGAAAAACGCCAATAACGCTATGCCGAACCTAGATGAGAACCCTGGACCTCATGCTCACCAATCGCACTTGCAACAGCCAGACCAACGAGGACAAAGGGATATCACCGAAAAAGTATTACACTATTTCGTGTTTGACTAGTAGGCATTAATTCATAAAACTTAAGTCGCATAATCAAACTTACTTAGGATTGTTGAGAATTTCATTAATAGCCACTTTCAAGTCTACAGACGTATCATTGGACAGGTTGACTTCCAAAGCGAAGCCTTTATAGACAGATTTCTTGACATTTATGGGCTGGTCTCCGAAGACTGGTATACCAATGATGGGGACGCCATAGTGGATAGTCTCTGTGGTCGAGAGGAGACCTCCGTGAGTTATGAAGAGTACGGATTTTGGATGAGCTGGAAACAGAGGTGATTGTAGGTACTTGTGAATTTGTTTCTGTCTTCCTTCTGACAGCAGTCTAATCGACAGTAGTTTTTACAATATTTTTTACGAATTTATAAATCCAAAGTTCAGATAGCAAAATTATTCAAGGTATTTACATTTTATTTGCATTTTCATGTGTGTTTTAATTACACCCATGAATTTCAAGGCTTTAGTAAAACAGCCACTAACACTAACTTTTCTATAGATACAAAACATCTAAACGTATTAAGCCAACATATTTGTTATAACTGCTGTTTTTTCAGGAATCCGTAATCGGTCCCATGAGGGTGCTTCCACCTCATTTAAGTGCTTTATGCGGAAGAAAAATGGCCAATAACTCACATAAAATACTTGGTTGTGGTGCCCATTTCAATATATGAACATTTTTGGGCACATTAGGCAGATCCTCTTCGAATTTCCACAGCACAGTCTGCTTGAGGTCTCCAAACATTTTCAGGAGATCAGATTTGACTTTCTCTGGCCAGTCTTTGCTCTTCAAGTTCGATCCCATGCTAAAGTATATGACTCCGTTTTTGGCACTCATCATAATTTTTTCTAAGTCCTTAAATAGAATGTGTTGTTTTAGGTAAATACCAATTGAGTTATATATTTGCTTTTCTGAGTGGTGGTCGAAAATACTATTAGGTCATAAACGTAACTGACTGATAGACAAAGTACCTTTCGCCCTTCAACTTCTGCCTCACGTAGAATAAAAGTGTATATACTCTTTCGTGTATTACCTGGGGTAAAGGCTTCACATCCTCATCAATATGGTATCCTCCTATATGCTTGTAGTTTTGCGGTAGACTTAGAGCCCAACCCATGGACACGTATGAGTTACCAAGAATCAACGATGCGTTGTTGCGCACGTCATAGAAGGAAGGAGGCCGGCGACCTCTCTTGAGTATGCAAGGCACTATCAACCTCTCGTATTCTTTTATATGCATGTCGTCGTAGTACCTGTAACAATAAATTAAGGATGCCTTCAATGATTCTGTACCAGTAGAACATCAAAACAGCTTCGTAATTGGGATTTTTCATTACTTTTAGAGAGAAAATGAAATAGTACTGGTAGATAGTGATCTAAAGCCTTGATCGTAAATATTAAAGTGGTGGCGAACAGTATACGCTACTCTAGTACTTACATAAATGCATTGTATTTTGCCTTGATTCTTGACCAGAGCTCTTGTACTCGCTGTGTGAAGCTAAATGGTGGCATATATGCAGTCATAGCATCAGTTGCATAAGCCGGACTGGGAGCTGCATCGATTAGGCTAAGGACATCGGCGTTGACATCTACAGGAGACAGCCAGATTAGAGGACAGTCAAATATTGTAGCGAAACTGAAACAATGACACAGAAATTATGTTTTTGGAACACATTTTTAAGGAAATCTTCTAACACCTAGTGACGCTTCCCATGACTCAAGCGCTGGCTTTTACCTTGACCAGAAGCTACGCGTTGCCATACAACGTGACAATCTATCTATCTATCGTTAGTAGAACTATAGTTAGGCTATCGTTAATGTGAAAGCGCCGTAGGGTAGCCCTCGAAATTCAATTCAATTAATTCAATTCATTTTCTTTGCTTATTTGCAATTTGTAGGTCAGTTTTGGTTAAATGTTGATTCAAATATGATTCGCGATAAAAGTATCCTACGAGTTAAGAGCGTTTATACCTTACGGCATTTCATACAAACTTTCAAGTCGTTATTTTCCGAAATGACTGAACAGATTTTAATGAAATCTGCCTACGCATAAGCAGTATACATAGGTTAAAAAACATTTTCGAAATGTCTTTTAAAAATGAAGATAATTGGAAATTCCTGTTTCTGTAAGTAAAAATCGGTCTAATTTAGTTGTAACATTATTTTTCGAAAATGTTTTTGGTAACTTTTTAGACCTATGTATACTGCTTATTCGTAGGAAGTCTCATTAAAATCTGTTCAGTCATTTCGGAAAATAACGACTTGAAAGTTTGTATGAAATGCCGTAGGGTATAAACGCTCTTAATCCAGGTTATAAACTATTTGTGTGGCAAACTTCCAAATCTGTTAAGCCATTTTTGCTTGACAGAATAACAAATTTCCTCACAAACTTTCGCATTTCTAATACTTAGTAATAAGATTAGTTATTTACATACCCAGCAATAAGTTCAGAAAACATCCATTCTACGATAACCACATCAAAGTGTTCTTTCGGATCGTTCAGCAGCCTATGAACATCTTTGTTCTCTACCGTCGTTGCCGCCATTTTCAGCATTAACCTCCTTACGAAGTTCCGATGGTCACTTGATACCAATGATTTCTCCATTATTTTCTTTATGTTGATTGAGTCAACTGTTAATCAAAACGAAAGTTGTTAAATATTTTATTAAGAAATTCACGACTATTACTACCCGTTTTATTGTTTGTTACGATTTAACATAAAAACTACTAGACCGATTTAAAAAATTCTTTCACCGTTAGAAATCTACATCTGTACCGAGTAACATAGGTTATATTGTATCACATTTTTCGCGGACGAAGTCGCGGGCGAAGTGCTAGTTGTTAAATATTTTATTAAGAAATTCACGACATTACTACCCATTACTATGACTACACGACTCCTGTGGTGAGCATAGGTCTCTCTCTGTGCATCCGCCTCTTCTTTTTCGTGTAGTTAGTGCCAAACCTGTTCTTGGCTTTCCATGCCGTCAAGAAATCTCTCACCTATCTTCACGATGTTTTGTTATGCATGTGCCGATAACCACGTTGTCGTGCCAACCTCATCCATGTTTTTCCCGTGATGACAAAAAAATTTCGTCTACCCATATCATCGCTGATTTGTTAATTTAGAAGTTACTACAATACCGGTTTGTCTGCCAAACTGTTTTGCAGTTTGGGAGACCTTTTATATGTTATTGCTATACAGATTTTGAATAAACAAATAAAGAAAGTTACATTACCAGACATAATAACACATGAGAGAAGAAAAAGTAAAGATATTTTGCTCAACACGCTTCATACTAAAAGAAAAATCATACTAGCTGTCCGGCGCAACTTCCTTTGCGTCACATTTTACCCGTTTTCGCAACATTTTTTATTGCTGCTCCACTCCTTTTGGTCGTAGCGTTATGATATATAGCCTATAGCTTTCTTCGATAAATGGGGTATAAACCCCTAAAGGAATTTTTCAAATCGGACCAGTAGTTTCGGAGCCTATTCAATGCAAACAAACAAACAATCAAATCTTTCCTCTTTATAATATTAGTTTAGATAAAATCACCATACCTGGCATTACATCGATGTTACTGCTGACATCAATCTGCCGTAAGTTCGGCGGAGGATTCTTATATTCAAACGTCCTAATATATGTTACCTGAAACATTTCGAAATCAGTTATTTAAAAACTTTTACTTCTGTACAGGGTGTTAACAGAACCTTCACGAAGTCCTCAACTAAGCATACTGTACATAAAAGTAAGTACCACTACGCAAAAACACTACTACTTTTTTTGGGGGGAGAAGTCACGGTTTACTGTAGCGCTCAATGCAATGCACTCAAAACAGTGCTGATGGATGAATTAAATAATACAGGGGTCGTGGAGGTATTTACAGTAAATATTTAACATTGAAAACTTGTTTTTTTAACATGTATGTAATGTGTTGGAACTTTGACTTTCGATATCTCCGTAACTATAAGATCCCAGGTACGCTCCAGTACAAAAATAAAATTGCAATGACAGAACATGCGAGTTTTCCTGGTAGGTATGAAAGAATATCCCTGTCAGTACCAACCTCATGCCCTTCCTTCAGCAACTGCCTGACTACTCCATCACCGAGGATCGAGTGGCTCTTCGATGGTATACCAAACACCACCAGAGCCTTGTACGCCTCACATGACGAACAAATTAGGAGGAACAGCAAAATATATACAGCCGCGTTTACCGCCGCCATTTTCTGTAAAATAAATATATTTCTTGTTATTAGGTACTCTTTTTTGTGGTTAGAATTGCGACTTCGGAGCGATTCCCCTTGTAGTGTGATAACAAGGTTAATTTTTGTTCTGTTCATTAGTCATTAAAAAAGGTCGGAATTAGGTAGAGTTATTTAAAAATAACTCTACCTAATTAGTTTTTTGCAAAAAAAACGGAACCCTTATAGATTCGTCATGTCTGTGTCTGTCTGTCTGTCTGTCTGTCCGTCCGTATGTCACAGTCACTTTTTTCCGAAACTATAAGAACCATACTGTTGAAACTTGGTAAGTTGTGAATCGGCTGTGAACCGCATTAAGATTTTCATACAAAAATAGAAAAAAAACAATAAATTTTGGGGTTGATACATAGAACAGAAACCCAAAAAATTTTTTTTTTTATCAAACCTATTCTTCTGGGGTATCTATGGATAGGTCTTCAAAAATGATATTGAGGTTTGTAATATAATTTTTTTCTAAACTGTATATTTTGCGCTACAGCCACTTCCAAAGTGGTATAATGTGTCCCCCCCCCCCTCTAATTTCTAAAGTAAGAGGAGGAAAATTCTGAAAATATTTAGGATTGTAGAACGTAAAAATAACTATCAAAGAAAATTTGTTTCAATAAGATATGATGTTTAGTTTTTGAGATATGGGACTTTTTCATCAAACTGCAGCAGTAACTTTGTTTTTCATTAACATACTATGAAAAACCAATTTAGTTTTGCGGTTAAGTGGAAGTTTACTAACTAATACTACTAACTAATGAATGACAGTTCAAAATATTGTTTAGTGCTATGGAACCCCGTGTGCAAGTAAGACTTGCACTTGGCCGGTTTTTATACTTGCATCGAAATGTTGATATTAACATGGATCTTTCCTTGCGTGTTCGCATTGAAATTTTGCAACTTCGACTTCCGAAGTCGGATGGTTTAAATTGTGTAAAAGTAAATAACTTTTTTATTTAATAATTCACGGGATTTTTCTGCTCTCTATAGTTAATCTCGGGATTTGAGGCATATCCACTTTATTCTTTCGCTGTATGAAATCAGCGTAAGTACACAAATAACTGTACCTAATTCTGACCTCTGGTCATTAACGTCTGCAAAGGGAATTATAGGCCGTCTTTGAGTTTTTCTAATCATCATGCACAGCCAGACTGTAGGTACTTGCTGTTAAACAAGAAGTAGACAGTATTAACAATGGCCTCGCTTTGGATAGATTTCCAGTACGATGAGAGATACGCATAAACTGGTTTTGTATAGGTTGATTGGTAGCCTTGGTACAGTTGTAGTACATTGGTGAATATAACAAATATTGCAACTGGCCTACGCGTAAAAATAATAAATATTGATAATGACTAAGTAATCACTATTATTGACTATGCTCCCTTTGATTACAGTCACGCTCGTACCTACATAATTATCACAACATGTAGTCAAACACGGACTTCGACTGAGATTGCGGTTAGTCATGACCAGTGATCGGAGTAGGTAGATTGATTTTTGGTACTTGTGTTATAAATGCACACAGATAGAATAACATGGATAAGCCCTTTTTTCCGGAAAGTAATTCCGGTATTTCCGGATTCAATTAAATATTGTTAATGTTGGTAGTGATATTATTAACACTGAAAAAATTTAAAGGAAAGTATCATAACTAAACTAATTTATTATTATCTGTTGAATAATAAAAACAAACGAATTCCGATCGAAGCATGATATTTTTTTATTTTTAGCCTTTTTATGGCCACAAGTTTTTATAAATTGTTGCACTTAAATTTCAATCAAATCCACCAATTCCGGAGGAATGTCCATATTAATATATACGTTTCGGATCAATGACACCAATTCAATCTACCTACTCCGATCTATTATGACTGTGTATGTATGTTATTTTAAACCGTTGTAACGACCTACAAAAAGTACTATAGCAACATGGAACAAAAAGTAGTAACTAACATCAATTTCCTACAAGTAGCAAGCAAAGTTTACATCGACTTAAGACTATACAGGGTGTAACGGAAAGGTTATATACATACTTAAGGGTGTGCTACAGACGGCGGTAGGCAGGCTTAAAGCCAAAAATACCGCCCCGGGACCCGATGGCTTGCCTGGCAAAGCCTGGGTCCTGGCCTCGGAGGCTCTCGGGCCCCGACTGGAAGGGCTCTTAAGCGCATGCTTGGAGAGAGGCCAGTTCCCGCTTCGTTGGAAGACGGGGAAGCTGGTCCTCATCCGGAAGCCGGGGCGCCCTGCGGACTCTCCGTCCGCATACCGGCCCATTGTGTTGCTCGACGAGGTGGGCAAGCTCTTTGAAAGAGTCATTGCCAACCGCCTCGCCGGGCACCTTGTGGGGATTGGGCCGGATCTTGCGGAGAACCAGTTTGGTTTCCGCAGAGGGCGCTCGACGGTGGACGCCATCATGCGCGTGAGGGCTCTCACGACGGGGGATGCGGTGTCCAGGGGTGGGGTTGTCTTGGCGGTGTCTCTTGACATCGCCAACGCCTTCAACACCATGCCCTGGAGCTGCATTAGGGAGGCACTCCGGTATCACCGGGTGCCGACCTACCTTCGTCGTGTGGTCGGGGACTACCTGACGGACAGGGCCGTCATCTACCCCGGTCGCACCGGAGAATGGAACCGGCGAGAGGTGTCGTGCGGTGTCCCACAGGGATCGGTTCTGGGGCCGCCCTTGTGGAACATCGGCTACGACTGGGTGCTGCGCGCCGACCTCCCTAGCGGTGTCAGTGTAGTCTGCTACGCTGACGACACGCTGGTGCTGGCACAAGGGAGGTCGCACGAGGCGGCGGCCGAACTTATGACACGCGGGGTTGCGATAGTCGTGGATAGAATCCGGCAACTGGGTCTCGAGGTGGCATTGCACAAGTCCGAGGCCATGTGCTTTCATGGGCCTCGGAATGCGCCACCGTCGGGATCCATACTGACGGTAGGAGGGGTTCCCATCGGCGTCGAGTCGACGCTGAGGTACCTAGGGCTTGTCCTCGACAGCCGGTGGAACTTCGTGGAGCATTTCCGACGTTTGGCCCCCAAACTGGAACGGGCAGGGGCTGCGTTCAAGCGGCTCTTGCCCAACCTGGGGGGTCCAAACGCCTCCTGCCGCAGGCTCTACGCGGGGGTCGTGCGGTCCATGGCCCTTTACGGGGCCCCGGTGTGGGCGCGTTCTCTGAGGCGGCGAGCCGCCCATTACCTGAACGCGCCCCAGAAGGTGGTAGCCGTAAGGCTGATCCGGGGGTACCGCACGATCTCCGGCGAGGCGGCGAGCCTCTTGGCCGGATTGCCGCCATGGGATCTGGAGGCGATAGTCCTCGCGTGCCTGCACGAATGGCGCGCGGAGGCACTTCGCCGGGGGGAAACTCCGCTGCCGCGGCAAATTGTCGCTCAGCGGACAGACCTCCGGCGCGATCTCATGGCGACATGGAGAGAGCGACTGTCGCAACCCCGTGCAGGGCACGCCACAATAGTGGCGATAAGTCCCCTCTTTGAGGAGTGGCTAGAGAGGCGCCACGGCGCCCTCACCTTCCGCCTGACGCAGGTCCTCACCGGACACGGTTGTTTCGGGAGGTTCCTGCACCGAATCGGGCGGGAGGAAACGCCCGGGTGTCACCACTGCGAGGATCGGCCGGAGGACACGGTGGAGCACACTGTGGAGCTATGCCCCGCTTGGGCTGAGCACCGCCGTGTCCTCGTAGCGGCGATTGGCGGCGGCGACCTCTCGCGTCCGGCCCTGGTTCAATCCATGGTCCGGAGCGAGAGGGAATGGGAAGCCGTCGCCTCCTTCTGCGAAGCAGTCATGCTAGCGAAGGAGGTGGCGGAACGTGAGAGGGAGAGAACCTCACGTCCCAGCCGCCGCGGGAGACGCCCCGGGCGTCGGGGGGCAACCAGTGGCCCCCGGCCACCGTAGGCGCGGGCCTGTGGACGGTGAGTAATGGGCTAGCTCACCGTCCGTCCGTCTTATGACGACAGACCGTGCCGACGGCGCGTTCGTGTTCCACGCGCGCCTCAAGGAGATGTCAGCAAATCGGAAGGGGTCCCAGAGGGCCGATGCCTGCCAGGGCTGCGGGTTGTTCGAAAGAGATACCGTGCCCCTGGAACGCAAAGGGCTAAGAAGGAACATGGATGGGTTTTAGTCAGTACAAGTCTGACACTCCCTTCCGCTCCGCCCAGAGCGGAAGAAGTCATTTGATGATTTCCCATCCGAAAAAAAAAAAAAAAAAAAAAAAAAAAAAAGGGTGTGCTACAGACCATCAAACTGAACATGTTTCTCCATCGGACAAACATCGTAATAGTGAAAAAAATATCAGCTGCCCCATACATTGGGTGGAATAGGTAAGGAAATTTTGTATGGGGAGCAGATAATTTTTTCGCTATTACGATGTTTGTCCGATAGAGAAACATGTTCAGTTTGATGGTCTGTAGCACACCTTAAGTATGTATATACCCTTTCCGTAACACCCTGTATAGAAAAATCCGACAATTGCTCCATGTAAAATACTGATATTAAGCTGGAGCTGGTTAGACAGGAAGACCCCAACATAGTTGGGAAAAGGTTAGGCAGATGATAATCTTGTTCTAAGTCAATAAGAATTATTTACATATTTAACAGTTTTTGACTAAAACGTGTACCTACCTAGGTCAGACAAATCAAGTTTGCTGTGACATAAAATTATCACATTCAAACAAACTGATAACACAATCTCACGTAGACGATTATATAAGTACATATAAAATGCTACGATTCTGGACATTGAAAAAGCAATTTACAATAAAAATAAATAGGTAATGCTATAATCAAATATATTGAATTACTTTAAGCTTACAACTTTAGTGCTTTATTTTATTCATTATCATCAATTTACTAGACGCATTGCGTAATTTTTTAACCTGTATTTTCCCATTCCTGTGCCATAGCATTCCCACTCATATTAATAAACAGTCAATGTTATTGCCTCAAAATCATTTAAAAGCATAATAGTACATTACTGCCGCGGTCTATAATGACTACTTTGCTGGTCGCGCTGATTATGGCCGACAGCGCAGCGCAGCTCCAGGCCGACACAGTGCGGTCAGCGTGCAGCACTTGATGGACGAGCTGAGATAAAGGCCGAGACCGTAGGTCGAGGCCTTTACAGCGAGGACAGCAAGGGCTGCAATGATGGCCAAGCTGAAAGGCCTAGAGCGTAGCTAGGCTAGCTCGAGGCAATCATAACGTGACCAGCGAAACAGTCATTGTGGGCCAAGGTTTGTATAGAGCTTTACTCAAAAATGCAAGTACCTAATCTAAATAAAACCAGCAAGTAATTTAAATAAAAAATATATTCATTAAAATTTTCGCTGAACCGCGCTCTTGATACTTCTTTGTTTTTTTTTTGAGCAATGGTAGTTGGAACTATACAGCCTAATATGGAATAAAATCTTTTTGTACCTATGTCTATAGAAACAAACAGCTGTGTTCTAAATAAAATATTTTTGGATTTGATTTTTTAAAACGTTGAAACGTCAAAATAGCGGCCAGCAAAATATTGCCGGCCTGTCAGAGCGGCCAGCAAAACTTTGCCGGCCGCTCCTTGAAACAGAACGGCAAGGTCGACTTTGCTCAAACAAGGTTGTCAAAATAATGACCACATTACATGCATTTTTGAGTAAATTAATATTATTTGCCCAATTTATTTGGTGACGGTGCCGCATGTCTTCTTCTTCCATACATTTCTAATACTTGTAATGTTAGCAGTCACCTCCAATTTAGCCATTAACACCTTTCACTCAATCTATTCATCCTTTACAGCACTGCCATAAACATACTCCTTTGGTATCAGTTTCTAAAAATAACGCAATTATCATTCTTTCATTATTCAAAACACATAAAATACTTACAATAACACGAACAGTCAACTAACAAATAATATTATGATCACATAACTGAGTTCAAGGCTACTGCTTCCAAGTAACAAACATATAACACTGGCCAGTTAGATTAGAACCACAGCCCACAGGTTAGAACAATGATTTGAATATTTTGTAACGTTACTGACACCACTTTCCTATACCAAGGGCTTGATGCGACTGATTATTATATTCAATACTCAATCACACATCATGAATTATAAAGGTAGAAGATAATTTCATAAACAACTCAAGTTTGTCCTTAACTTTAGTCAAATATAACAATAAAAGTTCTTTGACATTCGTTGCTATGCACCATACGGAAAACCGGTTTTAAAAATAAATAAGAGTCAAAACCTTTTTGGATATAGCAGTTGTCTGTGACTGACGGCTCCCAGCGAATTCCGTATTTTCGAGCTGCAATCGTTCGAAGTTCGAACTGCCAACATTCTGACATGTTTTTTTTTTTTTCAAAGAACTCAAGGCAATTGTTGTTTTGTTTCAAGAGGACTACGATGATGATTGAATCTCATTGTTATTTACATCTCATTTAACAGAACAGTGACCTCTATTCTCGCTGTCATAAGATTTATGTGTAAAATAATTTTGAAAGGGTTGCAGTGATTAGTGAAATTCTTTCATAGTTCTGCTATAAATAGCAGAACAAGAGGGGGGAGGGTTCTGAGTGAGGCTAAAGCCTCACTCAGAACTCATCACTATCAGAACCATTCATTGCATTGTAATCTTTATTACCACTGCTCTATGTTTGCTGTTACATTACTGCCAGTGATAAGCCTATCAACAGAACAGTGATCTTTATTGAGTTTGCATTAATTTTTATTTTATTTTCGTGGGTAGTTCTTAGTTCAAACGAATAAAATAATTTGCCAAACATACCTAATAAGCTCAGCCTATAGTGAATATTATTTAAGTCACACACTCACTCACTGAAGCTAGGTGAGCCTTATTCTTTCAATTACTTTTACGACGGAATTGGTAGAAATTAAATGAAGGAATAATGCCTTAGTTATTACAAACTAAGGCATTATTCCTTCATTTAATTTTTGTTTTTGTGTCTGATTCTGGAAAACCCAATAACAATTTGTCCAACCCGGGAATCGAACACAAGACCTCATGCTCAGCAGTCGCGATTGCGACCACTAGACCAACGAGGCTTTACCAAGTTTATTTTTTTTAAATTTTACTGTTTTTTTAGGTTTTCGTTTGACCGATAGGTTTTGATGGTAATCATCATTATTGGTAACCGTGTTCCCCCCACTGCTCAGTACTGCTCCTTCTCGTTTCCTGCTTCCCTGGCCTGCAAGTCTCATTCAAGTCTTTACCGCGATCTTCTTCTGAGTGTTGCTCCGCTTACTCTGCTTTTAGATTCTCTCGGCATGCTGAAATTGCTGTTGCGGAAAGTGAACATTTGTCCACAATAATTGCCTAAGAAGTGACTGTTTCACTCGGAACTTACAAACTTTTGCAAGTAGATATAAAAATATTTTATGATATTCTCCGGTGAACACGTCCATTTTTGCTTTTCACAAAGACTTTTCCTGCTTGTTCGCATGTAAGTCAAAGTAATCAATATAATTCAGACACGTAATTATTAAAACTAGTGAAAAATCATTTTAAAATGCAAGGTGTTACTTGTATCAGGGTTGCATACCATAATCATCAGACAAAATAGATATCATTGACTTGTGTAAGTAACATTGGTGTCACTAACCTAAAACCTTCCTTATAACGAATATCATTGCTATGCATTCGACAAAAACCTTAGTCATACTTAGAATCTTGTCAAATTATTCTTCTTCTGATGCCTCTCCAATTTCTGAAGTTTGGCCATCAACGCCGAATATTTATTCTCTTTGTCTTTACGTGACGGAACAGCTTGGCCGCACTCGTGTACAGTCACAAATCTCATCAGATCTGGTCAACGTTTCTTAAGACAGGCACACATAACCGATGAAATTGTCTGTAGGATGCTTGAAAATTCATGTACCTAACGTTTCCTTAGTCAAAATTAAAGAAAGAAAGAAAGTACTGAAGTTTCAGTACTTTCACAACTTATGATGTCTTTTTACAGGGACTGTAGCTTTCTTTTTCTTGGTTTTACTTAAATTGACTGTAATTTTCCGTATTGCTCTGTAATTTTGAAATCTACATAGATTCCTATGTAGAAGAACGCGCAAGAAACTACATGGATACTCTTTTAAGTCAAAATATTGTTACCATCTATGTTAGAGAGGTCAAGACACCTCCAGCCATGTTCACGAATGCCCACCTCACACGGTGGTACGGATTCTTTGTTTCGTGGTGCCGCAACGTACGGCATTGTAAGTCGTTGTAAAGTTCATATGCAACTGTTCATATTGGATTTATCTATAAATTTGTATCTACTGCACACCTGGGTATAGTTCAGCTCCACCCTCGGATCCCCAAGATTTTAGAGAATTCACTCGAAGATAAGGCAACGGGGGTGGGTGGCTAGGCTCAAGTAGTATCTCGGTCGATTGTTTTATGATTTATTTAAAAAGCAATAAAAATCTCAGTTTGTCTTCTTCTTACTTCCCGATTTTTCCTTCTTTGAACAAATATTAGAACAAATGTAAGCGAATGCGCGCCTCAACAGAATGTATACAGCTAAGAGTAGGACCGCGATGAGCGCAGCGAGATCTAGGAACCTTCTCTTGTAGAAGGGTAAGTCCAGCGCAGGAGAGCGCAGGTGCGGGGCACCGCGAGTGTTCAACACGTGGTTCACCCAGTGCACCAGCTCAACACCTGGTTTCACGGGCCGGTCGTGGTGGATGAACGATAGCTCCTTCGCTCTTTCGGCGTACCTGTAAAAAAAGACGATATTTCTTGTGACAATTGCTCGTTATCAAGTAATAAGCTCGATATCAAGCATGATCGCGGGATCACAGCGCTTGTCACAGCGTCGAAATATCGGGAGATCACAGTAAATAATAATAACGGAAGGAAGATATCTCGTATGTGACAGTGCAAGTTTAGTTATAAACTATGAAAGCTTAAAACAGAGTTTTGTCGATAACCAAATATTGGAAATTTTATCACCATCTGAAAAATAGAAACTTTATTTCAAATTCTTTAAATATCAACCTCACTCTCTCAATACACACCTTTTGTTACTAATAACTTCTTCGATCTTATTCCTTAGTTTATCAACCATTGTGTAAGACAAGTCTACTCTTTGCGCAAACCCTCTGTTGACTGCCTTGTCGACATTCATGAACTGATCACCAAACACTGGAATACCGATGATTGGAACTCCAAAGTGGATGGCTTCAGTCGTTGACAGAAGACCACCATGCGTTATGAAGACGGCCAGATTACGATGAGCTAAAAATAAACAAACTTAAGAATCCGTTTTCCTCCAAAGATAGAATGCTATAGGGTCAACGATTCCATATTATAAGGGGTGGCGAACAGAAACTTACAAAGAATTTCCTGTTGAGGTGCCCACTCCAGGATGTGAACATTATTAGGCAGGTTAGGCAAAACCTCCTCAAATTTCCACAAGACGGTCTGCTTCAGGCTACCAAACATCTTCAGGAGGCTTATCTTGAGCTCGTCGGGTAAGTCTTTACTCTTCAAATTTGAGCCAATGCTGAAGTAAATCACTCCATCTTTTGACCCGTCCATAAGTTTCTTCAAGTCCTACAAAGACATCATCATAAGATTAAATGACATGAACCTTAGTACGTCTACATTTTTGTCTTCAATGTCAGATAATTCCGTTTTGTTGTTGCTTTCAAACATCATCCTTACCTCAGGCAGAGGCTTTACAGTATCGTCAATATGGTAACCTCCGATATACTTGTGGCTCTGAGGAAGAGAAGCACCTCCGGCCGTAGTTACATATGCGTTGGACAGCACCAAGGATGCGTTAATCCTGGCTTCATCGAAAGATGGAAGGTTTCTCCCACGTCTTTCGACAATAGGGCCAAATAGTGAATTGTAGGTTTTTTCTTGAACACCATCCAGCCAACTGAAATTCTCAAAAACATTAGGTTAACATTATACAAAACTTTCTCATTATTTGGTACAGTTTTAATGCCATGCAACTGATTATCTTGATTACGTTTTCACCTACAAGATTGCAGATCTGGGTTTTATTTATGTATTAAACTTATGGCTCGTGGCTAAATAATAACAGCCGCCCAGGTCGATCTTTAAGGTTAAGCCGTGCTTGCCGAGGTTGGTCTGTGGATGGATGACCATATTTACATATGGAGTTTCCTCCGTGCCTCGGAAAGCACGTTAAGCCGTTGGTCCCGGCTGTCATTTGTAGATCTTTGACAGTCGTTACGTGAAGTCAGAAGCTAAAATTCTGACGTCCAGTCTTACCAAGGAGTATCGTATTACCCAGTTACTGGGTTGTGGAGGTCAGATAGGCAGTCGCATCATGTAAAATACTGGTACTCAGCTGCATCCGGTTAGACTGGAAGCCGACCCCAAGATAGTTTGGGAAAAGGCTAGGCAGATGTACAGTGGATCAAAATAATTCGAACGGGTAGTAACAACCACGCTGTTGTTTTGATCTGCCGATATGCTTACGTAACATTATCTTGATCCTCCAACTTTCAAGCAGTATCATTGCTTATTATAATTGTAATACTTACACGTATCTTAAGAACTGAACTTTTATTTGATTCCACAGTTCAAACACTCGCTGCGAAAAGGTCAACGGTGTTGAGAACGGACTCACCATAGAGTCCACCGAATATGCAGGGTTCAAAGGTTCGTCGACCAATTGTATAATTTGCCAATGAGGATCCACAGATGACGACCAAATCAGTGGACAGTTGAACACTTGCGCATATCTGAAATTAAGGGAATTTATTAGGTCCGAGAAGTCAGCTACTGTCAGACTCGCTGCTCATTTCTATTAAGTTTGTGTATAAACTACACAAAATGAACAATTTTCCAATGGTAAATTCGGTTTCTTACCCAGCCGGTGCATCGTTAAACATCCACTCAACGACCGCCACATCGAAATATTCCTTGGGATCATTCAATAGCTTTTGAACGTCTTCATTCAGGACAGTTTTCTTTGTTAGCTCTGTCATCATGTAAGTCATAAAAATAGAGTTCATTTCTTGGGACTTTTGGTCCATAATTTCTTTTATGTTAATAATGTCCGCTGAAACGATGAAAAAGGATATTTAGGTACACTTTTTGAAAGTCTAAATATTTATAAACTAATCAAATGGATATTATTAGTTGCCTTTTGAAAACGTTCCTGTTGTGTCGTTTTCTTGCTATCTTGAGGTAGAATAACTCGAATGATGTTGAAAAGATTAAGATGATTCGATAAAGTGACTGCCCGCTGTGTACACAGCGTTGTAAGGTCCCTGAATGCAGTGGTAGATCTCACGTGGAGTGCCGAAAATGCAAAATCAACCTTTGCCTCAACGATAAAAGAAATTGTTTTGAAATATTCCATACTACATAGTTTTTTTACGTTATTTTTATGTTGATTTTTGCTCAATGTACCAAATGTGATCCAAAGTAAAAAGTTAATTGTCTGTTCTATGTACCAAATATGATCCAAAGTGGAAAAGTGTTTTTTATTCAAAAACTATTCAATAAAAAGAAAAATCTTGAAATACGTGTCCATTTATTTAGTGTTTCCTACTATATGTATTTTTTTCTAACTTAAATAAAAATTCATGCAGTAAAGGGTTAACCTTGATCACCCATCCAAATACTGACCTAGGCTACCATTGCTTAACCTTGATCACCCATCCACATACTGACCTGGGCTACCGTTGCTTTACCTTGATTACCCATCCACATACTGACCTGGGCTACCGTTGCTTAACCTTGATCAGCCATCCACATAGTGACCTCGGCTACCGTTGCTTAACCTTGATCACCCATCCACATACTGACCTCGGCTTCCGTTGCTTAACCTTGATCACCCATCCACATACTGACCTCGGCTACCGTTGCTTAACCTTGATCACCCATCCACATACCTACAAGACCGTATCGTACTAAATATTGTGTATACTGGAGTATATGCATGAAAGTAAAAAAAACTTACGAGGTAACAGATCGAAGTTACTGCTGACATCAACTGTGCGAAGCTTGGCAGGAGGATTCTTGTAAGAAAATGGCGTTATGTACGTCACCTAGAAGAAGAGGCATAAAAAAAATGTAGTAAACGTTCACCCATTACTACGCCAAGTATGTAGTCAGTCTATCACAGTGCTTTCCTATCTTTTAACTACAAAAGGCGCCCTTTTCAGGACATTCCATAAAATATAATACTTTATTTAAAAGGGTGTGTACGCGTAGATTTGAAAAGGTGGGTTTATATTCTGATTTGGCCAACAAATTGAGACTACAATTTCCATACATCCATGTCAAAAAAGAATGAAAGTCGATCGAAAGCACTGACCTCATGACCGGCATTCAGCAAATGCCTGACGTAGCCATCACCAAGGATTCCGTGGCTTTTCGAAGGCTCTGGAAACACCACCAAGATCTTGGCAGCCTCAGAGTATGCCACTATCACGCTGAACAACAACCAAAGCGTCTTCATCATCTCCCTTGTCTATACGAAGAAAAAGAAAAGTTACCGCTATTAAAAAAACCATTACCTAAAGGGTTAGGCAGAGGTATGCCTATAATGCACCCACAATTTTTCCATTATTGATTAATCAAAATTTAAGATCCGTCAATGTTCAACGGCACGGTAGGCGCCGTGGTTGAGTGATCGACTGCTACGCTGCGTGTCGTGGATTCGATCCCCGCACGAAACAAATATTTGTATGCCCTACGGATAGTTGTTCCGGGTCTGGCTATTTGTGTATGTGAGTTTAAATGTTTGTAAACGTAGCCACGATACAGGATAAATTCCTAGTGTAGGACAACATTTTATTTAAAAAAATATATATTAATTATAAAAAGTTGAAAGCTATTTTTTTTTTAAACTTTGGTAAACTTTAAATAGCATAGTTATAATTGTTTCGACATCATTGTAAAACTTGTTTTATTGTTTCATTGAAATTATTTTCAGTTAGAAATTATCATCGGTTGCTACGGTCGATTCATGGTCAGTATATAAATATTTAGGTACTCATTGGCAGTGTCAAGTCGTAGGTAAATCGTTGATGAAAATTAGTAGAAGTAAGATCTGGGCCAAGTATATTTCCTTGTGGTACTCCTGATTTGTCTTGATTATATTTGTTACAAAAGTATGGAGACTAATAGTTATCTTGAGTTTATTGCTTGTTTTTGGCTCATGATTAGACACATATCTAGTGATAAAATAGAATTCCTCTGATAGGTTGTGCATTTTGCAAAAAAATATGCATGGTTGACAAGGCCAAAAGCTTTGCTTATAACAATGGACATGACAGTAAACTACCCGTCGTCAGTGGAAACAAAATCAGTAACCTGACCTGTAACGCTTGGTTTCTGGAACGCAAATCAACATAAAAAAAAAATTACAAATGCGAGTAAAATACTGTATCTGGTTGAATGAAGTTTCCACAGCCGTTTATGGATTTATTTCCGGAAACTTCATTTTTGTGTTTTTGTATCGAAACTCTAGTGGTACTAAACTAGACCCTCTCAAGGTCAAAATTTTGCCACACACGTGAGGTCTGTATCTATATTTAGATTTTTTTGTGTTTTTTTTTTACCTTTGCCAGATATTTGTTTATTTTTCTTTTATAAATTATGATTTTACTTGTAGATATCAACTTAACAAAAAAATATAATTACATATTGTGAATCAAACAGCAGATTTGTTTTGACTGAAGAAAAGCGCTGACTTCTTATACATTACATAATAAAACTAATGCCTTTGGTATCAGTCCGTCTCTCTACATTATGTGTGCTTAAATTAATAAATAAAAAACAACGTTACCACAATTTCTAAGTTCAATAACACTCAATTCACTTCTCAAAATATCTAAATTGGTGAACTTAAAGAAATTATGTGTTCTTCAAAACATCACCTTTTAACTTCGACAGTTCTTTTTAAGACACTTCACAAAAAGTGAGTCTACCGGCCGATCGTCTAGGGACGGATGGACGTACTGATTCGAGTGAATGGAAGTCGTGTCAATGAGTATATATCGTACGTGAGATAACACGTGCGATAGCCATCAAAAGATTATTATGGTCCTACAGGTGGGCTCATCTTAGTATATGCTACAATTTGTGCATGTGATATGTATGTAGATCAATCGCTGTGCCCGATTTCGTTCGCGTAGAAGTGTTGATATGTAAGAGTGAGAAAGAAAAAGTAAATATAATGTGGTATTTTAGGCATAATCTATCTCTGCGCCAAATTTTCCAGATTCGTTCAACCGTTTTAGCGTGATTGATTAACAAACGTAGTAGGTAAGATTTTACATAAAATCATTTTATGATACATTAACATCGACGGGCAAACACTTATTTTTTCTTAATTCAGTAGATATATACGTGGGACACTCAGAAAGTTTTGCGAAACTAAAAAAAATTGTTCTATACGTACATATATTTTTATTAAATCTTTTCAAAGTACTTTCCACCAGCCTGTATACAAAGATTCATGCGCCTAAACCAGTTTTCAAAACACTTTTTCCAGTCCGCCGCAGACACCTCGTTTACAGCCTGCTCGAACCCAGCCAGCGCATCTTCCGGCGACGAAAATTGTATCCCTTTGAGCTGATTTTTTATTTTTGGGAATAAAAAGAAGTCACACGGTGCTAGATCAGGGCTGTAAGGAGGGTGACCCAGGAGTTTGACTGGCGTGCTGTCCAGGAAGTCCCTCGTTTTGAGTGCGGTGTGCGCAGGTGCATTGTCGTGGTGGAGCAGTAGCCCGCGGAGCCCTGTGTTTGGTCGCTTGTTGCTTATAACAGAGAAAACTTCTGGCAAACATTTGGAAGTATACCATTCGGCATTAATGCTTCTTTGATCCCGTAAGGGAATTGATACCAAGTGGCCAGTCAAATTAAAAAAGCTAGCGATCAAAATCTTACCCCCGCTTCTAGATCGCTTCACTTTGGTAGGCGTTGGCTCATTTTGAAACACCCAAACAGTCGACTGGCGCTTGGTTTCTGGGTCGTATTGATAAATCCAGGACTCATCACCTGTAACGATGTCGTAAACACGCCGAGACGAGCCTGCTTCAAATTTGTTAAGCATATCACGGCACCATTCCACCCGGGCCTGCTTCTGAGCATCGGTGAGGTTGTGCGGCACCCAGCGTGATACTATCCTCCTCACGCGAAGATGGCTGTGTAGAATCTCGTGAACGCTTCCCGATCCAATCTTCAATATGTGTTGAATCTCCTGATATGTAATTCGCCTATTGTCTTGGATTAAATTTTTCACTGCTAGCACGTTTTCTTCGGTAACAGCCGTCAAAGGGCGACCGCTTCTTTCGTCATCCCCCAAAGTTGGTCGACCGCGCTTGAATTCGTTATACCAACGATACACGGTTGCCTTGGAAGGGCCTTCATCCATGAATGCCATTTGAAGTCTATCGTACGATTCATCCGGTTTCAGGCGACACTTGAAATCGTATAAAATCATAGCTCTAAAATGTTCCCGGCGCAGATCCATATTTCAGTGAGACACAATACTTTGAATTAACTCGCAAAAAATGTGGAGGGAAATTTTGAAATTGGAACTTACTTATTTTTACTTATAAATAATCATATTTTCGAAAAACATAATAACTGGCCAGTCTCCCATATATAAAAACTTTTTTTCGCAATACTTTCTGAGGGGCCTGGTATGTATGTATGTATATGATTCTAGACTATATTTTTTCATTAAATATATTTTGAGTAAACATTGTAATTTTGATTCGAACGACGAAAAGTTTCTACACAGGGGCTCAAGTATCATGTGCTGTAACTGTTTGCGCGTCAATGACACCGTCTGGATTATATTATTCTATGTTCGATGTAACATCATCATCTTCACTCTATAACAGTTCACTACTGGATATAGACCTCTCCAATGGAGTGTCATTCAACTGGATCCTCGACAGTACTTTCCTCTGTCTGGTCAAATTTTCAACATCATTTGGACTTTGATCTGAAACTTGGGGAAAACCATAATTAATTCCTTCAAGCAAACATGCACATTTTATTAGTTCAAAATCAAAATATTTTTATTTGACATAGGCCTACATGGGCACTTAGCAAATGGCGACAAAAAGGTGCTAGGTTCGGGTTGGTCGTTTCCTATGGAGAGGAACGGGTAAGAAACTCCATGGTCACTCTTTTAAAATTATTAGGTTTTACAATATTTCTATGTTACAGCGTTAGTACTTAAGTATGAGAGGACAGCGTAAGCCCGACAATAAGTCGACGCTTACTACAAAAGGTAGAAAAACATAATAGTAAAAAAAATAGAAAAGAGTTTACAAAGCCTACAATGTCCACACATTCACAAAAAAAAATATTAATGAAAAAGAATCTATACAAAAGTAAAGATAAAACATTATAAGAGCAATAAATTAAACATTTGACAGAAATGTAGTAATCAGTACTGTAACTATTCTGCACAATGAATAAACGGTGCAATGATTTGAAAACTATTGTAAAAAAAAGAATGGAATAAATAAAATTGCGAATAGTTAGAGACATCCACATATTTGTGTCGTTTATCAGCTACCAGGAAAGCCGCATGAGTAGAAGGAACTACAGCCACACTTCTTTATCTTCAACGTAGTCCTTAATTTTGTAATATGCTTTTTCAATAAGGACACGTTTGATGCAATTTTTAAACTTTCCATCCGTCAGTTCTGTAACTGACTTTGGCAACTTATTATAAAAGCGTATACTGTTTATAAGAAATGATTTGCTAGTTTTTGTTAATCTAAATCTGGTTATTACAATTTCGTGTTTACTGCATGTGTTTATATTACGTAAGTTGATTCTAATTTTGAAAAGCCCTCGGTTTTTGCGGAAATATAAAATACATTCTAAAATTTAAAAATAAAATAAAAAAATATATATTAAATTTAGGTCACGTTGTGGTACATTTGGTAAAGAAAGCTTAAGGCATTTTGTTTTATTCGTATACAATAAAAGATTGTTGGCTGCGAACCATTTCGAGAGAATAGTTAGGCTTTCGTTAACATGTAAGACGTCCGTATCTTTTCCATCAATTTTAAAGATTAGCGAAGTGTCATCAGCAAATAGAATCATATCCGAAAATTTGGCCATCATATAAGGAAAATAGACCATTAATATAAACAAGAAACAGGAAAGGGCCGAGAATTGAAAATTGAACCTGGGTCTATAGGTTCAATTTTCAATTCTCGGCCCTTTCCTGTAGGACGTCGCCCCATTTACATTTACTTACATTTACTGAATATGCCTGTTAGGACAGGCGCAATTGAGTTAATAATGTTTTCAAGAACCTTGACCGAAATCCTCAATAAGTCTTCTGTATTTTTATATTGAGACTTTTGAATGCGTTTTTGACTGTGGCAATACATACTGGTTTAAGTTTAAAGTTTGGTATGCCCTTTGCGAAGTTCTCTTTAAGAAGGCCTTCAGCTAATTCAACCGAAGAGGGGAGAGATTTCGTAACCTGTAATGGAATGTTAGTAAAGAAATTATCTAGTGTCTCAGCGACTTCTAACTAGTCAGAAATTGTTTTATTATCTATTTTAAAGACAACTCACTGATTACCTATGTTTCATCGAAAAGAAATTGACAAATTATCACTTCCCAATCAATTTTCCCAATCAAATATAACTTAGCAAAAAATCTCTTCACAAATAATTGTAACGCAAACCTAATGTTTGACAAGTGAACGTTTAAACAATAACTTGTTTACCAACTAGTACTTTTACCAATTTATAGGTAGTCAAATATTTCAGTTGGAATAACACATTTTACGCAAAATAAAATAAGGCACATATTTAGATCGTCAGTTTTCAATTTAGACGTTATTACATGGGTGTTTTTTCGGGTTAGGGGGCAACTCGTCCCACTCGAAACTGGGACCTGGAACCAATTCTACCTTTTACTTTTTGATAGGAGTTGAGTCGTCCCATTTCGACACTGCGATCAGAAACCAATTCCACCTTTTCTTATTTGATAATAGGAAATTTTGTTTTTTTTTTAGCGTGGTCTATGTAGCCCCGCTACGCGGGGCTCCTATTTCTGTCTGCAGGGTTTACAGTAACCTAACACGAAGGGGACATTGGGGTCTTAGTTCGCTCGCTCCACTCGCTCACTAGACCCCGCCATCTCCTTCGAACCTAACCTGTCCGAGTCGGGGTGCCCAAGTCCAGAGCTCGCTTCACTCACTCTTGCATCCAGATTCTCTGGGGCTAGTTAACCCCTATCAAAAAAGAAAGGGTTAAATTGGTTCTTGGTCCAAGTTTCGAGTGGGACGAGCTGATCCCTAGCCCGTTTTTTCCATTTGGGACAAATTCTTAACGGGTAATAATAATATTAACTATCTGTGGCTCGGGTGTCAAATTGACGTGACAGAAAATTTTTCCAAACCAATTTTTATTTAATTATTTTGCAAATTTAACGCACAAAACTATTGGAACATAAAGAAACATGCAAAGAAAAATGAAACCAATAAATAAAAATAGAAAACCTACTACTCTGCACCAAAAATCATTACAATAGAAATGTCATAAAATATTGTCACTTATGCTAACCCGACACCGAGCAAGACTTAAAGAAAAGGCACACCCACCATCTCCGGGCTCGTCGCTGAGCTCCGCCTCGCAGCCGCCGGGACGCGCCACACCTGTGGGCGCTGAGTCGCCGGTCGCTGCAGTTGCGTCGAGTTCCAGCGACGAGTTTTTCTCCCCGCCGTCGACGCCATCACCACCACGACGAGGAAGAGGACGGCCACCAGCGGGCCTGGGACCTAGAGGCCAACAGGCCCCGAACAGGGTCCCCGCTGCCGGTGGAAATGTGTCGCGCATGCGATGGACTGAGTCCATTAATGAAAACGTCATGCGCGCATATTATGGGGCTACTGAGGGGGGAAGTAACATGACTGCGTACCGTGGTCGGATGCTCTCTCTGTTTCAGGCGCTTGAGCCAGCTATCAGCGTGTCGGCGCAGCGACTGTCGGATCAGGTGCGGGTCATCCAACGTAACCATATGTTGGATGACAATGTACTTGATCGACTACGCCTCGACTCACGGAGTAACCCAGTTACGCCTGCTTCACCAATGATCGCGGCGCAGCTGCCAAATGTATCCGCGGCTTCGCCGCGATCCGATCGCGGTTGTGAGGAGGATGATGACGAAGTTATAACCGTGAGTAGCCAGTGCAACGAACAATTGAGGAGAGCTTTGGAGAGTGCGTTCCGGGAGTACCGCTCCACACCGCCTGAACTTAGACCACGTTTACCTCGTTTGCCTATGCACAAGAAAAACAAGGCGCTGGTGTGTACTCTAGATTCGCTGCTGTCAAACTGCTTTGACAACAGCGAAGACCTTGCTGATACCCACTCAATATTGTACTGCGCAGCAGTAGCGGCATGTCGTGTAGCTCACGTCAAATTTCCTGACAGAGACAGAGCCACACGACCAAAATTAGCTGTTCCAGCTTGGCAGTGCAGGATTGAGCGGCGTATCGGTGAGGCTAGAGTACTCATCGGCAAGTTAATCTGCTTCAGGGAGGGCAATACTCGCCCTAGAGTCATGCGCTTTGTGAGGCGGGCGTTCTCGGGAACTGACACTAGTTCTCGTGATTATTTGGCCTGCGTCACAGAGCGTATCGACTTCCTGAAGCAGAAGATCTGTGCATGGGCAAGCCGTATTCGTAGGTACAAGCGGCGAGTGGAGCGATACACTCAGAATCGCACATTCCGAAGCGATGAAAGGTGGGTATATAGGGCTTGGGAACGACCAGACCAAGGGGTGGCTGACACGCGTCTGCCGGATGATGACGCCATGTGTTCATTCTGGCGCAGCATCTGGTCGGTGCCTGTCAGTCACACTGAGGGCGGTTGGACCCGGGAAGTTGAACAAGCGTGTGATCCAATACCAGAAATGGGGGCAATTATCATCAGCCCCCAAGACGTAGCTCGTGCAGTCCGTCCGTTACCAAACTGGAAATCTCCAGGGCCGGATGGACTGCACAACTTCTGGATCAAATGGTTCCAAAGATCGCACGCTCGCTTGGCGTCCCAGTTTCAATCAGCCTTAGAGTCAGGGTCGCTGCCCCAGTTCCTGACGACAGGCATTACCCACCTGCTCCATAAATCAGGTAGTACTGCGGAGCCCAAAAATTATAGACCTATCACTTGCTTGCCAACGGTCTATAAAGTTCTTACATCCATTTTGAGAGCTAAAATTAACCAACATATTGAGAGTAATTCCATCATGTCTCCCTCTCAGAATGGATGTAGGAACGGGTCCCGTGGTACTAAGGAGCTGCTCCTCATTGATATGGCCATTAGCCAACAGGTTCGCCGCTCCCGAAGGCATCTGTCTACATGTTGGATAGATTATAAGAAGGCCTACGACTCAGTTCCGCATACATGGCTCATGAGGGTGCTGGAGTTGTACAAGATAGATGCAACTCTACGCGCCTTTCTTGAGTCGTGTATGGGGCAATGGAGGACGGTACTTCGCTATCCAGGATGTCGACAAATGCAGGGGAACAGCGAACCAATAAGGATTGAGCGTGGTATATTTCAAGGTGATAGTCTGAGTCCATTGTGGTTTTGTCTAGCCTTGAACCCTCTTAGCACACTGCTGGAAGGTTCAGGTCTAGGCTATCGGTTGAGGAGAGGTGGTCAGGTCATATCTCACCTTCTTTACATGGATGATCTGAAAATCTTTGCCCCCAACAATTTGCAACTGATGAAGCTACTGAAGGTAACTGAAACTTTCAGTAGCGCCATCAGGATGGAATTTGGTGTGGACAAATGTGCAGTCATGCATGTGAAGCGAGGGGAGATTACGGAATCCGTGGGAACTCAACTCTCGGATTCCGTACACCTTAGATCCCTCTCCTCAACAGAAACCTACAAGTATTTGGGTATGTCGGAAGCATTAGGTATCAATACTGCTGTCATGAAACAATCGTTGAGGGAGCGTTTCTTTGGCCGCCTGCATAAGGTGCTAAGCAGTCTTCTGTCAGGCGGAAACAAGGTACGTGCCTTCAACGGTTGGGTCATGCCGGTTTTGATGTATTCTTTCGGCATACTCAAATGGACTCAGACAGAACTTGATGCCCTAGATAGGAAGGTCCGCGTACTGCTGACCACAAATCGGATGCATCACCCACGGTCATCGGTGATGAGACTGTATATCCCGCGGAAGTGTGGGGGTCGTGGCTTCTTAAATGCTAAGACCCTGCACAACCGTGAGGTATGCAGTCTCAGGGAATACTTCTTAGCAGCCGACGTGGGGATGCACCGAGATGTGGTCTCAGTC
The DNA here is from genome assembly GCA_949152445.1 of Cerastis rubricosa. NCBI lineage: Eukaryota > Metazoa > Arthropoda > Insecta > Lepidoptera > Noctuidae > Cerastis > Cerastis rubricosa. The sequence goes on from OX424547.1 coordinate 6,370,992, forward strand.
GACAAGGGCCTTACCCCGCTCTTCTTGGCTAACGAGAACTGGCGCAAGCCTGTAGTATTAGACACTAATGACCGCAAGGATGTATGGCAGAGCAAGGTGCTTCACGGACGCTTTTACCGGGCCTTACACGGGCCCGATGTAGACTTCTTAGCGTCTGTATCCTGGCTGCGTTTCGGTGACCTCTTCGGGGAAACTGAAGGTTTTGTCTGTGCAATAATGGACGAAGTTATGCTGACGAATAACTACCGGAAACATATTATGAAGGACGGGACGGTGGACGTGTGTCGGGCATGCCACCGTCCGGGTGAGTCCATCAGACATATTATTTCTGGTTGTTCTCGTCTGGCTAACGGAGAGTACTTGCATAGACACAACCTTGTTGCCAGGATAATCCACCAGCAACTTGCTTTGAAATACAACCTTGTGGAATCAGAAGTGCCATACTATAAGTATGCGCCCGACCCAGTTCTCGATAATGGTAATATCACGTTGTATTGGGATCGACCTATCGTCACTGACAGGACTATTGTTGCCAATAAGCCTGACATTGTGGTGATAGATCGATTGGAGCGTCGCGCAATGATTGTTGATATAACGGTCCCGCATGACGAGAACCTCGTGAAAGCAGAGAAAGATAAGCAATTCAAGTATCTAGATCTGGCTCGCGAGGTTGTCGACATGTGGGACGTGACAACAGCAGTCATTGTGCCGATAGTCGTGTCGGCCAATGGCTTAATAGCCAAAAGCTTCGACCAACATCTGCGGAGTCTTTCGCTTGACAGCTGGATCAAGGGCTTGATTCAGAAAGCAGTACTTCTAGACACGGCACGTATTGTCAGGAGGTTCCTCTCTCAAGAGCCCTGACCACCGGTAGCCCGGACCCTGTTCCCGATGCTGGTGGGCTACTATTTTTTATATTTTTAAATGTTTTTTTATATGTTATTTTGTAAAAATATTTAAAAATATAATAGATATGTAAAGAAAGTGAATAAAGATAATATTAACTATTCTGGTATTTTTTTTTTAGTTTCAGGCATTTTTTTTTAAAATAATTAATCTCGTCTAACTAGATCAGTTTCGCCTTTTTTTAGATTCTTTTTTTCCATATTTCTTTCTATATAATATAGTCGTTTCTAGCACTTGCCGGCCGCTACCGCGACACCGCTCGCTTGGCTTGTGCATAGGAGTCCTAACCTAACCATTTTTCTTTTAATAATAAAATTAACCCCGTAGTTCGGTTCTCGATAGCCTGCTACAAATAATCTCTTTTTTCCATATTTTTTTTTCTATATTTGTTGCAATTTTTAAATAATTCCCAAATAATCTTATTTTTGCCTTTATATTTTTTGTCATAGCAAATAATTTGACCTAACTTTTACTGTCTAAAGATTGTTTGTTGTAATAAATCATTTGATTAAAGACTAAATGCCTTAATGACATTATCTTTGGTAATATTCTGCCAAGTAAAAATTTGACTAAATAAAAAAGTGCGTACTAAAATCATTCCAAATCTTGCATTAGTTTAAAAAAGGTTGCTAAAATTTGTTTGGGTAGTGAAATTTTGTCAAAATCTTTTCGGCAAAATGGCAGGCTCCCCGATTCACTCTTATCTTGTTGTTGAGTCTTTCCGGTTTCTCTGTTAATTACCTTTTTTTTTTTTTTAGGGTGGGAAATCATCAAATTACTTCTCCCGCTCTGAGCGGAGCGGAAGGAAGTGTCAGACTTGACTGACTAAAACCCATCCATGTTCCTTCTTAGCCCTTTGTGTTCCAGGGCCACGGTATCTCTTTCGAACAACCCGCAGCCCTGGCAGGCATCGGCCCTCTCGGACCCCTTCCGATTTGCTGACATCTCCTTGAGGCGCGCGTGGTACACGAACGCGCCGTCGGCACGGCCTGTCGTCATAAGACGGACGGACGGTGAGCTAGCCCATTACTCACCGCCCACAGGCTCGCGCCTACGGTGGCCGGGGGCCACTAGTTGCCTGTTAATTACCTGCCATTCAGTTTTTATTTTATTATTAGAATTACCAATTTTATTACTTATTATTTGAGATTTTGCATGAGCACAGACACTTTTGAATATTTTCGAATAGTTTCTAGCGTAAGTGTGAAAGACTTGATCTGAAGTCAGAGATTTTTCGTGATATAAATTATATAAAATATCTCTGCTTTTTCTTATTCCCTTAGTGGCCCATTCGCTAAATTTAGATTTTGAATTGAGTTTAAGTTTTTTTATAGGACACGTTTTATTGAATTCATGGCAAACTGTAGAAAATAATGTACCGTAGTTAATATTGGGGTATGTTGAATCAAAACTAACATTATTTAGGTTGCTAAGAACATTTCCTTTATTCATTTTATCACATATAATTTAAATTTTTAAATATTTTTACAAAATTGTATAAAAAACATTTAAAAATATAAAAAAAAAAATAGTAGCCCACCAGCATCGGGAACAGGGTCCGGGCTACCGGTGGTCAGGGCTCTTGAGAGAGGAACCTCCTGACAATACGTGCCGTGTCCAGAAGTACTGCTTTCTGAATCAAGCCCTTGATCCAGCTGCCAAGCGAAAGCCTACTAAGATGTTGGTCGAGGCTTTTGGCAATTAAGCCATTGGCCGACACGACTATCGGCACAATGACTGCTGTATTCACATCCCACATGTCGACAACCTCGCGAGCCAGATCTAGATATTTGAATTGCTTATCTTTCTCTGCTTTCACGAGGTTCTCGTCATGTGGAACCGTTATATCAACAATCATTGCGCGACGCTCCAATCGATCTATCACCACAATGTCAGGCTTATTGGCAACAATAGTCCTGTCAGTGACGATAGGTCGATCCCAATACAACGTGATATTACCATTATCGAGAACTGGGTCGGGCGCATACTTATAGTATGGCACTTCTGATTCCACAAGGTTGTATTTCAAAGCAAGTTGCTGGTGGATAATCCTGGCAACAAGGTTGTGTCTATGCAAGTACTCTCCGTTAGCCAGACGAGAACAACCAGAAATAATATGTCTGATGGACTCACCCGGACGGTGGCATGCCCGACACACGTCCACCTAAGAACATTATTATTAAAATAATTTAATTTTGGAAAGAGGTCTTAATTGAATTGTTTTAACTAAGTGTAACTTTTTGTCCAACTCAAAAGATACAAGTTGGACAGTATGGTCTGACCTGACGCCACTAATTATTAACGACTCTATTACTATGCAATTAGTAAATACATTGTCTATGCGGAGGTTGCTGTTATTCTAGTTGCTTCATTAATTAAATATTTTAAATTGAATGATTTTAACAATGAGACCAGCTTATATTTTTCTGGTGAATTGACTAACAGATCAATCAAATCAAAAATGTTAATTCGATGAGGACGCCAATACGATAGCTGAGACAGAGATTCTGTTCCATGTGTCTGCCTCAAAAGGGGATACAGATCTGGCAGCATTGCATAAGGTTAGCATGGACGCTTTGTAGCATATTTGTTTTTGCACTTCAATGTTAACATCATTCACTCGCGGTCTTCCTGCATCAGCGTGATGCGTTTTGTGGCCGTGAACACTGCTCGTAATGTACACACGGTTGCACAAACGTTGAACGGTACCGCGCAGAACCACAAAACATATATTGTAATCTGTACGAGTCTCTGCATAATTGCAATTTTGAATGTTTTAATAAAATGAAAATGCTTCCATAGCTATTTAAAATACTTTAATTAAAATATACATAACCCTAGTTGGTTTGGTGGCTTCCAAGATGGTTGCTTTCTTTTCCGGATATGACAATAGTCAAAGTCTTGTGCAATATTAAATTTGTGTTGCCATACTTATTTTCTAAATACACTATATTAACCTTTTAAAATACTCTGGATTTGTAAACGACATTCCAATAATCACAACAGCGAACCAAAAAGTCTGAAGCAATATTTACGCAAATCTGACATCATATTAAAATTACCAATGCTGGATTTGTAGATCTTTGACAGACGTTACAGGTAGTCAGTGTCCCGAAAGTCTGACAATCAGTCTTACCAAAGGGTTTCGTATCACTCAGCTCTGTACTAACTGGGTTGTGGAGGTCAGATAGGCAGTCGCTCTATGTAATATACTGATTTTAAGCTGGAGCCGGTTGGACTGGAAGCCGACCCCAACATAGTTGGGAAAAGATTAGGCAGATGATGATCAAATCTTATTCTAAGTCAATAAGAATTATTTACATTACAGTTTTTGACTCAAACGTGTTCCTACCAAGGTCAGATAAATCAAGTTTGCTGTGACATAAAATTATCACATTCAAACAAACTGATAACACAATCTCACGTAGACGATTATATAAATATAAAATGCTAAATGGATATTGCAAGAGCAATTTGCATTAAAAGATAAATAGAACTAATGTTTTATTCAAATTTATTGAATCACTTTAAACTTGCAACTTTCTTTTCTTTTTTTCCTTTATTTTATTCATTATCATTAATTTACTAGACGCATTGCGTTTTTTTTAACCTGTAATTTTGCCACTGCATAGCACTCCCTGTCATATTAATTAACAGTCAATGTTATTGCCTCAAAATAATTTAAACGCTTAATTAATATACTTTGCCCAATTTTTGACGGTGCAACATGTTTTTTTCTTCCATACATCCCTAATACTTGTCATCTCAGCATTCACCTCCATTCTAGCCATAACCATCTTTCACTCTATCTATTCATCCTTTACAGCACTGCCATCAACATATTCCTTTAGTATAAATTACTAAAAATAACGCACTTATCATTATTCCATTTTTCAAAACACAAAAAATAAGAATAAAAATCTTACAAGAACACGAACGGTTAACTAAAAAATAATATTCTGAATTAATATTATGATCACATCACTGAGTTCAAGGCTACTGTTTAGAAGTAACAAACAAATAACACTGGCCAGTTAGATTAGAACCACAGTTCACAGGTTAGAACAATGACTTGGATATTTGTTGTAACGTAACTGACACTACTTTCCTTTACTATGGGTTTGATGCGACTGATTATTGTATTCATTACTCAATAACACATCTGTTGAGGCCACAGACCTCAACATAGCCGGGCGTCGGCGGCAGAGAACGACGGGTGCGGGGACAGCGGCTCGTCGCACGGCCCACAGCCAAGAGCGGGCCCCGCGCCAATCAGTCAGCTGTGTTCCGCCTTTACGTACGGCTGCGCTCGCACATTTTAAACTTATTCCATATTCCATATCTTCGTAATTTCGTTTTATCATTTTGTTATTTCATATTTTATCTTCCTATTACATGTTATACAGTCCATCATCATCATCATTTCAGCCGAAAGACGTCCACTGCTGGACATAGGCCTCCCCCAAGTGTCGCCACATTGATCGATCCCGTGCGACGCATCCAGCGGATCCCCGAAACCTTCACCAGGTCATCGGTCCACCTAGTGGGAGGCCTTCCAACGCATCGTCTCCCGGTTCGCGGTCGCCATTCCAGAACTTTTCGGCCCCATCGGCCATCCGTTCTGCGAGCAATGTGCCCTGCCCACTGCCACTTAAGTCTGGCAATTCTTCGGGCTACGTCGGTAACCTTGGTTCTCTTGCGGATGTCCTCATTTCTGATTTGATCACGCAAGGAAACTCCGAGCATAGCTCTCTCCATTGCCCTTTGGGTGACTTTGAGCCTTCTGATGAGGCCCATTGTGAGCGGCCACGTTTCGGTCCCGTATGTAATCACTGGCAACACACACTGGTCATAAACTTTCGTCTTGAGACACTGCGGTAAGTTGGACGAGAAGATACCACGCAGCTTCCCGAACGCTGCCCAGCCGAGTCGGATTCGACGATTGACCTCTTTCTCGAAGTTAGACCTACCCAACTGGACCGTTTGTCCCAGGTAGACATAATCGTCTACAACTTCGATAGTAGAGTCTCCGATCTTGATAGGAGTGGGTGTTACATGGGCATTCAACATGACCTTGGTTTTGTCCATGTTCATTTTAAGACCCACTCTTTCGGAAGCTCTACTGAGGTCATCGAGCATTGTACTGAGGTCCTCCATGGTCTCAGCCATGATCACTATATCGTCGGCAAATCGAAGGTGAGAGATGTACTCGCCATTGATGTTGATGCCTAGCCCTCTCCAGTCCAGAACCTTGAAGATATCTTCCAGTGTAGCGGTGAACAGTTTCGGAGATATGACGTCTCCCTGTCTCACACTCACTGCAGAAGGATAGGTTCCGAGGTCTGGTCCTGAAGTCGGACTGACATGGTGGCGTTTTTGTACAAACACTTCAACACCTCGATCTACCGATAATCAATTTGGCACCGTTAGAGAGACTGCAGTACAGCCCAAGTCTCGATCGAATCGAAGGCTTTCTCATAGTCCACAAACGCTAAACAGAGAGGCAGGTTGTACTCTTCGGTCTTCTGTATAACCTGTCGCAGCGTATGTATGTGGTCTACGGTGCTAAAACCTTTTCGGAATCCGGCTTGTTCGGGAGGCTGAAAATCGTCAAACCTGCGCGCGAGACGATTCGTGATTACTCTTGAAAACAACTTGTAGATATGGCTCAGAAGTGAGATGGGCTTATAGTTCTTCAACCGGGCGTTGTCGCCCTTTTTGAAGAAGAGTACCACCACACCCCTGCACCACGCCTGTGGCGTTTTCCTCTCGAGTATGACGGAATCAAACAGCTTCTGAAGGGCCTTAAGTACCGGTTTTCCACCCGCCTTCAGAAGTTCGGCCGTAATTCCATCATCACCCGGTGCCTTGTTGTTTTTAAGCTGTTTCAGAGCCATCCTAATCTCGTACAGGCTGATGTCCGGGATGTCTTCGGTGTAGTGTCGGGTCAGTCTAGCTCTTGTGTCATTCGCTAGATTTACAACGGGTTTCCTGGTTGACGTGTACAACTGCCCATAAAAACTCTCGATCTCCCTCAGTAGCTCCGGTTTGGCGGATACGATTCTGCCATCTTCGGTCTTCAGTTTCGTGAGCTGGCTCTGCCCAATAGCCAGATCTCTTGCAAATACCTTTGAGCCTTTATTCCGCTCAATGGCGTCTTTAATACGCTCGGTATTAAAGCGGCGGAGGATTTAGAGATCTGTCTATTGAGCTGCCGGTATTTCCACGCGTCTTCTGAAGACTGCAGGATCATCTCGCGCCGTTCCTTCATGAGCTTGAGAGTATGATCAGAGAGTTTTTTGTTCTTTTGTGTACGACGCGTCTTGAAGAACTTAGACCCTGTCGTATGGACAGTTTCCACGAATCCATCGTTGCATTCGTCCACTGAGCTTCCTAGGCACTCGAAACGATTCTGGAGTTCAAGCTGAAAGCTCTCGGGGTTTTGGATCTGGATCTGTGCTGGTCGGAGCGTAGACTTTATCAGTCGAGACCTTTCTAGCTTAATATTGATGTTCAATGTGCCTCTTACCATGCGGTGATCGCTCCCAGTTTTCACCGAATTGATCACAGCGACATCATTGAACATTTGCTTCTTGGTTGACATGATGAAGTCAATCTCATTTTTAGTTGCACCATCGGGGCTCTGCCAGGTCCACTTCCTGTGCTCACGCTTTCTGAAGAAGGTGTTCATCATATAGAGGCCCTCCTTCTCCATAAAACTAGCCAGTTGGTGTCCCCGGTGGTTCCGACATCCAAACCCAAATTGCCCCACCTGCAGCTCATATCCGTCTCGCTTGCCCAGTTTCGCGTTGAAGTCCCCCATGACAACGGTAAAGTGAGTTTTGAAACCATGCATGGCTTTGGAGATATCTTCATACATGATCTCCACTTCGTCATCGGGGTGTGCCGAGGTCGGGGCGTAGACCTGTATGACCTTCAGCGAATATCTTGAGGATATTCTGAGTATCAGGTACGCCACCCTGGTCGACACACTCTCGATCTTCACCACGTTATTCACAAGGGACTTGTGGACGATAAACCCAACACCACCCTGGGACTGCCGGTCACCCTCTCGGAAATAGAGTAGGTTGCCGGATTTCAGGATCATCGTGTCCTCCCCCTCTCTTCGGACTTCAGATAATCCTACAATACTCCATCGCAACCTGCTCAATTCCTCCTCGACTTCCGTTATCTTCTCGTCGGTCCGGAGTGTTCGCGTGTTATATGTTGCCAGGTCATGTCGTCGGTATAGGCAGCCGGATCCCTTCCGGAGATTCTTCGCACCCCTTGCCACGCCGTAACCTCGACCGCTACCATAGTCGAGTGTAGACGGGCTGCCGGGTACTAGGGGCCATTTCTGATTTGCGCTCATAAGGGGGGTTTTGCCATAATCGCCACGCTTGGCAGACGGGTTGGCGATCGCAGTACGGTTGTTGCAAAAAGCACAGAAAACGCTGCTGCCCATTCTCTGGCAAGTCCCTTAGTCGCCTCTTACGACACCCACGGGAAGATATGGGATGGTGCTATTCTTAACGTCCGACACCATGCAGAACATACATATGTTATACAGTCCACTCGCATTCATTTATTTCACCAAGACCTATCGTCGCGATCAACATCATACATTTTAATAGATAGAAGATAATTTGATAAACAACCCAAGTTTGTCCCTAACTTTAGTCAAATATTACAATAAATGTTCATTCAAATTCGTTGCTATGCACCATACGGAAAACCGGTTTTACCAAAATGAATTAAGAGTCAAAACCTGTTTGTTTATTATATCAGTTGTCTGTGATTTACGGTTCCCAGCCAATTTCGTATTTTTTGAGCTGCAATCGTTCGAAGTTCGAACTGTCAATATTCTGTCATGTTTTTTTTTTCACGGAACTCAAGGCAATTGTTTTGTTGTGTTTAAAGAGGACTACGATGATAATTGAATTTCATTGTTATTTACATCTCGTTTTACAGAACAGTGACCTCTATTCTCGCTGTCCTATGATTTAGGTTAAAATAATTTTAAAAGTTGCAGTAATTAGTGAAATCCTTTCATAGTTCTGTTAATTGACCTCTGAGTTTGCATCACTATCAAAACCATTGCATTGTAATCTTTATTTCCACTGCTCTATGTTTGCTGTTCGGATCACCGGCCAGTTAGATGTGAAATAAAATTAGATGGAGTGTCCGAACCCAGTCGAAAAAATCTTACCAAGCCCAAAACTACCCTTTTTACCCCATAGAAAAAAATATGCCTAAAATATATCCTAGAAAAAGAAGAAAAAAAAGTCAGTAATAACTTAGAAGAATCATACAACAACCTAGTAACCACAATATATAAATATGTTGAAAAACTGCCAAACCGAGATTCAAACAATAAAATTGCTTCAGTCTTGATAACCGAAGACATATTAAAATTTATTAATGAACGAGAGCTCCTTAAGAAACTGCCTAATAGAAAATTTGAACAAAGAAAACGTTTACGAATATACTACAAATAAATTAAAAATAAATTAAGGAAAGACAAAAAAAATACAGACTAAATACAGTACAAGCAAAATTGAAATCGACAGGGTCAAGCAAAAGAGCACATAAAAAATTAAACGACTCAAACAAATGGATTATGGATTTAAAACAAACAAATAAATTATAAATCAGTTACATCAAGACACACACAAGGAAATATTGGAAATAGCACTGGACTGCTATACCTGAACAAGAAATCAACTAACAATATTACATTTGGGTCGAATAGGTATGGAAATTTTGTATGGGGAGCAGATAATGTTTTCGCTATTACGATGTTTGTCCGATGGAGAAACATGTTCAGTTTGATGGTCTGTAGCACACCCCTAAGTATGTATATACCCTTTCCGTTACACCCTGTATAGAGAAAGGTGTGAGACAAGGTGGCACTATATCACCCAAAATATTCATGGCTCTACTGGAACACATATTTAAAAAAACTAACATGGGACAAAAGGGGTATCAACATTAATGGTGAATATCTGTCCCACTTACGATTCGCAGACGACATAATCATACTTTCAGAAAGCCACTCAGAGTTACAAGAACTAACCAAAGATCTCAATATAGAAAGTATGAAGTCTGGACTGAAAATTAATTACGAAGAAACGAAAGCAATGACCATGGATAACAAATACCGCTAATTGTTGATAACTAACACGTCGAATACGTAGAAAACTATGTAAATAATAAATAAATAAATAGCCTTTTATTCCGAAACCAGACAATTACACAAACTAAAATGGTTTAAACAAAAATCACAAGATGTCTCGAATTTCGGTGTGCCTTGTGGCATAGGCCTCCTCTAACAATTTCCATTGACATCTGTCGTGAGATACTCTCCTCCAGTTTGGACCTGCTGTCAGTTTTATTTCGTCCTCCCAGCGGGTAGGCTGCCTTCCCCGGTTTTCTTTGAAGAAAACTATGTAACCTGGGACAAAATATATGTTTTACCGATAGGACTATGAAAGAGATCAAACGAAGGATAGCGATTGCACGGAAGAAATATTGATACTCAAAGAAATATTTAAAGGAATTTTCTCTAATACCAACGCTTTAATACGGATGTCAAACTTGGACTACATGAAAACTAAAGTCATTTCGAAGAGCTGTAGAGAGAACCCTGCTTGGCTTAAAAATAAGCGACCGCATAAAGAGCAGCGACATCAGAGCGAACAACAAAGTAACTGATGCTTTGTTTATTGCCGAAAAACTGAAGTGGAATTGGGCAGGCCACATTGCGAGAACCACAGACAACAGGTGGAGCGAGTGCATCCTGCACTGGTATCCACGAAACGGAAACAGACGTCGCGGAAGACGATAGAGACGATATCGTCTGGCCATCGTTGCAATGGTCATTGGTCAATGGTGGTTTATTTTTGTGGCTGTTTATGGAAAACCCAATTACAATTTGCCCAACCCGGGATTCGACACCACAGGCTTGCCTGTGGTATGATAGAACGATCCTACTTAAGCGGTGGTAGGCTCCGCAAGGAGTGGCCTGGCTCGGAGTTCCACTCCTTTGCTGTGCGTATTATGAAAGACGTTTGAAAATGCCTAGTACGAATTGATGGAATAGCAATAAGGTAGGGATGGTAAATTGCAGTGCGTCTAGATGTCCGATGGTAGAAGGGGGCCGGTGGAGTGAGGTCGTGGAGTTCTTGGGCACACTCACCGAAGTACAGCCTGTAGAATGCCGACAAGCAGGCAACCTTGCGGCGATGCGCCATCCACCAATTTTACGTCGTTAATCAGTCTCTTTGCTCTGCGTTCCACTGAGTCAAACGCGGCAAGCTGGTATTTAGCTGAGCCATCCCAGGATCGGATTTATACAACGTGTAACGTTCAATGCGCAAAACCTGAAAATAGTTTGATCAGAAAAACGAGCGGAATCAATTGAACCACTTTTTAATATAGATCACATTTAAAAAAAAAAACTAGTTTAGTTTAGTTTAGTTTTACTGGTAATTCTGATCGTTTCTTTCTTTCTTCCTTTTTTTGCCGCGAGAAAATTTAAATTGAACGACAAACATTTGTGTTTGTTTACCTATTTTGGCGGGTTTGCGCACGTGATGTCTTGACCTATGAACAAAAATAGACAGGGCAACATTTTCTATGAAGATTTTTTTCTATTCCATCAATTCGTACTAAGCATTTTCAAACGTCTTTCATAATACGCTCAGCAAAGGAGTGGAACTTTCTGCCTGAGTCTGTTTTCTCGAATGCTTACAACCCTAATCTCTTCAAAATTAGATTGAACAGGCTTCTTCTGGTTAAGCTCGTACCATCGTCGACTTTGTTTCTGTCATCTCTTAACTAAACTAGAGTCAAGAGCAAATCCATAGCAAATCAAAATTATAAAAAAAATACTCATTTTAGGGTTCCGTAGTCAACAAGGAACCCTTATAGTTTCGCCATGTCTGTCTGTCCGCGGTTTAGCTCAAAAACTATTGGTACTAGAAAGTTGTTATTTGGCATGAGTATACACGTTAATGACGCCGAAAAAGTGGTAAAATAAAATTTTGAACAAAACTATTATTTAGGGGCCCTACATGTAAAGTGGGGATGATCATTTTTTTTTCGTCTTTCCCATAATGTGGCATATCGTTGGATAGGTCTTTCAAAAATATTAGGGATTTGGGAAGACTGTTTTTTGATTAATTAAACCGTTCGTGACTTATCAAGCTTTAAAGTACCAATTTTCGTTAGGGTCAAGTGTCCCCCCCCTCTAAAGACTAAACGGTTGTAGTTCGAAATACAAATGTTACCGAAGTAGTATATATATAATAAACGAAGTTTAAAGGAAAACTATCACACTTAAGTGGGCTTTACAAGTTTACGAGTAATAGTCGACCAATTGTATTTGAATCGCAAATTTCGAACAACTCCATAGAAATGTCGATCGATGGCGCTAAGCGTCAGTTTTATCGCGCTGTTTCATTCCTAAATAAGTTTTATAAAAAAAACCGTTGTTGTTGTTGTTGTTTGTATAGGAAGTCAAATTAGGTAGGTAGTCATGTTTGGCTTTTAGTTAGAGCATGGTACGAAACTATCAGTCAGCGAATACAACCCGCACTTAACTGTTATAAAAACTACGGAACCCTACACTGCGCGTGGCCCGACATGCACTTGACCGTTTTTTTTTAGGTTTTTGTTTGACCACTATGTTCTTATGGTAATCATTATTATTGGAAGCCGCGTTTCCCCCCACTGCTCAGTATTGGCCTGCACCTTCTTGTATCCTGCTTTCCTGGCCTGCAAGTCTCATTCAAGTCTTTACCGCGATCTTCTCCTGACTGTAGGTCCGCTTAATCTGCTTTTACAGTATCTCGGCAACTATTAAAACACATATTTGTTAATGATCATGCTGTTGCAGAAAGTGTAAATAGATACAAGTCTACGGACTTCCCTTCAGTCGTCACGGGACAATGGAAGAGAGTCATTTGCTACCCTCCTTAGCTACACAAACGACATCACTCCTGGATTTTGCATTGAAAATGATTGCGGAGTAAGATACATCTGCGAAGAAAGCAATATGAAATTCAAGAGAGCATAAGCCGTTTGTATGTAGATCAAGAACAACATGAGACAACCGCAAGCCAACATTTAAAAATCGCAGATTAACTAACCAGAACCATTCTTTTTCTGAAGTAAGTAACGAATTATTTACTATAACAGACAGAGACAGAATAGAGACCAGATTCCAATTAGAGAGAAAGGCGACAAATACTTATGAATTGAAACCAAATGTATTTTATTTAAAATTGTATTATAAAACTTATAACAAGCCTAAATAATTTAATTATTCTTCTTCTTACTTCCCGATTTTCCCTTCTTTGAACAAATATTAGAACAAATGTAAGCTAAGGCGCGCTTCAACAGAATATATACAGCTAAGAGTAGGACCGCGATGAGCGCAGCGAGGTCTAGGAACCTTCTCTTGTAGAAGGGTAAGTCCAGCGCAGGAGAGCGCAGGTGCGGAGCACCACGAGTGTTCAACACGTGGTTCACCCAGTGCACCAGCTCAACACCTGGTTTCACGGGCCGGTCGTGGTGGATGAACGAAAGCTCCTTTGCTCTTTCGGCGTACCTGTAAAAAAGACGATATTTCTTGTGACTATTGCTCGTTATGAGGTAGTCAAAATCAAAATATTTTTATTTTTACATAGTCCTACAGGGGCACTTATAAAACGTCGACAAAAAGGTGCTCGGTTCGGGTTGGTCGTTTCCTATGGAGAAGAACCGGCAAGAAACTCCATGGTTACTTTTTTTAAATCATTTGGTTTTACAATATTTCTGTTACAGCGTTAGTACTAAAGTATGGGAGGACATCGTAAGCCTGACAATAAGTCGTTGCTTACTACAAAACGTAGAACGAAATAAGAAGTTACCAAGGATCTAGGAATCTATAAGACCTACAATGTCCACACATTTACAAACAATCGGTAAATAAGAAAAAGAGTCTATACAACAACAAAAAATAAATAGAAAATATCACAAAAAGACTAGATCAAATAAGTGACACAAATGTTGTCATCCGTGCTGTAACTATTCTAAACAAAAGGTGCAATGATTTAAAAACTATTGTAAGACATCTGATTAAAAAGAAAGGAAAAACAAATTAGATTGAGAATAGTTAGAGACATCCACACATTTGTGCCGTTTATTAGCTACCAGGGAAGCTGCATGTGCAAAGGAGTAGTCAGTTTTGTCGATAAAGTTACACTGTTTCAAGCATGATCGCGGGATCATGGCGCTTGCCAAAGCGTCGATTCGAGTCGAAATATCGGGAGATCACAATAAATAAAAATCACAGAAGATCTTTCGTAAGTGACAGTGCAAGTTTAGTTTTTAAACCCTTAAAGCTTAAAACAGAGTTTTGTGGATAAACAAATAATGGGAAGTTTCTTTCAAATTCATCAAATATCAACCTTACTCTCTCTTTAATACACACCTTTTGTTACTAATTACTTCTTCTATCTTATTCTTTAGTTTATCAACCATTGTATAAGACAAGTCTACTCTTTGCGCAAACCCTCTGTTGACTGCCTTGTCGACATTCATGAACTGATCACCAAACACTGGTATACCGATGATTGGCACTCCAAAGTGGATGGCTTCAGTCGTTGACAGAAGACCACCATGCGTTATGAAGACGGCCAGATTACGGTGAGCTGAAAATTGAAAAAAAAAAACATGTAAATCCTCCAAAGATGGGATGTTATAGGGTCCATGATGTTATAGGGAATGGAAGACAGAAACTTACATAGAATTTCCTGTTGAGGTGCCCACTGCAGGATGTGAACATTTTTAGGCAAGTTCGGCAGAACCTCCTCAAATTTCCACAAGACGGTCTGCTTCAGGCTACCAAACATCTTCAGGAGGCTGACCTTTAATTCGTCGGGTAAGTCTTTACTCTTCAAATTTGAGCCCATGCTGAAGTAAATCACTCCATCTTTTGCGCCCTCCATGAGTTTCTTCAAGTCCTATAAACACATCATCATAAATTTTGATGACAAGAACCTCAGTACGTCTACATTTTTGTCTTCAATGACAGATAATTTTGTTCTGTTGTTGCTTTCAAATATCATCCTTACCTCAGGCAGAGGCTTCACAGTATCGTCAATATAGTAACCTCCGATATACTTGTGGCTCTGAGGAAGAGAAGCACCTCCAGTCGTAGTTACATATGCGTTGGACAGCACCACGGATGCGTTAAACCTGGCTTCATTGAAAGATGGTAGTTTTCTCCCACGTCTTTCGACAATAGGGCCAAATAGTGAATAGTAGATTTTTTCTTGAACACCATCCAGCCAACTGAAATTGTAAAAACATTGGGTTAACATTATACAAAACTTTCTCAATATTTGGTATAGTTTTAATGCCATGCAACTGATTATCTTGATTACATTTTCGCCTAAAAGATTGCAGATCTAGGTTTTATTTATGTATTATAATAGTGGATCAAATGAACCTGAACGGGTAGTAACAATCACGCTGTTGTTTTTAACCCCCGACCAAAAAAGAGGGGTGTTATAAGTTTGACGTGTGTATTTGTGTATTTGTGTATCTGTGTGTTTGTCTGTGGCATCGTAGCTCCTAAACGGATGAACCGATTTTGATTAAAGTGGTGTCGTTTGAAAGGTATTTTAATCGATAGTGTTCTTAGCTATGTTTCGAGAAAATCTGCTCAGCCGTTTGAAGATCATCACCTCTTTTCTAGTTGATGAAGGTATATAAACAACTTTCACAGGTAGTCAATTTGAAATGTTGTCGCTTGTCACCATGGGCATTGCTGAGGGCGGGGTATACCCCCCTCCCCTCAAAACTTTTATGTTTTTTTTTTATTTATATCTTTCCTTGGTTTCGTTAATTAGCGAGAAGAGACGCAAATCCGAGAAAATTGGAAGGAAAGGGGGGAGACCTATGCCCAGGATTAGGACAGTCAAGGCTAAGAAAAAATTTAAAAAAGTTTAAAAAGCATGAAAAAAAATTTAATTAAAAATTTTCAAAAATCCCCTACACAAAAAGCCTATAAAAAGCCAAAAATAAATTAATCCAAGCGTCGTAGCGTCGGGGGACCGCTAAGAAGACCGCTTAGTACAAGCACAAAACAAAGCGGACCCCCGACGCTAAGACGCTTGGATTAATTTATTTTTGGCTTTTTAGAGGTTTTTCGTGACGGGGGTTTTTTTTAATTTTATTATAATTGGAATACTTACACGTATCTTAAGAATTGAACTTTTATTTGATTCCACAGTTCAAACGCTCGCTGCGAAAAGGTCAACGGTGGTGAGAACGGACTAACCATAGAGTCCACCGAATATGCAGGGTTCAAAGGTTCGTCGACCAATTGAATAATTTGCCAATGAGGATCCACAGATGACGACCAAATCAGTGGACAGTTGAACACTTGCGCATATCTGAAATTAAGGGAATTTATTAAGTCTGGGGAGAAGCGGTGCCCCAGTGGTGACAGCCCCGACTCACGAGCAGCAAGCCGTGGGTTTGAACCCAGGCAGGTGCATTACTTTGTGTAATTTATTTCATTACCGCTGCTCTCAAAAACGGTGAAGGAAAACATCGTGAGGAAACCGGCATGCCCTAGAACTAAAAATTCGAAGACATGTGACATCTACCAACCGTCTCTGGGCCCGCATGGTGGATTACAGCCCACTCCCTCTCATAGAGAGGAGGCCTGTGTCCCAGCACTGGGAACATTATAGGCTGATGATGATGATTAGGTATGAGATGTCAGCTAATTACAGACTCAGAGAATTTCCCATTGTTAAATTCGATTTCTCACCCAGCTGGTGCATCGCCAAACATCCACTCAACGAGCGCCACATCAAAATATTCATTGGGATCATTCAATAGCTTTTGAACATCTTCATTCAGGACAGTTTTTTTTGTTAGCTCTGTCATCATGTAAGTCATAAAAATAGAGTTCATTTCTTGGGACTTTTGCTCCATAATTTCTTTTATGTTAATAATATCCGCTGAAACGATTAAAAAGGATTTTTAATTACACTTTTTGAAAGTCACTAAATATTTATGAACCAATCAAATGGATATTACTTGTTGCTATTTGAAAATTTTCCTGTTGTGTCGTGTTCTTTCTATCTTGAGATAGAATAACTCGTATGATGTTGAAAAGATTAAGATGATTCAATAAAGTGAGTGCCCGCTGTGTACTGACCTCACTAAATATTGTGTATTCAGGAGTATATCCATTAAAGTAAAAAAAACTTACGAGGTAACAGATCGAAGTTACTGCTGACATCAACTGTGCGAAGCTTGGCAGGAGGATTCTTGTAAGTAAAAGGCGTTATGTACGTCACCTGGAAGAAGAAGTTTAAGGAAAAATTGTAAGGAACGTTCACCTATTACTACGCCAAGTATCTGGATTGTTTATCAAAGGGCTTTCCTATCATTTAACTGTTCAAAAGCGCTCTTTTCAGGACATACCATAAAATAATATATAATATTTAAATGGGTATGTACGCGTACATTTGAAAATGATTTAAAAAGTTGGGTTTATATTCTGATTTGGCCAACAAATTGAGACTACAATTTCCATACATCCATGTCAAAAAAGTATGAAAGTCAATCGAAAGCACTGACCTCATGACCGGCATTCAGCAAATGCCTGACGTAGCCATCACCAAGGATTCCGTGGCTCTTCGAAGGCACGGGAAACACCACCAAGATCTTGGCAGCCTCGGAGCATGCCACTATCAAGCTGAACAACAACCAAAGCGTCTTCATCTTCTTCGTTTCCTATACAAAGAAAAAAAATGTAACCGCTATTAAAAAAAACTTTACCTGAAGGGTTTAAGAAGTATGCCTATAATGCACACACAAGTTTTTCCATGATTGATGAATCTAAATTAAAGATTTAAGATGCGTCAATGTTCAACAGTTGAAAGCTATTTTTGAATAAAAAACTTGGTTAAACTTGAAATATCATGGTTATAATTGTTTGTACGTCATTGTAAAACTTGTTTTATTGAAATTATTTTCAGTTAGGTATTATCATCGGTGGCTACGGTCGACTCAGGGTCAGTATATAGATATTTAAGTACTCATTGCCGGTGTAAAGTCGTAGGTAACTAAATCGTTGATGAAAATTAGTAGAAGTAAGATCTGGGCCAATTATATTTCCTTGTGATACTCCTCATTTGTTTAGATTATATTTGCTACAAAATTATAGAGACTAACAGTTATCTTGAGCTTATTGCTTCTTTTTGGCTCATGTTGAGACACATATTTAGTGATAAAATACAATTCCTCCGATAGCTTGTGCATTTTACAAAATTTATTCTTGGTTGACAAGGCCAAAAGCTTTGCTCATAACAATGAATTTGACAGTAAACCACCCGTCAGTGGAAACAAAACCAGACCTCTTACGCTTGGGTTCTGGAACGCAAATCAACACAAAAACCTAACAAATTGTCAAATGCGCGTTAAATACTGTGACTGGTTGAATGAACTTTCCACAGTCGTTTACGAATTTATTTCCGGAAACTTTATTTTTGTGTTATTGTATCATAACTCTGGTGGTACTAAACTAGACCTTCTGAATGTCAAAGTTTTATCACACACGTGAGGTCTTTATCTATATTTAGTAATATCTTTCCGTGATACTGGTAAGATATGTTTTTTTATAAAATATGATTTTACTTGTGGAGATCGACTTAACAAAAAATATAATTACATTTTGTGAGTTAAACAGTTTAGGACTTTGATTTGTTTTGATTGAAGAAAAGCGCTGAATTCAACAACATAACATAATAAAACTAATGCCTTTGGCATTAAGTCCGTCTCTCCACATTATATGTGCTTAAATTATTAAATTAAAAAAATACAACGTTACCATAACTTCTAAGTTCAATAACACTCAATTCACTTCTCCTAAAATCTAAAATGGTGAACTTAAAGAAATTGTGTGCTCTTCAAAACATCACCTTTTAACTTCACACATAAATTTTCAAGACACTTCACAAAAAGTGAGTCTACCGTCCGATCGTCCAGAGATGGATGAACATACTGATTCGAGTGAATGGAAATCGTGTTAATGAGTATTATATCGCTTGTGAGATTACACATGCGATAGCCATCAAAAGATTATTATGTTGCTCCTGCAGGTGCCTGACACGTCCCTTAGTCGCCTCTCACGACACCCACGGGAAGATATGAGATGGTGCTATTCTTTACGTCCGACACCATACAGAACCTAAACTTTTACTTATTCTTAATTCAGTAGGTATATGATTCTAGAATAGATTTTTTCATTAAATATTATTTGAGTAGGTATTGTACTTTTGATTGAACGACGAAAAGTTTGTACACAGGGGGTCAAATATCATGTGCTGTAACTGTTTGCGCGTCAATGACACCTGGTAGTCCAGGTGATTTGAAATTTGAATGATTATTATATGTTCGATGTAACATCATCATCGTCAGTCTATAACAATTCACTGCTGGATATAGACCTCTCCAACGGAGTGTCATTTAACTGGATCTTCGACAGAGAAAATCTCCCTCCGGACAGAGGAAAGTTCCCTCTGTCCGGTCAAATTTTCATCATCATTTGGACTTTGATCTGAAACTTGGGTAAAATCATAATTAATTCAAGCAAATATGCACATTTTGTTAGTTCTTAGACTTCCATTTTCATTCATTTTTGCGTGATTAACAATCGGTGCTGACCTTTTCAGATAAAATTATAATCTGCAACAAACATTTTCCGTCTAGAACTGTTTCGGTCTGAGTCACTGGTATGTTATACAACATGTTAAAAAAAAACCGTGTCCGATCCGTGAGGGTATTATTAGGTGTCAATATAAGACTTTATATAAGTAATTCTTTTTGGAAACCAAGTAAAAAAACACCCCGACAAGACCTTAATTAAATTTGATAAAACTAAGAAACTTACATGACAATACAGATGGGTGTGGGCGGCGGCGGGGTGACGCCATAAAGTAATTAACCGATGACGTCTGTCATTGGCTCTGAAAACAATTTTTTTAGTGATATATCGTTCGAGTTTAGATCGTGCATATACAAGATTATTTGATGAGGACGCCAATACGATGGCTGTGACGGAGATTCTGTTCCATGTTTCTGCTTCCAACGGTGATACAGGTCTGGCAGCATTGCACAAGGTTAGCACAGACGCTTTGTAGAACATTTGTTCTTGCTCTTCAATGTTAACTTCATTCACTCGCGGTCTTCCTGCACCAGCGTGATGCGTTTCATGGCCGTGAACACTGCTCGTAGCGTACACATGGTTGCACAAACGTTGAAACCTTACCGCGCAGAACCGCAAAACGTATCTTGGAATCTCTACGAGTCGCTGCATAATTTCTGTCGCTCCTACGTTACCATTTTAAAATACTCTGTATTTGCAAACGACATTTCAATAATCACAACAGCTAAACAAAAACTCGGAATCAATATTTACGCAAATCTGAAATCATTTTAAAATGACAAATGACATAAAAAAGGAAAATATCTTCTATATCTAATAACTTTTTATCTCGCCTCACAGACGCACATGTATTTTTTTTCGGTAATTTTTGGTTGATTTTATAACGAACTCTTTAACTACTTCAATGATAGTCAGGTCGCGTTTTAAAAAAATGTTATATTTCGGGGAAATGTTGATACTTGAAATGGTGATACTTGATGTGAACACTTGGTCCGACTGCTCAGTCCGATCAATCGGACCACGTGGATTATTTTTTCCTTTTCGTCCGATTAATCGGAACAAGTGGAATCACAAGTTCTAATAGTCCGATCGATCGGACAACGCATTGGGCAAGAAAATCGTGATTGTAATATTTAATATCATGTTAACTTTTAATAATATTTTATTTGGTTTTGTGATTGAGATACCTATATACCCCTTTCGAATCGGACAGGGTTTTTTTAACATACAACAACATTGTTGTTCTGAAATTATTACGTACACAAGACGACATGAATTTATTATTATTAATTCATTTTTTTTTCATACACATTTGAACATTTTTAAATATTCTTTTGTAACACAATCTAAAAAGAACATTTAAAAATATTAAAAAAATATTAGCCCACCGGTATCGGGAACAGGGTCCAAGCTACCAGCGGTCAACGCTCCTGAGAAAGGAACCTCCTAATAATACGAGCCGTATGCAGGAGTACCGCTTTCTGAATCTCAAGCCCTTGATTCAGTTGCTTCAAGAAGCACCTCAGATATTGGTCGAGGCTTTCGGCAATTAAGCCATTGGCTGAAAAAATTATCGGAACAACAATCGTTGAGTTCATATCCTACATGTCGATAACCTCGCTAGCCAAGTCAAGATACTTGATTTGCTTTTCTTTCTCGGCTTTCACGAGGTTCTCTTCATACAGAACCGTTATATCAACAGTCATTGCGCGCCGCTGTGATCGACCCACGCCCACTATATCAGGCTTATTGTCTACCCTTTTCCCAAACTATCTTGGGGTCGGCTATCAGTCTCACATTGCCATTATCGAGAACTGGGTCGGGCAAGTACTTATAGTACGGGACACTTCCGATTCCACAAAGCTATATTCTAGAGCAAGTTGCTGAAAGAAAATCCTGGCTACAAGGCTGTGTTTATGCAAGTACTCTCCGTTACCTAGACGAGAACACCGACAACGAAATAATGTGTCAGGACCAGTCATAACGCAGTAGGTGCCAGAAGACGGGCGTCTTGGCCGACGAAGGTTTAGAATATCCTGGTGTGATAACTTAGAGGCATTGATGCGAGATTGGGCGGAGATTTCCACACACAGGGAGAAGATGAAACCCATAAAGCGAAACCTTCGCCTAGCAGGTAGACAACACCAGTTTAAATAGAGAAGGAAGAGATAGAGGTGCCAGGCTAAATACAAACCAACATTTTTTAACAGTTTATTTTAATTAATTTTAACAAAATAAAACAACCTTAATAATATTAATTATTCTTCTTTTTACTTCCTGGTTTTCCCTTCGAACACACTTGAGAACAAATAAAAGAGCAGGCATGCTTCAAAAGAACGTATACAGCTAAGACTAAGACCACGATGAGTGCAGCGAGATCTAGGAACCTCCTCTTGTAGAAGGGTAAGTCGAGCGCAGGAGAACGCAGGTGCGGGGCGCCGCGAGTGTTCACCACGTGGTTCACCCAGTGCACCAGCTCCACACCCGGTTTCACGGGCCGGTCGTGGTGGATGACGGATAGCTCTTTCGCCTTTTCCGCGTACCTGGTAAAAAAAATGTTTTAACAATTGCAATGGATAGACTTTTCATTGAAACACTCTTTTTTTCCGGTTCGGAAGATCAAATGTCCGATCTCGCTCCGCTCGTTCTTTAATTCAAATTCATTCGCAACAGTATTTATTCACTCTCTTCTAGTTTCTCCTAGTAAAGAGAGGTTGATATTCTATCGTTGGTGGATACTTCCAGCAGCAGCACTGGTTGCTGAGACAGTCTCTCCCTAACAAGTGACTCACTCGCCTATTTGTATAGTTTTGTTCAAAGTTACTACATCAAACACACCTTTTGTTACTAACAGCTTCTAAAATTGCTTTCTTAAGATCATCAGCCATTTTGTAAGAAAGGTTTACTCTTTGCGCGAATCCTATGCGGACCGCCTTTACGACATTCATGAACTGATCGCCAAACACTGGAATACCGATGATTGGCACTCCAAAGTGGATGGCTTCAGTCGTTGACAGAAGACCACCATGCGTTATGAAGACGGCCAGATTACGGTGAGCTGAAAATTAAAAACAAATACAGGTCAATCCTCCAAAGATAGGATGTTATAAGGTCCATGATTCCATGTTATAATGGAATGGAAGACAGAAACTTACAAAGAATTTCCTGTTGAGGTGCCCACTGCAGGATGTGAACATTTTTAGGCAAGTTCGGCAGAATCTCCTCAAATTTCCACAACACAGTCTGCTTCAGGCTACCAAACATCTTCAAGAGGCTGATCTTGACGCCGTCGGGTAAGTCTTTACTCTTCAAATTTGTGCCCATGCTGAAGTAAATCACTCCATCTTTTGAGCTGTCCATAATTTTCTTCAAATTCTGTAAAACCATTTTAATTATCTTTGGAATGACCATTACTCATGATCATGACTTATTCACGTCATTATGAAAAACATTTTAGATGTTTAAAAAATCGTAATCCTTTACAAATTAAGTAACTGATATTCGGGATTCTCTAATAAAATTATGATTATACAAAAATATGTAAAACCTGCTTGCCCAAAGACGTTATTTAGTGTTCTTCCAGATCATATAATAATTAAGTACACAAAGAGGTAGATGTTTCATCAATAACCGTAATCCTTACCTCAGGCAGAGGCTTCACAGTATCGTCAATATGGTAACCTCCGATATACTTGTGGCTCTGAGGAAGAGAAGCTCCTCCGGCCGTAGTAACGTATGCGTTAGACAGCATCAAGGAAGCGTTAAACCTGGCTTCATCGAATGTCGGTAGTTTACGTCCACGTTTTTCAACAAGAGGACCAAACAGTTCTGTGTACGCTTTTTCTTCAACACCATCCAGCCAACTGAATTTTCCGAAACAAAGCGTTAACTTTACTATACGTCAAACCCCTTAACGCTAAGTGACAATTTCAAAGAATTTCGATTGACATACATATATACATGACATACTTTTCGGTTGTTGAAGTCAGTCTCAAACAATTTTGTCTTTCCTATCATTGTTGTGAATTGCAGTGGCCCAAAAGTCTGTCAACCAGTCTTACCAAAGGGTATCGTATTACCTCATATTAAGTGGGTTGTGGAGGTAAGACAGGCAGTCGATCATGTAAAATACTTCTATTCAGCTGCAGCTGGAAGATTGGAAGCCGACCTTAACATACTTAAGATAAGATAAGATAAGATAATATTTATTTGCATAAACATGTGTCATACATACAAGAAAATACATGCATGCAAGATGTTAGAAACATTATTAGGTACAGACATGTTTGCCACATGATGTGACGTGCAAATATAAAGAAATTTTATTAATTATAACATTCTTATAATAAATTAGGATATTGAAGTTTAATAACAATACTGTAATAAATTAAATAATAATAAAAATCAAACAGAACATTAAAGCAAAGATAAGTTATTAAGAATGTTATACAATAATCATGTCAACGATAAAAAATAATACAAAAACAAAAAAACATCCAAAATAATTAAACTATTCCATTGTAAATTAACAAACACAAAAAAACTGGTCTGTACTGTGTGTCTGTACTTGGGAAAAGACTAGGCAGATGATGGTTTTATCACTGTCACTTTATCTAGGCCCTCTGGTTCTTGTAATTTTTGTTGTTTTGTCAACGGTGGATGAAAACATAAACGTTGAAAACTAATAAAAAAAACTTGTCCTATTCTCTATACACTAGCACTATTTTCTAGTTTGTTCGTTGTAGAGGCAAGCAACATCATTTCTTTTCGACATACTTACACATATCCCAGGAACTGAACTTTCAATTGAGTCCACAGCTCAGATACTCGCTGCACAAAGGTCATTGGTGGAAAGTACGAAGACAAGCAGTCTACTGCATATGCGGGGTTCGACGGTTCGTCGATCAATTTTATGATTTTCCAATGAGGCTCCACAGATGACGACCAAATAAGTGGAGCGTTGAACACTGTAGCAAATCTGAAATTAAAATAAATTATTAGGCAAGGTTTAGAAGGCCAAAAGTGGCGGACTAGTGGAGTTACAGCCATTCAAGGAAATACTTTCAAGCCATTTAAAGGGTCTCTGTTAGAGAGTGCGTTGCACGTTAAGACCTCCCATTGTTAACCAGTTTTATAGATGTTTTATAGTGGTATACAATATGAAGAGATGATAGTAGTGTACAATAAAATATTTAGTAATAATAATGAACCTGCTTGTATGATTTGCAAGCAAGAAGCTAATAGCTAATGCTACAACTAGTAATGATCCGCCAGGTAGACTAAAGCGAGGCTGTCAACGCTTTCGAGCCAATATTATTGGTATCACATCATATTTGCAAACTATACAGTGTACAAATGATTTCTAGAAGTTTTTGCCTACCTACTCGCCAACACTAAAGTAAAAATCAATAAAAGTTTTACTCAGACTTGCGTCACCAAAAATAACTTAAAAAATCTTGGCAGAACGAGTGTCTGTCTTGAGTTTTATTTTTATTTTTTACAACCTAAAAATAGACCTAAAATAATTATAAAATATGTACAAGGATCAAAATTACAGGGCGTCAAAAAATTCGTCCACATCTCTGTCAAAATGAGAAGTGCCCAGAAAGCGGGCCGCATTGCCACGTTGGATGGTAATGGTGATTCTTTGGCCAAAAAAGGCCAGCCCTCTTGCCACGTGAAGAGTCGACTAACCGCTTGGCGATATCCCGAAACACAAGGTGGGGCACTGGGACCCCGTGGCCCTAGTGTATCAACCCCAAACGGCTCAAATAATTACACATCATCATCATTCATCATTTCAGCCCAAAAGACGTCCACTGCTGGACATAGGCCTCCCCCAAGAAGGGAGGGGGGGTTGCCATAATCGCCACGCTTGGCAGGCGGGTTGGCGATCGCAATACGGTTATTACAAAAGCACAGAGAACGCTGCTGCACAATTACAATTTAATAAAACATAATTACCAATGAAGTTATTGTTTTTCGCCGTTTAAGGTTTTTAGCACCTGCACCTGCAGTACTATTAAATAACTTACCCAGCATTCACATCGACAAACATCCACTCAACGATCACAGCATCAAACTGTTCCCTGGGATCATTCAATAGCTTCTGAACTTGTTCATACCCAACTGTTTTCTTTGCCAACTCTACCATCATGAAAGTCATGAAAGCAGAGCTCATATCTGGTTGTTTGTTTTCCATAATATCTGTCATATTTATATGGTCCGCTGAAATAATGAAAATTGATTGTTTTTTTTAAATAAATATAAATTTTTTTAAAGTCTAAGGGATAACAGGAGTGGGGTTAAGTTATTTTGTTTTAAATCAGTTAATATTCATAAATTATTCTTGTAAGAGACAGGTGATTGTAATGTTGCATTTTCAAGAGCTTTCTAGAATATACAATTATTATTTTTAGATCTCCTCATTTTTAAATTTATTTATTATTCAGAATGCCTCATGGCATATTATAAACATATCCCACACAGTTATGTCGGTTAAGTTGGTATGATGGATCATTTACTATTCGTGCTGTGCGCTTTTGGAATTCACTTCCACGCTCCTTGCGGGATAGCCCTTCGTTAGACGTGTTCAAGAAAGGAATAAGAGAACATTTCCTGTCCACATGATAATAGTATAAATATAGTATTTTATTTGTATGTTTATCTGTATATGTATTGTATGTGTTACGTATATTATATTGTATGTATTAGTTTAGTTCAGTTTGTGTGTTAGTTTCAAAATCGGACAAAATATGACGCAGACGAAATTGCGCGGGACAGCTAGTAATGAATAAGAATGAGGTCAATATTAAAGCTTTGTGTGAGTGATAGACTTGCCTAACCAACGCACTAAGTCACTTATCTGACCACTCTTGACACGGACCAACCTAGGCAAGTTCGGCCGTTCGTAATAACCGAACCGTTCGTTACCGTTTCTGCAACGTCTGCAGAATCTCAACGAGAACGTGGGGATTTTTCTACCGTAGTCGCGGGTATAACTGCTCGCGCAGGGAACCCCGTGCCTGAAAAGGCACCGATTCGGGCTAATGATGGTTTCGTGACGGTGCTCAGGAGGAAACGCCGTCAACATACCGACAAGAACCGCTGCGGCACGACTCCTTCGGGACCCAGTGTGAGTATTAGAACCGCGAAGCCGAACACTCCTGTGTACATCACCCGCCTACATTACACCACTACGACGGAGGACATCGTAGAGTACGTGCGTCAGAAGCTCAAGTACGTGGCGAGAGTGCAACTGCTGGAGTCGCGTCGCAACGTCAACTTTAAGGCGTTTGTGGTGCGAACACCAACGTGCTATCTGCACCTTGCTTTGGAAGAGGACTTTTAGCCGCAGGGAGTGGTGTTTCGACGCTTCCACGGACAAGTGCCACATGAACGCACAGTGTCATAGTGCAATGAAGGCCTACTAACATACTTTTAAAGTTTCTGTTTACTAACACGAGTTGTTCTTTTACGATATATATGTTAGTCTGAAAGGTATCTATGGGCTAAAACTGCCTGAGAATAAATTAATGTTAAGTTATGTCATGACCCAAAGATCGACCCGAGCGGCTGTTATTATTTAACCACGAGCTTCCTCTCACTCTCTCTCATTGTGATCACCAATTTGGTTGGCCGGACACCAATATTTCCCACCCAACGAAATTCTTGAAAGCCAGATGACCACCAGAAATTTAACTAGGTGAGGTGGCCTGTGTCCCGATAGTGGGAACGTTATAAGAATGATATCGGAGTTCTGAATATAAACGAGATTATTAATTGACTTACGAGGCAACAGATCTACGTTAGCGCCAACATCAATTATGCGAAGCTTGGCAGGAGGATTCTTGTAAGTAAATGCCGTTATGTACGTCACCTGGATGAAGAGATATAAAGTTGCATGTTTAGAAAATGTTACATCCATTATGCTGTATTTCACACGTGACCTTAAACCAGCGCTTACCTCATGACCGGCATTCAGCAGATGCCTGACGTAGCCATCACCAAGGATTCCGTGGCTCTTCGAAGGTATGGGGAACACTACCAAGATCTTAGCAGCCTCAGAACATGCCACTATAACGCTGATCAGCAACCAAAACATCTTAACCTTGTCCATTTTCTATAAAAAATAATTAAATACATTATGTTGTCGTTATTGATTAAGAATTGCGGTAGTCAACTTACATCGTGCCTTCATCGCAATTTTTTTCGCAACTTATTTAATTTGTTTAGTATCAACAATGACCGATATCGTACAGTCTGCATTAAGTAAACATTAGCGGTGTTAAGTTATAGTTAAATCGTTGATGTAAATTCGAAAAAGCAATGGGCTAAGTACACTTCCTTGAAGTTCTCCTGATTTGGTTTAGCTGTATTTAGAAGTAAATGTTTATGTTAATAAAAAAATATAAAAAGTATTTACTTTTTACAGTTTACCACTTTACCTTATTTATTTCTTGATAATTATGTCGCTAATGAAACAAACCCAAAAGACCGTAGATAAGTAGATAAGCTTACTTGGAAAGTTTCAATCCTTTAATATCGGCACTAAAATAAGACGGATTTGATAAAAAAACGTCCAATACTGTATTTAAGTATTTTTTTAGGGTTCCGTAGCCGAATGGCAAAAAACGGAACCCTTATAGATTCGTCATGTCTGTCTGTCTGTCTGTCTGTCTGTCTGTCTGTCCGTCCGTATGTCACAGCCACTTTTTTCCGAAACTATAAGAACTATACTGTTGAAACTTGGTACTTAGATGTATTCTGTGAACCGCATTAAGATTTTCACACAAAAATAGAAAAAAAATCTATTAATTTTGGGGTTCCCCATACAAAGAACTGAAAACCAAAATTTTTTTTTTCATCTAACCCATACGTGTGGGGTATCTATGGATAGGTCTTCAAAAATGATATTGAGGTTTCTAATATCATTTTTTTCTAAACTGAATAGTTTGCGCTATAGCTACTTGCAAAGTGGTAAAATGTGTGTCCCCCCCCCTCTAATTTCTAAAGTAAGAGGAGGAAAATTCTGAAAATATTTAATATTGTAGAACGTAAAAAAAACTATCAACGAAAATTGGTTTCAATAAGATATGATGTTTAGTTTTTGAGATATGGGACTTTTTCATCAAACTGCAGCAGTAACTTTGTTTTTCATTAACATACTATGAAAAACCAATTTAGTTTTGCGGTTGACTGGAAGTTTACAACTAATACTACTAACTAATGAATGACAGTTCAAAATATTGTTTGGGGCTATGGAACCCTGTGTGCGAGTAAGATTCGCACTTGGCCGGTTTTTTTTTATTTTATCGTCGTCTTTCATAATCTATTTCTTAGTAATATATAGGTGAATTTGGAAAAAACACTACTATATTTCTGTAGTTTTTATCCTTAATTCTATTTAGGTTGTATTATCAACATCATGAAACTTCTCCATTAACCACTTAGGGTTATCGACTTTTAATAAATAAATTCTTAATAAGCACAATTAATAATATGAATTATAATGAGAAAGCCAAAGTACATTTTTTTAAACCAACTTTCGTCGTATTTATTGTAACTTACGGTTAAACGAGTAGATCCAATATCGGACTTTTTTTAAATTTTCCGCCCCTTCTTTGAAGAGTCAATGAAGGTCTGGAGAACACTCTTCGATGACTTTAAAAGTGCGTTATATTTATCACGACCAGCATTAACTTTTAGATATTGTTTTCTTGGCTCCATTTTTATCAGGCCTTTCTAATCGATTCTAGATAGCAATGTAACTCTGGTTTTATTCATAAAAACTTACCACAGATTTAATTTATATAACAATTAACTATACCGTTCAGATTTACACTTAAAAAAATAAGAAGACTACATAAATAAAATAGACATATTTTTATTTGACACTTTCTTAAAAATCGATATTTCGATCGACAAGACACACTGTATCTACTGACTAAAAACCGATGTAGTTATATAATATTCTACGTTATCGTTTGATAACCAAGCTTATAAAACGATAACGTAGAATACTTTATTGATAACTTGAACGTAAATGATTCATAGTTTTCTTAAGGTATTCGTCTCTTAGTAGATGACAATTTAACTTATTACAAGTTAAATTGTTCCATAAAGTGGAAATGTAAGATTTTATCGATGTGTCTTATCTTGTCTCGAATACTTTTGATAACTTAATAATAATCCACACATCTCAATTTGATCCATCCTTAGAGACTTTTACTACCGCAGTTTCTAACAACAGGCGTTGCCCACCTACTTGCGTCAGGTAGCCGCGAGGAACCCAAGAAATGGATCTACAATATTTATTAACGAACATCATCCATCTTTTCCCCATTTTGCAAGCAAAAATTAATACTCAACTTAAATTAAGACAATATGGCCTGTCTCTCAAAATGGATGTAGTGTTAGTTCTTAACAAAATTGTAACAATGATCAATCCTATATAGATCTGTGAAAATGCTGGATAGATTACTTTTAACTGAGCCCAATACATGACTCATGAGTCGATGATCGAGTTGTGAAAATAGATACTCTACCGACTTCCATCCAGTCGACATTGGACAATGGAGGAGAGTCATTTGCTATACTCCTTAACTTCACAAACGACATCACTCCTGGATTTTGCATTGAAAATGATTGCGGAGTTGTGAAGAAAACAATATGAATTCGAGAGAGCATTAGCCGTTTCTGTAGATCAAGAACAACATGAGACAACCACAAACAAACATTTACAAAATCACTTATTAACTAAATGAACCGTTCTTTTTCTGAAGTAAATAATGCATAATTTACTATAACATATATGACTCCATTATTTTGGTTTTGCAAACTAAGAAAAGCAGTTAAAAAAAGTCAAATCAAAACACAAAGACATCAGAGTGTCTACGAAAACCTCTTAAATCATGAGTATGCATAATTCATCTAAACATTTGGAGAGGGGAAAGATATTGTCAGATTTTCACTTTAGGCTAACAAACATCTTCAAGAGGCTGACCTTGACGCCGTCGGGTAAGTCTTAACTCTTCAAGTTGGAGCCCATGCTGAAGTAAATCAGTCCATCCTTTATGTTGTCCATAAGTTTCTTCAAGTCCTGTTAATACATTATTATTATTTACTTGCGATAATGTTCCATCTTATGTATCATCATCATCATCATCAGCCTGTACTCGTCCACTGCTGCCCAACCCAAATTTGATTGAGGTTGATAATTTGGTGTTCTACTCCAGGCCTTAATAAGATGAGATATCAGAAAAGGTAGAAGAAAAATATATAATCCTTGTTCACCCCAGCATATTTTTTTTTTTACTTGACTCGCCCATTTAGCGTTACCACAGCGGAGAGATGATTTTCTAATACATGTAGAGACGACAATATTCTTTAATGATTCATCAAAATCGGTTGAGTAGTTTAGACTGAGTCCAAAAAATTTACAAAAAGAACTAAGTTATCCAAAAGAGGTGCTAAAATTTTCCAGCTCGCTTCGCTCCCTATAACATCCTGTACTTTACAATTCTGCACAAGTTGACAGAGTTCCTCCTATTCTAATTCCTGTATGAAAGAACAAAAAGAACTTAGTTTTTTCTTTTTTTTTTGAGTTCAAAAAGTTTCGACCTCGCTTCGCTCGCTATTGCATTGTCTTAATTCTCTAAAGTTTTCTGCTCAGTCGTCTAAGTACCTACATAACACCTGTATGAATGGTTAAAAGAAAATCTGACCTACCCGATGTAGTGCTAAAATGTTCAAGCTCGCGCTGACCTTTCCCTCTTGCATATTGATTCAGACTATTATATAGATAATGGGGATTCAATAACTTTACACCCAGTGTTGGGGTCAAAGACAGATAGCGCGTCTTTCCAGCAATCCAGTTGGGTTTTGTTGGCATACCAAGATCAAAACTCAAATCCATTATTTTGGCTCCGCACGTTAAAACATTTAACAAAGGAAAGACGTGGTTCATTAATTTTGTTCATAACTACTAGATATCCCATATCCCGTTAGAGCAGCCACACCAACTACAATCGGGGGTTGGGTAAAACGTGTACTAACTATCTGATGCTGGAATACAAGCCTCTACAGGTAGTTTTAGATCGGCTGTCTCCTCATTAAATTGGCTAGAAAATTATCCCACAAATGACATATTATCTAAGGTAAACTGGAGGCATGAATCAACTTTCTGAAAATTTTATCGTAAAGAATCAGGTCTAGTAACGAAATGTCCTTGGTGTATTCGTTATCAACATTATTTTAAGTCTCCAATTGATTATAAGTTAACCGATGTTTTCAAGTCTTATGATTCAGGTCTATTACTCATGAAGATTTTGCATGGATTGCAAGTGATATACTTACGTTTTTACTTATTATACTGCCAATGCTTATATGGCTAGATTTTGTTTTCATATTTAAAACCTATGTATATGTAGGTACCTATGAAATAGTGATTACAAATAATATTAGTTTATACATCACATTGTTGCCTTTCATTCATACAATCCACCAGGAGATAACAAACACTACTCTCATAATGGCCTTCGGATGTCAAACGGAACACATAATTTAAAAAAATTACCTTCAAATAAAATTTGTATTATGTAACCTAAGAAGTCCGAAGTCCAGGTAAGGTCTTCCTGGTGCATAACTACCAACCTTTGCATCATTATGAGCCGAACAATGACCTGAGACTTCATCATGGCGGCTTGTATGCGGTTTTGAAAGTAGTTCACAGATTTGACGTTGGGGGTCGCTAGTGGCGCGATTATGAGGCGGAAAGTAAGGACATCTAGCAGCTGTTCACGAAACGAAGCGTGCACTCTCTCATAGTGGACTTCGGACGTCTTAGGAAACATAATAAAAATATTATTTGAAAATAAAATTTTAATATATTTTTCTTTATTTATAGCAATTCAATTTGACATACCCACATTTTTTTTATCGAATGTCCTTGTACTTTGTCCAGTCCATTATCGCCATTCAATTATTATATATATATTAGTTATCATTATTAGTTTAGACTAAAAGATCTTGTGGTGCATTATTATAATATATTTCCGAGACACTATTGACAATTTGGGGTGTGCACTGTGTATATACAGCACTGGGAGGGTGGGATTAGTTCGTTTAATCATTAATTATACTCGCGCCTCGTCCTCGAGATTAGTAATTAACACATGTAGACTTCGAGAGTATTTTGGGAATATCATCAATGAATATTATAATTTGCAAATATCAAAATTATTTAATAATTGTTTATTTGTTACAATCAAATCAGGTAACAGATAAAAACAATTTGTACTTCTAGAATAAACAAAAATTAGAATGTTTCTTTGAGTGTTTACAAAGAGCAAAATTAATCACCAACAAAAAATGAAAATACTTAATTAACTAAGGATTAACTATTCTTGTAATAGCTATCACAGTTACTAATTATGAATATATAACTGATCTGCGTCTCAGTTTAACTGGTTTCTATTGAATGTTGATTCATTATTGATTCTGCTAAGGTAGTGCTGTCATCTGATGATGACAGTCCTACCTTAGCAGAATTTTTTGAATTTTGCAAATTTTGTGGAATTCCTACTCCAGCCTGCCGTTTTACGAATGGAGAAAGCTGGGTGCTAAGAGAATGGCACAATGGAAATAACTGGTTGACGTGTACGATTGCCCATAGAATCTCTCGATGTCCCTCAGTAGCGCCAGTTTGGCGGATATGATCCTGCCATCGTCGGTCTTCAGTTTCGTGAGCTGACTTTGCCCAATACCCAGATCTCATGCAAAAACCTTGGAACCTTTATTCCGCTTCATTGCGTCTTTAATACGCTCGGTATTAAAGCGGCGGAGGTTGCTTTTCAAGTATATT
Organism: Cerastis rubricosa; assembly: GCA_949152445.1. NCBI lineage: Eukaryota > Metazoa > Arthropoda > Insecta > Lepidoptera > Noctuidae > Cerastis > Cerastis rubricosa. The sequence continues at coordinate 6,404,498 of OX424547.1, forward strand.
ATTTAGAGATCCGTCTATTGAGCTGCCGGTATTTCCACGCCTAGTGTGAAGACTGCAGGATCATCTCACGCCGTTCCTTCATGAGCTTGAGAGTATGATCAGAGAGATTTTTGTTCGTCTGTACACGACGTGTCTTGAAGAACTTAGACCCTGTCATATGGACAGTTTCCACGAATCCATCGTTGTATTCGCCAACTGAGCTTCCTAGGCACTTGAAACGATTCTGGAGTTCAAGCTGAATACTCTCGGGGTTTTGGATCTGGATCTGTGCTGGTCGGAGCGTAGACTGCATCAGTCGAGACCTTTCAAGCTTAATATTAATGTTCAATGTGCCTCTTACCATGCGGGTTTTCACTGAATTGATCACAGAAACATTGAACTTTTGCTTCTTGGTTGACATGATGAAGTCAATCTCATTTTTAGTTGCACCATCGGGGCTCTGCTAGGTCCAGTTCCTGTGCTTACGCTTTTTGAAGAAGGATTTAATCATATAGAGGCCCTCCTTCTCCATAAAACTAGCCAGTTGGTGTCCCGGGTGGTTCCGACGTCCAACCCCAAATTGCCCCACCTGCAGCTCATCGCCGTCTCGTTTGCCCAGTTTCGCGTTGAAGTCCCCCATGCCAACAGTGAAGTCAGTTTTGAAACCATGCATGGCTTGACAGATATCCTCATACATGGTCTCCACTTCGTCGACGGGGTGTGCCGAGGTCGGGGCGTAGACCAGTATGACCTTCAGCGAATATCTTGAAGATATTCTGAGTATACGCTACGCCACCCTGGTCGACACACTCACCATGCTATTCACCAGGTACTTGTGAACGATAAACCCAACACCACCCTGGGACTGCCGGTCACTCTCTCGGAAATAAAGCAGGTTGCCGGATTTCAGGATCAGCAAGTCCTTCCCCTCTCTTCGGACTTCAGATAATCCTACAATACTCCATCGCATACTTTTGTTAACTTAATAATAATCTACACACCTGGCATCTCAATTTGATTCATTCTAGTATTGAAAATGATTGTGGAGTAAGATACATCTGCGAAGAAAGCACTATGAATTCGAGAGAGCATAAGCCGTTTCTGTAGATTAAGAACAACATGAGACAACCACAAACCAACATTTACAAAATCACATATTAACTAACCGGAACCGTTTTTTTTTCTGAAGTAATGAATTATTTATTATAATATTTTTATATCTCCATTATTTTGGTTTTGCTAACTAAAAAGTCAAATACAACAAAGACATCAGAGAGTCATAATTCATCTCAACATTTGGAAAAGGGAAAGGAATCGTCATAATTTTTCTTCAGGAGACAGAATAGAGATCAAATTTCAATTAAGGAGAAAGGGTCGCCTTTCTCTTTAATTGAAATTTGATAATGTGTGTTAAGTTAAGTAGTATTCTGTTAGTTTCGTTTATAGTTCAAAACACCACAGAGTCTGGATTTGTGTCCGGTTGATGACAATAGATTTACCCCGCATTACGTGCCATTTAAACATAACTGATGATGTGAATACTTAATGAATTAAAACCAAATATTTTTATTTTAACATTTTATTTATAAAACTTATAACAAGTCTAATTTACTTAATTATTCTTCTTCTTACTTCCCGATTTTCCCTTCTTTGAACAAATATTAGCACAAATATAAGCGAAGGCGCGCTTCAACAGAATGTATATAGCTAAGACTAAGGCCGCGATAAGCGCAGCGAGATCTAGGAACCTCCTCTTGTAGAAAGGTAAGTCCAGCGCAGGAGAGCGCAGGTGCGGGGCACCACGAGTGTTCACCACGTGGTTCACCCAGTGCACCAGCTCCACACCCGGCTTCACGGGCCGGTCGTGGTGGATGAACGACAGCTCCTTCGCTCTTTGGGAGTACCTGTTTAAAAAAAGGATTTGTTACAACAACTGCAAACTTGCATTTAAAAACTTCAATAGACTATTTTAGGTTCATCATAAACATTGAAAGCTTTGTTTAACAGGTGCTACGTTCGCTCCCTTTGCTCGCTCACTAGACCCTGGGCCAGGACGCTACAGTTCCCGAGTTTACCCGCTCGTTGTTATAGTAGACTGAAACCCGCTTCGCGGGACTTCTATTTGTTAATCAGAAAAAAGATTCGCTGGGTCGCTTTCCTCGCTCCTGTATTCTAGGTTGTCTTAGTAAAATCCCTGTCCTCCTTTAAATATATACTTAGAACTTTTACATCCCTATAATTACGTTACTGTTGTATACGCACCTTTTGTTATTAACGACTTCAAGAATTGCTTTCTTGAGGTTACCAGCCATTGTGTATGAAAGGTCGACTCTTAGCGCAAATCCTCTGTTGACTGCCTTGTCGACATTCGCGAACTGATCTGCAAATACTGGAATACCGATGATTGGTACTCCGAAGTGAACCGACTCCGTGGTTGAGAGGAGACCACCGTGAGTTACGAAGACGGCGAGGTTGGGATGAGCTGAAATATAAAGAAGGCCATATCAATAAATGTGAAATTGTTAAATGATTTGCACATTTTACTAGTAATAGTTTAAACCCAATGTGTTTGAGGGCGAGTCATTTGCCGGACTTAAAATCAGACTGCAAAATTCTACCACTGAAAATGTGAAATATATGAGAAAAATCTTAAAACACTGCTCAGGGTTATAAGATGGCAGGAGGCCGGAAACAAATCAGGAAACTAGACAAATAACCAATTTGTTTTAAAGGTGAGCTTTCTTGTTGATAAGACGAAGCTGATGTTTGAACAAGACTTACAAAGAATTGCTTGCTGTGGTGCCCACTCCAGGATGTGAACATTTTTAGGCAGGTTAGGCAAAACCTCCTCAAATTTCCACAACACAGTCTGCTTCAGGCTACCAAACATCTTCAAAATGTCGGCCTTGAGCTCGTCGGGTAAGTCTTTACTCTTCAAGTTGGAGCCCATGCTGAAGTAAATCACTCCATCCTTTGAGCTATCCATAAGTTTCTTCAAGTCCTGTTAAAACATTATCATTATTGACTTTCGTTAATATTCCATCACATATAAAATTTTAACGAATTCAAAGATATTATTACGTTTTGGGCGGTACAGAACATTATTGGTGTACTGGGAGAGGAAAACCAAAGAAATGAATGAAATAATAAGAAAGAAAGAGGAGTGAGGCTTCTTTTGAGTGACGGCTGACAGGAGGAATAGAAGTAAAAACGTATTGTGCCGTCCTCGAGCAAAATGGGACAAGGGCAAGCGATAATAATGATCAAATTACTAGAAGTCGCGGATCCACCGTTGTGGGCACGATGGGCGGGCATGCTATATACAATAAATGCGTAATTATTTCGAAAAAATTCGATTAGATTCTTTTTTACTTATTTATTCTGAAACTGTTATGCTGGTTGCAAAAAGTTTTGAGCTGGTTTCGCTCACCCGTCGTTTAAAGTCTACATGGTCCCGAGACTTTTTTGCCAAAGTTGGCCAAATCATTTAAAGAATACCTAAATTAATGGTATCCATAAACTTTTACAAATCGGAGGAGTGCTGCTAAAACATTCGGGCTTGCTGTGCTCGGACCTGAATTCTAAAGTCTGTTGATTATTCTGAAAATCTAACAAAACAGAAGCGGGTGCAAGAAAATAATAGAGCTCACTGCATTCGCTTGCATATTATGAGTTTCTTCTTATTAAATTCATCATTTAACTACAACCACTCTACGAAGTTATTTCCCTTTTTTTGTTTTTTACTTTGCCCACAACCTATTTTGTGGGCCGGATCCGCGCCTGATTACAAGGCTTTATCATTCTTACCTGTGGCAGAGGCTTCACTTCATCATCAATGTGGTATCCTCCAATATATTTGTGACTCTGTGGTAGAGATTTAGCTCCGCTGGTAGATACGTATGCATTGGACAAAATCATGGATGCGTTGTACCGAGCTTCGTCGAAAGTTACTACTTTTTGTCCACGTTTTTCGATAGCCGAGACGAACAGAGAGTTGTACGCACTTTCTTGAACACCGTCTAGCCAGCTGGAATTTGGAAAAAAAATAGTAAATTTTTGTTATTTTGAGGTTACTGTTTTGAACGCAGTTTTTTCGATAGTGACACTGTGTACTTTTTGAAATTCTGTTGTACCCATCATTATTTTATATTTTAGTAAGCTAATGTTCGATGAAGATGATTTATCTTATTTCATTAGAAACTTACAAGTAATTCAAGAGCTGAGTTTTGATTTGGTTCCACAGTTCATTTGCTCTCTGGAAGAAGTTCAATGGCGGAGAGTATTGAGACATGACGTCTACAGAATACGCGGGGTTCGTGGGCTCGTCAACCAATTGCAAAATCATCCAGTGAACCTCAACTGATGACAGCCATATAAGCGGACAGTCGTACACTTGGGCAAACCTGAAATTAAGGGTAAATATTAGGTACCTAATCCACCATTCCGCCTCTTTCACGTGAGCAGGCCTGTATCCAAGTAGGGGGGGAGGAACATTATAGGCAGGTTCTACATACGGTGCCACATCAAGCCATACATTTCCAGTATAGCATGGCCTCGCTTTGATTTTAGATTTTCCGTACAATGAGAGATCCGCATGAACTAGTTATGTATAGCTTGATTGGTCGCCGTTCGTACCTACGTGGGACACTCAGAAAGTTTTGCGAAACTAAAAAAAATTGTTCTATACGTACATATATTTTTATTAAATCTTTTCAAAGTACTTTCCACCAGCCTCTATACAAAGATTCATGCGCCTAAACCAGTTTTCAAAACACTTTTTCCAGTCCGCCGCAGACACCTCGTTTACAGCCTGCTCGAACCCAGCCAGCGCATCTTCCGGCGACGAAAATTGTATCCCTTTGAGCTGATTTTTTATTTTTGGGAATAAAAAGAAGTCACACGGTGCTAGATCAGGGCTGTAAGGAGGGTGACCCAGGAGTTTGACTGGCGTGCTGTCCAGGAAGTCCCTCGTTTTGAGTGCGGTGTGCGCAGGTGCATTGTCGTGGTGGAGCAGTAGCCCGCGGAGCCCTGTGTTTGGTCGCTTGTTGCTTATAACAGAGAAAACTTCTGGCAAACATTTGGAAGTATACCATTCGGCATTAATGCTTCTTTGATCCCGTAAGGGAATTGATACCAAGTGGCCAGTCAAATTAAAAAAGCTAGCGATCAAAATCTTACCCCCGCTTCTAGATCGCTTCACTTTGGTAGGCGTTGGCTCATTTTGAAACACCCAAACAGTCGACTGGCGCTTGGTTTCTGGGTCGTATTGATAAATCCAGGACTCATCACCTGTAACGATGTCGTAAACACGCCGAGACGAGCCTGCTTCAAATTTGTTAAGCATATCACGGCACCATTCCACCCGGGCCTGCTTCTGAGCATCGGTGAGGTTGTGCGGCACCCAGCGTGATACTATCCTCCTCACGCGAAGATGGCTGTGTAGAATCTCGTGAACGCTTCCCGATCCAATCTTCAATATGTGTTGAATCTCCTGATATGTAATTCGCCTATTGTCTTGGATTAAATTTTTCACTGCTAGCACGTTTTCTTCGGTAACAGCCGTCAAAGGGCGACCGCTTCTTTCGTCATCCCCCAAAGTTGGTCGACCGCGCTTGAATTCGTTATACCAACGATACACGGTTGCCTTGGAAGGGCCTTCATCCATGAATGCCATTTGAAGTCTATCGTACGATTCATCCGGTTTCAGGCGACACTTGAAATCGTATAAAATCATAGCTCTAAAATGTTCCCGGCGCAGATCCATATTTCAGTGAGACACAATACTTTGAATTAACTCGCAAAAAATGTGGAGGGAAATTTTGAAATTGGAACTTACTTATTTTTACTTATAAATAATCATATTTTCGAAAAACATAATAACTGGCCAGTCTCCCATATATAAAAACTTTTTTTCGCAATACTTTCTGAGGGGCCTGGTACTATCAGGCGTAAGTTAGTCAACTCATGCGGTTGCCTTGTTAGGAACTGTCAAACAAAGTAATAATACTGCAATATCTTCGATTATAGGGTCTTTTAATTTAACTTGATGCCTAACAAAACGCCTCATTCACTTAGTAGTTGTTGGCACAAACGGCAAGTCTTCTTATTTAGCGATTAATTGTAGTAGAAATTGTATACAAATGACTGTACTTTTGTATAAGAGACATCGAGCATTATATTAGAAACAGTATGCCAGACCTCACGCAGGCATGAGTTAAGAGTTAAATCAGACGAGGCCCTACAAAGCTGAACTTTTTCTGAAGCCCAATCTTACGCCATAATTACGGCTGAGTAGAGTAAAAAAAACTAGGCGGAAACATAGTAGCTTTAATATTCTGACGTCACAATTAGTACTTACCCAGCAGGTACATCACTGAACATCCACTCGGCGATTACCACATCAAACTGTTCTTTAGGATCGTTCATGATCTTCTGCACTGCCTCATTCGTGGTGGCTGCCTTTGTTATCTCAGTCATCATGTAAATCAGCACACCCATGTGCATGTCATCGGCCGTTTTATCCATGATGGACTTAATGCTCAGAATATCCGCTGAAAAAAAGAATGTGGGTTTGTAACACTTCTTAAAGTTACAATAACATTAATTGCAATCTATTTAATATTTCCACCGCGTGGTGGATAACAGCCCTTTATTTCCCAGACTTGAATCCCAATATAATGGGTGATTAAGTAAACTACTCATGTTAAAAATAAAGCATATTAAAACACTCATATTAAAACACATCCGGCCATATTTATGCCGAGAGGCATCAAATTTGCTTTGGGACAAGAGAAGCCTTTTCTCTGGACTGAAAGCCGAGCCCAACGTAGTTGGTAAAAAGTCTAGGCATATGATGATGCCCATATGCGAACTCATTAATAAAATAAATGTTACCGGGCATCAGATCGAAGACTTTGCTGACGTCGATTACGCGAAGCTTTGCAGGAGGATTCTTGTAGTTGAATGGTGTGATGTATGTGACCTGGAAAAAGATACACAAAGTTCTCAATCTTGGCCCATCAATTTGAAACTTTTGAACACCAGACACAATTGAACGATTTAAATTATTAATTGTGAGATGCAGTTTATTTAACAGCTTTAGGGGATCGATTAGGTCCTTGTTAGTAAGGTGTCTAAATATCACTGTTCGGTGTCACCGACAATGATATTTAAGTAGTCGTGTCTCGCTCACTCATTCTGAAATTCGTGTCTATCGTCCCATGATGCGTGATTCCGATTTTCACGCGGCCTAACTACGGTGAATAATAATATACATATATCCATCTTCCTAGCTCGGCTCATCTAGCTAGGCTCTTCTGCTAAGAATTCCTATGTCACAATAATTAAGTCCGCCTCTATACAATGTGCTTGATGTCTAAACTAATATTATAAAGAGGAAATATTTGATTGTTTGTTTGTTACGATTTAACTCAAAAACTACTCCACCGATTTAAAAAGTTCTTTGACCATTAGAAAGCTACATCTTTACAGAGTAACATAGGCTATATTATGTAATATTTTCGCGGACGAAGTCGCGGACGCTAGTGTTAAATAAATAACTAATCTGAGATAATTGTAGAATTTTAAGTTTCAGTTATCCTAAACATACCTTTTGGTCATTTTCTAACTGACAAACATTCCTCAATAATGAACTTAATAACCAACTTTAACATTTTAATACCATACTTCGTGGCATATGTTCTAAAGTTGAGTGTCCCAAACTCGAAATAGGTCAGAGCTGGGTAAAGACCTGTTCAGTCTTCAACACTCAAACTGAGGCTTTAAGTTCTGCAACGTGACGTCATGTCCTACCCATTACTCTTAAGGACTAATTTGGCACACTTTGTTAGAACTTCGTCTTTTTATTTAAACAAAGTCGAAGAGTCAAATGGTCTGACATGAGTTTATAAGTTCGTTAGTACCTTAAATGTGTTCTGAATTTGAATTACGTGGTTCTGTTTGTAAACTTTGGATTAGCAATTTCAGCTTTTACATCAGGCGAGGCAAACGTAAGACTATTTAGTATGAAAAAAAGGTTTTAAATTTTGCCACTACTAGTACACAAGCCCTCCTCTTTGAGAGGGAGTGGGCTGTTATCCTCCACGCGTATCAGTGCAGGTTCGATGATGTAACTTGTCTGCTAAATATTAGTATTCGGACATGCTGCATTCTTCATGATGTTTTCCGTCACGGTTTTGAGCGCAGTGTTGATAAAATACATTACACAAACACACAACAGACATAGCAATGTCTGTTTTTAACTTAATTATACCTATTCAGTATCTTAATAAGAGTTACATAATAGCAGTTTTTGTGATAAACTGGTATCAAGGTGGAAAGCAATACAAGTTAAACAAATTGAGGAATCACAAATAGGTACAAAGATACTAGGGACCTAAGTACGTAACTAATAAGTTCGTAAAATAATTTATACCACTAGTTTTTTCCCCGAACTTCGCTCGCATTAATTTAGAATTTGACAATCAATTCGGGTTGTACTCTACTTGTTGTTTGGCCGTTGCCAGTCATCATCATAATTTCAGCCGTAAGACGTCCACTGCTGGACATAGGCCTCCCCCAAGTGTCGCTACATTGACATAAGGGGGGTTTTGCCATAATCGCCACGCTTGGCAGACGGGTTGGCGATTGCGAAATAGTTTTTGTTTTGGAAAAGGCTAGGCAGATGATGATATCAGACCATAACGCGAGCTAAGCCGCGGGAATAAACGAGTTATTAAACCACTTGACCGTTATTCGAAGCATAAACAATTGAGATAGGCTGTATCTTGTTTCCTGTGCCATTTTTTCCTTACGCTTCTAGCCAAATAGCTCTGTCTCGCTCTCGTGATGTCACCAGGTCAGAGAGGGGAGTGCACTTGCGAGTGTGCGAGTCTCTGTCTTGTTCATTGGCGTTCTTTTCCTTGCCGAAGACGGTTGTACCTTGCAGGTGAGTTTTTTAAAAATTATAACCGTCATTATTTTTCCTTACGATCGAAAACTGATAATCAGTTTTCGATATTTTACTAAACTGTTCCTAGTGTTTAACTATTTTTAGTGTTTAGTAAATCAGTTTGGTGATACAGATATTTAAAATTAACGGTTTTTCCGTTCGCGTGTTGATATTCACTTTTTTCCAGTGTTTTGGTGTGCGATTGTTTAATTAAATCACGTACATAATGGATAAAGAAATAACGTTGATTTCACAAAATGAACCGGTCGCAGGCCCGTCTCACGCTATTAATATTAAGGAATCTAGTACGAAACGGAAGCGTTCACATTCCAGCAGCACTAGTAGTAGCTCTGATAGTACCAGTTCCAGTTCATCTAGTTCTTCTGACCATAGGCCTAAACATAAAAGTGCGCGTCGCCGCCGTTATAAAAAAAGGGGAGGCAAGCACAAGCGTCGCCACCCAGATAAAGTGAAACAAATCGGTGATTTACCTAATCAGTATATAAATAACAGTGTACCAATGGCTGATGATGCCATTTCCCTCTTCGCCGAGGATGAATTCGAACAGGAAGGTAGTAATTTTCTTAATAATTTGGGTATTGAGATAAAGCTTAAAGAACCGGCTATTCCAAAAACTGACGAGCGTTACGTAAACATATTAAAAGAAATTCAGTTTTTCAATAAACCGGACTGGAGTGAAGTACGTTACGCGGAAACCCAAAAGTCATATAACCATAGCCCGGGTTTCGTTGAACTTGAGGCAAACGAGGAGGTCAGGCCCTATGACACACTTAAGCACCTAAGCTACTCAGAGAGAGCCTATGCTTCGTTAACTTACGGTTTGTTAAAGCAAAAAGAGTCCTTAAAGAAGGAACTGTGTTCTTTTATGACATGGGTCCGAGACCAGAAAGAAGAAATTAGCTTCGAGGCTATAAACCAAAAGCTTAATGATATTTTTACTTATGGTGAATTTAGCAAGGTTTCGGCAGACCTTTTGCAAATGGTTTGTGGACATAGGGCTGAAACCATACAAATGCGCAGAGATAGCATAACTAATGCAGTTCGCGATCCGTTAGTTAAAGCATCAATTAGGAAAATACCTCCATCTGAGGTCAACTTATTTAATTCTGAACAGTTTGTTGTTGCCTTAGAAAAAGTTGGTGGTATCAAAAAGTCTTTTTGGCCTGCTTCTAAATCGACTAGCTCATCTAAATCGACTTATGGTTCTGCCTCAACTTCGCAAGTTGGAAAATGGCTAATCCGTCCCTCGCAGGGACAGCATTCGGTTCCGCCCTCGCAGGGTAAGAACTATAATACTAACATGCCTTCTAACGGCTATCAGAACTGTAATGTCCCCTCACACGGTGACTTTTTGCAGCATAATATACAATGTCCTTCGCAGGGACCGGCGCATGCGTACTACAATTATCCTCAGCAGGGTAGTGGCACAGTGAATAGAGGTTCCTTTCGCTCTCACGGGGCAAGACAGAACCAAAGATACCACGCTCACAGACGTGGCAGCCATAAGCGAAGGTCATCACCTTCAGGCTTCAATGCCAAGAGAAATAAATATTGACATGAACATATTTCAAGCCGGTCAGTTATCGAATTTCGTCGATCATTGGAGGGAAATGCAAGCACCAGAACTTCTAGTTCGAATAATTCAAGGGTACCGTATACCTTTTCAACAAAAACCTCCGTTAATTATGCCCAATTTAAACCACAAAGCGTTCCACACACCCGTGTCGACAGAAATGACTTTGATCATTCAAAAAATGTTGAATCAAGGAATTCTAGAAATTGTAAGTCCAACTCCAAGTTTCTTATCCACCCTCTTCCTGGTACCAAAGAGCGATGGATCGGCCCGACCGATTTTCAATTTAAAAGCTTTAAACGAATTCGTACTGACCACCCCTTTCAGTCTGATAAATGTATTCAGAGTCCCAGATTTCATTCAGCCCAAAGATTGGATGTGCAAGCTGGACATTTCCCAGGCATACTTTCACCTAAGCATAGCAAAGCCCCACAGGCGCTTCCTACGCCTTATTTACAACAAACAACTTCTGCAAATGACCTGCCTTCCATTCGGTCTCAGCACAGCCCCAAAAATTTTTGCCAGTTTGACAAATTGAATTGCCCAAGTAATGAGAAGCAAAGGTGTGAGAATATTGGTATTTCTCGACGATTTCCTCTTGGCCCATCAAGACCCACAAATTCTCGCAAGTCATGTGAGCCTTCTAGTAAAAACATTACAATATCTAGGGTGGCAAATAAATTTCCAAAAATCCATCTTAACGCCAAAGCAATCTCTGGTTTATCTGGGTGTGCTGTGGGACCCTTGGCTAAACCTCAAATGTTTACCAAAGGAAAAAGTAAATTCATTGATGGCAAAAATTCGCCACATCATAGATCTTGGAAAAACAGACTTGAAAAAGTTGCAGAGCGTGATAGGAGCACTAAACTTTGCGAGTTTTGTCGTTCAAAGAGGGAGACTGCATTATCGAGCTCTATTGAAATTCGTAAACACTCTAGAACTAAACAATTCTGTCAAGGTATATTCTGTACCTGCAGATGCAATGGGCGACCTACAGTGGTGGGCCCAGAATTTGCAACATCCATCAACTCTACACCACGCACCAGTGACTCATTTTATCACAACGGATGCCTCCGACTTAGGCTGGGGCGCCCAGATAGACAACCAGTCCCTAAGCGGAACTTGGTCTCAGAACGAGAAAAATGGGCACTGCAACGTGAAAGAGATGTTGGCAATATTGAAGGTTTTTCAAAGTCATTCCATGTATCTAAGCCAATCTACAGTCACCATACAATGCGACAATCGCACGGTAGTAGCGTATCTGCGTCACGAAGGGGGGACCAAATCCACGCAATTGATGGACATAACTTACGACTTGTTTTGCCTGATAGATCAGTACCAAATTCAAATCAACGTGCACTACATTCCGGGGAGGTACAACAACCATGCCGACCACTTATCACGGTTTCGCCAGGTCCCCGAATGGCATCTGTTGCCCGAAGTCACAAAAACGGTATTCCTAAAATGGGGCATTCCCCAAGTGGACCTGTTTGCCTCCAGCAACGCCCACGTAGTCCCACATTACGTATCGAAAGATCAGAACGACAAACAAGCTGTAGCCCACGACGCATTCTCGGTTGCTTGGAAATTCAATCTAGCATGGGTGTTCCCGCCCCCGTTTCTGATACCCAAAGTTCTGAGCTACCTCAATCAGGCATCGGGAATTTTCTTACTGGTAGCACCGAGGTGGGAAAAAGTTTTCTGGCGCAGCGATCTCAAAGCTCGGGCTTTAGCCCCACCTTTCACAATACAGAACCTGGACAAAGTATTGATCGATGTGACTACAGGTCTACCACCACCTCGCGTCCAGGATCTTGTACTGGAAATATGGAAATGTGGGGGTGGACGCATCATTTAAGTGATTGGGATAATTCTCAAATAGATCTATTAAAGAGTTCTTGGCGCGCTTCCACCCTGAGAACTTATAAGCCTGCATGGGACCGCTGGGTCTCATGGTGTAGAGCTAAGCGTGTTAACCCTAAGAACCCCTCAGGTTCTGACTTGGCTCGTTTTCTAGCTGATCTGCACATGAACTATAAACTGTCTTATAATACAATAATGTTACATAAGTCCGTGGTCTCTACCCTTTGCAATGTAAATAATTCAGGTGTCCTAAGTAATCATGTTTTGGTAAAACACATTTTGAAATCAATTTCAATTAAAAAACCTATTGATTCTAAGTTACCCATCTGGAATATTGATGATTTTGTTTCCTTCCTTGGCAATAGAACGATAAATATTGATAATATTTTTGATGTATCGAGTCAAACTGCTGCCCTTTTAGTACTCTGTTCTGGTAGACGTATCCATGACTTGACCCTTCTTATGACTGATAAAGATAATTATTTAAAATCACCAGAGCACGATTTTATAACTTTATGGCCTGCCTTTGGGTCGAAGACTGATTCATCTGACCATAGGCAATCAGGATGGAGATTATTTAAAAATAATAATGATAAGAATTTGGATCCAGTATACTGGGTTGAACAGACCGTATCACTGCTTTCCATTAGACGGCAGGAAGCAAAATGTCATAACTTGTTTATCACAACAAGAGGTGCAGCTCGTGCGGCCTCACGAACGGTTATTGCAGGCTGGATAAAAACCCTGATGCGTCAGGCAGGCATTGTTGCTACTCCTGGAAGCATCCGGTCCGCTGTTGCTTCTAAGAATTGGTTGGACAATTTCCCCATAGAAGATATTATGGCTCGGGGAAATTGGAGGTCGTCTAATACTTTTATTCGATTTTATAAGCGACAAGTTTTGGATTCCTCTGGGAGTAACAGCATAACTGGTCTATTTAACCCAGTGAGATAAATAGCTAGTTAATTTTAATATTTCATTTCTTCTTTTTTTTTGTAATACAATGCATTCTCTATTACATTCTTTTTCTTGATCTATCCCTACACATTGGCGTTCGTCGTGAGCGTCACCAGGCGATAACAGACACATCTCAACTGTTTATGCTTCGAATAACGGTCAAGTGGTTTAATATTGGCGTTTTACCTGAAATAAAACGCTTATTAAACTACTTACCTTATTCGAAGCATAATAGTAATTTCTGCCTGGTGACAAAGTCAACCATCCAATGAACAAGACAGAGACTCGCACACTCGCAAGTGCACTCCCCTCTCTGACCTGGTGACATCACGAGAGCGAGACAGAGCTATTTGGCTAGAAGCGTAAGGAAAAAATGGCACAGGAAACAAGATACAGCCTATCTCAATTGTTTATGCTTCGAATAAGGTAAGTAGTTTAATAAGCGTTTTATTTCAGGTAAAACGCCAATATTACTAGCGTGTAATCACTAGCGTTATGGTCGAAAATTATCCCATGGAAACGTTTAAAATATAGCCTGTGAGGCTTCCCATTAGTGAAAGTATTCTCGAAATCGTATTTAGTTCTTTAACTCCTTCATACTCTTTATAATATTAGTGTAGATAATAATAAACCTTAACAGGTACTAACCTCATGTCCAGCATTCAGCAGATGCCTGACAAGTCCATCACCAAGGTTTCCGTGACTCCTCGAAGGCATGGGGAACACCACCAAGACCTTGTGGGCCTCAGAGAAAGCCAGCATTATGCTGAGCAGCACCCAAAACGTCTTCATCTTCTCCATGGTCTGCACAAAGTAATTAAACAAATTGTTTAGTTGTGTACCTGTACATATATCTATGTTACGTAAATATCTTATCAGAGATGCTCCACCTATGACTGGTCATATTATCGTCAGTTTGAAGCTGTAGATTAAATTTTTATTTGTGATAAATAAACTCATGTGTTTTGATTTGTATAGGTACTTTTTATGTAACTTACGGTCAAATACTAAAACAGATATGTTTTGGGATTAATATACTGTTTCCTTGTAAGTTAAAACACATACTAAGCCTTTAATCATCCACAAAGCGGGCCACAGTTTTATGACAATACGTTTAGGTATTTCAAGGCCACCGTTTTAACGGTTATAAGGAAGTGTCAAGTTCAAAGTACGTTCATGTTTACCATCTGATATTAACACAGGGTTTTTTTTGTGTTTCAATGTTATGTTGCTTTTAGTTACTTATTGTTTTTTTTAATCGAATTCGAAATAAAAACTTTTTGCACAAATAATAACCGATGTTCAAAAAAAACAATAAACAGTGGAAAATGGCTTTACTTTCCGAAATTGGCAAAATGGTCCATGAAACTATCAAAAGTGACCGACTTCCTATTATTAATTTTACCGACTTGTTATTATTAATTTTACCCTTTTTGCCAAAAAAGTTTATTTTTTACTTTGTTTAAGCTAATTGTAATAAATATTGAATTGGATGCTACCCGTGAATGGAAAATGTTGACAACTGCTATTATGCTCATCCTTTTTCTAAACTAATATTATAAAGAGGAAAGATTTGATTGTTTGTTTGTTTGCATTGAATAGGCTCCGAAACTACTGGTTCGATTTGAAAAATTCTTTCAGTCTTAGCCCATTTATCGAGGAAGGCTATAGGCTATATATCATCACGCTACGACCAATAGGAATGGAGCAGCAATGAAAAATGTTGCGAAAACGGGGAAAATGTGACGCAAACGAATTTGCGCCGGACAGCTATTTCCAAATAATTGTGTTGTATAAAACGTGTGAACGTGGTAGTTGTATTTTTTATAATTCAATTGTTTAAAACATATCATTATGTCATGATTATACCTTTTTTAAGTAGGTAAGTTGGTTGGTACATCAGATTTTCTCACGAAAGACTACCACTATGGTTTTTTAAAGTGTTTTAAGTTAGATGGTACTTAATCAGAAATATTATACCTAACGTTTATAAAGTTTGAAGTAAATAAGTAAGTAGGTATCTACAATAGGCGACCGGTGTATAAGGTTAGACTCGTGTTGCCAAGCTAACAGTGAGGTTACCATGACATCTTAAAAGAGTATTATTTTAATGTCATCCCAGTGTGAGAAAGAGACAGAGCTATGCAGGTTGTGTAGCTCCATCTCTTTTCCACACTGGAATAAGATTAAAACAACACTATTTTAAGAAGTCATGGTAGACCATCAGGTCTAGGTGTTCGGAGGACAACACTGGCCATCCAGAAAATTGAATCTTTCTTCTTAGCATGTCGATGGCAAATTTTCATTAAATAACATATTTGGCACAAAATTCAGCTCTGCAAGCTCCGCTCGAAAATAATTAATCATCAGATAATCAGAACTTATTATTATTAGTTATCACGGATTTACTTGTACAATTGTGTTAAACACATTGTACGTTATTTATTTTCTTCAAAACTGGTTATAGATTGAAACAGACGCTAAATTAGCGGTTAAACTACTAATTACTACGCTATATTTTACACAGGTATAAAACCTTTTTGAATGCCTTAAAATCAATTTATAAATAGCAAGGTACTAGACGCCCAAAATAACAATAATAACGAAACTATTTGACCTTGGGATAACAAACATGATTAGATTATTAAAACCGGCAAACAACTCTGCTTGTATCAACAAAAAAGTTAAGTTAGCTAAAAACTCACCACAATTTATATATATATAATTATAATTACAATAAACTCACTTCACTCACAAAAATAATCACTCTTTAAATTATAGTTGAGACTGTTATATCTCTTATTATTGTTTATATATTTTTATTCATAAATAGTCACTTTATTCAAAAATCAGTGGTCGGACGGACTAGGAACCCACGGCTGACGCATCAAGTAAATCCAATGAGCCGTAATTGTGTAAGAAGTGTTTTATATAGTATGTTATCGTTTGATGTAGTGTTAGATAAGGTACACAATATCGGATAATAGCTCCTAATTTTAGATGATAACGACATGTAGGTGTAGTATGTTATATTATTGCATGAGAAATGTACTTTATTAGTAAATATAGATGCGTGTCAAATGGTTTGGGATGTGTGTGTTTTTTGTATTTACTATTTATTTTATTTTTACTTAGCTACTGCTACATATTTATAATTGTGCAACTTTAACCATTTATTTATTTTAATTAAATATTAACTCATAAATTAAATACATGTTGTAAAAACGTGTTTAAACTGTGTTCATTAAATTAAATTAAATAATTAATGAGAAAATTTAAACGAAGATATATTTTTTTTTTTAAATTTTTGCTGCATTTTTTTCTACAACAAGCAAAATTAATCTAGATGTTTATTGTATATTTTTCAAAACAATTGCAATTGCATGACAAAAGCAAGTTAACCTATTCACGATGTGGTACCTAATGGCCTACCATGACGTCTTAAAACATTATTGTTTTTCCCCTTTTCCAGCGTGGGAAAGAGATGGCGCTAGACATCCTGTGTAGCTCCGTCTCTTTCCCACACTGGAATAAGAGGAAAACAATACTGCTTTAGGACGTGATGGCAGGCGAGCTGATCTTAATATGACTCTGATCTCTTATGATAACTCAACCAAGCTAAGTTTACACCTCGCATTTTTTTGTGTATTGTTTAATGTACCTTTGTATAATGTTAAAAGCAATAAATGCAAAGGAAAATCTAACACATTTGTTTACTTTTTTAAAGTCATAGCGAATCCTTTTTTGCAGATCATACCTAAGCATCAGTGCGACATAATCGACGCGAGGTGCAAACTTAGCTTCACCAATCGACCATACTCGACCAATCGAGTAGTACATTTGGTTGGTGTGGTTGCGCAATGATTTCTCATCCCACTTAGGAGGCCGGTGTAGCGCCGGTTTCAATATTAACTATCTCCATATTAGTTCTACTTAATATCTGCTGTCAAGAGTATTACTACGTAATCGCATTGTTCCATTGGTCACAGTTCTTTAACACAAAACCGAAGTAGCTTTGATACCCTTTGCAATTATCTTTGACAGTCGCTACAGGTAGTCAGCGGCCCAAAAGTCTGACAACCAGTCTTACCAAGGGATATCATATTAATTACCAAGTACTAACTGGGTAGTGGAGATGAGATAGGCGCTCGCCCCATCCGGTCAGACTGGGAACCGACCCTTGCATAGTATAGAAAAGGCTAGGCAGATGTTGAAGTCTAGGACTCAGGCTTGTTAATCTTATTATTATAAATACAAAAGAATTCTTCTGTTGCCTTCGTTATTTGATGTGACACACCAACACCAGGACAAGATCATACACTATGTCCTAGCCATGGTAGTATACTCCTTGATCCTTCTTTTTACCGTGCCGATGGCCATCTCAATTATGTGGGCCCAGAACAGAGCCATGAGTTTGGCGCCTTCAGTAGCTTCCATCAGTTCCTGTAATGAACAAACAACAGGAAATGATAATAAGTTCCCCATCATTTGTGGAACAGCACCATATTAACACTTCAGGGTAAAATATTAGGTTAAATTTATTTTGTTCTGAAAATTAAAACCTTATATTTTTAAACATCCCATATCTTTCCGTGGGTGTCGTAAGAGGCGACTAAGGGACTTGCCAGAGAATGGGCAGCAGCGTTCTCTGTGCTTTTGTGACAACCGTACTGCGATCGCCAACCCGCTTGCCAAGCGTGGCGATTATGGCAAAACCCCCCATGTTATGTCAATGTGGCGAAACTTGGGGGAGGCCTATGTCCAGCAGTGGACGTCTTTCGGCTGAAATGATGATGATGATGATGATGATGATGATGATGATTTTTAAACAAGCTTTTATTGAAATGTAAAGAAAAAAAATAAGTTTATCTATAGACATTGAAGCCGTATAGAAACTTTCGTATCTGGCCTATTACCCGTTGAGCAGTTCCCTCGTGAGGAGACGACCTTGGCTACAGGAGAACCAAAGGTGTGTGCATTTCAGCGCAATTGGTTAGGGTAACTGGTTTCTAATTCAGTTGCAAGATTTGACCAATAGATACTAACTAACTAACAAGGAAAGGTAAATAAAATCTTATTATAGCTACTACTATTGCGTCAGTTTGGCCAGGCAACAAAACCAAAATACCAAAATAAAAATTTGTATAAATCCTGACAGAAAATCTATTATCATGTTATCTACTATGACATTAGTGGTTGGTATCTCTGACAAACAAAGGCTATTTGCTTTTTTTTTAGATAAGATTGGTCAATGGACACAATTGTTACACTAGGTTTAACCAGTGGTGTTAAATACTTCCTGTCACAAAACCATCATCATTAGCAGAACTCAGTCCACGGCAGGACGACATAATTTCATTGATTACTTTCCCATCGGACTATGGGAGTGTGTCTGAAAGTCTACGCTTATGTCTAAGCACATACTTGTGGCACCAACCACAAGATCCACTTTCTCCACTTTTATCTACCGCCATGATCGAAAACGGTCAGGAGGATTACATTTTTAAACAATGAATTCTTCTAACTTAACAGCTGATGTATTGCTCGGAAG
Source organism: Cerastis rubricosa (assembly GCA_949152445.1). Lineage (NCBI taxonomy): Eukaryota > Metazoa > Arthropoda > Insecta > Lepidoptera > Noctuidae > Cerastis > Cerastis rubricosa. The sequence continues at coordinate 6,423,392 of OX424547.1, forward strand.
TTGCTTCCATGACTTCTTCTCCTCAGCTAAAACATTAGGAAGTGGTGTAGAGTGCCTCCTTTTATAGAGACCATCTTATATCTTTTTTGACGTTGAAAGATTCAAGTTAATCACACCCTTTTTTGAAAAAAAATACTTTTGAAAGCCCTCTCCAACAGCACGCCACTAATCTCTATATTTGGCCACTTTCATACATCTGCAAACATAATAACTCTTTGTGTTCCAAAAACGGTTAACACTTCGTCTCCCTGCATTTAAAAACTGTCACATAACCACAAGATAAGGGTTCACAAAATGATTCTAAAAACCACCTGGGGTCCACACTCGGGATTCCCACACGGAATCATATTTTATATGAAATTGACAGCTTCGACAAATTGCAGGGAACGAACAATTTATCACTGTACGGTACCAAACTAGACGAAGATTGGACGATTTAGACGTTTTATTGTTGCTTTACATGGATAGCAAAAGTATCAGACCCTTTCCGGAAGGGTTGACAGAAGGATTTTACCCAGATCAGTAACAAGGGGTATGTTGCCAATAACAGCAACCAGCAACCGACTCAGGCTCTGAATTTTCCAGTGAAAAGCAAGAAAACACTGCCCAATCCAAAGGCGAAACTCAAGACCTCACTCAGCAATCCCACTCATCTTGACCAATGAGAGCACTTAGTCAACCTATTAACAGTACTTAACAGGTATTCTTTGGAACGTGTTGCTGGAAAGTTTTCTCACACTAGTTCAGTCTTCAGTCAGTTCTTCTTATCGATATTTGGATGGTATTTTAAAACCATGGCATCAAACCATTTCTTAAAAAAAAAACATATTCTCAGTCTCTAATTGTAAAATACTGGTATTCAGCTACATCGAACATAGTTTGGATAAGGCTAGGCAGATGATGATTAAAGAAACAAGTGTTTTATTTGAGACACGCATATGACGCGTGCGCATAGTAGGTAATGGTCATGTTTGTATTTACCTTTTCGCATGTAAATCATATCTAGATTATTTGTAAATGTGTAGGTAAATCTGATTAAGTCATATCTGAAACTTAGCTTACTCGCCTTTCATTGTAAATCGCCTAAAAAAAAAAAACTTTTTAATTCGGATAAGCAACATCCATACGGGTTAGTAAACATAAAGATAACTTATACCTATGTTAGTAAACTTATGTATCTATTTAGAAACCAATAAATAATAATGATAAGAATTAATATAAAAATTAATATGAAAAATCAAATCATCATTATAAATTATAATTTATAAATGATTATTATTATAATTATATGTAGGTACCTATAATTTATAAATTATTATTTATTTATAATGATGTACTGAATAAGTGGGAACCGTTTTAACGTCGATGCTTCCATGGCTTCCACCCTGTATATATTTGTAATCATTTATGCAAATAAATGATTTTTATCCTCGAAAACGGCTCTAACGATTTCGATGAACAATCGATCTATCTGGGAAAATTTTCTCTATATCTACACCCAAGCAGAGCTCACCCAGAGGTCAACCAGGACTTGTGTTAAAAAAAGTGTGCTACGTTCAGAAAGGTATGAGTAATTTAAAAAGAAACACCAATTTCGGTTCTGCAGTTTCGCGGTGAAAACGTAATTATCAAACTCTCTAGGCGAGTTAAATAGTAGGTACCTAAGTGAGTTTCATAACTATCGCTTAGTTATAAATGGCCTACACACCGTGATCACGCAAATACCTAACAAATGAATGAATTTTATTTCAGAAAACAATATATCTAATCTAATCCATAAGTGTTAGTAACTTAATATTAATAACTAATGCTTGATCACGGTGTGTAGGCCATTCGTAGTGTAGGCGATATCTAGGTAATCAGGCAGGATTAATTTTATCCAATTGATGGATCAGCGTCCGTACCATGACGTCTTAAAACATTATTGTTCCATTCCTATTCCAGAGTGAAAAAGAGACAGAGCTATACAGGTCGTCTGCTACAGTGAGCAAAATGCGATTTTGCTCACTGAGTGAGACAAAGTAACTTTTTAATTATTTTTTTAGAAAGCCGCGAATATCTTATTCAGCCTTGGGTTAATCATACAATTCGAAACATTCACACTCCATCTCTTTCCCGCCATGAGAAAGAGAGAGAGATACAAAGACCAGCCCTTTCGAAGTTCCTATTTTGAATTCGACCTCAAAGACAAACACGTTCGGAATTTCGTACTAACTAAAGAAATTTTGCAAAATGATAATTATGTCTTTTAATGTAATTTATTGAATTTTTAACTTATTGTTGTATTTAAACGAAAATAAGTATTTACTGCAAATTCAAACTCAAACTCAAACTCAAAGCATTTATTTCAATTAGACCATTACAGGCACTTTTGAAAGTCAAAGAACAAAAAAGAAGAAAGCGAAGCTACAGTCCCAGTCACAAGACATAATAACTTGTGAAAGTACTGTAGTTGCCCATTCCAAAGCGTAGATCTCTATGGAGAAGAATGGGCAAGAAACTCCATGGACACTCTTTTAAATCAAAATATGTTACAAAATCTTGGTTACATCAATCGTGTTGAGAATTACTAGTATGTGAGAACGATGTAGAAATACGGGCAAGTTAAGAGCGTCCAGAGTAAAAGACGAAATCAATAATTCGAAAAAAAGTTAAAAATAAAATAATTAAAATAAACCGTGGCAGCTAAGAGATGACCAGGCACAACTGAGAGCGCCCGTTCACGAACATGACGCATGTATCAGCCATCATTCATCATCATCATCATCATCATTTCAGCCCAAAAGACGTCCACTGCTGGACATAGGCCTCCCCCAAGTGTCGCCAAATTGACATTTTGGGGGGTTTTGCCATAATCGCCACGCTTGGCAGGCGGGTTGGCGATCGCAGTACGGTTGTTACAAAATTACAGAGAACGCTGCTGCCCATTCTCTGGCAAGTCCCTTAGTCGCCTCTTACGACACCCACGGGAAGATATGGGATAGTGCTATTCTTTACGTCCGACACCATACAGAGCTACAGCCATCATTCAACTCAACCATATTGAAGGGAACTAAATGACCCGACACACCCGCCGCCATCAGCGTGACATTTAAGTGAGCATGACATTTACTCAACCGCCAGGGTAAATTCGCGTCAGTGTAAGATGTAGGTACTCAGTAAATGGTGGCTTTACAGTACATAGTTTTCACACATGTGCTATGCAATTATATAATACTAAGAGATTGAATCTATACAAAGCAAAGATATTTATACAATCTTCTGCAGCTTCCACAGTAACTTCACATGGTAATTTGATAGCCCCTATGGTTGTGGAGCAGGACCACCATTGAGCCAAGCATTTTTATCATCAATGTAATCCCCCAACTTATAATATGCTTGCCTACATTTTAAATTTCGTTTCATTCAGTTGTAGAATGGGGGGAGGTATTTTATTGTAACAATAATAAAACTAATATTTAACCTGTAAATATTTATTTCCAGTTCAAATAATGATACGTAATATATTTTGAATACTGAAATATCATGGGTGCTATTTCCGAACACGCCATAATTTATAATTTAAATAAAAGAGCAGGAATAAAATTTCGTGGCTGGCGTAAAGACTTGAATAAGTTAAAAAATATTAAAATATGAGTGAAACTAGCGACGAGAACAGTACCTCTACCTACAATGTTAATTATTTTGATTCACAATAAATAGTTATTTCAATCTATTCCTGTTTATTATTTGATCTCCTAAAGTGTTCTCGCTGCTGAAGTGAAAAGTTATGTGTGTAACACGAGAGCAAAGTTTTATGCATCTCGTGCCTTTGAATCCCTCGCCACTCTCAGGATTCAAATTTAGAATCACTCGCTACGCTCGTGATTCAATCGTTCAATCCTTCGCTTGCTCAGGATTCAAAATCAGCACTCACAGCAAAAATAGGCTTTGCTCTCTTGTTGCACAAATAACAATTTTTTTTTTCACTGACTTTTAAAATTAACTTTAGTTTTTAAGATGTATAGGATATATATACAACACACATCATCGTCTAATAAACACTTACATCATCATCATCAGCCTATAATGTTCCCACTGCTGGGACACAGGCCTCGATCCTCTCTATAAGAGGGAGTGGGCGGTAATCCACCACGCGGGCCCAGTGCGGTTTGCTGGATGTCACATGTCTTCGAATTTTTTGTTCTCGGACATGCCAGTTTCCTAACAATGTTTTCCTTGACCGTTTTTGAGGGCAGCCGTGATGAAATAAACAGGCAAGTGCATTAATTACACAAAGTAATGCACTTGCCTGGGTTCGAACGCACGGCTGACTGCTCATAAGTCTGGGCTGCCACCACTGGGCCACCGCTGCTGTCAATAAACCTAACATATAATATAAATTTAAAAGCAAAGCATCGGATATATGGAATCTAATTAATAAAATCAGACATTATTTAATTATTTTATCAATAAAATTCCGATGAAATAAGTACCATGACATGTGTATTTTTATCTTGCCGTTACTTTCCTAATTCATACTGTATCTGGACTACATTTGCGAGACCTAAGTATATTTGATAGCGATAACTGATTCTGATGCAACACCAAACATTGTTTCTAGATATATTGATATGATTACCTATTATTTTATCCTTTTGATTACAAAACTTGCGTAAGATAGTATTAGAATAAGAAACATCATAAATGATGCAAGCTCCGCATACACCTACTTCATCATCATGTGCCTAGCCTTTCATTCATGATGTAAGTTCCATATACACCTACGTTCTACATCATATGCCTAGCCTTTCATTAATGATGCAGGCTCCTCATCATGTGCCTAGCCTTTCCCTAATGATGCAAGTTCCGCATACACCTACTTCTTCATCATGTGCCTAGCCTTTCATTAACGATGCAAGTTCCGCAACCACCTACATTCATCATCATGTGACTAGCCTTTCATTAACGATGCAAGCTCCGCATACAGCTACATACATCATCATGTGCCTAGCCTTTCATTAATGATGCAAGCTCCTCATCATTTGCCTAGCCTTTCATTACCGATGCAAGCTCCGCATACACCTATATACATCATCATGTGATTAGCCTTTCATTAATGATGCAAGCTCCGTATACACCAACATTCAACATCATGTGCCTAGCCTTTCATTAATGATGCAAGCTCCGTATACACTTACATTCGTCATCATGTGACTAGCCTTTCATTAATGATGCAAGTTCCGCATACACCTACTCAAATCAAATCAAATCAAAATATTTTTATTTTACATAGGCCTACACGGGCACTTATAAAACGTCGGCAAAAAGGTGCTCGGTCCGGGCTGGTCGTTTCCTATGGAGAAGAACCGGCAAGAAACTTCATGGTTACTCTTTTAAAATCATTTGGTTTTACAATATTTCTGTTACAGCGTTAGTACCAAACTACTTCATAATCATGTGCCTAGCCGTTCATTAATGATGCAAGCTTCGCATACACTTACATACATCATCATTTGCGTAGCGTTTTCCCAACTGTGTTGGGGTCGGTTTCCAGTCTAACCGAATGCAGCTGAATATCAGTATTTTACATAGAGCAACCAGTCTCACCAAACCAGTCTAACCAGTCTCACCATGTGGTATCATATTACCCAGTAACAGAGTTGTGGTAGTTAGATAGGCAGTCGCAACATGCTCCATACTGGTATGCAACTGCGGTTAGACTGTGAGCCGAGCTGTGATTGGTTTGGAAAAGGCTAGGCAGATGATGATTGTAAGATAAACGAGCAACATCTAACTTTACTCCCGAGGATAGTACACACATTTCCGATGGGAATTCAAATGATGTTGCAATAGTATTCAGCCTGCATCCGATACGTCACACTGATTCTGATTTGCAACTAGCTTCATAATTAGCCAGTTGTTTCTACGTTATGATCATTACCTATGTCTACTAATTAAGACTCATTATATCTATCCCTGTCTGATGATAAGGATATCAAATACTTAAACCTCACATGTAGGTACTAATGTGCAAACATTTGTGTACCAATCAAGAACAAGTTGTTAGTATTTTACTGAGCCTCAAGAAATTGGAATAATCACGGTTGTTTTGTCTTAATTCTACGTAACATAACATCACACCTGTAATCCCCGAAGGGATAGGTAGAGTTGTATCTAATAATACACCCACATTCCGCCAGGGTCCCCCATTGCCATCAACCGGTAACAAATCCTGACTCCGTGGCTGCTACTGAGAAAATAACATTTCGCCCGACCTGGGCATCCAACCCAGGCCCTCGACCTCAGCAGTTACGCTTGCGAATACTAGATCAAAAAGGGAATTAATTCTACGTGCGTGGAAATATTCTAATGTTTTCATCTAATTGAAAACCACCACCACCACTTGATTCATACTTCCATACTTAATATTATAAATGCGAAAGTCACACTGTTTGTTTGTTACCTTTTCACGACTAAACGGCTGATCGGATCGTAATGAAATTTGGCAAGAAGATACATTTCAACCTGGAGAACGACGAGCAGCAATTAAAAATGTTGCGAAATCGGGGAAAATGTGACCCAGATGAAGTTGCGCGGGATAGCTAGTATTGTAGCGTAAATAAAAATAAAAGTCGTCACAGCTACATGTTAATACGTATAATTTTGCTGTTATTAAAAAAAAAAACCTAATACAATTTTTTATATAAAATTTAAAAGGATCAAAAAAAAGAATTAAATAATGGGCGACATGTAATATTATTTTATGTAAAGCAGCGAAATGGGTTGTTCAGAATTGTATAAAGTCTGTAATTTTGAAAATTAAAACAAGGTGAGAAAGGAGTTGCAACACCTATTCAGCCCTAGGCGCGATCAAAATGTATCCGAGTTTAAGGCGCTCTTCTAGGCGACTTTCATGCTTTTGAGGGGGTGAAGCAGATGAAGAGGGGCGTCGAGTAGTCCCTTTAGTCCCGCCTACTGGCGGGGTGCCCCGCTTGAATCACGTCGATGTGCGACGTCAATAAATGTATAGAAGCTTAATTTCAAAACTCATTATAAAAGTACGAATAGCCCAGCGCGCCGCTAGCCTACATCGCACATTGCTTCCGCGGTGATCTCTAGGTTCGAACCTCAATGCACGCAATTCTTTTTTTTCTTATTTTTTTAATATAAGGTATGTACCTACATTTCAATATCGCATTTTTTTTTAAATATGTTTATATTTTTGTTTTCTTATTTTTTCCTAATAAGTTATAGGTTGATTGTTATTTTGGATTGTTTGGTTGTTTGGATTGTTATTTTATAGAAAAGGTTATCGAAAAATTATCGAATAAGTAGATTCGTCAAACGAATAATAAATAATTCAAAGCAGCCTCATGGACAACCAAGGGCATTAAAGTCGGCAGTAAGAGGTTGACGAATCTCCGACTTGCCGACGACATGGTCCTTTTTGCCCACACAGCCCTGGAACTACAGACTATGCTCCAAAAACTGCACGCGTAGCATGACCGCCGTAGAAACGGGCTATGTCGACGGAAAAATCGACAAAGTGCCACATTGTCATTGTCTATCTGTCATTATGTCGATTATTCCGTAGACAAAACTCGTTTCTACAGTGGTCTTGCTACGCGTGCAGTTTTATTTTTTAATAAAGAAGTAAATTTAAAATTTATTGTTCGATTAAATTTTGAATTTGTCAATAGGGCGTGGCGCCATCTATTGTGATAAGAAATTTATTGTTGTTTTCCTTCGGATCAGTACTTTTTGTCGGGATGAAAGGTATCCTATGGCCGTTTGTGTACGCCTTACAACGTACATGCAGAATTTGAGGATGATCACTTCATTGGTTTAGGCGTGAAGAGGTAACAAACAAATTTTTAATATAAAAATTTTCGCACTTATAATATAATAACTAACTGCGCGCGACTTCGTCCGCGCGGACTTTTTTTATGTGTATAAATAAAATAGATTTTGGACGATTCTCAGACCTACCCGATATGCACACAATTTCATACAAATCGGTTCAGCCGTTTCGGAGGAGTATGGTAACTAACTAACACTGTGACACGAGAATTTTATATAAGATATAAGTATAATATATAAATATATATTTAAAGAAATATTTATTTATATAAAAATATAAAATTAGGCTCAAGATAGAGAAATTAACTTGTAGCGGTTCGATATTAGTTCAATGCTAGCTCAGTGGATAAGACCGTGCGCCTCACACACGAGGAGTTGAAAGAATATTCACAGGAAAGAGACAGACGGAAAGTAGTCGCCGTCAAGAATTGGCAAGTTCCGAAAGACAGGACACAGGTCAGAGTATTTTTGGGTTTTTGCTCCTACTACCGACGGTTCGCAAAGAATTTTGCTGACATTGCGAAACCTCTACACAAACTCACTGAGGAAAAGCGACAATTCTGTTGGGACAAGAGCTGCGATGTCGCATTTCAGGAATTAAAGAAACGTCTGTGCAAAACACCTATTTTTAAACAAACCAAACCGGAAAGAAATCATTGCGTTACTCGACGGGTACTGCCGTTGTAAAGACATTGCAGCATTTCAGTAAATAAACTCTTTTGCAAAAAAAAAAAAATGGGCACCATAGATATTTTCTCTATTTCAATGAAAAATAACAAGAAAGAGGTTTTATTCATTTGACAATGTATTGGCATGTCATTTGAAGCATCCTGGCATGATTCTTTACGTTCCAAATTTAAATTTTGAAATGAGCAAAAGAAAAATATTGATTATTGTAAAATTGCTCTACTAATGGCGCGAATTGCTGAAACGATATTTTGACTGATTACTAAAATTTTAAAACTCTTTGCAAATTAAACAATTTAATTTTTCTTTTTACATTAAATACCAGTTTTTGATATGAGTTAAAAGCGATAAGGGCCGGTAAAATTATAGCCCTACTTGAAGAAGGTCGTTCGCAAACTTACGTGTCTCAGCGGCTAAATGTGAGTCGTTCAACTGTCCAAAGGACTTGGCAACGGTATCAAGAGACCGCTTCGGTCAAAAGAAGATCTGGTTCGGGAAGAAAACGATGCACAGAACCAAGAGACCGCTTTTTGGTGAGTCAGGCGTTGCGGAATAGTAAAGCATCAAGTGTGGACCTGAAGAAGAGCCTTGAAGAAGAGGGGTAGAAGTTAGCTTGTGGACGTTCAGGAGGAGGCTTTGGCTGCCAATATCAGGAGTTACCGCCCGGCTCGGGGTCCTAATTTACTCCGTGAGCACCGTGTTGCTCGACTTTAGTTTACTCGAAACTGTGCTTCATGGACTCTGGAGGACTGGAATAAAGTATTGTTTTCTGATGAAGCTAGAATCTCTTTGTGCGGAGAGGACCGACGCCGACGAGTGCTACGAAGACCACGGGAACGCTATGCGGAAGTGTGTTTCGAAGAAATCACTCCTTATGGCTGAAGCTCCGTTTTGTTTTGGGCAACAATTAATTCGACGCAGCGTACGGAGTTAGTTTTCATAGAAAATGGAACATTAAAAGCACACCGGTACATAATGAAATTCCTAATTCCATATGCACAACCTGCATTGACTGTACTTGGGGAAGATTCCATTTTTATGGACGACAATGCTCGCCCACACCGTTCTGACGACGTGGAAGCGTACATGCAAGAAGTTGGGATCCGTCGTTTAGATTGGTCAGATCGAACTCCTGACCTCAATCCAATTGAGCATGTCTGGGATGTTCTAAAGAGACGGGTAAGATGAGTGCAACCTGCTCCACAAAACATCAGGGAGCTAAAACGAGTCATTGCAGAAGAGTGGGAACGTATTCCTCAAAACGTTATTAAAAACATCGTGGAAAGCATACCCAGAAGGATTCAAGTTGTGATTTTGGCAAGAGGAGGTCACACTCGTTATTAGGTTTTTACATTTGTAACTTTATTTAATCAAAAAAAGTAAAAAAATCTTCTTGTCTTTATGCCGACCACTTCTTATTGTTTGGCCGTGTACATCGGTTTGAAAGAATTGATCGACTTTTTAAAAAAAATATTGCCGAAGTTCACTTCACGCGTATTAATTTACACGATTATAAGTATACAGAGTACGTCAAATAATTAAATTTCATGGCAAGAGAACGATGATAACTCAAATCGTCCTTAGAACGTAATTTCCTTAGGTGCCCGTTTTTTTTTGCAAAAGAGTGTATTTGCTGGGACGAAAGTTCCAGCTGCGAACTGACCATGCTGCATTGAAGTGGCTATTACAGTTCAAAAATCCGGAGGGACAAGTGGCGACATGGATTGTGATGATGGTGGATTGAACTACTGCAAGAGTTCGACTGCATAACTGAACATCGCACTGGGAGAACTCACGGTAACGCAGACGCCTTGTCAAGAAGACCTTGTCCTGAAGATTTTAAGCACTGTGCCAGGCAAGAGACTAAGGAGGTAGCAACCGTGAGGGTGCTTAGAACGAATCTCAGTGATGAATGGAAGGAAACCCTACAGCAGGCTCAGCAAAATGACTCAGAGATCAAACCGATCTTCGAGTAGATCAAAGCTGGTGCTCCTAAACCCAAGTGGAGTGATGTGGCAGCGATGAGTTCCATCACGAAGAGTTATTGGGCCCAATGGAACAGCTTGGTTATCCAGGATGGAGTCTTGTGCCGTAAATGGGAAAACGCTCGAGGGGACAGGTGTCATCTACAAATGGTTGTCCCTAAAGCCAAAGTACCGGAGGTTCTACGGCTCTACCATGATGTATGTTCAGGAGGACATATGGGGGTAAAAAGGACTCTAATGAAGATCCGAGAGCGATTTTACTGGATCCACTGTCGAGAAGATGTGGAGGACTGTTGTCGTAAATGTAGCACTTGTGCGGCTGTGAAAAGACCACAAACACGCAGCAGAGGTGTAATGAGAGGTGCATTAAAAGTGTACAACGTTGGAGCCTCCTGGGAATGGTGAAACATTCTCAGAGAGTGAAAGTGGGAACAAGTACTTAATGGTTGTCATGGATTATTTCCACAAAGTGGCCAGAAGTGTTCGATTCCTAACCAAGAAGCTACAACTGTCGCAGATAAATTGGTTCAGGAAGTTTGGAGTACCCTTAGAAATTCACAGTGATCAAGGAAGGAATTTTGAATCACAAGTATTTCAGGAGACTTGCCGAATGATGGGTACCCACAAAACAAGAACCACTTCTTACCACCCACAATCTGATGGAATGGTGGGACGCTTTAACCAAATGTTGTAGATAAATCTGCCAAAAGTCGTAGCAAGCAGGCAATAGGATTGGGACAAGCACATACAGCCGTTTCTTCTGTCCTACCGTAGTGCAGTCCACGAAAGTACGGCTGTGACACCAGCCTTCGTGAACTTTGGAAAGGAATTACGGTTACCCGCAGATTCAATCACTGGAACTGCCCCCGATGCACCACGCAGTGTTACAGATTATGCAAATGACTTGCGTAACAAGTTGAACGATGTCTATGAGCATATCTGACAATTCGGCCAAGATGTCTGAGAAGATGAAGACCCGTTATGACCAGAAGACGAACAGAAGAGGTTTCGACGAGAATTCACTGGTGTGGTTGCATAACCCAGTGCGTAGCAAAGGTAAGTCTCCGAAATTGCAAGCAAAACCATACCATATGGGATGGACCATAATGAGTCGTGACCAGGATTGTCCAGGGTCAACGATGTCACCTACCGAATACAGAAGGGTCCACGAGGTGCGCCTAAGATCGTACATGTACGATCTACATGTACGATCTTAGGCGCACCTCGTGCAATTAGCACGATACTACGGGACTAACGATGCTCGGGACGAGCATGTCTAAGGAGGGGCAGTGTTACGTTGCCTGCTTTACGAGAACATTCTAGGATTACGTTCGAGTCTAGAATGATCCAGTATGTCTAGAAGATTCGAGAATAATCCTAGAATGTTCCACAATGGAAATGTCTAGAAACTTTGAGAAAGTTCTGGACCTTTCTAGAACTTTCTAGAAGGATTGCTTCCACTATAAAGCTATTTGGAAGGTTCAAGAAGGTTGTAGAACTTTCTCGAAGGATGGGTTTCCCCTAAGGAACTACCTAGAGATTCACGGAAGTTGTGGAAGTTTCTCGAACATGAGTCGGCCATATAAATAAGCGACGGGTGCGGAAGTGAGTTAGTCATGCATTCTAACTCACGCGACGAAGGAGCGGCGCAGACCAGCTATTCATTCGCTTACATGGGCGGCGTTACACAGTACATTGCCGCTCAAATTCAAACACTACGGCCCCTAGTCTGGAGCACGATCGGCTAGCTCTGAGAGCGTATGCAGACGGGGGCCAGCATCCTCAGCGGTAGGATGCGCCAACAAAGTCACCTCCGTCACAGGTCGTCATCCGCTGGGCCTCCTCCGGGCAACCGGAGGTCTCACCTGGCGGTGACAGACCGCCGAGGTGGCGTAAAGAAAGCGGCGCTCGCTACGGTAACGTTTCACCGTAGCTAAGCGCGCAGCGCCCAGCGCCGCTGGCGACTCCTACCGGACAAAATGACAATTACACACTGGCGTAGGCGTTTACTGGCATGGTACGTTGCAGGGTTTTTCAAAGAGGAACCTCCTAACAATACGCGCCTTGTCCAGAATTACTGCTTTCTGAATCAAGCCCTTGATCCAGCTGCGAAACGAAAGACTCCTCAGATGTTGGTCGAGGTTTCTAAGCCAGTTAGCAGTACGCGGACCTTCCTATCACGAAACTTGTTTCCGCCTGACAAAAGACTGCTTAGCATCTTATTCAGGCGGCCAAAGGAGCGTTCCCTCAACGATTGTTTCATGTCAGCAGTATTGATGCCTAATGCTTCTGACATTCCCAAATACTTGTAGGTTTCTGTTGAGAAGAGGAATCGGATCGGAGATTCTGGAATCCCATGGATTCCATAATCTCGCTTCACATGCATGACTGCGCATTTGTCAACAAGTTTCTGTAACCATCAGTAGCTTCATCAGTTGCAAATTGTTGGGGGCAAAGAGTTTCATATCAATCATTTACATGGTTGGAAGGCAAGGTATGACCACCTCTCCTCAACCGAAAGCCCAGACCTGAACCCCTCAGTAGCATGCTAAGAGGGTTTAAGGCTAGGCAAAACCACAGGGCCTCCCTGTGGTCTTGCCTAGCACTGGGTGACTTAGCTCAGACTATCACCCTATCTACAATAAACTTTAAAAGGTCTAAAGATAGCCACTCGGAAACTGTATCATTAATGGCTTTTAAGTGTCTTCGCAGTCTTGATATAACTAAAAGTTTTTCCGAATTATACTATAGCTGAGCTAGTGTTTGTGAGGGAATCCCCGAAAAAGACAGCTGTGCTAGCTACATATTATTATTTTTCTTAATGTTTGTATTTTGTTCTTGAAGTTGTGAGGCCCTCCTCTGCCCTCCCCCCCCCCCCCCCTTTCTGCTAGGTTACTGGACAGACGGGTGCGTGGATAGACGAATGAAAGGGTGGACATACGGACGGGTCGGATGGAGATATGCATGAAGAGGTGAACGAACAGTAAGAATACACTAAATTAAAACAATCTAAGTCTAAATAAATTTTATTTCTTCGTTTGATGATTTTAGCAAAATCTAAATATATAAATTCTACACGACACAATTCTTCAAAATGTTGTCTTCTAACATAAGACGTTTTCATATATGGTATCTCTCGCGCTTTTTAGTTGACTTATTTACATATGATAAATCACTTTTATTTTGTTTATGGTTCCTCTACATTTTATTCTTGACAATTTACCAAATAGATGAAGTTGGCGCTTACGAAATTTTTCGATATTTTTATCATTGGTGTCATTTTTGTAGTTTTAGGGGTCGCTGATAACGAAGATTTGGTAAAAAAAAAACTTCAAGATGGTGCGGATGAAATTTTCAGTTTTTTCGTCATGGGGGTCATTTTCTTGGTTTTCGGGATCGCTGAAAACGGGAATGACGAATAAACAAAATTACATTATTTAAGTTTTCGGATTCCCTTTGCAGAACTTTGACCCTTCGCCACTGAGGTTCCCCACCCACAATTTTGACTCTTCGCCACTGATGATCACTAATTTTTTATTTACACTTTTTATGACTAAAATCGAACAAAAATTTACGCGAACGAAAAACTAATCATAAAATAAAATATAATAAACAGCTTTCAACAACAAACAGATCGAAATTTAATTTAAAAAATCTGAGCGGCGAGCGGAAAAAAGTGACATACGTCCATCTAGCAGCGCGCCTCAGCGGTCACTGTCACTCTGCGTAGAAATAAAAGAGATGCGACAAGACGCCGCGAATGGCGTGATGTTTCGTTCGACTTGTTCGAATAATTATCATTAAAAACATGAATCCTTACAAATATAGTAAATAAAACGAAAAAAAAAACCGACAGTTCCCTTTATTATTTTATATTACATCACTGTTATTAATTTAGTCAAGATTAGTTGAGCAGTAATACAGTTACACTTGCTTGAAAATCAGAACTTCTCGATTTTTTTTTATCAGGATTTTTTTCCAAAAACGTGTTTTGGGCCCGAAGGTTCCCTCATAAATATGGTCAAGAGTAACATATATTTTTTTTGTTGCTCTAAAATGTATACATTTGGCTAAAAAACTGTTCAAAGTTGCGTGTTTTGACGAGGCACAGCGTCTTAAATACTACACCGGAAAAAATACATTGCGCGACCTTTTGACACGAATAGGATTTAAATAAATTAAATGATTGTACAAAAAAAAAAGAAACTATACTATTGCTAAAGATTAAAAAAAGGATTAAAACAAAATTTGTTCCCTGAAGGTCCGGATCCTCGCTCGAAATCGGATCTTCGCTGTTGCTCCGGGTCTCAGGCGGCAAGCCTCGGAGCCAACCGCCAGTACGCGTCTCCCGACCCCTGGTCGGCCTTGAGTCGCGGCGCCGAAAGTATATGGGTCACTAGATCTTAGCTAGGACAAAAGTCCTAGAACCGATTCTGAGCGAATCTATGGTGAGAAAAATACAGAAAAATTAACACCATGCACCGAGAGAATCTTTTAAGCAGAAAAAATTTAAAATGTTTCAAATACATACCGGTTCTTGGTGAAATCACTTATAACCGACTATTCAGTACAGCACTACAAAATGTAAATTATCTTTCTTAGGTCTTTTTTGACTTTAGACTACAAATAATTTATCAATTAAATTACGAAACGGAATAATATGTCTGTTATTTCCAAAGATTCGTCGCCCATCTGAGAAAAATTTTCTTACGTGACATCCCATGGAATCGTCATATTTTTAAATTTGAACCGAAGTAAGAAAAAGTAAATTGATTAGAAATGAGGTCGACTTACACGAACAGAATAGTTTTTATTCAGCCGAAAACAGCGTGATAATGCTGCAATACCCTCTTTCTAAGAAAAAAAGGACGTAAGTACGAGTGAGAAAGAAGAAAAAAACTGGATCAGGCAAAAACAAAAAACAGGCATCATATCTGAATCAAACGATATCGAAGTGCAACAGATACTGAATAAACACGGAGGCCACCACATCTAAACGTTATCCGCGCGAACTCGCGATATCTCAATTACATCTATGGAGAATATGAAAGAAAATAACGAACACCTAAATCTAAATACATATTGTTCAGTTAGAGCCAAATTCTAACCTACCACATCCTTACAATTATGAAGAACAACCAGTGAACTTTAGATCTAAGTAAAACTAACCTAACTTAACATAAGACTTAACTATTACCTATCAACTATAAGAAAAAACTTGGGGATCAAATAACCTATCAACTATAAGAAAAAAACTTGGGGATCCCCAAAAATAATTAACGTGAACACGTAAAGTCCAACCTTTAGTTATAGAAACAAAAGACAAGTTGGACAAAAAAAAACTAAGTGTAAGAAAGAAAACTTAAATCAATTAAGTCAAAGATGAACTCAAGACATAGAACTTAAATCAGAGAACTCAAGTCATAAAACTCAAGTTTAAATTCAAATTTAAAATTAAATGTTGAATGTCACGCCATCTGTGTTAAAATAAAAGTAACAAAATAACCTTAGAATTCAAGTTGACATAACACAGAAATAAATAGATGTCACTATTAACAGGTAATCTATTAAGTTTTTAATCTAATCAAAAACTTATGCAAAGAAATATTCCAAAGAGGAAAAAGGATTAGAAAGCAAATGTCAATATGGAACAAAGAGAATTTAATCCAATTTATTTTAAGATATCTTTGATATGATATTGTCCGGAGTGGACTGAATCACAATCCTGTAGCAAAAAGGTGGTCCTTGAAATGACTCTTATTACACGGCACTTAATAAAACGTGGAGCAAGCTTCCCAGAGAAAAAATCACCTCCAGACGACTTGGAAAAATTCCTTCTCCATACAGTATCGCCAACATTCAGAGTGACAGCTGATCGATTAGAATTATATGCACGAGAGTTACGGAGAAAAGCTAAAGAAAGATTATCAGCAACCTTTGCATAGACTTCGCTGAGAGAAGATAGGTTTGAAGCATGACGAGCCCGACTGTCTGCCAAATTAGAGCTTCGAGTCTGACTATTTACATGACTGCTATCCATAAGGACCTCTCTACCAAACATAAGAAAGTTAGGCGTAAAACCAGTAGCTAAATTAACACAAGAATTGAGATAAAGCTTAACTTTAGGTAACATTTTAGCCCAACTTCTTTGGTTTTCACCAACCAAAATACCTAAACATGTTATAACGCTTTGGTTGTATCGCTCAACCGTATTTGCTTGGGGTGTATAATATGGCGTAAAAGTAGGTGATTGAATATGGAATGATCTGAGAAAATTAAGGAATTGATTACTACGGAAAACTGTAGCGTTGTCACAAAGAATAGTACGCGGAACCCCAAAATTAAAGAAAATTTCAGACTCTAACGCTTTTATAACAGAAAGAGTGTCAATCCTTTTCAGAGGAACTAACCAAACATATTTGGAAAAAACATCTACCATAGAAAGGATATATTTATAACCATAATAAGCGCAGGCCAACGGACCAATTATATCGATAGAAATCATCTGTAAGGGCAAGGAAACCTCTTTAGGGTAACACATCTGACCGCGAGGTTGTGTGTTCGAAATTTTATAGGCTTTACAAACCTCACATTGACTTAACGTCGAAGTAACGTCACGGAACATATTTGGCCAGTAGAACAAATCCCTAAGCTTTAGATAAGTTTTAGTAACACCGGGATGTATCGAAGGAAAACTATTGTGAATTTCCCAAATAGCGTCTGGAACTTTTTCAGCTGGTAACACCACACGCCATGGTTCAGAAGATAAAGGAGTAGAAACAGGCATGCGTCTCATAAGGATACCGTTATTTATAGCGTATGCTGGGAACATTTGTGGCGTATCTCGAGCACCTATATATATCTTCTTATACCAACGGTCATTAGCATGTTCAGGACCCTGGTCAAATGACACAGGATTAGCATGGATCCTGGAAAGAACATCGGGGACTATATGTTGCGAACCTTTACGATGCACAATATCAAAAGTATATTGGGAGATAATAGTAGCCCAACGAGCTAAACGACCAGATGGGTTGTTAAGAGAGAGGAGCCACTTAAGGGCCATATGGTCTGTTATGACAGAAAACTTCATACCATCTAAATAACATCGAAAATGTTTAATTGAATCCAAAACTGACAAGAGTTCACGCTCTGTTGTACTATAATTGCGTTCAGTTTGAGAGAATAAACGCGAATAATAGGCGATTGGATGTTCCACATCGTCTATCTTCTGTGTCAGTACCGAACCAAGACCAACAGCTGACGCATCACACTGCAGGATGAACGGCTTCGAGAAATCAGGACATGCCATAACAGGCGTATCGATTAGCGCTTGTTTCAACTTAGTGAAAGCTTGATCGGCTGCATCGTTCCAACTTATTGGATCATTACCCTTTCTCTTACCGATAAGGGCAGTAAGCGGAGCAATTATAGAAGAAAACCCTTTAACGAAACGCCTATAATAGGAACACATACCAATAAAACCGCGTAATGACTTAGCTGAAGTAGGAGTAGGATAATCTTTAATAGCATCAAGTTTGCCGGGATCGGTTTGAAGACCCTTTTCTCACTCGTACTTACGTCCTTTTTTTCTTAGAAAGAGGGTATTGCAGCATTATCACGCTGTTTTCGGCTGAATAAAAACTATTCTGTTCGTGTAAGTCGACCTCATTTCTAATCAATTTACTTTTTCTTACTTCGGTTCAAATTTAAAAATATGACGATTCCATGGGATGTCACGTAAGAAAATTTTTCTCAGATGGGCGACGAATCTTTGGAAATAACAGACATATTATTCCGTTTCGTAATTTAATTGATAAATTATTTGTAGTCTAAAGTCAAAAAAGACCTAAGAAAGATAATTTACATTTTGTAGTGCTGTACTGAATAGTCGGTTATAAGTGATTTCACCAAGAACCGATTCGCTCAGAATCGGTTCTAGGACTTTTGTCCTAGCTAAGATCTAGTGACCCATATACTTTCGGCGCCGCGACTCAAGGCCGACCAGGGGTCGGGAGACGCGTACTGGCGGTTGGCTCCGAGGCTTGCCGCCTGAGACCCGGAGCAACAGCGAAGATCCGATTTCGAGCGAGGATCCGGACCTTCAGGGAACAAATTTTGTTTTAATCCTTTTTTTAATCTTTAGCAATAGTATAGTTTCTTTTTTTTTTGTACAATCATTTAATTTATTTAAATCCTATTCGTGTCAAAAGGTCGCGCAATGTATTTTTTCCGGTGTAGTATTTAAACTCGGATACATTTTGATCGCGCCTAGGGCTGAATAGGTGTTGCAACTCCTTTCTCACCTTGTTTTAATTTTCAAAATTACAGACTTTATACAATTCTGAACAACCCATTTCGCTGCTTTACATACAATAATATTACATGTCGCCCATTATTTAATTCTTTTTTTTTGATCCTTTTAAATTTTATATAAAAAATTGTATTAGTTTTTTTTTTTTTTTTTTTATAACAGCAAAATTATACGTATTAACATGTAGCTGTGACGACTTTTATTTTTATTTACGCTACAAAAATGGCGCTTAAAAAACATACAAACACATACAAAAAACAACATAAAACATACAAACAATACATAAAATAATATTACATGTCGCCCATTATTTAATTCTTTTTTTTGATCCTTTTAAATTTTATATAAAAAATTGTATTAGGTTTTTTTTTTTATAACAGCAAAATTATACGTATTAACATGTCCCTGTTCGGGCGCCATTTTTGTAGCGTAAATAAAAATAAAAGTCGTCACAGCTACATGTTAATACGTATAATTTTGCTGTTATTAAAAAAAAAAACCTAATACAATTTTTTATATAAAATTTAAAAGGATCAAAAAAAAGAATTAAATAATGGGCGACATGTAATATTATTTTATGTAAAGCAGCGAAATGGGTTGTTCAGAATTGTATAAAGTCTGTAATTTTGAAAATTAAAACAAGGTGAGAAAGGAGTTGCAACACCTATTCAGCCCTAGGCGCGATCAAAATGTATCCGAGTTTAAATACTACACCGGAAAAAATACATTGCGCGACCTTTTGACACGAATAGGATTTAAATAAATTAAATGATTGTACAAAAAAAAAGAAACTATACTATTGCTAAAGATTAAAAAAAGGATTAAAACAAAATTTGTTCCCTGAAGGTCCGGATCCTCGCTCGAAATCGGATCTTCGCTGTTGCTCCGGGTCTCAGGCGGCAAGCCTCGGAGCCAACCGCCAGTACGCGTCTCCCGACCCCTGGTCGGCCTTGAGTCGCGGCGCCGAAAGTATATGGGTCACTAGATCTTAGCTAGGACAAAAGTCCTAGAACCGATTCTGAGCGAATCTATGGTGAGAAAAATACAGAAAAATTAACACCATGCTCCGAGAGAATCTTTTAAGCAGAAAAAATTTAAAATGTTTCAAATACATACCGGTTCTTGGTGAAATCACTTATAACCGACTATTCAGTACAGCACTACAAAATGTAAATTATCTTTCTTAGGTTTTTTTTGACTTTAGACTACAAATAATTTATCAATTAAATTACGAAACGGAATAATATGTCTGTTATTTCCAAAGATTCGTCGCCCATCTGAGAAAAATTTTCTTACGTGACATCCCATGGAATCGTCATATTTTTAAATTTGAACCGAAGTAAGAAAAAGTAAATTGATTAGAAATGAGGTCGACTTACACGAACAGAATAGTTTTTATTCAGCCGAAAACAGCGTGATAATGCTGCAGTATCTAATAAGTTATATATTAGGGGATCGAAAATAATACTTCTGACCAAAATTCGGCCATGGAGGCCTATCTCAGCTATTCCCATACGATACTTAAATTTTTAAACATTGCCCCACACTAGGAATTTCTCCTGTATCGTGGGTGCGTTTACAAACATTTAAACTCACAATCACAACCAACCAGACCCAGAACAAATATTTGTTCAGTGCAGGGATCGAACCCGCGACACGCAGCGCAGCAGTCGATCGCCCAACCACTGCGCCACCCGCTCCGTCAGTTAGATTGGACGGCAGATGACCGGAGAAACATCAGGCGCAGAACCGAGGCACGAGTTATCACACCACCTATTTCCAAACTGGACTGCTGCTGTGAAAATCTTATTGGAATATCAACTAAGTCAGTACTAATTAATCGACAAAAACAGGAATGTAAATAATATCTAAGCATTTAAAAATTGAATTTTATTGCCTTTCATTTCTTTTTTTAATTTATCATTCATCTCTACTCGAAAATAATTAATTTAGCAATACCCCATAGTTTTCATGAAAATAATATCTGCAATAAGTACGTAATATTAAGTCCTATATCATAAGTGGAGCGATACCATCATTGACTAATTAATTTTTCGAGTGCTGACCGTTTATAAAAGCGTCAAAAATGCACGAAATTACGACATTTGTCATTCGAAAAACCATTAGCTGGTATAAATTTTCGCGAAATAACAGCTTGACTCCCAAAATGAAGGCATTTATTGTGCTCTGCAGTGTAATTTCCATAGTTTATTGCAAAAGTTTTGGAGCACACTCTGGGTTTCACAAATGTAAGTTTACCGCAGCTTTCTTTTTGTTTGTTTGACAGTTATTTTGGCCTACACTGTAAACAAAACTGTGTAACGTTTCAACCGAACCGTGAAACCGGTTTAGGGGTATGAGAAACAGGGTGTAAAGTTCCTCAATACTCCATTGAAAAGAGAGGATCCTCCGACCAGACAGGTGTTATTGTCTAGTGGGCAACTGCCCGACAGTTGTTGTCGGGTTTCTCTATATAGTCTTAAGTCGATGTAAACTTTGCTTGCGCAATGTAGGAAATTGATGTAAGTTCTTCCGTCGTGTCATAGATGGCGCTGTAGTACTTTTTGTAGTAAGTTGCTTTTTGTAGGTCACTACAACGGTAAGTACAAGTTGCGGTCACAGCTCTGGACACTGACAATCCATATAACACTGAGGTACATAAAGTAGATGTCAATGTCTGATGTTCGCAGTTGGTCTGTAATTTGTACTTAGTTACCAATATAACATCCCGCTTGTGATCTTGTCGTTAGGATAGGTGTACCTAATAGCATTCCCACATTTCGCCGGTTATGTTCAAGTCCCATGTAATAGGGAGCGAACCTATTGCCATCAGCCGGGCACAGATCCAGACTCCGTAGCTGCTATTGAGAAATTCCTAATGGAAAAACCTAATAGCACTTTGCACGACCCGGGAATCGAACCCCGGACCTCATGCTCAGCAGTTGCCCTTGCGACCACTAGACCAACGAGGCAGTCCACCAATCTGACTGGTCCTCAATAATGTCTTACCTTATAGTATCCACTTACTAAGTAATTTCCGATTTCTTTTTGTTTTTTAGCCGGAGAAAGGTTATGCATCAACATGTGGGACGAAGGATGCAACAACGGTCAACTAGGAGGGGCTGGTAAGTACCTACTTGCTTATTTACCTACTTCTTTATCTGGGGAAAACCCTTCAAAATGTGTCCTGCATCTCCAATAACCATACTAGGAGGCTAAATAATAAGCACAGCCGCAAGGGTCGCTCTTCAAAGATGATCAGCACTTGCCAAGGTCGGTCTGTGGATGTTTTTAGGGTTCCGTAAAAACATCCACAGACCGACGTCGAAGGGTCAAACGGGACCCTATTACTGAGACTTCGCTGTCCGTCCGTCCGTCCATCCGTCCGTCCATCCGTCCGTACGTCCGTCCTTCCGTCTGTCTGTCACCAGGCTGTATCTCATGAACCGTGATAGTTAGCGAGTTGAAATTTCTACAGATTATGTATTTCTGTTCCCGCTATAACAACAAATACTAAAAACAGAATAAAATAAATATTTAAGGGGGTCTACTTGGCCACTACTCAAAACTATACAAAAAACTGACTTTTTTGCTCGTTTTTATAAATAATCCGACCAACCAGAGTCCAACTCGCACTTGGCCGGTTTTTTTTTCATTTATTACTTACTGAGTTTCCTCCGTGCCTCGGAAAGCACGTCAATCAGTCTTACCAAGGGGTATCATATTACCCAGTACTAACTGGGTTGTGGTGGTTAGATAGGCAGTCGCTCCATGTAAAATACTGTCATTCAGCTGCATCTAGCTTGAGGACAGGCCAGGTAAGGTAGATGATGTCTACGGAGACTCATCGATACATGCATGACCCGAGCGTGCGTAGATGCCCAGCATCATATTCGGAATGATCGTCAGAAAAATGTAATAAATTATATGAACCTCAACTTAAAGTAAATGTATAGCACCATAGCGACTGGATCGCTCAATGCAGCCCTATATTGAGCGAACCAGCCGCCCCTTCTTTAAAAAGGAGAACCCGCAGGTTTTCTGGCAATGTTTAACTGTGAATCAGATCCGCACCGCCCTTGACTCCACAGTCCACATTGCCCTTCACATAGCCAGGGACAGAAACAGTTGGAGAAAGGTCATCCGAGAGAAGGTGATACTGAAGGGAGGTCACGACCCTCAGCATTGAGGAATACGACGCAACGAGGAGGTTAACTGTGACAATTTATTTCAGGCAATGACGACGACTACCTGAATGGTGGCTTCAACCCTGGCAAGCGTTGTGTCAACATGTGGGACGAGGGATGCATCAACGGACAACTGAATGGTGCTGGTAAGTGACTAAATACTTACAATAATACTAGCTGTTACCTGCGACTTCGTTCGCGTGGACATTTTGAAGTTGATGAGTGAGAAAAAAATAGCGTACCTACGAACTATTCTTAGACCTAACAAATATTCACAAAAAAAATATAAAAATCGATCAAGCCGTTTCGGAGGAGTTCAATAACAAACTCTGTGACACGAGATTTTCATATGTAGGTATAGGTATTAGAAAATATATCTGATATAACGACATGTATGAGCATGAGGTCCTGGATTCGATTCCCAGGTCAGGCAATGTATTTTTGGGTTATTCCATTAGAAATTGCTCAGATTGCCTGATTGTGTGCCCTGTAGATGGCACTAGGCCCCTTAATATATGGGACTTAACATAACTGACGAAATGTGAGTGTACCATAGGGCAAACCTCCGCCTTACCCTTCAAAGATTACAAGAGCTGTTATGTTATGTACCTAATTAAAAGCTTCAGTACTGAATACTTTAGTTTTCTTTAAAAGTAAGCAATGTCGCGCTATGCCACACATTGCAGCAAGAAAGCGAAAAACCTTTTGCGCACCCAAGTAGGCCGTTGCAAACAAAATCTGGCTACTTAAATACTTTAATAAACTGTAACATTTTATATATTTTAGTTGAGATCCGGAGATCTGTGTAAATTGGTTGTGTTAGCCAATATAAGTACGTATAGTGGTACAACGTAAAATAATTATAATATTAACTGACGCCTGTTTTTGCAAACACTAGGAGTGAAAAAGCGCACTTTATGTACTATTATCCCTTAGTACCTAGGCATTAAAATAGGTACCTACCTATAACTGAAAACGGGCATGAGTACCACCTATACTTTATTTCAGGCAATGATGATAATTATCTGGGCGGTGGCTTTAATCCTGGCAAGCGTTGTGCCAACATGTGGGATGAGGGATGCATCAACGGACAACTTGGAGGTTCTGGTAAGTAGCCCTGTTAATAGGTACAGATAATTGTTCCGGGTCTGGCTGTTTGTAGGTATAGGTTTGTATAAACGCACCCACGATGCAGGAGAAATTTCTAGAGCAGAGAGACGTTTTCTTTAAAAAATGTACCTACTTAGTACCTATAAGTACTTACAAATGTATTGCTAGCAGTAGCAGAACTGTTTGTGTAATAGTGGGCTAGCCACAATAACATTGCAGACTAGTTCTGCATTCTGGATAAAAAAAAACAACCTTCGCGTCCAAGGACCCGAACTGGCATCCAAACGATCACCGTAACCCCTAAACCAGAGAGGCTTCTTTGACTATTCTCAAGAAAGAAAAAAACACATTTAAGGTTATCTGAAATCCTTCATATACATAGTTGAACATTGAAACTCGTTTTCTTTTTCATTTTAGGCAACGACGATGATTATCTGAACGGCGGTTTCAATCCTGGCAAGAGATCCCTCCAAAGCCTGCTCCAAAAACTGAAGAACATTAATCACCATTAATAAGATGACGACATGTTTCCGTGGACGTTTTATTTTCTTTATTAATTTTAAAAGTATACCTATGGCTTTGTTTCTATATAATATAAGCTGGTCTCATCACTGGTAGTTGAATATAAATTATGTAATTAGAGAAATGTTTTTAATTTAAATATCATCACAACTATAATTCTCGAAGGATAGTGGTGTTTAAATCCCAATACGTAGCGAGTCGTTAGCCTACTACTATTATGCATAAAAACAGACTACTGCGTGCTACTGAGAAATTCCTGATGGATATCATCATCATCATCACTTCAGCCGAAAGACGTACACTGCTGGACATAGGCCTCCCCCAAGTGTCGCCACATTAACCGGTCCCGTGCGACTCGCTTCCACCGGATCCCCGCAACCTTCACCAGGTCATCGGTCCACCTAGTGGGAGGCCTTCCAACGCATCGTCTTCCGGTTCGCGGTCGCCATTCCAGAACTTTTCGGCCTCATTGGCCATCCGTTCTGCGAGCAATGTGCCCTGCCCACTGCCACTTTAGTTTGGCAATTTTTTGGGCTACGTCAGTAACCTAGGTTCTCTTGCGGATGTCCTCATTTCTGATTCGATCACGCAAGGAAACTCCTAGCATAGCCCTCCCCATTGCCCTTTGGTTGGGTGACTTTAAGCCTTCTGATGGGGGGCCCCATCAGAAGGCTTAAAGTCTAAATTGTGAGCGACCACGTTTCGGTCCCGTATGTAATCACTGGCAACACACACTGGTTTTATACTTTCGTCTTCAGACACTGATGGATATAACACTGCCTAATCTGGGAAACAAACACAAACCCAAGACCTCAAGATAAGCACTACTGGCGCTTGCTACCACTAAAACGGTAACAAAACAACTCTGTCGCACAAACAGTGGATTCCATTCTCGTGTCAAGCTTAGTTTTTTGCATGAATAGAACGCGGTAATAGGGATACAAAACAGAACTAATGAAGCATAATATATGAAAAAAAATCCAGTACAATAAAAACTTTATTAGTCCCAATAAACTGCTATGAGCACAAGATGCTTACATAGACACTTTATAAAAATAATTTTAGAACATGTTCCAGTGATTACACTGTTACTATATCTAATTGTTACATACTAATGTATATATTTACAATATTGTGAAATAGCTACCGAACATTTTGTTACTGGACGAAGGCAATGGCAGTTAGACTAAAATTTGCTTGGCAAGTAAGATAAGTCTTTTAGTGTACATAGACAACAGTAACGTCTTAGCTTCGAAAACATTAGTTACCTAATGCATTGATTAATTATACTAATAACAGATTGAGAAAAAAATTATTTCATGATAGCTTTTGTATAATTACTTTCAAAATAGCTGTTAAAAACAATTTCACTATTACTAACTAGTCTTGAAACTACTATACATACAAACTTATAGACAAACGGACTCAAACATAATTTTACAAAAAATGAGAAAAAATTATCACAAAAGCGGCGATGTTAAATAATGATAAAATTGTTATTATTTTTGTATCCTACAAGCGGTGGGCAAAGCATTGAAATTACTTAAAATAAGGGCAAATTGCAATGGTAATACTAAAGGCTTGTACTTGTAACCAAGTAAAAACGGCAATCAAACGAGATCATAATAAAAGAAGTCACGATTCTCATACAGACAAACATAAAATTCAGATTTAGACACATACTATATGATATAATGTTGTGTTGTCTAGTCTTTATTGTCACAATATAATTGAACAACTTGCACATTGTTATCACAGAGATAATCTTAACAATATTCAAACATCTGGGTTCCATTAATCTTTCATTGTCATTTCATCACAATAATCTTGTATAATAAAAATATCATTTCAACATTTTCCTTGCTTTTTGTTTGTGTCACACACATTTTATCAGACATAGGCAGACATTTTTCTCTTTACATTATTTTGCCACTTTTTTAATATGAAGATAACAATTTAATATAAGTACATACTATGAGCTAAAAGTTTATAACTACTATAAATTCTCACACCAATTCCAGTCAAAATAAGTTAATAGACAGTAAAAGACAATTTTACAATTTACAGATAGTTTTCTAAAAGATTCTTCAGTTAGTTTGTCCGTGCCAATGTTCTTGAGCATATTGTGGCAACTCCATGGGCAATTTATTGTAACCCGTATTTAAACTAGGACCAGGATTATTTGGGGCACTTTTTTGAACATTACCTTGTCTAAATTTAGTAGAATATTTATAAAAATCAGACATTTCAAAAGGCTTAGTCTCCTCTCTATATGGTATACATTTTCCCTGTTCAATCACTGTAAGGTTTTTCGGTGACTCCAAAGAAACTGCACCGGGGGATAAGACAGGAGGACTTTGTGGTATGTGATTCGGACTTTGCATAGCCGAGTGGCGGCCAGAGGAGATCATTATCTCATATGCTTGTGAGTTTCCTACGCTAGAAGTACGCTTCAAGCTTGAACTCTTTTTCAGAAGAGGTGCTTCAGATTTAGTTGGTGAATCCAATGACGTCTCATACCATTGTTTCTCTTTCATTTTCATGTCTGTTTGAGAGAGTGGTGAGAACTTATTCATGCCAATAGGGTCAAAATTGTATGACTTTGTACTGACTGGAGTTAATTGGTCTTGGTAATGTCTCCTATCTTCCCTAATATAGTCTTCAGTAGATACTTGCAGAGGCAAGTGCATAGGATATTTGATAGCATTGTGTTCTCGTAGAGGTAATGTGTTTGGTACAACTGCTGTCCGTTCTATTGGCATGTGAGGCTGTTCTTGAATGTCAGGTTGGGACCGATGCTGATAGTTCATCATTTGTGCTTCATGTTTCATATTTTCTAAATGCAACTGGTTATAGTCACTGTGAG
Source organism: Cerastis rubricosa (assembly GCA_949152445.1). Taxonomy (NCBI): domain Eukaryota; kingdom Metazoa; phylum Arthropoda; class Insecta; order Lepidoptera; family Noctuidae; genus Cerastis; species Cerastis rubricosa. Next base: position 6,450,905 of record OX424547.1, read on the forward strand.
ATGTTAAATGGTAGGTCTGGGTCCTTTGTAATGTATTGCGACGAACACCTTCTGTGCGCCGTTTCGATTGTTGCATTTGATGCTGATGAGCTAACCCAGACAAATGTTGGCTTTGAGCCTTTAAATGTGATGCATACTGGTACAATAATGGTGTATTACGCATACCATTTTGTACTGGATGTGGAGCCATAGTTCCATGAGTATAATGTGTTGTTATATCAGGGTGGCTAGAACTAAAGTGAGTTTCTCGTAATCTAGATACATTATGGGCTTCTGGAGTATTGTTGCAGTAAAGTTTGTTCATATAGTCACTTGTCATGGTATGGTGTCTGTAAATAGTTCCTTGCTGCATATCACTATGTTGGTTTTCGTTCATTGGTTCATGTCGGCCAGCCAATGCTGGATAAGTATGGGATGTATGTATGGAGAATGTATCAGTGTTCCGCTCTTGAGGAGGTGATGGAAAAAAGTTAGAACAGCTAGTTTCTGGACGTCGAACATGTCTTGAATGTGAGCTTTTAGTTGAAATACCCGATATTGATGGAGTGGATAATCTATGTGAAAGATTTTTACGCAAGTTAGCGTCTTGTTCCATCATTCGGTCACCTGTGGCGGCCCTGAGACGCCTGGATGAGTTATCAGATCCATCATGGACGTCATTACCGTCTGTTGACCTATCAACACTTCTGACACTACCTAATCTTTCTCTTTGAGGCACTTCTGGGCTAAGGGGCGCTTCGGGAGGCATGATGCCCGTTAACTGTACTTCTTGAACACATAGTTTGTAGAGTTCCTCGTTTTTGGCTGCAAGTATCTGCTCCAATTCCTTCTTCCGAGCTTGCAGCTTGAGTAACTTGTCCTGCTTATCAGAATGCAAATCGCTACCCATTGTGCTCGTACCCATATTTAACGGCACTTAAAACACACAAAACATAAATCAAAATCACGTCCACGAAATTGTAAAAACTTAGTTTATTGATAAAAGAGTCTAGTAGTTTAATGCTAGATAAAATAAACAAAGAAAATTATAAATTCTTGAGCGTTGACACATAATTTCACACGCACATCCGCACCCATGTTTGTTTGTAGAAAAAAAATAGGTTGCGTTCAAATTAATTAAAGCTCTTCCAATAATCTTTTTAACAGTTATGGCCAAGGGTAAACCAGAAACTGTATATTTTACTTTTGAAATGATATCAAATACCTTAAAAAATAAAATAAAAAATAGGATATCGGAATTAAAATCATGATGCGTAAAATATTGATATCACATGAACGCATATTTTATTTGTTGGCGAGATCTAGGCAAAGTAGGTTAAGACCAACCAACGACTACTGATAGAAAAAAAATATGAATTATTTTACGTACTTCTGCAGACTTTTCTAGAACCTTTTTTTTACAAGTGGTCGATTTATAAATATGTTTTGACTGTGTTCACCATATGACAAAAGTTAACTGAACGCGATCGAACAATGTCGAGTAAAATAATTGAACGCACCCTTGAGTAACCATGACGAAATTTTTTTGGACATTGTCAATTTGACTTTGACATCATTATCTTATCAAACGAACGAAACAGGCTGACTTTCAGATTCAGAGAGAGTACTGCCTCGGCTGCTATCAGTGCCATGTAATTTTAGAAAAATATAAAAGTAACTCCGTAACTATCTTCCTTCCCGTACCTCTGTGTCCTACTTAGAAAGGCTTTCACCACACTACAACAAATACCCAGCAAAGATGTCGAGAGTTTACAAATCAATTGTAACTATCGCCGATAGATTTGTCCCCGGAGCTATGCGTCCCATGTGGGAGCATCCAGCTGGTAATTATGATGAATATATTTGCCTTCAATTTGAAAAAAAAAACGCAGTCTATTAAATTTGGTTTGTACGTTTCAGGTCCCAAAACAATTTTCTTCTGGGCGCCTGCTTTTAAATGGGTAAGTTTATAAGTTATGCGGAACTGCGGACATAAATTCAAGGTCATACTATTAATACTAGAAAGACCTTGCGTAAGGGCGAATCTAATGCGTGTAAATATTATGGATAATTTCCGGGTTATTCTTGCAGTGATACTTTATTAAATGCATTCTATTTGAATTCTAACTAGTAAATTCTCAAACGCAACTCATTTTTAAGTCGCCGTTACGTCTCATGCTGTCTCTGTCACACTATATGTCTTGTAGCTACATAAAGTCATAGGGCTGTGTTAAAGTTGAGTGTGGTTTGAGTATTCAGGTTACAAAACGGACCAGTGACCACAAGATTCATTACCAAAACAAATGAAGCACTATTTGTAGAGTAATTCCAGTTTTATGTGTGTACAAATATTCATAATATGAGCAAAGCATGATTAAACCAAATAAAACTAGTTAATAAAGAAATAAACTAGAATACTTATCACAATTATCAAATCATCTAATAAATCCTAACTTATCTCTAAGCAGTACCTATAATATATCACAGACATAGTAAAGATTTTTTTTTTACAACATAGATAACTTCCAAGTTCATGCTTATTTTGTAGATAAAATGATAAGGCACAAGACATTTATGAAGTCTCATGTTACATGCCAAGACTAAATGGGCAAATATCATTGAAGCATTAAGTATCTGTTTTTTTTTTAAACCAGTTTATTTTTTTAATCTGCACTAGTCTTGCAACTAGAAGAGAATAAATACTTACACAAATGTCAAATTGTGTAAATTAGTTACAGCATGCTAGCTGCTTGTTCAAGCAGCTGGACATTCGTCCATACATATAAATATAGTATGTTCGGACGTATAAGCATTAGGTATACGTGAATTATTTTTAATAGGCACAATAATTTATCAAAAGAAAATATTTATTTTAGACAACTTAGGACCTTACAGACTAACAGTCATAAGATTAATTTGTAAACTCTTAGAAAAATTTAAATGTAATTTACTTCTACTGTCTTCATTTTTATGTTTTTAGGAATTTAATGTATGTTACGTATTATTGTGAAATAAGTTTTATCTCCAAGTTGCAATTCCGTTTCAGAGATAAAATCAGTTAAATTTTTCTATCTGTATACATATTTCTGTTTGTGACTGTACTTGTACTGATAAAAAATGTTTCTTATACTATGCACTTTAAATCAACATTTTATCATTTTTGTCCATGATACTGACAAAAATTAAAAACTCATTTTGTGATTGTGACAATATGTTTCCATCATAATACTTCATTCATCTGGGTATTGGATTGTCTGAATAAAACTGACTTCTGAAATATTTAATAGCATGACCAAGCATGACCATTAAAACTGAACTCAAGTGGTTTTACAGTGGTTTAATCTTCTAAATGATTCCAAGATTAATCTCTACTATCAATACAGTATATTATGTAGTTGGTGTAAATCACGTGCTGATGTCATGTGACTTTTATTTATTGACAATAAGGTTGAAAATACAATGACGCCTGTGTACGGTCAGCAACCGCACATTGTACCTTAGCCTAGTTAAAATACTGCAAATTTAGTTAATTTATAAAAACGTAGTATCGTCACGTACGCGAGTACGTCAGTCTTCGGTTTAATATCGAGCTCGCGCAACATCCAACATTTTGTAACATTTTATAACATTTTTATCACTTTATTTTAGTGCATTTTCGTATTAAATACCTTTTAACATTAACATTTATTTTATTAACATTCAACATTAAGTGTAAAGGCTCATGCCCTTACATTTTGGTCCTTCGAGCCGTTAAGAGTAAAATCAGTGCCGTGGTACGTTTTTTCTCGCGGGAACATTTGAACATTAAACTCGGACATTAAACAGAACATTCAACAGAACATTAAAACAGTGTGAGTGAGCAGTGATATCGAGTGAGAGTTGCACAGATCGGGGTGGAGCGTAAGCAGCGAATCCGGTGAGCACGTTCCATATTACCTACTTTTCTGGAATTTTGGATTTATTGTTTGCACTAAGCACCGGTAAACAACAATGTCTTCTTACGACGCTTTACTTAACTCTCAATCTACGAATCTTGAGGCTATCAAACGAATAAATGAAAACTTTAAGAAAGATAGTTCTACACGTAAAACCACTCTTGAGTATCATGATGACAGACTTGAAAAGCTGGAAAGGTTTTGGAGTGAGTTTAAAAATAACGACATCCAATTAGCTTTATTTGAAGGCAAAAAGTCTGGACCTTACTATGAGAATCGCATTTATGAGCGTTTGGAGCAAATATATGAAGAAACGAAGTGTATGATAAACAAGTCGAAACAAAGATTATTGGCGCAAGTCGAAGACGAAAAATTTGCTTCGTTTAGTCAGTTGCAAAAAAGAGAAGAAAAGCCATGTGTGCAAGAGAATGTTCCAGAAAAACAGGAGAGCGATGAGATCCCGGATGATGGAAAGAACACATCAAATGAGGAGTTAGTCGTGGACCAACGGACTAAAGATATGATGAATGAGCAGCGGTCGAACATCAAAGCTTTTGAGAGAACAGTACGAAACATGGACATTGAAAATTTAAAAGAAAAGTGGCAACTTGAAGATAAGTTGAGGACAGTTACGCAACGTTGGGAAAAGGTCGATAGCACTTATTGGAAGCTCGATAACATGTTGGTCAACACGCAAGCATTTGAAAGTGATTATAATAGATTGGAAAGGCTTTATGAATTCAGCAAGGAACAAATTAACAAGAGGATTTGGGATAACAAACACCAGGAAAAATCCACGCCCAAAATTGAGCTCCTGAAAGAGTTGGTTCTGCGGTAATAGTCTGGTGTCTACATGACCAAAATTGAACTCCCGATTTTCAGTGGTAGCTATGCTCAGTGGACAACATTTAAGGACTTGTTCGTGGAAATCGTGCATCGTAACTCTTTTATCTCTAAAGCTCAGAAAATGCAACATTTAAAGGCGAAGTTAAAGGGAGAGCCCGAGCGATTAATACAGCACATGAACATTAGTGCCGATAACTACGAAGCCAGTTGGCAAATACTTCAACAGAGGTACGATAATAAGAGACTATTATTTACCTACCAAGCAAACATTCTACTGAGTCTACCCAACATACAAACCCCAACGGCATCTCTACTGAAAAGAATGCATGATACAACCATTGAGTGCCTTCAGGCTATTAAGAACCTGCAATACGATACTTCTAGTTGGGACCCCTTGGTGGTTCACATTTTAATGCAAAAGTTGGACGCAGACACACGCCAATCTTTCAAAGAATCCATGGAAAATCCAAGGGAAATGCCACCATTAAACGAGTTCCTGAAATTCATCGAAACCAAATTCATGTCGATGGAATCGGGTACAAACCCGAACCGCCCACGAAACTTTAACAGTCAACAGCCAAACATTCAGCCGAAAACAGTTCATAATGCAACATACAGTAAGCCTAAAGTGCAGCAACAGACCATCCAAGGTGGAACTAAGAACATGCCGAGAACATTCCATAACAAGCAAACATTTCATAATTCCGCAATAACTTGTCCAAAATGTAATAATCAACACGGGCTCTATAATTGCAGAGAATTTTTAAGTATGTCACCAGACGAAAGGTTGAAGACCGCTAACAACCTACATGTATGTCTAAATTGCCTATTTAGTCATAACGGCGAAAAATGTACGTCGGAAAAAAAGTGCAAGCACTGCGATGAGCCGCATAGCAGCATTTTGCATGAAGCGATTGGTATTGCAAAATCGAAAACCGGTAGGGCAAATGTAGGTCAACAATTGAACACGCACTTAGCACATGACAACGCAAATGAGGTACTGCTAGCCACGGCCCAGGTCAAAACAATAGCCCATGATGGAACTACGATCATCTTACGAGCTTTACTAGACCAGGGCTCTCAGGTCAGCCTAATTACAGAAAATGCTGCTCAAAAATTGCAGTTAAAACGAAATAAGATGAGCGCGGTGGTGTCTGGTGTTGGTGCTACAGCCGCCACCAAGTGCAAAGGAGTGCTCCATCTTAGTTGCCAAGCGATTTACAATGACTTCAACATTAACATTAATGCACTTATAATGAAGAAAATAACGAACAAACTGCCAAGTAAAACAGTAAATAAAGGTAGCTTTGAACATTTACAACATTTACAACTCGCTGATCCTGAATTTAACATATCCCAGGACATAGATTTACTATTGGGAGCCGATGTATATTCCGAAATATTGTTAGAGGGGTTAATAAAAACAAACACATCATCCATCATAGCACAACAAACACATTTAGGCTGGATAGTATGTGGTAATTACAAAACATTCAATTGCCATGTAATAGTCAACAACATTCAGGATCTTGCCCAATTCTGGGAACAGGAGTCTTTGCAAGAAAACAAAGAAGATGTGGACCCTGACAACAGGTGCGAACAGCTGTACAAAGAGACAACAACACGACTTCCTGATGGGCGATACCAAGTTCGCCTCCCCCTCAAAGACAATCTTATTGAACACTTAGGAACATCAAAATCACAGGCCATCGCTCAATTTCAACAACTAGAGCGAAAAATGGCTAAAAACCCTGGATTTGCAAAAGATTATAAAGCTTTTATAGAAGAATATGAAGAAATGGGTCACATGAAGCAGGTCGAAAGCAACACTAACAATAACATTGAATATTTTCTCCCGCACCACGGGGTAGTGCGACCAGGTGCTATCACAACGAAACTTAGAGTTGTTTTCAACGCGTCGGCAAAAACCAGCTCAAAACACAGTCTTAATGACTTAATGGAGGCGGGACCGAATCTTCAAAAAGATATCCTTAGCATCTTGCTGAAATGGAGACAATACAAATATGTCTTATCATCAGACATTGAGAAAATGTACCGATTTATAGCAGTACATCCAGAACATCAACCCCTACAGAAAATAGTGTGGAGGAATTGTCCACGGCAACTGCTAAGAGAATATCAACTATGTACAGTCACCTACGGTACTAAGGCCGCTCCATTCTTAGCACTCAGAACACTTCAACAGCTAGCGATGGATGAAGGTGACAAGTACCCAGAAGCTAAAAACATCTTACTTAACCAATTTTTTGTAGATGATGCGTTATTCGGAAAGGATACCGTGGACGAGGCCCGAGAAACAAGAGACCAACTTATACACCTATTGAAAGAAGGAGGGTTCAATCTCAGAAAGTGGTCGAGTAACGAACATAAACTGTTAGAAGATCTGCCGGAACATATGATTAGCCCAGTCAATTTAAGCTTTACAGAGGCATCAGCTTCCAAAGCATTGGGCTTGGCATGGCATCCGAAACAAGATGAATTCATATTTTCACCCACATTAAAAAACAAAACTAACATTAACAATAACAAAAACTCGTCAAAACGGCAAATCTTAAGCGACATATCAACAATTTTTGATCCTTTGGGGTTGCTATCCCCAATAACAATCAAGGCAAAAATTTTATTCCAACAGATCTGGAAGTACAAAATCGAATGGGATGATACTGTTCCAGATGGAATAGAAAAGGAATGGAGAATATTAAAGACTGAGTTAACAAATATGCAACCTTTCAAAATTAACCGATGGCTTGGGTTAGAAACAAACAAGGATTGGGAATTACACGCATTCTGCGACGCATCGGAAAAAGCGTTTTCGTGTGTGGTGTACAGTAAAGTTACAGAGGGAAAACAGCAACAAATTGCATTGGTTGCGGCAAAAACAAAGGTCGCTCCAATCCAAAAACAACAAACACTTCCCAGACTTGAGTTATGCGGTGCTCAGCTGTTAGCTCAACTGGTTAAGAAAATAAAACATTGCCTCAATAAACCTAACATTAAGGTAACAGCATGGACGGACTCAATGATCGTGCTTGGCTGGCTAAAGGGCGATGTCTCACGATGGAAGGCCTATGTCGGACACAGAGTTCAGGAGATAACATCTGTAGTGCCCGCCGGGTGTTGGAATCACGTAAGATCAGAGCAAAACCCGGCCGATTGCGCGTCACGTGGACTACTACCGTCTCAGTTACACAACTTTCCGCTGTGGTTTGATGGACCCGAATGGCTGAACAGTGAAGACATCCCTAAAACATATGATACGGTTAAGATACCAGAAATAGAAGTTAAAAGGGTGCACGCAGTTACGTCACAAACTGCGGAAGGCAAAAACAATAACATTATAACAGAACTCCTAATCAGGAACAGCTGTATTATGACTATAATACGCATTGTAGCATGGGTGTCACGTTTCATAACAAACACTGCACAAAACAGTCGTCACAGGGAAGACGCAGCTATGAATCATACAAACATGAATAGCCCGCCCGCGTCAAAACAATGTAATTTAACACTCGCTGATATTCGACGCGCTACTAATATAATTATAAAACACGTACAAAACGAACATTACGGACAAGAAATCCAAGATTTAAAAACAAAAGGAAGGGTAAGCAACAATAGAGGACTTCAGAAACTTTGCCCTTACCTAGATGAAAATAACATATTGCGCGTCGGAGGGAGATTACAGAATTCAAACTTACCTATAGAAACCAAGCACCCGGCTATCATCCCAAAAAACAGCAAGATGGCATATCTTCTCATTGCCCGAGCGCATGTTACAACACTACACGGTGGAGCGAGACTAACTATGGCTACATTAAGACAAAAATATTGGATAACAGGAGGAAATAACACTGTTAAAAAATACCTGAAAGACTGTGTTAAATGTTGTCGCTTCAAACCGTCGAAACAATACCAATTAATGGCCGACCTACCTAGTGAGAGGATAACGCAGTCACCACCATTCTATCACACAGGGGTGGACTTCACAGGGTTTGTTAGTGTTAAACTAAACAAGGGTCGAGGCGTAAGAACGAGTAAAGGTTATGTCGTTGTATTCGTATGCATGGCAACAAAGGCGGTGCATTTAGAACTTGCATCAGATTTATCGTCACAAACATTTATACTGGCTCTCAACCGCATGATTGGGCGACGAGGCTGTCCGAAACATATTTACTCCGACAACGGAACAAACTTTGTTGGAGCCGAAAGGGAGTTAGCCAAACAACTGCATATCTCACAAACATTTAACAACGACACTTTAACGAGAAGGAACACCGAGATGGGGATAGAGTGGCATTTCAACGCCCCCAGCTGGCCGACGGGAGGCGGAATTTGGGAGGCTGCGGTAAAGTCTATGAAATACCACTTAAAGCGTGTCCTAGGAGAGCAAAAGTTGACATACGAAGAGTTTTTAACACTGCTTACTCAAATCGAAGCCTGTATGAACTCTAGACCACTTTGCCCTTTAACGGAAGACGTGGACGATATTGATTACCTTACTCCTGCACATTTTTTGATTGGCCGACCAGTAACATTCTTACCAACGGAAAATATGGAAAAACAAAACATCAACATTCGACATAGGTGGCAGTTACTAAACAAAATGAAACAAGGGTTTTGGACCAGATGGTCGTCAGAATACCTACAACAACTTCAAGTTCGCAGTAAATGGCTAAACAAAACAAACAATTTATCCATAGGGGATGTTGTCTTAATCAAAGAAGACAACCTTCCTCCTGCGAAATGGGCACTTGGCAGAATACAGGAAGTTCACCCGGGGAGAGACAATCTAGTCAGAGTTGTGACTATGAAAACACAAACAGGGTCACTAACAAGACCAATAACAAAATTGGTTAAACTCCCAATACCAGAATATCATACAGAAACACCTGACACCACCACCTCCAAAACAAAATCCAATGACAAAATCTGCACTGAAAAACAAAAGCCTACAACAAATAACACTAACAAGAAACAGCGATTTAAATCAAGAAATATAAGTTCCAGCCTGCTATCGATACTCTTAACATTACTAACATTATTCCAGCCGACAAAGCAAAGCAGTGACATTAATATCACACCGTTTGAACCAAATAGAGCAGTGTACTTTGACAAAATCGGCAATTTGCAAAGCGTACACGATGACTGGAAGATTGTTACCTACTATAATATGACATCTTACTGGCAAGGCATGGAAAACATACATAGAGTTGTGAAACATCTGGGAGAAAGGTGTGAGCAATTTGCATACCAAACGATGTGCAAAACCATTATGACTGAATTCGAACAGGAACTTAACGAACTTGATCACAACAATTACATGTTGGAAACACATCATGGGCAGACCAGAGGGCGGGTTTCCCGAGGCCTTGTTGATGGAATAGGTTACCTTGCAAACAGCCTATTCGGCGTATTAGATGAAAGGTTCGCAATACAATATAAAAAGGACATCGAAACATTGCAAAATAATAGAGATCATCTATTGAACCTGATCAAAGGTCAAACATCAATCATAGAGGCACATAATAACATTTTAAAGAGAAATGAAGAGGCGATGAACACTCAGTTCAACCTCTTAGATCAACATCTTAACGCTACAGAGAACTATTTACAGAAATTGGGTAAGGATGTTGAGCAAGAGGAAGAGTTGAACTACTTTAACATCATGGCTCTGACTAGTTCAACAATTCTGTCTAAACTGCGCCACATTCAACATATGCTTTTAGACACAGCTATCAACATTCATCATGGTCATGTAGACACCAGACTATTACCGCAGAACCAACTCTTTCAGGAGCTCAACATTATCTCTGGACAATTGCCACAACAATTATCGATACCCGTTGACAATATTCAAAACCAATTAGCTGACATATACAAGCTACTAGAGGTAAAATCAAGATTATTTGATAAATACTTTATTATCGAAATCACATTACCATTAACAGGCGACACTCACGATATATAAAACAGTCCCTATTCCGATGATACAAAATAACAAACATTCACTTACAATGAAAACAAATTCAGAATATGTTGCAGTCAATATAAGAAAAGAAACATATATGCAGCTCACAGACAGTGACCTGGAACATTGTATTAAACTGGAACCAAGTACATTTGTATGTTCATTAAACAAACCAACACGTAACATGAGAAATTATCAAATTCCATGCGAAATCGGTGCAATAACAAACATTACATTATCAAAATGTATCTACACATCCGAATCCTGCAACAACAAATGCACACCATTACAAAAACCTAACACCTGGCTCTATGTCTGCTGCACGGATTGCCAGCTGCAAATCATCTGTGAAGGTCGTATGACTACTAAGAAAATACATTCAACTGGAATTTTAGAAGCCAAAGAAGGATGTATTATTAGAAACAACGAAGAAACATATCATACACAAGTTTACTACACAAACAAAATTTATGTCAGCCCGGAAATACCACTGATAGATCTGGACGATATCAACAATTTAACATCCATCCAACCACTTGATTTATCAACTGGACAACAGAATACGCAATTTGTTAGAAACGATTATGAAAAACTTCACAATTCATTGAAAGAATTGGAACAACAAACGAAACATGCTGAAATGTCGCAACACGATGTGCACCAATACATCGTTTCATACTCTACGATGGGACTTCTGATCTTGGCAATAGTCGTCGCGGGAGGAGCATACGCATACTGCAAACGCTGCGGCAAGGTCACCGTCAGCAACGCCGGCGTGTCCACCAGATTACCGCCACGGAAGCCACCACGAGCTGCAGCATCCACTGAAAACATAGAACTTACCTACGCGCGACCTCATTCTTTTAACATTTAACTTAGAATCATTTTATTTACATTGTTTTTAATTCATGGTTTTTATTTATATTAGGAAAATATTCTTTAATAAGTTATCTTAATTATTACTTTTGGCCCCGCCAAGATGTACGGTCAGCAACCGCACATTGTACCTTAGCCTAGTTAAAATACTGCAAATTTAGTTAATTTATAAAAACGTAGTATCGTCACGTACGCGAGTACGTCAGTCTTCGGTTTAATATCGAGCTCGCGCAACATCCAACATTTTGTAACATTTTATAACATTTTTATCACTTTATTTTAGTGCATTTTCGTATTAAATACCTTTTAACATTAACATTTATTTTATTAACATTCAACATTAAGTGTAAAGGCTCATGCCCTTACAGCCTGCATAAGAAATGTAATAATTTGGAAATCCCGCGTAGCACAGCTTGGGTTTGCTGTCAATATGATATCAGCCTTATAAACTTCGAAATAAAGTCGGAAATCTCTTAGCCAGCTTTGATGACTGGTTGATAAGTTTTAACAGAAAAACTATGCTTCACTTTTCTACCCAAAATAATAGCCATTCCTAACTTTGTACAACCACTTGCGTCAATAAACAATAGGTTACTTATATAACATTAAATGAGGTAAATCATGAACTGAGTAAACAATGGGCAGATAAAACATAAACTACAATAAATTCCTTTGCTTGGTAATAACCCAGAAGTCAGTATTATTCATAACAAAGTGACTATGGCCTTGACTCATCACATTCTCACCACTTTCCAGGGTTTGGTGATAGCTGGGTTGGGTGACTTGAATCGGCCTGTCGAGACCTTGTCTATCCGCCAGTCCGCATCCCTCGCGGCCACCGGCATTATCTGGTCCCGATACTCCTTAGTTATTATACCTAAAAACTACAGCCTCTTTGCTGTCAATGTGTTTGTGGCCTGTACCAGTGTGTACCAGCTAAGCAGAGCATACATGTACAATCAGGAACAAAAAAAAATAACAGAGGCAGCTAAACAATAAGTCAAACCTATTTTGACCAAGAGATGCAACAAAAAAAAAATAAAAAAAAGCAAATCTCTGGTTGGTTAGGTCGATAGTTACGGGATGTTATGCACTTCAGTAGTGGCCAAAAGCAGTAGCGTTTTTTTTTTTAAATATTGAGCACCAATCACGCCTCTCTCTCATAAATAGAATCTACTTCAACATTACCTACTCAAAAGAATATTTTAAATGTTATTTCATGATAGAGAATGATATTCATTAAGATTAGCTAATTTTTTTATTTATTTTATTTGTAGTTAGATTAAAATATAGAATATATTTTGGGGATGGTAGAATCATATTTTAAAGTTAGACTATGATAATAGTACAAAGCACAAACTTGAATTTATTATTGTTATACAAAAACTATATATGAAAGTGCAATACAGTTACAAAATACAAATAGGTGCCTACCATGGAAAAAATCTATTTTTAAAACATTAACAGGATTTAAACAAAATGCGAACGTGACGTGGTTACCTATCATAAGTTCGAAAACTATTTTGGTTTAGTAAGGCCGATTTTACCATTTTTTACTATACATTTTTCGGCAGATACAGAACAGTCGATAAGCAATTGTGACCACACTGACACGCTTAAGCGGGATGTCTTATTGTAATTGTGTCTACCTTATTTTGTGGCTGTATTGTTACTTTTAATTCGTAATGTATGACGTACGAATGGAGTCTGGTACATCATTATTTTTTTAAAGCAGCTCTAGGTCTCGCCCTACGCAGTGGCGGATACAGGCAAGACAGGCCCAATGTGGTTTGGGAGTGGTCCTTGCACGATCTATGCATACTTAAAAACTATATGCATGCTATGCTAGATAAATCGAAAAGGCCTCATATCTATCTTTATTTGTTACCATTTTTTTTTTCGAAAATCGATGCGAAGTACAGTCATTTACTTAGATTTTGAGCCCTGTCAATATTTTTGATCCACCAATCCCAATTAAATCTGAATCCGCCACTAGATCGATTAGACCCAACGTGTTATTGGTTTCTGTTACAGCAAAATTATCATAGAGTAGCGTCTATGAACTTGTGACCTTATCTCCGTGTTGCCAGTTTTTAAACAATGCGTAATCTCTAATTTTTAAAATAAATCTACAAACGTTCTGTGACAAAAATCAACAGTGCGATCAAGAGAAGCTTATCGAAATTATGATGAATAAGGTGCTTAAAGTTCTGATTAAATATTTACCTCAACTGTGATAATTAAACGTAAATGTGGTTACTGTTAACCAATATAAATCCATGTGTTAAGTATTGTTATGTATATCACACCGTTTTATGTAACATGGCGTTATCCATTATTAAATCATAGTTTTGTAAAAAGAACACATTGTCTATTTTTGTAAAACCTTTTTGGATTTTGGAAATATATATATTTTTATATTTCGAATACTTTCTTGTTTCTATTTTACTTTCTTGACTTTTCTTACTAATTCTTTTCGGTCGTCACCACTAACTGACTAATTTCTTTATTGTATTGGCCTTCTGTTGAAACGTTGCATGTGGCTGTTTGTGAGATTTCTATTCATACATACATACTTACATACAAATGATATGAGGACAATCATTTGCATCTAAAGTTCTGTTTCATGTTTATATTTTTATATGCTACTTGAAATATCAATTGATTAGAAATACTTCTTTAAATTAGTGAAGTTTATATGTTCATTGTTATGAAATGTATAATAAACAAACGCCCCATATTAATAAACGCGGAGTAAAGTTAAAACCAGTAAAACCTTCAGATTAACCCGACTTGAAATAAGCCTTCAAGAATATGAAACTTTCGCATAACTCTTCGTGTTTATTAATATGTGGATTGGGTATGAGTTTATTTTAAAGATAAATTGGGTTGACTTTGATAATAAAATTTATCCTAATAAGTTAGCTAGATTTGGCACGTTTTGTGAATGGATGCTAAATGCATTATGAAGAAGGTTGTATACAAATTAAAGCATGTTGCATTTTAGATTCATTTAAGTATATTGCATGCTTACCCAAATATTATTAGGACATAGGCTACATACTTAGGATGCTAAATGCATTATGAAGAAGGTTGTATACAAATTAAAGCATGTTGCATTTAGTATAGTAGTTTAGTATGCACCTAGTATGTAGATATTTTACCACATTGCTTAAGTATATTAAGAAAATATTATTACATGGTTATAAAAAAGGTAAGAACCCCCTTGTTTTTTATGAGTGATTTTCTGCCGTGCGGTTGCCCGCATGCGATTGTTGTCGTGGTAGGCCGGCTAGGCGCATTTATCTACGGTGGAACGAAAACATTGTGAGGAAACCTGGGACTTAAGCAAATAATATTGAAAACACATAAGGAACGAACGAGGTGTTCTAGATTTAAATGTGCAGCGTATTTATTACCTACATTCTTTCAAGTACCAGACCTATAGTCGAGAAGAAGTCTAGCGAAGCGGTTTACAGGTTTACTTATCACTAACGTAGGTAGTTACTAACAAACGGTATGATCAACATTTCATAATCGATGACTACTACGTTTACAATTTGCCCGTTGAAGCGAGCACGATCAAGATGGTAAAGAATTTAAGTGACACACAATTATATCTGGAGGGTTCTAATTAGGAATGGGACCAGTAACAGCATCGAGGTATTGAACAGTGTACCTACAGAGTACTGAACAGAATTAAAAGCGGTCTTAGATATAATTGTCATGATGAGTTTCTGTTAAAGTTTAAGGGGAAAGCGCCAGGATAACCCATGAAATTGAAATTTTCTTAGTTCAGTTACTCCCTTTCAGTGAATATTTCATGAAAAACTCTTTTTTAATTAGATTCTGTCTACGTGCAGCATGGTCCTTTCTTTTTTCCTCTTTGGCAACTGAGCCCATGTAGCATGATCCTTCTTTAGACGCTCAAATGACATCGTCAGAAGAGAGCTGCTGGTAAACGTTTGTGAAATTGTCTTGAAAAACAGAATAACGGCATTAGTTCCTATTATGGCCACGTAGCAAAAGAATAAGGCTGGACAAAGAAGAAAAAAAAATCGTGCTGGACTGTGACAGAATTATAAGTGTCATTTATGTCGTATATTTTTTGGGTGTCTTTCGGACGTTCATACGTTTTCCGCAATTAGTTTTCAGTGCCATGTAATACCCAAATCATGTTGATTTTTTATAAAAAAAGAAAATCGTTGCATAAAAATGTCGTCAGTTTACAAGTTTATCATTCGTGCCTTGGACCAAGTAGTCCCGAAGCCGTTGCAGCCGTTGTGGCAGCACCCAGCTGGTAATTATGTTTATATTTACAGTTATGCTATGCTATAAAAAGGTTCCAAAAGTTTGTCTAAGTTAGTTTCTTCGTTTTAGGTCCTAAAACTATTTTCTTCTGGGCTCCTATCGGCAAATGGGTAAGTAAAAGTAGTAGTTTGTTAACGGGGCATGCATCCACAGTCGACGTCTCTGGGCGAGACGTTCTCTGAGCGATAATTCTGCACTCACTAACGGTTCTCATAAACGAAATTATACTCTCCGAAAAAGTCAACCAATGTAATGGTCCTACCATTAAGTATAAGTTTGTTTATGAGAACTTTTCGATAGATCGGTGTGCCACGTCCCCGTCGACTGTGCTAAACTGGACAAAACACACCGTTTTCTCTTACTCAAGGTTCGCAAAGGAACTTTTTAAGCGCGACGTTATTTTACTTCGCTCTGGATTTTCAACGCTTTGTTTGATTCTTAACTCGCGGAATTTGTAATCCAGTCCGCGGTATTATATAAGCGAGCCTGCGGACGTGAGCAAACTTTGCGACATATCTCAGCAATTGATAAAGATGGATGGTGTTCCATTTGGTGTTGTCGCAAAATGTGATCAAATCTACCGATAGAGATTATTTTACTGGCTTGATTCAACATATCATTACCAATTTCAGAGCTTGGTGATCGCTGGATTGGGTGACATAAATCGGCCCGTCGATAAATTGTCTGTCAAACAGAACGCGTCCTTGGCCTTAACCGGAAGCATATGGGCGCGGTGGTCGCTCATTATAATACCGAAAAACTACAGTCTCTTTGCTGTCAATGTTTTCGTCGCTTTAACAGGCCTTTACCAACTTGCCAGAGTCTACATATATCGAAGTAAACTTGAGCAAAAGAAAAAGAAGAAATGAAATCTTTTACCAAAAATGTCTCCTGAGCGATTTATTGATTAGGTACTCAAAATCGTTTTTATAGGTAACGTCATGTGTGTAATCTGTTTTAGTTCCAGTCTGTTCTATTTCCTTTGTAAGCCGTACGCATTAGACCATGTTCGTTTTACAGATTAAAACTGAATTAAATTGTCGTGGTTGTACATAAGGCTATCTCCAAAATTTGAATTTTGATCGAGATTGCAATGGTCGATCTTTGTGTAACTGATGTCCGTCTTGATTGGTGCGTAAAAATTAGAATATATCCAGATTAGTCGGGACTATAACAATTGAACGATAGAAATATGGGTTATAAACAGCGCACCCAATTACTGGTATTTTAGGACGTATAAAATGTCCTTGATTTATACGTCAGTTGCTATCTCATGGTTACTAAACGTCATCCTAATCCGTATTTAGATCAATTTTGGTTAACCTCCACCTGGCTCCACCCCATTGAACTCACCGACCTCACTCAATACGTCATTCAGACGCTACATATGCGCCAATTTAGATAGCCATCACCACGCTAAGAAGAAGTGCGTTGGAAAAAAACGTGTGCGTCTCGGGACGCTCGACAAAAGTGATAACTTAAACTAAATAACGTGGTAAGCCAGAACGAGTGGCGCCGTAACGCGTTACGTTACGAAGCGGTTTACCCTACCATAAGAAGTTATCACTTCAAAAATAGCGTAACGCACCAGCCACCGGCAACGCCCGTGTAACGTGGCTTCTCTAGTTCTCTCTAATTGTGATAGTTACTTCCACTTCTCCCCTTTTAGTCGTCAAGTCGAGTCTCTCCATGTCAGCCATAAGCGTCATGAAATAATTAACAATTATATCTTTGTATCCCCGTGATACAAACAAATGCATCACTGTTTAAGAAACATTTTGGAAATTACGAGCGTGCGTTTTGTCTGTTAATTGCGTCGATACATACCTGTTATCTTTGCTAATCTAAATTGGATGGTTATTGAAGTTCTGATTAGATAGGAACTTAATTATCTTGACTGATTGTGAGTGAGTGTACTATTATAGTAGAGTGACCAAGACCGAATAACCGTTGAAATGTTACATGGCATTGTTACCAATGGAATAAAACACTTTTTTTTTAGTTAGTGAGTCTGTTTTATTTACTGTCTTGTTGGTCGTGTGGTCGCTCGACTGATGAGCATGACGTCCTCGATTCGATTCCCGGGCCAAGCAAAGTTATTGGGATTTTCCTTCAGGAATTTCTCAATAGCAGCTACGGAGTCTGGGTTTGTGCCTGACTGATGGCAATAGGCTGGCCCCGTCCCTATTGGGACTTACGGTACAAAAGTACTATTGGGTACACCTCTGTTTAACACTTCTGGGATTACAGGGGTGATGTTTTGTTATGTAAGAGTGCAGAAACGTAGATAGGTACCTTAAGTACGTTGCTATTTGTAGGTAAGCTTAAATCCACGGCTTTCCCGTGAGGTTATGCAGAAATTGCAGAACACCAACTACGATTTTTCTTTCATATCTATAACTCCTGAGGTTCCTGGCAATGTTTTCGTTCCTATTAGGTGGTGCGAGGAATACCGGTATTCTAAGAGAGTAGACCCAAAATGCAATTGAAAAAACCTTTTATGTAGGCTATAAACTCCCATCTTGTGAGTAGAACCCTTGCTTGCCTAGAAGCGCATAATATGAGGAGAAGAACATTAGAGAACTATGAAGAAAGAGTCGAAGAGAGAAATTGATGTGGTTCTCATTCTACGACAAGGAGCCAAGTCGACGAGAATTAAGTATAGTTGTACAAAGATCTTTTGGTGAGTGACTAAAATCGAAACTAACGACGCCATCTTGTTTTTTCAAAATAATTGTCTCCTGTCAATGTCATTTGAGTACCAAAAGATCCTTGTGGCACGATAGTATAAATATTACTGGGTTCTGCATGTTAGTTTGTGTTCGCATGTTTTGCAAGTTATATTGCGCATTGCATGCTTATTTTGATGAGGAAACCATCCCACGGTATTAATTTGCAATACCACATACCCATATGCCCGTTGTCACTAACTGTTCCCACTGCTGGGACACTGGCCTCTTTTCTATGTGGGGCATGGGATGTATCCAACACGCGGGCCCAGTGCGGGTTGGTAGATGCCGCTTGTCTTCGAATTTATGATTATTGGAGATCCTCACGATGTTTTCCTTAACCGTTTTGAGAGCAATGCCGATTAAATAAATTACAGAAAGGAATGTCTGGCTGGGTTCAAACCTTCCAATCGTAAGTCGGCCACTACTGGGCCACTAGGTACTGATCTAAGCGATACCTAAATGAATGCTCGAACATTATACAGCTGATCGACTTTCAACTCTTGGCGTTGAACTGAGAGTTGGAAATCCAATAACAGACTTCTATTCAGGCATTCATTTGGGTGTCGGCTAGTTTTTATGAAAACGGATATTAG
The DNA here is from genome assembly GCA_949152445.1 of Cerastis rubricosa. Taxonomy (NCBI): domain Eukaryota; kingdom Metazoa; phylum Arthropoda; class Insecta; order Lepidoptera; family Noctuidae; genus Cerastis; species Cerastis rubricosa. Next base: position 6,470,166 of record OX424547.1, read on the forward strand.
GTATATATAGGTACCCATTTAGTTAATTTAAACATTGTGTTGTCTGCTTAGTAGTGTATTTGAATGAAATACAGGAACTGCTGATTTGCACTCAATCTAAGCATTGTTTTTTATAGTTCTTCTGAATTTGGTCAAATAAAATTGAAATTATCTTTAGCTGTGTATGTTTGAGAGATTATGAGGAATACTGCTTGAGCATACCGTTGACGCACATTGGCGGCATGACTAAAGATGGCGAGAGTTGTTGCTAATCCATAAGAAAGTCAAGAGGTCCCGTGCAAATGGTGCTCCGCTCCATAGCCTACAACACTTCTCTGGGTAGGTTGATGATCGACAGCTGAACATTCAAGTTATTAAGCACTACAAGTTTTTCTTCTGTTAGCCTTATCTGGCCCACTCCTGGGCAAGGGCCTCCACCCGTTCCTTTCACTTTTCTCGATTTTGTGCCTCATCTCGCGAATTAACGGTGAAGAAGAAGATTTTAATACCTACCTGCGTTCAAAACTGAAATCGATACTGCTGCAACCCCTGGAGAGTGTTCCTCTTACTTTTTAACTTGTAATGTCCCATTGCTAGACAAAAGATCTTCCCCATAATTACACCATTCTTTAAAATTTTGCCTTTATTCTAGCCAATTAATGAACTCTTTCAAAGTCTTTACATAAAACACAAATTTCGTCATCGTGGCGTGCTTCAACTATGCACCAACGCAACTCAAAAGCAGTATTCCTGAAACCCAGATTACCTTTAATAATTTCCTTGCAATATCCACAGGCTCTAGTTCTGGCTTCGCTGGACGCGTACACCCGGCCACTGGACAAGGTGTCGACTACACAATCGGCCACGTTGTCCGCCACTGGCCTCATCTGGACTAGATACTGTCTGGTCATAACTCCTGTCAACTATTCCCTCGCTATCTGTAACTTTATGTTGGGGGTCGCGAACGGAGTACAGACCGTTCGCGCTTACCGTTTTCAGAATCAGATGGCAATTACTGCCTAGACGTGGAAAGGAGGATTTTAAAAGAATTTGCTGCTCCGATTTAAAAAAATAAAAAAAAAACAAAAACAGTAAAAAAAAAACAACTTTCAAAAACTTAGAGACAAATTAGACCTTTTTATTATAAAACTATTTTGTTTAAACCGGCGGCAGCAAATGCGTTAAATAACAAAATTGCATTTGAAAACCTAGGAAAATACACGAACTAACGTCTCGATTCATAGGAGAAGCTCACTATTGAGACTACTTCTTAATGTAAGTACTTAGTTTTTAGGAACCGATTCAGGTTATAATCAAGATACTCCTTTGAGTGCCATGGCGATTTACGCCACGAAAACGTACGCTGAAACTTTATAATAAGGTAATGGAAACGAATTTATTAATTTTAGAAACGATTTTTTGTTAACTAGTCACAATTTTAAAAAGAATTTCTTGCCAAATATCTACCCACCTGGCAGCGAGGCATAATTACTTCATTAGTTTTTATAAAAGTTTATGCCTCAAAATTGGCCAAACAGAACACTTATTTTATGAAAGTGATTTTGCTTTCTTTTCAATACGTACTTAAACTGAGTTTAATAAACAACATTAATTTAGACTGGTGGTGCGACAAGCGAAGGTCGATTACAAGCTATTTTTTACAGAAAAATATACTTTACTTGGTGTTGGCACGTATTCATTCTCATATTTGCTTGACCCTCACAGGTGGCGCCACCAGTGTAAGTTGGCCCCTACTCGTCATTTAACTGCGTTAACGAGGCTCAAGGCCTGCTATATTATAATAATTAACAAACCACGATATGTCGCCACGTTGAATTGCATTGTACTTATCAATAACATTGTAATATGTTACTAACTACCTCAATAATATTTCTCTGTTGAACTAACAAGACAGGAATGTAAATTGTTTACGTTTCCTATTGACAGTCACGTTGTTTTAGTTTCAGTCGCTATTTAATTATATAACTTTGAAGATAAAGATGATATTGCAGAAGATGTATGAAAAAGGAAAATAGTAGTAGCGAAATTGGATGATGATTTTGAACTTATGGAGTGCAAGTGGTCTAAATATTGAAGGTTACCGATTTCAATATTTAGAATACTTAGCTATCTCCAGGGCCCATAAGAACTTTCCATCCTGTATAAAAAAAATATTTTTTATCAGTTCATAGAAGGTTTTTTTTTATAGAAACAACATAAAACCTGCAAATGATTTACATTCCTGGCCGCTAACAATCACGCCCCAGTTTCTGAAACAGACTTTCAGAAACCTTAGGCTTCAGTACTTTTTAATAATATACTCCACCAACTACTAACATTGTATCTTAGTACTAATTAAGTAGAGACCGACAGAGACATTTTGCCAGAAAAAAAATAGAATGAAGCTATTTTATTATTTTGTGTTCCTAACATACAAATTTTAATATTTTATTGAATGTTTTGTAGAATGTAGTAATTGTAGTGTAGTATGGCATATGCGTGGACTGCTTTTTCCTTTTTTTAATCCTGCTAATGTACTTAGTGTGAAATACTTGTAACAATGATATATGGCCACAAACTATGGCAACACTCAAAACTTGTCTATGTGTTAACATCAACAAGATGCCTAAAAATATTAAATAAAATTACAGTCCTTTACTCTGATGCATCACAGTCAAAATCACTTATACTATGACCACTTTAAGTGTGCAGTTCAAAGTGGAGTTGCTCGTCAAGAACATTTGCATTGATATGTCAAACTTGGTACATTTATTTTAGTTCTATGTTTTCCCGCCTGCACAGATAAGTTGCAATAAGGTTGCAAAATCGTGTCTCAATTGCGCGGCCACGTTCAAACCCTAATAACTTTTTAACCAAAACTTTGACGTATGGTTTTGGGAATCAACTTTTATAAATTACTAGCTGTCCCGCGCAACTTCGTCTGCGTCACATTTTCCCCGTTAAAAAAAAACCTAAACTTAAAACGGGCACTGCAAAATCTGTCTATCAAAATAACATTGATCTTTATTTTCTCTGCCTTAAGGTTTTTGTTGGCTTACTACTGTGAGAGGGTAAAATAACTGAACAAAAACTCTGTGATTATATTGATTGGAGCACTATACTATACTTATACTTCTAGCAGTCCACGTATTTATGTAGAAAGTAGTTTATAGTTTGCATGCACGCATGTAATTGTGTTGTTCTATATTGCACTTAGTGTTATTAAATCTTGCCGCAAATTTACTATGTATTTATTTTCTGTACATATCCTTTACATTTTTAAATATTTTTACAAAACAAAATATAAAAAAAAAACATTTAAAAATATAAAAAAAAAAAAAAATATATAAAAATAGTAGCCCACCAGCATCGGGAACAGGGTCCGGGCTACCGGTGGTCAGGGCTCTTGAGAGAAGAACCTCCTCACAATACGTGCCGTGTCCAGAAGTACTGCTTTCTGAATCAAGCCCTTGATCCAGCTGTCAAGCGAAAGACTCCGCAGATGTTTGTCAAAGCTTTTGGCTATTAAGCCATTGGCCGACACGACTATCGGCACAATGACTGCTGTTGTCACGTCCCACATGTCGACAACCTCGCAAGCCAGATCTAGATACTTGAATTGCTTATCTTTCTCTGCTTTCACGAGGTTCTCGTCATGCGGGACCGTTATATCAACAATCATTGCGCGACGCTCCAATCGCTCTATCAACACAATGTCAGGCTTATTGGCAACAATAGTCCTGTCAGTGACGATAGATCGATCCCAATACAACGTGATATTCCCATTATCGAGAACTGGGTCGGGCGCATACTTATAGTATGGCACTTCTGATTCCACAAGGTTGTATTTCAAAGCAAGTTGCTGGTGGATAATCCTGGCAACAAGGTTGTGTCTATGCAAGTACTCTCCGTTAGCAAGACGAGAACCACCAGAAATAATATGTCTGATGGACTCACCCGGACGGTGGCATGCCCGACACACGTCCACCATCCCGTCCTTCATAATATGTTTCCGGTAGTTATTCGTCAGCATAACTTCGTCCATTATTGCACAGAAAAAACCTTCAGTTTCCCCGCAGAGGTCACTGAAACGCAGCTAGGATACAGACGCTAAGAAGTCTACATCGGGCCCATGTAAGACCCGGTAAAAGCGTCCGTGAAGCTCCTTGCTCTGCCATACCTCCCTGCGGTCATTAGTGTCTAATACTAGAGGCTTGCGCCAGTTCTCGTTAGCCAAGAAGACCGGGGTAAGGCCGTTGTCTACTGAGACCACATCTCGGTGCATACCCCCGTCGGCTTCTAGGAAGTATTCCCTGAGACTGCATACCTCACGGTTGTGCAGGGTTTTAGCATTTAAGAAGCCACGACCCGCACACTTCCGCGGGATATACAGTCTCATCACCGACGACCGTGGGTGATGCATCTGATTTGCGGTCAGCAGTACGCGGACCTTCCTATCTAGGGCATAAAGTTCTGTCTGAGTCCATTTGAGTATGCCGAAAGAATACATCAATACCGGCATGACCCAACCGTTGAAGGCGCGCACCTTGTTTCCGCCTGACAGAAGACTGCTTAGCACCTTATTCAGGCGGCCAAAGAAACGCTCCTTCAACGATTGTTTCATGTCAGCAGTATTGATGCATAATGCTTCCGACATACCCAAATACTTGTAGGTTTCTGTTGAGGAGTGGGATCTAAGGTATACGGAATCCGAGAGTTGAGTTCCCACGGATTCCGTAATCTCCCCTCGCTTCACATGCACGACTTCACACCAAATTCCATCCTGATGGCGCTACTGAAAGTTTCACTTACCTTCAGTAGCTTCATCAGTTGCAAATTGTTGGGGGCAAAGATTTTCAGATCATCCATGTAAAGAAGGTGAGATATGATCTGACCACCTCTCCTCAACCGATAGCCTGAACGACCTGAACCTTCCAGCAGTGTGCTAAGGGTTCAAGGCTAGACAAAACCACAATGGGCTCAGACTATCACCCTGAAATATACCACGCTCGATCCTTATCGGTTCGCTGTTCCCCTGCATCTGTCGACATCCTGGATAGCAAAGGACCGTCCTCCATTGCCCCATACACGACTCAAGGAAGGCGCGTAGAGTTGCATCTATCTTGTACAACTCCAGCACCCTCATGAGCCATGTATGCGGAACTGAGTCGTAGGCCTTCTTATAATCTATCCAACATGTAGACAGATGCTTTCGGGAACGGCGAACCTGTTGGCTAATGGCCATATCAATGAGGAGCAGCTCCTTAGTACCACGGGACCCGTTCTTACATCCATTCTGAGAGGGAGACATGATGGAATTACTCTCAATATGTTGGTTAATTTTAACTCTCAAAATGGATGTAAGAACTTTATAGACCGTTGGTAAGCAAGTGATAGGTCTATAATTTTTGGGTTCCACAGTGCAACCTGATTTATGGAGCAGGTGGGTAATTCCTGTCGTCTGGAACTGGGGCAGCGACCCTGACTCTAAGGCTGATTGAAACTGGGACGCCAAGCGAGCGTGCGATCTTTGGAACCATTTGATCCAGAAGTTGTGCAGTCCATCCGGCCCTGGAGATTTCCAGTTAGGTAACGGACGGACTGCACGAGCTACGTCTTGGGGGCTGATGATAATTGCCCCCATTTCTGATATTGGACCACACGCTCGTTCAACCTCCCGGGTCCAACCGCCCTGTGTGACTGACAGGCACCGACCAGATGCTGCGCCAGAACGAGCACATGGCGTCATCATCCGGCAGACCTTTCATCGCTTCGGAATGTGCGATTCTGAGTGTATCCCTCCACTCGCCGCTTGTACCTTCGAATACGGCTTGCCCATGCACAGATCTTCTGCTTCAGGAAGTCGATACGCTCTGTGACGCAGGCCCAATAATCACGAGAACTAATGTCAGTTCCCGAGAACGCCCGCCTCACAAAGCGCATCACTCTAGGGCGAGTATTGCGCTCCCTGAAGCTGATTAACTTGCCGATGAGTACTCTAGCCTCACCGATACGCCGCTCAATCCTGTACTGCCAAGCTGGAACAGCTAATTTTGGTTTTATAGCTCGGTCACGGTCAGGAAATTTGACGTGAGCTACACGACATGCCGCTACGGCTGCGCAGTACAATATTGAGTGTGTATCAGCAAGGTCTTCGCTGTTGTCAAAGCAGTTTGACAGCTGCGAATCTAGAGTACACACCAGCGCCTTGTTTTTCTTGTGCATAGGCAAACAAGGTAAACGTGGTCTAAGTTCAGGCGGTGTGGAGCGGTACTCTCGGAACGCACTCTCCAAAGCTCTCCTCAATTGTTCGTTGCACTGGGTACTCACGGTTATAACTTCGTCATCATCCTCTTCACCACCGCGATCGGATCGCGGCGAAGCTCTGGATACATTTGGCAGCTGCGCTGCGATCATTGGCGAAGCATTCGTAACGGGGTTACTCCGTGAGTCGTAGTCGATCAAGTACATTGTCATCCCGCATATGGTTACGCTGGATGACCCGCACCTGATCCAGACAGACAGTCGCTGCGCCGACACGTTGATAGCTGGCTCAAGCACCTGAAACAGAGAGAGCATCCGGCGACGGTACGCAGTCAAGTTACTTCCCCCCTCAGTAGCCCCATAATATGCGCGCATGACGTTTTCATTAATGGACTCAGTCCATCGCATGCGCGACAATATGTATGTATGTATTTATTATTATTTAAGTACAACAATATTCCGCTTTCTAAACCCCAAATATAAGACAGAAAATGGTAAGTGCAGAATCTGGTCCAAAAGTTAAATAAAAAGGCGGAAGAAACTTATCCGCAAGCGGAACTTGACAGTCAGCCAATAAAATAGAGATGACACAATAGAAGGTCAACCCAAAGCTTTGGCAATAGAATTTAAATCGTGCCAACTCGGGCAAGACCTTGGCATTGTTAAAGGTTATTGTGATTGATTATTAGTGAGATTACTGTACTGAGGAGCTCGTGGCTAAATAATAACACCCGCACAGGTCGATCTTTAAGGTTAAGCCATGCTTGGCGAGGTTGGTCCGTGGATGGGTGACCTTAATTACATACCGTGCTTCCTCCGTGCCTCGGAAAAGCACGTTAAGCCGTTGGTCCCGGCTGTCACTTGTAGATCTTTGACAGTCGTTACGAGTAGTCAGAAGCCAAAAGTCTGACATCCAGTCTTACTAAGGGGTATCATATTACACAGTTGCTGGGTTGTGGAGGTCAGATAGGCAGTCGCTTCATGTAAAATAGTGATACTAAGCTGCGTACGGTTAGACTGGAAGCCGACCCCAAGATAGTTTGAGAATAGACAGATAATGATAGTGAGATTACAGCAATTATATTTTTTAATTTTTTATTTATTGTACACAAAGGAAAAAAGTAAGCTTACATAACACAGTGAAAAAGTTTTACAGAGTAAACATTAAAATGCGAACTTCTGCCTCCTAGAATAGGCAAGAAGCCTGTGTTTTAGGAGCCAACGTTCATTTAAATTACTGGTACACTAATGATAGTTAGAAGCCCAGTAGATAAAAGCCTATACTATACCTCTGCCCACTGAAACTATGACAAAATTGTACGAAAAATAAAACTCAAAAATAAATACTAATTAAGTTATTTTAATACTCCTCCACCATATTCAACAACTTATCCATACTAATAGGATTGAAAGTTCTACCATTATCATTAGAAAACATGATCACATTTCTTATAACATAACACTGTAGTTCGCCAATCTTATACAGAGGTCTACCTTCCCTGGTTTTTCCAGCTATAGGTACAAAAGTAATGCCTTTTTCGATGCACCGAGTTTCAAGGAGCTCCGAGAAGCTTTTGGCTTGCAAAGCGGTCCCTAAGACGTCGGATATGTGTGATATTTCCTTCGGTTCGGGCAAAGTGAAGCGGGGCGGAGGGGGCGGTTCCACGGAGTCGATGTCGGCGCTTCGGTTCATCATGTCTAGTGCTTTTCGGAAGGCGTCGCGAACGGCAGGCTCTTTGAGGACCTCTTCGGGGAACATTTTCTGACGAATAAATTTTTGTTTTTAATGTTGGTTTTTTTTATACTTCTCTCAAATACGATAACGAGAAATGTCGACAGAACGAGAAATGTGTATTTCTCTTTTCGCACTCAATTTGAGACACGAAAAAACAAGCTTCTGATGCATGGCACGATTCTATAAACCATATATGCCAACCAAAAGCGTGTTCAGATTACGTAAGTAGGAGCAGAATAGACCTCTAAGGAATGCTTTTAAACAAAGCGAAATCAATGATTTCTCATTTCTTTTTAATGTTTTATCGAAATAAACAGTTTAAATAAATAAAAGATGGATGAATGGTGTGAAGAATGATATGAAAGAGAAAGGAGTAAATAATGCCGTGACGTTTGCCAGGGGAGAATGGAAGAAGAAAACGTGTTGCGCCGACCCCAAGTAAAATGGGACAAAGGCAGGAAGAAGATGATGCTCTTTGCAGCATGTTGGATTCTCTATACCTTTGAAGCATCCTAAAGACGCTTTTTGCTGACGATATGAATAGGAATATTTGCAGCTTTGTGTAAAACTAAAGTCATAGTTACCTTAAAATCCGTATATGAGTTGAGCACAGTGGCGTGCGGCGGGTTGGTGTTGAGCCAGGCGGCCAGCGCCGCCAGCCAGCGCGGCAGCAGCGCCCGCGCCGCCAGCGCGCCCACCGTGGCCGCGCCCAGCAGCTCCAGCCACTCCACGCACCACAGCCACGCCGCTGGGGAATAACGACGGATTAAACAACTGAACTATATTTTTTGTCGGACTATACAAAAGCTTCTTTCGTCTTTATTTTTTAAATACAATTTTACAAGACATTTGCAATGTTGCATAGAAAGATCTTTGGCGCTCGAACAACAGAAACACACTGTCGAAAAAAATCCGTTTTTTTTTAATGTTTTAAAAATACAAGACGCGGACTCAGCCACGCGCCAAAACTTGCTTGAGCAGCAAACAACGCCCCAGTGACCGTGGACCATTTTTTCGGACCGACGTGGGGAGTAGTGACGACGCCTTTTTTTTTAGAATTGGAAATCATCAAATGACTTCTCCCGCTCTGGGCGGAGAGGAAGGGAGTGTCAGACTTGACTGACTAAAACCCATCCATGTTCCTTCTTAGCCCTTTGTGTTCCAGGGCCACGGTATCTCTTTCGAACAACCCGCAGCCCTAGTGACTATGACGACGCCTTTAATTCTTTCTAGATAACTGGGTTTCCCATATGAATGTCCTGTTACGTACTGTTCTCCCTGCCCACTAGCTCCAGCGGCGCATGCTGCACACAGTGGTCCAGCTTGGGCACGATGTGCTGGTGCAGCATGGCGTGCAGCGCGGGTCCCCAGGCGCCTGCACCGGCTAGAGCCTCTGTTACTATACGTACTGTTCTCCCTGCCCACTAGCTCCAGCGGCGCATGCTGCAGACAGTGGTCCAGCTTGGGCACGATGTGCTGGTGCAGCATGGCGTGCAGCGCGGGTCCCCAGGCGCCTGCACCGGCTAGAGCCTCTGTTACTATACGTACTGTTCTCCCTGCCCACTAGCTCCAGCGGCGCATGCTGCAGACAGTGGTCCAGCTTGGGCACGATGTGCTGGTGCAGCATGGCGTGCAGCGCGGGTCCCCAGGCGCCTGCACCGGCTAGAGCCTCTGTTACTATACGTACTGTTCTCCCTGCCCACTAGCTCCAGCGGCGCATGCTGCAGACAGTGGTCCAGCTTGGGCACGATGTGCTGGTGCAGCATGGCGTGCAGCGCGGGTCCCCAGGCGCCAACACCGGCTAGAGCCTCTGTTACTATACGTACTGTTCTCCCTGCCCACAAGCTCCAGCGGCGCATGCTGCAGACAGTGGTCCAGCTTGGGCACGATGTGCTGGTGCAGCATGGCGTGCAGCGCGGGTCCCCAGGCGCCTGCACCGGCTAGAGCCTCTGTTACTATACGTACTGTTCTCCCTGCCCACAAGCTCCAGCGGCGCATGCTGCAGACAGTGGTCCAGCTTGGGCACGATGTGCTGGTGCAGCATGGCGTGCAGCGCGGGTCCCCAGGCGCCTGCACCGGCTAGAGCCTCTGTTACTATACGTACTGTTCTCCCTGCCCACAAGCTCCAGCGGCGCATGCTGCAGACAGTGGTCCAGCTTGGGCACGATGTGCTGGTGCAGCATGGCGTGCAGCGCGGGTCCCCAGGCGCCTGCACCGGCTAGAGCCTCTGTTACTATACGTACTGTTCTCCCTGCCCACAAGCTCCAGCGGCGCATGCTGCAGACAGTGGTCCAGCTTGGGCACGATGTGCTGGTGCAGCATGGCGTGCAGCGCGGGTCCCCAGGCGCCTGCACCGGCTAGAGCCTCTGTTACTATACGTACTGTTCTCCCTGCCCACAAGCTCCAGCGGCGCATGCTGCAGACAGTGGTCCAGCTTGGGCACGATGTGCTGGTGCAGCATGGCGTGCAGCGCGGGTCCCCAGGCGCCTGCACCGGCTAGAGCCTCTGTTACTATACGTACTGTTCTCCCTGCCCACAAGCTCCAGCGGCGCATGCTGCAGACAGTGGTCCAGCTTGGGCACGATGTGCTGGTGCAGCATGGCGTGCAGCGCGGGTCCCCAGGCGCCTGCACCGGCTAGAGCCTCTGTTACTATACGTACTGTTCTCCCTGCCCACAAGCTCCAGCGGCGCATGCTGCAGACAGTGGTCCAGCTTGGGCACGATGTGCTGGTGCAGCATGGCGTGCAGCGCGGGTCCCCAGGCGCCTGCACCGGCTAGAGCCTCTGTTACTATACGTACTGTTCTCCCTGCCCACAAGCTCCAGCGGCGCATGCTGCAGACAGTGGTCCAGCTTGGGCACGATGTGCTGGTGCAGCATGGCGTGCAGCGCGGGTCCCCAGGCGCCTGCACCGGCTAGAGCCTCTGTTACTATACGTACTGTTCTCCCTGCCCACAAGCTCCAGCGGCGCATGCTGCAGACAGTGGTCCAGCTTGGGCACGATGTGCTGGTGCAGCATGGCGTGCAGCGCGGGTCCCCAGGCGCCGCGCCAGGCCCGCAGCACGCCGCGCGCGGAGCCGTCGGCCGGGTGCCACGCCGACAGCGCGGCCGCCAGGCGGGAGCGGATCAGCGGGTACACTGAGCTGGCTAGGGCTTCACCTGTACGCAGATAATGAATGTATGAATGACAGGATATTTTAGTTTCGATATAGCGTATGTGAAATTACTGAATGTGAAAAAACGCGCTATTACGTAGTTGACGGTCTGTTTTGTATACGCTACTTTTATGATTTGTGATCAGCATATATAAGAATTGCATACGCGTTTTTCAAAATTAATGAGTTTGATGTGTGGAAAAATATCTAATGATGCAGTTTTAGTTCTCATTAAAATCAGGCTCGAGACTCCTCTAAGTATTTTTGGTTATTTGTCATGGTTTCGAATTTGGCCATCCACGGCCACTTGTAATATGTATCATGTATAGTAGTGACCTGCCATATCATGCCAGGGCAGGACCCACTGGTGCAGCGGCTGCGTATCGTTGGTGGGGTCCCAGGCGCGCACGGCGGCCAGTACGCGCGGCAGCACGCAGCGCACGACGCAGGCGCGCGCCAGCCACGCGGGCGCCGCGCTCTGCCACGCCGACACCGCGCGGACCATTGCGCCCGGCATGCGCGGGTTCCACGTTCTGTACACAAAAAACCCGTTATGTTTACTAATTGATGCGTAGGGAATTAACAGCTAGACATAGGTCTTGTTAACGCCCCACCCCGCAGGGTGAGGGGGGAACCAAGCTGGTGTCCCTACTCCACGCCGCAGAGGATATAAAAGAGCGCGCGCAGGTCGCGAGCGACGACGGACTTAAGAATTTTGGAATATTTGTAAACCTTATTATCTATATAGACGTGTACCATTGTAAAGAAAATTAAAGGTACCTATAGTAGCCAATTCGAGTTCATATTTCAGCTCCTCACACTTACCTTGGCACACACATTAAGGCAAAGGCCTAAACATTTTGGTGCCGTGACCAGGATATTCGAAGGAAGAAGACCCAAATAAATTGGAAGGACAAACAAATTATGTATATATAAGGAAATATAAGGAAATTGAAGAATCCAGCTAAGAAAGAGTATAAAGCGCAGAAGAATTTGGTGAGCCCGTTCCTTTTTTCCTAATTACCCACATCTTACTTCCAGTGCTAACTATTTGGATAATTAGTCATTTTTTCGAATTTCCGTTGTAAATTAAGAACCTGGGTGTTTATTTACTTATAATTATCACAACGTTAAATTTGTCGTATTATCACAATGCCTCAGACCGCTAAGAAAGTGACTGACCCAATAAAAAGGAGAAGTTACATTAAAGGTAGATTAACAATTTTCAAAGCTTATTTTGACGAGATCAAATCCTTAGAAAGGTTAACGGACCAACAAATTGCTGAGTTAAGGTTAAGGTTAACCAAACTAGAAGCATGTTTATCCACTTTTGATGACTTACAATCCGAAATCGAGATTGAATCGGAAGAACCTGAAGAACAAATGAAGGTACGTTCTGAGATCGAAGGTCAATTTTATTCTTTAATCTCCGAAGGTCAATGTGTTTTAGAAAGATTAGAAGAACTTAATGATCGAAGGAAAAGTATGGCAAATACAACCTTTAGGCAATCCGAAAGTTTCGAAGGTGGAAACATTTTTAGAGGTTCATTAAAATTACCCACTATAAAGTTACCCACTTTCGATGGGAATTATAATGAGTGGTTAGAGTATAAGGATACATATGAGGCCGTAATCCATAAGAATGATGCTATCGAGACAATAAATAAGTTCCACTACTTGCGATCGTCATTAGAGGGTAGCGCTGCAATGGTTATAAAATCAGTATCTTTTTGTGCCGATAACTATCGCTTGGCGTGGGATTTGTTATGTGAAAGATACAATAATAAACGTCTTTTAATAAGTAATCATATGAAATCAATATTCAGTATGGAAAGTATAACTAAGGAGTCCGACAAAGCATTGCGTGTTATGATTGACAGTATAAAAAAGAATTTGAGTGGGTTAGAAGCGTTAGGAAAACCTGTAGAACATTGGGACACTATGATAATACATTTTGCGGCATTAAAACTTGACAATGTAACGAGTAGAAGGTGGGAGGAACAAAAAAGTTTAATCGGAGATGATCCTACCCTCGAAGAGTTTTTAAAGTTTTTACGCGATCGGGCGGATGTATTAGAAACATTCAAGCATAATAAACCAAGTATAACCAGTAAAAATGAAAAAGCAAATAGTTTGATTGCATCCGCTCAGACGAGTAATAACAACCGATCTAATTGTATAATTTGTAAACAAGATCACCGTCTGTTTGAATGCACGAAATTTATTTCTATGAATTTGGAAGAAAGAAACGAAGTCGTTTCGAAAAATAAATTGTGTATTAATTGTCTAAAACCAGGTCATCGTGCCTTTAATTGCAAATCATTTGGCTGCAAGATTTGCAAGTATAAGCATAACTTATTGCTTCATAGAAATAGATCTTCATCTGTAGATAATAATGTTAGTTCCCGTAGTGAAAGGTCGACTAGTACGTCACCCCCGACTTCGGTCGGAGTTGTACGGCAAGGCGAGCTCGAACCTGCACTCTCGTATCAACCTCACGCCGCGAGCGCCGCTGTACATGAGTGCCCGGCGCCCGCTTCGGAACCGGTTTCCTTATCTACGATCGCCACTCAATACGTACTTTTGTCGACTGCGCTCATCAACGTAGTTAACGAAACAAATAATGAACATTATGTAGCACGCGCGTTATTAGATTCTGGTAGTCAGATGTCCATAGTAACAGAAAGTTTTTGTAACAAATTAGGATTGTTCTGCAAACGTGCTAAGGATAACCTTAATGTATATGGTATAGGAAATACTAAGTTAAGGTCCGTAGAAAGTTGTAGTTTTGTTATCAAATCAACTCGTAATGATTTTTCTGTAGAAATCAACTGTATAGTCTTACCAAAAATCACGAATATGTTGCCGAATGTAAAGATTAATGTAAATGAATTAAAGATTCCTGGTGACGTATTTGTGGATTTGGCAGATAGTAGATTTTACGAGCCCGCTAACGTAGATATATTAATTGGAGCGGACTTGTTTTGGGAACTGGTAACAGGTCAACAGATAAGACTAGGTAAAGGTCTTCCCATATTGCAGAGTAGTAAATTAGGTTGGCTTGTTACGGGTCCCGTAAATATTTGTAAATCAAATAATGAAGTAACGTGTAACTTAACTAGAAGTATAAGTGAACAATTAGAACAATTTTGGAAGGTTGAGGAGATATTAAGTATAGACCAAGTACCGTATAGTAATGAAGAGGAATTTTGTGAAAAACACTTTGTAAAACATACGTACAGGACGGAAAATGGTAGGTTTTGTGTAAAGATGCCCTTTCACACTTCACCGTCTGTACTTGGAGATTCCTTTGTTAAGGCTAAGTCGCGATTGAATAATTTGGAAAAAAGATTGAAAAGGCAACCTAAATTGAAGGAGTCATATGTTGAATTTTTAAATGAATATGAGCACTTGAATCATTTGTCACAAACATGTAAGCCTGAGTTTGGATATTATTTACCGCATCACCCAGTTATTCGGGAGAAAAGTGAGACTACGAAACTTCGGGTTGTTTTTAACGCTTCGGAAAAAACCGATAGTGGTTACTCATTAAATGATATCCAAATGATTGGGCCAGTGATTCAAGACGACATTTTTAGTATTTTGCTTCGATTTAGGCAACATAATTATGTTATGACCTCAGATATCGAAAAAATGTATAGGCAAATATTAATATCTGAGAGTCAAAGACATTTACAAATGATACTGTGGAGGGACAATGAGCACGAACCCATAAGATATTTAAAATTGAACACGGTGACCTACGGAACCGCTTCCGCGCCGTATTTAAGTACTCGTTGTCTTCTTCAATTGGCAAATGAATGTAATGATCCGGAGGTCCGCGAGATAATGAAACATGATTTTTTCATGGATGACTTATTAACAGGTCATCAGACTGAGGAAGGGTTAAATCGTATTTGTAGACTAATTACTCAGATTTTAGATGCGAGTGGTTTTAAGTTAAGAAAATTTAGGTCTAATGCCAATCAGTTACTTGTTGAAAACAAATTACATGAAACACAATCAATTACAGAATTTAAAACAACCACGAGCACTTTAGGGTTAACATGGACGCCTCAGTCTGACAAGTTTCAATTTTCCGTCCATGTAGATAAAACCGATAGGATCACTAAGCGAAGTATATTATCTTCTATTGCAAAGATTTTTGATCCTTTGGGACTTTTAAGTATATTTGTTGTAAAGGCTAAGTTAATCTTGCAGAAATTATGGATAAGTAAATTAGAATGGGACGATCCAGTAGCCGATGATGTACAGATTATGTGGTTTAAATTTATAAACAACATGAATTCTCTAACTTATGTCGAAGTTCCAAGGCACGTCATGTGTAAAAATGCATCGCATATTGAAATTCACATCTTTTCAGATGCGTCCATATGTGCCTATGGGACCTGTGTTTTTGTTCGTTCAATAGATCCTATTGGGGAAGTTCATGTACAGTTACTCTGTGCCAAATCTAGGGTCGCCCCATTAAAAAGTCTAACCATACCGAAACTCGAGCTATGCGGCGCGCTGCTGTCCGCTGAGTTGGGGGAAAAGGTGACTCACTCCCTGCGATGTACTGTGTCTCGGTGTAATTACTGGACAGACTCGATGGTTGTGCTCGGTTGGTTACGTGCCACCGCTCCAAGACAATTAAAGGTATTTGTTTCAAATCGAGTAAATAAAATTAATAAGTTAACAAAGGGGAGTGAGTGGAGGTACGTACCAACAGACCAAAATCCAGCCGATCTCATTTCCAGAGGAGTAGATCGTATGGAGAAAAGGGTTCACAGATTGTGGTGGACTGGGCCTCCCTTTTTATACCTAAGCGAGTCCGAATGGCCCAAGGTCGATAGTAATAAGTTAAATAGTGTAACCTTACCTGAAGTTAAGATCATAGGTACCTTTGTAACAAGTATGAAAAATAAAAGGTTGATTGAATTTGAACGTTATTCCAGTTTACATAAGGTACAACGTGCAATGGCCTATGTTCTTAGATTTGTTAAAAATTGTAGAATAAAAAATAAAGAAGGTAGACTTACCTGTAGTTATTTAAGTGCCGATGAGTTAAACGATAGTTTGATGTATTTAGTCAAATTCTCGCAGCATGATTCATTTAGCGATGAGTATTCTAGTTTATTAAATAATAAGCCACTAAGGAGTAAATGTAAGATTTTATCTCTTAGCCCCTTTCTAGACAGTAAATGTAACGTTATACGAGTGGGTGGTCGTATTCAAAATTCAACTTTTTCGTATTACGAAAAACATCCTTTACTATTAGATTCTAAACACCGATTGTCAAGACTTATTTTTGAGAGTGAACATAGTCGGTTACTGCATGCTGGGCCGCAGATGTTGTTATCGGCCATTAGAGAAAAATATTGGGTTATTAATGGTAGAAAGGTGGCTAGAAGTGTGGCAAATAATTGTATAGTGTGTAAGCGATTTAGATTTAAACCGATAGTTCCTATTATGGGTAATCTACCCAAACAGCGTTTAATTCCAGGAACACCCTTTGAAACATCTGGAGTTGACCTGGCTGGTCCCTTCTTAATCACTGATAGGAAAGGCCGCGGTTGTAAAATAAGTAAATGTTACATGTGTTTATTTGTATGTTTTACAACCAAGGCTATTCATTTAGAAGTCGTAAGCGACTTAAGCACAGGTGCATTTTTATTATCATTACGAAGATTTATTGCACGACGTTCTAAACCGAGTTTATTATATTGTGATAATGCGACTAATTTTTTAGGGGCTAGTAATGAACTTAATAAATATTTGATATTAAGCAAGGATGAAATAAATAAATTTTGTTCTGATGAAGGAATGAAGTTTGCCTTCATACCCCCATACGCCCCAAACTTTGGGGGGTTGTGGGAGGCGGGGGTGAAGTCGGCAAAATATCACATAAAAAGAATATTAGGAGACAGTCATTTAACATATGAGGAACTTTCAACTTTATTTGTCCAAGTAGAAGCAATACTCAACTCCCGGCCTTTGTTTCCTATGTCATCCGACCCCAATGATTTCCATCCCCTGACTCCCGGGCATTTCCTCGCCGGCAAGCCGCTGATAGCTCTTCCCTCTCCAGTACTGACCAATATTAACTGTAATCGACTTCACAGATATGAGCAATTGGAAAGAATGAGACAGCTTTTCTGGTTGAGATGGCAACATGAGTACCTTACGGAACTGCAACATCGTACGAAATGGCGCAAACCTGCGATGGAACTTCGCGTTGGAGATATGGTCATTATAAAGGAAAATAATTTGCCTCCATTAAAATGGAGACTTGGCCGCATAGAAGCCTTACAAAGGGGCAATGACGATGTATCCAGAGTAGCAGATGTAAGGACAGCCAGTGGCACTATCCGTCGAGCGGTAAATCGCCTGTGCCCTTTGTTCGAGCCTGAAGCAGAAGAGTTGAAGGAATCTCCTTCAACGGGGGGAGTATGTTAACGCCCCACCCCGCAGGGTGAGGGGGGAACCAAGCTGGTGTCCCTACTCCACGCCGCAGAGGATATAAAAGAGCGCGCGCAGGTCGCGAGCGACGACGGACTTAAGAATTTTGGAATATTTGTAAACCTTATTATCTATATAGACGTGTACCATTGTAAAGAAAATTAAAGGTACCTATAGTAGCCAATTCGAGTTCATATTTCAGCTCCTCACACTTACCTTGGCACACACATTAAGGCAAAGGCCTAAACAGGTCTCCTGAGCCTCGCTATGTTGACCAGCCATGTGCTTCTAATATCTATTGGGTTGCCGCGGCACTTACTGCGTAAATGGTAGACCTTATGAGAGGCCTTCCAAGGGTCCGTCCAGCAAGGCCCGAATTACCGTTATTTTTTGTAACCAACTACCGTTATGCTAGCGATAAAAAAGTAGCGATAAGTAAGTCGGTTGATGATTTAGACAAACAACTAATCAAATAATCAAGAGAACAACAAATAGATAGATGTGCTTTGCGTGCACGATGTTTGTGTGACGTCTGACTATGAAATTAAAAAGAACCGGCCAAGTGCGAGTCGGACTCGCGCACGAAGGGTTCCGTACCATTATTTATAAACCTGTCAAGTGCGTGTCGGGCCACGCGCAGTGTAGGGTTTCGTAGTTTTTATAACATCCAAGTGCGAGTCGTATTCGCTGACTGATAGTTTCGTACCATGAACTAAAAGCCAAAGATGACTACCTACCTAATTTGACTTCCTATACAAACAACAACACTCATTTACTGAACTAATAGTGAATAAACTGGATAATAGAAAAAAATGCTTGACCATCTTTCTAGACCTTCAGAAAGCTTTTGATACTGTGTCCCCACGTTTATTAATATCCAAACTCGAACAGATGGGAATAAGGGACACACAATTAAAATTATTCCAAAACTACTTGCAAGATCGACATCAGTCAGTTCGAATGGGCAATACGTTGAGTGAAGAAACATCGATAAAAATTGGAATCCCACAGGGCAGTATTTTAGGCCCCCCTCTGTTCCTTTGCTACATTAATGATCTCTGCCAGCTAAACATCAAAAACTGTCACTTAATGTCTTATGCGGACGACACTACTTTAACGTTTTATGGTAATTCATGGGACGAAACCTTTACTGCGGCCCAAGAAGGTTTCAATATTGTAACTCATTGGCTTGCTCTAAACGAACTGACATTAAACTCGACCAAAACTAAATATATAGAGTTTACAATACATAACGTAGCTTCTCACACCCATGATTACAATATCTATGCCCACACATGTAATCCTGTAACCACAAACTGTACCATTTGCCCTAAAATAACACAAATTGAATCAATAAAATACTTGGGTATACTAATTGATAAAAACTTATCTTTTAAACCTCACATCGCACATCTGGTCGAGAAAACAAGAAAACTCGTTTATATATTTAAAAATCTGCGGCATGTTGCAAGATGGAAACTGGTCAAAAAGGTTTACGAATCCCTCTGCCAATCAATCCTATCGTATGGTATTACCACCTGGGGCGGTTCGTATAAAACGAATATCCTGAACGTTGAAAGAGCTCAACGACTGCTCCTAAAAGTTGCTCTCTTCAAACCACGTTTATATGCTACAAAAACCCTCTATAACGAAGCAAATGTATTAACAATCAGGCAGCTTTACATACTACAAACAGTTTTACAGAAACATTCCTCAGTTGACGTTTCTACAGCCAAACAGAAAGTAAATACCAGGCGATACTATGAAGTCTGTGAAACAACTCCGGTTAAAACATCTTTCGCCCAAAACTTTTTCAATTTCAGAGCTAGCAGACTATACAATAAAACTAACAAGATTCTTGCACTTATTAATTTGTCAAGGATAGACTGTAAAAAGAAGCTCACACAGTGGCTTCTAGGACTTGATTACGAAGAAACGGAAAAATTACTCACTATCTTATCCTAGCCTAGCGTTTTTCATGAATATGTACGCCACCCCCTCACGCACACATTTATTTACATAAACATAATTAATCGCACACACACGCATACACACTCATAACAACACACCACACACACAACACGACACGACACAACACACACGACACCACACCACACACACGACACAACACACACGACACCACACCACACACACGACACCTTCCACATTACACTCACAGTTTCACACACTAACAAAGACACACACTCGCATTTTTATATTTGATTTTTATTTTAGTTAATTAGTACTCTTTCTTTAATTCTTTTCGTACAATACCTGTAACTACAATCTACAATATTTGTGATAATTCCAATCTGGCGAGGGGGGCCAGGAGTCCATAGCACAGGGTATCCTAGTTTGGATTCCTGACTCCCACAAACCTTTGTACCTCCAATATGTGTAACATATGTATATTGTAATTGTACTTTGTGGGAGAAAATAAATCGTTATTATTATTAAAATCGTTATTATTAACAACAGCAACCTTTTTTTATAAAACTTATCTAAGAATGAAATATTGCGCGATACAACTGACGCTCAGCGCCATCTATCGATATTTCTATGGAGTTGTTCGAAATTTTCGAGTCAAATACAATTACTCATAAACTACGTCTACAGTAAGGTCGACTATTACTCGTAAACTTGTAAAGCCCACTTCAGTGTGATAGTTTTCCTTTAAACTTCGTTATATATAGGTACTACTGCCGTGACATTTGTATTTCAAACTACAACCGTTTAGTTGGTAGAGCGGGGGGGACACTTGACTCTAACAATAATTGCTATTTTAAAGCTTGATAAGTCACGAACGGTTTACTTAATCAAAAAACGGTCTTCCCAAGCTCCTAATATTTTAGAAAGACCTATCCAACGATATCCCAAACTATGGGAAAACAAAAAGAAAATATCATCCCCACTTTACATGTAGAGGTACCCTAAATAATTGTTTCTTTTTCAAAATTTTATTTTACCTCTTTTTCGGCGTCATTAACGTGTCTACTTATGCTAAATTAAAACTTTCTAGTACCAATACTTTTTGAGCTAAACCGCGGACAGACAGACGGACATGGCAAAACTATAAGGGTTCCTTGTTGACTACGGAACCCTAAAAAACGAGCAAAACAATCACTCTTTTGTATGGGAGCCCCCTTAAATATTTATTTTTAGTATTTGTTGTTATAGCGGCAACAGAAATACATAATCTGTAGAAAATTCAACTGGCTAACTATCACGGTTCATGAGATACAGCCTGGTGACCGACAGACAGACGGACGGACGGACAGCGAAGTCTCAGTAATAGGGTACCGTTTGACCCTTTGGGTACGGAAACCTAAAAAGCTACGCACGCGAATCCCCTCGCTTTTGTAAATAGCTGACCGGCAGTCGTAAAATTGTAGCTGTAGCCTCTTCGATTAGAAGAGCCGAGTGTAAGGCGCGCGGCGCGAATTTCGGTTTAGCAACGTCGCACCTGATATTGCTAGTTTTTAGCGAATTAACGATATAACTAACGCTATTTCAAAAGCGGTAAATCCTATGACATCGTTATTTTTAACGTTAATATTTAACGTACCATAACGTTACTGTTTTGGAAATTTTACCGGTATTTTTTTGGTAACGGTAACCGTCTCTGGTGTCCAGTACGCGATCGGAGAACCTTTGAACAACGTGCCCTGCCAAGTGCCACAAAAATTAAGCAATTCTTTGAATGGCTCAAAGAATCGGTAACCATAACTGGCGAAATGTGTTGCAATAGTTACACCTCTGCCTTATCCTTCAAGTATTTTAAGCGTGATGTTATATCATGTCGGTAGCCTTGGTCCTCCTGAACATGACTTCATTTCTGATTCGATGGTTCAGGAAAACTACGTAGCGTACAACAAGCAAAGACACACAAATCAATGAAACGAACAGGCACGGTTGTTGGCGCAGCGTCTGAGCGATTGGCTGCTGCGCTGCGAGTCGCGGCTTCGATTCCCACACGGAACAAATATGTTTATGAATCACGGCCAGACAGGCCGGGACAGGCTGTTTGTGTATGTGCATTTTAAGTGTTTGTGAATGCACCCACGATGCAGAAGAAATTCCTCCATCGCTTCTAAAACTACAAAATAATATACTCACTGAGCAGCCACAGTAAGTTGCGGCACAAAGTGTTGCCACAGGAGACTATTATACGCTTCTTCAGTCAACAGGTTCCTCCACTTCAGGAAGGTCGGGATAGGTTCGTCAGGGGCTGCGAGTGGCTCCCACGTGGCCAGCAGGGCGCTCAGCAAGGGGCTCACTATGTTACCCGCGATGGTACCCAAGCCGAACATCTCGTATTCTGTTGGGTAGGAGTCCTGGAAAGAGTGAATGGAGAAAGTGAAATGTATCTTTGACTATGCTTGCGGTTTCGCCCGCGTGGAGTTAGGTTGTACCACGGAATCACACTACCAGGATAATAAATATCCTATGTGTTAATCCAGGTCATAAAATATCTGTGTGCCAAATTTCTGAAAGGGATGGGAGGATTTTTGTATGAAGCGTGGCCTGCATAACATCGCGGCCATTCAACATAACGGCCACGCATAAAACCTGATTTTTTCAATCGCTGATATCAATACAAACAAGGTTTCTATGCGACAAAGTCTTCTAACGCGTCACGCGACCGCGATAAAAGCTATCAAAGTTAGAATGTTTTCACTGATGGCTCCAACATTGTACAACTTCGATAGTATTAGCCACTATTCATCATCATCATCATCATTTCAGCCGTAAGATCGTCCACTGCTGGACATAGGCCTCCCCCAAATGTCGCCACATTGCGCGCATCTAGCGGATCCCCGCAACCTTCACCAGGTCATCGGTCCACCTAGTGGGAGGCCTTCCAACGCATCGTCTTCCGGTTCGCGGTCGCCACTCCAAAACTTTTCGGCCCCATCGGCCATCCGTTCTGCGAGCAATGTGCCCTGCCCACTGCCACTTTTGTTTGAAAATTCTTCAGGCGTCGATTACCTTGGTTCTCTCAAAAAGTATTGTATGAGCAAAATTTTCTGAAGCGTCACATTTCCGAAATATAAGCTAATAAAGTTGTGTTGATGGACTAAATTGTTACTTTGATGACTTTTATCTTGGAAACTTGAAGCTTTAGAAGATTTTCTCTCATACAAAACTTGTTTGTTTGTATTAATGCTAGCTATTGTTTGATACAGGTTTTACTAGTGGCCGATTTTAAAAACAAAATAATATGGCTTAAGTTAAGCAGGCCAAATAATTTAAAGCTCTTTCTATTGAAATTTTGAAAAGATAAGTTGGAGGTATTAGTTCTACTATGGCCACGCACCAAGACCACCATACAGCATAAAAATTGTCCTACCTTCAACTCAGCCAGTACATCATGAGCTTTCTCCAGCGACACATCAGGTCTGTTCAGCATCTCAACCCGCTCCAGAATACCTTCCACCTTGTTTATCACTTTGTCCTGTTCCGACAGCTTAATGTTGCATTCTTCTAGGTCTCGCTCCAGAACTACGATCTCGTCTTCCGCTGTTTGAAGCTCGCGGGCGTTTTGGATTATGTCCTGAGTAAATAAGTTTTCTTTAGACAAGCATTGGGAATTTTATATAAGAGTAGAGAAAGACCCAAAGAAACGATGGATCAACTGTGTGAAGGATAGATATGGCAAGAAAGGAGGTGTCTGATGAGATGGCAAGTAATAGAGAAGTTTGGAAGAAGGCATGCTGCGCCGACCCCAATTGGGATAAGGTCAGGAGAATTATGAAATTACAGTTTTTTTATTCGATTGAGTAAATATTATAGCTTAAGATAGGAAAAACTAACACATACAAAATACAGCAATCTATCTATCCCGGGGCAAAACATCATGTCATGATACGAATGATCGCAGTTTTGAGAGTGGCTTTAAGGCTCGTATCAAGAAGCTCGCAGGAGTAAATCGCACCAAAGACACAGGATCTATGGCCAATTTTTTTGGCCAAAGCTAGAATTCCATGTCAGCGACGCAAATTCTTTTCTCTCCTTTTTCCTCATTTTTTAAAAACATTGCCCCACACTAGGAATTTCTCCTGTATCGTCGGTGTGTTTACAAACATTTAAACTCACATACCTACACACACAGCCAGACCCGAAACAACTATCTGTAGGCCGTAGAAGTATTTGTTCCGTGCGAGGATCGAACCCGCGACACGTGCACACCGTGCCGTAAAGTAAAAGGCATTTACGTCAAAGTTTATCACAGTTGCGTCGGAGTACGCTTATTTAGGCCCACTACGAGAGAGACAAACCAGACCATTTGAAGAACTGTAACGTAATTCATATTAGTAAAGTTCTTGAATATTCCATAGAAAAGGAGGGTCTTGTGTTTGGTGAGCTCTGCCCGACAGTTGTTGTCGGGTTTTTCATTTAGGGTCGGTACTTATCTGACGGAAAATGGGTTGGGTTGGGTTGGTTATTACTTTATTTACACTTATGATCTTTCTCACATTGTAGTGTTGCTTACGCAGCGCTGGTGATGATAGTGGACAGGAAAGGCAGAGGTTGCAGACTAATTAAATCGTTTTGGCAATCTTCATCTGTAACTCGACAAAGGCCTGTCATATCGAGCTCGTTACTGCACTATCTTGTGAAGCCTATTTAGCCGCTCTTAATCGTTTTGTGTCGCGTCGGGGGAAACCGCAACGTATTACGTCCGATAACGGCACCAACTTTGTCGGCACTTACAATAAGCTATCAAAATTTAAAAATTCGTACCTATTATATATATCTCACCTACGAAGAAATGGCTACTTGCCTCACTTAAATATAAGCTGCTGCTGCTGTGTAGGCAGGTATAAACAGGTAAATCGATACTAGTAACTTGCACCGGTCTGGTTAATGAATTAAAAAAGGCAACCTAACGTTTGCATATTTTATGGGCTTTACACTTTCGATTGATATGGAATTTGTTAATTAACCAAACCGGTGAAATGTTTCAAAAATTTTGGTTAAAAAAATTTTTTTAATCATATCCTGGACTGAAATTTTTTAGACAACCCATATGCAATATATTTATTGACATATTAAATTTAATATAAAATAAGTTTCATCCAATAACCAGCTCGGTGAAGGTCCTTGTATGGCGGGATCTTAGGCCAGGAGAATATTTAAAAAATAAAAACTAGTTACTTTTTCGTTTAGCTCCAAATGAATTATGCCCAGACATATTTACCATTTTGTTTTAGCATTCGACATTTCAGCACAAAAATACGAATTCAAATTGTTGTTGTATTTTTTTCCTTGTTATTTTCAACAAACTTGCCAGGTTTTAAATAAATTTAAAATATTCGTTACGATTTTTTGAGTACTACATTTTATACTTGCTAAAGAATTATGAAAATTTCGCAAACCCGCGACAAAAATTGGCATATAAATAGCGGCTTCCATACTTTTGTACCTTTTGCCAGGAAAGAACGTACTTTAGGTAAATATGCATCGGAATATCCGATCCGATCGCTAGTTATGTGAGTAGGATTCAAAAAAATCAAAATCAAAATATTTTTTATTTTACATAGGCCTAAAGGGGCACTTATAAAACGTCGACAAAAAGGTGCTCGGTTCGGGTTGGTCGTTTCCTATGGAGAAGAACCGGCAAGAAACTCCATGGTTACTCTTTTAAAATCATTTGGTTTTACAATATTTCTGTTACAGCGTTAGTACTAAAGTATGGGAGGACATCGTAGGCCTGACAATAAGTCGTTGCTAACTACAAAACGTAGATTGGATATTTTACTATATATTTGTCTGTTCTAGCGTTACGGGACCGACGATGCGCGGCGTATCTTCCGTCAGATATGTACCGCATATTGTCTTAAGACGCGGATATCTTTCACTGCGCGATGTAGGAATTTGACATTAGTTCTTCATGTGTCATAGATGTATGTTACTATAGTCCTTTTAGTAGTGCAGCTACAATAGTTTAACCAACATTACCTGCTCGCAGCACTCGACCATCAGCTCCAGATTATGCACGAGCTGTGGTGCGGCGAAGTTGTCACACTTCCGCCTGGGCTCGTGCTCGAAGCGTGGCGCGGCCGCCCGGAGCGCGTGGTACCCGCTCAGCACTCGCTTCTCCTTGCCCGTCATGTCTATCACAGGCACGCGGGACAGCTCGTTGCTGTGGAATGGTGAATAGAGATAATTAGTGATAGCTCCGGCTAAATAAAAAAATTGAAGGTTGAAGGGTTTCGTAAATTATCGATGACGATACCCGATGCACATACAACCAACTATTACTTTCAACTACACGGTTAGCGCAGTGGCTAGGCGATTGGATGCTACGCTGCACGTCACGGGTTTAATCCCCGGACGGAACAAATATTTGTTTGACCTATAGGCAGTTGTTCCGGGTCTGGCTGTTTGTGTATGTGATTTTAAATGTTTATAAACGCACCCACGAAACAGGCGAAATTCCTAGTGTGGGCAATGTTTAAAAAAATCTATTCTTAAATTAAGGGTTTTCATAAAAACCGGAGCGAAGAACAATTATTTAAAAGAGTTAAAAACACTAAAATAGAGCATGATGATGTGTGTGGGCAACAAAGCAGGAAATCTTTAATAAAGAAAACTATTAGTGTTACAACCCCCATAGAAAAAATCGTCCCCTAGATATCCAAATCCTGTATACCTGGTAATAGTATGCATCGTGGGTTTACCCTCTTGTATGACGTCGGCGGCGTCGCGGTAGAAGTAGCGTCCTTTGTGTGACTTCTTCCAGTTGTAGGTCTTCTCTTTTGTCCCTTTTTCATCTTCCTTCTCTTTCAGGCGGCGCGCTTCTTCTTCTCTTTTGGCTTTTTGCTGCAACATTATTATTGAAATGAGTATTTTTTGGAAAATACTGAGGCATGCAATATCAAGCATAAGATGCCGCTAGCATCCACAGAGTAGTGATTAAAGAATTTAATAGTAACAGAGTTGTTGTTGTAGTTCGTTGGCATCTCTATTTGTTCTATCTATCTTCTCTCTCTCTCTCGCTATCACGCGTGTAATCCCCAAACGGTTAGGCAGAGGTGTAGGTACCTAATAACCAACGACCTAACCCACATTTCGCCAGTTATGTTTTAAGTCCTATGTAATAGGGGGCGAGCCTATTGTCATCAACCACAAATCCAGACTATGTGGCTGCTACTGAGAAATTTTTGATAGAAAACCCAATAACACTTTGCCCGATCCAGGAATCGAACGCAGGCCCTCATGTTCAGCAGTCGTGCTTGGGTCGACTCGGCCAACGAGGCTTATATTGTGTGAAATTGATACTTAAATAGGGTAGTGGAAGAGTGATCTCCAATAGACATAACTAATAATATCCTGAGCTCAGCTGATTCTGAGCTATGGGCCAAAATAACTACTATCTGAAGATTAAGGAGTCGTGGCAAATCTGGTAGATGGCAGCTCCACAAATCCAACAACCAGTGGTCCACATAAGCGCCCTAAAAAAGAATTGGCAGGCATGAGGAAAGGCCTCTGCCCAGCAGTATGATGGTGCAGATTAACTGTAACAGCAATCATATACGTGGGACACTCAGAAAGTTTTGCGAAACTAAAAAAAATTGTTCTATACGTACATATATTTTTATTAAATCTTTTCAAAGTACTTTCCACCAGCCTCTATACAAAGATTCATGCGCCTAAACCAGTTTTCAAAACACTTTTTCCAGTCCGCCGCAGACACCTCGTTTACAGCCTGCTCGAACCCAGCCAGCGCATCTTCCGGCGACGAAAATTGTATCCCTTTGAGCTGATTTTTTATTTTTGGGAATAAAAAGAAGTCACACGGTGCTAGATCAGGGCTGTAAGGAGGGTGACCCAGGAGTTTGACTGGCGTGCTGTCCAGGAAGTCCCTCGTTTTGAGTGCGGTGTGCGCAGGTGCATTGTCGTGGTGGAGCAGTAGCCCGCGGAGCCCTGTGTTTGGTCGCTTGTTGCTTATAACAGAGAAAACTTCTGGCAAACATTTGGAAGTATACCATTCGGCATTAATGCTTCTTTGATCCCGTAAGGGAATTGATACCAAGTGGCCAGTCAAATTAAAAAAGCTAGCGATCAAAATCTTACCCCCGCTTCTAGATCGCTTCACTTTGGTAGGCGTTGGCTCATTTTGAAACACCCAAACAGTCGACTGGCGCTTGGTTTCTGGGTCGTATTGATAAATCCAGGACTCATCACCTGTAACGATGTCGTAAACACGCCGAGACGAGCCTGCTTCAAATTTGTTAAGCATATCACGGCACCATTCCACCCGGGCCTGCTTCTGAGCATCGGTGAGGTTGTGCGGCACCCAGCGTGATACTATCCTCCTCACGCGAAGATGGCTGTGTAGAATCTCGTGAACGCTTCCCGATCCAATCTTCAATATGTGTTGAATCTCCTGATATGTAATTCGCCTATTGTCTTGGATTAAATTTTTCACTGCTAGCACGTTTTCTTCGGTAACAGCCGTCAAAGGGCGACCGCTTCTTTCGTCATCCCCCAAAGTTGGTCGACCGCGCTTGAATTCGTTATACCAACGATACACGGTTGCCTTGGAAGGGCCTTCATCCATGAATGCCATTTGAAGTCTATCGTACGATTCATCCGGTTTCAGGCGACACTTGAAATCGTATAAAATCATAGCTCTAAAATGTTCCCGGCGCAGATCCATATTTCAGTGAGACACAATACTTTGAATTAACTCGCAAAAAATGTGGAGGGAAATTTTGAAATTGGAACTTACTTATTTTTACTTATAAATAATCATATTTTCGAAAAACATAATAACTGGCCAGTCTCCCATATATAAAAACTTTTTTTCGCAATACTTTCTGAGGGGCCTGGTACTTACAGCTGCTTTCTCAGGTCCATAGGCACCAATAGCTCCCCTTCCACGTCTGACAGTAGCCTCCACAGGTGCTGATATACCCTGCAGGTCTTTACCCAAACCCATGCCTGGTTGGTAACCCATCTGTGAAGAAAACATTTTGTTTAATATAATATAAACATCGACATGTGCATCCTGCCCGTCCTAAGCTACGGTACGCCAAGCTGGTCACTAACTGAACAACAGAAGTCCAATCTCAAGATTTGCCAGCGGGCAATGGAGCGTAGCATAATAGGTGTGAACACCACCCTGCGTGCCATAACTCAAGTTGCAGATGTCGGAGTAAAAACAGCCAAGCTAAAGTGGGAGTGGGCTGGCCACGTAGCACGAATGCATCCAGAGAGGTGGGCAAAGATCGTCACTCACTGGACGCCTGACGGAGGAAATCGCCGTCGAGGTAGACCGCGGCGAAGGTGGTGTGACGATCTAATCTTGTTTGCCGGGCGATCATGGCCAGATATCGCACAGGATAGAGACGTTTGGAAGGAGAAAGGGAAGGCCTTTGCCCACCAGTGGGGCACATGAGAGGCTATGATAATGAAAAAAATATATATATAAACAAAACTACTAACAACAGGCTGGCAATATTAGCCCTAGAACCAATGACCGTTATATCTTCCATGTATTCTTGAGTGGCACTAATCGGCAAGCGTAAGGTAGGTGGCCCTCAGGCTCGGTGGAGCGACGATCTTCGCAGGGTGGCTGGTAGCAACTGGATGTGAGTAGCCGAGACTCGAGTTAAGTGGCGTGCGATATAAATATGATTAAAAGCAGTGGAAAGTTCATAAAAAAAAAGTCCAAAAACAAATTACTTGTAAATTCAGTGTACTAATTCCAATTTGAATTTAAATAGGAACAGAGCAATGCTGCTTCCTATCAAATATAGGTGTGATCATAGTAATTCTCACTTTATTTTTCTAAACATAACAAGCCCTGACGTGGCAATTTGGACTTGTTCCTAACTGATTGGCCAGAGAAGGCAAAACACCGAGGGAGTTGGAAAGGAATGGAGGAAGCCTTTGCACAGCAGTGGTACTGAAGAGGCTAGACTAAGACATATAATATTCACCGACATGCACAATACCCCACGGGTGGGGTTTACAGCCCAACGGCACCTCTGCCCCAGCAACAGAACATTATTCGCAAATAATTATGTGCACATTTGTTATGCATATGCCTTTAATTACCTAAGATATGAGGAATGTCATGAGGAAATTTTGAGTATGAATGTGGATAGGTATAACAGTAGAGGAAAACCAAAGAAACGATGGAAGGACTGTGTGAAGGACGATATGACAAGAAAGGGCGTGTCTGATGGCGGCGAGTAATAGAAAAGTCAGGAAAAAGAAGACATGCTGCGCCAACCCCAAATTAATTGGGATAAGGGCAAGAGAATGATGATCAGAAAACTACTAACCTTCAACAACAGCTTAGCTCCTATACCCTTAGTATGCTTCTCCCAGTTCCCCACATTGCCTCCAAGGTTGGCCGGCCTCATGCCCTGCCCCTGTCTCCGGATCCCTGCTGTCTCGCTTGCGTCTGGGGCATTCTGTTCATCTTCATCTGAGCTATCAGCAAACTTGGGGCGGGACGTCGATGCTTCTGATGATTCTATTTCTGTCAATGTAAATAATTTGGTTTTATTCAGTTCCTCTCCATTTAATACTTCTTTGGAAGTTTAATTGTGATAGTGGCTATTTCTATTCAATGTCAAGAAGTGTTAAAGTTTTCTAAGTTTTTGGCTACTCTTTGAAGTAAGCATGGCAAATGTAGCAGATAGCAGGCAAACAATTAAAGTACTGGATAATTAGCCGTAAATTAGCCACAAATTAACCGTGAAAACCAAAAATTTACCCCGCAAGCTGGAAAACCGAAAAATCGGTTTGGATGCCAATTTCCAATTTATGGCTAACTTCAAAGAGGTTGTTGATTTCATAACATGATGACAGGCTAGTAATACAATTTCGATATTATGCCTAAATGAATCAGTGCATTCAAATAAATGACAATTTATATTTTATTTGCTTTGTCAGGAGCTTCACATGCATTAAGGTTGGAAATAATCCCACAGGAACATAGTACTGGGTTGAAAATTATTTCATACTCTATCTCCATATATAAATCCATTAATACAACAGTAGTTTAAACTTACCTTTATTTTCCTCCTTCTTCTTGCCAGCTTGTTGTACTCCTCCGGCCACAAACCCGATGGGTGCTGTAAAGTCTTTGGGTTTGCGAGTTCTTTTTCTGACATTGTCTTCATTATCCTCCTCATCACTGTCTTTGGCCCAGACACCTGAAATAAACAGATGATTTTTTTCTCTCTCTCTCTTTCTACAAATAGTCAGAAAAACATTCACAAAAAATCAAAGAGATTTAAAAGATTTATAAAGCGAATATTGGGAATATTTTCATACATAAAATTTTGATCCCCAAAACATTTTCGATTTTGACACACCAATGCTACCTGACAAGTGAATTTGACACTAAATAGAATGATTTGTTAATAGTTAGTATTGTATTGGATTAGTGAAAAGTTTGATTTTGGGATGCAGATTGTATAGTCAACGTTAGTTTCTTTTATTCTTCTTTGGCGACTGAGCCGATATCGACTATCGTGTCAGCGTTGTGTAGTGACGGCAGCAATAAGGTGAGCCGTCAAACTTTGTACTGTATGGTGGTATTTATATTGAAGAATGTTACCCTAAGAGGGCCCTCTGACCCATTTTAATATCATTATTGTTTGAAATCAGCTCAGTTGCCAAAGAAGAAAAAAACAAGTTTTGGATTAAGATTTTCTTCATCTTGTCCCATCTACCGCTCCTAAATGGCTTTGACATTAGGTAAACATTTCAAGAGAAGAGAGACACAGAGATTTCAACAAAATATTATGTTTTAATATGAATGATTCACCAGTGTGACTGTGAACTTGACTACATTAAGAGTGAACTCAACACTGGGCTTTTTTGAATCTTGAATAAACCACCAGAACTAGAATTTATAGCATCATCATTCACAGCCCAACTTGATTTAATGCTTCCCAGCATTAAGTGAAATCATCTGGCATGAGCTGATACTGGTTTCAGCACTTGATTATTTTAATATTTCACCCAAATA
The DNA here is from genome assembly GCA_949152445.1 of Cerastis rubricosa. Classification (NCBI taxonomy): domain Eukaryota; kingdom Metazoa; phylum Arthropoda; class Insecta; order Lepidoptera; family Noctuidae; genus Cerastis; species Cerastis rubricosa. The sequence continues at coordinate 6,501,758 of OX424547.1, forward strand.
CTGCTTTTACATAGTAAGGAGTGTTCCTAAAGCTAAAAAAGGTTACGTTACCGTAAATCTGATGCTCTTTTTTAGCTCTTCTGGCTCTGTTTGGATTGAATTCGTTCTCCAAATCATAGTCGGTTATTTCAAACCGCATTACCTCGTCGTCCGACATGGTTCTGCTATTATTTCGTCACTGTTGTTTCTTGCACGATTATATCTAATTCATTTGTAAAAATACACTTTTTGGACCCAATATCGCCCGAAAACCGGACATCGAAATCGCAACTTCAAACAGCGATCATTATTTTGACAGTTGGCTTAGCTGACACTCTGATGACAGTGACATACCACATGGCGTTAGTAGGGCTTTGTGCATGTTTTGTTATTAATCGACTAAAAACTAAAATGTATAGTCGATATGTATAGTCGTTAAAGGTTTTCTACAAGATTTGAATAAAAAAATCCTTTTCTTCTTTGTGAGTAAGGAGATGGCGCGAAAAATTACTCTCCTACCTAAAGGATTATCCCCAACTAGCAGAAGAATGAAAAAAAAAAATAGACAGGGGGAAGGGAGGCGTTTGCCGTGCAATGGGATAAAACACAACGGGCCATCTCAGACTATCTCTACGTTGACGTTGTGGTAGTTTGTGCGCTTCTACCGTCATGGTAGAATTTACTATGCCAAACCCATGTAAGGCTCGCCTTAAATTTGCCAGACCATGCAAGATACACTAGGCAGGGCCAACCTGTGTGGAGCTGTTGGGCAGTAGCAACCCCGCCGACTCGATCTCGTGTTTATTGGCCAATTGAAGTGAACACTGACGAAGAACAGAGATCCCACCTCTTTTTTGCCTCTAAGTTGGCTGACTTGAGTGAAAATTAGCAAGACCAATGTGCTCGGATAAAGGAAGTGTTCCAGTAAGTGTTAGTAGGGATCCTGAACGTATTACTGGATTTCCGATCGGCTCTGATAGCCGTGGAATACTTCTCCACTCTCTTATCACTACGTCACTAAGTGCTAGAGATAGTTTTTCGGTGCTTTTTCCACCCCTTATTGAGTGTGCAATTCACCCCCCGCCATTTTTATCGTCGTGTTTATAAAACACTAGCTGTCCGGCGCAACTTCGTTTGCGTCACATTTTCCCCGTTTTCGCCACATTTTTCATTGCTGCTCCACTCCTATTGGTTGTAGCGTGATGATATACATATAGCCTAGCCTTCCTCGATAAATGGGCTATCTAACACTGAAAGAATTTTTCAAATCGGACCAGTAGTTTCGGAGCTTATTCAATGCAAACAAACAATCAAATCTTTCCTCTTTATAATATTAGTTTAGATTTACATTGGTTAGGTAAGGGCCAAAAGCCTTCCGTAGTTCTAGATAATCATCCCAGCTAACTCCACGGAATTTCATAACCCAGTGTTTTTTTGTTTCCATGATCTAAAATAGTCCTTTTTTTCTCGATTTGGAAATCTTCAATGGATGTCCTCCGTCCTGAGAAGAACGGAGGTGTCTGTCAGACTGGTACAGACTAAAACCACACCACTATGCCCTCGCACATTTGCGTCCTTGCACCAAAGAGTATAGTGATATAGATGGCCTAGCACCTTCTGCGACATGACGGTTTCGCATTGTTGTTACAGGCTTTCGTCATAAGTTCTAGAGGCACATAATATGTACGAATATAAATTTCATCACAGCGTTCCGTGATGAAATTTATATTGGGGCTTCTTCAATTTATTCTGGGTTAAGCTCGCCGTTGTACATGAGTTTTTATATTGCAATTTGTGTGTATATATTTCATTTTTTTTTGTGTGCAATAAAGAATAAGAATAGAAGTCGTATCATCAAAAGAAGGGTTAAAAGAAAAAACGAAAAATGTTATTCACATTTCTTTATTAAAAATCTTCATTATTTTTATTTTAAGTATACAAAACTCACGTAACATAACATTCCATACTATGTATTGTGCATCTAGTCACAGGCTTAGGATATATTTGTAATGGTATGAATTCTATTGGCAAGTATTTTATATATTTATTTAGACTCAACCTTTTTGCAATAAGAACATGGTTAGGCCAGCTAAAACTCGTGCACCCGAGCGCGTTTTAGCGGATGCCCCAAAAGATGTGATTTTGCATAATCACAGGTAAAAGAACCTATAAACGACTATAAGAAACTGGCAAGGCATGTCAAAAAGAATTCCTGTAAAATATTTTAAATGGTTCGTTAAAATTGGGTTTCTAAATATTATACTCGGCGACATCAGTAAACATTTTTACTTAAAATTTCATTCTCAAAAACTCATTTCACAACAAATACAATTTTATAAAAAGATAATAATTATGAACACCAATAAAAGATATTGCTGTTACCACGGAACCGCACAAGGCTCGATGTTTTTCGAAACTAATCGAATTCATGTAATTTAGTCTTACAATACGATCACAGAAAATTTTCGATAATAATTTTCTTTTGACGCTTATACCTTCTGACATTTAATCATGTCTCGTTTAATTTTGCGCAAATAACAACTTTTTTGTTATTGAATATAATTAGATAAAAATATAAATATAATAATTGCATCCATGGGACGGAGACGGACGACTTTCAAACTTTTTACTTAAGACGTAAGGTAAGGTAGGGTCACACTAGATTAACAATGTCGCACGGCCTTCCTTTCTTATTATTGTGATACCCAAGTTCACTGACGGTCGACCACTTTTCAAACTTATTACTTAGGACATAAGGGTGAAAAGTGGCAGACCGTCAGTGAACTCGATGTATGTACATGAATATTTTGGCGCTAAACTAACGCCACCATATTGTCAACGTAGATCTCAACATCACCAACAGCGGCCAACGCCAAAGTAGCATTTTGTAGTCGACACCAAACAGGCTGATGCATTAAATCAAATGTGGAACTACCTTAATATTTTGAGCGAAAAAGGTTCTCTACAAATATCTAATAAATTCTTTAAATAAAGTTGCATCGAAAATATTTTTAAAAAAACGTCAATCAACAAAATAAAATTTTACGTTAAAACACAAAATAATCGTTTTACGAAAATAACTAAATTGAATATTACACACAAATATTGAAATAAACATACTTTTCAATCAAAACATTCAAAGTCAAAAGTTAGTAAAACAATTAAAAATATAGTAATGTCCAAATAATAAAAAATGTTAAATTAATAACAAGAATCTTATTCCTTTTAAGACTCTGTTTATCGCAATCCTAATTGTTTTTTTCTACGTACAGATTTGGAAAAAGTTAGAACAACCTACTTTTTAGTATTATCTGATTTACAAAAGGCTTTCCAAATAAACAGTGTCCAAAAACATTAAAAAGTTAAAAAAAAGTTCAAATATAAATATTTCATTAAAATGTAATTAATCATAATAAAAACACACAGACAAAACCAGTAATGTTTTTCGCAAATAAATATTTACCAATTTTTTTGAACATTACAAAATCACAGTTCAAAATTACGTTGATGGCAATCTAGTTTAAAATGTTAAAAATAATTGTAACTAATTTATTCTAGTAAAGTTAGGTACTTAGATTAAGTATGTGATGCTTACTACAACTAAAAAAAGTGTACACAAGGTACAATCTAAAATAGTGCAATTTTTTGCAGAAGTTGTTCGATATCACATCTAAGACATTTTGAACATTAACGATTTTAATTAGATATTTTTGAAGAAATCCCATCACTAGCTGGGAAAGTTAAAAAACAAACACAAGTTCTAGTTAAATAAGTTATTTTGTTTGTTAAAATGCTTTTCTAAACCGTCGACAGATATTTAATTAATTTAACTATAATTAATACGCCAGTATTGGCGTTAAATACTGCTTGACAACTAAACTAACATCAACAGTTGCATACAACAACAATAATGAAATATGCAAAATGCATTAATGTAAAAATCGTTAACGTTCTGATATCGTCATCTATCTCATAAAAAAACTGTCCAATCTTATTATACTATTTACATACGATGTATACTTTCGCTATACCTAGAAGGCAACTCTCAACACCCACGGTGGATCATCACATGTTTCAAAAACCCTTGGACTTGTGAGAAAACACTTTCACACAATGTGCGACGAACAACGATTGACATTTAGTCGATTACTTCGTAACTCGCAAAAAAATCGACTAAAAAAATTTTTAGTCACGACACTAAATTTATTATGGCGAATCACGTTCGAATTTTTAAACGAATGTGTCATTAGTTTTCCCGCTGACAGTTTTTTTTTTTACGTAAATACCTTCAGCGGCGTTGGCTCTCAGTCATAATGCCACCGCTTGTATGTAGCTCTCGTCTTCGTAGTGACCTGCCGCTAGCCTTAGAGCGTGTTCTTCGCAGAGTGAAGCTAGTTCTTTGAGCCATTCGTCGAGTATAACTGCGTTTAGAATAGAGCGGAGGGTGATGGATTGGCTCCAGTAGGAGTCCTGTGTGAAGACTGGTCTTTTCTGTGGACTAGCGTATGTGTGGGGTTGTGGACTGTGCGCGTTGTTTTGGGACGGTGATGATGCTGGAAAATAAATATAGTGCTAATATGAGTAACTCGGCTTATTCTCTTCTCAAACTGGGTCTAAAACTAAGTAGATACAGCTTGCAACTATTATTTTCTCGCGGGTTTTCTAGCTAAAGTCGGACAAAAAAAGACAGATAGGTCAGTAACGTGGTGTCTTGATAGGTTCCGTATTACTTACAGGACAATCTCCTTCCAAACATGCTGGAGATACTGTTAGAAAGACTCCGTCGTTTAGCTTCCACGCGCTTGAACGGAGAGTCATCCAGTTTTTGAGACGAATCGTGGCTGTGACCTGAAAGAGAAAATAAAAATGTTTGGGATTAGTTTTAGTAGTTCTAGTGATCACCAGTAATCAGCCTAGTCTACAGAGATTTCTCTAAAAGCCATCGTACATAAAAAAAAAACCAGTCAAGTGCGAGTCGGACTCGCGCACAAATCATTATTTATAAAAACGAGCAAAAAAATCAAGTTGTTATAGCAGCAACAGAAATACATATTGTAGAAAATTCAACTGGTTAACTATCACGGTTCATGAGATACAGCCTGGTGACAGACGGACGGACGGACAGACAGCGAAGTTTCAGTAATAGGGTCCCGTTTGACCCTTTGGGTACGATCCCCTTTTTTTTTTTAGGATGGGAAATCATCAAATGACTTCTCCCGATCTGGGCGGAGCGGAAGGGAGTGTCAGACTTGACTGACTAAAACCCATCCATGTTCCTTCTTAGCCCTTTGTGTTTTAGGGCCACGGTATCTCTTTCGAACAACCCGCAGCCCTGGCAGGTTGGGTACGAAACCCTTAAAACACATTACATTCAACAAGAGATAACAACACGCCTGTAATCCCCGAAGGGTTAAATGGCGTTGTTTCTTTATTACACCCACATTCCGGTAGTTATGTTTAACTCCCATGTATTAGCGATAACCCTATTTTTAAATACAAAATAGGCTTGCGTTTGCCTCAACTCGCCTGATGTGAAGCGATTATGCAGCCTAGGGTGGAGCACGCTTGCCTAGAAAAAACCGATTCACTCGAACTTTGAAGACATCCACATTATAATGATTAGGGAACAGAGAAGCTTATTACCAGAAACGCTACTAAGTTAAAAAGTGACTTACTATCATCGTTGGTCGAGGCCCGAGTCTTCACTAACGCCATCTCTCGTTGTATGAGGTAAACTCGCGCCTTGTCCACCAACTCGCCACTATTCTCTATGCCTTCTGTTAACTCGTCTACTTCTTCTTTTAGCTTACTTAGGATCTGGAAAATAATAAAAAATCAAAGTTGACGATGAGGTTCGGAAATCTTACGAATATTGCTCGTAGAACATTGTGATACCTTGTCATTTAGTTCTTTAAAATACAAGATGTAAAAGTACCTTTCAAGAAACTCTACGCAAAAATTATTGCTGGAGAACGACTGTTTTGTGGATCTAATCACGGTAATGGTAGGACTCAATGTAACACACTCTAAACAATGTTATGATGCATGCATTGAATAGTGCAAGAGTCATGGGGGTCTTAAATAATCTCCTTCTAATTTTAAATACACAAACACGTAAACCCACGCCTTTTTCACAGGGTAAGCAGAAACCACACACTTTATGCTTCGTCTACGTTCATGTCTGGTAACAAACATGTAGCGACCAACAAAAAGCAACTTACTACAAAAAGTACTACAGCGCCATCTATGACACGACGGAAGAACTAACATCAATTTCCTACATCTCACATGCAAAGTTTACATCGACTTAAGAGTATATAGAAAAACCCGACTACATCTGACGGGCAGTTGCCCGCCAGACTTAACACCTGTCTGGCCGGAGGATCCTCCCTTTTCTAAGGAGTATCGAGGAACTTGAACTTTACACCCTGTTCCTCATACTCCAAAAATCACACGCCGATTGCAAGCTACCTGATATTTTACTTTAATTTCGCAAGACCACCTACTTCGCATGCCCGGCTTTAGCATATGATTAACTTCGCTACCGCCGCAGCCACCGAATTTGTTAAAGAAAAACGAGGTTTCAACTCAAGAACTTGATTCTAGACATTTAACATTTATTAACATTGTCCTATTTTTAATTTAATTTTGCATAGTAACTAAATAGTGCTTATACCGTCATATTAGGTAGCCAAAAAATAGCACGCTTGGTTATCATACGGATCGTGATAATTGCGCGATCTAGGTATATCTGTGAATCAAACCAACTCACTTGAAACAAAGAAGGGACGTTAGGCTGTAACACGAATCCGGGACACAGTAGTAAGGAGGTCAGCAGAGGTGAAGGCAGCGAGGCTAACTTGGACACCACGCTCGTGACTCGGCAGTTCACTAGTACTTCCGATTCTAGGAGGACTGCCGTTTTCTTTAGTAGGCTGGCTAGTAACGGTCCTGGAAAGGGTAAAAAGGAAAATTATTAGGGTTTTTCTCGATATTGTCATGTTTAAAAAAAAATACAGTTCTATTGTATCCTTTTGGCGCTTGACTGACATTGGCAAGAGGGCGCTGTTTGTAAAACCTTTGCAAAATTGTATTTAAAAAACGGCAGCGATATTGTTTCATATTTATAATTTTTTTTGACGTCACCACTCGCAGATCAACACTAGAAGGTTGTGTGACTTGTAACCGGAATTTCCCGTAATGACTTAAAATGAATTTAAGGCCCCCAGCCAGGGCTTACAAACAAAATGAACGTTCGCTAAGACCAGTCCCGGTGGGGGGTCGGACCTCGGCCTAGGGCGTCATTGAGCGGGGGGGGGGGGGGGTGTCGGCCGCAAGTTTTGGTCTGGTTAATGGCCATAAGCCGGCCTCCTATGACAACAACGGTAGCATCTTGAGAAATTACATTTTTAAGTCCTATTTCTAGTAACAGTGTACAGAATCAATAGCCATATGCAGGAGAAAAAAAAACGGGTTGCACTCCGGGAGTGCCGGCTGAAGTGAAAACTTGAATAGTAACTTTGTGCATTTTTGGATATGGTTAGGAAATAATTTTGAACGAATTGCTTTAATTATCTAGTTCTATCATTTATGTGGTAAAATACAATATTCATTTATTGCGCTATCATACACAAACATGACAACTTACATTACATAACAAATTTAACACAGAAATATTACGATACGTTTTACGAATTTTACCTCTTTGGAGAAATCGAAGGTTTTGTTTGTGCATAAGATAATTATCCAGTTTTGGAAAACCAAACTCAATGACAGATGTCATAAAGTTCAAATTCCTTCGCAACCTAATGTCAATTCGTCTTACGAATTTTCGATCAGGACACGTGACCTGACGCGAGTTTAAGATTTTATACCCATTACAGAAAAAGTGCTCAACGCCGCTAAAGAAGTTTTCACTTCAAAAATATCAGGTCAACACTCACCGATAATAGATTCAGCACTGGCCCTCCAGCTCCTAATCAAAGGCACTTCCCCTTCATACTCCCTCTCTTGCTTAGCGAAACTCCTCCTAAACAACTCCTCAGCAAAACCTTCATCACCATCAACCTCCTTATAAATCTTAAAGCTCTCATAACCACTAATCTCCCCCGTAGACGTCAACGAATCATGTTCCTTTCCTTCATTCACTATTTCGGTCTTTACTTCACTCTCTTGCTCATTCAACTGTTCATTCAGAGACGTCAAACTGTGTTGTTCTTTCTCTGAGCTGTCACTGGTTTTGGTTTCGTATCCACTGGTGCATGATATGAGGCTGTCCTGCTCTTTCGTGAGGGGGACTATGTCTGTCTCTTTCGTGTTGTTGTTGGTCTCTCGCTTGGGGTTATTGACGCTGTCGTATCGGGAGCTCCAGTTACTGCAGGCTAGGACGCGGGAAACTATTTCGAAGCGAGAATCGCAGATGTAGGCGTGATAGTTGCCGTATAAAGTATCGTTGGGATTCTGGAAGTAAATGTCAATAAGGTTATCACAATATCGGGACAGCAGGGAACCATAGAGGAGCTCGTGGCTAAATAATATCAGCCACCCAGGTCGATCTTTAAGGTTAAGCCGTGCTTGCCGAGGTTGGTCTGTGGATGGGTGACCATATATATCGAGTTTCCTCCATGCCTCGGAAAGCACGTTAAGCCGTTGGTCCCGGCTGTTATTTGTAGATCTTTGACAGTCGTTACGAGTAGTCAGAAGCCAAAAGTTTGACATCCAGTCTTACCAAGAGGTATCGTATTACCCAGTTACTGGGTTGTGGAGATCAGATAGACAGTCGCTTCATGTAATATACTGGTACTCAGCTGCATCCGGTTAGACTGGAAGCCGACCCCAAGATAGTTTGGGAAAAGGCTAGGCAGATGATGAGAGAACCATAGTCGATACAAACACACCTGTTTAGACATACTTTGTACACAATAAGCTGCGTGTTCTGTCTCATCCGCTGTTCCACAAGTTAATTCTTAAATGTTATAGGCTGACTGGCAAGCAACTTTACACATTCTCATATCTGCTGAGGTGACACTATCAAAGTAATCCGACAAAAAGGAATGTTAGTGCGCTTGCTGGCATAGAAGCTTCGCCGGGCCGATGATTGAACTTGGGGGAGAATGTGTTAAAAATAAATAACCTATCTTTTCCTTTTCCTGGGTAGGCTACGAACATTTTAAATGCCCCTGGTATGATTAGCGACTGTAACACAAATGGCTTTACAGAGTTCATCATCATCAGCCTATAATGTTCCCACTGCTGGGACACAGGCCTCGTCTCAATGAGAGGGAATGGGCTGTAAGCCACCACGCGGGCCCAGTGTGGGTTGGTAGATGTCACATATCTTCGAATTATTCAAGAACGTGCCGGTTTCCTCACGATGTTTTCCTTCACCATTTTTGAGGGCAGCGGTGACGAAAATAAATTACACAAAGTAATGCGCCTGTATGGGTTCGAACCCACGACTTAAACTTAATCATTAACTTTTTCATGAAGTAAGCCCTTGGTCTATCAAGCTGTGGAGCGGCCTCCACTCCCGCACTCGTCAGCACTGCAGCTTCAGCTTGCTAAACCTCCAACTGTTTGATTTCATTATGACTTTTTTTTGTAATTTCAGTTTCTACATATGAGTGTTTTACCTTCTTACAAATGAAAAACTTACTATGTAATGCTAGTTCGATTAATCCGATTAATTTAATATTTTTTTTTTCGAAGTTGTGTCAACCTATGAAAATAAAATGAAAAAAGAACAAACACAATCTAAATCTCTAGGTAAGTGAAAAAGACAATAGGAACGGAACTCCAGGATTCCTTTTTTTTCATTTTAGTTATCAAATATTTTTGAAAGTCTTACCCCGTAATTAACTTTAATTTCGTGGACTAGATGGCTCATGGCGATGTCGTCATGCACTCCGTTCGTTCGTCTGTCGTGCTCGGTCTTCAGGTCGAGCACGCGTCGCCCGCTTAGAGCTAACTCGTCTATCCATTGCTTTGTCTGTAAACAAGTTAGTAATGTTATTTTGTTGGTCTACTGGTAGCAAGCGCGATTGCTGAGACTTATAACAGACTTTTTTATTGGCACAGGCTTAAAGAAACTGAGGGCGAAGAACTGAATTAGACTATCAAATTAATACAACTATTGGCAAATAATTATTAGCGCCGGATGTTTCTTTGACAAATACCTGATAATAAATGTATTTTTATTACATAACATCACACCTGTAATCTCAGAAGGGTTAGGCAGAGGTGTGCCTAATATAACACCTACATTTCGCCAGTTATGTTTAAAGTCTCATGTAATAGGGGCGAGCCTATTGACATTTTAGGGGGTATGAGGAACAGGGTGTAAAGTTCCTCATCCCCCGTAGAAAAGGGAGGATCCTCCGATCAGACAAGTGTTATATCTGGTGGGCAACTACACATCGACGATAAGTCGATGTAAACTTTGCTTGCGAGATGTAGGAAATTGATGTTAGTTGTTTCGTCGTGTATTGGCGATGGCGCTGTAGTACTTTTTGTAGTAAGTTGCTTTTTTTACGTCGCCACAACATCAACCGAGCACAAATCCCCCGTGGCTGCTTCTGAGAAATTCCTGATGGAAAACCAAATAACACTTTTGCCAACCCGGGTATCGAACCCAGTACTTCATGCTCAGCAGTCGCCTTTGCAACCACTCGACCAACAAGGCATTCATTTTATTAGGCAGATATTTTTATTAAATGTCCTAAAACTTCTGACCACTTGCTGGTGTTAGCTGGCACCGTCCCTCAAATGTCCAACAAAAAATACAAATCCAAGAACAATAATAAAAAACGAATAGATAAAGCCCATACCATCTCCATAGGCCTGGAACAACACCGGGGCGACAGTGCCAAGTACGCGATAGCAGCGTCCCTGTAGGGCTCCGGGTCGGCTATCCGGTGCCTGTAGGGGACCGAGAGGTGGTGGCCGTTGAGAAGGTGCTTGAACACGAGGTCTACCATCACATCCTCGCAGTTCAGGTCGATGAGCGTCTCCATTACGGCCAGGGAGACTAGTGAAAGCTGGAAGGTTTTAATGTCAGATTTTAGAAAAGAATATTTAACTGACTCAAGTTCAGAATTTTTTAAGACTGTTAGTAAAATTTTCAATAATGATCAAGGGACTGAATAAGGTGCCAGAACTTGGATGTTTTTTTTTTCGTTGTGAGACAATCGACTATCATTAAATAGCAAACTTTCTTGATGCAACGTGGGAAGCAAGACGACACGAATCTCACGCAGCGATTTATAAAAACAAACCAGGTTTTCATTTGCGCCTTTAAAGTCTTCCAGAACCTGCTGCTTCATCAAGGCGAAAAAAAAAACAAGTCTCAATTCTACAGATGATTTATCAGCACAAGTAGAGAATATCGTTTTATGGTTGAAGTTCCACGAACGCACGCGCTTTGTTCGGGACAAAGCGCTATGCTTCCACATTTGTGCAAACCGCTAGTCTGTAGAATACAGACTGTATCCCATGATCATTATAATTTTCGTTCTATTCAAAGCTCGAGTTAAACGGTTTATTTAAGGCAAGCGTGCTCCACCCTAGGCCGCATCATCGCTTCGCATCAGGTGAGCAATAACCAAACGTAAGCGGATTTAGAATTGAAACAAAAATATGTGACGGACCTGAGAGTTGCCCTCGAGTCTCCTCAGCAATACATCGACGACTCTGACGCCGTCATACTCGTACACGAACAGGAAGTGTAGCACTGCCCGCAGTAAGCCCCGACTGCTCACACAGCGCAGCAGCAGCTCTAGGTACGTCATGGCAGCCGCTTGTTCGCCCGCGCCACTCTGCAAGGGCGCCGCTTTCGTCTACGGTGTGTTTCACGTTAGTAGGCTCTCGTTTATACAGGACGTTACGCGGTTGAGTGACAGTTTTTTATGGAGGTAGGGAGGGTAGTTTATGGGTTCAGGGGTTTTTTGAGGTAAAGAATAGAAGGTTTGAATTTTTGCCACCTCCTGTAAATTTTTGTTTGCTTATCTGGCAATCAATTTCGTTTTCAACTCACTAGTAATAAAATTAAGAATCTTTTTCTAAAAATACTTTTTAGGTACTTTTGCATGCACAAGTTTCAATAAAGCAAGCACAAAAAGGTGGTACCATTTATATTAAAGACCCATTTAATGCCAATCATAATATTTGATTTATACATTGTTTAAGGTATCTGGTATTGTGTTCCTAAATACTGTGAAACAGTGCCTAAACAACTGCAGATTCAGTTACAGTAAAATAAGTGCCATTCTCCAGTTTTTGACATTTTTGTATACCAATCGGTAGTGCAAAAGTAATTGTTAATTTTAGTTACAATATAAATACGAAACATTGATTACTATTTGTTTTTGTAATAAATACAATGTTAAGGAGGTGCTGGAAAGAGACAAACTGGAAGAGATGTTAGCAATTTAAATAATAGAAAAGATTCGAACCAAATTCAAGAACAAAAAAATAAAGATTTTGGGTTAAAAACTACCACCAAAATTCGAGGAATTTAATCGATTCATTGCTGCGACAAATTCAAAACATAAATAAAAAAATCATAATACAATTTATTTGACTTCACATAAAACCACTTCACACAACTCAGGGAATTTGGTGGACAGACAAACACAATTTTATGGAGATTCAGGGTTGCTAGCATAGAAAATATAACTTTTCTAATTCATTAAAAAACATTTTTTTCAATCCTTAAACACAATTTCAAGTTTTGGAAGCTAATGCATAATTTTCTAGAAGCGTTGTACATTGTAGATAACATCGGAACTATTTGCGTTTTATTTCAGAATCAAACGAAAAAAAAAATGGAGGATGGACTTAAAAATATATATATATATATATATATCTCAACTACCGAGACACGTAAACGGAAACTAGGATATTATTCCCCCTAAGAAAATTGAGTCAGCCCGTCTTCCAAACAGCCTGTATTGCCACAGTCAAAAAGAAGCAAAAATAAAAAAAACCCTCGACACATGTCGTGTCACCCTTCACCAATCGTGAGACATGTCCAGGAATGAATCGATCATTGGATGGTTACCGTCACTAAACCGCTGGCGCATGACCCACACCGGTGCGTCCCTCGTGCAATGAGAAGCCCACTTACGTGATGCCGCAAAGCTGGATTCACATAGACCGTGTTTTCGTGTCGTGAAAACTTCTGAATAGGGATGATGACTATGTATAGAAAACGAAATTTTGTTTTGACCGTGAGTCTGGTAATACAAAAATATTAGACACGTAGTTTTTGTTCTATCAAATGAACAAAAAATTACTTAGTTAAAACGCAATAAAGTTGGAGAGTGGGGGCTCACTGCGTCACAACTAGGTGTAAAATTTACTTACCCGTGACGTCATGCGACATTTAAACTCAATATGTCTCCGTAATTTTATGATTACGTGAAAAAAGAAAAAATACGTGTCCAATACTTTTTAATAATCTACCCGATAGACGAGGAAAAAAAAATAGTCATCATGCCTATTATATCCAACCAAAATCTTAATGAACAGAGCCGTTTGATTGGTCTATCTTGCATCACGGCACGACAAGTCAATCTAGTGTGAATTCAGCTTAACACAATTGTTCTGTCTATGGCAAAGCACGTTTCAGCTTTATAATGGAAAAATGAACTTTATGCAGGTTTCTGAACGCCTGATCAAAATATCTGGTGGCCTACCATGACGTCTTAAAACATCATTGTTTTACTTCATTTTCAGTGGGAAAGAGATGGCGCTAGACATCGTGAATAGCTCCGTCTCCCCACTGGAATAAGAGTAAACCAATACTGCTTTTAGACGCCATGATAGGCCAGCGGAATAGCTGTCAAATTGCATACTAGATGTCGTTATTTGGTTGATCGCAATAGCAACCGCCAATCACCTGCTTGGCGTGCAATTTGACAACTGTATAGATAGGCTTTCAGAAAAAAGGGATTTAATTTTAAAAATAAAACTACGATTGGTTTTTTGGGACCATTGAAATCCTGAAATGTGCTTTTGGTCAATGAATAAACATGGATTATGACTTGATGTCAAGTTAGTAGTAATATATGGGATCAAAGATTTAAGGGAAATGTTGTAAAAAGATGGCTTTTAATTTTAAGCGGAACTCAAGTCATAACACAATTTATAACCACATCAACTTAATAATAACATTCCGTTTTAAAACTTGACAGTGACGATTTTTTTAATGGAACAAACACAAATGGTTATATGAACACACAAGATGCCAATGGATTTATAATATAAATAAATATACATAATACTTTTACCTTACACTGTTGCATTTTGACGGTAATTATTTCAATATTTTTGTATTACTTCTGACTGTTTCGCTGATAAAGTGCAACAATATACAGGGTGTAACGGAAAGGGTATATACATACTTAAGGGTGTGCCACAGACCATCAAACTGAACTTGTTTCTCCATCGACAAACATCGTTATAGCGAAAAAAATATCGGCTACCCCATACATTTAGGTCGAATAGGTATTGAAATGTTGTATGGGGAGCAGATTTTTTTTTCGATATTACGATGTTTGTCCGATGGAGAAACATGTTCAGTTTGATGGCCTGTAGCACACCCTTAAGTATGTATATACCCTTTCCGTTACACCCTGTATAGAGCACTAATTATAACTTTTTAAGGTACAATTTCGAAGGCGACTGCAGACTGCAAAGCTCAGCGGCAAAGCAGCGCAATCGTAATGATAGACCGCAGCGACACGTCTTTATAAATCAATGACTGCCTCGTTAGTTTAGTCGTCGCAAGGGCGACTGCTGAGTGTGGGGTCCTGGGTTCGCTTCCCAGGTCGCGCATGGCGATATTACCGCTGGCGCATGACCCACACCGGTGCGTCCCTCGTGCAATGAGAAGCCCACTTACGTGATGTTATGCCGCAAAGCTGGATTCACACAGACCGTGTTTTCGTGTCGTGAAAACTTCTGAATAGGGATGACGACTAGGTATAGAAAACGAAATTTTGTTTTGACCGTGAGTCTGGTAATACAAAAATATTAGACACGTAGTTTTTGTTCTATCAAATGAACAAAAATTTACTTAGTTAAAACGCAATAAAGTTGGCGAGTGGGGGCTCACTGCGTCACAACTAGGTATAAAATTAACTTACCCGTGACATCATGCGACAATATCAATATGTCTCCGTAATTTTATGATTACGTAAAAAATAATAAATACGTGTCCATTACTTTTTAATAATCTACTCGATAGACGAGGAAAAAAAATAGTCATCATGCCTATTATATCCAATCGAAATCTTAATGAACAGAGCCGTTTGATTGGCCTATCTTGCATCACGACACGACAAGTCAATCTAGTGTGAATTCAGCTTAACACAAATGTCCTATGTCTATGGCAAAGCACATTCCAGAGTTATTATAGAAAAATGAACTTTATGCAGGATACTGAACGCCTGATCAAAATATCTGGTGGCCTACTATGACGTCTTAAAAAAATATTGTTTTACTTCATTTATAGTGTGGGAAAGAGATGGCGCTAGACATCGTGTATAGCTCCGACTCCCCACTGGAATAAGAGTAAACCAATACTGCTTTTAGACGCCATGATAGGCCAGCGGAATAGCTGTCAAATTGCATACTAGATGTCGTTATTTGGTTGATCGCAATAGCAACCGCCAATCACCTGGTTGGCGTGCAATTTGAGAACTGTATAGATAGGCTTTCAGAAAAAAGGGATTTTTATTTTAAAAATAAAACTACGATTGGTTTTTGGGGACCATTGAAATTCTGAAATGTGCTTTTAGTCAATGAATAAACATGTAATATGACTTGGTGTCAAGTTAATGGTAATATATGGGATCAATGATTTTAGGGAAATGTTGTCAAAAGATGGCTTTTAATTTTAAGCGGAACTCAAGTCATAACACAATTTATAACCACATCAACTTAATAATAACATTCCGTTTTAAAACTTGATAGTGACGATTTTTTTAATGGAACAAACACAAATGGTTATATGAACACACAAGATGCCAATGGATTTATAATATAAATAAATATACATAATACTTTTACCTTGCACTGTTGCATTTTGACGGTAAATATTTCAATATTTTTGTATACTGTACTTCTGACTTTTATGCTGATAAAGTGCAACAATATACTGAGTACTAATTATAACTATTTAAGGTACAATTTCGAAGGCGACTGCAGACTGCAAAGCTCAGCGGCAAAGCAGCGCAATCGTAATGATAGACCGCAGCAACACGTCTTTATAAATCAATGACTGCCTCGTTTTGTAAGAGCGACTGCTGAGTGTGAGGTCCGGGGTTCGATTCCCAGTTCGCGCATGGTAATATTGAATTTTTCCATCAGGAATTTCTCACCTGTATATGTACTCGATTTATGGAAAACGGCGCGCCCCCTATTACATGGGCTTTAAAAATAACTCGCGAAATATGGGTGTAGTATTTCTTACAGCTCTGCCTTACCCTTCGGAGATAGCAGGCGTGATGTTATGGTATGTAACTCCATGAAAACGCATCTGTAGACGGCTATATCGCCAGATATTGATGCTATCCGCGTCTGTATTTAAAAGAGAGAGAAGACGTATTTTTTAACCGAATTCAAAAAGGAGGAGGTTCTGAATTCGATTGGTATTTTTTTTTAAATGTAAGTTCACCGATTACGCTGAGATTTATGATCCGATTTACGTGATTATTCTTTAGTTTGATGCGGAATAGTTGCCATTTGGTCCCATAAAATTTTAACATAATTTGGCCCAGTAGTTCATATTTAGTTTTTTTTAAATTTCTCCAACTAATAAAAATAGTATCAGTTGGAGAAATGACTATCATGAAAATGAAGAAGCCGCAGTTTGCGGTCCGTCGTCGTCTGCGTAATCGTACCTTTAAACCATGATTCTGTTTCTGACAAACTCATATGATTGACAGAATTAGAACAACGTTTGAAAATCTTTTATCGCTGACTTTATTCAGTGATTTCTAATGCAAGTGAGCCTTGAAGTTTAATTGAGTATAATAGTAAAGTACATTATAAAAAGAAGATATTGTACACAAATCTATTCCTAGTTATTCTCACCTGTCACAACTGAAAGAAATACTGTTAGTAATCATAATTATTAGTGTGTTATATAGTTGACACAATTTACGGGGATTAAGTGCAAACTGAAGTTAACCTTATTAACCCCATCCGAATCCTTTGGTCCCGTTTGAAGGCCCCTTTTGGGCATCGCGCATTACGTGATCGCTGACAACATTGATCCCTACTTCACGTACGATTAGAGTTTAAGTTTGCCTGTATGAGTGTAACCCATTTGGGTTCCTCGGGGTCTTAACGGCGGATGATGTAACTAACCCATATGGGTTCCACGGTGCCGTGCAGAAGAAGAGAATATTTTTCAAGTTTTAATGAATTTCTGGAGTGTTTAAATATATCATAAGTTTTATTTTATTTTGAACAATACAATCGTATTAAATATACATTACTTTAAGTAAATATAATATTATTATTTTTGTAAAATAATTATGATGGTATTTGATGCAAAACTCGTTAAAAATGCAGTTAGAATTCTGACATGGACATGTAGACTCAAACGCATTGAAAAAGCAAGTAACAATGGCCCCGAGCCAAGCATTGAAATCCAATTGTAAAAATTAGCGGTAAAAACAATAAATAGGCGAGTCATTGAGTTTGTAAATTAGTGACGTCACAGTTTGCTATTGCCATAATACAGGAAGCAGTTATAACCTTGTAGTGTGACTGTCGGACTTCCAAATCATAAGTCTCAAGTTCGAACCCAAGACACGCACCTCTGATTTTTAGGGTTCTGTACCCAGAGGGTCAAAAGGGACCCTATTACTGAGACTTCGCTGTCCGTCCGTCCGTCCGTCTGTCAACTGGCTGTATCTCATGAACCGTGATCTCATGAGCCAGTTGAAATTTCTACAGATTATGTATTTCTGTTGCCGCTATAACAACAAATACTAATAACAGAATAAAATAAAAACGAGCCAAAAAGTGATTTTTTTGCTTGTTTTTAAAAATAATAGTACGGAACACTTCGTGTGCGATTCCGACTAGTACTTGACCGGTTTTTCGGATTAATATGCGTATTGTATAATTATCACTTGCTTCGGTGAAGGAAAACATTGTGAGGAAACCAGTGTGCCTGAGAGGTATTTCTCGACGGCATGTAAAGCCAAGTCAAAAACCCATGGTCGGCATAAAAACTCAGTCAGTAGGCAAACAACCGCGAAAAAAAAAAGACTACCATAAAAAAAATCTATGATGGAACCGCGTTTTGACAGCTCAAAAGAAGTACGTCAATTGATTGGTGGTGCACCTTCGCGATGCGTACCAGAGAGTCAAACATGTCCATAACAAAATCCAGTTTCACGCATGACATCGGCAACGCAAACAATGGCTCACTCGTCCCGCACCCTGTATGTACGCAGTAGTTACCTGTAG
The DNA here is from genome assembly GCA_949152445.1 of Cerastis rubricosa. Taxonomy (NCBI): domain Eukaryota; kingdom Metazoa; phylum Arthropoda; class Insecta; order Lepidoptera; family Noctuidae; genus Cerastis; species Cerastis rubricosa. The sequence continues at coordinate 6,520,223 of OX424547.1, forward strand.
CAGAGCGGGCCCCATGACGGGGACCAGGAACCCCTGGTACAGCAGGTCTAGTAGGTGCTTCTTTATTGATGGGTGGGCCACCTGGAGGGAAAAAAGAAAAGTTTTTTTATTTAGCTAGTGGATTTATTTCTTTTATTCATTTCGAAACATATCATTTACATTTTTAAATATTTTTACAAAATTATATATAACTAGCTGTCCGGCGCAACTTCGTTTGCGTCACATTTCCCCCGTTTTCGCAACATTTTTCATTGCTTCTCCACTCCTATTGGTCATAGCGTGATGATATATAGCCTATAGCCTTCCTCGATAAATGGGCTATCTAACACTGAAAGAATTTTTCAAATCGGACCAGTAGTTTCGGAGCCTATTCAATGCAAACAAACAAACAATCAAATCTTTCCTCTTTATAATATTAGTTTAGAAAAATATTTAAATATATTAAAAAAATGTAGCCCACCGGCATTGGGAACAGGGTCCGAGCTACCGGTGGTCAGGGCTGTTGAGATAGGAACCTCCTAACAATACGCGCCGTGTCCAGAAGCACTGTTTTCTGAATCAAGCCCTTGATCCAGCTGCCAAGCGAAAGACTCCTCAGATATTGGTCGAGGCTTTTGGCTATTCAGTCATTAGCCGACATGACTATCGGCACAATGACTTCTGTACTCACTAGTGGATTATTGTTTTACATGTTGCTCTACCATATCATCATTTCGGCCCAAAAGACGTCCACTGCTGGACATAGGCCTCCCCCATGTGTCGCCACAGCAACATTTTGGGGGGTTTTGCCATAATCGCCACGCTTGGCAGGCGGGTTGGCGATCGCAGTACGGTTGTTACAAAAGCACAAAGAACGCTGCTGCCCATTCTCTGGCAACTCCCTTAGTCGCCTCTTACGATACCCACGGGAAGATATGGGATGGTGCTATTCTTTACGTCCGACACCATGCAGAGCTCTACCATATAAGAGCGAATATTAAAAAAGCAATCAATTGATTTTAAGTAAACTGCGTTTAACAGTTGTCAGTGTCATCAGTGCGATGGAATATTGACACTAAGCCATCCATAAATTATGTCCAACGAATTTAATGATTTTTACCCCCCCCCCCTTTGTCACAGCTGGTCACATTTGTGAAACTCCCCCTCTCTAGTGTGACGTAACATATTTTGAAATTTTACATGATCATACCGATAAAGTTGGAAATTAAGGGCGAAGCCGAAGGGCACTTGTTCTCCCGATCATTGCGATCATGTTTTTGTTCTGGACCATACCTGGGAAACTTCTTGTTACTGAGATATTGGAGGTCAAAGTTGCAACTTTTTCACAAGATTTTTTTGAGCAAGAAGTTTTTAAATGTTATAATGTTACTTTATTAAATACCTTCCCGGCCACAGTATTATTCAATGCATCTATCAGCACAACGTTTTGAATGCGTTACATTGAGTTGTACCGTGAAACGTGAAGTTCACACAAGTTTTTTTACGTAGAGTTGCTTAGTATGTACAGACGGCTCGTGAAGGTTTAAGTTTTTCGTTAATGGCTCTAATTTCGTGTTTTAATACTTAGGGTGTTACCACACCAATTCGTGACAGTAATAGTTTCTACTAGGTAAACCTATCGATCAACGTCGACTAATCCATTCTACCATCGATCGACGAACGATCGATTGAGTGTATTCCCGTTCGTCCCACGTTTCGAATTCGTTATTTTTTTGCCCGATCGTCCCACTAATTTTGTTGATGGTACGAACGAGAATAATTTATTAATAATTTTTTAGTTCTATTGGTCTTTTATTATTAAGCCTTTAAAGGCTTAATAATAAGTTCTATTGGTCGCACCAAATAATTTCAGACTGGTTGTGTGCAGTTTCATTGTTGTGTCAACACTAACTCGACCGGCCTAATTTAAGGATACTACCCTAAAATCCCGAGTGGGCCGATCGGGAACAAATTTAATATTGTTTTGTAAATTCCCGTTCGTCCCACTAGGGGGACGAAGTCGGTGGGACGAACGGGAATACACGATCGATTGGTGTGGTAACACCCTTAGATGTATTAGATTTTGAAATGTGACGTCACTCAATTTAGGATTTCTCCTACCCCTTGTCACACAACGTCACACTTAGTCGTTCACCCCCCTTGTATACTCTGTTTTTGGTTTTAAAGTTACTACTTTAACTTACTAGAACTAACTTACCTGTGCAACAGCATTGCAGAATTCCAACGAGTCAATAAACAGCGTCAGTTTATGAACATGGTTGACGTCATCGGGCGTGAGACGGTAGATCTTGTCGCTTAGAGTTCGAGGCAGTAGGGAGTATAGTCCGCTTAGACCTGTAGACGAAAATATATTGTATGAGTCATGGTATAGAGTCAGGTATTGATTGTCCCAAGTTTTTGGTTAGACATTGCTCGTTGTATGTGTTGCGTCGAGATGTCGTCAATTAATAGAGAGTATGGAAGAAGAAGACATGTTGCGCGGACCCCAAATAAATTGGGATAAGGACAAGAGAATTATGAACAATGATGATGACATGTGTAGCGTCCAAGACGAATGATTAACTGTTTTATGTCAAGACTACTCTGTGACACCGTGCTGCGGAAAGAACTGTAGGCGGTTGGTTCCAGCTATCTTCCGTAAATCTTTGATCATATCTTTTTGGATAATCAGAAAGTACTAACAAGGTTACGGAAGTCCGAAAGGCAGTAGCTCCATGTAAAATGCTGGTTTTTAGCTTCATCAGGTAAGACTCGAAGCCGACCCCAACATATTTGGGAATAGGCTAGGCTATGATGATAGTCAGAAAGTCAGACAAACCCGTTACCCAGTTATTGGATTGTGTAGCTCTTGATAGACAGTTGCTTCATCTAAACTAATATTATAAAGAGGAAATATTTGATTGTGTTTGTTACGATTTAACTCAAAAATTATGGCCTAAGATCCCGCCATACAAGGACCTTCACCGAGCTGGTTATTGGATGAAACTTATTTTATATTAAATTTAATATGTCAATAAATATATTGCATATGGGTTGTCTAAAAAAATTCAGTCCAGGATATGATTAAAAAAATTTTTTTGAACAAAAATTTTTGAAACATTTCGCCGGTTTGGTTAATTAATAAATTCCATATAAATCGAAAGTGTAAAGCCCATAAATTATGTTAACGTTAGGTTGCCTTTTTTAATTCATTAACCAGACCGGTGCAAGTTACTAGTATCGATTTACCTGTTTATACCTGCCTACCCGAGAGTTGTGACGGGAAAAGAAAAGGCAACCTAACGTTTGCATATTCTATGGGCTTTATACTTTCGATTGGTATGGAATTTGTCTATTAACCAAACCGGTGAAAAGTTAAAAAAAAAAAAATTGTCCTGACTGAAATTTTTTAGGCAACCCATATGCAATATATTTATTGCCATATTAAATTTAATATAAAATAAGTTTCATCCAATAACCAGCTCGGTGAAGGTCGTTATATAGCGGGATCCTATACTATTAGTCGACCGATTTTAATTTCTTTTTCACCATTAGAAAGCTACATCTTTACCGAGTAACATAGGCTATATTATATCACAATTTTCGCGGACGAAGTCGCGGGCGAAGTGCTAGTACTGAATACTTATCCAGTTGCATCCAGTTAGAAACGAAAGCTTCCCCAATATAATCCGAAAAAGGCTACGCAGGTGCATAAAGAAATATCTAAAACTATAGCCAACCTGTAGCCAGCACCGGACAAGTATTCCCGGACAGCATGAAGTCGGCTAACTGTGGACAGCGGGCAGACATCTTGGCGCACAGCAGTAGTGCGTCGCGCGCCGCTGAGCCTGTAGTGCCCTCGCGGTGTACCGATGAGAGAAGAAGCCGGACTAATATGAACCTGGAAATTGTAAGGTATATTTAGCTAGCTTTGATAAGTAAATCTTAGTAACAATAATTCGTGGACAGGCGAAACACGTGTCCAGTATAGGTTTGGGTGTGTAGCATGGTAATTACATATATTTTTTTGTTTTATATTGTTCTATTTTTTGTAGTAAGCAACGACTTATTGTCAGGCCTACAATGTCCTCCCATACTTTAGTACTAACGCTGTAACCGAAATATTGTAAAACCAAATGATTTTAAAAGAGTAACCATGGGGTTTCTTGCCGGTTCTTCCCCATAGGAAATGACCAACCCGAACCGTGCACCTTTTGTCGACGTTTTATAAGTGCCCATGTAGGCCTATGTAAAGACGAAGGAGAGGAAGACCAAAGAAAAGATATGTGAAAAATTATATGAAGGAAAAAGGAGTAAATGATAGCATGACGAATGACAGAGGAGAATGAAAGGAAAGATACGTGTTGCGCCGACCCCAAATAAAATGGGGGCAGGAAGATTATGATGTAGACCTATGTAAAATAAAATATTTTGATTTTGCGGGCGGGAAAGTGGTGCTCCATCCTACAATCCAGGCCTGGATCTTTTTCGCGAAATTAAACCTAAATATTTTGTATAACATTTAAAATAATGTGTTTCTTAAATATCCACAATAAAAGTACAATTTATATGTTTCTGAAATTTCTAAATTCGACAAATTGTGCGTCCTTATTCTAGTTCGGATTCACATTAGAAGGAGGTACTCACTCGGCTTGCGATCCTATATGCGTGTGCGTCGTTAGGAAGAACAGATCCAGGAACTTGATATTCTGCATCAACGCCACACATAGCTGGTTCAAGACTGTCACTAGCTGACCTGGAACATAAACATGGATCAAATGAGATTTAAAAATATTTACTAGTTTCGATTACTTTAGTAACTATGTAGATGAAAAAAAATAATTAAACTATTACACAGTACTAACTCGGTTGTGGAGGTCAGATAGGCAGTTGCTGCCTGTAAAATACTGGTATTCAACTGCATCTGGTTAGACTGGAAACCGACCCCAACAAATTTGGGAAAAGGCTACGCAGATGATGATGATGATGTAGCTTTAATCTCTTTTTAGATGAATTTATTTACTGTCACAGACAAACAGATTAGCAATCCGGTTGAACTGGTTCATCTTCATGGGAGTGTATTTTATCAGTCACAATTGCATATACAAGCGTTTATCTGCACACGTGAAAGATAATGACATTCAGGAGATAAAATGAGTCATCTGAAATCTATAATAATATTTCAAGATCTGGCTTCTGGTGGTCGGATGTCATTTATTGCATGTACACCAGTGAAAAATAAAAAAACTTACTCTCAAGATTAGGTGGAGGTAGCTCATTTCTGAATCCACTCAGCAGCTTCAACAGTGGTCTTAAGAAGGGCTCCGCTGCTATCACCTGTAAATAAATTGTATAGCGTGAAGTGTGTGTTTTTAGTAAAAAGATTGACACTACCACAAAATTACCGGGAGTAAGTTAATTAATTCAACATTTAAAAAAAAAAAAAGATTTTATCATAAAGAAAAAAAAAATGTTCTATCTATTAAAACTGAAAGTGAATACAAAGTTTCGAGCCTGTGCTATTAACCGTTCAGAAGTTATCTCGTGAGAAGATTATCCTGGCTGCAGGATCAAGTCATGTCTATCTATACTAAAATTGTAAGACTGAAGAGTTTGTTTGTTTGGGATTGCGCTAATCGCAGGAACTACTGGTCCGATTTGAAAAAATCTTTCAGTTTTAGATAGCCCATCGCTACAACCAATAGGAGCGGAGCAGCAATAAAAAAATTGCGATAACAGGGAAAATGTGACACAGACGAAGTTGCGCGGGACAGCTAGTCTGTCATAAAAATATATTGTCACCAGAACCAAAGATGTGTGCAAAATTTCAGCTAAATCGTTTGGGAGGAACTGGTTTGAAAAGAAGTTGCAAGATTCGACCTATACATATACGAGTAGTCAGAAGCCAAAAGTCTGACATCCAGTCTTACCAAGGGGTATCGTATTACCCAGTTACTGGTTTGTGGAGTCGCTTCATGTGAAATACTGGTACTCAGCTGATTAGACTGGAAGCCGACCCCAAGATAGTTTGGGAAAAGGCTAGGCAGATGATGATGATGTTTTGACCTATACATACTAATCAACTAACTGAATAACAAAGCAAGTTAAAAATAAAAGCTTATTAAAAAGCGAATAAGGGACTGCTAGGATTAAGATGTTTAGTTGTACATGGATATTTTGGTGCGTGAAATCTGAAGAAACTGCACTTGTTTATTCAAAACAATTTCATAAAACACTCATGTTTCACACAAATTGTTTACCAACAACCCCTATCAATGTCATTCGAGCCTCAAAAGATTCGTGGAGCATCGTAATTACATTTTTACGCCTTTCTGTTCAGGAAATAATTGGTTTGTGTCATCTCTATTCTTTAAATAATATTAACAATCTATTGAAAGTTTACGAATATCTGTATATGCTAATTTAATGACGTAAGTATCGTGTATAGATCTTGGTCACGAGGTAAACCGTGTTAAATGTTCAGTTGGACATGCTTTCGCATTATTATTTAATCATTTGTATTCCATATTACCTTCTTTATACTGTCATTGATTACATAAGGCAATAGACTCGCCCCCTATTACATGCAGTTTGGTGTGTTTATGAAATTATACAAAATGTTTGGCCCATTTTTCTTTTTTTTAAATCGAATATGCATTGCCCCACACTAGGAATTTCTCCTGTATGATAGGCGCGTTTACAAATATTTAAACTAACATACACAAACAGCCAGACCCGGAAAAACTATCTGTAGGCCGTACAAATATTTGTTCCGTGAGGGAATAGAACCGGCGACACGCAGCGCAGCAGTCGATCGCTCAACCACTGCGCCAACCGTGCCGTCACTGTGCCGTTTTTTATGAGACTTGGAGAAGTGTGGATGTACCATTAGTTACACCTCTGCATGACGATGGCAATCTGTATAGATTTACATCTAAGCTAAATTCTGGACTGTCGCAGTACATAGGGATCTTTAGCTTTCATAGTTGAGCGTCATCATCTACTAATAATCATTGTGAATTACTTCGTTTTTCTTTTGTTAATAAAAGTAGTCACTATAAATATGCGACACACTAAGCTAGTTCATATCTAATGACGTAGTTTACTAAAGATTTATCAAATTACTGATAGTATATAGATAGAAAAAAGTACATAGAAACAGTATATAATTACCTGTGTACTGTAGTGACCGATAAGATGGCCGAACAGCTTGAGTTGCTCCAAGCGCACCGCATTCTCGTATCTGAAATCAAATTATGTTTTGTAAAAAATGTGTTCTTAAGTCGTGGAGGCCTACACTTTTCGTAAATATGGAAAAATAACTTGTAGAAATCTATACAAGGTGTTAACCAAAAATTCACGAAGCCGCCAAGCAAGCATTCTGTACATCAAATAAACAATATGTATTTTTTTTTTGCGGGCAGATGATTTTTTTGGGTGAAAAATCATGTTTTACGGTAAACTCAATGTAACACATTCAAAACATTGTACTGATGGATGCATTGAATAATACGGTGGTGGGGAAGGTATTTAAAGTAAAATTAAAACATTAAAAACTCCTTTAAAAACTTGGACCTTTGACCTCCAATATCTCTGTAACTAGAAGGTCCCCTGGTATGGTCTAGTACAAAAAAGTGATCGCAATGACGGGAAGAACAAGAGATTAAGGGTGTATATACAACCTTTATATTTCTTTATTTATTTAAACTTCATGTACAATAGTGGTACATAGGCGGAATTAATGTCACAAGGCATTCTCTACCAGTCAACCATTGGGTTAAAAAGAACAACATTGTGGTAAGGTACAAAAACAATATCTAAAAATATGTAATTAATTTCAAAGCTGTCTATAAGTTACATAGATACTAATACACAAATACACATAAAATAGACTAATAAATAATTAAACAAATACCAAAATAAATAATCGAGAAAACTAATAATAATTACTGTGACTAGACTTTAACTGCGAGCTACTTCGCTACTTTATAAGGTGTAAACGGACGCTTTTCGAATCATACTAAAAAAAATACGCTTAAATTATTGCTGGGAAACGACTTTTTTTTGGAGTATTAATCAAGTTTTACGGCAGGACTCAATGTAACTCACTGAAAAGATTACCTACTTAAATCATGTCCATCATTTTTTTTTCTTGCATTTGTGAATAAGTTCGAGCTTTGAATTTCAATATGTAACTAGGTTTCCCGGTATGGCTCAGAGCAAAAAAAATATTGCAATGACGGGAAGGACAAGTGCCTTTCGGCTTTGAACAAATATTCCAACTTATATGTCTACCTACATTATCAGCAAATAAATGATTTCTGAAAAACATTACCGAAAAGTCTTAAAAAAAAAAAGTGCGAGTCGGACTCGCGCACGAAAATATTTATTAGTAACTTTTTAGACCTATGTATGCTGCTAAATGCGTATGAAGTTTCATTTAAATCGGTTCAGTCATTTCAGAAAATATGAACTAGTAAGTTTGAATGAAATGTCGTAAGGAGTAATCGCTCTTAAGGGTCTTTTTACACTTCTATCTCTGTGCTGAACCCAGAGTTGACAATCCAATAAGGATCATATTCAGGCATTAAATATTTGCTAGTGTAAGTAAACAGGCATAAAACTTTGTATGAAAACCCTATGTTTTACTTTATTGATAACCCTGATTCAATTAAAACAATCAAAATGTTTTATTTTTAGGTCAGTGACTATCAGTAGTATATACCTATTACACAACTACGTGGGGAAGGTCAACGGAGTCGTGACTTGACTGCTCCATTTGAAAATGGAATGACAGATGGTCGACATCCGACAAGACATACGATGCCTAACATTAAAATATCGCAAACGCTAGCAAGGATAGATCAAGTTGTAATCTGTGATGAACGTAGTGGGTAGCATAAAATTGTTAAAAATGTAACATTTAAGACTAGTTGACCCACGCAACTTCGTCTGCGTTACATTTTTCATTGCTGGTCCGCTCCTATTGTCGTAGCGTGATGATATATAGCCTATATCCTTCCTCGATAAATGGGCTATTTAACACTGAAAGAATTTTTTAAATCACTTTTTTGTATGGAGCTCCCATACAAAAAAGTGATTTTTTTGCTCGCTCCCTTAAATATTTATTTTATACTGTTTTTAATATTTGTTGTTATAGTGGCAACAGAAATAAGGCTAACTATCACAGTTCATGAGATACAGCCTGGTGACAGACGGACGGACAGCTAAGTCTCAGTAATAGGGTCCCGTTTGACTCTTTGGGTAGAGAACCCTAATGATTACTGTTCGTCGTCTAGCACTTTCCCTACCTGACATTGCAGTCAATAAATAAAAACTGATAACAGATTACATTCCACACAGTTAAATGATTAACTGTAATGATAAGAATCCGCAATAATAGCCACCGAACTAATTAATGAAGTATTTTATCAAACAGTTTCGAGTAGATTTTAATCTGAAGAGTTACTGATTAATAATATTATGCGGATTAATTTTATTGAATTGATTAGCTTCGGTAAGTTACCGGTTACTGATATGTTTTTATGTAGATTTGAGGAGATTTGTGAATTATTTGTGTCAGATTTAAGACAAGAGTAATAAATATTTTTTTTTTTAAATATAACTTATCACTGATTTATGAAAGGCTGTGCCAATTTAATTGATTGACTTTATGAGAGCAGCGGTGGCCCAGTGGTGACAGTTCCGACTTACGAGCAGTAAGCTGTGGGTTCAAACCCAGGCAGGCGCATAACTTTGTGTAATTGATTTCATCACCGCTGCCCTCAAAAACGGTGAAGGAAAACATCGTGAGGAAACCGGCATGTTCTAGAACTAAAAATTAGAAGACATGTGACATCTACCAACCCGCACTGGGTCCGCGTGGTGGATTACAGCCCACACCCTCTTATTGAGAGGAGGCCTGTGTCCCAGCAGTGGGAACATTATAGGCTGATGATGACTTTATGAGCACGGTCAATGATTCTAAACAAGATCAGGCGCGAAGTAACCGGGCATGTATGACCTTATGTATGAACATACATGAAGCAAAAGGAGTGTGTCCGGATGGTCTGTAGTTTCTGCCCGTAAGTATCAAAATCCCGTGATCGCCACACCTACGTCATTTTGCTGATGTACTACCGAGTTTAATGATGGTCGAACAGTTCTCAACTTTATTACTTAGGGCATCATCTGTGTAGCCTTTTCCCAAACTATCTTGGGATTGGATTCCAGTCTAACCGGATGCATCTGAGTACCAGTATTTTACATGGAGCGACTGCCTATCGGACCTCTACAACCCAGTAACTGGGTAATACGATACCCCTTGGTGAGACTGGATGTCAGACTTTTGACATCTGACTACTCGTGACGACTGTCAAAGATCTACAAATGAGAGCCGGGACCAACGGCTTTCCGAGACACGGAGGAACTCGGTATGTAATTATGGTCACCCATCCACGAACCAAGCTCGGCAAGCACGGCTTAACCTTAAAGATCAACCCGTGCGGCTGTTATTATTTAGCCACAAGCTCCTCCTTATTACTTAGGGCATAAGTGTAAAATGGCAGACCGTCAGTGAACTCGATAGTGCCTTACTACAAGGTAAGAACTATCAGCTATTATAAAATGCGGTTTTATTAGGAAAAAGAGTGAAGAGTTTCAGTTTTTATAAAATGGCGGTCACGGGAACTCCTTCCGGTAGGCAAAAGGTGTGAATACATGTATTTATGTACTGAATTGATTCTGAAATTATTATATTCAACTAAACATACATAAACAAAATAAACAAAGCTTCACTAATTTAATTAATTTTCAATTTAAAACAAAACAAAATAATACAAAAGCAGAACGAATCTCATTCCAGATTGTTCACCACGGCAAGTTCTATACATAATTCAAAATCGATTTTTACGCAAAACAGTCACGATTATCGATTTACCTAGTTGTATCGATATCCGATTTTTTTCATACTGCGTTTTGAGAAAGTACCAACAAAGGGTATAGACAAAAACACTTTCTATTATCTTTGATGTTTACAGAAACTTTGTATTATGTGAAAAGAGAATTGGACACGCACTTACGTTTGTCGTCTGGAAAAAGACTAGTGAATTTTGAACTCAAGATTCTTTACGCCTTACGACAATTCATACACACTTTCAAGTCCCTAATTTCCGAAATGACTGAACCGAATTTAGTTAAACTTCATACGCATAAGCAGGATACATAATCCTCAAGGTTACTAATAAACATTTTCGAAAAATAGTGTTACAGCTAAATTAGACCGATTATAAATATCTATAGAAACAGAAAGTACCAATTATCTTTTTGTTTTAAAGATATTTCGAAAATGTTTTTATTGACTTTTTAGACCTATGTATCCTGCTTATGCGTATTAAGTTTCATTAAAAACGATTCAGTCATTTCGGAAAATAAGTACTTGGAAAGTTTGCATGAAATGTCGTAAGGCGTAAAAGTAAACGCTTTCAGTATGTAGTAGGTTTATGTATTTTTTACCATGTCATAATCTGGTTGCAAAATAAATACATATGAAAAGAAAAGTCCTTCTTCTTCTTTATCGATCTATCTTCTGGTGTGAGAGTATTCATGCCGCCCACGGGCCTCCGACTTGGCTTTCCATGCCGTCGAGAAATATTTCTCAGGCATGCTGATTTGATTTTCAGTGGTGCGTGTCTTGGGGTCGAACTCCAGACCTATCACTTGGCAGTCCAACGGTCACGCCACTAGGCTATCACTGCTGCCAAAAACTCTTTTATAAATATACGAGGAATAAGGCTGGAATTTCAGCAATTTCTCGAGAAGGAAGGAAGGGAAACGCGCTAATTTAAAAATATGTTTACTGTATATCCATGAGTCATGAAAATCCTACGTAGACCTAAATTGAACCCACCAGCGGGTGAAAATGGGTTATTTAAAAAAACAATAGGTTTAATTAAATACAAATGTTTTTGTTTAGTGCATTTCAGCCATAAAAACGAGACCTACCTCAATACCCCATTATACCGTAAATTCACAATATTATTATAAACGTTTGATTATATTATTACGAGTTCTTATCGCATTGTTTCGGCTGGCGATGGCGGCGTGAGTCACACAGGAAACTATACTATTGACATTAAATGGCATGACCCCTGTCGTTATAATCGTAATTAGGTAAGCAATTATTGTTTTATTTTGTTAATTAGATATGGTAATAAACGTTTCGTCGCGATAATAGGCGTCCGATGCTGATTAGGGGTTTTTTTATAGCATAAGCTAATCAGCCTATAATGTCCCACTTCTGGGACACAAACCTCCGCTTTTTTATTTTAAGGAAAATGGGGTAGGTATCCCAGTGCGGGTTGGTAGATGTCACATGCCGTTGAACTTTGCGTTCTAGGACATGCCGGTCTCCTCACGATGTTTTCCTTCACCGTTTTGAGAGCAGTGGTGATGAAATAAATTATACAAAGTAATGCGCCTGCCTGGGTTCGAACCCATCTTAGTTCGGAACCGTTACCACTGCTACTGTTTACTAATAGTATTAGCCACATGAGAACGGTTGTGAGAAAATATTGTTACTTATAGGGGATTCCCCTCAATGGCAACACAATTGTTGTTATCAGTTTTATAGCAGGATATAGTTACTATTTCTGAAATCATTTCTGACTTCATGTTTTTACCGTATGTTTCATAGCAAACCTCGTTGGTGCTTGCTTCACAATTTGACTTTGACTCTGAATTCTCTACGACTTTAGGCTGAGATCCGTAGTTTTTGTGAACTTAGATTTAACTCAAGCTAAGTACAACCCCACTTAAATCCGAAAAATAAACCTTATTTGTTTAAACTTAAATGTGCATATTCCTACAGCCGACTGTGATCAAGGGTATCGAATATACGAATAAGAACATTAATGTTTTATATGTAAGGTTTATTTTCGGATGAAGCACGATGTATAGATCTTTGCATTTAGAGAGTCTAGCCTGTCTACTAACAAACTATAATAATAAAATGAGATTTTGCCACTAGTCACAAGGAGCATCAGAGTGAGGGGCTTAACTGATTAATTTAGAACCTTATTTCAAACGCCATAATGTTAATATTTGTTTGATAACTGTGCTGTGCTCGGACCTAACACTTCTATGAATTAGTTTTATCATCAAGCTAAACAATACAAATACACACTTTTACATATATATGTTACACAGTAGCTTATCATTTGTACGTGCGTATGCGCACCTAGTTTCATAGCAACAAATATGTATAATTAGTTGTAAACGACATACTTCTATGTAACTAAATCGTACAATCAGCTTTGTTTAACGCAATGCCAGTCACTAAGTCATTATCAGGAGATAATGGCCGGCAAATTGATTTCATAGAAAATAATACCTAACACCAGGCTTTTAATGTACCACTGCAAAGGCCTCTTCTTGAGCAAATAAGTCAGCAGTGACATTATCAGCCTATAAGGACCTCACTGTTGGGATCCAGGCCTCGCTGTCCTCTCTATGAGAAGTTGTGGACTATAATCGACTACGCAGGCCTATTTCAGGTCGGTAATAGGCATGACCATTGATCACCTCGCTTTCTCAAGGTGCATAAGCGATTTCTGACTTTTATAATTTTTTACCCGACTGAGGAGGCTAATGAGAGGTATGGAAGAAGAAGACGTACTGCGCCGACCCCAAATGAATTGGGATAAGGGCAAGAGAATGATGATGAGGAGGCTAATGTGTTTATCAGTTTACCAGTTTAGACTAGCAAAAAACAAACACTTTTGGAAGCAGGCGACACCAATAGAAATATAAAATTATTAAAACATGGAATGGGTCATGGCTGCTTTTAATTAGATTTTTGGATATTTTTTTTTAAGTCGAGGCTTCCTAACAAAATTTTTCGTTCACCAACGTCGCTGATGTCCAAAATAAACTAAAAACTTATTTTTGCCACATTTAAAATGTTATGCTTTGTTGGTTGCAAATCTCATTAAAAACGTCTTAAGATCATCGTCTCTAAATACTAAGTACTGCTATTAAGAAATGTTTAAGATGCTAACAAAATGTCTCAAGTAGCGCCCACGGCTTACGAAACTGACAATTGACCTTCAAAGTGACAGCTCAGGCGAGCGAAGTATTTAAAAATGATTTATAGTTTTAAAATATTTAAGAGAGTTTACACCTTACGGCATTTCATACAAACTTTCAAGTCCTTATTTTCCGAAATGACTGAACCGATTTTAATTTAACGTAATACGCATAAGCAGGATACATAGGTCTAAAAAGTTACTAAAAAACATTTTCGAAATGTCTTTAAAAAAATAAAAGATACTTACTTGCAAACTTCTGTTTCTATAGATAATTTATAATCTAATTTAGTTACTGTTACTGGTACACTATTTTTCTGAAAACTTTTGGACCTTATCATGTAGGTTGTAGTTTTTTGAAATAAAAACTTCTTTAAGCGCGTTGAGTGATTTTAGGTAGGGAAAAAAACGTGCTCGTGACGTCATGTGCCAGACTAGCGTCGCGTAGTTCCATTGTTTTGAGTTTTCCGTCAGCAGTCCTTATAACTGCCGCTGTTTTTTTTGTTTTTCAGTAACTCACTTGCCAGTACAAATAGCCCACTCGTACAACTTATCCAGCAGGTTCTCACTGAGCAGGTACTCGAGGCAGGCAGCCGGGCTTGTTGCTGTGTTGATCTCCCTCGCTTTCGCCTCCAGAACCAGCAGGGTCGTTAGCTGTTCCAGGTGGTTGACTACGCCTAGGACATCATCGTGTAGGTGGTTCGGCTGGAAAGATATGGTAGCTTTAGTCTGACTGCGGAGTTCGTAGCTAAATAACAATAGGGTTTAAGGGGTTAAGGTTAAGCCGTGCTGACCTAGGTAAGTGCGTGGATGGGACCCATTACACACCGAGTTTCCTCCGTGCCTCGGAAAGCACGTTAAGCCGTAGGTCCCGGCTGTCATTTGTACATCTTTGACAGTCGTTACAGGTAGTCAGTGGCCCGAAAGTCTGACAACCAGTCTTACCAAAGGATATCGTATTACCCATTACTAAATGTGTTGTGGAGATGAGATAGATAGTCAGATAGGTAGTGTGTTAAATACTGGTCTCAGCTGCATTTGGTTTGTCAGGAAAGCGACTCCAATATAATAGGAAAAGGTTAGGCAGATTAGTCTGCCTAGGAAAAAACGCTTCAAAATTTCGACTGAATAAGTATAGCAGGCTTGTGACTCGTCTTACGAAGCCAGCTGTAATTTAAACCTTACTCACATGTGATTTAAGTATTATATCGTGCGCCTGCTGCCAGTGCTTGCAGAAGGAACTATAGCAAGCCTGTGGTTCATAGTCATGCCGAGGGTCAAGCGACCTCGACAGCTGGCGGGCGAACGAGAGGCTCGTCGTACGAAGCCAACTCATGGTTGCTGATTATATTGGTTGGCGCATCTGTAACAAATGTTGGCGTTATCAAAACTCGAGGCAAATCTGTCCCGCGCAACTTCGTCTGCGTCACATTGTCCCCTGTGACTATAAATTGAGATGTAAGCTATCCTATCTTTCAAGTTGGATCAAACTGCACACGGTGTGAAAATTTGATTAAAATCGGTGAAGTAGTTTAGGGGTCCATCCCGGAAAAACAACGTGACGCGTAATTTATATACACAAAGATTAGTAAACCAATCAACGATGTTAGATTTCGGCACTTGATATCTTTAACTCGCCCATGTCAAAATTAAACGAAAATATGAACATTTATTACCATGTCATTTTATCGTCTTCATGTGAAACTGGGAACCAAGAATGAACCAAAAATTAAGATGGTATTTATTACTGGCTGCGAATAATATTTTGTTCAACATACGGCCTGACTGACCGGCAAATTTAAAGTGTTACTAACAACAATATGAATAATTTGTGTTCGAATTTATTTATTTAAATAAATTGACAAAACGTAATAAAATTTGAATTTCGAGGGCTACCTGGGCACTTTCACCTTAAGCGTATCACTCAAGTGAACCGTGCACTCAAATGAAGCGTCTGTAATCCCCTTGAGAAGCAATAAATAGGTTTGAAATAATTTACCGTAAATATATAAATAGGCTGGCATTCTCCACATTTTCAATAAATACCCTATTATTATAATACTATCCTCAGTTTTTATAAACAATACTAGCTGTCCCGCGCAACTTCGTCTGCTTTCTTTTTCCCCGTTTCCGCAATATTTTTCATTGCTGCTCCGCTCCTATACATCCGCGCCATCTATTGAATACTTACTCAATCTAGTCAACAGATACCGCCATCTGTTAAAATCGTTTGGAGCTAACAGATAATTGTGACTTAATTTGCAATAAAATAATATTGCGACTATAAATTGAGATGTAAGCTATCCTATCTTTCAAGTTGGATCAAACTGCACACGGTGTGCAAATTTGACTAAAATCGGTTAAGTAGTTTAGGAGTCCATCCCGGACAAACAACGTGACGCGTAATTTATATATATAGAGAAGATGTTGTTATTGTCTGACTGCTTCGTTAGTCTAGAGGTCGCAAGCGGGTCTGCTGAGCATGAGATCCTGGGTTCGACTCCCAGGTCGGGCAAAGTGTTATTGGGTTTTTCCTTCAGGATTCTCTTAGTAGCAGCCACGGAGATTGGATTTGTGCCCGGTTGATTTCAATAGGCTCGCTATCTATTACACGGGACTTAAACATAATTGGCGAAATGTGGGTGTACTATTAGGTACACGTCTGCCTTACCCTCCGGGTATAACAGGCGTGATAATATGTTATGTTGATATTGTCTCAATTACGATTATCATAAAAAACTTAATAGCTTCCCTTGGAAGACATGTATGAGATTCCTGTTAGTCATTAATTTATTGATTAGCAGTCTAATCACTCAATTAAGATTCATAATAATGGCATTTTCATAACAAAGAAACTCCTGTTTAAAGCAAAACACGAACTTATCTAAGTTATCTCTATATACACCACATTATCTAGATAATTTAAGTATTTAAGTACTAACATATGTTTATTTAAATTTAAATGGCTGGCCTGGCTTGAAAGGCTGACAAACAGTATTACCTAGGGGTATCGTATTACCCAGTACTAACTGGGTTGTGGAGTCAGTACGCAGTCGCTGCATGTAAAATACTGGTATTCAGCTGCATCCGCTTAGACTGGAAGCCAACATAATTGAAAAAGGCTAGGTTATTTATTTAAATTCACAGTCATGTTCGAAAACATGTTAGTAGCACTGGTCACCGACAGTGAAATATGCATCCTCCTTGAATGCATACTGATTTATAAAGTGGTACAAGCTGTAGGAGTTTCCTTTTGAGTTCGAGCATCGATTCGAATTTTAAAAAACCGGCCTTGTGCGAGTCGGAGTCGCGAACGAAGGGTTCCATACCATTATTTATAAAAACGCCCTTAAATATTTATTTTATTCTGTTTTTAGTATTTGTTGTTATAGCGGCTACAGAAATAAATAAACTGTCGAAGTTTCAACTGGCTAACTATCACGGTTCATAAGATACAACCTGGTGACAGACGGACGAACGGGCGGAAGGACAGCGAAATCTCAGTAATAGGGTCCCGTTTGACCCTTTGGGTACGGAACCCTAATTATAAGGAATGCATACTGATTTTATCAAGTGGTAAGCAACGATTCGAATTTTAAAAACGGAATAGATTAACCTCTTGTATCCAGCAGTTCAGTGGGCATAGTGTTTCAGTAGCGTTTATTATTTAACTAGCTTTTATGGTTTGGTTTCATCCGCATGGAAGTCAGAAATTATCCCACGGGACTGTAGGGAGTAGTATGCTACTGGGATAAAAAATATCCTAAAAATACTCAGGTCTATCCATGTGATTTCATCCAAATCCATTCAGCTGTTAAGAAGCCAAAACGTGATAGACAGACAGGGTTACTTTCTCATTTATAATAATTAATAGCGATTCTGGAGCCCTGACACAGCCAGAAATCGTCGAGGCAGACCTCGTAGGGGATGGAAAAAAGCAACCAGTGGTCCACATTGGCCCTGGATCGAAAGAACTGGAAGTCATTGGGAGAGGCCTTTGCTCAGCAGTGGGTGGGGTGGTGATGCAGGCTAATAGTATCAGTATAGGGGATCCGGTAGGCAGAAGTTGTCCAGCAACCACAGCGCCACCTATCGGGTCCAACTATAGTTAAGAACCATCCAAGTGACTGATTATGTTCTAAAAAAAACATATGAATCGTTCTAGCCATTTAAGAGGAGAATCGCACACACACAGGCTAGTATTTTATATACATACAGATAAATCTGGATGGATTTGATTAACCTTTTAACACCAGTTTAGAGCATCTACTACCTATTTATTTTATACATAGGCGGACTTAATGTCTTTGGGGTTTTATGTATACGGCGCGTGCTACTGCATTGTTTTAGAGATAGTAAATCTGTTTTATGTACAGTCCGTTGCACACGCCACTGGCGAGTAAACATAGCTTTTTATTAGACACAGACCAGTTTCCGATGACATTGAATACTATTCTTTATTATCATTATATTAAAGTGCAAGATTGTACACACATTGATGCAGACACAGACATCTCAGGCGCACTCACTCAGGCTTGTTTACACTCTAACTCACTAGCGACAAAGTTTATTATCCAATGTCACCAGATACTCAATACTCTGCTCTTTTCGGTCTGCACCAATCCATATGTGCAACTATTATGTGCCTTAGATGCAAATAGTGTAATAGGGTCGTAGTAACATGAATGACATTTGATTGAGCATCCTTATTCGTCCGTCAAGGCCAAATTGGTGTTTATTTACATGTTGTGCATATTAATTCGTCAGTGGATGAGGCAATGGCAATCAATAAACTATTCCAGCGAATTCTACACTACTAAGAATCTGTTTATGAATTTTTTAAACTCATCATCATCTCTTTGTGTCTCTATTTTTTCAATGACTGTTAAAAGCTGGTATATGAAGCTATGCAAAGCAAAACACTATAGAGTTTGTTTAAAAAAAAACAAATCTTAACTAATATTATAGAGCTGAAGAGTTTGTTTGTTTGGTTGAACGCGCTAATCTCGGGAACTACTGATTCTAATTGAAAAATCTTTTTAGTCTTGTATCGCCCATTTATCCAGGAAGGCTATAGGCTATATAACATTACGCTTCTACGAACAGGTGCGGAGTATCAATGAAAAATGTTGCAAAAACTGGGAAAATGAGACGCAGACAAAGTTCAGCGCAGTCACCTAGTAGTAAAATAGAATTGTTCAAAACTTGAGGCCCGATTTTGCATTTTATGGTTTATTCATACGGTGTCAACGGGTACTAGACAGTCTGTCCATACCATAGTGTCCATGCAGTGGTGATTCATATGTAACACAGACACATTAAAATAATGACTGTTTTAAACAAATAAATAATAAAATAAACTGCTTTCAGTCAACACTTCCAATTTGACAGCGTGTGTTAATATAAAATAAACAGAAGATGCAATGACTAGGCATAATGTAAACAATATACACACAAATCATACAAAATACTTTTCCCTTTACAACTTTCTCACCATAAGAGGTACCCATCAGTTGTATGGTGTGAACTGAGCTTATACCTCTGTGTGAATTCAGTCATGAACAATGTTCGCCGTCAGTGAAACTATGCCTAATTAACATTTGTTTAGATTCTTGCAATTTGAATGGAATTGAAATAGGATTATGATGCAATTGGAGTTGGATGATTTTGTTGCTTTGAATTCAGAAAACCATAAAAAGTATGATCATGTTTCCCACTTTCGCAACATACTGAAACGGCTCCCAATTCGACTTCGCAGGAAGTCTCCGATATTGTGTCTGCTATTAAACATTCTTCATAACCCTAAAACGCCTTCCTATCTGCGGCAACGCTTTTCCTACTCCCGTCCTTCTGATGCACCTTGCAGGTCGCATCTTAAAAACCTGAAATCCCCTCCCCACTCTACCGACTTCTACTCCTACTCCTTCACTGTACACGCTGTGCGGTTGAGGAATTCACTTCCGCCTGACATTAGAAGAGTGAAAGAACATTTCTTTCCATTCCATCATAGTTGCCTCGGTATTTATATTATTGGCATATATTTTGTATTTATATGTAAGTTAGTATATTCATAATTTGTATTTTATATTTTAAATAGTTATTTGCTCTATGTTTTATGTATTCCATTTTCTCTTCTTCTTTTGTACATACTATGTCTAGATCTCTTATTATAGTATTTCCTTTCGCAGGTATGCTGGAAGAGATTTCTTTAGAAATAAGCATCACCTTTGTACCTTTTTTCTGTTCCTTTCTTCTTTTCTGAATGAAGTCTTTACATAAATTGTTAAATAAAAACACCTGCAGTCAATAATTATGAATTCCTGATGGAATACCCAGTAACATACAGTGTAATCTGGGAATGAAACCCAGGTTCATTGCCCACTAGATAATCACAAATCTGCATGGTACTTATTATCTGACCAAATTATCTGTCTTTTACCAATTTCATCTGCCTAGCCTTTCCTGAATATGTTGGGGATAGGCTTCCAGTCTAACCAGATGCAGCTGAATACTAGTATTTTATATGCAGTAACTGCCTATCTGACCTGTACAAACCAGTTAGTACTTGGTAATACCCTTGGTAAGACTCATTGTCAGACTCTCGGGTCACTGACTACTTGTCTACTATACTAACTACCACCAAAGATCTACAAATATCTTTAACCAATTTAATGTACCTAAATCTCTCTCTCCGCGAGATCGTCAGCAACACCAAGGAGCTGCTGGCCTTTCTCGGGAGCTGGGGTGGTTGGAGTAATGTTCCCACCATAATCTACTATTGTATGTCTGATGTCCTGAACTACAATTTATTATAAAAACTTTGTGCCATCATATCCTACAAATGTCTATGTCACTAGATGTGACCTGAGTTTACATCTCAGATTAGCCAGATAGAGAACACCAACCTCATCCCTCGTTTTGGTGATTAAAACCAATTTACCAAATATATTAATTTTGGGCTAACATCCCTCCATGATCAACATGAAATCGAAATAAGCAACTGCCAATGAATTAACATGACTGGGACCAATGACTCAATGTGATTTTTGAGACACTGACTTTCTGTTTCACTGAGGCAGAAATGGCTATGAATCATTTATGATTTATCTGATAGGGAACCTATTCTTATAGATTGATACAAGTTTACTTTATTTATACACCAAAATTACCATACACATCATCCATACTAATATTATAAATCCAAAATTAACTCTGTTTGTTTGTTACCTTTTCACGACTAAATGGCTTATTGGATTGTTATGAAATTTGGCAAGGAGATAGATTATATCTTAGAGAAGGACATGGGCTACTTTTTATCCCTGAATAAAACATCAACATTTCAATGAGAATGAAATCGCAGGCAGCATCTAGTTTACAATATTGATTGAATGAGAATGCACATAATGAATTAGAAAAAGAAAGACGGATATTTTCACACCTTAGGTCAAAAAATCAACATTACTATCAATACACATGACAGACAAGGTAGCATAGTTATTGAAAAACTCATTAAAATTGAAACAGCATAGCAAACATGTAAATTTTAAAACATTATAGTCATTTGACCATGAGAAATATTTCTAAATTGGTTTCTCAAATATCTGTCCAATTAAGAAAATAGGTGGCATTGCATGTATATTTATAGTAATATAAATATTATTGTCAATATTAGAAACCCACACACATTTCACTTCTGTAAATTTTATCATCTCTAATAAGAAGACTAAGCTGATGACAACAATGACACAATCTATATGAGGAAAAACTTTGTCAATATTATTAACTTTGTCTAAGTTTTCTGGATATTGCAATGCTACTAAAGTGGGTACTTATAGAATGTATGAAGTGCTGTGGTAAAAACCGCTGGCGATACAGCGGAACTAGCTAAGCGTTCAGACTATAGCTCTAGGTACCGAGGTCTACAAGAAACCTTGACATTCGACTTACTGCTAATCCACTACGAATACTAAGAAATAATGTCTTAGTATTACTAACACCTATCACTATATATCACATAGGAAATAACTTAAATATACTCACGGCAAGGAAGATTCCCGAGTTGAAAATAGATGCTTTAGCCCGCAAAATAAACCACAAAAGTTACATGATACGCAGTTCACTTCGGGGAATAAGTCGGTAGCCCGTCGTGTGATTTTTGAACAACACTTTTATACTTCAAATGTTATTTCTATGATTGTCATTGCCTTTTTCTGTATTGTTTAACTCAATAGCTGCAAATTGTGATATAAAAAAACTTTAGAATCACAGAAAAAGAATGCAATCCGTGAAGACAACCATGCATGAATGACAAGTAGTGATGCTACACTACACAGAGAGAGCTACAGATTATATTATAGCACTAGTATTTTAGTAATTTTAGTCGATTAAAAATGTGAGTGAAATACTTTTTTTAGCTCTGACTAAACATTCGAATTCTTTAAGGTCTTATTCTTTTTCGTGGCGATGATCCCCATAATTATTTAATTAAATCTGTTTTGACTTGGTAGTGGTTTCGGACGGGTCTCTTAAAGTACAGGCCACCTTTTCACAAACGCTCGGATTCGATATCGTTTCGATAAGTCGTATGTCTATCTGGTTTTGGCATTACGAAAGCGAGCGAGATAGACATACGAGTTTCCGAATCGAAATCGAATCCGAGCGTTTATGAATAGGGGGCCTGTACTTTCAATTTTTTTCTCAATTTTTCGATCAACAAGAGAAACTAACTTTTACGAGGCATAATGCTTAAATTTTCAAGCTCGCTTTACTCGCTAATGCATCTTGCCCTATTCTTCTCTTCTCTTATCTTTATGAATGAACAAAAAGAACCTAATATCTGTGGCGGATATTAGGCTATTAGTACCTACCAAGAGCGAATCCAGAGGCGTCATAACCATCACCCTATAGGCTGGGTCTAATGCGATGACGACGAATGAAGGCAAACGACTAAGTCCTGTAATCCTGTTTCTGTGTGAATGGACCAAAAGAACCTAACCCATCCGAGCCCCGGCTTGCTTCGCTCGTTCTTGCGTTCTCTTTTTTATTTTTTTTATTTTATTATTTATTATT
The DNA here is from genome assembly GCA_949152445.1 of Cerastis rubricosa. Lineage (NCBI taxonomy): Eukaryota > Metazoa > Arthropoda > Insecta > Lepidoptera > Noctuidae > Cerastis > Cerastis rubricosa. The sequence continues at coordinate 6,543,355 of OX424547.1, forward strand.
CAAAAACACTTTTACAATTATTTTACAAATCGTAAACATACCACACAAACCATCGTGGGTTTAACAGTGGTATGCCAGACACGGCAACTCGGTGCCACAACATCATTATCAGTACTTACATACTCAGGTATAGGAAAAGGATATATTTAGAATATATTTCTTCATCTTGAAACTTGAAAATCTTACCCATCTCAAGGGCAAGGTCGTAGGCAGGGAGGGCGGGATTTAACCCCTAAACCCCACACCCCGAAATCTCGGGACAACTGCCAAGAAATCAACCAATCATAGGCGTTCGCCTATATTGGTTGATTTCTTGGCAGGCTAAAATTTTTTAGCTCGCTAATACGTCATACTTTCTCAATTCTGCAAAACTTGACAAAATTCCACCTATTCTACTGAAATGAGAAAAGGCGGAACTCTGTGTTTAAAAAAAGACTTAAGTATAATGAAAAAGAACTTATGTTTTCCAAGGAAAAGTGCTAAAATTTCCTTCTCGCTTCGTTCGCTAATACCTGCATCCTATACTTTTAATTCTTTCTATAAGTTGACAGCGGTCCTCCTATTCGCATTCCTGTATGAATGAACATAAAGAACTTAATTTATCCGAGCAGAGATGCAAACATTTTCGAGCTCGCTCCGCTCGCACTTGCATTCTCTTATTTCTCAAAACTATTCTGCAGTAGTCGTCGAAGTACCTTCCTACATAACTCCTGCATGGTAGTGAAAAGAAAATGTAAGCCGACTACACGACGTTGTGCTGCAATTTTCGCTTTGCTCGATAAACAACAACAACAATTCACACAACACCAAACCACTTTTAACAATTTCTGTGTAATAGACCAAAAGAAGGCGTTTAAAGTATTCAAATCAAATCAGTTTATTTGCGACTAGCTGTCCGGCGCAACTTTGTTTGCGTCACATTTTCCCCGTTTTCGCAACATTTTTCATTGCTGCTCCACTCCTATTGGTCGTAGCGTGATGATATATAGCCTATAGCCTTCCTCGATATATGGGCTATATAACGCTGAAAGAATTTTTCAAATCGGACCTGTAGTTTCGGAGCCTATTCAATGCAAACAAACAATCAAATCTTTCCTCTTTATAATATTAGTTTAGATAGATAGGTGTTGGTACCATTTCGGTCTTAACATAATTCCTAAAAGAGTTTAAGCCCCCTCCCCCCTTCTTAATTTTTTTTCTATTCCTTTCGGGCTATTCCATCCCAACCAAATTCTTGGCTACGGCCCTGCGGCAAGATTTTTTTCTGGGTGTCATTTGTAGACATCTTTCACCCGGTGCACTTAATCAATCCATTTATTTAGCTTTTTCAGCTTTCACCTTCACAGTCTTTTACAGGCCTTTTTCTAAAAATATTGTAAAGTGCCAATTACACGTTAATAAAAAAAAAAATTAATACATTGTGGCAGCTTCATAATAAAGGGTATTTTGTTTTATAATATAATGGAAAAACCTAGGAGAAAACCAAAAAAATCTGCCACTACTCGCGAAATTGTTAGTAGTGTAAGTAATTTGGCTATGGAGAGCGAACGTGTATTAGTCAAACATGCGACCGATCCTGCTTCTTCTCCTTTGAAAATTGAAAATTTCGTTCCTTGGTTGTGTGGACAATTGAATGCCTCAACCTCAGTTCTCTTTACCTCGAAGTTGCAAGGTACATTATTACCATACCTACTAAAACTGAGCGCCACCTAACACTTGGTGGGTGGCACCAATAAAAAAAATAGCTAGTGCATTAACTGCTACGTTAGTATAGCTAGTCATTAGATCCCGGGTTAGAAAAACATGCGATAAAAAAAATCAGACAAAGAATTTAATTCCTAATTGCAACCCCGTGTTAAGTTCTTCACGGTAGGTACGATGATGGCTCCGCTTACCATGCACTCACTGGTGTGTTTGATTGCCGCCAGGCGGGGCCTACTACTTTTAACAATATAATTTGAATCTTACTTCAGGATGGGAAAGAGATGGAGGTATACGTTCTATATTATCAATCAATCAATCAATAATTTTATTATCAGGCAACTAAGGCCCATACATAAAATACACAAAATAATATTATGAAATAACAAACAAACTAATACATATTAAAAACCTTAAACTATAACTAAACACGTAATGTTGACGGCGTCGTGTTCCGCTGCGTGGTGTCGCGTAACCGTCCTCGGAAACGTCGAAATACGACACCTTTCGGCCAAAAGTCCTCTCTCACGCAGGTCTGTAGATGTTGGGTTGGAACTCGTACCACGAACGACTTAAAGTTAATGTTGTGGCGCGATTCCAACCTTTCTACCCGCAGAGTCCAGTTGGTCTTCACTTTCACGTACTGCACGACATCCTCAACCGTCGTGGAGTGATGCAGACGCGAAATGTACAGCTGCGTCGTAGGCACAGCAGGACGCAGCAGCATGTTGGGTCCACTCGGTGCGGTACCGCTCTGATTTCGCGAACAGGGCTTCTTCTTCTTCCTTTCCACTTTCGTGAAACCCTCTTCATCAACTTGGCCCATTCTTGGCAAGGAGGTCTGGACCGCGGACAGGGCAGGTTGAGCAGCCTTTTTCTGCTTTTCCCCTGTTTTGTTTTGTCGCTTAGGCTGCGACGCAACTGATTTGCCGGTGACAATAGCAGCGTAGGCACGTTGTGGGGTCGACGTACCTACGTGTGACGTTTCCGCAGCCGGTGTTGAGGTGCGGGCGACGGGGCCGGCGGGCGGCGCTTGGTCAGCAATATCGGCAGCTGGTGACGCACTTGTGTTCGCCGACTCAAAACTGCCGATTGATGCATTTTGCGCCCCTCGACGTGCATTCACCTTAGAGGCCTCAGGCGACCCAATTACTGAACCCACTTTGCGCAATAATGCTATTTCCGCACGTAGTTCAGTATTGGTTTTTTCCGAAACCTCCATTCGGGACTGCATCTTGGTCACCTCCACTTTCAAGGTAGTGATGTCCTTTAGCAGCCGTGTAACGTCGACGTGACGTGACGTGACGTGACGTGACGTGACGTGATATTATGGTAGTACGTCCCCAGATCTAACTTCCTACATGTTCCAAGTTGTTTAGCAGTCACTAAAGCAATATACAAGGTGTAAACCGACCTTTCACGAAGCAGTCAACGTCAACCAAGCATTCTTCTGTAGAAGGAAAACATCGTGAGGCAACCGGCATCTGCTAACCAACAACCCGAAGTGGGACCACTTGCTGATTATTTACAATATGAGATTTATTAAAGTCCTTCCCTCTCACCGAGAAGTGGCCTGTGCGCCAGAAGGTGAATATGTCTGTATGTAAACTAAAGGTGCCTAACCATTCTGTTGTTAAACTTTCTCTCCTAATATTAAGCATTTCGCTGATGTTCACCAAACGTAAAATAATTCGCTTTATTAATCTCTTACTTTAATTATAGATCATCTTCCTGAAAAGTCTGTTAGAAAACTGGCGAAACACGACGTATTAATAGAAGAATCAATCATTTCTGAGTCATTCGTACTTAGTAAGCCGATGAAAAGTACATTTCTGGTTCCAGTGACAGCATACTACGACCTTAAGGATCGGCTCGTAGAAATAGCAATCGTGAGAAGCAACATAAGACCGTCCAAAAAAGTCATTACTGCCTTCAGTCTCTGTGTCCCTTACCACTCTTCGTTGACGCGATTCACTTACCGAAAAAGCGGTCTCACTGCTGCATTGATAAACGAGATTAACAAATTAATACCAATCTCAAATATTTCTGAAATTGTTTTTGACGATTCGTACGTGCCAGAAGCGAACTATTACATTTTACTTGAACAGATTTCGCAATTGAGATATTTATCTCTGAATAGATGCGGGATTAATGACGAAGTCTGCAAGAAAATATTTGAAAATATTAAGTTTAATGCTCCTTCTGCAAATAGCCTTCAAGTATTAGAGTTAGGCTCAAATGACATCACAGATAATGGGGCCAAATTTATTGGATCCGTTCTTAGAGAGAATCGATGTTTACTACACCTCAATTTATCAGGAAACAAAATCACTGACAGCGGCTTCTTGCCAATATTAGACAGTCTTATGGAATTTCCACTGAATTTTAAAGAAAGAAATGAGATGAGACACCGACGAATGAGTTACTTGAAGAGTAAAGCAGCCATTTACGAAAGGTGTCTAAACAATCTTAAATGTAATATGGATAAATCGGAAAGCACTGACACGAGTAGAGAGAGAGTTAGAAAGGGGTTGTTAATGAAACGTTCACGTTCAAAGCCTAAAAGATCGCAAGTAACTTTAGAGGAGCAGCCTGAGATTATGACCAGAGGAATATTAGGAGAATTTCAGGATCCTTTTTCCCCTAACAATGTGGTGGTTACAAATGAAGTAATCCACTCTAAAGGAAACTTTATATTGTGTTATATAAATATAGCGTATAATCATTTGGAAAACCTATCAGTTCAGAGGCTTCTTGATGTTCTGCGATATCAGGATGACATGCGAGGGAAGACCCAATCTGGTTTAAAAGAAAGAACAGGGCTGATAAAAATTACTTTAGACGGAAACCATATTCCAACAATTTGCTCCTCACAGCTTGAAGAAATTAATATTTATCTAAAAAATGTTATATTTTTGAGATCGCAATCAGCAATGAAAAAAATATCGTTTAAGAAAAACCGTAATGGCAATCCAATTAGTTCTGTTGCGTCACACCACGAGCACATAAAAAAATAAACAGCCACAAGACTGAGATACGCCATTAAATAAATTAAACTGTTAACTTTGGCTGCCTTCTACAATAGTACGAAGAACAATTAGGCTGGGCCGCTGGGTGCGTTTTTTGGGGTAGATACGAATATTATAATAAGTTTTAAAAGGTTTTTACTGTAAGAGAGAAGTTGTTTTTATTAAGCTAAGTCTGTTTTTGTTCGCTTTAAGTATAAAATGTTTGTGTAGTCAACAAGGCTCTTTGTAAGTAACCTTAACCTTACAAGATACCTGTCGGCCTAAGTGGTGTGGGAATGGTTAAAACTAGGGAAAAGTAGAAAGAGCAATTTTCTTCAAGCATGTTCAGCATGAACACTTGATAGCCAAGTAAGTGTGATGATGACAGAACGCTCAAACTACTATGAAAAGTTTCAGATTGGAGCCCTTTAGGCAGACCCCCCCTTTCCAATTAAAAACGGGCAAATAGTAACAGCTTTACAGCAACGGTGATTTTCATCTTATCGCACGGGGCCTGAACCAGAACGACATAAACAGGCAAAACTTCTTAAAGATATCCCTCGCTTTCACTAAATCTGAAGACTCAGTCACTCTGAAGAGTCAGTCTCTAGAAGATCTAGTCATAGAATGCCTATTCTATGACTTTTTCATGAGTTAGTGCCTGTGTTAAGTCTCTATGGCTAAATATGTTACGTTCGCGAATCATATCTTAATCAGCATGCAACCCCGCACAGACCTGCAGATTGCAAAAAACCTAAAATAATTTGAATTTCACGGGTATTGATTGAGCGCAGTGACTACCAATTTCAGTTACTTTTAGAAGTAGGTATTTTTTTTTTGTTTTTCGTTTCCTTACTCGTTATTTAGTTATAGGTCTTATATTATTATATTATATTCTTACTATATACTATTTAGGGATTTGCGATACACCCTATCGTAAATAACACACACAGCTCGACGTGACTAATTTTAGAAAAAAATCTATGAAAACTTCATGAAATCGTTCCACCAGAATCGCGTCGCACCGTCGCGTCGCTCTTGTCTGCGGGAGTCTTAAGACCCCGGACTCTAGAGGGCCTTTCTCCATACAAACGTATTCCGCTGTTTCCTTCGTGGATAATGCGTCTAGAGTCTAGAGCGATGATTTTTTTCCTTATTAATACATGCCCCAATTTTTTTTTATTTTTCAAAACATAATCACTAAAAGAATTATGACAATCCAAAAACCCGTTTTTACCGCCATGTTCAGACGGTTAGCAGACAAAATAGATAAGTTTTTAACAAAAAAGAAAATAATAGAAGCATAGATATACTTTTCCTCTAAATTTTGATATAAGAATTATTTAGATCAGTTTAGTTTTGAAGAAGAAAACAGCGGAATACAAAAAGTCTTTTGGTCAAGATTTTTGTAGGTAAAATCAGCCTGAGCTGTAGTTTTCCCTATCGCAGTTTACGGGGGCTAGGCTCGGGCACAGCGCGATGGCAATAGTTTCTTCAAAAACCTATTCTTCAAAATCCTCGGGCGTAGAGTCCCCTCTTAAATTGTCCTGTGCCATAACTCATAAGTATAAGGCATAATGTTTACCATGGTATTGTTATAAGAAGAAACTTGTTTGTTTTAATGTTAGGTACTTAATAACTGATTTTACGTTTAGGTTCAAGAAGTTCGTTGTAAGTTTATTTACTTGTGATCGTGACTTATTTCACTTTAAAGTTCAAGAAGTTCTTTGTATGTTTATTTTCATGTTATTCTCGTAACTCGTTTCACTTAACGTTCGTTGTAAGTTTATTTTTATGTTAAGTTCGTGACTTGTTGTACTTTAAAGTTGAATAAGTTAAATGTAAGTTTAATTTTATGCAATGCTCGTGACAAGTTCAAGAAGTCCGTTGTAAGTTTATTTTTATTTGTCATGAAATATTTCACTTAAGTTCAAGAAGTTCTTTGTAAGTTTATTTGTAATACTTGTGGCTCGTTTCACTTTAACCTTCGTTGTAGGTAAGTTTATTTTTATGTAATACTCGTGACTCGTTTCACTTTAACGTTCGTTGTAAGTTTATTTTTATGTTAAGTTCGTGACTTGTTTCACTTTAAAGTTCAATAAGTTAATTGTAAGTTTAAGTTTATACAATGCTCGTGACAAGTTCAAGAAGCCCGTTGTAAGATTATTTTTATTTGTCGTGACATATTTCACTTAAGTTCAAGAAGTTCTTTGTAAGTTTATTTTTATGTAATACTCGTGACTCGTTTCACTTTAACGTTCGTTGTAAGTTTTTTTTAAATATAATAGAATAGTTCAAAAAGTTCGCTGTAGGTTTATTTTTATGTTATGTTCGTGACTTGTTTCACTTTAATGTTCAATAAGTTAATTATAAGTTTAATTTTATGCAAAGCTCGTGACAAGTTCAAGAAGTTCGTTGTAAGTTTATTTTTATGTAGTCGTGAATTATTTCACTTAGTTCAAGAACTTCTTTGTAAGATTATTTTTATGCAATGCTCGGAACAAGTTCGTTGTAAGTTTATTTTTATGTTATGCTCGTGAAAGTATTAATTTTCATTTTAATAAAGAAGTCTCTAAGAAAACTTTATTTTACTTTTTTGTTAGTTAATAGAGCTCGAAATAGCCGCCACTCGCCTTACCGGGCAGGGTATCATCTAGACTGACAGCAACAAATAGCCGCCACTCGCCTTACCGAAAAGGGTATCGTCTAGAGTGACAGCCACAGATAGCCGCCACTCACCTTATCTGACAGGGTATCGTCTAGAGTGACAGCCACAAATAGCCGCCACTCGCCTTACAGGGCAGGGTATCGTATAGATTGACAGCCACAAATACCTGCCACTTGCCATAGTGGGCAGGGTATCGTCTAGATTGACAGCCACAAATGACAGTCGTGGCGACGACCTTTACACTTTAACTAACTTATCAGTTCAGGCACTAAAACACAGAAACAATATAAATGTACCAAGTTTCACATATCTTTGAAAATTTTCATAACAAGCAAAGCCTCCTTGAACAACAAACCTAAGTGGTCATATTATAAGTGCGTTATGGTGCATCCACAATTCCACACAGCCCGGCGGCCTGCCGGCTTGACCATAAGCTTTTGCTTTTGCTTTTGCCGCCAAAAAGCCGCCGGGCAAGTGCGGCTGTGAATGTCAGTTGTCACGTGACTGATTTGTGATACTGGAGACAAAAAAGGGACGATAAAATCGCAATTGCAGCAGAAATTTTGGTGTTTATTCTCAACAAAAAGAAAAAAAGAGCAAAAGAATATCTTGGATGAAACCAAGTTTACAAAATAGGGGTGATGTTCCCAGATTGCTTAGAATGGCTGACATAAACCGAAGAACTGTTCGTTCGAATTTTGAATGGTTTCTGAGGGTTTCTAGTGAAGATTTTGAAACACTATTATGCTTAACTAGACCCATACTATCGAAAGCGAACACTACTCTACCAGCTCAAGTTCGGCTAACAATAGCTTTGAGATACTTGACAACAGACTGAATACGAATACGACACCACTCTCATAGAAACAAGTTATTACTTAGCAAAAAATCTCTTCACAAATAATTGTAACCCAAATCTAATGTTTGGCAAGTGAACGTTCAAGAAACAATAAACTTGTCTACCAATTTTTATGTAGTCAAATATTTCAGTTGGATTTAACACATTTTACGCAAAATAAGCCCAATATTTAGTATCGTCAGTTTTCAATTTACCATTTCTATTCAGTCAATTGCTTGTCAAAGACAAAAAATTTGCGTCCATATGTCAATTGCCTCAACAATCCTATAAAATTACAACATCCCTCACAAAAATAATGCGGGTAAATTTTGTCAAGTAGGAAAACAATCTTGTTATTCTCGCTAATAGTGTCCATGCCTGTTGCATGTTGCATGCAGCATGCAAGCAAGCATGCAGCATGCAAGCGAGCATGCCACATGCAACGGGCATGGTTTCTGTCACGGTTTCGGCGCTGCGGGGTTTGGGCGGCCCCACACGAGCTTATTTATCGTTGCAGATGGTATTAACGCACAACGACAGAAACAATGCTTGCTGCATGTTGAAATATACTTCGAACAAAGTTTATTTCATTTTAAGTGTAACTTCGGTAAAAAGTTTTTCAACCAAATGAAACGTCAAAGTAACGAAAAATATCGAATTGATAATAGGTCAACTGAGAAAGTGGCAGAGGTGACTTCGATGAAGTAAAAAAAATGAAACGCTAATAATTTAGTTGAGAGGTTTTAGGTGAAATGAAATTCGGTCAAATGTTTATCGAACTTATATTAGGTAACCCATACACCTGCTTGTCAGGTAGCATTTGTTAGTCAAAATCGAAAATATTCGGGATCAAAATTTTTAAATGAAAATATTCCCAATGTCCGCTCTAAGAGTATTTTTGCTCTAAGAGTATTGGATACGGCAAAAATTTCTACGAGTTGATATAATGGATTCGCCAGGAATTGCAGCACAGTTCGCACGTCCTCCAAAATACTGTTATAACTCCAAAATACTAGTGTTTCAGATGATCTTCACTAATTATCCTTGTCATAATCAGAAAAAAACACCGTAAGTGTTGACTACGAAAATAAACGAAGGCTTTTTACGGTAAGCACGCAAAAAACTTTAAATTGCGCATATATCAAAAATGCTATATTTGTTACCGGCTGTTTTCTTGATGATGCGAAGACATATTTAGCGTTGTGCGCCGATCATCCATAAGGCTTGACTAAAACTCGTTAAAAACTGTTGCTGCTTATACTCTTACACCCTAAAAAAGAAAACAAATAACAACGTTCCTGTAAAAAGAAAGCAGTCCGTGTGCTACCTTGGTTTGGTCTTAGAGAGGAATTTTTCATTCATAGATCATATAATAAATAACTGTGGATGAAAAAGCTAAAAAGAATTCATTCCTAACTTTAGAGACTATCTATATGGTAAGACGGTCGTCACCCATCCACGGACCGACCGCCGCAAGCTTAGCTTAACCTGATCGGTCGTCCGGCGTGGCTGTTATTACTAGGTCACGAGTTCTTTATAAGTTTTTTTAGGTTTTTCTAAGTTATGTAGATAAAATACAAAATACAACCTGTCTGTTAATAAATGTAGGTCAAAGGCTGCCGGTGTTTTATTTAAGTTATAGAGCAAGATCGTAGGGACGAAACATCCCACAGACGCAATTAAAATTGCGCTGTATGAGCGCATTGGCTTAATGAACCCTTTCAAAAAAATATTGATTGCGACCCTTCGATTGGTCTGGTAGCTTATCTGGAGTATTGAAATAACTCTCTGATTATCAAAAATAGAACAATAGACTCTGAATGTAAGTTAAATGTGTTACATTTCGAGCTGTAAAGCGTCTGGCATAAATTTCTACCACAGGAAGTGTCTGGCAGTCTTGAATATTCATTTACAATATTCCTTGCAACATTACTTATATAAAATCAGCACTCAGGTTTCGAGAAAAGTGAGTAATATTTTCACTCTGATATTGAATTGAATCGTACCTGAAAATTGAAAATTGGCCGTCGCGTAGACACAAGTTAGCAGGTACCGGGACATAATACTAATACTACTCGATTTCACACATTTTGATAACCAGAAAATAAATGGAGCCTGGTGGCCCTGGGATTTTGGACCATTACGAGAGATTCATATTTACGAGGGATTCAAGGAGGCCATGCCCATCAGATCTCACTGATTTTGACAAACTATAATTTTCAGAATTCGTTAATAAGTAGATTAGAAACAGAAGTTATTGCCTAACATATTATTTTAAAATGAGAACAATTTCAGCGTTATCGCTGAGGTCCATAGGCCGTTCCCGTGAATTTTCAAAGTCTACAGCTTCCTTTGACGACGGTCTACAAAATCTGGATTTTGGTCACTTCATACACACTACATGTAAAACGTTTGGATGCCCGTTAACGGTACATGTTGCTAAGATAATTCTGCAGCGTAAGTTCATTTTTTAATTGAGATCATTTCTGACTTATCTGCATAGTCCTCATGTGAGTTGGCCAAGATTAAGATGATGTTTAAAATATCTGGACCTTAAAAGAGACTATGAACTCTGGGTTTGTTTCTTCTCAAAACACGGGCCGCAAAAAGTTTAATAAAGGCGACGTATAAACTGTGTTTGTAAAAACTTATTTGCAAAATTATCATTAATCATTTCAACTGTCGTAATAAGTTAGTAGGTATAGCTTATTCTTTACTCTCAGTTTCACCATATAACCATTCAGTTATTTTTTATTTTTCTACACCCCTCAAAATAGCGAAGCTGAAACGAGCACTAAAATACAAACGCAGGCAGTCCATTCTACCACCTCCAGTGGTTCCCATCTCTTTTCATCCGCGTGAGATCAGCGTGCCCTCGCCGGATTCACAAATTTCATCTCTTGAGTTTAAACTGGAACCAGATAAGAAGAAATTACTTATAACAGCAACATACAACAGTTTCTATGAACTCGAAGAGATACTTATTACTAAATTTCCTCACGCGCCAATACCGAGAGTCTTGATGCAGGTAATAGCTTTAAAAGTTCCATTTATTTCTAATCTAATTAAGTTTACCATCAAACAATGTTGCATCGACATGTACACCATTTACGAGTTGAACAAGATACTTGCAATATCCAATATTACTGATGTATGTTTAGATCACTCTCCACTGAAGGAAGCGAATTATGACATTCTTCTAAGCGATGAATCCTCTCTTCAAAGCCTGTCGCTATCGAGGTGCAATATAAATGATACTGTCTGTGAACGAATAGCTTCTCGATTGCATCACCTAGAACCAGCTGAACCAACCTTGTTGGTTTTAAATCTATCTTCCAACTACATAACAGACGTTGGAATGAAATATTTTAGAGAAACTCTCAGAACTAATAGACATTTGCGGTACTTGAATTTAGCCGACAACCTTATAAGTGATGATGGAGCACAATATTTATTTGACGTGCTAGCAGAATTTCCATTGACTATCGATGAGATTGAAGACAAGAATAGGTGCTATATGCATTATTTGAAAAACAAGGAAGTACTATACCGTAAATACATGACCAATTTGGTTATTAATGCCAAAAAGACAACTAGAAGGAGTACATCAGTGAGAGTCCGAGGAAAAGGTAAACCGACCATGAAGAGGCATACATTGACTGATGAGTATTTAAGTATGAAGGCTCGAGCCATGGCACTAGATACAGTAGGACCCTTCGAACATCCCTTCAGTCCATCGATGGTGATAGTAAAGGGAGGACAAAGTCATTGTATAGGAAATTTCACCCTCTGCTACTTAAACTTAAGGTATAACAACTTGACGTATCAAAGTGTTCCGAGATTAGCGGCCGTCGTCCATCATCAGAAGACATACAGGAACGAGAACAGGTGTGGGCTTCTGAATGTTTTACTTGAAGGTAACTTTGTGCCGGAGAACATTGAAGAGTATGAAATGATCAATAAGGATGGGGTTGGAATTGCGACTCAGCCAAGTAAACAAATAGTTAAAATGTTGCCATCTAATAGACGTTTGGCCCGACGCAGAAAGACAATTACATAGGCAGTTTTTCTGTTTTTGTTGCCACAATTGGGACGGATTTTCTGTTTTTTGATAAGGTACGTTTATGTTTTTACGGAAACATTATTTTCTTTAATCGTTATCGCCCAGACAACAGATGCTGTTGTACTGTATTATTTATATGCTACTGAATTAAAAAAGAACGCTGGTGACACCTATGTAGCAAAATCTAAAATCCTCTATCGCGCCATCAGAGTTTTCACGGCTTATCGAGTTAAGTTTTATGGAACAACCCGACAACAAGCGCCTGGCGCACTAGACCACCCATCTTGTCGAAGGATCCAATTTCAATGGAGGATGAGAAACTTAACACCATGTTTAGCATACCTCTACTCGTAAAAGTGCACTACAAGTACTTTAGTCAAGCATAGCAAAGCAACTCTCGGAATGTAAATAAACGCACATGTATTGCCGTGATATTCATTTATTTGATTATAGAAAATAACATGTGTATATACAAAAAAAAAGTGTTATTTAAGATAAAGCTTAATTTTTAAATGATATCATTAGCATTCGGGGATACTACTAATTTTAATTAGGTACAAATACTAGTTTTGGTAACTAACGGTTTCAACATCACATTTTATCACCAATTATGGCCTTAACATTAAAAAAAAACGAAGTCAGTAAACTTAAAATTAACAAGTTAAAACTAATAAATAATCACTAAAATATAGTTACGTCCTAAGTTTTAAATGTCAGCACCAACTTTCGTTTGTCAAAATTGTGCTTAATACTGGCCCCATATATTAGGACAGGTCCTAAAGTGCAGGGTTCTCATAACCTTAAAGCTTTTTTTGTACCAGGAATCAATGCAGGTTTCCCAAATGGGTCACCTACTTAAGTAATCAGGTACAATCTTTAAATACTGGCTTTGTTAATTCCTAGGTGGGAGATATTCTCTGTTGGGCTTTTGCGCTGGTCTTCCCCTACTGCCCGTTGGGTTGAATCCAGGCCCGCCGGGTCTGCCTGACGGATAGCCTTGGCTACCTGGAGCTGATCCTGGATAGGGTGTACTGGAGCCAGGGTAGTTCGACCCAGGGCTACTTGGACCAGAAGGTCCTTGAGGACCGGAAGGTCCTTGTGGACCGCTACCAGATCCTGGGTAGCCTGGATAGTTACCAGAGGGACCTTGGGAACCTGGGTAACTGCCCGACGGACCTTGAGAGCCAGGGTAGCTACCCGATGGACCTTGTGATCCCGGGTAGCTACCCGATGGACCTTGAGAGCCGGGATAGTTGCTGGACGGACCTTGAGTCCCTGGGTAGCCTCCTGATGGGCCTTGAGGATATGAAGTTGTCGACTGGATGCCGGGGTAAGATGTTGAAGGTCCGGAACCAGGGTAGCCCAAAGGTCGTGATGTACCCGAACCTGGGTAAGAGGAGGGTCCTTGCGGGCCTCTACCACCAGGGTAGGTAGAACTCTGGTAATCATTGAAGCTATTGTAGTCTCCAGAAGATCCTTTAATAGAGTAATCATAGAGCTTGGCATTTAGCTGGTAAAGGCCAGGAGCAGATTCGCAAGAGAACTGGTTCCACCACACGCAAACGAAGTCCTCTTGAGAGAAGATGGTTCCATTAGGACAGAGAAAGTCGTACGTTATGTTATTGGAGCAAACGTGGAAGACTTGGCAACGGGTTTCAACATCAGCGTAGTACCCTGGCAGAGGTTGTGACTTACAGTCGAATGATGTTTGGGGGATGTAGGACAGTATAGGGTAGTCTGTGTCTGGTTCGCCAGGTATCGCCGAGTAATCCCCACCTTCGTAGTTACCAGTATCACTGTCAGAGTAACTTGTAGTCCCGAAGTTAGTTCCAGATCCAGGATAGTTTTGCCCTGATCCAGGATATCTTGCTGGGCCACGGGAGCCTTGAGGGTAGTTTGAGTCAGACTGTCCGGGGTAGTTTCCAGACGGTCCACTGGGTCCTTGTCCTGGGTATGATGAGCCAGGGTATCCTGAACCCTGGTTGCCTGATCCGGGATATCCTGAGCCCTGATTGCCTGTTCCGGGGTATCCTGGTCTTTGGGTTCCTGATCCGGGGTAGTTGTTTGGTCCTGTTGGGTATCCTGTGGTTGGTCCTCCGGGTCTGTTGTAGTCGTTGCTCTGTGGTCCACTGGGGTATGGTGTGGTGGTGGTACCACCGTATCCTGGTGAAGTCCCAGGCCTGCTGGACGAGGTTCCCGGTCCAAATGGTCTGTTGGGCTTGTTGTAGTCGTATCCATTTTGAGCGATGGCGACGGCCAGTAACACTGAAACATAAGAGTGATCATATTTTATTATCTTCTTTGAAATGGTACATTATTTGTATGGTTTATGTCGGGTCAGTCGGTACTTTAAGATACTGCAGGCTAGCCTATCTAGTTTAGATTTCATGGTACGATACAATGCCAGTCGCGGGTTCTAGACTACGTGAGACGACTCACAACCATTTAATTGATGGTTCTTAATCACATTAAATGTGATTGGAGTTACTATATGCACTTTGCAGCCTGCAAAACTTGAATATTTTTAACTTTTGTTCTCTGAAAGATACAGAACATTAAATTTATTTGAGAAAGCAAGGATGAACAAAAATATCATCATCAACATATGATCATGATGATATTTATCAGCCCGGAATCACCCACTGCTGGATCACGCCCCCCCTTTCCTCTGCCACACTTCTCGGTTCTCTGCGTAACAAAAAGGTCACCCATCCCAAGCCATGTAACTGCCTTAACCCCGTCGATTGTCCAACGTGCGCTCGTTTATACCGTAACTTGTGATCTGATCCAATTGAGAGTACCTCCTACCCCCTAAGGCACAATAGGCAAGATGAGATCGCGTGAGAAGCTACGGTATCGACGAGGTGTCGCAAGAAGGCGGGAAATAAACGTAATGTTTAGGAGTGAAAACGGTTTATTACCTAATTGTTTTTTATTTTTTTGACAGCACTGGTGAATAAGATTTGGTCTAATACTGATATAGATTTTGGAGATAAATTAAACCATTCAAATCAATATATTTTATTTCTTATGGGCACTTATGAAACGTCAAAAGATGAAAGAGTTTCGGTTGGTCGTTTCTAATGGAGAAGAACCGGCAAGCAACTCCATGGTAACTCTTTATATGCATATGCAATAGATTCAATAATTTCTAAACTATGTGATGCTCTAGCTTTAATAGTCTTGTAGCATTGTTCACAATGTAAATTGGCAAAGGTAAATCTATGAAGGGAAATTACATGGAAATTCTATATAGTAAGCCGGAGTAGTCACCCAGGACTGACAAGAATAAGTAACATTTATTTCAAGAATTTACATCGTTCTGACATCGATACGAGCGTCGTGCACACGGCGGCACATGAAATTACGCATATCCAGTGTAACCTGACCGCGCTTTGTATGAGCTTCCTGTACAAAGAGTGATCAGCATAGATCGGAGTAGGTAGATTGAATTGGGGTCATTATTGATCCGAAACGTATATATTAATATGGACATTCCTCCAGAATTGGTTGGTTTGATTGAAATTAAAGTGCAACAATTTGTGGCCATAAAAGGCTAAAAAAAATATTAATGCATTATCGATCTGATTTCGATCGTTTTTATTATTCAACAGATAAATAATAAATTAATTTGGTTTTGATACCTTCCTTTAAATTTTGAATTGAGTAAGTAGTAATAATATTACTACCAACATTAACAATATTTAAATCCGGAAAAAATGGCTTATCAATCAAATCATACAAGTACCAAAAATCAATCTACCTACTCCGTATCACTGGTGATCAGCTTAATTTGGTTTTGTATAGATTGAAGTGGAAAGATGTTCAATCATGTACAAGTTCAAACAATAGCATAGGTAATCAGGATATAATTAGATGTACAACAATTTAGTTTGCAGTTCCGTAAAACATTATCTTAGATCCGATCTGCAAATTGGTTTTACATGGAAATGACTCCACACAAACAATTTAAGCTTATTACCGCTAGTGTTTAGTTACTCGCAATTTTCTTAGAAGAAGAATAGAGCAATTCGTTTTACCTAGAATTCGTAGGATATTGTTAAGATTGGTTAGCTAAGTACCGAGTTTAATGTTATTTTAAAATGGTTGTTATTACGTTGAATTAAATTACGTTTTCAATTATGTTCATAGCGAGTTTTATTTGGTCAATGAACCTGCTCACCCTGATCTAGGGACTACCGAGTTCAGTGATTGTCGACCAGTTTTAAACCACTAAGGGTTAAAAGTGGTCGACCGTCAGTGAACTCTTCAGTATACACGACGACACAACTAGAGATATACATTTCCAGTGTAACATGCCCTCACTTTGTACAGATTTTCTGTACAATAAGAGATCCGTATAAACAGGTTTTGCATAACTTGATTAGTCGCCGTGCGTACATAGTCTGTGGGGGTTCGTTTAGTCTCCGATTAGCCTTTCCTGGGATACAGGGAGGAACTCAAATACCATTATGTCCTTGCAAGGTGAGACCGGGGCATAATTGCGTGCCGTTAGGTAAGTATGTGGGTCACAGTACATTACCGAAGTCTATGTGGATTATCACTTGTGGAGTACCACTGGGGTCGGTTCATTGCCCGCTCTTTTTTTCCCCTCGATCCTCGAATCCAATCCTTTTCCCAACTATGTTGAGGTCGGCCTTCAGTCTTAGATGGAGCTTAATACCAGCATTTTACATGAAGCGACAGCCTTTCTGACCTCCACAACCCAGTTAGTCTTAGGTAAACGATATCCCTTGGTAAGACTGGTTGTAAGACTTTTGGGTCACTTGGCATTTGGGACACCAAATGACAGCCGGGACCAAATGCTTAACGTGCTTTTCGCAGCACGGAGGAAACACGGTATGTAATGGGTGGTCCCACCCATCCACGGACCAACCTAGGCAAGCGCAACTTGACCTGAACCTGAACCTAATTATTTAGCCACGAGCTCCAATGACAGTTATAAGGAAAATAATTCGTGTAGGTATTGATACCTACCAATAAAAATAAAAAATAAATGATGCAAAAAAGAACGTTCCAGATTCAAATGAAATAGAAGAATAAATCTATTTCGCAAACTAAATGCTAGTGACGTGACACCAACAATTTAGTGAGAAACATTAGTTTGATTGTTCGCATCGCAAATGGTCAGTTGACATGGTCATGTTTCACAATACGGTTAATGGCTGTTACGTTTAATGTTCCCAGATGCGTTGGATTTTAGATCGCCAGGTCATTTTGCTGGTCATTATCTAGGTCTTCACTGAAATCTTGTTTGATATGCGTGTTATTACGCTATATTTTAATTCTTTAGTGATTTGTAATTGAAGATCATTTGCAGTCATGCACATCACACAATTTGCAATAGATAGATAATTTGTCGCTTTTGGTACATAAACCCTGTCAGGGCACTGCAAAATATAATGTCGGTTTGCTGTTGTTAGTGAACATTTTCAAAGTGTTGCAATGACAGATGATGTTACAATTCGTGTACGATTCATCATATCAAGCAATCGAAATAAATGCTACTCGTGACTTCAAACCATGTATCACTTCCATTTTAAGCTTTGAAACTGCAAAACCCTCTGAAACGGTAAAAGCGCTAACCGCAACCTCCTTGGTTATAATAACACATAGCTGCTCCAGTTTCTCTATGCTCAGTCGTGGGTGTTCGAAATTCAAACAGGGAAGTGCTCTATATTCAAAATAGTTGGTTGCCGACGTCTCACCACTAGATGGCGCATCTCTCGTGCTTTCCGTCACGATCGCTATACAACAATGGAACAAGGAAGATTCGAATTACACCAACTTAGATGTACACTCAGCTGCAATTAAACTCGCTCTAATCATTAGGAATTAGAGTTTATATTACAGTAGATGTTGGTTTCGGAGATGCATAAGTTAAGTTGGTCAAATAATGTGCGAAGATGCTATTTAATTCAGTGCTATAGTTTGCGTCGCCGTTTCTTCATTAGTTGTATAAGCTATTTTGCAAGGAAAGGCCATTGTAGATGGTTGTTTAGATAAGATACACGTGTTTTTTTTTTGGCGGGTTGTTAGATCACTAGAATGTGGAGTTTCTTAGTAACCAGATGCAAGAGACTGTTATGTGAAAGGAACGTCCATTCAAGCGGAATTTGACATCAAATAACGCCACGATAAGGAAATGTTCACATAGGGATTTGTTCATCTTTTACGACTTACAATTTTACTGGAAACTGATAAGAAGGCAACAATGAAATCAAGGAAAAAGTTTAATTGGTATCTCACTTTAAGTTTTTAAATTGTCTCTGTTTCAAACAAAACACTGGAAATGTGATTTATACCATGTTTACTATCCGTTCCATATTCGTGGTTGTTTATCAATGGCGCTTGCAACAGCGACGAAAGTAGTACGAGTAGTCAAAAGCCAAAAGTCTGGTATTACCCAGTTACTGGATTGTGGAGGTCAGATAGGCAATCGCTTCATGTAAAATACTGGTACTCAGCTGCATCCGGTTACACTGGAAGCCGACCCCAAGGTAGTTTGGGAAAAGGCTAGGCAGATTATGCTTGCAACAGCGCGGAAATATTTGCTTTGTTTTGAATTAGTTCGTAAATAAATTTTGTTAGTTTCTATACTACCAGCAATTTTGAAAAATTTGCTATTCAAATAAGAAATGATACCTGTTCCCACGATAAACCATTTAATTTACTTTTGTAATGTCAACTAATTTAAACTCGACGAAAGAAAAAACTACAGTGCGTTATGCGTCCGCGCATCTATTTCACAAGCTTCATTAGATGATGTCCACAGTAATGATATGGTAAACAGTCTCACGCCGGGTCAGGCTCGCTGGGTAAATACTTGGGAACGAGTGGTTATTAGTAGTTTGAGACAAAGAACAGTGGTGGTTTGAGAGTAATTAGGTATGTGAAATTGGGAAATAGTAATAAGAAACAGATTTTTAGCTAAATAAAATACAGACCTTTGCATTCTGTACAAGTTCATGCATGAAACTAAGTAAGTAACTTATCATCATCTGAATAGCCTTTTCCCAAATTATTTTTGGGTCGGCTTCCAGTCTAACCGGATGTAGCTGAGTACCGTATTTTACATGAAGCGACTGCCTGTCTTACCTCCACAACCCAATAACTGGGTAACACGATACTAGTTGGTAAGACTGGATGTCAGACTTTTGGCTTCTGACTAATCGTAACGACTGTCAAAGATCAACAAATGACAGCCGGGACCAACGGCTTAACGTGCTTTCCGAGACACGGAGGAAACTCGGTATGTAATTATGGTTACCCCTCCACGGACCAACCTAGGCAAGCACGGCTTAACCTTAAAGATCGACCCGTGCGGCTGTTATTATTTACCCACGAGCTCCTACAAACTTAGTAAGTAACTCTAAAAAGTTAAATAAAAGCTTTTAATAACAAAAATTATTGCTGGGAAACTTCTATTTACGGAGATTTTGAGGGTGAAAGTTCCAACTATTTCTCATTTTTTTTTAATGCAACATTTTAATGTCAATGTCATAACTTTATTTTAAATATCTCCACGATCCTCTTACTATTCAATGCATCTACCAGCACAATTACTAGCGTTAAATTGAATCCTACACAAAACGAGATTTTTCACCTCAAAAAAAAAGTATTTTCCTAACAAAAATTTTTGCGTAAAGTTAAAATAATTAGTTTGACGTACAGAAAGATAGGATGACGGCTTAAAAATACTATTGCTATTTCATGGCTATTTCAGCATGCATTCATGAGATAATTAATTACATTAGAATAGCTCTCAATCTTTTTGAGGGAAGATTATGTGCGCTATCGGTTTGGGTTTTGGTGTTACTCGCTCACAGGTATTTGTCCGTTATTAGACCCACACGCAGGCTCTTCCCCCATTCCAAACTTTTCAGTGGTAAAGTAGACTTTTAGGATGTTTTTCATTTGTCGAGATTTTTTGTTTTCTATCTTTTTTTTCGTGTAGGGTTCGTTTACACCTTGGCCCATGTAGAGTATTATCGCTGTAGCCATATTGATTTTGTTATAGAATTTCCCTACATCAATATCTGAAAATGTATTGTAGGTACGCTAGACGATCAATCATGCCATACAGAACTAGTTTATACGGATCGCTTATTGTTCAGGAAATCAATACGAGGCGAGGCCATGTTACACTAGAAATGCATAAGTTGATGTGTTGCCGTGTGTACAAATACCAATTTGTCCTACAATCTTTAATTAGGCAGTGAATTGTAGGCAATTGTCTCATTGAGAGTCACGATAGTCTTAATTACAGACATTTGTGATCATAAATCCTTACACCCAAGATTATGCAATACGAGGGGTGTTGAGAGAAATTGCATACAATGCATTGCTATGATGTCATTTTCTATAATTCCTTGATTATCCTAAGGTGAGGAGGTTGCGTGCGTGTTCCTATATAAGTGAATGTTTGGTGGTGAAGAAACCATTATTTTACATAAGATATTAGATACGTAATCTTCATATATTGGATTAGAACTTGACTGTTTTCTATATTTCGGAACAAAGATTTAAATCATCTGCCTCGTATGGTCTAGTGGTTAAAAGTGCTTCTGAAGAGCATGAGCCCTTGGGTTCGATTTCAATTACACACTCGGACAAAGTGTTATTGGATTTTACCGTCAGGGGGTTACCATGACGTCTTAAAGCAGTATTGTTCTAATGCCACTCCAATGTGGGAAAGAGACGGAACTTTCCCATTCCTCGTCTGCCTAGCCTTTTCCCAAACTATCTTGGGGTCGGCTTCCAGTCTTACCGGATGCAGCTTAGTAATAGTATTTTACATGAAGCGACTGCCTATCTTACCTCCACAACCCAGTAACTGGATAATACGATACCCCTTAGTAAGACTGGATGTCAGAGTTTTGGCATCGGACTACTCGTAACGACTGCCAAAGATCTACAAATGACAGCCGGGACCAACGGCTTAACGTGCTTTCCGGAACTTTCCCATTCTGGAATAATATTAAAACAATAATGCTTTAAGACGTCATGGTTGGCCAGAAGGAATTTCTTAGTAGTAGCACTGAGTCTGGATTAAGGGTAGGTCATTACCTACCCTTAATCTTAAGCTCACTATTCTTAGAATAAACAGTTTTCCGGGTAACAAAGAAAATATAACTATTTAAATTTTCGTTTGCGAAGAACCAGTGCTAAGGACAACGTTTTTTCTGAAGAGTATTTAAACAAAACTAATACTTACTGCAAAAAGTTGACAAACGCAGCATGATGTTGGCGCTGCACCTCTGGGCTTAAACTAAATCTGGAACAATAAAATAATTGATAAGTTTTAAATTGTTATTAATTTGGTTCTTCGACCCGAGAGTTATTTCACGACTCCAAAGCTCGTAGCTCAAAGATTAGCTGGTCCCTAATGAATAGTCAAAGACAAAGAACGTTTTGTTATTTTTCAATCGCTTTTCTCATTTTGTCTGCATCTACGATACATTGTACACTAGTTTCACGCACACCAAATTTTCCCCTTATTTCCTATGCTTATAAATTATAATTGGTTATGTCAGATTATTTTGACCATTATAACCAGAGGTCGGAATTAGGTAGAGTTATTTTTGTACTAGCATCGAAATGTTGATACTAATATGGATCTTCCCTTGCGTGTGCGCATTGGAATTTTGTAACTTCGGACATCCGATGTCAGATGGTTTAAATTGTTTAAAAGTAAATAACTTTTGTATTTAATAAATCACAGGATTTTTCTGCTCTTTAAAATCAATCTCGGGATTTGAGGCAAATCCACTTTATTCTTTCGCTGTATGAAATCAGTGTAAGTACACAAATAACTCTACCTAATTCCGACCTCTTATAACTTACTCGTATCATGGTCAAAATAATCTTACATGACCAACAGCTGCATTCAATCTTATGGTAGCTTAAGTATTTAGGTAAATACAGAGCTACCATATTGCAGAAATAATTGAAAGACCGATTGCCTACGGCATTGCTCATCCTTCGAGTAAGTAAACAATGATTACACAACTAGTCTCCACTACCTGCGACTATAATAATCTAATTAAATATAATAAAAACGCACGAACGCATCAAATTGCATGTATAAGGTAGGACGGGATGTTGGCTGTCTTGTTACAATATTTCTGTGTATATATATCATTATATAATGACCTACTTTTGCGATGACTGATGAGCTTAGTTATATTTTCTATTGTAAAGGTCACTGTGGCTATGTGCTGCACGCATATGTAGGTGACGCACGGCGATATAGAAATAAAGAAAGAACGAAAACATATTTGATAGCACGGTTGGCGCAGTGGTTGAGCGATCGACTGCTGCGCTGTGTGCCGCGGGTTCGATCCCCGTACGGAACAAATATTTGTATGGCCTACAGGCCTACAGATAGTTTTTCCGGGTCTGCATGGCTGTTTGTGTATGTTATATTATTAGTTTAAATATTTGTAAACGCACCCACGATACATAAGAAGTTCCCAGTGCGGGGCAACGTTTAAAAAACAAAATTGGCACATGCCACAAGTACACACAATAAAAATAAAGTAAAAAAACTTAAATCTAAACAAAATAAAAAGAAAACACTGTGTATCTGACGGCTGCGCCAAATAGCCCGAGTTCAGCAAACTGCTGAGCAGCTAGTGCTCGGCGCTGGTTTTCAACTAGACCTGAGAGATAGTGACGAGATGGACGTAAATCAGTTTTGTATTTTGTGTTACACCTTACGGCATTTCATACAAACTTTCAAGTCCTTATTTTCCGAAATGACTGAACCGATATTAATGAAACGTTATACGCATAAGCAGGATACATAGGTCTAAAAAGTTACTAAAACATTTTCGGAAATCATAATCGGTCTTATTTAGCTGTAAGACTCATCATCATCATCATCATCATTTCAGCCGAAAGACGTCCACTGCTGGACATAGGCCTCTCCCAACGCCACATTGACATAAGGGGGGTTTGCCATAATCGCCACGCTTGGCAGGCGGGTTGGCGATCGCAGTACGGTTGTTACAAAAACACAGAGAACGCTGCTGCCCATTCTCTAGCAAGTCCCTTAGTCGCCTCTTACACCCACGGGAAAATATGGAATGGTGCTATTCTTTACGTCTTACACCATACAGAACTGTAAACCTATTTGCTTTTCGAAAATGTTTTAAGTAACTTTTAGACCTATGTTTCCTGCTTATGCGTATGAAGTTTGTTTATTTGTCGTAAGGCGTAAACGCTCTTAATATAATAATTAATGTGTTTGTTCGTATTTTATGCGCTGCCATACCGTTCATCCGATAAAACTTTGTCAACTTGTTTCTTTCAGTTGGGCGATGGTTGGCCTAGTACAACTTAAAAAAAAAAACGCAAGCGGAGCTGCGGACGTAAGCCAGTACTTAATAACTTTCGATGTTTTATATTTTACTAGCTGTCCCGCGCAACTTTGTCTGCCATCGTTTGTATGCCTTTGCCATCTATTAAATACTTACTCAATCCAGTCAAAAGATACCGCCATCTGTTAGAATCGTTTGGAGCTAACTGATAATTGTGATTTAATTTGCAATAAAATAATATTACGACTATAAATTGAGATGTAAGCTATACTATCTTTGAAGTTGGATCAAACTGCACACTGTGTGCAAATTTGATTAAAATCGGTTAAGTAGTTTAGGAGTCCATCCCCGACAAACAACGTGACACGTATATATATATAGATGGAAGTAATGTGGTGGCCATATCGTAAAGAGGCAAAATTCGCAAGACCTGCATCCAAGAAAATAACTTCCTTACAATATGAAATACATGTGTCACGACATGACACTTTAGTGAACACTTCACAAACAATATCTGTAATCTCAGCTATTACGCACACCCTTTGCAAATGACCTGTAGACACTAAACTATCCCAGAGAGGAACTGTATTTCTTAGTAAATGTCCGCCGCGAGCAATTCTATTAGTTTTGTACTGTCTTCATCAGAATTATTTACGCAGTGTTTGATTTATTTCTGTTCTTTTGACATTATAAGATCAGCCAAAGTGGTATGGAAAAATTGATAGATACTTCAGTAAAAAATTAAGCATAAGGGGTGCTGGGTTCAATTCCCGGGTTGGGGTAAATGCCACTTGGTTTTTCCATCAGGGTTTCAATAACAGCCATGGAGTCTAGATTTGTGCGCCGGTGGATGGATGGGAAACTATTCGCCCGTCCCTATTATATGGGACTTCAACATAACTGGCGAAATGTGGGTTTGCTATCAGGTACACCTCTGCATAACTCATCGTGGATCACAGGCGTGAAGTTATGTCATGTTCAGTTAAAATCGGATTTTGTTTGGAGGCAAGTTGTCTGTATTGGTATGACCGATCAACTAACCATAATTATGTTATAGGACACGAACGCGTTGATGTCTTTTGTATGGTAACTGCGGTTACAAAAAGAATCAAAGGAAATGAGATTTTTTATAGCATATTTTTTTTGCGTGACAGAAAGGACCAAAATCTAAACATTGGTCTACAATACTCTGAGAATCGGAGCTCCCTTCCCACGTAGCGTGCCTTGTTCCAAATATTCTGCAAGTGCTTGGTAAATCACCATACCATCAGGTCTGTAATCCCTGGTTGGTTAGGCATTGGTACTTAATTATAATTGATGTCACGGTTGGCGCAGTGGTTGAGCGATCGACTGCTGCGCTGCGTGTCGCGGGTCCGATCCCCGCATGGAGCAAATATTTGCATGGCCAACTGATAGTTGTTCTGGGTCTGTCTGCTTATGTATGTGAGTTTCAATGTTTCTAAACGCACCACGATATAGGAAAAATACCAAGTGTGCGGCTTCGCTCGCGATTTGTTAGGTAATTGTCCCACGGGATCGAACTACCGGTATAAAAACTATCCTATGTACTATTCCAGACTAATATCTATCCCTGTGTCAAATTGTAGTTTTTACGTAAAAGAATAACTTCAGCATCCATACATTCACACAAACTTTTGCAATTATTATACAAGGTGTTGTTTTGCATCCTCGTCAATTTCAAGGAGGTAACTATGCTAATGAATCTCGACCCGAATCAATAATAAAATGAGTTGGTAATTTTTTTGTATGTCTTATTAACGGAAATCGTTGAGTGTGAACCACACGTGTTTTAAACGCGACCCGTCTGATCCTTGCCCTATAACCGCGCTTTAATATATACAAATAATCTCAAACGTTTATTCGATAATTTATTATTCCCTAAACCACGTTTAGGGGGTTATTCTGAAATACTGACAAATTTAAACAACCACAAAAATCGTTTTTAATAATAAACTAGGTACCTTAATTTAAATTGATTATAAATATGTCTTTTGTGACAACTTCCTGAATTTTGACGAGGATGCAAAACAACATCTTGTATTAGTAGAATGTATAAGGTTTTCTAAACTAATATTATAAAGAGGAAAGATTTGATTGTTTGTTTGCATTGAATCGGCTCCGGAACTACAGGTCCGATTTGAAAAATTATTTCTATGTTAGATAGCAAATTTATCGAGGAAGGCTATAGGCTATATATCATCACGCTACGACCAATAGGAGTGGAGCAGCAATGAAACGCAGCAAACGAAGTTGCGCTGGACAGCTAGTGTTTTAATAAACGCATTTTTTTATGTTTCAGTTTCATCTTGTTAGATGAATCAGATCTTGTACTTAGCACCTACAGTCCTAGATGTGGTTGGCCCGGGGTCATGTTCTGTAATAGCGTGTTCTGAAACTGTCGGTGTGGTGGAACGTGACTGTCGCATCACTGCGGGCCATCCACGCAATATGCCTATTAGGACTAAATTGGTGATGGTAGGTCATTTCTTTGGAATGTGTGTGCTTCTCACAGACTTAATCTGGGTCGGATAGATGTACAGAACATTTATATTGCAATTTAAAAAAAAGTACAAGTGAGGATCGGTTTTCATTAAATACCACTAATGCTTGGGTGCTGGGTAAACCTAAAATAGCTCTTTTAGTGATGAGATTATTTTCGTAAACAGTTACATGGATTTTTGTTGCTAAAGTTTAAATCCATAAGGTACTTCTTTTTGTATCCATTATTTATGTGGTATGTACTATCAGAAAAGTGGGAATAAGCTCATTTTTCAAACAAAATCCCGTGCACACGAAGACCACACCTGTTTAACACCCTTGCTACATACTATTGGTCCGTACAAATAGTTTGCGGACCAATGGTACTTAAATAAAAACCGAAAAAATGCGACCCTTTTTAAAATACGTTTTGTAAAAAAAAACCCAGGATCTGTTAATGGTCCCAAATGTTTGACCACCGTTTTTCGACCAATAGGAATAAAACAAAAACAGACACCAAGGAATAGAAAGTTTTTAACTGTTTTAACGCTGAAAGCAAGGATGGTACATATATGATTTGGAGCTTTTGCGTAAAACTGGCATGGGAACTTATTTGTCGAATAACAAAATAAACAATTAAAATTAATTACTATTTGTAAATAAAACTAACAGCTTCATAAATTGAAAGTTGCTGACATGGCCTAGTAATAATTATAGTGGTAACTCCTCAATTACAAAGGTTTAATTGGTATGTAGCAGCATTCACTTATTGTTTTTTACAATAATATGTGTGACACGTGGGAATTTAGAGTTTATTTCGATTGCTACGAGTACATTTTGGGCTATTAAGCTGTTCTCAGCCATAATAAAATATTACTTTTGTTACTACATACGGGTAAGTCGTCTCTATCACGGTCGATTATATTTCTTTCAAAAGCATGATGCATTTAAATTCATCTTTTGGCAGACAATGGCACACGCAATGACATTAGACAGATCACTGGGTCAACGAGTAATTGAGTGAGGTAGGTAGGTCAGTATTTTAGGGTTCCGTACCCAAAGGGTCAATCGGGACCCTATTAATGAGACTTCGCTGTCTGTCCGTCCGTCTGTCCGTCCGTCCGTCTGTCCGTCCGTCCGTCCGTCACCAGGCTGTATGAACCATGACAGTTAGCCAGTTGAAATGTCTACAGATTATGTATTTCTGTTGTCGCTATAACAACAAATGCTAAAAACAGAATAAAATAAATATTTTAGGGGGGTTTTTTAAAAAGTGTTTTTTTGCTCGTTTTTATTAATAATGGTAGGGAACCCGGTTTTTTAATATTTAAAATGCTTGCGTTTGGCCACAACTCGCCTGATGTGAAGCGATGATGCGTCCTAGGGTGGAGCCCGCTTGCCTAGAAGAAACCGATTCACTCGAACTTTGCAGAGATCCAGATTATTATCAGAGAACAGAGAAGCTGGCAAGTTACGCAGCGGAATGATGACGAAACAGATCTTCAGTGGTGATGTATTATTTTACATCATCATCTGCCTGGCCTTTTCCCAAACTATCTTGGAGTCAGCTTCCAGTCTAACCGTATCCAGCTGAGTACCAGTATTTTACATGAAGCGACTGCCTGTTTACTGAATGTGGATGGTTATAAGGGTAGAGGAAGACCAAAGAAACGATGGA
This sequence comes from Cerastis rubricosa, assembly GCA_949152445.1. Taxonomy (NCBI): domain Eukaryota; kingdom Metazoa; phylum Arthropoda; class Insecta; order Lepidoptera; family Noctuidae; genus Cerastis; species Cerastis rubricosa. The sequence goes on from OX424547.1 coordinate 6,571,155, forward strand.
TGGACTTTGTGAAGGATGATATGGCAAGAAAGAGGGTATCTCATGAGATGACAAGTAATAGAGAAGTATGGAAGAAGAAGACATGCTGCGCCGACCAAATAAATTGGGAAAAGGGCAAGAGAATGATGATGATGACTGCCTATCTGACCTCCACAACCCAGTAATTGGGTAATACGATACCCCTTGGTAAGACTGGATGTCACTTTTGGCTTCTGACTACTCTTAACGACTGTCAAATGTGTTATTTTACGTTAGATATAAAATTAAGGAATACAAAAGAAGTATGAAAAGATATGACTAAAACTTTTGCGGCAAATTTACATAAAATAAAAGTCGTATTGTATTGTTAAAAACAATTAATTGAGCAATCAATACTTTTGTAAAAGTTAGAAGGTACTTACATTTTTTTTTAAATATGTGTTTAGTGAAACTCTAGCTTCCTTGTTCATACCTTATAACTTTCACATGTGTGATTGTTATTTAACAAAAAAACTCGGCAATCTGAAACTACGCGTATCTAATTATCTAGCAACGTACCTAAGAGTTCAATAGTGGCTGTGTCGAATTACCATGGAATAGTGTTTTTTGGCATGGAGCGCAGCATTCTAGGCGTCAAACTAACCGTGTACACAATACCACACTGCGCTCCAAAACACAAATTACTGATGTTGCTCAAAAAGACGCTAAGCTGAAATGGGCACGTCCGCCGCATGCCCAATGATCTGTGGGCCAAAGTAACCACTTTCTGGAGCCCTGACACAGCTAGAAGGCGTCGTGGTAGACCTTGTAGAAGATGGCGGGACGAGCTAGACAAGACCAGCGACCAGTGGTCCACATTGTCCCTAGGTCGAGACAATTGGAAGTCATGGGGAGAGGCCTTTGCCCAGCAGTGGGATGACGCAGGCTAACAGTATCAGTACCAGTGTTTTTTTTTTAACTATTGCCTACTTGTTTGGTTAATATAAGCGACCTATACAAATGTCCTTTCTTTGGTATTATTCGTCGTGACGTGGAGCTCCTTGAGTTACGAGTTGACCTACACGATAACTGACAAATGCTTGCACTGGCTGGCCAGGTCCTCTCAAATCTGTATGTTTCTTTCTTCATAAGACCATCTCAGACACTTATCTGCATACTTAATCCTCATGTGAGTTGGCTAAGACCATTGATCCATTGACCATTGTTGATTATGTCTGGACCTTAAAAGGGACTATGACTTCTGAGTTTGTTTCGGCTGTTTCTTCTCAGAATAGTCAGGTACGAAACACCGGTCTCATCTAGATTTAAAAAACGACGACGTGTAAAAGTGTTTGTAAAAACCTATTTGCAAAAATTATTTCATAATTTCATCTCATTAATCAAATATATTATGTTTGTTATATAATAAAGATATCACGCGATCTTATGGGAGGCTAACAATAGAAGCTATAATTATATTAATTGACCATATCAAAGCGATAATTTCACTCGTTTATTTTATTTTTAGATTCGTGATTATTGCATAAATCAAGGCATACCTAAAAATGAATTATTGTGATGATGGAGTAGCCTGAATCGAATGTGCATTCACATCAATAAAAAAATATTATGAAAAAACAGAAATATAATTATTCAGGTCGAAATCATTCGACGAGTTTTGTTTGTACTTTTTAAACCATTTTAAAATATACGTAAATAATAAAAAAAACATTTATCGTTTATTTACATAACTAGCGGTTGCCTGCGACCTTCATTACCGACGCGACCCCAAGATAGTTTGGGAAAAAGGCTAGGCAGATGATTTGAAGAATCGGATATTGGTAATAATTTAATGGGTTTTATTTTTTTCCACGAAACCCTAAACCTTTTTACAAAATAGCCTAAGTTAGTCCTTATTACACAACAACAACAGGGAAAACAACGTAATAGGGAAAAAATTATCTGCATCCCATACAAAATTTTAATACCTATTCGACCCAATGTATGGGGCATCTGATATTTTTTTCGCTATTACGATGTTTGTCCGATGGAGAAACATGTTCAGTTTGATGGTCTGTAGCACACCCTTAAGTATGTATATAACCTTTCCGTTACACCCTGTATATACGTAAAATGTTTTGTGCTAAAAACGCACAACATCGTGAAACTTAGCTGACCAAACAAACCTCTTTTAAGTACGATAGTATTGCTTCGTTGCTCTAGTGTTCGCAAACACGATTGCTGCGCACTAGGTATTGGGTTCGATTCCCAAGTCGGGTAAAAGTGTTATTGGGTTTTTCCTTCAGCATTTTCTCAGTATCACCCACGGAGTCTGGATTGGTACCCGGTTGATGGCAATAGACTCGCCCCCTATTTCAAGGGACTTAAAACATAACTGGCAAACCCGAAGGTGTTCTATGATGAGATGTCATCACATCTACCTGATCCTACGGTAATTACAGGCGTGATATTATGTTATGTACTAACGAGTTCAGTAGTTTCAGAAAGCTTACATTTTGTAACAGAAAAATAACAGTCTTACGAAATACTAACTGGCATGATTTCAGAGAATAAAGATGCACCTAAATTCTGCGGAAGTGACCGAGTGAATAAGTAGTTAAGTTTGGTGGCAACTGGCGACGGAAATAAAGTGTGCGAATCTGACGCTGTATAATTGCGATATTACGATACGTTAATTCATGAGATTAACGTGAAGAGCGAGCTTAATTGGGAGAGTGGTTCTATCTATAATGGTAGGTTTCAGGTCTGTGATTAGACTCCCTATTATGTACAAAAAAAAATGTATATAAAACAATTTAAACAAAAAATATTATAAAAATATAAATATTATATTTTATTATGTTACAATTTTTCGACTTTTACTAACAAATATCAGACTCGAAGCTTTTATTTGGACAAGTTACTATAGCACATTGAAATTGTCAAAAACTTCTTTTAAATCAAAATCCTTGGGTTGTTTTTAAACAAGCTCTTTAGTATTACCAAAAGAAATCTAGTTAAAAACTTTTATTATCAAAGTGTAGCTAACGAGCTGAGATTGTTTTAACCTTAATTTAATTGTTTACTTACTATTATTTTAATTGTTTTGGTCTACCTAAGAATTATACCATAGATGCACTGAGCATTGTCGATGTATTTGGTTTAATCATAGCAAAAGCTGGATAGCTTTTTTTATGTTTTCTATAGCTTTTGTCAATCCGCTTCAAAATAAGGATTGGAAAAGGAACTACTGCTCTATCGTTCTTCCTAAAGTCATTTCGTAAGCCACACATTTGCAGAACGGATATTTCAATAACCACAATTTACGAACTAAAACAACAGAGATCAACGAATCCATTTCAATGTAAAATAATACACAGATCTCTGAAACTGCTACCACCTATTCAACCGAACCGCAGTGCAATGCGTTGATTGTTCAAACACATTGGCCACAAAAACCTGTCATTGTCGCCGCATGCGCAGCGCAGACACGCTTCGGAAAAACGATCAATGTGAAAAGAATGTTGCCGACATTGTGAGAGACGAAACTTTTTGTAAGCGACATTATAATTATTATTGTGATTGTAACAGTGTGGAAGCCGTTTTGTTAAGAATTTTGTCGGTTGGTGGTGGACTCGCGATTTATGATCGTTGAAGTAGGTGAGACAAATTATAATTTATTGGGTCGGATTTATCGCTGTATCAAGTTTAGTTTGTATCATTTGAAGGTTTTCTCGGGGAAACAAAAGCATTTCTTTGAACAAATAAATTGAATTTTGGTCCTCAGTTCCTTAAATAAATGAAAGGAAATTATGCGTTTTCTTTGATACACTTTAACACAATTTTTTTTCGGTGTTTATTTTTAAGTTACGTATGTATGGTGCAGTACTTTTCCTTCCCCTAGATTCATAAAGGATTTAACTAAAAGTAACATAAGGTGTGTTTAGTAAGCAATTCTGAAGTGGCCTTCCGACGCTATAATTTGTAATTTGGTTTACGCTTAGTCATTATAATTTTTCGAGGTAAACAAGCTAAACCACGAAATGACGGATTGCCGTGGTCGCCTCCGTTCAAAACAAATTAGAAAATAATAAGATACAAAAACATGGTCTTTAAGGACCTCTTTGATGCAAAGGTTACCCCGCAGCTAAAACAATAATGATACTAACCACAGAAATGTTAAAGGTGTTTTTATTTTAATTACAATTTGTGGTACATACCTAACCTTAATTGCGAATTAAATGAAAAGAATTTCGCTTGAAATAAAATGAGTACTAACTGCATTTAATACAATCAGTGAAATACCTATATGGGGAAAATATAGGGGCGGGCGGAAAATGTTGGGCGGCTAGTAGTGTTTTTTTCATATTTTGAAATATTTGTTAAGAAACCAAAATAAAACACTCAAATTTCAAAACGCACCCTCAACTTTGACCAGTACAAAATTTCACCACTTAAAAAATCAACCAGACCACCAAAGACAAAAAATTAAGTCGGCACTTCAAAAAAACGAACTATTTCCAAAACAAAAAACAACTCACCGAGTGCGTACGGAGCGCTTGCGCGAATGCGCGAACTGTGCTGCGGTGCGCCGGCGCAGGCTTTTATCACCGTTGTCATAGCAACCACCACCGCCAACCAAGGGATGCGTACGATTTGCAAACGTTAAGTTTTGCAAACTGGGTCACTTCACTCAAGCTTCTAAGATACCTGTGGTTTAACGGCAAACTTCTAACAGTACCAAATTATTTACTGGTCAAACTATTAATTGTTTATTTCATTGTTTGCGGTAGCTTGTGCAGTGTCCGTACCATGACGCTTAAAACATTATTGTTCCATTCCTATTCCAGAGTGGGAAAGAGATGGATCTAGACGAGCGACCTGGATAGGACCGTCTCTTTTTTTCTCTGGAATAGGAAAGGAACAATAATGTTTTAAGACGTCATGGTACCGACGCTGGTAATAGTTTAATTACATTTTAATTTACTCGCTAGTTTAAAGTAATAGCTCATATTTTGGACGTTTGGTAATTTAAATTATATGTTAGTAGGCCGTTGTGTCTGTAGTAGAACACAACAGAAGATAAACTACTGAAGGCAGTCTTTATCGTCATCCTTATCATCAAACAGACTCCAATTTAAAAAATCATCTCATGAAAATAGAAAAAACTTAAGCCCGAGCTTTGAATACACATTTAAATTGACTTTCAGGTTGTTGGTAATTCTAGTGAGATGGGCAGTCGCTCCATGTATAATACTGGTATTCAGCTGCATCTGGTTAGACTGGAAGTCGACCCCAACATAATTGGGAAAAGGCTAGGCAGGTGATGATGATGATCATTCTACTGGGTTTCTTGGCGCAGCCGTGAGACACACAATATTATCTTTTTCTGTTTAGTTTAGTTTTTTTTTTGTTGTTGCATTTGCGCTTGTGGCATTTTTTTTTCTTTTTTACTATCTGGTTAGATGATTAAACACGAAGGACCATAATTTCCTGCAACACTTTTTTATTTGGCTCAAATTTAAATAATTTGATTTTGGATAAGGAAACCTTTTTAAATACAACAATAACATTGAGTACTCAACTGTACAAATATCGGCCTCTTAAGTTCATCTTAGATTGCAATTTTGAAACTTCGCCACAAATTGTCTAATAGACACATCTTTTTGTCATCTCATTGTCTCAACAGTGAAGTTATCGCAATCTGAATCCTAGATAAGATGCTAAGATTAGCAATTAGAAATGATACCCGGTACTTTCTACAGATTGTCGGCTATTCCGATGGCCATTCACAGTGCAATCGGATCTAACGTATCGATTGAGTTCTAGATACGAATGTTTTAATGATTAGGTATCAGAGGAGTTTGTGGTTTTTTTTTGCGAAATTCGTTTTACTTTTGTATCGGTAGATTAAACTACTGCTGGATAAACAATATTATGAAGGACTAACATTGTTCCCGAAAATGTCAAACAGGCTCGTCACATATTTCATGGGACATTAACTACAAAAACATCAAATTAGGAAGTACAGACATTTGTAAACGAAGAACAAATTCTACTTACTCCTTGGAGGATTGTAGGCGTAAGTTATGTAGGTACGTCTGTTAAGGACTGATAAACTGACAAGTGTTATATTATTGGTCAACTACTGAGCAAGATTATTATAACGGCGTAATTCAACTACAATAAAAATCTTCTAACTCACTCTTTGTCTCGCTTTCTCTTCTCTCCCCCATACAGAGATGACAGCAGTGGGCACGTAATAGGCGACTATGCTTAGCCTTAGCAATATGCTTTATTTCATAAAAGGGAACTAACTTACAACGATTAAAAACTAATAAATTAAATAACTAAAATAACAATAAAAAATTCTTCCTCAACGCTGTCAGCTGGTACCTAAAGTGCCCAAGAGACTGGCAGCATTGCCACGTTGAATGGCAATACTTAGCCTTTTCCCAACTATGTAAGTTGGGGTCGCCTCTCAGTCTAACTGGATGCAGCTTAATACCGGTATTTTTCATGGAACGACTGCCTCTCTGACTCCATAACTAATTAGTACTAGGGAATAGTATGCCTCCACGCACAGCATGACCGCCGTAGGAACGGGCTAGGTCGACGGAATAATCGACAAAGTTATTGTAATCGTCTATATGTCATTATATCGATTCTTCCGAACTCGTTTCAACAATGGTCATGCTACGCGTGCTGTAACGAATATCAAAAGTATAAAAATGATATGAAAGCTGGGCAGGACCAGCGGCTTAAGGTAGTTTCCGAGACAGTGGAAGCTCGATTGCTTATTTGTGACTTTGTGAAAGGGACAGCGCTATACAGATCATTTGGTAGTTGTTTTTTCAATATTTTTTTGCATGAAACGTTCTCATAAATCGTTTTTTTCTTTACCCGCAATAAGCAGGTATAAATCAAAATTAAACAATTGTGATTTACACGGGGATTGATTCAACGGGAGATCATGGTACCAAAACGAAAAACAAAACGGGTTTAGTGAAAACTTGTGTGATATTTTGGAATGGTTAGGGATAAATTTTGCACGAATTGCTTAAATTATCATTATAAAAGTACTATAATTTATGTGGTAAAATACAATATTCATTTATTGCGCTATCGTACACAAACATGACAATTTAGATTACCTTAAAAATTTAACACTTCAGAACTATTACAATCCGTCTTACGAATTTTACCTCTTTGGACAAACCGAAGGTTTTGTTTGTGCATAAGATAATTATCCAGTTTTGGAAACCCAAACTCAATGACAGATGTCATAAAGTTTAAATTCCTTCGTAACCTAATATCAATCCGTTTTACGAATTTTCGCTCAGGACACGTGACTTGACGGCCATGTGTCCTGACGGTCACGTGTCCTGACGCGAGTTTAACATTTTTTACCCATCATAAAAGTGCCAAACGCTGCTAAAGAAGTTTCACTTCAAAAATATTATAAGCTTGAAACAAAACTTTCCTGCAACAACATTGTTTTGTTAAACGCCATGGTAGGGCCCCAGACCGTTTTAATTTATGTGAAACCTAGGACCGTGACCAAACTAAAACTATGAGGCAGTCACTTCAAATAAAATACAAATACAGGTAAAATATGTTGTGAACTGTGGACATACATAATAGTAACACATTAAATATGTACCAAAACACATTAGTCTAGTGTGTTAATAGATCATAACAAAGTAGACATGCCTATTCGGAGCCTTGTATATGCAAATCCAGCAATCGTATACAACACATTCATAATGCGAACATCTGCTAAGTTGGCGTTTGTTGGCAAATGTGGACTAAATATTTCAGGCTTATTGTACATCTGAATACCTTCACTTTCTATGTCTATGATAATGTAGTTTTGTCGTTATATCATTTTTCAAACTTACTTTTGTCATTTTTTTATTCCTATCCTGCCCAAAAACATGCAGCCGATGTGACCTTTGCGCTGCCACTGACGAGGTACAGGGCCAACAAAATATTAAAGTTTTTGTGCACGCGACAAGAAGTAGAAGATGATTTATATTCCTACATAAACGCAATATAAAAAGTTTATAACAAATAGTAGCCCACCGGTATCGGGAACAGGGTCCAAGCTAAGCGGTCCGGGCTCCAGAGAAAGGAACCTCTTAGCAATAAGAACAGTGTCCAGGAGTCTCGTTTTCTGAATCAAGCCCTTGATCCAGCTGCCTAACGAGAGCCTCCTCAGGTATTGGTCGAGGCTCTTGGCAATTAACTATTGGCTGAAACGACTATGCGCACAATGATCGCTCGCTTTATTGGTAAACTGATTGAAACCAGAATCAAAAATATATGTCTTTTTATTATTTTGTGTAACTAAAAAAAAAATACGTAAAATCACTCCTGTTGTTCCCCGAAGGATAGAGAGATCTGCACTTATTGTACAACCGCATTTCACCAGTTCTGTTAAAGTGTCATGGACGAGGAGTCTACAAATCCAGACTCCAGTCGGTCACAGCAAAAACACACTAATAAAATTAGCCTGACCCGGGTGCCGAACTCAGGAACTCATCCTCCGCAGTAGCGTGATCACTAAACACAAACAGCTTTTCTATGAAATTGTGAATAATACAACACTTGCAAACTTGACAACAGTGGGTGACGAAAATAAATTGCAGGAAAAGGTTATAATTGTTCATCAATTTATTCCATTCCGTGACTCTCCATCAAAACTATGACACGACGAACTTTGTGATGCCTGGCTTTGCTCTAAATATTATTTACTTAGGATAAAATATTTTAGGGGTGCCTATATCCTATACTATTAAATTAGCAATATTTGTAATCACGCTCTAACGATTTCGATTAATGTTGCAATATTGGAGTTAACGGGGGCGAAAAATCGATCTAGCCAGGTCTCAAATCTGCGAAAATTCCTTTTCTCTATTTTACCCGAGCAGAACTTAGTTGCCCAAGTGCTTTTACAAAAAAAAAATAAGTTGAATACCGCATTCCGGAGGAGCTTGTGGCTAAATAATAACAGCCCCACGGGTCGATCTTTGAGGTTTAGCCGTGCTTGCTGAGGTTGGTCCATGGATGGGTGACCATAATTACATAACGAGTTTCCTCCGTGCCTCGGAAAGCACGTTAAGCAGTTGGTTCCAGCTGTCACTTGTAGATCTTTGACAGTCGTTACGAGTAGTCAGAAGCCAAAAGTTTGACATCCAGTCTTACCAAGGGGTATCGTATTACCCAGTTACTGGGTTGTGGAGATCAGATAGGCAGTCGGTTCATGTAAAATACTGGTACTCAGCTGCATCCGGTTAGACTGGAAGCCGATCCCAAGATAGTTTGGGAAAAGGCTAGGCTGATGACCGCATTCACGAATTTGTTCGAGATGTTTTGCGATTTACATTCCGTTGTATACTTTTATGTACTAGTAGTTAATAACTGGAACTAGATCATTCAGTGCAGGCTATTGATAATAAAGAGTGCAATGCAAGATATAAGAGTGATAAGAGTGACATCCAGCTAAAACAATAAAAAATGTTAAGAAGATAGGCTGCTGTCACGTTTCAATTGTGTACGTTCTAGTAAGTAATACATAAAGATTCTAGCATGAAATTCCCTAAACCCTTTGCGTAGTGCATATATACAGGCATTTTGGTAAGGTCAACCCTAAGTCGCGGGACTACAACAGATGCAAGAAGAGTACCCACAATTATTGCACGTTAGCAACAAAAGTCGTTATACATATCCAAAATTATAAGATGTCTTAGTTTTAGAACGATCCATATTAACAGACTGAAGTAAAAGACATACCAACATTTTCATCAATGGTTACACAAATTAGCAAAACAATATTACATCAGATCAGTGTGATCTGCAAAAAACTTGGTGTAATATTGATGAGTGTTAACCGACTACTGATGCCGACTGTACCTAACGTTAAATACAAATCGTTTCACGTCCGCCAGAATTAGGCAACAACTGTTCATGCTCGTCTTATTTATTACACAAACGAACACAAAACGGGATGAATATTTTGCAACAGATGCTCAACTTTGACCTGAGCTGCTCCAATTTGTGGAGCATCGTGTGAGATTCATTAAAATAATAAAGAAACATGCTGAGAGATAGGCTGGTTCATTAAGACTGATTAGATCGATCTACGTGTTGTACGATCAGGGGCCTATCCCTACTATGACGTCTTAAAGCAGTATTGTTTTAATGTTATTTCAGTGTGGGAAAGAGACGGAGCTATAGAGGACGTCTAGCGCCATCTCTTTCCCACTCTGGAATAAGATTAAAACAATACTGCTTTAAGACGTCATGGTACGACCGCTGACTTGAAATGACTAAGAACGTGTACTATCAGAAAAGTGGGACTAGGCTCATTTTTCAAAATAAATCCCGTGCACACGATGACCACATCTGTTTAACACCCTGACTACTATTGGTCCGCACAAACAGTTTGCAGACCAATAGTACTTAAACAACAAAAAAAACGTTAACCGAAAAATACGCGAACCTTTAATAAAATATGTTTTGTTTTAAAAAAAATCTTAGGCTTGTTAATGATCCCAGATGTTTGACCACCGTTTCTCGACCAACAGGAATAAAACAAAAAAGGGGCCAAGGAATAGACATTTTTAACTGTTTTAACGCTGCAAGCAAGGATAGTCCTTACCTTGCTCCGATACCCAGTTTGGTGATGGTACTTGATAGTGTACCCACATTTCGCCAGCTACGTTTAAGTCCCATGTAATAGGGTTGAGCCTATAGCAATCGATACAAATTAAGACCTCATGGCCACCGTAGGCGCGGGCCTGTGGATGGTGAGTAATGGGCTAGCTCACCGTCCGTCCGTCTTATGACGACAGACCGTGCCGACAGCGCGTTCGTGTTCCACGCGCGCCTCAAGGAGATGTCAGCAAATCGGAAGGGCTCCGAGAGGGCCGATGCCTGCCAGGACTGCGGGTTGTTCGAAAGAGATACCGTGCCCCTGGAACGCAAAGGGCTAAGAAGGAACATGGATGGGTTTTAGTCAGTCAAGTCTGACACTCCCTTCCGCTCCGCCCAGAGCGGAAGAAGTCATTTGATGATTTCCCATCCTAAAAAAAAAAAAAAAGACCTCATGGCTGCTACTGAGAAATTCTTGATGGAAAAACTCAATAGCACTTTGCACGTCCTGGGAATCGAAACCAAGTCCTCATGCTCAGCCGTCGAGGCAGTCATTACAAAGAAATTGATCATAATTAATTAAGTTTGCGAAGATTAGGACCATAAAAATCACTAAATGCGGTTAGTTTTAGACAAAAATCTCTCCGTCTCTGCCATCTTTAAGCTTTTAACAGAAATAGAACGATGATTTAAATCCGTTTGACGCTAAACGTGAGTGATTTGTGATGCAAGCGGGCCTTAGGACAAGAATGCCAAGTCACCCACAGTCTATTCACATTTATTTTACCTGTGACGTGACTGTCAAAATCATATAATAGTGAACTTTACTTTCGTATTTCTATGGTTCATGTTGAATCGCATCCACTGACAAGTTTATCAAAATTTTAGTGATTTTAATTACCTTTACTATAAGGTCCTGGTCGCGTTGCACCTGTCGGATGTAAAAGAACCGTAGTGGCTTTTGTTTATTATTTTACGTTGTCACAGTGATGTAAGATGACCTGAGTAGATCATGTGCATATCAAAATGACCCTCCACGTTGCATAGTTAGACGAACACTGAATCTATGCTTATTTCTTTACATAGTAAAAAGTCGCTCCCCGATGCGATTTTCACCAATAAATAGACAGAACGATTCAAGAGAAAGGTTTACACAACGTGTTGATTTGTATCGTCGTCAGAATTCAGGAGGTTGCCACAAAATACATAAATAATCAATTTAAATTACTGTACTTAGTTAATTATTAATAAACGCTGCTTTTTTTGTTGTTTAAGCTTGTCAGTTTTTCAGAAAACACACACACACTCACACATACACATCGACATTTCTACGCAAACGAAGTCACAGGCAATAGCTAGTACTCAATACGCGAAAGTCTGTATTATTTCAATGCGTTTGTGCACCAACAGTAGACGGCAGCTAAATTAATGCCTAAGTAAAAGAGCTCTGTTAGATTTTCAATCCTCTGATCAGTACCGAGCGTTGAAATTCTAACAGCAAATATATCTTAGGTGTAGCTTATACAGGCATAAGATATCTCATATATATTTCGCACACGTATAATTTGGTAGTAACTGTCCACTTAAACATAAACATGAGAAGACCCATCAAATAGTCCATAATACGGTCAAGTTCATGTAACGCAATGCGTAACCACCATAATAACAGATTATAGCAAATTGTGATACTTTTGACCTCTGTGGCCAACGACGAGGGAATGGCAAAACGTTAAGGAGCTTTCTGTGGTGCAGAGCTGTGTCCATTAGTACGGGTACATTTCGCCAGTTATCTTTATGTCTCATGTAATAAGGTGCGAGCTTATTGCCATCAGCTGGGCACAAATTCATCGTTTTCTACAACACGAAAACCATTGCCCATCGAGTCGTCCATACCTTGATTGGCTGGCTGTATCTGCTTCTGACAGTGTCCCATTATAATTGATTTTTATTAATCAAAGTTGCCAGTTTCTGGCATTTGGAGAATAATGATGATGTTCATCAGGGTTTTATAGACTACCTACATTAGGTTGGTCATGTAGCTTTTGATCTAATGCTCAATGAATCATCAAAGTTGACCAAAGTTAGCATTTCGGTTAACTAACCCACAAAATTCTTCCTTGTTACTTTTTGGTTCCAATAATTTATCCTCCTAACAATTTTTAGGGTTCCGTACCCAAAGGCTCAAACGGGACCCCATTACTGAGACTTCGATCTCATGAACCGTGATAGTTAGCCAGTTGAAATTTCTACAGATTATGTATTTCTGTTGCCGCTATAACAACAAATACTAAAAAACCGGCCAAGTGCAAGTCTTAAATTACTCGCACACAGGGTTCCATAGCTCCAAACAATATAATAACAATATTTTGAACTGTCATTCATTAGTTAGTAGTATTAGTTAGTAAACTTCCACACAACCGCAAAACTAAATTTGTTTTTAATAATATGTTTATGAAAAACGAAGTTACTGCTGCAGTTTGATGAAAAAGTCCCATATCTCAAAAACTAAACATCATATCTTATTGAAACCAATTTTCGTTGATAGTTTTTTTTACGTTCTACAATCCTGAATATTTTCAGAATTTTCCTCCTCTTACTTTAGAAATTAGAGGGGGGGGGACACACATTTTACCACTTTGGAAGTGGCTCTAGCGCAAACTATTCAGTTTAGAAAAAAATGAAATTAGAAACATCAATATCATTTTTGAAGACCTGTCCATAGATACCCCACACGTATGGGTTTGATGAAAAAATTTTTTTTGGTTTTCAGTTCTAAGTATGGGGACCCCCTTAATTTATTGTTTTTTTTCTATTTTTGTGTAAAAATCCTAATGCGGTTTACAGAATACATCTACTTACCAAGTTTCAACAGTATAGTTCTTATAGTTTCGGAAATAAGTGGCTGTGACATACAGACGGACAGACAGACAGACAGACAGACAGACAGACAGACAGACAGACAGACATGACGAATCTATAAGGGTTCCGTTTTTTGCCATTCGGCTACGGAACCCTAAAAACACAGTAAAATAAATATTTAAGGGGGCTCCCATACAAAAAAGTGATTTTTTAGCTCGTTTTTATAGATAATGGTGCGGAACTGTTCGTGCGCAAGTCTGACTCGCACTTGGCCGGTTTTTTTCAACAACTTGAGACAGCAAAACATTTACAAAACTTTTGTTTCCACCTGATGTCGTACATTAAATCATGTGTATGACCCCTGGCGGGTTAGACGGGGTCACAATTAGTGCCAAAACATTACATGTCATGGTTCTGCAATCATTTTTTATTTTATTAAAAGATGTTATTTACTTCTTCATTTTTCTGGGCCTCCCGTCTTCTAGCTGAGTGCTATACTTATTTTTTTTGGGGCATTTCATTCTTCTTCAAATGTAATGATATAAGTATTGTACATATTTGTTTGCTTTAAATACTCTGCTATTAAATTGCTGATCATTCTTTAGACGAAAATCATCTTTTACGCCATCAACACTAGTATCTATTGGTTTACTTTTCTGTGGCATAGAAGAACCCGAAGATGAAACATCATCATCATTTCAGCCGAAAGACGTCCACTGCTGGACATAGGCATCCCCCAAGTTTTGCCACATTGACATAACATGAGGGGTTTTGCCATAATCGTCACGCTTGGCAGGCGGGTTGCAGTACGGTTGTTACAAAAGCACAGAGAACGCTGCTGCCCATTCTCTGGCAAGTCTCTTATTCGCCTCTTTCGACACAAATGACGACGAAACGATGAATGAATTAAATGAATGGACGACATTAGATTTAAAAAAAAACCCACGCCTCAGCATATTTATCATTTTCAAAAATGTTAACCACAAAGTCGTAGACAATATTTTAAATGTATTTTGTCATCCGCCAAGGATGCACGTTATGCTTTCAATTCAGATAAGTAAAGCGTTTGACATCGACATCGTGATTTTGTGAAACGGCTGAAGATACAATCATATCTGTATAAGGACATCGATAATTTCATGCTTTGGTTTGAATAAGTAATAAGATGGATAAATAATGATGTCGTGCCAAGAAAAGCAAAACACATTTTCACATGAAACTATAATTAATGATCTGGGGGTCTACTCCAACGAACGAAAATTAAACGTAGTTACGTTTGTGCCCCTAATCTATATAGTTTGTGGACGCACACAAGAAGTTCGAATTCACAGACAATTAACGTGAACGAATGAACTAAATGTTATTGTGTGCATCCGCAAATTATATAGAATAAGGTCACAAACGTAACTACGTTTAATTTTCGTTCGTTGCCGAAGTTACGTTTCGGAGAAAGAGAGTAGACCCCCAGTGGCGGATTTACAAATTTTCAAGGCTAGGATTTACAAATTTTTAGGCTGTAAAGTTTTTGCCGCCCTTGCCACTACAATTGTCATGTCCTAGATTATTTTTACAATCCAACAATTTCCTTGAAATTGCACGTAAAATAAATTTTGGGTTTATTTTCGAGCTAATCAAAGAATAACATGTATGGGTTGATACTGTTGATAGTGCGAAGAGGGAAATAAATTTTCTGCAATTTCGCTCTTTTCACTCATACAAAGTATGGGCTGAGGACGCAGAGGCCGATTACTGGTAGAGGGGCGGCGAACTGTCTGTTTTACTCTAGAATATGGAAGTTTGCTACACCTAATGTACAATGACAAGTGAGAGGGGAAAGTCATCCGCAAATTTTGTTGCAGACTTTTATCTGTAAAACATCGGACCATCACAGAAATCTTTTTGATTTCTACGAGGTAGCAAAAATTAAAAAAATCGGTCCCCAAATTTTCCGCCCCAAAAATCTGCCGCCCTAGGCTCTAGCCTACTCAGCCTTCTGGTAAATCCGCCACTGTTGATGATAAAGGTGCACAAACCCTTACCACGTATTCGGGTACATCATTTCCTCCCATAGACAGTTTTCATCGGTTCCAAATGAAAACAAAATCTGCTGTGCCATACATTTTAACTGTGTTGGTATTGCCCTTTTGTAGGAAACAGCTGTTTTAAAAATATGTGGGGGAGGTTCATAATAATGTACTGAATACCAGAACGCGTTTGTGTGTCGATATACCATCCACCCTGTATAGTGTCAGCATAAAAACCGGCCAAGTGCGAGTCAACTAGCGCACGAAGGGTTCCGTACCATTTTTTATAAAAACGAGCACAAAAGTCACTTTTATGTATGGGAGGCCCCATTAAATATTTATTTTATTCTGTTTTTACTATTTGTTGTTATCGTCAACAGAAATACATAATCTGTAGAAATTTCAACTGGCTGACTATCTGGGTTCATGAGATACAGCCTGGTGACAGACGGACGGACGGACAGCGAAGTCTCAGTAATAGGGTCCCGTTTGACCCTTTGGGTACGGAACCCTAAAAATCAGCCAAATGGACGAACGACTTCGTTGGTAAATAGAGTCAAGGGTTGAGGTTCAAAATTGAGAGTTCTGTGAGCTTGTTGTTTCCTTATTGTCAGGGTTGGTATTTAAAGCAATCTCCCCCAGATTGCTTCCTTGGTTGATTGATTGATCTCTGGAGGAAGATGTTCAACAATGGACGATTCTAAAACCCTAATCCTAAGTTGAGATAAATGGGACGATATCTACGAATCATCGTTCTCCTGCCAATATCCCAATTTATTTGGGGTCGGCGCAGCATGTCTTCTTCTTCCATAGTTATTTATTATTTGATGATATCTACGAATAGTAATGCAAAATTGCAGTCATATTCATTATACTAACTTACAAGTTAAATATAATGTTTATCTTTATGTCCGGTTGGAATAGGAACCGGATCGTGTTGCGTGAAACGTCATTATGAGCGTCGCCTGCGCCCGCGCCGAAGACTATAGAGAAGAGAGAAGACTAAGACTATAGTTTTTTACGTTACTATTATGTACTCTTTGAAATGGGGCACATTTTTGCAGTTCTTATGGTGTTCACTAGAAACACTAGTTAGGGTTCGGAATAAAACCACCAAATTATCAGTTAGAAGGTAAATTACTTTTATATCACATCTTGAAAATTCTTTTTTTAAAAATCGTCTTGGTCCAGAGTCTACTTTTTTGTCCTAGTTTTTGAAAGGAAACATACGTTTATAAAAACTAAAACTATACCCTATGTATTTGATTAAAATATTGATAAGCAGAGCAAAGTGCACGAGATAGATATTGTAGAAAACAAACACGGCGTTTTCAGTAACATGAAAATGTTCCTAGATCCAGTATTCCTTTACACCATCATCATCTTCTTGCCCATGTTCTATGTTAGGTACTTGGGGTCGGTGCAACACGTTTTTTTCTCTCATTCTCCCTTGTCATCCGTCACGCTATCATTTACTCCTTTTTCTTTGATATCATTCTTCACATAATCCATCCATCGTTTCCTTGGTCATCCTTTCCTTCTCCATATAAAAATATTTTTATTATGATGGATCAAAATCAAAATATTTTTATTTTGATGGATCAACATCAAAATATTTTTATTATGATGGATCAAAATCAAAATATTTTTTTTTGATGGATCAAAATCAAAATATTTTTATTTTACATAGGCCACACGGGCATTTATAAAACGTCGACAAAAAGGTGCTCGGTTCGGGTTGGTCGTTTGCTATGGAGAAGAACCGGCAAGAATCAATGTGTCGTCCCACCACATCCTAGCCGCTACCATGACAGTTAACTTTTCTGTAACTGACGCAACTTTCAAACTTCCTTTAACATACTAATTCCTTACTTTATCCATTCTTGTCACACTACACATCCACCTCAACATTATTACTATTTTTATTTTTTTATTATTATATTAATATTTGTGTGTCAAGTTTGCTAAACAAGGTTTAATGATAGGTTTGAGTTAGTCATTGAAATTGATATGTGAACCGTATCTACATTCTACCTACATAAACCTACATATCGATCAAGTCACCTGCGCATGAGTCAAAGCTTTTACTCATAGGTCAAAATTTGATCATGTTTAATAGTTACAGTCTGTATGACGGCTTCAACGGTGTGTCTGCCCTTAAGGCTATGACCTACTGGGTCATAATTATATGTATTTATAAACCGTTTAGCTCACAATCTAATTATAAAACCAAATGTCAGAGAGGTCAAGTGAAATTCTGCTTTGTGTTTGTGTCATCATTCTTTTAAGAGGTTATGGAATCAGATCATGTTATTCATTTTATTTATCTTGATTCATAATTTGGTCCTTTGATACAATAAGTAATTCATTATCATCATTATTTTGCCCTTTTTTGACTTGGCCTGTAATGTTCCACTGCTGAGCAAAAGCCTTACCCATAGCCACCCACCACCACCTCTCACTCTTTTCTCCACGCGGTTTTCTCTGGAAAATCTCTCATAAACACCTCTAGGTTCCAGCGTTTTCTAGGCCTCCCTCGGCGACCTTTTTTGCCTTTACACCAATTTGTTCGGCATCGGTGTAAGCTGTCTTCTTTTTCTCTGTTAGTTGACATTTTAGTAGTCAACACCTTTCGAGCTATATTATCTTTCACACAGTCCATCCATCGCTCTATCTTGAGTCATGCCCTATAGCACACACCACGTCCACATTCATGCTGAAAACTTTTCTCACGAATTTTTCCTCACTCACTAAGTAATACTAAAAATCTTAAGTTAATTTTTAATTCGATCTAAAATTATAGAAATCAGAGACACTAATCTCTATCACCATTACCAATTTTCCACCCGGGTTTCAAAACCCAATCCATACAATGAGCCGCTTAACAAAAACCCGACCAGAAACATTGTTACATATACAATTTTCATGGGTACAAGAAAATTGGTCAACGGTAACCCCATAATCTAAATGTGTCGACATCATTTTAATTAAGCACTTATTAAAATCCTAGCCTCCTACATACCAGTTCTTAAAGTTTTAACAATCGAACAATAGATCCGTATCAGGAGTCGATTTTTTATTCGATTACCGAGTGTGAGCATACAATCGATTCAATAGTCAATGCCGCGTTGACGTGTTTTATGACACCATTGACTTAGATCATAATTTCTATGTATTATCTGGGAAATTTGGGTAAAAACTTAGTATAATCTTATCGCGTGGTCTTCGCTATTGTTTGGCAAAGGACAATGTTGGTCCTGCCAGACGAGTTAATAATTTAGAGAAGGGCGTAATTTAACAATCACAAAAAAGAATGATCATTAACAGACTTAAATTCTTCAGCAAATTAAAAATTGCAATTGGTGATGATGGCTTGATAGTAATACCCTATCAAATGTACTTACAATGGACTGGTTCTGAAATTATACGTTTAATAGTATTTCGAATAACGGAAGAAAGCCATGTGAGTTTACCAAGATTGTGCTTGGACCTTAAAATAGACTTTGACCTTTGCGGCTGTTCTTCTTAGAGTAGTCATCCCATTTAGTTTAAAAACCGGTCAAGTGCGAGTCGGACTCGCGCACGAAGGGTTCCGTACCATTATTTATAAAAACGAGGATGAATTATGATAATTTTTTGTATGGGAGCCCCCCTTAAATATTTATTTTATTCTGTTTGTAGTATTTGTTGTTATAGCATCAACATAAATACATAATCTGTAGAAATTTCAACTGGCTAACTATCACGGTTCATGAAATTCAGTCTGGTGACGGACGGACGGACGGACGGACCGACGGACAGATAAGTCTCAGTAATAGGGTCCCGTTTGACCCTTTGGGTACGGAACTTTAAAAATGACGTGTAAAAGTGTTTGTAAGAACCTATTTACAAAATAAAGATAATTTATCAGTTACTGCATTCTGCACCAGGCTCAAAACGCTTTTACTGTTTTTATGTGGAACACTCGTTTGTCCATAAATTTCCCACGAACTAATGATCATCATGACCTAACATAAAATAATGAATATTATTATAAAATAAATAATAAAAAAAAACTTACGTAAACCGTATTGCATTCTAAAATAAGAGTGTTCACCTATGACACGAGATGCGTAGGAAATCCCACATTATAGCATCGTTATAACTAGCCTTTATGTAATTATCAAATAAGAGCTGTGTTCGCAAAAAAAACTTTGATATTTCGTCCTCAAACCATTTTCTATGCAATCTAGAAATATTGCAATTTTATATGTCCTCTATTGCGAAAGATCTCATCATCATAAAGGTTCTGCACGCGAAGCATGACCACTGTAGAAACAAGTTTTGTCTACGGATGAATCGACATAATGACAGATAGACAATGACAATGTGTCAGTTTGTTGATTTTTACGTCGACATAGCCCGTTTCTACGATGGTCATGCTACGCGTGCTGTATGACCTAAATAGAGGTTGTGAAAATGAAACGGAGTCTAATAATAATAAAAGGCTGAAGTTGCCATCTTGCACTGACCAAGCATGCCTGATGATTAAAAGAAAACTGTGCCGAAAACTGCCTCTTTGTCGAGTGGTCGAAAGCGCGACTGCTAAACATGAGCTCCTAGGTTAGACTCCCGGGTTGATGGCAACACCCCCTATTACATGGGGCTCAAACATAAATGGCGAAATGTGGGTGTACACTATTAGGTACACCTGTGCTGCCTAACCCTTCGGGAATTACAGGTGTGATGTTATGTTTCATAATCATCATCATCATTTCAGCCAAAAGACGTCTACTGCTGGACATAGGCCTCCCCCAAGTTTCGCCACATTGACTTATCATGGGGTGTTTTGCCATAATCTCCACGCTTGGCAGGCGGGTTGGCGATCGCAGTACGGTTGTTACAAAAGCGCAGAGAACGCTGCTGCCCATTCTCTGGCAAGTCCCTTAGTCGCCTCTTACGACACCCAAGGGAAGATATGGGATTCTTTAAGTCCGACACCATACAGAGCCTGATTTTATGTTAACACAAGAAATATTATACCAATTTCGATGGCTTAAAAAAAACGCGAATCAGAAATTACTGTTGCGGGTCATTAAAACTTAAACCATATACGTATAACCTAAATTACACATATGTTACACCTGTCATAATATTATCACATTGTGACAGGGAAAGCGTCAAACATTAGCAATTATTTAATTACCTAATTAAACACACACGATTTTCAATGACTTAACTCTTTAACTTAATAAGGTGTATCATGCAATGATAACTGTAGCATTGCATCAACGTCAATCAAAGTAAAACGGCTTTGAATTAGTGTAACAAGCTGTTAAAGGGTTATAATCACAGAACAGCGCCCAAAGGGTTAGTCGAAAGTGAAGTTAAACAGTTATGTACTTACCTACCTGTATCTGCAAGGTGTAAACGCACGGAGCCGTCAACCAAGCATTCTGAACAACCATAACATCATGTTCTGTATGGTGTCGGACGTAAAGAATAGCACCATCCCATATCTTCCCGTGGGTGTCGTAAGAGAGCGACTAAAGGACTTGCCAGAGAATGGGCAGCAGCGTTCTCTGTGTTTTTAACAACGTACTGCGATCGCCAACCCGCCTGCCAAGCGTGGCGATTATGGAAAAACCCCCCAAAATGTCAATGTGGCGTCACTTGGGGCAGGCCTATGTCCAGCAGTGGACGGTTTTTGGGCTGAAATGATGAATGATGATAACATCATGATTCATGACTTCTCAGGAACCTAAGCAAGAAGATACATTGAAGAACTTCTGAAAATATCACGGTCACTGAAATGGGTCCACCTGATCTGAACGGATTCACCCCTCATCCCCTTCTGGATGGATCCCATTCTTAAAAACTAAGACGTTATACTACTTGACTGCACATTAAAAGTATGCATATCGCAACTATCAAATTATTTTCAGCGTTCCATTATTTTATTTGGGTCGGGTAGGTTCATGTATGAGCCATCCATGACGAATAAAAAAAAACCGGCCAAGTGCGAGTCGGACTCGCGCACGAAGGGTTCCGTTTAGTATTTTTTGTTATAGCGGGAACAGATATACATAATCTGTAGAAATTTCAACTTTCTAACTATCACGGTTCATGAGATACAGCCTGGTGACAGACGGACAGAGAAGTCTCAGTAATAGGGTCCCGTTTGACCCTTTGGGTACGGAACCTTAAAAATTAGCCATCATTGTAGTTGTAGTAAAAAAAAACACCAAAATTATGAATCATACTAGATTGTGAGAAAGTGCATAAAAAAGTTCCGTTTTATTCAATAGGGGGCAATTTGTGAACAATGGGATGTTTGACAAGAGAATGTATCTTAATTTATGTGTATTTTGTAAGCATAGCAAGCAAGAATGCCTACAATCACGTCATTAAATAGCAATATCGATTTTATGTGTTTGATCTTTAAGAATAAGTATTCATTCATTTAATCATGCAATTGATTGTTTATTTGCCGAATTGACGATTGATATACTGTTACCAAAGTCGGTACCTATTGGATATCTACTTTATAATGACACTAGCGACCTGCCCCGGCTTCGCACAGGTACTATGCTGATACTAAATAGATACTACAGAATATCTGTCGACATCACATTGGAAACCTCTAAAATTATCAGTGTTTCTCTACTACATTATGCACGTATTATACCTATAAACCTTCCTCTTGAATCATTCTATCAATTAAAAAAACCGGCCAAGTGCGAGTCTTACTCGCACACAGGGTTCCATAGCCCCAAACAATATTTTGAACTGTCATTCATTATTTAGTAGTATTAATAAACTTCCACTCAGCCGCAAAACTAAGTTGGTTTTTCATAGTATGTTTATGAAAAACAAAGTTACTTCTGCAGTTTGATAAAAAAGTCCCATATCTCAAAAACTAAAAATCATATCTTATTGAAACCAATTTTCGTTGATAGTTTTTTTTACGTTCTACAATCCTAAATATTTTCAGAAGTTTCCTACTCTTACTTTAGAAATTAGAGGGGGGGGACACACATTTTACCACTTTGGAAGTGGCTCTAGCGCAAACTATTCAGTTTAGAAAAAAATGATTTTAGAAACCTCAGTATCATTTTTGAAGACCTATCCATAGATACCCCACACGTATGGGTATGATTAAAAAAAAATTTTTGGTTTTCAGTTCTATGTATGGGGAACCCCAAAATTTATGTTTTTTTTCTATGTTTGTGTGAAAATCTTAATGCGGTTCACAGAATACATATACTTACCAAGTTTCAACAGTATAGTTCTTATAGTTTCGGAAAAAAGTGGCTGTGACATACGGACGGACAGACAGACAGACAGACAGACAGACAGACAGACAGACAGACATGACGAATCTATAAGGGTTCCGTTTTTTGCCATTTGGCTACGGAACCCTAAAAAAAAACGCATCAAAATCTGTCACGTAGTTTTAAAGATCTAAGCATACATAGGGACAGACAGCGGGAAGCGACTTTGTTTTATACTATGTAGTGATGATGATAGGCCATACGCCCCTGATTGCTCAGGAACCGGATCTGGATATGTTTACGAGCAGAAATAAAGCTAATTATTGCGTAAATTTCTTTTTTTTTTTCCCTTTTGTTTTGATGTTGGCTTGCTGCACGCTTTGGTGCAAACTGTAAGTGCTGCAAGAATTTGTACAAATAAATAAATAAATAAGCAAATAACGACCAAATTCTAGTAAGTATAAGTAGGTACATAGGTAGGTTATCCTAATTAGGGACGTGTCTCAACAAGCCCATAATTTGCAACCTTCTTCTCTTCTTTGTCTTTTGATTTACAATCACCATGTTAAACCGACTCGGTCATCAGCATATACCCATAAAAGATTATAATAGTGACCTCTCGGACCCAACTAAAAGTGAACATGCGTCAAAACATAGGTATTCGTAACGAACCGACTGGGAACATGACAAAACCAAGAAATTGATTGATGCCTGTCAAACGAACGATCTTGAGATCAAATTGCAAATCATTACCTAAGTTTCAATTTGAAATTGTAATCTGCCTAGCCTTTTCCCTATTTTATTGGGGTCAGCTTCCAGCCTAACCGGATACAACCGAATGACATTATTTTACATGGAGCGACAGTCTATTTAACCTCCACAACTCAGTTTGTACTGGGTAATACGAGTACGATACCTCTTAGTAAGACTGGTTGTCGGAGTTTTCAACCACGATCCTGGCTGCAGGATGAGTTCATGATACAAATCGTGATTATGCATCAAATATGAACGTGTATACAAATTTTCGTGTCTGTGCTATTAACCGTTGAGGAGTTCTCTCGTGAGGAGACGATCCTGACTGCAGAATTAAGTTATGTCTGTTTTATCAATGTATTGTGCTTAGAACCAAAAGTGTGTGCAAATTTTCAGCTCAATCGGATATCGGGAAGTGGTTCTAATTTAACTTCCGAGATTCCACTCGAACAAACATAAATACATACGGTACATTGCAAGTTAAATAAAAGCTTATAAAACATAGTTGGAACTTTTGCTTAACTACTTAGAAGGTTCCCAGGGACGGCCTGAACAAAAAAAAAATCGTAATGACGGGTAGAATAAGCGCCTTCGACTTCGTTAAGGGTCGAAGTATTTTCACCCTTTATGTAAGCATCTTCTATCTACGCCAAATCACAATGTCCTCCTTGAAGCACATACGATATTCCAACCAACTGCTGAAGGTTGTTAAAACATATAGCTGCTTGGCGCCTTGTTTTGCGCTATCTATGTGAATTTTCTGTGGTGAAACTAGAAGTTGGTGCATATTTTGGTTTAAATTATTTTAGTGCTCTTTGCTGATATTCTCTTACAAAAACCAATCTAATTTGCGTGACATTTGAGATGCTTATTTATTATATGAAAGAGTCATCTAAAATCTATCTCATATCATTTTAACTTATTAGAGAAAACCCTTTCAAACGAAACTGCACTCTTTCGCATCGGAATAAAGGTGAAGTTTAATAGATTTACTGATTTCATATGTTGCAAGAAATGACATGAACTCATCAGTATTAGGTGTATGACTGTGTCAAATGTGGTGTATCTTGAATGGGAAACAAACTTTATTTTGCCAATTAGATATCCAAGATGTAAAATAATGAAGGCAAAGACCTCCCGTCTGTTCTCTCGGACCATGAAAGTGAACAACTCTTGTTTATTATGTTACACCCTGTATAGATACAATACCAGTCGTAGTAAGGAAGCCAACCCTATCATAAACTGGCAAATGATGTTTAGTGTTGACGACTTATCAACCTTACTACCTACTCAGGGCATATGGGTGTAAAGTGGTCGATCGTCATTGACTCTGTAGTACAATTAGACAAACAATACCTAGTTATATAAATTCGACAGTCGAACAAATGAGAAAAATAATTCTCAGTAGTACCACGGTCGAACAAGTGAGTAGAAGAATTCTCACTAGTTCGACGATCGAATTGAACTAGTGAGAACAAACTGCTATAACTATCAACAACACTTGTAACGGGATATTTACCATGTTTATTATTTGTTATGAGTTCCCGATATTTCGGCGCTGTTGCAAACGCCATGATCACGGATAAACTGAAGTTATTGCGGGTGGATGTTTATGAGCAGACAAAACGGTCTACCCTCTTTCTTGTTCGTTTTTTGCGCGCCGTACCACTACCACTGTCACTCACAACTCGATTCTGTTCCCGACACACGAAACTCACTGTGTCCACTCGCGAACTTTTTACGGCACTCTTTCGGTTTTTACACAGTTTAACCACTGGATTCCAGGCTCTTGACAGTTGAAACCCATCCTCCCGATTGAAGTTCCTATAATTAGTAATTTCAATAGCTTCTCTAACCAGTCTGGGTATATAGTGGCGTTCTGTCGAGACGACCTGAGGGTTATGTAACTCAATCCAGTGGTTCGATCCTGATTCAAGCAGATGTTGAGCTATGGCCGATTTTTGGGTGTCGTTATTTTTCACCGCCCTGATGTGTTCCGCTATTCGACAAGCTACCGTACGTTTCGTCTGACCGATACGGCGCGCAAAAAACGAACAAGAAAGAGGGTAGACCGTTTTGTCTGCTCATAAACATCCACCCGCAATAACTTCAGTTTATCCGTGATCATGGCGTTTGCAACAGCGCCGAAATATCGGGAACTCATAACAAATAATAAACATGGTAAATATCCCGTTACAAGTGTTGTTGATAGTGTTAGTGACCATGTCAGTTTAAAAACTTAAACTGTTATAAGTACATCAACCTACCCGGGTAGATCTACTAGATAATTCTTTTAAGACCCTATAACAACAACAACATACTTTTGTGGCGATCTTTAACACTTACTTTTATAATTTTGATAATAATTGTTTATATTTGCTGTAATTTTCTAGTGCCTTGTTTTGCCATTTTCTAAGTATCCTATTAGCACTGTAAAATCTATGCTTGAAGTAGTTGCCTAGCAACTAAAACAATTCTTGGTAACAACGGTTGTCACTTCCTTTTAAAATATCCTGATTAATAAAACTCTTCTAAGGTAAAATACTATCACCTTTTATTGCCTGCTCAATAATTAGTGTTCAAACCACTAAACTTTTATTTTCAGGCAACTTTGGCCCATAGATATATACCTTTCAGACCCCCAACAGGCCTATGCAGACTGATTAGTACCTCGGTGTTCTTCCCATCCCCATTGTTATCTCAGTTGCTTCGACCTGCTGGCCTACCAGTATTGTTTTACTCTTATTCCAGCGTGGGCAAGAGACGGAGCTATACACGATGTCTAGCGCCATCTTTTTCCCAAATGGAAAAGGAGTAAAACAATAATGTTTTAAAAGACGTCATGGTAGGCCACCAGGACTCTGCCACATGAACATCTTTGGTAGTGGCTTCGAACAGTTCCCAGAGTGCAGGTAAAGTTGTACAAACTGCAGGACAGTAGGTGGGCCATGGTTTCTGATGAGGCTCCGCAGTCGCACCCTGCTTCATATTTCGATGTATTCCTCGAAATGGGAATGCACAATCCACCGAAGAGCTAATTTGCAACATTTTTTTTCCCGATAGCGTGGCTTAATACTGTGCACTAAAAGGCTTATACAATAATAACCATACAACATTAACTACTTTAGTCAAGTATACGGACACAAGTGAATGTGTGAGAAAATCATTATTTCATACTGAATGTGATTCTCGTATTCATAAGTAGTTAATTCAGTTCATTTGTTTGTCAATCATCAAGGTGTAATGAAATGGGAATTGCGTTTTTATTGCTACGGATGGTAAATAGTGCTTTTAATTTATATGGTGATGATGTGCTAATGATATGATATTTATGTTCAACTAATTTTTATCGCTTACACCAGTGAGATTGGGCAGAGATATACCTACTCGTCAGTTTAACATAAAACCATATTTTTTTAGTTGATGCCAGTGTATGATGATTGTCTCATCATCTGCCTAGCCTTTTCCCAAACTATCTTGGGGTCGGCTTCCAGTCTAACCGGATGCAGCTGAGTACCAGTATTTTACATGAAGCGACTGCCTATCTGACCTCCACAACCCAGTAACTGGGTAATACGATTCCCCTTGGTGAGACTGGATGTCAGGTTTTTGGCTTCTGACTACTCGTTACGACTGTCAAAGATATACAAATGACAGCTGGGACCAACGGCTTAACATGTTTTCCGAGGCACAGAGGAAACTCGGTATGTAATTATGGTCACCCAACCACGGACCAACCTCGGCAAGCACGGTTTAACCTTAAAGATCGACCCGTGCGGCTGTTATTATTTAGTTACGACCTCCTCCTCTTCCTATATGATAATTGTCGATTAAGACTTAATTAAAATGGGATATGGGAAGCTATTTAGTGGCCAGTAGTGTTATTTTGCAGGTAGCTTATAAAGGCCACATATGCACTGCACGGGTAGGTTTAAAGATAACTGGCAAAATGAGAGTGCCATCTACCACAGCCTAGCCCCTCGGGAAAATCAAGCGTGATGTTATGATACTGTTATAGGCAAGATTTTGGTCATGAAATAAAACAGGATAAGTTATTCATTACATATCAAAATTTAATTATCAAGTCAAAGGTAAACTCGTTGTTATCACTAATAACAAGAAATATACAGTGTGTTGGGAAAGTAGATACCAATACAATCATAGTTGACTCTTATTGCCAGAGCATACAAATTCAAAGTACTTTAGTAAATTAAAGCTAATTTTCCATTTGGCTGCTTAGACTGAGCAACTGCCCTGTAAATGTAAAAAAACGAGCAATTCGAGGCAATCTCAAATGAAGGAATAGCTTTAAAATCATTGCAAAAACTACGGAAGCCAAAATACGAAAATATTCAAATTTAAAATCTAACAATCCGATACAATATTTATTGCTAAATTAATAACTGATTATTAAATAATAATATTACAATATATGAACATTTTAAAACTACTAAATAGACTTACGGTATGGTAAGGCCTCTTATAATCAAAAACGTAATATTTTATTTTGACGGTGATCGTCACGTCATTGCCCATTCGATCGCTTAGCTAGAGCAGTTCATAATAAATGAAATTCACCTAACTCTGTACATTCTATCTATATGTCTTTACTTCAGTAAACATCGTTCCTTTAATAAGTCTTTCACGCATTTCACTCTTTCGAATCGAAGTTCTACATTAAGAGATTCAGTAACAAATTCTATTTAAACGAGGTCTGACGCCAATGTTCAATAATCAAGAAACATCATCCCATTACTGACATGAACTATTATAAATTTATATTTTATGAAATACTCACGTCTAAAACTATATTGAACTAGATGGTATAAATGATAAACATGACGATTTTAACAGGTTGATAATAAGACTAATTTCAACATTGGCGAAAGACCTCAAACTACTCGTAAGAAAGGAATTATACTTAAAACTTTACGTATTACTTTAGCACCACTACTTACATCAAAATAAGGCTGATCATTGATATATAGGTGGGAATGCCAAATATGAAATAAAAGCAATTTTTAATACTATAGTTTGACAACCACTTTTTACTGAAGAGGGTTCACTTTTGAGAACAGCCATAAGGGTTAACAACATATGATCCATGTGAGCATCGACACAAAAATGCTACATTTTAAATGCGTTAATCATAATATCGTAAAAAATAACCGTTGATTTTGACTCACCTCACGCATTCGGCAACCATGGCCATTGACCATAGCCCAGTGTCACAGTTATAGGGTATATTGGTAAAACTATAGAACTTATGTCGTGGTCACCCATGCGCGAGACGAATACCTTTTAACTTTCACTTCCTAGAAGTGATCAACTTTAACGGCAACAGTATTCAAAGTGGTTGTCGCAGGGAGGTGTATTTGGTCCCAATCTGTGCTGAGATGTGCTTCGGTATCAGTGGCCTTGATCGTGAGGCCTAAAGAGGGTACGGCGTTCGCGCAGTGAGGCAGACGCAGCGTCACAGGCCTCAGGAATACGAGACCTTGAGGACCGCACATCACTAGTGGGGACAGCATCGCTTCACCTGTAGTTAGATTATATTTATAATATGTTGCAAAGAAGGGTAGTGCTGATTTTAGAGGTTTTAATGTGCTATGTGAAAGTATTGAGTAAGATTGCAACTTTGCAGATAGTCGAGTAATTTTTAATAGATTTAATTTGAAAGCTAGTAGTCAATCTGAATTAATTCTGAATCTATAAAAAGTGTGCAAAAGGTAGTATTTAAATTGGCAGCTAAGGCTGTGTTGGGTAGTTGTAACACGACATTGATTTGAACACACAAACACAAATCGCGACACATTAATGCAGTTAGTCAGCAGGCAAAGCTTGAAAAATGGCAGAAAAAGCAAGGCACAACAGTAATGAGACAAAAAAAGTGTTTTTAATGTAGATTTGATGAATCTACGGATAGATGATGAAGTATCGAAACGTGAAGACATATAAAGCGTACATTTTGAAACAACAAACAATATAGACGTCATTGAACATATAGTACAGTGCACAAATATCACCAAACATTTGTTCAAACATACTATCACGACGGATGTAAGTAGCACAGTCGCTGACGTCTTCGCTCTTCGATCTCTAAGTACGAGTGTATTGTGTTGCAGAAACTGCGCAAATATAAATACAATACATGTTTTATACAACCAATGTTAGTCTTATAAGTTAATTATAAATATGTGAATGTGGTGTGGTGTGGTATTGAAGCTACTAAAACTAATGTGCATGAATACATTTTATGATAGCTAAGGCGTTATAAACAAAAATAAACCAACCGACTAAAGTCTAGAAGAGGCTACATTTAATAAAGATTCAGTACACATAAATGCTCTTCATGCAATATCGTGCAATAAATATGTAAACATACATAATATAACATTAATTGTGTATCAAATCCAAAACATCGAATCTAATATTCGAGAGAAAAATTCAACAATCACAATTCCCAGTTCTTGTGCATTATTTCCAGATTCCAATCCACTCGCAAATATTAAAATGCCAATTAGTATGTGCAGACTAAGACACTACAAGGTTTTAACGCGTGCTTCGTTACAAAAGCCTTTACCGTTGTCCATATCGATGGGAGGTCCCCCCACTCGCTGGCTCAGTCGCGGATCAGACACCGTAAAGTAGATCTTTTGCTTGATTCCCGGAGCTATCGCTTTAGGTGGTATTATTAATGAGACGCCCCATTGCCTATCTTCTAACACCCCTCCTTCGCTATCAAATATTCCCCAGGTTGTATGAGGTCCATCAGGCTCAACTTCCTCTGGTTTACTCGTACTAGATTCGTTAGCCTCAGATGTTGACGGTATTACTGTAGTGTTTTGCTGAATTACAGTAGTCTCATTCTGACTCGAGGACATATTTTGTGAGTTTTCTTCACTCGTCTCTGGACTGTTTTCCAATATCTGTTCGCAGAATGTCACGCTTCTGCCAGGTTTAGCAGTCCGGTCATGTAAATCTTGCGAAGTATAGGGAGTACTTTGGGGCTTATTCTCAAAGTTCATACTACACTCTGATGCGTAATGTGTTTCCATTGATGTGGTCGATTCATAAGGTACTGGAGCAGTAGTCACCTTCAGGGCGTTGGAAATGTGATCAGATTTTCCATGCAATCTTGGAGCATACATTGGTTCGCCTTTCAAAATACTTGTTTCCAAATTTTTTGATTTTTGTTTTTCAGCGTCTGTTTTTGAATCCGTTAGACGCAGTTTCGAGAAATCTATTTCTTGGAATGTTTCACTTTCTATGCCACTCTCAGCCTCTGCTTTTGTCTGATACACAGGTTCCCGGCGAGACAAATGGTTCGCATCACCAAGCTCATAAGGGCTACTTCTCGCGCTACTACTACTACCATCTCGCTCTTCAGGTTGTATCACTTCTTTAGTTTCCTGTTGAGACTCATATATGACACTCTCTTTCAAATCTCTTTTCGAGACATAAAGAGGTTCTCTAATTTTAACTGAATCACTTTCATTAGCTTCCTTTCGAGTTTGATAAATCATTTCTTTTTTGGCCTGATTTCTCTGCTTTATTATTTCAAGTTTCTCTTCCAGTCTTATACCGTAGCTTGATTCTTTTTTAGCCAGTAAAGCTGCTTTTTGTGACAAAATCTCTTGTTTAGATACATAAGTACATTCTGCAGAGGCTGGCCTTACATCAGGTCGCATATCCATCATTTCATGACGAGTGCTATATTGTGTATCAGAACAACTAGATTTTACTTCAGAGCGCGTGGCGTATGGTGATTCGGTTTGGCTCAGTCGCGCCATCATCTCCGTTCGTGTAGCGTACGGAGGCTCACTCATACATTTACTCATAGGAGATGCCCTCCCAGGGAAGTTCACTGGCGTCTGTAGTCTCCTATCTGGCCTTACACCGTAGTGACTCTCATTCCAAGATGTACTAGGCGGAGGATCGTATGTCCTTTTTCCATAAAGAGGTTCTTTACCAGAACCATCCATTCTTTGCTTCAGCATATCTTCTTTTGTGCTGTAAGGAGACTCAGAAAATCTATGTCGGAGCATTTCCTCTTTAGTCGCATATCCTGGACTATCGGGTGTTAGTCTCGGTCGTAACATGTGTTCTTTACTAGAATATGGAGATTCGCTGTAAAGAGAATCAGATTGCTTGGCAATCTCTAATTTGTTTGTGTACGGACTTTCATGGATTAATTCATTTCTGGTTGCATAAGGGCTTTCTCTGATACATTCTTCCCTTGACGCGTAAGGGCTTTCTCTTACACATTCGGCCCTTGTGGCATATGGACTCTCTCTTATGCATTCATTTCTTGACGCGTAAGGACTTTCTCTGGCACATTCGGCTCTGGTCGCGTAAGGGCTTTCCCTAATACATTCAGCTCTTGTTGCATAAGGGCTTTTCCTTGCACATTCAGCTCTCGTCGCATAAGGACTCTCCCTTATACACTCAGCCCGTGTTGCATAAGGTGGATCCATTAACGGCATTTCCAATGTCTGCCTATTTCCATACGGATTTTCAAAGCTCTGATTGGACATTTCAGACCTGCTCGCGTAAGGGTTCTCAGTAGATGTATCATAAATAGAAGTATAAGTCCTTCGAGGTTTAGGAATAGGATCATAAACAAAATGTTCTTTACTTTGGTATATCGGTTCTGGAGGTAACGGTTGTGTGGGGTGAAATGGTTCATGTTTAACTTGCTGTTGTCTTTGGTAGATGGGATCTATTTTGGTAATCATATTAAAGCTGGACGACTGTCCGTAGATGCCTCTCCTGTTATACTCTATGAGAGAGTTCTGTCTACGTAACAGAGGGGTAACTTTCGGTTCTGTTTCTATGTCACACATCGAGTTCTGCCTTCTCAGGCTCTTCATGACCGGTTTGGCGTCATAATCTCTGACGGTACAGATGGATCCGTTTCTTTCATCGCAAAACGAACTCTGTCGTTTCAAGATTGGCTTCAATACTGGTTTTTCGCAAGAAGACGAGTTGCTTCGTTGCAACATCTGATTCCTAATTTGCTGGTTTCGCATGTGTATGCTCATGTCAGTGAGGTCAGACTTCTCTCGTCTTAACATCGGCATTTGCGGCACGTTGTGTCTCTGTTGCAGGTCACTTTCACATAGTGACTTTTGTCGAGACACCTTTTGTGAATTTTTCGTTTTCGATCGGAATAGATCGAGGACAGCGTTTTTAATGAACGATGGCTTTTTAGATAATTTCTTTTTAGTTTTTGGTGAGAACGTCTCGTCGCGCTCCACACTTGAGTTCATGGCATCTGATGAACTGCGGACACCCACAACCAAACACCCTCTTAGTTACTCAATGATAGATAGTTAAGGACATCTCAGATGGTTCAACATATAGAACACTAAGAACTTACAGAAATAATAATAAATGAATGGAACAATATTGAAATCTGAAATGTCCCAATGAGCATGACAATTTTCAAAAGATGAATTTTGTGATTCTAAAAAAAGCATATTGAAATAATGATCTGGAAATATCTAAGAAACATGAATAATAATATTTTATAGAGATACGACATATTGCAAAAGGAATTCGTTTCATGAAAATAAGTGAAACAGAAATGGGAAAGTAAATAGTTGAAAGAAGTTATAATGAGACATATTTCATAAGAATACATATTGAATTGAATAAAATAAGAAAAGGAAACAAAGAACTTAATTCAATATGCTTTTATAATATAATCAAGTTGCACTAAAATGCAGACACGCACTGCCAATAGTTTGTTCGGAAACGAACAACTAGATACTTCTAAAAGATTACAATGTTATTACAATTTACATTCTAACGCCCCGATATAGAGATATATGTTACAAAATATATGTATAAAACTGTTTATAATACCACATACAAAACCATAACTAATACTGTGGCCCGACAAGACATTGTTAGTCGTTTGTGAAGCGATTGGTGTTTGCATGTTAGAGCAAATTGTACAGGGGCTGATAATAAAACTGAAGAGAAAATGACAAATCTGATTCTCCTTTTCACCGCCAGTCATGTATAGATGACAAACCAAAATGTGCCCAGCACGCCACGGTCAAGACCACATGACAGTATTAAAGGATGAATTCGTAGCTTGGCGTCGAGGGCACGTTTTTGCTTTTTTGACGTGGTGGTCAAAAGGTTAAGACATCAGACACATGCATTTTGTAAAAGAGAATCAATAATTTTGATATGTTTTGTGACTGTATTGATTGTAAGGGACCTATAGTGTAAAACACGCAGATGGAAGGTGCAGTACGGTAAGCTTACCTTAAGTTATGCATATGTTGAGGCTTTCTGTAAAGCTCGAACGCTGATCCGCGTTGTTCTCTACTACCTGCTAAATCTGTAAGGAATAGGAATAGTAAAGAAAAATATCGATCAACGGTAGCTACCGTTGAGTCAAGTAGTTGATACCATAACAAGTAAACATTTTTTAATCATACTTATACTATACTTATAATATTATAAAGCTGAAGAGTTTGTTTGTAAAGTCTGACATCCAGTCTTACTTAGGGGTATCGTATTACCCAGTTACTGGGTTGTGGAGGTCAGATAGGCAGTCGCTTCATGTAAAATACTGGTACTCAGCTGCATCCGGTTAGACTGGAAGCCGACCCCATGATAGTTTGGGAAAAGGCTAGGCAGATGATGATGATGAGTTTGTTTGTTTGTTTGTTTGCTTGCTTGAACGCGCTAATCTGAGGAACTACTGGTCCGATTTGAAAAATTCTTTTAGTGTTAGATAGCCCTATAGGCTATATATCATCACGCTACGACCAATAGGAGCGGAGCAGCAATGAAAAATGATGCGAAAACGGGGATAATGTGATGCAGACGAAATTGCGTGGGACAGCTAGTATTATTGTAATATGTAACTAACAAATGATATAAAATTTTTAAATGAACGTAGTCAATAACATTTACATTGAAAACGGAAAACTAATGTTATTTTTTCGGAGTTTATCTAAAATGGTAAATATTCCGGTGTTAAAAAAAACAAATACGTTTAAATTTTGGTCATATTGTTTTACATTATTGTTTCTACCTCAACTGCTTTAACTTTCTGATTTTCGATGACAATATAAAAGCGTCAACTCCTTTACATCATATTCTAGACTTATTATAATCATCATGAAATATTCAATAAAAAATGACATATAATTTAATGATTAGCTTACCTATGAGATGTGGATTGTGTGGTAGGTTGATGGCCCGGTGGTGTGACGGTGGTCCTGAGTATGGCGGGGATTGGGGCGGCATCTGACCACCGTACATGTTTTGCTGAAAGTACACTATTCTATTAGTATAAAAGTAACAATTGATGTGATTTAAAAGAAAATCAACTTTATCGTAACGTAAATTATGTTGATTTCAGAATGACTTGTACTATTCAAAATGTTATAAATATATTTTGTTGATTAATGAGGAAATCGAGCCGGTACATATTATATGTATTCGTTTCCTAATATGGATTTTATTTTTACCTGAAAATTCCCTAAATTGTCAGTGTCGTTGACTACGACGTTAAGACTATTCAAGCGCTGCTGCACAAAAGCTATGTATCTTGATTAATCTTTTTATTCAAATACTGATTACCGCTATCCCCAAATATTTTTCAAACCTAACTATTCGTATAGCGATATACAGTAATTGCTCCAGCAGTATTTTTACACCAGTTTAAATATCTAAACCCTGTTGATAAAGGATCATCATTGACGGAGGTTAAACCTGTTATTCTACAGGATTTTAGGGACAGGCCTCCGTAAACTGACAGGGTGCATTCAGCTCCTTATTTTGAATCTTATTCCATTGGAATTTAAACGGAGACGCACCGCACGATGCGCCGTGTCTCCCTAAATGAGCCCTAAAAGTCACGGACATATCAAACCGCAGTTCGCATTACTGGTTTTTTGATTTTAGCTGTATTATGTACATAAATGTAGTGCTGCGTACAGAAAATTTAATTTTACATTTAGTAACAGAAAAAACTATTTAAAAAATATGCTGCTGAAGCTGAATGCGCCTTGTAATATTTTGGAGGCCTGTCCCACATCCTGTATACAAAAAGTTTAATAAGGTATCTAGTACAAAATGCAACACATACGTGCGGGACTAACCTGTTGGTAATTATTATGGTTATGCGGCCTATGTGCGGGCTGTGAGTGCGAGTGCTGGTGCGAATAGTGCGGGGAGCCCGGGAACCCGCCCGGCGCCGCCTGCCGGGGGCCCGGGGGGCCTGGGGGGCCTGCGGGGGGCTCCATGTTCTGCTGGGGGGTGGAACGGACAAGTTAGGACTGCAAGCTTTAGCTAGTAGGTTAAAAACTGTGCTGAAGAAATCTGTGCAAAATTATTAGATTAGGTGGTGATTAAGTTTAGAATCCATAAGCAACAAAAATGCTTTTCGTGTGGTTAGTTAACCCTAACCTGGTGTCAGAGTTTTAATGCCGCCCATGGGCCTCTGTCTTGGCTTAACATGCCTTTGAGAAATATATCTCAGGCATGCTTGGTTTCCTCACGATATTTTCTTTCACCGAAGCTTATCTGCTAGTGATAATATAAAATTTCGTCCCTTTAGTATATTAAGGTAACTTTGTACGCAAAATAGTCTTCAATAAAGTTTGAATGTGATTTTTATTCACCAAATAAATGAATGCTATTGGATCCAGACTCAAGGTATTATCAAATCTTATTTCGGATGAAATGTTTCAAATCGATTTGGTTTATAGGTTCAAATATTAAGACAGGTAAAGGAAGTAAATTCCATGCAATTAAAGACCCAATGCAAGAAAAACAATTATTACCTATGTCATTTAGCATCAGTCAATTATAATAGTAGATTGTTGCATCGAGCGCAAAGTGAGTTATTAATGCACGAGTGTTATGTTGGTGCCCGAGCGCATGCGAGGGCACTAAATTAACATGAGTGCATTAATTACTCACTTTAGCAAGGTGCGTAATCTGCTTTTCTTTCAACTACCTTGACAAAATATACCTACTTTAAATAAAAATCAAGTTAATGAAACAAAGTTTAATTTATCTTCCCTTCAAACATACAATTATTAAAACTGCACTTATTAAAGGTTATTAACAACTTCATTTTCAGCTGTTTTATAGTTTCTGGGTTGAATTTATACCGCTATCGCTGTCAATTTCCATGATTTTTTTAACTTTTTTTTTGCTAAATATGAAGTATCAAAGTTTTGCAATGGTACAAAATGCGCGCCATTTGTTTTATTTTTTTTTCTTTTATTCAGCCGATTTTTACTTTCAGCCAGTATCTTTTTGATCTAATGCATACATTAACTTAATAGGAGGCATTAAACCTCTGTGGTAAATTTAATTCTAAATTTAAAACAGTGCAGTAATGAAAAACAGTGCAATGATGAGATTTCAAACAACTTTTCTCCACTGTTTTGGTTCTAAGCAAAAAAGACATCCTTTGTGATCGGCTTTGTAGTGATTAATGATAGCGTAGTTGAAAGAAATAAAACAAAAGTGTATATTTAGACGACATTATATTCTTACCCCATTTCTAGGATGGTGTGAGTTGTCTGGTGGGCGGTAGTGTTTGGGTTTGGGCGGCGGCACGGGCTTGTAGGGCGGCACGGGGGCTCCGCCGCGACCTCCGTAATCCGCTTGAGACGCAGAATTTGTACGCCCACTGTACAGAAGAAAACAGAAAATATTTGGTAAATATTGTTTTATTACTGTTGGTCTCTTTAATTTGTTGTCTAATATTATGTCAAGTCATGACTCAGTGTGAACGATCAAACACCATAGCTAACATGTTTGACAGCAGATTAATTAAGAGTCATTTGCTCGTTTTCAATAACGCTAAGCGACACCTAAATTAATGCTTAAATGCACTATTGGAATGTCAACTCTCGCCGCAAAGGAGACCGTGAAACAGTAAGCATTTGGTATCGCATAGTGCAATGAATATCACTAGTATGATCTGTTTGTCAAAACCTGGTTTTTACAAGGTGGAAGGGAAACCGACACGAAAACGGTTACTACTTATTCAGTGCATAATACTGAGTCCCCGGATAGAAATTTTTCACCGTTTATTTAAAAAAAAAACCGGTCAAGTGCGAGTTGGACTCGCGCACGAAAGGTTCCGTACCATTATTTAAAAAAAAAACACTTTTTTGTATGGAAGCCCTCTTAAATATTTATTTTATTCTGTTTTTAGTATTTGTTGTTATAGCGGCAACTGAAATACGTAATCCGTAGAAATTTCAACTGGCTAACTATCACGGTTCATGAGATACAGCCTGGTGACAGACGGACGGACGGACAGCGAAGTCAGACGGAACCCTAAACAGCAGCTGTTTCCTACAAAAGTGCAATACTAAAACGGTCAAAATTAATGGAACAGTTGATTTTTTTAACCAGCATCGAAATCGCGAAAAGAAAATCAGCTGTCCAGCAAAAACTTCGATACCTATTCGACCCAATCTTTCCTTAAGCAGATTTTTTTTTGCGATTTCGATTGTGGTCCCATGGTGAAAATCGTTACTTACCTGTATTTGGCATGGTCATTGGTTGGCACATTGGGCAGCGACGGTCCCCGCGCGTGCATGGGAGTGTGTGGACTGTTTCCGTTCATTGGCGGAGGCCGGCTGGTTTGAGGACTTCGGTATTCCGGAGGCCTGTTACAACAACCAATTAAGTATCACCCAGTAAACTAATAAGACAGAAGACATTTCAGTTTTAAAATACGCTATAATATCTACACAATTCGCAATTTTATTCACTAAATAAACCTCCTTTTTAAATTAAAAACTTATTTGCCTTTGCATCGACCTAATGAAGACTGGTAGAGAATGCTCAAGGCATTATGTCATTGACAGTCCGCCTTTGTTATTTTTAGTTGAGGATAATAAATAATAAACAATATAGTGAATAGGATGAGGAGACAAATGGCATAGATCTAGATTTGCTTATTAACACGTGATTATACATATATGAGTACAGCAGTCATTGTTCCGATAGCTGTGTCGGCCAATGGCTTAATAGCCAAAAGCCTCGACCAACATCTGAGGAGACTTTCGCTTTGCAGCTAGATCAAAGGCTTTGATTCAGAAAGCAGTACTTCTGGACACGGCGCGTATTATTAGGAGGTTCCTCTCTCAAGAGCCCTGACCACCGGTAGCTCGGACACTGTTCCCGATGCCGGTGGGCAATTTTTTTTTTTAATTTTAAATGGTTTTTAAGTATATATATAATTTTGTAAAAATATTTAAAAGTGTAATTAGTATGTAAGTAAACCGAATAAACGAAATGATAAAGAGGTAAAAGTTGTTTGTACGTAAGGGGTAATCTACGGAACTACTAATCCGATTCCGAAAATTCTTTCAATACTGGGAAGTAAAATTATTCCCGAGTGCAATTGGCTATATGTAAAACGTTTTAGTGGAATAATTTACAACCATAAGGCGTGTGTATGAGTTACTAGCTATTGAGAAACACAGCACAGCGAAAACACAGCAATTGCGAAACTGTGAAGTTCAAAGTTTCGCAATTGCTGTGTTTTTATTTGTTGTGTGTGTATATATGTACCTAGATGACATCAACTGCCAAGATTACAGGTGTATACATACTTTTTCTTGTAATTTATCATTTTCACCACTTTATCAAAGAGTCACACATGAACACCACTTTCAAGGCCGTTAATACCACACGAAACTTCGCCCATCCAAAAACTGAACTGACTCAAAACTTTTAGACATATTCTAAAACTCCAAAACACAATGATAATGTAGTAAAGAGAACGCTACACCGTGAAAGTAGTAACAAGTTGCTGGTCCATTGTCTGAGATCTATTGTAAGCTAGTTTTGGTCAGTTGACTCGACCTTTTTTGGGATTAAAAGGTGCCTATTGTGTTTTTTTTCAACTGCATGGTATTTAAAATGGTACGAGATTGGGTTACATATTGCAAATCTTGGTGACTGTTGAATACATTTTTTTTATCTAGACATTGTTGTTACTGCTAGGCAAATACCGATCATTTTATTTCCATAAGTGAGAAAACAGTGCTCTGTATGGTGTCGGACGCAAAGAATAGCACCATCCCATATCTTCCCGTGGGTGTCGTAAGAGCCGAATAAGGGACTTGCCAGAATTATAATCTAAAAACTATATAGAAAATGTTCTTAGATTATAATTATGACATAGTTATTTATTTATTATTTTTTATGGTTATTGCTACATTGTAATTTGACAAACAGATTGTGACATTTCCGTATTATGTAAAAATTGTGACTAGTAGAAATTGTGATTATCGTTAATGTTTTAGATTATTTTGACATTAAACTCTTTAACAGTACACATTTCGACAAATATTCTTCATTGTATGATTTGCGAGAGATTTATATTTAATTCATTGATTATTTTGATTGTTATTGTTATTAATTGTTTTAGTCAGATCTGTAACTACCTATTAAATTTGACTATGGCTAATAATAATCGCATCAATAGCTGTATCTATAGTACTATTTCATTCAAACCTAATTGTTGCATGCCGTAAGGTAAAATGTATCGGGACACTTAATGAATATTCCAACTCACATATATGTATACCTACATTATCAGCAAATAAATGATTTCTTTCTTTCTTTCTTTCTTCAGAGTATGGGCAGCGCATTCTCTGTGCTTTTGTGACAACCGTACTGCGATCGCCAACCCGCCTGCCAAGCGTGGCGATTATGGCAAAACCCCCCATGTCAATGTGTATGTATGTATGTCAATGTGGCGAAACTTGGGGGAGGCCTATGTCCAGCAGTGGACGTCTTTCGGCTGAAATGATGATGATGATGAAGTGAGAAAAAGTGAGATCTGACTCACAGAGTCCGACCAGGTATAATCTACCAGATAACTTCTTAAATGGAAAAGCATTTATCTGCTGGATAGCATAATGAACCTATTATCCTCTCACTGCTGGGACACAGGCCTCCCCACTGTAACACGGGCACAGTGCGAATTAGTGGATGTCGCATCTCGTCGAAGTTTTGGTTGTGAGACGTTTGTCTTACAACCAAAGCTTCTTCACGATATTGTCCTTCAACGGAAATGGATCTGCTGAATTGCATAACCGTAAATAAACTAACGGTGAAGTAGGCTACAATTACATATTTAAAACTGACCTGTAGTTCTGATCTGGACTTCTGTAATCGAGTGAGCTGTGTTCGTGCGAGTTTGAATTCCGTTGAGGACTCTGTGTCATGTTACTCTGTGACATTGCCGTTGGGTTTGGAGGCGGTGGAGGTTCCATTTTACTGTAATATTAAATAATTATAAGTGAAAAGAGATAATTGTACGAGATTGCAGCGAAGCCCAAAAAAATATTAAGATCTTTTAAAATTGACTAACACGTAATGTACATTGGCGGAAGTCTGATAGTTAAATTGTTTCTTCGAGACTCCGTTGAGCTTC
This sequence comes from Cerastis rubricosa, assembly GCA_949152445.1. Taxonomy (NCBI): domain Eukaryota; kingdom Metazoa; phylum Arthropoda; class Insecta; order Lepidoptera; family Noctuidae; genus Cerastis; species Cerastis rubricosa. Next base: position 6,612,107 of record OX424547.1, read on the forward strand.
ATTGTCTTGGCGCTTTTCTGGTGGTCGTCACTATTATCTCTCCACTCACTACTAATCCATACCAATACAATCACTGCTATACAGCCCGGGTTTCGAGCCATTGCATGTTCACAGAAAAGGGAGGGGGATAGAGATAGGGGGATTTTCCTAAATCCGGTTTACTACTGAGCTATGTCCACCTCTGTACTATTTGCTTGAAGTGTTAAATAAATAAATAATAAATGTCTCAGAAAATGTCTGTAAAACTACTCGGGACCAAACATGAGAACTCTTGTCTTGCAGTAACACACTACATTGCAGTTTAAAATATTGTTCCTATAAAATTCTTCAACTTACATAGAAGGTGGTGCAACTTTCAGGTCATCGGGTGCGTTAGGTGGAAGGCGACAGGAGCCCACTGCTGACCCATTGTTGGAGGCACCGCTGTAGTCGTACGATGACGTGCCGTCGTATGAACTCTGCTGTTTTGGAAAATAATATTTTGCTAATTAAAAAGTAAATAACTACTCATTCAAATAAAAGAGCCAAATCAAAAACAATCAGCGCCTCACAGGTACTTTCAAAATATATTTTCTATTTATCAGATATTTCAATATTTTCAACTACTGGTTTTTTATTATATAATACTGGTATTTCAACATTATTATTAAAACTAAATTAATTACTATTCATAAAACAATTAAAACTAGATAATTATTAAAAACTAAAATAACAACAATTTATAAAAGGGCGTCAAAAAACTCCTCCTCAACGCTGTCAGCTGGTAACGTGTCCAAGAGACTGGCGGCGTTGCCACGTTGTATGGCAATACTTAGCCTTTGGCCAAGGTAAAACGCAGCCCTTGGCTCACTACTGGATTAAATAGGACATTTCACCACATTTTCAATACGCAGTCCACGTACGAATTTGTCTACAAGTTCCTGTAAGTCGATTAAGTATGCAAAAGTATAATAAAATATATATCCCATACACAGCATGTATATATCAGAAAAATGTGTGGTGAGTGAAGAAGATTCATTTTGATGGTCTGTGCCGTAGGTACCCTTAAATATGACTACGCCCTGTACCTATGTCCACAAAACATTGAAACTCTTAGACATATGAACTGTACTAACCGGGTTAGACGGATGTCGATGCCTATCCAACGACCCCTGTCCCTGACTAGGCTGTATGATCATACTGGTCGGACGCGCAGTGTACGTCGCAGCCTCATCGCTGCCCGGGTCTTTGGGAGGCCCGAATAGACGCTCTTGAGCGCTTGGACGATTTCCCTGGACGAAAAAAAATATTAGTAACACTGCACAGAAAACAGAGTTCTAGAATCGAAAAATTAAAAGTCAAATCATCTCTATAAGTATTTATTATTTTATGAATGCGCGTTTTTTCAGTTAAAGATGGCCTTCAAATCACTTGCTCGTCTTCCAATCCGACCAGGATACAAAGGACCAAAAAAGGTCTAGCGAAGGACTTTCAAACTTTACTTGTGGACTTAGGTTAGCTGGGCTGTTCCCGCAATTAGCCTCTTTATTGGGCCATTGTTGACTTTATAGACTTTAACATGACAGCTGACGCCCTAGCAAATAAAACCATAGTCATAGGGGAGAGGTATCGTATCGTACTACTGCTAACTGGGTTGTTGAGGTCAGATAGGCAGTCGCTCCGTGTAAAATACTGGTATTCAGCTGCATCCGGTTAGACTGGAAGCCGACCCCAACATAGTTGGGATAAAGCGAGGATGTTGATAGGAGAGAGGTCGCTGGGTCTAATTTTATGTGATCAAATGTTCTTGTGATATCGCACAAGCAAGGTTATTCTCGATTCAAGAGTACTTACAGAAGTGTTATGTCTTAGGTTGTGCGGCGGTCTGCCGGGCGGAGGCGCGGGCAGCAGCACGCCGCCGGCCGGCCGCGCCACCGTGCCGCGCGGGGGCAGCTCTGGTACTGACGGAAACCATGCTTCATTATAACGGGGAACTTACATACATTTATTTATTTATTTATTCATTAACAAATACATTTGTATTAACAGGTAACACCCAAGCTAACAAAAGTAGTCATACATTGCTAATTATGCAGTCCCAAGTAACGGGTACCAAGTTACATAGTAAGGTCCAAAAGTCAACTATAAAATTAAAGCTTTATATCCAAATAAAGCCAGTAGGTACTCATGCTTAAGTTAATGTTAAAACAACGGTAAAGGGGAAAATCTAATCACCTTATTTCTGAACCTTTTGTCTGGTAACACTTAATATTTATTTTTTACTTGTTTGCTCGAAATTCACAAGTCGTTTATAGCTACCTATAACGACGACTCGGGAAGCGGGTTGTGCACCCACGAACGATTTATTGTGCGACCCGTATGCTGGGTGCTTGTCATCGAAGGTGTTAAACAATAGGTTAATCATTTTCATCCTGACGGCGGTTGGTATCGTAACGAACTTACCGGTTCCATAGAGCGGTGAGTGCGGCGGCGAGTGCGTCATAGGATTGCACTGGTAGGGCGGAGCCTCGTTGTTGCCCAGACTGTGGCTCTGGCTGTGGTTCACGCCATTGCTCGGAGCCCCGTTCGTGCTTGCAGAGAAACCGTACTTGCTGTCTCCGTAGCCGCCTTGCTGTTTGTTGAAATGTTATGTGTTACCATATTACAATATTTTTGGTTGCTTTTAATGTTTTCAAATAAATTAACATGCATTATTTTGTAGTTTATTATGTGGACGTTTTCAAAGTAGAATTTTATATTTTGTTCATCAATTCAGCTCAGTTAAACTAATCGGACAGTAAAAACTGTATTTATACGTTAGTAGGTAATCTAAAAGTAATTTCCTCCACTTTTTACAAAGATATTGATTTAAGAGAGATGATTGGCACATGGAGCTGCATGGTTACCTTCTCCATTTTAATTACATGAAATTCAAGAACTATGATACAAATAAGGAAAATCTCATTTACTACTTCCAAAATCAAGTTTATATTCTACATAATCAATTTCCCAATCTAAAATCAATTTGGTAATATCCAAATAAGGCCAGAACGCAATAAATCATACAAATAGATACAAACCGTATAAGGAGGTGGCACAGCGTCGGCCATATGGTTGATATCGTCGTCCCGGTCCATATTATCTTGCGTCGTAGCTATCGAAGGATCAGAAGACGACTTGACGAGTCTCGGAGCAGGCGGGGGACTGACTTCAAGGTCACTTTCAGGACTCGAAGCGTAAGACAGCCTATTCTGAGTGCTCGATGACATTGAGAACAAAAAGTCGTCCGATAGCGGTTCTGGCCTCTGTTTCATTCCATTCCAGAATGTTCGATGTCGCATCCGATAGGGTGGGTTATGGAATAGGGTGACAAGACAAGACAAATGAATGATTGCATTTAACACATTACAGAAACTAAAAACGGGGTTTAGCGTCTGTCAATGATTAATGGTTGTACTGGGTTTTTACACACTGGAATCGATATTCAAATAAAAGGAGAATTTAAAAGAAAGAAGAATCAATTAAAACTTACTTTATATAAAACTTTTGAATTCAACCAAAGAATCCGGATCTCTTAAAAGTTGGAGTGAATCGGTTTCTTATAGGCAAGCGTGCTCCACCGCTTCACATCAGGTGAGTGGCGGCCAAACGAATGCCTATTTAGTATAAAAAAGGACCAAGAAACCAATTGATTTGTCACTTGATCCTAAAAGACTTAGGTATTTGAGTATCGATTCAATAAAACACAGGTGGTATTTAACACTGGTCATTTGTGACAATATTTACAAAACAAAAACACACTGGCAGTAAATCTTTGGCTTAAACTAATAAGGAATAAAACAAACAAAATACATATTATAATAAAAAATAAAAAAGTGCATAAGCAAATTAACATAACCAGTCAAGCAGCCAATATACAAATAAAAAAGCTAAGAAAATAGATATATGAATACTTGTGCTAAATCTAAAATGGTAACTTCGGTTAACTTTGTTAGAACTATAACATCTATTTTAGACATACCCTAAATGCTGTTCGGAAATCGGTTTGGTAATGCTAACGTCTCTTTCTGCTTCTGATTTACTTTCATTCTCTATTTTCTCTATCTCCTCCAACTTCAATGTGGGAAGAGATAGATTTCTATACTTATTTAAGTTCCTACCGGTAGGTATAGGCAGTGTTCGTGCTTCACTAAACCTTCCTGGTTCTAGTATTGGGGACTTGTCACTACATTTGCAGTTTGGGATCCTACACGGTTGCCTTAACGGTCTTTCTAAAGTTTTAAAAAGAGGTTTCGGATTCTCTTTTTGAAGTCGCGCCTTCCATTCGGGGACTTCATTTGTCTTTTTTACGTCATTGTCAGTTTGGAAAAATGAAGCTGGCCGGTACTGATCCGTCATTGGAACGACTGACGAGGGTCTTTGAACGTTTTGAACTGGCGACTTGGTAGTCGTTTCAAGAACGCTGTAAGGTCGAAAACTCTGTGGCGGATATACATTACTTTTGGCAAATATGTGACTCAGCTCAGGACTTTCGTTCAGAGCAGTTTTTAATTTAGGATTCAATTTCCTCTGATAATAATTCTGCCGGTCATCGTAAGGATAACTAGCTAAAGTATGTCTATTCTTATTAGTCAGGTAAGTATTTGGCACACTGTAAGCATTGTTAGGCATGCATGGCGTTAGAGTTTCAGAGTAGTAGTAAGGTACTACATGATTTCTGTTAGCGTCATACAAATGGTCGTGATGTTTAGTGCTGGGGTTAAGATTCAGGGGTTGTAAGTTCTGGGGGGAACTGACGGGTCGTTGGGGCGAAGGAGGGTACATGTTCAAAGGATAGGAGATGGGGTAGAAGGCTGGGTACGGCGAAGGTGGAATGGGGAAGTATATGTCCGACACCATTTCAACGTGCTACACCGCCGCAAGACAGAACAGAAGAGAATTGGTTAATATATAATGTTTTAAAATCATTGAAATGGGGATACAACCGAATGACAAGACTAGAACTAGAGGGTTACCATGACCTATTAGAGCAGTATTGTTTTAATGTCACTCCAGTGTGGAAAAGAGACGGAGCTAAAGAGGACGTATAGCGCTATCTCTTTTACACACTGGAAAAAGAGTAAAATAATACATTTTTAAGACGTCATGGTAGGCCCCCTGGTTTAATATTAACGTGTAAATAGATTACGGTCGGTCAATGACATCGAATGTTTAGATCGATCCGGCTTAGTATACAGGGTTATTGGTAAAACACCAACAACCTCTTAAGAGGTCGTTGTACTCATCATTATGTATGAACAACATTTACTATGGAACCAAATCTGAAATCGCGGAAAAAAAACAGCTGTTCCGTACTTTATGTTCACAAAATGTACAAAATGTAGGGAACAACAGATTTGTTTTTTCACGATTTCGGGTTTGGTCTCATAGTAAAAGTTGTTCATAATGATGAGTAGAATGACCTCTTAAGAGGTTGTTGGTGTTTTAACAATAACCCTGTAGTGCATGGCAGCCGGATTACAAGCATCCATTGATTAATCAATTCATCATCAATTATTTTTTTAGGTGATAAATGTGGACTTGTCTATGACACCCGACCACAATCTAGCTGCACTTTTATAAGACCTTCTTGGCCTGTCTTAAAAGTCAATTTAATGATAAAATACTTGATACTACAGTGGTATCCACATTTTAGATGCCCATTAAATAAAGTATAAAGACACTAAGAGACATTGAGAGCACATAAAATTTACCAAATGCACCAAATTGCCTTTACTAAGCAACCATCTTGAAGCATGATGCGTTTACTGTTGTCATACAAAATACGTTAACATTGAGAAATGAATCCCATTGGGTAATGGATAGTACATATAATATGAACATAAATATATGGCGTGAATAGGTTTTGTTATAAAACAAGTGATTTATTGATTTAGTTGGATAACTAACTTCCATTGTCATATTATACTTAACTATAACATCTTCTTGCATAATTATTTCTCATGATTTACTTTTTCTTTTTTTTTGTTAATTTTGATAATAAATACTTTTCCTTTCTTTCTTTTCTATCTGTGTTATAATCAGAGGTCGGAATTAGGTAGAGTTATTTATGTACTTGCATCGATATGTTGATATTAATATGGATCTTCCCGGGATTTCCCGGGATTTATAATACAATCCCGCGTGGCCAACAATACTACAAATAAATAATAATAAAAACCTCAGAGATAGATAAGACAAATAAAACAAAGATGTTTAACACACAATTTTTTTAGTAACATTGTGCGTGTGCGCATTGGAATTTTGCAACTTCGGGCATCTGATGTCGGATGGTTTAAATTGTGTAAAAGTAAATAACTTTTTATTTAATAAATCATGGGATTTTTCTGCTCTTTCAAATGATCTCGGGATTTGAGGCATATCCACTTTATTCTTTCGCTGTTAGAAATCAGTGTAAGTACAAACATAACTCTACCTAATTCCGACTTCTGGTTATAATATCGTGTCCTGCGTGTCCTGCTGTTTGTTAATTACAGGAACTGGTGGACGCTACAGAGGGCGCCAAACTAGTGGCTCAGTTCTGGGCCGACACAATTTACATTGCCATTGACACGCTAAGAAGAAGGTCTGTGTTTACGCTACAATTACAGCAGACAAGCACGTATTATATCGCTTTCCATCCGGTGAGGCAGTGGTCAAATGCAAAATGTCACACAGGTAACATTATACTTTTTTTTTTTGGGACAAGCCCGCCACATTATTCCCAAACCACGGTAATTCCTGTACGCTAGAATCATCAGTGGCGACCTCCAGAAATCGCCGAGACAATAAAGTTCGACGAAGTCCCAAAGAAACAATTTAATTGTCTTGGATTCCGCAACAAAAATAATCAGAAACTAAAAGGGGAGGAGTAGGAAAAAACATAACGTCCACTTCCCTCCATATCAGCTGGAGACAGAAAGAAACTAAGCCGAGTAGCGTAGCAACACGGATAAATAATATTATCACACATCATCAGCCTATAATGTTCCCACTGCACGGACACTGGCCTCCTCTCAATGTGAGGGAGTGGGCTTTAATCCACCACGCGGGCCCAGTGCGGGTTGGTAGATGTCACATGTCTTCGACTTTTTAGTTCTAGGACATGCCGCTTTCCTCACGATGTTTTCCTTCACCGTTTTGAGAGCAGCGATGATGAAATAAATTACACAAAGTAATGCGCCTGCTTGGGTTAGAACCTACGACTTACTGCTCGTAAGTCGGGGCTGCCACCACTGGGCCACCGCTGCTCTCCCCAATATAATAATAATATTATCATTTAATATTAATGGGTCCTAATTTTTTATTATTGATTTAATCTCTTCTACATCGTTCTCACATATTTGTTATTCTCAACATGAATGATGTAACGAAGATTGTGTTACAATATTTTGATTTAAAAGAGTGTCCATGGAGTTTCTTGCCCATTCTTCTCCATAGAGATCTACGCTTTGGAACGGGCAACTACGGTACTTTCACAAGTTATTATGCCTTGTGTCTGGGACTGTAGCTTTGCGTTTTGTTCTGCTTTTTTGACTTTTAAAAGTGCCTGTAATGGTCTAATTGACATAAACGCTTTGAGTTTGAGTGTATAAACATGATACTTACCGGCGTCTCAAAATTGAATTCGGTACTTTTAATTTAGGTATTAAAGACTAAACAGAAACATTAAATCGATACTTGTTTTACAACAAAACCCCCCCGCATCCCAGAACACTTATCCCAAATAACCAAAATACCCTGAAATTCAATATAAAAACATGAAATCTTCTCACCTTAGTCTCGGACACCCACAGTTGCTGCTGCTGCGTCCTCTGTATCAAGTCTATGAGCTTGCTGAACCAGGTGTTCTGGTTCGCTTCGCTCAGTGTGATCGTGTGAGTGAACACGTGGCCCCATACTCGCTCCATGTGTTGGCACTGTTCTAGGAGCTTCTTTGAGGATTTGTGTGCAGACCTGGAATAAACAAAGAAATAAAATAGTATTTATTAGTCTCGCACAAGATAGAAAAAAAATTTGGTTAAGATTAACAAAAAAAAAACAAATTATATAAAAAAACGGCCAAGTGCGAGTCGGACTCGCGCACGAAGGGTTCCGTACCATTATTTATAAAAATCACTTTTTTGTATGGGAGCCCCCTTAAATATTAATTTTATTCTGTTTTTAGTATTTGTTGTTAAAGCGGCAACAGAAATACATAATCTGTAGAAATTTCAACTGGCGAACTATCACGGTTCATGATATACAGCCTGGGGACTTGGGGTTTGACCTTTTGAGTAAGAAACCGTAAAAAACACAACATGAAGAAAACAAATTTCGGTATATATTTTTAACCACAAAGACAGTCTGTTTTACAAATACATTATTAAGACTACCTCGTTGGTATACCAGTCGCAAGCGCGCCTGCTGAGCATGGCCCTCCTGGGTTCGAATCTTCAAATCACACATCTTCAAAAATTCTCAGTAGCAGCCACGGAGCCTGGATTTGTGCTCGATTGAAGCCAATAAATAGGCTCGCCCATTATTACATGGGACGTAAACATAACAGGCGAAATGTGGGTGTGTATTATAGGAAGCGACTGCCTATCTGACCTCCACAACCCAGCAACTGGGTAATACGATACCTCTTGGTAAGACTGGATGTCAAACTTTCGGCTTCTGACTACTCGTAAACACTGTCAAAGATCTATAAACTACATCCGGGACCAACGGCTTAACGTGCTTTCTGAGGCACGGAGGAAACTCGGCATGTAAGTCACCCATCCACGGACCAACCTCGGCAAGCACGACTTAACCTTAAAGATGCAAAATGTGGGTGTACTAGTAGGTATACCTCGGGTAGGTATGCCTTATCCTTCGGGGATTACAGGCGTTATGTTATTATTAAGGCGCGTTGAGTTTTATGCAATAATTATTATATTCCCCGAAGGTATAAAACACCATTTTGTTAGTTCCATTCAGGAGCGGTTAAGCAAAATTAACTGGGTTTAAATATAGAATCAAATAAAAAGGGTTATGTTACTAGTAACACTGCCTGACCTAGGAATCGAACCCAGAAATCAGCAGCAGCGCTCAGAAGGCGCGTCTGCATTTTTTTTATGAACGAAGCAGTATGTTTCTTCATTTCGTGTGGTTAGCTCGGATTCGATTTCGATTCGATAAATCGTTTGTCTATCTTGTTTTGGCATTACAAAAGCGAGCGAGATAGAGATACGACTTTCCGAATCGAAATCAAATCCAAGCGTTTGTGAACACGGGGTCTGGTCTCAGGGTTTTTAAGCCGCCCACGGGCTTCTGACTTGGCTTCATGACGTCGAGAAATATGTCTCATGCTGGTTTCCTCACAATGTTTTCCTTCACCAAAACTAGTGATAATTATACAACACGAACCAGTCAATAAGAAGGAGGTATGCCCTTTTTAGATAAACTATTCCCTGTAAACATACAGCAAAATAAAAACTCAATAAAATTGATATGCAAACAATACACATGGCATACTTACTTTGGCAACCCAGCCCTAAGCTGTTTAATGATATGTTTGTTATCTGCTTTCAAGAATATAACGATAGGGTAGAACTGTGCGTAGTTGAGCCGGTCCACTGCGTTGGGTGTGATGTCCAATAAGGCATGCTTGCCTCTTTCCATGATCGTTCTGATGCTTGACAGGCGGATTATACCGGCCGACTTCGTTTTGGTATCTTCTAAAGTGCTGTCCATTTCTAAACAAAAGGAAATGTAATATTAGAATGATTGAAGCTTTTGGATATTGCTTCTTTACTTCTTCTTTTTTATCGTGTGGTTAGCGCCTAACCATGACGTCTTAAAACATTATTGTTCCATTCCTATTCCAGTGTGGGAAAGAGATGGAGCTAGACGACTTGTATAGCTCCGTCTCTTTTCCACTCTGGAATAGGAATGTCATGGTACGGACGCTGGTGTCTACAGTTTTTATACCGCCCATGGGCCTTTGACTTGGCGTTACATGCCGTCGAGAAATATCTCTCAGGTAGGTATGCTGGTTTTGGCCTCACGATGTTTTCCTTCACCGAGGCAAGTGATAATCTAAACTATATTATATTATAAAGAGGAAATATTTGATTGTTTGTTTGTTTGCATTGAATAGGCTCCGAAACTACTGGACCGATTTGAAAAATTCTTTCAGTGGTAGATAGCCCATTTATCAAGGAAGGCTATAGGCCATATATCATCACGCTACGACCAATAGGAGTGGAGCAGTAATGAAAAATGTTGCGAAAACGGGGAAAATGTGACGCAAACGAAGTTGCGCCGGACAGCTAGTTATACAATACGCACACGACACACTCACTCATATCTTGGGTTCGAACTTGACTAGTTGACCTATGACTTAGCTGTCCGACGGTCACACCACTAGGCTATTACTGTTGGATATGGCTCACGTTATTATAAGGTAGGTCGACTACACCAAAAACATGCACTTCCATGAAAGTGTGTTTGAGAAATGGATAAGTAATTTTGTGAATATAACTTCTATCTTGAATTGACGAATGCGATCAAGTTTATATGTATACCTGGATGATTACATCATCCCAGATTACTCAAATAGACCATCACTTTCAGATACCAACAGAATTAAAAACTTAAACAGCTAAATAGAAATACCTCCATTAAGAAAAGTAAAAAAAATAATTATAGTACACCTACATTTCGCCAGTCATGTTTAAGTTCATGTAATAGAGGGCGCCCAAAATGTCAATGTGGTAACACTTGGGGAGGCCTGTGTCCAGCAGTGGCTTTTGGGCTGAAAATGAATAGAGGGCGAGCATATTGCCAACAATCGGGTACAAATCCAGACTCCGTGGCTGCTTCTAGCGGGTGTATGTACTATTAGGCACACCTCTGCCTAACTCTTATGGCTTACAGGCGATATATTTATCTTTATAATGGGTAAGCCCGTTAAAAGCTAATTGTAGATGGCACGACTATAGCTGGTTCTCAATCTGACCAATGAGGTCGAGCTATTATGAAATATAAAATGACATTACAAGATTTTCAACCAATGACGATGCTTGGAACCAGCTATGGTAGCGCCATTAGTTCCACAGTTTCCATCCCCATTATATTATTTTGTGTACTTACTTGGCGAGGAGAATTTATCAGGGCTCTCAGTGAGCAGTCGTTCCCTGGCGATGTCGGCGACGGCGCCCAGCACGATGACCGGGCGCACGAAGCCGGGCTGCTTCAGCACCACGCGCTCGTACGCCGGGAACTTGCTGATGCTGTCCGACAGCACCACCTCGTCCCAGTGCTCCTGTGAGGGCATTGGTATAGGATTCATTCATCTGGGAGGAGCTCGTGCCTAAATAATAACAGCATATGCATGGGTCGATCGTTAGGTGAAGCCGCGTTTGCCTAGGTTACAGGTAGTCGTCAGTGGCCTGAAAGTCTGACATCCAGTCTTACCAATGGGTATGGTATTACCCAGTACTAATCGTAACTGGTTGTAACTGGTTGGAAAGCCATGGCCCCATGGCGGATCCTTTATCTCGCAACGTTTTTATATAAAGTGAAATCGATATCATGAATAGATGGTTATTAAAAGTGTTATCATTAACACTAAAAACATGACCTGACCATGTCAGTTTGAAAACTAATTTTCAAAATTTTGTTATTATCTATAACAATTACGGTAAACGAGGCATACAATAAAACGAAGTATTTTTTACACAAAAAGATAGACCAATTCTATCTTTCCACATGTCTACTTTTCAAAGATTACAAAAACTAAATTCTGGGCCGATTTAATTAAGACTGCCATCAACATGCTAGGGGAGAAACTGTCTGGTTCAGATTAACTGCTCCTGTTACTCCGAGAAGGTAGTTTAGAGTAGTCCTCGTTGGCGTGTTGGTTGCAAACGCTACAGCTCAGCATGAGCTCTTGGATTTAGTGTGTTATTAGGTTTTTCAAAAAAAAGAAAATGTCCAATCTGGCCTAGAATTTGTATAGGAGACTTAACAAAGTCATACCTTGCCAAGACTCTTGCTACGTCGATGCGTAGAGCGGCGTCTCCTAAAGAAGTTGTGTTTGCCGTCGTTGCCGCTCATCTCTTTCTTGGTAGCGTTGAACTGCGCTGTTGCCAGCTCTTCAGCGCGTGCCTTATTGGGGATTGTGCCTTTTTGGACCTCTTGGTTGTTACGACCTGAAATTGACATACATAACATCAGGCCTGTGCTCGTGGCTAAATAAAAACAGCCGCACGGGTCGATCTTTAAAGTTAAGCCGTGCTTGCCGAGGTTGGTCCATGGACCATAATTACAAACCGAGTTTCCTCAGTGCCTCCGAAAGCACGTTAAGCGGTTGGTCCCGGCAGTTAATTATTATTCCGAGCAGTAAGTATTTTTCATGAGTTGTTAGATTATACCAGGTTAATGTTGTTTAATTCTTTTTTAATGCCTTGCCCTTATGTTGCCTTGCATATCATAATTTCAATTACTGTAAATCGGTGATTTGAAAAGAATTGACCTGGCGCTGACATTGATCACGACGGCACGGTTGGCGTAGTGGCTAAACGATTGACTGGTGCGCTGCGTGTCGCGGGTTCGATCCCCGCACGGAACAAATATTTGTAAGGCCTACAGATAGTTGTTCCGAATTTGGCTGTTTGTGTTTGTGAGTTTAAACGTTTGTGAGAAACTTGATGATCACCGTCTTGATCACCACCCGTTAAATGTAACTACAAAGGATAGTTATATGCGTTGTTTGGAGACTTACCTATCCTATAGACCTGCCAGGCCCCCACGGTGCCGTTGTGTAGCGTGTCGACGACGTGGAACACGTCTCCGCACCTGAACGACATCTCACCGTCCGTCGGCTCCGTGTAGTGGAAGTGGGTCTTTATGTGGAACGAGTCGCCCGCTGAAAAGGTAAAGGTATTTCGTATTTTATTCGAAAAATCGTGGCGACTTATAGCTATACATTTGCAGTAAAACTTGGCCTTGCATTTTGGTATAGGTTTGCCGTACAATAACTGATCCGCTTGTACTGGTTTTGCATAGCTCGATTGGTTGCCGTGCGTACCACCGTTGTGATATGGCAAAGATTTAAAGTGAGAGGAGTGAAAAAACTAGAATTTTCAATTATCTTACTTACAAGCAATCCTTCACAAGGATTACTTGTAAAAAAACTCAATAGTATTTTATACTAGCTGTCCCGCGCAACTTCGTCTGCGTCACATTTTCCCCGTTTTAGCAACATTTTTCATTGTTGCTTGGCTCCTATTGGTCGTAGCGTGATGATATATAGCCTATGTCCTTCCCCAGGTTGAAATCTATCTTCTTGCCAAATTTCATTAAGATCCGATCAGCCGTTTAGTCGTGAAAAGGTAACAAACAAACAAACAAACATACAAACAAACAGAGTGACTTTCGCATTTATAATATTAGTATGGATAAATGAAAAGGAGACGTATAAGGAGTACGTAAAAGGAGACATATGGCGTGGGCGTGAAATAAAGCCTATTAAAACGAAACAAAAAGCCATAATATTTCCTCCAATCTATAAACCAACATAATCATCATTCTCCTGCCCTTATCCCAATTTATTTGGGGATAGCGCAGCATGACTTCTTCTTCTTCCTTCAATACTTCTACACAGTCTATAATCAGTATTTAAGCAAACAATCATGACGATCTACCGCCCCATTACTTCGTGTTAAAAAAAAAACATCTTTCTAATATATAAAATTCTCTTGTCGCGGTGTTTGTTATATACCAAACTTCTCCGAAACGGCTGAACCGATTTGTATGAAATTTTGTGTGCGTATCGAGTAGGTCTGAGAATCGGCCAACATCTATTTTACATATCCCTAAAACCCATAAAAACTTCCAAGCGAACGAATTCGCGGGCAGTAGCTAGTTTTTGTATTAAAATATAATATTGTTTAACAATTACAAAGATGTACTCACGCATCTGCCCACTGGCCACAGCATTATATTCGTCAGGTGAATGCTGCACGATGAGATCGATGCGCTCCTGCAGACTCAGCAGGAACAGCACAGCTTCCTCGCGCGTCACGCCTTTCATCTCCATGTCGTTCACCTGTTCGACCGCACAAAACTAGGACTCAATGTTCGTGTCATTCTTGGAATTGTGGTACGAAATTTTGGACGCTTTGGTGACCCATAATCAAAATAAAGTGGCAAAAATTCAACAATCTTTTGACAACTCACGCTTGACCAAAAAAAATTGTATTATGACAAAATTTATTTCATTAGAAAGAGCTGAAGTTTCATCATCATCATAATGTCCCCACTGCTGGGACACAAACCTCATCTCTATGCGAAGGAGTGGGCAGTAAAAAGAGCTGAAGTTTATTAAGTAAGTTTCCAGGTAGCTGTAATGGATTCGGAGTTGCACTAGTTGCGCAACTTAAAAGAAACACCCTGTATACAAGGTGGAAGGGAGGACGACGCTAAAACGGTCCAGTTACAACGTATTCAGTACCTACTATCATTTTGAACCGGATAGAAATTTTTCATCGGTATGTTTAAAAGAAAAAGAAGAGTTTTTTAAAATTAAATGTATTTGTTTATATATCTTAACATTATTTATTTATATTTATTAATACTATAGGTTACGTTAGATAAGGCACATAAACACATTGTTCCTTTTCATTCTCTTACACACTATCGTCTACATTTCTTTTTCATTTTTCCTTTCGCAGGTCTGCTGGCAATTCTGGGAAATTTCGTATAAAATAAGCAGTACTTTTGTACTCAAAATATTTTATGATTTTTCCTGTGTTTTCTTCTGTGTGTACATAAACAGTAAAATGAAGAAATAAGTAAAATCCATTTTGTTGGAAACTACTAGTTTTTATTATTAATCAATGACTTTCTATGGCTGTTCAGAATGATGTACTGAATGGAACCGTGGTAAACGTTTTAGCGTCATTTTCCCTTCCACCCTGTATATGCAAATCTCGCGGATAACTTTAATTGCGCGATGCAGGACTGAACGTAGTTCCTATGCCACGATACAGATACCGCCACTACTCCAATACACAGTTCCACACCTTAAGAGGGGACTCTAGTCGGTATTTTAAAGTATTAGAAGGTATTTGAAGAAACTATTGCCGTCGCGCTGCACCCGACCAAGCCACCGTAAAACGCGAAAGGGACAACTGCAGCTCAGGCTGATTTTACCTATAAAAATCTTGACCAAAGACGTTTTGTATTCCGCTGTTTTCTTCTTCAAAACTAAACTGATCTAAATAATTCATATATCAAAATTTAGAAGAAAAGTATATCTATGCTTCTATTATTTTCTTTTTTGTTATACGTTGTTGTATACGTTTTTACTAATGGAGAAATACCGACTAGAGACTAAAATAAACACATACCTTAAGTATCTTATCAGCCGGTTGCAAGCCCTGTAACGCCGCCGGACTGGTCGGCTGTACGCCGGACACGAACACTCCGGACCGGTTGCCGCCGCACAACCGCAGACCGACTGAGCCCTCCTTTTGAAAACTGATCAGACGCGGCTCGCTACTGTAACAGGAAAACGGGAAACTTTATATTCATCTTCATCTCATCTTCATCTTTTTAGTCGATAGAAGTCCACTGCTGGATATAGGCCTCCCCCAAGTGTCGCCACATTGACATAAGGGGGGTTTTGCCATAATCGCCACGCTTGGCAGGCGGGTTGGCGATCACAGTACGGTTGTTACAAAAACACTGAGAACGCTGCTGTCCATTATCTGGAAAGTCCCCTAATCGCCTCCTACGACACCCACGGGAAGATATGGGATATACTAACTTATATTCAATCATTTATCATGTGTTTTACAACATCTTAAATAATAGTATAGTTCACATGGGCATGGGCACAACAATTTTATAAACTACTAGCTGTCCGGTGCAACTTCGTTTGCGTCACATTTTCCCCGTTTTCACAACATTTTTCATTGCTGCTCCACTCCTATTGATCGTAGCGTGATGATATATAGCCTATAGCCTTCCTCGATAAATGGCTATCTACCACTTAAAGAATTTTTCAAATCGGACCAGTAGTTTCGGAGGCTATTCAATGCAAACAAGAAAAAAACAAACAATCAAATCTTTCCTCTTTATAATATTAGTTTAGATTTAGTAGCATTCAAAGTAACTAATAGTCAAAAATAAATTCATATATTTAGTTTGGGTCTTTGGCGTAAGTCTTATTTTTTAATGTTTTGTGATGACATAATTTCAAGGTGTGCTTCTTTCAGGTATTTTTACATTATTTTAAGGTTCCGTGTCCGTGCCTTAAATGGAAAAACCAGTTCCTTTTAAGGCCACTCTTGAGTTCGACGAGTCCGACCGTCTGTAGAGCACTAAAGTTTTTATACATACATTTCATCAAGCCTGTAATCCCTGAAGGGTTAGGCAGAAATGGCCCACTCACCCATATTTCGCCAGTTATGTGTAATAGGGGGCGAGCTTATTGCCATCAATTGGGCACAAATCCAGACTCCATCGCTGTTACTGGGAAATTTCTGATGTTTCCATCAGGAGTTACCCAACCCCCACCCAAACCAAACCCAACCCAAACCACCCAACCAACCCAATAACATTTTACCCGACCCGGAATGGAACCCAGGGCCCCATGCTCAGTAGTCACGCTTCTGGCCCAACGAAGCATTTTTTTTTTTTAATTTGTTTTATGAAAGACGTTGACGTTAGATAATGGGATGGTGTAATATTAACTTACGATGGTTTATTTCTTTGATTATTCATTGCTTCTTCTTCATATAGTTGTCTTCTACTGCTGTAGTAATCTGTAAAGTAAATCTTGATAAGTATTATTATTTCAACATTAGATTGCATCTAGCTTGCACTAAAAAAATCTCAGATTCCTTGTCTTGATTAATTTCATAATTACTGCATTTTATTGAATTCATTCATTTTATTTGAAAATGTTTTTAGTAACTTTCTAGACCTCTGTATCCTCCTTATGCATATGAAGTTTCATTAAAATCGTTTCAGTCATTTCAGAAAATAAGGACTTGCCAGTTTGTATAAAATGCCGTAAGGTGTAAACGCTCTTAAGGTTCGGATAACTACTGCGCGATGTAGGAATTTTGATGTTAGTTCTTCATGTATGTCATAGATGGCGCTTTAGTTATTCGTTATATATTTCTGTATTACTTTTTGTGTTTGTACAACATACCTTCATTCCTCGGCGGCGGCGGTCGGGGCGGCTGGTCGATCTGTTCGTGCGACATCGGGCCTCTTCGTGCGTCTCCGCCCCTCACGGGCGCCGCCACGTACAGGTTCTGTCCGCTGCTGGAGTACCCTGGAGATGCCTCCGCGGCGCCGTATACGTTGTGGGGACTGGCTTCTATTAGAAAAAATGGGAGGAGTTATAATAACACATTGCCTCGAAAACTAGTAGCCTAACTAGAAATCAACTCAACCTAACATCACGCCTGCAATCCCGGAAGATTTTGGCAGAGGTGTACCCCTACAATAGTATACTCATATTTCGCCAATTATATTTAAGTCTTATTTCCAGTAACCGGGCACAAATCCAGCAACTGAGAAATTTCCGATGGAAAACCCAATAACACTTTGCCCGACCCGGGAATCGAACCCAGGACCTCATGCTCAGCAGCCGCGCTTGCGACCACGCGACCAACGAGGCAGTGTTTTTTTTTCATTTTTTCACTGGTTGGGGATTGTTGCCAATAAACCAGACATTGTGTTGATAGATCCATTGGAGCGTCGCGCAATTATTGTTGATGTAACGGTCCCGCATGACGAGAACCACGTGGAAACAAAGAAAGATAAGCATTTCAAATATCTAGATCTGGCTCGTGAGGTTGTCGACATGTGGGACGTGAGTATAGCAGTCATTGTGCCGATAATCGTGTCAGCCAATGGCTTAATAGCCAAAAGCTTCGACCAACATCTCAGGAGTCTTTTGCTTGGCAGCTGGATCAATTGGGCTTTATTCAGAAAGCAGTACTTTTAGACACGGCACGTATTGTTCGGAGGTTCATATCTCTCAAGAGCCCTGACCACCACTGTTTTTTTTTTAATATTTTTAAATGTTTTATAAATGATTTTGTAAAAATATTTAAAAATGTAATGTAATGTAATCTATATGTAAGAAAATAAATAAAGGGATTAACACTATTCTTAACCATAATGTAAATCTCCCCATAAGTACTAATCCTATGTTGTAGAAAATAATTTGCAAATCTGACAATATATTTGATTTTTAAAATATTTGCGAAGGTCACCGATTTGCATTAATTTTCCCAATTATTCACGGTAAATCCGTGATTTACATGTTTTTTTAAGTAGGTAAATACTTTTCTTGTCTTAAAATTTTGAATAGAAATTAAGATAAGTCGCTCGTAAAGACCGCACGATATTTTAAGTGTTGATACAGAAGAATAAGTACATACGACGACGCATAAAGCAATAATTTCCAGTTTAACATGGCCTCGCTTTGTATAGATTTGACGTACAATGAGAGGTCTGCATAAACTGGTTTTGTATAGTTTGATGTGTCGCCGTGCGTACTTAGCTGGAAATAAAATGATATCTATTGAATACTTGTTTACTTAAATGTTATATTTTAATTTCTATTTACGTGTTACTAAGCTTACCTCAATATATTTATTCAAATTAAAAGCACCTTATCTTTGATTCAGCAATCTAGCAAACTTGTTGTGATGTGACCAATAGCTTATCTGAACAAGTCAACATCTGCCTAGGCTTTTCCTAACTATTTTGGGGTCGGTTTCCAGTCTTACCGGATGCAGCTGAATACCAGTATTTTACATGGAGCGACTGCCTATCTGACGTCCACAACCCAGTTAGAACTGGGTGATACGATACGTCTTGGTAAGACTGGTAGTCAGACTTTCGGCCACTGACTACTTGTAACGACTGCCAAAGATCTACAATTGACAGCCAGGACCAACGCCTTAACGTGCTTTCCGAAGCACGGAGAAACTTATCTGAATTACTAAGAGCTTTAATTGGTATCTGGTGCAGGAACTTTTATTCATATTTCTTTTTCTTGTGATTTTCGTAAAGACCGTAAATATTATTTTCCAAAGATGCCCAAAAAAAGTTTGTTTGTGGAGTACTTTTGTTTTTTTTTTTTTATAAGGCCTAATTCTAATTTTGTCAACATGGATTCGAATAAAAATAAAACCTCCCTAAGTCAATTGCATCATGTTTGAATTAAAAAAAAATAACTTAAACAGAGAAACACTTACCAAGACTATTATAATTATTCTGATAATTCCCATTAGTAACCGTCTCCTCTCTAATCAGCTCCCTCGTCACCACCAGATTAAGACGGTCCTTGCAAGACTCGATGAGTTTCCTGGCTTCCTTCAGGGTCATAGCATCAGTCACTGGGGTGTTGTTGATTCTGGTCACCATGTCGCCTTCGCAGAGACCCTGTCCTCCTTGGTTGAGCTGTTCTCTGGCTCGCAAAGTTAGTTCTTTGACGTAGAGCTTGCATCCTAATACTATGCCGAAATCTGGAAAAGAGATTGTTTCATCATCATCATCATTTCAGCCGAAAGACGTCCACTGCTGGACATAGGCCTCCCCCAAGTGTTGCCACATTGACATAAGGGGGATTTTGCCATAATCGCCACGCTTGGCAGGCAGATTGGCGATCGCAGTACAGTTGTTACAAAAGCACAGAGAACGCTGCTGCCCATTCTCTGGCAAGTCCCTTAGTTGCCTCTTACGCCACCCACGGGAAAATACAGGATGGTGCTATTCTTTACATCCGAGACCATACAGAGCAAAAATTGTTTGCATTAAGATAATTATGGGCATATAATGGTGGGAATGTAAGAATGGATTTTGGGTATAACTTTAAAAATAACGTTGACGCTACAGAAGACATTGTGAATTCCCTAAAGAGCTACAAGGTTCATAGTTTCATTTATTACTCCCTTTTAAATCAAGAATATCATCTTTCAGCCAAAAGACGTCTACAGCTGAATATGGCTTATATTCAACAATCAACAGAATACGTCTTGACTTTCTTCAAAGCATTCGGGTCAGATGGAAGTCGTTTCAAGCCTAGAGGCCGTTTAAGCAGTATTATTTTAAACTGCATTAAAAGCTAGTAGAGATTTTGGACTTTGTAGTCCCCGCAGCCTGGTAAAACAAATGAAGCCAAAACTAAAACCAACCTTCTTTCTTCCCATTCCTGGTGAGTGACAGTTTGATGGTTGTAGGCGCGGTGGGCGGCGGCGCCGGCGCACGTCTCCGCACCACCAGCGACACGGTGGCGCCACTGTCGCGCAACACCTGCACTGCGCGCGCGTACTCCACATTCTCTAGGGGCACGCCGTTCACGGATACTATTCTGTCGTTTACTCTGGAAAGATGAGACGTTTGTAAAGATGTAAATGTGCGAATTCATTGTCGGGGGGACCCGTCATGGATACCCTCCTGCTTAGGATAACCGTGAGGTTTTGCAGGCAAACCCGTGAAATGTTTGCCACAGTCCTCCTTGTTGTCATGGACGGTGCAGGAGATGTTCGCACACACACTTTGCACTCCCGAGTGGACCCAGATTTTGAAAGACTGGGGGCCCAAGGATCTCTCTCTTGGATGAATAAATTGACTAGATACTTATGACAGTTTAAAACTTTCCTTATACAAAACCGTTCCATAAGGCCATTTTTATTCTTCTTCGTGTCGCTGGCACGACAGTATTTCATATTATTTTGTTAGCCCAGAACTTTGCCACTGGCCTGTTTCCCCTGTTTCCCTGGCCTGTTTCCAAGGCCCTGTTTCCACTTAAGCGGAAACTAACGGAGCATCGTCCCTTACAGGATTCGACCAATCTATGAGAGACTAGAGATGCGACGTGGATTTAAACCAATGTCATTAGTTGATTCCCTTATGTCTTCTCTCCTCTCTGCTCGTCTATACTGAGATGGAAAGCAGGCCGAAAGAAACGGTTTTTGCATTAGTAAAGTTTTAAACTGTGACGAAATTTTTGATCCAAGAGAAGTGACTGACAGACTCATTCCATTGATAAGAAAAAGCGAAGAGAAGATGCAGATCCTGAAACCATTAATAAAAAGCAATACTCACTGCAACTTATCCTCAGCCGGTCCCCCTCTTAACACATCAGATACTGCGATGGATGGGTCGCCGCTGGCGAAGTGAGGGTTGTCCCTGCCGCCGGAGACTGCGATACCGAAACCATACCCGGGTACCCGGTTGAGACGGACTCGGTGGGTCTCCCAACCTGCGCTGCGTTCGGCTGTCTGTAAGGAAGAGATTGCGGGTAAGTAAAATGATGGAGCTAAAGCAAAGAGAGGTCTATACCTAGGTGTGGGTGATGTCGGGCTTTAAATGATGATGATGATGTAGATGATGGTAAAAGATAGCGAGAACATATAAGTAGAAAGAAACGCTTGGAAGCTCAACTCGGCGTTTTACAATAAGCAAGGGTTCATTTTCAACTCATGAATGAGTCGAAGTATAGAAAATAATGAGACTGCTGATGAACTCGTAAATACCGTGGGTATTTGCAGAGCGGTTAATAAGGTATCTGGTAATCTCTTAACTGATTGCGGGTCCAGATTGGCCGCCGTAGATATAATCTAACCAAATGGGGTATCCACGATCCAACCTAAACAGAATGCCAGAATACATACAGGAGATGGAGCATTCCATCTCCTGTTAATTGATGTTGTGTGCAAGTGGCAACACACTGGTCTAGCACAATTTGAATTTCATCAACACGTAAAAAAGAAGAAAAAGTTAATCAACATTTAGTTCGTTCTTTTCACAAGTATCGGTACAGATTATTATAAGCATTGCTCATGTTGTGGACAGTCAGCAAGATTATAACGGATAAGGATCGTCGAACGTACCTTCAAGAATAGAATTAATAGAGAGTCCAGAGACTGATATCTTATGATCAATACGATTTCCACTGCAATATATTCATACGAGACATTCCTTGCTTACCCACGAAATGTACACAAAACAAGATTTACATTAACCATCTGAAACTTCAAGCCATCTAAGGTAACACGACCAAACCAGCTCACACCTTCAGAGAAAAGGTCGTGATAAATCAGTAGGTACAAGAACAACGATGTACTGTTACGAGGCAAGTCTAGGTTTATGACTAGTAAGATTAATGAAGGCTGTTATCCTTAACCTGCTACACTAAGATGGATGACGAAGCTTAGAACATAAGTTAATAATCACGGTATAGACTAAATCGAGGCGAAGTAATTATATTGTTGAGTAAAGAGATAATTAAATGTACAGTCTGCAAAGGAGATAAGTAACCAAGTTCTAGTACTAGTAGTATGAGAACTTGGTTACTTATCTCCTTTGCAGACTGTACATAGTTTTCGAAAGACACAGTTGATACAAAAGGGAAAACATAAAGAAGAGTTTCATACAAGCATCGATTTTGAGTCTGCTTAAATGGAAGGACTTTATTCTAAGTTTAATTTTTGTTACGACTTATTAGCAATTAAACTTTTGTTTGTATGACTAGGTGGAATGCAAGACTGTAGCTTACGTTAGAATCAACTGAGCCTCTTGTCTATTCAAGTAATAAAGATATAGTCATAAATTCATATCATAAAAGTTTGCTAAAGATGCAAGAAACATCATCCTTATTACCCTAAGATCCGCTTGGAAAGTTGATTCAAGCCTTATCGTCCCTGGCCTCGCAAAGAATTCAAATATCTAAGATATAAATAAAAGATAATATTCATACGTACGTACAGCTTGACCGCTGTTTGCTGTTTATGTCCAAGCTTTGCGCATACGGTTATACTATATAATGTAGCTTATACATAATATTATGGACATAGGAACCTTGAAATGTCTGAGTTTATCAGAAAATTGCTGACTCGAATACACAATCGTATTTCTGCTATACTAGGGTTCTAAACATGAAAACATATAAGATTTTTTTATAAAAGTTGGTTGGTTTATTTCTAAATTTTCGATAGTAAGTTGACCCGCGACTTCGTCTGCGTCACATTTTTTGGTCGTAGCGTGACGTTATACAGCCTATGGCCTTCGTTGATAAACGGACTATCCAACATTAAAATATTTTTTCAATTAACCAGCCAGAACCAGTGGTTTCTGAGATTAGCGCGTTCAACTAAACAATCAAACTCTTCAGCTTTAAAACATTAAGTATTTCCTAATACAACTTATTTTATACAAACATAGCGTTGATATTCGTTTAAATGTAAATGACAGTGATTGGAAATAAGAACTACTTAAAGAGTTTATGATCTGTGTTTAATTAATGTTAAAAATAGTGCTTTATCTGAAAACGAAGATAACACAGCAGGAATTTTTAAATGTTAAAAAAACGTATATTTTTTATTGATAGATATCCTTACGATAACGCGTGAGAACCGAATTCCTAACGACCAGCATCATCATAATGAATTAATTATCATCTTTATCTCCGCTAAGATCAATAACTGATCGAGGTGATTTAGTATTGCAAAACGATTTTTCTATTCTGTTACCTAATTCTTTCATTGGTCGGATCCCGTGGAGAAGATTGTAATTATTATTTTT
The DNA here is from genome assembly GCA_949152445.1 of Cerastis rubricosa. Classification (NCBI taxonomy): domain Eukaryota; kingdom Metazoa; phylum Arthropoda; class Insecta; order Lepidoptera; family Noctuidae; genus Cerastis; species Cerastis rubricosa. The sequence goes on from OX424547.1 coordinate 6,635,711, forward strand.
TCAGTAATTTGATCAATGTTATGCACCAAAATTCCATATTCATTACCTACTACAAAATACCCATTTGAATGTTACTAGCTCCTCTCACTAATAATTCTCAGGAAATTACATTCCATCATCATGTTCGGTCCCTAAACTGAATTTAAGTCAAACAAAAACTACCTCTTATAAACACAGTCCCCACTTCTCCCTATTAAAGCTCATCAAACAGTTCAATTAAACCCGAACTCACTGCAACGAACAAAGAATTGCAATTTTCTCTACGATACCGAACAGATTTAACCGTTGATTTCAAAGAAGCTTTCGTTCCCAGTATCAACGTTTTGACAACAATGTTCATTGTTGACGAGTCACCAATCTGCGGGTTTGCAAACACAAAAGCGACTGTGTACATAAATATGTAAGCAACAGTGAGTTCCTATTACTTGGCAAACAGTGTAAAGGACATGGTATCAATAAACATTGTGTAAAGAAAGGATGATGGAGAGCCAATAAATGGCGTAATACTAGTAGTTAAAATATGCAGTATCAGGTTGTTGCAATTTATTGCAAGAGGCTCCCAGAAAAGGACTATGACTCACAAACAGGCAGAACCAATGGCGTGGAAAGCAGTTGATCGGTTGGAATTAGTTCCTCACGACCAAAACTACGAACTACAAGAAACAAAAGTTAACTGTGATGAAGTCCCGAAGTAAGTGATAAAACGACAGCACCAAAGAGTAATTCCAAAAATTCACTTCAACCATTCATCAGAAGGATTACGACCGTTTACTTAGCGTTAAAGTAGATTCATTTAACAGTCATTAAGCGCCATGCAGCGACCTATACCGAGTAGTAGTATTAAAGTAGAATGAACATAAACATCAAGACGTGATTCCCACGCCGTCAGGAGGGTACGCCACTCCTTGATAAAGTACGAGAATTGCGTTGGATTTGACTTCACTCCCTTTACTATTCGATTTATAGATGATGTTTGTTCTAGTTTTGCCTGATTTGGAAAGAGTACTGACTGTTTTGACTGCAAGTCGATCGACGAAATTATTTTGTTTGTTTACGATACCGTCAAAGTCGCGAGATACCCTAGGGACGCTCAGAACTGAAAAGTATATAAGAAAGGCCTAACCAGCAGTGAGTGAAACAATGATAATGACGCTAGTGATAAGCTTGCTGGAAACGACAGTCATAATATTAAAAAAGTATTACACATATTTTCTAAAATTATCATTCATCTTCTAATGGCACCGTTTAAGTATGCAGGTTATGCAAACAAAATTTCATCGCGGAATCATGAACCATGCTACAGATACTCATCTATAACGCACAATAATTAGTGTATTCTTGCAATGTTTAGCAATACGTTACAGTTATACCAAATCAGATAGGGACCGTGACTGCAGATTTGAATACTGCATTATGTCAGTAAATAAAGTTTGACAGAATGTCCATCGCTGGAATTCTGTTAATAAAAATATAATGTTAATATAAGCAAAAATTAATAAAAACTTTAGAAAAACTAAAGAGGAGAAAAGGCAAGGAGAGTGTAATATTTAATTTGAATTGATTGTAAAAATTTTGGATAAAGTGACAGATAGATAATTATGATGAATAAATATTTCTTCTAATTTTATCCAAACATTTTTTTTTCTTTTGTGAGAAATCTTTACCCTTCATAAGGGCCCCCAAAAAAATTTTTATACGGGGCCCCGCCAAGGCACGCTACGCCACTGACTGCTAAACTCTAATGTTATGAGAAACAGCTATGCAGTTTCTCAGACTAGCATATAGGCAGTGCCTTCTTTTTTAGGCCTCTTTGAGATATTTTACTAGAAGTGTGCTACAAGGTGGACTGAAAATCTTAAAAAGGTTGCTTCGGCAGACTGGATGCGGAAGGCGGAGGACTGGATGTTGAACCACAGCTTGGGATAGGCATTGCTCCAACAGTGGACCGCAATAAGAGCTAGTTGATTGATTAAGTTGCTACCAAAAGGAGAAAGAGTAAAGAGTCTAATCTGATATTACTTGACTGAGCGTATGATGTACCTACGAGAGCTAAAAGAGAGTGAAACTTCTGTTGGTGCTATCTCTTTGTTCCATTACCACTCTTTTATTTACAACATAAATTAAACGTACATTCAAGTCATTAATATTCGTTTTGCGTGCACAAAAGAAGTAAATTATACCATTGGTACCGACACAACCTTGCTTCCTACGCTTGTCTGTCAAAGTTACGCATGTTTAAGACAAAAAGACCACATTGTATTCACGTTGTGCCTTCTGTAAGCCCACGTTAGAGACGCTTTAACGGTGATTACCCAATTCCTATACAATGAGCACATAAAACTCGTAAAAGTAGATAATACTGCTGAGAATAGATACTCAAATACAATGTTTAAGAATTGAAAGCTTCAGGCTAAGAGTGTTCTCAATTTGGAAATAATTTCTGCATTTAGGTAGTTCTACGATTATTACTTTAATTAAATGATGATTTTAACAAGAGAAGGAATCCAACGATTCTTTCGATGCCATTTTTTTTGTTTTTTTTTTGAGTCATCAACGTTGTCGTCCGGATGTTAAGACTAGTTTTAGATCAAAGACCCAACAGGCCGTGTAGAACTGCAACATGTCGATACTCGTCACAAAAAGTCAAGGAAATTAACAACATTGAAGGGTCTTTGGAACCTCGAACACAGGTAAAGCTTTCGACACGTCGCGACAAGTCCAAACTCGAACGTCATCCAAAGAGTAGGATCCTGCCCGACCTAATTAAATAACAGGTTCCGCTTCCAGGTCTATTGATAAAGACTTGGAATTTAATGGCATGAACAACCATTCATAAATCGATTAAGAATGTGAAGACAATTAATAATATAATAATACCAGAGCTATCATTGTGCCACTGAAAGGCAAAGGGATGTTCTTATTCAAAGAAGAAAATTGTATTTTTTATGTTTATTGAACTCATTAATAAAACAAAGCATTTTATTAATGAGGTATATCGAAATGTTATTGTACAGACACATACACATAATTTTTCAGAATTTAAAGATAATACCAGAGAATGATATTGAGGAGATACTGTAGAGGCTGCCCTATGAATAGATCACCCAGCACAAACCATGTTAAAAGAAGGTTTAAAAACAACCTCATTATTTTGTCTCATAAGAATGCCACAGGGATCAAATTCTGATGATAAAGAAAAGAGGATAAAATAACGTTGCATCTGCATTTATCCATAATGTGAGTACCTGCCATCTATTCGATTATAAGTTTACAGTTCATAGAGGCCTTATTTTAATCGTTTACCGTAAAAATCTTTTAGCAATCCAGCGGTACGTAGGTACGGTAGCTATAAGATTTTAGACCTTATGATGGCGATAACGAAGGTGGAAATTTCCAATGGTGGATATCTCAGTGGGAATACACCAAAATTCTAACACTAATACATTGACAGAAGCTACAAAACCTTTAACAGTCCTGAAGTTCGTAGAAATATTAAGCGGTTTATAAACGATTACCTGTAGTCTCATATCTTCTCGTGGGTGTCGTAAGAGGTGACTAAGGGATTTGCCAGAGAATGGGCAGCAGCGTTGTCCGTGCTTTTGTAACAACTGTACTGCGATCGCCAACCCGCCTGCCAAGCGTGGCGATTATGGCAAAACCCCCCAAAACGTCAATGTGGCGATACTTGGGGGAGGCCTATGTCCAGCAGTGGACGTCTTTTGTTCTTAAATGATTAGATGATGATGATGACCTGTAGTCTATGCCCTCTGATAGGAATATAGCTAAGATGGGTATGATTTAGGAACCCCAAGTTTAAGAAAGACTGTCAGACCAATCAATTTGAGTCAATTCTGTCAAAACTCGTGCTAGATGTTTTTGCAAACAAAACATCAAATATTTCGATCACCATATTCGTTACGATTAACATTTTGAGAAGGCTTAAGAATTCTTTAGGAAGGATGTTTAAGGACTTCAAGAGAGAAATATGCTAAGTTGAAGCGGCTAGCAGAACTCGAGCCTAATGTTGCAGAAAGTATTATGGTGCGCCAAAAAAAGATACATTAATCAACAGATTAAGATCGAGCATTGATTGGACTATTAGTTTTTTATAATACCTATGGTGTTAAATTTAAAAACAAAACACGACAACTGTATGCGCTCTATTTTAACTTACGCAAATTAATGAGCAACTGATCAAATAATCTGTTTTGAATATTTTAATATCAATCATTACCTTCATATTAGTTAAAGAAAGAAACACAGGTTGGACCTTACAAACATTTTGCAATAACTCCAAAATGTCTTCAACATTATTTTATTTAATTTAAACAAGCTTTTTGACACAACACAAATAATCAAGACGAGTCCCAAAATTTTGACCATTTACGGAAAATCTTACACAATGAGTCATATTGGGCAACTTTAGGTCAAAGTATGTTAAAGATTGGTAGGTATATTGCACCTACGCAAAAACAAACAGGTAGATGCCTATTATGTAACTGAAATCACACAAAAGCAAGCCATAAGTACTAATAATACATTAATGTCTGATATATTTAATAGTGCGTAATATTTATTGAGTGGATAGAATTTCCACTGCAACTTTAGTAACCTGGGTGTTCCGCAAATACCAACTCTTGGATTTCTAGAATTTGTTACTAAAACAATGGGGCATTTGTGAACATGTGAAGGGAGGACTGATTTCCGAAGAACGGAAGACATGCTTTAATCAAAAGAATTACATAAAACGAAAGAATGTTAACGACGTATTACGTGAAACTATTGTATGTGGGAGGATAGATTTCTTTGGTCAAGAAACATGGCTTTTTTGTGTCGGCCTGGTAGGAAGTGAAGATAAAAAGCCCACATTCGGCACACTTGATGCAAGCGTAGTAAGATACCTCAATAGCTGTATAAAACTTACAATCTACAAAGAGAATTCATTTTCACCAAGTTTAGGAGCAAATTCTTTCATCATTCTAGTACTAAATCATTAATCATCTCCTCTTGAAGCATTAACAACGAAATCACCTTTGACTTGAACTTTATTATCTTACCTAATGACATCAACAAAGCGAATAAACACATGAATAGCGACATTCATTTGTCAAAAAACAAAAATAATAAAAACGAAGGAAAGATTCCAACGCCTCTTGGCACATGAGTCATTCCTTTAGCCGGAACTTCTAAACGTGCTAAGTTTATTAGCTTTGAACTCAGTTGCTATTGCAGTTGCTTGTACATTTCACGCCCTTTATAACCCTAGTTTGCAACACTCAAGTAATTGTCATGACGTTATTTACTACTCGTATTTAGCTAATGGTGAACGACCTTAAAAGGGGTGAAGAGAATTATAAGCGGTATAATAACTACAGCACGCGTAGCATGACCACCGTAGAAACGGGCTATGTCGACGGAAAAATCGACAAACTGTCACATTGTCATTGTCTATCTGTCATGAAGACGATTCTTCCGTAGACAAAACTCGTTTCTACATTGGTCATGCTACGCGTGCTTGTGGAACATGGCTGTTGTTAGTAAGGAGCGGGATATTTGGGACAAAGACGAATCTGGTACAGAGGCTATCAGGCTACAGACCATTTATAACAAAATAGGTTTTAGTGAAGCATTTGATGCAACTGCCTGTAACTGTCCCATGGCTTCATGGCAATGCTATTATGGATTAGGACTCTTCTCTTACAGAGAATGAAGCAGCATGAGCATAATCATGGCCACGCTCGCTCACTGTCTTTTGGCTATTTCAAACCATTAAGTACGGCTTTCCAACCACGATTCCTTTTAACATGAATCCAGTACATAACTTAGAAAGGTTTTGACATCAAATTTGTTTGCGTAAACCTTCAGCAGGGCAGCCAGGTTGCCAGTTCGGGTGGCGGTACAACCCTCCAGGAAATAGCGAAAATGGCGTACCAGGAAACTTACTTCGTAATGTTCTATTGCTACCAAGTACCTAGCTACTAAACTAAATGACCACAATCTCATGCTCTCATAATCATGAGATGACGACTTTCCCTCACGTTGCGTTACTAAATACGCTAAATAATTCATTCACAACGTAATGACGATTAGCCATGCGGTTGACAGTCGTTGCACAAGCAATTACGACTATGAAACGCATATGATTTGAATAATCGGTAGGTAAGGTACCAACGCGTTATGAGGCCGGTGGAGGCCCTGTGAAAACAGCCGCGAAATATCGACTAGCAAACCCCTAGGTTCGAACCAGACGGGCACTTTGTACGAATTATTTTCTCTGTCACTGCTCTCAGAATGTTAAAAGAAAACATCTTGAGGAAACCGGCATGTAAGAGTAGCTACCGTTAAATAGGCTAGGCCCAGGTTGGTCTGTGAATAGGTGACACATACCGAGGTTTGTCCGTTCTTCGGAAAGCGGGAAAGCACGTTCAGCCATTGGTCCCAGCTGTCATTTATAGTTCTTTGACTTGTCTTTGACAATCGATACATGTAGTCAGTGGCCCGAAAATCTGACAAACAGTCTTACCAAGGGGTATCGTATTATACAGTACTAACTGGGTCGTGGGGATAGGCAGTCGCTCCATGTAAAAACTTGTATACAGCTGCTTCAGGTTAGACTGCAAACCGACCCTAAAATAATGACTTCTGTGGCTTTGATTTTGTATGTACATACTGCAGCATTATCACGCTGTTTATTGATTCGGCTGAATAAAAACTATTCTGTTCGTGTAAGTCGACCTCATTTCTAACCATTTTTCTTTTTCTTACTTCGGTTCAAATTTAAAAAGTATGACGATTCTTTTGGATGTCACGTAGAAAAATTTTCTGGGCATATTGGCGACGAATCTTTGGAAATATACATGTTATTCCGTTTCGAAATTAAATACCTAAATTATTTGTAATTTAAAATCAACTACTCAAGGAAGATAATTTGAATTTTGTAGCGCCGTACTGAAAAGTCGGTAGCTATAATTGTTTTTTACAAAGAACCGGTATGTATTTGAAACATTTTAAATTTTTACTGCTTGAAAGATTCTTTCTGAGCATGGTGTTAATTTTTCTATTTTTCTCACCATAGATTCGCTCAGAATCGGTTCTAGGACTTTAGACCTAGCTGAGAACTAGTGACCCGAATACTTTCGGCGCCGCGTCAATATACCGACCAGGGGTCGGGAGACGCGTGCTAGCGGTTGACTCCGAGGCTTGCCACCTAAGACCCGGAGCAACAGTCAGGTTTCGAGCGAAGATCCAGACCTTCAGGGAGAAATATCACGGTGTCAAATTTCAAGAACAAATTTTGTTCTAATCCTTCTTTTTTTATAATCTATAGCAATAGTGTAGTTTTTTGTACCATCATCTAACATATTTAAGCCCTTCGTGTCAAAAGGTCGCGCAATGTATTTTTTCCGGTGTAGTAATTAAGCTCGGATACAATTTGATCGCGCCTAGGGCTGAATAGGTGTTGCAACCCCTTCTCACCTTCTGGTTTTAATTTTCAAAATCACAAATTTTATACAATTCTGAACAACCCATTTCGCTGCTTTACTTAAAATCACATTATATGTCGCCAATTATTTTTTGCTTTCTTTGATTCTTTTAAATTTTATATAAAAATTTGTATTAGGTTTATTTTTAAAAATCGGAAAAATTATACGTATTAACATGTAGCAGTGACGACTTTTATTTTTATTTACGCTACACTACCTACTAACAATAGCTTTATAAGAAATTTGTGTTAAGTACTAACAGTATATGGACTACGTCTTCTATATACATACAAATAAATAAAATTTATGTGTCTGTACATGCATACTACATGCATATGAATGTATATACGGTACATATACCAAATTTTTTTTCTGTTTCTCTTTCGGTTTGTTCCGGCTAATCTCTGGAACGGCTGGACCGATTTTGAGGGGACTTTCACTGGCAGATAGCTGATGTGATAAGGAGTAACTTAGGCTACTTCTATTTTAGAAAAAAAAACCAAAATTATTATATGAAAAAAAAAACTAAATAACTTTTTTGTTAAATTCCGCGCGAACGAAGTCACGGGCACAGCTAGTCTGAAATAAATGTAGTAGTTGGGAAAAGACTAGGCAGACGATAAGAGAGGAAACCATGTACCATGTATGGGGGAATTACAGGCTGATTATGCTAGGCATTATTCCAATACCACATAACAAACGTTACGCATGTTTTAGCTAAGTTTTGAACTACGTAATTAGCCCAGTGTTTTGAGTCTCTTTAACATAACACAGAATTGTATAATAATAGGGTCTCTCGGAAATGTCGGTGTCTGGAAGTTAACTGTGTTTCTGTCTAGTAACTAAATACAGTTAGCTGTTAGTGTTGGTACTACCTTGTTAGACACATGGCTTGCAATGACATGGTACACTTTGTACCTAACATGTTCTTTGATATTTTGGTGTAGGTATATAGTTTCGTAGCGGTATTACAAAAAGAACTCTGTATGGTGTCGGACGTAAAGAATAGCACCATCCCATATGTTCCCGTGGGTGTCGTAAGAGGCGACTAAGGGATTTGCCAGAGAATGGGCAGCAGCGTTCTCTGTGCTTTTGTAACAACCGTACTGCGATCGCCAACCCGCCTGCCAAGCGTGGCGATTATAGTTATCTGCGACTTACGACCATTTAGAAAATCCTGACGACAACTGTCGGGCAGTAGCCAGTGGCCCACCGCTAATTTGGGCTGGTCGGAGGATTCTCCCAATTCTTTGGAGCATTGATAAGCTTTACACCCTGTACTTCACACTCCTAAGTTTCACTGATTCAAAAGATGCATTGAGGAACAGAAGCCTCCAAATAGAAACTAAAGTAAACTCGTGTTTACTGCCTCTTATAAACTATAAACAGAAAAAAAACAAACATCATCATCATCATCAGCCTATAATGTTCCCACTGCTGGGACACAGGCCTCCTCTCAATGAGAGGGAGTGGGCTACAATCCACCACGCGGGCTCAGTGCGGGTTGGTAGATGTCACATGTCTTCGATTTTTTAGTTCTAGAACATGCCGGTTTCCTCACGATGTTTTCCTGCACCGTTTTTGAGGGCAGCGGTGATGAAATAAATTGCACAAAGTAATGCGCCTGCCTGGGTTTGAACCCACGGCTTACTGTTCGTAAATTGGGGCTGCCACCACTGGGCCACCGCTGCTCTCAACAAACATTTTGCACAAATAAGACGCACATTATAAAATAAACATAAAGTAGCCAAATAAATGCCGATAAAAGAAGCCCTTGATGTGTTTAATACCTCCTTAGATAATACATATCGAATTGCTACATCAAACCTATTTGTCCAAGATTCCAAGGTAACTGTTTCACCAACGGTTCTGATTGTTTCAATCAGAAGGTATCTGCCATACCCATACATAGATAGGTATAGTTATTAAATCAAAAGCCAATGGAAAAGTACCTATACGTACTTAAATAAAAACTACAAAAGAAAAACGGGATTTTTTAGATTCATAAGCACTAGACAACTTTTAAGAGAAGTGTTAAAGCAAGTTACTGAAATAAACAATGGTTAATTATTGCCCTCATAAGTACCTGTAACTTTTCAAATCCTAAGTTATCCAATTTCATGTTGAAATTATTTAGTTTGATGATGTTGCCTCTATCACTCATTTATGTCACAAACTTTTTAACAACAGCCTCGATTTTATTACCACAACAATAATTACTAAAAACAATTCACTTGAAACACAACACTATTTAAGTAAGAAAAAAAAACAAATGATGACAGATTATTTAAAAACTATAAAAGCTACTTATATTATTAATACACAGAGCTTTTTGAATTTAGAATTCAAATGTCACGCCGCCGGCGAAGGTTGTATAGGCGTCCACCGGAGACGCCCGACTCACGCCATATGAGATTACGAATGCGAACAGCCTTCCCAAACTCCGAAGGCACTATGCTTTACAGACGAGAATTAAAATGAACTCAACGCGAGTTAATATCTGTAACTAGCACTCGTATTCCTAACGCGGCTGGTTAAACACCAGTAAAGTTGAATGCTATGTACTGCTATGCAAATTGAGGTTTTGTTTACTTATAAGTTAGTTTAGTTAGTGCCCGGTGGCGTGGCTCAAGAATGCCCAAGATAGACCGTCGAAGAAAGTATTGACCAAACATGAACAAGTAGCTGGCTCTTTAAAGCACAGCGTAGGCTTTGCAAGTAGTTTGTGTACCTTTTTGAGAGCTTTGCTCTGCAGTTAAACGATTTGCCACAAAATGCATTTCTAGTTTGGTAAACGTTCTATTTTTCAAGATTTCATATGGATAATTTTCTTGGTTATATATCCAAAACGTTTGTGTCCAAGACGATAAGACGGCTATTTAAGTTTGAAAAAAAAACGTAGCAAGCGTACTGTACACTTACGCTGTACACCTACGCTGTTCGAAATCGCCGTAACTAACAGCTGATGGGCTGCCTGTGGCCTTCCAATCGGGGACAAGTCCGGGGAAAGCCTGTGCTATGCCACAACCACCGCACGCGCATAGTAAGCCACTTATCGGTACTTTTAATTAAAACATTCGTAAGCAACACTCGCACTTTTCCTCTTCGTTGAAAAAAGCTTAATTTAATCGGGCAAGGGAACGCTTGATATAATTAGTGCCACATAGCAGATAGATAAGTGCTAAATACTTTCATAATCACGAAAAGACAGAAATACTTATAGAAAAATAGATATAGTAAGCAATTTCGGTCACCAAAAGATGGAATCCCGCCATTTGATCAAATGTCGATAGAATCGATAATCGATAGAAAGATATCGAGATTCCCAGATAAAATACTTGCCCAGAGAAAATCAGACCAGAGGACCAGAAAAAATACGAGATCTTTAGAAACTTAAAAAGCACAGCAGTTTTAATGCAATTTATTTAGTTACCTATTAAGAATTAGAGGCGACCTGTTAGATTATTTAGATAGCTGGATATTCCTCACATTATATAATCTATTGACTAGTCATCCAAAAAGTTATTGACCTTAGCCCAGTTAAATTAAGCTACCTAAGTCCTTGTCTTCATTCCAGTCTGCCTCCACGAATACCGACATTCGCGATTCCACACCGATACGACAGGTCTCAAATTGAATTCCAGTTACACTTTGTATTTCACAAAGCTGTCGAGTTCACAGTAAAGTGTAGGTATGCGGCCACATCATTATTCAGCCAGCGATTCGTATACCAAAGCTACAAAAAACAACAGAATCTCACACGCATCAACAAAACGATGACACCCTTAAGGCAATGTGATAAAGTTCATGATTGCGTGAAGAGCGATTTTCCCATCAGCTGTTGTAGTTTTGTTTTAGCACAGAAACAATGGACATTCTATCCACACCGGATCGGTAACATTATCTGGGGCTTTTCAGTTTGTTTAGCCTTTGAAACAGTGGTATAGAGTACAAAATTGCTTGGCATTGCATTCTGTATCCTAGAATTGATATTAATACCATCATTTTGATGCGTCGCAGCGCCTATCGACCGTGTTATTGAATATCAAGTATAGACATTTGCTATAAAAGCTGATAAGTGTATTTTAGATATCCAAATGTGGGTGTTGGTATTCTGTCTTTTCCAAAAAAGAATATGTTACTTGGTCATTGTCTGTATTTGGTATAACGAATTAATGAAGGCTCGGATTTTAGGATCATGACATTGTGTTATTATTTGGAAGAATGTGAATGGTTTTAATTGTGTGTACCTATGCCTAAAAAAACCGGCCAAGTGCGAGTCTTACTCGCACACAGGGTTCCATAGCTCCAAAACAATATTTTGAACTGTCATTCATTAGTTAGTAGTATTAGTTGGTAAACTTCCACTCAACCGCAAAACTAAATTGGTTTTTCATAGTATGTTAATCAAAAACAAAGTTACTGCTGCAGTTTGATGAAAAAGTCCCATATCTCAAAAACTAAACATCATATCTTATTGAAACCAATTTTCGTTGATAGTTTTTTTTACGTTCTACAATCCTAAATATTTTCAGAATTTTCCTCCACTTTAGAAATTAGAGGGGGGGGACACACATTTTACCACTTTGGAAGTCGCTCTAGCGCAAACTATTCAGTTTAGAAAAAAATTATATTAGAAACCTCAATATCATTTTTGAAGACCTATCCATAGATACCCCACACGTAGGGGAATGATTAAAAAAAAATTTTTGGTTTTCAGTTCTATGTATGGGGAACCCCAAAATTTATGTTTTTTTTTTCTATTTTTGTGTAAAAATCTGAATGCGGTTCAGAGAATACATCTACTTACCAAGTTTCAACAATATAGTTCTTATAGTTTCGGAAAAAAGTGGCTGTGACATACGGACGGACAGACAGACAGACAGACATGACGAATCTATAAGGGTTCCGTTTTTTGCCATTTGGCTACGGAACCCTAAAAAAATCAAAGATACAAGACTTTTAGACAGCCTAGTGGTAGCTACAGAGGCTGACATACGTGAAGACTTAGGTTTGATACCCTGCATGATCAACTTTGAGGCCCATGTGTCAATCCATAAGCATAGTTTTTGTTTGATTTTGGGGATACTGCTTTTATTTAAAATTTATTTAATATCAAGTGTTGGTTGACAACGCTGAATCAATGCTTGGTTTAAATTAACTTATTAAGTACAATAGCAACAGCAAGTTATTGCAACTTTATTTCATCTCATAAATTCAAAATTTCAAATTATGATAAACAGAAGAATGGTGCTGCTGAATACTGCTTTATATTACAAGAGAAAACCTGATTTTCATGAAAAATATTGAAATTAGATGCTATAACAAGAATTATGACTACTAGCATGGAAACAGGCATTGTGATTAAATAAAAAAAAACCCATAAATACAGAAAATACATAATATTTATTCAATAACATCAAGTTATTATCAAATAAATACCTTATTACTAGTGAAATACATCATGATTAATCTAGTTCCCAATATACCATATTTCATGAATATCCAGGGATTGTGGACAAATTAGTGCCTTTAAATGCTAAAACTTCATCAGGGTTTGTTTTCAACTTTTCTATAATGGCATATTTATTAAATCTTATATCATTTACATATTCCTGTTTCATAATCCTCATTTTCTCCACAATCTTGTTACGGAGTGTTCTATCTAAGTCTGGATTCTGCAAAAGACTGGCCAGTTCCGACAAATTGTCAGGTAAATCTATTTCGTTTTCTGTATACTCTATTGCAATGGTTTTACTCCTTGTTTGCATTTCATTGTGCCTTTTATTTGCTTTTTTCACACAAATATGCTTTTCCGTGACTGTTTCTACTGTTGACTGCTTGCCGTCATCATCAAATACAATCTTTGTGTTCAATTTACAATCACACTCGATGTCTGTATATTCTTCTGAAATAAACTTTCGTTTTTTACGTGAACTGGGTCCGGCTTCACTATCTAAGTCCAATAAATGACCATACTTAGACTCAATCTTTGACATAACCTCTTTGCACTTATTGTAAACAGTTCTTAGCTCTTCTATGTCATTTTTATCTATTTCTGGCGCTTTTGTTTCATCGACACATTCCTCTGAGGAGTCTGGTATTTGTTCAGTCTTTTTAGGTTTTTTATCCGATTTTAGCTTCTTTTTTCGATCATTTTCCAATGGCTGAGGTGATTTCTCCTTGCTAGTCATAGCGGGAGACGTGGTTTCGTCTGTTTTAATAAGTTCTCGGACATGATTCTTCACAATAACATAAGATTTTTGCTCCAAAAGCGGCTTGCGAATGATGGCAACTTCCACTGGCGTCTCGCTATCTTCATGAACGACCATCATTAAGAAGTATAATCATTAAATAAACCTTTATTTTTAGGAATTACTCCGGTTTTATTCACAATTTAAACAAATTTTACACACGTGCTGCCCCAGCAGCTATGCTACGCCCCAATAGTTTGACGTTGACAGTTGTAGTGACGTGACTCAACGCGCGGAATGCGGGATGTCCTTGGTCGACTGGCGCGGAATGTCTATGGCTCACAGAATCGATAACGCGTTTCGATAGTCGACTAAACAAAAATGATTTTGTAATTTGGTTGGTATGAAATTATCGAAGCTCAATATAATTTGTAATCGTAATATATTTTTTATATGATTACTAGTACTATTTTCAACAGCTGTTGAAATCCCTACTGCAGTGAATTTAGTTTTGGAACAAGTTTACTTTGAGATTTCTCAATTCAAAAGATTTTTATAAGAAATGATTAAGGAGATTTATTACAAAAAAGAAAACTATGTTATACAACAAAAATATAATATTTATTCAGTAATATCCTTGTTTTTCCTTTTTTTCTTTTTCTTAGGTACATAATCTGTAGCGTGATCTTCTACTGTTTCAACATCTATTTTCTTTTTAGATTTCTTACTTTTGACAGGTTCCTCCACTGATTCCTCAAACTCTCTTTTTTGCTTTTTCTTTTTTGATTTCTTAGTTTTTTCTGGTTCATATATTTGATTATCAACATTTTCTAAATCGCCTACATTTTCTTGTGTTACTTGTTCTTCATCTAATAGTTTTTGTTTTTTCTTTTTCTTACTTTTCTTTTTAATTTCAACAGAAACTGCTTCAAATTCAGGCACCATATTTTCATCAGATTTAGTATTATCAAAAGAAAATGACTGGAAACCAAATCCTTGATGACATTCTTCTTCCTTTTCATCATTAGTTGTTCCAGAGAACCCTTTGAATGAGAAGTCGGCACTATCAATGCAGGTTGTATCATTACTGGTTAAATTTAATTTGTTTCTAGATTGAATAGCAGCCAACTTGCTTTTGAAATAATCCTCCATACTGCCTTTTTCAGTGAAAACTTTTTCAGTATTGGTAATGACAGGTTTTTCTGCAGCTTCTTGATTCTCTTCAAGTTTTGGTTTTTCTTCATTTTTCAAGCTTTTCTTTCCAAAAATATTAGCCAAGTCCTTTTCACTGTAACGTGTTAAGTCTTTTCCACGTGTAAACTTATGATAATGCACTCTTGCTTTACTTTTTTTGGACTTCACTTCTAGGGATACACCGCTATGTAATTTTTCATCATTATTAACACCTGAAATTGGAATTAAACATTTAATTTAAAAAAACACAATTCTGTTTAATTTGGAGACAATAGGCATAGAGATAGGCATTAAGATATTCAAGAGGACATTGTAATTTCCAAGAACAAATAGATTAGTTAAACTATACTATACTACTACTATAGTGCCTCATGTACTACAAACTACATGTAGTTACAAATTTTAATTGTCTATAATTTTAGATATCCAGTTACATTTTAATCACAAGAACAACATTTGAAACGGATTTTTCAGTACTCACCGTTGGATAAATTCGCTAATAATGAATTGAAGTCGTCTTCATGTTTTGTCCACTGGTCGTTCTTCTCCTCAAAACCCAATCCTCTATCATCGTTCTTGTATCTAGCCACAACATGGTCTACAATTCCATTTTCTTTAGCACCTAACCCCTTTCCTTCACTCCATCCCATTTTTTCCAACATTCGCTGGCCGAACTTCGTCGAATCATCGCTCCACGCATTATTTTTAGCACGTAAATTAATCACTTTCTGTTTACGCCGGGGTGCCGCTAACATAGCCATGATTATTGTATTTATAAAAACATTGCACACGTGAAACGTGATGTTCTAAAAACAAGATGGCTGATGGTGGTGAAGTACGCCGCGCACTGTGCGCACAGATACGATACGTGATTGGTCAAAAGCAAAGTGAAGTTCGTTCGCTTTGCAGTGGCAAAAGTCGTGCGATTGGTTTGGGTTTTGTTACGTTGGTAGCGCTGTCAGGAGTGCGGTTCAGCGATTCAATAGTATTGAGCATGTATTTAAGTTTCGGATAACGCGTTTTGATAGTTCGTATTCTGAGCATGAGATCCTTCTAATGTGAGATTACAGTACAATGAAGTTGGCTTGCGTCCAAAGCTTCTAGTAAAGCCCCGAGTAAAGTTCCAATGAGTTTAAGTTGACTTTTACTAATTTAAAACAAAAATCAAAGTAACTAACTAACAACAGAACTAACTTAACTAACTTGTTAACTTTTAAATTTATAATACAGAATATCAATTTAGATCCATTTTGATACTTGCACATCAACATCATCGTCATCAGCCTATAATGTTCCCACTGCTGGGACACAGGCCTCCTCTCTATGACAGGAAGTGGGCTGTAATCCACTACTCGGGCCCAGTGCGGGTTGGTAGATGTCACATGTCTTCGAATTTTGTGTTCTAGGACATGCCGTTTTCCTCACGATGTTTTCTTTCACCGTTTTTGAGGGCAGCGGTGATGAAATAAATTGCACAAAGTAATGCGCCTGCCTGGGTTTGAACCCACGGCTTACTGCTCGTAAGTCGGGTTGCCGCCACTGGGCTACCGCTGCTCTCGTACTACATACTCTGATACTTGCACATATTTTGATTAATTTAGATCTAATTGTAGTTAGTCTAAACTTCTAAACTAATATTATAAAGAGGAAAGATTTGATTGTTTGTTTGCATTGAATAGGCTCCGAAACTACTGGTCCGAATTGAAAAATTCTTTCAGTGTTAGATAGCCCATTTGTAGAGGAAGGCTATAGGCTATAAATCATCACGCTACGACCAATAAGAGTGGAGCAGCAATAAAAATTGTTGCGAAAACGGGGAAAATGTGACGCAAATGAAGTTGCGCCGGACAGCAAGTAGATAATATACATACTTAATTCAAATAAAGTTTATATGGATTATAATTGACGGAACATAGCAAAAAATGGAACTAGGCTTGCAAGTAGGCACCCAACCATCCCAGCGGGCCACCCTTTTAATGCTGTCCTTTCACAATTATTTTACCTGTAGCTATTAAATTGGATAACCTGAGGTTTGTGTAAAAAAGAATGTGCTCAACAGGGGAATCGTTCCAAACTCAGGGTAGCCACCAAAATAGCTACCGGTAAACAAACTTTGAAAGGACTGTATAATAAGTGCGGAGAGTGTTTATTAGTGTGGAGATCTGAATAGCTGCCAAAGCCAGAACGTCAAATTGCTGGTTTGACTTCAGTACGGCAGCTTGCACTGATGCGCTGAAAGAAATGTGCTTCCCAGTTAAAGATATGTAGCCCTACGTTCTGAACGAGGAGTTAGTCGTAGAAGCGGAGTAGCTGCTCTTACGTGGGCCCTTTTTTTTCTGAGACCCTGGGCCTGAGCATACTTCAATTCAATGCATTCTCGAGTGAATATTACCTAGTTTATCGAGAATTTTATTCTAATTAAAATAGAGTGTTTCTTACGTAATTAATAACCTGATACTAGAAAAGAAAAACGAGCATCCTCGTTCTAGTACATTCTAGTCGTTCAAGTATTAGTTCGTCTAAAAATAAATGAAAAGGCTTTTTTAGATGCAAACTTGCAAATTCATAAGTTCCTAATACCTGTCCTGTCTGTTAAGAGTTGGGTTCCCAGATCGATATTAGGTTTACCGGAAAAAATCCCGTACTTTCGTTGACTTTAAAATGTTACTTAATAATTTTTATTTACAAAAATTTTACTTGAAACTTTTATTGTTTCCCGAAATTAACAGTCCAAATACTAAAACCATCCGAACACATTTGTAGAAAAGATGATCAAAAAGAAAGAATGGTGCCAAAATATTGCCAGGTGCATAAAATAAATCATAAATTAAATGCTTTTTTCATTAGGTATTTAAATACACCAATGCAAGAGACACTGTCGAATTTTATTCATTGACTCTTTTCTTTTTTTAAATTAATATTTGTGTTATGCCTTTCTCTACATTGTTTCGAACGCTTGAGAATTTCCCCCGCATTTCGAACATTGGTTACACAAAAAAGTAAGGCGTAAAAGATTGCTGGCGTAAAATAATATAAGTATTTCATTTTACTTTATATTTATTGAACAATTAAAATATCCACTTAAATACAAAGAAAAAGAAAAAAAATTAGTTACAATACATATAATGCTGATTTCTAAAGAAAAAATCTAGTCCTTTTCAGTTGCTCAGTAAACAGAATTCTACTTCTAGAATTCTGTTTGCTGAACAACACAAATTCCCATAAAAAAAGTGCGAAAACTCACAAGTTAGATATAAACTTGGGTTCTTTGTTTCTAAACCATAAATCAAAACGTGACAGCTGCAGACACGGTCAATAAAACGCAACCTCTAAAGCCTTATGTCGCGTTGCGAAGATCATCATCATCATCATTTCAGCCCAAAAGACGTCCACTGCTGGACATAGGCCTCCTCCAAGTGTCGCCAAATTGACACTTTGGGGGGTTTTATTATTACATAATCATGGCAGGCGGGTTGGCGACAAACACAGAGAACGCTGCTGCCCATTCTCTGGCAAGTCCCTTAGTCCCCTCTTACGACACCCACGGTGTTCTTTACGTCCGACACCATACAGAACCGTACGTAACATACCGTTATGAACGTAACGAAGATAGTGTTGTACTTATGTTAGTACAACAGTTCAAGATTTCTTCATTCAGTAGCTTCGAAAATAATAAAAATGTGCGCGGATATTTTATGTCAAGAGATTTTAACCTACAGCGTCAGGCGCATGAATATCTCAATACACCGACACCAGACGCAACAAGAATTTGGGAGGCCATAGAAGTTGAAAGAGAGAAGTCAGACTGTAACTTTATAAAATTTTAATTATTGAGTTATAATGTGCTCTCACAGTCTTTGATGGAAACCAACATACATCTATTCGAACGCTGTGAACCATCGAACCTCATTTGGGAGACACCGTTGAATAGATTGGTTAATCATATGTCTAATGAAAGAATCACCAGATATTTATTTTATGTTTGCAAGAGGTGGAAGTCAAGCATCTGAATGCGATAAACGATTGGGGAAAATGAAGTTTTGGCAAAAAAAACTGGTGCCACTCTGATCGACGGCTGCGCAACGTACATACTTTAAGAAAGACGTCTTCGAGTTGGTGGAGCCTTGTAGAGCTCTTCCAGCCGAAAGTCTCCGTTATGGAACATCATCACGTAGGGATAATTGTGAAGCTGAGACCG
Organism: Cerastis rubricosa; assembly: GCA_949152445.1. Classification (NCBI taxonomy): domain Eukaryota; kingdom Metazoa; phylum Arthropoda; class Insecta; order Lepidoptera; family Noctuidae; genus Cerastis; species Cerastis rubricosa. Next base: position 6,654,781 of record OX424547.1, read on the forward strand.
TGCCGCATGCCGAACTCACGTCTCGTGGTAGTCAACATGCAAACTCAAACTCAAAACTCAAAGCATTTATTTCAATTAGACCATTACAGGCACTTTTGAAAGTCAAAGAACAAAAAAGAAGAACGCGAAGCTACAGTCCCAGTCACAAGACATAATAACTTGTGAAAGTACTGTAGTTGCCCATTCCAAAGCGTAGATCTCTATGGAGAAGAATGGGCAAGAAACTCCATGGACACTCTTTTAAATCAAAATATGTTACAAAATCTTGGTTACATCAATCGTGTTGAGAATTACTAGTATGTGAGAACGATGTAGAAATACGGGCAAGTTAAGAGCGTCCAGAGTAAAAGACGAAATCAATAATTCGAAAATAAAGTTAAAAATAAAATAATTAAAATAAACCGTGGCAGCTAAGAGATGACCAGGCACAACTGACAGCGCCCGTTCACGAACATGACGCATGTATCAGCCATCATTCAACTCAACCATATCGAAGGGAACTAAATGCATCTTCTAAGTTCTATGTCACCCGAAGAAGGCCGTCGCGGTCGTCCGCCTACTACTAAATAAATTATTTTGACAACTACAACCCCTCCAATCATCGAAAGTGAAAAATTTGCTTAGCAGCCATGTACGTAGACATGTTTACTAATGCGCTTTTGTCGCACTGACACTGCACTGCACTTACATTTTCAGTCAGTGTACGACATTATGAGACACAAAAATATTTTCTTTCAAGAGTGCAACCATGACGTAGAGAACATGTAGCCTAAGAGCTAACATTGACTCTAAGTACTATAAGGCGCGCACAGGTTTTAGGCCTCTGGAACGCCTACGTCTAGCAGCTTCCAATCTGTTTCCGAATGATTTCTGTGGGTCTGGCCACCAATCGAAGGTCAATTAATAAGAATTAAGAACAGTACCTAGGTTAACAACAAAAAATAAACCCCTATTTACTAATAAAATAATTATGTCTTCGTGGTTACCGTGACAATTTAATGCACATCCGAAAATAAAACTGTTTTGTTTTTAATCGCGTCATAGCAAGCGAGACGCTTCTTACGTCACGACTTACTTTACGCGTGATCCAATGATTCCGATGTCAGAACAATTGTATTTGTATAGCTTTTTTATGGAATTAATGTCGTGATGGGAATTTGACGAAATATTATAGCTCAATCATCATCAATTGAGCAACCTTATATGAAATAACTAAGAACACGAAGACATATTTTCTATATTTCTTTTTTACAATAATAATTTTACGCGCCCCACTTTTATAAATTATATATATTATTAAATTATATTCAAAAAACCAGCGACTGTACATTGAAAGACTTTTTGTGATATTATTTTAATAAAATTTTCATCACACTTGCACGTAAACATTATCTAAACATACAGGTTAACTTTCCCGTAATGCCCCATATAAAACCCTTGAGCTTTTTTTTGTCATGAAAGCCACGGTCGGTAAGTATTTTTTTTTTAATTACTTCATAGCACACAGGTCTTGCAAGTTCAAGCAAGGAGTTAACACGCAATTGAAAAATTGTCCTAAAATGTTATCTAAATAGCAATTTCATTGCAATCTCGCTAGATGTTACTTAAATACTCAACTAATGTTCTTAATAATAGTTTTTGTAACAAAACTTTTTATTTTTCAAAATTATTTTATTTTGTTACACTCCGTCATGGACCTATATAAGTAACAGTTGCCCTTAACGTTTCTGAACGAAACATTTGTATAATCTGTGGTTTGGGCAAAAACCGCCATCCGCTTAAAAACAGTGATGCCAACTTAGCAACTTTATAGCTAGATCTAGCTATTATTTGGTGACAGACAGCTACAATTTAATGAAACTTGTAGCTAAACTTTTTAGCTACTTTTTTTAGCAACTTTTGAGGCTATCGAGATTCGTAAAGTAGGGTACCGAGTCTCGTAAAAAAATATAAAACTAAACTCGAATCTATGTTCATAGATGCTATGGTAGGTACAGGTCTCAGGAAAAGTGGTAAATGCTGCTATAACTGTGTTTTGCTTAAAGATATACTACAAAAAATGGGCACCGCTGAAAAATATTTTAAATCAACGAAAGATACTGAACCCCAGCCATCGACATCTTCTTCTTTAAATAATTAATTTTTGATTTATTTTTTATTCAATAACGTACACAACACATTTTTAACTATCTTGTGAAAAAAAAAAAAAATTCCTGACAATCATTTTTATTTTCATTAATTCTAATGAATGAAAATAAAAATGATTGTCAGGAATTTTCATTGTAACCTACTTATCTACTGTATATAACATTTAGCTACTTCTAGCAACTTTTTGGGGTACAAAAAACTGGCAATCTAGCAACATTTTAAAATTGTCTAGCTACTGGGTAAAGCTAGCAGTTGGCAACACTGCTTAAAAAAAGTTCACGTATTTCTTAATAATAGTTGTCCTGACTTGTGTATTAAGACTTGGCTAGTGTATTTCATAATTATTTACTCGCAAATGTGATGAAAAACATTGTATGTTTCACGGGCGGTACGGGAATTACGAACCTCGACTCAGAAAGCCCTCAGTCTTCGACTTCGGGCTTCTACTAGAGCCTCGATCGTAATTTATTCCTTACTTACCGACCTTAATACACAATGTACTATTATTTTAGGTAGATGACATGAAAGTACAAATTGTTAGTATTGTATTGTCTCTTTACAATGACTGTTTAGTAGGTCAATGTTACTATATTATCTATATGTTATCGTTGTTTAAATATACAAGAAAAACAATTGTATTTGTGTCTATAAATTATGTTTGTATTTTATGCAAGTGTGATAAATCTTCGAATGTTATTGCTTGCACTTGTGGGAAGGTTTAAGGCTTGATACCATTAAATTAAAAAGAAAAAGTAAATATTGTGGCGAAACCGCGGACGAAAGTAGTATAGTTATTTATAAAAAAAACTCATCATTATCACTCATGTGCTGTGGAACTTAGGTAGGTACCTTAGGTACGAGTACGGTATTGTGTGTAATGTATTGCTGATATATTTATTTTACGCAATGTATTTGTCGCATAAATATTTGTGGGCAGCCAAACAAACAAACTTAGTGTTCTTAAATCATACAAGTCTGCTCTTCGATATTCAGAAATATTGTTAAGAAAACCTTCAAATAAATATAACATATTTCCTAATCGTCCTAAGTAGTTGTAAATCCTTTAATGTGATATTTTAATAACCTCCTTTATTGTAATTATAGATAGGTGTAGGTAACCCATAACTGTATTACATTAAGCATAGTTCTGCCAAAATGTATCATATCAACCCAAATCAAAATTCCTCCCATTTTCTGTAATATTTTGATGGTACCTAAACGCTGATTAATTTTAAATCTGTTGTAATCCTACTTTTTAGATCTAGGTACTTAATGTAGGTATGAGACTGATTTATACCACATTTCGAATGTTTGTCTAGATTGACGTTCGTAAAGAATGTGGGTTGGGTCATTATGCCAGAAATAAGTCCCCTAGTATGTGCCATAATTTAGTAGGAAGAGAATATTTGCAATAACCGGAAATCCGAATATTGTTGATTTTACCGAAATGAAAATTTCGGGAACCAGTGTTGAAAGAGGTCCAAAAGTGAGTTCGAAATAATATTCTGCGAAAATGGTGGCATCGATGCTTTGGTACTTAATTCGACGCCTTTTTGTTCGCTGTTTCTTATAACATTACATTTAATGTTACTTCGAAAATATAAAAAAGTAATAGATAAATAGTGATGGGAAATCGTTGCTATGTTGTCCTTTAGGAATTGAAATACGATATCCTGGTCAGTAACGGTTTTTGGAATTTACATATTTATGTAATAATTAAAAGGAAAAGGTAGCTAAGTGACAACTTTATTGCATTCCATCGATAGATTAGTTGAGAAAAACGTGCAGGAAATTGGGAAAATTGTTATCGAAAGGAAACGTGTGGTAATGGTCATTGCGCCGGTGGCCAATACACATTAATGCCATCCATTCATGTTAAAGGACGATGACGATGTATTCGATTACAAACCGTAAGAATGTGAGAAAAACCGTAATAGGACTTTTAATCTTTTCTCTTTGGTCATACCAACTAGCGTAAACATTTCGTTACACGCAGCAATAGAGCAGTGATACCAGCACTTAAATTTCTACCACTGGATTTACATAAACCAGTGTTAGAAACTGACAATCTGTAGATGACTTGATTACAGAAGTTATGTGGTCAATTAAATGAAATTGCAAAGTTTCTAATCAGTGCTGGCCTTCTTTTGAATGATGATATGTTCGTTCGCTAATAGAAAAAGAAAGAGGTCCCTATGCCTGTAAACGAAACCGCAAGTGCTATGCAATTTAAAAACATGTCTGCTCATTTACATAACCCGTAAAGATCGAGTCTTTATTTATAAACACACCCAAGTTTCACCTCCCATTAGGTACTAAACACCATTTATTCTTTGCCCATAATTAAAATATTGTAATAGTGAAAACGTGGCCCGATGTTTTCCACCGACACTGCGGTCTCGCTTAACCAGAGCGGCTAGAAGAAAGCTGCTAGTGAGAAGCATTCCTATGAAAACGAGTCTCAGTATGTTGTTGAAGTTACTTACTAACTTTATATAGTCTAGGTATCTATTAGCACGGGACCACTTCCTCAATATAATTACCCTCGAGACTTAAGAACTCCTTTTATAGACAGGATGAAGTAATTTCGCTGGACGTTAGTTCAATCTGTTCACTTACATAATAACCTAGCTAATACTCGTCAGGTTTGCATTTAATTAAGTAAATTATAAAATATTATTTGATCATTGCCGACGAGCGACGTCATAAAAATATCATGAGTTAAATAACAATATCATGAGGGGTGGAAATGATGGGAGAGATCAGGGGAAACGGAACAGGTTTTAACTAAAAAAAAAGGAACTTTTCATTACTCATACTCTGAAAGTAGGTCTGAAGTAGCCTGAGGGGCGGGATGGAAGTAATACTTTTCATCCCTAGGGAGAATCGCTTTCAACTGACAGAAGACAAATTATAAAAAAAATCTATTTCTATTTACACATGTTTATTGAACCATGTTCCAACGTTCTATGCAGCCACGATGTAAAATTGAAATGTAAAATTATTGGGCAAAATATTAACCATTTTTTCAATGATGAAAATGAAAAATAATGTCTGAGTAGCTGGCTGGCCACAGAAAAAAAAACAAAACAGGCGGGAAAGCGGCAATCCGAAATAAAATTTACTATTTTTTTCTTTAGCTAATTCATGTTTTTATGTTTACTTTCCTTGTATTCGTAATGAAAAGCACAGTGTTTACCTCGGGTTAAAGACTTATTTAGTCCCTCGAACTATTGGGGACTAATTAAGATACTTTCACCCCTGGGGTAACAATGTACTAAATTGCAGTTCAAATCTGCAAAATAGTAAATATTGATATTGTTAATTATTTAACGAAATAAATAACAATATCATTAGGGGTGGAAATGATGGGAGAGATCAGGGGAAACGGAACAGGTTATTTAACAAAAAAAAAAGGAACTGATTGCAGTCTCAAATCTGCAGAATAATAAAGATCAATTTTGATTGTACCGACGCCAGCAGGTCAAGCTACCCGAAACTGTCAAATTTTCCCAATCAACCTTGAACCGTATTTTTTAACGATAAGGTTGAAAATCTATTATAGAAATTTGACAGATTGTTGTAGCTTTGATGTGCTGGCGTCTAATTAAATTGACAGTAGAGTAAGTAAATACCACATAAACTAGAAAGTCTTGTCTTGAATATCTAAACAATTCTAAGTCAACATCCAAGCTAATGAAGTAATGCCATTGTTTATAAATTATTTACAACTAGCTAGAAACGATGGAACAGTGTCGTTGTTCATAAGAGGCACAAATTAAATCAAATCAGTGCAAATTCGCAGCATCCAGATAAGATGTTCTGTTAATCGTTATCCATTATGTATACGAAATGCTAATCAAAAACAAGAATCGACTAAATAGAGAGAGTTGTTCTGGCCAGTGGCTATACGCGTAGTTTATGGTCAGTGAAAACGCGCGAAAACTCCGCGCTTGCGTGATAACATCCATAGAAGCGGGAAACGTCTTGCGACTTATTTCGTGTCATTCATTCATGTATAGTTCCATTATGGAACTTCCATAACTTTTATTACTGTTACATGACTTTTGTTCACTCGATTTCCGAGTTTTTGAACTCAACAGTTATTTTTTTATTAATGGCGATACTTTGTTTGCTGAAAATGAATGGTTGGGTACAGTGAAGAATGTTGCTGGTAAATGTTACAACTATTTCTAACGTTTGTTGTCTCAAAAGTCTCTTACAGTTCAGCATTCCGATACCGAGGTAAAATCAAATGTATAAACTCTAAAAATAACAGTGGTACTTGCTCAGTCAATAGCAAAGTTATGCAGAATATCATATTTCCTCAGCAATGCCAAAATGGTGGCAAGCATTGAGACAAGCCTATCAAATTGGACTCTTTACGAGGTGTTTCAGGACATAAGATATTTTATTCAAAGCTATGTAGATGTTAATCTGTGGTCTATGTAGGTGAATGTACCTACATATAGCCTCCATATTGCTTAGTCAACGTGGTCATTTTGCATCTCGCAGTTATTTCGAGATTTAGACGGGAAGCATTGCAGACGACCTATATTGGTGGTCGGTACTTCAATGGAGTCTATATTTGTATGAATTGAACTTGTCAACTACTCTAACAGTTCAATTGTGAGGAAAATATATTTTGAGTGCGAAAGCAACAGATATTGCAGATCCAAATAATATGTCGAAGTAGGATTTTATGTCATGCTTTTTGTTTTAGTTTACTAAATTGGTTTACAAATCGAAAAAGACAGTTTAAGTAAGAGATAAAGGATGGATTTTGAGAAAGGAAATAGGACCGAAAAAATGTGAGTAAAAACCTCTGAAGTTACGGCTAATATTTTAGGAAAAAGAAGATGGCGCTGAGCGAAAACCAGGTGAAATACAGGAGGATGATGATGTTCATCGTCTGCCTAGTCTTTTCCAACTATGTTGGGGTCGACTTTCAGTCTAATCGGATGCAGCTGAATACCAGTATTTTACATGGATCGACTGCCTATCTGACCTCCACAACCCAGTTAATCCTGGATAATGCGATACCCCTTGGTAAGACTGTTTGTCAGGTTTTCGGGCTACTGACTACCTATAACTACTGTCAAAGATGTACAAATGACAGACGGGACCAACCGCATAACGTGCTTTCTAAGGCATGGAGGAAACTGGGTATTTAATGGGTTGTCACCCATCACAGACCAACTAACTCTGATCTAAGGTTCAAGAAGGCTACAATTACCATTCAAAACATTTGCTGTACTTACGTTTTTACAATAGTTTTCAATAATTTGGTGTGGCCAGATATTAAACTTTATATTTCTTAGTTTCATAAAATCATTTACTGTCGAGTGAGTGAGCGGTGACTGATGAAATTACTATGCAACAGTATGTGCTGCTAAGTAAACAGCAAAGTTTGTTGCACTTCAGTGACTCATTTATCGTTCAGAAATGTTTGGATTATGATAACCGAGCTTTGGACGTTAACTTACACGTTATCGTTACGTTCCTCATTTTGATCTGAGAATTATATAGACACTAATGTCATAGTCATTGGATCTAAGGCTCCCTTCATTACCGAACAATAATGTATATGAAATATTTCTAGCTCAGTAATGATAAACTCAACCTCCACATACCACTGTCCGGTGTTAATAACTTGAAAGGTCAGCTCCATGAGAGAAATATTTTAAAAGCTTCGACTACAACAAATATTTGTATTAATGAACGGATATTGTAGGTAAAGGCTGCCGGGCCCTCAAACGTGGGAATCTTGACGTGTGACTCATTGCTTGTTATACGATCCAAGAGCACTTTAGCAAAAATGCATACAAAATAAAAATACAGGTACGTAAAACATCTTAGGTTAATTTTAGTCCTCTATTATAAGATACAACAGGAGCCAATAATTAGTGAAATTAACGGTGTACCTCGGAGGCTGAACGACTGGGTTCGAGGCCAACACAAATAAAATAAAAAAAGTAAATTATTGGCGACCCGACCACTTCTCCGTCGACAGCTGCGAATTGGCGCGAAACAGGTTTTGGCGGGATCAGTGACGTCACCTGACATGTGCCTTCCTCCAGTTTTGGATGTTGGGGCAAAAAACAAAGACTCTTTCATCTCGGAGCTCCATTCGATTTTACGGCTCCTTATTATTATGTTAGTGTATTGCCTCGACTGTCATTGTTGTTGCAAGCAGGTGACGTAGGAATTCTTTGTAAGTACCATATCCTAAGCACAGATACAGGTTCTTGAAATTAAACTATAAAAACTTGAATAGGACGTTATGGGCATCTACAGTCCTGTCACAGTTAATATGCCTTGTCGCTGGACTGTAGCTTCATCCTTTTGTTTTTGACAATTCAAAAGTGCCTGTGACTGGTCTATTTTAAGAAAATGCCTTTTGGTTGAACTTCAGAGCTTTCTTTGCCTTGTTAAAACTCTTCTCTTTGAAAGCATAGCCAAGTTATGTGGGTAGCAACTATCTAGATTAGCTTGCTTACTTGGTGTTTGTACCTTGTATTGTTATGTATTACTCACGCATAGATCACATTATAATAGTTACAGGGTCATTACTTTTCACGACTCTTTAAACTTTCTCACTCGAGTGCAGTGTGCACAATGCATCAAGGTTTTCCTTCCAAAATTACTTTTATCAGTTCATTGTTAGTTTTATTAACTTGTATCTTGGATTTGTAGTGTGTGGATATAGTTGTATTCATTAAAATATTCTTAAAATTTTTAAAGACTTTGATTGATCGAGCAGGTATCGATTCATAGCATTCATTCTACTTGTGTTCTTTAATCCTCTTAGCATTTGCGTCATCTTACTAACCATTGTAAGAATAATGTGATAATTGTCAACTTGACTCAGTTATTATAAAAATGTATCGCGTTATTTTATAATTAACCGGTCCATATAATGAACTATCTTCACTCGAGTTACTTTCCAAACGTTAAAGTATAATCACACGCAACCAGCTATTTGATTCTGCAGTCTTATATCATTTGATATCAAATGTGCATGCAACCACTGCATAACTAACTCACTGGAGCTAGAAAACTCGTTTGTGTTCAAGAATGATATTTTTATATAGTTGCACAATGACACAGTCACATTACTATGTAAATAGACCCATTGTTTAACGCGGATTTTTGTAAAAATCTCTTTTGTTTGTTAGTTAGTTACAGTAACTTTTGGCTGCTGGGAAGTTTTCACGGGGCAACGTGAAAATTACTCGCGTAGCTATTGTATGATTTGTAAGACACCACTAACCGCAAATTATCGGTCAACACAATTTGAACTATAACTATATCACAGGTTGCTCATTCGCCACAAATAATGGTGAAACATTAAACTAAATTGTATCAAATAATTCAGAAGTCATTGCACTTATTCATAGGTAGGTATGCAACGGCAAACGTGTTTTGCTTCATCGATACCTACTCCGAGAAGCGGTCGGCTTACCTGAGAGTCACTCCGGACGTGGTTCAAATTATTCACCACTAATCCGTTGTCTGTTGCTATTGGATCCATTTCTGTCAAATCATTATCCGTATAACTTGAAGTTTCAACCACACATTGCACTATACACGTTCAAACTCCGAACCGCGGCCGAATACCACCGACACCAGTCTTAGTCACTAAAGAAAAACGCATCTAGGCACAGAAACTAGCGAACACAGGCGCCTGACCCTCCGGAGTAAGGCTTCACTGGCTTACTTTAAACAAACGAGTTACACCACCGACTTAAATCAATAAACCTCCGTAATAACATTACGATGTCAACTACAAAAGTTTTCTCGGAAATGAAAGAGTTTGTCACAAGTTTTGTTGAGCACAACGTCTGGCTGGCCGATCGTAAGGACGCCAGGCGGCGAAAAGTTAACCGTGCGTGATTTCTGGGGGACTCTCAAAAGCAAATGGTCATATAAGCTATCAATCTTTGCATACCAGAGTGGTTAGGTGAAACGGACATTCTCGTTTCGGTGCGTAGCGCTACGAGAGTGAAAGAGACGAAGTGTCCGCAGGTACTCCGTCTCGAAGTGGGCGAACAGTATCTACAGGTTTTGCTCTCCCACTACAAGGAGGCACGGTGCGGACTCGGAGAGCCTCGAGCTTGAAAGTTTAGTTGAAAAACATAACAAGCATTACATAGTCGTCAAATTGCCACTTAACACCACGCATTTTTATTATTTTGGACACGTATGACCATAACCCTCAAATAGTACCGGTTTGTAGAATATCTTGCGTTGATTTGTTTGGAAATTAAGCACGTGTTACTTTTGCTTTTACATTTTAACTTTTATTTATATTTAGGGTAGATGATAAGAAGTTTAATTTTAATTAAACTTTTAAACCTAACATTAATAGCGAGCAAAATCAAATTCAATCTCAGAAACAATCGATACATTTGATCAATCAAACGGAACCGGTCCCAATGCATCTCTGGTGAAGGCCGCTAGAGCTAACCTCTACACAGGACACTCCTGCGCAGGGACCCACGCACACTAACGCAGCCTCTCTTGAATACAAGACCACATTGAAGTGAGCTGTCAGTGAGACGCACGTCGCTGTGAAACAGGGATTATTCTTACCTGGTCTTTGTGTTCCTCTGCAAATGGCATTTTTTCGAGGTGCCATTTCTATAAATACTATGTTGTCTACTTAGATAGGCAGATGTTTTCGATATTGGTGCATCCAGGCATCCATAATTTTAAACAGGTCTATTTTATTTAGCCCTTTTTTAGGGTTCCGTACCCAAAGGGTAAAACGGGACCCTATTACTGAGACTTCGCTGTCCGTCCGTCCGTCCGTCCATCCGTCCGTCCCGTCTGCCACCAGCTGTATCTCATGAACCGTGATAGTTAGCCAGTTGAAAATTCTACAGATTATGTATTTCTGTTGCCGCTATTATAACAAATACTAAAAACAGACTAAAATAAATATTTAAGGAACAACAAAAACGACCAAAAAAGTCACTTTTTTGTATGGGAGCCCTCCCATACAAAAAAGTGACTTTTTTGGTCGTTTTTGTTAATAATGGTACGGAACCCTTCGTGCGCGAGTCCCACTCGCACTTGGCCGGTTTTTTGAGACACAACTAAGTAGGGATTTTCCAAGTAGTCACAGACCTAAACAAACAGGAAATCCGCATGCAATGGTCAGGAAAGGTTTTCCAATAAATTCCGTTAACTTAGATTTCATTGACCACTTGTCAACGGTTTCTGAATATCCCCTTGTGAAAAACACTAACAGCTCATTGTAGTACATATTAGTTCCATGTGGTGAATAGTCCCGGAAAATCCCGGAAATTTCGATCCCCGCAAGTAAAAAATATTTGTATGACCTACAGATAGTTGTGTAGTAAACGTTTGTAAACGCACGATACAGGAGAAATTCCTATTGCGGGGCAAAGTTTAAAAAAAAAATTGCTTCGGATTGGGAACCGGGATTTTCAAAATCAAACCCCGGTTCTTTCGACACTTTCGGGAAAAGATATTGCGCGTTGAGAATTTTCTAATTATATTGTCTAAAGCGTGTACGACCGTTAAAAGCATGGAATACACATACTAATTAGTAGATCTAGATGCAAGTTTCGATCAAATGCTACTTTGAAGTAGTCAATCGGTGTTTCCCGCTCGTTAATACCACGTTGTTAACACTATTGGGAGTTTTTTGTCCCACTCGTTAACAATAATGCAGAATGCGACTTTTTTTCCCAATCGTTCACCCCTCGTTCAGCGTCTAGTTAAGGAGGGTACAGAAAAGTAAAATGAAACAAAAGGTATAACGGTTATTGTAAGTGCATTAATCACGATTTTTGAGGCACCAAATAACGATATCGTTAACGTTCAATGTTATATTTTAGTTTAAGTCGCGTTCTTCAACACTAATTACGAGTGGGACAAAACATTCCGTATCGTTAATAGTGTTAAAGACGCAGTATTACAAGCGGGGACAGCCAATTAAATGCTTCAAAGTAGCATTTGCTCGAAAGTTGCATACCAAAAGAGGATGATCACATCACATAGAGCAATGAGATGATGATGTATTCCATGGAGGCTTCACTGAGCCCGTTTCTGAGGTAGCTGCGCCGATAAGGCTTTCGGCCACTCTGTTAGATTATGGTCGCGTCTTCGGAATGTTGTGCTAGTCAGATTTTAGTGGACAGTGCTTCGCAAAAAACATACAAGCAAGACTGCGCTCGTTGATAACATTTGGAGTGACTCTAAAAATGCAATATTGCTCGCACCCTTAAATGAGTAGCGTGATAATATATCGCTTCACATTTGAAGACGACTTTAAGGAATATTTGAGCAAAATTTGAACAGAATCTATGCAGTAGTTTTTGCGTCATCTCAAAACATCGACTTTTACGATTTTATTATTCTGTATATTTGTAGATAAAACAAGAAATAAAACGGTTTTTAAGGGTTCCGTAGCCGAATGGCAAAAAACGGAACCCTTATAGATTCGTCATGTCTGTTTGTCTGTCTGTCTGTCCGTCCGTATGTCACCGCCACTTTTTTCCGAAACTATAAGAACTATACCATTGAAACCTGGTAAGTAGACGTATTCTGTGAACCGCATTAAGATTTTCACACAAAAATAGAAAAAAAAACAATACATTTTGGGGTTCACCATACATAGAACTGAAAACCAATTTTTTTTTTCATCAAACTCATACGTGTGGGGGTATCTACGGATAGGTCTTCAAAAATGATATTGAGGTTTCTAATTTCATTTTTTTCTAAAACAGAATAGTTTGCGCTAGAGCCACTTCCAAAGTGGTAAAATGTGTGTGTCCCCCCCCTCTAATTTCTAAAGTAAGAGGAGGAAAATTCTGAAAATATTTAGGATTGTAGAACGTAAAAAAAACTATCAACGAAAATTGGTTTCAATAAGATATGACGTTTAGTTTTTGTGATATGGGACTTTTTCATCAAACTGCAGCAGTAACTTTGTTTTTCATTAACATACTATGAAAAAGTAATTTAGTTTTGCGGTTGAGTGGAAGTTTGCTAACTAATACTACTAACTAATGAATGACAGTTCAAAATATTGTTTGGGGCTATGGAACCCTGTGTGTGAGTAAGACTCGCACTTGGCCGGTTTTTTTTTATAAGATTTCATTTAAATGTTTTTATTTGGTCTAATAATTTCGTGTTTCTTCTCCGTTCCAACACTTTTAACTCTACTATCCTATAAAGGCTTACTTAAAGTATCGAAAGTTCCGGGAATACCGGTTCTTTAGCCAAAAGGTCCCAATAATCCCGATTCTTTAAAACAGAACCGGTTTTGCATTCTCTAGTTCCATGGCTAGGTGCCAATTAAAAACGTTCCATATTCAAAACCGCACGGAGAATTTGAAGCCCGTATTAATTAGAACCATACGCAAAGGCTAACACTATCTAATAAAAAAAAAATCTATGAGCAGCCGCCAATTCATTTAAAAAAAAAATTGATTATGTCAAACAATATGCAATGAATAAACAAGAATTACTTTTTATAGTTACACTTTCAGCAGTCATGTCGTTTTGTGCAACAGTAATAGGCGAAAGCAGCGGATCGCGACGCAGGCCATGATGGTAATCAATTTTTCTTGCTATTCTCTATTTTACTTACAATAGTCATAATGTTCCCATGGGTTTATCTGTAACCTGCTAAGCTGCCTGTATGCTCGTCATGTCATAAAAATATTAGAGTCTGCAAACCATTGTCGTCGACGGGGCAAAGGCCTCAATCTCAGTCTGCCAAGGAATGAGCTTTGATCACCACGTTTGCTCACTGTGGTTTGATGTTTTAGTTACCACCAGTTAAGCCCGAAACGGCATCCATATTGCCATAAATATAACTTAAGATGTCTTTAATCGTATCGCTACGAATTTGATTCTTCAATGGGTCTACGTTGATCTGACGCATGTTTTAAATTTCAGGCTCCTATCAACCAAATCGGAAGTCAAACACCCAATGACCAGTCGCTAACAAATCACTTACCTACTAACCACAATTAAATGCAATAAATAGAAGTAACATTTATTAAAAACTAAATTAAAATGTGGCATGGAATCAAACCAACGCGGCTCTGGCACAAGACAGGGAGGATACATTTGAGAAACATGTTATTTTCCCGATACTCCGCCAGGCTCGAGGCCGATTGTAATAGAGTCTATAATCAGCGAGAACGACCAGACATGTTAAGATTCTTTACTCTGGTCATGGCCAGCGCTGCATTCACTGGTTATCTGTTTGGATTATTCAGTTCAGCCAACAAAGAATGTAGGAAAAAACCGAAGATAGAGATACCAGAAGTGCCGTGTCCTTCACAACCCTGTCCTCGCATACTGCCCCCAAATCCTCCAAAGCCGTGCCCTAAACGGGAATAAAACCAAACAAAATAATTCATATCCATTAATTTCCTGTAAAACAGGACAATTTCAATAGAACAAAACTGAGTTTTATTTTAACTGTTAATGAAATACAACCATGTTGCTTTTTAACCGACTTCAAAAAAAAGGTAGATCAATTCGTATAGTTCGTTGTATTTTTTTTCGTTTGTATGTTCAGTAATATCTGTGCCGATTTTGAATCGATTTAGATGATTCTTTTTTCGTTTGTTTTTTTTTTTTATAAATTGGTTCTATCCCCCACACTATTCTCTTATAGTTTTCTTTTAACATCCTGTATAGTTGTTACAGTTCAAATTTTTGTTTAGTCGTACTTACAACAGGTTTTTTTTAGTTAAAACTTAAATTAATTCACAATAGGTATGTTTTTAAGAAAAATTGTTCAGCTTCACGAATAGGCATAACAGCGTAACTAAAAAAATACGGGAAATTATGAAACACGTTTCAAAGTTAGTTACAGATATTCGCGTGTCACAGTTTGCGTTACATACAAGCGAGCAAAATGCATACATTCTCAAATTGCTCTGAGCTCGTATGTACTTTGCTCCAATTTGTTGCAAGCAAAATGCATACCTACTCAGATTGCTCTGAGCTCGTATGCACTTTGCTCCAATTTATTTGTGATTTTAATGAGCACGATGTAGTTCAGTACAGACTACGGGTGTCTGTGTCAGTATACAGTTTGGCAATACGCGGCAGGGACAACAAGAAGGATTAGGAATCGAGCCGAGAACAGTGGGGAGAGCGGGAATACACCTGAAATCGAAATACTCAAGTGGAACAGTGCACAGCGTTATTAGATTTTACTTAAAAAGTTCATTTTGTAGCTGGCAATAGATCGAGAGAGCATGAGAGGGAAAGAGATAGGAAAAGGAAAAAAAGAAGAGGATGGGTTATGTGTGGGATGGTATAAGAGTGGAGGAATCGATTAAGAGCGTTTATACCTTACGGCGTTTCATACAAACTTTCAAGTCGTTATTTTCCGAAATGACTGAACAGATTTTAATGAAGCTTCCTACGCACAAGCAGTATACATAGGTCTAAAAACATTTTTGAAATGTCTTTTAAAAATGAAGATAATTGGAAATTTCAGTTACTATAGATAATGAAAAATCGGTGTAATTTAGCTGTAACATTATTTTTCGAAAATGTTTTTTAGTAAGTTTTTAGACCTATGTATACTGCTTGTGCGTAGGAAGTTTCATTAAAATCTGTTCAGTAATTTCGGAAAATAACGACTTGAAAGTTTGTATGTAATGCCGTGGGGTATAAACGCTCTTAAGCGCGATGATAAGCTTGCATGCACAGTTATAGTAAATCTTTCTGTGGGTGCATGCCTGCCAGCCATAACAAAGACACGCCTGTAATCCCCGAAGGATTATGCAGAGGTGTACCCAATATAGGTAGTAACACCCCCATGGTTCGCCAGTTATGTTAGTCCCATGTAATATGGGGCGAATCTATTGCCATCAACCGGGCACAAATCCAGACTCTGTAGCTGCTACTGACAATTTTCTGATGGAAAAACACTTTGCGCGACCTGGAAATCGAACCCATGACCTCGTGCTCGGCGGTTGCTCTGGCAACCACTCGACCAACGAAGCAGTCACAGGCATGAGGCAGTATTGCTATAATTACCTCAAAGTTGAGTTTCAGAAGCAAGAACTGCTGGTTCCTATTATAGCACTGTAGAATAACACGAACGAAAGAGGAGCTCGTGGCTAAATACTAATAGCAAATCAGATCAGTCTCCAGGCTGAGCTGCTCTTGCCTAGGTTGGTCTGTGGATAGGTGACCACCCATTAAAAACCGAGTTTCCTCCGTGCCTCAGAAAGCACGATAAGCTTTTGGTCCCGGCTATCATTTGTAGATCTTTGATAGTCGTTACGATTAGTCAGAAGCATGTAAAATACTGGTAATCTGCTGCATCCGGTTAGACTGGACGCCGACCCCAAGATGGTTTGGGAAAAGGCTAGGCAGACGATGATAGTCGTTACAGGAAGTCAGTGGCCCGAAAGTCTGACTACCAGTCTTATCAAGGGGTATCGTTTTACCCAGTACTACCTAGGTGGTGGAGGTCGGATGGGCAGTCGCTTCATGTAAAATACTGGTACTCAGCTGCATCCGGTTAGATTGGAAGCCGATCCAAAAATTGTTGGGAAAAGGCTAGGCAGTTCAAAAGAATACGAACGACATACAACAGCTAAAAAGGCAGTCACTGACGTTGATTTTGGAAAAGTTTGTTTTCCACAAGTTCTCGTGTTTGTTTTACTGTCTTTTTCCTGTTTATATACCACTAGGCCACTAAGGTAGTCCAAATCAGCTCAGTTGCCAAAAAGAAAAAAGTATTCTACTCTTTGGCACTGACTTAAGTATTATTATTATACTGTCAGTGGTTTATTGAAATAGCATCGTTTACGAAATTTTTGTGAATTCTGTTCATTCCCTGCGACGTCGAGTTTTGCATTTTTTCAATATGCAACATATAAAACTTGCCATTATGGTGTCCCTCGGAATGGCAGCGGGCTACCATTATTTCATGAACACCAAAGATTAGTACTATCTCCATGATGAGGATACCCAAGATAAGGTTGGTAAAACACAAATTATGAAACGGGCTAAGCCTCATAATGGTAGTAAAAACACCCGAAAAGAAGCCGAAAAGCACTGCGCCATTGCGTTTTTAGGAAACGGAAAAAAACGGTTCGTAGGGCACTTACTTTCCAAATTTGTGAAAACTCTGTGTCATTCGGACGGACAGACAAAATTCGTTCCGTTTATGGTGCAACGGAACCCTAAAAAGTATTTAAGGTACCTATATTATATATTTTTAAGAGCTATCGAAGACACCAACAAAGTTATAAAAGTAGATCTTTTTTCAATCCCTCAGTTACATGGATGCAGGGCCACCCCTATTTTTTTTTTTTATTGATTATATTTCACATCATATAGTTTCTGTAGTGGTTCATTGAAGACAATACTCTCCAAATATCAGCTGTGTGGTGCCAATATTCTCGGAGTAAAAATTCTGTGACGTACTTACGGACAACAGAAGACGGACAGATCGATTCTATAACAGTTCAGTTGCTATTTGGCAACGGAACCCAAAAAAATGGAAAGTGCTCCATTGGAACTAGCGCACTAGGCTGCCAGTAGTTTGATCAATATTTGGCTGCCGCAGCCTGTCTGCAGTTTGGCTGGCTAACACGTAAGAGCATTAAGTCACTGGACCCTCGGACCTCTATAAATAGTTACTAAGATGCAAAGGGTCAAGAATGGGTCAAAGAAACCAGAACCGTCCAATGGCGCGGTGGGTTGGCGATTTCATCATAATCGCAAGGAAACAGATGGGTGAAGGACGCATAGAAACGAGAAAGAATAGCAGACGAAAGGGCCAGTGGGTGATTCCGGGCTGACATGATGATGGTAGCCTGCAACCTCCAACACGCGCTGTAAGGACCCTGGGCTGTTGTGCCTCGGATGCAAGCCCTGTCCTGTTGCCTAGAGTTTAGGTCAAACAGTAGGATATGACACTCCAACGTCATTGAAATCCTAGTAGGTGTGTAATGGCAGCCGTGCGCACTACGGTCTACCGGAGAACTTCACCTACGGGCCTGGGGATCGGCGTGAGAAATACAATTATGATATAACGGCGCAAATTCAATAACTCACTTAGCAGTTATACAGGTTAAATATTTCAAGTGGGTGTGGTTCGTTAAATCCGAAACATGAGGTTTAGTGAAAAACACTCAAAGGAGTCTTCAGCCCGATTTCGATTAAAATTAAAACTGTATCATTGGATTTTTGAAAAATCACAAAACATGCTGCCTTCTGGGCACTTGGATTTTTTGACGCCCTGTCATTCTTTTTTCATTTTGATACTTATTCACGTTTTTATTATTATTTCAGATCTATCTAAAGTTTGTAAATTCGTGTAAATTCGTGTTCGGAAAGCACGTTAAGCCGTTTGTCCCGGCTGTCATTCGTAGATCTTTGACAATCGTTACGAGTAGTCAGAAGCTAAAAGTCTGTTAGCCAGTCTTACCACGGGATACCCCGTAAGACCGTATTACCCAGTTACTGGGTTGTGGAGCTCAGATAGGCAGTCGCTTCATTTAAAATACTGGTACTCAGCTACATCCGGTTAGACTGGAAGCCGACTCCAAGATAGTTTGGGAAAAGGCTAGGCAGATGATGTACATTAGGATTAGTAGAATTTTGTAGTATTTCACCTAGTACGGTAATATTTTTTGCATTATTTCAGAAAAAAAAGAGTAAAATTGTCTGTGACGTGAAATGTCATCGGTGCCAGGAAAATATTTGACAGCCCGAAAACGATACAGAAAGAAGCATTTACTAAAAATATATTATTCAGGATATGGGAAAAGAATTAAAATTTTCTGGTTTAGAATATTAAAATGGACAGACGGGAGCAGTTAAAGTTCGTTTGTTTAGTTATGTCAATGACAGCTGGTGTCGCATATTCGTACGGTATGTTTACAGTGCGAATTCCTTCTATTTGGAGTAGCAGCGACAGCAGTATGCCAACGGTGCACAATGTAAGCAACGATGGCAGAACAGAACAAAATATAGCCACTGCGCCCAGGCCCGCTGCTAAATTGGACTTGGATGTTCGTAACAGTGCTAGCAGCAATTTTGATAGTGACAGTTCGTGAAAACAGTCTCTACGGACGAGTGATGTTAAGGATACAACAAACCAATCGGGGAGGAATGCATTTCCCCAGTTTGGCGTTTTATTTTTGTTTTCGTTTCAGCATTCAATTGTATATTTTCGCCTATTTTTATATGATAACACTTATTAGTTTTTAAATATACGGCAAATTAAATTCTACTGTATTAGTAATTTCCTTTTATCCATTGCTTCCTTTCGTCCATTGCTTGCTTTCTTTTAAAATATGTTTATAAGTTAATTCTTGTGACTTACTGCAAGACATAGATATACAGGATGTTACGGTCATCGAAGCGCAACTGGTTACAGCACATAATTCCATCTTAACCACCCTCCAAGCAGTCGATGACCCTTATGTATTCCTTTTGTCGGTATAGGACAGATTCCGGATTGGACAGATTCGTATTTCGTCAGATTCGCTACTCGATAGTTTCCTAGATTGGGCAGATACTTGGATTCGAAGGATTAGCTATACCGCAGAAAATGAACAGTAGTGCACAAAACAAAATTCGTGCTCAATTTAAAGGATATCGTGTCGTAGACTTAATTCACCTAGTTGAATTCATCTGGGTGCATTAAGTCTACTAAATAATATGATTTGATTTAAGTATCTCTCAAAATAGTGGATGGGAATGTATTAGGGTGCAGATTATCTGGAGTTTCAACAACCCGACGTTAAACGGGTGAATTAACTGCCCTATTGGTCTACCTAGTGGTAATTTAAACCGCAACTGTCGAGCGTGGGGTCTTAGGTTCGATTGCCACGTGGGCCAAAATGTAATTGGGTTTTTCCATGAGGAGTTTATCAGTAGAGTCTGTGTTTCCCGATAGCTACAATCTAGAGGTCTTTAAGACAAGAGTGAATAGGTTTCTTCTAGGCAAGCGTGCTTCACCGTCGACCACATCATCGCTTACCATCAGGTGAGATAGTGGTCAAGCGCGGGCCTATAGATAATAAAAAAAAAAAAAGACGAGTTTGAAAGTTGGAGGTGTAACACTTGAAACCGTTGGTCTTGTGCCTGATCTGTCTCCGAACGTATCGGATAAATCGGATTACCGTTCTACTCCATCGGACTGAGGGAGTGTGGGAAGACAAGACAGACAAGGGAAGACAGGCAAGTGTGTGTGCAGACACAAGTGCAGAGAGCACCGGTGTCTGCACACACAGCATTAGTAGTATAAGTAGCACACAGCAGTACAGCATTATATTATAATATATCCCGCATCGATAGCGAATCTCTGAGAAAACTAGTGTCTGAGCGGAAATTCGGTCAAGAAGACTATATTTTAATTTAGTCTCATAGTAAAGGTATACGTTAGCTTAGGAATAGTTTCAATTGCAAGTTGCAATTGATACTATTGCAGTGCAATCGTTTTTCGGTCGGGCGATACAATCATGTTACTGTAGTTGAGTTAGTTGTAGCTTTATTAACGGATCATCACCATCATTATAAAGAGGAAAGATTTGATTGTTTGTTTGTTTGTTTGCATTGAATAGGCTCTGAAACTACTAGTCCGATTTGAAAAATTCTTTCAGTTTTATATAGCCCATTTATCGAGGAAGGCTATAGGCTATATATCATCACGCTACGACCAATAGGAGTGTAGCAGCAATTAAAAATGTTGCGAAAACGGGGAAAATTAGACGCAAACGAAGTTGCGCCGGACAGCTAGTCTTTGATATTTCCCCGTCAACCTCACACAATCCATCTATTAATTCCTTGGTCTTCCTCTCCCTCTCTATCCACATCACATATAAATCCATCACTTTTTTAGTCACATGTGATTCGTCCCTCTCATCACATGTCCATACCAAGAGAGTCGATTCCCTTTCAACATTTCTGTAACTGGCGCAACTTTAAAACTTCGTCTAAATATAGGTACTCATTCCTTACATTATCAATTATTGTGACACCACGGCACCCTACCAATAGATCCTTAAGTTAAACGCACCTTAAGGAGGATGAATCTATTGCTTACAAATATTGTTCTAAAATATGTCGTATATTGTAAGTACGCTACGGGCCTTCACAAGCTTACTTTCAGCGCGATCAAACTAATTTCATTTTGGCATAAAATTTAAAAAATACAGCGCCGAAGGTGTATTCTTGTTGGGGTTTCTGTTTTTATTTTCCCCAGAGCTGAAGTAGGCAGAAAAAATTATAGAGACTGACCATTACTGAGTAAATATAACAATAACAAACGACTTATTGATCAATTAACCCGTTATCAACATTATTGTGCTTTGTGATTCATGTCAGTGACACAAATCGTTGACGCCCACAGTAAAACGAGCTCAACCATCACAGATGTTGGCTGATAGCGAGAAATGCTGCGGAAATAACGCATCATTAAAAAAATATTTGGACATCTGCAGAATAACTCATCAGTAGACTTACAATAGTAAGCATTGCATTATTTATGTTATCTAGCATACGATGACACGTATGAAGAAACGATGACTGATGAAAAACGATTGCATGTAGCGGAGATGAGAACGTCGAGATGGATGTTTGGTAAAGTAAGAAATGAGTATATGCGCACGGCGACCAATTAAGCTATACAAAACCAGTTTATGCAGATCTCATTGAACGGGAGATCTATACAAAGCCAGGCCATCATCATCATCATCCTATAATGTTCCCACAGCAGGGGCACAGGCCTCCTCTCTATGAGAGGGAATGGGCTGTAATCCACCACGCGGGCTCAGTCCGGGTTGGTAGATATCACATGACTTCGAATTTTTAGTTCTAGGACATGCCGGTTTCCTCACTACGTTTTCCTACACCGTTTGATGAAATAAATTGTCCAAAGTTCTTACAAAACGTAAGAAAATTTTAATTTTGTGGGCCACCTTAGCTCAACCTCCCTTTAGTATTCCACGAGATTAATATGTTAATGTTTCTTACAAAAAACATGACAAAACAGTCGGACAGTAGCAGCAAAGAAACCCATCCACCTTTCACCATCGAGGATAAGGAACTTTACCTTTTCCCAGGGACTCAAACTGTAACCGTAATAAGGTGTTTTAACACTGTTTTTTAAAACAGTTTCAACGGAAAAACACTTTTAAATGTAAAATTGTAAAAGTGCATTTTGTATGTGTTTTTCTGTTCAAACTGTTTCAAAATCAGTGTTAATATGTGTAACTGAAATAATTATAGATTTAGTACGCTGCGTTTATCTGTTACACTTATTAACACTGTTACATATCTGTTACACATTTGATTCTGTTACCGATTCAACATGTAACACTTATAATTCTGTAACCTTTATGAAGGTGTTTTTAAGTCCCTGCTTTCCCAAGGGGGTAATAGAACAGCAAATGCTACGATACTTACATACTCCTTACTTGCATTATTTTTAGTCTATGCTAATTAGGTCTCAGGCTAGGTCAGTCATTTGTTGACACAAGTCACACAGACACTGTGACGTTACCAGACATGAGCTATCTCTTGTACTCGTTCCTAAACTCCGTGAAATAGACAGAGCAAACAATACCTCGTTTGACTCACGGATGTCTATGACAGCACCACTTATTTCTATAATGTCGTGCTGACCTGACAAGTGACACCACGCAATTAACAAAAAAGACCAATACCTACAGCAAAATAAACATGATATACGAGTAAAATGAAATTAATAACACGCAAAAAAGATTCTAAGTGCTTTCACTCACAATGTTTTAGTTATTCTTCTTCTTTATAAAATGGCGAGACCGCTGTTTTACGATTTTGTTCAGTTCGGGTTTTCATTCTGGTTCTCGTACAAATTCTTTCAGGCCGTCATCTCCACATTTGGGTCACATGGTTATTACGATGATCAGATAAAGGGGACGCCATGTGATAGCGACGACTAACCGTATGTATAATATCACTATAATCATCTCCTTACTTTAATTTGTTATAAGGTAAGTACTTAAAGCTGTGTTTGAATCCTAAGCTCGGACCCTGTTCCCGAGTACGTGATAAGTGTTCTCGCTTCGGTATCCCTTAAACCATATAGAAATATTTAAAAATGTAAGCAGTGTGTTAAGAAAATTAACAAAGGATTTATCAGCTCATTTTCAAATGCTCATCAGGCGCATCAGGCGCCCATCAGGGGCCCTTGGCTAGAAGTATTAAGTAAGTCGCTCCATGTGAAATACTAGTATTCGCAGTAAGGAAAACCCTAGTCAAAAGGGGCCAAATAAATAATATCTTAACGGTGATTTAAAATAAAAATTTCGGATTTGGCTTATCAAATAAAAGTACTCTTTTACGTGGCATTACAAATAAAATCCACATCCTAATCCTAGCTTCCTAACTCTAATATTATAAACGCGAAAGTAAGTTTGTTTGTTTGTCACCTCTTCACGCCCAAACCACTGAACCGATAATCCTGAGATCTCGCTAATACGTTGTGAGGTGTACAGAAACGGACATAGGGTAACTTTAATCCCAAAAAAAAAAATACTGTTCCCGTGGTAAACAACAATAACATTCTTATTGTAATAAAGGCTTCACGTGGCCGAGCCGGTCAAAAGCTAGTCTTCTAATTTAATATTATAAAAAAAAGCTTTTAATAAAAAGAGGAAAGATTTGATTGTTTGTTTGTTTGTTTTCATTGAATAGTCTCCGAAACTACTGGCCCGATTTGAAAAATTCTTTCAGTGTTAGATAGCTCATTTATCGAGGAAAGCTAAAGGTTATATATCATCACGCTACGACCAATAGGAGTGGAGCAGCAATGGACAATGTTGCGAAAACGGGGAAAATGTGACGCAAACGAAGTTGCGCCGGACAGCTAGTTTCACATAAATATACGTTTTCTTAACTGTTTGTTTACGATTTCATCAAATACTGTTGTCTTTCAATAATTGTAACAGATTCAATAAATTATTTATACCAGTCCTGCTATTTCATTTAACTGCTTGTAAAACCACACTCTACAATCAGCCTGGAACGCTCATACAGCACACAGGCTTTTCTTTGCCGTCTATTCCCAGTTGTCACCACCAGATTGTCACCACTGGCGACAAATGGGAATAAAATTCCCAGTTGTTGCCACTGGCGACAATCGGGAAATGAGTAGAAGCGGGTTTGCGAGCCCATCGCCCGCCCGTGCCACCTCAAACAGAGCGGGTCCCGCACGTCACCCGACCCGCGCCCATTCTCTCTGTGTGTTGCGCTTAAATCTCAATTCATCTCATTATGTATAGTCATAAAGTACACTGTTAAATGGACAAAATAAAAAATGTTAAACAGTGTAAAAGTGGAATTTTTACGGCAATTTTTCGATTTTCCCTGTGCTGGCAACTTTTAAACCGTCAAACGTGACAGGTCAAGTGACAGCTGTGAATCAACAAAATATTTTTTTGGTTTCTAAAATGGGAATAAAAACACCTGGGAGATTAAAGCTCTAAAAATTTAAATATGGTATCACCAAGAACTTACGACATTCTCTGGTTTTGGGGTTCGTTCTTTATCGGATACCGCTTCATGGTGGGTGTCATAGATCGTTATGGAACACACAGGGTCGATGGGACGCCCATACCAAGACGAGCAGATGGATTGCCATGTGACGACGACGATTGACTGTGAGTATTACCGGACAATGCATACAATGCAGGTGTGGAGCCCCAACAGGAGATCACACACCTTCTCGTGCATAATTAATTGCATCTTGGCTTAGATTTTGTCCGACCGGTGCGTAGCGACCTGCCCCCGTATTCACTAACGCTTCGATTCGATTTCGATTCGGAAAGTCGTATGTCTATATTTTAGGCATTACGAAAGCGAGCGAGATAGACATAGAGTTATGAAAAAGCCGTTATGGTCGCGAATCATATTTTAACAAACAAACAACCTTTAAATTGCAATAAACGTAAAAAAAATTACTTTCGCGGGCTGACTTAGCGCATCCTCCCTAAAGTATTTCACGAGATTGCTAGTGGTTAACAATATGGTTGAAAAAGAAACTTGAAAATAATGGGTGTAAAATTACCTTTAACGAAGCAGGGAGGCACTTGTTTTCCCGACATTGCAATAGTTTTTTTTTTGTTTTAGACCTTATCTGGGAAAGTTCTAGTTACAGAGATATTAGAATTCTTTTTATTTTCTACCTTTCTAGAATACAAATCATCTAAAAAAATGCGATACGTATGTAAGAAACATGACGACAACACTCAGACAGTAAGCAGCAAAGAAACCCATCCACCTGTTCCCTTCAAGGATGAGGAACTTTACCATTTTCCCATGGGGCTACACAGAAACAGTAGAAACTACAGAACGCCAAATGCTACGATCCTTACATACTCCTAACTTGCAGATTCCTAAAAACCATTTATTAATAAAATAACTGACTCTTGCCCAAGGCTACTAGCGTTGTCCCACGAGATCGTACTACTGCGATAAACAGTCAGAATCTTATGTTTTAATCCCCGTTATAAACTTATCTGGGCGTCAACTTTCATTTAAATTCATTCAGAAGTTTTTGTGTGAAAGAGTAACAAACATTTTCGTAAAGTTTCGCATGTAGAATAGTAGCAGGATAAGATAGCAACGTTATATTGAACACCATAATACCAGTGTACGCAAATAAACTTACTTGATTGAATTACATGGACTTCCAGGTGACTTATATAAATTATCGTGATGATAAGATTTTTGTCATCCTTAAAAGTTAAATCACTCATCAGTAGTCATTCATTCATCAGTATTCATCACTCATCAGTCATCATCATCATTTCAGCCCAATAAAACGTCCACTGCTGGACATAGGCCTCCCCCAAGTGTCGCCACATTGGCATTTTGGGGGGTTTTACCATAATCGCCACGCTTGGCAGGCGGGTTGGCGATCGCAGTACGGTTGTTACAAAAGGACAGAAAACGCTGCTGCCCATTCTCTGGCAAATCCCTTAGTCGCCTCTTACGAAACCCACAAGAAGATATGGGATGGTGCTATTCTTTACGTCCGACAACATACAGAGCCTCTCTCACTCATCAGTATAAATTTTAATGAAAAATCTCATTTCTTCTGTTTATTAACTTCAAATACTTATGTTGGTGTTAAAATTCGAAAGGGAAAGTACGAAATTTACGCGAGCTAAGTCGCGGGAGAAGAAGCTACAAAATTAAAACCCAATTATTTATTTTTGTTTCAGGTACATTTGCTTACTTGAACATAATGAATAACCAGACACCTTGTTAATATTAGGAGCCAATCCGAAATGTAAAGCTCGAGTTTAATGTGTGTTTTTTACGCAAAATCTTTCATGAACACTTTGATTTGATAACGAGAGTATATCGATTATGTACCTACTATTGTTTTCTTAAAAAGGTTGTTTCAGCAAATTAGTGACAGTACTTTAGCCTTTGCGGCATTTACGTCGCTTCACAAGAGCGTTTACACCTTACGACATTTCCTACAAACTTTCAAAATAGTCATTTCGTAAAACATGGACTTGAAAGTTTGTGGGAAATGTTGTAAGACCTTTATATCCTGCTTGTGCATATGAAGTTTCATTAAAATCGTTTCAGTCATTTCGGAGAATAAGGACTTGAAAGTTTGTATGAAATGCCGTAAGGTGTAAATGCTCTTAAGATTTAAATGTTTTGATGACCCAAAAATATGCGAAACAGGACATTCGAAGATTCCGAAGAAATAAAAAGAATAATATTCTTAAAGGATTATAAGCGAAATTTAAATGATCAGGGGCTCCGGCGATTTTTGGCAGTTTGCGATTTCATTCTGGCTGTCGTACAAATTCTTACAGGCTGTCATAGCTAAATATGGATCTTACGTTGGATACGATGAATATTTGGAAGAAGAAGAATCAGAAGATCTTTGTGAATCTGACGTTGACTGACTGTACGTAAAATATTTCCTTATCGTTTTTAAATAATATTTTCCAAAGAGGTAGCGGGACAGCTGTTTTCTTGGGCCGCAGTTGTTCTTTATGGCTAACAACAGGGACCAGATCTTAGAAGAAAGTTTGAAATCGTGTAAGATATTATACTCTTACTACTGGATCTTAAAAAATAAAATAAAATAACACGATACAACGCAAGTGCGTTGCGTAGTCGCTGCGTCAACGCTGCGTCGTTTTACATAAATTATTTACTGACATGCCACATTATGCGTTGCGTTGACGCAGGCGTCTTTTCAACGGATCGACGGACGGGAGACGAAGCGTGGGGAGGGTCATGTACTGCACTGTTGGAGTTTCGGTGCGACAACGGACAGTGTTCCACTGCTAAGAGGGCAAACAAATGTGCTGCGATAGCGTATGTCACCCTCTTGCGTAACGACGTGGTGCGTCGTCGCAACGCTACGCTGGTGTGGCTTACAATGCGTTGATACGTTGCGAAAACGCGACGCAAAGTTCTAATGCGGCCTCAGCGTAAGTCGATCATTTGTTGACACAAGTCACACAGACAGACAGTGGGATAAAATAATATGCCTATGTCTATGACAGCACCTGTCATTCCTATAATGTCGCGCTGAGCTGACAAGTGTCTCCATAAAATAAACAATAATGACCAAAAGCTACAGCAAAATAAACATGATATACGAGTAAAATGAAATTAATATCATGCAAAAAAGATTTTAAGTGTTTTCACTCACAATGTTTTAGTTATTCTTCTGTATAAAATGGCGAGACCGCTGTTTTACGATTGGGTTCAATTTGGGTTTTCATTCTGGTTCTCTTACAAATTCTTTCAGGCCGTTATCTCCAGATATGGTTCACATGGTTATTACGATGATCAGATAAAGGGGACAAAATGTGATAGCGACGACTAACCGTATGTATAATATCACCTATTCATCTCTTTACCCCAATTTGTTTTATGGTACTTTAAAGCTGTATTTGAATCCTAACGTAAATTATAATGTGAAAAAGAGTTTCTTTGTTTATTCGTATGTCTTGTCTTTACTTCTGAACGGGCCGAATGCATTGGTGTGCACAAAGGATACTTTTTATCGCGAAAGTAGGTTCCGGTGAAAATCCAAGGAAAAATCCTAGTTGTCCGTTGAAGAACATAACAACAAAACGTTGAAGGTGCAGGAGAAGGCTTAGTTATCTATTAAGCCTATATTTAAGCATTCATTTAAGTTTTACATAGTGTTCATGAATTAATATGGTAAATGACGTGACGCATTTCTCCTAAACCTATGTCCTTCCGACGCGTCGTCTTTGCAGCCATGATAACCACAAAATTGTATTGTACTAAATAAAGTCACTTTACAGGTCCGCAACGTGGCGATCCTATAATTATAAGTATTTGGTTCACCACAGCTTCGAAAAAATGTCAAAATCAGAAGCAAAGAAGCTTTTTATCGATGTCGTGCAAGTTTCAGTTTCATTCTTGATTGGGTACAAACTTTTTCAGAGTATCAAGCGGCGGTGAAGGGCCCAAAAATAAAGAATAAAGAAAAATTACTATAAATATTATTAAATCGGTTGGAAATTTTGTTGATGGAAATGTAAACAAACCCTGCTTAAGGTGAAAGGGCAAGGGTAGCTCGTGGAATTAAATATATTTTGTAACTTTTAAGTCAGTGTCTGGTTGTACATTGGTTAAAATACAAGGTGGAGCGGGACGATCGACATTACTTGAAATCACGTAGAGAGTGTCATGTTCTTTACCCGTATACAAAAAATCAATCAAATCCAATGAATATTTTAGCCACAGGAAAACGTTTTGCACAGGTTCTTGACCTTACAATGTTTAACTATTATTACGGACTCAGAATTTTCTTAATTTTCAACATGATCTACATCATGTTGAAAATTAAGAACATGTGAAATAGTTTCCTGTGGCTAAAGTATTCATTGGATTTGATTGATTTTTTGTATACGGGTAAAGAACATGACACTGTCTACGTGATTTATAGGAATGTCGATCGTCCCGCTCCACCTTGTATAATTAGTAACCGTAACAAATATGCTTTACTGAGTTTTAATCATTAATATCATCAATGCCGCTCCAATAAGATTATTAATTCTATTTTATAAGCTAGGCAGTTGGAGTTTAAGGCAAAAATATCTCAAAGGATTAAAATTTCGGTATTGGCAATCACATCAAAGCACTCTTGTTAGATTCCACATGCTCGTTTTCTGAACCGTTTGATTATGTTTTCACAATTACTTTTGGACTTTAATCATTATGTGGAACATTACTTGTAACAAATGCAATAAATTATTTATACCAGTTCTGCTGTTTTGATTTAAGTGCTTGTAAAACCACATTTTACAATCAGCCTGGAACGTATACAGGGTGTAAGGGAAAGGGTATATACATACTTAAGGGTGTGCTACAGACCATCAAACTGAACATGTTTCTCCATCGGACAAATATCGTAATAGCGAAAAAAATATATGCTGCCCCATACAAAATTTCAATACCTATTCGACCAAATGTATGGGGCAACTGATATTTTTTTCGCTATTACGATGTTTGTCCGATAGAGAAACATGTTCAGTTTGATGGTCTGTAGCACACCCTTAAGTATGTATATACCCTTTCCGTTACATCCTGTATATAGCAAACAGACTTCCTGTCTGCCGTCTATTCCCAATTGTCACCTGGCGACAAATGGGAATAAAATTCCCAATTGCTGCCAGTGAGGATGAAAGACACTAAATACTTATCACTGTGATACGGAGTCACCCGGAGACCAATTGTTGTCAATAGCGGTCCTCTGGCTCAAGGTTATTAGAGAATTCGTTAACCTCGAGCAAACTGCAGTTTGTTAAGAACCGCGACTTGCCCGTGTTAGTTAAAATTCGGATTTCGCGGGCTACTCTGCTGCTTCAGCCTTATAGTTACTCCTAACCTAACCCATTTAGATGGGGTGCTCTAAATGATCCTGTTATGATGAGCCCTAGTTTGGCCTAGGACAAACTAGTTAAGCCGGAAATCAGGTTTGGCCGGTAACATATAAATTGATAAGTAACCTCATAGAAAACTTAAACTATCATTTACGGGGTATCTTCCGTGAATATACAAGGTGTTGTTTTGCTTCCTTGTCAAATTTCAGGAGGTTGTCACAAAATTCATAAATAATCAATTTAAATTACGGTGCCTAGTTAATCGTTAATATACGTTGATTGTTTTGGTTGTTTAAGATGTAAGTATATCAGAATAACCTCTTTAACGTGGTTTAGGGAATAATAAATTATTTTATCGAATAAACGTTTGAGATTGTTTGTATGTGTGAAAGCGTGGCGAGGATCAGACGGGCTGCGTTTAAAACACGGGTGGTTCACACCTGCCGATTTCCGTAAAAATAAGAACATTAAAAAATTATTATTGACCAGTATATTATTACAGAGCGAAAGCGCTCTGTATGGTGTCCGACGTAAAGAATAGCACCATCCCATATCTTCCCGTGGGTGTTGTAAGAGGCGACTAAGGGACTTGCCAGAGAAATTGCAGCAGCGTTTTCTGTGCTTTCGTAACAACCGTACTGCGATCGCCAATCCGCCTGCCAAGCGTGGCGATTATGGCAAAACGCCCCAAAATGTCAATGTGGCGACACTTGGGGGAGGCCTTTGTCCAGCAGTGGACGTCTTTTGGGCTGAAATGATGATGATAAATGATTTATATTATTATACCCATTTTATTATTGATTCGGTTCGAGAATCATTAGCATAGGTACCTCCTTGAATTTGACGAGGATGCAAAACAACAGCTTGTAGATGGTTTTGTTTTTGATTGTTTGTGTGACCTAATAGAAGTACAAGGCTAACATAATAAGGTTAAGACTGTAATAGTGATATCAAAGTCTTTGCGATATTAAAGTAACTAAGACCTAGGTGTTAAGAACAACAAAAAAAATATTTTAGAAGGTTAAGTTTACGCAACATAAAAAGTTGTTAAACAGTGGAAAGTGAAATTGAATGTTTTTTTCCCGCGATTTTTCTATTTTCCAAGTGCTGGCAACTTTTTTACCGTCGTTTACCGCCGTATGTAATACAGCTCAAGTGACATAAGAAATAATATGTCTATGGTCTATGCCATAGACCATAGACATTATTTTAATATGTCATATTATTTTAATATGTCTATGGTCTATGGCACGCTATGGTAACGCTTGTGTCCATAGACTCTATATAGACACAAGCGTTAGTGACAGCTTTCAATCAACAGAATAACTGTTTGGTTTCTAAAATGGGTACACAAACACCTGGAAGATTATAGCTCTAAAACTTTGAGTATGGTATCACCAAGGACTTACGACATTCTCTGGTTTTGGGGTTCGTTCATTATCGGATACCGCTTCATGGTGGGTGTCATAGATCGTTATAGTTCACACAGGGTCGATGGGACGCCCATACTAAGACGAGCAGATGGATTGCCATGTGACGACGACGATTGACTGTGAGTATAACCGGACACACACAGGATATCACACATCTTTTCTCCTACCCGTCGAGCACAACTAATTGCACCCTCCAGAAAAACTAATTTCTTCTGTTTAGCAACTTCAAACATAATTAAGCTTATGTTGGTCTGGTTCGAAAGGGGAACCACGCCCAGCAAAAAGTGGTTTTTAAGCTATCCTAGAACCATAATTTATCGAGGACTATATGAGACTTATATCCGCATATAAGTCGCAAAAAGGGCCCACTTTATAAGTCTACTTTTACTTATAACGTATTTATATTAGACCGCTGAAATGCCATATACACCTATATTGCTCCTGTAATTGAATTACGTCAATGCAATTACTCCTGTAAATCTCAATATAAGTAAATTTTAGTAAAAAGTGAGATTAATACGCGCCTAGAAATGTTTCTCTAAGCTCATATATTGTAAACAGTCAAAGTGAGTGTATCGCACATTGTTGTACTCTGTATAAAAAAAATTACATCTTGAGATTAAGTATTTATATGAATCAGAATTTATTAATGTCAACCTTATACAAAATTTTATTGTTGTCAAATTGTTAGTCTTTTATAGCTTATTCGTAGGGAAACTTGACTTTTCTGTGAAATCTATCATGGGTTTGATCAAAATTTTAAAGCGCCTCTTGAAATTTGCTTATTTACATTTTAGTTTTAATTAATATTAAATAAATATTATGTAGGCAGCAGCCATTTTCTTGGTCAGCATTTCCAAGTGCGATATAGTGCTAAAATAAGTACTTTTAGCATTTACAAGTGTAATATAGTACCAATCTTAGTATATTGGTTCTATATTGGGTTATCACAAAACCGAGGAAGATTCACCATTGTAACCGATTAGGGTTCCGCAATGCCCAGATGAAAATCGATTGATATTTATGGATAAGTACGTTAAAGTAATATTTTAAGAGTTTGTTCTACGTGCTAGGTTAAACATTAGTTTAAACATTGTTCTTATTTGACTTAATTATATTACACATTTGACATGCAATTTTATACACATTTTTGACCTTGTTAAGTTCCCTGAAATCGCATTTGCAAATACATGTCATAGGCAAGACATTTTTAATTCTCATGAAATATTTAAAATTTCAAGTAAAGATTTCAATGCAGCCTGTGAAATATTGAAGTCTAAAGCCCAGTGTTTAATAGATTCCGCAGTTGGAAATTTTTGTTATAATCCGAAAGTTCTTCCTGATTATCGCTTTCAATATCGCTCACAGTCCTTTCGTGGTACTTTCATAGTCCAAACCTCTTCCATCTAAAGCAGTACTATAATTATCTTGTCCGGAACCCTCGCTAGAATTCGCGTTACGGTCTTAACCAATTTAATTTAAAAAATCGGTGCTCACTGCGGTTAACATTTCTTTAGATTTTTTTTTACTTTTGCAAGATCTAGTTTTTTAAACCGCTTCCACTTATTTAAATCCATTTTCAATATTTGTAGACAAAACCAGTTTTCACCTATACTGGTCGTTACAAGCAATAGTGGCTTCATAAAAGTTTTAACCAGGATTGTTTAAGATTACTTAGCCAATAACAGTACTATGGAATGAATATATAAATCAGTCTAGGTTTAAAACGGCACACGATAAATCGATATAGAGAAACTTTTATCCTACCGAGTGCTATTATAATCTTGGTGATTAATTATTTTTAAAACGTGGATATGAAATTCATTTAACACTTACTTTTAAGCTTATGTAAAACCAAACCAGACATATAAATGATTTACAGTAATTTAACTTAAATTTACATATATTGGCCATAAAATATTAGCTTATATGATGTTATAAGTAAAAATAACAAGAGTAATTGCTCCTCAGTGCATATATTCCTGGTACATGCTCCTACGGGAGTATTAAAATTTAAATGGTCTGCAGATGTTATCTTATAGGCGCATATAAGTCTGCGTTACCGGAGTAATTACTCTTGAGTGCAATTACTCTTGTTTCATGCTTTTATAGGAGTCTTGATCCTATATTTGCCAGGAAATACGGTCGTATATACCGATATAAGTACAAATTATAGAATTAAACGTACTTGAGTAAAAACAGCATATATTTATGCTGTTAAAAGCGCAGCAGCAACCACCAAAACCATCATCGGAGCAATATAAGACCACGTAGCATTATATAATCGCATTCCAGGATTATTTTGCTTGTTGGGCGAAATCTACGCGAGCTAAGTCGCGGGTGAAGAAGCTACTAGATTATAACACAATTATTTATTTTTGTTACAGGTACATTTGCTTACTTGAACATAATGAACAACCAGACGTCCTGTTAATATTAAGAGCAATGACTCGAGGCAATTCGAAATGTACTTATAGCTCATCCCAAAATGTACCATTGTTTTCTTAAAAAGGTTGTTTTAGTAAAAAGCTAATAGTACTTGCCTTTACGGCATTGACATCGGTTTCACAAAGTGACCCTAAGATATGATTATTTGGGTGACCCAAAAATATGCGACACAAGACATCCGAAGATTCCGAAGAAATGCAAAGAATAACATTCTTAAAATATTCTAAGTGAAATTTTAATGATCAGGGGCTACGCCTATGTTTTACAGATCATTCTGGCTGTCGTAAAAATTCTTGCAGGTTGTCATATGGGATAAATATGGGTCCTGAGATCAATACGAAGAATACTTAGAAGAAGAAGAATCAGAAGATCTTTGTGATTCTGACGTCGATTGACTGTAGGTACGTAAATTAATTCCTCATTGTCAGCTTATCGTTTGTAAGTTTTCCAAAGAAGTAGCGTGACAGCCGTTTGGTTGGGCCTCAGTTGTTCTTGATGGCTAAAAACTACTGGATCTCATAATGAGTCTCCTACTGGGAGCTTTCGTTTGTAATTAAACTTGTATTGAATATTTATTCGTCTGTAATGTAAGTTAAGATGGTAACACACTGGACGCCTGAGGAAGGACAGCGTCGTAGAGGTCGACCACGACGAAGGTGGCGTGACGATCTAGTCCTGTTTGCGGGGATAACATAGCCAGAGATCGCACAGGATAGAGAGGTATGGAAGGAGAAAGGGGAGCCTTTGCTCAGCAGTGGGACACTATGTAGGCTACAAAAAATAATAATAATATAAGTTACTATTTAGAATATTTAATTCAGTTGTTTTGTGCACTGTGCGACGCGCTTTCACATCACGTTAGTTTCTGACTACTGTTTTTTTTGCGCGTAATAGGAATAACTTGCGCGTCACATTTTGCGCTTCAAATACCGAACGCGCGCACACGCGCTTAGCCGGCGTGTTCGCACGAACGAGCGATACGAGCTTAAAAGAGTGTCAACACGTGCGTGCACGCGCTTCCAAAATCTAGTTTATATGCGCCGAAACAAAGCTAATTTGAAATCGACCTCACTGTCTGCGCAGTGACACGGTTATTGCAAGTGGTGCGCATTCATGTTACAAATTGTATCATTCTGTTACATTACAGACGAATGCTGTAAGAACGAGTGTCCTGCTCTCATTATTATTTAGTGATTAAATCCCTTTGAAAGTAGCTAAGTGTTTATCTGGCAAGTAGTGATAACTCTTTCTGAATAACTCTGTGGTTTAAGTATTTTATCTAAAAAGGTTAAGGTAAAAGCTGGTAGGCTAGCAGTACATTTCTGCACTGACAACACTACTCATTTCTATAAGGTCGTGCTGACCTGACAAGTGACCCCATGAAATAAACACAACCAATACCAAGAGTAGCAAAAAAAAAAACATGATTTAATAGCAAATGAACACAACACCGTGAACGCATCACAATTATCACGTAATATTTTTAAGTCGATGCGCATTTACATTAGTACATGCATTTTGAAAAGTCTTAGTGATACAAGGGGGGAGTGAGGTCAAGTCCAATCTCACTACATCTCACCTATTATCTAGACTAATTTTATAAAGCTGAAGAGTTTGTTTGTTTGTTTGCTTGAACGCGCTAATCTCAGGAACTACTGATCCGATTTGAAAAATTATTTTCGTGTTAGATAGCTCATTTATCGAGGAAGGCTATAGGCTATATATCATCACGCTACGAAAAATAGGAGCGGAGCAGCAATAAAAAATGTTGCAAAAACGGGGAAAATGTGACGCAGACGAAGTTGCGCGGGACAGCTAGTTTTATTTATATTTATTCCGTCGTCTTAGCAGCAATGGTGACCACAAATATATTATACTAAATTACCTCATTTCACAGGTCTATAACGTGGCGACTCTTTTGAAAATACATAGGTGGTCCACAGCAACGTCTCCGAAAAAATGTCAAAATCACAAGCAAAGAAGTTTATCATCGATTTTCCGCAAATTTCAGTTTCATTCGTGATCGCGTACAAAGTTTTCCAGAGTATCTTAATTCATTATAGATCAAGAGGCAGTGAAGGGCCCAAAAAATGAAGAAAAAAAGAAAATTACTATAAACGTTATTTATTCGGTTGTTTTGCAACCGAATGAATAACGTTTTAAAATAACTTTTTGATGGAAATGTAAACAAAACCTGTTTAAGTTAAATTCCTACGCAATCAGTCTCTCAAAGGAATAAGTAGCAACCTCTCGTTTGTTTGGAAGATTTAAGGACACATTAACACAGGATGTAAGGGACATCTAATATAAGTAAAAAAAGGATATCTATGCGAAAACGCTTACCACTTACTAAGTTACATCATTAGCATCACTATTAAAAATGTTTAATCGGTTATTAAAAAAAAAACAGCGTTTCTTACAAAAGTGCAATACCTACACGGTCAAAATGCTCAAAATGTTTTTTTTAACAGCTGATTATATAAATATACTGATGATAAATTTTACATGTACGTTTTCTGAACCGTTTGTTTACGTTTTCTTCAAATACTTTGTGGTTTATAATCATTTTATGAGACAGTAATTGTAACGGATGCAATATATTATTTATACAATTACTGCTGTTTTGATTTAACTGCATGCAAAACCACGCTTCACTAATAGCTTGGAAAGTTCCTACAGCACACAGGCTTCCTCTCTGCCGTCTATTCCCAGCTGTCACCACTTGCGACAAATGGGAATAAAATTCCCAATTGTTGCCACTGGCGACAAACGGGGAAGTAATCAATTATACCATTTGTTGCCAGTGAGGACGTGAGACTCTAAATACCTACATTAAAATTAAGTTGGCATAACTTCTAACTTATGTCTGTGATACGGAGTCACCCAGGCACCAATTGTTGTCAATAGCGCTCATCCTCTCGCTCAAGGTCGTTCGATGATACGCTTACCTCGGGCAAACTCTGCAGAACAATTTTGGGAGAGAGGCTAACAGAAGACCTCTGCTGAGGAAAATGGAACGAAGTTCTTCGGCAGACAATCAAAGTTGTCGACATACGTGTACTTCACAAAATAAGCAAGCTGGCATGGCTATGGGCCGGTCATGTTAGCCGTAGAAACAATAACAAAAAAGACTTAACGGTGGACTTAATAATGATTAAG
Organism: Cerastis rubricosa; assembly: GCA_949152445.1. Classification (NCBI taxonomy): domain Eukaryota; kingdom Metazoa; phylum Arthropoda; class Insecta; order Lepidoptera; family Noctuidae; genus Cerastis; species Cerastis rubricosa. The sequence continues at coordinate 6,691,883 of OX424547.1, forward strand.
TCCGCCTATGTACCACTATACTATGTTCTGTATGGTGTCGGACGTAAAGAATAGGACCATCCCATATCTTCCCGTGGGTGTCGTAAGAGGCGACTAAGGGACTTCTCAAAGAATGGGCAGCAGCGTTCTTTGTGCTTTTGTAACAACCGTACTGCGATCGCCAACCCTTCTACCAAGCGTGGCGATTATGGCAAAACCCCCCTTATGACTCCCTTATGTGGCGACACTTGGAGGAGGCCTATGTCCAGCAGTGGACGTCTTTCGGCTGAAATGATGATGATGATGATGATGTACCACTATTGTCCATGAAGTTTAAATAAATAAACAAATAACAGTTGGGGTTTGAGGCATACTTTTTTTAATGGACACCGTGAACCGGCAACCTTAAGATGGGATGCCCTTAGCCTAGGTCGAGGGACGATGAAATGGCTGATATAAAGGAGTTTCAATAGAATAGTGAAGTATATCTGTGACCTGCCTGACCTAGTCACTGTAGGCCACAAGCACAGAACATATATACCCTTAAGCGGGCCACAAGGCTCAGTTTCAACGCAGAAACCTTATCAGACACAGGAATTTGTGACAGAAGCATTACCCCAGTTGGGTGTTTCTTGGGTTTTAAAATAATATTTAGGCGCGTGACCTAAACAGAAACTAAGGCAACCATTTTTTACTTTTTTGAAAGACGGGAGCAACGGCTTTACGTTCTTTCCGAAGCAAGCTAGTTTCGATATGTAATGGCTTACCTCTGATCGACCGTGCTACTGTTACTACCATAGATATAAGAATTATTTGTATAGTTACTCATGATTAGAGTTCCTTCCGAAAATATTTGATCAAAAACCAGAACTCTTACACTACAACCAACTTTTCTGTGCAGGTGGGAAAAAACAGAACTAACATCAATGTACCAAGTTTGACATATCGATGCAAATTTTCTTGACAAACAACGCCACCTAGAACTGTACCCGTAATGTGGTTATACTATACAAATATAGCTTGCAAAAAAAACTTTTAAAGAAAAGATCTCATTGCCGTTAACTATAAGAAAAGAAGAAAAACACGCAGCTGACACCCTGACAACAAATAATGTTGCACTGAAGTCTTGGAAGAACTAAAAATCGCAGAGTAGTAAATAATGTAATAGAATAATAAAAACACGGAAATTTTATTCTAAATTTATCGTCATGACGCCTAGAACCCTTCTGAACGATGCTCTCTTGTTTTCAATATCATTCTTCGTGTCATACAAATTCATGGAGACTTTCAAAGCGAGGCATCGATCCTGCGATTCGGCTAAAATGACGGGGGAGATTACCACCCCAGTTGATTTCTCGAATAGTGCCTTACCCCCCCCAAGACCAATACCGAGTCGGAGCGAAGTTCATCCTTATTCAGAGGATACTTAAATGTACGTACAATTGTTGTTATAAGTACCTAATCAGTACATGCAATATCTTTGCGAGCAAGCTCAGCGTTGGATGCATCCTACTTCCTATTAGCTAGTTGGACGGACAACCTTGAAAAGTGGTTGGGTCAGACTTGAGGCGGAAGGGGGGAACAGCGTCTGTGGCAGCTTGAGATTGGGGTTTGTCCGGTTGTAAACTTCGATAGGCTAAAGTTGACAATAGCTTTACCAGAGATGAATTTAGAATTTAGTGTAAGATATAGCAGAACTTTTCTTATAATTGAATCCAGGTTTAAGGGCAAGTGCATTAAGCGCTGAAGTAGGTAAACAAAGAGTAAGAGGTTGTTTTAACCTATATTGTCCCACTGATGGGTAAGTTCTCCCCCATAGCCTTCCACTCTTCTCTCTGTGCGTTTTTTTCCGGACAATCTCCTCACAAACGCGTCTAAATAAGAGAGTAACAAATAAAATAAAATGATGTTGATTTATGTTATCAACATCATTTTGTATCGAAGAATAATTTAATCTAGAAATCAACAGCTTATGTAAACGACACAGTTTCGGACGCTCAGGCTCAATCAGTTGTATGAGTAAATTGCTCATCTTTAAACAATAGTAAAAGTAGCTCAGTGCCAGCCAAGCTTAGCTTAGAAGTGTCATACATAGTCCTCCTTCTCGTAATTTATTTCTCGGTATGAAACGCACAGTGAATTGATCACTCAGTCAAGACGATTGTTTCTCTTTGCGGCAGCTGCCTTGTGAAATGTGCTTGTGCATGCGTGCTACCGTTTGATCGATTGCGTTTCTAGACAGGAGTGTATCTAGATAATCAGTAGGTATCCAGTTTTCTTCCTCTTTCCTGAATGGCATTACGCATGCCACCTAGGAGGTTGTCATCTGCTTATCCGGGCAATCCTGTAACTGCCTTAATACTAAGGCCTACAGCCAGGCTAACAAAACGTATAAACTAACAGACTGCTAAACCATGCTAAGGGTATACCCTGTGGGGTACTATCCTCGGCTACGGCCTTCGCTGGGGGAGGGCGGCAAGGGACAGGCTAGATCAGATCAAGATGATCTAGGGACTAACTTAAACATTTAAAACATACCTTTTTTCGTCTCTTTCTCCCAGGATACGTGTTCAATGGCTGCGGTGGCGGTGGAATATGGTAGAAATATGGCGGCGTGTGAAATATATCGTCCATTCCTGAGGGTATAGGCGTCCCCCGTGAAGGAACCATCGACCGCACGGTGCCGTACAAGCTCCGGTTACGACCCTGTTTCCCGTACATATTCATCATCACACCTAATTCACACTGGCTCCACAGTTTGCACGTTCACGACTCATATAATACACGCGTAAATGAAATAGACCATCACGAAGATCGCGTACAGTGCAAAACGCAGTTTGTTTAAGTACAACTTATTTTTATTTAATAAAAAAATAAGCAACCGCAGTATTGTTTTTCATTGAAATAGTTTTGTAACGAGGTTGTCTAATAGATAAATATTTTTTGAAATATTAAGATCTTTAGTTCCCCGTTCCTGGACGATTAAAATATGGTTTAAATGAACGCGAGCGACCAGCGTTGTTGTCACAGTATCAAATGCGTGATTCGTTGGAGAATGCAGAGTTCCATCATGAACACATTACATCTAATTATCATAGTTTATCTGTTTTTTCTAATAGGCTACGTGGAGCGCGACGTATCGACATACTGATGTTTGAAAATGAATAAAAAAACATGTGCACACGCAGATTCGCGCGCCGATCCACATCGGTAGGTTTAAAAAGTCTGTCATAATTATTATATTAAAATTTTATTGATATTCAAATCAATTATTTTTTAATTTTATCACTTTGTGCGTTTATCGTTTGAAATATGTCTTTTTAGTTTTACGTATACATCATTACTTATGTTTGTATGTAGTATACTAGTAACAGTACATAGGCCTAGAGTTTTATCCTAAATTGTGATTAAGTAAGATTCAAGCAAAGCTCATTTAGAAACTTCTGCTATGGGATAATATTATCTTCCTTTTGAGTCTATGCCAAGAATGTAGTTTGCTAGTTTTTTGGGAAGGTAAATAAACTTGCAATTTGTAGAACCACGATTTTGTGGACCTAGGTACTTATATAAATAATTTTAATATAACATCACGCCTATAATCCCCAAAGGGTTAGGCAGAGGTGTACGTAATGGTACACCCACATTTCACCAGTTATGTTTAAGTCCCGTGTAATAGGGGGCGAGCCTATAGCCATCGACTTCGTGGCTTGCATGCAGTGGTGGATTTACAAAAGGTATAGGCTATAAACTTTTGCCGTCCTTGCCTCTACAATTTTCATGTCCTAGGTTATATATAATTGTTATTAATTATCTAAAATTTGTTGCAGACTTTCTTATCTGTAAAGTAAAACATCAGAAAATCGCCATGCAGAAATCTTTTTGATTTCTACGAGGAAGCAAAACTAAATATTTCGGTCCCCAAACTTGCCGCCCCAAAAATCTGCTGTACTAGGCTCCAGCCTACTCAGCCTGCTGGTAAATCCACCACTGCTTGCATGAGAAATTCCTGACTAAAATCCCAATAACACTTTACCCAACCTAGGAATCGAACCCAGGATCTCATGCTATAAATTACGACGTTTGGGACATCATCATTATGTTCGACGTTGGAATTAGAAGAACAGCAGCGACTACTATTGTAGGTACATAACTACTCGGGGTGTCCTAAAAATAATGTAAGAGGATTATTAGTATTTATTTGCATTTTCAGAAGAAAGAGAAAAAACTTTTTTTTTTTTTGCGAAAATACTTTTGGGTACCACTGACAGCATACCAAATTACTCCTTGCCTGGGAATGAGAGTGGTTCTACTTGACTGGTTCTAGATTCCAAGATTGTGTGAATACCAGGAAACAGTAGTCTTCAAGTCTAGTATCCACTAGATTATCGTCACTGTGCTAATTTCTCCTAGAATACCTGCCCCCAAACTACTGTCCCAAACGTTTTTTAGCCAGTAGTAGAATCATAAAATCACTAGCTGTCCCGCGCAACTTCGTCTGCGTCACATTTTCCCCGTTTTCCCAACATTTGTCATTGCTGCTCCGCTCCTTTTGGTCGTAGCGCGATGATATATAGCCTATGTCTTTCCCCAGGTTGAAATCTATCTTCTTGCCAAATTTCATTAAGATCCGATCAGCCGGTTAGTCGTGAAAAGGTAACAAACAAACATACAAACAAACAAACAAATAAATATAATATTAGTATGGATAACATTCCTAACAACACTTCCCTAAAAAGTTTTGATTTAATATACCTGCCACCTAGTGGATAAAACCGAAAACAAAACACAAGTGAGACCATAAACACAACAACGCTTGTGTCGTTTACGAATCACAAGCCTAGTCGGTATTTAGTTAGTTATACCTGCGTTTACTAGATGGCGCTGTGTTGCGCGGTAAGTCAACATGGTCAACCTTTTTGATTGACGGAACCGTGACACTTTCAATAGGCTTTCATTTTCAAAAACGTTTTGTCAAAAATGGCGGATCAAAAAGTAACATACAAATAAAATATTAAAATGAACATAATTCTGCTGTCAGGAATTTGCGACCCTGGTCTAAAGCCTGGTCTGGTGGGAATAAATTAAATTAACAAACCAATAATGGCAGCTGGAAAAGTGGCAAAAGCGTTTTTCAGTTTATTTTTCGAAAGGGCACACTGTGCTGGTGTGACTGGGAAGGACAATGGATTTGGGAACAATTACGTTTGGGCGGGATCGTTAGAATCAGGTCTCCAGATAGCCACAAATCACAGAAAGCCCCTGATGGTGATTATCCACAAGTCTTGGTGCACAGCGTGCAGAAACTTGAAGCCAAAATTTGCAAATTCTGCGGAGATTCAGAGGTTGAGCAAACACTTTGTTATGGTCAATCTGATTGATGAAGATGAACCTAAGAACAATGTTTTTGCGCCGGACGGAACATACATACCAAGGTACAAGTTTAAATTGCTCTCAAAGCTTCGGTTCAGGATTATTTTAGGCTTGTCAATGTCCATTGATTTGACTTGTCATCTAGTTGAATCAATAAAACAGGAGTGGTGCCTACTAATTACGACATTAGCCAGCATGCAAGCTGTTGCTTCTTAGCGTGTCGATGGCAATCTAAATGGAATCAGCCCAAAATTTGGCGACGAGTGTCGTTGCGTCGCGTCCTTATCCTACGTCCTATAACATTGATAAGAAAGAAAGAAATGAAATCTAAATGTATTGATATTATCTAAAAGAAGTTGAAAACAGTTATTGAGATAGCATTTGCTAATAGGAGACCTAATATGTTCGTTTGTCTTTTAAAGTATCACCTATCATGTTAGCTTCTCTAAAATTGTAGAACGGTACTCGGTCCTTTGCCTTCCCGACCAGACCATGTCCTCTTTTTTTTCTACTGAAAGTATTAATAGATTGAGATGGATTGTGTGTAAGATGAAAATATGTTTAGAAAAGAAGTAAACTAAACACCGAGATGCAGGGCGATTGAGTATTGTAAAAAGAAATACCAAATAAATCGAGATCAATACGTTTGCTTGGAGGGCCCTATGCCTAACAGTTGACAGTTTTAGACTAGTTTTAATGATGTAAAAGGGTGAGACGATAACAAAGGAAGGAAGGACGATGATAAAATCCGTAATAACATTCATATTTCTTTCCCCAGAATCCTATTCATATCACCAACCGGATTGGTAGACACCGACATTGTTAACGATGAAGGCAGTACTCAACACAAGTACTTCTATAGTAAACCTGAGCAAATTGCGAAGTCTATGAAAAAAGTGCTAGACAAGTACAAGGAGGAACAATTTGACGTATGAAGAATTTATTACTAGAAGATCTTACCGATGTAGACGTAAAACAACGATACAAAAAAAAGTAAACATCTTCAATGTACAAAGATTTATTCTTTTAAAGTTTTTTTGTCTGTGGAGATTTAAGGATTGACAAATTTTATTCGTTCCAGGGTCCTAAAAAACCTTAAAAATGAGTTTGGCAAACTGTGATTTAAGAGTCTGTTACTCTGTATTCTTTATGTATCAGTAAAATGACTGAAAATCCGCGTATTCTTCTGTTTCTCTTTTGCTTTCTTCCAAACTTTAATATAAATTCACGTTGGTACCTTCAATTTAAAGCTCTAAGCTGTAAATGCTCTAAAAGAAACAGCCTCTAATACTGCTTCACTAAGTAAATCTATTTCACCCTGGGCAATAAGCCCATCAGCCTCACTGACTGAGCATTTAGTATCGAACCTACGTAGGAAAAATTCTTAACGTAACTTGCGCTTAAGAAGAGCCTCACTATCTCGTACTTAAGGCTCAGTTGCCACCAAAGCGGAAAAGGGAGACTTGGGGGTCTACCATCATCATTATCTAAAATCAGCATCACATCTCCCGCCTCTCGAGTGTACTTCTCCGCAACGCTCCGCTCGTAGAAACCGGGCCTAAGATCTAGACTCTACCTTAGCGGAGACGTGCGGAAACCGACTAATCGCATTCGTTGATATCTACATCGCGTGATTCACATCTGTTCTCCACTCCACTCGTCAGCTCTTTGGTAGAATCCGGGCTTCACCCTAAGAATATTCTGGTTTATTTAAATAGCACTTACATCTTCGACGACGGGCTCGACGTACATTTCTACAGTGTTGTTGAGAGGCGGCAGCGGCATCGGCATCGGTGAAGGCGCCGCCGAGGACCTTCGAGATATGCTGTTGCAGGAGCATTGTGACACGGACCGACGGGAACGGGGAGATTCTCTGTGGGCAATGGAAATTTCTTGTTATTGATTTTTGGATGATTTATCTGATACTAGCTGCTGCCCGCGACATCGTTCGCGTGGAAATTTTGATGGGCTTTTCAGGGGTAAATTATACATAAATAAACCTTCCTCTTGAATGATTTTGCCTATTGATGAAAACCGCATCAAAATTCGTTGCGTAGTTTAAAAGATATTAGCGTACAGCCTATGGGAAGCAACTTTGTTGTATACTATTGAAAGTATACGTAAAAGGGAAGGGAAGGGTAGTAAGTAATTCGTGACACTGACAACACACACACAAACAATCTTTTGTTATTTGTATACTTTTTGTTTTCTTTTTTTTTTTGTTACTCAAAGACGCCTTTGGAGGAACTTGTAAGTGGAGCCCTGCTTGACAGTTAAGATTATCCCTCCACTCACATGATTGGCTATCGACGCCAAAAAGCTTTGCTAGAGAAGAGAAGAGAAGTTAAAAGTATTAAATTCTGCCGTGAAATCTTTTTTAAACAGCAAACCATATTGTAGAAGGAAGATTTTTTTCCTTCTACAAAATGGTTTTGTGTCCGATAATATTCTGTACAAACATGTCCTTTTACAAGTCAGACTCAGATTGTTTTGTGCATAATGCATGCTTCTACTTACTCAGGTACAAATCACGGTAAACGGCATTCCTAGTTTAACAGTGGAATTGTGTTTACCTGACGTGAAGTAATAACAATGCATCAAGTAAGAATGATGTTGAAACCTATCTTGATGAATGATTGCTAATCTGGGACCACCATCATGGTGTTAAACGCTGAATAAAACTCTGTCTTGCCTTGTCCTAAACAATGTACTATTACTATCCTACTCTTGAGTAGTATTCCCCCATAACCTTTCGCACTATACTACCTTGTATATTATCTTCGTTCAAAATGATTTTCCTTAAATATGCTTTGCGCAATACGTTTCCTGTACTGGTCAATATGAACGAATATTTATTTGCCGGAGCCGGTCATTATTACGGATACAAATTGAATCGAAAGCGCGCCAAAAGGTGGCATCAAGCGACCTACTTACCAGTCTACCCACACCTAAGCGCGCTTACTACAGAGTCGTGATGTTTCGAGCTCGCTGCGAGGAGTACAGGGAGTGTCTGATCGCAGCGGAGTCAAGATGTCCCGAAACTGTAACCCGATTCATTGTGCCAGTGTTATTGTGGTGGATTGTAATTTCAAGTAATTTGTTAGTTCGATAAAAGCAGTGTACCGTGTGTAGTGTGTGTTTTCATAGCACGAAACCCATGTTCCGCCCACATGATGACCGAGTCTAACGGAATAAAATCATCAAACTACGACATATTCTTTCAGCGATCCTTTGCCCGTATCCTTTCTACACCATGTCGACTTTGCCCCGTTTTATACAAAATAGGCTTGCGTTTGGCCAGAAGTCGCCTGATATGAAGCAATGATGCAGTCTAGGGTGGAGCACGCTTGCCTAGATGAAACCGATTTAAAAAAACGGAATGTAGCAAGACAATACATCAAGAAGGGTTTCTTGATGTATTTTCTTGCTACATTCCGTTTAAGTGACCTACAGTAAACCTAGTCCCTATGATTACTAATAGCAACTGAAAAGCTGCTTGAAGTCTCTCATAACATTTAGACTTTAGATCGACCGCAGCTTGCTTGTCTCCTTAGCTAAACAGATCAATTAAAGTTCTACTTGTAACAGTTCTCGATTAACATTCATTCATTCAATTAATCTTTGGAATTAATCATACATTTGTAACGTAGATATTTCTATGATCACTGCTACATGGAGACTGTTATGTAGTCGAAGACGTTTTAAGACATATACACACATCAAAAGTGTCTAGGGATCAAGCATTTTTATGCGGATTTCTTGAGATTGAGATGTGGCTTTGTAATAAATTTATGATTTTATAAATTTATACGGATCGTTTTTGGTGCATTTCATAATTTGAATCAGGAACTGTGAATCAAATTCGAGTAAAAGGTGAAAATCAGCTGTCAATATTTTCCCTATAAAAACATACAACGCATTGAAGACATTATTAGTGCTACTGTTTCCCTACTACTGATTAAAACCAACGTTATTATGGAGCGGCGACGTCATTTAAACAGGGAAGAAATGCTCAGAGCCGTGGGAATGATAGAAGCTGGTTCCCGGCAACGTACTGTGGCTTTAGCTCTGAATACAAGTCAGAGTGTTATCAGTCGACTTTGGACACGTTACCGAAGCACTGGTACCGTGGCTGAGCGCCATGGAGGACGGTATCGCTGCACCACACGGAGACAAGACCGATACATTCAAATCTTAACTCGAAGAGCTCCAACAATAACCGCCATGATGTTAGCCGTGAGGATTCATCACTCTTCAGGGAACTTAATTAGCGACCAAACAGTCAGAAACCGCTTGCATGAAGTGAACCTTCATTCCCGAAGACCGCTACGGGTACCACCTATAGCAATGCACAATCGTAGGATTCGATATCAATGGGCTCTTGAACACAGAAATTGGGCAGAAGAACAATGGCGTTTCGTGTGCTTTTCTGATGAGTCTCGTTTTGGTATGAGACCGGATACAAGACGTATACGACACTGGAGAACCACTGGACGCCAACAGCGATTAAAATCCTGCCAGGAAGTCCATCCTTATAGTGGTGGAACCATCATGGTATGGGCGGGTATTTGGATCGGCGGAAGAACTGAGTTGATTTGGATCAGAGGCAACCTCAACGCTCAAATTTATGCTGAGACGATTGTATCAGACGTCATCGTTCTTCTACAAGTGCAAATCGGTCCCTTATTTCAGTTAATGCATGATAATGCACGACCGCACACCGCAAGAGTTGTAAGACAGACTCTCGCCGCAGCTAACATCAATGTCCTGCCCTGGCCTGCTCAGTCGCCAGACTTGAACCCGATTGAGCATGCATGGGATATGCTACAGAGAAGAGCTCTGCCGAATATGGAGGGTATCCAGTCGCAAGAAGACCTTTTTTTGTTGTTGCAACGAACATGGGCGGCCATTCCACAGCGTGATTTGGATGAACTCATTTTGAGTATGCCAAACCGATGTTCTTGTGTTGTTAGTGTTCGCGGTAGAAACACGGATTATTAATTGTTTAAGTTACCCAATAAAATTTTAAAGAAAACTGTTATTTCAGTCTTTTTTTCGAACTTTAATGTTAGTGGTTCAAATGTCAAAAATCCCTTTATTAGAAAATGGCAAATTTCTTTATTAATGCAAAGGTGACTTGGTTTATCGTTACTGTGACAAACGAAAACACTTTATTTGATGAATCCTTAAAGAAAATTTTAATTAATATCAATCAGGAGAAAAGTTATTGCAAAAATATATGTTGATCCCTAGACACTTTTGATGTGTGTATATCATGCGCGGACTACTGTGTGGAGTTTCTTAGCAAAATGTTGTCGCCTGTCAAGATTTTTGTTTTGTCTGGAATTAGTGCCACATTTTTTTATTGTGCACGAAATTTTCAATTCCAGCTCTCAGTAGTTCTAGAAATATTCACGAAAAACTAATTCTGCTAGGATGACTTTTGAAAAGTCACTGCCGCAATTATTGTGCCTGTAAATCCAAACGTATGAAATTATTTCTTCCCTGGTTTACCAGACCTTCCGACATGTTCTCGTTTAACATTCCGTTGAATGGATGAATATTCATTCAACAAAGCTTTCGAATTAATTATACGATACATTTGTAAACACACAACCATACCGGTACGTTGTCATCGACGGAATATTAATTACTACAAAGCTTTAATAAGCCAGCGGTCATCGACTGTGTGAGAACTGGGGCAGCGAATACAACTGATGGTAATCTGTTATTGTTACCTACATACATGAATGTCATGAGTTCAAAGGCCTGTCCTGCTAAATAAGCATCGGTAGTTTGGTAGCATAGCCTTTTTTTTTACAAGGAGATACAATTTCCAATATGTATTTCAATCAACCAAGAAGAAGTAGTAAAGGAAGAAAATCCTATGCACTTGATTTCGCTTCTACACCTTTTTTTTTTGGTTGTACCGGATTCGAAATCATCAAAAGACCCCTCCTGCTCTGCGCGGCGCGGAAGGGAGTGTCAGACTTGTACTGACTAAAACCCATTCATGTTGCTTCTTAGCCCTTTGTTCTTAGCCCGTTCCAGGGCCACGGTATCTCTTTCGAACAGTCCCGCAGCCCTCACGGACCCCTTCCGATTTGCTGACATCACCTTGATGTCGACACGTTCTTCGTCATAAGACGGTCGGACGGTGAGCTAGCCCATAACTCACCGTCCACAGGCCCACACCTACCACTCGGAGGCCACCGACGCCCGGGGCGTCTCCTGCGCTGCCAATCGCCGCCGTGAGGACACGGCGGTGGTCTTACCAAGTGGAGCAGAGCTCCGCGGTGTGCTCTACCGTGTCCTCCGGGCGATCCTCGCAGTGGTGACAGCCGGGCGTATCCTCCCGCCCGATTCGGTGCAGAAACCTCCGGTAGCATAGCCTTGATTGAGAACTATACCAGCATCTCTTGTGTTAGCGTGTTTCTCCTGTATTCGTTTTTTACTGGCATGGTCACTAACACTATCATTATCACTTAAATCGAAATATCCATATCCATTGGTTTCTAGTTCCAAATATTTCGGCAGAAAATAAATAGTAAACATGGTAAATATCCCGTTTGAAGTGTTTATCCTCTCTCTGTATGGTGTCGGACGTAAAGAATAGCACCAAAATCCCGTGGGTGTCGTAAAAAGCGACTAAGGGACTTGCTGGAGAATGGGCAGCAGCGTTTTCTGTGCTTTTGTGACAACGGTACTGCGATCGCCAACCCGCCTGCCAAGCATGGCGATTATGGCAAAACTCCACATGTTATGTCAATGTGGCGAAACTTGGGGGAGGCCTATATCCAGCAGTGGACGTCTTTCGGCTGAAATGATGATGATGATGAAGAAGTGTTTATCATGTATGTATAATAGTTCTACAGCCTCTCACACACTCGCTTATTTTTTTAAATAACCTATTGTTCATACCAAGAGAGGCAACTGCGCCCGGACACCATAGGGATATGCTCATTTTGCGTTGCAATCTTGGTAAGTACAGCAGTCGGAAAACCACCAATGATTCTCAAATCATAAGTGAACTACAGGATAGTAACACTGCTACTAAGAACGAAGAAATGAAGCACTGAAGTAATGTAAGAACATAAAAGAAACACAAACATTACAAAAAGAAAGCATTCCTTAATTTTTCACTCCCAATATTTACTCTTTGTCGGAGACTGTGTATAAATAGTATGGGTGCGGAGATGTTAATGAGTCCTTAAAACGACCATTGGCACTAAGATTGACTGTAAAAGTGACGAGTTGGGAAGCGAAACCTCAACACCTTTGAGAACTTTAAATTGTACTCAAAGTCCCCGTTCTTGTTAAAAATTGCGTAAAACATGCGGTAGTATTTTATATTCCTGAAGCAGATTAGAGTGGAGCTGATTTGAAGTCACAGAACAATGACAGACAGATGTATAGGCAGCAATACCTTTGTCCGCCTCTTCCTGGATTTCCTCCCCTTTTAAACTAGTATTGATATATTCAGAAGAGGTTGTATGTGGAATATTAAGTTTTATCAACTCAAGAAAGGAACGCTTTCCGCAGGTACCAGTTTTTTTTCTTTATAAGTCAAGGTCTGGTCAGTGGCATCATTGGTAAGTATGACTCTATTCCTGCCAGTTTTTATAAGTTAGTTGTTATAAGCTTCAAAGCATTAACCGCGCAAGATTCGTTAAGTTTAAAAAACTTACAGCTCAAATAAATGTTCTCTTCAGTTTAATTTCTTAATTTACTTATACAAATTACCTTCTGCTTCTCCGACACACATGGTGCGAGGTCCGCTCACATCTGCACCTGACCGGCACGAAGTACCCCAGCTGGGGCAACGGCCCAGGCTCCGTGGAGTCGCTGGAGTCACTCCACTCCGGCTGGCTGAAAGGGCCCATATCCAAGGCTGCTGGCATCGTGGAGAACACTGGCCTTTTTTAAAACACTTTTTCTTTTTTTTTGTATGGTTTTTGGAGTTAAATACTGGTCGCCTTTTCTATTCTCTTCGTTACGTTCTTCTTATTTTTTGTTGACTTTGAAAATCGAAGGTTGTGATGATTATTTTGCAGTTTTTATTACGTTTTTGGTTTGTTTTTTTCTTTATAGAAGAAAAAAACAAATGCCGTTTCGTTGGTATGAATAATTCGACTAAACAAGCCTGTTGTGTAACTGGGCTGATTGCAAATCAAAGTTCATCAAAGTTGTCTAAGTATATTTGTTCCTTTAAATCTCGTCTAAAGATTTGTTACTTGCACAAGTAGATGATGTTGTCTTCAGAATCTAACAGCTGATAAAACACAGATTCCTTTGTCCTTCAATCTGATACCGCTTGCAACACTCGCACAGCAGAGATTATTTTGAAAAAAAATCTCTCGTTTTGGTTAAGTTCCAAAAACACTACACAGTTTTGTATACTTAGTCAAGTCTTCTAACACTGTTTTAGAAAGTTTCCCAAATGTCCAATTAACAGCTAATAAGACTCTCACTCAGAGGCTTTTCTAATTCCACTATTTAGCGCTATTACTGACCACGTGTCAAGAACTACTGTAAAATGAAAGAAACACGTCAAACACTACTAGAAGCCGGAGTTTCAGTGTACATTATAAAATAATTTAAGGTTATTTAAAGTTAGTGTATAAACAATGATAAGGGTATGACGAGGTGCGTCTACAAATTAGATCTAAATAGTATTGATATGGACGATAAGATTAGTTGTAATAATAATTGTTTTTGGGTTAACACGTCGTCGAGTGAAATTGGAGCACCCAGCCCAACAGTTATCAAAGGTAGCCCAAAAAAATATAATAATTGATGGATTAAGTTATATAAGTGTAGGTGTTGTTAACCTAAGACGTAGTTACCACAGGAATAGAGAATTATTACATGACCCAGGTGAAAATTGTTAAGATACTGTTTAGTATTTGGTATCGGCATAATATTGATAATTTTAGTTTCAAAGTAATTTCGGACCGAAATCTAGACTAACCAGAATGTTAATGCCCATAATTCTTTAATGATAAAATTTTCTTTATAATCCTTTGTTAATCCCTTAACGACTTCGATAATTAGGCAAATACCAGTTTCAAAAATCTAAATAATCCGCTCTATGAGCGTTTACGCCTTACGGCATTTCATACAAATTTTCAAGTCCTTATTTTCCGAAATGACAGAACCGATTTTAATAAAACTTAATACACATAATTAGGATGCATATGTATAAAAAGTTACTAAAATATTTTCGAAATGTCTTTTAAAAAAAAAGATAATTCGAAATTTCTGTTTCTCTAGATAATTTATAATCGGTCTAATTTAGCTATAACACTATTTTTCGAAAAAAAAAATATATAATAGTAACTTTTTAGACCTATGCATCCTACATAAGCGTATGAAGTTTCATTAAAATCGGTTCAGTCATTTCGGAAAATAAGGACTCGAAAGTTTGTATGAAATTTCGTAAGGTGTAAACGCTCTTAACATGCTCCGAAATCCAACTACATGGAATAATCAGTCTAGAACATTCCCACTGCTGGGTCGGTCATGCTAGCCCAACGTGGGCTAGTGGATGCCAGATATCTTCTTTTGAGTTCCAGAACACGTTTTGTTACGATTATTTTTATACTTTAATTTTTTTTATTTAAAAGTGCACCCGTCACGCAAAACATAAATCCAACTCTTATGCAGGAACAAATATTTGTACCGTACGCGCATGCTATGCATGGTACACGTTATATTTACATACTTATGTATAACCTCACCTAACACTTAAGAGCTATGTATTATTGTAGCATAACTACTTTATATTCCACAGTGAATATTTTTGGATGGGCTGCATGGAAGAATTTGTTAAGTAACATAAGTCGGTTGGTGCCCGATTTCATTTTAATCATGCAGAGAGGAATTTCTTTGGAAAAAGGTGTTAAGACGAGAAAGGTGTTAAGAGTTTGGTGTAGTAGATGCCTTACTGAATGGCTACCAGACCAGAAGTATTGGCAGAAGGGTGGTTGACATTCAGAAGATCAATATTGAGAAGGATTAAACAGTCTTGTCTTCTTATGGTCAAGTCCACTCGAAGAACCTACACTTTATATGGTGAAAGAGTTGCTGGCAGTGTCCTCATAAGCTGAACTCTTAATATTATAAAGAGGAAAAATTTGGTTGTTTGTTACGATTTAACTCAAAAACTACTCGACCGATTTTAAAAATTCTTTCACCATTAGAAAGCTACATCTTTACCGAATAACATAGGCTATATTAAATCACAATTTTCGCGGTCGAAGTCGCGGGCGGAGTGCTAGGTATTTTATATTTTGCGGGACAGCATCGTCAAAAAACTCTTCTTTTTAATCCTTGTAAAATACGTTAAATTTTTGATTGCGATGAATAAATTAATCTATGGTTTTCGCCAATCTAATGCATAGATTGATCCAAAAACCGCTCTGTATTTCTCTTCCCACTTTTGTCTATAGCCACGTTATCTTTGCCCATTTCTATAAGCAGCTGCTCTAGCCATTGTTCTAAACAAATAAAGAACTATGGCGAGCTCCGGTTTCGTCAAAAAACCGTCCCGGGTTCCCGAGTAGTCCCGAACGTGACGGCACGCGCATTCCTTGGAAACGACCGTTTTTTTTACTAGGTAGGTGTAGTTTTTGTGATCGCGACTCACAAAAGATCCGACGTAATGTAATTATGATTGAACTTTAATATTTTTTTGGCTGTATGTAGGAAGAAAGGGTTTCTCATGGGAAGTTACTTGTATTGAGGATATTTTGCTTTTTTCGTCCAATATTTCCGCGTACCGATTTCTATACCGTTTTTACCATGAGATATAAAAATGAGGTTGTTACTGTAGAAGTGTAAGCAATCTTCCGTTATACTGCTGGTGCTGAATATTAACATAACTTAGAAGATTACCACTCTGAAGTCCGCTTTCACTAAACCTACACCTTAATAAATGCCTAACTAAAGACACAGTGTTGAATTTTGAACTCTCGGACCGGAGAGGTTAAATTCCAACAGAGCAATTTTGGCATTCATTTAGCCGTCACTTAAATAATAATAAAGTTAGAAATTACTGAATAAAAACATACATTCGATCCCTGAAAGCAAAACGTTAAACGCCTCAGCGCTTTCCAAGCCTCTTTCAACTCGGAATTAATTTGTTTAAGCTCTTAACTTAAGCCCTGGTTGGCACACAAAATGCTTGTCGCGCAACTGCATTTCCTTAGCCTACCGACTTTTATGGCCATACCGATAATGGCTCGTATTACATAGCTGTTCCGATTTATGGTAAGAGATTCACCAACGGAACCTAGTTTTGTAGCAGCAAAAATCAGAGAAGGGATGAACGGATGTTTGTTACTTCCTCAAAATATTTTATTTTACATAGGCCTAACTACATGAGCACTTATTAAACGTCGACAAAAGGTGTTTGGGTTGATCTTTTCCTATGGAGAAGAACTGGCAAGAAACTCCATGGTTACTCTTTTAAAATCATTTCGTTTTACAATATTTGAATGTTACAGCGTTAGTAAGTACAAACTTAAGTATGGGAAGACAGCGTAGGCCCGACAATAAGTCGTTGCTTACCACAAAAGGTAGAACAAGATAAAGCAAAAAAAAAATGGGATTTACAAAGCCTACAATGTTCACACCTTAACTAAAAATCGGTAAATAAAAAAGAATCTTTACAAAAGTTAAAATATAATATTGTATGAAGACTAAATTAAATAAAAGACACAAATTTTGTCATCAGTGCTGTAATCACACCATAACGGCTGAACGGTTCTGGATGAAATTAGGCACAGACATGGATATACAAGATGTTGTTTTGCATCCTCGTCAAAATTCAGGATGTTGTCACAAAAGACATAAATAATCAATATAAATTACGGTACCTAGTAAATTATTAAAAAACACTGCGTTTTTTTTATAATCGGCTTATAATTATCGAAAAAACGTATAGGTTTTTTGTTTGTGTGTAAGCGACGTTATAAGGCGGGGATCAGACGGCCCGTGTTTAAAACACGGGTGGTTCACAGTTACCGATTTCAGTAAATAAATAAAAAAAAAAGAAAATTACCTACTCATTTTATTATTTATTCGGGTCGAGAATCATTAGCATGGTAACTATGCTAATGATTCTCGACCCGAATAAATTCCATTAAATCCTAGAATTTGACGAGGTTGCAAAACAACACCTTGTATATCAATAGGCACAGAGAAAGACTATTGTCTGGAATAGCACATAGCATAGCATACCTTTTTTTCTCACGTATCAAGATTTCTAAACAACCGCTGCCACGGGCAACAGCTAGTATATCACATATGCCGCCAGTAGATAAGAAATAATTATCTACTCTATGCATTATTTTTGTAACTCGTGACCGTTAGTAGCCTTTGAATTTGAGTTCCTTATCCCGGAAACATGAGCATACAAATGATAATCTGTTTTTTCCCATACAGCAACACAGCTTAATAGCTTATCAACAAACGTTAAATTCATTTCATATCTTTCTAGTCGGATACAATTATTTATCACACAACAACATAACCCGCTAAATAGAGATGTCGTCGTCGTCAACAAACAGAAAAACAAACGGACAGACATACCTCCATTCATTAGTATATCTTAACACTCGGACATACAGACATGCAGACACAAAAACTTACATAGAATTCATAGTAAATCATCCTTTAAAGCTTTTATTTAAACATGACCGAGTATAGTCGGGCTTAGAAGTGATCGAAATGAATTATGAGAACTTTGTCTATTCGTTGGTGTAAACGTCGGAATCGCGACTGCTGAGCATGGGTCCTGCCCCCGTATTCACAAACGCTTCGATTCGATACGGATTCGACAAGTCGTATGTCTATCTTTTCTTGCATTACCGAACCGAGCGAGATAGACATACAACTTTCGGAATCAAATCGAATCGAAGCGTTTGTGAATACGGGGGCTGGACTCCTGGGTCATTTGGGAATTCCCAAATCGGTCGTCAAAAGGGGTCGGGCAAATTTATATTGGGTTATTCCATCAGGATTTTCTAAGTAGCAGCCACGGAGCTTGAATTAATGCCCGGTGGATGGCAATAGACTTACCCCTTTTTACATGAGACTAATACATAACTGGCGTTTGAGTGAACTATTAAGTCATCTCTGCCTAACCCTTCGGGATCACTGGCATTGTCTGTTTGTAAAACACGGGTGACTGTGACTCACGATTGTCAGTTGATGTGGATAATTCATTTGATTGAAATGAGAATTAAATAGTCAAGAGACAAAGAAATGCACTAAGGGTACTTGTGAGCACTGAGGCTATTATTCCATTCAGCCCCCGGTATCCACAAATTCTTCGTTTCGATTTCGTTTCGACAAGACGTATGTCTATCTTGATTTGGCATTACGATAGCAAGCGAGATACACATACGACTTTCCGAATCGAAATCGAATCGAAGCGTTTGTGAATACGGGGGCTGGTATCTTTCTTCTTGCTAGATAAAATCAAAAGTTTGTGAAGATCTATCGTCACTTTCGTGCTGACCAGTCCTCAAGCACATTTGTATGCCGCGTCCGTAGTTCCGCTGTGAAGCGCTGCCAGTCCACTTAGAATAGACACACATTGTCAGCATTTTAAACTTCTTGTACTTACTAGTCACGCTTCCTTTTGACTTCGTTAAGAAAGTCTCTGTTGATTGCTTTGTTGGTTTTGTTTGGATGTTGGGTAAATGGTAAAATATGATTTTGGTGTGATTTCCTACTTTTACCAACAAAAGAAAAATTGACCGGTTTCCAAAGAACCGTTTTTTTTAAAACTGTTTTTTGTTAACGAATTTGTAATTCCTGTGTCTGCAAGTTTAATACAAAGGGAACACAAAAATCCAAAATCGTCTCAATATTAAACCTATAAACACAACACAGGTACTCTACCATCTCTCAAGTAGAGCAGTGATGTTATGCGTATGTAACCAATCAGAAATGTTTCTGTATGTTTATAATTTCATCATCATCTTCCTGTCCTTCTTCCATGTTATTTGGGTTCGGTGCAACACGTTTTTTTCTTCCATTCTCCCTTCTCATTCGTCACGTTTTTTTTTTTCCTTTTTCCTTCATATTACTTCTCACACAATCCATCCATTCATGTACCAGAGTTCTTTATTTTAATCATTCTCAAAGCTAAATCGAATTCATCCAGTAAGTACGTACTATAAAAACATGAAGCCTATGCTTATTGCACATTGTTTATTTAGTTTTCTTGCCAGTGTTCAATGGCCTAGTTTTAATAAAGTAACCTAACTCGTTGTAACAATACTAACTAGTTACTTCTTACTTCACAGCTTAGCTTTGTTAATTCTCGGAGGAGTCAGGAAATGGAGTGATCATACCGGATTACTTAAATGCGCAATAAATTCCTATAGAAAGAAATACATATTGTCCAATTAAAGAAAGATTTGCATTATCAGCATGATTGTCATATTGAAAATGCTGAAATACGGAGTGGAGAACGGCAGTTCAATGATTCCGATACTTTGTTGCCGTCAATATTACGCCACATGTTGTAAATCGATCATCCAAAGTGTCTCAAATTCACATTTTTCCACATCGCATTTAGTACGTTCGTATTAGGCGCTCCAATTCCCTGCTACTCTTTACCACCAACTACGTATTATTTACAATAGAAGCTAAAATTCAAGCCACAGCGGGTCTGTGTGAGGTCCAAAAAAATAAACATCAGTCATCTTGAGAGCGTGGGCGATGCTTGGAATCAGATGTTTTGCGTCCAACAGTCCTACCGCTTGGGTTGCGTTTTTTACAATAGTACAGTCATCAGACTAGAGGTTCCTCGAAAGGTTCGCACGTGGTTTACCTACTATTCTATTTGAATCTTAGATGCGCACAGTTTTATTTTTATGGGTATGCAAAGTTATGTAGGCAGTTTAAAAGAAAGTGTTTTGGATGAGATTGACGTCATATAAACATTAAGTTAACTAGTTAATTGGATTGGAGAAATAAATATGTTAGTTCTTGAACGTGGTTTAGATGTGCTGATCGCGTTCAGTTCCATCGGCTGAATTCACACTACACAGTCTAAATTCATTGATTGCCGAAAGCAGGTTAAAATAGATAGTACCTATCTGAATGTGGATTAAAAACAACGAAATTTAGATGTTCTTTTAACATAACAAAACCTTACACTTGCTAGTGAAGTTTTTCTGGTAGAGATTCGACCATCACATTTTCCACAAAACCGAGGTTATTGAAGCTAGTAAAAAAATTATAATAAGGGGTTTTCTGGAAAGTGATGGTGACCATTTTTTGT
Organism: Cerastis rubricosa; assembly: GCA_949152445.1. NCBI lineage: Eukaryota > Metazoa > Arthropoda > Insecta > Lepidoptera > Noctuidae > Cerastis > Cerastis rubricosa. Next base: position 6,712,533 of record OX424547.1, read on the forward strand.
TTTCTTCAACGTTACTGCCTGGTGTGATGTTACAAGAAGTTGGAAGCTGTATAATTCCTTTATCTGTGACATAAAGCGGATTGGAACTGGGTCGTCTATTGAACCTTAAACGTATCGTATCGAATCACATTTCGATTGGTCGCGTGATATCGAAAGATAATTAAGAAATTGTGTGAAGTTTGTTGGCCTAAAAAAATATCAACATCGTTTAGGAGGCTCTGCTAGTTGCTGGGGACAATAAATACAGTAAGTACATTATTTGAGATGTGGCTAAACTGCTTTCAAAACTTTATGTTTGTATAAGTAATTGTATTACATTTACTTCGGTGAAGGAAAACATCGTGAGGAAACTAGCATGCCTGATAGATATTTCTCGACGGCATAGTACATTGTACAGCCAAGCCCAAGGGCGGCATGAAACTCCAGGCCCCCTATTCACAAACACTCGGATTCGTCGTCGGTCGTATGTCTATCTAGTTTTGGCATTACGAAAGCGAGCGAGATAGACATACGACTTTCCGAATCGAAATCGAATCCGAGCGTTTGTGAATACGGGAGCTTGTCAGGCACTAACCACACGATAAAATAGAAGAAGAAGAAACAATAGTAGTGGGGATTAGCCTGAAAATGACGCTAATACTGTAGAAGAAACTACCAAATCTCGGATGATAAACTAGTCGCCAATATTAGAAGACTAGAAGAAGACATTGTTCAAATTGATGAAGAAATGAAGCTCTCAAAACGTCTCTACCACACATATATTTGTTTCAGGTTTCTTCTTGCAAGTCCACCCCATATCAAAAACTAATCTTGCATAGTTGCATGATCATGGGCCTTTTAGGCCATTCATCGCATTGTCACTTGACTACATCAGTTGAGATAATAGCTAAAGGCAAGCTTAGGCGCATTTGCATATGCATAAGCTTTCGTCCAAAGCCTTATTCGGCTTTACATACTGATTAGCATTCAGTTCGCGCCTAGATTTTATCTTATGTTTTAACATCTGCCAAAACTGCCGCCGTATTCAATTATTACTACGTGCTTCAGAAGCATCGTTTTGTGCTATTTTTGGAATAAGTAGCTTAGGATTAGTGGCTCTTTTGAGTCAGTTACTGTTGTGCTTAGTTGGACTGCAGTTTTATTGTTCGTGGGCTCAATTGCTTGCAATTTCTTCTTTTCAGCTTCGTTTTTCATCATTTTTTTGACATTTCTCTATTTACTTATGTGTCTTACTTACCATACTTCAATGTTTTATCTAAAAACAGAGTGTTCCATGTTATTTGAGTGATTTTTGAAAGAATGAAGAAGACATACATGCTTCACCTAAGGATAAGAACAGGACAATTATGATGAATGTTTTATCTATCCAAGAACATGAAGAAATATTTCATTCATTACATAAAAATCAATGCAATTAACGACTAAACACGAAAAACGCATTAAGGACAGAAAAATACAATAGCGTGGGTTTATAAACGGACTCAAAATTCTAATGACCGAGGTAATTGCTTCATCTTGAACAACTTAATGGGGATAGCAAAGATTAAATGTAATTCGTAGGTACACGAAATGGACGTTAATTTTGTATTAGTGACTCTATTATTGGACATCGTGGATAGATTTTATCTGGTGAAGAAATAGTTGGCGAATGTTAAAAGAAGACAGTAAAGCAAACAGAGGCAATAAATCTTAAGTCAGACAGTCATCGAGGGGTTACAAAGAGATGAGACTGGGTAGTGGAGGTCAGATAACTGCGTCATGTGAAATGGGGGTAGTCTTCAGCATTGTATGTATCTGGTGGTTCTACTGAAAAAACCGTCCCCATCAAAGATGGCGAAAGACTGGGCAGATGATGATGACTCAATTGGCTCCTTTGCTTAACTAAGGATTTTCTCCAATATTAACGAAGATACTAGATAGTATGATAAGATAAGGTCTTTAAGAAGTAGGCCTAAGAAAAGAAAATCTGTTGTTTTTAAACTCGTATCCTATTTATACATATAGGTCTCGTTAAATTGTGTATTGGAACAAAACTGCTAATCCACAAAAGATTGGCGGCTATAAAAGTTAACGTTGCTGCCATAAACCAATTTGTAGTTTTAGTAAATCGATCGACAATAACCTCGTTCTCAACAAACAACAAAGAAAATCTTAAACCAACATAGTTTCCTTTACAACTCCATAAATTGTCGACGCACAAACTCGCATCAATTCTTACACCACAAGACCACAACAACACATAGGCTTATTCGTTGAACTTTGTTTCCGATTCTTATACTCAATAATCCTCACTTTGATAACAAATCGACAATGTTCGTTTGTATACATCTTTAACTCGTACGCATAAGCTCCAAATTCTCCAGTAACAGCAGTAAAGGAGGTTGGTGAGTAGATGATTCATCGAACATTGTCTTGTACTACGGCGACTCTTTGGCAATTGCTTTTGTAGGACAGTTGCAGTCCGACTGCCCTCTCTAATGAACGTATGCTTTGTATAGGACTTAAGCTTTCAGGGACATGTTGAGAAAGCTGATTGTGAACTAATGTCGTGTTGTGCAGGCAAATTAGTTGTTTGAAGAGACATGACTGTGTCAAAGAAATAGCCAATGAGTACGTATACTAAAGGTGGACTTCGGAATGGTATTATTTTTTGCGGAACGGAACGGTTAGCAGTTCTAGTTCTTTTTGTATCCATGAAGGACTGTTCTATTTAAAGCCGGATCAACGAAGCTACTTCGAAGAACTTCCGGGACACAGGACAATATTGATGACACTATTAGTAGCTTCCTATTCTTGGAATTCGAAGTGCCCTAAATACCCCTTCGAGCTTAGGACGAACGTATGTTACGCCGTTTGCGTTTTCTTCCAAACAAAGGAGTTCGCTACCGGTTTGAAAGACTCAAGTAGGCGTATAATCACATAATTGCAACGATGCAAAATTCTGACGATAAAAATCGTCTCTGACGGTGATTTAACAACACATATCTACAATGTGCATGTGTCTTTTCAGCCCACGTGCACTGATAGTAGACACATTCGATTACTCACCGAATTATTCTGAGATACAAAAAACTAAAAAAGCATGTGTCATCAACCACCTTGGCACAAGTAGGAGCAGTTTTTTGGAGCTTTTTTTCACAGTCGATAACTGTAGAAGTAAAGTTACGAGCAATTTTATTTGGCAAAATGTTGTTACAACTCGAAGTACGAATGTATGTTTGAAAGAAAAATGAGACTGAATTTTGGCAAACTGCGATATGCTAACAACATTAAGTTTTGTTTGTTGTTTTCTGTTTCAGTGAATCCTTACAATGCGTATGTTTAATTTTTTTTTGAATGCAAAAATATTCATGTGCTGAACTACGCTGTCTACGCTGGCTCTGTATGGTGTCGGACGTAAAGAATAGCACCATCCCATATCTTCCCGTAGGTGTCGTAAGAGGCGACTAAGGGACAAATCCCAGAGAATAGGCAGCAGCGTTCTCTGTGCTTTTCTAACAACCGTACTGCGATCGCCAACCCGCCTGCCCAGCGTGGCGATTATGGCAAAACCCTCCACATGTCAATGTGGCGACACTTGGAGGAGGCCTATGTCCAGCAGTGGACGTCTTCTGGGCTGAAATGATGATGATTAACTACGCTGTTATAACAACTTTGTGTCTACCGTATCCTTCGAATAAATGAATGTCTTTGTCTTTGAAACAGGTATATTTTCGACGACTAAAAGTTTTTTAGTTTTGTTTGATTACTAACTTAAAGGTATTGGGATAGCTAAAGTATATAAGACAATGTTTTTTTTTTATATTTGATTGGATTTACTTCTACATGTAACAGCTTTGTGCACACATCGACTCTGAAGCATAACAGACATACTCAAACATGCTTTTAAACGTTCCCTTTGCTAATTTCGCCACGGCACACTGAAATACCATAATGCCAACAGCAAAAACTGCTTTGAACACGCAAAACAATTACTTACATACATTTTTCAATCTTGTAATTGAAAACAACAACTGTTAGTACAATAAGCTTTGGTACGTGACTCTGAACTCGCTCGTTAACGTCACAGACGTTTTTTGGAACGAAGTTCCTTATCGCGTGTTGTGAAGGGGGGCTAGACGGAAAAAATTAAGACCAAAAGTTGTAACGACACTTTTTTTTCGATTAATTAGCGAAGGAATAGTATTTTTTTTAAGTCATAATTAACTTTAAAAAAAATGAACTTCGTTCCATGGGTGTCCCTTAACACCTCTCAAGTTTTTTTTTAACCATAGTTAAGTCTGGCTTCTGCTTAAAGAGCTGGATGTCTGGAGTGGAGTCGGCGACCAGTCTATCTAATGTGCGAATTAGTTAGACTGGTCGCCAACTCCACTCCAATTCGACTCACAGTGGAACATTGAAATGTGATATAATGTCGTGTGCCTTCGGTAAGATTTTAACATTTACTTGAAAAGTATCTACGAACCAAGAACAATCAAAAGCTTCCATTTCAAATTTTCGAGTCTAGTCAGAGTGGACCCGCGTCGAGGCAGTGTAATGTGCGAAGTCCTTTTTTTGGTTAGACGAATGTTCGGTCCCAAAGCGTGGGTCTCATTACTACACTCCAGCGGATTTTTCTGCCTTGTAATTTCTAGCCATTCTTTTTTTGGAACCTTTTGAAATTAGTTTTGAATAAGTACAGAGCTTTTGTCTCTGCTTAGCGGACTTACGGTGCGGTCCGCGCAGAGAAGGCAGCGGACTGGCTGTAGACCAGACTTTGACAGATATGTCCAGAAAGTCTGGTTTCCTCTGTCTGGTTCGTTCTCCAGTCCTCTCGGTTTTGCATCTTTGATTCCCAATTAGCTGGTAAGAGCATAGAAGAGCATCCAATTTTGCATAGTTTGTAGACGATTCAAATTCAGTTTTAGAAGAGATTTACTCAACATTATCGCAAAAGATTCGTGAAAGTTTAAAGCTCTGTCATCGTCTTATTCAAAGACATTTCTTGCCATGTCTGCCAGTAAGGGCCACAGGGTCATTGTATCAATCTTTTTGTTTGCTAACTAACAATGTGAGATGCATTACTCATATTCGCAGTAACCCTTCCACAGACAATAAGTGTTTGTTTAAGAAAAGGGTTCTTCACAAAAGGGGTTGGGTTGAACCCACGATTTGAGAGGCTGTGAATCAGAAGTAAAGTGTTTCTCTCGAAATAATTTAATACTATTATTTTATATTGTATTGGTGTAGGTAACTGTTTCTTAAGTAAATACTGGATGAATATTTTGATCTGAAATAGCACAGTTTTCCAAGAAATACCTAGTCTCGTGGATGCGCTTTTTGAACGCATTTAGTGTCTATCACGCTTAAAATGTTAAACTAGGCGACAATATTTTGACAAACATAAGACGAATTACAGTAATATTCTAACTGCAGGTTTTACTTTAAACTATTACCACTTTTCAGTGATCTTTTACCGGAATCGAACAAACAGAGTTTTTGCCTATAAAAACCAGAAACTATGTGTTCACATAAATTTTACATTACGATAAGTCTATTATTGTTTGCTTGTCTAAAGTTCATTGAACTGTTAAAAACAGCCGGACTTTTTGTTAGATCATTGTTTTTCTAAGTATCTGTAAGTTGCCAAAAAATGTTGACTGATGATGTTTTGTAGTTTCTGAAAATATTTGCGATTTGCGACATAGGTCGACAATATTTATAAATTCGTGGTATAAATTATTACCGTAAACTACGCATTTCCAGAGTACATTATAAATTACACATATCCAGGGTTTTTTTTTACAATTTATGATTTCCTAGAAATGTCGCTATTACTATACTTACAATTATCGTAAGATTTTGCTTCACTTGGTATGGCGACTGAGTCTTTATACTTTCAGAATTATTGAAATAGTTCGTATAACGGAAAATAATTCAGTGCAAAGAGTCATTCAATAACAAAAATAAATATTAAGTAACCATAAAACACGATTCTACATCACTAGAACAACGTTTAAAAGGGACAGTCAAGTATTTTTAGCTTGTGAGACATTTTATGACATGGAAGTAGAAAAAGCTTAGTCGATTTCTACACAAAGTAGATGAATCGATATACATACAGCTGGCTGGATTGACTCATTGACAGATAGACACATTCATTGTCATTCCAATTTCAAATGTATTTTAAGTTGTGATATAATTAAGGCAAATTAAACCTTGCATTAGACCTTGTTTAGGTAATTAATCAAACTCTGTTGGTGCTAATAACATTGTTGGTAAAGTAATTAGGTAATATCATAATAATGTAGGAGGTATTTAATGAGTTATCTTTATGTTAATCCATTAGTCTTTATTAAAATGACTCCTACAGCCACACACAGCTAAAGATTAATAGATTTTGTAAAGGTTATGTAGCAGCAAGTCGCAGTAAAAGTAACATTGAAGGTTATTTTTGTTCCAAGTAAACAATTCTATGTTCCTATTATTATGACGGTTTACTTTCAAGTCTATTTTAAGTTTGAGTAAAAAGTTTTAACAGTTTAGTAGTAAAATTTATATTATATTCAGATTGTGTGACTTATTATTAATATTCTAGAATTTTATGTTGTTGTCACTATGGTGAATGCTGCGTATACCTATAAAAGGCATACATACCAGCGCTTTTATTTTAATTTTATTTTTTCCTGTAATTCATATTATGATTGTATTGCTGTTGGTGTACATAATAAATAAATAAATAAAAATGAATAGTACGTGAAAAAACTAAGTTTAGCCACCTATAGAGGTACGATCAACTAACCCTACCACCGTTTTTATATTTCGGTATACAGGGAAACACCCCCATGTAAACATTTATCATTGGATTTGTTAAATCAGCTGTTTCCTGCAATTGTTTCTTTATTTATATATGTATTGTATGTATTGCGTATGTAGTAGTTAATTTAAGTTTTGAATGTACTGTTTTGCACATAATCGTAAGTTTATCCTCTTTTGCAAATCTCACAATCGAAAAATGGTTTGCTGTAAGAAAACCCAATTCTGGGTTAAGCTCGCCTTTGTACATGTTTTTTATATTGCAATTTGTATGTATATTTTCTTTTTTTTTGTGTGCAATAAAGAATAAGGAATAGCACAATCCCTACACGAACAAAATGTATGGAAGAGCGGTTTTTTTAAATTACCGATGAAATATGTATTTGTTGGGGTTCGGAATGAAGTATTGAATTCATGGCAAGCATTTGTGCGTCGATGTCCTTTTCACCCTGTAAATATGAAAGTAGATAGAATAAAACCTACCTTTTTTACAAACTTTTTAAAGCAAAGTATTTATTCTGACTTTGGGAAGTCGCCAGGTTCATTAAGGTACTGGAAATATCAAAAACTACGAAACCTAAATTCAACGCTCCAGTTTTAAATTGCATGAAACATTTCCTAAGTTTACACAAGCTTTTCTCGTTCCGTATTCCCAGTGCTAAAATAACTATTGATCCCTGAAGACGTGTTTGAATTACAAAGAGGATTCATCTAGGTACGAACCTACGATCTTAGTACAATGACAGCTGCAATCTGAAAGCAACTTTATTGCATCGAGTTTAAGACCAGCTTAGTTTTGTCGGTTATGCAAAGTTGCAGGTAAACTAACTGTGAAAAGACTACTTATAGTAACCTCCGACCTAGTAGGAAGCTAGTGACGTAAGCCCCCGCTCTACCTGCGCTCTATGCTCCTAGTTTTATTATGTTATGCTATTGTTTCGCTGAGACTTTATTCATTAAGTTCACCGCAAAGCCGCGAACAATCAGAGGTTTAACCGCCATTTAACTTCACCGCCATCTTTGATTTAAATAGTGATGTTCGATGGTTTGTTTTTAGTCGATTATTAACTCGCATGATATTTATCGGATAATGACCTCTCTGAAGTTGGCATGGCAAATATAGCAGGCAAACAAATAAAGTACTGGATAATTAGCCGTTAATTAACCGCTAATTAACCATGGAAACCAAAAATTTTCCGCTCGCCGGAAAACCCGAAAATCGGTTTGTATGCCAACTTCAGGTGAAGTTAGCATGCAAACATTTTAAAATCGATTAGGAAAGACCTAGACAACTGTACCATGGCTCATAATTAGCCGTTAATTAGCCGCAAATAAACCGTGAAAACCAAAAATTTTCCGCGTGCTGGAAAACCCGACAATCGGTTTGTATGCTAAATTCAGTAGAAGTTAGCATGCAAACATTTTAAAATCGGTTAGGAAAGACCTAGACAACTGTACCAAGGCTCATAATTAGCCGCAAATTAATCGTGAAAACTAAAAATTTCCCGCGTGCCGGATAACCCAAAAATTACATGCGTTACATGCCAACTACACTACAAGTTACCATGCAATATTTGTAAAATCAGTTAGAATAGACCTAGGCAACTTAACCAAGGCTAGATAGCTGATTAGCCGTAAATTAACTAAATAACAAAATAAATTTAACGTTTGATAGATAGTTTTTAAAAGAATTGTTACGTGTTTCATACATGTTGTATAATTACGAGAGCAACTTGAAAATGTGATTTTTTGTTTGTTGAGATATCTTAACGACTTAGGTGTCAAATGAATGATCTAGGCCTAAAACCATTTTATAGTTTGAATCAGGTAAATGGGGCCACGCGTTTAGGAGATAATTAAGAATTAGTATAGTGAAAATGTAAATAACCAGAATTTTTGTTCTACGAACTTTTTAATTATGAATGTAAAAATATTATTATTGTAAGTTAATGAGCAATTTTAAACAAAGAGCTATCTAGGTAGCCTAAAGATTGAAGGTTTTTTTTCATTTGTTAATTACAAATGACGGACTTTAATATTCATTGTCTATCCACCTAATTGACCGTGTAATCATCATACGCGTCAAACATAAGATAGATTACGTGGTCAGGTAGATAGACGATGAATATTATAGTAGAAGCGGTTAGCTGACTACCCTAGGGCCACAGCTAGAGAGCTAGTGCGTCATACCGCGCCAGAGACCGACACAGTTACGCGTTAGAAAAGGGCTAGGCAAGAGTCGCTATGTAGAATAGAATAGAATAAAACTTTAATGTACACCAAAAATTAAACATAACGGGCTTACAAAACTAATAATTTTATGGTTACAACGGCGGTCTATTAATTGTTTCGCGAAGTGCCTCTTCTGTACTTGTACTAATTATTCTGTGACTTTACCAAGCAAAGCTCATAACTAGACGCAAATTAACCATTTGTTGATAAAGACTATAATTATGTAGAACAAAAACATCAAAAATTCTGGTTATTTACATTTTCACTATACTAATTCTTAATTATCTTCTAAACGCTTGGACCCATTTACCTGATTCAAACGTATAAAAGGGTTTTAGACCTAGGTCTTTCAATTGACACCAAAGTCGTTCAACAAACAAAAAATCACATTTTAAGTTGCTCTCGTAATTATACAACATGTATGAAACACGTAACAATTCTTTTAAAAAATTATCTAATCAAACATTAAATTTATTTTTATTATTTAGTTATTTTACGGCTAATCAGCTATGTCAATTCTAACTGATTTTACAAAGTTTTGCATGTTTTGTAGTGTAGCTGGCATGTAGATGGCGTTTTTCGGGTTTTCGGCATGTGGGAAATTTTTGGTTTTCACGGTTAATTTGCGGCTAATTAACGGCTAATTATGAGCCTTGGTACAGTTGTCTAGGTCTTTCCTAACCGATTTTAAAATGTTTGCATGCTAACTTCTACTGAATTTGGCATACAAACCGATTTTCAAGTTTTCCGGCACGCGGGAAATTTTTGGTTTTCACGGTTGATTTGCGGCTAATTAACGGCTAATTATGAGCCATGGTACAGTTGTCTAGGTCTTTCCTAATCGATTTTAAAATGTTTGCATGCTAACTTCACCTGAAGTTGGCATACAAATCGATTTTCGGGTTTTCCGGCGAGCGGAAAATTTTTGGTTTCCATGGTTAATTAGCGGTTAATTAACGGCTAATTATCCAGTACTTTATTTGTTTGCCTGCTATATTTGCCATGCCAACTTCAGAGAGGTCGGATAATGAACTCATTAATGTGAATAAATTAAAGTTTTTTTGTAATTATGATTTATAATTTGAAAAATGAATTAAACTCAAGAGTGCTTTGTAGTTTCTATTTTTCAGGCTGGAACAACAATTTTATGATCATTGGATATTATTGTTTGTCAATTATTTCGACATTCGTATTTCAATTTGGTATGATCATTATTCTTAACTGCCATTCGTCTCACTGTATGCACCCGCATAAGCTGTGTTTTAATATAAATCTCCACAATTGATAACAACGAATGTTAGTCAGTATTGATGTCTGCTCGTTCGTTTATCTTGATCGCAATAAAACTTTATTGTCTTGTTATCAATGTCAACCATCAATCAGGAATTAGAGCTTTGTACGAAACTGTACTTTATCCCTTTAGAAATAAGGATTTATTTGAGGTTTTTTTTTCGTGAGAGCAACGAATCCATGGCGTTCAAGGCCCTCTGTGGCTGCCATTTATAAAGATTTTAGCTGTAATAGGAAATCTTTTAGGCTTCGAACGTGAGAAAAGGTGAGGCTTATTTGGTCATTAACCTTTCAGTTTCGCGGCTTGAAAAAATAACACGGACTATCTACTTTAATTTCACAGGTGATAAAAACTTATTAGCCTAAACGTTTCTTTTGGCCTCTTTTCTTATTCCTGTTTCAGTGAAAGGCACATATTGTGTAAAAGATTTTTCCAATATCTACTTCTGTGGTGTTTTGTTACTTCTAATAACAGTTTCAGTTGAGGGATAGTCTACAGGAGAATGATAATTCAGGCGCAACGAACTAGCAAGCGACATACTTGCTGAAATAATACATATTATCTCCCAAATATTAATCCAGTACTCACCAAAAATGTAGTTAAAAACATAACCGATGCAGATTTCAATTGGACTCGGATATTGCTCATGTAAATCCCATCTCGCTGGAGCTTCATTCAGTTAATCACATCACTATCCGCACGGCGCATTTCAATAAGCCGCTCAACACTCTGTGAGCCCGTATAGATAGCAAGTACAGATCACATCAAGTCAAGTTTCTACTTTATTGTCAATTAAAGGGGTTGGGTAAAAGTGGCATGATTTTTTAAGTCTGCGGCCACTAATGAAAAATACCTCATTAGTAAGAACACAATAAAACATTCATTTTCTTCTATTAACAATTATATCCAAAATGCATCGGGGCCGAGATATACAGGGTGAACTTTTCAAGTGGGTGGAAGGCCAAATCCGAAACTATGAGGAATAGCCAAAAAAACACTCAAAGGAGTCACGAGCCTGATTTTGATAAAAACTAAAACTGCATCATTGGTTTTTTGGAAAATTAATATTCCTAGTCAGGAATCGAACCCGTTAAAAACCACCTTGTATTATTACACCATTCGATAGTGTGAATGACATACGGCAAACGATAGGAAAGAGTTAATTTTTGATAAAATACATAAAATGTATGCAAATTGTTAGTAGGAACAACACAACTTTGACTTCAGATATTTCGGCTCCGATATAATATTCGGCAAAATTCTTTTAGGAGCCATTATTGTTATATATCCCACTATACGTTAGCAACAATTATCTGAATGGCCGCTGTGAAAAAAAATAATGCCGCTGGTCCATACAAACTCACCCAATGCCCTTTCTAATTTATTTAGATTTTCAACTTTATCGTTAAAGCTTTATGTTCAAAGTTGATTGGAAATTTTTTACAGTTTTGGGTAACTTAATGTGCTGTCGTCAGTACCTACCTAATATGGATAATGGAAAGTACACTGAAGAACTTCACTACAAGTCTATCAGTGACTGTTAGGAGTTTCTTACTTAGTATGTTGGCTTAAGTTTGTTAAGCAGGCTCAACTTGATAGAACTTATGTCGCTTGCTCTAACTTATATCACTTATTCTCGTGATTATTATTATTGAGTCGAGAGTTATTTTGACTTGGGCGTGAGTTATTGGAAGTTTTGTTGAGTTCAGAAAGTAGCACATGGTGATGTTTTTATGTATGTTATTCTTATTTTTTATAAGATAGTATTTCTGTCTTCGGTAGCACGTAAGATTATTTTGATTAACATACTTCATTTTAATCGACTTGAAATCAAGTTCGAATAAAAGAAAACAAAAAAAAAATATTGATCGAATAACGACTTAAAATACACTTGGAACCGATTTAAAAAAGGCTGAGAACCTCCCCGTTCTCAAACTTTTTTAAATGGGTTCCACATGAATAAGTCTGATAGTCCATAATATTATCTATCTATATATCCATCATCATTTCATCATTTCAGCCCAAAAGACGTCCACTGCAGGACATAGGCCTCCCCCAAGTGTCGTCACATTGACATTTTGGGGGGGTTTTGCCATAATCGCCACGCTTGGCAGGCGGGTTGGCGATCGCAATACGGTTGTTACAAAAAACACGGAGAACGCTGCTGCCCATTCTCTGGCAAGTCCCTTAGTCGCCTCTTACGACACCCACGGGAGGATATGGGATGGTGCTATTCTTTACGTCCGACACCATACAGAACAATAATAATATTATAAATGCGAAAGTCACTCTGTTTGTTTCTTTGTATATTTGTCTGTTTTGTTACCTTTTCACGACTAAACGGCTGATCGAATCCTAATGAAATTTGGCAAGAAGATAGATTTCAACCTGGGGAAGAAAATAGGCTATATATCATCACGCTACGACCAATAGGAGTGGAGCAGCAATGAAAAATGTTGCGAAAACGGGGGAAATGTGACGCAAACGAAGTTACGCCGGACAGCTAGTTTTTATATATGTAGACTAGCGGTCCCGCGCAACTTCGTCTGCGTCACATTTTCTCCCTATAGCCTTCCTCGATAAATGGACTATCTAACACTGAAAGAATTTTTCAAATCGGACCAGTAGTTTCGGAGCCTATTCAATGCAAACAAACATACAAACAAACAATCAATTTATTATTATTTATTATTATTTATTATTATTTATTATTTATTTATTATTTATTTATAAAAATCAATGCCACTTTTTGGAGTAATTTTATAACTCAAGAACGGCTGGGCCGATTTGGCTGATTTTGGCTTTGAAATGTCTGTCGTAGTCCAGGGAAGGTTTAAAAGGTGAGAAAGGTAGGGTAGGGTAGGGCAGGTAGGTAGGAAAAGTGCATTGCATTAACTTTTGACAGAACAAAGTCTGTCCGGGCAGCTAGTCATTAATTATTTTGTGATCAAATAATAGTTAAATCACTTATGTTTGTATTAAGGTATTAACGACCCACTTTTTCCCCAGAAAACGGCCTCTTATCCAAATAATCCTAATATTTATAATTATTAATGTAGACTAAAACTGAATTCTGAAAAATGGCCCATTAATAAAAATAATATTCTCCAGAAAACCCCTCTTCATATTCGTTTCATATGATTCAATATAGCTCGTTGACAAAATCTAAAAATGTATCTTGAACTCATTTTTATTTATCCAAGCTTACGATGCCGTTTACAAGCTCCTAGTTAACGTTTTAATTTTATTTATTGAGAATAAATCTTCTAGTTTTGAGTTGATTTATTTGATATTTCACGTCCTATTTGATGCGGGATGAATTACCGGGACATCTTTATAAGGTAAACGGAAAAATAAATTATGTATGGTGTGTCCATCATTTGTCCATCCACAAAAAATGGGACAACGCTTGTTTTTGATTATCATTTTTATTATTGTGAACTTCGCTCACAGGTTTGACTTTCAGTTTAGGGCAAATTTCACCACTGCGTTCAAGAGTTAGTAGAGTCAATACTCCGTTATTGTGACACTGACGACACACACACATTTTAGCGCTAAATTGATTAACATCTTATTCTTAAAACACCACAAAACACCATAATTAATTATGTCTTTCTTCAGGACTAATTCATAGGACAGAAAACAGAATTTACATACTGTAAGTTTCATAAAATTCCTTGATTTTCATGTTATAGAATTTTATTAGCAGTATGTTTTTTTTTACCTCATTTAGTACGTTTCATTGTCAAATCCGTTTACCTCATTACTCGACTAAGTGCCAAACAATGTCAGGTCAAGAACTCAATGCATCCCTCTAAGAAATAGCTCCATTACCCAGATTGTTAACAAAACATCCATCAATTAGCAGAAATTGATCGATGCATTTAATTAACAGTTGCATCAGCTTGTATCCAGAAAAATTGTTAACGTAGAATATCGGCATTATACTTTGAAAAAGACTGTGGTGATGAGCAGTAAAAAATATAAAGCGTAATCAGGAACTCATCATCATCATCTCAGCCCAAAAGACGTCCTCCCTGCTAGACATGGCCTCCCCCAAGTGTCACCACATTGGCAGTTTGGGGGATTTTGCCATAACCGCCACGCTTGGCAGGCGGGTTGGCGATCGCAGTACGGTTGTTACAAAGGCACAGAGAACGCTGCTGCCCATTCTCTGGCAAATCCCTTAGTCGGCTCTTATGACACCCACGGGAAGATATAGGATGGTGCTATTCTTTACGTCCGACACCATACAAAACGTCATCAGGAACTCGTGGCTAAATAATTAACAGTCGCTCGGGTCGATCTGCCTGTTAAGCAGCTCTTGCCTAGGTTGGTCCGTGGATGTACCTATTGTTCACGACATCTATATCTACGATAAGTGCACTTGCCTATAAATGCAATAGATGCATAGGCCCCCAGTAGACCTTTGTCCGGTTAAGCAGTAGCCAGCCTCAGAGGCTGAACTGCGAGATGCAATTATCAAAAAAAAAAAAAAAAAAAGGCTCTCAGTAGAGTAGGTTGTATGAATCAGCGACAACGCGGTCACTCCGTGTGCCAAACAGTGAGCACGCTGTCTAGCGCTTCAAAAATGTCAACTACGTGTGTCATAATTCTTTTGGCGCTTGGCCACATTCGGAACTAACGACGCCATCTTTATATTTATATTCTTTTTATTTTTAATACAATATTCATAGGCAATTTCACTAACGCTAACAAACAGCGCTCTCTATACTTGACATCAACCTAACTTGCCTAGCCTAAACAAACTACACTCAAGTTGCAATTTTAAAACTGATACTTCGTTAGTGGCAGTAAATTGATGAGCAAAACAAAGCACATCACGTACACAAATATATCTAATAAAGATAAATGTGGTACACTTCATTGGAGATTCAGATTTAGGGGTTCGAGAAATCGAATAATCGAATTATTAGTTTTCGTTTGACCGCATTCTGGTAGCGTTCTGTTTGTTTTTTTTTATGTCGGTCTAGCCCGCCACACTATTCCAAAACCACTGAAACTCTTGAAAGCCTGAACCGTCAGTGGCGATCATCAGAAAACCGACGAGACAATGAATCTCAACGATGGCCCAGAAAAAGGATTTAACTGTCTTGGATACCGCAACGAAATTAATCAGAAAAGGAAAAACATTATTTCCAGTTTCTGTTTCTGTTTGTATGTTTTTTTTTTTTTGTCTTGTTCTACCTTTTGTAGTAAGCTACGACTTATTTTCGATCCGACGCTGTCCTCCCATTCTGAAGTACTAACGCTGCTGTAACATTAAAATATTGTAAAACCAAATGATTTTAAAAGAGGAACCTGCATGGAGTTTCTTGCCGGTTATTCTCCGTAGGAAACGAACGACCAACCCGAATCGTGCACCTTTTCCACCTAAATCCATGTAGCACAAATCCTAAACGCAACAACCTATCCACCACTCCAAAAATAATCGCAGACACAAAAGCAATCCTCCAGCCATCTAATATCCGCGGCAGCACTTCCATCACAGCGTGTCAGTGGGGAGCGGGCCGTCCAATGAAACCCGCGTTATTTACAACTGCTGTTGTATTAGTTCGCAGTGACGTGACAGACCAATTTCTAGGGCACACGGCGATCCCCAACGCCTACGCCTACGTAGACGATAGCCGATCTGCGGCTATGGTTGGCACTTTTTTTTTTTTTTTGTAAATGTCTTTTGCCCGCGACTTCGCTGGTTTATGGTCGTTGTTAGCGGCTGGCAGAGGGCTATGGTATATAGATAAAACATGATGCCGACCCCAGATGGGACAAAGCAGGAAGTTGATGAGCTCATCACCGGGAGTCTCATACATACTCTTATGGAGCTGTGGAGAGTGGTGGATTATCAACAAGTTAAAAGGCACAATAAAATTATCAATAATTTAACGACAATGATTTGGGGATCAAATTCAACTTTATTAAATACTTACGTTACACCACGGTTCTCGACATTGAAAATCGAAGAGCTGCTCTTAGCTCTTAACAACTCTTTCTTTACCAATAAAAGAAGGAAGGGGTTCTCAAATCGACGGGTATGTTTTATTTTATATAATCCAACGGCTGCTGACAGCCCTACCCGTCATGTTTTGCAGATCTATATCCGTTGCTTGCCGGTTGTCTAGCAGTTGACATCTTTCGTATGGAGACAACACATCCATGGGGAAATATGAGCGAGCGTGGATGGTATGTCCCAGCATCAAGTATTTATAGAACGATGCCTCTTCTAGTTCTGGATTATAAGAGGCAGGTGGATCGGTGTTAAATGTCTCGTAAGATTAAAATATGGAGTTAGAAGAAACGCTTGGCTTTATTTTGAAAGCTTTACTCTGTCCCGTTTCAGCTTGGTTGAAAATTTATTGCCATGAATTTTATTATAAAACATAAGATGCTTTTGATAAGTGCGACGCTATGTATATCTAAACTTAGTTTTATTATCATCCGCTTAGACTTTCCCTAAACTATGTTGGGGTCGGCTTCTCGTCTTATCGGAAACGGCTAATTACCAGTATTTTACATGGAGCGACTACCTATCTGACCTCCACAACCCAGTAACTGGGTAGGTACCTAATACAATAACGATACCTGAGTACGATATCTGGGTGATACGACCTCTTGGTGAAACTGGACTCGTAACGACTCTCAAAGATCTACAAATGACAGCCGGGCTATACCGTGCTGAGATTATGATCTCAAAACATTATTAGTATCTAAACGAACTTTTAAGAACCGTCATCAGCGCCAAAATTGAATTTCGAACAAACAAACACGCATAATATCCTCGTGGTGAACAAAACAACTACCCACATCGACAGATTTATCTTTATTGTGCTCAACACCGCAAGACTGTTGCTTTAACAAATTAATATTGCTTTGTGAGTTTAGCCGAATGTATTCATTGTTATTTTCACAGAAGAATATTTCTCGAAAT
Source organism: Cerastis rubricosa (assembly GCA_949152445.1). Lineage (NCBI taxonomy): Eukaryota > Metazoa > Arthropoda > Insecta > Lepidoptera > Noctuidae > Cerastis > Cerastis rubricosa. The sequence continues at coordinate 6,729,800 of OX424547.1, forward strand.
TCCTCAATCAATGAGTCGCAAACTTAAAGATCTTTAAAATATGAAACGTAACTAACTACCATTGTTCATAAACTATAAGTAGTTTTAATTTCGTGATTTGATCTTCATTACCTACTCGGCCTTATTGATAAAAACGCGTGAGTTTACGTAAGTGAAAACATATGGTCATTATTATCAATATTTTATGCTCCATTTTTTTTTTACTCTAATACCACTCACTTTTCTGACATCACATTCCAATTTCAAAATACTCTCCATTAGGAACATCAAAGCATAGTGTTGACCTCTTTACTACGGTTTGTTTTAAAAGTTTAGTGTTTTAGTCGATTATGATTATGATTTTTATGAATGACATCATCGGCTTCATAAGACAGCGTGGTGTCGTTCATTCAGTAAATTGACGTGCGGTATAAACACGCCTCTTCAGTGCTTATTACATTTAATCTAACGAGCTGTGGGTAGCATGTGACTGAGTACAGTTTTTTCACAGTAAGTTTACCTATGATATAAACCTTATGACAACAAGAATAAAGGTCAGTGTTGAGTGTACTGTAAAATCAAAGGTAAAATGCCAATGAAAGAACACTTGAAGATTGGGTCCTGCATGACAACTAAGTATATATATAAACTCTAGTAAAAAGTTGTACTTAATGTTATCAGTTATTTGACATGACATGTATAATTAAAATTTTGACAGGTAACATTAATGTATTAGAAATGATGAAGACCTTAGATGTATTTATCAATGGAAGAGAGGAAAAACGTCACTATATCTTTAAATACCATTTCTACTGTCTTAATGTATTAAACTTCTAACATGAAATTGGCCTTTTACTCAGCGTATAAAACAACCTTATTAAATTAAAATAGCTATGTCTAAGAAGCAAATTGGCATAAATATTGTCCTCATTTATCCATCATTAGCAAATTCCGGCACTAAATGTTTTCACATCCGACGCTGTTTCATACAGGTCAATGCATTGTGCTTACATTTATAAATAAACTTTTTTGTCCAATTAAACCTCTTGTTATATGAAAATTGGACCGAATCAATTTATCAATAGGTCAATCAATAAATATTTTTTGAAATGTCAATTCAATAAAATGCAACTGCAGTCACTTGGCCTTCTTTTTGTATTAATCAACCGTTTTAAATACCTCCACTGGCACCTGCTATGAAATTATTTTTAATAAAACACGTGCAGTTTTAAACTTGCCGGTGATAAATTTTATTTGAAAACACTTTCATCACTCACACTTTTCACACTCGTATTCGATTCTCGTAAATTAAATATAACGTCACTATACACACTATTTTACTATTTTAGGTGTCGCACCACTAAAGTTCTACGATTACTTTTTTAATTCCAAAAATTTTAAATTTCGAAAATTTTGTTTCGAATGCGTCAGTCAGCGAGGCGAGCGCGTCGCGACGCTCGCGTCGACTGGCCGCTTTCGGCCGCCTGCCAAAGAATCCATGCCTGAAAATATATTTATGTGGATATGGTTATTTACCTCCAGACTGTCACACCGTCTTTAATTTTTTTATTCATGGAATTATAGTTTTACGTAGAAGTTATGTTGTTCAACAATTCGCGAAGTTCCGAAATTCCATAACACAGCTTGGCCAGGTCACCGACCTAAAGAAAATTGATCGCATGTTTGACGTAGTTGATAAAAAACTCTAACACTAGTTTTTCACAAAGTCAGCCGAGTAACAAAGAAAATACCAGTGTAGAACAGCCAGGAATCTCCCACAAACTAAGATACCCAAAACACGTTGTTACGTAAAATTACGTAAAAGTCTTTCATGTCATTGTACAATTTACTCAACCCAACATTGCCATTTGCGGCTCATTAAACTAACTGTCAGGCACTCCCAAACCCAGGCAATAAAGATAATTCAAGCTCATAACATCATAACTAGGCGGAAACCCGCGTATTTATATAAAACTATCTAGAATAAAAGTTCTGAATGCAGGCGGTCTGCGAACTGCAACTAACAAGGCCAGTATAACGTGTCCTGAAGTAGAAGCAATAATGAACCTTACAGACATAAAAATAAGGATTTTTAATGCGGTTATAAAATAAAGTTTCGGTCAACGTGGGTGGGAAATATAGGCGAATTTTAGGACAGATATTGTTCGATCCAGCTTGCAGTAAGAACGACCTCAATGTGAAGCGCCATGGAGATAATGGCCGCGAATTGGTATTAGTGCCAACTGTATGACAACAATTCCCAATTGTTTTTGGTTTGCAGACTCAATAGAATCAGGGAACATCGCAGAATTCGAAATTGAACCTCTACAGAGTTGCGGTAGATTTATGGTTTGAAACGTCGGCATCGTGGCCGGTTTAGTAGTGTAGAAGGGAAGGAGGGGGCTTCATTAAAAGAATGTGACAAAAGCACCATCCGCGTGGCGAAATACTGGCCATCCAAAGTCTACCTTATTAAAAGAAGCAGAACCTAGGACAATAATCATATTTAAAAGGTGAAATTAGCATTCATATTTCGGATAGTGATCGGTCACATACATACAACAGTTCTAGAAATATGGATCTAAGACTTTTTTTTTTCAGGCAATTTTTTGCGAAACGTTAAAGATTTCTAAAGTAAAGACAGCTAGCCAAAAATAGGCGAACCCTTGAAAGCTTGTGGTTGTGAATATCAAACAAAACAAGACAGTGTCCTTGTGAGCCTATTGTCCATCAGGCGGCGACAAAAACTACTAACTACTACTAATAAACACCCTTCGGCATGCTTGCGCCGAAGGGTGTACAACAATCCTCCTGTGTACAACAATTTAGATAAGAGCAAAAAGCAATGCTTTTGACTGTATAACTTTCACCTGTGAACTGGGGAAATCTCTCTCGAGAAGAGACCAAGACTTTGCGGCTCGGTTCATAATTTAATGTAGCTCTAAACCAAGAGTAAGTAAGAAGGATAAAATAAGAAATGCGTACATAAATGGAAGTCTGAAAGAAGCGCCGGTGACTGAAAAGTGGTGTGGTAATCGGTTGTCGTGGTATGGGCATGTGATGAGGAAGAATGAGGAAAATGTCGTGAAGAAAGTTTTGAGTACGAATGTGGGTATAAGAGTAGACGAAAACTAAAGAAACGATGGATGTACTGTATGGCAAGAAAGGAGGTATCTCATGAGATGACATGTAATAGAGAAGTATGGAAGAATAAGACATCCTCCGCCACCCCAAATAAATTGCGATAAGGGCAAGAGAATGATGAAGTAAGAAGAGTAAGCAATTTTAACCTTCTTACTACTTACTTCCTTTCCTTCCTTTCTTTGTATTACTTTCTTTTCTTTTCTTTTTCCTTTTTTTTTCCTTTTTTTTCTTCTTCCTTCTTTTTCTTTTTTTTTCTTCTTTCTTTTTTCTTCTTTTCTTTTTTCTTCTTCTTTTCTTCTTTTCTTTTTTCCTTCTTTTTCTTTTTTTCTTCTTTTTTTTCTTCCTTCCTTTTTTTTTTTCTTTTTTTAATTTTAATTTTTACCTTCTCATTTTTCTCAGACCAAGATCAAGCAAGCTAGATATATATCGATCTATGCCCTGGATATATATTATGTGTGAGGTGCCCTGTGTGAGGGTCGACGATCGAAACGGTCGATGAATTGAAGAGATATTCAGCAGTGGACTGCTGAATATCTCTTCAATAACAAATATTATGATGCAGATGTTATGTTACGCATATACATGGTGCTGATGGATGTATTTAATTGTAAGTAATGGAGGTATTTACTAGTAAAGTTTTACCATTAACAACTTTTCTTTTTTACTTTTGCCAATGTTGGAACTTTGATCTCCAATATCTCCCTCTGTAACTAGACGGTTCCCAGGTATGGTCCAGAAGAACAGGTGCTTTTCGGCGCACCCATTATGTTGATAATGATTAATATGAGCATAGATCCCACTGCTGGCCAAAGACCTCCTCTTCCCTCGATCTAATGCGATGGTCGGTCAATCCTGTAAAAATTAATCCATCTCACTCCGCCACCCATAACATACAGAGTAACATTAGGTAACACAATACGAATTGTTTTAACAACATTGAAAGTTGAAACACGTGCGCTTTGCGAGGCTGTGCTCGCAATCAGCTGCATTATCGATGAACGCATGTTCACCTTTATAGGCTTTATAGTGTTCGCTCATAAAGAAACCGTTTACTTTCCCGAGATTATGGGTTCCTGGTAGCGTTTGGAATATCTTGCTTTATTTGCTTAGGTGTTTCGTTTTCTGGGATTACTGCTAGAGACGCTAGAGTAATTTTTTCAGTATTGAAGTGAAACTTCTTATGAGACTTCCAATAAGGTTGCGTTAAACGTTTAACGCTACCAAGGAGAGGGTATGAAAGCACTCATTTCCACATTATGACGTTTCATTTTTCCGCGCGGAGGGACTCCACGTTCTATTTTTTTTTTCTTATACTGAGTTTAAAAAATTAGGTACTGTGAATGCACTTGTTGTGTCTTCAGCATCTAATTATCCCATTTACGTAATTATTTTACCAGTCTTACCAAGGGGTATCGTATTACCCCGTACCAACTGAGTTGTGAGGTCATATAGGCAGACGTTCCTTGAAAACTACTGGTATTCAGCTGCATGCGGTTAGACTGATCGACCCCAACATAGCTGGGAAAAGGCTAAGCAGATGCTGACGTAATTATTTCACCTTGTATCTTGTACCTAGGGAGATGTACAATACTGACATTCAGCTGGTTAGACAGGAAGACGACCCACCAGACAAATTTGGAGGAAACACGTTAGGCAGATGATGATTTTGTGAATCATGTCCTCTATTAGCTCGGTCAAATTAGACCTAAATAGTGATGAAATAACAAAAACTAGGATCGAGCTGAATTTTGATAGAGATCTTGGGTACACCAGTAGAAATAAAGTGCTAAAAGTCCCTATCGATCCCAAGTGTTTAAAAAAAGTTATTCGAGTTCAAAGGTAATTTTTTTTTTGTTCAATGTTTTTTGGTTTTTCTCGAAAACAGTAAGTTTTAACAAAAATCTTGCATAGACAACGGGAATTGTAGATCATAAAATTATCTACGAAATTGTCACCATTCAGATATCGCGATTCTAAAAGTTCTCTAACCAATCTACCAAAATTCAGCTTGAACCAAGGGATTAGATGTAGTCCCGTAGTCGATTCCCGTTATGTCGATTCGCGGAAACAAATGACATCTGTTTAAAAAAGGTTTACGCTTGTCCTCCAGGTTTATCAAGTACACTTGAATGTATCCATGGCTATAATTTCAAGAAAGGTTTAGATATTTTCTTCGCGCATGTTTTTATGTGTATTTATGTTGTTAACCGAACACCGCAATACGAATACGATCCTATAGAAATAAACCTATGCAAACCCAAGCATTCAAGAAATGATGTCATGTCACCTACTCGACTCATGGACTGTTGAAATGCTGATTAATCGTAGGTCAACAGTATATAAACTGCGTTGTAGCATTCAAATTAGTAATGTATAAAGTATTTGTGTAGAAAGAAAAGCATTTAATTCTACCTTTTCTTAGTGTCGATGACAAACGAAATTGAATGGGTTCAGGTGGCCTACCCTGACGTCTTAAAACATTATTGTTTTACTCCTTTTCCAGTGTGGGAAAGAGATGGCGCTAGACATCCTGTATAGCTCCGTCTCTTTCCTACACTGGAATAAGAGTAAAACAATACTGCTTTAAAGCTGTGTCCCCAGTAGGCAAACTGTTAGCAGCCGACTGAGTCTTAAAACGAATTAGTCTACTAGTGTCGTCTAGTCGTCTGAGTCTTAAAACTAGCATACTGTGGACACTCCATTTCAAAAAAAAATATTATTATATAATTATTAAATATTATATGGAAGGGCGTACTAAACCGATACGCCGCAAACTCAGTCGGCTGCTAACAGTTTGCCTACTGGGGACACAGCCTAAGCCGTCATGGTAGGCCAGCAATATTTGGTTACGAGTTCATCAGTTCCTGTAACGAGGCCATTCAGGCAGCTAAACTTTAACCATTTCTTCATTGATTCTCAAGTTAGCCTTTACCATTAACATAAGAAAACATTAAAACGGTCTTTTTATCCAAGGAAGGGTTATGTATGGCCGTCTTATGACGACAGGCCGTGTCGACGGCGCGTTCGTGCTCCACGCGCGCCTCAAGGAGATGTCAGCAAATCGGAAGGGGTCCGAGAGGGCCGATTTCTGCCAGGGCTGCTGCGGGACTGTTCGAAAGAGATACCTTGGCCCTGAAACACAAAGGGCTAAGAAAGAACATAGATGGGTTTTACTCACTACAAGTCTGACACTCCCTTCCGCTCCGCCCAGAGCAGGATTGGATTGGATCCAGACGAGGATGAGACAGGTCATTTGAAGATTTCCCATCAATAAAAAAAGGGTTGTGTTTTCCCTTTTGGAAATGGTGTGACACGTTATGTAGCTAATATGGGAGTAAAGGAGAATTCTCCTTTCGAAAGCCTAGAGGCTCTTTGGATAACAGTGCTAACGGATTTCCATAAATATAAATAGACATCACGGCTATATTCCCGAAGGGATAGGCAGAGGTGTATTAATTAATTTAAGTACTTGTTCACATATACACATTGGACTAAGTATGAAATATATAAATATATATGAGTATGTCCGTCACATCACTTTCTCAGGTCCAGTTGAAAACCAGCGTCGGACACTAGTTTTTGCTGAATTCTGCACAGTCGTGAGACACACTTATAATATCTTTTTCTTTTTTTTCTGTGTTTATGTTTTATTTTATTATTTTAATGCTATGTGTAGGTAGTACTTGTGTCGTGTGCCAAATAAACGTATTTTTTCTTTCTTTCTTTCTTAATAGTACTTACCTACACCCATATTTAAAAAACGAGCCAAGTGCGAGTCGGACTCGCGCACGAAGAGTTCCGTACCATTATTTATAAAAAACGAGAAAAAATATCACTTTTTTGCATGGGAGCCCCCCTTAAATATTTATTTTATTCTGTTTTTAGTATTTGTTGTTATAGCATCAACAGAAATACATAATCTGTGAAAATTTCAACTGGCTAACTATCACGGTTCATGAGATACAGCCTGGTGACAGACGGACGGACGGACGGACAGCGAAGTCTCAGTAATAGGGTCCCGTTTGACCCTTTGGGTACGGAACCCTAAAAATAGGCAATTTTATTATTATTTTACATATGTACATTATTTACAAACTGCAAATAGATATAAAATAAAATATGTACAAGTATCAAAATTACAGGGCGTCAAAAAATTCGTCGACATCGCTGTCAACAGGACAAGTGCCCAGAAGGCTGGCCGCATTGCCACGTTGGATGGCAATGCTAATTCTTTGACCAAAAAAGAGGCCACCCATATTTGGCTAGTTATGTTTGTAGTCCCATGTAATAGGGTGCGAGCCTATTGACAAATCCAGACTCAGTACTGTGAAAACAATAAGATTTCTTTAAACTATTTAAAATATCCGAATCTCCTCAATACCTATTTTCCTTTGTATTGTTTATTTATCTAGTGCACAGCATTATGTAAACCCCATGCAGTACTACTTCACAATGCACGTCCGCTGTCCCTGACGCAATGAATTGTTCTGTGCGACCTTCCGTTATTTATATAAAATCTGATACGCTACGTTATGTAATTAGAATGCGGGGGAAATAACAACATCGCGAAGCAATATGGGCTTAAAATATGCTGAATAAGGAATAGAGTAAGTATAAGTAAGGGCTACAAATCTTCTGCCAAGGCCATGAAACCCCACAAATTACAGGTAGGGGCAAACAATAAATACATACGTAACCTCACGCCTTTTCTCCCATGGGTGTAGGCAGAAACCACAGAACGCCACCTACTACGATCCTTACCTACTCCTTTTCTCTCAACCAGATTCATAAAACTGGTCCTACACGCACATTAAAAAATATTCCATAAAACTTAACACATAGAAAAAAACAACTAAGATTCAATTTTAAATCTTTGCTCGTAATAATAAACAAGGTAGAAAGCCTGACATAGACCGATCAGCGCGGCGCGTAATGATAGAAGAAGTTACCATCCCGCATGACGAGAACCTCGTGAAAGCTGAGAAAGAGAAACAATTAAAAATTTCTTGACTTGGCACGAGGTTGTCGATTATATCTGGAATGTGGACTCTGCTATCATAGTGCCAATTGTCGTAACGCCTAATGGCCTTATGGCCAAGAGCCTCGACCAATATTTGATGAGGCTCTCGTTAGGCAGCTGGATCAAGGGCTTGATTCAGAAAGTGATACTGCTGAACACGGCTCGTATTGTTAGGAGGTTCCTTTCTCTGGAGCCATAACCGCCGATAGCTTGGACCCTGTTGTCGATACCGGTGGGCTACTATTTTTTATATTTTTAATTGTTTTTGTAATATGATTTTCTATCTAAACTAATATTATAAAGAGGAAAGATTTGATTGTTTGTTTGCATTGAATAGGCTCCGAAACTACTGGTCCGATTTGAAAAATTCTTTCAGTGTTAGATAGCCCATTTATCGAGGAAGGCTATAGGCTATATATCATCACGCTACGACTAATAGGAGTGGAGCAGCAATGAAAAATGTTACGAAAACGGGGAAAATGTGACACAAACGAAGTTGCGCCGGACAGCTAGTGTAAAAATATTTAAAAATGTAAGCAGTATATAAGAAAATAAATAAAGAATAATAACAGCGTTAAATTAAATAAAGAAACTATTTTATGTTCAATTTGTCAATCTAAGAGCAAGCAAGTGATACTAACCTGTGTATATTATGGTTCATCACCATATTTTCTTTAATATGGTCACCATATCCTGAAACAAGGAAAAGCATCATTAATATCCGAGGCAAACAAATAGTTACTGAACAGACCCGAGGAAGTTTCTTTTGAATAAATAATTAATTAGTCCTCTCTTTAGGCTATTCGCTGAAAGTTAGTCTTTACGTGACACTTAGGAAAATGCTTACATTGATTAAATAATTCAAGAAGATCTCTTGATGCTTGTTTAAGTTTGGAGAAAATTTGAAAAGTTTGAAGGAAGTTTGAAGAATTTGGGAATTTCTTGTCTCATACGAGGAAACTGGCATGTCATAGAACTAACAATTTTAAGCATTAGCATGCAACAATGGCGATGCTGTCAGTCTTCTGAGCACGTTTCCGGATGACAGCGATGGGGAGGAGTATTTTGTCGCCTTAGCCTCCTGTTGTGTTTAAGTTAGTTTATATTTAGTTAGTGTATGTAAATATTTAGTTTTAGAAAATAATGAATGTATAAAAGTTTGTAAATAAAATTTGTGTTAGTTTTCTTGGGTTTTTTTTTGACAACGTTACGAAAAAAAAAACAATTTTAAGACAATTCATTCATGTGACATCTACAAGGGTTGTAGATGTCACATGAATGAATTGTCTTATTAATTAATTGTCCTAGTGTCCCCTTAGAATTTAGTTAATTTATTTGATCAGGTTTCAACGAACAACTTTTAAAATAATTAAAACTAAATATTTCCGAAAAAGGACTAGTTTAAATAAAGTAAACTATCTAACTAAATATCATATTCAGCCTATAATGTTCCCACTGCTGGGACACAGGCCTCCTCTCTATGAGAGGGAATGGGCTATAATCCACCACGTGGGCCCGGTGCGGGTTGGTAGATGTCACATGTCTTCGATTTTTTAGTTCTAAGAGATGCCGGTTTCCTCACGATGTTTTCTTTCACGGTTCACCGTCTTGGGAGCAGCGATGATCAAATAAATTACACAAAGTAATGCGCCTGCTTGGGTTTGAACCCACGGCTTACTGCTCGTAAGTCGGGGCTCCCACCACCGGGCCACCGCTGCTCTTACTAAATATAACAAAACTAAATTAACATCAGGACGCTTGAGGGCGTGTAAGTACTCCATATCGCAGTCCCAGAAGACTGGCAGCATTGCCACATTGAATGGCAACGCTAATTCCTTTCCCAAAGAAAGAGCCAGCTGGTCATGCGAAGTGACAACCAGTCGGCGAGAAATTTATTTATATCCAGTACTGAGATCTGTAAGCTGATTACATTTTTACCAAAATTAGACAGATGATTAAAAGAAGAAAAAAAGTGTTATAGTGATGTTCTCTTGAGTGGTTTTGTTCCACTTTACGAAGAAATAATGCAGTGATTGCAGGATATCCGACGACGTCCATCTCGATAATATGCGGCGGATGTCGTCAAAACGTTTTTCTGACCACAAATTGTCACTATAATGTGAATACATCCTTTTTGTAACTGGCAACATATTTTTTTCTTTAAAGACGTGTCAGTCCCTATTAAACAACAACTTGAATTTTAAAATATATGTTAATGATTTTGATGGAGGTATTTAAAATCAAGTTGGATGCTTTTAGAGGAAATTGCAGGCTTATTCTTCTACCAAAAAATGTTAAACTTCTGAATTGGGGTCTACTGTACTTTTTGAGCACCAACCCAATATGAAATAGCATAACTCACAATTTCATTTTGACAACCAATTTCATTGCGTTGTTTATGTTGTGGAGAAGCAGAATTTTGCAAAGACATGAAGCAATATGTTTATGAATTTCCTTCAAGATATTTTGGACTGAGATTGTCACTAAGTGTGTAACGTAATTGGAGTGCAGCTTCTTTGAAATTATTTCCAAAACTAGCTGTCCGGCGCAACTTCGTTTGCGTCACATTTTCCCCGTTTTCGCAACATTTTTCATTGCTGCTCCACTCCTATTGGTCGTAGCATGATAATATATAGCCTATAGCCTTCCTCGATAAGTGGACTATCTAACACTGAAAGAATTTTTCAAATCGGATCCGTAGTTTCGGACAAACAAACAAACAATCAAATCTTTCCTCTTTATCTTTATAATATATAATATATATAATAATAATATATATAAGTTTAGATGGACTTATTATTTATTGTTACTTCATTGAGTTATGTTCAAAGTCCACACAGTCAACAAGGACAATTAAGAAAATATATTAAGAAAGAGACTAATGTTTTGATTCGAATCGTATTAATAAGCTTTTCACGTTATTCTCGAAGCTTTTAACTAATTATACACAAGTTCGGATTGTTGTGAACATCTTTATAATGCTTTCAGAATACTTTTCTAAGTTAATTTATAACGTTTGTGACACAAAGAGAATCTAAAACATTATTTTGTTGGACAATATGCATTCTCTGCTAATGTGTTCTTGAAGAAAGTTTAAACAATAAAACTATGAAAATGATTTCGTTTTGGCCTTTTTAAAATTCTGTTTTTGCAGTCAGTGGCCCCAAAGTCTGACAACCAGTCATACGAAGAAGTATCGTATAACCCAATACTAACTGGGTTGTTGAGGTCAGACAGGCAGTTGCAGCATGTAAAATACTGGTATTCAGCAGCATCCGGTAAGACTGGAAGCCGACCCTAACTATTTTTGGAAAAGCCTAGGCAGATGATGATGATGATTAAAATTCTTTCTTTTGCTTCGCTTTCCGCCCTTTTTAAGATTTTTACGCCTATAAATTAGCATATCGTTGTACTAGAGTAGAACATAGATGGTCCCAAGACATAGGATCTTAATGAGACCCCCTAACTTGAAGCTTGCTTTAGAAGTTTAATTTGCGAAGTTGCTGTTGTTTTTACTGGCACATGTTGTAGTAAAACAAAAGACTAATAATTAAGTTATACGGTCTACATATTGTTGGAATTTTATTATCTTTTATTATATTGCCTTGGGTCACACTTCTCAGTACCCTAACCTTTAAAAGTAATCCTATCGTTGCACTCATCATCATCGGCCTATAATGTTCCGTCTGCTGGGACACGGGCCTCCTCTTTATGAGGGAGGGAGTGAGCTTTAATCCACCACGCGGGCCCAGTGCGGGTTGGTAGATGTCACATGTCCTCGAATGTTTAGTTCTAGGACATGTCGGTTTTCTCACGATGTTTTCCTTCACCGTTTTTGAGGGCAGCGGTGGTGAAATAAATTACACAAAGTAATGCGCCTGCCTGGGTTCGAACACACGGGTTACTGCTCGTAACTCGGGGTGCAACCACTGAGCTACCGCTGCTCTCAGTCGGGTGCATGCATCGTTGCACTCAAAGTAAGGAATCTCCGTGAGTTTTCAGAACTAGCTTTAATTTACAAGTCAACGGTTACGATTTAGCGCCATTTAATCGTTTAACGTTTTCCGGCCAATGATAGAAATTTGGACGATCTTACACAATAGTTAAGTATTTTGACACTGGACCGCAGGCAGTGAGATTTCAACAGAATAGAAACTTAATTCAGTTCCATTTATGTTTGAAATGTCATTAGAAAAGCATTTGGATGCTAACTCGCGTTTAGATTGACTTGATTCCATAAAATCTAACGCAAATTCTGATTGAATCTCTAGAGTGCTTCTAAGCATAAATAGGTCAATTTAATTTACTGGAATGCTCCAATTTTTGGTTACCAGATTGTTTCAAATGACTAAATCACCAATCCCACCCAGTTAATCTATATCTATATATACTAATAAAAGAGCTGAAGAATTTGTTTGTTTGTTTACTTGAACGCGCTAATCTGAAGAACTACTGGTCCGATTAAAAAAAAACTTTTAGTGTTAGATAGCCCATTTATCGAAGAAGGCTATAGGCTGTATATCATCACGCTACGACCAATAGGAGCGGATCAGCAAAGAAATTATTGCGAACACGGGGAAAATGTGACGCAGACGAAGTTGCGCGGGACAGATAGTATTAATAATACACGAACTATTACAATCTCTGCATGGGATTGATATGTCACTCATGTTTTCATTGTTTTTACTCCTTTTTTTACCTATTTTTTAGATCACCCCACTTGCTCCGTACAAATCGACCAGGGACTGGATTCTGGGTCCATAGTGTTTCAAACCAATGCAACGTTATTTCGGCGACTTCGGTGGCATTAATCACGCTAATCCGAACCAACTATTTGAGTGGTTCTGCCAAGGGCCAAAGCTACGTCATCATCATTTCAGCCGAAAGACGTCCACTGCTGGACATAGGCCTCCCCCAAGTGTCGCCACATTGACATAAGAGGAGTTTTGCCATAATCGCCACGCTTGGCAGGCGGGTTGGCGATCGCAGTACGGTTGTTACATAAGCACAGAGAACGCTACTGCCCATTCTCTGGCAAGTCCCTTAGTCGCCTCTTGCGACACCCACGGGAAGATATGGGATGGTGCTATTCTTTATGTCCGACACCATACATATACGTCATGTCGATATGAACTTAGGCCGTAACTTAATCTTAACCAAAGGACGAATACGCAAAGTGATCGTCGTTCGAACAAGCGACATTTGCGATAATTTTGTTCGACGAACCCGAATGCGTTGCCGTGCTGCCAGACCGCCAGACGCCTTCCGGATCTCCGAACAAAATGAACGCGTAAATCACTTTTTACTAGGAGTGGACAGTGTGGACACCGCTTTGTAATAATCACCACATACCAAGTCAAGTAAACACAGCGACACATCAAGAATATCCAGTATAACATGGCCTCGCTTTGTATAGATTTTCGGTACAATGAGAGATCCGGTTATACTGGATCGGTATAGCTTCATTGGTCCTCATGCGTACGTTCTAACACAGAAAGATGTGCATTTTCTCACAGAGCTTCATGAATGAGGCTAGTCATGTTTCGATGACATTACTGCCGAGTCTCGAGAAGAATTCTGATTAATCCTTATAATTGCACTTGATTCGTTGAGTGGGAACAATGTCGTCTGTCTTGACTGAAGGCCGATTTGATACGTCTTGCTTGTATGAGATGACCTAGGTTATGTTTTTATTATACAACTGCGCGACAGCAAAGACAGTTTTTATTTTTTTTATTTGTCGTTATAGTAGCTTTAAACTTAGTATGAGTGGCCAGTGAGTACTGTCTCATTGAAAATAAATATATTTTCTCCCATAAATTTGCTTTTGTTAGCTTTGGTTTTATAAGTGTCTATGGTGTTCTATGGTACATAAAAGAAAAAATGGTCATTCAACCAATGCAGGGCACGTAGATGTGGTGATGCTTTGAAGAGGTCTATGTCCAGCAGCAGACTTCTTTAAAGAATAATGATAATAAGGTAAGAATTGTAGCAAGTAGTGTTCTCTGCCTTCTGCCTACCCCTTTGGGAAAAAAGCGTGTGCGTGGCAGCTAGTTAAAGTAAATAAATAAATAAAGTCTGACATCCAGTCTTCCTAAGAGGTATCGTTTTACCCAGTTACTGGGTTGTGGAGGCCAGATAGGCAGTCGCTTCATGTAAAATACTGGTACTCAGCTGCATCCGGTTAGACGTCTGGAAGCCGTCCCCAAGATAGTTAGGGAAAAGAGTAGGCAGATGATGTATAATGATGACAATTGACAAAAAGTATAGTCAATGGACTCATTTGGGTGTGTACGTTTACTCATTATACCTACATAAATAATGCAAAGTATTTGCTTAGTTACATAAACTCTGATAAAGGAACACTTAGGTGCTATACCTACATTCATTCATTTCATTTATTCTTAATAAACATTGTGTTAAACATTGGATACATAATAATATTACAATAAAATTGTCACATGCAAAACAATAAACAATTTAAAGCTAAAGTATGTCGTAGTTTTCATGATTTATTTCGTTAGACTCGGTCATCATGTGGGCAGAACTTGGGTTTCGTGCTATGAAAACACATACTACACGCGGTACACTGCTTTTGTCGAACTCACAAATTACTTGAAATTACAATCCAACACAATAACACTAGGCACCATGAATCGGGGAAAAGTTTCGGGACGTCTTGACTCCGCTGCAATCAGACACTGACTGTCCTCCTCGCAGCAAGTTCGAAACATCACGACTCTGTAGAAGCGCGCTTAGGTGTGGGTAGACTGGTAAGTACGTCGCGCGATGCTACCTTTGGCGCGCTTGCCGATTCATTTTCTATCCGTACTAATGGCCGGATCCGACAAGTAAAATATAGACTCAACCAATTAAAACGATGTCTGATGTCGATGTCTGTATATCATAATAACCGACACTCATTTAAACATAGCAGTAGCAATCAACCTATTGATAGAAAACCCATTAAAACTTCAACCAATTTAGGAGTTTAATCGATTTGCTCTAGTCGTCCCGAAGGTTCTAATTCCTAAACTCTAAACTAAACCAAAATTGCCACAGAATGTGTGCCACAGACATAGTATTATTAGGTAGAGTGCTTCATAGTTATTCCAACTGTCATTTGTAGATCTTTGACAGTCCTTACAGGTGGCCCGAAAGTCTGACAACCAGTCTTACCAAGGGGTATCGTATTACCTAGTACTTACTGGGTTGTGGAGGTCAGATAGGCAGTCGCTTCATGCAAAATACTGGTATTCATCTGCATCCGGTAAGACTGAAAGCCGACCCGACATAGTTGGGTAAAGGCTAGTCTGATGAGTGCTGGTACCTATAGTTATGTTGGCGTGTGTCGCTTACACGGAACTTACGCCGCTTATACTGACTATACAATGTCCACAGTCACTGTTAACCTTGGATTGAAGAAGACGTGTGTAGGTACATAAGATGAAGTCAGAAAGTGACACCGGTGACTGAAAAGTTGTGACGCAATCGGTTGTCGTGGTATGGGCAAAATGTCACCAGAGCCAGTTCCGGAAGCTTCAACGAGACTTGCCCACAGCATCACGAGACTGATACGGGACTAAATTCGCAAGATTATAGGTATTATAACCGGGTACTGTCCCCTAAACAAACACCTATTTACCATAGGTGTGACGGATAGCCCTCTGTGCAGAGGATGCATGGAGGCGGAATAATCACCACAGCACGTGCTCATGGAGTGCAGAAGCCTGGCAGATCAACGGGCACGGACTCTTCAATCGCCGGCATCGCTCCCGGACGACGCAGCAGCGTGAAAAGGCTGCTAGCTTTCTGGGAGGACCTGGATTGGTTGAAGTAACCAGAGGATTTTCATATCTACAATGGCCCAATAACGAGACTAAATGCGGAAACAGCCCGGCTAACCTAACCTATGGGCAAAATGTTGTGGGGAAATTTTTAAATATGGAATGTGGATGCTAAAAGAGAAGTGAAAGACCGAAGATACGAATGATACGATGGATGGACTGTGTGAAAGATGACATGGCCGAAAAGGAAGTGACTTAAGAGATGATGACTAATAGAGAAGTATAGAAGAACAAGACAAGCTGCACCGAAAGCCGAAAATTAATAAAAAATTCTAGAAATGTTACTCAAGCGCCAAAAGAAACATGACGCACTACGTAGCCACAGATAAAATATCGCAAAGTTGACAGGTCGGCAGATCAAAGCCGTATGTTAAACGTTCATACATTGGGTCTTCCGTCAAATGATTTGTAACAAATCGTTGTTGATACATCGTTTCCGGAACCAATAGACTGTCATAGACACCGCTCCATTGAGCATGTGAATAGCACTGCTTTTATTTTATTAAATGCATTTAGAACCATAAAGATTTGTCGCAGAGACGAATTTACAAGATTTATTTTGGAATTTTATAGAAATGAAGAGGCTGGCAAAAATCCTCTAAAAAACCCAAAAATAAATTAATCCAAGCGTCGTAGCGTCGGGGGACCGCTAAGTAGACCGCTTAGCACAAGCGGACCCCCGATGCCCATGGTGACAAGATTTTAAATTTAGAATCGACCAGACCTGTGGAAGTTGTTAATATCCGTTCATCAGCTAGAAAAGAGGTGATGATCTTCAAACGGCTGAGCAAATTTTCATGAAACATAGCTAAGAACACACTCGATTAGGACACCTTTCAAACAAAACCAACTTTAACAAAAATCGTTTTATCCATTTAGGAGCAATGACGCCACAGACAGACACACAGATACACACGTCAAACTTAGAACACCCCTCTTTTTTGGTCAGGGGTTAAAAATAATGGGAATTATATGATGAGACTAATTTGATTAAATGTTGAATTCAATAATGCGGCTAAATGATACTATTTGGTAGGTGGAGGTGTTACGGTGCAGCTTCGGAGAGGCCTATTTCCAGCAGAGGACTGCATCAGGTTGAATTTTTTAATTGAATCTTTAGAAGGTCCGTTAACTATGGAAAATAACGAACTGATGATGAGAATGACATTGAACAATCACAATCGTCAATAAACTGTGTTCGATTAGTCCATTTAAAACTTGCAAGGAAGATATCGCTGTCAGTAATGAGACCGCCATTTTATCCATATATTTGCCCATTCTTCTCCATAGAGATCTACGTAGTGATGGGCGGTGGATAAATTCTCGGAAGATAATTACTCGAGTATTCATCCGAAATGGATAAATACTCGTTTTCAACCATTTTTATCGGATATTTACTCAAAATGATGGATATTTATATTTTTTGCGAATCGGTTGGTTATTTTTTTAAATTTTATGACTAGTATTGTTATTTGGGCTTTCCAAAATACTACACTATTACATTATTACTTTTGATGTCAAAACGAAACAACGTGGTTCTTACTAAACCATATCCCAGCCACCTTTTGTCCCGTTTCTTTTGTTTTGCTTATCTTGCCCTCCACCCCCGCGCCGCATAGTGTCCGTGTAGTGCCCAGGTTGCATAATGCCAAACTGTATGTTACCACAGACATCCATAGTCTGTGCTGGACCGCTTAGTGGTCGTTACACTAAAGAGCCAAATGTATTTCAACACAGACATTCTCTGTATTAGTGTACATTATGCTCCTCATTTTCAAAGCAAACTACATACGAGTGCAGAGCAAAGGATTTGGCAGTGTAACACATTAAGGATAACTTAGGATGCAAGAGCGAGCGAAACGAGCTCGGGGTAGGTATAGGTAGGTAGGTAGCGGGGCTACGTCGACAACGCCTTAGTTTGGAGCTGTGGTTTGACGTCTGCTTTAATAGGATTGCATAATGTTGGTTTTAGTTTCACATTAAAATGACATTGTGGTTGTCTGTACTCGTATGTATTTGGCTCTCTTAAGCAAAATATCTTTTAACACAGATATTGTCTGTGTTAATATGTACTATGCTCTTCATTCATTAACCTGCGAGCACAGAGCAACCCGTGTCTGTTAAAATACAGTTTGGCAATACGCGCCCAAGTTTGCGTCATAAAGAGCGCACTCGCATGTAAGTTTTACAACAACATAATATCTACGAGCTCGTTTATTATATTTGAAGTTGTGTTATAACGTGTCAAGGTAAGTTAAATAATTTGAATTGTGCTAATCCAAATGGTTACTTGGGAAGTGTTATAGTGATTGAAAACCTATGTTTATTGTGTAATTAAAAATACTTTTACAAACTCTTACCAATTTGTAACCTGCTTTATTCCCGATGAGCTAGAAACTTGTAAATTCAAACATAACTTAGAATTAGATGACAATACAATTTTCAGTTGTGTCAATCAGTGTAGATTGTTGCATGTTTATTTTTATCCAAGAGAGTGCAGACAGTGACGATGAAGACTTTCCATCACCATGTCCAGTACAGACAGATACTGATGACGAATCATTGGATTTGAGAGAATCGGGAAGTGAGTTCCAGTTTGTAAATTGCTTTTCTGATAGTGGTGAACAAGCGTCTAATAGTGATAGAAGTTAATTTAAGAAAATATCAGTAATTGGCAGAATATTCATAAGTGCAGTGAAGCCATAGTTATTACAATATTGTCTTATTGTTAAAGTGATTAAAGTAACGCACTAATCTATATTTTATCACGAAAAAGATTATGATTGTATGAGTCTGTTGTTATTTTTGTATTTTTCTCTACTATTTTCATAATATTATAATGATTTAAGTAACTAATTCTGGGATTAATAACTTTATCACAAATTAATAACTTTATCTAACTTTGACAGTGCTTGACGAAAATATCCATGATTGAGTATTACAGGCTTTTTTGTCTCTTTATTCATTTTCTTTACACATCCTTTACATTTTTAAATATTTTTACAAAAAACATATCAAAAAACATTTAAAAATATAAAAAATAGTAGCCCACCAGCATCGGGAACAGGGTCCGGGCTACCGGTGGTCAGGGCTCTTGAGAGAGGAACCTCCTGACAATACGTGCCGTGTCCAGAAGTACTGCTTTCTGAATCAAGCCCTTGATCCAGCTGCCAAGCGAAAGCCTACTAAGATGTTGGTCGAGGCTTTTGGCAATTAAGCCATTGGCCGACACGACTATCGGCACAATGACTGCTGTATTCACATCCCACATGTCGACAACCTCGCGAGCCAGATCTAGATATTTCAATTGTTTATCTTTCTCTGCTTTCACGAGGTTCTCGTCATGTGGGACCGTAATATCAACAATCATTGCGCGACGCTCCAATCGATCTATCACCACAATGTCAGGCTTATTGGCAACAATAGTCCTGTCAGTGACGATAGGTCGATCCCAATACAACGTAATATTACCATTATCGAGAACTGGGTCGGGCGCATACTTATAGTACGGCACTTCTGATTCCACAAGGTTGT
This sequence comes from Cerastis rubricosa, assembly GCA_949152445.1. Classification (NCBI taxonomy): domain Eukaryota; kingdom Metazoa; phylum Arthropoda; class Insecta; order Lepidoptera; family Noctuidae; genus Cerastis; species Cerastis rubricosa. The sequence goes on from OX424547.1 coordinate 6,749,324, forward strand.
ATTTCAAGGCAAGTTGCTGGTGGATAATCCTAGCAACGAGGTTGTGTCTATGCAAGTACTCTCCGTTAGCCAGACGAGAACAACCAGAAATTATGTGTCGGATCGATTCTCCCGGACGGTGGCATGCCCGACACACGTCAACCGTCCCGTCCTTCATAATATGTTTCCGGTAGTTGTTCGTCAGCATAACTTCGTCCATAATCGCACAGACAAAACCTTCAGTTTCCCCAAAGAGGTTGCTGAATCGTCACAGGCTTTTTTGTTATTATTAAAGTGCTTAATAAAGCACGGTACAAATCAGGATTTTTATTTATTTCAATCCTTTTGCTTGTAAAATAACAACATTTACGTAAGATAACGTAACTAAAACTATAGGTAGTATTTATCCGCATTTTCGATAAATACTCGAGTAAAAACGGACATTTATTGAGTATTTATCCATTTTGAGTATTTATCCGGATAAAATCCCAACACTAGATCTACGCTTTGGAATGGGCAAATACAGTATTTTTACAAGTTATTAATATGCCTTGTGACTGGGACTGTAGCTTAGCGTTTTTTAATTTTTTAATTACTTTCAAAAGTGACTTTAATGGTCTAATTGAAATAAATGCTTGAGGACATCGTTGAGGAGGAGTTTTTTTACGCCCTTTTATAGTTTATTGGTATTTTAGTTATTTAATTTATTAGTTTGTTAATCGTTATTTTTTTTAGTTTTTTGATTTGAGAATATTTTAAAAAAGCTGCCTAACAATTTTGGAGTACAACTAAGTAGACGACCCATTTACACATTGTTATGATAAACTTATTAAAATATAAAACATGGTAAACGACAACGACGATCAAACGAACACAAACAAACATTAATTGAAACCAGGAAGTAACTCCATCAAACCAAGTTCATATTGAACCACAAAGGAGTTTCATTGATAAGTATGCAAGTGCAGTGCAGCGATCAATCGACCCATTGATTTAACTGCTCAGTTATATTCAGCAAGACATTACACTGCAGTAGACGAAACAGGAAGAGAATCGTATCGTTAATCGTATCGATATCGTTGTAAAATTAACGCTGGTAAGCTGTAAATAACGTAGTTTGAATTTGTAGTTTCATTCTAGGGTTAACAATAATTATGAGAGGTCTATGAAGAAAACACAAAGCAAGGTAGACGCTCAAACTTTATTGAAACTTGATGTGTCACTGTGAGTATGATTGTTGACTAGAAATACAGAATTACTTATTAATACGTCCAGCCTTGTCTGTATGGTGTCGGACGTAAAGAATAGCACTATCCCATATCTTCCCGTGGGTGTCGTAAGAGGCGACTAAGGGTCTTGCCAGAGAATGGGCAGCAGCGTTCTCTGTGCTTTTGTCACAAACGTACTGCGATCGCCAACCCGCCTGCCAAGCGTGGCGATTATGGCAAAACCCCCCAAAATGTCAATATGGCGACACTTGGGGGAGGCCTATGTCCAGCAGTGGACGTCTTTTAGGCTGAAATGATGATGATACGTCCAGCCTATTGTGCAATGTTTTAAAAGACTTCATCATCTGCCTAACCTTTTCCTATCTTTGTCGGGAACGGGGTTTTAAGGGGTCGGCTTCCAGTCTAAACTGAATACTAGTATTAAGAATTCGGTACCTTACCATCTTCATCATCTTCCTACCCTTGCCCCATATTGATTAGGCTCAGCGCAATACGTTTGTTACTTCCATTCTTCTCTGCCAATCGCCACGACATCATTTACTCCTTGTTCCTTCATATCATTACTCATACAATCCATCCATCTTTTCTCTGGTATTCTTCTCCCTCTCCATCCATCCATTTATATGTATTACTCTTTTAGTAACATGCGTTCCATCCCTCCACATTACATTTACATACCAAGAGAGACGACTCCCTTTAAAAAAAAATGACTAAGTGCAACGATTCATTAAAAGCGTTTACACCTTACGGCATTTCATACAAACTTTCAAGTCCATATTTCCCGAAATGACTGAACCGATTTCAATGAAACTTACCACGCATAAGCAGGATACATGCGTCTTAAAACTAACTAAAAATTATTTTCGTAGTGTCTTTTAAAAAACAATATAATTGGAAATTTCTGTTTCAATTGATAATTTATAATCGGTCTAATTTAGTTGTAGCACTATTTTTAGTATGTGTTTTTTTGTAACTTTTTAGACCTATGTATACTGCTTAAGCGTATGAAGTGTCATTAAAATCGGTTCAGTCATTTCGGAAAATAAGGACTTGAAAGTTTGTACCAAATGTCTAAGGCGTAAACGAAAAAACAGTCAGAGGAACTTCCAACAAAGTTGACCACCTCACACGAACCACAAAGCACAGACCATAGACTAGCCACGTTTGTTTCTGTTTACATTACTCTTGTTAGTACGGTTCAATGAACTTTCAGGTGCAATGCTGAGCCACAGTACATGATGTTGAACTTTTTATTAGTTTGGTAATGACTAAATGAGTAAACATGCTCGTGTTATGTAGTAATGACTTATTAATACGTTTTTGTACTGATATATGGCAAGGTTTTGACTATGTGAACTTGTTAGGAAGTTCATGTAGCATTGATGTTACTACGGACTAATAACAATACTACAACCATGCTGACTTAAATAAGTCTGGTTGATATCTAAATTATGGATTCAAAAAAATACGGTCATGTAGTATTCCCTTTTCAAACAAAAAGTAAAAGCTCCAGTGGGACACCATTCAAAATCAAAATCAAAATCAAAATATTTTATTTTACATAGGCCTACATGGGCACTTATAAAACGTCAACAGAAGAGGCACGGTTCGGGTTGGTCGTTTCCTATGGAGAAGAACCGGCAAGAAACTCCATGGTTACTCTTTTAAAATCATTTGGTTCTACAATATTTGGATGTAACAGCGCTAGTACTTAAGTATGAGAGGACAGCGTAGGCCCGACAATAAGTCATCGCTTACTACAAAAGGTAGAAAAAGATGAAACTGAAAAAAAAAAAAAAAAACAAAATTACATTGGACGTACTCCTGCCAGGGCCGATCTGGAAATCTCTGAACCGACTACGAAGCCAGGTAGACCTGCTACTGGTATAACTTAGTCCGATGGGGGTACTCCGATGTAATAAAATGTGACTGCGGAACCTCATCGTAGACGACGAAGGATGAAAAATTAAACAAAAAAACAATTTGTTTTTATTTCTAGCTGTCTGTAAGCCACCCCAAACACGCACGTTAAAAATATACCTAGCAGAACACTTTTGCGGTCGGGGGTGTAAATAATAAGTTAGGTATTTCTAAGTACATGAGAATCGTATTATAATTTCTAGCAACCACTCTAAATAAAAAACAAGAAATCATTTTCAGAATTTTCAATTTGTACTACTGACAACAGTTATTTACATCATCATCTGCCTAGCCTTCCTAACCTAACTATCTTGGGGTCGGCTTCCAGTCTAACCGGATGCAGCTGAGTACCAGTATTTTACATGCAGCGATTTAAAAAATCCACAACCCAGGAACTGGTTAAAACGATACCTCTTGGTAAGACTGGATGTCAGACTTTTGGCTTCTGACTTCTCTTAACGACTGTTAAAGATTTACAAATGACAGCCGGGACCAACGGCTTAACGTGCTTTCCGAGGCACGGAGGAAACTCGGTATGTAATTATGGTCACCCATCCACGGACTAACCTCAGTAAGCACGGTTTAACCTTAATGATCGACCCATACGGCTGTTACATATTGTAACAAATTACTTTTCTCAACTTTGTATTTATCGAGGCGATCACAAAGGATAGATTACCAAAAAAAAAAAACTATTATTTAATTCAAAACAGGGACATACATTCTGTTTCCCAAATAAGTTATGCATTAAAACCTTTGAACTTACTTTACGAACTTGTAACAGTACCGAATAACTTTACTATGACACGCTCATTGTCCAAGACGTACCTATCTTAATACAATTGGTCTCAGTCATCAAACAAATGCTTATTATTTTTAGCCTTTACAAGAATCTCTGAACAAAACACGTGTCAAGCCATCCGTCTTGCTTGGGCGACAACTAAATACGGCTGGTCGAGCAAAACGAACAAAATGAAACAATATGGCGTTGGCGCCACAAGTTTAGACTTGCCTTCTTGGACTCTTGTCAAAGTTATTGTAATGTTGGTAATTAGTCTTTCGTTTTGCAGTGTCGATAAGTTATGCATTTTATTTTTGTTATTAATTTTAGGAGCAGCGAAAAGACCGCCATTGTATCCATAGTAATAATTACAGTGGTAGTTTTGGTGTACAAGTAAGTATATTTTTAGATATTATCTATGATTTTATAGAGATTTCGATATCTATGTTTATTAATCAATTGATCATACAGGTGAAACAGTGGGCTTTCAAAAGCTGATCAAGTGATCACTATTCTTAGTCCAATTCGAAAAAAACAAATCGAGACAGTTGTTTTCAAGATCAGTAAAGTACCTACTTGCTACCAGACGCAATGGGTTTATTCTTATTAATTCATTTATTTCAGACATAGTGCATTATACAAAAGTTAAAATTAAAATCCAAATAAAACCCATTAAATTACAATAATCCACAAAAGTAAAATAACAGAATCATACACATTAGAATTACATAACCAATGTCTCAATTAAATTAAATACATATATAAATTAAATTTAAATATTACACATAAAAACAATCAATAACAAAATTAGAAATACACAATGCAATCATAAACGCATGTCAAATACTTAAAACGAGGAGAGGCGCTAACATGAAGCTGCATCCACCTCTGTATCAGGGAAAGGTCCTACCGCTCGGACAACACCCTCAGCGTACATTTTACGGTCACATTTAAATATTGTTTGTAGAAAGCACGTCTTCTCTAAACGTAACAATTCATTCCGACCGCCAATTTTGATCTAAAGACTTAAAAAGTCTCGAGGCGAAATGCCATAGCCTATTAGCGTAACTCAGCGTAAGTAATTCAAATGCTATTATTTAATTCTGCCCATCTAAACAACAGAACACTTTGATGATCTGATGCCACCCTCCATCTATCACACTTCCCGTATCGAGTTCATGTAACCCGAGATCAGATAAGAATAACTATGAAGTTTAAACTCATTTTAATCTCGAATGTGAGATCACTTTGCTTCAAACAGACTCTACATAGGATAGGGCAAAGCCTGGCAAGACACAACACATTACATTTTAATAAAAACAGTGTTTGAAACACACAATCACAAGAACGCATCAACACGTTATCAACAAAATATGACAGTCTTCAAAATTATACAAAACGCGTCTCATTTTCAAAAACCGTTTTAACAGTGACTTTTGAACGAGAAATTGTGAGCGATATTATTTCGAGTACCCGGTATATTCGAGCGTGTACTTTATAAGATACATCAAAGTAACGCCTCATAGTTCCTCCACTAACCACAGCTTCCTTTTAACATTGAACACAGTCTTTTGTCTTCAATAAATGAGGAATTCATTACCATTATTTACCATGTGTAATGTGCCATGGCCCATGAATGGTGACCAATCAACCGTCCTCTGGTCATCGCACTCGAGTACTAATGTACTCATAAATTAGCCCACGTGGTCAATAAATTACGTTTTATGCATGTCATATGGATAATAAGTCGGAGACTTATTCGGCGAACAAATTATAGGTATGGCCTTGACCATAATATTCTATGCTTTGAGTCATCCGTCTGTCTGTAGCAGCTTTACTTTGTCCATTGTTTCTTAACTAGGTTATGTTATGGACTGGCCAATATACAAATCTTCGGCTACAGGATGCGGTAAGGGAATTGCATAGCAAATTACGTCTCATCTCCTTACCTGCCCCAAAAACTTAACTCAAAAGCAACCTCCGGGATGCTATTGGGCCAATAAAATTGGCCATGAACACGAAAAAAATTATGCAAACACTGTTGCTGAAAATCCCATGCTGTGCTGTTTGCTTATTCAAGAGAACATACTACATTACGCCATTGTTAGATCCACCCATAGATTTTCTGTGGATCCATCCTATTCCTATTTCCAATCTTGATCGCATAGCAAATGTTGAGATGTGATATTGGGAACAGGGTTTTCTTTCATTTTGGTCCTTTGCAAAGCTTCGAAACGGAGCGTTCTTAATAGATCTATAAAATAAGAAGGCAAAGCTTCTAGTGATAGGGATCTTATCGGGGTCTGCAAGCTGCCTTTCTACAGTACTGTTGGAGTCACCATTTTGAACAATGAGAACCACCCGTTTGATTGAGTCGTTGTTACAGATTTCTTTGTTGTTTCTCGTGTGGAATTCTTCAGTAACTAGCCTAATCCGACATTAATTTATTTCTTCGTCGTTCTTTGTCGTGGTCGTAGTGTGATTGTTTTTTACAAGCTTTTGAACTTGCAATGTTTGTTTGGTTGTATATGTCAAATCTTGCAACGGAATTGTAAGAAAGTTATCCCCAACCCATTGAGCTCGAATATTGCATACACGTTTAGTTTCGATAACAATGCATGGTTAGCTTTAGTGACATGACGTCATCCTAAATCCAATATAGCGGACGCATATAGATGGCGGACTAGTTACTTTTTCTGAACGCATGCGATGATAACGCATTTGCAGAGAAGTACTTACATAAAAGCTTATTTTTAAAATGCTTTTTTTGCTACTTGTAATAAGTTTCATTTCATATTGTTCTACAGATACTTGACCGTAGTCATGGTTGGGGATCGATACCGGTTAGTTCTTAGTATTAGAAGAGGACTTTGCCTAGCAATGAGGAATTGTGATCATTTTATTACTGGCTGTATTTATTAAGCTATATTGTTCTACTAGCGGAAAGCTAGATTAAATTCATCTATTGTCTGAAGTGACAGGTCAATTTAACTATATTCTGGAGTGAAGAGGGGAGTGTCATTGCCCCTATAGCGAGTGTAACGTGTGAGGGTTTAAATTACAAATAGTGCATGTTCCCAGTGTGCACATGTTGGTAATGCTTTTTACTTTACACGGCAAACAAAGCTTTGTGTTTATATTTGCTGATTCGAAGCCTGTGTTGCATATCAGGTGCCTATGCTAATAAATTTGTATGTAGGATATACAAGGTGTAACGGAAAGGGTATATACATACTAAAGAGTGTGTTATTACAGACCATCAAACTGAACATGTTTCTCGATTGGACAAACATCATAATAGCGAAAAATATATCAGCTGCCCCATACATACATTTAGGTCGAATGGGTATTGAAATTTTATAAGGGGACCAGATAATTTTTTCGCTATTACGATGTTTGTCCAATGGAGAAACATGTTCAATTTGATGGTCTGTAGCACACCCTTTAGTATGTATATTATACCCTTTCCGTTACACCCTGTATACACATGTTTAGGTAAAAGTTTTTGAACAGTGAATGTATGTGACCATTTACAGTCATACAATGAATAAAGACTACAATGTAAATAATGTTCCTGTTACTTTTTAATACAGACTAGCTCATTGATTCAACGGATAATTTTTGTGTCAATTTCTGAGGAGCTTGTGGCTAAATAATAACAGCCGCCCAGGTCGATCTTTAAGGTTAAGCCGTGCTTGCCGAGGTTGGTCTGTGGATGGGTGACCATAATTACATATCGAGTTTCCTCCGTGCCTCGGAAAGCACGTTAAGCCGTTGGTCCCGGCTGTCATTTGTAGATCTTTGACAGTCGTTACGAGTAGTCAGAAGCTAAAAGTCTGACATCCAGTCTTACCAAGGGGTATCGTATTACCCAGTAACTGGGTTGTGGAGGTCAGATAGGCAGTCGCTTCATGTAAAATACTGGTACTCAGCTGCATCCGGTTAGACTGGAAGCCGACCCCAAGATAGGTTGGGAAAAGGCTAGGCAGATGATGGTTTCTCGACCCGTATAATTTAACAAAAGTTATTGCGGCTTTTGTCAGAGTTCGTTTGTTGTTACATCTACATGCGAACAAATAATACGGTCCCAGCTTCGAAGGGTCCAAGATTCCAAGAGATAAGAAGAAGGTATTTATGTATAGTAAGCTATTCTAAGATTTTTCTGACGGTTATGATCATACAAATTACTAAGTAGCAATTTTTAAAACAAAACGATAAAAACGTTGGCTATTCTTTGTTCCAAATTCATTTTAAACAGCAAAATAAACACTGGCCAGTTAAAAACTGTACAATTACATTTTCTACAACATTTGACGCCGTCAAAAAATAACGCATTCCATACACGCCCCGACTTTGTGTGTCGACTGACGGACGGACAACGAACAGCTATAAAACCAGACCGTTTTATTGTCGCGTGCGACTGTTGCAATAGGCAGCCTGTCCCTTTTTGTAGTTTTTAATACATTACTTTATGCTGTTGTAAATTATCACCTTCCATTTAGTGTGTTTAGGGCTCGTTAGTCATAACACGGAAGATTCTGACTAAGAGATAATAATAATAAATTCAAGGGTGGACTTCTTTTGAATTCAAGAACTTTAGGAAAGTTTTTAGGGTGTTTTTTTCATAGTACCGCGTGACTGTATGTATCAGAGCCTCTTATGCCTGAAATAGGACTTGCCAGAATGTTGGCAAGAATTCTCCCAATATTATTGCTATTCCAAACTTGTTTGCCGTCCAAAGTACAAATTGCTGTTCCACACATTCTCAATGCAAAAGCCAAACCAACTCTGACGCAAAGAATAGGACCCAATCCTGTCGGACAAACGACCAATCTGTATGCTCAGTCAATACGTTACCCTATCCTACGACAAACCTCGTCTGAATACGTGAAATCCGCGTAAACCCGTCAGATAAAATCGCAGCATTCACACCCGTCCTTAGTGCAATAAAAAAGGGGTCCATTGAGCATTCGTTCAGTCGGGAATTGAGCACCGAAAATGCTGAACACAGACTCAAACATAGACAAATTTATTCATTAAGCTCGATTCATGGCTTCAATAAATTATCAGGTCGTCTGGCGCGACCCTAATTGGTCTGAATATTTAAATGGATTAATTAATTATTAGACAGAGCTATACCGTTGGGATATGCTAAGTAAGTATAATATTCTTTTCTCTTTCAGGTAACAAATGTCTTTAGAGATTGAATTGTACACGTTACTAAACAGGGTGGAGGGGCCATCGCGACGCACGAAGCCCAACCACGTATTTTTCAAAATTTTCACAGGCTTTTAGAAAAACAACTGCGGTTTCGTACAAAAGTGCAATATCATCACGGTCAAAATATAAGGAACAGCTGAATTTTTAGGGTTCCGTACCCAAAGGGTCAAACGAGACTCTATTACTGAGACTTCGCTGCCCGTCCGTCTGTCACCAGGCTGTATCTCATGAACCGTGATAGTTAGCCAGTAGTTTCTACAGATTATGTATTTCTGTTGCCGCTATAACAAGAAATACTAAAAACAGAATTAAATAAATGTTTAAGGGGGGCTCCGATACAAAAAAGTGTCTTTTTTGCTCGTTTTTATAAGTAATTGTACGGAACCTTTTCATACGCGAGTCCGTCTCGCGCTTTTTTTTTCAATATTCGACTCGGTTTTTTTCAATAACCGGGGAAAAAATTGTATGTAGTGATGTCACTGAACACGTTGCAACCGTTTGTGCGTCGGTTTCCTTTCCTTCCCTTTCATCCTGTTTAAGGTCAAATATAATTTGGTTGTGTAACTCGACAGAATGGGATTGATATCTAAATCACGAGAAATCAAATAAAACTGCCTAAGGTTCTCAAAAAGTCGTATTTTTATTGTTTTTTGTAATTATCATGTTACTCATCACGTCTCCAGAGTTCCGCAGGCTATTTTAGTTTGATCTTATAAAGGAGATAACTTCTCAATATTTTCGGTGATTTTTCGCTCAACGACAGCAAAAATGCCTTAAAACAAATAAAGAAAGAAACTTTGGAATAAAACTTGTGGCTTTTCTGTCAGAAATTCCGATTAGTTCTTGATGGATTTTGCTAGTTCTTAGTTATACTTGACTTTCCTTTGTTTCTTTGTGTTTAGCTTAATTTATGTAACTTTTACCACAAGTTTTCTCTTAGAGTAATGGTTGGTACTTGGTATAGAAATCCTACCCTCGGAGTTTTAGGGAATGGCCGGTAAATATTGCCGGCACGGTTGGCGAAGTGGCTAAGCGATTGACTGCTGCGCTGCGTGTCACGGGTTCGATCCCCGCACGGAGCAAATATTTGTACGGCCTACAGATAGTTGTTCCGGGTCTGGCTGTTTGTTTATGTGAGTTTAAATGTTTGTAAAAGCACCCATGATACAGGAGAAATTCCTAGTGTGGGACAATGTTTAAAAAAATGGTCATCCTCTACTATCCACCTCATATACTCCTCTCATAGAGAGGAGGCCTGTGTCCCAGCAGTGGGAACATCACAGACTGATTATGTCACTATGCACATGAGACTTCATAACATCACCCTTTCAGCTTTTCATCTCTCTGAAGTTGGCATGGCAAATATAGCAGGCAAACAATTAAAGTACTGGATAATTAGCCGTTAATTAACCGCTAATTAACCATGGAAACCAAAAAATTTCCGCTCGCCGGAAAACCCGAAAATCGATATGTATGCCAACTTCAGGTGAAGTTAGCATGCAAACATTTTACAATCGGTTAGGAAAGACCTAGACAACTGTACCAAGGCCCATAATTAGCCCTTAATTAGCCGCAAATTTACCGTGAAAACCAAAAATTTCCCGCGTGCCAAAATCCGAAAATCGCTTTACATGCCTACTACACTACAAGTTAGCATGTAAAATTGGCTAATTAATAAACAATTAATAAATAATTAATTAAAGGCTAATTAATGGCCTTGGTACAGTTGTCTAGGTCTTTCCTAACCGATTTTAAAATGTTTGCATGCTTACTTCACTTGAAGTTGGCATACAAATCGATTTTCGGGTTTTCCGGCGAGCGGAAAATTTTTGGTTTCCATGGTTAATTAACGGCTAATTATCGAGTACTTTAATGGTTTGCCTGCTATATTTGCCATGCCAAATTCAGAGAGGTCAGCTTTTCTCCATTGTCGAGTCACTCAGCTACTGAAATTCATCGATTGGTCTTTGTTTTGTTTAATATTTGAGCGAGGTTGCAACCGATCTCAATTCTCACATTTTCCGCTGTATTTGTAGGTAATAGTAGTATTGAATACAAACGCTCATTAATGGTTTACCCTTTCTATATGTATGCGTTTTAAATGTTTGTTTGGTGCAGCCGTCAGTCACACAATATTTATTGTTTCATCATCATCATTTCAGCCGGATGACGCCCACTGCTAGACTTAGGCCTCCCCCAAAAGGCGGGGTTTTGCCATAATCGCCACGCTTGGCGGTTCGGGTTGGCGATCGCAGTACGGTTGTTGCAAAAGCACAGAGAACGCTGCTGCCCGTTCTGTGGCAAGTCCCTTAGTCGCCTCTTACGACACCCACGGGAAGATATGGGATGGTGCTATTCTTTACGTCCGACACCATACAGACAACAGATTTATCGTTTAGTCTTTGTATGTGAAACTGATTTTACTGAATAGTAAAATACCACATTTAGAATATCAATAACACTGGAAACAGGATATTTACCATGTTTACTATTTGTTTTGAGTTGCCGATAATATGTCGGCGCTGTTACAACTTGCAAGCGCCATGATAAACTGATAACTTGAGCGTTATTGATAGTGACCATGCCAGTTTGAAAACTTGTATCCCATTAAGAATGTTAAATTACTTCGACATGATACTGAATCAATTAGATTGTGGTTTGAATCATCAATCGTCATGGCGGAACTTCGTCCAAATAATTTCTGACGTTTTTTATCATTAAGTACGAAAACCATCAAACGATCAATGGGCCGGTCATATTAGCCGTAGAACCGAAGACCGATGGGGTAAACGTATTTTTCGAGTGGAGACCGCGTATCGGCAAGAGTAAGGTAGGAGGCCCTCCAGCTCGGTGGACCGACGATACGAGCGTGGTGGCTGGTAGCAACTGGATGTGAGTTGCCGAGACTCGAGTTAAGTGGCGGGCGATTGGAGAGGCCTATGTCCAGCATTCTGTATGGTGTCGGAAGTACAGAATAGCGCCATGCGCCATCCCATATCTTCCCGTGGGTGTCGTAAGAGCCGACTAAGGGACTTACCAGAGAATGGGCAGCAGCGTTCTCAGTGCTTTTGTAACAACCGTACTGTGATCGGCAACCCGCCTGCCAAGTGTGGCGATTATGGCAAAACCCCTCCTTCTTGGGGGAGGCCTATGTCCAGCAGTGCACTGTAGGCTGATGATAATGATGATGAAGACTAATGCCATCCATCCGTATATCCATTAATCCAGATTCCCAACATCACCTCAAGAACATACATCACATAATTATGATAATTAACATACAATGCACTTCGATATTACTCCCATTTCTGTTTCTAATTACTTCTTCAAAGGTCATGAGTACGTGGGATCTATTTGATGGGAAACAAAGGAACTTGGAATAGATCATAGTAATTTTTATGGTAAAACGGAAACTTCTATAGAATTAACTCTCTGGATGGTAATTAGTTTGGTTGTCTATGGTGGGGTTTTTATAGAAGAGGTTTTAGGGGTATTAGGAACGGGGTGTAAAGTTCCTCATCCCTCATTGAAAAGGGAGGATCCTCCGACCAGACAGGTGTTATGTCTGGTGGGCAACTGCCCGACAGTTGTTGTCGGATTTTTCCTATATAGTCTTAAGTCGATCTAAACTTTGCTTGCGAGAATTATTGTGAAGAAACACCGGATGAATTAGAGCGGATTACCCCAAAGATATTGAACGCGATCGGCTCATCTAAATGGCGTCCAAGAGCTGTGTGTCATCTGCCTTGCCTTTTTCGAATTATGTTGAGGTCGGCTTAAAATCTAAACGCACAGCTGAATATCAGAATTTTACATAGAGCGACTGCCTATCTGACCTCAACAAACCAGTTAGTACTGGGTAATACGATATCCCTTTGTAAGACTGGACTTGGTAACGTCTGTCAAAGATCAACAAATGACAGCCAGGAATTTGCCAACGGCAAGGCACGGAGGAAATTCCGTATGGATTGGGTGGTCACCCATCCACGAACCAACCTAGGTTTAACTTGAAGATGGACCCGAACTGTTATTATTAAGCTCCGAGCTCATTAATGTGCGTAAATGTGTAATGAAAAGATGAATAAAGGACTGAATTATATTAGGATCATGAACTTAAGAGATTGCTCGCTTGCCAAGCCAAGTGTAACTAATACGTAATTTAGCAACATTGTTGGACGTCCAAAGGGTTTTGTTTAATTTCCTTTGAGCTGTTGTGTGCCTATTTTTATGTATCGGAAATCATTAAAGGACGGGGTCCCGCTCTGGGCGGAGCGGAGGGGAGTGTCAGACTTGTACTGACTAAACCCCATTCATGTTTCTTCTTAGCTCTGTGTTACAGGGCCACGGTATCTCTTTCGAACAGTCCCGCAGCCCTGGCAAGCATCGGCTCTCTTAGACTCCTTCCGATTTGCTGACATCTCCTTGAGGCGCGCGTGGAAGACGAAGCTGTTGTGTAGGTAAAGGATTAGAGAGTATATCTTGTAGTGGAACTAATGTAACTGGCGAAATGTGGCTGTACTAAGTATACCTCTGCCTAGTGAGATAACAAGCGTGAAATTATCTTATATGTAGAACTAATGTTAGTAGTGGAGGCCCGAGGCAGTCGTAAGTGTGGACATGAAAGTGGAAAACCTTCTGAATACAAAAACAGCGAGTATAACGAAAGTATAAGAATTTGCTCTGTATGGTGTCGGACGCAAAGAATAGCACCATCCCATATCTTCCCGTGGGTGTCGTAAGAGCCGACTAAGGGACTTGCCAGAGTATGGGCAGCAGCATTCTCTGTGCTTTTGTGACAACCGTACTGCGATCGCCAACCCGCCTGCCAAGCGTAGCGATTATGGCAAAACCCCACCCATGTTAGGTCAATGTGGCGAAACTTGGGGAGGCCTATGTCCAGCAGTGGACGTCTTTCAGCTGAAATGATGATGATGATGATGATGATGATGAGAATAACGAAAAGCATTTTTCGAAGGCTCTGTACGGAATTCATAACATAACATCACGCCTGTAATTATGGAAGAGTTAGGTAGAGGAGTACCTAATAGAACCTATACCCATACCCACAATGCACCGGTTATGTTTAAGCCCCATGAAATAGGGGACGAGCCTATTGCCACCGTGCACAAATCCACACTCCGTGGCTGCTACTGAGAAGGAAAAACCCAATAACACTTTGCCCAACCTGGGAATCAAAACCAGGACCGCATGCTCAGCAGTCGCACTTGTGACCACTAGACCAACGGCGCAGTCGGAATTAATAATAACGTGGAAAACTTTTCTAAAATCTCCTAATCCTCATAAAACCTCAGGAGCTGCCTAGCCTTTTCCCAAACTATCTTGGGGTCGGCTTCCAGTCTAACCGGATGCAGCTGAATACCAGTATTTTACATGAAGAGACTGCCTATCTGACCTCCAAAACCCAGTTAGGTACTGGCTAATACGATGCCCCTTGGTAAGACTGGATGTCAGACTTTTGACTTCTGACTACTTGTTACGACTGTCAAAAATCTATAAATGACAGCCGGAACCAACGGCTTTACGTGCTTTCCGAGGCACGGAGGAAACTCGGTATGTAATTATGGTCATCCATCGACGGACCAACCTCGGCAAGCACGGCTTAACCTTAAAGATAGACCCGTGCTATGTAGCCACGAGCTCCTCGTAAACCTTATTTAGACGAAATATAAATAAAAACAAAAAAGAAACAGCAGTTCGAATTTTAAAAGATAAAGTTCACCTATCTGTCCAAAATCTATTCTCATAAGATTTACTAGAAGGCGCAATAGACAGACATTGCTAATGGACCGTCTTCATCGAAAAATAAAACCATATTCCCCACACCTTCGTTTTACCAAATTGCTTATTTTCAATTCAGCAATTGGAATATATACGGGCGAAACTTCATGCATTACCCTCTCACCTCTTATTTTAAATTTCGGTAAGTGCTCCACTGTATGAACATTAGATTAAACGTCTGGCTCGTAAAGAAACATTAGTTTCATGGGCAACAAAGAAATCCGGTAAATGAGAATGTCCAATTGCTAAATTGCAATTGAGCATTGCACCAATTAATTCGGTTGAATGGCCAAAGATCACAAAATGGCGGCGAAATTCTCCCTCGCTTTTCAATTTGACTGCAGTGCGGTTGGTCTTTTGTTTTCCTTTAAAATGTATCGATTGATTTTTGTCTTTCTCTCGTTGATTGTTTGGTCAGCCATTATAAAGTATTTAGCGACGAAATTTCAGTCTACAGGTATGGTAAAAACACAAAGTCATCATCATCATCTGCCCAGCCTTTTCCCAAACTATTTTGGGGTCGGGTCCAGTCTAACCGGATGCAGCTGAGTACCAGTATTTTACATGAAGCGACTGCCTATCTGACCTCCACAACCCAGTAACTGGGTTATATGATACAAACAAAAAGTATATTCTAGAAAATCAATAACTAAAATCATATGCACGATAAAAAAAACTGAACTGGTCGTTAGGCTACACCCGCTGCTTTCATGATAATGAAACGATTTCTGAATCATTCATTTTTATCTTGTTCTACGTTTTGTAGTAAGTAACGACTTATTGTCGGGTCTACGCTGTCCTCCCATACTTATATGTACTAACGCTGTAACATCCAAATACTGTAAAACCAAATGGTTTTAAAAGAGTAACCATGGAGTTTCCTGCCGGTTCTTCTCCATAGGAAACGACCAACCCGAACCATGCACCTTTTATCGGTGTTTTTTAAGTGCCCATGTAGGCCTATGTTAAATAAAATATTTAGATTTTCATTTGATAAAGGCGGGAGGCCTTTTTCAGCCACATATTATTGTAAAAATAAAATTGAGATCGAAATCAATACAAACGAAGGAATGACTAAAATCACTCGAACAACAAGTACAGATAGCACAAAAACTAAAAAACATTTTTTGATTTTAGTCTTCGTTAGTCCAAAACGTCGTGTTCGTAACAATTATAAGAACCAGAAACAGCGGAGCAGAATTCGCTAATTCGATTAAAACAATCATAGCAATGCTCGTGACCTAATCACCGACAATATGAGCTTCATTGGACTAATTTAGTGAGTTCGCTAGGTATGTGCCACTCAACTGATGGCCGCAACTGATTTCAATATTGTTATTATAAGACTTGGTGTTTCATTTGATTTTGAATTTATTTTTCAACAGGCTAATTTACGAACTTTCTTTCATTAATTATTTTTTATTACTAAATATTAACATAAACTAACTAACTAAATACCATCATCATCATCATCAGCCTTAATGTTTCCACTGCTGGGACAGAGGCCTCCTCTCTATAAGAAGGAGTGGTCTGTAATCCACCACGCGGGCCTAGTGCGGGTTGGTAGATGTCACATGTCTTCGAATTTTTAGTTCTAGGACATGCTATTTTCATCAGGATGTTTTTTTCACCGTTTTTGAGGGCAGCGGTGAAGAAATAAATTACAGAAAGTAATGCACCTGCCTGGGTTCAAACCCACGGGTTACTGCTCGTAAGTCGGGGCTGCCACCACTGGGCATCCGCTGCTCTCACAAACTAAATATATCTAACTAAAAAACAGGACGCGATTTGGTTTATACGTGGATGTCTTTGATGGTCCCTATCATTGGAAACACCCCGCACACGCGACACTTCAAGCTACAGCAAACATGGTTTCGCTTTGATTTTCAGTAGAATGAGAGATCCGCATAAACTAGTTTGGTATAGCGTGCTCGGCCACCCACCCCGCTACTTAACGAATAGGTAATTGACATGATCTCTTTTCAAAACATCCCAGATAAACTGTTTTTAGGGTTCCGTACCCAAAGGGTCAAACGGGACCGTCCGTCTGTCACCAGGCTGTATCTCATGAACCGTGATAGTTAGCCAGTTGAAATTTCTACAGATTATGTATTTCTGTTGACGCTATAACAACAAATAATAAAAACAGAAAAAAATAAATATTTAAGGGGGGCTCCCATACAAAAAAGTTATTATTTTTTTCGTTTTTATAAATAATGGTACGGAACCCTTCGTGCGCGAGTCCGACTCGCAATTGGCCGGTTTTTTTTTAAATTTTCACAAGTCGAATATTTATATTATGTCACAAAATTTTCTAAGTTCATCACTCATCATGCAATGCAGCAATTTCGCCTTGGGTGTGCCTGTGAAATGCGCGCTGTGTGTGCTGACCATGAGGATTCAGATCAACGACCTTGATATGGTTGGATCCGGTCAGAACGATCATCTGGATAGATGATGAGCATTGTGTGTCTCCCTTTTCAGACATAAACTTACGACTTTTTCCTCTGGGGAATCACACATTTTCATCTTGACATACCACACACCACACAGATGGTTAATCCATTTGTGTTAACACACGTGTCACAACACAAGTTATCATATTGTCTTCTTGATAACGTTTCAGTTCAGCACAAACAGCTCATTGTGTGATCTTGGACAATAACCCATTGTTCCGCTGACCAGAATCTCAAGAAATTTTGATTAAGCGTCGTTTTAAAATTTTGTAACACTTTTGCCGTGAAAGAAGGAAACCTCTTTCTGTGCAGAATGTAAGAGGGGAAAAAAGGGATAATATTAGAAGGTAGTGTTAAGAATATTCAATGGTAGTAAGGCCTATCGACTGGAAGAAGAAGGACAGCTGGTCCAAGAATCCAATGATAATAGAGTGTTTGAGAAAAAATAGAAAGAGGGAATAAAAACCATTATCAATGGATACTTGGACCAGCTATCTTAAAACAAATGAATTACAGCAATGGCCAAAGTTTAATATGCAAAAAAGTTTCTGCAATGCCGTAGATTGACTTCGACATACATGCTGCGACAGGTTTATTAAAATGTAAATCATGAGGGAAATTAAAACTGTCAGGTCGTTAGAGACTTCTTAGTAAAGGATAGATAAAGTGCTGTATATGGATCTTTTCTGATTTATGTCAAGTTGGTGGAGGAGGGGTCTCGAACAGATAGTAGTGTTATTAAGCACAGAATTAACATTGGATGGATGAAATGGCGGCAGGACAAGGGAACAGTCTGCCACTCCCGCAGTCCCCCAAAACTTAAGGGGAGGATTTTTAAAACAATGGTTAGACCTGCTGAGTATAGATCAGAAATGTTGGGCCACAAAAGGGATAACAAGTGGCTGAGATAAAAAAGTTAAGGGGGATGTGTGTGAAGGATGATATGGCACGAAAGGAGGTGTTTGATAAAATTACAAATAATAGAGAAGTATGAAAGAAGAAGTCATGCTGCGCCAACCCCAAACAAGTTGGGATAAGCGCAGGAGAATGATGATGGTTGAGGACTGAGGAGGGCTGGGTCCTCATGCTGATTACCAAGAAGGACCATTCTGAATTATCGACGTAATCATTGTTAATCTTTTGGCCCTCTGCCCGAATGTTGTAACGTAATAAAGCATTAGTAAAGTTCTCACTGACGTAAAATATAAGAAAAATAATCACCTAGTTTTACTTATCGTTTCGTACTTTAATTTATGTTATTACTACCCGAAAACATGAACAAACAAAATACTTTGGCCTCTGCCATTTTCATTCTTCTTGACCTTTTATCTAATTCTTAGAAACAAATTAGACAAACTTGTGCCATTATCAGGAATTCTGTGTCGATACGAATTATTATCGCCTGTGCTATCGAGTTGGCGAAGTTAGTGGGAAATTGTTACGTTGAATAAATATCTATTTTGTTTGTATTACTAACGGTATCATGCTTCGCGATAAGAGCATCACCGTACCTAACTATTTCATTCCGCATAATATATTTTTAAGTACTACATTTTTTTGCCAACCCTACCCTGTCTGTGTGAGTCCTGGGACACAATGAAAACTTATCTTCTTCGTCATTGATTGAAACATTTTGCCTGTCTTTAGAAAAAGAGTTTTCTTCTTTCTAAATGTATCAACCCTATGGTTGATCATACATTTATCGCTCGTCATAGTTGATACATTTTTAGGAGGTCCATTGGTCGCCAATGGACCTCCTAAAAAACTAAATAATTGAAATTGCTTCTGCCTGATTATTATTCCGACATTCTCATAGTAATTTAGACTTTTTTTTTTATTATCTTTAGGCCCGCGCTTGACCACTATCTCACCTGATGGTAAGCGATGATGACTTCTAGATGTTTTTGTGACTCATGGGAAGAATTATCATCTGCCTGATCTGCCTAGCCTTTTCCCAAACTATCTGGGGGTCGGCTTCCAGTCTAACCGGATGCAGCTGAGTACCAGTATTTTACATGAAGCCACTGCCTATCTGACCTCCCCAACCCAGTAACTGCCAGTAACACAGTAACTGGGTAATACGGTACCCCTTGGTAAGACTGGATGTCAGACTTTTAGCTTCTGACTACTCGTAAGTTCGTAACGACTGTCAAAGATCTACAAATGACAGCCGGGACCAACGGCTTAACGTGCTTTCCGAGGCACGGAGGAAACTCGATATATAATTATGGTCACCCATCCACAGACCAACCTCGGCAAGCACGGTTTAACCTTAAAGATCGACCTGGGCGGCTGTTATTATTTAGCCACGAGCTCCTCGACGAGAAGAATGGCAAGTCCAAATATGTGTATCTTATTAGTAACACGCGCAAGCGTAGCAAATGTACTAAACGTACGCCATGCAATCTTCAATTGAATCTAATGCAATCGCCTTAAAAAACACGATTACAAATCGCCAATGTGGCATGGCCCTTAGGACATAATTAATAATTTTCGAAGGTACCTACCTACTAATTATTAGAAACAAAATGGGACATAAAACAAGAAAAAAATAACGTTATAAACGAGCACAAACGGTCTCCATGTGAGCACATAATTGAGCTTTAAAATACGTTATAAAGTTTTGCAACTATACGATCGTTAAAAAGAAAAAGTAGAGCTCGTTTAACCGACGTAAAACTAATTTCTGGTAGCA
The DNA here is from genome assembly GCA_949152445.1 of Cerastis rubricosa. NCBI lineage: Eukaryota > Metazoa > Arthropoda > Insecta > Lepidoptera > Noctuidae > Cerastis > Cerastis rubricosa. The sequence continues at coordinate 6,769,403 of OX424547.1, forward strand.
GAAAAAGTTATACGGTCTCGTTAATCGATAATTAACAGCTTGGTTTAATTGAAAACAATATCTGTTCGTTTATAACCGTCATGCTCTTGCTGCACCGTAAATTGTTGATTTTTATCTGACATTTTGCTTTTTTTTCCAGCTGGCAATGAGCTAGAGAACCTAGTAACCTAGTGATGGGATATATAATTAATTTTATCGTTATGGGATTCCTCTTTAAAACATTAAGGTATATTTAGGGATATTGCCGATTGTCACAAGATTTCATTAAATGAAATTCAATCATTCTCGCAACTATAGGAAAAATGTTGCTGAAAAGTTTAAGGAAAAAAGAGAATTTTAAACATAACTTTCTTCTCTGTGTAGTTTTCATAGAAGAAAGTTTAGTTTTATTTTATTATACTACGCAGCAGTAATTACTATCGTTCGAAATACTGCTCTATGAAAAACAATCATAAATTAAACATTTTATGTTTAAACATTAAATTAAAATTAATAAACGAGTTAGTCGATTTTATAAAATATAAATCACGCACCCGCATCACTAGCCGCGATATGCACGGCCGAGCGTTTCAAGTCAATATCGTTTCAGTAATTGGACATTATTTTTAATTTGGAACGCAGCCGGGCATCGAACTCCTTACCGAACCTTGCTATGCACGTAGCTATAGACACCTTAACCAATGGCGTTTTATGGTATTCGAATTTCTGCAATAACATAAAATCGATCGCTTTTTTCCATTGCCAATCGATTAGGACAAGAGACGGTTAAAAAAAGTTGTTACTTTTTTTAAATTCTCTATGCGTTCTTTTTTCAGCCAGGCGTTTTATTTGAAAACAGAATCGGTGTGCAACTAACAATGTTTTTGTTTCTGGTTTTATTAACTACTGAAATAAATTGAGTTTATATTACAATACGGAATATAAAACGTGAAAATATGACAAACAAGTTGTTTTTGTTTATAATATCAATTTATTTAAGAGTAGTCTTAGTAAAAAACAAATAAGTTGAAGTATCTGTGGTTAAGATTTCTTTATTTATTTGCTCAACCGCAGATTACTTAGTTTCGTCTAGCCGATTTCTACAAAGAAGTGGTTTAGTAAAATCAATAGTGCTGGTATAGAGAAGCAAAGTAAATACTTCGTAAGTAATTTAAAACAAATAGAAATAATTGCAAATGAACGTAACGATGTTTGCATTCATGTCTAGCTATGTACAGACGCCAGTACATCTACCTACAACAATGTCTTTAATAGATTTTCAACATTATTGTTACAGAATTAGGATCAATGTTGACAGTTTCGGGTGGTCCAGCCTATTGCAATCAACCGGGCACAAATCCAGACTCTGTAGCTGCTTCTTAGAAATTCCTGATGGAAAAACCCAACAACACGTTTCCCGACCTGGGAATCGAACCCAAGACTGCTCAGCAGTTAAGACGTCAAGCAGTTACTTAGATAACTACGCAACGCCGTTTTCATTTACACTAAGATAACACTTATAATCATGAGTGCCTAAATCAAATAACACTTAGATTTTCAACGCAGCCCAAACAATTACATACATATTTAGATGTTTCTTAATGTTGGCGAAAATGGGCATGGTTTTTCTAAACAAACCATTTAAAATAAGAACGCACACTCGACTATCACCATTACTATCACTTACTCTATTCACAAGAGAATTTGACGATACAGGAGAAACATTCAAAAACTGTGTTTAACAAAAAGGTTTGATAATAGGTACGTTGTTTGAAGACGTTTCCCATGGCACGTTCACACGAGCCGTCACACCCCGTGAGCAATGGAGCTATAAGCTATAACTGCTCGGCTACTGCTCAAATTGCCCACGGGGTTGGCCGGCCTTTGACCCCGCGGTGGGACACGGTTGCTCTTGTGGTCACGTAAATATTGAATTTTGACCTGAGGGGCATCCACCACCTATTTTACTAGTAGGTATTCTTTCTTTCTTTCTTTTTTTTAAAAACGTTGCCCCACACTAGGAATTTCTCCTGTATCGTGGATGCGTTTACAAACATTTAAACTCACATACACAAACATCCAGACCCGGAACAACTATCTGTAGGCCATACAAATATTTGTTCCGTGCGGGGATCGAACCCGCGACGCGCAGCGCAGCAGTCGATCGAGGTATTGTTTCTATCTCACACGTCGTGTCAATATAGTGTCTAGTCTCTGTTTGTCTGTGTATGTCTCGTAACGATTAGGTACATGTCGATCCGAGTACATTTTTCTTTTCAGGATCGGTGGGCCAGAGTCGTCCAGCAGTGAGTGCCAGAAAACGTTTGTAAGAGAATAGCCAAAGAAAACCGCACAGGTAGATTGGAAGTCTATGGGGGAGGCCTTTGCCCAGCAGTGGGAGAATATAGGCTAAGAAAAGCGGAAGACATTTATTTGTCGGATTAAAGAAGCAGCAGCTCTAAAGGACACTGTAACTCTAGCTTTTTGTCCGCATTCTGTAGTGATTTTGAAATAATACTGGTAATGTAGGTGATGGAACAGTCCCTGATTCGATTCTATCCATGCACATCTACTTGTCCTTGGATTACGTGATAGAATGCTATAAAACTACAGCGCAGTTTTTCTCCAGTCGTCTTAATTAAAGCCGACATTTTTAAGTGTTTACATTTAATTTACGGCATAACGAATTGCTTCATTCAACTTGGATTTAGAAGACATCGCAAAGAGAACAAGCTTGATATTTTTACATCTAACAAAGCGTTTATTATGTTCTGAATCGATCAACCTACAATAACATTATCTGTCTACAGACTCCTTGCACAATGACGAAAAAAAAAGAACTTTACTTCAAAGTTAGCATACGTGAACTTTCAAAAAGGAACAAAAATGCAATATGGCGCCGAGCAATTTGACAGATGTTCTCCATAATTTTAGCTTGCACTCTAAACATACCTACATAATATTGCATCGGCACCGAAACATCTGCTCCCGCGAAATATCAACATTTGCATGATCTTTAAATGATCGGCAGGTGTTCTCAGCACGTGTCAGACAATTTTATATTTTATCTCAAATGCGCCATTTTAATTAAAAAAGAACAAGATATATTTAAATGGATGTGAAATTTTTGAAGAAACAACACAACTTACTAATCTATTTATGGATAATGAAATTATATTATGTAATCTAACTATTGTACTAATACATTATTATTATGTTTTATTTATTTAGACACAAGGTATGAAAAAAATATAAACTAAGCCCCACAAAACCGTAGTAATGTAAAATGTAATTATGCCTTTATTATAATTTATTAGTACAGAATTCACGCCTCCGATGCATAATTATGTAATATCTATTAATATCTGTGATCAGATCACCAATGAGCTGTTCATTTATCACAAAGTGCATGACAAAGAAGTCTTGTAACATAACATAACCATGAAGGTAGTATTTTCCTCAAGTTATGATTAAAATTAAACCGAACTAAGGCAAACGAAGGACACCGAACGTTCAATTTTTAAACACAACTTGGCACAAATTTCTGATAGTCTTGTTTTTTTTTTAATAATTTATGTACTAAGCAAGTGGAATAACTGTAAAAATATTGCCTACTGAGAAATTTTAAAATAACGTTTCTCTTAAATAAATTAAAATTAAAATAACGAATCGAAAACGAAGACAAATTGTAGCATTTTGACATGTCCCAAACAATAGCCTAGTACTCGTATAACTAGAAAAAAAACCAACTCTAATTTGTCTATGCTGTCTTATGGCGGACAATCGCGTTATTAAGCAGCAGCCTTGACACTGAAACGTGCTTGTACCTTGTACTTACATAGTTAAATAACATAAGTCTTCTTAACAAATGACGTACGAAAACATAATATTGTGCAAGTCTTGTAGACCGTAGTAACATTCTTTGGACGAACTCAGTTCCCGAACTTAAAAAGAAACAACTTCGTCGCCTGATTCCTTGAAGAACTTACTCTACTATGGAAGTCAGGATCTACCAAATTTCTAATGCAATTCGTTCTCAACTTTATAATAATCTGTGGCGCAATTAGATAACAAATTAAATGTACACGTTCTGATTTTAGAACAAATAGAATGTGACTAAAAGACTTTTGAACATACAAATCGCGGGAGGAGAAGAGATGGTGTGCGGAATGATATGAAAGAGAAAGGAGTAAATGATGACGTCAGACAGAGGCTGTAATGGAAGAAGAAAACTTGTTGCGCCGACCCCAAGTAGAATGTGACAAGGGCAGGATTCAGGAAGAAGATGAGGGGGAGAGACTACTCAAGAATTAGGGTGTGGCGGCTGAGAATCGAGCATAAAAGTATAAAACGTGTTGCGACCCAAATAACGTGTTGCAAGTGCAGGAAGACCATGTTGATGAAGACGACGTACTGTTTATGAATATAAATAACACAAAATATCCGTCTAAATTGCACATATGTGCATAACAGGTTGCACTATGTTTTAATGTGTCTAGTCAAGTAATTATGTCTACTATATTTCCGGTTCGCGTTGTAAATAAAACGTTGTAAACTTGACCCTTTAAAAGATGTTTTTGCATTCTTTATTAAATTAACCTAGACACAGACATAAAAAAGACCATTTGAAAATATGCTCAGAGGGAGAAGACCACTGGCCGGATTGCCGCCATGGGATCTGGAGGCGATAGTCCTCGCGTGCCTGCAGGAATGGCGCGCGGAGGCACTAAACCGCACCGAGGGAAATTCCGCTGCCGCGACAAATTGTCGCTCAGCGGACAGACCTCCGGCGCGATCTTTTGGAGACATGGAGAGAGCGACTGTCGCAACCCCGTGCAGGGCACGCCACAGTAGTGGCGATAAGTCCCCTCTTTGAGGAGTGGGCGTCGGAGGGCAATTCGAGGCACCCGGCCACCGTAGGCGCGGGCCTGTGGACAGTGAGTAATGGGCTAGCTCACCGTCCGTCTGTCTTATGACGACAGGCTGTACCGACGGCGCGTTCGTGTTCCACGGGCGCCTCAAGGAGATGTCAGCAAATCGGAAGGGGTCCGATAGGGCCGATGCCTGCCAGAGGACTGTTCGAAAGAGATACCGTGGCCCTGGAACACAAAGGGCTAAGAAGGAACATGGATGGGTTTTAGTCAGTCAAGTCTGACACTCCCTTCCGCTCCGCCCAGAAAGGGAGGGGTCATTTTATGATTTCCCATCCGAAAAAAAAAGGATAAGACTATCTCTTACGGTCATTTTCACCTCATAATATGACTAGCCTTAAATGTCCCACGGCATACCGCATGGAAAGAACCTTTATACTCTACTTCTTCTTGTTTATTGCAGAGCGTGTCTAATCCAATCCAATCAAATTTTAGACTTTCAAGTTTTCAACCCATAAATCCCCCTGCCATGCGACAAATCACACATACATACTTATATCAGCAATTTAGTCTTTCCATACATAAGAAATAACTAAATCCCAATTTCCTGTTCCAACCAGGCCGATGACTGGGGTTTTGGGAAACCAGACGCTAACACGATTTAAGAAGTAGATCAATACAGTACTCCGCCTATTTGAAACAAAGCAGACTTCAAGTTCATGTAACAATTCCCATCTTCAAGTCGAAGCTATGCGACGTATTGCCGCCTATTTGACACCTACAAGAACAGTGCATAATGCTGTTCGATAAACCAGAGACAATTGTGTGTTTTTGTGTTCGGTTTACACCAGCTAACGACTTCTTGGAATTGAGATATACTGCCTTGTACGTATATGATGTCCCAGGAACTATGTGGAGTGACGGATTTGTCTCAAGATCAAACTGGATGTTTGGTTTGAAATTGGTGAATACTTTTTTTTTTTCTCTTGATCGGTTTACAAACAGGCTGGTGTAAAAAGGGGATGATAGATTTTTTCAACTTGTGCCTGTTATTTCTTCGATGATTCCCAATGCTTTTAATCTACAGCTTGTTATATTGGTCTAGCATGGGAGAAAATAAGGTGGTGCATTCACGAATCACTAGTCTTTTTGCCACGAGGGTCTTTGACTATTTGCTGCTTGTAACCCTTTTGAAAGTAAGTAAAAATAGATGTTTTTTTTCTCACATTGCTGATGCAGACAAGATCGAACATTTTTTTCTAAAATCGAAGGTAGTTTTGCCAGGCCCGAGTTATAGCATTCAAAAGGTGGAATAAAACATACAAATACAGTCTGATACACATACTATACACATTAACCTCCACAGTGGGGTGAAAAGGATTTTTAGATTTGTATTATAAAAAGCCGTAGCTGTTATCAGCACAATTCACGGCCTTATCCAATATGAAATAAAACTCATCAAATAAAATCAATAGGTTTTATTAGTTTTCCAAGCCACTATCTCTCCTTTCGTCCACTCATAAATTCCTCTAGAATGTACGAACATAGAGATATATAACTACATGAATTTCATGCAGTCGTACCTACATTACCAAGTTTCCTGTATTTGGAGATAAATTAACTCAACCCACCTAAGTCCCCTCGCCCACGGCGACTTTTTGTAGCGATGCTGTCGCGTGTTTTGTAAACGCGCTTCTGCATCGCTACTATCGCGCGATAATCACGTTTGTAACGTGCGACAGAAAGCAGAAACGATGCAAACGCGCGGCTGTATCGCCACACATGCGCGGCAGCATCGCGACTGTATCGATGCAAACGCGCGACGGCAACGTTTTTGACGACATCGGTGGAACGAAGGGTGGAGAACGAAGGGTAGGGAGCAACACAGCCGGCGCTTTCACGTTTCTGTGTCGATGCTGAATCGCGTTTGCATCGCGACTGAAGCGCGGCAGCATCGCGACTGTGTCGATACATATGCGCGACAACATCGCTACAAAAAGTCGCAGTGGGCGAGGCCTCTAAGTATCAAAGTGCAACTTCTAAGTGTCATTGATTTTTTGTACATGGTCTCAATTTTCGAAGCAAAAACATGCCAAATCAAAAGACGTAATATCACGTAACTACTTGTCGTAAAGGACTTTATTTATTGTCCTCATCAAGTTTAGATGTTTGTTAATCATTTGGCAAGAAAGGAGGTGTCTGATGAGATGACGAGGAATAGAGAAGTATGGGAGAAGAAGACATGCTGCGTCGGCCCCAAATTAATTGGGATACAACAGGGTAATGATGATGATGGTTTGATGTTTGTTACCCTTACTCTAACTTGGAATATAATCAAATAAATTCATAAAACTACTAGTCTCTTTCACCTTAGTAGTCTAGTCAAAAACATTTTCGAAATGTCTTTAAAAAAAAAGATTTGGAAATTTCTGTTGCTATAGTGTTGTGTAGTTCTGTTGTATGCATAGTTGAACTAAAAGAAAAAAAAACTAACTGGGGACCGTCCCACTCCGGGCTTGCCGACACACGTTCTCCACTAGGTCTTGTTTACTTAATATTCTAAAACCCTTAAGTTTTGTTTAGTTCAAAGTGTCCAAAGCCTTTTCTTATTTATTAATTACAAAACTTAGTTTTGTGAAAACTTTTCGGTAATCTTAGACCTAAGTTTTCCCAACTGTGCTTTGTAATATACAGTAGGTACGTTACTTCAGTACTTGTTCATAGTTCCAAAACTATGGCAAGCTGTGTAGAAAGAAAATTGGTTCGACTACTTACTAACCAGAACAACACTGAAGGTTCTCCTCATTCAAAGAGTTCTATTTACTGCAAGACTAAGTAAAATCGTTATTACTTAACTCCTAATTTAATACAAATTGTTATGTAATGACCATGGTTAATAGTGGTTAACGACATCAAAGGCAGGAGGACATTTACATCAACAATAATAACGTACCTTTACTGTCATGGCAGTAATTGCGGTTTCATTTGAATTACTTGAATGACCAGGAGCTCAATAGTGGATTGATTCCTATAACACAGGCGGGGTCAATTTCCGAACGCACCCGCATCTACTTTTTATTGTCCCATAGACAACTTTAGACCATTTTCAACCTTGTGTGTTCGTTGAAATGATTCAATGCCAGATTTAAATGCGCATTTATCGTTGTAAAGTTTAAATAATAGTCTCTAACAATATTCTTCTCTCCCCTTTTTGGCCGTTAGTCATGCAATTTTTCAATCTACTTCGAATTGTGGCGTTTCGTGCTCGGTAGCAATTTCTTTGGTATATTTCAGCACATTATTACTTTTACCGTTTCTTCTCGTAATGCCTAGGCAAGTAGACAATATGTATTTAGGTGTTTAGCTTAGCCATAGCCTCAATATGTTTTTCTGTTTATGTGACAACTTGACAAAATATAATGTCTTTGGCCGAGTTTCTTGCCTTTTGTCGTCTTTGTTGAGCAGACCGTAAGTTTTTGTTGTTATTTTGTATGAATGGGACATAATCATCTCATTACCTACCGAAGTAGGTACTTACTTACGGTATTTTTTTTATAAAACGTTCATAAAATAAATAATGTTGAATTGTAGAATTTCACAGTTTTTAATGACTTGGTCTTGTCTGATTTGTCTTCGTGATTGTGAAGATTGAATTTTGTTGTCAGTTTTTAGTGCCGTTTATACATTTCAGACGTTCTACTAGTATGACGATTTTAAATTTCAGACGTTTTACTAGTAGGTCGTTTTACTTTTACGTCATTTATCCCACAAGGGCATTTTACTAGATTGTCCTTCTGATACGGAGCGCAAATAAGTACCTACTTTACCTACTCACCGTACTAGGTATTTAGGTACCTACCTACCTACATTAATATTGTTGTTGGCAGGTAGGAAGAATCTTATGACATCATGAATCAGACATGACTTCATGAGGTAGGGTAGGTATACTTACCCACCAACCAAGTACCTACCTGCAGCTTTTGCAATATCTAATCAACTAAATTGTAGAGAATAGGTACCTATTTGCTTATCCTACCTATACGTATACGTACGTAAATGTATTAATGTAGGTACATAAAGTAGGTACTAAGCAACGTAAGTTTATAAGAAGTAATGAATAATACCTCCAAGTACAAGTTACAACTGCAGTTGTTGCATATTAATTACATCTACCTTCAAGTAGGTATAAATTAGCCGGATCGTGTTAATCAAGCAAAACACTGACTACAGTAGTCAGTAGTTTTGCTTGATTAGCACAGATTATGTAAACAGGTAGGTAGGCAGGCATGCACCTAGGTACTCCTCGGAAGATCAAAGTCAACTACAGGTTTATTTACCACATAGTCTCCGCTAATTATAAAATATGAAAGCATTTTATATTCATTATTAACCTTCTCGTCTGTTATCATCATACAGAACATAAAGTTAGTGGTAATCTACTGAGTTTTGTAGAAGTTTAGTTATCGTCCTAAATAGCTGAAGATTTAAATAACTTAAAACGTTCAAATATCATTCCAATCTTATCCACGAAGTATGTACTTACCATTGACAATGAACCTGTGTCTGTCGTTCATAAGCTCCTTCGATAATTTCGGACATTCCTTACTTAGAACAACACACAAATCATTCAACTTCGCACCGCTTTGTTTACTAACAATCTCGATAAAATAATTACACTTATCACTGTCATTCGCGCCCGTTATTATTTCAAACTCATTTAAATTAAGAATCCCTTTTTTTACTAGCACGTCTAAAATATTTGTATCGCATAGTTCTCGTAATAAAATGTGTTTGTGGCGCAGCAGACCGGCACAAACGTCGCCTACCACGGCCATCGTTCAACTAAAGTTACGTTGTGAAAAAACTCCATTCAATCCCCCCATTCAAAGTTGGAACAGATGCGAACAAGGCATGCTCCACTTGGGTACCTTACCCTTGAAAAGGCGCCTGTTTTTGGGACCTTCTATCTCTTTCTTACTTGTGATGAAGAAAGAGATACAATCTTTTCCTTTGATAAGAGATGTTGACGTGATCGTGAGACGTAACTTTTGACCAAGGAAGAGATTATGTATGAAAGTTTTATTTATCTAAGGAATGATTTTTAGTTAAACAACTAAAAGGTAGGTATAAAACAAATTACAAAATCAAGTTTGCTGCTTTCACAACCATTTTTGTATGACGTACTAAGTAAGTAAACAAAGTTTATTTTGTTGACTTCGTAACTCGATAAAATCAATCAACACATAGGTAGCTTGGTACGTTTGTACTCATACGCTAATAGTGAATGTGTTACCCAATGCAATCACGGTCAAGTCGGATCAGGAATTAATAATATAAAAGTGAAACACTGCGCTTTTAATAAATATGTCATTGACATTAGCAGAGACTTTTGAATCGACATTTATGTAACCAATTTTATTCATAGCGTCCTACGTACATTATGTATGTCAGAATTAAAGTAGGTATGTGTATAATATGTAATTTCTGATTATATTTGCTGCTTATACTTATATATACGTTGTTCTTGGCGGTGAGAAATTAACATAAAATAATTAATTAATAATAAAATTCAGAATGCAGTGTTTTGATTATGGACACGCACAATAAATTACTAAAAAGTTGTTTTGTCAAAAACATACGGCTATTGTACAGCGGCTAAAAGGTCGGAATATTGTACGCTAGGTCTCAAGTTCGAACTTCATCACTTCTTCACTTAGTAATCTAAGTGAAGAAGTGATGAAGTTCGAACTTGATATTTAGTAGGATACCGAATCAGTGAGATTAGGTCCAGATAGACATGTCCTTGAGGTATTCTATACAATTAACTCCTTCACTGATGGATGCTCCAAAAACAGGGAACCAAAACTTCGTGAGGAAAATGAAATGACGGCTACGAGTTACGACCGAAAAGCTCAAAGATTAAAAGATTTAGAAGATTATAATAAGGTTTATTTGAATGAGTGGCGTTTGAGTGCATAAATTTCTTAAGCAATACATATAATTAATATTATTTAATAACATTCAAAACGAGTTATGCTGGTTATGCATGATGTATTATAGAAACCACGTGTTGCATTTATTTTCCTTATAAGCACTTAATTTGATTTGTAAGTAAATAAATATATGTACAGGTACATACTCTGAAACAAATAATAATACTCCACTTATCTAAATTGCACTTTTCTCGTCAATCCTTGTCAATTGAATGCCTTGCTTATAAATTATAATTATCCTTTTTCCAATTTCACGTCTAATGAAAAAGCAATGACTCAATGAGTAGTTTTGTATAATAGAATGAGTATTACAACGAAGAATGACCATGGTAATTCCGGTTATAAATACAAATAGAACCACTCTATTGCTCCCCTGGGTGTCATGAGCGAGGGATACCTACTCGTAATAAACTACATCACCTGAATTGTGTAATCAAGTAATAAGTACAATTTATTGTATCAATGTACGGTCTTTGCGGTAAGGTTTTATGGGAAAGGTCGGTCAAAGCTCATTGTAGACAACGTTGTTATCTAGTCTCTTCTCTAATCTGGGCTGAGAGATCAAGCTATTATATTTTTTTATTTACATTTGTCATTCCTTTCTCAGTTGCCTTCCCCATGGGACTTATTACACTCAAAATGGTATCATTATATCATATCATCCTATCCAAATATTATAATTAATTTTATATTGGCTAAATTATGCAAATATTTTTCCAAAAGTACACACGACGACACCTCCAGCCATATATTTATTTCCAGTATAACAAGGCTTTGCTTTGGATAGGTTTGCCGTCCAGTGAGAGATCCGTATAAACTGGTTTTTAAACTTGATTGGTCGTCGATCAATCAAGCTTGATTGATCGTCGTGCGTACCATCGCGGCGTGCCAACTGTAGTCACAATAAACTATTGGTATAGTAAAACGCAAAGATACTTGTACTAAAAACATTGCTATCTTACTAAAATTTTGTATTAAATATTTGTACACCGTTGCAAAGAGTAAAGTAATATATAGGGTACCGTATGCACCGCGACCGTTGACAAAACATAGAGATGTCAACACTTATTTATTTCAAATACATTTTAAACTTGTGTCTAACAAATAAAACAACTTTGAGTTTGTTTCAAAGTTACTAATCGACTAATGTGGTTTGTTTGATTATCTACGATTTATTTTATCTGTAATTTATAAAGACAGTTGTCATTGTCAATGTCGTTGTTGTTTGTCGTTTCTGTCGTTGGCATTCTAACCTATGATTTTATTTAGTTACAAATAGAAATTTAGTTGAAAATATATCTATTCTTCGTTTGATTAATAATCAGATCCGGAAAATTGTGGGTTTGTGTTATATTAGGTGCATAAAATGGCGCCGATAGCAAAGAATTCAGTGGATGGTAAGTGAAATAGCTTCCTACCAAAACACAAATAGACTCGACAAGATTTCGACTTTCTTTTCAAGTAGTGCGAATATTACGGTAACATAAGTTATTTACGTTGTACAACGGTAGATAGTGCCGTTTATGGACCCAATTTGTTTCTTAAAAACTATAAATGTAGTAATATTCCTGATAATATAAACATGAATGCGTTTCTTCGTTGTAGACACAGATTCGGGCTCCGATTCTGACAGTGGGTCGAGTGCGAGCCACAGCAAGAGCCCTAGTCCTGCGCCTGGCAAAGAAGGCAGTCGTTCAAGGTAATTATTATAAACATACTGTGGATATGTAGCAACAGGTTTCAAATGATGCTTTCTAGATCATTTTGATACATGAAACTTTTAATAAGCATTCTAATATTGTTGATGAAACACTTTGAATGGGCTAGAATAAGGTAGCTTTTAGCAATTAAACTCAGTTTAGCAAGATAGCCACAGTAGTATTGTTGAATTAACATTTATGACTGCTTGTTCTGATGTGGCATTACCAGTAATCTTTGCAATCCTATAATAACCTCAAATTATAACTAACTTACCCTAAGTTTGTTCAGAGAACATATTCAGAAAGCAAAATTAAGTGGTTTATGCTGTTTTTAATATAAACAGAGGCTAACAGGGCTAACTAATTTATTAAATTTTTCTTTTCATTACATTAAAATTATTTCTTGCACAGGTGTATTGCGTATTTATATTTTGCATAATACTAGTGTGGACATTTCGTACTAGAACTAATAAAATAAATAAATTACTAATTTTCAGATCAGTCTCCCACAGCCCAGTCAAATCAGGAAGTGAATCTCCTAAATCTGCCCGATCCGCCCACTCTAGAAGATCTTCCAATGTTTCTAGGAGCAAGTCCAACTCCCCAGCTCGTTCAAACAGATCTCGCTCAGGGTCTGCCCATAGCAACAAGTCCGGTTCCTCAAGCCCAAAGTCCAATGCATCTGGGAGTCCTAAGCAAAGGTCTAGAAGTGGTTCTAGGAGGTCTCGATCTGGCTCAGCCAGTGCTAGATCTCGTTCTGGAACTCCTAAAAGCCATTCAGCTAGCCCGAAGTCTGGACCTCACAGCCCTAAATCTAGATCCCAATCTCCGAAATCCAGATCTCAAAGTCCTAAATCCCGATCGCAAACTCCTAAGTCCAGGTCACAGACTCCAAAGTCACAGGTTGCCAAAAGCAGATCAAGGTCTAAATCTGCAGCAAGTGCAAGTCCTAAAAGTAGGAAGTCTAGATCTAGGTCTGGGAGTGCTTCATCCAGGTCTAAGAGTCCTGTGGCCAGGCCGGAAGCACATGACAGCAGGTCTAACTCTCCAGGGCTTATGATTGATGATGCAGAAGCTAAGGACAAGTCTAAGAGTCGTTCAAGGTAAATATTTGTTTCATTTTATTATCTGGGTATTTGCATCTGTGTTTGTAACTGTACCTCTTGAAAGCATGTTATGTTGTATCAATTTTGGCCATCTTGCAATTTTTTTATTACGTCCATCATTATTAAAAAAAACATGCAATATTTCTTCTTTTGTCCACATTGATACATCTGTAATTACACTTTTTTTTTTAATCTGCAATCAGATTCAGCTACAAGCAGGTGTGTTGTATGATGTGGAGTTTGTGTGTATCCTCCAGTGAGGTCATCTTGTCATCAGTAGACCATATAGTCAAAATGTCTTTCCGCTTTAGCTGTGTTTTGTAGCTTCTAGTTGTTTAACAATTACACTAAATAATTTTAATAATATTTCAGATCTGGCTCAAGGCACTCAAGATCAAAGTCCCATAGCAAGTCCAAGTCAAAGAGTCGGTCCAGGTCACGATCCAAGAGCTCTGAGCCTGACATTGGTAAGCATTTATTCAAAACATACATACATTTAGTTAGCTACACCATAATAAAAATAATAGTAGTTTAGTTTAAAACAGCATAATGTAGTGTGGTTAAAAAAATAAACACCAGTCAGCCGATGGTGGAATCCTGAGTCAGCTAATGTTAATTGATTTTTGCTTTTCAAAAGTACCAGCTTGGAGTCTAGATTAGTATCTGGGTAATGCTTTGAGATATAAGCCTCAAGTTATTACTGACTCAAGTGGCAAAGTGTGGCTTCTATATACCCCTGCTGAGCCTGGTCTATTCTAGGCAAGATATTATATTATAGAGCCTATATTATAAATCATTTTTAATGACCTCTAAAATCATAAATTAGTGGGTATGTTTGCCTAAACTTTGTAGTTAATAACATGTGGGTCATACCTCGCTCTAAAATCCTGGAATATTTTTAATTTTTACAAGTATCATGAGGACGTCTCTTATGAATTAATTATCTTCTCTTCTTCAATTTTAAATTTAATCAAATATAACCCTGTCTAATACAATCTCTACCAATGCCAAATGATTCTTCACAGGAGAGAAGAAAAAGCGCGCAGTCCTCTCAGACTCGGAAAGCGATGGCGGTGTTAAAGACGCTCCTAAACGCAAGAAGGCAGGCTCAGACAGCGGCTCGGAAACCAGTGATAAACCTAAGAAGAAGACCAAGAAGATTTTGGACACTGATGATGAGGAGGAGGGGGCGAAGAAAGACGGGGATGGTGGTATGTTGATCAAAGTTTTGTCATAACATGACATGACACCCACATTAAAACTTTTTATTGTGTCACATTCGATCTAATCGTTAAGAGTGTGTTTACACCCACAACCCTTAACGAACCCGGAACTCACTTTTTTCTGGACCATACCTGGGAAGTGGGAACCTTCTTGTTACGGATATAATTGGCGGTCAAAGTACCAACTTTTTCACAAGTGCTGAATGTTATTACTTTAAATACCTCCAAGACCCTCAAACTATTCAAAGCATTCACATGCATACATGCACATTCATTCGCATACATCCATTAGCACAATTTTTTGAGTGAGTTATATTGAGTCCTACCATTGCAAGATGAAAGATGGTTGCGGCCAAACTGGACTGTCTGAATGAATAATAAAATTGTCAACTTTAACAATAAATTACTAGCAAAATTATGGTCTGCGGTCTTACACTAAAATACTAACAAAACCCATAGTTTTGTTTGTATTTTGTAATCTGAAATGAAGTTTTTATCAAGTTTTCAGCATTCAGATTACAATGGTAAACAGCTTATTCAGTCCAGTAACTTTAACTTTCAAATCCAACAGTGACGGCTGACGCGCTATTCGGTGACGCGTCAGACATCAGTACTGAAGACGAGGGCGGCGCTGACAAGGCGTCAGGGCGGTCGCGATCGCGCAGTCGCAGTCGCAGTCGCAGTCGTAGTGGGTGCGTCTCTCTATTTGGTATATTTAAATTAAAATAACGTTCACAAGATATAGTAAACGTGAGATATACCAACTAACTGTTGATATAATTTCTTTACATATAACATTTATAAATATGGTTACTTATCATAAGTCCGAAAAATTTTTGACCGAATTTCATTTTACCTAAAACTTTTCAACCAATGTCAAAATTTCAAATAACGCATGTACCAAAAGAGACGTTGGTCAATAAGTTTTCGGTAAAATGAAATTCGAACAGACAAAATTCGGAATAGCGATCGGTTCCCCATTTATATGCTCTAAAACTTATTTCGTATAACATTATTGGATATACTTAATGCTTATATAATTGAAAATAAATTAGGTTTATCGTGTAGAATATATATTGATACCATCCACATTAAAATTATACCAATAATTTATATTATTTGATCATTATCTAAACTAATATTATAAAGAGGAAAGATTTGATTGTTTGTTTGTTTATTTGCATTGAATAGGCTCCGAAACTACTGGTGCGATTTGAAAAATTCTTTCAGTGTTATATAGCCCATTTATCGAGGAAGCCTATAGGCTAATTATATCATCACGCTACGACCAATAGGATTGGAGCAGAAATGAAAAATGTTGCGAAAACGGGGAAAATGTGACGCAAATGAAGTTGCGCCGGACAGCTAGTATCAAATAAAATTATAGGTTTAGTTGTTTTATCTTGTAAATATTAGAAATTTTGTAATAATATCATAATATATTACTTACCCAGTCGCAGTCGTAGTCGCAGCCCCGGCGACGCAAGACGATCTGGTGATGAGGGGCGAGGAAGTGGAGATGAGGTGAGATTAGTTTGATTATCACACTGTATTGGGATCAATCCATCATCACTGACAGGACTATTGTAGCCAATAAGCCTGAAATAGTGGTGGTGGATCGATCACAGCGGCGCGTAATGATTGTTGATATAACGGTTCCACATGACGAGAACCTCGTCAAAGCGGAGAAAGATAAGCAAATCAAGTTTATTAACGTGGCTCGTGAGGTTGTGCACATGTGGGATGTGGACTCAGCGATCATTGTGCCGATAGTCGTATCAGCCAATGGCCTAATTGCCAAGAGCCTCGATCTGATGAGCCTCTCGTTAGGCAGGTGGATTTAGGAGGTTCCTTTCTCTGGATCCCTGACCGTCGGAGTCGGTAGCTTGGACTTCATCCCGATATTGGCGGGCTACAATTTTTTTAAAATTTTTAATGAGCCTTAGAAGACTTTTTAGGCATAACTACACGTATTAATCTCGCTTTGAACGTCAAAAGCCACTACATGCATGAGCTTTTCTGTTTTTCTGTTTTTTCTTAAGGTATTTTTTTTTAAGTTGTTATTTCGTATTGTAATACTTAAACACTAAACAGCCTACCATACTGCTTTCTCTTGCCAGAAAACTGAGGGAAAATCATCAGTTCAGGTGAAAAAAAGCCTGCCAGATGGATGCTGGGTAGGAGCATTCATCTGGCTGTCCTTTTTTTCACCCATGTCTGATAAGCTTCAAGTCTAACCATATTCAGCTGAATATCAGTATAACCTTTTTTATCGCTTTCAAATTAAAATGTGCGATAAAAACAAATGTAATCATCATTCACATAACCCAAATTATTTGGGGTCGGCTCAGCATGGCTTCTTCTTCCATACTTCTCTATTTCTCTTTATCTCAGCAGTAAAAAGATAAACACAATATGACTAAATAACACCTTCTCTGAACTTTCTAGCGAGAAGCTCGCGACAAACCGGAAGAGGAAGAAGAAGTGGAGATCCCAGAGACTCGCATAGATGTGGACATGCCCAAGATCTGGACGGAGCTCGGCAAGGAGCTGCACTTTGTGAAGCTGCCCAACTTCTTGTCAGTGGAGACAAGGCCTTACGACCCCAATACCTATGAGGATGAGATTGATGAGGAGGAGACTCTGGATGAGGAAGGTCGAGCCAGGTAAGGATGCATAACGTAATAATCGAGGGTTAGAGCGGTTCCGGTTTCAATGCGGCGGGGGAGGCCTATGTCCAGCAGTGGATGTCTTTCGGCTGAAATGATGATAAAGCTGATGACAGCGGTTTCAGACTAGCGCATTTTTCTGCACGTATAAGCTCGTATCGGCACCTTTAATTAGCGTACACGCTCTTATTCCAGCGTGTTCTCTCGAACCGATGGGTTTAGTCGGTAGCAATATGTTAGTATCTGGCGCGGCTCGCGCTTATAAGAGCGTCGACGCACGTACGAGTTGCGCGTGTGGCCTCCGCTTGATTCTTTGGGGGCACAGGCGTAATGTTAAAAGCCTTTACGCCTTACGACATTTCATACCAACTTTCAAGTCCTTATTTTCCGAAATTAATGAACCGATTTTAATGAAACTTCCTACGCATAACTAGAATACAATAAAAATATAAAAGTTAAAAAAAAAAATATAAAAGTTACTAAAAAAACATTTTCGAAAAATTGTCTTACAGCTACATTAGACCGATTATAAATTATCTATAGAATCAAAAACTTCCAATTGTATTTTTTTTTTTAAAGACATTTGTAAAATGTTTTTAGTAACTTTTTAGACTATGTATCCTGCTTATGCGTATTAAGTTTCATTAAAATCGGTTCAGTCATTTCGGAAAATAAGGACTTGAAAGTTTGTATGAAATGCCGTAGGGTGTAAACGTTCTTAATATATTCATCATATTCACACCCTTATCCCTTGTTACTTTGGGCCGGCGCAACACGTTAACCATCACGCTATCATTTATTACTTTTTCAATCATGTCATTCCTTTCGCAATCTATCCATCCATCTTTTCTATGATATTCCTGCGTGATGTTAATACGTTGTTTTATTAACTTCCAGGCTAAAACTGAAAGTAGAGAACACAATGCGTTGGCGGACAGTCTTCGACAAGGACGGCAACGCGGTCAAAGAGTCTAACGCGCGGATGGTGAAGTGGTCAGACGGTAGCATGTCACTACATCTAGGGTCTGAGATATTCGACGTGTACAAGCAGCCCTTACATGTAAGTACCACACACAGGCATATCTAAATGAAAGGAGATCGGATAAACCGCCTAGCTTGTAGGATATTTATTGCCCGGTACAGATCAGTGAAACGTCATTATCTGCCTAGCCTTTTCCCAAACTATCTTGGGGTCCGCTTCCAGTCTAACCGGATGCAGTTGAGTACCAGTATTTTACATGAAGCGACTGCCTATCTGACCTCCACAACCCATTGACTGGGTAATACGATACCCCTTAGTAAGACTGGATGTCAGACTTTTGGCTTCTGACTACTTGTAACGACTGTCAAAGATCTACAAATGACAGCTGGGACCAACGGCTTAACGTGCTTTCCGAGGCATGGAGGAAACTCGATATGTAATTATGGTTACCCATAGATCAGTGAAATGTAACAAGAAATATAACACTCGTTGTAACAAAGTTTTTGAGTTAGATTTCGTAAGTCTAGACTAGTAAGTCGTTTTGTTTGAGTTCCATTTCAGTTACGGTAGCACAATCAGCCTGTAATGTTCCCACTGCTGGGACACAGGCCTCTCTATGAGAGGGAGTGTGCTGTAATCCACCACGTGGGACCAGTGCGGTCCAATGGTAGATGTCTTCGAATTTTTTTACTTCTAGGACATGCCGGTTTCCTCACGACTTTTTCCTTCAACGTTTTGAGAGCAGCAGTGATGAAATAAATTACACAAAGCGCGTAAATGCGCCTGCCTGGGTTCGAACCCACGGCTCGTAAGTCGGGGCTGCCACGTCTGGGCCACCGCTGCTCTCAGTTACAGTACACCAGTCTAAACGAACCTCTTTCTATGCCAACATATTTTTTTTCTCACCGCCCTCTTTCCATTCCGCAGGGCGACCACAACCACCTGTTCGTCCGCCAGGGCACAGGTCTGCAGGGCCAGGCCGTCTTCCGCACCAAGCTCTCCTTCCGGCCACACTCCACAGAGTCCTTCACTCACAGGAAGATGACGCTGTCTCTCGCAGACCGTTCTACCAAGACCTCGGCCATCAAGATACTGTCGCAGGTCGGGGCTGATCCTGATGCTGATAGGAAGTACCAGCTTAAGGTATGTAGGATTTTTTTTGTATATTCTGAAAGAGTTTAAAAACTAGATTAGGTGTTTCCTATCCGTCTACTGGCTTTGTATGGTGTCGGACGTAAAGAATAGCACCATCCCATATCTTCCCGTGGGTGTCGTAAGAGGCGACTGAGGGACTTGCCAGAGAATGGGCAGCAGCATTCTTTGTGCTTTTGTAACAAACGTTCTGCGATCGCCAACCCACCTGCCAAGCGTGGCGATTATGACAAAACCACCCAAAATGACAATGTGACGACACTTGGGGGAGGCCTATGTCCAGCAGAGGACGTCTTTTGGGCTGAAATGATGATGATGATCCGTCTACTGAGAATCTGACCTCCACAACCCAGTTAGTACTGGGTGATACGAAGATCCTTGGTAAGACTGGCTGTCGGACTTTCGAGCCAATGCTTGCCTGTTATCATCCTGTCCCACTGTTGGGTATAGCCGTATAGGCCTCCCCTTTTTCTGGCACGCTTTCCGGTTTTGTGCGTCTTTTATCCAGGACTGTAAAGAATACTTGTAATGACTTGAAATATCTAGAAATGACAGCCAGGACCAATGGCTTAACTAAGAAAACTCGATATTTGTAATGGATAGTGATCCTCCACAGACTTTACAAGTGTGGCTTTACCTTAAAAAACCGGCCAAGTGCGAGTCTAACTCACGCATGAAGGGTTCCGTACCATAATTTATAAAAACGACCCCCCTTTAATATTATTTTTTTTCTGTTTTTAGTATTTGTTGCTATATCGGCAACAGATAAACATAATCTGTAGAAATTTTAACTGGCTAACTATCACTGTTCATGAGATACAGTCTGGTGATAGACGGACGGACGGACAGACAGCGAAGTTTCAGTAATAGGGTCCCGTTTGACCCTTTTGGTACGGAACCCTAAAAATCGCCCCTCGTGACTGTTGTTTATTTAAGATAACAATGAATATTAAAATGTAAACAGAAAGAAGAGATGGAGCTCCGCGCGGCCATGCGGTCGCGCGCGTCCGTGCGGCCCAAGCGGCGCGGCCAGGCGCGCGCCAGGGACGACTCCGACGACGAGGGCGGCGTGTCACTCGCCGCCATCAAGAACAAGTACAAGCAGGGGCAGAAAGGTAACTGGCACCATCACCTATTACCTTTTAGGAGCATGAAGAACAGGGTGTAACTGTGAAGTTCTTCATCCCTCATAGAAAAGGGAGGATCCTCCAACCAGACGGGTTTCTGTCTGGTTGTGGTCGTGGGTTTTTTGCCCAGCAGCTGTTGTCGGGTTTTTGCTATATTAGAGTGTTACCACACCAATCGATTGGTCGTCGATCGATGCCACCGATCGATAGTAGAATGGATTAGTAGACGTCGATCGATAGTTTATACTATATCAACCGATCGATCGTAGAATTAATTAGTCGACGTTGATCGACAGTGTCTACTACACCATTCGATCGATCAACGTCGACCGCTGTCGATCGATGGCATCGATCAGCGGTCGGTCAATTAACTCTCTGTATCCGTCGATCAGCCAAAGATACCACACCAATCGATCAACGTGGACCAATGTCGACCGATGGTATCAATTGACGATCGATCGATTGGTGTAGTAACACCCTTATAGTCTTAAGTTGCGGGTAACTGCGGAATTTAGGAATGAGTTGTTAGCTCTTCAGTTGTGTCATAGATGGCGCAGTAGTAGTTTTTGTTCTAAGTTGCTGTAGTACTTTTTGTAGTGCCGCTAAACTTTCTTTTCTCATTTTTATCTGTTTGTTTGTGAATTGCTATTAATGAAACAGTGGGTTCAAATCTGTCATTTCTACTCTCATCTACCAAACACATAAGTATTCAACTACTAATCCTTCACCATTCTCTTTCCAGCATCAGCAGGCGCGCAAATCTACTCCTCTGAATCTGACGCGTCAGACGTGGAGACTCGACGTGCGCGCCGGCTCGACAGAGCGAAGGCGCTCAAAGACTCTGATGATGAAGGCAGTGACCACGCGGACGATCAGACCACGCCGAGACGTAACAGTAGTGCCAGTGGCTCTGCTAGTGGTAGTGCCAGCGAGTGAGGACTGTGATAAGCAGAGATTGGAATACGTAGAGCATATTTACCTATAGTTCGAGGGAGTAAGTAACAGAGTTAAAAATACCTCCTCTAAAATCCCGGAATCATAAGCGTGACGATCCTGGGATTTTAGAGGAGGTATTATGATCTCAAGGCTTAAAGTCACCCAAAGGGCAATGGAGATGTCTATGCTCGCAGTTTCCTTGCGTGATCAAATCGGAAATGAGGACATCCGCAAGATAACCAAGGTTACAGACGTAGCCCGAAAAATTGCCAAACTTAACCCTTTACCGCATGGATTTTTTAAATCCTTTGGAAAAAATATATGTCGGTATAGGGCATTTATAGGTCCCCAAAAAAATATAAAAAAAAATATAGAAGACTATGTAAAAAAGATACATAGGTAAAAGTAATTGTTCCAAATATGGAACGCCATGCGTTCTAGTTCTAAAACTCAGACGTTCCAAATTTGGTACAACATGCGGTGTGATCGAATTATGTATAACATTGAAAAACAGGAATTAAAAGAAACAACGTGAAACTATGCTATTTAATTAAAGAAATTATGTGTGAAAGTTTTTAAAACAGTTGCGATCTTTGTTGAAACAAAGATAACAACCACACTTTTCGCACATCACTTGGGATTTCTGTTTGCATCCTTCCAGTTTACACCGTTGGCGATCGGTTTTCCAATCAGGCCAGTGGTTGAACCCATCTCCAGCTACTTCCATTGGAGGTAGTTCTATGCGTCGCCTTGATCGCCCCTTTTTAATTGCCTCAACATCTTGATTCAGTGGTCGTCCTCGTTTGCGTGTAGTCGGAGTATACACGGTGTATACTTTTGAATCTTTGTGCATCAATACGTCTGCTATGGCTAACTTGAAGTCAAGCAATGGAATGTAAATATCTTCACCTTTCTGTTTCATGACTCTTCGCCATAGTAACCAGCTATTCACGCAACAGAGATCAATGAAATGGAAGAACAGCCGGTGGTACCATTTTTTACTGCGGATTTTGATCCTATAGAAGCCTAACATGGCATCTAGTAAATCAACACCACCCATGTATTTGTTATAAATAGTTACTGCTTTTGGGCAAGGAATATCAACTCTACACTTTTGTTTTTTGGAATATCTTTTCACAACTCCCATTGGTTCCTTGCCTACGTAGGATGAACACAAACTGACTGCTTTATTGTCGACCCAATTGGTAACTGATAGCTGAACGTCATCAACAGTAACACTTTTTTCGGAGCAATAACCTCGTTCTTTCTTTCCTAAAGTTTTTTTAGATATATTTATATTTGGAGCTCTTCTTAGTTGTATTGTGCCTAATGGCAGAAAACCTCTTTTGTGCAAGTTTGCCATTAGCTGCAAACTAGTGTACCAGTTATCTACAAAAATCTTATGATTCAAATTGTCTGAGACAGTCTCCATTAGTCTTTGCACCACATTTCCTGGCACTCCAAGATCGGGGCAGTTTTCTGGCTGATCAGGGTATTTTCCACCGAATAATTCAAAATCATAGCTGAATCCACTGACTCCGCTTAAATACATAATTTAGATAACCCCATTTATGGGGTTTCTTCGCATTGTACTGTCTGATCCCCGAAGTTCGGGCCTTGGTAGGGATCATCTGTTCGTCGATTGACAAAAATTCCTCTTTCGGAACTTTTAGTAGCCTTTCGCGAAGGATTTTCATAAGTGGGCGTATTTTCTGAAGCCTGTCAAACTGTGGGTCATTTGGTTTTAGTTCGTTTGTTTTGTCGAAAAAATGCAAAAATCTTTTAATCTCTTCGAATTTGTTGCACGTCATTACATTTGCAACTTTTTCAATATACGTGCCTTCCTTCCAGTAATGCCGAGTAGTTGGCAGGTGTACTACCGACATGTATATAATAATACCTATAAATTTATAGATGTCTTCATGTTTCACTGAATGCAAGTTTTCAGGTGAAATTTGTGCTGCGTATACGTTGCTTTCTTCCTCAATTAAATTTACAGCAGATGACGGAAAAAGAAATTTGAAAAACTCCATTGGAGTATTTAGCTGCATAATTTCATCCGGAAGAGTTTCAGATCCCAAAAAAGCAATATTGGATTCATCATACTGAATATTGTCATTCGACCACACCAACTTATCTTTCTTTTTTTTCTTACGTGAAGAAGCTGCCTGAGAAGTAGAAGGTTGATTGTCTGTAAAATTTTCAAACATCTCCACATGCTCTTCAGTACACTCAAGAAACTCAGTCAGTTCCTCTTCTCCTTCTCCATCTTCTTCTCCTTCATCTTCTCCGTCTGAGGAAGACGTTTCTTTTTCTTCATTTATGTGTAAAGGATCTTGAGTATTGTAATCGTCTTCATCTGATACATTTTCATCCTCACTGCTCTCTGGAATTACGACGATTGTTTGTCGAGGACGCATCTCCATTTTTTCTACAATAAAATAATTAAGCAAATTTACTAAAAATAATTACGTACCTATACACATAATTTTATATTATATATACTCAGGGCTGGGAGATCATACAGCCCATAAAATACAATTATTATAAACTTGTTATGCGCTACTTTTAATTATCCTACTTAAAAATTACATTAGCTGCAGGGTTTAATAATACCCTGAAAGTATAAAAGATCTTACGCTGCATAATGTTCCCGATTCGGAAATTGTAAATGATTGATTGGAGCGCATATTGTTCCATATTTAGTGATAAAGTATTGTGGTCTAACACTGCATAATGTTCCGGATTTGGAACTTTCAAACTATTGACTGGAGTGCATAAAGTTCCATATTTGGTACTTCAAAAAACATAACAACTGCATGGTGTTCCAAATTCGGAACATTTAAAAAATGATAATATTCACTACATATTATGGTTTTTTTTTTATTTTTATTTTTATTTAATAAAAAATCGTATTGAAAACCAGCGAATTGACAATCTGTCAAATTTTGGAAACCAACTGACGAAATAGTCGATTTTAGTTCCTAGGCACCTCTGTAGAGGCGCCACTGGCGCATATTAGGTGAGTTACACTCCCTACATACGAATTAGTTCCAAGAAAAGATCATAGATGTCACAGGAATAAATATATTATACCAAAAGCTGAATGTTCCAAATTTGTGACGATATGCGGTAAAGGGGTGGCAGTGGGCAGGGCACATTGCTCGCAGGACCGATGGCCGATGGTGCCGAAAAGTTCTGGAGCGGCGACCGCGAACCGGAAGACGTTGAGTTGGAAAGCCTCCCATTAGGTGGACCTATGTCCTGGTGAAGATTGCGGGGATGCGCTGGTTGCTAGTCGCACGGGACCGGTCAATGAGGTGACACTTGGGGGAGGCCTATGTCCAGCAGTGGACGTCTTTGGACTGAAATGATGATGATGATTATAAACTCGAGTCTTACTTTCCTCGAACATAAAAAAAATATATTCTTCTTAATCCGATCTCTGGTGATAAGCGAGAATTAGTGTGTGGGTTACATGTGTGTGAAAGATGAAGTTTGAAAGAAGTTTTACGAATGTTAAAGTTGAATTTCGTTGATAAATTGTCAATTTGGTAAACAATTAATTTCCTCCATTAGATGACTGTGCCACGGACGGATGTGAAGGCTAACACATGGTCAGATGGCCTACCATGGCGTCTTAAAAAGCAGCAAAGCAATTGCCATTTCAGTGTGAGAAAGAGACGGAGCTACAGGGGATGTCTAGCGCCATCGCCATCTCTTTCCCACTTTGAAATAAGATTAAAACAATACTGCTCCAAGACGTCATGGTAAGTCATCTGATTCACACATACACCTGTCTGAACTGACCATAATCTGTACCTAATGGCACCTGACGGAACGATTGGCGCAGTGGCTGAGCGATTGACTGCTGCGCTACGTGTTCAAGGGTTGATCCCCGCACTGAACAAATACTTGTATGGCCTAGACTCGGAACTACTACTATCTGTACTAGTTCCGGGTCTGGCTGTTTCTGTAAGTTATTTTAAATGTTTGTAAACACACGGACCCACGATACACTAAAAATTCCAAGAGAAGGGCAACATAAAAAAAAGAACCAATGACGGTACTTTCATACAAGCCTAAAAGCTTGGCTGGCCCTTATAACCTACTATTCTTCATGATGTTAGGGTTTCTGATCAGTCGGGTTTCCGTATTGTTGTCTCCTATGCACGCCACTAGAACTGTAATTGCCTGCTACAGTCTATAAATCATCAGTTGTTACCCAAAATAATGCGATAATGTGTATGATTCGATTGACAACGCTGTGAATGAGATATATTTGGTAAACTTTGACAAAACCAACCTATATTGTGTTACTTTAAATATAAAGGACCCTGTAATTAATTATAAGTTGTAAATATAACTAGTTATTTAATACAATTTGAGTTTTATTATGCATCGTATCCATGTTCAGTTTTTAGTAGTAAGTAAGGCCATAAGTAAGTAAGGGCGTGGACACATCACGGCGCGGCGTGGACACCTTGAAACGGAACGACGCACAGTGGATCGTCCCCATACAAGAGGTCGGACATAGAATTAAAAATTGAAAAAGTATTTAATTGAAAAAAATTAAATATACAGTTGCATTACTCTATTAAGGAACTACAAAAAATGTTACTACAATTTTTTTATTAGACCAGTACTTTATGAGCAATTCGATGAAAACGGTTATTTTTCTATGGAAATGGTTACAAAAATGTCTGTATCTCATGATTCCCTCCTTGTTTCGATTTGCGGTTTTCACTACTGTTATTTACCCATTTTATGCCACATTTTCTTCAAGGACACATGGGGCCTCAGCGACCCCCTTCCGAGATATTTTGCTTTTAGTAACTGTACTTTTTATTGTAAAACTGATGAAATGGAGGTACATTAAGTATATTAATTACTGAGAATAAGTCATCCCTAAGTAGTTCCTTAAATAACAAGTGCATTTGCGAATACTTTAATGACTTATGAACGCTTCTGTTGCCATACAACAAAAGCGTTAATGATTCCTTAAGTAAAGATTACCAGTACTTGCTTAATCTAATTAGTTATTGTAATTACTATGTTAACAGCCCTTAATCTCTGCATTGTGATTGTCTAATGTCATCATTAGCTTAGTAATGACTGAGTCGAATTTACAATAACACATCGAAAAGAAATAGAGTTTTATGATCAATAAGAAAATATAGTAGGTATAAAAATATTTTTTATTTATATAATATAACACTGTAAAAATAATTTAAAAATAAAACAACTATGTAGGTACCCTAAAACAAACTAAAAAATTAAACAACTACTAAGAACTAAATTATAATAGGAAATTAATTAATAAACACGACCATTTAGTTACTAACAACAATAGAAAAGAAAGAAACAAAAACATTTATTGGCCGATGGGTGGCATACCACAAAACAAAAAAAGAAAGGAGGGAATCATGAGATACAGACATTTTTTAACCATTTCCATAGAAAAATAACAGTTTTCATCGAATTGCTCATAAAGTACTGGTCTAATAAAAAAATTGTAGTAACATTTTTTGTAGTTCCTTAATAGAGTAATGCAACTGTATATTAATTTTTTTTCAATTAAATACTTTTTCAATTTTTAATTCTATGTCCGACCTCTTGTATGGGGACGATCCACTGTGCACAGTGGAACGAATGTATGGGAGCGGTTGGACGTAGACATGTCCGAAAAAAAAGAGTAAAATTATGCCAAACTAATGATGCCATCTTATTCGATTACTTAATGCCTTCATAACTTGTGGTGATGAATTTCTTCATAACTCCCATA
Organism: Cerastis rubricosa; assembly: GCA_949152445.1. Lineage (NCBI taxonomy): Eukaryota > Metazoa > Arthropoda > Insecta > Lepidoptera > Noctuidae > Cerastis > Cerastis rubricosa. Next base: position 6,796,926 of record OX424547.1, read on the forward strand.
TTTCGGGAGTAATTTGAGAAAATGTGAAATTTTACTATGAAAATGAGTGTATCGAGCTCTCTCCCTCCTGATTCCGGGCTTGTTTCAAGTAGCGGTCTCTAATATCATAATGCTAATACTAAGAGCTATATTTAATACTAAGACACATAGTGCGCCAAATGTGCACTTTCTGGGATAAAGAGTGATGTTTATTTTATAACACAATTTTTTTATTTTTTGTTTATTTTGTTGATTAAAACCGTTTTTCTAAAGGTTTACCTTATTACAATAACATTTCTGAGCAGCCAATTAGAGAAGATATAAGCTAATTAGGATATATAATTAGGGACTTAAGGTTTACATATAAAACTGATGCACTAATGATTACTGATAAGAACATTGCTATTATTTAATTACTAAATGGCTCTTAATACACTAATTTAGCATGCATCATTTACTAATTATCACAATAACTAATTACCTTGCAATATTTAACAAAGGATACCTGGGATACCTGGATTTTATATAAATAGGTCACTATTAGTAACTTTAAAATCAGTGTTGATTTACACCTCGTTGTATCCAAGCTAATCTCGCAATGCATTTTCCAAATTTTAATACAAATCTTGATATTCACGTTGCTTTATGCGCACGCGCACATAAAGATTTACGCGACTTTAACTATTTGTTCAGTGTTTTAAAAGATAACAGTTGTGTTCAGTTATGTGAAAGTGCTGAAACAAGTTTAAAAGACTGGTGTCGTCGATTTTGCTACCGCATTTATGCAAAATGGACATAGTCTGGAAGAAGCACAGATAAGTTTCGGAAGAAACATGAGATTTGGCTACAGGCTGCAATTCAATGGCCGGAATTACAGAATGAAAATATGGAACCTTCTACAGAAAATATAAGTGACGTCATCGAGCCCATAATTTCTCCTGCTAAATCTGATGCTTCAACTTGTACACATCCTAGTCCTCGTAAATCTTTTGAGGACCTTAGTAACCGGCAAAAAAGAAGACGCACTGAAGATAGTCTTTCATGCAGCAGTAGCAGCGCTGAAATTATGTTTTCGGCCGAAAGGGCGCTTCAAAAGGCAGGACAAAGCGATACAGCTTATGTTATGAAATACTTGACGGAGAATCCAAGAGAGGCCTCAAAAATCAAAGCCTTCATTGAAGGTAAATCAATTCAGGTACGGGAAATATCCCCTTTGAAGGCATTGGCTCTTTATGTATCGATGAACTTATCGAAATGGCGCTATAACACTCTTCGGGATTTCAACACTCAAGAAGGAGCTCTTCAATACCCGAGTTACTACATGTTGGTTAAAGAAAAAATTAAGTGCTATCCGGCCAAAGAAGATCTCACAGTTACAGAGAGCTCTGCAAAAATCAAATAACAAGCCTTGATGGATTTAACCTCAAGAAGACTTATTAGGTCGTTAGAAACCCCTGTTGATCCCAATCAACAGCTCGTATTGACCAGCAAATGGGGTTTTGACGGATCATCTAGCCAAAGCATTTATCATCAAAGGACGAGTGAAGATGAGCAAATCGATCTTGCTAGTAATTTTATGATTAGTCTTGTACCACTGCGGCTCGTCTCAAAAGGTGTAACAATTTGGGAAAACGAGCGACCATCTTCCACTTCATTTTGCCGGCCAATATTGTTTAAGTTTATAAAGGAAACCAAAGAAAATGTGCAGAGAGAGATGGCTGAAATCGAAGCAGAGATTGAAGCCTTAACTCCATCCACCATCACTGATGGAATTAGTGTCAAACACCAACTGCTGTTGACAATGATTGATGGTAAAATTCATTCCATTATATCCAATATAGCAGCTTCAGTGTGTGACATATGCAAGGCTTGTCCTAAAGAAATGAATAATTTAGAGTTAATCAAAGATAAACACGCAAACGAGGACATGTATAAATATAGCTTAAGCACCCTTCACGCTTGGATTCGCTCAATGGAATGCTTATTACACATTTCCTACAAATTAGACATAAAATCATGGCAAGTAAGGGGTGATATAGCAAAAAGGCAAGTTGATGACAGGAAGAAAAGAGTTCAAGAGGCTGTAAGAAGAGAAACGGGCTTACTTCTCGATGTTGTGAAACAAGGCAGTGGATCCACCAACAATGGCAACTCGGCAAGGAGATTTTTTGAAAACTACACTAAATCTGCTGAACTGACCGGAATAGATGCTATGCTTTTAAGAAAAATCTGTGTGATCTTGCAGTGTATTTCATCAGGAGAGAAGATCAACGTAACTAAATTCCGAGAGTTCTGCTTTAATACTGCTAAGCTTTACGTGGAGTTATACCCATGGTATTATATGCCTTCTTCACTTCATAAAATTTTAATGCATGGGCCAGACATAGTTCAGAACATGTCAATTGTGCCCATTGGTTTTCTATCCGAAGAGGCATCTGAGGCTAGAAATAAAGATTTTAGAAAATATAGAGAGGGGCATTCTCGAAAGCATAGCAGTATCTCATGCAATGAAGATATTATGCACAATCTTTTACTGTCTTCTGATCGACTTGTTACAAGTATCCGTCCAAAAGGAAATAAGTTTGTAAAAAAATCTTCTTTTAAGGAATTTTATGAGCTTACGGATTCTGAGAAAAGTGATATCGAATTTGTTAACATAAATGATTTAGCGGACATCGATTCTGAATTTGAATTAATTGATGATGATGATGATGACGAAGATAATTAAATGATGTTATTGTTTTAAAATGTGTAACTTAGTAAATTAGAGCTTACATCTTAATTATTTATTGTACTTTTAATGAAACTAGGTAATTTATTATCAACTTACTTAAAAGTCATACTCTCATCAGTTCTTGTGAATATTTTTGTTAATATATATTTCTGTATATATATAATATATTTATAGACCTCTTAATAAGTCTGTCTGCGGTTTAAAGTAAATACAAATGGGGAAAAAACGTTTTTTTTTTTAAATTTTCATTTCCTTTTATCCCAGAAAGTGCACATTTGGCGCACTATGTGTCTTAGTATTAAATATAGCTCTTAGTAATAGCATTACGATATTAGAGACCGCTACTTGAAACAAGCCCGGAATCAGGAGGGAGAGAGCTCGATACACTCATTTTCATAGTAAAATTTCACATTTTCTCAAATTACTCCCGAAATATGGGAGTTATGAAGAAATTCATCACCACAAGTTATGAAGGCATTAAGTAATCGAATAAGATGGCATCATTAGTTTGTCATAATTTTACTCTTATTTTTCGGACATGTCTACGTCCAACCGCTCCCATACATTCGTTCCACTGTGCGGCACCGTGAAACGGCACTACAACGTGCCGGCTCGCTGCAGCAACCATCGGTTCAAACGTCTTCACTTACCATTTTTGTCTAGTTATGGATCGAAACCGACCGAAAGACGTTCTATTCTATTCTTCTCCTTTTATTAAATAATTGCTAAGACAACGAATGAAGAAAAAACCGAACCAGTGTCAAGGCACGGCGTCCGGCGCCGCGTCGTGATGTGGCCACGCCATAATGGGGAAGAGTGTTAAAAGCTAATTGTAGATGGCGTGACCTTAAGCGTACAGTCTATTTGTGCAAAACTCAGGAAGTCGCAGCAAAAACAAATCGTATGTGCTGGGACCTCCCCTTTTGACAGCTTTGCCTTTTTTAATTATTTGAGATGATGCTAAAGCTGCTCTACCTGCCTAAGAACCGACAAAAAAAAGGAAGTTATGAATTCGACCATTATATTTATTCTTATATCCAGGAACCTGCACCATACAATGGTGTAAAAAACAAAACCTTTTTTGGATAGGTATATATTTATTTGTTTTTTGGATAGTATAAATTCATGATCACTAGTTTTCGAACATTTTGTTTGACTTCCGCACAATGGATTTTTTCGCCTTGAGATTTCAGAATTGCACAATATTATTAAGGAGTTTCGTTTTTTTTAAGATCTAGGACATTTGTACGAATGAAAATCCAAGATTGCACCGACGAAAATGTTGTTTTCCTTTATGGGAGTCGTTTTAATGGCCTTCAGGGTTGCTGATAACGAAAGTCAAAATAAAAATTCCAAGACGGACACAATGAAAATTTCTGGATTTTCCTTCATGGGTGTGTTTTTAGTGATTTTTCGGGTCGATGATAACGAAAATGATGAAAAATTCAGAGCGCTTTCGATTACCATGACGAAAAAATCGCAACTTTTCGAATCCGCGATTTTTAATTTTGACTTCATCATCGTTACGAACGCCCTCGATATAATAACACAAATTTATCGATAGAAACTACATTTTTTTAGAGCAAAACCAAAGAAATGTTACTATATTATTGTAATCAGATTAAGAAAATAAAGTTTTTTTTTCGAAAACTAATGAGCCAATTTTGAAGACAAATGTAGAGGTATTTACTGGCTCGATAAATTTTGCTATTTAGCCTCTATTACCTAAAAGGAGTGCTGAAACTGAACTCGGATTCGCTTTGCGCGCGAAAGACCACTTTTCAACGCCTGATTTAACAAACAAGAGCGAGTTGTATGAACAACCAACATTATGTTGCACTTAAAATAATTGCAATTCATTAATAACTTCAGTCAAAAAAAGCCTTGTAAACCTGCGCGAATGTTTCGACGAGCTGTCAAGTTTACTGACTCTCTCTATCTAACCAATGATGTCAAGCTATTTTGAAATATAAAAAGACATTACCAGAAATGTGGGTGTACTTCGTAACCCTTCGGATTACAGGCGTGATGATATGTTATTACTGATCTTTGTCAGTCTTTAAGAATAGTCAGAAGCCAAAAGTCTGACATCCAGTCTTAGCAGGGGATATCGTATCGTACCCAGTTACTGGGTTATGGAGGTCAGATAGGCAGTCGCTTCATGAAAAATACTGGTACTCAGCTGCATCCGGTTAGCCTGGTAGCCGACCCCAAGATAGTTTGGGAAAAGGCTAGGGCAGATAATGTTATTTTATTACTGAAAACTGACCCGACAGGCAGCTTGTTTGCCACTAAATAACATTCAGTAACTCTTCTTTTGGGCTTCGTCGCTGTCGGGTAAAAACGCTGGCACACAAAAACAACAGTTCCTATCCCAATAATTTAATCAATCACCACTCTTGTTATCGTCTTGTTAACAACTATATTCAAATTCAGTTCTCCTTCGTACACAATCTTTCCGACAGCTATTATCTTCCAAGATCCAGCATCCTCCACTGTTATGTTGGGTACCGAGAACCCACAGGTGGCAAGGTCTATCTGGTTCCTGTCAAAGAACCTGTCAAAGGTAGACCTGGGAGCTACCAACTCACAGCTCTCAAGCTCCGGTATTGGAAAAGCTATGTTCACGTTCAACGTGTCACCCAGGTCAAGTGTCGGCTTAGAATCTACGTCTAAACTAATATTTTGGTTAGATGAAACTTTTGAAATTGATACTGGCACGAATTCTGAAAATAAAGGTTGAGTTTAGTATTTAGTTATAATTATAATGACTCATTATAATTTACTTTCTGTTACTGTTAGCCTATTTCATCCCACTGCTGGGCAAAAGCCTCTCCCCATGACTTCCAAATCCTTCGATCAAGGGCCAATGTGGACCACTGGTCGTTTGTTCTGTCCAGCTCGTCCCGCCATATCATGCGAGATCTACCGCGTCGCCTTCTTGCTTTAACTTTTATTATAATTTAATAAATGTTTATTACCTCCATGGACTAATTGGTACTATTATGGAACGTAATTTAAATTTCATTATTGTCCAATGAAGAATAATAACGGGTGTAAAAGTATGCTATAGCTAGACTTTTTGTTCTAGTCCTTGTCCATACCTGGGAAACTTCTAGTTACGGAGATATTGGTGGACAAAGTTCCAACTTTTTCACTTTTGTATGTCAAGTTTTTTTTTTAATACAAGTTTGTAATGTTATAACTTTAAGTACTTTGAATACCTTCACGACCCCCGTAATGTTCAATGCATCCGTCAGCACTACTAACGTAAAACGTGATTTTTAACTCCAAAATAAAAAGTCGTTTCCCAGCAATAAATTTTTGCGTAGGGTTTATTTATTTATTTGGATTGCCAACAGTTACTTCATTTGATGTACAAAATGCTTCGTGAAGTATACCTTGTAGATATAGTACTGAGATAACGACAAATAGACTGGTAAACATGAGGCTCCTGGCTTCGAGTCCCAGGTCGGGCAAAGTGTTATTGGGTTTTTCCATCAGGAATTTCTCAACAGCAGCCACGGAGCCTGGATTTGTGACGGTAGATAGTCTCACCACCTAATATACGACTATAATATACGACTTAAAAAACATAACTGATGAAATGTGGTTGTACATACTTTTAGGTACATCTTTTTTTTTACGGATGAGAAATCATCACATGACATGCTCCATCGAGAACGGAGGGCGCTCTCGACGGAGCGGAAGGGAGTGTCAGACTTGTACTGACTAAAACCCATCCATGTTCCTTCTTAGCCCTTTGTGTTCCAGGGCTACGGTATCTCTTTCGAACAGTCCCGCAGCCCTGGCAGGCACTATTAGGTTCGCCCTCTGCCTAACCCTTCGTGGACTGCAGGCATGATGTTACAGACTTACCTAAAATCATGACAGTGATAATTTGGAACATCTCAATCCAATTACCATTCAAGTCTTTCGTGTACATGCTTAGCACCCAGTTCCCGTGGTCCTCCGTCAAAAGAGGTCCAATCATAAACTCATTTTCTGCTACCTCTTTCAATTTGTTTTCAGCTTTGATCGAATACACATCATAGTTATTTTCTTGGTATATAATAGGTTTCGTATGTTTGCCGAATCTGGCAACGATTGGCTGCACGTCTTGTCCTATGTGCTTTAGTTTTGGTGCCTTTATATCAAGTTTCATGTCGTCCCCATTAGGTTTGCGTATGTAATATACAGACTTCGCATTTATCACCGGGGCGGATATCCGGATGACATCGTACAGAAACGCATTGACTATTATTGGTCGCAACTCCACTCGCGTTTTGGCTGTGAAAGAAAACCTTTTAAGTAACAATGTAACGTCATATATGGCCACTAATATGATACTGGATGTCTAAACCGCGTTATTCCTTATCAATGATGACACTGAGTGGTCAACATTCATCATCATCAGCCTATAATGTGCCCACTGCTGGAACACAGGCCTCCTATCTATGAGAGCGAGTGGGCTGTAATCCACCACGCGGGCTCAGTGCGGGTTGGTAGATGTCACATGTCTTCGAACTTTTAGTTCTAGAACGTGCCGGTTTCCTCACGATGTTTTCCTTCACCGTTTTTGAGGGCAGCGGTGATGAAATAAATAACACAAAGTAATGCGCCTGTCTGGGTTCAAACACACGGGTTACTGCTCGTAAGTCGGGGCTGCCACCACTGGGCCGCCGCTGCTCTTAAATATCAAATTAACATAAGTTATTAGTTTATCCTTCCACTGAAAGACCACACAGGAATTGCATGAATGGAGCAAAAAATTACTCCACGTAATAGGAGGAGTAATTTTTTGCTCCATTCATTTTTCATCTATATCAAACCATATTTTCAAGGGGTAGGCAGAGTAGCATAGTAACTATTGTACATGGAACGGATGCCGGTGAATACCAGTATTTTACATGGAGCGACTGCCTATCTGACCTTCACAACCCATTTAGTATTTTAAATATGTTATTAAATATGTTACCCCTTGGTAAGACTGATTGACAGACTTTTGGGCCACTGACTACCTGTAACGACTATCAAAGACCTACATAATTAAATGACAGCCGCAAGCAACGGCTTAACGTGATTTTCGAGGCACGTAGGAATCCCGGCATGTGATGGGTGGTCATCCATCAATTCCTAGGTTGGTCCGTAACCTAAGATCGACCCGAGCGGCTGTTATTATTTTTAACACTATCAATAACACTTGTAATGGTAAATATCCAGTTACAAGTGTCATTGATAGTTTTATTATTTTGCCATGAGTTCCTCCAAATCGCGTGACACATTGAGAGCATATTCCGAAAAATGTAGCAGAAAATCTTAAAACATTGCTTCGTTTAAAATAATTGTTTGCGGGACAATGAACAAGAACATTTGAATTTTCTTGAATTGTCGATACAAATATTATTGTGAAGACGAATATCTTACGCTATCCTGGACACCTAGGTATAAGTACGTATAAATAAAGAAAATAATAAATGCTTATTAAAGTGTGTCCAACGGTGAAATTAATAAAAAAATATTGTGGCTTCGACATGCCAAATTAACTTAATTAATTAAATTGAAGTGTCTGAATTTTAAAATAACTGATTTTTAAAGTATAGGTATACGGTACCAATAACACAAAACATTATTTTTATCTATTTGTCTGTTTGTTTGTTCTATCAAATCTCCGAAACGGCTGGACCGATTTTGACTGGACTTATACTGGCAGATAGCTTATGCTACTTTTGTTTTAGAAAAAGGATTTAGGGTTCCGTGCAAAAAAAATAAACCGTTGAAAGTGTTAACGCATTGAAAACATTCAAAGGCGCTTCATAAAATACCTTTGCTTTCACCAAAGGATCCCATATCAGTCAACTGATTATCTTGGACTCGTAAGAAGTATCATCTGCTTCTACTGGTAGATCGACGTAAAATTGCTGACTTTTTATTCTTGTTGAAAATCCTCAATAACAAAATTGATATTTATTTTAATGTGCCAAGTAAAACATTTCGGTTTATTCTACCCATACATGTACCTCATTACATCTTCGAATTATAGGCAGAACAGTTATAATGTGCGTGCTAGCAGAAATTTCAATGATTTATGCAAGGAATTTGATTTAGATCCATTCGCAATTAGTGTACTTTCGGCCTTTTGCTTAGGTCTCAAATTTTTCAAGTAACGGTTGGTTATATTGTATGCTTTTGTTTTTATTATGTTCTCTATTATTTAAGTTATAATTTCAAACTAAGATATGTATACTGCTGCTTTTAGCTTAAGTTAAATTAAAGCGGTGTGTTTTTAGCGTTCCGTACCCAAAGGGTCAATCGGGACCCTATTACTGACACTTCGCTGTCCGTCCGTCCGTCCGTCCGTCTGCCACCAGGCTGTATCTCATGAACCGTGATAGTTATCCAGTTGAAATTTCTACAGATTATGTATTTCTGTTGATGCTATAACAACAAATACTAAAAATAGAATAAAATAAATATTTAAGGGTTTATTATAATATTTATATTTAAGGTAATTTTTTGCTCGTTTTTAGGGTTCTGTACCCAAAGGGTCAAACGGGACCCTATAACTGAGACTTCGCTGTCCGTCCGTTCGTCCGTCCGTCCGTCCGTCCGTCCTTTCTTCGTTTTTATAAATAATGGTGCGGAACCCTTCGTGCGCGAGTCCGACTCGCACTTGGCCGGTTTTTTCTGGTCTGTGCTTACTTCACAAATTTGTATTTTATTTCTATACGTGAGGATTCGTAATTGGCTCTCTGGTGACTATTGTTCCCTTTCTTGTTTGTTTTTATTAGCTGTTAGTCGTCCAAATTAAAAAAAAAAATATATTATTGATCCCTGGGTTTCTAACTGAAACTTGCAAACGACTTGTCAGCAGATCACCGGTCTTCCTCCTAGCTACTTATTGTGCTATCACCGCTTTTGTATATCATTCAATCATTTTACGTACTAAACAAAACGTCTAAATACACGTTACATACGCACGAATCTCCTCTTTTTTGAAGCCGGTTAACAAATGACAAATATTTAGCCACGAGAATACTGGTGTAATTAAATAAGTGTGTAACTATTTGTTCTTATAAACCGAGTTCTTTTTTTATCTTGAGATAACAATTACGAGATACATACGTGTATCGTACAAACTAATAAACAATAATTCCTGAATATTTTAAGACTTGGTATGAGATGCTCTGTATGGTGTCGGACGTAAAGAATAGCACCATCCCATATCTTCCCGTGGGTGTCGTAAGAGGCGACTAAGGGATTAGCCAGAGAATGGGCAGCAGCGTTCTCTGTACTTTTGTAACAACCGTACTGCGATCGCCAACCCGCCTGCCAAGCGTGGCGATTATGGTAAAACCCCCCAAAATGTCAATGTGGCGACACTTGGGGGAGGCCTATGTCCAGCAGTGGACGTCTTTTGGGCTGAAATGATGATGATGATGGTATGAGATAAATACTTCATCAATTAAGGAGTAAATTATCACTGGTAAGTTTCTTTTTATTGTAGGTATCACTCATTTCTATTTCACAAATACTGTACGACCTAAATGGATGTCTAAATAAAAATCACTAGTACTTTCAACGCTCGGCAGAGGTCAGAGGAGGTTGGAGGAACATCCATCCAGTCATGCCAAAAAGGCATCCTTTTAGGTTTAGCTTAGTTAGTGAAACGTGTTGTTAATCACCTCTCACAAATTCGCTTCACGTCACGTTTTACTAAAACCGTGAACCAATTTCAGAATACCATTACTTAAGTACTACTAAGGTACAGTATTTAGTAGATATAGTACCTTCTTCTATCTAGCAACTGAAATAACATCGATATGACCCATTTACGTTTTAAAATCGCTGTAAAATTACTGAAACTATTCAAGAATGCAAAGTAAAGGTAATTTTAAAACGTCAAAACATATTTTTTATCGCTAAGAAGTAATTATTCTGATTAATTAACTGGAGCAATCAAGCTTGACGGTAGTTGGACGTTGATAAAGTACGTACCTACGATGTCTGGGTTTCCGAGCTTGTTTATGGAGAGGGTGTGGGTAAACTCCGCAAGGGTAAATAATAATAACACTAGTAATTCTTTTATCCCTTCGTTGGGTAATAGCGCGTTCATTCTTCGACACACGGTCACTGAAAGTCGGCACATTACTAAAGCAAACTGATGCGATATTTTATGAAAACATGATTGTATAGCAATCTGGCTAGTATTTATTCGTATAGTTTTACCTGTGCTTGTCGGTTTTCCTGCAGTCATTTATAGGTACAGAGAGGATGTTTTTGAGGGTCTTTTTGAAGCTTCAGGAAAATGATTTCAGGAGATCATTCTTATTAACTTTTAGAATAATTACTAACTTCATTCACAGATTTTGGAAAAAAGGTTTATACAGGTAGAAAAATTACATATATGTCATGTTTTATTTTATGTTGCAAGTCAATATGGATTAAAAATCTCTTCCTCACCAACGTATGTTAAAAAATCACATAAGTATCACATACTTACACCGTTTTCTATAAATTCTGGGCCCTTATTGCGCCGGCTCAAAAATAAAACCTAAAATATAAAATATCAGTTTTCCGGGTAGATAAGTTACGGTTTAATCCAGATGAGATAAGATATTTTATTTTTGCAAATATGGGTAAAAAACACGGTGACATCTAATATCTAAACTTAATATTATAAGGAGGAAAGATTTATTTGTTTGTTTCTTACTTACGATTTAACTCAAAAACTACTCGACCGATTTTAAAAATTCTTTTGCCTTTATAAAGCTAAATCTTTACCAGTAACATAAGCTATCATATATCAAAATTTTCGCGGGCGAAGTGCTAGTATAAAAAACCGGCCAAGTGCGAGTCGGACTCGCGCACGAAGGTTTCCGTACCATTAGTTAAAAAAACGAAAAAAAAAAATACTTTTTTGTATGGGAGCCCCCCTTAATTTTTTTTTCTTTTTTTATTATTTGTTGTTATAGCGTCAACAGAAATACATAATCTGTAGAAATTTCAACTGGTTAACTATCACGGTTCATGAGATACAGCCTGGTGACAGACGGACGGACGGACGGACGGACAGCGAAGTCTCAGTAATATGGTCCCGTTTGACCCTTTGGGTACGGAACCCTAATAAAATTAAGAACAGCCATATTTAACCAGAAGGCATGCAAAAGTACAAAATAAGTATTCTAGAGATGCTAAGTAACATAATAATAAAAAATCATTCTCATAACAATTTAATTATGAAGAACTTCAATAATTATTAAATTATGCACATTTTTTCTGTCGTCAACTTATTTCGTAATTGGAATTAAATAAAAATTAAATGTCATGTTTTTCGAGTTTCTAATCATCATCATCATCATTTTAGCCGAAAGACGTCCACTGCTGGACATAGGCCTCCCCCAAGTGTCGCCACATTGACCGGTCCCGTGCGACTCGCATCTAGCGGATCCCCAAAACCTTCAACAGGTCATCGGTCCACCTAGTGGGAGGCCTTCCAACGCATCGTCTCCCGGTTCGCGGTCGCCATTCCAGAACTTTACGGCCCTATCGGCCATCTGTTCTGTTCTAGTTTCTAATATGTGATAACAATTATTTTTGCCATATTATTCAAGGAAAATCAATAGTTTACTTTTGATTAAGTAACTAATTAATTAATAAACCTTTACTTTGCCATTGCCTGACGCTAATCGGCTCAAATAATTAATTAACCGTCGTTTTGTAAAAACAGTACCGTTAAGCCAAACTTAAATCTCAAAAACTGTACGATTAATTCGAATTTAATCCTGATGACCTGGGCGCATACCGTGAGGGTTGGTTCCAGGAGGAGCAGGATATAAACTATTAAAATACTTGAGGGAGGCCTTTGCCCCTCAGCGGAACAGCAAATGCTGTTCAAAAAATCACTTTACTTAGCGCTTATGTTTTATTATGAAAGTATTTGAAGATGTCTGATCCACTATTGATTTAATCCACATTTATCAGATAAATAACGTCAAATAGTACACTGAAAATAAACTACATTTGAAAGTTAACAGAAAGATAATACTTAGCTACTATATCTATTTAAGTAAATGGTCACTTGAAAACTGGTCAAGTAATTACTTGCTGCCTTATTTAATTATTCAGGACTAACTGGCCCATGGAACTTCGTCTGCGCCACATTATCCTCGTTTTTGATACTAAAATTTCTCATTTATGCTCTGCTCCTTTTGGTCGTAGCGTGATGTCATGATAAAACGTTGCCCCACACTAGGAATTTCTCCCGTATCGTGGGTGCGTTTACAAACATTTAACTTACATACAAAAACAGCCAGACCCGGAACAACTATCTGTAGGCCATACTAATATTTGTTCCGTGCGGGGATCGAACCCGCGACACGCAGCGCAGCAGTCGTTTTCTCAACCACTGCGCCAACTGTGCCGTCAACCTTACAATATTAAGTATACTTAGATATAGATTTTCTCATCATCTGCTCAGCGGACCTATTTCCAAATGTTCAGGCCGGCTTCTCCCGGATACACGGATACAACTGAATGCAGTATTTTATATGGAGTGACTGCCTGTCTGACCTCCACAACCCAGACGTTGTGTGTGATTTTTAGTTACTTGCACTTGTCCTCCGCAGCTTGCCGTGAAGCGATGTTGCGATATAACCCTTGTTATCTGACTTTCGGGCAAGACTACCAGTGACAACAGGCAAAGAACTATAATTGCAGCCGGGTGGTCCTAACATGCTTTATCACTTCACGACAAGAAATAAAGGCAATTACCGAGAGCATGGTAGGAGTGGCTACAACGCGACTTGCAGAAAACAAGTGGCTTGCGCGTGTCGCTTGACGCAAAACACGCAGTAAAGTTGCATCTCGTGCGGTCGTGAACAGGGCGTTACGAGGCATGGAATTTGATACGATAATAATGTTAAACACATTACCCTCATCAGTCGGGTAAAAATGGAGACAATGAGAGTCGATTACAAAACTAAAAACAGGTATTTACAGTTTGCAATACCTCACTTTGTTTTTATCAGTTTTGTTTACATTCGCTTAATGACTGAAGTGTGTTTTCAGGATGGTAATAAAACCGACATTATTTTCAAATCAAGTTTCTGGGATAGTATTAAATAGTTAAGACCGATATTCAACTAAATTACTGACAGAACCTGCCTTTTGCATTTTGTTTACGTGAAGTTTAGTAGTGTGGAAGGGAAGGAGGGGTACCTTTACGTGCTTTCAAATCGGGAAACGGAGCGTAAAACATACCAATTCATATGCAATTGTAATTCATATACTTAAGAATTAATGGCCAAGTAAAGGTATTTAAGAACTTCAAATATTTTAGACATTTTTTTTTTATTAATATTAAATTAGTTGTTTCGTTGTGTTGTGTTGTGTCTTGCAATAGTCATTAGCTCCTGAAATATAGGTTCTCGAACTTAACTTTGGAGACAGGGTTTCAAATGCCAAGTAATAATCCACTATAAGGCAATTAATACTTTATTACACGTACACTGTCACTTCCGTGATTATAAATTAATGTGATTCCCGTTATTTCGACGCTGTTGCAAGCTTCGTGAATCGTGATCGCAGGATGACTGAAGAATGCAATATAATTTATTTATTTAATAGTTAAGCCCTAGCCGTGTTGATTATCCACCACGTGAAGGAAGAGACGCGCGTGTTGATGTCAGGGTAGTACAGGTTGGCGCAATCGTGGGCACGCGAGAACACACCAATCACAGCTCCGGAAGAGTCGAGGAGCGGCCCACCGACGTCACCCTGAAAAAAATAAGCGCCGTTGCTATAAAAAACAAAATGTAGTCTTGGTATAGGCTCATCATCTGCCTAGCCTTTTCCCCTGGGGTTGGTGTCCAGTCTAACCGGATGCAGCTGAATACTAGTATTTTACATGGAGTGACGCTTTCTGTTCTCCACAATCTAGTTAGTACTGGGTATTATGATACCCCTTGGTAAGACTGGTTGTTGGACTGTCAGGCCACTGACTACTTCTACAGACTCAAAGATCTACAAATGCCAACCGGGTCAACTAGGGAAACTCGGTATGTAAAGGGAGGTCACCCATCCACGGACCAACCTAGGTAAACACGGATTAACCTGAAGATCGACCCGAGTGGCTGTTATTCGTCCTTCGAGCTTCACAGTGTTGGTTCACGTATACACTATAGAGAGTCAGTACACGAAGACCGACTTATTGGCGGGACCGACTCACCCTTTCACCAATGCAAAAGTAACACGTGCTGCGGTAGCTCTAGGCTAGTTGATAAAGAGATGCATAGTTCTTTTGGCTCTTCAATGACATTGAAAGTAGGGCGCGAAATTGTTTTGGAAAACAAGATGGCCGCATTAGTTCCTCAGAAGGATCCATAAATTACGTTACACGAACTGCATGATTTTTTGACTTTTTCAAATTTATGGAACCAAATATAGCTTTTTGTTAGAGAGAATAGGCTTTATTGCTAGACTTCCTAATTCTTACCTCGCACTGTCCCCTTTCGCCGACGTCCAGATAGCCAGCGCAGACCATGGTGTTGGTAACGGCGAACCCTGCCTCGTTGTGTCGGTTAGTGCAGGTCTGCTGGTTGATTATCCACACCTGGGCCACCTGGAGTCGCTCAGAGGGCGTTGCGCTGCTACCGTGCTGTTGAGCGGAGAAAGTCACGGAAAATCAAAAAGTTTTCATTCTTTTTCTTGTCAATGATTTCTATTAAATTATACTTTGTTACTTTATTTGAACTTTGACGTTAGTAGTGGCTTCGGACAGGTCCCTTAAGGTGAGGATGGTATTACACACAGAGCAGAACAGGAAGTGGCACATCGTTGGTGTATGACACCGCAATCATAATTCATTTTGTCAGAACACCAGCACTTCAACAGTGGTCCAACGATCTTCCAGTCGCTTTTACAAGTTTTCATGTGGACCATGGCAGTTGGTGGCTCACTGGAATCTTTTCTACAGGATTAACATAGTCAGCTGGAGATGGATATTTGAGGACCGACTTAGGGATGTTTTCATTTACTACGAGCTACCAAAGACAGCTTCAAGGACGTCCGTACACAGTACCGTCATACAAACCTACTACCTACGTACTACTCTTACTAATTGAAGGGTTTCTGTTAACCCAAGCTGATCCCTAGGCTCTTTAATGCCTTCACCACTTCCTAGAGTTTTAGCTGGGAAGATGAGTCGGCGCAAAAAAATCCCCATGAAAAAATAAATTCTATTCCAACGGATGGAAATTGGTGAAACCCACTTATTTCTTAATCGTGTGGTGCCTTAAATTACCTGGTGCCAAAGTTTTTATGCCCCCCAAGGGCATCTGACTTGGCTTTACCTGCCGTCGAGAAATATTTATTTATTAAAACTGTATGCACAACTATAAAAAAACACTGTGCCAAGGCGGGCTTAATGCCTTTGGGAAATATGATGTTCTCCTTCAGTGAAGCAAGTCATAATTCAATATGCACATGTAACCGAAAAATTAGAGTCGAAGCCAACTGAAGTATAGCTATGATGTACTCACAGACGTAACTCCCCATCCGACAGCCCACACCTGTTGCCGGTCTCCATACGTATAAGCTGCCCCGGCTATCCTGGCAGCTGCAACCAGGTTGGGCTGGAAGTTGATTGCCAGATTCGTTCTTAGGACTGCGATATCATTGACCAGGGTCGTGGGCTCGAAGTTCTCGTGAAGAGTTATACGGTTGATGATGTAGATCATGCCTCCGGAGTTGGCGTTGTTAGAACCAACCCTTGCACGCCACCAAGCAGGATTTATCCTGTAACAGAATTGATTTTTACCGTAACACCTATTTGACCTCCTTAATCTGGTTCTTTTCGTTAGTAGGACTCTTCAGATCAGTTGGGCCCAATTCAATAGCAGCGGACGTGGCGTTCATGATCTATTTATCGAGTAAGACTGTCGTGTAAACCAAGAGAAATCCCCCTTGGATATATTGATCAGCTCGCGCCTATTATATGGGTCATAACAAATAGTTGGCGAAATGTGGTATGTAGTTTGCATTCTTTACTAAAGGTCACCTCAGCCTAATGCCTGTGTTTGTGAAAGATGCACATACACATCTTGCACATTCACAAGATTTTTTTTTAATCACATGTTTGTCTCACCTTTTGTGTTATAAAGTAATTGGGTTATGGAGGACAAATAGGTAGTCACTTTCTCTAAAATACTGGTATTCTGCTGCATCCAGTTAGACTGGAAGCTGATCCCAAAATATGTATGTGTGAATAAGGTACAGAGATAATGAATGAGGAATGATTAAAATATCGTGAGGAAAGTTTTGAGTATGAAGGTGGATGGGTATAAGAGTAAAGGATGACCAAAGAAACGATGGATGGACTGTGTGAAGGATGATATGGCAAGAAAGGAGGGATCTGATGAGATGACAAGTAATAGAGAGGTATGGAAGAAGAAGACAGGAGAATGATTATAATGTAGACAGATGATGATGTAGGTAATTACATAAGAAATAGAAGCGATGGCGATCCTGCTTCCATTAAATCGTAACAAGTTCACACTTTGGGTGAATTTTACCTAACCAGAAATTAGTACCATAATAATTTTCCTTTTTCTGACCTCAAAAATAGTAGGTATCCAAATAAAATAACAGTTTCTATAGTCGGCACAGGGCTTCTTATTCAGTGTAGCAACATGTAATGTGAAGGACGTTAAGACGAAATTATGCAAACAGCTGAATACATGAATACAGGTCTGTATTCATGTATTCAGCTGTTTGCATAATCGATCTGCTAATTCTTTGTTGAGCTGTCACGATACACGACCGGCTCTCTTGACCTACTACAGTTGAGTCTTTTATAACTCCCATAGATGCTTCAAGGGCTATTTTTGTCTGCTCTTTATTCCGTACAATCTTCTTTTCCGATCCTCATTAGCTATGGCGTCGTGATACCGATACCACAGAATGACATGCCATCTCGTGTTTCCATAATATGTAAAGCCGAAATAAAAATGTGATATCTACAAAGTTTACAGACCAACAATTTTGTATTTTTTTTTTTGTTCATTCGCCCAAAATATTTGAGCGCGCTCTTTTTAAAACGAAAATGATCTATCGATCGATTTTGATCTTTGTTTTGGTAGTATTTTTTGGCCACTGAGAAATTGCAGCGAGCGTTTGGCGTAATCAAACAGCCAGGAGAGTCCAAAAATATGTCTAGTTTATTCTCGACCTCTCTACTTACTCTCCAGTAGTATAGAAGCAGGATGCTGCTGACAAGATGGCGGATGTGGTAAGGATGGACCCTCCACATTTCTGAATGTAGGGCCCGTCACCCTGGTTGGTCAGCAGAGCAGTGAGGAATGGATAGTCAGTGATATTTCCATCTCCTCCGCCAGCTATTCTTGTATCTAAACCTGGAAAAAACGTCAAAGATCCAGTTTTAAGACCTATTTGATCAAAGAGCAAGTATTAGACAAAAAAAAATATAATTATTAAAAAAAAAACATAGTTTGTTTAATTATTTACATTGACTATTTTAGTGAAGTAAAGTAAAGTGTTTACTTTATAAAACCTAGTTTTCTCGAAAAAACTTTATATTATTCGCCGAGACCTCCATGTCTCCCTCGTGAGTTTGGGTGAGATTCGACTTGACCCTCTCCCCGCTTAATCGCCGCCAATATATGGATACCCCTTTCGGGGTTACACACGTGATGTTATGTTATGTTATATGTATTTGAACTATTGTGTACAATGTTTTATAGTTTCCGGCTTGGTCAGCAATATTGCTCCTAGACACGACATATTGCTAATTGACTTTACCACGCGTTTACGTTTTCACGTCGTCGTCGTGTAGGTATTTTAATGTTCCATCAATAGTGTAGTTCACCTCAACATGATGTACTTGATAGTGCAAGCGGGATAGAACGGGATAGGCTGAGGAAGCGGGGGCACAATTATTTGAATCTAAACTGTCGCGTCGTTCCGTACGACTTTAATAACCTATAGTCCTTTCGCTATAGGATGGTGCGGGAGACATTAGATGAAACGTTTATTTTCAATAAGTTTACTACAGTTCCCAGTTATCCCTATTAATACCTATAAAAACACTTACCTCTGACATTGACGCAGAAGATACAAAATAAAAATAAAACAAAGATCTTCGACATTCTGTGTCACTTCACTGCCTCACTAACTAATAGATTAAAAAAACTTAATAAAATACCTATGTGGTTATCAAAAATATCTTAATATTTATCAGCACTATCAATTTATTATCGTCTACGAATCCGATTAACGTTTGACCTTCGATTGATTAGGTATTAGTTTAATAAATGGAGCGATGAGCATGAAATTCGAGTCGTTGACTCGTTACGAGTAGACAGAAGCCCGAAATTCTGACTACCAGACTTACTTATGGATATTTATATTGTATTACCCAGTCACTGGGTTGTAGAGGTCAGATAAACAGTCACTCTGTGACAAAACTCTCTCTGTTTAAAATAAAGCTGCTTTCGGTGATAAGTTGGGAAAAAGCTAGGCAGATGATGGTGACTAAACGGAGCCATGAACATTTGAATGTTTTTAAACACCATGCTTGAATGCATGCATGGCCGTCATCTTGTCGTCACAAGTGGAGCTTCTAATTATGGGCATGGATGGGTATGGGTCGGACAAGCTGTCTAAAGCTGTTTTATATCAAGAATTTTAGGGTATCTACGTTCTACGATCAGCTACATACACCGTCTGGTGACACCCCGGCCCTCCGGTTTTGCTTCTTCCATCGCGCTCTCACGGATTCGGAGCAGTTCGTTCAATTTCGGCGCTTGCCAGAAAGAAACCTTCAGCTTCGGTCAAAACTTTTTTAGTGGCCGAAACCTAAGCTTCGGTACACTACAAAATTAGGCCTCTTAGGCACATTCTCGCAACAAAAAGGTTACTGTGGAATTGCAGCTGTCATAGAACTGTGACTGTGATGATAATTTAAGATGGTGGATGTAAACGAATTCAGACCCTTCAGGGGTGCTGATGACGGTGTTGAGATAGAAATAAATATATTTAACAAAAATAAAAAGTTTAATTCACAAGGCAGGTTGGCTATAAAGGCAATAAAGGTAAAGCTAATTTTCGCAAATATATTATATCAAATGACAATTATATAGAACAAAAAGATAAATGTTGTTAATTTTTCCGTCTTTTTTTATAAATCAGATGTGACCGGTGTTTCGTACCTGACTACTCTGAGAAGAAACAGCCGAAACAAACTCAGAGGTCATAATCTCTTTTAAGGACCAGACATAATCTTGGACAAATCAAATGAAGACTAGGTAGATAAGATGGTCTTTTAAAGAAAGATGACTTTTAAAATACTATCTTCTAAATAATATAAGAGAATACGATTTTTCTATAATCACATTCTCATTAAACTTTTCGCGGTAAGTCGGTTAGAATATCAACATGTACAGGTTTGGTTAAGTTGGCCACATTCTGCGGTTGAGGCTGGGTCTGTGGCTGGGGATGAGGCTGTCTTCTGAAGCTGTTCCTAATCCGGGCAGCTCTCTGGTGTGTCCACTCGCGGTTCTTCTTCGGCAAGAAAGACGCGACGATAAGAAACACGAAAATGCTTCCGAAGAGACACCAAAGGAAGGTTGCACCATTCCCTGGGAAAACAAAGATATCATTTAACTTCGGATTGATTCCAGAATAAGACAGGAGCCCGAAAGAATACCAGTCTTGCTGTTGCGTAACTTGCGTATCTACTAGTAACGCAGTTGTGGAGGTCATATAGGTATTCGTTCCATGTAAAATACTGATATTCAGGTACTTTCTTGCATGAAATTGATTGACTATACGAAGGAGTGTGTTATCATTAAAATTTCTTGATTGTGTTCTCTAAACATTACACGAAGTACTCGAACGCGCAGTCGACCATTATAACCAAATACTTACTGGTCAGTCCTCCCGAGGAAGGCGGTCGCTCCAACCTGGTAGTCACAGACACCTCCTCGTCTTCATCGCTGAGCTTGGCCACCACTGTCCAAGGACGCAGGTCTATGGCTGTGGGACTTTCAATGTAGAGGGTACACGTTCCGTACATTTGACTCTTGAGCGAAAAGTACGGATGAATCGCGTTCTCGTCGACAAAACCTGCATAAAACAATTGATTTTAGACAGCCCCCTCGGTGTTAAGTTACACCAAAATTTAAACCTCCAAATGTGTGTTAAATCTATACTTTATTCAGGTTGTTAAGTGATTTTAATAAGGGGGGTTACAATGATCATGCACCAAATAATTCGCAACATTTGTTATCGTAACGCTGAACCTGAAAAGGGTTCATTGTATAGTATACTCGTATACGTCATTAATTACCGCTTTTAAAGAAAACGTACAATTTGTTCAGAAAAGAGCGGCAGTTACGCCGTAGCCTACAGAGTAAGCAAGCTGAAGTGGCTGTGGGCTTGGCATGTTTATCGGAGGAGCGATGATCGATGGAGCAAACGACTCCAGGCCCATTATTCAGAAACGCTCGGATTCGATTTCGATTCCATAAGTCGTATGTCTATCTTTTTTTGCATTACGGAAGCGAGCGAGATAGACATACGACTTTCCGAATCGAAATCGAATCCCAGCGTTTCTGAATACGGGGGCTTTAGTGGAGACCGCGTCAGCAAGTGTAGTGGACGTCCCCGACCCGCCCCGCTAGCGAGGGACGCCCCCGCTACTGGATCGACTCGACCCTAAAAGATGGCTGGGATAGACTGGATGCGGGACGCAGAGAACAGGGTGCTGTGGCGTAGCTTATGGGAGCCACATGTCCAGTCGTGCACTGCATTCATCATTTCAGCCCAAAAGCCGTCCAATGCTGGACATAGGCCTCCCCCAAGTGTCGCCACATTGACATTTTGGGGGGTTTTGACATAATTGCCACGCTTCGCGCTTGGCAGGCGGGTTAGCGATAGCAGTACGGTTGTTGCAAAAGCACAGAGAACGCTGCTGCCCATTCTCTGGCAAATCCCTTAGTCGCCTCTTACGAAACCCACAAGAAGATATGGGATGGTGCTATTCTTTATGTCCGACACATACAGTGCACTGCATTAGACTGAGTTGAATGATATATTTGTTCGATTTATGCGAACACAAGTGTATGGATGGAACAGTGGTCTGCATTTCCTTTTGCTTACCTAGTCCGTCGCTTCGCACAAATCTACAGTATTCTATCTCGGGTCCAAACGCTATGCGCAAGCGAACCACGACCTTGTTGTCCTGCCAGCGGTGATACACCATCAAACGCTCTGAAACAGAATAAACATTGTCCTAATACGAAGTCAAACTCTACGCTGTGTATTATTGTTATCTAACAAATTATAATGAGAAAATAATACTGATGTGCGAGTAAAAAAGTATAGGTATTTGGTGTTGGTATAATATTCTTATTCTTACCGTTGACGTAAACATTAAAATAGTCTCTCTTTTCCTCGAGATAGGATGTATTTTGCAGTCCTACATTGCAGCTCCACCGGCCTTGGGCTGATGTCCAGATGCTCTTGAACCTAATGCCGCATTCTCCAGCGTCGAAACCGTTGCCGACGTACTCATAGTCTGGTGTTGAGGTTGCTGCAAAAAAGGGGCGTTTTTTTAGTGTATTTAATATTATGGCTCGCTGTTGGGCTAAAATTTCTCCAAACTCCTACCAAAACTTCATGTTTTGCCACATCTGCCCTACAAGCATATCATATTAACATGGTGATCCTCGATATCCAAGCGCCCAGTTATTGTTTTTCCTCCTGGACCCCACACATGTGTTATGACGCAGTCTGCTTCTAACGCAGCAATATACTACGCTGCATTGCTCGTTGGCTAATCTTGAGGTCGCAAACAGTAGACCTACAAGCTTTCGACACCGTAGGTTAGATTAGGTTAGGTTAGTAATAGCAGGACACGTGTTATCCTATTCACTCTAGCAATCGTTGCCAGTACTGAATAACGTTGTATACTAGTTATCAACCAGCGTCTCAAACCCTAGGTTTAGATTATAGGTGTGATACTCACACGGCCCAACGTTGAAAACAGTTCCGTTCGGCGCCCTGAAGTAGCAGTAGCGAACAGGGGCGCCTATCGAGCATGCCATCGTAAGGGCGTCGCCTTCCGTGCCCGAAATGCCATTATATTTGGTTTCCAATTCCGGCAAAGCTGGTAAAAATAACATAAAATGTTTTGTATAACTTTAATTTTAGCAGTAGAGCTGAAACTGTTAAGAAGAAACAACCGTATAAAATAGACATTAAAATATGCAATAAGAGTGCTTGACTAAAAGATGACGAAAAACAACTGAAGTGCACCTATCAAGTTTTCAGACCCACTTTGTTTCCCCATCCACAAACCTATATTATGAAGATGACATATTAGGGATAATACGAAAGAGTATCCCAAAGTAACAAGTTGCTGAAGGAAGTAGTACACACGAAATTATTGATTCAATAGAAAACAAGATAAACAGTAAGTATGTCTCGCCGTTGTGTTGCTATCGACAGAATCGAAATAACAGTAGATAATAAATTAAACTGCTAAGGTAACGATAAGATAATTATTGCTTTGTTTTTAATTATAGAGACTTTAAAATTAAAAAAGAATGAGGTGAACCTACTGTTTAGAGGAGGATTGTAATTATCTATCGCTGCCGTGCTTGTGTCGAGGAAGCCATAACCGATGCCCACAGTGGTGTTAACGGCACAGCGCCATATGCCCTCTTTCTCTAAGTAAGACATTAAAAGGGACAGTTTGCAGTTGTTGCGTTCAGCATACGACTCGTAACTGCAAGAGAAAACAGTATTACCTGACGTAATTTAGAAAATTAAAGTACAGCAAACGTACCTCCGGCTGGGCCACATGTGTATTACACTCAATATTGTACTAAATTTAACACGAAAAGACATAAATAATATAGTTTCAACGTCCAATTACATTCTCCTAAAAGAATGCTTGGTAGTACTTGGCTTCAAATTTCCAGAAAGAGGAGTTTCTTTCTTCAGCATCAATTATTACTGTAATTGTTTTTTCAAAGTATGCTGCTATGTTGGAAAATACCTTTGCTTCTTGGAATATGCTCTTTCTACAACTGCTGCACTTTTGCCTCCATCTATGCAATCTTAGGTCTAAGGACACTTACCGTGTGGGTTGTTGGTTATCCTGGTTCACCCCAGGGCTGGCGATGAAAACTGTACCGGAAGGGTTGCGGAAAGTGCAGCTTTGGACCTGGTACTCTTCAGGCACGGAACACGTTAGATTCACGAATAATTGCTGGCGTACCACGCTGGTTGTAACTACTGGGGTGGAGTCCACTAGAATGAATCGAGGTCACAGGACTAAAATTTCTGAGTTCTTAACATGAAGAAGATATTGTGAATGAGAATATGATCGTAATATGTTGCAAGATACTTCACACAAGTCAAAAAAAATGTTTAGTCAGAAATTCGTCAGTGTGAAAAAAGCATGCATGCGTCAAAAAGTTTATAACAATAAACTTTTCTGATGTTACTTCTTATTTTTAAGTTTTAGTTATAAAGCATTTGATGTAAAAGATGCATTTTGGTGAAAGATTTCAAACATTAAATTGTAAAATATTATTCTATACCAGGTGCTACCACATCTACGTCGAGCCAGCTACTACGAACTGTAACTGTGCCAGGAGTGCCGACAAATAGCTCCCAAGATCCTCTATGTTCCCTTCTCACTCTGTCCAGAACAAGCCTGCATGGACCAAATCCATCGAAAACAGTTGTGCCCGTGTTAGCCTTCAGCCTGCAATGGACCGCATCTTCAGGTCCCAGAGTAACATTCACGGCACTGCCCAAAGTCCATACTACACGTTCAAAGTTCGATGCGTTTGATTCTAGGAACAGAACGAAATGGTTGGTACTATTAGCTAGAAATCTATTGTGGAAATGGATGACCTAACATGATACGGGTTTGTCAGAGTTGGACCTATCGTACACCCACACATCACCAGTTATAGAAAAGTCCCATTAAACAGGGGGCAGGCGAATCTATTGCCACTCGTGCTGCTAGAATACAAATATTACTTTCGTCGATCTGGGTATTTAAACCAACCCTTATGCACAGTAGACGTCCTCGCGACCACTAGATCCAACAAGGAGATACATGAACAAGGCCTTGATCAGACAATGGACGATTCGTCCGCTGGACAGAAATGACCGCTGAAAAGAATCCTGTCCAATGGTTGCCGCGTTGATTTTTATCCATTAGTTGTTGCAAATTATCCGCGTCCATCCTGATGACAATGTCCATCGTTTGCTCAGCGCCATAAGTTACTGTATAAGAGGTTAGAATTACATTATGATAATACAATGGGAAACGGCGTTATTGAGGTTTGGCTAAAGTTATAGACCGTTAAATGATTTGGTTTTCCTTTCCCCCCGTAAAGTTGCCCAGTTTATGTCGTGATTTTAATTAATAAGTACGGAACGCTTTGTTTGTTAATCATGATGCAATTAAAAAAAATATTATCAAGTATTAATCTTATCTGTTTTTATTGAAACGTTGGTAAGTAGGTAAAGTTTAAAAAAAATGTACTACGTTGAGGTATTCCGTTTAGGACTCTAGGATTCAGAGAAATGTAGCTTTTTAGGTTTAAAAACAAGCTCATATGAAAATAAAACGCTAAGCCGTATGTAAAGTCATTGCCTCTATTTTCGTCAACTTCAGGGAACTTCAGGACACACAAATTGATGAAGGTGTAAACGATTTGACCGTACATCTGCCAAAAATGGTGGCACCAGCCCCAGAGTAAAAATCTATCGGTTGGAACTTCAAATCATAAAGACGCTTTTTTTCGTCATACTTTGCAATAGCTAATTATTAATTAGTCATTAGCGTTATTTTTATGCTGATTACAAAAGACAACTCTGGGCAACTCCTGGTTCGTCGACTCGCAATAGTAATTGAATAAACTCACCTTTAACACTAATAAAGACAAAAACTAAAAATAAAGCTAGTATTTTCCGCATCTTATAATTTGTATCACTTCACTCTGCAATGTAATTTTGAAGCCACCGACTAAATAAAACTATCTGATTAAAATAAAAAAAAAGTATGATAATCAAAAAATGATGACTAAGCGTTATCATCATTATCTTATCGTTCAGGAAAAATATCGATTGAACCAGAAAGTGTAGCAGGCCCGAAGGTACGCATGGCGACAAATCAAGCTCTATTAATCCAGTTTCTTTATTATTTATCTCTCATTTTACGGGAAATCTGTACAAAGCAAGGCCATGTTATACTGGAAATGTATAGCTTGATGTTTTGCCGTGTCTACCTTGGACGTTACCTTCAGGTTACTGTGGAATTGCAGATGTCATAGAACTGTGACTGTGATGATAATTTAAGATTGCGGATGTAAACAAATTCGGACCTTTCAAATTCAAATTCAAATTCAAATTCATTTATTAATTTTGTGAACACAGGGTACAAAAATGATGTTGTATAAAAATGTTTGGTCCATCCTATGTTCCGCCGAAAGGCATACAAAATAGTGAGGTTATAGTGTCGCTAAAGTCAATATTAATAAGTCAATATTATCAAATTTAAATTAATTATAGAAGTACAACATCTCATAAAATACAATGTCAGCAAATTAATTTTGTCAAAAATAAAATGACGTAGAACAAAAAATCGCACAAAAAAGAAAATAAATACAATGTCAGCAATATTACAATTGTCAAACTAAAATTAATTTAAACAGTACAAAAAATCATAAAAAATACAATGTAATAAAATTTAAAATTATCAAAATTAAATTAAGTATAAGAATTATTAAATTAAGTTATATTATAAACATTAAATTAATTATATCCGTAACAAATTCCACAGTAATACAATTTCACCAAAATTAGATTTGTCAAAGTTAAATTAAATTGTACAAAATTATTTAATCATTTTGTCATTAAGGAATTCATCGACAGAATAATATGCCTTTTCATTCAATAATTTAAAAAGCTGTCGTTTAAAATTATTTAGGTTGTTAGCTGAAATAATTTGATTTGGTAATTTATTATATAGTTTGGGAGCCATTGCATATATGCTTTTATGGAGAAATTTGGTTTTTGTGTATAGCAAGTGCAACTTATTTGAGCGTCGTTGACTTTCGACAGGTTTATAAAGATGCATATTCAGTTTTACAAAAACACAGGCTTCATAGATATAAAGTGAGGGCACGGTCAATATTTTCAAGTTCTGGAAATGTGGCTTGCATGAATCCGTCCGTTTTATTTTGCATATAGCTCGAATGCATTTTTTCTGTGCTATAAGTACTCGATCAACTTTAGCACCATTGCCCCAAAATATCAGGCCATATCGCAGGGTGGACGCAACGTAACCATGATAAGCTGCTAAGAGTGCGGTCATGTTTGCAATTTTACCAAGCATCCAAAGAGCATATGAAAACTTACTAAGTTTCCCACACACACTGTTAATTTGGGTCTGCCAAGACATATCGTTATCAATGTATAGGCCCAGAAATTTAGTATTATTAGATTCTAGTATTGGATCGCCTTTATAACTGATTTTAACTTAACTTTCAGAGGTGCTGATGACGGTATTGACATACAAATAAATATATTTACCAAAATAAAAAAAAAAACGTTTTATTCACAAGGCAAGTGACTATAAAGGTAAGAAATGCAAAGCTAATTTTCGCAAATATATTATATCAAATCACAATTATATAAAACAAAAAGATGATACACATTAATATGTGTATAACCACTGGATCATACCCGGAAAGCCTAAAAACTACCATCGTTAAACCCATCTTCAAAAAAGACAACAAACAGAGTATGAACTGTTACAGACCTATTGCACTTATTCCAATAATTTCGAAAAATTTTTAAAAATTCTTTTATAATCAAATTTATAATTATTTAGAATAAATCAACATTCTTACAGAAGACCAGAAAGGTTTCCGCTAGAACAAAACAGTAAACATGGCTATATTTGATTTTATAAATAACGTCATGGGTAATGTGGATAAAAAGACTCCGGTATGTTCCATTTACTGCGATATGACCCAGGCTTTCGATTATGTTAATCATAATATTCTCCTCAGTAAACTGGAAGCTTATGGCATTAGAGGCAATTTACTAAATCTTATTGAATCTTATCTGAAAAATCGTAAATAATATACAGTAATTTCTAAAATAAACATTAATACTAAAAAAGAAGAAACATATGCATCAAAAAAACGTATAGTTAAATATGGAGTCCCACAAGGGAGCGTATTGGGTCCTTTGTTATTCATTATCTATATAAATGACCTGTTATTAGTAACTAATTATCCAGTATCACTTTTTGCCGATGACAGCACAGTCACTATTCATTCTATAAATAAAGATAGGTATGAACATGAAATTAATAGTACAATCTATTCAATAATTAACTGGTTAGATAGCAATAATTTAAAAATCAATCTTGAAAAAACAAAAATTATGTTCTTCAGTCAACGTTTGGAAGCACCAAATATTAATGCTCAACACAAATTAACCGTTATAAAAAAAGGTAGATACGGCAAAATTTTTAGGTGTAACCATTGATAAACGTCTGAACTGGAAAGCTCACACAGAAGAATTAAATAAAAAAGTATGTTCTTCTGTCTATGCCCTCTATAAATTAAAACCTATTATAAGTACCAATGCGCTTATAACTGCCTACCATGGTATTGTCGGCTCGTTATTGAGGTTTGGAGTTATATTTTGGGGAAACTCTACTAATAAAGAAATAATTTTTAAGTCACAAAAAAGGTGTATTAGGGCTATGTTTGGTTTGAAAATAACTGATAGTTGCAAACAGTATTTTATTAAATATAACATTTTGAGTCTGCCTTCCTTATTTATTTATGAAATAGCTATTTTTATACAAACCAATCCTAACCTTTTTAAGAAACTATCAGACGTTTGTATTCGTAATCGACGGGATAATAATAAACTATGCGTACCAAGATCAACCACGGCATTGATGCGTAAAAGTATTTTTTGTATAGCATGTAACAAACTAGCTTATTCCTTGATGAGTGTGAGGAGGGCTTGAGGAGGAAATAAGCTAATTTGTACATTGAATAAGTTAAAAAGGGGAAAATGAATATATAATTGATGAGATGGATTACAAACTATTATTTAAAAAAAATAAAGCACTTAACACCCACACTTAACGTCTCTAAAAGGCAAACTCGATTGCTGAGGATGAAGATTCAGGACCCGCAGGTTAGTTCCCGATGAACATCAGCTACTGACAGCAGCAGCTCCCGTAGATTCAGCAGTTGATAATATCAGACAAGGCAGCCTCCGAAGTAGTATGAAAGGTCCCAGGAGTCCGTAGTGAGATCTCCTGGGCAGTGACCAAATCAGTTAGATTCAGAAATAAGCCTGACTGTGCTTTTTCCTCTCTCCAGTGAAGTCCGAAAAAGACCTCTGACTCCACTCAGGTATAAGCTGGTGATCACTTCAATCTCGGCTTCCACTCTGCCCCTCAGTTTCTCGTCAGGCCTTTTTCAATTTATTTCTTTTCCGATTCAAATTGTTGCGCTCGCAACTTGCCAGTATTCAAAACAGCCAGCAACAATCGGTCTAAAACCTTGCCCATAATATTTTTATAAATAAAACTTAGAATACCTTTACACATCAAATATTCGTGATTATTTATGAAATACAACAATTGAACTGACGTATTGGTGATAATCAGTTTAGTAATATAAAATCTAAATGAAACCTTCATAGAGAACTTGGCTGGTAACAATTTAAAATTAAAAGTAAATAACAGCTGACAAGCACCAATCATTTATAATAAAATCCCAAAACTTATTAGGCAAATGCCGACGGCTCTGTTTAAAATACATTTAAAAAAATACCTTGTAACTAAGTGCTATTATACCATATCAGAATTTTTAAATGAACGCAATTAATTAAATAGATTTCTATAATTACGACATTCTTCACAATTTTAGTCTCAAATCTGTAAAAATAATACTTTGTTTTATTTTTAATTAGCATTAGTAATATCTTTTTAGGGTTCCGTAGCCGAATGGCAAAAAACGGAACCCTTATAGATTCGTCATGTCTGTCTGTCTGTCTGTCCGTCTGTATGTCACAGCCACTTTTTTCCGAAACTATAAGAGCTATACTTTTGAAACTTGGTAATTAGATGTATTCTGTGAACCGCATTAAGATTTTTACACAAAAATAGAAAAAAAACTATTAATTTTGCGGTTCCCCATACATAGAACTGAAAACCAAAATTTTTTTTTTCATCTAACCCATTCGTGTGGGGTATCTATGGATAGGTCTTCAAAAATGATATTGAGGTTTCTAATATCATTTTTTTCTAAACTGAATAGTTTGCGCTAGAGCCACTTCCAAAGTGGTAAAATGTGTGTCCCCCCCCCTCTAATTTCTAAAGTAAGAGGAGGAAAATTCTGAAAATATTTAAGTTTGTAGAACGTAAAAAAAACTATCAACGAAAATTGGTTTCAATAAGATATGATGTTTAGTTTTTGAGATATGGGACTTTTTCATCAAACTGCATCAGTAACTTTGTTTTTCATTAACATACTATGAAAAACCAATTTAGTTTTGCGGTTTAGTGGAAGTTTACAACTAATACTACTAACTAATGAATGACAGTTCAAAATATTGTTTGGGGCTATGGAACCCTGTGTGCGAGTAAGACTCGCACTTGGCCGGTTTTTTAGGGTTCCGTAGCCGAATGGCAAAAAACGGAACCCTTATAGATTCGTCATGTCTGTCTGTCTGTCTGTCTGTCTGTCTGTCTGTCTGTCTGTCTGTCCGTCTGTATGTCACAGCCACTTATTTCCGAAACTATAAGAACTATACTGTTGAAACTTGGTAAGTAGATGTATTCTGTAAACCGCATTAGGATTTTCACACAAAAATAGCAAAAAAACAATAAATTAAGGGGGTCCCCATACTTAGAACTGAAAACCAAAAAAAAATTCTTCATCAAACCCATACGTGTGGGGTATCTATGGATAGGTCTTCAAAAATGATATTGATGTTTCTAATTTCATTTTTTTCTAAACTGAATAGTTTGCGCTAGAGCCACTTCCAAAGTGGTAAAATGTGTGTCCCCCCCCCTCTAATTTCTAAAGTAAGAGGAGGAAAATTCTGAAAATATTCAGGATTGTAGAACGTAAAAAAAACTATCAACGAAAATTGGTTTCAATAAGATATGATGTTTAGTTTTTGAGATATGGGACTTTTTCATCAAACTGCAGCAGTAACTTTGTTTTTCATAAACATATTATTAAAAACAAATTTAGTTTTGCGGTTGTGTGGAAGTTTACTAACTAATACTACTAACTAATGAATGACAGTTCAAAATATTGTTATTATATTGTTTGGAGCTATGGAACCCTGTGTGCGAGTAAGACTCGCACTTGGCCGGTTTTTTTTTTAATTTCATAGTTTGCTGTGTAGACTCAAGTTTTTTTTATTTCTTATTTGTTTTATGGTTTATTGTAAACCAAAAAATATGTTATTTTGTACGCCATACATGGCAAAACATGCAGATCTACCTGTTTATTTTAAGACCTTGCACATATCATTTGATGTATACTCATGTTTTACAATAAAAAATACAATACAATACAATGAATGTTGTTAATTATGCCGTCTTTTTTTAAATTAGATGAGGCCGGTGTTTCGTACCTGACTACTCTGAGAAGAAACAGCCTCTCTTTTAAGGTCCAGACATAATCTTTGCCAACTCACATTAAGACTATGTAGTATGTATGTAGATGGTCTTTTAAAGAAAGATGACTTTTTAAATATGAACTTCTAAATAATTAAAGAGGATACGATTTTTCTAAAATTACATTGCCATTAAACTTTTCGCGGTAAGTCGGTTAGAATATCAACATATACAGGTGTGGTTAAGTTGGCCACATTATGCTGTTGAGGCTGGGGCTGTGGCTGGGGATCAGGCTGTCTTCTGAAGCTGTTCCTAATCCGGGCAGCTCTCTGGTGTGTCCACTCGCGGTTCTTCTTCGGCAAGAAAGACGCGACGATAATAAACACGAAAATGCTGCCGAAGAGACACCAAAGGAACGTTGCACCATTCCCTGGAAAACAAAGAAATCATTTAACTTCGGATTGATTCCAGAATAAGACAGGAGCCCGAAAGACTACCAGTCTTGCTGTTGCGTAACTTGCGTATCTACTAGTAACGCAGTTGTGGAGGTCGTATAGGCATTCGTTCCAAGTAAAATACTGGTATTCAGGTAGTTTCTTGCTTGAAATTGATTGACTATTAATGTATAAAGCATCGTGTTATCATTAAAATTTCTTGATTGTGTTCTCTAAACATTACACGAAGTACTCGAACGCACAGTAAACCATTATAACCAAATACTTACTGGATAGTCCACCCGAGGAATGCGGTCGCTCCAACCTGGTAGTCACAGACACTTCCTCGTCTTCTCCTCTGAGCTTGGCCACCACTGTCCAAGGACGAAGGTCTTCGGGTCTGGGACTTTCAATGTAGAGGGTACAGGATCCGGTCATCTCATTCTTGAGGAAAACGTACGGATAACTCACGTTTTCGTCGACAAAACCTGCACAAAACAATTGATTATAGCAAAATTTAAACTCCATTTGTGTGTTAAATCTATACTTTATTCAGGTTGTTAACTGATTTTAATAAGAGGGTTACAATAATGATGCACAAAATAATTCGCAACATTCGTTTTCGTAACATCATCATCAGCCTATATTGTTCCCACTGCTGGGACACAGGGCTCCTCTGTATGAGAGGGAGTGGGCTGTAATCCACCACGCGGGCCCAGTGCGGGTTGGTAGATGTCACATGTCTTCAAATTTTTAGTTCTAGAACATAGAATTTCATGAACATTCATGAACATAGAGTTTCCTCACGATGTTTTCCTTCACTGTTTTTGAGTGCAGCGGTGATGTAATAAATTATACAAAGTAATGCGCCTGCCTGGGTTCGAACCCACGGCTTACTGCTCGTAAGTCGGGGCTGCCACCACTGGACCACCGCTGCTCTCTATCGGTTCGGGTCGGTTTAGAGCGATCATTGCTAATGCGTAGTAGCGTAATACGTAGTACTGTCAACCAGCGTGAGCGTTCATTGTATCTACTCATCATTTTTAACCGCTTTTTAACAAAATGTAGCACTTCCACACATTTTTTCAGAAAAGAACGGCAGTTACCGACATAGTCTACAGTGGCTGT
Organism: Cerastis rubricosa; assembly: GCA_949152445.1. Lineage (NCBI taxonomy): Eukaryota > Metazoa > Arthropoda > Insecta > Lepidoptera > Noctuidae > Cerastis > Cerastis rubricosa. Next base: position 6,829,915 of record OX424547.1, read on the forward strand.
GGGCTTGGCATGTTTGTCGAAGGAGCGTTCACCGATGGAGCAAACGACTTATGGAGTGGAGACCGCGTCGGCAAGTGTACTGGACGTCCCCGACCCGCTCCGCTAGCGTGGGACGCCCCCGCTACTGGATCTACTCAACCTTAAAAGATGGCTGGGATAGCTTGAGAGAGCCGCATGTCCAGTAGTGCACTGCATTAGACTGTGTTGATTGTTACATTTGTTCGATTTATGTGAACAAAAATGTATGGATGTAACAGTGGTCTGCTTACCTAGTCCGTCGCTTCGCACAAATCTACAGTATTCTATCTCGGGTCCAAACGCTATGCTCAAGCGAACCACGACCTTGTTGTCCTGCCAGCGGTGATACACCATCAAACGCTCTGAAACAGAATAAACATTGTCCTAATACGAAGTCAAACTCTATGCTGTCTATTATTGTTCATCATCATTCTCTTGCCCTTATCCCATTGTTTATTCCATTGTTATCTAACAAATTATATTGAGAAAATAATACTCATGTGCTAGTCTCTTAGATTGGCTTTCAAGATTTTAGCTAATCGGTATTTGGTGTTGGCATAATATTCTTATACTTACCGTTGACGTAAACATCAAAATAGTCTCTCTTTTCCTCGAGATAGGATGTATTTTTCAGTCCTACATTGCAGCTCCACCGGCCTTCGGGTGATACCCACATGCTATTGAACCTTATGCCGCATTCTCCAGCGTCGAAACCGTTACCGACGTACTCATAGTCTGCTGTTGAGGTTGCTGCAAAAAAGGGGCGTTATTTTAGTGCATTTAATATTATAGCTCGCTGCTGGGCTAAGATTTCTCCAAACTCCTACCAAAACCCTTCATGTTTTGCCACGTCTGCTCTGCAAACACATCGTATCAGCATGGTGATCCTCGATATCCACGTCCCCAAGCGCCCAGTTATTGTTTTTTCTCTAGAATCCCACACATGTGTTATGACGCAGTCTGCTTCTAACACAGCAGCAGTATACTTCACTTCCTTGCTCGTTGGCTAATCTTGAGGTAGCATATAGTAGACAAGCTTTCGGCGCCGTAGGTTAGGAATAGCAGAACACGTGTTGTCTTGTTCATGCTTAGCAATCGTTGCCAGTACTGAATAAAGTTGTATACTAGTTATCGACTAGCGTCTCAAACCCTAGGTTTAGATTATAAGTGTGATACTTACACGGTCCAACGTTGAAAATAGTTCCGTTCGGCGCCCTGAAGTAGCAGTAGCGAACAGGGGCGCCTATCGAGCATGCCATTGTAAGCACATCGCCTTCCCAGCCCGAAATGTCTTTATATTTGGTTTCCAATTTCGGCAAAGCTGGAAAAAATAACATAAAATGTTTTGTATTACTTTAATTTTAGCAGTAGAGCTTAATTTGTTAACAAGAAACCACCGAATAAAATGACATTAAAGAGTGCTTGACTGTAAGATGACGAAAAACAACTGAAGTGCACCAATCACGTTATCGGACCCACTTTGTTTCCCCATCTACAAAGCTATATTATGACGATGGCATATTAGGGATAAATACGAAAGAGTATCCCGAAGTAAAAAGTTCAAAAGGAAGGAAGGAAGTAGTAAACACGAAGTTATTGATTCAGTAGAAAACAAGATAAACAGTATGTCTAGCTGTTTTCTTGCTATCGACAGAATCGAAATAGCAGTTGATAATAAATTGAACTGCGTAACGATAAGATAATGATTGCTTTGTTTTTAATTAAAGAGACTTAAAAAATAAAAAAGAATGTGGTGAACCTACTGTTCTGAGGAGGATAGTCCAAGAAGCCATAACCGACGCCCGCAATAGTGTTGACGGCACAGCGCCATATGCCCTCGTTCTCTAAGTCAGGCATCAAAAGGTACAGTTTGCAGTTGTTGTGTTCAACATGCGCCTCGTAACTGCAAGAAAAAACAGTATTACCCGACGTAATTTAGAAAATTAAAGCACAGCTAACGTAGCTCCGGCTGGGCCATATTTGTATCACACTTTACATTGTACTAAATTTAACACAAAACGACAAAAACAATATAGTTTCAATGTCCAATTACATTCTCCTAAAAGAATACTTGGTATTACTTGACTTAATATTTCCAGAATGTTGAGTTTCTTTCTTCGGCATCAATTATTTCTATAACTGTTTTTTCAAAGTATGCTGCTTTGTTGGAAAATACCTTTGCTTCTTGGAGTAGCACAGCTCTTTCTACAACTGCTGCACTTTTGCCTCCATCTATGCAATATTAGGTATATGGTCACTAACCGTGTGGGTTGGTGGCTATCCTGGTTCACCCCAGGGCTGGCGATAAGAACTGTACCGGAAGGGTTGCGGAAAGTGCAGCTTAGGACCTGGTACTCTTCAGGCACGGAACACGTCAGATTCACGAATGATTGCTGCTGCCCCATGCTGGTTGTAACTACTGGGGCGGGGTCCACTAGAATAAATCGAGGTCATAGGACTAAAATTTCTTAGTTCTTAACATGAAGAAGATAGAATATGATTGGAATATGTTGCAAGATACTTCATACAAGTCAGAAACAATGTTTAGTCAGAAATTCGTTAGTGTGAAAAAAGTGTGCGTGCATGAAAAAGTTTATAACTGCAAACTTTTTGTAATGCTACTTCTTCATTTTTACTTCCAGTATTTTAGCAAGCTATTGTAAAGCATTCGATGTTAAAGATGCATTTTGGTAAAGTATTACAAACAGTAAATGGTAAAATATTATTCTATACCAGGTGCAACCACGTCTACGTCGAGCCTGCTACTACGAACTGTAACTGAGCCAGGAGTGCCGAAAAATATCTCCCAAGTTCCTCTATGTTTCCATATCACTCTGTCCAGAACAAGCCTGCACGGACCAAATCCATCGAAAATAGTTGTGCCCGTGTTAGCCTTCAGCCTGCAATGCACCGCATCTTCTGGTCCAAGAGTTATGTTCACGGCACTGCCCAAAGTCCATACTACACGTTCAAAGTCCGATGCATTTGATTCTAGGAACAGAACGAAATGGTTGGTTTTATTAGCTAGAAATCTTTTACGACGAATACGGGTACGAAACGAATACGGGTTTCTATGATTTGGATCTATCGTACACCCACTCATGACCACTTATGGTGAATGAATTATGAATGAAGTCCGCCCGTATATTACTCTCCCCGACCTGAGTATATAACCCAACCCTTATGCACAGTAGTAACGTTCATCATTCATCATTTCAGCCCGAAAGACGTCCACTGCTTGGCCTCCCCCATGAAGGGGGGTTTTGCCATAATTATAATTAGTAACGTTAAATTCCCTAAATAATAATATTATGACCCAGCCTGTCCCTTGCTGCCCACCCCTCAATGACGCCCTAAGCCGAGGTCCGAACCCCACAGGGGGTGCCCTTAGCGAGCGGTCATTTAATTGTACCTAGTTTGTAAGCCCTGGCTGGAAGCCTTAAATTCATTTGAGGTCACCATAGGATTGCCCGGTTGAGCAGAAATAACCTTAGCAGGTTGATCTGCGAGTAGCCACATTAAAAAAAAACAGTAGAAGCTCTTGCGACCACTAGATCCAACGAAGAAATGCATGAATAAGGCCTTGAGCTGACGATGGACGATTCGTCCGCTTAACAGAAATTACCGCTGAAAAGAATCCTGTGTATTCGTTGCCGCTTTGTTTTTTTTATCTATTAGTTGTTGCAAATTGTCCGCGTCTATCCTGATGACATCGTTTGCTCAGCGCCATAACATTAGATTTTAGAATTATATTATGTTTGTACAATGGGTAACGGCGTTATTGAGGTTTAGCGAAAGTTATAGACCGATAAATTATTCGGTTTTCCTTTTCCCCCCGTAAAGTTGCAGAGTTTTTATCGTGATTTTAATTAATAGGTAGGTACCGATCGCTTTGTTTGTGAATCATGATGCAATTAATCTTATCTTCTTTATTGAAAATTTGGTAAGTAGGTAAAAAAAAAAATGTGTACTACGTTTAGGTATTCCGTTTAGGGCTCTAGGATTCAGAGAAATGTAGCTTTTTAGGTTTACAAACAAGCTTCTATGAAATAAAACGCTAAGCTGTAGGTAAAGTCATTGGCTCTATTTTCGTCAACTTCAGGACACACAAACGACCGTATTCGATTTGACCGTACATCTTCCAAAAATGGTGGCGCCAGCCCCAGAGTAAAAATCTATCGGTTGGAACTTCAAATCATTAAGACGCGTATTTTCGTCATACTTTGCAATAGTCATCAGCGATCGAATACCCAGTTCGAAGCGGATTTTTTATGCTGATAACAAAACACAACTCTGAGCAAGTCCTGCGGCCGTACCATGACGTCTTAAAGCAGTATTGTTTTAATCTTATTCCAGAGTGGGAAAGAGATGGCGCTAGACGTCCTCTATAGCTCCGTCTCTTTCCCACACCGAAATAACATTAAAACAATACTGCTTTAAGACGTCATAGTAGGGCCCCAGGTTCGTCGACTCGCGATATTAAATTGAATAAACTTACCTTTATCACTAACAAAGACAAAAACTAAAAATAAAGCTAGTATTTTCCGCATTTTATAATTTGTGTCACTTTGCTCTGTATTTGTGTAGCCACCGACTAAATAAGACTATCTGAATCATATAAAAAAGTGTGATAATCAAAAAATTATGACTAAGCATTATCATCATTATCTTATCGTTCAGGAAAAATATCGATTGAACAAGAAGGAAGCACGTGTAGCAGGCCCGAAGGTACGCATGGCGACAAATCAAGCAATAGTAAACCAGTTTATTTACTAATTAATTATCTCTCATTGTACGGGAAATGTATAGCTTGATGTTTCGGCATGTGTACCTTGGAATCCAATTCCTACCGGTGGGCCTTCGGGAACAACCACTCTACGTAGTGTCTACTGTAGTCAAATAGTACATACACATCTGTGGCTACCATTCAACGTAGTCAGGCATTTAATACATCACAGGAATAAAATCATAAACAAAAACGCCTACACTTTTTATGTCAATAAAGAAAACGACTGGTAAACCGGCTCGGTGTCAGAATTCAGTACTAAATTTGTATGGGATCTAGAGGGGGCTCTACACTCGCTCTGCGAATGCCGCAAACCGCGAGTGGAGATGGTTTGGCGGCATCGCGGTCGCGCTCCGCGGCGTTCTCCGTCCGGTGGCGGTTTTGGTCCGCTTCAAAGGGTTTGCGAAGCGCGGACACGAACGCATCCATATTTGTGGTGTTCTTTTGCGATGGATTTGTGTCAACCACCATCTTCATCTTCTCCATTTCTTCTTTACTTGTTTTTTGGAATTTATAAACGCATAATTGTAAAACGCTAACACGCACAGTATCAGAGCAGCAGCAACAGTAAATTCCACGTCCATTTCATTCAAATGCGCGAACATAAATGCGAAAGGTTGCGAGTACGTGGGTTTTATTTTGCGTGGCGTGTTCACGCGTGAATAACGGCCGCTATTCACGGCCGCGGTTCGCGGGCGAGTGTAGAGCCCGCATTTGCTCGAAAGACATTTGCGCGAAGGACATTTGCCCGAACCCATTTGCGCGAGAAGACAAATGTCCGTAAATTCCGGAAGGTTTTCCGTCCCGTTAGTAGGCATATACACACTTATTATTAGCACAGGCCGATCACTTGTAATGATTTTAATTGCACGAGCATTATCGCACCGTAGCACAGACACATTCAGGAAAACAGTGCTCTTCCAATGCAGGGCGACGCCACCGAACAGCCGCCCGCGTAATATTCCCGACGACGTGTCCACCGCCGAAGTACCTGTGTACCCGAACTCACTGTCTACAGTGCTCAAGTACGGCACTTCATCTGGTAGAAGCCATGTTTCCTGCAGGGCGATCACATCACAAGAGCGACACAGGTCCCTGATGCCGGCCGGATTGCCGCCATGGGATCTGGAGGCGATAGTCCTCGCGTGCCTGCACGAATGGCGCGCGGAGGCACTACGCCGGGGGGAAACTCCGCTGCCGCGGCAAATTGTCGCTCAGCGGACAGACCTCCGGCGCGATCTCATGGCGACATGGAGAGAGCAACTGTCGCAACCCCGTGCAGGGCACGCCACAATAGTGGCGATAAGTCCCCTCTTTGAGGAGTGGCTGGAGAGGCACCACGGCGCCCGCACCTTCCGCCTGACCAGGTCCTCACCGGATACGGTTGTTTCGGGAGGTTCCTGCACCGAATCGGGCGGGAGGAAACGCCCGGGTGTTACCACTGCGAGGATCGGCCGGAGGACACGGTGGAGCACACTGTGGAGCTCTGCCCTGCTTGGGCTGAGCACCGCCGTGTCCTCGTAGCGGCGATTGGCGGCGGCGACCTCTCGCGTCCGGCCTTGGTTCAATCCATGGTCCGGAGCGAGAGGGAATGGGAAGCCGTCGCCTCCTTCTACGAAGCAGTCATGCTAGCGAAGGAGGTGGCGGAACGTGAGAGAGAGAGCACCTCACGTCCCAGCCGCCGCGGGAGACGCCCCGGGCGTCGGGGGGCAACCAGTGGCCCCCGGCCACCGTAGGCGCGGGCCTGTGGACGGTGAGTAATGGGCTAGCTCACCGTCCGTCCGTCTTATGACGACAGACCGTGCCGACGGCGCGTTCGTGTTCCACGCGCGCCTCAAGGAGATGTCAGCAAATCGGAAGGGGTCCGAGAGGGCCGATGCCTGCCAGGGCTGCGGGTTGTTCGAAAGAGATACCGTGCCCCTGGAACGCAAAGGGCTAAGAAGGAACATGGATGGGTTTTAGTCAGTCAAGCCTGACACTCCCTTCCGCTCCGCCCAGAGCGGAAGAAGTCATTTGATGAATTCCCATACTAAAAAAAAAAAAAAAAGGACCCTGATGCCGTTCAAAGATTGTTTAATGTTCTTACAGTTAAAGCTCGCTAACCTATAATGGCGTTTATCCATTGTTGTTGTTAGTCGAGCTGGATACAGAAGTAGCTCTGTCCGTATTATTGTGACTAACATTCACAAATCTCCTGAAAATTGTACCTTCAGGCCAAAGCTTATCATCCAGGTACATGGTTAGATTTGTCTGCTTTTTAGGGTTTCGTACCCAAAGGGTCAAACGGGAACCTATTACTGAGACTACGCTGTCCGTCCGTCTGTCACCAGGCTGTATCTCATGAACCGTGAAAGTTAGCCAGTTGAAATTTCTACAGATTAAGAATTTCTGTCGCCGCTATAACAACAAATATTAAAAACAGAATAAAATAAATATTTAAGGGGGCTCCCAAACAAAAAAATGATTTTTTGGCTCGTTTTTATAAATAACTAGCTATTACCCGCGACTTCGTACGCGTTAGGTTCGCAATTTGCTTAGTATAAGTTTTTTAGTCAGGAGGTACTTGATTTAAATTTTTTGTTATCAGTTCGTTACCTGATGTCTCCAGTATTAATACACCATCATCTGCCTAGTATTTTTCCATCTATGTTGGGGTCGGCATTAATTCAAACCGGATGCAGCTGAATACCTGAAAAAGCTAAAAAGGATTCTTATTCTTATTCTTTATTGCACACAAAAAATATACGCACAAATTGCAATATAAAAACTTATGTACAACGGCGAGCTTAACCCAGAATTGGGTTTTCTTACAGCAAACCATTTTTCGATTGCGAGATTTGCAAAAGAGGATAAACTTACGATTATGTGCAAAAACAGTACATTCAAAATTTAAATTAACTACTACATACGTAATTCATACAATACATATATAAAAATAAACACACATATAAAATACTATATACATACTAATAACATGTTGACAGGAAATGTTCTCTTATTCCTTTCTTGAACACTTCTAACGAAAGGCTATCCCACAAGGAGTGTGGAAGTGAATTCCAAAGGCGCACAGCACCCCAAGCAAGAAACAATACGCGTCACTAAAACATGTCCAACTGCATTTCTGATTATTAGATCACACAGCATCTCGCCTGTATGAATACCTAACTTTAGACAGTACAGGCTTGACTTTTCTATAAAATTTTTTAAAGAAGACTGCAACTGACTGGGACGTTGTTAACAGAATGTTATTAAGTTCCGATCCCTATTTAAGCTCAATTCGGCCAAAACCGCAATTGAAGAGAAAATGTTTAAAGTTTAAAGAGGTGCTAAATCTGATGGTCGCAATTGCGCCGCATCAACGACAACTGAAGTCAATACCAGTTACGAAAATATAGATGAAGACGATAAAAAGGAAGAGGACAATTATGTAAGACAATTATAAATTTCCTACGGATGTACTTTTTATTGTCATTAAAGATTAGATCAATTCATATTACCATGTTTTATTATTAAATATGCCAATAAATAACTTTGACCGGATTTTACATGGCACCTATGGCGGAAACAAGTTTGTAGATTAAAAGGATGTCGACAGATGCAGGGGAACAGCGAACCGATAAGGATCGAGCGTGGTATATTTCAGGGTGATAGTCTGAGTCCATTGTGGTTTTGTCTAGCCTTGAACCCTCTGGGTTCAGGTCTAGGCTATCAGTTGAAGAGAGGTGGTCAGGTCATATCTTACGGAATCCGTGGGAACTCAACTGTCGGATTCCGTACACCTTAGATCCCTCTCCTCAACAGAAACCTACAAAGTATTTGGGTAATCCGGAAGCATTAGGCATCAACACTGCTGGCATGAAACAATCGTTGAGAGAACGTTTCTTTGGCCGCCTGAATAAGGTGCTAAGCAGTCTTCTATCAGGCGGAAACAAGGTGCGCGCCTTCAAAGGTTGGGTCATACCGGTTTTAATGTATTCTTTCGGAATATTTAAATGGACTCAGACGGAACTTGATGTCCTAGATAGGAAGGTCCGCGTACTGCTGACCGCAAATACCACCACCCACGCTCGTCGGTGATGAGACTGTATATCCCGCGGAAGTGTGGGGGTCGCGGATTCTTAAATGCTAAGACCCTGCACAACAGTGAGGTATGCAGTCTCAGGGAATACTTCCTAGAAGCCGACGTGGGGATGCACCGAGATGTGGTGTCAGTAGACAAGGGCCTTACCCCGCTCTTCTTGGCTAACAAGAACTGGCGCAAGCCTGTAGTATTAGACACTAATGATCGCAGAGAGGTATGGCAGAGCAAGGAGCTTCACGGGCGCTTCTACCGGCTTCTCCATGGGCCGGATATAGATTTCCTAGCGTCCGTGTCCTGGCTACGTTTCGGCGACCTTTTTGGGAAAAGTGAAGGTTTTGTCTGTGCGATTATGGACGAAGTTATGTTGACGAACAACTATCGGAAACATATTATGAAGGACGGGATGGTTGACGTGTGTCGGGCATGCCACCGGCCGAGTGAGTCCATCAGACATATTATTTATGGGTATTCTCGTCTGGCTAACGGAGAGTACTTGCATAGACACAACCTCGTGGCCAGGATTATCCACCAGCAACTTGCTTTGAAATACAACCCAGTTAAATCAGAAGTGCCATACTATAAGTATGCGCCCGACCCAGTTCTCGATGATGGTAATATGACGTTGTATTGGGATCGACCTATCGTCACTGACAGGACTATTGTTGCCAATAAGCCTGACATTGTGTTGATGGATCGATTGGAGCGTCGCGCAATGTTTTTTGATATAACGGTCCCGCATGATGAGAACCTCGTGAAAGCAGAGAAAGATAAGCAATTCAAATTCTTGATCTGGCTCGCGAGATTGTCGACATGTAGGACGTGAGTACAGCAGTCATTGTGCCGATAGTCGTATCGATCGATGGCTTAATAGCCAAAAGCCTTGACCAACATCTGAGGAGTCTTTGGCTTGGCAGCTGGATCAAGGGCTTGATTTAGAAAGCAGTACTTCTGGACACGGTGCGTATTGTTAGGAGGTTCCTCTCTCAACAGCCCTGACCACTACGCTACTATTTTTATAATTTTAAAGGTTTGTTAATATATAATTTTTAAAATCATCATTTCAGCCGAAAGTCGTCCACTGCTGGACATAGGCCTCCCCAAGTTTCGCCACATTGACATAACATGGGGGGTTTTGCCATAATCGCCACGCTTGGCAGGCGGGTTGGCGATCGCAGTACGGTTGTTACAAAGCACAGAGAACGCTGCTGCCCATTCTCTGGCAAGTCTCTTATTCGCCTCTTACGACACCCACGGGAAGATATGGGATATATTTTTAAAATATATATTTATTATTATTATATTATATTATTAATTTTTGAGATGCCATTTCTACGCTTCTCAGCTTACTGGTACTTCGAACTACATTTACGGGCCGAAAACAAAGTAAATGCAGTGTGTGGTGTGTTATGTTGAGGGTGTGTTGTGATGGAACCTATTTCGTTTTCATCAATTTGCATGAACTTTCTGACAATTCGATGACAACCATTCAGCGGATTAGGTACTGCGCCCAAAAAAAAGTCGCAATTTCGTCCATCACTGCTAATGCCGTTATCGCTATGAGTCAGCTGCTCGCACTGTACGATCACACCTGCACTCGATGACGTATTCTCAGCCGCTTCAAATCGGTCTCGGGCGAGTTCCCCCCGCCGCCGCCGCTGCCTGCCGCCTACCGTTGCCGTCTTGATAAATCACGATCGGTATGTTTTGTTGCTACCCTCCCTATTTCATGGTACCGGGTCTACTGTATAGCACTCTACATTATTAAATAATTCTTTACCATTGTTATACGGTTCATTTATCGTAGAGTTATGATGATGTCACAAGCCCTCCGGTCCACTGTCCTTTACCCAGCCTCAACTTCTCATACCGACGGTACCGACGACGCAGGCGGTAAGGAATCGTTCTTGAATCGTAAAAACTCCGATTTTAATTCTTTCAACTGATTTAATGTGGCAATTATGTTGATTTAAATGCTTCCATGTCGGTCTTTACTCGCATTAGATCCTTTAAAAACTTCGTACAGTCCCGATGATCCCACATAATTGGGGGTAATGTTTCCAGCTGACGGGCCACAAACTCTGGAATTATATCTGGTTCAGCGGATTTATACAGATTGACGATATCACACTTCGCCGACAAGACACTTCGCAGACAGGACATTTCAAAGACAGGGCTCATCAGCGACGCAACTATCTCCGATAATCAGATAATATCGTTATGTAAAGGTACCAATAAAAATGCATACAAAAACAAAAACAAATAATTTATTTAAACAAACCTCTTAGAAACAATAAAAATCAAACATTCTATCAATGATAATCATTCTAACAACTGATCCTTTTTAATAATAATAATATTACTTTATGTTTTAAAATGAATAATAAAGGATAAACCTTTTAAAAATGCGATCACGTCTAAATTGTTTTTGTTGTTCAAATGTATGTGTATGTATTAATTTTCTTCTTCCGTGGTTTTATTATGCCCGCTGAATATAGTCTCTCAATTTCGTAAATAGTATCTAAACATACACGTTAACTTGGCCGTAATGCCCCATATAAAACTCTCGAGCTTTTTTTTGCCATGAAACCCTAGGGCGGTAAGTAATTTTTTTTAAATTTATAGCACAACACATCGGTCATGCAAGTTCAAGCAAGGACACAATTGAAAAATTGTCTTAAAATGTTATCTAAACAGGAAATTCATTGCAATCTCGCTACATGTTACTTAAACTAATGTTTTAATCGATAGTTATTTGAATCAAAACGTCGATTTTTTTTTCACTCCGTCATGGCTGTATACCTACGTAAGTATTTGCCCTTAACGTTTCTAAACGAAACATTTGTATAATCTGTCGTGTAGGTGTCTGGTGGTAGGTGGAGCCCGCCATCCGCATAAAAATGTTCACGTATTTCGTAATAATAGTTGTGCTGTCTGTGTATTAAAGCTATAATTCATAATTATTTACTCGCAAATGTGATGAAAAACATTGTATGTTTCACGGGCGGTACGGGAATTACGAACCTCGACTCAGAAAGCCCTCAGTCTTCGACTCCGGGCTTCTACTAAAGCCTCGATCGTAATTCCTTACTTACCGCCCTTAATACACAATGTACTATTTTTATTCCTTTTTAATTTCATCTTTAGTTTTAAATATATTCAATTTTTTTCTATTTAGCAATGTGCCAACTTTCGACAGCGTTTTGTGTGGTTGGTGTGCCTGCTTCAATAGAATCTGATATTGACCATGTCTCTGGGGGGAACGTGGGTGGCACTTTTGTAATCAATACTTTTAATGAGTTCGTATTCATTTTATTATTTTTGGTTCTGTAAACATTACTGTCAAGAAAATAGTTTTTAAACCATTCGATTACTTGGTGCGCTTCTGGTGGTAAAACGTTGTCAACATTTTTTTAAAGCTGTTGTAATTTCTACTGCAGGTAAAAATGCCAGGGCAGCCAAATGTCTCATTTTGAATGCAAAATCACAGTTGTCACCATACAACTTTGCCAATACTGCTTCGTAAAACTACGAAATTATAATAATATATGTTATCCAAAAAAGGTAATTTACATTATTTTTTAATTTTAGTAGTTGAAAATACAGTGACAGAAAAGTTGAAAGGAAACCGCTTGTCTTGGTATGGTTATATGAAGAGGAGTGATGAAACATTTGTTTTATGGGTATCTTAACATAATGATTTTATCTGATTATCGGAGATAATTGCGTCGCTGATGAGCCCTGTCTTTGAAATGTCCTGTCTGCGAAGTGTCTTGTCGGCGAAGTGTCTTGTCGGCAAAGAGTCCCGTCGAAGTAAAGTCTTGTCGGTGTTCAGTCTGTCGGCGTAGTGTCTGTCGGCGTTCAGTCGTACACTCCGAATAACAATGATTTCGATTTCTTAATTTCTTCGCTGGTAAACGATGATATGCATAGGTACTCGTACCCGGGTTTCTTCATCGATTATCGACACTTTATTTTGAACTAGCTGACCGGCGCAACTTCGTTTGCGTCACATTTTCCCCGTTTTCGTAACATTTTTCATTGCTGTTCCACTCCCATTGGTCGTAGCGTGATGATATATAGCCTATAGCCTTCCTCGATAAATGGGCTCTAACACTGAAAGAATTTTTCAAATCAGACCAGTAGTTTCGGAGCCTATTCAATGCAAACAAACATACAACCAAACAAACAATCTGTATATTAGTTATAATATTAGTTTATAGAAGTTTAGATAGATATACGCTAGCAATTCATCAATGACGATACTACACTCGTTACACTTTCGAACATTAAATTTTACGAATTCTCGCGACCACTTCGGATGGATGCGCGCGCGCGACTCCGACGCGCGACTCCGACGTTGAAGGACCTAGAACTCGTCCTTAACAGCCGTTGGACTTGGAACAGGGGCTGCCTTCAAGCAGCTCTTGCCCAATCTGAGGGGTCCAAGCGCCTCCTGCCGGAGGCTCTACGCGGGGGTCGTGCGGTCCATGGGCGTTTACAGGGCCCCGGTGTGGGCGCGTTCTTTGAGGCGGCGAACCGCTCACTACCTGAACACGCCCTAAAAGGTGGTAGCGAGGCGGTGAGCCTCCTTGCTGGATTGCCGCCATGGGGTCTGGAGGCGACTAAGTTCTCGCGCGTCTGCAAGAATGGTGCGCGAGGGCACTTCACCAGGGGGAAACTCCGCTAACGCGGCATATTGCCGCTCAGTGTACAGACCTCCCGCGCGATCTCATGGCGACATGGAGAGAGCGACAGTCGCAACCCCGTGCAGGGCACGCCACAATGGTGGCGATAAGTCCCCTCTTTGAGGTGTGGCTGTAGATGCGCCAAAGCGCCCTCACATTCCACCTGACGCAGGTCCTCACTGGACACGGATGTTACGGAAGGTTCCTGCACCTAATCGGGCGGGAGGAAACGCTTGGGTATCACCACGCTCACCGTGGAGGTTGGTCTGCTTGGGCTGAGCACCTTACGTCCCAGCCGCTGTAGGAGACGAACCGGGCGTCGGGGGCCACACATTGGCCCCCGGTCACCGTAGGCGCGGGCCTGTGGACGGTGAGTAATAGGCTAGCTCACGTCCGTCCATCTTACGACGACAGGCTGTGTCGACGGCGTTCGTCTATTTTAAATGGGTGTAATTACCAGGTTTGTCAAAATGAAAATTCATGATGGTACCGAGGAAAATTTTCGGTTTCGTGGTTTTCGGGTAGCTGGTAACGAAAATGAGCTGAAATCCAAGACGGCGCCAAGGAAATTCATTTTGACCTTATTCATGTAGACCGAAAATCACGAAAATGACACCCATAAAGGAAAAACCGAAAACTTTCCCCGGCGCCCCATCTCAACGCTCAATCGATGGTACCAACCAACCAAGACCTATATTTGCTACAACAAGCGACCTCTATGGGTGGACTTGCCGCATCTTAGCATAATTTAGAAGTGTAGAACTTGTTTGTAGTGTAGTAGTGTAATGTTAACGATTAACTCAAAAACTCCACTGATTAGGCAACAGATGGCGCTATTATCAGAAACCTGTTTATGCTAGTGTCAACTCGGTCCTGTTCTCTAGGTAAACTTCAGAAGCATGGAGGAGTGTGGGCATTCTTTTCTTTAAAAAGGGGAACAAGGCCCTATAAAAGAATTACAGGCTTATTTCACTCCTTAGCCACGTGTAAGCTGTTTTCAAGATTCGTCACAAATCGTCTAGCGCCAAGACTCGACGACTTTCAGCTACCGGAGCAAGCCGGCTATCTCCAGTATTTAGAGTAGGTACTTTCCCTCCAGGTGAGGTTGAAAAATTCCACCCTGTATGCGTCTGGCAGATACTCGAAACCGCTAGAATATTCTGGCGAATATTATTACATCTACTTTTTAAACAATTGAAAGAATGTTACCTCAAAATTGGACTATATGCGTTTTGTGCCTGACGGCTATTTTGAAAATAAAATAGAAAAGGCAACGGCGGGTGACAATACTATAATTTAGTATGTTGAAGTGGATTTATGATCGAGCCAAGAGGTGGATATTGGAACTCTTCAAAGGTTACTATTAGTTTCGGATCATATGATTCGTTTTCATGAGTCCAACAGATGTTGAGGGTCTGATGATGGAGTCAGGAGGTGTATAGTGGAACTCTAGTGGCAATTAGTAAACCACTCGAGTTTGTCTTTGTTTGATTGGTTTTAGTGCTGTGGAGCTCGAAATATCCCACCCAAGCCAAGGAGAGAAACGAGCGCAGATTATGACTAAAAATAATATCATTTTTAGTGCGTGTTTCTAACTACATATTACTAATACGAAATACATTTGAAACTCAAGTATTGGCATGAAGAAAACAACAACAATATAAGTCTAATGTAACTTTATTTACAAAAAATAGAAAATTCTCTGATAATAATTTTGCTTATGGGTGAGCATAATATTTATTCAAAAGATAATTTTATTAGGAGCACTGGCTTTTGAATAGGGTTTGTTTACATTTAGTTATTTTATTTTTAAGCGGCATTTTTATGTTACGTAATTATTTTATTTATCAATTAAGTACACAACAAAATAATTTCCATTTACAACCAAATATTTAAATCGCTAGATTCACCTTACTGTGTCAAAAAATAATCACGTTTCTGTTCAGTCGATGAAATAATATTGTCTTATTCACTCAAACTGAAAATCGTATCTATTGTTCGCACGGAAATGCGGGATGTACTCTTCTTAGTGTAAAACTTTCGTGCGTCCAAATACAGTAACATCTATAATTTAAATCTTTGTTTAAAACTCACTCTTCCATTTTTCCCCAGAAATACGGGAAACTTAAGCTCCGAGTTTTATAACTTTTTCATAATCTCAACTTTTGGTGATAAGTCGGTTAGTACATCATTGTGGTATCAGTTTGTACCGGTAGGGGTTGTTTTCTGAAACTGTTCCTAATGCTAGAGGCTCTCCTGTACGTCCACTCTCGGTTCTTCTTAGGGATGAGAGACACAGCGGCCAGGATCAGCACTATAAAGAAGGTGCCGAAGAAAGTCCAAAGCAGAATTCCCATGACCACTGAAAAATAAATGGTGGAAATTGAATGAAGATTATATCTGTGATTCTTACTTAATTATGGCATCCTAACCTCTTAAATAAAGAATAGATGTATAATAAACTAGCACTTCGCCCGCGACTTCGTCTGCGAAAATTGTGATATAATAAGCCTATGTTACCCGGTAAAGATGTAGCTTTCAAATGCATAAAGAATTTATAAAATCGGTCGAGTAGTTTTTGAGTTAAATCGTAACAAACAAACAATCAAATTTTTCCTCTTTATAATATTAGTTTAGATTTAATTTAACAGGCCTTGGTCTGCTTATCGACAGGATTCCCAGCGGCAGAAATGATGAACTTTTATACGAACTTTCATCAGTTTGCTGAGAAGAATACGATAAATAAAATGTAGACGTCATTCTAAAGAGTGTTTTTTTTAATAATATATCGTATTCATTTATTTAATTCAACCTCGCTCTTGCTTTTCCTTACTATGCGGGGATATAAAATACATTAAAAATAGTATATTTCATTACGAGTGCGGAAAGTCTGTCATTGCAAAGAGTTCCGACAAATGTCTACCCGAGCCGAGGCGCAGCCGAAGGTGAGGGTTGACAGTTGGAACAAGTTGCAATGACGGTTCCGCACGTGTTCTGAGCACCTATTTTTAATACAGTTGCGAAAAAATGAAGCAATTTAATAAAGAACATTTTTGGAAAATGGCGCCAACCGTAAAAGAATATAAGCAGAGATTTTTTTGTTTTCTTCACCCGTTCTGGGTAGGCAAAGGGAACTATGCCCATACAGCCAAGTCTTCAGTAGATTTTTTTTATTGATATGAAATGAAAATAAAATGAAACCTAACCTAACTCATTGAATCAAATCATTAAATCTGATATTGAAAAAAAATTGTAGCTTCTTTTTAGAAATATTTGCATGAATCATAACAACTTCTATGATTTTTTTTTAGTAAAAACTGCTTGGTTGGTTTTTTTCTTCTTAATAGACATTATTTTGACAGTTGGGAAAGAGAACGCACGAGTTCGGAAAAGGTAAAGAAAAAGCTCGAGGTTGTAATAGCCCACATCCCGAACGCTATACGTCCCTGCAATACGCCACTTTTTGAGCAACTGTATTAAAAATATACTTACATGACGGTCCCCTATACAGAGGTGGTGGACAATTGAAAGTAGAAGTCATAAACATCTCCCCGTCTGTCCCTACGGCCTTGGCGAACACCGTCCAAGGTCTCAGGTCCTCAGATGTAGGGCTCCAAATGGTGAGAGCACACGCACCGATAGACATCTCGTATGTGTCAAACATGTACTCATAAGGCACGTTGTCGGACGTGAAAGCTGTGACAAACAGATTTGATTAGATTGGAGGTTAATTTAAAATTGTCATTTCTATTTAGCAATGTGTGTTAAGTTTTGAGTATAAATGCGTGTGGAAGACCGAAGAAACGATGGATGGACTGTGTGCATGATGATATGGCAAGAAAGGAGGTATCTGTTGAGATGACTAGTAATAGAGAAGTATGGAAGAAGAAGACATGCAGCGCCGACCCCAAATGAATTCACTTAAGCGCAAGAGAATTGATGTCATTTCTGTTTGAGGAATGAAGCGGAGGAATGAGATAAATATCGCGTAGAGAGTTTTCAGTGAGAATCAGGATGGATAAATCGAAGAGTAGGAGAAGACCAAATAAACGATGGATGGACTGTGTGAAGAGGGTGATTCAAGACATGACGATTAATAGAGAAGAGTGAAGAATGATTATAGTTTAACAAAATATGATAATAATTCAGGTAATTGTCTATACAAAAACCAATGATTTAAATTGTTGTAAAAATCAGACTGTATAAACAAATATTTACTCAGACCGGACTGACTTTTGATCTGCACAAACCATACAATGTTTGTTATTTACAAACATGTGTAAAGTTTCATTAGTGGACGCCGAAAAATAAAAAAACACCATTGCTCTATACATTTTGGTCATTGGCCTTTCTGGGTGTGACAATTTTTTTTTTTCTACGGTCGTCATAGTGGTCTTCGGTGGTCTGCTCACCTAGTCCATCAATGCGTACAAATCTGCAGTATTCCAGCTTGGGCGCGTCTCCAATTACCAAACGCAAGCTCACAGAGCTACCCTGCCATGCGTGATCTATCCGTAGGCGCTCTGAAACAGAAGAAAACAACATGGAATAGAATTATCATCATCCCTTTCTTAACTATATTGGGGTCGGCTTCCAGTCCAACCGGATACAGCTGAATACCAGTATTTTACAATGAGCGACTGCCTATCAGACCTACTTAACCCAGTTAAGATTATAACACAGTTAACACGATACATTATGATCAAACTGGTTGCCAGACTTTGGTCTTCGGATTACCCGTAACTTACTCAAAGATTTAAAAACTTTTCAAGACACGGAGGGGAATGTAATGTATGATCACCCTTATACTTTATGGGACGAACTCAGCAAGAATTGCCTAAACAGCAATAACAACAGCAGCCTGGCGAGGACACATGAGTAATGTGGTTGGGAAGCCATTTCCAACGCTTCCAAACTTTTTGTTTTCTGGTCTCGATTTAGAATTCATACTTCAACTCGAGCCGTTCCATATTCTTTTAATGAAACTCCATACTACAACGGACACTTGTAAACACGGCATCACGGCATCGCTAGTCAAAATGAGGCGATGCTGATCCCATCATCTGCCTAGCTTTTTCCTAGCTATGTCGGTTTCCAGTCTAACCGGATGCAGCTAGACCAGTATTTTACTGGGAAAAATGATAGCTAGCTGGTAAGACTGGTTATTAGACTTTCGGGTTACTGACTACCTGTAATGACTGTCAAAGATCTTCAAATGTCATTCTGGACCGTTGGTCCAGAATGACATTTACTTACGTGCTTTACGTGCTTACGTGCTTTCCGGTACACGAGGCAATGTCACTGTTCAGCCAGCCACAGACTGTCCTTGGCAAGCCTGGCTTATCATTGAAAATCGGCCCGTGTGGGTGTTATTATTTAGCCACGAGGTCCTCGTATGCGGCAATGCTGATAATGGTATCAGCATCGCCATATACGACGAGGACGCCCTGCTTATTAGTGTGCCTAGGATAGGTACTTGGAGTATGGGCCTATAGCCTAACTTCTTCTTCTTTCGTGTCAATGGTACGACTTGTTTAAATTGGTTGGGACAAGTATGTGACCTCTCTAATCGCGGCGTCTGTGGCGTCTTTTAGGTCATCTGAAGTACAGGTAATGGGACCCTTCGGACACTCACGCAAGTGGGACATCGTCTGGCCGGGAGCCACGGATTCGCACTTCGTATCGGAAGGATCTATCTGTCGATTACAGCCTTACTTACCGTAGATGTTAACATCGAAGGATCTGGTTTGCTGTTCGGGATCGCCGACCAATCCTACATTGCAGCTCCAAAAACCACTGTCATTAAGCCAGAGGTTATGGAACCTGATGCCACATTCTCCCGCGTCGAGACTATTGCCGACGTACTCATAGCCTTCTGATGAGATTGCTGCGAAAATAATGACGAGGGTTTTTATAGATACATCCATGACATTAAAATGTTTTGCATAATATTTCATCATCATCATGGGTCGGAGCAGCATATCTTCTTCTTCCAAACTTCTCTATTACTCATCATCATCTCAGCAGTCACCTCCTTTCTAGTTTTATCATCATTCACACAGTCCATCCATCGTTTCTTTGGTCTTACTCTACTCTTACAGCCATCTACATTCATATTCAAAACTTTCTCGCCTCTCTACATTTTTCTCATTCCTCCGCATCACATGTCCATAAAACGATAACCGAGTACTTTAGAACTTTTCTTTGTGCAAAATATTTATTAAAGTTAAATTCTGCAAATAGATTCGGTCAATAGATGCGGCGACTCAACATATCCTGAGAATGCTTTGTGTCGAATATACATAGGTATACAGGGTGTCAGGTACAGCCCCCACAAACTGAGAGGGTGCAGCAGGTTCAGCTGCTTATTTTGAATCATATACCATAACGGCGACGCGGCGCGTCCCTTAAACGCTGTATGTTTGGTTTCAGTGTACATGCTAGTCTACATATTTTTGCGGGAGCGATCGCTGTAATTTTTTGTTTCAAAGTGAGTTCCAAAAGGGTCGCAATCCGTTTTAAGGTATGATACTCACAGGGTCCAACGTTGTAGATAGTTCCATTCGGCGCTCTGAAGTAGCAGTAGCGAATAGCGGCGTCTATGGAGCAAGACATTGTCTCTGGTTGGCCTTCTAAACCCCAATACCAAGAAGACGAGGGTACCAATTCCGGCTCTGGAAGTTGAATTAAAGATATTGTTAATTCTTGGAAAACGATCATTTTTACACAGAAAATATGATAAAATAAGGATCATGGTTGATTTGAAAAATAAATGTGCAATAGTTATTCTAGCTTTTGCCGCTTTGACCTTGCTAGCTGGAAGTCGGAAATCATCTCACAGCAATGTACTGTCGAGATAAGAAGTGTCCTGGCTGAGTTCCAAACCCAGGTCACGATCGCGTATCCCAGACCCCAGTTGCATTTAGCCTTTAACGCAAAAGGTTACAGACCGACAGAGTAATTTTCGCATTTCTAATATTATTGTGAGTTAGACATACCTATAATAAACTGCTACTTGACTTTATTCCAGTTATTGTACCTCTAGTCTAGCCTAGTTTGGTTATCGGTAACATTGATAATTGATGATTAAGCATATCAGTTGTACAAACTACATATTAACGAAGTAGGTCAATGCCCCTCCAACCAGATAAAATAATAACTAAATTAAAATGCCAGTATTGTGACAGGACTTTGAACTTCTCAACCACTATGTACATATAATTCATGGAGTCTGTTCATATAAAGTTCCCACTACAGGGACACAGTATCAGCACATTTGCACGAAAGACATTTGCGCAAAGGACACTTGCGCGAACCCATTAGTGCGAAAAGACATTAGCGCACTGGGACTTTTGCGCGAAAGGACTTTTGCGCAAATATACTATTGCGCGAACGGGCATTTACACGCATGGACATTTGTGCGAATGGACGTATGCGCGAATAAACATTGGGGCTGAATACCAGTTTTTTAAATGGAGCGACTGCCTATCTGACCTCCACATTCCAGTTGGCACTAGGTAATACGATACCCCTTGGTAAAACTGGTTGTCAGACTTTCGGGTCACTTAATACCTGTAACGACTGTCAAAGATTTACAATTGTTAGCCGGGACCAACGGCTTAACGTGCTTTCCGAAGCACGGAGGAAACTCGGTATCTAATGATGTCACCCATCTACAGACCGACCTTGGCAAGCACGGCTTAACCTTGAAGATCGACCCGTACGGCTGTTATTATTTAGCCACGAGCTCCTTCCTTCCACCCTGTACAGTGCACTGAAATTGTTATTTGCATATTTTGAGTAAGTGAACCTACTGATATAGTTATTGTAATTATTATTATCATCCATGGAGAAGGTGAGGAAACCGAAGCTGGTGCCGCTCTCAGTGTCCAGGGCACAGCGCCAAATACCAGTGTGCTCAGCAGAAGGCGTCAGGAGTCGGAGAGTACAGTCGTGGCTTTCAGATTCCGATTCGTAACTGTAACACAAACCAAAATGTATTAATTATGTAGTTAGATTTTGTCGACGTCTTAGGTCGCGTTATGGTCAAAAATTATTCCACGTTCACGTTTTAAATTTAGCCTGACACTCGGAAATATTGTGGCTTGGCATTCGTGAGAGAAATTTTGGAATCGGATCAGCAGTGCGAAGATTATCCTGTGAACACTTGCTCCGACTGCTTAGTCCGATTAGAAAGAAAGAAAAGAAAGAAAATAGTTTTTATTTGGCATTAATAAAACCTTAAAAATTATACAAAATAAATGAACAAACAAGACTACTTATAGCCAAAAGGGCTTCAGCTCAGCATAATGCCATATGGCAAGACAAGGTGTACCACCTGACGCTGATTTTCAGCTGCAGTTCACGAGTGCCATACTCTCGAAAACATAAACAAACATATATTTAAAGTCTTTTTTTTTTCTGCACTAATTCCAATCGAATTATATCGGACCCCTGTGAAATTACACCTTCATACAAACTTTAACTCCTTTATAATATTAGTATAGTCAACGCCTAGACTCCGCCTACAGGCTCCAATAGACAGATCTAAGTATTTACTAACCGTAAGCCGACCCCAGTGTACCCATCCTGCCCCACCCCGTGGCTGGCTATGAGGACATTGCCGCTAGGATCCCGGAACAGGCAGGTTTCGATCTCGTTCTCCGCAGGGACGGAACAGGTCATCAATACAGAGGAACCATTCCTCGAAACTTCTGTGGTCACCACTGGTCTGTTGTCTGAAATACATTGATGTCATTATGTCTATGGTTCAGTTAGTCTGAAAAGTGGAAGAGGCGGTGCTTTGAGGCTTATATGACTTCATATTAACTTCAAAGCATCGCCTCTACGAAAAGTCTTATGCTTTCACATCAAAAGCTCCCACTGCTGGGACACAAGCATCGTTTGCAGAAAAGAAGCTCGGTCTTCTCTGTCTCACAAGAAGACCGTAATTTCTCCGTTAATTTCGTTTATTTTTCGCAACGTCATTCAAATATTTACGAGCTAAAATGCTATTTTGTAAAGTTCTAAGCATTCATGAAACATGATTCGGAATATTTTTACAAACAATACACAAAATGTGTATTGATCAAAATCAATTGCCACATCCAGAGACTAAAATCATTCTTTAATGATGAATATAACATACCAGTTGGTATTACATTCACGTAGAAATTGGCTTGACGAAGCATGACTGTGCCAGGAACGCCAACTTCTATGGTCCACCATCCTTTAAGAGCCATTGTTACTTTGTCCAACAAAACTCTACAAGGACCAAATCCGTCGTAAATGTGGTTTTGCTGTCTGTCGAAAACCCTACAGTACACTGCATCTTCAGGGCCAAAGGTGACATTCACGGAATTGCCTTCTGCCCATGTCCGATTAGCCACGGAGATTTCAACCAATTCTGTGGAATACATTAAAAAATGTGTTTTACATTAGATTATCGATAGGTAGAGGAAATGTTAGGAATAGCTGAAATGCTGTATCAACTATAATTATCCATTGAACCAGTACCTTAAAAATAACCAGCATTGTAATTGCGTAAGACACCCTCATTTATCAATGCATGTCTTGGCATTTCAACCTCTTTCATTGCGTTTTTAGGCAGAAGCGAACACACAAAGCCAAGTAATTGCGAATTTCTTTCAAAATCTCGACATATATGCGTCATGAAATTGAGATTTTATTTGTCATAAATATCTATCGAGTATAATGCCAGCATCACTGCATCATGAGTGTCTCTCGCAAAACAAAACATGTGTTATGTTTTTGAAACAATGTGGCAAAACTTTGTTTGCATCATTAATAGGGGGCTTTATTTAGTCATTCATAATTTAGAAAGTGTTTGTTTAAACTTTAAATTGATGACGATAATGTTGCAGAAAGTAAGTATACATGGTGGAAAAGACACCGCTGCGAAAACGCTTATCACGTAATCAGTACATCTTTCTGAACGGGGGTTCAGAGAATGTTGCCAAAATGAGAATGGACCCTCCCATTCTCATTGTGGCATCATTCTCTGAACCCCATATAAAGCTTTTTCATCGGTAAATACCTACACGGTCAAAATGTATAGGGAACAGCTGTTTCTTTTTAAATTACTGTTGTTAAATTTCTATGTGGGGGGAGGGGTGACTGCCGAATTCTTATCATTGATATTTGCACAGTGTGATAGGGCCCATTGTCCATTCATATCATCCTCGTATAGAGAGCAGCGATGACCCAGTGGTGGCAGCCCCAACTTACGAGCAGTAAGCCGTGCAATGGGTTCGAACCCAAGCAGGCGCAATAAATAATAATAATAATAATAATTCGAAGACATGTGACATCTACCAACCCTCACTGGGCCCGCGTGGTAGGTTACAGCCCACTCCCTCATAGGCCTGTGTCCCAGCGGTGGGAACATTGTAGGCTGATGATGATGATGGTGATGATTACCCTCATATCTGAATTAGTTACTATTAAATAACCATTACCTAAAACATTCACTTCAACAGTCGCTTTGTATGTTATTGTGTTTCCGTATACAATAGCCCACATTCCACGCTGGGCACGGGTGACATTTCTTACAGTGAAACCACAAGAACTATAACGAAATCGATCAACTTCATACTCTTCAACTTCTTCATCATTAGGTCCATACAGCTTGCAAGTGTCATGCATGTGTGTGGCATTCGGTAAACTCACATACAGATCAGCTCCTTCAGTTATAGTTATTGCATTACCCAGAGACGATATTTCTGAAAGAATATTTTGGTATTCAAATTTATTATCTGTAATCGTTGTCCGATAGAGTTTATTAACTTTATTATCTCGGGACGTGACCTGATAAGCGGATTATCATTCATTTAAATATGATAGATTACCTTCGATTCGGATCGTAAAATTCCGCCTTCTTTCGATAGGAGTAGACGACCTGGTAGCTCTAGCAATGAGGGTCCATTGTCCAAGCACGTCTAAAGAATCCACATTGATCTGAACCCCGCATTCAATGCCATTTCCTTCTACAATTTCTACGTGTGGAACATTAAATCCATCTATAAAGGCGTACTGCAAGCCATCTGGAGTCACTATATGACAACTCTCATTTTGAATTAAGCTCGAGGAGGTAATAGTTACTATATGCGATGCCTCTAATTCCGTAGTTAAAATCGTTTCCGTCAAATTTTCAACCACTCTAAAGTCTTCTAAAATGGGATTCGCAGGATCTGGAATAAATAATTTGAAATAAATATAATAAGTTAACTTTTAATTACTTAATAAATAAATAAACCGTTGAGCTATTATTTTTATATAAACGAAAAAAATACCCATGTAATTATAGCCATCGCGCGCCGCCCCACAGTGGCTATATAAGAGTGGTCAGGTTCGCTATTGCGTTGTTGTTAGACAATACAGGAGCTATCATATATTTTGGTACTGTGACCCACACGCCAGGGCCACGTGACCCACAGTAGATATGGCTGGCGAACATATGCGCCCAGCTAAAGTAGCAAACTTCTCCTGACGCACTTCCTGCGTAGCAGTTGGACAGTCGCCCGTAAAACAGTATCTAACTTTAAAAATTAACTTACCTTCTTCTATGATACGGAACGTCTGCCGCCTCTCAGTAAACTGATTACCATTACTGAATTTTCCAATAAGCTGCCATTCACCGAGCATATCCTTAGCTATTGGGCTAAAAGTAAGCTGACAGGCTGTTGTCGAGTCCACACTGTTTAAAACGGCTCCATTCGAAGCGACAGCATTGTTCAAATCATAAGATTGACCTGAAGGCATTCTGTACTGACAGTTGTCGACTTGTCCAACGCTTCTAACACTGACTTCCAAGGTGCGTCCCAAAATAACGAGATACCTTTCCTCTTGTAATGTAGTTACATTATACGCCTGTTCATAGGGGTTAGCCTCATCTGAAACAGTTTCATTGTCAGGCACAACTTCAACTTCATAGGTTTATAATTTTAGCTAGCTGTCAATACTTACTGTAAAGGAAGAATCTCAATGGTAGATGCACTTCATTCAAACCCAAGTTCCATGAACGGAATTTACCATAGATGGTCCAGTCTCCTATCGAGGAATTATCTAAGTTGGTGAAATTGATGCTACATAGAGTGGGTCGGTTCAAAGCAATTCTTTCTATGTGAGGATATTTGACGTCACTTTTGATAACAAGATCTTCGTCATTGGGCGTGATAACGTGGCATGATTCAGCATCGCCAACCCCAACTACTCCAGGGTTGACATTTCCACCAAAGTGAACAGGGTGACTAAACATAGCTTGAGTGGCCACACCCCAGTTTGCAGTCGGACTTCCATTATTATCTAGAACATTGAAATAAGTTACATTTTAACCTTGTCGTTGACATTTATTTGATTCCACAAATAAAATATTAACGGTGTCTATGTTCTCATTTTGTCTGGTACTATATAATTATTATAATTATGCCTTGATTATTTAATCAGTGATGATAATGAAAATAACTGGTCAAGTCAATATACAATTAGTGGACAATAAAGTTTTTTTAAGCTGATGATTCACTATACACATACAGTAACGTGTGGTAGTGGTTTGCGTTCACAAAGAATGTTGATCGAAATAATTAATTGAAAGAGTTTCAAGTTCTTTCTAGTACCTTTACCTGTTCAATAGCTTAGCTAGTTCTACGCAACGTCATTGGTTGAAAATCGTTTAAAGATGAGACCTAGCTATGGTCACCAGGCCCGAAGGCACCTAAGAAGCCGATTCCTACCGGCTTCCCTTTGGGAACAAGGCACTATATACGTAGTGTCTACTGTATTCAAATAGTAAATTATGTACACATCTGTAGGTATCACATCACAGTATAGACATTGAATACACCGATGTTTTCAAACCTATGGATTGAAAACATTACAAAAATGCCAATTTTTTTAATGTCAACAAAGAAAGCTACATGTGGTGCCAGTAAGCCGATGCTCGGGTGTCAGAATTCAGAACTAAATTCGTATGGACGCGGACACGTGACTTCGCGGCTATCAGCACCGTTTTGTAGGAACTAGGTAAGCCGAAGTTTATCGAGTTACGACAAAGTTTGCATATGAGGAAAGCTAAATTAGAACCACTTCCCGATGTCCGATTGAGCTGAAATTTTGCACACACCTTTGGTTCTAAGAACAATACTTCTTGTGGCAGACTTAACTTTATCCTGCAGCCAGGAGTGTCTCTTCACAAGGGAACTCCTCAACGGTTAATAGCACAGATACGAAACTTTGCATTCGAGTTCATATTTGATGGATAATCACGATTTGTATCATGAACTGATCCTACCGCCAGGATCGTCTCCTCCCGAGGGAACTCTTCAAAGGTTAATAGCACAGACGTGGTATGAAAGTTCATATTTGATGGATAAACATGAATTTTATCATGATCTAATCCTGCAGCCAGGATTGTCTTCTCACGAGGAAACTCTTCAACATTTAATAGCTCAGACACTAAACTTTACAAACGAGTTCAAATTTGATGGATAATCACGATTTGTATCATGAACTCATCCTACCGCCAGGATCGTCTCCTCACGGGGGAACTCCTCAACGGTTAATAGCACAGACATGAAACTTTGTATATATACGCGTTCACTTTTTATAAAAAACATAATTCCTATAGTTACCTCAAGCTTGTCGAGTGAATGGTAAATGCTTTAAAAACTAAACGCGACAAGCTTTTGTAAAAATTATCCTATATCGTTTTCATTTACTCATGATTCATTTTCTTCTTTTCAGTGCATCTTTATAAAAGCTTGTTTCAAAAAGGTTTTATATCTTATGTTTTTATTTGTTAACAGTTCCTGTGCATTTAATCGTTTTAATACATAAGTTATGAAAAAAAAATATCGAGTCGGGTCCTTAGAATTTTTTGGTATTTTTATCATGAGATACTGACGCCAAAATTAAAAATAGCGCCGAAGTGTGACGTAAATTTCTGGTATTTTCGTCATGGGTGTCATTTTCGTGGTTTTCGGGTTCGCTGATGATCAAAACGAAAAAAAAAATGAAAACAAAGTTTTAAATTCTCATTTTTTTCTTCGGCTTCCCCTTTCAATATTTTCACCCTTCGCCACTGATGGTCACGCCATCTACAATGAGTTTTACAGATCACTTCTATTTTAGAGAACTTGAAAAATAGAAACTTACTCCAAACAATATTAGCAGGCTGGCATCGCATTCCATTGCTAGTAGAGTCTCCACATAATCTCCATTCTCCCAACAAGCTTTCAGACATCGGTCCTAAAGTAATTCTACACGAGACGAAGTTGCTGCTGCGTTGTACCACGACGTTACCCATTGTAAAGGTCTTTGTATTAGTGAGTTCACCATTGGGCGGCCGAACGTAACACTCTTCTTCAAATGATTGTTTGTCTAACGTTATATCAATGAAAAGACCAATTCTAGTGGCATGGCGGATTGTGCTTAGCAACGTTATGCCTGCATCTTCATCTTCTTCGCTTTCTATCGATTCTGAAATGTTTTTAAAATCGCTTAGCAAGTTCGAAAATGTTTTTATTAACTTTTTAGACCTATGTATCCTGCTTATGCGTATGAAGTTTCATTAAAATCGCTTCAGTCATTTCGGAAAATAAGGAATTTGAAAGTCTGTATGAAGGCGTAAACGCTCCTAAGCAACTTCAACTAAGATGATTCTAACTTGAGTAGATGAGCTGCACAATCTGTATGTTTAGTTTGTAAAATCATAACATTCTTACCTGGTACATTAACAGTGAGATTGACGGATCGAGTGCTTGCATTTACATGATCGTAGGTCATGACCCATAGTCCTTCATCGTTTGAATCTAATCTAGTTATGTTTACCATACAGGCCTGGTCCTTAAGTACTTCATATTTCGGCGTTGAATCGCTAGTATCTCGAGGTTTGAATTCAAATTTTGTATCGCGTGGTGGTATTAAGATACAAGTTTTGACTTCACTAATATGGGGAAATACAAAGATTGTGAAATAACTTCCTTCGTCCCTGCTGGGATTTGTTATCGAATCACTGCTTACGCCACCTGCAAATATTAGGATTGTGTTACAGGTAGGATGATCACCTATCCACGGACCGACTTCAGCAAGCATTGCTTAACCTTGAAGATCAGCGTGCAGCTATTATAATTTGACCACGAGGCCGTAAAACCTTTGTTTTATAGTAGTTTTAATGTTATATACGTGGGACACTCAGAAAGTTTTGCGAAACTAAAAAAAATTGTTCTATACGTACATATATTTTTATTAAATCTTTTCAAAGTACTTTCCACCAGCCTCTATACAAAGATTCATGCGCCTAAACCAGTTTTCAAAACACTTTTTCCAGTCCGCCGCAGACACCTCGTTTACAGCCTGCTCGAACCCAGCCAGCGCATCTTCCGGCGACGAAAATTGTATCCCTTTGAGCTGATTTTTTATTTTTGGGAATAAAAAGAAGTCACACGGTGCTAGATCAGGGCTGTAAGGAGGGTGACCCAGGAGTTTGACTGGCGTGCTGTCCAGGAAGTCCCTCGTTTTGAGTGCGGTGTGCGCAGGTGCATTGTCGTGGTGGAGCAGTAGCCCGCGGAGCCCTGTGTTTGGTCGCTTGTTGCTTATAACAGAGAAAACTTCTGGCAAACATTTGGAAGTATACCATTCGGCATTAATGCTTCTTTGATCCCGTAAGGGAATTGATACCAAGTGGCCAGTCAAATTAAAAAAGCTAGCGATCAAAATCTTACCCCCGCTTCTAGATCGCTTCACTTTGGTAGGCGTTGGCTCATTTTGAAACACCCAAACAGTCGACTGGCGCTTGGTTTCTGGGTCGTATTGATAAATCCAGGACTCATCACCTGTAACGATGTCGTAAACACGCCGAGACGAGCCTGCTTCAAATTTGTTAAGCATATCACGGCACCATTCCACCCGGGCCTGCTTCTGAGCATCGGTGAGGTTGTGCGGCACCCAGCGTGATACTATCCTCCTCACGCGAAGATGGCTGTGTAGAATCTCGTGAACGCTTCCCGATCCAATCTTCAATATGTGTTGAATCTCCTGATATGTAATTCGCCTATTGTCTTGGATTAAATTTTTCACTGCTAGCACGTTTTCTTCGGTAACAGCCGTCAAAGGGCGACCGCTTCTTTCGTCATCCCCCAAAGTTGGTCGACCGCGCTTGAATTCGTTATACCAACGATACACGGTTGCCTTGGAAGGGCCTTCATCCATGAATGCCATTTGAAGTCTATCGTACGATTCATCCGGTTTCAGGCGACACTTGAAATCGTATAAAATCATAGCTCTAAAATGTTCCCGGCGCAGATCCATATTTCAGTGAGACACAATACTTTGAATTAACTCGCAAAAAATGTGGAGGGAAATTTTGAAATTGGAACTTACTTATTTTTACTTATAAATAATCATATTTTCGAAACACATAATAACTGGCCAGTCTCCCATATATAAAAACTTTTTTTCGCAATACTTTCTGAGGGGCCTGGTAATTAATGAAAATGCTTGCTCTTTCCAAACTCACTTATTTGCTGTGCCCAATATGGTCCATATGATCTAATTATAAGTTTACCACCTAAGGATAACATGTGGAATGCAATTAAAGTATTGAGTTGAGTACTTGGCATTCTATTCCACGCATAAATAAATAAAATAAAATAAGCCTTTATTGCTGTTTTACAATATTTACATTAAGATTTGTTACTGACGATCGGTTTTCAAACAACAGCTTGTCCTTCGACAAAGGCCTCCTCCAAAGACTTTTACCATGCATATCAATGCCCAATTGCCCGTGATACGGATCATCATCATCATCAGTCATTTTCAGTCGAAAAACGTACACTGCTGGACATAGGCCTCCCCCAAGTGTCGCCACATTGACCGGTTCCGTTTTACTCGCATCCAGCGGATCCCCACAACCTTCACCAGGTGATCGGTCCACCTAAGGGAGGCCTTCCAACGCATCGTCTTCCGGTTCGCGGTCGCTATTCCAGAACTTTTCAGCCCTATCGGCCATCCGTTCTGCGAGCAATGTGCCCTGCCCACTGCCACTCAAGCTTGGCAATTCTTTGGGCTACGTTGGTAACCTTGGTTCTCTTGCGGATGTCCTCATTTCTGATTTGATCACGTAAGGAAACTCCGAGCATAGCTCTCCCCATTGCCCTTTGGGTGACTTTCAACCTTCCGATGCTGCCCATTGTGAGCCACCATGTTTCGGTCCCGAATCAAATCACACACACTGGTCATAGACTTTCTAAGTTGGATAAGAAGATACCAGGCAACTTCCCGAACGCTGCCCAGCCGAGTCAGATTCGACCATTGTCTTTTTTCTCGAAGTTAGACCTACCCAACAAGACCGTTTGTCCCAGGTAGACATAATCGTCTCCTACTTCGAGTGTAGAGTCTCCGATCTTAATAAGAGTGTGTGTTACATGGGCATTAAAAATGACTTTGGTTTTGGCCATGTTCATTCTAAGACCCACTCTTTCGGAAGCTCTACTGGAGTCATCGCGCATTGTACTGAGGTCCTCGATGGTCTCAGCCATGACCACTATATCGTCGGCAAATCGAAGGTGAGAGATTTACTCGACATTGACGTTGAGGCCTAGCCCTCTCCAGTCCAGAACCTTGAAGACAACTTCCAGTGCAGTGCGGTGAACAGTTTCGGAAATATGACGTTTCCCTGTCTCACACATCGCTGCTAATATATAGGTTCCGAGGTCTGGTCCTGAAGTTGGACTGACATGGTGGCATTTTTGTACAAACACTTCAAGAACTCGATTACCGATGGTCAATTTGGCACCGTTGCAGAGACTGCAGTACAGCCCAAGTCTCGATTGAATCGATGGCTTTCTCGTAGTCCACAAACGCTAAACAGAGAGGCAGGTTGTACTCTCCGGTCTTCTGTATAACCTGTCGCAGTTGTGGTCTACGGTGCTAAAGCCTTTTCGGAATCCGGCTTGTTCGGGAGGCTGAAAATCGTCAAACCAGCGCGCCAGACGATTCGTGATGACTCTTAAAAACCACTTGTAGATATGGCTTAGAAGTGAGATGGGCCTATAGTTCTTCAACCGGGCATTGTCACCCTTTTTGAAGAAGAGTGCACACCCGGGCACGGGTTTTCCCTTCGTGTATGTCGGAATCAAACAGCTTCTGGAGGGCCTTAAGTACCGGTTTTCCACCCATCTTCAGGAATTCGACCGTAATTCCATCATCACCCGGTGCCTTGTTGTTTTTAAGCTGTTTCAGGGCCATCCTAATCTCGTACAGGCTGATGTCCGGGATGTCGTAGGTATAGTGTCGGGTTAGTCGGCTAGTTAGGACTTGCGGCCCATGGATGCCCCTCAAGTTAAAGGGGACACTATGCAAGTCCGTGATTAGTCTTGTCGTGATGTATGAATCGGAATGATAGGCTGTGAAGAAGAGGGATGAAAAAAGATCGCATGTAGCGGAGATGAAACTGGTGAGGTGGATGTGACAACCATGGATAAAGTATTGAAAGAGTATATTAGAGGAGTTACAGAATAGTTAAAAGGGAATTGATTGTCAGGGTATGGGCATGTGATGAGAAGGGACGAAACGCATGTGCCAAAAAAAGTGATGAATATAAATAGATAGAGAGGGAGAGGAAGACCAAGGTAACGTTTGATACGTTGTGTGAGGAATTATGGGAAAGAAAGGAATAAACTATAGCTTGGCGGATGAAAGAGAAGAATGGAAGAAAAAAAAAATGTTGCGCCGACCCCAAGCAACATGGGAAGCATGGCTGGAAGAGGACGCAAGTTAGGAACTAAAAATTCTGCATCAAAATTATCCCCAAGTTAACCAAAACCCCAAAGGCAGTAGCCCACCAGTCACAAAACCCATAAGGCCCCCTATTCACAAACGCTCGGATTCGATTTCGAGTCGTATGACTATCTTGTTTTGGCATTACGAAAGCAAGCGAGATAGATATACGACTTACTATTATTTACTTGTAAATTCATTTTAATCAACGCACTGCAGCTCAAACCATACTATTTAGCATACAGATAGCTAATTTGACGTGGACATCCGCTCAGTAAGGATTTTGGAAAATTCAGCAACCCCTAACCGGGTGAAATGCGAGTTGAAATTTTGCGAAGCTAGTGCGGATCGGCTATACGACATAATGAACGTGCTTGTTGTGATAGAGGGTCGGCAATATTTTTATTGATAACATCTTATTGGAGGGTCAACCGCTTCGTAACATAACGAGTTACGGCGCCACTCTGTCTGGCTTCCCTTTCTCTCACGCATACAGCAGTAGACAGGATCTTTCAATATTAAATAGTTCAAGTTAGATCACTTCTCTCGAGCGTCCTGAGACGCACACGTTTTTTTTATTTAGGCTTCGCTTCCGACAAAGATAAGTAGGTATTTGTCAGGCATTGTTATCACTTATCAGAGTGCATTTCATAAAATTAAAATTTCAAGAATTTATTAAATATATACTTTTATAATTATCATTAATCTGTTAAATACACGTTCATAAGCATATTTTTGCGGTTTTGTTTTTGTTTTAAAGATAGCATGTAGCATGCTTATTGAAATGAACCAATAGGAAGAAAACCGGTCTACAGCATGTACCAGGCCCCTCAGAAAGTATTGCGAAAAAAAGTTTTTATATATGGGAGACTGGCCAGTTATTATGTTTTTCGAAAATATGATTATTTATAAGTAAAAATAAGTAAGTTCCAATTTCAAAATTTCCCTCCACATTTTTTGCGAGTTAATTCAAAGTATTGTGTCTCACTGAAATATGGATCTGCGCCGGGAACATTTTAGAGCTATGATTTTATACGATTTCAAGTGTCGCCTGAAACCGGATGAATCGTACGATAGACTTCAAATGGCATTCATGGATGAAGGCCCTTCCAAGGCAACCGTGTATCGTTGGTATAACGAATTCAAGCGCGGTCGACCAACTTTGGGGGATGACGAAAGAAGCGGTCGCCCTTTGACGGCTGTTACCGAAGAAAACGTGCTAGCAGTGAAAAATTTAATCCAAGACAATAGGCGAATTACATATCAGGAGATTCAACACATATTGAAGATTGGATCGGGAAGCGTTCACGAGATTCTACACAGCCATCTTCGCGTGAGGAGGATAGTATCACGCTGGGTGCCGCACAACCTCACCGATGCTCAGAAGCAGGCCCGGGTGGAATGGTGCCGTGATATGCTTAACAAATTTGAAGCAGGCTCGTCTCGGCGTGTTTACGACATCGTTACAGGTGATGAGTCCTGGATTTATCAATACGACCCAGAAACCAAGCGCCAGTCGACTGTTTGGGTGTTTCAAAATGAGCCAACGCCTACCAAAGTGAAGCGATCTAGAAGCGGGGGTAAGATTTTGATCGCTAGCTTTTTTAATTTGACTGGCCACTTGGTATCAATTCCCTTACGGGATCAAAGAAGCATTAATGCCGAATGGTATACTTCCAAATGTTTGCCAGAAGTTTTCTCTGTTATAAGCAACAAGCGACCAAACACAGGGCTCCGCGGGCTACTGCTCCACCACGACAATGCACCTGCGCACACCGCACTCAAAACGAGGGACTTCCTGGACAGCACGCCAGTCAAACTCCTGGGTCACCCTCCT
The DNA here is from genome assembly GCA_949152445.1 of Cerastis rubricosa. Classification (NCBI taxonomy): domain Eukaryota; kingdom Metazoa; phylum Arthropoda; class Insecta; order Lepidoptera; family Noctuidae; genus Cerastis; species Cerastis rubricosa. Next base: position 6,864,117 of record OX424547.1, read on the forward strand.
TACAGCCCTGATCTAGCACCGTGTGACTTCTTTTTATTCCCAAAAATAAAAAATCAGCTCAAAGGGATACAATTTTCGTCGCCGGAAGATGCGCTGGCTGGGTTCGAGCAGGCTGTAAACGAGGTGTCTGCGGCGGACTGGAAAAAGTGTTTTGAAAACTGGTTTAGGCGCATGAATCTTTGTATAGAGGCTGGTGGAAAGTACTTTGAAAAGATTTAATAAAAATATATGTACGTATAGAACAATTTTTTTTAGTTTCGCAAAACTTTCTGAGTGTCCCACGTATGTATCAAAAAATCAGGAAGGTTTAGTCATATTTCAGGATTCCAGTGTAGTAAACGCGAAAAACTATTCAGCTGTCCCAACATCATCATCATGATTTCAGCCGAAAGACGTCCCTTGCTGGACATAGGCCTCCCCTAAAAGGGGGGGTTTTGCCATAATCACCACGCTTGGCAGGTGGGTTGGCGATCGCAGTACGGTTGTTACAAAAGCACAGAGAACGCTGCTGCCCATTCTCTGGCAAGTCCCTTAGTCGCCTCTAAAAAACGAGTTTTTTTTTGTATGGGATCCCTTACAAAAAAATAAAGTATATTAAGTAAATAAAATTATATATAAATTATTATTTATAATAATATTTGTTGTTATAGCGTCAACAGAAATACATAATCTGTAGAAATTTCAACTGGCTAACTATCACGGTTCATGAGATACAGCCTGGTGACAGACGGACGGACGGACGGACAGCGAAGTCTCAGTATAGGGTCCCGTTTAACCCTTTGGGTACGGAACCCTAAAAACAGTCTCCAAAAAGTATTTCTATTTAAATCGGATTACACTCTTAAGGAATTCTTTGATGATAAGTAAATTTTGACATAGAAATCCATACTTGTTGGCCTACCATGACGTCTTAGGAGCGTTTACGCCTTACGTTATTTCATACAAACTTCCAAGCCCTTATTTTCTGAAATGACTGAACCGATTTTAATGAAACTTCATACGCATAAGCAGGATACATAGGTCTAAAAAGTTACTAATAAACATTTTCGATAAATAGTGTTACAGCTAAATTAGACCGATTATAAATTATCAATAGAAACAGAAGTTTCCTTTGTCTTTTTTGTAAGACATTTAGTTTTTTTTTTGTAAGTTTTTCGACCTATGTATCCTGCTTATGCGTATTAAGTTTCATTAAAATCGGAAAATAAGGACTTGAAAGTTTGTATGAAATGGCGTAAGGTGTAAACGCTCGTTTTGCAAAAGGAGTAAAACAATAATGTTTTAAGACGTCATGGTAGGCCATCTTACACAATGCTCACAGCACCTACAATTTTGACTTACTACCTACCTATGTTTATGTTATTATTTATGACTGTTATTGGTATCGCTATTTGTTTTCTTTTTTCCTTTTTTTATTTTTAATTTAATTTATGAATGGAAATGATTAACAATTAATAATTGTTCTTACCCTATCTTATATAATATCATGACAGTTACTTATTTAAAAAACAAATGCTGGGCACCTGACAAACATGATCATCATCTGCCTAGCCTTTTTCCATAACTATGTTGGGTTCGGCTTCCGGGCTAACCGGATACAACTCAGTATCAATATTTTACATGATGCGACTGCCTATCTGACCTCAACAACCCAGTAAGGGGGTAATATAATACCCCTTGGTAAAACTGGATGTCAGACTTCTGGCTTCTGACTACTCGTAACGACTGTCAAAGATCTACAAATGAAGCACGGAGGAAACTCGGTACCTACCTATGTAAAGATTGTCACCCATCGACAAACCAACTACGGCAAGTACGGCTTAACGTTGAAGATCGACCTGTGCGGCTGTTATTATTTAGCCACGAGCTCCTCCTGACATCTGATAAACATGTTAGACTAGTATTTTTGTTTAAGCACAGTGGTTTGCTTGTGACACTGTAGCACTTTTGAACTACATATTTATATTGCTGTGCCTTAGCAGGGTTCATTTATGAAACCTATACATATATTTGTAAAAACTTGTAAACTACATGGATGCAATAAAGAATGATTATGATTATTAACATCATGTCTGTAATCTATTAGGCCTATCTACCCACATTTTGCAAGTTATGTTTCAGTGTATTATGGGGTTATCCATAAAATACGTCATACTAATTTCGTGATTTTTTTACCCCTTCCCCGTCCTTGTCACAGTTGGTCCCATTTATGAGACCTTCCCCTCCCTAGTGTGACGTCATATATCTTGCAATTTCACATCTAGAAATTATTAAATTAAAACTGCACTTCCGAAATAAGTTTCATTTCCATTTAATGTACATATTAGAGCGAGTGTAAACCTGCCAAAAAAAAAACAATTGAACCTTACAGATACAGATAGAGTTGGAAATATTTTAAGTTTTTCGTTAATATACAGTTCAAATGTTAGTGGCATTTCAACACTTAGATCCATAAGATTTGTTGAACGAAGAAATGTGACGTCACGAAACTTAGGACCCTCTTACCCCTTTTCACACAATGTTACACTTCGTCGACCCCCTCCCTACCCCTTAACGTGTAACGTACTTTATGGATGATCCCTAAGAGCCAGCCTATTGTCATCTATCGAACACAAATCCAGAATCCGTGGCTGCTACAGAAAAAATCCAAATGGAAAAACCCGACAGGATTTACTATGTCGTAAGTAGATATAAATTGATATAATTCTTTGTTGCGCTAGGCAATTGCGTAGTAGATAGCTCCTTCTGCCCTTATCTGCGCATTACAGACGATATTCAAATTATTATCATAATGAAAGGCGTTTATTTATTAGGTATTTAATATTTTTCATTATTAGGTATTTAATATTGGTGCCTGGGCGACCGAGCTCTGTTCAAGACAAATAGAAAAAACTATTTTTTTTTGTAAATATGGGACTTAAATCGATTTTTGGCCCCCCGTAAACAGACATTGCAACTTTTATCGAAATTGTGAAAGCCGTTTTCGGTTTGATCATTTGATAGTATCGAATCTGATAGTTTCCATACATGCTACTTTTTCGATTTTAATGTGACTGATGACTGGTTCTGAGTTCGATCCTGGTCGGGCTTTGTAAATGGAATTTACATTGATTTACACTATAAGGGAGCCCGGAGTGATGTGAGCCTGGTTATAAAATGGGTCCTAAATTTTATTAGATGTGCCCAGGTACACGCTTTAGGAGTATTCAGAACAAGGTGTAAAGTTCCTCAATCCTCTATTGAAAAGGGAGGATCCTCAGACCAGACAGGTCTTGTGTCTGGTGGGCTACTACCCGACAGTTGGTGTTGGGTTTTTCTATATGTACTACGTTTACCAAAAAGGGTATATTATACGTAGGGGTGTGCTACAGACCATCAAACTGAACATGTTTCTCCATTGGACAAACATCGTAATAGCGAAAACATTATCTGCTGCACCATACAAAATTTCAATACCTATTCGACCCAAATGTATGGGGAAAATTATATTTTTTTCGATGTGCACACACCTAAGTATGTATTTACCATTTTTGATAGACGTTGTATAGTCTAAAGTCGCGGATAAAAAAAAAAATAACCTCATAGTGAAAATGTCGTGTGTTCTATTAATAAACACAGCTGGTCACGAATTGTTGACAGAACGTCATTCTTCTCTTCGTTTGTTTCTTTTGTACTGAATAGGCGCGGAGTATTGTCACTTAACTAGACCGATTTTGAAACTTGTACCTAAATGCTCATTTTACTTGGGTCTAACACTTGTATAAAATGCACAGCCTTACAACTAAGAATTATTCTGAAGTAGTCGGAGAGGTCTTGAAACTAACATAGAAATAAATCTGTAGGTTATACTTATTGTGCTTGTCGCAAAAAACCACCTAAACGCTAAAGGATAGTAGATTTTACATTAAAAAAAAAAATCTACGTTACGTTTATGACGCATTTTCGTGCTAGGAACCTCTTTTTACTCTTCTGTTTTATATAACTGGCTTGAAAACCACCAAAATTTTGTACCTAAATACAAGAGTCTTGGGTCTGGAGAAGTAGAACAAGAACTGTTTCAATCAAGCTGAGTCAGGGTCCCATGAGCGGCATAATAATTCTGACACCAGGTTAGGGTTACCACAGGAAAAAATAGTTGCCTCAATTTAACAGTGACTGTAGTCATGATTAATTGAATGTCAAATCACCGAATATCATTAATTTATCGACGACTTCTAATCGAATTTCTCAATAGTACAACGTTCATATAATCAAACTCATATAACATATCACTATCAGCATGGAGCTAATACCAACATAAGCTGCTTTTACTAATAAATAGAATTAATTTAAAGAAAAAAAGTTCATTTGGAACAACCTAAGAAAAACAAAAAATCGAATAGACAAGAACATATAAAGAAAACGAAGATACAAAATTTAAAATACTGCGGCGCAATATATATTTCAACGCACATTTCAAGACATTTATTCCAGACTAGCACTTCACCCGCGACTTTGCCCGCGAAAATTGTGATATAATATCGCCAATATTGTGTATATGTGCCTATATTACTTTGTTACTTGGTAAAGATGTAGCTTTGTAATGGTGAAAGAATTTTAAAAATCCTCCGAGAAGTTTTTGAGTTAAATCGTAACAATCAAACAAACATAATCAAATTTTTCCTCTTTATAATATTACATATATTATTTCTAATTACGATTTTCTATAATACTTTGTCTGATCAACCCGGATCGCAAGTTTATTTTTTTTCTTATCATAAACGTTTGATACAATATAATTTAGGTGTGGAGGTCAGATACGCAGTCGCTCCATGTAAAAAACTGGTATTTAGCCGCATCCGGTAAGACGGGAAGCCGACACCAATAAAGTTGCGAAAAGGTTAAGCAGATGAGACGATGAGAAGATGTCAGCAGGATAATCTGGCTCTTGAAATACAGGTACTCTAACCTAGCTCTTGAGCCAGGGTCTCATAAAACTATAACCTGTTTTTATGGCAATAAAGAAATTTATTATATTATTATTATATTTATTATATAATAGCATTTTTTTTACCATTTGTGCTATGGAAATTACCGGAATCATCTGAAGATCATGATGCTCATATGTCAGCATACGTCAGTCAACATCAATGATAGATTTGTTATCTAATACTCATCCGACTGACTGCTCTAAATAAAGTGTACCTATCTTCTTTGTTTCATCTTATCTCTGCTTATTTAGATAATAGGAAATATATCAGTAATAAAGTAGGGATGCCAAACGTTCCTGTAGGTGTACAGGAACGTTTGGCATCCCTATTGAGACGTGTCCCAGTTTGCAGCGTTGTGGTCCAGCCCAGTATCTCGGCCAATAAGTAATTTGTTCCCTAACCTTGTCAATAAATCATTTGTCCCGGACTCCCGGTCAACAAAACCTTTGTCCCGGATTCCCGGTCAAAGAGTCATTTTTCCCGGTATCCCAGACAATAAGCAATTTCAATAAATGTTATCCTTAAATGGGCAACTTACTTTCGTTGGCGATAAGGGAGGATACTTACCAAGTATCGGTTTAGTTAGTTATTTGTAGTCGTAGATTATTTACATGTTTTGTCTTATTTCTATGCCTTATGCGTTATCGTGCCCTTAAGGGCAATATTATAATTTTTTAAAATATTGAGAAATTTTTAATAGAATACATCCTATTTTTAAAAACTCAGCCAGAAGTCAGGCATGCAAGCACATAATAAGACAGACAAAATAGCCTTGCAGAGTAACTTTGTAAGCTAAATATAAACGCATTTCCACTTACTAAGTCCTTTAGCTTTACAGAATCAAAAGCTTCTGCCAAAACTTTTTTTTTGCACCTATCATTTGTACCATCATTTTTGGAACATTACGCGTTTGTATTGGTCTATGCCATTGCTGACAAAAGGCCTCACTACTGTAGCCTGGTACTGCGCCACTTCTTGACAATTTCCAAGGAAGATATCCAATAAAGACAGTATTAAACAACACTGACCTGCGAGCAGGATGATGAGGATCACCCCAAGTGGACACAACCGAAGCATTTTAACACTGACAGACGACTGTACAGCAATCAGGAGTTATAGACGATACCTGACGTAACAGATAAGCCCTCGTAACTTCACCTTGTGAGATATAAAGTCCTATTGGTAAATGTAAATGCACTAGATTTTTTTTATCTTATCTCTCTTGATCCACGATTTACATACGTTTTGATGAATTAATTAGGAGATCTTGATTGTATCGGTGGTCTAGTGGTTTTAAGCGCTACGCAAACGGGAGGGTATGAGGTTTGATCTCAGGTAAGGCAAAGTGGTGTGGATTTTTTCCAGTGACATCCCGTAGTCTGTATTGGCAATAGGCTAGCCCCTTTTTATATGGGGCTTAAATGTAACTGGCAAAATCTGTGTGTTGTATTTAGGCTTTTGCCCAATCCTTCGGGGGAATAAAGCCGATCGAGTTCCTTTGTTTTATAAAATTTAAAGCTCCTACTTTCTTTGCTTGCATTCTTAGTTCTTGGACACTACATTACTCGTACTGTAGAAAAAAAAACCAGCCAAGTGCGAGTCTTACTCGCACACAGGGTTCCATAGCTCCAAACAATATTTTGAACTGTCATTCATTAGTTAGTAGTATTAGTTAGTAAACTTCCACTCAACCGTAAAACTAAATTGGTTTTTCATAGTATGTTAATGAAAAACAAAGTTACTGCTGCAGTTTGATGAAAAAGTCCCATATCTCAAAAACTAAACATCATATCTTATAGAAACCAATTTTCGTTGATAGTATTTTTTACGTTCTACAATCCTGAATATTTTCAGAATTTTCCTCTTCTTACTTTAGAAATTAGAGGGGGGGGGGACACACATTTTACCACTTTGGAAGTGGCTCTTGCGCAAACTATTCAGTTTAGAAAAAAATGATATTAGAAACCTAAATATCATTTTTGAAGACCTATCCATAGATACCCCACACGTATGGGTATGATGAAAAAAATATTTTGGCTTTCAGTTCTATGTATGGGGAACCCCAAAATTTATGGTTTTTTTTTCTATTTTTGTGTGAAAATCTTAATGCGGTTCACAGAATACATCTACTTACCAAGTTTCAACAGTATAGTTCTTATAGGTTCGGAAAAAAGTGGCTGTGACATACGGACAGACAGACAGACATGACGAATCTATAAGGGTTCCGTTTTTTGCGTTTTTAAAAACTGATCGTTGTGGCTGTGTCTCAAAATTGTGGCAGAAGCAATATCATGTCTTCAGTCTGAATAGGTATAGGTATCGACATTTTCGATAGTATCTTATCTACCAATACGATCTTGCTACCAAGAGAACTAAAACTTAAATACAGTTTCAAAGAAAAGTACTGCCGATCAAAGCACACTGCAAATTTGAAGCAAAACTAATGTAAACTTGATGCAAATGTTAAGCTAATGCGAAACTAATGCAATGCAAATCAATACAACAAATACTTTGAAGTTACCACCTGGCATTGAATTTAAATGTCTGTTTGTAAACTACCAACTTGAAGGTTTAGTGACCAGGTACACCTGTTAGTTGGTATCCAGCTGACATGTGGATTCATCAAGAAAACGTAACCCAATGAAAACATCCCTCGGAGTATTCCACCTCCTAGCCCTACGAACAAACCTCAACCACCTTACCTTGCGGCAAATGGAAGATTGGAAGCATCAGAAACCTGCGATATTAGCAGCTGGTTGAACTCCATAGACAAATGCCTAGACGATACGACGATACAATACCCTTTCGCCCAAGGTAGAACATGGTGATTCTCAAATGGCAGTTTACTACCAGGATTTGAAACTAAACGCCAAAGGATTTCTAACTTCTGCTCAAGTGTTGAAAGGAAAACAGAACCTCATGAATTACCTTGATAATTTTCAGCAAACAATTACAGCAAGAAAACAACACTGGCAGAAAAAGGTTCGGCTGACATGGTTAAAACCATTAAAAATAATTACATGCGCCCAAACAAACTCAGCTCTATTGCAATTTACCCAACAGATAAATTAAAATCCAGTGACGACACAAAATCGCTAGTACAGAAAAAAAATATGCCCTGAAGAAATGAATTTGCATGTTAGACCTTTGCGCAAAACAAAAAACGTAGGCGTTGTTATTAACACGGAGACCAAAGGAGTTCCGACAGTTTTGACTGACCAAGAAGTTCTCAGTTGCATTTATAAGCAGAATTTAATTGACAAGCTGCCTAATTTACCCTGCGACTCATTTATTGACTCTATAAAATTGAGTCACAAGTCGGGTAAAAAGGAAGGACCTACGTGCAACTTTAATCTTGAAGTTACTGCTAGCATAAGAAAGACCCTAATAAACCAAAACCGAGTGTACATTAATTGGACATTCTGCCCCGTGAGGGACTTCACACTCGTGACCAGGTGCTTTAAATATCAACAGTATGGACATGCTGCAAAGACTTGTCGGGAGGATACCTACACGTGTGGACAATGTGGAGAACAAGGCCATCAGACAAAAGAGTGCACTAAAAATGCTGAACAATCACAGTGTGCAACATGCTTGCGTTTTAAAAACCAAGCAATCACAAAACTGGCGATCAAGAATGCCCCGCCAAGTAAATAGCTGAGGCAAGATACGTTAATTCCATCGATTACAATGACGTTGCGTGAGAACGCTGAAATTATTCAATAAGATATTTTAATAATTCGTGTTATAGTTTACTCATAAGTATTATACCTTTAATATTGACGCACTTAACATAATTTTAGTTTTTTAATATTCACATTACTTATATTAAAAAATGCAATCATTACATTTTAGTGACATGACATTTTTCTCTGTAGGCAAAGGAAACTTGACCTGGGTTTTTATGTTATGTATTACAAATGCTTTATTGCAAAAATAATAGAACGCTGCAGCGAAGTTGTGAATGCAAACTGTTTTTTCTTAAATTTTATAGAAATGTTATTTACTAGGTAGTAGTTTAATAAATCTTAGATAATATTTGTGTAAGGACTTGAGTGTGTTACCCCTGAGATACAAGTTTATTCCTAGTTCAGGTAGAATCCTAATATTATATACCTTTAGTTATTAATGCCCTAATTTTGTAAAAAAATTGTGTAAATCGTTATTTGAATAAACAATTAAACATTACAATTGAACAATAATGAGTCCTTTGGGCTCGTACAGGACCAATTTAGTCTCATATCGTCTTATTTTTAATTTATATTTTATCTTATATACTACTTTTTCTTTTTTGCTTCTCTATCTTTCAAAAACACTTCTGTTGTTTACCATGAAATCAGCACATTAATCTATGTAGAAATGTAAGAATTTTTCGGCAGTCCTTCATTGAAACCAATTGTTCCATACATACAGATATAATACAGACAAATTAACCGTGGTGAACTTCAGCAGAGTGCTAAGACTTTTTTTGAGAAATGACTATTGCGAAACTGAGGAATAGAAATGCCGAAAAGCAAGACAAAGCTTGCCAATACTTGAAACAATGACGAACTTGGCGATCAGTGACGCACTGATACAATAATAAATCATTGATCCTGCCCAACAGAATCGGCAATCAAGCAGGTATAATAAAGTCACGTACATGCTGATAAGAGATAAAAGGCATTCCGAATCAAAGCTAATGTGGTTAGATCGGTTTTCATAGGTCAATGTAAAACATTGTCAAAAATGTAGGTAAAATCGCTTGAAACTGCATTCATGGTTTTTTTTTTCTTAGACTCTTTTTTTTCACGTAGCCGTCAAACAAGCAACAAGTAACTCTACACAAAAATTAATGCTCTGAAACGACTTCCTGAGGAAAATGTCGTGAGGAAAGTTTTGCATAAGAATGTGGATGGGTATAAAAGTAGAGGAAGACCAAAGAAACGATGGAGGGACTTTGTGAAGGATGATATGGCAAGAAAGAAGGTGTCTGATAGGATGACGAATAATAGAGACATATGGAAGAAAAAGACATGCTACGCCGATCCCAAAGAATGAAATGAATAAATGAAATGAAAGAATGATGATATGAGAGTGTACTCAATAAAGCATAGCTACGACTCAACAGACTTAGTAGGCATATATACTCATGTCGCTAGGATTTTTCCATCAGGAATTTTTAAGAAGCAATCTTGTAGCCTGGATTTGTGCCCGGTTAATGACAAAACAGTCGCTCCCTATTACATCAGACTTAAACATAACTGGCAAGATGTGGGTATTCTATTAGGTACTGGTACACCTCTGCTAGAACCTTGGAAAGTACTCTATGTAGATTTTCATTTATTTCTCCAAAATCGCGAGTGTTGAAAACTGCTGGTAAAAACTAGTTTTACTTTAAATATCCGTAGAAACATTTCTTTAAATTGAAATACTGCGTATTCATCACTGATGCAATAATATAATTAGTTTGTTCATGATGATGATGGTTGACTGAAGTGCGAGTAGGTATATTTCGTGTGTCGTATTTCGGAAGTGGTGCAATGGTTTTTTTATCAGTTTGTAAAAATGTGTAACGACACGAATTCGACCAAGACATAAAGAGGTAATTTCCTTTTCGTACAATTCCAAAGGTGACCACGATAACGAATCAGCAGGACTCGTTACTATGTAACTGTGTGTGAACGGCAACAGCGTGTTTAAGAAAAGCCCCGTAATCTATATGTTAAGTCAGGGGCGATTCCTAGGTCCTAGGCGATTCCTAGGCGCTAGGCGATTCCTGAATCTCCCAGAACAATCGAAGTGGTGTATCGAGACAATAAATAATGAATTGGTGTATTTTACGCGTACAATCGCAAAACCGGCGGGTGGCTGGGCGCAGCGCGCTCACCGCCCTCTATCGCAATAACAAGTGAGCGTATGAAAAAAACATGTTCCAGATAAAATTTGTCGCAAAAATGATCTACAATTTTATGATAGATGTTAACATCATTGGAGCAATAGACACCGAGATGTCTACATAAATATGTATACAAATAAATAAAATTGAAGTGTCTTTTTGTAATTTCCAGAAAAACAGCTTTTACTGAATGTAGTTAAAAGTATACAAGGTGGACCCTTCCCCTTGTGTACTTCGTTTAGTACGACGCTAAAACGGTTACCACGTAGAAATTCTTCAGTTTTTTTTTTTTTTAAATCAGCTCTTTCTTGGCCTTTATGGGATTCAGATCGTGTAGTTATTGCAGTTTTGTAGGAAATAGCTGTTTATTTTTAATAATCGACGAAAAATTTCTATACACCGCATAATGTGTAGCATCCTCTCTTTCGTATTTACAATATTAGAAAATGGCTATATGGGATAGTGTTCATATATCTCACCTCATCAGCGACTGCCTATCTGACCTCCACAACCCAGTAACTGAGTAATACGATACTCCTTAGTAATACTGGTTGTAAGAGTTTTGGGCCACTGACTACCTGTAATGATGTCAAAAATCTACAAATGACAACCGGGACCAACGGCTTATCGTGCTTTCCGAGGCACGGAGGAAACTCGGTATGTAATTATGGTAACCCATACACGGACCAACCTCGTCAAGCACGGCTTAACCTTAAAGATCGACACGAGCGGCTGTTATTATTTTTTGCCACGAGCTCCTCAGTTCATATATCTCACCTGTATTCTAGAAATGTCTTGACCTGGCAAGATGCCCCCCTACATGAATCAGATTCTGGCAAGTTTAAATAATAAAGCCGAAAGCTTCTTGTTCTTCCCGTTTTTGCAATATTTGTTTTGTTCTAGGACCATTCCTGGGTACCTTATAGTTACGGAGATATTGGGGGTCACACTTCTAACTTTTTCACAAGTAGCCTTTCGGGAAAAACCTATGGGTTGGCGTCACCGATGACCTCGACATTTGTACATGTTTTAAGCACACATAAACTAATACATTGTATATCCTCGACTGTATCATTTGCGTGTTTGACTTTTTGGATGGGTAATATCTTGTGTTTTCGCGTCACCGACATGCTGTAAGTAGTAGGTAAGTGAAGTTATGTTGACAACTTGAAAAGTTCATTTTGTGTATACCTACTGTGCATCGTTTTAATTGTTTTCGATATATCATTATTTGAATTTATTAATTGTAGATTGTGTGCATTACAATAGTGAATACTTAATATACTTATGTTTATGTAGAAAAATAAATGAACAAAAACAAAGTTTTTACTGTTGAATATTTCCAACAATGTGGTTGATATTTGCGTTAAAAATTGTTTTTTTCTTAATTTTACTAATATGTATTTATTAATAGTTAACAAATCATTTGTTAGAGGTCATTTGTTTGTTGTTGAATAATATTTATTAGTATCTAATAAATTATTTATTTGTACTTTAATAAATATGACATTTAAATAATTCAGACTATAACTGACGTAAAAAAAAAAAAGAAAACAGTAATTCCATTGTTTTGAGTTTTCACTTCTGTCGGCGGCTTGTCCTTATTTACAACTTAAAGGGTCCGTTTATACAGGCTGTTGTTTTGCATCCTCGTCAAATTCAAGTAGGTAACTAGACTCACTATGCTATAATGGTTCTGGACCCGAATCAACAATAAAATGGTTAGGTATTTTTTTTCCTCTTTTTATAACCACACATACAAACAATCTCAAACGCTTATTCGATAGTTTCTTATTCCCTGAACCACGTTAAGGGGGTTATTCTGAAATACCGACAAATTTATACAATAAAAAAAGCAGCTCTTTTAATAACTTACTTGGTATCGTAATTTACTTTGATTATTCCCGTCCTTAGATATATCTATATACTAAAATTAATTAATAATAAATCTGAAGAGTTTATTTGTTTGTTTGTTTGCTTGAACGCACTCATCTCATAAGCTACTGGTCCGATTTAAAAAACTCTTTCAGTGTTTGATAGCCCATTTATCGAGGAAGGCTATGGGCTATATATCATTAGGCTACGACCAATAGGAGCGCAGCAGCAATAAAAATTGTGACGCAGACAAAGTTGCGCGGGACAACTAGTACCTAGATATGTAGATAAACCTGATAGTCACATTTCAAATGATTAATAACTATTTACTTAAACCTAGTTTTAACTAACGCTCATGCAGCAGTCCCGCAAGAAAAATATTTCATTCAAACGTTTTTGGTGATGAAATGAAAGTAGTATGGAGAAGGGTTACCTACTCGTTGTAAAAGGTGCCAAAACCTGTCTGCTTACTCTACTTAGGGCACATGGATCTGGTTCTTATTGGGGATCGGTACTGCGGTAGTTTGCCCATATTTAGTTTTTTAAATGAAAAGAGATGCTACAATTTCTTTGACCATGTTCGATGGCTATCGAATTAAATTGTTCTTTAAAAATTGCAAGTGTTAATGAGGTCACACGACAGGTTAAAACGAGACACACTTAAGAATTAAACGATTGATATAATAATAATTGACGTAGTTTTGCTCAATCAACATCATCTTTAATCATAATTAATGTCTAAAAATGTTCGCTTTGTTTCTGCTAAACAAATGAATTAGATTTGAATGGCTAACCTGGTACTGGGGGACAAAAACGTTAAAATTCTTAAAATGTTCACAGACGCAGCCGCAGTTAATATTATGAAAGCTAATTTTTCGACCATTTTATGAATTATCACCTTATTCATATAATTATCCGGTTATCGTTCTGCTAAAGCGCCCATTTTGGGCCCCCGATTCTGCAATCCGTATTTTATTTCGTGATGATGACCTGTTCAATTTCCCATCATTCCCTTAAACAGACATTTACTCTTATTACGACCCAAGTTTTTCTTTTAAAAGATCTTTTATTTTTATTTTTTTGTAAGGCTACAAAACAGCCTTTCCTAAGTATCAACCAACAAGTCATCATCTTTCTGCCCTTGTCTCATTCTACTTGGGGTCGGTGCAACACGGCATCATTTACTCCCTTCTCTTTCATATCATTCCTCACAAAATCCATCTTTTTTTTGACCTTCCGCTCCCTCTATATCCATCAATATTCATATCCATCCCTCTTTTAGACACATGCGTTTCAACCTACAAGTAGATACATAACACCGATGTATTCCTACTTGGTTAATTGCCCATACGAAGCCCACTGGCTACGTTACCCTTCTGTCTTCATTTTTCTTTACAAGCTTGGACCTCCCAAGGAACCTCCCAATGTTTCAATATAGGGTACCCATGCCCTGCCCATGTCTTCTTCATGTGATATTTTAATAAGGCTTTCTTTTAATTCCAGTAGTTAATAATAAGCAATCGTTTTTGTCAACAAAAACTTTTTCGTTTTTGTTTTAGATATCTTGTCAAAATTCCCACTTTTACATAGACACGGTATAGAACATCTGCCTTAGATCGAACTGTTTCGCCACAAACCTAATAATATTTAAGCTGCTGAATCCCTAATATGATGACTACTGCTAGTAATGACTATCCTACGATCCTACGCGGTTGTTTTTCACCCCTTCACCTTTATAGAAGCTATACTATAACTCCCATTCAAGTACCAAATAAAACACAAATTCTTATTAGCTTCCACAAACTGAACGCTGACGTACTGATGTCTGCACTTCAAATGAACTGTCACTTTGACCTGCTTTACACACTGATCATACACAATACTGATCCTGTAGGTCTAGTCATTGACGCTCAACGATCTCCGGCCATCATAAGAAGGGCCTACGGCGGCGAACTAAGGGCTGAGTCGTCGCCTGACCAGCCAGGCCCAAAGAGGTAGTAGGTACGCAGTGATTCCTGCGCGCCTTCATGGAGAAAGTGCGGTCGCTGAATAGGCCGCACTTGGTGATGGGCCCGCTGGGAATGGCGGGCTAATGTCAGTCGGGGGTGCGTGCGAATGTACATACATGTATCTCCCGGGGCCCCGGCACATGGTAGTACTAGGAACAGTAGGTTTTCAGTCGGTCAGAGTCCGACCTCACCCCAGACGAAAGGTATCCTATGACAACTTTCCCAAAAAAAAAGGTCTCGTCACCATTTTCCAGTCAACAAACTTCATACAACAGAGTTTTCCACAGAATGGACCCTAATGAAGGCCTGGTCACATCAGTCTTCCACGCGAGTGAGCATCGAGTCGGTGCGTGCGCGGGTCTCCGTTCATGTAGAAAACTATTCAGCGCAGTGGTCCACATGTTCATCGCGCCACATATACCCACCCTCGTGTTTTCCCTTAGCTATGTCTTTTATAGGAACCTGGTCATGCGTATCATCAGGAGTAAAATTCCGTAAAAACAGCCCTCTTAGTAAAATCTTCTTTCGTTTTTTTTTCCGGGCTGGATTTAGGTAGTACCTACTCTTTCTCAACCTTTACTACAATTTTCGTATACAAGATTATTTCAATTAAATTCTTTAATTGAACTTAGCGAAGATTAAATTGTGGTCCTTCAAAGAAATACCGCTACTCTAGAAAGATAGATATATAGATATTCACAAACAACTTTACAAAGAATAAAGCGTCTCAAAAAAAAAACTAAGTAATAAAGTCTGTGTAGTAACCGAACTTTAGCTAGTAGTACAAAGTAAGTAGGTAATGTCCTGATTCTATTCTACAAACTACAGGAAAAGAACAATAAGAATGCATGTGTTTGTTGTTGACACCAGTTACACTAACACTTAAGACAATAACATAAACGAAAGGAGTAGTTAAAAGCAAGACTTTTGAAATTGTAATAGAAAAATCTAAATGAGTAGAAATATCTAACGAGAAAATTGCAAGCACTTGCAAGATCACAAAACTACTAATACCTATTCGTCTTCATGCTATGCCAAAGTTCAATCAAGTTGCAGCTATAACCATTAACGATATGATTTCATTACTTGTAACATTGTGATTTATTCAATTACGTGGCATATACAAACAAGTCGGACGAAGTCGCGCTGCAATGTCCTTTCGTCTTTTCTCTCAAGTCAAAGAAAGAAATGTGTGTACGACCATGGCATACACAATGTGCATGTGGAGCGAAACTAAAGCAGTAGAACTTGATCTTGACACCAGCCAAAATAAACTCTAACTTGTAGTGGATACTAGCCATATTAGCTTATCAACTTGTCCTAAACTTAGGACGTTCTATTGCTCAGCATACGCCAACCGGCGCACCGCACTTAACGTCATCAGTTGCCCACTGGACCGCGTGGAGGGAGGACGCATTTCTCCATCGCGTCACTTCTAAACTATTATCAGAAAAACAAACGTTAATGGTTTAATCAATTTAAACAACGGTGTAAACTATACCAGCAGTTGTGTTAATAAACTGTGTAACTTCGTCATCAGTGTGTGTTTCATTATTTCTATCACAAGGATTTCGTTTTTATACGTAAGTATTATTGATTTTTCTCCTGCTACGTGACAGGATATTTATTCCGTTACTTCACAACATTTTTGTTGTTCAGATCGATACTGATTTTCAGTAACATAAGTCAGATTCTTTTGATACTTTCAATTAAAAGTTGATAGTTTGCCGAGAAAGCACGTTGCGGCTACGATTCCGTTACTTATGTGTTCTTTTGAACTTGTCTGACTACTATACTCAGTCAGCCATTTCTTAAGCGTGTGGTATCAACTGAGTAGAGAGTACTAATTTCTAAATTTTATGAATATTTTAATGTGTTACAATCGATTCTTGTTCGGCAGTTTGTTTATGTCCGACTTCGAAGTGATTAATGCTGCTGTGTTTACGTTAAAAAGATCATCGGTACAGCCAATGACTAACATGCGGTTACCCGCTGAGCTCTATTTACTTATAAGTAGGTGACTATAAAAGAATATCAATTACGGAACTTTGTTTACGAGGGCTTATTCTTGTAATTAGTATGTGATTAAGTATTTGATTTATTTTCGAGGTTGGGTGCTGCAAGGGTTTGATATTGGCCCCCTGTGGGACCCTCTTTAATTAAGTTTTACTTGCTAAGTGAGCGAGTGAGTTTGTACGTTTTGCTATTAGTCAGAAGATCTATTTGATTGATTATGTATTTAGGTACAAAACCGACCCGATGCTGTCTACCTATTTTTAACTTTCCTGAATCATCGAAAAATATAGGTATGTTACAATTAGAAAATTGGCATCTATGAAGTTTAATTTCAACTAACGCAAACTTTTTAACAACCGGTTACAATGCAAAGAAATTAAACAATTAATCGTTAGACCATTATTCGAAACTTAACCATAAACTTAACAACAACCACATCATGACGAAAAAAATAAAACGAACATAAAAATCACACCAGCCATTAAACTGACCCTAACACTTTTAATGAACATAATATATTCAGTACATGAATAGAAGACGATACCGTAAATTCTAAGCAACGGTATAGGCACAAAAGTAACAAGACATGGCGGGAACGAAATGGAAGACGGAAACGGTATTACAATATGCTAAGTAGCCGCCTGCAAAACATCGTACTGACACTTCCTAGAGCAGCTAGGTCTGTACATTTGTTTCGGAATATGATAAATTGCAACCTTTTGACTCGACAAACTTTAAGACGAAGGTAATGGCACGGCAATTTGTTAAGACATTAATGAATGGAGTATGGAGTTCTTATGCCACTAGAGTTGGTACATGGTGATATTTGCTCTGCAAGACCTATTTTAAAGCCCACTAAAGGTCAAGATTACTGTAATATCTATGGTTCTCCGAAGATTGGAGGAATAACAAAGGGCCTAGACCAAGTCCTATTTTAACTGCGATAACGAAGTCAGTGGAAAAGACAAAAAAAAAATTGTATTGACGTAGAGTAATGACCTTTCATTACTCTTACTCTTTTTGTCTTTTCCACTGACTTCGTATGACATGATTACCCTGTGAAAGTCCTTGTAGTAATGCTTAACGCTTTGAAGGCGTTTGCCACTTGTATAGACCAAGCAAACTATCTCTTGGCCTGGCTTAGCATAATGTAAATCAAAATCCCCAATGCTCGAGTTACTACCCAATTTAAGAGTGACATTGTAACCAGTTATCGATCGGGTCAATCTTTAGGTTAAGCCGCGCTGGCCTAGGTTAGTCCGTGGATGGGTGACCACCCATTACATACCTAGTTTCCTCCTTGCCTCGGAAAGCACGTTAACCCGTTGGTCTCGGCTGTTATTTGTAGATCTTTGACAGTCGTTATAGGTAGTCAGTCAGCGTTCTGAAAGTCTGACAACCTATCTTTACAAACTGGGTTGTGGTGGTTAGATAGCCAGTCGATCCATGTAAAATACTGATACTCAGCTACATCCGGTTAGACTGGAAGCTGAGCCCAACATAATTGGGAAACGCTAGGTACCAGGCAGATGATGATGTTGTTTGTAACCGGTTATGTTGCTGACTCTTAACATTCATACTTCTCTAGCTGTATTGTGAATCTGCAAGAGCATTGTTTTGATGATACAACTCACTTAGAATGTGTATGAATAAAAGAAAACGTAGATAATGCCGTAAATACGTCATATTGAATGTCTTCCTTTTCAAAATTTGCGAAATCTTCTCAAAGGTGAAGACTTCATTCTGAGTAATATTTCTGTAAATAACACCTTGATTGTTTTGAATTGAGTCACTGGGAACCATCATGTTTAATGATACATTAATAACCATGCTTTATATACATATATTAAATAACAAGAAGAAAGGAATATCACAACTATTAAGTGATAAAACCGTGCTAAATAGTGGTCTCCTGGCATTGTTTGAGGAAATCGACTCATCAGTTTATTGTATTCGCAATTCATAGAGTTTCCCTGTACAACATCGACCGAATTACAAAGTATTGTAAATGAGAAATTAGTCATCGTCACGACTATAGTTTTTCCACAAGTTCGTCGTCCAAACGTATTCAATCTTACCCAAGTAAATGAGTCACGTACAAACTGATATTACGTAACCTAATTTAAGCTTTATAAACAGTACAAACGTCTTCTTTTGTAATAATGCAAACCGATTCAGCATTTTGCCGATACTGTAGGTTTGATGGGACGACAGTGTTTGTGTCATACTTATTTGCATTTTGCTTATAAATGTCAATTGTTTTTGCTGTTATTTTCCTGTCTCTCAGGTATTGCATTATCTAAGAGTTCAGTAAGTCCTAGTGTTTCAATATGCATAATAGAATAATTCAGTGGAGCATCGGAAAGAAACTTCAAATCTTACCGTGATGGCGAGTTTGACCTGATTTTTTTTAATCGAAATCCTTGCTGATAGTGACAGGCTTTCATGATTGAGATGACAGTGACACAGCATAATAATTCTCCGCCCCTTATGCCAATTTATTACGGGTCGGCACAGCATGTCTTCTTCTTCCATACTTCTCTATTACTCGTCTTCACAGCAGTACCTATAGGTGTAAATAAACCGTTTTAAACCAAAATCCGTGGTAAACTCCGTTTTAAATTTGTTTATAACGGTTTAAAACCACGACCACGTGGGCATTAAAAAATAAGTTTAAAAGGCTAATTGAAATCAAATTCCATTTTTATTAGGTAATACACATGTGACATAAGTGAAGTCTTATATCATGCTTATACTACTGTTTATGATTAGCCAGACTGAAAACAATAATGATATGCGTATTTCTTAAAATATAACGGTATCGCCGCATTTTTATTTTGTACTGTGCTACCGAAATCGTAATCGGTATTGTTCACTACGTGTAAAGCCCCAGAGCATTCTGTGTTGTCATTAGTCATTGTGGTTTTAAATCGTTTAAAAACAACAAAAAAAAAACGGTTTAAAACCAAATGATATAAAACGATTAAAATCCGTTTTTCATCTATACACAGCAGTCACCTTCTTTCTAGCCATATCGTCCTTCAATCCATAGTTTCTTAGGTCCTCCTCTACTCTTATGGCCATCCACATGCATAATCAACATTTTCCTTATCTTTAAACTTTAGTTGCCTTGCCATCGAACCTATGTATTTGTCCCACAGCCTTCAAACTCCCAACAAGTTTATTTATCTATTAGTCCCAAACAAAGCAAGATCACCAATTACGTTCCATTTACCTACAAGCTTCATCAATTTCAATGTTTCCGAACCCAATGTCTCTAAGCATAAAATAGCAGTTTTACGTTTACATTTATGATCCTAGCAATGACTAACACAATGGCGTATTTTAAAATTTGTGCACGCATAAGGCTGAATAACAATGGTAGAGCATTTGTGACGTGGTCTGAACCATTGTTGAGAGGAACAGACCTACTGGCATTGACGATCATTTTGGAGTTCGATGGATCCTTATGTTTTAGAACGTAAGGAGTTGTAGCGAAATCAAGTGCATTGGATTTACTTCCTTTCCTTTTTTATTCCTTTCTTCCTTTCTCTTGGTTGATTGAAATACATATTGGAAATTGTATCTTCTTGTTCGAAACTAGATCAGACCAGAAAGTTTATTTACCTAATAATGAAGATATTCGAAACTAGTATTATGAAGTCTTGGCGAAAAAACTTTATCTCCAAAACGAAAACTAAGTTTGTTGAGAAACTCAGCTAACAAGACATGGCAGTTAAGCAATTTTTAGAATCGTTTTACATAAAAAAGAACGTGCACTAAAGTGTTTATTGCAACGTTTACAAAACTGTTTGTTTTTGTCCGTGAAACGATCTCTTCTGAAATCTTTCTATTGATAAATCTTGTGGCAAAACCAGGTCTTGGCTCGATGACCTAGACAGAGCCAGACGTGAAATTTTCGGTCTTATACTCTTTTAAATGAAACGAGGACTTGCCGTAACACAGTTGCCACTTCTTTAATTATTTTTAATTAACTTGGACGATGTTGATTTAATAGTCTGAATGCTTATCGTTGAGCTTCAAATTTTAAAATAAAAATCCAATTGATTTCGAAAGTTTAAAAATATATGCAGAATACAAAAGAACCGGAGGTTAAAACATCGTATCTTATATCACTGTTTCTCTTCTCGTCTGTATAAAATGAGGCATAACGTTAACTGCGGCTAAAGAATGAGCATGATATCCAGTTTCGTAACAATGTTTATATTAGCCTGAGTACTTCGCTTTCAAAGCTATCTCGGTCATACAATAATAAACCGTCTTACATATCCTGGACTGCAGCCAGCCTTTGCACTCGAAACAATAGTTACTATTCTCTCGCTCTGTATTCTATTGTTGACTACAGGGGTGCCACCCCACGGTTTCCAAATGCATTCTTTCCTTTTCGCTCCTCTATTGCAGTAACCGCAAATGGCGGCGACGACGCAAGATTCTCATTTGCAATATTACTGTCATCCACCTTGTTTTATTGAGAAATCACAGTTGGCGTAATGCTCAGCGAAAGTCTGACTTTTACAGTTTCTGCAAGACTTGCAAATGACCAGGGTTTATGTGATTTATGACCAGTTTCAGTAATATTCTTGTGTATTTGAAGCTGAATGGCGCCTTTACATCGCTTGCAGTTAGAATGCTTGGCTTGATATTAAACGGCGCCTCGTTTCAGAGTTTGGTAATAAGCCAAGAAGCATATACGAGTAATTGGGCTAGTGTTCTAGACTTCATAAATAATTTGGAGAGCCATTACAGGGTAAATCAGAAGCCTTTTACCATGTTTAGAATATTAAAGTTCTAATTTATTGGCAATTTGTCGTGAATCCAGTTCTTTCATTCTTTTTTCAAGAGTAAAGTTATTTTTACAGAATACACAAAGATGAATACTTCGGATTTCTTTGAATTAATCAAAATGTTAAGTAGAATAGAATAGAACAGAATAAAACTTTATTGTACACCAAAAATTAAACATAACGAGCTTACAAAACTAATAATTTTATAGTTACAACGGCGGTCTTATCGCTGATAGCGATATCTTCCAGACAACCTTTGGATGGACATTATGGAATTAAAATAAAAAGGGGGTAGTCAGTGGTGTACTACACAAAAAAAAAAATAACAAAAGTAAAGTTATCTACAATGTATAATATAAATATAAAAAAGTAAATAAATATATATTTAGATATTTGTGTTTTTAATATTAAATGGCAAAAATAAAACGAAGAACGAACTAAACAATAAGTAATGAACTGAGAATCGATGACTAGGTGCTGTTTTTTAAACTAATTTTGTTCGTCTCATGACTCGGTGGGAACGAGCGTCGAATGTCAGCGTTATATTGTCATTTCCTTATTAACGACTGCATTATCGGCTAGTTCAAGTATCAACTGTACAATAGAATCCAAGAGTGCTATTGTACTATGTACTTCACTTTGATTTACATTCTATAAGATCTGAGTTATAGGAAGTTTCAAGTTTCAAGTTTTAAGAAAGTTTCATTCATGATGATCAAAATCATGAATGTTTCTATTAAATTAGTATTAACAGTCTCGGTATACCTAGGTACCATGGATTAAACTGATTGTATAATTATCACTTGCTTCGGTGAAGGAAAACATCGTGAGGAATCCAGCATGCCTGAGAGATACTTCTCGACGGCATGTGACGGCATGTAATGCCAAGTCAGAAGCACATGGGCGGCATAAAAGCTCTGACACCAGGGTAGTCATTAACCACACGATAATAAAGAAAAGATGGATGAAACTTTAACAAAGTATCAATCAAAATCAGCTGGCGTACCATGAAAAGAGACGGAGCTATACAGGTCGTCTAGCTCCATCTCTTTCCCACTCTGGAATAGGAATGATACAATAATGTTTTAAGACGTCATGGTACGGACGCAGGTTTCCTATCAAAAACTGGTGTGATACACTTTCATTTTTTTTATTAAGAAGCATGAGTCATCGATATCCATGAAGGGGGATCCCTTCTTTTCGCATAATATGCTTTGTCCTAATATACTTCGGCATAACGATTTTGGCACAATTTGTTTTGGCATAATAATACTACGGCATAATTTTTATAGGCATACATTTTATGTTGGCATAATCATCTTAAAGACTAATTTGTTTTAGCATAAATTTGATTCGCGTAACGTTAGTAGGCCTAATGACTTTTAACATAATAATATTTAGGCATAAAATTAATATAAATAACAAAATCAATTTTCATGAAAATGATTTATTCATAACATTATGTAACTTAAACGATTTTTCAATCGCGAGATAACTTTTGTGAGACTTTGGGTGGAAATGGTGGTCGTGAACTTGTAGTGCCCCATACATAATTCTAATCAAACCAATTTGCAATAGTTTCTGTAACAATTAAATAATATTGTTGGTTAAAAATTTAATATGCTGTGCAACAAAAGTTAGTGACAGAACCGAATCGCTGCAAAACCGACTCCACGTAGTCTTGTTTGTCCTACCCCTAGAGTGTAATTTAAAATCGCGTAGGCGCGGAGGGGCGAGGCGGCCCGCGGGCTGAGGAGCAGGCGGCTGCGAGCGAGCCGCCGCGGCTGAGGCTGGTTGGCAGAGCCGGCCAACAAGCCGAAGCTGCGGTGGTGAGCGAAAGCCGTCTGCGACGATTAGCACGTGTGGGGCCGCCGGAAGCCCGCAGCGCCGGAGCCGTGACAGAAACCCTGCCTGCTGCATGTTGCATGCTCGCTTGAATGCTGCATGCTGCATGCTTGCTTGCATGCTGCATGTTTGTTTGCATGCTGCATGTTTTTTGTATTCTGCATGCTTGCTTGCATGCAGCATGCAAGCAAGCATAAAAACAAGCGTAAATAAATGTATGATTTAGGATACTATGCTTAAAAAAGTTATGCTTTAGAACTTTATGCTTAATAAATTTATGCTTTAGAATATTATGCTTAATCATTATTATGGTTAGAGAAATTATGCTTAAAAATTTATGCGTAAGCTGTTATGCGTAATTATATTATGCGAAAATATAATTATGCCAAACAAAATTATGCTAAGTTATATTAGGTCTTAAAATTTTATGCAAATGGATAGGGAACCCCATGAAGGATGTCATACAAACTATAGGTAGACGACTGACAACCTACAACCTATAAAAAACGAGTTTTACACAACTATTTTAATCATCCATTGAACTGTTGATAAAACTGAAGGTTGGCTGATCAAGCAATTACATTAAAGAGAAAAGTATTAACTAAAATAAATACTTATCAAAATATTTAGGTTTTTTTTCTGGGGCCAATTGCAGTCTTTCTTCTTTGTTATACCTAACGTCAATAAACTGTGTTTAGTAAAATAATAAACAGTGCAATAACTAAACAGCGGGCCTACCATGACGTCTTAAAACATTATTGTTCTACTCCTTTTCCAGTGTGGGAAAGAGATGGCGCTGGACATCCTGTATAGCTCCGTCTCTTTCCCACACTGGAATAAGCGTAAAACAATACTGCTTTAGGACGTCATGGTAGACCAACAGATCAATGTTATTATTTACTGCAAAATACCATACAATATTCCTCGACCCACAACATTTGCCAAAACCACAGATCCAAAACCATGAACGAAAACACGTCACCAATAAAACAGCTACAATTTCATTCAAACACTGGTCGCAAATAATATCCTACTAGAATATTCCCCGTGAAGGCGGGAGTCGGTTGCTATGGCAACCGGGGGGTGAGCTATTTCCATCCTTTGATCTTGCAAGCAAGCATTCCTGACGCTTTCGACATGTTTCTGAACGCTATCTGCCGATCAGGTCACGATGGTAAGCTGAATTGTTGTACCGTAATATTTGGTACCTACGTAAGTTGAGCCTGTTTCTGGCAAGGACGTTTTTTAGCGGTTCTAGTGAATGTTTGGTCTGGTTTTTTAAATTTTATTATTTTGCTAAGGTTTCAAACAAGATATGGTGCTTGGTGCTTATAAATGTATTGGTAGTTTTTTTTTTGATACTCATATATACAAGGTGTTGTTTTGCATCCTCGTCAAAATTCAGGATGTTGTCACAAAAGACATAAATAATCAATATAAATTACGGTACCTAGTAAATTATTAAAAAACACTGCGTTTTTTTGTTGTTTAAATTTGTCAATATTTCAGAATAACCCCCTTAACGTGGTTTAAGGATTATGACATTATCGAAAAAACGTTTGAGGTTTTTTGTTTGTGTGTAAGCGACGTTATAAGGCGGGGATCAGACGGCCCGTGTTTAAAACACGGGTGGTTCACAGTTACCGATTTCAGTAAATAAATAAAAAAAATAATTACCTACTCATTTTATTATTGATTCGGGTCGAGAATCATTAGCATAGTTACCTCCTAAAATTTGACGAGGTTGCAAATCAACACCTTGTATAATTGGAAGACAAAATACCTAAATTAGAAATTACAACAGTAATTCTCTTACATAATTATGTGTTCCTTAAATTATATGAGCCCTCAGCATGCTCTTATTTTACGTGGAAAATATAATAAAATAAAGGTAAAGAAAATAAAAGTTGTAATGTAACCCAACCACTTCATATTTCTATTTAATCATGTGGTTTACAATTCTTATTTATTATTTCAAATTACCTAATCAATTATTTATTTATTTCCTAATAGTGTATTAGTGAGTAATCTGTATTTTTTTCCCTCCCAAGAATCAGACTTAAGGAAAACAACAAATGAAATATCGTCAGTTCGTCTTCATTTTCCGGTTAATTTAATTCTAAGTTTAGACATACAGATTAATTACCTACTAGATAACCTGGTTCAACCTGTCTGATTTGCAACTTCTGTGAATAGTAATTTACAGATATCACACAAATATGGAGCCAACATACCAAATCTCAGCAATTTTTTTAACTTAAAATAAAGTTTTCATCATCATGATGTCGGCTTCCAGTCTAATTGGATGTAGCTGACTACCAGGAGCGACATCTTTCCTTCGCAACCCAGTTACTGGGTAATACGATACCCCTTAACAAGAATGCACAAACAAGAATGTACAAAAGTAGTGATGATATGCAAGCAAATATTATTTTTCTTTCAAAAATAATAGGTTACAAGTAAACATTGTTTATTAATTACACAAGAAGATTACTAAAATGCACTACAAACAGTTTTACCAATAAACAGCTGACGATCGCGCCATGACATTGCGTTCTAAATTCAAACGGTAAGCTGCGTTCACTTTAGTTCACATGCATTGCCTTCATTCATAATTTACGAATCATTGTGTGGCTGTAACTCATGTCCCACGGTCTGAACTTAAATACAAGACATGCTAGACTTGTTTAGATGTGTAACTGAGGTATTTGGCTTATATATGCTTTATTTACTTGCGCGTAGGTCGTAGTTTATGAGAGTAGTACTTCACAACAAACAAAATAACGTAGTGTCTCTATGGTGACGGTTGTAATTAGCTTGACGTATTCTAGAAGAAACCTCTTAGTACAAACTTGCAGAATGATAAAACACCTGATGTTAACTTGGACAAGAAAATCGCTCCATTTATGGCAAACTCAAAAAATACACTTTTAAAGTCTCCAAGTTTTGTGGTAAAACAAAACAAAATACTTAAAAAGTGTCCCCTCTCTATTTAAATATCACTAGCACCATTTTAAATATGGAAATCCATGGAAAATCAGGCTCGGACACACATTTCACCCAGAAAAGATACTACAGGAAAGCAGAAGCATTTTACTGCCGGAAATTGACTGAACACTGCGTAGCCAGCTCCGGAACAGGAAAAATATCAAAGCAATTTGCTTTACAACAGGCAGAGCCATCCGTAAATAAATTAATAACATAATTACACAGAACTCTTTGGTCTAGTGGTAGCAAGGGCAACTGCTGAGCATGAAGTCCTGGGTACGACTTCCAGGTTGGGTAAACTGTTTGGAAACTTCTCAGTAGCAGCCACAAAGTTTGGATCTGTGTCCCGTTGATGACGATAGACTAGCCTGCTTTAGCTCCTTCTTCTTAATTACACAAGAAAAGGGGTATCTCTATTACATGGGACTTAAACATAACTGACGAAATGTGAGTATGCCTTCTGCATAACCCTTCGGGCATTACCGGCGTGATGTTTATAATATCACACATAACACAGAATTATTAAGCTGTGACTGCACGGCTGCTTAGTGTTTACGCATATATAATCTGTGGTACGACAAGAACAAACAATGCGTTGAGTCATAGACATTCACGGTCCATAGATAACGTATTGTTCTTATTATACGGTGCATGCTGTGAAGGCGTGGGGTTGTGTCAAATAGATTTTGTTGTTGAAGTTACCAAGGATAACCTGAAGGACTTATGGACTTGAAGATTTAGCTAGGTTTATGGAATGCATGGTTATTTTGGCGCGTTACCGTAGTCAGCAGAACTGACACTGCTATACAGCATAGGTATATTTTTTTTCCATGTTGGTAATCTTGGCTTTCTGATAATCGCTCTGACATATTCCTTTTAAAACTTTAATCACAGTATAAAATGTCACGCAATCGAATTATTTCCTCGTTTTCGGATAATTAAAGACTAAGTAGGTATTATTACGACTGAAGTTGTACTCGATTACTCAATTAAAATTGTTCCGAATCTGATGTTTACAAATACGTAAGTATTGACCTGGATTATTTTGCGAATAATTAAAATAATATTATAATAATGTGAAGGAAAATCGTTACGAGGAAACTTACGTGTTATTCAAAAACTATAGTTAAACGTGAATGCACCATATTGTTTGGTATTGCTATGAGACATCGAGGAAGGTGTCATATGAAAACATAAGTTTTATCCTCAGGTTTAATCTAATAATATTATTAATATCTATTTCTAGCTCATAGGTAGGTACTAGTAAGAAGTAACCTTCCATTACCTTATTTTTACTGGCATCTATTGATTTTAGCGCAAAAAAACTACTCTATTCTTCTACTGCCTACTATCGCACACTCGCTCCCTCGCGGCTCACTTCGCGGCTACTATTGTTCACATTATTGTCCTGTTTTCGAAGGCCTCATATCCTTGCTAAAGAACTTGATTTATAATTCTAAATAGGATCTTTAAACAAAATCCGGAAAAAGTCTAACGATTTGCGGAAAAAAATGGCAATGGGCAAGCCACGATTTCGTTACAATGACGTGTTCGCCCTAATATCTCTTGTATATATCTTTAACAACTGGTTGTTGACCTCAAATTTTTTGTCTATCACTAACAGTTCTGATCTCATCACATGACGCAAGTATAGCATTCGCAATTAAAAAGCGATCACTCTTAGCCAACCATTGAAAAGGTCTATTGTTAAAGATTACCATCTTAGTTTGCGAAACAGTCTATGGAGAACCATAGAGTCTTACATAGAGTATTTTATTTTTTATGGCAAAGGCTGTCTCTCACACAGCCTATTACGATGCCATTGTTAGAATCTCTTTGGTTTAGTTTCATTCTTTAATTGAGTTATGAAATTACAATAATTACAACGCAAGAAATAATTTATTTTTAAAGGTAGTCATCGCTTTGTTTATGAGTGAAAAATCTCCAGAATACCTATTCTAAAACATGAATGTATGACTGAAAAGCATTTAATATAAACTAGGTAGGTACAGAAATCGATACACAAAAAACATGGAAAGGGAAACTGCCATAACCAGGTTGTAAAAACGGCATCTAATAGAGTCCACGAGAATCCGTTTCTACAACCTGTCTACGACGTAGACTAGTAGAATGGGATACCTTAGATGCGACAATGGTTATTGTACTACTATAACCATGTATTGAAATTACAAGCTGTTCTCTAACCTCATTTACAATAAAACGCCGCGTTTGTCTGCCCAGTTAGGGTTGATGCCATAATCCAAATCGATTAAATTGACAATCGATTTAACCACCCGCATATTTGAAAGGTGGGAAGTAGCATCTTCCACCCGCTACTGGGATCAAATAAACACTACTTTCCGAGTATGACAAATGAAAAATTCGTACTAATTGTGTTTAATTCTTAAGTATAGTTATTTCAATTTCTAACTTAGTTTGGAATAATTTTGGTTCATGGATGGGTTATCTACCATCCATCACATACTGGGTTTCCTTCTCTGCCTCGGAAAGCACGTTAAGCTGGTGGTCCCGGCTGTCATTTGTAGATCTTTCACAGTCCTTACAAGCAGTCAGTGGCCCCAAAGTCTGATACCCATGCACCAGTCTTTTCTAGGGGTATTGTATTACCCAGTAGCTGGGTTGAGAGATCAGATACGAAGTCTCTCCATTTTAAATTCTGGTATTGAGCTGCAGATAATTAGACTGGATGCCGACTTTAACATATTTGGGAAAATTTAGACAGGAGTAGTATTTTATTCCCTTCAGTGGCAAACTTAGTGCGAGTATCTACCCAACCACTTTCCACACTCCTATATTATACAGCATTCAAATATCAGACCCAAGACGAAAACATCATAAATAACGTTGTTATTATGTCCCTAACTCGTCGCTGGACACTATCTACCCTTCAGCTTATCTGCAAGGAGGTCCCACGCAAGAAGACGACATTATATCGCGAAACATGTCGTGGGAGTACTGTGGGTTTCAGCTTAGGGTTAACACAGTTGCTGTTTACGGCATTCAAGTTTGGAAAAAATGGCTGCTGCAAATGTATTTTTTTTAAATACTCTTTGGAGGAGGATTGCGATGAAGGATTGACTATAAGGAAGGTCGATCAATACTCATTAAGCTAGGTCCCAATCAAACGGCTGCGGGACTGTTCGAAATGATACCGTGACCCTGGAACACAAAGGGCTATGAAGGAACAGGGATGGGTTTTAGTCAGTATAAGTCTGACAATCCCTCCCGCTCCGCCCTGAGCGAGAGGGGTCACTGATAGATTTCACATCCGTAAAAAAAAGGTCCCAATCAAATGAGGTATTGAGCTATTTCGAAATACAAATATAAATGACATTAAAAGATTTCCAACCAATGACGGGATGTTTGAGGCTGGCTTTGCCAGTGACGCCATTAGTTTCAGAAATCCCTTCCCAATTTCAGAACGGAGTACCTACAGGCGTCTGTATCTGTGTGCCTGTGTGTGTCTGTGTGTATCTTTCAGGAATACGGACGTCTGTACTCACAAAAAGCTATTATGTGCAAGATTGAGGGGGACAACTTTTGGCAAACAATGTTTTAGCGAGGGTGAATATTTTTGTGAGTCACGTTTTTTTCGTTTCCTTATTTATGTTTATCTTTTCTCGAATTGAAAATATCGGGAGTATCTTTAAGAAAAGTTGAAGGACTTGGGAAATCTCTAAGGGATTGCCTATAATGGATCTTTTTAGGTTCGTCTGACATCGGACAATGACATATACTTCGTTTAATTTCCTATCTTTCAGAGGGGACAGCATGGAACAGCGTCAGCCATTTTGTCCAGTGAAAAAATATTAAAAATGGCGGCAACACTTATTCTAAACCTAACCTTTAGGCACATTTTTAATTTGTGTGGTTATCATCGTTTAATTTTTTGTTTTCTAATAATTTTCTTTGTTCCAAATATATAAACAATTATTTATAAAAGGCCTCTCAACATAAAAGGCCCATTTAAGGCAAGGTTAGATTCTCGTTACACAATCAAATGCTGGTACAATGCCAAATGTCATTAGAAAATGCAATGACAAGTTAACTTTCTAAACTGATTAAATACAAATTAGTTGCTAGTACCTAAGAATTAAATCTTCAATAAACTAAATAAATAGCATAGTTATGTACTTATAGTCTGCGTGTAATGTTCACATTGCTGGGATACACTCTCAGGCCCAGACAGGGAGTGGTCTGAAATGATACTAATTAATGATTGTTATCTACCATGCGGGCCAGTGCGGGTTGGAAGATGTCACATATTATCATGTCTTCGATTTTTTGTTTCTAGGAATCCTGCCGGTATCCTTTTCCGTTTTGAGACCGTGTAGAATATCCCGAATATAGGGTATTTACCTATGTTTAAAAAAAACTTTTAACACCTTCTTCACTTTCACCTTCTTTGATCTGGAGTTAGTAAATGGTCATCATCGTCGGAAATGCTCGATCTCGGTGAATCTCGAATTTGCCTCAAATCAATTTTAAGGATGTTTAAAAATCTATGTTTTCATCTTAATAGGGGCGTTGGTGCCTGTCATAATCACCTTTACAAAAACAAATGAAGCAATGTATGCGAAAGTTTACCTTACCAGTAAAATCCGAATTATCCCGAGTACTCCCGACAGTGACCGAAGTGAGTCAGCGCAGACGCACCAAGCACACAGGTGCTTCACCTCCCAAACAGTTATAAATTTCACATTATTTTCTTTTAAGATCCCTTATCCTTTGTTTTATAAGAAACTTATGCGGTTGAAAGAATAATCTTCGCACTTTATGCAGTATGTTAGATAAAAGAAGGGTCATATCTAGGACCCAGGCAAATTACACTACAACAGTAACCTACTTGGGAATCAATTTCACTGAGAAATACAGTCACTTATACAAAGAACATTCTTTGCTTGTCAAGGGACATCCTAACACCATCACATCCACAGCCTGACTTCACTCATCATCATTCTTTTGCCCTTATCCCAATTTATTTGGGGTCGGCGCAGCATGTCTTCTTCTTCCATACATCTCTATTACTTGTCATCTCATCAGACACCTCTTTTCTTGCCCTATCATCCTTCACACAATACATCCACTGCTGAGAATAGAACTCTCTTTGTTTTTGGCAAACTGCATGTTCCAGCCAGTTTCATCCAGGTTTTTAGCCTGATGGCAACATTGTCTCCTAACACACTTTATACTTAAATTCTATTATACATTACTAGCTGTCCCGCGCAACTTCGTCTGCGTCACATTTTTCCCGTTTTCGCAACATTTTTCATTGCTGCTCCGCTCCTATTGGTCGTTGCGTGATCATGTATAGCCTATAGCCTTCCTCGATAAATGGGCTATCTAACACAGTAGTTCCTGAGATTAGCGCTTTCAAGCAAACAAACAAACAAACTCTTCAGCTTTATAATATTGGTATAGATTTCATAAAGAGTTCAACATTTATATCAAAATTTATATACGGGGTGTAAATCACCTCATCACGAAGCCGTCAACCAAGGATTCTGTACGTGAAACTAAGTAACTTTACGCAAAAATTATTGCTGGGAAACGACTTTTTTTGGGGGTGTAAAATCATGTTTTGTGGTAGAACTCAATGTAACGCACTCAAAACATTGTGCTGGACGGATATACCGCTATTGGTGGACGGATTGAATAGTACAGGAGTCGTGGAGGTGTTTAAAGTAAAAATCTTACATCAAAAACTTGTATTTAAAAAAATACTTGTCAAAAAGTTGGAACTTTGACCCCTAATATCTCCGTAACTAGAAGGTTCCCAGGTATGGTGTAGAGCAAAAAAAATATCGCAATGACAGGGAGAACCAGTGCCTTTCGGCTTCGTTAAGAGGTGTTTTACACCCTTTATTAAATTAAACATTATAGGATGATGATGCAGGTAGGGTTAGTCAAAATTTATAAAAGTGCCAAACGTTTAGTCGTAAATCTTTAAATTACCTTTAGATTCTTTGCTCTAATTAAGTTTTACAGTAACAGTTAAAGGACGGAAACAGGTTATTATGGTGCCGTAAGCAATGGGCTATTAAAGTGCCGTTAGTTATGCCTATGAGAATTGCGATTTTTATTATGTACAGTGTTATATTATTATCAGAGGTCGGAATTAGGTAGAGTTATTTATGTACTTATACTGATTTCAAACAGCGAAAGAATAAAGTGGATATGCCTCAAATCCCGAGATTAATTTTAAAGAGCAGAACAATCCCGTGAATTATTAGATAAAAAAAGTTATTTACTTTTACACAATTTAAACCATCCGACATTGGATGTCCCAAGTTGCAAAATTCACTAAGTACTTAAGAGCGTTTATACCCTACGGCATTTCATACAAACTTTCAAGTCGTTATTTTCCGAAATGACTGATCAGTTTTTAATTAAACTTCCTACGCATAAGCAGTATACATAGGTCTAAAAAGTTACTAAAAAAGATTTTCGAAATGTCTTTTAAAAATGAAGATAATTGAAAATTTCTGTTTCGATTTAATATAATAAATAGTAACTGAAATATTGATCGACATTAAAACACCACTCTATCATGGGTCAATCTAACAATCATATACCTGTATAATAATCAGAGGTCGGTATTAGGTAGAGTTATTTAAGAGCGTTTATACCCTACGGCATTTCATACAAACTTTCAAGTCGTTATTTTCCGAAATGACTGAACCGATTTTAATTAAATTTAATACACATAAGCAGGATACACAGGTCTAAAAGTTACTAAAAAACTTTTTCGAAATTTCTTTAAAGAAAAAGATAATTGTCAATTTCTGTTTTATAGATCATTTATAATCGGTCTTATTTAGCTGTAACATTATTTTTCGAAAATGTTTTTTAGTAACTTTTTAGACCTATATATGCTGCTTATGCGTAGGAAGTTTCATCAAAATCTGTTCACTCATTTCGGAAAAAAACGACTTGAAAGTTTGTATGAAATGCCGTAGGGTATAAACGCTCTTAAATAACTCTACCTAATACCGACCTCTGATTATTATACAGGTATATGATTGTTAGATTGACCCATGATAGAGTGGTGTTTTAATGTCGATCAATATTTCAGTTACTATTTATTATATTTAATCGAATAACCTACCTACCTCCTTGTACAAAAAATAAAAAAATAACGCCAATGCAGGTAGGGTTAGTCAAAATTTATAAAAGTGTCAATCGTTTCGTCGTAAATCTTAAAATTGAACTTATTTTTCCTTTTATTTTAGTCCCATTTTAACTCCCCAAGCAATATTGTAGATAATTAACTTCTTATTATATATTTTTTATCAAAAAGGTCTAGGGCAGTGTTTCCCAAACATTATTCTGCCAAGCCCCGGTAAATATCACACTGGCCCTTAGTGACCCACTCAATACTTTAAAACCTCTTCCCCCGCAATCAGCGATTAAGTAAAATTGATCGGTATCGTCTATTTTGTGCGAATGGAGCAATGTTTTCTAAGGTGGTCTGGTAGAAAATGCCCAATTTTTTTTTTTTTTTTTTTGAATGTCATCTCGCAGTTCAGCCTCTGAGGCTGGCTACTGCTTAACCGGACAAACCTGTGGATGCCTCGAATTTAAGGCCTCCAGCCAGGCAAAAAGCTTATAAACTAAGCGACAGCGCTAAGGGCACCCCCTGTGGGGTACGAGCCTCGGCTTAGGGCGTCGCTGAGAGAGGGCAGCAAAGGGACAGGCTGGATCTGATTATCATTATTTAGGGGCTGATTTATAACTACTGGCTCAGCATCGCGGGCTGGCTCGAGCAAGGGTCGGGGGGGAGAAAATGCCCAAGGCATTAAGCTCGCCTTTATACAGTTTTTACTTGTGCATTAAGTTTTAATAAATAAATTAATATATTTTAAAACAAGGCAGAAATGTTGCGACCCGGTATTTTATTTTGATGGCCCGGTACCGGGTCGCGACCCACCAATTGGGAAACGCTGGTCTAGGGCTTTATCAATGAGTTATACGTATTGCCTTAGGCTGAGGTCACTGGTAAACACAAAGCTAGATAACATCATTTCAGCCCAAAAGACGTCCACTGCTGGACATAAGCCTCCTCCAAGTGTCGCCATATTGACATTTTGGGGGGTTTTGCCATAATCGCCAAGCTTGGCAGGCGGGTTGGCGATCGCATTACGGTTGTTACAAAAGCACAGAAAACGCTGCTGCCCATTCTCTGGCAAATCCCTTAGTCGCCTCTTACGACACCCACCCACGGGAAGATATGGAATTGTGCTATTCTTTACGTCCGACACCATACAGAACCATACAGAAGCTAGATAACAATGCGAAAATAATAAATGATATGATATTTATAGACCACACACAGGACAAATAAGTATAGGTATTGTGCTTGTGATATTTAAGTTAGGTAAGTAGGTATATTTATTTCTATAAATTACCTACAATAGGGTTCCGCACTTTTATGCGTGCAATCATATTTATGGTCGATTAGCTTTTTCTCTAGAAGAAAAGTTTTCGAAAACCTTTCCAGGAAAACATAAATTATTAAAGTATTATTTCAATTACTATTTAGGTACTCTAGGTACAGGTCATTTTTTACACAATGAATTTAAAGATCGTTTACACCTTACGGCATTTCATACAAACTTACAATTCCTTATTTACCGAAATGACTGAACCGATTTTAATTTAACTTAATACGCATAAGCAGGATACACAGGTCTAAAAGTTACTAAAAAACTTTTTCGAAATTTCTTTTAAAAAAAAGATATTTGTAAACTGTTTTTATAGATCATTTATAATCGGTCTTATTTAGCTGTCAACACTATTTTTCGAAAATGTGTTTTAGTAACTTTTTAGACCTATGTATACTGCTTATGCGTGTGAAGTTTTATTAAAATCGGTTCAGTCATTTCGGAAAATTAGTACCTACTTGAAAGTTTGTATGAAATGTCGTAAGGCGTAAACACGCTCTTAAATTCACCTCTCTCAGATCTTTATCAGTAAACTGCATTATATAATTTTTCGCTAAAAGTTAAGATTGCAGTTTTCCACAAACCATAAAAAACCTCATTGCACATTACAACACAAATAAAAAGTAGGCTGAATATCATTGCCAAAACCTGTTTTAAAATTAAACAAAAAAAGAAACAAAGTAGCCAAAAACAACGTACTATAATCTGATCGCACGGGACCGTTAAAATCGTTAAAAGGCGTAGAATCGAAAGCGTTTATCGATTAAACAAAACAAATCGGAATAAGGTCGCGACGGGTCGCTCGGCCGCGACGAGTCTGAGTTTAGTTACTAGATTGGTCAACTACAAACATTGTTTTTCGTAATCATGTCGCTATTAATATATTTCAATAAAACCACTAAATTACTGCATAGAATCCTCGTTTTATTCATGAGCCTATTAATAATCGTTTTCTAGACAGCTGTCAAACATACACTGTTTTTGGCGGGACTGGTGTTGCCATCAGTACATAACATTCGTCCCCTTTCTAAAACTAAGTCTAAGTCTTATTTCTAACTTATAAATCTAACCGGTCAGGAGCTTTCCTTATTCTAACAGATCTACGGATCGTAGGCGAAGGAGACTCAAGATTTGAATTCCCAGGATTATCACTGTGCCTATCCAAACTACTGTCATGAAATTCTTCCTCTTCCCTGTTTTTTCCTAAATCCGTTTCATTAGTATTTGTGCCATTGGTGTTCTCAGGGCCTAAACTACTGTCATCCCTTTCACTAGTCAAATACTGAGGTAGAGATTCCTGTCTTAGAGTCTCCTGCACCTGCTCGGGCAAAACATCTAACTCATCTTTAATATCTAAACTAGCTGCACATGGTCTAAGAGAAGATGCATGATAATGTTTATGAACTCCCTCTACATTTACTAAATATCTAACTGCACTTAATCTCTTTAAAACTACTCCCTTGACCCATCCTTTCCCTTTACTAAGTTCTTTACACCAAACCTTATCCCCTTCATGAAATATCCTGCTTTTTATTTCATTCCCTTTACAGGTTTGTTTTGAAATAACATTATGAGGTTTCATTAAATCAAATCTAGTTCGGGGTCTTTGTTTGAACAAAATCTCGTTTGGAGACATACCTGTTGCATTTGGAGTGTTTCTAAATGTAAACAAAAAATTTTGCAAAAGTACTTCTGGGCTTAATTTAGAGTTTTCATTTCCCAATCTCTTTAAGCATTTTTTTATGGTTTGCACAGTTCTCTCAGCCATCCCATTTGACTGTGGGTGGTAGGGTGGAGTTTTGACTGCTTCACATCCATTTACTTTTAAAAAATTTATAAATTCCACAGAATTAAATGGAGGACCATTATCACTTGCTAAAGTAGCAGGTATACCAATAATAGCGAAAGTTTTACATAATTTTTCTATTACCTGAGGAGTATTTGTATTCTGCATAATGTGCACATCCAACCATTTCGATCGTGAGTCTACTATCAGAAAATATGTAATAGAATTTATATAACAAAAATCAACATGTACTCTTTCAAAATTTCTTTCAGTTTTGATCCAAGGAGTCAATGGGTATGCATTTGTAAAACTTCTAGTTTCCTGACAAATCTCACAAGCCTGTACAAGTTTTTCAATGTCAAGTCCCAAATTAGGCCACCAGCAATATTCCCTCATTAGCATTTTTGATTGGACAACACCTTGATGAGATTCATGAAACATTTTAAGAACTTTTGATCTTAATTTATGTGGTATAATAACTCTACTACCCCATAATAAACACTTCTGTTCGACACACAATTCAGCACGCTTAGAAAAATAAGGTTTTAAACTGTCATCACATACACTATTTGGCCAACCAGATATGACATATTCAAAAACTTTACATAAAATTGGATCAGTTCGAGTATAAAAAGCAATATCTTTAAAATCCACTGGAGGGTTTTCAGTGAAACTCAAAAAATTTACAGTATCACATACTTCTGTAACTTCTGGCAAGGGCAAACGTGATAAAGCATCCGCATTACCCAATAAAGTTCCCTTCCTATAACTAATCTCATAA
Source organism: Cerastis rubricosa (assembly GCA_949152445.1). NCBI lineage: Eukaryota > Metazoa > Arthropoda > Insecta > Lepidoptera > Noctuidae > Cerastis > Cerastis rubricosa. Next base: position 6,901,535 of record OX424547.1, read on the forward strand.
GTATACCCCGATAGAAGTAGAGCCCATCTTTGAAGTCTGGCATTTGCAGTCACAGGAATTCTTTTAAGAGGATCAAAAACAAATTTTAATGGTTGATGATCAGTGATTAAAATAAATTTACGGCCATACAAGAACTTATGAAACTTTTTAATTGCAAAAATTATAGCTAAAGCTTCCTTTTCCACTTGTGAGTAATTTCTTTGTGCACTATTTAAAGTTCCAGATGCAAAACTTATGGGCTCTCCATCTATTTTGTGACTAAGTACTGCCCCAACTCCATACTCACTAGCATCTGTAGTTAAATACAATTCTTTATTTACATCATAATGGACTAACAGCTGATTTTCAATCAATAATTGCTTACTATTTTTAAATGCCCTTTCACATTCCTCAGACCACTTATAGAGAGTGTTGTTTTTCAATAATTTATGCAGGGGAGATAAAGTTTCTGACAACCTTGGCAAAAATTTACAATAATAATTCAAAAGTCCAAGATAAACTTGTAATTGAGTTACTGTTTTAGGAGCTGGAGCTCTTATGATGGCTTCTACTTTATCTGACAAGGGTTTAATTCCTGTTTTATCAATTTGATGTCCTAAAAACTTAATATCATTGCAGAAAAATTGACATTTTTCCAAATTAACTTTGACATTATATGATCCTAAACGTTCTAAAACCTGAGTTAAATTGTTATAACAGTCCAAAACACTATTACCTTTTATAACAACATCATCTATAAAACATTTCACATTGTCTAACCCTTGTAAAATTTGATCCATAGCACATTGAAATACAGAAGGCCCACTTGATACACCAAATTGCAACCTAGTTGGCCTAAACAATCCTAAATGTGTATTAATAGTCATGTATTCACGGGAACCCTCTTCTAATAACAATTGTTGGTAGGCTCCTGTTAAATCTAAAACACAGAAAACACTACCCCCACTAAGAGCTGCAAAAATATCCTCTGGTATTGGCAAAGGATAGTGCTCCGTGTCTAGCACTCGATTAAGTGTGACTTTATAGTCCACACAAATACGCAGCTTCTTATCCCCTCTCTGAGCCAAGACTATTGGACTGGCCCAACTACTATGCCTTACTCTTTCAATAATCCCTGCTTTTTCTAGGCTTAATAACTCCTTTTCCACCTCCTCCTTCTTAGAATATGGGATAGTATAAGCTTTATGAAAAATAGGCTCAGCTCCTAGTTTAAGTTTTAAACTGGCTTTCAAATTTAATATGTGAGATGACCTATCTTTTTCAAAAACTTTCTTATATTTCATTTTAATCTTTTCTTCTAATTTATCTTTGTGCATGTCTACAGAATTTACCTGTCTTATCTCAAAATACTTTTGCCATTTAGGAAATATAACTCTTAACCAATTTCTTCCCACTAATGGAACAAAATACTTTTCACAATCAATAACAACCAAGTACAATTCTTGTTTTAAATTACTACATGTAATTTTAAAAGATCCAAGAATATTCAGAAGTTCCCCTGACACTGACTTTAACCTATAGTTACACTTACTTAACACACTTTTTGCAAAATATTCCTCATAATCTCTTTTATGTATTACTGATTTACAGGCTCCTGTGTCCACTTGCATTTTAAAAACCTGTCCACCATTCAGTCATAATGGCATCCATGCAATGTCTTCGCCACTAGACAGTTGCTGAATACTGCCAAGAATGACTTCTCCCTCCTCAGTATCTTGTTTTTCAGTATGCTGCTCATCCATTTTCTTCAACATATTTTTTCCCCCAAATAAACGGAAATGACACTTTGTAGCAAGATGACCTGGTCTGTTACAATGAAAACACACCCAATTTTTGCTTTTGCTCTTCTCTTTGTTTACACTTGTAAAACTCATACCTACAGGCTACAGCGGACTTCTTGACCACAAAATGTCGAGTCAATGTCTCGATTAGTTCTGCATAGGTTTTGGTAGCTGGTGAGTCTGGAGACACTAGATTCTTCAATACGTTGTATGTTTCTGGCCCAATAAGTGTAATGAGCATCGGTACCATCATGGTTTCCTTCACTTGGTTTACAATGAAAAACTGTTCCATCCGCTCACTGTAATCTTTGAAATCTTGTTTCTCTGCATTAAAATGTTCGATGCTACCAATTAACGCCATGTTAATCCTCGTCGCCAATAATATATTTCAATAAAACCACTAAATTACTGCATAGAATCCTCGTTTTATTCATGAGCCTATTAATAATCGTTTTCTAGACAGCTGTCAAACATACACTGTTTTTGGCGGGACTGGTGTTGCCATCAGTACATAACAGCTATGACGAATTTTCGAGAAAAGGGTTACTTTAAAGAGGCATTAACCAAAATCAGCTCTTAGCAAAAGGATTGGCGTTCACAATTTTCTGTCATTCGTGAAATGATCTGCTAACAAACAATAAGATACAGCTGGATGACTGATAATTATAATTTAAAGAATATTTGGAACGTATTTTTAAAATTTTCTGTTTGTTCTTTAAATCAGGCCAGTAATTTAATAATAAGTAGGTAAGTTTTGTGTGACGTATCATTTTGCAGAATTACATTATCACAGAAAAGATAAATAATAGTCCTATTGTAGTTCTGTAGACCATTGTACAGCAGACAGCTGTTTAAATATAAATTAAGTCTAACACATGGTAGAGTACTATACATATAAACGAAGCGTTCACCGACGAACAATACGCGTGTCTGCGTCAATTAGTTAATTATAGGATAACCGACCTGTGTGCATACGTGTTGATAACGATTATAAGTAATGGTATTGACCTTCCTAAACTATCTTTTGTGTTTATGTTTTGTACCCATTTGAGTATACAGTAGAGGTATAAGAGTAGAGGAAGACCAATGAAACGATGGATGAACTGTGTGAAGGGTGATATGGGTAGAAAGGAGGTGACTGCTGAGATGATGAGTAATAGAGGAGTATGGAAGAAGAAGACATGCTGAGCCAACCCTAAATAAATTGGGAAGCAAGTGAATGATGTGGACCTATAGGTTCTGCAACAGTTCAATAATTATTATATTTTGCCTTGAACAAGGGTAAGCAAATAATTTTCGACGGTTTAGTTTTTTTTTTTTAAAGTTTATTCTCTACTGTCTCAATCCAACTTAATTATATATAATTCAATACCAACTTAATGAATGTCGCACGCATTGAACAAAACAGCAAAATAAAGAGAATTACCAACATCCTGCACTTTGCATACAGCTTGCAGTTTGTCAACAACATAACTGGTAAAGTGAAGTGTAAAAATATTCACTTAGTATAATTCAAGAGAGATTCTCTTTTCTTACAAAATAATGAACACATAAATAAACATCGGTATAGAAAAAAACTTAGTGTCCTTTTTATAAATATCAGTTTTATGACAAAAAAGTATTGTGAATTTCAAAAATATTCTGAGTCACTTAAAACGTAATTATCTAGAATAGTGACTATATCTTTTCACACATAGATACAATAATTCAAATAATAGACTCAGTACAATGAATCAAGGTAACTTGATCTCCCGTCTATAATGGTGGCCAATGGGAGCACTTTCCCTATCACTGCGTGATGGTCCAGTGATCCGATAACTTTCACTGGCTGGCGACAACAATAAGATATTAAAACGTTTTAATTGTCACTGGTGTAGTAATAGAAAATTCAGTTTTTAGGTGATGGAGTGAAAATTAAAAGGGCAAAAACAAAAGCCAATGATAGATCATTGGCTTTTTTTTTTAATAGCTTCACTTTCTTCAGCCAGCCACTAACGAACATGGACCGAATTACCGTTATGTTTTGTACAACGTTACCATTTACCGTTATGCTAACGATAAAAAAGTTACGATATTAATAACGATACCCGTAAATACGTTAACGTTATCTAATTACTAATATCAGTATCGGTAAAAATTACCATTCTTATACCGGTAATTTATACGGATATCTCTTTCTAACGATCGGTTGATGAGTTAGACAAACCACTAATCATCACAACAACAAATGGATGGATGTGTTTGGCGTACAAGATGTTTGTGTGACGTCTGTTCTATGAAATGAAACTAGCTACGTGCACGAGTGCGCACGAATCGTCTAGTTTTCGTAAATATCAGACCGATCGTCGTAAAATGCTAGTTGACTATCCGATTAAAATAGCCGAACGTAAGGCTTTGACAACGTCGCACCAGATATTGCTAGTTTTTAGCGAATTAACGCTGTAACGCTATTTAAATACCAGTAAATCAAAGTTATGATTTATCGTTATTATTAACGTAGCACAAAGTTACAGATTTGGTTACTTTACGGCAATTTTTTTGGTAACAGTAACCGTCCCTGCTCACGAAACTATAGTATACTGATACTAATAATAAATGAATTTGATACACATTGCTCCATACGTTTTGGTCATTGGCTATTAAAACGTTTTTAACAAAATCCCTGTCTTTCTTATCTTTTTTTTCCATCAGTAAAGTGCATTGTGTTCAACAGACGGATACTCGCTTTCGATGGAAAGGCGTTATTTAATAAGAATAATATTTCACAAAGCTTATCTGACATATAAAGCTACCCAGACGAAATTGAATGGTCTGTGTATTCTCAGTAGCTCCAAAGAGGGGGGAGGGCCAACGAGAAAAATCAATAATGCCACCGAAACCCAAGACAAAAACTTTTGACTTGTAATGAAAATTTAATTTACTCTATCTCGATAAATCTTGCGTGTTTATCCACGTGCATACGATATAGGTAGTACGCTAAAAACTTTACAATTGTCAACATTCCTGAAATTCAATTACCATAGAGCAATAAAAATAACAATTTTAATCCAACCGCCTGAACCTCTTTTATTCAACGTACGATTAAACGTAGAACTACGAATTTGAATTTAGAATACGGAATATGGCGCGAAAGATTCTAAAGCCAAGATGGCGCTAGATTAATAAATATGACAATAAATCAATCCTTTCTCTTTTTACGTTATTACAATGCGTTCACGAGAAGTTTTAGTTAGCCAGGTATCATATTGGGGCCAGCGGGCCGAATACGCTTAACACAGTTTCTCACCAAGTAAAAATAGCTATAGAGTTCTCATAGATAGTGTTGCAATTTGCTTTTAAAAATAAAACCATAAACACATGGAAAAGTTTACTTACAAGTAAATAGGCTTTGATCAATACGGCATAAAATAAATAGTACATGGATTTAGCTAGTTTTTAGGAGGCGATGCTTTTTCCAAATTGCCTTCTACCTTTATTTACCGTAGATAGATAAGGCCTAGTTGATTAGACGTCAGCTAAATCAGTGTCATGTCTCTAGAATACACGAAGAAAGACTGGCTTATTATGGGAAAGGCATAAAAACAGCCCGAGTGGAGACGGCTTGTGCATCGGCAGGTCAATCGCAATTATATACCCTATAATGTCGTCAACGGTGTTCTGACATGTCCGATTTGATCACGGAGTTTTTCGGCCGATGTTGTATATATGCTAGCTACTTGAGAGCACATGAAAGAGCAGCACACCAAAGTTCTGCAACACATCAATGCAGTCACTGTGGCCGAAATCGGTTAGTTGGCACCGTAGTTACATTTAAATGTCTACATAAACCATGCTCAAATCCAAACTTCAGGCAGCTGTTATGTAATCCTTCATTATTTTCCGAATTGTTAAAAGCGTTACAAGTTTTATGACACAATGCCAATATCATATCTAGGCTGCAGAACTTTGCTTGCCTTGAAAAATCGTGTAGCCATTACATATAAATATTTATGTATTCGATGTCTAAGTGTGACTAACAAAACCTAGGTCAATCTAGCCAGACTTCGAACCGTGCTTTGTGTGAGTTTTCCCTATTGTGAGACTTAGGTATAATAATATCTACATTGATAGCAGACAATGGTCAGATAGTTATCTTATGAGAAACGTATTTATTTAAGAATTGAGAAAGTTAGTAAGAGTGTCTGCTAAGCTTAAGATCAGCTCAAGTGAAGCCGCTGACAGCTCAGATATAAAGTGAATCTGTCAACAAGTGTCATTCTTGCTCTTACAATATCAGTGTCTGCTACATAAAAGCGAAATTAATCTCTCTGAAGAAAGCGCTTGTCAGACAAAATATAGTCAGCATAACTTAGCCTTTCACAGTAGTGCTCTCGCTGATGCAAAAAACTTCTTAACATATATATAAATACGGTGGCAAATAATCTAGCGCTCATAAAATTTATTTGTGTAAATAGATTCACATATTTTGTGCCTAATCCGCTATCAGGAACATTTCTGTGGTAAAGTCAAGTAAATTAATTGCTTATCAAAATTGACGGGCTCTAAAGTATCGCCTATCCTTTAAAGTGGGCAAAATGACGAAAGGAAAAAAAAAAAAAAATCGCTGACGGTTCGATGTTGCTGTAGTTTATTTTCTTGAACACAACAATGCAGAGATTCGGCTGATTTTTAGATGCATCCTCGCACAAAAAAAAACCAGAAGCTACCATTCCTATCTTACACCACTCCACCCTAATAATCAGTCTTGTCTCAAAACCATAATGGCCGCTTAGATAAACTATCTGACGTTTTGTCAGCCAGTTATCTGTTCCTTAGCCGTGTTCCTGACACCAGGATAAGACGTGAAGGCGTGCAGTTGTGTCAACACGATAACATCCAATTTTGCTTAGATCTTAGATAGTGATGTTCACGTGGGATTAAGATCGCATGTACGGAGAATGTAGGGTTTTTCATATGAAAGGAGAATTGCCATTTTTTATTTCATTTGAAATGTCACACAAGAATACGACACACTGGGGATGAATCGCCTGATTATCAGAATTTTCTTTTACAGACAACACTGGTGGAACTAACCACTTGTCAAGTGAAAGAATTGCTAGCTTTTAACTTGTAACTTCAAAAATTTTAATATAATTTTAAAATTCTTTTGGTGGTTCTTTCTGTGTAATCCACAACTAAACCAACACCAACATTGTGATAGTGTACGGTGCCAACAACAATTGGCCTCTACATTAAAGTGAGAGATGAGCAAAAGTAGTGTTGCATGCATGCAGCACAGTTGCTTTGACCCGTCTTGAAAAAAATTGAGATAGAAACAGAAGGAAAAGATATTACGGAATCTACATATCAGAAAACTATCAGAAGACTTGCGTACTGCCTTTTTCGTTCCACCTTAGATCCGGGGATCTGAGCGTGGATTGGAGACGGTTGCAAAACTGTACGAAACAGAGACCGTCATCATAATGTTTTTCAAATAGGATTATGTTTAAATATCATCGACAGAAGCAGCCGAATCTAATAAAAAGGCAAACCTAATAAGAAATAAGAAAACGCCTGCCGCCGTCTACCAATCCGGGCGGCATACAAAATCCAGAAATTATTGAAACTTACTTAAAGTCAACTAAACTCATTCTTTTGACCTAAAACCTACATACTATCTCTCTTACAGCTTATTTACCATATTAAAGCCTCTCTCGTCTTCCCCACACCTGGCAAGCACCTCTGCTTTACAATCTATGTTAATACAAGTTGTTGCATCGATGTCGCCTAAAATATGGAGACCGGAACCGGTTTTATCTAACTCACAACACCAAGATAACATTTTACGACGTTTTTAACAGTTTCCAAAACATTCTGGCATGTATATGGAAGCTTGTGGTTGTTCGTAAGAGAAATATGGTGCTGTAAAGGCATAAACTAGGCTTTAAAGGAATCAAGACTGCTCTCGGATCATAAAAAGTTGCAGATTTTTGGAAACTATCGATTGACGAATTTTGATATTTGTTTATGGTGAAGCCTGATTTGTCTCTTAACTGTCTTAGCGGAACGATTTTATGATTTGAAAATGTGGCACATAACTCCATCTTTTTAACAAGACAAAAATTAAGTGTTAGGCATTTAGGAGCGTTTGATATGCTATGCTACAAAAATATGTACTTATGTCTGGCATACCTACCGAGGCTGTGCCTTTTTCCGCCTAACTTTCGTTGGTCACGAGTTTATAATTTTATCAATTTTAACGCGTATTAGTTATTTAAATACCAATTATTCACAATTTAAAATCATAATGACAAGCATGACTGTGAAAAATACGTTCATTAACAGCTACATTTACGGTTTTTTTCTCTTCTTAATTGATTACGACGAATTAGCTGTGCCCAAAGTCATTACTTTAATTAGGAGTCCTATTTACGCTCAAATTATCTCATTGGCGTCTAACATCGACAGGCAGAACTATTTTTGTTTATAAATATGTTTTCCTATCATTAAGGAAAAGTAAATACTCGTTTGTATTATCATTATCATTGACAAGCCACGTTTTACTTTCAGATGGTATCGGGGAATCATGCGATCAACGTTATCTGCGCTGCGCTCATCTGAACACTTGTGACGTCACATGAAGTGCTAATCCTCCAGTTATACGAGAAGATCAGTGGTACGAGTATCGACAGTTCGATCGCAAGTGTGCATCACTACAAGTTCCGAATTCGAATTCCGTGCTGCGTTCAAGCGGCAGTGACGGTTAAGTAGGACTCGCGTGTGAAGTGGACGTTAGAGAATAGTAATGGCTAGCACTGGCGGTGAAATTTGGCTGCAATGGTTCGCGTGCTGCTACCAGCCGGCCGCGCAGGCGCAGCGAACGCGGCGGAGAATAGACAGATCCATGATCGGTGCGCCGACCAACTTTCAACACACAGGACACGTAGGTAAGTCGGAAAGCAGCTTTCTCGCCTACTAGCGTATTAGTTATTAATTCTAACAAACGATGTTAACGCTGTCGAGTGTTTTTTGTCGTTGGTCTTATTTCAAACAAGAATAACGAAAATCGGAAGTACCAGAAGTAGTAGAAAAAAACTGCACGCACGGTAGCATTATGCCCAATTTATACATAGTTAAACCTCGAAAAAAGCTTTGCAAAAACTCAACTTTGTAATGTTTTTGTTAGAGCCTTGATCACATTTCTCACAACAGTGAGTCACTGTGTTCTGTTTAAAGTACGATTCTTGGTAACGCTACTTGTAAATAAGGTAACGATAAGCATTTTTAGAGTTCCGTACCCAAAGGGTCAAACGGGACCCTATTACTGAGACTTCGCTGTCCGTCCGTTCGTCTGTCACCAGGCTGTATCTCATGAACCGTGACAGTTAGCCAGTTGAAATTTCTACAGATTATGTATTTCTGTTGATGCTATAACAACAAATACTAAAAACAGAATAAAATCAATATTTAAAGTGGGATCCCATACAAAAAAGTGATTTTTTGATCGTTTTTATAAATAATGGTACGGAACTCTTCGTGCACGAGTCCTACTCGCACTTAGCCGGTTTTCATACGGACGTTAGTATAAGGAACCTTGAATAGCAAAGGGAAACCAAAACGGCCTTTACAAGCAATAAGTTGTTTTTTTTTATCAATAGGTAATAAACTTTTTGAAGTCAACATGGACCTTAACAAATTTAAAAAAAAAAAACTAGCGTTACTAATTTACGAGTCTGCGCAATCTCTTATCTCTTTCAAATGGGCACTCGAGGGCGATCATCATAATCCTAGCGATCGATGTCTCGATAACGGACCGTCAGTCAATCGATCACTATCGTAACCTTCCCGAATGGCAAGGTGAATGACCGAGGCATAAAATCCGAAGTTCATACGAATATGAGCCTTGCTAAATCTAGTAGGTATATGTGGCAACTACCAAGCTAGCTTCAGAACATTGATGATGATGGGGTTGAGTAGTAAATTAGTCTGGAAAGTGAGACTCACACTAGCAAAGTTTTCTCTAATGATGACAATCATTACATTATTATTTTTCATTTGTCTTCATTGGATCCAGGTTTCAATGAAATTGAAAACTCATTTTGTCTTACGAGTCGCACCCTTTTTGCATCAACCTTTGAAATGTGAAAACTTTAACGCAGTAGTGGTGCCTATGAGTCCTATGACCTTCCAGACTGCAAGAATCGAGTCTCTAAACGAAAGACAGTGGAAGAGAAATATATGCAAGACACAAATTGTCAATAGAAAAGATAAAATACAAACTATACGAACTTTCACAACTAAATATATCCATACCTAAAGCTTAAGGTAACAAACATAGCAGAATCATAAGCGAACATTCTCGTAATCGCTTTAAACAAACATCACCTAACGAGACCAAAGTCCAAAGCAGACTAGACACTTTCCTTTGCCGACCATCGTAATTTAAACGAACATGTCAGGATACGTAAGGATTACAAAACTGAGCCTTACATAATTGATTTAACGACTAAAACGTGTACACACGCGTATAGTACGAACGTTACATAAAAAAAAAACCGGACAAGTGCGAGTCGGACTCGCCCACCGAGGGTTCCGTAAAAAATCACTTTTGTACTTAGCGTTAACTAAATCATAAAAAATATTTCAAAAATGTTTTTTTTAATGTTTTATTTTATAAATATATAGTTTTCAGATGTTTCCCTGTACTTGTCGTATAAGACGATATTACTTGCCAAATTTCATAGTTCTAGGTCAACGGAAAGAACCATAAACATTTTGATTCCCTTGGGAGTGTCGAAATATAGGTATACGTTTTTTGATGCATAAACGGCCGTATCTTTTTTTAATGTTAACTTAGAAGTTTGGTTTTTTGACGGCTTCAAGGGACTGTAGATCTGAGTATATGGTTTTAATTTCAACTTGATACCTCCACGCGTTCCCGAGATAAAGGGTCTTGACAAACAGACGAACAGCAAAGTGATCCTCTATGGGTTCCGTTTTTGAGGTACGGAACCCTAAAAATGAACGCATTTGTATTCCACAGGACGAGTAAGCGCCTAATTTGGTTACGGATAGACCGAAGACCTCTGTGTTCTTATTAAGGAATGCTATTCTGCACCAGTAGAGATAACTATCGGACTTTTAAAAGGAATGGCCCGTCGGCCGTCATAGTGCGTTTTGTGCAGTCAATGTAAAGGTTCTAGTTAAAGAACTGTCTTGTCAATGTGACATTTTGTTGGCTTTAAGCGCAGCTTGATAAGACTTGTTTTGCTTAGGGTTGTACCTTAAATTTCTGTTGCCTTTGATTTATTATTTAGCTGAAGCAGTGTAGTTAATACTCAATTCTCAGTTACTGTTTTTCCTTGACTTTTTCGTATCGCTGAAAAAATTTGTCGGAAATATCATTCATATACTTCGAAATGTTAAACCTTAATGCACAATTCAATTATCCTTGTATATTTTTTGTCTAAGTCCTTACTTCTAATTGCTAACTAAAAAAGTTAAATGCTAGAAATAGCTGCAATTAAAATGATTTCCTTTTCTCATACTTCACTGCTTGCATCTGCGACATTTCTTACTAGTTACTAGCATTAGATATAATTTATTAGCAAGAGCTAATACAGGACTTGTCTGGACCAGTTTTACTTATAGGTATAAATAACCCTCTTCAATCCTGTTTAAGGCTAAATCAGGTACCTGGTATTTGTATCCTATCTTATTTCATCTACCAATCTATGTGTTTAATGCCGGTTCAATAAATTACGAATCGATTTTTATTGAAGACTAGCTGCCCGGACAGACTACGTTCTGTCAAAAGTAAATAGTATTTTTTTTTAGTATTACACCTTCCGTGGACATTATGGAACATACAAAAAAAATAATTAGCCGAATTGGTTCAGCCATTTTTGAGTTATGCGCTTACCAACATTCATTTTGTTCTGTATGGTGTCGGACGTAAAGAATTGTAGGTACCATCCCATATCTTCTCGTGGGTGTCGTAAGAGGCGACTAAGGGACTTGCCAGAGAATGGGCAGCAGCGTTCTCTGTGCTTTTGTAACAACCTGCCAACCGTGGCGATTATGGCATAACCCCCCTTTTGTGGGAGGCCTATGTCCAGCAGGGGACGTCTTTCGGCTGCAATGATGAACATTTATTTTTATTTATACATATAGATAGATAAATCAAGATTACGCTTAGTATTTAATTTATTAAGTCCTAGTCTAATTTATTAGGCTTTTAGGATCTAGGTTTAATGTCTTATGGAATAGGTACTGAAATAGACTTGATTTGACTACTAAAAGACCATTTTGTATGCACACGTAAAGGAGGCTTTCAAACTTGGATAGTGAATGTTAGTTTTTGCACTCGACTGACAGTGAATGGTCATAATCGCCAATTAGACCAAACTGTTGCAGATAAAATCTGTTTCATTGAATTTTAAACAGTTCCGGTTTGTTAGAGATATACTGTGTAGGTACTTATGTTTCTTTATTTGTTTTAAAACAAAATTTCTAAAATCTTACTTTTTCTTTCCAAATGATTCCAGATCTTGTTTTTTAATTAGAAATCGAATTCGAAAAAATACTCCGCCTATTCACGAATAAATTGAAAAGCTATTATTAAGCAAGTGTTATTATAATCTCAACGAATATTTAAATGATAAATCCTTATAACTAATAATATAAAATAAACTCTTTTTTTAATTAGGTTAGATTTTAAGATACTCAAATGATAAGTCCACATATATTTCTTTTGCTGTGCCCGACCACGATTGTTTCTTTTGTTTAATGTTTACCACCTAAGCCTACATTGTGAAATGCAATAAAAAATTGCAAAATATCTGTATTTCCTTAGGTTTATCATCTTAGCAACATCAATTAGTAATGCCATGCCAGAATCATGGCAAAATTACCGGCCAGACTTGTTTTCTAAATACTTATTACCTGATGCCTTACGAATTTATTTATTTATTTATTTAATGCAAAATGTACACAATCGTAGTTACAAGCTGGGCTTAAAACTAGACAGTACATCACCCTGTTAGGGCATAGCAAAATAACTTAAAACTAACTTATAAATAACTTAATAATATTGCAGCGAGTATTTTATCACTTAATTTAGAAACTATCATAATAAAAAAAAAATATATCTAGCACTTTTTTATACATAAAATAAAATATATTATAATTAACACAAACATATATATTTGAGCTCTATTTTAAATTCTTGTCGTCCATATATTCTTTTATACATACTATAATAACATTTTTCTATGAGCAATGTTTTAACCTTGCTTTAAATACACATAGTGTCTTCGTGGACCGGATATTTTCGGGTAATTTATTAAATATCTGTATGCTTCGGTATTCTGGACTATTTTTAAACATTTCTAATCTAGGTGCTGGTAGAATTAACTTAGTTTTGCGGCGCTCGTTCTTAACAAAGAGTAAGTTAACTTAGTAACGAGCCATTTTAATACGATCCATAATAGTAATGTATAATACAATCTTAGTCATTTCATATATACGGTACATTAATAAACGTAACTTAGATATAGGTAAAACTGACCAGACTGCTAATGTACCTAGTGCTATCGCTCTTAAAGTTCTGTTGACCTCAAAAGTAAACACACAGAAGATAAGTAAATATATATACTTCATTCATACTAATGTGCTCGTTACGTGTCTATGCTTATGCCGTGAATAATAATACAATAACGTGTAACTCTAGCTTGTCTAGAATTAATTACATTACAATGTAAGACACTGTAGAAGTCATCAAATTAATTATTTGATTGCAACATAGAAATTCAAAAAATAATACGTAAAGATGAATAGTAACTTAACCAAAGAGAATCCATAGACAAAGCAAAATTAGTTTAACGAGCATTGAAGCGTCATGCAAACAGAAACGCAGCGGAATGTCGTTGCATTTTAAATTTAGAACATCCGAGACGGTTTGTACGCATATTATTTATTCGTAACTGCTAGCTAAGGATGTTAACCACAGATTAAATATTCATCTCTGTTATTTATTATGATTGCTATAGTAAATTCTTATAAATCAGTTTATGAGAACACCTGTTACAAAAGACAATTTATTCTTGACGACTCTGAATAAATTAATAAGATATTTATTACAAAAAAATATGGCTGATTAATTTGACTAATGGAACGAACATCTTTTATTGACACAAAATTGAAAATTGTGCAAGTCGTAGAAAGAGGAAATTAACAAATATTCAATTTAAAGTTGAATGCAAAAATATTCGTGACTAAGCGAGTAATTAATGCAAATGTATTTATTAACGTATGTTTAACTTCAAATCGTTAAAATAACATGTACATTAATTAACAATTCACTTGCTTACGAATACATTATTCATGTCTGTCTTCATTTATCCTTGAAAACAATATTAATATTTCGCACATGTTTACAAGAAGGCAGCCCTGGAGTAAAGTTTAAAATAAACAGGCGAGTTCGGCGGCCGTGTCGGTCGGCAAGCGAGTGAGCCAGTGACTCATCCCGATTCTAACGTCCCGTCCGTAGTAGTCCTTAGTCTGAACACAGCACAGCCGGTTGCGACTGTCGCGAAGAATCCCTGTCTAAACAAGGCACTTATTAGGCTTCAGCAAATTAGTAATGTTCAAGATTTAAAGATGACTTTATTTACACAAAAGTCACACATGAAATTTCTTTTGGTTCCTGATTATCACAGTAAAGTATTTGTTTTAGCCACGTTTGGTTACTAAAGCAAGATTAAATATATGTAGGTACTTAAATTATCTTTTAAAGGAACTTATTTCCGTAACAATACTTTGGTTAGAATTACCTAAATAGTATTTATAACCCAAGCTAAGTAGCTGTCAGTAAGTTTGCAACAACATAACTGTTAACCAAAGTTTCAGTGTTTAAAACCCGATAGGTCTGGTACGTAAGCGTAAACCCATTCTATCTATTTCGAGAGTGTTGCCAGCCTTAATAGTAGAGAATTTAGCGCAATTTGAACTTCCTTGAACCACACTCGCGGTCTCGCGGATAACATTTGCGCTATAAACAGATTATTACTTTGTAAAATGTTTATAAACTGCAGACATGACTATAGTCGACGGCAAACGTATAAATTCAGCATAGTTTATATAGGTAGTAATACACGCTGTTGTTTTGCATCCTCGTCGAATACAAGAATTTGCTGATGATTCTCGACCCGATTCAATAATAAAATGGATTTTTTCTTATTTATGAAAATTGGTAAGGTGAAACCACCCGTGTTTTAAACGCAGCTCGTCTGATCCTTGCCCTATAACCACGCTTTCACACTGTATACAAACAATCTCAATCGTTTATTCTATAATTTAATTGTTCTCTGAGTGAGTTCACAAAAAATGTATTGTTTGTAATTAGTTACAAAATTTAATATTGTTATGGTGTACACTATCGCATTAGGTAAACCTGTAAAGATAGTCGTAAGATGGAGAAAATAAATAAATAAATAATTTCTTATTCCCTAAAGCACGTTTAGGTGGTTATTCTGAAATACCTTCAAAATTAAACAACGACAAAAAGCAGCGTTTATTATTAATTAACTAGGTACTGTTAACAACCTCTTGAATTTTGACGAGGATGTTAAACAACACCTTGTATATTTAAAATCATTATCATGATCATAGAGCCAATCATTGTTATAAAATTAATAAACAATTAGTAACATAATGATGATGCATCTATGGGGTTGTTGCGTAACACACTTGTAATCGCAATGCCCTTCATTTCGGTAGTCCAACAACATTCATTGTGTCGTCATCGCTGTCCAGCAAACGATTTTTAAAACACATGAATATATAGTATAATATTCCTTTATAATTCTTCGGAATGTGTCTTACACAAATGTTACACCAAGTGTTAGTCGGAATACACTCATACTTAGTTCCGCAAATGACAGCCTAACAAAATGCGCAACCCAAAACAGTTCACTTAAAAGCAATTAGTCTAGATTTCTAGAATATTGTACGACGCAGACTGCAATTTCGGTTATTTAAAAATTAGAAAAGATAAAAAAAAATATAAATAAAAATAAAAAACAAAAAAAACTTGAGAGGTGTCAAGGGACACCCGGATGGAACGAATTTCCAATTCCTTCACTAATTAATCGAAAGGTATCGTTACAACTTTTGGTCTTAATTTTTTCCGTCTAGTCTCTACCCTTACTACTTACTTTACCTACTTTCTGGCTTTGCCGTAGTCGAGTAAAAAGGTTAAGAAAGAAAGATTTCCCTGGCATCACGTCGAGGTCCACAGGCCAAATGAATTTTGCAATCTGACGGCACGATTGGCGCAATGGCTGAGCGATTGCCTGCTGCTCTGCGTGTCGTGGGTTTGGCTCCCGCACGGAACCAATATTTGTATGGCCAACAGGTAGTTGTTCCGGGTCTGGCTGTTTATGTATATGAGTTTAAACGTTTATAAACGTTATTTTATAAATGTTATTTTTTTAACGTTTGTATTTTTATTTTTTATAAACGCACCCACAATACAAGAGAAATACCTAGTAACGGAGTTATAAACAAAAAAAATCTCTTGGAATACCCTTCAAATTTTTATAGGAAGTGTTTTACGAAATTGGATTTCTGGCCCCTTATTCACAAACGCTCGGTTTCGATTTCGATTCGGAAAGTCGTATGTCTATCTCGCTCGCTTTCGTAATGCCAAAACAAGATAGACTTACGACTTATCGAATCGAAACCGAAACCGAGTGTTTGTGAATACGGGGGCTGATCTTTTTGAAACTGTATTCAAAATGTAGATAAATTTGATATGTAGGCAATAGATAGATGTACTAAAGCACTTAGTCTCTCCTGGATTGCCATAACAGGTTACTAAGTAATTAATAACTTTACTACCTAACCTAACCTAACCTACAGACAGGTACCCGTTTTGCTCAGCAAGAAGACCCTCCCTATAAACTAAAGTTATTCTTAGTATTGTTTCCTGTGCAATGAATATGTACAATTAAAAGCTTTTTGCGAGCTTTTTTTATCGGCCGAATGCTTATCTAATGCGTTATCGGTAATCATGTTTCCTGAAACTGTTTTATAACTAAATGTATGTATGTATGTAAAATGTTTGTGGCTAAATGCACAGTAAAAATAGTAATATCGCCATTAGTCAAGCAGGTTATGCAGTGTCGTATGAGCCCCGGTAAAATCCTCGACTGAGGACTTGTTGACTTGAGGACTTGTTGACTTGACCCGTTCGAACCATGAACTACGGTTCATGGTTCGAACGGGTTGAACGACATTGGTCAAGTCTGATATTCGTCAAATCGGCAATTTGTCAAATTTGATATTGCTCAAATTTCGTAATTGGACAAAAAGACGATTTGACGAACAACAGCTTTGACCAACATTGACGAATTGCCGATTTGACGAATATCAGAGTTAGACCAATGTTGTTCTCGTTTAACCCTCAAAATAGCACAATTACCACCAATCTTAAGTTCGTAACCAAACATAAAGAAAAACAAACGCCAAACGTTAAGCTGTGTCCGTATGTCTTGCTATGTAAATTTGTAGTACCTACACGTAAGTAAGTACATATTTATTCAATTAAACGTTAAACAGACATGACCGGACAATGAACAGGATCATGTAAGCTTAAAGTCGACAAGTCCAAAGTATACCTTGTTGCTTGAGTGTTTAAATTTCTTAGAACGTAAATACGGTGGGTTCACAATCCAGTTTAATATATGTATATACTAGCTGTCCCGCGCGACTTCTTATGCGTCACATCTTCCCCGGTTTCGCAATATTTTTAATTGCTGCTCCGCTCCTATGCAGCGCTATCTATTGAATCAGAAGGTTGCGTGTTCAGATCACGTCGGATGTAGCGACCTACAAAAAGCAACTTACTACAAAAAGTACTACAGCGCCATCGATGACACGACGAAAGAACTAACATCAATTTCCTACATCTCGCAAGCAAAGTTTACATCGACTTAAGACTATATAGAGAAACCCGACAACAACTGTTGGGCAGTTGCCCACCAGACTTAACACCTGTCTGGTCGGAGGAGGATCCTCCCTTTCCTATAGGGGATGAAGAACTTTACACCCTGTTCCTCATACCCCTAAAACTTACTCAATCCAGTCAACAGATACCGCCATCTGTTTCAATCGTTTGGAGCTAACAGATAATTGCGACTTAATTTGCAATAAAATAATATTGCGACTATAAATTGAGATGTAAGCTATCCTATCTTTCAAGTTGGATCAAACTGCACACGGTGTCCAAATTTGATTAAAATATATAAAACAACGTGACACGTAATTTATATATGTATATATATAGAAGAAGATAGATAATAAACGTAAAAGCAGCTCTTCTGCTCTCTTTGTTTGTCACCTTTACACACTGACCTGGTTTGGCCATGGGATACTTTTTGTCCTTGGTGCTAATTTTCCGGATCCACGCAGGTGAAGCCTCTGGCATAAGCTAGACCTTATGGAAACGACTGCCATTAGAATAATGACCTTATTTCGTCTTTCGCTCCAGTGCTACTGAATCCTAACACTGGATACAGGATTCCAATTTAAATCACTACAGTTTTACAATGTAAATCAGCCTTTATTCTCCACTAATGAATGCGTCAATAAAACAATTCCACCAAATTAATCACTATATCACTTTTATTCACATTACTTATCAGAATCGATTATATCCTGAATAATTATCCCCTTTAATTGCACATTATAAGCTAATACGTGACTACGGAAAACTGTATATCATGCACCTTATGGAAACTAAGATGAGGAGATATGATCTTGATGTGTTAATAATGAATAATTAAATCGTTAGATCAAAATCAATTTATCAATTAATATCTATAAAGAAAAAAGGTATGTACGGTACCTAAACTTTGCAACGAAGAGATTTTGTTTGCCATCATTCAGATTAAGCGACAGAATCGACAGCAAACCCTTGCAGCTGTTGCAACGCAATTGCGTAGATAACACTATCAACCACAAGATTTAGAAGTCCTAATCCTGTTACTATGCTTTATGTACATTTATAACACATGGCATTTGCTCGTAAAGGGTCTCTTATTTCACAAATTTTAATATCGTAATGTATCTCATTACGTACTTGTGGGTTATTGTAATGTAAAACGCACGGTTTATCAAGATGCTCCGTCTAAAACGAACGGTACTTTTTTAAAACTTAGCAAAGAGTTTTTATGTCAGGAAAGTGGTCAACATTTTATGCATAAAATTAAGTTTGGAAGATAAAATATAATTAATAAAAATTTAATTCTTTAATTTAATTAATTTTGACTATAAATTACAACAATTTATCTTAAATGCACAAACCGTGCGAAGCCAGAAAAAAAAAAAAAAAAAAAAACAATTTATCTGTAACAAAACACAAAAATATTAATTTACTTTATTAGTAATACTGGTTGTTTTGTGCCTTTGCCTTAAAAAAAAAGCGCTGATGCGCAGGCATCGCTAATTTGTGAACAAGTAAAAGTTACTCCGCGCGCTTTTTATTTTCGCTGTATTGTTTTTAGGGTTCCGTAGTCAACAAGGAACCCTTATAGTTTCGCCATGTCCGTCTGTCTGTCTGTCTGTCCGCGGTTTAGCTCAAAAACTGTTGGTACTAGAAAGTTGTAATTTGGCATGAGTATACACGTTAATGACGCCGAAAAAGTGGTAAAATAACATTTTGAAAAAAGCAATTATTTAGGGTACCTCCCCTAAATGTAAAGTGGGGATGATAATTATTTTTTTCGTCCTTCCCTTTAGTGTGGGATATCGTTAGATAGG
Organism: Cerastis rubricosa; assembly: GCA_949152445.1. Lineage (NCBI taxonomy): Eukaryota > Metazoa > Arthropoda > Insecta > Lepidoptera > Noctuidae > Cerastis > Cerastis rubricosa. The sequence goes on from OX424547.1 coordinate 6,921,118, forward strand.
TCTTTCAAAAATATTTATAAAGAGGTTTGGGAAGACCGTTTTTTGATTAAGTAAACCATTCGTGACTTATTAAGCTTTAAAGTACCAATTTTCGTTAGGGTCAAGTGTCCCCCCCTCTACAGACTAAACGGTTGTACTTAGAAATACAAATGTCACGGCAGTAGTACCTATATACAAGGTGTTGTTTTGCATCCTCGTCAAAATTCAGGATGTTGTCACAAAAGACATGAATAATCAATATAAATTACGGTACCTAGTAAATTATTACAAAACACTGCGTTTTTTTGTTGTTTAAATTTGTCAATATTTCAGAATAACCCCCTTATCGTGGTTTAGGGATTATGAAATTATCGGAAAAACGTTTGAGGTTTTTTGTTTGTGTGTAAGCGACTTTATAAGGCGGGGATCAGATGGCCCATGTTTAAAACACGGGTGGTTCACAGTTACTGATTTCAGTAAATAAATGAAAAAAAGAAAATTACTTACTTATTTTATTATTGATTCGGGTCGAGAATCATTAGCATAGTTACCTCCTAGAATTTGACGAGGTTGCAAAACAACACCTTGTATAACGAATTCAAAGGAAAAATATCACACTTAAGTGGGCATTACAAGTTTACGAGTAATAGTCGACCAATTGTATTTGAATCGAAAATTTCGAACAACTCCATAGAAATGTCGATAGATGGCGCTAAGCGTCAATTATTTTGCGCAATGTTTCATTCCTAAATAAGTTAAAAAAAAAAAATAGTTGTTGTTGTTGTTATTTGTATAGGAAATCAAATTAGGTAGGTAGTTGAGATGTTTGGCTTTTAGTTAGTGCATGACACGAAACTATCAGTCAGCGAATACGACCCGCACTTGGCTGTTATAAAAACTACGGAACCAACACAGCGCGTGGCCCGACACGCTCTTGACCGATTTTTTATTTGAAAATGTCGTCAAGTAATGATGAATTTCCTTGCAAATATGTTATAAAACGTCGTATGACCTACGTGCGCTTTGATAATTACAGCCTCTGCTTTCTTGTAGCCCTCACCTACGGCTCGGGCAAGCAATATCGCCTCAGTTGTAATTTTCAACTTACCGCACTTATATCATAATGTACTAATGTATGTTTGAAAATACATACATAAAGCATGATTTACCTTCCTCACGTAGACCTGCATAGCAGAGTGAATAACGCAAATAGTCATCATCATCATTTCAGCCGAAAGACGTCCACTGCTGGACATAGGCCTCCCCCATAGGGGGGTTTTGCCATAATCGCCACGCTTGACAGGCGGGTTGGCGATCGCAGTAGGGTTGTTGCAAAATGCACAGAGAACGCTGCTGCCCATTCTCTGGCAAGTCCCTTAGTCGCCTCTTACGACACCCACAGGAAGATATGGGATGGTGCTATTCTTTACGTCCGACACCATACAGAGCAAATAGTATTGTGGGACTTTCCAGAGAATGGGCAGCAGCGTTCTCTGTGCTTTTGTAACAGCCGTACTACGATCGCCAGCCCGCCTGCCAAGCGTCAATGTGGCTTTGCGGGAAGCCTATGTCCAGCAGTGGACGTCTTTCGGCTGAAATAATGATGATGATTGTTGAATTACCAAAATGTCGTTGCCATTACACTTATACCAGCAACCCGTGAACTAAACTTTTCTTTGAACTCCGGTATTTCTAGCAACTGCAACTGCACAAATTCATACACACCCCACACAAACAGACACCTAAACATTACTTAATATTTTTCATTCAGAACTATATTTGCATTATACGTCACTCCGGAACTGACCTCAATTGTTAAAAGATTCAGTTTTTAATATCTTCACCAGACGCGTTTCGTTACCACATTGGCCCACAGTGGTACACGCTGGACCACAGTGGGCCACGCTGAACCACATGTGTTCAGTAATAATTACGACTAACACAGCCACTTCATACGCCATTACTTAAGAGATAATTAACGGCTTCAAATGTGAATTATTATGACGTTAAACTCTAAGGAATGCTTAACCAAGTGCTCTGTTAAGAGATGCTTTTTAATATGTCCGCAATTTTTAATGCTTAATTTCTATTAGTGCTCTATTTTAAACAAAGAAGTTTTTCTAAGAGTGTCATGAGTACTCATGACTTTGATATCTTCAAAGAACAAATAGTTCTACTGTCGTCTAGTCAGATTCCAATTTTATTATCCCTAACTGTAATTTAGATACCTAATATAAACAATACCTGTTCTTATTCCAGAGTGGGAAAGAGACGGAGCTATACAGGTCGTCTAGCTCCATCTCTTTCCTACTCCGGAATAAGAATGAAACAATAATGTTTTAAGACGTCGTGGTAACCCCCCTGATAGCAGAATTAAAAGAAAATTCACCTAAGTAACATAAAACTCTAGATTTGAAACTATCCTTCCTGTTTGGTCTAGTGGTGAGCTAATGAGCATGAGGTCTTCTGTTGGATTCCCAAGTCGGGCAAAGTGTTATTGGGTTCTTGCATCAGGAATTCCTCAGTATCAGGCACAGATTCTTGGTTTTTGCCCGGTTATTACAAGGGGCTTAGACATATCTGGCGAAATAGACATTACTGGCGAAATAGACATAACTGGCGAAATGGGGCTGTACACCTCTACCTAACCATCATCATGATCATCTGCCTAGCCTTTTCCCCGCTTATATTGGGGTCAGCTTCTAGTCTAACCGGATGCAGCTGAGTACCAGTTTTTTACATGAAGCGACTGCCTATCTGACCTCCACAACCCAGTAACTGGGTAATACGATACCCCTTAGTAAGACTGGATGTCAGACTTTTGGCTTCTGACTTCTCGTAACGACTGCCAAAGATCTACAAATGACAGCCGGAACCAACGGCTTAACGTGCTTTCCAAGGCACGGAGGAAACTCGGTATGTAATTATGGTCACCCATCCACGAACCAACCTTGGCAAGCACGGCTTAACCTTAAAGATCGACCCGTACGGCTCTTATTATTTAACCACTCGGGGATTTAAAGGAAATTCTAGTTAAGTCTACTACCTACTTATTAATAAATGCATTCCGATCAACGAGGATGTCATAGTTCCAAGTATCATGAATGAAACCACAGATAATGCTATATTTTTCTAGATACTCGAACCTACGTAATACCTTTGTTTTAGTTACTTTGTAATCAACACAATCGTAAAAAGATTTGCGAGTAATTGCAACGATTTCCCAGAACAACCAAAATGATGGCGATTTTGCAGTGTTAATCATTTTTTGCAATGACTGAAGCAAAATTCTGTGAATGGTGTTGCATATGAATTTCGAACCAGTTTTCCACAGATATCTTAATAACATTTGAACGCAGCGTTAGATAATCCAAATTAATCAAAATGTATACATTAGGGATTGGTCCTGAATTCGAAATCCTAGAGGTAGGATGTCTCTTTCTGTCGAATACATTTAGTTCTGTATAGATTGAAAGTTCTATATCTTGTTTTTAAATCTCCATGAATATTTACTTGTTCCTTTGACGCTTCTAACAAATAACTAAAGATTTAATCTTCAAGACTACCGGTGATCTGCAAAACATTATTTTAGCTGGCCTTGTATCAACAAACACTATAATTCCCCATCTCATACATTCAAGAGCATCTTAAAAAAAAGCGCACGCATGTCAGAGACAAAGTATCCTCTATAAATATAGACGCGTGAGGTCGTGACGAGTGATTTTGCAAGCTAATACTTATTCGCGGATGTCCGCATCATCACCTTGGCTTTACCCTCAAGAATCTTCAATTTTATTTCTGGAATCGTCGTTTCCGCGTTTTCGTGACTTGCGTTATCATTATAATATCGAGTTTTCTCTTGAGAAATCAGGTGATGAGTTAAAATAATAAATTAAACTTCTGGAAGTTAAGGTGCTATTAAAAAAAGTTTTGTCGCTTTATGGTTTCCAAAGTTAGGTTCTATCTATCAGTTCTTGCATGTAGTGATGCTTGGCGGTTATTATAGATCAGATAGCTTAAGCCGACAAGCGTCACTCGCTGCTCGCTACATATGTACTAAGACTTCTTACTATATTATAATCATGTATTTCCTAAAGATCCCTTTTACTGAAAGCAAAAAGCGTATAATTTTTTATTTTTATTTTAACTGTTAAAACTTGAATCCGAACCCGACGTTACTATGTTATTTTCTAATGATCTACCTACTCAAAACTTTCCTTAGTCCTTTTATCGTTTTGGTTAAAGGATATCTTTTTTCACTTATCGGCAAATATCTTGAAACGTTAACAGCTAATGCTACATAACATTGTAAGTGTTCTATCAAAAACGGACGATGTTTATTTATGGATAGAACATAGATTTGGATCAGCTTAGATGCTGATAAGACGTTTTGCCTATGTGTTATTATCATCTCCAAATTTATTTCAGCATTTTCCTTGTCTAGATAAAGAATTGCGGCTGTGAAAGTAACTGGCTTAATATCTGCGTTTTCTTTAAAAGACGTATTCCGTTACTGATGGAACTAATTTGTTTCGACAGAATCGCATTTAAATCGTCCAAGGACCCAAGAAGCACTTTGCAATTCATGTCTGCGTACATTGTTACCAGAACGAAGAAAAAAACACAAGTCCTTAGTACACAACATTGCATTTAAAAGTAGCAGTACAGTCGATAATGTTTTTCACATTTGCAATCACAATATTGTTTTTTCTGAGGTCGTTTGGCGCGACCTTAACTTTTGACTCATCTTTCCACAAGGTTACTGCAAGAATATTAAACTTAAGCACTTACTTGGTAGTTTGATATAATCTTTAAAATCCATGTGATTAGAGTAAAGACACCGTATTATCTGTATTGAAGGCCGTTTAGAAGGTAGTACTGTGTGGTAGCGTGTTTGGTCGACCTGAGTTTATCTTTCTCTTTCTCTATCAGTATTCGTGCAGTTTGCCTTTTAACCTTTTGATTTTGGTAAATGACCCACATGTTGATTCTAGAGTAGGGAAATAACTTGTTACATCTTATTAGGCCTTTTCTTCATTGTTCGTTATTTAATTGCCATATTACGACAATCGGACATGTTCGCACTGCACACTAGTTACAACTTATAAAACAATATGCATATTCTTTGCTGTTACTATTTTTATTTATATTCTGCATGCAATAATGTGCAAAATGTACATCTATATAAACGAACCTAAATACCTACTATTGCACATGCCAACCAAGCTACAGATAAAAGATCTCACAAAAGCAAGGCAAGATAAAAACCAAACATTTTCGTCTTCGCGTCAAATCTTATCCTTCTATCACAAAGACTGAACCATCATCTTTGCGGCGGCGCTATCATAAACCGTCCCTCCGTTTCGTAGAACGCGATCAACCAACAGACTATCACTAGTATCTAAAACTTCAAGGACATCTGCTTGCATGAGTCAGGGGGCTATTATATTTATCTCTGTTTTGACAGCTACAGTAGTGTTTGTGTCTCACGCGATGGCCGTGATTTGTTGATCAGTAGCTGTTGCGTTATGTTAGGTAAGGCCGTTTGTACGATTGGAATGTGGGCCGTGTTATTGTTATCGCTTGCCTGCCTGCTGCCAGAGACGAAGATTTACTTCTTTGAGCGGTGTGTGGTATTTCCGATTTCCGAGCGCTTCGTCTATGAGGCATCACGCCCGCTCTGTTTCTTGCTTTAGTAAATGTCAGTTTTGAGCAACAGAAAAGGATAGATGTGGCTTAACCCTATACTCCCAATCAACTGTTCGTTTTAGTCCATAGGAAGAAAGAACCCAATCTTGGTTGTCTGATGGCCCCGATCGAAAGATCGATCGAAACAGGATTTTCGGCCGAACGAAACAGTCGTCGGTCATCAATAATGTGTACCAATAATTTGATTAAATTAGAAATATAAGTTGGGAATATAAGTTGTTTAATAGATTTAAAGAAAGTACGTAGATAAATATCCTCGTTTCGGATAAAACCCAATTTCTATACTCAAGACCAGGAAAAACATGACCTTTGCAAAAAAGAGCTCACTTTTGCAAGGTCTAGTCTCTACCATTTCAGTACCATTAGTTATACTAAACGATCTATTACTAAGTAGATAGTTATCATAAATCAGCACCACTAGTGTTGCGACCTTTTACGCTAATTAAAAAAAACGTCAAACTGATATAACTTTTGTTGCGTGTCGCTACTCATTTGTTACGTGAAATACTTCACTGTTTTCGTGACTAGGTAGTTTAATGTTCTATAAGATGATGTTTATTGTTGCTGATAATGAATAGCTTGACTGTTATTCTGGGTACTTATGATTTTATGTACCCGAGAATGCAATGGGTCCGGCCTGCTTCCAAATGCGCTTGTTTTTTGCTTTTCACTCAGGTTTTTGATATTTACAATTATTTTTTCATGCCTACTATGATGGGACGAAATATAATATTTTTCACACCACCTGCTCGAAAATGTCAAATTATATGTCAAGCAACCTTAACCTAAAGTGAGTCATTAGTGGCCGGGGGCACAGCCGGTCAATAATGTTGTACTGGATTTCATTATGACCCGCCGGTCAATAATGTGATTTGAATTTGGAATCTCACATGCTCAGCTAAATTGGCAGTATAGTACTAACAAACACCCTTTTTTTTTTTTTTTTTAGGATGTGAAATCTTTTCTGGCTCCAAAGGGTGTTTGTTAGTTGTGTGAAAACTAACAAACACCCTTTGGTGCCAGAAAGAGGAAAGCTATTCTCGATAACCTTACTACACGTGGATGATATTCTCGATTTCCTACAAAATCATAACGACTGCTTCTTCATATCGTTGCCATGTTTTCGAAGACATAATATTGTAAGAATAATTAGATAACTACGAACCATTTTTTAAAAGGAATGGATTAACATTAAAACTGGCATTAATAATAACAAATACCGTACCGCGCCGTAATACCGTAATAGTAATTGGCTGTAACATTAGTTAATTTATTTGTTTTTCGTACTATGGCTATTATTTTCTCACAGTAGGTGTAAAAAGTAGAGTATCCTCCTCTGGGCTAAAGGTGTCTTTGCCTTGGGCTAACTTGAATCCCTCGCTGCATTCAGGATTCTTGTATTAACTCCCTCGCTTTGCTCGTGAGTTAAATCCCGAATCCTTCATTGCGCTCGAGATTCAATATGACGCCCGTGACATAAGACACAACTTTAGCCCCTCGGTGCATAATCTACTATTTTAATAGCAACACTGGCATTGAGTTTGACCTTTCATAAAAAAATCCGATTATTTTTCTTCTTTTACAAAAATCTTGTGCATATCGCGCATGTTATATTTTTAAAATGCCAAGGTCTCATAACAGTTTTTTTGTGAAATGAGCAGCTCTGCGCTCTAGTTTTAAAAATGTTCGTAATGCTGATAAAAATCAGCTTCTATCGACCCTAAAATATTTCAGAATAGTAAAAATATTACACATCAGCATCAAAAATAAGTCATTCGTACCGGAAAACTTATGTTTTCACAGTCACCGACGGTATAGATTTATTCCTAAGAAATATACACCCAGAATGTTTACTTCCTCTTTCTTCTTAATCGTGTGGTTAGTGCTCTGTATGGTATCGGACGTAGAGAATAGCACCATCCCATATCTTCCCGTGGGTTTCGTAAGAGGCGACTAAGGGATTTGCCAGATTATAGGCAGCACCATTCTCTGTGCTTTTGTAACAACCGTACTGCGATCGCCAACTCGCCTGCCAAGCGTGGCGATTATGGCAAAACCCCCCTTAATTACATTTGGTGGACGCCTATGTCCAGCAGTGGACGTCTATTTGGCTGAAATGATGATGATGGTGATGAGTGCCTAACCTGGTGTCAGAGTTTTTATGCCGCCCATGGCCTCTGAATTAGCTTTACATGCCGTCGAGAAATATCTCTCAGGCATATTGGTTTCCTCTCGATGTTTACTTATATGTGCAATTGTAATGATTCCAGGCTCAACAGACGTGGACATCCCGTCATCACTGCTGCACACCATGCAGAACCAGATGCAGAGCAAGGGCGGCTATGAGATGGCGTATGGCGTTAAGGTGATTATCAACTTCTACGTACACTTTACTAGCTGTTCCGCGACTTCGTCCGCGTGTAAATGTTGATGCCGGACGAGGCTGTAGGGTGGTGTGGATGACCGAAATAAATAATCTTAACGTCTTGAAAACTTCTTTTTAGTATTTAAAACGCCTTAAACATTGGAGTCGTCTTATATCAAATCAAATCAAATCAAAATATTTTTATTCGTTGAACATAGGTAAACCAAAAGGTAAAAATGTCATTATTAATAAAATGAACGCTATGTCTTGCCATGGACGGCGTACAAATATTCTCTAATTAATAATTAAAAATAATAAAAACATTCAAAACTAATAAATAAACTCAATTCAATCAAAATAATAACTACTAAAATAAATAAAAAAGTGCGTAGCTACATAATCATTTTGATTCACATTAATTAAAATAACAAACAATTTTACCAAATAACTAAATATTAAAATTAAATTAGATTAAATAAAAACAATGAAAATTATTAAGAAATAAATTTAAAAAAAAAACATTAAAATGTCATTCGTTTATTATCATCTTAGTTAGCTCGCCATACTCCCCCTCTCGCTCCCACTCATACTCTCACATTCACTCACCGCTGCGTTCACGCTCTATTACTTTTTTTTAAATTATGGTGCGTTCCGAATAAACATCCTACTCGTATGTGTGAGAAAAAAGGCCACAATGTCCTATCCCAGGCTACAATCCATCTCTGTGCCAAGTTTCATCTAGATCCGTTCAGCTGTTCTGTCGTGATTGAGTGACAAACATCCATCCTAACTTTCCAAACTTTATGTTAGTTAGTAAGATTGGAGTTTATTTTTTTCTGATTAGACGGCGGCTAATCGCAATGTTCCAGAGATGGATGCATTATTTTTTTGACGGATGATACAAAAGAAAAAGGAGTGAATAATAGAGTGACAGAGTTGCGAGAGAATGGGCAGCAGCGTTCTCTGTGCGTTTTTTAACAACCGTACTGCGATCGCCAACCCGCCGCCTGCCAAGCGTGGCGATTATGGCAAAACCCCCTAAAATGTCAATGTACACTTGGGGGAGGCTTATGTCCAGCAGTCTTTTGGGCTGAAATGATGATGATGATGATAGAGTGACGGCTGACACTTAACGTCACGTCTTAACAATGACGTGTTGCGCCGACCCCAAGTAACATGGAACACGTAACACGATGGGCAGGTAGATGATGATGACGATGAGAGAACAAAACATGCTGCGCTGAGCCCTAATGGCTAATAGAGTAGGAAAAGGGCAGAACCATGGTGAAGATTTTATTATTGGGAGTTAATCCACTTAGGAGGACATGGTGTAAACCGAAGTGGTTACTAACTAAATAAATACCTGGATCATGAAAATTAATGATCTACTTTCTGCCCGAGTTCTTTAATTGAACGACTATCACCATCTTGAATTGATAGAATACGATTTGAGAGTCAAACGTGATATCAAAATGCTGATTTTTAAAGTAGAGACTACGGATTAAGTCTATTAATTCGCTATTTTAAATGTTCTTTTGATAAAGTACGCACGGCGAACACGAACGAATAAAGCTATACAAATAGGTACAGTTTATGAAGATCTCTCATTGTATTAGAAATCTATACAAAACTTGGCCATGTTATACTGGAAAGTATACGTCGCCGTGTGTACCTACCTAAACGATCACACAAACAGTCGAGCAACCTTGAATGTATGCTGTGTTTCGAAAAGTTCGTGCCTGACCACGAGATAGTCATTGCCAAAGATAAGTAAATGTAACCTTGGGTCAGATCCTGTAGGCATTTATATCATATCAGACTGTTTTTTTTGTAGTTTAGAACAAAGGTCAGTATTTTCGTAGAACGGAATTCTGCTTCGTAAGCAAAAGTGGCGCATCTGTGGAAAAAAAACACTAGCCTGCTAGTGAAATACTTACTCCAAATGTAAAACCTGATAGATAACAAAACTCAAGGCTGTATCCAGAATCCTATAGAGTACATACAGAAATGGTACCGGTTCAGTAAGAACCGAGATTGCTCGGGATTTTCTACGGAACCGGAACCGGTTCTGCTATCCCTAATACTAATCCACCCCCTCGCCTTTAGACTAACGGGCCAGTTGAAGAGCAACCATTCTGGAATAAGTATTCAAAAAATCACTGCCATAGTTTAAAACCTCCTCTGCTCTATTTGGAAACAGCGAAACGGTAGATGCCATAATATTTAATGCAAATATAGTCTCCCTCCCACCACAATTGGTTTGAGGTGAATGCACTGACTTGCCAAAAGTGTTGGTTCTTGTAAAAACTAACAAACAATATCGTGTGCCGTCATTCATCGGAAATAGACGCAGCTTAGAACCAGACGAGCTTCAATGAATCATTCAAGTCTACAAACTACCTACTTACCGTTTTATGGCTACTAGTTTCGTTAATTTATATTTATAGTTCTCAATAACAATACGGAATTTAGAATCATTGAATATCCGTCTAAATAACTACGTATGTTAGTCCGGGGAATTTACGCCGAATATTAGGCTAACTTTGCATTAATTAAAAACAGCGATTTTTTTCATTGAATGTATAGGGTATGGACAGGAGAGTATATTAAGCTGTATCCCGCGAAAAGTTCACCTCCGCGTGTATGTTTTTTTTTAGAAAACGTCTAATATGTATATAACTTGGTGGAAAAAAATCTAAACAGGCATGTTTATTTGGAGTACATGTAGAACAGATTGAGTACTTCAAGTAGGTCAGAAAATTAAACATTTTCGTCCACGGAACACTCGTTTTAAAAAAAAAAACTTATAATTTGACTTCGTACTTAAGGCAAAAATATTAACAGGATAAAAATAGTGCTAAAATGATTTATATCACCATGTCTAACTATTATTATGAAAATTAAACAAATTCTGCTCCGGACTTCACAGAAAATCGAGAAAATCAAAAAAACTTAAATACTACTTACGGCAAAAATGTAACAGGATTTAAATTCATTTAATAATGAGAAATATATAAATCCAAAACTTAATCCCCCAAAATTAAACAAATTAGAGCGATAATTAATATTGTCAAAGTAAAAATTAAATTACGATTCACGGTGTCAGCGCTAAGCAGCGTGCGGCGTACGGCGTGTGCTAGTGTGCGTAAACAAGATAAGCGCTGCGTTCATTGTGTGCGTATGACTGTGTTGTTGTTTGAGTCGGTGTTTTATTGAGTTACGTGATTGTACACCTTATTTCTATTACGGAAAGATCAAATTCCTATGAAAGTGCTGCGCCAAATACAAGAATAAAGCTTGCAGACGTATTTTAAAGTGTTTAATTTTCGTGTAAATAGTTTAGAAATAGCCTTTAGATGAAAGTTAAACTAAATTAAACCCTGTTACCTTTTTGCCTCAACCGCTATTGTAAAAAAACTGGTAATAATAACTTCCGGTAGTACAATTTGTTTAATTTTGTTTATTGGCGGTGTAATATATTAATTTAAGTTATTTTATGTAAAAAAACCGCTGTTTATATTTTTGCCTTAAGTACAATCCAAAAATTTCGTAAATGTTTTTTTACCGTAATTTCCGTGGACGAAATTGTTTAATTCTGAAAAAATATATTACTGTCACCAATTCTTTACCTAAAGTAACTAAATTTGTCCTGTTAACTTTTTTTCGCATGTTTTTATTCACAAAAACGTGTTTTCGTCTTTTTCAGCTTGATCCGGTCTCGGATAATGTTTAATTTTTTTATATTATTTGTAGAGCTAAGGTCAAGTACACGATTCAAGAAAAAAATCGCTGTTTACATTTAATGCAGGGTTCAAATCTAAAAGCCCCGGACTATGTAGTTTGCTGCTATCTTCGATAAAACTTAGACAGAATAGTATTAAATTGTCTAAATTAGGATCTGACGTAAGTGATTGATTTGTTTATTCTCTGACTCATTGTTTTTTTTCTTAAGAGTGTTTATACCCTACGGTATTTCATACAAACTTTCAAGTCGTTATTTTCCGAAATGACTGAACAGATTTTAATCAAAATTCCTACGCTTAAACATTTTCGAAAAATAATGTTGCAGCTAAATTAAACCGATTTTGAAATTTCCAATTATCTTCACTTTTAAAAGACATAACGAAAATGTTTTTAGTAACTTTTTAGACCTATGTATACTGCTTATGCGTTTGAAATTTCATTAAAATCTGTTCAGTCATTTCGGAAAATAACTACATGAAAGTTTGTATGAAATGCCGTAGGGTATAAACGCTCTTAATACAAGGATAAATTGAATTACTTAACTGACGATGAAACCACAGACGTACATATGAAGGTATACGGATAGGCACCGATATCTAATAGCATGATTTGAGTTCATATTCATACGATATCGAAATCTGCTTGATATCGAAAGGTACTTCGACGTTTTGTGAGCCAAGTTTAAGTTAGTAACCTCAAGTCATCTAAAGTTATCTTTTTCCTGTAACCTATGACTATAATTATCATGACCTGGATGCGCTTGTGATGTGCAGATGAGAGAAACTTTGGCTACATTCTTACTTACACTCAGGTTTCTGTATTAAAATGAATCATGTTCCTGCTCTTGTTCCATGTTACTTGGGGTTGGCGCATTCCTTTTTTCCATTTACCTCTGCCAACCGTCATGCTAACATTCATTCCTTTTTCTTTCAAATTATTCCTTATTCTCATTTATTTCCTTATTTCCTCACACAATCCATCCATCTTGGAACTTCCTCTCTCTCTCCATCCAAGAACAGCTTTTAGTCACATGCGATTCGTTCGTCCTCCTCCTCATCATCATCATCAGCCTATAATGTTCCCACTGCTGAGACACAGGCCTCCTCTCTATGAGAGGGAGTGGGCTGTAATCCAAAACGCGGGCCCAGTGCGGGTTGGTAGATGTCACATGCCTTCGAATGTTTAGTTCTAGGGCATGCCGGTTTCTTCACGTTTTCCTTCACCGTTTTTGAGGGCAGCGGTGATTAAATAAATTACACAAAGTAATGCGCCCGCTTGGGTTCAAACCCACGGCTTACTGCTCGTAAGTCGGGGCTGCCACCACTGGGCCACCGCTGCTCTCCTCCTCCTGTATTAAAATGAATGCTGGCCTAATATCGTTTTTATTTCTGATTCCAGGTCTATTGATGCGCGCAGGGCGCCTCCAAGGACCCTAGTGATAAAGCAGAGTGATCGCACTGTGTGAACATGATCTAAACAGACTCTATTTATTAATGACTACGTTAAGTGTAAGCAATAAGTTTTGTTGTGTAAATAAGAACGTAAACCGAATTCAGAATATTAGCGAGTTACCCAAAATTTATGTTAGATTATATTTAGGTTCCTTCCTTACTATGTCGTGGCGATTGACGACTCTTGTTTCTAGCTGTTCCGACAGAATAACGACAGAAATGACGGAAATGGGGAAGACCTGTCAAAGTTCATTGTAGATGGCGTGACCATAGCTAAATCTGACCAATAAGGCCAAGCTATTTTGAAACATAAAATGGTGTTGACTGGTGACACATTTTCAACCAATGACGATGCTTGAAACTAGCGATATTGGCGCCATCTTTTTGATTCAGTTACCATCCCCATTAACAAAAGACACTGTAAAATATCTCAGACGACATTCAATCGTGCCGTGGTTAAGATAGAAGCGACTGTGTAGCTCGCAAAATTCAAATTTTCTAGGTTTTTTTGCAATTTGCAGGAAAGCGTCTGGTTGTATGTTAAATAAAATATATTAAAAAAAAAAAACAAATCCCCAATTAAATATACAGCCAGACTTTGACAAAAACAATGAATTTCGCTGGCTACCCTGTCGCTTGCATCATCACCTGAACAGCTCCATAAAACATGTAATCTACGACATTCTTAGAACGACTATCTGTCGCCACGACACAGAGGAAATAAGACCATACTCGTCTATGTATCATGAAACTATTGTTCCTTTACTCTCTCCCTTTACTTTTTAAGAACTGTATCGTCAATTATTGTGTATGGCGATGATGAATGTACATAACTATGTAATAGAAAATAGACCTTACCTACAAAGCTCTAGGGCCTGTACGCAGGGCGACCAATCAAGCAATACAAAACCAGTTTTGCGGATCTTTCATTGTATGGGAAATCTATGCAAAGCGAGGCCATGTTATACTGGAAATGTAAAACTTTATATTTTGCCACCACCATTAGCAGTATTACTTAAATGTCACTTCAGTGTTAAAAGAGATGTAGAGATACAGAGGGTCTAGCGCCATCTCTTTTCAATGCTGAAATAAGATTGAACTAATACTGTTATTAGAGGTGATGGTAAGCCCCTGTGAGGATGTATTAAAACCATATAATTAATATTTATAAAGGTACACACAGCATCATTAAGTACTTACCCCCCGGCCTCCGGGCCTGAGTATTGAGGGGTTAGCAGAAACTGACGCTGTCTGTACTAGAGTGTATTTTTCTTTTCTTGTCTTATTTCGTAAATAAACATGGCACGATAAGATTTATGGGAAAATAATTTGTCTAAATTATTAATTCCAAGTTGTGTTATTTACCTTAGACTGCCTCGTTGGTCGAGTGGTCGCAAGCCCAACTGCTAATCATGAGGTCCTGTGTTCGATTCTCGAGTTTTATTGGGTTTTTCCATCAGGCAGTTATCAGTGGCATTCGCGTCTGGATTTGTGCTCGGTTGATAGCAATAGGTTTGTCCCTATTACATGGGACTTAAAACATAACTGGCGAAATCATCATCATCATTTCATTCGAAAGTCCACTGCTGGACATAGGCCTCCCCCAAGTGTCGCCACATTGACCGGTCCCGTGCGACTCGCATCCAGCGGATCCCCGCAACCTTCACCAGGTCATCGGTCCACCTAGTGGGAGGCCTTCCAACGCATCGTCTTCCGGTTCGCGGTCGCCATTCCAGAACTTTTCGGCCCCATTGGCTATCCGTTCTGCGAGCAATGTGCCCTGCCCACTGCCACTTAAGTTTGGCAATTCTTCGGGCTACGTCGGTAACCTTGGTTCTCTTGCGGATGTCCTCATTTCTGATTTGACCACGCAAGGAAACTCCGAGCATAGCCCTCTCCATTGCCCTTTGGGTGACTTTAAGCTTTCTGATGAGGCCCATTGTGAGCGACCGCGATTGGCGAAATGTGGGTCTACTATAATAAGGTACACCTCTGCCTAACCCGGGGATTAAAGGCGTGAGGTTATGTAGGTATGCCAGTTTGCTTTATTTACCAAATAAGACATTTAAGTACTTTTACCGAAAGGAAAATAGGCAGTAGCTACAAAAAAATAAAACTCAATTCTAAATAACTACTTCTAGACTGTTATTGTACTTATGTAATAAAGTGTCTTGTGTATTGTGACTTATACAATTATATTTAATTATTTACCTATACGTAAATAATGTGCTTACTTAGTCAATTTGAATTTATGCTATACACTGTTGCAACTACACGAATGGAATTAATTGAATCATCAATTTGAAGAAAGCTGTAAGTGCAAAAAATAATGTCGTTCGTCAATATTTATTGATGTGTCAAACGTTGAAGCAACTGTTATTTTGAAACTGAATAAGTCTCTGAGAATTCAATATGCAGATATCTTACGTAGATATTGTGTAATTACATTTGCCTTACATGCTTAAATTTAAAATGCTAATTCCTAAAATGATGACCTCTAAAATTTTATATACACCTTTAGACCAATATTTGCTGGACAAAAATATTGTCTATTATTTCTTATAGTCCTAGATAAAAATTGCTTAGTTGACATGTAACTTCCAAGAGAAATTGCCAAGTTTACATGTAAATTCCATGCGAGTCGGAAAGCCTCAATTTTAGACTTTAGCCTATACAAACTTTCTACTCTTAAAAGACGTGGTTTTACGTCGGTACTGTCTTCATATACACAATTATTACTTTAATGTTCGAGATCATTGAATGTATATGTTATCTTAAACCTACTGATATAGTATGTTGTCAACAGACTATATTCTTAGAAAAAAATCATTAAGTATGATGACGAAATGATGAATTTAAATGTAAAGTTGCACGTAGAAATCTCAACGTTTCTCTTACGAGACATTAGTAGGTATGTTAGAGACAAATCCATTTTTTTTCTTCTATTCTATTCAGCTCAATTATCTTTCTTGCATTTGTTTTTTATTACATACCTTATATTCATCTTATCCAAAAATTCCTATTAATTCCAGTTTTAAGTTTAATAGCTATCTTTTACCAATGACGCCTTACTACAACTATTTAAAACTTTCAAATCGATTTTAAGCACCCACTATCGAATTATGTAAAACTGTATGTGCTTAGATTAGGACATAAGTACACTATTTTGGTGTGCTGAGTCAAAAGGGCATAACTGGCAGGCACCTTTAAAGAAAAAAAAACTGAATCAATAGTATGGCATATGCATTTAGAAAAAAATGTCAGATACGCCTTTTTTTCTTAGCACGACAGAAATAATCGTTGTGTTGTTTTGAAACGTCTCATATTTAGCTGTAAGTCTAATTTATAATAATTACTTTTTCTAATCATTAGCGGTTAATAGGTTTAAAGTCAATTTCTCGTCCTGTATAGTCTTCTTGCCCGAACGGTTTTGGGCAACTGAATGACTGAAACATTGTTCGTCTGGAGACTGAAACTGAATTATATATATTTACATATATGTATAGGTACATAAAATTTACATATTTACTTAGAACCCGTCATTGTTGAAGTCAAAAAATGTGCCCATTGTATGTTATGCTATTTTTTTTAATCTTCGTGTAAATTGTACCTGGTCTTATTTCTGGGTACTAACAAAACAAAAAAAACTATATTCTGAGTTGTTATTACCTTGTCAGAAATGTATTACCACTTCTTTCTTATTTACTGAAACATAGCATAACAAACAATCGACTACCTCGCTCTGTTTGGATAATATAATAATTTTGTCTTTTTTTAGTTAAAATGACAAAGTTTTGTTATAAAACATTGGTAGTTATACACATATGTATAGGTGTATAAAATAATTTGTAATGTCCTTTTAATAACTTGTTCTATATAAAAGAATTACAAAAGTGGTTACTTGTTTTATTTGGCGTATTACATAATCCTCGAACTTTGGCAAATATTAAGTCCATGGGCACAGATTTACCTATAGAAGGAGATTAGGCAGATGTCTTGCTGTAAAATAAGTTTTAAATTGTTTAGGGACTGTGCTCCCAAAACAATTTATTAAAACGCGACACACGTTCGGTTTTAAAAGTTACCGCTGTTCGTCACCAAGGTTGACAACCCCACCAAATAACACAAAACGAAAGCATGTTTTCCTATAGTCTCAATAATTTTGTTTCAATTCCATTTGATGAGAAAACCTTTTGATAAAAGAGGAATCTTAAATACGAATAAAGATTACGAAACATGTTGTTGGTCTGCTTATTTATTTGCATGGCCAATTCATACGTTGATTTTGGTTTGTGAGAACAAATCGTTGTGATGAAAGTAGGTATTTGTACTCTATGCATTGAAAGTGAAACAACGCAGTGACGCGACGCCCTACATTGATTTAATTTATCGACGTTTTAATAAATATTGGCTTCACAAGTACCTAATTTACTAAACAAATTACACAAAATGCTTCAGACACTTATAGTTTTTATTATTTCTGTTGTGCTTTTGTGTGTAGTTTACAAAATTAATCAAACAAGGTCGCATAGGCCATTTCTATCACGGAAAAGAATAGAAAACAAAGTAGTGATCGTTACCGGTGCAAACACCGGAATTGGCTACGAAACAGCCAAAGAATTGTCTAGACGAGCTGGCAGAGTCATCCTGGCCTGCAGAGATATTAACAAAGCCCAGAAAGCTGCTGATGAAATTGAATCTGCGACAGGATATGACGTCGTTGCCAAACATTTGGACTTGGCATCTTTTAAGTCAATCCTAGCATTCGCTAAAGATATAATAAAAACAGAAGGAAGATTAGACATTCTAATTAACAACGCTGCTACAGGAGTTCTTGATAATTCTCTCACTGAAGACGGCTTGCCAATAGAAGCCCAAGTTAATTATTTTGGTCCATTTCTACTGACAATACTACTGTTACCAATGTTGAAAAAGGCGAATGAAACAGCGCGAATAATAAATGTTTCGTCAATAATGCACATGTATGGGACTGTTGATAATTTGCATAGGCAGGGTAAGACTGCTTTGGAACGTAGAAGAGCGTATGCCAACTCAAAACTGGCGCTTATACTCTTTACGCAGAAGTTGGCAAAAGAACTGCGTAAGAGGAAAGACAATATTATTGTGAATTGCTGTCATCCCGGAGCTGTTAACACTGATATTTTTCGAGATCAACCTAGAATAATTAAATGGCTTTTGAAGTTTTTCTTTTTAACGCCAAAGCAAGGAGCACAAACTTCAGTTTTTTTGGCGGTTGGTGAACTGAACAGGAATTGCTCGGGAAGATACTATTGCAACTGTTTAGAAGAAACTCCTTCTCTACTCGCTCGAGATCGTCGAGTTGCACAGAGGTTATGGGACTTGTCACTGAAAGTTTGCTTTAGCAAGAAACAATGGTACTTTCTGTAATCATGATTTTTAAGTTTAGTTTTGTTAAGATACCAAGTCCATAACCAGACGAACACCATCTCCAATTATCGACGCCATATTGTCTCCCAGTCTCTGACTATCCAGCGTGTTTCTACATTGTTGTTAGATAAATAGGTAGGTAGGTGAAATCACACACCACAGTTGACTCAAAGTACAAACATATATTTCCAATAAACTGTTTACAGCAAAGACAAGCAAAGCTTTACAGCAAAAGACGATTAGCGATAGACGGGACAAGACGAAGATAATTGTAATCCAAGTCTACTTGTAACTACTTTGTAAGAAATCTTGTTAAAATATTCCTGATTATTACTTTATTAAACCTCTTTGGTTCACACTCAGAGGCACTTTACAAACTGGCTAAGAGTTGAGCCATCCATTCACAAATATGTAAGTCCTATGTTAAAGAACAGGCAAAGAAACTCTCTCAACACTCTTACAGTTGTTTACACAACGTTGACACATCTTAATATTTTAGACTTCAAAACAGCTTCCATTACTAGCACCAGAATAGCCCGCAAAATTCGAATTTTCTTATGTTTTTAGGGTTCCGTAGCCGAATGGCAAAAAACGGAACCCTTATAGATTCGTCATGTCTGTCTGTCTGTCTGTCTGTCTGTCTGTCCGTCCGTATGTCACAGCCACTTTTTTCCGAAACTATAAGAACTATACTGTTGAAACTTGGTAAGTAGATGTATTCTACGAACCGCATTAAGATTTTCACACAAAAATAGAAAAAAAAATATAAATTTTGGGGTTCCCCATACATAGAACTGAAAACCAAAATTTATTTTTTCATCATACACATACGTGTGGGGTATCTATGGATAGGTCTTCAAAAATGATATTTAGGTTTCTAATATCATTTTTATCTAAACTGAATAGTTTGCGCAAGAGCCACTTCCAAAGTGGTAAAATGTGTGTCCCCCCCCCTCTAATTTCTAAAGTACGAGGAGGAAAATTCTGAAAATATTCAGGATTGTAGAACGTAAAAAAAACTATCAACGAAAATTGGTTTCAATAAGATATGATGTTTAGTTTTTGAGATATGGGACTTTTTCATCAAACTGCAGCAGTAACTTTGTTTTTCATAAACATACTATGAAAAACAAATTTAGTTTTGCGGTTGTGTGGAAGTTTACTAACTAATACTACTAACTAATGAATGACAGTTCAAAATATTGTTATTATATTGTTTGGAGCTATGGAACCCTGTGTGCGAGTAAGACTCGCACTTGGCCGGTTTTTTGTAATTAAAATTAATAAGATTCATGACCGTAACAAATATGGCTTTACAGAACTTTACCTAATAATGATTAAAATCTTCAATCTTCATCTCAGCTGCATCCGGTTAGACTGGAAGCCGACCCCAAGATAGTTTGAAAAGGCTAGGCAGATGATGATGAATGATTAAAATCTTCAATACAACCCTTTAAGTTCTTTTAATCTCATTGAATAAGTTTTTCATGAAATATCAGCTCTTACAAATACAGGTCCTCATGCTTTGCTTGATAGCAGTCCTACGATAAGAGTGATAGGTACTTAATTAAATTAATTGGAGTCAGTGGTGATAAGTAATAAAATTGTTAATCAACTGTTTTTAAATAGTTATTTTTAAGATTAGGTAAATTAACAAATTATTCTTGTTGTAAAGAATAGAACGTCTAACCTAAACTAGGTATACATAATTATCTTAATAAGAATAAAAAAAATTGTCTGGTACATTATAAAGTAATAAGTAGTTTTAAGCCAGATTAACAATTAATCCTTGTTGTAAAGCATTAATAATTAAACTTACAATTCTTGATTTATTGCTTATCCCTATTGTTTGATTTGGATCAGCATGTGTTTATCTTGAATGGTCAGTCTGTTGAAAGTGATTTCCTTTGCCTAGCCGCTGGAAGGGCCCGCTATTCCACTGTTCTCCCCGCTTTTTTATTTTAAGATTGTTTTTTTTAATAAAATGTTTTTTGTTTTGATTGTTTTTTCTTTTTACAATAAAATGAAAATAATTCTTAACAAAACAGAATTGCGCCGCATAAATTTATTTTCCCGAATATATGCAATAAATTAGTTTACTTTAATGATTACTTTAATGTTAAAGTTGATAAAATTTTGATATCATCAACGATGTAAGAATGACATTTCCTAAAATTTATAAATATTGTGTTTATTCTTAATAAATGGTACCATTTCATCAGATGCCCAGTGTTGAATAAAGATTCAGAATTTTTTGTGGAGCTTTAAAAAGTCTGACAAATTTTTGGTCCATGGAAAGTGTCTGACACTTATTTATTATATTATTATAAGCCTATATTGTCCCACTGCAGGACAAAGGCCTCCCTTCCCTCCTTCCACTTTTCGCGATCTAGTGCGATTGTAGGCCAATCCTTAGAGAACGAATCCAACTCGTCCCGCCATCTCCTTCTGGGCCTGCCGCGTTGTCGTTTCTTGCTCTCTGGAATACATTTAGTGGTTATTTTTGCCCATTGGACCTCTGACATGCGGCAGATGTGACCAGCCCAGTTCCACTTCAATCTAGCAGCTGTAAAGCCAGCATCCATTAATTGGGTTTTGGAGCGAAGTATGGAGTTTCTGATGCGGTCCGTAAGTGTGACACCCAGTACATACTCCAAGTGTGAACTTCTGACGATTTGTAAGCGACCATGTTTGCGCTCCATAGGCGAGGGTGGGGAGAATGCACATGTCCATGAGCATTCGTTTCAGTGAAAGAGGGAGGGATCCCTTCTTCAACCAGTAGCTCTTCCAGGCATTTTCGGTGCGTCGAGCAACTTCTTTATCTTGTCTTGCCTGGAAAGAGACTATCTGGCCGAGGTATATGTATTCATGGACATATTCCACCACCGCACCCCCAATTTCAATGTTACGCTCGGTGCTGTTCGTCATCAGTTTTGTTTTAGTCATGTTCATTGAAAGCCCGACTTGGAGACTAGCGTCGCTCAGTTGGTCGAGAGATAGGCTAAGCTCAGCTGCTGAGGAAGAAAAAAGGACAATGTCGTCGGCGAAACGAAGATTAGTTTTCTTCTTTATCTTTAATCTTTATTCAGAACCAAAAATGGGTCAAATACAAAAATAATCTTAATTAAACAATTTAGGTCACACTATGTTCGATGCCTGTACTAGGATAATCCTGTATCACAGGCAGAAGGAACTCAAAAAATATACAATTAACAGGACAACAGATTTTTAAAACAATATTTAACATCTTAAAGTGATCACGAAACACGGTGAAATACGTAATAATAACAGGGAAAAATGAGCGTCAGCAGAAACATAAATTCAGTTAGAGTCCATGGAGCAAAAATTCACATTCGAGGCACTCTTGTTTATTTTCGCTTATTATACCTAGCGACTAATGTAATTAAGAGTAGACAGCAAAAATTTATGAGTAGGTCAGCACAGTAGTCTGTTATTGTTGTGTCATCGATAGGCGTATCAACGCGGAAATCTGACCTAGAGTATGACGCTTTACGCGCCTCCATAGTCGATTGAGTTGATATACAACTACTATTCTATACTTCGTGCTATTTTCTTAGCAGGGCACTCAATGTCTCCCGTTTTGTGGTTATTGGGCTTTTTAAAGCGCGAGCAAGTTGCACATGTAGGTGAGAGCGCTTTTTTCTCGCACTCGGACAGCGAGTGTCCTGCTTCTCCGCAGTGACCGCAAGCAGTGTGCAGTTAACCTTTTTCCGCCGACGACAATACCCTTTTCTTGCCAATGTTGGTTTACTTCTTGGAAAACCTCTACTAACGTAGCTGTGAAGACTGGGAGATAGCGGGTCGCCTTGCTTGACTCCTCTCTGAATGGGAAAAGCTGGTCCTGTGGTAGTTAGGCGTATGGCTGCTGTGCTGTTGTGGTATATTTTTTGCAACAGGTGAACAAGGTGAAAAAGGTGGTTTGACGAGTGCAGAAAATATTGCGCTATGTGCTAAGCTGTCAAAAGCTTTTGAGTAGTCAACAAAGGCGAGGTATAATGGCAGATTGAATTCCTGGTGTTTTTCTATGATCTGGTTCAGAGACTGTAGATGGTCAGCAGTCGACAGGCCTCGGCGGAATCCAGCCTGTTCTGGAGGTTGGTGCAAGTCTAATGTTTCTGATATGCGGTTTTCTAGGGTTTTAATGAAAACTTTGTACAGATGCGAGACTAAGCTAATGGGGCGGTAATTCCCAATATCGGATTTATCACCTTTTTTGTGTAATAGAATTATGTTCGAATGACAGAAGTGACTAGGGAAGATGCCTATTTTGAGAATGATGTTAAAAAGGTTGCAAATGTAAGGCAGTAAGGTTGGTTCTCCAATTCGCAGTGGTAATGCCGTCCTCACCAGGACTTCGGTTATATTTCATGCCTCTGAGAGCCCGATGGATTTCAGAACCAGTAATTACTGGGATTGCATCAGAGCATGCGTAGGCTTCAGCTGCGAATTGGGGAGTAGTGTTATCAGAATATAAGGACTTATAGAACTGAGTGCATATTTGAGTAACTTTAGTCCTATCTCCTTGTTTCACACCGTTACTGTCTTTTATGTGTGTTATTGTGGACCTGCCTGTATCGATGCCGAGCATGGCTGTTCTTAGGGAGCGGTTGTTTGTTAGAGCTGTATGAGCGAGTTGTGTATTGTAATTTCTAATGTCGTGTCTTACGCTTCTCTTTACTTTACGATCGAGTTTTCTGTAACCTAGAGACTGAAAGTTCTTAGTCTGTCGTTCCTCGATAAGGTGACTTGTGCTATTGGTGAGTTTCTTTTGTTTTTTTATTATAGCTCTTGATATTTTGGCTAGCGGTTCTTATGACATGATTTAAATTGTCGTATGTGTATACATCTTATGAAAATTTTGTTTCTAATAAACTGAAACTATTTTTAATTACTAAGTTTTTTTTTTGTATCTAAAATCATTTTTATTTACTTACATATTATTTACAAACTACAAATGAATCTAAAATAATAATAAAATATGTACAAGTATCAAAATTACACGGCGTCAAAAAATTCGTCCACATCGCTGTCAACAGGAAAAGTGCCCAAAACGGTGGCCGTATTGCGTTAAATGTTTCTTTATTTGCAATTAATGTGACCTTGTCTAAACATTTTATTGAATTTTGAATTAGCTTGTGTCGGTGAATCTTCATTTCAAAACGTACATCCATACGGACGGGTCGGTGATCGGAACTAAATTTAATTTGGTTAAGTGCTTCTACATTTTTAATTATTAGTTTGCCTGAAGACAAACAAAAATCGATCTCGTTTTTTGTGTGTCCGTCGGGAGAAAACCAAGTCCAACGACGGTGGGTTTTTTGTGAAAAGACCTGTTGCTCACACTTAGGTTCTGACCAAAAGCGAATTCCAGAAGCCGCTGACCTCGCTCGTTGCGTTGTCTCGAGCCATGTGGGCCCAGGACATTGGTGTTGTCGGATGTTATTCTGGGGCCTATTTTTGCGTTATAGTCTCCCACGACCAATGTCCATGTTCCTCTGTTATCATCACAGGCTTTATTTAGCAGATCATAGAATTCTTCAATTTCATCGTTGCCGTGCGAAGATGTTGGAGCATAAACCTGGATGATGGTTAGTGTTTTTTTCTAGTAGTCTTTGAGATTCTTATCCCCTTATTATCCTTTTTTCGCCCGTGCACCAGAGTGCGTCTCCCATGCGACGTGAGTGAATCTCCCACGTGTTATCGGAAATTACCTAATCCTTCTAGTTGTCCCTACCGCCAGTGTGGGGCGGAATAGTGGGGACAACCAAAGGACGATTTTGCGATTTCCAGTTGTCCCCACTGGTGGGATAACGGGAATACACCCCTGCTGGTGGGGTGGCGATACCGTGTAACGTTCTAACGTCATGATCCTATCGGTGTAAGTACCTATTCTCCACTCTTTGGAGAAATCCATTTCAGTTTGCGGGTTCTTAATTTTGATAATAATCTGTGTATATTATTGCCCCTTCTACTCTATTCCGTACATTGTCCCATTCTATGTCCAGGGTTACGCCGGAATTTCATCCAAATTCGCAAACACTCGCGTTCACATTTACAACATTAGCAAGGATCCTACGTCAAGAGACTTATGTTCCCTAACTAGTGCTAGGCACCTCTCCGCTAAAACTAAGGGCAAAACAAAGAAGTTGAAAAAAACAACAAAAGTCTTTTAATTTGTTTAATAAAAGCTTGCAACAACAGTCAAACGTCACTTGAAAAAAAAACAAAACATGCTTTGAAAACCAAACAAGAGATATTTAGAGCACATTGCACAATTTTATAATTACTTATACATTTTTTCTTAGTTCTAAACTTCGATAAATTTCTCGTATTTTGCGAACATGGTTGAATGTGTTGTCGTTACGATATTTTCATCTTGGACGAGGATTGTCATCTTTTTCTGCGTCTGTGCTCAGAATGTGCAGCCGAAGGTTTCGATTTCTCTTTGTATCTCGGTTCTTCTGAAATTAGGATAAGAGTAATATATTGCCAGGTAATGCGATAATGTTAACCGACGCATTTCTTCAACCGAAGCGAGATTGGTCAGACAAGTGAACACACAAGGTTAAAGGTTAGTCTTCAATGACTAACTTCTTAATTTGACTTTGTTGCAGACTCCGTGCAAACAGTGGCGATACTTTCATACAAGCGTAAAAGCTTGGCTTGCTCATATATCCTACTATACTACTCTTCATGATGTTAGGGTTTCTGAAGAGTCTGCTTGCCTTATGGGCTAGCCGTATTGTTGGCCCATCTAGGCACGCCACTGCGTCCTTGATATGGTCAAAATCTTTTCAAAGTTATTTATTATGTTAGGTGGTACATCTCTCCTTGTGGCGTTGCCTACGTACCTTTCTCCTTGTGGCGATGCCTACGGTCCCGCTCGCGGCTGTTGCGCGACTCGGGCGAGGAGCGGCGGCGCGGGGAGCGCGGGGCCGCCTCGGGGTTCCACCACCACGCGGGCGGCGCCGACGCGCGACCTCGCAGCGGGGACCCGCCCGGGGGGCCCGGCCCGTACCCGGCGCCCGGGACCGGCGCCATGGGCTGGAGAGTGGAGGGTGGTTACAGCTTTAAAACTGATTTTTTTTGCAGCATTTTGCTGCTTCCGGTTAGACTAGACGTTAGACCACTGACGTTCCGGGCGAGGCAGGTCCTATCGGGGCAGGACTGCTTCGGGAAGTACCTGTGTCGCATAAGTAAGCAGCCGGACGCTCGGTGCCATCACTGCGTCCACTGTCTGGAGGATACGGCGCGGCACACGCTGGCCGAATGTGCTGCGTGAGACGAGCCGCGCCGTGCTCTCCTTATAGAGATAGGAGGAGATCTATCGCTGCCGACCGTTGTTCGCGCGATGGTTGGCAGCACAGGGTCCTGGGACGCGGTGATATCCTTCTGCGAAACCTTCATGTCGCAGGGGGAAGCTGCGGAAAGGGAGAGGGACATCACGAGCTCCTTCCCATCCTGCAGCAGACACAATGGGCGTCGGTAGAGGGCGGATATCGCACTCTTCCGGCCCCCTAAACAGGTCCAGGGGCGACGAATTCGGGGACACCCGTCGCCCCCCATCATACTGGACGCGAGACGGCTGCGTGTGGTGTTCCACGCGTGCCTCTCATAGGAGTAACGGCGGGTGTAGACCTCACTCCCCCCAGGAACGAGGCCCGCACAGTCATCTATCCTGTATAGGTTAATAATACGACTGACTATGTAACAAAACTTACGTGTGGAACATAGTTAGGCGGCAGCCGGTAAGGAGCTGGGGGCATGGAGGCTTCGCCCTCGCACGCTAGTGGCTGAGCTGGCAGGCGCGTAGGGCTCTCGGGCTTCACCAGCTGAAAAGTGAGGTGAACCCGACAATGAGATAAATTGTACAATTTACAAGGATTACTTTTACGTAAAAAAAAATACTCTTTATACAGTTCTTCTGTTCAGTGTACAGTTCTTCGTACGGTTTTTAGAACTTTATTAACATTAATTTCAATGAGGAATGTCTATAAATCATATACTGATTTCATTTTGGTATCGTATTGTCGCTGCCACCTGGCAGGAAATAACTACGCGGTAGAACCAGAAGGAGATGGCGGAAAGAACACGACTCAATTTTAAAAGGTTGCAAAAAAAATCGCTCTATATCGCAAATAGAGGTAAAAAGGAAGGGGGGGCATTTGCACTGGGACAACATAGCTCATAATAATAGGTGCATATTTCACTTAAAATTACAAATTTCAAACGAGTTGGCATCCGCTCTTGGTACGCCTTCATGCCCGGGATTCCATGATGTCGAGATATGTAAGAGACATTGAAATAATAATAATTATTATTATCGACTTGTAAGGCCCCCACCGGTAAGATCAAGACGCGATCAAGTACCGAGTGTTTCATACTGCAGGAGACCGCATGGCTTGGAGACGTACCATATGTGGTCGCAATCATCATCTGTTAGAGAACAAAAAAGAAGAAGGGTCGTTCTTTTCGTCTACTCGTTTCGTGTTAATACAGCTTCTACACATTACCTGCACTTGCTGCTTCAGGTTGTTAAAGTCGTTGCTCATGTCTCGGTACCGCTGCAAGCACTCCTGCCACATGGTAGCCATCTCTGCCATCTCTGATCGCTGCTTCTTGATCTCCTCCTGAAAAGCAACCACACACTTCCTGCTTCACACCATTTTATTTGTCACATTAGATGTTAGTGACCTAAGAAACGATGGATGGACTTTGTGAAGGATGATATGGCAAGAAAGGAGGAGTCTGATGAGATGACGAGTAATAGAGAGCTATGGGAGGAGAAGACATGGTGCGCCGACCCCAAATTAATTGGGATAAGGACAAGAGAATAATGATTTGATGTAAGTGCCTGTTTACAAATAGACACGTGATGGAATTCTGCCGGTGACCAACCAGGCTAACGATAATTGTCTCTCTGGAAATGTCAAATACATCAAAATTGGACCTTTTTGCTTGTTTATGTTGATCAAAATTGAAGGCACTAGGTCTCGTTTAAAATGTACCTATCTAATCTCTGCGTCAATTTGCCGTTTTATTTCCCTGATTTACCTATTTTGTAAGTGTCAATTTTGAAAGACCAGAACCGAGTACATTTTCAAAAAAAGTCTTGCAACCAGCTCTTTGATGAAAGCAGTTCTATTACTTTGCGAAGTGAAATAGAGAATCAGCCCAACCCAAATAGGCAAGGGCAGGATGCGATCGGCCCTTCAGAGAACTAAACCGTTAGAACAGTGAGGTCTTCATCTTAAATTTTAAAGAAGTAAAGTTCGGATGTAATCTTCGAAAGAACTGATCCAATTTAACAAAAGTTCTTCACCACCACTCATGGACAGCTACATTATTATCGGTGCTATAGGATATGTTAAAACTATAGAACTTTCGTCGGGGTCACCAATATTTGTTTATTTATTTTCCACCAATTATAGCAACATTACAGTCAAGTCCAATACGATGCTATAAGTCACAATACAACATTTATGTGTATACAACGACATAAAAGTAAAAATTAACATTACACATAGTCTAAATATTAATACATAATTAATTAAATATGACAACGTTTATAGTTGGACCCCTCTTTCAATTAATATTTGTGCCGCTTGAATAAATTTCGGCAGGTTTTGCCCAAATATATCTTCCGATACCGTTATAGTATAGGATCCCGCTATATAACGACCTTCACCGAGCTGGTTATTGGATGAAACTTATTTGATATTAAATTTAATATGTCAATAAATATATTGCATATGGGTTGCCTAAAAAATTTCAGTCAGGACATTTTTTTTTTTTTTAACTTTTCACTGGTTTGGTTAATAGACAAATTCCATACCAATCGAAAGTATAAAGCCCATAGAATATGCAAACGTTAGGTTGCCTTTTCTTTTCCCGTCACAACTCTCGGGTAGGCAGGTATAAACAGGTAAATCGATACTAGTAACTTGCACCGGTCTGGTTAATGAATTAAAAAAGGCAATCTAACGTTTGCATATTTTATGGGCTTTACACTTTCGATTTATATGGAATTTGTTAATTAACCAAACCGCTGAAATGTTTCAAAAATTTTTGTTAAAAAAAATTTTTTTAATCATATCCTGGACTGAAATTTTTTAGACAACCCATATGCAATATATTTATTGACATATTAAATTTAATATAAAATAAGTTTCATCCAATAACCAGCTCGGTGAAGGTCCTTGTATGGCGGGATCTTAGGCCATTATAATATTAATAATATAGAACTTATAGAACTTTTGTTAGTGTGTGTTAAAGGTTCTATATAATAGGAAATGAAATGATCATTACACACTACGAGTTACTGTAACTAAACACGGTTTATAAACAAAGACTATGATTAGGTTACTTAATATAAATCGACGCGAGTGACGCGTTAGCGGTTATGACCGGCTGTGTGTGGTAGCGTATTTAAACTGCCTCGAACTCATTTTTTTTTTTTTATGAATGTCATCTCTCAGTTCAACCTAAGAGGTTGTCGTCTGCTTAACCGGACTATCCTGTGGGTGCCTTAAGAGTAAGGCCTCCAGCCAGGGCATAAAAACTTACAAACTAAGCGACTATACGCTGAGGGCAACCCCTGTGGGGTACGAGCCTCGGCTCAGGGCGTCGCTGGGGGAGGACTGCATGGGGACAGGCTGGATCTGAATGATATCATTATTTAGGGGCTGATTTAAAACTACTGACACAGCATCGCGGGCTGGCTCGAGCGAGGGTCGGGGAGGGCATGGACTGGGACGTCGCGACGGACCTCGACGGCGAGGTCGGAAAGACACAAAGAAAAGGCAACCTAATTGCCTTTTCTTTTCCCGTCACAACTCTCGGGTAGGCAGGTATAAACAGGTAAATCGATACTAGTAACTTGCACCGGTCTGGTTAATGAATTAAAAAAGGCAACCTAACGTTTGCATATTTTATGGGCTTTACACTTTCGATTTATATGGAATTTGTTAATTAACCAAACCGGTGAAATGTTTCAAAAATTTTTGTTAAAAAAAATTTTTTTAATCATATCCTGGACTGAAATTTTTTAGACAACCCATATGCAATATATTTATTGACATATTAAATTTAATATAAAATAAGTTTCATCCAATAACCAGCTCGGTGAAGGTCCTTGTATGGCGGGATCTTAGGCCATTATAATATTAATAATATAGAACTTATAGAACTTTTGTTAGTGTGTGTTAAAGGTTCTATATAATAGGAAATGAAATGATCATTACACACTACGAGTTACTGTAACTAAACACGGTTTATAAACAAAGACTATGATTAGGTTACTTAATATAAATCGACGCGAGTGACGCGTTAGCGGTTATGACCGGCTGTGTGTGGTAGCGTATTTAAACTGCCTCGAACTCATTTTTTTTTTTTATGAATGTCATCTCTCAGTTCAACCTAAGAGGTTGTCGTCTGCTTAACCGGACTATCCTGTGGGTGCCCTTAAGAGTAAGGCCTCCAGCCAGGGCATAAAAACTTACAAACTAAGCGACTATACGCTGAGGGCAACCCCTGTGGGGTACGAGCCTCGGCTCAGGGCGTCGCTGGGGGAGGACTGCATGGGGACAGGCTGGATCTGAATGATATCATTATTTAGGGGCTGATTTAAAACTACTGGCACAGCATCGCGGGCTGGCTCGAGCGAGGGTCGGGGAGGGCATGGACCGGGACGTCGCGACGGACCTCGACGGCGAGGTCGGAAAGACGGCGGTTTGTGTCTGTACTTATTAAGAGTGCTAGTCTCTTTACTACTCTCCTGGAGGAGGGTGATAGCATCATCGGGAGTGACGAGCCGAGGACGGCGTACTGTACTAATGCGCGAGGGTTCGTAACGGGCGGCCAGTGCGATCAGGGGATTACGGTGTTTACTGGCGTTATCGAAGAAACGCTTCGAAAGACGTTTCATAAACTGAAGGACGGTGGGCATTCTAAGGTCTACGTGTAGACGGTCGTTACGGACATAAAAAGGGGCTCCCGTGACTCTACGTAAGAACCGGTTCTGCAAGGTTTGCATCCTATGGATGTATTTAGGCTTGGTGTGAGCGTACACGACGCAAGCGTACGTCATAATGGGGCGGATCACCGCGGTATAAAGGCGCAACTTGCACTTGAGTGACAATTTGCTTTTTGCCGAGATCATGAAATGAAGCCTACCCATAGCAAAGGCAGCTCGGTCGCGAGCTGCTTTGATGTGCGCCGCGAAAGACAGGTGGTTGTCAAGTAAGACTCCTAAGTACTTGGCTTGCTTCTCCCAAGGGATAGGCTTACCGTACATAGTGATCGGGCTGAGCGCGGGTGGCTTATTCTTACGCGGTTTAGAGAAAAGAACTGCCTGGCTCTTGTCGGGGTTCACCTCGATTCTCCATTTCCGGAACCAAGCGCCTAAGACGTTGGCTGAGGTTTGGAGGGTGCTGTAAATAGCGTCGTGACTACGGCCAGTGTAATAGATGGCCGTGTCGTCCGCGAACAGGGCTAACTGTGCCTTCTTGCTCTTGGGGATGTCACTGGTGAACAGAGTAAAGATAAGGGGAGAGAGCGGGGAGCCCTGAGGGACTCCGGCTCTAATGGGGTGGGGGGAAGACAGTGCCTTCCCGATGCGATAGCGGAAGGTGCGATCCGACAAAAAGTCTCGTAAGATGAGCACGAGACGGTCTGGCACTCCCAGTTTGTACAGCTTATATAATAAGCCGTTGTGCCAGACTTTGTCGAATGCCTTTGCTATGTCGAAAAACAACACACCCGTCATCGCTCCACGCTGGAAGCCAGCCCTCAAGTGTTCTACGATGCGGTGGGCCTGTTGAATGCAAGAGTGTCCGGTCCTGAAGCCGAACTGTTCGTTGGGGATGAGACTCTTAGCCTCGGCGAAGTCTTTGAGTCGCTTATACATAAGTCTCTCGTAGATTTTACCGAGTGCATTCAGGAGACTGATAGGTCTGTAGCTCGAAGGCTCAGACTTGGGTTTGCCTGGCTTGGCGAAACCGATGGCAGTGGCCTCTTTCCATATTTGGGGAAACGCGTTGTTGCTCAGGGCGCCATTGAAGATGGCCGCCATTAACACGACGAGCTGAGCGGGGAGGAGTTTGAACACCCTATTGGTGATTCCGTCGGAGCCGGGTGCTTTCCGCGGTTGAAGTTTGCTAATGATGTCTTGCACTTCGTCAGCTGTGACCGGAGGCAGAGGATCATCAGGGTCTTCTTCGGGGGGCAGGGCGGCTCTACGTTCGACGAATGCGTTCACCTCATCGAGATGTCGCTTGTCTACTGGTTGCGAGCTGGGGGAGCACTGGGACTCCAGGCTGTCGGCTAGGCATTCGGCCTTCTCAGAGTCGTCGAATGCGACGCTCTTATCGGGTCGGGTGAGGGGAGGCATCGAAGCCTCTTCGGTGGAGCGCATCTTGCGTTGCAGCTGCCAGAAGGCTAGGTGGGTAGGCTCGAGTTCGCTTAGCGTTTTTTCCCATTGATTATTACGAAGCTCACTGGTGCGATCCTTTACAGCACGCTGTAAATTACGCATGTGGGCTTTGTTTGCCTCGCAGGGAAAGCTGCTGTAGGCACGGATGGCCGCGTTCTTTTCGTTTATCAGTTCACGTACGTCAGCGGGTAGTATCCAGCGTTGATCGCTCATTGCTGGGACTTCCCGTGAGCAGTCCTTCAGTACGGATTGCACGTGTTCTGTAAACGAGTTGATGGCGGCCGTCGTGTCTGCGACTGAGACTATGTGGTCGGGGATGGCCTCTAGGTGAGGCGACGTGGTGGATTTCAGCTTTTCGCTGACTTTCCTCCAGTCGGTTATCACTTGGGTCGGCGGGGGCTGGCTGGGGTCAGAAGAACCCGAGCGAGGAACTAAGTGCATGAGCACTGGTCGATGATCTGAGTTAAGCTCATGTAAAGTCTCGATGGAATGCAACTTAAGGTTGACATTCTTGAGTAGCGCTATGTCGAGAACGTCCGAACGTTGGTCGGGGTCGTGGCCGTCGTGGGGATAGTGGGTGTGCTCCATAGGAGCGATGGGATCGAAGTTGAGGGACTCGCCCAGGTTATACAAGTGACGTCCTCTGGCAGAGGTCGTCGTGCTGTTCCAGGCGGGGTGTTTGGCGTTGAGGTCGCCCGCTATGATAACGGAGTCGCTCAAGCCGAAGAGGACGGCAAGGTCTTTGGTGAACAAAGTGTGCTCCTCGGACGTGCCGCCGGGAGGGATGTACGCAGAGGCGATAGTGATCGGTTGATGGCCGGTCATGCCTAGTCGACACACTGAGGTCTCGAGTAGAGACTCCATGGTAGGGGGATCTAAGGGGATGCAATGCAGTTCTTTCCTATAATAGATTAGAGTCCCGACCTTGTGGCAACGTGACCGATCGTTGCGAACTATGCGATAGTTGGCAATTCTCGGATCGCGGTGACTGGGCTTGAGGAAGGTCTCCTGTACGAGGAGGATATCAATTTGATGGTCGCGGAGGAAGGTGGCGATGTCATCACGCTGGCCTCTAATGCCATTGGCATTAAAGTACCCTAATTTTAGGGATCAGGGTTTGGTGCACGTTAATCTCGTATTATCCATTGGAGTTAGTCGAGGTTAAGGTTGCGGAGGCGGTCGCCTAACTTGAGTAGGGACTTGAGGATAATTTTAAGTTTATCACCACCAGTGTTAGCCGCCCTGAGATCAGCCGCCATGCGGTCTGCTTCGGGGGTGACTAACTCTGCTAGCGACTAAATTACGTTGTGAGAGGGGTCCACGGCCGCGGGGCCGGGTGGCGTGGGACGAGCGGGCGCCGGTGCGCTCGCTTGGGCCGCGGGAGTGGGGACAGGGGCATCTAATAGCCCGGGGATGGGGTTGGACTTTGCTTTACTGAGAGCCGGGAAGGCTTTCTGGTGGTTCAGCGTGGTCCAGGGCGAGGGCCTCTGAGGGCTGAGTCTCTCCGGCATCTGGGCAGAGGGTAGCCTCACCGATGGGCTTTCTCTTTGTTGGCGGGCGCTTGCACGCTTTACCAGGTTAGAGGAGGAGCCTTTGGGGGCTTTGGAGCAGCCGCGGTAGTTGGCCGTGTGGCCCGACTGGCCGCAAAGCACACAGCTCGGTGGCTCCGTGCAAAGCGACTTGTCTTTGGGACGGGGGCAGTCTGCCGTGCCATGGTCGCCTAGACACTTTACGCATCTGTGCGGTGCATGGCAGTTGGCTTGGCTGTGACCGTACATCTGGCAGCGGTGACACTGTCCGACTACGCTTGAGCGGTAGGGCTTCTCTATTGAGATGCCTGTCAGGGAGCAAACCGACTTCACTTTGAAGATCGGGTGGTGACCTTCTACTGGGTCACAGATGACCAGTACCATATCGTACTGGTCTCCGCCTCTCGCCTTATGAAGGCGGTGGACGGCTGCGACCGGGATGTCCTGGCCTAGGAGGTCATTGAGGATGTCCTCAATGACAACGGGGGAGGGGGCTTCAGCTTCTTTGAAGAAGCGGCTGAAGGTTTAGCCTTAGGGCTGACTGGCCTACTGGTATGAGCAGCGGCGGACGTAGGTAAGGGGACCGGGGACCTCGAACTCATAGACTGCATCGTCTTAAGTAGTTGAGTTCGCAGGGTGTGTGCATGTGTGGGTTCCATACCACTACAAAACCAAAACTTCAAGCGGGCGAAATCACAAGGAGAAGCTTCCTAGTTAGCTTTTATCATCCTTTCGCTGTAGGATGGTGCGGATGACACTATATGAAACTTTCCTTTTCAAATGAAATCTTGAATGCTACCCTGATTTACAATCATTACTGAATATTTTAGCTGCGCCCTAAATACCACAGTCGTAAAATACAGAATCAGTAATAACTGTAGTAAATTTATTGAAAAGGAACGATTCATCGCACGTCATCCCACGGCGAAAAGACTGTAGTCTATTATGTAGTTACTTACCATAAGCCGCGCGTCTGTGTCCCCGACGTCTCTCGCGACGGTCTCGTACCGACGCATGCACTCGCGCCACAGCCGAAGCTGCGCCGCCGCTGATTCGCGCACGTTAGCAGCTGAATCCTGCAGGTGTAAGGTAGCGACCGTTATCAGCATCTGCCTAGCCTTTTCCTATGTATGTTGAAAAAAGATATCGATCGACGGCGGAACTTTGAAAATGCACTGTTCGAGACGGAGAAAATTAAACTTCAAGAGCACGCTGATTATCTCCTGACTTAATATTTATAATCGGTATAAACTTTTGGTAGCGGAAATTTGAAAATGAAAAAGACACCATCGCTGATGGCCCTAGAATGACTGTTATCGCGGTTTTGGCAGAAACAGCCATCGACACAACGGCGATAAAGACAATAATGCTTAAAAAATCGGCAACCAAAGAGAATTCAGACCAATTCATACTATTCAAAAACAATTAAAAGTCTGATGGGTATCACAATCGTGATAATACATCAAAACGTACGATATTTACTCTTATATTCTTATCCTGCACTTGAGTCTGCGAGAAGCCCTTAAAGCAGCGCATGAGCTCCTTCCACAGCTTCATCATCTTGTCCATTGCCTCTCGCTGTTCCGCTATCTCTTGCTGCAACAAGCCACGCGTCTTATGAGTTATCCTTGGGGGACTCTGTAAAATAAGTTCCAAAGTCTTGGATCTTTACATAAAAGCCTTCTTTCTTCAAACAATAGAAAGAAGGGGAAGATGATTCGCGAAATGGCGTCTAATAGAGAAGTATGAAAGAAGTCATGCTGCGCCGACCCCATAATTTGGTATCAGGCGTCAAATAGCCGTCATAGTAAAATGTTAGGAGTCTTAAATGACAACTAAGCCGTACATACCTTCACAACCTTAATATAGTTGCTCCTCCCACTAATGGTGCTCGTCTCTCCATCAGCCACACTCATGCCCGAGTCCCTCTCCCTCTCGGAGTATTCCCTGTCCCTGTCTCTGTAGTCATCCTCCCGCGACACCACTGAGGTTCTATCACATCTCTCCACATTTCGTCTCCAGCGTCGGTCATTGCTCAACACAGTATTCCGAGGCCGTGGCTCCACAGGTTTCTCATCGTAATACTTCGCAGGTTTTTCATCGTAATACTTCGCAGGTTTTTCATCGTAATACTTCGCAGGTTTTTCATCGTAGTACTTTGGCGCATCGTCATATCTTTTGCCTCTGTCATCGCCGCCGTAACGTTTGAGTCTGTTCGTGTCGCTTCGTACGGTTCTACGATGCCGTTCATCGTCGCAACCTTCTCGGTTGACATCGAAGCTACGGCTCGTCCTCTGCTGCTCATAGTACCGTTTCTTATCTTCTTCGTAATGTCTTCTCTCACGGTCGAAGTCTCGATAGTCAGGAGGCCGTGCTCTAAACGGATCCACGCAACTTCTCGTGGGGACGGGCGCCGGAGCGTACTCAGGGTATCGCTCGTCATCTAAGTGACGCATTCTTGACCGCGAAATATCTAGCTTACTAGGATATTTAGGGTCCTTTTCGTAGTAAGATCTATCTTGCATTCCACGTTCAACTTCATTGGGTATTACAATTTTACTATTTTCCCGAGTTCGGAGTTTGGCTGACATGTTCTCCTGACTCCGAACTCTAAACGAGTTTATCCTATCTCTAGATTTATCATTAGTTAATTTAACTGGGCGATGATCGATATCGTATGCGTCTGATCGTTTCGTAGCGACTTCACATTGTAGTGACTTGTGACTCTGAGTGCGAGGCTGTAAGAATTAACTTGAGTAAGAAGATGAAAGGAAAGTATGTTACATAAGATTGGGTGCTTATAGAATATTACGTACCACTTCATATTTATTGATGGTATGGTTACTCTTGTTGGTGTTTATTTGTGCGCAGAGCTTCGCGAAAGTCTCAATGAGGATAGACTGGTCTATCGGTGCGGCAGGAGAAGGAACTTTCTTTGGATGGCTGAAAACATGGCATATAGAATAACAGCTACCTAGAAGTTGATGGAACTTAATTTCAATTTTATTTACTCAAGCCGACGTCCAATGCTACGATCCTTACAAGAAAAGACAAACAAATAATTAATGCAATATACCTACGAGTACAAGTTACCTACATCCGGTAAAACTGGCGCCACGTGTCCGAGCCGGTTATTGTCAAATTCAAAATTAACGCGAGCGAAGCCGCGGGCGAAAGCTAGTCTGTGTTATAATGGGTGCAAAAGGACCTTAACGAAGCTGATAGATATTTCATCTTCTTGTTTAGAGTTACTTAATCTATATTTACAAAAAACAATACCACTTTTCGTTATATTTTTATAACTTGAGAACGGTTCGGCTGATTTTGGTTTTGAAATGTTTGTCCTAGTCCAGTGAAGGTTTAAAACGTGAGAAAGGTAGGGTAGGGTAGGTAGGTAGAGTAAAGTAGGGTAGGTAGGTAGGACGTAGGTAGGTAGGGTTGGGTTGGGTAGGGTAGGGTAGGGTAGGTAGGTAGGTAGGTAGTTAGGGTAGGTAGGTAGGTAGGTAGGTAGGTAGGTAGGTAGGTAGGGTAGGGTAGGTAGGTAGGAAAAGTGCATTGCATTAACTTTTGACAGAACGAAGTCTGTCCGGGCAGCTAGTTAGTTGTCTTACTTGTCGTGATCTCTATCTCTAGAAGGCACTTCATCCTTGTGACCGTCTCTGTGTCGGTGATGATGTCGGTGCCTTTCCCTGACGCTGGAATGTTCGCGATCATCCTCGTCGCGACCGCGCCTCTCCTCGCGGCGTCTAGCGTGCCGTTGTCTGCAATGTTTATTACAAGTAGAATGGGTCCATGGTTTGCGACAAGCCTTTCACCTACTCCTAAACCACTGCAACTCCTGAAACTCAGAATCAACAGTGGCGACCACGAGAAAAGCGCTGAGACAATGAAGCCCGAAGTCCCGGAGAAACAATCTTGGATATGAAATTAGAGAAGGAAAATATGTACTCAAAACATGTACAGTACAGACAGCGTCAGTATGTCCTAACACTTCAAGATTTAAATTAGTTGTGCTGTTTCAGATTTGTGTATTTTCGGCGCGTTTAAGCTCCTTTTTGGACGCGCCTGTAGGCGCGCAGAAGACATGTGCGTTCAAATCTGTGTTGGGCACAAGAAAAGGTTAACGTCTTTCGAGTGCCAACGTAAAATCCAAATTAGGCTAAGATCCGCACGTTTGAAAGATGAAATTTCTGACGGATAGTTGTGAAACTGCTTTTATGGCTGATTAGTTGCTCAGCTAGCCCATAGAAGAGGTATATAATCTACTGCAAAACTGATTTCATTCCCAACTTACTTCTTCTTGTCCCTTTTAATGGCTTCCTCTAAGAAAGTGTATATAAACGAGTCCTGGTCCTGTGGTATGGATTCACCGGCAGTAATCTAAACCAAATAATACTTACATTACAATAACGTGTCTAAATAATATTTAATTAAGTCAAACATTAATTATATTAGAGGGGAAGACTAAAGAAACAAAGAATGCCTGGATAGACTGAGAGGAAGACGATATGGTTAAAAAGAGTTACTTACTAACTGAGATGAGTAATAGAAAAGTATGGAAGCAGAAGATAAAAAAATATGTAATAAATAGTAACCGGAGCAGGTGACACAGAACGTGGAGTGGAAACCAGGCCCGCTTTCAAAGCCAAAGAGACGCCCTCTCTCCTGAAATATCATACAAATATTTAAGTTTCGTTAAATCTGTTAGGTAATCGGATAGTGGCGTTATTGTCGTGATGACTCTCACTTACGTTAATTTTGTAATGAAACATGGTAAAATTATGTGAAAAACGCAGTAGCAAAGTTGCAAAACTCATAGAAACTTTCTATGACTTTCGCAACTTTATTTAGTGTTTTTTTTTAAGTATGACTTTTTATTATTCATTGTTGCCCACCAATGGGTAATTCCCGTCCACCAACCGGCAGCTGTGGTGCAGCTTAACAATATTTACAAATAACTATAAACTATCCACCAGATCTGTGAACCAGTAAGTCTTTGGTAGTTTTTATTTTAATAAACCTTTGCCCCACTCTAGGAAGTTCTCCTGTATCCAATGTCATGGACGCGTTTACAATGATTTAAACTTACATACTTTTGTATGTGAGTCACACAGCCAGACCTGGAACAACTACCTGAAGGCCATGACCCGCGACACGCAGCGCAGTAGCCAATCGCTCAGCCGCTGCGCCAACCGTGCCGTCCAAACTTCATTTAACCGTTATTCTTGTGGTTCCTCTGTACTTGAATTAATAAGTGACTACGCTAAATGTACATCAATATGCAACGATAACATACGCCGAGCGGCGGTGTCGTCTTGGTGAGCGCGTGTGCCGATGCGTCTCTACCGGTGACCGCGATACTGAGCGACTGCTGTCTCGGTCCTCCCTACCGACATTGTAAACCCGGTTAATTTCCTAATTATTAAGAGTCCATCTCAGAGTACGATTTAAGAAAATACAAATTTTTACTTCCAGTAACTGGGATCAAGACTTAAAAATATCTATTGAGGGCCTAATAAAAAACCTAATAGAAAACATACAACCTCTTTGTAATGTTGGAATCATGATGTCCACTTAAATTCTGCACAGTGGCTGTCTCTTGTAAACTAGCTTTCGCGGAGGGCACTCGACAGACGGCTGGGCAGCCCTGCGGTTAAAAATAATCAAGAAATACAGATTATTATGAATAAATATTTCTAAGTTCTGACAGTTATGTAAATCTCATCCGAAAGATATAACTGCATAATTCCACCGGACCCGAAATCCCTTTTAGTCTTAAATACATTTGGCATTTTATGGAATAAGGTCACTGATAAAAAAAAAATATTATGTGAAATTTCGTCATAGTTTATCTTAACTTCTAAACTAAAATTATAAAGAGGAAAGATTTGATTGATTGTTTGTTACGATTTAACTCAAAACTACTAGACCGATTTTAAAAATTCTTTCACTATTATAAAGCTACATCTTTGCAGAGTAACTTAGGATATATTATATTACAATTTTCGCGGACTAAGTCGCGGACGAAGTGCTAGTTTTTTTATAAGTTTTTGTTCAAGAAACTTTTTGTTTTACTATTGTATTTTTGTTTGATAAACGCTTTAGCACCTCGAACTTCAACTGAATTAAACCGAATATAATTTTTAAGAGAATCTGTTAGCATAAATATATCCCCATCAGCCCTTATATCCTTTATCACACATGAGTAAATAAAATTTACTGTAATATAAATAATTTTATGCACAAAATTTCGGATATTTTTAGTCAAATAACATATAGAAGCCGTTGAGACTGTGCTAACAAAAAAAATAATTCCTTCATTATGACGTCACGAACAGGGCGACCAATCGTGGCGCATTCGTATTCATGTGATTATTTTTAAAATGTATAAAATACACAGAAAAATATTTACTTATGGTTAAGTTTAAAAAATTAAAAACATTTTTTTCTCTTAATCTCACTGGTGGGACAAATCGTCGGAGCTAAGTGGAATAATTCTAAAAACTGGCCGATAAAGCTTCAATTAATCGCAGACCACTGTTCCATATTTTCACCTTATTTCTTCAAGTCTGTGTCTTTCTTGCAATTGACGTTTATCGCCGACCGTAAAATTGTTGGCACACTTTTTACTCAGGTTCTACCTTTTTTTAAACTTACCGTTAAGGCTGGTCAGGTCATCAGTACTCATGAGGTATGATTATGCACCAGCGATTTCGATTTAAGAGTGGCTCAGCGTCAACGGCGGATCCAGGGGGGGGGTCATGGGGGTCATGACCCCCCCCTGAGCTGGTTGGTTCCAGGACTTAGGTGGACCACTAATTGAACATAATGATTTTATTTATATATTTTGTCACCATACAGATTTTATGTAACTACATACCTTCAATATTTATTTAATTTAACCGGACTGGCACTTCTCCACGTTCATAAAAACGTACTCACTGACGTAAATGACGTGATAACGTCGGGAGAACACGTACCTAAAAGATTGTTGTTTCTTTTTTGTTTGTTGGAAACCCTTGTCGTACCACCACTTCGTGTCGTATCACCTTCCACTTTTGCGGAGTTTTGCGTCATACCCCTCGACATACCTCTAGCTGTTATGACAAATCATTCACCACGGTTATGGAATATAAATAGGCTACCTCATTCCGTACGTGCGTGATAGTCCCGCCCGATCACTATGTACGGCAAGCCTATCCCTTGGGAGAAGCAAGCCAAGTACTTAGGAGTCACTCTCGACCGTCACCTGACCTTCGCGTCACATATCAAAGCGGCACGTAACCGTGCTGCTTTTGCTATGGGTAGACTCCACTCCATGCTGACGGCTAAGAGCAAGTTGTCACTTAAGTGCAAATTGCGTCTCTATACCGCAGTAATCCGTCCCATCATGACTTAAGCTTGTTGTCGTGTTCGCAAACACCAAGCCTCGTCACATTCATAGGATGCAGACATTGCAGAACCGTTTCCTACGTAAAATCACGGGCGCCTCTGGTATGTCCGTAATGACAACCTTCATGTCGACCTTAAAATCCCGACCATACTTCAGTTTATGAAACGTCTTTCCAAGCGTTTCTTTGACTCAGCGGTTAAGCACCGCAACCCCTAAATCGCATCGGCCGCCCGATACGTACCATCGCGTATTATTAGGATTCGCCGTCCTCGGCATACCCTAGTCACTCCCGATGACCCTATTACCCTTCTACAAGAGAGCAGTAGGGAAACCAGCACGCTAAAACGTAGTAAACACAGACACAAACCGCCGTCTTTCCGGCCTCGCCGAGCCCCGTCGCGACGTCCCTGTTCACTACCCCCCCCCCCCACCCTTGCTCGAGCCAGCCCGCGAAGCTGAGCCAGTAGTAATAAATCAGCCCCTAAATAATGGAAATCAGATCCAGCCTGTCCCTTTGCTGCCATCCCCCAGCGACGCCCTAAGCCGAGGTCCGTACCCCACAGAGGGTGCCCTTAGCGTTGTCGGTTAGTTTATAAGCTTTTTGCCTGGCTGGAGGCCTTAAATTCAAGGCATCCACAGGTTTGCCCGGTTAAGCAGTAGCCAGCCTCAGAGGCTGAATTGCGAGATGCCATTAAAAAAAAAAACGTGATTGATAGTGCTTCTAGGTACATTCTACATACACACATTCTACATATACAATGTACAAGTTATTATGTGTTAAGTTTTTCAAGTGTACAATAAAGAATAAATATTTTTAATTAGGTACAGTACTTACGTACATTAATAAAA
Organism: Cerastis rubricosa; assembly: GCA_949152445.1. Taxonomy (NCBI): domain Eukaryota; kingdom Metazoa; phylum Arthropoda; class Insecta; order Lepidoptera; family Noctuidae; genus Cerastis; species Cerastis rubricosa. Next base: position 6,962,999 of record OX424547.1, read on the forward strand.
TACCTACTTTTTACTTGTATCTATTGTTATCAAAATTAAATTATAAGATTTTGACTTGACCACGACTATGTGACCCCCTCCTTGCGCCAAAGCTGGATCCGCCCTTGCTCAGCGTGTTGAAAGCCAGCCAGATTCTCAGTGCATCCGACTGCATCTGGCTAGCTGTCGCGACAGCGAAGCTCAATGATGTATACAGAATACTTACACTAGTAGAATCTGTCATTACGGAGTTAGAGTCGTCGAGCCCATCCCGTTTTTTTCTGCTCCTCTTGTGTTTTGACGCGTCGAATACTTTGAACATTTTTTTGCTATCGCTCTGCTGACACTCCATCGTAAATAGTCAAATGGATCTGCCGACATTGGAGATCAATATTCCTTAATTAATTTACTTCTATAATTCTCATTGCTGTATAAATTATGGTTTCTAGTATATTTTATCGAAAGAAAGAGGAATTTTAAAAAAATGATACCCAAAAATACACGGTCAAAACTGATGGTTGACAAATGTGTATGTAAAGTTGAAATAAGAATTTTGTAGTCCAAAAACAGATTCTTGACTGCCAGAGCCTTAAGATGTAAAAACTCTTTCGTTAGATAATCAACATGGACAGAATGGGGGGGAGGAAGATCCATAGACCTATTAGACCTCAAAAAAAAAACAAACAGAAAAAGGGGTCTGGGAAATCATGCAAAAACCTATGCTCGGTTCTTTTGGCCTAAAACGGAACCATCACGCTATTCCACCAATTCGCACTAAGCGTTTTCAAACGTCTTTCATAATGATCACAGCAAAGTAGTGGAACTCTCTGGCTGCGTCTGTGTTTCCGAACGCTTCCAACCGTAATCTCTTAAAAATTAGAGTGAACAGGCTTCTTTCTTCTGGGTAAGCTCGTACCATCGTCGACTTTGTCTTTGTCATTTCTGACCTAGAGTCAAGAGCAAACCCATTGAAATAAAAAAAAACCATGACAATCCTTTTTTTTTTCAATAAGATGTCATGTCTTCCTCTTACATTCTTCTCTATTCTCTTATGAGTCGAGCTACACGATAACTGAAAAATGCGTCCACTCAAATCTGCTTGGTTTTTTCTTCAAAAGACCATCTCAGGCACCAATTTGCATAGGCATGCTGGCCTTATAAACAAGCTTCCACCGTGTGCGCAGTCGCAGCAGAAAAAAATCAAATTTCTTAATTTCAGTTGAGCAGATATTTAGTGTATGTCGACTCACGTCGTATAATTGTGTTTGGTAAGCACGCAGATATTCAATGGAACTCTTTAATAATAGACGGCAAATTTGTCGTGATTGCTGCAATCGCTTAGATGTTTATTGTTCACGACTCACGTCGTGTAATTGTGTTTGGTAAGCATCCAATTCATGCAACCATTGGGGAGCTATTCAACAAAAACTGTTTCCGATGAAACTACGTCATCCTAACTAACTAGAGGTAAAAGTGTATGTTTAAATGAAATTTGCGCGTCAAACTGCGAAGATAATGAAGCTTCTACTGCGCTGACACTTCCATCATATTTTGCCACTGTTGCGGTTGCCCACTGTGAGTTCTGTGAATATCGGACTTTCTAAGAACCGTCAATACGAGTACTTATTGATGGCTGCTCGTATGATCGAATGGCTACAAATGCTGGAGCTCCTCTGGGGTCCATGCGCTCTGGAACCCTTTCTTGCTTCATTGACGTTTACGCAACACCACACTACGCTCTAAAACACAAATTACTGATGTTGCCCAAAAAGCTGCTAAGATGGGGCTGGGCTGGCCATATCTGCCGGATGCTGTTCGCCCGCATTTCACAAAACTGGATTCCTGAGATAGCTACAAGGCAGACCGAGAATATGGCGGTCCGCCTTGGATGGCTTTCTTGATTGGCGAGAAAAGGCGCAACATCGGGAAAATGGACGGAGTGGGGGAGGCGCTTGCCAGGCCTCATTCACTCGATCAATGCCTACATTTTCGCGTGGTGCCGTCGCCACTCCGCCAGTCGGTTGTCACCGCTCGGCCGCTCACGCGCAGAGCTCGCGCTTGCCTAATATTTTGAATAGTGCACACAAGAATGGCTGGTTTAAAGCGTTGCTCGTAAAATGAGTAATGCTTTTAACCAGGATGTGTACAAACAAACTCAAACCGTTTATTTCAATTAGACCATTAGAGGCTCTTTTGAAAATCAAAACAAAAACTCGAAGCTAAGTCCCAGTCACAAGGCATAATAACTTATGAAAGTACTGTAGTTGCCCATTCAAAAGCGTAGATATCTATGGAGAAACATAGGTAAGAAACTCCATGGACTCTTTTAAATCAAAATATGTTACAAAATCTTGGTAACATAATTCATGTTAAGAATTACAAATATGTGAGAGCGATGTAGAAATACGGGCAAGTTAAGAGAGTCCAGAGTATAAGATTGAATCAGTAATCCAAAAATAAAGTAGTTAAAATAAACCATGGCAGCTAAGAGAGGACCAGTCACAACTGACAGTCCCCGTTCACGAACGTAACGCATGTATCAGCCATCATTCAAGTCAACCATATTGAAGGGAACTAAATGACCCGACACACCCGCCACCATCACCGTGACATTTAAGTGAGCGTGTGTGTGTCGAAAAAAGGAGAAGAGAGAGTAATTTTTTTCATTACCTGCAGATGACGAAAGGTAAGTTCAAATTCATTTAAAACTATGAAACTGAAATCTTTTATATAATTACGAGAGCAACATGAAATTGTGATTTTTTGTTGAGATATTTTAAAGATTTTGGTGTAGCCAAAAATGTTTCCTCATTTTAGTACATTTTAATTTCATCAGGGATATTTTTTTACATGTTTTACAAAAATGATTACATTAATATATTTTTATAATATATTATATTTTAATAATATTTTTTTATAGCTATTTCTCGCCCTAGCACATGATGGTTCTGATTAACGGAAACGGCTATAGTTTCCGTCGCTCAGAAACTCATTTGCTGCTTGAAAAAAATCTGAGCATTGGAAAAATGCAAGCTGTAAGACGTGGCACAACTATTATTAGGCAAAACATTTAAGCGTCACGTACTGTACGTGAAATCGGGCATAGATCTCCAACTGTATAACTCATGAAAAGTTTTAGGATTTCCTAACACTAAGTAGAATCCAGATATTAATTCATTTAGTCGAAACTGTCTTCAAAACTAAATAAATCAGAATTAAACCAATTTAAACTCTGCAATAGAACACTATGTATACTTTTGTGTAAGCAACTATATGTGAGTATTCCAGTGTACTTGGAAGTTATAGAGATATACATTTAGTCTTCGCACTACACTTATAAAAGTATATTACCGCTTAAGGAATGTAATTTGTTTTCGCCTTTTCATAGGGGTTCTTCGCACTACACTTATAAAAGTATATTACCGCTTAAGGGATGTAATTTGTTTTCGCCTTTTCATAGGGGTCTAGCTGGCTTTGACTACAAATGAAAACTATCAAAATAAAAATTTAATTTGAATGTTATGATTTTGATATCATTGCCTGAATCAAATTTAATTCGGTAATAAAGGTACAGAAAATCATAAAATGCCAATTCATGAAAAAAAAAAAAAATTCAGATTCAATTTCAATATATTATAGATTATTGTAATTCACATTAAACTTAATTAAACTTATAGCCCACATAAGCTCCTCACACTTCTCCACTACGTTTTCTCTTATAGACAAAGGCGCTAAAGGTACTCGGTATAAAATCTCCATCATAAAACCAATAAACAGATTCAAGTCCCATTTTATTATAAAAATCAAAATTACGTGTTATAATACATCTTTTTCACAATCGAACAATAGAAATCGATTATAGCACATTGACATTCTTGTTGTAAATAAATCATCATGGACATAAATAACAAAATCGGATCGTACAGCCTAACACTTGAGACACCGCTATAATGAGGTCGTTGTCGAGTCACTCTCGTAGTGGGCGCGCCGGGCGTCCGTATCACTATATGTACACGTACCGTCGTACCGTCGGGTAGCGCGGCATGCGTCCTCACTACACACACTCGTCGTCCGCGCGCGCCTGGCTGCAGTGGAACAGCACGTCGGCCAGCTCGTGCGCCACCTTCTGGTCCAGGATCTGCGACATCACCAGCGACAGCAAGCGCCGCTCGTGGCGCCGGATCAGCGGCCGGTTCTCCGGGTGCTCCGCCAGGCGCAGCAGCGTGGCCGCCGCGCGCCGCAGCATGTCCAGCGACGTGCCCATGGCGTCCGGGTTGTCGCGCAGTGCCGCCACGCCGTGCTGGTTGGCCACGCCCAGCGCCGTCTGCTCGGCGCGCTCGATGAACGCCACCAGCTGCGCCACGGCCGGCGCGTGCAGCGCCACCTCGCGCGCCGCCGCGCCGCCCGCGCCCGCCAGGTAGTGCAGCAGGTTCACGGCGAACTCGCGCACCACGGGCCGCTCGGGCCGGCACAGGTCGCGCGCCAGCCCAGCGCACAGCGCCGCGATGCGCCCGCGCGGCGGCGTGGCCAGCACCAGGTCTACGTTAGCGTCCGTGACGCACAGCTTGCACAGCGCCTCCAGCGCCAGGCGCCGCGGCGACAGCGGCGAGGCGGCGCCGGCCGCGGGCGGCGCGTCGCCCGCCACGGCGGCGGGGCACACGGACCAGTGCAGCAGGCCGTCCAGCAGCGGCCGCGCTACGGCCTCGGGCTGCCCCGCCAGCTCCACACCGCCCGCGATGTTAGCGCAGCACACGAGCGCATCCTCGCGCAGCTGCGCCAGCGCGTCCCACCACCACTCGGCGCCGCCGCGCAGCGACGAGCAGCAGGCGGCCTGGTCGTGCTCGTCGCGGGCGGCGCGCTCATATGCACGCGCTCGTGCGGCTCGCGGCGCGTGCTCGTGATGCAGCAGCAGCAGCTTGCCGGCCAGCGCCAGGAAGGCGCCCGAGCGGCTGAACTCGGCCTCGTTGCCGGGCACGAAGGTGAGGCCGCGCAGGATGTTGGAGAGCGCGATGCAGCGGCGCGCCAGCGCGTCGCGCGTGTCGTCCACGAGGTTGAGGCTGGGCTCGTCGCGCGTGTAGCACTCGTCCTCGTAGTCGGCCAAGCGCCGCCGCCGCAGCACGCCGGCCGGGTCGCGCACGGCCAGCGCGCGCCCGGCCGGCTCCAGCTCCATGGGCTCGGGCGCCAGGTTGTCGGCGGCGGGGTCGGCGGGCGAGGGCGCGGGCGAGACGCGCGGCGTGGCGGGCGGCGAGGGCGCGCGCTGGCCCGGCAGGACGCGCACGAAGGGCAGGTGCAGGAACTCGGCGCGAAATACGGGCAGCACGTGCGCCGCGCCGGTATCTCCGCCGGTGTGCCAGGGCTCCAGCACGTCGTGGTGCTCGTGCTCGCTGGCGTCGTCCTCGTCGGGTGCGAACAGCTCGTCGTCGGGCTTGTACACGACGGGATGCCGCCGCCGCGACTCGAGCGTGTAGTTCTCTCCGTTGAGGAAGCACACTCGGTCGGCCGGGTCGGGCGGTTCCCGCGGTTCTCTCGTCGTTTTCGCGCTCTTGATCACAGGCTCGGGACTCGTGGGCGGCGCGTACCAGGGTCCGTCTTCGTTCGATGGCGAATCGAATACGTCACTTAGACTTTTATGGAAGTGTTCAAGTAATAAGTCGAGCAGGCCTGGCATATGCTGTAGGCCGAAGTATCCTATGCAGTTGTCGTCGAAGAGGAGGATATTGAGGATGTCTAACGCCCAGCAGGTCTCAGCCAGCAGGCCGGACTTGAGCGCCATCATAATCCGCCACGCGTCGACGGGCGCGACGTCTGCCTTGGTGAGTCTTCTCCGCTTCTCGCCGGTCGGGACGGCCGCCTCCACGCACTCAGCAGGGAATGTTAGCTCCCGTTTTAACTGTCCGGGGGCAGTCATAATTGGCGCCGAGCCCTGAAATATTGTAAAAACATTGTTTAAGTTATGAAGTCTACCGAATTCCTGTACAATGATAATATTGTGTAACAACCGTGATCAATAATAAGAAGTCAATGAATAGGTGTTGCAACGTACCGGTGAGGGCGCGGTGGAGTTGTAGGGATCTTGCGTCGGCGGCCGAGGTGCACCGCCCCACGCAGGAGGACCTCCACTTGGCTGAAATACGCACAATTTGTTTATAAATTTTGAGCCTTTTATTTATGCACAAATAACGACAGAAGAGCATACTTCAAACTAAGACAATGGAGAAAAATAGGCCCCACTTATTTATAAGTCTGATCGATAGTGTTCTACATACCGTGTTGGAGTAGGGCGGGTGCGTCCAGTTGGGCGGCTGCGGCGCGCCGGGCTGCGGGCGCCAGGGCGCGGCGGGCGCGGGCGGCGCGGGCGCGCGCTGGAACTGGCCGCCCCAGGCGCCGCCGAAGCGCGCGCCCGCGCCCGGCGCCGCCTGCGCCGCGCCCGCGCCCGGCCCGCCCGCGCCCGCGCCCGCGCCGCCGTACGCGGGCTCGCCCTTGGCGAAGTCGGGGTGCCTGCGCGGCGCGCCGGCCACCGCGGGGGCGCCTGCCAGTGCCTTGCCGCCGCCGTACTGTGGACACGCAGCGGAACGTATGAGCGCTTGTCATAGCTTCGCACGAGCCTCGCTCTCCGTCGACACGGCAGAACCGGAAACGGGACTCCGGAAATCGGGAGATTGGGTCGAATCGTCAGTTTGTGAGGTTGCTCTACTTAAATATACAGCAGTGCCACAGCTCTTTACCAAACAACTATTATGTGAATTTACCACTGCTTATTATATCTGAGAGTATTTGTGAATCAGGTAAATTATAATTTTTGAATATTTTACAATTACAAACATTTAATAACTGACGATTCGAACCGCGACGAGGTGGTTTTCGTTACAGAAAGCAACATTTATTTAACTTTGTTACACTGGCCGTGCACCCAAATGTGTTCGCTTAAAGATGATTATTTCGTACGAAAAACAATCGAAGGTTTCATGGAATAAAAGTACAAAATTCTGTAAAATTAACATAACAGACACTGAAACGTTCGATCGATTCGTATTGCTGTAAAAAACAAAGCTACGATTCCGTTAACTTACAGCTAAGCTTACATGATTTGTGAGAATTGAATGCATGCACATGATTTAGTGACCAAATTGTTCATATAAAGCCACCACCACACACTCTAAACCTTTACTTCCATGTTTTGATTATTTTTGTTAAATTTTGAAGGAACTAGTGGACGAGTTTTTGTTTGGCCATCGCTCAGCCAAACGACCGGCGACGACAAAAATCCGAAAAGCCAATTAATCACACCGCAAGCCAAAAATTTTGTTAAACAAAAATAGAAGAAAAAATTAACAGTGATAGCTTAAAATTTTGTCAAACGAGTGGTATTATTTGAGAAAAAAAAATGAAGCCAAAACCACGAATGAGATTTACCCCTTACACGATAATCGTTTTCTGAATTTCCTCCCGAGAAAAAACTATGTTGCCAAGAAGATAAATTAATAAATATAATTAAATCAATTTGTCTGCTAAAATAAAGATATTGCGTTGCCTTTGTGAACTAGAAAAAAAATCTGTGAAGTGAATAAATAGTAAAAACTACCCTGTGCTTTGTCAAATCGCTAGTTTGTTGAAATAATGATGTGCGATGGGATTTCTTTGCTCATTTGGAACCAATTCTTTTGATTTGGCAACTTTAATAAAAATGCATCATAACTTCCGAAAGATGTTTTTAGTTTCGCACACGATAGTAATTCACCCCAAATAAATTTGGGATAAGGGCAAGAGAATGATGACACGATAGTAATTCAAAATCGTGTGCAAACGAGAATCGTGTTGTGGGGTTCGCGTGAGCAGTCCGTGCGGGTGAGAATGAGACCGTATCGCCAATCGATGGGAAGCGGTGTTGAGTGCGTGGTACAAACGGGGCGTCCGTACGTAGGGCCTGGGCGTCGGCGACAGTGGCGCCACCAGCTGCCGCGCGAGCTGCGAGTTCAATAAGTTACTGACGGACGCAGCGCCGCCCGACATCTATACACCAGACAGAACCGTCACTCGTACGCACGATACAACGACATCACGACGCTACAGGACGCGTCAATGGACCAGATAACAGATTACGCGTTACACAACAGGCTTATAATTCTAATACGTCTAACTTATAGATGCTTCAAGACGTCTTAATACCACACTCAATCTCCAGAAAAATAATGAATGGTGTGAAAATATTGAACAGTGTAAAATAAAAGTCAAAGTGTGATACCGTTCTTAGTTATTCACTATTTTGCACCATCAAAAAATGTGGGGTATTAAGATGTCTATGGGCACTCTTAGCTGGACATTCACCAAACAATTTATCATCAAATCTTTCAATCACACACTCTAATTTGAAACATTATGAGCAAAAAGTTCTATTCCTTCTCAAGCCTACAAAGGAATATATTAATGTTTGGCGATAAATTGCCTAGTGGGGCTAACTGGCTATACAACTGTTTACGACATATCAATTGTTTACGACGCCTTTTATTTTAGACCGTTATGAAATACGCTGAGTATTATCGGGTCTTTCAACGTCATAGCGTCACACTTCATTATTAATGGATGACATTATACTTTGAAACTTATAAAACTTGGTTGGTTACTCTCTATGGACTGTTACAATCTAAAATGCACCGTATAATTTGGTGATGTTCAAGGCAATTACTTGGTTAATAAGATATTTCAGTTTTTACCAAATCTGTTATGTTCCTTAGAAGATAATTTCCAGACAGGACTGAACATAAACCAAATATGTTATAGTGCAACATAAGTATTATCATTAAATGACGTAAACTATACTCTTAAACTCCTTACCATGCTAGACATGCAGGCCAATATTTAGACTGGCTACAGGGAAACTATTGACATTCTAGACAAACTATCCTTTAAGACAAAATGTTTTAGCTAGTATAATTAAAATTTTGACTATTTGAAACAACTAAGATATTGGAATATAATCAAATTGGAACAGGAGGTAGTATCTTTGTAACAAATATTATCTATAAAGTAAATTATTTCTAAAATTACGTTTCATGCTACACATATTAATTTGAGGCAACTTTTTGACACAATTATCATCCATAATATTACTATTACATTTTTATTTTAAGATTTATGCACTAAAAGTTGCGTCAGTTTAAAACCAAAAGTTTGGAAGCAACGTTTAGAATTGAAAATAATTATTTTATGTTCAGTACACGCATATTTTATGTGCGTATCGTTAATTATCGGTGCGTCCAGACTATGGCGAACCTTAAGCCTCGTATCCACTAGACAACATGTTGAAAGTTAGCGCGGATTTTTTTTTGGCAATGTTGTCTGCCTACGCATGATCAGTCGTCGACAAAATATCGCCAGACGAACTAGTGTAAGTTTCAGCGACCTGTCAAACGTTGCTTAGTTCTAAGCGTCCCCTGTGCTCATCTGCATGTTGCACGGAAACAAACAAACCGCGCATCATATTGCGTGCCAGCTGGCAACGTCGCGCGCTGTTGTGCAACGCTGCCGAACATATTGAGCGTCACATGTTGCGCATCAATTGTTGCGTAGTGGATACGAGGCCTTCAACTAAATTGTTGACAAAGACAATGTGTTATAGTTGTGTATATGTTATAGGGTGGTAATTACCTCATGCGGCGGCTGCTGCGGCGAGATGGGCGGATGCGGCGGGTGCTGCGGGTGCGGCGCGTGCTGCGGGTGCGGCGCGTGCGGCGCGTGCGGCGCGTGCGGCGCGTGCGGCGGGTGCGGGTGCGGCGCGCGGTAGTAGTCGGGGTAGGGCTGCGCGGGCGGCGGCGTGGCGGCGGGCGGCGCGGCGCCGCGGTAGCCGCCGGCGTAGGCGCCGTACTGCTGGTACTCCGCGCCCGCGCCCGGCCCGCCCACCGCGCCCACCGACCCCACGGACCCGCCTCGGTACCCTCTGCTGAACACACACACACGTTAAAGACGAAAATACTAACAAAAATACGACAAGTTTGCAACAATAAAGTTTTAAAGCGTTGTTATCGTGCGACTGCAAAAATCAGGTCAATGAAACTGGTGAAACCGGGTCGGACTTGGCGATATCTAAAATGAAGCGTAAAATACACATTTTTTAACGAGAAGATTGGTCATAATTTTCATTCATAACAAACCTTATTTCACGGCCCATAAGTTGATCTAGTTTTTAAACAACGATCACATGATTCCTCGTCCGCACTGAACTCTTTCCGAAAATACTACTGAACTTGGGCCTTCCCTTTCATGTTAGGCTACTACAACAAATGTAGGAAATCCCCGAGGTAAATCCAAGCGATATCATAATACTGTGCCATGTGTGGCGATAAAAGATTGAATAAACCGGAAAAGGGGGACAAATGCAATTTAAGTGTTTTGTTTTTTAAAGTAGCTTTTGATGTTAATGCAGTTCGTGTTCATACAAATATAAACCGTTTGTATGTAACTTAAAACAAACTTTTCATGTTAATTGAGTAATAAATAGATAAACTCACCTGTCACCATCGGGACCATAAGGAGGATAAACAGGCCTATTTTGTTGGTAAGGAGATCCGTATTCGTACCCGTAGCCTTGTTGGTAACCTGGCAATCGAATGACACATTATGAAAATATTTAATAAAATAAACACATGAATAAATACAGTTCCCAGAGGTTTATAAGGCACATCAACTTTTATGATAACTTAGTATTTATTTAGTATCACCTGCGTCACTTCCAACCTGTTCAATATTCACTTTCTGTCAATTTTCTCGACGAGTCAAATTAACATGCAGGAATTGAAACTGTTTTACATTGAAATCGTGCACATAATGATAATTATATACATAGTATTATAATAAAACCATGCAGTTTTTAATTATTATGGGACATACAATAAACAACACAATAAATAAATGGGTTTTTATTTGCAAAATTATATAAATATGGCCAAGGCAAGCTACGTATTTATATAAAAGGAAAATAAAAAAAAACACACGGTCAAGACAATGATTTAAAAATGTACAAATGAGATCTAACCACTTGATACCGTCCACGAATCCCTTATGTTTAAATTTTAGCAAAATTAAAAATATATACTTGTAATATTTTGCTGCTATTGAATATTTACTAGAGATGACTCAGTACTTGTTGGTTTACCAAAACGTATGCTTTTATATTCAGACCAAAAATAAATTGAATTGACAAAAATTATAACATTAACATGGTAGTTTGTTACTTTAATGTTATTACCGGTATCAGGCGTATGGACAAGGGTTAATATGTGATATAGGTAAGAGCCACGGAGTAGTAAACAAATGGAGCGCTAGCAGATTCAATTACACTATAATATGACACTTTTGTACTTGACCACCCACCTATACGATCTGCATTCCAGCTACGAGTAAGAGTACGAGTCATCGTTTCTTTGTGATAGAGAGGTGATGCTAGACAAAGCGAATAGCAACATGACTCTTTCGCAACGGAACGATGAGGATGTTACTACACCCAGTCAGGAAACGTTGAACGACGCTGATCAACGTTTCGTTTGAGGGTTTTGACGCAGCTGGAATGCAGTGGGCTCGAATGCAGATTGTTTTATAAGTTCCTAATATTTGTGCCCTCAATTCGTTTACCAGCCGTGCAGTGAGGAGATGTGCTCGTGTTAAGTACCTGGGGGTCTCCTGGGCCCCGGCGGCTCGTCGAACGGGTTGGAGGCGGCTAGGTTGTCGCCGCCGGGCCCGCCGCCTACAACCACACGTCTTTGTACCCACACGTACCCGAGAGGAACGCTAACCCGCAGACATTCACTTCCATACTAACTACGAGCGCAGAATAAATAGCGACCGATGCTCTTGCAACAATGCCCGAATAGAACATAGCACAAATCGACACATATTATGAAAATCCAGTTAAATGTTATTATTACTATAATAAATCAGGATTATGGCAGCTACGAAAAATCAATCCTTCGCTAAAAACCCACTAACTTAGATAGTAGTCGCACAAGGTAACTGCTTTAGGCGGTTTCGTTTTTTAGTCCAAGATCTCAGGGCCCCCAGACGTTACTTGTTTTCTCAGAAATCAGAAAACTCTCTCTTGTTGTCAAATTGCCAGACCAATTGGATGTTTGGCCCATCCAATTAGTCTGGTTGCTCACAAAAAGTATTAAAATATCATGTATAAAAATCAAGACTGAGATAGCAAGTTTGTTCATATATATAAGTTACACTATTTTTTGGGAGCTTTAAAGCGCCTGGTAAAAGTTACCGCCGTTGTGCCGACGGAAACTATCTGGCAGTATTGATTATAAATTTTTAACTATATTCTCTGAAACTTACGTAAAAATCAGAACTGAGACTAAGAAATGTTATTACTATTATTACTTACCATTAGGACCGGTACCTGTTAATTGGCCGCCGGCTCAAGCTAGAGGGCACGCATACACTTAAAGTACATACTTACTCTACTTAATCACATACTTTTGGTTTCTGAGTAAATAAGTAACGCCAGGGATCTTGCTTTATATTGCCGATGTGCTCGTGAACCTATCGCGCATTGTAAAACGAGAGATTGTGAACATTCTGGAACTATTTATTTTGCGCCACCAAAGTGCTCAGTGTAACATCGGTATTAAACACCAGAAAAGAATTGTTATATTTACAAAAGTATATAGTTTATTCACATAGATGTTAAATTCCTCTGAGATACGACAGTTACCCCTAGTTTCTGAAAGCCTGTGTCGATTATCTGTTTTAAAATCTCACATCAAGATTATTTGGCTGTGGTTATTTCTGACAGCCAATCAGATCAACAGACGTTAAATTTGACATTAGATCAAAGCCCACTTGCACAACAAATATTTTTTTTTAAATTTAGTTCCAATATTAACTTTCCATAAAAAAAAAAAATGTAAAACTTCTGCCTAGCCTTTTCCCAAACTATCTTGGGGTCGGCTTCCAGTCTAACCGTATGCAGCCGAGTACCAGTATTTTACATGAAGCGACTGCCTATCTGACCTCCACAACCCAGTAACTGGGTAATACGATACCCCTAAGTAAGACTGGATGTCAGACTTTTGGCTTCTGACTACTCGTAACGACTGTCAAAGATCTACTAATGACAGCCGGGACCAACGGCTTACCGTGCTTTCCGAGGCACGAAGGAAACTCGGTATGTAATTATGTCACCCATCCACGGACCAACCCCGGCAAGCACGGCTCAACCTTAAAGATCGACCCGTGCGGCAGTTATTATTTAACCACGAGCGCCTCAAACAACAATAATGGTAAATATTGGCACTAAATTGTTTGGAGTTGACAGAGGCAAAACGGTGTGTCAAATACTTTTAATGCTTAAATATTGGCACTAAATTGTTTGGAGTTGACAGAGGCAAAACGGTGTGTCAAATACTTTTAATGCTTAAATGCCTCCAGTGATGTGGTGCAAGCGCGGTCTTCGATAATCAGCCACGAGCTATCAGAAGCCGGGTGTTAGAAGTTAGTGGTAAGCGGTTAGAGCTGTATGATCGGTTAGCAGTGGCCACTCGGTGACGGTTAGATAGTTAGTTGGCACAACAGAAACAAAAGAAGCGCCGGCGCGGCGCGTCGTGCAGTGTCAGCGAGCACGGCCGCGCGACGCTCAGCCAGGGCTAGCTCATGTACAGCGGAACTATGGCTACTGTCAACACGGTACGGACAGATTTTGAACTGGCTACGGACTTTGACAGATACTTCAGTATTATCTAAGTCCGGTGACCGGTGCATAATCTGTCCGTTCCGTGTTTGACCGTACCTTAACGGAGCCAGCTCAACAAACACCGCCGACATGATCATTGTTTTGACCTATTCTAATACGTCAAAAACGAATACGTTCTTGTTTAAAATAACCCATTTTTGTTGTTATACTGAAGATTGTTTTCAATATTCAAGACTTTGGCCATATCTAAAATTCTGAAGTAACATAGGCGCCCCAACAATTCTTAGTTCAATAAAATACGCGTCATTTTAGCCATTGAATTAACCGAATTGACTTACCCTCCCCAATAATAAGTTATTGAATACATAATACTCTTTATTTGCTTTGTTTCGTACTGTCGAGCAACAAACCTCTTTATCGTGGTAAACTTTTGTTTAAATACCATGAATACAAAGCCTTATTTTCCTCATTTCATATCCTAAAGAGACTTGTATATTAGGAATTATATTCCCTACCTTAAAAGAGTCATAAAAGTTGCAGGGTCGACGGTGTTCGAGAGCGCCTATCAGTGCACGTCCGTGCGAGTGACGCGGTGCCACTACAGTCGGAGCTAGCGACTGTCTATTCACACTAGCAGTCAAGAGGCCGTACCACCAACTCTTATATCTATAATCTATGAAGGCTGAAACGCGGCTTAATCGTGCTTGAGCGCAGTTATCTAGCTTCTACATAGCATTTGTGGCTCGATTTTAACTGATATTACATTTTTTGCATTGCCACAGTTATAAAGACAAAGTTTCATCTGAAAAATTGTTCAGAACCATAAGACTACCGCTTATTTAACAATATGTGCATCTAACTAGATATTTATAGCAAAACGAATTGTAAATCAGAGTTGTTGGTACGGCCAGATAGGAAGCGACATTGAGAGAGATTTAGGGTAAATTTCACCGATAAAACTGAACACGATTGCCAAATCTAAAGGAAGTTCAGGAGCTGTCAAAGCCAATCCTTACTACTGTAATAAAAAAGTAATGTAATTTGATTAAGTAACTCTGTGTCTGTTACCTTTTCACGCCTTAATGGCGCCTTTTGATGAAATTTAGTACATGTTAGGACATAGGATACTTTTTATCCCTGGTATTCCATAACAATTATGACAGTGACGTGCTGGAGTTCAGTTTGATGTGTGAAATCAGTTTTTAGTCGTTTGTATGGTAATGTTAGAGTGTAAGTAGAGTGTCGTATGTACCTTGCGAGTGGTTGGGTTGCGGCGGGTACCCGGCGTAGGGCGGCGCGTACCCGTCCATGGGCGCGCCCGACGCGCCGCCCGCCGCGCCGGCGCCGCTCGGGAATGACTCTTGCGAATTTGATGATCCTGCTGGGGAATACGAAACGGATGTTATATGGCACTCATATCCAAAGCCAGATTGTATAAAATTACATCATTTATTGGTAAAACTTAGGGATGTACTGAGAAACTTCTTGCGTATCATCTTTCAATATATGAAACGTAATCCAGAATTATTTTAATCTGGTCTATGAAACTACGGTTTTATAAGTAAAGAGATCATTAAAGTAACCGACAGTCACAAATAGAATTAATTAGACATTTTCACAATAAATGTAAAGTCGCGAAACACAAAAGTTTGCAGCAAATGAATAAATATCCGAACAAACCTGTACTGGACGTGCTATTTGATTTGCCGCTCTTTTTCTTGGTGGAGGCTTCAACTTGGTTTATGATGGGCTGCGGGTCGATGCCACCGCGGTCGAAGTGGCACTCATACGCGAGCAAGTTCTTCGTGTAGTGCTTGCGAAGCGTGTACGCCGCGGACGACGACGCACCGATACCCAACAACCCCGCAATGTCCTTCCACGTCTTATTCTTCGTCACCTGCAAACGTATAACTTAATAAGTAAACGTGAAACGCTCAACTTTGCAGTTTTAAAGTAAACATGAACACGAGGCGACAGTTAACTCGAACATAAAGTGTGAAGGTTTAGTGCTCAGTGGAAAAGGCGATAACTCGCGCGTGTTAACGAGTGGAAACCTGACCATGCCGGCGAGTTTCTAATGCGAGATATGTCGCTGTCGCTCGGTGACGCGAGACACGAGTGGCGCGGGCGACGAAACGCGCCGGACTGCGGTCTGCGCGCTCCAACAGTACAATGATAAAAATTTATTAACTATCGTTAAAGGCCGCGGGTTTATGGCGCCTATTCACATAAAGTGCGGTACATGCACTAACATAAATCCTTGCTGAAGTCTATTAGTCTCAGATGCATACTGCGCTGCGCCTCGGTTTTACTAGCACCGCTAAAGTGATACTCGAGAATACAAACGTTTACAAATGTTAACGTTTAAACTGTAAAACTGAATTGAATTACACACACCGTTCGTCCTCTTGTATATTTGTTTCGACTTCAGTGTGGTAAGCAAAATAGAATATAGTTTGGAACGAAAGATTTACGTTTATAGTGACTTTAAGTAATAGAATAAAAGGTTCGTAAAACTTCGGCAGAGAGACGACGACTGTGTACCGATCATTTTCATTGGTAACAATTACTAGCGAAGTTTATACCTATCGAAACCTAACAGGATTTATCTTTTTTGATTTTATATTTGGGAATATTTTTTATTTCAATCTTTAATGTGTGTACAGTGTTGAGTAATAGAAATAATCAACAGAAGACAACCCGGTTTTTTACAAAGACGTAACTTCGCAATTGAGCGCACATTTAAAAGCGAAGCTAAATATGGCAGACGCCTTCACATTGTGCCACTTATTCTCTTGTTACAATATTTAAATCAAACGACTGGTAAAAGTTGTTTAGACTCTCAAAACTTGGTTATTGTGAAGAAATACCGGATTAATACATTTAAGGCGGCAGTGTGTTTGAAATGTCAGAGAAAATGCATTATTTTAATTAATATTCATTAAAAATTTTAAATACAAGGTATTGGTTTGCATCCTTGTCAAAATTCCCAAAGGACATAAATAATCAATTTTAATTACGGTACCTAGTTAATTATTAATAAACGCTGCTTTTTGTTGTTGTTTTTATTTGACAGTATTTCAGAAAACCCCCTTAACGTGGTTTAAGGAATAAGAAATTATTGAATAAACATTCGCGATTGTTTGTATGAGTGTAAGCGTGGTTATAGGGAGAGGATCAGACGGGCCGCGTTTAAAACACGAGTGGTTCACATTTACCGATTTCCGTAAATAAAAAATAAAATAAAATCTAGCCATTTTATTATTATTTCGGGTCGAGAATCATTAGCATGTTACCTCCTTGAATTTGACGAAGATGCAAAACAACACCTTGTATAAGACAAAAGTATTGACTCCACGCGTTTAAAATGATGAAAGCATCGCCTCGTTTTATTTGCGACATAAACCGGTATCTGGTGAGTAACATAATAACGCATTTCCTTCCGCCGACCCCTGCTACTTTCGCGCCGTGAAAGGTAGCGAATTCTCATTTAACGCTTTGTTTTCTAAGGCTTTTCTTAGAAGTCAAGAAAATAGCCCTTCTTGTTAAATAAGATTTTGTAAATGAGTTACTATTATGTCGGCCGATGACACTTCCGCGGCACGATAGAACCAGTGGCGTACCTTTAAAGCTTTGCCTATCGTCGAATTTACTCATGTTGAGCTGACCAAAACAGGCTGGACCTATTTACCTAAATCAACGTGAGCGTAGACTGAAATCCAAACTTTGGTTGACTTGTGACAATTCGCAGGCCGAGCACGGTCGGCTGCTCAGACAATATCTCGCTTGGTCCCAGCTATTTCGGCCGACCGAACCTCTTCATATAACAAAACGCTCGGTCAGTGTTCACCTTACGCCTTTGAGAGCAATCTTGGCTTGTCAGGATCCGACTGGTGGTCACCGCTTTGCCGACGCGAGAATCTCATGCTTGGCAGTAGTGTTACGACTGAACCAACCAGGTTACTAGTTTTAATTACAAAAGAGAAGAAAGAACAAAATAAATAAAAAAAACAACTAGAAAGAGATATCCCGTAAGTGACAGTACACTCCACAGGAGCTGATGGACACTACTGAAAGTGGCAAACTTGTCGCCAAATTTTGGGCCGACTCTACCTCTACCTCTGTATCTCTCCAACTAAAATGAGAAGAAGTGAGAGTGTAAGTTAGTACCTCGACGAAGCCGCCACGTTCGCGCACGAGCAGGTACAGGCGGTACAGGTCGAGCGGCTGCTTGGAGATGGTGGGGCAGGCGGCGATGGGCGTGCGGCGCTCGTCCATGAAGGCCAGCAGGCGCTCCACCCAGCCGCGCCGCTCGGGCGCGTCGTCCATCTCGTACAGCTTGCCCAGCGAGTCCGACTTCTGGCGCAGGGACACACTCATCACATACCCGACCCACGCGACACACGACATACGACATACTGCGAGCTCTAGCGACACTATCTTGTCACCCTAAGGCCCCAGCCGCACCGGTAAAAACACTACACACATGGCGTTGTTCTGCACGCTATTTTGAAATCACATGGCAGTTTCCTACTGCATTTATTTTTTACCGAATGAACGTTGAGTTACTAACATCAGCTGATCTCAACTATTTACTGTAAAAATATCGTGCAGGACAGCGCAGTGTCAAGATAATTTTAAACGCTTTGTACCAAAAGTGGATCAAATTGGTGGAGCAGAATGGAATAATCCGCAGTTTTGTTTGGATAGTAATCGCTTTACCAATGCGTCCTCGGCCTAAACTACAGTAACAAGACTATATCGATCTCAAATGTTGATTGAATCATGCAAGAATTTCAGATTACTAATTCCTCTTTGTCATAATTTATTTCTCAAAATAATCAACGATACCTGACATAATAGAAATAGTTATTCTATTTACTATGGTCGATTTTCACCGAAAAATGTAATTCATAATTTGATTTAATTAGCAATGTATAAGAGTATGTCGTATGGGTCGAAATTATCAGGCCAGTCTACTTTTCATTGATTCTAGGCACTCGTTTCTTTAGCTTGATTATAAAGAATTTGACACTCTTCTCCAATTAAGTTATCATTAAATTACATTTCTGTTTTTTTTTTTATAAAACGAGTGCTTAGATTTATTTCTAGCAAATACATCTAGGTATAATAGAGTATAGTATTATTTTACGCTGAGTATATTGTTTATGAAGTGAGCTATGTTCACGGCAATCAAGTTCAAGCGTTTAGATTGATAGTGTATGTGTTACCGGGCCTGACGAAGACTCGCCTATTCGTCGCCTTGAATTTTCAGCCTAGAATGAAAAAATCCACTAATATAAATTTTATGTTCAACAAACTACGTTCGTCAGCCCCGTTCGTTTGGAAAAACTCCTTATGATTTATGAACAGTTCGAAAAAAAAAAAACAAAATAGGAGAGAAAAGAGAAAAAAAGGAAATTGAAAATTAAGTGAAATGATTATAAAATAAGGAGTTTTTACGAAATTGCATTCCAATACTAACCCTTTTCAATAAACTACATCAAGCTAGTACATAGTTTACGAAACGGGGACTTTGGGTATTATCATGCAATCGATGCACAGTGCATATCAAACTATAAGTTTAACAGGCTTCAGATATCATGCTATTCACAAGAGACTACTGTGTACAGTCCGCAAGAACACGGAGAATTCATTCAAATCAAAAATGTATAAGAAAATGCTACATAAAAGTGTAATTCAGAACCAACAGAACCTTTTGTTGTGTAAAGTGTTTGAGAGTATTAAAACATTTCTCAGTTGAAAAGTTCCTAAATTGTTTCTCCAAGCGAGTCCACAACCAAAAAGAAATACTGTAGCAGAAAGCGAAACAAAAGTGAACAACTAAAGGATTTCTCAAGCTCCAAGCTAAAAGTTGGTGTCGAAAGTTGAAACTGAAAATAAATATGTACATAGATGCAGTCAGACGTTATGCATTAAAAGGCAATGCATTTTGTATTATGCAGATAGAAAATGACTAACATGCAATCGTAACACGTTATTAAGTGAAAATATTATCGAGCACTACTCATGCTTATGATCTTTAACTTGATATAAACCTTTGATCTGTAGGACTCCGGCGCAATGTGACTGTTAAATACCTGAAATACATGATAAAATGCAATGCCTCCCTTTCGCTTACACACAGCTCATGTTAGGAAAGAACAAGACAGTTGAAATGTATGAGGGAAACCTACTAAAAACTTAAATGGCCGATGATGTGGCTCTTATTTGAAAAGAAACAAAAAAATATACTGTGTGCACGAATGTTGACCACACGTGTACACCACAAGTGTAAAATGCATCACATAGTATAATGCAAATCTTCGTGGTTTTCGTGTGATCGACACCCGTAACAAGTGAGGTTCGATATAGATTTCCACATAAATGCAACAATTATGCGAATAGTGAAAAAATACAAAAGTATTTTAAAAATTTAATTTTCATTCATCTTTTTTTGTTCTCGTAACCTGTATGACTTTCGTTACTATATCTGGTTTTTTTTTTGTGCTGTCTTATTTTTTATCCCCTATTAAAATTATTAAGGTAGGTAAACCAAACCTCTTGGAATCGAATATTTTTTGGGCTTACGAAAACAATGTCCTTCAGACAGTTGCCATCAGAAAACTGGATAAAGGACAAGGTATTAGGGCTTTTAGTTAATCATCCAATCGCAAGTTAACTGAAAGCCGAAATTCTTTGAAATAAGATTGTTGTTAAAGTCTGAATCAGTTCAAAAACAGAATAGACAAAGAGTGGTACTACTTGATAGTAATATCTGTGGACCTCGCCTGTTATTATGTTACTTTTGGGCCTTTCTAGCAAATTTCTCAACTCAAGTACTGCATGGTTCTAATTGGCGCGTGGGAACTAAAGCCACCATCTTGTTTTTTAGTTTACAACTTCACAAATGTTTTCCAACAGCTTCTTTCTGATATCATACAAGCACCAAAAAACCATGACGCACTATAATTATTAGAAGTGAGTGTTCATGGTAAGTAAGCTCAGTGTCGAGCTGGCCAGTTCCACAGATAGGTGAGTGTGGTGACCGGTGTAGTGTGTTGTGTGGTGTGGCGAGACTCACGGGACTAGAGGGCGGGCGCGGCCACGACGACGGCGACGCGTCGTAGTCGTCGTGCAGCGACGAGTGCGAGCCGCCGCCGGGCGACGGCGACGGCGCCGCGCTGCCCGGCCCGTACTCCTTGCGCGACCCGCCCTTACTCGAGCCCGACCCGCCCCCGCATGCCTCTTCACCTGATGCTGCAACAATGCGTACTGCCACATTAGTTTAGTGCCAATGGAAGTGCAAGGCATTTACGACATTGAGCTCGGAGGGAGACTGTCCTTTGTCTTTGATGGACATGTAAGATATAGCGTGACCTATAGACAAGACGGAATGATGGCCTGGGAAAGGTTGCTGGAAGCCCATGGGGGCGAGAAGCACATGATGTCTCTATGGTGATGCTTTTTGGGTGAATGACGATGAAGAATATACTCGAAACTTAATTGATAAGTTCATACCTGCGGAAGCGTTACTAAGCGTGCTCTGTTGGCTGCCTTCATCTAGCGGCGCGCCGTCCGGGCCGGTGGTGACGAGCGCGGTGGCGGGCGCGGCCGGCCCGTTGTCGTGCGGCTCGGCCGGCGCCGTGGGCGGAGGCATGGCGCCTTCGGGGGCTCCTGGTGTACCCGGCCCGCCGGGGCCTGGGGGACCCATGTGCCGGGGTTGCTGCTGAAACAGCGCGTACGCGCGGTTAGATAAATGCTGAGCAAAGTAAATTAGGGATCACCCATATCGACTGTCGGTGATACAGGCCAGAGTTTCGATCAACACTTTGATTTTAGATCGCCTGTTCCTCTCAGTTTACAGTCGAGGCAACTTATTAGTGAGTCAGTATGCAAACAGTCCAGTTGCGGTACCTTGAGAGGAGGGTAGTGCTGCGGCGGATGCTGTGGCGGCGGCGGGCGGTACCCGTACGGGTAGGGGTGGTGGTTCCTCGGCGGGTAGCCGTAGGGCTGCGGCGGCGGGTAGTGCGGCGGCTTGTAGCCGGGGTGGTGCGCGTAGGGCTGCGCCACCATGGCGCCGGGGGGCGGGCCGCCGCCGGGCGTGGGCGCGCCCGCAGCGCCGCCGGGCCCCGGCCGCGCCGTCGGCCCGCTGCCATCCGACAGCGATGACGACGTTCGCGGCGGCATCGCTACGTTCTGCGTGCCTGAAATGAAGGAATCGAACAATAAGATTTAATTCATTCCACATATAAAACTAATGTAAAGTATACACTAACTCTTCGAACTTCAAAACCCACCAGATAACTAGCTGTACTACAGAGTAAACAACATTCTCTAGTCATAACTCCGAACTAGGGTCGCGCCAGTTTATAACACAGATCCAAGTTGAGTGTCAAGTGTATCAATTAAATAGTATACGAGAGTGCAAGCGACAAACATTGGCGTATATCGGTTTAGTGATCGATCGTGGAGCCCGGCGCCGGTGCTCGCACACACAATTTGAATAATACAGTTAACGAGGGCTCGCCTA
This sequence comes from Cerastis rubricosa, assembly GCA_949152445.1. NCBI lineage: Eukaryota > Metazoa > Arthropoda > Insecta > Lepidoptera > Noctuidae > Cerastis > Cerastis rubricosa. Next base: position 6,985,198 of record OX424547.1, read on the forward strand.
AGCCGGCCGAGCATCAATCGAGGGCGGAGAGACGCATCCAATCACTTTCGTTTTCCATCGGCACGTGAGCAGAATGCGCCGCTAGCCTGCGAATTCTCGCTGCACTTTATTGCATCCGTATATGTGCATACGACATGCACGCAACGCATTGACCGAGGCCGAGATACGAGCGGCAGTGATTTGCGACGACGAAAGTGGTATTGCAGCTTTTATGTAGGTCGATTTGGAGTCGGTTATGTTAGTGTTACGTGAGAGCGACTACCGTCTGTTACACAGTTAATATACATTTGCAATTACGGCGGTGCTGTGGCGAAAACTGCGCGCCGACTGAAGCGGTGCGCGTTCTAGCTTTTAGTGCACATTTGAAATGCGCCCTTTACGACGACGACGTTTTGTATGAATAAAGATAAACACGTGCGAGGGTCGTCACTTTAATCTCATCAGCGGGCTATTATCGGGCCATTATATTGTGTCGGCGCGATCAGACGGCCGGCAGACGGCGAGGCGCCGGTGAATCATAGATAACAGCGTTGTGCCATACGCGCCCACCTATATATCTATTTGTTTACGGCGACCTTTAATGAGTGTAGCGGCAGCGCCACGGTAATGGGGTCGTCCCGACTCGACTCACATCCGACCAATCCCTCGTAAAAATAGCACGCGTCCTCTTTTGAAATTTGTAATAAAGATAGCTTGCATTCGTGTATGTGTCGACACAAATATTCTATTTTGCTAATGATTCTAAGCCTTAGATCTGTTAGTAAACAACAGCTGACAGGCTCCTAACATGCTTGAGCCAACTGTTATCAAGTGGACGAAATGCCGTGTAATCTCCATTGTTTGCTTTTAGACAGTCGCAATCTTCAACATACGAGTGCATTGTTTCACGTCACAACAACAGCGTCTGTAGATACAGAGAATGACGCGAGTGTAAACGACAGAACCTATAGACTATTAATAGCCCAAGACGACATCCCACACACACACAACATCGACATCTTTTCAAAATGTTTCGGTTACTCACTAGTTACTTTGTCCACTCTGCAGATTTGCCAAACATGGGGACAGGGGTATACAATAAGACTTGCATAGTTACCAAGCATCGGCGCGGCGCATACAACAAATTTTCTAACATGCAATGGTCTCATATATCTTACGATACTTCTCCACAAATAGCCAAACCGTTTGCGTGCACAATCGCCCTAAATGCAATACGTCTTTAGTCTTGATTGAGCAACGCAGCAAGTCGTGGAGTCGAACCAGCTCTGTCAAGGGCAGCGCCCGTCACCGCGCGGCCGCGTGCGTAACGCACCAAGCCGAGGTCTTTACTTTCCCATCCGACAATAACGCCGCAGTTGCACGTGCAACTCGGTGCAAGGTTTCTGTTAATGATACTTTAGAGATTGAACATGACTGTGTCTTTCGGACAGAAAAAGACTCTGAACGAAAAGAAACTGACACGATTTTTTCAGTAAAAGCTGTTTCAGAAAATTGGTGTGTAATCAAACAGGATGCTTTACAGACATTTCATCATTACTGTGTTACATGTCTAGCATGTTATCAACCTATTTGCACAGAAACTAGATATACCTCATTTTAAAGGTAGGTAGCGAATATCAATATACCTATGACTGTAGCCATTATCCGCACGAATGCCTTTTTTGTCTGACAAGCCGTTCTGTAATATTATCCTCTCCCTTTTTAAACTCCTGCTGTTCCTGCAAACTTTACTCAGCAAAAACTTGTTAAAGCGCGAATGAACGCTCGAAATACCTTAGAGCATAGATATAACACGGCGTGCATCAAAGTCAAGTGTCAGGCACGAAGGGCGCGGGCTTGCGAACAATGTGCGGACAGCGCGAATCCACCGCGGTCATAGCAACCAACACATTCCGCGCATACGATCAACCACGCCCACGTTACCTGCATGTAGGGCTACCGAATGATCGGAATCGAAATTGATTATCGGTAGAAAGTGTGGAATGTGTCAGCTCGTTGTTTTGTTGCCATTCGGGGGAACGTATGCACTTTCAGATCTCTTATACTCTTATGGGGGATGTGAGAGGAGAAAGCAAGCGGGCGGGAGTAGCCAGTAGCACTGACCAATAGTTCCACGGACTAGAAGGTAAATGGAGTGCTCGGTCGATCGAGTACATTTCCAAAGAACAACCTGAGCGTTCTCCCGTATATAGTATATATTATAATTCCATTTATGGATCAGTCAAACTTATTAGAAAAATTGCGGGTGGCTCCAGACACTAATAGATACTTGAAAAAGTCCACAAAGAACACACAAGTTAATAAAGTAAATATCCCGTTACAAGTGTTATTGATAGTGTTAGTGACCATGTCAGTTTAAAAACTTTTATACTTGAAAAAGTATTTGTTCGGAGAGGTTTCCGTGTCCGGAGTAGTGTTCGCAATTATATTTATTGTTGTGCCGTACCGGTTTTCAACCGAACCTTTACATGTGCGATGTGGTAATGCCCAAATATCTGTCGTGTGATTTTTCATGTATCATCCATCATCGTCCGTTTTTATTGTGGTCACATTAAGTGAATACTGAAAATAGGAAAACTAATCTCAGTATTTATAAGTTTCCTACTGGCAATGTTTTTATTATTTGCAAACCCTAGATCACCACCGCAAATTACTTCCATTGAAACCAACAAGACAAGTTATTTAACTGCGTCGGTATAAGATATATTTACGCAGAATTACATACATAACTAGCTTGATACCTTATGCTGAATTTGTAGTTTCAATAAACAAGTTCTGAGGAAATAACAGAAAATCTTTTGACAGTAGAAGACACAGCATATTTTCGTTAATATAGGTACTTAGGCTATATGTATAGAAGTTGCGTCAAGTGCTCACAATTTACACCAAGTATCTAAACTGACAGACTCACAACGTGGTCGTTCAGAAGTGGTGTGACATGAGTATTTGTACTAAGAGAATTCATAGTCACGCAGACACGACGCTATTAGCAGCACGATTTATGCCATGTATTCTATCTGTACTTATGGATTCATAATATATTTTATGTCATAATTGTATCAGTTTATAAATGTATTTTTCCTGGTTAATGGCGAAATTACTGAAATGCAATGGAAGCTTCGTAATTTATGTAATTAGTAGTATTAGTAATTTTGCAATATTTTGACTGGATAATCATCATCTGCCTAGCCTTTACCAAACTATTTAGGTGTCTGCTTCCAGTCTTAACTGAATGCAGCTGAGTACCAGTATTTTACATGAAGCGACTGCCTATCTGACCTCTACAACCCAGTACCTGGGTAATACGATACCCCTTGGTAAGACTGGATGTCAGACTTTTGGCTTCTGACTACTCGTAACAACTGTCAAAGATCTACAAATGACAGCCGGTACCAACGGCTTAACGTGCTTTCCGAAGCACGGAGGAAACTTGGTATGTAATTATGGTCACCCACCCATCCACGGACCAACCTCGGCACGCATGGCTTAACCTTAAACATCGACTCGTGCGGCTGTTATTATTTAGCCACGAGCTCCTCCTAATATTTTGACATGATAATATGCCCGGCTATGTAATCCCTATGTATTCAAAATTATGTAAATAAATAATTATGCCCAAATAAGAATAAACAATAAAAAAGCTTTTCTTATGTACTTAATTTCTTTTAAAAATGGTACTCGCATATATGTACGTGTTAAGAGCAAGGAGTATAAACAGAACATAGACAATAGCGTTAACAAGCGGCCTAGTTGAGACAAACGGTGGCGTCGGAGCGACGGCGGTGTTTGTCGACCCATTTAACTTGATCACCACTAACACACTCGCCGTCCCCACATACCACAACATATGCAACGCTGAACTATCTTAGAATTTACACATTTCTACAGTTTACATTCAACATTGAACTATGCTGAACACTGCAGCAGCTGCATACTAAAACTTTTAGTTACATCATCTCGGGAATTCCAAAATGAAATAGCATTTTAAACCGTGTTTAGCGATTTCATACGAACGGTTGAATAAATTTCATTTATTCAATATCGCGAACCGAGGCAAATTGTCACAATGGCTATGTAACAAACAAAACAAATCAAATGAAACCTTTAGAGTGTTTCATTGACAAATTAAATCTCGTTTTCCTTTTCAATCTTACAACAATCTCGGGGAGAGGGACCGAAAACAGGGTGGTTGTTACGTCTGTGAGGTAAGTACATCTGGTTATCGGGCGTGGGGGGTGGGTACACTTGTACTCTTAGTGAATGTGTATAGTATACTATAGAGTGAGCCGGGCAAGTCTGGCCGAGGTTAGGGAAAGAATGTCCGCACCATTAGCCAAGGGGGCAGACGGAACGGGGTGAATGGGCTGTCGAACCCTCCGTCGACCTTGACTTGCCGAGATTTATCACTTTTCCGGGGTAATCTGAATACAATTAGGCGATGGGCAGCCAACGGGCGGGACCGCAGACACGCAACAGGTTCCCGTTACAGGAGTCATATTCTTTTGCAAGTTTTTTTTGAGCTCCCTCCGTTACTCAGGCCCGCAATGTATTCAGATCTTAAATCTCAAAACCGAACAAGAATAATGAGATCATGTTTACATTGAATGGCACTTGTGCTTCGCAAAACAAACCTGTGCGTACTTTTGATCAATATCAAAGTGAATGATACTTGAGCTTTGAAGAAGTCTGGACTTGTTGACTAGAACAAAGACATTACAGAGAGAGCTGATCACAATAGAATTTGCTTAGGTGACTTTTTGATATAGAATTTAAAAAAAAACTGGATATAAATAAATCCAGAATCTCGAAATATTCAAAGAAATAGCATAGGTTACTATGAAATAAATTGTTTGCGCCAGCAATAGGTGAGCGGTCGTTGGAAGAAAGAACACCATAAATAATAATACCAACCACGGCGTTCCCGGCAAAAAGTATTCAAACCAAACCACGGAGGATCGTTTACGTGAAAACGATGAAAACAAACATTATGGCAGGATCGGGGCAAAAAGCGTTTTGTTTTACTTTTTTTTTTCAAAGTTGTAGGTCGATGGCCTTGCCAAGGACGTGCAAGCACGTGGCGGTACATAGAGGCATTTGACTTAAACGTCAAACACTCGTAACGACCCTCACTCACACATGTGTGAGGGTGAATACTTAATGCACACAATCAAGCACAGATCACTTCCCAACTTAGTAACAAGCGATAAAATACGATAACACATAACTGCATTATGAAACCGTATTAATTAGAATTACGTAAAGGTTTTATAACGTAAGTTATTAATTGTTATTATGTTATGTTAAGCTTATGACACACGATATGGAAACGAAATGTGTTTTCACTGATTTACATTGTTTCTCCTGGACATGCTAATAATCGGCATATGGTTATTTTTTTTTATTATGACAGTTCAAAGGCCTAAACAACCTTATACTTACTTACCATCAGCTTTAATGCAACAAAATCCGGATCAACTTCTAATGTTTCTACATAAAATGTTAAGAGCTAAGTATAAACCGAAGTATAAATATAGGTTTCAAATGTCACGGAGAAACAGCGAGCGGCAGCGTTCGACTCGGTCCCAAGAGCCAGCCTTATCTTAGTTGATGGCATTCCACTGCTCGGCGGCCGATACGCACGACGGACGACTGCGAAACGCTTTTAGCGCCCGTATACTCAACAAAGACCAGTGGGCCAAGGAATTATCGCCCAACACGACGATAGCACAAGGTCTGAAATGCCATAGCCGCGATAATAGGTACACTTCGCGCAAAAGAAACCTTATTGGTCGAAAATTAAAGTCGTTTTCGAAAGTCACGTTGTATGCGGGCGTCAAACAATACGCAATTCACCTTCGAACGCGTCGGGTTGCGGTATTGCGGCTTCATTGTGTTAAAATAACGATGGAACTTGGATTGGAAACGAGCACAATGCGGTCGATAAACAGAAATTTATTTTTATTTACACATCGATAAAGAATATTACGATCAATCAATGAGACTGCCGATGCCGCATAGATAAGAGATAACGAATTCTTGCACGCAGATACTACATACCTATATTTTGATAATATTGCCCCTCAATTCGATTTGATCGAATATGCATACTTATTTTATTTACTTGATTCCAATTTCGTACAATAATAATGACATACATATTTTTTACTTAAGATATAAAACTTTTCTAACCTAGTAACTAGATTTGTCATTCTATAATTAGAATTTGATTTGTGTATCGTTAAACGATATATTTGATAACCTATCAGTATATTTTTAGACGTAGGTACGTAAACTAAAAAGTTTTACCAACTTCTAAAACAATGTGAGTTTCATTAGTGCACATTTGAGCACAGGCAAGCCACATAAAGCAGCGTATTTTTCCTCAAACACTTCGTCTATAATTTTCTAGCGCGAGACTTCACATATTCACTCGATGTTTGTCGAGAGTCAAGAAGTCCGACGAGCCGAACGGTTGACGTCATACAGTCATGTTAACCTTCTACCACTCCACCAGCTCGTGTCAACTTATGTGGCGGGCTACAATACATTGCTGCGCAAGTTGTCGCTGTATTTGCCGGCGAGGAACATGAGCAGCGTTGGAGTTGGAAGTTGTTTTGTTCGCTCGGAACGCTGGAGATACAGTGTGAGGGTGTATTGCGGTCATATAACCGGTATTCGAGTGGCGCGGCACGGCGGCAGTCGGAGCTCGGCCGGTCTACAGCTCGATGTTTTGAGAAAGCCACGTTCGGCAATCGGCGACGTTAACAAAACACGATTGCTTTTGCGGTTGCCGTTCGCTACAGCCGGTTTAGGCAAAATACCAAATTGCTTTTTTATAATACCTGCATATATGAGGGCGGAGCAATGTTTATTTTGAGGCCAATTACTTCACTCAACCGGGACAAATTGATAACTGTTAATGTTTTGTATAAGAACTTAACCAACCCTGACTTTAGTGATTTTCCAATTAGCATAAACTGAAATAATAACTAAATTATGGCCTTAGCTTCAATGTTCGTGTTAGCCAACCAACGGAATAGGTGGAAAGTTGGTATTTGCTTCCATAACGGCGTTTTAGACAACAACATAGAAATGGAAAAAAAAAATACATAGAAGCACCGAATGCTTGTTGTCACAGCAGCACCATTTTGGAAGATCTTTTAAAAAGCAGAAAATTTTAAATATCACGTCAAAGCATGATTCCACAGATTTCTTGTATGTGAGGTTCATGACATGCCATACATGCTTCTGCCATTGGGTTAAGGAGTACCTTTGACTTGGCAATAGGGGGATACGAAACGGGTTTTCGGTCCTATAGTAAAACTCAGATTTTTCCCGGTTCTACTATGGGACCGAAAACCCGTTTCATATACTTGGCAATCTTGGCATCATCTTCAGCCTATAATGTTCCCACTGCCTCCTCTCAATGAGTGGGATTGGGCTGTAATCCACCAAGCGGGCGATGAAATAAATTACACAAAGTAATGTGCCAGCCTTGTCTGGGTTCGAACCCACGGCTTACTGCTCGGTCGGGGCTGCCACAACTGGGCCACCGCTGCTCTCCAATTTCAATCTTGGTACACAATTGAAATCCAAAGTCACAAATTGAATTATGCAAATCTCATATTTGTTCGTAATATAGGATCTTAAAAGGTACTTATTGCGAAAAAATCCAGCGTGAAATAAAACAATCGAATTTTAATGGTTTGGAATGGTCACCAATCGTAAGTTATTGAACATGCGTGAATACATTTACAAAGCAATTTGCGTTCCGAGTATACTTCAAGTACGCGAATACCATGGTCTTTATTAACTTTTATTACTTGACTAACTGTGGAAATAAGTCCCTTAATATTAGAACATGGGAAACTCAGTTAGAAAAAAAATCTAAGACCACAACTGTTAGTTGTCTACTGCCGTAGAAAACGGAGTTAATCGTCTAATTACTTGTGTCTGCGTCATACTTCAGCATGAATACCTGTTTTACATCGTTTGTTTGTTTGTCCGGGTTAGTATCAGTTAGGGTTGAAATGATTTTATTATATTTTTAATTGACTGATAACATGAACCAATATCAACATTGCTTCGTTTTAACCGAACTGTGCGTTATAGTTATAAGTGTAACTTGTTTAGTGTTATTTTAGACTACTTCAAAGGGAAAGGGAGAAAAGTATGAAGTTTATAATTATTCAACTGTTCATGAATGGAATTGTAGTAGGTTAGGTATTACTAGTCTAAAATAAGATGGGAAGGCAAAAGTACTTAACTATGTATTCGTATTATACATATACCTACGTCAAACAAATCGTGACAGTGAGTAAGTATATAAGATGCGGCGTCCCCGGTGGGTGAACCCGTCAAGGTCACTTCGAGGGAATCCCCACAAGGGTGTTCTAGGAATCTCTACATTTCAAACAGATGTAAATTGGAATGTCAACAAACACTTTTAAAATGTATTTAGATTCGATACGCGACTCGTTCATCAAATATCGAATACATTTGTAGTACATTAGTCAGCCTATTAAAAACGCCGTCCGTTCCAATTGATCGATTGGTCGAATTCATCATTTAACGCAATCAATGAAGCTAGCTCCACATTTCAGTTGGGATTTTTTTGCTTTAATCAAAATCGTGCCAAGTTCGCCAAAGTAAAAGTCGGTTTCGTTTTTTTTATGTTGTTTTATATAGGTGGGAAGGTTTGTCAATGGTGAGGTCGGTGGCGATCTGGCACATAGGAGCGCCTCGTGGGCCTCAGGGGTAGAAGGTCCTGTTTTGCGTGCTCGCCCCGACCGTCGGTGGGGGTAAGTTTTTCACGAGGCCCTATATACCGCGACCACCCCGAATCGTACATAAGGTGGGCGGGCTGGGGTGGTTCGCGCCCGCAAAAGGGGCAAAATACGGCGTACTCTGGGCGCCCGTTCTATGTGGGTCAATGTCGGGAAAGCCCGTGTCTACCGGTGACGGAGTATGCACAACGAATCTGATCAACACACCCGTGACAAAACAAAGGATAAGGCAAAACCTCCCAAGAATGTATTAAGACCTTAATCCCTGGAAATAAGGTTCAAATTCGAAGAGAACTCGAACGAGGTGCAACTTTATACAAAATTACTTGGTTCACGAAAACACTGATTGGGATGATAAGTTGATTAATGATTACTCTTATATGATATGTAAATGATGTGCTTAGAATCATATTCTTTTACACAGTAATAATGTACTTCATTAATTAGCTTGTTTCAAAAATAAACAAACTCGTGATGAAATTACTATCAAAGTTCTGAGTCATATACATATAACACCATTCGCATAAATCGAGCCTTACTAATAATTTACAATATTTTAAATTGCAATTAAACTTGGTGGTTTCACTCATTCATGTAAAATTGATTATCCTTCAAATTGGAAAAGTAAGTTTGACTTGAGCTCAAGAAAACAGACCTTACCGTCAATGTTTAAAAGGCATTTAGAAAAACAAATTCGGCCATACCTTGGGACAGTTTTGCCACATACTGTTTCCAACCAATGACAAGACATGCAGCTTTTATGTGACTAGAAGTCGTTCGTATCGTTTGGGAACATTGTTTTATTAGCTGTAAGTTTCCCAAACAGCATAAAATAAAATTATAAATGCGTAATTTTGGATTTATGGATTTTTGTTACTAAATCACACACAAAATTAGGTAGCCAGGTATCGAACCGTAAATTTTTGGTTTTCGTCAAAATTGGCTCGAGACTCCATTGTGTATTTTTCGCTTTCCCTTATAGTTTCAGATTTGGCCATCACCCATGCGCACTTGCATAATTCACCCTAGATACTATCTGTTCCGCTCCAGTCCTTTGAGTGCTTTCCGCTAATCCTCATAGTTTAGGAATTGGCCAACCACTCCCATGTGAACAATTTATCCTTTCTATTATAAAAGCGAAAGTTTGTGATGTTTGTTACTCTTTAACATAGGTAGTTTATATCCTATATTAACACATATTGTATTTTTATCCCGGTAGTACGTCCCCGTAGGAAGATGATTGCACGCCACGCGGGCGAAGCTGAGGACATAATGCTAGTAAGTATTTTGAGAACTTACCAACAGCAGGTGACATGGAGCGTGAGCCAGTGGAGCCTGTTGGGCTGGGCGTCGGCCTCAGGTGCGGCGTGGTAGCGCGCCCAGCGCCGCCGCTGCCGCCCGAATCATTGCTGTTTTGACCGGTCAGATCCTGGAACAACACAGTATAACATTAATATCAACAATCTAAGATGTGTGGAAAAGTCTAAAGTGGCCGGAAGAAACTAGAATGCCAGCCATAACACAAAACCGCCAAAACTGGAGAGATTTGGAAGAGACCTACACTAAGCTTTGGGTGGCCAAAGCTTGAAACTTTTTGAATGAAAATTAGACCTAATCATTCCACCTACCGCAAAACCTGCAAAAGTATTTCAACTAACCCTATTGCTATCAGCACATCTAAACCACGTTCAAGAACTGACAGTTTTAATATGTCATAGCAATGATGAAACTGACATGACAGATCTTGAACGGAAATTCGTCCTAAGCTGGTTACATTGACTCAACATACAACCAGAAGGAACCTTTATGTTGCAATTATGATTTGAGTGGGGATAAGCATGATATATTATAATTGATTACGATTACTTTCAAGAATGCTAATTCTAGGCTAATACGTAGTTACATACCTAACTACGTATGAGCCTAGAATTAGCATTCTTGTAGTACATAAGTTCAAGTTCGTGAACTCGGGTATAAACCTAGCATTACACTAGGTCCTTTGATACGTCGATAATGTCTTGGAACTAAGCTCTCATGAATTGAAATCTTTAGAATATTTAAATGAAAATCAACAAGTTAGTAGTATAAGGAACTTTCTTTGATAATATCCTTTTTTATGAGCAGTCTAAAGAAAATTTGTCACACACGTATCAATTTTTCATTTTAACTAGCAAATATTAGTACATCGTCCACATAGACGCGCAAGCTTCCTCTACCAAATGAAGAAATAATAACTTAAATTGGACCAGTATTCACAAAAAAATCGGTGAAATACATGAAAAAACCGGCCAAGTGCGAGTTGTACTCACATGCAGACAGGATTCCGTAGCACCAAACAATATAATAACAATATTTTTAACGCTCACTCGTATGTAAATCTACACACAACAGCAAAGCTAAATTTGTTTTTCATAGAATGTGAATGAAAAGAAAAAGTTACTGCTGCACTTTGATGAAAAAGTCCCATAACTCAAAAACTAAACATCAAATCTTATTCAAACCAATAAAGTTTTTTCTACAATCTTACATTTTTACAGAATTTTTCTCCTCTCACAAGAAATTAGTGTGTCCGGGGGGGGGGGGGTCATTTTACCACTTGACTTTGAGAAAAAATTAATGGATGAATGAATTTTAGTAACCTCAATATAGTTTTTAAAAACCTATCTGTAGACCGCAGGTATATGAATTACTTATGTTTTTTAGATTCTGTTCCCTGTTTGGGACGCCCTGCCCTTAAAGTTTTATATATTTTTTTTTTAAATAAAAATCGGATTGCGGTTCACAGAATACATCTTTACCTACCAAGTTTCAACTGTGTAGTCCTAATAGTTGTTAGTCGAAATAAAGTGGCTGTGACATACGGACGGACAGACAGACGGACAGACATGACGAATCTTTAAGGGTTCCGTTTTTTCCCATTCGGCTACGGAACCTAAAAAAAGGTGCTGGTGGAATACATAACCTCTTCCTTTTTTAGAAGTCGGTTAAAAACGGTTTAAGATTTGGTACTTTGCAGTTAATAAGATAGAACCAATTACCGCATGTAGGTTGATAGTGTTGGATTGTCCCAGTATCTAGTGCCTGAGTTATTTTTTCTGAATGTGGAAACAATTTAGTATTGGGTTAATCATTGCCTTTTGGACAATTAATACCAAAATTGTGAACGTTTTTAATCAACTCTAAATTAGTTTCTTGTAGAATTAGAAAAGAATGGATATAAACAAATTAACAATAAAGGACCAAGGCTGTATTTCTTCCGCTCAATCCAATATGTGTAACTGTCATCCAAAGTCAATCACCTAATAACTGACATATCACCTGATAACTGTTTATCTAACAGTTGATAGGGTCTAGTATCGAATGATAAAAGAAGAAGCATCCTTGAACATAACCCTAGAATTTGTCACACAAAAAGGTACATAAACAATCAAATGCCGTGAAGATCAGAAACAGATGCTAATATAAAAGGCAAATCTCATTTGCATAATCCACACGGTATAAAGTGTGCATTCTTGGGCCTAGGTGAGATGCCTTGACACTGCAACCTCGGCAGTTAAGAGCAACAATAGCACGCCGAGTCAATAGAGCACGGCCACTTGCGGTAATCGTGCAATAAAACAACGTACGGAATCTCCGCAAACAATGCGCTCGCAACCAACACCAAAATAAAAACAAATGCGGCACGCCTCGCGCTAATATTAAACTTGGATGCAGATCATCTTTTGTACGGTAACTAAGTTATGTAACGTAAACCAGCAGTCGTTAAAGTACAATGGAGCAACGAGTTATGCATAATAATGCAAGTTCATATGAACCCATAAAAGCTCACCCGACAAACTATTGTACACAGTTGACAATCATATGATAGTACGTACCGTTTCAGCGCAGTAAATGTTCGTAGCTCGTAAATCAATCAGTGGTCCTTTTCTATAACTACATACAACGGTAAACGCGATTAGAGCGAGCTTAGAGCGGACGAGAGCAACTGTGCAGAGGACGCGTAAATGTTAAGCTTTTTCAAAGTTAAAATCGAGTCGTATTATAGAGAGCGGCGACGGTGCAACGCGTTCTCAACGTTCGAACGGGCTCGACGAGGCAACTCACGACCCCCCGCTGTCGAGGTTAGCTCGCCTGCGAGAGGCTCCGGCGTCGATCAGACGAGTCCGGCCGGTGGGGCGGGGCGCGGGGCGGCGGGGAGCGCGATAACTGCGGCGATGTTTTTGCCCAGCGCTCCAGCTCGCTCGCTCGGCGCACCAGGCGCGTTCTTCATTTCGTACAGAGTCCATTATCTCTAAGGCTGTCCCTCTCGCACTCGTTGCTCGCTTCGTCGCGCCTCGCCGCACCGGCCGCTGTTTTATTGCCAGCCGACGATTTTAACGTGCGCTCGCAACGTCCGCCGGAGCACAAAAGTTTTTATGGAAATTTCATTCCGAATGCGCCTCGCTCGCTTGCTCACTCGGGAACGTCAATATAAAAGCACGATAACGAACGGACGAGTCAATTAATTATTATTGTTGGAAGCTGTCGGGACGTGCTGGGCAGCTCTATCTAGATACAGTATCTACTGTAGCGTTTTCAGATGTATACCTAGTAAATTGGAAACGAAATTTTTTGATGTGTGTTAACTATGCTAGACAGACTAAGTCACTGTCTGATGAGTAGACACAAGATTATAAAAACTTTGGATGAAGCATGGAAAAAACGGAAAATTACCGAAAAGGATGTGCTCTTTGATATTGATTCGAATGGCATGTTCTAAAATAAGCTATTGATAACGGTGTAATAATAGAATCGACGAAGGGAAATGCTGCTGATGAGAGACAATAATTTTGGGATTTCATAATGATATTGAATAAACAATATCCGAATTCTTTATTCATAGGTGTTTTCACACTTCCTAATACCAAACTTTGAACAATAACTCCAATAGGAAGTCAGTACAACCGCAGAAAAAAGACATTTTGAGACAAAGTTCAGAGAAAATTCGGATTCACTAGTCTTAAAACCGGAAGATTTAAACTACATCTACTTTACAGAACTCTATAGTATTCAATTAAGATCTAACAAAACATTAATCAGCTGTTTGAGTGATTGGGCTACGTCGATTGCGATACGTCAGTCGAGCACGAACGAACGAGATCGGCTTAAATTGACCGACTGCACTTGGCCCAAATCCCGACGCAAATAAACACAAAATCGCTCTTGTTGGTGTGTCTACACAATGTGTGGAGGCTGCCGCCAGCAGCACGGTAAATAGAGGGACTAACGCAACCACACAAACCTACGTAGCCTACGTACCTTATATAGGTGAGGTGCAGTGGGAACGAGGCGACGACGATCATGAAACCCGCTATTGAACCGAGAGAAACGCTCACGTGGGCCCGACTAACAATGTGCAGTACTTATACAGGATTGCTATATACAAAGTTTCTGATGCACAATACTAGGCTTTACAGTATCAGAATCAAGGTGTGGTAAGTAAGGCATAAGATACAATGGTTAAGTACATCTTTGTGGACTAAAGAGTTTTAATTTATGATTCTGTTATTTTGATATAATTTTCGAAGGTTTCAGTAGAACTTGAACCTAGGACTTTGCAAGACTGCGAAGTATTACAAGCTTCTACATCTAAGTTTTCCACGAAAAGATTTTGATAAATCTTGATCAAGTAACAAGAAACGGTGAGTCATGTACCAATCAGGGCGATCGCAATCGGTTATCGCGTCTCATATCGCTATTACGTTCATTACTGGCCGAGCAACGCACGATAGATAATTAGATCTTCATATTAATATCTGGTAAGTTAGGTCAGTGGCACGGGAGCCACGCTTCGGGGTGATGTACGCTATAAATAGCTCTCAGATGGGCGTTGAAGCTCGTCTAAATAACCGCAAATCCCCTGCCTTGCAGTTCTCTACATCATCAAACGTGCACAACTGACGCTTCATGTTGCTCGCTTTTCGCTATCGTAATTGAATGTTAAGATGGCTATGAATTCGGGTAACACTGATGCTATTACTTTTAGATTGGTTGAGTTGCTCTCATAACATATTTGGAGATAGGCAGTATATTTGGTTCCTGTTTATTGCATTGGTAAAAGCTACGTAGAGCCACGATAAAGTTCTCAGACTTATAATAAAAACATGTTGAAACAAGGGATAGTAGAAGCTCAACGAAGTGATCGTAAACCCACTTTCATCATTTCAAGTAATAACAAAAGTTTAATATCAATGTCATACATAAGAGACATGTCGAGATTAATCGGCGTAAATGCGTTCCAAGATCATTCAAGAGTTCGTCGACCGGCGTGCGAAAATGTTGTCGTAAATAAATAATTCACAAGGCTAGTGTTCTCGGTTGGGGCACGTGGTGCCGACCACGTGTAGTAGGTACGTAAACATTTACATTACATAACCGGCTCGTCATCGACGACCGCGCGCTATTGAGAGCGAAATGCTGTGCAACTCTTACGAATCGTTGCACCGTTCACCAACTTACCCCGCTCTAATACGGTGCTCTTATACGTTACAGCCTATTCATTCGTTGGTTATATGAAACAACGCTGGATGAACTCAAATCGAGGCTCAGAACCGATGGTTATATTTTCCTCAGAAACTGTTTCTTAAAAAAAAACGGAAATGCCAAAATGTAAGAACTCAACAAGTTCTTCATTAAGAACAGGACGAAGGGCGTGCAAATGAAAGGTAAACAAAGAGGGTGCTCGGTGATGTTTTGTGTAGGGACGGGTAGTGTGTAGTGCCTGAAATGCCTGGCCTACAATAATCTTACACGGCTCGTACAATTATATACGACAAACCACGTGTAGTGGGGGACAGTGAGAAGGTCGCGACCCGTTCCCACCCCACACCTTTATTCGTTCAAAGTAAATTTGCATACGTATGTCTACAGTTTCCGATCTACATTGAGCCCTCAGTGTGGCAGATGAATCACTCCGCTGAGACATTCGATATTTTGATATTTTGCAAAATACTTGTTGCTGGTATTGCTGAAGGGGCATTTGAAAACCCGAAAAACGGAGTCACAAAAGCGATTTTAAGCATGCATGTACTATACATGAACATCCGTTGGAGCTGATCGGCGAAAGAACTTGTTTTCAAAAAGCCCCGCAGCCAGCAGTACGTTAGTTATTATTTACCATGACACACCAAAGATGATTTGTTGAGTAGACGTAGTGGAACTGACGGATAGCAACCTCACAAAATCCCTATTTCAATAAAAGCCATTCAAAAAAATGGAACAAGTAACTTGCTCAAATCTTATCGGAACACCAATGGTCGGTAAGTATGAGAAAGATGGCAAAAAGTTCAACTTGGGTAAGTAGTGGGTCTGCTTGTATGTGTGAGTGTATTTGTGTAAAATAGACGGTTCCGCAACGAAGGCAAGTGGTACACACTTTATTGAATGTCTTTATAGGCCACCTGTTACTCGGGTCGGTGTCGGCGAAACAGCTGATCGGGCTCAAGCGAATTATTATTATTGTTGTCGGATGTCGGCTCTGGCTTATTTATTTGTGACGAAGGGGGTTGAAAGGGGAAGGGGGAAGCGACGCCGAAGCTCAACTTTCCCCGCCAACTTCTACTATTGTTCGATTGTAACGTGATGACGTAAAGCGCCGAATTAATTAAGTGAACTTCACGACAGGGTTTTCACGTGGGGATCGTGAAAGTGAAATTCAACAGTCAATGAATACTTCTGTTAATTCGAAACCATACAATCACAAACTTTGTTTTTGGTCATAAACTTGTCTTGTCTTGACTTTGTCACCGCTATTGATCATTTTCCAAGTTCCAAGAAGACTTATAGTATCTATCAAGCGCCAATCAGATCCATCACGCTATGATACGGCCTGTGTTTCAGCCTAAACTCTTTCAAACAAATGTGTTTCAAACACAGCACGTAGGGCTTTGAAATCTTCTGCTTCAGACGTACCTGTCTCTGTCTACAACATACATCTATTCACTTCCACAACCTCTTAGACCAAACGACTAAAAGATAATTAAGAAGTTTTTGGTTGTGTGTTGGAAGAACGGTTTTGGTTGTGATCTTCGGATTTGTGTGGCTACTGGTGCTGTGTAAAGAGCGTGATATGAATTCTCTCAAAAACTCTGCTGGCCGTCTATTATTTTTAAAGAGGATCTTAACCTAACCTAACCGAAACAGCGATAGTTCTTGTCATATACAAAGGACTTGAAACAGATGTCTAAATCTATTCAAAGAGCCGCCTGAAGAAACAGACAGGTAGAAAACTTGATGTTTTATTTTTCTTGGGACGTTTGTACAGTCCACACCTTAATCTAAAGGCCTCACAAGAAAAGTAAAATATTAAATTGTAAACCAGAATATTCTGATTGTATGAGTTGTATACAAGATTTTGGTAGAAGCAATAGTAGCGTGAAATCACAGTAAAAAATGTGAGAGACATCTTTTCACTAATTCGGTTAGACAGGACTACCGTCCACCACAGGATTAGACTGTCATCATGGTCTAGTGAAAATTGACAGAATGTCCATTCAGAAATCGATGACTATTGAAAAAACTTGATTATGCAACGAAGTCGACATGTAATAATGTTTTTTACAAGCAGAGTATCCCGTTAAAGAGGTTCTTAGATAGATGTGTAAAAACGGCATAATGCATCTAAATAACGACAGACGCTCAAGCTATAATATTACTACGTGGAGCAGCTACACAGGCAGCAAATGTAATCACCGACCACGTTTTTTACCAAATGACATGTTCCATAATGACTGTTTACGTGCAAACCCCAATAAGGTATACTTACCAGCCAGGCTTGAAATTACAGTGTGCTAGGTAATGAGTTCGTGTTCTGTAAAGTTATCAATAATGCCTCAATGCTGGTCAAAATAAACTAGATCAAACCACATTGACTTACAAACGTTATCTTTTAACTGAACACAGACTAGTATAAAGTATTGTGTAAGTATACTTAAATGATTTTGTTCTAGCTAATTTAACACAGTAAATCATGACTATTCATTAGCGTTTCTACCAAACACCCTTTATAAGTCAAATAACTTTTAAGAAGTAATTGGCAGTACGCATAATACTGCGTACTGTTAAAAGAAAAAGTCAATGGATCACAGTAACACAAAAATTCGTGTCAGCTACTGCAAATCAAAAACAAACGTCAAAAATAGCACTTCACGCCTTTATCAGGCATAACAATCAATATGACTAAACAGAAAAAAAAACAAGAGGGAACAATGTGAATGTCCAATTAAACGGAGCTCGCACACGTCATCGAAAGGTGTTTCCCGAAGAACGCACGCACACACATGGACGATCAGCTGACTGCTCCGATTTTAACACACACCACTGAGCCGACTGTTAGAGAACATAAATAATGACGGCCCACCTACCTAGCTATATGTAACACATCGTATAATTTGTATGAGCCACCGACGGAAGAGGAATGTGTGATACGCCAACGTTTTCTCCGCCATTATAGTTTTTACGACAAGATGAATAAAATCGACGATTGATCTGCCTTATTGCTGGCAGTTAGGACTTTATTCAAGTGAACTTGTCGAGCGTGAGATCGCATTAAATAATCGGAGACGCATACAAGCATTACGAACACATGCGCGTTGATAACAATGCTCTTTAGTAATCACATCACAAGAACACTGAAGAGCTTTTTGCCAACGTTAGCAATATGAACAACGAAATGTATATACCCTTGATGTACTATACAACAACAATAGGAACATAGCTGGAAATATTGACAAGTTAGGGACTGACCATAATAAACGTCCTAGCTATGGGAATTTATACAGATAGTAAAGAATGAAAACATGAAGTGACATTACCATGACCAGCAATGCACCAAGAAAAGCAAAAGCAAATGAAGCAATTTTTCAGCAGATTTATCACAGCTACATAATATTATGGCCAAGTTTAAAGTTAGATCTTAAAGGCCCATCAACAACTTTAATGTTTATTTTACTGCTAAAATTTTATCGCAGTGAATTCATCCTAATAATTTGAGTCTGTAACATTAATCAAAACGAGAAATTTGCAGAAAAAGGGAAAGGATGTTCATGCTTGTAAATGAACCAGCCAATCGAGATGTCGAGTGACGACAATTATTATTTCAAAATAGTTGATAGATTTTGACCAATTATGGTGTCGTTTGCCATTTGTTCCAAAAAGCTGTAGTAGTTTATTGAGTGGGGACAAAAAACAGTTACATCCAATAAAATACAGAGTAATACTTAAACCAAAATTAGTATTACAAATAAAGTAACAAATTAACTTGATGTTGTTTGTAATACTGGTTGTTTTCACAAAATTGCCGGGATTCTTATGGCTTTTTGTACTCAAATGAAACAGTTTTATTAGTGAGTAGAGTAAGTTAGATCTTTGTTCTGCGTTTGGCAAGTATATTATAAGTTAAACGTTTAAGCAAGACTATATCCAGAACATTTGATTGCTCTTTATGTACGTACAAAGTAAGTACAAAGATGCCTTTTGGCGCATTACGGCCAATAAATATTTTATTTGGACTGATTGAGGACACCTAATGCATAATAAAAAATTATTATGCACATTCAAACAATTTCAAATTGATATTTCTTGAAATAAACTCCCAATATTCAACAAAGAACAAATACCGAGCGCCGTCCAAATACGCCTACAACGTTGCCGACGGCAAATGGAAACCAAGTATTCAGCAGACAGAACATGCTAGCTCACGGTTTCCATCCCTGTGGTATAATTTCTGTTTTAGCAGTACAATGTAATAAACACCTATATGCTGATAAATTAACTTTCAAGTACCTAATTCTAATGATTATTCAAATCGCAATAATTCTCATCGCCACCCTTTGATAGTTTTTGCATAGATCCATCAAAGTCCTACAGTACTTGAATTTAAAGCAAGTAACAGCAGTCGCCGGTCATATGATAATAAAAACAAACATCTAGCCGCTCCGCCACAAAATAGAACCGAGTATTGAGCCAACGCACACACAGGCACGGAGGCGGTCGGATGTCACGCAAACACTGACAAACTCAGCGTCGGCACACCCACGCACACAAGTGCGGTAGATAAGAATCGTCCCATTTTACATTGAGTCATGCGGCCGCCGCGATACTTACTGTGTTCGCAGGCAGCCTTATGATGACAGCCGTCTTGAATCCTTTTCTTAACTACACCGAAGCACAAATTAGAGCGAGCTGCGCACATGCACTTCTCACACACACAACGGAATATTACGAATGTCGAAAAGGTGACAAATTTTGCTTTGCAGCAAAACGTTCCAAATCATCGACCGGCGCCGGTAATAGGAGCGGTGCCGGGACGAAAGCGGTGGAAGCTAGCAGAGAGCGAGAGCCTCGTGTGGAATATTGTACGTTCGATTGCGCTAACAGTGCGCGCGTTTCAGTTGGCGCACGGCGACTGGCGCAGGCGAGGCGTGCGGTGCGACGAAGCGGGCGGGCGAGCGATTTCACCGGGCTGATATTGCGACGGCACGCCGCTCGCTACGACCCATATGTATAGCTACAGCGAGCGAGGGCACGCCAGCGAACCTCGAGCGGGGGGTCGCCGAGCGCCGAGCTGCACGCACTCAACCAACTATCCAACTCAACCAGTTATTTGTTCGCCTCAGCCAGTCTTACTTTGTACCGAAGGCACGTAACTACTTTTTTGTGATACATTCAGTTATTATTTATTCACTCGGAGTCTTCGAAGCCTATGAATTGTTCAAAAAGAATAATAAAGTACCGATCATGAAAAACTACAATGAAGCTCTACCACGAAATCCATTTAAAATAAATGTATCAAACTTCTCTGGTACACGAGGAATTATAAAGGTTACAGTTTACAAACACTACAGTATTATATTGCTATCTATTTAACTGGTGTGCGTGTGTGTAGAATGTATATACAGCCGTAAGCTATCATTATAATATGAAATTGTTCATATACACACAAGCGCGATACTGTTGAGTAAATATGAGATCGTAGACTTATCATTGATAATAATGAACAGAATCGCTTATCAGTTATTAACATAATAACAGATAATACAATTCACGGTACCGCAAATACACGCAAAATCGCAGTCGTCTGTGCTGTGATACACCTAATAACTAATTAGGAAATATTGATCGGACTGCGCGAGCCAACAGTAATATTATCATCATTCATATACTACATCTCATTACTTGTCGCAGTGCAAACAGTGATGGCCTATTGGGAATGCGGGTCAATGCATATGCGCACTGGGTCCGTTTCATGATATTTATACCGTATTTATATAGAAGCGATACATACGCTATCTCTACATAGTCGATGATAGTAGCTATCGCGTGAAATGTTTCCAAATTAGGAAATCAGTATAACCTTCTGTAGAACGACAATGATGCTTTAGGAAATTACGGTAAGAATATGTCATTTCCAATTATAATGACACACGCATGGGGGATATGTGTGCCAACTTTGTTCGAGCGCAACAGTTATGTATGTTGAAGCTGTGTGAATCCATTAGCGTCGTGTATCGAGTGTGGTGAACGCGTAAAACTATAATATACGTTCAATCGTGGAGCTAAGAGAAAAAATGAAATGGTTGTAGCTTGATTGAACACGGCGCCAACGACGCCTCCCTGCGGGACTCCCTACTAGACGCCCGATGGTCTACGCAAAACCATAACTTTACATCACAGTTAAAATTCTCTTGTAACGTCATTACACGCTTGGATTTTTATTGTTATGTTGACAAATAAACTCGGTTGGGAAGGTAATCTTTCCTGATGACGAAGTTAATATAAATATGCAGATTTCGATTTTCTGTGAAGTCTTTAACCAAACATATAATGCACAAAGAAAACCGATGGTCAAAATTGAATAAAAATAAGCTATTCAGAAGTCAATAAAAAAGATGCGTCTAACCCTAAAGAAACATATAAATAAAGATCATGACAGGGTAGGTAACGGCAGACAAGGAGATATGCTTTGCTTTGTAGTGTGCAAAAAATCCTATAAGCATTATCAATATCATTGACAAACCCTGGTACCCAAACCAGAGTTATGTTATATGTAGTATTTACAGTTGCCTGCAATACCACAATATCTAAACGACAAGAAAACACAGTATTTCTGAGCCCAATAATGTCAAAATGAAAAAAAAAACATAGTATTATAATATTGGTTGATGCCAACAAGATCCACAATTCAGCATTGTTACGGCCAAAAGTTGATATAGGTCTGGCTGTCGCATGTCTGTTAGAAAACGTTTACAAGGCAAAAGAAAAAGTTTCAAGAAAACTTCCATTCCGTCCAATTTGATGCCGTGTATATTGTTATACATATAAAATATCACAATGTCTTGTCACACGTTCTTGCAAGTGGTATTCCAAAATATCAATATAAGCTTAACATGGGGGTGAACTACCAGATATATTTCGAAAATGTTGAGTTATTCTCGAGACTGAGGAAAATATGCAGAGAGGTTGAGGCGGCACCTCGCAGGCGGATTTATCGTTAATTTCGATATAGGAACCTGTTCTGTAAAGTGGCGGTCCGACCGAGCTCGGACGCGTAGTCAACCCGCTCCGCAAAATAAAAGAAATATGTTTTAGTGGGTTAGCGAGCGTGTTTACGATCGGATTCCTCGGGCCCGATTATGCCGCCATTAGTTACATAAGCGGCCGGGCGGCACCGTAATTAGACAATTTGTCTTATGGGCGATAATGTCATAAAAATATTTCACAAGGGACCTTTGGCAAATTCAACCAAAATTGGATTAAACTTAAGCTATTAAAATGCACGATACGAAGGTAATTTTCAGCAAACCTTTACTAGAAATCGTTAGGCAAATGTTAAGTGCGACCACGACTGTTTCTACTTACTTATTAGGATTTGGATCGCGTAGAAATTATTTTTTATAACTATTTCAATCAGCTTTTCCAGTTGCCAAGCTGATTGATCAAACTTATAGAATGATGTGTGTATGATAGACCTAATAACATTTAAGTATACGTATAGGAACGAGGCTTACGATGCACAAGTTATATACATGTGGCGCCATCTTTCGGGCGCTGCGCGAGGCTCAGACCGGATGCCAGACCAGTTTAGTAGTGACATCGAACACCTGCAAGCACAACCGACACCACTGTTCTGCCTACGTATTCTGTTTTGATAAAACCATTGCTATCCCATGTGAACTAAGCAAAATATTAAATATACACGTTTGTTACACTTAGATATTTTAAAGAAAATATACAATCGACTCTTAGTAAAAGGGATCATAAAGGCAAACAAAGCGGACTATATTTTTACATGAGCCCAAAGAGGTAGTATAGTAGACTGCTATCAACGAAATAGATCTCCATAAAGGATACTTGCAATGTCCATAAAAGCAGGAGCCGATCGCTTTAATAGTTAATTGATCCAATGTAACGGATAGGGGCGCTCCGATAAAAACTTAGTTTAGGACTACGAGAAAACTCAAGTAAATAAATGCAAAAGGATGACTGGAAGCAAAGTTTAATTTGCATAGCAACGGTCCGGCTACGTAAGACATTATTTATTTTTACGTTTTGTATGTATATGCGTGGAGCATCCTTGTGTCCTTGTTTGGCGAAACAATACGCGGTTGTTACGTAAGTTTAAAAGACGCGTCAATGGCATCTCGACCCTGCTTCTGTTCTCGTCACTGACCCACATTACTCACTACACGCAATAACAATAACGGTAAACTCATTCATTACATAATATTGCACCGTCTGTGATTACGTTACAGTAACGCGCATAAATTAACATCCGTTTAATAACACTTTATAGTGATTCTGATTGATATCTACCAATTTTTGCTACCTCGTCAAATGATTACGGAGAACTAGCATGAGAGTACTTGATTTATGCATAAAAATATTAGGGTTCCTGGAATTATGTCTAAAAGCACTCTTCGGTGTTTTTGTTCTTATTTCCGTTTTTGTTATACCAGCTTTCTTTTTCTTATGATTTTACACCATCAGCAGTTTTCCAATAATTAATCAATTGACTCGCTTGTGCATTACATCACTTTTTTATATTAGTTCTACACCATTTTGCAGAAACGCTAAAACCATAGGTTTTTTTCTTGATCAGCTTCTCTGAAATATTTCATACCTTTGTGGACTAAATATCAGTTTGCTCGGAACAGAACACTTATAAAACGCCAGTTCGAAAGATATGAACACTTAACAATGTGATTTACTGAAAAGCTCGTCAATAACAATGCATTCGTTATGATACAATCAAATGGTTTCGAAGAAGTCTATCATGATAGACTACAATTTCATGATATATAAATCATCGCTCTTTAAAACGACATGTGTTATTTTTTAATGGTTGGCAATAAATGGTGTCTCACACAACTGTTCTCTTAAGCTTACACGTCAATGGCAATTTAGTATCAAAGATACACACACACAGCATCAGAGGATTCCAGGAACTTCCAGGAACTAGATGCGAGTGAATATTCTTTCCTGACATATTTCTAACCTTTCATGGAAAACACGTGAATACCATTTTCCAGCTAATATTCAGAGTTGTGTAGTGGCGAGACGATGATAAATGCCGTTTCTCTGCTTAATGCTATCCCACCTTTCCGCACTGAACTACATTCTAAATCTTCATTTTGTTTCTGTGGCACTTCGAAGACATGGTTCTATATCATCTAAAACGTCCCGTATAAATTCTTCCACGATTTACGAGCTGACAAGGGTGACGATTTATGAGAATAAATGTAGAAAATATTCAATCTAAGAAATTCTGGACCGTGGATCATATTAGGCCTAGTGGCCATAACGTCTGGACGTATGTGTACCTGTCTGTCTATTTGAAGCCGAGGATTTTTCAGTATAAAATTCATAAGCATCTAATAATATTGGATGTGTGGATGTAGCAAATCGACAGAATTTCTTAGCGGTCTCGCTCACCTAGCGCTCTTCTTGAGTCTTAATTTATAATTGTCAGTCACCAGGTTTTCAGACCAAAGGAAATTCTCAACGTCTCCAGTACATTTATGTATATTGCTAAGTTCTGCTGTCTCAATGGTCTTAAGGTCGTAATAGGTTCTCATTATTTTAAACTTAGCAGACCCAAAATAGTAATTAATTAAGTTCAGTAAGGTGCTGCTTTCAGTAAAACAACATTGTTCCTACTGTTAGGTGGTGTTGCATAAAGCCGACCAGCTTCGCAGACAGTGAGACAGACAAAAAGTGTAGAGCTATCACAGAAGTCGAAAAGTACGTGACAAAGGCCTTCGACAATGTCACCGTTACACAACAAAGATAAGGCGAGGGTTTAAATAGCGTGCTAGATGAGTAAATACGTCACGCTTATTATTTATAGCGTTGAGAAGTGCCGAAACATTGAATGAACTTTTCTTTTCGTGACGAGAGAAGTGGGCGTGTGTGCGTGTCCCGGTGTCGATGTAGGCCACTGCCAAGGTCGAATGTTTAATATAAAGTCTGGCGCCGGGACATTAAAATGGTCGGGCCCTCCCCGGACCCCCCTTATCCCCAGCCCGGCGGTCGCAATCGTTGCACTCGTTATTTATTATCTGGAGGCATCCCCCGCTCATGAACGCCTTCAGTCTTGGGTACCTACGTATTTGTATATGTATAGGACGTCGCCGTCGTCGGCACCCGAGTACGGTATCGACACAATAATGAATTTAATGAAACACGGATTT
The DNA here is from genome assembly GCA_949152445.1 of Cerastis rubricosa. Classification (NCBI taxonomy): domain Eukaryota; kingdom Metazoa; phylum Arthropoda; class Insecta; order Lepidoptera; family Noctuidae; genus Cerastis; species Cerastis rubricosa. The sequence continues at coordinate 7,010,711 of OX424547.1, forward strand.
CGTAACGTGAGGGATCCGGAGAACAGCTGACGCGACTCAATTACCGACACCCTGACCTATTGAATTGAGTGACGAAATTCGCATCGGATTACTACGGCTAGATGTAAAACGTAGGCGTGATCGCTTTGAAGGTCTTGATCAAAAGAAGAAAATCGTCAGAGACTCTACGTCACAAGACGTAGTTACGGTAACGTAATAAACGTGCGAGTAAATATTGATATTCACAAACAATATACGTAACATTGTTTTACATATGAGTGAGTATAAGTGTATGAACACAAGGGTTAAGATAAATACACGTTTATACACATTAATTATGTGAATGGATTCGGAACTAATTGTAAATAGTTTTACGAACAACCGTTTCTAAAGATGTTTGCGATCAATATTGAAATGGAATACACAAGTACAATTCTACGTAAAACACTAAGCTTTACAAATCTGTTGTCGGTCGATTCTACGACGACGCAGAGCATGGTCCCGAGAAACTTGGAACTCTCGCTTTCGAACAAGAAACGCTTGGTTACTGTGGCTCGACAACTCTATAAACACACAAACAACTTACACAAAACATAGATGGATGCAGCGTGACATTCACCTACATTTTCGATATACGTGACAGTAGCTCTCTGAGCATTGGAATATCTTGAATGAATGAATACGAATACAAACATGAGTAGAGACATACATTAACCCACATAAAAGTCCATAATTATTAAATCGTCTGGTAAATGTTGGGGATACCCCGTTGGATGGTTGCCAACAGGAAGGGGCCATCTTTAAATAAATTCAGAATAATAATGCGTTCAAGCGCCGTGGATTGACGGCAGGTTGAATTTTGACATTCCACCACTGTGTGTTATTGTGTCTTGATTTATTCGAAGGAATAAAAAATGAATTTTGTCCATCTTGTTTTGTTGGCGATACCTCGTGTCGAAATTTCGAAACATAAAAAAACTGTTGTTCGCGAAGCTACGTAGACTGCACGAATGTTCAGCATGGAGTGAGACTAGGTATGCACGAGTCGTTTAGAGTCTTGGTCACGAATCAGCGACGGAGGCCGAGGCGTGCCCGCCCATCGCAATCAGATGACATCATGCTGCCGCCACATACTCCAATTCACTAAATGGGCTCCTTGATGCGAGCCTGCTGCATTCAGGTGGTAAAAGCTTGTGTCGTGTACTCGTATAAGCTATAGGTGAAGAGGACAAATAAGCTTTTTATAAGAACGAGCATTACCAACCAACATGTTGCATTGGATAAATGGAAGTTACCGGTGAGTGGTTCTCGTACAGAGCGTTTAACTGTGCACAAAGATGCGGGTCACATTGGCTTAGCTTCGGTTCGGTGTCGTCAGAGGCGCAGGTCGCAAAACGTCACAAAGCAGCCAGTGATTGATGGTTGCGGTGACACTCGTAACGTCAGCTGCCGGGGGTCGTGGGGTCAATGCCGTCACGATTACAATAACCGACGGGATGTAATAATAATCATCCAGCTGAGCGATGTTTACGTCTAGGTATTCACTTTTGCGATAGGGTTGTTTCTATTTTGTTCGGAGACAGCCGGAGTGGGTTTCTCAATTTACAATTTTTTTAAATTTTTTTATTTATTGAGAAACCCACTCCGGTTTTTACTATGGGATTGTCAAGTTCTGGACGTACCAGTGGTAATCGTACAAATGAATGATTAGCAACTACATGGCATAACTTTCGCCGAAAGCAACTCATGCAATGTTGTTTAGTTTATTAAAATTCATAAAACAAGGAGGGTGGTCTCAGGTTATGTTACATTACGACCACCCAGCACGGTGGCTGTTCGACCCCATTCTGAAGGCAGGGTCGGTGCTATAAAACGACACGGTCGCTTTTACGACAAACATCTACAACACACATCCGCATATTGTAACGTAATAACGATCCGGTAAAGGTCTACGATACGATGCGAACTCGAGTTATTCAAGTATTCTATTGACTGAAAACAAACCTATTGAATTACATTACGAACGATCCGGAGAAAGAAAACTATACCGTCTTACGTTTTCATACAACGGTAACGAGCTGATATTATTTATATAGCCGTGCCGTCTCGACTTGTATGCTGCGATAGAATGAATAACGAAAAGTTTATGAATCTTTTCTGTGTATTTTGATAAAGAGACAACGTTCCCACGGATATAGCCTTGGATATAAACTATGCTCAATTATATTTGACTAGCCGGCAAATGTTCGTAGATATGTCATCTCAACAGACGAAGCAAACTTAAGTCTAAGGTTTCCAGCTTGTAGTAAACTTGTATTTACCTTGCTAGCTCGTCTCTATATCGCTGAACATTATTGATGACGAATAATAATGAACACCATTATTCTTTTGACATGTTCATTTCACTGAAGGGATAGTCTTAGCGAGAGGAAAAGGTGACTGATAAATATACACAAATGAAAAAACCATAGAAATGGTGCTTATAAAAAACCCCTCACGACTGTTATTCTCTTCTATTGCAGGCTATTGAAATGAGGAAGAGGACGTTAACGCTGTTGTGAATACTACGCATCAAAAGTTATTAAAACATTTGCATGATGTTTATATGGGTCTAGCACGGGAATGTTATGGTTTAGTGACGTAATTACTGTATTAAAGCCATTAGATCTAATCGTTATAGGCAATATCGTGAGTTTACGATGATTAATAAAGAAGGCAGACTGTAAAACTCTCGTTCATCAGCTAGAGAGCAGTGAAATATGTTAATATAAACAGTTTACTAAGAACATAAAGTTGACAAAGTAACCGCAACGGTGGTACCGGCGCACGCAACCGACCGCATGGAACACGGAACATTTTGCATTTAGTGGTCTACAACGGACTCCTCTAATATCGCCTGCTACATGAATGTACGAGCTTTTGAGGTAACCGAGATTTCTGTCTGTGCGGCTCCACATCGGGGAATGTAATAATACGCTACGTTGCAGTATATTGGAGTTTTGGTAACAGTAAAGCCGATTTGGTACGGTACAAGCGTCGTTTCAAGTTCTCTTTAAATATTTCAGGTATACGTGTACTTGAGTGGAGGATTGGCATGACACTCGGGTAGGCAAATCGTGCAATGTTTTAGTGCTATCACGGAGCAGTTCGTTTGGTTATGGGACGCCGGTCCGGTTTACTGCCTCGTTACCGGCGATCCAACGTTTTTACAGCCCGATTAAACCGCTCACCCGACCTACGGTCCCTGTAATTGGGGTAAATCTTTTTATTGAAGTCTCTAGAGCTAACAATTCTATTGCCGTACCGTATTGTGTACGCAAATAGATTTAAATATAAAGCAAGGCCGTAAATCGATTTTAAAAACAATTGTACGTTCTCATTATAAATAATTTATGCGGTTCGTTCATCATCCTGACGTATGATAGATTACCTACAAAATTGAAACATATTTAAAATTCGCGTAATGCGAAATTGAAATAACACAGAAAGGCTTTATCTGCTCTGTGAGCCGTATAAATTATTAAAATGCAACAAAACGAGTGGGCGACCACATTTTGTTCACAACCGGCCTCGCGGCGCATTATCGAAATCGGACCGCAATAATTACATTCGAGCCGAATGCGGCCACTCCATCCATCTGTCCAAACGACTAAATAAAATATACGTCCGCGATAAAATTTTACCAATGAAAAACATATTATTCGTTCTCTGGAATAGCGAACATTTAATTAAACATGGTATTCAAATAAAACCATTTCAATCAGCGCAGAATTTAATTTTTAAAATGTAGAGACAGATATTACGTACACGCTTTGAAGACAGAATATTTTATGACGTAAAGTAAAACTAAAGCTCCGCTGGGAAAAATACATAGGGTGATTGTTAAATGGGATTTTTCAGATCAATAATCTGCCACCAAATTTGCTTCAATCGATACTTCTGTTTTCGAAACACAAAGCAAGAGTTCGGGTACCAAATCATGATCCTTCAGCGCAGTCACACAAAATTTTGTTCAAATGCACAACCGAGAGATAAACAAGAAAAAGTAGAAACGGTAAAGCAGAGACTGTGTAACAAAAGCAAACAGCACGCAACGTGAATTTTGGCGTTGGGCGGCACCGGCCGGATTATGTAGCACCCTCGGCTTATTCAATTAAAAAGAAAACGTACTCGAGCGCGCATTCTGACTACTCGTAATTCTGATACAGAAGATCCTATTTGACAAATGAGATTCGTTTTAGCCGCGTCACTAGTCAAGTCCAATCAATAGACAGAGTTAAATTGTTTAGCTGTTTCAGTCAAGTCCTACGGTGAAGCATTTTATTCAGTGATTTAAACTCGAACCTAAAGTAGAATAGAAAATGTTACTTGAAATGTTTTTATCAGGTGCGATACATCACGAAGAATTATTTTGTTTTTTTTTGCATAAAATCTTGTCACTTTTCTTTTTATGTTTGTATGAACTTACCACTCTGTCATAACCGTTTTTCAAATTGGTTACTTTCCATGGCTTTACAAAATTAATATTATGCAAATAAATAGATGAAACTGGAAAAACATCCACATTTTTTTTATTATAAATGCAAAAATATTCCGTAATGGCTGAACGGAGTTCGATGAAACGCATCGCAAGACCAAAACAGAATAAAGTTTACCGCGTTAGTAAGTTCCCTTGGGTTAAATTCCGTCCTCAATTATGTAAGCGAAACCGTGAGCATATGTGAAAGTTACAGCTCCATTATTAATGTAACATGTACTAAGCGTCACTAAGCAGATTAAAAAATGGAAGAAAACAAGCCTGATAGCAAGCATATTTAGTAGCGGACATAAAAGCAAGTTATCATGAAAGCAAGAATAAGAAAAAGCAGAATTAGTTCTTCAAATTGTTAAGCAAACATCCAAAACAAGGCAACAAACATGCAAAAACAAGCAAGCGTGAATAAAAACAAAAAAAGCACACCTAGAAACAGGCAAGCATTAAAAACAAGCGCACGTTAGAAATAAACAAGCATGCAAACAAACAAGTGAGCAGAAAAGTGAGCAAGGCAGTGTTTTTGAGTGTTGCACGGAAGGACCACCCGTTACCCTTTACTTGTCAAACAAAACATGGGATATGTGGTAAGTGGTTCTAGTCTAACCTAATGAATCCTTAGAGTAGTAAAAGCCATTATATTCACTATGTGCGCCACACCCTGTATAATGAACCCTCACACAAACCCAAAATAAAGACGTAAAATACCATTTTTAAATTCAGTGCAAGCTACAGTCGCTAATACAGTCGAGTGACAAACAGAAATTTTATGCGGAGTCTGAAAAAGATATTTTCTTTTTCATAGCTAATGTGATAGAACACTAGTTGAATATAAAAGTCATTTATTAGGCATGCCTCGAGAAATGTTCATATGAAAATTTCGAGTAAAATGTATTTGCTTTGTTTTTACATGCGAACGCACGTCGCCTGTCGGCTGATTACGCTCCGCGCTGTTACCGTCATTCATTTGAGTCTGTACACCGCCCCACTCAATCTCGTTTATTATGAACGTGCAACGGGCGAGCAACCCTGCCTCTTGCTTTTTACATTTGAATATTTTGCTTCAAGCATTACTTTTACATTGTTAGGAAACAGTTTCTGCCAGATGATAGTGTACACGAGTCGCAACGTTCATTTACGCGTGGAATGTTTTTAATTGACATTATTTCGTTTTATTTTTCAACACTCATTAAGTTCTGCACCGTATAATCAGGTAGTTTGTAAAGGCAGCCCGGACTGAATTAAGTTTAAATAAGAACTTATGTTAACACTGCAGTAGAAACTGCTATGAGACAAAAGCCTTTACAAGTTTCATTACATTTTAGATTGTTCGCGTTAGGTTTCCACAAATTAGTTTGATGATATAATAACGCTCAAAATAGCTGGAAATTACAGGGGTCTGTCATTTCAATGGAACTACCTACTTGAATTTCAGGGATTATAAAACATTGTAGAGCTATTCTCTCAGCAGAGAAGAATATGGCTAAACACTTTCATTCAATCTCTCGGAAACTATGTTTCTGTAGCTATACGAGCTGTATGTCTGTATCTGTCAATACACGAATCGTTTGTCTCCGGCCACTAAATCACTAAACACAATCTCGTCACTAATAGCTCCAATATCCTACGTTTGACAAATGATCATCATCAATACTGTCTAATGAAGACAAATTAGTGCGAACACCATTAACATTCCGATAATACTACATGTCATGTGGCGCCCAAGCTGGGAGCTTTGGCCGACAATGTATAGAAATTGTAAAATGAGTAAGGACATTTTGAATTTCTTTATTCGAGTCATGGGAGCGTCACATTTCTCCTGAGCATTCACAATGCCGGTAAAGTTGCATAAATAAATAACTCGAATTAGAACCCTTCACGTAGCGCGCAAACGTTGAATGCTCGCGACTCACGGTGAATAATTTCTTACCCGCTTTTGTGTTCAACGTCTCAGTAAATACCTGACATTTAACTGACAATTGATGAATTTTATAGGGAAATGTTTTTGGAGGAAATATTCGGTAATTCCGTCTTCTTACCATTGTGGATTATGAAAGAGAATAGTAAACAAAAACTGTTTTTCTGAGTCGAATATTTATTGACTTCCCACGCAAGTTGATAAAAAATGGCTGGATAATAACCGTCCATTAAAATTTACGTTACATTGTACTTTTTGATCACGATACACGAGAAGCTATCAGTCAGGAGATCGTTATATTGAAATAAACAAAGAAAATCTTCTAGAAATGCTCTTAACGATTTTCACTGAGTTTTAAGCTGATATCCCTATCCGTAAGTGGAACAGCTGATCCTTTGAAGATGAACAACAACAAAAAATAAATCCCAATCATTGTGATTTCAAAATTCCCCATTAAAACATTTGACAATAAGGCCCGGGTGGCAGCGGGGCTGGCGGCTGGGGCGCCATGGGTTGTTGCTACAATTGATAGGAGCGGCGAGTTTCGGGTTCCCCTCGTTTCGGGCGATACACAGCACTCGGCACATTCATTACAAAAAGCGTCACATCGCAGAACGGGCCCCGGTTTAATAATTCCACTCATTTGGGTTCCCCCGGGCGACTCGGCGAGACAATGCGCGCCCGGCTAACGGTATCAATCAACATCAAACAACCCCGCTACGCTCTATCTATACACAGCTTAAGGATTGTACGTTTCGCGCATATATTAGTTTATTGAGATTATGCAAACGTAAAATCCCACACAGTGTATAGTTTCTGGGGCTTTGAACTTGTATTTAGTTGATTAACAATACATGAAGTGTTACATAATCTTTGTGTTGAATTAGAACTATTAGATCTAATTGAATAAGAAGCTATGGTTCAAGTCTGTTTACTTTCATCTGTTACTTGAATCAAACTAACATAGTTGGGCCACTCAATGGAAATACATATGAACCATCAACAGCAGTGATGGTGGCTTCATTAGGAAACACGTACTACGGCGTAGCAAATTCATTTCATAATATGATCGCAGCTAACATTTGGCTTTAAAGCAGCTTTATTATAATGCTGGATTATGATTACATTTTCAGTATAAAATGTGGCGGCTCTAATGCGCTTTGAAGTCTGCAGTAAACGATTCTTTTTATCACACAGTCGTTATGCATGCACAAGCCGACGTCGATAAGCAAACGCCCGCGGGATGTTGTGCTCATCTCAATCCTCGCAAACACATTAATAGTAGTAGGGCACATTTGCTCATGACGCATTCTCATCAAATAACCGAATCATGCGTTTCAAAACAAACAGCACACCCACGCAAATTCATGCTCTCATAGACGTAAAAATAAAACTGAAATCAGATTGTAAACACGAAATTAATCATGCACGTTTGTCTATAAATAACAAATTCTGACAAGAGAACGTTTTCCTCCGTTTACATTGTTATGTCAGGGGAAATTGCTTTCATTTTTTTCAGTTGGAAACAAAGTATGTAAATAAAATTTATTTACGATTACGCCCACAAACTGTACACGACGAACACTTGTAGGTTTTTCAGAGAGGCGACGCGATTCAGCAAACAAGCTTATTGTCAAGTTACGTGCGCCGGACGGCGTACTAACTCTGAATATGGAGTGCTCGTCCACAAATAGAGGCCGAGTCGTCCGAAGCTCAGTTGTTTTCGTGGGCCACATGTGCGCTAATGAAGACACGACGTTTATGATTATGTTTATTCACGTCCGCTCGGTTTCTGATGTAGGATGATGATATTCGTAACGAACAGACGAGCTCATTTATCAATTCAATCAACAAATGAATGAATTGACGACGTCAGTCGAGTTTAAAAAAAATGTGTGTTGTTTTAATAGGTGAAAAATCTTTCAACAAAGCGAAACCGAATGTTTTCTAAAGCATTTTAACGTTCAAATCATGTGAGAGGCAGGATTACTCGCATGTACAGTGAAAATAAATGAGCATACTCGACGAGATGGGAGAGTGTACAAGGAGCTTCATTAGGCGCGGAAACCGACGTTGTATTTTGTTCTTTGCGTGGCCAGCTGCCTACATTATTCAGCCATTAGTGTTCGTCTGTACGACACACGAATCCTACGTCAAACAGGACTACGTCATCACGATATTTGAAACGTAATATTGACTTATTTTACCTATGAGGAAAGTCTCGTTACTTAAGTGCCAATTCTCATTAATGTATTTCAGTAATGTTTAAATGAATCACTACGCGGATATAAGCCGTCATGTATACTAGCAGTGCGTAATTTTTAATAGGTAGGTACGTGTGTTTCTCTTGAGACTAGTTGGTTGGGTGAATGGTTTGCGGTTGATGGCTTTTTAATACCCTGCCTTCTTGATTCATCGAGCGGCAGACACCGTTGATTGATTGTGGGGAGCATTCTAGCAACGGGCTAATATGCCCATAGCTTGAAACAATTATGATTGCTTCTTGATCGATAATTGACTGTTTATTAATTACTTACAGAGTCTGGATCATGTGCGTTTGGCGTGGACGGTTGCGCTGGCCTAGGAGGTGGCGGGTAACCCTGCAAAGAAAATTGGTTAAATTATTTTTATTTACAAATATTTTTTTTTTTCTTTCAAGGAAACTATCCAGTTCTTTTGTATCATCATTTCAGCCGAAAGACGTCCACTGCTGGACATAGGCCTCCCCAAGTTTCACCACATTGACATAACATGGGGGGTTTTGCCACAATCGCCACGCTTGGCAGACGGGTTGGCGATCGCAGTACGGTTGTTACAAAACCACAGAGAACGCTGCTGCCCATTCCCTGGCAAGTCCCTTAGTCGCCTCTTACGACACCCACGGGAAGATATGGGATGGTGCTATTCTTTACGTCCGACACCATACAGAGCCTTTTGAGTTCTTTTGTATCAAAGTAATGTAATCAAGAAAATAAGTTTATTTAATAATCCTGTACGTAAGAACCTACATTGTACCGTTAGAACAACTTCGACCATAACTAAGCAGGCAATTCAAGTTACAATAGGTTACAATGTAACTTCAATTGCCTGCCTTGCTCGCCGATATGATGGTACGTGGTTCGTAACTTCGAATTAACAACATCCTATAGTGCGGAAACTATCAGTGTTAACGATAATATCATCGTGCTGGAATAAGAGTCGGCATTAGAAATGTTACCCAGACTTGACAACTGTAGTAACTAGTGTGTGACTGCGGTCAACAATATCGGCTTTGTTACTAGATGCCGCTCGGCTCCGACATGACACGGGACATCTAATTGAAACCAACTCCGGCTGGCGCCCGACTAAACAATTCCGATGCAATCTCCTAGCAGCACAGCCATTGTAACTCCCAAATGATAACACAAACAAAAACAAAAATTGCAGCGAGCAACACTGAAGTGTTTGTAACTCGAAGTCGGCGGCGATTCGAATTAAATCGCAATTTCAAACGGGCAACGATGACAAAAAGTTCACAAGCTTAAGCCCAAAGTTAGTTTCGTGCGCCTCTGTAAGCTGAAGGCCAGACTTTCGTACTGAAACTTAATCCCAACACCAGTACTAAAACACTTAATGTAAAAATGAAGTCACAGAAGACTAGCGATGGAAGGGACGCTAAATACAATATTTTCAGAGTGATTACCCGTTTACTAATCGAACGAAAAGAAAAGTGAGGAAAAATAAATGACGTCATGAGTTCAAAGTTCAAATCTACTAATCATTCAAGCTGAACCACATTCATTATTCTAAAGTTTAACCAAAGTTTCTCGAAATGTAATATTTGGTTTACTTTATAACTTTTATAAGTTTAGGTCAAAGTTACAAATAGTGTGGTAATAATTTTAAGGCAAAACATTATGAGTTCAAATACGAATATTTAGGTATAGAAAGTGAGGGCAAACTTCGTCGAAATATCAAATAAACATCTAATTCAAAATTTTGTGCTCGCGAATATCACAAAGTTGTAACGGACTCCGCATTTTGGAACGTTCAAACTTTATCTCGCAAAACATACTAATTGTTTTACCTCGTTGACATGATAAATGAGAATTTTATGTAACGGGTGGCTGAGTTACTTTACGTTAATCATTTTTAGGCCGTAAATAAAACTCACTTTTATAATTGGGCGGATGGTTTTGCATCTAACTGTCTAGTTTTAAGCAAAGATATTACATAGGTATATATTATACAGGGTGTAACGGAAAGGGTGTATACATACTTAAGGGTGTGCTGCTGACCATCAAACTGAACATGTTTCTCCATCTGACAAACATAGGTATAGCGAAAAAAAAATCTGCTGCCCCATACATTTGACTGGAATAGGTATTGTAATTTTCTATGGGGCAGCCGATAATTTTTGGTCTGATGGCCGATAATTTTTGATTGATGGTCTGTAACACACCCTTAAGTTTGTATATACCGTTACACCCTGTATACATATAGTTCACCATCATCATCTGCCTAGCCTTCTCCCAAACTACCTTGGGGTCGGCTTCCAGTCCAACCGGATGCAGCTGAGTACCAGTATTTTACATGAACCGACTGCCTATTTGACCTCCACAACCCAGTAACTCGGTAATACGATACATCTTAGTAAGACTGGATGGCAGACTTTTGGCTTCTGACTACTCGTAACAACTGTCAAAGATCTACAAATGACAGCCAGGACCAACGGCTTAGCATGTTTTCCGAGGCACGGAGGAAACTCGGTATGTAATTATGGTCATCCATCCACGGACTAACCTCGACAAGCACGGCTAAAGCTTAAAGATCGACCTGTGCGTCTGTTATTATATGGCCACGAGTTCAAAAATGCAATGAAAATATGAAAAGGAACCCTTATTCCAAAAAAACATTGAATTTATTAATTTGGTCCAATTAACAATCCAATCTAGGTACTTGTGGTGGTAACCCAAAATTAAACAGCTCCATTTCAATTTGCGATACATATTAAACTGGATCAGCCAATTCAATTCCGAGCCGTTGACTTAGAGAAACGTCCGAAAAGAGGATTAATCCGTTTAATATTTCCGGCATTAACTCCGGGAGTAGCTGCTCAAAATTAGTGAGGAAAGTGCACGCCGACTGTAACAGAGGTAAGTCTGTTCGAAACTTATAATGAATTGCAAACAAGTTTGTGAAACGGCTACATGATCTCTTTATCAGACAGGACACGTTCCAAATAGGGACACGGTGTAACCTCATTTACAAATATTTACTACCTTGCTGGTTTTATCATTATTTGAATCACTTCATTGATCTTTAAAACAAGGAAAATGATTAATTTATACGAGTACCAGGTCCGGTATGAATAACAAATGTCGGCAAAATAATTTCGGGAAACGTTGATTAATTCAATAAAATATTGTTTGGAAAATAAAACCTTTTCTCGAAACTCGGGAACGGTGTTAAAATTGTTGTTAAAAGAGTATTGGTCACAGATGATACCCGGTGGCAGCTCACGAGTGTCGAGTCGTCTGCGACTACTTCACCTGCGAGTACATCTCTAGATGCAGCCTTCACAGATCACGCTTAGGGCTGTCTAAGAAACACCTTCAATAAAACTTTATCATAATAATGGGGCAGTAAGTAGACGAGTCACACAATAGACAAGACAAATGTCAGTTTCTCTTCTCTTTACAATTGAATTGCATTATTTTGCGGAGATTGCAAAAGGGGGGAGCGAGCGGCATAATTTATCCAAGTCGGCAATTCCCGACAGCCCTGCCACCGTGACTCCGCCACAGGAGAGAGAATGTACGCCCCACCGTCAGCGCTTTAGAGGTTTCCAACGGCGAGCGGGGCTGCCACACTAAAGTTCGGAGAATCCGGAGCATTTTGCAGTTTGTTATTATGAGAGCGGAGTGCTGCCAGCGATAAGTTCCTCTTTATGTACAGGGAAAAACAAGGACACAGCGTAAAGTCGCTTCTTAGTTAATGTTGGAGTTGCAATAGTTACGAGAATAAGTTAGCTAATGCGAAACACGGACTTTCAAGCGTAGTTTTATTGCAAATGGATCAAACAGATTAAAAAGAAAATTACTATAAATATTTTCCTATCATCGCAATGGACGTTCTAGCAGTGAGAGACTTTAATATTTTGGGAATATTAATAGCCGTGAGTCGTCCTGATAATTCGTCAATTGCATGCATTGAACTTCATTTGACATGAAGTTCACCTAAAAGAAAATCTCCCGGAGGCGCACTTCAGAAAAGTCAAGCAATTAATCGCATGGCCTTTGACAAATATATTTCCTTGACAATAAAATATACTGAGTTTTTACTGGCGAAGGCGAACGCCCGAGCTAGAGAACGGGTAGAACTGTCTCGTGCAACCGGCGCGCCTACTGTGGGGGAATATTAAACGGACCGTACCCCGCCAGCCATGCCATTATTATTATCTTGCCATTCTGTCCCAGTTCCGGGATCCAATATCCAGTATGCTACGCTATCAACCGATGTGATTGCAAAGTAAATGTTGTGTATCATTACTATTCGACTATCGAAAGGTCAACGTTAACGATATTGGGCCGTGCAAATAGAAGCATGAAGTAAATTAAGGGAAGACGTATAAAAGTATCGCAAGGTGTATAGTATATTTGTACAGCTCTAGTGTATTTAATGTTGCTTTAATACCAAAGTCCAGTAAAATATAATTAGTGATTCCTCATTACCGCGCGGCTGGCGTGGCCCCTCTGGACGTTCGTGCGTCTGCTGGCTTATGGTTATTAATAACGCTGGCCGCCCGCCCCACCCCGCTCGCGGCCCCCACGCTCGCCCGCGCTGCCGCTGCCGCACGTCTGACATTTTAATTCCGGAGCCGCGAGCCGCGGGTATGAGTCCACTGCATAATTTTTCTATCGACAATTTTGTCGACATCATAAAGGTACTTCTCTATTTATACTGGATGCCAATGAAGCATAAAATTATATTGTTTCGAAGTTGTACCGAATGAAAGCCTCGAAAGTTTGTCAAGAAATTCAGAACACACACACGACCGGTTGCCGCTTTTATTTATAAAACGTGAATGGTTTACTTTCTGTTTACAGACAGAACTGTTAAGATTATTTTAGTCTGAAATACACGCAATTCAAAACTTCAAACATTACTCATTCAAAATAACATAAATTGTTTATTTGCTCCATATCGATATCGATGAGATAAACTACTAAACTGTTATTCGATAACCGTCAATTCGTCATCAATGATACATTCGAGTTTGAATTATATTAACGGCTATACCGCGTTCGCTAGTAATATTCCGTGTAGTCGGTGGCATGCGTATGTACAATAATATCGAGTGAGTCAGTGAACATCACTAGCCACGAATGCTACAATGGCGGTCGGGCGAGCGCAGGTCGAGCGCAACATGGCTGCCTGGTAGGCGGTTCGAGTGAAAGGGACGGAGCAAGCATCGACAGTTGCCTTCCCTATCGCACTCGCACGCAATGCTCGCATCGATCTCCACTCTCTGTGCTCGCCCCCAGCACCAGAAAGGCGGAACTAACAAAATTACAAAGCGCTTTCGAGCCGCTAATCATAAAATAAGATACGACGTTTCATTTCGACCGTACGACTCTCGAGCGATCACGAAGCTGAAATGGCCCTTGACTCTCAAAATTCTCTACTGACATCGTGGAGTATTACCAAGCGAAGCTCGCCGAGAATTTAGTTAAGCCCCCGCACAGTATGGATAGATTTATGTTGTTTGTTCGGATGGAGCAACAATAGTTGAATGCGGGAAGGTGAAGTACCTTTATCTATAGCAACAAGTATAGGGGAATTTAGGTTCTATTCAGAGATAAAGAAAAGATTCTGTTCTGTAGTTCTGTCATCTGTGTTTGATATTTTCAATTACAGCGTTACTCTGATTAGAACAAACAGTGCCTTTCGGAGCAAAACGAGAGTTGTGTAGGAGTAGAAGAAGGCATAAAGAAGGCAAGTGGTTTAAAAAGGAATAAAGTCCTACATCTCTTCGAAGCCGGCGCCGATGCCGGCCGGGTTTATGTTAGCATAAATTGTAGCCGTAGCCTGGCGGCGTTTAGTTCCAGAGCTGTATAAAATCGACACAAGTCGCGCTCTCCCACTGCTCGGAGTTTCTGCTCCGTCGATTACATGATATCTTGAGTGACGTTTAATTTTTGCACGAGGCGCTTGCTTTTTTTCAAGATATGATTTCGGAGATGAATGCGTCACCTTCTACACTTTTTACCATCCGGTGACCATATTTTTGTTGTGCATGTGGAAAGCCTTCACAAATAAGACTCACATTGATTGTAACGAAGTTCGTTATAATCAATGTGTCTTCTGCTTATGCAGTAAGCATAATAGCCTATACAGCACACGCAATGTGGTTATACAAAAACATGGTCAGTACCAAACAAAAGATACAACTTTTATCATCAATAAAAACAGTAGAAGAATGAGTAAGCGCGAGGAATGCAAAACGAAATGTTTCATAGAGAAACTTGCAAGTCGCAAGTTTAGAGCGTTTCGTTCGCATGCAAAGCTGCCAACATGTGCTACATCTCCATTATATCGTGAAGCTGTCGCTAGGCCGGCCACGTGCGAACCATACGCCGGCGCCGGGCGCGGACGAGGCGGCGAGTAAGGACATAGAAATATGTTAATCTCACGGCGAGCCAAAAACGTTGGCTCACGTTCACGATTAATGCTGATCGCTGCACTATGACGAACCGATCATCCACGACGCCGCTCTACGAGTCACGAAAGACATGATACCAATTATTTTGCACTCGTATAAGGCATGTTTCTTTTTTTCGTCCTTTCAATTTATGGATGACTTTCGAAGACTGGTTTTTGAGATGATTGGTTCATACAGACGGTCTTGTCACGATATGTAATCAGTTTTTGAAGGTCATTTAAAAGGAACAGGATAAAAGAAACACTTCAACCGTACCACCGTTCCTGACAAATCTGGACAAAGAAAAATGGCCCAAAGGCACACTTCAACTATGTCAGAGAATTAGACTAATGTCTTTGAAGTTCAACATAAACTTACAAACTTGTTAAGTATGTGATCCAAGTAAGAAGTTTCCGTAGTAACACCAACCACTTGGAAAACGGTAGTTATTTATTTGCTTTCATTTTATACTGTCGCGAGGCACTGTAAACGTACAATTCCCTGATCGAACTTATCGTCTGCTACAATATAAGTCGCTCAAGTCCTAGTTGAGACAGCTCTTGAGACTAGTTTTTAGGCCAGCTTGAATGTCCACAAGGGCAATGTTAAACTTTATACCTAGACATAACTAATCTAAAACATTCGCCAAACGTCTTCAATAAGGGCTGCAAACATTTTGATATAATCAAGATAAGTAAAGCTAAGGTATGCGAAGATATTAACTCGAGGGCGAATACAGATATTATTGTTAATGTTCACAAGAAAAACAAACCTATATTCCACAACGACGGTTATAAATGTTACAATACGTAAAATAAAAGAGTGGAAAGAATAGCGAAACAGGAAAACAAACATAACGAAAGTAAAAGTCGTCCATTAGGTGGGGTATGGTATGACCATAGACGGTTTATTGAAATAGTTATGGTTGGGGATGGTAATTTTAAAAAATTGCTAACAACGAAGGTTTTCGTACATTCGGCAGCAGTTTAATGTGTAACGATAACAGTAAAGTTCATAGCCAAAGTTCCATCCGCCGAGTTCCCTGGATTACTATACTTTCCATATAGAGTGGCTTCAATTTCGTTAAAGCTATACAGATTCGTATCTACGCGCGTGCTGACACAAGACTACGCAACTAAAAGTGTAAGAAGACATTACAAATAAAATATATGTTTATTTATATAGTAACTGCTTCTACACACGCCACAACAGAGTATTTTTAGCTGTATTGGGTGCACTGATAAGTATATTTTCGTCTGTATTTAGTACTGTTTCCGTTTTTTTTACCGGGATTGATAATGTAAGTTTCTCTAACGAAACCCATGACTAATTTCAATTAGATTCCAGTATTATGCCCAGGAACAAGATAACAAGAGTTAGTAATAAAAAAAAACATGATTCACTTCTTCAAATCTAAACACTTTGTCTTATAATGTGACAAATATTTTATTTAAGCAATTCCAACAAATTACAAGATAAATTCGCATTGGTTGTTTTCGATTAGCAACAAAACGTTTATCATGTTTTCGGGTAGCTATCTCGCGAGGCGCACACTACGTAGTCTAGCAGTAGAGTTTCGGGCAAAATTATCTAAAATTTCCGTCGGCGACGACGTTCTACGCGATATGGGCGCGATAAACGAAATGCAAACATGACGCCGACTCGTCGAAACAACATGTCTTTTACTTAGTAAAGTTTCGGTTACAGATACGGCCAAATGAAGATCATTTAAGAACGTGGTGAAATAATAATTTTTTCTTTCAACTACGCAGTAATGTTATCATTAATCACTACAAAACCGATCACAAAGGATGTCTTTTTTGCTTAGAACCAAAACAGTGCAGAAAAGTTATATGAAATCTCATTATTGCACTGTTTTTCATTACTGCACTGTTCTAAATTTTAAATTTGGAATTAAATTTACCACAGAGGTGTAATGTCTCCTATTAAGTTAATAAAATGTATGCATTAGATCAAAAAGACTACTGGCTGAAAGTAAAAATCGGCTGAATAAAACTGACTTGGTGAAAAAAAAAAAAAAATGGCGCGCATTTTGTGCCATTGTAAAACTTTGATACTTCTTATTTACCAAATAAAAAGGTAAAAATCATGGAAATTGACAGCGATAAAAACAGCTGCAAATGAAGTTGTTAATAACCTTTGATAACTGCACTTTTAATAATTGTATGTTTGAAGGGAAGATGAATATTATAATATTCATCTTCCCTTCCATTATAAAATTAGTGCCCTCGCATGCGCTCGGGCACCAACATAACACTCGTGCATTAATTACTCACTTTGCGCTCGATGCAACAATCTACTAATAATATTTTTCATTACTCATACTCTGAAAGTAGGTCTGAAGTTGCCTGAGGAGCGGGATGAAAGTACTTTTCATCCCTAGGGAGAATCGCTTTCAACTGACAGATGTCAAATTATTAAAAAAAAAACTAGTTATATTTTGTCATTTTTATTGAACCATATTCCAACTTTCTATGCGGCCACGATGTAAAATTGAAATAACTTAAAGTTAAGTATTCATTAAAGAATATATATTTTTTAAATAACTCTTTTATAATTTAGTTACAACAATTTCTTTAAAATAACAGAGTTGGGCAAAATATTTACCATTTTTCAATGATGTAAATGAAAAATAATGGCTGAATAGCTGTCTGGCCACAGAAAAAAAAACAAAATAGGTGGGAAAGCAGCAATCCGAAATTAAATGTAATAATTTTTGCTCTAGCTAATTCATGTTTTTATTTTTACTTTCCTTGTATTCATAATGAAAAGCACAGTGTTTACCTCGGGTTAAAGACTTATTTAGTCCCTCGAACTATTGGCGCCCTAACTTCATTCGGGCGCCAAACCCCGTCTCGGGACTAAATAAGTTACTTTCACCCCTGGGGTAACAATGTACTATTCTTGTTTTATAGTAGCAGTTCTCTTCTACATAAAAATGCCTGCAGATTTCTCCATTATAAAATCAGGTATACAGCGTGCATGGTCATAAATTAGTTGTCGAGCAAAAACTGTTTTCTAGTTTCCTAACCGCCCATCGATTTTACGGAACATTATCTTGTGCTTCAATCGAGATGAATAATTTGTATTTACTGAATCAATGTTCTTTAGTTTTGTAATGTTTAAATAAGCTGTTGGGATAGTAGGTAAAAAGGTTTCCAGATTCGGATTTTACAGTGGAGTATTGACTGAAGTTGAGATTCAGAGAGAATCGGCAGAACGGCGTACGTTAACTACTAGTTGGAATTACCTTTGCTGTTCAACGTTAGCTACTAAATCCGCACAGGCGCAAATGGAATGCAATGAACTTTTCATGTGGTGTTCAGACCGCTCAGTAAAGGTGAGTTATTCTAATCACTTGAATTAGCGTAATGAAGGTGCAGTGGGCTTTAAAAATAACGTTTGCTTTAATTTAATTAGTTTAACAGTAAATAAGAATAAATTGTAATGAAACGGGCTTTTGGCTTTAGTTTCGAGGAATGGAAACGGCTGTGCAATAGATTTTTTAGGTCGTACGAAATAGTTTTCAAAGCGACAAATAACTAGTTCACAAACACACGTGATTTCTAATCCGCGTCTAAAGATAGAAAGAAAAGTCTTGATTCAATTCAGCATTGAATCAACACGATTTCCTTTATAAAATATATTTATTTTTCAAGCAAAACTGAACACGGCTGCTTGTCATGGCAAAAAAACGGAACCCTTATAGATTCGTTATGTCTGTCTGTCCGTCCCTACGTCACAGCCACTTTATTCTGAAACTATTTGAACTACACAGTTGAAACTTGGTAGGTAGATGTATTCTGTGAACCGATTTACGATTTTTATAGAACAATAAAAAATAAAGATTAAGCGAACTGAAAAAAAAAATGTTTTATCAAACCTATACGTGCGGGGGGACTATAGATAAGTCTTGAAAAATGACACTAAGGTTAATAAAACCATTTTTTTTTCAAAGCAAATCGTTTGATAGATAGACCAGTGGTGCCCCCCCCGCTCAATTTCTAAAGAAGAGCAGGAACATTCTGAAAAAATTTAGGTTTGCAGAACGTTAAAAACTTTCAACGAAAATTGGTTTGAATAAGATTTGAGATTTAGTTTTTGAGATAGGTATGGGACGTTTTCACCAAACTGCAGCAGTAATTTTGTTTTTCATTAACATACTATGAAAAACAAATTTAGTTTTGCTGTTGAGTGTAAATTTACTTATGAATGACCGTTGAAAATATTGTTTGGGGTTACGGAGCCATCTGCACCAGTAAGACTCGCACTTGCCCGGTTTTTTAAGTTATTTTGCTTCAGCAAAGTTATAGTGAAACGCTATTTATCTCTGACATCGGCTACATCGACATACGATGGATACGCCTTCTTATTTGACTAAAAATGTCATCGTTCGTAAAATCTTAACACGTTCAACGTCACGGAATAAAATGATAAATTTATTAATGTTGGGCGACACCAGTATTTTCCGTTCGGGCCGTGTTGGGGGGGGACAATGGTGTCCGTCCGACACTCAGATCTAATGTTTGTGTAATGCATTACTACTGATTTATTTTTACGATTTTATAGAAAATATAGTGTCCGATTTCATTATCATTTCAGCCCAAAAGATGTCCACTGCTGGACATAGGCCTCCTCCAAGTGTCGCCAGATTGACATTTTGGGGGGTTTTGCCACGCTTGGCAGGCGGGTTGGCGATCGCAGTACGGTTGTTACAAAAGCACAGAGAACTCTGCTGCCCATTCTCTGGTAAATCCCTTAGTCACCTCTTACGACACCCACGGGAAGATATGGGATGGTGCTATTCTTTACGTCCGACACCATACGGAACACGGTGTCTGATTTAAAGAAAAAATATTATAGTAGAAATCAAACTTGGTTTTATTGTGTTAAACTATGAAATATGAATAATTTAAATATTTGAGATGATGCGAAACGGTCAATGTTTTATCATATTTAGTAGGTAAATTAACATAAATCAAACGGTACTTTTTTAGTTTTTGAAATATTAATTTTAATTATAAGGAATAAAATAACGCGCGGACGGTATACTCGGGAGTGGGCGACACTTTGACCCGCGCGGCTTCAACGGAAGAAAGTTCAAATAATCATACGCAGCAGGCCCATGGGGGATAATGTTGGGCGACATGAGTTATCTTCACATTTATAAAGATTTCCAGGGTTATTTCAATGTTTTGTAAATTAAAATGCATATTTAATACTATTATTAATAATATTATTAAACTAGTTGTCCCGCGCAACTAGTTACATTTTCGTCACATTTTGACCGTTTTCGCAACATTTTTCATTGCTGCTCCACTCCTTTAGGGCGTAGCGTGATGATATATAGCCTATAGCCTTCCTCGATAAATGAACTATCTAACACTAAAAGATTTTTTCAAATCGGACCAGTAGCTCCTCAGATTAGCGCGTTCAAGCAAACAAACAATCAAACTCTTCAGCTTTATAATATAAAGTATAAGCATTTTTAGGGTTCCGTACCCAAAGGGTCAAACGGGACCCTATTACTGAGACTTCGCTGTCCGTCCGTCCGTCTGTCACCAGGCTGTATCTCATGAACCGTGATAATTAGCCAGTTGAAATTTTCACAGATTATGTATTTCTGTTGATGCTATAACAACAAATACTAAAAACAGAATAAAATAAATAATTAAGGGGGGCTCTCATACAAAAAAGTTATTTTTTGCTGGTTTTTAGGGTTCCGTACCCAAAGGGTCAAACGGGACCCTATTACTGAGACTTCGCTGTCCGTCCGTCCGTCTGTCCGTCTGTCACCAGGCTGTATCTCATGAACCGTGATAGTTAGCGAGTTGAAATTTCTACAGATTATGTATTTCTGTTGACGCTATAACAACAAATAATAAAAAAGAAAAAAATAAATATTTAAGGGGGGCTCCCATACAAAAAAGTTTTTTTTTTTCGTTTCTATAAGTAATGGTACGGAACCCCTGGTGCGCGAGTCCGATTCGCATTTGGCCGGTTTTTTATAAATATTGGTACGGAACCCTTCGTGCGCGAGTCCGACTCGCACTTGGTCGGTTTTTAAGTTATTACTAAAACAAAAAGTCGATTTTTGTGTCAATTTCAATTTAAGGAAGTTATGTATCGCCCAGCATTGTCCGACATGGCTTTGAACGTGTTAAATCATTTATTAAATGAAGAGTATTTTCCGATACCGTTCTATTTTGTATGTGTAATAGCAATTTGTTATTTTCAATCGATGAAAGTAACAGCGAAGAAGTAAAAACAATCAATAGAAAATACAAGTCACGACATGGTTCAAAGGAGGTTCAAATCGAAACAAGAATTCTATTCATTGTCTTGTCTTCGAATCCTATTGATATTTTTTGTCGTCAATTAATTTGGATATTAGCCAGGAGTAAAAAACATAATGGTTATTAAGTTTCGGTACGAACGATTTGTGTAGTTGTGACTAGAATAATTTATAAGTGTTTAATTGGAAATAAAAACGTTGTAAACTTAACCAGTAACCTACATAGTAGGTCACTGGTTGACAAAAAGTTTGGTTTAAACTGTAAATCATGCATAACAAACTGGTTGAAAACTTCGCTTCAAGGCTAATAGTTAGTTTACCGTCTTAACTTTGTAAGTTTCAAGTTAAACTTATGTGTTTAAGAAGTCTGAAACGGCTTTCTTGTCAATCAAAACTTCATCTAGCCTAGCTTTTTCCTGTGTTTAACAGCTTTTTATTGTAAACTATAGTTTAATATATTAAAAGTCTAAAAATTACTGTTAATGGAGCAGCTTGTGGCTAATTAATAGCAGCCTTTTTCCAATCAAGTTGGGTCCGGGTTGCTCTCCGGTAGTGCCGGCAGAAGTGAAAACTTGAATATTAAAGTTGTGAATTTTTGAAATTTTGGAATGACTAGGGAATAATTTTGGCTTTAATTATCAGTATTAAAGTACTATCATTTATGTGGTAAAACACAATATGCATTTATTCCGCTATCGTACACAAACATGACAATTTATATTACATTAAAAATTTAACAATTTTATTACAATCCGTGTTACGAATTTTACCTCTTTGGAGAAACCGAAGGTTTTGGCCTAAGATCCCGGTATACAAGGACCTTCACCGAGCTGGTTAATGGATGAAACAAATTTTATATTAAATTTAATATGTCAATAAATACAATGTGTTGTTTTGCATTCTCGTCAAATTCAAGGAGGTAATTATGCTAATGATTCTCGACCCAAATCAACAATAAAATGGGTAGGTGTTTTTTTATTTATTTTTTCTTATTAACGGAAATCCGTAAGTGTGAACCAGCCGTATTAAAACGCCGCCCGTCTGTTACCGCGCTTAGACGCACACAAAGAAAAACGCTAACAATACATACACAACGCAAACGCAACGAACATACGATAATTTCATAGGTACCTATTCCCTACCACGCACGGCGCGGGTGTGCGGGTATGCCGGCGGGGTGCGCGGGCGCACTCTGTCGCTCGCGCGCCTATCCACCCCCGCCGCCGTCCCGGAACCAAATAGTGTGCTTAATGTCGCCGACGCGTGCGTGCGCGTTGCGAATTCCGCTCCTAGGTACATCGTTGAGACGTAGGTGCAAAGTGCAAGATGACGTACAATTACTCAAACGTCGAGTTGGTAGATTTGGTCCGCATGTATGCCATCAGTGGAGACAGCCTACGTGGAGCAGTACGGTGTTTCCCCTCAATATGGTCGGCATGTACGCGAGTACTTAACCGAAAGGTTTGGTGACCATTGGATGGGTCACGGAGGACCTGTGGCCTGGCCCGCTCTCCGGACCTGACGTCTCTAGACTTTTATTGCTGGGGAGACGTTAAAAGGTTAGTTTACTCGGAGAAAGTGACAAGTGTTACAGAATTACGTGAAAAGATAATTAGTGCTTTCGACACTTTAAAAAGGAATGTGATAGTGCTACGTAAGCTGAAGGAAAACCAGCTACGTCGTTGTCGACTGTGCCAAGAATGTGGTGGTGGCAACTTTGAACATACCTCCGGGTAACTTAAGTAGGTAATTTATTTATTTGTACATAGACTATCATTTTTTAAATACGTTGTTAGCTTAATCAATTTTATTAGTGTAAATAAGTTGATTTCAAATTTTTAACTACGCCAATAATACCTAACAGTCGAAAGTATTTCTACATACCTACTTAGCTAGCACATCTTTCCAATTCCAACAAACGTAAAAAACATTTTTAGATTTAGTAAATCGGTACACCAACTAAGGTACTAAGCACCAATAAATTCAATCTACAAATTCAAACAAAATCATTACGAAAACTTTAGGCTGAATTTACCTACGTACAATGTTCAGAGTGTTAGTGTAGATAGCAATAAAGCAAAACTAACATTTTATTAATCATCTGATAACTACCGAACTTAGGTAAGTACAGGTTAGTGAACTTTTCTTTGGCACACTAGTATTGTTGTCGTTAGTAAGATTTCCGTATTCCAATGATGCTTAAAAATTAGTTTAGTATCAAGCGAAATTTATGACAATAATGTAGGTGATTTTCGAAATAAAATTAGGCAAAATTGCTAGGTACCGGTCGCCGTAGGTTATCGCACGGTCGCAACACTATTGCATTTCGTAGGTAAGACGTCGACTGTCGACTCTCACGCACACAGAGCAGCTGCATTGTCGCTGTGTGCGTAGTTGGGTGATTCTGTTTTAAGTGTTTTGAATCAAGGGTTTTATTCTGAAATACTGTTAAATTTCAACAATAAAAAAAGCAACGCTTATTAATTATAGACCGGTACCGAACTTTAAATTGATTATTTATGTGTTTTATGACAACGTCCTGAAATTTGACGAGGATGCAAAACAACACATTGTATATGGCATATGGGTCGTCTAAAAAATTTCAGTCGCGGATAGGATTAATAAATATTTTAAAAATATACAAACATTATGTAACCTTTTTAATTCATTAACCAGACCGGTGCAAGTTACTAGTATCGATTTACCTGTTTATACCTGCCTACCCGAGAGTTGTGACGGGAAAAGAAATGGCAACCTAACGTTTGCAAATTCTATGGGCTTTATACTTTCGATTGGTATGGAATTTGTCTATTAACCAAACCGGTGCAAAGTTTTAAAAAAAATGTACCGACTGAAATTTTTTAGGCAACCCATATGCAATATATTTATTGACATATAAAATTGAATATAAAATAAATTTCATCCATTAACCAGCTCGGTGAAGGTCGTTGTGTAGCGGGATCCTATACTATTTTGTTTCTGCATAAGATAATTATCCAGTTTTGGAAACCCAAACTCAATGACAAATGTCATAAAGTTTAAATTCTTTCGTAACCTATGTCAGTCCGTCTTACGAATTTTCGATCCTGACGCGAGTTAACATTTTTTACCCATTTTTTACACAAAAGTGCACAACGCCGGCGCCGCTAAAGAAGATTTCACTTCAAAAAAATGAAGGTTAAACTTATAATTTAACGCGACTTAGTGTTATAAGACTCTTTTTCTAATAACTTGTAGCACAAAAGTGTCCGCACTGACCACATTCCCATCCCCTTCAAACCTGCTCTTAGCTCACAAGATTAGCTGTCTTTGCACGTGCTTATTTCCAACACTTAATGTTTCCGGACATCTGTATGATTACCGGTTATAAATATGACAAATTCTCCGCTTCCGTCAAAACGAGATTTCGCTTACAGCTTTGGTCACTTGGTTGTTATGCCGATTGCCGACAGTGGTATAACAGCTACGTGACCAAAGCCGCTTCGAAAAGTTTACTAATGATAAATTCGATGTTTAGCCAATAAAATCCGTTTCTTCCTATGTTTTATCTAGTGGGAAAATAACAACCGTATAAGCCAAGCATTGTGATTCATGTCATAACCAAAAAATAGTTCCTATTAGAATAATCTATTTGGAACTTCCGACATATTTATGAATTAGTCTGAATAGTGGTGCTAACATAACCACATTTATGTCCGTTGCTAAAGCTTATTGTTTTTTTTTCCCATTTTTGTTACGGACAAATCTCAGGGGTGACTCGGATTCAATAGTAGATATCAGCCGTCAGCTGGGTTCCGGTTTGGGGCTACCCCAAGGTCGTAAAACACAACAAAAGGATTATTTACAAAGTATAGCAGGTGGACTGGACGGCGCCGGTCTTATCTACCTGTCAATAAATTACATCACGTCAAACAACACGCCTGTCCCTAGCTATGATTACGGCACTTTTCGGCACTTTTTGATATGACACCGATATGACTGTATATAATTTCTACAATTTGCCGCTATCTTCTAGTTACACGCGAATATTGTCGAATCAACCAGTATGGCAATTTTTTTTTTTTTTTTGGTAAGATTGAAAGGTCGTATTTTTCCTTGAGTTCAAGATATCTAATTTTTTAATCGTGATAGGTTTTTTGGTCTGCACCGTTTTAGTACCGAAACCTTTGGTATAGCAATAGACCATAACCAAACAATCTTCAAAGTAATGAATTTCGGGGATCATACCTGATGTGGCGGTGGTTGCGCCCCATGCGGCGGCATATGGGGCGGGTGCTGTGAGTCCTGGGTGGGTGACATGGCACCAGACGCACTTTGACCAGCACCAGGGCTGGGCGCGCCTGGCGGCTGCGTTGGCGGCTGAGGGGATCCGCCTCGCTCATACCCCTGGACAAATCAATTATACTTTTAGTTAGAGTTAGGAAAGAAAGTTGTAAAGTTAGCTGAGTGCTGGTTAGATGAGAATTTCTGTGATTGATTGATTCGGTGATCAATTTGTTTTTCGGTGCGAAATTATTTCATACTACAGATATTATTCCACCAGCATTTCATTAATTCATATTTAGCATTACTTCCTTCTCTTCTTAACGCAACAAAATATAGCTACGGACTATAGCCAGATATCACTCCACTTAATAATTAATTAAGAGAACTTTCTTGCTTCCGGTACGAAGAAGTGGCATGAAGTTCCAGACAAAGATCGAAAACTTCAAGAGGGTGATAGCTGCTACAATGAACGACCGTGCAATATAAAAGATTGGGGAAACCGGGAAATTCAAGAAGTGTTCCGTTTGATATAACGATGACTTTGACCCCCTTTACTCCCGTACCAGACCCGTAAAACATTGAGTGTTTATCGCCCGGCGTCTGGTGTAAATTCGGCTGAAGGATTCGAATGATCGTTGCATGCGAAACGCTCGCAAACACGAGCCGTTCATTTTCATTGAATATATTACAACCTTTTAGAGTCGTCTGTTACATTAATTTGTGTTATAAATGCGTGTGACAGTAAGTGAGGTAATTTTCTTTGCATTTTACATCACGTCTACCTTTTGCAAAACAAGCGCTGGCTAAGTTTGGTTGACAGTTATTGTTTCTTGATTATTAAAAAAACGAAGGCATTTGGCAATGAGGAGAAAAGCTCATCGACTCTGCCTTGTAGAGTTAGTGATGACATTTAGGAGAATTTACTATCGCTGTTTTCGAATCATTTTCTATCTAGAATGTATTATTTTTGCACACAATTAAAAGCGAAGTTACGTAAAGTAAATGCATCAACAGCAGGGAAAAAAGTAGTTTTGATTGAGAGGAAAGCATAAACGCATAATATACGTCCGTTTGGTGCCGACCACTTCTTCTTACAAAGATATCAATGCCGATTCGACGAGCTATTATTATGATTCAATCACAATTTAAATGATTACGGGCTCGGTTACTTTTAAGTTTCTCAATTTTTTCCCAGGATTTTGGATCCTTAGGAAATGCATATGACTCCCTTATATTTTGCTGTCCGGAGTACAAAACTGCGTCATATTTATAGTATTTCAATATTTTCGAGATTTATTTACGTAGAAATCGTAATTTTGTATGAGTTTTGACATGTGACAGGAAATGCAGCTTTACGGGGTGTAAAGCTGCATTTCCATCATATTCATCTTACAAATACATGTGAATGATATTATTAGGAACCGTATACGTACAGGGTTTTCTGTTCTAGTAACACAGACTGAACCGCACAAAACAATCTTGCCTAAAACAATCTATCAACAATTTGTAAGACAGTGAACCCACTTGTCGGTTTCTACTACTCCCAAGAGACTTTCCTTGACTTGATAGACTAACACATTACCCTTGAGACTACATGGAATCGCTACAATGTCTTGGTCCTCGAGGCAGTTAAATCAGGACTGTTGTAGCTTTTCAAACACATCAATATGTTCTGGTTCGGATTTCGGGTATGGAGAAATGTTCTGTTTAAGCAGTTGTGCAGTTTTGTTTTGACAAAAAATTACTCATTTACTTCTTTGAAACAACATCATGTAAATCTGACAATGATTTAAGTATCAACATTAGTCTCCGACTCTCCGCATAAAACTTTCATTGCTTGGGGTTCGCATAAAATGTAACCGGTGTTGTAATAATGAATCGAGCAGCAATTGAAATGGGAACACTCAATTAATCACAGCCGACAAAGCTCTCGTGTCCTTGGCCGTGACTCAGAATCGCGAGCACGCTCACTCTAATTACCAACCTTTTTGTTATACACTCATTCGGGGTCTTCAAGACATAGAAGCTTGAAGGTATTATTCACTTAACCGCTGGGCACGTACTGTATAGTACGTGCCCAGCGGTTAAGTGATTATGGTAATAGCATTGTTGTCCGACTGACAAATAGAAGTAATCTTTTAACCAAATCCTTCGTAATGGCTATGACATTGTCTGTTTTAGAACATTTCGGGGTATTTTGTGGTGTTATGAGACTGCTTACTCCAAATTGATGAGAACACGAGTTTACGACTCTTTTCGAAGAGACTAGAAAAACATTAGTAAACCTTGCTCACTTCTTCTTTTACATTTATTCCCAAAAAGCACTCAAAATGCCAAACCTCCTATGCTATTGTCACACTTAAGCTCCCCTCCAAAATATGTTATCCGGTTGACAATGACTTGTCGCAGGGCGACGACAAGCAAGCTATTGTCACAAAACGGGTTTTGTTAACTGTCCTTAACAACAAGTACACCACGCTAATATAACTATTAATGATGTTCACACACACACACGCACATTAAATACATAGTTGGTATAAAGCAACGGGCACGTGCAAGAGCAGGGTCGGTGACCACGAACGGCCTTGACCGTGCATCCATTATGCACACCCGTTTACTTGCAAACGAGTGCACCGCAACGCATCTACGCCTACTAGTGCCTATGTAAATATATCTGTATGTATAATAAACCAGCACGAAAGAGCTCCACTACTATCGGATGACGTAACCTGATTGGCCGTTCCGCCGGTATTGTTGGCCGTTTCTAGTTGTGCCGGCGGTTTTGATGCAATGCACACGTTGTTCAATTAATTGAACGTTTCGCAGGGAAACATGCAACGCAATAACATCGTAAAATATCGTTCAGGTTTTATTGAATCAGTAATTTGCGTTTAGATTAAAGCTAGCATCCAATTTAGACTCAATTACATGACTTGGATTACAGTACGAGTTTTTTTGGAAGATAATCTTGATTGAAAACATACGGTTTTGTAATGCCTTCAACTCATTCACTCTCATAAACCTAACGCTGTTTTTAGTTACCCATTGTGTTGCTAGCCGAGTTGGGTTAAAGTAAGATTACTGCAATGCGTTAAAAATAATACCCAATAACGATACCAACTTTGGCATAAATCGACTACATTTGCCCTCGACATAGATCTTGCTGACAATGCAGACATTCATTGCATCAGTCAGTCGCACAATGCTTTCACTCGGCAGCCAGTTTCCGCGTCACGTTTCAAGGCTGCAGATAAGGTTGGCCTGATATTTACTAATCCAGGTCAAGAGGAGTCATTCACTTTTTATGTTTCCCCCTACCGGCTGGCGATAATTGAATAATAATCGTGACGTCAACAGTTCACGGCCTCCTGTTACGTGTTATTGTTCTTGATAACGAAACAATATGTTTGTAATTACAGCGCATGTGACATTGTAATCGTAGTGCCGAACAAGTTTTAGAATCGATTAGTTTGTATTATCGGTATGTGTTTTTGTGGTGGGTAGTCGGGTTGTGTTGCCACTCATGTTTGCGTGGGTTTTATTGTTTGAATTATCGCTATTTCAGGTACGCATAGGTATGGCCAAAGTGGGATCCGAAATAGCAATGTTATAATCAGCTTAACCTGGCTCTTGCATAGTGGGCTCAGACTAAAGGCCCGCTCCGCTACTGTGTAATTGGATATGCTGCGTTCATTTACCGGTAAAGCCGAAACCTATTCAATACCTGGCAGTACTGCTTAGAGCCATTGTCATTCCCATTAGCGTTATACCGGAACGGTAGACGATTTGTGACACACGTAATGACATTGGACAGACACGCTTAATGACATTGGACAGTGAGAGGAACACTAACTATTCTCTGTAAATCAAAGCAGATTTATGTGGCAAAGCTTTTCCAAAATAAACATTTCGAGTCGATTCGAACAATTCGTCACTGTACATAGTAAGTTTCAAAGAAGGCGAGGGTGGGTCGGGTGGTAGGTCGTCTGCGTCCAAAACAAAATACAAAGAATTGTTAGAACTTTCACTGAATAATAATTTCGCGGTAAAAGTTTGCCGAACAGAACATAGCGGGAAATCGAGACTAATGCTTGGGAACTGAGTTTGGCTGAGTTTCAGTCGAACATCCGCGCCAGTCGCCAACCAATCCATCAAAGGAGGGTGACTGGATCGGGTGTGGGGTACACCCCCCCGTACCCACATAAATATTGCGGGTAGGTGAGTACAAACCCTTTGACCGAGTTCTGTTTACTTTCGTTTTCGCTCAGCTGACGGGGCCGCCACCCCGCCCGTGTACCTCCACTATTATTATGATAATTAGAGAGCTATCAACGTGATATTAACTACACAGTCTAATTCTAGCGACGCTAACGAACGACAAGCTCGAGGGCGTGACGGCCGTCGGCCTCGGTATCACTCAATATCAATTCTCTAATTTACGAAACTGTACACAAAATTAGATAACCTGTGAAGTGTGACTTTTGTAGTGTTCAAGTTTTACGGAGTGCTTTTGTGCCGGTCCATTTGTGTTGCGGTCGTCGAGTTTTTTAAAGGCCTCACCCGGAGGTGCGAACGGGGGTGTCCCCGAGAGCACTCAAGGTTGCAACGAGTGCGGACGCGGTAGACAGGGCGTAGACGTGCATTATTAGGTGGGTGCCGGAACACCCGCGGGAGTTGAGTTGGGGGTGGTAGGGGCGCGTACGTCATCACCTGAGGCGCGCCCTTGAAACCATCGTCGCATTCATTGCACCCGGATGCGGGCCGTATCTCTGAGCCCGCAATACTCGCACTCAAGACACCACCTACCTATCTCATAGTCTCGGGGACAAACCCCCGACACCACTTTGAGTACATCTAAGCA
Organism: Cerastis rubricosa; assembly: GCA_949152445.1. Lineage (NCBI taxonomy): Eukaryota > Metazoa > Arthropoda > Insecta > Lepidoptera > Noctuidae > Cerastis > Cerastis rubricosa. Next base: position 7,041,265 of record OX424547.1, read on the forward strand.
CTGCAAGTTGTGAACATTTCAGCTGATCGCGTGTGCGACGTGCTTAATGACGTAGCACGTCTTTATTGCCGATCTTATGCAGTGCTGCCGTTTCACAAGTTCAGTTTACTATCCAGTGTTATTGGTACTTCGGATCTAAGACTGAGTGTGAATATGAGGTCAAGTTTGGAAGACTTGGCATCTTCTTTCATAGTTACAGTGAGTCGAGTTGTTGGTAAATAAATCTATTGGTAATTGGATTGTATCTCTGTGTCGGGTACTCGGTAAAGTTTGATGTGATCTCTTACATCAAAACTAAGACCAGATGACAGTGAGAGGCGCCAGAGTAGTACTGATTACGAATATATTAGTGCTTCTTAACTTGTACTTGTTCGAGATGTCAAAACATTTTGAGCAGTCTTATGATGATTTTCAGTAGTAAGTTTTGAAACCTTTTATGAACCGTTTTCGGTTCCAGTTTTTTTTGGTGTTGCAAAATATTTGTTGTAAATAGATGAATTAGAGTGATGTGTCCAATTTAATTAAATTCCGTTAAAACTGTATTTTGTATGCTATTTATTTTTTGGAACTGTCATTTGTAGATCTTTGACAGTCGTTACGAGTAGTCAGAAGCTAAAAGTCTGACATCCAGTCTTACCAAGGGGTACCGTATTACCCAGTTACTGGGTTGTGGAGGTCAGATAGGCAGTCGCTTCATGTAAAATACTGGTACTCAGCTGCATCCGGTTAGACTGGAAGCCGACCCCAAGATAGTTTGGGAAAAGGCTAGGCAGATGATGATTTATTTTTTGTAACTCTGTTTATTTACATAATCCTCGCTGTCTCTTTGATCTAGCTATCGAAGAACGATACTACTCAGCATGAAATCCTGGGTTCGATTCTAAGGTCTAAGGTCGGGAAAGTTTTATTAGTTTTTTTATCAGGAATGTCTGTCAGTACAACCTCGGAGTCTCGTTTTGGGTCCAACTTGTGACAATAGGCTAGCCCCCTGTCCCACAGAACTTAAACATAGGTAGCGAAATGTGGATGGATGTATAATCATGACGATTTTCTAAAATTCTAGGAAGCCTAATTTTTTTTACCTTCTTATTTATTTAATTACAACGGTTTACCACCAATTACTGCAACTAAAATTAAAATGATAATTATTACACATATTATAATATACAAAATGACAAATTAAAGCAAATTAAATTGAAACATATAAAACATGGTATAAATAAAAGGAGGTTAACAACCCTCATAAATTCCTCTCACAGTACTTCTGACATACCAATAAAATCTTCATCCATCCATCCGCAAACAGATCGCTAGTTGGACTAGACTCCAAGAGATCATTAAGCGTAGCCAGAGTTCGAGGAATTGGCGACTTAGCACGTGCAACAGTACGACATGAAGGCACGGCAAACAGCCTGTGCTTTCTTCCCCGGCAGTAATAGTCTGGGACAAAGAAACGCGCCAGCACTTCAAGCAGATCAGGTGCATCTATAGCGCCACGGAGCGTCTTACAGGCTTGTTCTTACATTGGTTAGCCGTCGGCAACCGGTCGAGGCAGTCAGCAAAAACTAACGAATCAATATCTAATGTTGAATGCTCACATTATTATGGTCGATATTAAACATTATTTTAGTCTGTAGCAAATTTACGTGCTATCAAACCGGTGGCAACCACAGCGCTTAAAATTGCCAATTTATGCAAAGCACCAACCAAAGTTCAGAAATGAATTTTGACACTTTATTTCTTAAACAACAATATCAATCAAAAGTAGGACAAAAAAACCCCATTAATACACCTACTTTTTGGGCAAGCTTGATTAGCTTTTGCCTTAGATTTTTACTATGAAGCTATTAACGTTTCCTTTTACGTACCGGTAGCGAATAAACTACTAAATTGTACGTCAGATCCGTTATTCGGAACTGTCAATGATTAGTCTGAAAGCAAGTAACCCGTGTATATTCCTTGTAAGGAAGTTAATTAGTTTGAATTTGGCTCATTCCAAATTCTACGATAAACCCATTATAGCGCAATTATAATTAATGAGGACGTTAACGCATCGCTTAGTGTCTTGTTACAAAGAAAAACAATGCGCTAATTAGCAAACAACATTGTTTGGACCTCTGCCTATATTTACAGAATTGTTAATTTCGGAATATTACGACCACAAACTATATTCAGGTATCCGGAACACCGGCTGTATCATTATTTGCCCATTCAGTTTTATTTTTTACTTTCCCTACTAAAGTCGCTTCTGTCTGTGTAGATTTGTAATTCATTAAAGTTTTGTGTAAACTGGCTGAAATTTGATAATTATATTATATGATTGGGAGTTTAAGTAGTTGTTACCTGTGCGGAGCTGGGGCGGGTACCTAGTTATAAATAATTATAATCATTTCTTTTTTCAGTTCAACCACGTGTCTATAAATGTATCTGGCAATAATATCTTATAATAAATCATGTCAAAACGAAACACCTGGTAATAGACAAGAAATAATTTGGGAGAAGCTCAATGATGGATGAGTAATAGTCGACAAGTGTGTAAAAGCGAACCTTTTTTATCAATTTTTGTAAAAACCTATTAGCAAAATAAACATCATTTATCATTTTAAACACTTGATTTTAAAAATCTCTAATGTTAGAAGATACAAAATGTACAAAACTGATTTTGAATTTGATTCTTTTTTCTTCGAGGTTGCCAATTGTATATTATCAAGTTACGTGGTTTTGTGTTTAAAACGGCTGATGCTTAATTCAGTAAACTCAAGAGTCCTAATTTTCTTACAGTGTATTTATTACATTACTTGAACCATTTAAAACACCTTGAATATGCCATTTCCGCATTCAAACTTAGTTCTAACCGTGTAACTCTATCTTTAAGATATTAATTAATGCTGATAGGAAAATTAATATTTATAATGACTGGTAATATAAAAGAATCTTTGATAAACCTCCCCTTACTAACTTCAGAAACGCTACAAGGCAGAGTAATAACATGTATCCAAATACTTAGCAGTCATGAATTTGCGAAGACAGGATTGTTGGATATTCTATATTGTTGAGGTCCTAAAAGGCAGGATGTAGTTCTATACCAAAGTAAGTACATAGAAACATATTTTGAAAACGGCCTTGTTCGTAGTAAAATCATTTCTTAACATCGATTTCTACACGAGTTCGCTCCAAGAGCCCTGCTTCAAACGTACCTCTGGCTCCGTTGCACAACGAGCTTACGTCAGCGAGCGCGCGAAGCGGCTTACGTCATTCGAGCGTGTCTTGAGCCTCCAAGCTAAGTTAGAACTTGCGCCTATGGCTTTTAGAGTCGTGTTCCTTCGAAGACGGCTTAAGTATGATAGAACGTTTATGTTCACGTGAGTGGATGAGGCTCCGACGCGCCGCCGCCGGCTCAACGATTCTGAGAAACGTTCGAGTCGGCTCTCTAGTTTCGGACATGAATATGAATCCTCCAACACGACGCCCGAGCATAAACATATTTCTCAGAAGACGACATCGTCAGAATCGTTTACAGATAATTTCTTCTCCATGGGTTTTTATAAGAAAAGTTGCATGAATGCAATTGAGGAACGCCTTTGAAGAAAATTCACATTTAGAAATAAACGTTTACTTTACTATTTTGGTATACGATTTCTTTAGATTTAAATTAACTAATGAAAATTTTTTAATCTTTTCCCGAGTAGGATGCAAAAATCTATTAAAGAAACAAGTTTTTAATAGCGCTGTAGTCGACGGGGTAACCACCGGATATGGCTATCGTTGTAGCTGTAATATGCCTCTACCTCTACCGGCATGCCATCTAGGATACCTCTTTAGAACTTCGTATTTCCTGTAAGATATACAGATAAACCGAATAGCTCGATATTACTTCTTTCAACATTGAAATCCATGGAAAATCGTGTTTGCTTTTATAGGTAAGGTTTCACACAAACGCATAATATGTCATTGACACTAACTTTATATTTTTGATTCTCAGTTTTCAATGTACATAAATTTAAAGGTGCTTCCATTCAGATATCGAGTTTTTAAAAAGGCATAAATACGAGCTTATGGCGGCGTGCACTCATGAATCGCTTTATAAATGCTCGCTGTATCTCTGGTTAAAACTTATATCGTATTTTGCTGGAATAGGAATATTTGTCCGATGACAAATCCTGAGTGCAGAGATTGGAAAAGCAGGTGTATTTGAGACTATTTACTGGCAGTTAACTTTATCAAAAACCTGAAGTAGCTTGGTTTTGGAAGATAGCAATCAAAGATTGTTTTTATTAATTATTAATGGTTTTTTTTTAAATTTCAACTCCGAAAAAGTATTTTTGAAACGTTTCAGGCAACATTTGTTACCATTGTCCGTGCAGAAAGTGGAGATAAATTGAATTGTCTAAATACTTTAAGCGTCAGTTCAAGACATAAATACTTATCTAAACAAGGTTTCTGGCAAACATCGTAGCACTTATATAAAATTGGACAGTAGTTTTTATCGGTACAGAATTATATTTACACAAACGTGGAGGTTGTATTGTCAAAGGACTGACTTGGTGAATCAATAGATAGCACAAATTGACTTGCTATGGATATTGATACATGACGGTTTACACTAAGACGTATCGCAGGTCCGAACTGTGTATAGAGGGCATTAACCCTTGGCCCTAAATGGTGTTCTATAAGTTGTTAAATACCAGCAATATACATTTGGGTATACGGTTATCAATCACTATTAATCAACGTCATATAATAGATGCATATCTGCATGGATTAGATTAGTTCTTGCCATTTTTACAGTTGAATTGATCATGGTGGAACGGATCATCACTAAATGACAATCTGTTAGCGTATTCAAATCATTTAGCTGTAACTACAGTTCGATCCAATAAATAATTGAAATAGATACCAGCGTTGGTAAAACCTTACCTGAACACCAACAAAGTAATCAACAAAGGGTATCTTTGTTGATTGTACGTAGTGTATGTGTAGAGATGAATGTCACTATCCTGGATAAAACTTAGCTGTAACACTCAGCTATCACGAAAGTCTAAACTTCAGAACGATAGATACGTTCTAGTATACATATTTAAGTTCAAGCAAAACTTGGCATAATCTTCTTGAAATTTATTTTGTCATTTCAGCCGAAAGACGTCCACTGCTGGACATAGGCCTCCCCCAAGTGTCGCCACATTGACATAAGCGGGGTTTTGCCATAATCGCCACGCTTGGCAGGCGGGTTGGCGATCGCAGTACGGTTGTTGGAAAAGCACAGAGAACGCTGCTGCCCATTCTCTGGCAAGTCCCTTAGTCGCCTCTTACGACACCCACGGGAAGATATGGGATGGTGCTATTGTTTCCGTCCGACACCATACCGAGCAATTTATTTGCATGCATGTAATTATGTTAATGTGTTGTGAAAAACACAACAAGTCTCCTGCTTAAAGATAGACCAGTTCTCAAACTTGTTTCTTTTACCACTTTGCATTAACACTATTTTAAGTCGTCTCCTATAAAATAATAAACTTGTGTGTTCAACAAAGTGAATTGATCGAAAAATTTTGTCTCGGCTACCCATTTTAAATATCCGAATTTATTTAGCCTTTGTCACAGTCAATTCATTGGATGTTTGCTACAAAACTATAGCTGCGGATTCTTTTTTAAGCAATGTTCAAAGAAAATATATAACTTCTGATATTTTTACACAATACGGTTTAATGAGGTCTTAGTATGAGAGTTAGAGCGCTTCATTTCAGCATACCCCGCTGATACTGACATGGAAGACCCAGACGCGTTTCTATTATTGCTTTCTTTATAATTTCTTTACATATTTAAATATATTTCATCCACGTGTTTTAGGGGACAAGTCTATTGCCATCAATTGAGGGCTACTACTGAGAAATTCCTGATCGTTAAACCTAACAAAACTTGGTCTGATCCGATGATCGAACGCAGAAGCTCGTGCTTAACAGTAGTGCTTGCGACCACCACACGAGAACAATATTATAACACAATTAGTGTACAAATGATCACATACCTGGAGTGGCGAGAAAGGCGGTCTTGAGTTGGGAGCACCTGGAGGTCCTGGTGGGGGGTACCGCTGAGGGTACGATCCAGGCGGGCCGTACGCCCCAGGGGGCTGTTGAGGACCGCCTGGAGCACCCCCGTAAGGGGGCCCACCGTAGCCCCGAGGCGGCTGAAACAAAACATTGGAACTTTAGCATATCTATTTCAAAGATCTCGGATCAGAAAAGGCTACGCACAGGGAATGACGTCTTATACCTAATACAATAATCAAGCAACAAAAAATGCTTCTGCAAAACCTGTCAGTGCATGGATTACGGAGTTACGGCCAAGTCTGGATCCAAGAAGTAGACAATCAGTGATTATGCAAAGCAGTTTTCCCAAAGTAACTTAAGGGTACAAGTCTGTCGAGACGCATAAAAAGCTAATAACAAAGGCACAGATAAAGAAACGGCCCCATTACCGTCAATTTCAATATTAGCGCAATAACACGGGGTCGTTAACCGAATTCGGGAGCATTTGGAATTCGGAATAACCTGCAAATGTAAATAAGAAGTCTTAGAGCGCGCCTGCCTTTAGACAAGTTAAACAGACTAAGCCCTAACCCTGTTCTAACATATTCGTCGACGGTGATATACCAGACCAGAGGCCTTATGACAATCATAATTTTGAGGCTATTTTAGAAGCCTCAAAATTATTTTCAACCTCAATATAGATTATAAGCTACAATAATAGCCCGTGCCTAAATAAAAACAGCCGTTCGGGTCGATCTTTAGGTTAAGTCGTGCTTGCCTAGGTTGGTCCGTATAGAATCTATACAAATATATATTCTTTTTAATAATCTATATATTCTTCATCTCAACTATAGATGAAGAATTCCCTCCGTGCCTCGAAAAGCACGGTAAGCCGTTAGACCCGGCTGTTATTTGTAGATCTTTGACAGTCGTTACAGGTAGTAGTAGGCCCGAAAGTCTGACAACCAGTCTTACCAAGGGGTATCATACTACCCAGTACTAACTGGGTTGTGGAGGTCAGATATGCTGAATACCAGTATTTGACATGGAGTGATCCACGTCAAATACTGGTATTCAGCTGCATCCGATTAGATTAGAAGCCGTTGGGAAAAGGCTAGGCAGATGATAGCAAACTGACCAACGGAATGTATGAAGAAACTCAGTCATGTTTAGTTTTGAACTAAAATCCTTTTAATTTTTTTGTTAATTAATTCTTCTGGGTTGTGGACGTGCCTATCTGACTTCCAAAACCGACACTCCATGTAAAATGCGGGTATTTAGCAGCACCCGGTTAGGCTAGATGCTGATCCCAACGCAGTTGCGAAAAGGCCAGGCAGATGATGAATTCTTCAACTCGGTGAATTTAAAATTAGAAATAGAGAGGGGCACAACATCAAAAATAATCCTAGCAACGCTTAAAAGTATTTTGGGACAAAAATAACAACATAATTGTTATTACGAAAGAAACTCGTGGATACCGAGATTGAAACACTTTCATTTAGATAAGGTTCTCAATTTATTTTCGTACTCATTCATAATCTTCAGGACTATACACGAAGCTATTATTAGATTGGTACTGTTATAACATAGCTACGTTTGTGTGCCACGATTCATTGAGTGCACTATAAACATGCTTCTGTTTGCAAAACAAATTGTGCAATAGATACATCATAACTGATTTTTAAGTTACATGGACTTTTTGTCCATCGTTGATCAACGTGAATGATATCAAACATCAGACACCAATGGTTCACTAGTTTTACGAAAGGTAAATAATATTTTGTATCAATCGTTGGGCGATAAGGGAAAACCACTTCATTATAAGCAGGGCTTTTAATGAAAACAAACCACGATTTATTAATTTCGTACTTCATTACGAACAGCGCTATAAAAACTCATCACATATGCGCTGGGTTTAATAAAACCCTTTTTGCCGAAAGCCTCTCTAATGTGCCCGTAAAATTAATGCGCTTTTACTGTAATATCAATTTTCAGACAGATACCGTGAATAAATAATTGACGTTCGAAATAATTAGAAATTAAACGAACTTACCTAAGTGAAGTTCCATTTTAATTGTACGAACTGCATAGTCTCGAAATGATAAAGAAGACATGTAGTAGTCGCATCCGCTAGCCTTATGTCACGATTTTTTAGAGCTCAAAAACTCCGTACCCCAACTCTAGAAACAAACTTATATGCGCACAACACTATATCCGTCATTTAGTTCAGAGAATCAGCTGATACATATATGTATACCTACTAACTTTCATTATTTTACGACAAAGATTCCTTGTTTACAGGGTAGAAATTATTTTTAAATAAGTTTGGGGGGGTTGGGATATAGGTTATCATTTCGAGACTATGCAGTTCGTACAATTAAAATGGAACTTCACTTAGGTAAGTTCGTTTAATTTCTAATTGTACTTCACTGCATAGTCTCTTCATGATAAAGAAGACATGTAGATGTTTAGAGAGTCGTAAAATAATTATAACATACATTTAAAAATATTTTTATTATGTGCGTATTTTTAGAAAAATTATCATAAAATTAAGCATTCGAACTTAAAACAATGGATAAATCTTCATTAGTGACAACCTCCCTATTATAAAACTGAGCAAAAATAGTCGAAGAACTGCTCCAACCAGCTGTTCTTCTGATGGTATCAATACTGACACCCAAGCGCTTAGCCGCCGAGCTGGCTGCGTGTCGTGTACTGTGTGCAGAAAATATCGACACGTCTATTCCGCTCATTTCCAAAGTAGTCTTGATCCAGCGGCTAAGCGTCTGAGGCGTCACTGCTCTGTGTGGTTTTTTGTAAGCAATAAAGAGGTTGTCGCAGTTTCTTATACATGATGTACGTTCTAAATAATTAAGTAAGGCACTCGCCGGACAAATTTTTGCATTGCTTGTAAAAAATGGTAACATCAGACTTGGCTGTACACTGCCTGGCCTCGACGTTTTAATAAGATCTGGTATTTTAATATATACTTTTTCATGTAAAACTTGAATGTTTGTTATCTTAATAAGGGAAAATGTTTGGACTCTATGGGCAGTTACAATTGCTAAAAGGGTAATTAATTTTTTAGAAATATCTTCTAGAGATAGAAGGTTATTTTCGCCTCTCTGATTTAAATAATTGAGAACAATTGATGGATCCCAAGTAATATCATATTTGGGATGCGGTGGGCGAAGTCTAAATACTCCTTTCAAAAAACGGGAGATCCTATCATCATTGCATATTTTTGAACCAATAATAAGGGACAAAGCTGATCTGCAACAGTTTATGCTGCTATAAACTGCACCATTGTCATATAATTTTGATAAAAATGCCAGAATATGTGGCACTGATGTTTGTTGGTAATCTAAATTAAATTTAAGACAGTATTCATACCACTGCTTCAAGTAAGTACTATACTGTTTGCAAGTATTTTCAGATAAGGAAGCCAGCATGACAGTCATTGGGCCCGCAGATACGCCGCGTCTTGAAAGCGCTTCCCTGACAAGCGCGCGGCAACCAGGATAAGGCGTTGACGAAATTGGAGATTGCTGGAATAGGATTTAAGCAAGTTATCACAGGGGCCAAAGCTTATAGGTTTAGAAACGGCAAGTCTGTGAAACACCGGGTACCAAGGCTGTGTTGGCCAGTCTGGTACTACCACTATACCCTCCGATTGTTCAGAGATTACTTTTTGCAGGACTTTTGTTATCAAGACAAAAGGCGGAAAAGCATAAAAGAAATATGGCTTCCATGATAAAGTAAAAGCATCAAGTTTAAAAGCATCAGGATCATTTTTCCATGCCACATACAAATCACACTTAGCATTAGCCCGAGTAGCAAATAAATCTATTTCTGGGACACCATATGTTCTTAAAATAGATTTATAGTAATCATCATTCAGTTCACATTCAATATCAGAATGGGATTTTCTAGACTCTTTATCAGCAATCACATTCTGTGTAGATTTTATATAAGATGCAAACAAATAAAGTTTTCGATTTTCACACCATTGCCATATTTGCCTAGCAACGGAACATAAATGTGGGTATTGTATGCCACCCATGCGGTTTATGTATGAAATAGCTGTAGTGTTGTCTACACGCAGTAAAACTTCACAGTTTTGAAGGTTGTTAGTAAAAGCTTTAAGAGCAAGGAAAGCTGCCGTTAATTCTAAGTGGTTGATGTGCTGTTGTCTTTCCTTTTCATTCCATAACCCTGCAGCTTTTTCATTACCGCATGAGGCTCCCAAGCCAGTGAGCGAAGAGTCTGAAATTATTTCAAGAGAATAATTACTACATTTTATCTTGCTGACATCTGTGTCAATGTGTGAAAACCACCACTTAAAGTCAGGTATTATTTTTGCTGACAAAGGCATGAGTTTTTCAAAATTATTATTATATTTGTTTAAATAAATAAATTTTTGTCTTTCCATTTCCTTAGTGTACAAAAAGCCATAATCTATAGCAGGACATGCCGCCACAAGTAATCCAGTCAGATGTGCAAGTTCTCTTATTTTACAAAATTTTAAGGATAAAAATTTTTGAATTTCTTGTTTTATAACATGTCTCTTTTTAGTAGGCAAAGAAATAGTGTATTCTTTGGAATTGAATTCAAAACCTAAAAATGTAACACACATACTAGGTGCTAGAGAACTTTTTTCTTTGTTTATTATAAATCCTAGATCAGATAAGGTAGTCATGGTTTTTTGTACATTAATACAACAATCAGCATATGTAGTACCGGAGCACCAAATATCATCTAAGTATATAACTGATATGAGACCCATTGATCTTAGATGTTGTACAACTGGTTTTAGAATCTTTGTAAACACATATGGGGCGGTATTAAGCCCAAATGGGAGAACCTGAAACTCATATAATTTTTGTTTCCAAAGAAAACGCAGGTATTTTTTGTCACTATTGTGAATGGGTACTAAAAAATAAGCATCTTTGAGGTCAATGGTGCTCATATAGCAATTTCGAGTAATTAGTTTAGTAACTGTACGGTAATCTTCTAGTTTAAAGTGTTCTGTGAAAATAAACTTATTTAGTTCTTTTAGGTTTAAGATAAATCTAGTCCCACCATTAGGTTTAGGTACTGTAAAAATTTTTGAAAGGAATTGTCCTTCACATGGTTCACAACAAGTTATGGCGCCACTGTTCAGTAACAGTTTTACAGATTTGTCTATCTCTAGACTATCTTTGGAAGAAAAGGATTTATTTATTGGGATAACTTGTTGTGATGGTGTACAACTGAAAGGGATTTTATAGCCCGCTATCCAGTTTAAAATTCTAGGGTCAGAAGTTATACTCATCCATTGATGTTTAAAATATTTCAATCTACCACAGTGTGTTTGACTAACCTCATTTAGTTGCGATTGTTTATTCGCATGGGAGTCTTGTTCGGATAAGCTTTCTGGGAAGCTGATTGTGCCACTGGTATTGGCTTCTTGTAAGACTGGTAGAAACGTTGTGGCCCGGGCTGGTATACACGGCCCCGAGGCTGGTGTGTTGCCGGGCCCTTGAAGTTTAAATGCTTCTGATGTTGTTGGGTTGTTGGCTTTTTGGGTTTATTCATACTGATTTCTTGAGCAGATTTTTTAATTGCCTTTGAAGCCTTAAGTTTTTCAGCAAAACCTTCTCCAAAAAGCCAAGTGTCTGTTTCTGTGTCTTTGATGGCCTCCCTAGTAGTTGTCTCCAACCCTTGCAATATGAAATTCTTTCTTGTTGTGGTCTCCTGATGTTGGTGGTCACACAACAGACGAGCAGCATCCACAACTACATTGATTATAGGGGCATTTTCTTTGTTTTTACATAGTTTTCCAAAAACTGTAGCAAGTGCAGTCAATGCACGACCAACTTGATCTTGTTTGGCTGCAATAGCTTTGTCTCTCTTTACTGCCACTTCTACTATGGCAGCTTGTGCCTCCAAGTTCAATTTGGGGGCCCCAAGGGTTTTGCAATTTTCTGGTGGTGGATATTTTTCTTTGAGTTCATTTCTTTTTTCTTTGGCTAGGCCATTTTTAATGATATCAGCCCATCTAGTGGCCAATTCTTTATGGATTGGTGGTCCAAAATTACTGTCTTGGGGGGCATCCCCAAGAAGATTTAAGATGTCTTCGTCTAAAGGCTCCTCTGAAAGAAGAATGAAAGAGCCATGTCAATACATGGATACAAACGAAATATCTATTTCTACTAAATAGTAGAAAATAGTATAGAGGGTTAATACCCATCTTGATAGGATTGAATAAGGCTAAATAGCCAGTCTTATAGTGCGGTTTGTTGAATAGTAGAATGCCTCAGTAGGCCTCTTACAAACACGTGGTTTATTTGTAGGTGCACTGTAATTTAAAATTTACAAGAAGGGAAAAAAGACTACAAAATATGAACATTTACCTTCTTGGTCTTTATTTTCTCCAAAATTACAATTTTCGCCATCCTGAATAGGATTTTCTTGAGTGAGATCTTCGATTGATCCCACAATTACATCGTTATCTGGCGGTATCGGCGATGCTGACGGCAATGGCGTCCGTGACCGCGTGCGCGAACGGCGCCGGCGACGCTTCATATTTTGCAATAAATCGCTGTATTTCTTTAGTTTTCTTTCAATTTTTTCTTCACTGCACTCACGTTTACGTTTAGGCATAGTTTTTAAGATAATAACTATGATATTTAATAAATTAAGAGGAAATAATTTTTTGTGCTGTGACTCAGGCTGCACGAAAAACGATAATGACGGATATAGTGTTGTGCGCATATAAGTTTGTTTCTAGAGTTGGGGTACGGAGTTTTTGAGCTCTAAAAAATCGTGACATAAGGCTAGCGGATGCGACTACTACATGTCTTCTTTATCATGAAGAGACTATGCAGTGAAGTACAATTCGCTGTGCCAACAAAGTCGCCCGCTTCAGTTTTCAGCTCTCATTTTGTTCTATGATGGAAATTCAATTATTCGTACGAGCCTCGTTCCGACGAGGCAAACGAGCGAGCGAGCGGGATCTGTTTTACTCTTTGATCAATGTTTTACATCTCCAAAGTAGGGCCTTGTCCTGAAGGCTTCCGGATGTAGTTTGACTAGGAGATATGAGACTTGTGTTCGCCAATTAGAGTTACATTTTTACGAACATTGGGGTGTTTTATGGCGGATTCAATGATTTATGGGGGCGGTGTGCCGGGGTGCGGCGTGCGCGGGGTGTGGTGAGGGTTGCGCAGGGTACGGGCGCCGGGGGGCGGCGGCGCGCCATTGGCCGCCTCGGCATCGATCGCGCGACGAGCTCGCACTGGCCCGCCCGCGCCAGCCAGCCTCCACCTACGTTAATAAGTAATCATCCGACCCCGCGATACCTCAGCGAGTTTTCCGGCCAGAGCTGGAGCCGCCGAGACGGGCCTCGTCTCTCCAGTCGGCTGGAACAAAGAGCCACCGCATAGGGCGACATCCGTATTGATTTATGCAGTAATTGACCCGCGGGTAGGTGCGCAGCCCGCGCACCGGCCTCCATACGCACCTATCCTATTATTTGTTTCATATTATGTACTCATACCTATCACGTCAACTCAACAGTACTCAATAATGTTACCGACTCGTAGATAAAACTTAATACCAATATTTTGTAAAGATATAGGGACAAAATGTATCTGGAACGTCCGTCTCTCAGAAGTACCTACCTAATTAATAATAAAGAAAAGCTTGCCCTATATTTTATAATACGCAATAAGTGAAACCCGAATAAAATCTCGGTGACCCATTGCCTCAAAGCCGCCTTCAAGGGCCTCATGAAAACTTCATTTAGAGATACGAAAGGCTGTTTGTAGTCTCGAGAGTACTGCAGGGATCAGTGAATACCGCAAGTCAGGAAAGCAAAACAGACAAAACCGCTCTGTAATCGTTAAGGTTGCGGGTTGAAAATACGAGAGTCTAACGTAAACCACAACGAAACGTAACGTAAAAGGTATTTCATTTTCGCAAGCGGCTCGGAAAGCAGCCGAGCCGTGGAAACAGTTTCGAGAATAAAATCTAACTATACACATCTTTCGAGTGAATTTTAGCCAGCAAATAAACAAGATAATATTAAATGCACTAACAGTATATTTGTTGTTTTCAAAAGGCAGTTGCACGTTTTCCCGCTGAAATTTAACTAATTTTACGAAAGAAGATGTGTTTACATCTTTGCTATTAGGCAATTAGGTTAGTTTATCTATTTCATTGTCTAATACTTTACCTCATAGCTTTACATCATAGATCTTTTCTATCTTTGACGATAGTCTTATCTCATACACCCACTCCTAAATAGAAGCCTTTTAAAAACAATTCTAGTAGCACATAAAATAAACATCATTTGCGTACGTGGTGACCAAAATAGACTCAGTTCTATGTAACAATGTAAATTGTGCGTGAATAACGCTTTCCGTAGTAAACTCAGCTGTGAGCATCATTGTCACTGAAATGTAAAACACCTCTTACGAATAAGGAATGTTGTTGTAATATTTTATTAAGCAGAATATACTACGCCTGTACCTATGTTTAATATGAATGTATTAATATGTACCGTTTCATATCTCATAATGGTTATTAAAACTAGAGGTAGTGAGTATCTAAAATAAGTCGGTTAAACAGTCATAAATAATCAAGTGCTTTAAATTCAAACTCCGATAAATAGGGAAACGACACAATCTAAATATAAGACTAGTTCTGCCGGCTCAGTAGCTGGCATGAGACAGCGTGGTGCGAAATGCGGTGTACCAAGTTAATTGGCATAATTTAATGAGATAATATGGTAGATATTACGGAGCGCGCGAAGTGCATCAAATGCGACAGTGCAAGTGCGCAGTGCCGTTAGGAATGTGACCGGATTCCGATCCAGCTCGTCGACACGACCGCATTCACCCACTTGCATTGCTATTATGTCATTACCACCGGCCTAAACATTAACCCTATTACTCATAATGAATAACTCAGTATTTTTATGATATACCACGGTCTTAAAATAAGTTGGTTATAGGTATGCAGTCCTATGTTCGTGGAATTCTGCTTAACGAATCCAATTTTTCTTGGAAATAACTATACCGACTGCTTTCGCGTGACGCGGAAATTTCTACTTCCCACGGCTGCAGTCGCGGGAAGTTGAATTTCAACCATAAAAGGTTGTTCTGTGTATTTTTAAACATTGTTACTGCGTAGACGTGTGCCTCTAAAATCAGGTTATGACGTCATACGACAACGCTAGGCGAAAATGGCCATCCTAACGATTTTTCATGGGAAAGTTGCCACTTTTTTGGTGCCCCAAACGGCGTAATAATAGCTACAATTAAACAGATATACTATCAAGTATTCACAATCATTTGCATACTACGTCGCAATGTTTTCAAACCCGATTCCCATCCTATTGATAAGGTTATGTTTGTACAGGAGAACTGGTAGTGAGTTCATTAGCAAGATACCTAAGTCCCTTTAATGGTCTTGGAAGTTTCCAAGGAAATGTAGATTGATACTTTTTTCGGCATCATCATCTAGGAACTAATGATATATAAGAGAAAGGAGTAAATGATGCCGTGACGTCTGACAAGGGGTACTGGAAGAAAAAAAACGTTGCGCAATAGGAATGGGACAAAGGCAGGAAGACGATGATGATTGATTGTATCGATTTCATCTCAAATACATCGATAAATACATACATTTTAAAAGCCCATTTTTATATTTCAGTATCCGGTCTGCATCTTCACGGATCATAATTTATGTAGGGCAGCCAGAGCAAACTATAGGTTGATTAAAACCGGGTAAACAGTATCTATGCAATAGCAGAATCAAGAACACTGAAAGCATGTTGATTATGGTGGCTGGTGGAGGGTGTAGTCGCCTTCTATGCCCACCTACAGATTAGGTGGGTTGATCTATACTTAGCCGGCCACCACGAGGTCAATTTATTATTAATATTGTGTACGACCTATAAATATAATCTATTCATATTCATGATTGTGCATACGTCAAACGAATAAAACGAATGTCAGCAATAACTTATCTCCATCCTTTAACAGGTTATGCTACCCTCTTTGAAGCGTACAGCATGACTAAGCATTCAGCTATGCAGGAGCAAGATGCTTGGAAAAACTTGCAAATTGGAACGCCCACTGCTTCTATCAAAGAAATATCGAGTCTTGAACTTAATCTCCGGTACCAATTTAAAAATAGATGAATGAGGGCATTTTATGAGTTGAAGCAACATTCACCCTCAGAATTACCTAGATATTGAATTCTGTTCGGGTTTTTTTATAAGGATCAATTCAAAAAGATAAAAATTGAAGAAGATAATCCTGACATTATTACATTATGGCTGTTTAGCATTAAGTGTAACAAAGGTGCTATTTGCCAATTAACACAACACGATCGATGAAGTCGATGGACCTCTTTTTTTTAATAAACTATTTTCTCATCAGAGAGATTAAGATAGGCCATACCGTTTTTTATACCGTTCCGAAAGGTGTTATTTCGTGTTCCACGAGACCAAGATAAATTGTGGCGTGGTGTGGGGAATGCAGGTGAAGGGCTTTTATAGCCCGTGGCCGTGCAACTTGATGATTACACACGTGTGGAAAGTTGTTTGGTGTGAGAGCCACTTTACGCTTTGCGTAACACTTTTGAGATAGCCGGTATTTTTGGGACAAAGTAAAAGGAAAACTGTATTTTATTTTGTTGGCTTTCGTTACTGTTGGGTATTTTTTCATTATTTGCCTTGGTGTCGATGGTGAGTTAAAATTGTTAACTATCGGATTTTTTTGCTATTTCTACCGAGTCATAATTTATCAGCATCTTCGTGGCATTTTTTCTCGAATTTACAGAATGGTGGTATAGTACCTTGCGTCCTCCAATGGGCTTATTCCTACGCGCTCCAAAAAAACAAAACAACAACACATAAAATCGCCTACGTCCCGTCTGGTTCTTTACCATTTCGCCAACTAAAAAAAATACGATTACCAAACCGACATGCCTATGGAGTTGTTCGAAATTTTCGGGTCAAATACAATTGGTCGACTATTACTTGTAAAATTGTAAAGCCCACTTAAGTGTGATAGTTTTCCTTTAAACTTCGTTATATACTACTTCGTTGTACTTCTGCCGTGACATTTGAATTTCTAACTACAACCGTTAAGTTGGTAGAGGGAACACTTGACTCTAACGAAAATTGGTACTTTAAAGCTTGATAAGTCACGAACAGTTAACTTAATCAAAAAACGGTCTTCCCAAACCCCTAATATTTTTTGAAAGACCTATCTAACGATATCCCACACTATGGGAAGGACGAAAAAAAAATATCATCCCAACTTTACATGTAGGGGAGGTACCCTAAATAATTGTTTTTTTCAAAATTATTATTTTACCACTTATTTGGCGTCATTAACGTTTATACTGATGCCAAATTACAACTTTCTAGTTCCAAAAGTTTTTGAACTAAACCGCGGACAGACAGACAGACAGACAGACGGACATGGCAAAACTATAAACTCCAATTCAAAGCATTTATTTCAATTAGACCATTACAGGCACTTTTGAAAGTCAAAAAACACAAAAAAAGCGAATGGAAATAGTATAAGGGTTCCTTGATACCACAATTAATATCTGTAAGCTCTTATTTAGGGTTCCGTACCCAAAGGGTAAACGGAACCCTGTTACTGAGACTTCGCTGTCCGTCCGTCCGTCTGTCTGTCACCAGGCTGTATCTCATGAACCGTGATACTTAGCTAGTTGAAATGTCTACAAATAATGTATTTCTGTTGCCGATATAACAACAAATACCTACTACTAAACAGAATAAAATAAATATTTGAGGGGGTACCCATACAAAAAAGAGATTTTGTGTTTCGTTTTTTATAAATAATGGTTCGGAACCCATCGTGCGCGAGTCCGACCGGCACTTGGCCGGTTTTTTAAAATAATGGTAAGGAACCCTTCGTGCGCGAGTCCGACTCGCACTTACCCGGTTATTATTTTTAAATTACGTTTATACCCAAACAATGTAGGTACAGAAAATCAAAACTTCTCACAATGAGAATAAAAAACATTAATATGGCTTTGTAACTAAAGTAAACAAATACATAGTTCCAATAATACTTGTAGTAACTATACTTAAAAAAAATAACAATGGAATAAAAAGTCAGAAATGGTAACAGAACAACGCCTAGAATTTATGCAAGCCTAGTACTTTGATAATAAGTAGGTCCTAAAGATTTTGTATGTGCAGACGGAACTGTAAGAATAAATACAACATTGAATTCATGCAAGCCTAGTACTTTTTGAAACCCATTTATTAAAAAGAGGAACAGCACACCAACATCGTCTTCATGATTCTGCTCTCCTAGTAATTCCTTTTTGTAGTCTTGAGTTCTCTATACACATATATATATATAACAAACCTGGGGCTTCAGTCGTTTCGCACCACGTGCGATTCGAACCGCAGTGTTAATCGCCCAAGTACTGTTTTTGAATGGGACCATTCGCACCGCAGTGATTGGAGCGTGAGCGGTGCGAATGGGCCCAGTGTATCTTTTGGAAAGGGTCGAATCGGACTACGGGGCGAAAAGACCCAGTGCTTTTTTCGTAGGTCCGATTTGGACTCGTATAAAAAATCACAATCGCACGAATCGTTCGTGACTTGCCCCGTGCTTTTATGTACTACCAATTTTACTACCAGTTATTACCGCAGTTGAAATAAACAGTAAAAATAATAAGAAATTAAAATAAGAAAGTAGTGGGGTAGCAAAGTTTAAGGTGGTTTTACGTAGTCGGCTTATGTTATGTAACTTTAAAATAATTTTGTTTTCCTGTTATTTTGTACCCATAAAATGTTTTCCACCCGTTGCTTTTTTGTTTTGGAGCGTATGGGAATAAGCCATCCAATGATGTGTGTGTACATACATTACCAATATACAATACCTATGTCATAGGTATTAAATGTTCACCATGGAAACAAACAAAAAGCTAAAGCTTGCAATTCAGACTGTGCGTAGTTTTAACTAATTACGGCTACATCTATTGAGGATTTCAAACCATCACCACTACTATTGTAATCAGCAAGTGTAGTACAAATATTAGAATGACCAGTTGTTGGCAGATTTCAGCAGTGGTCTACCAGTTCTATTTTTATTCTTATTTTAACTGAAAATTGTTGTAGAAGATGGATAAACTGCTCAAATCGCGCTTATACGCAACATCTTTTTGGGTTTCCTTAATGTCATTGGTTGTCTTTAAGTTAAGAGTTGTTCCAAATGAACATCGTTTTACACACATTTTTTGCGCAGTAACTATGCTGTTCCTTTTTGGCATGATTCACTTTGCAGCCTCTTGTTTTCCGCAATAATTTTACCGAGACAATTATCTGACTAAGCTGAAAGCCATTAAGACAAATTCGTTTCAAAACTAACCGTAGCAAAATATTTGCAATTCCAATATAATTAAGCATCGTAACAGTTACATAATTGACGAACGTCATTCAACATATAGAGCGAAACGAATTGTTAAACACCTCAAGGAAACAATATTATTATGTATAAAAAGTAAACACCGTTTAACAGCGATGTTAATGACCTATGACTAATACAAGAGGCCTGTAATGTATAACATTGGCATTCGTACAAACAGCAGCGGCAACGCGCGCGGACGGATACGAGCAAACATTACATAACTTTGATTGTGTTTGTAAAAAGTTGGGGATTCCCTCCACTACAAGCGCATCTTGCTTACACAGACACACTACAGATGTGTGCGTTTAACCTTGCCTTCCTTTACATATTAAACGCCGTCGGGCTATCCCTTTGCGTACCCACACAAAAAAGTCGAACCATAACTATATTGTTAACAGAAAAAGAAAATGAATGAGTTTCTCTGTTACCGCTATTATTATTATCTCCAGCGTGCTCCTGTGAGGAACGATAAAGGCCCACTGACCGGTTCACTTTTTATATGTGTCGAGTATCAACAATGGCACGTAAACCGTATTCATCGAATCATCTGTTTCTACTTCCGACCACACGTGCCTTGAATAACGGTTGCAGGAATCTTGACATTGAATGAGATTTTATGCCGTGGAGTTTTACCTCTCGTCATCTGAATCTGTCTGAAGAAATTTTATCTTAGATTGAATGGAAAAAAGAATCTCAAATATGTTATGAATGTGTCAGCAGTGCTTTATGTTTCAGAAAATGTGTCAAGATCAAGATGTCATTCAACATTTTTTATTACAAATATCCTCTCGTTTTCGACTTGGCAACGGTTTCCTTTACGAGGTTGTAAATTATATGAAAAAATAAACAAAAGAAGAGTTGCATTAGCGGTTACCGCGAACTATAACGCGCACGTTTGCGTAGGCGACTTTGTCGTCACGGACTATCGGAAGGCAAATACGAATGTCTGTGTATTTAATTATAAGACTCTATAAATAGAAAGAGCATTACGTCGTGTTATGCGGTCGGTTACGGCAAGTTATTTCGGTCCGCGCCGTCACGAGCCCCCGTGAATGTCAAGCTCGCGGTAACTCTAACTAGGTGCCACGGCGGTAGGGCAACAGGTGGCATGCACCGCGATCTTAGACAAGTAACCATTTGCATGCACCCAAGAAATGTAATTGTGGGCTAAACACATTTTTCTCTCACTGCAGCAACTATTCGCGTCTGGTCTAAGGGTGCTTACATAAAGAAGCAGGTTTTCGGTACAGACAAATCTGTGCGGGTCGGTACCGGGTTAACTCGCATATATAATATAAATAATGAGCATAAGCGCTCATTAAGATACCATAAAAATGAATACCAGCACCGATCGGTACCGGCCCGCCCGTAACGTAAACCTGCTCTTTTATGTAAGCAACCTAACAGAAATTCCTGAATATTCATCGTTACTGGACTCAAAAGAACCATCAAGTTTAAGTCTGCAATAGCCAACATCTCCTTTGATTCGTTCCTTATCGAAACATCTACCAGACATTAACACAAAGTTCATAATTTGATAACAACATTAAAAAGTTACAATAATGAACAAATTACATAATCAGAAACGTAAACAAACGATCACAAGTGTTACTGACCTAATAAGGCGACCCCTTTTCCACCCAAGACGGTTCAATAAAGAACTCCCTTTAGGTACGTAGTATCTAAAGTAGGTACATAAGATTGGCGGTCGTGACCTTTTTAATATATACTCCAATGTATAGACACGCCCCGCTTTGCGAAGTACCTACTGACACCTCACATCAAGAAATGTTCTCCCCACATTATGGATAAGGCGCTTTTGACAAGTTGATCCCATTTAAATTTAAAGATTTGAGATAAAACAGAGCGTAGTTATAAAACTATTTCATTGATAAAATTATGACTATATTTAGATTTGATAAACTTCTTACAATTCAACGAACTGCTGAGACTCAAGGCTTTACCCAAAATAAAAACTTTTAATGAAACATTACTATTTATTTTTTTATTTCTGAAGAATACCAAAACACGAAAAGTGGAATAGGAACATGAAACAACCCTAGAGTTGGTATATCTGCTGCGTTCCGCTTTCGAAGAGTATTATTACACGTGGTTGGATGCCGCATCCTTTCTCGCGGTGCGTTTTCTTCGCAATACTCGAGACTAAACCAGCACCTAGGGCATATTATAACCAACCACGTCAAGACAACTGTATCGCATAGTTATAAAAACATTTCAGTACCTCTCTGAAGTTGGCATGGCAAATATAGCAGGCAAACAAATAAAGTACTGGATAATTAGCCGTTAATTAACCGCTAATTAACCATGGAAACCAAAAATTTTCCGCTCGCCGGAAAACCCGAAAATCGATTTGTATGCCAACTTCAGGTGAAGTTAGCATGCAAACATTTTAAAATCGGTTAGGAAAGTCCTAGACAACTGTACCATGGCCCATAATTAGCCGTTAATTAGCCGCAAAGTAACCGTGAAAACCAAAAATTTCCCGCGTGCCGGAAAACCCGAAAATTGGTTTGTATGCCAAATTCAGTGGAAGTTAGCATGCAAACATTATAAAATCGGTTAGGAAGGACCTAGACAACTGTACCAAGGCTCATTATTAGCCGTTAATTAGCCGCAAATTAACCGTGAAAACCAAAAAATTCCCGCATGCCAAAAACCCGAAAATCGATTTACATGCCAACTACACTACAAGTTCGCATGCAAAATTTGTAAAATCAGTTAGAATTGACATAGATGATAAGCCGTAAATTAACCAAAAAATAAATATAACGTTTGATAAGATAGTTTTTAAAAGAATTGTTACGTGTTTCATACATGTTGTATAATCACGAGAGCAAATTAAAATGTGTTTTTTTGTTTGTTGAGATATCTTAATGACTTTGGTGTCAATGTCATGTCAAATCTAGGTCTAAAACCATTTTATACGTTTGATTCAGGTAAATGCGTCCACGCGTTTAGGAGATAATTAAGAATTAGTATAATGAAAATGTAAATAACCATAATTTTTGATTTTTTTGTTCTACATAATTATAGTCTTTATCAACAGTGGTTAATTTGCGTCTAGTTATGAGCTTTGCTTGGTAAAGTCACAGAATAATTAGTACAAGTACAGAAGAGGCACTTCGCGAAACAATTAATAGAAATAGCGACTCTTGCCTAGCCCTTTTCTAATGCGTATCGGTCTCTGGCGCGGTATGACGCACTATCTGTGGCCCTAGGGTTGTCAGCTAACCGCTGCTACTATGATATTCATCGTCT
This sequence comes from Cerastis rubricosa, assembly GCA_949152445.1. Lineage (NCBI taxonomy): Eukaryota > Metazoa > Arthropoda > Insecta > Lepidoptera > Noctuidae > Cerastis > Cerastis rubricosa. The sequence continues at coordinate 7,064,021 of OX424547.1, forward strand.
ATCTACTTGACCACGTAATCTATCTTATATTTGATGCGTATGATGATTACACGGTCAATTAGGTGGATAGACAATGAATATTAAAGTCCGTCATTTGTAATTAACAAATGAAAACAAACCTTCAATCTTTAGGCTACCTAGATAGCTCTTTGTTTAAAATTCCTCATTAACTTACAATAATAATATTTTCACATTTTCCATTAAGAGCGTTTATACTCTACGGCATTTCATACAAACTTCCAAGTCGTTATTTTCCGAAATGACTGAACAGATTTTAATTAAACTTCCTACGCATAAGCAGTATACATAGGTCTAAAAAGTTACTAAAAAACATTTTCGAAAAATAATGTTATAGCTAAATTAGACCGATTTTTAATTGTCTATAGAAACAGAAATTTCCAATTATCTTCATTTTTATTAAAAGACAATTCGAAAATGTTTTTAATAACTTTTTAAACCTATGTATACTGCTTATGCGTAGGAAGTTTCATTAAAATCTGTTCAGTAATTTCGGAAAATAACGACTTGAATTTGTATGAAATGCCGTAGGGTATAAACGCTCTTAATTAAAAAGTTCGTAGAACAAAAACACAAAAAAATCTGGTTATTTTCATTTTTACTATACTAATTCTTAATTATCTCCTAAACGCGTGGCCCCATTTACCTGATTCAAACGTATAAAATGGTTTTAGGCCTAGATCATTCATTTGACACCAAAGTCGTTAAGATATCTCAACAAACAAAAAATCACATTTTCAAGTTGCTCTCGTAATTATACAACATGTATGAAACACGTAACAATTATTTTAAAAACTATCTATCAAACGTTAAATTTATTTTCTTATTTATTTAATTTACGGCTAATCAGCTATCTAGCCTTGGTTAAGCTGTCTAGGTCTATTCTAACTGATTTTACAAATTTTGCATGCAAACTTGTAGTGTAGTTGGCATGTAAAGCGATTGTCGGGTTTTTCGGCACGCGGGAAATTTTTGGTTTTCACGGTTAATTTGCGGCTAATTAACGGCTAATTATGACCCTTGGTACAGTTGTCTAGGTCTTTCCTAACCGATTTTAAAATGTTTGCATGCTAACTTCACCTGAAGTTGGCATACAAATCGATTTTCGGGTTTTCCGGCGAGCGGAAAATTTTTGGTTTCCGTGGTTAATTAGCGGTTAATTAACGGCTAATTATCCTGTACTTTATTTGTTTGCCTGCTATATTTGCCATGCCAACTTCAGAGAGGTCATTTCAGTAACTGTTTTACTTTTACGTTTCGTTGATATCGTCAAAGTTTATTGCTCTCAGTTCCTAAAGAACGCGCTTACTTTAACTTCAAAAACAATAAACATAAAAAGTAGAACAATAACATCTTTTTATAGACTTCTAAATCGGCATAACGTTGTTTGATAATGGCACTCGTAATAAACATGAATCCTGGCCGTTATCTTTTTACATACATCGCGTGTAGTATCTAAACATACACTATAGGTGTATAGGTATGGAAGTCATTTACCTTTCCGGCTGCGCTCAGACTCAGTCCTTGGCAATGGCCCCTTTCACATACGAACAAGTATACACATTTATCGATGTTACGTAACATTGTTTGCATCATTAATGTTGGCTAACGTTTGGTTTATAAAATTTTGCTCGTAAAACTGTTGTGTGGGAACGAAAGTTGTAGATCTTAGGATTTCGATGGTGGTAGTAGTTTACGATGTACGTAGTTATAGGTACTAGGAACACGGTGTAAAGTTCCTCGAGAAACCTTAGTAAAGGGAGGACCCTCCGACCAGACAGATGATTTGTCTGGTGGGCAAGTGCCCGACAGTTGCTGTCGGGTTTTTCTATATTGTTTTAAGTCAAGTATAACTTTACTTATGAGATGCAGACCATATTAGTTCTTCCATTGTGTCATAGATGGCGCTTTAGTACTTTTTGTTCCAGGTAGCTGTAGTACTTTTTGTAGGTCGCTACACTAGTTTTATCTAAACCATTTGCGAATATGATTTTGGTAGACATGAAATTAATTAACGTTGATTAGATTTCACTACGAATATGTCTGTCTTGGTAATCTACAGTCCCAGTAATTAGAGAGCAGGTCACTCTTGATGTCACGCACACAAGCCGAAGTGATAATGTGCTTGACCTACACAGATCTCCCTTGTTATTAATCCGACGTTTTGATTTCAACCGGCGACCGGCGAAGGGAGCTGGCAATTACGTGACGTCACCACGGTTTAACGACCCCATTACAACATATTGTATGAATGAATGCAAGCCGCGTGACGGCTGACGTTTTTGTTCGTCAATACGTCGCAAAGTAAGGTGCAGGTTGTTGCGCCTCCACTCAGATGAGTTGCGACGCAAGTGTTTAACAAAGTTCGTCTAGATGCATAGTTTCATTCATACGGGAATTCCTTTCAATCAAAAATCATCTGCCAAATTCTTTAGATTGACAATAGGACGTCAAAACATTTGCGCGCGTCATCGATATACGCTTCAATTGAAACATTTGTGAGAAGGTCACTACACCACAATGTTCGAATCAAAATTGGCACACGCCAAGTGAAATTTTAATAGATGGCAGTTAAGCGTTCGTTGACCTAATGCGGTAGACGATCGAGGTCGTTCCCATTATCCAAGCAAAGCACAATGACACGATTATCGGACGGCACGCGGGTCCGAGACGGCTCGCATTGATTTTACGAAATCCACATCACGGACTCAGAATGAACGGTCTCCGTCGACCCATTCATCTCGTTTTCATGTACAAACCGCCGCTATTGCGATACGAAAGTGAGAGCGAAATTTACTCGGGCTGCAACTACTCACAGAACCGCCATGTATTGCCCTAAATACGACGAGAGAATAGAAACGCCATTAGGTAATAAATAATTGAACAGCATTTGAATATTATTCTATTGGGGGTCGGGTTGATTTTGACACACATATGTTACTAGGAATTGCATTTCAGTTTCATACAATTTGCTGTGTAAACACAAACTGACATTAACATAGGTACGAAAAAAATAAAATAAGTTTAAAAAGCATGAAAAAAAATTAAATTAAAAATTTAAAAAACCCCCGATACAAAAAAACCTCTAAAAAGCCAAAAATAAATTAATCCAAGCGTCGTAGCGTCGGGGGTCCGCTTTGTTCTGTGCTTGTACTAAGCGGTCTTCTTAGCGGTCCCCCGACGCTACGACGCTTGGATTAATTTATTTTTGGCTTTTTAGAGGTTTTTTTGTATCGGGGGTTTTTTAAATTTTTAATTTAATTTTTTTTCATGCTTTTTAAACTTATTTTATTTTTTCCTAGCCTTGACTGTCCTACTCCTGGTTAACGAAACCAAGGAAAGATATAAATTAAACAAAATATAAATTTTGGGGGGAGGGGGTGCACCCCCCCCCCTCAGCAATGCCAAGTGACAATGGTGACAAGCAACAACATTTCAAATAGACTCAATGTGATTTTTTTTAAATCCCTACATCAACTAGAAAAGAGGTGATGATCTTCAAACGGCTGAGCAGATTTTCATGAAACATAGCTAAGAACACTCTCGATTAAAATACCTTTCAAACGACACCTCTTTTATCCAAATCGGTTCATCCGTTTAGGAGCTACGATGCCACAGACAGACACACAGATACACAGATACACAGATACACAGATACACACGTCAAACTTATAACACCCCTCTTTTTTGGTCGGGGGTTAAAAATAGAAGTAAACGTATTTCGCCAAACACATTTACTCTGTCTGATACAGTCAAATGAATTAGGTAATAATTTCTTGAATGAGAATTTCATAACTTTATGAATGGAATAATTTCAACTACGTTTGATGTTTATTATAAAAACAATTACTGATAAATCGAGATAACCTTAGCACGGCGCCATTCTGTTTTTGAAACCAAATACTGGCTCTATTCCGGAAAGGGTTGAAAAAAAAAGATTCAAGATGTTGAAGGTAACAAAGGATTAAGATCAAATCAAAAACGTAATGCAAAGGAATTACGTTTGTTGTGATCCAAATATTAGATCGATCGTTCCCGACAATGCAGAGTTACCGACACGTTCTATGCAGAAAACAGATGAACCGCATAGACAAAAACGTACACAACGAAGGATACCAGATGCAAGACAATTGTGTATGTAGACAAACACACACATGCCCACATCACACACAGCTAAATCTAAATATAGCGAGCGCCGATATCAGCGGCTCGCCCTTGAACCAGTCGCACGGAAACATTTTATTATTATTACCGAGCTGTCGGCGAGCACGAGTATGTCGGGTCGTCGACCCCGCAACCACGTGTCTCCTTATCGACAACTATCTAACACGATTGTGGGTAAACAACATGCCGAGATAAATGACTAATTCCACAATGCTTGCCTATTTGAGCCATTCATAAATAATCAGCGTAACGTCATAGCGATTTCGTTGACAATAACCGTCTGTGATTCAGAGAACCACGTTGAATTCTCAATGAGCTGCGACATCCTACGTTTAATCAACAAATTGTCCTTAAGTTTCAATGTTACTTCATAGCTCTTAAGTTTCGCAATATCGCAAACTTGGAGTAAACTCTTAAAAGCGAGTACGATAAGCATCCATAGAAACAAAAACAATAGTAGAGGCTGCCAGAAATCGATACCCCACAGGCCGGCCGCGCGGTCCAAGAAAAGCAATGCAACACGTCCATAAATAATATATCGTCTAATTGTAAAAAGCCGTGACGGACGGAAGAACGTGCATATCGTGGGAAGTGGGACATTGTTACGTAACCGGTATTTGTTCAATGGCCAGCCTACACGGGTACATCCTTACAAATGCGTACGACCTTGAATGTGAACTCGAAAGTGTAAACAGGCACGTGCTCGATGCATTGTTTTATAGCCGCCGGTTGTGAAATACCACAAACAACACTACGTTATAGCAATGTGCTACTTTTGATGGCAAGAACATTGCTTTTGGTCCTTTTGCATCGCAAATAGTCTAATTTGCTCAAAAGGTTGTAAATATAAAGCAGTCTCTCGTGGAAACAATGACACAGAAAAGAAGTAAGGATAACAGTCCTTTAACCGCTTCCTAGAAAGTTCTATCAAAAAAACATAAAGATCATCAACTAATGGAACAAGTAGCGACATCTATTGTTATTGGTCAACATTACTGATCAACAATCTAAACCAGTACTTAAACAAAGCTATCCATTTATGCGAAAAATGTTAACTACTTTCTTTTAGGCCAAAAAAGCTGAATATTGGAAGCGAACGCAGCCGAGAGCGAAACGAAAAGCCTTTTAAAGTTCACGTCAAGCCAGATAGATACATGTGTCACACGTCAAGTTCCATTCAAGTTGATTTCGTCAAACACACGTCCCGGCTCGTTGCCTGTACGTTATGTATGTAAGGGGAACGGCACCGGATCGGCAGCAAAGCCTCGCGTTTCACTACCCTTTAGCCCGTTTTTGAACCGAGTGGCAAACGAGCAAATCTCCTCCGCCTGGAAGCGAGTAATATTTGCCTACACATCAAACTTTCACTATCGCTGTGCGCTTTCGTTTTTATATCTGCTAACAGCGGGCACGCTTTGTTATTCCTACGTACATTTTTTTTCCTTTTTGCGTCTGACAACCGACACCGACACGCTGCTGATGCCAACAGGCAATAGATCGCCTGCCTTTCTGGCTCACTTTAACGGAAATAACCGCAAGCTCGATCATTATTTGTAAAAACTTTTTATATTGATGATTACTGGACTTCAGCACTCACATTAATAAGAAAGGTTTATTGCAGTGCTTTCAGATGGTAGCACAAGAAGGTCCCAATTAATGTTATGTTATAATTAGATAAGCGCTAACTGCCAAATATGACTTTGTGACAGTGCTACAGCAATTAATGTTGGAATGCCTGTCCCTGTCTAGCTTTTGCGCCTGGCTTTGCCGCGTATAGTTTGGAAAGGCTCCGTCGCGGACTGTGCACTGAGCAAAAAACGTGCACTACGCAATAAGTGCACTTCTCACATAGAGCATTTCGGAAAATGAGCACATTTTATTGAAAATGGTTTTTAAATAAGAATGGCTTTTTCATAAATTTATTATGGGTTAATTAATCAGACAAGACAGTACCAGGAAGTCCGCAACCTTATGCAAACACAATAATCACATTATTATTAAGGAAATGTTTGATTCATTTTTAATTATTAATTCGCAATAATAAAATATACTATTGTTTACATTATTTTTTTCGTAAGGTTTATTTATAAATGTAGAAAATTTTTGTATATAAACGAATAGAGGGAAAAATATACTATACAGTTTTATCAATTTATGAGTTATATTTACTCAACAAAAAGAATAAAAATAATCAAGTTCCAAAGTAACAGCCCAAATCTACTCTATTTGATCAATAATTGTATTTACAACTTTCCTTTTTAGGGTTCCGTACCCAAAGGGTCAAACGGGACCCTATTACTGAGACTTCGCTGTCCGTCCGTCCGTCCGTCTGTCACCAGGCTGTATCTCATGAACCGTGATAGTTACCAAGTTGAAATTTCTATAGATTATGTATTTCTGTTGACGCTATAACAACAAATAATAAAAATAGAAAAAAATAAATATTTAAGGGGGGCTCCCATACAAAAAAGTTTTTTTTTTCGTTTTTATAAATAATGGTACGGAACCCTTCGTGCGCGAGTCTGACTCGCACTTGGCCGGTTTTTTTACCAGATTTCTTTAGAAATACACCTTTGTACCTACTTTCTGTTCTTTTCTTCTTTTCTGTACTAAGTGTGTTCATAAAATATTAAAGAAATTGGTTGAATTTCAACAATTAAATAAAACACGAAAACACTTTTATTTTGATAGTTCAAAAATTAAATGTTTGTGATAAAAGTGGGCTGTGTATAGTCACGATTTTTACATATTATAGAAATATTTGTACGCCATATAATGGCAGGATATGCTGGAACCCTTATTGTAACGCCTATTGTACCATATTCTTGCAAATAAACATATTTGATTTGATTTGATTTCACTAAGCCTATAGAGGAGGATATCTTGACCTTTAAAAGTATTAATTGAATCAATAATTTATATTGAATCAAACAATAAAATTCCTTTACAATATGATTTTTGTTTCTGCATAAGGTTAAGCAGTTTCTGATACTGTCTTATGTCTGATTACAAGTACAAAATTTATGAAAAAGCTATTTTTATTTTAAAACCATTTGAATATCATCATCATCATCAGCCTATAATGTTCCCACTGCTGGGACACCGGCCTCCTCTCTATGAGAAAGAGTGGGCTGTTATCGACCACGCGGGCACAGCAAATTTTAGTTCTAGGACATGCCGGTTTCCTCATGATGTTTTCCTTCACAAATTTTGAGTGCAGCTGTGATGAAATAAATTACATAAAGTACTGCGCCTGCCTGGGTTCAAACCCACGGCTTACTGCTCGTAAGTCGGGCCTGCCACCACTGGGCCACCGCTGCTCATTTTCAATAGAATATTCAAAATTTGCGAAATTCTTATTGAGAAAAGCCTGTTATGAGAAGTGCACCAAATGCGATGTGCACGTTTTTTGCCCAGTGCACATCCAAGCGTCGGAGACACCGTCGTGGGCTAGGTAGATAATCAAGAATTTATTATTGATCCAAAATTTGCTTAAAACACACTATTGCTTCGGAAAACTCTTCGTTTTCATTGTGAAATACCTCAGACACAAATCGGTAGAGCTAGTTACAATTCTACATGCATAATATGAAGATCATGGTAGTTAAACCAAGTAAGCGCGCGTGCAGTCCACGTGGCCGCTACAATCGAACGGCAAAAAAGATCACGCGGCGTTCGCGTGGTTCTACTACTTCTCGAGTTCTAAGGGCATTAAGTTGAAAGGCAGTAGGTTTTCGTGTTACGTTTCCGCGTTGGGATAGTAAACTAAAAATATCGCAATATTGTCTTGCACTAACGAAAAGTGTTAGGATTTTAAGTCGAACCTTTTTGGTAATTTTAATCAGACTCCTGGATCGAGAATTAAATTCTCTTACTGTCTTTTTAGCGTGATCAGTTCCGAACGTCTAGAAAGGACTCTGAATTGCGACCCCAATTCAATACATAAACCGATACGGTGTGGATTTGTACTGAGATTTATATTGAGCGTGCAGCCTCCCTCGATAAGCCTGAACGCGAATTTCCCAGCTTTTCTCAAAGAGCCCAAACATCTTATTTGTTTTATGTCGTCTTTCTTATTAATTTCGATATTTCAGTGTTCTAATTGAAATAAATGTGGTGACTTTTAGAAGTCACAATCACAAGACATAAAGGTGCAAAATGATGGTTATTTCTAATTTTTATCTTCAGTCCGTCTGTTTACAAAAATTGAAAAAAATAAACTTATGAAAGGGCACGTGTTTGCGTAGAATCACAATTAGATGTGCCGACATGTGCCCTTTTGTCGCGTATATTCAGAAAAACAGTAGTTGTTGAAAAGGAAATAATTTCGGAAACCGAAAGTCTAGGAGACCATTGCAGAACGTATTGATCTAGTCATGTTTTAAAGCAACAGAAAATCGTAGCATTAATAAAAAGGGAACATCTCTCATTTATTTCTTGCAAGGTTCGACGGATACATATCAATGGATATATATCATGATATATATCCAGTAACTTATAGATAAATAAACCATTAAAAACATTTTAGTTTTTTTTAAATAATATTTCTATGTTTAGGTAAAACATATATGCAAAAAATAAACATGATGACAACAAAATGATGCTATAACAACAAATACTAAAAACAGAATAAAATAAATATTTAAGGGGGGTTCAATCCATGGTCCGGAGCGAGAGGGAATGGGAAGCCGTCGCCTCCTTCTGCGAAGCAGTCATGCTAGCGAAGGAGGTGGCGGAACGTGAGAGGGAGACAACCTCACGTCCCAGCCGCCGCGGGAGACGCCCCGGGCGTCGGGAGGCAACCAGTGGCCCCCGGCCACCGTAGGCGCGGGCCTGTGGACGGTGAGTAATGGGCTAGCTCACCGTCCGTCCGTCTTATGACGACAGACCGTGCCAACGGCGCGTTCGTGTTCCACGCGCGCCTCAAGGAGATGTCAGCAAATCGGAAGGGGTCCGAGAGGGCCGATGCCTGCCAGGGCTGCGGGTTGTTCGAAAGAGATACCGTGCCCCTGGAACGCAAAGGGCTAAGAAGGAACATGGATGGGTTTTAGTCAGTCAAGTCTGACACTCCCTTCCGCTCCGCCCAGAGCGGAAGAAGTCATTTGATGATTTCCCAGCCTAAAAAAAAAAAAAAAAGGGGGGTTCCCATACAAAATTGTGAATTTTTTGCTTGTTTTAGTTTTAGTAAATAATGGTACGGAACCATTCGTGCGCGAGTCCGACTCGCACTTGGCCGGTTTTTTATTTACTTGAATGAGTTATCAGTATTTTTAGTAATATTAATAAAGATAGATAAATCATTACTTCAGTGCACACAAAAGACATAGCAGAACACACAGAAGCACAATTAATGATACAAATAATATGAATATACCTATATAAAAATATGGTGCCAATATACAAAAAGAAAACAAAAGACATCAGCTGTTTCCTTAAAAACAATTTTATAATGTCCTTTAGGATCGGGGGCACGGCAGTGCCCCCACCAAGTCGAGCACGAAGCAGACACTGCCGTGCCGTACCATCCTTTACTGGAACAATTTCGCCGCATTTTCAGGCCCCTATTTGAGAACCTGTGGATAAGACCAGAACGCAGAAATTTTTGTCATCTACTAAGCTATAATCACATACTTAAAATCCAAAATTTCAAGTCTGTAGGTCATTTAGTTTCGAAGTTAAGCGAAAGCAAAGTTTCGTATTTATGACACTCATTCACTCACTCACTCATGATCATCAGAATAGAACTAGTACTTCCTTAAACTCAGAGAGCTGAAATTTGGTACAGAGTTAAGGTTTAATGGCTACATAAAGGGAAAACTATAAAAAACTAGGATAACTGAAGATCTGGAGTAACTGGTGACCCTGATTAGAAAACACAAGAGCCCAACCAAACTATTAGAGATCGACATACCGCCTTTACAAAAAATATTCAACTTGGTGGGCCGCTCCATTTGATGTCAAAAATCGAAGGTCTGAAGTATCTGATGAGGAACCCTCAGCTGGTATCAGCTGTATTAAAGATATGGTAATGCCCCCTTCTACTATTGGTACATAAAAAAATCGACTGTCATTGCAAAAATCCAGCGTAGTGGGACACATCTTCTAATCTAATTTAATCTACCCTATAGCGTCCCACTGCTGGGCGAATGTCTCCCAAGATAAATAAATATGCCCACGGTTCAACAAAAAGAAGTGAAATCCCAACAAAAACATTCTGTAAAAATCTGGCCAAGTCTCGATGGAGCTGCTTGTTTATCTCTAAAAAGTAATTAAATCTAGACAAAGTCGTGCCAAGTCTAAGGTTCCTTACTGCGATTTCTTTATTATTATAGTTAATGTTGTGTGACTTGCCCGTTGAAGGGTATGCAAGGGTCCAAAGGATACTGCTCCAGGATGCCAAGTGCTCCATGACACCATTGCACCAATCTGTCGCCAGAACCGCTACCCATTGACGATGGAAAATTGCCACTTGGAAAACGTTAATTCAATAAACCAGTATGGGATATTATCTCGCTTAACAAACATAGGTTACAACAGATATAACTTTACGTGTAAACAAAATTGACTTGTACCAACTACTATAACTATAAAGAATGTTATACTAACGTATAAAGAATGTTCAATGGCCAAGTCACACAACATTAACTATAATAATAAAGAAATTGCAGTAAGGAAACTTAAGAGTTGGCGCAACTTTGTCTAGATTTCATTACTTTTTAGGAATAAACAAGCAGCTCCATCAAGACTTGGCTAGATTTTTACAGAATGTTTTTGGTGGGATGTATTTTTCATGAATTATTAATTGCTATGGGAAAACAGGCAGTATGTTTACTGTCATAGATTTTGTGTGTATATTTGTTTGCATGTTACATTTGCCATGTTAACTTCAGAGAGGTTCTGAAGTTAGCATGGCAAATGTAACATGCAAACAATGGTACTGGATATTTAGCCGAAAATTAATCATGAAAACCAAAACAAATCTGCACACCTGAAAATTCCAACTTCGCTGGAAGTTTGAATGCAAAAGTTGTCAAATTGGTTATCAAATACCTAGACAACTTAACCAAGGCTTATAATGGGGCGCAAATTAACGTTGAAAACCAAAAGGTTTTCACAGTTAATTTGGGGCTAATTTAGACCCTTGGTAAAGTTGTGTAGGTCTTTTCTAAGCCATTTTCGGGTTTTCCGTTGCACATTTTTTTTTTGTTTACTTGGTAAATTCACGGCTATTATCCAGTGCTTTATTTGTTTGCATGCTAACTTCTTCTAACAAAATGCCAAAACAAATGCAATTCGTGTAACAACCCTACACTAGATTTTTTTTTGGGATTTATCCTCATTTTTGTGTAACCATAAACTTAAATTAAAACTGGTATAACAGTCAAATTTCAGTATTATTCCATTTTGAGCTGACCTAGCATAGTATGGACTTTCAATAGAAATAAGAGGCCAATTTATACTGGTTTTCTTACCACAAATATTTGCAGATATGCAGCCCACAAAAAAACTGCTAGTGTACAGTGAAAAACTTTGCTTGCATATATTTACAAAGCTGAATAGATCTAAAATAAATGCTGTATATAATGTAACAATAAACCATAATTTAGACATCATGTCATTCATATTGCATCGAAATTGGGCTAAAGTGGCAACAGATAGTGTGCCAAACAACAGAACCCGGCAATATGGTAGGTTGGCATGACAAGCTGCAGTCTTACCAAAAGGATTGGGCCCAAACAGCCAAAAAAAGAGAAAAAAAGAAAGAGTGAAGCCTTTGTACTGCAGTGAGACAGATTAGGCTCGTAAGAATACTAAAATAATAGACAACTTAGTTACAGTAACCTGTTGCAGGCAACATGGAATATGGTTGGGAAGGTTTAAAAAAATAAAAGATTTTTATATTCATAGCAAACACAAGTAGTGCTTTGTTGCTACAACTCACAACACAACACTGCTTTGTTGCTAGCAACAAAGCAGTTGTAGCAAACAATGTGTAGCAACTATTTTTTAACATTTGTGTACTAAACATAAGCCTAATGAGGAGTGCTTAGCCTGAATGATTTTTGAGATGTTTTGTGAGCTGCTCTATCATGTCATAAAATGAAAACTGTGACACACAGCACAGAGTGGGCATGTAAGAACACCATCAACAACATTGTTAGTGATAACCATAGATTGGAGTAAGTAGATTGATTTTTGGTACTTGTATCATAAGTGCACACAGAAAGAATAACATGAATAAGCCATTTTTCCGGAAAGTAATTCCGGTATTTCCAGATTCAATTAAATATTGTTAATGTTGGTAGTCATATTATTACTACTCAATTCAAAATTTAAAGGAAGGTATCAAAACTAAATTAATTTATTTATCTGTTGAATAATAAAAATTTTTTTTCTTTTTTTTAGCCTTTTTATGGCCACAACTTTTCATAAATTGTTGCACTTAAAAGTCAATCAAATCAACCAATTCCAGAGGAATGTCCATATTAATACAACATTTCGGATCAATGACCCCAATTCAATCTACCTACTCCAATCTATGGTGATAACTGGATGGTCAAACTTTAATTGAAAAATAGTGCCTAAGCATAACCCGCAATCTTAATAGGTAAATGAAAACAAAAAGATGTTTACTCCTTTTCAAAGATATTAACTGTTTTCGCGGAGTTGCACAGGGTGTAGGCACTTATGTGTCTACAGTCATGTTTTAAGTACATTCAACGAGTGTCTTCAATAGTTTTCTATCGAGTCTCATTAGTGAGCAAATATTGATAATGCTGTCTGTGCCCATGGATAAATGCATGCTCTTTTATTTATCCATTCTAAAATTGAAATCTTAATTTGATCTAGACATTTGAAAAAAAAAGGAAATGTTCAATGGTAAATTAAATAGATTGTTGTTGTTGAATATTGTAGTTGTGTTGCATTAAACAAGGATAGCTAATAGCCAAATAATTAGTTATTTTTACCATAATTGTTTATAATTAAGATGCAGTGGCTTAGACATAGATCTTGGAAGCAAATTTTTGTTTTTTTTTACCCAGTGTGTTAAAAACAAAAGAATGTTGAGTGATCCACAAAAAGATGATAACCAAATTTAAAAAAAAAAACAAATAGGGACCACAACTGGGTTCTAAATTAAGGTTTTTTATTTAATCTTTAGATTTCATTTTAGATAGACTGATTTTTAAGAATTGTTAAGATGGCAAAATCACAATATTGTGGGCAACATTTAGTAAACCCTGTATTTTAAGTAGTTTGTGGTTTCTAGATAAACCACACCACACACCACCAAATTCTAGTAATATCAGTTAACTAAATCCATTTTCATAATTAAGATTAGGCAAATTGAAATTACGTGTAATTATTTTGTGTATTCCACATTTTTCTTTCATTATTCTTTGTTTAAATAATTTATGAGTTAGTGGATTTACCCTAAATCAGTGTAGGTTATTTTAAACATAGATTTGGCAAATGGTAAATTAACAAATGTAAATCATTCTTGGATTCATAAAACTGTTTTGTATAAACGAGGCATGAAACAAATTTTAAAAAACAACTCGACCACCACCAGCTCAGCAGTCCTCGACCAGCTGCTGTCATTTGCAATAATATTAAACGCTTAATGCTTAATTTTGTAAGTTCATAATAGACAGCGATTGATTAGACTGTTTTCCCAGATATATTTTTGTAATGTTTTCTGCTTCTTTTCTTATTCGTAGGGTCATTGACATAGTTGAAATTTAATCGCCTATAAAGGTCCCAATGGGAAGCATCATTGCAATTCTTGTAGAAGAAAATTAGTCCTTACTCTAATACATAATTCTAAATTTGTAAGAAAAATAGTAAACTTACCGTTGAATTTCTATATGGGCTTCCTTGAGGGTTATAAGGCGGCATAGGCCTGTGCTGAGGCCAGCCAGGGCCCGGGCCGTAGCCCGCCGGCGGCTGCTCATAACTATTAGGATAGCGGTGTGGCGGCGCCCCGCTTGATTGCAATAACGAATTCAGCGTGGGCGTGGGGCCAGGTGCCTGCGACACCGCTTGTCCCGGGAAAAAGCGCGGCTGCTGCGGCGGTGGCCGCGGTTTGCCGGGAAATCCTGGCCGTGGCGCGTAATAAGGGTCCGCGCCTTCTGCGTATCTATACTGGCCGTATTGGTCCGTCACGGGCCTCTCTACGCCTCGGTCGTGGCCGGGCGCCTCGCCACTGTCGCGTGGCTGCCCCGGTTCGGCCGACATCGGCGATTTGCTCTTTGTGTTCACGACGCCATCGGGCGGAACGCGCCCGACGGACTTGTCGGTGCCGTTTTGCAACAAAGCGTTCCGAGATTCACTGAGCTGCTCAGATGGATTCTGCTCAACGTTCGCTTCACTACGCTGAGTCTCTGCCTGCGTCGCAGCCATGTTCGGCTGGCAACGGCCGTCCCTGCTTACACTCGCTCTGGCGATCGACCGGCTCGCTTACGTTACATCGGAATCGGGCGTCGGATTGCAAAACCGCGACGCGGACACTTCCATCACTAACGAGAAGATTAACTATACACAAATAGTAACGCGAAACGGACGAATTATCGTTCACCGACGCACACACATCGATCACATATCTACTCCATTGGCGTAAACGAGGTTAGGGAAAAGGTTACATATCTAGAAGGCGATTTTGTCACGCTATAACTGAACATTTCATAACACTATCACGTTAATAACACTCCGTATACGTTCACTTATGACAAAACTCATTCCCAAACCCACAACCAAGTAAAATACTTAAAAACAGAACAATAGAATCACGAAACTTCCAAAATTATTAGCGTCCGCCATTACGGACTTGAAATTCTGCGCTTGACGACGCTTCTGCCTATGTTCACTCCGGTTACAAAAAATATTTTGTTGAAACTTTAACCATAGATAGCTTAAACTAGCTCTAAATATTTGTCTCGATATTGTTTCAGTTTCGATTATACTAAAGAATTAGCTAATTGTACACTAATTGGAGGAAAATAACCCAAAATTATCTGTGCATGTTTACATTTTGTACTATTGCGACCACGTAGTTACTACGGCAGTGCCAACATAAAACATGCTGCAAAATGACAAGTTCCGCTGGCGCCAAGGCTTTCGCAGCTAAGTTCATTTCAAGTTGATGACGCCTCTTTATTGTTATGATGATTTAATAGCTAGAATTAAAACACCGTATATTCTTTTAATAATTTAAAAGCCAAATGATGACATTTTTTGTTTAAATAAGATGTTGGTATCTTCTTGTTCATATAAAAAGTATGAATTTAAGATGCCATTTCCGATTTTGTACCAACATATCGACGGTATAGATTCTGTGCATAGAGTAAAGAATAATTTAAATAACACAATTGGTTTGTATAAAAAACCTTTAATTTCATGACTGTGATTTCGCTATATCAAGAAACTATTTTCATACTTCATTTTTTTTTTCTAAGGAACTCAAACAACAGCAATTTTATTTTAAAAAATATTACACATTCTTCACTACTGGTATGTCTATGGTTAGGAT
This sequence comes from Cerastis rubricosa, assembly GCA_949152445.1. Lineage (NCBI taxonomy): Eukaryota > Metazoa > Arthropoda > Insecta > Lepidoptera > Noctuidae > Cerastis > Cerastis rubricosa. The sequence goes on from OX424547.1 coordinate 7,079,733, forward strand.
TCGAAAACTGGCATTAGTCGATTTAGAGTTGGGGAAATTATGGAAAAAGTTTGAAATAAAATGATATGGAAACCTTTTAAACTTTTCGAGCTTAACTAAATAATTATTATTTATAACTGAACAGGTTTCTTTTCCTCACCAAACAATAAATACATGTTTTACTTTTAGGTGACATTTAGGTCAGAGATGAGATATACCTGCCATTCTCCATACCCGGCCTTTAAGGTATGGGTATCACTAAATACCGGGTATAAATACCAGGTATCAAAATACTTCTAAGTATTTGGGTGTTGTAGGATTTCGATAAGTAAACGTATGCGATAAGTATGGTATGCCTCCAATATAATGTAGGTACGATGTTTCAAGTACCTATACGTAATTATGCATTATGAGATATGAAATCTTTCCTTCCTACTTTACCAGGCTTAGGACTGTCGGCTAAGAGTATGACGATGGTTATTAATTAATTCTAGTTATTTCTATATGTAACTAAATTAAATCAACCGAATGTTCATAAAGCACGAATGACGTTTCAGGTCCATTCGTAAGCTGTCGGGTTGCTTCGGCGTACCGAACTACCGATAAAACTGGGCGCTACCTTGTGGTAGCGGTTCGTATCGTACTATGCGTCTGACGTCATACCTTCAAGGTATTTACCCAGTATTTCAGTCCGTACCCGGTCTATGTACTGGGAAGCACATACTTGGTATATATACCTCTACCAGTATATACGTCTCATCTCTAATTTAGGTGTACATGTACCAGCTTGATTGAGACAAAATAGGCCGCGAAATAAAAATTTCTTACGTCTTTTGCAATTTGCGGTCAGTGACAGGTTTTATGTTGAACAAAATATGATTCGCGGCAGGAAATCGTATGTATTTATAGAATCATAGTCACTAAATCATCAATACAACCCCTCTAAGCTCATTATATCTCATTGATGATAAATTCATGAAAAAGTCATTATATGTGATTAAATACCTATTTAGTAGTTGGAGGGTTCTATTGATGATTTTAATAATTATGACTCGGTAGAGCCATATTAAGCAAATCCTATTTTAATCAACATACAACCTGGCGTTCCACCCTCATAGTCTTTGCGGCGTAAAATCCTCCACAAAAGGTGAAGAAGGTGGAGGAAGGTGGTGTTGATGAAGCGACAAGAGTTGAAGTACCTAAGTTAAAATGCCAGAACTGATTTTTATTAAAACGAAGGGTAGTAAATAGTAATACCATGAAATAAAGAGAGTATTATTTCTCATTATTTGAATTTCAAACGACGGTTTGTGGCGCGTCTGAAGTGGCGCGACGCCTGACCGAGTTATTATACCACACGCACACGCACTTGCATGCAGTTAGCGAGACGCTCCAGGAAGTGCTGTACGGCGTACGGCGAAGCGCCACAGCGCGCAGCGCATTGTAATACATGGGCGCCGGCAGCAGGGACAAACGCGTGCAAGGGGGTGCACTTACACCCCTCTGTCGGAAAAAGATTTCGCGTTCATAAGCTTTTCTTTATAAATATGCAGAATAAGGCGTATTTCTACAACAAATGATAAAAGAAAACCTATTCAATTTGAGGTGGGCGCTAAAACTTTCAAGCTCTCTCTTATGTTGAATCTATTTTTTTTCGATTGATAGGCTTTTTTGTGCGGATCGACAGTTTCTCCTCGAATCTAACATATCCAAGGTGTAGTGCAAATAATGTCAAGCTGTTTCCATGGAACTGAAGGTGCACCTGTTAAATAGATGTTGTAGACACTTCTGAAAATGTTTGGAAAATAAAACAACCATGAAGCAAATATTTTAAAATTTGATTTATTTTCATGTCTTCGTTATACAAGTTTTGTTAATTTGTTTTCAAAAATATTGTTATCTTCACCAATGTTATTACACCAAATATGTTTTATTTCAATCATGTAGTACCGGTATGTCTGAACACAAGATTATATTATTGCTACTTTATTCTAGTTTCGTAGTAAAATGATAAAAAGGTTCACTCAAAGAGGTGGTGCACCTCGCAACATAACACGGGAACATGCTAATTTTAATTGAGCGAAATTCTATAATATAAATGCCAAATATATATCTCATTTCATAAAATAACGTAATATAGCATTTAATTTTTAAAAAATCTGTAAAAGTACACATAAATTAGTTATGGCATAAAACTATTATCTAAATATAAAACAAATCTCAAATTTAACCTAATTTAAGTACAAAGATCACGGGTCTCAATCTATAGGATAACATTTGAAATTATATGTGATGACAGATCTCGCTGGTGTAAGCTCGATTGAATGCAGTTAGTATAATAATATTAATTTAATATGTACATGGGACGAAGTATCTTATTGTGCTTTATACAATGTTCAAGTTAATAATGATCACGATTTGTATAAATATTTCGTCTTGAAAGTTATCAATAAAATGCCAACAATTAGTAGAGTTAAACCCAGCTTCTCTAAGGATGATCAACACGAATTAGCTAAAAAAAAACTGATGTTACTAGCTGTCGTTACTTTGGTCAGCCAATCTCGTCTTATAGCTTATATTTGTGTTGATTACTCTTTAGAAACCGGAGATTCTAGCACGAACGTACGGAACGCAACGAAAATTTAAAACTGAAAATATTTCTGCACTTATTATTTATGTAGTTCGAAGACTTCATTTATTTACGGATGCAAGTTGTGTTTGCTGAATAAATTTAAACCATAATGCTATAGGATAACTGTTGTATTTTCGATAAAAAAATCGATCGATTTTAAGATGCGTTTATTTCGCAAGTTTCGTGTTAGGATGATGTTAGAAACGTTTATTTACATTATATTTGAAAACCGGAATGTTTCACCTCTACCGTGTCAATAGATGATTTCTCTTCTCACTTACATAATATTATCAATTTCGATATGCCACTATCAATTTTATACTTTCTGTATTAATACTGCAACAGTCTGATTGTTACTTCGTTTAACTTAAATATTTTATTACATTGAGAGTTTTTATAAGGCAATTTTTCGTGTTTGTTTAGATTCTATGACAAATGTGTTTGGACATTTGAGACAGAAGCTCGTGTTACTTTGAACACTGGACAGTATTGTCACAAGTTAGTGCTTTAATCAGGAGGATCCGAACTCTGCCATCCAGGAGAGATACTTCTGGATGTCGCCCTTTGAAACGGACTTGTTGCACTTTGATAGGGCTTCCATGAAGTCCTGCTTGGTCACGGGAAGGTCGAGCTCTTCCTTGGCAAGTTGTTTGATCTGCTCGGGCTTTAGGCCAGCTATTTTGCGTCGCATCGACATCATTGATGCGTCCCTGGAAATTTAAATGAAGTTATCATTAATCGTATGTCATACTGATTGCACTATTACATACAGATCATAAAGTATTTTTTCCGAAGTGGATTGCTAGAGGTGTTTACATCAAAGGTGCCAGCTATTATAGCTCAGACCTCATAAAATAGGGCTCTCTATTTTAATGTTAAAGTTTCCACTGGGTTGTGGAGGTCAGATAGGCAGTCGCTTCATGTAAAATACTGGTACTCAGCTGCATCCGGTTAGACTGGAAGCCGACCCCAAGATAGTTTGTTTCCACAAATAGTATTCAGCACAACTCTGAGAGCGAAGCACACAGTGATTGTAAAAACCAATTATTCTGCCTGTTCTTGTCCCATGTTACTTGTGTTCAGCAATTCAGCACCAAAAAAAAATGTTCTATATCAGTCGCCCCTGCCAGCAATACACTATTTTCTCTATCAACCATTTTACTCATATAATTATCATCATTACACATTCCATCGATCTTTTCATTAATCAAGGAAGACGAAACATGAAATTATGATATCATTACGAGTCCAAAATTAATTTTATTCACAGTTTCCACCACCATTATCTGCCTTTTTCATAACTATGTTGAGCTCGGTTTCCAGTCTAACCGGTTAAAGCTGAATACCAGTATTTTACATGGAACCTATAACCTATCTGACCTCCACTACCAAGTTACTGAGTAATAAGATACCCCTCGGTAGGACTGGTTATCACACTTTCGGGCTTCTGACTATCTGTACCGACTCCGAAAGATTTATTCAAAGTAGCTAACTAAAAAACTAGTACCAACCTGCAGACATTAGTAATATCAGCACCGGAGTATCCGTCAAGCTTCTTGGCGATGGCTCTCAGGTCCACCTCGGCATCCAGCTTCACCTCTCTAAGGTTTATCGTGAGTAGGGCTTCGCGGCCATCTTGTGTTGGCAGCGGGATGTAGATGCGCTTCTCCAGCCGCCGCCGGAGAGCCTCGTCGATGTCCCAAGGGAAGTTTGTTGCTGCTAATACCATTACTACCTGGAATATAGAAAAATGTTGTTTAAATGTATATTTCTGTTCGTCTCGAGGTTGCCAATCGCTAGTTGTTAGTAAGTCCATACAAATACTTATAATTCTTTTTCTTTCGTGTCGATGGTACAACTTCTTTAAGAAAGGAAAGGTGAGGAAAGTTTTGATTATGAATGTGGATGGGTATAAAAGTAGAGGAAGAATAAAGAAACGATGGATGGACTGTGTGAAGGATGATATGGCAAGAAAGGAGGTGTCCCATGAGATGACAAGTAATAGAGAAGTATGGAAGAAGAAGTCATTCTGAACCGACCCCAAATAAATTGGGATAAGGGCAAAAAAATGATTACAACTTCTTTAAATGAGAAGAAGGGGAGCTGCCACTTTGTCGTGATAGATCCCTAGTTGGTATCACAATATTTGAACAAAAGCATGATCTGGCCTTGCACTTGTATCAAATACCGTATTTGCACCGTGGCAGTCTTTTCATTTCCAACTAACTCAAGGCATCACGGACAGTATGTTACATAACATAACATCACGCCTCGTAATACCCGAATGGCTAGGCAGAGGTGTACGTAAAAAGTACACCCACATTTCGCCAGTTATATTTAAGTCCCATGTCCCAGGGCGACCATATAGCCATTAACCGGGCACAAATCCATACTCCGTGGCTGCTACTAGGAAATTCCTGAAAGAAAAACCTAAAAACTACTTTGCCCGACCCGGACTCGAACCCAGGACCTCACGCTCGGCAGTCTCGTTTGCGACGAGTTAGTCTACACACACACACACACACACACACACAAACACACACACACACACAGAGAGGAGACGGTAGGTTAGTCTTGAGATCATCATCTGTCTAGCCTTTTCCCAAACTATTTTGGGGTCGGCTTCCAGTCTAACCGGATGCAGCTGAGTACCAGTATTTTACATGAACTGACTGCCTATCTGACGTCCACAACCCAGTGACTGGGTAATACGATACCCCTTAGTAAGACTGGATGTCAGACTTTTGGCTTCTGACTACTCGTAATGACTGTCAAAGATCTACAAATGACAGCCCGGACCAACGGTTTAATGTGCTTCCGAGGCACGGAGGAAACTCGGTATGTAATTATGGTCACCCATCCACGGTCCAACCTCTGCAAGCACGGCTTAACCTTAAAGATCAATCCGTGCGACTGTTATTATTTAGCCACGAGCTCCTCTGGTAGGTTAGTGTTGAGACAACCATACCAATTCGTCCAGCAACAGGATCGTCCACTACTCACTTTAGCAGGCTCATCGTTGGCCGAGCCCAGCCCGTCCATCTGCACGAGCAGCTCTGACTTGACGCGCCGCGACGCCTCGTGCTCGCTGTCGGAGCCGCGGCGGGAACATAGCGAGTCTATCTCGTCTATGAATATCGTGCTTGGCGCGTAGAACCGGGCCTGGAAAGTATAACAATAAAAGTTGAATGAAATTTGTGAGTTTTTTTTTAATAGCCAGTACGGGTACAGTTCAGTTTGAGGAGGCACGGGAAAAGAACTCATGTAAGGAATTGGGGGAGGCCTTTGCCCAGCAGTGGGACGTTACATATGCTCCAATGTTTTTTTTTTGTTAGCCTCTCATGTATTTCACGGCTGGGGAAAGACCTCCGCTTTCTCATTCCAAACCTATATCTTGTGCGATATCTTGCCATGTTCGCCCCGCAAACAATATCAAAACGTCACACCACATTTGCCGCGGTTAACCTCGACGGCGCTTTCCTCCATCAGTTATCGTCCAATGAGTGACGATCTTTGCCCACCTGTCCGGGTGCATTCGTGCTACGAGGCCCTCACATTGGCTTGACTGTTTTTTTCTCCGACATCTGCACCTTAATTATGGAACGCAAGGTGGTGTTTCTAACGCGATCTGTAAGCTTCAGACCAATTATGCTGCCCTCCACTGTCCGCTGGCAAATCTTGAGATGTTAAGTAAATAAAAACAAATCTTACCATTTCAAAGAGCAATCTGACTAGTTTCTCGGACTCGCCGCGGTACTTGGAGGTGAGTGTCGAGGAGGAGACGTTGAAGAAGGTGGTGCCGCACTCGGTGGCCACGGCCTTCGCCAGCATGGTCTTACCGGTGCCGGGCGGACCCACCATCAGCACGCCCTTCCACGGCCGTCTGATGCCCTGTAGTGAGAAAACCAGGTTATAGTAATACTTTTAGTAATTCTACTAACTTTATAATAACAAGATCAGGTTGTTAGCTATAACAACATAAGTACTATGATCAGTCCGTTTGCTGTAAGGGGGTGGGGGCGGTGGTATTTCATTGGTACACTGCGACAGATCAACCTATACATTCCCAGTATTAAATGGCCTCGCTATGTATAGATTTCTAATACAGTGAGAGATCCGCATAAAGTGGTTTTGTATAGCTTGATTGTTCGCCCTGCGTACACGATTACATTATTTTGTTAATCATATTTGTGTAAGTTGGCAAATACCACAAAACATTTAGGTCAGAGCCTGGGGTTAAAGATTTTATTAATCGGAATAACGGATTGTCTAGATCATGTTCTGCATTAACTGTATCAATGTGAATTTCTTAGACGATAAAAAAAGTAGGCTACAACATGACAATGAGTAGAAGGTAAGATGAGTCTTAAGTCGTCCATGATTTAGCATTTATACTTATTGTGTCCCTATACAAAGCATATTTTTGTGATGAAAGTAAAATTCTAGCAAAGGTCATCCATGTGCTCCAGGACAGTCTTCATCATCATCATCATTTCAGCCGAAAGACGTCCATTGCTGGACATAGGCATCCCCCAAGTGTCGCCACATTGATGGGTCCCGAGCGCCTCGCATCCAGCGGATCCCCGCAACCATCACCAGGACATCGGTCCACCTAGTGGGAGGCCTTCCAACGCATCGTCTTCCGGTTCGCGGTTGCTATTCCAGAACTTTTCGGCACCATCGGCCATCCATTCTGCACATTCATTTCCAGGAACAACATTTAACAACATTTAATTATTTTCTAGTTGATTTCCAATGTATGTACGTGGACGATACAAAAGGAGTATAAAAGAATTGTAGCAGGCGGCGTTTTATAATTTCTGGCCGATATGGGAAAATGGCGTGAGTTTATGTATGTTAACAGAATGAATATGATTTTGTACTAACTTTAAAGAAGTCTGGCATCCACATGGGCAAGACTACGGCCTCCTCCAGCAGTCGCTTGGCCTCCGCCAGGTCTGCGATGTCATCCCACCGGATGTTGGGGTTCTTTTGTACTATGTCACGCTCTGGAACAGAAAATAATTGTGTAAGAAGGAAAAGTGTTAAGAACATTGAAAGAACAAGTATAAATACACCATGACTCAGAAAAGAATATTTATTTATTTACTTTATGCACAAGTATAAAAAAACTCTGTGCAAAGGCGGATTTAATGCCTTGGGCATTTTCTACCAGTCTTACCACCTTAATGTGATGCAGAGAGAAAACATAGTAGGTGTTGCATAACAAATGGTAAGAAAACATTTACAAATAATATACACTTCTGGACACATCTATTGGCCCACCTTAGAGTTTAGATTTCGATGGCCCCTAGCGAAATATGATTGCTAGATTGAACAAAAACTGTTGATGCAGTTTTAAACCTGATACATTTTACCATCTTTTTCGATCGTATTGTTTTAAATTTGAATTCAGAATACCATACGACATGGAGCTACGCCTAACAAGTCGGATATGCGCCTTGTTAAAGGCAATTGATTTTTGAATAAAAAACATGTTTTATCAAATAAAGTTTAATTTAATAACGCGTGTTGCCTCCATGGGCATCTACCACAGCTCTCATACGATTAGGCATAGAGTTTATCAACCGCTCTATGAAATTTTGAGGGATCATCTCCCATTCCTCTTCTATGGCAGTTTTCAACTCCTGCATCGTCTGGGCAACTGGCTGACGAGCCCTAACACGTCTTTTTAGCTCGTCCCACATGTGCTCAATGGGGTTCATGTCTGGGTTTCTGGCTGGCCAGTCCATAACTGTGATGTTCACATCCCGAAGATATTCCCTGACGATGCCGGTCGCATGGGCTCTTGCATTATCATGCATAAAAAGGAAATTTGGGCCCACATAGTCCGCGTATGGTATCACGTGAGGTTCTAAGCACTCACGAATGTACCTTTCAGCATCTAATGTTGGCAGCCGTGGTCCTGTAACAACCTCAAGTTGAGTTTTGCAGCTCGCGGATATACCGCCCCAGACAGTCCATGAGCCACCGCCATAAGCAACCCTCTCTTCAAAGCAGCATTGTGCGAAACGCTCTCCCTTACGTCGGTAGACCTTCTTCCTTCCATCATTGCCATGTAACACAATTTTAGACTCATCAGAAAAGAGTACACGGCTCCAATCTTGCTGTGTCCAATTTAAATGACTGCGTGCGAAATGAAGACGCGCTGTTCGGTGGGCTCGCGTTAGTTTGGGCCCATTAGCTGGCTTGTGTGGTACCATATCGCGTTCTTTTAACCTTCTCCGAACAGTTCGAGCGCTCACAGATACTCCGTGGAAGTCGCGAAGTTGGTTTTGTATCTCAATGGAGGTAAGGTGACGATTTCTCAAGCTGGTCGTCACGATGAATCGATCCTGCCTTTCAGTTGTGACCCGAGATCGTGGCCTTCCTTGGCGACGAACAAAGCCGCCAGTCTCTAGGTACCTCCAATAAACATTTCGGACCGCAGATCGACTTAAATTAAGTTGAGCACTCACGTTTCTTTGGCTGTGTCCGGCCTGAATAAGCGCCACAGCTTGGGCAGCGACTTCAGGTGAAGTATCCATACATTATTGATAGAACCTCACCTTAATGTTAAGAATAAGTAATGTTTGTTGCAAAACCAAAGATATCAATGACTTTTTCAAGAATTAAATCCAAGTAAACCAATAAAACCAAGTTTTCTTAGTATTCGATTGTTTGATATCAACAAACAGGCTCCAAATTGTCTTTTCTTTCTTTAAATTCTATGTTCGAAATTCAAAAAAACACTATTGAATGAAATTGTGAATGTGCCAGGTTCAAAACTGCATAGAAACTTTTTGCTCGACCTAATATAAAATTTTAGCTAGGACCAAACGAAACTGAAAATACAAGGTGGGCCAATAGATGTGTCCAGAAGTGTATATACATAAATAATATAACGATAAATACATACATATAAACAAAAAGTAAAGAGAGACACTAACAACAATTTAATTATGAGATATCTGTCAGCTTCTTAAATAAGTGCTCGCGAGCCTTAATTTTAAATGTGAACCGATTGTTGCCCAACCTGATATTCAGAGGGAGCGGATTCCCAAGGAAGACAGCCTGGACAAAGAAAGACGATTTGAGAAAACGAGAGCGGTGAGAAGGACAACGTAGAAGACGATTATTGGAAGAACGAAGATTCTGAATATGATTTATACAAGTCGAAAACATCTTATTGGATCGATCGCAGTGTTGTAAACAACCCTCACGACAAAGCTGAAATGTGTCATGTGCAAATGGACCCTGTAAATTTCAAAGATGAGCACTGCTACACTGCTTTCGGCAAGAAATTGTATGGTTACAAAACTTCCTAAGTCGAGTGGCTTTCTTTAGTACTCATTAGGTACCAATCCTGTCGCCAGTTAATCAAGAAGCTAGATGAGCTAGTAACTAAAAAGAGTTGTTTTTTTGACAACCCCATCGGCACGGCAGTGTGAAGTATCACCATCAGTGATCAAGTATTTATCTAAACTAATATTATAAAGAGGAAAGATTTGATTGTTTGTTTGTTTCTTTGCATTGAATAGGCTCCGAAACTACTGGTCCGATTTGAAAAATTCTTTCAGTGTTATATAGCCCATTTATCGAGGAAGGCTATATATCATCACGCTACGACCAATAGGAGTGGAGCAGCAATGAAAAATGTTGCGAAAACGGGGAAAATGTGACGCATACGAAGTTGCGCCGGACAGCTAGTTGAATGTAATTTTTTATTGAAACGTCGTAGTGTAGTCACTATCTCATTGGTGTTGAGCCAGGTGCCTAAGAATTATAGTTGAGAATATATTTACCGAGCATATCGACGAGGTCGCCGTCGGCCGAGGACGGAGGCTCGAACCTTCTCTCTTCGTCTTTATGTTTCTCGTCGTCCGTGTCGCCATTGTTATTGTCTCTGTCTTGTTTATCTTTGCCGTGATCCTTATTGCTTGTGTCTTTTGTTTTTGCTGTGAATAAAACAGAAATGAAACTTTAAAACATGAGTTCGAACATCTTATCTGATAAATTGCAGTTTCTGGAAATACATAACATACTGTTAGCAGTGCCTCTAATCATAAGACGTACATACTCATACATAGAATGTATTTCTGACATCGGCGCATCTCGGATTTTCTTCTTCCTTTCTCCTCAGTCTATCACAACTCAAACCTCTATCATGCACTCCTTTTTCTTTCATATCACCCCACACACAATCCATCGACGTCAACATACGACTCAAAGTCGAACATATACATAATTCGTATTATTGACTAATAACTGAATAAAAAAAAAGCTACCAATTTCAAACAAAATCACATCATGGAAAATATAACACCCTGTTTTCAACCGAGGTTCACACCACAGGTTACCTGCTTTAATAGTAAAGATACGAGAACGGTAAATACGACACGTATGTCAATTCTTCTACAGCTTTAGTCTTACTTCAAGCACCTACTAAAATGTATAACACCGTCTTAACTCCAATACCACGTAACGATCAACACCAAACGACTTAACAGCACGTCTATTAACTGAAGCCTCACAAATGCTAAACAATAAAATGTAACATTATTGCTAAACCCAGCTGCAAAGTACGTGAGAGACCATTTAATATCGTCTCTGTAAGTACATGGCCACTAAAAGTGTTAAGTTCAGAAGGTACACACCGGAACACATCAAGCAATACATTTCCAGAACTCACTACATCTTTCTGAACAGAATCTGCTGTTCCATACATTTTGACCGTGTTGGTATTGCACTTTTGTAGGAAACAGCTGTTTTATTTTTAAAAATACCGATGAGAAATTTGTATGTTGGGGGGGGGGGGGGTTCACAATGATGTGTACTGAGTACGTGGTAAGCGTTTTCGCGTCGCTGTCCCTCACACCTTGTATACTGGAAATGTATAGTTTGATGTGTCGCCTTGTGTAAGTACCTCCTGAACTTAAAATTTTTAATGTCCACATACATAGCCTCGCGTTGTATAGATTTCCCGTACAATGAGAGATCCGGTTATACTGGTTATGTCTAGCTTGATTGGTCGTTGTTCGTACAGTCAGAAAGAAGGATTTGCGTTGACTGGAAAGGTAAATAAATAAAGTAGCACTTCTGAAGTTAAAAGAGAGATTAGACCACGTCTATTTCCATGTTGATTGCACAATACATATCTTGCACTTTGAAGGTCTATGTATTGTATTTCATGTGGTTAGTGCCTAACATGCCACCCGTGGGCCTCCGACTTTGCTTTGAAAGTTTTTTTTTTTTTTTTGTTTATTCGAAATCTGTATAGCAATAGCATACAAAAAGTCTGCCAAACTGCAAAACAGTTTGTCGGCTGTTGTTCTCGTTCCACAATATTATAATACTAACAAAATTCGAATTTTATTATAAATAAGAAAAAGAAAGCAAACATTAAAGTAAGCCTACAGAAAAAGGACATTTTCACATTTTACACATATACAATTGCCATGAGCCATAGATGTTAAGTTAGCTATGGGCACAATGAGAGGTAGTGGTTTTTAAGAACATTTTTAAGTTGCTGTTTAGATTTGACATGCGATATCAGTGTACAGTGCAAGTACAAGTGTACAGTGCAGTTTGCTTGCAATAATTACACAGACTCATCGTCTTCCTGCTTTATCCCATGTTACTTTTACACAGTTGCACAGACTGAAAGCTAAAATGCTTTTTGCAGTAAGATGTTAGTGACATGCAGTATGTTTTCTGAGTTTATTATCTCAACACTAGTCTGTAAATAATAGGTCTTTACCTATGAAATTGCCGTATTGCAGTACAGACTTTTTCAAACAAAAAAAAGTTTTGATTGGCTATGAGTTCTAAATTCAAATTAATTTTGTTTTAAAAATATGACATTATATTTACAAAATCAGTCTTTTGTTTATTGATTAGCGTTGTATTTTCATTACATTTCAACATTTATCCTCATAATGGATACTTTGAAATTTCGTGTAATTATGGAATATGAGTTCCGTCGTGGCACCAACGCGGCACAAACGACCCGCAACATCAACGACGTTTACGGAGAGAACTGTACAAACGAACGCACAACCCGTTATTGGTTTGCTCGGTTCCGTTCTGGGAATTTTGACTTGAAAAATGAACCTCGTGGCCGTCCGGAAACTTTGGTCAACAATGATGAATTAAAGGTGATTGTTGAAGCTGATGAAACTCAATCTACAGCTGAGCTGGCAGCAGCTTTTGATGTTAGCATTAAAACAATATTGGTCCATTTGCGACAGATTGGCAAGATAAAAAAGCTTGATAGATGGGTGCCCCACGAACTTAACGATCGCCAGCGCAACGTACGCGTCGAGACTTGCCTTGCGCTGCTTAACAGGCACAGAAATGAAGGGATTTTGAACCGAATTGTTACGTGCGACGACAAATGGATTCTTTTTGACAATCGAAAGCGCTCAGCAAGTTGGTTAGATCCTGGTTCGGTACCAAAGCAATGTGCAAAACGAAAAATGACCCCTAGAAAGGTGATGGTCACAGTTTGGTGGTCTAGTGCTGGTGTGATTCATCATAGCTTTTTACAAAACGGCGAGAGCATTACTGCAGATGTGTACATTGAAGAACTGACCACAATGATGGCGAAACTCGCACGTCTGCAACCAGCTTTGGTCAATCGGTCGTCTCCACTGCTACTTCACGACAACGCGCGGCCCCATACTGCACAACAGACCGTCTCTAAGCTGCATGAGTTGGGTTTGGAAGCTCTCCCTCATCCGCCATACTCACCAGATCTTGCGCCTTCCGACTATTACTTTTTCCAAAATTTGGACAACTTTTTAGCGGGAAAAAAATTCAATTCCCGAGAGGCAGTACAAAACGCCTTTGAAGAGTTTGTTGTCTCCCGTCCAGCTGATTTTTTCAAGAAGGGCATCCATAAACTGCCACAGCGTTGGCAAAGATGCATTGATTGCAGGGGTGATTACTTTGAATAAAAGAAATAAATAAGTTCGAAAAAAAAAATACTTTAACTTTTTTCAAACAAAACGACAATTTCATAGGTAAAGACCTAATATATTACTGGGCTACTTGATAATACCCTTATTTAGAAACAAAATTATGTAAAGACACAGAAACAACTATTTTTGTCCAGTGTTTGCTTGGATTTCAAATGTGTGATTAAATACTCTATTGTCGTGCTTGTACTAAACAGTGTTTTTGTGCCTGTTCTATCGCCTCCTTGTATACATTTTTTATAAACCTCTGCGCAGCGCTGAGCACGTTTTACGTCCATACTTTGCAAACATCTATTATTATTTATGTAATATTGACACAAGTAATAAGCCGTGCACTTTGTGAGTTGGTAATTCATACTTTTTGTAGAAAAATTATGTTAGTTTTTATCGACAAATTTTCCGGAGCACGTCTATTCAAATTTTGTGACAAAAAAAAGTAAAGTCAGTGCCCTGCATTCTGAGAAACTGTACTGAAAATTACAAATACAACTTCTGGTGGTATTTTTTTCTATGGTTTACTTACTTATCATTCTGCTTAAATCAAAAATCAGAACTTTGTAAACGTTAAAGTTTAAAAGAGACAGTCCCCCAGTACCCTTCGCCACTTCCTAGTGTTTTACCTGAGAAGAAGTGGCGGAACGAACACCCCAAATCCCTAACTTAACTAGTGAGATACAGAACTTGTCTGTATCATAAAATATGTTCTAATGTACAGACGAAAAGTTCACATACTTATAGATACCAGTTAAAACAGAACAGTCAGACAATTCCACGCTACTGGATAGCTATTAAAACGTAAAATGTCAAGCGGATAAGTTAATATCTAAGAGCACGATTCACAAAACATCGTGCTTCGCATACAAAATACGCTCATTATTAATTAGTAAACATTGATTCTAAGTCGTGTACTTCTATATTTGTAACCAAGAGCAACCTACTTCCTATTTCAAGTACACTGGGCTACACATCAGGCTATACAATTCCAGTATAACATGGCATCGTTTTGTATAGATTTCCCGTACAATGAGAGATCCGCACAAACTGGTTTTGTATAGCTTAATTCGTCGCCGGGCGATTTTTGAATATATTTTTTCTCCTTGTATAAAAACACTTATCGTATAGCGTTTTAAAGTCACCGAGTCGTGTTATTATTAAAATATTAAAACATTGTTATATTAAATCGATTGTATGAAACGTATTTAGCATTTGTATTGAGTCAATCAACCGCTAACCACAGATTGTATTATGAAACCTTCTCATTGTTGCTTCCTGTGGTTATTTACGTAAAATATCATAACACCTTCCACGAGGTTTCATTACGTAATACTAGAAACAATAAGTTATTTCTATTACCTTTTTTCCTTATCCTTAAGACCTAAGACCTGTGTTTTCCTAGTAACAGATTCAGCGTAACTTCGGGGATATAAATAGGGAAAAACAAAGTTCTGTGTTGTGTTTATGGAATTTAGGAGCCACAATAATAAATCAAATGAAAAGGCGACAAATTATATACTTAGGTTACTTCGAATACTGCCCCCGTATTCACAATCGCCCGGATTCGATTTCGATTCGAAAAGTCGTATGTCTATCTCGTTCGCTCTCGTAATGCAAAAACAAGATAGTCATACCGACTTATCGAATCGAAATCGAATCCGAGCGTTTGTGAATAGGGAGCCTGGTATCCAGCTGCGTCCGGTTAGACTGGAAGCCGACCCTAACATAGATGGGAAAAGGCTAGGCAGATGATGAGTGAGAACATCTGCATTTACACATCCTTGTTAACTATCGTTCGCACGAATAGAATCGATCCCAAGCGTAGACATTTTTCGTTGGTGACTACGGCATACGAAAAAATATCAGTTTTCCAATCGAAAGTGCAATTCCTACACAACTAAATACAAACAAAACCAGCTGTTCTATACATTTAAAAATGTATAGAACAGCTGATTTTGTTGACGAAAATTTTCAGCTCTGTCTGGTCTACAATAATGTAGGTACTGAATTCATGTTAAAAATTGTGTCTCAAATTCACGGTGTCCCCCACAACGTGTGTTATGATATTTTAAGACTAATACGTCACTTGCAAAATGTTGAATAAGGAAATAAGTAAGAGCATCGCGTCTACAAATAGCACTCCAGACAAAAGACGCAAATCAACATCATCATTCTCATGCCCTTATCCCAATTTATTTGGGTCCGGCCCAGCATCTCAGCAGTCACCTCCTTTCTAACCATATCATCCTTCACACAGTCCATCCATCGTTTCTTTCGTCTTCCTCCGCTCTTTTAACAAAGGACGCAAGGACACCATCATCATCAGCCTATAATGTTCCCACTGCTGGAACACAGGCTACCTCTCTGTGAGAGGGAGTGGGCTATAATACACCACGCGGGCCCAATGCCGGTTGGTACAGAAGTACAAGCAAAACAAAGATAAAACTGGTATCTTTTGTTTGTTACTAACCGCTATGTGCCTTATTTGCTGCAGTCTTAGGATTCCTAACATCAGAGGTCTTCCGATTCGACGAGGTGGCGTTCCGGTTGCCTGGCGTGATCTTCTTGTTGTCTGTGCGTGCCGTGCGGGGGTTAGCTCGTGCCGATTTCATTGCGGGGGGGCCTCTGTGGACAATAGCAGGGATTTAGTTGATGTTTTCCTGTAAGGATGATGGTTGTAAACTTTTCATTGGTTGGGTATGTAGTATGTAGTGAATATAGCAACAGTTTGTAGTAGAGAGTGATTATGGATGTGTTCATCATGCATAATTATTTATTCTTCCGGGGGAAGACAGGGACTTTAGAGATGAGCATGTTAGTTTTAGTGAAGATTCATATCAGCTTCAAATCATTGTGCGCCGTGTCGTATAAGTTACTCAACTTGAGATGAATGTGTTAAAGTTGCCTTTAATATTTCGAAGCACATTATTTTAAGATCTTAAATAGGTTATAGTGTGTCAAAATTAAAGTCAATTATTCAAATTAGGCTGATACTCAGCCCTTTTTGAACGTCAAAATTACAAGAAACAGTCCCCCAAAACGCCCTACGCCACTTCTTAGTGTTTTAGCTGGGAAGAAGTAGTGGCGGAACAAACCGTGTTTCACCAAGATAGCTATGTCAACATTACTAACATTTACATTATTTAGAAAATGTAACATTTTATTAGGGGAGGACACTGGCTCCTGGAACACAGTTTCAACTATCGCAGGAGTCAGGGAATCCTACGTACCGTGTACAATGTTTTTATGTCATTAAATATTTTTTGATTTTGATTACAAGAAAAAAAAAACGGATGGATAAGAGACGCACAGAACAGAAAAGAGTGGCAGAAGAAAGGGTGAGGCCTATCCTATACCCAGCAGTGGGTGATTCCCGGGTGATGACGAAGATTACAAGACATTTTTCGTCGTAACATTTTTTTTCTTAACCTTAGCAAAGTGATTGCTGCATAAACTACAATCATAATCATTTTATTTACAAACCTATCTTTACATGAACAAAGTTATTTAAAGACCTGCATAGAATTGTATATTTCCCAACTGACGTCATTTCTAATCTTTATTACCACACCGCATCAAGAGCATTATGCTTTGTGTAAAAACAAGAAACAGCTGTTCGTTTTTATCTTATCGTCTTTAAAAAAACTTCGAGATCAAAAAAGTTAATGTCATAATTAAGGCATTAAGATTAAATACAATAATTGTATTATTACTCGTACGTCAGTTATTCCAAATGATCTAAATAAAGAAGACATTGCCTTTTATGCCAGGAATTAAAAACAAGATGAATGTTTTAAGGAAATGGACGCAAATGGCAGAAAACAATGTCTTATCAAGCAGCTTCCCTCTGTTTTCTTTATTGTGTGGTTATTGCTTACTGGTTTGGTTATTGCTTTCTTGTTTCAGAGTGTTTATGCTGTCCATGGGTATCTGACTTGGGTTAACTTGCCGTCGAGAAATATCTCTCAAGCATGGTTTCCTCACGATGTTTTCCTTCACCGAAGCAAGCGATAATTATACAATACGCACATGAATCCCAAAAATCAGAGGTGCATGTCTTGGGTTCGAACTTGACACCTATGACTTGGCAGTCCTACGGTCACACCACTAGGCTATAACTGCTTAGCATCAATTTTTGAATGGGCTTACATTTCTAAGGTAGCTTTTCCCAAATGGTGGGTCGCGACCCGATACCGGGCCATCTAAATAAAATACAGGGTCGCAGCATTTCCGCATGGTTTAAAAAAAAAAAAAAAACTTAATGCACAAGTAAAAAACTGTATAAAGGCGGGCTTAAGGCTTTGGGCATTCTCTACCAGTCCACCTTAGAAAAAAATTCTCCATTCCCACAAAATAGGCGATACCGATCAATTTTACTTAATTTAATCAGCGGGGGAAGAGATTTTAAAGTATTGAGTGGGTCACTAAGGGCCAGTGTGACATTTACCGGGCCATGGCAGAATAATGTTTGGGAAACACTGTTTTAAGTTATTTTTTTGGCAAACAAGCAGGAACCAACTACCCCCCCTGGAAAGAAGCATCGCAGTTGCCACCCCAGACAACAAGACGAAAATCAAAATTTGAACCGATAATTTAAGATCTGCAAAATTTATTACTTATGCACATAAATATATAGCCAGTTAGTTTTAATTTGCCTAAGCAATGGCATTGATACAGCAAAACAGATTCGTCAATAATAAAGTCTATATAATACCAAACCAATATAATTATGTAGGTCAATCAATCCATTAGTTAGAACATAAAAGCCAGTTTTACTTTAACACCTGTGCGTCAAAATGTCCTTTGTTACAAACATCTGTTTCTTGCACATAAGTACATGTTTATGTGGCAAACATTATTGACCTTCGACACAATATCGGCGCCTACGCAACTCATTTCCGAATGATTACGAAGTGAAACGAAGATGTAACGATACCAATTTGGAGATATACTACTTTTGAAATAGGTAATGTTGTGATTTTGTCTGATTAATTCTATGCCTTGCTTAATCTATACTAATAATAAAGCTGAAGAGTTTGTTTGTTTGTTTGCTCGAACACGCTAAATTACTGGTCCGATTTAACAAATTCAGTGTTAGATAGCCCATTTATCGAGGAAGGCTATAGGCTATATATCATTACACTACGACCAATAGGAGCGGAGCAGCAATGAAAAATGTTGCGAAAATGGGGAAAATGTGACGCAGACGAAGTTGCGCGGGACAACTAGTATGAGTAATAAAACTAGATCCTTGTGCTGGGATTTGCATAATTCACCGCTATTTGGTTGTATGTCGTAAGTTGATTATTTTATTTTAATGACTAGTGAGACTGCCTCGTTGGTCCAGTGGTCGATAGCGCGACTGCTGAGCATGAGGACCTGGGTTCCATTCCCGGGTCGGGCAAAGTGTTATTGGGTTTTTCCATCAGGAATTTCTCAGCAGTATCCACGGAGTCTAGATTTGTGCAAGTCGTGCTACATCAATCACACCCACACTGGGCCCACTCCCTCTCGCTGTGAGGAGGCCGGTACAGAGTACTGCGAACTGTGTGATTATGCCATGGTTTTCTCACTAGACATAACATAACAATCCTTGCTCAGTGTCCTTTCAGTCAGTCCAGTGTCCTTTTAAGTGTTTTATGTGTACATAAATAAATAAATAAACAATCCTGTAATCCTTGAAGGCTTAGGCAGAGGTGTACCTAATAGTACACCCACATTTCGCCAGTTATATTTTAGTCCTATTGGGGGGACGACCCTATTGCCATCAACCGAGCACAATCCAGACTCCGTGGCTGCTACTGAGAAATTCCTGATGGAAAAATCCAATAACAATGGGGATGGAAACTGTAGAACTAATGGCGCTACCATAGCTGGTTCCAAGCATCGTCATTGGTTGAAAATCTGGTAATGTCATTTTATATTTCATAATAGCTCGACCTCATTGGTCAGATTGAGAACCAGCTATAGTCGTGCCATCTACAATTAGCTTTTAACGGGCTTCCCCATTCCCTCGACTCGAGAATCGAACCCAGTACCTTCTACTTACCAGTCGCGACTAACGAAACAGTCAACCGCGAGCTGTAACTTACTTAACTTGAAACGAATAGCATTTCTGTTTCACAAAAGTTTAACTTACTACACGTGTTGAACGTGGCAGTTATTAAACTAGTTAGCACATGCATCGCGACCACGTGCTAACTTTAACTGTTACTTTTAGCTGCATCGCGCTAAACGTAGCTAACTGCACAGCTTAATTAACTCGTCTGGTAGAACTACTAACCAAAAACAAATAGAGGCGAAAGAAAGGTTTTTTTTAAATATTTGTGGATCTAGGTATTTTTTAAGTTGCTTAATGCTAATACGATTGATGAAGTATGAAGAAAAAGGAAACTTGAGATCATGCTGTGTGCAGGAGTGCTGGTTCAAGTCAATTCCTAAAGAGCATGGTCTTTCGACATTGTTGGAAAAAACAGTTAATCAAAGCTCTTATAATACACCTGGATAAGGGACGCACAGAACCGATAAGAGTGGAAGAAAAAAGGGGAGGCCTGTACCCAGCAGTGGTGCTTCCGGGCTGGAATGATGATGATGAAGCTCTTATTGCCATAAAGTTTGCGACAAAAAGACAGCTTTTCTTCAACAGTCATAGTTTCTAATGCAATGATGCCCAACAAATCCGTTAAATGCATCTGAGTGTTTTAAGTTTCCGGCACCACGTAGCTATATGGCTTTTGTCGTAAAAGGCCGATAACAAACTCAAACTCAAAGCGTTTATTTCAATTAGACCATTACAGGCACTTTTGAAAGTCAAAAACAATAAAAAAAACGCTAAGCTAAAGCTACAGTCCCAGTCACAAGGCATAAAAACTTGTGAAAGTACTGTAGTTGCCCATTCCAAAGCGTAGATCTCTATGGAGAAGAATGGGCAAGAAACTCCATGGACACTCTTTTAAATCAAAATATGTTACAAAATCTTGGTTACATCATTCATGTTAAAAATTACAAATATGTGAGAACGATGTAGGGTAAATACGGGCAAGTTAAGAGCGTCCAGAGTAAAAGATTAAATCAGTAATACAAAAACAAAGTAATTAAAAATAAACCGTGGTAGCTAAGAGATGACCAGTCACAACTAACAGCGCCCGTTCACGAACATCACGCATGTATCAGCCATCATTCAACTCAACCATATTGAAGGGAACTAAATGACCCGACACACCCGCCACCATCAGCGTGACATTTAAGTGAGCATGACATTCACTCAACCACCAGGGTATATTCGCGTCAATGAAAGATGTAGGTACTCAGTAAATGGTGGCTTTGCAGTACATAGTACTCACACATGTGCTATGCAATTATATAATACTAGATTGAATCTATACAATGCAAATATATTTTTACAATCTTCTGCTGCTTCCACAATAACTTCAAATGGTAATTCACATGATTCAGGTTGCCCCTATGGCTGTGGAGCAGGACCAGCATTGCGCCAAGCATTTTTATCATCAATGTAATCCCCCAACTTATAATATGCTTGCCTACATAGTGTGCGTTTTATGCAAGATTTAAATTTCGTTTCATTCAGTTGTTGAATGGGGGGAGGTATTTTATTGTAACATTTTAAACAGTACCCCATGAAAGATGAGTCTACTTTAGCCAACCTAAAACCTGGCTGAACTAGTTGGTCCCTGTTTCTAGTATTATAGTGGTGCCGGTCACCTCTTTTACTAAATAAATGCAGATTTTTCCTAACGTACATGATGTTTGCATAGATGTATTGACAAGGTACAGTCATGATGTTAATTTCCTTAAACAGTTCTCTTAGAGAATCGCGCCTACGCAGGTTATATATGGCTCTGATGGCTCTTTTCTGCAGAATAAATATAGACTCGATGTCTGCAGCCCGTCCCCATAGTAAAATACCGTATGACATAATACTATGAAAATAACTAAAATACACTAGCCTCGCGGTATCTACATCAGTAAATTGACGGATTTTTCTGACAGCATATGCCGCTGAACTCAGCCGTCCTGCAAGAGATGTTAAATGAGGACCCCATTGTAGCCTTGAGTCGAGCGTGATCCCCAAGAAAACAGTTTCATCGACAAATTCAAGTTTCTCTTGATTCAATACTATGTCAGTATCACAAACTTTGACATTTGGTAGAGAAAATCTTATGCACTTAGTTTTTTTCCCATTTAATACTAAATTGTTAGCGGTAAACCAGTTATGGACTTGCATTAGAGCGTTATTTACGTCGTCAAGGTTTGTAGCATGTCTGTTTATCCTAAATATTAAAGAAGTATCGTCAGCAAACAACACCATTTGTGGATGATTTTTAAATAAATGGGGTAGGTCATTTATATATACTAAAAAGAGGAAAGGACCCAATATCGAACCTTGTGGTACACCCATTTTTACTTTTAAACCCATTGAATTTACACCATTTACTTGTACTTGCTGCTGTCTATCATTCAAATACGATGTTACTAAACTGAGAGCAAGTTTACCTAAACCATAATGCTTCAGTTTCAAGAGCAAGGTTTGGTGATTTACGCAATCAAATGCCTTCGAGAGGTCACAGAAGATTCCTATGGCATCTTGTGCCTCTTCCCACGCAGTATATATGTGTTTTAATAGTGTGACACCGGCGTCAGTCGTACAACGTCCTTTGGTGAAACCATACTGTTTGTCGTGTAAGATTTTATTGGTGTTAAAGTGGGTGAGCATTTGATTAAGCATTACCTTTTCAAACACCTTGCTGAAAACCGGCAACACGGATACGGGTCTATAGTTATTGGTATCTTTACTGTCCCCAGACTTGAAAAGTGGTATTACCTTGCTGTATTTCATAAGGTCCGGGAAGACCCCTTGGTCCACACACAAATTAAAAATTAAGGCTAAGTACGGTGCTATAGTGTCAATAATAGCTTGACACACTTTAATAGACATTCCCCATAGATCTTCGGTTAATTTGATTTTGATTTCCTTAAAAGCTTTAATGACTGCTATGGGGTTTATATGCTTAAATTGAAACTCAACCGGGCAGGCTGAAACGTTCGCTTTTAATAAATCAATAGAAAGCAAGGGTGAGGAATTTAAGGTTTCAGTAGTTTTAAGTGGGATATTGGTAAAGAAATCTACAAATTCTTGAGCTACTTCGTTTTTAGAGCTTAAAAGACCACGTGAAGTCTCTAGTCTGATATCATTATTAATTTTCTTATTTCTATTAGATTCACTATTGATAATTTTCCAAACCGTCTTTATTTTGTTATCGGCGGACTTAATCTTGTTGCTAATGAATAAGGCTTTAGCTACCTTGCAAGTGTTTTTAAAGATTTTTGAATAAGTTGCAACATATTTATTAAAAGTTTCCGAGTTGATGTAAGGCTTAAGGCCGTACAACTCAAATAATCGCTCCCTACTTATCCTAATACCCTTAGTTGCCCAGTCACAGAACATAAACTTAGGGTAAATACATTTAGTTTTCATTTTTAATGTATTATTGAACTCTACATGAACTACCGAAAAGAATTCCTCATAAAATTGATTTGCATTTTCAATAATATGGCCCGGAATGCCTAAATTACTAATTAAGTTATTATTAAATTTATTCAAATTGCTGGGTGTTATTTGTCTAGAGTTTATCTGGATTTTTTGTAATGGTGTGTAGGACTCGAAAACAACGGTTTGACCGCTGTGATCAGAAGGGAGGTAATTAACAATGGATTTATCCAAGTAGTTGCAGTTACAAAAAACATTATCAATACATGTAGCAGTATTTGTAGTAATTCGGGTTGGTTCCAAAAACACGTTTAGCAAATTAAAAGATTTAAAAAGGTTTAACAATCTACTACTATTTGAATTTTTGTCTAAAATATTAACATTAAAGTCACCGCAGATAACCAGTGACTTATTACCAGTTGCAAGTTTTGCTAAAGCATCTTCCATTACTGACTCAAATATGGAGTAGTTTTGATAATTTGGGGGTCTGTAAACGCACACTATTATATGCATATCCAGCTCAACACAAGACAGTTCAATATTATGCTCAACCGATAGATCCACAATATCGTTCCGCAACTTAAATTTAATACAATTTTTAACTAAGATTAGCGAACCCCCACGCATCTTAGATTTTCTGTTAAAGCAACTGCCCACACTGTAATTTGCGTAATTAATTAGCATTTCATAGTCTTTTAACCAATGTTCAGTGAAACAAACAATTTCAAACTTTGTTTTTTCTAAAAATAATTCAATCTCTAGTTGCTTTGAAGAGAAACCCTGAATATTTTGATGAAATAATTGCATAGAATTCCGCTTAGCCCCTTTTTTACTTTTAACTATTTGATAGCAAGAAGGTTGAACACTAATGTCACTGGTATCTTCTGTTGTCTTACAAACTAGTTTAAATGAGCATCCGGAGTGAGTCCCGAGACTCCTGTGCCATCACCGGACAACAAGCTCCTATCACTAAAAGACCTTAATTGAGAATTTTCCATGGTGGCACATGGAACCTCCTCAGTAAAATAATTGTAAATATAAAATAAATCTATATTAGTATGATTACTAATAGTCGCAGTGTTAATAATAGAACTAAACTTAGACATACTATTTATGTCTGTGTGAATATTATAAGCTAATAGCCTAGCTATTTTGTGTCTACATCCAATAGGTAGATACACATTACCCCGTGTCGACCTAAGTTTATCAATAAGCGTGTTAATATCAAGAAATAAAAGCTTGTCACTATAGTGACCTACTAAAAAATGCATATGGTTATTTAACATGTGAATAAAATTGTTTTTTCTATTACTTACATTTTCAACATATGGAAAAGCACACAATATGATTTTACTACAATTTAACTTTAACAACTCGGATACACAGTCGGTTATGTCTTCCTTTTTGATATTAGAACTATTGCCAACACATATAGTAATGGTGGTACTAGGATTACATACATTATTTGTTACTGATGTCATGACCTGTTTGTAGGTTGACCCGGGCATACAATAATTTTGGGTACAAAAACTCAGGTTATTACTGATTAATTTACCTAGCCCTCTACCTATACTATCAGAAAACATAACTGAATGATAACAATCATGACTATTAGGTGATACAAAATT
Organism: Cerastis rubricosa; assembly: GCA_949152445.1. Lineage (NCBI taxonomy): Eukaryota > Metazoa > Arthropoda > Insecta > Lepidoptera > Noctuidae > Cerastis > Cerastis rubricosa. Next base: position 7,104,453 of record OX424547.1, read on the forward strand.
ATCAATCTCAGGCTGTAATACTAGTGAATCAGGAAGTGAAATGTCAGGTATTATATCTTGGTTGATGATACAGCCCTGAGCACTCACGGCTTGGGACGGGTCCTCCGTTGCCTCAGGCCGGAGGGCATCAAGACTGGGTTCACTCTGACAAGTACAATGAGAGTTGCTGAGAGTCAGCAAGTCCACTTTGTCTACCAACTCATTGGTGGCAAGAATATGCTCCTTAATTTGGTTTTTAGAGCTTTCATACTTATTATATAAAGACTTTAATGACTTATTCAGGGTCTGTATTTCAGACTGCAAGCACTGAGTGTCTATTTCATAAATATTTATACTATCCTCCAATTTAATTTGATAGTTATTTAATCTATTCACAAGAGAAACACGTTCTTTCCTTAATTGAATATTTTTTGAATAGTGTTTCTGTTGTTTCTTGTATTTATTACATTTTTTAATGATTTTATTCAATCTTGCATATTTCTTCAATTTATTTTTACTAGTCTTATGGCTGTTGTTATTTTTCAGTAAGGAGTCCTCTGTAAGGTCTATGGTAATAATGGAATGAGGGCTATGAATTGAATTCACTAATTCATTATACAAATGGTCAGTTTCTATAGCCCTAGTATGATCCTTTTCCTTTTTCGAATTTAAAAGATTTACTTTTGCTTGGATTAATTCATCCTCTAGGTCCCTAATTTTACATAAAGCCTCCTCATACAAGTTGCTACAATTGTTGAACCCATCCGTGACCACCCTTAGTTGATCCCGTTCAGTGACAACATTTAAGTATTCACTATGGAGGACAACAAGTTCCCGTTTTAAACTCGAGTTCTTGCTATTCACATTATTGACCTCCACCTCGCTATCTTCAATCTCCTGTAACAGTTGTTTGCATTGGAGTTTTGAGTCCTTAAGTTCTTCGAGAGCTGTTCTCAATTTTAACTCCATGTCCTGAGCAGTAGCCTTACGGGTCATCACAGGCATGGTTTCCGGATTGGTTACTGAAAATAACTACAATACTAGCTGGATACCGAGGGTTATGGACAGAGTGATGTGATGTAGCGCAGTTTGGGAGAGGCGTATGTCAACTTGTTCAGCAGTGGTCTGCGCCTGACTTGATGTTCATCACTTTAGCCGAAAGACGTCCACTGCTGGACACAAGCCTACCCCAAAAAGGGGGGGTTTTGCCATAATCGCCACGCTTGGCAGGCGGGTTGGCGATCGCAGTACGGTTGTTATAAAAGCACAGAGAACGCTGCTGCTCATTCTCTGGCAAATCTCTTAGTCGCCTCTTACGACACCCACGGGAAGATATGGGATGGTGCTATTCTTTACGTCCGACACCATACAGAACCGAAGTGACTTGATGTTGGTTGTAAGTAATAATAGATGGTACTAACTTGTGTTCTACACTCGTGGGTGACGGCCACGCATTGGGATCTCTGTCGGGCGGTGGGGGCCATATGTCGGGGTCAATCTCGTGCGGCGCTGGTCCCCACATCTGGTCGCGTGTTGGTAGATCCTCGTAGTCTGCAAAATAAGAAAAAAATAAATAATCAAAGATTAGGAAAATGAATCAAAGTCTAGATGAAGAAGCAGGTGTGGGATCTGAAGATGGTTTTCAAAGATTCTGACCAGTTTAGCGTATGTGGTTGATGTTCAGTCTAACGCTAAGGCGAGGATACAACATACAAATCAAAAGTTGCATACAACCCACACTGCTCGCTCGTATATATTAGAAACCCATAAGAAGACTGTGAAAGTGAAAACGGAAGTGCCGCTTAATCGAACCACTTTTTACCATCCATCTCTCAACTTATACTTGAGACTTATTTTCTTGGAAGCTAAATTAAACGCCGTACAGCAATTGAAAACATACATGCAAACAGCTGCTTCAATTCCCTTGACGCATATCCGATTCTTAAACTGCAGAAGTTAAGGTAAACCGCTTTATTACAATTTATGGTGAACGGAAATTAACCGATACTTCAGAACAGGTTAAGAGCTAAAGGCACTTACCGTTAACTACTAGATAAGGATAAACTCCAACCCTTATAACTCACTGATAACCTTTAAGAAGAACGGTTCAATAATCTGCATTTTGTTTTTAATATTCTAGTCTTTAATGCAGGAACATAACCACTAGCACTATAGCCACAGCGCTGTATTGCAAGCTTGCAACTAAAAGTTGTTGAACAACTTTCAGACATTACCTCGCACCACAGCCGTCTGTCTTTAATGCCTTCAAATTAATTAAATATGGTATTAATTACCGTCAGTATGGATAAGAAAGCGAACCGGAAATCAGCAAAGTGACTGGTTTAATTGAAAAAATCTTGTATGAACAGGAGAATCACATTTTCCTTTATTTCCTTTAGCAGATATCGATTTAGCGATGTGCCTGCATGTTGGAACTTTCTATATGCATAAATCATGTTTTGCTGGTTTTGCTACCGTTCTGTCATGACTAGGACAGTTTTAGGAATACACTGAATCAGTCTTAAAAGGATCAGATAGTCCGAAGACAAATTAGCATTTTGCAATGGTTGATAAAATGGCAGCGAGTAGCGGTGATCAGAAAACTTTTATTGATGAGTTCCGAAAAAGCAAATCTATCTTTGCGTTTTTTGGAGACCAGAAAGAAGAAGCCCTCCATCTCATGACAACTTGAAATTAAACTTTTTCTGAGATATTTCATTTGTATTTTTTCGCGCTTTACATCATCTTTCGCTTAGCAACTACAATTAGTTAACCCACATTTGTTAAAGCTCACGAGTCTTTGAGCTAAGAGAGCCCCTATCAATATGAAAATACAATAAAAAACATTACCATACAAAGTAAAGGCCATTACACGCACGTTATTAATTCATTATCTACGAAAATCGATATTCACCTAACAGGTTTGAGTTGCCGTGTAATTGCGTTTATTGAGATTTAATGACTCCCAGGGAAAGCTATTACTAAGTTTATCTTTCCGACTCGGTCGATTACGCGCTTATCTACGCGTAGAAGCGTCACCTGGCATAAAACGTGGACGACACTGAGAGGCGCATTTTAATTTAATAACATTATACAGCCAAATAGTTTAATAACTGGTCTTCAAAAAGCGGAATAACGTTAGTACTCCCAAGGGTTGGACACAGAACAACAACAATTCAAATTTTGTAAGACCCATGTACCAGCTTATCAACCAGAAACAAATCTGGATTCGAGGCTTCTTGGAGCATTTTTTAATGGAAAAAGCCCCCCTAGGTATATCATTTAGTAAGGATCAACAGGGCAACTAAAACCTAAACTAATGTAAATGCACTCATGTTGATCAAGGAGTGGAAATAGTAAGTGGTTATTATCTGTTGCCCATTATCCCGCATGTGTCAAAAGTTAATGGAGGGAATCGTTTATCGAGGACCCCCAAATGCGAACCTTGAGAACTAATTGCTTTGACTTAGAATTAATTGGTTATTATGTTTTGGCTATGATGGTCTATTATGGTAAGGCCATCTTGTTTTATTATATAACTAAATTGACTATGTTTTACTACGCCTTAATTCTGCAAACTTATCGCGATGGCACATGTCGTTTTTGTATAGCCATTTTCAAAGAATATTTGTGTTTCTATGGCAACGAATTACATCATGATTGGCATAGTGCCCGACAAAATGCGTTATGATCATCCTTGTATCGAATGGACCCAAATTGGTTCCTTATGCCGTCATCGACGACCTTGAAATGTACGTTACATATAATAACGACTTTTCGAAGAGTCCCAAAAACGATTATTATGTAAATGAAATGAATTAAATCAAGTTTAGGTTAACGTGTTTGTCACTCGGTATCCATGGCAGACCAATATAAATACCAGCATACAAATTATTCTTAACGAAAGCTTTAATACAAAACGAAGTCTAGAAATTATTGAATAGATAAGGAACAGAATATTCGGTCCAACAGTCCGAAAGTATAACGATAAAGCACCGGGAATTCCGAGTTACAATTCATCATACTTTCTACAGCAATGCCTCTAGATACGAATCAAACTTCATGATTACATAACTAAAACGATACAAACTCATCAAAAACAAAACTAAACTAATTCACAAAGACACCGACCTCCTTTTATACGGAACTCTAAAGACGTTTTGGGGTATATTAGTAGCCATTAAATTCTAAATCCGTGTATGTAATGGTTTTTGGTCAATTTCGTCACAATACAAGCTTCGTTTTTGTCTGAAGAGAGCCTGTTAGATGTTGTAGCTGATAATTTAAGAATTGTGAACACTAAGGCAAGATGAGAGCCAGACTGACTCAATTTTATGTGCAGCCTTTGACAATGGCAATGTTATGTGCAGCCTTTGACAATAGCAAAGTGCAAGAGAGCTCTAAGTGCACTGTTATAAAAGTGATTTTTATTAGCTTCATTGTGATGATCGATTAAATGATAAGTTACATAATGGCAAAATAATCAGAAAATCTATAAAATCAATGTTATTAAAATGTTTCCTGGTGATGATAATCAGGGCTAGGTACCTGATAAAATTACGAGTATTTTTATCGGACGCATGGTTACACTAAAATATCGATCAATCGTGGAATTGAATCTAATTAATTGTCAATTTCACCTGTCGACGATTAGATAATAAATAACTGATTAACTGTGAACCTAAAGCTGAGCTAAATGAATTCGTTCAACCCCGTAAAGCACGTGAAACGTATATTTTCATAAGAGGCTAGCTGAGCCGCGCAACTTCGTCTTGCGAGAAATTTTCTCCGTTAATGCAACATTTTTCACAGATTTTCTGTTCCTATTGGTCGTGGCATGATATTATATGCCTTTCTAGATAAATGGAGTAAGTAGTTCCTGAGATAAGCGCGTTCAACTAAGCAAACAAACTCTTCAGCTTTATAATATTGGAGTGACGACCCTCATAGCCAGCTGGACTTTGTGGCGAACTGGGTCCAGGACAACAAAGACTTGAATTTAGAAAATAAATTGATAAGTCGGTTCTAACAGATGAATAGAATCAAACTTGCATCATTTACCAGCACCCCAAATAACCCGATACCAATAAACCATTCCATTCTACCAGACCCACAATTTTATACCACAAAGCATAAATCAGAACCAAAACAAAGTAGACAATAGCAACGGGTGAATTTAAGCGTGGTGTGGTTGGTATCGTCCCCTATTGTACCACCATGAATGGTGACATAATTGACGACATGGTGGCCTTTGCCGGTCGTTCAATGGTTCCATCGAAGGTCACAGTCGATTACCGTCGTCTTTGGCCTCATGACGTGGGTTAACGAACTTTTATTGCTAATTGCTTGCTCATCGAACTGACTGACGTTTCACTTTTTAGTGAGAAATCGGGTGATTGAAATTGAGCGTTTTGGTGATTGGTGTTTTATGTAGTTTATTATTGAATGACTGTGCAGATACCCGAACAATGGCTTAGATTAGCTCTGCGTTTTTTTTATTTGTGAGCTTCTTTTTTATCTAGTTTCGTGTTTAGCGTTCGTTTTGGTAAAAGAAATGGGTCTCGGAGTTAATTACTTTTACAAGCAGTTGTTTAAATGATTGTACGAATATTTTGGAGTTTCTTTTATCTTTTTGGAGGATCTCTGCTCAATAAAACTGCTGACTTATTGGTAATACCTGTTAGTTGGCATAAAATTGAACGCTATATTACTTTGAAAAGCCTTTAGAAACCGGTAGTAAGTTATTAAGTAGATATTCCACGGTCATTATTCACTCCAGTTTTTTTTGACATGAAGCACATCATTGTCGCGACTCCGTATCAAAGTTGCGACAAACAAATACTCGACAAATGTTAGGGCGACAGTACGATATGCAGACCATCAGTGGTGCGACACACGCGAGAGCAACTGATCGTTTTCTCGACAAACCATAGGGCGATGGAACTTTTGATCGACGAATATTAGCGCGACACAACTTTCGTTCGACAAACTAAAACGCAACAAAACGTTTCTATATTGTTGCAAAAAAAATGGAATTGTTCTCCCCGTCATCGCGATCATTTTTTTGTTCTAGATCATACCTGGGAACCTTCTAGTTGCGGAGATATTGGAGCTCAAAGTTCCAACTTTTTAACAAGTTTTTATTTAAGTACTAGTTTTTAAGTTTATAACCTTACTATAAATATTGTACTGTCGCCCTAACATTTGTCGAGTATTTGTTTGTCGCAACTTTGATACGGAGTCCATTGTGGCGTTCAAGCCATAAATAAAGAAACGAGTTTCTTGTGGAACCATACAAGTTGAATTGAACCAAACCTGTAAATCTAGAACTTAATAATAAAGGAATTTCTATAATGATTCAAGTCAAGGGTGGGAAATAAAGTTACTGTACACAGCTGTTCAATGTCCTCTTGAGGTTAAGTTGATCGAACTACGTAGGCGGTATACATGGACGAAATTGTTATTTTTTACTAGTAATTTTCTACTGGAAGCCCCAATATAATAGACATGAAATGAAAGTCTTTCCACGAAGTATTCATTATTTATCATTTAGGCCAAACTTTGGAACAACAAAAGTAGTTGTTAGTATGACGATGACGCCATTGAAACTTACAGTGACATCACTTTATCGCCATGGGAACACCATTTTTTGGGCAATTCAGCTAAAATATAATTAAAATAGCTGTAATTCTCGAAAGAAACAATGTGCCGTGTCAAGAGGTCAATGCGGTAGTAGCCATTTTTAGTTATTCTTAGTACTTATAGCTTACAACCAGGAAACCATTTGCGGAAATTATCAAATCCAAATATCTATTATAGAATAATAAATACTACAATTAAGTTTCAGTCATGACTAGGCTAGTTCATTGTGTTAGGATATTGAACCTACTCTAGTTTTTTTATGAATGTTTGCTATAGAAACATGAGTCAAAAAGTCTACGACCTGTTTAATTTATATGAAGTAAACTTCGTATCAAGATTCGAAAAGTCGCTAATATTCTAAAACAGAGTTCCGAATTAAGAAATATTTATAAATTACTTTGCATATTGTGTCTTTATAAGGATTATTGCAGCAGTGTGTCATTGGACTAATTAATATCGCAGTGTGAGCAACTCAAATTGAGGGCGAAAAACGATTTCAATGAAATTTTGTGAATGTGTATGGTTGGTTCCAGGCACCGTGCAAAGCAGCAGTATACCTTATTATAACTAGCCTGTATTGTCCCACTGCTGGGCAAAAACCTCCCTCCATTCCTTCCAACGGTCACGTTTCTGTGCTGCTTCTTTCCAATTATCAAGGAAAACATCCAGTTCGTCCCGCCATCTCCTTCGTGGTCTGCCGCGACCCCGTGTCACTGTTTCAGGGCACCAATCCTGAGCTTTACGGGCCCACAGCTCGTTCGGCATGCGATAGACATGTCCTGCCCAGTCCCATTTAAGTTGGGCAGCCTTTTGAGCCACCTACACATATAAAATTAGGAGGTTCTCAATTTTTACGCCTGAATAATAAGCGCAAATAGAAAAAAAGAAGGGGACATTTTACACTTAATTGTGAACGGAAATAACAATCTACCTGTTGTGCGGTAAAAACAAAAAGTATTTTTATCCTGCATTTATCTCAACATCCTGTCAACCCATCCGGTTTGAGGCAGATGCATATTTCCCTAATTTCTTTCTTCCACATAAGGCGGTGGTCTCACTGCGTGCTTAGCGACACGACCATTTCTCCCCACAAGAATTTACAATACACGATAATCGCTGGTATTGGGACCAGTGCCTAACCTTAAAGTAACTTTAATAGCGCGAAATTAAATATAATTTCCAGTTTAATAATGGTGGTCTGTTTCCTTCGGAAGTGTTGACCGACATTGTGTGATAGATCATTTCCAGATGAACTATTTGGAAAACAAACACAGGCCGTGGCATTGACTGTGGGGTTTGGTGAACGATAAAATGAAATGTGCCGGTGATATTCTGCTTTGGAGAATTATTAACATTCGACTTGAACGCAGTCTAATGTAGGATGTTTTTTAGCTATAGGCAATTGTTTTTAGCTATAGGCAATTGTTTTTAGCTTTTGGCAATAGGCAATTGCTCTGTATGGTGTCGGGGCTCTGTATGGTGTCGGGCGTAAAGAATAGCACCATCCCATATCTTCCCGTGGGTGTCGTAAGAGGCGACTAAGGGACTTGCCAAAGAATGGGCAGCAGCGTTCTTTGTGCTTTTGTGACAACGGTACTGCGATCGCCAACCCGCCTGCCAAGCGTGGCGATTATGGCAAAACCCCCCATATTATGTCAATGTGGCGAAACTTGGGGGAGGCCTATGTCACAATTATCTGTTAGCTCCAAACGATTCAAACAGATGGCGGTATCTGTTGACTGGATTGAGTAAGTATTCAATAGATGGCGCTGTATAGGAGCGGAGCAGCAATAAAAAATATTGCGAAAACGAGAAAAATGTGACGCATACGAAGTTGCGCGGGACAGCTAGTTTAAGTATATGAATATGCTCACGGTTCACGCTTTGCACTACTCCACATATTGGCCGGGTGTCCTGTGATACTAATAAAAGGATGAAAACACTTACTGCCTGTAAGAGGTGTGATGGCTTTCTCCCCGTCGTGCTGGAACATCTGCAGGGTCGCCACCGTCGCCTTCAGCTGCTCATACTCGCGTGCCATCTGCTTCTGGACCTGCACAACCAAGAGGATAGCCCATCAGTCCATCATCAACTACTTTCTAGAAAGCTAACGTTAGTTGCAAGTTTTAAGCTGGAAACAGTTTCGAACAACAATATTGTTGGCGATTTCGGGGGAAAAATAATAGGATAGGCATAATCAGTTCAGATCAGTTTCTTGCCGGTTCTTCTTCATAGGAAACGACCAACCCGAACCGAGCACCTTTTTGTCGACGTTTTTTAAGTGCCCCTGTAGGCCTAGGTAAAATAAAAATATTTGGATTTTTGATTTTGAGTATGTCGACTGCTGGGCCACTGGCCTCCTCACTATGTAGGTGAGTGGGCTGTCATGTAAACCACCACGCGCGCCCAGTCCTGATAGGTAGATGTCACATATCTTTGAATTTTTGGTTCTAAGACATGCTGATTTCCTCGCCAAGTGGGATACTAGTGGTCATTGGCTAGCCTTGAACATAGAATCATTCACTAGGAAATATTATAACGAGAGGTTAATGAAGATGTCACGTTAAAGATCTTGCTGATATCGTAAAAGTCACCAACGAGGTGATCCTTGATTACGATACCATAGATATAAGCAAAATAAAAAGATATAATTTTGTTTTTAAAAAATCATGTCCGAAAATGGTCTAAATAGTACGTCCATATCAGTCTGTATGCATTAGATCTTAAATTACAAAACACAATTCGCAACAAATACAAAAGTTCCCAAAGTAAAGCCTAACTAACCAATTACATTGTGTTAAAAGATTACTACACAAAACACGTATGTATTTCCCATAGAAAACTATCCGTTATTATTTTAATAGTACCAGGAGTGCAGACTTTGTAGGAGCTTGCCGAGACTTACTCGTACTTACTTATGTAGTTTGTATGTGGGCGAAAATTCGATATCAATCACCGTTCACCAGTCTTAAGCTACTGCTAGCTTAATATGCAGAAATGCAGGTCGGTCGGTATAATGACCTGTATTTGTGCCTAATTTTATGTCTAGACTTAGAGTACACAGAACCGCCATTGTCTAACGAAGACTTGTTTGAATTTCTAAATCTTATCAACGGCGATGATGAATAAAGCCAGTAAAGTACTTACTACGAACAAATAGAGATGAATATGTGAGATGTAACGCGTTCAAGAGAAAGACCGTGCCTTGAATATCAATGCTTCTGAACGACCATTTTGAATATTCATGATTTAACGACTTTTACAAGACGAGAACGGGTTTAAAGGGTCACAATTAAAATGAAGCAGTAAATTATTGTTAAGACAAATTGAACTTGAATGAAACTTCATAAGGTTTAGTTTCAATGGAATCTCATTTCATAAATGGCATATTGTGTTGAGATTATACCAAGTTCACACATGTGAAATCTTAGTCATTAGCATCAAATTACAATCTAATCCTCGAAGCGATCGCTCAGCAACTTGCACAAAAACACTAATATACATTAACTCAATAATGGATAAAGATGCATCACAGATACGCACATGATTTTCTTGATGTGGGCACAAAAGTGAAATTGACGATCTCTCACTACGATTATCACACAATACTTCGCGCACAATAAAAAATATCTTAAGCACTTCCCACACAAAAAGTCCAATTCGTTGAGTAACATCCGGCGATCACACGCCACATAACGTGCTATTTTCACCTAATTTAAGCTTAAATACCTTGACCGACTTCTTTAAGGAGCCACTAATATGAACAACTTTAGTTTAAGTAGGACGGTAATTAAAACTACCCACAAATTTAACACAAATGAGCTCGTAATTGGGACACCGCGATATTCACAAGTCACAATGTAGTAATAAAACTGTCCGTCAAAATAATATATGCCGTAACATTGTTTGGGTAAAGGCGGAAGTGGCGTGCATAATTTTGACAGATCGGCACAGTTACAGTGTTGTACAAAATTGGGCAGTCCGTACGCGTCACCGAACGACCGATATACTGCGTGGAGAAGGTTCGTCGACCCGCGTCGTCAACACCTAGCGGCCTGACAGAGGCAACAACATGCATGACAATATAAAATAACCACGACGTCGGTACGTCGACAATAGAACAAACGCTTGGCGTCCTTCCAGTCTCTAATTTAGACTAGGTGACCTAAACTCAAGTAAAAAGCCTGCAGCTCTTAGCGCCATAAAGTCCTCCTATTAATTAAGACAGTTATTGCGAATGAAGGCTAATATATGAGATGAGTGGACGCTCATATTATGTTTTATTGGTTCAGTCAGAACCAGTTCATGTTGGACGGTATAGTGCTTGGGCAATACTTGTCTCACTCGCCGGTAAAATATGTAGTCTTGAGTTGAACAAACACGAGGTCTGATGTTGCTTCCAACTACAGATATTCTCTTATCGTCAGAAGCTAGAATTTGCAGTTTTACATTATTAAAATGTTGATTAAAAGAAAGACACAACAATCTACTACAAAATTGAACCATTATTTTCACAAACGCAATATTTACGTAACTTTGAGAACAATAGAAATGCAGACATTACTTTTTTTACCATCTCATGTACAGACCATGGAAACAATGACTACAGAATCACTGGATCGGTCACTCGCCTTTCAAATAAGATTATTTATAACAAATGACATAATAGCACGAAATCGCCTGACTCAAATCGTTTAGCAAAAAGTTACGTGTTCATATGCAAATGTATGGAGGTGCAAAAACCGACGCATGACGGCAAACTAGTAAAAGTGTAACAATTTAATTACAAATGATTGGTAATCATTTAATCGATCGATTTACGTTCCAGTGAATTAACATGGAATATTTCTTGTGGTGTTACATGAAAGAAATAAAAGAAGATTCTCAGACATGAATTTTCTCGGTGTAATTATGGCTCAATTGCTGATCGATACGATATGGCGAGAGACTATAGATTTATTTTATCTTTTTCCATCGAGCAGGAAATCTGTCGGTAGATAGAACGTTCACATTGATTGAAGACTCATAGCTAACAGCTCTAAAAAGCGTGATAATATTTTACTGTAACTAAATATAAATGCTGGGAGTAGAACCATATCAATTTAATTACTTTCAACAAACGTTAGTCGTAAAACCCAGGAACGTATGGTTACGATTGATTAGCCGACTCCAGTCTGCAAAAAGGATAGTGATTTTAAATCTCTTGACGAACATGGTTATATTAATTCATTAAGAATCCTCTCGTAAAAGATGTTGTCATTGCTAGTCTAGCACTGACAACATGAACAAGAGAATTGTTGGCTGATTAGTTAGTAGTACATGGCTATTTTTGCGCCTGACGGACATTAACCGCGGGCGTTGTTGGTATAAAGTGTTATAAAAAATAATTGTATTCGAAAAACTACCTCGGATTGTTTGGTTGGTCTAGTGGTAGATTTTCTTTACTTCCCGAGCTGGTCTAGTCGCAAACGAGATTGCGATGCATGATATCCTGGGTTGGATTCCCAGGTCGGGCAAAGTGTTATTGGGTTTTTCCATCAGGAATTTCTCAGTACACATCCCACGGAGCCTGGAGTTGAGCCCGGTTGAGGGCAATAGGCTCGCCGCCTCGGCCAAAGGTGGACATACATAACTGACGAAATGTGGGGTACACCTCTAACCTAACTCCCTAACTCTTTGGGGATTACAGGCATGATGTGATGTTATACATACCTATATTGGAAAAACAAGATAGCCGAGTTAGTTCCGCTTTTAGTCACGATTCAAAACATCCATGTACAAAACTACACTGCTATTCAAAACCTATAGGCCAACATTCGGGTATATGGTTTAGAATTCTGCCATCGATATGTATTACAGTAGACTTTCTGTACATTGTAGAGAATAACAATAACATTCGACCAAAATAAAGGTGTTTCTAGGTTACCGTTGTTTCAAATGTTTATTGGCGTTTTCAAATGCCGACTCGAGTAAACTGGTTCACAGTCGTATTGCTTCAATATTCCTTTCCCTTTATCGTTTCATAAAGAACTGAAAGGAATTTAATGGAATAGAAAGTATTTTAAACTTAAGAAACTATCAAGTTGTGGAATGTATTGATTTAGCGTTTATACATTTATGCACAAGAGAGAACATAAGGAAACTACATAACTAAGAGTACAAAGGTTTGTATGTGGGATGGTTATGGTGTTCAAAAAATGTTGTAATATTTTTGCTGATAATCACTTTCAATTCTTCTTTATCGTGTGGTTACTGCATCACCTGGTGTTCATGTTTTTTTACCGCCCATGGGCCTCTGACTAGACTTTACATACCGTCGAGATATATCTTTTAGGCATGTTATTTTTTTCACGATGTTTTCCTTCCGAAAAATCAGAGGTGCGTGTCGTGGGTTCGAACTTGAGACCTGTGGACTTGGCAGTCCGAAGGCCACACCGCTATCACTGCTTTATCACTTTCACGGATGATGATGAGTTAATGGTACTTAACTTTGGTAAGATTTAGGGCATTTTATATCGACACTAGCCAGCTTTTTTTTTTGGAATAATAACAGCCGCACGGGTCGATCGTTAAGGTTTGCCGAGGTTGGTCTGTGGATGGGTGACCATAATAACATACTGAGTTTCCTCCGTGCCTCGGAAAGCACGTTAAGCCGTTGGTCCCGGCTGTCATTTGTAGGTCTTTGACAGTCGTAACGAGTTGTCAGAAGCCAAAAGTCCGACATCCAGTCTTACCCAGGGGTATCGTATTACCCAGTTACTGGGTTGTGGAGGTCAGATAGGCGGTCGCTTCATGTAAAATACTGGTACTCAGCTGCATCCGGTTAAACTGGAAGCCGACACCAAGATAGTTTGGGAAAAGGCTAGGCAGATGATGACTAGCTAGCTTGTATACTGTTTAATCTTACATTTCACTTCACATTAAAATGTCAAGCAGGTACTTCAAGGTGATTGTCACCACTACTGCCGAAAATGTCATTGTTACCGCGAAGGTCGATTTCTGGATTAAGTGAATTACATCAACATGAACAAACTCGATCACTTACAAAAGAATTTGTCGGGTTTCACTTGCCTAGCACAAAAACCGTCGCTGTATCGATCGCAAGGACATGCTATACAATAACAACTGTTTGTCTATTTTGTTGTAATAAGTGGATTAACGCGGGTGTCGTAAGCGGATACAATAGGTTATTATAAGGTCATTAGGCTTTAGCTTATCTACTCATCCTAATTTTGTCGATTTATCAATATTCCTACATTTATAATAAACGCAGTTATTTTCCATGGGAGTGCGACCTGCTACGCTCCTTACTCCTTTTGCTTCGTCTACGTTATGTCACTCCCCTATACCGCATATGCTGACTATGTTCAACGCGCTTGTGGAAATCAACCCTGGATAGGGCTTGTTTGCTAATAAATAGAAGACTATAATGTTACAATGCGTGTGGTTCTGTGAGGAGACCGAGTAAAACGATCACTTAATTTAGTATTATGCATGCATGTATTATTTGGCTTATGCTATACTACATAAAATAAATGTCTGGTCATCCAGGTACCGGTCTGCCCACCCGCTTGGCTTTTCTGACAACATCACATGCATCAGAATTACCTAGGGAAGAAGATGGGACATAGCTGCTTCCTCAAAAGCATTAACACAACGACTGGACCTTACGCTTCTCCATTCCAGCAGATTTCCGCAAAATTCACCAGGACTTCGCTCCTCCTACGACCATCGAATGTCCTGTACGATTATTCAATTTGTGCTCAAGAGCGTCCGTTGTGGAGCTTTGTGACAAATCCTTCACAAAAGGGCATCGAGAAGGTCGTATTCATATAAAATAACAGCCCATAAAATTCCACTTCACTCCCAGTAATCGCTGCCTCGAAAGGTCAAGGGGCAATGGCCAGAAGCCACATATTTCACAACGCTTGGCAGACTGATTGGCGATCGCAAAAGTTTGTTTTTAGTAGACAGGAGGACTCCACTAACTATCATGTTAAGAATTTAGTAACTTTAAATGTATGTCCGACGAATCCTGAGGCAACAAAGTACTAAGACCCTGGTGACTAGGTAAGATTTTTACCATGAAAAGACCAGGCTCCTTATTCACAAACGCTCGGATTCGGTTTCGATATGATAAGTCGTATACAGTCCATCTTGTTTTGGCATTACGAAATTGAGCGAGAGAGACGTATAAGACTTTCCAAATCGAAATCGAATCCGAGCGTTTGTGAATACGGGGGTTGTTCTGTTATCATCATAGATCGGAGTAGGTAGATTGAATTGGGGTCAGTGATCCGACAGGTATGTGTTAATATGGACATCCCTCCGGAATTGGTTGATTTGATTGAAATTAAAGTTCAAAAATTTATAAATAGTTGTGGCCACAAAAAGGCTAAAAATAAAAATAATTATTAATGCTTCGATCGGAATTCGATTGTTTTTATTATTTAACAGATAAATAATAAATTAATTTAGTTTTAATACCTTCCTTTAAATTATGAATTGAGTAGTAATAATATCACTACCAACATTTACAATATTTAATTGAATCCGGAAATACCGGAATTACTTTCCGGAAAAATGGCTTATTCATGTTATTCTTTCTGTGTGCATTTATGATACAAGTACCAAAAATCAATCTACCTGCTCCGATCTATGGTTATCATTCAAGCCGGATACGAAAGAAGTTTTCTTACGCCGCGCCGTCGTCACAAAAACTCTGTTCTCAGGCTGAATCGCACAACGCAATGTTCAAGTCAAATATTTAACTTAATAAATAATATGCAGTACGTGTTATTCAACAAGTGTAAAGTTATTCTCTTCAATCCAACAGACCCTCGCAAGGTAAACAGCGTGAAGATTGAACAATAATAAAGTACGTGTATGACTTAGCAAAACCATTTGTATGGAAATAAAGCGTGTATTGAGTGTGTAAAATCGTTGTTTAATTGTATTTGCAGCACGCCATATTGGTTGGTCCTTGGAGGCGTGACATCAATTTATCAAGCTGGCCATAAGGAAAAGATCTTATACCTATAGATTTAGTCTAGTAATTTCTGAGATAACCTGAATAGTACGGCTTAAAGGAGTAAAGGCAGAGCAATGACTAAAGATTTTTGCGACTCATAAAGCTGGCGTATATGTTTAATAACACTAATTAATGATGGAGTTCAGAACCTTCATTCATCTATAAAACTTTTGCAAAAGGCTTTGGGCAAAGATGGGATAGCGTTTGTGGGTACTGGGAACTAACGCCCGAATCAACAGGAACCAGCAACATGGCGGTATAGGAAATCCTGGCATGAGCATGAGTTCTTAGAAGTGGAATTGGTCATATGCATACTTACAGCGAGAGCACCGGGGTGGCCCAGTGGTGGCAGCCCCGACTTACGAGCAGTTAACCGAGGCTTCCAACCTAAGCAGGCGCATTACTTTGTGTAATTTATTTCATCACCGTTGCTCTCAAAAACGGTGAAGGAAAACAACGTGAGGATACCGACAAGTCCTAGAACTAAAAATTCGAAGACATGTGATATCTAACCAACCCGCACTGGGCCCGCGTGGTGTATTACAGCCCACTCCGTCTCATAGAGAGGAGGCCTGTGTCCCAGCACTGGGAACATTAAAGGCTGATGATGATACTATTCAGCGGATCCTGGTCGAGGCTGCTCTGTTTCTCTCCCAATAGCACATTTCGAAAGAGACGGCAAGCATCCTTTTGTTCTGTAGGGTAATATCCACATTGATAAAATAATGATCTGTGATCATTTTGGTATTTTGCACATTAATTCTCAATACTCAATTGAATAGTGAGCCACGCGTGCCATTTCGTAAACTATTATGAAAATTGCTTACTCTGACCAGCTAAATATTATGTAAACACAAAGATGAGCCATTCAATAATATTTGAAGCCATCTAGTGCTAAAACTGAAATAGTATGTTGTACATTAGCTCCGTACTTTATGTAATGTCTTCTTCTAAATGCAAGATTTCTATCATTGATTTCTCACGGGTCTTCCTGCAGATATAAGCCCACCTTGTTTAGCTCTATGGGTGTGCTAAAAAGAGCTTTGTCTAGAACGAAATGGAAGTAGGCAAAAAAGACGATAGCTGTGACCATGATAAATATTGCGGAGAAGCGCTGACTGTGGCTTGTCGTGATATTAACCAAGTGTGGACAAGACCCTGCAATACGTCTGTAAGTTCGTTAGTAAAATGCAAATGAAAGGATCAGCCCCTGTTAAGTCATGTTTCACACATCTTTGGCAGATTAGCGTTTAAAGCAATACATCGTTCGTTGACAGTTGTAGGCCAGTGTCCAGAATATCGAACAAGAAGTAAGTAGTCGTAGGTTGGAAACCAGGCAAGCACTTTTGAAATGCGGAAGGAAAACATCGCGAGAAATCTCGTCTGTTGTCTGATGTCCTATAACTAACAGTGCGAAGACGTCCACCAACCCCTACTGGGTAAGGGATCGCGTAGTGGAAGATAGGCCGCTCCCTCTCAAAGAACGGAGGCCTGGGGCCCAGCAGTGGTGTCGTTCATGTTCATCATGTTCACAGATCCGCGTTCAGTTTCAAGACGTTCTATCAACTAATGATGGCGTGCAAAATTTGATCATGCGATGTTTTCTATAGCTCTATTGTTTATAATTAACTATTGCGGTTAACTTTATTGCTCGCTGCATTATTACTTTTTTGTTTGTGTTTATTTCATTGTAATGCGTGAGCGGTAACGCGGTTCGGGAAATACGTGTTTTGGGATAAACTTTTAGTCATATCCTTGTTTCTACTGATATTCAGTTTTTAGTCTAAATATGCGACCGATAATAATGTAGTAAACATGGTTAGACATTACACAATATAGAAAGGTTTGGAAGAAGAAAGGGAGACCTTTGCCTAGCAGTGAACACGTCATATACATTAGCAAAAACATGTTATAATTAAATTTAAAAAACCCCCAGAAAATACCTGTGCAAAATCAAAAATAAATTAATCCAAGCGTCCTAGCGTCGGGGGTTCGCTTTGTTTTGGGCTTGTGCTAAGCGGTTTACTTACGGAAGGAATGGGAGGAGACCTCCCATAGGAGACACTCCTGGGCATAGGTCTCCTCCCACTCCTGTTTTGTGTCAAAAACCAAACGAATAACTAGTAACCTTTTTTGTCCGTTTTTGCTTCCACGGGGTTTTAATGACCAAAACAGCGGATGTGGAACTAAGCTGGGATTAGGACTAGCGACTGTTGTAAGTCTTCTATCAATACCAACACAATAGCCACTTATGCGCGTGTTTAATCGTTAAATCCATACGTTATGGCTGTGCGTGGCTTCAGCTGAATTATGACGTACGATTCCATCGCCCCTTGGGTTCCTGGTATGCAGGTTGATAAAACACCCAGCTTATCGGGGAAAAGTGCAAGAACTAGTAAGAAGTGTATGGCATTATGCCATGCGTTTATTCTTCGAAGAGTCGGTCAGAAATGCTGTGTTGTCCACAATTTTGATCATGATGTTATAAATTAAGGTCCAAACAATACTATAATATCCGACTTTTTGTTTCTGACTACTCGTAACGACTGTCAAAGATCTACAAATGACAGCCGGGACCAACGGCTTAACGTGCTATCCGAGGCACGGTTAAACCTTTAAGATCGACCCGTGCGGCTGTTATTATTTTGAGTCACAAGTTTCTTCACACCAAAATTGTTAGTTCTGACAGTGCATGGTCTCTCAATCCCTTAAATAATAACAGGATAACCGCTGCGAATTCTATCTTGAAGAAGGAAACTCAAGGTGCATAAGGGATTTGCCAAAAGAAAAACCAACCTACCAGAGAATCAAGGAATTGATATAAACACTCACGTAAATAATATCCAAAGTGACTGGTATTAAAGCAGGTTCAATTCTCCAGCCACTAAACGGCGTGCGGACGGAGCACTTAAAAGAAAGAAAAAAGGGAAGTGACCTTTTGGAGTCTCAAACGTTACACCTACCTAACTTTAGGAGCAGGTAGTCCGAATTCTGGCTGTACATTCCAACCGGCGCGGCATAACATCGTGCCAGTATTCCACGAAAGGGTGGGGTAGAGGTGTCGTTAAGTACTAATATTCGCCAGTTCTGTTATATGTCTTAAGAGCGTTTATACCCTACGGCATTTCATACAAACTTTCAAGTCGTTATTTTCCGAAATGACTAAACAGATTTTGATGAAACTTCCTACGCATAAGCAGTATGTAACATAGGTCTAAAAAGTTACTAAAAACATATTCGAAAAATAATGTTACAGCTAAATTAGACCGATTTTTAATTATCTATAGAAACAGAAATTTTAAATTATCTTCATTTTTAAAAGACATTTCGAAAATGATTTGTAGTAACTTTTTAGACCTATGTATACTGCTTATGCGTAGGAGGTTTCATTAAAATCTGTTCTGTCATTTCGGAAAATAACGACTTGAAAGTTTGTATAAAATGCCGTAGGGTATAAACGCTCTTAAGTATTAAGAAGGGTGAATCTTGCCATCCACAGCGGATAAGAATAGAGTCCGGCCTGCTGATGGAAATTTCCAGGTAACAATTTCAAGGATGATAAATGCAATTAGAAGCTCACTCTCCGCAGTAGCAGCCACTGCCCATTAAAGCCAAACAAAGCAGTGGATTCAGTTACAACCTTAAAACCGACAATACTCGTATTTGCCAAATCTATCTATCTATATTTATACTACTGAAGAGTTTTTTTGTTTGTTTGTTTGCTTGAACGCGCTAATCTCAGGAACTGGTCCGATTTTGAAAATTCTTTCAGTGTTAGATAGCCCATTTATCGAGGAAGCCTATAGGCTATAAACATATAATACGCTACAACCAATAGGAGCGGAGCAGCAATGAAAAATGTTGCGAAAACGGGGAAAATGTGACGCAGACGAAGTTGCGCGGGACAACTAGTATCTCATATATCAAGTACTAAGCCAGAGCCACGTACTCCCGTATGCATCATTACACGCGAGATTACGCGTAGGCGTATGATGAAGTGACTCAGAATACCATTGACCTCATCAAAAAACGCTGTACGAAGCTTTCTATTGAGACAAACGACTCCACAAAGACACATTGACAACGCAAATTAGATAGAAAATAGATTGATAGTTTTTAGATGCAAAACTGCAAAATTGTGAATATTTACATGAATGGAAATGAGATACTTAGTTGTGCTTGTGAAATATGCATGCAAATCTATGCAAATGTGTTTAATGTTTAGGCAATCAAATATTCATGGAGGTTTTGAAATAAGGAGGTATAGATACTGCAGTCTGAAACACAGGTTTCGTTTTGGCTTAGGTATCAGATCAAGCTTTGCAATGTTTAATAAATTACAGCGTGATAGATCGATAGGAATAACATGCATAGATTGGATTAAAGGCAAGAATTAACGCTAGGAAGTATATGAACTCAAAAGACCAGCGCACACCGGGGATGGCAGGAGAGAGGATTTAATTTTTACCCATCGTAAATTCATACGTACGCTAGTGGTAACAAGATACAGATTCCAATGTTAAGAGATCAGCCTCAAAAGATGCTTCTCTGCTGTCCCCTTGTGCGCTGGCCTTTAGATGACATTAGATTGAAAAAAAAGTGGTTCGCCGGACTCAAATTAATTAGATAGAGGCAGGAGGACACTAGCGACCTGCCCCGGTTTCGCACGGGTGCAATGCTGTTAAGGGCCATATTGATCTATATTAAATGCACAATGTTTTTAAGGTACTTAATTGGATAAAGATTAATGCTGTATTGCTTAAAATCGCTTCGTAAATAAGCCATTATTTCTCGTAAAAAGTACATACCATCACACATACCATCCAGGACATTTTTGTAGACCTTTTTTAATGTGTAGTACATTTTGATCTATCTCCTAAGGTTCAGCCAGTGTTTGCAATGTAAGCGCAAAAAAATTAGTTTATTTACGACATCACATTAGAAACCTCTAAAATTATCAGTATTTCTCTACTACATTATGCATGTATTTTACACATAAACTTTCCTCTTGAATTATTCTATCTATTTAAAAAACCGCATCAAAATCCGTTGCGTAGTTATAAAGATCCTAAGCATACATAGGGACAGACAGGTAGCAGGAATTAATATCTTTCGCTAAAAGTGATCGTTTCAAGACAACCTACTATTGTGTATCTGTCGAAAGCCGTTTTCGGCTATCGAATTAATAGAACCTTTATGCACAAGGACAAGGCTGAGGGACAAGGCTGAGTAACTATAGTAAATGCCGCTGATCCAAATATGTTCATTGAAAACAAGATTAAGAGACCCAAATGTTTTGAGGTCAAGTTTAAGTCAACACGTATTTCGAAACATAGCTTGGTCATGAAGCTCTCATTTTCCTTATTCTTGTAAAAATAAGTTTACTTTGCAGAAAAAAGTGCTTAGTTTCAACTTTTCAAGGCTAGTCATTACAGTGTATATTAATAATATAATAAAAAAAACAAGGAGGATTCTCAATAGATGAACAATATTATAACAAACGACCTTCAGAGTTAAAGAAATATAATAGACATGTTCAATGCCAATTTAAGTCTGTAGTCATGAAGCAAAACCTGTACTGAGAGCACAATGCAAGTAATAAATTCTATAGAAAAGGTTATTTGAGATCCATTTTCATCCGGAGAGCAGCGGTGGCCCAGTGGTGGCAGCCCCGACTTACGAGCTATAAGGCGTGGGTTTGAACCCAGGCATTACTTTGTGTAATTTATTTCATCACCACAGCCCTAAAAAATGGTGAAAGAAAACATCGTGAGGAAACCGGCATGTGCTAGAACTAAAAATTCGAAGACATGTGACATCTACCAACTCGCACCGGTCCCGCGTGGTGGATTACATACAGCCCACTCCCTCTCATAAAGAGGAGGCCCGTGTCCCAGCAGTGGGAACATTATAGGCTGATGACGACGATTTTCATCCAACTTCAAAATTGAGATCATTTAAAAGATTTTTGCATTGGACTTTTGTGACAAATCTTAATAAATTTATTATTCAGTATTAAGTACTTATACCAGGTAAAATCTCAAAACTGGTCATGACAGTAGCTGTGAAAAAGCATTGTGACACAACTTTCCAAGAATCCAGTAAGGAAACATGAAAGCAAAACAGGTAATCAACAAAAGAGGTTGTTTATCCAGTTTTTTCCACAGACTAGCATGAGTTTGTGTTAGTAAACAGGACATTAACAGATATCAGGTGAACACTGTTATGTTTTGCTTCTTTGTCCTCCTTCAATTGCCTCGGTTCAGTCTGTGAGTCAGCTGCACTTTCGTCGTCATAAAGTGCATGATATATGATTAGGGTTTATCATTATGATTGAGATATGCGATGTTTAATTATGATAATGAATGTCTGCTTGTTTATGCACGAACTCAATTAGATTGCTACCTTATGGTTGATCAGATGTGCATTGATGAGGTAGATGCATTTGAAGATAATTTACACAGTTTATGTAAACTAAAATAAGATTAGTGTATCTCGGTGTATCTCACAGAAGCAAGCTCCAAGATCTTGTTTTATCTCCAGACATGTAATCTTGGTCAGATCATTATGGGGACTATGCAGATTAGCATCCATGATGGTCTTAGGGGATATCTTTGTCCTGATGTGATATATCATAAAAAAAATATAATGCTGCAAGCTTTATATGGGTATTACAAAAAAGTTAGATAAAGGTTCTCTTCAAAAACTATATGCATTGACCAGATTTTCTAAACCGCATAAGTAGTAGTTCTAAACTTCAAACAAGTGTGAAAGTCATGCTAAATATAAGCCAATGAGTAATATTTAAACTCATAAAAGAACAGTGCTTTTTTTATGTCACTAGTAAAAGTGTATGTACACGTGAAACTTTAAAGAACTGATTGTTTAAAACCAATAGTTTACAGTTATCTATGTGTAGAAGTTTCAAGTCAATAATTAAGTATGATTATGCATGCATGAATAGTTTAACAGTCTATTCGCAATTATAGACATGGCCTGGCAAAATTGCAGGCGTTTTTCTTTGATAGATGACTTTTAATTATTAGGTGGAGATTTGTTTTAATTGAGATAATTTGACAAAATTGGAAAGGTTTTATGGTAATGGGTTTTTTCACCAAAAAGGATAGTCTTCCAACAAAACTGTTGCTCTCTACTTTAACCCTTTTCATCATCATTATTCTATCACCCACTGCAGGATATAGGCCTCCCATTTTTTCTGCAACACTGCCCGTTTCTGTGCGTCCCTTACCTAGTTGTTTTCGCGACTTTAACTCTTTTAGGGGGGGGGGGGCGGGTTAGGGGTATCAAAACTCCCTCTTTAGTAGAGCTGGATGCTCTACTAAAGAGGGTGTTTTGAAATTTTTGATGATAAAAAATTTTACAACATTTCATGCTTTTAGACATGAGGTTAGGCTGCGTATTGTAATAAAAACTTAAGATTTTTATTAAGTGGATATTTCTTGATAGTCTTATCTAACACAACCTAAGGGCTTGATAAAACTATACTATTAAAATGTCATAAAAGATATGAAAATGCAAACAAAGATAACAGATTCTCATAAGATGTTTGATGTTTATCAGACTGTTTTACTACTCTTAACACACTGATAACAATTATTTGGCGTCACTGACTTCAACAAATTAAATATTACAATAATATTGCTTATCATGCAGGTGAATTTCAAGATTACAAAATGCTTATGCATTTTGTAATCTTGAATCTTTGAGTTGACTTAAGTAATTGCTAATGAAATTGTCATGTTTTCTATCAATGTATGCTGCCAGCCTTCTGGGCACTTTTCCTATTGGCAACAATGTGGATGAATTTTTTGACGCCCTGTAATTCTAATATTTAATGTGGACTAAAATTATACTGTATCAAGTTCTTCTGTCCGGTAAAAAAATGTGTTAATAATGTACCAGTTCTAGGAATGTTCATACTAATATTTGTTGCATAGTTAGTCCCTTTCATAACTGAATAATTTTGTCTATTCAGAAACATGCTATGGTCATGTTCAATGGATTAGTTTAAGTCAGTTTCTTTGTTTGGAAGAAATGGATAGCTTTAATAAATGAGAACATCTTTTGTTAGAGGGATGATTCACACTTTTTCTTTCAAAAGTAGGTTATTGGAATAATTGAAACTATGAGACGTATTGTTTACACTTTGTGTAAGGGTACTTGTAACTTTTTATATATAATTGTCATGTCATGTCATGTATGATATTAATTTATCAACATACCTGTATGGAATAAAAATAATGTAAAGGTGTGTATAACAAAAGTTAAATCCACATAAAAAGTTTTTGAAGAGAGCCACATGCAAAATATTTTAAAATAGTCTGTAAGGCCACATGTCATTGCAAACAAAGACATTTCGGTGTTATTTGAAAAATTGTTGTAGGTTTTATAAAATCCTGACTAAAGATCTGCTACATAATACTTTGAAGTGTGGTATCCAAGCATGGACCATAACAGACCAAGATAACCTAGATTAAATAACAAAAAAGGACATAAACAAACCTACATGGAAAATTATGTTAACGCTGCGGGTGGCCTTCCGCCTTCCTACTGTCCGCGCAACGTTACTAATTAGCACCACAGCTTATCATAAAAGGAAACGTTAATATTCAAGGTAAGCAGCCATCGATGATCGAAGTACTAAGACAACATGCAGAAAACTAGCAGGTACTCACCAGTTGCCACTTGGACTTGCGTGTGGGGTCTGCGATGGTGATGAGCAGTCTGTGGATCATCTGCACCGTTCCCTCGTAGTAAACCAAAGCCGACTCATAGTTTCCCATCAGGGCCATCTCCCTTGCCAACTTCGTGTTCTCGCAAATTTCGCCAACAGAAACTGCCATTATTGTCATTCCCGCTGCGTACATGTAACTTATCCACCGTGAAAACTTTATGGTTCTTCGAGGAGACCACTTCGAAGATTACAATCGCGTGTGACATCCAATAATCCAAATGTAACACTTCGCATTTTCACAACATTATCCACACGACTTTCTTGTATTTATGCTTTATTCACTTGACGCATTGCAAAGGTAAGTTTGTATGTGGTACAACTTATTTCATGTTTCCTATAAATTTATAAAAACTAAGACCATATTTTTTTGACAAAACAAACTTATCAATTTTGTTCGACAGTTCACAATCACAATCGCAAGTCAACTGCCAACCTAAAATCAATCAACCAATGACGAACTCCAAAGTTAGTATCTGAATGTTGGTGTTTCTGAATAATGAGCTCGTTTTCTTTTGCAAACGTAAACCACTACTAGTGATGTGTTAAAATAATCACCTAATGTAGTGAAATAAAAACAAACTTTTAACGGCTTTTATGTTTATACTAGACCTTTCTTTAGTTTTTTGTTTCGTAGATCAAGCCAGACCAATTCAAAGTCAGACTGCTGCAGATAGGTCACGCTTCCTTATAAGCTATTTTCTGCGGATTTGGCGACATCTAGTAGTGCAAAATTTATGAAACTTAAATTATTTTTAAAATCTCACTAATTGGCAACTAATACCTCTCTTTCTAATTAACCGTCAAAATAATTTTATAGTACGAGATAAGTACGATTCCAACTTTCGCACCGAGGGTTCCGTACAAACTTTTATGTATTGTTGGTTTGTTTATCACTATGACCATTATGCCATGGATGTTGGGTGGGCCTTTGGTGTGCGATGTGACTTGCGTCGACGCCCTTGCGCTATCCCATCTTCCTAGCACGGTGAGCTGCGCTGGGGCGGCTGCTGCAGGTGCTAAAACCCTTAAACGGCACAAATACAATAATTTGATTGGTAATTATGTATTTGAGCTGTTTGGGGTTGAAACACTAGGGCTTTGGGGCCCGAGTGCCCACCTTGTGTTTCGGGAAATCTGTTGGTCGACTCTTCACGTGCCCAGTACTTTCTAGCTACGCTTTCAAGTTAGGCCGTCTAATTAGAACCAAATAACAATTGTGGTGACAACCTACAAAAACTAAAACAAACAGAAAATCATTTATCTCATTCCCACATCTTTTCGTGCCCTAAGACAGAGTGGGAAGAAAGATAGGCACAGAGTTCTTTTTTTAACGCTAGTTCTATGCTTTAGTTATAGGAATGAACCGTCAACTAGGCATGAGCAAAAATATCGATATATCAAAATATCGATATTTTTCCATAAAATTATCGAAATATATCTTCGATATTTTTAATCGCGATAAATATATCGATATTTATTTTAGAGTATCGAATTCGTATCAATTTCTATATTTTTTAAAGCTACTTTAGTTTCGTGTTTAATGTTATTAGAAACTCTTTGCATGCTCCTCGCGTAGTTATCTTTGAAAAATCCCGCCACAATCTTTATGAAATGCAATATAACAGTTAGACTAATATATTAACGGAAATACTAATAATATTAACCATGTAGTTGGTACGGGCCAAAGGGGCTCGACGCGCAAACCTCTGCTGGCTTAGTATCGACCCCGAAAGGGGTTAGCAATTATGTCATTCGTCATCCTCATTATTTATGTAAATATTTAGTATCTGATTATTAAATACTATGAGTGTGCGTTAATTAAGAGAGATGGAGAAAAGTCACAAAAAAAAAAGTGGCAACACTGCCCGAGTGACATGTCAAATTAATTTATCCGTATTTAAAATTAAATTTAATTAGTAAATAAGTTATAATAAGGTTTAATTATTTGTGCAAACGTATTATAAGTGCGTAAATACTCAGGAAAATTGTTTTCCTGATAATTAATACAGTTTTCGGTAATTCAACGTTACCGGTAACATACAAACAACAGCTGATGAGCTGACGTTGTAACCACGGATTTATACGGATAATTCAGGGGAAGTATTGTTTACTTTTATTCAATAACAGCACATAATCATCACTTTAACTATATAGCACACCCATGCCAATTTCTAGTATTATTTCTTGTCGATTTATTACCTTTTAATAAATATCGCTTTGTTGTCAAAAAACAAAACTGTGAGAGTAATTCCATCACTCTTTAAGTCCATCTTTGCAGAAATATAACGTTTGTGAACATTAATGGTCATTAAGTTTAATTTAACTTTTTTCTCTTGCCACATACCCACTTATGAAAAAATAAAAACCCTAATTCAAAAAAAAGCAGTTAAATTGAATACTTAATTAGATACATTGATAATATAGATAAAATTTCGAATCTAATATCCCAGCCTACCTCATTTAATTTCATAACTGAACACTTTTCCCTGCTTTTTTGTTTTTGTTTTTCCTCTTTCATCACTAACTTTTCTTTATTGCTTTTATCTATTAGTTCTCACCGTTTCTTTACTTCTAACTTTCAGTAACCAATCCTGAAACCATGCCTGTGATGACCCGTAGGGCTACTGCTCAAGATATGGAGCTAAAGTTGAGAACGGCCCTCCAAGAACTCAAAGAATCAAACCTCCAAGTCCAACAACTGTTACAGGAGAGAGAAGAGAGTGAGGTGGAAGTCGTTAAGGTCAATGACAAAAACTCAAGCTTAAAGCGGGAGCTCATACTCTTAAATCAACAATACTTGGACGTTGTTGATGAACGGGATCAACTGAAGGTGGTCAAGGATGGTTTTAATAATTGTAGTAACTTGTATGAGGAGGCTTTATATAAAATTAGGGATCTAGAAGACGAGCTAATTCATGCCAATGATTGTATTATAAAGTTGCAGAAGGAAAAAGAACATACTCAGGTTAAAGAAACTAAACTCTTATATAATGAATTATTAAATAGTAATTGTAACCACCCTTCCTTAATAACAATTGATCTGACTGAAGATTCCATAATGAAACAGAATTATGCAGTTAGCAATAAGAAAATTAAAAAATATGCCAAACTAAATAGAATAATTAAAAAATGTTATCAATTTAGAAAACAACAGAAACAATTTTCCAAATGTATTCCACTGAGGAAAGAGCGTGTTGATTTAGTTAATAAGTTAAATAATTATCAAATAAAACTAGAAGACAGTATAAAAATTTATGAAATTGATACTCAGCATTTGCAGTCTGAAATACAGGCACTTCAGGACTCACTTAATTCTCTCTCCAGTAGGTATGTGAGTTCTCAGAACCAAATTAGGGAACATATTCTCGCAGCAAATGAGTTGGTAATGTGTCAATGTAGTTGTCAGACTAATATCAAACATGATACTGTCCAGCCTGAGGTAATGGAGGACCCATCCCGGGCTGAGAATTCCTCTCAGGACTGTATACTAGACCATGAAACCACTATTTTTACTCAAGGTCATCTACAACTGGTACAGCCTGAGATAAATGACAGTCATGATTGTTCTTTCTCAATAATGTTTTCAGATAGTATAGGAAGAGGTGTAGGAAAATTTGTTAGTAATAACCTGAGTTGTTCCCATCAAAACCATTGCATGCCAGGGTCTACATACAAACAGATAATGGCTTCAGTGACTAGAAATTGTTATAATATTAATACTGATATAACTATATTTGTAGGAAATAGTTCAAAAATTAAAAAAGAAGACATCACAGACTGTGTAACTGAGTTGTTAAAGTTGAATTGTCGTAAAATAATATTGTGTGCTTTTCCTTATATTGAAAATTTAGGTAATAGAAAGAACAATTATATACACTTATTGAATAACCATTTGCACTTTTTAGTAGGTCACCATAGTGACAAACTTATTTATTTTGATACCAACACTTTTGTATATAAACTTAGGTCGACACGGGGTAATGTGTATCTACCTATTGGATGTAGACACAAAATAGCTAGGCTATTAGCTTATAATATTCACACAGACATAAGTAGTATGTCTAAGTTTAGTTGTATTATTAACACTGCGACGATTAGTAATCATACTAATATAGATTTTTTCTCTATTTACAATTATTTTACTGAGGAGGTTCCATGTGTGAGCATGGAAAATTCTCAATTAGGGTGTATTAGTAGTAGTAGTAGTAGTAGTATTAGTGATAGGAGCTTGTTGTCTGGTGATGGCACAGGAGTCTTGGGGCTCACTCCGGATGCTCATTTAAACTAGTTAGTAAGACAACAGAAGATACCAGTAACATTATACCTTCTCGCTATCAAATAGCTAAATGTAAAAAAGGGGCTCAGCAGAATTCCTTGCAATTATTCCATCAAAACATTCAAGGTTTCTCTTCAAAGCAATTAGAGATTGAATTATTTTTAGAAAAAACAAAGTTTGAGATTGTTTGTTTCACTGAACATTGGTTAAAAGACTATGAAATGCTAATTAATTATGCCAATTACAGTGTGGGCAGTTGCTTTAACCGAAAATCTAAGATGCGTGGGGGTTCATTAATCTTAGTTAAAAATGATATTAAATTTAAGTTGCGGAACGATATTGTTGATCTATCGGTTGAGCATAATATTGAACTGTCTTGTGTTGAGCTGGATAAGCATATAATAGTGTGCGTTTACAGACCCCCAAATTATCAAAACTACTCCATATTTGAGTCAGTAATGGAAGATGCTTTAGCAAAACTTGCAACCGGTAAAAAATCACTGGTTATCTGTGGTGACTTTAATATTAATATTTTAGACAAAAATTCTAATAGCAGTAGATTATTACATCTTTTTAAATCATTTAATTTGTTAAACGTGTTTTCAGAACCAACCCGAATTACTACAAATACTGCTACATGTATTGATAATGTTTTTTGTTGCTGCGACTACTTAGATAAATCCATTGTTAATTACCTCCCTTCTGATCACAGTGGGCAAACCGTTGTTTTCGAGTCCTACACACCATTAAAAAAAATCCAGATAAACTCTAGACAAATAACACCCAGCAATTTAAATAAATTTAATAATAACTTAATTAGTAATTTAGGCATTCCGGGCCATGTTATTGAAAATGTAAATCAATTTTATGAGGAATTCTTTTCAGTGGTTAACGTAGAGTTCAATAATACATTAAAAATGAAAACTAAATCTATTTATCCTAAATTTATGTTCAGTGACTGGGCAACTAAGGGTATTAGGATAAGTAGGGAGCGATTGTTTGAGTTGTACGGCCTTAAGCCTTACATCAACTCGGAAACTTTCAATAAATATGTTGCAACTTATTCAAAAATCTTTAAAAACACTTGCAAGGTAGCTAAAGCCTTATTTATTAGCAACAAGATTAAGTCTGCCGATAACAAAATAAAAACGGTTTGGAAAATTATCAATAGTGAAACCAATAGAAATAAAAAATATAATAATGATATCAGACTAGAGACTTCACATGGTCTTCTAAGTTCTAAAAACGAAGTAGCTCAAGAATTTGTAG
Source organism: Cerastis rubricosa (assembly GCA_949152445.1). Classification (NCBI taxonomy): domain Eukaryota; kingdom Metazoa; phylum Arthropoda; class Insecta; order Lepidoptera; family Noctuidae; genus Cerastis; species Cerastis rubricosa. Next base: position 7,134,405 of record OX424547.1, read on the forward strand.
ATTTTTTTACCAATATCCCGCTTAAAACTACCGAAACATTAAATTCCTCACCCTTGCTTTCCATTGACTTATTAAAAGAGAACGTTTCAGCCTGTCCGATTGAGTTTCAATTTAAGCATATAAACCCCATAACAATCATTAAAGCTTTTAAGGAAATCCAAATTAAATTAACCGAAGATCTATGGGGAATGTCTGTTAAAGTTTGTCAAGCCATTATCGACACTATAGCACCGTACTTAGCCTTAATTTTCAATTTGTGTGTGGACCAGGGAGTCTTCCCAGACCTTATGAAATACAGCAAGGTAATACCACTTTTCAAATCTGGGGACAGTAAAGAGACCAATAACTATAGACCCGTTTCCGTGTTGCCGGTTTTCAGCAAGGTGTTTGAAAAGGTAATGCTTAATCAAATGCTCACCCACTTTAACACCAATAAAATCTTACATGACAAACAGTATGGTTTCACCAAAGGACGTTGTACGACTGACGCCGGTGTCACTTTATTAAAACATATATATACTGCGTGGGAAGAGGCACATGATGCCATAGGAATCTTCTGTGACCTCTCGAAGGCATTTGATTGCGTAAATCACGAAACCCTGCTCTTGAAACTTGAGCATTACGGTTTAGGTAAACTTGCGCTCAGTTTAGTAAAATCGTATTTGAATGATAGACAGCAGCAAGTACAAGTAAATGGTGTAAATTCAATGGGTTTAAAAGTAAAAATGGGTGTACCACAAGGTTCAATATTGGGTCCTTTCCTCTTTTTAGTATATATTAATGACCTACCCCATTTGTTTAAAAACCAACCACAAATGGTGTTGTTTGCTGACGACACTTCTTTAATATTTAGAATAAACAGACGTGCCACAAACCTCAACGACGTAAATAACGCTCTAATGCAGGTCCATAACTGGTTTACCGCTAATAATTTAGTATTAAATGGGAAAAAAACTAAGTGCATAAGATTTACTCTACCAAATGTCAAATGTAGTGATTGTGACATAGTATTAAATCAAGAGAAACTTGAATTTGTCGATGAAACTGTTTTCTTGGGGATCACGCTCGACTCAAGGCTACAATGGGGTTCTCATTTAACATCTCTTGCAGGACGGCTGAGTTCAGCAGCATATGCTGTCAGAAAAATCCGTCAATTTACTGATGTAGATACCGCGAGGCTAGTGTATTTTAGTTATTTTCATAGCATTATGTCATACGGTATTTTACTATGGGGACGGGCTGCAGACATCGAGTCTATATTTATTCTGCAGAAAAGAGCTATCAGAGCCATATATAATCTACGTAGGCGCGATTCTCTAAGAGAACTGTTTAAGGAAATTAACATCATGACGGTACCTTGTCAATACATCTATGAAAATATCATGTACGTTAGGAAAAATCTGCATTTATTTAGTAAAAGAAGTGACCGGCACCACTATAATACTAGAAACAGGGACCAACTGGTTCAGCCAGGTTTCAGGCTAGCTAAAGTAGACTCATCTTTCATGGGGTACTGTTTAAAATGTTACAATAAAATACCTCCCCCCATTCTACAACTGAATGAAACGAAATTTAAATCTTGCATAAAGCGCACACTATGTAGGCAAGCATATTATAAGTTGGGGGATTACATTGATGATAAAAATGCTTGGCTCAATGCTGGTCCTGCTCCACAACCATAGGGGCTATCAAATTACCATGTGAAGTTACTGTGGAAGCTGCAGAAGATTGTATAAATATCTTTGCTTTGTATAGATTCAATCTCTTAGTATTATATAATTGCATAGCACATGTGTGAAAACTATGTACTGTAAAGCCACCATTTACTGAGTACCTACATCTTACACTGACGCGAATTTACCCTGGCGGTTGAGTAAATGTCATGCTCACTTAAATGTCACGCTGATGGCGGCGGGTGTGTCGGGTCATTTAGTTCCCTTCAATATGGTTGAGTTGAATGATGGCTGATACATGCGTCATGTTCGTGAACGGGCGCTGTCAGTTGTGCCTGGTCATCTCTTAGCTGCCACGGTTTATTTTAATTATTTTATTTTTAACTTTTTTTCGAATTATTGATTTCGTCTTTTACTCTGGACGCTCTTAACTTGCCCGTATTTCTACATCGTTCTCACATACTAGTAATTCTCAACACGATTGATGTAACCAAGATTTTGTAACATATTTTGATTTAAAAGAGTGTCCATGGAGTTTCTTGCCCATTCTTCTCCATAGAGATCTACGCTTTGGAATGGGCAACTACAGTACTTTCACAAGTTATTATGTCTTGTGACTGGGACTGTAGCTTCGCTTTCTTCTTTTTTGTTCTTTGACTTTCAAAAGTGCCTGTAATGGTCTAATTGAAATAAATGCTTTGAGTTTGAGTTTTTTGAGTTTGTCACATAATACACGATACGATACATATCGATATATTTTTTTCACTTGCCCATTCCTACTGTCAACGGTATCAACGTCAATGTCAATCAGGGGTGGGGGGCACGTTCAGAACCATAGACATTTTAGAACTAAGCAACATTTGACAGGTCGTGGCGACATCTAAAAGTTGGCCCGAAGACATTATGTCAAATAATGTTTACAAACCCCACTAGATGGCGCAAGTATAATGAGATGCCTTAAAAAAAAACTGACAAAATAATCTTGAAATTAGAATGAATATAAAACAACTGCGACAACATATAATGCGACTGGTCGCTATATGAGAATACTATGCGGTGAATCATGGGCTCAAATACACTTCTGGACACATCTATTGGCCCACCTTAGAGTTTAGGTTTCGATGGCCCCTACCGAAATATGATTGCTAGATTGAACAAAAACTGTTGATGCAGTTTTAAACCTGATACATTTTACCATCTTTTTCGATCGTATTGTTTTAAATTTGAATTCAGAATACCATACGACATGGAGCTACGCCTAACAAGTCGGATATGCGCCTTGTTAAAGGTAATTGATTTTTGAATACAAAACATGTTTTATCAAATAAAGGTTTAATTTAATAACGCGTGTTGCCTCCATGGGCATCTACCACAGCTCTCATACGATTAGGCATAGAGTTTATCAACCGCTCTATGAAATTCCCACATGTGCTCAATGGGGTTCATGTCTGGGCTTCTGGCTGGCCAGTCCATAACTGTGATGTTCACATCCCGAAGATATTCCCTGACGATGCCGGCCGCATGGGCTCTTGCATTATCATGCATAAAAAGGAAATTTGGGCCCACATAGTCCGCGTATGGTATCACGTGAGGTTCTAAGCACTCACGAATGCACCTTTCAGCATTTAATGTTGGCAGCCGTGGTCCTGTAACAACCTCAAATTGAGTTTTGCCGCTCGCGGATATACCGCCCCAGACAGTCCATGAGCCACCGCCATAAGCAACCCTCTCTTCAAAGCAGCATTGTGCGAAACGCTCTCCCTTACGTCGGTAGACCTTCTTCCTTCCATCATTGCCATGTAACACAATTTTAGACTCATCAGAAAAGAGTACGCGGCTCCAATCTTGCTGTGTCCAATTTAAATGACTGCGTGCGAAATGAAGGCGCGCTGTTGGGTGGGCTCGCCTTAGTTTGGGCCCATTAGCTGGCTTGTGTGGTACCATATCGCGTTCTTGTAACCTTCTCCGAACAGTTCGAGCGCTCACAGATAGGTACTCCGTGGAAGTCGCGAAGTTGGTTTTGTATCTCAATGGAGGTAAGGTGACGATTTCTCAAGCTGGTCGTCACGATGAATCGATCCTGCCTTTCAGTTGTGACCCGAGATCGTGGCCTTCCTTGGCGACGAACAAAGCCGCCAGTGTCTAGGTACCTCCGATAAACATTTCGGACCGCAGATCGACTTAAATTAAGTTGAGCACTCACGTTTCTTTGGCTGTGTCCGGCCTGAATAAGTGCCACAGCTTTGGCGGCGACTTCAGGTGAAGTATCCATAGATTATTGATAGAACCTCACCTTAAGAATAAGTAATGTTTGTGGCAAAACCAAAGATATCAATCACTTTTTCAAGAATTAAATCCAAGTAAACCAATAAAACCAAGTTTTCTTAGTATTCGATTGTTTGATATCAACAAACAGGCTCCAAATTGTCTTTTCTTTCTTTAAATTCTGTGTTCGAAATTCAAAAAAAGACTATTGAATGAAATTGTGAATGTGCCAGGTTCAAAAAGCTGCATAAAAACTTTTTGCTCGACCTAATATAAAATTTTAGCTAGGACCAAACGAAACTGAAAATACAAGGTGGGCCAATAGATGTGTCCAGAGTATAATGTCACAGAGAACTAACGGTTTTTAAAGCAGTTAAGTCTGACATATTCGTGTATTCCAATTGTCGCACTTTGTGGTGAACCACTGCGAAGGGTGGACAAGTTTAAATACCTGGGCCATTGGATCACTGAAGATCTTAAAGATAATTTTATTGTGACATTGAAAGGGAACGTAGGACGCTGGCTGTCTGCAGTGCCGGAATAAGCAAGCGCGGGGCCCGTAGCAAATTCTTTCAAAGAGACCTTGATCTGCTATGGGTTCTTAAGTATTTAGTGGTAAAAAAGCAATTCAATACTCAATAAGTTTATTTACTATCTATAGGGTGATGAATCTGTCTGTTGTGTGACATGCTGGCCCGCAGGTTTGTACGTTGTACGAAACCAGTAGGTACCGCTTTTCAGAGCTTATTATACTGTCAGTCCTATACGTGCAGCCTTTGGGTAAACTTCACTCAGCGGACACACACCGACTTACGCGTTCAATATAATAATGCACTGCGAGTGCTGTTGCGGCTGCCGTGGCGTAGTAGTGCGAGAGGGATGTTTGCAGATAGTTTTGCCGCAATTATTAGAAATAGGTGTGCATCCCTAATGATTCGTGCTTGCGGCAGCACCAACAGTATTCTCATATCGGTGGGATTCCCCGATGATACGGAGGTGGATGCGGCTCCACCGTATTTTTCATCTGTCTGTAACCTTCTAACTACTAACGCCATGAACACCGGTCTGAAATAAAAAAAAACTATTCTATTCTATAATACCAAATGGATAAGAGGGCTGATTCTAACAGGTTAATAGTGAATGGTTTCGACATCTATTATTTGACGCAAACACCACTACGTACTACCAGGTAGCTATTCGTTGGTTTCGTGGTCACAAGCGCGACTGCTGAGCGTGGGGTCCTGGGTTTGATTCCCGGGTCAGGATACATAGCGAAAAAAATCCGAGAAACAAGCTAACCACTCGACCCTCGACCCACGACTCGCACTGCTTGCTTTTGTACGGGAATTCGATCTATAATGTAAACTAACTCATGGCCAACCCTGTACAACACAACCGCGAAAGTATACTTTCGCTAATTTTACAGGATCTCTAAAAAACTAATCGGCCGAATTTTGAACGAACTTGAGTATTGAACCGTTTCGTTTCCTAAGCTAATGTTCTATTTTTAAAGTCAATATTCCCAATGGTTTATTTATAAAATCACATAAGCTGTATATTTTCAAACGATTCTGGATCATATACAGCACTTACGCAAATTGACAATGAAATAAAATAATGCCGCAACCTCAGTCAATCATTTATTTCATAATATTAAGTACTTTAATTGCTAAATAAATAAATTATGGTTTTAAAACATTCCTAGCAACAAGTATGAAAAATAATCAAAAGTTGTTGAAGAACGGACTAATCTGGAAGTGAACAAAAGTAAGAAAAAGTTGACATTATTTCTTCTTTAAACTACAACTTAGCTTTAACTACTTTTATTAACTACTTTAATAATAAAAAAAACAGTATACTTACAGTCTTCTCTTCTGTAATAATTATCTTTGTAGTTAAAAAGTAATGAGATCAATTATAATTAAGAATTAAACTCACATTACAATAATGCCGTTCGGCCGCCCAAAAAAACATTGCTAAAATCACTATTTCTTTTTAAATGGCAAATTATAGAAGTGTTTTTTTTTACACATAGTATAGTTACAGTTTATTAATGAACAAAAATATCTACTATATACAAGGACTAAGAAACTAAAAAATGAAATAACTAAAATAAGAATAAAATATAAAAGGGCGTCAAAAAACTCCTCCCCAACGCTGTCAGCTGGTAATGTGCCCAAGAGACTGGCAGCATTGCCACGTTGTATGGCAATACTTAACCTCTGGCCAAACTAAAAGCCAGCCCGGTCACGGGAAGCGTCAACTAAGCGTTTGGAGATTTCCTTAAAAAGGCTGTGAGCACTCGGACCCCACGGCCCCAGAGTTTCAATCCCAAACGGCTCGAAAATATAGTTACCACAAAGGTTACTATACTTACGCCGCTTGAGGTTCTCCGCTGCTGCAGCGGCCGGGCCAGCACAGCACGATGATCTTGGAATATGTGATGGCGCAAGAGTATCGACGCAAGTTGCGTCCCACACTAAAGGCCTACCCATCTTCCAAGGAAACAAAGACATGCCGTCCGGTCTTTTGCCATCGTCGCGTGCCAAGCCGTTGGGCTCTAAGACAGCTGGAACGCCGACGGTAACAAGAGCTCGTCGGATGACGTCGTTTATGTTCGCGTGCCGCGCAAAACGGCCCGCACTTCGGCTGCATGACAGGCCGTGGTGTCCGAGGCTGTTGACAGCTTCACAACAGTGACAGCGATGAGGAGTGCAGCAGGCGGCACCACGACGTAAGGAAGCAGCGAGGCGGAAGGTCGTGTCGTCGAACAAAGTGCCTATGCTCGACGACGGGAGTGCGTGAAGCCAAAGACCCGACTCCCATTCACCCACAGCAAGCAGTCGCGCACGCTCAGCAGTAGTAGCAGCTGTGTGAAGTAAATGGTCCTGAACTACTCTGCAGAGCGGCTCGTCCCACCGTCTCTGGGAAAATGGATTGTCGGGTTCTTCAGTATTCGGGCAAGCGAGTTTCCAAGCATCGATGGCCTCGGAGAGGCACGGCACATCAAAATCAATCAGTGTGGAAGCCAGGATATTCCTAACTTAATAAATTCGTACCTTACTGGCAGAAAACAGCTAACTAGTATTTCAGCAGTCGATGTTCAAACTAAAACTGAAATTAATTACCAATCGAGAGAGAGACAAATTTACTATTGTGTGCCTCAGGGAAGTGTGCTTGGCCCTTTATTATTTTTATGCTATATTTAAACGACCTTCCAAAAACCATACCACATCCTATGACCCTATTTGCTGATGATTGTATTATAGGTAGTATTTTCTGGTTAAAATAGTGACTCATATAAAAATGACATAAACAGTAGCCTATGTCTAATAATTCAATGGCTTAATAATAACAAATTACAGATTAATTTTAATAAAACTCAGATAATACACACAAAGAACTAATCCTAAAATTCTTGACATTAATTATGACCAAAATAAGATTATTAAAACGGAACGAACCAAATTTCTAGGTATTTGGCTAGACGAAAACATGACATGGAAAATACACATAGAGATTATGATAAAAAACGTCAATTTTGCTATGCTTTACACAATTTGAATAAGGTTGCAAATCGTAATACTGTCCTTACTGCATATCATGCGTATGTCTCCACAACTCTTCGTTACGGCATAATATTATGGGGCAACTCTACCGACAGAGAAATGGCATTCAAAGCCCAAAAACAATGTCTTCGAGCCATATGTTTGTTAAAAACCACCGAAAGTTGCAAACCATTTTTCGTTAGTTTAAAAATACTTACGCTTCCATCCCTCTATATTTATGAAATTTCAATATTTGTTAAGTAGAATCTGTCTAAATTTGAAAAACTGAATACTCTAAGGTCACCAAAGCACACTAAAATAAAAAAAACACAATACTGCACTTTTCTCAAAGAGTTGTCTTGCAATGGGTTCAAAGATTTACAATAAACTACCAAAAACTCACGGCACCGTGGAACCCACATGGGTTAGTTACATCATCCGCCGTTAAGACCCCGAGGAACCCAAATGGGTTACACTCATACCAGCAAACTTAAACTCTAATCGTACGTGAAGTAGGGATCAATGTCGTCAGCGATCACTAATGCGCGATGCCCAAAAGGGGCCCTCAAACGGGACCAAAGGATTCGGATGGGGTTAATAAGGTTAAAGAGCATGACCAACATAAACCATTTTATATCGCAACTTAAGAAATTCTTGATTGAAAAGGCTTACTACTCTATCAATGAGTTTTTAGATGATGGAAACATAAAATAAAATGTCCGATCCACATGTTATTCTATCTTGTTTGCGATGTTACTTGTTTGAAACCGTTTTATTTAGTTTTTAGTTTTTCTTTTTTTTCCTTTACACCTAATTTATACGCCTTACAAGGCAAAACATAGTGATACAACACAATTTTTATACCATGTACCATATTACCTATATTTGACAAATAAAATACTTTGACTTTGACTTTGCAATTCACGCTTTCAAGTTTTGTGATTTCTTTGCATTTTGTATCGAGATAATTATTTTCTCTAAATTTGTGCAAACGCACCATAAGCCAAGCTACATTGGGCAGAGCACCAGGGTCCTCCGTAGTCTTAGCCAATCATAGAGTAAGACAGGACTCGAGTGTTTTGTTATCAATTAGCGATTTGTACGTTTTGTGTATAATATGGCTCCCCGGTGTTTTTTGGGAAGCTCAAGTGGACGCGACAGCATTTGGAGAATTGTATCTGGCCCCTTAGCTACTAGGGTATACTCGAATAAATTTAGAATGAAGAATGTAGAGCTATACCTACTTACCAAAGAAAGACGGTTGTGATTTCTGTTCCTCCTTTAAGGCAGTTAGCGTAGAAGAAGAAGTCAACGGCACATCGAACCAAAAAAATTTGCATTTGAATAATGGAACAATCTAATCCAAAAATCAATTTCAAGCTTTTTTTAGCCCCCTATCTCGTAGGCCTAAACATATATCTTCACCTTTAATCAGCATTCCTCTCCTCTAATAATATGAACACTTGCAACAACTGAAAAGTGTCATACCGCGTGATTCTATATCTCTCTTCTATACAATGGCAAATCATAAAATGCATGATGCATTTTATGATACAAATCCTTCACATACAAAAGAATTTAGCATCCAAAAAATCTTTAATATCACAAATTAAAGAAAATTGTAATACTTCGGCGCAAGATTTAGACACAAAATTACCGACACAGAGGTATACCTCTTGAAGAGGAACATCCCTTTTGGTGGAAACTAAATTAGGGGAACGTGACATTAGTGGTGCAGCCAGGATTCTTTTCAGTAGCGATGTGCTGTTACCGTGCTCTCCAGAAACACTCGCAGCTCTGGAGACCAAACACCCTGCCCCAGCGGATGGCCTTTCTTTTCCCGACCCCCCTGATCCAGACATACACTCCCTCACCATTTCAGGTCGAGAGGTGGTCACAGCTGTTAGCTCTTTCCGGAGCGGCTCCGCCGGTGGCCTCGACGGCCTAATTCCTCAGCACCTAAAGGACCTTATCTGTTTAGGCGCCGGGGAAACTGGTGAGCTACTCTTGAAGGAGCTCACAGCTCTGATTAACCTCATGCTCTCCGGCAAGGTGAACGAGACCGTCATCAACGTCCTATACGGGGCAAATTTATGTGCCCTGCGCAAGAAGGATGGCGGCATTCGTCCCATTGCCGTGGGAACTGTCTACCGTCGTATGGCAGCCAAGATTTGCTGTAAGTAAATTTTATGGTGAGGCTGTTTCGAAAAAAATTCAGCTAGGTTACGGGTCTAAAGGGGACTGTGAGGCTGCCGTACACGCTTTGTCGACCTACCTAAATTCTGGCAAAGGTGAGGTCATCCTGAAGGTTGACATAAAGAATGCCTTCAACTCAGTAAATAGGGACACCTTGTAATTTTAATTCAATAAGGCTAAATTACATATGTACAATATTTACAAACTACAAATAAATATAAAATAAAAATAAAATATGTACAAGTATCAAAATTACAGGGCGTCAAAAAATTCGTCGACATCGCTGTCGACAGGAAAAGTGCCCAGAAGGCTGGCCGCATTGCCACGTTGGATGGCAATGCTGATTCTTTGTTTTGTCAAACAATATTTACAATATACTATATTGTAAATATTGTTTGACAATAAATTGACATTGACGTTGAGAACCGTATAGGGATGGGCAAGTGAAAAAATTTCGATATTTGTCGTATCGATATTTTAATAAGGACACGTTTGATGTAATTTAAAAACTTTCCATCGGTCAGTTCTGTAACTGACTTTGGCGTATAAAGAGTATAGGTGGTGTCCTGCCTTTTCGCAGAAAATTGTTTGTCCGATTTTCACTTGCCAACCAACGTTTCGTCGATGTTTCACTTTGACAACTAACGATTAGCAAATTTTTGTATGACAACGTTTCATTTGGTAGAATTATTGTTAAGCTGATTATTATAATGACACGAAACGTTTGGCAGATTTATCATTTGTCAAACATTTCACTGGGCCACAAAACTATTAGACGAATAACGTTTTGTAAGTGTAACGCTTCCCTTTTCATACATTGATATTATGATAAAAAATAACATTTTGTCCAAGTACTTTTTTTTCTTTGGTTCTGGTGGGGCACCGGTTAATATATTATTATTTGTTTCCCCTTCGTTGGCAATGGTTTCCTTTATCAATTCTTTTATCAATTCATATACACCCGGTTGTCTTTTATCAATGATATTGTTGATTTTGTTATGCCAGCCTTCGGCCGAGTTCTGTGTTCGTGGGGTCCGTACCATTTGACATAATAACAAAAGTTCTAACGATCACGTTCTAATGACCTAATTTCATTTAATATATATTTTTTTTTAGTATAACCATGAAATGATATAATGAATTATTGATATAATTTCAGTTTACCTAATTTTATATGGTTTAATAAACATTTTCTATAATGCACATTTGAACTAATATTCACCTCATATATACCTGCGTCAGATCCCCCCTATTGTGGGTGAACCATCTGGGTTAGGTTAGGTTAGAACCATCACCATTAACGCGCGAAGGCGAGCGAGCGAAGTATAATAATAATAAGTTTTTTTAAATAAGTAAAGCAACAGAAATCTTAGGTTAGGATAGGTTAGGTTAGAGTATGACAAACAACGCACGAGCTGAGCGAGCGAAGCAAGCGTGCCGCGGCAGCGGCTGGCAATGTGCTAGAATCGAATTGCTTTTGTAAAAGGAAACAGTTAAGTTAGGTTAGGTCAAATTAAAGATAAAGTAAAAAAAAAAAACAATAACTTCCTGTATATAATTTGTCCCAAATGAAAATGTCGATATATCGATATATCACAATTAAAAATATCAAAAAAAAAACAATCATTTATTTCAAGTAGGCCAGTTACAGGCACTTTTGAATAGTCAAACAACAATAAATATTAAGCTACAGTCCCAGTCACTAGACATAATAACTGTGAAAGTACTGTAGTTGCCCATTCCAAAGCGTAGATCTCTATGGAGAATAATGGGCAAGAAACTCCATGGACACTCTTTTATAAATTAGTAGCTTGTTACAAAAATCTTGGTTACATCATTCATGTTGAGATGGTAAATTATGTGAGAACGATGTAGCAAGACGTGCACGTTAACAGTGTCCACAGTAAAAACAAAAAAAAAAGAAAATTCAATAATAAAATAAATTGTTCGACATAAGCCGTGGCAACTAAGATATGTTCGTGAACGGGCGCTGTCAGTTGTGCCTGGTCAGCGCCCATTCACGAACATCACGCATAGATCAGCCATCATTCAACTCAACCATTTTGAAGGGAACTAAATGACCCGACACACGCGCCACCATCAGCGTGACATTTAAGTGAGCATGACATACTCTTAACCACCAGGGCATTTTGAAGTCAATAAAAAACGTAGGTTTCCACTAAATGATAGCTTTCTAGTACATAGTGCTCACACAATATGGGCTGTGCGTCTATACAATACTAAATTAATTGAATTTATACAATGAAAAGTTAGTCATCAATCTTCAGCAGCTCCAACAATACTATTTAATGCTATCAATTCATGCGCCCCTGTCCTTGTGGAGCAGGACCGGCATTGACCCAAGCATTATTATCAGCGATATAATCGTCCAGTTTGTAATAAGCTTGCTTACATAGTGTGCGTTTAATGCATGTTTTAAATTTCATCAGTTCAAGAATACTTTGTGGAATTTTATTATAGCATCTTAAACAGTACCCCATGAAAGATGAGTCTACTTTAGCGTGTCTGAAGACTGGCTGAACAAACGACTATCGACGATATTTATCGATAATTGTTTCGGCAAAATATCGATATTTTAATATATCGATATTTTTTGCCAAGCCTAGTTTGTGCATGTTTTTAAATCTCTCTCATTGTGATTATATGTGGAATCTATGTAGTTTTTCGGTTCTGTTAAAGCTCCAGAAAGTGCGATTGAGTTGAGTTTAATCCTCCCCCCGTCTTCCTATTCAGTTTTTCATCCGGAAAGTTTAGTTTCTTTAGTTTTATAGTTTATTATTAAAATGCCAAGACGTTGTTGTTTAGGATGTACACCCACTAGTAAGTACATTACTTGCTGAACAAATTTACATAGATCTAGGAAATATATTAACAAATTTATTTAGGGATTTTACTTAAAGTTTATTATTAAAATGCCAAGACATTGTTGTTTATGATGTACACCCACTAGTAAGTACATTACTTGCTGAACAAATTTACATAGATCTAGGAAATATATTACCAAATTTCTTTAGGGATTTTACCTAAAGAAATTTACCTACACTCATAGAACTGGCAGTAAGTATACTTATATGGCTGTCATTCGCCCACTGATACGCTGCCGATGTTTCATAATTTTAAGAATAAATAGGACCACCTTACCCATACTTATCCAAGACGGAGTCTAATAATCTCAATCAGAACATTAACACTGAATGTAGTTGAACATCCACACATACAATTTAGTATGTATGGACATTCAAGTGTATATAGGTCTCAGAGTCTTCCATAGAAAATAATGGGCTAAATTGTAAGCAAGACAGGTTTTTATTAATATATTATAAAGTTACCATAAACCAATAACAAAAAAATAAAATATGTCCTATTAAACAGATGTTTTCCTTTACTGCCTACAAATGAATATTGATTATATAGTTAGTAAAAATAAACAATTTTTTTACAGGAGGTGTACTTCATGTATTTCCTAATCCAGACAAGTTTCCCGAGCAGTTTAAAGCTTGGGTTCGAGTAATGAATGGCCAAGATGAATGTAATTTTAATTACAAAAGTAAGAGAATTTGTGACCGACATTTCAGTGAAAAGGATCGGAATCGCAATAACCGCTTGAATGCACTAGCAGTTCCATCACTATTTTTGCATGGTTTGTAAATTTTCATGTTATTTACTATTTAAAAAATAAAGTAGGCAATTCAAAATCTTTTAAGAATAATTTTTTGTTTTTCGGAACAATCAAGGAATCCTTGTGGCTTGTTAAACTTCACATCAGAACAGACTTTCAATCAACCTGAAGTATCTGACAATTATTATTAATCATCATCGAGTATGTTTGCTAATTTATGTTTGTTAAAATAAAATATGATTATAACTTAGCACTATGAAAGTTGAATAAATAAAGAAAAAGCACCCTTTCATAGCAGCAATAATTTACAGAACAGAGAATATTTTTTTCATATCATAATAAATAGATAGTACACATACATTAATACTTTAAGATTAACCTAATTAGCTCTTACTAGCAGCCCGCCCCGGCTTCGCATGGGGAATTGAAAAAAACAAAAATATTACAATACACACACATAAACCCTTCTATTTGCGTCAGGTTACTAAAAAAAAACCGGCCAAGTGCGAGTTATACTCACACGCACACAGGGTTCCGTAGCACCAAACAATACAATATAAATATTTTTAAGGCTCTTTCATACTATGTTGTACATTCAAAAGCAAAACTAAATTTGTTTTTAATAGTAGTTTATCTCAAAAACTAAACATCACATCTTATCCAAACCAATTTTTAACAACGACGTCGTTAAAAAAAGCAACGCTTATTAATTATAGACCGGTACCGAACTTTAAATTGGTTATTTATGTGTTTTGTGACAACCTCCTGAAATTTGACGAGGATGCAAAACAACACCTTGTATATTGGAGTTTTAGTAAGGATCTCTAATTTTAAAAAAAAAACCTAATATTGCCTATATCACCCGCGGATAGTGTAGCTTCCAAACAGTGAAAGAATTTTTCAAATCGGTTCAGTAGTTTCGGAGCCTATTCAATGCAAACAAACAAACAATCAATTCTTTCCTCTTTATAATATTAGTTTAGACTTAGGTACCTAATGATTCATAAGGATTTCAAAATAAAGTAGGTACAACTAGAGTGAGGAACAAGTACTAACTTAAGAGGAAGTAACTTTATCATTATTTTTTCCAGGTAAAATTGATGAAAAAGTAAAGGAGGAGAGTTCCTTGGATGTTCCTGAAGCAGACAGCCAACAGTCTACATCTAGTAAGTCACAATCAAAACTCACACTTTCATTTGCCATTAAAAATTACCATCTAAAAGTATGACATGTGACATCTACCTGCACCAGACCCCATAGTGGATTACAGCCCAATACTTCTCACAGAGAGGAGATCTGTGTCCCAGGAAAACATTATTGGATGATTATATTATTTATAACTAGTTATTTAAACTATGCAAATATAATTTAATTATTATCCTAAAACGTCATGCGTCACGCCGCCCTGATCGTTACACCATTATATCAGGCTTACTGGCTACAATAGTCTTGTTAATAATGATGGATTCATCCCAGTATTCCCAGTACAATGTGATATTGCCATTTTCGAGAACTGGGTCAAGCACATACTATACAAGGTGTTGTTTTGCATTCTCGTCAAATTCAAGGAGGTAATTATGCTAATGATTCTCGACCCAAATCAACAATAAAATTGGTAGGTATTTTTTTTTTTTTTTCTTATTTACGGAAATCCGTAAGTGTGACCCAGCCGTATTAAAACGCGGCCCGTCTGTTAACGCGCTTACACGCACACAAAGAAACGCTAACAATACATACACAACGCAAACGCAACGAACATACGATAATTTGCCCTACCCTAAACCACGCAAGGCGCGGGTGTGCGGGTACGCGGGCGGTGTGCGCGGGCGCACTCTTTCGCTCGCGCGCCTATCCACCCCCCGCCGTCCCGGAACCAAAAGTGTGCTTAATGTCGCCGATGTGTGCATGCGCGTTGCGAATTCCGCTCCTAGGTACATCTTTGAGACGTAGGTGCAAAGTGCAAGATGACGGACAATTACTCAAACGTCGAGTTGGTAGAGATGGTCCGCATGTATGCCATCAGTGGAGACAGCCTACGTGAAGCCATCCGGATGGTCTCGGAGATGTTTCCCGATCGGGAACCCCCATCACAGAGCGTCATGCTGGCTGCTACGCAGAGACTGCGGGATCATGGGCAGTTCGACGTTTCCCGGCATGCTCAAGCTCGCGGCAGCGAAGGCCTGCCTGTCGCCTTGCAGGAAGACATCCTAGAATTCTTCCAGGGAGTGTCGAGATGTTGGAGGACGTTCCCCTGGCACTCCATCGCAACAGTACGGCGTTTCCCCTCATTACGGTCGGCATGTACGCGAGTACTTAACCGAAGGGTTTGGTGACCATTGGATGGGCCGCGCAGGACCTGTGGCCTGGCCCGTTCTCCGGACCTGACGTCTCTAGACTTCTATTTGTGGGGAGACGTTAAAAGGTTAGTTTACTCGGAGAAAGTGGCAACTGTTACAGAATTACGTGAAAAGATAATTAGTGCTTTCGACATTTTAAAAAGGAATAGTGATAAGTGATAGTGCTACGTTAGCTGAAGGAAAACCAGCTACGTCGTTGTCGACTGTGCCAAGAATGTGATGGTGGCATTTATTTATTTATTTGTACATAGACTATCATTTTGTAAATACGTTGTTAGATTAATCAATTTTTAAGTGTAATTTTGATTTCAAATTTTTAACTACGCCAATAATACCTAACAGTCGAAAGTATTTCTACATACCTACCTAAAAAACACATCTTTCCAATTCCAACACACGTAAAAATATTTTTAGATTTAGTAAATCGGTACACCAACTAAGGTACTAAGCACCAAAAAATTCAATCCACAATAAAAACAAAATCATTACGAAAACTTTAGGCTGAATTTACCTACGTGCAATGTTCAGAGTGTTAGTGTAGTGAATTATTATTATGTTAATCCTTGCAGTTAAGAGGAAGTAACTTTATCATTATTTTTTCCAGGTAAAATTGATGAAAAAGTAAAGGAGGAGAGTTCCTTGGATGTTCCTGAAGCAGAGAGCCAACAGTCTACATCTAGTAAGTCACAATCAAAACTCACACTTTCATTTGCCATTAAAAATTACCATCTAAAAGTATGGCATGTGACATCTACCTGGACCGGACCCCATAGTGGATTACAGCCCAATAGTCCGGGGCTTTTAGATTTGAACCCTGCATTAAATATAAACAGCGATTTTTTTCTTGAATCGTGTACTTGACCTTAGCTCTTCAAATAATAAAAAAAAATTAAACATTTTCCGAGACCGGATCAAGCTGAAAAAGACGAAAACGCGTTTTTGTGAATAAAAACATGGGAAAAAAAGTTAACAGGACAAATTTAGTTACTTTAGGTAAAGAATTGGTGACAGTAATATATTTTTTCAGAATTAAACATTTTCGTCCACGGAAATTACGGTAAAAAAACATTTACGAAATTTTTGAATTGTACTTAAGGCAAAAATATAAACAGCGGTTTTTTTACATAAAATAACTTAAATTAATATATTACACCGCCAATAAACAAAATTAAACAAATTGTACTACCGGAAGTTATTATTACTAGTTTTATTACAATAGCG
Organism: Cerastis rubricosa; assembly: GCA_949152445.1. NCBI lineage: Eukaryota > Metazoa > Arthropoda > Insecta > Lepidoptera > Noctuidae > Cerastis > Cerastis rubricosa. The sequence continues at coordinate 7,151,305 of OX424547.1, forward strand.
GTTGAGGCAAAAAGGTAACAGGGTTTAATTTAATTTAACTTTCATCTAAAGGCTATTTCTAAACTATTTACATGAAAAAAACACTTTAAAGCAAATCGTGAAAAAAAATCAATTAATGTTTACGTAAAATACGTCTGCAAGCTTTATTCTTGTATTTGGCGCAGCACTTTCATAGGAATTTAATCTTTCCGAAATAGAATTAAGGTGTACAATCGCGTAACTCAATAAAACACCGACTCAAACAATAACACAGTCATACGCACACAATGAACGCAGCGCTTATCTTGTTTACGCACACTAGCACACGCCGAACGCCGCACGCTGCTTAGCGCTGACATCGTGCATCGTAATTTAATTTTTACTTTGACAATATTAATTATCGCTCTAATTTGTTTAATTTTGGGGGATTAAGGGTTGGATTTATATATTTCTCATTATTAAATGAATTTAAATCCTGTTACATTTTTGCCGTAAGTAGTATTTAACATTTTTTGATTTTCTTAATTATCTGTGAAGTCCGGAGCAGAATTTGTTTAATTTTCATAATAATAGATAGACATGGTGATATTAATCATTTTAGCACTATTTTTGTCCTGTTAATATTTTTGCCTTAAGTACGAAGTCAAATTAAAAGATTTAAAAAAAAAAAGAATGTTCTGTGGACGAAAATGTTTAATTTTCTGACCTACTTGTAGTACTCAAGCTGTTCTACAAATACTCCAAATAAACATACCTGTTTATATTTTTTTCCACCAAGTTAAATACATATTAGACGTTTTCTTAAAAAAAACATATACGCGGAGGTGAACTTTTCGCGGGATACACTGGGATACAGCTTAATATACTCTCCTGTCCATACCCTACACATTCAATGGAAAAAATCGCTGTTTTTAATTAATGCAAAGTTAGTCTAATATTCGGCGTAAATTCCCCGGACTACAATACTTCTCACAGAGAGGAGATCTGTGTCCCAGGAAAACATTATTGGATGATTATATTATTTAGTTATTTAAACTATGCAAAAATAATTTAATTATTATCCTAAAACGTCATGCGTCACGCCGCCCTGATCGATACACCACTATATCAGGCTTACTGGCTACAATAGTCTTGTTAATAATGATGGATTCATGCCAGTATTCCCAGTACAATGTGATATTGCCCTTTTCGAGAACTGGGTCAAGCACAGGACCTGACGTCTCTCGACTTCTATTTGTGGGGAGACGTTAAAAGGTTAGTTTACTCGGAGAAAGTGGCAACTGTTACAGAATTACGTGAAAAGATAATTAGTGCTTTCGACATTTTAAAAAGGAATGTGATAGTGCTACGTTAGCTGAAGGAAAACCAGCTACGTCGTTGTCGACTGTGCCAAGAATGTGATGGTGGCATTTATTTATTTATTTGTACATAGACTATCATTTTGTAAATACGTTGTTAGATTAATCAATTTTTAAGTGTAATTTTGATTTCAAATTTTTAACTACGCCAATAATACCTAACAGTCGAAAGTATTTCTACATACCTACCTAAAAAACACATCTTTCCAATTCAAACACACGTAAAAAACATTTTTAGATTTAGTAAATCGGTACACCAACTAAGGTACTAAGCACCAAAAAATTCAATCCACAAATAAAAACAAAATCATTACGAAAACTTTAGGCTGAATTTATCTACGTGCAATGTTCAGAGTGTTAGTGTAGTGAATTATTATTATGTTAATCCTTGCGCTGGCACATTAGCGCAAAATAGCTTACAGTAGTGCCTCAGGATCCGGAATAAAGATCAAAGATTGCCAATTTTCGGATTTTCCGTTCAGCAGGATAGCAAAAAAGCAAAACTAACATTTTATTAATCATCTGATAACTACCGAACTTAGGTAAGTACAGGTCAGTGAACTTTTCTTTGGCACACTAGTATCGTTGTCGTTAGTAACATTTCCTCCCATTGTATTCCAATTATGCTTAAAAATAAGTTAAGTATCAAGCGAAATTTATGACAATAATGTAGGTGATTTTCGAAATAAAATTAGGCAAAATTGCTACCGGTCGCCCGCCGTAGGTCATCGCACGGTCGCAACACTGTTGCATTTCGTAGGTAAGACGTCGACTGTCGACTCCAATGCACACAGAGCAGCTGCATTGTCGCTGTGTGCGTAGTTGGGTGATTCTGTTTTAAGTGTTTTGAATCAAGGGTTTTATTCTGAAATACTGTTAAATTTCAACAACAAAAAAAAAACAACGCTTATTAATTATAGACCGGTACCGAACTTTAAATTGGTTATTTATGTGTTTTGTGACAACCTCCTGAAATTTGACGAGGATGCAAAACAACACCTTGTATATTGGAGTTTTAGTAAGGATCTCTAATTTAAAAAAAAAAAACCTAATATTGCCTATATCACCCGCGGATAGTGTAGCTTCCAAACAGTGAAAGAATTTTTCAAATCGGTTCAGTAGTTTCGGAGCCTATTCAATGCAAACAAACAAACAATCAATTCTTTCCTCTTTAAAATATTAGTTTAGACTTAGGTACCTAATGATTCATAAGGATTTCAAAATAAAGTAGGTACAACTAGAGTGATGAACAAGTACTAACTTAAGAGGAAGTAACTTTTTCATTATTTTTTCCAGGTAAAATTGATGAAAAAGTAAAGGAGGAGAGTTCCTTGGATGTTCCTGAAGCAGAGAGCCAACAGTCTACATCTAGTAAGTCACAATCAAAACTCACACTTTCATTTGCCATTAAAAATTACCATCTAAAAGTATGACATGTGACAACTACCTGCACCGGACCCCATAGTGGATTACAGCCCAATACTTCTCACAGAGAGGAGATCTGTGTCCCAGGAAAACATTTTTGGATGATTATATTATTTATAACTAGTTATTTAAACTATGCAAATATAATTTAATTATTATCCTAAAACGTCATGCGTCACGCCGCCCTGATCGATACACCACTATATCAGGCTTACTGGCTACACTAGTTTTGTTAATAATGATGGATTCATCCCAGTATTCCCAGTTCAATGTGATATTGCCATTTTCGAGAACTGGGTCAAGCGCATATACAAGGTGTTGTTTTGCATTCTCGTCAAATTCAAGGAGGTAATTATGCTAATGATTCTCGACCCAAATCAACAATAAAATGGGTAGGTATTTTTTTATATTTTTTTCTTATTTACGGAAATCCGTAAGTGTGACCCAGCCGTATTAAAACGCGACCCGTCTGTTAACGCGCTTACGCATACAAAGAAACGCTAACAATACATACACAACGCAAACGCAACGAACATACGATAATTTCATAGGTACCTATTCCCTAAACCACGCACGGCGCGAGTGTGCGGGTACGCGGGCGGTGTGCGCGGGCGTACTCTTTCGCTCGCGCGCCTATCCACCCCCCGCCGTAACCAATAGTGTGCTTAATGTCGCCGATGTGTGCATGCGCGTTGCGAATTCCGCTCCTAGGTACATCTTTGAGACGTAGGTGCAAAGTGCAAGATGACGGACAATTACTCAAACGTCGAGTTGGTAGAGATGGTCCGCATGTATGCCATCAGTGGAGACAGCCTACGTGAAGCCATCCGGATGTTCTCGGAGATGTTTCCCGATCGGGAACCCCCATCACAGAGCGTCATGCTGGCTGCTACGCAGAGACTGCGGGATCATGGGCAGTTCGACGTTTCCCGGCATGCTCAAGCTCGCGGCAGCGAAGGCCTGCCTGTCGCCTTGCAGGAAGACATCCTAGAATTCTTCCAGGGAGTGTCGAGATGTTGGAGGACGTTCCCCTGGCACTCCATCGCAGCAGTACGGTGTTTCCCCTCATTACGGTCGGCATGTACGCGAGTACTTAACCGAAGGGTTTGGTGACCATTGGATGGGTCGCGGAGGACCTGTGGCCTGGCCCGTTCTCCGAACCTGACGTCTCTAGACTTTTATTTGTGGGGAGACGTTAAAAGGTTAGTTTACTCGGAGAAAGTGGCAAGTGTTACAGAATTACGTGAAAAGATAATTAGTGCTTTCGACTTTTTAAAAAGGAATGTGATAGTGCTACGTAAGCTGAAGGAAAACCAGCTACGTCGTTTTCGACTGTGCCAAGAATGTGGTGGTGGCAACTTTGAACATACCTCCGGGTAACTTAAGTAGGTAATTTATTTATTTGTACATAGACTATCATTTTGTAAATACGTTGTTAGCTTAATCAATTTTATCAGTGTAAATAAGTTGATTTCAATTTTTTAACTACGCCAATAATACCTAACAGTCGAAAGTATTTCTACATACCTACTTAGCTAGCACATCTTTCCAATTCCAACAAACGTAAAAAACATTTTTAGATTTAGTAAATCGGTACATCAACTAAGGTACTAAGCACCAATAAATGCAATCCACAAAATCATTACGAAAACTTTAGGCTGAATTTACCTACGTACAATGTTCAGAGTGTTAGTGTAGATAGCAATAAAGCAAAACTAACATTTTATTAATCACATCTGATAACTACCGAACTTTGGTAAGTATAGGTTAGTGAACTTTTCTTTGGCACACTAGTATTGTTGTCGTTAGTAAGATTTCCGTATTCCAATGATGCTTACAAATTAGTTTAGTATCAAGCGAAATTTATGACAATAATGTGATTTTCGAAGTAAAATTAGGCAAAATTGCTAGGTACCGGTCGCCGTAGGTCATCGCACGGTAGCAACACTGTTGCATTTCGTAGGTTAGACGTCGACTGTCGACTCTCAGGCACTCAGAGCAGCTGCATTGTCGCTGTGTGCGTATTTGGGTGATTCTGTTTTAAGTGTTTTGAATCAATGGTTTTATTCTGAAATATTGTTAAATTTCAACAGCAAAAAAAAGCAACGCTTATTAATTATAGACCGGTACCGAACTTTAAATTGATTATTTATGTGTTTTAAAACAATCTCCTGAAATTTGACGAGGTTGCAAAACAACACCTTGTATAGGTATGGTACGGTACTTCCGATTCCACAAGGCAGTATTTTAGAGCAAGTAGCTGGCTAGAAGAGAACACCTGGAGATAATGGCACAGATTGATTCGCCCGGACGGTGGCATGCCCGACATTATGTCAACCGTGCCGTCCTTCACAATAAATCTCCGGTAGTTATTCATCAGCGTAACTTCTTTCATAATTGCACAGACAAAACTTTGGTTTCTGTGAAGAGGTCCCCGGAACGTAGCCAGGCTACAGCTTATTGGTCTACGCAGGCCCATGAAGGGCCCGGAAACGTTCCTGTGGTAGAACATTTTAAGCCAAGCGTCGTTGTGTCGGGTAACCGCTTTGTTTATATCACTTTCTGTGCGTACCTCATCTGCTTGTAAAAAGCGGTCTACGTATATCTCCCTCCCTCTTTTTTGGTCGGGGGGTTAAAAATCGCACCAAGTAATTTGAAGACTGGTTTGTGCAACGAAGACAGTTAGAACCCAGGGTGAAAAACAGTTTCATCATCGCAGAACACAAAACAGTCTTTGTAAACGTTTCGTTGTCGCAACGCCCCACATCCGTATAAACGTCAATGTCAATCACGTCAAACAAACATCATGGCATAAGTTGTTTTGCTTGCGCTTGTTTGAGTGTTCATTTTGTTTAAATATTGGTTTTTGAGTGTTTTATCTACATCAGACGTCGAGTTGAGTTTCTCCTCCGTGCTGTTGTTGGACTACCCGGAAACTAATAATTTTCAGTCACTACGTTGTGGCTAGCAATTTCAGAAAACATCTGAAAACCTGTTGTTTTAACTATTTAGTGGTATTTTTGCGAAAAGACGCTATTTTGTGCTGTGTGTCTATCAAAATAGATACGATGCCTCACCGTTGCGCTTTTGGGTGTAAGGACACTGGTAAGTAATTTTTACACGATTGAAAATTTAAGTACCTAAATACTATATACATAATTATTAAAACAAAACTCTTCTGTAAACCATGAAAATCCTTTGTTCTCATATTTAAATACTAGAATATTCTAAAAATAAAAGCTTTTAATATGCTTTTTTGCAAAACATTAAAAGTCTGTCTATCTGTTAGTTCTGGTATCGGCAGTTGTCTTATGGGATCGTACTATCGGGATAAAAAGTGATAATCCAGACTTTAATCTATCTGTGTTCCAAATTTCGCTTCATCTCTATTACTGGTACTCAGCTGCATCCGGTTAGACTGGAAGCCGATCCTAATAATAGTTTGGGAAAAGGCTAGGCAGATGATGATTCAAACATCTTCACAAACTTTCACATTTATATAGGTACATATTCTTTTACATAGAGGCCCAATAGTGACTAACACCAAAGATGTCATACATCAATTACTTTTTATTACAATATACATAGTTTTTAGGAAATATTGTACTCTGATGTTGTCTTTATCTTTGTTGCCTTATCACATTCAGCAATCTCATACAGACAAACTTAGGATAGTTAAAATTGTGAGCAAAAATATACTAATGTAATTATGATTACCTTTGATTCCAGGCACTGTGATGCATTCATTTCCAAATCCTGATAAATATCCTGAACGTTTCAAAGCTTGGGTTAATCTTATTAGATCCAATCTGGAAACATTAACAGACTATGATATTTACAAGAAGAAGAGAATATGCGATATTCACTTCACTGATGAACACCATAATCGCTTTAAGCGTCTAAATGCATTGGCAATGCCAACTCTATATTTGCCAGGTGAGTTAAATAATACACTTCATACCAAAAACAAAGTAAAATCTGCTTTTGTTAGGTTTTACTAAACTTAAATGTACACACATCAACACGGTCTAGGGATATTTAAAAAAAAGCGAATTACTATCAATGTGTTAATTATATTGACATGTATATATTTTAAAGATATGTTATTTAATATTCTACCATTTTTTAATAATGGTTAAGGTACTTCGATTAAAATTTCAGGATTTTATGGAAAAAAAATGAAGCATATACGGAAACCATATATTAAATTAATTAAATTTCATTTATTTCAGGCAAGCACAACCCATATACAGAAAAAAACATAGCCATACAATTAAATTACAATTGAATACAATAAATTCATTATAAGAGTTAAATCTAAATAAATTATATAAAATAAATAATAAAATTCAAATTACAATAATCAAATTAAATTCAATTACAAAAAATAAATAAATTACAAATATAATAATAAAATTACAAATTGCGCTCCAGCATTGGCGGACCTACATGTCTGCTGGAACAATGCCGGATGAAAGGGCAGTCCAGCCTTTCCCCAATCATCGTCAAAACGGTGTTGGAGCTGGCCCGTACTCTGCGCACCAGAGAAGCGGCTCGCTTACGCATCGTCGCGTGAAAGCAGTCGATGTGCGCTTCTGCGAACATACCCGACGCGCTGCAGTATCGGGGTAACCCCATCACCGCCCTGAACGCATTATTGTATTGGACGCGGAGGGCGCTGTAGTCTCTTTTAGTGTAGTGCGCCCACAAACTACACGAGTATAGCGAGGTACAGTACGCTCTAAAGAGCGTAACTTTAACCCCGACTGAGCACCGCGCAAATCTGCGTGCGACCATATTCGCTCTAACAGACAACGCCCTCCGCTCCCTTTCCATGTCTGCGTGATCCTTAAGGTCGACAGTTAAAATATGCCCCAGGTATTTAAACTGACTAACCCTTTCCAGAGGAACACCATACAGCTTGACAGGTGGTATGCTCCCAGGACATTTCGCACTGGCGGTCTCAAAGATCATACACTGGCTCTTCTTAACGTTATACAATAAACCGTGACCACAAGCATATTCCTCGCATATCTGTAACAGCTTCCTCAAGCCGCAGACCGAAGCGCTCATCAGCACCATGTCGTCAGCATAACTTAGATTATTGACACAAGTACCGTCAATGTGACAACCGACATGCTGACTGCTAAGCGCCACGATCAGCCCGTTCACATATAAATTAAACAGGGTAGGAGATGTTATATATGAATGAAATTTTAATTTATGAGTAAAAACTGAAAAAAATAGAAAAATCATTTAATTTGTGTTTATAAACTTGAAGTTAGTAGTCTGAGAAAGCGCCCCTGATGTTCAAAACACATCGGCATTGATTCGGCATGCTCAGATCAAGGTTGTCAATGTCTTGCTGCGGAATATTGTCCCATGTCCTTCTGAGGTGCACAAAAAGTTGATCTTCTGTAGCCAGATTTTCAGGAACTTCGTTCAGAGCTCTTCTTTGCAGCATATCCCACGCATGATCAATAGGATTTAGATCTGGCGATTGAGCAGGCCAGTCTAAGGCCCTAACATTGTGTGTATGTAACCAAGCTGCTACCGTTCTCGCCGTGTGTGCCCGGGCATTTTTTTATTTTTTTTTTATTGCAAGGGACAGTAAACAGTTACATTATGAAAATTTACAACTAGTTTAACAAAAACAATTATATAGGCTATAATGCAACCCACAACACTGTCCACAGGTAGACATAAAATTTAAAGAAGAAAAAAAAAATGTTTAATCGCTAGGAAATTTAGTAGCAGCACGTGCAGTAATATAATATAAGCATTAAAAATAGAACTTAAAAATAGAATATTATTACAGTAAAATAGTACAGTATAATTTAACACTCAAATATAAACATTTAATTTCAAAGGTTCACTTAATTTTAATACTATTGCATTTGTCGTGCATGAGCAGGAAATCTTGCCCCATTTGTGTTCTGCAGATTACGGGCCCCAGCACCTGTTGGACGTATCGTTCTGCCGTCATATTGCCCCGCACCCAAACGAGATACGAGAGCAAAAATCGGTCTTGTCTGGGGGTAGTGATGCGACTTGGCCCCCGGTGCTTCTCCGCTACTTCACCTGTGGCACGATAGCGTGTCCACAATCTTGAAATTACTTTTTGGTGGGTCCCTATGGCCTCAGCAACATTACGCTGAACAGACCCAGCTTCCAGCATTCCCACAGCTCGTAACATTTCCGCCCTCGTCAAATGTTGGCGTTGCATGGCTACAATACCTCAATTGTAACTTTATCTTTCGTTTAAAAATGAAAAAAAACTAACTAAACGTAATTCGTATTGTTTTCTAAATTTCGCACAAATGAAAATTCCCTCTCCTACACATCAAGACATTTTTATGACACCGAAACAAAAGAATTTTCAAAAATTTGAATTTGGAATTAGTCAGATAAATTACAAACAAATTGGTGTATAAAAGATTCCAATGCGGCCAGTACTTTTCGAGTTATTTAATTGAGTATGAAATATCCCTAGACCGTGTTGATGTGTGCAATTACTACAGACACTAAATCAAAATAAAATGTGGCTCTTCTATTCTTAACATGTTAGTTTTTGTAATATATCAATAAATGTTAAACTAGAGGAATATTTATATAACATCATGCCTTGTATCCCGGAAGGGTTGGACAGGGCACACCCACATTTCGGCATTTATGTTTAAATCTCATGTAATAGGGTGCGAGCCTATTTCCGTCAACCAGGCACAAATCTAGACTCCAACCGCAGATGAGAAATTCCAGATTGAAAAATCCAATCAAACCTAGCCCAACCTGGGAATTGAACCCAGGACCTCATACTCAGCAGTAGGGTTTGTGACCACTAGACTAATTAGACAGGCCTTATATCTACATCTACATATTTTTTTCAGGAGAAAGTCATGGCATCACTGCTACAGCTGGTCAATCTGAGACGAAGCTAGGGTTTTGTTACCCTACCACTAGCACTTCTCTTCCTTCTACTTCCACTTCAGGTATATTTTATCCAATATTAATTAGGTATGTCTTTGTTATTACTGAATTTAGTGTCCATCTACTCGTTTGAGCTGTCCGTGTTCTATAAGATGCTAATATCACCACCCCATCTCTTCCTGTTGGTGTTATAAAGTGAACATGTGCAGTTTGATGAAATTATATTGATAAATGGTAAAGTAAAGGTAAATAACGATCCTTGAACTCAACCCGTGTTAAGGGTGATGTTCCGAGGTTGCCTGCGAAGTTCAATTTTTCGGTATTTTGTTGCAATTTGCAGCGCAGAATCGGATAGTATGGTAGAAAAAATTATATTGGCGGAATGTAATGTGTTTACACAATTATACTTATAGAAACCATCAACATAACTGTCTAACTTAGAAAAGATGTAAAATTTGCAATTTTACTAAAAACTTGGCGTTTAACACCTTCTTGTTACAGAGCTATGTAGATGGTTTTAATGAATTTAATTGTATAAATATTTACATGTTGTTACCGCTAATATAATTTTTATCACCATACTATCCTATACTGCGCTACAAATTGCAAAAAACTTTTGAAAATTTGAGTTTCGCGGGCTAACTGGAGCGCTATAAGGCCCGTTGGGTTTGACAACAATAGGATTTCTATTGTGTCTGCTAATTTCCAATCAGAAGCATCAAAATTATTAAATAACTTGACTTAAAAAATTATATAAGTGTATAGTATGTTTACTCAGGGTTGGGCAGTATTTGAATTACTTGTAATTAAATTACGTAATTGAAATACAAATACGTATTTGGTATTTGTATTTCAATTAGTTCCTTAAAATGTAATTTGTAATTCGTATTTCAAATACCTGACGACGAAGTATTTAGTAATTAGTATTTCAAATACTAATTGAAAATTAAACTACATTTAACCTTCATTTAGCGATCGTGAGTGTGAATGCGAGGCGAGAGTGCAATTCTTGAGCGCTATCCCAATATAAAAAATGTGTTCATACAATTTAACACTTATCAGGACCTGTAGAAAGATTGTTTTCTTTAGCAGGTTTTATTCACTCTCTAACAAGAAGCTGTTTGTCTGACAGTACCTACATTTAAAAATGTAGTGTTTAAGAAAGGAAACTCTGGTTTTACTGATTAATTAAACTTCTTTTCCTCTACTTTTCAGCCCATGCTGGTCTAGATTACTTATTTTGTAATATGTATTTTGTATTTCCAATACCTTACTTAAATATATTTAGTATTTTAATTACTTGCGATACTTTAGTTTGTAATTTGTATTTCAATTAAAGCAAAGCATGTATTTTGCCCAGCCCTGTGTTTACTAACATGTATTATAATTATTATGTCCTTACCTATGAAATTGGCGTTTTGTCGTACTGGCCACTCTCCTCATTGGTTCGAAATTCCAATTTCGAACCAATGAGGAGAGCAGCTATTTACTCATGCTTTTGTGTTTGTAAAACTGTAATTCATTTGCTTTTTTTCTTTGCGCCAGTCAGTTAACAAAATTGAATAATTGAAATATCGCGTTATTTACGACTACGAGTTCCATCGTGGCACCAGTGCTGCAGAAACGGCTCGAAGGATTAATGACGGTGTCGCAAAAGAAAACACAGTGCATTTTTGGTTTCAACGTTTTCGTTCTGAAAATTTCGACCGGCAGAACAAGCCCCGTGGACGGCCGGAGACCAAAGTTGATAATGAAGAATTAAAGGCTATTGTGTAAGCGGATCCACCGCAAACCACGTCCGAGTTAGCTGCAGGCTGCGGTGTTAGTGATAAAACTGTTTTAATACACTTGAAGCAAATTGGGAAGGTGAAAAATCTTGAAAGGCGAAAAAAGGCGCGTCGACTGCTGCGTTACATTACTCAACCGGCACAATAATGAAGAGATTTTAAATCGAATTATTACCTGTGATGAAAAGTGGATCCTATACAATAATCGGAAACGCTCATCGCAATGCCTGAACTCTGGCGAACCAGCCAAATTCTGCCCCAAGAGAAAATTGACCCAAAAAAATTTTTTTTGTGAGCGTTTGGTGGACTAGTGTCGGTGTCGTTCACTACGGCTTTCTTAAATCCGGCCAAACGATTACGGCGGATGTCTATTGTCAGCAACTGCACAACACGATGGAAAAGATAGCTGCTAAACAGCCGAGACTGGTCAATCGCTCTAGGCCACTGCTGCTTCAGGACAACGCTAGACCACACACTGCATAACATACGGCTACCAAATTAGAGGAGCTTCAATTGGAATGTCTTAGACATCTACCGTACTCCTTGGACCTAACTCCAACAGATTACCATTGTATAACTTTTTGTAAGGGAAAAATATCAACTCTGATGGGGCAGTCCAAAGCGCCTTCAAGTATTTTATTGATTTCCGTCCGAATGGTTTTTTTATTGAAGGGATCAATGAACTACCTATGATGGCAAAAGTGCATAGATAGCAATAGTACTTTGATTAAATAATAGTTATTTGTTATACAAGAGTGCAAAGTTGCTTTTTAACCGCGTGTTCAATTTTGATGACCGAGCAAGCGAAGGAAAGATAGCTGCTAAACAGCCGAGACTGGTCAATCGCTCTAGGCCACTGCTGCTTCAGGACAACGCTAGACCACACACTGCATAACATACGGCTACCAAATTAGAGGAGCTTCAATTGGAATGTCTTAGACATCTACCGTACTCCTTGGACCTAACTCCAACAGATTACCATTTTTTTTCGAAATTTGTATAACTTTTTGTAAGGGAAAAATATCAACTCTGATGGGGCAGTCCAAAGCGCCTTCAAGTATTTTATTGATTTCCGTCCGAATGGTTTTTTTATTGAAGGGATCAATGAACTACCTATGATGGCAAAAGTGCATAGATAGCAATAGTACTTTGATTAAATAATAGTTATTTGTTATACAAGAGTGCAAAGTTGCTTTTTAACCGCGTGTTCAATTTTGATGACCGAGCAAGCGAAGGATTCTAAAAAACGTTTACAATCACAAGATAGGTACACTTTTATTTCAGTTTAGGTATTAATTATTACTACATTATGACAGGTAAGTATTACAGAATAATCTTTAAATTATAACAAAATAATATTACGGTACAATTAACAATGACGTGAAAAAATGCCGCGTAAAGAACCGCGTACAAAGCAAATTGAAAAAAGAACACCAAGAAGGTTCCGAGTCTGAGTTTTTAACAAATTAAAAAAAAAGTTGTATGATATATTCGGCACCATAGAGGTAGCAGTAAATAGGTTTAATGTTTTTTTTTAATTCACAAACTTAGTGCACACGATGTTCTAAATTCAATTTACTTTATCCTCTAGAGAATAAAAACGGCTTTTGCACTCAGATATCGAAGAGTAAAAATACTCTTTCCGAGATGGTGGGATGAAAATATATTATACTAGCTGTCCCGCGCAACTTCGTCGGCGTCACATTTTCCCCGTTTTCGCAATATTTTTCTTTGCTGCTCCACTCCTATACAGCGCCATCTATTGAATACTTACTCAATCCAGTCAACAGATACAGCCATCTGTTAGAATCGTTTGGAGCTAACAGATAATTGTGACTTAATTTGCAATAAAATAATGTTGCGACTATAAATTGAGATGTAAGCTATCCTATCGTTCAAGTTGGATCAAACTGCACACGGTGAGCAAATTTGATTAAAATTGGTTAAGTAGTTTAGGAGTCCATCCCGGACAAACAACGTGACGCGTAATTTATATTATTATATACAGGGTGTAACGGAAAGGGTATATAAATACTTAACGGTGTGCTACAGACCATCAAACTGTACATGTTTCTCCACAAAGAATAATGATCATAGCGAAAAAAATATCAGCTGCCCCCATACATTTCGGTCGAATAGGTATTGAAATTTTGTATGGGTTAACAGATAATTTTTTCGTTATTACGATGTTTGTTTCTGGAAAATAAGAGAAATTGAACATGTCTCATGTTCAATTTGATGGTCTGTAGCACACCCTTAAGTATGTATATACCCTTTCCGTTACACCCTGTATATAGATTTAAAAAAAAACGACTTTATGTTCCTCCCTTACAAAACGCCAATTTCATGACCTAATATTTCAGGTGAAAGTTATGGGTTTGCTGCTACAACTCAGCAGTTTGTCAGTGTTAGTCATCTGTCCACCAATACCTCTTTCCTTGCTACGTCAACATCAGGGTGTCCTGCCATTTCGCAGAAAATTATTTGCCCGATTTTCACTTGCCAACCAACGTTTCGCCGATGTTTCACTTTGACAACTAACGATTAGCAATTTTTTGTATGACAACGTTTCATTTGGAAGAATTATTGTTAAGCTGATTATTATAATGACACAAAACGTTTGGCACATTTATCATTTGTCAAACATACCGTTTTTATAACAACCTAAAAATCCCCACTGATTGTATGTGTGTACAATAGGCAATGTTACTTTTGCTACCAGGAGAATTTGGATGCAAGAGCGAGCGAAGCGAGCTCTGGACTTGGGGCACCCCGACTTGGACAGGTTAGGTTCGAAGGAGATGGCGGGGTCTAGCGAGCGAGCGGAGCGAGCGAACTAAGACCCCGACATCCCCTTCGTGTTAGGTTACTGTAAACCCTGCCGACAGAAATAGGAGCCCCGCTACGCGCGGGGCTAGTCGACTACGCTTTTTAGGCGAATATAAAATGTTTTGAGGTTAGGTTACAATAATTGGTTTTTCTAAAGAACGATGACCTTTCATGGGAGTGGTGCCAGGGGAGAAAGTTGGCATTTTAAAAAGTGTCATTTTGAAAAGCAGACCAAACGTACAGTTGGTAACTGTTAGGTTGGGAAATAAAACAAAATTAGATGATAAGTTGGCAATATGATTATTCGGCGAAATAAAATTCTGCCAAACGTTGGTTGGCGAATGAAAATCTGGCAAACAATTTTCGGCGAAAAGGCAGAGAACCCAACATCAGATATTATACTTATTAGTTTGTATTCAATCAGGTGCATACTCTTGCATACTAAAATATTCATGTATTGTATATTATGTTTTCAGATAAAAACCACTGCACTGCTGCTACAAATTCTGTGAAAATGGAGCATAATTATAGTGTAATACGCAAACTTAAACAAAATCGATTGCGAACTTATCTTCAGCATTATAAAGCCTATTACAGTGCCAATGTTGAGCATCGGCCTGCAGGAACATTGAAATTCCACATTTTTCATTTTGCAAATAAAAAATTGCTAGTTTTAATTAATAAACTAACTAAATAATTTATTTGTGTAGAAACAGTTTTAAATTAGATGGATAAAATATAATAAAAAAAAACATGTTAATTATATATTTTATATATAATTAATATATTTTTTTTTTCAGATGCTCGTGAATGTATTGGGGTGCGGTTCAAATGCAAGCAAATGAAACCACTTCAGAACAGAATGAAGTATCTTCAGAATGAAATAGATCGTTTGCACAAGAAAGGACAGTCATTCAAAGCACGATTAGCTAAAGCAGAAAAATTGTCCAATAAAACTGCATTACAACTGGTGACAAGAAATATGACAAAACCAGCACAACTGTTTGTGCATATGCAACTGCAGTCTAAAAAGATATCGAAGTGGTTTTCAATAGAGAAAAAGTGATTTTTGAGGAGTCCTTGTCACTCCTCAAAAAGAGTCCTAAGTCCTACTAGATGTTGTGCAAATATTTTGTATTGCCATCATCAAAAGCTATGAAGTGATTGCTGAGCCAAATTTAATTAGTTCTAGGCATAAATTACATCATATTTGAAAAAAAATAAAAAAGTGTTAGCTGAAAAGGATGTGCCAGATCGACTCTGCAGTCTCTGCAGAGTCGATTTGGCAGAAAACTTAAACAGAAAAAACAAACCCCAAAGAAAAATAAAAATAATTCCACAAAAACAAAGCAGACACAAACTATGGAAAACATGAGCACAGATTGTACACCTACAGACGCGATATTGACGAACAAAAGCGAAGATAACAACCTAAGTCTCTCAAGCGCTTCTCAAGAAAGAATACCTCATATAAATCAAACTGTTTCATCTTTAAAACACAAAATATGTCTACTAAGTTGTGAAACTTCCAACAGAATATACAAGATCACTCAGAGGACACATTTATGTAATTTTGATATATGCCATTATCGCAAGCCTAACTGTAGTCTGAACCTTTTATTAGATAATATTGACGAAAAAGTACGAAACTTTACATTTAATGACTATTGTATTATTTATATTGGCGAAGTACATTTTAGGAAAACGTATAATTATATTGAACTTGTATCGCTTATACACGAAAAGTTAGTTACTTTGAAACACACAAACTTTATAATATATTTGCCAACGTTTAAATTTATGGTAAACAGTAATGTAATGTATAACAGCCGAATTGAAACTTTCAATAATCTGCTTTGCATGGATGCGGAAACATATAATTACGCTTATATCTTGGACTCAAATTTAAATCTGCCCTATACTTCCGACACATACAGCTATCGTTATGGCACCTTGAACAATAAAGGCTTAAATACTGTCATATCAGATCTTCAAGCTCTCGTCTTAGACATAAGTGCCCTGAATGCAGCACCCTTAGAGGTTGATTGTTCTCAGAAAAATGAAATGAATGCTTTACCAGTCACACAAACAACAAATGATTCTCAGTTTTTTCTATAAATGTCTCAATATTCTCCATCAAAATATAGCAGGTCTAGCGAACAAATCTGATATACTTTTAGTTAGACTAGAGGAATTATTCAATAAGGGAACTATTATAGACGTTATATGCATTACAGAACATTTTATGGAATCAGGCAATGAGGATCTAATGTATATACCCAACTTCTATCTAGCTGCTTACTATTCAAGAAATACGAAACGAGGAGGTACATGCATCTTTGTCAGAGCAGGACTGCAATATCGAATACTAACTGATGCAGCCAAACAATCGATTTCAGGACTGTTTGAATGTTGCGCTGTCGAACTTATATCTTATAACATTATTATTATTTCTATGTACAGGGTGCCTAAACACAATTATATATTATTTTATGAAAAATTGGACAACATACTCAAAAAGCTTAGTTCTGGGACAAATAAAAACATTATTATTGCTGGAGATTTTAACATTGACGTATTGAAGAGAAATAAAATTACTCTTGAATTTGAATATTTTCTCTTACAATATAATTTAAAACTAGCACTTTACAAACCAACAAGACTCAGTAGTAATACCTGCATCGATAATTTTGCACATAGTTACAAAAGGGGCTGTAAAGCTGAAATCTTAGATCTTGCCCTCTCGGATCACACATGCCAAATACTGAAAGTGCCCATAAAAATAACTTGCAAATTACAACTTTGGAAATGTAAAAAGAAAGATTACTCGGAAGATAATTTGATTAAATTTAAAAATCTCCTAGGCAGTTTATCTTTCGTAGAAGTCTTTAATGCTATAGATGCAAACGTGTCTTTTGAAGCCTTCATGGACGATTTCTTATTATTATATAAATTATGCTTTCCAGAAAAGATAGTAACTATCAAATTAAATAGAAAAACTAAGTGGATATCTCGAGGGATAAAGATATGCAGCCAGAAACAAAGACATTTACTTTGGAAATATCGATTTGACCCTAGCTCAACAAATAAGAATAATCTAAGGAAATACTCCACTCTATAACACTCTATAAAAAAGTTATAAAATTGACTCAGAAAGCCCAAAACAATTATTTTATTAGCTCTTCTCAGAATAAATCTAAAGCCGCATGGCAAGTTATTAATAAATCTAAAACATGCTTACCACAGGAACAAATTATGACTATAAATAGAGACAATTTGACTTTTACACGCCCTATTGACATTGCTAATGAATTTAATAATTACTTTATTGACACAATTGAAAATAATATAAATTCTGATAAGATTAATGGCAATAGTTTTGATAATCTTTCATCACAATCTTTATTTATGTTACCGGTTTCGGAAAATGACATTATAAAAATTATCTGTAATCTTAAAAATACAAATACTGTTGGTTGGGATGGCGTTTGTACTAAGGTCTTAAAGTATGTAAAGGAAGATATAGCACAGCCATTAGCTCACATTATTAACCTCTGTATTACTGATGGCATATTTCCAAACAGCCTAAAAAAAGTTATTATTAAACCTTTACTTAAAAAAGGTGACAAAACGAATATGAAAACTATAGACCCATTGCAAAAATTTCCGTTTTGTCCAAAATTTTTGAGAACGTTATATACAACTCTATTTACACATATTTTGAAAAATATAACTTATTTTGCAATGAACAGAAAGGTTTTCGCAAAAACATAAATATTAACTTGGCACTGTTTGATTTATTTAATAATGTTATGACATCAGTTGATAAAAATAATCCAATTTGTACTATTTTTACTGATATGACGAAAGCCTTTGATTATGTTGACCATGAGATATTGCTACAAAAGCTGTATGGCTACGGCGTAAGGGGAAATATCCTAAAATTGATAGAATCATATTTAACTGATAGAGTTCAATGCACCGAAGTCTCTCGATTATGTTCCAAAACCAAATTAGAAACTGTGCATTACTCAAAACAAAGAGCCATAAAATATGGCGTACCACAAGGTGGCGTATTGGCACCACTATTTCTGATTTACATCAATGATCTCCCAAAAATAATTAAACATAAGATGGTTCTTTTTGCAGACGACAGCACTGCTATAATAGGATGCAATGACATAAATAATTATGAAAATGATATTAATGAATCTTTAACTAAAATAATAAACTGGCTTAATGATAATAATTTGAAAATTAACCTAAGCAAAACCAACTTCATGCAATTTCATCAGCGTCGGGAAAATATTAACATTAATATCACTTATAAAGACCATAAAATTCAGGAAGTTGATAGTGCGAAATTTTTAGGAATGACTATTGATAATAAATTGACTTGGAACACTCATACTGACATAATATGTAAACGATTAAGTAAATCTGCTTATGCACTATTCCAACTTTCAAAAAAGGTTAATATTGAGACATTGCTAGTAGCATACCACGGACTCGTAGCTTCTGTTTTACGGTACGGAATTATTTTCTGGGGGCAGTCGGCTAATAGGGAAGTTGTATTTAGGATGCAGAAACGTTGTGTGAGGTCTATGTGTGGTCTAAAAACGACAGATAGCTGTATTCCATATTTCCAAAATCTAAAAATATTGACACTGCCAGCAATGTATATAATGGAAACTGCATTGTTTGTAAAAAAAAACCCGCATTTATTTGTCAGCTTATCGGCAGTCAGAAGAAATCCATTGCGTACTCAATATTGTAACAAACTATGTAACGTTAAATGTAAAACAGCCTTAATGCGTAAAAGCTTTTTCGGCAACGCTCCAAAAATTTATAATAAAATACCGGATGCCATTAAAAATATGCCATTAATAAAATTCAAAAAGGCACTTAATAACTTGCTTAGTGACAAATGTTATTACACACTGGAGGAATTTTTCAATGATGGCTCAATATAATGCTGTTTCTGTAATTGGAAAAAAATAATCTTAAATGATGCATTAATAATGTGGAGTTGAAATGTATTATTAATATTGACATTTAATAATTTTTTTGACATTTGCAATTAGATATTCTTATTTAGTTTTTTTTTTTTTAATTTAAGTTCTTGACATTTATAACTAAATAATTCCTCCTTTAAATCTGACATCACTCAATTTTTTAAATAATATTATGGAATTGTTATAGTTTATTTTGAGATTTTAATTACGCATGATTTTCAAACATCTTTTTTTAATTTAAAGTCGTAATATTTGAGCTAGATGCTCACCATATTTGTACGCCCCCTGGCATAACATAGCGCTCTGTTCACCAAACTCAACATCTGTATTTCTTTACCTGTGTTAACAAATAAAAGTGATTTGATTTGATTTGATTTGGCACATCCTTCTTCTTGGCTTATCCTTCTGGCACATCTTTCTTCTTGGCTTATCTTGGCTTATCCTTCTTAGTCATCTGTTTGACGATATGTCAATAACACCACAAGTTCTGTATAATTCACATAAGGATGAACTGGAAGGGTTTCCATCAAATCAAGAGGCTTCATTTGCTGACCATGCCCTTGTTTTTATGGTGAAAGGTGTAAAAAATAATTTCAAACAACCAATTACCTACTATTTCACAACCGGTTTAAAAAAGCATGAATTGAAAATTTTAATTAAAACTGTGGTTCAGCACGCACTGGAAAATGGCCTCATCATAGTGAACCCGGTATGCGGTCAAAGTCCTGTTAATGTTGGCGCCATAACCGAATTGCTTAATAAAACTAAAGCCGCCTATCTTCGGCAAGGCAAGAAGTGACGTCATGAAATGTTCCGAATTAATGGTCAGAGCATAATCCCCCTATATGATACTCCTCATTTAATAAAAGGTCTCAGAAATAATTTATTGACCAAAGACATGTCATACGTCACATCTAATCAGAACAAAACTATAAAATGGGAGTATTATCAAAATGGTCTATGCTGCCGACAAATCATCTGGAGAGCTACGTCTCCTTGACAAAATTACGGAAGAGCACGTAAATCCCGAAAAAATCAATAAAATGCGTGTGAAACACTGACAAAAAATTTGGGTCGCCAAGACCCAAATTTTTTGTCAGTGTAGTTTTTACTAAAACAAATTCATATAAGTTTTTATGATTCATGCAAATATTTCTAGAAAGAAGGTACTAATTTGTTTCATTTTCAGATTTTATGATTTGATTCAATGAGTTAGGTTAGATTTCATTTTCATTTCCTATAAATAAAAAAAATCTACTGACGACTTGGCTGTATAGGCCACCCACCCACCCAGAATGGCCTACCCAGAATGGGTAGAGAAAACAAAAAAAAACTGCTTATTTATTCTTTTACGGTTGGCGCCATTTTCCAAAAATGTTTTTTTATTAAATTGCTTCACTTTTTCGCAACTGTATTAAAAATTGTTGTTCAGTACATGTGCGGAACCGTCATTGCAACTTGTTCCGACTGTCAACCCTCATTTTCGGCTGCGCCTCGGCTCTGGTAGACATTTGTCGGAACTCTTTGCAATGACAGGCTTTCCGCACTCGTAATGAAATATACTATTTACGGATATGTTTATGAATTGTCCAAATAAATGTCCAGCCCATAATGTTTAATTTAAGAAATACTTTTTGAATGTGTCATTCAATGTAATCATCTATGACTAATACTATAGTTGGTGTCGATCAGTCAATCGAATTTTGGTTAAAAAATTTATTTATTTTGGTGAAGATGAGACCAAAATGGCAGCTCAAAATAATTACAAAAATAGAAAAAAATGTTTTATGTGACGAAATTGTAAAACACAATAAAATTTAAAAAAAAATGTTTTTCTGTTTAATTTCGTAGTGAGCAATATTCTGGTTAAAGACATTTAATTCTCATAAAGAAATTACATTTCACTAACATGAGAACAAATTTAAACATAAAAAAATACTTATCATAATTATTGTCCTTCGACACTCGGACAGTCGGACTTACAAATTAAGTAAACTAATTAAAATTATAATTAAAAAACGAAACACAACTAACTATTGACAAGTTACATATTATGTATTTAAGTTTGTGGGTACTTCCAAAAATCTCACACTGTGCCGTTGTGCGTAATTACCCTACCTTGACATAAAGAGTGCGGTCCCGTTGTCACAATGCAGATACACTAGTCAGTAGTACAACTTTTGTTTATAGTTTTTTTAATGAATACTGATATGTTGAGGAATATATTTTTTTAATTTGGTTTTAAAAATATTGATCAAATTCGCACCCTTTATCTCATCTGGTAATTTATTGTAAAGTTGTACTCCCTCATAAACAAGTGATCTTCTACCTCTAGTGGTTCGCACTCGAGGAAGTACGATGTGATTTTTTCTACGACTGCTACGGTTATGCAATTGGTGTGTTTGGTGAATATTATTTAGTAATTTATTGTAGTTTGCAACTGAGTTAATTTTTTAAATAGTTTTCTGAACGGTATGTCTTTTCTGATAAACATAAACATGTTCCCACTAAACTTTGTATAAAATATAACTTGGTTACAAATTACAATGAATTACTACTAAAACAAAAGTTGATTATTGTGAAGCCAAATCTATTCAAATATAAATGATGTGTGGGGGTGAAAATTAAATTTTCTAATGTTTTTGGAGACATAGAAGCTACGTTTTACATCATATTATTATGTGGGAACCCAACTCTTAGGTTCCATAAATCTTTGATCCCTCTTAGCAACCGCAACTTGCATCAATGTTGGTGACATGAAGCAATCATTGAAGGAGCGCTTCTTTGGCCGCCTGAGAAAAGTATTTAATAGTATTTTATCAGGCGGAAATAAGTTGCCTTCATAGGTTGGGTTATGCCGGTTTTGATGTATCCTTTCGGCATACTCAAATGGACTCAAACAGAATTAGACTCCCTGGATAGGAAGGTCCGCACATTGTTAGATCGATACATTCGATCTGCAGCAAAAAATGTGAGACTCTTCACAATCGCGAGATATGTAGACTCAAAGAATATTTCCTAGAACTCGACGTGGGATTCTTCGAGATGTGGTTGCGATGGACTAGGGCCTCACCTCGCTCTCCTTGGCTAAAGAGAACTGACTCAACCTGTAGTGCTTGACACTAATGACCACAGGAACCTTTCCGGGCCCTTCATGGGCCCGAGTAGACATATGAGCCGTAGCCTGGCTACGTTCTGGGGACCTCTTCCGAGAAACCAAAGTTTTTGTCTGTGCAATTATAAATGAAGTTATGATAATGTATTTTATATAAGATAGACATGTGTAATTAAAACTTACAAGTTTTTTTTTTGTATTTTACAGAAAACGCAACGACAGGCAAATCTGGACATGCAAGTAGCACTGTTGTGGATGATCCTGTTCTGGCTACAGAAGGCACACACACTGGCCTAACTGTAGATGTTCGTTCTCATCAGGCTTCAGAAGGCTTCATCTCATGCACTAGTCCTATTGAGGATGTTCCATCTCCTCAGGCTTCCGAAGGCTTCATCTCATGCCTTAGTCCTATTGTGGATGTTCCATCTCCTCAGGGTGCAGAAGTTACCATCTCATGCACTAGTCCTATTGTGCATTATTCTCCTCCTAAGACTACTGGAGACCAAAGAGCTTCGCATACAGGTATACCATATTTTTTTTCTTAAGATTTACATTTATTGAGATTGATCATTTATCTGTTCAATGCCAAAATAAATAATTTTAAAGTTGATCATATTAATATGTCCCGCGCAACTTCGATATTCCCCATTTTCGCAATATTTTTCATTGCTGCTCCGCTCCTATACTGCGCCATCTATTGAATACTTACTCAATCCAGTCAACAGATACCGCCATCTGTTAGAATCGTTTGGAGCTAACAGATAATAGTGACTTAATTTTCCAATAAAATAATATTGCGACTATACATTGAGATGTTAGTTATCCTATCTTTTTTAGTTAGATCAAACTGCACACGTTGTGCAAATTTGATTAAAATCGGTTAAGTAGTTTAGGAGTCCATCCCGGACAATCAACGTGACGTGTAATTTATATATATATATATAGATTTTATCATTTCAGGCTTGAATGCATTTGCAGTTTTGAAGCATACTTACAGCAAATTTCCACTTCCAGAAAAAATAAATATTGCTGCTCCTGGTAAGATATTTGTATATCACAAATAATATTATCTTTCTGCCCTTGTCCCATGTTACTTGGGGCTGGCGCAACATTTTTTTCTTCCATTCTTCTCTGTCACCCGTCATGCTATAATTTATTATTTTTTCTTTCATATAATAAATATAATAATTTATCACAATCACTAAAAATAAACTTAAATAAATTTCAGCTTGTTAATCCTGTAATCTAGTATTTTTTTACGTTAGATGTAAATATAAGTAGTGTAATATTCGAATAAACTATCTTTTTATATACAGCGAATTTCTGGTGATGAAAATGAAATAAACATGTTTTTTTTTCAGATGCGTACAACGAGAACTACGAGAAAGCTTTATTGTCTATCAGCAATTATAAACGTCAGCAACGTCAGATTAAATATTTAAAGCAACACATAAAAGCGCTACAAAAGCGATGTATATCCTATAAGATCCGATTGGCAGAAGCGTCAAAAACTAGCGTAGCTTTTCAAAAAGTCACAAAAAATATGACCGAACCCGCTAAATTATTTATGAAAATGCAATGTACCCAAACACATAAAAAACCTTCCGGACGCCGATTCTCTTTACAAGAAAAACAATTTTCACTTTTGCTTTATAAGCAAAGCCCACAGTACTATTCTTTTCTGAAGAACTTATTTACCTTACCATCAATAAAACGTCTCAAATGTATGTTGGCACAGGAAAATCTAGAACCTTATCTCGCCTTAGATAAAAACTCGACCTTACCATCAAACAAAACTCTTGTACAGGAAAAACTGCAACCTTACCTTACGTTGGAAAAAACCTCTACGTTACCACCAAAAGTAACTCTCAAAGAAATCTTGCCACACGAACAGCTCGAGCCTTACCTTACCCTACAATCAAACTCTTCCTTGCCATTAAAAATAACTCTCAGCGATATCTTGGCACACAAACAGCTACCTTACCCTACCTTAAAAGAAAACTCAACAAGACCATCAAAAAAAACTCACGCTAAGGAAAAGCCAGTATGTCACCTTAAAAAAAAACTTCTCAAAGTTACGTTGGCACCGGAAAATCAAGACTTGGATAAAAACTCTATGTTACCACCAAAAGTAACTCACAAGTATATCTCGGCACACGAACAGCTCGAACATTTCCTTACCTTTAAAAAAAACCCTACGAGACCACCAAAAAGAACTCGCGCACAGGAAAAGCCAGAACCTCTCCTTACAAAAAAGAAAAAGTCTACCCCACCACCAAAAACACCTCGCAAAGTTATCTTGGCACAGGAATATCTAGAACCTTACCACTCTACAATTAACAAAACCTCTAAAACCTATCTTGGCAAAAGAAGAGCTAAAACCGAGACTCATCTTCATGCTCTTGTTCCAAATAACATAGGACATATAATCGAATAAATTTAGAATGAAGAATGTACGGCTATATTAACCAAAGACCTTTTTTTTTGGATTAAATAATTATTCGCCGTGCACTTGACGTCTGTCAAGCTGATGTCTATGGAGGCGGTAACAGAATTGAATACTCCACATCGGCTCAGTTCACATACAAGGAAAAAAAAAATACTCTTAATTTACATAGGACGGTGATGCCAGCTCCTACAAACCTATCTTGGCAAAACAAAAGCTAGAAACGCCTTATTTCGCTCATCTTAGTGCCCTTGTCTATTATTTGAAACAAAGGCAGAAAGATGAGTCTCGGCTGTAGAACCGAGAATGAATGAAAATATATTCGGAAATTAAAAAAAAAAGGTTGACGTTTCGCAAGACCAAAGGGCTGGTTCTTTCTTT
Source organism: Cerastis rubricosa (assembly GCA_949152445.1). NCBI lineage: Eukaryota > Metazoa > Arthropoda > Insecta > Lepidoptera > Noctuidae > Cerastis > Cerastis rubricosa. Next base: position 7,176,567 of record OX424547.1, read on the forward strand.
GGCCAAGAATTAGTATCGCCATTCAACGTGGCAATACTGCCAGTCTTCTGGGAACGTTCCCGAGAACAGCGATGGAGGAGTTTTTTTGTCGCCTAAGCGTCCTGTTGTTTTTTAAGTTATTTAATGTTATCGAAATATTATTTATAATCATAAATAAATATAGTGAATTTATGCTTCAATGATTATCAGAAAAATAAGGATTTGGGGTCAAAATTGTTGCAAATTATTTGTATTGTTAGGTAAAAGTGGCATGATTTTTTTAAGTCTGCGGCCATTGGTGTAAAATATTTCATTAGTAAGAACACAATAAGACATTCATTTTTTTCTAAAAACTATTATTTCCTAAATGTATTGGAGCCGAGATATACAGGGTTGAATTTTTCAAGAGGGTGGAAGCTCAAATCCGAAACTATGAGGAATAGCGAAAAACAATCAAAGGAGTCTCGAGCCCGATTGAGATAAAAACTAAAACTGCATCATTTACATTTAAAAAAAATAATATTCCTAGCCGGGAATCGAACCCACTGATACTGGAAAAAAAAACAGCCTGCATTGATACACAATTCGATAGAGTCGCTGCTAAGGATCAAATTCTGGGAAGTAATGACATACGGCAAACGATAGGAAATAGTTCATTTTTATAAAATACTAGGTGTCCCGAGCAACTTCGTCTGCGTCACATTTTCCCCGTTTTCGCAACATTTTTCATTGCTGCTCCACTCCTATTAGTCGCAGCGTGATGATATGATAGCCTATAGCCTCGATAAAAGGGCTATCTAGCACTGAAATAATTTTTCAAATCGGACCAGTAGTTCCTGAGATTAGCGCGTTCAAGCAAACAAACAAACTCTTCAGCTTTATTATTAGTAGTATATAGATGAACATAACAGTAGCAAACAGCAGTAATCAACGAACAACACAATTTTTTTCAACACAATTCTTTTAGGAGTAATTATTATGATATAATTATTCCACTATACGTTAGCAACAATTATCTTTGTGGCCGCTGTGAAAAAAAATCATGCCACTGGTTCGTACAAAGTTACATAAACCCCTTTTCTCAAATAGCACCTATTTCAAGGAATGCACCCAATTACCAATCACGCTGTGCGCCCGGTTTATCCGCGCTAAAATTGTTTTATTTTATTGTTTAAAGTTGAACTTCCCATAGATATTTCATTTGAAATGTAATTAAATATTTGTGTTATTAATTTTAGTTCTATTTGTAGTTTATAAATTATGTAAATATTGAATTCCAATAAAACCATGTTTAGATTCTTAAAATCCTTGTCATTCATAATAATGTGTTTTAATACCTTTTATATACGAGATGGCCCTCTTTTCCTTTTGGTATAATCTTCTTACTCTGGATTCTTGGAGCACGTGTGAGGGGGTGGAGGAAACTTTGAATCAGCAACAAGATATGAATCTGCATGGTGTTGAAAAGAACGTGCAAGGGTAGGTTCTGCCGGATTGTCCAATTAAAGAAAGACTCTAACAATAAACATTATATTCGTAGTTCTAGATATAATACATAGTATGAAACATAAATACAATTTGCAGTTATACAGTATTACCTCTATTTACATAAACAACTTGCTCTGTATTTATTTGACCATACCAGGAGTATGGTCAGTAAAAGTTAACCAACGAAATAATAAAAGTTAAGAAAAAATATCTGTTATTATGTGTGGTTAGTCATATTCACTGGTTTCAAGTTATTTTTGAAGTATTTTTCTCTTTTTTTTATCGTTTGTGTAACTACCAATACATGTCAAAATATCGATAAACAAAGATTATAATAATCCATTATAGACGATTTAGTAATTATGGACTCAATTAACTTTCTTAAAACCGTGCACCGCAGTAATTTAATATTTAAATCGTCTCGTCGTCGACAAAGCATAGTCATTCGCTTACAAAATCATAATAAATACACTTTATGGAAATCTCAGTAACTTAATAAGAACTATGCGATATTAAACAATCTATAATTTACTCTAAACATGCTACAAGATAAAAAAAAATACTAACATTTCATTAAGTTGCAACACTGAAACAATTTGCCAACACAAGCATTTTGCAATTTACTGAAATGGTTATTAACAAATATCTAAGCTTCTTAAAAATTATGAAAAATATGTCACACCTACTGAGTATACTCATGTTTTCTTTGTCAGTTTAATACAAAGTCATATTTTATCGCGAAAATGTAACAAAGATCGTTCGCCCTTTGCATTGTTAGTGTCAGCTATATAATTACTGTAATGGCTATCATTAGTAACTAAATTAACAGATTGTGTACATCAAATTATTCTTTGGATAACTTACTCTAAGGAAGGTCATAAATATTAATATAGAAAGAATATATCATATGCAGGGTGTATTTGCGCACGGGGAATATTTCAAGGCATTTTTATTGAACTATTGTAATAAATTAATCGACCCAGCGATGAGCGTAATAACCAAATTGTGCTAGCTTTTATTCCTAATTTAAATTAGTCCATTAGTTTAATTCATACTTTACAATACACAACCTGCATAATTTATTTCCCATTCTTCAAGTAAATAAACATTGCTTTAATACGAATATCTTATGTCAAAATTTAACCAAAATAGCTCTTAATAACATACATGCACCAGTATAACTTAACTGAGATTATTGTAACAAGATATACACATATTATAACTTAATAAAATTGAACATTTAGGGCGAATGCCACCAATGAAATTTGATCAGCACATCTAAACTGCGTTAAAAAATTTCACTATCAATATTCCATAGCAATGATGACAGTTCTTAAACTAGGTTTAGATGTATTGATCACATTCAATTCCAATGTCATCGGCCTAAGAAAAATTTGGTGTTAACTCTATTATAAATCTAGCACCAAATTGTATTTACAACTTATATAAGAAAAGAAGAGACGAGAAACAGACTAGGTTAGGTAGACATAATCGTTGTGGCGAAATAAGTATGGCGATGATGGAAAATAGTCCGGGGAATTTACGCCGAATATTAGGCTTACTTTGCATTAATTAAAAACAGCGATTTTTTTCATTGAATGTGTAGGGTATGGACAGGAGAGTATATTAAGCTGTATCCCGCGAAAAGTTCACCTCCGCGTATACGTTTTTTTTAAGAAAACGTCTAATATGTATTTAACTTGGTGGAAAAAAATATAAACAGGTATGTTTATTTGGAGTATTTGTAGAACAGATTAAGTACTACAAGTAGGTCAGAAAATTAAACATTTTTCGTCCACGGAACATGCGTTTTTTTTTTAAAAACTTATAATTTGACTTTGTACTTAAGGCAAAAATATTAACAGGACAAAAATAGTGCTAAAATGGTTTATGTCACCATGTCTAACTATTATTATGAAAATTAAACAAATTCTGCTCCGGACTTCACAGAAAATCAAGAAAATCAAAAAATCTTAAATACTACTTACGGCAAAAATGTAACAGGATTTAAATTCATTTAATAATGAGAAATATATGAATCCAAACCTTAATCCCCCAAAATTAAACAGATTAGAGCGTTAATTAATAATGTCAAAGTAAAAATTAAATTACGATGCACGGTGTCAGCGCTAAGCAGCGTGCGGCGTACGGCGTGTGCTAGTGTGCGTAAACAAGATAAGCGCTGCGTTCATTGTGTGCGAATGCCTGTTGTTGATTGAGAGTCGGTGTTTTATTGAGTTACGCGATTGTACACCTTATTTATATTACGGAAAGATCAAATTCCTATGAAAGTGCTGCGCCAAATACAAGAATAAAGCTTGCAGACGTATTTTACGTTAACAATATTTGATTTTTTTTCACGATTTGCTTTAAAGTGTTTAATTTTCGTGTATATAGGTTAGAAATAGCCTTTAGATGAAAGTTAAACTAAATTAAACCCTATTACCTTTTTGCCTCAACCGCTATTGTAAAAAAACTGGTAATAATAACTTCCGGTAGTACAATTTGTTTAATTTTGTATAATGGCGGTGTAATATATTAATTTAAGCTATTTTATGTAAAAAAACCGCTGTTTATATTTTTGCCTTAAGTACAATCCAAAAATTTCGTAAATGTTTTTTTACCGTAATTTCCGTGGACGAAAATGTTTAATTCTGAAAAAATATATTACTGTCACCAATTCTTTACCTAAAGTAAATAAATTTGTCCTGTTAACTTTTTTTCCCATGTTTTTATTCACAAAAACGCGTTTTCGTCTTTTTCAGCTTGATCCGGTCTCGGAAAATGTTTAATTTTTTTTTATTAATTGAAGAGCTAAGGTCAAGTACACGATTCAAGAAAAAAATCGCTGTTTATATTTAATGCAGGGTTCAAATCTAAAAGCCCCGGACTAAAAGGTTTTATACCCGACTGCGAAGACGGGTTATCTTTTTGTGTCTTAAATAAAGAACTCAGTAATTTCAAGCCCGGTTTTCATTTTGTGGACAAGCCTAGATTTCTGAAAGCATTTTCGTTCAAATCTCAAGTTCAATCTCTGTTGTCAAGTGATTTGAATGTATAGTTTATTCTGAATTCTTGAATTAAGGGCGAGATCTATCCACGGTTGGCGCAGTGGTTGAGCGATCGTCTGCTGCGCTGCGTGTCGCGAGTTCGATCCCCGCACGGAACAAATATTTGTATGGCCTACAGATAGTTGTTCCGGGTCTGACTGTTTGTGTATGTGAGTTTAAATGTGAACACACACCCACGATACAGGAAAAAATCCTAATGGGGGGGGGGGCAACTTTCTACATACACAAAACAGAACGCCTTCGAATCCCCGAAGGGTTAGGCAGATATAATAGTACACACTACCCCCATGTAATAGGGGACGAGCCTATTGTCATCAACCGGGCACGTATCCAGACTACGTGGCTGATACTGATGGAAAACCCAATAACAATTTGCCCAACTTGGGAATCGAACTCAGCAGTCGCAATTGCGATCACAACACCAATTATAGTCCTCGCGTCTGTCTTGCACTTTACTTTACTTTAGGAATACTACTTAGCCATAGTTTAAAAGAACTCACCCACAGTCCTTTGTTTGAACTTTCACCATTTTAAAATCTATAACGTTTTATTAATTCAACTGTGTCGAGTCCATACAAATCAAAAGACTGTCAGCACAATAACGCTAATTTACACACATGAACATCTAACACATAGCTAGCTATTTAAGTCTAGATCTAAATGTTAGTGAAATAAGATCTTATGTTGAATAAAAGATATTGAGGCGTGAGGAATTCCCTGTAGAATGGCAGCGATAAACTTAACTGTAGCATTTTGAACTTTAAGGCCCGGATTTTACACCAAAGCGGAGAGAACATAACATTATCACATCACATCCAACACCGGGTAGGCATTAGGTTCCGAAGGGGTAGGAGGTGTACCTCCACAAATGTACACCTATATTTCGCCGGTTACGTTTAAGTCCCATATAATAGAGGACCAGCCTATTGCCATCAACCGGGGTCAAATCTAGACTCAGTGGCTGCTACAGATATATTCCTGATAGAAAAAATCTAATAAAACTTTTCCCGACCCGGGAATCGAACCCAAGACCTCATGCTCAGCAGACGCGCTTGCGACCACTCGACCAACGAGGCAGTCTAGCCGACCAATCACGTAAGTTGAAATCTACATCACGTCTGGACCCTTCTGTGATTGGTCGAATCTCTCAGCTCGCACATCTCGTCACCGCTTTGTTTTTTTGGGAATGGCATCTTGCAGTTCAACCTAGGAGGTAGTCATCTGCTTAACCGGACTATCCTGTGGGTGCCTTAAGAGAGTAAGGCCTCCAGCCAGGGCATAAAAACTTACAAACTAAGCGACTACACGCTAAGGGCACCCCCTGTGGGGTACGAGCCTCGGCTTAGGGCGTCGCTGGGGGAGGACTGCATGGGGACAGGCTGGATCTGAATGATATCATTATTTAGGGCTGATTTAAAACTACTGGCACAGCATCGCGGGCTGCCTCGAGCGAGGGTCGGGGAGGGCATGGACCGGGACGTCGCGACGGACCTCGACGGCGAGGTCGGAAAGACGGCGGTTTGTGTCTGAACTTTTTAAGAGTGCTAGTCTCTTTGCTACTCTCCTGGAGGAGGGTGATAGCATCATCGGGAGGTCACCGCCTTGGTGGAGTCCGGGCCTTAAGGACTTTTTGACTTCTATAGTTCAATTGTAACTAAAAATAGACCGTTTAAAGTATCAACGATCAACAATTTTGACGTTGTGTGTTGCAAACCCACATTTAAAACGTTTATCCGATAGTTTTACTTTTGAAACGATATGGCACTAGATGATAGGAGAAATAGGTACAAATCCTCGCTTTGTGTTTTTTAACCAAATATTATAGTGATAAAGATTCCGATTTTGTGTTTAGGTCGAAACCTCAAAAAAAGTATTGTTATCAATCAAGTATTTTAACCCAGTCGATGTTTATTTTAGTTATTGGAATGCTTTTATCATTCGTTGTTCTTCAAAAAGATGCCAAAGCAATAACAGACAGCTGCAAGATATGAACGTATCATACATATATATATTAAATATAATATCATTACATATACACACATACAACCTTACGAAGCTTATGAGTTATCACATGTGGTGGTCCGAATCTTAGTCATAGAATAGAATTTCGTAAGCAGTACTAAAGATCGATCAATCCACGAAGACACGCCCGACTTATTTCTGGCGGGGTGCGAAGTGTTTTAAACAAGCGTGTTTACTCCAAATCATATTGAAGTGCGTGTGCATTGATAAATAAATTAGTGTGTTACAATACAACTAACACACTAAGATGTTTTACACTTGCCCTGTAAGCTTTAGGGGTATAGGAATAGGGTGTAAAGTTCCACATACCCCGTTGAAAACGGAGGATTCTCCGACCAGACACAACGTCCGTCTGGTCGGAGGATCCTCCGTTTTACGGGGTATGTGGAACTTTACACCCTATTCCTATACCCCTAAAGCTTACAAAATAATTTAATATACAAAATAATAATAAAATATTGAATCCGTGGTTAGCCAGTTATAGTCGGATTTTTCAACATGTTCTATCCTTGCGAATAGCGCGATCCAGAATTATGATTTTAGTTCTTTATTTACGTCATAGATATCGCTAGCGTAGTTTTTGTCAACTTGATTATGTCCGCTACAAAGCTATTACCCCTAATGTGATGCGGGAAATAGTGGGGCGTGTTTTCGTGGATTCAACGACTTATAACATAGATCCAATACTGAGTGAAATTGAAATAATCGAAATACATTGAGTAGTATCATGTACGCATGCCAATCATTTCAATAACACTCTATATCTTTCATAGTATAATATAAGCTTTTTTTTATTCTCTTCGAGTACAATATCAAAGCAGCGTTTTGTTTCTAAAATATGGGTAGTATTTAAATGTGCGTTGCATCAATAACATGCGATTTACTTGTGACTCAATAAGGGCGCAACTTACGAAGACTTTTTTTAAGGTTTTTTTTAAATAACGCACATTGAAACAATATCCATCAAGTATAGTCTTCTATGCCATAGATTACTAAAGGTACTTTTAAAATACATTTAAGCATACAAATAATTCGTTTGTCCCTAACACGACACATCAATGTATAATATCAATTTAATATTTTTATTATTTTATCGTTAATATTAATGAATACATTGAACATAATTTATTGAGCCTGGTTATGTTATAACATTTTAAAAAACGCAATGGACGTATTTATTTTCACAATCTGTGTATTTTGTGTTTTTTTGCTAGTGTTGTGTTTTTTTTTAGTTTAGTCGATTATTGTGGTGTATGTCATGAATAGTCAGTTTTTATCTAAATAAAATGTTAGGATGTGAAATTCGCAATTTTTTGTTTTGAGTAATTTAAAGTCTTTTTGTATTCGTCTTTTGAATGTTTCAGAAGTTTTTATCATTCGCATTTAAGAAAGATCTTAAGACCCCGTTCTAGATGAAACCATACTACTTGCGTGTTTAGGTTCTCTATTCGTCATATTCGTTTAGCACGATACCCGTAAACACACAGACACATCAAGCTATATATATCCAGTATAAACTGACCTCGCTTTGTATAAGCTTCTTGTACAATGAGAGATCAGTTTATACTGGTTTTGCATAGCTTGATTGGTCATCGTCCGTACCGCATACCAACTTCGGGTGCGTGTTGTCTGATAGTCAACATCGGAACGGCTCTTACAAAATAAACATAGAAGAATTCATAAGAATTTCTGATCTCAACCACCAAACAACATCATCACCCTAATTTAAAGATACCTAGCCACTTCATCACATATAACCTCCTTCTCAAAAACCTGTGAGTCCCACTTCCCTACTAGCATAATTACTAAGCTCATAGACTAGTCTGCACCCAGCCTAGCACGCGCGACAAAATATTACCCTTATAATATCTTGCGCCCAAAGAGTCACTACACTCACTATCACTCCTAAACACTGTCACATGCTCATTTCGGCGCGAGACGATGCGACGACAAAGTTACGTCGACTTACGTTAGTTCGCTATTATATCCAGGTGTTCCTTGGGCATCGGAGGCAGCACGTGAACCTGCTTCGCTTTACCTGCGTGGTAGACTTGTCCTGGACTGAACGGTTCTAGACGAGGGTGGGCTGAGATGTCTTTCTTTGGATCTGTGATAGGAAATGATGTTATTTTATCGGTTGTAGTCAGTTTTATTTATATTTATATTTAGAACTATGGATGATTTGTGCCCTCAGGCTGTGTGAGCGAGCGTTACCCACCGCTGCCCGTTCATCATTCATCATCATCATCATTTCAGCCGCAAAACGTCCACTGCTGGACATAGGCCTCCCCCAAGTTTCGCCACATTGACATAACACGAGGGATTTTACCATAATCGCCACGCTTGGCAGGCGGGTTGGCGTTGTCACAAAAGCACAGAGAACGCTGCTGCCCATTCTCTGGAAAGTCCCTTAGTCGCCTCTTACGACACCCACGGGAAGATATGGGATGGTGCTATTCTTTACGTCCGACACCATACAGAGCCGCTGCCCGTTAGTTGGTGTAATTAAAGATCACTAAAGATGATTTTATAGTTATGTAGGCAAACCAAGTATAACAAAAAAACCTTAATATTTTTTCTTTCTTTCTAAAGCCCAACACCAAGCACAATTACTCATACACACACTCACACACCACACAAGAGCATGCATGCATTAAATTCTCCTAATTTTAAGTTGTTTTAATTTTAATGTTATACATTGTTAGTTGTTAGGGGATACTTTAGGCCAAAGGCAAAAAAAGTGGGCAAATTGACAGGCTAGCAAAAAAAAAAGTTAATTTTGGAACTAACATTTTGCTTTTGCTAGACAAAAAGGGTGAAGACACCAACTCATATAACACAGGTCACACCCAGCTCAAGAGTCAGGGTTTCAAATGGAAATGTATAACCTTTTTTATGTCAATAAAATATTGCATTTATTTATTTTATTTCTGTCACAGATAACCTCAGGTTCTGTATGGTGTCGGACGTAAAGAATAGCACCATCCCATATCTTCCCGTGGGTGTCGTAAGAGGCGACTGAGGGACTTGCCAGAGAATGGGCAGCAGCGTTCTCTGTGCTTTTGTAACAACCGTACTGCGATCGCGAACCCGCCTGCCAAGCGTGGCGATTATGGCAAAACCCCCCTTACGTCAATGTGGCGTTGGGGGAGGCCTATGTCCAGCAGTGGACGTCTTTCGGCTGAAATGATGACAGATAACCTCCTCCTTCCATTGAATGACTTTTTCATGACGTAGTCATTGCAAGGAACGTAAGAAAATTAGAATTCCACGGACTACCCTGGCTCTTCCTCTTAACATTATAAATAAATTGTCTTTTATTTACCTTTGGTATTAGCTGCGATGTATTTAGACAGTCGGACGGTCGGCAGCGGCAAGTATCCTGCGACTAACGGCATCACATCTAGTGTCACATTCTGTGGCTCCGTGCTCGTACATTCCATTGTTATTACACCTAAAAAATACATGAGATTGTTCGTTAATAATCGGAGAACTCAAAATCAATTCAGAAATATGGGGCCGACATATAATGTCTATGTCGGCCCCATGTTTCTGGATTGATCACACCTATCGACGCAGAAAACGCGGCTTGAGCCGATCACGCATTCATTTCACATTTATTGTGGAATTTAGTTCATGTGGTGTTCCGTCGAAGAGACGAATTATGTTCTATTGCATATACAAAATGTTGTTTTGCATCCTCGTCAAAATTCAGGAGGTTGTCACAAAATACATAAATAATCTAAAATAACGGTACCTAATTAATTAGTTAGTTAGTGCTTATTTTCGTTATTTACATTTGTCAGTATTTCAGAGTAACCTGTAGCGTGGTTTATGGAATAAGAAATTATCGAATAAACGTTTGAGATTGTTTGTATGTGTGAAAGCCGGGTTATAATAGGGCGAGGATCAGGCGGGCCGCGTTTAAAACACGGGTGGTTCACACTTGCCTACCGATTTCCGTAAGAAAAGAAAAAAATAAAGGTACCTATTCATTTTATTATTGATTTGGGTCGAATCATTACCATAGTTACCTCCTAAAATTTGACGAGGATACAAAACAACAGGTTGTATAATGCTCTTTCTGCCGATTCCGTGTCAGCCAATTTGGTCACTCCATAAACAAATCTTTGCGAATTTGTTGCCAATAAGCTCTTGCGTTTAGTTGATCAAAATACCATACCGACAGCTAAGTCGATTTCTGAGTTATCATTTTAAGCTGACAACCTATTAAACTCTAGCAGTAGGGTTACCCTTTGAAATTAACAATTTAATGCTAAACTAGAGGCTGATTGTTCTCAACTTCTACTATTCAAAAACCAACTATAAGTGACCATAAATGTACAAGCTGTTGTTTTGCATCCTCGTCAAATTTTAGGAGGTAAATATGCTAATGATTCTCGACCCAGATCAATAATAAAATGGTTTTTTTTCTTATTTAACGAAATCGGTAAGTGTGAACCACCCTTGTTTTAAACACGGCATGTCTGATCCTCGCCCTACACATACAAACAATATCAAACATTTGTTCGATAATTTCTTATTCCCCAAAGTAAAAGAAAAAGTTCAGTATTTCAGAATGACCCACGTCATTCTGAAGTACTGACAAATTTAAACAACATAAAAAAGCAGGGTTTATTAATAATGGTACCATAATTAAAATTGATTATTTATGTCTTTTGTGACAACCTCCTGAATTTTGACGAGGATGCAAACAACACCTTGTATATGTATGATTTAAGACACTAGGGGTAGATCTCATAAGCTTTTACCTGCAGTACGACCAAGAACCGCCCACATAGTCTGGTCAGCTAGAACTTCGTACATAAGTGACGTGTATTCTGTTTCATTTACCTGAAATTGTAAACTTAGGTTAGACATACAATACTTTAAACGTAAGAATGTAAACAATGTAAGTTAAATATAAACAAAATGATTTTTATAAAGACTTCTATAAAGGGTGCAAGAACAAAATGATCGCAAAGATGAAGAACAAGTGCTTTTAGGCTTCGTTAAGGGTCTTTTCTATTTGCACCCATTATTACGAATTTTCTTGAAAGTCGGATTGTGACAGAAAATGCGATATACAATTGGGATGTTACACCCATATTCTAAAAGCCTTCCCAAATCCATTTTTGAACTAAGTCGATCTTTGTTGCCATGACAACAGTTGAAAACACCCACCAAATCGTATTCCTAGAATTTCTTGGGCGCAATTGAGTCATCAATCGAATAGGGTACCTCCTCACACCAGCTATCTTTGTCATACCCATACTTGCATTCTGGTTCAATAAATGCTAAAGATGTCATATGTCACTTTAATCAATGCTATAGATGTATAATTCAAAGTTTTCCGGTACTTCAAATTTGACAGATGAAAAGTAGGCGTTTATATGTCAATTTATAATAAAAAATCATCGCGAAATGTAGGTGTGGTTAAGTCCGACTTAGTTCAGTTCATGTAGTATAATACTGTTTTTCTTTTCATAAAAAAATTATTAAAATAAGATAATTCTCACTTACCCTCTGCACGCTCAATTGCAAACAGCACATCTGCGACGCTCTACAAAAGTCCGAACCTTTACTAGGTTCCAATTTAGTCCTTATAACAAACAGCGTCGTATAGTCCTGTATATCGAACGGACAACTGAAAGGCCTGCGTGGCCCCTCGGAGTCTGAGGGATGATAGTGCACGGAGAACGTGGCTTTCATTGGACCTGCTTTTACTAGGGGGTCTTTCAGGAGTTCCCACATGAATGAGGCTGTTGTACCGTCAGATGCTACCATCTGAAAGAAAGTGGGAAAGTTAGAAGTTTAGGAGGTATACAGGGTGTAAAAGAAAGGGTATACAGGGTGTAACGGAAAGGGTATATACATACTTAAGGTTGTGCTACAGACCATAAAACTGAACATGTTTCTCCATCGGACATCATCGTAACAGCGAAACAAATATCGGCTGCCCCATACAAAATTACAATACCTATTCGACCCAAATGTATGGGTCAGTTGATATTTTTTCTCTATTATAATGTTTGTCCGATGGAGAATCATGTTCAGTTTGATGATCTGTAGCACACCCTTAAGTATGTATATACCCTTTCCGTTACACCCTGTATACATACTTAAGGGTGTGCTACAGATCATCAAACTGAACATGTTTCTCCATCGGACAAACATCGTAATAGCGAAAAAAATATCAGCTGCCCCATACATAATTTCAGTACCTATCGACCCAAATATACGCGGCAACTGATATATTTTTCGCTATTACGATGTTTGTCCGATGGAGAAACATGTTCAGTTTGATGGTCTGTATAACACCTTTAAGTATGTATATACCCTTTCCGTTACACCCTGTATACAGATCTGCTGGATTAACTTGATTTTTAAGATGTAATCGAATCTGATTTCGGGAATAGACTGAATAGCTTTGGTACAGGCTAAATAGGGGAGAGGAGCTCGTGGCTAAATAATTACAGCCGCTAAGGTCGATCTTTAGGTTAAGAGTGTTTATACCCTACTGCATTTCATACAAACTTTCAAGTCGTTATTTTCTGAAATGACTGAAAAGATTTAATGAAACTTCCTATGCATAAGCAGTATACATAGGTTTAAAAAGTTACTAAAAAACATTTTCAAAAAGTCTTTTAAAAATGAAGATAATTGGAAATTTGTGTTTCTACAGATAATTAAAAATCGGTCTAATTTAGCTGTAACATTATTTTTCGAAAATGTTTTTTAGTAACTTTTTAGACCTATGTATACTGCTTATGCGTAGGAAGTTTCATTAAAATCTGTTCAGTCATTTCGGAAAATAACGACTTCAAAGTTTGTAGTAAATGCCGTACAATTACATCCTGAGTTTCTTCCGTGCCTCGGAAAGCACTTTAAGCCGTTGGTACCGGCTGTCATTTGAAGATTCTTGACAGTCATTACAGAGTCAGTGGCCCGAAAATTTGACAATTAGTCTTACTAAGGGGTATCGTATTACCCAGTACTAACTGGGTTGTGGAGGTCAGATATGCAGTCGCTCCATGTAAATTACTGGAACTCAGGTGCATCCGGTAAGACTGGAAGCCGAGTTGGGAAAAGGCTAGGCAGTTGTTTACTAGACTAAATATGTGCATCCTGAAACTGAAAATCCTTACCATATGATCTGAGTTCTTCGGATTCAAATCTGCCACAGAGTTATCAGTCCCATCGCACTCCAGCTTGGGATCAGTAAGCGAGAACTGCACCAGATGTACCACGGTAGACTTGAGGGTCACGTGGATGAACTTCCTCGCGTTCGAGGTGAGGAGTCGCCAGGATGCCAGCATGGGAGGCGTGAAGTGGAGGGGCACTTCCGTCACGGCTTCCCACCAGGGGCAGGTTAGCCAGACCTGTGGAAATAGACCATAACGTTCATCATCATCATCAGCCTATAATGTTCCCACTGCCGGAACACAGGCCTCCTCTCTATGAGAGGGAATGGGCTTTAATCCACCACGCGGGCCCAGTGCGGGTTGCTAGACGTCACATGTCTTCGAATTTTTAGTTCTAGGACACGGTTTCCTCACGATGTTTTCCATCACCGTTTTGAGAGCAGCGATGAAATAAATTACACAAAGCAATGCGCGTCCCTGGGTTCGAACCTATGACTTACTGCTCTACTACTATTAGGTTCAGCTCTGCCTGAACCTTCGGGGATTACAAAGCGTGTTATTATGTTATATTGTAACTCACAGTATGCTCAATACTCTTCTCCTTCCTCGGCTGAAGGGTAGAAAACAGACGCAGCGGCACGCGAGTTGTCTGGAAAGGCTCCATTGACGCCACCTTGATGGATAGCTCGCGGCACATCGCCGTCTCGTTGTCAGCGAAGCGGATGAGCAGACCCGAAGATGTCTTGAGGAGTATTGTTGTGTTCTGGGGAAGAAAAAAAAAGCGTTGTTAAAACGATAGCGTCATAATTAGAGATCGGATATTCGGATGCATATTTACCTAAAGTTTGAGTGTTGACTAGTATGGAGCGCGCGTCAGTATGGGAAAAGGAGTTTATTTAAAAAATAAAAACTAGTCTAGTTACTTTTTCGTTTAGCTCCAAATGAATTATGCCCAGACATGTTTACCATTTTGTTTTAGCATTCGACATTTCAGCACAAAAATACGAATTCAAATAGTTGTTGTATTATTTTTTCCTTGTTATTTTCAACAAACTTGCCAGGTTTTAAATAAATTTAAAATGTTCGTTACGATATTTTGAGTACTACATTTTATACTTACTAAAGAATAATAAAATTTTGCAATCCCGCGACAAAAATAGGCATTTAAATAGCCGCTTCCCTACTTTTGTACCTTTTGCCAGGAAAAAACGTACTTGTAAATATGCATTGGAATATCCGATCAATGGTCATAATCTAAGAGAGAGGTTGCAACTGTAAGTATTTTTACGGGTTGCGAATTGGCGTCTCTGTTTCGACGTTCAAGCCTTATGGTAATCATGGCTGCAGTACGCTGGACGACCAATCAAGCTATACCAAACCAGTTTAGGCGGATCTCTCATTGTACGGGAAACCTATACATAGCGAGGCCATGTTATACTAGAAATGATAGCTTGATGTGTCGCCGTCTGTACAAGGGTCTGTAAAAGCGTGGCCATATTTATTGACACGGAAACGGCTTCAGCCAATCACGTGTCACAAATTTAGTCGGATTTAGTTCGACGCGATGTCGAGTCGTGTTGAGACATCGATCGAACACAAACGAGGCTAATCCACGTCTTTTTCGCTTTTATTGAATTGCATTGACGCAAAGGCGTTTTTGACTAGCTCAAGGCGAATCCGTGTTGATATGTATGTGCACTCCTTGGTACCTTATGACACAGGTAATGTTGTATAAATTCTATGATATGATCAAATTCAATGAAGATATTGGGACATATTCCTTCCCTGAAATAGCCAGCAATAATTTTTGGTGACAAATTATAGATTTCATTATCTTAGAATTTATGTTTAATTAGACTTCTTAGCCACCGACTTCTATCTGTGCCATCATGTGTACCACGATGAACAGTATCCTATGTGTTAATCCAGGTTATAAACTAACTGCGTTACCACATTCCACACAAATACGTAAAAACATCTAAATGTACAAACCTATTATACTTACAGGTGGAAGGTACACTGATGCGGAAATGCGTTTTTTACAAAAGTGCACTACCTACCTACTTACACTTCAAAATGTATGGAACAGCAGATTTTTCTAAAACTTACTGGAGAAAAATTTCATGTTCAACCCCCACCGGGTTCAGATTGACGTACTGGTTATGTGGTAACAATTTTCGAGTCGGTATTTCTTCCACCTTGTATAAATATGTAGGATAACCAATAATTATGGAAAATCCACAAACCTCCTCAATATGCGAGCTCCCACTCGTCACCACCAACTCCATCGCCTGTTCAAGCCCAGCTACCAGATCCTTCTTTGCTTCCACTTTATTCAAAAACACATTCACCCCCTGGGTAACTACTTCACACCCCATCTTGTTACCAATGAGAACATTTGACAGAAATTCTAACTTTCCTTCCACTATCAAAGAGACCTGAAATGAAATTAACTTTATTTACAAGGATAGGATATTCACACGGCGACAAATCAAGCTGTACATAGACAGATGGTTAGATTTTCTAAAACAATTCACCAAAACTAGAATTAAATATGTATACATTCTGAAAATTTGAGTTGCTAATCAATAGGCATTACAACCCGTATTTCAAATCATGCGTCCTTAATTAATAATCAAATTAAGTAAGAAAAACTGATGCAAAAATCATTAATTTTATAATCATTTAGATTTCAATCATCTAGGTAGCTCGTGAAATTCAATTTGCCTTACTTTTTTTGCAATTTGGCGGTAGATAGATAGATAGACTCTGAGGTGGTAGGTAAGTGAGCATGAGGTCCTGGGTTCGAATCCCGGGTCGGACAAGGTGTTATTGGGTTTTACCATTAGGAATTTCTCAGTAGCAACCACGGAGTCTGGATTTGTGTCCGGTTAATGGCAATAGGCCACCCCCTATTACAAGGGACTTAAACATAACTGGCGAAATGTGATTGTACTATTATATAGGTACACCGGTGCGTAACCGTTTGGGCATAACAAGTTTAGTGTGATGTTGTGTTAAATAAAGCCGTTTCATTTATCACCAACCTGACCAAGTTTGAAGACACCACATTTACTCGTCACAAAATCGAGTAACAGCTCATTCGATCCTGGTTTTAAAACCACCGCTTCTACAGAAAAACAGTTTTCGTAACTATTTCGCATCGTTGCGGACGGTTTCCGGTATTTACAGCTGTCGGAGCGTTTTAGCGTTACTTTAGGGTTTTGACATTCAACTGTGACTTTCTGTAATGATCTGTCTTCTTTGTAGTGAAGCTGTGAGGTTATGTGTAAAGGATTTAGTAAAGGATTCTTGGGTTTTAAGTCGTCCAGTCTTATGCTGAAAAGAAAATAACATGTAATAAGTAATGGTTTAAAACTAAATTTTTAACTTTCAAGTGTTAACGGATAGTAAAAGATGTTTATTTGTTTTCATCATCATCATCGTCATTTCAGCCGAAAGACGTCCACTGCTGGACATAGGCCTCCGCCAAATTTCGCCACATTGACATAACATAGGGGGTTTTCCATAATCGCCACGCTTGGCAGGCGGGTTGGCGATCGCAGTACGTTTGTTACAAAAGCATAAAGAACGCTGCTGCCCATTCTCTGGCAAGTCCCTTAGTCGCCTCTTACGACACCCACGGGAAGATATGGGTTGGTGCTATTCTTTACGTCCGACACCATACAGAGCAGAGATAATTTGTTTTGTTTTGTTTTCCCCATATTTCGGCTCTGAACGAAAAAGAAAGAGTTTAGACCGATTTGTCTGCACACAAACACCCACCCGCAATAACTTCAGTTTATCCGTCATCATGGATTTGCAACACAGCGCCAAAAAATGGGAAACGCAAAACAAATAGTAAGTATCCTGTTTCTAGTATTAGTGATAAAAAAAAACATTCTTACCTTGTAATTAAGTCAGTAGTTTCACTCTCGGGCTCAACGGCCCCCCGTCTCGGCGAGTTAACACTACTGCTAACACTTAAATCAGTCTTATAACTTTTAACAGGCGTCTTCTTCTCTGCCTTATCGTCCTTACACCTCTCTATACTTATAGCTGCCCTAGTACACGTCACGTCCTTCGGCAAGTAGCTCACCACCGTCATGCGACATTGAACCTTATTGTCAGTGATATAAACACCACGTTCTGATGGTACTAAAGTTGCTGAAACGACCTTGAAACATTCGTTCAGCTCTGTGAGGACCGTTTCGGTCTTCTTGGATAGGTTCTCTCGTATAGCTTTCATCATTTCTTCGAAATAGAAGTTTCTGACTAGGATTTCTAGTTCGGCTGTGCTTGCTATTGTTGCTGAGAGCTTTGTGTATCTGAAAATAAAAACGTTTAGATGTCAAACTTGTGACGGAAAACTTATAAAATTTGCTGTTCACTGCTTCAAAAGATTCTTGTAGAAAAAACGGCCAAGTACGAGTCGGACTCGCGCATGAAGGGTTCCGTACTATTATTTATAAAAACGAGCAAAACTCACTTTTTTGTATGGGTGCCCCCCTTAAATTATTAATTTTATTCTGTTTTTAACCCCCGACCAAAAAAGAGGGGTGTTATAAGTTTGACGTGTGTATCTGTGTATCTGTGAGTCTGTCTGTGGCATCGTAGCTCCTAAACGGATGAACCGATTTTGATAAAAGTGGTGTCGTTTGAAAGGTATTTTAATCGAGAGTGTTCTTAGCTATGTTTCGAGAAAATCTGCTCAGCCGTTTGAAGATCATCACCTCTTTTCTAGTTGATGAAGGGATATAAACAACTTTTACAGGTAGTCTATTTGAAATTTAAAATGTTGTCGCCTGTCACCATGGGCATTGCTAAGGGGGGGGGGGGGGGGGTCACACACCCCTCCCCCCTAAAATTTATATTTTTGTTACATTTATATCTTTCCTTGGTTTCGTTAATTAGAGTTAGAGTTCGAGAAGAGACGCAACACCGAGAAAGTTGGAAGGAAAGGGGGAGGCATATGCCCAGGAGTAGGACAGTCAAGGCTAAGAAAAAATAATATAAGCTTAAAAAGCACGAAAAAAAATTAAATTAAAAATTTAAAAAACCCCCGACACTCACTTAATTTATTTTTGGGTTTTTGAGGTTTTTTGTGTCGGAGGTTTTTCAAATTTTTAATTTCTTTTTTTTTAGTATTTGTTGTTATAGCGGCAACGGAAATACATAATCTGTAGAAATTTCAACTGGCTAACTGTCACGATTCATGAGATACAGCCTGGTGACAGACGGACGGGCGGACAGCGAAGTCTCAGTAATAGGGTCCCGTTTGATCCTTTGGGTACGGAATCCTAAAAAAGGTAGGTTAATCGTCACTTTCTATCATGCATTTTTCGTATGTCATCCTATAGTTAGGTAGATAAAGCTTGGTTATTTCCACTTGGGCAATGAGTCACTCTACTAAATTCATTCCACATTGCTCTACTTCACTTGAATATTCAGTCGATCTGACTCTTCTCTTCCCTAATACAGTGACGACGTCGGAAAAATCGTAAGAACATAGTGTGCCGCTGATTTTCGATTTTGTGCCTTAGTCTAACCAACAGAGTGCTCAATGTCCATTACGACCTTTCAAATTTCTAGGTTAAGTGAACAAACATATCAATTCAGGACTAAAAATAAAAATAAACCCACCGATCCATATCATTCATCTTCTTAGCAGCTGCCACGAGCTCAAGTCTGGTCTGTGCAGCCAGGTCCCGCCAGCCCTGCTCTTCATAAGACCTGAGGGCATCCATGAGGAACACCACCGCTTTACCGGTCTCGCCTAGCTCTGAGTAAAAGGCGGCAAGGTCCCGGCCTATTAGACGGGCGAATCTGTAAATTGGTAAGTAAATGTTTAAAAAGTTAAATTTGAAGGTCCATGAAATTATTTTCGTTTGCAACAGTAGTTTCAAAATACTGACCAGAACCTATTAGTTATTAAAATTTAAACCTTGACCTCATTAATTTAAGAGCTATAATAACGTTTGCATGATAAAATCTCTCTTGCGATTTTTTAACGAAAGACCAGTCAATCATTGACATTATTAAAATGAGATTAAACCATCAAGATGCTCCAAGGCTTTGTATGATTCTGACCTAATTAGGACCCTTGGTGACCAAAGAGAAATAAATCAAGATTTGGCCAGCCGTAGAGAATCTTACCTTAACCGCCCAATATGCTTATAGGTCCCCATAGCCAACTCAGCCAGCTCCAAGTAATACTGTTGGAAGCAGGTCTTGCTACATAGCGCCTCCTTTAACCGATCTGTCGGGGTGGGATGCTGATTGTTGGTCTCGTTATCACCCATCCCGGCCGATAACATAACCACTAGGTGCAGTTGTTCTGACGAAGGGTCGGGACTGCCGGGAAGTAAGCCGCAGAGCTTGCCTAGTTCGTGGAGCTGAAACAAGGAGTTATAAAGTTATATAAATAGGGATAATTGCGTTACTTAGAACTTTCGTTACTTTGCGTTACTTCTTATTTTGTACAGATTATTGTTGTTTAAATGAGGTTTGCAAAGAGGTAGGCACGAGGTCCTAGGTCGATTTCCGGGTCGGGAAAAGTCCATGGAGTATGGATGTGTGCCCCATTGATGGCAATAGGCTCGCCACCTATTACATGGTAGTTTAACATACCTGGCGAAATGGGGGTGCATTATTAAGTACACCTCTGACTATGTTATGTTGTCAAATTTCACTAATTTCGGAAGCAAACAAAATAGACCGTTTATTCATGACTTCATGAGCTAATCAAATGACTAGGATAAACCATTCTGAAATGTGCATGTGACTATAACCGATGGCGACCTTGTCACTCAATTTATATTAACCTAATTATAGTCATTGTTTATATACTGTGTTTAGTTATAGTAACTCGCATTATTAAACTCATTGTGTTATACTAAATGATCATGATTTCATATTATATAGAACTTCTAACAAAAGTTCCATACACGCAAGCCTATTGCCGTGTAAATCGGCGCTCCGTCACCGGGGGCATTTACCTGTAATATAACAGTTCAGATTCGAGCATTATATCAGTGAGTGAGGAGAAGTGAGCATTACAGTGCGAAACCTGCAATGATACAATTTGTAAGAATGACTTGTTTCAGTACAAAATTGAATCTTGAATTGTTACATTAAAGGTGAATGCTCCAGTGAGTGAGCGCCTTTGCAGGCTTGTTTCCGCTTTACAAATAGCAATGTCGACTATATGTTTTAAATCCTGAAATGATTTAAAATCGGGCCTTGAAAAAGTGGCAACATCAGTTGAGTTAGTTTAGACTACTTTAGACATTCGTAATGTAATGCAAGGATACATCACTCAACAAAGCAATATTGTCGCAGTTCTGGCTCCAAGCCAACATTTAAAACATCAACTGTGGCCAAGGGCGTGCCCAAGGGGCTCGGCTGTCAGGTGATTGATTTCGGATTGTTTGACAAAAATAAAATTATGACAGTGAATTACATAATGACTATGACATCTTCAGGCGTCTAATCCAATGTTTGAAATTCTCATTACAGTGAAAAGACTCAAAATAATTTAAAAATCTTATAATACCATTACAGGCATGCTATTTTTATAAAAAGAGTAATTCACATGCGCGCAACGTTTCTGTGCATGTCCGTGGTACACTTGACTGCTTACTCTTATATGCGCGCAACGTTTCCGTGCATGCAATTCGTAACGAACAAATGCAAGCGCATTAGAAGAAGAAATCTTAACTTATCCTTTGCATTATGAAGCAGTGGAGCCACAAAGAAACACCCACACACATCTAAAGCGTTGTTGTTAGCTGCCGAATTCTCACATGCGCGCAACGTCTCCGCGCATGCCATTTGCGCCCCGCAAGCGGTCGCGCTTTCCACTGCTGATGCACCTCATGTTAGTTGAATATAACGGATTTATTCTTACCTTATCCTTAGCATTGTGCAGCAGAGGGGCTTGAGTCGCAGTACACATATCCAAGGCGTTATTATTAGCTGCCAATCTCTCACATGCGCGCAACGTCTCCGCGCATGCCAGTTGCGCCCAGCAAGCTGCCGCACCTTCCACTGCGGTTGCGCCGAGGAGGGACAGCTCCACTAGAGTGTTGTGGACGGTGGATAAGCAGCGGGAGGCGATCTGGAAAGTAAAGATAACGGCGACATTCAAATATTTTCAAATGAAAGAAGATAGATGGAATAAAAATAGTCTTTTATCCAATTTTTTTCGAAGACTACTGGAATTCAAACTATACTCATACGCGCTTGGAGTTGGTTAAATTACCCTATGTGGGTATCGGGGCTGTTAATTTAAAATTGTCTCGTGTGGCTATTAATTTAGCAACGAGTACTCTTTTCACTGGCCGTAATTAAATTTAGATTCTTTGTTTTTCTAAAAGGCCGAACTATGTAATCAACAATGATATTTATGACGGTCATTCACCAGCTTCACTTCTAAAACGCCACGCGATGACGTAAAACTCATTATTCCATATCATATTGTTCTAAATATAACCCACATGATAAACATCAACAGTTAACAGATTAACCGCTCATCCCGTTTATTACTATGCCATCACGGTGTAACGACTTATTTCCTGACGAATGACATAATTCCACCGTTACTTACTATGTCCATACATAACAGTATTTCAACAAGGAACAAAATATGGTCCAAATCGGACACAAGCAAATTGAAAGCGTTTAGACTTTACACGGATACTAAGTATGCTTTCGGTAATAGTTTACTACTCCTGAGAAGTCGGGGCTGATTAATAACAGTTGGTCGGGTCGCTCTAGAGGTTAAGTCGCGCTTGCGTGGGTCCCTGGTGGGTGACCACCCGTTACATATCGAGTTTTCTCCGTGCCTGGAAAGTACGTTAAGCCGTTGGACCCGGCTGTCGATAGATAGATCTTTGACAGCCGTTACTGGTGGCGCGAAAGTCTGACAAGCAGTCTTACCAAGGGTTTTCTTATTACCCAGTACTAACTGGGTTGTGGAGGTTAGATAGGCAACGCACCATTTAAAAGACTGGTATTCAGCTGTTTCCGGTTAGACTGGAAACCAACCCCAACATAGTTGGGAGAAGGCTAAGCAGATGATTACTACCCTAACCCCCAAGTTTGATTTCAGAAAAAGTAACCAATAAAACTAGTTGGTTTACTGGTTACCATTACACTGTGGTTTTTGTCCGCACTTGACCTACCTCAACAATGTGGTAATGATAGGTCGTCAGCGTTATGCATGGCTGGTCACGGTGAAAATATTGGTTTGACGAACACAGGTGGACATGAAAATCTGAGTGGGGTAGTACCGTTGTACCGTGACAGAATAGAAATGCCTCTTCGACGTGGATTGACACTGAGGAATCTTTCAGACATTTGCAGTTTGTATGTAGTCCGATTTCAGCTAATATCAATTAGGGATCAACTACTTCCAGCTTAATGCCAATGTTTGTTTTTAAACAAACATAAAAAACACACATTGGCATGATGATAGAAGATTTATTAAAACAATAAATATTGGCTTTACTTTGGCAAGTTTGACTTGAAATTTAAACCGGAAAAGAGCAATTTATTTACATACTCATTCTGCAGTAACTGCTGTATGAATGTGAACAATAAGAACATACTAGGTTCACATACATATGAGAGGTTTTGAGAGGTCTCTTTTTACACGACAGCCCAAAAAAAAAGAGTGTTATTACCAGAGGTCGGAATTAGGTAGAGTTATTTGTGTACTTACATTGATTTCATACAGCGAAAGAATAAAGTGGATATGCCTCAACTCCCGAGATTAATTTTAAAGAGCAGAAAAATCCCGTGATTTATTAAATAAAAAAGTTATTTACCTTTACACAATTTAAACCATCCGACATCGGATGTCCGAAGTTGCACAATTCCAATGTGCACACGCAAGGAAAGACCCATATTAATATCAACATTTCGATGCAATTACAAAAAAAAAACTATCTAATTCCTACCTCTGGTTATTTATTACTCATTTCTAGTGCATACACCAGTCTCCCACAAAGGATTTATTAGATGTAATGTGTCTTCATATTTTTGTCTTTGTGGAAGAAAAATAAAAAGTAAATTATTTAAAAAAAAATGCCGTTCAACGCACCATGTTATCAAATAAAAACAATCATTTCAAGTATGGAATCTTTACCAAGAACCACTCCACGAATAATTCGGAACACACATTCGACGTTATAAATAATTCACGGTTGCTACACTTTATTGGACAGTAATTGGCTCGTAATTATCTTCAATGCTCGCGTTTGATTGTTTGCACATACATCACGTTAACTGTATATCGTTACTTGAAACAGGCTAGCTATTAGTTTTATGTTCTAGTGCTTATTGGAGACGATTTAAGAGAATTTTTTTTTTTCTTGGTAGTGAGTGGGTTTGCGAAATTATAACTACTAAGGTAATTGTAGTCGTCAATACATCTCCTTTAAGTTCACGTAATACCATGAATGACTATTTCATGAAAAAAACCGAGCAAGTGCGAGTCGGACTCGCGCACAAAGGGTGCCGTACCATTAAAACGAAAAAAAAAAACATTTTTTTGTATGGGAGCCCCGCTTAATTTTTTTTTTTTCGGTTTTTAGTATTTGTTGTTATAGCATCAACAGAAATACTTATTCTGTAGAAATTTCAACTGGCTAACTATCACGGTTCATGAGATACAGCCTGGTGACAGACGGACGGACGGACGGACAGCGAAGTCTCAGTAATAGGGTCCCGTTTGACCCTTTGGGTACGGAACCCTAAAAAGTCATTCAATGGGATTTAATGAACTTGGACTGACTTGAGTGAACTTTTGATGATTTTAATGATATAATTATAACTCAGTAAAGCCATATTTGCTACGGTCGCAAATCATATTTTAATGAACATACAACCCGAGAGTAACCAAATTAAAAAATCATCATCATCAGCTTATAATGTTCCCACAGCTGGGACACAGGCCTCCTCTCTATGAGACGTAGTGGGCTGTAATCCACCACGCGGGCCCAATGCGGGTTGGTAAATGTGACATGTCTTCGAATTTTTAGTTCTAGGACATGCCGGTTTCCTCAAGATGTTTTCATTCTTGTGTCTTCAATGCTCATACCATCTCTCTTTGCAGTGGGACATGTGTGGTTGCGCGGAAGAAATGGGACCGCGGAATAGGCCGCAGATCGGATGGTAGATGGGATAAAAAAGTATTGGAGCCGAGACCAACTGGCTATGGGAGCGTAGAGAGGCGTCGAGCCAAGGACCAACGAACTGGTCAGAGGAGCAGGCAAGAGGATGCTGGAGACCGGGTTAAGAGGCATGAAACTCAGCATTGTGTAGATACAGGTGGTAAACAGTTTTCATATAAAAACTTGCAAAAACTATGACCATCAATATCTCCTTAGTTAACCGCATCTATCAACTAGCAGCACGGAATAAAAACGCACTTTTGCATGCAAAAGCATACAAAACTGCGTTTTTATTCCGTGCTGCATCCTTTTCTATCGCTTAGAACCTTCATTTGCTAGAGCGAGAAACAGAGCGGGAATTTATTTATTCAATGGAAAGCACATCATCGCCGGCAGCATCGACGAGGCTGCGACGGCTCACGGTATTATTTAGCTCTAGCAAATGACGGTTCCGAGCAACAGAAAAGGATAAAAGCATTGAAAAATGCGATTCCGTTCTGCTAAACATGGTGCAAACCCTTAACCTGAAAGTTTCCAGGTACAAGGAAGTCAGCGTTTCAGAAGGTATAAGAAAGTCGATGTGATTACGTGTCCATGTAGACCATAATTTCTCCACTGATATTCATCAGCAGCTAATATCATGGCCACTAATTGCCTACAGGCCTCATTAACCAATCTAAAACTAGAAGAGAATAATCTATGAATGTAATAAATCAGAATACACGGCCGCGGTTGTGTGTTCATAATTGCAGTATCCAGCGTGTGTGGGTATGCGACGTCAGAACGGGTTATATTTCATGTAACGCATGACGTATCAGATATAAGGTGCATGTTAGTATCATGGATACTGTGATAACTTTATATGCAGACGTTGTTTATGGAACCTTTCATAATGAATATTGTAATAGGCTAAAGCGTATAGAATATCTATACAAAAAAATAAAATTGAATTGTGTCTGATTGTAATTTCAAAATAACAGCTTTTTACTGGATGCATATGAAAGTAATAAACAGTAAGTTATAACAAAGAAACAAAGTTTTTAATTTTTGTCTGTCTATTTGTTCCGGCTAATCTCCGAAACACCCGGACCGATTTTGACGGGACTTTTACTGTCAGATAGCAGGTGTTATAAGGAGTAACTTAGGAACTTTTATTGTAGTAAAAGAATTAGGGTTCTGTGCAAATAAATTAAAACCCTTGACACCCGTTTCAAATAGAAAGAAAGAAAGAAAGAAAACATATTTATTTGGCACATGCCACAAAAGAACACAGTAAAAATTTAAAAAAAAAAACTTAAAACCAAAACTGAAAAAGATAATATTGTGTGTCTCACGGCTGCGCCAAATAGGCCCAGTTCAGCAAACTGCCGAGCAGCTAGTGCCCGACGCTGGTTTTCAACTGGACCCGAGATAGGGGGCCTCCCAAATAGGGAGTTAATATTTTTATAATAATTATTCACAAGGACGAAAGTCGCAAGCACCAGCTAGTTATAAGTATAGCTCGCAGCTTAGTGGGTGAATGCCGAACACAGCCTATACGTGAGAATTATTGTGCGAAAGGTGGCCAAATGTCATCATACGATTTTTTCATGACAGAGAATGGTAATAGTCCTTCTGAGCGTTTTCGATCATGGCGACCATCGGCGCGGGAGATCTTATAGCACAAGGCTGTGAGCGTAACACTTTGCCCGATAGTCGAACCTAGGACTCCATTAGAAGAAGGTACCATGTGTGTAAACGTCAGAATTATTATATACGGTTATAAAAAGGCTACAAACGAAAAGATAATTGAATTCCTCCTGTATCGTGGGTGCGTTTACAAACATTTAAACTAACAAACAAACAGCCAGACCCGGAGCAACTATCTGTAGGCATTTGTTCCGTGCGGGTATCGAACCCGCGACACGCAGCGCAGCAGTCGATCGCTCAACCACTGCGCCAACCACGCCGTCAAATATATACATACAAGTTAGTGTCCGACCGAAGCTTCGGCTTCGGCTTCGGCCACCTTCGGCCAAAAAAGCACCTTCGGCATAATCTTCGGCTTCGGCCAAAAATTTGCCGAAGGTTTGGCCAAAGCCGAAGGTTTGCTAGTTGTCAAAATTTGAAATTTACTGAACGATGCTAGAGCGAGACGGAGAGTGTGCAGAGCAGCAGAGTTTCGCCGCGCCGCCGCACCGGACCAAACGAATCGCAGTTAGTAAACTAAACGAGTCAAAACAAGTTTGAGAGCGCGTCTTAAAATTCTAATAAGTGTTTTGTTTTTAAATATTTCATATTTGTTATTACAAATTATTTTAAATCTTTAGAGCTCTCACAATATGTATCAAGTATATTCTGAGATCAAAGTAACTATCGTATTTCTCAAGGTCAATGATACCTTCGGCTTCGGCTTCGGCCGAAGGTTTTGGTGAATACCGATTAATCGGCTTCGGCTTCGGCTTCGGCCAGAATTGCACCTTCGGTCGGACACTAATACAAGTAGATATTTATCACCCATGTAACATCCCGTTTAGGCTCAAATGACATAATTCAATAGAGTATTATTTGGACGAAATACAACATGCATTGTTTATTGATAAAAATACAAAAATGAGTGACTAATCCCTTTAGTAAAGTCAGTGTTGAGGGTGATAAGAAAAATACATATAATTATTTATGTATATTGTATGGGTATTACCATGTTTATGTACACATGAATTTCTATGATAAAATTCTATGTTTTGCCTTCAGTCCGTGGGAAAATAGCTCGATAATAAGTATTATAAAGCTGAAGAGTTTGTTTGCTTGTTTGAATGCGCTAATCTCTGGAACTACTGGTCCGATTTGAAAAATTCTTTCAGTGTTAGGTAGCCCATTTATCGAGGAAGGCTATAGACTATATATCATCACGCTACGACCAATAGAAGCGGAGCAGTAATGAAAAATGTCGCAGACGAAGATCCGCGGGACAACTAGTAGCTCGATAAAACGGTAAGTGTGTTAAACATATAGTGATGCAAACTGATAATACGTACCTCCCAAGGTTTTGACGAAGGAAGTAACATGGCACTTTGACGTTGAAACAAATAGCTTCTAAAATCCAATAGCGAAGCTTTCTTCTTTATTATCAGTTCTCTAAGATGTTGCGGAACCAAGGCAGTTAATCTCACTGCCTGCCAAGACGTTACAGGTTGCTTGAATGTCTCAAGCCATTTTGGACTCTCTGTTACATTAGAATTGAGCACAAATTGGGAGAATAAAGCATCTAATTCGTCATACTGGACTAACGCCTCATCATACAAGCCTAGCATTTCAAGTACAAATGCTAGCTGTTCCTGAAAAGTTTAAGAAAATTAGCAATTCCTATCAGTACACACTTTTACAATAAAAATCTATTAAGTTTGAATATCACATATTTTTGTTGACATCTATGGCTGTAGGTGTCAATAGATTAGAAATTCTGAAGCTTCAAAAAAAACCTTGGTTATTGAGTTCAAACTCAAAGCATTTATTTCAATTAGACCATTACAGGCACTTTTGAAAGTCAAAGAACAAAAAAAGAGAACGCGAAGCTACAGTCCCAGTCACAAGACATAATAACTTGTGAAAGTACTGTAGTTGTTCATCATTCATCATCATTTCAACCCAAAAGACGTCAGCTGCTGGACATAGGCCTCCCCCAAGTGTCGCCACATTGACATTTTGGGGGGTTTTGTCATAATCGCCATGCTTGGCAGGCGGGTTAGCGATCGCAGTACG
This sequence comes from Cerastis rubricosa, assembly GCA_949152445.1. Taxonomy (NCBI): domain Eukaryota; kingdom Metazoa; phylum Arthropoda; class Insecta; order Lepidoptera; family Noctuidae; genus Cerastis; species Cerastis rubricosa. The sequence continues at coordinate 7,205,190 of OX424547.1, forward strand.
GTTGTTACAAAAGCACAGAGGATGCTGCTGCCCATTCTCTGGAAAGTTCCTTAGTCGCCTCTTACGACACCCACGGGAAGATATGGGATGGTGCTATTCTTTACGTCCGACACCATACAACAAGACAGACAGACAGTTCTCCCCATCATTGGCAATTTATTATTATTTTGTTATTGAGTTAGTAGTATGATATTTATGTTCATGGTTTAGCCAAAAATGCTTACCTGCAGAATAAAATATTTACAAAAATCCCAATCCGGATCATTTCGTTTCTCCCTCTGTTCTCTCATATACTCCTCAAATTTAATAAGGGCTTTATTATATGCTACGAGGACAAAATGTCTAATCTTTGCTACCAGTGCCCTCCATGACTCTGCACTCCTTGCCTCAGATTTGATAGGATTTATAACAGATATAAATCTATCTTCTGTCTGCTTCACGCCAAAATCACCCTTAATTTTGTCCAAGACTGTGGTTCTCGGTAATAATTTGTTTGTTTTTCGTATGTCATAAGTTTCTACTAGTACTATCATCCAGTCAGTTATGCCATTTTTATCGAGTTGTTTCAGCCATGCCTCTATATCTTCTCTTAGAGTTGTCTTATAATATTCTATGTCCTGTTAAAGAAGGTTGAAGTTTCAATATTAATTTTGTGATAGTTACAAAATAAATAAAAATCCCAACAATTTTGAGTTTCATTCCATTTATAATTTAAAAGACGTAATTTACAGTGTTACTGGGTATTTTCCATTATTCTCTTTCCCTTATCCCAATTTATTTGGAGTTGCAGCATGTTCTCTGATATCATGCTTTTTAGGGTTCCATACCCAAAGGGTCAAACGGGACCCTATTACTGAGACTTTGCTGTCCGTCCGTCCGTCCATCTGTCACCAAACTGTATCGAGCTCATGAACCGTAATAGTTAGCCAGTTGAAATTTCTACAGATTATGTATTTCTGTTAATGCTATAACAACAAATAATAAAAACTGAATAAAATAAATATTTAAGGGAGGCTCCCATACAAAAAAGTGATTTTTTTGTACGTTTTTATAAATTAGGGTACGGAACCCTTCGTGCGCGAGTCCGACTCGCACTTGGCCGGTTTTTTTATTACTGTGGGCGTTACCCCGTTAAATAAAATAAATAACAAAGTAGTAGAAGTCATAGACACATGACATAATGTCATACTTGTAATCCCTGAAGGGTTAGGCAAACATTTACCTCTTGTTCAACAACATTATGCCAATTAAGTTTAAGTTATATGAAAATAAAAACAAGCATATACAAAAAAGTAACTTTTTTGTATGGGAGCCTCCCTTAAACATTTATTTGTTCTGTTTTTAGTATTTGTTGTTATAGCGACAACAGAAATACATAATCTCTAGAAATTTCAACTGGCTAACTATCACCGTTCATGAGATATAGCCTGGTGACAGACGGATGGACAGCGAAGTCTCAGTCTCAGTAATCGGGTCCCGTTTGACCCTTTGGGTGCGTAACCCTAAAAAACTAAGTTTGTGGCAGTGGGTGTATGGCATAGTATTGATTTTGTTGGGCTCAAACTATGTTTTCTGTTAAAAACTAAGTAGTTTGCTAATGGGTTGAAGCAACAATCACTTGACCATGTGTGCATTAGAAAATAAAAGTAAAACATTGTGCATGTTTTAATTATAGAATTTATATTAACAAAGAATGCTATCAAATATGAAGTTTAGTTATAAAACCAATAAGTAAACCTTATCAGCGGAACACAACAATAGTACATTGTTCACCGAGAGGAGAAAGTGACCGATTACCGTCGAGGGTGTCGTTTGAAGCCCGAGCCGTAGGCGAGGGCTTTAAAACACCCGAGATCGGGAATCGCACTTTCTCTCGAGTGATACATAGTGCTTTATACTACACCTACGAGAAAAATAAAAAACTAAATCTTTACTAATTAAAATTTATATTGAAATTGTTGCAGTTAGTGAAGCTTAATGTAACACTTTTTCCATTAATGTTTGTTTGAGATGTTTGCGACAATGTAGGAGGAATAACTGGCTGTGCTGTTGGCACTGCGCTCGAGAAGGCTGTGGTGCCAAAGGGGCAACTGGCTGCTGAGGGGCATCTGGCATCGCCGCGCTCGTTGATGGTTGAGGAGATGAGTCTTGATGCACATTAATCGATCCCGATATTTGGTTATTTGTTCGTGTTCTGTTTTCTACGGAATTCTCTATGTAGCTTTCTGCAACAGCGGACGATTTCCAACCACCGTGACGTTTTATTGTGGTTAAATCAGCACCAGTATCGGCAAGAATATTTGCTGAAGTTCTGCGAAAGCAGTGGCCAGTGTATTCTAGTGGATTGAGTAAATTAAGGTAGGAAGCTATTTCTCTTGGCACACTTATTTTGTTTTTCCCAATTACTTGTTTCGTACATTTTTTGTTTTTATATTGTAGTAAAAACCGATTGGTTTTGGGGTCACTGGGGCGAATTTCGTTATATTTCTTCACTATCTCATAAAATAAGCCCGATATAACAAATGATCGCTGAATTTTGGTTTTTGTGTTAGGAATATTGACGATTATTCCATTTTCGAGGATTTCGATATCGTCTGTTGTCATATCCACAAGTTCTTGCGAACGACAGGCCCCATTTACTCCTAAAATCATAATAACCTGTAAACAAAAATATCAAACATGAAAACCTAGTAGATTTCTACTCATAAATAGGTACGTAATAAATCATAAACCAGTGCATTTTGTTCATAAACTTACCTTCATCAACAAATATTTGTCATCTGGAGCATTCTGCAAAAAGGAATAAACATCCTTTGTAGTAAGCACTTTTGATTTCTTACTACGGAATCCCTGAGACTTTCTTTTCAGAAATGCTGTAAGTTTTTTGTATTCTTGAATATTTATGTCGTTTCTTGTCAATATAGTACTTTTCAACATTGAGTACATAGACCATAACGTACTTGGTTTGTATTTTTGCGCTTTTTCACTGAAATAAGCTAGCAAAACAGTTTCAGAAAAAGATGCCGCATTTTTTTCACTTTTCCATTGCAAAATATCGTCACAAGTTTTATTATATTTTTTAATTTAACTGATTTCTGTGGTAAAAGGTTATCAATCAGTATTTTTGCTGTTTCCTTCAACTGCGGCGGAGTTACAAAAATCTTCATCATCACTATCACTACTTATCATTTTGATAGTTTTATTTTACTTTTCTACGAAAACTGAATCCTCAAACAACACACAAATTGAAAAGGGCGCCAATGGCGTCTGCAATTTTCACATGTTCTTTTTTCAAATTGTTTGACACTATCCAACACACAGCTAGTGGCCAGTGTCATTTTGCGAACTTGGAGATAAAAACTCACTGTAAAAACTTTTTGGCTTTTGATATTTAGGTTACCAGCGCATAGTCTTACCCAAAATTAAAAAAGAAAAACCACGTAAGAAATGGATTTTCATACACTTTTCTCTCCCGCTCAGATGCGTTTTCTCGCCGCATATTTGTTCGATATGCAATGACGTACTTTCTACCGTAAATTTGATACAGTATCAAGGTACTTTCCGAGCAGGTGTAGTATAAAACTATTTTTATTGTAACTTGACCATTGAGGTAAGGTTTTTAAATCAACATTAATATTATTGACTAGCTATGCCCTCAATCTTAGTGCGTGTGAAATCATTTTAAAAATATTACTAGGTTTTAATTTTTTTGAACAGAATCCTAACCAATTATATAAAATCTAAAAAAGCTTAAGTTACTCCTTATATCATCAGCTATCAGCCAGTAACATTCCCATCAAAACCGGTCCAGCCATTTTGGTTCGGCCAGAACAAAAAGGAAAAAAAAATAAAAAGTATATGTTTTATTATAAGTTAGTACCATGCAAACTTTTAAATGCATTCAGTTAACAGCTGTTATTTTGAAATTACAAACAGACACTTAGATTTTATTTATTTGTACAGATGTAAGAGACTCTGCTTGATATTATTTTGGTACTACAAATCAAGAAAGATTTTTATCCTACAAAATAAATAACAGACTGACCAAGCAGGTAGGGCAAAATGCAACAAAAACAGTGCAGGAAAATAAAGTTAAACCTGATTTTATTTGGTTTGAATTAAGTAGTTTTTTTTTTAAATTTTGGGTGGCAACAATTGGCTATATGAAACAAAAAAATATACAAACCACACAATCTGTCCAGTAAATATGGAATATGGGCTTCTTCAATAAGTTCAGCTCAGGCTGCACCCTGTCTTTATTATACTTGGTGAACGATGCCTCCAAATACACAGACTTGGTGGCCCGTCCATACGATCGTCTCCATTCACATGAGTCCTGCGGTATGGCGGCCACTAGGGGCGCCTCTAGGGTACAGAACAGATTCCAGTCTCCCGCGCCTGATATCAATAAAAATAATTTGTTTATTCCGATAAAAATAGTCAAAGATTTGCATAAACATAAGGTGAAACTTACATGTAACAATCGGTTTGTGTGTCATGCCTTCACGGTTACCTGCTAAACTATCGACACCCTTCATTTTTCATCTGCTTTTCATCATCAGCACAATCCGTCGATTTTGCGGGCATGACACAAATAACACTCCGATTATTAGTCCAAACGGAATCCACCCACTTTATTCGTGAATATTAATTTACAACCAACATATGGATACAGCTATTCTGTCTCAACTGCTAATTAACTACGGTGGATATTTTCATTAATTCTCATTATTTTTAACTCGTTTTGACTTTTTTGAAGAAATTAAAAACGAGAATTTGTCAAAACTCGCTGTCATCACCCAACTCGACAGATAATTGCGTTTCGTTTCATTTCGTGTTACTGTTTTGTTGTCATGTTTTATAAAAAAGTCAGTTGCTTTTTTTGTTGCCTTATTCTAAAAAAATAAACATGTCTATTCAGTGATAAACGAGAAAATAACTCAAAGAAGTTGATGTTTTAACAAAATCGTGGGTGTCAAGTATTTTTTACAACCATGGATCGAAGGCCAATCTCGGTGGTGAAAGCACAATGGCCAATGTGTGCTTCTTTATTTAAGTACACAACGCATCGAATTATGTCATTCACATTTTTGACCTTTTAATTCCTTTGGTTTGGAGTTACCCCCAATTTAATTTATCTCTTTAGATAATTCAAAGCCTTCGGTTCTACAAAAAATATTTTATAAAATAGTTATGATCTTATGGATATGGCAACATTCTTCACTCTATATGTCTATGGCCTGCCAAAATGTCGCATTCTGTTTTGGTATCGTCTCATAATAAAAGAAATTAATTTCGGTAATTTACTCATTACTTTAGTGAATAAAAGCAAAGTGATTAAATGCTTTCATTTATACATTTTTGAAGCAAGTCTGGTGCATCAATCAGGTAATTTCCTACCTCCTAGATATCCTAGAACAGATAATTTCGTTATGTGAATAATTCCTTTTATTTTCAGTTTTATTATGACTTATTTTTGTGAATTTCTGATATAAACTATGTTCCTGGCCAAATATCGGACAGCCTAACTTAAACTTTCACAAATATATTACACAATATTGACGTTCACTATTATTATGCTTTTGTCCTTTATTATTCTGATTTGAAAATAATTATGTGCTCATTATTTTTTCTAATTTTTTAATGTATGGTATCTCAGAATAAAAATATAAGTAAGCCTATCAAATAAACTGCAAATTCATTTAATTTCGGTGTGCGTTCTATGAGCAAATTTTTTTTAAATTGTTGTATTTGTAACCTACAATTCTGTATATTGTATCCTCAGTCATGAATACCACGGCTCCAACGTCGGCGGATGCATGCCTGAGCATCGTGCACTCGCTGATGTGCCATAGACAGGGAGGAGAGAGTGAGGGCTTCTCCAAGCGTGCCATTGAGTCTCTCGTGAAGAAACTGAAAGAGAAGCGAGATGAGTTAGACTCTCTCATAACAGCAATAACTACTAATGGGGCTCACCCAAGTAAATGTGTTACGATACAGAGGACCCTTGATGGCAGATTACAGGTATTTTCTCAACCAAACATTTATTTAATAAAATTAACTTTGTGCATTAGACTTAATTCGCAACTAATTCAATTTCAACAAAATCTTTTGATTCCAAGGCTTACTGCTCAGGGTTTAAGGTTGGATGAACATTAATGTTTTGGAAACTACTGATCCTAGATTTGACCTTTGTCTCTTTCTTATTAGGTAATTAGAAAGAAAGGATTCATACACTTGGATTAAGTCTGAATAAAACTCATTCTTTTTCAAAGTATATATTGAAGATATAAGTATCATAAACACAAATGGACACTGAACCTGTTACTACTGCATGATTTTCTCCTCAACATTTATTTGAAAATATAATTTACTAAAGACACATGCACTAAACATCTTAACCAAGCATTTCTATTAAGTTATTGTTGGTGTATTAGTGTTTCATACTATTACTATAATAGAATTAATAGCTGTCTTGTATTTTTGAGCTATGAGTCACTGTAATGTTGAGGGTACTAGAAGGACTTTAAGGATGAGTAATCCACCTGGTTTTTCCATCCCCCATTTAACACCTACAATCCAATGTTCTGAATTATCACCTGTAAGATCACAAAGTGAGATTTCTCAGTTAAAATATTTCTTGATAATTCTCCAAACATTGAGTTCTGAGTGGTATTTGGTGATGGCTTGGCAAGTAGGCTATTGTTAATTTTTGGGCATACTATCTCTTCAGTTGTAAAACAATGATTGTGCTGTGTTTATAAATACTGTGTCTGAGAGGGGCTCATGTCTATATAATAACAGCTGCATGGGTTGATAAAGAAAGATAGAAAATTGTTTTTATTTGGACACCTTAAAAATTTTACAAATAAATAAACAAGACTAATAATCCCAAAACGGCCTCAGCTCAGCATAATCTTCAAGGAGCAGTTCTTCTTCTTGAGCTGCAAGGCTAAATGTTCCGGAGGATAATCAGTTGAAGGGTGTTCAGATGCCCATAGGTCTGCAAACCAGTCTCACAAAGGGGTATTGTATTACCTAGTAACTTGGTTATGGAGCTCTGATAGGCAGACAATGTTGCCTAGTAGACTATGCACCAATGGCAACATTGTGATGTTTTTAGTGATTTTTAGTTGTTAAGGTCTGTATTTACTAACATAAATTTTATTTTGATCAAATGTATGTCAGTCTGTAAGGTATCTATGGGCAAAGTTCCCTGAAAATAAATAAATACTGTTGTTGTTGGGAAAAGGTAAAAAATAAACTTATGATCATCCAGTTGAAAGGCAAATTAGCCTAAACCCAACAACTAATAAGTATTTGATTTTCATATCAATATAGAATAGAATATAACTTTATTGTACACCAAAAATGAAAAATAACGGGCTTACAAAACTGCTAATCTTATGGTTACAACGGCGGTCTTAAAGGCGGTCTTCAGTTTCAATTATATTGAAACTGAAGACTCATACTAATCTGTCTAATTTCTTATTAGGGTTAGTACTGAACCAACCCTGTTTGAGCTGAGAGGGTGTAGTATCTAAGCTAGGGCACTCCAATCAATTGGATTAGAACTTCCTGTTTGGTCTTAAAAACCATCAAAACTGTTAAGGATTAATATCCTTAATGCTGACGAACAATGCCAAGTTCAAATAATCGCCAGCCGGACTCAGGGTGGACAACCCTGAGTCCGACTGGCGATTATTTTAAATGAATTATAAAAAAAGCAGGGTTGGTCGGAGCCTGGATTTCATCAAACGGACACGTTCAAGCTTGAAATCGATATTCAGAGACCCTCGCACGAGTCTGTGATCACTTCCAGTATTAAACCTATTGATCACAGAGACGTCTCTGAATATACGCTTCTTGTCCGTTATGATGAAATCGATCTCGTTTTTAGTCATAGTGTCGGGGCTCTGCCATGTCCACTTCCTTTGGAGCTGTTTCTTGAAAAATGAATTCATCAAGAAAAGCCCCTCCCTTTCGAGGAAGTTGACAAGCATTTGCCCCCTATGATTCCTGCTACCATAACCATGGGATCCTACTACCGATTCGTTGTAGTTCTGCACTCCCACTTTGGCGTTGAAGTCTCCCATGACAACGTTGTAGTGGGCCCTGGTGGTGAAGTGTAAGGCCTTCGATATATCACCAAACACATCTTCCATCTCATCATCCGGGTGCGTCGAGGTCGGTGCGTAAACCTGCACAACCTTGAGGCTATACCTCTCGGTTAGTTTAATTACGAGGTACGCGACCCTGTTCGACACACTCGACACTTCTACAACGTTGTCACAGAGAGCTTTATTCACCAGAAATCCTACGCCACCCTGGGACAGCTGGTCTCCCTCTCGAAAGTATAGAAGGTGGCCTGATTCAAGAGTTACCGTGTCCTCCCCCTCTCTTCGGACTTCGCTTAACCCAAGAACGTGCCACCTTATTTTCTCGAGTTCGACTTCAAGTTGTGCCAGGTGCTCGTCGAGCCGTAACGTGCGTCCGTTGTACGTCGCCAAGGTCAGTTGTTTTCGGCGGCCTTCCGTAACCCGGGGATTCTTCGCACCCCCTGCCCTGCCGTTACCGTGACCGCCGCCTTGATCAGGAATAGCAGGGCGGCCGGGAACTGGGGGCCGTGGTCCACGTTGACTTGCCATTGGTAGGGCCCTGCTCCAAACTATAGTGGGATCTGAAAAGTTCCAATCTAACTTGGAGAACCGATTCGCTGCCGTGGAAACCACAAATAGCGTTGACATTGACCAGGCCCTCGAGAATGTGGTCGGAATCCTCAGGGAGGAAGGTGTGAGATTTTGCGAATTGCGGCGTAGGGACAGGAAGTCGAAGTTTTCGGAAGAAACGCTCAAGCTCATGGAGAAACGACGTGAACACCCACCAGCCACTTCGTCAGAGTGGCATGCTCTAAACAAGAAAATTGGCAAACTTGTACGACACGATCTCCGATGCTCCAACACTCGTTCAATAGAACGAGCGATCGAGCAAAATCGGGGATCCAAAGTGTTTGTTCAATCTCTTGGGAGAAGTCATCTGACGAAGCTGACCACTACAAGTGGAGCAGTCGTTTCTTCCGGGCCGGGGGTTCTTTCGGAAATTGAAAGCTTCTATAGTCAGCTGTACGCTACGCATGCATCTCAACCTGATCCCGAAAATGAGCAGTTCCGAGCTACATTAACACGCCACTTTACGGAAGACTTGCCAGAAGTCAGCCTGGACGAAATTGCGATGGCTCTCAAACAGCTTAAAAACGGAAAAGCCCCTGGAGAAGACGGTATTACGACTGAGCTCCTGAAATCTGGTGGTAAACCTGTAATGAAGGAGCTCCAGAGCATTTTCAATACTGTTCTTTTTGATGGGAGAACTCCAGAGGCGTGGAGTAAGAGTGTTGTCGTGTTGTTTTTCAAAAAGGGTGATAAAACTCTTTTGAAACACTACCGACCCATTTCACTCTTGAGCCACGTCTATAAGCTGTTTTCGAGAGTCATCACAAACCGTCTTGCGCGAAGACTCGACGAGTTCCAGCCTCCCGAACAGGCCGGGTTTCGATCGGGATACGGCACCATAGACCACATCCATACAGTGCGGCAGATTATACAGAAAACAGAAGAGTATAATCGGCCCCTGTGCTTAGCGTTTGTGGACTATGAAAAGGCCTTTGACTCGATCGAAACCTGGTCTGTTCTGGAATCTTTGCAGCGATGCCAAGTCGATTGGCGATACATCCAAGTGTTGAGAGGTCTTTACAACGCCGCTACTATGGCCGTCCAAGTCCAGAACCAGCAGTCTAAACCTATTCCCTTGCATCGTGGTGTGAGACAAGGGGACGTTATATCCACCAAATTGTTCACAAATGCATTGGAGGATATATTCAAGACGCTGGACTGGAAGGGGCGCGGCATTAATATAAACGGCGAGTACCTCTCACACTTACGATTTGCAGATGATATCGTTATCGTGGCGGAAACGCTGCAAGATTTGCAGCATATGCTGAATGGCCTAGCTGATTCTTCTCAACGCGTTGGTCTCCGGATGAACCTGGAAACCAAGGTTATGTTCAATGAACATGTAAGGCCGGAACCCATTGCAGTTCAAGGCAGTATTCTCGAAGTTGTTAAGGAGTATGTTTACCTCGGGCAAACTATGCAGTTAGGTAAAAACAACTTCGAGAAAGAAGCCAACAGAAGAATACAGCTGGGCTGGGCAGCGTATGGAAAACTGCGTCGGGTCTTCACATTGCCAATTCCACAGAGTCTAAAGACGAAAGTCTATAACCAGTGCGTCCTACCCGTCTTGTCGTACGGTGCCGAAACGTGGACACTCACGGTTGGGTTGGTCCACAAATTTAAAGTCGCTCAACGTGCTATGGAAAGAGCTATGCTCGGGGTTTCTCTGAAAGATCGAGTTCGTAACGAGGTGATTCGACAGAGAACCAAAGTTATCGACATAGCCCACCGCATTAGCACGCTGAAGTGGCAATGGGCCGGCCATATAACCCGAAGAACCGATAACCGTTGGGGTAGACGAGTTCTTGAGTGGAGACCACGGATCGGTAAACGTAGCGTAGGACGTCCTCAGACTCGGTGGAGCGATGATCTGCGCAAGGCAGCTGGCAAGAGCTGGATGAGAGTGGCCGAGGATCGTGCTCAGTGGCGTGTCATGGGAGAGGCCTATGTCCAGCAGTGGACGAATACAGGCTGATGATGATGATGATGATGATGATAAAAAAAGCTTGTTTAAAAAAAAAGACTTTATATAATTAAGGCTACTTAGATACTTAAGGACGGCACGGTTGGCGCAGTGGTTGAGCGATCGACTGCTGCGCTGCGTTTCGCGGGTTCGATCCCCGCACCGAACAAATATTTGTATGGCCTACAGATAATTGTTCCGGGTCTGGCTGTTTGTGTATGTGAGTTTAAATGTTTGTAAGCGCACCCACGATGCGGGAGAAATTCCTAGAGATGTTTAAAAAAAAAAATACGTCTCGCTAGTCGAGTCCTGGGATGAGCACAAGTCATCTATAGCGACGTATGACGATGACTAGGAGGTGCCTTGGAGGCACAAGTTATTGTGCAATTCATATGCTGGGTGCTTAGCACCGAAAGTGTTAATGTACTCATGTGCTGGTTGTTCTGACCGATCAGACCCACCAGGTCTGATTCAGCACGATTCAACACAGTTTGCACCCGTCATTTTTAGTCAGATATGGCCCCGGCTTTGTAAATAGGAGAATTGATCATTCGATCCACCCCAACCTAGTTCCACAAGAAAGGCTAGCAATGCCTTGATGTAACTGCCAATCTGGCAAAGAGTATCTGGGTTACCGAAGTCATTAGCCCTGTGAGACACCTCTGGGCAGCTGGCAAGTACGTGGGATGCTGTCTCGTCTTACTCCATGCAGGCTCTGCACAGTGACCTGTCTGCGAGTCCTATGACCAAGAGGTGTTTATTGAAGTGAAACTTCTTATGCGAGTTCCAGCAAGATTGCGTTAAACTTTAACGCTACCATGGAGGGGATATGAAAGCACTGTTGCTTTAATTTTCACTTCTTCCGCGCGGAGGGACTATCCGCACTATTTTTTAAAAGAGCCGTGTCCAGTTACGGCGGCTGTAACTGTGCGCAGCTGTTTTTTTTTGGTCAACCTGAGCGCCAATCTAATGAAGCAACTGATCCGTATGTGCGTGATAGTGGCCCCAGCTATATAACGTTTTTTTGTTTCAGGTGGCTGGTCGAAAAGGTTTCCCACACGTTATCTATGCTCGCATATGGCGGTGGCCAGACTTACACAAAAATGAATTAAAGCACGTCAAGTTTTGCCAGTTTGCTTTCGACTTAAAATGTGATTCTGTGTGTGTAAACCCTTACCACTACGAGAGGGTTGTCTCCCCAGGAATCGGTCAGTATTAGCAATCATGCTTTTATTACAGGCCCTCCATTTGCTGAGGTAGCAGTGTGGTGTAGGAGGGGTGGCGAAAGATCGGAATTATGATCATCTAGCCTGAATTCACCCACAACTGGTTTATAGGCCTCTCTTTTCTAATTATTTAAAAGCTTTATTTCGGAACCTGAAAATAATTCCCGGATTTTATTAGGAGGTATTCCATCCACAAATTAGTTACTGCCTCGAAGTTTAGGCAAATAAACTGTACCTATTCCGATCTCTGGTCATGAGAGTACAGTCGTTAACCCTTCGACGAGTGTCAACACCCCTCCCGCACCGCGCAGCTACCTCCGACACCGTCGCAGTTAAGCTGTAGGTCTGTAGTTAGGTCTATTGTGTGTCCAACCGGTTTAAGACTAGGCTAGACAATAGTATGTCTAGACGGACCCCTATTATAGTAAAAGTAGCTTTTGTTATTTTTTTCAAACCCTAAAGTTTTTTTGAACTTTCACTTCAGTTGTATCACGATTTCTGGCGGATATCATCCATAGACGCCGTTTCCGCTTCTCTTCTCAGTAATACAGTGTATGTGTGTTTATCTGTTCCAATGAAGAAAACATTTTCAGATTTATCAGGTCTCACCCTGCAGTCGGGCCCCAGTAGGTTAGTAAAGGATGAATATACGGCTGGCCTTAGTGGAAATGGAATGGACATGGATACTGGAGAGATGGTGACCATTCAGCATCATGCGACAAGTCCTCGGCATCATCATACGCCGATGCCGCATCACCATCAGCAGTTCCAGACGACAAATATTATTATTAACCAGGGACAAAGTAAGTGGGTTTAATGTTGAAGTTTTGTTTGTGTGAAGTTGAAGGAAGGAAACTATTTGTATGGAATGGGCTGTAAGGAGCAATGCCTTGAAGAGTATTCTCTTCAAGACTTGCTCACCAATATCATACGTAAAAAGGAAATTCAATAAATATAAACATTTATTTCAGACCAAATAACTCCATATTTAAAAACATAAACGTAAAACAAACACATAAAAAAACGTACAAAATCTCTTTTGTTTTAATATTTTTGTGTTCCATTTCATCCATCCAACCTATTTCATCCAAAGGGTTAACTTCTGTAGTATCTGTGTAAAGTTTTATTTTTTCGCTGCATGCTAAATATTATTTTGCGTTATGATTACTAGCGCCTGAAGGCGTTCCGAACATGTTTTCACCGACGCACGCGCCGCGAACGCCGCTGCGTGCTCCCGCGCCGCCTCACGCCCCGCTCGCACCGCCCATGGGCCACGCGGCCCCGGCGCCTCAGATGTGTGGGCCACACCCGGGGCCCATGACCGGGCCACAAATGGTCGGAGCCCAGTCACCGCTAGGAGGAGGGATGGGCCAAGGACAGATGTCATCTCCCCGCCTCGCAGCAGCTCCCACAATGTCTCCAGCGACGCCTCAAATGCCCTCAATGAACAGACCGATGTCTCTACCCAGTCCTCAGCAGATGGCCATGGCTCAGCAACGCGCGGTGGCTCCTAAACTTGAGCCCCCTGATACGATGGACGCTCGCGCTATGTGGCTGCCTAAACGAATGAACCATTGTAAGCTTTATTCTTTTGATTTGCACTGTATTTTCATTTTGATTCACATTTTTTTTCTTATTTGAGTGGTTTTTATTATTTTTGGGTCGTTAAACGTTCATATTTGTGACTATGAAAATTTTCGTTTAACCGAAGGTTCTTGAAAAGTTAATATATAAGTGTATTGAATGAGTGGGTGTGTTCTAGCTGCCATGCCAGTGACTATGTCTCCGGGCGCCACCACTCCACTTATTGATGGCACAACAACTACATTCTTTACTTCGGATCAAACGTCCAGTGATTCTCCTCAGCTTACACAAACTTTGCCTAGTAAGTTTACTTACGTTTTCTTACATAATATATTAAAAATCTTCTACTATGATATCAAAGTGTCAAATTCATGTCGAAGGAGCTCTTGGCTAAATAATATCAGCCGCTCGGGCCGATCTTCAAGTTAATGCTTGTCGTCACAGGTGGTCACTGACCACCTGTGACCACCCGAAAGTCTGACAACCCTCATAACAGAGCGTCTTATTACCGTGAAAAACAAATGATAATTCTCCTACAGCTTAACACAAGCAATATCCCTCTCGTCAGATACCCACGCAGCCGGCACAGTATCCCCCGGGTCCGGAGAAGGCTCGCAACAGAACGGGTTTACGACGGACGGCAGCCCTGGGCCTCAACCTAGCCCACTGCCGCATCGCACGCAACATCAGCAGCAACAAGGTATAATTATTTTTATTAGTTTTGACTGCCTCGTGGTGGCAAGCGCGGCTGCTAAGCATGGGGTCCTGGGGCGATTCCCGGGTCGGGCAAAGTGTTATTGTGTTTTCCATCAGGAAGTTTTCAGTAGCAGCCATGGCGTCTGGATTTGTGCCCGGTTGATGGCAATAGGCTCGCCGCCTATTACATGGGACTTAGATATAACTGGCGAAATGTGGGTGTACTTATAGGTACACTGCTGCGTAACCATTTGGGGATTAGGGGCATGATGATGAACTTCGTTTTCAAGCCTTTTTTGTCATTTTCTCTAATTTTCCGTTTAAGACAAAGTCTTAGTGAGGAAATTAACATATAGGAAGGAAACCATTGTTTTGAATTTGAGAAGAAGAAAGAAAGATTTGCTGATACGGAATCTGAACAATCCTTGATGTTTATTTTAGCTGCCAATTGAGCGGAAACCACTCCAATATAGTTTCCCTTCAGAAAACCGAATCTTCAGAAAAGGATGTTTGAATAATAATGATCTCTTACATAATTGTTTTGGTCCTCAGGCACTTGGACGGGCAACAACACACTAACATACACACAGAGCCTAGCGCCTCCGCCCGCGGCGCCGCCAGTACCTCTTGACGCACCTCCACATCACCATTACTGTAAGTTGGACATAGATTTATAGGTTACTAGCTGATGCCTACATCTTCACCCACGTTTTCTTCGGTTATTGATCCATGGAATCGTACTTCAAGGATAAAAAGTATCATATGTGCTATTACAGACTATTATCTATACTTGCGCCAAATTTCATCCAGATCTATTCAGAAGGACAGACAGGTGTCTGGATGTCTGTGAAAGAGTAAAAGACATCCAGATATCCTCACAAATTTTCGCATTTATAATATAAGTAGCATGGTCGGAGAACGGATGGCTGAAAGGGTCCTGGAATGGCGACCGTGTACCTATACGCTGGACTGATGGAAAGCGCAGGGATCCGTTTATCCGAGAAGCATAGCGGTCGATTTGGCGACGCTTGGGCGTATCAAAGGCAAATCGTAACGCTAGAGGTAACGTCTCACTCTTAGGCACCTTTTCCGACGTCGCATGAAACACACGGTTGATGTAAAATAAAAAGTACGGTTGATGTAGACGTGATACATAATACAATTGGGCAAGTCAGTCGCTGAAAAAATCCTTTGGTACATATGCATGCATGCAAGTGATTGGGCGCGAGTAAACGCCTGTCACGTTCGGACACTCGATCATTGCCCAGTTTCAAAACTACTATATACTTGAACTACACACTCACTGCTCGCCAATTTATATAACCTAACATCACATATAATCCTCGAAGCGTTAGGTAGAGGTGTAGGTTCCTAGTACACCTACATTTCGCCTATTATGTTTAAGTCCCAGGTAATGGGGTCGAGCCTATTTGCATCAACCGGGCACAAAATCCAGACTCCGTGGCTGCTACTGAGAAATACTGCTCGCCAATTTTTTTTACGCTAATCGTCGCCTTACCAAGCTACAGCCAATAATAAATCGCCAGAGCACTGTTAACCAAAGCATATCAATTGACTGAAAATGAAAACAATCGCAGGATTAAATTGTCTATGTTTAAAATCATGAAGTATTGTTATTGTAAAGTATATTACATTTATTCGAATGTTATCATAACACGGCCAATAAAAGAAAGTCATTGTAAGCGTTCCAAGGCATAAGAGAGCCAGGAGTTAAACGAGTCGGTTGAAACCTCCATGGGCGATACGTTAAGGCTGCCTCTCCTCCGAGAGATGTGCTAAGCTGCGTAGCGTGTGGCATCAACCAATGACTTTTATTTTTATAGCTCTGGCTTAAAATTATTGAACCTAGGTAACATTTTATCCGCTCCGCTACGCCACTTAGCTCGAATGTAAATAAACTTAGTTTGATGGGTGCACCTAGTCAAAAGGCACACAGCACACTTATTAGTAATAACTTAATCTTTCATGGACTACTTTTCATCATGAAAAGTAGTCCATGAAAAGTCCAAAAAAAGTCCTTTTACGTGAAGACTTCATTCACTACTAGTACCACTACTAATTTCCACGTTCGTGTTTCAGACTCAACCAGTTTTTATCCAGTTTTACACCTTTAGTATAGAAAGCTTATTTATAAAATAAGAATTGAGTACATAATAGGAAGTCTGAAAATCGCGCCGATAACTGAAAAGTTGTGTGGTAATCGGTTGTCGTGGTATGGGCATGTGATGCGGAGAAATGAGGAAAATGTTTTGAGGAAAATTTTGAGTATGAATGTGGATGGGTACAAGGGCAGAGGAAGACCAAAGAAACGATAGATATGGCAAGGAAGGACGTGTTTGATGAGATGGTGAGTAATAGAAAAGTTTGGAAGAAGACATTCTGCGACCCCAAATGAATTGGGATAAGGGCAAGAGTAAGATAAGTATAGAAAGCTTACTGAAACTGAAGAAGAGAGTTTTGTATCGACGTTATATGTGCCCAACTGCCCATGTAGGCTGATGTGAAATGAAATATTTTTTATTTTGTATTAATTGTCATCGTGTCGTGAGGAAACCGGCTTATTCTATAATTAAAATATTCGAAGACATGTGACATCTACGAAGACACAATGCCTCACTACTGGTCCACTCTCTCTTACCAAGAGGAGGTCTGTGTTCTGTGAGTGGGAACTTAATCGACTGTTTATGCAACTCACCACAAAGTATCATCGGACCCACCACTTTTAACCAAAAACTCGCTATTCAGGCCCACATTATTTCAATCCAGTAATCCAGCAGGTTAATCCAGCCCAGTGCTGAACTGGAGCATATCGTCTATATACATTATTAGGAATTAAGGAATTACAACAATGCATAATCACAAAAACAAGATGCCTGTTCACTGTTCAACTTTAATCCAGCACTGGACTGGCCGTCTACACTATTCCATTGACGCTGGAGTGGGCGAGCTGGAATTAAAAAGTAGACCGTCAATCCAATGGAAATCCTGGATAGCTCACAGAAACAAGTACATTAGAAGGGAAGAAGAGTAGAGGAAGACTCAAGAAACGATGGATGGACTGTGTGAAGGATGACATGGCAAGAAAGGAGGTCTGATGAGTTGACGAGTAATTGAGAAGTATGGAAGGAGAAGACATGCTGCTCCGACCCAGAAAACGTGCAAAATGAATTGAGATAAAGAGAATGTTGGTTCAAATTATGAATGAACCGGGCACTTAGAATAAAATAAAACGAATGTTATTATGTTCCAGATAACGGCAACCCAGGCGGGCTCCTGTCAAGTCAGCCGGCGCCCGAGTACTGGTGCTCGGTGGCGTACTTCGAGCTCGACACGCAGGTCGGAGAGACCTTCAAGGTGCCCTCCAGCCGACCCAACGTTACCGTGAGTATCAGGCCCGAAGGCACCTAAGAAGCCGATTCCTGGCGGCTTACCTTTGGGAACAAGGCAATGTACGTAGTGTCTAGTGCCTACTGTAGTCAATTAGTAAATTATGTACACATCTGTGGTTATCACATTACAGTACAGGCATTAAATACATCGGATTGAAAAAAAAATACCAACATTTTTCATGTCAACAAAGAAAGCGACACGTGGCGCCAAAAGTAAGCCGGAGCTCGGGTGTCAGAATTCAGAACTAAATTCGTATGGACGCGGACACGTGATTTCGCGGCTATCGGCAGCGTTTTGTAGGGACTAGGTAAGCCGAAGTTTATCGAGTTACGACAATGTTTGTATGTATAGAAAGTTAAATTAGAACCACTTCCCGATGTCCGATTGAGCTGAAATTTTCTACTCACCGTTGTTTCTAAGAACAATACATTCTTATGACAAACATAACTTAATCTTGCAGTCAGGATCGTCTCCTCACGAGGGAACTCCTCAACGTTTAATAGCACAGACACGAAACTTTGCATACAAGTTCATATTTGGTGGATTATCCCAATTTGTATCATGAACTCATCCTAGCGCCAGGAACGTCTCCTCACGAGGGAACTCCTCAACGTTTAATAGCACAGACATGAAACTTTTCATACGAGTTCATATTTGATGGATAAACATGAATTCTATCATGATCTCATCCTGCAGCCAGGATCGTCTGCCCACGAGGGAACTCCTCAACATTTAATAGCACAGACATGTAACGTTGCATACTAGTTCATATTTGATGGATAATCACGATTTGTATCATGAACTCATCCTACCGCCAGGATCGTCTCTTCACGAGGGAACTCCTTAACGGTTAATAGCACGGATATGAAACTTTGAAAAACCTGAAGCTTGTCGCGTGAATGGTAAATGCTATAAAAACTAAATGCGACAAGCTTTTGTGAAAATTATCCCACGTCGTTTTAATTTTTTCAAAGATTTATTTTCGTCTTTTCAGTTCTTCTAAAAAGCTTGTTTATCTTATCTTCATAAAAGCTTGTTTCAAAAAGGTTTTTTATATTATATTTTTTTTATACTTCTTGTGCATTTAATAGTTCCATTACATAAGTTATGAAAAAAAGATCAAGTTGGATCCTTCGAAAATTTTTGGTACTTTTAACATGGGTGACATTTTCGTGGTTTTCGAGGTCGCTGATAAAGACACCAAAATTAAAAATAGCGCCGACGCGCGACGTTTAATTTCTGGTTTTTTTCGTCATGGGTGTCATTTTCGGGGGTTTCGGGTTGGCTGATAATCAAAACGAAAATTGGAAAATGCGATTAAAAAACAAAATTAAAATTCACATTTTTTTCTTCGGCTTCCCCTTTCAATATTTTGACCCTTCGCCACTGGTGAGTATGATATAAAAAGTTTTGTTTGCTACCGACCAGACGATGTTCCACTTGCTGGAGTGTCCGAAGTGTCACACACCTGCACTTTAGGAGACCTAAAAGACGCCACAGATGCCGCGACTAGCGTGACTAGAGCGACTGGGCCCTAGAAATTTAAGCAACTGGTTCCATCGACACAATGAAGAAGTTTTTTTACAAAGTCAGGTCGAGTGGGTCAACGTGAAACATTCACATAAACCGTGTTGAAATCTCTATTTCTCTCTCTCTCTCTCTCTCTCCTCTTAGTTGTTTTTATGTAAATGTTTCACCAGGGGAAACGCCCAGTAAGTAAATTGGTCAATCTGTTGATTCCTGACTGAAATATCAACCCAAACAAAAGAAAAGAAGATGAGACAAGGATTTATTGAATAAATGAACTTTGTTGAAAGTGGAGGTCAGACTATGCAGCTTTTAAAATATCGCCTTTCTTTTCTTTTGTGATCTGAAAATTTATTTTTGAAATTGCCAAGTGAAAAATAGGATAAACAGCGGACGAGTTACAGTTTTGACGTGACAACGTCTAATAAATCGATGAACGCCGGCTGCACGCACGAAAAAGGATGACTCATTGTAACGCTACGCTCATCGGAACGTTATCATCGGAGCGAGACCGCTGCACGAACGAGCGAAAGGCACGATCGGCTTGAGCGTTCGGCTTGCTATTCATAAAAGTATGCAATCATTTCATGAATGTTTTGTTATGACGTTGTCACGTTAAACTATCGTTCGTAAACCGACTTTACAGACAACCAATTTTTTTTTATACCAGTGCTCTTTTTGCAGTTAAAAATTACTTTGATATATTTTGTACTTCCAGGTTGACGGTTATGTGGATCCTTCAGGTGGCAACAGATTCTGTTTGGGAGCTCTCAGTAACGTGCACAGGACAGAGCAGAGTGAGCGCGCGAGGTAAACATAACCATTATCATTATTTGACGTTATTACCACAACTAAACATACTCTTGAACCTGCCCATCGACACAAATAGAAGTTGTAGTGACCTTCCAATTGGATTTCAGATATTTATCTTACAGATTTTAAACAATGGTCTGACTAGATTCTGGTTATAACACAACAAGTTATAACAATAAAAACTTGTATTAAAAAAAAACCTGGATAAAAATTGGAACCCCCAATATCTTTGCAACGATAAAGTTCCCACGTATGGACTAGAACAAAAAATTATAGCAATGACGGGGAGATAAGTCCCTTCCGGCTTCGTTAAGGGTAATTTTACACCCGTCATACGCTAATTCAAACCCAACGTCTCAATTCCAGACTACACATCGGCAAGGGCGTGCAACTAGACCTCCGCGGCGAAGGCGACGTGTGGCTACGTTGTCTGTCAGACCACTCCGTGTTCGTGCAGTCGTACTACCTGGATCGAGAGGCTGGCCGAGCACCTGGCGACGCTGTGCATAAGATATACCCGTCTGCTTGCATCAAGGTACCATTATGACCGGTTTTGGTAGATTATAGGCATCTGAAAACAACTGATGTCTTACCATTTGTTTATCGGAAAACTTAAGTACGTTTAGGCTTTTATTCGAAATTGGAAGTTCTTCATTTAAAGTAGGCTGCGGATAAAATATTAATGTCAAAATTACAAAAGACACGGTCACCCAAAACGCCCCCTGTTCAATCCATACTAATATTATAAATTCGAAAGTCACTCTGTTTGTTTGTTACCTTTTCACGACTAAACGGCTGATCGGATCTTAATGAAATTTGGCACGAAGATAGATTTCAAACTGGGGAAGGACATAGGCTATATATCATCACGCTACGACGAATAGGAGCGGAGCAGCAAGAAAAAATGTTGCGAAAACGGGAAAAATGTGACGCAGACGAAGTTGCGCGGGACAGCTAGTTCTTCATAAATCTTTGTGGCTGTCCTATCAGTCATGAAGACAGTAACGGCGCGTTTCCACTATGTTCCTCTATGTATGTGACGGTTAATTTATCGTTAGACGACTGACGTCTCTAGCTGTTCCCATTATACCGATTAACTTGAAAATCTGCTGTCACTGGAAAAAAAAAATATGGACGAGAGTTAATCGTGTCGTCCTATATGTGAACGCTTCCATTTAAATACAGAAGCCACAACGCTTTAAATGACACGATAATCTGTCGGCACGACATATTTGGAACGCGTTCTTAGAAGCAGAAAAAAATAATTATATTTTCTGTCTTCTCCCTATAAACATGCTCACATGTGCATGATAATCACGCGTTTTCAAAGCAAAAGTTCTACCACTGTTCTGCTTAAGTTTCGTTGCCTCTGTTCTATATCTTCTTTATTGGCAGCGTTATCTCATTTTAATTACACTTTAAAGCTAAATCGACCGTAATTCCCCTCAGGTATTCGACCTCCGGCAGTGCCACCGACAGATGCAGACGCAGGCGGCGACGGCGCAGGCCGCGGCCGCCGCGCAGGCCGCCGCCGTGGCCGGCCACATACAGCCGCAGCACCCCACCATGAACAAGTGTACGTAGTACCCGCTAGCGGTGGTCTGAGCGACCGCTCTGAACAGTACATAGGAATTCTGAATTAGACTGGTCTTCATTAGACCGTGTTTGGATTCGGTGATCAATTAAAACTATTTTCGACTGCTATAGATGTTGCGGTTTAACATGGTAATAGCGCTCTTTGGTCCTTTCTCAAATATCTAACTAATCTGCCCACAAACTAAAATTGCGAATCACGATGAATGTCGGATTCAAGACTTTATAGTGAATATTAATAAATGTATCAATGACCACTATTGCCATGCTAAAATGGAACACTTTTAGTGCTCATTAACGGAGACGCAGCGCGTCGGGTGGTGCGTTGCGGATTGCACGTTTTTTTCCGCTTTCGGATAGGTTGCGCGTGCAGCGGCCCGCGTTATTACACGACCAAACACAAAAATATGGCAATGTACGATGTTGGTTACGGAGACTCGGGGCGTTAGGAACAGTGGGGCCGCATTGCCCGCCGCGGGCTACGCTACATTTCAAGCTAACGAGCGTAAAACCGCTTCTCCGTAAACGTTCTCATACATCGCCATATGTTTGAATTGAAAGCTGGCCGCGCCGCGTCTCCGTAAATAAGAGTAATTTGTCATCTTACTTTACCTTTGATACATTGCTAAGTTCAGAGCGGTCAAGTATATTAGCGCCCGCCAGTAGTATCACCCGTAGACCGTAGTTTGTTAGTTAGCTCATTTTAGTTAGCGCAAAAATCTTTATCTTTTTTTATGACCATTATACGCGAAATTGCTTGGTGAGCATAAAGCTAAAAATGGCCAATCACATTGGTTGAAATCTACATTGTGTCTCTTATCTCTTATGTGATTGGTTGAAAATTGCACGTCTCCTCTCCGTTTCATCCGTTTTTGTGGAAACCGGGCCTCAACGTAAACTATCCAACAATACGTCCTTGGTAGCTATTCCATCTTATTCAAATAAGATTTATTGGCAAACAAAAAATAAAAATGGTTGTACCTGTTAAAAAAATGACCCTTACGGTAGGTAAAATAAAGTCGAAAATAACTAAACTGCCAAGCAAACTTTCGGGGACATATAGAAAGTACCCGAACCATGAAAGCCGTGTCCAGTCCATGTGTGTCTGAAGTCTCCAACTGCGCAGGTCTATCGGCAGCGGCGGGTATCGGGGTCGACGACCTGCGGCGCCTGTGCATCGTGCGCCTGTCCTTCGTGAAGGGCTGGGGACCTGACTACCCCAGGACTTCTATTAAGGAGACGCCTTGCTGGGTCGAGGTGCATCTGCATAGGTGAGGATGCTGTTATATTTATCCCTCTCATAGAGATTCCCAGCAGTGGAAACATTATAGGCAGATGACGATGATGATGATGAGTGCGGCTTTGCCCGTGTAGATCTCAAATTCGGGCTTTTTTGATTGGAAGGGGAGAGAGAAGTATTTCTTTTATAATTAATTTATTTACTGAAGCATGTGTGTTATTTAGGACATAAAACGAAGTTAGACAAGTGCCGAAACAGTTTGATGTCTGCAATAATTTCAGTATAATTTTGCCATTTATAAGCTTGAAAATAAAGGTGAATTATTTAAAAGACATCAGAATAGCCTTGGCTTTGCTGTCCTTTCGGTCGCTCATACAGAGAGACATAAGCTTTTCCAAGTTGCATCGAAGTATAAAACATAAAACAGGAACACTTAAAATCACCAGCTCATTCTCGAGAAAGCAAAGTAACTGATGCTGTTTCCTACACAGTTGCGAAACTGGATATGCATTTTTTGGAAACTACACAATATTTTGTCTTAACTTCTTCCCTGTTTCTTCCTCAGAGCCCTGCAACTCCTCGACGAAGTTCTGCACACGATGCCAATCGACGGTCCCAGGAGCACCATCGAGTAGGAGTTGATCGGCTTCTTTTGAGGCCTTCGAGCGACCGCGCGCGTCGCATCCCTAGCGACCCCCACACTAGTGCGAGACCGGGACGACAGTGTCGATAGAGTGGCCAATAGTGATGTGATTGTATCGAGTGAACGGTGCGGGAGTGAGAGTGCCATACTACTTGTGTTACACTGAAGCGTCAAGATGGTGATCGATGTTGGAACTCTACCTTAAATGTGTCGCAGCTTTTTAAGTTGTTAGAGCATAAGTAGTATGCCATACTTTTCATTCTAAAAGAGTAAGATGCCATATGAATACTTAGCATTTATTTAAGTCATTATTTTTAATCAAAATTGTGATCACAAACGTATTTGGCCTATGTCTTCCAAATTTATTTGTTGTTTGTCTTCCGGCACTAAAATTGTTTCGTACATTTGGTTTTGGTTATGAAATTGTTGGTTTTAGAAACACGTTTGCACCAGTCGTGGATGTGCATCGCTCGTTAAAATGAGGTGAACTTATCATTTATGTCTTGTATCTATTTATACTAAAATGTAAGTAGTTGCAGTAAATAAGTTAAATATTATATAGATATGTAACAGTATTGAGATGGAACAAACTAAAGAACATATAAGGGATCTCAGTAAAATATTTTTCACAAATCCTAAATGAAGTTATAATAATGTAAGATATTAGTATTTATAAAGAAACAAAATATGAACGACGAATGCAAACATTGTCATTGCTCAATCGAGAAGAAATGAGTTCGTGATTATTTGTATAAACTATAAACAAACGAATTTTAGTAACAGCTATACCAAATTAAGGCATTTTTTTATATTAAATCGTAGTGTAGATGATATAAAACAAGACATAAATATGGTTCAACTTGAAAGAAGCCAAATGGGATTTAGCTTTCTATAGAGATAAGCTATTGTTGTTATAAGGTAGATGTAGAGTAATTTATGATATTTGTAACGTCTAGGCGGGAGGGCTGAGGCGTGCGATGGGAAAGGCTGTATTTTTGTTAGCGTGATGTGTGCCTCATTAGAGGAATTGCATGGACACTTTTATAAACCCTGTACACACTACACGCACCTACAACCTAGTCTAAGTGTGTTTTGTGTGTGTGAGGTCCCCCATTTCGTTATTTATTTAGTTCTAAAATTACAAACGTTCATGCAATTTCGCTAAGTCTTTTGATGATCTGTGATGTGCTAACAAAACGTGTAAAGTATGCGCGCGCGCACTCGAAGTCGGATAACGTCTAGTTCTCACTGTGGAAAGTGTGACTTTATTAATTTTGGCGAATGTGTACACTAGCTGTAAGTTAAGAATAAAATGACATATTTTGTGTACGAAAACGTAAACGGTTATAGATATTAAGATTAGTAATGGAGTTTAAAAAAAAAGTATATGAGATTTTTTGTTGTTTGCTTAAGATTTGCTTTAATTATTATTACTTGGCAGATTAATAATTATCTTGTGTTGAATGATTTTAAACAGTTACTGTTAGTGAATGTTAGTGTTTTCGATTTTTTTTTATGATAATTATTTTTATTAAGATGAATACGATCGAACTTGTCGATGATAAACTAATATAGTGTTTATTATTTTAACAGAGAGAATATTATGCTTGCAGTTTTCTTTTTATATAAAATTATCAGTTTTTTTTTTATAAACATTCAATTTTACAGTGATAACGAGTGATCATCACAAAATATTATATTATTTTTGTTATTGCTTATAACGGTTTAGTTTATGCGTCGGAATTTTACAATTTACAATTATTAATATTGTTACCAATGTCTTTGTAAAGATTCGGATTATGCAAGTGTTGTAAATAGTACAATTTATTGAGAATATTTTTACTATAATGTGAAGTGTAGGCAGAACTCCCAAATTAGAAAGCAAACAAATCGCGAGACGGTACTTAGTATAAACTATATTCACTAAATTTTTCTCTTATAAGCTTCTCACAACAAAAAAAAACGAGTATCAAAAATACCTCTTTATAGTGATGAAAAGGATTCAAAGGGTTTTAGGTGATATTAAATACGTGGTAAGTTTTTTAAATGATGTTGAAGTTTTGAAATACTAAAGTTATTTGTCAAATTCTACATAAGACAGTTTATCGAGAGCCGTAATGTTTGCCCTCTCGCGTACAATTATATTATAAGCCATTGACTAACAGTTATTGGAGATTTACCGAAGTTATCCAAAGTTTGAAGAGTAACGTTTGTTGTACGTATGAACATTAATAAACTATGGCTTTTGTAAATAATTGCGTCGTATTCTTGTTTAAAACAAGTTGATTGAACGTTGTTCTGGCGACGTCATTGTCTCCTATATCCCGTTGGAATGATTTTGAGTAACTACAAGCGATTTTTGACGGTATTGATTAGCATAAGTCTGCCAAGTTTGATCAAGTTTGGTGGTATCTAAGGGAATATTAAAAGTTAATTGAAAGAAAGGCGAATTTTCGGCTTGCCTGTTAATCTGTTTCTATTTAAATAGATATTTTTTAACCAACTTCAAATAAAGGATTAGGTTCTATGTTCGAGTGTATGTATTTTTTCTTGCTCCATTCATTTCACAGTTTCGATACTATTTTGACAGTAGCTAATGTTAAAAGCGTGTTACGCTTCCCAAATTTCAATACAACATTGATTTTCTGAAGGCAAGTTGAAATTAAGCTTAAATAACGACATTTAATATTAACAATTTAATAGTTTATTCATTTTGACGACTAAATAGGGTAAATAATCTTGTCATAATTGTTTGTAAAAACAATGTCCTCGCAATTTAACATAAGAATTTTGTGAATTCTAGTACTATTAAGAAACTGCCATGTATTTTTCACATTACACTGTTGTTTTCACTTAAAAGCAGGTGTTTGTTGAACAAAGAGGGATGTAGAATGCACACCGTGTAACATAGCCTTAAGCGCATAGTTAAGAGTGAACTATGAAAGAAATGAATATAAAGGTTATTCCTCTCATAATCGTTTTATTTTTAACACGCTTTTATTAGCGTCCCCTGTAACTAATTAGCCCGGTCAAAATAAACGTTTCAATTCACAAAAACTCGGATCGAGCTGCACTTTAGAGGTAGGGTTGGTAGTGACCTTGAGTACACCAGTAGAAATAAAGTACCAAAAGTCTCCATCGATCGCATGTGTGCTAAAAAAGTCATCCGAAATTTTCGGTTCAAAATTTTCGGTTTATTGGATTTTTCTCGAAAACAGTAAGTCTTATCAAAAATGCAGCACAGACAAAATAGTAGATCATAAGAAGATCTACAAAAATGGTCTTACACTTTTTTCCTAAGAATGACCATTACTATAATATCGCGATTTTAAAAGTTGAAGGAGGCTCCGTAAATGAGCTCAATATATGTATATTACGTGGGACACTCAGAAAGTTTTGCGAAACTAAAAAAAATTGTTCTATACGTACATATATTTTTATTAAATCTTTTCAAAGTACTTTCCACCAGCCTCTATACAAAGATTCATGCGCCTAAACCAGTTTTCAAAACACTTTTTCCAGTCCGCCGCAGACACCTCGTTTACAGCCTGCTCGAACCCAGCCAGCGCATCTTCCGGCGACGAAAATTGTATCCCTTTGAGCTGATTTTTTATTTTTGGGAATAAAAAGAAGTCACACGGTGCTAGATCAGGGCTGTAAGGAGGGTGACCCAGGAGTTTGACTGGCGTGCTGTCCAGGAAGTCCCTCGTTTTGAGTGCGGTGTGCGCAGGTGCATTGTCGTGGTGGAGCAGTAGCCCGCGGAGCCCTGTGTTTGGTCGCTTGTTGCTTATAACAGAGAAAACTTCTGGCAAACATTTGGAAGTATACCATTCGGCATTAATGCTTCTTTGATCCCGTAAGGGAATTGATACCAAGTGGCCAGTCAAATTAAAAAAGCTAGCGATCAAAATCTTACCCCCGCTTCTAGATCGCTTCACTTTGGTAGGCGTTGGCTCATTTTGAAACACCCAAACAGTCGACTGGCGCTTGGTTTCTGGGTCGTATTGATAAATCCAGGACTCATCACCTGTAACGATGTCGTAAACACGCCGAGA
Organism: Cerastis rubricosa; assembly: GCA_949152445.1. Classification (NCBI taxonomy): domain Eukaryota; kingdom Metazoa; phylum Arthropoda; class Insecta; order Lepidoptera; family Noctuidae; genus Cerastis; species Cerastis rubricosa. The sequence goes on from OX424547.1 coordinate 7,232,670, forward strand.
CGAGCCTGCTTCAAATTTGTTAAGCATATCACGGCACCATTCCACCCGGGCCTGCTTCTGAGCATCGGTGAGGTTGTGCGGCACCCAGCGTGATACTATCCTCCTCACGCGAAGATGGCTGTGTAGAATCTCGTGAACGCTTCCCGATCCAATCTTCAATATGTGTTGAATCTCCTGATATGTAATTCGCCTATTGTCTTGGATTAAATTTTTCACTGCTAGCACGTTTTCTTCGGTAACAGCCGTCAAAGGGCGACCGCTTCTTTCGTCATCCCCCAAAGTTGGTCGACCGCGCTTGAATTCGTTATACCAACGATACACGGTTGCCTTGGAAGGGCCTTCATCCATGAATGCCATTTGAAGTCTATCGTACGATTCATCCGGTTTCAGGCGACACTTGAAATCGTATAAAATCATAGCTCTAAAATGTTCCCGGCGCAGATCCATATTTCAGTGAGACACAATACTTTGAATTAACTCGCAAAAAATGTGGAGGGAAATTTTGAAATTGGAACTTACTTATTTTTACTTATAAATAATCATATTTTCGAAAAACATAATAACTGGCCAGTCTCCCATATATAAAAACTTTTTTTCGCAATACTTTCTGAGGGGCCTGGTATATTTCAGTACCTTTGTAATGTACGATACCACTATTACAAAATGGTATTCTAGTGTTCACCCTCTTAACAGAGCAAGACTGTAAACAAAACATTTTGCTTATTTTCACCCGACTATGACGCAGTAAAGTAATAAGTTGCAAGACTTGCAAGAAAAAACACGAGTCGTCGGAAATATTACCTAAATTCATAAAATCAGGTAGTCAACGATTTCGTGTTTGAGGAATTCCCCGTGGGAAAAAATCTTATCTACCATTCCCATTAGTTGAGTTGCGAGTTCTGGGAATCTTATGAACCCTTAGCCTTTATCTATTTTGTATCTTATTCAAAAAATTACCTACGATACAAATCTTTTACGTTTTAGGATTATCTTTTTGTATTGTAAATATTCTCACACGTTCTGCTACAATTAATACTAAGCTAATTATAACTATGATTATTCATAGTCAAATTTGTATTTCAGACTTTATTGTCCTTCCAAATAAAAGTCGTAAGTTATAAGAGGAAGCGTTGTATATATATAGGTTTTTAGAAAAACGAGACTGACATTTAGACAATGTCAGTCTCGTTTTTCTAAAAACCTAATTGAAACAATCTAAATAGGTTTTGGAGATTATAGGTTTTTCAAGTGGATTTTGTCGAAACGATGTTTTTACAACCAGTAGACCGAAGAAATCTTTTTTTATCTGTTTAGCATATCGATGGCAAAAAGTTAAAATATGTTTACCCGAAAACTCAGCCACGCGAATTTCGCCAACAGTTACAGTCAATAGATCATCAAGTGCGCAGATGATGGGGCAAGCACCTTTTTATTAGGGTTCCGTAGCCAAATGGCAAAAAACGGAACCCTTATAGATTCGTCATGTCTGTCTGTCTGTCTGTCCGTCCGTCCTTATGTCACAGCCACTTTTGTCCGAAACTATAAGAACCATATTGTTGAAACTTGGTAAGTAGATGTATTCTCTGAACCGCATTCAGATTTTTACTCAAAAATAGTAAAAAAGAGAGATGAGACTAAGGAGATATGGGACTGGGCTTGAGATATGGGACTTTTTCATCAAACTGCAGCAGTAACTTTGTTTTTCATTAACATACTATGAAAAACCAATTTAGTTTTGCGGTTGAGTGGAAGTTTACCAACTAATACTACTAACTAATGAATGACAGTTGAAATAAAAAAAAAGAAATATTGTTTGGGGCTATGGAACCCTGTGTGCGAGTAAGACTCGCACTTGGCCGGTTTTTTAGAACATTCTTCTGTTGGGAGCGGTCATTTTCGGTTTTACGACGTTGGAATATCTGTGGCAGTCATTGTAGTTTATACGAAGCTTAAAATGGCGGTGCCAGCGATTAACTATATTATACCTAAGCAGTCGATATTAGTATTACTCAGCTGGATCGGTTCGGTTTTCAGAAAGAAGAAGTTTTGAAAGAAGGGTGAAATGGCAAGAGGAGGTGTCTAATGAGATGACAAGTAATAGGATATAAAGGTTCACTTAGCCATGTATGGTAAATAAATTATTATTATTCCGTTTTACTTGGGAGCAAATATTTCGATAAATGGTTCGAATTGATACGTCCCATATTACCAAAAATATTAACCATTACATGTGTAAAAGGAAGTGGCTCGATTTATTTGCTCATAAGTATATTATACCTGTAAAGAATAGCACCATCCCATAGCTTCCATGGGTGTCGTAAGAGGCGACTAAGGGACTTGCCAGAGAATGGGCAGCAGCGTCCTCTGTGCTTTTGTAACAACCGTACTGCGATCGCCAACCCGCCTGCCAAGCGTGGCGATTATGGCAAAACCCCACCTTTTTTTTTTTTAGGATGGCAAATCCCCCCTTATGTCCACTTGGGGGAGGCCTATGTCCAGCAGTGGACGTCTTTCGGCTGAAATGATGAATGATGATAATGACATTATACCTAGTATGGAAAAAGAAGACATGCTGAGCCGATCCCAAATAAATTGGGACAAGGGCGGGAGAATGCTGATGGGTTGGTAGAATGGAAACCAACTCCCAATCTAAGCAAGTCAAAGGTCTATTCTCCATAACCGCTAATCTCTCCTCTCTTATCCCAAACCTCGTTGGTCACTCCACTATAAATACTGCGCGACTCACTCCCGCTCATCGGCACCATTCCAATCCACCGCACCGCGTCTTTCCAACTACAAACACACATCGACACCGTGTCATTTCGCAATAGTTATTAGCATGGTTGATGTATATTGTAGGAGACACAATCTTTCGTGTATGTACGTGGAATAGTGTTTTACCGTGCTATTTTTGTGAGTGACCTGTGGCACTAGCCCTCAGATTTTTGACGCTTTCATTGCTATTCTTCATTGTCAGAAGGAAGTATTTTTGAGTTACAGGAATGTTCGTTTGACCTCTGTTTCTGTTGCTCTTCTTTGCGTCACTGCAGTGTGACACAAACACACACACTGCAACTGCAGTTTGTGTTGTGCAGTGTGAGTGTGTGAGTGTGTGTGGGTGTGTGGGTGTGAGGGACACCGACGTTAAGACGTTTACCACGTATTCAGAACATCATTCTGAGATGAGGGCTGTTATATTCTTCGCAGACGTCGTATGATATCCATCTCAGGGCCCGCGCGATGGAACGAGGGCCTTTTTAGACCGCATTATGGCCTTTCTTATGGAGAGGAGGACTTTGCCCATTGGGATTTTACGCTGACATGATAAATTCACCTAGTTTCAAACGCAATGGGTAATTTAGGGTAACAAAAATATCTCTTGAAGAATTTTTTAGAATGAGGAGAATGTCTTGAACATAAGAGTAGAGGAAGACCACAGAAACTATGGATGGTCTGTGTGAAGGATAATATGGCAAGAAAGGAGGGTGAGATTACGAGTTATAGAGAAGGTTGGAAGAAGAAGACATGCTGCGCCGACCCCAAATGAATAGGGATAAGGGCAAGACAATTTATTATAATGAAATATCTTTTAGCAGCAAGGCAGGTAACCTAGTTCTTTTTACGGACTAATTGTTAAAATCTTTCAGATCGAACAAACTGTTAAAATATTTTAGCACAGTAAGACCAGGTTTAAATAATTACAAGACAAGTGTAGTCTGCGGAATGGCGCGAGAGGCGGGAATATTCCGAAATATTAGTTTTATTTTTAGCGCACGAGGCCGGCCCTGTTTACATGTTTTTCTCTTAACGATCGAGTTATTTCACAGATTCCGAAACGATTTCCATCGAATTTTATTTTTTTCGTGGATTTAAAATTATACACTTTATTTGAGGCTTGACAATTGTTCCGCAAATAGATTGTTAAATGGTACTTTTTAGTGTAAGATTTATGTAAATGTCGTCAGGGTGTGGTTTTATAAAATCGTTGGGAGAGGAAGTTTATGATAAGCTTACTTGATGTTATCTCTTGATCTGCTTTAAGTGTCGTGGGATTAAAACTTCAGCTGCTGCCACTGTTCTGCGCAGGCAAACTAAAATCAGTAACGCAACAAGAAAGTGAAAATGTTGTAAAAAAATAATGTTACGTACCTATCGTATTACCCAGTTACTGGGTTGTGGAGGTCGGATAGACAGTCACTTCATGTAAAATACTGGTACTCAGCTGCATCCGGTTAAACTGGAAGCCGACCCCAAGATAGTTTGGGATAAGCCTAGGCAGATGATGATGATGATGTAAAAAAACAGTTACCTACTTGCTTACCTCCCTTCATACTCCCCGAAGTATTTTAGGAATTATGGCTAAAGAAAACAGCCGAAAGAAATTAATGTTATAACCAAGTGCACTGGAATTTGCGATGGGAAAGTCATAGTCAGCAGATTCTAAGTATTTATCTCTAGTTAGGTACCTAACTATATATTTCTTTTTTCGGAACGGGAAGCAACAAATGACTCCTCCCGTTCTGGGCGGAGCAGGAGTGTCAGACATGACTGACTAAAACCCATCCATGTTCCTTCTTAGCCCTTTGTGTTCCAGGGCCACGGTATCTCTTTCGAACAGTCCCGCAGACTTGGCAGGCATCGGCCCTCTCGAACCCCTTCCGATTTGCTGACATCTACTTGACGCGCGCGTGGAACACAAACGCGCCGTCGGCACGGCCTGTCGACATAAGAAGGACGGACGGTGAGCTAGCCCATTACTCACCGTCCACAGGCCCGCGCCTACGGTGGCCGGGGGCCACTGGTTGCCCCCCGACGCCCGGGGCGTCTCCTGCGGCTGCTGGGACGTGAGGTTCTCTCCCTCTCACGTTCCGCCACCTCCTTCGCTAGCATGACTGCTTCGCAGAAGGAGGCGACGGCTTCCCATTCCCTCTCGGTCCGGAATGGATCCGAAAAAAGAAGTCACCCCTAACCATGCACACAAACCCACTAGTAACTGAACTTTTAAACCCGACAGCGGTGGTAAATAGGCTGAAGAGGAACCACCTTGTATTAGTGGGAGGCGCAGCACTGGCTGCTCCACCACAACGCCATATTAATATCTGGAACAAACTCGCTTATGGTCTGGCTACCGATTGCTGATAAAAAAAAGGAATGTATCGCACTTTTGTAGGAAAAAGCAGTCTTTTTTTAAATTTTCGGTATCTTTGAAAAACTTATATATGCCCTACATAAAATTTTGTCATTGGGTTCACAATCATGTATACCTACTGAATATGTGGTACCTAATTGCTTTTGCGGCGATTTACCTTACATCTTGTATTGTATCTACCTAAGTACAAAATCGTTTTCCCAAAGTTTGAGGTAACAAAACGAAACCATAGCCGAAGACAAGGATCTGTGAGCTAATGAGCATACGGCCGGATCAATTAAGAAAAACTACACTTGGCATAAGGCCGGGAAAACGTAAGATAATGAAGACATTGAAGTTTATTTTAACACACAAGTATTGAGTTTTTTCGTCTCAATTTTTTTTTGTAATCCATCATCGTCGTCAACGAATGTAATTTTCTACCTTCGAGCTTCGTTCCAAATTCCAATGCCTTACCATTGTTCATGACGATCGATATGATGCTTCTAGAGTATTGGAAATTTTAAACTGTTGTTCCTATATGCAGGTTTCCTCAGGATAGAAATATAGGATAGTCAATATACAACACCAATTCATCATTGCTATTATCACAAATCAGTGGTGTCCAAAACTAAGAACAGGCCCATATAAAAGACTTTCCGTACCCATAATCCTCGAAGGGGCGGAAGTGAGAGGAGGATCAGTAGTGAGTAGGTACACCTACATTTTTAGGGTTCCGTACCCAAAGGGTCAAACGGGACCCTATTACTGAGACTTCGCTGTCCGTCCGTCCGTCTGTCACCAGGCTGTATCTCATGAACCGTGATAGCTAGCCAGTTGAAATCTCTAAAGATTATGTATTTGTTTGTTGCCGCTATAGCAACAAATAGTAAAAACAGAATAAAATAAATATTTAAGGGGGGCTCCCATATCCAAAAGTGATTTTTTTTAAATGATGGTCCGGAACCCTTCGTGCGCGAGTCTGACTCGCACTTGGCTGGTTTTTTAAATTCAATGTAACAAGAAATCCTATTGCCATCCGGGCACGAATTCAGACTTCCGGGCTGGTACTGAGAAGTTATTGAATAAACCTTATAACATTTTACCCGATTTAGGAATCAAACTCATGCTCAGGTCAGGAGCAGCGCTTACGAGCAATAGCCCGTGTGACCAGTTGAAAAATAACGACATTGAAAAACACTTTTAGCCAGAGACATCCCGAAAGATTTTGCTCTTGAAATGTTTTAAGAGTTCAACCTTCAAATTCGTCTTGTTATTTTCGTTTATGTCATACGCTGTCCTTGCCAGTTCAAACCTTGTGAACTGCGAATAGATCCATACAGGTTTGCGTATGATTCACCAGGTCACTCCGTTATTGGCACACGGCATTTCCGATCCGTTTATACCACAAGTCCGCAAATGAGTTCGTATTTATTAATTGAAGGTTTAGACGGTTCTTATGCAAAGCTTGAGTCACTTTTATTTATATTTGTGGAACGATAAGTTAAAAATCTCTGTATAGAAATAACATAACATCACGCCTGTATCCTAGATGGGTTAAGTAGAGGTGTACCTTATAGTACACTCACATTTCGACAGTTATGTTTAAGTCCCATGTAATAGGGGGCGATTACCATCAACGGGTACAACTCCGGACTCCGAGACTGCTACTGACGAGACCACTATTCCTTATTGAAAAACCCAATAACACTTTGCCCGACCTGGGAAGCGAACCGAGGACATCATGCTCAGCAGTCGTGCATGCCACCAATAGACCAACGAGGCAGTATGGTATACCTATTTAGCCATCCACACTATTCCTAAACCACTGCAACTCCTGAAAGCCAGAATCAAACCTGTACTAGGTGTTGTTTTGCATCCTCGTCAAAATTCAGGAGGTTGTCACAAAACTCATAAATAATCAATTAAAATTACGGTACCTAATTAATTATTAATAAAGACTGATTTTTTGGTTAAGTTAGTCACTGTCAGTATTTTAGAACGTGCTTTATCCGGGAATAACAAATTATCGAATAAACGTTTCAAAATGTTTGCAAGTGTGGAAGCGCGGACATACCGCGAGAATCAGATGGGCCACGTTTAAAACACGGGTGGTTCACACTTACCGATTTCCGAAAATAAGAAAAAAAAAATTACCTACCTATTTTTGTTACGTTAAGATTTTCGTGGGAGCCAACATAACATCAACATATTGTGACGTGCATATTCCCCGAAGTGGTTTCCCTCGAAATAATTGTGTAGGATTATAGGGGCAGACAGATTATTTTTGTTATGAGGTAGGTTCACAATAGGCAAAAATACACACCGTGCATTTCAGTGACATTACAAATTTTCGAACTATGATATAATAGTATAATAGCACCATCCCATATCTTCCCGTGGGTGTCGTAAAAGGCGACTTAGGGGTTTTGCCAGACAATGGGCAGCTCTGTTCTCTGTGCTTTTGTAACGTAACAACCGTACTGCGATCGCCAACCCGCCTGCCAGTGGCGGTTATGGCAACCCCCCCCCCCAAAATGTCAATGTGACGACACTTGGGGGAGGCCTATGTCCAGCAGTGGACGTCTTTTGAGCTGAATGGACGATGATGACAAATTTTCGAACAACTTCAGGCGTTGCATACTTTGCACACTGCTCGCAGAACAATAGGTTATTGAAAACTACTTCATCATAGATATTTGACTGGCTACGTCAAGATTTTCGTGGGAGCTAGACTATGCAACATACCATCAACACATACGAGCATGACGTATTCCCCGAAGTGTCTGTGCACCACACATATTTCGGTAATTATGTTTAAATCCCATATGAGGTTGGCCCGTGGATGGGTGACCATAATTACATACCGAGTTTCCTCCGTGCCTCGGAAAGCACGTTAAGCAGTTGGTCCCGGCTGTCATTTGTAGATCTTTGACAGTCGTTACGAGTAGTCAGAAGCTAAAAGTCTGACATCCAGTCTTACCAAGAGGTATCGTATTACCCACTTGCTGCTTTGTGGAGGTCAGATAGGCAGTCGCTTCATGTAAAATACTGGTACTCATTTGCATCCGGTTAGACTGAAAGCCGACCCCAAGATAGTTTGGGCAAAAGCTAGGCAGATGATGATAAAGGAAAAGGGAGTAGGTTGAAGAAAAAGGAGTAAATGATAGCGTGACGAATGACAGAAGAGAATGGAAGACAAAAACGTACTGCGCCGACCCCAAATAACATAATTATGGCAGGAAGATTATGGTCTCTATATCCCATATTTTCTCTCCTCTCCTGTCAGTCGTGCACAACTAATTGCACGCTCCAGGACTTGAATGGGGCAAACGAAAGAGCTGTGCAGGTCACTACATATACGAAACTTGCATGTTTGTGAGAAAACATAAGGAACTATTTAGTACGGCAGATGAATTATATCCTCGTAACCGACGAGACCCTCACAGGCTCGTGCTAGATATCCTTCCAAGAATGGCTAAATATAATAAAAGTTCCATATTTATGTGTGTGCGTTTATATAATAAGATACCAAGTAATCTCAAGGCGTTGAATCTGAGATTATTTAAAAATAAATTACATGAATGGTTGTGTAGTCATAGTTTTTATAGTGTAAAAGACTTCTTAGACAGTAAATGTTAAAAATATGCTTGTGTAAATTTGTACGCTTATCACTGTTAAGCAAAAACATGTTGCTCTAGTTATTGTTTGTATTTTACCATCTTTTTATACCATGTTTTTTAAGCAAATAAATATTATTCTATTCTATTCTATTCTATACGTGCTGGTCAGAACAAATCTAAGTCATCGATTCAACAAGAAGAAGAATACCATGTAGGCACTATAGGGGACTAGACATTGTACCTTTGTATCAAATTATAAAAAAAAACGTAAACATTTTATTTAAGTGATTAATTGCTATTAAAATGATCGAATCAGACATAGAAACATGATTATTCTTTCATATGAAATACGGGGCAGATAGAGCTCGATTTTCCAATAACAGAAGTTAAATAAACGCCTACATTTCATCACAGAATCTTAATAAAAATAACTCTTAGCGATACTTTTAGAAATATGATTAATAAAAAGACATGAGTAACTAGCCTAATTATAATGTGTGATTTGCAAAACATTGGTAACTGCGCGGGACGTGCTGAAGTGCGTCTACAGGCGGGCGGGAACTGTGAAACTTTTCATGACTTTAGTGATGGGCTTGAGTTTCAGATTTATTGTCGATAGCATGGGAAAATTCTAAGTAGGTAAATACAAAAAGTTGAGATCTACAATCTTAGAATAGAACATTCTAAGCTTTTATAAACATGCATAATTTTTCGTTTCAATGAGTCAATAAGATATATACTTCGAATATTATTGAGTAAGAAATTGAAAGAAAAAAAGTAATTGAAATAAATCAAATAGCCTGATGTTCTTTGCGTTCTTTACTTACATAAAATACCATGCTATGCCTCTGAGCTTTGTAATAAATGATCTTTTGTTTTAAAATGTACAAGTTCAAACACGAAAGTTACCGCTTATCATTACCATTACCAATTTTTGTTATCCCCTCCTGCTCGATCTTTTCAACGACAGAGAAAAAGGGCGGGTGGGGCAAAACCCGCAACCCGTCGATGGAGCTTACATAACGCCATTACTATATTGGTGCTTCTCGTGTACATCAGCTCTTATACATTAACTTATAGCTAGCTAGTTCATAAATTACATACTATAGTCGGGTAATAGTAAAGGAGTAAAACTACTTAAAACCTTGCGTTATTCATTATTTATGTGTCAAGGCAAATCTATTGTTGGATATCGGCACTGAATAAATAAACTCTTCTACCAAATCCTCACCGATATCGATACTTACTCTCACCCATCACTATTGCTGCTCATTCGGATCGCGCGGGCGTCGTTCCATACTGGCCAAGCGGCCGGCATCACAACCGAACGAACGAACTGTCCCACTCGTGTGCCGTGTTTGCGAACCTTGCACTATCCTGTTACAACCTTATCCTAAACAAAAATATTCACTTACACCTTATTTAATTTTTGGTTATTTTTTTGTGCTGTGCTGACAGAGTTTGGATTTTTTTTAAGCGAAAGAAATTCAGGTGAGTGAAATACTTCAATTATTTTTATGCAGTGTTTATTCTTTGTGTAATTAAAATATACACAAATCTAATTGGCTAATTACAAGCATTTTGGGAAACTGGAACAAATATGTTTACAAATGTTAAATATTTTTCATGAAAGAGCTTTTTGTAGTAAATAATAAGCATTTTTTTAACAAAGTCAAGGTTTTTCCTCATTTAATATCTAAATCGTTTGTGATAAAGCAATTGATTAAAAGATAATCGCGAATGTTTCAGGAAATAATTTCTGTTTCAGCACGTTTTTGTGCCTTTTGAATTCGTGCAAAGCTATAATCTATCACCTGAACAATTGCTTAAAAATATAATACAATCGGAAGTTTTTAATCGTGCGTTGCTTCACCCCATCCGACTTTCGGGGCAAGCAGAAAGCTTCAAGACACTTCAGCCTTCCTAAAGCTTTCTGAATAAACGCGAATTTATCTCATGAAGCATTTCCTTGAATTCTATATTAGTTTTCTATTTATACAGCTCAATAAAATGTATAAATACATCTCTTAGGCATGTGATTTAGATATCTACGTCACTATTGGCGTTAACGCTTTAGTAGAAGTATCGTAATGATGAGTGATACATATAATATGGGTTCATAGGTTGGTTTCAAAGATAAATTTATAAGAAGTATATAACGGACATTGGGAATATTTTCATACAAAAATTTTCATTCCGAAGATTTTCGTGTTTGACACACGCATGCTACCTGCTGGCCTTACAGACGTCTTAAAGCAGTATTGTTTTACTCTTATTCCAGTGTGGGAAAGAGACGGAGCTATACAGGATGTCTAGCGCTATCTCTTTCTCACACTGGAAAAGGACCAAAACAATAATGTTTTAAGACGTCATGGTAGGCCACCTGACAAGCAGACGTGTCACACTACACAGACCAAAGTAGTGGATTCCGATTTTCTTTGTATTGTCCCGTCTATTGCTCGTAATAATTAAAAGTCTTTGGTTGGTTATCAAAAAACTTAAAGATGTTGTTATTGAAAAGGTTTCTGACGTGGTTAACGAAATCTCTTACCGGTAAACATACTTTACTGAACTTGAGGGAAAGACTACCTAGTTACCGAAGAGGCACAATCTTTATAACTTTGAAAATTCATCCACCGCTGATCAACGACAGTTGACCGTTCAAAGAACGGTCAAAGGAAAAATCTACATTAACACCGCGGTTTGCACAATTTATTGCCACAATTCGTAGTTTTAAGCGGCACCCATATCTTAATTTATCTTCATAATGTGGGTTCAGTAAAACGATTTGTCTTGTTTGAAATCTTTTTGATTTATATGGTCTTACTTGTTAAGTCATATTATTTCTTTCTCTTGCTGCCATTCGTTGTCTACCACTCTTACTTCTACGCAGTTTTGTCATGCTGATGATGCGGGTAAAAAATGAGTCCCTTGGTTTTAGTTTGCGGCCCCAAGTTGTCCGCTGCAGAAATAATGTGGCTAAATGGTGTATTATGCCATCTAATCCTAGTGTGGAGCCCCTCTGCAGGATATGCCGCACCTCCTTTATTGCCCATCCTGCACAGCAAACTGCACCTTCCTGCTGGCCTACCGTGACCTCTTAAAGCAGTATTATTTCACTCTTATTCTAGTATGGGAAAGAAACGGAGCTATACAGAATGTCTAGCGCCATCTCTTTCCCACACTGGAGTAAAACAATAATGTTTTAAGACGCCAACCCAGACGTTAGGCCACCAGGATTTAATCGAAGCCAACGAAAGAGCTGTGCAGGTGGCTGTAGACTGGTCGGGTATTATTTGAAGAAGAAGAGACTTATATACGAAAGAAAGGCGGACTTAACACCTTAAGCATTCTCTTCCAATCAACCAAGAGTAGACTTTAGCTCTTTCTCTGGGTTTTTACCTCTTCAACTAGTATGACCGCGTAGCTGACCTTCCACTATTGTATAATAATAGGTATATGCGTGTGCGCATCTACGTAACCTCTATGATGAGTAATAGAAACATATGAAGAACAAAGCTCTGACTTTAATGTAAAAAAGAAATATGTAGGAATCGGTGAGACAGGTGAACAGATTGTATCTGTAATGTATTTCCTTTGATGATTAAAGTAGAACGAGAAAAAGCAATTTCCAGTGTCAAAAAGTACCACGCTACGTAGGACTGGACTGCCTCGTTGATCTGGTGCTCGCCTGGGTTCGATTCCCGGGTCGGGCCATGTGTTATTGGATTTTTCTATCAGGAATTTCTCAGTAGCAGCCACGGAGCCTGGATCGGTGCCCGGTTGATGGCAATAGGTTCTGACCATACTTAAACATAACTGGCGAAATGTAGGTGTACCAATGTTTACACCTCTGCCGAGATCTTCGGGGATTACAGGCGTGATATTTTGTAGGTACACTATAATTGAGCGATATGTAAGAGATTCAGGTTCAGCATTGTTATAAATTAACAATGATTCTAAAGCTTTGTAAAACTGATTAATAAGAAAAAGCTTCAAAGCCTTAATTAAGGCCAAATAGTTTTTTTAAGCTTTTTCTTATTTTTAATTTTTTTTTAAATTTATTTTATTTTTATTTTATTTAATTTTTTATTTTATTTTATTTTATTAATTTTTTTTTAATAATTTTTAATTTCTGGTGGGGATATTTCAGTTATCGATTTCTGGAATAAATCGATCTTTAGTGTCCGAACAGCACACATAACCGCCAATCAGCTTTTTACTACAAAGCTTTAGAATCAAAGGCCTAAGAAGGAACATGGATTGGTTTTAGTCACTACAAGTCTGACACTCCCTTCTGGTCTGCCTAGAGCGGGAGGGGTCATTTGCTGATTTCCCATCCGTAAAAAAGGTCAAATAGATAATTATGTAGGTATATTGTTTGTTTTGGTAATTGTTTTTGTAGTAGCACTTAAAAGCTGCAAAAACAAATTAAGTTCATAATTAAAGGTTCTTAAAATACCATCTAAGTTTACCACCTAATTAGTATTTCCTCAAATGGGACTTTACCAAGAATTCAATGACAATTATATCTCTCTAAAAGCTCGAATTGACTTCTATCGAAAATCTTATATCATAAATGCTGTTTTTGTACTAATACAAAACGCTTTGAAAGCTATTGCCACTCGTTTAGCACCCCTCGAATATTTTTGTTTTATTCCAGAATTCCCCACTGTTATATCCCCACCAGTAGCGATTGTCATTTTTTTTCAGACATACCCGCTGTTGTAATTAAATACAGCTAAGTGGGGATTTTTGAAAAAATAAGTACAATGATCTGGCACCAGACTGATCAGCATACGGTATATTCGCATTGAAGTTTTTTGTTTCAGTGTAATGACATTTGTGATGAAGATTTATCATCACTATTTAAATAATCACAGCCAAGTGGGGATTTTTGAAAAAATAAGTACTTTGTTCTGGCACCAGACTGATCAGAAAATAAATCAGTAGTTTGGAATAATGACTTACTTATCCATTTAAACGTATGATTTACGGATTTTTATTTGATTTAGAATCATCTGGTGGGGATCATTAGACTTACTTTTCAAAAATCCACTAAGCTGTGTTTACTTGACCAGTGGGTATTTCTGAAAACAAAAATGACAATCGTGGGGACACTGGTGGGGACATTTCAGTGGCGATTGCTGGAATAAATCGATCTTAAGTTTCCGAACAACACACCTTACTGCCAATCAGTTTTCCAATCGTAGTGACCATGAATACTTCTCCAAAAACAATGCAATGTATCTAGTTGTCTTTCCTACCTCTCCACCAGCACGCGTAGCATGACCGCCGTAGAAATGGGCTATGTCTACGGAAGAATCGTCAATCTGACACATTGTCATTGTCTATCTGTCATTATGTCGATTCTTCCGTAGACAATAATCGTTTATACAGTGGTCAAGCTACGCGTACTGAGCAGTGGGCGTGGACGCAATCCACGTTCCCCGATGCATCATAATCCCTCTGCAATTGCATTTCAAAGATATGATGTGCACTTCAAAATATCGCGTCCGATGACAGCTACGTTATTAATACTCGTTGTATAATATGATAGTGACACATTAACGCGTCATGTAAGCTTGGTATAAGTGACGTCACATTATATTGTCCCAAGTTTCGTGACGTCACATTTCGAAATCTTATACATCAAAGTGTTAAAATACCAAATATGACGTATTAACGAAAATCTTAAAATACTTCAACTCTTTCTGTATCTTTGAGGTTTAAATTGTTTTGTTAAATGTAAAAATAATATAATTGGAAATAAACCTAATTTCGTAAGTGGTGTTTTTGTTTAATAATTTTTATGTCCAAAATTGCAAGATATGTGACGTCACACTGGGGAGAGGGGGGGGTCTCACAAATGTGGCAAGGACGGGGACGGGTCAAAAACACACGGGCTTAACCTTGCAGATCGACCCCTGGTATTTATTTAGTTTAAGACGTTGTTCTTATCTGATCTATGTGTATGTGATAAGTATTATTAATGAGCCGCAAACCAAAACGTTATAGGATTGTTGTATTTTCGATTTTGCGTTACGCTAACTCCGCGCCTTCTTGCTAGGGCCTCCGTCGTACCTATAATGAGTTAATGACACATTAACGCGTCATGTAAGCTCACCACAAGTGACGTCACACCGACTCGAATTTAGATGCGCGGGCGCAAACAGACATAAACAGTTTCCGAGAAACTTTAGTGATCACTGTGTAGAGATATACCTGGATTCTGGCGGTGATCCGGTAATAGGTGTTTTGGGTAAAACTGTTTTGTATTGGAAAAGCATTAAAATTCATTCATAGTATGGCGAAAAGTTACACCCCATTCCAGTTGTGCTAGACCCTGCTAGAGTTCTACTTACCCAACTATTTTAGGAACTATTTTGAAGCAAAAATACGACTCGACTCGTCTTCTCAACAATTGTATTCGCTTTGTTTTTGGCCTTCGTAAGTACGATCACATTTCTTCCTACCGTTCTCAGCTTAAATGGCTGCCTATCAGACTCAGGAGGTCACTCAGATCTCTCTGTATGCTCTTCACTATTTTGAACGATCCATGTGCTCCCGATTATCTTAAAACTTATTTCAAAGTGTTGGGCAGTTCTCACAGTCGTAACCTTAGAGCTTCCAAAAATCTAGTCCTCCAAATTCCTGCACACCGTACCGGTTTCATGTCAAATTCATATGCTGTCTCATCAATAAAACTGTGGAACGCGCTGCCTCTCGGTATTAAAAAATCTGAAAGTAAATTTATTTTTAAAAGAAAAGTTCGTAACCACTATTTAAATCAAACGAAGTAGCTCGCAGTTAGAAGTCTAGTCACAGTAATTATTATTAGTATTCTCGTTTTTTATTTTAAAATTTGTTAAAATATGTATTAGTCTATTTTATTTGTATTTGTGTATTAGTATCTATGTAACTTATAGACAATTTCGAATATTGTTTTTGTACCTTACCACAATGTTGTCCTTTTTAACCCAATGGTTGACTGGTAGAGAATGCCTTGTGGCATTAAGTCCGCCTATGTACCACTATTGTACATGAAGTTTAAATAAATAAATAAAAATATAATAAAAATTGAAGTAGATTCTATAAAATAAAATAAAAAGTGCTAGAGATTATTGGAGAATATTTTTGGTATTGAATTGAAGTATATTAAACAAACAACAACCACGAAAGGACATTGGAAAGCAATGTCAGACATAATTTTATAATTACACTATTTAAAATCAGATAAATGTTCATTACAGTATTCATTGACAAATAAGGCCACAGTCAAGCATTAAATACTTTCTACTTGGGTAAATATATTGATTTTAACTTGCATCTTGGAAATGTCACACTACTTCTATTTAGCGAAAAGTCTGAGTATGATGTTCCCACTGCTGGGGCACAGGCCTCCTCTTTGTTATAGGGACCTGGCTATTGCCCACCACGCAGGCTCAATACGGGTTGGTGGAAGTCACATGTCTTCGAATTTTTGGTCGTAGGACATGTCGCTTTCTTTGTTGTTACTATTTAAGCTCTATTACATTTACACTAAAGGATATTATTTACACAACTACAAATCTCCTCCTTAGCAGGTTTTGCTTTAAGCGGTTTACCTTGATCCAGAGTCTATTTAAAGACTTCCAGGCCAGCCATGGCCACTCTTGTCCAGGTGGAAGATTATCAACAGTGGAACGAAAGGTTTTGGTAGGTCATACACTGCCTTGCCACAGCTTAAGTTTTGTAAGAAAGCTCGCCCAAAAACCGAAATCTCAAAATTCGCTTATATAATTTTATACTCATAATAATAGCACTTGGGTGACAACATTTTCTTCCTTCTATTAAATCAGGCTGTAAAGAGATCTTGGCACAGGTGCATGTAATTAGAAAGTCGGCCATCTTGCGCTTGTTATAACCGTTTGCACCTGAAGTTTCGTTTTGCGGCCAAACCGTTGATGATATTATTGCGATATTTCCTGTCGTAAACAGTTCGTGTGTTTCTTTTCGGGATGAGAATAATTCGGAGAATCAATGTTGGGTAAAGCTTTAATTTTTTTTGGAATTATATCGTCATTACTTGTGTATTTTTATACAGGTGTGAACGTCATGAGCTTATCCCATTAATATTATATGTAGATGCGAAAGTTTGTGAGAATGTATGGTGTATGAATGTCTGGATAATTGTTACCCTTTTACATAAAAACTACTGGATGGATTTTAATGAAATTTCGCACAGGGATAGATAAAGTCTGGAATCCCACATAAGGGACTTTTTATCCCGGTGTTCCGACCCCTCGGGCAATTATCGAACAAAACACGGGCGAAGCCGCGAGCTTATGCTAGTTTCGAACAAAATATCTGCTGTTTAATAGAAAATGTTATAAATTTTGAAACATATTTCATTTTTTTGCTGCTGTTCCAAAGTTGATCTAATCAAAAAAGTTGTTTATATCCTTGCCAAGTACGGAGGAGCTCGTGGCTAAATAATAACAGCCGCCCAGGTCGATCTTTAAGGTTAAGCCGTGCTTGCCGAGGTTGAGCTGTGGTTGGGTGACCATAATTACATATCGAGTTTCCTCCGTGCCTCGGAAAGCACGTTAAGCCGTTGATCCCGGCTGTTATTTGTAGATCTTTGACAGTCGTTACGAGTGGTCGGAAGCTAAAAGTCTGACATCCAGTCTTACCAAGGGGTATCGTATTACCCAGTTACTGGGTTGTGGAGGTCAGATAGGCAGTCGCTTCATGTAAAATACTGGTACTCAGCTGCATCCGGTTAGAGTGGAAGCCGACCCCAAGATAGTTTGGGAAAAGGCTAGGCAGATGATGATGATCCTTGCCAAGTACGATCAGTGATCTGAAAAAGCCAATGATTTCAAAATCAGCCTGGAAAGGCGAGAAACGATTGAACTTCCATAAACCAGAAATCAAAATTAAGGCTATCTGGTAAAAAAAAACCCCAACCGTTTATTAGAATGAAAAGAAAGACGACAAATGTTAATAAAGTTAAAACAAAAGATATTTATTTTACGCGTTTCTGTAATTTTATTACCACTGGCGGCGCAAGACCATGAAGGGGTGCAGGTCAATGTTTTATCTATGGTTTGTAAATCCCCGGGTTTTTGTTCCTAAAACAAACACAAGTTTTTATCCATTTTATCACCAATTCCACATAACAGATCAGTCAAACTGCAGACCAGTGGTGGAATACGGACACTAAGGCCCGGCGCCCATTATCGGCATCGGTACGACTGAGGATTTTAGGTGGCAAATAGCAATATACTATAACATAATGGCAATAAAGTAGAAAGTTCCGTGATATGTGGTAGTAATAACAAAAATACCGCTTCGGTATGCTTGAGGCTGGTGTATCGGCAGCCTTGAGAATGCTTCGGGATGCTTCGGCATCCTTCGGCAACCTTCGGTACGCCGCCGGCGCCGAGGCAACACTCGGGGGATAGTTTGCCCTGCGGGTGGCAACGGTGCGGCATCCTTAAGGACGCCTCGTCATCCCTAAGAACATTGCAGCATGCCAAAGCATAATTGCCGATAGTGTGCGCTTGCATGTAGGATGCCGAAGGATCCTTTTCCTTGTCGATGCCGATAATGGGCGCCGGGCCTAACGGACACTTTAGTAAATATTTGTTTGGAGGTGTCTCTGAGCCACGCCACGTCCGCAATTTGTCGATGGATGGAAAGAAAAGATGGATGGATGGAGTGAGGAATGATATGAAAGAGAAAGGAGTAAATGATGTCGTGACGTCTGCCAGGGGAGAGTGGAAGATTCAAACCTGTTGAGCCGAATGCTGAGAGCAGCGGTGGCCCAGTGGTGGCAGCCCCGACTTACGAGCAGTAAGCTGTGGGTTCGAACCCAGGCAGGCGCATTACTTTGTGTAATTTATTTCATCATCGCTGCTCTTAAAAACGGTGAAGGAAAACATCGTGAGGAAACCGGCATGTCCTAGAACTAAAAATTCGAAGACATGTGACATCTGCCAACCCGCACTGGGCCCGCGTGGTGGATTATAGCCTACTCCCTCTCATAGAGAGGAGGCCTGTGTCCCAGCAGTGGGAACATTATAGGCTGCTGATGATGAAGATGAGCCGAATGCAAGTAGAATGGAACGAGGGCAGAAAGATGATGACGTTTTACCAAATCTTAAAAGCAGAACGCTCGGAGTTTGTTTATTATTTGATGACGTTAAGTTAGTTGGCTATCACCTGCATTCTATACCGTTCATCGTCACTCATTACACAGTCACAAATAAACCTGTCGACAAACGTTTGTGATTGATATGATTGAAGCTTGGGAGCAGGGGATAAATATAGAAGAGAAACAAAATCAAAAGTCATTTATTCTTATTATTATTATTCAAATTAGGCTAATAATCAGCACTTTTTGAACGTAAAATTTACAATTAATATTACAAGAGACAGTCCACCAAAACGCCCGCCCTTCGCTACTTCCTAGTATAAAAGACTCATTAAAAACCATGGGTTTAATTCAATTAGTGTTCCGACTGTCAAAGATCTACAAATGGCAGCCGGGACCAACGGCTTAACGTGCATTCCGAGGCACGGAGGAAACTCGGTATGTAAAGGGTGGTCAGCCATCCACAGACCTACCTAAGTAAGCGCCGCTTAACTTAAAGATTGATTTGATTGAGCGGCTTTTATTATTTAGCCACGAGCTCCGCCACAAATTATTGTCAATGCAATCTGGGGACCACACTTTTTCATTTCGTAAATGTACCCTATATCGAAAAGGTGAATCTCAATTAAGAAAAAATCCAATCACAGCATAAATATTTTACTAACACTGGGTTTAGGCAAAAGAATATTATTTAAACAGCAGTGTTCGCCCAGTTTGTACTTATTCCATGGTAGTTAACCAAAGAGATAAGCTGCAAAAGTGCAAACAGTTTACTGTACGACATTAAAATATGGCACAAGAGTAGGAAATTTAGCACCACCGAAAGGTTTTTAAAAATGCTTCGCCGCAAGGTGTGAAATGCGTTTGTATGGAAGTTCGTCATTTTAAATTGCTCGACGCCTACATAGTCGTATCACGTTTGTAAGGAATGTATTACATCTTAAAAGTTCTTTTCTAGTTTTAACTAGGACTTGGATTTATTTTCCTGCCCTTGTCCCAATGATACTTAGGGTTGTCAACCGTCACGCTATCATTTACTCCTTTTTCTTTCATATCACTCCTCACACCATCCTCCCATCGT
The DNA here is from genome assembly GCA_949152445.1 of Cerastis rubricosa. Classification (NCBI taxonomy): domain Eukaryota; kingdom Metazoa; phylum Arthropoda; class Insecta; order Lepidoptera; family Noctuidae; genus Cerastis; species Cerastis rubricosa. The sequence continues at coordinate 7,252,643 of OX424547.1, forward strand.
TTTTTTGGTCTTCCTCTCCCTCTGCATCCATCATCATTTATAGTCACTCTTCTTCGTCACTCCTCATCACATGACCATACCATGACAGTCGGTTCTCTTTAAACCTTTCTGTAACTGGCGCAACTTTCAAACTTCCTCTAACATATTAATTTCTTACTTTATCCATTCTTGTAATATTTTCCATTTTAAATCAGGATTTGGATTACCCAATAAAACTTCCAACCAAGTTTTTATAACACCTATCCCCTGATAATTCGGTATAAAGTAATTATTAGACATCCTATTCGAATAAACATCTTCACACCTTTTTAGGGTTCCGTACCCAAAGGGTCAAACGGGACCCTATTACTGAGACTTCGCTGTCCGTCCGTCCGTCCGTCCGTCCGTCCGTCTGTCACCAGGCTGTATCTCATGAACCGTGATAGTTAGCGAGTTGAAATTTCTACAGATTGTGTATTTCTGTTTATGCTATAACAACAAATAATAAAAACAGAAAAAAAAAATTATATTTAAGGGGGGCTCCCATACAAAAAACTTTTTTTTTCGTTTTTATAAATAATGGTACGGAACCCTTCGTGCGCGAGTCCGACTTGCACTTGGCCGGTTTTTAGATGGCATTTCTGTTATTTTCTTCTTTTCATAAAACATTTGTACCGATCGTACGATCCAGTCGGAAAGCTCGTCGCTTCTCACCTGCGCGGGCGCATGGCCCAGTTTTACGTCCTCGGCTAACAATAGTCCCCAAACGTGTGGTGCAATCGTTATCATAAGATTCATAACAGTGCATAGTGCGAAGTGTTTCGATGAAAGGGACTGGATAGCACTTTTGAAGTTATTTGATCGGAAATCTAATATCATAAATGTGAAATCATCTGTCTAGCCTTTTCCGAACTATGTTGGGGTCGGCTTTGTGTCTAACCGGATGTATCTGAATATTACTGCAGTATTTTACATGGAGCGACTGCCTATCCGACCTCCACAACCCAGTTAGTAACCCTTGGTAAGACTGGTTGTCAGACTTCCGGGCCACTGACTACTTAACGACTGTGAAAGATCTACAAATGACAGTAGGGACCAACGGGCGGATTTCTATTGAAAATCCATGTATTATGCAAAACCTATCTCAGTGAAAAGTATGTTGTTTTCTGATCCGAATTGTTAGCACCGAACCAAAATTAAATCAAATACGCCAAATAAAAGAACTACGTCCACGTATTTATCAGGCACATAACCTTGAACATCCAAAGCTTTTCACGTGTGAATTTGGCAAGACACTTTTGACTTTATAATACCTACAGCAGATATAGGTACTTTTTCTGTTTACAAGTGTGTCACGCGGCCCTGGAACATACTCTTAATAATAACTGCAATAGGTATATTTTATAACAGTAGCATGAGCCATCTTTTCTAGTTTTACACCCACTTTCTGTCACGCTGCATTTAAACCAAAATGATGCCAACAACATATTATACGTTATAAGTAATTGCAGTGTCTTGCCCTGAATAGTTCCAATATTTATGGTAATAATAATATATCTTCTGTACATAGTATACAACAATTTCGCTTTCCACCGTCTGTACGCATATATATATATATATTTTAACTACGCAACGGATATTGATACGGCTTTCATCAATAGACAGAATGATTCAAGGGGAAGGTTTTGTATCTATAAATTTTCCTGAAAAACACATCAAAATTTCCAAGCGAACGAAGGTCGGGCAGCAGCTAATTTACTACATTTCCAAAAAAAATGGACATATAAGTACCGTTTTCTACTGAAGAGTGTTAATTATAACTTTTGGGACTTGAATTACATTGACAGGGAAACACATTTGGTAAAAAATCTGTAAAAATAAATAATGGAAAAACAAGATGGCAGCAAAGCAAATCACGCGCCAAAATATAATTTTAAATACAAACATTACTGAAAAAATGAATGGCAATAAACCAATGAATAGCTAAATTTGGAAACCATTGAAAAAACAACAAAAAAGCATTTCAATCCCCATACTCAAAATAACTATGAAGATTATAACATAAGTAGGAATGGGAAGGCGCTGTTAGAACCTAAATATAATTTTGGCGGTAAGCCATGCACTATAATTATAGTAAGAGTGCCAAAATTCTATAAACATTACATGCCTTGTCTGGCATCAATACTTTATGGACATACGTTAGTCCTGGACGGTGACTACTGCTCTGGGACGAAAATATTTTGTGACAATGATACTAAATATTTGGCCGGTGAGAGCACTGTGTATTTTGTCCGAAAGCATGTGACTAAGGTATCTTCTACAGTACAATATTATTGAAAGACAAAGAAGTAGTTTTAGTTGCCTAAACATGATTCTAATCAAAACAATTTAAAGGTCAAAATTGATGATATATTATGTCCTGTGGTAGAAACAAAACAACTAAAAGAAAATTAAAAACGAAAGAAGACTAGACTAGAAGACTAATCATAACTTCAATTACACCAGCAACGAATAGATACTATACTCATACTATTTTTAAATCCAACAATTTCTTAAAAAAAATACAAAATATCGAAGACGCAAAAGGCTTAAACATAACTGCATAGCATAACTGCTCCAGTTTCCACAAATAGACTTTCACCTAGCTTCCGACCTTGGCCAAACGAAGCGTATGGTATAGATCATGAGGCGGGGCTTTCCGAAAAACATGTGTTTACACGATTACAAGACGTGATCTCATTTCACAGGAACTCGTGCCGTGTTTGTATGGTCTGTTGACTGCATCCGAAATCGAAGAAAATGGCTGAAAACGGGTAAGAAATTTTTCCTATTCAAATTTTTCACGTTGAACATTTTTACTGGCTTCGTGAAGACTGAAGGTTGGCTTTTAGATCTTATGATTGACATAAATAATTCTCAAGAAACAGCAGACTTAAATAACCGTTGTATTATTGTTTCAAATTCCGAAATGAATGTCGACGTTTACGATACCAGACATCATGCAAAGCCACTGAGCTCGATCTTATAAATCTTCAACCCAATGAGGAATGGGCACACCGATATCACGATTAATAAAATAATTCTATTTTGATTTTCGAACAACGGTTTCCGGATAACTGGCTTAAATGTGGAATAGGTCACAGCAGTCGCCCTCGGTGGCAGTAAGCGAGTGTCCACGGTCCACGATGTCAGTCCATGTAAAAATAACGTGAATCTTGGCCCGTTTCCAGGTACGGCCCAACCGCTGGACACATCGGCAGAATTCCCAACTATGGAAAAACTAATGTTAACGTAAGTTTTAAGTATTGATACTTTGGTGATGGATGATAAATTGTACGAGATCGTATTTCAAATATGTATTTTGAAGATAGAGCTCCATCTTAATATAGCGTTCCTTTAACATAATAAAGACTATCTTTTCGGGTTCTTTCTCCTACGATGTTATGTAACCATAATGTTTAAGATGACATGATTTTTCCACTCAAAGACGTTTATATTTTTACAAAAATTTAAAATAGATTTTCTATTGTAAGCTTGTATTCACATGATCTTTTATGTTATTTCCAGCCAATGGGTGCCTACGAACCACCAGCATGCATTCAAAACGCTATGATGACGAAGGACAAGAAGCCCTTCACATACACACCAGGTGGTCTTGATCTGTCCCAGATTAAAACTCCAAGCATGGCGAGAAGAATGGCACGACAGCGGTCTCAGGAAGACCATGAACAACAACAATACTATGCTCAGCAGCCAACCAATGGTGGTTACCACCCACAAGGAGGACCAGCCCCCCCACCCCCTCCCCCACCGAAAATGCCCGTTCCTCCCCCTCCACCACCACCAATAGTCATCCAAGCTCCAAACTCAAAATCCCCCAAACCCGTTGCACCTGGCGAACGCCCCGAAATTGTCATCCCCGAAAATCCAATTGGAATGTTACGAAAAACGAACAGCCCTTACCACTGGGAGGTTGAAAAGCAAGAACAACAGAAGTTAGGAAATACTCCTAAGTATGTGGAGAAAGTCCCTAGTCCTCTGACGGTAAAAATGCCGCCTTCTTCGTTTACGCAGCAACAACCTCAGACTTATACACCACCATCGCAGAACAACTTCCAACGTTCTCCGTACGGCAATCAGCGTAACCCTGAAAGCCCCATCTACAAGCCTGAAGCTCAGTATGCTCACCAACACTCAGCCTCCCCACAAGGGTCGCCACCTACAAGAGAATTTTTACAACGACAGGACTCTCAATTCAACAAGAGTCCTCAGCCATTTGTTGGCGTGCCTTCTGCAAACGGCTCACCCTATTCACCTAGCCCCAATAACAACTGGAGGCAGCCAGAGAAAAGAGACTCTCCTGCTAGCAATGTTCACAATAGCCCACAATCTGTACACTCAAATCGTAGTCCATTTTCACCAAACACACAACAGTATTCGCCGAATAACCAGCAGTATGCCAACCACCAAAACCAAAGCCCTCCAACCAACTCAGGTCCTGTTTTCCATACCTTACCGAGAGCTGGTCCAAGAAACTCAGAACCACAGAATAATGTAGTCTACAATAACACGAAACCAAATCCTCCAACTGAATCTAATGCCGCACCTTGGAGGACAGCTACTCTTAACAGACACCCTAGGGAGCAGGAAAATCAACAACCAATTTATAATAACACCAGCACAAATCAAGAACAGTATATTCCTCCGTGGAAAATTAACCAGAACAATAATACCACGGCAGCAAATAATGAAAACTCGCATGCTCCTGCTTGGAAACAAGAAAATAAAACTCAGCAGCAGTACATCCCACCATGGGTTAGTTCACAGGACTCCAATAACAATAGGGTTCAGGACAATAACTCAGCATCCTGGAGAAGCCACGAGGCTCCCTCATCACCACCAAGGGCGAATCAGCAAGAACAACCTCGTTACCAATCGACGATGTCCATTCCTGTGACACCTAGAAAACCGAACCCACAACCAGAATACAATAACGCACCACAAAAGGAGGTTGTATATGTGAATGAGGAACCAGTCTACTTCTGTCCCGAAAGTCCAAAATCTATGCCTCCATGGGTCAGGACACAGAAAGAAAAGACCAAGACTCCTCCTCCAACCTGGGTTCAAAAGCCTTTAGATGGCAGAAAAAGTCTTTCTAGGGAGCTGAATACACCACCCCGAGACACAAACCAAGAACCAGAATGGGTGAGAAAGAGTAACGAAATGCAAAGAGGGGCCCGCGAAGTGGTGAGCCCTCCTAAATACCAGCAGCCCGTACAACCATCATGGTCTACAAGGCCTTCAGAAAACCGCAAAAGTTTGCCAAGGGATAATGCACCGGGTTCCCCAGGCACAAGGGTGATTCCTATCCAGATGGAGGTCTCAACAACGGAGACCAGAGATTCTAGGCACGGTGGGCACCCACAGCCTGGACTGAGGATTACAATTGGGATGAATCCGAACCCAGAAGCTCGTGCGCCGTTCTCGCCCCCAACCCAGCGTATCATGAGGGTGTTGTCACCACAATTGGTGAGGTTAGAAGACTCAAACCAGCAGCCTGATCTGCCGACCCTGAATAGAAGTTTCCAAGACAGTCAACCAAAGACGAGGATCATTCCGATTCAGATTGAAGGTGGAAATGGCGGGACAAATAAGAGGTAAAAATTTTAAACTATATATCTAGGACGGTTAAATGGTAATCCTTTTTTCAATTCACTCCTTGTATAGTGCTACTGCCACGGCACAAAAACCAATGTCATCGAAAACTTATTAACTTTATACTATGTAGCACAGAAATGTATAGAGATGGGTTAAATGCTGTAGGCATTTTCAACCAGTCGATCTTTGGCTGATGTAGATGCACGAAGAAAATTCAATTCTTCCAAATTATTGTATTGCAAGTGAAAATAAAGTCCAAAGAGACCCAATTACGTCACTGCCTTTAAATCCACGTCTCAACATCCATGATTACCCAAATTTCTCCAGTTAAATATTTATGATATTTAGTTGGAGAAGTTTATTATTTAGTTTTTACAATGTTATCTGTCCTCGTTTCAGCTTCGGTGGCCGGTTTTAGGGGAGCTACTGGTTCAAAGTAAACAGTTTTTACTGCACCGCTTCTTAACGACTCAGTGTTACGCTTGCTTTATATTTAGCGCTCTTCAACACGTTCTAATTTTATTTTCCACTAATCGAATCATTTCCTAACGCTCTTGCCATAATAATTAATTGGCTATTCAGGTTCATCACGATCTCTTTAATATTTCATCGATTAGGTCAAGGTTGTTTTCTAATTAATTATAGGTTCTATTATTGCTCAATTTTTCGTGATTTTCGTGCTTTTAACGGCGTTGTATTTTGTTTAAAAAGTGTTATATTTTGTATTTTTTTTTAATAAATTATTATTACAATAAAATCGTTCAAATAACTAAAAAGTAACAAAAACTTTAAAGAAAATTTTAATAAATAATTGAAAACTAAACAAATCAGTCTAATATTTTTCTGTTACTGTATATAAGTGGGGCTAGAATTTAAAAAAAATTCATTCACAAGTGAAAATTAATACATTTTAAAAATAAAATCTAATCTTTTTAATACACATAATTCTCACACAAAAAAATCATACTATAACCAAGTATACACTTTATAATTTCGTATAATAATCGTATATTCTATATATTTCCAGTGTCTACTACCATAAGTTCACTCAAGAAGGGCCCCCACGACAATCCAAGGCATTCAGGGTTCTGCAGATCATCACAGGTACCGAGGACCTCGATGACATCCAAGATATCGACAAACATCTCGGATTCACCGATTTATAAAAATTATAATATGTAAATATTTATTTTATATTAATCATTAAGTATATATATTTTAGTGTTAGTATAAATAACAAATGTAATAAGGCAATCGCCGTAAGTAAACACTTAAAAAAACAGTTATATATTTTATCACGAAAATGTACTTTAAATAACTTGAATATTATAATCAATTTTCTAGCATTATTACTCTACTAATAAGTATTAGAAGTAATAAATTATGTCGCAAATATTATGAATAACTTGTTTAAATTGTATAATTTGGAACAAAGTTCCTCTAATGTTAAATCTCTAGAACTAATTATACTTTGTCCTAGTGTCGGATTGATGATAAATGATCTTGATTGTTACTTTAGAAAAAAGAATTGCGAATTAATCTTTATTCTCGAAGGAAATTAATAATTTTGTTAATAAATGAGGGAGCACAGAAATATAAACGTATTATTAATTTAATTAACGTTATTGCTATATTATTTAATGTATAAATCTTACGAATAATTATACGTTTTGTATATAAATCGAATAATAATGACGAACCAAAATATTTTGCTTTATTTTGGGTATTTTACTAATGCTCATGAACACAGCTAGCTTACCAAAGAATTTTTAGATATAATTAATCTTAGATGTCGGAATAACGTTTAAATTATAGTTTCTAATTATATTACAATATAAGTGTAGGTATTCTTATTTTTAGCTGTAATAATTATTTTAAAAGTTACCAAATCTATTATTTACTTCTCTTACGTTAGATTTCGTCAATAATCAATTTATATTTCCTTTTTACTAATTCACCTTTTTATTTATTTTTATAATATTTATTGCCTGTTTTTTCTATATTATTTCAATATTTTATTTATTTATCTTCTCTTTCTCCTAATTCAATTCATAGTCTCTACTAATCGTTAATTAATTGCTATATTTATAATAATAAATATTTAAATTTTGTTTTAGACTGGATTAACGAAGTGACGGATACTAACAATTTGATTCTGGAAGATTTATGTTTTAATAACGATGTTGGCATATCAAGAGTTCCCGATAAAAAAAAAATGTTTTGTGTTTTGTGATTAACTAAAAATTATTGCTTATCGCTGTAGTGATGTGCCTGGTTAAAACACTTTTTTATATCATTGTTATCTTTCATAATTATTATATAGGGTGACTAGTAATTAGTGACCGATATTTAAACACGTGATTATACTCATGATAACAAATAACTTCCCCAAAGAAATATTTTTTTATACTCATTCACTTTTATCACAATAATAATGAAAGTTGTTTGTTATCATGAGTATAATGACGTGTTTAAGTATCGATCACTAATTACCAGTCACCCAATATACGTGTAATTTATGGATTTCTATATTTAGAAATCGATTATATTATTGTAATGAATAGTGTATGCACGTAATAAAAACAAATGAATCACGAAAAATGCGATATATATTATTTATGAGTCATTATAATAACTATTTTTATGTATTTTTTATAAAAGTGGCCAGTTATCACATCACTATAATGTGATAAACAAAACAAAATAGACGAGGGGTGTGGCAATCTAGTCAGTGTGATCTTTCTTAAGTATATTACGTATATTATTACACATATACGCCTAGGTATTATATAATTTATTTTATATTAAAATTATTATAGATTTTATATTTTGCTTAATCCTATTACATATTATTAGTATGTAAGTATAATTTAATTTTATAATAAAACATTATAAAATTGTATTTGTCTTTAATTTTTCAGTATTTCTGTTTTTTCTTTATTATTATCATCAAAGACAACAGCAACTTCTAGAATGTTACTAAATAGGCTGTTTCTTGGTAGACGTAATAAATTGCACTAACATATTTTCTGACGATAACGTAGAAAGGGGAATAAAAATATCGATCAAACTAAAAAAAATATTGAAGTTTTTTTAGATTACTAACGACACACATAGAAGTTTCTTTTTTAAATCGATGTTGGGAATTTTTTGTTTTGTTTCTGCGCTTTAGCAAAATTAAAAAAAAATCACAACCATTTCAATCAGTTTGGGTTATTGCTGCTTCAAGTAAACTTTTCGACATAAAGTGGCTAAAATAGCCATCAGGGATAAGATCCTCCTTTTACTGAGCGGTTGATTACATATCAATAAAATAATTTTATTGGCATAGGAAATCAGAAACCCCTCTTCTTTTCTTATAACTATTACAAGAATTGATATTAAACGACAACTTTCAACGAACTGTACACTGAAACATTTCAGTGGCTCCATCTGTAATTTTCCACAGTTATTTCTAACACAATCAGCCACTAGCCAATGCTATTAGTTACACAGTGTGACCACAGAGTACTAGTGATTAGTGCTGCCATCTACCAATAGTTATTGGAGACAGAACTCTAACAACGTGACTAGGGTTTTTTTTTTTGAAAGGGGGCTGTAGCTTAACATAGGGCTCGTTGATTGCTACAATGTTTCGGCAAATTCAAATCAAATCAAATTATTTTTATTTTACACTAGCTGTCCGGCGCAACATCGTTTGCGTCACATTCCCCCGTTTTTGCAACATTTTTCATTGCTGCTCCACTCCTATTGGTCGTAGCGTGATGATATATAGCCTTTACCCTTCCTCGATAAATGGGCTATCTAACACTGAAATAATTTTTCAAATCGGACCAGTAGTTTCGGAGCCTATTCGATGCAAACAAACAAATAAACAAATAAACAAACAATCAAATCTTTCCTCTTTATAATGGCTACAATGTTTCGATAAATTAAAATCAAATCAAAATATTTTTATTTTACATAGGCCTACAGGGGCACTTATAAAACGTCGACAAAAAGGTGCTCGGTTCGGGTTGGTTGTTTCCTATGGAGTAGAACCGACAAGAAACTCCATGGTTACTCTTTTAAAATCATTTGGTTTTATAATATTTCTGTTACAGCGTTAGTACTAAAGTATGGAAGGACATCGTAGGCCTGACAATAAGTCGTTGCTTACTACGAAACGTAGAACGAAGTAAAAAGTTACCAAAGATCTAGGAATCTATAAGGCCTACAATGTCCACACATTTACAAACAATCGGTAAATAAGAAAAAGAGTCAACAACAAAAAACAAATAAAAAATATCACATAAAAACTAGATCAAATAAGTGACACAAATGTTGTCATCCGTGCTGTAACTATTCTAAAAAAGGTGTAATGATTTAAAAACTATTGTAAAACATCTGATTAGAAAGAAAGGAAAAAAAATAAGAATGAGAATAGTTAGAGAAATCCACACATTTGTGCCATTTATGAGCTACCAGGGAAGCCGCATGTGCGAAGGGGCTAAGGCCAAACTTCTCTATCTTCAACGTAGTCCGTAATTTTGTAATATGCTTTTTTAATTAGGACACGTTTGATATAACTTTTAACTTTCTATCGGTCAGTTCTGTAACTGACTTCGGCAACTTAATTAATGAATCTGCCTAGATTTTCCACAACTTTGTTGGGGGTTCCGTCGCCTTTTATTTTAACCGGATGCAGATAAATAACAGAATTTTATATGGAGTGATTACCTATCTGACCTCTACAAACCAGTCACTGGATACCCCTTGGTAAGACAGATAAATATTTTGTAAAGCTCTATCCAATGATCACCTTTTGATTCAGTCCATTGGATCAATCATATTCTTCTTCAATAATCGTGGAAATATTTTTTTTAGTTTGCTACGAGCTACGATTGCTACGCTTGCTACGAGCTACGAGGTTGCGTAGCGGGCCCCACTTAGGAGTTCGATTTCGGAAAATCCTTTCTTATCCCAGCGGGATGCTATTTCTTATTATAACTCTATATTTATGTTTATTATCTGTAAAACATTTAAATCAGTATTTAAAAGATGCCCCACAAAACTGTTTTCACAGGTGGAAACAAATCATACAGAATTAAGAGCGTTTACGCCTTACGACTTTTCATACAAACTTTCAAGTCCTAATTTTCCGAAATGACTGAACCAATTTTAATGAAACTTCATAACCATAAGCAGGATACATAGGTATACATTTACTAAAAACATTTTCGAAAAATAGTATTACATCAAAATTCTCATCATCGATAGAAACAGAAATTTCCAATCATCTTTCACGCTTTCTGTCAGTCTTTCATATACGGAACTATTCTACCTTCAAAGAAGAAAATAAACTTTTTATCTAACATCTGATACCCAAAACCCCACAACTTACTGAAACCGCACACTGGGTCATAAGGACACAGCTAATCAGTTTTATCAGACCGTGACATCCCTGATTTAGCCTAATGGATATTTACGATCCCCGTCGTGGCAGTAAAAAGCACATATAAAACTTCTTTTATTTAACATATGTACGAGTAGGAACAGTGGTGGATAACAAACAGTTTTTATGGCTTGACGTACGCACGTATCAGATTATGTGATGAAGTTGCGTTTTGTTTTGTCCATGTGTAATTTATTTTTGTCCCAGTGTGCAGTTAGGGTTGTTACTGAAAATTTGTGGGAATTGTCGTGATATGGCCATGTGATCCGGAGGAATGAGGAATATGGCGTGAGGAAAGTTTTGAGTATGAATGTGGATGGGTATAAGATTAGAGGAAGACCAAATTCCTCCATTATTTCTTTGGTCTTCCTAGAGTATAAAAGTCTTGCAGAAGACGAGACGGCCACAGATCGTCAAGACATCGGCTTTGCCAGCTTAGCTGTTAGTAATGACGACAAAAAAGGATCTATTCAGGGGAAATCTGAAAGTGGCGCCGGTGACTGAAATTTGTGTGGTAATCGGTTGTCATGGTATGGACATGTGATGCGGAGGAAAATGTCGTGAGGAAACTTTTGGTTATGAATGTGGGTGGGTATAAGAGTAGAGGAAGACTAAAGAAATCATGGATGGACTAATTGAAGGGTGATATGGAAAGAAAGGATGTATCTGCTGAGATGACTAGTAATTGCGAAGTATGGAAGAAGAAGACATACTGCGTCGACCCCAAATAAATTGGGATAAGGGCAAGAGAATGATGCTGTGCTGATGGGTTGTTCTTTATGTAATCGTTGTTTATTATAGTCATCAATAGATCGAAATTTGATTCAGAACTCGAAGATTCGGTTTGAGATTTAACTTAAAATACTACCTTCGAACTTATCCAGTGGGATTCACTAAGAGCTTTTTTTTAGTAACTTTGTCAACACATCTTGACCTTTACGGTGGAAGAAGTGAGAAGACACGGCGTGCATTGCCAGTAAGTCTGAGCCCCAATAATACTCTAAGGCAATTTCTGTCAAAAAAATCGGTTGTTCAGTACATTTTGTCGAGTTATGCGCACATAAATGTATGGGGCAGTCGATTTTTTTTCGCGATTTTGATGTTGGTCCGATAGTAAAAGTTGTTCATAATGATGAGTACAAGGACCCTTTAAATTTCTTGCAGTTAATTTTTTAACACCTTATATTAGAAATATATACGTTTCCCTAATGCTCGGACACTTAATAACAGCCGCTTGGGTCGATCTTTAGGTTAAGCCGCGCTTGCCTAGGTTGCTCCGTGGATGGGTGATCACCCACTACATACCAAGTTTCCTCCGTATCTCGGAAAGCACATTATAGGTAACTGTTGGTCCCGGCTGTCATTAGATCTTTTAGATATTCAGTGACCCAACAGTCTGACATCCAGAGTCTTATCCAGTACTAACTGGGTTGTGAAGGTCAGATAGGCAGTCGTTCCATGTAAAATACTGGTATTCAGCTGCATCCGGTTAGACTGGAAGCCGACCCTAGCATAGTTGGGAAAAGGCTAGACAGATGATGATAAATGTTTCCCTGACGCAATGCGATCTTAGTGTGTATATACAGGGTGTAACATAAAGGGTATATACATTCTTTATGGTGTGCTACAGACCATCAAACTGAACAGGTTTCTCCATCGGACAAACATCGTAATAGCGAAATTTTGTATGGGGCAACACATACTTTTTCCTGTAGTCTGTGAGAACATCTGATACAATTACTCCAGTATGCCACAAAACGCATATGTTTACGTAGGTGTTGCACGCGCACATACTCAATAAAAGCAACGTTTTCCATCAAAAGTTAATAGCTGTTTTTATTTTGTCGTTTATCTAAATCCATATCAAAGCGTCTAGCGACTTGGCACTGGTATCTCTCATACATCTAGAGAGAAGGCTGTTTACAACGAAAGTAGTTTTATTTTTACTAATTTTCAAATGGTTTCAAGGCCATTTTAGTATCATAAACAAGATTCCATGCCATTCATGTGGGTCAAGCCGACACTCAATGAATTATTAAAATGAAAGACTTAGTAAATAGTGTCGTGTTTTCGATCAGAAAAATAGAGACGTAAGTAGCGGCCACTTGTCATTTCAGGATCCACAAAATGTCTATAAATTGTTACAGTTGGAGATTAAAATGGGTCTTCTTGGCTTGTCGATGGAAATCTAAACTTTGTCGGCCCAGAACTTAGCCACTATTATAGTTTGACGCCCTCTGTAGCAGGAAACTGTAGCTCAAACAGCAGGATATACAGGACACGATATCAAGTGCCGCCTCGTTTGTGGAACAGCACCACATTTATACTTCAGGGCAGAGTCATTAATGAATCTCCACCTGAGCAGGTTTTCCTTGCTGCGACCAACCTGGGTCCGAAGTCTATTTAAAGATTTCCAGGTCAGCCATGGCAACTCATGTCCAGGTGGGAGACCCTCAACAAGTGGATAGTAATGGGTGGTGGGTTTTAACATAATGTCCGTCGATGCTATAATACTACCTAAGTAAAACAAGTCTTTAACAACTATTAATATTCTCGTGCATTTTAAATATAAAAACGTACGTAAAGTACTGACTTTGACCTGGATGTTTGTATCAGAAGTCAGAAATGACCGAAGACATTAAAATATTTTAAAATCGGAAATTACACATATGAATAGTTTCAAAATATCTAATAATAATATGAAGAGTTCCAAAATATCTGCGCTGAAGTGTATCTTTTGTTAGAGCTTGATTTTATTATACGTTTAGTTTTTATTAGTATTAAATTAAACGGTAGTTATTAAATTAACAAATTATGAAATCGACTTCCTCACTTTGATAGCCTAACTTTTTTTATTTTTACTAAGTTACCTATTATGCGATTGCTGGACAAAGGCCTACTCTTTCTTCTTCGATACCTCTCTATCCGGGCCTAGATCTTTACACCACCTTCGGCGCGGTTGACCTCGACGGCGCTGTCCTTCTAACTATAACATACCTGGTCTACAGTAAAATCCTTCACTCACGCCAGTTTTCTCCTAATTGCAACAGCTGAAAACCTATCAACACATATATACATACTTTAGGATGAGTGAGAGGCGACCCACAAAAAATATTTACAAGGCAAATGTGAGTGGCAGCGCCGAGAGGGAACACCCAGGGACATCACCATCATCATCAGCCTATTATGTTCCCACGGCTGGGACACAGGCCTCTTTCTTCTCTATAAAAGGGAGTGGGCTCAGCTGTAATCCACCACGCGGGCCCAGTGCGTGTTGATAGATATCACATGTTTTCGAATTTTTAGTTCTAGGACATGCCGGTTTCCTCACGATGTTTTCCTTCACCGTTTTTGAGGGCAGCGGTGATGAAATGAATTACACAAAGTAATGCACCTGCCTGGGTTTGAAACCACGGCTTACTGTTCATAAGTCGAGGCTGCCACCACTGGGCCACCGCTGCTCTCAGGACTAGGACATACACTGACCTTATTGGTGAGATTCTTCAGAAAAGTCAGGTCGTAGTACTCGCATCCGGCGAGCGTGAAGGACCAGATATATGAAAATGGCGTTCTTTGGTTTCCGCCTACCGCCATAGGTAAAAGGCGTGAATTTATGTACATACAAATTCAAATTCAAATACATTTATTGGCTACTAGCTGTCCGGCGCAACTTCGTTTGCGTCACATTTTCCCCGTTTTCGCAACATTTTTCATTGCTGCTCCACTCCTATTGGTCGTAGCGTGATGATATATAGCCTATAGCCTTCCTCGATAAATGAGATATCTAACACTGAAAGAATTTTTCAAATCGGATCAGTAGTTTCGGAGCCTATTTAATGCAGACAAACAATCAAATCTTTCCTCTTTATAATGTTAGTTTAGATTTAGAAAACAACTGAGCCGACAGGCTTAACAGCGGGTCCCAAACTACGCACAGCCTGTATCTTGGTGACCCAGACACTACACATAGTTAAAATAAAAATACAAAGTTTAGCAGAAGATTGTGTTTTTTGGCGCTAGAAAAATGATATAACCAATAAATAACCAAAATGTGATTACATCAAGAAAGAAAAAACGAATAACTAATAATATTTAAAAAAAAACTTAGGTTAACAAGAGAAAAAAGGAAACAAATAATTAATTAACAAAATTAAAAATATTGTATATTGAGAAAAAATAAAACAAATAATTAATTAACAAAAAAAAAATTTTTTTTTGTTAATTAATTATTTGTTTTATTTTTTCTCAATATACAATATTTTTAATTAAACCTTAAACCTATAATAAAACAAAGAACAGTTGAAGTGCGTATGTGTGTGGGGTGTGTGCGTGGAGTGATTGTGAGGGTATGTATTGCCTGTTAGTATGTGGGGGTATTAAATTGAGCTACAAAGGAGCAACCAATTATTCTTTAGTTTAATTTTGGCTTCAGAGTAGTTGTTGGGTACAGTGATTGTTTTGCTTATTGCATTAAATATGGGAAGTATGACGAAAGTCTATAATAGGCGTACATTTCAGCGCTTTTATTTAAATTTTATTGTTTTCTGTATTTCATAGTATGTATTGCTGTTGGTGTACCTAATAAATAAATAAATAAAGTCGGGCCGCAAAGAGGGTTGTACATACTCTTTATAACTGATAAGGATAACGTATCTCCTTTCCCTCAACGATCTCCGGTCACGGCAGCTGAGCTAATATCTATGGCCGAGCAATTATTCCTTCTCCCACATTCTTTCACAAGCAGTTAGGAGTGGGACATGTTTATTTTCGACATCGACGTCGACGTTTATTCACGGGACGATAACGTGACGTCAAAATGACGACTACAGTTTTTTGTTAAGTCGGAATTTCTTGAGATCGTGTCCTGTGCGTGATTATATTGCATTTGGGTGTTGAAGTTTTTGCTGGATGTGTCAACCGTTTAATAAGTTTTGGAAGGCATACATGCATTGGCAAATTTGGTATTTTAAGAAATATAGTCAAAGTATAAAATATCCAAAATCAAGGCCAATCGCCTAACAAAACAATTCAATCATTGTACAATGCGTAATTTGAAAAACTTGTAAAGAAAAGCCGGTTGTAGCTATTGTCGGTTTCTCTAATCAATAATTTGATTTGAGAGAAGTTTCACAAACGAACCCGCCCGGGTTGGAATTCGATCCGGTAGTAAGGTTACCGTGCCCCTTGTGTACCACTTGGCATCATCTGCCTGGCCTTTTCCCAAGTATATTGGGGTCTGCTTCCAGTCTAACCGGATGCAGCGGAATACCAGTATTTTACATGGAGCGACTTGCTATCTGACCTCCACAACCCAGTAAGTACTGCTTAACACGATTGTCCTTGGTAAAACTGGCTGTCAGACTTTCAGGCCTCTGACTACCTGTAACGACTGTCAAAAATCTACAAATGACAACCGGAACCAACGGCTTGATGTGCTTTCCGAGGCACGGAGGGAGCTCGGTATGGAATTGGTGGTGGCTGAACTTGAATATCGACCTGAGCGGCTGTTATGATGTAGCCACGAGTTCCTCGTGTAAATCCGTGTGCAAAATATTAAAACTGTTTACTTTATTCTGTCACTATGTCACATCTAGTATTTCTACGTCAATGCACAATCCAATCGCCGCCTCGCCGCCGGCTTGCCAATGGAACTGTGACGCACATACATATTGTTTGTAACTCTTATCTATTATCAGTTGCAATTGAAACCAACTCCATCGTACATGCGAGTCTAATAGAAAATATAGGGGAGGCAGGGGTGTCGTAGTGTTTATAATATAGAGGTAGAGAGATGTGGTTAGAACGGACTTGTTATAAAAGATAAGTTAAATGTTATGGATTTGTGCCCGCTTGATGACATTGACATAACTGGTGTAATGTGGGTGTACTATTAGGTAGGTTTTCAGTAACCTAACACGAAGGGGATGTCGGGATCTTAGTCGCTCGCTCCGCTCGCTCACTAGACCCCGCCCTCCACTTCAAACCTAACCTGTCCGAGTCGGGGTGCCCCAAGTCCAGATATCGGTTCGCTTGCTCTTGCGTCCAAATTCTCCTGGTAGCAAAAGTAACATTGCCTATTGTACATACATACAATCAGTGGGTTATTTAACGGGAAAATAAACGTGGCATTGAGTTAAAGTGTTACTAATCGGTAATTTTTTACCCAATGGGTAACAGTGTAACACAAAATGGTGTAACTCAACGGGACCAAACTTATGCTATGATGTCAATAATCCGATCTTCGGTCCAGTTGGAAAAATCTCTGATCCTACCCAAAAGTAAACTATGTTACTAATGTTTATTGCGTAACTTTGACAGCCCTTTAAAAGTTTTATGTAGCGAGAAAATAATGTGCGCGCCTGAACTCACTGGGTGCCAAAAATTACCTGATGATTAACGATCAATATCTGCTGGAGTTAATATTATGTAGATGGTACTTTTATACTTTAAATGTTGTTTATGAAATAAACAATGTCAATGAAATCGTTACGGGGCTATAAGAAAAATGTGAAATTGTAACACATTTCTGTTTAAAAATAAAGAATTGGAATGAGCGGTCATCGTTCTGGGTCAGTTCATGTCGTGGGACGGTCAATAAGGGCAAGAATTCTGTGTTGTAACTTAGATCGAATGTGTTTATACATAGAGTGTAAAAGACATCCACGTGGAAACTGTAACCAATGAATTGAAAAAACATTCCATCAGACACCTAATTTCTTGCCATATTATACTTCACCCAGTCCATCCATCGTCTCATAATATTTTATTTAACATAGGCCCACAAGATTAAGAATACCTGCACATCAAAGCACATTATGCCAAAAAAATAGTTTAATCACTGCAATAAAAATCTTTAACAACATACCAAAAGAATTAAGAGAGCTCCCTTTAAAATATTTTAAATCCAAATTGTATAAATGGCTCATTGATAATTGTTTTATAGTGTAAATAATTTCTAGAAAAAAAGTAGCTGATAGATATGGTTACTGAGCTCTACAAAATATTTCATGTTGCTGCGTTTTTTAGTTTTTTATTCTTTATTTTTAAGTTTATATTAATTGTTTAAAGATTTCGAATGGATACGAAGCCTTAAATTGTAAGTGCTATAGTATTAATATTTTAACAAATTTATGTTTCGTATAAAAATTCACGTTTAACATTTTCAAATATTTGTATGCCATTCTACGGCAAAACATGTAAGTTCACAACCCTATTTATAAGACCTAAATGTACCATGTTTTTACGCAAATAAAAATTATTCTATTCTATTCTATTCTATTCTATTCTACATGGGCACTTAAAGAACGTCGACAAAAAGTGCACGGTTCGGGTTGGTCGTTTCCTATGCAGAAGAGCCGGCAAGAAAGTCCATGGTTACTCTTTTAAAATCATTTGGTTTTACAACATTTAAATATTACAGCGTTAGTACTTAAGTATGGAAGGACAGCGTAGGCCCGATAATAAGTCGTTGCTTACTACAAACTATCCATATTCATACTCAAAACTTGCCTCACCCTCACTCGTATGTATCATATATAGTATATACCAATTCAATCGATAACCACACAACATGTCAGTCACCGTCGTCACTTTCAGACTTCCTCTTATGTAAGTACTCATACCTACTAAGTTCATGGTAAAACTTTACGCGTCAAAGTTGGACCAAACATTATTCCTTGGATGAGATTGTTGCAAAGGAGATTTCATTTCATTTGTTTCAAACAGTTTTTACATCGTATGATTTTTTTTTCATGAAAAACTAAAACAACCGGGATCTTATGGTTTACAATTCCACTTATTATTAAAAAAAAAACCAGCCAAGTGCGAGTCGGACTCGCGCACCGAGGGTTCCGTACAAAAAATATTAAAAATATTTATATTATATGATGAAAATAAAAATTTACGGTTTTCGCAATTTTCCTCTATCTGTGCTATAGGACGTTGCTTCGTACCAAATTTCAAGATTCTGAGTTCTAGGGGAGGACCCTGTAGGTTTTGATTCCCTTGCGAGTGTCGAAAATTTGCGGAAATTTGCGGCATAAACGGCTGTATCTTTTGATTGCGTGGGCTAAGAAGTTTGATTTTTCACAGCTCCAAGGGACAGTAGACCTGAGTATTCGATATAAATTTCAGCTTGATATTTTTAGCCGCGTTCCTGAGAAGAAGGGTCTTGACAGGCAGACAGACGGACAGATGGACGGACGGACAACAAAGTGATCCTATAAGGGTTCCGTTTTTTCCTTTCGAGTTACAGAACCCTAAAAATAACCAAAATAAATATAATTCAAATTCCGAATCGGATTCGGACATACCAAAACTTTCATTGTTTGTACATACGTATATTCCATGGGTCTCCTTCACTTTACGCCTCCAAGTGGTGTCCCAAAGGACACCACTTTAGAACCACATTGCATAACCTCTTCCAGTTTAACCGTTAAACGAATATCCCTCACCTCAAGACACTCGACCTTAACCTCTCAGATTAATCAGTAAACTTTAACTGTCTTAATTCCAGTGAGACAAACTCAATAACAGACAACACCCGGCTACATTTAATGGCTGTCGTCATTGATCCGTAACACTGGGTATTAAGCGCCGGCCATATTGACCGGGGATCGTCAACGTTTTGTTACCCTTCGATCGGCTTTGTAGGGTTAATTCTTGGAATTGAAAGGGTAATTTTAAGGTGGTGATTTTAGGGTATGATTTTACGAGTAGGTAATGGGAAGTTATAAAAATAGGGTGGGTTTAAGTTGGTACGAGTAGTATGGAACGACTTCTAGCAAGATTGACCGACGCGTCGGTGCATTATACAAGGTAGTTCAATTTAATCGCTAGATTTGATCTTCATTTGTTTTATCTATGTAAACTAATTAATTAACTTCGACACAGCAAATAAAGTTCTCTAAAATCTGCTGCAGTGTCATATCATGATCATTCAGCCGAAAGACGTCCACTGCTGTACATAGGCCTCTCCCAAAAGGGGGGGTTTTGCCATAAACGCCATGATTGGCAGGCGGGTTTTCGATTGCAGTACGGCTGTTGCAAAAGCACGGAGAACGCTGCTGCCCATTCTCTGACAAGTCCCTTAGTCGCCTCTTACGACACCCACGGGAAGATATGGGATGGTGCTATTCTTTACGTCCGACACCATACAGAATATATACATACAGTGTCATATAATTTTGGAGAATTTGGAGTAATTAAATTAAACTTCCTTGAGAATGACGGCAGGTAGCGCACTTGTCGTGTACCTGCGTATTACTGTTGCAGCATATATTGCCAAATTAATTAATAACGTACAAAACCCTATTTAATTTTAAACATGATCAGATGAAATATGCTAGCAACTAGCTCTTTCACTACAAACATTCTACATAACGATTTCCTTTTTTTTCAATCTCTGTCTAGAGTGTAAAAGTCTTGCAGAAGACGAGACGGCCACAGCTCGTCAAGACATCGGCTTTGCCAGCTTAGCTGTTACTAATGACGACAGAAAAGGATCTATACACGCGAAAGCCTGAAAGTGGCGCCGGTGATTGAAATTTGTGTAGTAATTTAGTATTTGTGGTTGTCATTGTATGGACGTGTTATGCGGAGGAAACTTTTGGGTATGAATGTGGGTGGGTATAAGAGTAGAGGAAGACCGAAGAAACGATGGATGGATTGTGTGCAGGATGATGTGGCAAGAAAGTATGTCTGATGAGATGACAAGTAATAGAGAAGTATGGAAGAAGAAAACATGCCGAGCCGACCCCAAATAAATTAATATAAGGGCGGGGTGAAAAATGAAACTTTTCGATTAATAACTGTCGCAGGCGTGTTCTTCGCCCTCAGACCTACTGCTAACAGTACTTGAATAAAAATTCCTTCGAACCCAATGTCAAATGGTGTCAGACGTAAAGAATAGCACCATCCCACGTCTTCCCGTGGGTGTCGTAAGAGGCGACTAAGGGATTTGCCCTTCTTGTAAAGTAGCTATAAAATAAGCGGCACTATAATCCATATTACAATAAAACAGCTCCAATGTTCTCCTGTACAACAGTAACTATGTGTAAACAAATAAATAAGGTCGGCTCTGAGCTAAATTAACCGCGAATTGCGACACGACGCGTGCGCATATGACGGCGCTAAGAATATGATAAACAACTGAATAAATTAGGTGATAAGGTCGATGTTAAATTCTGGAGTATATGACATGTTATAATGCTTTTGTTGCTCTGTATGGTGTCGGACGTAAAGAATAGCACCATCCCTTATCTTCCCGTGGGTGTCGTAAGAGTCGACTTAGGGATTTGCCAGAGAATGGGCAGCAGCGTTCTCTGTGCTATTGTAACAACCGTACTGCGATCGCCAACCCGCCTGCCAAGCGTGGCGATTATGGCAAAACCCCCCCAAAATGTCAATGTGGCGACACTTGGGGGAGGCCTATGTCCAGCAGTGGACGTCTTTCGGGCTGAAATAATGATGAATTACATTGAGGCCTACCGCAAAACGTAATTTTTCACCCAAAAAAGGTTTCTCATCAATAATTTTTGCGCAGAGTTACTTACTATGATGTATAGAATGCTTGGTTTTGCTCAGAGTTACTTACTATGATCCTATAGAATGCTTGGTTTTGCGCAGAGTTACTTACTATGATGTATAGAATGCTTGGTTTTGCGCAGAGTTACTTACCATGATCCTATAGAATGCTTGGTTTTGCGCAGAGTTTCTTACTATGATGTATAGAATGCTTGGTTTTGCGCAGAGTTACTTACTATGATGTGTAGAATGCTTGGTTTTGCGCAGAGTTACTTACTATGATGTATAGAATGCTTGGTTTTGCGCAGAGTTACTTACTATGATGTATAGAATGCTTGATTTTGCGCAGAGTTACTTACTATGATCCTATAGAATGCTTGGTTATGCGCAGAGTTACTAACAATGATCCTATAGAATGCTTGATTTTGCGCAGAGTTACTTACTATGATGTATAGAATGCTTGATTTACGGTTTCGCGTAGGGTTGGTTTACTCAAATCTGAAACAACATCAAGAAAATACAAAACCAATTAATGAAGACATCTCCAAAACTATGAAGCTTGTATCCAATAAAACAGGGATGTCACCTGGCCGTCCCAAGTCCGTTGATTAACAATTTCATGACTAACGTCGCGGGATTATGATGCCCAACACTATTACCTATGTTGATGGCAAATAGATCCACATTTAATGGCCGGCGCCTTTATTGGGGATCTTAACCTGTAACTCAGGGATGTAAGGATATAATTACTTTGTGTGAGGGAAGGATTAGGACATCATTTATTGTATTGGCGGGTTGTTATTGAAGGGTTGGCGTCGTAAGTAAACTCGGAGTAAATGGTGTAAAATTGTAGCATGCAATGGTTACCATGATTGATGAATTCAGAATCGGAATCGGTGTAAATTATTATTTAAACATAGGTATAAACATTAAGGATTTTATAGATTATAAAAGCTCTTGCTATGTTTTGTCGTTACAGACATACAAATTTGAATAGAAAAAAAAATGAATTGAGATTACTAATCAAATGCCCAACCTAAATAAAATATTACAAATATAAAAAGTCAACTGAAATATAAGATTACAAATTTAAAATGTCAGTTAAAAATAAAATCACAAAAACTAAAATGTCATTTAAAAATAAAATAAAATTTAAAAATGAAATAAATTAAGTATAATAGAGAATAGTGTGTAGTACATGAGATAAGTTACGATGGAAAACGGGCAAAGTAGGCTATTACAGTTACCACATTGCTAACTGGTTTTTAACATAACATCACGCATAAAATCTCTAAAGGGTAAGGCAGAGGTGTACCTAAATAATACACCCAATTTAAGCCAGTTATGTTTTAGTCCCACAGGAGGCGAGCCTATTGCTATCAACCGAGCAAGCCATAGGTTTCAAGTTTCAACTCAAGACAGGCACCTCTGGTTTTGCTGCAGGTTTAGCCAAGACAGATGTCTATAGAGGACATAAAAACTCCGTCACCAGGTTAGCCCCTTTTTTTACGGATGTTAAATCATAAAATGACCCCTCCTGCTCTAGGCGGAGCAGAAGGGAGTGTCAGATTTGTACTGACTAAAACCCATCTATGTTCCCTCTTAGCCCTTTGTGTTCCAGGGCCACGGTATCTCTCTCGAACAGTCCCGTAGCCCTGGCAGGCATCGGCCCACTGGGACCCCTTCCGATTTACTGACATCTCCTTGAGGCGCTCGTGGAACACGAACGCGCCGTCGACATGACCTGTCGTCATAAGACGGACGGACGGTAAGCTAGCCCATCACTCACCGTCCATAGGCCCGCGACTACGTTAGCCCCTAACCACACGATAAATAAGAGAAAGGAGAGATAATTGTATCTATCAATCTAAACTAATGTTATAAAGAGGAAAGATTTGATTGTTTGTTTGTTTGCATTGAATAGGCTCCGTAACTACTGGTCCGATTTGAAAAATTCTTTCAGTGTTAGATAGCCCATTTATCGAGGAAGGCTATAAGCTATATATCATCACGCTACGACCAATAGGAGTGGAGCAGCAATAAAAAATGTTGCGAAAAAGGGGAAAATGTGACGCAAACAGAGTTCCGCCGGACAGCTAGTTCACTATAAAAATGTCTTCTATTAGGCATAGTCCACCGATAACCCACCACCGATTTTATTTACTAACACAAATTGTATTTAATAGTATGTATGCTAGTCTGTAAGGTATATATCTATGGGCCAAAGTTGCCTGCAAATAAATGTACGTTGTTGTTGTTGATAAACAACTCAAAAAAGTAATTTGTGTAATCATCACAGTTAATCCATACTGATAATAATCGCAAATACAACTATTAACTACTTTATTCTCGACTTATAAACTTTATAGTTTAGTAAAAGTCCTAAGTTAGCCCCAGGTAATCTAAAAAGATCACACTTTAACTAAATAATTAATCTTAGTTGGCTAAGTTTTCTCATGAGTTAGTTCTAGCACCTACTCGTCTATAGTATCTGTTGTATAACTAACTTATTTACAGCCTTTATAAGTAAACTAGTTGACCCACGCAACTTCGTCTGCGTCACATTTTTCATTGCTGCTCCGCTTTTATTGGTCGTAGCGTGATGATATATGCCTATCCATATATATGATATATAATAGGTCTTTACCTATGAAATTGCCGTATTGCAGTACAGACTTTTTCAAACAAAAAAAAGTTTTGATTGGCTATGAGTTCTAAATTCAAATAATTTTGTTTTAAAAATATGACATTCTATTTACAAAATCAGTCTTTTGTTTATTGATTAGCGTTGTATTTTCATTACATTTCAACATTTTTCCTCATAATGGATACTTTGAAATTTCGTGTAATTATGGAATATGAGTTCCGTCGTGGCACCAACGCGGCACAAACGACCCGTAACATCAACGACGTTTACGGAGAGAACTGTACAAACGAACGCACAACTCGTTATTGGTTTGCTCGGTTCCGTTCTGGGAATTTTGACTTGAAAAATGAACCTCGTGGTCGTCCGGAAACTTTGGTCAACAATGATGAATTAAAGGTGATTGTTGAAGCTGATGAAACTCAATCTACAGCTGAGCTGGCAGCAGCTTTTGATGTTAGCATTAAAACAATATTGGTCCATTTGCGACAGATTGGCAAGATAAAAAAGCTTGATAGATGGGTGCCCCACGAACTTAACGATCGCCAGCGCAACGTACGCGTCGAGACTTGCCTTGCGCTGCTTAACAGGCACAGAAATGAAGGAATTTTGAACCGAATTGTTACGTGCGACGAAAAATGGATTCTTTTTGACAATCGAAAGCGCTCAGCAAGTTGGTTAGATCCTGGTTCGGTACCAAAGCAATGTGCAAAACGAAAAATGACCCCTAGAAAGGTGATGGTCACAGTTTGGTGGTCTAGTGCTGGTGTGATTCATCATAGCTTTTTACAAAACGGCGAGAGCATTACTGCAGATGTGTACATTGAAGAACTGACCACAATGATGGTGAAACTCGCACGTCTGCAACCAGCTTTGGTCAATCGGTCGTCTCCACTGCTACTTCACGACAACGCGCGGCCCCATACTACACAACAGACCGTCTCTAAGCTGCATGAGTTGGGTTTGGAAGCTCTCCCTCATCCGCCATACTCACCAGATCTTGCGCCTTCCGACTATTACTTTTTCCAAAATTTGGACAACTTTTTAGCGGGAAAAAAATTCAATTCCCGAGAGGCAGTACAAAACGCCTTTGAAGAGTTTGTTGTCTCCCGTCCAGCTGTTTTTTTCAAGAAGGGCATCCATAAACTGCCACAGCGTTGGCAAAGATGCATTGATTGCAGGGGTGATTACTTTGAATAAAAGAAATAAACAAGTTCGAAAAAAAAATACTTTAACTTTTTTCAAACAAAACGGCAATTTCATAGGTAAAGACCTAATATGTCTATATGATAGCCTATAGCCTTCCTCGATAAATGGGCTAACTAACACAGAAATAATTTTTCAAACCAGTAGTTCCTGAGGTTAGCGCGTTCAAGCAAACAAACAAACAAACTTTTCAGCTTTACTACTTTAGATTACTGTCAAAGATCTACAATTAACAGCCGGGACCAACGGTTTAACGAACCAAATACCAATAGCGATAGCCAAAAAATTCTATCGCAATATTTAATACCACCCGCAGGTATACGAATTGACGAGGAAACAATCAAACTGATCGGATTGTGTCGCCGAAGCTCAATTAACTCGGTAGTGGCGGCGTTTGCGTCGATAGCTCCCGAGTTGATCCGAGCTCGCCCGACGAGCGCCGATTGTCACATTGTCACTCCGCTTTGAAATAGGAACGCACTTTGAAAATGGAAATATTTAAGCCCCAGATTTTATAATGTAACAGTAAACTGTGCAGTGCCTGAGTGAAATCGACGCAGATTTATTAAATTAAAAGTTTAAAAACCCCCGACAGAAAAGCAAAACAAGGCGGACCCCGGGGTCCGCCTTGTTTTGTGCTTTTGCTAAGCGGTCTACTTAGCGGTCTCCCGACGCTACGACGCTTGAATTTATTTTTGACTTTTTAAAAGTCTTTTTCTGTGGAACTTTAAAAAAAAATCTTGTTTTTGAATTATTTTTGCTTAGCTTGACTCTTCCACACCTGAGCATAGATCTTCTCCCATTTCTTCCACTTTTCTCGGTGATTCGCCTCTTCTTGCTAATTAACGAAAACAAAGAAAGTCTTAAGTCCGACATTTTAGGGGGGAGGAAGGGGGTGTGCAGCCCCCCTCCCCCTGGCAATGCCCATGGTGACAAGTGACAAGATGTCAAACTTATAACACCCCTGTTTTTAGTCGGGGGTTAAAAATAGAATGCTGCTGGGAATTTGGTTTCAAGAGTTTGTAGATGAAAGCTCAAATAGGCTTAGTACGCTCGCATGAGTTTGTGAATGAAAACAGTTAACCTTTTTGAAACAAACTAGATGTAAAAATGCCCTTAACGAAACCGATGGGACTTGTTCTCCCCGTCACGTCATTGCGATATTTTTTACATTTGGCCGAACCGGGAATAGAACCCAGGGCCATTGCTTTTCAGTCGTGCTTCTGGTGACCATTTTTTTTATTTCCTTCATCCTTTCGAGAACAGTGGTGATGAAATAATCTAATGTACACAAGTGGCGCCTGAGGTTGAGCAGTTGCAAAAACGGTCAGAGGGGATACCACAACCTAGGACAAAAGGTTGAGTCATAATAACTTAGAATCATCATCTGCCTAACCTTTTCCCAAACTATGTTGTGGTCCATCCTAACTTCCAGCCTAACGGGATGCAACTGAGTACCAGTATTTTACATGAAGCGACTGCCTATCTGACCTCTACAACCCAGTAACTGGGTAATACGATACCCCTTGGTAAGACTGGATGTCAGACTTTCGACTTCTGACTACTCGTAACGACTGAGTCATATCTTAGAATGCTAGTCTTTAATTTCATAAACTTATATACGACATTTGAGCTCTAAACACTGCTACAATTTTCCCAAATCTGCGTTAACTTCTAATACCAGAACAATCTTAAAATAATATATTGTAAATAATGATCTCAACATTCTCGACTATTTGTTTCCAGTTGCAAGCTGTTCATGGACCATGAATCACGTTGTATTGTTTATGGTAACGCAGCGGAAATACTATAGTTCCAGAATTAATGTTGATATTCACCATTATTGCGTCCAACGTTGATATATAGCGATCGAAAGGCATCCCAGATCTGCAGTCGTTTTAGCCATAGGAGAGCTGAAATGTAAAAAAGAATAACCATCAGTATCCCTATAGTGGTCCGTAAACATCCTTTTTTGGACGTTTTTATTATTATTTTATTTTACTAGGAAAACAATCATGATTCTCCTACCTTAATCGTACGTACTTACGTAACGTTCACACCGCGCGCTCGTGTTAAGGTGTGTACGGACAGCGCGTACCTTGGTACGCGTAGTTGGTTACGCGTGTCCTGGCACGCCATGTCCATACTTGCAGCTACGCGTACACTCATACAAAAAGCGTGCCGCGCGAGCTAGCTCGCAGCGGGGGCACCGCGAGCCGCCGTCAGTCGGTTTTAGGTCTCGCGTCAAAGGGGACGCGCAAGCCCGGGTACGCCATATTTGGACGGCAATATGGAGGGTTACTGATGATGTGGATGACTGGCGGGGTTCGCGTAGCACTATGGATCGATTGATCTCGCGTTCAGGTTTGCGGCGGTCCGTACAGGAGCTGTACGCGTATCCAATGTATGCGTTGACTGCGTATTCCGACTACGCGTAACACAGGAAAGCGCAGTCCGTACACACCTTTAGGGCATCAGATGTATGTAAAAAAGAAAGAAAGAAAATTAGCAGTAGTATGTAATATATGTTTAAGTACGTGGATAAATCTCTTTTGTTTAAATTGTTAAACCTCTTTTTTTTAAAAAACCGGCCAAGTGCGAGTCTTACTCGCACACAGGGTTCCATAGCTCCAAACAATATAATAACAATATTTTGAACTGTCATTCATTAGTTAGTAGTATTAGTTAGTAAACTTCCACACAACCGCAAAACTAAATTTGTTTTTCATAGTATGTTTATGAAAAACAAAGTTACTGCTGCAGTTTGATGAAAAAGTCCCATATCTCAAAAACTAAACGTCATATCTTATTGAAACCAATTTTCGTTGATAGTTTTTTTTACGTTCTACAATCCTAAATATTTTCAGAATTTTCCTCCTCTTACTTTAGAAATAAGAGGGGGGGGGGGAGACACACATTTTACCACTTTGGAAGTGGCTCTAGCGCAAACTATTCAGTTTAGAAAAAAATGATATTAGAAACATCAATATCATTTTTGAAGACCTATCCATAGATATCCCACACGTATGGGTTTGATTAATATTTTTTTTTGGTTTTCAGTTCTAAGTATGGGGACCCCCTTAATTTATTGTTTTTTTTCTATTTTTGTGTGAAAATCCTAATGCGGTTTACAGAATACATCTACTTACCAAGTTTCAACAGTATAGTTCTTATAGTTTCGGAAATAAGTGGCTGTGACATACAGACGGACGGACAGACAGACAGACAGACAGACAGACAGACATGACGAATCTATAAGGGTTCCGTTTTTTGCCATTCGGCTACGGAACCCTAAAAAGGTGATAAATCTGACGTCAATAATTATCGCCCAATAACATTAATACCTATTTTCTCCAAGATATTCGAAAAGTGCATGTACAAAAGATTGATCGAATTTTGTAATAAATTTAACATAATTCATGAAGAACAATTCGGCTTTCAAAAAAATAAATCCATAACATTAGCTATCTTCACTCTTATAAAAAATATATTGATTAATATTAATCAAAACCGTCGTACTACAGGTTTGTTCTTCGACTTATCTAAAGCCTTTGACCTAGTGTCTCATGATCTGTTGCTAAAGAAACTGGAAGCAGTCGGAATTAGAGGACTAGTGCTTCAGTGGATAGCGTCATACCTAAATAACAGACGACAGCGGGTTACCATTACAAAAGTGGATAGAAATAACGACATGATACCACACTCATCCGAACTCAAGTACAACAGATATGGCCACAAGGAACTGTGTTAGGCCCAATTTTATTCCTTTTGTACATTAACTCTATAATGAAAATAACCAACCATAAATGTATATTAATTGGCTCTGTATGGTGTCGGACGTAAAGAATAGCACCATCCCATATCTTTCCGTGGGTGTCGTAAGAGGCGACTAAGGGACTTGCCAGAGAATGGGCAGCAGCGTTCTCTGTGCTTTTGTAACAACCGTACTGCGATCGCCAACCCGCCTGCCAAGCGTGGCGATTATGGCAAAACCCCCCAAAACGTCAATGTGGCGACACTTGGGGGAGGCCTATGTCCAGCAGTGGACGTCTTTTGGGCTGAAATGATGATGATGAATGATGAATGTATATTATTTGCTGATGACATTTCTATAATCGTAACAACTGACAGAAAAAATAATACAATTGACGATCATGAGACTGACATAAATAACACTATTGACAGATTAATTGAATACCTTAATAGAAATAATTTATCAATAAATCTCAATAAATCAGTTTATATACAATTTAATAAATCTAATAATTCTAAATTTAATATTAAAATGAATATACATAAAATTGATGATTTAACCAAAACTAAATTTTTAGGCGTAACCTTAGATCAAGATATAAACTGGAAAGCACATATTGATATGGTTTCCAAAAGAATAAATAAGTTTGTATATGCACTTAAAAAAGTTAGAAATATAACAAACATTAAAACGGCAATAACGTCCTATCATGCATACGTTGAATCGGTGCTCCGTTATGGTTTGATAATGTGGGGTAATAGCACAGATCAAAATAGAGCATTCATTGCTCAGAAAAAATGCATTAGAGCAATATACGGGCTTCGACCTGACGAATCCTGTAGACCGATATTTAAAAAGCTTGGCTTGTTACCGCTACCGTGTCTTTACATATGAAACTTGCATGTTTGTGAGAAAACATAAGGAACTATTTAGTACGGCAGATGAATGATATCCTCGTAACCGACGAGACCCTCACAGGCTCGTGCTAGATATCCTTCCAAGAATGGCTAAATATAATAAAAGTTCCATATTTATGTGTGTCATCATCATCATTTCAGCCGAAAGACGTCCACTGCTGGACATAGGCCTCCCCCAAGTGTCGCCACATTGATCGGTCCCGTGCAACTCGCATCCAGCGGATCCCCGAAACCTTCACCAGGTCATCGGTCCACCTAGTGGGAGGCCTTCCAACGCATCGTCTCCCGGTTCGCGGTCGCCATTCCAGAACTTTTCGGCCACATCGGCCATCTGTTCTGCGAGCAATGTGCCCTGCCCACTGCCACTTAAGTTTGGCAATTCTTCGGGCTACGCCGGTAACCTTGGTTCTCTTGCGGATGTCCTCATTTCTGATTTGATCACGCAAGGAAACTCCGAGCATAGCTCTCTCCATTGCCCTTTGGGTGACTTTGAGCCTTCTGATGAGGCCCATTGTGAGCGGCCACGTTTCGGTCCCGTATGTAATCACTGGCAACACACACTGGTCATAGACTTTCGTCTTGAGACACTGCGGTAAGTTGGACGAGAAGATACCACGCAGCTTCCCGAACGCTGCCCAGCCGAGTCGGATTCCACGATTGACCTCTTTCTCGAAGTTAGACCTACCCAACTGGACCGTTTGTCCCAGGTAGACATAATCGTCTACAACTTCGATAGTAGAGTCTCCGATCTTGATAGGAGTGGGTGTTACATGGGCATTCAACATGACCTTGGTTTTGTCCATGTTAATTTTAAGACCCACTCTTTCGGAAGCTCTACTGAGGTCATCGAGCATTGTACTGAGGTCCTCCATGGTCTCAGCCATGACCACTATATCGTCGGCAAATCGAAGGTGAGAGATGTACTCGCCATTGATGTTGATGCCTAGCCCTCTCCAGTCCAGAACCTTGAAGATATCTTCCAGTGCAGCGGTGAACAGTTTCGGAGATATAACGTCTCCCTGTCTCACACCTCGCTGCAGAAGGATAGGTTCCGAGGTCTGGTCCTGAAGTCGGACTGACATGGTGGCGTTTTTGTACAAACACTTCAACACCTCGATGTACCGATAATCAATTTGGCACCGTTGGAGAGACTGCAGTACAGCCCAAGTCTCGATCGAATCGAAGGCTTTCTCGTAGTCCACAAACGCTAAACAGAGAGGCAGGTTGTACTCTTCGGTCTCCTGTATAACCTGTCGCAGCGTATGTATGTGGTCTACGGTGCTAAAACCTTTTCGGAATCCGGCTTGTTCAGGAGGCTGAAAATCGTCAAACCTGCGCGCGAGACGATTCGTGATGACTCTTGAAAACAACTTGTAGATATGGCTTAGAAGTGAGATGGGCCTATAGATCTTCAACCGGGCGTTGTCGCCCTTTTTGAAGAAGAGTACCACCACACCCCTGCACCATGCCTGTGGCGTTTTCCCCTCGAGTATGACGGAATCAAACAGCTTCTGAAGGGCCTTAAGTACCGGTTTTCCACCCGCCTTCAGAAGTTCGGCCGTAATTCCATCATCACCCGGTGCCTTGTTGTTTTTAAGCTGTTTCAGAGCCATCCTAATCTCGTACAGGCTGATGTCCGGGATGTCTTCGGTGTAGTGTCGGGTCAGTCTAGCTCTTGGGTCATTCGCTAGATTTACAACGGGTTTCCTGGTTGACGTGTACAACTGCCCATAAAAACTCTCGATCTCCCTCAGTAGCTCCGGTTTGGCGGATACGATTCTGCCATCGTCGGTCTTCAGTTTCGTGAGCTGGCTCTGCCCAATAGCCAGATCTCTTGCAAATACCTTTGAGCCTTTATTCCGCTCAATGGCGTCTTTAATACGCTCGGTATTAAAGCGGCGGAGGTCGCTGTTCAAGGATTTAGAGATCTGTCTATTGAGCTGCCGGTATTCCCACGTGTCTTCTGAAGACTGCAGGATCATCTCACGCCGTTCCTTCATGAGCTTGAGAGTATGATCAGAGAGTTTTTTGTTCTTCTGTGTACGACGCGTCTTGAAGAACTTAGACCCTGTCGTATGGACAGTTTCCACGAATCCATCGTTGCATTCGTCCACTGAGCTTCCTAGGCACTCGAAACGATTCTGGAGTTCAAGCTGAAAGCTCTCGGGGTTTTGGATCTGGATCTGTGCTGGTCGGAGCGTAGACTTCATCAGTCGAGACCTTTCAAGCTTAATATTGATGTTCAATGTGCCTCTTACCATGCGGTGATCACTCCCAGTTTTCACCGAATTGATCACAGAGACATCATTGAACATTTGCTTCTTGGTTGACATGATGAAGTCAATCTCATTTTTAGTTGCACCATCGGGGCTCTGCCAGGTCCACTTCCTGTGCTCACGCTTTTTGAAGAAGGAGTTCATCATATAGAGGCCCTCCTTCTCCATAAAACTAGCCAGTTGGTGTCCCCGGTGGTTCCGACATCCAAACCCAAATTGCCCCACCTGCAGCTCATCTCCGTCTCGCTTGCCCAGTTTCGCGTTGAAGTCCCCCATGACAACGGTAAAGTGAGTTTTGAAACCATGCATGGCTTTGGAGATATCCTCATACATGGTCTCCACTTCGTCGTCGGGGTATGCCGAGGTCGGGGCGTAGACCTGTAAGACCTTCAGCGAATATCTTGAGGATATTCTGAGTATCAGGTACGCCACCCTGGTCGACACACTCTCGATCTTCACCACGTTATTCACAAGGGACTTGTGGACGATAAACCCAACACCACCCTGGGACTGCCGGTCAACCTCTCGGAAATAGAGTAGGTTGCCGGATTTCAGGATCACCGTGTCCTCCCCCTCTCTTCGGACTTCAGATAATCCTACAATACTCCATAGCAACCTGCTCAATTCCTCCTCGAGTTCCGTTATCTTCTCGTCGGTCCGGAGTGTTCGCGTGTTATATGTTGCCAGGTCAAGTCGTCGGTATAGGCAGCCGGATCCCTTCCGGAGATTCTTCGCACCCCTTGCCACGCCGTAACCTCGACCGCTACCATAGTCGAGGGTAGACGGGCTGCCGGGTACTAGGGGCCATTTTTTTTTTTGCGCTCATAAGGGGGGGTTTTGCCATAATCGCCACGCTTGGCAGACGGGTTGGCGATCGCAGTACGGTTGTTGCAAAAAGCACAGAGAACGCTGCTGCCTATTCTCTGGCAAGTCCCTTAGTCGCCTCTTACGACACTCACGGGAAGATATGGGATGGTGCTATTCTTAACGTCCGACACCATACAGAACAACGTCCGACACCATACAGAACTATGTTTATGTGTGTGCGTTTATATAATAAGATACCAAGTAATCTCAAGGCGTTGAATCTGTGATTATTTAAAAATAAATTGCATGAATGGTTGTGTAGTCATAGTTTTTATAGTGTAAAAGACTTCTTAGACAGTAAATGTTAAAAATATGCTTGTGTAAATTTGTACGCTTATCACTGTTAAGCAAAAACATGTTGCTCTAGTTATTGTTTGTATTTTACCATCTTTTTATACCATGTTTTTAAGCAAATAAATATTATTCTATTCTATTCTATTCTAAATCAATAGGAGGATGACTCATTGGAGCAGTAGAGGTGGTAATTTCATACAAGACCAACGGCTTGGCTGGCCCTTATATCCTACTACTATTCATGAAGTTAGGGTTTCTGACAAGTCTGCTTGCCCTAGGGGCTTGGCGTATTGTTGGCCCCTTGGCAGGCCACAACGTAGCAGCTGGCGTTCTTTGATTAAAATGGTAGTAACACCCCCCCGAAATAGTTTTTGTTAACACTTTCTTGATCGCTTAAAATGCAGCAAATCCGATAATAGTATTGTTGACACTTCAACAAAGAGACAACGAAGGTTGCGAATAAGGAAAAAAACTTTTTTCGTAACTGATTACGAAAATTTATCATCAGGATGCTTAGTTGCGGTTAATGAAAAAGTTCTCTTGATTCGCAACTGGTTGCGAACAAAGAAAAAAAATCTTACTTCGCAACTGGTTGCGAATCGCAGTTGCGAAAACGGCCGGAGGGGTCGTTTCAGCCTCCCCCCCCCATGAGAAAAAGGCGTCAGTAGATTTATGTGTACTTCTTAAAATAATCGGCCCAATATCCAGTCGGTATGGACAGCTGTAACTCCGGCATTGCCAGTTCTCGAGGTTGCTCGTAAGTCGTAACTATCGGTAATAATGCAATAAAACCTGGCCTTGAAGACGAAACAGTGGCGAACAATGTAGACGCGTTTATTTTGTGCTGAGATTTTTACAAGACAAGAAGTGGTTTGTGGAAGCCCTATTGTGAAGGTCAGCAGACACTCTTGACTACATGATAACATCAAGTAAGCACCAACCTGTAAAAGTTGAATCCCGTAAAATTTTAAAGATGGGGATATTTTCAGTATGTTCCTAAAGGGGGAGGGGGAAATTAGCAGGACGAGTCCTGTGCCATGAGAAACGAATGAGAGGAACGGGAATATAGGGTAGTTGCAAAAAAAAATGAGACAACCCTTCGCTTCCTTCAGACGAAAGATATCATTGAGATGAGAAAAAACACACACAGAAAACTCTTTGGTACTTGAACTCTTTCGTAGGTACTGGTGTGTCTATATAGTGGTAGTTGCCGTAAAATCGGTGTCTCGTAAGTTCATTGGTCGAGTGGTCGCAAATGCGACTGCGTAGCATGAGATCCAGGGTTCGATTCCCAGGTCGTGGTCGCTATTGGGTTTTTCCAGGAATTTCACAGTAGCAGCAACGGAGTCTGGACTTGTGCCTGGTTGATGGCAATAGGCCCGCTTCCTATAACATTGGATTTAAACATATCTGGCAGAATGTGGGTGTACCTAATAGTACTTCTATAGTCCCCGAAGTGTCAGGCAGTACCTAATAAGAAAATACAAGGTGTTGTTTTGCATCCTCGTCAAATTCAAGGAGGTATCTTTGCTAATGATTCTCGTCCCGAATCAATAATAAAATGGGTAGGTATTTTTTTTTATTTACCGAAATCGGTAAGTGCGAACCACCCGTGTTTTAAACGCGGCCCGTATGATCCTCGCTCTTTAACCCGCTTTCACACATTCAAACAATCACAAACGTTTATTCGATAATTTCTAATTCTCTAAACCACGTTGTTATTTATTTTTAAATTCTGACAAACTTAAACAACCAAAAAAATCAGCGTTTATTAATATGTAGCTAGGCAGAGTAATTTTAATTGATTATTAATGTCTTTTGTGACAACTTCCTGGATTTTGCCGAGGATGCAAAACAACACCTTGTATTTTCTTATTAGGTACTGCCTAACACTTTGGGGACTATACGTGTGATTTTATGTTATGGTTGCCATCGTATTACATAAAAAGAAAATTGATCACATTAATTTCATGAAGGGCCAAAGTTTTCATCACGTCCGTGCTCACGCATGTGACGTCATCATGCGCATGGGCACCTCGTGTTGTAAACATCTACGTTCAACTGGGTTCGGATTGAATAACGCCGTAGTTTTCTTTATTTATTGACACTGTGTGTAGTGTTAAGTGTTCCAATGTGTGGGATGTTAACAAGAATTCATCTACCAGTTAACTGACGGTTACAAGGATTTTAGTGAAGAATTTTACTGAAAATATTTTAAACTTCGGTCACTGAAATCGAAATTAAATTTTGTTTGTTGCGTCATTAAATGGTCATCATCTGCCTAGCCTTTTCCCAAACTATCTTGGGGTCGGCTTCCAGTCTAACCAGATGCAGCAGAGTACCAGTATTTTACATGAAGTGACTGCCTATCGGACCTCTACTAAGGTGAGGTGAGGTGAGTAATACTATCCCCTTGGTCTTGGTATAAAGTCTGACATCCAGTCTTATGTCAGTCTTTTGGCTTCTGACTACTCTTAACGACTGCCAAAGATCAAAGGGCAGCCGGGACCAACCGCTTGACATGCTCAGAGAAAACTCGGTTTGTAATTATGGTTACCCATCCACGGACCATGCGTCATTATATGGTGTGTCAAGCTATATTATTATCATGTCTAATACTTACGTTAAGGCTTAACGATTACGAAACCCCTTGGTAAGACTGGCTGTCAGACTTTCGGAGCACTGACTACTTAACGACTGTCAAAGAACTTCAATTGACAGTCGTTAAGTAGTCTTCTGATCAAACTATTTTCAGGTTTTGCGCATTTAACGTTAGACGTTGTATAATATATGTATGTAAGTTACACATAGGTTATCCAGTTCAAATGCCTTCTGACGCCAGATATATTACGAAGGGAGGTGAGTTTAACGAAATCTTACCTACCTATAGATTTACAAAGTTTCATGCATTTCATCTGTATTGCCCTTCTTTCCCAACTTCGTTGTATCGGGTCGGCTTCTACTCCAGCCGGAAATAGCTGAATACAAGGTGTTGTTTTGCATCCTCGTCAAAGTTCAGGAGGTTGTTACAAAAGACATAAATAATCAATTTAAATTACGTACCTACGTTCTATATGGTGTCGGACGTAAAGTTCTGTATGGTGTCGGACGTAAAGTTCTGTATGGTGTCGGACGTAAAGAATAGCACCATCCCATATCTTCCCGTGGGTGTCGTAAGAGGCGACTAAGGGACTTGCCAGAAAATCCGCAGGTGCGTTCTCTGTGTTTTTTTAACAACCGTACTGCGATCGCCAACCCGCCTGCCAAGCGGGGCGATTATGGCAAAACCCCCCAAAATGTTAATCTAGCGACACTTGGGGGAGGCCTATGTCCAGCAGTGGACGTCTTTTGGGCATATTAATGAATGAATGAATGACGTTACCTAGATAATTATTATTATCGAATAATTGTTTGAGATTGTTTGTATGTATCTTCGCCCTATCACTGCGCTTTCAACGCGGTTATATGGCGAAGATCAGACGGGCCGCGTATAAAACACGGGTGGTTCATACTTACCGATTTCCGTAAATAAGAAAAATAATATAACGTTTTTTTTTTTAATAATAACGAATTTAACGAAGATGCAAAACAACACCTTGTTTAGTTAATTTACCTGATGCTGTTGGCACTCGCCAACTGACTAAGTAAGACTAAGAAACAATAATGTTATAAGACGTCATGGTACGCCACCAGGTCCTTTCTGTTAGGTCTTCAGTGGCGTTAGCGTCCATCAATAAAACGTACAGTCAAAAGGACACGTAGGGCATGACATTAAATGTTCCATCGTGTTTGTAATCAATCAATCAATCATCTTATTATCAGGCAACTAAGGCCCATACATAAAATACACAAAATAATCTTATACAATGAAAAATAAACTAACTAATACATATTATAAAAACCTTATTAAACTAACACTAAACACGTAATGTTGACGGCGTCGTGTTCCGCTGCGTGGTGTCGCGTAACATTCCTCGGAAACGTCGAAATATGACACCTTTCAGCCAAAAGTCCTCTCTCACGCAGGTCTGTAGATGGTGGGTAATTGGAACTCGTATCACGAACGACTTAAAGTTGATGTTGTGGCGCGATTCCAACTTTTCAACCCTCAGAGTCCAGTTGGTCTTCACTTTCACGTACTGCACGACATCCTCAATAACAGACAAATAAGAAACACCAGCAACCAACCACACCGCCACCAATAACAGTAAAAACCTCTGAGCAGAGTCTATTAATCTCCACCCGAACCAGGGTCTAGAAAACACAGGTCGATCGTAGCTACAAAAACCTGCTGTGCTGCAGTCAGTATTTAAAATCTGCCCGTTTCAGACGTTTGAAATAACTAATAGTATGCGAAAAATCTCAAGTCAATGACCTGACGACATCTACAATTCCAGATGAACCTAAATAGACTGAAAAGAGTATAAAAACATGTTTATACGTTTCATAAGTCGGCTAATTTTCAATGGTCGCCAGATATTCCCGCCTTTCAAACATCTTTGAATTAATGCATCAAAAATAATTTCATGCCACTTACAAATAATATTTACAACTTGTGAAAACTATTTAATTTTATTTATAACCAGTTTCATACTCAAATTTATTCATTTGCCCGCGATTTTTGATTTTTCCATTCTCTCATTTCAACGTTTTATACCGGGCTCATTATAATGAATTAATTCAGGAAACCGATTTTCCTGAAATGATTCTATTATATCAGCAGTTGCATTGAGTGGGAGTGCTATAGCATATCATTCGCAAATAGCATGTCATTGTTTCTCGCTCTAGCAAATGACGGTTCTGCGCGACAGAAAGGATAGGAAAATTGGGATTTCATGCTGATAGATGTGGTTCAACCGCTTTTATACTATTAGTATGAACTCCTCTTTATAACATCAGCTATCTGTCAGTAAAAGTTCCATCAAAATAGGTCCAGCCGTTTCGGAGATTAGCCGAAAGAAACTGACAGACCGACAACAATGTAAAAAAGTTTTTTTGTTATAAGATTTGCATATAAAAAAAAACAAAGCTGTTATTTTGAAATTACAAACACTTTTATTTATTTGTTTACATTTGGGTTTTATATCAATGACAACATGTGAAAGAAATGTTAACTAAATAAAAATATCATTTTATATTTCAGTCCGAGAGCTTTTGAACACATATAGTAGTGACGGACATGTTTATACGTTTTTATTACCGGATATTTATTTAAGTACTAAGCGATCGTTCAGTAATGTTGCAATTTCTATATATACATGATCATCGGTGATGTGCATTCCTTTGTATTTGTTTTTTGTAGTACATATTTTATTTATAGATTTTTGTTGATACTTTGCAAAAGTTGAAGAGGGTATTTATTAGGAGTTTAGATTGTCGCACAGTTTCAATTGTACTAGTTTAAGGAACTTGCCAGAGAATGGGCAGCAGCGATCTCTGTGCTTTTGTAACAACCGTACTGCGATCGCCAACCCGCCTGCCAAACGTGGCGAATATGGCAAAACCACCCTTATGTCAATGTGGCGTTGGGGGAGGCCTATGTCCAGCATTGGACGTCTTCCAGCTAGAATGATGATGATGATGAGTTTAATGGCGTAACTTAATTCTGCCTGGCAATGCTGCACTATGTTCAAATATTTAACAAACTTCAAAAAAAGGAAGAGGTTATGTTTTTTTTGGCTTTTTGAGAGTTGGAAATAAGTTTTACAGTTATGGTACTTAAAAATTAACGAAATGCAATTTGTAGGTTATTTCCTTTTAAGGGATCGGCAACACGTATTAATTTCAGGTGCCTACTGCATTTTCTTAGAGTCTTATAGAAACCAGTCGTGTTGTTGCGATGGTCTTCGGAATAGCAGACTCGTCACCTTTTTTGATGTTGAGAGAAAGGCCGAAATTACCACTGATGAAGTGATAAATAAAAAATTATACCCAAATTATGAAATTTGCCATTATCGAGCAAATAAAGTCTTTACCTACCCACTTTCTCGTAGAGTTGTTTTCATATATCAAGTGTTTCAGCATTCCTTATTTCTTCCAGCAAGCTGCTAGCCATAACAATGTTTTCTACGAAATACTCGGGTTACTTATACAAACTTTGAAGGAAACCTTGTTTACAAGACTTAGTGCTGTGAAGGAAAGTAAGTATACCTTAGTGGTGTTCTTAAGGTGGGTTTTCTTTTGGGATTTTTAATTTATTATTTTCGGTAACATATTATAGTTTTCGGAAAGCACGTAAAGCCGTTGGTCCCGGCTGTAATTTGTAGATCTTTGACAGTCGTTACGAGTAGTCAAAGGCCAAAAGTATGAGATCCAGTCTTACCAACGGGTATCGTATTACCCAGTTACTGGGTTGTGGAGGTCAGATTAAGCAAGCATAAATTTAAGCAAGTATTAAGCAGTCGCTTCATGTAAAATTCCGGTACTCAGCTGCATCCGGTTAGACTGGAAGCCGACCCCAAGATAGTTTGGGAAAAGACTAAGCAGATGATAATGATGATTATAGTTTTATCAAAGTCTTGGCAGAGCTTAAAGGGGTTTAATTATCATTAAACCCCTTTGAGCTCTGCTAAGACTTACACACAACAACAATCCCTGTCCTGAATCAATTCCTGTCCTGGATGGGACAATTAATTGCACCATCCAGGAGTCGAATGAGACAAATGACAGAGCTGTCCAGGTTGTTACTTGCTGGTCGGATAAAATCTGAGTCCTCGACTCGTGAAGAAGAAGAATATGTTTGATAAGTTTATTATCAAAAGAAACAAAACAGTTGTGTCTTAAAACTTGTCAGAATAGGTAAGACTTTCAAAATTTAATTTCAATTTAAAGTATTACAGTCACCTTGCAAACTTATTCCATCTTGCAAAGGACAAGAAGAAATGTAGTTAGAGTTAATAAATAGAGTAGTTGCACAGGCACCAAATCAAGAAGAAAGAACTGCCACTAGTGTAGCTATAGCAAGGGTGAACTATTAAAGCCCGTCACAAACGTAGCTATAATATATTTAAATATATCGAGATATATATTACAGTATAGCAAGCTAGTTACCACACACGGGAGCAATACTGTAATATATAATATATTTTGCCCTTACTCGGTCTGCGGTCGTCCTTGCAAGCGCATTACGACATATGTTTTAGCTATTAGCTACGTCTGTGACGGGCTTTAAAGCTTTTTTTCTGTACAGAATGTTCAAATTTTGAAATAACACTGTAATTAATCTAGGTACATAAATGAATTCGACAAGAGCACTACTTTTAGATCTAATTGATTCCTATGAGGATTATTCCGGAACATGCATATCAAACGGAAAATAGAACCATCTGGGTAGAGTCGCATATAAAACAAAAGGGAACTCGTGGCGAATTTAATTTGTATCATAATATAACATCGAATAAATTTACACAGTATTTTAGAAGTTCAGGATCGGCATTTAGTTCTAGCCGGCGGGGGAGTAATGCTCGTGCGCATCGAGCACGGACGTCCCGGGCAGGC
Source organism: Cerastis rubricosa (assembly GCA_949152445.1). Lineage (NCBI taxonomy): Eukaryota > Metazoa > Arthropoda > Insecta > Lepidoptera > Noctuidae > Cerastis > Cerastis rubricosa. The sequence goes on from OX424547.1 coordinate 7,293,693, forward strand.
GTTCGGTGAACAAATGGAACATCCGTATCCTCAAAATATATATTAATATACCAAAATACATATCCATATGCCAAAATATTTTTATCGACATATTTTGATGACGTCATAGAAATATATATTATAGCCGCATGTGCGGTCACTACAAAAATTATATAGAAAATATGCCTTGCTATGATTCATACTATTATGTATTATAGCTACGTCTGTGACAGCTTAATAGTGGAATAACTGCAGTTTTTGAGTTTACAGATTATTCCATAGCTTCTTGTAAAGTAGCTATAAAATAAGCGGCACTATAATGCATATTACAATAAAACAGCTCCAATGTTCTCCTGTACAACAGTAACTATGTGTAAACAAATAAATAAGGTCGGCTCCGAGCTAAATTAACCGCGAATTACGACACAACGCGTGCGCATATGACGGCGCTAAGAATATGATAAACAACTGAATAAATTAGGTGATAAGGGCAAAAAACGGAACCCTTATAGATTCGTCATGTCTGTCTGTCTGTCTGTCTGTCTGTCCGTCCGTCCGTCCGTATGTCACAGCCACTTTTTTCCGAAACTATAAGAACTATATTGTTGAAACTTGGTAAGTAGATGTATTCTCTGAACCGCATTCAGGTTTTCACACAAAAATAGAAAAAAAAACATAAATTTTGGGGTTCCCCATACATAGAACTGAAAACCAAAAATTTTTTTTTAATCATTCCCCTACGTGTGGGGTATCTATGGATAGGTCTTCAAAACTGATATTGAGGTTTCTAATATATTTTTTTTCTAAACTGAATAGTTTTCGCTAGAGCGACTTCCAAAGTGGTAAAATGTGTGTCCCCTCCCTCTAATTTCTAAAGTAAGTGGAGGAAAATTCTGAAAATATTTAGGATTGTAGAACGTAAAAAAAACTATCAACGAAAATTGGTTCCAATAAGATATGATGTTTAGTTTTTGAGATATGGGACTTTTTCATCAAACTGCAGCAGTAACTTTGTTTTTGATTAACATACTATGAAAAACCAATTTAGTTTTGCGGTTGAGTGGAAGTTTACCAACTAATACTACTAACTAATGAATGACAGTTCAAAATATTGTTTTGGAGCTATGGAACCCTGTGTGCGAGTAAGACTCGCACTTGGCCGGTTTTTTTTGGTATTTGTTATAATATGTATTAGTCTATTTTATTTGTATTTGTGTATTAGTATATATATAATTATATACTATTTCGAAGTTAATTATATATTTTTAGATATTATTTTGTACCCTATCACAATGTTGTCCTTTTTAACCCAATGGTTGACTGGTAGAGAATGCCTTGTGGCATTAAGTCCGCCTATGTACCACTATTGTACATGAAGTTTAGATAAATAAATACATTTAAATTACGGTACCTCGGTGATTATTAATAAGCGCTGTTTGTTTTTGTTGTTTAAGTTTGTCAGTATATTAGAATAACCCCCTTAATGTGGTTAAGGGATTATGAAATTATCGATTAAACGTTTGAGATTGTTTGTGTGTGAAAGCGAAGTTATAAGGCGAGGATCAGACGGGCCGCGTTTAAAATACGGGTGGTTCTGACATACCGATTTCAGTAAATAAGAAAAAAAATACCTACCCATTTTATTATTGATTCGGGTCGAGAATCATTAGCATAGTTATCTCCTTGAATTTGACGAGGATACAAAACAACTCCTTGTATACTTAATTTACCTGATACGAGTGCCAACTGTCATCGAACCCCAATGATTTGGGGTAAATCCGATATCCGTTTACACAAAATACCTTTATCTGGGTAAATGAAATACTTCTTCTATGACGTCTCTTCTTCTTTGCGTGAAGATGACAATGACATCCTTATTTGGCTACCAGGTGCTTCAGTTAGGTCTTCAGTGGCGTTAGCGTCCATCAATAAAACGTACAGTCAAAAGGAGACGTAGGGCGTGATATTAAATGTTCCATCGTTTTTGTAACAACAGTGAACACCCCTGAGCAGAGTCTAATCTCCACCCGAACGACGGCACGGTTGGCCCAGTGGTTAAGTGATTGACTGCTGCGCTGCGTGTCGCGGGTTCGATCCCCAAACGGAACAAATATAATGTATGGCCTACAGATAGTTGTTCCGGGTCTGGCTATTTGTGTATGTGAGTTTAAACGTTTGTAAACGCACCCACGATACAGGAGAAATTCCTATTGTGTAAACGTTGCCCACGTTTAATTAAAATGAAAAGAAATTGAAAGAAGAACTAGTGTCTAGAAAAGTCAGGTGGATCGTAGCTACAAAAACCTGCTGTGCTGCAGTTAGTCTATTTAAAGTCTGCCCGTTTCAGACGTTTGAAATTACTAATAGTATGCGAAAAATCTCAAGTCAATGACCTGACGACATCTACAATTCCAGATGAACCTAAATAGACTGAAAAGAGTATAAAAAACATGTTTATACGTTTCATAAGTCAGCTAATTTTCAATGGTCGCCAGATATTCCCGCCTTTCAAACATCTTTGAATTAATGCATCAAAAATAATTTCATGCCACTTACAAATAATATTTACAACGTGTGAAAACTATTTAATATTATTTATAACTAGTTTTAGAAATTTATTTATTTGCGCGCGATTTTTGATTTTTCCATTGTCTCATTTCAAAGTTTTATGCATTATAATTATTTCAGCAAACCGATTTTCCTGAAATTATTATATTAGGTATATCAGGAACGGAACTACTATGGTACTATCACCACGGAATTGCAACGAGTGGGAGTGCTATTAGCACGTCATTGGCAGCACACTCTGTTTTTCGCTCATGCAAATGACGGTTCTGCGCGACAGAAAGGATAGGAAAATTGCAATTTCCTGCTGATAGATGTGGTTCAACCGCTTTTATACTATTAGTATGAACTTCTCTTTATAATATCAGCTATCTGCTAGTACCAGTTCCATCAAAATAGGTTCAGCCGTTTCGGAGATTAGCCGAAAAAAACTGACAGACCGGACAACAATTGAAAAAAAGTTTTTTTGTTATAAGATTTGCATATTAAAAAAAAACAAAGCTGTTATTTTGAAATTACAAACACTTTTATTTATGTGTTTACATTTGGGTTATATCAACGACAACATGTGAAAGAAATGTTAACTAAATAAAACTATCAGTTTTTTTTTTTATATTTCAGTCCGAGAGCTTTTGAACACATATTATAGTAGTGACGGACATGTTTATACGTTTTTATTACCGGATATTTATTTAAGTACTAAGCGATCGTTCAGTAATGTTGCAATTTCTATATATACATGATCATCGGTGATGTGCATTCCTTGTTTTTGATTTTTGTAGTACATATTTTATTTATAGATTTTTGTTGATACTTTGCAAAAGGTGAAGAGGAAAAATTAACGAAATGCAATTTGTAGGTTATTTCCTTTTAAGGGATCGGCAACAAGTATTAATTCCAGGTGCCTACTGCATTTTCGAGGAGTCTTATAGAAACCAGTCGTGTTGATGCGATGGTCTTCGGAATAGCAGACTCGTCACCTTCTTTGATGTTGAGAGAAAGGCCGAGATTACCACTGATGAAATGATGAATAAAAAATGATACCCAAATGATGAAATTTGCCATTATCGAGCAAATAAAGTCTTTACCTACCCATTTTGTCGTAGAGTTGTTTTCATATCTCAAGTGTTTCAGCATTCCTTATTTCTTCCAGCAAGCTGCTAGCCATAACAATGTTTTCTACGAAATACTCGGGTTACCTATACAAACTTTGAAGGAAACCTTGTTTACAAGACTTAGTGTTGTGAAGGAAAGTATACCTTAGTGGTGTTCTTAAGGTGGGTTTTCTTTTGGGATTTTTAATTTATTATTTTCGGTAACATATTATAGTTTTCGGAAAGCACGTAAAGCCGTTGGTCCCGGCTGTAATTTGTAGATCTTTGACAGTCGTTACGAGTAGTCAAAGGCCAAAAGTATGAGATCCAGTCTTACCAACGGGTATCGTATTACCCAGTTACTGGGTTGTGGAGGTCAGATTAAGCAAGCATAAATTTAAGCAAGTATTAAGCAGTCGCTTCATGTAAAATTCTGGTACTCAGCTGCATCCGGTTAGACTGGAAGCCGACCCCAAGATAGTTTGGGAAAAGACTAAGCAGATGATAATGATGATTATAGTTTTATCAAAGTCTTGGCAGAGCTTAAAGGGGTTTAATTATCATTAAACCCCTTTGAGCTCTGCCAAGACTTACACACAACAACAATCCCTGTCCTGAATCAATTCCTGTCCTGGATGGTACAATTAATTGCACCATCCAGGACTCGAATGAGACAAATGACAGAGCTGTCCAGGTTGTTACGTGCTGGTCGGATAAAATCTGAGTCCTCGATTCGTGAAGAAGAAGAATATGTTTGATAAGTTTATTATCAAAAAAAACAAAACAGTTGTGTCTTACTACTTATCAGAATAGGTACGACAACATTTTATTTTAATTTGAAGCATTACAGTCCTTACCTTGCAAACTTGTTGTTCCATCTTGCAAAGGGCAAGAAGAAATGTAGTTAGAGTTAATAATTATTAAAGTAGTTGCAGAGGCACCAGAATAAGAAGAAATAACTGCCAATAGTGTAGCTATAGCAAGGAGTGATCTGTTAAAGCCCGTCACAGACGTAGCTATAATATATATTAATATATCGAGATATATATTACAGTATAGCAAGCTACCACACACGGGAGTTATACTATAATATATTTAGCCTTCACTCGGTCTGCGGTCATCCTTGCAAGCGCGCAGTTCAGACGTAGATATAATATATACTAATATGAATCATAGCAAGGCATATTACGACATATTTTCTAGTTATTAGATACGTCTGTGACGGGCTTTAAAGCTTATTTTCTGTACAGGATGTTCAAATTTTGAAATAACACTATAATCAATCTAGGTACCTCAATGGATTCGACAAGAGCACTACTTTTAGATCCAATTGATTCTTATGTGGATTATTCCGATGCTGAATTTGATATGCATGTTGCCTTGGGAACATGCATATCAAACGGAAAATACAACCATCTGGGTAAAACAAAAGGGAACTCGTGGCGAATTTAATTTCTAACATTATTTATCATCGAATAAATTTGCACAGTATTTTTGAAGTTCAAGATCGGCATTTAGTTCAAGCCGGCGGGGGAGTAATGCTCGTGCGCATCAAGCACGGACGTCCCAGGCAGGCTGTTCGGTGAACAAATGGAACATCCGTATCCTCAAAATAAATATTAATATACCAAAATATATATCCATACGCCAAAATATACCGAAATATTTTTGTCGACATATTTTGGTGACGTCATAGAAATATATATTCTAGCCGCGTGTGCGGTCACTACAAAAATTATATAGAAAATATGCCTTGCTATGATTCATACTATTATGTATTATAGCTACGTCTGTGACGGCTTAATAGTGGAATAACTGCAGTTTCTGAGTTTACAGATTATTCCATAGCTTCTTGTAAAATAGCTATAAAATAAGCGGCACTATAATCCATATTACAATAAAACAGCTCCAATGTTCTCCTGTACAAGAGTAACTATGTGTAAACAAATAAATAAGGTCGGCTCCGAGCTAAATTAACCGCGAATTACGACACGACGCGTGCGCATATGACGGCGCTAAGAATATGATAAATAACTGAATAAATTAGGTGATAAGGTCGATGTTAAATTCTGGAGTATATGACATGTTATAATGCTTTAAATTGTTGATTGCCTTGTTGGTCGAGTAATCGCAAGCGCGACTGCTCAGCATGTCATGTCAGGTCATGGGTTCGATTCCCGGGTTTGGCAAAGTGTTATTCGGTTTTTAGCAGTCGCGCTACGCAGACCAACAAGACAGTCAACGTTAAAACGAATAACTTATTTATATAACAATAACACATTATTCTATCACACAAATAAAACTGCCAAAATCTTTATAATTTACGACATCCAGTATATTTATCAAATCTCAAATCGTTTATTGCAAATATCAAATGATCGTTATTTGCAAAGTTTTCTTGTTTCTGCGGCCTTGCTCGCGTTATGGCCCAAAACTATGCCACGAGAACAACCTGTATTTTTGTAATCAAGGAAAATGTACTTTTCCGTTAGTAAAACAATTTCCAGAAATAGGATCAATTGTGCCAAATATTCTGTATGGTGTCGGACGTAAAGAATAGCACCATCCCATATCTTCCCGTGGGTGTCGTAAGAGGCGACTAAGGGATCTCTTTGCTTTTGTAACAACCGTACTGCGATCGCCAACCCGCCTGCCAAGCGTGGCGATTATGACAAAACGCCCATGTCAATGTGGCGTTGGGGGAGGCCTATGTTCAGCAGTGGACGTCTTTCGGATGCAATGATGAATGATGTTCCAAAGATTACCCCTTACTTCGGAACTTACAAACTCTTTTTTTTAAGCCTGTACTGCCCCGCAGCTGGTGAAAGGCCTTCCCCAATTCCATACTTAGAAACTACCTACAACTTACAAACTTACTTTTTATAATATTAGTGTAGATTCGTTGTGTTTCGATGCTCAGACGCATTATGTTCATCGTACAATGGCATTTAGTGCAAAATAACACATTAAACGTTTAATATCTTACTTTTACGGCAGTAACTGGAACTGCAATAAGCTGCTAATTTTGACTGTATTTTTGTGTGAATTTGGGTCATGTGAAATTGGAACAGGTGAAGGAAGGATTTTAATTGAAAGATTGTTTTTAAGGAAATTCCCTCTGATAAGCAATGCACTTATTTATATAGAGTGACCGGTAATTAGTGAACGATACATAAACACATGAGGTCCAGCTTGGAGTCCGAGTGCTGTTTCGAGATTACTCAAGAAATAATCCCAAGTGAGTGGAAGGAGAGGTCTCTGAGCGCACCGGAGCAGTCACGTATAAGGTAAAATCAGACCAGGGGGAACACCGAAAACATATAGATCAAATTATGCCATTACGAAGACACACACGGTACTCTAATCCTAGTATCACTGATACTGAAAATCAAACAGTAAACACCGAAAAAGAAACATGGGAGTCTGCACCTAATTCCCCGGTGACGTCATCACTTCAGAGTTCACATGACTCGCCCGCCATACATGAGACGCAAAGCGATCACGTGGCTGAGCCATGCACTTCCGGGGAATGGGTCAACAATAGACTTAGGAACAAAAACATCATAAATATATACAAATCCATGTTGTAGGCAGTCTAATTCTGTGCATGAGTAAAAAGTATAAAGGCCGTGTTGGTAGTAATGTAGGTATAAGTTGTAATAAATAAAGCATAGATTATTCTGTATGTAGGTAATAAGTAATCTAGTTAATAGCAACTAAAATCATGACTAAAAAAAAAAAAGGCGGAAGATTTATGTAGGTATAATAATTATGTTGAAGCAAATCGAAGGCAATAAAAACCTTTTCATCGTAACGCTTACATAAGTATATTTAAGTATTTGTTTTGGTTCAGATATGTAAAAATAAAATAAAAAATTGTTGTAACTTAATTAAGCATTTATTTCTTGTGAGGGAGGAAATGTGATATATTGTGATGTGGGTACACAAATAATAAACCAGTCTCGCATGAACTGTCTTTTTATTAGCATCGATATTCCACAATGATAACAAACAACTTTCCCAAAGAAACATTTTTTTACACTCATTCACTTGTATAACAATAATACAACAGCCGTATGAAATTCGCACGCGCGCGCCTTTGGCCAGTGTGTCAGCTTGTGATGAAAGTGAAAGAGTATTAAACTTTTTTTTTTGGGAAAGTTGTTTGTTATCATGAGTATAATCACATGTTTAACTATCGGTCACTAATTACCAGTCACCTTATATATCTGTTTGAGGTTGGCTTGATTTCTAGAAATTGACGAGGAGCCTAGTACATTTTGGTGGCTTTGTTAGCGTTACCATGGCTCTAACATCTGCTGGCCTAACATGACGTCTTAAAGCAGTATTATTTTACTCTTATTCCAGTGTGGGAAAGAGATGGAGCTATATAGGATGTCTAACGCCATCTCTTTCCCAAACTGGAAAAGGAGTCAAACAATAATGTTTTAAGACGTCATGGTAGGTCACCTGGTCGGCACTGAAGAGCATAAAATAACGAGCATCGAGTTATATTTTGTGCTAAGTCATGGATGTGCTGAGCGTATAAGTTGCCTTCTATACTGAATTGAGGAGGTTATCTGTGTAGTGAACAAAACAATTTCAGCTAGCTTGGAGCACCAAAAAATCTCGCTGTTTGGAAGTGGTTGTTTCATGCCACTGGGATTAAATGAGTTTGCTTTATAAGTATAAAAGAATTCCCACTGATATCATTAATACGTGTAATTTGTTCCCGATCGTCCCACTCGGGATTTTAAGGGGACGAATGGGAACATGTTCTTAGATTAGTGCCATTCGTCCCACTAAATAATTTTGTGCATGAAATGTTTAATCGTTGTTTCGTCGTTTACTTTCAAATTTGTCGTGATATTTCATGGCTCTGGTGCGCCAGCAGTGCCGCTAGTTAACAAGAGAGTGCCGATAACATTGCGTTATTTGCGTAAACCCTATAAATTGGTTTACCTGACATTCTCTCCCTTTAGTATGCTTAAATTAGGCCGGTCACCCTTAGTGTTGACAAAACAATGAAACTGCACACAACCAGTCTGAAATTATTTGGTGGGACCAATGCGACTAACAAAATAATTAAAAAATTATTCCCGTTCGTCCCACCAACAAAACTAGGGGGACGATCGGGAAAAAAATATAACGAATTCCCGTTCGTCCCACTAGGGGGACGAAGTCGGTGGGACGAACGGGAATACACGCATTAATAGGCGGGCAAAGGGGTCAATGGGTAAAATTAACGACTGGTTGTCCCTGTCAATGGTAAAGGGTAATGGGGACAACAGGAAAAATAAAAACCGTCTGTGGCCAAAAGGAATTATGAAAAACGGGGCGACGGATTACTTCGCATAGTGAAAAACCGTCATGTCCTAAAACCAAAACTCATCGAAAGTAGTCAAAGCGTGACGTCTATCAATCCGCACTGGGCCCGCGTTATGGATTACAGTCCACCCCCTCTCTTGAACACGCTTGTGTCCCAGCTGTGGGAACATTACATAGGCTGACTGTGCTACATCTGTCAACCTAGTTTACTATATTTTTGTCTTTGGGACACCAAGATAACGATATTTACGAGCTAGAATGATCACGATTAATTTAGAAAGTCAGAAAGATCTGTTGTTCAAGAAACTAGGTTGACCTCAGTCGTAAATCTATCCCCGACAATATTACACTCCGAATTGCAACCACATTAAAATACATTGGCAAATAAATGTGCTAAACGATAAAAACGTTTGCGAATTGCGCATACATTGATGCCTATACCAATATACATGTATACGTGCGGGTGGCTCTAGTATGCGAGTGATGCGAGATCATTGACATGCAACTCCATCACCCACGTGTAGTCTACGTGCTGCCAACAAAACCATTAAGAAGAGGAAAGAATAAAAAATTGCACCCGGCTGTAAAGACCAGTACTTACTTGTCAAAATCACTGACAAATCGTGAAAAAAAAAAAGAATTTTGATGTCTGTCTGATGTTTAAAAGTTAAAAATAGAATTAAATATTGTTTATGATGAAATTCAAAAGTTCTAATAGAAACATTTAAACATAGAAAGAAACGGATATGAGGAACATTTACTTTTTTTATTCTTAAATATCAAAAGCGTCTACTATGACGCGTGAAAGCGGAAGAATCGATGCTAATTAGCGACGAAAACTTTTCACAGTTAGAAAATCAAAAAGTCGACGAGAACGTTGCGCAATTCAGTTCTCAAAATACCGTCGTTGTTTCGTGCGTCCGCGCAACGACCTTGGTGACGACACTGACAGATCGCGCTTGCCCACGCTCCAGGGGTGAACTTTCTATTCGAAAACAGAATGCGGATTAAAACAACCATTTGTTATGATGTCAAAATGACATTGTTGTAAAACGTAAATTCGGAATGCATGAAAATTTACGTAATTTACGGTTTTGTCAATTGTATTATGAGTTATTTTGTTTTTGGTTTTTGCATTTATTATGTAGATATATTTTGATGTCTGTCTTCTTTTATGCAGAAAAAAACAAATGTTTTGTTTTTATTGTGAAGTTTTCGTCGACAATCCTGCGTTTAATATTTAACATGTTGAATTAGTTATAAATATAACGGAACGGACATATTGTTGCAGGCTGGGTTTATTTCTAAACAGCAATATTTTGTAGTGAAAAGTAATTATCTTGCCACTCCGGAGGCCATTGCGAAATACATATTTTGTAAATTAATTTATTTGTTTATTAACTGTACAATTTCAGTGCACCATGAAAATATTCGTATGATTATGAGGTTATATAATTTGGTAAATTAAATGATAGTAGTTAAAAACGAACATCAGGAGGAGCTCGTGGCTAAATAATAACAGCCGCACGGGTCGATCTTTAAGGTTAAGCCGTGCTTGCCGAGGTTGGTCCGTGGATGGGTGACCATAATTAGTACCAAGTTTCTCTCTTGCCTCGGAAAGCACTTTAAGCCGTTGGTCCCGGCTGTGATTTATAGATCTTGGACAGTCGTTACGAGTAGTCAGAAGCCAAAAGTCTGACATCCAGTCTTACCAAGGGGTATCGTATTACCCAGTTACTGGGTTGTGGAGGTCAGATTGGCAGTCGCTTCATGTAAAATACTGGTACTCACATGCATCCGGTTAGACTGGAAGCCGACCCCAAGATAGTTTGGGAAAAGGCTAGGCAGATGATGAGTTAAAAAGAACATGCATTAACAAAATGGTCAATGCATGTTCTTAAGGCTTCTGTCCTGCAGTTGGATAATACAGGGTCGAAGGGACATCGTTACCACGTAACCAGTACATCATCTCAGAATATGTTGAGGTCGGCTTCCAGTCTAACCGGCTGCAGCTGAATACCACGTCACACAGGAAATAATCCTTACGAAAACGACCCAACTATCGCCTTCGATGCTAGACTAACAAAATACTCAATAACTCGAACAAACTACGAAGTATTTCAAAACGTTTACCCAAATCTGGCAGTGATATATAATATGATGATGATAGTGATGGCCGTCGATATAAACACAGCAATACACTGAAGTACCTACAATATAAAGAATTAGGTCGGAACATGTAACAACAAGAAAACCGATGGACAAACATAGAGTGCAGCATTTGATTCATTCATTCTTGGAGGAAAATATGTATTGCACTCGGAAACACCAACTAGGAAAATAACGAAGGTCCATTGTCGCATTGCAACGAACGAAATGTTTTTATGAAATGAAAGAAGAAATAGACACAAGAATCACAACGAAGAAAGGTAAAATGTGTGTGTATAGTGTAAATGTGAGGATCATCAAATGACCCCTCCCGCTCTGGGCGGAGCGGAAGGGAGTGTCACACTTGTACTGACTAAAACCCATTCATGTTCCTTCTTAGCTCTTTGTGTTCCAGGGCCAAGGTATCTCTTTCGAAACGTCCCGCAGCCCTGGCTGACATCTGACCTCTCGGACTTCTTCCGATTTGCTGATATCTCCTAAGGCGCGCGTGGAACACAAACACGCCGTCGACACGGCCTGTCATTATAAGACGGACCGACGGTAAGCTAGCTCGTAACCCACCGTCCACAGGCCCGCGCCTACGGTTTTGGGGGCCACTGGGTGGCCCGGGGCGTCTCTCGCGGCGGCTGGGACGTGAAGTTCTCTTCCAAATGTGAGGACCCTGTGGGTTTTTATTTTGTCTTTGTTTGTTTTGTATGTTTTTTCTCCCTTTGGTTTTAACGATTGTCTGGCAGTTTGAGTACTATAAGCTACGTACTTTCTTTGGTATTGTTCGTCGTGTCGTGAAGCTTCACGCATTACTTTGTGTAACTCAAGGAGCTCCTTGAGTTATGAGTTGAGCTACACGATAACTGACAAATGCTTGTACTGGCTGGACAGGTCTACTCAAATCTGTGTGCTTCTTTCTTCAAAAGATCATCTCAGGCCTGCATAGTCCTCAAGTGAGTTGGCTAAGATTATGTCTGGCCCCTTAAAAGAGACTATGACCTCCGAGTTTGTTTCGGCTGTTTCTTCTCAGAGTAGTCGGGTACGAAAAACCGACCTCATCTAGTTTGAAAAAAAAGACGACGTGTTAAAGTATTTGTAAAAACCTATTTGCAAAACTAAACATAATCATCATCAAAACAAAGAGCATCTTTGAACAACTCAAAGATGCTTTATACAGATAGGAAGTCCCATCGATGCGAAAACGGCACTCAGGACATCATTCTGAACGATACAAATAAAAAAATCTGTGTTCCTAACGTTTTTACCGTGTAGATATTGCACTTTTGGAGGAATTAGCAGTTTAAAAAATATAATACCGATGTTAAAATTCAATGTGGGGTGGTTTAGAAGGATGTACTGAATACCGAAAGGTCTTTTTATTACTGACAGTGAGGAATTTATACTGCCGTCTGCCAAATGCATGAATTCAAGAACGAGATTAATTAGAGTCGGTGTCACAAGAACTTAACACGACGTTTAGAACTTCTTCCCATTTGTAGGAAGGACTTGATTTTAAAGGGTTCGGGTGTTATTTGTACGGCTGGACTTTCTGACAATGTTCTTTATATCCTAACCGTGCAGAGAGCAAGCTGGGGTAAACAATAAGTAAAGTGTACTACAGTTTACCGGAATTTTCGTCGTGTATGAACCACGCATTCACAACTATTTCAACATTGTAACAAAACAACACGGAAGTTTTAGTATGAGCGAACGTTCTCTGTAAAATAAAATCATAAAATTGTTAAATTGTACGTTGATGCCTTATTTCCTTTACTGTGTCCAATTAGTATAAATATCGAAGACCAAAAAAACGATGCACTGACTCTGTGAAGTATGATATGGCAAGAAAGGAGGTGACTGTTGAGATGACGAGTTTTAGAGAAGTATGGATGAAGACATGCTGCGCTGACCCCAAATGAATTGGAATAAGGCAGAGCAGCGGTGGCCCAGTGGTGGCAACCCCGACATACGGGTCTGCTGTGGGTGCCTAAGCTGCCGCATTACTTTGTGTAATTTATTTCATCACCGCTGCTCTCAAAAACGTTGAACGAAAAAATCGTGAGGAAACCGGCATGTCCTAGAAGTAACAATTCGGAGACATGTGACATCTTCCAACCAACACTTGGCCCGCGTGGTGGATTACAGGCTGTAGGTAATTTACAGCCCACTGGGTCTTGGGATCATTACAGGCTGATTATGCTTATGCTAAGGGCAAGAAAATGATGATGATAGTATAATTTATTCACATCACATTAAAAATCAATCAAAATCAAAATCAAAATCAAAATATTTTTATTTTACATAGGCCTACAGGGGCACTTATAAAACGTCGGCAAAAAGGTGCTCGGTTCGGGTTGGTCGTTTCCTATGGAGAAGAACCGGCAAGAAACTCCATGGTTACTCTTTTAAAATGAAACAAAACTTATAAATCAAAGTTTTAATCGTCAATTACTACCGTGAACTAGGAGTCCAGCCAACGATTTCGATCAGACAGTTTGGCTCTGTCAAAGGCATCATTATCATTTGTCGGAAACCAGAGACAAATTGGTCTAGATAATGAGTGCTAAATGTCTATGGCATAGTTCAATCGAGCTATGCTTGAAATGGCTTTTGATGAATGGTTGTTTGTTGCGCGTAGTGAGTTATCAATCTCTCGAATTGATTGTCAAACGAATGGTATCTATGTATTAGCGTTCCGCCCCGGCTTCGCACGAGTGCACTCAATTTACTTATGAAGAAAAGCAGAAATGCGCTGAGAAAAAAAAACTAAATTTACTTAATTTCATACAAACCACTTCTCCAATACGAAAGCTACAAAAAATACAACCAAATCGGTCAAGCCGTCCTCAAGTGATGCTCCGTCCAATTGATTATCTAATCTAATACATTTATATTTATATTTACTAATAATAAAGCTGAAGAGTTTGTTTGTTTGTTTGTCAAACAAACAAACTCTGCATATTTATTATTAACCCTAAGCGTTAAGGGCGCACCGTGTAGGTATCTATGCGCTCCGTGTATGTGTGCGTAACACAGGCGCGCGCGACGCTCCGGGAAGAGTGGCGGCTCTAGTTATAATGGGCGAAACGCGCGCTAATTTAGGTATTTCCTTCATATTATTAAAACCAAGACACATTTTGAAAATCTAAAATGTTAACGTTATAGAAAACATGTAGTTTTGTTATTATTTAAAAGCTGATGACCTTCCGTGAAGGTTTTACGCCGTACTGAGGATTTATTTTCTTTTTTAAAGATTACTTTGGCATTATTTTCTATCAAGAAAACTACAAGTAATCGTGTTTCTAAAGTGTATGATTTATAGAGTGAATCCTTGAATTTCTTACAAATTAACTTCATAACTAAAGGTTAAGTAATAACGATGCAGCAAGGGATCCAACGAACGGAATTATTTCATTTATTAAGCCGGCGGAATGACGTCAGCGATCACGTAATGCGCGAGTCCCAAAAGGGGCCCTCAAACGGGACCAAAGGATTCGGACGGGGTTAATAAGACTCAGGAACTACTGGTCCGATTTGAAAAAATCAGTGGTAGATAGCCCGTTTATCGAGGAAGGCACGCTACAACCAAAAGGAGCGTAGCAGCAATGAAAAATGTTGCGAAAACGGGGAAAATGTGGTGCAGACGAAGTTGCGCGGGACAGCTAGTTCTTAAAAGTTAAACCTATGAATTATTGGGCATACATCCATAGATTTGATTTTTAGGGTTCCGTACCCTAAGGGTCAAACGGGACCCTATTACTGAGAATTCGCTGTCCGTCCGTCCGTCCGTCCGTCCGTCTGTCACCAGGCTGTATCTCATGAACCGTGATAGTTAGCCAGTTGAAATTTCTACAGATTATGTATTTCTGTTGACGCCATAACAACAAATAATAAAAACAGAAAAAAAATATTAAAGAGGGACTCCCATACAAAAAAGTTTTTTTTTTTCGTTTTTATAAATAATGGTACGGAACCCTACGTGCGCAAGAACGACTCGCGCACGGTTTTTAAAACGCAATATCAGCTTTGTTATAGATGGAATTTTAGATCTAAATTAAAAAGATTTTAAATGTTCTGTGTGATTGTGAAAACCGCTTGCAAATCCATTATGACAGACACGAAAAAGACTTCATTTTATTACTTCGCGTCGATTTTATCCTTAAAATGCATCGAGGCTGAAAAAATACCAAACATAGCTAAAAACCTGTTGTATATCTGCATTATAAACTCTATGTTGCCAGCTATGGCCGGTCGACAGCCACGTCAATAACTATTGTTGTCTATTTGTGTTGCCAGCGCTGTCCAAGTTTTTGTTTTTTTGCTTTTTATCGGCAATTGTTAACGTATTTTCAATGTACGTCGATGCGGATTTGTTAGCATTTTGATTGGAATATTGGTTTTGAATGCAGTTACTGATTTTGACTTTTATTTAATGGATATTCTTCAAATCGGAATAGGTATTTACATTCACGGAAGAGTGTCACTGTATTTTTTACGGTTTTCATAACTGAGGTTACTTTGGCCTGCAGATTCCCAAACTTTCCAACATGTCGACAGATTCCTTCGTAAGTTTAAAAATATATAGATTATAATAAACATTTGTATGTTAATACAAATAAACAAAAAATAATAACCTTTGAGCACTCGTCCATCTTAATGAGAAGGTTGCGCTTGTTTTTCATTAACCAATTTCCACCATCACGCATCGTGGACCCAGCCGCTTTTACTACATTGAGAATTAAATCGTCTTCCTTAAGCGATTTCTTTGCTCACTTTTTATTCGTGCCATTGTTTAAAATGTCAAAAATCTACTCGCAAAAGTACAAAGAGGCAAACGGAATCAACAATTCTAAGTCTCTGTTGTTAATTCTGGGTATTCTGTTCGGATACCCAGAATATATAATTAATATATAATTCCAACAGATTTTCTTTGAGCTTGGTTGCCACATTCGCCTTCTTTTATAGCTGCATTTAAAAAACGAGTTTAAGATCTATCTTTGCCCAGTGTTATTTTTGTTTTTTGCATCACTTGCACTGAGAAGTAATTACATAATAATTCTTTCAAATTATCTCACACCATTTTCATACTAGGTATATATACATATATATGCCTTGATATTTATCTCACATCGGACTTCTTCAATAAAAGACTGTCGACGAAAATGAATCGAAGTTGTTTTGTTTTATAGAATAGACACCACCCTTGAATACTTTTATTCAAGACTAGTTGACCCACGCAACTTCGTCTGCGTTACATTTTTCATTGCTGCTCCGCTCCTATTGGTCGTAGCGTGATGATATATAGCCTATAGCCTTCCTCGATAAATGGTCTATCTAACACTGAAATAATTTTTCAAATCGGACCAGTAGTTCCTGAGATTACCGCGTTCAAGCAAGCAAACAAACTCTTCAGCTTTATAATATTGGTATAGATATTTGTATGAATAATCATTGAATTCGAATGATGCAAAGGGCAATTTTGTTTTAAATTAAATATTTGTGATGGAGAACGTATTTATTTGGATAAGGAATAATATCATATTTATAAAAACACCTTCGAAAATAATGCATTTAATACTGAAATAATTTTTCAAATCGGATCAGTAGTTCCTGAGATTACCGCGTTCAAGCAAACAAACAAACAAACTCTTTAGCTTTATAATATTAAGTATAGATATGTCGGCGCCTTTGCAAAAAGGCTTCATATGATTCACGTTGCAAACTAATCTGTGACCACAGACGAGAGAGAAGGGGTCTACAATTCTCTCTGGCGGAACGTCAAGTCGTTGCGGGTAGCCATATTGACTTGAGTAGTTGTCAAGGAAGGTGGCGCGTAACGAGACGTTGACGGATCGCCGACGTCTGTTTTCTTAATCTAATTAAATCTGGTGCCACATATCATAAGTAATTCCGATGTTGCGGGTAAGAGCCTTTATCAGAAGTGGGATAAAGAATCGCGCCCTCCACGAAAGTAAAGCCAAGTGAGGAACATAACCAATGAATTTTTCAAGCAACAAGGAAAGCGTCCAAACCTGCGAGCACAAATCATCAAGAGGGCACCTCACAACATCATCGGGTGAGACCGTTTCTTTTCTTTTCGATAAGTAGGTCATCTGACTCATTGCTTAAACATGGCTGGTTCAATTGGTTTAAGGGTGACATCATAATCAGTAAACCTTACTGGCATCGGAGGTTATGATTTAAAATGTACGATGGAGATATCCAGCAACATTAAAAAAACTAAACACTGTTCCCCGATTCATGGTGCCTAGTGTTATTGTGTTGGATTGTAATTTCAAGTAATTTGTGAGTTCGACAAAAGCAGTGTACCGCGTGTAGTGTGTGTTTTCATAGCACGAAACCCATGTTCTGCCCACATAATGACCGAGTCTAACAAAATAAATCATGACAACTACGACATCACGAGGGCTTAATGGAATTAGCTGAAGGCATTATGAATGACGAGGAAGCCGTGAAGGCGGTAGATATGCAGTCCGAAGGCATTATTGATGCCGATTTTGAGACTATGTCGGCTCGCAGTGTTGACACCTTGACTGCAGATTCCGCTAATCTGACTGCATCGTTTGAAACGCTTGCGGCCCCTTCTGGGTCAGTGGGTCGTTTTAGGGGCTCAAACAGCTAGTGCTGATTCGGAAGATGAGGGACCCTTGACCTTTGACGTAGAAGTAGACGTCCACCGAGCATAATGTTCAGAACCTAAGGTACGTTCAGATTATGTGATGTGATTACATGTGGGTGTTGTTGTCCGGTTTTGCCCGTTGGTTGGTAACTCGAAAGGACGCAAACCCAAAGACGAGATGTTGTCCGGTCCTGACTAGAGTGCTAGCAGGTTCGTAGGGACGCATGCGTCTGTGTGTCACGAATGGGTTGTATTGTCCGGGCTTAGCGGTGCTGGTCGAAGGGACGTACGAATCTAGTTCGTTGACGTGAGTGATGGCGAGTCGAAGGGACGGTGTTTGTCCGGTCTTGCACTTGGGGCAAGTCGAAGGGACGCATTTGTCCGGGCTACGCATCATGAGTGAGCTGATGGCTAGTCGAAGGGACGGTGTTGTCCGGTCTTGCACTTGGGGCAAGTCGAAGGGACGCATTTGTCCGGGCTACGCATCATGAGTGAGACGATGGCTAGTCGAAGGGACGGTGTTGTCCGGTCTTGCACTTGGGGCAAGTCGAAAGGACGCATTTGTCCGGGCTGCGCATCATGAGTGAGCCGATGGCTAGTCGAAAGGACGGTGTTGTCCGGTCTTGCACTTGGGGCAAGTCGAAGGGACGCATTTGTCCGGGCTACGCATCATGAGTGAGCCGATGGCTAGTCGAAGGGACGGTGTTGTCCGGTCTTGAACTTGGGGCAGGTCGAAGGGACGCATTTGTCCGGGCTACGCATCGTATGAGGAAACAGAGCGGTGCAAATTGCGAGTGTGAGTTCGAAATAGGCTGTGACCTAAAGTAAGAGGCACTGGCTCATGTCAGGGTGGACGAGCGGATGTCTTGGTGATTAGACATTGTTTGTTCCAGGAATACAATAACGCCCGAGGACGGTCGTATGTCAGTCTGGCCGTGTCGGCGGCGCCTTTGCAAAAAGGCTTCATATGATTCACGTTGCAAACTAATCTGTGACTACAGACGAGAGAGAAGGGGTCTACAATTCTCTCTGGCGGAACGTCAAGTCGTTGCGGGTAGCCATATTGACTTGAGTAGTTGTCAAGGAAGGTGGCGCGTAACGAGACGTTGACGGATCGCCGACGTCTGTTTTCTTAATCTAATTAAATCTGATGCCACATATCATAAGTAATTCCGATGTTGCGGGTAAGAGCCTTTAGATAAAAGCCAATTTCAATTGTTTTTCAATTTTTGTGTATTTACTTAACAAAAATAAAAAATAAAATCATTATTTTTTGCAATTATTAAAGTACCTACAATTGAGTAAATAGAACTCAAACATTAAAAAAAAAATACAATACAATACATGGAAAAAAAGCGAAGGATCGGTGGGTCGCGAAATATTTTTTCGTACTATTGGGGTCGTGTCATGAGAAAGGTTGAAAAACACTGCTCTAAAGTAAACATCCGGGATTTAAATATTGTAATTTTATTTGCCTAAAGCACTATCTATCCTGGGTTTAAGAGCCATTATAAATTAAAGTTAATAGTCGAGCAGCTAGCGAGGCATGCTAAGAATTTTTAAAGTAAGATGCATTGTTATTGTGCTCAAACTTCTGGGTAAATGATACAAAAGTTAAGGGTTCATATTTTCCCTAAGGTTTTCTTAAAGCCTGATAAAATGTTAGACCAATACAGTCTAAAATAAGAACGAGACCCTACTGTCGAATCTTCTGATAAGATTGAGAAGAAGTTGTTGCTAGGTAAGTTGTTGACTAATATGGCAGAAAAAATCAAATTTGTTTTAATTGCTTTGCTTTGTTTTTTAGATAGGGGGTGTAGACTGTATAGTATAGTGCCACATGGCTCTTTGAGCGTTTGGATAAGGAAGGCAGGAGGGAGGAGAAATAAATACTGCAAAAAGAATTATATACTACCAAAAAGAAACTTAAACTTGGAAAATAACTTTACTTCCAGAAGACTTTTGTTCATTTCATTGACTTTTTTGCCACCGACTTCCGGAAGTAAAGTTGTTTTCCACTTTCAAGTCAAGTCGGTATCATTTTTATACTCGTATTAGTACATAATCCACATAGACGAAGAAGAAAAAAACATATTATAGAAAACTAGTTGTCCCGCGCAACTTCGTCTGCGTCACATTTTCCCCGTTTTTGCAACATTTTTCATTACTGCTCCGCTCCTTTTGGCCGTAGCGTGATGATGTATAGCCTATAGCCTTCCTCGATAAATGGGCTATCTAACACTGAAAGAATTTTTCAAATCGTACCGGTAGGTCCTGAGATTAGCGTGTTCAAGCAAACAAACAAACAAACTCTTCAGCTTTATAATATTAGTATAGATTCATAAGTACCTAAAACCTAAGTTAGTAACATTTGTATGGGACCACAGACCAAAAAATATTCACTTAAATCAACATACATGAAAAAGAAGGGATACTGGTGGAATACATAACCTCCTCCTTTTATAGAAGTCGGTTAGAATGAAGGCGGCGTTAGTCCCGACTATGGTCACGCGCTAAAAGAGTCATGCAGCACTATTGTTGATAATGATAAGTTTTGTAATTGTACATACAAAAGTTGGCAAATAACGTTACACAAACTTTGGCAATCGAATTAATGGATTTTTTATAAGATAAATGCACCAGTTTAGTTAAACAACAAAGCAGTTCAAACATTCATATTTTACTAAGACAAAGCTTAATACTTTGATATATGCGTCCGTACAAAATCACAACAAAGGTGGAATTTTCATTGAAAAGCAGAAATACTTGTACTTTATAGAACTCTTTATTAAATATCTGGTACAGTACTGCAAGCAGAACACAGTCGTCTACATAATAAAGACGTATGCTACGTATTTTACGTATGTTGGCTGTTGCAATAAGACCACCAAATTGTATTAAGCATTACTTTCTTACATTATGTGTTATATAAAATAAAAATTATGAAATCAATAAAATAAATTGTGTTTTATTTCAGGCAAAATACCCATAAACAACAATTAATGACAATTAAAAAATTAAAGAAATCATTTAAAAATCAAATAAGTATCATTAATAAAAAGCAATAAAATCATTAAAAAAACAGCTTTAAAATCATCAAAATCATTAAAATCTTCCAAAACAATAAAATCATCAAAATTTCAAAAATCACTAAAAATTATAAAATCTATACTATATATACTAATAATAAAGCTAAAGAGTTCGTTTGTTTGTTTGCTTGAACGCACTAATCTCCGGAACTACTGGACCGATTTCTAAAATTCTTTTAAAATTAGGTCACGTGTCGCTGGCAGAACGATTTTGGGTCAAGTGCAGAAGATGTTCATGTGTTTTTTTTTTGGTAAACATTCACGTGTACACAGACCCTGTACTTACTGTCTCGTAGGTTTAGCGGTCTAATTGCTGCTGAGCATGAGGCCTAGGCTTCGATTCCCGAGTCGGGCAAATTTTATTAGTTTTTTCCATTTCTCAGTAGCAGCCACGGAGCCTGGATTTGTGCACGGTTGATGGCCATAGGCTCGCTCCCTATTCATCATTTTCATCACTATTTCAGCCCAAAATACGTCCACTGCTGGACATAGGCCTCCCCCAAGTCACATTGACATTTTGGGAGGTTTTGCCATAATCGCCACGCTTGGCAGGCGGGTTGGCGATCGCAGTACGGTTGTTACAAAAGCACAGAGAACGCTGCTGCCCATCCTCTGGAAAGTCCCTTAGTCGCCTCTTACGACACCCACGGGAAGATATGGGATGGTGCAATACTTTAAGTCCGACACCATACAGAGCAAAAAAAAAA
This sequence comes from Cerastis rubricosa, assembly GCA_949152445.1. Classification (NCBI taxonomy): domain Eukaryota; kingdom Metazoa; phylum Arthropoda; class Insecta; order Lepidoptera; family Noctuidae; genus Cerastis; species Cerastis rubricosa. The sequence goes on from OX424547.1 coordinate 7,315,252, forward strand.
AAATATCAACTGTTTCATACAAAATCTGCAATAACCTACACTAAACGGTCAATATTTATGTAACAGTTTGCGTCTTGTACTTATCTCAAAATAGAACTTTTTCCTCAATTAAGTAACTACATACATCGATTTTTATAAATCGAAATCTGTGATTTGTTTGTTCAATTTTTGTTTGTTTTGAAAGCAAAATACGCTTTACAGAAGCATGGTTATGGGTTGCAATAAAATAGAAACTGCAATTCAGTAGTAAATTGAAATTCCAATGTTGTAAACAAATTATTTTAGTTGATCTTAAATGTGCGATTTTTGTCTTTATTGTCATTGGTATAAATAAAATGTCGTATCTTTGCCAATATTAAAGTGACCTTTCGACTGTTACCGAGATAACATAAGAGAAATGCACTTATACATAGATAGGTCTTATCGTGACCTCACTAAGAAAATATTGTTTTGTATATTGAAAACAGTGGTACCAGAAACCATTGGTAGCACATTCGAAATCACCCCGACGACCGTAGGCTGTGGGTTCAAATCCAGACAAGCATATGACTTTGTGGGATAAGTTAAAATTTTTTTCAAACGAAGCCCATTTTATCAAAATCGATTCATCCGTTTAGGAGCTACAATAAGCCACAGATACACACGTCAAACTTATAGCACCCCTCTTTTTGGTCGGAGTATTTTTATTGTGTACCTATCGCATTAGGTAAACCTGTTATGATAGATGTAACATGGAGAAAATAAATCAATAAATAAAATAACACAAAAGTAGCATAACATCATACCTGTAATTCCCAAAGGTTACGGCAGTTGTCTACCTAATAGTAAACCCACATTTTGCCGGTTGTGTTTTTAGTTCCATGTAATAGAGGGCGAGCCTATTGCCATCAACTGGACAAATCCAGACTTCGTGGCTGCTACTGAGAAATTTCTGATAGAGAAACCTAATAACACTGCCCGACCCGGGAATTGAAACCAGGACCACGTGCTCAGCGCGCTTGTTCGCTTTCTTGCTTTTTTCGACCAACGAGGCAGGATTTATGAGGAAAGAAAACATCATGAGCAGCATGTCTTGCCGAACATAATCTACCAATCCGCATGTGTAGGATTGTATCCCATTTCCTCTTACAGAGAGATAATTATGTTCATGCATTATCATCAACCTGTGCCTAGCCTTTTCCCAACTACGTTGGGGTCGGCTTCCAGTCTAACCGGATGCCGCTGAATACCAGTATTTTACATGGAACGACTGCCTTTCGGACCTCCACAAGCCAGTTAGTAATAAGATAATAAGATACTCATTGGTAAGACCAGTAGTCAGACTTTTGGAGTTCCTTTATGCAATGCATTAATTATGTGAAAACCATACTATGATATTCACTATCTTAAGTTAGAAACTCCTTAAAACTTCTGATAAGTTGGTACAAGCGATAGTTGTTCCAGTATGAATATGCACACAATCTGCGTGGAGCAACACTTAGCCTTTCGTAAACTTCGCAGAAATCGCTCAAGAAGCGATATTACTCAACTTAAAGTTACGTCGAGTCGCTGAGTAAGCCCCGTGCACTACAGAGCATGGAGTATGGAGCTAATGGAGTGGTAATATGTGATAGATTGGTGCTGTCGGTTGTAAGATGCATATGCACCGCCGGGATGAAACTATATTCAATTCGCTTTTGAACTAGGCAAAACATAAATGTGAATTTGGCGAAAGTTAGTACGGGTAGCAATAAATATTGTTTACAATTGCGACTTTCTGGTACAAATTCAAATTCAAATGTTTTGCCAGCTTAAACCGAGTCTACTATAGCTACCGACTATTTTCTCGATCAGAACAAGAAATGGACAAAAGATACAGGGAAGAAACACATATTAATAGTCGATAGCAGACTGATCCCACTTCTGATGTAGAATCGTGGGCATTTATTCACTTTGTGGGTAACAAGTAGAGCAACAAAAAAAATTGGGGAGCAACACATATTAATAGTGGAAATTTCTCTCCACTGGCTCTGCCTCTTCCTATGCTACGCACAGAAAAACAAGCTACAGTTCTACTCGGTTTTTCCTAATCATTGGCGTTGTTAGCACACCGTGACGCCGTATCAGTGATGCTGATGAGGTAAGTTGATAACTATAAAAATAAATATAAATACTAGTAGTGACCTGCATACGGTTAGGGCGTAAATCAACCCCAACATAGTTTATAAAATGATGGTATCGAAAGGCATTAATCAACCCTTGTTATTCTTAAACATCGGTCCATCCAGCTTATTTTCTAAGACAAATTGGATTAGAACTCTGTTTGTTGTTTACTCTGTTGTAAAGCATACTTCTTCACGCTATAAGGTAATCGATACACTAGCTTGGCGGACGACTCTGCCAGTGTGGCGTGAACATTATAGTGTTATATTACCAATTTGGAACTACGGAACTCTCTGCCGACGTGAGAAGGGTTCAGCTTTTTAAGGCTTAATTTAAAATATAGCCGCTGTCATATTGATGGCATGTGCCTCTATACATCCTTACTTTCATACTTATATTACTTATTGTTATAAACGTTAATGTAACATTGTCAATTGGCTTGTCTGTCTGTCTGTCCATCGGTTTGTCTCGCGTTCTGCCACTTCTCACTCCTTAACGGATTCGGATGTGGCACACAGATGGACCAAGGTTACGAAATAAGGTCGTTTTTTCTCTGCTTATATGTCCTGTTTAGATTTTATTATGGCGTACCTGGTGTACGCAAACCTGGCGTATTGGAAAGTTTGGATCTTACAACAATGTAGTACTAGAGGCTGAAACGGTTCATCATCATTCATCGTCATCATCTGCCTAGCCTTTTCCCAAACTATCTTGGGACCCCAAGATAGTTTGGGAAAAGGTATTCACCTGCATCTGGTTAGACTGGAAGCCGACCCCAATATAGTTTGGGAAAAAGCTAGGGATGATGATTTCGCCAGTTATGTTTAAATTCCATGTAATAGGGACCGACTATTGCCATCAACCGGGCACAAATCCAGACTCCGTGGATGCTATTGAGAAATTCCTTTTGGAAAAACCCAATAACACTTGGTCCGACCTGGGAATCGAACCAAGCTAGCCAACTAGACAGACAGAACAATGACGCAGTCTGTCTTTGTTCATTCGCTACTCAACATAATTAGCAACTTATAAACATGTCTAGTGATATTATAATTAGCCGATGGCAGGTGGATTGATGGTCGCAGTGTAATGAATTAGTGCGCAGGTGCTACTGGCTATCATGTTGATAATAATGATATTGGCCACTTACTCAGACATAATTAGTTGGGCGAGTAGTGATAGCTCTATGACTGCAATATTTTGAGCCTGACATTTGGACTACCTCGGTGTTCTAGAGGTTGCAAGAGCAGAGCTTGGTGCTCTAGGTTCGCTTACCTGGTCTGGCAAAAGGTTATTTTCTAGTTCGGTACCAACTTTTGCATGGTTTCAGATTCCACCCTGATTAGAGACGACCTGGGTATCGAAACCAGGACCTCATGGTCAGCCGTTTTATGTTCTTGTTGACCTTGTGCCTTGTTTACCTCCTGAATATTCACAGTACTATGTACCAGCGATTTTAAAAACTGTCAGATATTGTGTAACAGAGTTCAAAAAACCGGCCAAGTGCGAGTCTTACTCGCACACAGGGTTCCATAGCTCCAAACAATATAATAACAATATTTTGAACTGTCATTCATTAGTTAGTAGTATTAGTTAGTAAACTTTCACACAACCGCAAAGCTAGATTTGTTTTTCATAGTATGTTTATGAAAAACAAAGGTACTGCTGCAGTTTGATGAAAAAGTCCCATATCTCAAAAACTAAACATCATATCTTATTGAAACCAATTTTCGTTGATAGTTTTTTTTACGTTCTACAATCCTAAATATTTTCAGAATTTTCCTCCTCTTACTTTAGAAATAAGAGGGGGGGGGGACACACACATTTTACCACTTTGGAAGAGGCTCTAGCGCAAACTATTCAGTTTAGAAAAAAATTATATTAGAAACATCAATATCATTTTTGAAGACCTATCCATAGATACCCCACAAGTATGGGTTTGACGAAATTTTTTTTTTTGGTTTTCAGTTCTAAGTATGGGGACCCCCTTAATTTATTCTTTTTTTTTTCTATTTTTGTGTGAAAATCCTAATGCGGTTTACAGAATACATCTACTTACCAAGTTTCAACAGTATAGTTCTTATAGTTTCGGAAATAAGTGGCTGTGACATACAGACGGACGGACAGACAGACAGACAGACAGACAGACATGACGAATCTATAAGGGTTCCGTTTTTTGCCATTCGGCTACGGAACCCTAAAAACATTACCTATAGGCATAAAAAGTACGATCATTACTTTAAATAATACACAACAAAATACTCGCAGACGCACGTACGCCAAACTATTATACAATACGCCGCAAAATGCCGGTAAAATACCGGATTACTGCCAAAACTGACGCCCCTTCAACCAGACGTTCAGAAATTCAACGCCCGTCGAAGTTTGACTGACATTGTTAAGTCATGGAATAGTTTGGAATAGTTTCCGAACCTAGAACTGCCAAAGAACTAACTGCTTGCCAAATTCTGGCTACGTGAGCCAAACGGTAAACTCAAGGTTATATTGGAAATTACGGTATGGAGGCACATTGCGGCTGATGTGCTTTTGTTTAAAACGCACTCTAAAGTTGAGAATGATAGAAACAAATGAAAAACGCGGGCGGTTCGAGGAGCTTATCGTCATCTCATCATGTTCCTGCCCTTTTTTTTTTTTTCTGAAGCTAAATCGTCAAATTACTTCTCCCTCTCTGGGCGGAGCGGAAGAGAGTGTCAGACTTGACTGACTAAAACCCATCCATGCTCCTTCTTAGCCCTTTGTGTTCCAGGGCCACGGTATCTCTTTCGAACAACCCGCAGCCCTGGCAGGCATCGTCCCTCTCGGACCCCTTCCGATTTGCTGACATCTCTTTGAGGCGCGCGTGGAACACGAACGCGCCGTCGGCACGGCCTGCCGACATAAGACGGATGGACGGTGAGCTAGCCCATTCCTCACCGTCCACAGGCCCGCGCCTACGGTGGCCGGGGGCCACTTGTTGCCCCGCGACGCCCGGGGCGTTTCCTGCGGCGGATCATGTTCCTGCCCTTGTCCCATGTTATTTGGAGTCGGCGCAACACATTTTTGTCTTCCACTGTCATTCGTCACCCTACCTTTTACTCCTTTTTCCTTAATATAATTTTTCACACATCCATCCATCTTTTCTTAGGTCTTTCTCTCCCTCTCAATCCATCAACATTTACATTTATCACTCTTTTTGTCACATGTGTTCCATCCCTCCTCATCACATGTCCATACCAAGACACACGACTCTCCTTCAACTTTTCTGTAATAGGCGACATTTTTAAACTTACTCCTGAGCTACTAGCTTATTCTACAAGTATGCATCGGATCGGTAGCACCTCATTTTTATTAGCTGAGCCATATCCGAAAAATGTGTATAAGTGTCAATTGGTGTTAGAATTTAATTTGAAGAATAGTGAATGGCTTGAGTTGGTTGAGGCGAAGTTGATCCCGAGCAAGGCATACGCGTGTGCTGAGCTTTTGCTACCAATCAATACAGTGGGTTCCATTCAATGACTGGATGTCGTCACTGCCTCCTAAGTTGCTCCAGTATAACCTGTCATCTTTTTCTGACAATTAGTTCGTCGAATGTTAGGAGCCCCTAAGTGTCTTCGGGTTCTGGTAGATGCTTATGTTAAAAACACATCAAACTTCAGGGACCTTACACCGATTACCGTCCATATAGATAGCTAGATTCTTGAGTTCCTATAATTATCATTTACGTTGAAAACTGGTTATTTACTATGTTTTGTGACCGTTTAGTTCAGTTTAAAAACTTGTTCCTATAAATCTTCAGCGAATTCATGCACACAATATGAATGTGAGGATCTTTTTATGAAGTTCGTTACCTAATTGCTTGTTTTCATCTGTCACTTACTGGCCACGCACGTTGCAGATAATGAGGCTTGTCCTTGCAACGGTAGTTTATGCAGTATTACAATATTCTTATGTTTCAGAAGAAAAACAAAATACACATCTTCAAACAAATTTGTCAGGCGATGATTTAGAAGATTTTCTATGCAGATAATATTTCTCTTGGCTCTCTTATAATGGCGAATACTGCTAGTATTCGCCATTATAATAACCGGCCAAGTGCGAGTCGGACTCGCGCACGAAGGGTTCCGTACCATTATTTACAAAAACGAGCAAAAAAATCACTTCGTTGTATGGAAGCCCCGCTTAAATATTTATTTTATTCTGTTTTTAGTATTTGTTGTTGTAGCAGCAACAGTAATACATAATCTGTATAAATTTCAACTGGCTAACTATCACGGTTCATGAGATACAGCCTGGTGACAGACGGACGGACGGATGGACGGATGGACGGACGGACAGCGAAGTCTCAGTAATAGGGTCCCGTTTGACCCTTTGGGTACGGAACCCTAAAAACGTAACTCGTCCGCTGTTTATCCATGGCAATATCCAAAAGAAATTTTCAGATGACCTCCACTTTCTAGAAAGTTCATTTATGCAAATAAATCCTTGTCCCATCTTGTTTTCTTTTGATTGGTTGTACGGAACCCTAAAAACGAGCAAAAAAACACGTTTTGTATGGGAGCCCCTTTAAATATTTATTTTATGCTGTTTTTAGTATTTGTTGTTATAGCGGCAACAGAAATACATAATCTGTAGAAATTTCAACTGGCTAACTATCACGGTTCATGAGATACAGCCTGGTGACAGACGGACGGACGGATGGACGGATGGACGGACGGACAGCGAAGTCTCAGTAATAGGGTCCCGTTTGACCCTTTGGGTACGGAACCCTAATAACTGACTTTTTTCATGGGTGATGATTAGGATTTGCCTTCTAGCATTTTCAAATGAGAACTATGATTGCGATGGCTTTTTCTCCTTCTACTTCAACTTTTGGCCACCCAATGCTGAGTGTAGGTGTCTTGAAAATCACCCCATTTTCAACAGTTTTTTTCCGGCCGCATCAATCAAAAGACCGAGATGTCAATTCCAAACGAATAATTTATTATTATTAGCTTTCTACACAAATCAAAACTTTCAATGTACTTCGAATATTTCAGCACCTTTTAAAATATTCAAAGCACCGTCTAAAAGTCGCAGCACGTACTCTGTAATGTTTTAGTCAAAATCAATAGTAAAACGCGAACTCTTTTTCAATTTCATCTCGGAGTGAAGTATGGCAGTTTTGTAACTTTTCACTGAAACTCCGACGCTGTTCTAAAATTTATGCCCGAATCCTTTTTACTTTCGTTGTGACTTTAGTCTGTTGACCTACATGTAAGGTTATCCAACAATAAACGCGACAGCCGATCGGGGTCGGTTGAGGGCGAGTGAACTGCCTGAAGACGACTTCGACGAAGGTCACCGATGATTTGGAGACCTTTGGACAGTCATTTATATCAACAACTGCTGGAATTATCAATGTACCACGTAGGGAACGCCTTCAAACTGGAAACATTCGAGTTGGCATTAGTGTTACGGCCGCCGCGCGTACTTGTCGCGTTCTGGCTTTTCGCTCAAACAATAAAATTATAAGCGATACGTTTATAAATAGCCGTTTCGGGCTCGCGGGCGTGTGTCGAGAGGGAGCTGCGTAGTTCTGCTCTGGAGGTCTGGAGGCGTGTGGTGCGCAGGCGCTGACACTCGAGACTGCTCTCAGGTACACCTGTCTCACCTAACGCAATGTCATTATCACTATCATAATAACAGACGTGGATAACAAAGCTCAAAACTCACCGGCCATTCACCGCTGTGTTGTTGGCACGGAAAAAACACGAGTTAGTCTCGAAAACACGAGTTAATTTCGCTGTTAAAGTGTAGGAAGTAATTATGGAGTGGGAAATATGTTAACGACTAGGGAAGTAGAGGTAGGGAACTGGTGACTGTCGGTTCAGAGAATACAGTGTTGGTTTAACTTGCAAGGATTGAGTTTTGTGTTTAATTTAAACTGTCAACTCTTATCTAGTTAATGCTTTAACCTGCTTTACTGTGTAGTTAATTGTGTTTATTATGTGACGGGATCCAGTTTATGTTGACTCTTTCTTTTAAGAGGTTTTAAGGTTTTTTTTTTGCGAAAATGTGAAGTGGATTTTGTGTTTTCGTGAAGTAGTTTTTATCTAATCCTGCAATTATACAAAATTACATTCATTTACTTAATTAAATTTGGAAATATGTGATTTAATTATAGACTTTTTTTGTAGCAATAAAGCTTCTTTGTAACTATTCTTAAAACGGTGTTAATTTCGTGATATTTTCCTCATAACTATTTCATATTCTTTGAACCTAATTTAATTATCTTAATTGATCTGATTTTTTAATGAAATACTATCATTCGTACGTTCAAAGACTTCTCCAAAAAATTCAAGAAAATTCTAAAATTATATAATTATACAGTGTTATTCGTTAGTTACGAGAAATGATAGGATATTTTTATTAGTTCGCGTGGGAGGAGACATTTTGTAACATTTTCCGTTGGCGCACTACATTCTATATCAAATCTATTTCTAGATCTAACATAAATCTTTCTGGCTCAATGAGCTTCTCAGTTTTAAAAACCAAATGTTTATAATTTTAATATGTCAGCTCCTGGACTATGATGGACAGGAGTATTTTGGTGTCAGATAAACAGTTAAAACTTTAAAGTTCTCTTTAATTGACTGTTAGTTAAGTTGTAACAGATGTTAGTAGTAGAAAAAGGGATCGGTTATTTAAGTCGTGTTAACGGTTTTATTTTGTAACACATACTTACGGTAACTGAAAACAACCAATCCACTAAAAATATCAGAATTTTGAAGAAAAAAGTAATTTTTACGTTGATTTTACACTTTCATGAAATCATCTACAATTACCTACTAATAATAACCATAGAGAATATGTTTCGTCCCACAAAAAAGAGGGAACTAACATGGACCATCACGAATAGTCGAAAACAAACTATTATATAGACACAAATCTACAACGTAGTAACCAATTTTCAGGACTATAGCAATTAGTTTTGTTCCATCATACAACAACATACACAAAACTCATAAACAAGCAAGTCTAGGTCAACCCAAGATTAATGCCGCTGCATGAATTAAACCCACGACCCTGGACATCGAAGGTGGTACCCCCCCCCCCAACTGGAAGTCCGTTAAAACAACTTTTCGGATATTTAGACGATACCGACGCCAGTTATTTCAAATATTTTTAACCCGTTTTATGTAGTTTTCAGCCTTGCATTTCGTCGTGTATGATATCATGTGTTATAATGATGTTAATACGTTACGTCTTCGTCTGAAAATGAATGAATAGATTCTTTGAAATGCAGTTTTTTTTGCCGGATTATTAAGACGTGTTTTATAAGCCTTGGTTTTCCCTGAAGGTTTGTAAAAATGAAAGTTAACTGATTAGATTCGAGAGGAAAGTTTTAAGCGATAATCGATTATAAGCTATTAAAAACCAATTAAGAAATTTCTTTGAATTACTCTTTTGGAGTATCTTTGTAAACCGTGTAAAAAAATTGACGCACTACGTTATATGGGCTCCTATAAAGTTCGAACTGTTCATAATGGTATTTACTTCAGACAATTTCAATCGATATATTTGTGACATTTGAATTAGAGTTAAGTTAATGGTGTAATTAGTATTATTACTCGAGACTTCGTCCTGTATTTGTATGTTTTTTTTTTTACAATACTTCACAAATGTCCAAGGACAACAAGTAACCAATGTAATACCTCAAGATCCAGGTTGTCAAATTAGTTAAACAATGTTCTTTTTGCATTTATAACATTAATATTCACCATGGATATGAAGTCTTTCACTATGTCATGGTGTTGGTACACAGAGATTAATTTTCAATCTTTCTGCAGCTTCCGATACTGTTTTTAAACAGTTTTATCGATGCACATGTTGTTTGACGGTTAAATAGTTTATTTCCTTGGAGTGTAGTAGAAAAAAAAAACACTATTTCGGCTCGATGCCATGAACGGAACAGAGAATGATCTCAGCGCGTGGTTGCCAGGCTAACAATATTCGTAAACTATGTTTTAACAAACACACAGAATTTATAAATTATTGTTTTTTGGAAACTAGACTTTGGACATGCTGTAAACACTTTCATGAAAAGATGAGTTAAAAATATTAGAGGGTCACAGTTATAAAGTTATGAATTACTAATAAAATTATGTGGAACGTGATGGAGGATAGTTTTTGATCTTTGTTTTGAATAACTGTTTTGTTTACTGTTCAAATTTTTCAAAACATTGTTATGAACATGACAACAAGAAGTAAAAAAAAACTCATAATATTATTACCAAGCATAAAAATAACTGGTAGGTACGCCATGCATTGTCATCCAAACAAAATATGTATGCAAAATTTCAACAGTGAGTCTTTAAATTCTAAGATTATTTTTACATAGTTACTGGTGAAGCTAATAAAAGCGAGTACATGAACGGAATCACGCAGATATCTAAGTATTTCTTTGTTCATGCTGCATTTATCAAGACATATTAGCTGATGTTCGTTGGAACAGATGTGTTCTTGAGTAACGATGATTTTCGCAAGGCGGTGGATGGATAAGAGCGGCCAAAGCTCTAAGGAAGTCGCGTGCTACGAAAGATTCCTAACAACTATCACGGGCTATCATTATACTGAACTTGAATATTGGTTATTGCAAAATTTAAATAAAGAAGATAATGCTAAAGATTCCTAGAGTAAGGACGAGTAGAGGAAGACCAAAGAAACGATGAATGGACAGTGTGAAGGATGAGATGACAATAAAAGAGGTGTCTGATGAGATGTGAGTAATAGAGAATTATGGAAGAAGAAGACATGCTGCGCCAACCTTAAATAAATTGATATAAAGGCAAGAGAATTATGATTGCTAAAGATCCCTGTTTCGAAAATCCAGCAGCAATGCAAATAGATACTTCCTCATCGGCACATATCTTCGTTTTGCACACGTACTAACATTCAATCACAATCAGACGAGTCCGCATTGCCAAAAGTCTTACTTGTAAATCAACATTAGGATATCGATTGCACCAAGATTTATAACTGGTCTATCGCTACTTTTCAATCGAGTTACGTCACGAAAACTTCTGCTTTTAGTTGAATGAGAAATGGGTTCAAAAGAGAACTGTTTTTGTTTTCGTCTAGAATCTAGAAAGTTGGGGTTTGTTGTTGGATGTCTCAAAGACTTGGTTATTTTTTTATTTTTAGGAAAAATTACAGCTAACCAGACATTTAGTAATAGTTTATACAAAATATAGCCGATTACAAGTTTTCACATTTAGTAATTAGAATATATGAAAATGAAAATTGATAATAGATAATTTCATCATCATCATCATCATCTCAGCCCAAAAGACATCCACTGCTGGATAAAGGCCTCCCCCAAGTGTCGCCATATTGACATTTTGGGGGGTTTTGCCATAATAGCCACGCTTGGCAGGCGGGTTGGCGATCGCAGTACGGTTGTTACAAAAGCACAGACCCCTGCTGCCCATTCTCTGGCAAATCCCTTAGTCGCCTCTTACGACACCCACGGGAAGATATGGGATGGTGCTATTCTTAACGTCCGACACCATACAGAGAATAGATAAAAACGAATAGATAATTTATGTAGGTATAATATAACACCAAACAGTAAAATTACTATTTACACTTGAAGAAGCAATCACATAAAATTTTCTGCAATTAAAACTAGTATAGAAAATGTCGATCTCAGCTTCCAGGTTGTGCTTATCAGCGATAAGACCATCCTTGTACCCATAGATTTGAAACAAGAGATGCGTTATTTGGTGTACCAACGATAAAGTTTAGTGGTTGCAATCGCGCCAGCAGAGCGTGAGGTCCTGGGTTCGATTTCCGGGTCGAGCTAATTGTTATTGGGTTTTTCCATCACGAATTTCCCAATAGCAGCCACGGAGTCTGGATTTGTGACCGGTTGATGGCAATAGGCTCGTCCCCTGTAACATGAGGCTTAAACATAACTGGCGAAATGTGGGTGTCCTACTATGCACACCTCTGCCTAATCCTTCAGGGATTACAGGTGTGATGTTATTTTGCAATAAAGTATAGGTACTGTATATATCTTACAGATATGGCAATAATAGCCACGGATCCTATAGGTTTTTCTATCAGCAATAATGATGAACATCCACCACACAAACTTTCACCCTTTTTTTTCGGATTGTTAATCATTAAATGACCCCTCCTCTGACGGAGCGGAAGGGAGTGGCAGACTTGTACTGAAATCAAATCATTTTATTTGTTGAACATAGGTAAACAAAAGGTACAGATGTCAAACCCATCCATATTCCTTCTTCCCTTTGTGTTCCAGGGCCACGGTATCTCTTTCGAACAGTCCCGCAACCCTGGCACAAACTTTGACTCTCTATTTAACCCCTATAAGGGAAGTTTTTTTTTTCTCGTTAGGGCAAATTTTCATTTTTCTAGAGCCAGCGTTTTAGGTTTTGCTTTGTCTGCCGATGAATTCTAAAGTTTTTTTTTAGATTGGTGAATACTAAACCTTTTTTTTAAACGTGGAAGAAATGTTTTTTTTTTTAGAATTTGATGAATAAAAGTGGTCCATTACTGAAACTTGTCGATCGTCCTTGCTGCTATTATTAAGATTCTTAAACAATTAGTACAAACACGTGTACCATTATAGCGAGTGTCTCGGCGATTTATTAAATGAGAAGTTTATTGTCAATTGTCAATTACTTAAGTGCTAAATTTTATTTAAGTTTCGACTTGGTCTTGGCTCCACTGATCATTAACGTCATTTTCACTGATCCTCAAATATAAATGTTGCCACAAGGAACACGATTTGTACGAGAAACGTCTAGTTATTCAAATAAATAATGCCTAAGTACGCAGTTGGTTGTTCTGGCCATTTTCCTAATAGCCCTTTAGTAGCAGTTTCCTTTAATAAGAGCCAAGAATATATAGCCGATGTTGTAGATACAACGACATAAAATCTTGCTTATGCTTCAAAATACAACAATTTTAATCAGTGCTAGAATACGACTTATACGTACAGACAAATCAAGCTGTACAAAACCAGTTTATCTGGATTTGTCATTGTATGAGAAATCTATACACACCGAGGCCATGTTATACTGGAAATGTATAACTTGATTTGTTGCCGTGTGTACTCGTACGTTAGTTTGGCATACAAACTTAATATATAACAATAGTTAACAGTTCATAAAATTGTACTTTGTTGTGATTTCATGCCAACTAATAACCACCCCTGAAATCTTGGCATAGGCAAGCCATGTTATTTATTGTTCTACCAATCTTGACAAATTATTCTCAGTACATTTTAAGGATCGTAAAAAAGAATAAATATAAATAAACTAGCTGTCTCGCGCAACTTCGTCTGCGTTACATTTTCCCCGTTTTCGCAACATTTTTCATTGCTGCTCCGCTCCTTTTGGTCGTAGCGTGATGATATGTAGCCTATGTCCTTCCCCAGGTTGAAATCTATCGTCTTGTCAAATTTCATTAAGATCCGATCAGCCGTTTAGTCGTGAAAAGGTAACAAACAAATATACAAACAAACAGAGTGACTTTCGCATTTATAATATTAAGTATGGATGTTGGTTAAGATTCCTTTAATGGACTCGCGCGGAGAATATGGAGTCGTCTTATTCATTTTGTAAGCCTTTTTTATTTAAATAAAATTCCCAAATTTCCATCATCAAAAAATTCATTTAATTAAAAAATTTAAAAAATTTGGTAAAATATTAGCAAAATAATTCGCAGCCATACTCTTAGACATTTTAACAATTTAAGTTATGGAAAAGTATTGTTTCGATCCAGCTTGTCTCTTGTTCTCCTCAGAAACGTCCTTAGGCATTGTTCAGACCAAACGTATTGTCGGCCGCTGACTGTGAGCGCGCGTTACGCAGTTTAAATATTATTTCCGTATAATATTAACTTCTTGTTCACACCGAACCGACTATACGCATACCCCTAATACCTCTATACAGTGAGCATAGTGACAAAATAAAAATCAAAATTAATTTATTCAAATTAGGCTGATAATCAGTACTTTTTGAACGTCAAAATTACAAGAGACAGTCCCTCAAAACGCCCAACCCAGTCGCCACTTCCTAGTGTTTTAGCTAGGAAGAACAGTTTGCGGCGGACAATACGTTTGGTGTGAACGATGCCTTAACGTGTAGTCGTTTAGTTCTGTTTTATGCCCCTGGCTGGAGGCCTTACACTCAAGGGCTAGGGCGCCCACATGATAGTCCAGTTAAACAGACACTAAAATAGCCTTTATATAAATAAGGCAGGTACCTACGTCAGAGTATCAAAAGTGTCGCGTCTACGTGTACTATAAATCATTTGATGACGTCACCTGCGCCGGCGCTGCCAGACAGGTGAACTCCGCTACGTCTACGGCGTCTGAATGATACTCACCGGCGTATCACGTTTATTATTGTTTTTATTTACCTACGTTTTCTGTGTTTTCTTGAGGATTACCGGTAGAGTGAAAACGTTAGTGCTGTGGGCTGTGAAAAGAAAAGAAAGTTTTGTTTATTGGGATTATAATAAACAGAAACGAAATTAATGAATGAATGGATTAAAATTTTCTATTGAGACAGTTTTGGTGGCTTTTAAATTATATTATTAATTAACACATACATACCGAGTTTCCTCCGTGCCTCGGAAAGCACGTTAAGCCGTTGGTCCCGGCTATCATTTGTAGATCTTTGACAGTCGTTACGAGTAGTCAGAAGCTAAAGGTCTGACATCCAGTCTTACCAAGGGGTATCGTATTACCCAATTACTGGGTTGTGGAGGTCAGATAGGCAGTCGCTTCATATAAAATACTGGTTCTTAGCTGCATCCGGTTAGACTGGAAGCCGACCCCAAGATAGTTTGGGAAAAGGCTAGGCAGATGATGATGATTAATTAACACATATGCACAATTATTATTGAAGATAACGGTAGAAAGGCGGACTCCATCCCTTGGAAATTTTCTATCCTAGGCTAACGCAGAGACAAACCATAAGAAGGCGCAACAAGATGATGAAAGTGAGATGGAAACAGGGGGATTACTATGACATCTTATAGCAGTTGTCTTCCAGGGTGAGAAAGAGACGGAGCTATAGAGGATGTCTAGCGCCATCTCTTTCCCACTCTAGAATAAGGCTAAACAATACTGCTTAAAGACGTCATGGTAGGCCAGCTGATGTCTGTCATTTGCTGACGGTTGAATAAGATTTGGCAGCCAAGTTTGTCTTGTGGTCATAATCCCGACTGCTGAGCATGAGGTCCGGAGTTCGATTCCCGGGTCGTAAAAAGTGTTATTGGGATTTTCCGTCCGGAATTTTTCAGTAGCAGTCTGGATTTGTGCCCAGTCAATGGGCTCAGCACTCTATTACATTGTATTTAAATCCTAACTGGCGAAATGTAGGTATACTATTATGGTGCTATACCACACTAACCGATAGATCGTCGATCGAATCTATGGTGAAATGGATTAGTCGACGTCGATTAATAGTTTCTCTAGGTAAACCTATCGATCGATTGTCGACTAATCTATTCTACCATCGATCGACGATCGATCGATTTGTGTGGTAATACTCTTAGGTACACCTCTGCCAAAACTTTCTGGGATTACAGGCTTGATGATGTTATGTTATGGATAAGATTCGTACTTATCAACCCTCGGTCTCTAAAGCGTTTTCAATTATAATTAATGAAACGACTTTTTGCAGACCATACGTTGAAAATAGCCCTCCCAACATCTGCTTTTCGACAAAATTACAACTTTTACTTCACTATTAAATTAAAACTATCAAAAATATGACACAATTAAGTTTAAAAGCAGAATATAATCTCAGAACTGTTTCGGAAATTAGTGTTATTAGCCCAGAAGATTTGGTTCATCAGTATTAATTTAAATGAGATCTATTAAACTTTGGCTAAGCTCCAACGAATCTTTCTCGTCTCTAGTTTTTATTGATATATTTTTCGTTGAAGCATCTCTGATTATTATTCTTACCGTGTTGATGGTTAATCTGCTAGAAAAACCACGAAAATGGATTGTTTGCAGCTGTTTTTCATTGAACGAAATATGATCTGTGATTGTCTGTGATGTTTAGCTGTTTCCGTAGCTATTTTCGTATTTTCTGTTGGGTTCTATACTTAAGCATTCATTTTATTTTTGAACTAAAAAGACCCCGAGGGCAGTCATCTAGGGTTGGGTGCCATTCGATTAAAATGATATGTGATTATTTAATCAATTAATGTTACCTCCAATCGTCTGAAACACAGGATGACCTAGTTCAGGCATAAATCATGAGCGAATTTGACATAGATTTAAGAGAACTTGTATGTAACGTTATACATTATATTTTTTGTATATTTTATTTTTTTATTATTATTTATCTTACGGTTGTTTTCCATGAGGAAAACATTGAAATTAAGGGCATTCACCCACAACGCTGCTCGTCCGCGCGGATTGATAAGGTAGTGCGCCGCTCGTACGCGCGGTCTGGCGTTGTTCGTGTGTTAGGCATCAGCGGATTGCATAAAAGCCAATGCAACATGAGACCCGTCGAGTAAGGAGTCAGCTCGGTCATAATAGTTGAAAGTTACTTTTTAGGAAAGCTCTATAAGTATAAAGTACTTAAAAACTGCTGTTTTATTCCCCAAAAAGTCTTTGCTATGATTAAGTTTAAGACCAATTTCAGAGGGCCTATCATGACATGTTAAAACAGTATTGTTTTAATCTCATGCCAGAGTGGGAAAGAGCCAGACGTCCTCTATAGCTCCGTCTCTTTCCCATACTAGAGTGACAATAGTAGCCTGCTGTAAGACGTCATGGTAATCCTTCGGTACAGCGGCGCGTTCCCACTATGACGTGACGATTAATTTATCGTTGGACGACTGTCGTCTCCAACTGTTCCCATTATACCCATTGACTTGACAATCTGTCGTCACTGTATAAAAAGTCGTGGACGACAATTAATCGTGTCGTCCTATATGTGAACACCTCCATTTAAATACACAAGCCACGACACTTTAAACGACACTATCATCTGTCGTCACGACATAGTGGGAACGCGCCCTATGACTTATCTGCATTTTTATGTCTGTTCGGTTCTCTCGTTGTAATAATGTTGTAACATACCTTACCATAGAAATACTATTTCTTAGTCTGCCTTAGAATTCTTAGTTACTCCAGAAAAACAAGATACTGCTGACTCTACTAAAATCTAGAACACCTATGTTTACTAATTAAAAGCTAAGTTTACTTGCAACAAAGACGTAGTTTTCAACACATCATAAACATCTCAAGTTATAACGTTATCAGAATAATGTTTAGCAACAAAACAGTGTGTTTTATCTCACATCACGGCCGCGGATCTTGTGGAACATTTTGTAGGATTTCTACAAAGATTTAAAGTCAGATGTGCCTTCGCCAGAACAGGATCCCTCCTGTTGTTTGTTGTTGTTGTCCGATTTACACGGTGTCCCCACCATGACGTCTTATAGCCGTCTTTGTTATATTCTTATTCCAGAGTGGGTAAGGGATGCAGCTATACAGGATGTCTAGCCCTATCTCTTTCTCACTCTGGAACAAGATTAAAACAATACTGCTACCAGTTTGCTCGCACATTACCCATGGTACGACACGGTCATATTTCAGTTATTTTGCCTCGGTAAGCAGCAACGCAAGAGCAAAGCTATTGAAACGATAGTAAGTTTGACAGACTAGTCATAGGCATCAATATTATTGTTATGAGAGTAAAGATCACTGTTCCATTGGTCCCGGCTGTTATTTGTAGATATTTGACAGTTGTTACAGGTAGTCCAGTGGCCCGAAAGTCTGACAACCAGTCTTACGAAAGGGTACTGTATTACCCAGTACTAACCGGGTTGTGGAGGTCAGCTAAGCAGTCGCTCCATGTAAAATACTGGTATTCAGCTGCATCCGTTATACTGGAAGAAAACCCCAACAAAGTTGGGAAAAGACTAGGCAGATGATGACGAGTAAAGATAACTGTGACAGTGACAGTTGACAGTGACAGTTCAAACGTCATTCTCAGTGTAAAACAGAAATGTGAAAGATTTTTGACGCAATAGTGCGTATCTTAGAACTTAAATCTTTGGATGTTCTCTCTTCCTCGTTGATTTAGTTCGAACTTAGTTTGCCTCAACCAAAGTTTAGCTTGTACTGCTTTTTCATATTTGTTACGTTGTTTGTTCTGTGTTTATGTGGCTTCTTTGTTATTGTGAATCCAGGGTTTAAACTACATAATTTGATGTTATTCTTGTAATTCTTTTAGTGTGACGTTTTAACTAGGACAAACACCAATATTACGGAATAGAAAATAGCATTAAAGTCGCTGCTTGGGGCGGTTGGCGGTTGCTGTTTGTTTTGATTGTTATCACCTTACAGATTTCTTCAAATAATTTACCATGGCATAGACAATCCTCGAATTAGGTTATCAGACATAGCCTTCAAAATATAAAAAGCTTTTGGCATATTCAACGATATCGAGTAAAGGCATTTAGGTGGGATAAGCGTTTAGTCCTTTAAATCTACAACCCTTTTGCGCTGAGATCTTTTTTCTACGAATTGGACGAAATAAGGTTAACGACACTTTTAGTTATACGTGAAACATATATACAAAAAAATGAAAAATGTTTATTCAGTCTCAAAAGTTACATGCTATACATGAGTTGAGACAGCCCCAGTAAGTAATTAAAAATACTTGTGTTGGGGTTGACTCGCAATATATTGACCACAGTCAACGTAATTATATTTCTTTCATTTCATTGGTTGTCTTGTTTTGAATCTATTAGTTCACAATTTGTTTAGATATTGTTATTGTTTGAGTCTCTGTATTTTTTTTATTCATGGCATTGGACATTTTTATTCATATCTCACCTCCAAAATTATGAACTTGCTCCTCTTTAGTGAATTTTCAAAAATGATTTCTTATTACTATGGGTTCATACTACCGGAGTAAAAGTAACCCTTATGATATTCCAGTTTATAAACTATTTATGAGGCAAATTTCATCCAAATCTTTATCATACTTGCATTTATAATAAGATATAAAGACTAAGATATATAGAGTAAGATTGCATGCTTGTAGAACAAGTTTAGGGTGACCGTTGTTTGCCAGTGAAAGAATAAATTTATTTGACATTTAGGGTTGTATTTTTTAAACTTAGAAGGGTATTTAATAACTCATAATACCAAGCGTTATCAATTTCATCAAAACAACATTCGCAACATTACCGCAAAAGATATCTCACGCACTGTTCTATGAATTCCTCGTCCTAAATTCTATGTCCTTTCAACCTAGGCCTACCTTTGTACACGTTCACACAAATAGTATAAATACCTTCCAACCCAATAATAGCATACTGGAACGACTAGGACCCGTCATCAATCATACTATGTTATCTTTAAGTTTGAGTTCGTACTTAAGGACGCCCACAAACGGCCGACTAGAATGGTCAACGGTTGTTTGAATTTAGTCGCAATATTGGAATAGCTGCCCAGTATTATACAAGGTGGAGCGGGACGATCGACATTCCTTTAAATCACGTAGAGAGTGTCATGTTCTTTACTCGTTTACAAATAATTAATCAATTCCAATGAATACTTTAGCCACAGGAAAACGTTTAGCACAAGTTGCACCTTACAATGTTTAACTATTATTACGGACTCAGATCTACATCACGTTGAAAAATAAGAAAATGAAAAATACACACATCAAAAGTGTCTAGGGATCAACATATATTTTTGCAATAACTTTTCTCCTGATTGATATTAATTAAAATTTTCTTTAAGGATTCATCAAATAAAGTGTTTTCGTTTGTCACAGTAACGATAAACCAAGTCACCTTTGCATTAATAAAGAAATTTGCCATTTTCTAATAAAGGGATTTTTGACATTTGAACCACTAACATTAAAGTTCGAAAAAAAGACTGAAATAACAGTTTTCTTTAAAATTATATTGGGTAACTTAAACAATTAATAATCCGTGTTTCTACCGCGAACACTAACAACACAAGAACATCGGTTTGGCATACTCAAAATGAGTTCATCCAAATCACGCTGTGGAATGGCCGCCCATGTTCGTTGCAACAACAAAAAAAGGTCTTCTTGCGACTGGATACCCTCCATATTCGGCAGAGCTCTTCTCTGTAGCATATCCCATGCATGCTCAATCGGGTTCAAGTCTGGCGACTGAGCAGGCCAGGGCAGGACATTGATGTTAGCTGCGGCGAGAGTCTGTCTTACAACTCTTGCGGTGTGCGGTCGTGCATTATCATGCATTAACTGAAATAAGGGACCGATTTGCACTTGTAGAGGAACGATGACGTCTGATACAATCGTCTCAGCATAAATTTGAGCGTTGAGGTTGCCTCTGATCCAAATCAACTCAGTTCTTCCGCCGATCCAAATACCCGCCCATACCATGATGGTTCCATCACTATAAGGATGGACTTCCTGGCAGGATTTTAATCGCTGTTGGCGTCCAGGGGTTCTGTAGTGTCGTATACGTCTTGTATCCGGTCTCATACCAAAACGAGACTCATCAGAAAAGCACACGAAACGCCATTGTTCTTCTGCCCAATTTCTGTGTTCAAGAGCCCATTGATATCGAATCCTACGATTGTGCATTGCTATAGGTGGTACCCGTAGCGATCTTCGGGAATGAAGGTTCACTTCATGCAAGCGGTTTCTGACTGTTTGGTCGCTAATTAAGTTCCCTGAAGAGTGATGAAGCCTCACGGCTAACATCATGGCGGTTATTGTTGGAGCTCTTCGAGTTAAGATTTGAATGTATCGGTCTTGTCTCCGTGTGGTGCAGCGATACCGTCCTCCATGGCACTCAGCCACGGTACCAGTGCTTCGGTAACGTGTCCAAAGTCGACTGATAACACTCTGACTTGTATTCAGAGCTAAAGCCACAGTACGTTGCCGGGAACCAGCTTCTATCATTCCCACGGCTCTGAGCATTTCTTCCCTGCTTAAATGACGTCGCCGCTCCATAATAACGTTGGTTTTAATCAGTAGTAGGGAAACAGTAGCACTAATAATGTCTTCAATGCGTTGTATGTTTTTATAGGGAAAATATTGACAGCTGATTTTCATCTTTTACTCGAATTTGATTCACAGTTCCTGATTCAAATTATGAAATGCACCAAAAAGGATCCATATAAATTTATAAAATCATAAATTTATTACAAAGCCACATCTCAATCTCAAGAAATCCGCATAAAAATGCTTGATCCCTAGACACTTTTGATGTGTGTAGTTTCCTGTGGCTAAAGCATTCATTGGATTTGATTGATTTTTTGTATACGGGTAAAGAACATGACACTCTCTACGTCATTTGAAGGAATGTCGATCGTCCCTCTCCACCTTGTATATACAGCTGGCAGTAGTAGCATCACAGCTCATTAAGAATAAAGGGTGTAAATATAACTTTAACGTAGCTAAAAGTCACTTGTTCTCCTCGTCATTGCGATCATACCTTTTTTTTACGGATGGGAACTCATCAAATCGGAGCGGAAATCCATCCCATCAATGGTCTTTTTTAGCTCTTTGACTTCCAGGGCCACGGTATCTTTTTCGAACAGTCCCGCAGCCTTAGCCGGCATCGGCCCTCTCGGACCCTTTCCGATATGCTGATATCTCCTTGAGGCGTGCGTGGACACGAACGCGTCGACACGGCCTGTCGTCAGAAAACGGACGGAAGGGAGCGATCATACCTGGCAACCTTCTAGTTACTGAGATATTAGACGTCAAAGTTACAACTTTTTCATAAGTTAAAAAAAAAAAATACTAGTTTTTATAACTGTGTATTAAATACCTCCATGACCCGTTTACTATTCAATGCAATTCAGCACATATTTTGAGTGCGTTGCATTGAGTTTTACCGTAAAACGTGATTTTCCCGCCTTAACAAAAGTCATTCCCCAGCAATCATTTTTGGGTGAGTTTTACGTCAAAATGACAAATATATTGAGGCTTTTTGTTAAAGACAGAAAAGTTGTGTGGTGATATGGGCATGTGATGCTGAGGAATGAGGAAATTGTTGGATCGAAATCCTTACTTAAAATTATTTCGTCTCTATATTATAGTAGAGGAAGGCCAAAGAAAGAGGAGCTCGTGGCTAAATAATAACAGCCACCCAGGTCAATCTTTAAGGTTAAGCCGTGCTTGCCGAGGTTGGTCTGTGGATGGGTGACCATAATTACATATCGAGTTTCCTCCGTGCCTCGGAAAGCACGTTAAGCCGTTGGTCCCGGCTGTCATTTGTAGATCTTTGACAGTCGTTACGAGTAGTCAGAAGCTAAAAAGTCTGACATCCAGTCTTACCAAGGGGTACCGTATTACCCAGTTACTGGGTTGTGGAGGTCAGATAGGCAGTCGCTTCATGTAAAATACTGGTACTCAGCTGCATCCGGTTAGACTGGAAGCAGACCCCAAGATAGTTTGGGAAAAAGGCTAGGCAGATGATGAAGGCCAAAGAAACGATGGGCTGTGTAAAAGATTATATGGCTAAAAAGGAGGTGAATGCTGAGATGACGAGTAATGAAGAAGTATGGAAGAAAAAGACATGCTGCGCCAACCCCAAATTAATTGGGATAGGGGTAGAAGAATGGGGGTTCTTCGCGCTACAATTGGACCAACGTCGGTCGATGTGGCAAGATTGGATCTTTAGATTCAATTTTTAATCAATAGAAGAAATCGTTCGACGTCAATCGATTGGAAACAGTCGTGTCAGTGAAAAGTCGTCTGTCTGCAGACGTCCTAAAATTCCTCATACTGAATGGAGAATGGGTACATAGGTAGGTCTGGCAGACAGCCAAGCCGTAGGTGGTAAAAGGTGTTATACAGGTGACGTCTGTCTCCTGCCAAGAAGCAAGTGGTAATGAACTTACGGAGTCCGTCCACCTCGGGAGATTTTAGTTTTTGTCAGTCTGGAGTTCCGTGTTTGTGTTCGGGTGATCTCGGCTTTTAGTTACGACGTTCGTTTGTTATTTTTTTTTAAAGATGTGGATAAGGTTAACGCTAGTTTTTTTTTAATACAGGCAGTTTATCAGTCATGCGTGGTCTATATAAAACTGTGGCTCTATGGTCTTTTATTGTTTGTTTGTTTTTCGTCTATATTAATAGGTTTGTAGTGTAATAGGGAATTTTATGAGAAATTTCGTTTTCCTAAAAATCTGTTAGTCCTGTATAAAATAATTTGAAATGAAAATTTCGAATATTGTAGGATTTAATGATGTCAACACTACTTTAAATGGTTGTCTTAGGTATCAGTGACAGTAAGGATACTTAACAAATAATTTTACACAACTGCCTCGTTGCTCGAGTGGTGGCAAGGGCGACTGCTGAACATGAGGTTTTGGATTCGACCCGGGTTGAGCAAAGTCTTATTGGTATTTTCCATCAGGAATTTCTTAGTAGCAGCCACAGAGTCCGGTATTTGCCCGGTTAATGTTAATAGGCTCGCCCCTATTACATGGGACTTAAAACTGAACTGGGGAATGTGGGTGTATTATTAGGTACACTTCTGCTTAACCCTTCGGCGATTACAGGCGAGATATTATGTGTTTATACGACATAAAATTAAAGTTAATTTCAACACATGTTTTTACTAATATATATAATAATAATTATTATATATATTAATTTTAATATTAATTTTAGATGGACACGGAAATAAATGTTTTCAGCTTTCAGCTTTGAATAGAAACGGAAGCTAGTAAAACGTTTAACATAAACACAATAAAAATCTTTCGTTAAAACTACGATTTTGCTAATATAAACATTGTTGGAATAGTTGGTGGCACTAATGATGTGTAAACACAAGCCTGGTAGAAAAACAGGAATTGGTTTTGGTTTCAGGTTCAAAAGTAAAGAGTAGGTATTAACTTACAAAATGTTGAATGTACAAAAAGAAAATAATAGTAGTAGTTTTAAGTACATGTTAAACTAGTTGTCCCGCGCAACTTCGTCTTCGTCACATTTTCCCCGTTTTCGCAATATTTTTCATAGCTGCTCCGCTCCTATACAACGCCATCTATTCAATACTTACTTAATCCGGTCAACAGATACCGCCATCTGTTAGAATCGTTTGGAGCTAACAGATAATTGTGACTTAATTTGCAATAAAATAATATTGCAACTATAAATTGAGATTTAAGCTATTCTATCTTTCAAGTTGGATCAAACTGCACACGGTGTGCAAATTTGATTAAAATCGGTTAAGTAGTTTAGCAGTCCATCCCGGACAAACAACGTGACGCGTAATTTATATTTATAGATGAACTAGCTGTCCGGCGCAACTTCGTTTGCGTCGAATTTTCCCCGTTTTTGCAACATTTTTCATTGCTGCTCCACTCCTATGGATCGTAGCGTGATGATATATAGCCTATAACCTTCCTCAATAAATGGGCTATCTAACACTGAAAGAATTTTTCTAATCGGATCAGTAGTTTCGGAGCCTATTCAATGCAAATAAACAAACAAACAAACAATCAAATCTTTCCTCTTTATACTATTAGTTTAGATAATATTTTACAGATATACACCTACCTACCACTGTTTGTCTCTGCATCACCCAAAGGTTGACTGGTAGAAAATGCCTATCGCATTAAGTCCACCACACTGTACCTACTATGTGCTTGAAGTGTTAAATAAATAATGAAATTAGAGATAAAGTTCCACGAGTGTAAAATTTCAATAGTGCCATACAACCAAAATAAACCAGTACCGAAACTAGTAATGATAGTGGTATTAAACTGCTAAGACGAAATTTCATATGCTTATAAGCTCCTGCTTATGCGTATGAAATTTCATTAAATTTACGTAGGTCTAAAAAGTTATTAGAACATTTTCGAAATGTCTTTAAAAAAAAAGAGAATTAGAAATTACTGTTTCTATAGATAATTTATAATCGGACTAATTTAGCTGTAACACTATTTTTCGAAAATGTTGTATTAAGTTTCATTCAAATCGGTTCAGTCATTTCGGAAAATAAGGACTTGAAAGTTTGTATGAAATACCGTAAGGTGTAAACGCTCTTAAGTTTTATACTTTTACTAAGTTATAAAAAAAAAACTTTGGAATTTGTGATTCGAGAGTCATTTTCAGGAAAGTAGGTAGGTCAACTTTGTCATACCTTGTCCAACATCAAACAGCTGTCTTATTAAGGACACATCAACAAAGACTAGTTACCCAGCAAGTTACTCAAATAACAGTGATTGATGTGATTCGTTCATAGCCCTAGTTTTCACTAACCTGTCGACAAGTCAACGATCCTGAAATAATGACAAACGCCTGACGTTCTAAAACCGATTTACTTTTTAATGACTCATAGATTTAAAAGTTTTTAGGTTTTAGTCACTTTTAGTCATTATTCCGTTTATTTTGGAATGTGGTGTAGTGATTCAGAGAGTGCCATAGTTGTCTTATGTTTTCACAGATTTCATGATGAGTTATTGCGAAAATATAAATGCATGTGGGAGGTGTAAAAGCGGTGGGAATGGGCCGTCGCCTCCTTCTGCGAATCAGTCATGCTAGCGAAGGAGGTGGCGGAACGTGAGAGGGAGAGAACCTCACGTCCCAGCCGCCGCGGCGGGCACCGTAGGCGTGGGCCTGTGGACGGTGGTAATGGTCTAGCTCACCGTCCGTCCGTCTTATGACGATAGGCCGTATCGACGGTGCGTTCGTGTTCCACGAGCGCTTGAAGGAGATGTCAGCAAATCGGAAGGGGTCTGAGAGGGCCGATGCCTGCCAGGGCTACAGGATTGTTCGAAAAATATACCGTGGCCCTGGAACAAAAAAGGGCTAAGAAGAAACATGGATGGGTTTTAGTCAGTACAAGTCTGACACTCCCTTCCGCTCCGCCCAGAGCAGGAGGGGTCATAAAAACCCCTCCGTAAAAAGAAAGACAAAAAAGACAAGAAAGGCGGTGGTCAACTAATGAAACTTGCGAAAACTTTGTGAGAAATAACTCAAGTGAATTTAAGGGGAAGCGCTAGTGTAGCCCACGCTAGCAAGATTTCTTAAGTTTTTAGCAATTTACAGGTCAGTGATAAAAGTATGTAGATTAAAAAGCCTACAATAATAATCGTGAAAATTAACCGAATGATCCAAAGCTTTTGCACATCAATCGGGTACACTGTCTGTAGCTATTACACAGCCTGCCAAATGTACGGAGAGAGTGACATGTCACCCGCGACCATTACTGTCACAGTCCGGCTGTGATACGGCAGTTATTATACTCATAAATGTTGAAGTGATGTATGGAGGGTCACTCTGTCCTTGATAATAAAATAAATAAAAGTAAAAATAGCTTTTCATCATCATCATCATCATCAGTCTATAATGTTCTCACTGCTGGGTGGGACACAGGCCTCTTCTCTATGAGAGGGAGTGGGTTGTAATCCACCACGCGGGACCAGTGCGGGTTGGTAGATGTCACATGTCTTCCAATTTTTAGTTCTAGGACTTATTCCCTCACGATGTTTTCCTTCACCGTTTTTGAGAGCAGCGGTGATGAAATATATTACACAGAGTATTACAAGTAATGCGCCTGCCTGGGTTCGAACCCACGGCTTACTGCTCGTAAGTCGGGGCTGCCAACATTGGGCCACCACTTCTCTCTAAAATAGCCTTACCTATTCTAAAGCTTAACCTATTAAGGGGTCATCCATCTCTAGATGAAGGCCTCCTCCATCTGTTTCCAATCTTGAGCCGTTCTAGTCTACTCTATCCCTGCCAGTACAAAGATATCGTCTCGCCATCGTTACAATGGTCTTCCGCGACGTCTGTTTCCGTTTCGTGGATACCAGTGCAAGGCGCGCTCGCTCAACCTGTTATCTTTGGTTCTCGCGATGTGGCCTGCCCAATTCCTCTTCAGTTTCTCGGCCATAAACAAAGCATCAGTTACTTTGGTCTTCGCTCTGATGTCGCTGCTCTTTATGCGGTCGCTTATTTTTAAGCCGAGCATACTTCTCTCTACAGCTCTTGGAAATGACCTTAATTAAGTTTTCATGGCATCTGTTGTAGTCAAAGTTTGTCATCCTGTGCTTGATGGCAATATTTTTCATTGCTGCTCCACTCCTATTGGTAGTGATATATGGCCTTTAGCCTTCCTCGATAAATGGGATATCTAACACTGAAAGAATTTTTCAAATCGGAACAGTAGTTTCGGAGCCTATTCAATGCAAACAAACAAACAATCAAATCTTTCCTCTTTATAATATTAGTTTAGACTATGTTTAATGTTGTGTAATTATCAGACTAAAAACGTTTAAAGTGTATCCGTGTGTGTAGCCAAGATTTGTTATCTTGGCTTTACATTGGCATGTTACTTTCATAATTGACAAGAGCAGTGATAACCATATTCAATCTTCTTTCTTTTTTTTAAAACGTTGCTCCAGTCTAAGAATTTCTCCTGTGCGGTGGGTGCGTTTATAAACATTTAAACTCACCTACACAAACAGCTAGATCTGGAACAACTATCTGTAGGCTATACAAATATTTGTTCCGTGCGGGGATCGAACCCGCGACACGCAGCGCAGCAGTCGATCGCTCAGCCACTGCGCCAACCGTGCCGTCATATTATTTAGTGTAAGCGATTTTAGATAAGCCAACAAAATCTGCCTATAACGTTCCCACTGCTGGGACACAGGCCTCGTTTCTGTGAGAGGAAGTGGGCCCATATTTCACCACGTGAATTGATGGGTGCTTCATGTCTTCGAATTTTAGGTACTATGGCATGCCGGTTTCCTCACGAAGTCTGGCTCTAATAGGGCTGTTATCTACACTTCTACACTAATATTATAAAGAGGAAAGATTTTATTGTTTGTTTGTTTGATAGTTTGTTTGTTCGTTTGCTTTGAATAGGCTCCGAAACTACAGGTCCGATTTGAAAAATTCTTTCAGTTTATATAGCCCATTTATCGAGGAAGGCTATAGGATATATATCATCACGCTACGACCAATAGGAGTCGAGCAGCAATGAAAAATGCTGCGAAAACGGGGAAAATGTGACGCAAACGAAGTTGCGCGGGACAGCTAGTTATGCTCATAAAAGTTGAGGTGGTTGATGTATGGAGGGTGACACTGTGTTGATCGCCGTGCCAAAATATTGGAAATTATGTTCAATGTTGTGTAATTCTCAGGCTATTAACGCTTTTGAGTTATGGTTGGTGTTTCTACCATTTAGGTGTTGCTGCCAAAATTTACATTGATTTACGTTATTCGCCTGTAACGTGCTTATTTTATAAGTGCGTGTGGGTTATTTTAGACTGTCCATACTAATATTGTAAATGCGAAAGCAAATCTGTCTGTAATTTACTCCCTTTTTTACCGGTGGGATCATTTCTGACCTCTATGCATTTCTGTCTTCCATGCGGGCGAAGCTGCAGAGAATGTAGCTAGTATACCTGTACTCTTTTATTGTTTAGGTACACACGTACTATTTTTCGATGGTCAGGTCTTCTTGTTCTGAGGAGCTCGTTGCTAAATAATATCAGCTGCACGGATCAATCTTTAGGTTAAGCCGCGCTCGCCTAGGTTGGTCTGTAGATGGATGGCCAGTGACCACCCATTACATACCGCGGAAAGCATGTTGTAAGTTGGTCCCGGCTGTCATTTGTAGATCTTTGTCAGTCGTTACAGATAGTCAGTGGCCCGAAAGTCTGACATTCAGTTTTATCAAAGTGTATCGTATGATCCTGCACTAACTGGGTTGTGCAGGTCAGATAGGCAGTCGCTCCATGTAAAATACTGGTATTCAGGTGGATTCGGTAAGACTGGAAGCCGATCAACGTAGTTGGGAAAATGGTAGTCAGTGGCCCGAAAGTCTGACAACCAGTTTTACCAAGGTATATCGTATGACCCTGCACTAACTTGTTTGTGGAGGTCAGATAGGCAGTCGCTCCATGTAAAATACTGGTATTCAGCTGGATTCGGTAAGACTGGAAGCCGATCAACGTAGTTGGGAAAATGGTAGTCAGTGGCCCGAAAGTCTGACAACCAGTTTTACCAAGGTATATCGTATGACCCTGCACTAACTTGTTTGTGGAGGTCAGATAGGCAGTCGCTCCATGTAAAATACTGGTATTCAGGTGGATTCGGTAAGACTGGAAGCCGATCAACGTAGTTGGGAAAATGGTAGTCAGTGGCCCGAAAGTCTGACAACCAGTTTTACCAAGGTATATCGTATGACCCTGCACTAACTTGTTTGTGGAGGTCAGATAGGCAGTCGCTCCATGTAAAATACTGGTATTCAGGTGGATTCGGTAAGACTGGAAGCCGATCAACGTAGTTGGGAAAATGGTAGTCAGTGGCCCGAAAGTCTGACAACCAGTTTTACCAAGGTATATCGTATGACCCTGCACTAACTTGTTTGTGGAGGTCAGATAGGCAGTCGCTCCATGTAAAATACTGGTATTCAGCTGGATTCGGTAAGACTGGAAGCCGATCAACGTAGTTGGGAAAATGGTAGTCAGTGGCCCGAAAGTCTGACAACCAGTTTTACCAAGGTATATCGTATGACCCTGCACTAACTTGTTTGTGGAGGTCAGATAGGCAGTCGCTCCATGTAAAATACTGGTATTCTGCTGGATTCGGTATGACTGGAAGCCGATCAACGTAGTTGGGAAAATGGTAGTCAGTGGCCCGAAAGACAACCAGTTTTACCAAGGTATATCGTATGACCCTGCACTAACTTGTTTGTGGAGGTCAGATAGGCAGTCGCTCCATGTAAAATACTGGTATTCTGCTGGATTCGGTATGACTGGAAGCCGATCAACGTAGTTGGGAAAATGGTAGTCAGTGGCCCGAAAGACAACCAGTTTTACCAAGGTATATCGTATGACCCTGCACTAACTTGTTTGTGGAGGTCAGATAGGCAGTCGCTCCATGTAAAATACTGGTATTCTGCTGGATTCGGTAAGACTGGAAGCCAACCCCAACGTGGTTGGGAAAAGGCTGATGATGAAGTGGTCTCGTTATATTTGTAACATTCCACTGTGTCCTGTTTACAACACATTAAATCTTCCTCTACATTTGTTTACAAGGGATCCATCGAACTAGTTGGTCATCCATCAACGTACGTCAAACTGAGGCCAAATTGAGTTCAGAAGCTATTTAATGGAAGTGCATTAATATTTACCGCGCATCGAGATACATAGTAATTATTAATAACTGGATTATATACAGCGTTGGTTCTAAGATTATCTACATCACGACTGATTTCTCCTTTGGGTTGAGTAGAGGTGTACATGACGTGATGGTTCACTGACATTTCGCCGGATACTAAAACTATGTATATGAATATAAGAACTTCAACAGGGAGGATGGGTTTCAACTGTCAATAACCTGGAATCCAATGGTTCAACTGTGTAAAACCCGAAAAGTGCCGTAAAAAGTTCGAGAGTGGACACAGTGAGTTTCGTGTGTCGGGAACAGAATCGAGTTGTGAGTGACAGTGGTAGTGGTACGGTGCCGGAGCACAAAAAACGAACAAGAAAAAGGGTAGACCGATTTGTCTGCACATAAACACCTACCCGCAATAACTTCAGTTTATCCGTTTTATTATAAACATGGTAAATATCCCGTTGCAAGTGTTATTGATAGTGTTAGTGACCATGTCAGTTTAAAAACTTATATGTATAAGAAGATGTTAGGTTTACTTTTCACACATAACAAAACATCACGATTTTAATCCTCGAAGAGTAGGGCAGCTGGTGTAGGTACCTAATAGTACACCTACATGTCGACAGTTACGTTTTAAGTCCCATGTAGCAGGGGGCGAGCCTCTTACCAACTGATCTACTTGCTAAAAAAAGACAACACTACGTCTTTCCCTTCCCTTTTTGGATCTAGCTCCCTTAAAAAGTAAGTAATTTGAACCCCGAAAAGTTTTCCAGTTCAGAGTCATAACTATGTTTTTGTGGAAAAACTCTCTAAGCATCCTTTTTACTGGCTAAATCTAAATCTAAATCAGCTAAATACGCAGCTATTTATATCTTATAGCTATTAATAAAGCCAACGCTGTTTATAATGCACGTATGTACTGTAAAGACAATAAAGAAACCGTGCCGACGGCGCGTTCGTGTTCCACGCGCGCCTCAAGGAGATGTCAGCAAATCGGAAGGGGTCCGAGAGGGCCGATGCCTGCCAGGGCTACCGGTTGTTCGAAAGAGATACCGTGCCCCTGGAACGCAAAGGGCTAAGAAGGAACATGGATGGCTTTTAGTCAGTCAAGTCTGACACTCCCTTCCGCTCCGCCCAGAGCGGAAGAAGTCATTTGATGATTTCCCATCCCAAAAAAAAAAGCAATAAAGAAAGCACGGGACCAGAAATTAAATTAATTAAAAAATATTTCAAATAGATACATTAAACTAAATTGATTGTGTACGGCAAAAGCAGCGTGGTGCTGTAAAAAATCGGTCACATCGACGTGACGTGTTGTGGTCAATTTCGAAAATTATGTTTCTGCAGTTATTTAGATTCAGTCAGTTATGTATACAAAGTAGTTAGCCTTTTCATCTAAAGTGAGTTCAATATCTTATTTAAAAGGTTGGGTCCAAAGAACTTTTTAAACTGCAGAACTAATTCGAGAATTATAAAACATGCATAAAACATTACCAAATGCAAAACATACTCCCACCTAATTACAAACACCTTTGAACCAAAATAATTACACCGTTTAATTTTTAAACAGCCAGAGGAAATGTCATCATATTCAACGAGAAATTTCGAGCAAGCCTTTTGATTTACCAAGTGCGTTAATTGTGACAAAATGATCTTAAAATTTGAATTTCAAACGATGTGATCGCAGCTCTGAAATAATTCAAACGACCGATTTTACAAACAGGAATTAAAACACAATGAATAAATTAAAGATACGAAGTTGCGATTAATCTTGTTTATGTAAATATGTATGTATTAGGTATATACCGTTTTATATAGCTTGGAAATAAAGTAAACGGTTTTGAATTAGATCAATAGAACTTTGTTTGGACAAACAGGAATTAAAACAAAATGAATTAATTTAAGATACCAAGCTGTGATTAATATTGCTTATGTAATTATGTATGTATAATGTTTTATATTACTTGGGAATAAAATAAACGGTTTTGAATCAGGTCAATAGAACTTGGAAAGTCAGGACTGGAAACGCAGTGGGCTGGTATTATTGTACTGGAAATGATGTACGGATTGTGTAAGCAAGGAATGATATGAAAGAAAAAGGAGTAAATGATAGCGTGACAGTTGACAGAGGAGAATGGAAAAAATAAGTGTAGCGCCGGCCCCAAGTGACATAGGACAAGGGTAGGAAGATGAGGCTGAAAGCCAAGTCGGAGGCCCATAGGTGAAACTCGATGAAACTTGTAGCAATAGCTGGCCGCTCTGTGATAGACCATGGCATAAATATAAACCTATAATTTTTGACATTTGTCAGATTGCTTCATCATCATCATCATTTCAGCCAAAAGACGTCCACTGCTAGGTAAAAGGCCTTCCCCAAGAAAGGGTGGTGTTGCCATAATCGCTACGCTTGGCAGGCGGGTTGGCGATCGCAGTACGGTTGTTACAAATCACACAGAACGCTGCTGCCCATTCTCTGGCAAGTCCCTTAGTCGCCTCTTACGACACCCACGGGAAGATATGGGATGTTGCTATTCTTTACATCCGGCACCATACAGACGCATGTCAGATTGCTTGCTGTAAACATATGAATTCACTTTTGAACCATTTCAAAAAACTTTTTCAATTATTAACGCTGGGTAAATTCCTTTAAATTGATCACCATTTTCTGCTACCCAGTCCTACCTCACGAAATCTGGAAGAACTCTGACACCAGGTTACACACTAACAAGAAAGAAGATAAATAAATAGGAGGAAACTCAAATTTCAAAAGCAAAATTAATCCAATAAAAATAATCTAATAATAAAACTGGCCAGAGAATCGGGTTCAAGGCCTGCAGTTCCGCACAGCTTATTGCCACTAAACCAATGAAGCAATTCTAATAACAAGAATAGATTTCTTACCCAAAAGTTGGCAGAGGTTCGTTAAATCACATTTAACGATTTAGTTCGCGACTGTACCGGTAGGGCTGGCCGATTTCAATTTATATAAAATAAAATTATAAAAAAAACAATAAAAAACTTCGTAGGAGCTCGTGGCTGAATAATAACAGCAATACTTTAAGGTTAAGCCGCGTTTGGCTAGGTAGGTCCTTGGATGGTTGACCAAGACCATCCATAAGATACCGAATTTCCTTCGTGCCTCGAAAAATACGTTAAGGACCAAGGGGGTCCTGACTATCAAGGACACTCGATAGGTATATAATAGGTGGTCACCCATCCAAAGACCAACCTAGGCTAGCGCGGCTTGATGATTTTTATGGATTATTTTATTTTTATGAATGAGTTTTATATTTTTGAGATTTTGATGGTTTTATAATTTTGATAATATTAATGATTTTGATGATTTTAATGTTTTATTTTTTAATGATTTTGATAATTTTATGATTTTTAAAGATACTTATATGATTTCTTTACTGTTCTCACTATTATAATTGTCTTTAATTGTTGGATATGGGTATTTTGCCTGTAATAAAACACAATTTATTTATTTTATTAATTTAACCTCAAGATTTATCCGATCGTCTGTTATTATTTTGCCACTGCTCCTCAAAATCTTTTTTTCTACACAACATTTGAACAATAACATTTGATTGAAATAGGTTTTGCCCATCCCTGAACGGTACATATTCTGTCGGTACATCTAGTCGTGGCCTTCTGCCAAAGTCTCGAAATGATTCCTTCAAACACATTATCTGTTTATTATGTCTATTGTATTCGATTGTACATAGTCTTACAAGAATTTACTTGCGTATTAAACTTTTTGGAAAAGTGTCAAATGGTTGTAATTGTCGTAGTTGAGTTATGGGTTGTTGATTCAAATGGAAAATGCATTCTTAACCTCTAGGTCCCAGCCGTTCCATTTATGGAACGGCTCGAACCAGCAAACTTAAACGCTAATATAAAAAAAAGTAAATTTCTAAATCGTTCTGTCAAAATTTACCTCTATGGTCAACTAGTAGTCGATTCAAACAAAATTAATCGTTAGTAATACTAAACGGCACAACATTATTAAAAAAAATATAGAAACTCGTCTATGTCGAATGTCAAACGCAATGGCAACCCGTGTTATTATGTTCGGAAAAGTGTTGTTTTTGTGAGATATACGTTGTAAAACTTTGGTAAGTAAATGTATAGTATGTTATAAGTGTATAATGCAACTTTTTAGATAGTCATTTGCTTGAAAAAATAACAAAAAAATTATGATTTGAGCCAACAAAAAATCCTTTGTTGTGAAGTTTGTTAGTCGAAATAAAAAAAAATATTTGACTCTTGAACCATGTAAAATGGTCTTGGAAACAATAGTAGCAAAGAAAAAATAGTGATAATTCATTATTTCATGTATTCGAGGCATATCTATTCATATTTATTGATATTTCAAGTATTTTCATGCTTTGAACAGCGGAATTCTAAAATGGCCGATTCTAACAAGAAGTTTGAGTTAGGATCTTATAAGAATAATGTATGTAGGACTCCTAAAAAACACTGTCATTAGATTATTTGTATATTTGTGATGTTAGATATAAATTTTCGTGTAAATTGAATGAGTAGTTTTACCAAACAAAAATAAGCAACGAAAACAGACGTATTTGCTGCGACCTCTCTCATATCTATGGGATATGTATAATTCTCAAGTAGTTCTAAAAGAGTTGGTTATTATTAATAAATGGCCCCGTTCATCACAAACCCGACACTGTTTACCGTTTAAGATTAGAGCTAATATAACTCGAGTTATAAGTGTTTATCTTTACGATATCGGATGACTCACGCAATGGCGTAATCAAGGGGCCCCCGAAGGGTTTCACGCGGGGTTTTACTGTTACGCGCGAAAGGACAGTGAGGTTAAAACATTTAACAAAGATTTTACGTAATTAAATGGAAAACTAAGGACAGACAAGGGCCAATTGCTTTCAATGCGTTTCGTTCAAAATATGTGTTATAGGTGTAATGTAAATAGACGGTTAACGAAGTCGAAACCCTCCTGTTCTCCTCGTCACTGCTATTATTTTTTTGTTCAAGACCTGGAAGCCTCGTTACGGACATATTGGTGGTCAAAGTTATAACTTATTCACAAGTTTTTTTTCAAGTACAATTTTTTAAGGATAAAAGTTTATTTTAAAACCCTTCATACCTTAAACTTTTTAAATACTTTCATGGTTCCCATATTATTAAATGTATCCCACGATATTTTGAAAAAAAAGTCGTTTCCCAGCAATATTTTTTGCGGGATGGTAGATGTCACATGTCTTCGAATGTTTAGTTCTAGGACATGCCGGTTTCCTCATGATGTTTTTCTTCACCGTTTTTGAGGGCAGCAGTGATGAAATAAATTACATAAAGTAATGCTTCGAACCTACGGCTTACTGCTCGTAAGTCGGGGTTGCCAACCACTGGGCCACCGCTGCTCTCCAAAGAATAATATAACCTATTCTTATAATGGCCAAAAAAGCGAATGATTTCAGGCATACATTTCCGCCATCTCATTTTACTGAAAAAAAAATTTAAATGCCAAAAATTGCGTTCTTCCACAAAATGGGCTACGAATTAATATTCCAGTAGGAATATGCTAATAGATAGATTAACCTAGGAACCGTAGCTCAGGTTAAAATAACTTAGTCTAACAAGTTTTGATATAAATGTAAGAAAAAGGTCAGCTCATTCATTAAGTAATAAAGTTTATAAACCAATAGGTATAAGTTAATTGTTGCTTGATTGCTATCGTTTCAAATAAAATTAAGGTATATTACTGAGTTATTACGTTTTAAAATAAAATTATTCAATGGAGGAATTTTAGAAAAATGAATGTTAAAATTATGTCGGTACTTTGTAAGTATTTGCCAAACCAGTAAATATATCATCATCATCATCATCATTTCAGCCGAAAGACCACTGCTGAACATAGGCCTCCCCCAACGCCACATTGACATGGGGGTTTTGTCATAATCGCCACGCTTGGCAGGCGGGATGGCGATCGCAGTACGGTTGTTACAAAAGCACAGAGAACGCTGCTGCCCATTCTCTGGCCCCTTAGTGGCCTCTTACGACATCCACGGGAATATATGGGATGGTGTTATTCTTTACGTCCGACACCATAGAGATCATACTACCGGGGTAAATATATATATAGCTGAAGTTTATCTTATTTAAAAAGCTTGGTGATTGGTGCATAACAATCCAGTATTTCAAAGACCACGTATCTACTACAAAAATGACATCTAATTTAATAGTTGTACAGACGCCAAGCACATCATCTAAAACAATCTGTCAAAATTCTATTAATAGATTTTCAACTTTATCATAAAAGAATTAGCTCCAAGGTTGTTTGGTAAAATTTGACAGTTTCGGGTAGCTCAATATGCTGTCGTCTTTACTACATGTACTAATAATATGCTAATCATCCATCTCATCTTGGACAGTCAACCTTGCCACTGAAACAAAAGTCTATCGGAAAATATTTTCAGCCATGCTTGAAAAAAAAATGTACGAAGATGACAGTTTTGCTAATCGAATATAGGTAGGAGGGATTCAATAGATTCCATATATACAACACAACATATATATCTACAACACCTTGTAGATATATATGTTACGGGCAACGTGATTAACTGGGCATTATTAATAAGGACCGGCCATTATTAATAATGCCCAAGAGCGATGGGCAAAGTGATTAATTTATCACTTTGACCGGCCATTATTAATAATGCCCGACGGCCCGTGGTCCATGTCATAAGTCAGTGTATGAGATAGCTTGAATTTATCACTTGGACCGGGCAGTATGAATAATAACACTACTTGTAGCCGGGCAATTGGGTTTGGTTAGGTTAGGTTAGGTTATTTTTTGTTAACTTTTCATGAACATTTTGTAATTTTAATTTCATTTAATAAACAAAAACACTACAGTTCACCTATTTTATTACTTTGCCCAAGATAGGGTGGGTATTATTCATAATGGCCGGGAAAAGTGACTAATCATGCTGTTTTAATCACATTTCCCAATTGAGTCGGGCATTATGAATACAGACCGGCCATTATTAATAATGGCCGGATTTATCAAATTGCCCGTAACATATATACTTACTGTCAGAGTTTTTATGTCGCCCATGGGCCTTTGACTTGCCGTCGAGAAATATCTCTCAGGCATAATAGTTTGGTTTCCTCATGATGCTTTCATTCACCGAAGCAGGTGATAATTAAACAATACGCATATGAATGCTAAAAATCACTAACTTGGCAGTCCATCGGTCACACCACTCCGCGGTCATCATCATCATTTCAGCCCAAAAGACGTCCACTGCTGGACATAGGCCTCCCCCAAGTGTCGCCACATTGCCATAACATGGGGGGTTTTGCCATAATCGCCACGCTTGGCAGGCGGGTTGGCGATCGCAGTACGGTTGTTACAAAAGCACAGATAACGCTACTGCCCATTCTCTGGCAAGTCCCTAAGTCGCCTCTTACGACACCCATGGGAAGATATGGGATGGTGCTAATCTTTACGTCCGAAACCATGCAGAACCTCCGCGGTCACTTACTTCTTAAAAAGGCGATAAACACACACATGCCTATAAAAATATAAGAGTATGAATCAACCGAAATTCCTCCATTGCCTCACATTTTACCGAAAAATGCGTCTCCTACAACAATTTTTGGATACGTAGCGAAAAGAAACTCCGTACGTACGTAGGTACTAAACCATTACTCTGCTCCCCGAATCGTAAACCAAGTTACCCTTTGCCATGGGATTGCGATATTCAATCTAGGGACCTTGCTATCATG
This sequence comes from Cerastis rubricosa, assembly GCA_949152445.1. Classification (NCBI taxonomy): domain Eukaryota; kingdom Metazoa; phylum Arthropoda; class Insecta; order Lepidoptera; family Noctuidae; genus Cerastis; species Cerastis rubricosa. Next base: position 7,353,312 of record OX424547.1, read on the forward strand.
TTTTATCTGAAACGGGGGAGCGATCAAAACAAATGTTATAAGAAATATTGCTGCCGAATCTTTGGGAAGTGTCTTTAGAAAAGGAATTTTGCTGTGTATTTAGAGTGGAGTTAAAAATACTGTGTCTTTTAATTATTTTAGCCCTAAATTGTTTTTGCAAAACTGAAGCCTTTTGGCAAACGTACATGTATTAAAGACCTTAATGGCGCCTGAGCTCTTGTTTTATTAAAAAAAAAAGTTCTTAGGACTTTGGTTGATGGTAATTGGGTCACTCCAAATAGGCAGTAAGAAAACTGGTAAAAAGAAGAGGTGTTCACAACACTGCCCACTTTTTCCAGAAGTATAACCGTGATGTTATATTGGAAGGAGAGAAATACAAAAAACATTTTATTTTTTACATTAAAGCATACGCACTATAAAATAAAATAACAATAGGGAGCTAAAAATTTAAACTCCTTTGACAATTTTTTTAGCTTACAACTAACGTTTCATACATCTATTTATCTCACAAACAACTTATTCCGCAATCGTTTTATGTTATAAACACTTACAATCATCAGTTTGCAGATGGCTTCTCTTTGTAAATATTTATAATATTTAATCGATTGTTAAAATAATACATTTTTTGCCAGTCACACTGTGATCATGAGCCCACGTATTAAAATTTCATAAACAAAAAATTTTAGAATCCTGACGGCTGACTTACATAATAGTTCAAAATATCTATAGTTATAATTTAGAGTGCAAAATACCTACGATGGCACGATTTATACAATGTGCTGTTTTGCATCCTTGTCAAATTCGAGGAAGTAACTATGCTATTTTATTATTTTATACCCATTTTATTATTGATTCGGGACGAGATGATTCTCGTCCCGAATCAATAATAAAATGGGTAGGTTAGTTAATTTTTTTCTCATTTCCTAAAATCGGTAAGTGTGAACCACCCGTGTTTTAAACGCGGCTTGTTCAGACAAGCCGCATATATAAAAGCGCGGTTATAGGGCAAGGACCATTCCTTGCCCTATAACCGCGCTTTTATATATACAAACAATCTCAACCTTTATTCGAAAATTTCTTATTCCCTACACCACGTTAAGGTGGTTATTCTGAAATACTGACAAACTACAAACATAACTAGGTACCGTAATTTTAATTGATTATTTATGTATTTTGTGCCATCCTCTTGAATTTTGACGAGGTTGCAAAACAACATCCTGTATATGACCACACCTTCCTGGTACACGCTGTATGACAGACCGCGATTGGATAAAAGCAAAATATTTAATTTTCCAGTTCTATAAACGCCTAGATTGCACAGTGGCCGTGTTTTATCCTTCAGCGGGACAAAAGTGGAACAACATAATATTATTAGCTGACTTCTCTTTATTCATAAAATCCGTCATAGCAACCCACGTATGACCGAATTCTTCTTTTATAAGTTCAAAACTAGAATAAATTATATTTATTACATTGTTGACATTTATTCTAGAACAAATCATTTCATAAAGTGGTGCTGTTAAAATAAATAGTTGATTCTATTCATGATTGTGTTTTAACAGTTAATATATGGCCACTATACACTATTGTCGTGTAGTATCGAATAAATTACTCTAACTATGCCATTTTTAGGTGTTGGTGGACAGACGGCGTCAAAAGTAGGTGATCGTTGATACTTAGTGTCATTCACGAATTATCGTACTTTTAAATATATATAAAATCAACATTTTTTATTTTACATAGGCCTACAGGGGCATTTATAAAACGTCGACAAAAAGGTGCTCGGTTCGGGTTGGTCGTTTCCTATGGAGAAGAACCGGCAAGAAACTCCATGGTTACTCTTTTAAAACCATTTGGTTTTACAATATTTCTGTTACAGCGTTAGTACTAAAGTATGGGAGGACATCGTAGGCCTGACAATGAGTCGTTGCTTACTACAAAACGTGGAACGAAATATAAAGTTACCAAGGATCTAGGAATCTATAAGGCATACAATGTCCACACATTTACAAACAATCGGTAAATAAGAAAAAGTGTCTATACAACAACAAAAAATAAATAGAAATTATCACAAAAAGACTAGATCAAATAAGTGACACAAATGTTGTAATCCTTGCTGTAACTATTCTGAACAAAAGGTGTAATGATTTTAGAACTATTATAAAACATCTGATTAAAAAGAAACGAAAAAAAATAAGATTGAGAATAGTTAGAGACATAAACACATTTGTGCCGTTTATGAGCTACCAGGGAAGCCGCGTGTGCAAAGGGGCTAAGGCCAAACTTCTCTATCTTCAACGTATAAGTGTGAATACTTTAACTATGACAAACACCACGTAGAAAGTAATAAAGAGAAATGTATTAAAAATCATAAAATCTGCAGGGTTCCGTAGGTAACAAGGAAGCCTTGTAGTTTTTTTTATAACTTTAGTTTTTTTTTTATTAATGTTCTCCAGGTTTATTTTAGTCAAAAATGAATTTATTTGAATCATCTGATGACTTGTGAACTTTATTTGTAAACGGGATTATTCTTCAATGGAAATTAAAGGCCAATTTTACCGGTAAAACTGAACGCTACAATTTCGAGCTAAACTCAGTTCAAGCAATATGGCCTGAGTTTAGAACATTCTCAAAGTGAACGCAGTTCAAGCTTAAACCAGTTAATCATCGGTTGGACGTAAATCAATATTAATAGCGAGTTTTTACGGTCATTCAAGCAGAACTTCATTTTGTTGAACGCGTTTTTAACAAAAACGGTGAAATTCACCCTAATGTAGTATATGGAATAATCCGATTAACTTATCGATATAGGATCAACGGTAACTATTAAAATTACTGTGAACGGCATGAGATTAAATCGGAACCCAATTTGATGGTTTTATTTATATTTGTTTGGCTCACGGTTTCATGTGAATAATTCAAACTTGATTACTTAGTTTTGTATAGGCATGGGAATTTGTGAAACGTAATCCGTATACATAATTCACATGGGTGAATATTGGACGAAGATTTGAACAGATTAAATAAACTAACGTTACAAAACCAAACTAGCAATAAACTAAAAAAACCGACCAAGTGCTAGTCGGACTCGCGCACGAAGGGTTCCGTACCATTAATTATAAAAACGAGCAAAAAAAAAACAGTTTTGTGTATGGAAGCCCCCTTCAATATTTATTTGATTCGGTTTTTAGTATTTGTTGTTATAGCGGCGACAGAAATATATAATCTGTAGAAATTTCAACTGGCTAACTATCACGGTTCATGAGATACAGCCTGGTGACAGACGGACGGACGGACGGACAGCGAAGTCTCAGTAATAGCGTCCCGTTTGACCCTTTTGGTACGGAACCCTAAAAAGGACCTGACTATGACTTAAATTATTCGCAAAATCACGTCTTTAGGTTATCACCGAAGGGACTACAAACATATCTGGCGTTATGTTTAAGTCCCATGTAATAGGTGGCGAGCCCATTGCCATTGGGTACGAATCCAGTCTCTGTAGCTGCTACTGAGAATTCCTGATGGAAATATCCCACAACACTGCCCGACCCGGGAATCGAACCCAGGACCTCGTGGTCAGCAGTAGCGCTTGCGAATGGTAATCAGTAAATAAAACTTATTTTACTCCATCTACATAACCTAAATAAAATATTTATACCCACTTACTCCGCAAGAAATTTACATTTTTACGAGAATCAACTTCCAAAGATGTGCGAAAAATAATAAAAATCCTAAAACAAACAAAAGATGGCGCCACCCGTATCATATTATACAGAAACCGCTCCCGAGCAAAACAATTTTGTGGAACAGAATTTGCCTTTCAAGCCAGCAAGATTTTTCCGTAAGACATGACATTATTTCATACAAGTTACTGCTCCCGGTCTATCCTTTTCAAACAAGCTAACGTGCCTCAACCAAGGGCATTTCCTTGCAGTTTCGCAGCAATATTTTATCAGCACTATCTTTTAAAGCGGGGAAAAAAACAAAAGAAAAAATGTTGTGAATCGCGCGGTTCTCCGTTGAGATGTACGAGTAAGACCCTTTGCCCACTGCGAGTTATCGTAGCGATTGCGTCGCGACTATTTCGCGTTAGACGAATTTAATAAAAAAACACAAGCGATAAAATGCGCGTCAGCATCGCCACAGCAGCGATAAAATCGCGCGACTATTTTCTTAACGGAGTCTACCTTGCGACTGTAGCGTTCACGGCCATTTATGTATCGATACTGAAGCACGTTTAGATAATTGGACAGCATATCATCTGCCTAGCCTTTTCCAAACTATATTAGGGTCGGCTTCCAGTCTAGCCGGATGCCGCTGAATACCAGTATTTTACATGGAACGACTGCCTATATGGCCTCCACAACCAAGTTAGTACTGGGTGATATCTCTTCATAAGACTGGTTGTTAGACTTTTGGGACACTGCCTACCTATAACGACTGTCAAAGATCTACAAACGACAGCTGGGACCAACAACGGTTTAACGTGCTTTCTGAGGCACGGAAGACACAGTGACAGCATCGCGATTATATCGCGGCCGTTTGCGTTTGCAAAGTGTAACCGTGGATGAAGGCCCTAAAATAGTGCAACGCGTTCGTCCAACTCGATTTATGTGGACGGTCTGGATCTATTTTTGTGTTCTTTTTTCTCGCGAAAAAATAGTTTATTATGACGTATGCGCTTTCCATTCGGTCTGTTCGTTCGTATGGAGATGTGATAACATTTAAAGCGGGGTTAACGGACGTTTCTTGGAATGTTGCCTAATGCTCTCTTGATGAGCGACTTTTGTTTTTTTGCTGTTATCGACAGGAGAGTGTTTTGGGCTTTTCTAATGTTGAACCAAAAGTGGATTTGAATATAGCGAAAGTTTTGTAAAGAACAAAGTTTCTAAAGTTAGGCCAATTGTAAGTACTCGTACGTACCTCCAAAGCTTTCATTATGGTGTGGAATCATATATATTTTTTAAATCAACCTCGTTTAGCCCATTGCGGGGCAAAATATTCCTTATATTTTTCAGTGCTCTGTGTATTTGAAAATTTCCAATTATAAATAAATAAATACAAAAAAGACTTTGCAACAGTTCAAACTAAGAAAATATTCAAAGAAGCCAAAGTTTCTGCATTTTCTCCCAATCACCGTAAACACATGACAATACTACCTCTTTTCCACCAACACTATCAAAGAATAAAATCAAGCAATAATACACGAGTAACAGCATCGGAAACGTCCGATATAGTAGTTCCGGCTGATCCGTGAAATCCGTAAGATCCGTATAACCGGATAGCCGGACATACAGTTACGATGTGCGAACGGTTCATATTACGGCTAAATGTTATTGCAGTCGGCAACGGATCTGATTGTCCGGAGTCGGCTAACGGTGTCCGTCTTGATTTTTCGTAGACTGAGAATATGGTTGTAAATGGCTTGTATTAGACTGAATGTTTAGTAATATGTTTTCGATTATTTGTGCTAATAAGTTTCTTAACTTAGTATTTTAGAGATAACATGTAGCAAAGGTAGTTTAGCAGACGGCCCGACGCGACGCATAAACATCATCATCATATAAAGTTCCCACTGCTGAGACACAGGCCTCTCAATGAGAGGGAGTGGGCTGTAATCCACCACGCGGGTTGGTAGATGTAACATGTCTTTGAATTTTTAGTTTAAGAACATGTCGGTTTCCTCACGATGTTTTCCATCACCGTTTTTGAGGTCAGAGGTGATGAAAAAAATTACACACAGTAATGCGCCTGCCTGGGTTCGAATCCACGGCTTACCTCGTAAGTCGGGGCTGCCACCATTGGGCCACCGCTACTCTCAACGCATAAACGCTTAATACATATTCAGTACATAATTTTACATCACTTCAAAAAAATCTGCTGTTTGCATTTTGGTCTTGTTCATTAAGACACGGCAGATTTTCTTTAAACTTATCGATGAAAAATTTCTATGTGGATTCCAAATGTTTATACTAAATGCTTGATATGGTGTATGCTTGTACAATTTGTGTTTTTGTTTAGGTTATAATCTTCAATAACTATTTGGGAACTATATTTCTTGTCACCAATATTTATATTTGTCATCAAAGTTGTATCACCTAATAAATAGATCTATCGCCACGAAGTATTATCGTACTCAGATATACAAAAGTGTTCCCAGGTATGAATTATCAAATAAATGTTGATACATGTGTAAAATAAAATATGAATTACAAATAAATTTGTAGTGCATTAGATGAATATAAACTTCGTTCTTATAATAATAGTTTTATTACTTAAATAATAGCTTTGTGCTCGGAATGGTAGATCTGTCACCAAATAAATAGATCAGTTCCTTATTTCTATGAAGAAATGCTTTATACGAGACATTGGGCACACCAACTCGGACAGGTTAGGTTCGAAGAGGATGGCGGGGTCTAGTGAGCGAGCGGAGCGAGCGAACTAAGACCCCGACATCCCCTTCGTGTTAGGTTACTGTAAACCCTGCAGACAGAAATAGGAGCCCCGCCTAGCGGGGCTACGTCGACAACGCCTTAGTTTGGACCTGTGGTTTGGAGTTTTTATGTAAACATTTTTACATTGTTTGATGATTCAATTTTCGTGACACTTTTATTATTTTTAAACGTAATAAAATTAAGTAATTTTATTACGTTTAAAAATAATAAAAGTGTCATCAAGTGATGATTGATATTATTTCCAAGTAATTTTTAATTAATATTTACGTAAGCGTTTTGATTTTATTTGATGATTCAGTTAAGGTGACAGATCTACTATTTTGGGAACAAATATTATTTATTAGGTCAATGAAAATGCATTTATTAGGGTATTGATAAAATCATACCCTAACTATTTATTACATTACAATTGTAGGCTCACTACCTTATGCAATAGGAATTCAGTTACGATATAGGAAAATAGGAATTTGTAAACAACTTTGTAGTAAATCGTAATTTATTTACTTGTTACACAGTAACAACTAATAAAAGTTAGTCATAACATACCGTTGTTATAGTTTTGTAGAATATATTTTGATACCAATATTTGAAAACACTAGTACTGTAGCTCAGTCCGTGTATCGATAAATGTAGCTAACAAACTTAAAAAAGCAAAAAAAATAACCGACTACAATAAAAAAGCACAAAAAAAACAAAATAATGGAAAACAGCTTTGCTTCTAGACGTCTGTGGTAATAAACTCAATCAAACAAACAAAAGTCACTGACTTCTAGCGGTTATTGTCCACTTATTAATGGTTTTTTTTGGAATGCGGTTATTTTTTTTTGCAAAATAGTTTTCCATCAGCTTTTTTTAAGTTCAACCTTCCAACCAAACCTAAAAATCCCTTAAAATTAACTACATTAACTAACTGAAAAACGATACCCTTAATCCCTATTTCTTAATAAAGAACCCGAAGCTTATTTCATGGAAGTTAAACTTTACCTTTTTAATTGCTGCCCGGAATTAATTAAACGTTCAGATTAGAACGTAATAGAGATAAAATAACTATGAAATAAGGTTCGAGGGCCTTTTGGTAAATGCCGACGATTCGTCCTAAAGTTATTTAGGAACGTTATAAAGTTAATTGAACCTTGAGATTATTGCAGTAGTAAACTGGAGATTATAACGGTTAAAGTTTAGTAGGTACGTTTCATTGTGTTCAGTTCGGTAAAAACTCAAAAACAAAACACCAGCCCCCATATTCACAAACGCTTCGATTCGATTCCGATTCGACAAGTCGTATGTCTATCTTGTTTTAGCATAACGAAAGCGAGCCAGATAGACATAAAACTTTCTAAAAAAACGGTTCGATTGGTTTGTTGACGTAAACGTAGAACGGCCGTCTATGGTTTGTTTGATAAATGTTTGGGGAACTTCATAATACTTAATGAAAAGTCTGACAGCCAGTCTTATCAAGGGGTATCGTATTACCCAGTTACTGGGTTGTGGAGGTCAGATAGGCAGTCGCTTCATGTAAAATAGTGGTACTCAGCTGCATCCGGTTAGACTGGCAGCCGACCCCATGATAGTTTGGGAAAGGCTAGGCAGATGATGATACTTCATAATGCTTGATGTAAAATTCAACCGCAGCCGGTTAGACTGGTTGCTTTGGAGTCGGTGATTGTTGGGAAAAGGCTAGGCAAATGATGACGTCATGAGCATTCAAGGTTTTGCAAAACTAATCTCATTTAAAAGTGTCCACGGAGTTTCTTGCCGATTCTTCTCCATAGAGATCTACGCTTTGGAATGGGTAACTACATTACTTTCATAAGTTATTATGCCTTGTGAATGTGTATCTTCTTTTTATTACTGTCTTTGTTTCGACAGTTCAAATGTCCATAGAACACCTACTTGAAATATATGTTTTGATTATGATTTGAAATGTAACGAAAAAAAGCTGAGAGTGAAAAATTTCAACACCTATTTTACCCTTGAACAATTTTCTGTTTTTTCCTTTCTTTCAGATTTAGCCTTGGAATTACTCGTGTAAGTTATATCGGTAAACTCATCCGTCAATGAATCTTCAAAGTCAAACATTAAAAAAACAGTTACGTAATAGAAGTTCGCGAAATACGTAAATCTGTGCTATTGTCGGCCATTGCACACTTAAATTAGATAGTATGTTAGTTTAATGCGCCGATCATTAAATTTGGTTTGATTACAATTACTATCATCGATCGAAGTAAATCTATACTAATATTATAAAGCTGAAGAGTTTGTTTGTTTGTTTGTACGCGCTAATCTCGGGAACTACTGATCCAATTTGAAAAATTCGTTCAGTGTTAGATAACACATTTATCGAGGAAGGCTATAGGCTATGTATCATCACTCTAAGACCAATATGAGCGGAGCAGCAATGAAAAATTTTGCGAAAAAGGGGAAAATGTGACGCAGACAAAGTTGCGCGAGCCAACTAGTTGATTATAAACGTAGATTCTACAAGGTGTTGTTTTGCAACCTCGTCAAATTCTAGGAGGTAACTATGCTAATGATTCTCTACCCGAATCAATAATAAAATGAGTAGGTAATTTTCTTTTTTTTATTTATTTACTGAAATCGGTAACTGTGAACCACCCGTGTTTTAAACACGGGCCGTCTGATCCCTGCCTTATAACGTCGCTTACACACAAACAAAAAACCTCAAACGTTTTTTCGATAATTTTATAATCCCTAAAGCACGCTATGGGGGTTATTCTGAAATATTGACAAATTTGAACAACAAAAAAATGCAGTGTTTTTTAATAATTTACTAGGTACCGTAATTTATATTGAATATTTATGTCTTTTGTGACAACATCCTGAATTTTGACGAGGATGCAAAACAACACCTTGTATTTAAATATACCATCTAAATCTAACTATTATCTTTGACTATTATCGATTAACACAAAAGCAGCACTTCGTGCCCAGCTTAAGAGCGTTTACGCCTTACGATATTTCATACATACCTATTTCCAAGTCCTTATTTTCCGAAATGACTGAACCGATTTTAATGAAAGTTCATACGCATACGCAGGATACATAGTTCTAAAAAGTTACTAAAAACATTTTCGAAAAATAGTGTTACAGCTAAATTAGAAGGATTATAAATTATCTATAGAAACAGAAATTTCCAATTATCTTTTTTTTTAAAGACATTTTGAAAATGCGTTAAAGTAACTTTTTTTACCTATGTATCCTGCATATGCGTATTAAGTTTCATTAAAATCGATATTTGCGAAAGGATTGTTTTGACAACGTTTTTTTGAAATTTTGAAGTTTGTTTCTCTTTCTATGCCGTATAACATCACATATAATTTTATTTATGTAGCAATTCCACTTATCAAAAGGAAAGAATTATACATGTAGTAAATGCTATATGCTATATGTTCTGTATGGTGTCGCACGTAAAGAATAGCACCATCCCATATCTTCCCGTGGGTGGCGTAAGAGGCGACTAAGGGACTTGCCAGAGAATGGGCAGCAGCGTTCTCTGTGCTTTTGTAACAACCACACTGCGATCGCCAACCCGCCCGCCAAGCGTGGCGATTATGGCAAAACCCCCTTTATGTCAATGTGGCGAAACTTGGGGGAGGCCTGTGTCCAGCAGTGGACGTTTTTCGGCTGAAATGATGAAATGCTATAAAGTTTTATATCAGTTTATAAATAAAACTTTTTATTCATATGTATTAAACTGTTCCATAAAAATAAAACAAATTCTCGAAATGTAGGCAGGTACTTAGCTATCTGCGGCGTAACTGCTAAATATTTTACGACTAGCGTAATTCCTGTAAATGTTTGTTATCCTAGCGTATGCCAAAATTTCGAAGCAATTCGTTTCACGTAGTTATTAGGTAGTAAACAAAACAATATTTTCTATTTATAACATTTTAGCCAAACAACACGACAAACATAACTGGCGAAATGTGGATACGCTTCAGGAACATCTCTGCCTTACTCTTTCTGGAATAACAGGGGTGATGTTGTATGGTGGTCGCAATCATAATTGCTGGGCATGGGGTCCTAGGTTCGATTCCCGGGTGGGGCAAACAGTTAATGGGTTTTTCCATCAGGAAATTTCTCAATAGCAGCCACGGAGTCTGGAGCCCGCTAGATGGTAATAGGCTTGCCCCCCTACTATATGGGACTTAAACGACGGATAGCCGACCCAAACATAGTTTTGGAAAAGGCTAGTCAGATGATGATGATTTTTAATCTTCATTCTCCATTCGTTGGTTGTTTATTTTAAAAGATAGGTACAGCATAGCTACTTAGATGATCAAATCATCCTCTGCCTGAACTAAAAATAGCAAAAACTTTAGCTACTCAGTGGGTCATTTAAATACATTTAATTAACCATTACATTTAACCCTCACCTTCGGCTGCGCCTCGGCTCGGGTAGACATTTGTCGGAACTCTTTGCAATGACCGGCTTTCCGCAATCGTAATGAAATATACTATACAGTGCGCGTTTGTGCTAAGGCCTCTGAACAAGCTGCCGTCTTATTCAATTAAATCTCCGTATAACGCCACCACCAGCCAAGTTTAAAGGCACAATGTTACCACCAGTGTGCGGCGTATCACAAATCTTTAGCATCATCATCATCATCTGCCTAGCCTTTTCCCAAATTATCTTGGGGTCGGCTTCCAGTCTTACTGGATGTAGCTGAGTACCAGTATTTTACATAAAGCGATTGCCTATCTGACCTCCACAACCCAGTAACTGGGTAATACGATACCCCCTGGTGGATGTCAAACTTTTGGCTTCTGACTACTCGTAACCACTGTCAAAGATTTACAAATGATAGCCGTGACCAACGCTTAACGTGTTTTTTCGAGGCACGGAGGAAACTGGGTATGTAATTATGGTCACCCATCCAAGGACCAACCACGGCAAGCAAGGCTTAACCTTAAAGATCGACCCGTGCGGCTGTTATTATTTGGGCACGAGCTCCTCTTTATTATTTTATTACAAATCTTTAGCATATTAAATACTATTTTTCAAGATGCAACCTGCAACCGAACAACCACGCACAATCCTACAAATCCAAAACTGAATACACACCCATTCTTTGTATCTCAGTCAAAACCAATTATTGACAAAGAAACTTAATTTATTAACCACAAAACTGCTCAATAGTGGACATTGACAAGATTAGTCGAGAATTTTGTCTATAACTTTAGACTGAGTCTAAAGTTATGAGCCACAGATGTTAAAATGGATATTTTAAATTGGGAAAATGGAAAAGAAAACAGTAAAACTGCTACTGTTCTTTGTTTAGGTTATTTGTTTGCCCTATTTAGAGCGAAGTAGGAAGAAGATGTGTTTTAGGTTTATTTGTAAAATAGCTTTCAGCATTTAGGTAACATAATATTTAATCTATAAAGCACTGGGGATGCAAGGATATTGGGATGAATGTATTGTTTCTATTTTTTTTAACGTGACTACGTCTTATAATAATGATTCATTTTAACGTTACGCTCATTGTAAAGTTACGATCGGTGCGAGAGCGCTGAACGAGCGAGCGAAAGGCACGGTTCGGCTTGCTATTCATTAAAGTATGCAATCATTTCATCAATGTTTTGTTATGACGTTGTCACGTTAAACTATCGCCCGTAAACCGACTTTACAGACAACTAATGTTTTTAAAGTTTAAAAAAACGGCCAGTGCCAGGCGGACTCGCGCACGATGGGTTCCGTACCATTATTTATAATTATTTATAAAAACGCGCCCCCCTTAAATATTTATTTTTTTCTGTTTTTAATATTTGTTGTTATAGCGTCAACAGAAATACATAATCTGTAGAAATTTCAACTGGCTAACTATCACGGTTCATGAGATACAGCCTGGTGACAGACGGACGGACGGACGGACGGACGGACGGACAGCGAAGTCTCAGTAATAGGGTCCCGTTTGACCCTTTGGGTACGGAACCCTAAAAACGGATTTTTGTTCATGTTTTCCTAAAATGTATTTTATAACTAAAAATAATTTCTTTGTTCACAGAATGTCGTCCAAAGGAGAATCTGTGAAAACAGAAGTCAAAGTGAGTATTCTATCTTTTAAGAGAAATCCCTCTAGTGGTAAAATATAGGTAAGTTTTTAAACTGACATGTTCACTAACACTATCATTAATACCACAACCAACACCGCTATAAGTATCAATGATACTATAGTAGATAGTATGTATAACAGACAATACAAATTACACAATTATCATTACACTTACAGACTCATATAACACTGTGTTAAATGAAAATTTAATCTTAGTAATTATACCTCAAAAACGGTGAACGAAAACATCGTGAGGAAACCGGCATGTCCTAGAACTAAAAAATCGAAGACATGTGACATCTACCAACCCGCACTGGGCCCGCGTGATGGATTACAGCCCACTCCCTCTCATAGAGAGGAGGCATGTGTCCCAGCAGTGGGAGCATTATAGGCTGATGATGATTATACCTCTATTTCTCTTCTATAAATGCGAAAGTTTGGATGGAAGGCAGTTTGTTACTCATTACACCAGAACAGCTGAACGGATCTGGTTGAAATATGGCACTGAGATAGATTATAGTCTGAAATAGCACATGGGCTACATTGTCTCTCACTATCATAAAAAAAATCCATGCGAACGACGTCGGGAGCAAGAGTGTTTATTGACATACTAGATAGTATGTTAAGAGTGTTTAAACCTCACGACATTTCATACAATAGTCTAATTTAGCTGTAACACTATTTTTCGAAAATTTCAAAAATCATTTCAGCCGAAAGACGTCCACTGCTGGTCATAGGCCTCCCCCGAGTGTCGCTATATTGCCATAATCGCCACGCTCGACAGGCTGGTTGGCGATCGCAGTACAGTTATTGTAAAAGCACAGAGAACTATGCTGCCCATTTTATATCATTCAGATCCAGCCTGTCCCCATGCAGTCCTCCCCCAGCGACGCCCTGAGCCGAGGCTTAGCGTGTCCTTACTCTTAAGGCACCCGCAGGATAGTCCGGTTAAGCAGACGACAACCTCCTAGGTTGAACTGCGAGATGCCATTCCCAAAAAAATAAAAAGCTGCCCATTCTCTGGGAAGTCCTTTAGTCGCCTCTTACGACACCCACGGGAAGATATGGGATGGTGGTATTCTGTACCTCCGACACCATACAGAACCTATGTATCCTGCTTATTCGTAGCAAGTTTCATTAAAATCGGTTCAGTCATTTCGGGAAATAAGGACTTGAAAGTTTGTATGAAATGCCGTGAGTCGTAACCGCTCTTAATAAATACCTAGTTAAGTTTTGCTGATCTTACATCCAAGATATATACAAGGTGTTGTTTTGCATCCTCGTCAAAATTCAGGATGTTGTCACAAAAGACATAAATAATCAATATAAATTACGGTACCTAGTAAATTATTAAAAAACACTGCGTTTTTTTGTTGTTTAAATTTATCAATATTTCAGAATAACCCCCTTAACGTGGTTTAGGGATTATAAAATTATCGAAAAAACGTTTGAGGTTTTTTGTTTGTGTGTAAGCGACGTTATAAAGCGGGGATCAGACGGCCCGTGTTTAAAACACGGGTGGTTCACAGTTACCGATTTCAGTAAATAAATAAAAAAAAGGAAATTACCAACTCATTTTATTATTGATTCGGGTCGAGAATCATTAGCTTAGTTACCTCCTAGAATTTGACGAGGTTGCAAAACAACACCTTGTATAATAAATCTAAAGAAAAATAGTTTCATACAGTTTGACATTAAGTAGGTACTTACTTAAGAAGTCAATATACATTGAAAAGTTTTCCACTTTATTTCGACCCATTAATCGGCATTTCCATCTATAAGGAGGAAAACCAAAGAAATGGAAACTTTAACAAAATAATTTATTTTGTAGGAATGAGGAAAAGATTCTTGTTTATGATTTTGTACTAGAAAATTTTGGAGAGTCAAAGATGTAGAACTTCAGGAATCAAGGAAGGAATTTCCTGAAATTATGAAAGACTTTGATGGAATTTTTAGGTTCAGCGCGTTTAGTGGTCACAAGCGCGACTTCTGAGAAAGTGGTCCTGAGTTTGATACCGGAATCGACAAATTGTTATTGGGTTTTACCATCAGGAATTTCTCGGTAACCACGGAGTCTTAAGCTGTGCCCGGTTGATGGCAATAGCCTCAGCACCTATTATATGAGACATTAACGGGACTTTTTAGAGGGAGGACTATTAGGTACAACTCTGCTGAACCCTTCGGGGATTACAGCCGTGAAGCGTATCCAATACACCGTATGTATCAAGCTTTACCGGCACCCGAAATAATTCCTCCACCAAGGAACCAAAGTCGTAAATTATTAAAGACACAACCAGAACTTGACGACAGGTGTACCGAGTGATGGGTTAATGGCCTCAGGGCAAGGAAAATACCAGATTACATTGAGAGGAAATAATGAAATTGTTCCGCTGTAAGCAACCCCTCAAAAAATGTATATACGTTATTCAGAGAACTGACGTGGCTGACATCCTGCTTGGTGGCCTACCAATCTTATTCTAGAACTAGCTGTCCCGCGCAACTTCGTCTGCGTCATATTTTCCCCGTTTTCGCAACTTTTTTTATTGCTGCTCCGCTCCTATTGGTCGTAGCGTGATGATATATAGCCTATATAATTCCTCGAATAATGGGCTATCTAACACTGAAAGAATTTTTCAAATCGGGTCAGTAGTTCCTGATATTAGCGCGTTCAAGCAAACAAACAAACAAACAGACTCTTCAGCTTTATAATATTAAGTATAGATAAGAAAGAGATGGCGCTAGACGTCCTCTATAGCTCCGTTTCTTTCACACATATTCTAGAATAAGAAAGAGATGGCGCTAGACATCCTCAATAGCTCCGTCTCTTTCACACACTGGAATAAGATTAAAACAATACTGCTTTAAGACGTCATGGTAAGCCACCTGACATCTTTAACCGATTAACAAAAAAAAACGGAGGAGGTTCTAAATGCGTCGGATTTTTTTTCTATGAAATTCAATGAGCCTAGTTACTAGGAGTCATGTGGAAATTGGTACCTGCCACTTAATATTATAATAATAATAATTTATTAACAGATCATACAATCCAATTGGTTAGTAGGTAATACAAATACAACTTAAACACTAGAGTTAGTAACGTGACTTAAACGGTGATCTATCGAAGAAATAACTTAAAATGCATTTCAAAAGATAATGAAAAAGACAAAGTACTAATAATCCGAAAAACATTGCACGATTGTATGGATGCTTACACTACTTTAAAAAAACATACAAAAAATCCTAACAACATACGTAAATAAATACAAAAATTCTTAAATGTGCGTAAATATATAAACGTATGTATATTATTGTATATAGACGAATATCACGAGTTACCGACAGGTTACTGGCAATGTACGCTGTCAAGATTCCAACTTTTACTAATTATTTTACTACTTGCGTAAGTAAAACGTAAAATAACTAGCGTATGTAATGTAGTGTTTATTATGTTCTTTATACTTATGTACGTATTGTGATTTTTCAGCCCTAGTTGCCTGAAATAAAGAATATTGTATTGAATTGTATTATGATTTTGACACCCTTTTGTCGACATTTTATAAGTCACAATATCTTTATTTCACGTAGGCCTACAAAAGAGGAAAAATTTTTATTGTTTGTTACGATTTAACTCAAAAACTACTTGATCGATTTTAAAAATTCTTTCACCATTATAAAGCTACATTTCTACCGAGTAACATACGCTATATTATATCACAATTTTCGCGCACGAAGTCGCGGGCGAAATTCTTTGTGAAATAAAAATATAATATTTTGATTTTCTTTCAACACTACTTTCTACTGATGATTTTACACAGTCCATTTTTCTGAAACTTTACAGCTGGGTGCTGGTTGGTGCCTAAATAAAAGCAACACTGCTAAAATCAACATAAGAAATCTATTATTGATTATACAGTCTTTATAGCATTGAGTAGCTCATGTTAAGATCTTCAGGTTAAGCCTAGGTTGGTCGGTGAACCTTGACCACCTATTACATACCGAGTTTCCTCCGTGCCTCGGAAAGCACGCTATGCCGTTAGTCCCAGCTGTCATTTTTTGATCTTTGACAGTCGTTACAGGTAGTCAGAGCCCCAAAAGTCTGACAACCAGTCTTACCAAGGGATATCGTATTACCCAGTAGTAACTGGGTTGTGATGGTCAGATACGTATTCATTCCATGTAAAATACTGGTATTCAGCTGCCTGCTGACTATCAGTGTTTAATAAAGTGAAGGGAATACTTCTAGAGCTCTTAGACAACAGTACAGAGCTGGGTGCCAAATCAAATGATATCAGAAGACGAATAGGGGTGATGGAGGAAATGTGGTCTGCAGGGAAATTGGACAGTAGGATATTTGTGCAAATGAAGAACCTGGCATATGGTGAGCCCTTAATCAACAAATCTTTTGACCTTCTTTTGATATTTTTAGCTATCTTCATTTTTTTTCTATCATAAATTGAATTTCACAAATTTCCTTCATAAACGAAATATGATTTCTTTGCAAAAAAATACTGGAAGGCTGACACAGTTTTAATCCAGCACAAGTTATTTAGGTCAATAAAATTGTTAAAGAATTGTGTTAAAGTCTTGAATTCAGGTCATCATTGTCATACTTAGCGAATAAAGCTGTTAGTTTACAACATTTGTCTAATATTTTTAACTTCAAAGTGTTTGAAGAATTCTTAGTTCGATTTTCCTTTTTCTCATTTCTACTACAATGAAACTAAAAGAACAACAATTCACGATTATTTTTGTTAGTTTACAACATTTGTCTAATATTTTTAACTTCAAATTGTGTGAAGAATTTTTAGTTCGTTTTTCCTCTTAACTTTACTCATTCCTACTACAATGAAACTAAAAGAATAACAATTCACGATTATTGATTGCAGCCTCAAAAACGGTGAAGGAAAACATCCTGAGGAAACCGGCATTTCCTAGAACTAAAAATTCGAAGGCATGTGACATCTGCCAACCCGCACTAAGCCCGCGTGATGGATTACAGCCCACTCCCTCTCATAGAGAGGAGGCCTGTGTCCCAGCCGTGGGAACATTATAGGCTGATGATGATGATGATGACGATTGCAGCCTGACATTAAGCCAATTAAATCAAGAGATATAACGCTTCTCAAATCGGAAAGTAAAACATAAAGGGTGTACATAGACCCTTAACGAAGGCGAAAAGCACTTATATTCGCCATTGCGATATTTTTTTTGCTCTAGACCATACCTGGGAACCTTCTAGTTACTGAGATATTGGACGTCAAAATTCCAACTTTTTCACATCTTTCTTTTTAAATACTGGTATTATAACTGTACTTTAAATACCTCCATGACCCGTTTACTTTTCAATGCATCCATCAGCACATTGAATTTTACCGTAAAAACGTGACTTCCCCCGCCCCAAAAAGTCATTTTCCAGCAATATTTTCTAGGGTACGGGTTTGATGTACAAAATGCTTGGATGAAGGCTTCGTGTAGTGAAGGCAAAGGCAAAGCTTTTCACATGTAAAAAAAAGTTTATAATGTTAATATAACACTACTTAAAATACCTCCACGACTCACGTGCATCCATCAGTAGGTACAATGCTTTGACTGTGTAAGTGCGTCGCATTGAGTTTTACCGTAAAACGTGACACCCGCCTCCTCCCCCAAAGTGATTTCCCAGCAATGATTTTTGCGTAGGGTTCCTTAGTTTGATGTACAAAATGCTTGGTTGCCGGCTTCGTGAAGGGTCTGTTTACATATTGTATAAAAAAGAAAAAAAATTAAGCAACTCTAAGTCATCCTTCTTAATTAGCACTTATCAGAGCTGTGTACCATACTCATTATCTTCTGCCCTAGTACAATGTTCTTCTCCACTGTCAATCGTCATGCTATCATTTACTCTTTTTTCTTTCTTATCATTCCTCACACGATCCATCAATCGTTTCCTTGGTATTTTTTACCAAACTATTGGTCATTATTTATTTTAAACACAATCAAAGAATAAGTCACTTTTGTTATCATTCTTCAACGACTATTGTTTAACCGTATAAACGAAAGAATCCATTGAAATAAATAATGATATTAATCTTTAAATCAACAAACAACAACATGCAAACATACACACAAACTGTAAATTCACGACCTTGGATTAGCAAAAGGCTTATAACGTTATTCTTCATTATAGCTATGACTTCTCCGACCTCAACTTAGCGGTACACCACTTAAAGCGAACAACTTTATTCCCAACACGAAAGTGCCAGCGAAAGCTTTGGATTTATAGCCCTTTTATTTGACAACTCTTTATAAGACACTCAAATTGGCTTTGTTTACATAGACACACAGTCGTGCGTGTCGAAACAACAGATGCTACCAGCTATAAGTGCCAGCTACTGAATTATGGCTATTAATTAAACAAATTCCACAAACAACATTCTATAAGCGAAATAAAAACATGAAGATGCTATTAAATCCAGTAGGTAGACAATCTTGACTGCATGAAATCTTAAAGTAATGCATCGAAACGAAAAATTTTACATGACTAATAAATCCAATATCCTGAATGTATGAATACCATTCGATTCAGTAACAAATGTAAGCAATGTCGAACCAGAAATTTTTGGTTTGGAGCCAACATTAATAGCGGGTTGATATTTGGACGAGCAACCGCTGTCGGCTGTAAATCTCGGGATAAAGCTGCATCTATATAAATATTTTACTTTCAACATCAAAACTATGCACCGCCTCGAGAGACACAAGAAAAATGTAACAAGTATATTATGTATATTTTCGTAGTTTTCTATATTACATATGTACATTATTTACAAACTACAAATAAATATAAAATAAAAATAAAATATGTACAAGTATCAAAATTACAGGGCGTCAAAAAATTCGTCGACATCGCTGTCGACAGGAAGAGTGCCCAGAAGGCAGGCCGCATTGCCACGTTGGATGGCAATGCTGATTCTTTGACAAAAAAAGAGGCCAGCCCTCTGGTCCCGTGAAGCGTCGACCAACCGCTTGGCGATATCTCGAAACACAAGATGGGCACTCGGGCCCCATTATATTATTGGAAAACAAATTCAACAGCCTTGAATCCTTGTAAAGATCAAGTACATTGGAATACAGATATATAAAATCATCGCTTTATTTTAAACTTTTCCGAAACGCGGAAAACAGAAATAGAAAAATAGGACAATGTCATATAATAGCGGTGTTCGCAAAGGTGGATGAACCACGCGCTGAAATTTAAAGCGGTGAGAATTCGGGCGCAACCCACGTCAGTGATCGGTCTGGTCGTGATGCAATAGTAATGGTGCAAATAAGATGAACGGTAGTTGCATCGCGGATGAATGGAGGCGGTAAGATCGCAATAAATAATAATCCCGAAACTGTCGGAAGTATTATCGATGTTGTTTTGACGATTTGCTCAAGACAAATTGTAGACGAGGCGCCCGTTATTGGGGTCGGTACGAAAATACATGGCAGCGGCGGAGCGTACGGCAGTAGGCGGCAGGCGGCGTACGCGCCGACCGCGCGCACCACGGGGACGATTCAAATGTACCGGCTCGTTTACTACACCCGCGCTATATTTAACCGCTGCGACCAGATTAATATCTGCATGTTCCGTCACAAAAATAAGTGATCCGTCTCCCGAAAGTTGTGATGTGAATATTGATCTACGACTAGTGCTCTACCTTCAATGTCGAATATAAATGTGCTCGCTGGGTAAACAAATATCTGCTAGCTCTCAGATTTGTAATTTACTGCATCGCGAGAAGTAAATATATAATATTTTGTGGTGAACATCAGACCTCGTGAGTACCTCGTATCTATTTTCTTCTGATTTGTCAATTTGCCAAAACGCGTCCCGAGCTTTTAACGTTTTAAAAATTATGTTACATATAATATCCCATCGTAAACTTTATGATCTATGTCAATGGCTTTGGAGTAACGTAAGAAAACTTATTTCAGCGACATGAATCCGCCGTCAGCGCTCCACGGAGCGATGAGCCGGGACCGCAAGCCCTTCACCTACACCCCAGGCGGGCTGGATCTCTCAGAGATTAAGTCAGAGCGTATGGCTCAACGGCTAATGAGGAATGCTATGAATCAAGGAGTCCCTGAAACCCCAGTGCATCCAGTTCACTCGCAGGCAAATACTTCGGCTCCAGTAAAAGTTCCGAACTTCAATTGTTTGCCAGTTCAAGTGTTCCCAACGTTCAACTTACCAGCAAATCCAAAATCTTTGCTCAGAACTAGGAGTGACCCAAGAGAAACTCCAATTCAAAGAATTATTCCATCGACTGTAAACAGCTCAAGATTTGATAACAATCATGATACATTTAATAACAATAATAACAAATATACGCCAGCGTACTCACAGGTAAACAATAACAGACCTGTGTCGTTGTATGAGTATACGGCGCCGCCAGCGCCTGCGCCAGTAAATACTTACAGTTTACCAAGAGTAAATTATGGCAGCGATGGATTTACTGCCCCAGTACTTCCGGAAATCAGTTACGAGGCCGAGTATTTTCGTGCTCCGCCTAAAGTTTATAGTGTAACTGAACAATTTCCTAAGTTGGAAATAAGTGAAGAAAAGGACAAACATCCTATTAATAAAAGTGTAGAAACAAGTTTAGATATGACAATCAAACCAACTATTTTGCCTTCATCCTTATTACCAAAGCAAGTGACGGTTCCAATTATCTTATCGACACCCATAGTACCAAAAGAAGTGACTATTCCAACTACTGTTCCTACACCGACAGTAACAAATGAAGTGACTGTTCCAAATATTGTTCCTACAACAACAAATGAAGTGAATATTCCAAATATTGTTCTTTTACCCGTAGCAGAAAGGGAAGTGACGATTCCAAATATTGTCACTTCACCAGTAGAAACAAAGGAAGTGACTATTCCGACGATTCCTCCTACATCGGTAGCAACGAATGAAGTGACTATTCCAATGATTACCTCTACATCAGTATTAAATGAAGTTACTGTTCCAACAATTTTAACAAAGCCTGTTGAAGAAAATGCAGGGACTGACAATGAACAGGTTCAATTAAAATTACTGTATACTTATTATGTCTATATTTATATGTCTGTTTACGTTGTCTGTTATACATACTTACTATACAACATTACGGAACTATAGAGAACATACTAACGAATTCTCATTGTGAGTTTCAATGTTTTGTTATACGTATTTAATTATATTTATATTAGTACATATAAACACTAACACACTTATTATTTCATTATTTGTTGTTACGTATCTAATAAGTAGTACCTAACACTTTCCAGTTATAAAAACAATGCACTCGTTATAATATATTTTTATTTAATTTTCAGAGGGAAGTCAAAGTGGTAAAGAAACAAGTTAAGAAAGAAAATAAAGTAGAGGAACAAAATGGTAATCAGAATGGAGACGCAAACGTTGAGGCTGAAATGACTGTGAAATTACCAACAAAGAAATCGGCAGCTAAAACTGAAACTAAAGTAGAAGTTGTAAAGAAAGTTCTACCCGATGGATCTGTCGAGGAAGTAAAAACTACTACAACAAAAACGACTATTGACGGAAGGACGGAAATCAAAACAAAAACTGAAACAACAATAATCCCGAAAGAAGATGAATCTGAAGAGGAAGTCGTAGAAGAAGAGGAAGAGGAGGGAGAGGTCGAAGAAGTTCAGGAAGAAGAACCTGTAACAACAACAGTCACGAAGACAGTTGTCAAACCTAAAGAAAATGGCCAAGAGAGCAACGTTGTCAAAACCGAAGAAAGGTCTGAATCATCGACAACAACGACTAAAAAAGTGGTTGTTGTTCAAGACTCTCCTAAAGAAGAACAGTCTGTGGTAGAAGAACAACAGGAAGAAGAAGAAGAGGAAGTTGAGGAAGAAGTCGTTGAAGAAGCTGAACCAGTCACGGTAGTTATCAAGAAAGCAGTGACACCAGAGCCTAAAGTAGAATCTAAACCAGTGGAAGAGGAAGAAGAAGACGAGGAAATTGAAGAAGAACCAGAGGAAGAAGAAAAACCTGCACCAGTAGTAGCAAAGAAAGAACAAGAACCAGAAGAGGAAGAAATTGAAGAAGAGGAAGTAGTAGAAGTTAAAAAAGAGGATGTAAAAGCACCTCCACCTAAAGAAGAAGAGGAAGAGGAAGAAGAAGAAGAAGAAGAGGAATATGAGGAGGCCGAAGAGAAGGAGGAAACCAAAGTAGAAGTTAAAAAAGAGACTGAAGTTAAGGAAACCAAAGAAGAAGAAGAGGAGGAGGAAGAAGAAGAAACTGTTGAAGAAGAAGTAAAAGAACCCGTCGTAGAGAAACCTGTAGAAGAGCCAAAAGAACCAGAAGAAAAAGTTATAAAGGTAGAAGTTGTGCCACCTGAAGAATCGAAAGACGAACCAGCACCTCAAAAAGAATACAATATACCCATCAGGGAACCGTCTATTCCTCTCGAAAAAGTCGAAGATGTTGAAATTAAACCTATTGGAAGCTCTCCAATTATTTCGAAAACTCACACAGAAAACACTGAAATTATTACAAGCACAATCGACCCTCAAAATGGTCTTAGCAGACAGACAGAATACAACAAAATCGAAAACATTGTTACTGTGAACCGAACTACAAAGATTCTAGACCATAATTACGAGAATTTGACTCAACAAGGTATTCCGACCGTCAGGACGTATTTTCCGCCTCCTAGTATAGATAGAATTTCCACTTCCCCGTTGCCTTCAAGGCCTTACCAGCCTGTATATCCCCCTGAACAAACTACTGAAAGACGTCATAGTCTACTCCTAGAAAGGCTCAGCATGGAACGTCAGATGCCGTCTGATATTTACCAATATGGTAATCAGAACAATCAGTCTTACGACCAGCAATATCAAGAACCAAGGGCTGAAGTTCTCACTGTGAGCAATGTGAAACCTAGTTCGATTTCCAGGGACCAGCAGTGGTACCAAAAAACGAACGAACAGAATCTTATTTACAATAACGTTTCGTCTACCCCTACCCCTTCTGGTCAGCCTTGGGCTCAGCCCAAGTCCCAACCTCAACCACAGCAGCAATATCAGCCGCAACCTCACTACCAGGCCCAGCATCAACCCCAGCAGCAATACCAACCATCACCGACCCCCCAGCCCCAATACCAGCCATTACCAACTTCCCAACCCCAGTACCAACACTCTTACTCAGAACCCGCCCCCGAAAGGGCACCATCAAGCTACTCTACATACACGCCTACACCGACATGGGCACCCAACACTGACTCACAACAGAACAACACACAATCTAGCCAATATTCTTCAGACAGTTACTCGAAATCCACACAGCAGTACTCCTCAAGCTACGTCCCTCCTCCATGGGAGCAGGACACTAGCTACACATCAGTCAATAACACTTCACAAGTATACTACGCACCAGCTCCTCTGCCTGAAACTCAATCGTATAATCCAGCTTCTGCCTCTGGCTGGAAACCACCTCCTGCTAAATTTTCCAAAAACGCTCCAATCTCCTACATCCCGCCAGCACCTAACCAATCCTTCGTTAGGTCTGCTTCTGTCTCAGAACCTCCCAGGACGCCTGGACGTAAGACTTACTACAGCGAATATGAAAGACGGTATATAACTGTCCCGGAGTCTACTTACATCCCGTCGGAGACCAAATACCAGCCACAGCCTGACCCGTCCCCTCAGTACTACTACGACGACAACAATGAGCCATCGGAGGAGGTGGAGCCTCAATGGCGTAGAGAGCTCAGAGAGTTCACCGAGAAGACTTCCCAGACGACGACCACAACAACGGAGCAGACAAGCGTGCAGCCACCATGGCAAGCAGAGGTGCAGTATCAGAAGAATCCGTCCGTAGCGTACACGCCGACCCCGACTTGGAGTCAGACCTTAAGACCGCGTTCTTTCCGCGAGAGGAGTTTTGAATCTGAATATGTATCGCAGGAATATCCGAAGACTAACACTTTGGGTAGGGGCAGGCCTCTGAGTACTCTGAGCAAGAGTGTGGAGGCGCCGATACCCGAGAGGACCCGAGGGGTTTCGGTGGACCGGTACAACCCCGTAAGCTATCACTCGCCGTCGGAGCACCCACCGGTGCAGGCGCATACGCTGACGACCCCGGTGCCGCACGGAGGATACCACAACCCGAACGTACCCGCGTATCATGCTCGTGCTTCAGCTGAACCAAGGTGAGTGAGACGAAACATTTGGTAAATCCATAAAACCAATATCATGATGTACTTATAAAATCACACTTTTGCACATGTGCAAAAAACCTGTCGTCTTGTGCTTTCTAAAAAATCATGGGAAAAAATAACAGAAAACGTTATTCTTAAAAGACAAAATACCAGAATCATTTCAAAATTCAGATTTAGCAACTTAAGCTCAGCAAAATTCTTCTCAATGGTCATCATTGTTAAGCTGGAACCAAAACGTTATCCCAAAATAACTTCGATGTTCGCTATTTTCAGAGAGCAACCGACTTCGTACCAGCCTCGCGCGTACCGGGAATCCCGCGCCAGTCCTCTGCAATCCAGATCCTTCAAGTACCTGCAATGGATCACTGGCACTGAAAATTAAACCACTTAGCACTAACTTTAATTTTAGGCCTCCTTATAAATATTAATTTTACTCGAAAGGTATAAACATCGTTTGTAAGAAATGTTCTATTTATGTAAATTGAGGAATGTATTGATGACAGCTGTAGGTAGACTAAAGGAATCCCTTCTAGATAATCCTAAAATTCTTTAGACCGAATTCATAGCGATTATCGACGAAGAGAATGTTTCGAAAGAAGGTTTTGTCGAGTACAGATCGAAACGGTTTATTTCGTTCTAATACTAAAAACAAATACCACTGGTATTTGTTTCAAATTCTGGTAGTACAAACAAATACGAGTGGTATTAGTTTTTGGTATTAGAACAAAATAAACGATCGAAACGAATCGATTGTGAAGTGTTGTAAATTATAAGTTTAGGTTCTTTTAAATTTCTATCTTGTCTGTAATTAATTTTCACTTTCAAATAATGTAAATACGGTTATTTTGCCACGGGCCTTGTTATACGTACTAAATGCATGTTTTCAAGTATTTATTTCTTTCGTCTCATTTATGTCACTTTCGTATTGAGAAACTGCGCGATATTGTGATAATTCTTACGTATTATTGATTTTTCTAACCTAGTCACCGAAGACATGAATGTCGCTAGTCTTAGATCTTTAACGTTATAAAAATACACAATTGCATTTCTGCTTCATTTTGTACTAATTAAGTACTTCAAAATTAACTTTAATAATTACAATTAGCATTTATTTATATTGTTTGATTTTTAATGTTCACGAAACAATATTTGTAAGCATAATATTATTAGAGTGTACACATGATACATTGCGTCTTTTGTTGAAAAAGAACGATTTATGTGCATTAGTTGGTACACATTTTGCTTTATTAATTTATTTAGCCTAAATATTACCTTTTATCTTTGTATTTAAAGCTACAAATAACAGCATTATAAAAAACAGGGCCTGTACTATCACTTCTTAGAGCAGTTATATCTTTATATCATTTCGGTGTGGGAAAGTGACGGAGCTATACAAGATGTCTAGTTCCATCTCTTTCGCACCTTTGACATTAAAGTTGTATAACTTTAATGTCAAAGGTATATATTTTATAAGAGGTGATGGTAGGCCCCCTGAGGTGTGTTTAATAAAGTTTCTTGTCTATTACGTACATAAAATAACAAAATAAAATAGATGCATGGTCCTTAAGCTGTAACAAAGTATTGTTTCATTTTTATGTTATTTGTGAAATCATTGTTGAGTTTTATTTAATAAAATATTCAAGTTTATCGCTTGTTTACTTCATTCGTATTTAGGTCGTGGTTACAGTCTTGCAGTATGAAATTTCATCTACAAAGTTAGGATAGTTTTGAATTAAAATGGGGTTTTCTTTACCTACTGTTTTTCGAGCCAGATAAATTGTGCGTAAAGAATGTTTTACTGCGAATAGGTTTAACGTTTTGTTTTTAATATATTTTGGGTAAACTTTTCTGTTAGTCAATAGACCGATCACTAGTTTGAAAGCTTTGCTGCTGACCGCAGGGTCCTGGGTTCAATTACCAGGTCGCGTTAATGATTTTAACGGATTCAACGGAATTTGTCCGTATCAAAGCTGCTGCATAAATATGGGTGTAATATTAACAAACTAGCTTAACCCTCCCATTAGTTAAGGTTCTCAAACTCAAACTCAAAGCGTTTATTTCAATTAGACCATTACAGGCACTTTTGAAAGTCAAAAAACAAGGCATAATAACTTGTGAAAGTACTGTAGTTGCCCATTCCAAAGCGTAGACCTCTATGGAGAAGAATGGGCAAGAAACTCCATGAACACTCTTTTAAATCAAAATACGTTACAAAATGTTGGTTACATCATTCATGTTAAGAATTTAAGGCAAGTTAAGAGCGTCGGGAGTAAAAGATTAAATCAGTAATACAAAAACAAAGTAATTAAAATAAACCGTGGCAGCTAAGAGATGACAAGTCACAACTAACAGCGCCCGTTCACGAACATCACGCATGTATCAGCCATCATTCAACTCAACCATATTGAAGGGAACTAAATGACCCGACACACCCGCCACCATCAGCGTGACATTTAAGTGACTCACTCAACCACCAGGGTATATTCGCGTCAATGAAAGATGTAGGTACTCAGTAAATGGTGGCTTTGCAGTACATAGTACTTACATATGTGCTATGCAATATGAGCCAATATGTACCTCACGTATGAGTGGTATTCCATTCTCAATATTAGCTATTCGTTCTACGATAACGAAAAGCTTAAAGCCAAGCTATATAATTAAAAATAACGTCACACACCAGAAAATCTTACGTAATTAAAACGGTAGCAAACATTACCTACACAAGCTACTTTACATAATTAAATAAATTCCCAGTTAATTCACTTTACGAAACCTTTTAGAATGCATGGTTGCGGTCACGTCCCAGCAAATAAGGATATACGTCTTTCACCCCCTCCCCCATTCTCTCTTATCCCCCACAAAACCGTAAAAATCTTTCTTTACAGCACTAGTACAGGGAAACGCTCTCTTCCTTCAACAAAAGTACGCCATGTAGACGTGCATCCCTTGTACATTATGCGATTTTAAAATGCACTGATTTCGAACGAGGAAAAAGGTTTTATAATAGTAATCCTTTTCGGTTGAAACCACTTGGCAGAATGGGGTTAAGTATTTTTTAATGAATCGGAATTTTAATTTGTGCGAGTTTGTTATTGTGTGCAGTAGAATTCTACGAGTTTGAAGGTATCGAATTTAAATGAGAGTAGAAGAAAGAAAAAATATTTATTTGTCGCAGGGACATGCCGTGCATACAAAAATAAAACAATAAACATAGGTACAATGCAAGAATACAAAAAGGACAGAACAAAAATGTTCCGTCCTGTTTGATAAATACCCTATTCTTGGAATTATTGAAGGGCATTAATGACAAAAACTTACATTTAACTTCAGAAGTCGGTGGCAAAAAACTCAATCAATGAAATGGAAGTCTTTGACTTCTGAAGCTAAATGTTATTTTCCACTATTTGTGTTATGAAGTCGGTTTTATCATTTTGCAGATTTTTTTTTTAATTTGCCATTTTCAGTTGTAATATCTTAGAAAAACTGTTTGCAAGGCTAAATGCATTGCAAAAAGTTTGTATGTGTGTTTACCTTAGTTTTGAGTGTTTACCATAGGTTTAACCCCAATAAAATGCAACTTAACATACATACATCAAAATGTTGGTGTACTGTTCACATCTGTGGACCCCCTCAGAGCATACAGGTGTGATATTATTGTAAGACTGGATGTCAGACTTGTGGCTTCTGACTACTCGTAACAATTGTCAAAGATCTACAAATGACAGCCGGGACCAACGGGTTAACGTGCTTTCCGAGGCACGGCATACACACACAGAATACCCAGTAAAATAGAATACCGAATATCAAATTATGCACCTAGGGATCGGCAGGTATACAGGGTGTAACGGAAAGGGTATATACATCCTTAAGGGTGTGCTACAGACCATCAAACTGAACATGTTTTTCCACAAACAAACATCGTAATAACGAAAAAATTATCTGCTGCCCCATACAAAATTTCAATACCTATTCTACCCAAATGTATGGGACAGCAGATATTTTTTTCGCTGTGACATTGTTTCTTTGTGCAGAAACATGTTCAGTTTGATGGTCTGTATCACACCGTTAAGTATGTATATGGGTATATACATACTTAACGGTTTCCGTTACACCCTGTATGTCAGCAGGCCAAGTCATTCATCATGAGTTATGATTAGTGATCGGATATTCGGATGCATTTATAAGTATAAAATGTAGTACTCAAAATATCATAACTTATACTTTTTTATTTAAAACCTGGCAAGTTTGTTAAAATAACAAGGAAAAAAATACAACAACTATTTGAATTCGTATTATTGTGCTGATATATCGAATACTAAAACAAAATGGTAAATATGTCTGGGCATAATTCATTTGGAGCTAAAGGAAAAAATAACTAGACTAGTTTTTATTTTTTAAATAATCTCCTTTTCCCTTACTGACGCGCGCTTCATATTAGGCAACACTCAAATTTTAGGTAAATATGCATCCGAATATCCGATCTCTATTCATGATGTTCTGTATGGTGTCGGAAGTAAAGAATAGCACCTTCCCATATCTTCCCGTGGGTGTCGTAAGAGGCGACTAAGGGACTTGCCAGAGAATAGGCAGCAGCGTTCTCTGTGCTTTTGTAACAACCGTACTGCGATCGCCAACCCGTCTACCAAGCGTGGCGATTATGGCAAACCCCCCCCCCCCCTTCTTGGGGGAGGCCTATGTCCAGCTGTGGACGTCTTTCGGCTGAAATGATGATGATGATTCATGATGCACCGCGGTCTTAACCAATTATTACGGAGTTACACGAAAAACATCTCTTGTTTCACTGTGAATCTACGTATTTTTCTGACATGTGGTAACATCAAGACTTTTGGAGCAATTTTATGTTCTAACATTACATAACATCACGCTTGTAATGCCCGAAGGGTTTTTATTTATTGGCACAATTCCAAATCACTGCAACTTCAGAAACACAGAATCAACAGTGGCGGTCACCAGAAAGGCGCCGAGACCAGGGACTCAAACTGTAAACGTAATAAGGCGTTTTTAACAATGATTTTAAAACAGTTTTAACTGAAAATAGTATATTTCATTATGAGTGCGGAAAGCCTGTCATTGCAAAGAGTTCCGACAAATGTCCGAGCCGAGGCGCAGCCGAAGGAGAGGGTTGACAGTCGGAACAAGTTGCAATGACGGTTCCGCACGTCTACTGAACAACTATTTTTAATACAGTTGCGAAAAAATGAAGCAATTTAATGAAGAACATTTTTGGAAAATGGCGCCAACCGTAAAAGACAATAAGCAGAGTTTTTTTTTGTTTTCTTCACCCATTCTGGGTAAGCAAAGGAAACTATGCCCATACAGCAAAGTCTTCAGTAGATTATTTTTATTGATATGAAATGAAAATGAAATTTAATGAGATGAATTGAAATGAAACCTAACCTAACTCATTGAATCAAATCATTAAATCTGATATTGAAACAAATCAGTAGCTTCTTTTTAGAAATATTTGCATGAATCGTAAAAACTTCTATGTTTTTTTTTTGTAAAAAACTTCGTGGTTGTTTTTTTCTTTTTAATAGACATTATTTTGACAGTTCGGAAAGAGAACGCACGAGTTCGAAAAAGGTAAAGAAAAAGCTCGAGTGTGTAATAGCCCATATCCCGAACGCTAAACGTCCCTACAATACGCCACTTTTTGAGCAACTGTATTAAAAATACTTTTAAATGTAACAGATACTATACTGTTACCGAATCAACCTGTAACCTTTTATATGTGTTTTTTTGTTAAAACTGTTTTAAAAACAGTTTTAACATAATATGTGTAACTGAAATACTCCATTATAGATTTAGTACGCTGCGTTTACCTGTTACACTTATTCACACTGTTAACACTTTTATATCTGTTACAGATACATATCTGTTACATATTTGATTCTGTTACCGATTCAACATGTAACACTTATATTTCTGTAACCTTTATGAAGGTGTTTTTAAGTCCCTGGCCGAGACAATGAAGCTCTGCGAAGTCCCAGAGAAATAATTTAACTGTCTTGGATCCCGCAACGAAATTAATCAGAAAAGATTAGCAGAGGAGGTCCTGGGTCCGATCGGGAATCGATCGGACAAAGTGTCATTGGGTTTTTCCATCAGGAATTTTTTCAGTAGTACCCACGTAGGCTTTTTTGATGGCTATGGGCTCGCTCCTTATTACGTGGAACTTAAACGTAACTGGCGAAATGTGGGTGTAGGTACTATAATAATGATAGTACACCTGTACACCCCATTATTCGGCACATCTCTGCCTAACCAGTCGGGAATAACAGGTCTTTTTAGGGTTCCGTACCCAAAGGGTAAAACGGGACACTATTACTGAGACTTCTGCCGTTATTGCTGTCCGTCCGCCCGTCCGTCCGTTCGCCCGCCCGTCCGTCCATCCGTCCGTCTGTCACCAGGCATGTATCTCATCAACCGTGATTGTTAGCCAGTTGAAATTTTAGATAGAGATTATTATTAGATTATGTATTTCTTTTGCCGCTATAACAACAAATACTAAAAACAGAATAAAATAAATATTTAAGGGAGCTCTCGTACAAAAAAGTGATATTTTGCTCGTTTTTATAAATCATGGTACGGAACCTGAATATGGCACGAGTCCGACTCGCACTTGGCCGGTTTTTTTGTTTACCTGCTGTTGGGGGAGCGGAAGGGAGTGTCAGACTTGTACTGATTAAAACCCATCCATGTTCTTTCTTAGGCCTTTGTGTTCCAGGGTCACGGTATCATGTTATGTTTAGTAGAAAGTAAAAAAAAAAAAAGTTCATGTAGTAACTTACACTAACACAACAGCATCCGTAAACCAGTTCATCAACTCCTCTAGGACATCAAAGACTGGTGTACCTAAGCCCCTGATAACCTCCTCGGAAATCCTGTCAGCCTAGTACTGATATTTAGTGACGGCTCATGTCACCCTTTGAGGGATAACCTCGGCTTTGCATATTTGATAGGTCTGTGGGAAATCGGGCCAGGCGCACATTAGGCTAATGATGGATAGGTAATCTGTGGTATGAATGGTGACCTAGTATACAATTGCGGGGTTCCCTACTCGAAATCGAGTGACCTTAAAACGAATAACACTTGCTCGAAAACGTTAGCTCGATAGTACTTGAAGTCGATAAATTATGAGCGCGACAGTTTATCTTCCTCGATTCATCAAAATCTCGATAAACTATAAGCTCGAATCATCGGCAGCGCGAAGCCCATTATCTTGAAACATCAAAATCAACTATAATCATGAAAAATTATGAAAGTAATAAAATAACATTTTGTTCAAACGCCAGCAGGTCAAGCTACTCGAAACTGACAAATTTTCCCAATCAACCTTAAACTACGGTATAATTTGTCAGTTTCTTTAACGATACAGTTGAAAATCTATTAAAGATATTTAACTTTATGTGCTGGCGTTTGTACAAAATACATAATTGCGGAATAGTTTACTGCACAAAAAGGCTTGGCGGATAACTTGAAAAGTCGTCTGTGTTCATGGTAAGCTTTTCATCTTCAAGGTAAACTGAGAAAATTAAAAAAAAAGTTTAAAGTTTAAGGGATTAATTAGTTGCTGGTTTTCTTTAGCCAAAAATTTGGGTATTTTTCTACAAAATTTCTTATTGCAGGTAGGTTTGATGTCAATGTTTTTACAGGTGTTTTTACTGGGTTTTATTATAACACTAGCAGCCCGCCCCGGCTTCGCACGGGTATATAACAAAATTAAAAATTACAATACACACACATAAAACACCTTTTATTTGCGTCAGGTTACAAAAAATAAAAATAAAGTTTGAATATTCCCCTCCCGTACGGCCCGTACGCCAGTGACGCCTACATCGCATAAGGTGCTGCCTAGCTAGCCAGCTGAGCAGGGTGAGCAGCGACCACGCAACTTTTTTCTAATACTTACATTTTTGAACTCGTGATATCTTTCGAATAGAATGTCCGAATTGAATAATTCAAAAAGTTATATAAAGGTATTGAAGCAGTCTTGAATATGAAGTAATTTATTTTGTTACATTATTGGAGTTTTAGTAAGGATCCCTAATTTTTTCGAAAATATAATATAGCCTGTCACCCGCGGATAGTGTAGCTTCCCAACAGTGAAAGAATATTTCAAATCGGCTCAGTAGTTTCGGAGCCTATTCAATGCAAACAAACAAACTATCAAATTTTTCCTCTGTATAATATTAGTTTATACGTGTATTGGGCATATTATTATCATACCATAACAATTTAAAAATGTAATAGGTAACTTATCGTTGTCAATAAAGTAAAAATTCAAACCTGTAACAAGTTTTTAGTCTAGACTTTGATTAAAGGCAAAAATCGTTAGAGCGGCATCTATATTCCTACTGTGTTCCCCCAAAAACACCTTAAACAAAAACAGTTCATATACCAATCCTATTATCCTACCTCAGACGATTCACAAAGGACATTCCCCAGGGAATATCCAAAATACCACTCGTTAAGCGATTAAGGGCCTAATGTTTTCGATTTCTCGATAAAAAACGTTCGGTTACAAGTCCCGTACAATTTGCCGGGTCTAATACCCCGTGGAGCTTCGTTATATCCCGCTAGAGGGGAGCCCATTATCTTTGAGGAGAAAAGAAATACCGAAAATTGCTCTAATTTATACCCAGTGCGTGTAAGTATTCTGTTCTCCGGGTGTTTGGGGGTTAAATTCCTGAATATGGGGTTGTGTCGTCGGTAAGTTGAGGATTATGGGTTAAGTTGTTTGTCTTTTAATTATGATTATCATGTTGGACGAGATGAGAAGTCGCATAAATGGTAATGTAGAGTTATTTGGACATCATTTCTTAAAATTTGAAGCCCAATAATCGATTCGATTTTTAGATTTTGTGTTTGGCAATTCTGTTAATGCTCATTTACTTAGTATTTAATTGAAGTAAAGTTAAGTTATGTAATAAAAGTTGGCTGGAAATAACGTTAGAAAAAGAAGTTTTGGAAACAATGAACACTAACAACTTTTTACTTAAACAATATCAACAAGATACACCAACAACAGCTCTTTTAGAGACCCAAGAGAAAGATGGAAATTAATGAAAACTCAGCATGAACAGTCTTAAGCTTATATTAACTAATGGTAGGGGGTGGAAGGGGTTGAAGGAAGGGGTTGCGTCCAGTGACAGGCAGCCTTCGGGAAATCTCCACAGGAATCCAATTAGCAACGGAGGGTGAACCGCCTTGAAGCATGGAGATAGGGGTTTTTGTATGTAAACATGATTTTGTCATGTTTTTTTTTGGCAGATTACACAGGATATGATTGGTTTATAAACATATTATTAAATTACAAATTGTATTATTATTTTTCTTTCTTTTTCCTTCAAACTCAAACTCAAAGCATTTATTTCAATTAGACCATTACAGGCACTTTTGAAAGTCAAAAAACAGAACAAAACGCAAAAGCTACAGTCCCAGACACAAGCCATAATAATTTGTGAAAGTACTGTAGGTATCCATTCCAAAGCAAGAAGAATAAGGAGAAGCATGGGCAAGAAACTCCAAGGACACTCTTTTAAATCAAAATATTGTTAAAAAATCTTGGTTACATCATCATCATTGTTGGCTTCTTAATGGAGGAAACTTTTGAGTAGATTAAAATGAATTATACAAGTAGGGGAAGGCCAATAAATAGTTGGTTGGATTGCATTATTGTGTTTTTGTAACAACCGTACTGCGATCGCCAACCCGCCTGCCAAGCGTGGCGATTATGGCAATGCCCCCCAAAATGTCAATGTGACTTGGGGGAGGTATACCTATGTCCAGCAGTGGACGTCTTTTGGGCTGAAATGATGATGATGATGATGATTGCATTATTAATTGTTCATTAAAAGTTTACGGTAATCTTATACTTATGACATATGACCCACAAACAGTTTTCAACCTTTTCCCATGGTAATAAAGTTCGTTTTGGATTAATTGTTGATGTTGTTTTTATGAAATTGAGAGCATAATACCAATGGGGTAAATACAAGGTGTAAACAGACCCGTCACGAAGCCGTCAACCAAGCATTCTGTACATCAAACTGAGTGACCCTATGCGAAAATTATTGTTATGAAACGCCTTTTTGTTTCGGGGTGGAAAATCACGTTTTACGGTAAAACTCAATGTAAACCACTCGCAAAATTGTGCTGATGGAGGCATTGAATAGAAAACGGGTCATGGACGCATTTAAAGTATAGTTACAACCTTAAAACCTTGGTTCTGTAAAGTGTCGGACGTAAAGAATAGCACCATCCCATATCTTCTCGTGGGTGTCGTAAGAGGCGACTAAGGGACTTGCTAGAGAATGTGCAGCAGCGTTCTCCGTGTTTTTTGTAACAACCGTACTGCGATCGCCAACCCGCATGCTAAGCGTGGCGATTATGGCAAAACCCTTTATAAGCGCAAAAATGTGGCGACACTAAGGGGAGACCTATGTCCAGCAGTGGACGTCTTTCGGCAGAAATGATGAACCTTAAAAAGAAGTATTAAAAAAAAAAGTGGAAAAGTAGGAACTTTGACACCCAATATCTCCGTAACTAAAAGGTTCACAGGTATAGTTCAGAACAAAAAAATGATCGCAATGACAGTTAGTACGGCTTTCGGGTTCGTTAAGGGTCTTTATACACCCATTATTGTTAATGTAAAGATTCTTACGACATTAATAAAATGGAAGCAGTGTTCACAGTCACGAATCAAAGAACATGGACAGGGAGAAGATTTTGTTTAAAACCTTGTTTTTGCTTTTCATTTTCCGAACATCTCCATAATTTTATCTTATCATCATCTTGTCAGCCGAAAAACCACCACTCCTGGTCAAATGACTCCCATAACCGTCGCCATATTGGCCGAATATGGTGTTTCACTTATCATTTTTCTATTACCACATATTGCAGACATTCCTACACAAATACACACGTACCTGAGACCATTTTCACAAGATTACCCAAAACGAAAAAGTCTATAAACGGCTCTCATACTATAACTTCGAGACTGTCAAAGGGTCCGTCATTGTGATACAACAGTCCCCTGCGTACCTTAGGGACCACCCCGATATTTATGGGGACAAAATGATAGGGGTTCGAGTCTTTTTCCATCGAATTCTATCGATTCAAAGGCCCTAGTACCAACGCGCGACGTAATAGCAACGTAATTTAGAAAAAAACCGGTCAAGTTCGAGTCGGACTCGCGCACGAAGGATTCCATAACATTATTTATAAAAACGAGCAAAAATCTCTTTTTTGTATAGGAGCCCCTTAAATATTTATTTTCTTCTGTTTTTAATATTTGTTATTTTACATGGATCGAATACTTACCTGA
This sequence comes from Cerastis rubricosa, assembly GCA_949152445.1. Classification (NCBI taxonomy): domain Eukaryota; kingdom Metazoa; phylum Arthropoda; class Insecta; order Lepidoptera; family Noctuidae; genus Cerastis; species Cerastis rubricosa. Next base: position 7,389,391 of record OX424547.1, read on the forward strand.
CCTCCACGATTCAGTTGTCGTGGTTCTATATCAATCAAGTTTCAAATAGAAACTGTTCTAAATTGTCTATGTATAAAATACGGCTAAACGTACAATTAGATTACTATTTACTTTATTAGGCTACGATGGATGGCATTCCTGAATTACAGTACTAGGCGGAACTCGCAGTATGGAGTGATAAATTAGATTTTAAAGGCAATATTATGTCCATTTTGAACTGATAGGTTCTGTATGGTGTCGGACGTACAGAATAGCACCATCCCATATCTTCCTGTGGGTGTCGTAAGAGGCGACTAAGAGACTTGCCAGAGAAAGGGCAGCAGCGTTCTCTGTGCTTTTGTAACAACCGTACTGCAATCGCCAACCCGCCTGCCAAGCGTGGCGATTATGGCAAAACCCCCCAAAATGTCAATTTGGCGACACTTGGGACACTTCATCATGTTCGAGTGCGTTCATGAATATCCCACCAGGTGGACCGATGACCTGGTGAAGGTTGCGGGGATTCGCTGGATGCGAGTCCCACGGGACCGGTCAATGTGGCGACACTTGGGGAGGCCTATGTCCAGCAGTGGACGTTTTTCGGCTGAAATGATGATGATGAAAATCCAACTATAGGCCGTCATTACGCTTATGTCACTAGGTCCAAGATACAGAGTAACTGTCTAGTTTGGGCACACTAGCAACAGCATTATGTTAACTCGTTTCCACTCTTGTGTATAACTGTTCCAGCTCATTGTACCAATGTACCTGGCTATAATAAACAAATATTTTTTTAATGTTGGGATCGGCTTCCAGTCTTACCGGATGCACGTGAAAGCCAGTATTTTGGAGCGTTTACATAGAGTGACCGCCTATCTGACCTCCACAACCCATATAGTACTGGGTACTACGAAACCACCTTGTAAGACTGATTGTGAAGTTGTCTAAACTAATGTAGTTGCATGTCCACTCATACAAATATAGTATGAGTGGACATTTAACTACTTATAAAGAGGAGAGATTTGTTTGTTTATTTGTTTGTTACGATTTATATGAAAAACTACTCGACCGATTTTAAAAATTCTTTCACAATTAGAAAGCTACATCTTTGCCGAGTAACATATGCTATGTATGTACTTTAAAACAATTTTCGCGGAAGAAGTCGCGGGCGAAGTGCTCGTATCCAATAAACCAAATAGCCGAATGTTTGTTGCCTCAACTGCAATGTAAATATTTTATCGACTGTACTAAAGAACGTAACTTTAATAAAAACAAAACCACTTCAAAGTTACCCAATCAGAACTTAACATAGATTCACTCTACTTACCAAAGTCATAACTTTTTACAAGCAAAAAAATTACATCTCTATCAATCATATCTACTATTTTGCGTATGAAGTTAAACGAAGTATACTATTCGCAGTTGAACGATAATCGCTGTTTGGAGAAGTTTCCGACGAGTTTCGCGAACTATAACGACTTCCCTTCGAGTAAGGAATAAGGATGCGAATTCGCAAAGTTTCGCAGTGCGAGTTAGTTTTTATGAGTATCGTGTGAGGACGCGAGGTGAATGTTTTAAGTGCTTTCTTAGCTTCGTGTACGGTTAGTGTAATTTTATGTTTGGTTTCATTAGTCTTGAAATAGGAGATGTAGTGACGAAAAATTAAAAGGGTATGCTTAGATGGTTTGGTCATGTGGGAAGGGCGAGTAAAAGGCGACTAACAAAAAGTATTAACAAGGCAGATGTGAGTGCCAACGCAGGGAGGGGACGCCCTAGAAGGACATACACAGACCTTATTGGTTAGGTTCTACAGAAGGGTGCGTAGTACTCGTAACCGGCGTGCGTGTATGAACGTGGATGAGGCAACGGAGTATGTATGGATCGTAGGATGTGGCGTTCTGTGGTTCCTGCCTACCCCCATGGGAAAAAGGCATAAGTAAATGTGTGTATGTACGTATGATGTAGGAGTAAAGAATTCTGAGGACTTTAAAGTTACTTAAACACGTGATTATAATCATGATAACCAACAACTTAAAATGAAACTAAGTTGGTCACTAATATTGGTGCTGGAACTACAAATCTATCAAAATAACCTTTAATACAAGTTGTCAAAGTGCTGTTTTTTGAATCCTTATTTAATTTATGAAGGGTTTGATCAGACATGATCATGTCACCGTCATTGGTCTCACAAAATATCTACTATCTACGTTTAATGGATAATTTAACTAATTTTTAAAAAAAATTGCCTCTTCTGACAGTGGACGGGCTTGAAGCAAATTACATATACCCATTTCCCGCAGATCCCTATCATATTCCAGCATAAAACTGCCCCCTCGCAACTTCGCTCCGGGCACACTCAGACACCACATGGTAAACATCCTCAACCACGCCATACTCAGCACAATTTAGTGAGTTGGATTTACCCATCAGGAAAGCTTGTTTAGCGGTAAGTTCACTTACATGCAAATACTAACTAACCACAACAATCACCAACAAAGACTCTCATACAAGACATAATACATAAATACCATCCATTTAACACAGACAGTGTCACAGGCAGCAGTAATGCTAGAACAGTCTGGAACATTCTAGTTCACAGGCCACTGCATCACGATTATTGCAGTAATCCCAACGTTACCAGTATAATGCTGTCAAATGGCGAGGCATTTCCCGTTATTGTTGTTGCAGCAAACGACTGTGCCTCGTAAATTAGCAGGATTATATCACGGATATTGCCAGCTTAACAGCTGTTTGTAACATGTTTGTTCAAGAAAAATATGGTTAAGTACAATGTTCTCGTTTATGTTTTCTTGTATTGTTAAATTGGTTCTGTTGTGTCGTGTTCTTAATGGCTTGGAAACATAAAATAACATTTATGCCTATAATCCATTTTGACAATGTTTTAAGTCCTATGCAATAGGGGCCGAGCCTATTACCGTCAACCGGGCACAAATCTAGACTCTTGCTTCTACTGAGTAATTTCTGATGGAAAACCCTATAACACTTTGCCCAACCCCGGTATCGAAGCCTCATGCTCAGCAGTTGCGCTTGTGAGCACGAGACCAACGGGTCAGTTAAACTGTTAAACCACACTGCTAACAAGGTATTCTGCCTGCGTTCACAAGTTAACAATGAATAGTCTTCAAATAAAAAAGGCACTGTTCAATTGATATTTAACATAAGGTCAATTTTGCAAAGGCAAAACAATATTATCCGGTATTAAGTGTTATGCAAAATATTTAGTTTTAATTTCGCGAAAAATATCCAGGCCTGGATGCAGGATGGACATGACCGCTAGGACGCGTGGTCGTGGAATCAACACCTCCATGGAGAGGCTAAACACGTGTCGAGTTTAGGTCTGGATGCATGCCACCAGGGACTCAAACTGTAACCGTAATAAGTGTTAATAAGTGCACTTTTAAATATAACAGATACAATAATGTTACCGAATCAAACTGTAACCTTTTATATGTGTTAATATGACATGTTTAACTGAAATAGTCAATTATAGCTGCGTAGTACGCTGCGTTTACCTGTTACACTTATTAACACTGTTAACATTTTTATATCTGTTACAGATATGTTACGGTTGAAAACACATTTAAAAGTGTTACATAAATGATTCTGTTACCAATTCAACATGTAACACTTATAATTCTGTAACCTTTATGACGGTTCTCTATTTTTAAGTCCCTGCATGCCACGCTAGTTAATATTGCTTTTGCTGCCTGTGCATATTTTCTGCATCCTGCAACCCATGGATCTTTTTCGCGGAATGAAAACTAAATATTTTGCTTAACATATTATAAAGTCATGCATTCCGCAGCAACGCCTGATTCTATAACTTATCTTTCCTTCAGTAGAAACCAACGGATTAGTAGTTTGATTAGTATTACATACACACTGACAGTGCCAGCAAGTCCACACCAGACGGCCAGACAAACGATCGCGCGATACATATTTAGCCGCAGCTGCCCCGTCACTCAGTGTTAAGAGCGTTTATACCCTACGGCATTTCATACAAACTTTCAAGTCGTTATTTTCCGATATGACTGAACAGATTTTAATGAAACTTCCTGCACATAAGCAGTATACATAGGTCTAAAAAGTTACTAAAAATAATTTTATCATTTTTACAGAACAAAGCAGACCCCGACGCTACGAAGCTTGGATTAATTTATTTTTGGTTTTTTTGAGGTTTTTCTGCCGGGGGCTTTTTAAATTTTTAATTTAATTTTTTTTCATGCTTTTTAAACTTAAATAGTTTTTTCTTAGCCTTAACTTAACTTCTTCTCGACAAAGTCTAGGTATGTACTTACCAAAAGATATAGACAAATGATTATAAAAAAAACGGGTTGCACTCCGGGAGTGCCGGCAAAATTAAAAACTTAAATATTAACGTTGTGTTTTTTTGATATTTTGGAATGGTTAGGGAATAATTTTGCACAAATTGCTATAATTATCTGTCTAAAAGTACTTTCATTTATGTGGTAAAATACAATATTCATTTATTGCGCTATCGTACACAAACATGAAAATTTATATTACATTAAAATTTAACACTTTAGAACTATTACAATCCGTCTAACGAATTATACCTCTTTGGAGAAACCGAAGGTTTTGTTTGTGCATAAGATAATTATCCAGTTTTGGAAACCCAAACTCAATGACAGATGTCATAAAGTTCAATTCCTTCGTAACCTAGTGCCAATCCGTCTTACGAATTTTCGATCAGGACACGTGTCCTGACGCGAGTTTAACATTTTTTTCCCATCACAAAGTGCACAACGCCGCTAAAGAAGTTTTCACTTCAAAAAAGTACTGGCCTCTATTGATTTTTGACTGTAGGTTGCCTCTGCATTTATTACTGGTACGAAATAAAAAAAAACCCAATATTTTAAAATATTTTTGGAACAAGGCCGCTGGCTTCTAGATTAGGGTCAAAGAGTAGAATATTTATACCTATGAACCCTTTCATTTTCATTATGTCCCTACATACGTTAAATTTGTGTTTTTCCGTAGAGTCGATACACATTACAATAAGATTAGCATATGGTGTTTTAAAAATATTGGTGACTTTTTTCAGCATACTTGACAAACTGCAGTCTTACCACACTTTAAAATAAGTGTGGCAAGTCTGCAGTTAATAATCTGCATCACTGTCAAAATCTCAATGACCTTTATTTAAGTTACGTTAAGGTTGTGACTGGATCATTCCTGTCAGAATAGGCTCTAACGAGCTAAGCTCAAACAATTCCATTTAAAAATAAATCTTGAATTGTAAAATAAATAAAAAAAACATCACTGTAAGTAATAACAACCAGGGGTTGTAACCAATCACATTGTTGCATTGTTCGAAGAACACAGTAGATTGCTCCCCCCTCTATTCCTGTTCCCCCCTCCTGCTGATGGAACCGCTCTCATTCCTTTTTATGATCGTCGGGTAACGTGGAAAGTTTGTTCGGGAGACGGTAACTGATACCGGAACGGTCTGGCTTCAAGGAAGACAATAACAGATGTACCGATAGCTCAGCGATGGTGCTGACATCTACAACTTACGGAAGAGTTTTACAACTTGAGGACGGTTTAAAAATATTTACCTTCTCTGAAGTTTTGGATGAATTGTTTTTGTGTTGTCTGATTTAGTAATTTAGGAAGTGGATTCTAGAAAAAAAAATACCTATCTACCTACAGCTTGATTTACTTTAAGTTCGTAACGTAAGCTTCTTCGTACGTAACGTGATCTTTATTTAATAGATCTTTATTTCAATTAGACCATTACAGGCACTTTTGAAAGTCAAAAACCAGAACAAAACGCAAAGCTACAGTCCCAGTCACAAGACATAATAACTGTGAAAGTACTGTAGTTGCTCATTTCAAAGCATAGATCTATATAGAGAAGAATGGGCAAGAAACTTCATGGACACTCTTTTAAATCAAAATATGTTAAAAAATCTTGGTTATATCATTCGTGTTGAGAATTACTAGTATGTGTGAACGATGTAGAAATACGGGCAAGAGTACAGAGTAAAAACTTAAATCAGTAATTCGAAAATAAAGTAATTCAAATAAACCGTGGCAGCTAAGATATGACTCATGTATCAGCCATCACTCAACTCAACCATATTGAAGGGAACTAAATATAAACTAAGTATAAACGGTACGCTGAAGCTAAGCACCTAACACGATTAAAAATTAAATGTTGGCATTATAAAAATACACAACACTATTTATTTAAACTGTCAAACATTATAACCACTTCCTCTGTTGTATAAAAATTTAAAATTCAATTTAAAAGTGTTGTGCAATTTTTTAAAGCGTGCGACATAACCACATAACCTTAAAGATTTTTATTATATTTTCAAGCTCAACATCACTTTATTACAGTGACTAGGAAACTCGGGGACACGTAGACAACGGGAAGGCTCGTAATTAAAAAAATCATGTACGTACGTGGGAAAAAGGTTTTATTTCACAAAAGTTGTGAGCAAATGAAGAGTAAGGCGAATTAGAACGCACGCGGGGTCTGGAATTTTTAGGGTTGCCAAGTAATAATTTAGCTGGGTGGTCTGATTTTATGGTTTTAGTTTTGGACTAAAAACTGATTATGTGTTCATCTTATCTGCTTAGCCTTTTTACAACTTTGTTTTAGCCAGCTTCCAGTTTAACTAGTTACAGCTTAATGCCAGTATTTGTATGGTCTTCATAGAGCGGCTGCTCGTTTCCATAAAAAAAACCATCTTTGTCAGTTGATGTTTTGAAATTTTCATTAGAATATTAATGAGATGTAGTTTATCGCGAGATACATTATTATTTTACAGGACTGCGGGATAGCCAGTTATGTTTTCATTATTTTAAAAGATTTTGATCCTTTTAAATAATGAAAAAATAACATTTAGATCAAAGAGACCAGCGCCGAATTCAATTTCAACTTTGTAAAGGATCATGTTTTGGACTAGAACTTTCCACAAACAAAATTCTAGAAACGAGACACTAGAACTAATAGAATAAAATTGATACCAAGCCCTGATACCAAATTTAAAAAAAATCCGTTTCTCTCTTGGACACAAAAATAGTTAACAAAAATTAAGCTGAGCGGGCGAGCAGAATTCTGACGAGTTTCTAATGAACCGTCCCCTGTTCGCGGCGAATTTTCACGTCCTCACGAAATATGAGAGCTTGCCACACTAAAAAATAATAACCGCAGGACGAAGTGACGTAATCTAAGTAGAGACGTCCGTTACGTGAGTCCGGGCTGAAAAATTATTCTTTCCAGTATTTTTGGAGGTATTTTTCAAAATGGGAATAAAGTTTTTTGCAAGTGCTGTGTAATTTTCTTTTACGTGTTGAATTGTTTCAGATTGCTCTTTCTTCTGTTTCTCTATTTAATTAGTCCCTCGTTAACATAACATAACGCCCATGAAATTGTGATCCCCGAAGGGTTAGGCAGAGGTGTACGACAACAAAACATTAAGGTATAAATGCAAAAAAGCATAAGACTAGGACTTACTAGTCTTATGTTTTAAATGTTAAAGAGGAAATATCAGTGAAAATTTTAATAGTAGTTGATGAATTTTTTTGCCTGTACACCTAACAATTTTGTTGACTGTACTTAATAGTACACCCACATTTCGCCAATAATATGTTTCAGTCCCATGTAATAGCGAGCCTATTGCTGTCCAATAAGTACAAATCCTGATGGAAAAATATCAATAACACATTGCCCGACGGACATTTACGAATCGTACCCAGCACGCGTAGCATGACCACTATAGAAACGAGTTTCGTCTACGGAAGAATGGATATAATGACAGATAGACAATGAAAATGTGTCAGTTTGTCGATTCTTCCGTCAACATTTAGCCCGTTTCTACGGCGTTCATACTACCCGTAAGCTGAGCGTGTGATCTTGCACCCGTGCAGGACTACACGCTTGTGAGCACTAAAACGACGAGGCACTCGCTTGAATAGTAGGCGCTTATTTTATTGCAACTCCGTACTACGCTAGGTTATGTCAAGGTCCAACGTGGTCCAGGTGTGTTAAGGTCGACTATATTATACAGCAAAAAACATGCGCTACCGTTTTTGCCAATGATTTACCTGCCCCCAACTACACATCACTGGCGTAAATAGATAAGCTGACTAGCCATATCCAATAATTATTCACACCTGTGCACCAACATGAATTGTTTATCTAAAATCTTAAAAACTGGGATAGCGACCGTAGTGTAAAAGCGTTGCACTCACAACACAAATAGCCTGTACCAACACAGACAACGGGTGACGCCATCAAAATCATGCAATCTGTTTGTCCAAACTTTTTAAAATTCCAATTGGAACGCAGCAATCACTAGGAAGTGACACATCAAAGTGACGCGCAATAAAGCGTACCATTCCAAATTTATACGAATTTCGCGCCAAAACATCGCTCTGGCCACTCGCAAACAACCTTTTTCATGTTTTTGCTATGAATTTTTAGTGTTCCATGTTTAAAATTTGCGGTTTTTAGCCTATGTTTATATTGATTTTTGTTTGTTTTTGCTGTCCGTTGGACTCGACTAAATGGATGTCGATAGCGTTTGGACCTGTCAAATCGGTGTTTGGCTTAAACCTTAGTTTCAAAACAATAGTGGCAGGTTATTTCAACGCCATTTATCGATGGAGCTTTCTATGTCTATATTTTATTAAAACGATGAGTATAGTGCTTTTCGACATTGTCGGGAGGGCGCTATTGGTTAATAACATTAAATAACGCCTGTGATTCCCTAAGTATTAGGCAGAGGTGTTCCTAATAGTACATCCACATTTCGCCAGTTATGTTTAAGTCCCATGTAATAGGGGCGAGATACGCACGACATTACTGCAATTGAGAGGAATATCCTGGATAAGCCTGGCACAAGAATGTGCAGCTTGACACAAGCAAAAAGAGGTCCATACCTATCAGTGGGTGGTGTCGGGTTGTGATTGATAATGATGATGAATAGGGGCAGACTCCGTGGCTGTTACTGATACATTTCTGATGGTTTCCCATCACCGTAACACTTTGCCCGACCTTGGCATTCAAACCCAGTACAGTCGAGGTTTGCGACCATTTTTTTTTATTTTTTTATATCTTCTTAAAGTTATTATTTTACTCGCCAAACATAGCAGTTTGATGGCGAGAAGCGCACGTTTATCATACATAACTTAAAATTATTAACTTGACGTTAAATTAAATACTCAGTGTCGGACAATAACGCATTTGTTCGCTGATAAAATTACGTTTGCGGACGGACAACAAAGACCAATAGACCAACTGGGCACTGTTGGTAAATATTTGTGGGATATTGTACGGTGGCTTCGCGAACAATAGTCAACGACTATGTTAATTTTTTTATCATTAACATCTAGATATTATATTTATAATAAAGCTGAAGGGTTTGTTGGTTTGTATGAACGCGCTAATCGAACTACTGGTCTGATTTGAAAAAAAAAACTTTCAGTGTTATATAGCCCAATTATCGAGGAAGGCTATACAAAGGATAGGAAGGATAGGCTATTCATCATCACGCTACGACCAATAGGAGTGGAGCAGCAATGAAAACTGTTGCGAAAACGGGGAAAATGTGACGCAAACGAAGTTGCGCCGGACAGCTAGTACTAGTACATATATAAAAACAGATTGCAGTATATGTATCGGATTCCACAAAGTAAGTAAGTAGCATTAAATCTCTGGCAATCAAGTGACATGCTGCTCCTTATTATGCTATGAAATAGGAAGTAACACATTCTAAACACCATTATAACAATCCGATGTCTCACTAGTGATTATTATTAGATTAAACAAATAAATCGACTCCATAACTGAACCGTGCAAACGATCAATAGGCAAAGCGGCCGAACAATACAAGAACTAATCGGAAGTTTTAGTTAGTTCGGTAAACTGAGATCTACCAACGCTTCGGGCAACTTTTGATTAGCCAAGAGATGCCCAATGGTCTTTGGTGATCTGCAAATGTTTTTGTTTTGTTTATTTGTGTTTACCGTGCGTTAACTAAACGAGATTTGTACAACTCAATTAGACTTGGTTGTTATGGTTTAATCGGGCTGTGCCAATTAGGATTTTGGAGAACGGTTATCGAAAATAAAGATATCTTTTTAGACCTATGTACATCTTTTATTTATATTGAAGATATTATGTTTGTAGGTTTTTTTTTGTATTGCTTCTAAATTCATTTAAAAGACATTTAATGTTTTTTCTTACTAACTGTACTTTTTGACACGCAAATTTTTATTGATGACGAATTAGGAACAACGATATTAAATAAATATTAATTTGTTTTATAAGAATCGGGAAAAATCGTGTGAAAAAAATTTTAGGTAATGTCACATATGGCGAAAATACCAATGTAGTGATGTAAAACCTTAAAGTGGGGAAAAAGACCCATGGCAACCAGGCATTCCTTGCTGCCACTGAGTAATTCCTGATGGAAAATCCCAATAACACTTAGCCTGGCCTGGTAACCGGACCGACCTCAAAAGTCATGCTTAGCTGTACCGTTTGCGACCAAAATAAATAATCATCTGCATACTGCAAACTGCAACTATGTTGGGGTCGGCTTCCAGTCTTACCGGATGCGGCTCAATACCAGTATTTAACATGAAGCAACTGTCTTTTTGACCTCCACAACTCACTTAGTACTGGGTAATACGATACCCCTTGGTAAGACTGGTTATCAGAATTTCAGGTCACTGACTACCTGTAACGACTGTCAAAGATCTAAAAATGATAACCGGGACCAACGGCTTACCGTGCTTTCTGAGGCACGGAGGAAACTCGGTATGTAATGGGTGGTGTGTTATGAGTGCACCCATCCACAGACCAAGCTAGGCAAGCGTGGCTTAACCTAAAGATGGATCATAGTGGCTATTATTATTTAACCACGCGATCCTCCTTTGCGACCACAAGAAACAATAAAATAAATATCTCTCCTAATTATCTCTACACTAATTTATACTACAACATAATCTTTAACCCGTAACTCGCAGGGTATCAGAACGTCGAATTAATGACGGGGTCTCCCAGACCCCAGCAAAATAGGAAGCTCCAATCAGACAGTGCTTACTGTACCGAATTAAATGGCGCGATGGCGGTCCAGTTTACGGATCATCGCCTCTGTGACCGGTCACAAACTAGATGTTTTCATGTCAGTACGGTTTGTGACTTTGTTGTAGTTTGCGAAGTGCTTTATTTTTGTTGCTCATAAAAAGGTGGCTGAAAATACAAAAGCACACAGGATTTGATCAAACCGTTTATACGTCGCTTTAATGTTAATGATAGTTTTAGTGACCAAGTCAGTTTAAAAACATAAATTGAAAAAGTTCATGTTCGGTTATAAGAAGTTTCTAAAAAGAGGGGGGCGATACAGATATTTATTAAGTCCGAGGGCACATTGATAATAGCAATACGTTGCCTTATACAGACATAAGGATGCTTGTTTACTTTATTTTCTGATGTTATAAGCAGAGGTCGGTATTAGGTAAAGTTATTTATGTACTTACACTGAATTCATATAGAAAAGAATAAAGTGGATATGCCTCGAATCCAGAGATTATTTTAAAGAGCAGAAAAATCCCTTGATTTATTAAATAAAAGAGTTATATACTTTTACACAATTTAAACCATCCGACATCGGATGTCCGAAGTTGCAAAATTCCAATGCGCACGTTGCCACATTTGTAGTTTATAAATCCCGGGAAATCCCGGGAAGATCCATATAAACATCAACGTTTCGATGCAAGTACAAAAATAACTTGACCAAACATAACCAAATTATTTGTACATACAGCTCAACATGCAGATATCCGTGTACATACTAACAAACAGTAATACACATACTAACAATATTTATTTATTTTAATTTCATCGACTCAAGTAACGCAACCAGAGAATTCGATTGAACGAGCGCAATTTATTACGAAAAAAATCATATCTCGAACGAAACGTTCCACAAAAAGAGATAAATCAGAAGCGAAATGTTATAAACAAAATAGCATATTGGTGAAGGGGCGAATGTGATATTAACGAAACATTTCGGACCTCCCCTCAAGTTATTATTGCGATAAATAAATAATTTCACTATTGCCATTTGTCACGTCAGCCGACGTGTTTACTGTTCACTGTTAACAGGAAATCACGTACGAAATAACAGTCTAAGTATTACGGTTCGCCCTGAGGGATTTTGGTTATTACAAGATATTGCAGATAGCAATATAGTTACATCCCGATGGTCAATCGAACCCAACTATTATTGCGAAGAAATTCCCTCTAGCGAAATTGTCGCGTCGAATGGGTTAGGTCGTTCATCAAAGACATGATTCTGGTGTTCAAGATCGCGAAATCCCGTTTAGATTGTAGTAAGAGCCAATATGTGTCGGTCTTCATTGAAATCCTGAAGCTCGAAGGTTTATTGGCAATTGGCGATAGGTCGGGGTCCTAGAGACCGTTTGGTGATCGTTGGCTGTAAAAATCTTTACGGCGTATAAACTACGGCAGCGTAGGGTTAAGTGTGATTAGGGTATGCTGCGTGTTGCGAAATCGACACCTTCGGATGAGGGGTTATTGCCGTTTTGAATTCAGAACGCGTTGAATGAGTTATATGATTTAGTAATTTGATTTTGCAGCAATAGGTACATTGATCGGAAAAGGTTTTCATCACTTGGAAATATTATGGCTCGTTTTGAACATCGGAAAAGCGCGCTTACAAATTGAACTATATTTTTCAGCAGCTAAGAGAGTATTCTATGACCTAACAATGGTCTACTTGTGGCGACAGGCTGGCCGACAACTCTAATTAGCTTATTTTTAACCCCCGACCAAAAAAGAGGGGTGTTATAAGTTTGACGTGTGTATCTGTGTATCTGTGTATCGGTGTATCTGTGTATTTGTGTATCTGTGTGTCTGTCTGTGGCATCGTAGCTCCTAAACGGATGAACCGATTTTGATAAAAGTGGTGTCGTTTGAAAGGTATTTTAATCGAGAGTGTTCTTAGCTATGTTTCGAGAAAATCTGCTCAGCCGTTTGAAGATCATCACCTCTTTTCTAGTTGATGTAGGGATATATAAACTTTCATAGGTAGTCTATTTGAAATGTCGCTTGTCACCATGGGCATTGCTGAGGGGGGGAGCAACCCCCCCTCCCCCCTAAAATTGTCATATTTTTTTTAAATTTATATGTTTCCTTGGTTTCGTTAACCAGGAGTAGGACAGTCAAGACTAAGAAAAAATAAAATAAGTTTAAAAAGCATGAAAAAAAATTAAATTAAAAATTTAAAAAACCCCCGACACAAAAAACCTCTAAAAAGCCAAAAATAAATTAATCCAAGCGTCGTAGCGTCGGGGGACCGCTAAGAAGACCGCTTAGTACAAGCACGGAACAAAGCGGACCCCCGACGCTACGACGCTTGGATTAATTTATTTTTGGCTTTTTAGAGGTTTTTTGTGTCGGGGGTTTTTTAAATTTTTAATTTAATGTTTTTCACATTTGTGATTAAAGTATGGATAAGAAACGATATTAATTACGAGAATTTATCTGTGCGCATAAAGTGTGTAAAAATACCTTTAACGAAACCGAAAGGCAATTGTTTATCGTCCCCCCGTCATTGCGATCATTTTTTTTTATTCTCGACCACATATGAATCTTCTGATAATTGAGATATTGGGGGTCTCGCCCCAACTTTTTCACAGGTTTTTTTTTTTACTTAGTTTGATGTACATATGCTTGGTTAGCAGCGAGTGGTTGGCGAAAGCAGCGGTGGCCCAGTGGTGGCAGCCCCGACTTACGAGAAGTAAGCCGTGGGTCCGAACTCAAGCAGGCGCATTACTTTGTGTAATTTATTTCATCACCGCTGCCCTCAAAAACGGTGAAAGGAAACATCGTGAAAAAACCGGCATGTCTTAGAACTAAAAATTCGAAGACATTTGACATCTAGCAACCCGCACTGGGCCCGCGTGGTGGATTACAGCCCACTCCCTCCCATAGAGAGGAGGCCTGTGTCCCAGCAGTGGGAACATTATAGGTTGATGATGATAATGATGCTCGGTCGACGGCTTCGTGAAGGGCCTGTTTACACGTATAGTTGAATGAATCGGACGACAACATTGCTTAAGTAAACCTGGCAGCTCCGCAGTACTTTTAAAGCTGTTCCTAGTATTTCTACGTTTCCCTTTTCATCCTCGTCCTGTAATTTTAACAAGTGACAGTCGACTTTAAGTAAACGTCTAGTGCAGTACATCGGTGTCTACTGTCACCTGTTTGTGTTAGCAGTTTTATTCCCAAGTAGAATACTTCGTCAGTTACTTGGAAAACCCATTGGTAAGTCTTCAATCGAATCTCAGGCTAGATATTGTGATTGGTTGGCCATTTTTGGGCAAATAATTATTGACTGTATTATCGGGTACTGTTTAAAATGTTACAATAAAATACCTCCCCCCATTCAACAACTGAATGAAACGAAATTTAAATGTTGCATAAAACGCACACTATGTAGCCAAGCATATTATAAGTTGTTGTTAAAATGCTTGGCGCAATGCTGGTCCTGCTCCACAACCATAGGGGCAACCTGAATCATGTGAATTACCATTTGAAGTTATTGTGGAACCAGCAGAAGATTGTAAAAATATATTTGCATTGTATAGATTCAATCTAGTGTTATATATTTGCATAGCACATGTGTGAGTACTACGTACTGCAAAGCCACCATTTACTGAGTACCTACATCTTTCATTGACGCGAATATACCCTGGTGGTTGAGTGAATGTCATGCTCACTTTAATGTCACGCTGATGGTGGCGGGTGTGTCGGGTTATTTAGTTCCCTTCAATATGGTTGAGTTGAATGATGGCTGATACATGCGTGATGTTCGTGAACGGGCGCTGTTAGTTGTGACTGGTCATCTCTTAGCTACCACACTTTATTTTAATTACTTTGTTTTTGTATTACTGATTTAATCTTTTACTCTGGACGCTCTTAACTTGCCCGTATTTCTACATCGTTCTCACATATTTGTAATTCTTAACATGAAAGATGTAACCAAGATTTTGTAACATATTTTGATTTAAAAGAGTGTCCATGGAGTTTCTTGCCCATTCTTCTCCATAGAGATCTACGCTTTGGAATGGGCAACTTCAGTACCTTCACAAGTTATTATGCCTTATGACTGGGACTGTAGCTTAGCGTTTTTTTTTTGTTTTTTGACTTTCAAAAGTGCATGTAATGGTATAATTGAAATTAACGCTTTGAGTTGAGTTTTGAGTTTGAGGGTATAGAAAAGGTAGGATCCGTCGACATGACGACAGGGTGTTGGGTGGGCCTTGCCTATCTTCTATGTATATCTATATAAAATCTATATATTAATTACTAAACATAAAACAATTAAAACTAAAATAACAACAAATTATAAAAGGGCTTCAAAAAACTCCTCCTCAACGCTATCAGCTGGTAACGTGCCCAAGAGACTGGCGGCGTTGCCACGTTGAATGGCAATACTTAGCCTCTGGCTATGGTAAAACCCAGCCCTTGGGTCACGGGAAGCGTCAACTAGGCGTTTAGAAATTTCCTTAAAAAGGCTGTGAGCACTCGGACCCATATATTAATTAAATACTACTAATAATAAAGCTGAAAAGTTTGTTTGTTTGTTTTGCTTGAACACGCTAATCTCAGAAACTACTGGTCAAAAATGTGGAAAAATTCTTTCAGTGTTAGATAGCATGTTTATCGAGGAAGGCTATAGGCTATATATCATCACGCTATGACCAAACGGAGCGGAGCAGCAAGGAAAAATGTTGCAAAAACGGTCAAAATGTGACGCAGACAAAGTTGCGCGGGACAGCTAGTATAGTGTAGTAGCAATATATGTCTTAAGACAAAAATAAATGTAATTTCAAAATGTTGATCGCAGTATTTTCTGCACGGTGTTGCTGTAGTACTTTTTGTACTATACGCTAAAGAAATATTCAGAACTAAAGTACCTAAAGAAGCCAACATTAACACGCCAAGCAGAAACCATTTCACTGTCAAACATAACATTCAAAATGGATGTTTTAAAACAAAAATCGTTGAAAATAAAGCTAAATCCCGTTCCGACATGTTTGCTAAATATCGTTCCCATGTAGGTGTCTCGTAAATCTCTATATATACTAACGGCTAATGTTGTTTGTCCGGGTTTATGTCCGACTTCATTACTGAGAGGAACGAGGTTGCATGGTTGGTTAGGTATTCTTACAGGGGAGTTAGGATTTAAATGTTTGCACATGCAAACATTTAAATCCTAACTAAGCTAAGATGCAAGCGGGTAAGATTTGTCTGTATGGTGTCAAACGTAAACAATAGCACCATCCCATATTCTCCCATGGGTTTCGTAAGAGGCGACTAAGGGATTTGCCAGAGAATGGGCAGCTGCGTTCTCTGTGCTTTTTGTAACCGTACTGCGATCGCCAACCCGCCTGCCAAGCGTGGCGAAACCCCCCAAAATGCCAATGTGGCAACACTTGGGGGAACCTGATATCCAGCAGAGGATGTCTTTTGGGCAGAAATGATGATAATGATGAAGATGCAAGCGCATGGACGCAAGTGGAAATTATATTTTTCCTACTCCTCCGCTCTTCATTTATGATTAATTTCGTTTCGTCGAGCTTCATTGTCCCAGCGCTTTTCTGGTGGTCGCCATTGTTGATTCTGGCTTTCAGGAGTTGCAGTAGTTTGGAAATAGTGTAGCCGGCTTGTCCCAAAAAGAAAAGGAAATTGTGGCCGAGATAAGCTGCCAAGGGGGATGTGTGGTGTTATGCGAATGGATAAAATAAAAAACTAGTACGTATTAGAAAGTTTGAAAGTGGCGCCGGAGACTGAAAAGTTGTGAGGTAATCGGTTGTCGTGGTATGGGCATTTGATGCGGAGGAATGAGGAAAATGTCGTTAGAAAAGTTTTGAGTATGGACCGGACGGATATGAGAGTAGAGGAAGACCAAATAAACGATGGATGGACTGTGTGAAGGATGATATAGCAAAAAAGAAGGTGTCTGATGAGATGAGGAGATGATGAGAACTATGGAAGAAAACGTGCTGCGCCACAACTGCGCCAACATGATGATGAGGATGACACTGTGATCTGTAGTCGGATAGCCACCGAAGTTTTTTTTTAACACCATTTCGGTTTTTGGTGAAATAATTTTTTTGATACAATCATGGTTATCATATTTACCTACATACATATATGGTTATCAATCCCATGAATTGAGAACTAGTAGAATATTTAGTATGGAAAGAAACTCCCAATTGCTGTTTTTCGTGGAAGCAATGATAAGGTCACAAACACTGGAACGCGCGGGAAGCGCATACAGAACAGTACTCGGAATCACTACAATTTGCTCTCATATTTTAAACAATGAAGACTTTCCACCAATATCCTACCATTAAAAACTACCAATCAACTAACAAAAGGTAACCTCAATCAAGCTAAAACGTTTTATCAATTTTCAATTCGCAAAACCAATAGGTACGGTCCACAGTCCACTACAAAGTACGACTCAATATCTTTGTTTTCCCAAACAGTCCCATAAAACAATGGCGTTTTCACTTCCAACAACCTTTTATCTCGAATTGTTTCAGGATTCAGGATCCCTTTCAAACTAACGTTGTTCGTCAGTCTACATCCCGTTCAAATGCTTTGTATATGAAGGGGATGGTACTATCGTTTTGGGAGCAGACCTGTGGTTAATAGGTTTTGTACGCTTACTTTGAAGTGTAAATCCGATGTGGTATATCTAAATCATCAAAAATCCTCTTCATATACAAAGCATTTGAGCGGGATGGTAGTGAGTGAGTGTTAGTAGTTCTCGCTATCATTTACCATATTGTTGGTCAAGTTGTCTTCAGCTGCCGAGTTTGGATTTCCAGGTCGTGGAAAATATTATTGGGTTTTCCATTTAGAATTCTCAGCACAAGCTTTGTGTCGGGTTTATTTTTATTTTAAGTTTTACGTTGCCCCACATATTGGATTTTTTTCTGTACCATGGGTGCGTTTACAAACATTTAAACTCACATGCACAAACAGCTAGATCCGGACAACAAACAAATATTTGTATGGTGTAGTGGCGTAGTTTGCGTGGCGTGGGTTTAATTCCTGCATGGAACAACGTGCAGGAATTAAACCCGTGAAACGCAGCGCATCAGCTAATCGCTTAGCCACTGAACCAACCGTGGTTTAGTTCTTTGCTTTTTCAGGGATCATGCTACATGCATTTTTGAGTCGGCCTGGTTGGGTACAAGAAGGGTACAAACTGTGATTGATAACCGGAACATCAGCGATTATTCAATTAAAAAAGTTTCTCACACACCATCATTATTTTCGATAGCTACCAAGTTCTCTCTTCTCTTCTTCAACCCTTGGCCACCCAAGGCTTAGGGTAGGTCTCTTTCAAATCTCTCCACTTTTGGCGGTTATGTGTCATGGCTATCCAGCTTCTTCCGGCCACTTTAATGAGATCGTCTGTTCAACTAGTCGGTTGTCTTCCCACATTCCTCCATCCCGTCCGGGGGGTCTCCACTCAAGCATTTTCTTCCCCCATCTTCCTTCCATCCAGTCTACGGCAAATATGGCTCGCCCACTTCCATTTTCTTTTTGCTATCACTTTTGCTATGACCGTGAGTCTCGTTTGTCTCCGTATTTCGGTATTTTTCACCCGGTCATGGAATGAGATGAGAGACCACGTTAAAAGCATCCAATTTTTTAAACAATAGGCAGCTTTAATACACACGGTTAGCTATGTTTACGAACATAATCAAAAGAAAAACATCGCCCTCAACATGGTGTAGACATTGTTGTTTGAGTAACAACAGTGCTAGTATCTGAGCTCGAAGTGATTCAAGTTTTGAGCAAACAAACAACAATAACTTGTTACAATGTAAGTACGGAACAGATCCCAAGTTGTGGTCACATTTGAGTTACATAACTATACTTACTTAGAAATAAGTTGTGGGTTTCTCACGTCCCTTGTTTACGAATCTCTTTGTAAGTTGACATTTAAACGCCTTTTTGTTAATGTGGTATCTTCTTTATCGTGTGGTTAATGCCTAACTTGGTGTCTTGAGTAATTTTATATGTTGCCAATGGACCTCCAACTTGGCTTTACATGCCGTCAAGAAATATTTCTCAGGCATGCTGCTTTCCTCACGTCGTTTTCTTCAACGAAGAAAGTGATAATTATACAATACGCTGTACGCACATGAATCAGAAAAATCAGAGGTGCGTGTCTTTGGTTCGAACTCGAGACCTACGACTTGGCAGAGCGACGGTCACACCACTAGGCTATATATGCTTGCCTGGTATCATCATCTGCCTAGCCTTTTCCCAAACTATCTTGGGGTCGGCTTCCAGTCTAACCGGCAGCTGAGTACCAGTATTTTACATGAAGCGACGGTCTATCTGACCTCCACAACCCAGTAACTGGGTAACACGATAACCCTTGGTAAGACTGGATGTCAGACTTTTGGCTTCCGACTACTCGTAACGACTGTCAAAGATCCACAAATGACAGCCGGGACCAATGGCTTAACGTGCTTTTCGAGGCACGGAGGAAGGAAACTCGGTATGTTATAATGGTTACCCACCCACGAACCAACCTCGGCAAGCACGGCTTGACCTTAAAGATTGACCCGAGCGAATGTTATTATTTAGCCACGAGCTCTCTCTCTCCTCCCTTACTGCTTGCGTGGTATATGGATATTAATCTGCCTAGTTGTTCCCAACTCTGATAGCGTCGGCTTTCAACGAAGTCTTTCAGAAATTGCACAAGTATTTTACAGTTTCAGTTTTTTTTTATCTCAGCCTACTCTATCCCACTGCTGGGCAAAGGCCTGCCATCTCTTTTAGAATACTTTAATTAAATTCATTCAGGATCCTATAAGTATTTAATCAACAATCAAACACTGGTAGAAAATGCCTATGGCATTAAGTCCGCCTCTGTACATTGTACTTGAAGTGTTAAATAAATAAATTAACTCACCACAATAAACTATTTACATTACATGTATTGTGTTTAACCAATAAAACCGTCACAAACAATCATGTTTAACACCTAATTTATCGCTCGGACAAACACAATCCTCTTTGACATTTAATTTAGAAGCATCACCAAAACATTTGTACCACAACAACCCACGATAAACACACATAAAAATATCATTTCGATACAAATCAATGATAATATAATAACAAGCGATCAGTCCCCACGGAATTACCCCTTTTACCCTATAATTTAGTACACGAATTGCGATTTACCCTTCCCCTTACCTATAATAAAATGCCCGGAGAAAGTATTAAAATGTCTGTGGAGGAGCCTGATTAAAACTGGGTATATATTTTTGGGGTAAGTTACTTTCATTTTGGGGAATAAAGATTTAAGTTAGAAAAGGAGTTTGCTGAATTATCTTTAGATTAGTTATGGAAACAGACATTGCTTTTTTATCGTGTGGTTAATGCCGAACCTGCCCTTGTATTTACAAACATTTCGATTCGATTTCGATTCGACTAGTCGTATGTCTATCTTGTTTGGCATTACGAAAGCGAGCGAAATAGACATACGACTTTCCGAATCGAAATCGAATCGAAGCGTTTGTGAATAGGGGGCCTGGTGCCTTTTTATGCCGCCCATGGCACTCTGACTTGGCTTTACATACCGTCAAGAATCTTTAAGGCATCCTGGTTTCCACACAATGTTTTCCTTCACCGACGCCAGTGATAATTACATACAAATAATAAAAAAATAACACGCTCATGAATCCGAAAAATCAGAGGTGCGTGTCTTGGGTTACATAGAAGGATACGTTTAAGTTGCACAATAGTTATCTCACCTTCTGTATTTGCATATTTTTAGGGTGGGAGGGTGGTTCTTCATCATGCACCCAAACTTGGATCAAGTTTTTGGGGGATTCCAACTCAATATTTTTGTATAACATTTTATTGATCTGCAGTTTACATATTCGTTTGTTTGCTAATTCTAATACAGTTGTAAAAAGGTTTGAACAATGACGGACTCCTGGCAAACTATATGTACCTAAATGCATAACTTTTTATGGTGTACTGGATCTAAGGGACAAGTTATGAATAAGGGGCTAAAAACAATAAAAAAAATACAGAAGTAAGTAAGGTTTTAAGTAATGATTCATCAAATCATCACTAATATGAATAAGTTTACGTAGTTAACCTTTTAAGCTTCCCCGTTGATAACGGAATAGAAGAGCATCCTTAAAACTTTCCTCGTGTCCCTACAAGCTATAAAAAAGTAACCAAAAGATACCAGAGTCAGCTAGATCAGTATCGGTCCTAAGTGTTCAATGAGCGGCTGACGTAGAAAATATAGTAGGTATGGTGACCGTTTTAAGTGTGCTGTTCAAGGTGGTGTTGCTTGTCAAGAAAATTTGTGTAAATATGTGAAACTTGGTACATTTATGTTCAAAATCAAAAATCAAAATATTATTATTTTACACTAGCTGTCCGGCGCAACTTCGTTTGCATCACATTTTCCCCGTTTTCGCAACATTTTTCATTGCTGTGCTGGTCCACTCCTATTGATTGTAGCGGTATGATATATAGCCTATAGCCTTCCTCGATAAATGGGCTATATACCATTGAAAGAATTTTTCAAATCGGACTAGTAGTTTCGGAGCCTATTCAATGCAAACAAACAATCAAATCTGTCCTCTTTAAAACATTAGTTTAGATAGACATGGGTACTTATAAAACGTCGACAAAAAGATGCTCGGTTCGGGTTGGTCGTTTCCTATGGAGAAGAAACGGCAAGAAACTCCATGGTTACTCTTTTAAAATCATTTGGTTTTACAATATTTCTGTAACAGCGTAGTACTTAAGTATGGGAAGACATCCTAGGCCCGACAATAAATCGTTGCTTACTACAAAACGTAGAACGAAATAAAAAGTTACCAAGGATCTAGGAATCTATAAGGCCTGCAATGTCCACACACTTACAAACAATCGGTAAATAGAAAAGAGTTTATACAACAAAAAAAAAAATAGAAAATATATCAATAAGGCTAAATTAAACAAGTGACACAAATGTTGTCATTCGTGCTGTAACTATTCTAAACAAAAGGTGTGAAGATTTTATCTATTGTAACAATTGATTAAAAAGAATGAAAAAAAAAAATAAGAATGAGAATAGTTAGAGACATCCACACATTTGTGCCGTTTATGAGCTACCAGGGAAGCCGTATGTGCCAAGGGGCTAGGCCAAACTTCTCTATCTTCAACGTTACTTCTGTATTTTCCCGCCAGCACAGTTAAGTTGGTAGAAGTATAAAGTATGGTTTTTCTAGCTCTTGAATGACATTGTCAAGAGGACTAAAACTAAACATTTTATTAAAATTGACTTTAAAATAGTATTGACAAAACAAGATGGCGATTTAGGTTCCGACTTTGCGCGCCAAAAGAACCGTAGACCTTTATCTCTCTCGAGTGACAACATGAATGTTAATATCATCGAAAGGGCTTTAATGTTCAAAAACGAACCGTTTAAAAATATTGAAAAGAAAAGGAATATTTCGGGTTTTCCTTTACTAATCTTTTGCACAAAAGGTTTAGCAAAATGTATTTATCCTTCATCAGTCGGAGTCTAATCTTAAATACTTAACTAAACAAGTAGTAGGAGGAATAAATTACCCGCAAAGGAGAACTGCTTTCACAAGCACTTCGAAGGATGAGAATAATTAAAAATTAAAACTATGAAAAGAAGATTCAATAGATTCGTCAGTCAGTTCAATACGTTTTATTTTTATAAACGGCAGTTTTGGAAAAGGTCAAGCATATGACTTAGGATGATCTTGGGGTCATCTAAATAAAAATGAATATATATTTTAGGAAGACCTGGGTTAAGTCCTAGGATATTTTTTCCCCTAGAAGCCTGTTCCCATGGGATCCTCGTAAAAATTTAGGAAGTTGTCACAAAATTAATTATTAATTTAAGTTGCGGTACCAAGTTAGTTATAAATAAACGCTGATTTATTTGGTTGTATAAGATTGTCGGTATATCAGAATAACCCCGTTAACGTGGTTTAGGAAATAAGAAATTATCGAATAAACGTTTGAGATTGTTTGTATGTGTGAAAGCGCGGTTATAGGGCGAGGACAGGCCGCGTTTAAAACACGGGTGGTTCACAATTACGAATTTCCGTAAATAAGAAAAAAAAACCGGCTAAGTGAGAGTCGGACTCGCGCACCGAGGGTTCCGTACAAAAATTATTAATAATATTTTTATTATATGATGGAACTAAAAATTTACGGTTTTCAAAATTTTTCCTTTATCTATACTATAAGACATTGCTTCGTACCAAATTTCAAGATTCTGAGTTCACGGGAAGTACCCTGTAGGTTTTGATTCCCTTGCGAGTGTCGAAAATTTGCGGCATAAACGGCTGTATCTTTTGATTGCGTTGGCTTACAAGTTAGATTTTTTCACAACTCCAAGAGGCAGTAGACTTGAGTATTTGATATAAATTCCAGCTTGATACCTCTACGCGTTCCTGAGAATACGGGGCTTGACAGACAGATGGACGGACAACAAAGTGATCCTATAAGGGTTCCGTTTTTTCCTTTCGAGGTAAGAAACCCTAAAAATAAAAATAAAACTACCCATTTTATTATTGATTCGGGTCGTGAATCACTAGCATAGTTACCTCCTTGAATTTGAAGAGCATGCAAAACAAAAACTTGTATTAAATTTGGCCTTAGACACTTGATATAACACTGTCCGTCATTATGTTGACGGCTTAACCTTTTAGAACCTTTGACGTCATATCCGATAGAGATTTGACGTGAATATTCAAAGTAATACCGTGAAATTATTATGAACCTGTTCCGGGTTTATAGGCTAGTAGTAATTATATTCTGTTGAGTTTATTGTTGATTGTGTTGGTTTATTTAGACAGTTATTAACTGAGAAGGTGCTATAAAATATTATGTAAGTAAGTAGTACAATAAGGCCTTAATTTCGTTCGGGTAATCCCGTAGAGAATTACTAGCAATGCATAATACAAAATAATTAAATACTAATTTACATGTCCAATTTATTTAAAGACGAGTACAAGTTTTTATTATGTCGAATCTCAAAATTTTTCCTTCCAATTGATTGCGGATATCGCCGGAATCCGAAAATGATGAACATTATCAAAATTGAGGACATTCGCAAGAGGACCAAGGTTAACGACTTAGCCCGAAGAATTGCCAAACTTAAGTGGCAGTGGGCAGGGCACATTGCTCGCAGAACGGATAGGCGATGGGGCCGAAAAGTTCTAGAATGGAGACCGCGAACCGGAAGACGATGCGTTGGAAGGCCTCACACTAGGTGGACCAATGACCTGGTGAAGGTTGCGGGGATCCGCTGGATGCGAGTCGCACGGGACCGGTCAATGTGGCGACACTTGGGGGAGGCCTATGTCCAGCAGTGGACGTCTTTTGGCTGAAATGATGATGATGATGATGATAAGAAATAAAACAGACAGTACAAACAATATAAAAGTATAGTTTTGACGAATCCTCTATTCGTTAAGGGGGCTAGATCTTTGCATCTAGTCTGACCTAGATCTGCCTTTATACCACAAAGGTAACAAACAGGTAACAATATGCAGAGGAATGTCGTAACCTTTTCCTTTGCCTCGTATTCGAGTGGTGTATTTGAAAGCATCTACATTCCCACAATGATTCTATTTCTGTGGCTGCACGTACTGCCTCTTGAGCTTATAGCTTTAAAATCAGCGGTTTAAAAAAGTTGATT
The DNA here is from genome assembly GCA_949152445.1 of Cerastis rubricosa. Classification (NCBI taxonomy): domain Eukaryota; kingdom Metazoa; phylum Arthropoda; class Insecta; order Lepidoptera; family Noctuidae; genus Cerastis; species Cerastis rubricosa. The sequence continues at coordinate 7,414,191 of OX424547.1, forward strand.
TTTAGTAGAATAAAAATATGCTAAATAATATGTTTAAAAAATGTGCATCGATTGGCTTGGCTTGGGCATGTAATGCGGAGGAATGAGAAAAATGTCGTGAGGAAACTTTTGATTTTGAGTATGAATGTCGATTTGTATAAGAGTAGAAGACCAAAAAAACGATGGATCAACTGTGTAAAGGATGACATGGCAAGAAATGACGTGTCTGATGAGATGACAAGTAAAAGCTCTTGCTCTAAATAAATTAGGGTAAGTGCGAGAGAATGCCGATGATGTTTAAAAAAAATGGTTTACGTAATTATGTGTCAGAGTGAGACTCATATTCGTTGCAATCTCAGCGCAATATTATATGAGAAAATGAGGCGCTCAGATCCTTTTTAAAGCCAGGAACAAATCTAGACCCCTGGCTGTTTCTGAAATTTTTCTTTTACTAACCATAGACCATAAAAATTAAATTAGAAATTTAAGAAATCCCCGACTCAAAAAACCTCTATAAAACCTAAAGTAAATTAATCCAAGCGTCGTAGCGACGAGGTTCCGCTTTATTTTGTGCTTTTGCTAAGCGGTCTACTTAGTTAATTGATAATTAATAAATTTTAGGTTATTTATGTTGGGGGTTTCTTAAATTTTTAATTTAATTTATATTTCATTCTTTGTAAACTAATATTATTATCTTTGCCTTGACTGTCTCACTCCTGGGCATAGGCTTCCCCCCATTCCTTCCAATTTTCACTGTGTTGGGACTCTTGTCACCAACGAAAATAAAGAAAGCTATAAATTTAAAAAAAAATCCCAAACTTTTAGTGGGGTTTGCAGCCACTCCCCCCGGCAATGCCCATGGTGACAAGTGACAAGATTTCAAATTACAAATCGACCAGACTAGTGGAAGTTGTTTATATCCCTTCATCAACTAGAAAAGAGTTGATGATCTTCAAACGGCTCAGCAGATTTTCTCGAAACATAGCTAAGAACACTCTCGATTAAAATACCTTTGAAACGACACCACTTTTATCAAAATTGATTCATCCGTTTAGGAGCTACGATGCCACAGTCAGACACACAGATACACAGAAACACAGATGCACAGATCCACAATACATAAGTCAAACTTATAACTCCCCTCTTTTTTGGTCAGGAGTGGTTTATTTTTTTATTCATTTTTGACCCTAGCACATTGTTGTCCAACCCAAAGGTTCAGGTCAGCCTATGTACAATTCCTTAACATGCAGTTTAATTAAATTAAGAGATATTTCCCAATCCAAGGACTGTACCCTCACGACTAAAAATCGCATTGCTGGCCAACAAAGTCGCACCTAAATGCCTCTTTTTCTCACACAGGCGTTTAGTTTTCGGTAACGAAACATACAAAGGCTAAGGCAGTGGAGGTTTGAGTCAAAACTGTTTTTAGATAATTTTTACTCGCTCACAGCAATAATGGTGCACACGTTCACTTAAAAATGTATCTTTGCTTTAGCGAAAAAATAAAAACGTTCACTAAAAAATTATCTTTGCTTTGGTGAAAAAAGGTGACGCAAACAAAAGTGTGATACGTTGTCAAAGCCTCATTAATAAATTCTAATTAGCCTAGTTATAAATATTTGTCGTAAATTCAGGATTTATTCCGTTTCACGTGGGCAGAAGAAGGGTTTCGTAATACACTGCTTTTATTGACTTAACAAATTACTTGAAATTATAATACAATACGCTGACACTGGGCACAGTGAATAGGGTATAGGTTCCAGGACGTTTTAACTCGCCAGAGTAGTTTAAAAATACAGTTTGATTAATAAAACAAACGTATTACATAGTATATAATTTTATTATATCAGACCTTATTCCCTTGAAGTTACAAGTTTACAGAACACCGTCTACGATCCGAACATACCTACGTATACGTTCTTACATTAGATTGTATACTTTTTTACATTTACTGGTGATTAGCGTTTCCTTTAAAATAATGAGAAGTATATGTATCTCCATAGAAGTCCCGAATAGAAGTGTATCCTTGTTTAAGATATTCGGAAAGAATGAAAATGGATATGGGACTGTGTAGTACGAGTTGTCTTCCATCTTCCGCGGTTAGAACGATTGCATTCCCCTTGCAAGTCCTTGTAGTATATCCGTTCTGGAAAAAGATTAATAAAATGTCAATACAGGTACTTGATTAGCTAGAGTAACTCCGCAGTTATGACGGAGAATTGATATCTGAACATTATTAAATAAAAGTCCCATAAAGCCAGTTCTAATATTATAGTTTCTTAAAAATCATCAATCATCACGAGTATCAAGTTTCTATTCCAAACAGGTCGACAACCATATGTTATCCGCATGTACCAGACAGTTGTGGTCATGTTTGAGGATGTGGTATAGACCATCAAACTGAAGAAATCTTTCCATAGCTACCATCATGGTTTATCATCATCTGCCTAGCCTTTTCCCAACAATGTTGGGGTCGGCTTCCAGTCTAATCGGATGCAGCTGATTAGCAGTATTTGACATAGAGTGTCTGCCTATCTGACCTCCATAACGCAGTTAATACTAGGTAGTTTGATACCCTTACGAACCAACTCTTTGTAAGCCTGGTTGTCAGACTTTCGGGCCACTGACTACTGTATGTATGTATAAACTTGGTACTGTTTATATTTCTTTTCTATTTCTATAAAATGCTCTCTGCATGAGACTTTTTGTGAGATCCTTACAATAGGCCTTTTTTTTTTAGGAAGGGACATTATCAAATGACTTCTCCCGCTCTGGGCGGAGCGGAAGGGAGTGTCAGACTTGACTGACTAAAACCCATCCATGTTCCTTCTTAGCCCTTTGCGTTCCAGGGCCACGGTAGCTCTTTCGAATAACCCGCAACCCTGGCAGGCATCGGTCCTCTCGGATCCCTTCCGATTTGCTGACATCTCCTTGAGGCGCGCGTGGAACACGAACGCGCCGTCGGCACGGTCTGTCATCATAAGACGGACGGACGGTGAGCTAGCCCATTAATCACCGTCCACAGGCCCGCGCCTACGGTGGCCGGAGGCCACTGGTTGCCCCCCGACGCCCGGGGCGTCTCCCGCGGCGGCTGGGACGTGAGGTTCTCTCCCTCTCACGTTCCGCCACCTCCTTCGCTAGCATGACTGCTTCGCAGAAGGAAGCGACGGCTTCCCATTCCCTCTCGCTCTGGACCATGGATTGAACCAGGGCCGGACGCGAAAGGTCGCCGCCGCCAATCGCCGCTACGAGGACACGGCGGTGCTCAGCCCAAGCGGGGCAGAGCTCCACAGTGTGCTCCACCGTGTCCTTCGGAAAGTCGTATGTCTATTTCGCTCGCTTTCGTAATGCCAAACAAGATAGACACACGACTTGTCGAATCGAAATCGAATCGAAGTGTTTGTGAATACAAGGGCATGTTCGGGTTATGTTAATCCCTAAGAATTTGACTTTGTCTACTAATTTAAACTTGTCTCCTTAGATTTGTACATCTAAATTATCATTATTGCGAGTTGTTGTCTTAAATATATTAATGTTGTTCTTATTAGTATTTAGTAAAAGGCAATTGACTGTAAATCAATCGCAGAGATTTTCGGGGCTTTTATTTGCAGTTTTGGTCAATTCTTTTAAGTCATTGATCCAATTATTAAATTAGTGTCCTCTGCAAAAACAACGAGTCTTTCATCGGGCTGAACGTTATGCATAAAGTTAAGCAAGTCATTTGTGTATATAATAAATAGAATTGGTCCTAAAATTAAGCGTTGGGGTACACCACGTATAATATATGAAATCCTAGACGTGTAAACGACTTCGTGATTTGTTTCATCAATGCTTTTTATTTCGACAAACATTCGTCTGTTTTGTAAATTGGTATCCTGATGCTTATGGAAAGTGAACACTAAGGAAAGGTTTTTTCAAAATATTCCCAAAAAGGAGTTAAATTTAACTGATAAGTTATTTCATCGGGTACATTAGCTTGTAGTGTATTCGAGGAAGTTTGAAAGTTGCGTTGGTTCAAGAAATGTTGAAGTTAAATCGACTGTCTTGGTATGGACATTGTGATGAGGAGGAATCAATCGCATGTCACTAAAAGAGTGATGAATATAAATGTTGATAGGTGGAGAGGGAGAGGAAGTCTTGAAACGATGGATTAATTGTGTGAGAAATGATATGAAGGAAATAGGAGTAAATGATAGCGTGACAGTTGAGAGAGGAGTATAATAATGTACTTACCGGTTCAGTCGTTTCAGTGCAAATTAAAGTGTCAGTGTGAGTTTTACTGATGGGGTTGGCAATGACCACCATCAGACCCATCATCAAAATTGCGAGAGTCCCGAACTGCATCATCTTTCGTCTAATTACTGAAAAATAAAATTACGATTATAATTGGCTTGTGATTTAGAGATCGATGGTCTTCTTCAATCAGAGACAAATTATAAGCCAAACCATGTTATTTATTATCTTGTAAATTATCTGGACATATCTTTAAATAAATCTAGATTGGACAGAAAGATCGCAGTTAGAAGTCTAGTCACAGTAATTATTTTTCTCTTTATTCATTTTCTTTACATATTGGTTACATTTTTAAATATTTTTACAAAATTATATTAAAAAAACATTTAAAAATATAAAAAATAGTAGCCCACCAGCATCGGGAACAGGGTCCGGGCTACCGGTGGTCAGGGCTCTTGAGAGAGGAACCTCCTGACAATACGTGCCGTGTCCAGAAGTACTGCTTTCTGAATCAAGTCCTTGATCCAGCTGTCAAGCGAAAGACTCCGCAGATGTTGTTCGAAGCTTTTGGCTATTAAGCCATTGGCTGACACGACTATCGGCACAATGATTGCTGTTGTCACGTCCCACATGTCGACAACCTCGCGAGCCAGATTAAGATACTTGAATTGCTTATCTTTCTCTGCTTTCACGAGGTTCTCGTCATGCGGGACCGTTATATCAACCATCATTGCGCGACGCTCCAATCGATCTATCAACACAATGTCAGGCTTATTGGCAACAATAGTCCTGTCAGTGACGATAGATCGATCCCAATACAACGTGATATTAGCATTATCGAGAACTGGGTCGGGCGCATACTTATAGTATGGCACTTCTGATTCCACAAGGTTGTATTTCAAAGCAAGTTGCTGGTGGACAATCCTGGCAACAAGGTTGTGTCTATGCAAGTACTCTCCGTTAGCTAGACGAGAACAACCAGAAATAATATGTCTGATGGACTCACCCGGACGGTGGCATGCCCGACACACGTCCACCGTCCCATCCTTCATAATATGTTTCCGGTAGTTATTCGTCAGCATAACTTCGTCCATTATTGCACAGACATAACCTTCAGTTTCCCCGAAGAGGTCACCGAAACGCAGCCAGGATACGGACGCTAAGAAGTCTACATCGGGCCCATGTAAGGCCCGGTAAAAGCGTCCGTGAAGCTCCTTGCTCTGCCATACCTCCCTGCGGTCATTAGTGTCTAATACAGCAGGCTTGCGCCAGTTCTCGTTAGCCAAGAAGAGCGTGGTAAGGCCCTTGTCTACCGAGACCACATCTCGGTGCATCCCCACGTTGGCTTCTAGGAAGTATTCCCTGAGACTGCATACCTCACGGTTGTGCAGGGTCTTAGCATTTAAGAAACCACGACCCCCCGACTTCCGCGGGATATACAGTCTCATCACCGACGACCGTGGGTGATGCATCCGATTTGCGGTTAGCAGTACGCGGACCTTCCTATCTAGGGCATCAAGTTCTGTCTGAGTCCATTTGAGTATGCCGAAAGAATACATCAATACCGGCATGACCCAACCGTTGAAGGCGCGCACCTTGTTTCCGCCTGACAGAAGACTACTTAGCACCTTATTCAGGCGGCCAAAGAAACGCTCCATCAACGATTGTTTCATGTCGGCAGTATTGATGCCTAATGCTTCCGACATACCCAAATACTTGTAGGTTTCTGTTGAGGAGAGGGATCTAAGGTGTACGGAATCCGAGAGTTGAGTTCCCACGGATTCCGTAATCTCCCCTCGCTTCACATGCATGACTGCACATTTGTCCACACCAAATTCCATCCTGATGGCGCTACTGAAAGTTTTAGTTACCTTCAGTAGCTTCATCAGTTGCAAATTGTTGGGGGCAAAGATTTTCAGATCATCCATGTATAGAAGGTGAGATATGACCTGACCACCTCTCCTCAACTGATAGCCTAGACCTGAACCTTCCAGCAGTGTGCTAAGAGGGTTCAAGGCTAGACAAAACCACAATGGACTCAGACTATCACCCTGAAATATACCACGCTCGATCCTTATCGGTTCGCTGTTCCCCTGCATCTGTCGACATCCTGGATAGCGAAGGACCGTCCTCCATTGCCCCATACACGACTCAAGGAAGGCGCGTAGAGTTGCATCAATCTTGTACAACTCCAGCACCCTCATGAGCCATGTATGCGGAACCGAGTCGTAGGCCTTCTTATAATCTATCCAACATGTAGACAGATGCCTTCGGGAGCGACGAACCTGTTGGCTAATGGCTATATCAATGAGGAGCAGCTCCTTAGTACCACGGGACCCGTTCCTACATCCATTCTGAGAGGGAGACATGATGGAATTACTCTCAATATGTTGGTTGATTTTAGTTCTCAAAATGGATGTAAGAACTTTATAGACCGTTGGTAAGCAAGTGATAGGTCTATAATTTTTGGGCTCCGCAGTACTACCTGATTTATGGAGCAGGTGGGTAATGCCTGTCGTCAGGAACTGGGGCAGCGACCCTGACTAAGGCTGATTGAAACTGCGACGCCAAGCGAGCGTGCGATCTTTGGAACCATTTGATCCAGAAGTTGTGCAGTCCATCCGGCCCTGGAGATTTCCAGTTAGGTAACCGACGGACTGCACGAGCCACATCTTGGGGGCTGATGATAATTGCCCCCATTTCTGGTATTGGAGCACATGCTTGTTTAACCTCCCGGGCCCAACCGCCCTCAGTGTGACTGACAGGCACCGACCAGATGCTGCGCCAGAACGAGCACATGGCGTCATCATCCGGCAGACGTCTGTCAGTCACCCCTTGGTCTGGTCGTTCCCAAGCCCTGTATACCCACCTTTCATCGCTTCGGAATGTGCGATTCTGAGTGTATCGCTCCACTCGCCGCTTGTACCTACGAATACGGCTTGCCCATGCACAGATCTTCTGCTTCAGGAAGTCGATACGCTCTGTGACGCAGGCCAAATAATCACGAGAATGAATGTCAGTGCCCGAGAACGCCCGCCTCACAAACCGCATCACTCTAGGGCGAGTATTGCTTCCCTTTAGCAGATTAACTTGCCGATGAGTACTCTAGCCTCACCGATACGCCGCTCAATCCTGCACTGCCAAGCTGGAACAGCTAATTTTGGTCGTGTAGCTCGGTCACTGTCAGGAAATTTGACGTGAGCTACACGACATGCCGCTACGGCTGCGTAGTACAATATTGAGTGGGTATCAGCAAGGTCTTCGCTGTTGTCAAAGCAGTTTGACAGCTGCGGATCTAGAGTTCACACCAGCGCCTTCACAGTAATTATTATTAGTATTCTCGTTTTTTATTTTGGTATTTGTTAAAATATTTATTAGTCTATTTTATGTGTATTTGTGTATTAGTATCTATGTAACTTATAGACAATTTCGAAATTAATTACATATTGTTAGATATTGTTTTTGTACCTTACCACAATGTTGTCCTTTTTAACCCAATGGTTGACTGGTAGAGAATGCCTTGTGGCATTAAGTCCGCCTATGTACCACTATTGTACATGAAGTTTAAATAAATAAATAAATATGCAAAAAAAAAACAAAAGGCGAACGTCCATAAACAAATAAAATAGTTGACTAACAAAAACCACTTTGGTTCCACTTATTAAAGGCTTCACTTAAACATAATCAATTTTATAATTACTAATTAACCAGCACACATCAATAACACTGAAATTGTTACATTCTAACATTTTTTTAACTCTCAAGAAATACTTGTCAATGGGGAAGCCCGTTAAAAGCTAATTGTAGATGGCACGACTATAGCTGGTTCTCAATCTGACCAATGAGGTCGAGCTATTATGAAATATAAAATGACATTAATAGATTTTCAACCAATGACGATGCTTGGAACCAACTATGGTAGCGCCATTAGTTCCACAGTTTCCATCCCCATTAAAGTTATTGACGATGATTTTTAAGGATAAGTGAAGCATTTGACAGGTGCAATAAGTTACGTTACAAAATTAACACAAAGACCCAGGTTAATAAACATGACTTGACAAGTACCAAGGACATATGCATCGCCGATGTTGGCAATTAGTCTACGAGGTTAAAGTGGGGCTGGGCAGGTCACTTTTTTAGTATGAAGCCGGACAGATGGGTCTAGATAGTCACAGAGTGGGTGTCAGAACACGGCCGTCGTAACAGAGGCAGGCCCAAGAAATGTTGGCGTGTCGATATGGACTCATTCTCAACGGATTAGTCGGAGATGGCAAAATGTAAAGAAAATTGGAAATCCATGTCATGACCAAAATAATATAATATTTTAGCGCAGTAACGCTTAGCTATAAATAAATAAGGGTACTCACTTTAGTCTCTTGAATGTTGTATCGCTGCTACCGAAGCCAAGCAAGGTATGAGAAACATTGGGAATGCCATCTGCTTATAAACCCAAAAAACTACGAAATGTCTTGAAATAACACTAATATTCCAGGAATAAAGATAATTTGGGTACTTCCCGAAACACAATAAAATATTTAGTACATAATGAGGTCAAAGGTTATCTAATTAGAATTCATAAAAGTTATCGACAACTTATGACACATTTGTTATCGTCACCTTTGACTGCTTTATCCGAAATAATTAATATTTACACAATAAAATCTCTTCTTTAGCGATAATTATGTATATATATATACTAGCTGTTACCCGCGACTTTGTTCGCGCGGTTGATATAATTTACTATTTATTCTTCTCCAGGCCCCAAACGATTATATATTTAGAAAGTTCGGTTAAATGGTTAAGCCGTGAATAGGTGAGACCTTAACAATCAAACTCAAAATCAAAATAAATTATGTATTTCAAATAGTCAAAACAAAAACCTACAATACAGCCACAGGTAATTTAACTACAGTGTCCCATTCCAAACATTCAACATATTTTATTAAGTAAGAACGATGTAGAAACAGAACATGCACATTAAAAGCGTGCAGTTTAAGAAAAAAGATAAACAACACAAAAAATAATACACTAATTAAAATAAATCGAATCTAAGTTAAAACATTTTTATAAACAACATTTTTGGTTTTGCCACCTTTAGCTAGCACAAGAAGATTTTTTGGGCTGGATACTCTTGAGAACGCCACATAAAGTTGCCCATGGGAAAAATAGTTTTTCTCTAAATGCACGCCTGCTAATTGTAATGTTTGTCGTTGTGATTTGTTTATTGTCATTGCGAACGCTGATTTGAGGGGGAACTGCACTCTTTTAAATTGGAAAGGTAAATCTGTTGGTATGATTGGTATTCGGGGTATGAAAACGCTTTCACCTTTTGCTATTCCAGACATCATCGTCGGTCGATTTTACAATATTCTAGCCGAGGTGTTTAATTTGTAGCCGTGTGCCATTACATAATTTTGGCGCATCTATTACGCATAAATAGCACCGGGACGCCAACTTTCAGCGTCAGCTTATGGGTAGGCACTCCTGATAACTCTAAAGAGTTGAGAAACTCGACAGGGTACGATGTTTCTGTAATCTCTCTTTGTGTAACCTCTATTCTGTAATATTCTGATATATATTATAGGTATATTTTTACTTTTATTTTAATTTGTATATGTGTATTTATTTGTATGTATGTTTAATTTATATAGCCTTAATGTTGTTTTAAGCTCTAATTTAATTTTTTCCTGTTTTATCTTTTCTACACACTATGTCTACATTTCTAATCCAACTTTCCATTCGCAGGTCTGCTGGAAGAAATTTCTTTTGAAATAAGCAGTACCTTTGTGCTCTTGTATCTTAATGTATTGTTCTTTTAAGTGTTTTGTGTGTACATAAATAAATAAATAAATAAATAAATAAATAAATGTTACCTGTTCGGTATCCATGACATTATCCACTGAGAGACTCCACAGCGTCACCTTCCACATGCGACATAATTCTTATGTTGATGTGTCCCACAGTCTCATTAGTATGTGTTAAAATTGCCCTTTCAAATAGCCATTCTCTATTCTCAGATCGGGATACACGTTATTTTTGAGATCATCTGTGTTTTGAACAATGTTTCAAAATTCGTGGTTTAATGTAATCATGCCGTCATCATCTATATTCATTAGATTTTCGCCAATTTTTAGAAGTGCTGCAGCATATTGTCCGGATTTGTGTCATTGTGCAGTTGCACTCTCATGTTTACAGTCAGACTAAATTTTTGTACATGCACCCATAATGGAGGTGCCTTTAGGCATGCATTAATCTTATCTGCCGGTGTGCCCCTAGTTATCACTGGCGGAGTCTGTCAAAAACCGCCGGCTAACCGTACCAACATCCCTCCCATGATACTTTGATTGTTCTTAAGATCTTTTATTGTCCGATTTAGTGCTTCGATGGCTCTTTTGTGGGACATCGTGCATTCATCCCAAACCAACAGTTTACATTGCTGCAACATTCTTCCCCGTGCGCTCTTTTTGCTTATGTTACAAACCGGCATTTCCTCATGATCTAAGGTTAATGGCAGCTTAAGCACCGAATGTGCAGTTCGACCACCATTTAACAGTGTGTCGGCTATTCCTGATGAAGCCACTGCAACAGCAACTCCTTTATCTTTTCGAATTTGAGCTAAAAGCAGATTTAAAAGGTAAGTTTTCCCAGTACCTCCCGAATCATCATAAAAGAACAAATCTCCTTCACCGGTTTCGATTTTTTGCACAACATTATTCAAAATGAATCTTTGTTCTGAATTCAAACGCAGAACGGACTCTGGTATGCGTTGTTGTAAAGCGATGGTATCGTAATCCACTGTCGTACTAAATCATCACTAACTTCCCCGGTCCTCTGTGGTCTGCTCATCCCAAACTCAGATAAATCTATTCCAGTAATATTCATCACTTGGTCTTCAACTTTTGTTAAGGCTTCATTGTAAATTATATTGCTGTATATGACATTCGGATTTTTTTCTTGAAAATGGTGTAAAATATCGTCCAACATTTCGATTTAGAATTTTTCCGATTAAGATTTTTTGTGGATTTGAAATTCCACATGTAACAAAAAGTTTTCTCAACGCGATCGCTGATCTACATTGTGCTGCGTCTTCAAGTGTTCCGTTCCAATGAATGACATTTTCCAAAACCCTTTTGCCTCACAGGTGTCCCTAAATGTGGAGAATTCCTGATTGTTGTGTTTTTTAAGATCGTTGAAAGAGGTTGGTCCTCGCACGTGGTGTAGCTAAGCAATCTCAAACAAAAACATTCCATGTTACTTACATGCACCGTGTAAACCCTACCTAAAGCTTCTCCAAATTTGACACCAGGGTAATTCTGAACAGGAATCCCTTGAACTCGACGTTTCCATTCTTTTCTCGATGCATTCCAGGTATAATATCTCGGTACTTCAACATACAGCAGACTTCTGCAAAATCATCTGTTGTGCAAAGATCAAAGAAAGCAGTGAGTGTAGTTTTTGGCCGAGTGGATACTCGCTCGCGGAAATTATTTTCTGTGAAATAGACCCGTTCGCCATTCTCTAAGTGCACATTGCAGTGTGTAACCGTGGGATGCCTTTCGTGTAGTGGAACACACACACACACTGCCACACAGCTTCGTTGCTGCTGACATAACGACCAAATTGATATGTTTGTACCTCATCAACGGGATTTACGACCTCAGTACGAGTATTTCGAAAATTGAAAATAGCTTTGTTCGATCCTTGTCTAGTTTAAGGTAGTTTTAAGCTCCATTCGTTTTATGCCTTCTACCCTCACTTCTGGTGATATGACGGCGATGAGTAGCCATCTTAGTGTTGCGTCGGAGTCGACATTCGACTGCTGAAAGGGAAGCAGGCTCGCATTGCCGTGCACGCCGGTGTGCCGATTGCCACCTTGTAAAACCTGACTTTTCGTCTACTATTGTGATGGGATTCTTCTGATTAGAAATTAATGTCTGGGATTGTTCTGATACGATCAGAAGGCACTATGCCTTCTGATCGTATCAGAACAATCCCAGACATTAATTTGTGTGTGCCTACAATTCGGATCCCGAAAGACCTTCTAGAAGCCCATAGTGACGTCACATCAAACCACGCGACAGCGAGCTGCTTCAGCAAGCTTGATCCAAGCCAGGACAAGGGTGAAGCTTAAGGTTAGTGCAGTCAAATTACCTGTCCTAGTCAAGGATCTGAATCTCGGCCAGTTTTCACCATAATTATTTATTATTGGGTATCTCTAAAACCCGTCAATATCTCTCATACAGTCCACTACTCAAAAGTTAAAGGCCCACGTGCTACAAGCTTGATCACTGCCTTTATTAATATATTTACAAATATATTTTATTGCACGTACTGAACGGCAAGCTTCTACATTAATGTGGGCATGAAATATTTTGCATAAAATCGGTAGTAAGATGACTGCCATTTCGGAGTTTCACAGATGCCATTCGACCCCCGTCTGCTGGTGCTCTTCTACGATACAGCGGGTATCCATTTTCATTGTGGACTGTCTCTTTATTTAGTTTACGAGGCGTTTTTTTCGTACATTTCTCGTCTTTCATGCAAGGGCTTTGGGGATTTTCAAGCTCGCATGGTCCATGAATCATATTTTTAACAATAATACCATGAAGTGCCTTGTCACTGTGGCTGTCGGGTATTTCAGCACTGATTAAGTTATCTAATTTATCAGGTCTCAACTTGTCTTTCAACCATAATACCGGATGCCGGGGCGCCCTGCGGACTCTCCGTCCGCATACTGGCCCATTGTGTTGCTGGACGAGGTGGGCAAGCTCTTTGAAAGAGTCATTGCCAACCGCCTCACCGGGCACCTTGTTGGGATGGCCCTTTACGGGGCCCCGGTGTGGGCGCGTTCTTTGAGGCGGCGAGCCACCCATTACCTGAACGCCCCCAGAAGGTGGTAGCCGTAAGGCTGATCCGGGGGTACCGCACGATCTCCGGCGAGGCGGCGAGCCTCTTGGCCGGATTGCCGCTATGGGATCTGGAGGCGATAGTCTTCGCGTGCCTGCACGAATGCTGGCGCGCGGAGGCACTACGCCGGAGGGAAACTCCGCTGCCGCGGCAAATTGTCGCTCAGCGGACAAACCTCCGGCGCGATCGAATGGCGACATGGAGAGAACGACTGTCGCAACCCCGTGCAGGGCACGCCACAATAATGGCGATAAGTCCCCTCTTTGAGGAGTGGCTGGAGAGGCGCCACGGCGCCTTACCTTCCACCTGACGCAGGTCCTCACCGGACACGGTTGTTTCGGGAGGTTCCTGCACCGAATCGGAAGATCTACCGATTCGATTCTATCGAAAGAGATACCGTGGCCCTGGAACACAAGGGGCTAAGAAGGAACATGGATGGGTTTTAGTCAGTCAAGTCTGACACTCCCTTCCGCTCCGCCTAGAGCGGGAGAAGTCATTTGATAATTTCCCATCCTAAAAAAAAAAGAAATTTGATTGTACCGTTACGACTAAACATCGCATTGCCAGCCAACAAAGCCGCACCTAAATGCCTCTTATTCTCACAAACGCGTTTGTCAAAACCCACTCGTCAAAACAACCCGAAAATCCGCTAAAAACCCGACTTAAAAGCCCAACACAGCCCACATTCGGGCACGTCATGTCGGCCCCTAAGCCATAAGCCGCGCCTCCCGAGATTACCCGAACGCGAGTTTACGCGACGGACATTCGTCTTTGTCATGGTGTGTGAACGCCTTTACGATTAATTCGAAGATCATCTGTCGTAGATCACCTTGTATTGTGGTTACCCTTTCGGTTGATGATAGGGGTTTAAAGGGTTTTAAGACAATGTGACAATGGAATGGAGAGGGTTATGCCCCTTATTTGATCTTTGCGTAGTCATAATGTGATCCCGAAATTTCCTACACTGAGTTTTCGGTAACGAAACATACAAAGGCTAAGGCAGTAGAGGTTTGAGTCAAAACTGTTTTTAGATAATTTTTCACTCGCTCACAGCAATAATGGTGCACACGTCAACTTAAAAATGTATCTTTGCTTTGGCGAAAAAATAAAAACGTTCACTATAAAAAATATCTTTGCTTTGGTAATAAAGGTGACGCAAACAAAAGCGTAATGTGTTGCCAAAGCCTCATTAATAAATTCTAAGTAGCCTAGTTATAAATGTTTGTCGTAAATTCAGGATCTATTCCGTTTCACGTGGGCAGAAGAAGGGTTTCGTAATACACTGCTTTTATTGACTTAACAAATTACTTGAAATTATAATACAATACGCTGACACTGGGCACAGTGAATAGGGTATAGGCTCCAGGACGTTTTAACTCGTCAGAATAGTTTAAAAATACAGTTTAATTAATAAAACAAACGTATTACATAGTATATAATTTTATTATATCAGACCTTATTCCCTTGAAGTTACAAGTTTACAGAACACCGTCTACGATCCGAACATACCTACGTATACGTTCTTACATCAGATTGTATACTTTTTTACATTTACTGGTGATTGGCGTTTCCTTTAAAATAATGAGAAGTATATGTATTCCCATAGCGCATAGAAGTGTACCCTTGTCTACGATATTCAGAAAAATTAATAGTCTCTATAGGATCGTGTAGTACGAGTTGTCTTCCATCTTCCGCGGTTAGAACGACTCCATTATCCTTGCAAGTCCTTGTAGTATATCCGTTCTGGAAAAAGTTAACTAATATGTCAATACAGGAAATTGATTAGCTATACTTACTCCGCAGTAATGACGGAGAATCGATATCTGAACATTATGAGATACCTAAATGTCCCTGTAATGTAGTTCAAATATTATTGTTTCCGAGGCACGGAGGAAACTCGGTATGTAATGGGTGTTCACCAATCCACAGACCAACTTAGGCAGCGCGGCTTACCCTGAAGACTGAACCGAGCGGCTGTTATTATTAAGCCACGAGCTCCTCATCCACCATCATCATCACAGGACCTTCGTCGTTATCGCGAACAATTAATATTCAGCTGGCCCACACAAAACGTCAATACCTTCTCGACTGAAACATGTCTTGATGCTTTTGGAAAGTGAACACTGTGGAAAGGTTTTTTCAAAATAATCCCAAGAGACCCAGGAGTTCAATTTAACTGATAAGTTATTTCATCAGGCACATTAGCTTGTTGTGTATAGGAAGTTTGAAAGTTGCGTTAGTTCCACAAATCTTGAAATTAAATCGACTGTCTTGGTATTGATTGTGATGAAGAGGGATGAATCGCATGTCACTAAAAGAGTGATAAATATAAATGTTGATAGATGGAGAGGGAGAGGAAGTCTTGAAACGATGGATTAACTGTGTGAGAAATGATATGAAAGAAATAGGAGTAAATGGTAGACAGATGTGAGAGGAGAATGGAAGAAAACAACGTGTTGGGACGACCCCAAGTCACATGGGACAAGACACGAAGATGACACTGGCTTGTAGTTATAATAATGTACTTACCGGTTCAGTCGTTTCAGAACAAATTAAAGTGTCAGTATCAGTTTTAGTGATGGGGTTGGCAATGACCACCATCAGAACCATCATCAAAATTGCGAGAGTCCCGAACTGCATCATGTTTCGTCTAGTTACTGAAAAATAAAATTACGATTATTATTGGCTTGTAATTTAGAGATCGATGGTCTTCTTCAATCAGTTTCGAGTTATAAGCCAAACCATGTTATTTATTAGCTTGTAAATTATCTGGACATATCTTTAACCTCTACATGGATGCACTCATTGTCGCGCTCTGTAGTGAGCATGTTGGATGTCATGTTGACGGTGTATGTGTCAACAATTTAAGCTATGCTGACGACATGGTCCTGCTGAGCGCGTCGGTTTGTGGTCTGAGGAGGTTGGTACAAATCTGTGAGGATTACGCGGGTGAGCATGGTCTAAAATATAACTCATCAAAAAGTCAATGCATGGTCTTTGCGGCCAGTGGTGCTAAGTGCCCAGAAACGGTACCTCCGCTTTTTCTGAATGGTGTACCTCTGGATAGAGTGGATCAGTTTAAGTACCTGGGGCATTTGGTCACGTCTGATCTCGGGGACCATGCGGACATCGAACGGGAGCGGAGGGCGTTGTCGAAAAGAGCAAACATGCTCGCTCGCAGATTTGCATGTTGTTCTAATCCAGTTAAAATCACCCTTTTCAAGGCGTACTGCACCTCGTTATACACGTGCAGTCTGTGGGCTCGCTACACAAAAGCTAGCTACAATACCCTCCGCGTCCAGTATAATAATGCATTCAGGGCAGTTTTGGGGCTGCCTCGTTTCTGCAGTGCCTCGGGCATGTTTGCGGAAGCGCGCACCGACTGTTTCCACGCCACCATGCGCAAGCGGTGCGCGTCCTTGGTGCGCAGGGTGCGAGCCAGCTCCAACGCTGTCCTGGCAATGATTGCGGGCAGACTAGATTGTCCCTATATAAGGCACTGTTGTAACCGACATGTAGTTAAAGGATTTTTAATTTAATTTAATTGATTTGAAACTAAATGTATTAATTTCTTTTTAAATTGTAATTTCTTATTTTGTAATTAATGATGTAATAATATTCCATTTGACATTTATTCCAACTTGACATTTATTCTAATTTGACATTCATTCTTATTTGACATTTATTCTAATTTGACATCTATTATAATTTTACTTTTAATTGAACTCAATAATGTAACTTTGCTATCTGGGATAATCAAGCCGACCAATAATGTATGTGTGGATTTTTATTTATTTTTGTTTTATATGGGTCACGGACCTGAAATAAATGATTATTATTATTATTATTATTATTATTTAAATAAATCTAGATTGGACAGAATGATGCAAAAAAAAACAAAAGGCGAACGTCCCAAACAAAAATAGTTGACTAACAAAAACAACTTTGCTTCCACACATTAAAGGCTTCACTAAACATAATCAATATTATAATTATTAATTAACCAGCACAAATCAATAACACTGAAACGGTCATATTCTAATATAATTATTTTTAATTGCATTAATTGACGACGATTTTAAGGTTAGGTGAAGCATTTGACAGGTCCAAAAAAGTTGCTCGAACAAAATTAACACAAAGACCCAGGTTAGTAAACATGACTTGACAAGTGCCAAGGACTTGATAAATATGTGCATCTCATCATCATCATTTCAGCCGTAAGACGTCTACTGCTGGACATAGGCCTCCTACAAGTGTTGCCACATTGACATAACATAGGGGGTTTTGTCATAATCGCTACGCTTGGCAGGCGGGTTGGCGATCGCAGTACGGATGTTACAAAATCACAGAGAATGCTGCTGCAATGGATAATACGAGATTAACGTGCACCAAACCCCGATCCCTAAAATTAGGGTACTTTAATGCCAATGGCATTAGAGGCCAGCGTGATGAGATCGCCACCTTCCTCCGCGACCATCAAATTGATATCCTCCTCGTACAGGAGACCTTCCTCAAGCCCAGTCACCGCGATCCGAGAATTGCCAACTATCGCATAGTTCGCAACGATCGGTCACGTTGCCACAAGGGTGGGACTCTAATCTATTATAGGAAAGAACTGCATTGCATCCCCTTAGATCCCCCTCCCATGGAGTCTCTACTCGAGACCTCAGTGTGTCGACTAGGCATGACCGGCCATCAACCGATCACTATCGCCTCTGCGTACATCCCTCCCGGCGGCACGTCCGAGGAGCACACTTTGTTCACCAAAGACCTTGCCGTCCTCTTCGGCTTGAGCGACTCCGTTATCATAGCGGGCGACCTCAACGCCAAACACCCCGCCTGGAACAGCACGACGACCTCTGCCAGAGGACGTCACTTGTATAACCTGGGCGAGTCCCTCAACTTCGATCCCATCGCTCCTATGGAGCACACCCACTATCCCCACGACCCCGACCAACGTTCGGACGTTCTCGACATAGCGCTACTCAAGAATGTCAACCTTAAGTTGCATTCCATCGAGACTTTACATGAGCTTAACTCAGATCATCGACCAGTGCTCATGCACTTAGTTCCTCGCTCGGGTCCTTCTGACCCCAGCCAGCCCCCGCTGACCCAAGTGATTACCGACTGGAGGAAAGTCAGCGAAAAGCTGAAATCCACCACGTCGCCTCACCTGGAGGCCATCCCCGACCACATAGTCTCAGTCGCAGACACGACGGCCGCCATCAACTCTTTTACAGAACACGTGCAATCCGTACTGAAGGACTGCTCACGGGAAGTCCCAGCAATGAGCGATCAACGCTGGATACTACCCGCTGACGTACGTGAACTGATAAACGAAAAGAACGCGGCCATCCGTGCCTACAGCAGCTTTCCCTGCGAGGCAAACAAAGCCCACATGCGTAATTTACAGCGTGCTGTAAAGGATCGCACCAGTGAGTTTCGTAATAATCAATGGGATAAAACGCTAAGCGAACTCGAGCCTACCCACCTAGCCTTCTGGCAGCTGCAACGCAAGATGCGCTCCACCGAAGAGGCTTCGATGCCTCCCCTCACCCGACCCGATAAGAGCGTCGCATTTGACGACTCTAAGAAGGCCGAATGCCTAGCCGACAGCCTGGAGTCCCAGTGCTCCCCCAGCTCGCAACCAGTAGACAAGCGACATCTCGATGAGGTGAACGCATTCGTCGAACGTAGAGCCGCCCTGCCCCCCGAAGAAGACCCTGATGATCCTCTGCCTCCGGTCACAGTTGACGAAGTACAAGACATCATTAACAAACTTCAACCGCGGAAAGCACCCGGCTCCGACGGAATCACCAATAGGGTGTTCAAACTCCTCCCCGCTCAGCTCGTCGTGTTAATGGCGGCCATCTTCAATGGCGCCCTGAGCAACAATGCGTTTCCCCAAATATGGAAAGAGACCACTGTCATCGGTTTCGCCAAACCAGGTAAACCCAAGTCTGAGCCTTCGAGCTACAGACCTATCAGTCTCCTGAATGCACTCGGTAAAATCTACGAGAGACTTATGTATAAGCGACACAAAGACTTCGCCGAGGCTAAGAGTCTCATCCCCAACGAACAGTTCGGCTTCAGGACCGGACACTCTTGCATTCAACAGGCCCACCGCATCGTAGAACACTTGAGCGCTGGCTTCTAGCGTGGAGCGATGACGGGCGTGTTGTTTTTCGACATAGCAAAGGCATTCGACAAAGTCTGGCACAACGGCTTATTATATAAGCTGTACAAACTGGGAGTGCCGGACCGTCTCGTGCTCATCTTACGAGACTTTTTGTCGGATCGCACCTTCCGCTATCGCATCGGGAAGGCACTGTCTTCCCCCCACCCCATAAGAGCCGGAGTCCCTCAGGGCTCCCCGCTCTCTCCTCTTATCTTTACTCTGTTCACCAGTGACATCCCCAAGAGCAAGAAGGCACAGCTAGCCCTGTTCGCGGACGACACGGCCATCTATTACACTGGCCGTAGTCACGACGCTATTTACAGCACCCTCCAAACCTCAGCCAACGTCCTAGGCGCTTGGTTCCGGAAATGGAGAATCGAGGTGAACCCCGACAAGAGTCAGGCAGTTCTTTTCTTTAAACCGCGTAAAAATAAGCCACTCGCGCTCAGCCCGATCACTATGTACGGTAAGCCTATCCCTTGGGAGAAGCAAGCCAAGTACTTAGGAGTCTTACTTGACAACCACCTGTCTTTCGCGGCGCACATCAAAGCAGCTCGCGACCGAGCTGCCTTTGCTATGGGTAGGCTTCATTTCATGATCTCGGCAAAAAGCAAATTGTCACTCAAGTGCAAGTTGCGCCTTTATACCGCGGTGATCCGCCCCATTATGACGTACGCTTGCGTCGTGTACGCTCACACCAAGCCTAAATACATCCATAGGATGCAAACCTTGCAGAACCGGTTCTTACGTAGAGTCACGGGAGCCCCTTTTTATGTCCGTAACGACCGTCTACACGTAGACCTTAGAATGCCCACCGTCCTTCAGTTTATGAAACGTCTTTCGAAGCGTTTCTTCGATAACGCCAGTAAACACCGTAATCCCCTGATCGCAGCGGCCGCCCGTTACGAACCCTCGCGCATTAGTACAGTACGCCGTCCTCGGCATACTCTCGTCACTCCCGATGATGCTATCACCCTCCTCCAGGAGAGTAGCAAAGAGACTAGCACTCTTAAAAAGTTCAGACACAAACCGCCGTCTTTCCGACCTCGCCGTCGAGGTCCGTCGCGACGTCCCGGTCCATGCCCTCTCCGACCCTCGCTCGAGCCAGCCCGCGATGCTGTGCCAGTAGTTTTAAATCAGCCCCTAAATAATGATATCACTCAGATCCAGCCTGTCCCCATGCAGTCCTCCCCCAGCGACGCCCTGAGCCGAGGCTCGTACCCCACAGGGGGTGCCCTCAGCGTATAGTCGCTTAGTTTGTAAGTTTTTATGCCCTGGCTGGAGGCCTTACTCTTAAGGCACCCACAGGATAGTCCGGTTAAGCAGACGACAACCTCCTAGGTTGAACTGCGAGATGCCATTCATAAAAAATAAAAAAAACCCCACACTAGGAATTTCTCCTGAATCGTGGGTGCCTTTACAATCATTGATAGTAACATACACAAACAGTCAGACCCAGAACAACTAGCTCTAGGCCATACTCATACATAGGGATCGAACCCGCGACACGTAGCGCAGCAGTCGATCTCTCAACTATAACTTGTTATTAGGAGAACTGAGGATGCAAGAGCGAGCGAAGCGAGCATCGTACCGAGGGCACCCCGACTTGGACTATGGTTAGGTTATAAGGGGATTGCAGTGTCTAGTGAGAGACGGAAGCATGCGAACTTAGACCCCTTCGTGGTTGTTTTTTAGGGTTCCGTACCCAAAGGGTCAAACGGGACCCTATTACTGAGACTTCGCTGTCTGTCCGTCCGTCCGTCGGTCACCAGGCTGTATCTCATGAACGGTGATAGTTAGCCAGTTGAAATTTCTACAGATTATGTATTTTTGTTGATGCTATAACAAAAAATACTAAAAATAGAATAAAATAAATATGTAAGGGCTTCCATACAAAAAAGTGTTTTTTTGTTCGTTTTTATCAATAATGGTACGGAACCCTTCGTGCGCGAGTCCGACTCGCACTTGGCCTTTTTTTTTTACCCAGTGTGCCCCTCTTCACGTCGCTCCAAATATGCCTAATAAGCAAATTTAAAGTGATTTAAGGTTACAGTACAATATTCGTTACCTTTTCATGGGAGTGGTGCCAGAGGTGAGGGAGTACCTTCCTTTCTCCCCCCCCTATTCACACCCCCGTCCCCCTGCCAAAGGAAACTAAATTCTAACCCCAACTGCGTACCGTGCTTTCCGAGGCATGGAGGAAACTCGGTATGTAATGGGTGGTCACCCATCCACGGACCATCCTAGGCAAGAGTGGCTTAACCTTACGATTTACCTGAGTGACTGTTATTATTTAGCCACGAGTTGCTGATATATTTATCGCAAAAAAAAGAGATGTGATTGCGTAATTATTAATTACTACGAATTACGAAGTCAAAGGTGACGAAAACAAAAGTGTCAAACGTTGTCGATAAGTTTTATGAAGTCTAATTAGATGACCTCATGAGGTACTGAATCTTTTATTTTGTTGCGGGGAATACCCAAATTGTCTTCATTCCGGGAATAATAGTGTTATTTCAACACATTTCGTAGTTTTTTGGGTTTATAAGCAGATAGCATTCCCAATGTCTCTCATTCCTTGCTTGGCTTCGGTAGCAGCGATACAACATTCAAGAGACTAAAGTGAGTACCCTTATTTACTTATAGCCAAGCGTTACTGCGCTAAAATTTTATATTATTTTTGTCACTGTCTTACTATTGCTTAAATACAAGTGCACGGTAGAGACGTGAACATGTCTTAGTCCCTTTTTTCAGTCTTTTCCGTCCCGCTGCCGGGCAAAGGCCTCCCCCATCACATGGATTTCCAATTTTCTTTACATTTTGCCTCCTCCGACCAATCCGTTAAGAACGAGTCCACATCGACACGCCATTGTTTCTTGGGCCTGCATCGGTTACGCTGGCCGTCTTCAGGCACCCACTGTGTTATTATCTGCACCCATCTGTCCGGCTTTATCCTAAAAGTAACCCGCCCAGCCCCATTTTAACCCTGCAGTTTTATTGCCAACATCGGCGATGCCAATCTTAGACCGTATTAGATGCACATTAGGTTCTGTATGGTGTCGGACGTAAAGAATAGCACCATCCCATATCTTCCCGTGGGTGTTGTAAGAGGCGACTAAGGGATTTGCCAGAGAATGGGCAGCAGCGTTCTTTGTGCTTTTGTGACAACCGTACTGCGATCGCCAACCCGCCTGCCAAGCGTGGCGATTATGGCAAAACCCCCCATGTTATGTCAATGTGGCAACAATTGGGGGAGGCCTATGTTCAGCAGTAGACGTCTTACGGCTGAAATGATGATGATGAGATGCATATATTTATCAAGTCCTTGGCACTTGTCAAGTCAGGTTTACTAACCTGGGTCTTTGTGTTAATTTTGTTCGAGCAACTTTTTTGCACCTGTCAAATGCTTCACCTAACCTTAAAATCGTTGTCAATTGATGCAATTAAAAATAATTATGTTACAATGTGACCGTTTCAGTGTTATTGATTTGTGCTGGTTAATTAATAATTATAATATTGATTATGTTTAGTGAAGCCTTTAATGTGTGGAAGTAAAGTGGTTTTTGTTAGACAACTATTTTTGTTTAGGGACGTTCGCCTTTTGTTTTTTTTTGCATCATTCTGTCCAATCTAGATTTATTTACAGATATGTCTAGATAATTTAGAAGCTAATTAATAATATGGTTTGGCTTATAATTCGACTCTGATTGAAGAAGACCATCGATCTCTAAATCGCAAGCCAATTAGTGTTTTTATTTTTTGAGGAGCTCGTTACTAAATAATAACAGCCGGCCAGGTCGATCTTTAAGGTTAAGCCGTGCTTGCCGAGGTTGGTCTGTGGATGGGTGACCATAATTACATATCGAGTTTCCTCCGTGCCTCGGAAAGCACGTTAAGCCGTTGGTCCCGGCTGTCATCTTTGACAGTCGTTACGAGTAGTCAGAAGCTGTCAGTCAGAAGTCTGACCACCAGTCTTACCAAGGGGTATCGTATTACCCAGTTACTGGGTTATGGAGGTCAGATAGGCAGTCGCTTCATGTAAAATACTGGTACTCAGCTGCATCCGGTTAGACTGGAAGCCGACCCCAAGATAGTTTGGGAAAAGGCTAGGCAGATGATGATGAATTCGTGATTTTATTTTTCAGTAACTAGACGAAAGATGATGCGGATCGGGACTCTCGCAATTTTAATGGTGGGTCTGATGGTGGTCATTGCGCGCCCCATAACAAAAATCTGCATTGTAACGATTGAACCGGTAAGTACATTATTATAACTACAAGTCAATGACATGATCTTCGTGCTCTTGTCCCATGTAACTTGAGGTCGGCGCAACACATTTTTTAGGGTTCTGTACCCAAAGGGTCAAACGGGACCCTATTACTGAGACTTCGCTGTCCGTCCGTCCGTCAGTCACCAGGCTGTATCTCGTGAACCGTGATAGTTAGCCAGTTGAAATTTTCACAGATTATGTATTTCTGTTGATGCCTATAACAACAAAAACTAAAAACAGATAAAATAATATGTAATTCAAATTCATTTATTTTGTGAACATAAGTGAAAAATAGGTGGTAAAATACATAACATTCAGAAACTATCTATGTTCCGCCGTTAAGCATACAAAATGTTTCTATAAATTAGGTAAGCACTACAATAACCTCAATGTACAACAATACAATTTGATTAATTAAATAATTAAAATCATCAAACAACATTGGCTTACATAAAATGTCAGCTATAATGTCAAGATTAAAATTACATAATTAAAATTAAATTACATGCATAAAATGTCAGAGTTATGTCAATATAAGTAAAAGTCAAAGTGTATGAGCGAATAGGAATAATAAATAAGATTTCAACATTACAACAGTTTGTCATTTAGAAATTCGTTAACAGAATAATAAACTTTTTCGATTAATAATTGTGACAGTCTGTTTTTAAATTCATTGAGGTGTTTACAGTCTATAATTTGTTTAGGAATTTTATTGTACAATCTGGGTGCCTGGATGGATGGCAAATACACTTTTATACATAAACTCAGTTTTAGTAGGCAATGTGTGCAGTTTATCTGAGCGACGCAGACTTTCAACAGATTTATTTATGTACATATTGTTCTTGACAAAAATACAAGATTCATAAATATAAAGTGATGGTACTGTCATTATTTTTAAATTTTTGAAATGTTGCTTGCATGATTCTGTAGATTTTATTTTGCATATAGCTCTTATACACCTTTTCTGTGCTATGAGTACATCATGAACCTTATAGGCATTACCCCAAAATATAAGTCCATACCGAAGCGTAGACGCGACATAGCCGTGATAAGCCGCCAGTAATGCAGTCTTATTTACAATTTTACCCAGCATATAGAGAACGTAGGAAAACTTACTAATTTTTCCACATACACTGCCTATTTGAGTTCTCCATGACATATCGTTGTCTATAAAGAACCCCAGAAATTTGCCACGAGCTCCTCTATAACAAAAGTTAACCACGAGCTCCTCTATAACAAAAGACCCATATTTACAAAATATTTTCCACAACAATACTACCCTCATCCCAAGCTTCGCTTATTTCTCCTGAAGAGGCGGTAACTGTGATTACTATAAACCTAGTAGCGGACGGCCACTGCCTCACGGTTACGTGCCTCGCCTCGTTTGTCATGCCTTTTGCTGTCACTAGCAGGCGAAGCAACGGCATGCCTGTTGTTTCTGTTGTTGTGAACGTGACTGAGAATGTAAAATTGTTGGGAAGGGTTATTTTTATCTAGAACTAGCTTCTAGCAGCGGTTTCGCCCGTGTTTTTTTCTGTGTCTATACATAGTTAAGTTGACAAAGTTTTGCTGAAGATGATGCGCAAAAAATACGAAGAAACAACCAACATTAGGTTCGACTTGTAAAACGGAGAAGGTTTTAAATTCCTATCAATTTTTAGGGTTCCGTACCTCGAAAGGAAAAATCGGAACCCTTATAGGATCACTTTGTTGTCCGTCCGTCCGTCTGTCTGTCTGTCGGTCTGTCAAAATCCTTTTTCTCAGGAACGCGTGGAGGTGTTAAGCTGGAATTTATATCAAATACTCACTCTACTGTCCCTTGGAGCTGTGAAAAAATAAAACTTCTAAGCCAACGCAATCAAACGATACAGCCGTTTATGCCGCAAATTTTCGACACTCGCAAGGGAATCAAAACCTACAGGGTATACTTCCCGTGAACTCAGAATCTTGAAATTTGGTACGAAGCAACGTCTTATAGCACAGATAAAGGAAAAATTGCGAATAATAAAAGAAAAATATAAAAATATTTTTAATAACTTTTGTACGGAACCCTCGGTGCGCGAGTCCGACTTGCACTTGGTCGGTTTTTTGATGTTTGTTACCTAAAAGATCCGTGATTACTGGTCCGTTTTAAGTGTTTTTACTTTGTTTTGGAGAAGCTTGCTCGGTGGTCCATTGTGGTGGTTTAAAATCTATGAAAATACAGAGTTCAGCAAGCAACTAGTTACTATGCCCCTCGATCACACAATACCAACAAGTTATATAAACCGAAGACGAATCTGACACTAACATCGAACAACAGCTATATCATGTGTATTAAAATGTATAATAGACTTCCAAGTGCCATAACGACACTCCCATTTTTTAAATTTAAGCGTATTTTAACACAAATATTAATTGATAAATGCTTTTATAGTGTACTAGCTGTCCGGCGCAACTTCGTTTGCGTCACATTTTCCCCGTTTTCGCAACATTTTTCATTGCTGCTCCACTCCTATTGGTCGTAGCGTGATGATATATAGCCTATAGCCTTCCTCGATAAATGGGCTATCTAACACTGAAAGAATTTTTCAAATCGGACCAGAAGTTTCGGAGTATATTCAATGCAAACAAACATACAAACAAACAATCAAATCTTTCCTCTTTATAATATTAGTTTAGATTTGAGTTCCTAGATTATAAGTTGTAGGTCATGAATTGTAGTGTCAATGATTGTCACATTATGAATTATTAACAAATTTGAATGAAATTTTTATATTATTATTTAAATATTGGATTTGATTTTATTACAATTTACTAACTGCATGCATAATTCAATTTAATTTACTTGTCATTAATATTATAAATAGTTATGTAAAATTTGCACGCCGAAATTAATGGCAGAATAACTATATACTTATCTTTAAGAACCTTCTGTACCTTATTTAAGCGAATAAATGATTTTGATTTTTGATTTTGCACCGAAGGTATTCCGATTTGAGCACCAATCCATTTAGTAGCTTGGAGCTCAATGAAAAACAATAAACAATTTCGAAACAGTAGTTAGTAAAATGTACAGTCTGCAAAGGAGATAAGTAACCAAGTTCTCAAAACTATAACGAGTAACTTATCTCCTTTGGAGACCGTACATGAATTAATCTTCTTTTCAACGTCTTAATCTGATCTAAAGTAAAGGCTGCTCGTTGCTCTAATGGTGGGACTGCTGAGCATGAGGGTTCGATTTCCAGGTCGGGCAAAGTGTTATTGGGTTTTTCCATTAGGAATTTGTTAGTAGCAGTCACGGAGTCGGGATTTGTGCCCAGCGGATGGCGATAGGTTCGCCCCCAATAACATGGGACTTAAACATAACTTGCGAAATGGGTGTACTTGTTAGGTACACCTCCACCTAATCCTTCGAGGATTATGTTATAAATACTTAAGTTTATACATCAATTCGAAACTTTAATGTAAATAAGACTCCATCCAGTCTCATCATTCATTTCAGCCCAAAAGACGTCCACTGCTGGACATAGGCCTCCCCCAAGTGTCGCCACATTGACATTTTGGGGGGTTTTGCCATAATCACCACGTTTGGCAGGCGGGTTGGCGATCGCAGTACGGTTGTTACAAAAGCACAGAGAACGCTGTTGCCCATTCTCTGGCAAGTCCCTTAGTCGCCTCTTACGACACCCACGGGAAGATATGGGATGGTGCTATTCTTTACGTCCGACACCATACAGAACTATTATCATATTTATAACATCCAGTCTAGTCCCAATATTTTGCCAAAAATTTCATCCCCATCGACATCTTGTACCTATACTTACGTATGTACTTTTATTACAGACAAATAAATACCAAAATTGATCAAAACAAAACCTCTCATAACTCCACCGTAAAATTTACAACTCGACCTAACTTTGTACCGAAGTATACGGCTTCAATATTAAATTCATCAGAGAGTGTCCGAAATACAAAGTCACGGCTGCCGGCACAGATGTCGTCCTTCCGTGATAGACACTTCCTTACTTGCATCTTGCAAGTTTCGTCACAATTTGTGAATTAACAAAGGAGGGTTGCAAAGTTCTGAATTAAATATTAACTTGGAGACTGCAGGTTATTGAGGATTTGGAAGAAGATGGTAAGGGGAAAAGCAGCCTAGGAATTTATAAATATTAGTGATTATAAACCGGGCTGGGGCTTACGTTAAACAAATTAAGAGCGTTTACACTTAAAGGCTCAGGCGCAAAATGTCAACTTTATAGCATAAGCTTGACGCAGGTCTAAAAACATTAAAAAAAAAACGATAAAATAATGTGTTACTGCTCAATTAGATCAATTTTAAATTATCTCTATAGATAATTTTAAATCAGTCTAATTTAATTTAAAGAAAAGTGGATATTTCTGTTTCTGTAAACAGTTATTTCCAATTAGGTATCTTTTTTTTAAAAGACATTTTGTGAATCTTTTAAGTAACTTTTTAGACCTATTTACCCTGCTTATGCGTATGAAGTTTTATTAAAATCGGTTCAGTCATTTCGGAAAGTAAGGACTTGAAAGTTTTAATGAAATGCCGTAAGGTGTACTTAAACGCTTTTAAGAAATGTGAGTATTTCAGAATCCTTGTGTATCAAATGATTAAAGAAAGAAAAAAGAGACTCTAATTTTCTGACGTAACTACAGACTCTACTTTACCTACTTCTTTTTCGTGTGGTAACTGCCTAAACAGCTGGCCTACCATGACCTCTTAAAGAAGTATTGTTTTACTCTTGTTCCAGTGTGGGAAAGAGACGGAGCTATACAGGATGTTTAGCGCCATCTCTTCGTCTTCGTCAGAGTTTTAATGCCGCCCTTGTCCCTCTGACTTGGCTTCTTAACATGTCGTCGAGAAATATCTGTCAGGAGGAAACTCGGTAAGTAATGGGTGGTCACCCATCCACGGACCAACATAGGCAAGCGCGGCTTAACCTGAGGATGACGAGCTCTTTATTTTAAATCAATCACAAAATAAAAATGATGCTTTTAACTCTGTTTTCTTAGAATGAACGAAAATGTAAGTTAAATATAAGTTAAGTATTTATACAAGGTGCTGTTTTGCATCCTCGTCAAACTTCAGGAGGTTGTCACAAAAGACATAAATAATCAACTTAAATTACGGTACTTAGTTAATTATTAATAAACGCTGATTTGTTGGTTGTTTAAGTTTGTCAGTATATCAGAATAACCTCCTTAACGTGGTTTAGGAAATAAGAAATTATCGAATAAACGTTTGAGATTGTTTGTATATCAGAAAGCGCGGTGAAAGGGCGTGAATCAGACGGGCCGCGTTTAAAATACGGTTCACACGTACCGATTTCCGTAACTAAGAAAAAAAAATACCTACCCATTTTATTATTGAATCATTAGCATAGTTACCTCCTGGAATTTGACGAGGATGCAAAACAACATTTTGTATACTTGCTGAGTTTAGAAACCGGTAGGCAGGTAATATTTTGTTAATACTAATAACATTTTAACGGATCAGAATGAAACGGTTCGTTCAGAATCCTACGCTCCTATAGTTTCCTGTTATTTTGTTCTATCAAAAGGATTAAGGGATTAATTTATTCCCGAAGAAAGCTTTCAAATAATAATTGAAGTAGCGTATTATTTCAAATCTATCCTGAGTAATAACTTTTGAAATATTGTTTTTAGTGGGACGTTAACAAAATACTTGGTTGACAACTTAGCATATTATTAAGTTCTGTACCAGACCAGTATCGACTGGAGACGTTTAGCATCATTTCTATAAAATGCATCGTATCAACTGCAACATGTAGGTAAACATAAATCTTAACAACATCACCATCCGGTACAGTGCTATATATGAGCTATAATGTACGTACGTAATTTTCAGTTTCAGAAAAAGTGCGTGTTTCTATTTTCAACATATGCTGCAGATTCAAAACACCAAACAAAACACAATAATTGAATCCCCAAAGCAAAACGTTTTCTCACCCAATTTACATTTAACAGGCACGCCAAGAAAACAATCTCAAATAATATTTCTTTTCAATCAACTATAAACTCTGACAATTTCCTGAGAAAAAATGAAAGTCAACATTTTTCAGCTTTTTGATTATCACGTATTCAATTTTGATGATAGGAGCCGTCGAGGCCTCGTAAACACATCACCTTCGGAATATCAAAGGAGACGCAGTGTGTGAAATAAATGGCGAAGCACAATCAACGGAGAACGTTTCAGAGCGTTGAGATCTAACATCAACGATGGTGGTATGCAGGGAAATTTAAGAAGACCAGCATCGGTTTGTTTTCGAGCTTTCTTGATTTGATATAATGAACAGGAGTTAAGAGCGTTTACACCTTTCGACTTTTCATACAAACTTTCAAGTCCTTATTTTCCGAAGTGACTGAACCGATTTTAATGAAACTTTATACGCATAAGCAGGATAGGTACAAAAAGTTAATAAAAAGATTTTCAAAAAATAGTTAGTAATTCGTTGGTTTGCCCAAAAAAAAACACAACTTTGGAAACAGGTACTACCGAACTCACTGACGGTATACTACTTTTCACCCTTGTGCTCTTACCCTAAGAACTAAGGTTAAAAAGTGGTCGAACTACGGTTCTTGTTACCCTAGGTTAAAACTGCGAGTAACGGTTTACAAGGAGGTTCGTAGGGCTGTTTAAGTTTGTTCCAAATTTGACCTTCTGCTGTCTACATACACAGTGATCCGCCCGGAGCATTCACCTAAACGATTCCAAAGATTTCGCGCGGTTGGCCCGAAATTGCTACATTATAACATAACAGCATTGGAACAGATAATGCATCACAATAGATTTTGTATACAAATTGATGTTCTATTCGATCATACAGGGCCCTTTGATTTATATGTATGTGTGGGTATTTTAATAGCATGGTGGGGAAACTGCTGAGCTATATTTTCAGATTTTCAGGGTTGACTTCTTCAAAGATTTTTTTTCCTAGCCTGCTTTTCCTTACATCTGGGCAAAGGCCTCTCTCCATGAAGGAGATGGCGGAACGAACTGGACTGGTTCCGTCAGAACTGGAAGACGGATGCGGGGGTTCGCGGGAAATGCAATGAGTGAAGTTTTATTTTAGTAGGTAGGATTTTTTATTTTATTACGTAATAAATAGATTGCTTTTTTTCATCTCATAGCTTTTCTTCGCAGGTAGCATAAATTAAAAATAAAAGAAACTAGGAGAAACAAAAAAAAATTGTATGGAGCACATGAGATGCAGTCCGACGACACTGCTTTTTTTATGAATGACGAATGATGACACTGTTTTTTTTATTTAGTTGGGTCCCAGTTCTGAGTTGAACTTCCGTAGTTACGTGACTTAAAAAACCGGCCAAGTGCGAGTCGGACTCGTGCACGAAGGGTTCTGTGCCATTATTTATAAAAACGAGCAAGAAAATCACTTTTTTGTATGGGAGCTCCCTTTAATATTTATTTTATTCTGTTTTTAGTATTTGTTGATAAAGCGGTAACAGAAATACATAATTTGTAGAAATTTCAACTGGCTGTCTATCACGGTTCATGAGATACAGCCTGGTGACAGACGGACGGACAGCGAATTAAGTCTTAGTAATAGGGTCCCGTTTAACCCTTTGGGTACGGAACCCTAAAAAACAAGATGTAAACCTTTTTTTAACTTTACAATTGTTGCTGGGCAAAGGCCGCTTCTTGTACATTGTAAACCATTGCTGATTTAAAAACCCCCATCCAAACCATCTCCTATCAAAGAAGCTACTAACGAACTGTAAACAAACACAATACAACAATAGATTGATGAGTGTTCCGTCTCCCATTATAGTTTCGATATTGGCTGGCCACGCCGGCTAAGTTAGATGTGAAGTTTGCCAATGTTTGCAAGTTGTTTCTCACACAGCAGACTGTGGGATTCACTTCACTTAGTTTATGGAAAGTTCTGAAGTTTAAAACTTGAAATGTTTTTTTTTAAAGAAAATACCGAAAGTAGCGCGCCTATAGACCACCATACACATATATCACCGTCCGTCGGTCTTATGACGACAGGCAGTGTCGACGGCACGTTCGTGTACCACGCGCGCTTCAGGGAGATGTCAGCAAATTGGAAGGGGTCCAAGAGGGCCGATGCCTGTCAGGGCTGCGGGACTGGTCGAAAGAGATACCGTGGCCCTGGAACACAAAGGGCTAAGAAGGAACATGGATGGGTTTTAGTCAGTACAAGTCTGACACTCCATGCCGCTCCGCCCAGAGTGCGGGGGGTCATTTGATGATTTACCATCAGTAAAAAAAAAGTGTTGCCGGTGGGTTTAGTTTCGGGGCAATAGCAAATTAAAAGACTCATCGATAAATGATAGCTTCACCCCTTTTCTCTCTAATACCGTCACGTATTTCCTCTACGCCTTCGGGATACAGAAGGGTAGTAATTTATTTTCAATTTATTTTTGGCACATATATGGTGCATGGTGGATCATGTGGGTTGAGGTTCGATTCCTAGGTCGGAAAAAGTGATATTTAATGGTTTCATCAGCAATTTTTCAGTAGCAGCCACGTAGTGTGTGCCCGATTGACGGCAATAGGCCTGCTCCCTAATACGTGGGACTTAAACGTACAAGTGGCTACAGGTAGGTCTCCTATATTTTATTTTAACTTCATGTACATTAGTGGTACATAGGTGGACTTAATGCCACAAGACATTATCTACCAAGAAGAGTAGGTACAAGAAAAAAGAAAAATACCATTTTGCTAACATAAACTGATATACATAAATAGGAACAATACTAACACATATATATAGAAATCAAATAAACTAATATATATTATGAAACATACCAATAATCCCTAATACGAAACCTTACAATAATTACTAAGACTACTAAATTACTAGGTCTACACAACAGACTAATACTACACTATACCTTACTACACTCACTCACTATATCTCTTAACCTTTCCTAGATAATAGCTTCTAAAAATATATTTAAACCGTTTTGGAAATATACAACGATCTCTAAAATACTGAGCTTTTTGATAATTTTTTGTAGATTGTGCATTTAGCACAGTTGACCTATGTTAAAGTATCTTAAGCATTTTATATCTTAAAGACGCCTAATTCAGCGAAAATGTAATTAAGCTATTCTCCTTTGATAAAACTGTAATTAATATTGAAGTGGTACTCAGAACTAAAATCTGGCATTATCTTTGTATTTGAATATTAAACACTTTCAGATATTTAGTTTAGATTAAGATTTTCTAATGCCTATTTATGAAACAACGGTATTTTAATTGAATAGTTCAGTCTTTGCGTTGAAAATAGGTGTAAAATGTCTATTACTATTTTATTAGATTGAAAAACAGTTTAAAGTTTAATTTGTATAAGTATGTAGAACTTCTTGCGTTTATTAGGTACTTAGCTAGTCATAGTATTGTGTAGTAATAAAATCAAATTAAATTCTGGACACAGGATAAAAAATTTAAAAGTACTAAAGCACCACAAAAATTATTCCAATTTTTTCCATGCCCTCCCCGAACCTCGCTCGAGCCAGCCCGCGATGCTGTGCCAGTAGTTTTAAATCAGCCCCTAAATAATGATATCATTCAGATCCAGCCTGCCCCCATGCAGTCCTCCCCCAGCGACGCCCTAAGCCGAGGCTCGTACCCCACAGGGGGTGCCCTTAGCGTGTAGTCGCTTAGTTTGTAAGTTTTTATGCCCTGGCTGGAGGCCTTACCCTTAAGGCACCCACAGGATAGTCCGGTTAAGCAGATGACAACCTCCTAGGTTGAACTGCGAGACGCGATTCCAAAAAAAAAAAAATTTTTTTTCTTCGTTGCTTTTTCTAAAAAACATACTAATCACAAACATGTAACTTATTGGGCTAAAACATGGTATACAAGTGTTAAACAAAATTAGAATGGTTTAAACATGTTTAGCCAATTTAAGTTAAAATTTTGGTTCGTTACAGAGTTAAGCAAAATTTTACAAGGCAACAACATTTTGTATGATAATAAAATAATTATTGAGTAGCCTATTATGTTGAACTTGAATATGATCTCAAAAAGCCGTGAGAAATACGTGGAGAGAAAAGAGTGACCACGCAAAGGAATCTACCCACTACAACCATACGATTACCATATTTAAAAACACATATACACTATCATCACAGACTTACCTAATACTATTGTGCAGTTATAGTTATAATACTTAAATTTTAGACTAATAATTATAGGTATTATTTTTTTTTTTTTTTTGGGGATGGCATCTCGCAGTTCATCCTAGGAGGTTGTCGTCTGCTTAACCGGACTATCCTGTGGGTGCCTTAAGAGTAAGGCCTCCAGCCAGGGCATAAAAACTTACAAACTAAGCGACTACACGCTAAGGGCACCCCCTGTGGGGTACGAGCCTCGGCTCAGGGCGTTGCTGGGGGAGGACTGCATGGGGACAGGCTGGATCTGAATGATATCATTATTTAGGGGCTGATTTAAAACTACTGGCACAGCATCGCGGGCTGGCTCGAGCTAGGGTCGGGGAGGGCATGGATCGGGACGTCGCGACGGGCCTCGACGGCGAGGTCGGAAAGACGGCGGTTTGTGTCTGAACTTTTTAAGAGGGCTAGTCTCTTTGCTACTCTCCTGGAGGAGGGTGATAGCATCATCGTGAGTGAGGTATTATTTCCAACAAACGGGAGAAATTGTACAAAATGCAGGCCATGTGAATTCACTCAGAGTACAATTGAAGCAGTCAATCTGTTGTGACACCATTTTGAGTGCACGTAGCGCGAGCGTTAGCGGCGCGTGCTGCAGTAGGTTGGTGCGAGCGGGCGCCAATCACAGCTGCGGCGGCCGCCTCCGTCGCCCCACGTACCCATCCGGTACACACAACCCAACCGTGCTAAGAACGCCTGGGTTGTGTATTTTACCGCGCATCATCATCATCATCAGCCTATAATGTTCCCACTGCTGGACCACAGGCCTCCGCTCTCTGGGAGGGAGTGGGCTGTAATCCACCACGCGGGCCCAGTGCGAGTTGGTAGATGTCACATGTCTTCGAATTTTTAGTTCTAGTACATGTCGGTTTCCTCACGATGTTTTCCTTCACCGTTTTTGAGCGCAGCGATGATGAAATAAATTACAAAGTAATGCGCCTGCCTGGGTTCGAACCCTCGGCTTAATGTAAATAAGTCGGGGCTGCCACCACTGGGCCACCACTGGTCCCACGCATTATCTTAAATAAGTAAGTGGCAAGAGTTACTTGCCTTCTTACTTCCAGTTTACAGTAGCCTACCATACCCAGCACAAATAGAATAGGAAAGCACCTATTACCTGTCCCTATTGAAAGGTATGACTAAGCCCGCCCATTAGACTGTTCCATCACCGACCTTAACGAGTATACTCGTTTTTTTTCTATATTAGAAGAGATTGTGGCGATAAAAGTACCAGTGATAGGTATTATCGTATTTTATTTGTTCCAATAAATTCCTAAGGACAAGTTTTCTAAGAACACTGGATAACATCGTAAATCCGTACCATTGTTAAACAATCAATTAACCTTACGAAAAAAGTTAGGTCAGAGGAACTTTTAGTTAGGATAACAACGAGATCGTACAACTTTTATTAGGAACCCAACTTTGTACTAATCAGATTATTGGCAATAGATCATTGTCCTCGAATAACGTACCTAAATAAAACTTATAACAGAAGCTATTTTACATTGAATTAAATATAAAACGGTGTTATCCCCTTTCTCAAAGCAATTAAACTATAAATTCAGTACCGTACATGATTCTGAACTCATTAGAATTGGAACATGTCATAGGTTATTGAAAAAACTGCTTTTCTGGTATTCCATACATTTTCACCGTAGCAGTTTTCTATGGAAAAGCTGTTATATCTTAAAAATAAGCTTTAAACTTTTTTTTTTAATGATTTTATTACAAATGTTTAGTTTTCAGGTTTTCCCTGTACTTGTAGAATAAGACGATATTACTTGCCAAAT
This sequence comes from Cerastis rubricosa, assembly GCA_949152445.1. NCBI lineage: Eukaryota > Metazoa > Arthropoda > Insecta > Lepidoptera > Noctuidae > Cerastis > Cerastis rubricosa. Next base: position 7,449,739 of record OX424547.1, read on the forward strand.
TTCATCGTTTTATGTCAACGAGAAATCCATACTAATATTATAAATGCGAAAGTCACTCTGTTTGTTTGTTTGTTTGTTTGTTTGTTTGTTACCTTTTCACGACTAAACGGCTGATCGGATCTTAATGGATTTTGGCAAGAAGATAGATTTAAACCTTGGGAAGGACATAGGCTATATATTATCACGCTATTAACATTGGGAGGTGAGCAATATTGCAATTTGTTCATATTCCTCAACTGATTGACAACTGACAACTGTCATAACAAACATTAGAATAGATCGGCTATTTTAGAACAATTGTCACCGAAGTAAATAGCCTGACGGTTTAGCGGTTGACCTGTGAATCATAGGTTGCAGGATCAAACCTCAGCCAATATGCACATATTGTTTTATTTATTTTTTGAATTTTTGATGCTGTATTATTTACAAAAGTAACCATGGTTCGATCCCCACCCGATTTTCACTTTTTGTAAGTAGGTATTTTGTTTTTTTTTTATGCTTTAAGACTTCCTAATCATTACCAAATAGTGTTATACATCCTTTTAGTTATCATTAACCATTCAAACTATAGTTAAACAATCATTTAGCCTCTGGCCGAAGTAAAAGCCAGCTCTTGGATCACGGAAAGCGTAAGTTATGCGTTTAGAAATTTCTTTAAAAAGACTGAGCATTGAGTACTCTGATCTTACGGTCCCACGGTCCAAAGCTTCAATTCCCAACGACTCGAAAATATAAGTAGTTACCGATAAGATTACTTTATTAAAGCTGCTTGAGCTTCCCCGTGGCAACAGCGACAGTACCAGTGTCCAGCCCTTTTAGTTTATATAGTTTTGTTTTCGTAAATTTTTAATTATTTAGTAAGAAAGTAATATCATCATCATTCATCATTTCAGCCGAAAGACGTCCGCTGCTGGACATAGGCCTCCCCCAAGTGTCGCCACATCGACAGGTCCCGTGTGACTTGCATCCGGAGGATCCCCGCAACCATCACCAGGCCATCGGTCCACCTCGTGGGAGGCCTTCCAACGCAACGTCTTCCGATTCTTGGTCGCCACTCCAGAACTTTTCGGCTCCATCGGCCATCCGTTCTTCGAACAATGTGCCCTGCCCACTGCCACTTAAATTTGGCAATTCTTCGGACTACCGGGACTTTGGGGTAACCTTGGTTCTCTTGCGAATGTCCTTATTTCTGATTTGATCACGCAAGGAAACTTCGAGCATAACCTTCTCCATTGACCTTTAAGTGATTTTAAGCTTCTGATGAGGCCCAATGTGGGCGACCCAATCGGTCCGGTATGTAATCACTGGCAACACACACGGGTCATGGACTTTCGTCTTGAGACACTGCACGAGAACATATCATGCAACTTCCCGAACACTGCCCAGCCGAGTCGGATTCGACGGTTGACCTCTTTCTCGAAGTCAGACCTACCCAACTGGACCGTTTGTCCCATGTAGACATAATCGTCTACAACTTCGAGTGTAGAGTCTCCGATCTTGATAGGAGTGGGTGTTACATGGGCATTCAATATGACTTTGGTTTTTTCCATGTTCATTTTAAGACCCACTCTTTCGGACGATCCACTGAGGTCATCGAGCATTGTACTGAGGTCCTCTATGGTCTCAGCCATGACCACTATATCGTCGGCAAATTGAATGTGAGAGATGTACTCGCCATTGACGTCGATGCCTAGCCCTCTCCAGTCCAGAACCTTAAATACATCTTCCAGTGCAGCGGTGAACAGTTTCGGAGATATGACGACTGTTTCACTTTCCTGTCACTGTCACTGTCCATGTCTCTCAGGAAAGCTAAATAGTGAATCTCATCAAAATGACTGCTGGGCTAAGGGCTCCCCCATCTTACAATCTTCTCTCCGTGCGATTTTGTGGTCAGAAATTAATGGTCGAAAACCAAAATAAAAGATTACCCGACCCGGGATTCGAAACCAGGACCTCATGCTCAGTAGTTGCGACCACTAGACCAACGATACAGTATATTAACAGCATCTATCAGTCTGTTTTAGGTTTTTCACGCCTTAGCTGGTGAACGGATTTGGAGCAAAGCCAGGTCATGATCTGGATAAGGACATAATAATACTTTCATTTATACATGAAAGCGCTATACTATTCACTTACCGATAAACCACTCAAGAACTACTAACTACCACTTTTGACCTATTTAACTTGAAATCTTGCAAGTAAGTTCATAATAAGGCAGAAAGGGATTTTTGGAAATTCCACCCCCAAGTGGAATTAATGTCGGGTTAAAGGTTAAGTTTAGGAGAATATTTGTAATTTTTAAAAAGAGGCATGAATGCACAAAATCACGATTTACGTTTTTGGAAATTCTATCCCTAAGGGGGTTTCATAATGAAAGTTGATCGACTTCAACTTTCAACATAACCTTTTTTTACAGTAGTCGGTAGCGTGTTCGTATACATTGAGGAGTTATACTCGGTTTTCGAAGTTTTACTCACAAATGAATAGATCACACTTGAAGCAAGTTCTTTCAAACGAAAATAATCATATAAAATCAATTTATATTATTTTTAGGTCGCTAGGGTCGATCTTCAGTTTAAGTTGTGTTTGCCTAGGTTGGTCTATGGATGGGTGACCACCCATTACGTACCGACTTTATTGTGCTTTGGAAAGCACGTTAAGCCGTTGGTCACGGCTGTCATTTGTAGATCTTTGACAGTCGTTACAGGTAGTCAGTGGCCCGAAAGTCTGACAACCAGTCTTACCAAGAGGTGTTGTATAACCCAGTATAACTAACTGGGTTGTGGAGGTCAGATAGCCAGTCGCTCCATGTACAATCTTGGTATTCAGCTGCATCCGGTTAGACTGAATGTTCCAACTTAGTTGGGAAAAGACTGAGCAGATTGTATTAATACTGGAGACATCTGGTAACGAACTTCAAACAAAACATTGGAATCAAGAACCTCCTGACTAAAAGACTTATTTTAAGCAAATCACGAACCTAACGCGTACGAAGTCGCGGGTAACAGCTAGTACTCTATACGTTTTGATTCCCTTAAGTGTGTAGAAATATTAGGTCTTTACCTATGAAATTGCCGTTTTGTTTAAAAAAAGTTAAAGTATTTTTTTTTCGAACTTATTTATTTCTTTTATTCAAAGTAATCACCCCTGCAATCGATGCCCTTCTTGAAAAAATCAGCTGGACGGGAGACAACAAACTCTTCAAAGGCGTTTTGTACTGCCTCTCGGGAATTTAATTTTTTTCCCGCTAAAAAGTTGTCCAAATTTTGGAAAAAGTAATAGTCGGAAGGCGCAAGATCTGGTGAGTATGGCGGATGAGGGAGAGCTTCCAAACCCAACTCATGCAGCTTAGAGACGGTCTGTTGTGCAGTATGGGGCCGCGCGTTGTCGTGAAGTAGCAGTGGAGACGACCGATTGACCAAAGCTGGTTGCAGACGTGCGAGTTTCGCCATCATTGTGGTCAGTTCTTCAATGTACACATCTGCAGTAATGCTCTCGCCGTTTTGTAAAAAGCTATGATGAATCACACCAGCACTAGACCACCAAACTGTGACCATCACCTTTCTAGGGGTCATTTTTCGTTTTGCACATTGCTTTGGTACCGAACCAGGATCTAACCAACTTGCTGAGCGCTTTCGATTGTCAAAAAGAATCCATTTTTCGTCGCACGTAACAATTCGGTTCAAAATTCCTTCATTTCTGTGCCTGTTAAGCAGCGCAAGGCAAGTCTCGACGCGTACGTTGCGCTGGCGATCGTTAAGTTCGTGGGGCACCCATCTATCAAGCTTTTTTATCTTGCCAATCTGTCGCAAATGGACCAATATTGTTTTAATCCTAACATCAAAAGCTGCTGCCAGCTCAGCTGTAGATTGAGTTTCATCAGCTTCAACAATCACCTTTAATTCATCATTGTTGACCAAAGTTTCCGGACGACCACGAGGTCCATTTTTCAAGTCAAAATTCCCAGAACGGAACCGAGCAAACCAATAACGGGTTGTGCGTTCGTTTGTACAGTTCTCTCCGTAAACGTCGTTGATGTTACGGGTCGTTTGTGCCGCGTTGGTGCCACGACGGAACTCATATTCCATAATTACACGAAATTTCAAAGTATCCATTATGAGGAAAAATGTTGAAATGTAATGAAAATACAACGCTAATCAATAAACAAAAGACTGATTTTGTAAATAGAATGTCATATTTTTAAAACAAAATTAATTTGAATTTAGAACTCATAGCCAATCAAAACTTTTTTTTGTTTGAAAAAGTCTGTACTGCAATACGGCAATTTCATAGGTAAAGACCTATTATATGTTTTGTTGCGGCATAAATGGCTGTATCTTTTTTTACGAAAACTTTGAATACTTTAGAATTTTGATTTTTTGACAGCTTGAAGAGACTAGTATGTAGTAATTATGTAGACCTACATAATTATAATATATGGTTCAAACTAGATACCACCACGCATTCCCGAGATAAACGGTCTTGACAGACAGACAGACAAACAGACGGACAACAAAGTGTTCTTATAAGGGTTCCGTTTTTTCCTTTTGAGGTACGGAACCCTAATGAAAGATAAATGAAGTCTGTAGGAACACTTCAGATATAATAATATTTACAAATTAAATCAAGCAGGAAGGTTGTTGATCAACACTGTTGATTGCTACTCACACACCTGAATCAAAAGTAAATACAACTTTCATCGGAAAATTTACTCATTAAAAAACCGTGAAAATATTTTTTTGTTTCATTTCACATATTTCATCGGTTATCGGATGCCTCGTTTACCCGGATTTCTGCAGATAATATACAATGGATTTATATTGGTTGTCGTTGGAGACAGTTTAAGACTAGATTTAACGAGGTACCTACTATAGTGAAAATTCGTACCCTGGGAACAAAAGTGATCTAACTCTGCATTTTGTGAGCAATTACCTAATTTTGTTTCGTGTTTTATGGAGTTTCCGATAAAATATATGATGAAGGTTCTTTTTGTCCTTTTCTAGAATAATTTCGTCACTTTTTGATTCACTAAATGACAGACGATGACCGTCCGAAATTAAGAGTAGTTTTAGGTATTCAACACAATTCGCAGCGGGTAGCGGTGGCCCAGTGGTGGCAGCCCCGACTTACGAGCAGTAAGCCGTGGGTTCGAACCCGGGCAGGCGCATTACTTTGTGTAATTTATTTCATAACAACAGCTCTCAAAAACGGTGAAGGAAAGCGTCGTGAGGAAACCGTCATGTCCTAGAACTAAAAATTCGAAGACCTGTGACATCTACCAACCCGCACTAGGCCCGCGTGGTGGATTACAGCCCATTCCATCTTACAGAGAGGAGGCCTGTGTCCCAGCAGTGGGAACATTATAGGATGATGATGATGAACACTATTTGCTGCAATTTCGTGTTATGTCACCTTAGTTTTCAGGGTGCGAATTGTGTAGTAATTAAGGTTTCAACCAAGACATCAGGTTGCAATCAATAATAATTTATATTCACATTTGAGACTGAGAATGTATTTGATGTTGTCTAGACTAGATCATCATTTTGTTTATTTGACTAATGCTGTTTGCACTCACAATGATTGCCTCGTTGGTCTAGTGGCCGCAAGTAGGAATGCTGAGCATGACGTCCTCGGTTCGATTCTCAGGTCGGGCAAAGTGATATTGTGTTTATCCATCAGGAACTTCTCAGTAGCAGCCACGGAGTCTAGCTCTGTGTGCGGTTGATGGCAATAGGCTTGCCCCCAATTACATGGTACTTAAACATAACCGGCGATATGTGGGTGTGCTATTAGGTACACGTTTGCTCTTCGTGGATCATCATCATCTGCCTAGCCTTTTCCCAAACTATCTTGGGGTCGGCTTCCATTCTAACCGGATGCAGAGTACCAGTATTTTACATGAAGCGACTACCTATCTGACCTCCACAACCCAGCAACTGAGTAATACGATACCTCTTAGTAAGACTGGATGTCAGACTTTTGGCGTCTGACTGCTCGTAATTTCGCAGACGCTGCAGGAACAGGCAGCGCTGTTCCTGCAGCGTCTGCGAAATTTCGGCATGGTCCTGTAGATTTCGCTAGCGTAGTTGCGGGCAAAACTGCTCCAGCTGGGAAGCCCATGCCTGAAAAGGCACCGATTCGGGCTGATGATGGTTTCGTGACGGTGTTGAGGAGGAAGCACCGTCAACGAACCAACAAGAACCGCTGCGGCAAGCCTCCTTCGGAGCCCAACGTGCCTATTCGTGCCGCGAAGCCGAACACTCCGGTGTACATCTCTCGCCTACACTACACCACTACGGCGGAGGACATCGTGGAGTACGTGCGTCAGAAGACCAAGTACGTGGCGAGACTGCAGCTGCTTGAGTCACGCCGCAACGTCATCTTTAAGGCATTCGTGGTGCGAATACCAACTTGTTATCTGCACCTCGTCTTGGAATAGGACTTCTGGCCGCAGGGAGTGGTGTTTCGTCGCTTCCGCGGACAAGGGCCACATGAACGCACAGTGACGTAGTGTGCAAGTGAAGTGTTACTAACATATTTAGTTTTAAGGTTTTATTTACTAACACAAATTGTATTTTATCATAATATGTATGTTAGACTGTAAGTTATTTCTATGGTATAGCTATGGGCCAAAGTTGCCTGAAAATAAATGTATGTTGTTGTTGTTGTTGTAACGACTATCAAAGATCTAAAAATGACAGACGGGACCGACACGGAGGAAACTAGGTATGTAATTATGGTCACCCATCGACGGACCAACCTCGTCAACCTAACTTTTCGGGGATAACAGGTGTAATTTTATGTCATGATGGAGTGTCAATGCTCTTCATTGCGTAAATAGTTTAAAATTCAATAAAGCGCTTTAATTTAGGCATTCATTTAGGTTTTACTTAGTGTTAATAAAATTGGTCTTTAATGTTACTTTGATATTTCAAAATTAAATCTCTAAACCAATATTTACCGAAGAAAGTAAATCAAAGAAGTCTATGCATTATCGTTGCTTAAAAAGATATTATCTCTCATAAAGTGAGTTACTTCAAAAAATAATCTGCTTTCTTTTAGTTCAAGGCGTACGTTTCTTGAAACTACATTTTTGTATGACTTATGCAACAACTCGTATGATTGTTTAGAAATTTGCAACAAGTTGTGTTATAAAGTTCCCAGAGCATACCAGGGACGCGAGGTGCGCGCACGACCTGTATTCGCCACTACTTTCTGTCGCACAAATGCTGGCTTGCGTGCACCTCTTCGTCGCCTTACGAGCAATTTTAATAAGAATTTCTGCAGTTTGGATCTGTTTGCTTTGCCGAATAGAAAGTTTAGGCTCATGTTACTTAACATTTTGAAAAAATAAATTAATGTGATACTAATGTTCCACTTACTAACTTACACTAAATTTCTGTTTTTTTTTTTAAATGTTTACAACGTTTTGCGTTAGTCTAAAAACCAAACTGTCTCATTATGTATCTGTGGAGAACGTGGTTGATTTCTCATTTGTATAATTTCTGTGTCCTAACTTTTTGTAATTTTTAATGAGTAATTGTTTGTTTTCACTAATAAATAAAATAAAATAAAATCAAACAGCCTATCAAGCAAGAATAACTTTGTTTATACACATTCTTTTTCCACCTCAATTAAATAAAACACCGGACCTTTAATTAATATCAGAAAAATGTTTCGATTTGTGCGACCCCTAAATCGGTTTCACCAATTATGTTACCCTTGTTGGTGACCAGTACAAACACCATTTTAACCACTGTACGACAAATTAAATCGACAGCACAAAGTAACCGTCAAATGCTTACCAAAACAAAGGTCCTGTCAAAGAATAAAGATTTGATATAGAAGCGACGCTTTATCTCTGAATATATGTACGAGTATAAATGCCTACCGGTTTAGAGTCATCATCTGCCTAGCCTTTTAGTCACACCGGATGCAGCTTAATACCAATATTTTACATGGAGCGACTGCCTATCTGACCTGCACAACCCAGTAACGGGGTAATACGATACCCCTTGGTAAGACTCGTTTTCAGACTTTTGGGCCACTAACTATCTGTAACCAGACTTCATATTAAAAAGGTCCACTGTGTTAGTAACAAAATAACTTAGCCTATGTTAGTACTTAATAACTAGAAGAGATCGAGTGCTATTAGTTAGCGCCCACACTAGCGGGCTGTCTGCCCGGGCGACTATCGATTGCAGGATAGTGTTGGGACTGCCACGCAACCTGCAAAGTAGCGAGGCAGATTTTTTACGCCACAACGCATCAAAGCTGTCAGTGCGTGCGTCGGCAAACATTGCTGATGCACTACAGAAGCGTGGCATGCGTGGTGTGCGTGGCGTGTAACGACTGTCAAAGATCTACAAATGACAGCTGGGACAAACCGTAACAGCTTTACGTACTTTCCGAGGCACGGAGGAAACTCGGTAAGTAATGGGTGCTTCCCCATGTGGTGTTTACCCATCCATGGACCAACCTAGCCGCTGCTTAACCTCAAGTTTGAACCGAGTTGCTGTTATTATTTAGCCCGAACCCTAGTTTGGGGTGTAAGAATATTCAACCCTGTCAGCGATGCGGGTTGCATACGGCCGATACGTTAAACATTTTGACTGTGTAGGAAACAGCAGATATTTTAACCGACTTCAAAAAAAAGGAGGTTATCAATTCGGCCCGTATGTATGTAATATGGTTAGAAATGCTCATGGACACAGTTTTTGTATATGTTTATACCAGCTTCTAAACATGTGTGCCGAATTCCGTGTTTGTATATTTATTTATTTGTATGTTTGTCCACGCATATCTCAAAAAGTATAAATCGGGTTGCAAAATTTTTTATTTAGTTGGATTACGTATATTTTAACAACAGTGAACAGTGCAAGTTTCATTAAAATCGGTTCAGTTTGTTTTTTAAAGAAAAAAATATGTCATCCAAGTAAACGAAATTGTGTACTTACGACTAACTTCTAGTTACAATGTAAAATTGATTCATGTCAAGAATTTGTATAGTATACACCTAAAAAGGACTTGCAAAAAAAAGGACGAACTAAAAAGGACTACTTTACTTTCGGAAGTCGGTGTCAAAAAAGTCAATGAAACTAAACAAAGTCACAGACTTCCGAAAATGAAGTTATTTTAATGTTTTTTTGGAAGACCGTTTCTTTTTGCAAAAAGTTTTTGATTTATAATTACCAGTGAATAAAATGTAAGGGAGTTTGGAATGTGAAATGTACTGAACAAGTGGTGACCGTTCGTGCGTCGATTTCCCTTCCACATTCCAATTTCCATCATCATCTTCATCATCATCAACCTATAATGTTTCCACTGCTGAGACACAGGCCTCCTCTCTATGAGAGGGAGTGGGCTGTAATCCACCACGCAGGCCCAGTGCGGGTTGGTAGATGTCACAAGTCTTCGAATTTTTACTTCTAGAACATGCCGCTTTCCTCACGATGTTTTCCTTCACCGTTTTTGACCCACCTGCCTGATTTCGAACCCACAGCTTACTGCTCGTAAGTCGGGGCTGGCACACTGGGTCACCACTGCTCTCCAGTTCCATATTTGAACTTTATTTCCATGTTTCCAGTTGCATATTTCAATCTAATACATTTTGACTTTCCATATTTGAAAGTGCTAATAAAATGTCCCTTTTGTCTAGGCCATTGGTTTAGGCACTTTGGTAGGTACCCACTGTTCTGTTCTATTTAGATTTCTTAATCTGTGGTCCCAGCCTACACGTCCTGGGTATTTAAACAGTGAACATGTTAAAAAGCCGAGGCAGTTACAAGGGTTGGGGCAGTCCCGCAGGCGACAGCGAGACGGCGGTAGGTTGACAGTTATAGTCACATGTCCAGAGAGCAAAATAGACCTGTTCGGAAGGGTTTTAAAACATAACAGGAGTTTATTAACGTGTGGGCTTTTTGTGGAAGGAATAAAGAGGGTAATGCGTCTATTACAAAAGTGAAATGGAGGCTTTTTCTGGGGAAATAAAATCACAAAATGATTTGTTAAAGGATTTGTGGAAACTCAGTCCGTTAGACTCTTGTTGTATTTGCGAGATTTGGATATCTCCACGATTTTGTCAAAAATAAAAGAGCGGTTTTAATTTTTATTACCTTTTTTTTTGCTTTCGTTGTAAACTAAGTAGGCGTTATGTATTTTGGGTCGCACTACAGAATTATTCACTGAATGACGATGCTATGATCTCTACGGAGCTTGTGGCTACATAATAACAGCCGCACGGGTCGATTAAGGTTACGCCGTGCTTGCCAAGGCCGGTCTGTAGATGGTGACTATTATTACATACCGAGTTTTCTCCGTGCCTCGTAAAGCACGCTAAGCCTTTGGTCCCGGTTGTTATTTTTAGATCTTTGACAGTCTTTACAGGTAGTCAGTGGCCAGAAAGTCTGACAACCAGTGTTACCAAGGGGTATCGTATTACCCAGTTACTGGGTTGTGGAGGTCAGATAGGCAGTCGCTCCATGTAAAATACTGGTATTCAGCTGCATTCGGTAAGACCGGAACCCGACCTCAATAAAGTTGGAAAAAGATGATGATGCTATGATCTCTAAGGGGTGGACAGTTAAACCAGCTACTATCATATTACCCGCTGTCTCTGGAATGTGTATGTAAGATAAGCAGTAGTTCCATCTAAAATACGGCAGAGCTGTACCTCATAGTACACCCACATTTCGCCGGTTATGTTTAAGGTCCATGTAATGAAGGGCGAGCCTATTGCTATCAATTGGTCATAAATACATATTCCGAGGCTGTAACTTAGGAATTCAAAACCCGAACAACAGTTTGCCCTACCGGGGAATCAAAGCCAGGATCTTATGCTCAGCCATCGTGATTGCGACCAATGAGGATTGTTCGAACGAGAAAGGAATTAACATAAAAGTTTGTTTAAGCTATCTAAAAAGGTTTTTCTTGTTCTACCTTTTGTAGTACGCAACGACTTATTGTCGGGCCTACGCTATCCTCCCTCACTTAAGTACTAACGCTACATAACATTTAAATATTGTAAAACCAAATGATTTTAAAAGAGTAACCATGGAATTTCTTGCCGGTTCTTCTCCATAGGAAACGACCAACCCGAACCGAGCACCTTTTGTCAATGTTTTATAAGTGCCCATGTAGGCCTATGTAAAATAAAGTATTTTGATTGATTGACTGAATGATAGGCAGAGCTTTACCTAATGGAACTCCCACTTCGCTAGTTAAGTTTAAGTCCCATGTAATAGGGGGCGAGTCTACCGGCCTACTAGCCATCAACTGGGCACCAATACAGACAAATAACACCTTCGCCAACCTTGAAATTGAACTCACGACCTCATGTTCAGTAAGCTAACAAGAAAAAGAGCTAAGGAAGATCCTTAAGAAGTCAGATGATGATTATAAATCACGATCTATCACGGCACGACTTCAAACGACACAAAAAAACAATAGCTTACTTAACCTTTTGAACGCCATTGTCACATATACGTGACAAGCAAGCGCGTGCCCTGTAAGCCATGCCAACGACACAAATTTGTGACAAAAAAAATGGTGCACTATAACACGAAATAAGTAATTTCAATCATTACTTTTGTGAGTGTGTAGTGGTAAGGAACCCACACATGCACACATCCCGCGAACTCTACTACTTAAGACGATGCAGTCTATGAGTTCGTGGCAGTTCAAATACGCTACCACACGGTCATAACCGCTAACCGCGTCAACTTATATTAACCTCACTGTCCTTTCGCGCGTAACAGTAAAACCCCGCGTGAAACCCTTCGGGGGCCCCTTGATTACGCCATTGCGTGAGTCATCCGATATCGTAAAGATAAACACTTATAACTCGAGTTATATTAGCTCTAATCTTAAACGGTAAACAGTGTGGGGTTCGTGATGAACGGGGCCATTTATTAATAATAACCAACTCTTTTAGAACTACTTGAGAATTATACATATCCCATAGATATGAGAGAGGTCGCAGCAAATACGTCTGTTTTCGTTGCTTATTTTTGTTTGGTAAAACTACTCATTCAATTTACACGAAAATTTATATCTAACATCACAAATATACAAGTAATCTAATGACAGTGTTTTTTAGGAGTCCTACATACATTATTCTTATAAGATCCTAACTCAAACTTCTTGTTAGAATCGGCCATTTTAGAATTCCGCTGTTCAAAGCATGAAAATACTTGAAATATCAATAAATATGAATAGATATGCCTCGAATACATGAAATAATGAATTATCACTATTTTTTCTTTGCTACTATTGTTTCCAAGACCATTTTACATGGTTCAAGAGTCAAATATTTTTTTTTTATTTCGACTAACAAACTTCACAACAAAGGATTTTTTGTTGGCTCAAATCATATTTTTTTTGTTATTTTTTCAAGCAAATGACTATCTAAAAAGTTGCATTATACACTTATAACATACTATACATTTACTTACCAAAGTTTTACAACGTATATCTCACAAAAACAACACTTTTCCGAACATAATAACACGGGTTGCCATTGCGTTTGACATTCGACATAGACGAGTTTCTATATTTTTTTTAATAATGTTGTGCCGTTTAGTATTACTAACGATTAATTTTGTTTGAATCGACTACTAGTTGACCATAGAGGTAAATTTTGACAGAACGATTTAGAAATTTACTTTTTTTTATATTAGCGTTTAAGTTTGCTGGTTCGAGCCGTTCCATTTATGGAACGGCCGGGACCTAGAGGTTAATGTAGTCATAGTCTTGTTTATAAACCGTGTTTAGTAATAGTAACTGTATCATTAAATTCAGTGTGTTATATTCTAAATGATCATTTCATTTCCTATTATATAGAACCTTTTCTATATTGGTGACCCCGACGAAAGCTCTATATTGGTGACCCCGACGAAAGTTCTATATTGGTGACCCCGACGAAAAAAAATACGGTTCTATTTTACTATTATCCGCAAGTGCAATTGCGTTAAATACAGATTTAGACTTTGTTTAGTGTTGTAACTGTGAACTATCTCATCATATTCGAGATGTCCAACGTTAACACTGCTGCTGCCGCTGACCGTCGTTACCATCGATCCTGCGCCCACGGCAGCCACGGCTGGCGCCGCACATGGAAGCGACTACGCACCTCATCAAGCTGGTCTGTGTTATACCATAGACCAGCACCAGCCGCCAGAGACGGGACCATCAACTCCCGCATCGCCGACTTCTGGACAGCACGCCCGCGACTATGGTTCCACCAATTCGATGCCATAATCGGTGGTAAAACAAAAAGCAGGTTAATTGCGGCATAAGAAGAGTCCGAGTCCAAGCAATTACACGCGTGGCTTACGAAAGTCGAACTAGGGGATTAACGACCCACTCAACTCCTTCGTAAAATGCCATGAAAAAGTCAAAACAAAAATCGCTTGGACCGAAGAAGTAATAAACGCATTTAATAGGTGCAAACAACACATAAGTGATGCCGTCACTCTCGCGCATCCAGATCCATCAATACGTCTTTGTCAATTGGATTTTATTTCTCAGTTTTGCTAAAATGATTACGTTAAGGGCAAGCTTAATAACGCCGCCGACGCTCTTTCAAGATATATCATTAAAATGTGATATATAAATCTTAAATATTAAATGTCGTATCAAGAAATAAGTTAACAATATTTTTGAAATCCCTTTTTAAGGTTCCGTAGCCGAATGGCAAAAAACGGAACCCTTATAGATTCGTCATGTCTGTCTGTCCGTCCGTATGTCACAGCCACTTTTTTCCGAAACTATAAGAACTATACTGTTGAAACTTGGTAAGTAGATGTATTCTGTGAACCGCATTAAGATTTTCACACAAAAATAGAAAAAAAAACTATTAATTTTGGGGTTCCCCATACATAGGACTGAAAACCAAATTTTTTTTTTCATCAAACCCATGCGTGTGGGGTATCTATGGATAGGTCTTCAAAAATGATATTGAGGTTTCTAATATATTTTTTTTCTAAACTAAATAGTTTGCGCTAGAGCCACTTCCAAAGTCGTAAAATGTGCCCCCCCCCTCTAATTTCTAAAGTAAGAGGAGGAAAATTCTGTTTAGTTTTTGAGATATGGGACTTTTTCATCAAACTGCAGCAGTAACTTTGTTTTTCATTAACATACTATGAAAAACCAATTTAGTTTTGCGGTTGAGTGGAAGTTTAAAACTAATACTACTAAACTAATGAATGACAGTTCAAGATATTGTTTGGGGCTATGGAACCCTGTGTGCGAGTAAGACTCGCACTTGGCCGGTTTTTTATTTGTAAGTATTGGCAGTGAATTTGTGGCTTGGCGTGGAGGGCACGCGCGTGCGTTTATGCTCTGGCGTTCAAAAGGTTAAAGATGTATTCCCAGCAAGAACATCATCAAAAGCCTATAATTCAATACCTCTACTCAATCATGGTCTACACATTAAGCCTACGTGTTTGAGTATTCATCAGCTCAGATGGACGCAGTTAATCGATTCAAACTAAACAGAGTCAGTAATCGGATACTCCCGGTGGTACGCAATCAAGTGGCTGGAATTACGTGTGCGAACCTGACTGATTCTCGTGCGTATATAGTAGCTCGGCTTGTGTAAGATGTAAGGTAATTTTTGTGAGCAGTTTGAGAATAGGCATTAGGCAATCTGAATCATCTGAATTACCATGTGAAGTTATTGTGAAAGCTACAGAAGATTGTAAAAATATATTTACATTTTATAGATTCAATCTCTTAGTATTATATAATTGCATAGCACATGTGTGAGTACTATGTACTGTAAAGCCACCATTTACTAAGTACCTACATCTTTCATTGACGTGAATTTACGCTGGTGATTGCATGAATGGCTTGCTCACTTAAATGTCGCGCTGATGGTGGCGGGTGTGTTGGGTCATTTAGTTCCCTTCAATATGGTTGAGTTGAATGATGGCTGATAAATGCGTCATTTTCGTGAACGGGTGCTGTCAGTTGTGACTAGTCATCTCTTCGCTGCCACGGTTTGTTTTAATTATTTTATTTTTGAATTATTGATCTAATCTTTTACTCTAGTCGCTCTAAACTTGCACGTTTTTCTCCATCGTTCTCACATATTTGTAATTCTCAACATGAATGATGTAACCAGTATAAAGATTAAAAAAAAAAATGATGTAACCAAGATTTACTTACTTTATTTTATAAAACATATTTGGATTTAAAAGAGTGTCTATGGAGTTTCTTGCCCATTCTACTCCAAAGAAATCTACGCTTTGGAATGGGCAACTACAGTGCTTTCACGAGTTATTATGCCTTAGGGGATGTAGCTTCACGATTTTTTGTTTCTTTCAAAAGTGCCTGTAATGGTCTAATTGAAATAAATACTTTGAGTTTGAGTTTGAATGGAAATGAAAATTATTAAGAACGGATATCACCAATATAAGACATCTAAACGTTCAAGAGATGTGATGGTGTCTTCATTTCTCTGCCTTTGGCTATTTGGGCCCAAAACTTTTGGTAAGAGTCCAGCTCGTCACTCCATCTCTTATTGGGCCTTCAGTGTCGTCTAGTTCTGTTGTACGGAACCCAATCTGTTGCCACTTTCGCCCAATTTTGAAGTGACATGTGGCAGATTTGAACAGCCCAGTTCCATTTTAATTTGGCGGCTGTGTTGCATACGTCTGCGATTAGGGTCTTGAATCGAAGTATACTGTTCCTTGTACGATCAGAAATGTTGACTCCTAGAATGGCTGACATCGAGCACGGACTTTTGACGCTTCGTTAATCACCACTGTCGTAGTTGTGGGTTGATCGCCTTGGATACGCCATAAGATCATTTATACACATAAATTGACATGCATCACACGCTTAAAACGTTAGATGATCGGCCCTTGGTTATTATTAGCATATCGACATTGCTATTTATTTATTTATTTATGTACACACAAAACATTATGAAAAATATAATAAAATTTTATTTAATAATAAAAAAAATTATGCAATTATACACAAAGGGCAATGTTAAAAAACTTGTAAATAAAATAAGTTTCAGGATAATGAAAGATATAAAGTGTAAGTGTGTTCTGTGTATACAACCTAGCAACTGTCGTGGCTAGAGGAAATTCGCTTAACTTTCGGGCAGCTCAACTTTCAAGCAAGCTCAACTTTTGGCAAGCTCAACTTCGCGACTCAAGTGTCGCTGTCGGTTGGAATGTGTTAATGAGTTTGGAAAACGACTCGGTGTTTTAATTTGAACACCGCATTAAGTTTTTTGTTTTCTTAAACATAGGGGTTGTTCTTTAAATAATGTGTGAAAGAAGTATTGAAAAGAAGACAAAACGCCGTTTTTATCAATCCGCTGTATCAGGTGTCATCTTAACCTGCTCAGGCGGAGATCCTTCGATGATTCTGCCTTGGAGTGTTATATATGTGGTGCTGTTCCTCAAACTTACTTACTACTTAGCACTTAATATCCTGTCCTGCGTGTAATACAGCGGTCTGAAGAACAGGATGTAAAGTTCTTCATCCCCATAGAAAAGCGAGGATCCTCGGACCAGATAGGTGTGCCGACAGTTGTTGTCTGGTTTTCTAAATCGTCTAAATCGTGGATAACTTTAACTGCAAGATTTATGATTTTGATGTTAGTACTTGATTTGTGTCATGGCTGGCGCTGTAGTACGTTTGTCCTATGTTGCTGAAGTACTTTTTATAGTGCCTCTGCAGTCCTGTTGTTATAATAGGAACTGATGGACATTGCTGAAGTCGCCAAACTTGTGGCTCATTTCTTTGTCAACTTAGATTGCCATCAACACGCGCAGAAGAGTATTTCACCCTCACTCTTTCACACAATTCATTCATCGTTTCTTCCATCTTTCTCTTCTACAGCTACCTACATTTATACTCAAAACTTTCTTTACTATACACTTTATTGCTACGGTGGGCGAAAGCACGATTGCTAAGCATGAGCTCTTGGTTGGACTTAGTAATAAGTATGTTATTGAATTTTTGTATCAGAAATTTGTCATCAGGATACACAGAACGCAGAAGAGTGGCAGAAGAAAGGAAAGGCCTTTATCCAATAGTGTGCGATTCCGGGCTGAAATGATGATGATGATCGTATCAGCCTGTTCTAACTAAGGTAAAATATTAGTATTCAGCTATATCCGGTTAGACTGCAAGCCAACCCCAACATTGCAGGGAAAAGTGTTCTTTTAGTGTAAACCGGGTAGGTTAGGTCGGGGTAGGTTTTTAGGGTTCCGTACCCAAAGGGTCAAACGGGACCCTATTACTGAGACCTCGCTGTCCGTCCGTCCTTCCGTCCGTCCGTCCGTCCGTCCGTCGTCCGTCCGTCCGTCGTCCGTCCGTCCGTCTGTCACCAGGCTGTATCTCATGAACCGTGTAAGTTAGCCAGTTGAAATTTCTACAGATTATGTATTTCTGTTGACGCTGTAACAACAAATAATAAAATATTTAAGGGGGGGCTCCCATACAAAAAAGTTTTTTTTTTCGTTTTTTTAAATAATGGTACGGAACCCTTCGTGCGCGAGTCCGACTCGCACTTGGCCGGTTTTGTTCTTTCTGCAGGTTTGGCTTACTCAAAATCAAACTCAAAAGTCAATTTATTCAAATTAGGCTGATAATCAGCACTTTTTGAATGTCAACATAACAAGTGAAAGTCCCGCAAAACGCCCACCCTTCACTATTCGATTACTACTCGATTACTATTTGGTTTCATTATTAAAACGAGAAAAAATAATAATGAATAGACCAAGTACCGATGCAAAAGAGGCATAGAACTCCAACAGATATAAAATATTTTACGCAGATTGAATGAAGGCACTCAAAAGTGACCATAAATAAACAATAAAATCTGAAAGCGAATAAATCTTACAAAGGGAATGGTTTTGATTGGCATAAAAGTTATTCTGTTCGTGCTAGTTTTTGTACAGAATGGCTGGGGTTTTTTTGAATTTCTGGATAAATCTCTCATTGGTGGAGTGGTCGCAACCGTGACTTCTGAGCATGAAGTCCTGGGTTTGACTCCCGGTTTGGGAAATTGTTATGGACGGGAAACCCAATAACAATTTCCCTTGCTAATCAATAGACTGTTCGTCTAGTGATCGAAATCACGACAGCTGATCATGAGGTGGGTTGGGAGCGATTCCCGGGTCGGGCAAATTGTTCTTGGGTTTTTACCATCAAGAATTTCTCAGTAGGCAGCCACGGTGTCTGGAATTGTGCCCAGTTGATAGCAATAGGCTTAGTATGCTGAACTTGTTTAAGCTCAAAGGCGTTTACAAACACAAATCTAAAACACTGAGATACTTTTTTCGTAGTTCTAAAATAACTAATTTTTTATTGTGTTTGATTTACAACTCGAATAAGAAGAAATACATATTTTTACCATCTCGGTGAGCTAAAAGTGAAGTTTGAAAGAATTGAATCTTGGTAATGGAGATTGTGCCATTTTTAGGGTTCCGTACCCAAAGGGTCAAACGGGACCCTATTACTGAGACTTCGCTGTCCGTCCGTCCGTCTGTCACCAGGCTGTATCTCATGAACCGTGATCGTTAGCCAGTTGAAATTTCTACAGATTATGTATTTCTGTTGACGCTTTAACAACAAATAATAAAAACAGAAAAAATATATATTCAAGGGCGCCCATACAAAAAAGTTTTTTTTTTCGTTTTTATAAATAATGGTACGGAACCCTTCGTGCGCGAGTCTGACTCGCACTTGGCCGGTTTTTTTATTTATTGGGTTACTGGGTTGTGTTTGGTTCGATCGATAGTAGTCTGATTGTTACTTACTTGTATTTTTCAGCCATAAGCAAGTTAATGTTAAAGATTTTTTTTATCTCTTGTTCTACCTTTTTTCTCTTGTTCTACTTTTTTTAGTAAGCAACGACTTGTTGTCGGGCCTACGCTGTCCTCTCATACTTAAGTACTCTGTAACATTCAAATATTGTAAAACCAAATGATTTTAAAAGAGTAACCATGGAGTTTCTTGCCGGTTCTTCTCCATAGGAAACGACCAACCCGAACCGTGCACCTTTTGTCGACGTTTTATAAGTGCCCATGTACGCCTATGTAAAATAAAATATTTTGATTTTGATTTTTGAAATGTACAATCTGTTATACTAGAAAAACCAACACACACACAAAACTCAACACCACGCTTATTGTTCCCTGAAGAACTGGGCAAAGGTATCACACGGCAACATTTAAAGCTATATGTCGCAGTAAGATGATTTTATTCCGTTAGACTTGTTCATCATGTGGGCAAAACATGGGTTTCGTGCAATGAAAACACACACTACACGTGGTACACTGCTTTTATCGAACTAACAAATTACTTGAAATTACAATCCAACACAATAAACACTAGGCTCCATTAATCGGGTTACAGTTTCGGGACGTCTTGACTCTGCAGCGGTCAGACACAGACTGTCCTACTCGCAGCGAGCCAGAAACATCACGAGTCTGTAGTAAGTAGGTAAGTAAGTAGACAGGTCGCTTAACTTTTGGCGCGCTTTGGATTCATAGTCCGTACTAATAATCCGTCTCCGACATACATAATAGGTCTTTACCTATGAAATTGCCGTATTGCAGTACAGACTTTTTCAAACAAAAAAAGTTTTGATTGGCTATGAGTTCTAAATTCAAATTAATTTTGTTTTAAAAATATGACATTCTATTTACAAAATCAGTCTTTTGTTTATTGATTAGCGTTGTTGTATTTTCATTACATTTCAACATTTTTCCTCATAATGGATACTTTGAAATTTCGTGTAATTATGGAATATGAGTTCCGTCGTGGCACCAACGCGGCACAAACGACCCGTAACATCAACGACGTTTACGGAGAGAACTGTACAAACGAACGCACAACCCGTTATTGGTTTGCTCGGTTCCGTTCTGGGAATTTTGACATGAAAAATGAACCTCGTGGTCGTCCGGAAACTTTGGTCAACAACGATGAATTAAAGGTGATTGTTGAAGCTGATGAAACTCAATCTACAGCTGAGCTGGCAGCAGCTTTTGATGTTAGCATTAAAACAATATTGGTCCATTTGCGACAGATTGGCAAGATAAAAAAGCTTGATAGATGGGTGCTCCACGAACTTAACGATCGCCAGCGCAACGTACGCGTCGAGACTTGCCTTGCGCTGCTTAACAGGCACAGAAATGAAGGAATTTCGAGCCGAATTGTTACGTGCGACGAAAAATGGATTCTTTTTGACAATCGAAAGCGCTCAGCAAGTTGGTTAGATCCTGGTTCGGTACCAAAGCAATGTGCAAAACGAAAAATGACCCCTAGAAAGGTGATGGTCACAGTTTGGTGGTCTAGTGCTGGTGTGATTCATCATAGCTTTTTACAAAACGGCGAGAGCATTACTGCAGATGTGTACATTGAAGAACTGACCACAATGATGGCGAAACCCGCACGTCTCCAACCAGCTTTGGTCAATCGGTCGTCTCCACTGCTACTTCACGACAACGCGCGGCCCCATACTGCACAACAGACCGTCTCTAAGCTGCATGAGTTGGGTTTGGAAGCTCTCCCTCATCCGCCATACTCACCAGATCTTGCGCCTTCCGACTATTACTTTTTCCAAAATTTGGACAACTTTTTAGCGGGAAAAAAATTCAATTCCCGAGAGGCAGTACAAAACGCCTTTGAAGAGTTTGTTGTCTCCCGTCCACCTGATTTTTTCAAGAAGGGCATCCATAAACTGCCACAGCGTTGGCAAAGATGCATTGATTGCAGGGGTGATTACTTTGAATAAAAGAAATAAATAAGTTCGAAAAAAAAAATACTTTAACTTTTTTCAAACAAAACGGCAATTTCATAGGTAAAGACCTAATATATCTGCCAGAGTTCAAGTTGTACGGCGGCAATATCACTTCCTTAGCTCCACTTTGTACAATGGGGTAAATAAAAAAACTCAATATATACCCACTGACCCTGCAAGAATGTCGAAGGATCACGGATAAATGGCTTAACACTTACCTATGAAGAATTAGAAACAATTATAAAAACTTAAATTGACTTTCCAATGCCCCTAATATGTAAAACATGCGCAAACACACAGCCCTGCACAAATGTACACCCTTCTTCCACACACAAACACACACACACTCACACATTACACTCCACACACACACACACACCTATATGACACTCCACACACAAAACATACACAATCCATAAAAACAAACCAGTGAAAATATTGTTAACTTTTTAATTTTAATTCTTATTTTATTACATTTTTTATTTTTGCTTTGTATTGACTTTTGGAGGTGGGCGTTAATGACTGCGACACAGTTTTATACTAATGCATTTGTTATCGAACACGGAGTTTTTGTAAACAAAGTGTTTCGTTTCAATAAATAATTATTATCTAACTAGTATAACCTGACCTCACTTTGTATGAGCTTCCTGTACAAAGAGAGATAAGCTTAGTTTGGTTTGAATAGCTTGATTGGTCGTCGTCCGTACCTAAAATAAACCAACATTTCGTCAGCTATATTACTGTAGATCTATTTAATAGGGCCCGTGCCTACTGCCATCAACTGGACCCAAATAGAGACTCCAGGCTTCTAATACCAACACGATTTCATTTAAAATATTCTACCGTTCTAGCAATTAATTCTATTCAGTTCTCAATTAATTCTATTCAGGATTAAAACTCCACGTGTACCCACATTATTGCTTGAGTATGGAAATTACAACAACTTTCAGTCAAGCAGACTTGGGGCAACCCAGTTACCCGGGCTATTGGGGCAATGGAAGCAACCCTGTTAATAGTCCCGATGACCCTTCGCAATGCTTTGATGACTGTAGTTTTAGTTTAGTTTTAGTTGAATTGCTTGTAAATTGGCCAATAGAGGAAACTGAAAATGGACACAGTAAGGGAATGTGGATTTAATTTTCTGTCTAGTAGGGCTGAAGTAATGGTTTTATTTTGTGATGCTAGATAGAATGGGGTAGGTACCTGATTTTGTGCTGTGGTTAAAGGGTTAAATATTTGATACTTACAGACATACCATGATACTTGAAAACGAGCGTCGGGCACCAGCTGCTCAGCAGTTTGCTGAACTGGGCCTTTTTGGCAGAGCTGTGAGACACACAATTCAATAATATTTTTTTTAGATTTTCGTTTTTTGTTTTGATTTGTTTAGTGCTGCTATGGCATGTGCCAAATAAAATCTAAATATTTTTATTTCAAAAAGGCCTATATGGGCATTTATAAAACGTCGACAAAAAGGTGCTGGGTTCTGGTTGGTCGTTTCCTATGGCGAAGACCGGCAAGAAATTCAAAGATTACTCTTTTAAAAAAATGTGTTCTCTCTCTCAAACATAATCTCACGCCTTTTTCCATGAGGGTAGGTAAAAACTACATAACGCCACGACTTCATATTTTCCTTTTTAACCCCCGACCAAAAAAGAGGGGTGTTATAAATTTGACGTGTGTATCTGTGGGTCTGTCTGCGGCATCGTAGCTCCTAAACGGATGGACCGATTTTGATAAAATTGGTTTCGTTTGAATGGTTTCATAATCGAGAGTGTTCTTAGCTATGTTTAGATAAAATCTGCTCAGCGGTTTGAAGATCATCACCTCTTTTCTAGTTGATGAAGTGATATAAACAACTTCCACAGGTCTCGTCGAATCGAAATTTGAAATATTGTCAGCATGGGCATAGCCAGGGGGAGGCGCTGCATCCCCCGACTCCTAAAAGATTGGAATTTTTTAAATTTATACCTTTCCTTGTTTTCGTTAATTAGCGAGAAGAGGCGCAAAACCGAGAAAAGTGACATGGAATGGGGGTAGGCCTATGCCCAGGAGTGGGACAGTCAAGACTAAGAAAAAATAATAGAAGTTTAAAAAGCATGTAATAAAAATTATTAACTTTCTTTTGTTTTGTGCTAAGCGGTCTACTTAGCGGTCCCCCGACGACGCTACGACGCGACGCTTGGATTAATTTCATCATCATCACCATCGTTCCAGCCGAAAGACGTCCACTGCTGAATATAGGCCTCCCCCAAGTGTCGCCACATTGACATAACTTGGGGGGTTTTGCCATAATCGCCACGCTTGGCAGGCGGGTTGGCGATCGCAGTACGGTTGTTAAAAAAGCACAGAGAACGCTGCTGCCCATTCTTTGGCAAGTCCTTTAGTCGCCTCTTACGACACCCACGGGAAGATATGGGATGGTGCTATTATTTACGTCCGACACCATACAGAACTCTGAACTGGATTAATTTACTCTTGGTTTTTAATTTTAAGGGTTTTTTTGTGTCGGGGGTATTTTAAACTTTTAATTTAATTTTGCTACCTTTAGTCCCAAAAACGCAAAAAAAATTAGGGTTGTTTTCCATTTCCGGGGCATAAATACAGTCATCGTCTGCCTGCCTTCTTGGCGTGTGGAGAGGATTTAAAATGCATTATTTTCCTGAACTATTCTGACAACGACCACGACCATTAAATGCATGATTACGGGCTATTTCAACAGCCAGATAATTGTGCATTAGCATTTTACAGTTATAAGCATGATGGGTTCTTCATAATTATGATGTGCTTTAAAAATATAAGATGCGTACTCACAGCGAAGGCCGCCGCAACAAAAGATGCATTAATGTAGAAGATGCAAATGTCCAGCATCTTACTCGCGGTGTTTTGTAGTTTTTGCCTACGAAATGTTAGTTTATTTTGAGCAGTAATACAATGTCTTATTTGAACAAGGCGTCGGATTCTCATTTTGAAGCCGGTAGTAACCGAGTTGCCCCTATTTCGTGAGTTTTTTTTTCGTTTCGGCTGAAATGTTTTATACCTTTGCCTACCCAAAAGAGATTTATGATACAATAGAGTGGCTCTCAGAAGAAATCATCTGCCTTGCCTTTTCTTATTAACCATTTGGTTAGACCGGTTGTCAGATTTTCGGGCCACTGACTACCTGTAACGACTGTCAAAGATCAACAAATGACAGCCAGGACCATCGGCTTAACGTAGACACGGAGAAAACTCGGTATGCAATGGATGGTCCCAACCACAGGCCGACCTTGCCATGCGCGGCTTAACCTTTTTTTCGATCCGTCTGGCTGTTATTATTTAGCCGAGAACTCCTCAGGGCTATCAGAAGAAATATTATAGGAAATATTTGATCCCATGTCATAGCTTAGCAAGGAAAATGACAACTATGACAAATTCGAAACTTTATACTGGTACCGACAGCAACTAGTTGGCACTTCATCATCATCATCATCATCTGCCCAGCCTTTTCCCAAACTTAGTTGGGGTCGGCTTCCTGTCTGACCGGATGCAGCTGTGTATCAGTATTGTACATGAAGCGACTGCCTATCTGACCTTCACAGCCCAGTAACTGGGTAATAGGATACCCCTTGGTGAGACTGGATGTCAGACTTTTGGCTTCTGACTACTTGTAACGACTGTCAAAGATCTACAAATGACAGCCGGGACCAACGGCTTAACGGCACTTGCAAGTAGATAATGATTATGTTCGCGACGTCCCGTCTAGTATGTTAAATTGCGTTTGCCTACCCCTTTAGGAAGCACAGTTTATAGGCATGAGCATTTATTTATTTATTTACCAATTTATGTACACACTTAATACAGAGAAGAAGAAAGGAACAGAAAATAGGTACAAAGGTGAAGTTTATCTCTTCTCTTCCAGCATACCTGCGAAAGGAGATTTAGAAAACCGGCCAAGTACGAGTCGGAGTCGCGCACGAAGGGTTCCGTTCCATTATTTTAAAAAACGAGTTTTTTTTTTTTTTTGTATCGGAGCCCCCCTTAAATATTTATTATATATATATATATTCTATTTTTAGTATTTGTTGTTATAGTATCAACAGAAATACATAATCTGTGAAAATTTTAACTGGCTAACTATAACGGTTCATGAGATACAGCCTGGTGACAGACGGACGGACGGACGGACGGACAGCGAAGTCTCAGTAATAGGGTCCCGTTTGACCCTTTGGGTACGGAACCCTAAAAAAGAGATGCAGACATAGTGTAAAAGAAGAAGAGAGAATTGAATACATAAAACATAAAGCTAAATAACTATTTAAAATATATACTACAATTTAAAAATAGGTTAGGTCGGTTTATTCGTGATCATGGCGTTTGCAACAGTGCCGAAATATCGGGAACTCAAAACAAATAATAAACATGGTAAATATCCCGTTACTAGTGTTATTGATAATATAGTAACTTACGTAACTGTGAATATATGGAAAGATAATGTTCTTTTACTGTTCTTGAAAACAGCAACTGTTTGGCAGTCATTATGGTAAGCATACGTACTAATATTTTGAATGTGAAAGTAACTTTGCCGGTCACTTTGCCTTTTACCTTTTACATCACGAAGATAGAACGGTTTTCGATTTCTCACACACGGAAGACCATGACCTGAGCTTGGACATAAGATACACAGGTTCCCCCCCCCCCACCCGAAAACGGTGACTCGTAATCAGTACATCATTGTGAGCCGGCCATATAGAAAGTTTTCACTCTGTATACGTAAGGGTCTGTTTGTAGTCTAAGAAATAAATAATTAATTAAAGTAATACTCTATCTATACATATATATGTAGATCGTAATAGATACTTAAATATGGAACAATTTTCTTCTACAAAAACGCAAAACCGAGTAACTGAACAATCATTTGAAGAAGATGTTTGTATATAGCAGGATATCCTACAAAAGCGGCTCATCGAAAACTTTTGTTAACAACAGCAAAAGGGACCCTTATTCCTGGCGCCAACTATCCCAAACTGAATAATTATGGTCCCGTATAATATATTAGTAGGTAGTAAGTAGTGAGAATATATAAATATAAAGCACAATGCACACGTGATCTGCACAATGTGTGGGCATTACTTCCGCGACATTACCCGTTGTGGAGGACCCGGCATTATTTTAAACAGGGTGTTAAAGATACCAAATTTTTTGTTTAGTTAAGTTATGGAATCAGGTGTCGACTTTGCAGAATTCCACGACATTAAAGTTTTTACAGTAGCTGCCACGAAGTCTACATTCGTGGGACATGGGACTTTAACATAATGTGCAAAATGTGGGTGTACCACACACTTTTTAATAAATAACTCGGAAAAATTAAATGTAGGTTGAAAGTACATTTAATAACGATTCGAAATTTAAAAAAAAAATACGCATTTTTGAGTTATGGAAGGAAAACTAGGGGTTTTTGTAAGTTTTTTTTTCTGGTAAAAAGGAATGATTGCTTCTTTGTTGTAATTTTTGTGACACGAAGCGTTATGTCAAGTCATAATTTAATGCAGAGGGGGATGCCTAGGGTTGTGGTTATGTTGAAAGATGGCCTCAAAGGGGTTTGGGTAAGATTGGCATGATTTTCTAAGTCTGCGGCCACTCATGAAAAATATTTCATTGGTAAGAACACATTAAGACATTAATTTTCTTCTATGAAAGATAATTTCCAAAATGCATCGGAGCCGAGATATACAGGGTGAATTTTTCAAGTAGGTATAGGCCAAAT
The DNA here is from genome assembly GCA_949152445.1 of Cerastis rubricosa. NCBI lineage: Eukaryota > Metazoa > Arthropoda > Insecta > Lepidoptera > Noctuidae > Cerastis > Cerastis rubricosa. The sequence goes on from OX424547.1 coordinate 7,476,255, forward strand.
CCAAAACTATGAGGAATAGCAAAAAACGTTCAAAGGAGTCACGAGCCCTATTTTGATAAAAACTAAAACTGCACCATTGGTTTTTTGAAAAATCAATATTCCTAGCTAAGAATCGAACCCGTTAATTTCGAAAAAAACACCCTGTATTATTACACCATTCGATAGTGTCGCTGCTAAGGATCAAATTCAATAAAGTAATGACATGCAGCAAACGATAGGAAATAGTTAATTTTTGATAAAATACATAACAGTATGCAAACTGTTGGTAGGAACAACACAACTTTGACATCAGATATTTCAGCTCCGATATAATTTTCTGCAAAATTCTTTTAAGAGTCATTATTATCATATATTCCACTATACGTTAGTAACAATTATATTTGAGGCCGCTGTGAAAAAAAAAACATGCCACTGGTCCATACAAACTTACCCAATGCCCTTTCAGTTCGCCAGCTAGTCAGTGTCCAGTTCTTGTTTCAAGTTGTTCAACGAAGACATATCACGGAATCAGACCGGCCTTCCCAATTCACTGATCTCAATTCCTTTGCAATTCCAAGAGCTTTAGGCAATATTCACAAAATTTTGTAAGTTAACTGAATAACTTTTTACATATCTTTCCAGTGAATAGAGACTACATTATACTATACTACACTACTATACCATAGGAGAAAATCTAAAACATCATATCCGGTATATGACGCCGATTTAGAGCCGTCGTTAGTGCCTTTAGAGGTCAACTTGAATATGAAAAAGGTCCTAGAAATGTTTCTTTGTAATTTAATTCTTTGCTACGCACATTTTCATAATACCCCTAAAATAAGTATTTTTTTTTACATATGTTTTTCTTTTTCACTTGTTTCCGTTTCCTATCAAAACGTCACAATTAAATAATGAAATAAATTACGCTTCTAATAATGTATGACACCTACAGACAAACATAAAAAAAACAATAATATCTGTGTTGCTTAGACTTTTTGATGTCTGTAAGTACCCCCTGTCTAATTTGCCTATAAAAAGCGTAATATGGTTATGTTATAACTAAGACAGTAAAAATAGGAAATGATCTATGACTCTGTATCCTGTTTGTTTAATACTTGGGTCTTTTAATCTTCAGACTAGTTGAGACCAATAAAACACGTGTATGGGTATCTTCCACTAAAAACAAAACACCCTGTATACAAAGTCTTTGTGAACGTTACAATGGCGGTCGAAGGTAAAGACTTTTATTTACTTATACGAGTATATTCGTTTGTTTGTTATTTTGTTCAGCTAGTCGCTAAACCACTGGCTGTGACGGCTTGGTCAACAACTTGAGTGGGGCTTCAAGAATCCTATCCAATAATACTGTAAAGCTTGAAAACCTCTGTGGAAGACGGGCAAACTACAAAGGTTCCGTTTTCCCTTGAAAAAGGAACCCTAAAAATGAACTTTACCTACTTTAATATAGGCTTTAGATTCGGATAGGAAATGTGCTCGCTATCTAGCTTACAACAAATTTGTCGTGAAACTGATTTTGTAGTCCACAGAATAAATAATATGTTTTCATTTTCTAGTTCCCGATGTAAAACACTAGTAACATTTAGCAGTATCTTTGGCGGTGCAGCATAGTGTGACCATCGGACTAACAAGACATAGAACTCAAGTTCGACCCCAAGACACGCTACTCTGATTATTCGGATTCATAGATTGGCACGGTTGGCGCAGTAGTTGCAATCGACTGCTGTGCTGCGTGTCGCGGGTTCGATCCCCGCACGGAACAAATATTTGTATGGCCTACTGATAGTTGTTCCAGGTCTGGCTGTTTGTGTATGTGAGTTTAAATGTTTGTAAACGCACCCACAATACAGGAGAAATTCCTAGTGTGCGGCAATTTTTTGGTTAAAAAAAATATGCGTATTGTATGCTGCACTTACTCCGGTGAAGGAAATCATCTTGAGGAAACCACCACGCCTTAGAGATATTATTCTGACAGCATCTAAAGTTAAGCCAGATAGCTATGGGCTGCATAAAAAGATTAGGCACTTACCAGACGATAAAGAAAGAAGACCTAGCAGATGACCATTCTTTTAACCATTGTATTTCCGAATCTAAATCAACTTCACAGCCTTTCAAAAACGCTACACACAAGCTGCTAAACTTGCCACCATTCGTCCAATTCCTTTTTTATTTCTCCGTTCACACTGCGGCAGTAGTTGGTAGCCCGTTTGTACGTGCTGTTAGCGGCGGGTGCCCGGATTTCGCCCAACTCTCACAAGCTAATCCTGGCCGAAGTGTCGGAGGACTAACAGTCGGGTTTCGCGTGAAGGTTTACGCGTTTGACGCTTGTTGGAATATAATTTTGGCAGTTATATTTCTTTGGTAGTTTATTTAACATAATATAACATCACACCTTTAATTCCTGAAGGGTTAGGCAAAGTTGTACGTAATAGTACACACACATTTCGCCAGGTATGTTTTAGTCTCACGTAATACGGGGCTATTGCCATGAACCGGGTGCAAATCCAGACTCCGTGACTGCTACTGAGAAATTCCTGATGGAAAAAACCCAATAACAATTTGCCAGAGGTAGGCCGAGGTCGAGGCAGTAGTTTATTAAATCATCTTCTGCCTAGCCTTTTGTCAATGTATGTCCAGGTCGGCTGCCAATTTAATCAGATGCACCTGAATGCCAGTACTGTCTTTACATGGTACGACTGCTTATCTGACCTCACATTTTTTTAACACGTTTCAGGACAGGGTAATGCGATACCCCTTGGTAAGAAAAGTTCAACCAAATATTGCGTGGTAGCATATAATCTTTATGTGGCAGTGTAAATAATTTAATGTACTTTTTTTCAAACTCAGCAACTTATCTTCCTTTTGTCAACTATGTATGATAAAGTAGTCAATATATAAAAATATATTTTGTACTCTGCGGTAGGATTAAACTCATTAAAAAGGCTGATATTTCAATAGTTATAATATATTTTCGTCCCGTTGTAATTAGTGTATTTACTACAAACTGGCTTTCACGTGTCAATTACTCTGTTCTGTTTTCCACGAAATCATGCAAAAATATCGCAAAAGGTAATTAATCAAGAAAATTAATTGGAAATATTAATAGGAATTCCCAATTAAGTGATACAGCCACTGACTCCGGTAAATTAATTTTAAAATAAAATTTTATTTATTTAACTAAAAATGGTATTCAATTTCATCATCATCGTTTCAGCCAAAAACGTCCACTGCTGGACATAGGCCTCCCCCAAGTAGGGTCTTACCATAATCGCCACGCTTGGCAAGCGGGTTGGCGATCGCAGTGCGGTTGTTACAAAAGCACAGACAACGCTGCTGCCCATTCTCTGGCAAATCCCTCAGTCGCCTCTTACGACACCGTCGGGAAGATATGGCATGGTGCTATTCTTTACGTCCGACGCCATACAGACCAGTATTCAATTTGTCTTTTGACATTTTTTTAAGTACATTTTTCTCAAATGATATCTTTACACTTTTATTATTAACTAGCAGCTGGCCCCTGCTTCGCACGGGTATTTAAAAAAAATACAAAATTTAAAATTATAATACACAATCATTTCTTGACATTGACTCCCGTACGTACGGACCGTACCCCAGTGACGCCTACATCGCATTAAGGTGCTGCCTAGCTAGCTACCTGACCAGGGTGAGTGGCGACCACGCTACTTTTTTCTAATACTTACATTTATAAACTCGTGATATCTTTCGAATGGAATGTCTGAATTGAATAATTGAAAAAGTTAAATAAGGTATTGAAGCAGTCTTGAGTATGAAGTAATTTATTTTGATAAGGATTAATACCCAGATACAAAAAAAATTCTAGCGGCGGCACTTCAATTATTTTTAAAAATAAAAGAACAGTTATTGTGGCATTACTATAATATTAGATATATGTTGTCGCTACACATTTTGTAAATAATGGTATATTCTGCAAAGTCGTAGTACATTATTTTATTCCATCATCAATAGATTTCACAGTTCACGCGATGTAAAGAATATTTTAGATAATTTTTACACCTTGGGTTGGAGTTTTAGTAAGGGTCCCAAATTCTATTGAAAATATAATATAGCCTATGTCACCCAGGAATAGTGTAGCTTCCCAACAGTGAAAGAATTTTTCAAATCGGTTCTGTAGTTTCGGAGCCTTTTCAATGCAAACAAACAAACGATCAAATCTTTCCTCTTTAAAATATTAGTTTATAAATGTGAATTCAATAGGGCAGTTTTAAGATCCAGCAGCATTACCATCTTGCTCAGTAGTTAATACTATAACCACGGATTGAGCTACGCACGCAACAGCACGATAAGTACAGCAGAGATCGTGGGTTTGATTCCCATGTCGTAAAAACTGTTATTAGGTTTTTTTGTCAGGAATATTTTATTAGCTGCCGGAGTCATGAATTGTGCCTGATTCATGGCAATAAGTCTAATAGCTCCAATATTAATATTAGGTACCACTAATATTAATATTAGGACTGAAACATGACTGACGAAATAGGTGTATCCACTTACTATCGGCCCAACTCTACACAACCCTTCAGCGAAACACAGCCCTGATGTTATTTTTTTTTGTGTATTCAAAATCTGTATAGCATCAAAAAGTCTGCTCAACTGCAAAACAGTTTGTCGGTAGTTGTTCTCGTTGCACAATATTATAATTCTAACAACATTCGTATTTTATTGTAAGCAATGTGCAAAAAAGAGTGTATGCTTGCAGAAAAAGGTCATTTTCACAATTTAACACCCATGGAAACCAATCAAACTCATAGGCACAATGAGAGGTAATGTATTTTAAGAACATTTTTAAATTTGTCTTTAGATTTGACATGAGATATCAATTCTATTACTCTTATGGTATGAGCTATTCCCACAAATAATTCCAAAGTAATAATAGTCATTAACAAGAATGACTATTAATTATTTTCAAATTGAAGTTTTCAAACAGTATTAAACGCGAGTATTTAACGCGATTACCTTAACGAGAGTACTACCACAAAAGTGCCATGATTTTATCTGTTATCACCAACTGGCTTATGGACCGGCCTCAGTTAAATCCTGTGACGTCACCACTGACCACGGATGCCTCTCAGTTATTATGCTAATCTTTCATTATCGGTGATTAGGAAATTGATTTGTTGGCGTTGGTGGAATGGAAATGAAGAACGTTTGGATTTAACGAAGTCTTTCTTCTGCTTTTCAAGTTTTGTCTTGGAGATCTCTTAAATCGGTGAAGGAAAACATTGTTAGAAAACCTGGACTTACGAGTATTTAAACTAAAATAAAATTGCAGTAAAAATAACAACTTTGTCATCATCATCATCATTTCAGCCCAAAAGACGTCCACTGCTGGACATAGGCTTCCCCCAAGTGTCGCGACATTACAATTTTGGGGGGTTTTGCCATAATCGCTACGCTGGGCATGCGGGTTGGCGATCGCAGTACGGTTGTTACATAAACACAGAGAACGCTGCTGCCCATTCTCTGGAAAATCCCTTAGTCGCCTCTTATGACACCCAAGGGAAGATATGGGATGGTGCTATTCTTTACGTCCGACACCATACAGAGCAAAGAACAACTTTTTACTTAATGCATTTAAGGTACGGAAAGCACAATAGGTACGGTACTTTTTTGATTTTTTTGTCTGTATGTTGGTCTGTCTTTTTGTACCGGCTAATCGGCTAATGACAACGGCTGGACCGATTTTTGGGACTTTTACTGGCAGATAAGCGACGTTATAAGGAGTAAGTTTAGCTAGTTTAAAAAAAAAGATTACGTTAATATATTTTCGATCTCAGGAAGTAATCTTTTTATAATAATTTCGCGCTGACGAGGGTTGAAGGCATCAGCTAGTAATTAAAATAAGTCTCAAATTGTATATCCGCATTGAGCAGCGTGGTGAACAATGTCCAAGCCTTCTTTGTATGAGTAGAGGGCTTTGTAGACAGTTATACGAGAGGTTATCTTTTCACCTAGTGTGGTACATTCTGGTGAATTATTGATATCTGAGAGAGCAGCGGTGGCGCAGTGGTGGCAGCCCCGCCTTACGAGTAGTAAGCCGTGGGTTCGAACCCAGGCAGGCCCATTCCTTTGTGTAATTTATTTCATCATCGCTGCCGTCAAAACGGGGAAGGAAAACATTGTGAGGAAACATGTCCTAGAACTAAAAAATCGAAGATATCTGACATCTACCAAACCGCACTGGGCCCGCGTGGTAGATTACAGCCCACTCCCTCTCATAGAGAGGAGGCCGGTGTCCCAGCAGTGGAAAAAATATAGGCTGATAATGATGATTGATATCTAACTAAACAACATATGTTATATTAAGCACCTAGAACTACCCTCTTACCTCAAACAACACCATAACGAACCCAAACAATGATGCACCATTACAACTCCCGAACCACCATCGACAAAGTTATAAGACCATTCGCTAATGATTCGTCATTTAATTAAGTGCTTTTCCCGCATCATGATCCCGCAACTACCATAGAATAGATAGGTACAGAAGTACAGCTCCATACAAGAAGAGAACACGCATGCACACATAACCACGCGACTTGCATTTGTTTTCATGGTTTCTGATGTTGATTCCAATTTGGGCTCCAATGCTAGTCGCTAACGATTATATAAATGGCATTGGCTCCAACGTTTGCACAAGCGTTGCTAATTTGCCGGTTGGATCATGTCTGTTTTATTTATTAATTGCGCATGCGTTGTATGCAATAACCGCCGCATGATTAAATCATTACATGACATACGAGAGCCCCTTGTACCTCGGAAAGCATGGTAAACCGTTGGCCCGGCTGATATTTTTATAACTTTAATAGTCGCTATAGGCTGTCACAAGCCGGAGAGTCTGACAATAAATCTTACCAAACGATATCGCATTACCCAGTAACTGGATCGTAGAGGTCAAATAGTGGTATTCAGCTGTATCTCATTTGTCTTAAAGACGACCTAATCATATAAGTTTTTCTCTGACATGGTCACTAACAATATCAATGACACTAGAAACGGGATGTTTACAATTTCGAGAAATATCGGGAACTTAAAACAAATAGTAAACATGCTATAACATGATAATATTGTCAATCAAAACATTTTAAAAGATAACCATAGAGTTTTTTGTCGTTTCTTCTCCATAGGAAACGACTAACCCGAACCGTGCACCTTTTATATAAAATACTATGCTATTGATTTTGGTAAATATCCAGTGTCCAGTGTTATTAATATACCTTTTCCTATTTGTGAAAAACAGAGGCACTTATTTTCCTTTGTTGTATGGAGCTTAGCCTTCTGTACTACCTATTGTATGACATTGCGACCGCGCCATTAAACATATTAACGTGTACTAAGTTCTTGATAAAGTTCGCGCATAACCACAAAGTTTGTATTTCTGGTATTTGTAAAGGGGCGTGTAGATTTGTTTGCGGTGTTGCTGCGATTGTTATCTGTTGCGAGTACGGGAGAGCCTGTTGCTTCTGGCCAGTATTTTAGAAACGGCTTTCTGATTGTGCCAGCAGCTTTTTTTTTACTTTATCTTGTTCTTTTTTTTGTAGTACCTATATAACGACTTATTGTTGGCCCTACACTGTCCTCCCATACTTAAGTACTAACGCTGCAACAGTCAAATATTGTAAAACCAAATGATTTTAAAAGAGTAACCATGGAGTGTCTTCCCGGTTCTTATTCATAGGAAACGACCAACCCGAACAGTGCACCTCGACGTTTTATAAGTGCCCATGTAGGCCTTTGTTAAATAAAATATTTTTAATTTGATTTAGACTAATATCTGATGATGATAGATATGTTGCTTAACTTAATGTTTTTCCTGGTCGTTTTCAGGCAATTCGTTTGGGGCAATTGCAGAGAAGATTAAGCATTGATACGGGAAGTTTTTAAACTGTACAACTACGTGCGCAAACGCAATCGCACTCTCTTTTCTCTTACACACTTATTCAGTGCATGACTTGATGACATAACATTCTATAAAGAATTTATTACTAAGAAGAATTTGGCAAACCGTTTTCTAAAAACTTTCTGATTCTGTAAACATTATTGGATTAACAATGATTGTATGCTTTATCTAATTCCAGGGTTATAAAATATTTTCAGACAGCAGGTGTTTTTTACCGCAGGATTGTTTCTGTTTATGATGTGCTGGGTATAATCTTTAGGTGAGGTGAAAATGATGACGCAGACGTCTTGAGAATATGCGTTATATATTTATAAATCCAATTAGGTACATTTTTAGTAACCCGACAGAAAAAATCCGAAAGAGGCGTACGCAGGCGACCACGAGCCCAAAAAGAGAACGATGTTGCCAAGTGCGAAATGGTGTTACCCTCTTCGTAATGGTGTTGCCGACGTCGTCACTTGTTAGGCGTTAACATCCTGCCGCCCTTGGAACATCCTGTTCCAAAATTGGTAGTGGGACCAGTCAATTGTACGCTCTTCTTAGCGTACCAGTGGTGGTGTGCACATCGGCGACGCGACTGACGCCATCGGTGCCCGGGTACAGCCGCTCGATCCGTCCAAGCAGCCAACGGTTGGGGGGCAGTCTCTCGTCCTTCACGATGACTAGCTGATGAAGATGCAGTTCAGCACCTGGTTTGCTCCATTTGGTGCGCTTCTGCAGCTCTGTAATGTAATCACGTTGATAACGTCTCCAAAATTGCTCCTTCAGAGCCTGCACACGCTTGTGTCTTGTCAGTGTATGAATCTTATTTTCACCCTCCGGTATTTGAGGCGTCGGCAGTGATGTAGGCGTGCGCCCGATGAGAAAGTGTGACGGAGTCAGCGCTACAAGGTCAGATGGGTCAGCCGACAAGGGAGTGAGTGGTCTGGAATTCAGAATCCCCTCTATCTGTACTAATACTGTTGACATTTCTTCATAAGTTAAATTGGCTAGCCCGAGAACTCTCCTTAAATGATGTTTAATTGACTTTACAGAACCCTCTGCTAAGCCGTTAAAATGAGGACTATATGCAGGTGAAAAGTGAAAATTAATTTTATTCTCAGCTGCATAACTAGAAATTGTATTACATTTAGACTTTAAAAATTTGGACAGCTCGTTGTAGGCACCCACAAAGTTTGTGCCATTATCTGAGAATATGTGTTGAGGCATACCTCGACGGGCAAAAAACCGATTTAATGCTGCGAGGAAGCTCTCCGTACTTAGCTCTGTGACGAGCTCTATGTGTACCGCTCGGACCGCCAAACATACAAAAACACAAATACACACATTAAAAGTGTCTAGGGATCAACATATATTTTTGCAATAACTTTTCTCCTGATTGATATTAATTAAAATTTTCTTTAAAGATTCATCAAATAAAGTGTTTTCGTTTGTCACAGTAACGATAAACCAAGTCACCTTTGCATTAATAAAGAAATTTGCCATTTTCTAATAAAGGGATTTTTGACATTTGAACCACTAACATTAAAGTTCGAAAAAAAGACTGAAATAACAGTTTTCTTTAAAATTTTATTGGGTAACTTAAACAATTAATAATCCGTGTTTCTACCGCGAACACTAACAACACAAGAACATCGGTTTGGCATACTCAAAATGAGTTCATCCAAATCACGCTGTGGAATGGCCGCCCATGTTCGTTGCAACAACAAAAAAAGGTCTTCTTGAGACTGGATACCCTCCATATTCGGCAGAGCTCTTCTCTGTAGCATATCCCATGCATGCTCAATCGGGTTCAAGTCTGGCGACTGAGCAGGCCAGGACAGGACATTGATGTTAGCTGCGGCGAGAGTCTGTCTTACAACTCTTGCGGTGTGCGGTCGTGCATTATCATGCATTAACTGAAATAAGGGACCGATTTGCACTTGTAGAGGAACGATGACGTCTGATACAATCGTCTCAGCATAAATTTGAGCGTTGAGGTTGCCTCTGATCCAAATCAACTCAGTTCTTCCGCCGATCCAAATACCCGCCCATACCATGATGGTTCCACCACTATAAGGATGGACTTCCTGGCAGGATTTTAATCGCTGTTGGCGTCCAGGGGTTCTCCAGTGTCGTATACGTCTTGTATCCGGTCTCATACCAAAACGAGACTCATCAGAAAAGCACACGAAACGCCATTGTTCTTCTGCCCAATTTCTGTGTTCAAGAGCCCATTGATATCGAATCCTACGATTGTGCATTGCTATAGGTGGTACCCGTAGCGGTCTTCGGGAATGAAGGTTCACTTCATGCAAGCGGTTTCTGACTGTTTGGTCGCTAATTAAGTTCCCTGAAGAGTGATGAAGCCTCACGGCTAACATCATGGCGGTTATTGTTGGAGCTCTTCGAGTTAAGATTTGAATGTATCGGTCTTGTCTCCGTGTGGTGCAGCGATACCGTCCTCCATGGCGCTCAGCCACGGTACCAGTGCTTCGGTAACGTGTCCAAAGTCGACTGATAACACTCTGACTTGTATTCAGACCTAAAGCCACAGTACGTTGCCGGGAACCAGCTTCTATCATTCCCACGGCTCTGAGCATTTCTTCCCTGCTTAAATGACGTCGCCGCTCCATAATAACGTTGGTTTTAATCAGTAGTAGGGAAACAGTAGCACTAATAATGTCTTCAATGCGTTGTATGTTTTTATAGGGAAAATATTGACAGCTGATTTTCATCTTTTACTCGAATTTGATTCACAGTTCCTGATTCAAATTATGAAATGCACCAAAAAGGATCCATATAAATTTATAAAATCATAAATTTATTACAAAGCCACATCTCAATCTCAAGAAATCCGCATAAAAATGCTTGATCCCTAGACACTTTTGATGTGTGTATATGCTTTAATTAATCGAGATCCTCTACCTTTTCTGTCCGCAATCAGGACAGGCCCTGCATAGTCCACAGCAGTGCTCTGAAATGGATATTCAGCATGCAGCCTTGCTTGAGGAAGGTTCCCCATTATGGGTTGGATTGATTTGCCTCCAAAGCGGCAACAAGTTATGCAGTTTTTTACTGTCTTCCTAGCAAGCAGCAGCAGCAGCAGTTAGCAGTTTTGTAAGCCCGTTATTTTTCATTTTTGGTGTACAATAAAGTTTTATTCTATTCTATTCTATTCTATTCAAGGTTACGACCACCAACAATCCAAAATGTATGTCGTAAAATTGAAAGTAATTGCTGTGGGCCAGCATGCATGAGTTTTATATGATGATGTCTGACAATAAGTTGCGTTATATGATGATTTGCATGTAAAAGTATGGGATGTTTAGTGTTATAATCATAGTTAGAGTTAGATAGTCTTCCACCCACTCTTAATAACTGTTCGCTGTCCATAAACGGATTTAAGGAAACTAATCGATCTTTAGGTGATAAATTACGCTTGCCTTTTAATAACTGATCTTGTTTTTCAAACATTTCCCTTTGCACAATCCTACACAATGTGTTTGTCGCTTGTTGTAATTCTGACATCAGTAAATGATTATCAATAATTTTATTTTGTGGATTACGGCAATTATCTATAAATCTTTGCATATAAGACAGTACATGTTGCAATTTTGTAAAATTAGAGAATCGTGAAATGAAATCTAGAGTGTTTGTCTGTGTGAATGTCATATGACAATATAGTTTTGTCTCAGGTAAATCTATATATTCCTGTGGTTGTGGTGGTTTCTTAATGACCATGTCATGGAGAAAATCACAGCCTGACCACCAAAGGTCGCTAGTGCGTAGCTGTTCAAAGTTTATGCCACGCGATCCAATGTCAGCTGGATTTTTCTCAGTAGGTACATGATTCCAATCACAGCCCTTGGTGATATCTGTGATTATGTTGACTCTGTTGAGTATGTATTGTTTTAATCTAGATTTAGACATTTTTATCCAACCAAGGACTATGGTTGAGTCACACCGGTATGTTTCGCTACTTAGCGGTACTGACAAGGCAGATTTTACCTTTTTGACAAGTTGTGCTGCTAGCACTGCGCCAGACAACTCAAGTTTAGGTATGGTCATATTTCTTTTAAATGGTGCTACCCTGGATTTAGCAATCAGTAAGCGAACAAGAACCTTACCATCATAGGTAATACTACGTACATACACACAGGCTGCGTATGAATTTTTAGATGCATCACAGAAGGCATGCAGTTCTACTCGGACCGGTGAATCACAGATTACACAACGAGGTATCTGTATGTGATGTTGAAGACAAGGTAAGTGCTTTATAAATTTTTCCCATTGTTTATTTAAGTTTTCAGGAATCTCACTATCCCATGATGAATTATCCTTCCACAACTGTTGCAAAATTAATTTTAGTTGCAGCAAGCATGGATTAATTAAGCCCAAAGGGTCAAATATTTGTGCAAGTGTGGATAATATGGTCCGTTTTGTTTGAGTTAAAGTGGAACTTACTGTAAGTGATGGCATAAACATTAAAGAGTCGCTGTCTAAATCCCAGGTGATACCTAAAATCTTAGCATATTTTTCATTTTTAATTATTAATAAGGGATCATTGTTGCTTTCACCATTCTCATGTATTTTGTCCAATAAGTGTGTGTCATTTGGTCTCCATTTGCGGAGATGTAATTGTGCAGATTCTAACTCATGAATGACTCCCTTACAGGTCCGGACTAGCTGTGATGCATCATCAGATCCTGTGACGAGATCATCAATATATATATCATGTAATATTGTGGAGCTTACAGATTCATTAGCACAATCTCGACCAAGCTGAATGAGACACCTAGTGGCAAGGTAGGGTGCAGAGGCCGTACCATAAGTGATAGTGTTAAGTTGGTATACCTTTAAACGAGCATTGGGATCTGATCGCCAAAATATTTGCTGCAATGGACGCTGTGCTGGTGTAACAAGAATCTGCCTATAAAATTTATCAATGTCTGCTGTGACAATGTATTTGTGTTGACGAAATCGGATCAGAATACTAAGTAAATCGTCTTGCACAGCGGGACCGATTCGCTGGATGTTATTAAATGAAAGACCACTGCTTGAGACAGCAGAAGCATCAAATACTGTTCGAAGTTTTGTTGTGAGACTTGTTTCCTTTAAAACACCATGATGTGGTAAGAAGTATTCATGTTTGTGTTGAGCTGTGGTTTCGCACATATGACCCAACTGAATGTATTCTGTCATGAAATCTATGTACTTTTGTTTAAACACAATATCATGTTGAAACCTGTGTTCTAATGCAAAGAATCTAGCTAGAGCCATTTCCCTAGAGTCGCCTAGAGTGGATGGGGACTGTTTTAGGGGAATTTCCACAACAAAACGCCCATTTGACAAACGCGTGGTCGTTTGTTTAAATAACTTTTCACATTCAAGTTCGTTATTACTTAAGCTGTGAGGACTATTAATATTTTCACATTCAAAATAATGATCAAGACTATTTTGTAAGTCAATGTCTGAGTTATTAATAAATTTACAATACACTAAATCCTGAACTTTGTTGTGTATGTTATTACAATTGCATGAATGTGAATGTATTTGTGTGTTCGAATCATTTGTAAGATTGTATGAATGATTAGTATTATGAATAATACCCGATACCAGCCACCCTAAGTTTGTTTCATTTAGAGATGGTTTATGTTTCCCTAAGAAAATATTATTATTGCAGAGTACCTGCCAAAAGATATCTGCACCCAACAACATCTACACTTCGGACGGTATGTGGAATGAAGGGTCTGCAAGGTGGATGTGTGAGGGAATATTGAATGACAAGGTGTCAATCTTGCATCTTGGTAGCAACTGAGTAATGTCTCTTACAATAAAACAATTAACTTTGGCATTAAATCCACTATTTGTCAATGATAACATTTTAATGTCACATCTGGAGGTGATGTGTGATTGTTGCTTATTGAGTCCCTGTACTGAGACACATGTTTTGTAGGTAGGAAGCTTGAGTTTGTTGTACAATCTCTCAGTAATGAAGCTGGAAGTACTTCCATTATCAAGAAGACAGCGGACCTTGTGAACTTGACCGTTGTGGTCCATCACACCAACAATGGCAGTTGATAATAAAACGTGGCTCTGATGTGTAGATGAGAGTGTGACATTATTGTGTGTCTGCACTTCAGTTTGTGTGTTTGATTGAACAGTGTCCTCTTGTGTGCCAGAAAGAACAACACATTGTGTAGGATTTGACTTTGATTTCTCTGCTAAATGTAATAAGCTATTGTGCTTCTTGGTACAAATTTTGCAAGGGCCTAATGTGCATGATGTGCCTTTACCATGTCCTTTACGCAAACAGATCATGCATAGATTCAATTCTTTAACTTTCTCAATGCGTTTTTCAACTGGTAATACCTTAAATTTAAAACATTTAAATATTGCATGAGATCCTTTATTGCACATTAAACACTTGGAAGGTTTTGATGGTGTGTCACTAGCTATAAAAGCCTTTGTTGACTGACTACTACTAGTATCACTAGCCCTTTGTGCCCCCTCCATTGTCTCAAGCATGTCTGCCCGACCCCTCAAAAATTCCATAAGCTGTTCCAACGTTGGAAACCCTTTTATTGTGCACCGCTTTTCCTCCCACTCACGAGCAGTAACTGGGTCAAGTTTACTGTTTACTACACAAATGATCATAAAATCCCAATGCTGTGTTGGTAATGATAGAATTTTGAGTGCCCGGAGGTTCTTATATACTGTATCAGTTAAATTGCGAATGGCCTCCGCTGACTCATGAGTGAGAGGTTCAATGTTGAGTATAGCGGTCATGTGGTTATTACCTAGAAGCCTATCATTATGAAACCGATCACACAATAACTGCCATGCTGTGTCATAATTTTCAGCAGAGAACTCAAGAGATTGAATTACTAAGGCAGCACTCTTCAAACTCCTCACGTTCGTCTTCCTCTGCCTCTGGAATGTCGGTTAAGGATTCTATTGTAGTCTGCGTTTTATCAAACTCACTATATATTGTTTTGATTTTACCCAAGCGTAGTGTTAGTTCTCGTATTTGCACACTACTAAGCTTCTCACAGCTCTGAGCTGTATCGAAGTACTTTTTAAATATAGTTAATTTACATTTTTGTGTTTCTCCAGTGTCGTATACGTCTTGTATCCGGTCTCATACCAAAACGAGACTCATCAGAAAAGCACACGAAACGCCATTGTTCTTCTGCCCAATTTCTGTGTTCAAGAGCCCATTGATATCGAATCCTACGATTGTGCATTGCTATAGGTGGTACCCGTAGCGGTCTTCGGGAATGAAGGTTCACTTCATGCAAGCGGTTTCTGACTGTTTGGTCGCTAATTAAGTTCCCTGAAGAGTGATGAAGCCTCACGGCTAACATCATGGCGGTTATTGTTGGAGCTCTTCGAGTTAAGATTTGAATGTATCGGTCTTGTCTCCGTGTGGTGCAGCGATACCGTCCTCCATGGCGCTCAGCCACGGTACCAGTGCTTCGGTAACGTGTCCAAAGTCGACTGATAACACTCTGACTTGTATTCAGACCTAAAGCCACAGTACGTTGCCGGGAACCAGCTTCTATCATTCCCACGGCTCTGAGCATTTCTTCCCTGCTTAAATGACGTCGCCGCTCCATAATAACGTTGGTTTTAATCAGTAGTAGGGAAACAGTAGCACTAATAATGTCTTCAATGCGTTGTATGTTTTTATAGGGAAAATATTGACAGCTGATTTTCATCTTTTACTCGAATTTGATTCACAGTTCCTGATTCAAATTATGAAATGCACCAAAAAGGATCCATATAAATTTATAAAATCATAAATTTATTACAAAGCCACATCTCAATCTCAAGAAATCCGCATAAAAATGCTTGATCCCTAGACACTTTTGATGTGTGTATATGCTTTAATTAATCGAGATCCTCTACCTTTTCTGTCCGCAATCAGGACAGGCCCTGCATAGTCCACAGCAGTGCTCTGAAATGGATATTCAGCATGCAGCCTTGCTTGAGGAAGGTTCCCCATTATGGGTTGGATTGATTTGCCTCCAAAGCGGCAACAAGTTATGCAGTTTTTTACTGTCTTCCTAGCAAGCAGCAGCAGCAGCAGTTAGCAGTTTTGTAAGCCCGTTATTTTTCATTTTTGGTGTACAATAAAGTTTTATTCTATATATATATATATAAGAATCTGCCTATAAAATTTATCAATGTCTGCTGTGACAATGTATTTGTGTTGACGAAATCGGATCAGAATACTAAGTAAATCGTCTTGCACAGCGGGACCGATTCGCTGGATGTTATTAAATGAAAGACCACTGCTTGAGACAGCAGAAGCATCAAATACTGTTCGAAGTTTTGTTGTGAGACTTGTTTCCTTTAAAACACCATGATGTGGTAAGAAGTATTCATGTTTGTGTTGAGCTGTGGTTTCGCACATATGACCCAACTGAATGTATTCTGTCATGAAATCTATGTACTTTTGTTTAAACACAATATCATGTTGAAACCTGTGTTCTAATGCAAAGAATCTAGCTAGAGCCATTTCCCTAGAGTCGCCTAGAGTGGATGGGGACTGTTTTAGGGGAATTTCCACAACAAAACGCCCATTTGACAAACGCGTGGTCGTTTGTTTAAATAACTTTTCACATTCAAGTTCGTTATTACTTAAGCTGTGAGGACTATTAATATTTTCACATTCAAAATAATGATCAAGACTATTTTGTAAGTCAATGTCTGAGTTATTAATAAATTTACAATACACTAAATCCTGAACTTTGTTGTGTATGTTATTACAATTGCATGAATGTGAATGTATTTGTGTGTTCGAATCATTTGTAAGATTGTATGAATGATTAGTATTATGAATAATACCCGATACCAGCCACCCTAAGTTTGTTTCATTTAGAGATGGTTTATGTTTCCCTAAGAAAATATTATTATTGCAGAGTACCTGCCAAAAGATATCTGCACCCAACAACATCTACACTTCGGACGGTATGTGGAATGAAGGGTCTGCAAGGTGGATGTGTGAGGGAATATTGAATGACAAGGTGTCAATCTTGCATCTTGGTAGCAACTGAGTAATGTCTCTTACAATAAAACAATTAACTTTGGCATTAAATCCACTATTTGTCAATGATAACATTTTAATGTCACATCTGGAGGTGATGTGTGATTGTTGCTTATTGAGTCCCTGTACTGAGACACATGTTTTGTAGGTAGGAAGCTTGAGTTTGTTGTACAATCTCTCAGTAATGAAGCTGGAAGTACTTCCATTATCAAGAAGACAGCGGACCTTGTGAACTTGACCGTTGTGGTCCATCACACCAACAATGGCAGTTGATAATAAAACGTGGCTCTGATGTGTAGATGAGAGTGTGACATTATTGTGTGTCTGCACTTCAGTTTGTGTGTTTGATTGAACAGTGTCCTCTTGTGTGCCAGAAAGAACAACACATTGTGTAGGATTTGACTTTGATTTCTCTGCTAAATGTAATAAGCTATTGTGCTTCTTGGTACAAATTTTGCAAGGGCCTAATGTGCATGATGTGCCTTTACCATGTCCTTTACGCAAACAGATCATGCATAGATTCAATTCTTTAACTTTCTCAATGCGTTTTTCAACTGGTAATACCTTAAATTTAAAACATTTAAATATTGCATGAGATCCTTTATTGCACATTAAACACTTGGAAGGTTTTGATGGTGTGTCACTAGCTATAAAAGCCTTTGTTGACTGACTACTACTAGTATCACTAGCCCTTTGTGCCCCCTCCATTGTCTCAAGCATGTCTGCCCGACCCCTCAAAAATTCCATAAGCTGTTCCAACGTTGGAAACCCTTTTATTGTGCACCGCTTTTCCTCCCACTCACGAGCAGTAACTGGGTCAAGTTTACTGTTTACTACACAAATGATCATAAAATCCCAATGCTGTGTTGGTAATGATAGAATTTTGAGTGCCCGGAGGTTCTTATATACTGTATCAGTTAAATTGCGAATGGCCTCCGCTGACTCATGAGTGAGAGGTTCAATGTTGAGTATAGCGGTCATGTGGTTATTACCTAGAAGCCTATCATTATGAAACCGATCACACAATAACTGCCATGCTGTGTCATAATTTTCAGCAGAGAACTCAAGAGATTGAATTACTAAGGCAGCACTCTTCAAACTCCTCACGTTCGTCTTCCTCTGCCTCTGGAATGTCGGTTAAGGATTCTATTGTAGTCTGCGTTTTATCAAACTCACTATATATTGTTTTGATTTTACCCAAGCGTAGTGTTAGTTCTCGTATTTGCACACTACTAAGCTTCTCACAGCTCTGAGCTGTATCGAAGTACTTTTTAAATATAGTTAATTTACATTTTTGTGAACTGCGTATCTTTTTTAAAGCCTTGAGATCCATTTCCAATTTTTAAGATGTTAAGTTGATGTGACACACAAAATGCTACAAGATGCAAAGCAGATTTAACAGTGCAGCTGCCCACAACGAGCTGGTTAAAACAAAACGGTGGATGAAAGGTGCGAGATAAAAAAAAAGGGTGATACTTAGCTAATAAATGCAAAGCAGAGCAGAGGGCCTTCAAGCCGGCGTTGTTACAAACCACGTGGGCGCATGCCAATCAATTCCTCACAAGAAACCAACTCCCAAATTGTTCTTCAGGCCGGCGTAAGTACAAACCACGTGGGCGCACTCGTACAGATCATTTTGGCGCACGCCTTAATTCCTCTTGAAACTCAATTCCTTATTTCTCACAATAATCCACGACGTAATTGTTTATGCTCGGAGAATGGATGCACAGAACATTTTGATGTCAATTCAATATTGTTTTTGTTCACACAATGGCGGCGAACGCTCTGGAATACGGCGAACACGAGGACCGCAGGCGCAGGTCGTTGATTCAATGTTTTTCTTCGTTCGAAGGACCAGAATGTTTATGATGTGCTGGGTATAATCTTTAGGTGAGGTGAAAATGATGACGCAGACGTCTTGAGAATATGCGTTATATATTTATAAATCCAATTAGGTACATTTTTAGTAACCCGACAGTAAAAATCCGAAAGAGGCGGACGCAGGCGACCACGAGCCCAAAAAGAGAACGATGTTGCCAAGCGCGAAATGGTGTTACCCTCTTCGTAATGGTGTTGCCGACGTCGTCACTTGTTAGGCGTTAACAGTTTCCACTCAGTGAATACGCTCTCTAATATTACGCGTGTTTGAATTGTCCTAGAGCGTTATCTCAGCGTCATATATGTTCAGTTGAAAACGAGCGTCGGGCACTAGTGTGTAATTTTGCTGAACTGGGCCTATTTTGTGCAGCCGTGAGTCACACAATAATTGTTTAGTTCTAAGTTTATTTTTTTAATATTTCCGTTTTTTAGATTGTCTTTACTTGTTGCATGTCCTAATAAACGTTTTTTCTTTCTTTCTTTCTTTCTTCATCTAATATTTAATTTTGTAATTCCACTCTGAGTTTAGACTAAGGTCTAATGAATAGGTACTTAAGTAAGTTATTCGTTTTGAAAGAAGTATCTAAATGGGTTGTGGGCATACTGATACTGTTGGCCTGCGTCATCCCACTGCTGGGCAAAGGCCTCTCCCCTTTACTTCCAGTTGTTTCAATCCAAGGTCAATCTGGACCACTGGTCGCTGGTCATACTCAATTAAATACAATTTTTTTTTTTTTTACTTTGCCCCACTCTGGGAATTTCTCCTGTATCGTGCGTTTACAAACATTTAAACTCACATACACAAACAGCCAGACCCAGAACTGTAACTATCTGTAGGCACACAAATATTTGTTCCGTGCAGGGATCAAACCCGCGAAACGCAGCGCAGCAGTCGATTGCTCAAGCACTGCACCAACCGTGCCGTCGAATTACTTATTTTATAGCAAAACTGCTATGAAATCCTATAGGAATAAATCAGAAGGTAGTACAAGCATAATCAACTAATCTCACGGCTGGGACACAGGCCTCCTTTCTGTGGGGGTAGTGGGATGTACGGACCTCGCGGGCCAAACCGTGCCAGGCCCTGGCTTGGTTGGTTCTTTACATAATATATTTGCCAAAAAAAAAACCTCCTTGGCTTCTAGTTAGGAATTCCTGATGGAAAAACTCAATAACACTTTGCTCGACCTGGGAATTGAACCTAGGACCTCATACTCAGCACAGCACATACAACTATACCAACGCAGCACAATTCTCAAAATGTGCAATGATGTAGATTATTTAGTAAAAAGAAAAGTAGAAACTTAAAGGTCATCTTTTTTGCTGACTTTCAATTATATTTTCCTAAAAATACCATCTGGACTTTTAATAATCTATACTGATACTACTAAAAAAGCTGAAAGCTATAAAAAAAATCAAAAAAAAAAAGCTATAAAGCTGAATACTTTGTTTGTTTGTTTGCTTGAACGCGCTAATCTCAGGAACTGCGGTTCCGATTTTCACGGAAAAAGCTGAAGACTTTGTCTGTTTGTTTGCTTTAACGCGCTAATCTCAGGAACTGCGGGTCCGATTTGAAAAATTCTTTCAGTTTTAGATATTCCATTTATCGAGGAAGGTTATAGGCTATATACCATCACGCTACGACAGATAGGAGCGGAGCAGCAATGAAAAATGTTGCGAAAACGGGGAAAATATGACGCAGACAAAGTTGCGCGGGACAGCTAGTCTATGATAATATTACTCTATACTTGGGAAGCCAAAAGGAAAAAATAAAACATTACACGCGAAAGCCACGGGGCACGGAAAAGAAATAAATTACATTTGATTTATTCAGAACCACTGACTTGCCTTTAAAACCTTTTAAATATCCTAAAATACCCACAAAATTCTTCCTTAGCAACAAAATACAAGATAGATTCGTGCAATATACAGATAGGAGCGTTTACACGTTACGGCAAGTCGTTAGTTTCCTAAATGACTGAAACAATTTTAATGAAACTTAATACGCATAAGCAGGATAGATAGGTCTAAAAAGTTTCTAAAAAACATTTTCGAAATGTCCTTTAATAAAAAAACAGATAATTGGAGATTTCGGTTTCTATAGATAATTTATAATCTGTCTAATTTAGCTGTAAGGCTATTTTTCGAAAGTGTTTTATTTGTAATTTTTTAGACCTATCTATCCTGCTTATGCGTATGAAGTTTCAATAAAATCGATTCAGTCATTTCGGAAAATAAGGACTTGAAAGTTTTTATGAAATGCCGTAAGGTGTAATACAAACGCTCTTAAAGCATACAAAATCTTTGTTCTTAGGTACTTATTTGAGGTGAACCTTCGGCATATATCTTAATTAAGGCTTCTCTGGGGACTGAAGCCCGTATATAAGAATCGTTTACACCTTTTCATTATTAAGGCTTTTGTGTTTGATGTTAGGCGTTTTGTGAATATTTAATGGTGAACGTTTAAAGAAAGGAACTAGGTTGATATAAGTGGATCGTTAATTTTTCGTCTGTATTTTTACCGATTCTGTTGAAATTACGGGCACTTGGTCAGAAGTATCATTCAGTCTGAGTGCTTGATAGAAAAATTGGTTGTCTGTAAAGCAAAACTTTGATGAAATGATTGCATACTTTTATGAATAGCAAGCCGAACGCTCAAGCCGATCGTGCCTTACGCTCGCTCGTTCAGCGCTCTCGCTCCGACAATGAGCGTAACGTTAGAATGAGTCAATCTTTTTTCGTGCGTGCAGCCGGCGTTCATCGATTTATTAGACGTTGTCACGTCAAAAAGGTGAGATTGAAAGCGTGAGGGTTGACAGAACATGACAGAGAAAAAATGTGGCTCCGATTCCAGCAAACATGTGACAAGATCAGGAAGAGGATGATCATGCAGTCTGCTTAGCTGCCTCAGACCAGTAAGTCTAAGCATTTGGCCATGGATCGTCAGCGACCGGTCTGATTAACAGTCCTTATAGCCGCTAAAGCCGCTCATGAAGCTGATGGACTAAAATATGCAATCAGACAATTCAGAATATGCTAAACGGACATTCAGCATTTTTTGAATTCTCTAATCGCATATTTTAGTTGCCATGCCAATTGATGAAGCTGAACTTTTTCTGAAAGTTTCATCGGAGGATATTTAAGTACTGATATTACCTTATTTGATTTGTTATCAAACAAATTAGACGAACCGTAATCACAAAAAAATAAAACCTAAAGAATCAGCAGTACTTTCAGGCACTGATTTAAAAAAGCATTTGTATATAGTAGTTTTCATAAGTTAATAGTACATTACTGCCGCGGTCTATAATGACTACTTTGCTGGTCGCGCTGATTATGGCCGACAGCGCAGCGTAGCGCAGCTCCAGGCCGACACAGTGCGGTCAGCGTGCAGCACTTGACGGACGAGCTGAGATAAATGCCGAGACCGTAGGTCGAGGCCTTTACAGCGAGGACAGCAAGGGCTGCAATGATGGCCAAGCTGAAAGGCCTAGAGCGTAGCTAGGCTAGCTCGAGGCAATCATAGCGTGACCAGCGAAGCAGTCAATGTGGGCCAAGGTTTGTATAGTGCTTTACTCAAAAATGCAAGTACCTAATCTAAATAAAACCAGCAAGTAATTTAAATAAAAAATATATTTATTAAAATTTTCGCTGTACCGCGCTTTTGTTACTTCTTTGTTTTTTTTTTAGCAATGATAGACCTATACAACCTAATATGGAATAAAATCTTTTTGTAATTATCTCTATACATACAAACAGCTGTGTTCAAAATAAAATCTTTTTGGATAATAGTACATTACTGCCGCGGTCTATAATGACTACTTTGCTGGTCGCGCTGATTATGGCCGACAGCGCAGCGTAGCGCAGCTCCAGGCCGACACAGCGCGGTCAGCGTGCAGCACTTGATGGACGAGCTGAGATAAAGGCCGAGACCGTAGGTCGAGGCTTTTACAGCGAGGACAGCACCCTTGCTGTCCGGCAACATTGCCGGCCTGTTAGAGCGGCCAGCAAAACTTTGCCGGCCGCTCCTTGAAACAGAACGGCAAGGTCGACTTTGCTCAAAAAAGGTTGTTAAAATAATGACCACATTACATGCATTTTTGAGTAGATTTTTTTAAACGTTGAAACGTCAAAATAGCGGCCGGCAAAACATTGCCGGCCTGTTAGAGCGGCCAGCAAAACTTTGTCGGCCGCTCCTTGAAACAGAACGGCAAGGTCGACTTTGCTCAAACAAGGTTGTCAAAATAATGACCACATTACATGCAATTTTTGAGTAAAATTACAAAATGCATATTTATTGACAAGTTATGCAGTTAAAACTTAGCAATAAAGTAAACAAAAATGATTCGTAAAAAATAATAAAATGTACCATTTAATAAATACTGAGCAGTGAAATAACTAAATGGGCAGTTACGAGTGGGCAGTTGACAAATCGGAATTAGTCGGTAAGAAATGTCTTTCTAAGCTGCTTGCGGCTTTACATGTTAAAAAAACCTGCCGCTCTATCTTCCGACAAACATGTCGTCGTAGCTCCGCCTACGGCCTACGCTCCTCATGTCCCCGAGTCGGGGTAAAAGCGGGGTTGTAAATAAAAAAAAACCGAAGTGAACTGGTACGGCGAGGATCAGCGGTAACGCCCGCGCGTACCGAATTCGGTACGCGCGGGACGGAAAGGTTAAATAAAAATTATATTTATTAAAATTTTCGCTGTACCGCGCTTTTGTTACTTCTTTGTTTTTTTTTTAGCAATGATAGACCTATACAACCTAATATGGAATAAAATCTTTTTGTAATTATCTCTATACATACAAACAGCTGTGTTCAAAATAAAATCTTTTTGGATAATAGTACATTACTGCCGCGGTCTATAATGACTACTTTGCTGGTCGCGCTGATTATGGCCGACAGCGCAGCGTAGCGCAGCTCCAGGCCGACACAGCGCGGTCAGCGTGCAGCACTTGATGGACGAGCTGAGATAAAGGCCGAGACCGTAGGTCGAGGCTTTTACAGCGAGGACAGCACCCTTGCTGTCCGGCAACATTGCCGGCCTGTTAGAGCGGCCAGCAAAACTTTGCCGGCCGCTCCTTGAAACAGAACGGCAAGGTCGACTTTGCTCAAAAAAGGTTGTTAAAATAATGACCACATTACATGCATTTTTGAGTAGATTTTTTTAAACGTTGAAACGTCAAAATAGCGGCCGGCAAAACATTGCCGGCCTGTTAGAGCGGCCAGCAAAACTTTGTCGGCCGCTCCTTGAAACAGAACGGCAAGGTCGACTTTGCTCAAACAAGGTTGTCAAAATAATGACCACATTACATGCAATTTTTGAGTAAAATTACAAAATGCATATTTATTGACAAGTTATGCAGTTAAAACTTAGCAATAAAGTAAACAAAAATGATTCGTAAAAAATAATAAAATGTACCATTTAATAAATACTGAGCAGTGAAATAACTAAATGGGCAGTTACGAGTGGGCAGTTGACAAATCGGAATTAGTCGGTAAGAAATGTCTTTCTAAGCTGCTTGCGGCTTTACATGTTAAAAAAACCTGCCGCTCTATCTTCCGACAAACATGTCGTCGTAGCTCCGCCTACGGCCTACGCTCCTCATGTCCCCGAGTCGGGGTAAAAGCGGGGTTGTAAATAAAAAAAAACCGAAGTGAACTGCCGAATTATTTATCAAAATGCCAATTCTATCATTTTTATTGCCCGTTTATTCATTAGTCTGCTTACGTATTTTTAGTACTGACATTGTAAGACAAAATAACCGGCCAATTCATACAAAAACAACCGCAGATAAAAAAAATAACTGCCCATTATTTTTTTCAACTGATCATAATAACCTCTCGTATGTTTAAATAACAGTTCAAAAATGTTTTTGCTTTTCTTAACCTAATACCAACTTCCATACATTTCCATCTATTCTTATTATCGTATCCACAAACCTTGAGTACAAACATTGACCATTACACTCAGTGCCCTGCCTACCTTCTAAGCGAAAACGCGCATGAAGATAAGTGCTATAAGCCGTCTATAGCCCTATGGGCAGTATGGGCAAGTGCTTATCTGCCTCAATAGTGCATTATTTGCCCGTTCCATTAGCGGGCAAGACTTTGCTATTTGGACAATGGGATGCTTTGATTCAAATCCCACTTTATAGAGTAAGTATACAGGGTGTATCAGAATAAACGATTCGTGGCGATTCTATGACTTTTCGAAATCCGTAACGTTTATTTAGCTTTCGCATACATGTTGATCAGGTGATCAATTCCTATATGAAGTCCGTTTTTATTTTTCACGAACTCGTAAAACAAAAGTTGTTCTATATCATGGCTCACCCCTCGCCTTGTACAGGTCATCTATACAAATAAATAAAATTGAAGTTTCTGTTTGTAATTTCAAAATAACAGCGTTAAACTGAATGCATAAGAAACTATATAATCCAGTACGTTTTTTTTTTTTTTTACAGTTAATATCTGTCTGTCTGTTTGTTAAAACTTGAAATTATTATCAAAGCCCGATTTTTTTTTTTATAATTTCACGCGGACCGCTACAAGGACCACTTAAAACCAAGGACCGCTTATGTTTGCCACCTATTGCTGGATAGTTTGTTTGTTTATTTATAAAAATAAAAAGGAGCAGCTAAAATGCACTCCTCATATAAGCGTCCCAAAACTTCTGGCCACACGCTTTGAAAACACGCTTAGTAGAAGCTTAATTAATGCATTCCTCGTAAATGGAACCTCATGATTGTTTTCCTTCCATAAAACTAAGCTGTTTATAAGCCGCATCAGCTGCATGATATTAATATTGTGATATCAAACTTCTACAATGTTGTGTCGTGGGTCTCATAAAGTGTTACATTTTCCTCCACCTCTCTCAATATAACCTACGTGGAGCTATCTCTTTTCTCCACACAAGGATTAAGGTCTGACACAAACTTACTTATCAGCCTGTTATTCTGCATTGGTTACTGTTGTTGTGAGTTACTATAGTAAAACTCTCAATTCAGTGTGCCTCTTGGCAAAAGTCTCTTCTCTCTCCTCTTTTAGCTGCTTCCATTGAACTTCATCACGAGCAAGTCTTCTCCAATTAGGACCTGCAATGAGTTTTAGTTCATCTACCCATCGCTATAGTTGCTGTACCCTGCTCCTTGTACTGTTTTTGGAATAGCAATCTATTCTTAATTTACACAGAAACTACACACACAATAAAAACTATAATTTAACCTAAATCTGACTCACATTCATGACATTCCAGGAACATTGTAGATCCTAACCCAAAAATCTGTTAGTACTTTTATAATAACTTGGAAAAGGCAAAAGTTGGAGAAGTGTCTGTCTACTTAACGATCAGTACACCTGTGCGGTTCGCGGCAGGCTCACTTCGCCGAAAATACAGAAAACTTAGACATTTTCTGTAAAGAGACCATGTTTTAGAAGTATTTTTAATGGAATAAATAACACTAGAAATGGGATATTTACCAATAAACGCAAAAAATATATTTTTCATTACTCTGAAAGTAGGTCTGAAGTTGCCTGAGGAGCGGGATGAAAGTAATACTTTTCAAACCCTATGGAGAATCGCTTTCAACTGCCAGATGTCAAATAAAAAAAAAACGAATTCTATTTTCACATTTTTATTGAACCATGTTCCAACTTTCTATGCAGCCACGATGTAAAATTGAAATAACTTAAAGTTAAGTATTGATTAAAGAATATATATTTTTTAAATAACTTTATTATAATTTAGTTTCAACAATTTCTTTAAAATAACATAGAGTTAGGCAAAATGTTTACCATTTTTTCAATGATGAAAATGAAAAATCATGGCTGAATAGCTGGCTGGCCACAGAAAAAAAACAAAATAGGTGGGAAAGCGGCAATTCGAAATAAAATGTACTAATTTTTTCTTTGGCTAATTCATGTTTTTATTTTTACTTTCCTTGTATTCGTAATGAAAAGCACAGTGTTTACCTCGGGTTAAAGACTTATTTAGTCCCTCGAACTATTGGCGCCCTCACTCCATTCGGGCGCCAAACCCCGTCTCGGGACTAAATAAGTTACTTTCACCCCTGGGGTAACAATGTACTATATCTAAACTAATATTATAAAGAGGAAAGATTTGATTGTTTGTTTGTATGCATTGAATAGGCTCAAAACTACTGGTCCGATTTGAAAAATTATTTCAGTGTTAGATAGCCCATTTATCGAGGAAGGCTATAGGCTATATATCATCACGCTACGACTAATAGGAGTGGAGCAGCAATGAAAAATGTTGCCAAAACGGCGAAAATGTGACGCAAACGAAGTTGCGCCGGACAGCTAGTTTAATAGTAAACATGATGTTCATGACCATGTCAGTTTAAAAACTAGTATTTTTAATGGATTAGAAAAGACTATCCTTTTTTTAGTTTTAGCTCCTGGCAAAATAATAACAGCCGCACGGGCCGGTCTTCACGGTTAATCTGGCAAAAAGTGTTTGGGTGACCACCCAAAGAAAACTCGGTGTGTAATACACCGAGTTTTCTCCGTGCCTCAGAAAGCACGTTAAGCCGTTAGCCCCGGCTATCATATGTAGATCTGTGATAGTCCTTACAGGTTGTCAGTGGCCCCATAGGCTAACAACCAGTCTTAACCAAGGGGTACCCCTTCTTAACTGGGTTATGGAGGCCAGATAGTCGATCCACGTAAAATTCTGGTGGAATCACTTGCATCCTGTTTGACTGGAAGCTGGAACACATTCAACATGGAAATAGGATGTTTATATTTGTTTCAGATTTAACTGGTCTTTCCAAACAAAGAGTGGAGTTTCCTTACGAATACGTGGTTTATAACAACTCGAAGAGCAGGAAGATAACTGCAGTTCATTTTTTTTAAACCACAATCGTATTTGTTATTAGCAATAGATAAAGGCTTTTTAATGTCTGAAATCTTTTTAAGGAAGTCTTGAATAAGACTGAAACAATATTGTAGAGGTTACTAGGCACTTAGAGCAATTTCAGCAAAAGCAAGAGTTATAGTAGGTTGCCAGTAAACAGCATACATGAACAATCACAATTGAGTGCAGAAATGATAATTTTCAGCAGATTATTTGGTGCCTATCATGGCCTCCCTACACCCTTTATAGTGTCCCAGTTATTTTAAATGAGTTTCTAAACTCTCGTACATAGACGAAAAGTCGACATGATGCGACCGTATCGGCTGCTGATGTTCTGAACTACACACTAAATGTGTGTTAGTTTCAAACTGTCTGTACCATGTCTGTACCTATCTAAAATCTAGACTATAATGGGGTTCTGGTATGACAGGATATACGAAAAAGGTTTGTATTTTATCGGGAGGAAGATCTATTTTTCATGTAAGGTTTAGAGATAGGAGGCGCAAACGTAGAAATAGTACGTTGATAATATAGATACGTTTACCGCAGATTTATAATAGCTGCCACAGAGCTGATCATGGGTTCCATTAGCAGGGTAAGGTTAATTGATATTGGCTTTGTCATCAAGAATCTCTCTGCAGGTGATGGCAAAGACGCGCCCTCTGTTACATGGGATTCAAGAGCGTTTACGCCTTACGGCATTTCATACAAACTTTCAAGTCAATATTTTCCGAAATGACTGAACCGATTTAAATGAAACTTCATACGGATAAGCAGAATACATAGTACTAAAAATTTGAAGACAAGTGACATCTACCAACCCGCACTGGGCCCACTTGGTGGATTACAGCCCACTCCCTCTCATGGAGAGGAGGCCTGTGTCCCAGCAGTGGGAACGTTATAGGCTGATGATGATGATGATGTTGTTAGTTACAGGCCTCTTCTAGCTGCTTCCATTGAACTCTATCGCGAGCATCCCTCCTTCTCCTCCTCCTTACGCGCGACTGCTGAGTATGAAGTCCTGGGTTCTATTCCCGGGTTAGGCAAATTGTTATTGAGTTTTTCCATCAGGAATTTCTTAGAAGCAGACACGGAGTCTGGATTTGTGCTCGGTTGATGGCTATAAGCTCGCCCGCTATTACATGGGACTTACCTTAACATAACTGGCGTATCGTAGGTGTACTATTAAGAAGACCTCTATCTAACGTTTCGTAGGTGTACTATTAAGTAGACCTCTGACTAACGTATCGTAGGTGTACTATTAAGTAGACCTCTGACTAACGTATCGTAGGTGTACTATTAAGTAGACCTCTGACTAACGTATCGTAGGTGTACTATTAAGTAGACCTCTGACTAACGGATGGTAGGTGTACTATTAAGTAGACCTCTGACTAACGTATCGTAGGTGTACTATTAAGTAGACCTCTGACTAACGTATGGTAGGTGTACTATTAAGTAGACCTCTGACTAACGTATCGTAGGTACAAAATTGCCAAATATACTACAAAAATATCCAAAAACGGAATAAAAAAGACTTATTAAAACAGTTTCAAAATATTAAAAGGGAACGTAAACTGAGCGCCACGATGCTCACTTTACGTTAACTATGCAAAGCACGGAAATCTCGACATCAATGAGGGGGCTAATTGCCCGAATCGCAACTCTTTCTACGGTAGAGGATTTTAAATGCTTTTTTTTTCTTAATGCTCTATTTACCTATATTTTGTTTTACTTGGGGATTGTTTAGGAATATAGGTCATCGATTATTGTGAACAGTTTTCATGAGGTTCTTCTTGTTTTCGTATCGAGGTCATCATCTGCCTGGCTTTTTCTTATTTAATGTGACTAAATGATTATATTTTTAAACATTTCTAAATAAACTTAGGAAAAACATTTAAAAATATAAAAATAGTAGCCCACCGACATCGAAAACAGGGTCCGGGCTACCGTTGGCCATGAATCTTGAGAGAGGAACCTCCTAACAATACTGAAGCAAGAAGTAGGTACTGCATTCTGAATCAAGCCCTTGATCCAGCTACCAAGGGAAAAAGTCCGTAAGATGAGAGCGTAAGATGTTGGTCGAGGCTTCGGCTATTAAGCCATTGGCCGACACGACTATCAGCACGACTGCTGTTCTCACGTCCCACATGTCGCAACCTCGCGAGCCAGATCTGCATACTTGAATTGCATATCTTACTCTGCTTTCACGAGGTTCTCGTGATGAAATGATTATTATTGTTATTAACTAAGTTAGGACCGGCTCTAACCTAATGCCAGTAGGTATTTTTCATGAAGTGACTGTCAAGGGTTTAGGGCAAATGAACGCCTGAGACACTCCAGCAGCCAGCATCAGCACTTGGGGTTGGAGCAACCAATTCGCTACCTTATGTTTACTGAGGCCTGCTATAAAGCCCTGGTTAGTCCTAAGATTAGTGAACACAAAGAGCGTATCGAATCTCGAGAAAATTAAGTTGTAAGGAAAAGCTTAGCAATCCAGGACTTCAATAGGCTAGCTAGATTAATTACGTTACACAACCAAGTAAAAACCACCAGAAAACATCTTTGTTCTTGACGAAAACAGAAACATTTTCTCCACCTCATATTTTCGCTGATTGCGTAAATAATTAATAATTCCCTCGGACAGTTATTGATAGTTTTTGTCACTCTCCAGACTGCGATATCGGGTTAATGATAGAAACCATTCGTGTAATGGATAGATAATAATATAAATTATGTTTACTGCTTCGGCTTTTTCTAAGAAGAGAGATATTTTTCTCTGTTCTCTTAAGGACAATGTTAGGATTTATTGTTTGGAATTGTGGAAGGTTTTGTGTGTTATCTTGGTAGTTTTTTGAATGGAATTCTGCTTGTTTTTGTCTTACTAAAAAAAACGAATTAAAAATCAAATGTTTTTTGTTTTTGGCTTTGTAGCCTGTACTTTCTTTGTTAACAAAAATAAAAACAGGCTACAAAGTTTTACCTTGGTTTAAAAACATAACCCTTCATGTTTTGGGCACTCGTGTTTTGAAGTTTGTAGTAAAATAAGTCAAACCCTCCTATAAATTACGGTTTACATGTATGATAACAAAATGGTATTTTTCTTATTATTTTTTTGTACTCTAACACAATGCCGACTTATTTAACACGAAGGTTGACTGATAGATAATGCCTTGTGGCATTATATCCGCATATGCACCACTCTTGTACATGATGTTAAATAAATAGGTACATGTTTTAAGTTTTTACCTACAATCTCATTTCATCATCATCATCATTTCAGCCGAAAGACGTCCATTGCTGGACATAGGTCTCCCCCAAGAAGGGGGGGTTTTGCCATAATCGCCACGCTTGGCAGGCGGGTTGGCATCGCAGTACGGTTATTACAAAAGCACAGAGAAGTTTTGTAAGATATTTTGATTTAAAAGAGTGTCCATGGAGTTTCTTGCCCATTCTTCTCCATAGAGATCTACGCTTTGGAATGGGTAACTACAGTACTTTCACAAGTTATTATGTCTTGTGACTGGGACTGTAGCTTCGCTTTTTTTTTTCATTTTTGACTTTCAAAAGTGCCTGTAATGGTCTAATTGAAATAAATGCTTTGAGTTTGAGTTTTGAGTTTGAGTTTAGAACGCTGCTACCCATTCTCTGCTAAGTCCCTTAGTCGCCTCTTACGACACCCACGGGATGACATGGGATGGTGCTATTCTTAACGTCCGACACCATACAGAACAATCTCATTTAGTGAAACTTATTAATATTTTATCAAAAGACACTAAATACAAATGGATCTATGCACATTCTACTACATAATTTAGATATTCATACTGGACCAAAACACACAATAAAATATCCTCTAAAAGTTGCGGTAAGCTTGTTCGCCAGGAATTATGGGGTAAATAGGTCAAAGCGTTACCTAATCAGTAATCGTCCTGACGGGTCGGGGTCCGTGATGCATCTAATTAAGTTTTGAGGTACGGTATTCTTATGGGGGGGGGGGGGTTCATTGTGGACCCAGCTCTGTTTAATACGGCGGTGTTTGTTTACGTTATTATCATACACATGGGTATTACGAATTATTATTGTTTAGTTGTGTTTATGGGTTTAAAGAAAAGTGAGTACAAACTGCAGTTTGATGAGAATTTGTAGCTTGTACTGTTGACTTTTTCAGGGGGTTTTTTAATAGATACCTCTACATTGAATTTAGTAGTAGTTGCTTCTTTCATTTTCTATTTTTCAACTAATTCATTACAGTGTTTATTTATTTATTTTACTATTTATGTACACACAGTAGAAATCACAGGAAAAAAACATAAAATATTTGGGTACATAGGTACTGCTTATTTCATACGAAATTTCATTCATTTTTTTTTAGTGTTGTGTCTTCTTTCTATCTTTGTTTCAGATACAGGAACGTTATAGGATTTCTGTCTGTCATTTCTGACCTTTCAGTACTTAGTTACCGACCTCCACTTTGCGACGAAAATTGGATCGTAATGGGCGGCTTAGTATAGTGCCTATCTGGATATGGAAATATAGGGATATGTAGAACAAGGTGTTAAATTCTTTTCCTTCCATAGAAAACTTAGTATCTTCCGACAAGACGGGTGTTAAGACTGGTGAGCTACTGCCCGTTGCTGTAGTTTTTCTATGTGTATAGTCTTATCGCGGATAAAAGTAGCGCAATTTAGAATTTTGGTGTTAGTTATTTATTTGTGTCCGAGATGACGCTATAGTACTTTTTGTACTATGTTGCTGTAGTTCTTTTTGTACTATGTTGCTGTAGTACTTTTTGTACTATATTGCTATAGTACTTTTTGTAGAGCCACTACATCTAATCTAATCTTATCTAATACTAATATACTAAGTAATAATAAAGTAGAAGAGTTTGATTGATTGAAAAAATGTTGCGAAAACGTGGGAAATGTGACGCAGACAAAGTTGCGCGGGACAGCTAGTAAACATATAAATTGATACCTGCGTTACCTGACCAGTTTTACAAAGATGCAGAGGCAAAGTGGGGTCGGAAGAGCGGTAACGTTAAGCATATCAGTGACTGAACCAAGGTTAAGACATACTTTAGTTCTTAGTTCTCCTCATGTATCTAGTCTGGAACGCTCATGCTGTTTTAAAGAGATAACCCAGTCAGCTGTACCCACATGCCTGCCTATTCATAACAACAATGCCAAAAGGATCAACAAACACAAGCAAGTGTCGCGGTATCAAATGGTTACGTTCAATTAAAGGCACCGACACAGTACCGCGTTCGTGCTGATGAATATTAATTTAACAAATAAACTTATTATCCTGCGCCTGGTTAGAGGTTGCTGGTGAGCTATGAAAACAACGATGTGGTGTTGGGGTGGTGCGTGGTGATTACCATTATACATTTTCGTTCCTGCCTCGTAGTTCCCCATCAGAATACCAGAGATGTGTCATTTCAAAAACCGGACAAGTGCGAGTAGGACTTGCGCACGAAGGGTTCCGTACCATTATTTATAAAAATGAGCAAAATGTCACTTTTTTGTATGGGAGCCACCTTAAATATTTGTTATTCTGTTTTTAGTATTTGTTGTTATAGCGGCAATAGAAGTACATACCTAATCTGTAGAAATTTCAACTGGCTAACTATCACGGTTCATGAATAGGGTAGTAATAGGGTCCTGTTTGACCCTTTGGGTACGGAACCCTAAAAAGTGTTTTAAGCTTTCACGGTTTATATACTAAAACTGTCACTTACGGGATGTCCTCCGTGATTTTCAACTATCGTGAGCTCGCATTATTTGAAAATCACGGTGGATTAGGTAAGTTTGATGTGACATTTATTTTAAATGTCACAGCATCATGCTGAGATAGGGTCATTTTGACCTCGTACGGGGCCAATTTAGTTAGGATTGTCATTTTGTTTTTACTTTTCTTGTTTTGATTTTTTGAGTTTTATTGTCTGTCATGTGTGAGTCTTATTTCTCTTCTTTAAATAATATTATTTAGTATAGGTACAAATATTCAACATGAAGGGCACAAAAGGTGTCAATTTATATGTCACTAGCTTTTGTTCGCAGGCTTGGGTGTAAAAGCCATTTTTATTAAAATTTTGGGTCGTAAATCCATCCTATCTTCTAAACCATAAGGTCTACTTAAAATTAAGCTTCTTGATATTAAAGAGCACTTAAATGCAAGTAAATATCACCAATTCATTCGAATTTAACTCTATTGCAAAAAAAGTTATTTTCCAAAATTAAAAAAAAAAAACGTTTTTTCGCTCCCCTGTAAAGTTGCTATTTTGGCTTTTACGCCCTTTCTTCCCCGAAGTAGCGACGCTACTTCGGGGAAGAAAGGGCGTAAAAGCCACTTTTGGCCAAAATGAGTTAATAATGCAACTTTGTTTAGTTTTCGACGCTCTATCGATCTGTATATTTAAAATTTCAATATTCCCAAAAAAATGGGTTTTTAACAACATTTTATTTCAAGTATTCTTTAATTTTGTCTTCTTTGTTTAAGGGACAAACACTTCGTTATTACCATCATTGCTTCTGCCTTTATCCTAATTATACTTATTTTAATTTAGTGGGTAATTGAATGACTGTCTATCTGACCTCCACAACCCAGTTTGTACTGGATAATACGAGACCTGTTGGCTGTTTGTGTATGTAAGTTTTAATGTTTGTAAACGCATCCACGATACAGGAGAAATTACTAGTGTGGAGCAACTACTTAAAAAAAAATACCCTAGACTTACGAGCCACTTACCTGCCAGGCTCTAAAAAAGAACACAGATCGAAAAATCTAGTCTGTTATACCAGAAAACGAGTGTACAACTGAACGCCGACAGACACTACGCCGACAGACTGAACACCGACAAAACAGTTCCAGACATCGATAGCCTAACTCTCAATCAGGTTACCTATCAGTCTAGCTACTAGTTACAGAGCCAGGCCGAGTGATACATCATCATTAATCCCATCTGAAATGGACCGGATTTAGTTTAAACTTTCCGGTAACTGGTCGAACTGTCACAGGTATTAGATTGATCCGTATGAACTACATAATTGAACTGGTTCATTGAGCCAGCCAGTTAATCTGTGTATGCTTTGAGCTGTCGTGTGTAACTATGATCAAGAGAAACGTTTGATGAAAACGTTTCTCTTGATTGTAATGTATGTTTCAGACGTCTACGAAAAACTAGTTTATGTGTATACTCTTCAATAACAACCCGCCAATACAATACATGATCTCCTAATTTTTTTTTCTTATCTATAGTCTCGCGCTTGACCAATCTCACTTGATAGTAAGCGATGATGTGGTCGACGGTGAAGCCCGCTTGCCTAGAAGAAACCTATTCACTCTTGACTTAAAGACCCCTAGATTGTAGCTATCGGGAAACACAGACTCCGGCAGGGAATCCTTCCCTCACACAAAGTAATTATATCCTTACATCTCAGAGTTACAGGTTAAGATACCCAATAAAGGCGAAGGCCATTTTATAGGGATCTATTTGCCATCAACATAGGTAATAGTGGTGGGCATCATAATCCCGCGACGTTACTCATGAAATTGTTAATCAACGGACTTGGGACGGCCAGGTGACATCCCTGTTTTATTGGATACAAGCTTCATAGTTTTGGAGATGTCTTCATTAATTGGTTGTGTAATTTCTTGGTTTCGTTTCAGATTCGAGCTTATACAAGTTGTAGACAGACCGTTCACGAAGCCATCAGCCACGCATTCTGCATCAAAGAAGTTACCCTACGAATAAGTTATTGCTGGCTAACGAATTTTTATCTCATTGTGTCACACTCCTTACCTATTTCTTGCTTATACGTCCTAAAAAAAGATAAAACTATTTGCTTAGGTACTTACTTACCTTTTTCTGAACGTAAAGGCAAAATAGATTCCGTTGTTTTTTTACATAGAAAACGTAAAGGAAATCGGGACATTAGAGGGTAGTTTATGGTAATTTTAGGCCTTATATACGATCATAAAACTATGTAGGTACAACAATGCTTAAGTACCACCAACAAAAAAGATTGAACAATTTATTATGTGCTTGCGTAAGATTGTTTAGTAATTCCAGGGTAGGATAGTCTCTACCGTAGAAAATAACAAGATATCTGTATTTCTTTACCATTTGATTCATCATCATCATCATCATCATCATCAGCCTATAATGTTCCCACTGCTGGGATACACGCCTCCTCTCTATGAGAGGGAGTAGGCCCACGCGGACCCAGTGCGGGTTGATAGATGTAACATGGCTTCGAATTTTTAGTTCCAGGGCATGCCGGTTTCCTCACGATGTTTTCCTTCACAGTTTTCACAGTTTTTGAGGGCATAGCCATTTGATTACTAATAGAATACTCCTGCCGCACCGCTTAACTACAAGCACTGATACGTCTTGAATAGTTTTTTTTACACCTTACCAGTTTAAGATGCTTGATGGCTTGAAAGAGTGACGGTTTGAAGGATTGAAGGCATAGTCTCATTCTTTTTTGGACATAGAATATTTTTTTGGCTCACACGTTCATAGCACGGTCATGGTATAGTACGGTGTAGTGGGCAGAATTCTTTATTAAGCTTTAATATAATGTTTGGCAGTTAAGCTGACACTATAATCATCATCTGCCTATAGTCTTTTCCCAAACTATCTTGGAGTCGGCTTCCAGTCTAACCGGATGCAACTGAGTACCAGTATTTTACATAAAGCGACTGCCTAACTGACCTCCACAACCCAGTAACTGGGTATACTCCTTGGTAAGACTGCATGTCAGACTTTTGGCTTCTGACTAGAAAGAAAGAAAGAAGAAAGAAAGAAAAAATGTTTATTAATTGTTTACTACTCGTAACGACTGTCAAAGATCTACAAATATCAGCCGGGACTAACGGCTTAACGCGCTTTCCGAAACATAGAGGAAACTCGGTATGTATTTATGGGCACCCATCCACGAACCAACCGCGGCTAGCACGGCTTAACTTAAAAGATCGACCCGTGCGGGTGTTGTTATTGAGCCACGAGCTCCTCCTAAGCTCCTAAGCTGATACTGAATTACAATACAACATTCTGCATAGTATTTCTGTAGATATATGTACATAATATACAAGCTAAAACCAATATTAATATCCCAATATCCCACATACTTTTGTCACAATACACACACACAAGGTGATGTTGAACTCGTTGAGCTATGCGATGCGATTGCGTTGAGCTGGTGAGCTGAGCTCAGATAAATCATTGGACAATTTAATAATACGCATAGCTGTTTCATGGAGGATTAATGTTTCTGTCTTGTCGTTGATATATGCTTTTTATTAGCATTGGTTTATTGCCGGTTTAGGTATTTTTGGGGTATATGTCATCTGGGAAATGAATCGTTAAGAACATTTACGCCTTACGATATTTCATACAAACTTTCAAGTCCTTAATTTCCGAAATGACTGAATCGATTATAATGAAACTTCGTACGCATAAGCAGGAGACATAGGTCTAAAAAGTTACTAAAAACCTTTTCAAAAACTAGTGTTACAGTGAAACAGAAATTTCCAAAAATCTTTTTGTTTTTAAAGGCATTTCGAAAATGTTTTTAGTAACTTTTTACACTTAGGTATACTGCTTAGCTTATGAAGTTTCATTAAAATCGGTTGCGTCATATCGGAAAATAGGGACTTGAAAGTTT
Organism: Cerastis rubricosa; assembly: GCA_949152445.1. Taxonomy (NCBI): domain Eukaryota; kingdom Metazoa; phylum Arthropoda; class Insecta; order Lepidoptera; family Noctuidae; genus Cerastis; species Cerastis rubricosa. The sequence continues at coordinate 7,513,649 of OX424547.1, forward strand.
GTATGAAATGCCGTTAGGTGTAAATTCTCTTAAGCAAATATCGATACGAATTCAATTGGCGGTTTTATAGCCATTTCATACAACACTCAAAGAATGACAGTTACTATTGTGTTCAAGGCCCTAGCATGAGCACACGGTGTAAACGTACAGTAAAAACGTCCCAAAAGCTTCGAAGTCCGCATTTTAAGTTACGTCAAAGAAAATTTCTGACAAGTATGGACTTCAAAACAGTTCTGGAATATATCAAATCAAAACTTTTTCTGTCAATACAAAGCTAGAAACTAACTGACCGATTTTGATTCAATTAATTTTATCTTTGACAAATGAGTATACCTACCTAACGTCTAAACAAGTTACAGTAATACTAATTGAGACAATTAATTCGAACTTTATTTTGTTGTTTGAAATAAAGTTGTAATTGAAGTTGAGAAAAAATATTTTAATTTTGAGTAACGAATTGGCATTTTTTTTAACTTTGTCCCACAGTAGTAATTTATCCTGTATCGTGGGTGCGTTTACAAACATTTTAATTAACATACACAAACAGCCAGACCCAGAATTGGTAATCAAATCTAAGACCATCATGCTCAGCAGTAGTGCTAGCGACCAATACAACAAGATAGTCAAAATTAACAATATAAATAATATTATAACAATTTCTAGTCACTGAAGCCATTATCTGTTTGTATTAACAGTTATTATTTGTGTAGACCCTGGCCTGCAAAGATTTTGATGGGAACAACTCAGGTTATTACTAACAAATTTTCCTACACCTCTTCCTATACTATCTGAAAACATTATTGAGAAAGAACAATCATGACTGTCATTTATCTCAGGCTGTACCAGTTGTAGATGACCTTGTGTAAAAATAGTGGTTTCATGGTCTAGTATACAGTCCTGAGAGGAATTCTCAGCCCGGGATGGGTCCTCCATTACCTCAGGCTGGACAGTTATCATGTTTGATATTAGCCTGACAACTACAAAAACTGTCTGACAACTATAAAAATTCTTATAACTATTTTAAATGTGAGCTTGTGTAGATGGACGGATGGGCTTGTGGATGTTTATTATTCTTTCAGGCAAAAACTTATGATGAAATGTGAATTATGAAATAGATTTGGATGGGGACGGATGGGAAATCAAATGACCCCTCCTGCTCAGGGCGGAGCGGAAGGGAGTGTCAGACTTGCACTGACTAAAACCCATCCATGTTCCTTCTTAGCCCTTTGTATTCCAAGGCCACGGTATCTCTTTCGAACAGTCCCGCAGCCCTGGCAGGCATCGGCCCTCTCGGACCCTTTCCGATTTGCTGACATCTCCTTGAGATAGTTTATAGCCTGGATTAACACTTAATCTTTAATACCGGTAGCACGATCTCGAGGGACAATTTCCGAAATCCACGCAGGCGGAACCGCGTACATAAACTAGTCTTATCTAAAAACAAAAGAAGCCAATAAAAATACCTATAAAACATCTCCAAATCGAACTTCGACAGCCATGACATACGTAGCAACGTTACATATCATACGATAACATGCTACAGTTCTAGGCTCATCTAATAGGGGAGGGCCTATTTCCATGATCTGGGCAGAAATTCAGACTCCAGGTTACCAGTTTGTCACTGAAAACGAATTGTTATAAATGTAAAAGTTTGTGAGGTTGGACGGACGGATATGAATTTTTATTACTCTTTCACCCAAAATCTTCCAAACGTATTTGGATAAAATTTGAAACACAGATAGGTTATAGCCTGAATTAACACATATAATCTATTTATCACGGTAGCACGATCACGAGGGACAATTTCCAGGCGAAATCGCGCGCATATGCTAGTCTTATTAAAATAAAACAAAGAGAGCCAATAAAAAAGCCTATAAAACATCTCCAAAATCAAACTACCACGGTCGACACAGCTATGAAATACGTAGCAACGTTACACATCATACGATAACATGGTTTGGCGTTTATTTGTCTAGACAATCCCGCAAGATTCAGATTTATCGTACACCCCCTACCTAAATATTCTGTTCGAAGGGGTAATATACAGATAAGGTGAAGAAGGGAAACTGTATTATCTTTGTTGGATAGGAATAGCTCTAATTTTTATCAATATGAATAAAATATAATAGCTGATATCCCATGGCATCGCACATGCAAACGGATTGACAAATCTTGCATAGGTAATCACATAATATAGTATACTAGATGTCCCGCGCAACTTCGTCTGCGTCACATTTTCCCCGTTTTCGCAATATTTTTTATTGCTGCTGCGCTCCAATACAGCGCCATTTACTCAATCCAGCCAACAGATAACGCCATCTGTTAGAATCGTTTGGAGCTAACAGATAATTGTGACTTATTTTGCAATAAAATATATTGCGACGATAAATTGAGATGTTAGTTATCCTATCTTTCAAGTTGGATCAAACTGCAAACGGTGTGCAAATTTGATTAAAATCGGTTAAGTAGTTTAGGAGTCCATCCCCGACAAACAACATGACACGTAATTTACAAATATATAGACAATATTACGAAGGCCAAAGTTTGTGAGCGGGTGTGTGTGTGTGTGTTTGTATGTTTGCCACACGTTCATGCCTCAATGGCTGAACGGATTTGTATGAAATTTGGCGTGTAGATAGCTTATACTTATTATCCCGTTCTGCGCGGCTGAATATAATATCGGGAAAGCGCAAACCCGTCTGTTTTCGTGGCGATGATAACGACATAAATTTATGAGAGCCACGTTTTTTCTTTATAGTGTGGTTAATGCCTAACTTAGTGTCACAGTTTTTATGCCACCCATGGGTCTCGGATTGGCTTTACATGCCGTCGAGGAATACGTACGTACGTTAGGCATGCTGCTTCGGTTTCATCACGATGTTTTCCTTCACAGAAGCAAGTGATAAAATAATTATACAATACGAATCCGAAAAATCAGTGATCGAACTTAATAATTTAATAATAATTGATATCTGTCACTGCTAGCCACGTTGAAATCATATATATTATGATAGCTATGAATCAGTAAACAGAATAGTAAGGTAATAAAAACATTATGACTTGAACTTCTTGTTATTCTTTATATGATAATACAATATTTATTCCTGTTATATTTGACATGGTTACTCGTACATGCGTTACGAATAAAATATATTGTGACCTAATAAAAGACAATATATTTCTTAAACGCAGATAGACTGAATAAAAAATCAACCATTTCTTTATCTTTCACCATCTTTGTTTCAAAAAGATTCTCAGAGTGTCAGAAATTCAATGTTTGAATGGAAAGTGATCCGATTTTCTAAGCACATATTCGAACCACTTTCCCCGGTCTTCCAACATAACATGGCGCAGCCGGTAGCTAAATAAATTAATAAGCCGTTTAAAAAAACCAAAACTAGATACCTACGTACTACTACTACGTAGTAAAATAAAAGTAAAACGTAGATGACACACAACTGTGATTCCGAATTATTCGAAGAAGCAGAAGGGATATTACAAACGAAGCATACAATGGACTCCATTTTGCTCAACCACTGTGCTTGAATGCTGTGTCCCAGTCTCCCAACATAACAGTTTCTGAAAAATTTGTTATTTTGCAATACAAAACAGACAGAGCTACACTTTTTCTTGTTTTTTTGCTTTTTCTTTACCAATGTGCACTGCTGGGCAAAGGCCTCCCCCAATTCTTTCCATGAGCTCTTTTCCCGTGCCTCCTCGAACCAGCCCTCGCGGTACGCATCCAGATCATGGCGACACCTCTTTCTGCGGCGCCCATCGTAAGGAGACTTTTGACTAGCGGTCATCGTGCAAGCGACTAACGCGTCCCGCCCAATCTCATTTTAGCCTAGCAGCTTTCTTGCCTACTCCACTAGATCCGTTGGAACGCAGCGTGGTGTTTCGAACCCTGTCCAGTCTTTTGACACTGAATGCTGCGTCCCATTATCTACCACTTTTATCAAAGATTAATAAGCGATATTGCGAAGACGTTGGATCTACATATTGATTGATAACCGATTTTCAAACTGATCCTTTTCCGAATTTTGTGAACTTAATATATATATAGCATAAACAATACTAAACTTAATTAGGAACATAAAAACAAAAGGTACCAATCCACAAAGCTAAAAAACTAATGACCTAAGTTCCAATCCCAATTGAATAACTACCACTATTTAACTTAACCCACAATCTGCAACCTAGCCACGATTGGACCACGAGAATTATAAGCCGAAGACCTAATGCCTCTTGTGGGGTAATTAGAGCACTCTTAGTAATTACCAGAGAACTACCATAAATATAGATCAGACAAGATTTAAAAGGTGGAAAACGCAATGGATATTCCGAGCACGCAATGACTGGCAATTACATGAATGCATTCAGTGACAAAAAGCCAATTACATTGAAAGCTCTTCGGTTGGTATTTTGCAGAGTTTTCTCACTTTGAAAGCAATGTAAGTTGAAATTCAGTTTGATTCTGAAAGTTTTGCGTAGTGACAGTTTGGCGGTTATTGATGGATTGTGTTCGATGCAGTTTTTCGTTTAGGTGGATGGATGGGATGGGAGATGGAAGTTATAGTGGAGTGGATGTGGTCTATCTGTATGGTAGAAATTACATTGTGCAATTAGGAAACGATATTACGGTGGAAATGCCAGGGAGGCCTGAGAAATTGTCTGTTTCAAAATGTATGTTTAGCAAAATATGATTTGCAACCGTAACACATATGTCTTTATAGAATTGTAAAAATTAAAATCATCAACCTTTGCGTTCATTTAATCCCATTTAACCGTCGTATGCCCGTATAATTTTTGTAACACCTTTTCTCGCGTACGGTCTCACAGACCGAAATTACAGACGTCGATTTCGGAATGTTTTTTTTTTAATACGGTGATATTGATGATATTACGTTTTCTGTAACCGAATATATACCGATCATTTACCGAGTTCTACTAAAACTAGTTACATTTTTGTAAGAGGTTGTAAAATTTTAGGAAAGATACATTTTTGTCTTCTTAAACTTACAGTTTCTAAGAGATACCTTAGGAGCTATAATAAACATAAATAATTTTAAACAAAAGTTTCATAAAATAAATTTCAGTACAAAATCACTAAAGACAAATTTTGTAATATCTGAACTCGCGTCGGTCTCACAGGCCGATGTGTACCTAATACGGCCATTCTACACGTGCTACTCGTTTAAAGACTCTTTTAGTCCTGAAATGATTTTAGCTTATCGAATTGATTTTAAAAGAAAAAATCATAAAGAGTGTTTTATCGGTCTCACAGACCAACGTGCGAGTATAGGAAGGTTATGTCTATTTTTATGAAAAAAACTTTTAGTGGGATTAAATGAACTTGACATTGATGATAAAGTAGTCAACTGCGTAACGCACGTTCATAGTGACAGTATGTTTATTACCAACGCGGCCTACATTATATTAAATTCGGATGACACAGCCTCCGAAAATATCAAAATAAACACCCCAAAAAGGGCACAAAACATATTAAAATTTGGAGAGAGAAGTGTTACCAATCTTGGCAGATTGGTAACGGCAATCTATCGGCCATGGATCGTGGTAACGGAGCCGATCGTACGTGCTCCGGTTCACGATAGCTCTCGATAAACACGCTCGTGCGGGACACGGTCCATGGAAGTATTTGAGGCGATTATAGGGGTAGGTTTATTGTGTGTGGTGACAGTGCACTTTGTTGAAATGCTTTTTAAAATATAAGCTAAAGGTGTTTTGTTATTTTGATTTTATTGTGGTACGGGGATGGCCATCGAAGCTAAAACGGTTACCACGTAAATTATTGCATTTTTGTAGAAAACAACAGTACCTAGTAGTTTTTTTCTAAAATTACAGTTCTTTTTTGTACTTCTTTTTAATGGTTATTTTAATTTTTCTGTCGTTTTTTAATGATTTTGTTCAATATTTCATGATAACATAGTTTTTTTTTTTTTGTTAAGTCTTTTTTACTAACACATATAAGGACCAATGTTTGAAATAAAAAGATTTCATTTTAATCTTATTTAATTTTTGCACATCCCCATCATGTGTAAAAATTAAATAAGATTTTCAGTTTTTTTATCGTTCAGTGATGTACTGAGTAGGTACGTGGTACTCGTTTTCGCGTCGGTGTCCCTTCGTTAAATAAAAGCACAGATTGTGTGTGAGACCATCCAATACAGCAATAATGCATAAAAGTGTTTTCTGTATGGCACCACGTATATTTAACCACCTTCCACAGGCACTCAGAGACATAACTGTTACTAACCTATTTAAAAAGAAACTAAAAGAGTATTTAGCAGCCAAATGTTTTTATAGTATTGCTGAATTTCTAATGGAGAAAACATGCTAATTCTAATGTAATTCTAATTTGGGGGCGAAGTTTGGTTCTGTTGACTGTTGTTAGTTTTTATTATCTTTTTTTTTGACATTTTGACATGATTTTTTGTTCTTGTACTTATCTAATTTAATTGATGTTTGAATTGCTTATGCTACCTATTTTATGCAAACGTATTTTATTGCAATCGTTAAAAAATGAATTTAAATTATTTGTGGTATTTTATATGTTTAATGATTTATAGTTACAATTAATTGAATTATTGATCAAATGTTATTATAACACATATTTGTACGCAGTAAAGGTAAAACATGACTGTGATCCTGTCTGCAATGTACTTAACATCTTGCATGCTTTTGTGTGTGCATACTCATGTTTCTGACAAATAAATGAACTCTGAACTCTGAACTCTTCGACCCTGTATTTAGGGACCAACAGGACGACAGATAGACCGTGTGGTGAAGACAAAGATGACATCATATTAAACGCTCTTCAGCCCAACAATCTTGGCATATTGGTAGGGGCATCTAGCTTCGCGGAGTGGCTGGTAGCAGCTAAATGTTCGTGAAACACGCTGGTGTGGGATACGGTCCAGGGAAGTATGTGAGGAGATTATTTCAAGTTTCTCAACCAAGACTTTTTCTTCGGGCAACGCAGTGTTACCCGAAGAAAAAGTCTTGGTTACTGCGTTACAACTCTACTTTGCCGTCATACCCCTTGGGCCAATAAAGGTGTCCGACGGAAGCAATCTTTCCTTTTTAAACCTTCGGTTAGTGATTCTTGGCACGAAGAATAACCGATTAATTCAAACTCAAACTCAAAGTATTTATTTCAACTAGACCATTACAGGCACTTTTGAAAGTCAAAAAACAAAAAAAAAACGCGTAGCTACAGTCCCAGTCACAAGACATAATAACTTGTGAAAGTACTGTAGTTGCCCATTCCAAAGCGTAGATCTCTATGGAGAGAGAACTCCATGGACACTCTTTTAAATCAAAATATGTTACAAAATCTTGGCTACATCATTCGTGTTGAGAATTACTATTATGTGAGAACGATGTAGAAATACGGGCAAGTTAAGAGCGTCCAGAATTAGTTTCTTCATAAAATCTTTTCAAACCTTATTACAAAAATCTAAAGCCAAAACACTATCACAAAACTATTCCTCCAAAGTCGCCATCTTGCAAAACCTCAGCACAAACGAAAAAAAAAACGACCCACAACATTATTTTCTTGTCGAACCTGACTACAACATATTTCCATACAACTTTTTCAATTTCCTTTACTTACCAAGTAATTGTGTTATAACAACATTTTTAGTGTTCGTTATTTCTCAAAGAAATTTAATAAAAGGGACGGTCATGTGGACCTCATAAAAAGAGCTTTAGAATTAATAACGAACTTTTTCCGTTAAAAATTTCGCCTCTCATGTGCTCGGGGTATATTAACCCTTGATTCTAGATTGTGCATGTATTATGCAGGCAAGTGTAGTAATAATCAAGGGTTTGATTATCCTGTTATTTTGGCAGAATAGCCCATTTTGACCTTTACCGTCAATTTGCTTGTGTGTGAAGGTGTTTTGACCCCTGCGAATTTTAGAATGCACCCCGAATTTTAAAAGTTGATGACGTCGCAAATATGTAGTTATAAAATTATATATTGTTTACAAGTTTAAAATATCTAATTGTGATATATCGTTCTGTGGTTTCTCAAACAATGAGTGTAAAAATACCCTTAACGAAGCCGTACAATTACATATACAATACTCCTTGGTAAGACTGGCTGTCAAAGATCGACAAATGACAGCCGGCACCAACGACTTACCGTGATTTCCGAGGCAAGGGGAAAAGTCGGTACGTAATGGGTGGTCACCCATCTGCGGACCACCCTAGGCAAGCGCGGCTACAACCTAAATCGAGCCGAACAGCTGTTATTATTTTCTACGAGTTCGTCTGAATGTGCATGCAAAGTGTGGATAACCAACAAAAGTGATGATTCGCGGTTTGAAATGTTTCCATGACATCAACAGACTCGCAATGATATAGCTAAAACAACAAATGGATAACCTCCTTACAAAAACCGGCCGTGTGCGAGGCAGACTCGCGCACGAATGGTTCCGTACCATTATTTACAAAAGAAAAAGAACACTTTTTTGTAAGGGAGCCCCTTAAATATTTATTCTGTTTTTAATATTTGTTGTTATAGCGGCAACAGAAATACGTAATCTGTAGAAATTTCAACTGGCTAACTGTCACGGTTCATGAGATACAGCCTGCTGACAGACGGACGGACGGACGGACAGCGAAGTCTCACTGATAGGGTCCTGTTTGACCCTTTGGGTACGGAACTCAAAAAATCTATACAAAAACCTAGTACAAAACTCCAGTATCAATTATTCCGTTTCACTATTTCTAGATTCAGTCAATACAATATTTTCGATACGAAGCTCTCAAAGTCTGTTCCAATTTCACTTACCGCCGTCAAAGAATAAAAAAAAAAACAATTTTATAAAGTGGAGTCTTGCAATTGTAGGTAGAATTCAAACCCTGGTTCCGTCCAGAGGAGCACGTTCCTCAGGAAATCGTATTTGTCGCAGGAACACGTAGGAAGTTAACTGTTAACTTCGATACATCGGGCGGGGCTTCTGTTTGCGGTCGCTAACTTATTTGGCGTTTGACAGTTTTGTTATTGTGTATTTTTAACGATATTTTTTGTTGTTGTTATTGAGAGGAGGATTGTATTGTAAAGCAACAGAATGACTGGTTTAAAACGCCTTTGGATTTTCGCTTCTTAGATAAATATTTTTGGTCGTTCCACAATCGGATAAAACATCTATTTAGAAACTCAGTGGGTTTGCAAGTTAATGAAAACAGTCTACAAAACCGGCGAAGTGCGTGTTGGACTCACACAGGGCTTCCGTAGCACCTAACAATATAATAACTCTAAAATAGGAATAAATAAGTCATTGGATAACCTGTGCTCTCTATGTACATAGTCTATTATGGAACCTATTGCTCTCTATGTACAAAGTATTGGTGTGGGTTACATGCTTAATAACTGTAGTTTTTAGGGTTCCGTACCCAAAGGGTCAAACAGGACCCTATTACTGAGACTTCGCTGTCCATCCGTCCGTCCGTCCGTCTGTCACCAGGCTGTATCTCATGAACCGTGAGTGTTAGCCAGTTGAATTTTCTACAGATTATGTATTTCTGTTGCTGCTATAACAACAAATACTAAAAACAGAATAAATATTTAAGGGGGGCTCCCATACAAAAAGTGATATTTTTGCTCGTTTTTATAAATAATGGTACAGAACCCTTCGTGCGCGAGTCCGACTCGCACCTGGCCAGTTTTTTAAGGATTTTTTTGTTTTCTGTAGCAAGTAACTGTTTTATGTCCCTAATAAATAAATAATTAAGCCAGATCTGCTGCGACAAAATCTAATAAAATCGGTTTATAAAACATGGCATTGCGTGGCCGTATGTACCTTTAGGTAGGTCAACAGATGTAGCTAGGATGTAGACAGAGATATCTTCATTCCCACTCGTTTATGTAATAGTCGCAAGCGCTACTATTGAGCAGTGTCCATGTAGTCCTTTTTTTACGGATGGGAAATCATCAAATGACCCCCTCTGCTCTGGGCGGAGCGGAAGGGAGTGTCAGACTTGTACTGACTAAAAACCATCCATGTTCCTTCTTAGCCCTTTGTGTTGCCACGGTATCTCTTTCGAACAGTCCCGCAGCCTTGGCAGGCATCGGCCCCCTTGAACCCCTCCCGGTTTGCTGACATCTCCTTGAGGCGGACATGGAACACTAACGCGACGTCGACACGGCCCGCCGTCAGGCACGTGCCTACGATGGCTGGGGGCCACTGGTTTCCCCCCGACGCCCGGGGCGTCTCCCGCGGCTGCTGGGACGTGAGGCTCTCTCCCACTCCCGTTCCGCCACCTCCTTCGCTAGCATGACTTCTTAGCAGTAGTTATTGGTTTTTCCATCAGAAAATTCTCAGTAACTGCCACTCTGCAGTTAACTCTGCTTTGCAATGTGGATGTACTATTAGGTACCTTTGCCTAACCCTTCGGGGATTACAGGCGTGATATTAAGGTTCAATCTTTTGTAAAGCGATCCTTACTTTATACTCTAAGACAGCGGTCGTCACACTTTTATGGTCAAGGGCCACATAGGACAATTTGCGATAGTACTGAGGGCCGCACACGAATTGTATGTGTAAACTAGAAACGTAGGTGCAAGTAAATGTAAAAATCTAAAATGTGAATGTAAATAAAAATGTTTATTTCAGCTTTTGACAAAGGACAACATTAATAGTAACAATGAAAAATGAAAATTTAGGTAAACTTTACCAATTAAGATGTTGTATTTTTTAAATTATGTCTTCTATGTTGACGTCTTTGGGACTACATGCAATCCTCATGGTGTCATCTAAATGACAGAAAAGGCGATAGCGATTTTTGTTTAAAAAAAATGACATTTTCATAAATCAGTATTTGTAAAATTATTTTGGTTGGTCGCGGGCCACACAAATACCAGCGGCGCGGCGGGCCGCATGCGGCCCGGGGGCCGCAGTTTGACGACCACGGGACTAAGATATATCTAAAACTACTACTGCCCGGACTCCCTTTTGGCTCGTTAGCTCAGTTGGTAGAGCACCGATATTCAATCCCGGACTCCCTCGTTGGTCGGGTGGTCACAATCGCGACTGCTGAGTATGAGGTCCTGGGATCGATTCCCGGGTCGGGTAAAGTATTATTGGGTTTTTTCCATCAGGAATGTCTCATTATCAGCCACGGAATCTAGTTTTATGCCATGTTGACGTCAATAGGCACGCCCTCTATTACACGGAACTTGAATATAAAATGTGGGTGGACTACTGGGTACTATCGGAAAAGTGAGAATAGGCACACTTTTCAAACAAAATCCCGTGCACACGATGACTACATCTGTTTAACACCCTTACTTCCTATTGTTCCGCACAATAGTCTACGGACCAATAGTAATAAAACAAACAAAAAATAAGTGACCCTGTTTTAAAATAAGTTTTGTTTAAAAAAAATTTCAGGCTCTGTTAATGATCCCAGACGTTTAACCGCCGTTTTTCGACCGATAGGAATAAGACAAAAAAGGGACCAAGGAATAGAAAGTTTTTAACTGTTTTAACGCTGCAAGCAAGGATAGTCCTTACCGTGGTCCGATATCCATTTAGTTGATAGTACACCTCTGGCTAACCCTACAGGGATTATCAACGAGATGTTATGTTATATCTTTACCAAAAACCACAGTCCAATCTCAGCCCAAATCGTTTCCTTATGACCACTTCTATTCCACTTTCTTATCTATACAAAACAGCATTACCATTCAGCCAGCGTCCCTTATTCTTACAATCTCGAAGGAGGTCGCAATTATTCTTAATTAGAACTGTACCTAGCTCATGGTATTTGTTATGCAAACATGGCTTCCTCCATATGTCTTCATTGGAGAGTGGGAGGAGGCACGTAGCTAATCCTCTAAAGAGTCTGGGGTAATGAGGGATGGGGAGAAGGAAAATACATAGAATAGTTGAAATAGTTTTCACACGTTGTTCTGATAAGCTGTGGTTTTTATTGGGTTATGACTTGGCATTCCGACGATCATACCACAAGGCTATCACTGCTGATGAGCCTGCCATTCAACACTTTCGGTCCAAGGATTAGTAAACTTAGTACTTCTTTAGGGATCTACTTTGTGGCTTAGTCTTATACGAACCTAAATATTGGTTTAGATCTATTTGATTTTAACTGTATTATTCTTTTAAATGGCAACTACCTACTAAAAAAAAGTTGATAATTCAATTGCTAGGTACCTTCTTGAACATAATCATAACAACTTTTTTTTTTTTAAACTTTGCTCCCCTCTTGGAATTTCTCCTGTATCGTGGATGTGTTTACAAACATTAAAACTAAACTCACATACACAAACAGCCAGACCCGCGGGGATCGAACCGCGACACGTAGCGTGGCAGTCAATCGCTCAAGCAATGCGCCAACCGTGCCGTCAATTAAGAGTTAAAAAACAAGGATGAAGCAGGTGTTCTGCCTACCCACACACGAAAAGGTGTGTGCCTATGTAAGATCAGTCTGAAATCGAAAAACATTCAAATCAAATCAAATCATTTATTTCAAATAAGCCAGTTACAGGCACTTTTGAAAGGTCGAACAACAATAAAAATGAAGCTACAGTCCCAGTCACAAGACATAATAACTGTGAAAGTACTGTAGTTGCCCATTCCAAGGCATTAAAGTCGTTGGTAGCTGTAAAAATCAACATAACCATTGTGATCCAAATCTATATTTAGATCGCAATTATTATGTAGATTTTTCACGATTGCTCTGAACCTATCGTGACAGATTATTCAACTTGAACTAAACCAACATCCAGAGGTCGCTAGTAACTAGTGGTACATAAAATCAGGACTAGTGATGTATCACAAATCGTTTACATAAGTAGGGCCATTCTGCCTGATTTAGGGCTGGGAAACCTGCCTCAGCAGCCGACGAATCGGCTATATCGTAAAGTCACTGTACATTCGTGTCTCCTGATTATATGGCTGGTTGGGTTGAGATAAAATTATATAGACAGTGTTTCTTTATTCATTAGTGCAGTAGGTACAAGGCAAAGTTTCCATGCAATTTCACTAAATCTATTGATGAACGCAATTTTATTGAATGTATTTAAAAACACTATAAAAAAGCATCTCGTCTTTTATAAAATCTTAAAATAACATAGGTACCAAGGTAAAAACATCACCATAAATTTCTTAAACATATAATTATGTTTGTAATCACGATGAAGAAACTAGAAAACTATATCTAAGGCCGACTAAACGTTACTTAGCCCGTGAGTAGGCTTGAATATTTTCTCGCTTCCGTCTTTCACTTGTATTTTTTTTTTTTTTAGTGAAGTAATTTCGGCCTAAATCTCAGTTCACCAAAAATGCATTCAGCGTGTTCTGAAAGTACGAGAATATACCGTGTAGTGATACAATAATAATATCGCTAACGGATCTAACACTGTAACCTTATATTGCTAGAAACAACCACTAAAGTGCGTAACACACTGTCAGCGGTCGCTCAATTCGATATGTTTCAGCTAAATGGCGGTAGGAGGGATACGCGGTGTGGTCGGAAATATCTGACATTTAACCTAGTTCAGTATATTTGACGAGCCGCAATCAGTCGTACCTATATACCGACTATGAAATCATCCTATATATCTTATTTTTTTTATTTGCGGTGGGTTTGCTCTTGACTCTAGTCTAGTTCAGAGAAGACAGAAACAAAGTCGACGATGGTACCAGCTTACCCAGAAAAAGCCTGTTCACCCTAACTCTGAAGATATTGGGGTTGTAAGCGTTCGGAAACACAGACGCAGGCATAGAGTTCCTCTCCTTTGCTGTGCGCATTATGAAAGACGTTTGAAAAAGCTTAGTGCGAATTGGTGGAATGGTAACTTGCAGTGCGTCTAGATGTTCGATGGTAGAAGGGGGTCAGTGGGATGAGGTCGTGGAGTTCTTGGGCACACTCACCGAAGTACAGCCTATAGAAGACAGACAAGCAGGCAACCTAGCAGAGATGTGCGAAACTTGGGAAAAAAAAATGAGGACTATAAAACCGATATTTATAAAAGTTAATTGGCTCGGGCTAAGACATGATCCTGTTTCTGTCTTGTATTGTATAGATCGTGGCGTAAATGTCAGATTGCCAAAAACACATTCAGCCAAGCGTGGTGAGAATGGTGTTACCAAAATATTAAAGCTGGATTAGTGACTAACAGCTCTACCTGTGCGTTCGCATTGGCGAAAAAGTCAAAAACATGTTGTGATCTCTATTTCTCACTCTTTCTTCTCCTTAGTCTGTTTCTCTATCAAATCACAAAGACCACATAGTGCGAGAGCGGCGCACCGGATCAAACTATGCCCCACCTACTGGAGCTTCTCAGGTGTTAACCAGCACACTGCACCCTGCACCTTCTCTCGACGACCTGTGTAACGCCACTGATGCTGCAATAAACGTGGCCACCTACTGGATCCAAACTGTGTAATATGGAAGTAACATCGATACGGCAAGAAGAAGAAGATCTCTATCAAATGACATGTTTTTTAAACCCCGACCAAAAAAGAGGTGAGTATCTGTGTCTCTGTGTGTCTGTCTGTGGTAACATAGCTACTGAATGGATGAACCGATTTTGATAAAGTTAGTTTCGTTTGAAAGATGTGTTAATCGAGAGTGTTCTTAGCTATGTTTCAAGAAAATCTTCTCAGCCATTTGAAGATCATCACTCTTTTCTAGTTGATGAAGGGATATAAACAACTTCCCCACTTCCACAGGCCTGATCGTTTCGAAATTTGAAATCTTCTCACTTGTCACCATGGACATATCCAGGATATATATAATAATATAAGTTATTATGTAAATGTGTCACCAGTACGAACACACCGTTACGCTCTTACCATATTATTACTTGACACAACCACTAAAGTGCGTAACACACTGTCAGATGTCGCTCAACTCGATGTAGTTCAGCGAGATGGCGGCGGCGGGACGTACATAGTGTACGCGGGAGTACGTGGGATACGCGGGAATATCAAACATTTAACTTATGGTGGTATTACACTTATCAAATATCTTTCTCCAAAGTACACGAACAGCGAACAAACAAATGTAACGAACAGCTTTGAGTCACATTGGACAAAGAAATTTGATAAGTGTAATACCACCCTTAGTTCAGTATATTTGACAAGCCGCAATCAAACTGATGTGTGCTAGTTATCTGGAATGACACTCAAATTACTGTTAGATAAGCTTGTGAGCTTGTGAGAGGAAGCGGTTTAAAGAGATTATTTTGCGAGTTCGCATGATAGCAATGTCATGATGTGACACGTTTATGTGTGATTCTATAAAAGTAGTTGCTTAAACCATGTATGTTAATCTGTTCACTTGAGGAAGTGAACGGATTATTGGATAAAGCAAAAGTTTTAATCGGCTTCTAAAAACGGAGAAGGTTATGTATTCCAACAGCACCTTTTGAAATGAAAACTTCTTTAGCATCGTTGTGATTTGAAAGTCGATGAGACGAAAAAGCGACAGTAAAAAGAGAAAGACACATAATTTCACAATATTTAACGTGAGAGAAAATGAGATAGGAAGCATTATACAGTGTTTCTTATGTTCGTGGTTCTCTTTGTGCTATAGCCTAAATTATATTTTTAAGGGTAAGGGTATGTGAATTACAAATCGAAAAAGTAATTCACATTATTATACAATAAAACAATGATCTTCGACATAATTATTTATTTTATTTAAGCTCTGAATCTGAATAAATCTATGTAATATAACTATCTTGGGGTCGGCTTCCAGTCTAACCGGATGCAGCTGAGTACAGTCAGCAACAAAAGTCCATGAACAGATACTAATTTTCAAAACACCTGAACACTAAAACGGACCATAAATCACTTACCAGAATAGAGCACACAATAAGGTTATTATTTCAATTTTACAAAAACGCTAAGCATTAATATTTTCATAAGTCGCTAAACATCATTATAGCGTAAGTCGATAACTATCATTTTGCCGTAAGTCGCTAAACATCATTAAAGTGTAAGTCGATAATTATCATTTTGCCGTAAGTCGTTAAACATCATTACAGCGTAAGTCGATAACTATCATTTTTAACCCTCGACCAAAAAAGAGGGGTGTTATAAGATTGACGTGTGTATCTGTGTGCCTGTGTATCTGTGTATCAGTGTGTCTGTCTGTGGCATCGTAGCTCCTAAACGGATGAACCGATTTTGATAAAATTGGTTTCGTTTGAAAGGTATTTTAATCGAAAGTGTTCTTAGCTATGTTTCGAGGAAATATACTCAGCCGTTTGAAGATCATCACCTCTTTTCTAGTTGATGAAGGGATATAAACAACTTCCACGGGTCTAGTCTATTTGAAATCTTGTCACCATGGGCATTGCCGAGTGGAGGAGGGCTGCACCCTCTCTCCCTCTAAAGTATAGTTTCTTTTTTAATTTATAACTTTCCTTGTTTTTAACCACCGACCAAAAAAAAGAGGGGTGTTATAAGTTTGACGTGTGTATCTGTGTATCTCTGTGTCTGTCTGTGGCATCGTAGCTCCTAAACGGATGAACCGATTTTGATAAAATTGGTTTTCGTTCAGAAGCGCAACACCGAAAAAAATGGATGGAATTGGGAAGCCTATGCCCAGGAGTGGGACAGTCAAGGCTAAGAAAAAATAATATAAGTTTAAAAAGTATGAAACAAATAATAATTTTAAAAACCTCCGACACATAAAACCTCTAAAAAGCCCACAGTAAATTAATCCAAGCGTCGTAGCGTCGGGGGACCGCTTTGAGCACAAAACAAAGCACAGAACAAAGCAGACCCCCGACGCTACGACGGCGCTTGGATTACTTTATTATGGTTTTTTTAGAGGTTTTTAGTGTGGCGGGTTTTTTAAATTTTTCCGTAAGTCGCTAAACGTGTTATGCGCGAGTTTTTAGGGTTCCGTACTCATACCAAAAAGTGTTTTTTTTTTTTTGCTCGTTTTTATAAATAACTAGCTGTTCCGCGCAACTTCGTCTGCGTCAGATTTTCCCCGTTTTCGCAACATTTTTCATTGCTACTCCGCTCCTATTATTTGTAGCGTGATGCTATATATGCCTTTCTCGATAAATGGGTTATCCAACACTGAAATATTTTTCATATCGGACCAGTACTTCTTGAGATTAGCGCGTTCAAGCAAACAAACAAACTAGTATTATATTTTTAGTATATATAATAGATGTATTTTAAGGTTCTGTATTTTATTATGTAGGTAATGGGTAGGTAGTTATGGAGGTCAGATAGGCAGTCGCTTCATGTAAAATACTGGTACTCAGCTGCATCCGGTTAGACTGGAAGCCGACCCCAAGATAGTTTGGGAAAAGGCTAGGCAGATGATGATGATAAATAAATATTATTCTAGTTTTTAAAACGCTGTTTGTGTATGTTAGTTTAAATGTTTCTAAAAGCACGCACGATACAGAAGAAATTCTCAGTGTAGGGGAGCCTATGGGACGTTTAAAAAAAAGAACAAAAAAAAATTGAATTTATATTCTGAACTAGTAGCTGTGTTTATTCGGCAATGTTTTGATTATGAAAAATGCGGTGCGCTGTGCGCTTCGCCGGATAGTGCCTTGTAGCAAACGGGTTCAATGAACTGGAAATGTAGGAAATTAGCTATGATCAGCGACTTTTGTAATTATTATAGATCATACAATTTTGTCGGTAGTAATGTATAGCAATTTATGGTTAAACTGAGTTCAGCGACTTTTGTAGTTTTATTATGACAAGTTGTTTTATAATTTACTTTGGTCAGTAACTTATGCTAAATAATAATTATTAGGAAATATTGGAAACAAATTATGTTCAACGACTTCTGTTGCTGACTGTACCAGTATTTTACATGAAGCGACTTTGTATCAATATGATCATTACTAAAACTTACAATTATCCTCTTCCCGAAATTTTACATTCGTCTCATTATCTTGAAGCCAACATTTTTGAAGTTTTTACTTCTACCACGTGTGAATTGCACACTTATTGTCTTTTTTTCATTTATATTCACCGATTTTGCTGTGATAATTGGTCCGATCTAAGTGATAAAGGAAGCTCTTTGGTTCCATATAAACTTTAACTTAGCTTGGGTGCTTTATGAATTATCCTTCTATTTGCCTTTTTTCTTCTTAGTCTATGTGGATGAGGTGCTAAAAAATTCTAGTTTAAGTTTTAATATTGATATTTTTTGTTTTTTCAAATAAAATCTTTTTTGGAAAGAAATTAACCGACTTCCTACTTTTTTTTGTATGTCGATTATTTTGTTTTTGCAAAAAAGATTTTTGTATTTTATTTATTCCGCTTACCTCTTACACCACGTTCCTAAAAAGCTCCGTTCACGAGTTTTGTATCGCTATGAATATCGCCCGGTCGCTCGGGACTAGTGACTAATTCCACCACAACATACAACACAGTCGGAACAAACGGAGCGTGGTATAGGCGCAGTGCATGCCAACGTGCTTGGAAATATATTTATATTGGACTAAACATTTATATAGGGTATATTTTTAGAAGGAAACGCTTGGTCCGGTGTTTTGTGTTGTTTTCGGTGTCGATTTTAGTGTATTGACAGTTTTTTTAAAGCTTACGAGCGACTCGTTAATGCGACTCGCGTGTGGCGACTTAGCCACTAGCTCCCAAGTCGAGATCGAGGCATTAGCCAAGACAACTATTTATATATCAAAGGTAATGCTTCAAGAATTACGCGAAGTATAAATTGATCATCATACGAAGACATTTAAGTAAAGAAGTAGGTATGAGGGGTATCTGTAATGCCATTGTCTCACTTTACATTTTGCTCACTGATGACATACGACACAAAATGTATGTAAATGCATGCTAGAAGCTAACTTCAATCTTAAGTTGGGCAGAAGCTAGGCAGATAATGATAAAGCTAAACACATAGCAGTTAAAAATCGGATACCCATGCCCATGTATAGAATTCCGTAATCTTCCCTGATATTTAAAATGATAAAAAAACGCGTTTTGTTATAATAATGACAGTTCGCGATATTACCCCCAAAGAAGTGATCTCGGCCCCTAAAAACAGCTTTAAAATCACAATCACAACCAAAAATATTCAAACAAAAACGTTTTCCTTCGTTTTCGTCCTCAATTTTCGAAGGAATCAGGTGAACAGAAATTAACGAAGGCGCTAACAAAAGACCCATCTCAGATTTAGCCTCCAATTAAAAGTTCAGCCTTTGTTGAACAAACCAACTGAGGTGCTAAGTCGATCGGTCGACCCTTTCGTAATCCTTACTGGGATTCTTTTGGTGAATTTTTAAAACAGAAATGTCAAAGGAAATTGTCGAAAGGAACTAAAAAGTTGTTTGGATATTTGGGTATTTTTTTGTGAGAGTTTAATGGAGTGAGGATTTTTAACTAATTCTAAAAAAGCCGGCCAAGTGCGTATCGGAGTCGCGCCCTTATATATTTTATTCGGTTTTTAGTATTTGTTGTTATAGCGGCAACAGAAATACATAATCATCATCATCATTTCAGCCCAAAAGACGTCCACTGCTGGACATAGGCCTCCCCGAAGTGTCGCCAGATTGACATTTTGGGGGGTTTTGCCATAATCGCCACGCTTGGCAGGCCGGTTGGCGATCGCAGTACGGTTGCCACAAAAGCACAGAGAACGCTGCTACCCATTCTTAGGGGCAAATCCCTTAGTCGCCTCCTACAACACCCATTGGAAGATATGGGATGGTGCTATTCTTTACGTCCGACACCATACGGAAAATATAATCTACAGAAACACAATCTGTAGAAATTTCAACTGGCTAACTAATACGGTTCATGAGATCGAGCCTGGTGACAGACGACGAACGGACGAACGAGCAGCGAAGTCTCAGAAATAGGGTCCCGTTTGACCCTTTGGGTTCGGAACCCTAAAAAAGAAGAGGTTTTCAATCGGAGGTCGGAAAAGATTTTGACGAATTGAGAGGTTGGAATCTTGAATTTTTAACAAAAAAGTCAAGATGGAGGCCTTTGTCCAGCAGTGATACAAAACACTCAAGCCTTTTTTACTCAGGGGCAGACTGATCCAGAAAAGTTACAAAAATACGCAAATTACGCGAACCTCCAAGCCTCCTACTCAAACTGAACCAAAATCAATAGTTTTAAATAGAAACACTTTCAGAAACAAACTTGTCCACCAATACCACAGCTATAGCTGAATACAAAGACGATGAAACTTAACAGATTGAATGATAACTGGATCAAAATTTGAGGAGCTGAGGTAGTGAGGAGTTTCTGCTTGGATCCGATACTATTGTAATGGAATCGAGACGTGAAGAAATTATTGAATGGGAACTTGGATGCGATGGTGCAGGATAGGGAACTGTGAGATAACTAAGAAATACATATAAGTTATTCTGTATGGTGTCGGACGTAAAGAATAGCACCATCCCATATCTTCCCGTGGGTGTCGTAAGAGGCGACTAAGGGATTTACCAGAGAATGGGCAGCAGTGATCTTTATGCTTTTGTAACAACCGTACTGCGTTCGCCAACCCGTCTGCCAAGCGTGGCGATTATGGAAAACCCCCCATGTTATGTCAATGTGGCGAAATTTGGCGGAGGCCTATGTCCAGCAGTGGACGTCTTTTGGGCTAAAATGATGAATGATGAAATGATGACATATAAGTCAGACTAATAATATATTATTTTCATTATTAAACAAGCTGTTGTTTTTGCATTCTCGTCAAAATTCAGGAGGTTGTCACAAAAGACATAAATAATCAATTAAAATTACGGTAAGTACCTAGTTAATTATTAAAAAACGCAGTTTTTTTTGGTTGTTTAAGTTTTTCAGTATAACAGAATAACGTTTCACCCTTAACGTGGTTTAGGGAATAAGAAATTATTGAATAAACGTTAGAGATTTTTGTATGTGTGGAAGCGCGGTTATAGGGCGAGAATCGGACGGGCCGCGTTTAAAACACGGATGGTGCACACTTACTGATTTCCCAAAATAATAAGAAAAAAAAAGAACAGCTACCCATTTTATTATTGATTCGGGACGAGAATCATTAGCATAGTTACCTCCATTAATTTGACGAGGATGCAAAACAACACCTTGTATTGCCAACACTTTTTTTGCATAGCAACCTTTTATAAAAAGATGAAACGTTTACTTCTTTCATTACTTATTTGAATACTTACTTTCGTTAATTTGTTCAACTATATCCTTGTAAAAAACGAGCGATTTGTGGTTTCGTTGCTGAGGAGGAAAAAGTAACGCAGTGTGCAGTGAATTTAACGATATTAATATTTCTCAGTATTTAAATTGGGTGCAAAAATACAGAGACAAATTTTTGATACCGTGTAATTCTTTTGCTCTTGCATTTTTTTTTGTTAGATGTTAGTGTATTTAAAACGTTTGTAAATAATTTTCCTTTGTAAACAACTTACTTTATTTGTCCTTTTAATTATAAAAGGAAAAATAAAATATTTATATAAATTTATTAGTTAAATTACCCAGACATGACGGGTCGATACGCATGGAACGCTGGAGTTTCACTAGCTAGTTTACATACGGCCCTGTATATTTTAGTATGAATTTGTTAGCAAATTAAATGTAATGCTGACTTTACATTTAATTTGGCGCTGACTGCAAAATGTGAGTACAAATATGTAAGAAACCAAATTATAGAATTGTGTACTATTTAATTATTTAGTGGTCATATTTCTTGAGGAAAGTATATACTATCTAGATTCAACAAAAAATGGAGATGGTTGTTAACATTATAATAGTAGAGACTTATTTTTACGGTTCCGTACCCAAAAAGTCATTCGGGACCCTATTACTGAGACAGTTAGCCAGTTGAAATTTCTGTATGTATGTATTTCTGTTGATGAATTGAACAACAAAATTAAATATTAAAAACAGAATAAAATAAAAATGTAAGGGGCTCCCCATTCACAAAAGTGATTTTTTGCTCGTTTTTTATACATAATGGTACGGAACCCTTCGTGCGCGAGTCCGACTCGCACTTGGCCGGTTTTTTTAAGTCATCCTTCGTTTAGCCATTCCTGTTTCTAAATTCTAAGTCGCAGACGCTATACAAGTTACAATAGAATAACCTTATCGATATAATAATATATGGAGAGCTGTTTAAACTTATACCTTAACCCGAGTTGCTTATGATTTATTTACAAGTTCCCAATTTAGAATGAAATACAAAGAATTCTAACTTATTTACCATAGCTACGAGCCTCCACGCGTAAGATTAATTCTTCGTCTAAATTTGAACCTTGTTGTTCATAATATTATAAATGCGGCCTTCTACGTAAAATTACTTGTCTAATCATAGAATCTACATTATCTTCCTGTCCTTTTCCAAAGAAACACGTGTTTTTCAATCTCATTCAATCAGAATTTACTGCTGTTTCTTTCATCGTACCTCACCCAATCACATTTTCTATGCTTTTGGTTTTGAAAACACTACTATCCTAAAGAATTTTGGTTTATTATGTTGCGAAAAACAAAATGAATATCGCTCATAGATATGAATAACGTTGTAATACTAAGTTAAGGAAAATACGAAACAGTGAAGGAAAACATCGTCAGGAAACCGGCATGTAATCGAACTAAAAATTCGAAGACACGTGACATCTGCCAACCCACACCGGGCCCGCGTGGTGGATTACAGCCATCTCCCTCCCATTGAGAGGAGGCCTGTGTCCCAGCAGTGGGAACATTATAGGCTGATGACGATGATGATAACTAAGTTAAGGTCTTAGGAAACTCCTTAAATCCCCTCCCCATCCAACCGATTTCTACTCCTACTCCTTCACTGTACACGCTGTGCGGTTGTGGAATTCACTGTCGCCTGACATAAGGGACTGCCAAACAATTGCAGTTTTCAAGAGAAGAGTGAAAGAACATTATCTTTCCATTCCGTCATAGTTGCATAAGTATTTATTATATTGTATTAGCAGATAATTTTTTCGCTATTACGATATTTTGTCCGATGGAGAAACATGTTCAGTTTGATCGTCTGTAGCACACCCTTACGTATCTAAATACCTTTTCCGTTAAACCTTGTATATTTGATATTAGATATTATATTCTTGTTTTTGTTGTTTGTATACCTATTTTCGTTTATGTTAACTAGTAGCGCAGTAGCACGTGAAGAAGTAAATTGAAAGAAGTTAATTTTTTTACGGAAAATTAGTACACTTAATATAACGTTGTTAAGGTGAAAACGATATGGTCCGCTAAATTCAACTTTTCGTACGTTTACTCCCCATGTTCGAGATAGGCCCACTGCTGCTTTTGTATTCTGTGTGTGCACAGCATTTATATCAACTCCAACATCAAAATCTCTCTTAAAA
Source organism: Cerastis rubricosa (assembly GCA_949152445.1). Classification (NCBI taxonomy): domain Eukaryota; kingdom Metazoa; phylum Arthropoda; class Insecta; order Lepidoptera; family Noctuidae; genus Cerastis; species Cerastis rubricosa. Next base: position 7,536,993 of record OX424547.1, read on the forward strand.
CCCCTCAAACAAAAGACTCCGTCAATAACTAGCCGCAACCAATCCCTGTTACTCCGGAACAAAAGGAGTTTTCTTGTACAGCATCCATTATTCAGAGAGATATGGGCAATCCCCCATTGTCATACCCGCGAGTGACCATCCGGGTGGAATCGATTGCGTCCATCACTGGCGGAATCGAGATGAGTGCATCAACCGATTCTGATATTACTTCGTTTTGAGGAAAATCAGGATGTGTTTGTGCAAATGGGATTATGTTGGTTTGTGTCGTGTTTTTGTGTAAATGGGCTACTTTTTTTCAGAGGAGCTCGTGGCTAAATAACAACAGCCGCACGGGTCGATCTTTAAGGTTAAGTCGTGCTTGCCGAGGTTGGTCCGTGGATGGGTGACCATAATTACATTTCGAATTTCCTCCGTGCCTCGGAAAGCACGTTAAGCCGTCGGTCCCGGCTGTCATTTGTAGATCTTTGACAGTCGTTACAAGATGCCCGAAAGTCTGACAACCAGTCTTACCAAGGAGCATTATGTTACCCAGTACTGACTGGGTTGTGGAGGTCAGATAAGCAGTCCCTCCACGTAAAGCTGCTTAATCTAAAGATCGATCCAAGCGCCTGTTATAAAACTTAAAAAGCAAGTATTGGAATTATTATGTCAAACCTATAAGTATTTATACAATTAAACATTTCAACTGTTAAAGAACCTTTCATAACATGTGAAAGTGTGTGGTGAACATTATCAGACCGCCAAACTGAACATCCCCGAACCTACTCCTTCCAATTAATAAACGTAACATCCGGTGCACAAATAACTGGTAACCGGAAGCGTCGCAAGCGTATAGATGTCACCACAAACGCACGGCGCACTTCCGATGCACTCCGCACCATTTCCGTGAGACGACCGACCTTTGGGGATGGCGTGAGGCAGTAAAAGGTCACGAAGTACCACTGCCAAATGGTAAAAAATGAAAAGGCCTGATGAAGTTGGCCTATTTTACTGATTGGAAATCATCCCCTCCCGCTCTGGGCGGAGCGGAAGAGAGTGTCAAACTTGTGCTGACTAAAACCTATCCAAGTTCTTTCTCAGCCCTTTGTGTTCCAGGGCCACGGTATCTCTTTGAAATAGTCCCGCAGCCCTGGCAGACATCGGCCCTCTCGGACCCCTTCCGATTTGCTGACATCTCTTTAATGGCGTATACCGCGCTATTGCGCAGTAACTAGTCCGCCCTTCATACGTCGCGCTCACATATGAATTTTTGCTTACCTTGCATTCTGTCTATCGTTCACGCTTACATGTGTCCCTAATACTATAAGCCCATTACTCACCGCCTGAATGTAATTACATACCAACTATACCAAGACGATTCCAGGCCTCGGAAAACACGTAATTTAGCTTGACTATCATCAGATTTCTATTTTATTAAATCAGTTTTTACACAATGGGGGGTATGGCAAACAGGGTGTAAAGTTCTTCATCTCTATAGAAAAAGGATGATCCTCCGACCAGACGGGTATTGTATCTGGTGGGCTACTGCCCGACGGTTAATTTCATCATCATCATCATTTCAGCCGAAAGACGTCCACTGCTGGACATAGACCTCCCCCAAGTGTCGCCACATTGATCGGTCCCGTGCGGCTCGCATCCAGCGAATTCCCGCAACCTTTACCAGGTCATCGGTCCACCTAGTGGGAGGCCTTCCAACGCATCGTCTTCCGGTTCGCGGTCGCCATTCCAAAACTTTTCGGCCCCATCGGCCATCCGTTCTGCGAGCAATGTGCCCTGCCCACTGCTACTTAAGTTTGGCAATTCTTCGGGCTAAGATCGGTAACCTAGGTTCTCTTGCGGTTGTCTTCATTTCTGATGGGTCACGCAAGGAAATTTGCAGTCGGGTTTTTCTCCATAGACTTAATGGCAGATAACTTTAACCACGCGATTTGGAATATTAGAAAGAAAGAAAGAAATAAAGAAAAAACGTTTATTGGTACATGCCACAAGTACACACAATATAAAAATCAGAAATATATTTTAAAAAAAAACCTAAACCTAAACAATAAATATTGTGTGACTCACGGCTGCACCGAACCAGCAACCTTCTGCTTTTGATTTGTTCGTTCTTCAGTTGTGTCGTAGATGGCGCTGTAGTACTTTTGTGTTCTTGTTGCTATGGTAATTTTTGTAGCGTCGCTACCATGACATTTGTAGAGGTTTGACAGTTGTTACGAGTAGTCCGAAAGTCTGACGACCAAAAGAATATCGCGTGTCCCAGTAACTGGATTGTGGAAGTTAGTTAGGCAGTCGTTCCATGTGAAATACTAGTATTCGTCTGCACCCGGTTAGACTGGAAGTCGACCCCAGCTTACCTAGGAAAAAGACTAAGTATATGATGATTTGTACTTCTGTATTATTGTCTGTCGATAGCCAAAGTCCAAACTCATCACAGCTACTTTCAGTGACGTATTAGTGTATGGACACACGAACCAGCGGGAATTTTAATCGATTTCATGCGACGTGGCGGTTTAATACTGTTTCAAATTATGGCTTTCATAAGCGGTGATGTAATAGTGACTGTTTTTAAAGTGGGACTGTTCTAAAGAGGAATGGCAGATATTGTGAAATTATGGTTACTTTCTCAGTTCCTTACTTGATTCAATAATTGGTATGTAGACTTCAAAATTTTTACTGGACTGAAATTTTATTTCGTCTTTCGTCTTTTTCATGAATGCGAGAAGCAAGTGAAGTTGAATTTTTTAATAGTGAAGCATGATAATATCTATGACTCGAGGATATATATCATGTCAATCATAGTAAGAGGGTTAAAATTAAAGATTTTAAGTAACATAAACATTATCTTGAGCCTAGCAAACACGATGGATGGTTCCAATTTTGACCTAAATGGAAGAAGTCACTGGCTCCTAAAATACAGGTACTCTAACCTAGCTCTTGAGCCAGGGTCTTACAAAACTGTAACCTGTTTTTATGGCAATAAAGAAGTTATTTATTTATAATTGCAAAAATTATGACTAAATCGGTTTATCTCAGTTTTCTATACCTTAACTTTCTCAATAACAGCTGTCGATCCGTAAAAACACAAAAAAAACTGCCCACAACTCCACGTCAATGCTACCAACCTCATTCCGGAAATTCAAACATGAAACATATTTAGGGAGCTGTCACCGACGCAAATCCACTTAACCTTAGAAGTTAGTCGAGCACAACTGCACAAACCAGAATACATTGGAATTATGCACCGAGTCTGCGCTCCGAGAATTTATATAACTTGTATTAAAGGCTGTTTTAAAGCGCTGAATTATTATGTAATGTACGCTGGAAAGATTGCAGGATTTGTTTGTTTAACGTTTATAAAGATGGCTCGAATAAAATCTTTGTTCCCGTTGAGTTACACCGTTTTGTGTTACACTGTTACCCATTGGGAAAAAAATTACCGATTCGTAACACGTAACTCAATGCCACGTTTTTTTCCGTTATGTAACCCACTGATTGTATGTGTGTACAGTAGGCAATGTTACTTATGCTACCAGGAGAATTTGGATGATAACCTAAGCTCAAAACATTTTATATTCGCCTAAAAAGCGTAGTCGACCTATTTCTGTAAGCAGGGTTTACAGTAACCTAACACGAAGGGTATGGCGGGGTGTAGTGAGCGAGCGGAGCGAGCGAACTAAGACTCTTGCCCTGACACTGGCCCTTCGAACCAAACCTGTCCGAGTCGGGGTGCCCCAAGTACAGAGCTCGCTTCGCTCGCTCTTGCATCCAAATTCTCCTGGTAGCAAAAGTAACATTGCCTATTGTACACACATACAATCAGTGGGTTATTTAAAGGGGAAAAAAACATGGCATTGAGTTACAGTGTTACTAATTGGTATTTTTTTTCCCAATGGGTAACAGTGTAACACAGAATGGCGTAACTCAACGGGAACAAACTGAATAAAAGTAGGATATTGCTGTTGGTATTTTAAGTCCAAAGTTATGTTAATAATTTAGTTAATTTATAAAACAGATACACAACATACTCGTATAAAACTCTTTATCTTTAACAACAAAGGGTTACTCAATCTCAAAACACAAACAAGAATTAAGTCAATAAAACTTCCTATGAAATTGTAAACAAAGCTCTTTTCAGCCGCTTTATAGCTGAGTAGTTCTAACGTCACGTCCCTTTTCAGCGGAATATCACAATACTTATTTGAAGAGCATAATGTCTAGTGAAGAGACTAGCATAGAGGCTATTGTACTGGAACCTTTTAGCTACCTAACTATAGAAGAAAACGGCATTAAGATGGCTGGGAAGGCTTTCACTGAAGCGCTGCTTATGAATCCTTTTTTTTTTAAGAACAACTGCTTTTTATGACTGGTCTAGAAAAGAGGGTTGTTGGAGAAATGTTTATCGTTAATAGGAGTAAGGATTTATTGTTGGAAGAGCTTCTATGTGTTTTTTGTACTAAGAATAGAATAGAATAGAATAGAATAAAACTTTATTGTACACCAAAAATGAAAAATAACGGGCTTACAAAACTGCTAATCTTATGGTTACAACGGCGGTCTTATCGCTGATAGCGATATCTTCCAGACAACCTAAGCACAAGCCTAAGCTGCTTTATTATTTTGTAGCGAGATGGTTGGTTGGTCAATCATCTTGGTTAATCATCAAAACTCAAAATGATTAGAAGATTTTTACCTTTTTAACAAATCTGTAAACAAATGGCCCACGCCTAGGTCACAGATTGGCTTGGTTTTCCAGCAATAGACACATTATTATGTATATGAAGTGAACCAGTTCCTGGATATAATATTCAAACTTAACACATCAAATGGACATTCTGAAGCGTATTTTAATGGGGTAAACCTAATGTAGTTCGTATGGTATAGTTCTGTTCAAATTTTATGGCGACTCGGAAGTTAGCTGCGAGTGACGGTCTGCTTATTATTCAGTCAAGACGATGCGTCCTCAGATACCTAAAATTGTGTTCTGCGCAGCTTGTACGTTAGATGCCCTGATGTCGCCATAAAGTTTGAACCGTTACCTGTGGAGACCGTCACTCGCAGCTAACTTCTGAGCCGTCATAAAGTTTGAACAGAACTATACCATACGAACTACTTTAGAAATTGGGTTTAAAATACGCTTTCAGAATGTCCATTTGATGTGTTAAGTTTGAATATTATATCCAGGAACTGCACAACCTAAATGATTTTACTTTGTAACTTTCAATAAGCAACTGTAAATCAATCCTAACAAATGGACTCTGTTCGAACTAACAGCGAGAAAATTGAAGAGAAAACTATGAAATGTAACAGATGTAGGAACGGACTGTTAATATCAGTTGGATTGCAGCGATCGCTCCGAATTCATTGCGGTGTGTCTATGAACACTACATACTGATGCTACGAATGACTAGCATATGGACGATTAAACCTGCTTTAGTCATAAAATTTTGCTCCGTTGGTCTAGCGGTCGCAAGCGCAACTGCTGAGCATGAGGGCCTAGGTTCGATTCCCAGGTTATTGGTTTTTCCATCAGGAATTTCTCAGTAGTTGCCACGAAGATTGGATTTGTGGCCAGTCGGTGACTACAGTTTACATGGGACTTAAAACATGAATGCCATAATAAACGAATCCGCAATGATGATCAGTTGAGTAAGGTGTGAAGTAAACATAATGGAATAGTACCTACAGTCACCCACTAAGTCAATCGACCTTTCCCAAACTATGTTGGGGTCAGCTTCCAGTCTAACCGGATGCAGTATTTTACATGAAGCAACTGCCTATTTGACCTCCACAACCCAGTAACTGGGTAATACGATACCCCTTGTTAAGGCTGGATGTTCGACTTTTTGGCTTCTGACTACTCGTAACGATTGTCAAAGATCTACAAATGACAGCTGGGACCAACGGCTTTACGTGCTTTCAGAGGCACGGAGGAAACTCGGTATGTTTATGGTCACCCCTCCACGGACTAACCTCGGCAAGCATGAACATTAAAGATCGACCCGTGCGGCTGTTATTATTTAGCCACGAGCTCCTCAATCGACCAACATATTCCGGGAATATTCCCAGGTTCGATTACAAGCTAGACAGTGCCAGTGTTTTTTTTTTAATTTTTGTTTATCTTATTGCATAAGATTCCGTAATATCTCCTCCTGGGAGAGGGTACTGGCTGTTGTAACACAGGTCTATCACAGGAGTCAGGGAGTTCCCACAATTTTGTAACCACTTTCTTGTGTTATAAAGATTATTGAATTAAGTTCACACAAAATACTTAACAGGACATTACATTAAGATAGAAGAGCACATCTTATCCCATATCTTCTTGTGGGTGTCGTAAAAGGCGACTTAGGGACTTGCCAGAGAATGGACAGCAGCGTTCTCTGTGCTTTTGTAACAACCGTACTGCGATCGCCAACCCGCCTGCCAAGCGTGGCAATTATGGCAAAACCCCCCAAAATGACAATGTGGCGACACTTGGGGAAGGCCTATGTCCAGCAGTGGACGTCTTTCGGCTGAAATGATGATGATGATGAGAAGAGCACAAAGGTACTTCTTTCTTGAACAATTCCTTCCAGCAGAGCTGCGAGAGACCTGCGAGAGCCATGTGTATGTCTCGTGTGACAAGGGGCGAACCTATTGTCAACAGACGTGCTTCTATAGATTCTTACATGAGTACCATCCCGTCACTTTACGTCATCGAACATGATCGCCACCCTCCCCACCCGTGTCCCCCTCGCAATATAACTTCGACGCTAACCACCAACTGTTATTTTCACAGTGCCTGACTTTTGGACAATAAAGTAATTTAGCGTGAGTTCTACTGCATCGTTTGTATGACCATCCACTATCCATTGGTAGGAATAGTTTTTCAAACGGCTGTGTATTGGCGGCTTTTGACCGTTACAAAGCTATTAGAATCCTTTCAATATGACCGGTCAGTTTTCAGGGTTAGTTCGTGGAATTGTGGCGGGTTTTCGGAATCAGTGGAGGAATATTTTGGGTATCAATCTAGCTTTTGGACTCATTGTAGTTTTTCTAGCAATCTCTTGTATAGGATATATTTTAGCAGAACATTTAGAAGGGTGTGGTGACCTATAAACCGTCAAGAGACGGTTTGACGTTAGTGTATTAATAAGAAAATGATTTGCAAACTGTCTTAGCTTAGCGAGTAGCAGTGGCAGATCAGGTCGCATGGATGCAACCGGAGAAATGGGCAAAGAATCTCACACACTGGATGCTTGAGGAAGGACAGCTATGTCGAGGTCGACCGTGGCGAAGGTGGCGTGACGATCTGATTATGTTTGCGGGGCAAACATGGCCAGAGATCGGTCAGGCTCTCTAGCCTGACCGATCTCTGGCCATGTCAAACGGCCTCCCGTTTTGGCTTTCATACCTCTCTAGGTATGAAAGCCAAAACGGGAGGCCTTTGCTCAGCAGTGAAACACGATGTAGGGTAGTAAAAAAATGGTATTAAGTTTCCAAATCAAAGTGATCTTTGACCTTGGATAGAAAACAAAGCACAAGCGGGATCGATGGGGACTACTGTTGTAGCATTTGTAATGAACTAATGTCATGTTCAAGGCGTGTACAAAAATCCAGCTTGTTGGGCATGAATGCAAAATCAGTTTTTTCGTTTATTTTGACTGGACTCTGGACGAATTCTCCATCAAACGAAAGAATCGTTATCCTTACTAAACGGAATATCACTTAGTGACCAAAACACTTGACATTGTTTCTCGCAATTACGTGTCACAACTATGTACCAGTTATCTAAACTTCTAAACTAATATTATAAAGAGGAAAGATTTGATTGTTTGTTTGTTTGCATTGACTAGGCTCCGAAACTACTGATCAGATTTGAAAAATTCTTTCAGTGTTAGATAGCTCATTTATCGAGGAAGGCTATAGGCTATATATATAGGGGAATAGCTATGAAAAATGTTACGAAAACGGGGAAAATGTGACGCAAACGAAGTTGCGCCGGTCAGCTAGTCCAGTATATATCGCAGACTAAAACCAATAAATTTCTTTGTCAAAAATACACAGGATCCCCCGCTTATCCACTTAGTGAGGAGACACCTAGAATGGCAGTGTATATAGCTATCCTCTACCACTATCCTATACCCTCTTGACGGGCACTCTGGCTTGTTGACCCTGGGCATAGACTAATTGAACACAATAGACGCGAGACTGGATAGCACCCGGGTGTAATTACATGAGGTGGATTTTTAAAACAAAATTGTATATTTTGCATTTGGCTGCAAGTTTACTGTACTGCTGTACTGTTAAACTAAATCGATTGGTAACATAAAATGCAGTTAGCAATTACTCAAAACTTCTGGAATCTGGAGTCTCCTTAAAATATTTTTCTGAAGCTACAAAGCCTAACGTTCCTTTCTGCCCCAGCTCAAAAATAAAACCTGTATAATGGAGAAGACAGTTAAAAGATCATTGTAGATGGCGCGAGCATAGCTAGGTCCCAATCTGACCAATGAAGTCAAGCTGTTTTGCGATTTTCAACCAATGATGATGATTGGAACCAGCTAAGCTAGCGCCATTAATTTCACAGTTGCCATTATGACAAATTGAGTTTTAGAAAGAAGCTTTCATAGGAAACAACGAGACAACGTTTAGAGACAACGTCCTACAAACCCGAAGTGTTGACCCAAATGCCCTTTCAAAGTTTCTATAGTGTCGATTATTTTGCATGCGCACAAGCAATGACATAATTATCCCTAATTGTGTTGAACGTTTTAAACCTGTAACTGACGGCATTTAAGATGCGCCCAGAGCGTACGTGTCTGGTCTATACCTCCTTACTCTATGCCAGTTTTGATGGCGGTCACACAATGGGCGATCCCTCGCCACTGCCATTTCATTTCATTTAGATTTGATGGGGAAGCATTGCGTGTTTTGTTTGAGTGGATTGGTGATTTTCAGTTTTTTTGATTACGATTTCCTTTTGTGTGAACAATTTATTTAATAGTTATTGAGTGTTATTTTTTGTATTTGACGTTCGATAGTTCTAAATGGTTCTGTGCCTATTTGCTTAATGAAAAGTCACTATACAGCACATTTTTAGAGCTACGTACAGAAGTAGTAGTTCTGTATGGTGTCGGACGTAAAGAATAGCACCATCCCATATCTTCCCGTGGGTGTCGTAAGAGGCGACTAAGGGACTTGCCAGAGAATGGGCAGTAGCGTTCTCTGTGCTTTTGTAACAACCGTACTGCGATCGCCAACCCGCCTGCCAAGCGTGGCGATTATGGCAAAACCCCCCCAAAATGTCAATGTGACGACACTTGGGGGAGGTCTATGTCCAGCAGTGGACGTCTTTTGGGCTGAAATGATGATGAATGATGTACAGAAGTAAATACACGACTTTTTCCATGATGATAGGCTGGAACTAGATCTTTGACAGTTGTTACAGGTAGCCAGTGATGGCCCGAAAGTCTGAAAACCAGTCTTACGAAGAGGTATCGTACTACCCAGTACTAACTAGGTTGTGGAGGTAAAATAGGCAGTCGCTTTTTTTATGTATGGCATCTCGCAGTTCAACCTATGAGGTTGTTGTCTGCTTCATCGGACTATCCTGTGGGTGCCTTAAGAGTAAGGCCTCCAGCCAGGGCATAAAAACTTACAAACTAGGCAGTCGCCCCATGTAAAATACTGATATTCAGCTGCATTCGGTTAAACTGGAAGCCAACGTCAACATAGCAGGGATAAGGGTTAGCAAATGATGAACAGCCAAAACGGGCTAGTCTTACCACGTTAACCCTTACCCGTAATTGAGCCCGTTAAACCTGTAGCAGCAATACGACGATCCTGGAAGTATTCCCATAAAATATTTACGGCTAAAAGATAGCTTGTAGCCACGTAAACCGAAATAAGCGAAGCATTTTAGTGGTTTACATCCCGGTACGCAAATAACTTGTTTTTTACGATTCTTACTGCACGCATCTTGAATTTTAAATACACATAACGTGACGCCTATCGAAGAGCATAGAGGAGCTCGTGGATTAATAATAACAGCCGCACGGGTTGATCCTTAAGGTTAAGCCGTGCTTACCGAGGTTGGTCCGTGAATGGGTGACCATAATTACATACCGTGTTTCCTCCGTGCCTCGGAAAGCACGTTAAGCGGTTGGTACCGGCTGTCATTCGTAGATCTTTGACAGTCGTTACGAGTAGTCAGAAGCCAAAAGTCTGACATCCAGTCTTACTAAAGGCTATCGTATTACCCAGTAACTGGGCTGGTCAGTTAGGCAGTCGCTTCATGTAAAATACTGGGACTAAACTGCATCCGCTAAGACTGGAAGCCCACACCAAGATAGTTTCGGAAAAGACTAGGCAGATTATGATAACGTCAAGCCGATAAGCCCCGAAGGACTAGGCAAAGATGTATCTCATTGTACATCCATATTTCGCCAGTTTGTTTTAGTTCCATTTAAAAGGGGACGAGCGTATTGACATCAACTAGGCACAAATCCAGGCTCCGTTTTCCGGTTTTGAGCAATTCCTTATGTAAAACTCAAGAACACCTTACATGACCTAGGAATCGAACCTAGGTCCAGAAGTCGCGTTTGCGCCCATTAGACCAAAGTAGCAATAAAAATATGGCGTCGTTTTCAACAAAATGGCGTGCGTATGACAGTATTGATATGTCAAGATTTGCGCACGAGTGCCTTCAAGTGGTTTGTGAAAGATATTTTCATTTTGTGGATACGCATGAGTGAAAGTGTATCTGATCGGGGTTTTTTCGGGATATTTTCAGGCATGTACGTTCGTGACGTGGTCTGAATATGATGTGTACTTACTGTATTGAATTTATTTAACTTTTTATAAAACCATAATTATAGTGTAAATTCCATACTGGTTTCAGGTTTGAGAGCAGCGGTGGCCCAGTGGCGGCAACCCTAAAATACGAGCAGAAACCCGTGGGTTTCGAACCCAGGCAGGTACATTAGGTACTTTGTGTAATTTATTTCATCACCACTGCTCTCAAAAACGGTGAAGAAAAACATCGTGAGGAAACCGGCCTGTCCTAGAACTAAAAGTTCGAAGACAAGTGACATCTACCAACCCGCACTACGCCCGCATAGTGGATTACAGTCCACTCCCTCTCATAGAGAGGAGGCCTGTGTCCCAGCAGTGGGAACATTATAGGCTGATGATGATGATGACTGGTTTCAGGTGAATTTGATGATGAGTGAAATCTCCCAGTGTCAACAAATATCTTGTTAATGACTTCTTCTTTAGTTTATTGGCAAGAGCGACTGTCGAGCCGGTGGTGAAAGGCTCGGTTCCTAACAATTTAAAAAACCAAATCAAGTTTTCTTAACAAATGTCTGAGTGACAGCTCGGCCCGGCCCGGTTGTTGGCGATAGGCTCGCACTTAAAAACGTGCATAACGAACCATGCTTAACGCTTACAGATTTAAACGATTGCTAATAACCAGCTGACATCGTGAAGCATAATCTCTTACCGAATTATGTTGGTTGCTTCCTTTCGAACTGGAGGTAGATAAACACTGATACTTTACGTGGAGTGATAGTAACTTCGTGTGTGGGTCAGATAGGCAATCTGACCTACACACGAAGTTACTGCGTAGTACGACATCCATTGAAAAGTTAGTTTTTCAGATTTTCGAACTAGTCAAGAAAAGAAAATGGCCGCCTCGACTATACAGCATACACTTTTTCCTAACTACTAGATAAATACGAAATGAATTGCCTTTTGTGTAAAAACGCCAGGGTCAAACACACTACATGAATAAAATATGAACGGAACTGTTGCCATGACAACTGTTTATGACAATGGTGGGGTGCGAAGGGGAGGCTTAACTACGTTTTACGAGGTAGGGGTCAAAGGAAAGGTCCTTTTTTAAAGATGGTGTGTGTATTGTTGAGTGATTAATTGTGTGTCCCATAACGTGTTTTTTGTCCGGTATATAATAACCAGGAGGAGCTCGGGGCTAAATAATAACAGCCGCACAGGTCGATCTTCAAGGTTAAGCCGTGCTTGCCGAGGTTGGTCCGTGGATGGGTGACCATCTTTACATACAGAGTTTCCTCCGAGCCTCGGAAAGTATGTTAACCCGTTGGTCCCAACAAGTCTGACGTCCAGTTTTACCAAGGGGTATCGTATTACGCAGTTACTAGGTTGTAGAGGTCAGATAGGCAGTCGCTTCATGTAAAATACTGGTACTCAGCTGCATCCGGTTAGACTGGAAGCCGACCCCAAGATAGTTTGATGATGGTTCCCAAAACAAGGAACCTAGACCCGGTATAATAAACTGAAGGCCACACAAATATTTTTTTCGAGCGGGAATCGAACCCGCGACACGCATTGCTGCAGCCAATCGCTCAGCCACTGCGCCATTTGTGCCGTCTAGATTGATATGGGCAGATGTGCTTATATGTTTTGTTTATTGTTCCCATTTTTGTTCAGATAAAAAAGGCCTCTTTCCCGTTCCTATGTCTCCTAAAATATTCTGAAAATTTCCATATCCTGTGAAAAACTTTACCAGACACTGATCATTAAAAGCTACTCTGCTGTATTTTTAAATTTACCCTTTTTCCAGTTTTTGGTGTACCAAACTACACTAGATTTTTTCGCCGATATGTAAGTAAAAATATACGCAGTGCAGTGTAGCATAAACTTTAAAATAGAGGTTAGAAAAAAATATTCCCTTACACAAGAAAAAACATATTAAAAGCACAACTTTTTTTTTTAGATTTCCCTTAGTGGAAGGGACTCCGACGCTACCACGTATTCAGTACGTCATTATGATCTGTTCTGAAATGTCTGGTAAATGATTAAAAACCGGCCAAGTGCGACTCGGACTTGCGCACGAAGCGTTCCGTACCATTATTTATAAAAACCAGCAAAAAAAGTCAATGCGGCAACAGAAATAAGTAAACTGTAGAAATTTCAACTGGCTAACTATCCACGATACAGCCTGGTACGGGCAGGGGCTGCGTTCAAGCGGCTCTTGCCCAACCTGGGGGGTCCAAACGCCTCCTGCCGGAGGCTCTACGCGGGGATCGTGCGGTCCATGGCTCTTTACGGGGCCCCGGTGTGGGCGCGTTCTTTGAGGCGACGAGCCGCCCATTACCGTCCGCGTCCGGCCCTGGTTCATTCCATGGTCCGGAGCGAGAGGGAATGGGAAGCCGTCGCCTCCTTCTGCGAAGCAGTCATGCTAGCGAAGGAGGTGGCGGAACGTGAGAGGGAGAGAACCTCACGTCCCAGCCGCTGCGGGAGACGCCCCGGGCGTCGGGGGGCAACCAGTGGCCCCCGGCCACCGTAGGTGCGGGCCTGTGGACGGTAAGTAATGGGCTAGCTCACCGTCCGTCCGTCTTATGACAACAGGCCGTGCCGTCGGCGCGTTTGTGTTCCACGCGCGCCTCATGGAGATGTTAGCAAATCGGAAGGGGTCTGAGAAGGCCGATGGCTGCCAGGGCTGCGGGTTGTTCGAAAGAGATACCGTGACCCTGGAACACAAAAGGCTAAGAAGGAACATGGATGGATTTTAGTCAGACAAGTCTGACACTCCCTCCCGCTCCACCCAGAGTGGGGGGGAGGGGGGTCATTTGATGATTTACCATAAATAAAAAAAAAAGCCTGGTGACAGACGGACGGACGGGCGGCCGAACGGACAGCGATGTCTCCCTTAAAGAGCCTGTTTGACCCTTTGGGTGCGGAACCCTAAAAATGAAAAGCCAACAAACGTCTTTTCCTTCTAAGCATCCAACTTTTCACAAGCGTCGTATCTCCGTCATCCTCAAAACACTTAAAAAGTGAATAAAAATAAGCATTATTCACTAAGAACCCCTATTCAAAACGCAGACAAATATATCTTGTCGAAAATAATCAGACAAACAAAACTAAATGGGAACTATTCTTAGACTATACTGAGCACTTAAAGATTAAATTGTGAATATAATACGTTCCCAGAAAGCGACGACACTAGACAAATAAACCCAAAAGGTCAGTTATTTGAGTTCCATTCAAAGAGCTTTAGGAAAACCGGCAAAGCGCGAATCAAACTCGCGCACGAAGGGTTTCGTACCATTATTCATAAAAATATTATTATTATATAAATATTCTTTTTATTCTGTTTTTAGTATTTGCTCTTATAGCAGCAACAGATACAAAATCTGTAGAAATTTCAACTGCCTAACTATCACGGTTCATGAGATACAGCCTGGTGACAGACGGACGGAGGGACGGACGGACGGACGGACAGCGAAGTCTCAGTAATAGGGTCTCGTTTGACCCTTTGGGTACGGAACCCTAAAAACAGCCACTCGGATCAATCTTCAGGTTAAGCCGCACTTACCTACGTTGGTCTGTAGATGGGTGACCACCCATTACATACCGAGTTTCCTCCGTGCCTCGGAAAGCACGTTAAGCCGTTGGTCCCGCCTGTCATTTGTAGATCTTTGACATCCGTTACAGGAGTGGCCCGAAAGTCTGACAACCGGTCTTACCAAGGGGAACAACCAGTATTACCCAGTACTAACTGGGTTGTGGAGGTCAGATAGGGGTCAGTAGGTCGTCTTAGGGGCAGCAGTCTCTCTATGTACTGGTATTTTGCTGCATCCGGTTAGACTGGAGGCCAACCCCGTCCATTGAACACAAATTAATATGTAGACTGGGGATAGAATGTGCATTAATTTATTTGAGCTAAAACCGTTTGAATTTAAAGTCCGTACGCATGTATGTGTGCGTGCGTTAGTTTTCAGTCATCGCATGCAATTAGACTTCTGTACTACCTATTTCATGGCAGAGATAAAATGGGACGATCACCGTTTTTCGCAGAAAACTCATTTTAGGACTCCTTTGATCATTGCCAACGGTAAAAAAACCGGCCAAGTGGGAGTAAGCCTCGCCCACAAAGGGTTCCATAGCACCAAGCAATATTATATATTTTTTAAAGCACATTCATTGGTCAATTTACATTTAACAGCAAAACTAAATTTGTTTTACATAGTATGTAAATGAAAAAAATGAAAATTACTGTGCAGCAGTACTTACATTGCCATCCTTATACGTTTTGAAAATTTGTAAATTCGTAAGAAACCACCTTTCACTCTTTGAACAGAATGATAAGTCTCCACTTAAAAGCAAAATAGTATATTAGTCGTGCGTCGAAGCAGATTAAAGCTATGTGCCAAAAACTGCCACACCATGGCGGTATAAATATGTAGGGTGACTAATTACCATTAGTGACCTATACTTAAACACGTGATTGTACTCATGATAACAAACAACTTTCACAAAGAAATATTTTTTTTTAACTCATTCTCTTGACTGACTGACAGACAGACTGTCTTTCTTTCTTTAGGGGTCAGCACCCCTTGACCACCGAACTTTTTTCCCATTTGACAACGGAACAATAGAAAGGAAATAAAATTTAGCCATTATGTTTAAGTCCCATGTAATAGAGGGCGAGCCTATTGCCATCAACTGGGCACAAATCCAGACTAATACTAATGACAAATTGAAAAACTTAATATCCCAATATCACTTCTTTCCCGATCAGTAATGAGGCAGTCGTCGATTTAGAACATGTGCACAAACAATGCAGAGAGGAAAACTATTTTTTTTTTTTAAAACAATCGTTTGAATTTGCGAATTGTTATCCGTTTGCTGCAAGATTATTTCTGTGAATTGCTGGAGTGTGCAATTTTTTGTAATATTTTTTGTGTCGCTGAATAGTGCCGCGGGGGATATAGTTTGAAAAAAAGGTTGCTAATGGTTTCTTTTTTTCTGGGCTGGCAACCTCATGTCCAGTTTCAGTTGTGTTATTCATTGCTGCATAGTGCCGTTGAATATCCCAGTATTGGCAAAGCTTAAACTAAATTTTGCTGCTTAGAAACATCACTGAGCAACTTGAATGTATGTAGGTACAATATGAAATCGCAATAACCGCAGTGAAGAGATTTTTTTTTTTACCGACTTCTAGAGAGGAGGAAGTTATGTATTCAACCAGCATATTTTTTATCATGTACCTATTTTAACTGAGTTCCCCGTGATTACTGGTCCGATTTAAGTGATCTTATTTTAATGTGGTAGAGGAACTTAGCGTAGTGGTCATTATTAACTTAGCATCGGCACTTTATGAGTTATCCTCAGCTATATGCATTTTTTCTTCTTCGTGTGGATGATGGACGACCTACAAAAAGCAACATACAACAAAACGTACTACAACGCCATCTATGAGAAAACAGAAGAACTAATATGGTCTGAATCGCGCAAGCAAAGTTTACATCGACTTAGGTAAGACTATGTAGAGAAGCCCGACAACAACTGTCGGACAGTGGCCCACCTGACATAACACAGGTCTGGTCGGAGGATCCTCCCTTTTCTATGGAGTATTCAGGAACTTTACACCGTGTTCCTCATACACTTACAATTGATACTAGACAAAAAAAAAAATGTGTTAGATACCAAAACTAAAAAGGGTACAATATCTTTTTTATGTACGAAAACAGGCTGAAAATGCAGCCAGTAGCCAGCTGGCGTACCATGGCGTCCTAAAGCAGTATTGTTTTATTCTTATTCCAGTGTGGGAAAGAGACGTAGCGACGGAGCGGACGGATGGTAAAGGAGCAAAACAATAATGTTGTTCGAACCATTTAAACCTATAGCATGCATGTGTAGTCATACGCATATCTGTGTGTGTATGAAACTATCCTTTTAAACTTTGTAATAACAAGTAGCTAGCTAGTATTCAAATAAATACGTAAGAAGCTACACCTCTTTAAATTACTCCACGTCCTTACAAAGAAATCTCAACCTTAAGTAAAGGGAACAAATGTTTTAAGACGTCATGGTAGGCCTTCTGTTCTCCGCCTGAACACAATTTCTACGAACCGTCATCTCTGGACATCATAATCCCTATCTTCATCCTAATAACTACTATGTATAAGTCCTTATCATTAAATTATCTTCAACATGTAACTTCCATCCAAGCATTCACACAAATAAATTATACAAACAAAATGATTTCGCGAAAGCCATCACAGACTCCATAGTGTAAAGTTTCGCTAAGCAGTAAGATTAAACTGTATAATTTGCAGACACGGTATTAAAGAGAATAAGTTCGCTGGTTTAATTGTTGAACTCCCGAGATGCTCCTAAACTTTGTACTCTTAGTCATAGAGGAAGAAAAGAGCATAGATGTGAAACTCCTTACGACTTCTCTTTAAGTACTGCGTAGGGCAGCCATCATCCTCTGCCTAGCCTTTTCCCAAATATGTTGGGGTCGGCTTCCACTCTAACCAGATGCAGCTGAATACCAGTATTTTAAATGGAGCGTCTGCCTATCTAGCCTCCACATCCCAGTTACTACTGGGTAATACGACACCCCTTGGTAAGACTGGTTGTCAGACTTTCGGGCCACTGACTACCTGTAACGACTGTCAAAGATCTACAATTGATAACGGGACCAACGGCTTCACGTGAGGCATGCAGGAAACTCGGTGTATATTGGGTGGTCACCCATCTACGGACCAACCTAGGCAAGCGCGGTTTAACCTGAAGGTCGCGTCGTGCGGCTGATATTATTCAGCCACGAGCTCCTCAACTATTAACATTTTGGCGTACTGCGTAGGCCAGTACGCCAATATAAGGACCTACTCCTCATAAGGCTAAAACAGCCACTGGCGGTATGGATCATTTATGGTCAGATCAGACGTATCTTAAATAGGTACACCAAGGTGATTTTATAACCCGGCCGCGTGCGCTGCAAGTGACAATGACCCTAATTGAACAGGGCTTTCTGGAGTGCCCGAAACTGTAGGCATTTTATAGTCGGCAAAAGTGTCGCTTCTAAATCTTCTTTAGTCTCTGTCTGGGCTTTGGGTGTTGTAAAACTGTAACACGGCTGCTTTCTTAAAGTTTGTATGATCTTCGCTGTGTACTGTTGCATTGTTATGTAATTAGGGTTAAATCTTGGTTGGGTGGGATATATTATTTCTGGATTAGATGGGATTTTGTGGGTGATGAATATGTGTTGAAGAGAACGGAGAGTTTTCCTTTGTGAGGCCGTTTACTAGGCTTTGGGATTTCAGACAGAAAAGTTTATTTAAAGTACGTACGTACGTTATGTACGTTTGTAGTAAGTAGTAGTTGGTATCTTAAAGTAAGTATTTGAAATTGAGAACCTGAAGAACCCTGGCGGTAGGAATACCTACAAGAACTCAACTTCTAATTTAATAAGTTTTTTTTTTTTCGAATGGTGTCTCGCAACCTAGGAGGCTATCGTCTGCGTAACCGGACTATCTTGTGGAACCCTTGAGTGTAAGGCCTACAGCCAGGGCATAAAAACTTACAAACTAAGCGACTACACGCTAAGGGCACCCCCTGTGGGGTACGAGCCTCGGCTTAGGGCATCGCTGGGGGAGGACAGCATGAAGACAGGCTGCATTTAAATGATAATCATTATCTAGGGGCTGATTTAAAACGTAATTCAGAAACCGACTATTGTTATACAGGGTGGAACAACCGACGCAAAAACGGTGACCGGGTACTCAGTAGATCATTGTGAACCTCCCAACATCGTAATTTCCCATCGTTATTTTTTTCTTAAACAGTTGTTCCATACATTTTGACGGTCTAGGTTTTGTAATATTATAGGAAACAGATTTTTTTTTTTTTAAATATTTAAAAAAAAAAAACTGCTTAGTCATGGGATTCGGAATGATGTACTATCATCTGCCTAGCCTTTTCCCAAACTGTCTTGGGGTCGGCTTCCATTCTAACCTGATACAGCTGAGTACTAATATTTTACATGAAGCGACTGCCTATCTGACCTCCACAACCCAGTTAGTACTGGGTAATACGACACCGCTTGGTGAAGACTCTAGTTGTCAGACTTTCGGGCCACTGACTACCTGTAACGACTGGCAAAGGTCTACAATTTACAGCGGTACCAACAGATTAACGTAAGGCACGGAGGAAACTCGGTATGTAATTATGGTCACTCATCCACGGCCCAACCTCGGCAAGTACGGCTTAACCTTAAAGACCGACCCATGTGACTGTTGAGGAGCCACGAGCTCCTCATGTGCTGACGTACGTGGTAACCGTTTCCACGATGTCTCTTCCACGATGTCTCTTCCACCCCGTTCAGCTTCAGTTCAGTTTTTGCAGATCTTTAAGAAACAAAATGAAGGTCCTAAGAAGAAAGTCACTTTCGCTTTCCTCACTTATAAAAAAGCCACTAAAATACGCCAGCCAATCACCGGGTTTGTTAACAGTTTAATTAAAATTGGTCGACTCGTTAGTTGAGTAGTCGGAAGCGCTTGAGGTCCTGGGTTCAATTCCCGGCTCGGGGAAAGTGTTATTGGGTTTTTCCATGGTGCACTAAATACACCATATCCCATATCTTATCGTGGGTGTCGTAAGAGCCGACTATGGGACTTAACAGAGAATGGGCAGTAGCATGCATGGGTTCTCTGTGTTTTTGTAACAACCGCACTGCGATCGTCAACCCGCCTGCCAATCGTGGCGATTATGGCAAAACCCCCCAAAACGTCATTGCGGCGAAACTTGGGGCAGGCCTATGTCCAGCAGTGAACGTCTTTTGGGCTGAAATGATGATGATGATGATGACTAATTACACATCTGCCTAACTCTTTGGGTATAACAGGCGTGATATTATGTTTATGTTAAAATTGGTCCCATGAAAATGAGGTACAAAATTCTCAAGAGATGCTGAAAATAACGATTTTTTTTTAAATTGTTGCCTAAAAAATTGTGTGTTGCATTTCACCAAAAACCACTGTTATTTTTTTCTATATTTCAAACATTACAATTAAAAATGTCTTCACAATGTTGCCATTTAATTTATAATCTTTTGAATAAACAAAGAGGAATTATGCAAATAGACTTATTATACAGAAAGCAATCAAAAATTAATCGCCGCTAACAAAACGTAAATTCTCAATTTTGAGTTGTTATGCCTATTTTACGGGCCTCCTGTTTTCATAAACTGGCTTTATCTAGTTTTAGGGTAACTCCAGTAGCTACATCTAGGGTTAATAGGCACTAGGTACTTACTGGATAACTAGGCAAATAAATAAGTCTAGTTTTTTGAGATATTTATTAACATACAGAGAGCAGCGGTGGCCCAGGGTTGGCAGCCCCGACTTACGAGCAGTAAGCCGTGGGTTCGAACCCAGACAGGCGCATTACTTTGTGTCTTTGTAGAATCACTGCTGACCTCAAAAACGGTGAAGGAAAACATCGTGAGGAAATGTTCTAGAACTAAAAATTCGATGATATGTGACATCTATCAACAAGCACTGGGCCCGCGTGGTGCATTACAGCCCACTCACTCTCATAGATAGGAGGCCTGTGTCCCAGCAGTGGGAACATTATAGGCTGATGATGATTTACATAAAACTACTTTCAAACATAATTCTAAAGGTACACGTTTTAATATTTCTGATATAATTTCGTTACATCCACTACCACAAACTATATCGTAAATATAGTAGAAAATAATGAACAGACAGTAGTTTTCTATGACATTATTACAAAATAGTTTTTTCGGTAGTTCGTTATTCATTAGCTTTATGACATATCTTATTGCTATGGGGATAAACATTTAACCAATGATAGGAATTCTAGCCACACGCTGCTACTAGGTTAAACCGTGCCAAGGTTGGTCCATGGATGGGTGACCATCTTTACATAGGTACCAAGTTTCCTCAGTGCCTCGGAAAGCACGTTAAGCCGTTGGACCCGGCTGTCATTTGTAGATCTTTGACAGTCTTTATAAGTAGTCAGAAGCCGAAAGTCTGACATCCAGTCTTACCAAGGGGTATCGTATTACCCAGTTACTAGGTTGTGGAGGTCAGATAGGCAGTCGCTTCATGTAGAATACTGGTACGCAGCTGCATCCGGTTAGACTGGAAGCCGACCCCAACAAAGTTTGGGAAAAAGGCTAGGCAGATGATGAGGAATACTACTCTTAGTAAGATCTTACACACAAATAAAAACCATTTATAACAGATAGAAATACACTAAATTATCTCCTAGAAAATCTAGATTCATTTTCCGATTGAGTTCATTACTGGATCGACGGAAGCTGAAGACTCAAACACTTTGCCTAGCTCAAAACCACGACGAAGAAAATTCGCAATTTCAAATGTATTTACATTAATTCCTTCAGTAAATTCGATTGTTCCTATTATATCAATTGAATTAAATACCTTTGGAAACAGTTGAAAACAGTTTTGTATACGAATTCTTTAGGAAACTTAATAAATATTAAAGAACCCAAGTTGGTTCCTTGAATTTATTGAAAGTCTTAATTCATTAATTATTAACCTGGCTGGCACTGTAAGAGGCCTTGGCGTCGTCGATTTTGAAATCGAAAATACAATTTCTCTTTATATGCAAACAATTTAACTAAAATAGTAATTAAATTGTTTGCAACACGCACGATAAGTAAGATCATTAGATATGAATACATTCTTAAAATTATGAGAATGTTATAATGTGAAACCTGTATTATTGAAGCAAAAATATTTGCAGGAGTTGGAGTAGTTTCTACTACTACCCCATGGGAAATAATAACAAAACATCACGCAATCCCAGAAGCGTTAGAAAAAGGTGCAGTCCCATGTAATTTCTACCGGACACAGATCCAGATTTCGTGGCTGCTACTAAAAAATCCTGATAGAAAAACCCAATTACACTTTGCCCTACCCGGGAATTGAATTCAGGACCTCAGGACAGACACATACCTTCAGGAGCTCAGTAGTCACGCATGCGACCGCTAGACCAGGCAGGAGAAATGAGAATGAGCAAAAAGATGTGAGTATGTTACATAAAAACTATTTCTTTAAAGCAATCGCAAAGATTTAAATCATTATGGGACTGTCTTCTGTTGCGGAACACTTATACAACGACTTCAATTTTTGCTCGAAAAATAATTTTGTGATATGAAACAAATATTATATAACCAGTTTTCAGTTTCCCCTTACACTAATCCTGAACAAACAAACAAACAAAACTACAACTTAACGATACCAAAACAAGCACAAATAACAAACTTACAAAAACATCGTAAACAAAAGTTTGATTTCAAGTAAGGAATAATTTATTTTAATACAAATAGCGAGGAGTGCATCCAACCAATCGGCTGGCGTCAAATAATCCGGTTTCCACCGCTCGTTACCAGTTTAATCCAATTCCTTTCGGTTGAAACTAGAAAAGTTTTCGATTCAACCGCGACCGCCCGGCAGAATGAATGTAGCGAACACACAGACACACACACAGACTGATAATAAGTAGTAAATTAGTTGAACATTCCTTTTACATAGGAATTTCATTAAATATCGAACTGGTAATAAGTTTTAATTTGGTGAGAGTTTTTAGTTTCGGGTTGTTTTTAGTGGTATTGGATTTTGAGTTTATTTTTGCAGAGTGCGAAATGTAAAAGCTTGTGTACTCTTATTTTGATCGTGTTTTGGGCACATGTGCGGGAACGGAGCTTAGGATTGTTCTAGATTTTGATTCTGTCTTGACTATACACAACGTGTAACGTTAAATGCGCAAAACTTGAAAATAGTTTGATCAGAATAACGAGCAGAATCAATTGAACCACTTTTTAATATAGGTCACACTTTTTCAAAAAATCTTCATTGAAATGTTGCCCTGTCTATTTGTTCATAGCTCAAGCAATAACGTGCGCAAACCCTCCAAAATATTATAGGTAAACAAACACAAGTGTTTGTCGTCCAATTTAAATTTTCTCATACGCGGGAAAAAAAGAAAGAAAGAAAGAAACGATCAGAATTGCCAGTAAAACTAAAACAGCACATAAAACCTTTAGGTTTTTTTAAATGTTATTTTTTTGTCTCAGAATTAAGTTATTTGAATTAAAAATTTGAGGTGTCTGAGGTTTTGCGCATTTAGTGTTACACGTTGTAGAGACACAAAAGAGCAAAGCCTCTGGAGTTACAGTTTTTCAAAGGTGAATAAGTAGAATTGGAGAGACAAAAAGTATCTATGAATACAATAGCCCGAAAAATAAGTGAAAGTAAAACGATTTAGCTTTTTTAATAGTTAACTACCGATTAAAAAAGTGTATTTTTCAATCGGGTCTTCGGGGACAATGTCGAGCGAAACTGAAGCTTTCCTTTCAAGCCGTGCTGCCTGTAAACGTTGATCGCCGTTGATCGCACGTCGTAGATCGCGCGGCCTGTGTTCAAAATATAAGTAGATACCAATTTCAACGCAATATTCAAGGGTTTGCTGGCTGATTTGTTAAGACTCATCTCGGTGAAGCGATGGTTCGGATCCGGGTCGAAACATTCAGTTCTTTTTGAATATACTTTAGATCATTCGAAACAAATTCAATGTTGTAGCAGTATAATATTTTAAAACTTGAGTCATTAACGCTCTCTGTACTAGTAGCGCCATCTATTAGCGCTTGAAATACCTTAATCGATAAATCCAATCAATAACAGCTGTCATTGAGTCCGTAGTTCGAGTCGAGGTTGTCTATGAAATGTCGCGTGTGACATTTGACATCTGTACGATGCCAAGGTGAGGCTAGTACCTATGTGTAGCGGCGATTGGCGGCGGCGACCTCTCGCATCCGGCCCTGGTTCAATCCATGGTCCGGAGCGAGAGGGAATGGGAAGCCGTCGCCTCTTTCTGCGAAGCAGTCATGCTAGCGAAGGAGGTGGCGGAACGTGAGAGGGAGAGAACCTCACGTCCCAGCCGCCGTGGGAGACGCCCCGGACGTCGGGGGGCAACCAGTGGCCCCCGGCCGCCGTAGGCGCGGGCCTGTGGACGGTGAGTAATGGGCTAGCTCACCGTCCGTCCGTCTAATGACGACAGGCCGTGCCGACGGCGCGTTTGTGTTCCACGCGCGCCTCAAGGAGATGTCAGTAAATCGGAAGGGGTCCGAGAGGGCCGATGCCTGCCCGGGCTGCGGGTTGTTCGAAAGAGATACCCTGGCCCTGGAACATGGATGGGTTTTAGTCAGTCAAGTCTGACACTGCCTTCCGCTCCGCCCAGAGCGGGAGAAGTCATTTGATGATTTCCCATCCTAAAAAAAAGGCTAGTACCTATGTTAGCGACACAACACAATTGACATCCAGAGCTCGAACGTGCCGGATGTGTGCACTGATTCTGTTCAACCACGGGCAACAGGGCAGATACTGATGATTTGTCGGAATTAAATCTCCCTGCATCTCCGACATGCATACAAATAAGTACTCGTAGAAAGCTGCATAAACAATAAGTGGATGCATTAAAATACCTCAACGTAATCCCCCTTCTCAAAGCTCTAAAAAAATGCTGTAAAAACAGCTAGCTTCAGAAAGCAGACACAATAATTTGTAGGGTAGCAGAGCGAACGCTCATTGCGCTCCCAAGGCGGGATAAATTTGCATTCGTACTGTATACTAGAATAATGGACCGTCCAAAAGGAGGTGAGCAGTAAAACAATTGTTATTATGAGAACTTGCTCCCGATGCACCCGCAACTAAGTTGTAGTCTGTTTCCACGGATGTTAGAGAAATTAGCCAGTGTAAGCTGTCGCTTATAATTGTATATATAAGTAGAAAAATGAGAAGTATATGGTGACCACAAAACCGCCTGGCCTTTTTAGGCCAGGTGGTTTTGTGGTCAATCTAATAATTAAGTATCTAATCTAATAATTCTCGAACTATAACAACACCCAAATACAAACTTTAGACTTACATTATAATAACGTTAAAATCGAAGACGTCCTTGACACAAAGTTCTTAGGTATTACATTAGATAGATACTGTAATTGGAAAGCTCACACAAATCGCATATGCTCTAATCTAAACAAATTTGTCTTTGCACTAAGAAGGCTTAGAAAATTGTCAAGTTTGAAAACTGCTATGGCTGCGTACCATGGATACGTTAGCTCAATACTCAGATACGGTTTACTTGTATGGGGTAACTCTACGTTCATAAAAAAAGTATTTATAACCCAAAAAAAATGTGTCAGAGCCATTTGCGGCGTTGGACCGCTCGATTCATGTAGGCCTCTATTCAAAAAGCTGGGCTTACTTACTCTAACTAGCTTGTACATTTTAGAAGTAGGCATGTTTGTTAAAAAGCACCCAAACCTATTTACTAAAGCAACCGAAAATAAAAAGTTTCTCTCTAGAGATCCCACCAAACTGGCTATAACAAGATGTAGAAGCGCTCTCTTGCAAAACAATTGCTATAGCATGTCGGTCAAAATCTTCAATAAAATTCCGAAACAAATCAGAGAACAGCCAATTAACCATTTCAAAAAGAAACTGAAGAAGTGGCTCTTTAATAATGTGTGTTTTACACAATAAATGAGTTTTTTACTTATAAACCCATTTGTAATCGGTAAGTAGCATAAGTTCCCATTTTTAAAAACTATTGTTCCTTTTCACATTCCTACATGTATTTTTTTTTATTGATGTTATATTTGTTCCTTGCTATATCGTTTTTCTAATTTTATTACTTTATCCTGTAACCTAAACACAATTATTTTAAATTCTAAAAGTATATTATCATCAAGTATAAAATTAATGTTTTTTTTGTAACTAAAGGTTTAAGTTTGATACCTAAATTACGATTTCATTTTGTTAGGTATTTAAATTTAATTTTAAGTTTGCATGCTGAAAAAAGTCGGCGAAATATGTGAAACCTTTTTATTTATAAGACCATAATGTACCATATTTCATGCGAATAAAGAATCTTGAATCTTGAAAATATGCTAACTACTAATAATAAAGCTGAAGAGTTTGATTGTTTGCTTGAACGCACAAATCTCAGGAACAACTGGTCCGATTTGAAAAAATCTTTCAGTGTTCGATAGCCTATTTATCGAAGCAAGCTATAGGCCATATTTCGTCACGCTACAACCAACAGGAGCAGAGCAGCAATTAAAAATGTTGCGAAAACGGGGAAAATGTGACGCAGAATAAGTTGCGCGGGACAGCTACTGATGAATAAAATTTGTTTTTGTTTTAGTTAGATTTCGTGATTTTCTGGCAGGTAGTTGGTATTTTTTTTTAACTATTACCCACATTAAGAATTTCTCCTATATCGCGTTCGCTGGTGCGTTTACAAATATTTAAACTCGCATGACACAAACAAACCTTCAGACCCGAAACAACTACCTGTAGGCCATACACGACACGCAGCGTAGTACGGTAGTCAATCGCTCAGCCGTGCCGTCATTTACATGTAACCTGTATCTTTTCTTTAGAATCATTCGTCGGGTCGTTGAGCTCCATAATGTAATAGAAAATAATATACTTTATTGTACACCAAAATTTATTCTTAGTAGAGCTGTACGTTTGTTTACTGACACATGCTTGCACTGGATAAGTCCAATAAAATCTGTGTGGTTCTTTTCTCAAAAGACCAAGTGAGACGCTAATTTGCCATGGTAGTTTTTGAATGTGAGTGTGATGTGATTTGAATGTGAGTAGTCTTCTCATAATTAGAATACTATTTATTAATTATGGGAAACTCTTATCACATCTAAATTAAAAATAAAATGCTGAAGTGTTTCAACAACCTCATCATATCAATATTATTTCATCTAATAAAATACTCGCCGAAAAATCTCGTGTTACAGTGAAAATAGATCCTAGAAATGCATAATTCCACAGTAGAAATAGCAGCATCCCTGTTTAGCGCCGGCCCTCTGGCATGAAAACCGTTACGGAATCATTGGAATATTACCTTTACTTAATTAAAATAATTTTAACATCGTTTCACAATAAAAAAAACCGGCCAAGTGCGAGTCGGACTCGCGCACAAAGGGTTCCGTACCATTATTTATAAAAAAACGAGCAAAAAAACTAACTTTTTTGTATGGGAGCGCCCTTAAATATTTATTTTATTCTGTTTTTAGTATTTGTTGTTATAGCATCAACAGAAATACATAATCTGTGAAAATTTCAACTGGCTAATTATCACGGTTCATGAGATACGGCCTGGTGACAGACGGACGGACGGACGGACGGACAGCGAAGTCTCAGTAAA
This sequence comes from Cerastis rubricosa, assembly GCA_949152445.1. Classification (NCBI taxonomy): domain Eukaryota; kingdom Metazoa; phylum Arthropoda; class Insecta; order Lepidoptera; family Noctuidae; genus Cerastis; species Cerastis rubricosa. The sequence goes on from OX424547.1 coordinate 7,564,029, forward strand.
AGGGTCCCGTTTGACCCTTTGGGTACGGAACCCTAAAAACAGCTATTAAAGTAAATAAAACTATTGTAATTATTCAGAATGTAGACCCCATATAAAAACAAACACGGCGAACGTAATGAAAATCTAACTTATTTTAAAATAGATTCTTATTCTTATAGAGCTGTCCTGGGGGCCTACCATGACATCTTAAAACATTATTGTTTTACTCCTTTTCCAGTGTGGGAAGGAGATGGCGCTAGACATCCTGTATAGCTCCGTCTCTTTCCCGCTCTGCAATAAAAGTAAAACAATACTGCTTTAAGACGTCATGATAGGCCAGCTGGTGTCTGTCGCTACATACTGGTTGGACAAAATCTGAGTCAAGAAAGTCACTTTTTGGGACTTATTCACCCGAACAGGGCCCACCAAAAGTGACATTCATACGGTAAAGTGAAAATACGAATGACATTACCCGAAAAGCTAAACTCAAATATTGAATCTCGTCATAGAAATACGAAAACTACCCGATCCGCTAGGCTGTCAGCTTAAGCCAAACAATTACTAAAACAGAATAAAAGCTGGAATAAAACTAGTAGGCCCAACAAAAGTAAATCACCGTTAAACTAATATAAAACAAAGACCCTAGCTACAACCATAACCTCCACTAATTAATTCTCTATTACAGCAATATTTTTCATAACAAAAAAACATTACACAGAACCTTAATAACTCAACGAGAATACCCGGGTATCAACTCCGCCCGGTTAAAGTAGACAACAAGCATAAATTCACCAGGCAGAGTCGGCTAAGATTTTAATTTAACTTGAACCATTCTTCTTAATTTGTTAGTAGAATTTTAAAAGGCAAAGTTGGTATCATGTTGGCAATGTTGCCACTTTTAGACAGACAATTGTGTCGTCTCAGACCATAATATATGGGTCCAGTTATTGTTGGAAAGCAATTGCCCATAAAAAAAGTTGTTCGGTTAATGAAGAATGATGGAAATGTGCCTTTTTGGGGTCATTTTTGGCTGGAAAGGTGATTTAAGTTGAATTTACGGGATTGTTTGTAACTGGCACGAGTGGTTTGTAACTGGTGTTAACGTGGTCGTTACAAAACTTCTTATACTAAATTAGGAAAGTAAAATGACAGAACAGCTTTTCTACCTAATTATACGAGTCTTTCACCAGTCCATAAAAGTCGTAATTTGTAAGGACATACCCTATTGGTGAAGTTCTTCAAAATTAGTCAAGTCTGTAGTTTTTGTTTGTTTTCCGACCGGCGTGCGTGCGTGTATGACCAGAAGAGTGCGCGTTGACGAAAAAAAAAAGCGGCCAAGTGCGAGTCGGATTCGCGTACCAAGGGCTCCGTACAATTACTTATAAAAACGAGAAAAAAATAGACTGTTTTGTATGGGAGGCCCTTTAAATAATTATTTTATTCTGTTTTTAGTGTTTGTTGTAATAGCGGCAACAGAAATACATAATCTGTAGAAATTTCAAATGGCTATCACGGTTCATGAGATACAGCCTGATGACAGACGGACGAACAGTGAAATCTCAGTAATAGGATCTCGTTTGACCCTTTGGGTACGGAACCCTAAAAAGGAGGCAGATGGGGTACCTTTTGCCTTACATACTTGTGAGGATTGTTGTAGGTGACGTTCTGTGGTTTCTACCTGCCTCCATGAGAAGAAGGCATGTGTTGTGTATATGTTATAATTATGTGTGGTGGTTCTATTATTCTTTATTTAGTCTCCTGCTTGATATGAATATTAAGTTCTTCCTCACACGTCCACTGTTCTTTTCTAATTAATCTCCTTCTTCTTAATGCCCAGGCGCCTTTATGAGGTCGCTACTGTTGATTTTGGTTTTCAAAAGTGTTGCTTGGGAGTAGTGTCGCAGGTTTATGTCGCACATAACAGTTAACATATTTAAATGGTGCCATCGCCTTGTTAATATTAAACAAGAAATGGTCTACAAACAACAAAAAGCGATGGTTTTAATAAACTCGCTAAAAATTCTTTGAAGATTCTTTGACACACAATAGTCCATTAAAATAAAAAACAAAGGAACTCAAAGAACACGCTTATCGAATTTCTTAAAACAGTAGAAACATCTGCCCGGTTCCCGTCTAAAATTAAAATTCTTCCCTAAAAGATGGACGCCACTGAGTTAGTTAAAACTCAAGAACAATTTCGAAAGGAACTGCACTTGTTGGAAGGAAAGCATTCAATTCTAATTTTACCTTGTTTTTTACCTCCTAACTCACATTTAAGAGAAAATTCACAAATTGCTCGACAAAACTTTTGTTTTTTATGAGTTCACAAGTTTTATTTTTCGTGCTGAAGACATTTTTCATTATGGTAATTTGATCTAATAGGGGGTGAAAATAAATTGGAGTGACGAGAGGCTCTTGGAACTTGAAGTTTTACACATGAATGGTGGTGTGGTCTGTATAGTTATTTAGAAACGGGTATGATTTTATCAATACCCTAATAAATGCATTTTCATTGACCTAATAAATAATATTTGTTCCCAAAATAGTAGATCTGTCACCTAAATTGAATCATCAAATAATATCAAAACGCTTACGTAAATATTAATTAAGAATTACTTGGAAATAATATCAATCATCAAGTAATTTTATTACGTTTAAAAATAATAAAAGTGTCACGAAAATTGAATCATCAAACAATGTAAAAATGTTTACATAAAAACTCCAAACCACAGGTCCAAACTAAGGCGTTGTCGACGTAGCCCCGCTAGGCGGGGCTCCTATTTCTGTCTGCAGGGTTTACAGTAACCTAACACGAAGGGGATGTCGGGGTCTTAGTTCGCTCGCTCCGCTCGCTCACTAGACCCCGCCATCCTCTTCGAACCTAACCTGTCCGAGTCGGTGTGCCCAATGTCTCGTATAAAGCATTTCTTCATAGAAATAAGGAACTGATCTATTTATTTGGTGACAGATCTACCATTCCGAGCACAAAGCTATTATTTAAGTAATAAAACTATTATTATAAGAACGAAGTTTATATTCATCTAATGCACTACAATTTTATTGGTAATCCATCTCTTATTTTACACATGTCTCAACATTTATTTGATAATTCATACCTGGGAACACTTTTTGTTTATCTGAGAACGAAAATATTTCGTGGCGTTAGATCTATTTACTAGGTGATACAACTTTGATGACAAATATAAATTTTGGTGACAAGAAATAAAGTTCCCTTTAGAAACTTCCTGTGCCCGCTACTTCGTCCGCGAGGTATTTAACAAAAAAGTAATTTAGTTTTGTTTTTCATTTTGTATTTTTATTATTTTAGTTTTTTTCTAAAATAGAAGTAGCCTTAGGTACTCCGTATTACATCAGTTATCTGCCAGTGAAAGTCCCGTCAAAATCGGTCCAGCCGTCCCAGAGATTAGCCCGAACAAAAAGGCAAACTGACCAAAATTGTAAAAACTTTATTCTGGTATATGTACCGTATATACATTCATATGCATGCGGTTATTTTAATACTACAAACAGACACTTCAATTTTATTTATTTGTATGTATGTATGTATAATAATATAATAATAATAATCCATTTATTGTCAGGTTACATAGATATGTCTAGATGTATAGATTATGTTTTTGTGTTTTTTTTTTGTTTTATAGCTCAATTCATTATGTGCCTAGCCGTTTCTTGTCCATGTTGGAGTCGGCTTTCAGACTAACCGCTGCAACTGAGGTCAAAATAACAAACGAGGTCTTGGCTTTGGTTCCCGGCTCGGGCAAAGTGTTATTGAGTTTTTCCGTCACGAATTTCTCAGTACAGCCACGGAGTCTGGTAAGTAATTTGTGCCCAGTTGATGAATCATCATACTATTAATAGGATTACTTTGTAAAGTCTAGATCAAAAAGACTTCCCAGAAACTGCGTTTAAATTAATCCAAATGGCACTGGTACTCTAAATTGATAATTGAAGAGTTCGGACACAAAGTTTTGAAATTCAATAAGTGCATTTGAAAAACCCACTGAAACAAATGTGATTGAATAGAGAGTTGATTTATCATTAATGTTAAGTTTGGCATACTGCGTCACCCATAAATTTCTATATTATCCTTTAAGCATGGTTGGTTTTCTTGGTTGTTGACTGCCTCGTTGGTTGACAGCTGTCCATGAGGTCCTGGGTTCGATTCCCGGGTCAGGCAAAGTGTTATTGGGTTTTCAATTAGGAATTTCTCAGTAGCAGCCACGGCAACCCTTCGGGGATTTCAGGGGTGATGATAAATGTTATATTGGTTAGTTGTTTAAGTCGACGGAAATAACCTTTAAAAACTATGACTTAGTTGCAATAGTTATTTCCCGGGGACCGTCCATTAATCACGTGAGGCTTGAAAGGGGGGGAGGGGGTTTCACGAAATATCACAAGGGGGGAGGGGGGTGTAGTAATATATCACCTGTATTTATTTTTTTCTCGATTCGCGATTTCTAAACTGAAAAGCGGCGTGTGTACCTTGACTCGCCGTTGCGAGGCAACGAACGAAGTACCTGTATTTAATGATAATATTTTCAAAATTTTAACATTCTTTGTTAGGTACTAAAAATACACGTGATTTTGCGTGGGGGCGGGGGAGTTAGTCTTAAACCTCACCACGTATCACCAAGGGGAAGGGGGGGGGGTAAAAATTTCTAAAAAAACATCACGTGGTTAATGGACGGCCCCTAGGATAAAATTGGTTTTCACTATATTTGTTTATTTTGTCTCAAAATATGAAAAAGTCGTCGGCCGACCAGCGGACATTGTTAAACCATATAAAATTCAATCGCAAACTCTTGGCTGCAATGAACTTGCAGGATTTAAATATGCAGGAGTGCGGATGACTGCGGTAGTCGGGAGGGCAAACTTGCACACTGCTAACTGCTATGTTTGCTAGTTTTTGGGAAATGTTGGCGTGAAATTGTGGACAAACATAAAAGGTTTTTAATCACTTCATCATCTGCCTAGGCTTCCAGTCTAACCGGATGCAGCTGAATATTGCACCAGTATTTTACATGAAGCGACTGCCTATCTGGCCTCCGCAACCCAATTAGTACTGGGTAATACGATACCCTATGTTAAGACTGGTGGTCAGACTTTCCAACCACTGACTACTTAAAGATTTTTATTTACTTGTGCCGAGTATTAATAATGCTAGAGACAGAAGAAACTGAAGATAAAAAATAAAAAGTAACAAAGCAGTACGCGGACTATAACAGATTATAATGCAAAAAATATTTTTACATAATATTATCATCATATTCAGCCGAAGTGCGTGTCTTGGGTTCGAACTTAACACCTATGACTTGGCAGTCCGACGCGCTCACACCAATAAGCCACGACAACATAAAAAAAAAAAACATAAAATAGTTTTTGTTAAGGCTAGAAGTTGGGGTGATAGATACTCGTAAATCATCATCTGCCTATCCTGTAGCTTCATCTATCCTTCTTCTTCTTCTAATTCAGAAAGCTTATAGAATAGAATACAACTTTATTGTACACCAAAAATTAAACACAACGGGCTTAAAAAACTAATAATTGTATGGTTACAACGGCGGTCTTATCGCTTACAGCGATATCTTCCAGACAACCTTTGAATGGACATTGGAACAATTGGACGAATTATAATAAAAAGTGGGTAGTTAGTGGTGTACTACACAAAAATTTTAAATAACAAAAGTAAAGTTACTTATCTACTTCATATAATTATATGAAGTAGATAACTTTACTTTTGTTATTTCACATTTTTGAGTCAGTCGTTTTACTGACTGTCTGACCTTCACAATATCGGCTAACACGATAACGATCGACAGAATAATATGCTGACTGAAATTATTCATATAACAGTTTGTCGAAGCACGACTGGTGTGTTTTAAACTGGAAGAACCAATCTATACTATATACTATACTAATAATAAAGCTGAAGAGTTTGTTTGCTTGAACGCGCTAATCTCAGGAACTTCTGGTTCGATTTGAATAATTCTTTCAGTGTTACATAGTCCATTTATCGAGGAAGGCTTTTATGGGTTACATATCATCACGCTACGACCAAAAGGAGCGGAGCAGCAATGAAAAGTGTTGCGAAAACGGGAAAAATGTGACGCAGATGAAGTTGCGCGGGACAGCGGAGAAACAGTTTACATTCAGTGACATTCGAACAGCGATAACGATTGACCTCATCATCTGCCTGATGAACCAGAAGCAGATACCAAGACTGGTTGTCAGACTGTCAGGCCACCGACTACTAGTAATTGGAACAACTTTCTGAAGGTCATACAAATATTTTTTCCGTGCGAAATGGAACCCGCGACCCGCAACGCAACAGCCAATCGCATAGCCACTGCTCCAACCAATACCATCATGTTTATTGATAGTGTTGTTGTAGGAATAACGCTCGTGGCTAAATAATAACAGCCGCCCAGGTCGATCTTTAAGGTTAAGCCGTGCTTGCCGAGGTTGGTCTGTGGATGGGTGACCATAATTACATATCGAGTTTCCTCCGTGCCTCGGAAAGCACTTTAAGCCGTTGGTCCCGGCTGTCATTTGTAGATCTTTGACAGTCGTTACGAGTAGTCAGAAGCTAAAAGTCTGACATGCAGCCTTACCAAGGGGTATCGTATTAACCAGTTACTGGGTTGTGGAGGTCAGATGGGCAGTCGTTTCATGTAAAATACTGGTACTCAGCTGCATCCGGTTAGACTGGAAGCCGACCCCAAGATAGTTTGGGAAAAGGCTAGGCAGATGATGTTGTAGGAATAACGCTATGAAAACTTCTTTCATCCGTAGAATTTAACAACTTAAAAGACTTATCAAGATTTAGAAAAGAAAAATCTAGAGCATACATTTTCTTGCATAAAACCTTCACGTTCTAGAATTTTAAAAGATTCCACGCTAGATAACTTAAAAAGTAATAACATTAGAGCTAGCTTCGGGCTACTTTATCTTGCTAAACTAATGTTTATTTTGGTGAATATTCAGATATTCAGCGGTTTCATCCAGTTTCATACTGCGATGCGTTTCGTGTGAATATATTTGAATTTATTCAGGCTCTTTATTTCAGACCGATTCAATTCAAATTCATTGTTTAACGAAAACTAGTTAAATTTTGGAGACCAAAATTGTTTGTTTCACATGCTTCTGTTATTAATGTATAGGAAAGTAAATTGAATGTCGGATTTTTTAATTGTTTTGTTAGTTATGTTGATTTTTATGATAGTGATTATAATTTGCATTGGAAACTCCTGATTTTTGCTGAAATGGATGGTGTTCGTAGTTTTTGAGCATACTGCAATTTAGTGTTGATTACTGATCTTATAATATTATAAACAACATAATAGAAAATTTGAAATAATTTTCTTGAATAAGCCTGTCTTCTTTTCTGTCGATCTTTAAGGTTAAACCGTGCTTGCCGAGGTTGGTCCGTGGATGGGTGACCATAATTACATACCGAGTTTCCTCACGCACGTGCACGCTAAGCACGTTAAGCCGTTGGTCCCGGCTGCCATTATTTTGTAGATCTTTGACAGACGTTACGATTAGTCAGAAGCCAAAAGTCTGACATCTAGTCTTACTAAGGGGTATCGTATCACCCAGTTACTGGGAGTCAGATAGGCAGTCGCTTCATGTAAAATACTGTTACTCAGCTGCATCCGGTTAGACTGGAGACCGACCCTAACAAAGTTTGGGAAAAGGCTAGGCAGATCGTGTGTAGGCGTTCGTGTTCCACGCGCGATTCAAGGACATGTCAGCAAATCAGAATGGGTCCGAGAGGGCCGATGCCTGCCAGGGCTGCGGGTTGTTCGAAAGATATACCGTGGCCCTGGAACACAAAGGGCTAAGAAGGAACATGGATGGGTTTTAGTCAGTCAAGTCTGACACTCCCTTCCGCTCCGCCCAGAGCGGAAGAAGTCATTTGATGATTTCCCATCCTAAAAAAAAAAAAAGGCTATTCAGATGGCTGATCTAATTAATATTATATAAAAACATAAAAGAAAATTAGATAAATAGATAGGTATAATATTTTTCTTGAATAAGCCTGTCTTCTTTTTATCGCTTTACTTGTTGTCAGATTTTATGCCACCCATGGGCCCCTGGAGATGGCTTGGAACCCCCATAGAAAAGGGAGGACCCTCCGACCAGATGGGGTTTATGTCTGGTGGACTACTGCCTCCTAATAAGTCTGTATCAGAGAGGTTATGATATTTCGGTTTCGGATACGGTTAAGGATATGTAATGTTTGTGATTTCAGATTATCTGTTAGTTTCGGATAGTTTCGGTTACGGATATTAGATTGAAGTAAAATATAAACACAAATAGTATGTCATAATTTGATTTTATTTATAGGTTTTATCTAGTCTAGGTTATCATTTGGTATTATAATCGGTCATATAGGTAAGTAATTATTTAGATGTAATAATAATTACGTGAAACAAAAACCTGTCGAATCATATCGTTTTATTTAGACACCGCCCTTATAGGAAACTATCCGAAACTTGTAGAACAGATACGGTTGCGGTTACGGATATATTTTTATTTCGGATATCCGCTAGTTACGGTTACGGAGCTCCATAACATCCCTAGTCTGTATCTCCCAGGTATAGTTGATATCAACTGGCGAATCATAATCTAATGTTTAGAGACCCACCACCGAACCCATCAGTCTATAATTAGCGACCAGCGCCCGCACATTATAATTAATAATTACTGATGAATAGCTCAAGCAATTAATTGCTCGGCAATATGACGTCACGGTTGACATTCCACTGATATTCGACTAATGATCCCGTAAATTGCTCATAGCAATAATTGCCGCGAAAAATATATGAATTTGTTGATTAATTGGTTTTGAAATTAATAGCGATTTGTAGGTGGTATTTATGTAATCGATATGTGGCATTGGTCGGTGACCATTTACAAAGTTTTCAATAACTACAGTACTTTCACATAGGCTTTGTTTGGGTCAGAGCACCCTGATATTATGCAACATCACGCATCTTGCTAGGTGTCCTGCCCGGCTCCATTTGAGTTCCATAATACGATTTCCAATATAGAAGATCTTCGGTATTTTTGGTTAGTTATTTTTGCCGCAAAATAGAATAGAATAGAATAAAACTTTATTGTACACCAAAAATGAAACATAACGGCAACGAGCTTGCAAAACTGCTAATTATATGGTTACAACTGCGGTCTTAGCTGATAGCGATATCTTCCAGGCAACCTTTGGATGGACATTATGGAATTAAAATAAAAAAGGGGGTAGTAGTCAGTGGTGAACTACACAAAAAAAAATGTTTCGCAGCTCACCACTTAGGACAGATTAATATTGTATTAATGATGATATTTATCCGTGGTCCTAGGCAACTAAATGACTTCTTCCGCTCTGGGCGGAGCGGAAGGGAGTGTCAGACTTGACTGACTAAAACCCATCCATGTTCCTTCTTAGCCCTTTGCGTTCCAGGGGCACGGTATCTCTTTCGAACAACCCGCAGCCCTGGCAGGCATCGGCCCTCTCGGACCCCTTCCGATTTGCTGACATCTCCTTGAGGCGCGCGTGGAACACGAACGCGCCGTCGGCACGGTCTGTCGTCATAAGACGGACGGACGGTGATCTAGCCCATTACTCACCGTCCACAGGCCCGCGCCTACGGTGGCCGGGGGCCACTGGTTGCCCCCCGACGCCCGGGGCGTCTCCCGCGGCGGCTGGGACGTGAGGTTCTCTCCCTCTCACGTTCCGCCACCTCCTTCGCTAGCATGACTGCTTCGCAGAAGGAGGCGACGGCTTCCCATTCCCTCGACAGTCGCTCTCTCCATGTCGCCATGAGATCGCGCCGGAGGTCTGTCCGCTGAGCGACAATTTGCCGCGGCAGCGGAGTTTCCCCCCGGCGTAGTGCCTCCGCGCGCCATTCGTGCAGGCACGCGAGGACTATCGCCTCCAGATCCCATGGCGGCAATCCGGCCAAGAGGCTCGCCGCCTCGCCGGAGATCGTGCGGTACCCCCGGATCAGCCTTACGGCTACCACCTTCTGGGGCGCGTTCAGGTAGTGGGCGGCTCGCCGCCTCAAAGAACGCGCCCACACCGGGGCCCCGTAAAGGGCCATGGACCGCACAGGCAACTGGGCTTACCCTAGTTGTAAACGTCCCTTTGAGCCTATTGGCCTCGTTTGGTTCTGGCTCCTGCTGATATGGAGGGAAGTGGAAATTATGTTTTGCCTACTACTCCGCTATTCATTTCGTTGCGGGATCCAAGACAGTTAAATTGTTTCAAATTCATATTCATTTATTTGCGTTATATGCGTATAACATATATTTTTAACTGTATTCCATGCTATACTTCCCAATAATCTTCGTAATAGGTACGTATATATTTATAATTATAATCTTTCATTCAAGTATTCGTTAAAATTATAATAGCTTTTGTTTAATAGAAATAATTTTAATTTATTATTAAAGATGTTGTATTTATTTATGTTTCTTATTTCTTCTCTTATAGGTACTTGAAGAATGCATTTTTAATCGGGATGTAGGTATGTTTAATCTATTTTTATGACGTAAAGTAATCCTAGTTTATATGTCTTCTCTTTTTGTGTAAAAATTCAGATATTTACGTACAAATTTACAGATCTCAAAAATGTATACGCACGGTTGGGTTCATCTGGCATGTTGACCTTTATTATCTTGCCACTTTTCTGGTGTCCGCCACTGTTGATTCTGGCTTACAGGAGTTGCATTGGTTTAGGAACAGAGTGGCGCGCTAGTTGTCCCAAAAAAAAGAAATTACACAATAAACCAATAAACTGGTTTGGCCTTACACAAAATAATTTGGCCTTGGACAAAATAGTTTGGCTTTGGACAAAATAGTTTGGCCTTGGACAAAATAGTTTGACCAGCAATTGGTTTTAGCCGGTAACATTATTACACATATTGGTACTCATGGCTGTTCATACAAACTCAAGAGCCGTCACATTGTCTTGAAAGTTTATAAAGCTTCGCAAATGACAAGGTATTAAAACACTTAATGGACCACATGATATAATATTGTCTCGTAAACTAGCATACATTGTTACTAACAGGAGTTACGAATTCTAACAATGTACGTTATTTTCTTTTGCCCTTTCTTTTCCACGTTTTTCCCGTTTTGTTCTATAAAATAAAAGTAACTTTTTAAAGAAATGATTAGCATGTTACCAACGTCACAAGGAAAGCTAGGGGGTGTATTTCAGTCTCTTTATTCATGAGCATCTACTTAAAGATCCACTAAAGAAGAAATTGAAAAATTCTACGCTGATCTTGATGCAGCAATGAATAAATGCACAAAAATTATAATATTTTTGGGAGACATGAACGCAAAAATAGGATGTCCCAAAGAAAATGAGGAATTAGTCATGGGAAGATATGGTTACGGAAAAAGGAATGATAGAGGAGAAATGTCCATACAATTTTGCCTTCAATACAACTTAAAAATTTCTAATACAATTTTCAAAAAATCTAATAAGCTTCGGTGGACCCGGGGAGCACCTGATGGAAAATCAAAGAATGAAATCGACTTTATAGCTACAAATGTCACAAAAAATATACAAAACGTGAATGTCATAAGTAATTTGCAACACCCTAGCGACCATAGAATGATTAGAATCACCCTCAAAATGGAGAACAACAAGATATCTCGGGCTCACTATCGAGGCAAACCATATACAGAAAATAAAAGTGCAAACGAAGACCGACCATCCCTGACCGACTACGAAAAAGACAGTGTGCAACAATTCAACAAGAAAATTGAGACATTTTTACTTAAAGGCTACAAAAAACAAAATGAAAACACAACTGAAAAAAGAAATAAAGATTATATAACAGAAGAAATAGAAACACTGAAATATAAAAAACACGTATTAAAAAACAAAAAACACAAAACTAGGGAAGAAAAGAAAACTCTGAGTAAATTATACAGGATAATACATAACAAAATAAAACGAAATATTAAAAACAGGCGAATAGAGACTATTAGCAAATTCATAAAAGAGACGGGTGAAACAAAAAAGGCTTATAAAAAACTAGAAACTACCAAACATGTGATGGCACAGCTTCAGAATAATTCAGGAACCATCGTTACGCACAGAAGAGATCTAATGACAATAGCTACACAGTTTTACAAGAACCTCTACACATGTACAAATAAAAGCAACGAGAAACCAGTATATAAAAATTACAAATCAGCCCTAGAACCAGTCCCACCGTTTTTAGAAAACGAGATAGAGCTATCAATAAATAAACTAAAATCTGGAAAGAGCCCAGGACCTGACGGAGTGACCAACGAAATGATAAAAGCTGCAAAAGAAAAATTAATTAAACCAATCACTAAGCTATTTAACAACATCTTAACAACAAAGGAATTACCAGAAACATGGACATGCTCGGAAATAGCTTTATTATATTAAAAGGGCAACCCCAAATTGATTTCTAACTACAGGCCCATCAGTCTCATATCCTGCCTATATAAAGTATTCGCATCGACCCTACTGAGAAGTATAACAACGAAGATTGATGAGAACCAGCCAATAGAACAAGCGGGATTCATGAAAACTTTCGCTACCATTGACCACATTCACACGCTGAAAGTAATAATCGAACGGTTTACAGAATATGACCTTCCCATATATATTGCTTTTATAGATTACTCTAAAGCCTTCGATTCAATTTCACATAACTCTATATGGCAGGCTTTACACCAGCAAGGATTAGACCACGACTACATAGAAATAATCAAAGCGATCTACTTGAGAAGCTCTACAAGAGTACGACTGGAAACCAGAGGACCAACATTTCAAGTCGAGAGGGGGGTAAAGCAAGGGGATCCGCTTTCCCCAAAGCTTTTTATTGCAGTCTTAGAATCCATCTTCCAAAATCTTGATTGGAGTGACATGGGAATAAATATTAATGGCAAGTACCTCTCACACCTCAGGTTTGCGGACGACATAGTACTACTGTCGGAGGACCCGTACAAACTGAACCATATGATAAATTCCCTTAGTCATCATAGTGAGACCGTTGGGCTACAAATCAACTGGGACAAAACAAAACTTATGACAAACCGTGAACAAATACCTATATCTGTACAGACGGTACCTATAGAATACGTCGTGGACTATATTTACCTTGGACACCTAATCTCAACAAAATCTTGTACAGAAAAAGAGATCGACCGCAGAGTGAAAAGTACTTGGAATAGGTACTGGAGCATGAAGGAAATTTTCAAAAGTCCCATACCCATAAAACTAAAAACGAAAGCGATGAATATTTGCCTAACACCGGTTCTTACTTACGCATGTCAAACCTGGCCTCTCAAAAAATCCTACTTAAGTAAAATAAGAAGCTGTCAACGAGGAATCGAACGGAGTTACATGAATATCCGATTGAAGGACAGAGTCAAAACTTCATTGATAAGGAAAAAACAAAGGCAAAAGATGTGGTCAAACAGGTCCTGACACTGAAATGGAAATGGTCAGGCCATGTTCAGAGAGTTACGGATGAAAGATGGTCACAAAGTATTACAAATTGGTATCCAATGAACAAAAAAAGAAGGAAGGGTAGACCATGTAAAAGATGGAGTGACGACATCGTAGAAACAGCTGGAAACTTATGGCCCAGACTGGCAAAAGACAGAGTCAGCTGGAACAGTTTGGAGGAGACTTTCACCGCAAAAGGCGGCCCTTACACCTAACAATACTAATCATATCTTAAGTACAAACACTAACATCACTAACAAATAAATAAATAAGTACACAACACATTAGATATTAAATACAAACTAAATGAAAGGGATAAATAAAGCTAAATATAAAAAAAAAAATATCTACTTGATGACAACCTTTTCTACAAATTAAGTTATTTATTTATTGATTACTTTTTAGGAAGAGAATTTCCGATAATCCTACCTTTCCCCTTTACCCTTTCGTTATATTAAGAACACATTCTGTAAAATTTCAAGCGTTTAGACCCAAAATTTATTTAGGTTGTGCTTTGTCTGTGCATCCGTCTCTAAGCTACGCTGATTTATTATTATTATGGCAACCAAAACCGACAATATAACCCCACTTTAAACAGTTTGAACCCCTGAAATCCTCCTCGTTTATTCAGCCATTAAACAAAACTAAGTATAGTCCACGAGCCTTATCAAATCCGCATGAAATCTCTTCATAACTTCGCGTCAACTATTTGAGTGTTGTTACAAAGTCTGTGAGTGAGGATCTAAGAAGGAAGGGGTTATTGTGAGGAAATATCTACCTAGAGACGGAGAATATGGTCAAAGTTGACACAAACACCCTACTACAATTTTTATAGAGAGATAGACTGAAAAAACAGTAGAAAAAGACAAACCCCAAGGGGTATCGTATTGCGGGCCTGTGGACGGTGAGTAATGGGCTAGCTCACCGTCCGTCCGTCTTATGACGATAGGCCGTGCCAACGGCGCGTTCGTGTTCCACGCGCGCCTCAAGGAGGTGTCAGCAAATCGGGTCCGAGAGAGCCGATGCCTGCCAGAGATGCGGGACTGTTCAAAAGAGATACCGTGGCCCTGGAACACAAAGGGCTAAAAAGGAACATGGAGGGGTTTCAGTCAATACAAGTCTGACACTCCATTCCGCTCCGCCCAGAGCGGGAGGGGTTTTTTGATGTGTAGCGACCTACAAAAAAACAACTTACTACAAAAAGTACTACAGCGCCATCTATGACACGACAGAAGAACTAACATCAATTTCCTACATCGCGCAAGCAAAGTTTACATCGACTTAAGACTATATAGAGAAACACAACAACTGTCGGGTAGTTGCCCACCAGACACAAAACCTGTCTGGTCGGAGGATCCTCCCTTATCAATGGAGTATTGAGGAACTTTACACCCTGTTCCTCATACTCCTAAAGATGATTTACCATCCGAAAAAAAATGGGTATCGTATTACCCAGTACTAACTGGGTTGTGGGGGTCAGATAGGAAGTTGTTCCATTTAAAATACTGATACTTAGCTGTATCCGGATAAACTGGAAGCCAACCCCAACATAATTGGTAAACGACTAGGCAGATGATGCGGGGGAATGTTTTTTATTAAAGTTGTAAGTTTAATTGTATTTTATTTATATATCTGTCGCAGTTGTCTTGATTTTTTCCGTTAGACACGGTTATCATGTGGGCAGAACATGGGTTCCGTGCTATGAAAACACACACTACACGAGGTACACTGCTTTTGTCGAACTCACTTACTACTCACAAATTACAATCCAACACAATAACACTAGGCACCATGAATCGGGGAACAGTTTCGGGACGTCTTGACTCCGCCGCGGTCAGACACAGACTGTCCGCCTCACAGCGAGCTCGAAACATCACGACTCTGTAGAAGCGCGCTTAGGTGTGGGTAGACTGTTAAGTAGGTCGCGTGCTACCTTTGGCGCGCTTACCGATTCATTTTCTGTCCGTACTAATGACCGGATCCTACATATCTTTATAATCTAGCCTCTCCATGATTTCTACGATCCTAGTTACAAACTTCGCCGTACTATTGTAAACTGTAACTCGGAGTCACTAACTCGCGATCGTAAAACAAAGTTTAATATTCAAATAGTAATTAAAAATAATACACGGTAAACAGTTAGGTTACTTTGTTGTGTCAGAAATATGGCGGTAGGTTTAATAAGTGGTTTAAATGACGCCATTTTACCCGTGTTATGGTTTGTTTTTTTTTTCCTATTTGTTGCCACGTTGGTTTTGTAGTGTCGTTCGATGTTATAGCATAATTGTTAGTCATTAATGGCTTTTATATTTTAATGTCGACATGTTTAAATATTGAGATTTCCGTGCTATGATTTTTGAATCATTAATGTATTTTTAATCTGGAAGCTCTTAACTTCTCTCTGTATGGTGTTGGTCGTAAAGGATAGCACCATCCCATTTCTTCCCGTGGGTGTCGTAAATGGCGACTAAGGGATTTGCCAGTGAATGGGCAGCAGCGTTATCTGTGCTTTTGTGACAACCGTACTGCGATCACCAACCCGCCTGCCAAGCGTGGCGATTATGGTAAAACCCCCCAAAATGTCAATGTGGCGACCTTGGGGGAAGCCTATGTCCAGCAGTGGACGTCTTTTGGGCTGAAATGATGATGATGATGGCTCTTAACTTGCACTTATTTCTTCATCGTTCTCAATTATTTGTAATTCTCAACATGACTGATGTAACCAAGATTTGTAACAATATTTTGATTTAAAAGAGTGTCCATGGAGTTTCTTGCCCATTCTTCTCCATAGAGATCTACGCTTTAGAATTGGCAACTACAGTTCTTTCACAAGTTATTATGCCTTGTGACTGGGACTATAGCTTCGCGTTCTTTGTGTTTTTTGTCTTTCAAAAGTGCCTGTAATGTTCTAATTGAAATAAATGCATTGAG
Organism: Cerastis rubricosa; assembly: GCA_949152445.1. Classification (NCBI taxonomy): domain Eukaryota; kingdom Metazoa; phylum Arthropoda; class Insecta; order Lepidoptera; family Noctuidae; genus Cerastis; species Cerastis rubricosa. The sequence goes on from OX424547.1 coordinate 7,580,465, forward strand.
TTTGATTGGAATGTTTATACTCATAAACATCGTGAAATATATGTATGTATCTCCTAAAAAACTATTGTTTAGACAATATGAAAGCGGTGACACGGACGGACTCTTAAAGTAACTTTAATTTACATAAATTGTCAAATGATAAAAATCAATCAACTCATCATGTAGTATTTTATGTACTTACTAGCTGTTACCCGCGACTTCGTACGCGTTAGGTTCGTGATTTGCTTAAAATAAGTCTTTTAGTCAGGAGGTTCTGGATTCCAATGTTTTGTTTGAAGTTCGTTACCAGATGTCTCCAGTATTAATACAGTCTGCTTAGTCTTTTCCCAACTAAGTTGGGAACATTCAGTCTAACCGGATGCAGCTGAATACCAAGATTGTACATGGAGCGACTGGCTATCTGACCTCCACAACCCAGTTAGTTATACTGGGTTATACAACACCTCTTGGTAAGACTGGTTGTCAGACTTTCGGGCCACTGACTACCTGTAACGACTGTCAAAGATCTACAAATGACAGCCGTGCCCAACGTGCTTTCCAAAGCACAATAAAGTCGGTACGTAATGGGTGGTCACCCATCCATAGACCAACCTAGGCAAACACAACTGAAGATCGACCCTAGCGACCTAAATTGATTTTATATGATTATTTTCGTTTGAGAGAACTTGCTTCAAGTGTGATCTCCTATTCATTTGTGAGTAAAACTTCGAAAACCGAGTATAACTCCTCAATGTATACGAACACGCTATACCGACTACTGTAAAAAAAAGGTTATGTTGAAAGTTGAAGTCGATCAACTTTCATTAAGAAACCCCCTTAGGGATAGAATTTCCAAAAATGTAAATCGTGACTTTGTACATTCATGCCTCTTTTTAAAAATTACAAATATTCTCCTAAACTTTACCTTTAACCCGACATTAATTCCACTTGGGGGTGGTATTTCCAAAAATCCCTTTCTGCCTTATACTGAACTTACTTGCAAGATTTCAAGTTAAATAGGTCAAAAGTGGTAGTTAGAAGTTCTTGAGTGGTTTATCGGTGAGTGAATAGTATAGCTTTCATGTATAAATGAAAGTATTATTATGTCCTTATCCAGATCATGACCTGGCTTTGATCCAAATCCGTTCACCAGTTAAGGCGTGAACAACTTAAAACAGACTGATAGATTCTGTTAATATACTGTATCGTTGGTCTAGTGGTCGCAACTACTGAGTATGAGGTCCTGGTTTCGAATCCCGGGTCGAGTAATCTTTTATTTTGGTTTTCGACCATTAATTTCTGACCACAAAATCGCACGGAGAGAAGATTGTAAGATGGGGGAGCCCTTAGCCCAGCAGTCATTTTGATGAGATTCACTATTTAGCTTTCCTGAGAGACATGGACAGTGACAGTGACAGGGAAGTGAAACAGTCGTCATATCTCCGAAACTGTTCACCGCTGCACTGGAAGATGTATTTAAGGTTCTGGACTGGAGAGGGCTAGGCATCGACGTCACTGGCGAGTACATCTCTCACATTCAATTTGACGACGATATAGTGGTCATGGCTGAGACCATAGAGGACCTCAGTACGATGCTCGATGACCTCAGTGGATCGTCCGAAAGAGTGGGTCTTAAAATGAACATGGAAAAAACCAAAGTCATATTGAATGCGCATGTAACACCCACTCCTATCAAGATCGGAGACTCTACACTCGAAGTTGTAGACGATTATGTCTACATGGGACAAACGGTCCAGTTGGGTAGGTCTGACTTCGAGAAAGAGGTCAACCGTCGAATCCGACTCGGCTGGGCAGTGTTCGGGAAGTTGCATGATATGTTCTCGTGCAGTGTCTCAAGACGAAAGTCCATGACCCGTGTGTGTTGCCAGTGATTAGATACCGGACCGATTGGGTCGCCCACATTGGACCTCATCAGAAGGCTTAAAATCACTTAAAGGTCAATGGAGAAGGTTATGCTCGAAGTTTCCTTGCGTGATCAAATCAGAAATAAGGACATTCGCAAGAGAACCAAGGTTACCCCAAAGTCCCGGTAGCCCGAAGAATTGCCAAATTTAAGTGGCAGTGGGCAGGGCACATTGTTCGAAGAACGGATGGCCGATGGAGCCGAAAAGTTCTGGAGTGGCGACCACGACTCGGAAGACGTTGCGTTGGAAGGCCTCCCACGAGGTGGACCGATGGCCTGGTGATGGTTGCGGGGATCCTCCGGATGTCACACGTCACGGAACGTCGGAAGTCACACGGGACCTGTCGATGTGGCGACACTTGGGGGAGGCCTATGTCCAGCAGCGGACGTCTTTATGCTGAAATGATGAATGATGATGATATTACTTTCTTACTAAATAATTAAACTAAAAATTAGGGCTGGACACTGGTACTGTCGTTGTTGCCACGGGGAAGCTCAAGCAGCTTTAATAAAGTAATCTTATCGGTAACTACTTAAATTTTCGAGTCGTTGGGAATTGAAGCTTTGGACCGTGGGACCGTAAGATCAGAGTACTCAATGCTCACAGTCTTTTTAAAGAAATTTCTAAACGCATAACTTACGCTTTCCGTGATCCAAGAGCTGGCTTTTACTTCGGCCAGAGGCTAAATGATTGTTTAACTATAGTTTGAATGGTTTATGATAACTAAAAGGATGTATAACACTATTTGGTAATGATTAGGAAGTCTTAAAGCATAAAAAAAAAACAAAATACCTACTTACAAAAAGTGAAAATCGGGTGGGGATCGAACCATGGTTACTTTTGTAAATAATACAGCATCAAAAATTCTAAAAATAAATAAAACAATAAGTGCATATTGGCTGAGGTTTGATCCTGCAACCTATGATTCACAGGTCAACCGCTAAACCGTCAGGCTATTTACTTCGGCGACAATTGTTCTAAAATAGCCGATCTATTCTAATGTTTGTTATGACAGTTGTCAGTTGTCAATCAGTTGAGGAATATGAACAAATTGCAATATTGCTCACCTCCCAATGTTAATAGCGTGATAATATATAGCCTATGTCCTTCCCAAGGTTTAAATCTATCTTCTTGCCAAAATCCATTAAGATCCGATCAGCCGTTTAGTCGTGAAAAGGTAACAAACAAACAAACAAACAGAGTGACTTTCGCATTTATAATATTAAGTATGGATGTGTATTTTTCTAATAACGCTTTTGAAGATTTTGTCTTAACAATACTTGTTTTATTGAAGAAGGTATTTATTTACCTGTTATACTCAAACAATTATAGTTGTTTTTGTACAGTAAAAAAACAATACATTTTATAAATATGACTAGGGCTTAGGTGTTTGTCTTTATATCACTTGAGAAGCAATTACGAGCTATTTTTGTATATCAACACAATATTAAAAGAACGCCAAACATGTCGAGAAATTATGTTATGTTTAGAGACAAATAGGGTAAACTTGCTTAATTCGTACTTACGCCAAATTCGTACTCCACTTAAAACTCGGCTTCGGTAACAGCTAGCAGCGCCTCTAGTGTCAAAAAATAGATATAACAGTCGGCCATTCTACCACCAGACAGATGGCACCTGGGAAGCCGTTCTCGACAAAAATATTGAAAAAGCAAGTTTTTTTCAACTATTGCTGTAATATTTTTATACATTTCGTAAGAGTTTTATTCAAATTAGGTCGTGTTAACCTATTTTACGATTTGACACGTATTATTGTGTATCTTTGCGATTTAATCTGACGTGTTATCATACGCGTAACTGTTGTCAATTTTTTTGGGGGTAAATTTAAAATTTATTTGGCTCTTGCTCCTATTTCGTACTTCGACTTAAGTTCTTAAAACGTACTGGTACGATTTAGTTATAACTGCGATGATTGACTAGAATTGGCGAGACCATCCGTCGAATATGTTATGAATTACTACTTGCTTTAATAACACATTGTTGATTATGATGCTGATTCTCAATACTGTATGACCAATGAATAGATCTCAAAGTACGAATTAAGGATATAGCAGTACGATTTGGGATGAATGATCTTAAATCGTACTTTTTTTAGATTTTTTTAAATTGTTTATTTTTTTGTAGTTTTTAAGTTTTATGTTAAATTTGATTATAGAAACAATAAAGCATTTAGCAAACAAAAATTGCTTTTAATTAAAACTAATTTATCTTTCCTAATTTCTTAAATATGATGGTTTTCTCTTAAGGGGTACGAATTAGGCAAGTTTACCCTAGAAACAATTAATTATTGTAAGTAAAATAACGATTTAAAGGTTAATAAACCCCAATGTCTTAATAAATAAGTACTTATAGGCAGACATTTTAAGAAAAATATAATCTGCTTTCACAGTTTACTTTTCAAACATGTCAAGAATAGAAAGAGATTTTTCCAAAAACACATAGTTTTTAGAAAAATCTCTTTATCACCAGCTGTTTTACCAAAGTTGTGCTGTGCCCCAGAGCACAACATCATGTTAAGTGGTAACCTGCTGGCCTACCATGACTTCTTAAAGCAGTATTGTTTTACTCTTATTCCAGTGTGGGAAAGAGACGGAGCTATACAGTATGTCTAGCGTCATCTCTTTTCCACACTGGAAAAGGTATAAAACAATAATGTTTTAAGACGTCATGGTAGACCAGCTGCTTGTCGCATCCAGCTTCTCCGAGTCACTGTGGTCTAGCTGTCAAACTTACCTGCTTGTCGCATCGCATTCACGACGTACAAGCTGATAAACACATATTTGTTGTGCGCTGTATGTTTATTGCTTTTTTGGCATTTTGTATGCACGTCATGTCCCTGCGACAAGTAAATTGTTTTGTTCTCTTTTCTTTAATTTAATTTCAGTTGGCACTACAACTTCAACATTTTATAACTGTTTCAATAGTAGGTACAAGTATCTAATTTTAAACTCAACTCAATTTACACTAGCCTAAAGTTAGTAAGGCGAAATCATCAACTGGAATCCAAAATTTGTAAAACTTTTACCTTAATTAGAAAATCTTAGTCAGCCAGCAAGGTTAGCAAAAGACGGAATCGATGGGATATTTAAATAGTTAAAGTTCAATAATTGTTCAAGTACTTTCACGCGTCGCCAATTTATTAACGGAATTTATTAATTTGGGTGAAAATAGTCTCCGTTAAATTTAAGAAGAAAGCTTGATCATTATAATCTAGATTTTTTCAAAGCTCGAATGAATCGGTTTCTTCTGGGCAAACGTTCTCTACCCTAGGCCGGGTTATCGCTTCACCAGGCCGGGTTATATATTTTAAGTTAGATACTACGTACGCACTGGAGGAGCTCATGGCTAAATAATAACAACAGCACGGATCGATCGGAACGGATCGGTTAAGCCGTGCTTGCCGAGATTGGTCCGTGGATGGGTGACCATAATTACATACCGAGTTTCCTCCGTGCCTCAGAAAGCACGTTAAGCCGTTCGTCCCGGCTGTCATTTGTAGATTTTTGACAGCCGTTACGAGTAGTCAGAAGCCAAAAGTCAGACATCCAGTCTTTCCAAAGGGTATCGTATTACCCAGTTACTGGATTGTGGAGATCAGGTAGGCAGTGGCTTCATGTGAAATACTGGTAGTCAGCTGCATCCGATTAGACTGGAAACTGACCCCAAGATAGTTTGGGAAAAGGCTGGGCAGATGATGACTACTGCCCACCTTCTTAACTAGTTCTTTTCACGTTTTCACACCAATGATTACAGTAAAAGTAGCTTTTTTACTAGAAACCAATTAGCAAAATTAGTTCTATCTAAACAAACAAAAGACTATCCACCAAATATTCTGGATACAAGAAATTGGATGAGGTTTTATCTTAATGAAGACAATAAAACATGCTTACACTCGAGATTTAGAGAAACAAACATGGCTGCGAATACATAAGTACCTAATGTACGCATATTGCGTAATTCTTCAGTAACTTGATAAACAATGGTAGGTACAGACAGCGTCATTAAGTAGTTGGGCCCCTGGCGTACTCGGCCGGACCGTAGAGGGCTTAGCACATACTGACGCTGTCTGTACAAACCTGTTCTTAGATTAATAATCATACAATAACGTTGTTAGAGTACCTACCTTTAGGTCCTTGTAATAGGGGTCGTCACATAGAACGTGGGTTGAAATAATAGGGACCTACATTTATATTGAATTTGGAACTCGTGGCTAGATAACCGTCCGGGTCGATCTTCAGGTCAAGCCAAGCTGGCTTAGGTTGTTCTGTGGATGGGTGACCACCCATCACATACCGAGTTTCCTCCATGCCTCAGAAAACATGTAAAGCCGTTAGTCCTGGCTGTCATTTGTAGATATTTGATAGTCGTTATAGGTAGTCAGTGGCCCGAAAGTCTGACAATCAGTCTTACTAAGTGGTATCGTATTATCCAGTACTGGCTAGGTTGTGTAGGTCAGATAGGCAGTAGCTCCATGAAAAATACTGGTATTCAGCTGCATCAGGTTAGACTGGAAGCTGACCCCAACATAGTTGAAAAAAGTCTGAAAATAACCTTCATCTTCCAAGCCATCTTATAATAGGCCATCAATTTCACTCTAAATAGCTTAACAAGATGTATCAAAATACCGAAAATAAGTACTTACAGGGTAATGTAGCGCGAGGGCATTGTGAAAATAAAATAATCAAATTGACCGCGAAAATACTGTAAAGGGTCAATCACATTAGACCCCAACATACCTCTAAGGGGCTCTTACAAAGGGATTTCACGTAAAACCATTGTATTACTTTACTTAGGTACACGGAAAATATCTTGGAGATTACAAAGGTGTGGTTTTCCGTCCAAAAAGGGTCAGCAGAATATGAGGTTTTTTTTCATTTACATAAAAGGTGACTATAGTTTTTCTCCGTTGCATTGAAGACAATATTTTTTGCCATGATAATATTATATAATACATTTTTTTAATAATAAGTACGTACAGTAGGATTTAAATTATACAAGGTGTTGTTTTGCATCCTCGTCAAAATTCAGGAGATTGTCACACAAGACATAAATAATCAATTAAAATTACGGTACCTAGTTAATTACTAATAAACGCAGATTTTTTTGGTTGTTTATGTTTGTCAGTATTTCAGAAAAACCCTCTTAACGTGGTTTAGGGAAAAAGAAATAATCGAATAAACGTTTGAGATTGTTTGTATTTGTGGAGGCGCGGTTATAAGGCGAGAATCAGACGGCCCTAGTTTAAAACACGGGTTTTTCACACTTACCGATTTCCGTAAATGAGATTAAAAACAAAAATTACCTACCAATTTTATTATTGATTCGGGACGAGAATCATTAGCATAGTTACCTCCTTAAATTTGACGAGGTTGCAAAACAACACGTTGTATAAGTAGGTACAGAACAGTCGTAAATAACGAAAAATAATAATGAAAGAGGACTTCGTGGCAAATCTACTTCTAAAATTATTGCCTACATTCATTCATCAACCTTATTGAATACAATTTTAAATATTAAAATCTCACAAACAAAAAACATTTTAAAATATAAAATATAGTATATATTTTGAATTGTATATATTAGAGCCCACCAGCATCGAGAACAGAGTCCGAGCTACCGGTGGGCAGCACTACTTTCTGAATCTAGCCCTTGATTATTATCATTAAACATTAATAACGTTCCGTTCAAAATCAAAATATTTTTATTCCATATAGGCCATGGGCACTTATAAAACGTCGACAAAAAGGTTCTCGGTTTGGGTTGGTCGTTTCCTATGTAGAAGAACCGGCAAGAAACTCCATGGTTACTCTAACCTATAAGCTACTTCTGGGTTGTAGTTAAATTTTTCCTCCGTGTTTCTTCAAAAATTTGTAGGTGTCTAGAATTATGACTGCGAAATACTCTCTGTACACATTTCATCCGTAAAAGGTCCCAAAAATAACACTAAAAGAGCAATACCAGATAAAATAAATAAAATTTCCCAGTAACATACACAGATTACTCGATAACACAATAATAAGTAGGTTTCCTTACCCCAGAACCTGCAGCCGTAAGTAGTGTTGTCACTCAGCGTTTCCCCCGCGAATCGTGAGTGATGTGCCACCGGCTTGAGCCGCATACAACGATACTACATTAACTTGGGTTGATAGTGGTGGCGGTGACGGGTGTATATAACCTTGAGGTAAGCGCACATGTGACTGTCTTGGTATGGATATGTGATGTGGAGCGATGAATCGCATGAGACTAAAAGAGTGATGAATATAAATGGTTATGCATGCAGAGGGAGAGGAAGACCAAGGAAACGACCGATTTATTGTGTGAGGAATGATATAAAAGAAAAAGGAGGAAATGATAGCGGTTGACAAAGGAAAATGGAAGAATAAAACGAGTTACGCCGACCCCAAAAAATAACATTGGACAAGGGCGGAAGATGGTCTAAGCGCAAATGTCGTCCTGGCTCATCGGCTCGTCTACAACGATGCGGCAACCCTCTGTGAGCAAGCACGTTACTGTATCGGGTCGGCTTAATCCGGGAGCGTACTCGCCGTACGCTCGATGCCAGCTCTTTACTAGCTGATCCGTTGCTAAAACGGACTGTACGAAGCATATGGAGTGTCCAAATTTATCGATGCAGAATCGGCTTGAGACAGTCAAAAGAGCCTTGTCGCCACGAATTATATTTTGATTAACATACACTCTGAAACTGTTGTTGTTGTATATTTTATCTTATTGTACTTACAAATGTTTGTATGTTTATTGTTTTCATCGTTATTTTGCATGCACGTCATGTCCCTGCGACAAATAAATATTTTTTATTTCTTTCTAAACTGACTGGCAAATTGCATTCGCATGCAATTTAGAGGGTTACCTTGGCGCTTCCATCTAAAAGTGATCACTCCTCACATGTGTGCGGTGTAGTATGGAGTTTCATAAAGATAATCCTGAGTGGCTCGAGTTGAGTCGATACTGAACCTGTGCAGCGCTTCTAAGTGTGCGTTGATCTTTACTTTACGTAGGGTGTAAGAGTAAGTGAGTTTATGAGGTAAGTGAGACGGAAATAATGTTGGTAAACGCTGAAGGGTAAAAGATTTCTTAGAGGAAGATAATGTGTGCGGATTAGTACGTGCCTTATTCTTACATTTAGAAAGAAACTGTAAATAAACTGTCCTTAATTAGTAACTTGTACACATAGCTGTGTACGGGTCGTAGGGGCTTTTAATTTGATGTGGGGCTAACCCAAATAGATAAATCATAAAACTTATGCCGACGGATCATTCCTACAAATTTAAGGGCAAGATACAATGCTTTAGTGAGGCTTAGAAATAACCTGGTGCTTTACTAAGGCGATTCTCACAGGACACCGTGGGTCCGCAGTAAAAGGGGTCTCACCTCGCATTGGCTTGTATAAAATCTGTTGATGCCTAACACACGTACACCACCCGACCCGCCGCTCGTCGCGCGGACGGCCGGCACTCCCAACCTCTCCGTTTTTTTTTTTTTTGGGAATGGCATCTCGCAGTTCAACCTAGGAGGTTGTCGTCTGCTTAACCGGACTATCCTGTGGGTGCCTTAAGAGTAAGGCCTCCAGCCAGGGCATAAAACTTACAAACTAAGCGACTACACGCTAAGGGCACCCCCTGTGGGGTACGAGCCTCGGCTTAGGGCGTCGCTGGGGGAGGACTGCATGGGGACAGGCTGGATCTGAATGATATCACTATTTAGGGGCTGATTTAAAACTACTGGCACAGCATCGCGGGCTGGCTCGAGCGAGGGTCGGGGAGGGCATGGACCGGAACGTCGCGACGGACCTCGACGGCGAGGTCGGAAAGACGGCGGTTTGTGTCTGAACTTTTTAAGAGTGCTAGTCTCTTTGCTACTCTCCTGGAGGAGGGTGATAGCATCATCGGGAGTGACGAGGGTATGCCGAGGACGGCGTACTGTACTAATGCGCGAGGGTTCGTAACGGGCAGCCGCTGCGATCAGGGGATTACGGTGTTTAATGGCGTTATCGAAGAAACGCTTCGAAAGACGTTTCATAAACTGAAGGACGGTGGGCATTCTAAGGTCTACGTGTAGACGGTCATTACGGACATAAAAAGGGGCTCCCGTGACTCTACGTAAGAACCGGTCCTGCAAGGTTTGCATCCTATGGATGTACTTAGGCTTGGTGTGAGCGTACACGACGCAAGCGTACGTCATAATGGGGCGGATCACCGCGGTGTAAAGGCGCAACTTGCACTTGAGTGACAACTTGCTTTTTGTCGAAATCATGAAATGAAGCCTACCCATAGCAAAGGCAGCTCGGTCGCGAGCTGCTTTGATGTGCGCCGCGAAAGACAGGTGGTTGTCAAGTAAGACTCCTAAGTACTTGGCTTGCTTCTCCCAAGGGATAGGCTTACCGTACATAGTGATCGGGCTGAGCGCGGGTGGCCAACCTCTCCGCGCGGAGCACCGCCGTATAAATCTTCGCCCCCTCCGCCCGACCACGCGGTCGAGCGGTTTCGTGTTAGACTCGCCTAAACTAGATTTTACACGAATTTAACAAAGGCTTCTCTACATACACCCTATCCTTTTTATGTACATACACACGGCATTTTACGACTATTAATTGGCAGCGAAAAGTTTACAAAAAATCTCACATGACAAAAAGATAACATTACAAAATTGAACTCCTACAAATAAATTGATGACACAACACAAAAACAGCCTTCCAAAATGAATTAACCAACCATTGGTAGGTACACGTTTATCGATACAACTAAAAAACTGCTATTTGCACAAAAAATTAGGCAATTAGTCCTTTCGTGTGCACTAAATACATCAACGGAAAACCTTTCAGAGAAATTGAAATTTTTTATCTATACGAACAGGTGTATAGAGGCGGACTATTGACTATAGACAATTCTACCATGACAAAATAGGTCGTACTGTACTGGAAAACAATAAAATATTATCGGTAATATTTTGCGCAGGTTGACAACCCCTCTCTATTGCCAAAGACTTATGAACCGGACTGTTAACCAACGTAACATGAAATGAAATTTCTAAAGAAATCTAGTGAAGTATGTAAGCGGGATGGGTCAGATTATATTTGTCGATGGAGGGTAAATAAAATTGATGGAGAAAACTGGTCGGTAAACTAGATGCTGCCATCTAATTGACAAGGGAACCTTTATAAGTCTTTTATAAGAGGGTAGTGATCTTATAATTATTTTTAGAAGCAGGAAAATGGGAACGGAATTTTCAGACGGTATTTAGATTAAGAAAACGTGGAAGAAAACATGTCGAATTACAGTTAAAGACAAGGAAAACTCTTGGAAAACTTAGAATTTAAGATCCCCATGGAAGTTCTTACAGATAATTGGAAACTGTCTGAGGCACTCATCGAAGATAAATTCATAAATATTTTAATACAATTCAGTCAAACGTATTTACTGAAAGATATCTTATAAGATGGGAATTTTGTCATAAACTTGTGGACAGATCTACACTCATGTCGACACTCACACATCACCCTCACGTTTTGACAATTATGTTCTTTACCTCATGTAAGCCGGTTAATGCTAGAGACCAGGCGGAAATCAAGTCTATGGACTGCTATTGAGATATACCTATTGAGAAAACCCGATAATACTTTAGAGGTATGAAGAAGAGGGCTTAAAGTTCCTTATAATCCGATGTAAAGGGTGGTTCCTCCGACCATACGGGTGGTGTAGACTACTGCTCGACAGTTGTTGTCGGTATGTTGAATACATGCTTACCTCGCCGGTAATTTTGATTACGCAATACAGGAGTTTTACACAGGTATTCTTATTCATGAACTAAACTTAAAGTCGGATTAACCACGCCTCCATTCCACCCAGTTCGTTTATAAATTGACTTATAAACGCCCAATTTTCATCTGCCAAATTTGAAGTACCGGAAAACTAATAATTTTATACATCTTCAACTTGATTAAAGTGCCATATGACATCTTTAGCATTGATTGAAGCAGAATACAAATATGGATTTGACAAAGATAGATAGCTAGAGGAGGTACCTTATTCGAAGATCCGCCAATTGCGGCCATGAAATTCTATGAATACGATTTGGTGGATGTTTTTACCTGTTGTCATGGCAACAACGGTCGACTTAGTTTAATTAAATGGATTTGGGAAGGCTTTTAGAATAAAGGTATTAAGTTCGTAACTTGTGTGATAGAAATGTCGCTCCTGGTATATTTGTTAACTAGCTGTCCCGCGCAAATTCGTCTGCGTCACATTGTCCCCGTTTTCGCAACATTTTTCATTGCTGTTCCGCTCGTATTTGTCGTAGCGTGAGGATATATGCCTTTAGTCTTCCTCGATAAATGGGCTATCTAACACTGAAATATTTTTTTTTAAATCAGATCAGTAGTTCCTGAGATTAGTGCGTTCAAGCAAACAAACAAACTCTTCAGCATTATCATATTAGTATAGATTTGTCTATGTTGCTGCAACAATTACGATCGAGAGCCCACGTCGAGCAGTCACTATTTCGACCAACAAATCACAACAGGATTCAGAATAGATGTACCATTTATCATCATCTGCATAGTGCTTTCCCAATTATGTTGAGACCGGCTTCCAGTCTAATTGGATGCACCTAAACACCAGTACTTTACATGGAGCGATTGCCTATCTGATCCCCACAGCCCAGTTAGCACTGAAGCATCTGTTTAACTCCATTCGTACCGAAAAACCTTAAAAATACCTTCTACCATAGCAAAAACCTGACCTAAAAGTCACAACAGACTAACTAAACTATCTCAAACAGTAAATTATATTTAAGTGCCAAGTTCCACGGTCCGGGATCCCAGGAGGATAGTCGGGAGTGCACTCTGCAACACTGCTGTTTGTGCAATGCTAAATATCAATACTTAGTGCTGCTGTAGTTTAGTGAGAATTAGAATTTAAGGTCTTAACTTGCTATTGGGGCCGTGTACAGGGGTACTAATATTGTATTATGTTATATTAAGTTTGGACTATCACTGTGTTAGTAAACCTAAGTGCGCAAACTACCTACCTACCAACTATTTTAAATCTATGATATTGTATAATGTATTAATTTGAAGTTTTTTTTTTATAGGATTTCAATATTGAATTTATGTCTTCGTTTAAAGTATTACTATTAATTTATGAAATTGTGTATAATACATTACGCATGCCTGAAATGGTACAACACGGTCTAAGGCGCATTTACTTGATATCTGGAAATGTAATATTATGTACTGTGTTGAGCAATAAACATTTGAATTTGAAATTTCAAACTACATTACACCCGTTCGGGGGTTCATTTCAAAAAACTCTCAAATTAATATGTTTCGTATTTAAGTTAATTTCTCACCCAGTAGGTATTGCATGGGACGTCCCATAATGTAACCACAACAACAATGTAGGTACTACCTACACCCACAGTTCACCAATTATTTTTCGAGTAGATGACTTTGCTGTTTCGAAAGTTACACGTAAATGTTGTTAGAAAATTATGAAAAAAATTAACAAACACTCACAATTAATTAACACACACTGAGTATTTTAGCAAACTTACATCACGCTTATAATATCCGAAGGGTAGAGCAGAAATGTATCAAGAAGTGCAACCCCATTTCGACAGTTAGGTTCAAGTTAGTGATCAGTACGTCTACCATGAGTTGTCATAGTTAGATCGCTTGACGTAACTGCAATAGTTCCGTCAATACGCAAATACTATAGTTAGCTTTTTCAATGGTACCATGAGCTTTGTTGGTGCGTACTACTAATGTCATAGTTACAACTACACAGTGTTGTTATGTTGGCATCATTTTATAAAACGATGCTCACTTCACATTGCATATTTTTATCTCTTTTTAAATAATGCACGATGATAGAGACAAAAGACAGGTCATATGGTATTATTATCCAACAAAATGTAGAAAGTCGCCTGACTCACTCTTCTCAATGAAGTCTAATGCAGCCCAAATTTATTCGTGTTACGACGGTTCATCAGCTTGGTGTCCGTTATGCAAGAAATCACACAAATTCTCAAAAGCTTCTTTGGTTAACCTATAAAGTTTCCCAAACGTGGTATCACTTAAAGTTTCAAGTGGATTTCCAAGTAGAACACGCATCTCACTTTGTAACTTTTTTTGTTTGCGTCGTTCATCTTCTAATTCGGCAGCAGCTTACATTTCCCATATCTTCCCGTGGGAGACGTAAGAGGCGACTAAGGGACTTGCCAGAGAATGGGCAGCAGCGTTCTCTATGCTTTAGTAACAACCGTACTGCGATCGCCAACCCGCCTGCCAAGCGTGGCAATTATGGCAAAACCCCCCTTCTTGGGGGAGGCCTATGTCCAGCAGTGGACGTCTTTTGGCTGAGATGATGATGATAACATTTCCCACACAAAAAGTGATCTATTGAACATTATAATGAAAAAATAACAAAATTGATCGCAAACTATAGTCTTTTCACGGAACAAAATGTCGGTGAGTGCCGCAACTACAATAGTAATAGTTCGTTACTATGACATTTGTCAAATTTGTAACTCATGGTACAAAATTCTAAGCAAATGAAGCCCAAACTACAGTCGCTGTAGTATAGTTTACTACACGGTGACGTAGGATAGATAACTATGTGACTCATACTGCGCATTTTAGTACCCAACTATCCGCTAGAGGCGCTATATCCTTGATCCATGCAGTCTAGACATTCTCGAAATTAAACTAAGATTACCATTAGAACCACGTTACATGGATATTTTCAACTTGAAATCTTTTGAATGAGTTCTAAACCTAGTCTTGTTATAAATTGGTCTATACAATCAAAGTGATAGGTTTTTAGTTAGAAGTGCATGCTTAAGTTGGTTGCTTCTAGAATTTCTAATGGATTAATTTCTTAGTTGAATTACGTGTTTGAGTGAACTCTTTGAGTAATGATTGAGAACTATATCATTTAAAAACTATATTTACTATACATTGTAGCAACAGACACTACAAAAAACAAACTTACAGCAAAAAGTTCTTCAGCGCCATCTATGGCGAAACTGAAGAACTGTTATGGTCGCAAGCAAAATTTACATTGACTTTTAAGATTATATAGAAAAACCCTACAACAACCGTCGGGCATTTACCCACCCGACATAACACCTACCTGGTCGGAAGATCCTCCCTTTTCAATAGAGGATGAAGAACTTTAAAACACCTCACTGTCTAAAACACAAATAACTTGCTTATGTAATTTCATTTAATAATTCTATTTTTAATTAAATATAATGATTAACTAATAAACTTAACTTTAAGTACTTAATATAATTTTGTCACCTTTTGCTGCATAAAACTTGCCCAACTGTGACCTAAATGGAAGAAGTCACTGGCTCTTGAAATACAGGTACTCTAACCTAGCTCTTGAGCCAGGGTCTCATAAAACTGTAACCTGTTTTTATGGCAATAAAGAAATTTATTTATTATTTCCTTTATTCATTTTACAACATATAATTTACATTTTTAAATATTTTTACAAAATTACATATATGAAAAACATTTAAAAATATAAAAAATAGGATCCAACCGGCATTGGGAACAGGGTCCGAGCTACCGATGGTCAGGGCTCTTAAGAGAGGAACCTCCTAACAATACGCGCCGTGTCCAGAAGTACTGCTTTCTGAATCAAGCCGTTGATCCAGCTGCCAAGCGAAAGCCTACTAAGATGTTGGTCGAGGCTTTTGGCAATTAAGCCATTGGCCGACACGACTATCGGCACAATGACTGCTGTATTCACATCCCACATGTCGACAACCTCGCGAGCCAGATCTAGATATTTGAATTGCTTATCTTTCTCTGCTTTCACGAGATTCTCGTCATGTGGGACCGTAATATCAACAATCATTGCGCGACGCTCCAATCGATCTATCACCACAATGTCAGGCTTATTGGCAACAATAGTCCTGTCAGTGATAATAGGTCGATCCCAATACAACGTGATATTACCATTATCGAGAACTGGGACGGGCGCATACTTATAGTATGGCACTTCTGATTCCACAAGGTTGTATTTCAAAGCAAGTTGCTGGTGGATAATCCTGGCAACGAGGTTGTGTCTATGCAAGTACTCTCCGTTAGCCAGACGAGAACACCCAGAAATTATGTGTCGGATTGATACTCCCGGACGGTGGCATGCCCGACACACGTCAACCGTCCGTCCTTCATAATATGTTTCCGGTAGTTGTTCGTCAACATAACTTCGTCCATAATCGCACAGACAAAACCTTCAGTTTCCCCAAAGAGGTTGCTAAATCGTAGCCAGGACATGGACGCTAGAAAATCTACATCGGGGCCATGAAGAGGCCGGTAGAAGCGCCCGTGAAGCTCCTTGCCCTGCCATACCTCCTTGCGATCATTAGTGTCTAATACTACAGGCTTGCGCCAGTTCTCGTTAGCCAAGAAGAGCGGGGTAAGGCCCTTGTCCACTGAGACCACATCTCGGTGCATCCCCACGTCGGCTTCTAGGAAGTATTCCCTGAGACTGCATACCTCACGATTGTGCAGGGTCTTAGCATTTAAGAAGCCACGACCCCCACACTTTCGCGGGATATACAGTCTCATCACCGACGACCGTGGGTGATGCATCCGATTTGCGGTCAGCAGTACGCGGACCCTCCTATCCAGAGCATCAAGTTCTGTCTGAGTCCATTTGAGTATGCCGAAAGAATACATCAAAACCGGCATGACCCAACCGTTGAAGGCGCGCACCTTGTTTCCGCCTGACAGAAGACTGCTTAGCACCTTATTCAGGCGGCCAAAGAAACGTTCCTTCAACGATTGTTTCATGTCAGCAGTATTGATGCCTAATGCTTCCGACATACCCAAATACACACATCAAAAGTGTCTAGGGATCAACATATATTTTTGCAATAACTTTTCTCCTGATTGATATTAATTAAAATTTTCTTTAAGGATTCATCAAATAAAGTGTTTTCGTTTGTCACAGTAACGATAAACCAAGTCACCTTTGCATTAATAAAGAAATTTGCCATTTTCTAATAAAGGGATTTTTGACATTTGAACCACTAACATTAAAGTTCGAAAAAAAGACTGAAATAACAGTTTTCTTTAAAATTTTATTGGGTAACTTAAACAATTAATAATCCGTGTTTCTACCGCGAACACTAACAACACAAGAACATCGGTTTGGCATACTCAAAATGAGTGCATCCAAATCACGCTGTGGAATGGCCGCCCATGTTCGTTGCAACAACAAAAAAAGGTCTTCTTGCGACTGGATACCCTCCATATTCGGCAGATCTCTTCTCTGTAGCATATCCCATGCATGCTCAATCGGGTTCAAGTCTGGCGACTGAGCAGGCCAGGGCAGGACATTGATGTTAGCTGCGGCGAGAGTCTGTCTTACAACTCTTGCGGTGTGCGGTCGTGCATTATCATGCATTAACTGAAATAAGGGACCGATTTGCACTTGTAGAGGAACGATGACGTCTGATACAATCGTCTCAGCATAAATTTGAGCGTTGAGGTTGCCTCTGATCCAAATCAACTCAGTTCTTCCGCCGATCCAAATACCCGCCCATACCATGATGGTTCCACCACTATAAGGATGGACTTCCTGGCAGGATTTTAATCGCTGTTGGCGTCCAGGGGTTCTCCAGTGTCGTATACGTCTTGTATCCGGTCTCATACCAAAACGAGACTCATCAGAAAAGCACACGAAACGCCATTG
Organism: Cerastis rubricosa; assembly: GCA_949152445.1. Taxonomy (NCBI): domain Eukaryota; kingdom Metazoa; phylum Arthropoda; class Insecta; order Lepidoptera; family Noctuidae; genus Cerastis; species Cerastis rubricosa. The sequence continues at coordinate 7,598,115 of OX424547.1, forward strand.
TTCTTCTGCCCAATTTCTGTGTTCAAGAGCCCATTGATATCGAATCCTACGATTGTGCATTGCTATAGGTGGTACCCGTAGCGGTCTTCGGGAATGAAGGTTCACTTCATGCAAGCGGTTTCTGACTGTTTGGTCGCTAATTAAGTTCCCTGAAGAGTGATGAAGCCTCACGGCTAACATCATGGCGGTTATTGTTGGAGCTCTTCGAGTTAAGATTTGAATGTATCGGTCTTGTCTCCGTGTGGTGCAGCGATACCGTCCTCCATGGCGCTCAGCCACGGTACCAGTGCTTCGGTAACGTGTCCAAAGTCGACTGATAACACTCTGACTTGTATTCAGAGCTAAAGCCACAGTACGTTGCCGGGAACCAGCTTCTATCATTCCCACGGCTCTGAGCATTTCTTCCCTGCTTAAATGACGTCGCCGCTCCATAATAACGTTGGTTTTAATCAGTAGTAGGGAAACAGTAGCACTAATAATGTCTTCAATGCGTTGTATGTTTTTATAGGGAAAATATTGACAGCTGATTTTCATCTTTTACTCGAATTTGATTCACAGTTCCTGATTCAAATTATGAAATGCACCAAAAAGGATACATATAAATTTATAAAATCATAAATTTATTACAAAGCCACATCTCAATCTCAAGAAATCCGCATAAAAATGCTTGATCCCTAGACACTTTTGATGTGTGTACTTGTAGGTTTCTGTTGAGGAGAGGGATCTAAGTTGTACGGAATCCGAGAGTTGAGTTCCCACGGATTCCATAATCTTTCCTCGCTTCACATGCATGACTGCACATTTGTCTACACCAAATTCCATCCTGATGGCGCTACTGAAAGTTTCTGTTACCTTCAGTAGCTTCATCAGTTGCAAATTGTTGGGGGCAAAGAGTTTCAGAACATCCATGTAAAGAAGGTGAGAAATAACCTGACCACCTCTCCTCAACCGATAACCTAGACCTGAACCCTCTAGCAGAGCTAAGAGGGTTCAAGGCTAGACAAAACCACAATGGACTCAGACTATCACCCTGGAATATACCACGCTCGATCCTGATTGGTTCGCTGTTCCCCCGTATCTGTCGACATCCTGGATAGCGAAGGACAGTTCTCCATCGCCCCATACATGACATCAGAAAGGTACGCAGAGTTGCATCTACTTTGTACAACTCCAGCACCCTCATGAGCCATGTATGAGGCACCGAATCATAGGCCTTTTTATAGTCTATCCAACATGTAGACAGGTCCTTTTTTGCTAAAGGCCATATCAATGAGGAGCAGCTCTTTAGTACCACGGGACCCGTTCCTACATCCATTCTGAGAGGGAGACATGATGGAATTGCTCTCAATATGTTGGTTAATTTTAGCTCTCAAAATGGATGTAAGAACTTTATAGACCGTTGGTAAACAAGTGATAGGTCTATAATTTTTGGGTTCCGCAGTACTACCTGATTTATGGAGCAGGTGGGTAATGCCTGTCGTCAGGAACTGGGGCAGCGAACCTGACTCTAAGGCTGATTGAAACTGGGACGCCAAGCGAGCGTGCGATCTTTGAAACCATTTGATCCAGAGGTTGTGCAGTCCGTCCGGCCCTGGAGATTTCCAGTTAGGTAACGGGCGGACTGCACGAGCTACGTCTTGGGGGCTGATGATAATTGTCCCCATTTCTGGTATTGGATCACACGCTTGTTCAACCTCCCGGGTCCAATCGCCCTCAGTGTGACTGACAGGCACCGACCAGATGCTGCGCCAGAACGAATACACGGCGTCATTATCTGGTAGACGCGTGTCAGTCACCCTTTGATCTGGTCGCTCCCAAGCCCTATATACCCACCTTTCATCGCTTTGGAATGTGCGATTCTGAGTGTATCGCTCCACGCGCCGCTTGTACCTACGAATACGGCTTGCCCATGCACAGATCTTCTGCTTCAGGAAGTCAATACGCTCTGTGACGTAGGCCAAGTAATCACGAGAACTAATGTCAGTTCCCGAGAACGCCCGCCTCACAAAGCGCATCACTCTAGGGCGAGTATTGCCCTCCCTGAAGCAGATTAACTTGCCGATGAGTACTCTAGCCTCACTGATACGCCGCTCAATCCTGCACTGCCAAGCTGGAACAGCTAATTTTGGTCGTGTAGCTCGGTCACAGTCAGGAAATTTGACGTGAGCTACACGACATGCCGCTACGGCTGCGCAGTACAATATTGAGTGGGTATCAGCAAGGTCTTCGCTGTTGTCAAAGCAGTTTGACAGCAGCGAATCTAGAGTACACACCAGCGCCTTGTTTTTCTTGTGCATAGGCAAACGAGGTAAACGTGGTCTAAGTTCAGGCCGTGTGGAGCGGTACTCCCGGAACGCACTCTCCAAAGCTCTCCTCAATTGTTCGTTGCACTGGCTACTCACGGTTATAACTTCGTCATCATCCTCTTCACCACCGCGACCGGATCGCGGCGAAGCCCTGGGTACATTTGCAAGCTGCGCCGCGATCATTGGCGAAGCAGGCGTAACTGGGTTACTCCGTGAGTCGAGTCGTAGTCGATCAAGTACATTGTCATCCAACATATGGTTACGTTGGATGACCCGCACCTGATCCGATAGTCGCTGCGCCGACACGCTGATAGCTGGCTCAAGCACCTGAAACAGAGAGAGCATCCGACCACGGTACGCAGTCTTGTTGCTTCCCCCCTCAGTAGCCCCATAATATGCGCGCATGACGTTTTCATTAATGGACTGAGTCCATCGCATGCGCGACACATTTCCACCGGCAGCGGGGACCCTGTTCGGGGCCTGTTGGCCTCGAGGTCCCAGGCCCGCTGGTGGCCGTCCTCTTCCTCGTCGTGGTGGTGATGGCGTCGATGGCGGGGAGAAAAACTCGTCGCTGGAACTCGACGCAACTGCAGCGACCGGCGACTCAGCGCCCACAGATGTGGCGCGTCCCGGCGGCTGCGAGGCGGAGCTCAGCGACGAGCCCGGAGATGGTGGGTGTGCTTCATTTAGTCGGGCTCTGCGTCTCGTCAGCATTGGTGACAAATATGACGTTTTATTTTTTCAAAGGATTGTTTCATTTTTGTTTAATCAGATCCGGTTTTGTGTATGTGGCGTCAAGTAATTATTGACCCACAAACTTATATTTTTAATTAAAACTTACAGTGAAAATCTGCTGAACCCTTGTCTTCAAGTTGGCGTGAAGGCGCGCGCACACCACGCGTCATCATCATGCGCGAGCGCTGCCCGGCCGGCGGAAACCGGTTGGCTTACCTCACCCCGCACGCCGCGCGCCGCACCGCCTGCCTCAGCCCGCTCCAGCGACACTTCGCGCCGACCGCCGAACAGTCAGCTAGACGCCTTCATCGCGAACCCATGTCGCTTTGGCTCGCTACCGCGTACTAAATATTGCCTATCGTAAATTCACTTTTCTTTCTCGCTATTACTTTCATCTTCGATTTATATTCTTCTTCACTTTAAACCTTTTCTACTCTTGCTTTAACTTCTTTCTATTTCTGTATGCATTTCTATCTTCGCTTGTGCTTCGCTTAATATAACTTTAAACTGTGACTGCCGAGTATTATTCCGCCCGCTGATATACCTCCAAAAGTGGTGACCCCGATCGAGTGACACGGCGCGAAGTTTTCGTAGCGCGACCGGGTGACGTCATAGAAGTTTCCGGAACGTTCGCGTGGCATACGTTGACGTCGTCGAGCGATTTTATTCTGCAAGTCATTGCGAAGATGGCGGATGAAACATTGAAGGAAGCCTTGGTTGCAGCGTTGGGATCAGCAGAAATAGCTAAGGTCAGAGTACGCGTTCCTCCTTTTTGGCAGGATAAGCCCACTGTATGGTTTGCTCAAATCGAAGCCCAGTTTGCCTTATCCAACATAACATCGGATGCGACGAAATATTATACTGTTGTGGGTAATCTGGAGCCTTCCATTATGGCTCAGCTGGAGGATGTATTGGAAAATCCACCTGCTACCCTTAAGTACGATAAGCTAAAGGCGGAGCTAATTAAGCGATTATCAGTTTCTCAGGAGAAGAAGGTGCGACAACTCCTTATCCACGAGGAGCTTGGGGACCGCAAGCCATCTGCATTTCTTCGCCACCTGCAGAGCTTGGCGGGCCGAGGTGTGCCTGATGACTTCCTGCGCACCATCTGGACCAGCCGTCTGCCCACCAGCCTGCAGGCGATCATAGCGTCTCAAGTTGCCACACCCCTGGAAGCTGTTGCGGAGCTAGCTGACCGGGTATTAGAGATTGCGCCGGTTAACCCGGTGGCCCAGGTCGCGAGTACTTCGTCCTCTGCTGGGAGCTTACTAGAGGTAATGCGTACTGAAATAGCCAGTCTCACGCGGAAGTTTGATGAGCTGTCCTCGTCGGTGGAACGACAATCCCGTACAGGTAGGCCAGATAGGAGTCGCAACCGGCGATTTTCCCGCTCAAAAAGTAATTCAAGAGGCCGTTCGTATAAAATGGTAGACAACCGTCATTTATGTTGGTACCATCACAAATATGGAAATAAAGCTCATCACTGCAATAAGCCTTGCGATTTCGACTCGGAAAACGCCAAAGCCAGTCGCTAATGACGGCGAGCGATTGCTGCAGTATTTCCAGCCGTTTATTCGTCACAGATCTCCAATCTAGGAAACTATTTCTCGTCGATACAGGTTCCGATCTGTGCGTCTACCCTCGCAACTATTTAAATGAAAAGCGGGTACGTGTAAATTACGACCTTAGCGCAGCTAATAATTCTGTTATATCCACATATGGATATATTAATTTGCAGCTGAATTTAGGATTACGGAGGGAGTTTAGCTGGAAGTTTGTTGTCGCGGATGTATCCAAGCCAATAATTGGATATGATTTCCTGTCACATTATAATCTTTTAGTAGATTGCACCAACAATAGGTTAGTTGATGGTCTAACCAAACTTTTTGCTGCCGGAGCTACTGTGACGACGGAGATACCCAGCGTCAAGGCTATTTCCGGTACTTCTCGATACCATGAGCTGTTGCGGGAGTTTCCAGAGATTTCACGTCCATCTGGTGCACCAAGAGAGGTACGTCATTCTACCGTCCATTTTATTAATGTAACCCCCGGCCCGCCCGTGTTCTGCAGGCCACGCCGTTTAGCACCGGACCGGTTGAAAATAGCAAAGGCTGAATTTCAAGCTATGGTGAAGGAAGGAACAGCTCGGTGCTCCAGCGGACCTTGGGCATCAGCTCTGCACCTGGTGCCGAAACATGACGACACGTGGAGACCTTGTGGTGATTACCGTGCGCTAAACGCAAGGACAGTGCCAGACAGGTACCCGGTTCGTCACATTGAAGATTTTTCACAACATTTACATGGAAGCAAAATCTTTTCGGTCATAGATTTAGTCAAAGCCTACCAGCAAATACCCGTACATCCAGCGGACATCGAGAAGACAGCCATCACGACACCGTTTGGTTTGTTCGAGTTTCCCTTCATGTCGTTTGGGTTGAGGAACGCTGCTCAAACTTTTCAACGCTTCATCGATGGCTTGGTACGTGATTTTGATTTTTGTTTCCCATACATCGATGATCTCCTTATAGCTTCTACAAGTGAGCAGGAGCATGAAGAACATCTACGCAAGCTGTTTTCACGCCTCGAAGAGTACGGTGTAGTCATCAACGTGGCTAAGTGCAAGTTCGGACAGCCTGAAGTAACTTTTCTTGGTTACACTGTTTCGGCTGGAGGAGTACGCCCATTAGAGGAAAAGGTAAAGGCCATACAGACATTCCCACCACCGCAGACAATAAAATGTTTGAGAAGGTTTTTAGGAATGCTAAATTTTTATAGGCGTTTCTTGAAGAGCGCTGCTGAATATCAGGCCCCTCTTAATGATTTGTTGGCAGGCCCAGGTATGAAAGGATCTAAACCAGTGAGGTGGACTCCACAGTTATTAGAGTGTTTTGACCGTTGCAAGGGTAGCCTTTCAGATGCAGCTCTGCTGGTTCATCCAGTTACTGATGCGCAGCTGGCGCTAGTAGTAGATGCATCCAATGTATCCATAGGAGCTGTTTTGCAGCAGAGAGTAGATGACGTCTGGCAGCCTATGGCATTCTACTCGAAGAAGATGAGCCCCACACAACAGAAATACAGCGCTTATGATCGTGAACTCCTTGCAATCTACGAGGCCATCAAACATTTTCGGCATATGATAGAAGCACGAAATTTTACTGTGTACACTGATCATAAGCCACTGATAAGTGCATTTAAAAAGAAAGACCAACAAGGTTCACCGAGACAGATTAATCAACTGTATTTTATTTCACAGTTTGCCACTGACATACAGCACGTTTCTGGACAGGACAACCAGGTGGCAGATGCTTTGTCTCGAATTGAGGCAGTCATTTCGCCTGTGGACGCCATGGAGCTTGCTCTGGCGCAGCGTGGTGATCCGGAGCTAGTGGAACTTCAAAAGGGTAACCATTCGCTGCAACTGGAATTAACGCAAGTACCAAACTCAGACGTACAACTTTATTGTGATGTTTCTTTGTCAAAACATAGACCTTTTGTAGCAGCTACCCATAGACGCCGCGTGTTCGAGACGTTGCACAGCCTTAGCCACCCTGGTGCGAAGGCATCCATCAAAATGGTCAGTGAGCGTTACGTTTGGCCTTCCCTCAGGAAAGATGTTCGCGCTTGGGTTAGAGAATGCATTCCGTGTCAGAAGTCAAAGGTGACCAGGCATACCATATCACCTATTGGTAAATTTGAGGTGCCAGATGCTCGTTTCGCTGAGATTAATATGGACCTAATTGGCCCACTTCCAGTATCTTCCAATTTTAAATATTGTCTTACTATAATCGACAGATTTACCAGATGGCCTGAGGTGATCCCACTTCCTGACATGACAGCGGAGACTGTGGCGAAGGCGTTCGTGTCAGAGTGGATCGCGCGGTATGGTTGCCCGAAGAAGGTAATAACGGACCAAGGTAGACAATTTCAGTCATACTTATTCCAAAATCTAGCAGAGACATATGGAATCAAGTTGGCGAGGACGACAGCTTACCATCCAGCCTGCAATGGCATGATTGAGCGGCTACACCGCACACTCAAAGCTGCTGTGATGACGCATGGCACGAAGGATTGGGTTAGTTCTCTTCCTATAATACTCCTAGGACTACGTACAGCGTACAAGGAGGATTTGCAGTGTTCACCAGCCGAATTGGTGTTTGGAGAGCAGTTACGTGTCCCCGGTGAGTTTTTCACCGCAACAAACGACAAGGTAGAATACCCAGATTTTGTCAACCAATTACGACAGCGAATGTCCATTTTGCGGCCGCGACCAGCGTCCGACCATTCGCAGCATAAAGTTTTTGAGCACAAAGATTTACGTACCGCTACGCACGTGTTCTTGCGCCAAGATTTGCTGCGGGGATCACTAGAACCACCTTACAGTGGCCCTCATAAGGTCGTTTCAAGAAGTCCGAAGACAATCGACATTGTGCTCAACAATAAAACCGTCAAGGTGTCAATTGACAGGGTTAAGCCAGCATACACTTCGCGTGAGGACGCGGAGGCCCGTAGTCAAGTTACGCAGGAGACGCATCCGATGCAAATTACACGATCAGGACGTAAAGTTAAATTTCCTGAACGATATGTTCCTTAATGTGGCCCTTTTATTCGTAAGGGGGTCCTGTGGCGTCAAGTAATTATTGACCCACAAACTTATATTTTTAATTAAAACTTACAGTGAAAATCTGCTGAACCCTTGTCTTCAAGTTGGCGTGAAGGCGCGCGCACACCACGCGTCATCATCATGCGCGAGCGCTGCCCGGCCGGCGGAAACCGGTTGGCTTACCTCACCCCGCACGCCGCGCGCCGCACCGCCTGCCTCAGCCCGCTCCAGCGACACTTCGCGCCGACCGCCGAACAGTCAGCTAGACGCCTTCATCGCGAACCCATGTCGCTTTGGCTCGCTACCGCGTACTAAATATTGCCTATCGTAAATTCACTTTTCTTTCTCGCTATTACTTTCATCTTCGATTTATATTCTTCTTCACTTTAAACCTTTTCTACTCTTGCTTTAACTTCTTTCTATTTCTGTATGCATTTCTATCTTCGCTTGTGCTTCGCTTAATATAACTTTAAACTGTGACTGCCGAGTATTATTCCGCCCGCTGATATACCTCCAAATGTACACACACAACATATTTTTTTCCTTCTTTTCATTATTTTGTTGATTTAATCGGTTCTCTGTATTATTTTAAATTAATTTAAGTAAAAATTGTGAAAAAATTTGTCCCGTCAGTTTGACACTCGAGCCACAGATCATTATTATTATTATTAACAATAATTGAATTTTTGGATCAAATATGTTGAACAAAAAACAGTCTCGATTAAGACACCTTTCCAACGAAAACAATTTCATCAAAATCGGTTATCCGTTCAGAAGCTCGGGTGCCACAGACAGACACACAGACCCATACTTCAAACAGATAACACCCCTCTTTTTTGGTCGGGGGTTATACACACCCTGACATATAGTTTAAGTCCATGGAATATGTTCATAGAATTTTGTAACTAACCACGAGTGTAGTAGAGTAGAGACATTAATTATTCTCCCACAATGTAACATTTTATATAAAAATTACAAAATCTATCTTTTTTTATTTATTTCGCTGAAAAATCCAATAGCATCACTAATTGCGATACAGGACTCTTAAACCAGCGTCCAAGCAAATTAAAAAAAGACATATTTTTAAAAGCAGTCCCTATTTCATAACTCATTGCGGATTCAATGTTTTTTTTTCACAAGACAAAGCCTTCATTTTCCATTTATTTTCCTCTTTTCAGTTCCCTGATAAATTCTTTACAAAATATCAGATAGATAATTCCTCAAAAATAACTTAAGAGTTGCCAATGTTTATATTTGTTTTTAATTTGACTTTTTAATTAGGGAAGAGCCTTTCGCAGCTTCTTTAATCTTCTTATAAGATTTTAAGATAGTCCAAATTAAAATTCAGCAAAGCCCTGCTTAGTTTTTATCGCGTTTTATAAACAATTCTGTGTCTCATTTAAATGAGACTTAGCTGTTTTCGAATAATAATTATTATGGGATTTAAGTACCAAAATAATACGAGATCATCATCATCATCTGCGTAGACTTTTTCCCAACTATGTTGGGGTCAACTTCCAGTCTCACCGAATGCAGCTGATTACCAGTATTATATATGGAGCGACTGCCTTTCCTATCTGACCTCCACAATCCAGTACTGGGTAATACGATATCCCTTGATAAGACTAGATGTCAGACTTTTGGCTTCTGACTACTCGTAACGACTGTCAAAGATCTACAAATGACAGCCGGGACCAACGGCTTAACGTGTTTTCCGAGGCACGGAGGAAGCTCGTTATGCAATAGGTGGTCACTTATTCACGGACCAACGTAGGCAAGCTTAGCAAAAAAAGATCCACGCAAGCAGCTGTTAGGTATTATTTCGACTGTCCCCAGGTTAACTAGGTATCGAATCTGAAAAATGGATTTCTTTATAATATCGGTTTGAAGCTTGGTTTTGCCATAATTGCCACGCTTAGCAGGCGGTTCGGCAATCGCAGTACGTTGTTGCAGATAACCTAGAAAATTGAAGTCGGAGCCGCAACCGTGGTGGCGAATCTCTGACTAGAGCAGTTTTGACCTATATGGTTATTTTAATGTGCCTACTAAACAATAAATAAAATTAAAAAGAGATGCATATTTTCCGATTCGATAGTTTACCTAGGGACAGTCGATTTAGCCACGAGCTCCTCCAAAAGAATACGAGATCATCATCTGCCTAGCCTTTTCCCAAACTATCTTGGGGTCGGCTTCCAGTCTAACCGGATGCAGCTGAGTACCAGTATTTTACATGAAGCGACTGCCTATTTGACCTCCATAACCCAGTAACTGGGTAATACGATATCCCTTGGTAAGACCAGATGTCAGACTTTTGGCTTCTGACTACTCGATACGACTGTCAAAGATCTACAAATGACAGCTAGGACCAACGACTTAATGTGGTTTCCGAGGCACGGAGGAAACTCGGTATGCAATTACGGTCACCTATACACGGACCAACCTCGGTAAGCACTGATTAACCTTAAAGATCGACCTGTGCGGCTATTATTACTTAGCCACGAGCTCTCCAAATGAATACAAGATATTATAAGTAATTAAATTTTTGGTTGCGGCAGAAAAATGGACTCTGTTTACCGATCTTTGTTACTTTGTGAAAACGAACAGGAAAGTATCCCGTTAATAAATTCGTAATTGAAATTCCTTTATTTATTATCTTCGCAGTCTTCTGATATTTTTAAAAGAAGTTATGTTTATTAACTTGCTACTGTAGGTATTGGTTTTTGTGTTTGATGTTTCAAAATAACATAGCTCGTGTTAGTTTTTGAATCAGGTAAAACATGTCGTTTCAAAATAGTTATTTGCATGTTGCACTCGTGACGTTATATTATATTTCTGCTGCATATTTCTTTGTTGCCATTTAATCTTGTTTTCAACATAACAACAACATAATATCACGCCTATAATCCCAGAAGGGGCAGAAGTGTACCAAATGGTACACCCACATTTCACCAGCTATGTTTAAGTCCCTTGTAATAGGAGCGAGCCTTTTGCCATCAATCGGGCACAAAGCCAGAATTCATGGCTGCGTGGACAAAGCCCTCCCGAGGCCCAAGGCGGCCCAAGTCTCGCCACATTGACCGGTCCCGTGCGACTCGCATCCAGTGGATTCCCGCAACCTTCACCAGGTCATCGGTCCACCTAGTGGAGGCCTTCCAACGCATCGTCAACCTTTTCGCGGTCGCCATTCCAGAACTTTTTGGCACCATCGGCCATCCGTTCTGCGAGCAATGTACATACCCTATTCAGGGTGTAACGGAAAGGGTATACACATACTTAGTTTTTATATACCCGTTCCTTTACACCCTGTATAATACTTAATAATAATATCGCACTTTCACAATCCAAAAAATAACCTTATAAGTGCCGCCATATTTTATACCAACTTCAATTCGAAATTCAAACTTGACAATCACAAACAGAGTGTGACACTAGTTCCTCCATAATGTGGTTTACGTCGCAGAGGGAGCCACTAGTATGCGGCTGGGAAGACGTGTACTGCTCCTATTTCCTCCCTGGAGTATAGATCAATATGCAGGATGGATTTTAATGGCTCTGTGTTATGGTCTGAGATACCAACGGTTTCTGTTCGACTGGAAACGGAACTTATAGATATAACTGAATTGAATATTTGAAGGGCTTGAGTTGTTTGATAAATGTTGTTAAGCTTGTAGAATATCTTAATTACTAGTTTGTTCTAAAGAAACACATTCTATTCTAACTACATTTTTTTATCTCGTTCTACCTTTTTTATTAAGCAACTACTTATTGTCGGGCCAACGCTTTCCTCCCATACCTACTTAAGTACTGCTGTAACATTAAAATATTGTAAAACCAAATGATTTTAAAAGATATAACCATGGAGTTTCTTGCCGGTTCTTCTTCATAGGAAACGACCAACCCGAATCGAGCACCTTTTGTCAACGTTTTATAAGTGCCCACGTAGGCCTATGTAAAATATTTTGATTTTGAACAGTCTCATTCCATCATAATTGCTTTGAAAGCGTTTCAAATTCCTACAGCCAACAGTTTTTAACAGAATAATGTCAATCTAATACATTTTCGACATTTTCTGTCATCTGATGAGCTGATTTGATGATAAAATTTGCCTTTTTAGGGTTCCGTAGCCGAATGGCAAAAAACGGAACCCTTATAGATTCGTCATGTCTGTCTGTCTGTCTGTCCGTCTGTATGTCACAGCCACTTATTTCCGAAACTATAAGAACTATACTGTTGAAACTTGGTAAGTAGATGTATTCTGTAAACCGCATTAGGATTTTCACACAAAAATAGAAAAAAAAAACAATAAATTAAGGGGGTCCCCATACTTAGAACTGAAAACCAAAAAAAAATTTTTCATCAAACCCATACGTGTGGGGTATCTATGGATAGGTCTTCAAAAATGATATTGATGTTTCTAATATCATTTTTTTCTAAACTGAATAGTTTGCGCTAGAGCCACTTCCAAAGTGGTAAAATGTGTGTCCCCCCCCCCTCTAATTTCTAAAGTAAGAAGAGGAAAATTCTGAAAATATTTAGGATTGTAGAACGTAAAAAAAACTATCAACGAAAATTGGTTTCAATAAGATATGATGTGTAGTTTTTGAGATATGGGACTTTTTCATCAAACTGCAGCAGTAACTTTGTTTTTCATAAACATACTATGAAAAACAAATTTAGTTTTGCGGTTGTGTGGAAGTTGACTAACTAATACTACTAACTAATGAATGACAGTTCAAAATATTGTTATTATATTGTTTGGAGCTATGGAACCCTGTGTGCGAGTAAGACTCGCACTTGGCCGGTTTTTCAGATTCGGCTAGCCAAAATCAGAGAAGTTGACAGGTGTCGCATTTGCATGAGAGAACCTTAATTGCTTATACTAGTCTATGAAATGATTTCAATTTTATATTTACGTGTATTTTGCATGTGATCGGCTATGAAAAGCTTTCTTTTGTACAAGTGCCTCTGCGGGTCACTCCTTAGGTGCTTGTATGGTCCAGCGCATAAGCATTAGCGGGTTAGGCGGGCAGTTTTATAACTGCAATAAAACGCTTCGGTTATGTTTAATGAATGTATGCAGATGTGTTTTACGCACTTAACCTTTTATTTTAATAACACGAAAGATACGTTAAATAAACGTTCATATTTTTTTGTTATTATACAACGTGTTGTTTTGCAACCTCGTCAAATTTAAGGAGGTTACTATGCTAATGATTCTCGTCCCGAATCAATAATAAAATTGGTAAATAATTTTTGTTTTTAATCTCATTTACGGAAATCGGTAAGTGTGAAAAACCCGTGTTTTAAACTAGGGCCTTCTGATTCTCGCCTTATAACCGCGCCTCCACAAATACAAACAATCTCAAACGTTTATTCGATCATTTCTTATTCCCTAAACCACGTTAAGGGGGTTATTCTGAAATACTGACAAACATAAACAACCAAAAAAATCTGCGTTTATTAGTAATTTACTAGGTACCGTAATTTTAATTGATTATTTATGTCTTGTGTGACAACCTCCTGAATTTTGACGAGGATGCAAAACAACACCTTGTATTTGTATCGATGATATTTTTATCAGATTCATTGAAGAACTGAGTATGTAGCAATGAATTGCGCGTTGGTCGCATTTGCAACGTGCGACAGACACGTTGCAGGCTGCGATCCCTTTTGTATCGATGCAACGTATTCTTTCTTCTCTTGCTACTATAGTGTTCACAGGAATTTCTGTATCGATGCTGAATTATATCACGGCCATTTTGCATTCAAATTGTTACTACACCACCGTAAAAAAAATTGGGCGAGGGGCCAACACTTATTAAGAAATCGCCCCGCTACCTCTTGTAACATACACCACAGCCATATCTCCCGGCTAGTACCAACAAGCTTCTGGATATGACAGTTTTTATTGTGCCCCAAGACCAGAGGGGGCGGGGTTAAATGTGTATGTGTGTGTGAGATAATCATGAGTGTTTGAGATACTGACTTTGTATGGAAGACGGTTTCTTTAGTGCAGGGTAGAAGGATTTAAGTGAATTGGTGATGACAAAAATTGTTAAGTGGGAAAAAATATTAGTATTTTTTGTGGTCTTGCTCTTTAAGTATTTTCATCATTTCAGCCGACAGACGTCCACTGCTGGACGTAGGTCTTCCCTAACGCCACATTGACATAAGGGGGGTTTAAAACCAAACTCTCGCTGCCAGGCTTGGCATGCGGGTTGGCGATCGCAGTACGGTTGTTACTAAAGCACAGAGAACGCTGCTGCCCATTCCCTGGAAAGTCCTTTAAGTGCCTCTTACGACACCCACGGGAAGATATCCAGGGATGGTGTTATTCTTTACGTCCGACACCATGCAAAATATACATAAGTATTTTGAGGAGCTCTAATTATTTAACTAAAATAAAAAGCATTTATTAACTCTCTTCAAGACTAAAATATTTTGATGTGATATTTTCTCGAAAAGAAAATATATTTGAAAAGTATAACAAAATTCAAATTATCATTATAATAAGTATAACATTTCTTAACTTATGCTTTCACTTACGGGATATCTTCCGTGATTATAGATTGATTTGAGTAATATCGGGAACTGAAAACGAGTTTAAAACAGTGTTTATAACATTTCTTCTTAAGTCAATATTAAAATTTTATTGAAAGGGACTTATTTTTTCCACTGGTGGAGAAATCATCGTCCTTTTTAGAACGATATCCAAAAAAATATTATATACAAAAAATTAAACACAAGGAAAACAACTGCTCAAATCACTATGAAAATCATAAGTGCTCAGATCGCTGCTCCTGAGCCCATACCCCAATCTAATTTAGCAAAGAAACTAATGGAAAATGTCACTGCCAAATGACAGTTTTTTTATAGGTAGGTAGGTAGTTATTGCAGGCGTCTGGCATGTCGCAGAAAGGATAAAGTCGATTATGTTTATACAATAAACATAACATAACACACACATAACATGCTAGAGAAAAGTTGACTAACGTTCTGCCTGTCTTATTGTCCTTGTGACCACTTGGTCCGACTGTTTAGTCCGATTAATCGGCCCACCTGAACTTTTTTTCCTTATGGTCCGATTCATCAGACAAAGCGGAATCACAAATTCTCGTAGTCCGATCGATCGGACCAAGTCTTCTAAAATGACGATAGACCTCGTGGTCCGACTCTTGAATTGGACCAAAAGGAAAAAAAGTTAACAAGGTCCGATTGATCGGACTAAGCAGTGGGACCAAGTGTTCATAGGGCTTATTGTACTTGTAACTATCCTATTGTGTGGTTTGTTTTTATTTGTCTCTGATTTTAAATTACTAACATTATTTTTAAGTGTACCTGCTAACAAAATTATGGATCATTGTGTCTCAGAATAAATGAATTAAATTGAATAACAGAATATTCTTACACAAGTATATGTATTATTTTAAAAAGTGTATATAGTCAAGGCATCATTCTCATTAAGTTTTACTCCACAAGCGTGTTCCTTTAAATGTGTAGCAGAAGCTTTGAGTTTCAAATTGTTATAATCTAGAATATTTTTCAGTCATATGTATTAACAACAACAACATAAATTTATTTGCAGGCAACTTTGGCCCATAGATATATACCTTACAGACTAACATACATACTATTAAATACAATTTGTGTTAGTTAATAAAATATTAAAACTACATATTTGAGTAGCACTTCACTTTTCTATTAAGCCAGAAAGACCCAAGAAAAAGTGGCGAGACGATCTAGACGCATACCGCGAATGTTTCTAGACGCAGGGGAAAAGAACTCATGGATGCCAAACAGTGGGACTGTCCGATTTTGGGCGTTCAAGTCTTTGAACCGAATTCAAAATCTGACAATGACATAATTGCTGCAGAAAAATATTTTCGCTCAGCTAAAGTTAAAAGTTACAATAAAAACAACAGCAAAACTATTAAACTACAAAACGGCATTCGTATCTCTAAAATCCCACCCTGCTAGAAACGCCATTATTAATGAACGCACTTCAATTATAAACAGGAACAAGCGAATGTCTCTCCGCTATTGACATAATCAGTTGCAATGTCAGTGCGCCACTTCCGCCGGTTGTGGCTTGTCATTTCCGGTTGCGGAGGCTTGCACGCTGCACGCGACATTGTATACAGGCTGTGGGCCTTAGATAGGGGGTGGTTTAATTGTTTGTAGTTGCTTAATGTAGATTATCTTGATGAGGGAGGTTTAATTCGATAAAGGAGTTGAGATATTTTGCGTTCTCTAAAATATAAACTATTTTAGAACAATACAACATAGTGTTTTGGTACTGCAGTATAGCACATTCATAGATTGCTGAGCTGTATAAAGAGTAAAATAGAATTCTTTGTATGTTCGTTAGAAAGAAAGAAAGAAAAAATATATATTTGTCGCAGGAACAAGACGTGCATACAAAATGACAAAAAATCAATTATAAATACAACACATAACAAATACTTATAAATACAACAGGACGAAACTACGTTAAAGATTTCTTTTTAAAAATGCATTTTAGGATTCCGTATTTAAATATTTTTAGCTCCTGCTCTGAATTCCTGAAGAAAAAAAATACTCATAAATATTACAGAAAGAAATTGATTCAGGAAAGGACATTACTGGAAATATAATTTTATCACTTTCCTTATAAGCGAATCGTTTATTTCACCATACATTATAATCAATGTCAATTTACATGGGTAACTGTCATGAAGAACGCCAAATACTTCAACGAGAAAATTCTGTTCCACGCTCAGCTTTTTAAGTTGAGCTACAAAGCAGAGGAGGAAGCGATTTTAGGAATGAGTTTCCTTATTGCAGTTATTTTGTACTCCCTGTAAAAAGGTGGTAGGCTCTTGGCTTAAGGTAATCATAATGAGCGTCTTTGAAATTTCATCAGTTGAAAATTGTGGCTCAATGGGACGATGCATTCACGCTATTCACCACTGGAACTCCTGAAAGTCAGAATCAACAGTTGCGACCACCAGAAAACTGTCGTGAATTCTGCAATGAAATTAATTAGAAAATAATAGCGGAGGAGTAGGTAAAACAAAATTTTCACTTCACGTCTTGTTGTTAAATCTCCCACTAAAACTAGGTGACCAAATCCGAAGCTTGTTGAATACACCCCAATCTTCTAATATTTTAAATTCTCGTGTCGCGGTATTTGTTACCAAACTCCTCCAAAACGTCTCAACGGATTTGTATGAAATATTGTGTGCATATCGGGTAGGTCTGAGAATCGGCCAACATCTATTTTTCATACCCCTACAACCCATCAAAATTTCCAAGCGAACGAAGTCGCGGGCAGCAGCTAGTCTTATAATAACAAAACAAACGTCCGGCCTGTTTTCCCGAAAAGCTAGACAGAGTTGTACCTATAGTATGCTCAACGACACCTCAATCTATACAATAGCAGTTTATGGTGGTCTCTCATTTCACGAGAAATCTATACAAACCTAAGCCATGTTATACTGAAAATGTTCACCTTATTGATACTAAAGATTTCGCCAGTTATGTTTAAATAAGACCCATTTAATATCAACTGGGTATAAACCCAGACTTAGAGCTGCTACTGTGATATTCCAGATCATAAAACTCAATAACGCTGTGACCGACCTGTTAATCTAACCTAAAACTTTATGCACAGCGGTAACGTTTAGGATCAATAAACTAACGAGATCCTGATCAGATTCACTCACATTTCTAATGAATGACAGCAGCAATCAGCAAAAAAAATACTGAAAGAAGAAAAAGATTTTATTAGTCTGGTCAGCTGGCCTACCATGACGTCTTAAAGCAGTATTGTTTTACTCTTATTCCAGTGTGCGAAAGAGACGGAGCTATACAGGATGTCTAGCGCCATCTCTTTCCCACACTGGAAAAGAAGTAAAACAATAATGTTTTAAGACGCCATGGTAGGCCACCTGGTCTTAGTTTGGTTGATTGGTTTGTTTTTTTTTTGGTCTGATTAGTCTGTATAAACTGGTTTAAATCCCGCTACCCGCTTGCGTTTATACCACACATTTCCCTGTAATCAACGTCCCCGGAGCGCCAGTGCGCTTCAGTGTTATTCTCTTAAAAATCACAAATTCCTAGATTTTAGCGTGATTAAAAAACTTTCAAATGTACGGGAGTTGTCTCATTTATTTAATGTAAATAAATTGATTTTCTTCTTCGAAGTGATGGTCAGTAATTTGTGTGTACTGTTGGAACATTCTTCTTCTTCATTCTTCTGTATGGTGTCGGACGTAAAGAATAGCACCATCCCATATCTTCCCGTGGGTGTCGTAAGAGGCGACTAAAGGACTTGCCAGAGAATGGGCAGCAGCGTTTTCTGTGTTTTTGTAACAACCGTACTGCGATCGCCAACCCGCCTGCCAAGCGTGGCGATTATGGCAAAACCCCCCAAAATGTCAATGTGGCGTCACTTGGGGGAGGCCTATGTCCAGCAGTGGACGTCTTTTGGGCTGAAATGATGATGATGATGTTGGAACATTTCAAGTATTTTGCGATTTGCGGTTTTGGATTTGCCGATTCTATAAATAAACTCTCTTCAAATATGTATGTAGATTTCCGCATCCAAAATCATTACAGGAGTTTGTCTACAAAAAAAGCTTGTCTCTATTACGATGATTGATTTGAATAACAATTAAATATGTAATGATGCTCTGTATGGTGTCGGACGGCTCTGTATGGTTTTGGACGTAAAGGCTCTGTATGGTGTCGGACGTAAAGAATAGCACCATCCCATATCTTCCCGTGGGTGTCGTAAGAGGCGACTAAGGGACTAGCCAGAGAGTGGGTAGCAGCGCTCTCTGTGCTTTTGTAACAACCGTACTGCGATCGCCAACCCGCCTGCCAAGCGTGGCGATTATGGCAAAACCCCCATGTCCATGTGGCGAAACTTGGGGGAGTCCTATGTCCAGCAGTGGACGTCTTTCGGCTGAAATGAGATTTCTTTAAAACACGCATATGAAAATGGCGATCAACAGCCACTTTTAAATACTACGACTATTTAAAAATTCTAGAATTATAATCTTCAGGTTAAGCCGCACTTACTTAGGTTTGTTCGTGGATGGGTGGCCACCAATTACATAGCGAGTTTCCTCCGTGACTCGGAAAGCACGTTAATCCGTTGGTCCCAGCTGTCACTTGTAAATCTTTGACGGTCGTAACAGGTAGTCAAAGGCCAGAAATCCTGACAACCGGAACATCGTATACCCAGTATTTGGAGGTCAGATAGGCAGTCACTCCATGTAAAATACTGGTACTCGGCTGCATCCGGTTAGGCTGTAAACCGACCCTTACATGCAAAAGGCTAGGCAGGTGAAGATGACAATCAAATTACAAAGTACACATCATCATTTCAGCCGAAAGACGTCCACTGCTCGACATAGGCCTCCCCCAACACCACATTGAAATCAGGGAGGGTTTTGCCATAATCGCCACGCTAGGCAGGGGGGTTAGCGATCGCAGTACGGCTGTTACAAAAGCACAGAGAACGCCGCTGCCCATTCCCTGGAAAGTCCTTTAGGTGCCTCTAATGACACCCACGGGAAGATATGGGATGGTGCTATTCTTTACGTCCGACACCATACAGAATCTACTTATACACAAAGTACCTACTAATAAGTAAAATCTCTTCAAAGTTAGAGTGAACAGGCTTCTTCTGGGTAAGCTCGTACCATCGACGACTTTATCTCTGTCACCTCCGACCTAGACTAGAGTCAAGAGCAAACCCATAGCAAATAAAAAGTACCCACATGCACTAAACCACATAACCCCACAAAAATGGCACGTGACCACCACGTGAACCCAGCTGAACCCAGGTCATACAGCCCAGTTGTCCACTTAGCGAGTCTGAATCAACAACGCTTGCAATTTATTCAGAGCATCGATCGGCTGTCTTCGACCGCTGCGTCAATTATTCAGTAGTAGGAACCACCTGGCCGATGGGTGGGTGGGTCTTCGGTTATGGTATTTTTAGATTGTATTAGTGCAAGTTTTATGTGGCATAAATTAAGTTTTTCAATGGAATGATGGAAGTAGTCGTTTTTTGCAGTTACATGACATCATCAGGCCTGTGATCCCCGAAGGGTTATAGGCAGAGAGTAACGGAAAGGGTATATACATACTTAAAGGCGTGCTACAGACTATCAAATTGAACATGTTTCTCCATCGGACAAACATTGTAATAGCGAAAAAATATCAGCTGCCCCATACATTTGGGTCCAGGTATACCCTTTCCGTTACACCCTGTATAGTACACCTTTTACAATTTGCCGGTTATGTTTAAGTCCCACGATATGGAAGCCGGCTCCAAAACAGTTGAGAAACAGCTAGGCAGATGACATACAGCACTACCGTAGACCGTGATTTGACACTCCAAAAATAAAATCGTTTCAATCAGAAGGTTGCGTGTTCAAATCGCGTCGGGGTCACCAGCTTAGGGGTGTGTGGAACAGGGTGTAAAGTTCCTCAATACTCCATAGAAAAGGGAGGATCCTCGACCAAACTGTGGTTATGTCTGGTGGGCAACTGCCCTACAGTTGTTGTCGGGTTTTCGTATGTAGTTTTAAGTCGATGTAAACTTTCCTTGCGAGATTCAGACCATATTAGTTCTTCTGTTTGTTTATAGATAGCGCTGTAAAACTTTTTGTTATAAGTTGCTTTTTGTAGGTCACTGCACCAGTAACAATTTTGTAGGTCGCTACACCAGTAACAATTTTGTAGGTCGCTACACCAGTAACAATTTTGTAGGTCGCTACACCAGTAACAATTTTGTAGGTCGCTACACCAGTAACAATTTTGTAGGTCGCTACACCATTAACAATTTTGTAGGTCTCTACATCAGTAACAATTTTGTAGGTCGCTACACCAGTAACAATTTTGTAGGTCGCTACACCAGTAACAATTTTGATAACATGTTTGATGTTCAGAATGCTCGGTTTCATGAATGTTCCGTTCACAACCTGTGTACTACGAATATTCTCTGAAAAACACAAACCCCTCACAATATTAACGCCAATTACCGCCAATCGAGTGCAAAACAAAAGTGTGTCAACTATTTCATAATAAAGTGTGGTACTCGCAACAAGATTACATTTTTCAGCTGTTAGTAGCAAGCTCGTGAGGAAACTTGCGACAATGTTGTACTTACTCGCAACTTTAGTCCATATGCAGTGTAAACGTACTCTCACAGGCAAAAGTGTTGAGGATAAATAATGTAAACCAAGTAAATGTGCGGCGAGTGTTTAATAACATCGCTTTTTTAAAAAAAAAGGTGACTAAGAAGATTCGAATACAGAACAAAACAAAACCATTGTTTAGATTAAATAATGAATCATTATAAAAATCTACTTTTTTCAGTATTAGTTTTTAAACTGACATGGTCACTAACACTACCAATAACACTTGTAACTGGATACAGTTCAGTAGTTCGTTCAGTTAGTTCTTCAGTTCATCCGTGATCATATCGTTTGCAACAGCGCCGTAATATCTGGAACTCAAACGAAAAAGTAAACATGGTAAATATCCCGTTACAAGTGTTATTGATACTGTTTTCGGGTTCTGAAAAAATAATTTTTGTGTTATGTCGGTAATTCTGCTTAGCCAGTACTAACTGAGTTGTGGAGGTCAGATAGGTAGTCGCTCCATTTAAGTGTCTTTTTCCAACTACGTTGGACCCAAACACATTTGCAAAAAGGCTAGGCAGGTGATGATGTCGGTAATTCTGTTTAGGTCTTACAACATAACACACCACACAGCTACGTAAAGAACTAATAACTTGAAGTAAGTACATACCACCATCACTTAATTTAAAGCTTCTGAAAATAGTGTCCGGATAAGTATAATAATTTAAATCTCAAACTTGGGCTTCATTTAAGGGACTAAAATTATACAAACAGGCGAACTAAAATATTATTGCATTTCTCTTTTCACTGACACAAAACACAATTTAGAAAACATTGTCGTTTCACCCCCACAGAATACCCAACAAATGCACATTTTCATATCACGAATGTATAAAATGCTGTCAGCGATATGAAAATTTTAAATCACAATTTTAAACGAAATATTGTAGAGGTTTTCACAGCAAGTGTACTTTTAGAGGAACACTACTTGGCACTCTTGCGTTATATGCGTTTTGCATAATACTTAACCATATATTTTAGCACGGAAGTGCTCGCTACTATATGAAAGTACATCTGGAAATTTTACAAAAAAATGTCTTGAGTATTTTTGACTTTCTTTCTCTGTGAATTTTTTTTTTGGTAAATTAAATGGGTAGTGTGTGAAAGCAGGTGCTTTTTTGTTTGAGAAAGCATGTCACCATTTTTTTTTGCTTACTTTTCTCGCAAGTAAATGTTGGAAGAATGTTTTCTTTGTTTATATTAAAATGGAAGTCAACGTTTGCAAGCCGAAATAAGAATAAGGTAATTTAGGGTTTTTCTTATGAAAATATGGAAGCATTATTGTATTCTGTTAGCCTTTTTAAATTGGCTGTTATTTATAGTGCAGACGGAGAAATCAAGCTGTGATATTTCCACGTTTTTTATTTGAGCAATTTTTCGTAACATCACGCTTGTAATCCCCGAAGGGTTGGACTGAAGTGTACCTAATAGTACACAGCCTATTTCTATCAACCGGGTACAAGTCCAGACTCCGTGGCTGCTACATATGATAATTATAATTCATGATGTAAAACCTCAATAACACTTTGCCCGACACGGGAATCGAACCCAGGACCTCTTGCTCAGTCGCGTTTACTACCACTAGACCTACAAGGCAGTTTTGATTGTTTAAATTACTATAGCGCTGGAGTAACATAGTTTACGCTAAGCTTCGCTAACGTAACATGTGGACCTACATTATGACCAGAGGTCGGAATTAGGTAGAGTTATTTGTGTACTCACACTGATTTCGTACAGCGAAAGAATAAAGTGGATATGCCTCAAATCCTGAGATTAATTTTAAAGAGCAGAAAAATCCCGTGATTTATTAAATAAAAAAGTTATTTACTTTTACACAATATAAACCATCCGACATCGGATGTCCGAAGTTGCAAAATTCCAATGCGCACACGCAAGGGAAGATCCATAATAATATCAATATTTAATGCAAGTATAAAAATAACTCTACCTAATTCCGACATCTGATGACGTCTTAGTGAATAAATACATTAATTACCCAGGGTATTAACTTTATACATACGTTCTTTACACAACAGGAAAAACCCTAACAAGGCAACTCCTTGTCAAAACCCTACAATTTACCAACTTATACACATAAGTTATGTATCTAGTATAACATGACCTCGATTTATTTGACCTTCCCATACAGTGAGAGATACACATAAACTGGTTTATTCATAGCTTGATTGTACGTCGTGCATGCAAGCTTTTATATAGGCATAATGACCTGAATGTACCTACTTAAAGGAGACCTATTTACAATTGTAATGACTGACCGATGACCGTACTTTCCACGCTACGCTGAAAACCTGCTTATGTGATCCGATTTGATCTGCTTGTCGGTTCCAAATTAGTCACATTACACGAGTCGACGCTTGCCTATCAGGCATCTGTCTATCATTATTCATCTGGTATCGGGATGCGATGAAAGACGAACGTCATAGCTTTCTTGTACAAATGTACACGTGGCAAAAAGACTGAGGAAACGGACTTGGATCGATAGCCGATAGTACTTAGACTATCCAAAACAAACAAAATTCATCTATTCCAAATTAGTTGGAAAATGCTAGGCAGGTGATGACATTGTGTGTAAAAATGAAAAGTGGAAAATGTTCTTATTGAACCAAAAAACAAGCCACCTTATTGGTCGATTGTTTTTTGGTTAAACAGGGTAATACTGCAAATAGTTATAGTTTTTTAATAATTATTTGTATACAAATATTAATCCAAGTAACTAATATACAAACAACAAATAACTATATAATAACTAAACAAATAATAAAATAAAAAATAATAAAAAATAAAAAATAATAATATTAAAAAATTATAACAAAAATAAAAATAATATAAAATAATATAAATATAATAACTGAAACTATTGTTTTCATATTCTTCTCACAAAAAACAAATTCACTGTCTTTATGTAGCGTTTAAAATAGGGAACTATATTTCTTGTCACCAAAATTTATATTTGTCATCAAAGTTGTATCACCTAGTAAATAGATCTATCGCCACGAAATATTTTCGTTCTCAGATAAACAAAAAGTGTTCCCAGGTATGAATTATCAAATAAATGTTGGTACATGTGTAAAATAAGAGATGGATTACCAATAAAATTGTAGTGCATTAGATGAATATAAACTTCGTTCTTATAATAATAGTTTTATTACTTAAATAATAGCTTTGTGCTCGGAATGGTAGATCTGTCACCAAATAAATAGATCAGTTCCTTATTTCTATGAAGAAATGCTTTATACGAGACATTGGGCACACCGACTTGGACAGGTTAGGTTCGAAGAGGATGGCGGGGTCTAGTGAGCGAGCGGAGCGAGCGAACTAAGACCCCGACATCCCCTTCGTGTTAGGTTACTGTAAACCCTGCAGACAGAAATAGGAGCCCCGCGTAGCGGGGCTACGTCGACAACGCCTTAGTTTTTCTAGTAACATAATATGATTTATTGGTGATCTCTTTAAATTAGTTTGCTTAAATACTTATTAGGACACACCTATTATAATACATACAAAAACATTTATTTGGTACTAGACCTTATATCTCAGGATTTTAGGTGATTTATTGTGGAACTGATTTTGCATTGTTTGGTGACTACATTTTGGTGACAGATCTACTATTTTGAGGACAAACCCTATTATTTAAGAAACACAAAACTAATTAAATTGGTGATAGCTTAAATGATACCCTTTAAAATATCAACTGCCGCAATGGATTGTAATGTAGCCGTTTGTCCTTTTGCAAAGAATAAATAAATCAAAGGTCAAAGGTCTCGGGTGTCGCGTGGGAAGGGAAATTCAAGGTAAAAGGTCACCTTTGTAAAATTATACTAGACTAGACTTATTTTTAGACTAAAATAATAAATGGTGCAAACGGATCGTTCTCGAATCTGTCCAGCAAGCGTTCCGAACATCAAACTAATTAGTAACCTTAGGCAAAAAATATTGCAGGGAAACTACTTTTTTTTTAATGAAATGTCAAGTTTTTCGGTAAAACTCAATGTATATAATATAGTAGTTCGATCACTCTTGCATCCTTAACTGTCATAATTGTAAAGGTTTTCACCTCATTTTCATTTCTTTGCATTGTGTGAGCTAAAGATTTACCCTCCTAGCTTTAATCCTGTTAGTGTCAATGTTTATCTAGGACCCTATGGTCCCTGCTAACAATAAAAACATTAAAGTGGTATTTGGGCCAATAAGGGTCGGAACCATTGGTCTTCAGTAGTGCGGGGTTATTCCGTCAGTAATTTCTTAGATAGAGTAGCCGACGGGCTACTATAACTATAGAGTCTGATTTATGCCCGGTAGTTTTTTTTTTTTTATTTTGCGCCACACTAGGAATTTCCCCTGTATCGTGGGTGCGTTTACAATCATTTAAATTTACATAGACAAACAGCCAGACCCGGAACAACTTTCTGTAGGCCTTACAAATATTTTTTCCATGCGGGGATCGAACCCGAGACGCGCAGCGCAGCAGTCAATCGCATAGCCACTGCGCCAACTGTGCCGTGCTCTGTGTTGGCAACAAGGTCGCCTCCTATCATTTGGGCCTTAAAACATATTCGGCGAAATGTGGGTAGTACACGTCTGTCTTAGCATTTTGGTGATTTTAGACGTGATGTTATAATAATGTTGTATTCACTTTAATTTAACCTAACCAAACATTACAAAAAGTACACTAACAACAACAATAAATAACCCACATAACAATGTTCGTGATTTTAAATCTCGCTCCAATTTATAGTAGTATCGTGAACGCAGTGACTTTTAATTTATTCACGGCATATATTTTTGATCGCAATACATCTGATAAAGTCAGTCGACAACGTGCTCTGGACTAATTGTGAATGTCGTCTGGTCGGCCATGTTGGAAATTTTTGCTTGAATGTTTTTCACTATTTGGGTTCGACGATGAATGTTGTTGTTTTTTTTATTGTAAATAAAAATATGCGGCGTCACAGAATAATGTTTATAAGTCCTGTATCGCGAATTTATCATTGATGAATAGTAAGTACATTTGCATTCAAGTGGGGTAACTCTGTCATAGCGGCCGAGGCGGAGTTACTGTTACTGTTAGCCTATATCATCCCACTGCTGGGCAAAGGCCTCTCCCCATGACTTCCAAATCCTTCGATCCAGTGCTCGTCGGGCATACGGCAGACATGGCCAGCCCGACTGGGCTCAAAAAGCCGCTAAGCTGAAGTGGGACTCCACTTCAGCTTAGCGGCTTTTTGAGCAACGTCAGTTATTTCCGTTTTGGAGCGCAGTGTGGTGTTGCGGACATGGTCGGTTAGTCTGACGCCTAGAATGCTGCGCTCCATTGCACGTTGGCAGACCTTGAATTTAAACTTTAGAATAATTGTCAAAGACCAAGTCTGGGATCCATAGGTCAAAATGGGAAGAATGCACATGTCCATGATTTTTCACTTTAGTGACAAGGAAGGTTTCCTTTCATGAGCTCCTTCATGGACCAGTAGCTCCTCCAGGCATTTTCGGTTCGTCTTGTGACTTCCTTTTCTTGTCTAGACAGGAAACAGACTAACTGGCCCAAGTAGATGTATTCATGCACATATTGCAATTCTTCACCATAGTAGAGGCGGAGTAGTTTTTTTTTTTATTTACACACGAGCTCATCAAACAGTTTCAACGGCCAGCCTGAATAAAAATGTTATGAATGTTTCATCACTCGTTCAGCAATCAATCGTCTGATAGGGGAGAATAGAAGAAGAAAACGCTTTGCGCCGAACTCAAGTAGAAAGGGACAAGGCCAGGAAGATGATGATGATCATTCATTCAACAATCAAGTTTTCAATTGTCCTTAAAAAGTTGGAGTCTTTTTTTAACTAATATTTGCAAAAATAAATATTTTTTCCAATTATCTCAACAAAGTCTGGGTCAAACATTAAGAGGGGACTCTAGTCGGTATTTAGAAGTATTAGAAGGTATTAGAAGAAACGAATGCCGTCGCGCTGCGCCCGACCAAGCCCCCGTAAAGTGCGAAAGGGACAACTGCAGCTCAGGCTAATTTTACCTACAAAAATCTTGATGAAAAGACGTTTTGTATTCCGCTTTTTTCTGCTTCAAAACTAAACTGATCTAAATAATACTTATATCAAAATTTAGAAAAAAAGTATGTCTATGCTTCTATTATTTTCTTTGTTAAAAACTTATCTAGTTTGCCTGATATTCACTTGAACATGGCGGTAAAAACGGGCTTTTTTCGGGTTTTTGGATTGTTATAATTCTTTTATTGATTGTGTTTTGAAAAAGAAGTCGGTTAAAAAGGAAATGATGTATTATTAAAAAGACTTAGATTTATTGAAAAACGATCATTGCTCTAGACGCATTTGCACGAAGAAAACAGCGGAATACGTTTGTATGGAGAAATACCGACTACAGTCCCCTCTTAATTAGAAGAAAAAGTAAAACTTACGACTGTTTTAAGATTGTCGCACACAATGCCGTAATGTTTCTGTTGGCAATTTTATTATTGCTAACACTAATGCATTTACCGTCTAATTTCTCTAGAGTAGTGCGGCACCTATTACGTGTTACAATGGAAATTCTTGACAATTTGTCGTATCTTGACATCATCATCTGCCTAACCTTTTCCCAACCATGTTGGGGTTGGCTTCCAGTCTTACCGGATGCAGCTGAATACCAGTATTTTACAGCGACTAGCTATCTGACTTCCACAACCCGGTTAGTACAGGGTAATACGATACCCCTTGGTAAGACTGCTGGTCAGACTATCGGGCAACTGACCTCCTGTAACGACTGTCAAAGATCAACAAATTATAGCCGGGACCAACGGCTTAACGTGTTTTTCGAGACACGGAGGAACTTCGGTATGTCATGGGTGGTCACCGATCCATGGACCAACCTAGACAAGCGCGGCTTAACGTAAACATCGATCCGAGCGGCTGTTATTATTTAGCCACGAGCAATTTGTCGTATCTAATTATAAGGGTATTTTTTACTTGTTTATTTGTTGCAATGGAATGTCAAAATGGTTTTCTTTAATATACATGTGGTTCCTTAAAATACAAAGGTTTACCTGAACAACTTGAATTTGACAGAAATATCAAATTTAATATGTTCAGCACGTTTAGCATGACGTCTGTAGAAACGAGTTTTGTCTACGGAAGAATCGATATAATGACAGATAGACAATAAGAATGTGTCAGTTTGTAGATAGAACACCATAATCTAGGAACGGTAATATTTTTTTTGCAACTTGACGTAAGAAATATTTAATTAAATTGTACGTACAAAGCTTTAACGAAAAAGCCCTGCCCATAAAGCTACAACATTTAAAATTAACTTTTACGAATGCTGAAAACCTTCTGACTAGTAATTTTATTACTAATAACCGATGATGTTTGCAGCATCACCTAGGTACAATTCAGATGAATCATTCCATAGACTGACGTAACGACAGGAGTTATAAGGTTTACCTTCATATGTTAACATACGTCAGTAAATTCCGTATTATTAAGTACATATTTTTTAATTTAGTTTTCCGTAAGTCAATCAATTCATAAATATTTGCACTTGCGTCAATGAATATTACTAATATTAAATTTTCAGGCCATTTATGTTTTGACTTCATTGTTTTGAATTCGTCATCTTTTACTCCTAAGTTGCGTAAGTTACGGGAATTAACGTGTTGGTATTTACCTGTTGTAATTTTCCTAATTTATTATAAATAACCCAATTATGTTGGGGTCGGCTTCCAGTCTAATCGGATGCAGCTGAATACCAGTATGTAACATGAAGCGACTGCCTATCTGATCTCTGTACCCCAAGAACTGCTAAGAGTGGTTGTCAGCTTTCAACCTTGTGGCTACCTGTAACGACTGCCAAAGATCAACAAATCACAGCCCTGATCTACGGCTATCCTATTAGACGGAATCCTGTTGGATGGATGGCTGTGGAGTTTATCATGCTATTCACTTTTATCGAAACGAACTAACACTGGATGGATATAGACTGTTTGAAGGATGATAGGGCCAGAAAGGATAGGTAGGTATCTGATGAGATGACAAGTAATAGAGAAGTATGGAAGAAACAGACATGTTTCGCCGACTCCAAATAAATTGGGATAAGGGCAAGAGAGTGATGAGATCACTAAACATCGGAAACCACCTCAGTAAATTTTGACAATCCAAATCTCCTTCAGTATAGCAATAGCATCATACAGTTACGTGTTACACACGCAGGAGCAATTATCCACCACTAGGGTAGCGCCTAATTCTCTAGAGATGCGCCACACAGTCACATCACATAATTAGGAACGACCAAATCGCATTAGTGCGACTCTCTGAAAGATTACAAACCGGACCAGGGCACTTGGACTTTCTTTGTGATTAGACTAAATGGTTGGAGAACTGTGTTTGGTTCAGTTTCTTTGGAGGTCACTGGTTTCATCATCATCTCACACCACTGCTATCACTGTTACTACCAAAAACTCTAAAGCACGTTGTGGATTATGGCCCACTTTTTTCACAGAGAATACATATGTTCCAACGTTATAAGCTGACTTTGTAAAATTTTTAGATTAGATTCTTTTTAAATAATTGATGAAAAATTTCTATGCAGGTTCAGAATAATGAATTGAATACGTGGTAAGCGTATTCGCGTCGGTGTCCCTTATAGCCTATACAGGGTTATTGGTAAAACACCAACAACCTCTTAAGGGGTCATTCTACTCATCACCAACTGAAAAAAAAAACCAATCACCAACACCAACAAAAAAAAAATCAGCTGTTCCCCAGATTTTGACGAGTTATGTGAACATAAAGTACGGTACAGCTAATTATTTTTTGGCGATTTCAGGTTTGGTCCCATAGTAAATGTTGTTCATAATGATGAGTACAACGACCTCTTAAGAGGTGGTTGGTGTTTTACCAATTACCCTGTATAGCATATCACTTATCTAACCTAGGTTTCTACAAATCTTCCGAAAGACTTGTCAAGAATAGGAAATCCAAATAGCTTTATTAATTCCATGCATAGTAATCACTCAAAAGTAAACATTAAAGTATAGTAGTCAAGAACATGTTGAGTATAAAATATATGATCGACACCACCAGGTCAGTAAGGGTTGAAGATACATAAGGTACTATCACATTAATATTATCAAAGAAAATGTCAACTACGCACCGCAAATCAGATGCTGACGGGTCATCGGCCATCTTGTAAATAAAAACAATGTAAATTGCTTATGTCGTCCCAATCGGTCTTTGATCAAATGAATAAATGATTATGTATAGAAAACAAAGCGGATTAGGTGGCCTACCATGACGTCTTAAAACAATTTTTTTTATTTTTTTTCAGTGTGGTAAACAGATGGAGACATCCTGTTTAGCGTCTCTTTCCCACACTGGAATAAGAGTAATACTGCTTTAAGACGTCATGGTAGGCCAGCTGATCGAAGGAGCTTGTGGCTAAATAATAACAGCCGCTTGGGTCGATCTTTAGGTAAAGCCGCGGTTGCATTCTAAGTTTCCTGGTTGCATCGGAAAGCTCTGTATGGTGTCGGACGTAAAGAATAACACCATCCCATATCTTCCCGTGGGTGTCGTAAGAGGCCACTAAGGGACTTGTCAGAGAATGGGCAGCAGCGTTCTCTGTGCTTTTGTAACAACCGTACTGCGATAGCCAACCCGCCTGCCAAGCGTGGCGCAAAACCCCCCAAAATGTCAATGTGGCGACACTTGGGGGAGGCCTATGTCCAGCAGTGGACGTCTTTCGGGTGAAATGATGATGATGATCGGAAAGCACGTCAAGCCGTTGGTCCCGGTTGTCATTAGTAGTAGATCTTTGACAGTCGTTACGGGTGGTCTGGTCAGTGGCCCGAAAGTTTGACAACCAGTCTTACCAAGGTGTATGGTAGTACCCAGTACTAGCTGGGATATCGAGGTCAGATAGGCAGTTGTTCGATGTAAAATACTGTTATTCAGCTGCATCCGGTTAGACTGGAAGCCGATCCTAGCATAGTTGGGAAAAGGCCACGCCGATAATCAACAAATGTATGAGATAAAATAATTTAATGAAAAATATGTATTACAAAGAAAGCTTAGCTGCTTATCTTTAAAATATGCAAAACATGTGAAACACATAGCCTTTTATTAAATTACAGCTATTATAATAATTAAGCAATAATTATTCTGGTTCGCGAACATAACAAGTTGATAGAAGTTATAATTATTTAAATAAAACAATTTTAGACGATTATGTCGTAAGTTACAAAAGTGGGTTAAGCTGTTCAAGTAATGGCCGACATTGTTTTAAAATAAACTTTTTAGTGATTATTTTAGAAGTAATTCCTTCACGACAAACATTCGTGAGATACTTATGTGTCGATTGATTGATTGGCTTAAAAGGGGCCAACAAAGAAAAAGTATTTAGATGATTTTTATTAGGGTTCCGTACCCAAAGGGTCAAACGGGACCCTATTACTGAGTTTTTGTTGTCCGCCCGTCTGTCACCAGGCAATGGGTAGACGGGCGGACCAGAGGAGTGGAAATCATTTATTTTAAAAATTCATCATCATCATCAGCCCATAATGGTGGGACACAGGCCTCCTCTCTATGAGAGGAAGTGGGCTGTAATCCGCCACGCGGGCCCAGTGCGGATTGGTAGATGTCACATGTCTTCGAATTTTTAGTTCTAGGACATTGTGGTTTCCTCACGATGTTTTCCTTCATCGTTTTTGAGGGCAGCGGTGATGAAATAAATTACACAAATTAACGCGCCTGCCTGGGTTCGAACCCACGGCTTACTGCTCGTAAGCCGGGGCTGCCACCACTGGGCCACCGCTGTTCTCAAAAAATTAATTACCAGGAACTATTTACCCTGTTCATAACTCGTATTTACAAATCATGTCATCCTTAACAAATTACCACAAATGAACCCAACATTCAACTAATCACAAACCGACTAGTTTTGACAAAGGCATCGAAACCTCAGAAGCGCATTATTAAACCAGTGTAACTGTACCAATAGAGAGCCACTTTTAGTTGGTCATTGATCACTAGTCTATTCAAATACATTAATTACAGCTCCCATGAATCAATTGGGGTCGGGCCGAGTGGTCGCGGAACTGAATAAATTAGCATTTAATTTAGGAAGGTTCTGAAGTTGGAGTTATTCGTTTGTCAATGCTAAATTGGTTCGAAATAACAGTTAAAACAATTGTAAACATTCTTTGAAATTGTTGTTTTGTTTTGTTTTTCAGTATTCAACTCAATACTCAATTATTTATTGCATTCCATATGTATAACAAAGATGGTGTCATTAAATAAGAGATCAGTATGGACCCTGTCAGGCACAGCAACATTAGGAGAGAGGATAGCCCTCTATCTCTCAGTAACAGTAGCAATTCAATAATATTATTATAAATTATTAGATCAATTTATCAACAATCAATCAATTACTTAACAAAATTACATTATAATTATTTCATATTTAATACATATTTCATACATTTATAAAATGGTCATACATTTATAAAATTATCATACATTTATAAAATTATCACTCATGTCTAGACATAAATAAATATTTTTTTTGGAAACCTTGTACTACATAACATAATATAACATCACGCCTGTAAGCCCCGAAGGGTTAAGCAGAGGTGTACCTAATAGAACACCCACATTTCGCCACTTTTGTTTAAGTCATATGTGATTATTGTCAGCTTATTGCCAGCAACCGGGCACAAATCTAGACACCGCGGCTGCTACTGAGAAAATTCCTGATGGAAAAACCCAATAACACTTTGCCCCACCCAGGATTTAAACCCAGGACCTGATGCTCCACAATCACGCAAACGACCACGAGACAGTCTGTTCAATAAATATCCAAAATTGTCAGCAAACGTGAGATAAGTATTGCTTAACATGTTACTAATATCAAATTTTCAGTTAAACACGTTAATGTTTAACATTTATCATGAAATAAAAATTAAATTAAAAATTTAAAACCCCTGACACAAAAAAACGTTTTAGCGTCGGAGGACCGCTATGTAGACCGCTTAGTACAAGCACAAAACAAAGCGGACCCCCGACGGCGACGCTTGTATTAATTTATTTTTGTTTTTTTAGAGGTTTTTTTTGTGACGGGGGTCTTTAAATTTTTATCTTGATTTATATTTCATGCTTTTTAAACTTATATTATTTTATCTAAGCCTGGACTGTCCCACTCCTGCGCATAGGCCTCCCCCTTGCGCCTCTTCTCGCTAATTAATAAAAACAAGGAAAGTTATAAATTAAAAAAAAAACGAAACATAGCTAAGAACACTCTCGATTAAAACACCTTTCAAACGAAACCAATTTTATCAAAATCGGTTCATCCGTTTAGGAGCTACGATGCCACAGACAGACCCACCGATACACAGAAACACACGTCAAACTTATAACGCCCCTCTTTTTTGGTCGGGGGTTAAAAATACTATTAGATCTTATTTTCCAAATACCAAGCAATATTTAATTTCCAAAACCTCATATTATCCGCCATCACTGGTGCTCCACCTTTATCTAATCATTAGTATTATAATTATACGATAGTAGCCAATGCTGATATCTTATTAAATATGGTCCCAGTGCGGTCAACGTTTCGTGGTTTAAGCTAATGGGTCAATTCTAGCCACTCGGTATTCTATAAACTTGTACCAAAAACGAAAGGAACTCGTGGCTAAATAAAACTGCCTAACGAGTCGATCTTCAAGGTTAAGCAGCGCTTTTCTAGGTCGGTCCGAAGATGGGTGACCATTCATTACAAGCGACTTTCCTCATCATCATCATCATTTCAACCGAAAGACGTCCACTGCTGGACATAGGCCTCCCCCAAGTGTCGCCAAATTGCCATAATCGCCACGCTTGGCAGGCGGGTTGGCGATCGCAGTATGGTTGTCACAAAAACACAGAGAACGCTGCTGCCCATTTTCTGGCAAGTCCCTTAGTCGCCTCTTACGACACCCACGGGAAGATAAGGGATAGTGCTATTCTTTACGTCCGGCACCATACAGAACACAACACAACTTTCCTCCATGCCTCGGAAAGCGCACTAAGCCGTTGGTCCCGGCTGTCATTTGTAGATCTTTGACAGTTGTTACAGATGGCCTGAAAGTTTGAAAGGCAACTGCATAAGTACCAAATAATAAGTTACCAAATGAGTACTCAAATTGGAAGAGGCAAAACATGACGAAATGCAAACAATTAAAAAAAACTAAAGTAACTAAACTAACTAAACTGGCGATGAATATGAATCATCATTATCATCAGCCTATAATGTTCCCACTACTGGGACACACACACACTATGACTAAAAATGACAAGAGATTGAACAAACACTTTGGATCCCCGATTTTGCTCGATCGCTCGTTCTATTGAACGAGTGTTGGAGCATCGGAGATCGTGTCGTACAAGTTTGCCAATTCTTTTGTTTAGAGCATGCCACTCTGACGAAGTGGCTGGTGGGTGTTCACGTCGTTTCTCCATGAGTTTGAGCGTTTCTTCCGAAAACTTCGACATCCTGTCCCTACGCCGCAATTTGCAAAATCTCACACCTTCCTCCCTGAGGATTCCGACCACATTCTCGAGGGCCTGGTCAATGTCAAGGCTATTTGTGGTTTCCACGGCAGCGAATCGGTTCTCCAAGTTAGATTGGAACTTTTCAGATCCCACTATAGTTTGGAGCAGGGTTGGTCGGAGCGTGGATTTCATCAAACAGACACGTTCAAGCTTGAAATCGATATTCAGAAACCCTCGCACGAGTCTGTGATCACTTCCAGTATTAAACCTATTGATCACTGAGACGTCTCTGAATATACGCTTCTTGTCCGTTATGATGAAATCGATCTCGTTTTTAGTCACAGTGTCGGTGACAGTTTCTCTTGGGAGAAGTCATCTGACGAAGCTGACCACTACAAGTGGAGTAGTCGTTTCTTCCGGGCCGGGGGTTCTTTCGGAAATTGAAAGCTTCTATAGTCAGCTGTATGCTACGCATGAAAATGAGCAGTTCCGAGCTACATTAACACGCCACTTTACGGAAGACTTGCCAGAAGTCAGCCTGGACGAAATTGCGATGGCTCTCAAACAGCTTAAAAACGGAAAAGCCCCTGGAGAAGACGGTATTACGACTGAGCTCCTGAAATCTGGTGGTAAACCTGTAATGAAGGAGCTCCAGAGCATTTTCAATACTGTTCTTTTTGATGGGAGAACTCCAGAGGCGTGGAGTAAGAGTGTTGTGGTGCTGTTTTTCAAAAAGGGTGATAAAACTCTTTTGAAAAACTACCGACCCATTTCACTCTTGAGCCACGTCTATAAGCTGTTTTCGAGAGTCATCACAAACCGTCTTGCGCGAAGACTCGACGAGTTCCAGCCTCCCGAATAGGCCGGGTTTCGATCGGGATACGGCACCATATACCACATACATACCATACAGTGCGGCAGATTATACAGAAAACAGAAGAGTATAATCGGCCCTTGTGCTTAGCGTTTGTGGACTATGAAAAGGCCTTTGACTCGATCGAAACCTGGTCTGTTCTGGAATCTTTGCAGCGATGCCAAGTCGATTGGCGATACATCCAAGTGTTGAGAGGTCTTTACAACACCGCTACTATGGCCGTCCAAGTCCAGAACCAGCAGTCTGAACCTTACCCTTGCATCGTGGTGTGAGACAAGGGGACGTTATATCCCCCAAATTGTTCACAAATGAATTGGAGGATATATTCAAGACGCTGGACTGGAAGGGGCGAGGCATTAATATAAACGGCGAGTACCTCACACACTTACGATTTGCAGATGATATCGTTATCGTGGCGGGAACGCTGCAAGATTTGCAGCATATGCTGAATGGCCTAGCTGATTCTTCTCAACGCGTTGGTCTCCGGATGAACCTGGATAAAAACAAGGTTATGTTCAATGAACATGTAAGTCCGGAACCAATTGCAGTTCAAGGCAGTATTCTCGAAGTTGTTAAGGAGTATGTTTACCTCGGGCAAACTATGCAGTTAGGTAAAAACAACTTCGAGAAAGAAGCCAACAGAAGAATACAGCTGGGTTGGGCAGCGTATGGAATACTGCGTCGAGTCTTCACATTGCCAATTCCACAGAGTCTAAAGACGAAAGTCTATAATCAGTTGGTTCACAAATTTAAAGTCGCTCAACGTGCTATGGAAAGAGCTATGCTCGGGGTTTCTCTGAAAGATCGAGTTCGTAACGAGGTGATTCGACAGAGAACCAAGGTTATCGACATAACCCACCGCATTAGCACGCTGAAGTGGCAATGGGCCGACCATATAACCCGAAGAACCGATAACCGTTGGGGTAGACGAGTTCTTGAGTGAGACCACGGATCGGTAAACGTAGCGTAGGACGTCCTCATACTCGGTGGAGCGATGATCTGCGCAAGGCAGCTGGCAAGAGCTGGATGAGAGTGGCCGAGGATCGTGCTCAGTGGCGTGTCATGGGAGAGGCTTATGTCCAGCAGTGGACGAATACAGGCTGATGATGATGATGTTGATGAAGATGACTGGGACACAAGCCTCCTCTCTATGAGAGGGAGGAGGCTGTAATCCACCATGCGAACCCAGTGCGGGTCGGTTGATGTCACATGTCTTCGAATTATTAGTTCTAGAACATGCCGGTTTCCTCAAGATGTTTACCACTTACTGCTCACGACTTACTGCTCGTAAGTCAGGGCTGCCACCACTGGGCCACCGCTGCTCTCAAATATATATATATGAATCAATTGAATGGAACTAAATGCCTCGTTCGTCCTTGGTCTAGTGGTTGCAAGTGTGACTGCTCAGCATGAGGTCCTGGGTTCAATTCCCGGGTTGGACAAAGTATAATTGGGTTTTCCCATTAGGAATTCTCTGTTGCGGCCACGGAATCTGGATTTGTGCCCGGTTTATGGCAATGGGCTCGCACCCTATTAAACTGGACTGTAAAATGTACACAATCAGTACATTATTATGGAGGGGGGGTTCTAGTCCTCTTCTAGTTCTAGTTCTGCTAGTCCGATTTGAAAAATTCTTTCAAAATTCAAATTCATTTATTTTACTAATATGGGTTATTACAGAAAGTTGTTAAAATAAAACATAGTTCAACCATATTACGCCTTGAGGCATGCAAATCTCAAGTTTTGACTGTATGGCAACATTATTATACAATTAATTGCAACAATAATTTATAATTAATTACATAAATTTAGTAATTTCATCGTGGCAAATAATAATGAAAACATTAGCAATTAATAACGTCACTAGAATAAATAAAATGTCATGTATTAAGTAAATGAAATGACAAAATAAATTTGTAAATATTTTTGTTAAAATAATACTAATAGATAAAATTAATTAGTGCATTAATCACATGTCATATCAAAAACAATAATTATTTCCGAGAGCAAAATGTCCTTACATCCTCTATTTAAATAATCCTAAATACTATAATAACATTTAAATAGCAAGAACTCTTTTAATTTCTTTTAAAGTTCATCATTGGAAATGGTTTCTAGTATAGATTTTGGTAAATGATTGTATACACGCGGTGCCATACTGAAAATGCTTTTTATATTTAAGGCTGTCTTGCTAGATTTGCAACAAATTTTATCACTGTGGCGCTTACTTCTGTACTTATCAAAAAGATGTTTGTTAATTCTTGCAAAGCTAGCAATCTCATAAAAGTAGACACACGGCAAAGTCAATATATTATATTTGACAAAATATGGTCTGCAGCTATCAGTCTGTTTCATATTAAACATTCCCCTTATACACCGCTTTTGGGCCTTGAATGCAATGTCCTTATTGGTGGAATGACCTCAGAATATAACACCATTCTTTATCAAGGATCCCACGTATCCATGGTATGCTGCAAGTACAGCAGAAGTGCCTACCGTTTTTGCCAGTAGGCACTTCTGCTGTAGTATATGTAGGGCGTATGATTGCTTATTTAGTTTTTGATTTAAAGTATCGACATGTGTCTTCCAATTCAAATTATAATCAATAGACATGCCTAAGAATTTAGTAGTAGCTATTTCATTTATTTTGGTTCCTGTATAATCTACATTAATTTCTGTAAATTGGGCGATTGCGAAATATCATAATTTTAGTTTTGTCAAAGTTCATTTTTAAATTGTTATTATTTAGCTATTTAATTTTTTTTATAATATCGCTTAGAGTCCTGTTTATATCTTGTTCTAGGGATAATTTGTCCGGTAGTGACCTACAAAAAGCATCTTACTACAAAAAGTACTACAGCGCCATCTATGACACGACGGTAGAACTAACATCAATTTCCTACATCGCGCAAGCAGAGTTTATATTGACTTAAGACTATATATAGAAACCCGACAGTAACTGTCGGACAGTTGCCCGCTAGACACAACACTTATTACTTGTAAAAACGACAGGACTATCATCAGCAAAAAGTATAGTGGGATGATTAGTTACTTTGGGAAGGTCATTTATATAAATGATGAATAGCAGAGGGCTCAAAACACTTCCTTGTGGGCAGCCTTGTTTGATTTCTCAGTATTCTGAAGTGAAGTTAATTTCTGTACTTGTTTTGGTGCATACTTGAGTAACTAATGTGGATTGTTTTCTGTTGGTAATCTAAGAAGCTATCAGCTCCAATGAGGTGCCTCGAATTCCATATTTGTATAATTTATTTAACAGAATTTGTTGATCCACGTAATCAAAGGCTTTGCTGAGATCCATATAGAATGCGCATGCCGGAATTTTATTGTCTAAGCTAGTCATAACTGTAGTCAGAAAATTATAGACGGCCATATTAATGGTTTTGTTTTTCCCAAAACCTATCTGCTCTTTAGCAAATAAATGATTTTTTTCAAAATAGTAATTTATCCTATCATAAATAACTTTCACAGACCTTAGAGAGCAAGGGTACTAGTGCTATGGGCCTATAACAAATCATATTGTAGGGATCATCTTTCTTGAATAGAGGTTTAATGATTGTTAATTTAAGTTTATCAGGAAACTGTCCATTTAGGATCGACAGATTAATGACATGACTAAAAATGTTGGATATTTTAATTGGCACTTGTTTCAGAATTTTAGTCGATATACTGTCACATCCAGTACTGTTGGTGTTTTTTTAAGTTTAAAATTATTTTGTGTATTTCTTGGGGTGTAGTTGGATACATAAATAATGTTTCCGAGTGATTAGCTAATGTCTCTGTTTTATTAGTACAACTTGAGTTACCTTTTATTTGGTCTATAAAAAAAATATTAAAGCTGTCTGCAATGGTCTGCGGATCATCAGTACAATGTTTACCGTCTATATTAATATAAGGTAATTGCCAATATTTCTGTGATTTGGACGACACAGTCAATCAAACACAATTGAGTTTCTCTGTAATAAAAGATTTATTGTGTTTATTTAAAATCTAAATTATGATTCACATGAAATAAGTTAATTAACAAAACCTTACATACCTCTAATAAAAGAAACGACATTTAATGTTATCATTCACAATGTCTGTTCCTAAATCACAACTTAGAATATTACTATTCTTTGTACTATAATAACAATGGTATTTTCTATTTTATAAATTATTTTCTTACAACCATATGACGCTTAGAGGTTATATCATAGACATAAAGTCTATGATATTTTTACCATAGATTACAAAAATCATTTGACGCGCGATGACGTTCGTTGCGCGGTAAAATTTAAAGTGAAGAAAATTATATTTTTCTTTACATTAATTTCATTGATTTCGCTTTTTGGCACATTACAAATTGTTTTACTTATAACGTTCCAAGTAGCCC
The DNA here is from genome assembly GCA_949152445.1 of Cerastis rubricosa. Lineage (NCBI taxonomy): Eukaryota > Metazoa > Arthropoda > Insecta > Lepidoptera > Noctuidae > Cerastis > Cerastis rubricosa. The sequence continues at coordinate 7,637,772 of OX424547.1, forward strand.
TACATATTTGTTTTGAGCTGTATGGATAAAGTAATTATTCTGGGACTTTTTGTCAGTTTTAAAACCCGCTGTAATCTACTCGCAATTTTTTTTTAAATTGGTTTTGTTTTTGATATTTCGATTCTTACGATACTTCCCTAACAAATGTTGTTTACGCTTGCAGCATTTTTCTATTCCTTAAGTCATCCACCGGGGTCGTATTTGAGAATATCTTCGAGTTCGAATATATGGAAACCATAAATTATAAAATAAAGTAAATAGATAAAAAATGCCAAAAGCTTTCTGTGGGTCATTATTTCAAATACTTCATTAAACGAAGTCGAAATTATACAATCATTAAAAAAAAAATATTATCTATGTAGTCTCGTTTTTTTACATACCAATGTTTTTGGGAGCAGCTGAGTTTCACGGGACAAGATAGTATTTGTGCCGTGTGATCAGATAAGGCAAACTCCATAGTTTTACATTTACATCCACGAATGTTATACATGAAATTATCAATGCATGCTCCACTAATAGTCCTTGCGTCACTAATAGTTGGTTCAAACAATCGTAATTGTAGGTTGTGGCAAACTAGTGTTTCAATAAACATTGTAGTAATTTTGTTTTTGTTTAAACATTATTATGTTAATGTCGCCACAAACTATTATTTTCGTTTTACTGTAGCAGTACTTCCCGAGTAGTTGGTTTAAAGTGTAAAAGTCTTTCAGTGTTAGATAGCCCATTTATCGAGGAAGGCTATAAGCTATATATCATTACGCTACGACCAATAGGAGCGGAGCAACAATGAAAAATGTTGCGAAAACGGGGAAAATGTGACGCAGACGAAGTTGCGCGGGACAGCTAGTTGCTAATAATATAACTTATCGCTGACAGTGATATCTTCCGGACGACCTTTAGATCAACTGAACGAACTATTAATACCATCATTTTAGTTCTTAATGTAATAAATAAAACGCCTTCTCATCATTTGAAATAAGATTCCCCAGCAAAATTTGATGAATGGAAGTGGAAATTCCAGGCTGACTCAGACATCAGCTGCGACTGGCATACAGGATATAAACAAGTTTCATCGGTATATAACCAGTACAGATACATTTAACTTAATTTTTAGGATTGAACTTTGATACAAACATGTGTGTAGGTATGTATGGATGGGCGCAATTTAATTTTGATTTGTTTTGTGTGGCTATGTTTGGCTATAATCGTTTATGTTTGTGTATTAGGTAATAATATTTAGACTAGGTGTAATGTTAATTTTTACTTTTATGTCGTTGTATACACATATATGTATGTTGTATTGTGACATAAAGTATCGTATTGGACTTGACTGTAATGTTGCTATAATTGGTGGAAAATAAATAATAAATAAATAAATGTTACGACCCCGCTTTTCCAAAACTATGAAAGACGAAATTATGTTGTATACAAGGTGTTGTTTTGTTTCCTCATCAAAATTCAGGAGGTTGTCACAAAAGACATAAATAATCTATTTAAATTACGGTACCTAGTTAATTATTAATAAATGCTACTTTTTTGTTGTTTAAGTTTGTCAGTATTTCAAAAAAACTAAGGGCGTTTTTCTGAAATAATGACACACAACGTGGGGTAGGGAATAAGAAATTATCAAATAAACGTTTGCTATTGTTTGTATGTGTAAAAGCGTGGTCATATAGGGCGAGAAACAGACAGGCCACGTTTAAAACACGGGTGGTTCACACTTACCGATATCCGTAAATAAATAAAAAATTACCTACCCATTTTATTATTGATTCCGGTCGAGAATCATTAGCATAGTTACCTCCTAGAATTTGACAAGGATGCAAAACAACAGCTTGTATATCTGGTAGGGGAAAGGTGTACGAGATGATCCGTTGAGATGATCCTATTTTATTGCAACGAAACTATTAGCGACATCTAGTTGTTTTCATTGGTAAAATGTAGTCGCCGATATACCCCTTTATTCCCGAGGGCTAAAGGCAAAAATAAAGTGGCTGTTGCAGTTAACAACAATAATACCCACCCTTCAACAGAGAAAAAGACTGGCTCATTCTACCTAAGTCATGGTCTATAAGATATTTAATTTTGTAATTTCACTCTGAAAAGTTATTGTTTATTTAGACCTACTAAAACTTAGGACATTCCCAAAATAGGAATAAACCGGGAATAGGGATAAAACCGTATGGGTCATCTTGGACACCAGGGTGTACAAGATGATTCTTTGGTAGCGTTTTAAAAAATGTTAATTATAATATTATGAGATCTAAAAAAATAACATTCTGAGTATGACAACAGGTAGACAGATAAATTTACTATGAATAAACGCTTTCACATCTGCATTAAGTTGAATGTTGTTTAAACTACAAGAATTCTCCCTTAAGTGAATCATCTCGTACACCTTTCGACTATAAGAGTAGAACAAGACCAAAGCCACGATGGATAGACTTGTGTGAAGGATGGTTTGGCAAGAAAAGAGATGTCTGCTGAGATGACGACTAATGGAGGACTAAGGAAGAAAAAGACATGCTGCACTGACCCCAACTACATTGGAATAAGGGCAGAAGAATACGAGCAGTTTGAGAAACACTGACCTCGCCCAGCATATAAAATTTATATTTTTGACGGTTAAAATCAAGTTTTTAAACTGACATGGTCAATAACACAACAGAACAACAGAACAGAACAAAACAGAAACAACAACAACAACAGAAACAGAACAGAATCGAGTTGTGGGCGACAGTGGTAGTGGTACGGAGCACAATAAACGAACAAGAAAGAGGGTAGACCGATTTGTCTGCACATAAACATCTACCCGCAATAACTTCAGTTTATCCGTGATTATGACGTTTGCAACAGCGCCGAAATATCGGGAACTCGAAACAATTAATAAACATGGTAAATATCCCGTTGCAAGTGTTATTGATAGGGTTAAAATCAATTTAAAAACAACATAACTTTGATTTACCTACTCAGTTACATTACCAATTTCCTTTTTCGATTCGATATAGAGAGAACAATGCGAATATTCGCACTATCGGTACTGGACCAGTTTCGATGTGATCTGCGTACCTCGCTTCCTAGTTTAGTCATAATGCACTTTCAGAACAATGGCTTGCAGAGTTTAAGGAAAATCGATATGTTGGTCTGCACGAAATAACATTACGCTTTTAATCTCCGAAGGGTTAGTCAGGTGTCATCATCATCATCATCATCATTTCAGCCGAAAGACGTCCTCTTCTAGACATAGGCTTCCCCAAAAAAGGTTAAGGTTTGCCATAATCGCCACGCTTGGCAGGCGGGTTGGCTATCGCAGTACAGTTGTTACAAAAGCACAGAGAACGCTGCTGCCCATTCTCTGGCAAGTCTCGTAGTCGCCTCTTACGACACCCACGGGAAGATATGGGATGGTGCTATTCTTTACGTCCGACAGAGCAACAGTCAAGTGTACCCAATTGTAAGTAATGAGATAACAGTAATGATTAAGAACCATGCAATAGTGGCGAAGCTATTGCCATCAACCGGGCACAAATCCAGACTCCTTGGCTGCTACTGAGAAAGTCCTGATGGACAAAACGAAATAACACTTTGCCCGACTCGAGAATCGAACCCAGGACCTCATACTCAGCAGACACGCTTGCGACCAGTCGACAAACGATGACAGTCTAAAATTTTTATGAAACCGACAGACAGGCCTTGCAATAATTATGACCATAGATTGGAGTAGGTAGATTGAATTGGGGTCATTTATCCGAAACGTATTTATTATAATATGATTAATTCATTCATTCATTTCAGCCCTTTTAACATCCACTGCTGGACAAAGGCCTCCCCCAAGTTTCGTCACATTGACATAACATGAGGGGTTTTGCCATAATCGCCACGCTTGGCAGGCGGGTTGGCGATCGCAGTACGGTTGTTACAAAAAAACACAGAGAACGCTGCTGCCCATTCTCTGGCAAGTCCCTTAGTCGCCTCTTACGACACCCACGGGAAGATATGGGATATGGGAGATTAAGATATGATTAATGTGATAATGTAATATGGACATTTCTCCGGAATTGGTTGATTTGATTGAAATTTAAGTGCAAAAATTTATAAAAAGTTGTGGCCATAAAAAAGCTAAAAAAAAAATTATTAATGCTTCTATCGGAATTTGGTTGTTTTTAATATTCAACAGATAAATAATACATTAATTTACTTTAGATACCTTCCTTTAAATTTTGAACTGAGTAGTAATAATATCACTAGTTGAATCCGGAAATACCGGAATTACTTTCCGGAAAAATGGCTTATCCATGTCATTCTTTCTGTGTGCATTTATGATACACTAGCGACCCGCCCCGTCTTCGCACTGGTGCAATGCTGATACTAAATATACTAGAATGTCTGTCGACATCACATTGGAAACCTCTAAAATTATCAGTGTTTCTCTGCTATATTATGCATGTACTATACCTATAAAGTTTCCTCTTGAATCACTCTATCTATTAAAAAAAACCGCATCAAAATCCGTTGCGAAGTTTTAAAGATCTAAGTCAAGAGTACATAGGGACAGCCAGCGGGAAGCGACTTTGTTTTATACTATGTAGTGATAGTGATGATAGTGAAGAAATAAAAATCAATCTACCTACTCCGATCACTGATCATGACAGATAGGAGTACAAAAGCAATTCCACTGATATATCTGCTGATGCTGAATAAATTAAACTCTCTTCCTTTTACACCATGTTGCCAAGAAAACTGTAGATAAGTTCTTGGAACGAGCAAATGCATATTTACTAGGAAATCGTCGATAACGTCGCGTGGATCGATTGGTTACGCTACGTGACGTGGCACGTGGATTTGATTCTCGCTAGCGACAAATGTATGACTAACAGGGCTACTGATATGCTGTGGGTATTGGTTTTTTGTTTACAATGATAAAAGCAGCTTAACATTTATATCATCATCCTTTATTGTTTCCACTGCTGGGACACAGGCCTCCTCTCTATGCGAGGGAGTGAGCTGTAATCCACCACGCGGGCCCAGTGCGGGTTGGTAACATTTATATGATGGAACAAAAATAAAATGACAACATTTAGCCCATAAGTTCTCCATTTAACATAACCAGGAGCTCGTGGCTAAATAATAACAGCCGCTCGGGTCGATCTTTAAGGTTAAGCCGAACTTGCTGAGGTTGGTCCGTGGATGGGTGACCATAATTACATACCGAGTTTCCTCCGTGCCTCGGAAAGCACGTTAAGCCGTTGGTCCCAGCTGTCCGTTGTAGATCTTTGACAGTCGTTACGAGTAGTCAGAAGCCAAAAGTCTGACATCCAGTCTTACCAAGGGGTATCGTATTACTCAGTTACTGGGTTGTGGAGGTCAGATAGGCAGTCGCTTCATGTAAAATACGGTTATTCAGCTGCATCCGGTTAGACTAGCTAGAAGCCGACCCCAAGATAGTTTGGGAAAAAACTAGGCAGATGATGATGCCAGTCTAACCGGATGCAGCTGAGTACCAGTATTTTAAATGAAGCGACTACTTATCTGACCTTCACAACCCAGTAACTGGGTAATACGATACCCCTTAGTAAGACTACACAAAAACACAGATGTTAGTTTATTTCGCAAAATCAATTATCTTCGCTGATAAGGTTTTCTAAGAAAATTGTAAATGAATGCTGAGGTAAATCCGCACTCCTTCGTCTTTCTGTGAGACTCTCACACAATGTGCAAATACGTTGCTTTAGCTGGAATTAGTGAGGAGCTCCTATCGCGTCTTATTAGATAGGGCTGGTACTCACGTGATGTAGAATATTCTTTTTTCTTATTATAGTGAATAGTTTCGTTCAAAGCATTATTTGGCAAAATGATACTGACCTCAATGTTATTAAGTCTAAAGTTGCGTTATATTGTAACTGGTCGGAATCTGAAAGAATAAAAATACCAAAAACTGTTTAAACCTAGATGTATTTTTATTTTCTTAAATGGTTTGACGGTGAAGAAACGATGGATGTACTGTGTAAAGGATTATATGGCATGAAAAGAGGTGTTTGATGAGATGACAAGTAATAGAGAGAATGGAAGAAGGAGACGTGCTGCGCCGACCCCAAATAAATTGGGATAAGGGCAGCAGAATGATGATGCTTTGACCTTGAAGCAGATTAATGCTAAAAAGCATGCGTGCTTTGTGAAACACTCTTTTTATCACAATCCGAAAGAAATCGAAATAAATCCCTGAACATAAATAATGCATATAAATTGCGTTATTCAATTGTCCCGCAGGACTTGTAACGTTCCATATGCTTGTGTGTTAGGGCTTATAACCTTACTTAGTATAAAACAAAGTCGCATTCCGCCGTCTGCACGCGTAGACTTTTTAAACTACGCAACAGATTTTGATGCAGTTTTCATCAATAGACTGAAGGATTGTATGTATAATTTATCCCAGAAAAACGTTTCAAAATTTCCACGCGAACGAAGTCGCAGCCGCTTGTTGAAAATAGATCAATATTTGATTCATCTTGCTAGTTTGCAAGCGATCGTTATTCCTCCTTTAACCCATTCTTTACTTACTGTAGAGAAACTACGGGGTCGTTTTATTTTTTATAAATATTACAGACGAACATGGCAACCCTAACAAGATTATCGTTGCTCGCAACACCTTGCGAATCGGAAGCATTTATTCATGTAGACACAATCTGTATCCGATCGGAATCAGCGACTAAGATGTTTTCCCGGATGTACATTTATTATGTGTCGTTTCCCATCAATTAATAATCAATAGGGTTACGGAAATGTTATCCTGTTTGTTTGTTTGGTATGATTTGCGCAGGGTTTGAAGTGATATTATCTTGACAATTATTAATGTTACTGTAATGATGAGATGACGAGTAATAGAAAAGTCGGAAGAAGATACGCGAAAAGGGCAAGAGATTGATGAATTATCTTAGAATAGAATAGAATAGAATGGAATGGAATGGAATGGAATGGAATGGAATGGAATGGAATGGAATGGAATGGAATAGAATAGAATAATATTTATTTTTGAGTCAATGGTACATTTAGGATCTTAATATTAAACAATTATCCTGATAAATGTTACCTTGTTAATTATCTTGAAACAATCGGGAGTCATGGGGAAAGGCCTTTGTCCAGCAGTGAAATGATGCAGGCTAACAGTATCAGTAATTATATTGACAATAACAAAACCCATTATCAATGTCATTAATTCACGTTTAACCAAACGAGATAAGTATCATTTTTTTTTAATACGTTTTATCATTCTTACAGAAATTTCAGTACTTTTTTGTTAGGCATTTGGTTAGGCGTATATGTTGTTTTCCACTAAACAGGGTGTAAGACACAGCGAAGCGAAAACGCTTACCGCGTACTCAGTACAGCATATTTAACCCCCCAAATAGAAATATTTCGTCAGTTATGAAAAAAAACAGCTTTTCCATACATTTTGTAGGAAACAGCAAATTTACTAAGTAAGTGGTAAGCGTTACCGTCTCAAAATTATGCCTATTCGAGAAAATTTATAATACAGGTAATCTGAACACGACAGTAAAACGACCTGGGCCTCAAGTCTGCTATAACAATATTATATATTTGTCGCAGTCTGATTATTTTATTCCGCTAGACTCGGAATCATGTGGGCAGAACACGGGTTTCGTGCAATGAAAACACACACACACGGTACACTGCTTTTATCGAACTAACAAATTACTTGAAATTACAATCCAACACAATAACACTAGGCACCATGAATCGGGTCGGTTACAGTTTCGGGACGTCTCACAGTGGAACGAATGTATGGGAGCGGTTGGACGTAGACATGTCCGAAAAAAAAGAGTAAAATTATGCCAAACTAATGATGCCATCTTATTCGATTACTTAATGCCTTCATAACTTGTGGTGATGAATTTCTTCATAACTCCCATATTTCGGGAGTAATTTGAGAAAATGTGAAATTTTACTATGAAAATGAGTGTATCGAGCTCTCTCTCTCCTGATTCCGGGCTTGTTTCAAGTAGCGGTCTCTAATATCATAATGCTAATACTAAGAGCTATATTTAATACTAAGACACATAGTGCGCCAAATGTGCACTTTCTGGGATAAAGAGTGATGTTTATTTTATGACACAATTTTTTTATTTTTTGTTTATTTTGTTGATTAAAACCGTTTTTCTAAAGGTTTACCTTATTACAATAACATTTCTGAGCAGCCAATTAGAGAAGATATAAGCTAATTAGGATATATAATTAGGGACTTAAGGTTTACATATAAAACTGATGCACTAATGATTACTGATAAGAACATTGCTATTATTTAATTACTAAATGGCTCTTAATACACTAATTTTGCATGCATCATTTACTAATTATCACAATAACTAATTACCTTGCAATATTTAACAAAGGATACCTGGGATACCTGGATTTTATATAAATAGTTCACTATTAGTAACTTTAAAATCAGTGTTGATTTACACCTCGTTGTATCCAAGCTAATACCTAGTACCCATAGCACATGCGCATGGTACCCATAGCTAGTACCTATGCTTTACAATTAATAAATGAATATGAATATGAATATGAATATGAATATAATCTCGCAATGTATTTTCCAAATTTTAATACAAATCTTGATATTCACGTTGCTTTATGCGCACGCGCACATAAAGATTTACGCGACTTTAACTATTTGTTCAGTGTTTTAAAAGATAACAGTTGTGTTCAGTTATGTGAAAGTGCTGAAACAAGTTTAAAAGACTGGTGTCGTCGATTTTGCTACCGCATTTATGCAAAATGGACACAGTCTGGAAGAAGCACAGATAAGTTTCGGAAGAAACATGAGATTTGGCTACAGGCTGCAATTCAATGGCCGGAATTACAGAATGAAAATATGGAACCTTCTACAGAAAATATAAGTGACGTCATCGAGCCCATAATTTCTCCTGCTAAATCTGATGCTTCAACTTGTACACATCCTAGTCCTCGTAAATCTTTTGAGGACCTTAGTAACCGGCAAAAAAGAAGACGCACTGAAGATAGTCTTTCATGCAGCAGTAGCAGCGCTGAAATTATGTTTTCGGCCGAAAGGGCGCTTCAAAAGGCAGGACAAAGCGATACAGCTTATGTTATGAAATACTTGACGGAGAATCCAGAAGAGGCCTCAAAAATCAAAGCCTTCATTGAAGGTAAATCAATTCAGGTACGGGAAATATCCCCTTTGAAGGCATTGGCTCTTTATGTATCGATGAACTTATCGAAATGGCGCTATAACACTCTTCGGGATTTCAACACTCAAGAAGGAGCTCTTCAATACCCGAGTTACTACATGTTGGTTAAAGAAAAAATTAAGTGCTATCCGGCCAAAGAAGATCTCACAGTTACAGAGAGCTCTGCAAAAATCAAATTACAAGCCTTGATGGATTTAACCTCAAGAAGACTTATTAGGTCGTTGGAAACCCCTGTTGATCCCAATCAACAGCTCGTATTGACCAGCAAATGGGGTTTTGACGGATCATCTAGCCAAAGCATTTATCATCAAAGGACGAGTGAAGATGAGCAAATCGATCTTGCTAGTAATTTTATGATTAGTCTTGTACCACTGCGGCTCGTCTCAAAAGGTGTAACAATTTGGGAAAACGAGCGACCATCTTCCACTTCATTTTGCCGGCCAATATTGTTTAAGTTTATAAAGGAAACCAAAGAAAATGTGCAGAGAGAGAGATGGCTGAAATCGAAGCAGAGATTGAAGCCTTAACTCCATCCACCATCACTGATGGAATTAGTGTCAAACACCAACTGCTGTTGACAATGATTGATGGTAAAATTCATTCCATTATATCCAATACAGCAGCTTCAGTGTGTGACATATGCAAGGCTTGTCCTAAAGAAATGAATAATTTAGAGTTAATCAAAGATAAACACGCAAACGAGGACATGTATAAATATAGCTTAAGCACCCTTCACGCTTGGATTCGCTCAATGGAATGCTTATTACACATTTCCTACAAATTAGACATAAAATCATGGCAAGTAAGGGGTGATATAGCAAAAAGGCAAGTTGATGACAGGAAGAAAAGAGTTCAAGAGGCTGTAAGAAGAGAAACGGGCTTACTTCTCGATGTTGTGAAACAAGGCAGTGGATCCACCAACAATGGCAACTCGGCAAGGAGATTTTTTGAAAACTACACTAAATCTGCTGAACTGACCGGAATAGATGCTATGCTTTTAAGAAAAATCTGTGTGATCTTGCAGTGTATTTCATCAGGAGAGAAGATCAACGTAACTAAATTCCGAGAGTTCTGCTTTGATACTGCTAAGCTTTACGTGGAGTTATACCCATGGTATTATATGCCTTCTTCACTTCATAAAATTTTAATGCATGGGCCAGACATAGTTCAGAACATGTCAATTGTGCCCATTGGTTTTCTATCCGAAGAGGCATCTGAGGCTAGAAATAAAGATTTTAGAAAATATAGAGAGGGGCATTCTCGAAAGCATAGCAGTATCTCATGCAATGAAGATATTATGCACAATCTTTTACTGTCTTCTGATCCACTTGTTACAAGTATCCGTCCAAAAGGAAATAAGTTTGTAAAAAAATCTTCTTTTAAGGAATTTTATGAGCTTACGGATTCTGAGAAAAGTGATATCGAATTTGTTAACATAAATGATTTAGCGGACATCGATTCTGAATTTGAATTAATTGATGATGATGATGATGACAAAGATAATTAAATGATGTTATTGTTTTAAAATGTGTAACTTAGTAAATTAGAGCTTACATCTTAATTATTTATTGTACTTTTAATGAAACTAGGTAATTTATTATCAACTTACTTAAAAGTCATACTCTCATCAGTTCTTGTGAATATTTTTGTTAATATATATTTCTGTATATATATAATATATTTATAGACCTCTTAATAAGTCTGTCTGCGGTTTAAAGTAAATACAAATGGGGAAAAAACGTTTTTTTTTTTTAAATTTTCATTTCCTTTTATCCCAGAAAGTGCACATTTGGCGCACTATGTGTCTTAGTATTAAATATAGCTCTTAGTAATAGCATTACGATATTAGAGACCGCTACTTGAAACAAGCCCGGAATCAGGAGGGAGAGAGCTCGATACACTCATTTTCATAGTAAAATTTCACATTTTCTCAAATTACTCCCGAAATATGGGAGTTATGAAGAAATTCATCACCACAATTTATGAAGGCATTAAGTAATCGAATAAGATGGCATCATTAGTTTGTCATAATTTTACTCTTATTTTTCGGACATGTCTACGTCCAACCGCTCCCATACATTCGTTCCACTGTGCGTCTTGACTCCGCAGCGGTCTGACACCGACTGTCCTACTCGCAGCGAGCCAGAAACATCACGACTCTGTAGTAAGCGCGCTTAGATGTGGGTAGACAGGTGAGTAGGTCGCTTGACCTATGGCGCGCTTTCGATTCATAGTCTGTACTAATAATCTGACTTCGACATATTGTTGATTTTGACAAGTTTGGTAATCTACTAATTATAATGGCGTCATTATGACTTCACAATGGTCAACCACTGACACTCCATTGAAAGAAATGGCATAGAAATTGACAGATCATTATGAATTTAGCAGATTACAAACTTTTATCAAAATGACAATGGGATCGTGTTGGAATGACAATGTTTATAAAAATAGCAGACTTGAGGCCCTGTTTAGGTACAACTCGAAACTATTCCTACCGTGGTACATAAAACAATAGAATGACGGTGTAAGGAATGCTAATTATGTAAACTAATTTTATTGTGTTAAAACGTCAACGAACGCGTTATTTTTCACTTCTAATTATTGTGTGTTCAGACGTTTCGTTTTGCGTTAAAGTCACATGCCGTATTACAAAAGTGAACGAAAACCGAAGTGTCTGGTGTCAAATGTCAAGTCGGCCATTTTAAATGATTTGTCAAAATAACAACAAAAGTTGTCGTTTGATATTGTGTTGAGCTAAGGAGAAGGAGCTCGTTGCTTAATAATAACAGCTGCTCGGATCAATGTTCCGCTTCAGCCGCGCTTGCCTTTGTTGGCCTGTGGATGGGTGACCCGTTACATACCTAGGTTCCAGCTTTCAACTTTAGGTCGTTGACGGTCTTTACAGATTTTCAGTGACCCTAAAGTCTGACAAGCAGCCTTATCAAGGGGTATCGAATTACTCAGCACTAACTGGGTTGTGGAGGTCAGATAGGCGACTGCCTATCTGACCTCCACAACCCAGTCGCCTATATGACCTCATGGAGCGACTGCTCGATGCGAAATATGGTTAGACTAGAAGCCGAGCTTATCACAGTAGAGAAAAGGCTAGGAAGGCGATTTTGTATTTAGTAACTAAATTTTTCGAGCGTTTCAATATTTTACTATATTACCAGAGCTGTCTATACAACAATCACGTTGTCAGTGTCAGACTTAAGTCCCTGCTATAAAGAGACACCCGATCTAAACCCGATTTTGTATAAAGTATTTATTAGTTTTGTAGTTATTGTTGTTATGCTTATATATGTATTATTATGATTTATAGGCCCTAGTTGCCTGAAATAAAGGATATTGTATTGTATTGTAAACACCTTCTTTAGAACCCAACTAATATACTATACTAATACTAATAATAAAGCTGAAGAGCATTTGTTTGTTTGCTTGAACGCGCTAATCTCAGAAACTACTACTCCGATTTGAAAAATTATTTTAGTGTTAGATAGCCTATTTATCGAGGCAAGCTATAGAATATACATCATCACGCTGCGACCAATAGGAGCGGAGGAGTAAGTAATAACATAACATCACGCCTTTGATGTCCGAAAAATTAGGCAGAGTTGCCTATAAATTAGGCAGAGTTGCCTACAAATTCACCAAAATTTTATGTTTAAAATAACATAGCATAACATCACGCCTGTAATTCCTGAAGGTACTATTCGGTACACCTACATTCCACCAATTATGTTTAAGCCCTATTATTAGGTTGCGAGCCTTTTGCCATAAACCTGCACAAACTCAGGCTGTCACTGCTATTGAGAAGTTCCTGATGGCAGACCCATTAACACTTTGCCCAACCTGGAATTAAAACCGCATTTTTAGCAGTAGCGCATTCGAACAAGTTAGTAAAAGCATAAGTTTCAGATCGAAACTTCTTTCTATAAAACCTATAAAATAACCAGCTTTATTTCCCAGACATAAGCCAGGTGTGTTCCACCGCACTATAAAATTATAATGAACGCGAACCGTTTGAAATAGAAGACATGCAACCCTAAATAAATGCTAGTCCGAGGTTCTAAGGCAGGTCATTTGAACTCGCATATAATATTCAAAAGGCAGTCGGCATCTGTGGTGATACATTATGCAGCAACGATGCCACCTGGTTGGTATCGATTGATATGAGTAACTAGACTTTTATTTATTTGTTTGTCTGGACGAAACAATAGGTTCTTTTTTTTAAAATTTCGAAGAATTGACGCTTTGTTGTGGTTTGTTTCATGAGGATATCCTTAAGTTTTTTTCACTGTGGGAATGGAATAACCAGAAGTTTACAACAGTTGGTTACATTTACCGACGCTTTGGTAATTTATGTACAAAACATTTGTATTCGCGTAGGTCCTTGAACCGTCTCCGGATTCAAGTGGGAAGAGGGCTACTTCAAAGAAACATCAGGGTATGGTTGTCGAGATGTGTCGCAAACTTATGTGCTTCACCTCCTATCCTGTCCTCTTCGCCCAAAAACATGTAGCCGAAGTGACGCTTGGGCTGCCACCGACGACGCGGTAGAACTGGTGAAGTTCTGGACTAACAAAATATAAAAATCGTCGTCCCAGAGACATGAAGAAGAAGATTTGTATCCATTTAACTGAAGAACCATCTCCGAGAGACACTCTATCTTTTAGCGTTTACTGGGTCAGAATTCACGGAGAAATTCTTGAGAAAAGTTAAACACAGTAAGAGATAATGATAATCGTTCATTGAAGCGGGAATTAGAGGATTCATGCTAAGCCGTAGATTGGTGGTAATATAAACACAACACTTGCATAACAATATTTTTTCAGGTAACGATTATGGAATTATCGTAACATAACGGTATGATAATTCGGCTAATACGAGGTAATAGTGCGGTACTAAAGCAGTTTTTATTTATGTCGATAGAAATATCGAAACAGTTGTGGATATTGCTGTTTCACTTTCTTTTATGACTGTGTAAGGGAACGGGACTTTAAAAGTGGGTTTCTGAATTTTGGGATACCAAAAAGACCAGTAGGTATGCTAAAATTATCGACAGATAAATTTGACAGAGTGTGCAACAAAATAAGAGATGATACAAAGAAAAAAACTTTGTCCATCCCACGACGTTCCTATATTAAGAAACTGCTAGGAGAATGGTAATCATCTCGATTATAAAAAATACTTTTTCTCTCTTTCTTCCTTTCATGATATAATTCATCATCATCATTATCATCAGCCTATAATGTTCCCACTACTGGGACACACGCCTTCTCTCAATGAGATGGAGTGGGCTGTACTCCACCACGCGGGCCCAGTGAGGGTTGGTAGATGCCACATGTCTTCGAATTTTTAGTTCTAGAACATCGGTTTCCTCACGATGTTTTCCTTCACCGTTTTTGAGGGCAGCGTTGATGAAATAAATTACACTAAGTAATGCGCCTGCCTGGGTTTGAACTTAACTTACTGCTCGTAAGTCGGGGCTGCCACCACTGGGCCACCGCTGCTCTCCCACTGGGCCACAGCTGCTCTCTATCTCTGCTATGATATTATTAAATTACTGTATTATGCAGTTATCCATTTTAATGATTGTATATTGTAACAAAACTGTAAATTTAATTAATAGTAAGTATTTTTTATTCGTTACAATCACGCATTTTTAACATGAGCTCAAGCATGGCGTAGTATGCTAGTATGCATGTTCCACTGGATATGCGTCTGTCACGACTCACGATAGTTTTGACGCGTCTTATAAAAATCGTATTTGCAAAGAAATGGATCGTGTACCTACTTATAGATGGCAAAGAATATTTTATTGGCTCAGCTGGCGATATCTTCATTTAAATTCAAATATTAACTACCAAAGGAAAAGTTGCGATTGCTAGATTATATAATAAACTGTAAGGCTGATTATAAAGTAAATTATCAACAAAAAAAGTTATTATTTCAATCACTCCAGTGGCCTAGTCGGAGTTATTTCTAAAGGACACTCGTTGCAGCTATTGTAAAATAATAGATGAGTTGAAAACAAGTCGGACAAACCCAAAATAATCACATGCGGATTAACCGTTGAATAAATACCAAACATGGTAAGTCCGTGGCAATTTATTACATTCACCTCAAAATAAATAATATTCGTCATTCGCGACCCGATTTCTGGGAAACACTCATATCGTAACGTTTACAACAGTCCTCTGACATTTCGGTTAAAGCGTGGAGGTACTTGTGATGATATCCACAGAAATATGTTTTATAACTGGTACATCTTGACATCATACACAAAAAGAATCACTGCATAATGAGTATTTAAAAAAATAACGCTCAGATAAAAATAAATCTACGCAAGTGTATTTGCCAGTTTCCTCTGGTTTTCATACGAACTTCTAAATCTAGTTGAAAGTTAACCAAACTCGTGTATATATTTTCATTTAAATCTGAAACATGATTAAATAAATCTGATATTTTCCTCAATTAATTATTATCCACTAAATGTAAATAAGAATTGAGAAAATACCCTTTAAATATTGTTGAATAATTCACACAAATACTGTATCGTGCTGCTAGAATTTTGTGGTACCACTTCAATGTATTTGATTATGTTATCAGTAAAATATTTTTGTCGGAAATACAGCAATCTCCGTTTATTTTAGGAAAGTTTTGTATGAACGATTTTGTAACATCGCTTTTTTAACACTAATAGGTTCCATTTTATTAACCAAAAGCTTAGAGTACAATGCAAACTATCTACAAGAATTTGCAATTTATAAAGCGGCCTTTAGGTCTATTTTCACCTAAAAACGCGAAAAAGCACATTTCAACTTCATTCAGGAGCTGTCATTGCCATAATTGCTTTAGAATATTGACACTGTCAGCTCTGCAACGCCGTTTCAATGTGTTGATAGCGTTGAATTTAATTTCAGACATTCTCTTTTAATGTACTACTACTAAGCCAAACTTCAATCAACCTTTTAATCGCGAAAGTCACACATTATCATAAAACCCAAAAGAAAAAGGCACAACAAGTGCAGCCGCAGCAAAAGCCATAGGAATAATTACGAAAATTATAGGGCATCGTTAGGTGACTGCAATTTGTAGTGACACGGAACGAACGAACTGGGTCAGCGGACGTCTGTCGATGAAATCCATCAAGTAGGTATAATTATCGATACCGCGTGTCCCATCACTATGATAGTGCGTTCTTACTTACTTTGTAAAAATTGGCTTTAATGTGGAGATAGCTACAGTTCTGTAGAGATATCCTAATTAAGAATCATTGAACTTCTCAAAACTACGTTATGTCGCGCATCGTTGGTTTATACTGACAGCATAGACAGACACCCTACGCTAATGGTTCTGACCAAAATATTGACGTATCAACCAACCTTGCTGGTTCAATAAAAAATAAATTAAAAATTAAAAAAGCCCCCGACAGAGAAAACCTTAAAAAACCAAAATTTGTTTTGTGCTTGTTTTAAGCGGTCTACTTAACGGTCCCCCGACGCTACGACGATTGGATTCATTTATTTTTGTTTTGTAAGAGATTATTCTGTCGGAGGTTTTTTAAATATTTATTTTAATTTTTATTTCATGCTTTTTATTCTTAAATTATTTTTTCTTAGCCTTCATTGCCCCTGTCTTCATTGCTCCTGGGCATAGGTCTCTTCCCATTCCTTCCACTTTTCTCGGTGTTGCGCCGCTTCTCGCTTTAAAAAATCCTCGACCTTTTAAGGGGGAGGGGTTTGGTGTGTACACTCTCCCCGGCGATGGCCATGGTGATAAGTGATAAGATTTCGAATCGACCAGACCCGTAGAAGTAGTTAGAGGTCCTTCATCAACTAGAAAAGAGGTGATGACTTTCAAACGGCTGAACAGATTTTCTTGAAACATAGCTTATAACGCTTTCGATTAAAACACCTTTCAAACGAAACCAATTTTATCAAAATCGGTTCATCCGTTTAGGAGCTACGATGCCACAAACAAAGACAGATACAACGTCAAATTTATAACACCCCTCTTTTTTGGTCGGGGATTAAAAACGTATTGATAATCGATTTTCCATCTCTAGCAGGTAATAATAGTAACAAAGCATGCAGTACGGGAGATTTTAATCATTAAAACCATTACGGTGGTGTAAGTTAGATAATTTAATCATATTTTGGCTTCTAAATGACATTGACTAGTACTTTTATTGTAAACATTTACTTGAGAACTTCTCGGTAGCTAAAGACATTCAAATATTTAGGAGCGATTGACGGAACAAGACAAAAAAAACCGGCCAAGTGCGAGTCTTACTCGCACACAGGGTTCCATAACCCCAAACAATATTTTGAACTGTCATTCATTATTTAGTAGTATTAGTTAGTAAACTTCCACTCAACCGCAAAACTAAATTGGTTTTTCAAAGTATGTTAATCAAAAACAAAGTTACTGCTGCAGTTTGATGAAAAAGTCCCATATCTCAAAACCTAAACATCATATCTTATTGAAACTAACTTTCGTTGATAGTTTTTTTTACGTTCTACAATCCTAAATATTTTCATAATTTTCCTACTCTTACTTTAGAAATTAGAGGGGGGGGGACACATTTTACCACTTTGGAAGTGGCTCTAGCGCAAACTATTCAGTTTAGAAAAAAATGATTTTAGATACCTCAGTATCATTTTTGAAGACCTATCCATAGATACCCCACACGTATGGGTATGATTAAAAAAAAATGTTTGGTTTTCAGTTCTATGTATGGGGAACCCCAAAATTTATGTTTTTTTTTTCTATTTTTGTGTGAAAATCTTAATGCGGTTCACAGATTACATCTACTTACCAAGTTTCAACAGTATAGTTCTTATAGTTTCGGAAAAAAGTGGCTGTGACATACGGACGGACAGACAGACAGACAGACAGACATGACGAATCTATAAGGGTTCCGTTTTTTGCCATTTGGCTACGGAACCCTAAAAATCGTAATCCAATACTTGTTTCTACTTAGTAACATTTATGTCTAGTATTATACGCTCTCTTACCAGGTAGCATTCGTGTTTCAAAATCAAAAATGTTGGGATCAACATTTTTGTATGACAATTTTCCCAATGGCCGCTCTATAAGTCTTTTAAATCTCTTTATCGGTAGATAAAACGCTAAAGAATAACATCGTGAGGGTACCGGCATGTCTTAGAAACAAACATTCGAGGATGTGACATCTACATGTCCGTGGTGGATTACATCTACCGTTAGTTGGACAACCCACCAAAAAGTCCTTGGCCAAAAGATTTATCAGCTATAGGCAAAAAGGCACATAATGATTTAAGAAAATTACCAAGTTTTACAATCAATGAGTAGTGTTACAGACTTTTTACCAGGGTTCGAAGTGATTATTTTCATTGATAATTATCTTGTTAATAGCAAAAATAATTATCAACGTCACTTCACGTTCACGTTTGAATTTAAAGTTCGAATATTTATTTATTTATTTTACGTGTTTCCGACCGCGATTTGCCACTTCAGCGCGTATCCAATCGCGTTAAGTGTCGACTTTAGAAAAACGGTCACAAACATTGTGTTTAACGAATAAACAGTTTTTTTGTACATTTGGTTTAGTTTTGACATTTCACTTTATAGGACCTGTGTCTTATTGATAGTTACGAAAATGCCGAAAAATATGTAGTTAAAACAATAAACCGGATTGAGATAAAATTTTGGATCAGCGTGGATAATTATCTGATAGTTATATAAGAAAATAATTGTCTTGATAATTACGCACCCCGCGTTTCACAAATCCATGGTATAAATTCATATCGCTTGGATCGACCATATCGTATTACTACTCGATTTGAGAAGGTCACTCTAAACACTGACCATATTCATCAGGTGCACGTTTTCACTAACGTTCTGCGGCACTTATATGAATACCTACAAATAGACTCCACTCTCCCACTCTCCCACCCTTGGATCTTCAAGTATCGGCTTTAGGGCGAGCTCACTGTTATTTAAGCATTAATTTAATTGTCGTTTAGTGTTAAACTGTAAATAAAAACTGGCATTTAGGGCAAGTTGAAAAGAAAAATTTGGTAAATTAAAGAAAAATAACGCTTCAAGGTCATAACAAACAAACCCGTACATAATTCAGTCTTATCAGGCATTTGAAAAACACATTTATTACAGCTACTACTGGTGAGTCACCGATATTGGTATTAAAAACTTGATCTCTCAAATAATACACATTCATCTAATCAATGTTGGTGTTAGAAAGAGAGAACACATCACCAATATTTGGTCAAACATTTATGCAATTAACTGCTCTCCCCCTTCGCAGTCGCTCCGTAGTTTTTGGATACATCGTTTCCATTGATGGTTTAGTCATAAAAGAAGGTTCGAATATTTAATATAAATGACCGTTGGTTTTGAAAGAAATCGACGAATAATTTCCTTGTTGCCTGTGGAGAGTTGTTGATATACACACGGGGCTTTCCAAGAAGACGCACACATTAGCTTATGTTCACTTATTCGCTCACTCACACTCATGCGCGGTTTGCAACTGTCGGCGCGCGCGCAACTGCGCACTCGCACTACTCGCAGTGTTCAGTCCGCGTTCCTCCGTTAGTGAACTACAAATCGTTTTGTTTCTTGTTTTTACTCGTTTAAACTATATTTTGTATCTGTTTATTTGGATTTTCTTGCATTTTTATTTTGGGGTAAGTGTTTTTGATTTGTTCTTTAGTTATTCCGTAAGTTTGTTTTATGTTTTTAAGTGTTATTGGTGTTTTATTCCGGTGCTACAGTTTTTAATGGATAATTCCTGTGGTATCACGTGTTTCGTGTCTAATGTCACTTGAAGAGAGTGTTTTTTTTTTGTCCTTCAGCGAAATAAAGTAGTTTTTAGTGATGTTCTTTTCGTTATCGACATTTTTACGGTTTCGGTTAGAGACGGTTTGATTTGTTTCGGTACCGGTATTTTTATTATGGAAACTTCAAATTATATCGTTATGTGAGCGTTGATAATTTATATTGTAGAAACAATGATTATGATTTAAACAGGAATTTCATACCTGTTAAAGTAATATATTGGTTTGTGGTATCTAAATTACGGTTTCGTAACTACTAAAATAGTGTACTAATGATTTAGTGATAATTTGCTAATGAAAGAAAGAAGAAAGAAAGAAAAAATATTTATTTGTCGCAGGGACATGCCGTGCATACAAAATGAAAACAGTAAACATACAAAGCATAAAAAACATTTGTAAGTACAATAACATAAATTACACAACATTACGATTTTAAACATAACAAAATAAAACAGGACGAATGACGTTTCAAAATAAGTGTCGAAGGACAATATGATAAGTTTTTTTTTTTTTTAAATTTGTTCTCACGTAAGTGAAATGTAATTTCTTTATGAGAATTAAATGTCTTTAACCAGAAATTAATCATAGGCTTGGAAAGAATAGAATAATAAATAACTTAATGTTACATACCACTAACGCTGATAATATTATTATTATATTCGTACGTCCCCTATTACATGGAACACCCCTATATCCCGAAATGCGGGTGTACTAATGGATAGACCTCTGCCTAACCCTTTCTTGCCGGCGTGATGTTAAGTAATGTTATGTAGGGTAAACCGTGTAGCTATTGCCCACTTAAGGATATCACATACCTACATAAGAAAAAATAAGTAATAAAGCTACCAACACTTTAACAGCATTTTCTTATTACCTAATAATCTCTCCTTTTGAGTATCAACACTTTTTAATCAAAACTTTGACATAACTTAGAAAAAAGTGTAATAAAAAAAGAAAAAAACATGCAAAGTACAGTATTTGCCCACAGTTTACAGTTTTATCATGTTGGTAATAACTACCATATAAGTTTATTTTATAATGTTCATTTATTTTTTAAATCAATTCCGACTTAGTTTATTATTTTAAGATACTAGGCAATCACTGTCAGTGGGCAATTACTCTCTGTTTTAATGTTCTATTTGTACGTCAAATATTGTGAGATAATATTGACTTATTGTTTAAACACAAACAAAATAAACTGGTCGTAAATAAACACAATAAATTGGTCTAAATCTAACCGGTATCTACACGTATTTATTTACATATGTATTAGTAAGTAGATAAAATATTTTATTATCATATTTCCTTCCGAAGATAACAAATTAATACATTATCAAGAACAATTATGTTTAAACTAGTACATTGAACGAGGAAATTCCCGATGCTATTGCAATAATAAATGTGATTTTCATTAAAAATATAGTAAAATTATACATAAACCGTTTTCCCACAACTACCACAGAAATAAGGTGAATAATTACTTTGTAAAAACCCGAGGTTATTGAAGTATAGTAAAAGAAAATGTAATATTTATGTACTTATAAGTATACCTAGATAAATACAAGGAAAGGAAGGTACCTAGGTAATTTAGGCAAATAATATATGATGGCTTTGCTTGCGTGCGAAATTGACAAAGTTTCTTTAAAGTAATGATTAATCGAAGGACTCATAATAAGGATGATTTGACCATTTAATAATTATAGGGGTATTATTCTAACTCGCCTCGATGAAAAACACATTCATATATCATTTCATCAACAATGTAAACTTCTACTATATACACTAAAGTAGTGTTAATAAAGAAAAGCTTCTGAAATGGCAAACCCTTAACAACTTACATCCAGAGTTTAAACTGGCTAAAAAAAAAGGATAAAACCGTCACCGTCTGACATCGTATTCATATAGGTACGACACTTCGATATCTCTGATTACGGAAACATTATTCTATTTCAACAAACAAAAGTTGTAATTAGACTGTCGATACAAAAATAAAATGTTGCCCATTCCGGTTTTTCGTTTGATAACCGATATAATTGCCGTAAACATTTCTTTATAAATATTTCTCTATTTTTTTTTTAGAAAATAATAACCGTCTTTTCAAACCAAATTAAATTGTTTAGCTAATTTGGTGTAGCCTTTAATTATTTTGCATACTATCTTATTTACAAGATTTCGCCAGAATTTGTTCAAAGTTTGTTTAACAATAGCTTTGTATTTAACTTGTAAATTCATTGTCATAACAAAAAAAAGATGATCTTGGGGAAACACGTGCTTGTTGGCCAAAAAAACTTAAGAATAGAACACCGAGAATGAGAGGAATTCTTTTTTTTAACTTGCCAGTAATGCTAAAGCTTAGTAATGAATGGGTTTTCGCTGCCTTTTTATAGCCTTATGGTATGCTGTTGTTGTTGTTGCCAAGGTTGGTCCGAGGACGGGTGATCATAATTACATACAGAGTTTCCTCCGTGCCTCGGAAAACACGTTCAAGCCGTTGGTCCCGGCTGTCATTTGTAGATTTTCGACAGTCGTTACGAGTAGTCAGAAGCCAAAAGTCTGACATCCAGTCTTACTAATGGGTATCGCATAACCGAGTTACTGGGTTGTGGAGGTCAGATAGGCAGTCGCTTCATGTAAACTACTGGTACTCAGCTGCAACCGGTTAGACTGGAAGCCAACCCCAAGATAGTTTGGGAAAGGCTAGGCAGATGATGGTGTCCTATTTGTTGAAAGTCATCACCACATCGGTACCTGCTTCTTAATTGCCTTATCAGCATCAACGTAATCGTTTTGATAAACCCCTTCTGATTTCAATGTTCCTATTTCAAGATTAATTTGACTACACCACAGTGGTTTTCCCAAAAAAGTTTGTTTATATTGATAGCGAGTTTATCGATAAGGAAAACGATATCTGTTTATATTCAGTAAGATAAGGCGGTTAACACAACATTAAAGTGTTATTCATTATAAACACCTAAAATGAGCAAACATTTTCCTTATGACACACTTGTTACGTCATATCAATTTAACTGAGACCGGTTTTACGTATAAAACTTCGTCATACCTACAGGTACAAGGAAAAGGTTTAAAAAACTACAAGTTAGTTGAATGGACAATTTGAACCGATGGCCTTCGAGTTTATATCACCATCTGCCTAGCCTTTTCCCAAGTATTTTGGGATCGTCTTCCAGTCAACAAGGAGCGATTGCTATGCTGCTATTGCTATTGAATGATTATACAGGATGTAACGGAAAGGGTACATAAATATATATATTGATATTTTTTTAGCTACTACGATGTTTGTTACATGGAGAAACATGTTCAGTTTGATGGTCTGTAGCACAGCTTTAAGTATGTATATACCCTTTCCGTTACATCCTGTATACAATTTCGAAATTAATTACATATTTTTAGATATTATTTTGTACTCTAACACAATGTTGTCCTTTTTAACCCAATGGTTGACTGGTAGAGAATGCCTTGTGGCATTAAGTCCGCCTATGTACCACTATTGTACATGAAGTTTAAGTAAATAAATTGCCTATCTGACCTCCACAACCCAATTAGTGCTGGGAAATGCGATAAGTGGAGGCCGCGAATCGGCAAGCGTAAGGTGGGACGCCCTCAGGCTCGGTGGAGCGATGATCTTCGCAGGGTAGCTGGTAGCAACTGGATGGGAGTTGCCGAGAATCGGGTTAACTGGCGAGCGATTGAAGAGGCCTATGTCCAGCAGTGGACTGCGGTAGGCTGATGATGATGATGATGATGAATGCGATACCTCTTGCTAAGACCGGTTGTCAGACTTTGGGGCCACTGTAACGACTGTCAAAGATCTACAAATGACAGCCGGTACCGTACCAAAAGGAGTAAACTCGGTACGTAATGGGCGGTCACCCATCCACAGACCAACCAACAATCTAGCTTGCAAAGTAAAACCTCAACGTGTGTCATCGGCCTAACGGATTGAGGAAAAAGATTTAGAAAAAGATGGTTGTGTTTTATCCTACTTTTACTGACCTATCAATCTTGTTTCACAAGTTGTGGTGTTTAAATATACAAAAGTTTCTATTAGAGCTCATTTGTTTTCTAAATCAACATCTACATGGATACGTGGCCATTTTGTATTACGTTTTGTTTTGTATCACAGAGGGAGAGAAAAACTATTTAATACACGAAATATAATATAAATAATTCTAATGCCGGGTACTAACTCATTTGAACAAAATTAAAATTGGTTTAATAGGTACAGTCAACTCCAAAGTAAACTCACCCCGCTCACATACAAGTCATCATTTCTAGGGGGTGAGTTTACTTTGGATCTGACTGTACAAACTATTTGAAAATATTATAAATTATTACAATATATTAGTCATTAAATTATATAATATAATGTAAATGTACCTACCAACCTATATAATATATCGGACATTAGACGGAAATTTAAGCACCAATAACCAATTTTGTGGCTTTGTTCGAATGGACTAAAGACCAAATTATAAAATGATAACAACAGTATTTATGGCAGGGTGACATAATAATTATACAGAATACAGTAAGTAAACTACAGGATAGTTTATTAATAGCGGCTTTTTCTTTTCTAGTGTCACCATGGCACTAAAAGAAGGTCGATGCTGCGGTATCAACCTGCGTCCACTATGTTTCCTGATCGGATACCTGCATCTGGTAAGATTTATAACTTTTTATTGCTTAATGCTTTAATTTGCACAAATAGATCGTTTCGGATTAAGGTGCGCTACATAACGAGATGGCTCAAGACAAGGCTGTTTTTTCTAGTCTGCTGCAATCAGGCCAGAAATAACGTCTTCTACCTGCTCTTCTTGAAATTTATTTCGTCTTCTTCTTCGTCTTCTTTGTCTTCTTCTTCTTGACACCTTTGACAGTTGTTACGCGAAGATAGAATCTGGCTACTCTGACACCCAATCTCTGGGAATATGAGTATATATGGTATGGTATCTCTGGGTATATATGGGTAATGGATGGGGAAAGTACTAATAAACTGATTATAATATTCTAAAAAAATAAAATTAATTTATAACACACAAAGAAGTATTTCTTAAAGTTTCTTAGTTTAAAGTACAGTATTCTTGGTTCACGGCTTTGTGAAGAGTCTATTTACACCTTGTTTGTTATTTACATAGTCGCTAGTACAACGAAAGCTAGAACAAATAAAAAATGTATTTTCACTAAGAGACAATAACTTCACCATAGCTTCATTATTTATCTTATTTAAATTTTTATCCTATTTTAAATCGTATTTTGATTTTAATTTTGATTTAAGTTTTGATGTTAATTTTGATTTTAGTTTTGATTTTAATTTTGGTTTTAGTTTTTATTTTAGTTTTGATTTTAATGGTAAATTATGTTATTTTTAATTTCTGGTGGGTTTTCAATGTTAATTTTTTTGTACTATGGATCAAGTTATCTGAAATAAATGAATTTAATTTAATTTTATCGGTGCTCTGTATGGTGTCGGACGTAAAGAATAGCACCATCCCATATCTTCCCGTGGGTGTCGTAAGAGGCGACTAAGGGACTTGCCAGAGAATGGGCAGCAGCGTTCTCTGTGCTTTTGTAACAACCGTACTGCGATCGCCAACTCGCCTGCCAAGCGTGGCGATTATGGCAAAACCCCCCAAAATGTCAATGTGGCGACACTTGCGGGAGGCCTATGTCCAGCAGTGGACGTCTTTTAGGCTGAAATGATGATGATGAATGATGAAATTATCGGTAGCGAAAGTACAATTCGTAATTAACTAGTCACCGTCTCGGTACAATGTAGATACATACACGCATAGTTAGTAGACGATCCCTAATATATTGAGTTACAATAAGTCTTAGAAGCGTAACAGTAATGGACATTGTATTTGTGTGATTGAATTAATGGCATATGGGTTGAGTGCACTATTGAAGGCGTCAAGTTGAAATACCATAATTATACGCAGTACTACACTGCGCTCCAAAACACATATTACTGTCGTTGCTCAGAAAGCCACTAAAATGAAGTGCATCTGCGTTGATTACGTTTGTCGTATCCACAAAGAGAGTTGGACAAAAATAGCCAGTATATGACCCCTGACACAGAAAGAAAGAAAGATAATAGAGTTTATTGAAATTATAAAAAAAGAAACACCTTAAAATTAAACAAAATAAAAAATTAACTATTCATGCTAAAAGGACCTCAGCTCAGCATAATTGCAGATGGCAACACGAGGTATACCACCTGACGCTGATTTTCAGCTGCAGCCCACAAGTGTCCTAAGCTCGAAAACATAAACACACCAGCCAAAGCCAGAAAGCGTCCAGTCCACAGTAGCCCTAGATCGTTCGACCTGTCTATCATGGGCCTAGAAGCTAGTAGCAATTCTAAATTCTAATTTTACTATGTTCTTTGATATCGTTATATTAGAATTTATTCGTCCAAATACTATCCAAGACTTACCTAGCCACAAACCCACTTAACAACAATTAGACCTTTAGACTTAGATTGATCTTTAGACTAGTTTGGGGTGTTCCCAATATAAGCCCAATTGACCCACGCGTTCACGGGTGTAATCAGCCCTATTACCCAAGCCGATTGGCCTACCAAATTTGACAATAATTATATGGAAGCCTGACTATTCCGCTTCAACGCTTTAAAACGATCGGTCGGGCGAATCATTGATATAGTTGGTTGTTAGTCTAATATGCTTTTTGATTAGACATGACTGTTAATCTTAACTAGTTGGAATTGGTTTAGTTTTCAAATTGAGCGCGATTTGTTGTTGCTATTTACTTGATTGTCGATTCCGAAATTAGTCGAGATGTTTATTTCAACCGTGAACACTGTCAGAGATCTACGAATGCAGGGACGAACTGCTTAACGTCCTTTCCAAGGCACGTCAGCCGTCTTGGTTCTGTAGAGTGCTAAACATCCATTACAGCACTAATGGATTATCAGCACTTAACAGAACAACCTCCTCACGAGTTGCTCAACCTTGAAACTTCACCCACATCCTTGAATCTATAGATTGCCTGTCGTCACCAATCAATTTGATAGCTGTGGCGACTTCGGCAAATAACTAGACACAACACAGTCTGGAAACACACATGGGACATTCCAATCCACCTATGTCCAGTCCACATCTCCCATTATAATGCCACATACTGCCTCCTCTTCAAATTCCAGTTTAAATTGCCCCAGCAAATCAGTTTCATCTTTCTTAGAACTCAAAACATCTGTTGCTTAATTGCGATGATGAAATAAAAGGCCGGATGCGGTCGCTAGTGCATTGTTGATCGTACAATGTGGATCTCGAGTTACAACCGACGCATCATGCGGAGTAGCTAGTGTTTCTTGAAACTTATGCCTTGCTTTGTTAAAGGAAATTGTGTTAAATTAATGTTTGCTTCCTGCTTGTTGATAAATATGATGAAATAGCTGTTTTTTATTTCGTTTTGAAAGGGAACTTGTGGTGTCTGATTTTGAGTGGTTTCATTAAAATTCTTTCACGAATGATTTGTGGCCAGTTGATGGCAAAAGCCTCGCCCCCTGTTACATGTGACTTACAATTGGGTACACCTGTTTTTAACCCTTCGGGGATTACAGGTTTATATTTGTTTCATAATTTTTTTTTTCCAAAATCCTGAAACCAGATCTTATAGAATGTCTCTTAAGGCCTTCTGGACAGTTATTTTCACTACCACCTTATGCTGGCTGGCTTATATTTTTACCATAGCTTATGAAGGTTCTTGATTACATTCGTTAGGTCTCAAGATTGTTGGTTATTCTCTTTCAGACAATATCTTGTCTTTCTTTTTATTTGCTTACTGCATTAGAACTCCGATTAGCGAGTTTTGGTCAGTTCTTTGTTGAACCAGAAAAGAATTTGAATTATCGCTTCAAAGTAAATCTAAACTGTCGCATGTTTACACATGATGATGACATCCGAGAGCAGAGGGCATTATCGGTTAGAGCGAACATGTTGGTTCGCAGGTTTGCACGATGCTCATTTCCAGTCAAAGTCACGCTCTTTCGAGCGTACTGTACTTCATTTTACATGTGCAGCTTGTGAGCTAGATGTCAAAGACCGTACAGTGCCTTCCGCGTTCAGTACAAAAACGCGTTTAGGATGCTGGTGGGGCAGCCCCGCTTTTTTAGTGCGTCGAGGATGTTCGCAGATGCCCATGTGGATTGTTTTTAAGCAACAATGCGTAAAAGGTGCGCTTCCCTGGTGCGCAGGCTGTGGGGCAGCTCCAACAGTATCCTAAGCATGATTGCAAGTCGCCTAGACTGTGTGTATGTGGGTCGCTGTTGTGCGATTTCTCATGGGTTGTCGCAGCAGTGATCCACTATCTATTATTCTATTATTTGTTGTGCTGTTTTTATCAGTGCTTACTAACGTAGTCTTAAGTTTTACTAACAGTTTTTAAGACATGGATGCTCGAAAAAAGAAATTCTATTCTATTCTTAGGCGGGCCATTAATGCCATCAGGATTTTGTTTTATTTTTTAAACATCTGTTCTGGTCGTCTGTGTTAGCTAGTTTTGGAAACTTTTCCTTATTTCTCAGAAAAGTGAAACATTGATACGCTGCAAAGATAAATCCAAGAAGATAATCTTGAATCCACAAACAAAGAATGTTATAATAATGAATAATAATAATTCATTTATGTTCAGGTTACAATTACCCATAGATAAATACTATTTAGAACCTATTTACTATTTAAATTTTATTTGTATTTAGTTAAGGTATTGTGTTAGTATAGTTATGAAACCATCCATGACCAGAGAATCAAAATGATTGGTAAAACAAATGATCCGTGAGTTTTATAGGTACTGGTGAATACTAAATCAACATAACATTTTGCTCCATCAATACTCCGAAGATCATTGATGTCCGACTTGCCATTTACAGCGTGTAACAGAATACATAAGTGCAATACCTCTTATTCAGACCAGCAAACTTGGCAACTCTCCCTGAGCATTAAAACCTTTCATACTCATTGCGTCGATGCGATTATTGTATGGGAATCCCCTTTTCTAAATTTCTTTTTCATCGGGAAGGTTGTTCCGTTTGATGGACTGAATCACCACCTCACCACCTAAAAGGTATTGCGCTTATTCTAATACAATATTTGTAGAAGGTGGAAGGGACCACGACGCTAAGACGGTGACGACGTATTCAGTACATCATCATTCTCTTGCCCTTATCCCAATTTATTTGGGGTCGTATGTCGTAGACGGTCAAAATGAATGGAAAAGCTGTTTTTTTTTAATTACTGGTGAAAATAACTCATTTTTCGAACAAAAAAAAAAAAAAAAAATGAAAAATATGCGACCCTTTTTTAAAATATGTCTCGTTTTAAAAATATATATCAGGCTTTGTTAATGATCCATGAGGCTGACCACCGTTTTTCGACCAATAAGATGGAATAAAAACAAAAAAGGGACCAAGGAATAGAAAGTTTTCAACAGTTTTAACGCTGCAAGTAAGGATAGTCCTTACCGTGCTATATCCAGTTTGGTGATGGTACATCCTGTATGTCTGCTGTCTCACAGTACCTATGTTATTGCAGAGTACCGAAAAACAAGGCTTCAGGCTTTCTGCAATAACATCTCCGTTTTCTCAAAACCGTCTGTTTTGTCTTGTAAATAACCTCTGTTTATGTTTCAGGTGTCGAGCGTGGTGGATCTCGTCTGTCATTTGTTGACAGTCGCCATTGTGACAAACGGCTTCCAGTGCGACGCAAACAATGATAGTGTGAGTAAACTGAATACGATGATGCTATGCGAATGTTGGACGTATTGTGTTAGGACAATGGGTTTCTTAAAAAAATTGCTGCTTTGAGAGATTTTTGGTGGCGGGTTTCTCATGAGACTGTATTGAAATTGAAGTGGATGAATTGGAAATATATAGGATAGATACTGTGCAATAGTAAAGGTTGGGGACGTGACTAAGAGCACCGGACTTTGATAACGGACTAGTCTGAGTCAGTGTCCGGTGTACACAGCTGGTCCATGACATAACCGAACCATTTTGAACGTACGGAAATAGATTGAAATTTGATAAAACTTCCGAAATATAGATGTAGAAAGATACAGAAAGCTAAAAATAAGTTGGACATAAAAAGCTAAAAAAAAAATTTATAGGCAATGAGAGAAAAAAAAATATTTAAGCAACACTACCTAATCCAGTGACTATCGAAGATAATGATATCACATTAAGAAATATTTAATAAACATGAATAAATGACTTTCAAAATAAAATACTAGGTATAACATATGCAGAAAGACTGAAGAAAAAACATAATATAAGAGAAAACAGGTATTGAGTATGAAACCAAGGTTATTGAATAATACGCAAATAATCAGGTTAACAGACACGGGTAGACGGGTATTGTTCTTATTATCAACAAAAAAACAGCACTCATTGTAATGAGGACACTTTGTTAATGACGTTCACGATTCTAACGACCAAGTGTTTAGAAATGTTCTAGAACAAACAATTCATAGAATAGTAGAAGAGATATTTATTTGTCGCAAAAACTTTTTGCCACAAAAAGCAATGATAGCCTAGTGATGTGACCGTCGGACTGCCAAGTCATAGGTCTCGAGTTCGAACCACAGACCTCAGATTTTTCGGATTCATGTGCGTATGGTTTCACTAGCTTCGGTGAAGGAAAACATCGTGAGGAAACCCGTGAGATATTTCTTGACGGCATGTAAAGTTAAGAGCATGGGTGGTATAAAAACTCTGACACCAGCTGGCCTACCATGACGCCTTAAATCATTATTGTTTTACGCCTTTTTCAGTGTGGGAAAGAGATGGCGAGACATCCTGTATTGAGTCTCTTTCCCATACTAGAATAAGATGAAAACAATAATGTTTTAAGACGTCATGGTAGGCCAGCAGGTTAGGCACCACACCGTAAAGAAAAAAGAACACAAAGAAAAACAAAGATTAATGAAACAAAATTGTCGGTAGCTGCATGTCGCGACTGCCTGCATCAAGAAGGTTTCCACTCAGCACGATGCTGTGGAAAGGGGGGCTCAACGCTGGTTTTCGGAATACCAGGGATTCTCTATGATTTGATTGATGATCTCTATTATTGGATTGCTCTATAAACGAGTAACTAGCGAAAACAGGCGACCTACACACAAATAGACGTGGTAGTAGTATTTACATACATCATCCGCCTAGCCTTTTCCCAAACTATCTGGAGGTCGGCTTCCAGTCTAACCGGATGCAGCTGAGTACCAGTATTTTACACAAAGCGACTGCCTATCTGACCTCCATAACCCAGTAACTGGGTAATACGATACCCCTTAGTAAGACTGGATGTCAGACTTTTGGTTTCTGACTACTCGTAACGACTGCCAAAGATCTACAAATGACAGCCGGTACCAACGGCTTAACGTGCTTTCCGAGGCATGGAGGAAACTCGGTATGTAATTATGGTCACCCACCCACGTACTACCCTTAACCTTAAAGATCGACCCGCGTGGCTGTTATTAATTAGCCACGAGCTCCTCCGGTAGTAGTAGGTACATACGGCAATCTCAAACGAATGACAGTCGCTCGTTCGCTTGCACTCGCTATACGTGAAGCGTCCGTTTTTGTACAAGCGTTTTTGGTCGTTTGTATTGAATAGACTTTCCGTACTATTTCTATGTCTATGGGTTCTATTACATCATTCGTAACCACTAAGTCGTTAAAATCATTAGTAAGCGCCCTCATTACAGGTATTCTGTGACCGATTGGTAAAGGAAAACAGTAAGAAATATTCTTATCTTAGCGCTTATTATTATGAAATGAAATTCCAGTGACTTGCTGTTATTAAATTGTTTGAAGTTAATTAGCTAAACGAGATGTTGCGGTAGACTCACTAGCGTGACTCTGCGTCATAAAGTCTTGGCAACAATTATTTCATACCTACCTATATATTATACCTACATATTTTGATCATTAACTCAAGATTTAGACTTTGATTTTTTTACTAGACAATATTAAAACTATCATAAACACTTGTAACGGGATATTTACCACCGGGTAGACCAATTTGTCTGCTCATAAACACCCACCCGCAATAACTTCAGTTTATCCGTGATCATGGCATTTACAACACCGTGCACCGCCGAAATATGGGGAACTCAAAAAAAATAATAAACATGGTAAATATCCCGTTACAAGTGTTATTGATAGTGTTATTGGCGATGACAGTTTAAAAACTAATATTAAAATTGCTGTCACAGTGACAATAACAACTGGACAATAAAAAAACCATGACCGGCTCAGTAATATTTCCCAGAAACCCAAAACAAACGGCAAAATAACAATGGTAGGTTTACCCATTAAATTTTGCAACATCTTTTTGCTTAGAAAAGGTACTCAATCTACCACCAAACAAATACGAAGGACAAATTCTACTCATTACCAAGAAACATCTGACTCGAGTCGCCTTTTTCCTCATTATTGACTTAATAGCAGCAAAATACATATAAACTAGTTTATACTCGACTATGTCTGTGTGGAGCTCAGTAATTGTCCCAAGGGACCATACTACCGGGATAAAAATGTCCTCTGAGTTAATCCAGGTTGTAAACTATCTGTTTGCCAAATTTCATCGAATTCCGTTAAGTAGCTTTTGCGTTAAAAAATAACAAACATACTCACGAACTTTTGCATTTACAATAGTAGTTAGATAATTGCATCAGTGATTCAACCAAGGCATGTTTAAATCGTTACATTACGTCTTCACAGATTTAGATGATCATTTATTAATTGAATCTATAATTTATTGTAAACCGTTGTTACACAGGTCATTTATCATATTGCTAATTCTATTCTGTCTAATGTCATATTATCTACGTCCGCTTGTCAGCATACGTGTGTGTCAAAAATGTTTGGGTTCAAAATGATTGTATGAAAATATTCCCAATGTCCGCTTTATAAGTATTTTAGATCTCTTTGAATCATAACAATCAAAGGAAAGTCAAAAATGACAAGCCCTATTGCTTAAATATCAATACCAATATCTAGGTCCTCAGCTCATGTTAGTCAGTACAAAATATAATACATTAAGACCAATTCAATTTCGTTGTTATGTTATTGATTAAATGGTTATTTTAATTTATGCTTGATCTTTATTAAACAGCGAATTGTGCCTAAAATTACAAATGAAGGAAAAAATACCATAACACTAATCTAGAATCTTTTCTTCTACAGCTCCAAGCAATATCAATCCCCTGGCTAGAACCGATCCTGGTAGTCTTGAACCTCGGCACCCATGGATTCTACCCCTACCCTCGGGTTTTCCGCAACCAGTACCACATCTATGTGGAACAGATGTCCATCGTCGCAGAGCCCAGGTGCTACCCAGGAATGCTGCACATCTACCTCATTGATCTGCTCAATTTCCTCATCAATGTGATCTGGCTGAGGATTGTGGTCTCCTATGTTGGGGCTGTACACAAGGTAATTACCTTACTAATTATTTTTATCCTATTGTTGCTCTTTGTTTATTAACTGTGTTATTCGGAAATTTTTGATTTTGTAATCAATGCAAAATGGTTGGATGAAAGTTTCTTGACTTTCAATGTTCCTAAGGATGAATTGCCTAGAGGCCAACAATACGACAAGGGATCCTTACATAATGAAGAGTAATAGGTTATAACGGCAAGCCAAGCTTTTGTATGAAAGAACCGTCACGTTCATATCAATATTATCATTTTTACGACCAAATACAATATATATCCCCTATACATTATTTTTAATGATCCAGATTGATTAAGAGGAATGG
The DNA here is from genome assembly GCA_949152445.1 of Cerastis rubricosa. Lineage (NCBI taxonomy): Eukaryota > Metazoa > Arthropoda > Insecta > Lepidoptera > Noctuidae > Cerastis > Cerastis rubricosa. Next base: position 7,671,642 of record OX424547.1, read on the forward strand.
TGCAATTCCGAATGGAACCATAATTTCAAAACGCGGCAGCAGTCTCCCAATCGCAATTTAACTTTATTAAAACGACAACCATCGTCAACAACGTCATTTTACTGGTTTGTCACTGCGGTCAGTCGAACGCCAACGTCTTCAGAATTGTAAATTTACTTGAGAACTTCTATTAAGAACAAGGTATAAATTTCCTCAATACTCCATAGAGAAAGAAGGACCAGGCTAGTGGGCTACTTATACCCTCCTTCTTGTATACCCTTTTAAGTCGCTGATACCTTTAATAGCGCTATTTAGAATTTTGATGTCAGTTCAATTTTTTTTCAAAATTTAAACCATTTAGTTCAATTGAAACTCTCAGGTATTACATCCAATACCACCCCTTCCATAAACTAGAATTAACGTAACATAAACTCTTCTCAAAACCAGAAAAACCCGGAGCCCATGCGTATGTTCCTGAGCCTGTCTGTGGTCAAGCTAGTGATGCAAGCCATGTACTTCGGATACCAGCCCTTCTTCCACGACGTCTACAGCATCGAGACCGTGTGGTTCCTGAAGCTTACTGATATCTGTAAGTACCTATATCATTTTTATTATCTTCTGTTAAATAGGCTCGCCCCCTTTTACCTGGGACTTAAAAACATAACTGGCGAAATGTGGGTGTAGTATTACTATTAGGTACACCTCTACTTTGAGGTGTTATGTTATGTTATTTTTCTATCAACCTTATTGTAATTCAATCCTTCAATGCAAGCGCGTGACACCGTATTCATAATATCAAGTGTCAGGATAAAAATAATAGTCGATGCAAATGCACGATGAATGACATTTATTGTATCAAAATTTATCTATGTAGCACACTGTGCGCTTTCATGTCGTTCTTTGTTTAATTCTGAATCCATTTTAATTATTATGTTAGCACATTTGGTTGACATGGACTCTTTTGATCATAGACGTGTGTTTTGTGATACGATTTGAAGGCAAATTTTATTGGTTTGAATATAGATGGGTGCTGAAATAGTAAAAAAACTGCGATTCTAGTTATTAATTAAACGACCTTTGAACGTTTAACGTTTTAGGAAGGCTTAAACGTTCATCATTATAGGCTAATGATGAACGTTTAAGCCTGCTTAAAATTGTTTGCTGTTTTTGGATCAGGTGGCCAACCATGACGTCTTAAAACATGATTGTTTTACTCCTTTTCCAGTGTGGGAAAGAGATGGCGCTTAACATCTTGTATAGCTACGTCTCTTTCCCACACTGGAATAAGAGTAAAACAATACTGCTTTAAGACGTCATGGTAGGCCAGCTGGTGTATAACCTTCCGACTTGGGACTCAAATACAATAAGGTTTATTTATTTATGTACACACAAAACACTTAAAAGGTCAATACATTAAGATACGAGAGCACAAAGGTACTGCTTATTTCAAAAGAAATTTCTTCCAGCAGACCTCAAAAATCAAAACTCAAACACTGCTCAACACTACTACTCAATACTGTTTTTTTCAAATCAATACTCTATATTCAATTGTTTATAGCAATCCGTCCGGTACTTCCAGAGATTAGCGCTGGACAAGGTCTGAATTAGATAAACGACTTTCCGATGAAACAAAAACTACTTAATTTAACATTTTCATAACCTATCATACAATCACGCCTGTATTTCCCGAATGGTTATGCAGATGCGTAAGTACGTGGGACACTCAGAAAGTTTTGCGAAACTAAAAAAAATTGTTCTATACGTACATATATTTTTATTAAATCTTTTCAAAGTACTTTCCACCAGCCTCTATACAAAGATTCATGCGCCTAAACCAGTTTTCAAAACACTTTTTCCAGTCCGCCGCAGACACCTCGTTTACAGCCTGCTCGAACCCAGCCAGCGCATCTTCCGGCGACGAAAATTGTATCCCTTTGAGCTGATTTTTTATTTTTGGGAATAAAAAGAAGTCACACGGTGCTAGATCAGGGCTGTAAGGAGGGTGACCCAGGAGTTTGACTGGCGTGCTGTCCAGGAAGTCCCTCGTTTTGAGTGCGGTGTGCGCAGGTGCATTGTCGTGGTGGAGCAGTAGCCCGCGGAGCCCTGTGTTTGGTCGCTTGTTGCTTATAACAGAGAAAACTTCTGGCAAACATTTGGAAGTATACCATTCGGCATTAATGCTTCTTTGATCCCGTAAGGGAATTGATACCAAGTGGCCAGTCAAATTAAAAAAGCTAGCGATCAAAATCTTACCCCCGCTTCTAGATCGCTTCACTTTGGTAGGCGTTGGCTCATTTTGAAACACCCAAACAGTCGACTGGCGCTTGGTTTCTGGGTCGTATTGATAAATCCAGGACTCATCACCTGTAACGATGTCGTAAACACGCCGAGACGAGCCTGCTTCAAATTTGTTAAGCATATCACGGCACCATTCCACCCGGGCCTGCTTCTGAGCATCGGTGAGGTTGTGCGGCACCCAGCGTGATACTATCCTCCTCACGCGAAGATGGCTGTGTAGAATCTCGTGAACGCTTCCCGATCCAATCTTCAATATGTGTTGAATCTCCTGATATGTAATTCGCCTATTGTCTTGGATTAAATTTTTCACTGCTAGCACGTTTTCTTCGGTAACAGCCGTCAAAGGGCGACCGCTTCTTTCGTCATCCCCCAAAGTTGGTCGACCGCGCTTGAATTCGTTATACCAACGATACACGGTTGCCTTGGAAGGGCCTTCATCCATGAATGCCATTTGAAGTCTATCGTACGATTCATCCGGTTTCAGGCGACACTTGAAATCGTATAAAATCATAGCTCTAAAATGTTCCCGGCGCAGATCCATATTTCAGTGAGACACAATACTTTGAATTAACTCGCAAAAAATGTGGAGGGAAATTTTGAAATTGGAACTTACTTATTTTTACTTATAAATAATCATATTTTCGAAAAACATAATAACTGGCCAGTCTCCCATATATAAAAACTTTTTTTCGCAATACTTTCTGAGGGGCCTGGTACCTAATAGTACACCCACATTTCATCAGTTACGTTTAAGTTCCATACTCGTGGCTAAATGAAAACAGCCGTACGGGTCGATCTTTAAGGTTAAGCCGTGCTTGCCGAGGTTGGTCCGTGGATGAGTGACCATAATTACATACAGAGTTTCCTCCGTGCCTCCTCCGTGCCTCGGAAAGCACGTTAAGCCGTTGGTCCCGGGTGTCATTTGTAGATCTTTGCCAGTCGTTTTAGTCATTATATACTACGTTATATCATTTGCCGAAGTATCCTTGTGAACGTTTGATAAGAACAAGTGTGTCTTACTCGAGCTAGCGGGCTTGAATCTAACTCCAAGTCCGCAGGCGGCTTTATCTCGCACCACTCCCTTTGATTTATTTAATCCTACATACTTAATTATGTCTCTTTTTTGTATAGTAAACCATTCTTCATCGGGGCATTGTGATTTCCATTCCCCTTCAATAACTATATCATCATTTACTCCTGTCTCCGTCATATCATTTCTTACACAATATAAAACAAAACACAAAACTAAATTACCATTTTTTATTTCAGTCCTCGCCATCGTCATCCTGGTGATTGTCCAGAAATACACGAAAGCCCTGAGATCGGAGAAAGCAGCTACTCAGAACGTTGAGAAGCCACCATCTTACATCGAGTGCCTGATCAATGGTCCCATGCGTCCACCTGGCTATGAAGTCAGGGATATTGAAGTTGTCATTGTCGACAAGGAGAAGAAAAAGCCGGTAGTTAAAACAGTAGATGCAACAACCGTTGAAAAGTCCTGATTGGTCTAGAAAAGAATTGAAATGTTTTTAGCGTTACTGCGAAGGATCCTATTGGCCAATTTAGAATAACATTAGTAAGTTGATGAAGATAGAAAAAATATGTAGGATATACTTAAATGATTTTGGCTTTTTGGGTTTTTTAGGTGAAAAAAATTCTTTGTATTGTTAAAGTCAAATATTTTGTTCTGTAATCCTCGGATTTGTTCTTTCTATATCAGCAAAGTGTTAAATTTTATTTTTATCAAATGTTCTTAATTGCCAGAATGACTGTTAAAATAGTTTAGTATGTTTCAATGTTAACATTTTCCAATTATGTTGTATTTTATATTGGCTTGAAGACGAAGAAAAATCTCTCGTCGAAATTAGCAAAGTTTTAAAAGTTTGCTCTAATATCAAGACTTATTATATTTTTAGTGATTTTCTCTTTTCTATTGTGTTAGTACTCTCGTGGTAGAAACTTCTCGTAGCTAGAATTTGTCAAATCATTGTAATTTAAATGTCATCGGAATTGACGCTGTCCTATGTAAAAATCTGGAACAAACTGGTTTTAACCACTTCAAACCAGTTTTAACTAACTACATCTGGTACGTTCCAATTTTAAGAAATCTCACCTATTCTTATTCTTATTCTTATTCTTTATTGCACACATAAAATTAAAAGATATACACACAAATAATATATAGCTAATGTACAACGGCGAGCTTAACCCAGAAATGGGTTTTCTTACAGCAAACCTTATTTAACAGGAGTATTTGCCAAAGAGGATACAGCTTTGTGCATGAACAGTACTTTTAAAACTTAATTCAACTAATTTTATAAACTAAACTAATACATACAATAAACGTAATACATACTATACATATATAGATCAACATACATATAAAATACTATATAGATACTATAATCATGTTGACAGGAAATGTTCTCTAATTCCTCTCTTGAACACGTCTAACGAAGGGCTATCCCGCAAGGAGTGTGGAAGTGAATTCCAAAGACGCACAGCACGAACAGTAAAAGATCCATCATACCGACTTGAGGAGTGGGGAGGGAAGCGAAGGAGAAGAGATGATGATGAGCGACAGGGTTTACCTCGAGGAACAAGATATTCGAAGCGTTCCCGAAGATACGAAGGAGCTTTAGGGTTATGAAGAACAGAGAAAAGAAAAGAAAGAGTGTGAGAATCTCGACGCTGCCGAATAGGTAACCACTTCAGCTGCTTCCGAAATTCCGACACGTGGTCGTACTTTCGAAGCCCGAAAATGAAGCGGATACACAAATTTTGCAGACGTTCGAGCTTATCAAGAAGTTCTTCAGTTGCATCAAGAAAACAGACATCAGCATAGTCTAGAAGAGGTAGAAGAAGAGATTGAGCGAGAGTAATTTTAGTTTGAAAGGGCAGGAGTTTCTGAAGACGCTTAAGTGACCGATACGAACAAAAAACCCTCCTGCTTACTTCAGCAATGTGAACATGCCAAGATAGGTTGCAGTCCAAGAATACACCTAAGTCTCTTACTTTCTTGGAGTAGGCTATAGCGACACCATCGTACACAACCGGCGGGAGGGACTGATGACCCAATAAATTTACGAAGTATCTGCCACCAATAATGAGAGCTTGAGATTTAGATGGGTTCACTAACAAACCAAAATTTTTAGCCCACTGACGGATGTTTTGAAGATCATTATTGATGGCATCGATAGCTTCTGGAAGCTCTTCCAGTTTAAAATGGCGATAAAGCTGCAAGTCGTCTGCATAGAGATGATAATGAGAAGTTAAAATCTTAGTGATAGCGTTAATGAAAACGGAGAAAAGAAGAGGAGAAAGGACGCCACCCTGAGGAACACCCGCAGAAAGATCACACCAATCAGAGTAAGCCTCATTCAAGTGTACCGACTGCGAGCGACCCCGAAGATAAGAATCAAACCAAGCAGTCACAGGAGGAGATATGTTTAGAGAGGAAAGGATACCTAAGAGGATGTCAAAATCAACCGAATTAAAAGCACTGCACCTATTGTTTATCTATTATTATTCTAAGCTTTGTATTCCTGTATTTTAAGTCTATATAAGTATTATTTTAAAGAAGAATAATATAGTATTGTAGTATTCTCATATATGTAGATCTCCGTGATATTCCTTAATTCACGATTTATTTATACATGGGTATCGAATGAAAATTTAAGATATTTTATAATAGTCCTTATTTAATAAATATTAAATAGAAGTACTCCATTGTTTTGACTTGCCTTTTGTTATTCATCTTCCATTCTTCCGGTCGACATGATTAAACCATGCTCGTTAGACATGCCATAGTAAAAATGTATAGTCAAACTCGAAACTGCTTTACCATCTTTAGATTGAATATCACTTGCACATAAAGTTACAATTTCGAAATTTGAAAAGCCAAGACTTACTTGAAAATTGTTCTCTTTTCAGTATTTGTCGTTTGTTTTGAAATTTCTAAAAAGGTTGACAGAAATTTAAAAAAAAAATGGGCCAACAACCCGAAAAGTCTCGTCGGTCGTCGTCGTCCCAAAAACCTGAATATGTTCAGACAAATCCGGACATGTGCTAACATTAATTCATCATCATCATCATTTAAGCCCAAAAGACGTCCACTGCTGGACATAGGACTCCCCCAAGTGTCGCCTTGGCGGGTTGGCGATTGCAGTACGGTTGTTACAAAAGCACAGGGAACGCTGCTGCCCATCCTTTGGCAAGTCCCTTAGTCGCCTCTTACGACACCCACGGGAAGATATGGGACATACTATACTAGACTTAAATTAATTGCACAGCCTAAAACGACCAGTTTTTTATGTGTCAATTAGTTTTACTCATTATAATGTTACAATTCTCTTCTTTCATCTTTTGTTATTTGACGGCACGGTTGGCGCAGTGGTTGAGCAATTGACTGCAACACTGCGTGTCGCTGGTTTGATCCCCGCACGGAACAAATTGTATGGCCTACAGATATTTGTTCCGGGTCTGGCTATTTGTGTATGTGAATTTTACTGTTTGTAAACGCACCCACGATACAGGAGAAATTCTTCGTGATAAAGTTAAAAAAATATGTGGCAATTTTAAAACAAAACTAGAAAAAAATATACTCTATCTCGACTATTATTAGATTCAAAGTCATTCTCTACATATTACATCATATTGACAAGTAGAATCGATTCATTTGTTTGGCTAAAGAACAATTCATGATCGTTATCGGTATTAATAATAGTGAAGGGATCGGGTAATGTCCATATATTGATGTACTGAGTAGAGTTATTACTATTACTTCCCTTGAAATCGATAGTAAAGAACTATCAGCGATTGGTAAGTTATAGTTACCGAATAATACAGCCTGCTACTGTCCCAATGCTGGCCAAAGGACCATTTTCCTAAAGGGAAGGCACGAGCATTGATCTAGACGGGTTGGTGATTTCATACTTTACTAGTAGGTATTGCAAATGCGAATGTTTGTGAGGATGTTTGTTACTCTTCTTTTTCTACATCATCTTCTTCTACTCTTACAATCTCACAATCCCGTGGGACATTTACCGAGCTCAACCCGGGCAGAGCCGCGGATATAAGCTAATACATTATAAGTACAGATTTCTTCTCGATGTTTCTTTAAAGAGCGTTTACGCCTTACGACATTTCATACAAACTCTCAAGTCGTTATGTTCCGAAATGACTGAACGGATTTTAATGAAACTCCATACGCATAAGCGGGATACATAGGTCTAAAAAGTGACCAAAAAGCATTTTCGAAAAATGGTGTTACAGCTAAATTAGACCGATTATAAATTATCTATAGAAACCGAAATTTCCAATTATCTTTTTTTTTAAGAAATTGCGAAAATGTTTTTTAGTAACTTTTTAGACGCGGATTACATACGTACCCTGCTTATTTTTTTATTTTATTTTTTAAACCTGCGTTTATGTTATGTTATGTTATGCGTTTTAAGTTTAATTAAAATCGGTTCTGTCATTTCGGAAAATAAGAACTTGAAAGTTTGTATGAAATGCTGTAAGATGTAAACGCTCTTAACGATGTCAGTGATGTGCAGGATAAACTTAGAAAGTTGATAAGAATTGAAAAAGCTACATTAGTACTTTAGCCCGGATTTAAACCCACAACTTTAAACGGGTATGAGCTGCGAAAGCCTTAACCTCTGCCCAAATCACTACATGTTAGTTACCGAAGTTTTTGATGGCACGGGTGGCGCCGTGGTTGCGCGATCGGCTGCTGCGCTGCGTGTCGCGGGTTCGATCCCCGCACGGAACAAACATTTGTATGGCCTAGAGATAGTTGTTCCGGGTCTGGCTGTTTGTGTCATCATCATCATCAGTCTATAATGTTCCCACTGCTGGGACACAGGCCTCCTCTCCATGAGAGGGAGTGGGCTGTAATCCACCACGCTGGCCTAGTGCGGGTTGTTAGATGTCACATGTCTTTGAATTTTTGGTTTTTTGGGACATGCCGGTTTCCTCACGACCGTTTGTGTATGTGAGTTTAAATGTTTGTAAACGCACCCACGATACAGGAGAAATACCTAGTGTCCCCACACTAGGTATTTCTCCTGTATAACGTTGTAAAAAAAAGAAAGAAGTATCTTTATTGACTCCCAAAAACACCAGTGTACCTTAACGAAATAATTCACATTAACCCTGAAACATGGCCCAGCATTTTGCCAAACTGGAAATCTGCACTAATTCTATTTACACATACCCACTACGGAGCATTATTACCTGTTGGGAGGATTCCAAGTGTAGTACTACACCACAAGATAGATATAGAAGGTAAATTTCCATAAACTCAAACTCAAACTCAAAAGCTTTTATTTCAATTAAACCATTACAGGCACTTCTGAAAGTCAAAAAAACGCGAAGCTACAGTCCCAGTCACAAGTCATAATCACTTGTGAAAGTACTGTTGTAGTTGCCCATTCCAAAGCGTAGATCTCTATGGAGAAGAATAGGCAAGAAACTCCATGGACACTTTTTTAAATCAAAATATATTACAAAACCTTGGTTACGTTATTCATGTTAAATATTATAAATATGTGAGAACGATGTAGAAATACGGGCAAGTTAAGAGTGTCCAGAGTAAAAGATTGAATCAGTAATCCAAAAATAAAGTAATTAAAAATAAACTGTGGCAGCTTTGAGATCACCAGTCACAACTGGCAGCGCCCGTTCACGAACATGACGCATGTATCAGCCATCATTCAACTCAACCATATTGAAGGGAACTAAATGACCCGACACACCCGCCACCATTAACCCGCCACATTAAAGTGAGCATGACATTCACTCAACCACCAGGGTATATTCGTGTCAATGAAAGATGTAGGTACTCAGTAAATGGTGGCTTTACAGTACATAGTACTCACACATGTGCTACGCAATTATATAATAAACCAAGTGAAAACCCACGCACACTGAGACAATAGACACATGTCTACGTAATGTGCAAGTGCACTCGCGACTAACCGTTTAGAAATAGCACGGAATCCGCGCGGCTAACGTGTTGGAATGTTGGTCAAGAATCGCGCGGTTTCCGCTGTGTATTCGTTTGAGGTCGTACTTACGCTACTTTGTGTGCGTGTGTGTGTGTGTGTGTGACTGTTCGCTTGTGAGTGTGAGTGGGCCTTCTGTATCTATCTAGGTGTGTTGTGTTTGCAGTCTCAGCTGAATCACTGAATTAAATGCGATACGCTTATGGACCTGGATGCTGCGTTTTAATATTGCTGTGAGTAAGTGTTATGTTTTCGGACGAAAAGTCTTTTACGGGATGAATTCCGAGACGGAGAAAATTAAGAGGCGAGATTACAAATTTACGAATGAGAACTGGAACATTATTTTTTTAAGCAAAAATTAAATGACTTCTTGGTAAATAGACTATATTATACAATACATGAATTTTTATCCGACAGATTCGTGATGAGTTAGTGCCAAACTATTTTTATGTTTTGATGTAAAATATAGATCTATTTCAATATTTGATTTAATATACATACATATATCAAATAAACTTCGGTCTAAGATAACAATTTGTTCAAGCAACTGTAGGTATGCCTTACATGGTGGTGCAGTGCTACCGCACACTAAAATTAACGCAATAACAACTCTGTAACCACTGTCTCATAATCATCTCATCATCATTCACTCATTCATTCATTCATTCATTAATTCTTTATCATCTTTGACTTTGACCTGTTATTCTAGAAAAAAAATGCGTTTACATCTTTATCTATAGAAATAAATAAAATCGAATTGTCTGTTTGTAATATTAAAATAACCGCTTTTTACTACATGCGTGCGAATGTAGCAAAATAACTTTTTTTAAAATTTTTGTCTGTGTGTCTGTTTGTTCCGGCTAATCTCTGGAAAGGCTGGACCGATTTTGACACGACTTTCACTTCCAGATAGCTGATGGAATAAAAAGTAACTAAGGCTACCTACTTCTATTTTAGAAGAACTCTAAATTTATACTTAAAAAAACTAAATAACCTTTTTATTAAATTCCGCGCGTACGAAGTCGCGGGCACAGCTAGTTAAGACTATGTTTAAATATGCCAATATCCATCCCCGAAACAGTATGAATATTGCGAACAGAGATAACCCAAAGCTAAGAAAGCAATAGCCAAGATACTGCGACAAACATGGTTTTTTTAGGGTTCCGTAGCCGAATGGCAAAAAACGGAACCGTTATAGATTCGTCATGTCTGTCTGTCTGTCTGTCTGTCTGTCCGTCTGTATGTCACAGCCACTTATTTCCGAAACTATAAGAACTATACTGTTGAAACTTGGTAAGTAGATGTATTCTGTAAACCGCATTAGGATTTTCACACAAAAATAGAAAAAAAACAATAAATTAAGGGGGTCCCCATACTTAGAACTGAAAACCAAAAAAAAATTTTTCATCAAACCAATACGTGTGGGGTATTTATGGATAGGTCTTCAAAAATGATATTGATGTTTCTATTATCATTTTTTTCTAAACTGAATAGTTTGCGCTAGAGCCACTTCCAAAGTGGTAAAATGTGTGTCCCCCCCCTCTAATTTCTAAAGTAAGAGGAGGAAAATTCTGAAAATATTTAGGATTGTAGAACGTAAAAAAAACTATCAACGAAAATTGGTTTCAATAAGATATGATGTTTAGTTTTTGAGATATGGGACTTTTTCATCAAACTGCAGCAGTAACTTTGTTTTTCATAAACATACTATGAAAAACAAATTTAGTTTTGCGGTTGTGTGGAAGTTTACTAACTAATACTACTAACTAATGAATGACAGTTCAAAATATTGTTATTATATTGTTTGGAGCTATGGAACCCTGTGTGCGAGTAAGACTCGCACTTGGCCGGTTTTTTTATTTAAAATAAAACGTTGCCCCACACTAGGAATTTCTCCTGTATCGTGGGTGCGTTTACAAACATTTAAACTCACACACACAAACAGCCAGACCCGGAACAACTCTATGTAGGTCATACAAATATTTGTTCCGTGCGGGGATCGAACCAGCGACACGCAGCGTAGCAACCGATCGCTCAGCCACTGCGCCAACCGTGCCGTCAACATCATGCAAACAAGTCCTTAAAATATTTTACTCATCATCATCATCATTTCAGCCCAAAAGACGTCCACTGCTGGACATAAGCCTCCTCCAAGTGTCGCCACATTGACATTTTGGGGGGTTTTGCCATGATAATCGCCATGCTTGGCAGGCGGGTTGGCGAACGCAGTACGGTTGTTACAAAAGCACAGAGAACGCTGCTGCCCATTCTCTGGCAAATCCCTTAGTCGCTTCTTACGACACCCACGGGAAGATACGGGATGGTGCTATTGTATACGTCCGACACCATACAGCTACATTTTACTCTTTCACTAGTAATAACAAAACCTTGTTTTGATCTTTTCACTACCTCGTTGGTCTAGTGGCCATCAGTGCAACTGCCGAACAGGAGGTCGATTCCCAAGCCGGGCAAAGTGTTATTGGGTTTTTCCTTCGGGATTTACTCAGTAGCAGCTACGGAGTCTGGATTTGTGGCCGGTTGATGGCGATAGGCTATCGCCCTATTACAAGTACATGGTGCTGAAACATAACTGGCGAAATGTGGGTGTACTCAAACTCAAACTCAAACACAAAGCGTTTATTTCAATTAGACCATTACAGGCACTTTTGAAAGTCAAAAAGTACTATCCGGTACATCTCTGTCTTACGCTTCGGGGATAGCAGACGTGATATTGTGTAACAAAACCTTGAGACTTTCATGCTTAAAGGTATCCATTAAATCCTAATCACATTTTGCTTAACGTAACGATCAATATATTATTGATCGTCCTTATTTTCCGAAATGACTGAACCGATTTCAATGAAACTTCATACGCATAAGCAAGATACATAGGTCTTAAAACTACTAGGATACTAAAAACGTTTTCGGAAAATAGTGTTAGGTACAGTTACATTAGACCGATTATAAAATATTATCTATAGAAACAAACAAAAAAATCTTTTTTAAAGACATTTCGGAAAGGTAGAGGGTATCTTGCTTATGCGTATGAAGTTTCATTAAAATCGGTTCAGTCATTTCGGAAAATAAGGACTTGAAAAGTTTGTATGAACTGCCGTAAGGCGTAAACGCTCTTACTTAAATAAATAACATAAACTGCGAGTCCGCTACGGCTGGCTGGTCATTGACCGTTTTTTTGCAACGTCACTCAATCATACACACTGCCCGTTACAAAACTTGTAAAAATGCGTCGCAAATACTTGTTAAGTTTAAATCGTTACTGTTTATGTATTTATTTAATTTAAACTTTATGTAAAATAGTGGTACATCAGGCTTTCTCTATCAGTCAACCTTTAATTGAAATAGGACATTTTGAGAGGATACAATAATATAAATATAGGAAAGCCTGTATGATCATTATTAAAAATCAAAATATATTATATTATTTTATATAGGTACATAGGCTTACATGGGCACTTATAAAACGTCGACAAAAGGTGCATGGTTGAGTTTGGTCATTTCCTATGGAGAAGAACCGGCAAGAAACTCCATGGTTACTCTTTTAAAATCATTTTTTTTTACAATATATTTGAATGTTACTGCATTAGTAGGTACATAAGTCTGGGAGGACGGTGCGGCGTAGGCCTGACAATAAGTCGTTGCTTAGTACAAAAGGTAGAACAAGATAAAAAATACCTACTACGAATTTATAAAGGCTACAATGTCCACACATTCACAAAAAATGAGTAAATAAAAAATAATCTATACAAAAGTAAAAATAAAACATTATAGGAACACTAATACAATTGACATAAATGTTGTCATCAGTGCTGTAACGATTCTGAACAATGAATGAACGGTGCAATGATTTGAAAACTATTGTAGAACATCTGAATAAAAAGAATATAAAATAGAATTGGGAATAGTAAGAGAAATTATATTGCATACATCATCCACCTTTCCGCATGCATGTCAAACTCAAAAAATCGGATGATAACTTAACATTAAAAATCACCTACACTCGTTATCGCAATTTCTGTAATTCCCTTCTGAGAAAACTTAAGCGCTCGTATGAAAAGGAACAGTTTCGTAATGCAAAAAATAATGTTAAGGCTACTTGGAATGTTATTAAGAAAGTCTCAGATCTTCAAACTCAATCATCTCCTTCTTTTGACCTGTTACATATCTTTGATAATCCTAAATCCTCACTTAATCATGTCAATAACTTTTTTGCTAATGTAGGCAGTAATTTGGCTTTGAAATTTAAATCATCACCCTCAATGGTGCCCAAATCTGCGTTAAACTCAAATTCTTGTGGCTCAATGGCCCTCTTTCAGGTAACCGAAGACGATGTTGACTCCATTATTTTGGGTCTTAGGTCTGATTGTGCTACTGGGTTAGACTACATACCGGCTAAAATAATAAAGGCCTCGAGATGCGTATTGGTTCCGGTTATTACACATATCTGTAATTTATCTATAAATGCGGGTGTCTTTCCTAGGGCGTTTAAAAAAGCAGTAGTTCACCCTATTCACAAGTCTGGGCGCAAAGATGATGTCAATAACTACCGTCCAATCTCAATCCTAACAGCAATGTCAAAGATCTTAGAACGAATACTGAATAAGAACCTGACCAGTTTTCTTGACGCAAACAACATCTTAGCGAATAACCAATATGGTTTCAGAAATGGTGTTAGTACTGAAGACGCAGTCATTGACTTGTCTAGTCACGTGGCTAGGACGCTTGACAGAAAACACAAGTGCCTGGGAATTTTCCTTGACTTGTCAAAGGCATTTGACACCGTCTCTGCCCAAGCCTTACTGAGTAAGATGGAAAACATTGGAATACGTGGACACTCATTGAAAATCTTCGCAGATTATCTCAGCGATCGTAGCCAAATAGTGAAAATCGGCCCACATACAAGTGATGAGCTTCCAATCACATACGGCGTTCCGCAAGGCAGTATACTGGGGCCTACCCTCTTTCTCATTTATATAAATGACCTGTGCAAAATGCCTCTCGAAAATTGTAAGATATTCACATACGCGGATGACACTGCCCTTGTTGTCGATGGTTACGATTGGCCCCAGACATACCAAAACGCCGAGGCTGCACTGTCCGCCGTTATGAAATGTTTGGCCGATAACTTGCTCACTTTAAATGTTGATAAATCGGTATATGTTCCCTTTGCCTTTCGATCGAATCTATGTCCCTCAAATTCCCTTACCCTAAAAGCACATGCTTGCAAATCCTTAACGCAGTGTAGTTGCCACTTCCTTGCCAAATCCAGTTATGTAAGGTATCTGGGAGTACTCATTGATCAGTATCTAAACTGGCACCCCCATATAGAGAAAGTCACGTCCCGCATTCGGAAGTTAATATACGTTTTCAAGAAGCTACGTTACTCTGCTGATAGCGAAACGCTAAAATTAGTATATTTTGCCCTATGCCAGTCTGTCCTAACGTACTGCTTGCCCGCCTGGGGTGGTGCCACCCAAAATGTATTCATCCGCCTTGAGAGAGCCCAGAGAGCTGTCCTTAAGGTAATGCTCTCTCTTCCACGTAGGTACCCCACTGTGCAGCTCTATTCCGAGTGCAAGGTACTCACGGTCAGGCAACTTTATGTTCTCCTGTCGACGCTACGTAAACACTCTACCCGCCCTTCAAAGGAACCGACTGGCAGGCTTAAGCATATTGTTTTCCCCCCCGAACGCCATAGAACAGCCTTTGCCAAACGCCAATTCTACGTCAATAGCATAAACATGTACAACCGACTAAATAAAAAGATAAAAATTTTCTCGTGCCCTAAATATAAATGCAAAAACTTACTTAAAGACTATCTCCAGACTCTAAATTATGATGACACTGAGGATCTTCTGCTGGGTAATTTACATTGACTATGTACTTTAAGTCTAAATCTAACCATCAGCGAATGTGTACTGATTACACCGCATTCTTTCTCACTACATACATCCTACACCTACTCACCACACACGCACACTCACATCCTACTCTTACTCACTACACTCACACACAAACTCAGACCCTACATTTACTTACCTGACCATACGGTTAAACGTTTTTCATTTTGTTTTTTTTTCTTAACATAGATTTATCTACCGATTTCTTTTACGCCATTTGCTAATTGTTTGTAACGTCCCGTTTTACTATGCTATGGCTTTGTTTGCTACGGAGAATCACTGACTCCTAAGACACAGGAACATAACCTAGTTTAGGAGTCAGAGCATTAACATTATTGTGACCTAATTATAAGCCTTTCATGCTATTAGTCTGTGGATCCTGTATCGTGATGGCTTTTGGTGAAATAAAGAATTTATTTATTTATTTATTATTATTTACCTTGTCCCAAGTATACAAGGCGTAAGGAACTGATGGACGCTACTGAGGGCGCCAAACTATTGGCTCAGTTCTAGGTCGACGCAACATAGATTGCCATCGACACGCTAAGAAGAAGAAAGGACACCGAAAACGCTTACCACGTACTTCGTACATTATTCTGGACCCTCAAGCATAGAAATTATTCAACGGAAATTAATAAAAGCCGTTTCCTACACGGTCAAAATCTATGGAACAGCTTATTACTGTTACTGTTAGCCTATGTCATCCCACTGCTGGGCAGAAGCCTCTCCATGACTTCCAAATCCTTTGATCCAGGGCCAATGTGGACCACTGGTCGTTGGTTCTGTCCAGCTCGTCCCGCCACCTCCTGCGAGGTCTACCGCGACGTCTTCTGGCTGTGTCAGAGCTCGACACTGTGGTTATTTTGGCCCACAGCTCGTCGGGCATACGGCAGATATGGCCAGCCCAGTCCCACTTAAGCTTAGCGGCTGAGCAACGTCAGTTATTTGTGTTTTGGAGCGCAGTGTGATGTTGCGTACATGGTCGGTTAGTTTGACGCCTAGAATGCTGCGCTCCATTGCACGTTGGCAGACCTTGAGTTTGGACTTTAGAATATTTTGCAACAAAGACCATGTCTGGGATCCATAAAATTTCTATGGAGGAGGGTTATGAGAATGATGTAATAAGTATGTGGTAAGCGTTTTCGCGTCGGTGTCCCTTACACCCCGTTTTATTTAGGCCAAATTCAGCCAGTGATGCCCGGTGGCTCATGCCATGGCTGGAGGCCTTACACTCAAGGCATCCACAGGATAGTCCGCTTAAGCAGAAACCAGCCTCATAGGTGGAACTGCGAGATGCCATACAATATAGAAAAATGCCCGATTGCACCAACACTGTGATAAATACCTTATGTAGATTTCCACTATCGTCCTGAACCGAGCGCCGACCCGAAGTAGAAAGGGACAAAAACAGGAAAATGATGATTCAATGATCTCAGCGTTTGTGAGCACGAACCACCTTTACTACAAGGCCAAAGAAATAAAGAAAAGAAAGAAAATACGTTTATTTGGCACATGACACGAGTACTTACACATAGCATTTAAAAATTTAATAAAATAAAACTTAAACCTAAACACAGATTAAAAACAAAAAGATATTTTATGTGTGTCTCACGGCTGTGCCAAATAGGCCCAGTTCAGCAAAATGCCGGGCAAATAGTATCCGACGCTGGTTCTCAACTGGACCTGAGAAAGTGATGTGACGGACGTAAAACAGTTTCATGCTTAGTCAAAGTGATCAAGTCCATGTGAACAAGTACTTAAATAAAATTAAAGTAAAATTTGTGTGTAAAGAAAAGCCCTTCCCTACCACAAAATACCTCTTGTATCTCTCACCAAACTCGAAAACAACCATCCTCAAAACCAACAACAGGATCGCAAACCCGAGAACACTTCCAAACCGTAAGCTACAAAATTATTTCAGACCTTAATATCCACCTGGATTCTATCCAAAAGCGAATTCTCTTGGATTTCGTGGCATGATTCCGTTACACGCGCGATATTAATTTCTGTTACACTGTTTCTGAAAGGTACCCTGGGTGAAATGTCTGTGTAATGCTTTATCCTGATATTGTAAAGAGGTGCTTGCTTCTTGGATGTTTCGTGTTTTCGTAAAGCGGGTGGTTCAATTATTATCAAAGGGTTTGTGCATTGATGTTTGTAGTTCGAATTATCTAACGTAATTATATTATTATTCTTGTTGCTATGCCCGGTTGCTGAAAGCCCATTGAATAGATAGAGAGATGAAATATGCTTTATGGTGTACACTAAAATATTAGGTCTTTACCTATGAAATTGCCGTTTTGTTTGAAAAAAGTTAAAGTATTTTTTTTTTCGAACTTATTTATTTCTTTTATTCAAAGTAATCACCCCTGCAATCAATGCATCTTTGCCAACGCTGTGGCAGTTTATGGATGCCCTTCTTGAAAAAATCAGCTGGACGGGAGACAACAAACTCTTCAAAGGCGTTTTGTACTGCCTCTCGGAATTGAATTTTTTTCCCGCTAAAAAGTTGTCCAAATTTTGGAAAAAGTAATAGTCGGAAGGCGCAAGATCTGGTGAGTATGGCGGATGAGGGAGAGCTTCCAAACCCAACTCATGCAGCTTAGACTCGTGCAGTATGGGGCCGCGCGTTGTCGTGAAGTAGCAGTGGAGACGACCGATTGACCAAAGATGGTTGCAGACGTGCGAGTTTCGCCATCATTGTGGTCAGTTCTTCAATGTACACATCTGCAGTAATGCTCTCGCCGTTTTGTAAAAAGCTATGATGAATCACACCAGCACTAAACCACCAAACTGTGACCATCACCTTTCTAGGGGTCATTTTTCGTTTTGCACATTGCTTTGGTACCGAACCAGGATCTAACCAACTTGCTGAGCGCTTTCGATTGTCAAAAAGAATCCATTTTTCGTCGCACGTAACAATTCGGTTCAAAATTCCTTCATTTCTGTGCCTGTTAAGCAGCGCAAGGCAAGTCTCGACGCGTACGTTGCGCTGGCGATCGTTAAGTTCGTGGGGCACCCATTTATCAAGCTTTTTTATCTTGCCAATCTGTCGCAAATGGACCAATATTGTTTTAATGCTAACATCAAAAGCTGCTGCTAGCTCAGCTGTAGATTGAGTTTCATCAGCTTCAACAATCACCTTTAATTCATCATTGTTGACCAAAGTTTCCGGACGACCACGAGGTTCATTTTTCAAGTCAAAATTCCCAGAACGGAACCGAGCAAACCAATAACGGGTTGTGCGTTCGTTTGTACAGTTCTCTCCGTAAACGTCGTTGATGTTACGGGTCGTTTGTGCCGCGTTGGTGCCACGACGGAACTCATATTCCATAATTACACGAAATTTCAAAGTATCCATTATGAGGAAAAATGTTGAAATGTAATGAAAATACAACGCTAATCAATAAACAAAAGACTGATTTTGTAAATAGAATGTCATATTTTTAAAACAAAATTAATTTGAATTTAGAACTCATAGCCAATCAAAACTTTTTTTTGTTTGAAAAAGTCTGTACTGCAATACGGCAATTTCATAGGTAAAGACCTATTATTAACAAAGTTTATTTGGACCCTTCACAAAGCCGTCAACCAAGCATTCTGTACATCATCATCATCATTCTCTTGCCCTTATCCCAATATATTCGGGTTCGGCGCAGCATGTGTTCTTCTTCCATACTTCTCTATTACATTAGACACCTCTTTTCTCGCCATATCATCCTTCACACAGGCCATCCATCGTTTTTTGGTCTTCCTCTAGGTACTCTTATACCCATCCACAATCATACTCAAAACTTTCCTCATGAAATTTTCCTCATTCCTCCGCATCACATGCCCATACCACGACAACCGATTACCACACATCTTTTCCGTCTCCGGCGCCACTTTCAGGCTTCCTCTTATGTACGCATTCTGTACATCAAACCTACGCAAAAAATATTGCTGGAAAAAGACTTTTTTTTTTTGGGATGAAAAATCACGTTGCAAGCAAGAAGTCCAGAGTTAAGATTCCCGGGTCGTTAATATTTTATTTTTAATTTTCTACCAGGAATTTCTCAATAGCAGCCACGAAGTCTGACTCTGTGCCCGGTTGATGGCAATATGCTCTCCCCCTATTACGTCTGACTGTAACATAACATATTATGTTATGTTGTTGATTTAAGCAGTTATAAGTTTTATAAGTACCCATGTAGCCAAAATAAATTATTTTTAACAATGATACTTACAGGCTTTTCCCACTTTCATTTATGTTTTTTTATCCTCTCAAAATGCCTTATTTCAATTAAAGGGTGACTTGTAGAGAATGCTTTATGTACCACTATTGTACATACTACTTATAATTTCTTGTTTAAATTTAATTTTCTTTTTGTTCACCACTTTTACCATTTTTGTATTTGTAATTAAAGAGCGGGGCCTCCTAGCACAGGTATCCTCATCATCCTCATTTCAGCCAAAAGACGTCCACTGCTGGACACAGGCCTCCCCCAAGAAGGGGGGTCTTGCCATAATCGCCACGCTTGGCAGGCGGGTTGGCGATCGCAGTACGTTTGTTACAAAAGCACAGAGGACGCTGCTGCCCACTATCTGGCAAGTCCGTTAATCGCCTCTTACGACACCCACGGGAAGATATGGGATGGTGCTATTCTTTACGTCCGACACCATACAGACGCACAGTTACATATTAGCACCGGTATATATTTTACTTAAAAGGAGGTCCCTATGTAAGATTTACTGTAAAAGTTGTACAAGTTTCTTATTTAATTTATGTACATGAAGTTTAAATTAACATAAACAGTATCGATTTAAAGTCAACAAGTATTTGAGACGCATTTTTTACAAGTTTTGTAACGGGCAGTGTGTATGATTGAGTGACGTTGCAAAACAAAAGTTCAATGACCAGCCAGCCATAGTTCAAAGTCAACAAGTATTTGAGACGCATTTTTTACAAGTTTTGTAACGGGCAGTGTGTATGATTGAGTGACGTTGCAAAACAAAAGTTCAATGACCAGCCAGCCATAGTTAGTTTTACTCGCAGTTTATGTAATATATTACGAACAGAAAATTTAATTCTCACCTCGATGTAAAATCCGTTGCAAATCCTCTGAAACCAAGATGAGTCGTCAAAGGTATTTCGTCCGGAATTCCGCTCGAGTCGTACGGAACTCCAGAATCGCAAGGAATCATTTATTACAGTCGGTCCTGTATCTGTTATGAGAACAATTTTATAAGCCAAATACCGAAACGTTATTTCTTTAAATTTATTCTTTTTTTGATTTAAATTCCTATCTTATTGTATTGTATTTTTGTCGCTCCTTATTTTATTAACAGGACTTTGAAAAATTTGTAAGAGCGTGTTTTGTTTATTTGGATTCTGTAGTTATTAATGACTGCAGTGCCTCGTAGGTCTAGTTATCGCAATCGCGAATGCTGACCATGAGCCCTGGATTCGAATCCCGGGTCGGGTAAATTGTTATTGGGTTTTTCCTTCAGGAATTTCTCTGCAGCAGCCACGGAGTCTGGATTTGTGCCTGGTTGATGGCAATAGACTCGACCCAAATCACATGGGACTTAAACACAACTGGCGAAATGTGGGTGTACTATACTCTTGGGTCAGTATTACAAGATTTTTTGTTTGTATTTCTCTTTTTTAGGGTTCCGCACTCAAAGGGTCAAACGAGACCCTATTACTGAGACTTCTCTGTCCGTACGTCTGTCACCAGGCTGAATCGTGATACAGCCTGGTGACACGGTTGTGATATTTAAGCAGTTGAAATTTCTACGGATTATGTATTTCTGTTGCCGCTATATCAACAAATACTAAAAACAGAATAAAATAAATATTTAAGGGGGCTATACATATATATATTCTCGCTTTTATAAATAATGGTACGGAACCCTTCGTGCGCGAGTCCGACTCGTACTTGGCCGGTTTTCTGAAATAAACTTCCAAACCTACACAAAAACAGTTTAACCCACCCCCTTATTTTCTCGAAACACAAAACCAGCACTTGTTAGCATCAGAAGTTGTCAATGGACACTATAAGTAGTCACTTTGTCAGCAGTTGTGTCCATTAATCAGTGAGTAGGTGGAGCCACTAGTTACCAGGTCATGGCGCTTTGAGAACTCAATCGGTGCTCTTTGTTCGTGTATTAGATGAGTTCATTGCAGTTTCGTTTCTTTGACCTTGTAATTAGAGACGGTTTTAAGGATTTGTCATGATTGTATTTTCTTATAAAAAATATAAAGCTTTTTTATTTCCACGTCAAAGTATTTCACATTTCAAATGTTTGTTAGTTGTGTTAATGTATTTAATTCATTAAAATCTAGTGTTAGTGTTGTTAGTTTCTTCATCATTATTTGACGTGGATCCCGATTGGGTGAATGCCTCCTCTTTGTCCTTCCATAAACCTCTGTCTTTGGCTAGGGTTATCCAATCTCGCCCTGCTGTTTTAAAAATATCCTCAGCTCACCTTTTTGCTGGTCTACCGATATTTCTCTTTCCTAGTAGTCCTTTCCATCGTGTAGTTTTTATGGTCCATCTTATTATCTTTAGACCTCGAGATATGACCAGCCCATTGCCATTTTAATTTTAAAGCCTGAGTTAAAACTTCTGTTGTTTTCTTCCTGATAATTTCTGACCGAGTGTGGAACCTAAGACAGAAACACGCTTGTACGATACCACTACATACAGACTGCAAAGTCAATAGAAATCTCTATTCCTAGACAGCACGTTTCGCCGAAAACTTTGTTGATAGAAAACATTGTTCGTAGATATATCGGTCCATAGGAAGCACTGTTGACAGAAACCTCTGTTCATAGATGGCACGTCTTGCCGGAAACTTTGTTCATAGAAACCAGTGTTTCCAGATACCTTAGTTTATAGAAAGGGCCTTTAGTGAGTTTTTTCCTAATTTTCAATATACTTCTCTTCTGTCTCTCTGTTCATCGCTCTGTATTTTCTTAAAGGGAAAATATTTGAATTTTAAAATCCATTATCTACTAAACGTGTTGTAAGATTTTTTTTATGAAACGTGGTCTGGCTAACGCCCGCCATTTTAAATAGCAGCTTAATATTAAGCAATAGCTGGTATTATTACAAACATGTTTTGAATGAGACAAACTCTTCTATTACCGAAATTCTGCTATTCAAGTTGTGCTGAAGGCGAAAATTTTAAATTTAAAGAAAAAAGAGAAAGAAAGACATTGCTTCACAATTTCTCCTGTTTCTTGGGTGCATTTACAAACATTCAAACTCACATACACAAACAGCCAGACCCGGAACAACTATCTATAGGTCATACAAAAATAGTATGCCTTATATCCCGGAAACGTGACGCTTTAGAAGGTTTTGTCCTCTAAAATAATTGTTTGTATTGATGTCAGTGCCCTCTCATGGAGAGGAGGCCTGTGTCTCAGCCGTCACACTATAGGCTGGGTGATGATTGATGCCAGTGGCCACTATTTTGAATATAAAATGGACTGGTGGAAGTCAAGCAGGCCGAATACTTCAAAGTCCCTTGCGAATGTTACCTATATATTTTTCTCTAGGGATGTAATAATAATAGACAGGCATTTCAATATTTTTAGGTACGTATGTGAGAACAGACTAAAAATTAACGCGTTTAGTTAAGTTTGAGACCCACAGAGATAGACACAACGTTTTTCCGGTTTTTTAGAAGTCATTTAAAAACCCAAATTAAGAGAGAAACATTTACAACAGGAAATATTTAATATCAGTGAAACTTTAATTACGTACGTATGATGTTTTAACTTTAAATTGAAATGGAACAGGTAAATCATGCTATGACGTATTTGGTAATCTAAATACATAATTTAATATCAAATTTTGCTGATTTTATCCTCTGGGGTTTTCCAGAATACATCTGTTAGTACTCGTTAAGGCTGTTTAATGATGATGATGAGTTCTGTATGGTGTCGGACGTAAAGAATAGCCCCATCCCGTATCTTCCCGTGGGTGTCGTAAGAGGCGACTAAGGGACTTGCCAGAGAATGGGCAGCAGCGTTATCTGTGTTTTTGTAACAACCGTACCTACTGCGATCGCCAACCAGCCTGCCAAGCGTGGCGATTATGGTAAAAGCCCCCTTATGTCAATGTGGCATTGTGGGAGGCCTATGTCCAGCAGTGGACGTCTTTCAGCTAAAATGATGATGATGATGAAGGTTGTTTAATGATAATATGTTAGCGCATTTTGAGTAGCAGAATACTTGAGCGATTTTCTTTGATAATCAATGCTCATCTTTCTAAATATTTCGTAACACCTGTGGTGGCACACACCAGTGAGCCCCGACTTACAAGCAGTGAGCCGTGGGTGTAATTAATTTCATCACCGCTGCCCTCAAAAACGGTGAAGGAAAACATCGTGAGGGGAACATGTTCTAGAACTAAAAATTCGAAGACATGTGACATCTACCAACCCGCACTGGGCCCGCGTGGTGGATTACAGCCCACTCCCTCACATAGAGAGAAAATATGTCCCAATGCAACTCAAACATTCCACTCCAAATTATAACATTATTGTCCATTGTTATAAAGTGAGTTTGTGATCGCAGTTCCAAATATACAGGTACCAGGTACAGGTACGGGTATTAAACTTTGATTCGCCGATAAATCTATTGTCGATTTTCTTGACAACGAAATTCTCGACAAGGCTCGCACGACAATACCTAAATATTCTAACCCGAAAATCAGAACACCCTTTCCCAAATTCAACCCTATAGCCTATAGCTACTCAAGTTTGGAGGAAAACGTGCTATATTATAGGTAACATGGCTTGTTTCAAGTTAACCGAGTCATTTCCAGTCTGAACTAGATTTAGTTCCAGGGTACTCGTATTTATAACTGTAGAACTGAATCTCTTTGTATGGAATTTGAATGTTAGGCGGAGATGAATCCGTAGGAACTTGTGAAATATTGAGAGCACTACGTACTCGTAGATTGGTCACAATTGACCAATGTTTGGTCGAGCGGAGGAAAATTTCCAAAAAACACTTAAAAGTTCGATTACTCCGGACAGAACTTCCAATTATCGGGGTCAAAATTGCTGCAAATTAGCTCTTGTATCACCCATTTCAAGGACTACAACCAATAACAAGTACCTACTACACAATCCAATGCCGTGACCTGTAGTTACAAGAACAAAGATTCATTTTTATTACGCTATTACTAATTACTAGCGTCCCCTGTAACTTAATATGTAAAAAATCTTATAAGTTAATTTTGACCCTCTTCCCATTATCCGATTGATCTGAAATTTGCATATATTTTTATTTTAGATAACAATGCCTAGGTTAGCTACGTGACATCATTCTATATCCAATATGGCGGACTTTTAAAGATAGCGGACTAGTTATTTTTTGTGCATTCCCAAGATATGGGTAACAAAAGAAAGGAAGAATACGAGAAATAAAATACGTCTAAAATACAATATCTTATACCTTTATTCGATGGTATGACGGCAAATTTGATTCAATTGACACTTCACTTGTAGACAATTCAAATGTCTAAAAACAAACTATGTACAAGGAATTGGAAATGTTTTTATTAATAGTTTCTTGCGAAAACTGTACAGGGGCCGTTCAAGTGAAAGAAAGAAAAATCGTTTATTGGCGGAATAACGCAATAAGCAAGTATTACGTAAACAGATTTTTTGCAGTTATTAACCCATCCCTGCCTCTCGTCAGCAAAAGTAAGCAAAGCTCTTACCCCTCCCCCCATGCTTACGTAAACATTGGTACAATTGATTGGTTTATAGCCTGCGCAGACGACGGATTTTTGTCCGCGGACTTTTTTGTCCGCTAAAATAGGTCGCTTACAACTGTATCGAGTAACGCAAACGAGGTACTAATTGTACCGCGTACAAAAAGTCCCCGAGTAACCGAGGACATGCAGAGAGAGGACCGGACAATAGTACGGGGGCGTCCCCGAAAAAAATAGAACTCTTGTAGCTAGGCGAAACAACGCACATGGCGGACTTTTAGTCCGCATTGTGCGCTCGAGAGTGACGAAATCCGATATAAGAGGAAGGACCCAGTATTTTCTTTTGAAATGTCTTCTCTTTTTCTTAAACTTCATGTAAATTGCAACACAACGTAACCTCTGAATATTTGCTTCCATAGCGTGCACTTCTGTATATTTCCGGGCAACAAATGATCGCACACCGTGTGCGTTGAGTTCGCGGTAAATCCGCGGCGGACTTTTTATTCGCGGTGCGTACTTTTTCTCCGCCGCAGAGAAAAGACCGTCGTCTGCGCCAGCCTTCATGAGCAGCAGTTATAAGTGACTGACAAGTGAATAGCGCTATACCGGTTCTAAGCGAGTACCTAAACGTATTCATTATTTGTAGGAATCCCTGACAGTGCATTTAGTTTTCAAGCATAGACAATATGTGGGTTGCCATATGTGTAAAAAAGTAAATAATTACTGCTGATGTAATCACCATCTAGATCCCCCCCCCCATCTCATCAAAAATAATCAAATCCAAGTCCCCCCGCCCCCCTACGTTTACGTAATACTTGAACGGCGTCTACGGCGGCAATTTTTGTGTCATTTCTTACTTGTACACCCACCCGAAGTTAGGCTACAGCTTATTATTACTTCTCCTCCACTTTTAAGAACCCCATCTTTTTAATTTCCCAGCAATTTAACACCATTTAGATTTAAGTCCTACCAAAACACTTTATATTGTTCCTGAAGGGGACATAAAAATATTTCAAAGACTACAATGTCTTATTCCGATTCTCGTCACGTAATGGTCCCGTATATAATATAAAATGTCCACTCATTTCCAAAGAGAGAATTCTCCAAGTGATTTACCTACATCTCTAGAGTCTAGGGAATTCTAGAGAATCACATGATATAATACAATTAAGTGTGCACTTATTCGTCCGCTTTAATTAAGTATGCCGACGTGGGACTCAGAGTATTTCACAGAAAGGAGATTGCATTGCACTTGTTCTGGGAATTATTTGGTAAAGTAATAAGATGTTTTACGGAAATACTTACCATAGAAAAATAGCAGTGAGGTTCTTAAAAGACGAGATAAGCACAAAGCTTAATAATTTAGCACCTTATAAAATACATGCTTAGTTCCATGGTTTCAAACGCCTGCAGATCAGAGCCCGCGACCTTCGTCCGCGTGTTTTTATTAGAAAAAAATATAAAGTTACTCCTTATAAAATCAGTTATCTGCCTGTAAATGTCCCGTCAAAATCGGTCCAGCTATTTCGTAGAATTGCTGGAACAACAGACAGTTTGATAAAAGTGAACAAAAAATGTTTTTTTGTTAAAGTACTGTAAATACTTGTAATACTTTCATATGCATTGGGTAAAGAGTTATTATTAGCTGTTATTTTGTAATTACGAAAAGACACTTTAATTTTATTTATTTGTACGTTTGTATTGTATAAATTATAAGCCACCCATGACATCCCAGCATGTGTGAAATATATAAATTAACAAGTTTCCAAGCTATTTCTATTATTATATAGCTGATCATTGGTAAGGCTTAAAGTCGTTTTGGTTCAATAAATAAATGAGCACATTAACACGAATCTGAACGCCTTGCTACTCGTATTATTCTATGATCCTATGTGTAACATTCCAACAGCATAGTTTATTTTTTTTATTGACATTATTTGCTTTATTATACAATATACATACTTTTGTGCTAGACTTGCTAAAACAATTAATTTTCTTATTTATTTATTTTTTAATCGTTTATTAATTATATACATATTTTACAAAATTATATAAAAATACATTTACAAAATATAAAAAAAATAGTAGCTCACCGGCTTCGGGAACTAGGTCCCGGCTACTGGTGGTCAAGACTCTTGAGATCTAGGCTTGCTAAAACAATTTAATATTATTTTTCTTATTGTTTCTTTATGTTACTTATTATCTATTATTGATACTCTCATTATTTGTAAAAATTTTCATTTTGGCAGAATTTACTCGGCTTACTCTAAGTTATAATACTTCATTGTACAATACCTACATTCTATGCGAATAAATGAATTGATTTGATCGACTTGATGCATGAATTGTATTAAATACTCCCGTCTACAATCTTCTAATCTTTGTCAAAATGCAAATTAGCATCGTATGATGGCGCACCGGGACAGACTTGCAGCGATACTGGCGCCCCCTACCTTTCGACTGTTACCGCTTTATCAGACTCTATTTATTGACTTTTGGAACCATGATAAGGGAGAAATTCTTGGCTTGATACGGGGTGAAAGGGATCTAGTAAAGGAAAAATTTGTAGAAGTATTCAGTGCATTGGATTATTAAAAGTCTTGATTTTTCTAGTGATAAAGAAACTTTTGCTATCGCATCAGGCAAGGTTTTGAAAAAAAAAACTGCGTATAAAAACTGAATACACAGGATTATTCATAACAGATTTATTATTCGGTTATTCATTTTCATTACTTACTTTTTAGGGTTCCGTACCCCAACGGTAAAAAAATCGTATTTCGGTCGACCCAATTTCATTATCTGCCTAGACTTTTCCCAAACTTTGTTAGGATCGGTTTCCAGTCTAACCGGATGCAGCTGAATATCAGTATTTTACATGAAACGACTGCCTATCTGACCTCCACAACCCAGTAACTGGATAGTACGAAACCCTGAAGACTGGATGTCAGGCTTTCAGCTTCTGATTTCTTGTAACGACTGTCAAAGATCTACAAATGCCAGGCGGGACCAACGGCTTAACGTGCTTTCCGAGGCACGGAGGAAACTCGCTATGTAATTATAGTCACCCATCTACGGACCGACCTCGGCAAGCACGGCTTAACGTTGAAGATCGACCCGTGCGGCTGTTATTATTAAGCCACGAAGCTACTACTACTACTACTCGCATGACAAGTAATTAAGGACCAGCGGTAGATACCAGTCCAATCAAACCCTCCATGGAATAATGGTGCATCAAGTAATTATGCCAATTTAGATCGATTTACGTAAGATTGTACGTGAGCCTTTGGTGAGATAACCCGCTTCATTAGGTAAAATAATAACCTAGATTATAGGAACATTGTAATGGTTAGTTGATTCAAATAAATAATTTAAGTGTCTGTTTTTCATTTCAAAATAACAGCATTTTACTGAATGCATATAATTATTAGGAAAGTACTTATATACGGCTTATAAGTTTTTTTTTTTAAATTTATCCTCTTTTCGTCCCGTCTAATCTCCGAAACAGCTTGACCAATTTTGACGGGACAATTACTGACAGATAGACGATTGTTAAATCCCACTTTTTTTATAGGATTACTCAAGAAAAAACCACGAAATTGTTAACAAAATCCATTTAAATAAGGAAGTAACATTTTATACTAACTTCACGCGGACGAAAGTCGCGGACAACAGCAAGTTCAGAAAATAAAATCAGTTGTAAGTACCTGCGTTTTGATAGTGTAAAAATAAACTGAAGTTTTTTGAGTCCCAGCTGATATTCGTAAATAGATATAACAGTTGTTATTCAGCTGTAAAAAATTAGCTATAACAAATATAATATATAAAAAAATTAGCTATAATAAAAAATTACATCGGTAATTTAAAAAAAAAACACCGGCCAAGTGCGAGCCGGACTCGCGCACGAAGGGTTCCGTGCCATTATTTATAAAAACGAGCAAAAAAATCTATATTTTCTATATGGGGCTCCCACACAAAAAAAGTATTTTTTTCCTTAAATATTTATTTTATTCTGTTTTTAATATTTGTTGTTTTAGCAGCAACAGAAATACATTATCTGTAGAAATTTAAACTAGCTAACTATCACGGTTCAGCAGCCTGGTGACAGACGGATGGACGGACGGGCGGACAGCGAAGTCTCAGTAATAGGGTCCCGTTTGATCCTTTGGGTACGGAACCCCAAAAAAACAGCTGATCCAAAAATTTTGACTGTGCAGTTTAGTAGAACACAAACCATAGTCTGTTTAGTTTTCCATCTAGAAGCAGAATTAAATAATGTCGTATTAAAAACAGACTAACATTTGCTCTAGCCAGAACAGTAGGCCAGTACACTGTACTACTATACTATAGTATATCTGCTTCTCCAAATTGACTCTAACAAATTGTTCTGCTTGATAAGTACTCCGTATACCTTGCCTAGGTACTACGTTTTCGTTTCATTTACAGATTTGCATTAATGAATTAACATTTTAATTAAAATTACCATTCGTTGAGCTGAAAAATGGATTTCTGCTGAACAATGAACGATTTTTGTCGAGACTGTGGCCGTAACCGGTTGTTTAGTTTTTAATTTTCCGGGATAAAGTCCTTCTCTATAAACGAATTTTAATTTCTAGAAAAAATCTATAACGTAGATCCAGTTGCAACAATGCACACGCCAGAAGCACACTAAGCAAAAAATATTGCTCAGTGTGCTTTTGGCGTTTTTTATTAAACGTTGCCCCATACTAGGAATTTCTCCTGTATCGTGGGTGCGTTTACAAACATTTAAACTCACATACACAAACAGCCAGACCCGGAACAACTATCTGTAAGCCATACAAATATTTGTTCCGTGCGGGAATCGAACCCGCGACACGCAACGCAGCAGTCAATCGCTCAACCACGGCGCCAACCGTGCCGTCAAAATGAGGAGATTTATAAATTGCAAACTGGCCAAAATATCTTAAATTTAAGATTCGATACAGCAACCATTAATCCGCAGAAAATAAAGTAACATCTAATATAAATAAGGATAACAGAAAGCTTACAAGTTAACTCAAGCATGCTAAACAGAAAAAAATGGCGGAAAAGAATTTTTAAATTGAACATCCCTCACAATCTGCAAGGCTGCAGCAGTCAGTGCTTTAACACAACACATTAAAAAAAGTAAATAAAAACAACATGGCTGACTACCAAGGAAGCTCTTTATAAAGCTCTAAACTGAACTGACGTAAACACAGTGTATTTATTCCTTTAACACGCTGAAAGTTTCAGAAAAATGTTTCTCACAAGTTAAAATTAATAAAACCGCGACAACAGAGAGTCACGTTTTAGAAGTATTTAATTAATGGAGACTGGGAGAAATGAAATTTTCTTTTCTTTTAAAAGTCAGAGGGAAAGCTGAGATAATAGTTTATTGGAGTCCGGTGTCGCAGCCGCCATGTTTGTTGGCCTCCCGTCCCTCCAATAATTGAAGTGCTCAGTTTGCTACTCTTTAATCATTGTTGGATTTTCTGGTTTTAAAACGGGATTTTCGTTGCATTTCTCCGTATCATTTTTCAGGTGTTCTGTTGAATTTTAAATGGGAAAAGGCGGATTTTATTTTTACAGTACCTAATCACTTTCAAGGATTGAGTGTCTAGTGTTTTTGCTTTTTGCCACCTGTTTGCTGTGTTGTTTTTATGTAAAGCGAGTTATAGTTTAGCACAAGAATATGATTTTACTACATACACTCAGATTTACTTTGTAACGCTAGCTTAGGCACTACAAATAGGTAGGTATATTTAAATTAACCAAATAATCCAATAGCCAAAATAAAAAAACTATTTAAGACCTTGCTAGTGTCAGAATAAGAATCATTTATTTGTAAAATCCTAATCCTAATATCATAAATGCGAAAGTAAGTTTGTTTGTTTGTCAACTCTTCACGCATAAACCACAGAACCGATCGTTCTGAAATTTTGTATATACGTTGTCAGGTCTACGGAAACGGACATAAGGTACCTTTCATCTTGAAAAAAAGTACTGTTCCCGAAGAAAACAACATTTACGTTCTTACGGTCATAGATGGCGCCACGTGTCTTTCGAATCACGATTGAATTTTATAATAATTTCACGCGTACGAAGGTTGCAAGTAACTGCTAGGAAGTAATAATTACAAATAAGATCTTAAAAATTAGGAAGTGCACTATGTGTTAGTGCACTGTAATTGTATACCATAGGATTTAGAAGAAACACAGAGAAGAAGAAAGGAACAGAAAATATGTACAAAGGTGATGCTTATTTCTAAAGAAACCTCTTCCAGCATTCCTGCGAAAGGAGATATTAAAAAAGAGATTTACATAGTGTGTAAAAGAAGAAGAGAGAATTGACAACATAAAGCAAATAACTATTAAAAATATAAAATACAATATAAAAATAAATAAATAAATAAATATATTATTAGAGTACCTAAAATTACCTAAACTCAAAAAAATCTAAAAACCGGCCAAGTGCTAGTCGGATTCGCGCATGAATGGTTCCGTACCATTATTATTTATAAAAACGAGCAAAAAAACACTTTTTTGTATGGGAGACCCCATAATATCTATTTTATTCTGTTTTTAGTATTTCTTCTTATAGCGACAACAAAAATAATAATCTGTAGAAATTTCAACTGGCTATATATCAAGGTTCTTGAGATACAGCATGGTGACAGACGGACGGACTGACGGACGGACGGATAGCGAAGTCTCAGTCATAGGGTCCCGCTTGACCCTTTGGGTACGGAACCCTAAAGCCAGCCAGTTAGAAACCAAAACTCCGGTGACCAGCAGAAAAAAGCAAGTAACTAGAACAAAAGCTAAATTTCAAAAGCTAGCCAGCTCTAATGGTGCAGTTTTCTATCAGGAGTGTCCTGAGTGTCGAGTGTCGGGTGTCTAGTGTCCATTAATAACACATGGTGTCTTACGACGCTGATATTAAACTTCAGGGAGTTGAGAGTGAAAAATGGAGCGAAGATAGCGGACATGGCGGTGTGGGACAGCACTGTTTATTTTATACGTCAGTGCATTAAATTTGGTGATAACCCGTTTATAGCAGCAGTTTGTGTGAGGATACGGAGAAGTTTTTATTTTTGGTGGAGTATGACAGGCTTTTCTCTGGTTTTTGTTCTGTATGGTGCCGGACGTAAAGAATAGCACCATCCCATATCTTCCCGTGGGTGTCGTGTTTTTTTTTTGTTTTTTTTAGGATTGGAAATCTTCAAAATAATGACTTCTTCCGCTCAGGGAGTATCAGACTTGACTGACTAAAACCCATCCATGTTCCTTCTTAGCCCTTTGTGTGTTCCAGGGGCACGGTATCTCTTTCGAACAACCCGCAGCCCTGGCAGGCATCGGCCCTCTCGGACCCCTTCCGATTTGCTGACATCTACTTGAGGCGCGCGTGGAACACGAACGCGCCGTCGGCACAGCCTGTCGTCATAAGACGGACGGACGGTGAGCTAGCCCATTACTCACCGACCACAGGCCCGCGCCTACGGTGGCCGGGGGCCACTGGTTGCCCCCGACGCCCGGGGCGTCTCCCGCGGCGGCTGGGACGTGAGATTCTCTCCCTCTCACGTTCCGCCACCTCCTTAGCTAGCATGACTGCTTCGCAGAAGAAGGCGACGGCTTCCCATTCCCTCTCGCTCCGGACCATGGATTGAACCCGGGCTGGACACGAGAGGTCGCCGCCGCCAATCGCCGCTACGAGGACACGGCGGTGCTCAGCCCAAGCGGGGCATAGCTCCACGGTGTGCTCCACCGTGTCCTCCAGCCGATCCTCGCAGTGGTAACACCCGGGCGTTTCCTCCCGCGCGATTCGGTGCAGGAACCTCCCGAAACAACCGTGTCCGGTGAGGACCTGCGTCAGGCGGAAAGTGAGGGTGCCGTGGCGCCTCTCCAGCCACTCCTCAAAGAGGGGACTTATCGCCACTATTGTGGCGTGCCCTGCACAGGGTTGCGACAGTCGCTCTCTCCATGTCGCCATGACATCACGCCGGAGGTCTGTCCGCTGAGCGACAATTTGCCGCGGCAGCGGAGTTTCCCCCCGGCGTAGTGCCTCCGCGCGCCATTCGTGCAGGCACGCGAGGACTATCGCCTCCAGATCCCATGGCGGCAATCCGGCCAAGAGGATCAGCCTTACGGCTACCACCTTCTGGGGCGCGTTCAGGTAATGGGCGGCTCGCCGCCTCAGAGAACGCGCCCACACCGGGGCCCCGTAAAGGGCTATGGACCGCACGATCCCCGCGTAGAGCCTACGGCAGGAGGCGTTTGGACCCCCCAGGTTGGGCAAGAGCCGCTTGAACGCAGCCCCTGCCCGTTCCAGTTTGGGGGCCAAACGTCGGAAGTGCTCCACGAAGTTCCACCGGCTGTCGAAGACAAGAGCTAGGTACTTCAGCGTCGACTCGACGCCGATGGGAACCCCTCCTACTGTCAGTATAATTATGTGGCCTATTGTGGGAGTATGAGTGTGACGTGTTTTTTTTATTTATTTGACGATGAAGCCGGGCTATGATAGGCAGCATGCACCAGAATTTTGTGAAATACTTTATTGATCATGCTACTTATTTACATACTATGAAGTAGCATAGTATGTAAATAAGTAGCATGATCAATAAAGTTCGTTCGTTAAAATACCTTCACAGACGACCATACCTCCACAGCGTAGTTTTAAGAAGCTCAATAAGTAATACGACGTAACGTATTATTTAATGATGAAACGATTACGCCCTAAAAAGGACCAAAAAAATATTCCGGTCCAGTGCTTAGGCCCCGTTTGTTGCATCTAAATTTGTATCGAACAAACTTCGAAAAAACTTACTAAAACTGGTAACATCTCTAAATGTACCGTCTATGGTCCCCTTTAATCGATACAGTATTAAATTCTGCGTCTGTGGCACAAAGAACGACAATATCAGCCGTCAAAATTAAATGTCAAAAAAGTTTTAAAAGTCAGTTGTCTAATTTTACCGTAATGCCGTGTTGTGATTTATGTTCTCTGGTTTTAAAACGTAAATACTATTTTATTTATAACCCAGTGTGAATAGTGTTATATATTAAAATAAACTTCATTATTCAAGCTTTACGAATATCTAAGAATATCACGTTCGGGCCTCCAAATACGCCTAATTTTTTTTCAGGTAAGTCAAACGTCCGGGCGTACTTATACGCCTCGATCATTATTTTTTTGAAATTATTGAAAAAATAGTTAAAAAAGTGCTCGTATTATGAAAACTACTTCAATTAAGTAATCATTAGTGTCTCCGCAATATAAAACAGTAAAATAAAACGAAATCTTATCGAATTTTTTACGTAAACACGACAAAATCAGTAGGTATCGAATAGAATGCGAGGAGGGTTGATTGTTTTGGGTGATTGTGCTACTAAGAAAGTGCCAAAGTAAGGATATATGGGTATTAAAACGAAGCTTATATAGTCTAGTTTAATTATAAATAGGTTTTATTGATACCAATTACAATTCTAATTGGTAAAACTTTTATTCTTATTGGAGAAACTGACATTCAACATATATTCTCAAGTTCACATTTTTTTCGAAATACTTATATCTAGTTGTCGTAATTAGTTTTTACGTAGTTAGATTCTGTATAGTTTCAGCTATACACACGTATTTTTTGTTTTGGTGTAGCTGCAATAGTTTACGAGAAAATAAGCTTTAAATGGGAAGTGGCGCGGGGGGCTTGCGCGGCAAAAACTTTCCATGCGCGCGCGGCGTGCGCGCGGGGTAGCCATGGCTACCGCGGACATTTCACCGGATAAGATGCAGGTAACAGTTTCAATATACCGTTAGCACATCAGTAGTCCGTGTACAGCCTCGACACGACGTGTCTATGCGCTGACGATATTCTGATACGGAACAAAATACAAGCAACGTTCTCGAATATTCTACTAATATTTGGTTAAATCTTAGGAGAAAAAGACGGTGCACATAATAGGTAAGCTCTATGTGATAATTATGTTTAATTATGAGTACAAGTTTATTTAAATATAAAATCGTATAAACACAAGATGTCGGTGACTAAAAAGATGTGTGGTAATCACTTGTTTTGGTATGATATGGCAAGGAAGGAGGTATCTGATCAGTTGACAAGTAGTAGAGAAGTATGGCTATGGAAGGCCTGAAACACAGGTTTAAATAAACCTGGATCGGGTAGGTCACTACCAAACATCTGAATTGAACTATCATTACTTGCAACTGTTGAATATATTTAAGTTTTAGTTTACTTTTAAATACTAATCATACCATTGTATGAGAAATAATACTACTGTGACTAAATGTACACTTTTTGTAATCCTATCATCATCATCAGCCTATAATGTTCCCACTGATGGGACACAGGCCTCCTCTCTATGAGAGGGAGTGGGCTATAATCCACCACGCGGGCCCAGTGCGTGTTGGTAGATGTCACATGTCTTCGAATTTTCAGTTCTAGGA
This sequence comes from Cerastis rubricosa, assembly GCA_949152445.1. Lineage (NCBI taxonomy): Eukaryota > Metazoa > Arthropoda > Insecta > Lepidoptera > Noctuidae > Cerastis > Cerastis rubricosa. Next base: position 7,707,021 of record OX424547.1, read on the forward strand.
CATGTTGGTTTCCTCACGATGTTTTCCTTCACCGTTTTGAGAGCAAGGAAGGTATCCTTTTTTTAATAAATTATTATTATTCTTTATATTCTTCTTATTCTTTCTATGGAAGAAAAAGACATGCTGCGCCGACCCCAAATAAATTGGGATAAGGGCAAGAGAATGATGATGATCATAAAGACACGGTAAGTATTAGAATTGGGAATTAGAAGCTGAGAACTTGTCAGATTTTACTTAGGCACTACCTGTTGCTCGCGACCGTCGTCCGCGTGATTTTTTATAATAATACTAGATGTTGCCCGTAACTTCGTTCGCCTCGAAATTTTGAAGTGGACGTGTGAGAAAAAAAAAATAGCCTACGACCTATTCTCAGAACTACCAAATATTAAAAAAAAAAAAAACATAAAAATCGCTTAAGCCGTTTCGGAGGAGTTCGATAACAAACACTGTGACACGAGATTTTTATATTTTAGATTACTTCCATTGAGTCGGGTTTTGTTAAACATTTCATGGGTTTCAATTTCACACGCACGGAATCCTATTTTTTTTTCATAAGTTTCCTTTAACATAAGCTATCGCTTGTTCGTGTATTTCTTTATGTTGATTAAATTTTTTTTTTTTACAAAAAAAGAAACCGACTTCAGAAAACATTTAACGCACTAAAAAGTTAAAATTAATACTATAACCTACCTATATTAATAATAAAATAAAATTTTATAATTCTTTAGAGTCGGTGCCCAGCAATATAATTAGAATGAATGAATGAATTAATATTTAGAAGCTGTAACATTTATGTTTTGCTTTTTTCTGGCCTTAGTCTGTATATAGTCATTTAGGTATCGTATATTGCTTGGCACCGACTCCAAAGAATTGTTAAATTTTATTATAGGTTAATCGTAGGTTAGGTTTATTAATATAGGTAGGTTATAGTATTATTTTTATCTTTTTAGTGCGTTAAGTGTTTTCTGAAGTAGGTTTGTCTTTTTGTAAAAAAAAAATATTTGTTAATTTTTAGTGACATATTTTTAATCTAATAATAAAATATGGGTAGGCCTAGTAAAGATGCTTCTCATGTGAGAAAAGGCGTCGAACTGAAACTGAGAAAAAGGAAAACGATTAAAAGAAATTAGGGAAAGAAATGATCAACGCATTTTGAATAAGAACCCTGATCATCGCGAAAACAGACTGTCAAAGCAGAGGACCTGTATGTTACGTAGGTTGAATAAGGAAACTCAAGAAGTTAGTCTGTGGTACACCTGGAAAGTGCATACCGTTACAATTCCAACAAGCCCAAACACAGCTAAGATACATTGTCTTATTATGGAGTTCCAGTGCCTGTCTCTTGGCTTCATCATCAGATCTGATGGTAGAATGGTTCTTATTGAACGCAAATGCTTCACTTGTTGTAGAAAATACCAAAATCGCTTTACGTTTTCCTATAAATCTTGAAGAGTTCCCTCGATTTCGCCAAGATTCAATCATCAGATCCCGACTTGGTGACTATGGGACCAAATAGAAAGCATAGGCTCTAGAATAAAAAAATAATTTTCCAAATCGGTTCGTAAATGACTGAGTTATGCGCGAACAAAAAACGCAATGCAGAGTAAACGAAAAGTTAGAAATATTTAATTTTTGTTGATTTTTTCAGAAACGGCTTGTCTAATTTCGATAAAATTTTCATGGGACCATTTGGAAAGTATACGCTTTCAAACAAAAAAAGAATTTTTCAAATCGGTTGGCAAGCGACGGAGTTATGCGCGAACAAACAAAAAAAAAATACAAACATCCGAATTGAGAACCTCCTCCTTTTTTAGAAGTCGGTTAAAAATGGTGAAGGAGTTTACCTACGTGTCGTGTCGTGTGTTGTGTGTCGTGTGTGTGTGTGTGTGTCTACGTCGTCCATAACTTATCTCACATGATCTGTGTACGTCATTTGTTGGAGATCCTAAATAAATAAATAAATCATCATCATCTGCCTAGCCTTTTCCCAAACTTTCTTGGGGTCGGCTTCCACTCTAACCGGCTGCAGCTGAGTATCAGTATTTTACGTGAAGTGACTGCCTATCTGACCTCCACAACCCAGTAACTGGGTAATACGATACCCCTTGGTAAGACTGGATGTCAGACTTTCGGCGTCTTACGTAACGACTATCAAAGATCTACAAATGACAGAAATAAATAAATATGATTCTCGGCCGTAACAAATATGCCTTAATTACAATAGGCATTTCGATACATATAATTGGAGATCACCTTTTAAGCAAGGAATTGCTTGTATTAGGAGACTCCGCACTTCCACTTGTTATTGTTATGCAATTGAAATGTAGACAATGTAAACATTAAAGGTTAGACCAAAAATAAAAATTTGAATAGAAAAATAAAAATAAATAAAAATGAGAGGGTAACTTAAAATTATACAAACATCCCTACAAATAAATGAGCTTTTTTTCGTAGAAAAACGCCAAATCGCGCGTGTACGTGTGGTTTGTGTATCATGAGTGAGTGTGTGAGTGAGTGTAGGTGTGAGTGTAAAAGTGAGGTTGTGTGGTGTGTGAGATAATGAGAAATGCTTAGTTCACTTTTCCCGATTTATATCCTATAGGTCACGTTTACATGCCTAGGCAAAGCGTAGGTCAAAAGGTAGGTTGTCGTTTGTCGGTTAGCCCTGCGACAATATCTTGGGATCGTCGATGTCTTTACAAATTTATAATAATTTAAAACATCTACACAACCACTTTCAGTTCATTTAATTCCACTTAATGACTATTTCATGAAAAAGGTATTCAATGGAATTTCAATTTCGTGAGCTACCTTGATGCTTCCAACTTAAAGATATACTCTACACTACCCGCCTACAGCTATCTGGTACCAGACGGCGAATCCCCACTTTACAATCGGGAATAAGAAACTTTACACCCCACGTTCCTCATACGCTAAACTTATTTGGCGATTTTTGCATTAGCTAGCTTGTTTTTGTTAAGACAAGAGATATTTATTTGTCAAAAACACGTGTGGGGGTTTACAACCATTTGGAATGATTACAAAATAAAAAAAAAGTTTCAACATGTTTTAGAAAGGCGTACAAATACCATAATAATATAATTCAAAGAACAACAATCATTACGTTACGTTAAATTAATAAAATGTAAAAAGTACAGAATAGTGTCAAAATGTCTAAAATAATAATAAAAATTCTAAATTACATCATTTAAAAATAGTCGTCAACATTATAGTAGCATTTATTTATTAAACGTTTTTTATGCTTTTATTAAAACTATTTTATTTTAAGTTCTTTGATATTTTATTAAATTAAAAAAAGCATTTTTACCTCTTTGGGTAAAGGCCTCCTCCATTTTTTGCTGCTTTTTCTTTCTCTTATTATAAGATAACACAGTTTTTTATTTGTCCAAAACATACATAGTAAGCCAGTATTGGCCCACCATTTTGTTAACTATTGATTTTTAATACTACACTCGCGAGCAACCAAATCGACTCAAGCCTTGTCGGCGCACACATACATTGATACAACTAAAATCATGAATGGAAATTATTAAAATGATATGTCATTCGAAAGCTTAAGATGTCAGCTTTAATTTGATATCATTGTCATTGAAATCCATCCATCATTTTTGAAATAAATGATGTCTGAATGCAAGAGTAGGAAAAACGGGAATTTAGGAAAAAGGGTATGTGTCTCGTATTTGACAAATTAAACAAAAAAAAATTAAAAATAAAATTATTTTATTTAAATCAGTATTTCGTATTGCCCCCTCTAGCCCTAATTACATCCCGCAGTCTGTTTTTCATGGACCTTATCAATTTTTTGACATTTTCTTGAGGAATGCCGTCCCACTCCTCTAATAATGCTGTCTTTAGCTCGTCTACGCTTGAAGGGACTGGATTTCTGGCCCGAACTCTTCTTTTAAGCTCGTCCCATAAGTGCTCGATGGGATTCATGTCAGGACTGAGCGCAGGCCAGTCCATCGTGCGTAATTCGACCTCTTGCAGAAACTGTCGAGTGACTCGTGCCGTGTGGCAGCGGGCATTGTCGTGCATTAACACGAAGTCTTCACCGACAAACCCTGCGTAGGGCACAACATGATCCAGTAGAATGTCGGTGATGTACCGATCAGCTGTTAGCCCGCCTCCTCGGCCGCCCCCAGGCACGAAAACAAGTTCGGTTTTTCCCTCTAAAGAGATACCAGCCCACATCATGCAGGAACCGCCGCCATATGCCACTGTTTCAGCGAAACAACATTGGGCAAATCGTTCTCCCGGACGCCTGTAGACTCGGCCTCTCCTGTCACTGCCATGCAGACACATTCTGCACTCATCAGTAAACAGGACCGATCGCCATTGCGCAACGCTCCAATTGAGATGCTCTCGAGCAAATTGAAGGCGCGCTTGTCGGTGGCCTGCAGTCAACTTAGGGCCCGTCGCAGGTCTTTTTGGCGTCAAGTTGGCTTCCTTCAAGCGTCTTCTCACTGTCCACTCGCTGACAGCCACTTGTCGTACACGTCTCAGTTCTTGCTGCACATCAACGCCCGTAAGGTGTCGATTGCGCAGCGAGGTTGAGACAATGAAGCGGTCGTCTCTCTCTGATGTGCACCGGTGGCGGCTCGTTCTTGGTCTCCGATTGAAGGCACCAGTCTCTTGGAACCGTCTGTATACTCGGGATACAGAAGACTGGCTCAAGTGGAGCTGGGCAGCGATTGCTCGCTGACTTAACCCTTGTTGCAACAAGGCAACAACTTGAGCGGCTTCTTCTGGTGTGGTATCCATGGGTTAGCGAAAACAAGGAATGCAATTTACGGAGATGTGTACCGGTCAACTTGTAACAAGCAACTGATAAGATAAACCTCGCGAGAAATCGCTACGCCCCCGCAGAGGGGCGCGGCTGGCGGGATATGGGTCTAGACCCTTGCCCCGCGGTATCGTAAAATGTGCCCGTAAATACGGGCACCTCATCTTGTTGCCTGTATAGGCATGGTTGGGGCGAGCGCGTGTAAAGTGCGCGACTCGCCAATGTGTAGTTGTCATTTTGTCCGGTAGGAGGCGCCAGCGGCGCTGGGCGCTGCGCGCTTAGCTACGGTGAAACTTTACCGTAGCGAGCGCCGCTTTCTTCACGCCACCTCGGCGGTCTGTCACCGCCAGGTGAGACCTCCGGTTGCCCGGAGGAGGCCCAGCGGATGACGACTAGCGACGGAGGTGACTTTGTTGGCGCATCCTACCGCTGAGGATGTTGGCCCCCGTCTGCAGACACTTTCAGAGCTAGCCGATCGCGCTCCAGACTAGGGGCCGTAGTGTATGAATTTGAGCGGCAATGTACTGTGTAACGCCGCTCATGTAAGCGAACGAATAGCTGGCCCGCGCCGCTCCTTCGTCGCGTGAGTAAGATGAGTGTGGAGTAAAGGTTGTCTGTTCAGTGCGCGTCGCGCCTATATTAACTTAGAACGCGACGTGCATCGAATGTATTTTATGTGTGTGGAGTCGTAATTGTTTGGGTAGGTCGCGTGTAGACTGGTACGACCTACCCGGGGGAGTCAGTCCGGGGGGGGGGGAAATCACGTCCGCAGGCACTAGGTCGCGCGGGAGGCGACGTGTGCGCCCGGCGCGCCCCGCGTCCGGCGGGCGCGTGTGCCACGGCGCTATCTGTGACAGATGGGGCCAGGCAGAGGCGTCGGCACGCGAGAACATGTTGGACGCGAGGCGGCTACAGAAGTCGTCCAGGCTCTCAATCTTCATGTCCCGCTGTATGGTGGCGTTCCTCACGAAGCGAGGTGCGGCGACGATGGCCCGCAGCGCAAGACTTTGTTGCGCGCGGAGAGACTTCTTAGTGGTCTCGCTCGTGAGGGCGAGCCACGCTGGGGCGGCGTACGTGATGAGGGGGCGGATGTACGTTTTGTACACGCCCAGCTTGGCACGCAGCGGGAGGCGGGACGAGAGCACTGGACGAAGCTGGAAGCGGGCATTCCTGCATTTCGCGATAGTGCTACGGACGTGACTTACCATGGAGAGCCGTCGGTCGATGGTGACGCCCAGGTACTTGGCCCGGGGCGACCATGCGACGTCGACTCCTTGCAGTGTTAGGGGTGGTGGGAGCTTCTGCGTGCCGCCGGTTACCAGCGCCTGCGTCTTACCCACGTTCACCGACAACCTCCACTTGGACAACCAGTCTGGGAGTAGGTCAAGCACGCGCTGCATCTTGACGGCCGCGTGCCGCGCGTTAAGCGAAGTCGCTATGTACGCGGCGTCGTCGGCGTACAGCGCGAGCGTGGTGTCAGGAGTAGTAGGGATGTCGTCGGTGTAACATGAGTAACAGTGCGGAGAGACGCAGCTACCTTGCGGCACTCCTGCGGCTATCGAGCGGGCGCCCGATAGCGCTCCGTCGACCACCACCCTGAAAGTCCTATTACACAGGAAGGAGGAAACCACCCTTACCAAGCGACGGGGCGTGCCGGCCTGTGCCATCTTGTACAACAAGCCGGCATGCCAGACCCGATCAAACGCCTTTTCCATGTCGAGGAATACTGCTACTGCTTGCTCTTTCTTGTTGAGAGCCGCGGCGAGCAGATGCAGTACCCTCGACAACTGGAGCGTCGTAGAGTGTTCGGACCGGAACCCGAACTGCTCCGCTCGTGGGGTGAAATGTTGGGTAAGGTGTCGCAGCAGGAGTTGCTCAAACACCTTGGAGGTAGTGGAGAGAAGAGTAATGGGCCGATAGCTCTCCGGCTTCAGCACATTCTTGTTCGCCTTGGGCAGCATTATGACGCGCCCTTCCTTCCACGAGTTAGGGAAGGCGCCCGTGCGCAGTATGCCCGTGTACAGGCGCGCCAGCGCCGCTACCGTGCGGTAGGGCAGGTGGCGCAGCGCTGCGTTGGTCACACCGTCGGCCCCGGGTGCCTTCTTCAACTTCGTTTTAAGGATGGCGCGTCTGACTGCGCAAGGCGAGAAGAAGATTGGGTCCTCTTCGGAGGCTATCGGCGTCGAGAAGTACTCTCCAAGGTGCCTCTCGACTGCTGCGATGTGCTCGGTGTCGGCAGTCGGGTTCGGTACGAATTGACGCTCCAGGTGCTCGGCGAAGATCTCCGCGCGGTCTGGCGCGGTGTATCTTGGTGCCCCGTCGCTGTGGAGTAGCGGACGAACCGGGGCCGGGGTACTCGTCAGCTGACGACACAGCTTGTGTAGAGACGCCCAGTCTCCTTCTGCGGCGTCAATACACTCCTCCCAGCCCTCGGCGTTGAGCTCCTGTAGCTTGGCCCTTACCTTCTCCGCGTGGCGGTTGAGGTCGCGCTTGTCGCGCGGGCAGCCTGACGCTTGCCACCGCCTGCGGAGGCGCCGCCTATGGGCGACCATCTGCTGGAGGTGGATGGGCAGAGGCTTGTAAAGAGGCCCCTGCGGCTGCGTGATAATGGTAGTCGCCTCATCATAGGCGCGCCTAATGCAGGCGGTGATTTCGTCGGCTAGCCCGTCGACGTCCGCGGCGGCGGCGATGGGCCAAGCTGGAGTGGTGGTTTCCATCACTTCCACGAACTTTGTCCAGTCCGTTTTACGACGTGGCGCTGGAGGAGATAGTCTCGTTGGCATTCCGGACAGGACGACGAGCACAGGTTGATGATCCGACTGAAACTCGTCGTCAATAACTTGCTGGGCGATCTGGCCTCCCAGGCCCTTGTGGATTATGATGTCCAGCACGTCAGGTTGATGTGTCTGGCTTCCTGGGTAGTGGGTGGGCGTTTGTGGGCCGGACACCATGTATCCACGGGCCTCTGCATCTGCGAAGAGCCGCCTCCCCCCGGTATTCGTGCACCGACTGTTCCAAGCCGGGTTTTTAAGATTCATGTCGCCGGCGAGGATTGTCGCGTGCGGCGCTTGAAAGAGTAGCGCCCGGAGCTCCGCAACGTCAAGCGGGGCCCCGGGCGGGCAGTAGCAAGAGTAGATGTCAATATCCTCGCCAGCGACGTGCAGCTGGGCACCTAATGCGTAGAAAGTGCCCAGTGACGTCGGAGGGAGTGGCTGGTGCACGACTCTCCGTCTTATCAACACCGCCAGACCGCGGTAGATTATGCCAGACGGAGACTTCTCATCCTTCCTGTAAATGACGTATCCTGGGAACTTGGGCCTGTCAGCAGGCCCCAGGAGCGTTTCACTGATGAGCGCCACGTCGATGCGTTGTTCCCTGAGGAGGAGGCGGAGTGGGGCAACCTTGTTCCTGAGGCCGCGGGCATTCCAATGCAATATCCTCAACGGGCTATCCATGGAATAGTTGTAAAAGCTGTGCGAGCCCGTCGAGGATAACTAGCTCCGCGTCCTCGCCCTGCCTTATGGCCTTAATAAGGTCCATTAGGAGGTTGATGGCGCAGGCGGTTATCTCCCTTGTTGGGACGGCGCGACGCTGTTGTCGGTCTCTTTCTCGGGCGCCGGCTTGCGGCTGGGCAGTGCTAGTCGCCGCCGCTGTTTGAACGGCGGCTATAGCCGTGTCTGTGGGTGGGGCGGGTTTTCCCGCCCGCTTCCCCTTCTTCTTGCCGGTGCCTGTAACAGCGTCGGTAGGTGCGGCGTTCCTGGCCGTCGGGGGCGCCTGAGTCGACGCCTGCGCCGGTACTGGGCCCGGATCTGGCCTAGGTTGCGGCGCGGGAGACTGAGGCTTTTTTCCCCTCTTATTCTTCTTCCCGCGCGGCCTCTTCCTCCGCCTCGAGGCGGGAGCGTCTTCTTTGGTGTTGGGCCCGTTCGCTGCCGCCATGAGCGACACGCTAGGGGCCTCGCGGTCCTCCGCGTTGGGTTCCTTAGTGGCCCTTTCTCGTCGCTGTTGCGACATGGCGACAGTGCCCGCTCTCTTGTTCCGGAGTTCTCTCCTGAACACCGGGCACCCGCTGCTGGACGCCGGATGGCCACCTGCACAGTTCACGCAAGTGGCCGTCTCAGTCCGTGGGCGTGGGCAGTCTCGGGCTGCGTGGTCTAGTCCGCAACGCACGCATGCGAGCGGGCGGTGGTATTGGTGCGAGCTATGACGAAATTGCTGGCACCGATGGCACTGGGCGGGCCCTTGTTTGCTCCGCCAGGCATCTATACGTACCCCACGCATGCACATGAGCGTGGTGGTATCGTAGATCGTTCGGATCTCTGGCTGCCTCTTGAGGATTACGTAGAATAAGCAGCCGGGTCGTCCGCCGCGCGCTTTAATATTGCGTACGTACTCCGGCTCGTATCCTAGAGTCCTCAGTTCCTCCTCTATGTCGGCAGGGTCGGTGTCCGCCGGCAGCCCTCGGATGGCCACTTTAAGGCTACGCTCCGCCGGTAGAGAGTACGAGAACCAGCTAAGGCCCTCCGACCTCTCTAGGTCAGTGAGGTACCTCTGTACCACCCTATACTCTTCCTCAGTTTCGGGCATGAATCTGATTCCTCCCTGATAAGGTCGAGCATTCGGAGGGTGGCCCAGTTTGGCCCTCACGGCCCTGAAGTGGAGGGCCCAGTTGGGCATCTTCTCCACTACCAGCGGCGGGTAGCGTGGCCGGTCTCTCTCCTTCTTCTTGGCAGCTGCGTCTGCGCTCGTGCCTTGTGCAGGGGCTGCGGCGGCGGCTGTTGTGCTGGGGGACGTGTTAGCGTTACGTCCGGTGTCTTGTCCAGTGGGCGAACGGCGGGCCGCGTCGGCGAAGGTCGGCGATCCGACCCCGGCTCTACCACGCGGGACACGCTGTGGGAGCGGGGAGTCGGGGCAGACACGTTTCGCCTCTTCAACGGCCTCGTCGTCTGAGCTGCGTGGGCGGCGCTGGGCACGAGACTCAAGGGAGAATTCGTACCCGAACGCCACTGTGTTGTCCGGGGTTTTGAAAGAGGAGGTAGGGGCACCTACCTCAGAGTTGTCTTCGTCCGTGTCGTCCATGTCGCTGCCCTCCCTTGAGAAGCATGGTGACATGGGTGCGGGCGAATCTTGGGCTGCGCTGCGTGGTGGGGGCGGCGACATCAGTCCCTGCACGCTCGTTGCTGCGGCGGCTGAGCCTGCCAGCATGCGGTGAGGTGCGGGTGATGCGGTGCGCCCAGCTCTGGAAGCGGTGGCGACGGCGGCGGGCCGTACGTGCGTGGGCGATCGCGCGGCGGGGCGCGGGGCGGCAGGTACGGCCTGGGTATCGGCGGCGGTAGTGGGACGCGCTGAGCGCGTGCTTGCGGCGCGGGGCGCGTGCGTCGCGGTCGCCCGGTCCGCCTGCGCTGGACGCAGGGGGGGGGCGACGGCGCGAGCAGCGGGCGCGCGGCTGCTGTGTCCGGGAGGGCCCGGGGCCTGAGTGGGCACGGGTCGGAACGCCGGCGGACGTACAGGGACCGCCGGAGTACGCACTGATGGTGGTGTCGTCATCATATTTCCGGGGCTGCGTCGCGGCATAGGTGAGGGAGGCGATGTAGGAAAGGGCCTCCTTTCCTCTGCCTCGGTGTTAGCGGTAGTGGATGCCGCGCCGGGCGTCGGGCTCCCGATGTTCGGCAGCGACGGTGCCCGGTCCCCCTTGGGGTTGGTTGTTGGCGGAGTCTTCTTCGGCATGGTAAAAATGGGTATGGCTACCCGCAGCCGCTACGGTGCCGATGCACCGGGCAGTGCGGAAGCACCCGCTGCGTACCCACAGGCACTAGATGCCCATGGGTACCCAACTGATACCTACTACGCAACTAATAAAAAAAAAAAAGTGCGGCTCGGACGGTACACTGAAATAGTATATTTCATTACGAGTTCGGAAAGCCTGTCATTGCAAAGAGTTCCGACAAATGTCTACCCGAGCCGAGGCGCAGCCGAAGGTGAGGGTTGACAGTCGGAACAAGTTGCAATGACGGTTCCGCACGTGTACTGAACAACTATTTTTAATACAGTTGCGAAAAAATTAAGCAATTTAATAAAGAACATTTTTGGAAAATGGCGCCAACCGTAAAAGAATATAAGCAAAGTTTTTTTTTTTGTTTTCTTTACCCATTCTGGGTAGGCAAAGGGAACTATGCCCATACAGCCAAGTCTTCAGTAGAATTTTTATAATTGATATGAAATGAAAATGAAATGAAACCACCTAACTCATTAAATCAAGTCATTAAATCTAATATTGAAACAAATTAGTAGCTTATTTTTAGAAATATTTGCATGAATCATAAAAACTTCTATGATTTTTTTTTAGTAAAAACTCCGTGGTTGGTTTTTTTTCTTTTTAATAGACATTATTTTGACAGTTGGGAAAGAGAACGCACGAGTTCGGACAAGGTAAAGAAAAAGATCGAGTGTGTAATAGCTCACATCCCGAACGCTATACGTCCCTGCAATACGCCACTTTTTGAGCAACTGTATTAAAAAAGTTTTTGTTGCGTCTACCTCCAACTTATTTAATAAAAGATGGGTCGCGGACCAATCACAGCCCTGCGCCAGAGGTGGCGCAGGGGACTTCGCTGGCGGCCAACGGAGGCCTGCTCGAGCGTGGTCGGGTATAGTTCGCGGCGCACTCAAAAACTGATTAGCGTGGAGAAGCCATAAGCCAATCCTGATAAGATAAACCGGAAGTGGGGGGGTTTTATAGCGGGAGCAGGTAGCGCAAGTCGTGGATTCCTAAAGAGGTAATTTACGCTGACGGCCAATTAAAATGTGTCAATAAATCAGCGCTTAGTTTTTTTTTTAAGGTATTGATGTTAATTGAAAGCCTAATTCTTCAGCTTTCGAATGACATATCACTTTTGTAATTACCATTTATCGTTTTAGGAAAATCAATGTATATGTGCGCCGTCTAGGCTTGAGTCGATTTGGTTGCTCGCGAGTGTAGATGCTTACTTACTCAGAGCTTCAAGGCCAAAACCCATTTAATAATTATTCGTGTTTCCTTTCAAGCTAATCAAATAAGACAATACCGAGAGATGTTATTTCATTGGAAATAATTAATTTGATATTTTAATTAATCATTTTATGTAACCGTGTTTTCTCTTACAATTACTTTATAAAGGGTAACTGGTTATTAGTGTCCGATACTTAAACAAGTGATTGTACCGTATTGTCATGATAAAGAATTTTCCCAAAGAAATTTTTTTTTATACTTATTCGCTTTTGTCACAACGGCCATATGAAATTCGGGTTTGCGAGTCATGCGGGTGCTCTGCCTACCCACTGTGACACGGAACGACAGTAATGAGACACAACGGCGTAACGCGGCTAACAGCTGATGATAGGTCACAGGCGCACGCGCGCGCCACTGTACCTCTTATTTGCAAAGATCTACCCAATTTCTTACATGACTTTTCACGTGGCCTCTACTCAAAATGTAAGCTATGAAACAATATTGCTGCCATCACATTGAATGAAAACACTCGAACTTCATGCCAATATTGTGTAGAAACCATTTCATCTCGGACCTAACCCAATCCATTGTTATGTAAATACTGGAACTTGAGAGAATAAACAATTGACATTTCAGATGTATACCTTTTTTCCTGTTTTTCTGAAGTATTGGTTCAAAGGGCCAATGTATCATTCCATCAGCGATATCATCATTTGCCTAGCCTTCTCCCAATTATGTTGCGTTACGTTGCGGTTGGTATACCAGTACCAAGCTATCACTGGGTAACAGGCCTGCTCTTTATAAAAGGGACTATACCAGCTCTGTGACACGTTTAAATATTACAGCACCATGCTGAGATAGTGGTCTTTTGGCCTTGTACAGGACCAATTTTAATTAAATGTAAGTTTGTCTTATTTTTTTTTTCGCTTAGTTTTTATACAATTTTGTTTTATTTTTAAAATTATAAACATTTTGTTTTGTCCTGTGCGAGATAAAAATAAATACTTTTTCGAAAGAAAAACCCGCAGCGCGGGTTGGTATATGGCACCATGGTATGTGGGCGGTCGTGATAAAATAAATTACGCAAAGTACTTGCCTGGGTTCGAACCCACGCGCTCCAACTCGTACTTAAAGGCCGTGACCACTGGGCTCCGCATGCTCCACTGCTCTCCTACATGCTGAACTGCTTTCCTACATGCTGAATTGCTAAGTTTACACGTAACCTTTTACCGAGACCCGTCACTTGGTTATAACAAGTAGGTGACGATTTTGTTCGCGTTTGGTCTTTTGTACCTAAGTATCAAATGTCTTCGCTTAACTTCCTAAGTACTTGCATATGGCCATGGAAGCACAGTAAATAATTAAATACAAATTATGGTTAGCGAATCATTATCCTAATGGATCTCATGTCATAATTAATGCATTACTGCGATTGTTGCTAATTAATTAATATTGAATATTTTAATTAGGGCTGTATACAGCTTTCTGTAGTTCTCGCTAACTTGGAGCTAATATCGCATGGGTGTCGAAAAAGGCGAAATAGAAATCCTGAATAATCCATAGTTCTTAAATATAACTAATTTACTTCAGTCATCAAAGAATAAAAACACAAGTAACCTTTTTGACTTGTAACTGTAGAATTCATACATTCTGGCTCTTTCCAACATTATGTTGCATAATTTTTTAATGTCCCAGACAGATAGTTACGTTTTTCTATCTTCGAACGTAGATTATAACAATGGGCCAAGTACAATAACTTCGAATGACTCATAAAACTGAAACTGAAACTTTTTAATTTTGGAAAAAGTTGAATGTAAGAAGATTTGTAGAACATAAAATAATACGTCAAACCCATAAATCCCTAGAGAGCAGAAGTGGCCCAGTGGTAGCAGCCCCGACTTACGAGCACTAAGCCTTGGGTTCGAACCCAGACAGGCGTATTACTTTGTGTAATTTATTTCATCACCGCTGCCCTCAAAAACGTTGAAGGAAAACATCGCGAGGAAACCGGCATGTCCTAGAACTAAAAATTCGAAAACATTGTGACATATACCAACCAGCACTGGGCCCGCGTGGTGGATTACAGCCCACTCCCTCTCATAAAGAGGAGGCCTGTGTCCCAGCAGTGGGAACATTATAGGCTGATGATGATGATAAAATCCTTTTAAACTGACATGGTCACTAACACTATCTAAACTGTTTATCCGTGATCATGGCGTTTGCAACAGCGCCGAAATATCGATCCGTGATCATGGCGTTTGCAACAGCGCCGAAATATCGGGAACTCATAACAAATAATAAACATGGTAAATATCCCGTTACAAGTGTTATTGATAATGATAAAATCCTATCTAATTTCATAAATCATCATCCTAAGGTTGTCAGCAGAAAGAGCATCAGTTCTGCATGAGACCGCCACAGGCTGGAATTGTGCCGATCCAGAATGCAAATTACCAACGCCACGTATACTAATGGATGCAGTCTGGCCTCTTTTACTGGCGGGCCATAGAAACAACTAGAGCGGTAGCGGCCGAGAGGATTTTTGTGACGTAGCTTGGTGGCCGATTTATGCCATAGGTGAGCCATTGATACCAAAAAGAACTGTGTCGTTGGTCGAGGGGTCGCAAGCGCGATTTCAGAGAATGAGGTCCGGGGTTCGATTCCCGGGTCGCGTAAAGTCATCAATGTCATCATCATCATCATTTCAGCCGAAAGACGTCCACTGCTGGACATAGGCCTCCCCCAAGTGTCGCCACATTGACCGGTCCCGTGCGACTCGCATCCAGCGGATCCCCGAAACCTTTACCAGGTCATCGGTCCAACTAGTGGGAGGTGTAGCGTAAATAAAAATGAAAATCGTCACTGCTACATGTTAATACGTATAATTTTTCCGATATAAAAAAAAAAACCTAATACAAATGTTTTATATAAAATTAAAAAGGATCAAAGGGAAAAAAATAATTGGCGATATAAAATGTGATTTTAAGAAAAGTTGCGAAATGGGTTGTTTAGAATTGTATAAGATCTGTGATTAAGAAAATTAAAACTAGAAGGTGAGAAGTGGTTGCAACACCTATTCAGCCTATATATATGCGCGATCAAATTGTATCCGTGCTTAATTACGACACCGGAAAAAATACATTGCGCGACCTTTTGACACGAATGGCTTAAAAATAAAAGATGATGGTACAAAAAACTACACTATTGCTATAGATTATAAAAAAATGGAAGAACAAAATTTGTTTTGAAATTTGACACCGTGATATTTCTCCCTGTAGGTCTGGATCTTCGCTCGTAACCTAACTGTTGTTCCGGGTCTTCAGTGGCAAGCCTCGGAGTAAACCGCTAGCACGCGTCTCCCGAACCCTGGTCGGTATTGAGACGCGGCGCCGAAAGTATTCGGGTCAGCAGTTCACAGCTAGATTTTTAACTCCCAGAACCGATTCTAAGCGAATCGGTTCTTTGTAAAAAACACTTATAGCTACCGACTATTCAGTACGGCGCTTATAATAGGTACAAAATTCAAATAGTCTTCCCAGAGTAATCGGTTTAAATTACAATAATTTTGGTATTTTATTTAGAAACGGAATATCATGTATACCTACTTCCAAAGATTCGTCGCCAATTGACGAGAATTTTTTTTTTACTGTCAAGTAAAAACAATTTTTTTCCAAAAGAATCATCATACTTTTTAAATTTGAACCGAAGTAAGAAAAAGAAAAATGATTAGAAATGAGGTCGACTTACACGAACGGAATAGTTTTTATTCAGCCGAATCAATAAACAGCGTGATAATGCTGCAGAGGCCTTTCAACTCGCGTAAATTGTTATTGGAGTTTTCCATCAGGAAATTCTTAGTAGCAGCCATGGAGTCTGGGTTTGTGCCCGATTGATGGCAATAAGCTCGCTCCCAATTACATGGGACTTAAAACATATCTAGCGAGATGTGGGTGTACTATTAGGTACACCTCTGCATAACCTTTCGAGGATTACAGGACTGATGTTATGTGATGTGATACCAAAAAGGGGTAAACGTTTAATACAGACATTTTGTAACCATCGGTATTCTTAAAAGGTGCACCGAGCAACATCAGCCTTACTGGAATGTATTCAAATCGATTCTCTGCAACTTTCATGCTACCGTCATTTCAGCCGAAAGACGTCCACTGCTGAACATAGGCCTCCCCCAAGTGTCGCCACATTGCGCATAAGGAGGGGTTTTGCCATAATCGCCACGCTTGGCAGGCGGGTTGGCGATCGCAGTACGGTTGTTACAAAAGCACAGAGAACGCTGCTGCTCATTCTCTGGCAAGTCCCTTAGTCGCCTCTTACGACACCCAAGGGAAGATATGGGATGGCATGCTACCAGTCACGCTGTAATTGAGATTGTGGCTGCACTGAGCCTGTATGCGTCCCATCTTATGGTTGCCGATTGGCGGTTCTTCCCAAAAATACGTCTACCTCAACGGTCATCGGTTTTACGACTAATACCGTCTGAACATTGCCACTTAAGCTTCTTTATTCGTTGGACTATGTAGGGAACGATAGTTCTCTGTCGGATCACGATTGCTTACTTAGAAAAACCGCAGTTATCTCAAATCGTGGCCAAGATCCCCGTTATATACCAGTCGGTAAACATTTATTAGCATAGATAGATACAATATTCTTGCTATATATTTAGCAGAAGCACAATCAGACTCAAGTTTTCCCACTGCTGGGACACAGGCCCCTCGTCTCTATGAGAAGGAATGGGCTGTAATCCACCACACAGGCCCAGTGCGGGTTGGTAGATGTCACATGTCTTCCAATTTATGGTTCTAGGACAATACGATTTCCTCACGACATTTTCCTTCACCGTTTTGAGAACATTTATTAACCCTATCTATTATTTTCGTTACCCAAAATCAATGCCCCAAAATTGATTATTTTTTCGTGGCCGCACAGTCACCTGCTACGTATCTTTGAACATACTCAAGACCTTTATTACTGCCCCAATAGACTTAAGTTAGCACTATATTAAGCTGCGGAGTAATTAAATTTTAGTCTAAAACGCAATCTCTTTCATTCATGTTTTGGTTAAATAATTTAGTGCAGATTTTCGAATGAATAGCGTTTTTGGTAATATTTGTTAATGGATCGTTTTACTCGTATGCTGATATTTTATAAAGTATTAAATATTTAAATGTTTGGTCTAAGTTTAAGCATGTGTACTCTCATACAAAACTGTTCTGCCGTTTGTACGTGACTAGGTGCTGTCCGCGACCTCGTCCGCGCGGAAATTTTGATGTGATTTTCAGGGATAAATTATTCATATAAACCTGCCTCTGGAATCATTCTGTATAATGATAAAAATTGCATCAAAATCCATTGCGTACCTAGTTTAAAAGATCTAAGTGTACAGACGGCGGATGCGACTTTGTTTTATACTATGTTAAGATAATTCGAAATTAAGATGGTGAATTCAATTCTTGCACTCGCAGCGTACAGACGTGCTCATTGGCAATATTTAATTAATACTTTATTAGTGACCTACTTTGGCGTGTTACTATCGTAATGCATAAAGTAATCTTGCTTAGTGTGTACTTTTAGTGAATAATGGACACAAAATAGTGAAGTTTTTTAGTAAAACTAACATAATGGATAACAGCCCCTCTAATCCAAGGGAGCCAACGCAACCCTCCGCCTCGCCCGCGCCGTCGAAATCGGCCACGGCTGATGTTATGGTTTCAACTCCTGAACTTCAACGATGGATGGCCACCATTCAGCAGTATTTGAACGAAGTATGCTCTACTGCCGCGGATGGGAAACTCAACAGCGAGCAGAAAATGAAAATAACAAACCTTTGCCGTAAAATCGAATCTGGTACGTCACAAATGGCAGTCCTGTACCAGTCGCTGAAGCAAAAAACTATTCAGGCGGACAACATGATCGAGAGCCTTAAACAACAGCGTGACCTGATAGAACATATTTCTGACCTCAAGCAGACGATACGGGACTCTTGTTCTACGGGAAATACTTCTTTTGCCGACATGGTGAAAAGAGGATCAAACCATTTTATTCGGCCTAATAACTTAAGCTCTGTCGCCATTTATCCCAATGACATATTGAAAACGAGTGATGAAACTAAAGAAATGGTGCAAAAAATCATACGGCCCGAGCAAATGAAGCTACAAGTACGTGGTGTTCGAAAGACAAAGAATGGTGGCGTAATAATCAGTACCGAGACGAAACATGACGCTGATAAGCTGAAGAGCGCAGTCCAGCTCTCTTCATCTGGACTTTCTGCCGACGAACCCAACAAGCGCAAACCCCGGATCGTGGTTGTAGGAGTGCCGACTACCATGGCTGAAAATGAGGTCTTCAAGTGCATTTTCGAACAGAATGTAGCTGACAAGTTACCGGCTATGTCATTGGAATCCTTTTTGACCTTGGTAAAATTAAGCCATAAATCTGGGAAGAGAGAGGCAGTGACTTGTAACTTCGTTATTGAAGTTGCGGCCAATATTCGAAAAATACTTATAAATCAATCAAGGATCTTTATAAATTGGTCTTCTTGTCCTGTCCGGGACTTTACGTTAGTTACGAGGTGCTATAAATGTCAGCAGTATGGCCATGCAGCCAAATTTTGCAGAGAAGTTAATTCTATATGTGGTCACTGTGGTGAAGCAGGGCATATGATGTCCGAATGCGCGAAGAAAGCGGACACTCCGAGATGCGCGACTTGTTCCCGCTTTAAAAAACCCAGTGACCACAAAACGGGAGACGCAGAATGTCCTGCTAGAAAAATAGCTGAACACAGATATATTAACTCTGTCGACTATGAGGGAACTTAGTGCGTCATACTCTAGGCCAGACTTTAGAGTTGATTTTCGCTGTCTAAGCAAAGTGTCGCTCGCAATAAAAGTGTCTTGACGGTGTTTTTGTGCAATGTGTAAATATTGCATAAATATTGTTTATACTGCTGACACTCTTTTTAGTGTTAGTAATTACCTAAGTGCTACAAATTGTTTTCATTAGATTTAATGTACATGTTTGACCATAATTATTTTTGTTAAGTAGTATTTATTATTTATAGCGTTAATGTCCATTAGGTATATCATAATATATTAACTCATACTAACTTATTTCACAATTATGTTTTTCCACTATTATGTTAAATATTGTCAAGAAATCTCGCCCAAATAGTAGTTATTAGAATCAGCCGCCTGTGATACAGGTTTAACCTAGTACAGGCATCGAAATTTGTTATACCTTAATTATTTCTAAGATTTAACTGTATTTATTGTGCCAATATTAATATTTGAATAAATATATTATTATTATTAAAGCAACAAACTATTTCTTCTGTTATTAAGCGGTCCAAAAAAAAATAACGACTGGGTTTGACAATTGACACTAGTTTTCAAATGTAAAGTAAAATAGGTAAAAATTTTAATCAAATCTGCAAATTAAATTAATCATCGTTTTCCTCAAATAAGTGTCAATTCATCTCGTAACGGGAAAAAAGCTCTCTAAATACAGTTAACATTAAAGCAATTAATTTTAGGCGTATTTATTAATCTCTAAACTCCTATTATACCCAGAAACAGGTAAACAAAATTAACGCGTTCCAATGCAAGAACAGATCTAAACGCATCTAGAGATTATCATCATCTGCCTAGCCTTTTTCCAAGTATGTTAGGGTCGGCTTCGAATACAAGCAGCTGAATACTAGTATTTTATATGGAGCTACTGTCCATCTAACCTACCTCCACAAACCAGTTAGTACTGGGTAATACATTATCCCTTGGTAAGACTGGTTGTCAGAATTTCAGGCCACTGACTACCTGAAACGACTATCAATGATCTACATTATGACAGACAGACAACGTAAATTCTCTTTCTTTTTTAAAAAAAGAAAACGTTGCTCGACACTAGGAATTTCCCCTGTATCGTTTTACAAGCATTTAAACTCACATACACAAACAGCCAGACCTGGAACAACTATCTGTAGGCCATACAAATATTTGTTCCGTGCGGAGATCGAACCTGCGACACGCAGCGCAGCAGTCAATCGCTTAACCACTGCGCCAACCGTGCCGTCATCAAGAGACATCAACCAAAAACATGCATCAACTTAAAAATTCGACTGCACTATTCCAAGTTCAATTTTTTCCTTATCCCCCAGAATAGGAATATCAAAAAACAGAAGCAAATATCATTCCAATAACCAACGAATAGACGAAGAGCATCCACAAGCGTATTGGAATTCAGGCAACGAATGAAAACCGTAAAATTTGCCGTGAATAGAGGCACTGTATTTTCATGACGTGACAAATATGATACAAATAAAAATAAAACGGGAATATCTTTGGATGCAGACGTGTTCGGTAATATATTCATGGGGACTTTGGGGGTCCCCAAAATGTTTTTTAGGCTCTATAGAATGGAATTGGGGACTGAAATTGAACGTAAGGTGGGACTGTTTTAATTTTAGATAAATAGTTGGGGCTGCGTTGTTTGGCTTTTGCCGTTTATGCTTGAATGTATTGTAAAAGGTGAGTAAGAGTGGGTGGTGACGATTGTCTATCAGAAAGATGACTTGGTAACCCTTGATGACGAAATGACACTATTAAGAGGCTGATTGACGACGTAAAATTGGTGAATGCCAAGCTTCACAGTTTGTCTCATCGCCACAAGGTTGCCTGCTTGTCGGTCTTCTACAGGCTGTACTTCGGTGAGTGTGCCCAAAAACTCCACGACCTCTTCCCACCGACCCCCTTCTACCATCGGACATCTAGACGCTCTGCAAGTTATCATCCCTACCTTATTGCTAATCCACCAATTCGCACTAAGCGTTTTCAAACGTCTTTCATAATGCGCACAGCAAAGGAGAGGAACTATATGCCTGCGTCTGTGTTACCGAACGCTTACAACCCTAATCTCTTCAAAGTTAGAGTCAACAGGCTTCTGCTGGATAAGCTCGTACCATCGTTGACTTTGTCTCTGTCATCTCTGACCTAGACTAGAGAGTCTAGGTCAGATGATGACAGAGATAAAGTCGACAAAGACGAGACGATGACGGAGACAAAGTCGTTGCGTTTTAACACAAGGCAAATAAAAAAAAAGAATCAACTGATAATTTAGTGATTGTCTCGGTGGTCTAGTGGTCGTAAGCGCGACTGATGAGCATGAGGTCCCGGGTTCGATTCCCAGCTCGGGCAAAGTGTTATTGGGTTTTTCTATAAGAAATTTCTCAGTTGCAGCCACGGAGTCTGGCTTCGTGTGCAGTTGATGGCAATAGGCTTGCCCCCTATTACATGCAACTTAAAAATAACTATTACCAACTTAACAACTACACCAGCACGTTCTGGGATTTCTGGTCTGATTTTATGTGTTAATTCAGTGTACTGACAAAAATCTTATGGCGAAATGTTTGCACATATTACTTCTTTGTACATACTTATGAGCTCAAAACCTGAAAGTATCTTAAATGCTTAAACTTCATCAAGTGCCGTCCGAAGGACGTGTACTGGAACTAGTCTTAGCAAGTGGTTCCACTAGTAAGTTTCACTTGAAAAGCAAGGGTGCCCTTCAGTCCAGTACAGAAAAATTATAGTAGAAGTGGTATGCAACCAGGTTTCTTCTGGGTAAGCTCGTACCATCGTCGACTTTGTCATTGTTATCTCTGACTTAGACTAGAGTCAAGAGCAAACCCATCGCAAATAATAAAATAAAAAAACCTGCTATTAACACTCTAACTGCCTGTTTTTTACGAAGGCAACAGTAGTCAATGGAATTGGGCGCGATTAACGATCGAAGATCGAAGGCTAGTATCTACATGGTAAGGTCCAAAATTTGCAGCCTACACACATTACATTAATCAGATCTATACAAAACTTTCATGTCACTAAATCACTGAAGTTGTTTCTAGTTACCACAGTAAAAAACCGGCCAAGTGCGAGTCGGACTCGCGCACGAAGGGTTCCGTGCCATTATTTATAAAAACCGGCCAAGTGCGAGTCGGACTCGCGCACGAAGGGATCCGTACCATTATTTTTAAAAAAGAAAAAAAAAACTTATGTGTATGGGAGCCCCCCTTAAATATTTTTTTTCTGTTATTATTATTTGTTGTTATAGCGTCAACACAAATACATAACCTGTAGAAATTTCAACTGGCTAACTATCACGGTTCATGAGATACAGCCTGGTGACAGACGGACGGACGGACGGACGGACAGCGAAGTCTCAGTAATAGGGTCCCGTTTGACCCTTTGGGTACGAAACCCTAAAAAGTAATATTGTTCAAAGTTGTCTCCCTTTATTTTAATCCATATTTTTTTGATTTCATTTTATAGTGGAAGCCGGTAAATTTTTGACCTAACTGTTAGTCATTTTGTGTAAATTTCAATTCAAAACGATGAATGAAAACATTATCAGGAAACCAGTATGTCCGCAGCACGACCAAAAACAGTTTCAGGCTCGTCTTCAGGTCTCACAATATTCCCTGGTAAGAGGGGTTCAGTTTTAGAGAAGGTAAAGTTGGATTGTGTTTTGTTTTTTGGATTTTTCTCGGTTGAAAATAGTTATTTGTTACCTATACAAGAGTGCAAAGTTGCTTTTTTAACCGCGTGTTTAACTTTGATGACCGAGCAAGTGAAGGATTCTAAAAATTAGAATCCTGAGCGTTAGCGAGGGAATCAAAAGAGCACGAGGTGAAAAATCTTTGCACTCGAGTGCAACACGTAACTTTTCATCCCACCTCAGCGAGGAAATTATTAAATGCAAAAAAAAACATTGACAATCACAAGATACTTTTATTTCAGTTTAGGTATTAACTACTACAACAACAGTGTACAACAGGGGTTCAGGAAGTTTGAGAAATGTTGCTATTTGTCGTGGGATACTGCCAATTTTATTAGCACCCATAGGCTGTCTAACACACTTTCCGTTGCGATATTGTAGAAAAAATGGTTGATTGGAGTGTTAGGCGGGCGTAAGGCTTTGTTACGTCGTATTCCTTTGCGAATGACGAAGTTGCGGTCTCTTTTTGTCTTTATATTAGGTAAATTAATTAATAGTAAGTCATCTGAATGTTTCTCAATGTTTTTGACATTTAGTTGTGTTAGTTCAATAGTTTGACATGCTCCATCTTATACCTACCAATAATAATAAAAACCTGTAACGTAAAGAGTATTGTAGTAGATTTATTAATAAAATTGATATGCATGTATAAATATGCCTATCAACATCTACTAAGTACGTATTAGATTATGTTTAGTAGTTGATAAATATACTTAAGTAGATACTGAATGTGCAACTGACTTACTTTTACCGCCAAAAATACGGAATCAGGTGCTTCGTTAAGAAACTTTTTTGATAGACGACAAGATGAGGCTTTTTTTTTAAAATGCCACTAATTAATTTATTTCTTTCATCTTTATTGTTGCTTTCATAGGATTGAATACGTACTCCATAGAGTGCTTCATTTCTTGGTCTCGGATAAAACTTTTTCTGAGAATGTTTTGGCTCCTTTATCTAGTCGCCACGTGTTAAACATATCGGACTGTTTCAAATACTTCTCGCGTGATTGTTGTGGGAGAAAGCTCATTTGCGCATTATTAACAGTTTTCTGTTGGCGTCAAATAAACTTCCTCGTCGCTAGAATCACTCATTTAGGTTTTTCACTTGTTTTCAAGTTTCATGTTTAACATAAGGTTTTAACAATATGACGTGAAAACGTGAAAAGAAAATAGCGAGCGCAAAGCAAATTGAAAAAAAGTAGGTACACCAAGTTGGTTCCGAGTCTGAGTTTTTAAAAAATTAATAAAGGTTTTATGATAAATTCGACATCATGGAGGTAGAAGTAAATAGGTTTAAAGATGTTTTAAATCCACAAACTTAGTGCACACGATGTTCTAAATTCAATTTACTTTTTCCTCTAGCGGATAAAAACGGCTTTTGCACTCAGATATCGAAGAGCTAAAAAACTCTTTCCGAGATGGGGGGATGAAAAAATAGTATATAGATATGTGTCCAAGTATGTCCCGGTGTCAAGTTATCCCAAAGAGCAATATTTGTATATATGTATTTATTTGCTGTTTAATCACGTTCTCGAAAATGTATCTAATGATTTTGACGAAAGTTTTATTATACGTGTTTACGGCGGCGAAAAATCGAGCTAGCTAGATTTCATATCTGGGAAAATTCATTTTCTGTATTCTCACCCGAGCAGAGCTCGGTCACCCAGCCCCTTAGTACCCATAACAACTTATTGTTTAGAAAAAAATGTCGATTTGGCTAGGATCTTCTATGGTAGTGGTTAACAAAAACTGGGTTTAACTAAGGATGCGCGCGTCATCATTGAAAAGAGCTTTTGCAACCATACATATTGTGTAAGATTTTTTCTTTAGGATACCAGGATATAGAATCAACTTTACAATAAGAGTGTCATCACGACACTAACATTTCTAAAAATCTCACTAGTGACTGTATCAAATATTTCGCAAAATCCAATATAGTCCCACCACAAAATCTTGGCCAAACGTCGTATATTGGGCCAAGATCGAAGACGCAACACTTCGGTAACCTCACCAAAGCATGGCCGGTGTGATTGCAACCGTTCTTCAATCCAAACCTAATAGAGGGGTTGTAATTCAACCCCGGGTTCCGAGACCCGAGATCCAGGATCCGTCAGACACAAAGATGTCAGTGTTAGTGTGCGTCCACACTGCAGTCCTAGCGCGGTGGCGATAGCGGGAACGAAATATCAAACATATGAAACTGCCGCTAATGGCCACACTGAAGTGACACAGGCAGGCGCGACGCGCGACCGGCTTTGTCTTAGCGAGTGTAATTTTCAAACATTCCTATCCGCGACTTATGGCCACACTGCGGGCGACAAGCACAAGCGACCTAAGGTACGGTAGGCAGGGGTATCAAACCATTTCGGTCTTATTGCTATATGCGTGTCTGATTTTTTTGTAATGGAAACCTTTTTTAGCCTCTATGAGCGATTTTATGTAGGGTAAAAAACTATGGGTTCACGTAAATATAATATTTCCTTCCATCCCATGTCAATACATGGGATGGAAAGAAATATTATTATTTAAATTAAAAATATATAGAAATAGTATTAAATTCAATGAATTTAATACTATTTCTTTCTATTTTTAATTTAAAAATTACTTAAATAAATATTATCTATTAAATATAAATATTTTTTTTAACCGCAGTGTTATGAACAATTTCTCTGTGGGACTAATACTTTTGCAAAAATTTGTACGCAAAAGTGTAGTAAGAGGTATCTTCTCTGGTGATTTTAGGTGATATTTTATTGAGGAAGTAGTCAAATGTTGACACGGACATTCGAGTGTACTCAAAGAATTTTGTAAGGTCTTCCTAACCTCAGTTCGTCTTATAAATTTAAAAAAATCACCATCAACTTACCTGTTTTTATTAATTTCTTGCATGCCATCTCTTGTGTTCAACAATTCCCATCTCAGGATCGGACCATCTAATTTAAATGACAAATCCTCGTCCATGGTTTGCAACACCTGAAATACACCTAAACATCATCATCATCAGCCTCTACTGTTCCCACTGCTGGGACACAGGCCTCTCAATGAGAGGGAGTGGACTTTAATCTACTACACGGGCCCAGTGCGAATTGCTAGATGTCACATGTCTTCGATTTTTTAGTTCTAGGACATGCCTTCACCGTTTGAGAGCAGCGGTGATGAAATAAATTACACAAAGTAATGCGGCTGCCTGGGGTCGAACCTACGACTTACTGTTCGTTAGTCCGGCTTGCCACCACTGGGCCACTGCTGATACGCCTAAACGCTACAACGCTACTCGCCACCGTGCGTCTCCGCCGTCGCGCCCGCCACAGGCCTCCGCCACCGCGCATTCAGTATGGTTGCATACTTAGAGTTGATTAGTTTCTCAATGCTTTGAACATTTGGACATCCTTTGTGTACCTGGCTTTATTTCAGTCGGATTGTGTAATTGGTTGGTTATTAATTTATTGTTGTGAACTAGCTTTGCCCTTTGGGGTTTCTTATTGGCAGAAATTATAAACAGTTTCATCCGCTATCTCTTTGGTAGACGAGTTTTCTTAAATATTTTCTCTGTGCATAGTTTTATGCTTTTAGACTCTGTGGTGCAGGCTGTGTTATATGTTAGTGAATTTTAAATTTTTACTTCAAAGAGAAAAGCTCTTTTTAATCAAAAAATACTGTCTTAAATGACAGTTGGGAAGAACAAATAAAAAAAAAGAACAATTTAAAAGTATGAAAACTATGAAGCTTACGAGTATGTTTGCCATAGCAAAATTGCGGCTTATTTTTATGGTTTTTTAAGACTGCTGCATTGCTCTAGTGATTTCAACCGCTACTGCTGAGTGCGAGGTCTTGGGTTCAATTCCTAGTTCGGGTAAAGTATTTACTGGCTTATCAAGCATTGTTATGCTTGATAAGCCAGTAAATACTAAA
This sequence comes from Cerastis rubricosa, assembly GCA_949152445.1. Taxonomy (NCBI): domain Eukaryota; kingdom Metazoa; phylum Arthropoda; class Insecta; order Lepidoptera; family Noctuidae; genus Cerastis; species Cerastis rubricosa. The sequence continues at coordinate 7,733,284 of OX424547.1, forward strand.
TATGGTACTTTTTAGTAAACCCATATTTCGCCATAATATAAAGTGTTTATATTATGGCGAAATATGGGTTTACTAAAAAGTACATCACTACCAACTAACGGGGGATTACTGGTGATTTGATGTTTATATGCAAATGAACTTAAAAACTAGGTGTTATCAAAATTAAAATACTTTATTTTACGTAGGCCTACAGGAGCACTTATACAAGACAAGGTCCAAGGTCGTCAACAAGGTTCGGGTTTGTCGTTGCCTATGGAGACGAAGCGGCAAGAAACTCCATGGTTACTCTTTTAAAATCATTTGGTTTTACAACATTTGAAGATTAAAATATCCTCCAAAATTCCTCCTATAGGAGGACAGCGTAGGCCCGACAATAAGTCGTTGTTTACTACAAAAGGTAGAACAAGATAAATAATATTAAAAAAGGAATAAACAAAGCCTACAATGTCCACACATTCACAAAAAAAACGGTAAATAAAAAGAATCTATACTAAAAAAAAAAATTATAAGAAAACTAAAAAATATAATATCAAACAGCGAAGTGGAAGCTATTTTAGGAGGAACTTAATGTGATTTCCTCACAACAGCCCACGCTGTAGATGAATAACTAATTCCTGAGAAACCCGCCTTCCATAAATTTTCCCTCCGACTTACTCAAGCTTACCTAAGATGGTTGGTTAAATTTTCTCTGTGATCAGTCTGTGGTCTAAATCGGAAACTTGGTTTTTTTGCTTAGTTTTTATTGGATCGAAATTCTTTTTAAATAAATGAGAAGTATTTGCTATAAACTTCGTAAATACATAGGTATATTACTCGTTATGTACTTTTACGATAGTACCAGGTCTGATATTGGGTAAATAAAACAGCTTCTCATTTTACATAATTCATGTTTGCATAAATCGACAAAATGTAAGACATTTTTTTTTTTTTTAATTGTTTTTTTCTTTTGCATGTGTAACCAATGTGTATTTTTAACCAATAACAGTATCGCCATTCCTCTTGTAGCGACCTACAAAGAGCAACAAATAACAAAAAGTACTACAGCGCCATCTATGATAAAAGTGTAGAAATAATATATGGTCTGAATCTCGCAAGCAACGTTTACGAGTAGAAACCCGACAACAACTGTCGGGCAGTGGCCCACCAGACATAACACCCGTCTGGTCGGAGGATCCTCCCTTTTCAATGGAGTATCAAGGAAATTTACACCCTGTTCCTGAAACCCCTTAATTCCAATCATCATCATCATTCTCTTGGCCTTATCTTTCCCATTGCAATTGGGGTCGGCGCATCATGTCTTCTTCTTCCGTACTTCTCTATAACTCGTAATCTCATCATACATCTCCTATTATTCGCCATTCTTCTAATCTATTAAATATGTTTATCTTTAGCAAGCAACAAATTAACTGTAAAAAATTATTTTGGAAACGGGAAAACGTCACGAGAAAATCAGGACTCTGTTATCCTCGGTGATCATTGGTCAATGATCGTACACTACAACTACTTACAAGTTTGCCCTTATTGAAGTGATAACTTCCTACGGGAGGGCAAACCGCTTTGTAACGTACCGCGTTATGGGGCCACTCTGTCTAGCTTCCCTTTCTCTCACGCATACGGCAGCAGGCTTAGATTAGTTTAAGTTATCACTTCTGTCGAGCGTCCCGAGCGAGCACGCGTTTTTTTTTTTGCCAATTGAATCTATTATACCAATATGTTAAGACCGAAATCATCATTATTTTCACACCCAAAAATATATAAACCGACTCCCAATCCGTTTGAGCAAATCGCGTACCATTTATATTGTTTAGCTGAGAAATTTTCCGGTCGCTAGAATTTGAAATACAATTCACAGCCAATAGAAGATGGCGTTGGGACCGTCTTTCAAATAAATCGACATCTTTATGAAATGGTATCGATAAATTTCAGTGGCCCACAATATCGTGAGACACTGTCGCACACTAGTATGAAATATTAACGCCACTCGATTATTTTTCGCTATCTTTAGCGAGCATTCTTCTAGAAGATAACAGGGAAATGTTTATTCTTTCTGTAGTACTTCTAATGGTATTGTAGTCTCTAGCTAATAGCTATTCTTGTATGAAAGTAGAGAAGTAGACGATTTCTGCATCAGATAGTATTATGTATATATATGCATATTTAGTCTGTTTGCCTGTCTGTTTGTTCCGACTAATTTCAGAAACGGCTGGAGCGATTTTGACAGGACTTGGCAGATAGCTGAAGTTACAAGGAGTTAGGAGAGGTAACGTAAGCTACTTTTATTAAAAAAAAAAAGAATTAGGGATCCGTACAAAAAATGAAAATTTTTGAAATTGAAAATAAGGAAGTTATGTTTTTATCATAATTTCACGTGGACGAAGATGCAGCTAACACTAGTTTTCAATAAGATATTTTGATGAAAAGGCTTTCGAAAACCAAAATCAAGCTAAAAGGACTGGCAAGCTAAATGCGTTGGTCTAGCGGTCTTCAACGCTATTGCTGAGCTAATGCTGAGGCCCTGGACCAGGTTTTGATATCCAGATTGGGCAAAGTTTTCTTGGGTATTTCCATTTAAAATAACTCGATAACCTGCGTGGTGGTAAAAAACGCAAGTATTGTTGTGAAATGATATTATTATTTATTAAATTCTCCTTAGAAGAACAAAAGAGAGCTCATTGAACGCAGACAGACAATACAATGGAGCATTTGATTCAAGGACAAAACAAAAGTTTTTTTTTTTCACAATACCTGTCTGGAAAAACACAGAACTTGTCAGCCTTAAAATTCAGACAAGACATGTCCAATTTGTCTGATAAGTTTCCATGGAATACAATTGAGTTAGATGGCTGAAATATACAGACTTTTTACATAAACGAACTCAATGCCAACTTGTTTTGCTTCGCACATATTCGCATCAGTACAAGAACATATACAAAACATCACGCCTGTAATCCCTGAAGTGATACGCAGAGGTGCACCTAATAGTACACCCACATTTCGCCAATGATGTCTTAGTCCCATGTAATAGGGGCGAGCCTATTGCCATCAACCAGGCACAAATCCAGACTACGTGGCTACTAGTGAGAAATTCCTGATGAAAAAACCCAATAGCACTTTGCCAGACATAGGAATCGAACTTCATGGTCAGCAGTCAAACAGTTTAGGTAATGTTGAAATATATTCGGGAAAAAGCTGCTGCTCATCATCATCATCATCATCAGCCTATAATGTTCCCACAGCTGGGACACAGGCCTACTCTCTATGAGAGGGAGTGGGCTGTAACCCACCACGCGAGCCCAGTGCGTGTTGGTAGATGTTACATGTCCTCGAATTTTTAGTTCTAGGACATGCCGGTTTCCTCACGATGTTTTCCTTCACCGTTTTGAGAGCAGCGGTGATTTTTCAAATAAATTACACAAAGTAATGCGCCTGCCTGGGTTCGAACCCACGACTTACTGCTCGTAAGTCGGGACTGCCACCACTGGGCCACCGCTGCTCTCAGCTGCTCGGCTTACCAAACATTTTTCTTTAAATATACCGCAAACCTTAAACCCAACTGATTAGCATGTCAGCCAGTTAGAAAGACAGAGATTCGAGGTAAACACCTCCTTATGGGTATTCGGGTAAATTCGTTTGGCAACTACGATACCACAAGCAGCAAACAAGTCATAAACTCCGAACCAGTTTTACTTCGAAAGGTTTAATACTAATTAGTTGCTCATCTGAGACAAGTGAAAAAAAAAACTACAAGCTGGCAAAAACCAAACCTTATTTTTTTTTTACAAAATAACATGTCAACTACAACTTTTCTTATAAAAAAATGTAATATTTTACACAAAACCACACTATCGTAAGGGTAAAAATAATAAAATGGCGGCCATCCAATGCGTGAAAGTGGCAGCTCCTTAATAGCTTGAACACTTATTTAATAAGCTGTTATAAGCAAACACTGTTTCATGAAAGATTTTGTAATAACAGCATTTTCAGTCCCCTTAATCTTTTAAGGAAAGTTGTGACGATATTTTACTTCGCCTGAGGTGAAATTACTGCGTCTTTATAAAGCTTACCTACTATGATTTTAACTACAAAAAAGAGGTCCCTAAAGAATGTTTATCTATGTAAAGTAGTTATTTTTTGTGTTGATATAAACTATGCGATGTGATAGCTTATAAGAACCGTGGAGAAACAATTCAGTATAACAACAGGATGGTAACAGGAATTACAAGATGACGAATTCGCGTGTCGGACTTATCATCATCATCATTCTCTTGCCTTTATCCCAATCTTAATTGGAGTCGGCGCAGCATGTCTTTATCTTCCATACTTCTCTATTACCTACTTGTCATTTCATGACACACCTCTTTTCTTGCCATATCATCCTTCACACAATTCAATTAAATTCCATTCAAAACATTTATTTCAGACTTTTCGGTTCATAGAGTGTTAGTAGTACATCAAAATGACTTAAATAAACCTATGTTAGTAATTCACAAATCACAAATACAACAATTAAGAGACAAAAAGACACAGACACAGTCCATCCATCGTTTCTTTGGTCTTCCTCTACTCTTATAACCATCCACATTCATTCCCAAAACTTTCCTCACGACATTTTCCTCCGCATCACATGCACATACCACGACAACTGATTATCACACATCTTTTCAGTCACCGTCGCCACTTTCAAACTTACTCTTATGTACTAATTTCTTATTTTATTCGCGTAACAATACATCCCCTGTATCCCTTGTCTTCTATACAAATAAATCAAATTTAAGTGTCTGTTTGTAATTTAGAAAACAGTCTTTACGGAATGCATATGAAAGTGTATACGGTACTTTTAACAAAAACACAACACAATTCTTGTCTTTCTGCCCGTGTGTGTTTGTTCCGTCTCTACGTAACGGCTGAACCGATTATATGAATCGAATACCGACCCGAATATATCATACCTGCATGCTTAAAAAGTAATTCAATGGGATTTAAGAACTTAGAGAGTTGTATTGATGATTTTAATGATTTTATCTGAGTAAAACCATATTTGTTACAGTCGCGAATCATATTTTAATCAACGTACATACATGCAAATGCTAAAAAGGTAAGATAATTTATTTGAATGTTGCGGGCTCCTACCCTGGCGTTTCATCATCATCAGCCTATAATGTTCCCACTGCTGGGACACAGTCCTCTTCTCAATGAGAGGGAGTGGGCTATATAATCCACCACGTGGGCCCAGTGCGGGTTGGTAGATGTAACATGTCTTCGAATTTTTAGTTCTAGAAACATGCCGGTTTCGTCACGATCTTTTCCTTCACTGATTATAAGGGCAGCGGTGATGAAATAAATTACACAAAGTAATGCGCCTGCCTGTGTTCGAACCCACGGCTTACTGTTCGTAAGTCGGGGCTGCCACCACACTTGGCCACCGATTCACTTTAACCCTATCAATAATTATTCATTCGTAGTTACCACGCCTGGTAATAATAGCAATAATCAGCTCAACAACTTATAATTAAGCATCCTGTATTCAGCTACAAACATCCTCAGTTAAGACAATGCAAGCACTTCCATGTAGACACGTTTTAATACTAACTAGCTGACTAGGCTACGGAATAGAATCTAGACCGTATCATTGCGGCATCCTAACATCTGCGTCGCCGGTCCATTTGCATATCGTAACAGATTCCTACACACAATGCCATCCTGCGGAATCGTCTGAGCTTTTGCACAGATTTAGTCGAGGATGTGTGGATTATGTTGTTATATCCTTACACAGGGTTTCAGAAATGCTAGTTCCTATCTAGCTATGTTTGTATTTTGTCACCTCAGAATGATAATCGAGCTTTAACTGCGTTGGGGTCCAGTCCAGTCTAACCAGATCCAACTGAATTACAGTTCTTAATATGGAGCGACTGCCCATCTGACCTCCACAAAAAATATTACTGGTAAACGACCTTTTTAGGGTGAAATATCATGCTTACAGTAAAACTCAATGCAACGAACTCGAAACATTGTGCGAATGGATGCATTGAAATAGTAAACGGATAATGGAAGTATTTAAAGTAAAGTTTTAAGTTAAAAACTAGTATTATTAAAAAAAAAACATTAACCTGCAATATCTCCGTAACTGAAAGATTTTCAGGTGTGGTCTAGAGCAAAAAAAACTGAACAAGTTGACGGGGAAAAATGTGCCTTTTGGGCTTGACCTACATCTAAACTAATATTATAAAGAGGAAAGATTTGATTGTTTGTTTGTTTGTATGTTTGTTTGTTTGTTTGTTTGTTTGTTTGCATTGAATAGGCTCCGAAACTACTGGTCTGATTTGAAAAATTCTTTCAGTGGTTTATAGCCCATTTATCGAGGAAGGCTATAGGCTATATATCATCACGCTACAACCATTAGGAGTGGAGCAGCAATGAAAAATGTTGCGAAAACGGGGAAAATATGACGCAAACGAAGTTGCGCCGGACAGCTAGTCTATTATACTATTGTGTATGGTGCACTTGTGTTTTCCGAAAAAAATACCCTTTAGTTATTTGTTCTCGCACATTTACATAATTTGATTACAAAAACACCGTATCAACCCAATATTTATTTATTTATTTAAACTTCATGTACAATAGTGGTACATAGGCGGACTTAATGCCACAAGGCATTCTCTACCAGTCAACCATTGGGTTAAAAAGGACAACATTGTGGTAAGGTACAAAAACAATATCTAACAATATGTAATTAATTTCGAAATTGCCTATAAGTTACATAGATACTAATACACAAATACAAATAAAATAGACTAATACATATTTTAACAAATACCAAAATAAAAAACGAGAGAACTAATAATAATTACTGTGACTAGACTTCTAACTGCGAGCTACTTCGTTTTCAATATGTTTTGAAGACACAAATAAAAGAAAACCACCCTGGAATTTAGCAAACATATTTAATTTTTTAATTTAAAACTGACTGTAGCTAGGTTTTTCATAAAAATATTTTACAAAACATTGTATATTTTGGTTAGTTATATGCTAGACATTTAAATCTCAAATGAATAGAGTACTTTGAACTCCGGTTAAATTGTTCGAAGCGGTTATTTCGGCAGCCGCGGCGGTTAAATAGAGGTTCTCACTTTGGATAACAATGTTTGCAGAAGTTTCATAACTAATTGATTTAAGTATTGATTTTTATTTTAAAACGCATATAGTTTAGTTGTGTTATTGTGTGAATAGTCTTTTAGATTTAAATTGACTCTGGTCACTAACACTATGATTGCACGGTTGGCGCAGTGACTAAGCGATTGACTGCTGCGTATCGCGGGTTCGATCCCCACACAGAACAAATATTTTTAAGGCCTACAGATAGTTGTTCTGGGTCTGGCTGATTGTGTATATGAGTTCAAATGTTTGTAAACGCACACGATGCAAGAGAAATTCCAAGTGTGGCGCAAAGTTAAAAAAAAAACAATTACTTTGGAAACGGGATATTTATCATGCTTGCTAATATCGGAACCCAAAACAAATAGTAAACATGCTAAATATTCCGTTTCCAGTGTTATTGATCATTTTAATTATTGCAAATATGAAATGGTTGAAATTTCTTAAATAATCATCATCTTTATTACACAAAAAAGTGGTGACAACATTGTGTGAAGTCCAGGGAGTCAGGACTCCTGGGCTAGGTTATAGACCTTTGTTACAAGAGCCATTGGCCTCACCCAGAAGATATTGAGACTATGGGAAGGTTAAAAGAAGCCTGAATTGAATTTGAGAGAGTTTTCGTGTGTGTGTGCGTGTGTGTGTGTGAGTGTGAGTATAATTGAATGATCAGGAAGGAAATGAGAAATGGCTTGACAGGGATTTAAGTGCTTAGTTTAAATACAATTACCGATGTAGATAGTCCACAAGAAGTAGAAGCAATTTGGTGGCCTACCATGGCGTTTTTAAAGCAGCATTGTTTTAATCTTATTCCAGAGTGGGACAGAGATGGCGCTAGAATCCTCTACAGCTCCGTCTCTTTTCCACACTGGAATAAGATTAAAACAATACTGCTTACTGCTTACTACTTGCTTGTTCTGTATGGTGTCGGACGTAAAGAATAGCACCATCCCATATCTTCCCGTGGGTGTCGTATGAGGCGACTAAGGGACTTACCAGAGAATGTGCAGCAGCGTTCTGTGTTTTTGTAACAACCCGCCTGCCAAACGTGGCGATTATGGCAAAACACCTGTTGTGTCAATGTCAATGTGGCGTTGGGGCAGGCCTATGTCCAGCAGTGGACGTGTTTCGGCTGAAATGATGATGATGATGAATACTGCTTAAGACGTCATAGTATCCTCTGAGGTCGATTTTGAAAAAACAACAACCCTTTCGTAACTTTCAAAGTAGGTATAAGGTTTTAATGCATCATTTCAGATGACGCATCAATTTGAAAATAACCTTCTTTTTTCAAAGAACTTTTTATAGCTATCATCCCGGGAAATAATAATCAGACTATTTAAACTAAACCTTCTGCTATTTCCACCAAATGACCAACTTCAAATAATAACATGAAACCAACTCAATTGTTAGTTCAGGACAACATACAATGAACTCGCTTTAACTTACTTTTGAAATGTCAGCTCACTTCTAGCGTTCTCCGTAGAAGTAGTCCTACATATAAGGGAACATAACCTCCCGCCTGTATTTCCAAATGGGTTAGACAGAGGGAAACCTACTACGACACCCACATGTCGCCAGTTATGTAATAGGCTAATCCTATCGCCATCAACAGGGCACAAATAAAAAGTTGCAGTACAAGATTGAAGTGCCTTAACCAAAATGCAATTCAATTAATTTCGACGGCACGGTTGGCGTAGTGGTTGAGCGATCGATTGTGCGTGTCGCGGGTTCGATCCCCGCATGGAACAAATATTTGTATGGCCTGCAGATAATTGTTTCGGGTCTGGCTGGTTGTGTATGTGAGATTAAATGTTTTTAAACGCACTCACGATACAGGAGAAAAGGCTAGTGTAGCGCAAGGTTTAAAAAAAAAAAAGCAAAAAAATTTGAAACAATTAAAAAAAACGTCTTCAAAAACACAAAAACGAGAAAATATATCAAAAATAACTTTAGCTTCAGAAGTCGGTAACTTTTGCTACATTGCTTCTATTTTTTTTATGCTTTTGCAAGTTGAACAAAAAAAAAAACAGGAAAATAAAAAATGTTTCCAGCTGAAAGCTACACGCAAGCTACTAAGTGTATATGTGTGTATGATTATAGAATGTCCTCAGTACAAATCCAAAAAGTTACAATAGGGTATAATACTGGGTAAAAAAAAACGAAATTCTATTTTGTCCGTCAGACAGGTACTTAAAACAAAAAATACGTGTCCACGTATATTGTTTTATCAAAATATGTATAAAAAAATTAGTAAGTTAAAACTCATTAAAGTTGGAGAGTGGGGGCTCACTACGTCACAAGTAGGTATAAAAATTACCTACAAGTGACGTCATGCGCCATTTCAACCCAATAATTCTCCGTAATTTTATGACCACGTGAAAAAATACGTGTCCAATACTTTTCAATCATCTACACGACAGAGAAAGAAAAAAAAATAGTGGTCATCCCCTATTCAATACTGCGATGTGTTTCATCTGAAGTTGTTCAATTACAGTCTGCGTCTAACTTGTCTAAGTTAGGATGTTCATTTTAATAAAAAGTTCAGTCTCCCTGTAATACAATAAAATAAAACGACTTGAAATAATAATGGCATGCCTTGTAATGCCATTGTTACGAACTTCTGTAGTAGCAACCATTTTATTTGATTAGTATTACTAGTAAGTTTCACTTGGAGTAGAATCCTTATATCCTAACTAAACCCTAATATCCTAATTCATATTCAGATTTCGTGCTAATACTAACTGTTTATCTATCAGTTATCTTTTCAGGCCTGGACGGCTCAACAGGTTTTGATGTGGTACTCATGTAGATCACGAAATGAGTATGATTTTCAACCTCCAAGAGAGTGAAGTCCATAGCAAAAACTAGTAAGGTTTCAAGTCATTCGTGGTGCGAGCTCCGACTCATCATATCGAGACCTTCCTAAAGGAGGAGTTTTGGCCGAAGGGTGTCATGTATCGGCGATTCCGCGGAAGGCTACGCGACACCACGCAGCACAACACGACGCCGTCAATTCGTGTACAATACTTCTTCTTATAACTGACGACATCCGATTGGCCATGGAAAACCGGCTTCTTACAGTGTTGGTTTTATTGGACTTCAGCAGTGCTTTTAATTCGGTTGATTTTGACATCCTCTTAGGTATACTTTCCTCTCTAAACATATCTCCTCCTGTGACTGCTTGGTTTGATTCTTATCTTCGGGGTCGCTCGCAGTCGGTACACTTGAATGAGGCTTACTCTGATTGGTGTGATCTTTCTGCGGGTGTTCCTCAGGGTGGCGTCCTTTCTCCTCTTCTTTTCTCCGTTTTCATTAACGCTATCACTAAGATTTTAACTTCTCATTATCATCTCTATGCAGACGACTTGCAGCTTTATCGCCATTTTAAACTGGAAGAGCTTCCAGAAGCTATCGATGCTATCAATAATGATCTTCAAAACATCCGTCAGTGGGCTAAAAATTTTGGTCTGTTAGTGAACCCATCTAAATCTCAAGCTCTCATTATTGGTGGCAGATACTTCGTAAATTTATTGGGTCATCAGTCCCTCCCGCCGGTTGTGTACGATGGTGTCGCTATAGCCTACTCCAAGAAAGTAAGAGACTTAGGTGTATTCTTGGACTGCAACCTATCTTGGCATGTTCACATTGCTGAAGTTAGCAGGAGGGTTTTTTGTTCGTATCGGTCACTTAAGCGTCTTCAGAAATTCCTGCCCTTTCAAACTAAAATTACTCTCGCTCAATCTCTTCTTCTACCTCTTCTAGACTATGCTGATGTCTGTTTTCTTGATGCAACTGAAGAACTTCTTGATAAGCTCGAACGTCTGCAAAATTTGTGTATCCGCTTCATTTTCGGGCTTCGAAAGTACGACCACGTGTCGGAATTTCGGAAGCAGCTGAAGTGGTTACCTATTCGGCAGCGTCGAGATTCTCACACTCTTTCTTTTCTTTTCTCTGTTCTTCATAACCCTAAAGCTCCTTCGTATCTTCGGGAACGCTTCGAATATCTTGTTCCTCGAGGTAAACCCTGTCGCTCATCATCATCTCTTCTCCTTCGCTTCCCTCCCCACTCCTTGCGGGATAGCCCTTCGTTAGACGTGTTCAAGAGAGGAATTAGAGAACATTTCCTGTCAACATGATTATAGTATATATATAGTATTTTATATGTATGTTAATCTATATATGTATAGTATGTATTACGTTTATTGTATGTATTAGTTTAGTTTATAAAATTAGTTGAATTAAGTTTTAAAAGTACTGTTCATGCACAAAGCTGTATCCTCTTTGGCAAATACTCCTGTTAAATAAGGTTTGCTGTAAGAAAACCCATTTCTGGGTTAAGCTCGCCGTTGTACATTAGCTATATATTATTTGTGTGTATATCTTTTAATTTTATGTGTGCAATAAAGAATAAGAATAAGAATAAGAATACTTCAATAATATTTTCGAAGTTTTTATATGCATGTATAATAGTTTGTAAGGTATGCTATGGGTCTTTGTTATCCGAATTAAATGATTTGATTGATTTATAAAAATCACCAATATTTTTAGCACGTTTGTAGCACGGAAGAACGGCTAATTACGTCCAATTTGTAAGCCAATGTGCAGTCGTGTGTCAGTCTTCAGTTGAGTTTACATAACATAACATCACGCTTGTAATCCCAAAGGGATTCAGCACGAGGTCTTGGGTTCGATTCCCGGGTCGGGCTAATTGTTATCAGGTTTTTCCATCAGGAATTTCTCAGTAGCCGCCACTGAATCTAGATCCGTGCCTCGTTTTGTGTTACAATTTTACATTTCGTATTATTTAATTGAAAGTTAACAAAAGCTAGTGCTCAAATAACCACTGATTGTGTTAACCAATCTTGAAATTGGGTTATACAGCTCGAATATTTTGTTTAATTAATGAATAGGTAGACAAATGAGGGTTGTATCATTAGGTAAATGATGTTTCAGTAGTTTCAAATTTTAAAATCATTTTCTTTAAGTACATATTTTTCTACTTAAGAAATAAAAAGTTTTGTCTATAACGATTATTCTGTAAAAAATTATGTTTATTTTTTTAAACAAGCTTTTTTTCAGATGCACTGAAAAGAAGAAAATAAATCTTAAAGTAAATGAAAACGATAAACGATAGTTTTTACAAATTAAGTTTGTCGCATATAGTTTATAGAGCATTTACCATTCACGCGACAAGCATTTGCAAAAGTTCAGGTCAATCGGACATCGGGAAGTGGTTCTAATTTTGCTTCTAAGATTCGTGTCAAACACAGTCACAGACATGTACATGCAAGTTAAATAAAAGCTTGCAAAATGATCATTGATCACAGATATTGTGTTACACCTTGCTATATTTATATATTTTGACACTAGTACTCATACAAACCTAAAAGCATGGCTTTTCTTTATAACCTACTGCTCTTCTTGATGGTAGAGTTTCTGAACAATCTGCTTGCCGCGGGCTTGCCGTATTTTTGTCGCCTAAGCACGCCACTGCACCCATGCATCTTTGCATTCATCATCATTCATCATTTCAGCCGGAAGACGTCCACTGCTGGATTTAGGCCTCCCCCAAGTTTCGCCACATTGACATAACATGGGGGGTTTTGCCATAATCGCCACGCTTGGCAGGCGGGTTGGCGATCGCAGTAAGGTTGTTACAAAAGCACAGAGAACGCTGCTGCCCATTCTCTGGCAAGTCCCTTAGTCGCCTCTTACGACACCCACGGGAAGATATGGGATGGTGCTATTCTTTACGTCCGACACTATACAGAGCATCTTTGCATTGGGAATTGGTTATTTTTTATAATTAATAAAATATTACCTAAGCTTAATGGAAATGATGTATATGGGGGGCGGGGGGGAAATGATGTACTGAACATGTAACCAAACGATTATTCTTGTATATTACGAATATTTTTGTGCTAATCATAATGTATATCGCAAATCCCGTAACTTTAGCGTAAAAGTATTACTTGTTTTGAATTTAATCGAGATTTACAAACTGAGTTATTTATGGCCGTTCTGAGAATAATATCTTAATTCATATTCTAATTTGATTCATAGCACATGCAATTAAGATTGGGATAGCAAATTATTAACTGAAAATAAAGATAAGATTATACCATACATAAAACATCAGTTGTTTTGCCCGAAGGGTTAGCCAGGGATGTTGCTATACCAAGTAATAATATACATACTAAATACACCTACATTTCACCCGTTATGTATAAGTACGTATCTAATCATATACATATATATCATGTCGTGGTTATAATACGTATATGACATAATAGGTATCATTGAATTCGGAAGAACAGTGCCTAGGTTTGTTTAGGTACGTAAGTACATTCTATACCATATTTCTAGTCCCGACGTATTATAATAATAATAAATTGACGTGGCAAAAATTTTCCTCGATCCTGTTTTATCTAAACTAATATTATAAAGAGAAAAGATTTGATTGTTTGTTTGCATTGAATAGGCTCCAAAACTACTGGTCCGATTTGAAAAATTCTTTCTGTGTTAGATAGCCCATTAATCGAGGAAGGCTATAGGCTATATATCGTCACGCTACGACCAATAGGAGTGGAGCAGCAATGAAAAATGTTGCGAAAACGGGGTATATGTGACGCAAACGAAGTTGCCCCGGACAGCTAGTTTTAAATATTACCACGAGAAAACTGATTTATACAAATAAATAATGAAAAGAAAAAAAACCGAAATCTGCAGAAAATGAAAAAGTTCTAAATGTCACCGATGCTGACCCGACTTCGAGCCAGAACGCAAAAGCCACAACCACCATCTCCGGGCTCGTTGCTGAGCTCCGCCTCACATCTGCCGGGACGCGCCATATCCGTGGGCGCTGAGTCATCGGTTGCTGCAGTTGCGTCGAGCTAGAGCGACGAGGTTTTCGCCGTCGACGCCATCACCACCACGACGACGAGGAAGAGGACGGCCCCCAGCGGGCTTGGGACCTCGAAGCCAACAGGCCCCGAACAGGGTCCCCGCTGCCGGTGAAAACGTGTCGCGCATGCGATGGACTGAGTCCATTAATGAGAACGTTATGCGCGCATATTATGGGGCTACTGAGGGGGGAAGCAACTTGACTGCGTACCGTGGTCGGAAGCTCTCTCTTTTTCAGGTGCTTGAGCCAGCTATCAGCGTGTCGGCGCAACGACTGTCGGATCAGGTGCGGTTCATCCAGCGTAACCATGTGCTGGATGACAATGTACTTGATGGACTACGCCTCGACTCACGGAGTAACCCGGAGTGTAAAGGTTATCTCTGAAAGTACAGAATCGATTATAAGATATTTTTCACTGAAAGACAGCTACATTCACGGCATGGTTGACGCAGGTTGGCAGGTTGGCTGAACGATTGGCTGCAGAACTGCGTGTTCGATTCCAGCACGGAACTAATATTTGTATGGTCTACTGGTACCTTCCGAGTCGGGCTGTTGGTGTAACTGCTAGCCTGTGTCATCCCTGTGATTGTGCATATGCGACCTCAAATTGTAAACACACCCACGATACAGATAAAATTACCTTGTAAGCAAGTGAATTATTAAATACTTTGTTTGCAAGTGGCATTGGATATGCTTTATGTTAAAGTTGACATCCACACGGACGAAGCTGTGGATGTAGTATTAGTTACAGTCGGACTTTAAATGATAAGCCACTTGGCACTGTTCGTATTTTACCCGTGTAATGCAAATCGGGTATAGTCGGTCATATTCCTGCATAGTACAGAGTGAGTACCCAAAGTCAACCAATTGCAGGTCTAGCAACCATTACCTAGCAACAATTTGTTTTAACGTAGCCACGGTAACGCTTGGCATACGGAGAAATTATGAAAAGTAATTTCAACATCGAAAAAACTCGATCCCACGATTTTATCCGAACGCATGGCGTCCAAGGTGACGTTCATGACAATTAATCGATTCACCAAAATTCGAAATAATCGTCTGTGACATCGACACTTCAAGTGTCTAAAAACCTATCCAAGGTTTTCAGAAATAAAGAGTATTTTATGAGCTCTAATTCAAAGGAGCTCAATAAGAAATAGGTTGGGTAAACGTATGTAACATTTTATAATTTTTTCATTAAGAACTTATTAGTAATTCTTCAACCTCTTTGAATAAGACTATTTCCGATTATTAGTAATATAACATCTTGTTTACGAGCATGCGGTTTAAGTTCGTGTTTAATCGTGTAACCTCGTGAATGTATAAAACTGGATAATTGGAAAGTTTGAAAGTGGCTCATCAATTAACGTCCGTGACTGTACATACAAACTTTCAGGTACCTGCTAAACGTTCACCTACATTTTCGAAAAATGTTACAGCTAATTAAGACCGATTACAAATTATCTATACAAAACGAAATTTCCGATTATCTATTTTTTAAAGACTTTTCGAAAATGTTTTTAGTAACTTTTTTAGACCTGTGTATCCTGCTTATGTGTATTACTTTTCATTAAAATCAGTACAGTCATTTTGGAAAATAAGGACTTGAAAGTTTTTATGAAATGCCGTAACGTGTAATCGCTCTTATGTTGTGAGCAAAAACTAATATTCTCAAAACAAAAACCCAAAAACGATATTCTGTCAGTCGTTATCCGTCTCAACAATTCAAATCAAACAAAGCGATTCCCAACGCTTTTTCAGGAATCATACCAACAAAAAAAAAAAAAAAAAACACGCCAACTGCAGCATTCCGACACAAGAAACTCGAAACTCCAGAAAGTATTCAGGCAATTTTTGCATGGTAATGCCATGGACATTACAGATGCATTTATTCATTTTCATGACTACGTCAAATAAAATGTCGGCAAGTTCGTCTGAACTAAATTTAAATAGCTGTAAAATATTTTCTTTTTTAGAGGTACAAGTATTTTTATTGGGTATGCGGTGTTGCGGTGGTTGGACTTCCTTAGTGTAGGAGGCATTTTTGACCGTCGTAAGAATTGCTTTGATTAATGTTATGCTTGGTGATTCGGGAACCCAGGTTGGAATTCTTTCATTAGTAAGCGAAACAAGTTTAAAAATGAAATGCAGTGAAGCATTTATTAAAAGCTTTTACTAAACTTGCAATGTATGTTTGTTCGGGTGGAATCTTGGAAGCTAAATTAGAACCACTTCCTGATGTCCGATTGAGCTGTAATTTTGCACACACCTTTGGTACTAAAGACATATATAACAATAATACATTCTGATGACAGACGTAACTTAATCCTGCAGCCAGGATCGTCTCCTCACGAGGGAAATCCTCAACGGTTAATTGCAGTTAATATGCCATCTGCCAACCCAACCTGGTTTCTGTTTTTTTTTTAGTAAAATAACATCAACCTGTACTCTTAACGTCCGTACTAAAGGTGTACCCAAAATAACAGTATAACCACATTTGACTACTATGTAAAAACCCAATAACACATTGCCCGACATGGGAATTGAACCCAGGACCTCTTGTTCAGCAGTCATGCTTGCAACCACTGGACCAACGAGGCAGTCAAATATAAGCAGTTTTAGTTAAATATTTTTTTCAAAAGCACTACTGGTGTTAACACTTTTTGTCGACATTTTATAAGTGCCCATGTATGTAGGCCTATGTGAAATAAAAATAATTGGATGTTGTTTTTTTTTTTTTGATTTTTAAAATCTTGCATAAGCAACATTCACAACATAAGGAGTGCTGCTGTGCATTTTTTGCTTGAAACAGTCTTTCAGCTCACAACAATCCTAATCAAATATTTTTGAATTAGTCCCCCCCGCCCTTGGGAGCTTATAAATAGCTATGCCTAACCTACATCTAATACTGGGCCTAACTCACCTAGGGGAACTAGAGCAAAACATTTTAACGAGGAAACAACACAACGGAATTATTTTCCGTAGTATTAGAACCGTCGCACACTAAACCTCTGATTGTGGCTAGGTTTTAGAAGTCAGACTGTCCGACATTTTAGTCGGTCGTAATCACCACTTAGTACTAGTGTCAGTAAGCAGTGACAGCTTAGTGTGACCGTCGGGCTGCAGGTCATACGTCTCAAGTTCGAACCCCAGACAGACACCTCTGATTTTTCGGATTCATGAGCAATTAGCATATTGTTTAATTATCACTAGCTTCGGTGAAGGAAAACATCGTGAGGAAACCAGCATGCTTGAGAGTTATTTCTCGACGGCATGTAAAGCCAAGTCAGAGGCCCATGGGCGGCATAATATAAAATAAATAAATTTATTTAGAAAGTATTACAAAAGTTTACATTATGGTGCAGTAGTATTATTTCTCATACAATGGTATAGTTAGTACATATAAGTAAACTATAACTAAAACATATTCAAAAGTTGCAAGTAATGATAGTTCAATGGGGAAGCCCGTTAAAAGCTAATTGTAGATGGCACGACTATAGCTGGTTCTCAATCTGACCACTCATTGGTCAGATTGAGAACCATATTATTTCTCATACAATGGTATAGTTAGTACATATAAGTAAACTATAACTAAAACATATTCAAAAGTTGCAAGTAATGATAGTTCAATGGGGAAGCCCGTTAAAAGCTAATTGTAGATGGCACGACTATAGCTGGTTCTCAATCTGACCACTCATTGGTCAGATTGAGAACCATATTATTTCTCATACAATGGTATAGTTGGTACATGTAAGTAAACTATAACTAAAACATATTCAAAAGTTGCAAGTAATGATAGTTCAATGGGGAAGCCCGTTAAAAGCTAATTGTAGATGGCACGACTATAGCTGGTTCTCAATCTGACCACTCATTGGTCAGATTGAGAACCATATTATTTCTCATACAATGGTATAGTTAGTACATATAAGTAAACTATAACTAAAACATATTCAAAAGTTGCAAGTAATGATAGTTCAATGGGGAAGCCCATTAAAAGCTAATTGTAGATGGCACGACTATAGCTGGTTCTCAACCTGACCAATGAGGTCGAGCTATTATGAAATATAAAATTACATTACCAGATTTTCAACCAATGACCGGCGATGCTTGGAACCAGCTATGGTAGCGCCATTAGTTCCACAGTTTCCATCCCCATTCAGATGTTTGGTAGCTACCTACCCCGAACTAGGTTTATTTAAACCTGTGTTTCAGGCCATCACTTTACATAGCACAATTTAATTAGGACGTTAAAATTTTAAAATAAAATTAATCTATTAACAACAATAAGTATAATCAAATTGGTACAACAGAAAAACACTAAAACTAGCTAATTAAGTAAATATGTACATATAGCGACCTACAAAAAGCAACTTACTACAAAAAGAACTACAGCGCCATCTATGACACGACGGAAGAACTAACATCAATTTCATACATCTCGCAAGCAAAGTTTACATCGACCTAAGAGTACATAGAGAAACCCGATATCAACTGTCGGGCAGTTGCCCACCAGACATAACACCTGTGCGGTCGGAGGATCCTCCCTTTTCAATGGAATATTGACGAACTTAACACCCTGTTCCTCATACCCCTAAATACAAATAGATACGAAAGAATAACATCATCATACTACAACTTCTAGAAGTAAGTAATTCAATACAATACAATACAATCCTTTATTTCAGGCAACTAGGCCCATAGAACACAATACATATATAAGCATAAAATTACTAACTATAAACTAATACATACTTTGTAAAACTAAATCTTTAAACTATTGTACACGAAGTGACGGCGTCGTGTCGCGCTGCGTGGTGTCGCCGATACCTGACACCCTTCGGCCAAAACTCCTCCTTGAGGAAGGTCTCGATATGATGAGTCGGAACTCGCACCACGAACGATTTGAAATTCGTGGGGTGGCACTCCAACTTCTCGACCCTCAAGTTCCAGCTGGTCTTCACTCGTACATACTCCATGACCTCCTCAACCTTCGTGGTGTGATGTAGCCGGGACACGTGTCAATAACTCTGACAACAGGTTAGGTATTAACCACACGATAAAGGAAAAGGTTCACTGGTTTATAGCAGTCACAAGTTGCATAGTGTGTACCATGCATAACAATTGGAACACGGCTTCTTGACTCGCTGAGTTTTTGTTTGATACTGATTCACTGACCTTTGGTCTCTAGTGGTTTTCCAATATGGCCGTTGAGTGTCTACTTAATAATGTAGTGAAAATGTTATTAAAGCTTTGTGCATTGTACAAAAGTTAGAAGTGTTTTCAATTTTAAATTTAATTTTCACAGATTTTGTTACGTTTTTGCTAGTTTTTGTTTTTTAGTATAGGTACCTAAAATTAGTGCACAATAATATATTTTTTTTTGTGGTTCTTCGTATCATCCGGAATTGAATCGTGTAACAACTTTTAGCCCCAAGGACTGGGCTTAAGGGTTGGGTTAAAGGCAGTCTTTTGTCCTGCAGTGAGAAAAGGCCCATAAAAAAGATCGTGTGCACGAATCGGTCTGTAGGGTAAGTCGCGCTTGCCTATTTTGGTCCATGCATTGACCACCCATTACAAACCGAGTTTCCTCCGTGTCTCGAACAAGCACTTTAAGCCATTGGTCCCGGCTGTGATTTGTAGATCTTTGACACTCGTTACAGGTAGTCGGTGGCCCGAAAGTCTGACAACCAGTCTTACCAAGGGGTTTCGTATTACCAGTACTAACTGGGTTGTGTAGGTCAGATAAGCAGTCGCTCCATGTTAAATACTGGTATTCAGCTGTTTCCGGTTAGACTGGAAGCCGACCCCAATATAGTTGGGAAAAGGCAGGCAGATGAGCAAGCACAATCAACAGACCAATCAAAGAAAGAAATCAAAATATATGTTTTTCATCACTTTAACCGGTTTAAACAAATTCTTGTAGGAATAAATTCTCAGTAACAATCAGCGGAGGTGGCAGGTTATTCGTTACTAACCATGGAGTAATGTCACGCAAACCAAACTGTTATCAAATTATAAAGAGATTTGCATAAACAGTGTTCCTGCCTTTATGAGTCTTTCTCATACACTCGTAACTTTGTCAATGTTTGTGTGTGCAAAGTAATACATGTACTTACGAGATAACCGGATTTCAGTAGACTTTTTTTTAGAATCCTTGTTTGTCCCACTGCTGGGCAAACGCCTCCTCCATATCCTTCTAGGTACTCACCTCAAACCAGCCTTCATGGTGCGAGTCCAGGTCATCTCGCCACCTATTTCTAGGCCGGCCTCGGCGGCGCCGTCCATCCCCAAGAACCAGTCGTGTTGGTACCTTTGCCTGACGGTCGTTATGCAGTATTATTATTTATATTTTTTTAGTTTACTTCAGTGGATTTCATATATTTTCTTAACTTTATTATGTTAAAATTCTCTTGTATCGCGTGTACGTTTACCAGCGTCGGGCACTAGTTGTCCGGCATTATGCTGAACTGGGCCTATTTGGCGCTGCCTTGAGTCACACAGTATTTCTTGTTTAGTATTAAGTTTTTAATTTTTATACTTGTTTTTATTTCTTTAATATTGTGTGTACTTGTGGCGATGGCGCCAATAAACGTTTTTTCTTTCTTTCTTTACAAACATTTAGAGCCACAAACACAAATAGCCAGACCTGGAACCAGTACCTGTAGGCCATATAAAATATTTGTTCGAACCCGCAACACACAGCTGTGCAGCAACCTATCGATGGACCATGGTCAGGTAACAGCTATTACCGACTGTACAAGGTGACGCGCCTATTGCCATAATTTGGGTACAAATCCTTGCTCTCAATAACCTAATAACATTTTTCCAACCTGGGAATCGAACCCAGGACCTAAATGTAGCAGTAGCGATTGCAATTACTAGACCTTTGAGGCAGTCGAATAGTATATAGGGTGACTGGTAATTAGTGACCAACACTTAAAAACGTGATTACACTCATGTTAACAAACAACTTTCCACAAAGAAACATTTTTTTTAACTCATTCACTTTTATCACAAGCTGATAGGCCCCAGGCGCGCGCGCGTGAATTTCATACGCCGGTTAAATTATATATTTTTTATTTATATACATATTTACAAAACTTTTTTTTTTTACAGATCGTTGCCCTACACTAGGAATTTCTCCTGTATCGCGGGTGCGTTTTACAAAAATTTAAACTCACATACACAAACAGCCAGACCCGGAACAACTATCTATCTATCTCTATATTTGTTCCGTGCGGGGATCGAACCCGCGACACGCAGCGCAGCAGTCGATTGCTCAACCACTGCGCTAACTTCGAAAATATTTCCAAAAAAAATTGCCAGGGTGTTAAAGAAGCACCAACAGAACCCAATTCCAGCATTTTTCCAATTCTTGTCTGTTTGTTGGTTTGTCTGTTTATTTGTCCGTGCATCACGTAAAATGTACGAAAGCAATGTAGACAACTTTTATACACAACAATTTAGCGTAACTTTAGTTTTTTAAATTTTTGTCTGTTTGGCGGTTTGTCTGTTTATTTGTCTGTGGATCACGTAAAATGTACGAAAGCAATGTAGACAACTTTTATACACAACAATTTTGCGATTTTTTTTTCATTGCATTCGGTTAATTCTATCAAAAGATATTTGAATTTGCATTGTTAAGTTCCGTCATCCACGCGAACGAAATCGCGAGCACAGCTAGTTTCATAATTACAAGATGGAGCCTAGTTCCAGTTACCAAAGTGTCTTGAAGAGCGGAGCGGTCCCCCTGTGGTTTGCGGTGGTCACAGTAAATATCTTCATAACTAGAACAACCCGACCCTCGTATACCAGGGTTTAGCGAATAATGACTCGGAACTAAATATTGTTTAGTAGTTTCAGTCTAAATACTTTTTATGGGATAGTTATTTATGTAAATAAACTGGAGCTAAGTCATATTTATCCTGTTTTTATAGTCACTCCCCCTTTCATAGAGAGGAGGCCTGTGTCCCAACAGTGGGAACATTTTTTTTTTTTTTGAAACATTGCCCCACATTAGGAATTTCTCCTGTATCGTGGGTGCGTTTACAAACATTTAAACTAACATACACAAACAGCTAGACCCGGAACAACTATCTGTAGGCCATACAAATATTTGTTCCGTGCGGGGATCGAACCCGCGACACGCAGCGCAGCAGCCGATCGCTCAACCACTACGCCAACCGTGTCGTCGAACATTATAAGCTGATGATGATGAATAGTCATGGTATTAAATCTCCTATAATATTAGGTCTTTACCTATGAAATTGCCGTTTTGTTTGAAAAAAGTTAAAGTATTTTTTTTTCGAACTTATTTATTTCTTTTATTCAAAGTAATCACCCCTGCAATCAATGCATCTTTGCCAACGCTGTGGCAGTTTATGGATGCCCTTCTTGAAAAAATCAGCTGGACGGGAGACAACAAACTATTCAAAGGCGTTTTGTACTGCCTCTCGGGAATTGATTTTTTTTCCCGCTAAAAAGTTGTCCAAATTTTGGAAAAAGTAATAGTCGGAAGGCGCAAGATCTGGTGAGTATGGCGGATGAGGGAGAGCTTCCAAACCCAACTCATGCAGCTTAGAGACGGTCTGTTGTGCAGTATGGGGCCGCGCGTTGTCGTGAATTAGCAGTGGAGACGACCGATTGACCAAAGCTGGTTGCAGACGTGCGAGTTTCGCCATCATTGTGGTCAGTTCTTCAATGTACACATCTGCAGTAATGCTCTCGCCGTTTTGTAAAAAGCTATGATGAATCACACCAGCACTAGACCACCAAACTGTGACCATCACCTTTCTAGGGGTCATTTTTCGTTTTGCACATTGCTTTGGTACCGAACCAGGATCTAACCAACTTGCTGAGCGCTTTCGATTGTCAAAAAGAATCCATTTTTTGTCGCACGTAACAATTCTGTTCAAAATTCCTTCATTTCTGTGCCTGTTAAGCAGCGCAAGGCAAGTCTCGACGCGTACGTTGCGCTGGCGATCGTTAAGTTCGTGGGGCACCCATCTATCAAGCTTTTTTATCTTGCCAATCTGTCGCAAATGGACCAATATTGTTTTAATGCTAACATCAAAAGCTGCTGCCAGCTCAGCTGTAGATTGAGTTTCATCAGCTTCAACAATCACCTTTAATTCATCATTGTTGACCAAAGTTTCCGGACGACCACGAGGTTCATTTTTCAAGTCAAAATTCCCAGAACGGAACCGAGTTCAGTACAGTGAGAGAGTACAGTTCTCTCCGTAAACGTCGTTGATGTTACGGGTCGTTTGTGCCGCGTTGGTGCCACGACGGAACTCATATTCCATAATTACACGAAATTTCAAAGTATCCATTATGAGGAAAAATGTTGAAATGTAATGAAAATACAACGCTAATCAATAAACAAAAGACTGATTTTGTAAATAGAATGTCATATTTTTAAAACAAAATTAATTTGAATTTAGAACTCATAGCCAATCAAAACTTTTTTTTGTTTGAAAAAGTCTGTACTGCAATACGGCAATTTCATAGGTAAAGACCTATTATTATAGCAAGCAATGTGCTTTATTCTTTCTCTAGCTTGCTTGTATTTAAATATAGGGAGCCAATTGTTTTTGTTTTGTCTAGATAACAAATCCATACATAACATATCCATAGAAATTTTCAAAAACTACTGATCTGGTACCAAAAAATCTTTGGAATTGAGCGTTTACGCCTTACGACATTTCAAACAAACTTTCAAGTCCTATTTTCCGAAATGACTGAACCGATTAATATAATGAAACTGTTTAAAATGTTTGAGTAACTTTTTAGACCTATTTATCCTGCTTATGCGTATAAAGCATAAGCAGGATACATAGGTCTAAAAAGAGGGTATAAACGCTCTTAAGAGCGTTTACACCTTACGGCAGTTCATACAAACTTTCAAGTCCTTATTTTCCGAAATGACTGAACCGATTTCAATGAAACATCGTACGCATAAGCTGTAATAGGTCTAAAAATTTACTAAAAAACATTTTCGGAATGTCTTTTAAAAATGAAGATAATTGAAAATTTCTGTTCCTATAGATACTTAAAAATCGGTCTAATTTAGCTGTAACATTATTTTTCAAAAATGTTTTTAGTAACTTTTTATACCTATGTTTCCTGCTTATGTGAATTAAGTTTCATTAAGATCGGTTCAGTCATTTCGGAAAATAAGGACTTGAAAGTTTGTTTGAAATGCCGTAAGGCGTAAACGCTCTTTACAGGAAGCGAGTCCATAGCCATCAGCTGGTATCTACAGTCCTAACTCCCTTGGGTACTATTCACAAAATCCCAATACCAAACATAGGCCAAGTTTTGCCCCAATAATCCAACCCAGAAGCTCATCATTACACATTACACATTTATAAACGGTTCAGTAAACAATCAAACTTACTCATATACATACTAGAGTACAGATCACAAAACCCTTCTCCACCGCAGTCGTTTAAAAACCAGATTATAATCTCAAACAGTAATAACATCTTAGTTTTAACTCCGAGATCGCCACCTCGGCAGGATTTCATCTGCCCGTTGTCTGAGAGTCTGAATAATACTAACTTTAAATTCGCTAACTTTGCACGCCGGGGACGGCTAGACAGTGCACTCAGCAAATAGGTAGACTAATGTTATATGGATATTACAAGCTGGTGTTTTAGAATTTTAGTTAGAACTAACTGTGCCCGCGACTTCGTCAGCGTGGAATTTAACAAAAAAAGTTATGTAGTTTTTTTTTAATAATAATTTTAGAATTTTTCTGAAATAGTAGTAGGTCTAAGTTAATCCTTATTACAGCAACTATCTGCCAGTGAAAGTCACGTCAAAATCGGTCTAGCCGTTCCAGAGATTAGCCCGAACAAACAGACAGAAAGACAAAAATTTGAAAAAATGATATTTTGGTATATGTACCGTAAGTATATACATTCATATGCATGTAGTAAAAAGCGGTTATTTTATTATTACAAACAGACACTTCAATTTTATTTGTTTGTATAGATGTATAGATAAGAAAGGAAATATTCTTTCCTGGCCGACAGACGTAACAATAGCCGTCATTTAAGCCTTCTGTAAATCTGTACACCAAACTCGTTTCCTAGCAGCAACGTCTAATCCATGTCGGATTAGACGATTAGATGTTGGATTAGAGTTTTATTTTTAGCCAGGAAACTTTAACAATAAAACGCATGTCGACGTAAGTTATTAATTAAATTAACGTCCAAGAACTTGGAACAGAGTATTTTACCTTCGTTAAATCCGTAACCAGAATGAAGGTTCAGAGGCCTGGTCCCAAAATGTGTCCACATTGGCTCCCAAGAACTAGTGATTGTCATTGTTAAGTCCTTTTTACACTCGTATATACATTCTTAGTAAAACGTGGCCTCGCTTAGTACCTATAGATTTCCCGTACAATGACAGATATTATGCTTATACTGGTTTGCATACCTTGTTCAGTGCGTACCAAAAAAAAATGAAATTATGTTTTCCCCATTCTTTATCAATAAAACACACTCTTAGCAAAAACTCCTATTGTGTAGACCTATTAAAAACTTCTAACAAAGTACCACAAAGTATACTCGTATTGAAACAATTTTTCATTGATGCGAGCCCGGCCGGTTTGGTCAATGGACTGTGAAAGCGACCACTCTTGAGGCTGCCGAAGACTTTAAACTAAATTTGGCGTGGCGCCAAGATACGTATTCAGGGAGGAAGAGACAGTATCTACTTAATCTAAATTTTAAATTCACTTAACAGCCAGACCTTGAAACATGAAAGAGGTGGCGTTTATAAAAAAGGTATGCGCAAGCTCACCATCATCGTCATCATCACCATCATTCTTTTGCCCTTATTCCAATTCATTTGGGGTCGGCGCAATATGTTTTCTTCTTCCATATTTTTCTATTACTCAATATCTCATCACACGTCCTTTCATGCCATTTCATCCTTCACACAGACCACCCGCTCAAGCCCTTCACACGGGATCGGTCAATGTGGCGACACTTCGGGGAGGCCTTGTCTAGCAGAGGACGTCTTTCGGCCAAAATTATGGTGATTACAGTCCATCCATCGTTTATTTGGTCTTCCACTCCAACATGCTCTCCTCTAATATGCGCTAGCACACATTAGTTATAGAAATAACTCATGTGTACAATAAAGGTTTCTTTTAAAATTAACCTCCTAATGGATTTCCCTTGGCATTTATTAACTTAGTGGCAACCAACGCATAGCCAAATCCGCAAGTGAAACTAAGGAAAAAATCCTAAATCTATGGGAAAACAACAGAACATCTGCTACGATTATTTTAAATCCACCCCCTGTTTTTACTGCGTCGTCTGCGACGTTCATGCTTCAGGGGGGTTACTTATCAATTTTTTACCTGTATCTTGTTCCAGTGTGGGAAAGAGACGGAGGTATAGAGTACGTCTAACGCCATCCCTTTCCCAATCTTGAATAGTATTAAAGTAATACTGCTTCAAGACGTCATGGTAGGCCATCTGGTCACACACCATTTGCTTGATAAGATTCATGTTCAATTTTACAGCAAGGAATAGGTAAGGTAATCAGTATTTTCAAAATTCTACCCAACAATATTTAACAACGTTAAAGCAACAAAAACACACCTTAATGAACTATCAAATAAATTAAGAGGAAAAACAGTCCTTGACCCAAAAAACAGGCGACTCAATAGGCCATCTTGTCAAATATTATTAAAATTTAACGCTCTCTTTCGAGGTCAGATGGTGCCGTGTCCTCGAATAAGGATGCGGAGGTAACTTAGAGACTTAAGTGCTCAAGTTTAAAACACTGCTAAATAGTTGGTTAGTGCTGGTTAGAGGGTTATTTAGGGTAAACTATAGAGCTGTAAATACTCGCTAGGTTAGGTGTTAGGTGGAGTGGTTATTTTATCTAGGTCATCATCATCTGCCTAGCCTTTTCCCAAACTATCTTGGGGCGGCTTCCAGACTAACCGGATGCAGCTGAGTACCAGTGTTTTACATGAAGCGACTGCCTATCTGACCTCCACAACCCAGTAACTGGGTAATAACGATACCCCTTGGTAAGACTGGATGTCTGACTTTTAGCTTCTGACTACTCGTAACGACTGTCAAAGATCTACAAATGACATCCGGGACCAACGGCTTAACGTGATTTCCGAGGCACGGAGGAAACTCGATATGTTATTATGGTCACCCATCCACAGATCAACCTCGGCAAGCACGGCTTAACCTTAAAGATCGACCTGGGCGGCTGTTATTATTTAGCCACGAGCTCATCTAGGTATCGGTTGATAAATACAAATTTAAAGATTGTTTTTAGGGTTCCGTACCCAAAGTGTCAAACGGGAAAATTACTGAGACTTCGCTGTCCGTCTTGTCGTCCGTCACCAGGCTGTATCTCATGAACCGTGATAGTTAGCCAGTTGAATTTTTTTACTAGATTATGTATTTCTGTTGCTGCTATAACATAAAATACTAAAAGCAGAATAGAATAAATATTTAAGGGGGCTCCCATACAAAAAAGTGTTTTTTTGCTCGTTTTTATAAATAATGGTACGGACCCCTCGTGCGCGAGTCCGACTCGCACTTGGCCGGTTTTAATGGTCATTGGTGGTAGAGCAACGTTATAACGTAACGAAACGTAACGTTATTCATATTATTATCCTACTATGATTCTGCTAAAGTAGCCTTTTTAGGCGTCCAGTTAATTTAATACAACCATATTAGTTTAGTTTCTTATGAGAATTCTATTGCGTTATTACCTGCACATGAAACAACAAAAGTTTAAGAATTAAGTGTATAACAAATGCAAGCACACTTATTACTTAATTACAACCACCTGATTAACATTAGAGCACTATTATTAAGCCCAACGACCGGTCATTGCGTGATGAATTATTTTAATCCAACATTATGGTTGTATGCAAAATACGTAATCAGGTCGCATTTGTACTCGAACGAACATGGCTCTTTTCGCTAAGCCGACGGCTTAAAAGGAACACAGTAAAACATAGGTACTGCATTAGTGTTGGCCTCTTTTGAAAAGAAATAAAATATTTTCCCAGGGTTCCATATTTCGGACAGTCATTGGAAACTCGAGGCGGACCACCAGTCTTACTAAGAGGTATCGTGATTCCAAGTACCTACTTGGAATCACTTCCTCACTTACTTCACTCACACTTCTTCACTTACTTTCTCTCTTGTGAACCCCTAACATCTTTCTCAACTCAGCTTGGTCATAATTAAGCGCGGTATATGGCTGTGCCCTAAAACCGAAAATTCGAAGCCAATTTAAACTTACTTTGTGCCAATATGTGAGCACCACCATAATCGTCATTCGTTATAATTCTCTTGCCCTTATCCCAATTTATTTGGGGTCGGCGCAGCATGTGTTCTTCTTTTTCCAGTCATCTCATCAGACACCTCATAGTAGTCAGAAATCACAGTTTTCGCACAGCAATTTCTGTCAGGCCATGTTTTGTCGAAATCCAAGCGTTTGTGCAGCTGTATCCTACAAATAGGTAATTTAGATTGCCAATTGACACAAAGCTTATACCAATCAGGAACACGATTGAAACTATCAATGTTCATCGAATCGAAATAAATTTTAATTTTGAAATTACTAAATTTAACTTTGGGATAAACGTGGTTCCGCTAAGTAAAATAAACATGTCAAAAAATTAAAACGCGTGATGTCGGTTTATCGTGGAACCGCTTTCCGACGGTAAAGGGTTACCACACCAATCGATCGACCGTCGATCGATACCATCGGTTGAAGTTGATTAATACTCCATCGACGTTGACTAATTCATTCTACCATCGATCGATGGGATCGATCGACGAGCGATCGATTGGTGTAGTAGAACGATTGATCGACGTCGACTAATCCATTCTGCCATTGATCGATGGCATCAATCGACGATCAATCGATTGGTGTGGTAACACCCTAACGGGATTACCTTATATATTATCGGAGATCTTGAGCTCATATCAGGGCAGTGGACTACCATTGCCTCGAGATGAGCTGAAGATCTCTGAAGATCAGGTCACTCTGGTTTGGAAGCAGCTCTGTCAGTGACAACGTCAAACTTTTTCAAGAATGACACGGCTTTCAGCAATGGAGAAATCGAATAAAAGGAGAAAGTAACCGTTCATCTGCCAAGCGTGGATAAAAATGGCAGTCGTAACTTACAACTCTTCAGATTTCGTAAGGCATAGGCAGCAGTAGAAAACTAAACAGAATGTTGTTAAACGAAAAACTTTTACTCGATGTCAAAATGAGTGAAAGGTGGCTAACAACAAGTTAGATTTGAGTGGCAACGCCTAGAGGGCTCGCCCTAGAAGGATATACACTGACTCTATTGATGCGGTTCTACAGGAACAGATGTGTGCAATACCACCAGACCATGGTATGACCTTGAAGGAGGCGCAGGGTATATGTAAGGATCGTAGCACGTGGCATTCTGTGGGTTCTGGTTACCATCATAGGAAAAACGCATGAATTTATGTAGTACTATGTCAAAAATCATTTGGATTTGGTATTCGTCCACTGCTACATGGGTGCAGTGCAGCCAAGCATTGGTGCGTAGCGTGGCCGTGTGTCGCTGTGGACAATCCCGCCTACATATTGGTACAAATCAGAGCAAGTACAACTGCAAATTTCGTAGCCGCGGGCTATGTGTAGTGGTGCCTGAAAAACTTTTTTTTTGCTGTTTTACATGTAATCGTAAACCAAAAAACCGGCCAAGTGCGAGTCGGACTCGCGCACGAAGGGTTCCGTACCATTATTTATAAAAACGAGCAGAGAACTCATTTTTTTTGTATGAGAGCCCCCTTAAATATTTATTTCATTCTGTGTTTAGTATTTGTTGTTATAGCAGCAACAGAAGTACATAATCTGTAGAAATTTCAACTGGCTAACTATCACGGTTCATGAGATACAGCCTGGTAACAGACGGACGGACGGACGTTTGACCCTTTGGGTACGGAACCCTAAAAAGAAAGATAAAGAGACAAGAAATTAAAGACTTATTTTTAACTTGACATTTATTATTCCACTGCGTTTAAATTACAAAGATATCACTTTACAAGTGAAATGTATTTTAAAATGCAAATACAAGTCTGGAAACACCTTAATCCAAGGTTCTTTAGTAAGGTGACAGCAACTTAGTGCAGTCTGATAATCCTAGTAACTCGACTGGTGATGAAAAACTAAGCAGTGGTGAAGCATAAAAATAAATGAGTTTAGCTTCGTTCTATAGTGTGCATTGAATACGTACACTTTAACCAAGTTATCACTGCAGCCGAGAAAACACAGAATTAAAATAAATGTACCAAGTTTGACGTAACGATGCTAATTTTATTGACAATTAACGCCATCTTGAACTGGTGTCCTATCATGATGTCTTAAAACATTATTGTATCATTCTTATTCTAGAGTGGGAAAGAGACGGAGCTATACAGGTCGTCTAGCTCCATCTCTTTCCCACTACGGAATAAGAATGAAACAATAATGTTTTAAGACATCATAGTAACCCCCTGCACACTTTAAGTCGTCATATTATATGCATTACTGTCCCATACCATAAATAAGGTAAGACACACAGAAATATTTGAAAGTGGAAATAAAGCGGTATGAGTGGTAAAGTGGAGATTGAGTATCTTTTTAGTGCAATACTCTCTACTACTCTCTTAAAATCTTCGCCAAATCACAATCATCATCATCATTTCAGCCGAAAGACATAGGCCTCCCCCAAGAAGGGGTGGTTTTGCCATAATCGCCACGCTTGGCAGGCGGGTTGGCGATCACAGTACGGTTGTTACAAAAGCACAGAGAACGCTGCTGCCCATTCTCTGGCAAGTCCCTTAGTCGCCTCTTACGACATCCACGGGAAGAAATGGGATGGTGCAATTCTTTACGTCCGACACCATACAGAACCACAAATCACAATAGTAAAACTGAATTCTTTCCTGTTGTCTACAGCAACAAAATCACGATTGAAATACTCAAATTGCCCGAGGTTTCTTTTTGAAAATGATATCTGTGCAGGTTAGAAAAATTTCCAAGCTACAATATCATAAGTAGGTAAGTATCTACTTAGAAGAAATCAACTGCCCGGCTCATATTCCCTGTCCAAAATGTCAACGGCTCATCCTATCAATGTGAACTCCGCTTAACCAGACAAAATCGACTAGCGTGTTCGAGACACATAAAAATGTTGCTTCAACTCCAAACGCCTACCTGTCACGATCAATTGTGGACTTTTCACCTGCCTGAAGTTATATACCCGTTTTGGGGTACCCAAAACGGGTATATAACCCAGGTTCCACTCTGCCCCAGGCTGTCCGATCAGTAGAACAAAATAGTTTTATTTTTCTCTTTCCAATTAGTCGATTTTGAAAATACATTACTATGGTTGGTACTTTTGGAGTTAAGAGAATTTATAAAATGTGAGTATTACAAACGGGTCTTGGTAATAATGGGTGTAGGTAAGTCAATTGAAATATATCTCAAATTGTTGCTCACAATAACTTCTCCAATTCAAACTAATATTGCGACAAGTACCAAAGTCGCCGAAGACCAGATCTACGGCCAATTGAAAATACTGACAATTACCAGACTGTTGTCATTCATTTGTTTTTAAAGTAGATCATGCTAAAACAATGTGGTAAAATTAAGGACACAGTAATTATTTCGAACAAGGCCGGGGAGGTTCTAAAATCGAATTAGGACTTTAGAGGCTGTGAGGCGGAACCTCCTTGTTGAAACATGTTTCTAAATAGTTTGAATAATAGGTCAAATCTACAGCAAAGTTCTGAAAAAGGCACCTATAGTTCCTAGAAAAATGTCCATATCTCAGAAACTAACCATCAAATCTTATTCGAACAAATTTTTGTTGAAAGTTTTTTTTACGTTCTACAAACCAAATTTTTTTCAGAACTTTCCTCCCCTAACTTTAGAAATTAGAGGGTGGCGGGGACACACATCTTTCAAACGATTGACTTTGAGAAACCTCGCTCTCATTTTTAGACCTATCTTATATTTAGTTTCAGTTGATAGTATCTTATTTTTTTTTAAATTTTATATAAAAATCGTGAAGCGGTTCACAGAATACATCTACTCACCCACCAAGTTACTGTACTGTACTGTGTAGGCCCAATAGTTTTAGAATAAAGAAGCTCTGACATACGGACGGACAGACAGACACGTCAAATCTATAAAGTTCCGTTTTTTGCCATTCCGCTACGGAACCCTAAAAACCCGATTGAAAAGCAAACAACAAGGACATTTGGAAGCAAACTTTTTTATTTCCAGCTTTTCAGTTTCATAATGTGAATTTTGATTACTGTCATGTAGGTATATAATGACACTTGCATGATCAAGACATATCGATTGATGGAATATTAATGATGATGATGTGGAGCTCTAGACTTCTAGAGCGCCACAAAGGAAAAAACATGTCCCATTTTTACGCTATCAAAAAATTTTTTACCAATGTATTATTCCAAATTAAATTCAAACATTTAACTTTTATATATACTGGTAATCCCCTTTTAATTTCCTTTATTTTGATACCTTACTCCATAGGTTTTTTTAAATGTATTACTATTTCCTGCTGCCCTCAAAAACGGTGAAATAAAACATCGTGAGCAAACCGACTCCTCGAAATAGAAATTCGAAGGCGATATCTACCAACCCGCACTGGGCCCGCGTGGTGGATTGTTTCGTGAAAAAAATACACCAATTTGTTTTTTTTTCAAACACCTTTCTTAGGACACACTTGAATTTTTAAGGCGAATACAACGGTACCATTACTGTCGAAATCTATTCACCCGTTTGGAAGATATAAGGTAATAAAGAAATTTACAAACAAGATACGCGCGAAAAACATAACCCTTCCTTGGCAGTCAGGTAAGTAGGCATACAAAAATTAAACATTCCACTTTGTCCTAAAGGTGGGACGAATTAGTGGTGCGGAGTGGAATAACACCCTCTTTGTATATCGTATGTATCGCAAGATGTTAATTAAAACGTTTAACAAAGGCACATTGGTTATAATAAATCTATGGTTAGACACGAACGCGAGGTTGCGGGTTTAAATGTTAAGTTATTCGCATGACAACTTGTTTTTGTCAATCAGTTCAGTTAATAATGAAAGGTGAATAGTAAATAAGCTGGTTAACAGCTTTACTGTAATGCTTACAGTTTTAACAAACCTTATAATATTTTATCATGAGAAAGTTGTAGCGTAGGTTAGCTCTCTAAAAGAAAATGGAAAATCTTTCGAGCAGATGCATCCAGCTAGGATTTGAGACACACTATATTAATTATATAATAAATTACCTTTAGTTCTTAGCTTTTATTGGTACCTACCTTGTATAAATAACGTAGGTACGGTGTCCAACAAATATATCTACACCAATCTTTATATGTCTACCTATATATCAAAAGGAAGATATCGCTATCAGCGATAAGAACGGCTTTGTTACCATCAAATTTAATAGTTTTGTTACCCCGTTATGTTTCATTTTTGGTATACAATAAAGTTTTATTCTATTCTACTTACATTTTCGTGTCTGAGTATCTACAAACTGGTGGTATAAAAATATTTGCTAAGTTAATATTATATTATACTAGTTGTCCCGCGCAACTTCGTCTGCGTCACATTTTCCCCGTTTTCGCAACAGTTTTCATTGTTGCTCCGCTCCTATTTGTCGTAGCGTGATGATATATAGCCTTCCTCGATAAATGGGCTATCTAACACTGAAATAATTTTTCAAATCGGATCAGTAGTTCTTGAGATTAGCGTGTTCAAGCCGACAAACAAACAAACTCTTCAGCTTTATAATATAAAAGTATAGATATTCATTGAAATCGAATGATGCAAAGGGAAAATTTGTTTTAAATTAAATATTTGTGATGGATAACGTGTTTATTTGGATATAAGGAATAATATCATGTTTATAAAAAAATTGTGCGTGGATCCCTCCGCGCGGAAGAAGTGAAACGTCGTAATGTGGAAATGAGTGCTTTCATACCCCCTCCATGGTAGCGTTAAACGTTTAACGCAACCTCGATCACCCATCCACATACTGACCTCGGCTACCATTGCTTAACCTTGATATATAGCCTATAGCCTTCCTCGATAAATGGGCTATCTAACACCGAAAGAATTTTTCAAATCGGATCTCTAGTTCCTGAGATTAGCGCGTTCAAGCAAACAAACAAACAAACTCTTCAGCTTTATAATATTAGTATATATAATATTATACTAAGTTAAAATTTCCCCACAAAATGTAGGTGAGCTCGTGTAATTTTCCTTTAATATAAATTGTTTGGAAGATTCTGTGTATGTGAGTTATTTCACAAAGCTTTCCTAAATTTGTGTCTGGAATGTAAATGTTAGACTATTTTCGACCTAAATTGTACATAACAAAAGATCACGGCTGTTATCAAAATATTTTTATTTCACATTTTCTAAGTAGGCACTTATAAAATGTCGACAGAAAGGTGCTCGGTTCGGGTTGGTCGTTTCCTATGGAGAAGAACCGGCAAGTAATCTATGGTTACTCTTTTAAAATCATTTGGTTTTATAATATTTTTATGTTACAGCTTACTTAAAGTAATCCCCGAAGGAATAGGGAGTCATGTTTAAGTCACATATAAGCAGGCCTATTGGCATCAATCGGGCAAAAACAAATCCAGACTCCATGGCTGCTACTGAGAAATTCCTGACCGAAAAACCCAATAACGCTTTGCACGACCTGGGAATCAACCCCAGGACCTCAAGCTCAGCAGTCGCACTAGATCAACGAGGCAGTATTCCTATATTTTATACGATAAGTTCCAAAACTACCAAATTACCCGTTACTGTCACGTTACCCGCAACAATGATTGATGAATTGATAAAAAATATCCGAAATCCTTTAGGAGGATATGGTCTATTGATACAAATGCTTCATCATGCGTAAAGCGGGAAAATCTAACAGACAGACATAGTTTCAAAAGTTTCATTGTAACCTGTTTTCGAATACTTCAACGCTCCGAGGGCCATATCAAATTTGAAATTCGAACTTTCGAGTCGAATGTCAAAGAAACGTTCATGCGGCCAAAATAGGAAAAAAAAACAAGACTACTAAGTATTTCACCGAACCGTAGTAATTCATGTTTCCATATTAAATCATAGAGCTGTTTATTAGTTTGCGTGTGTTGTGACAATTTATGCCCATTGTGTATCCCAAGAATGAACAGAAGAATGAACAACGTAAAAACTGCAAGTGAAAAGCTGGATTGGACAGGATGCAAGTGTGTGTAAATAAAATAAATAACAAATACTTAAATAAAACTTGGAGGTAAGAATTTCTTTTCTCCTAGCGAGCGTACTGATTGTTGTAACCCATTCTAATATTTATCCTTATTGCTACCCCCAAATCCGTGGAGGCAGTGTTCCGCGCACAGGCAGTTGATATTGAAATTAAAGTATTGCCTCGTATCCATTAGGTAACAAATGACGCGCCACACGTGAGGCTCAACATGTTTGTCAGCGTTGCACCACAGCACGCGATGTTGCCAGCTGGCGCACGACATTACGCGCGGCTTGGTGTTTGTTTCCGTGCAACATGCCGTTGAGCACAGAGCGGAGCACGCTCGGAACTAAGCAAAGTTTGTCAGATCTTCAATTAAATTAGTAATTTGTGACCCGCCAACGTGGTTTTCAACTTTTTGATGGATTTATCGACAAAATTCAACCGTACTGCGATCGCCAACTCGCCTGCCAAGCGTGGCGATTATGGCACTCCCCTTGTGTATACTTGGGGGAGGCCTATTTCCAGTAGTGGACGTCTTTCGGCTGAAATGATGATCGACAAAATTAAAAGCACCGCCCCGGTGAAATCAACTCTAGTTCCTCCGGCGACATGTTGTCAACGACTGATCATGCGTAGACAGAGACAACGTTGCTGAACAAATGTTCCGCGCTAACTTTCAAAATGTTGTGCAACATGACGCGCGCCAAATGTTGCCTAGTGGATACGAGGCATAAATCTAATACCAGCTGACCGGCGCAACTTCGTCTGCGTTTCACATTTTCCCCGTATTAGCAACATTTTCACTGATGATCCGCTCCTATTTGTCGTAGCGTACTGGTATATAGCCTATAGCCTTCCTCGATAAACGGGCAACACACACATTTTTTTTTTTTTGAATTCGAACCCTACTTGTTCGAATTGAAAATATGTTTGTGTCCTGAGATTAGCGCGTTCAACCAAACACATAAAATCTTCAGCTTTATTATTAGTAGATTAGATTAATACCTACTAGTATAGATTAGTAGGGTTTTCTGGAAACATTTTTGCATGGACAAGGAAAATAAAAATCCGACAAAATCTATTTCATTTCGTTTATTCCAATATCGACCTTGAATACTTAATGTCTATGTAACAAAGTCCAAACTAACCTATAATATAATATGACAATCATCAGTCGCTCTCGTCTATACCTTATAACATCCATCTTTACTTTGACAATAATTAGGTACACATACTCTTTACTTACATAAACTTATATGGTCGATTTATCATACACTTACTTATAAAAACGATAATTATCGCAGTTTATAAGTCTGTACTAGCCTAAAACACGGCAGAAGATGACAGATGGATTCGAATCCAAGTTATTTTTTTTTGTATGTTTTGAATAGGAACCCATCCGTATATACATAGTCACTCACAAAGAAATTATTAAACAAACGAAATGATTAAAGTATCAAAATTATTCGTTTGCAATAGTATAGCTAGAGTAATAGTATTATCAAATTAAATTATTCTCAACAAAACGAAAGTACAATCAAGACTTTAAATGCATTGATGCAAGTGACTAAAAAAAGGAAATTCAAAAGTTTACTGTAGAGCAATACCAGTAAGGTACAATCAAACGCAAAATCATTTATTAAAATATAATGTTCATACAGAACAGAAGGCACTTAATCGCATAAAGTTGTCATTTAAATTAAACTCGCATTAAAGTCAATAAATAAAAAAAAAACTTTTAAAAGCGTTCTTATTCTTACATTTTTTATTTATGGCAGTGTTTTTTTTTTGTAGGTGGCAATTTTTGAAGTTGTTTTCTTTGAAAAATGTCCACCAACAATGCCTAAGTACGAGTAATTGATCATTAACATTACATTAATAACGTATGTATATTGGAATGTAATCAAAGATACTTTTTACACTGTTACGTAACTATTTTATGATGCTTGAGGAATAGTAGCCTAGGATAATAGATATCTTAACTCAATAGTCCTCAAGAGTTAACTAGGAAAAACATAAAAAATAACCTAACATTTAATGACAGCTTTTTATGTGGCATGAATAGTAAAAAAACCATTTTTTTTAGTTACACTATTAAAAATCTTTTTAGTCCGAGAGCTGAAGAATTCCTTCACGTCACTCAAATAACCAAAAGCAGTGACAGGCAGAAAAATACTAAATATTCTTTATATTCCCCTATTTTAGAAATAAGTACACAAGGAAATGTTAGATTATACTCCAAAATCATGAAAAACAACAAATTATTTATGAATAATTCTGTATTTAAGGTTTTGTCATAAATCATTGAAAAACTAAAAATAAGAAGAAAATTAACATTTATTTTTCTAAACACGTAGCTTTAAAATAAAATACGTCATGAAATACGTAATAAACAGCTCATAGGATCGGTATAAAAATTATAAAAAAAAATATTAAACCTACTTTTCTTCGTACTAAGACGTACTGTATTTATTGTGTGCCTACTTAAAAAACTAAATTACAAAACAACATGTCAATAACAAAAGAAAAATAAAGCGAACGACTACTTAAACACTATGGACACATTATTAAAATTAAAAGAATTCTTCTAAACAGAAAAACGCAAGTATTTTAAAACTAAGTTTGTTCGGTGTACAGTATGCAAAAAAAAAAAAACAACCCAATCATATTCGTAAAAAAAACTAAGTATTCATAATGAAAAAGGAAAAACTGGTTCGATTTTTTGTGCTTTTATAATCTTTTGGACTAGTTTTAAATGAGATAATTTTGCGGTTTTTATGGTTACAGATTTACGTTGGTCCGAAATAAATAAAGGTTTTTATTAATAGATATAGTCACTATTTTTATGCTAAGGATATTACATATAGTATGAATATTACACATAGATAGTTAGGCATATGTCACATTGAAAACATGTCCAAACAACGGATCCGATTAGAGGATATTTTTTTATTTAATATTACAATTCGTTGATATGCATAATGATAAGACACCTTGTATATTCGCCTAATATTAACCATACAAAAGTTAGTTTACTGAATATTAAGTTCACACAATGTTTATCCATCGCTGTACATATTTACACTTTTATAATCTACTATATTCCAATTAAGATGATCTTATATTTATTTGAAACTATTATTAAACATTAGACATCTTAAATAACGAAGGATACAAAACGTGTTTAGTATTTGCACCGTTCGGGGCTTGTCACAAAAATATAAAGAATCACACATTGGCTGCTTTTTTCACGTAAAAGAATACCTATGTGTAAGTAAACATTTAGTTTTTATGTAGGCCCCTTTTTAATAAATCGTTACAAAATGCTTTTAAACATAAATCTGTATGGCTTAATACAATAAAATAAGACAAAATGGCACTTTCGTTCCATCTTCAATATTATAAGATAGGAACCATCCGTCCAGCCTAGCCTCAACCATCTTTAAAACATCTTTGAATTTTAATTACAAATTCAGCAGAATCTATGAAAGCTATGTTCAGATGACCATTATGCAGCATTTGTCAACGTCTATACAAAACGTAAATGTACGTCAAAAATTGACATCAGAAAAAGCCTATTATTTATTCAATAATTTATTGAAGTATTCAATAATTCACTGAATAATAGAACTATTCAATAATTCACTGAATAATAGAACTATTCAATAATTCACTGAATAATAGAACTATTCGATAAATTATTGAATAATAATACTATCCAATGAATTATTGAATAATAAAAGTATTCAATAAATTATTGAAAAATAAACTATTCAATAATTTATTGAATAAAGAAGGTGCCAAATAACTAAAGAGGCGAGGCGACTATCAGGAGTTGTGAACGTCCCGTACCAATAACACTAACTAATAGCTAAGGCCGACCTATTTTATTACAAAACTAAATGAATAATATGTATAAAAGTCTTAAATACAAGTCATACACATCACACAATTTCTGTCCTAAACATTTTACAATATAAAAATTACATACTCGAAATAATTTAGGCGTATCTACAACGATGCCTATTGTTACATCAGTCATTTTCTTAAAAACATTTTTAAATGTGATTTATTTGAATAATTTTAATTGAATAGTACATATTATTATTCTTAAAAAAAACGAAAATTTACTAAGAACTTTCCACCATTTTAGGTTATCACCTTGCATTATTTTTAATCAGTTTAATTAAACCCACTTTTTGAAATGTAATTACGTAAGTTGTAAAATGTAATACTGTTTTTAACTTTCCAAAATTCTTTGACACTTGATTCTAAGTAACTAATTGTAATAAATGAAGACAGATGTAGGTAGCTTAGGGATCGGTTGAAGTTTTAAACGTTTAAAAAAATAATTAAAATGGACTGCATGAGTGTAAAAAATACGCATTTACAATTTTTTGTACATTGACGGTTTTAACACACTTACGTTTTAAAAATAACTTCATTAAATGTTTTCTGAAGAGTTATTTAATGAAGTCCTAATTTCTCACTCAATTTGCAAAGCGTTTTGGAACAACTCCCCATTTTCGGGGACGATGTTCGTTTTACCCAAAATTATTAGGCCTGATTTTCAAGAATATTTATCGATCAGCCTTACAATTTGTGTAGGAAAATATGACGTCTATGGTTGAAAGTAGATATTCCATGAAATAAAGATTCGGCCAAACTGGTAATGTCATATTGCGGACATCTGGAATTGACTGATACTCCAATACTTAAACTGTCAGAGTCCGCAATTTTTGCTTAGAAGTTTGGCTAAATCTTTACGGTTGCAGTAAGACATGCAACATACGTAAGATATAAACAAGTGTTAGGTATAATCACTATCTGTCAAAAACATTGTACAAAAAACCGGTCACAAAAAAACATACAATCCCGAAGCGAACCTTTAAAAAAACACGCCACATTATCACAGGGTTCTAAATTCAAACGTCAATTTCAATCAAAGGGTTTATCCGGTGGGGTGTAATAGTCACTGGCAACACAATTACCACGTTAAATCATACGCTGTGAAGCGGTAAGGCATCTGGGAGCTTGGCAACCTTGGCAGCCAAGCACTTGGCATTAAGCCTGGACAGTCAGGTGTGGCTACACAAGCCAAGCGTGGCGCTAGCACCAGGACTCCTCGTGAGGACGTTCTCTCTCCTCATCGTCGTCTCCGTACATGTCCGCTAGCTTGCGGAATCGAGGACCGAATGTTTGTAGGTAGTTGAATTTGAGGTCGCCGTCGTCCGTACCTAGGAAAATTTTTGGGGTTAATTTTTGTTGTTATTTTTTTTTCTGAGAGGCAAATTAAAGTTTACAGAAAAGGGTCTTATATTCTTGAAAGGCTTTTAAAATAAAAATCTAATCATCTAGTTTAATGAATCCGTCCAATTTGAAAAATATTTATGAAAATAATGTTCACGAAAAGTAGAAGGTTAAATGTCTAGACGTGCATAAAACCAAAATTGACGAAACACTTGGGTAAAAAGGTTGCAATATGGTTTTCGTCCGTACTATACATTATGCTATATTTGATACTAGCTCAATAAAGTAGAATTTAAATTGTCTAAAATTTGAAGGTTGTAAAATAATTTCGTTTTATTAAATTCTCTTTCAGTACGTTCTCTTATCGAATGTGCTTAAGAGAACTGAGCTTTATTTATAAAATTATATTTTAAATGTAAACCCTGAGGGGTTAGGCAGAGATATACCAAATAGTACACCCACATTTCGCCTGTTATGTTTAGGTCCTTTGTAAAAGGGGGCGAGCCTATTGCCATCAATCGTGCACTAAGCTTAACTGCGTCGTTGCTACTGAGAAATCCTTGTTGGAAAAACTCAATAACACTTCACTTACTCAACGACCTGGGAATCGAACCTGGGACTCCATTTTCAGCAGTCCAACTTGCAACCACAAGATTGATCGGCTCCATATAAATTGGGATAAGAGAACAGAATGATCTCTTTTGACATACATACACACACATACATGTATATTTATTTTTTGTGATTACGATAGTTGTATACTTACAGCTCGCTAAAGAAGAAAGAGAACCACTAGTATTCCCGTCTCCTTCATACGCGTAGTGTCGAACGTCGTCGTACGGTGTGATGTCGGGGTCTCGGTCCAGGACCGACTTCTTATCGTCGAGGAACCCTGAGATGTCTGGGGCTGCTCCTACCAAACCTAAGAGGGAAGAGTAGAGATTAGAGATAAATAAAACGCAGAAACACCAGTTTCCTCCCAGAAATTGTTTTTGTTTTTTTTTTTTTTTTTTTGCGGAAAGTCAGTGACCAAATTGTAATATTATACGAATTTTGACTTCTTCTTTGAAGTTGTAGAAATCTAAATCGTAATCATTCTCCTGCGCCCACTTGTTCAATTACGATGGCGGATAGAGTTGGGTGGAGTATCAATACAAACTGAGATGTTTGACTCAAATAATGATTTATTGACTGAATGCTCAATTGCAAGTACCAGGCTACTATATCTTGTACTTAAAAGCTTTAATAAAAAAAAAGAATACAGCAGCACATTAAACCGCGAAAAAACCCAAGAAATAGAGTATCCTTCTTCTTCTTCCTTGACATATATTTATAGAATTTTATATATCTCTTTAGTATGTCTTTCTTACAGATAGACACCTACCATTGTTTGTCTCTGCATCACCAAAAACTTGACTATAGTATGCGCCAGATAAGAAAAAATTAAAAGTCGTTAACCCCCGTCTACCAATGTATTCCAATATTTCAAAACGATACGATAAAATAGTATGGGAAGTATCGCTAACACGATCAAAACAAACGTATCGTGGTACGGGGCGTCCTTGACGCGTTCACTGGGCATGAGTTACAAACCTTTTGGCGAAAACAATATACAGTCGTATTAATTTATTTTGGAAGGAACTTATTATTAGGTACTCAATGAAACTATTAAACCAAATTCAAAGTGAAATCATTTAATTCAAATTAAAATTACAAAATGTCTTCATTCAGAAGGGGAATCTGTGTCCGATATATTTTCACTCCCGGAACTTTCACTTTCTGAACTTTCTGATAAATGTATTATAAAATGTATTATAAAAAAACACTAAAACAATTAACAGTAACAAAATAATAACAAATGTGTGAAAACTTTCCGTGTATGGAGTTCGCTCAGTCAATCCCTCGCGCAAACCAGATTTGGAATGACACTCGAGACGAAGGACACGATAGGCACATAATTACAAAATGGCGAAAAGGTAGTGCGCCCCTGACTCGCTCTGACGTCACACTCCGCGCTGAGTATGAGGGGCTTAACCCAAAAAATCTAATTTTTTGGCAAGAACTTTAATATTCGGTTAGTTTTATGTATTTTATACTTCTATGAATATAAGGTAAAGCTAAATAAATAAATCCAATTATAGTTGCTCTTATGTTAAAATATAAGTTGAAAACATAAGTAATATCGAAAACGAAAAATGCACTACGAAAATTATTTTTGAAATACCTAAACAATAGCAATTACATATTTCGTTGTTTGAATATGTATTTTTGAAACTTAAAAAATATACCACAATCATTCCTCAAATTTACGTTTTTCTTACTTATTCCGTTGGTGTTCCGTGTTTGGTATTATGAAACTCGACCGAAGCAAAATTAGCGACAGTTTTGAATGACGAGCGATCTCTATCGCAATTTTGTGGACTTTTTGGTACAAGTCGGGGCAATGACTTTTAGTTTTTTCTTAGCTGGCGCATACTATAGTAGAAAATACCTCTGGCATTAAGTTCGCCTCTGTACATTGTACTTGAAGTGTTAAATAAAAAAATATCCTTCAAGCACGCTCATTTAAACAATTTTCATAGTCAATATAGCTTGGAACTGAGATAAAAACGCTCCCTCAATACGATATCAGATTTACCGGTATTTTATTCTCCTCGCCATTTTCAATACCGATCACCGTTGACCTGGCAAAACCAGGTTAAAAACGAGCCCTAGCTCTCATTACATTTATTTTTTGCTGGAATCTGCTTTTGACAGAAATTGATATCGGAGGCGAAAAAGATTTTGGTAAATCTGATGTAGATATAGATATGTATAAAAGATGCTGTCGTTTTCTTTCTTGGAATTCCAGGTTGGTCTTATATTAAGATCTCTAACTGCCAAATATTTCAATAAGCTTCGAATACAGACTTCTAGTGAATGATAAATTGATCACACCTTCAAAAAATTTTGTGTACCCTATGAAGGGGAGCGGTTTTTATCGATTTAAAAATATGTGCAATATTTTCAAATACTACCTAAAAACTTATAACAATTTTAGTTGACTGTGTCCCATAATATTTTCCCTGCAAATATTTATGTTAAAGTCAAACCTATACTTGTAAATCGGTCAAAACCACTTTTAGCGGGTGTCAGACAAAACGCTTATTAAGTTAAAATGCGTTAGCTCTATTAAAAAGTAGTAGTAAAATTAGGTGGTTATACTGAAGTTATAGTGACTTCAACACGATTGAAAGGGTCACTAAAGAAACCTTAAAACCACTAAGTTTCTTAGTTAATGTCAGTACTAGTTAAAAAATAAAATAACTCCGGCAAAGGAAGTTTTAACAGGTTTGACTGTGACATTTGTAAACATTCCACGAAACCATAACAAGTATAATTCTCTTATGATAGCAGGAGGCTTTTATAAATTGAGTGAGTACTTGACTAGTCCTATTACTTTTTGCAAATATTTTGATCTGGTTGTTGAACACATGAACTTCCCACTTAACGGACCCACATGGTAGTTTCACAAACCTGGAGGTGTAACATAACCTAGTCTCTTTCTTACCTCCTCTCTGCATGAAGGTATCCGTATCAGGCAGCGGTCCGTCATACATCTGCCTCAACACATGCAGGTCGTATCCAGCATCACCTTCGCCGCCGCCCTCGTCCTCATAAGCAATGATGTTTTCTCTGATGTCGTCCAG
The DNA here is from genome assembly GCA_949152445.1 of Cerastis rubricosa. NCBI lineage: Eukaryota > Metazoa > Arthropoda > Insecta > Lepidoptera > Noctuidae > Cerastis > Cerastis rubricosa. The sequence continues at coordinate 7,777,587 of OX424547.1, forward strand.
TTCCTTCTCAGCCCAGGCGTCTGCTCTTCTGCGATGGACTACCACCGCCAGGAGAAGAACTGGAAAGAAGATAGTGGTTAGATTTTTGAAGGGAAGAAGCTAGTCGTTTTGACATATCTAATTTTGATGTCGTCGAGACAACAGAGTGTGGTAGACCAGCCAGAGATGCTACACTTACCAGCTACCTCTTACAAAGAAAAGTCAGATAATGCTGACACTGGCTGTGCAAGTCAGATAATTAAGGGGGAACCCCCAAGGTTGCCCGCGAAATTCAAATTTTCTTAGGTTCTTTTCCTTTTGTAGGTTCAGGCTGTATGTGAAACAAAATATGATCGCGACCGTAACACGTATGTATTAACAGAATTATAATCATTAAAATCATCAGTATAACCCCCAAAGTTAAAATTTGAACTTCGCGGCCTGCCCTGAAGCTTTTTATTAATAAATAATTGTTTGATAAAATATATATTTACAAAATATAAAATAAAACATATAATTCTAATTACAAATTAATATGTAAAAATATACACCGTGTTTTTTTTTTATTGAATTTTACTGCGATTTCTATTTTTGTTTCTTTTTTTGGTAGGACATGTGTAGTCCAAGGCCATAGTACTTAATTCTCTGCCTTCAGTAGGCACCAAGGTTAGCCGTAAAATGTAAAAAATAAGATAACAAAAAGAGTACGCTAATTTTGTATGTATATCTACTTACGCTTCACAAAAGTTAACAAGGTTAATGAAATATATTTAGGTACTTACTAAGCAAGCCTGTCAAAATATTATTCTGATTTGACCTGAAACCCTCCGTCGCAAAAGTTTTGATTTTTATTATGAAAGGCATGTGACACAAAGTTTTACAACTTTTTACAAAACATTTTGGGTATTAATTTTGTGTTCGAAATTATATTTCTAACATTAAACATTAAACTCGTAATCTTTGAAGAGTTAGACAGAGGTTTTACTATAATACACCCACATTTCAGCAGTTATACAGGGTGTAACGGAAAGGGTATATACATACTTAAGGATGTGCTACAGACCATCAAACTGAACATGTTTCTCCACAAAGAAACATCGTCATAGCGAAAAACATATCAACTGCCCCATACATTTGGGTCGAATAGGTATTGAAATTTTGTATGGGGCAGCTGATATGTTTTTCGCTATGACGATGTTTCTTTGTGGAGAAACATGTTCGGTGTGATGGTCTGTAGCACACCCTTAAGTATGTATACTACCCTTTCCGTTACACCCTGTATAGATGTCCTATATAATAGGGGGCGAGCCCAATGCCAACAATATAATCTCGTTCTAAAAAATCGTCGAAACATTTATGGACCCAATAGAAAAATTTTGATTAAAATACCAGAGCGTCTTATAAACTCTTCAGTAAATAACGAAAGTCTAGAATGCTCGAAATTCTAGCATGAAATTTGATTCAAAACCGTTTCATTACTGAAATCTAGTTTTCATCTGAAATTCAGGATTATGCCTAGTCCTAGAATACGAGGTCTAGACAGAAATTGTATTATGGGTCTAAATCCTATTTCTATATCTATTTCCAGGTATAGTATAAGACGTCTGTCTATTAGTGAGATGAATCGTTATGCCTACCTCGTTTGTCAAAATCGGAGTAGGTATACGTTTAGGTCTTGTCTGAACGGGCCCAATATTATATGGCCGACCGAATATTCATGTTTGATTCTGGTAAGTCGAATATTCGGCTTATATTTGCCAAATTCGTAGTTATCGTTATTCAGGATTTATTTTATTTTTAGCTATTAAACTTGCTTGGAACGTTTCTTTCAGGGACTTAACATTTTTATAATATCACCTTTGGTTAGAATTATGTACGATACGCCCTTTTAAAGACTTCGTGTCTTTTCTTCAAGTTTCCAGTAAATAAATTAGTTAATTCTAAGGTAAGCATGCACGCGCTATCGACGATTGTTTCATTGCTTACCATGTGATGTTGTGATCAAACAAAATAACATAGAATACTTACTAGCTAAAATGACGATGCAGACAAGTATGGCGACGAGGAAATTGGTGTCGATTCCAAAGGTGACAGCAGTGAACATGCTTCGTTGACAACTGGGGTCCGCGTTATGATGTAGCGACGGTTCGCCCAGGTTGTACATCTGTTGGTAAAGGGTCCATATTAAAACTGTAGTTAATATATTAGAGGTCTACTCTTCTACCTCGTCGTCGTTTCCTCATTGCTACGAATCACGACCACATACGACGCGTCTCCAAGGTACGCGGTCTTCTGCAGTGTGGACTACTCTGTACAAGCTGCCTCCAATGACCTTCTTGATCACTTCTGTCCGTATTGTTGGAGTTTCAAAGTATAAGATTACAAGCACCTGATGGGTCTAGACTACGTGACATTCCCCCAGCGATAATGATCATCGAAGGGTCAAAATGTTGTTGATCTATGCTATTAAAAGTGGTTATAGAAATACGAAACACTTTGAAAGCGACAAGAGCCAAACCCGCGGAGACTTGGCTATCTAGTTTTTGATTTTAGAGCAAAGTAAAGGATTATTGTTTATTTCCTATAGAGAAACTATAAATTTAAATTAATATAAGTAACAGTACCAAACAAAATTATCATCTACCAGCACAGCTTCACCGAGGAGTCTCAACAGACAGATATTTTTAATTTGTTACAACTTAATTCACTCAGTGATAGTGTGACCATCATTTAGTAACAACATTGGGAATTTCCTCAAACAATAATACAAAAAAAAAATCAAGAACATTTTGCGTTAATTTAGCGGACAATTTTTAAAGAAATAATTTTAAATTAAGACAATACTTACAAAGTCGTTATATGTGAAGTTACTAATACATCCTACGAAGTTCTGGTTGGTAGGTACGTGTCTCCAGCCGAATGTTCTTGCTAAGTGTTGCAGGTCTATACTGGAACCTCCCAGCTGAAGTGGACCGTTTACTGTGGACAAGATATTTTGTTAAAAACAATAGAAAGTGCCTAAGATAACGAAAAAGTGTAATTTTTTCTGGACAGCCTGTCAGAACCACATTTGTGCCGTACTATCTATAAGTATTTCTCAATTATTTGCATTGGATATAGATGAGTAAATGAATAAAACAAAGAGAATGTTGTACTTTTAATCACAATGAAAAATGTCTAAAAACAAAGCCAGAAGTAACTTTCCTGCCCTAATTAGAATAAATGTAAACGACTGAAGAATTTAAAACTATCATCAAGTTTTAACGAACTTACAAATTTAAACCTGGTGAATTTAATTCATGACAACAATAGATTCTAAAAGTTTTCTCAGTATGAATGCTGAAAAAACGATTAAATTAATTCAAAGAAATGGAACTTAAACGTGAAAGGTTTAGAAGCTAACTTTTTAACGTAATTTAGAAAACATAAATACTTCTGATGCTCACTAAATTAAAGTTGCTAACAATTTCTTGGGAATACAATAAACTATTTTCATCCAAGTTGTTCGATACTTATTATTAACAATAACTTGAATATTTAAGAACGTCGTATTTTAGAACGTTGCTAAGGCATTGATACTGATTACAAAACTAGCAGACTGTTTTAGCATTTATTTTGTAGTGAATTTCCTAGAACTAAGTATTGTATTGTACTTACTAGTTATTTTATGACATTATGGTATAACAACCAATCAGTGAGCCCAAAAAAGTGAAACGAACCGAAAACATTGTACAGAACCTGTATATGCTTATGAGTCAACTTATAAGCTCTTTCTAAAATTAAATGTAGCATTTTAAAGGCCGAGTATTTTACTGTAGTCAATGGCCTGGATTACCGGACTCCTATTCCCCTCTTTTTCATTGTAAGAGAATCAGGTGCTGACTAGCTCTCAAGTCGCAGGCTACTTGAGAATATTTGAACATAAATCCTTTTAATTATCTTTAACCACGACATAAACAATTCTCACTAGAGGTAGTGAGAAGTTAACATAACCAGAAACAAAAATACAACTCACCATTCAAAATCTCCCTAGGCCCAGTAGGAGCAGCGAGGCTCATACACGTGGACAGCTTGCATCTATCCACAAACATTTCTATGGAACTCCTCATCAGCACAATTTCTATAAGATGAGGCTTGCCATCAGCGACGTGGACGACGCTGTTGTTTAACCTGGTGGTACCTGATCCGTAGTTCACTAGGAGTACTGGGAAACCCTCCACTAGTTCTAAGGACATGAAATCTGTGAACAAGAAAAGTGCGGTTAGCAAAAAAAATATTAAACTTAAAACAAGGTATTTCCTTTATTTTAATGTAAGGTGACAATAAAGTAATATGTAAGGTGAAGTTATAGGTTCGAACGCAGGCAGGCGCATTACTTTGTGTAATTTATTTCATCACCGCTGCTCTCAAAGCGGTGAAGGAAAACATCGTGAGGAAACCGGCATGTCCTAGAACTAAAAATTCGAAGACATGTGATATCTACCAACCCACACTGGGCCCGCGTGGTGGATTAAAGCCCACTCCCTCTCATTGAGAGGAGGCCTGTGTCCCAGCAGTGGGAATATTATAGGCTGATAATGAAGGTGACATTACGACTGTTGCAGACGTAAAGTGGTCAATGCGTAACTCTATGTTGTATAAGTGCATGGCAAAAGTTGGTCAATTTAGTTTGATCATGAAATTGTAACTTATTACCATTTTACATTATTTTTTATAAGACTCGCACTCGCTCTCTTTTGTAAAAATACGGTTCAGTTTTGCTGCAATGAAAAATACGAATTTAGTACTGCGGTTTTCATATTGTTTGTTTAATTTAGGTAACCGTAACACATATCAAAACCAATTTCTAATAACCAAGCCATTCTAATCATTATTTCAAACACACCACGCTTTCCACAAACATTGTATCAAAAGACTATTAAACCAATTAATTACGAAATAACAAAACCAAAACAAGGGGTAGCAACGCCACAATGTTTTCCATAGACTAATCCCCGTAGTATATTAATTATATTCAAACTAGGTGTACCAACATAACAAAAATAATTACGTAACAGTTGGAAAGGTATAAAGGTTCCACCTATCACGCGATGGTAACTTTCATAAATCATAATGTTCCGTAGGTTGGTACACGGCTGTCACTCATTATGGGATCATTAAAAAATCATTACAGCGAGCATTCAAGTATGTGATGGCAGTGTGTTATGTCGTTGGACGGATAAGTTATTGATAATTATAGGAAAAATACTGCTGTCGTATAAAAATAGGATATCTTGTCGTAGGTGTCATTTGGAAAGATGGGTCAATATTATTGGGATCAGAGCCGCTTCTAATAAGGATTATAGCTGTCGCTATGTGAAACGCCCGCCTGTGAGAAATAAAAAGTAAACGAATGAGACTAAACACAGTTTAATTTTTGTTCAAAATTAAATAATGAATGATTTTTTTTTGTTCCAGAGTCAACAAGATCCACTGAATGTTAGTTACTTCATAATAAAATAACATAGTATCTACCGTTCAAACGAATTACCTTCCGCACAAAAAGTTTTACAAAATAATGATGTCTCATTTAAGCACACGTTCCTGGTCACCCTAACAGTAAACGTAACTAAAGCATAAAGACGCACACAACCTTACTGTTTCCAAGAATGCAAATGCTTCATTCTGATTGGCTGTTTTTGCCGCCATCACAACATCGTGAAGTGCTGATTGGCTACAAAAATAAAGGTCGTTTTTCGTTCTGAATGAGGTCCCATTGTGGTGAGGAAATCATTATTCAAGTAGTTACGCCAATCTGCTATGACATGTTCATTGTTGTTGGTTGTTATGCTTTCAAGTGGATTTCTAGCTAACGATAACTTTATGAACTTTTGTGTACCTAAGCTTGCTTTGTTTGGGAAGTTATGACCTAAATTTTGATGAGGGGAATACGAAGAAGTGGTCTTGAGTTCTAAGCTGGTGTTTTTAGGGTTCCGTACAAAAAGGGTCAAACGGGACCCTATTACTGAGACTTCGCTGTCCGTCCGTCCGTCCGTCTGTCACCAGGCTGTATCTCATGGACCGTGATAGTTAGCCAGTTGAAATTTCTACAGATTATGTATTTCTGTTGACGCTATAACAACAGATACTAAAAACAGAAAAAAAAAATTTAAGGGGGCCTCCCATACAAAAAACTGTTTTTTTTTCTCGTTTTTATAAACAATGGTACGGAACCCTTCGTGCGCGAGTCCAACTCGCACTTGGCCGGTTTTGATTATTTTTTGGTTGTAAAATACTTGGAAGAATATACATAGTGTAAATTGTAAAATACGAGGCGTAAACTGACCCTCCAAGTAGCCTCCAACCAAGAATTCTGTAGGTACTACATCGAAGTAAGTAACTGTACGCAAAAAATATTGCTGGGAAACGGTTTTTTTTAGGGTGAAAAATAACGTTTTACGCTGGGGCCCAATGTAACGCACTCAAAACATTGTGCTAAAGGATCCATTGAATAGTCGTGGAGGTCTTGCAAATAAAATTTTAACATCAAAAAACTCATTAAAAGGTATGCTGGAAGAGATTTCTTTAGAAATAAGCATTACCTTTGTACCTATTTTCTGTTCCTTTCTTCTTCTCTGTATTAAGTGTGTACATAAATTGTTAAATAAATAAACAATCTATGAAAAAGCTGAAACTACGATCAAAAAAAGAACAAATGCCTGTCGATTTCGTTACGAGTGTATTTACACCCTTTTTATTGGACAAAAGCTTTTTGGTTCTACAAAAGGATAATATAATTCTGACCCAGCTATATTGTAGTTGAAGGGATGGCAAGCAAGATATCTTCTATACTAATATTTTAAAGCTGCAGAGTTTGTTTGTTTGCTTGAACGCGCTTATCTCAGGAACTACTGATCCGATATAAAACAATATTTCAGTGTTAGATAGCCCATTTATCGAGGAAGGCTATAGGCTATATATCATGCTACGACAAATAGGAGCGGAGCAGCAATGAAAATGTTGCGAAAACGGGGAAAATGTGACGCAGACGAAGTCACGTGGGACAGCTAGTATACAAAAATAAATGTATTGTTTTTTTTTTGAGATTGTGACTTGCCTTGTCACTTGTAACTAACTATGCTTATGAAGGAGCAACTTTAATGGTTGATCTTTCTAACAAACAGGTATTTAAAACTAAAATAATCCTTTTTAAAGTGGCTGAAGAAACTATACAAATGTAAAAGGTTTTAAAAACATTTCATAAATTCTTTTGAATAGCATAAGAAGTTAAGACCACATTTTAAATAATTAAAGAATTATTATTATAATCCTATCAAAATTCAAAAACTCCGTTCCTATACTGAAGCGAGTTCCCCGAGGCGCTAGACCAGTTGTCGCACAAAACCTAGCAGGTTGCGTGCGCCTTGCCGTCCGGGAGAACTCGCTAAGTGCTTGGGAACAACTGCTCACCTTCCCTTATCGAATTCTTCACGTACAAAAGAATTTGGCAATCAAAAAATCTTTAACATCACAAATTAAACAAAATTGTAATATTTCGGCTCGAGATTTAGACACCAAATTACCGACACAGAGATATACCTCTTCAAGAGGTATATCCCATTTGGTGGAAAACAAGTTAGGGGAAGGTGACATTAGTGGAGCAGCCAGGATTCTTTTCAGTAGCGATGTGCTGGCACCGTGCTCCCCAGAAACACTCGCAGCTCTGGAGACCAAACACCCTGCCCCAGCGGATGGCCTTTCTTTTCCCGACCCTCCTGATTCAGACATACACTCCCTCACCATTACAGGTCGAGAGGTGGCCACAGCTGTTTGCTCCTTCCGGAGCGGCTCCGCCGGTGGCCTCGACGGCCTAAGTCCTCAACACCTAAAGGACCTTATCTGTTCAGGCGCCGGGGAAGCTGGTGAGCTACTCTTGAAGGAGCTCACAGCTCTGATTAACCTTATGCTCTCCGGCAAGGTGAACGAAGCCGTCATCGACGTCCTATACGGGGCAAATTTATGTGCCCTGCGCAAGAGGGATGGCGGCATTCGTCCCATTGCCGTGGGAACTGTCTACCGTCGTATGGCAGCCAAGATTTGCTGTAAATTTTTTGGTGAGGCTGTTTCGAAAAAATTTCAGCCCCTGCAGCTAGGTTACGGCTCTAAAGGGGGCTGTGAGGCTGCCGTACACGCTTTGTCGACCTACCTAAATTCTGGCAAAGGTGAGGTCATTCTGAAGGTTGACATAAAGAATGCCTTCAACTCAGTAAATAGGGACACCTTGCTAATAGAAACAAAAAAAGAACTACCCCAAATTTATAGTTTTCTTTGGCAATGTTACAGACACCCATCAAAATTACTATATCACGACAACCTTTTGGAATCTGCTGTTGGCTGTCAACAAGGTGACCCCCTCGGGCCAGTGATTTTTAGTTTAGCTATTCATCCAATTGTTCGACAACTAAATTCTAAATTTAACGTTTGGTATCTTGATGATGGAACCTTGGGAGGCGATGTAGATACCGTGTTAAATGACCTAAATTTCTTAAAAAATGAATTTCATTCCATTGGCCTTGACCTAAATCTTTCGAAATGCGAGTTATATGTAAAGGACAGTACCGACAGACAACAGACTATTTCCAAATTTAACGCAATAGCCCCTGACATCAAAATTATTGAGAAAAGCTCTCTTCGTCTCCTCGGGGCTCCAATCCATGAAAATTCTTTTCCCGATTTCATAGAGGAAAAGATTCAAAATTTTAATGATGTTTCGGAAAGATTGCTCCAAATTAACATGCATTCGGCCATCACCATAATTCGGTACTGCTGTTTCGGTCCTAAATTAACATATTTCCTTCGTGCTTCCCCTTTATGGAAGCACACACATCTTTTGGACAAAATGGATCAAATTATCAGACATACCTTATCATCCATATTAAATGTGGCTTTGGACGACCGAGCTTGGACACAAGCAAGTCTTCCCATTCGCATGGGAGGACTCGGCGTCCGCAAAATTTCTAGTATTAGTTTACCGGCTTTCATATCCTCGGTCCACGGCACTGAGAAATTAATCAGGAATATCCTGGCTTCCACACTGATTGATTTTGATGTGCCGTGCCTCTCCGAGGCCATCGATGCTTGGAAACTCGCTTGCCCGAATACTGAAGAACCCGACAATCCATTTTCCCAGAGACGGTGGGACGAGCCGCTCTGCAGAGTAGTTCAGGACAATTTACTTCACACAGCTGCTACTACTGCTGAGCGTGCACGACTGCTTGCTGTGGGTGAATGGGAGTCGGGTCTTTGGCTTCACGCACTCCCGTCGTCGAGCATAGGCACTTTGTTCGACGACACGACCTTCCGCCTCGCTGCTTCCTTACGTCTTGGTGCCGCCTGCTGCACTCCTCATCGCTGTCACTGTGGTGAAGCTGTCAACAGCCTCGGACACCACGGCCTGTCATGCAGCCGAAGTGCGGGCCGTTTTGCGCGGCACGCGAACATAAATGACATCATCCGTCGAGCTCTTGTTACCGTTGGCGTTCCAGCTATCTTAGAGCCCAATGGCTTGGCACGCGACGATGGCAAAAGACCGGACGGCATGTCGTTGTTTCCTTGGAAGATGGGTAGGCCTTTAGTGTGGGACGCAACATGCGTCGATACTCTTGCGCCATCACATCTTCCAAGCTCATCGTGCTGTGCTGGCGCAGCCGCTGCGGCTGCGGAGAACCTCAAGCGGCGTAAATATAGTAACCTTTGTGGTAACTATATTTTCGAGCCGTTTGGGGTTGAAACTCTGGGGCCGTGGGGTCCGAGTGCTCACAGCCTTTTTAAGGATATCTCCAAACGCTTAGTTGACGCTTCACGTGACCCAAGGGCTGGCTTTTACTTTGGCCAGAGGCTAAGTGTTGCTATTCAACGTGGCAACGCCGCCAGTCTCTTGGGCACGTTACCAGCTGACAGCGTTGAGGAGGAGTTTTTTGACGCCCTTTTATAATTTGTTGTTATTTTAGTTTTAATTATCTAGTTTTATGTTTAGTATTTAATTTAGATTTAGAAATTAGTATTTTACCTAAATAAATAAATATTATTATTAAAGAAGAAGTTGACTTAAAAGAACCGAATACTCAAAGTATAATCATTTTCTCTTCTTCGTTTCGTCAACTTTAATAAAGGTATTCTATGAAAAAACTAAACAAAAAACCTAGAATTAAGTAAAGTTTTAAAGTAATTTAGGTAAAATGCTATGTTTTAGTATTTTACGTTTTTTTTCTTAGTAAGATGTTCTTTGGCAAGTAAGTTGACACAAATTAAGTGGGTCCTTTAGCGCGGCCCGATGTGGACACAACACTTACTAGATTGGCAATTTGGCACTCGTTCGGAGATGTTTGCTTTCACCGTGAAAATACATTGAAAATCGTGTTTTAAACGTACGTAGTTACGTACCAATATTTCAACTGTCGATTAGAATTTTATTCCGTTCCAATTTTTTTTTTAGATTAATTTTATAGCTTAAAAAGGTTTTATCGTTCTACGCTATAAAGTTATGAAAACTGCAAAATATCATGAATTACTAGGAATCTGGTATATGGGCGATTGATGGGGGGGCCTTATTAAAGGAACTATTCGTACCTTCACCTATAAAAAAACTAGCGCGACGTTTTGTTTAATTACTTTATTAACTCTTTTTATTTTGGGCAGCCTCTCTTTTCATGTAAAACTATCTATCAAAATACTGCATGCAAAGACTCCACACGTCTTGCCAAACAAAATTTATATATTACAGAAGATACTTCTATGGCGTGCCTAGAGGCCAACAATACGGCAGTTGGAAAGCCCATAAGGCAGGCAGACTGTTCAGAAACTTCAACATCATGAAAGCAAGGCAAGCCAAGCTTTTAGGCTTGTATGAAAGTATCGCCACAAGAGACAGGTATCTCAACCCCATCACAAAACAACCATCAACTCATAATTCTCACAAACACGTTCCAAATTATGTAAAGCAGCGAAATAACCAGAGAGAAAATATTATATTCAAATCAATTATATAATTTGTATCAGAACCCTTACTTCAGCGTTGACATTTTTCGGCCATTCTTATTCAAGGGCATCAGGATATAATGTTGTGCCGGGACAGTAATTGGATTCTGATTTTTAGGAGCATATTTCATTTTTATTATGTCCGTTGATGACCCGGTTTTTTGCCTCGGGTAGGGAACGTCGTTTTTTGTTGGTGGATGGCTATTTTGGCTTCCATTCTTTATGGTTACTACTAAGATCAAAGTTTTATTCAGTCATCATTTTTCGCGTAATATAAAAGCGAAAACGAAGTCAAACTAACTTTTGTTTGCCCTTTTCGCGTAATTATCTAATTAACTAAAATACAGACTGGAAAAGTATAAAATATGGTTCTCGATTTTGTCTGTTGGTAAAAGTAACAGTTTAAAGCATATCTCAAGGATAACAAAATCATATCAGTAGCAAATACTAGAAAGAAAAATATTCTCCGAAAAATAACTTTCAAAATTAGAAGATTGACATTCGAATGTCAACTTCTAAAAATCTATAAATATAACTTCAACGGAAACACACGGGAATACTACCGTCTGTCCCCGACAATATTCCAATTCGACAATACCCCAATATAATTTTAATCGTCCATATAAGAGCGCTATTATTGATAATTTTATATCTACCTACGTAGCTTTCTTAAGTGCTTTTACTGTAGTAGGAGTAGGATCGCTCGTGTTTTTTTCTTAGTATATGACGCCCGACCACAGCGTTTGGCAATGCAACATGCGACGCGACACGCTCGCGCGTCTTTTGGTTCAATCGCGTCACAAGTCACGTAGTGATGCCTTGTGGGATGCAAGTCATCACTCTACATCACGCATCATCATCATTTGTTTTCTCAACAGATTGGGCGACCCTGGTGGGAGCGGGTGCGGGCAGCGCAGCGGTCCGCGTGTTAAACAAACGCTTGAGACTTGTAAAAAATAAGCCGCACGGAAGTGTCTAATCAAGAGCGGGTGCCGAGAGTTTGATTTAGAATAGAATATACTTTATGGTACACCAAAATTGAAACATAACAGTTTGACAATACAGCTAATTTTATGGTTACAACAGTGGTCTTATCGCCGGTAGCGATAACTACCAGACAACACTTGCGTGGAAATTACGGACATAAAATTTAAAAGGTTGAACAGCCCGCCTTGTTGTTTGATTGCAAAACCTCGGCAAGGACGCGCCCGCTCACCACACCGCTACCACCTAGACCGCGCGTCTACCGCAAGACGCGTGTCGCTTAAGCAAGTAGTTCGTGGCCAAGACGTGAAGGTTTACTTACTCCGAGCAAAGTGTAATATAGGATACAGTATCCTTAATAGCCAATACATTACCGAGTTTAAACAGTGTTTGTAAGTTATGTTTATAGCGTTGGCTTGGGAAGATGCGAAAGAGATAGCGCGCTTTTTGTAAAAAAGGCGGGATAAGCGTTTTGGATTGAAATAAATTGTTTAACTTAACTTCCAGGCAAACGTCTCTTCTAATGCTTTCTGAAATGGGTCAAGTATTAATAGACAACCTGGGCCTCAAGTCTGCTATTTTTATAAACATCGTCATTCCAACACGATCCCATTGTCATTTTGCTAAAAGTTCGTAATCTGCTAAATTCATAATGGTCTGTCAAATTCTATGCCATTTCTTTCAATGAAGTGTCAGTTGTTGACCATTGTGAAGTCATAATGACGTCATTATATTAGTAGATTACCAAATTTGTCAAAATCAACAATTATGAAATCAATGATAGGCCATTCTGACACTATTGTAATAGCAGACTTGAGGCCCTGGGTTAAGAACTGGCTTGATCATTGTCAAAATTCGAATATCCATGGAGTTTCTTCTGTCATTCTTCTACGCACAAAACTGCATTTCTAAAAATTTGTTTACTGAGTGCGTGTGCAATTCATTCAAGCTTCTTGAAATCGTTGTCTTCCAAAATTGTCCGTTAATAGTCTTTATGAAATCAATTATTCGACTTTCATTTCAGACATCAGCTATTCTAGTTCTGAGTTGATACGAAAGACTATAACAGAGAAAAACTAAACACTGGATGGTATTTCCATGACAAATTGGCGTGGTTTCGATTTGAGGACAAATACTTGCCGCGATGGCGTGCAAATATTTGTCCCTGAAATACCGACACAAACAATGGTGTATCAGTGTATGCGTGACACTGATTGCCTGCACACGATGTTTGAGCATGAGTGTAGTATGCTGAAGAAGGAAGAGTGAACTTAAGGTTGCACAAGTCGACGGCTCGAACTCGTTGGCGGGCGTGGCTAATTTGCATGCTTTTTAGTAAAGTTTTTTTAATCTATTTAGTATTCATATATATATTTATTTGTTTAGTGAAATATACGACGATTTATAACGAAAATGAGCGCGTAAAATTTCATAAATTGAGTTTTGGCCGTATGGAAAACTACTGGATGTATCTACTCAAAATAAATTATTTCAGCTTTTGAATAAATTATCTATCCCTGTATGGTTTCACTTTTTTCCATTTCGATACTAATTAAGTTATTAATTTACGCCCAAAGATGAGTTAAAATTAGTGTTGAAATATGAAAGTTTCGACGCTCATAAATTCCAAACCAATATTTTTTTCAAATTCTGCTTCCATACAGGGCTAGATAATGACAAGAACAGTTGATCCAATTTTTAGTTTTGAAACCACACCGTCAAACAGACGAGTTATCACCATAGGTACTACGTTTGTATGGAAGAATGACCGACTTGTGTACCCTTAAAAAAAACTAGAACTCTCTCATTCATGGTAATATCGTCGAGGCCTAAGCTCTGAATCTGTTTAAGTACCATAACTTTCTTTATTTTATTCATGGTAAACCAGTTTTTTCAACAATTTTTACTTGGGCTGTCACCCCCTTTTACTTAGCTAATATTATTACCACGCCATTCATGTTTATCATCCTCCTGCAAGTCTATATCGGTTCCTGACCGAATTGATGCAGAAGATATTTATAGTGCACAGTGAGTGTACAATCACGAGACGTGCATTCTCTTTCTTTACTCGCATTGCCCGATGTGACAACACTCCTCCGGGATTACACACTACCCTACTTACTACACTGCTTACTTCGGTATTCTGCAACCGGATTAAACAGATATTCTCTTTTAACTCATGGCCGATAAGAGACACAAATAATAAAACCTTAATTTCATTACAGAAAGAAACAAAAAACGTTTATTGGCGCAATTGCCTGAAGTACACACAATATTAACATTAAAGAAAGAAAATTATCAGAGAGAGAGCGAGAGAGAGAGAGATTTCAGTTTCTTATGATTTTAATTAATTACTTTTGACATGACTGTGTATACTTTGACTTGTATTATTAATTCCTCTTTATTTTTAAATTATGTTTTTTTTTACTTTTGAAATTTTAATGTCATATGACTGACATTTTAATGTCAACCTAGTTGTTAATTTTACAATCATAGATTAAATTACGTTTTATTTTATGTTTTGGTTAAATTGCCTTCTCTTGTATTGAAGGATATATAATATTAAAAAATCACAATTGTTATTCTAAACATTTGCACGTCAGATTATGGCAAACATGTCTGAACAATTTTTTCTTTATGTTTCTGCATGCACTTATTATTATTATGTGTAGGTACACATGTTTGGGCAAATAAATTTTATCTTATCTTATCTTATCACCTTAACCAAAAATTATTCTTGAACCTACCTTGAACTTCAAGCAGCGGATTATGTTTCAGAGGTCCCAAATAGAACACAAGGCTGTTACTGGAGTGGGAGGTCACAGTCAAGGTGACGTGGCCTTCCTGGCACGCCGGAGGGGAGGAGTACATGGCCCATCCGTCGCCATGGAAACCGATGGAGGTTTGCTCGCAGTGGGGACCTGATAGTCCTTCTGGACACTCGCATTTGTCCGCGAAAGGCGTACCTGGGGAGAAAATGATTGATTGTAAGATGCTTTAATGTGGTAGTTAATTATTTTAATATCATAATCATCATTTCAGCCCGAGAGACGTCCACTGCTGGACATAGGCCGCTAGGAACGCTGCTGCCAATTCTCTGGTAAGTCCCTTAGTCGGCTCTTACGACACCCACGGGAAGATATGGGATGGTGCTACTCTTTACGTCCAACACCACACAGAGCCTGTTTTAATATAATAGAGCACTATAAAGATGATTCGATCAAATTGACATACGAATCATATTTTTTTGTCAACTCTGGTGGAAGTTTGGAATACTGAGGCAAAGACGTTTCCCGTAGGTAGAGAAAGGGCTTGCATTTAAAACAGGTTTACGCGTATTTTAAGATCTTCGAGGTCTTTGGGCTCGTCACCAGTGATTTCAATAGGCTCGCCTCCAATTACATGGGGTCAAAACATATCAGGCGAAATGTTGGTGTACCAAAAGGTCTACCTGCCTATCCTTTCGAGAATTACAGGTGTTATGATACGGAAACAAGAAAGACCTTACCTCCATTCAAGCAAACAAGCGGCTCCACCACATCGCAAGTACACTCAGACTCTACTCTCGCAGAAACTCCCACAAAGCTGGTGGTATTGGTATACACAGACAGAGGAACATTGTTCTTCATGAGCACGTTTCGGCACGAGTCTTCGCATTGCTCCTTCTCTATCAGACACTCGTCTATCTTCACCATGTAGATCTTGGATTGGAGTTCTTCTTCGAGCTGTGGAGAATGTTGTGGGTTAGAAGAGGTAGTTTCAATCTATAATTAATATAATAGCTAATCTCGGGAACTACTGGTTCGAATTGAAAAAAAAATGTTTATTGTTAGATAGCCCATCTTAGGAGATCCTGGCTATATAATAACAGCCGAATGGGTCGGAGCTTTAAACCGTGCTTGCCGAGGTTGGTCCGTGGATGGATGACCATAATTCCATACCGAGTTTCCTCCGTGTCTCGGAAAGGTCCCGGCTGTCATTTGTAGATGGCATTTGTAACGAGTGGTCAGAAGCCAAAAGTCTGACATCCAGTCTTACCAAGGGGTATCGTATTACTACATCTATCATCATCATCATCATGATGATGACTGCCTAACTGACCTCCTCTGATAGGCAGTAGCTTCATATAGAATACTGGTACTCGGCTGCATCCGGTTATACTGAAAGCCGACCCCAAGATAGTTTGGGAAAAGGCTAGGCAGATGATGTTAAATACACCGTTGGACATTTTGAGAATTGGACATTTTGCCCCTGAGCGCATCTATCGTGGAAGGCTATATAACATGCTCCTACCAGTAGGAGAGGAGCATCAATGAAAAACGGGGAAAATGTGACGCAGACGAAGTTACGAGGGCCAGCTAGTCCTAAGTCCCCTAGCACACGGCGTATTTTAAACGCGCAGATGACGCGCGTATACGCGCTTCAAACGAGATTTGAACGAGATTTGAACGTAACCTAAGCACACGGGGCGATCGTGAAACGCGCGTCGTCTGCGCGTTAAAAATACGCCGTGTGCTTAGGGCCTAAGATGATTTAAATTAGACGAAGTACCTATTTCATCATCTGCCTAGTCTTTTCCCAAACTATCTTGGGGTCCGCTTCCAGTCTAACCGGATGCAGCTGAGTACCAGTATTTTACATGAAGCGACTGCCTATCTGACCTCCACAACCCAGTAACTGGGTAATACGATACCCCTTGGTAAGACTGGATGTCAGACTTTTAGCTTCTGACTGCTCGTAACGACTGTCAAAGATCTAGAAATGACAGCCGGGACCAACGGTTTAACGTGCTTTCCGAGGCACGTAGGTAACTGGGTATGTAATTATGGTCACCCATCCACAGACCAACCTCGGCAAGCACGGCTTAACCTTAAAGATCGACCTGGGCGGCTGTTATTATTTAGCCACGAGCTCCTCGAAGTACCTATTTGTTTGAAGAAAAAATTCTTTATCTACCTGCAGTCGTATGTACACACAATACACGACCGGAGATGAACTATAGCAGAAATATCACAAAGAACTACACGACGTCTAATAATTCCAAATAGGGTTACCCCATCAAATAAGGTCCTAATACAGATCCCAATTCCACGAAATGTCCTTGTAACCTCATTCATTACAGCTTTCGATCCGAGGACCCATATTCGGACGTTTACGGGTTCAAAACGTCGGTCACAGAATGGAATAAAACAGAAAGTCTGGTCCATACAAAGAGTGAAAACGCAAACATACATAGACACGTTTCACGTGCAGTTCGCTGAACTGCTGGCGTACCATGAACTCCCAAAGCAGTATTGTTTTACTCTTATTCCAGTTTGGGAAAGGGACGGAGCTATACAGGATGTCTAGCGCAATCTCTCTCCCACACTGAAAAACGTCATGGTAAGCCACCTGGGCCTATTTGGCGCAGCCGTGACACATACAATACTTTCTGTATATTTTCTGTTTAGATTTAAGTTTTTTTCTTTATTTTTTATTGTGTGCACTTGTGGCATGTGCCAAATAATAATATATTTTATAAAATATATTTTCTTTCTTTCTTTTCTTTACACACGATGACATATCTAGCTATACATATCCAGTTTTTGCATATCCCTCGTATTGGAAATCTATACAAAGCGAGTTCATGTTATACTGGCAATATATAGTCGTATACGTCGCCGTGTGTATGTACGGAACCAACCTTTCACACTACCTATTCTGTTGTTTACAGGCAAAAACTTCCATAGCAAACTTATGAAGGTCAAGGTCAACTAAAGAGTCGTTACAACTTCCAGAAACTTAAGTATCTTTGCATTAAAGTTGTTAAAGGAAAGTTTTAGATCCATTTGTAAGATGGTCACGAAAAACCGCTGATCGAATTGATTAAGTACATGAACAGTGGCGGGAATTACGTAGTAGCTCGACAACAATGGCGTCGATGACAGAGTTTGGAGTTTAGTTAACAAGATACTAATATTTAAACAAATAGTGTATCCACCTGAAAGCTTTAAAACCATCATCTTCGAGACTACTGGACATGAGCTGAGGAGCTCGTGGCTAAATAATAACAGCCGCATGGGTCGATCTTCAGGTATTTATACCGCACTTACCAAAGTCGGTCCGGGGATGGGTGAAAAGGTAGTCAGTGTCCCAAAAGTCTGACAACCAGTCTTACAAGGGGTATCGTACTACCCAGTACTAACGGGGTTGTGGAGGTCAGATAGGCAGTCGCTCCATGTAAAGTGATGATATTCGGCTGCATCAGGTTGGAAGCCGATCCCAACATAGTTGAGAAAAGGCTAGCCAGATGATTATCATCATCATCATCATTTCAGCCCAAAAGACGTCCACTGCTGGACATAAGCCTCCCCCAAGTGTCGCCACATTGACATTTTGGAGGGTTTTGCCATAATCACCACGCTTGGCAGGCGGGTTGGCGATCGCAGTATGGTTGTTACAAAAGCACAGAGAACGCTGCTGCACATTCTCTGGCGAATCCCTAAGTCGCCTCTTACGACGCCCACGTGAAGATATGGGATGGTGCTATTCTTTACGTCCGACACTATACAGAGAATCAGATCATTACCTTTGAGACTATTAGATAAACGTCTCGTCAAGATCGTCTAAAAAGCCGCAAGATCGGTCAAATGTTAAACAAATCCAACATACCTTTTCCTGAATCCCAATGACCATGCTATCCAGTTTCTCAGGAGAATAATAAGGTGACCCGTGTGCAGAAAATCGGACATCCAAGAACACATCCTTCACAGTATTCTTCGTAAACACCGTGAAAACATCCACGTTGTCCTGTGACGTATTATACAGTTGTGCCAAACGACGATGCAGTTTGTCCTTCTTACTCGTACCCTGCAGAAAAGAGAGAAAAGATAATTAGAGACGTCGATAGAATGAATTGTGATGAAGGGCAGTGCGGCAGGCATTAGTAAAATTCGCTTGAATTATTCTTAATCTACTTCTTGGCTGTATCTTCGGGCGTTTTGTTCGGTCAATTTACTTGGGCAAAGAAAAAAGTGTAAGTAACTCTATTTAACGAAGACGAAAATTGCCTACAGTCCTTGAAATTCACGAACGTGCTATGTCAGTTTTGTCATTCTTTTAGATTATTTTGTACTTAATTTACATGATCATAAGATAACTTTTTCAATATTTACAGATCTAACATAATAATAAAAAATTACAAGTATTCGAATTGGAAAAAAACGCGCTTTTGTCATTGAAATAGTAGTAGTGGAGTACATATTGCAATGAAAACGCTCTTGAAATATGAAAAAAACACAATAGTATTTTCCGATACCGTGAAAAAAATGTTGAAAAATATAAATTGCTTTGCATGCATCGATAGATTGAACCGATATTTCAGTCTGCGTGTATATTTCGCGCGTCAGATTCTGTTATCGGCCGATCGCTGACATCACCCGTGACTGGATCGCTTTGTGCTATGGAGATCAGAGATAGTTTACCTACGTCTGGTTATTGCATTGGTGTCTGATTCCTTTTGATTACGCGGACTACTTAGCATGACCCAAACAACCAGTTATAAATAACCTTGCAATAACAGGAATCAAAAAAATCAAAAGTCATTTATTCAAATTAGGCTGATAATCAGCACTTTTTGAACGTCAAAACTACAAGAGAGACAGTCTCCCAAAACGCCCGCCCTTCGCCACTTCCTAGTATTTTATCTGGGAAGAAGAAGTGGCGGAACAAACTCCCCAGCAAACTACTAGACTAGATGTTTAAGCCAATATTTTAGTGCTGACATAACTACCTAGTCTATCACAGTTGAAAAAGAACTACGCCAGAAATATGGTCAAGGAAAGGGTGAAATGCGAGGACCCGTTTTTGTTACACTACTGCCATGTATGACTGTGAATACCGGCTGACAAATGTTTCTGACCATATCATCATCATTTCAGGCCGTAATAACCCATTGCTGGGTTTATAGGCCTCCTCTATTTTGGAAATGGTGTCAACATGACAATGGAGGAATGGAGCTCGTTGCTAAATAATGACAGCCGCACGGGTCAATCTTTAAGATTGACCATCACTACATACTGAGTTTCCTCCAATAAATTTGGAAAAAGTGATGTCAATATGACGATGCAATTTACTGCTAATTATCTCCACAACAAAAAAACTTCACCCAATAATCGCCCTTAACTACATACTCGTACATGAACAAACTACATCACAATGACAGTATAGTTCTAAAATGGCGACCGCAGCCAATTGCTCGTAAACCGCTAAGCTGTTAACTGAGCTCAATGAATCCCCTGATGAAACTTTACGTAAGCATAATTTGGAGCAAGGTCAAGAACTAAGATCGTAGAAGGAACGGATATGTCAGTAGATCACTTTTGTTATTAAAAAAGAGATCTCCTGGGATTGGAGAGTGGTGGACAGTCATGGCTAAATGGGCATTCTCCTTTTCATCATAAGTCTGAAGTTCCTTTTTTATAAGTTAAATGGAGTGAAAATGCGGTTAGGTTATCACTTTTATCAGAACAAGGAGTATTTGTCGCGTAAAGCTTTCAAGTCAATTTAATTAATTCAGCAGTATCTAGGGTTTATTTTCAAAGAAGTTTTGTTTATTCTCGTTTCTTTCTAGGGGTCGAATTTAAAACCTGTAGCCTGATTTCATGATTATTTTAATTGCCTTTGGCGTATCTAGTTTCTAAGATCTATAACCCAGACAGAAAGCATCTTCAGTTGGCTAGAGCACTAAAACATTGTCAGTCCACTTAGAAAACAAGTTTCAAAGAACGTCTTAATTTCGTTGGAAATTAAGCAAAGTACTGAGTCATCGCATTTTGAGGTTTCCAAAAATATGCAAGATTAAAATTAATAGAGAGTTCTAAAAAATGACTAAGCGAATCTTTGGGCTCATTTTGATTGGCAAACTAAGTCTTTCGTAAGTCTATTCATCTAGTTTTTAAGTGCTTTGAAGTTTTTTTTTTTGTGAAATAAGCTTTTTGTAACGAAGTTGTGTCGTCAACAATTTTAGAAGGGAATTTTGGTTTTAAGCTTTTTATAAAAGATGATGTATTAAATTTTGGTAAAATGTGTTTTTTTTTCCTTTTGTTCTTTACTTGTTTAATTTATATGGGCGGTGGTCACGCAAACTATGTTAGTTACTCTTTCAAGCAAAAACTACTGAACCGATTTAGATGTAATCACACAGGCAGTTTATAACCTGGATGAACACATAGGATACTTTCATTCAGGTAGTACAATCCCATAGCACAATTAACCGACTATACACGGGCGAAACCGAGGGTATAGGCTAGTAATTCCTACTTTGCACTAGACTTGTACAAATTTTTCAACTATTTTATTTATCGTCATGAAAATAATGATATTTCTGAAGTTTCTTACATCAGGTTCAGGAACAATAAACTCCTCAGCAGTGATGTTCACGAAGCGTATGGAACCAGACTTGTCCACTGCTTCCTCTGGAATCTCCTTGATGGTCACATTGACCGTTGCTTCCACCCAGTGGAAAGGTACAAGCGGCTCGTTTTCTTCTGTCACCTAGGATTGAGCACGATTATTAAAAACATTTTCTAAGAAAAATGACAAAAAACTGCTTAGTTGAAACTTGAAGTTCTTTGACAAAGTCTTGGCTTAATTGTATTATTCTATCACTATAATTATTTTGTAACTAAACTAACATGAAATTCTTTAGGTGTTTAACTATTTCATTGCCAAAATAAGACGGTTTTTTTAAAAGTTGGTTTGCCAATCTTTTAAGGAAAATAAAAATAATGAAGTATGATTATGTCCTATTTATTTTATTTGTTATTTTTTTAACCATTTGTCATGTTCCAAATTTGTTACAAAATTATTTTTCGATAGTTTTTATGTTTGTTACGCTATACCAATGAAAATAATAACACAATCCAAGTCTGGATACTCACGTTAAATCTCAACAGATAAGTTCCATTAGGAGTTCCTTCCTTCATTGTGATCATGCCAGTGTTGCTGTGGATGTCGAAGTACGGACTCCTCTGCTCATAGGACGGGAGCCACATGAACCTCTTATCTGCCAGGTCCCAATCATCGGGATCGTCAACATAGACGCGACCAATTTCTGTGTCGGGAGCTTCTCCCTGTAGAAAAAAAAAATTTAGTTCACGATTTTTATTGAAAAAATATGTAATAATCTAGATTGGCAAAGAAAATAAGGTTTCTGCTGTAATTTATGGATGGGCTTGGCAACTTGAAACAAAAAAAAACAATATCCTCGAAATCCCAAAGTGCTAAAAAACGTTGAAATTCAAAAACAAACGGCACGTGTGGCGGCTGAGAGTAAACGAACACAAAAGACCAGAGTAAAAATACAGAACAAAACTTAAACGAACCAACTAAACACATTTCATACGATAGCAAATAGAAACCAAACAAGGCAAAGAATGACACTCAAAGTCCTAAAATAAAAATATTCTCCTAAATATATTAGGAACAAAATTTGCCAGTAAAAAGTTAAATGGGTCCTTTCAGGGTAATGAGAGAGAACAGTACAATTATAAACGGACTAAATATGTCCCACCCGTCAAGTACTTAAACGGCCGCGTTTAACAAAGTCTGAAAGCGAATTGCTGACCAGTGGCTGTATCGGATTTTTTGTTTGATGAAAATAAATTTTTAGACTTTTTCGCGCAAGTCAAGTTTTTAGCGCATCGTACGCCCAGACCCGATTGTATATCGGGTTGGTGCAAAACAAGATGTTCAGAGAAAAGTGCTCAGTAGATGGATAGACGTCGGCAAATCTATATTAATATTATAATGCTGAAGAGTTTGTTGGTTTGTTTGGTTGGACGGGCTAATCTCGAGAACTACTGGTTCCAACTACGACCAATAGGAGCGGAGGATTGATGAAAAATTTTGCATCATTTTTCAGTCAGAGGTTCATGTGACGCAGACGAACTTGCGCAGGTCAGCTAATTAAGAATAGATATTAACAGTGTCTGTAAGACGTCTGCTGAGGTTGATAAGTTATCTATTTTTTTAAGGTCTCTACTGCTTATCTGACAAAATTCGTATCCATAAACCCCTAAATCATAAATAAAAATAGAACTAAGTATGTTAAATAACTAATTAATTGTTACTGTTATCCCCAATACATTCTCATCGACAGCAAAACACGTATTGTATGCCCGGAATTCCCGTTAACCCTCCAAAGCGTTTTACTTTTAATAACAACGTTCCCCGATAGCTAATTAAACCAATTTTATTCGGCCCGACTACGGGCCGATAATTTTCCAGTTCATTTAATAATTATCCGGGATACAGAAATGTGAAGCATTTTACTGATAGTAGATACAAAATCATTTATACAATCATCTGTCTAGCCTTTTCCCAACTATGTTGGGATCGGCTTCCAGTCTAACCGGACGCAGCTGTATTTTACATGAGGTGACCGCCTATCTGACCTCATACCCCTTGGTAAGACTGGTTGTCAGACTTTCGGGCCACTGATTACTTGTAACGACTGTCAAAGATAAATGACAGCCGGGACCAACGGCTTAACGTGCTTTCCGAAGTACGGAAGAAACTCGGTATGTGAATAATGTGATGGGTGGTCAGTGTGGTCACCCATGCACAGACCAACCTAGGCAGGCGCGGCTTAACCGAAAGATCGACCCAAATGGCTGTTATTATTGAGAAATGAGCTCCTCATCTTATACAATAAACAATTTAAATGATTTGTTATTTAGAACAAGACCTTTGGAAATTACTTTCTTATTGCGAAATGTTTATCGCTTCATTTAATTAATTTAAACTCAATTAAGTGGTATTTAAAAATGAGCAAAAGAAATGCTTAAAGTTTAGATAAAACCAATCATTTAATTTTCAAATGATTGGTTTTATCTAAACTTATTCAGGCACATTTTAGTTTAGGTTTATTAATTTACTCCTCTATTCAATTTCTTAATTTAAATTGCTATCAAAATTATATTTAATAGCATACAAACTTAAACAACACACAATAATTAAATTCTCAAAATAACTACGGAACAACCTGGTTAAACCAAACCTATTCCCGTTACAACTAACAAAAAGGAAAATAGTTAAAGCAACTCCAAACAGCCACCAACTTCATCCGTCCATGTTGACTGTCGGCACTTAGTTTTTAACTAAACAACTTGTAATTACCGATGAATAACTTAATTTCCGAAGTTGCCAACTAAAACTGTTGGCGACAAATCAATTATGGCGGCGATAGCTTTTCTCCAAGTTGTGGGTAGGAGTTTTGGTCAATCCCCGGCTTAGAACGGACGAAGTAAAGCTGATCGTTAAAACGAACACGGGATAAAAGACGCGTTTGTGTTGATTAAGGATAGTTACTTGACATATCTAGTGCTAATAATTTAAGGGACTTATTAAATCTGCTTCAAAATAAAAGGAAGAGAGTGAACTGTGAACGTGGCATAAATTATTCAAAGTTACAACTTCAAGTGTAAACTTAGTTGTTCACTTCACACTTTTTAAGACTCCATCTTGTTACTTGCAGCGTACTGTTACTTAATCTGAGCTTGCTTGGTTTAAAAATCTTAGACGTAAAAAACAAAGTCGAAAACCGATTTTATTGCGTGTTACAAAGATGTACTTAACTATCCATTTATTCACACCAGAAGCACAATGACAATGGGCACGTCACTAAACTGCAGATCACCGCTTAGTTAGTTCTTTACCACATTTGAATCGACATTCAAGTAACTCTCCTCTAGTACGGCACATACTAAACGCTCCCCCAGCGTATTTGTGGCAAGTCGCCTTCATTAAGCGCCGAGTTTAAACGAATCCCGCTTGCTTTACACAGATTGCGCGTAGTGCATGCATGGACATTCTCCTTTATTTTTTGCTCTCAAATAGTATTAAAAAAAGTTAATAGAGAAACTCTGCACGTAAAGTGCTTTTTTTAAACATAGCGAATTAACTTACGACTTTCTGCGGTATGGTTTAAGATTCTCATTTACACATTTTTTGAAAAAGTAATATAATTAAGTAATTTTTTATAAGAATAAAATATAACCAGAGGAGCTCGTGGCTAAATAATAACAGCCGCACGGGTCGATCTTTAAGGTTAAGCCGTGCTTGCCGAGGTTGGTCCGTGGATGGATGAAATTAATTTCATACCGAGTTTCCTCCGTGCCTCGGAAACACGTTAAGCCATTGGTCCGGCTGTCATTTGTAGATCTTTGACAGTCGT
Source organism: Cerastis rubricosa (assembly GCA_949152445.1). Classification (NCBI taxonomy): domain Eukaryota; kingdom Metazoa; phylum Arthropoda; class Insecta; order Lepidoptera; family Noctuidae; genus Cerastis; species Cerastis rubricosa. Next base: position 7,802,782 of record OX424547.1, read on the forward strand.
TACGAGTAGTCAGAAGCCAAAAGCCTGAAGTCGAGTCTTACCAAGGGGTATTGCGTTACCCGGTTGCTGGGTTGTGGAGGTCAGAAAGGCAGTCGGTTCATGTAAAATACTGGTAGGTACTCAGCTGCATCCGGTTAAAGTGGAAGAAGACCCCAAGATGTTTACGGAAAAGCCTAGGCAGATGAATAAAATATAACCACTAATAAGTTGTGACAGCAAGAGTGTTGAATATTCAATTCATTCGTTTATTAAAATAGTAACAAATTGCGGTCCATTAAAAATAAGCCTACACAATACACGCACTAAGATCTGACAGCCATGCTTTCAACATTACTGCTGGAGAGTCCTTATACCGCATCATAAGTTCAAAGTTGTCCTACCAAAACCACCATAAGGAGGATACTTCAAGCAAGTAGATATCAAAGGATACGTGTGAGAGGTGCTTATCCTCCTTTATAATCTAATTAGCAGTTATTAGCACCTCAAATTCCTTTGACCAAAAGAAGGACTCATTATAAGATCAAACGGCACCCCTCTTTAACTTAACTGTCTATAATGGCGCCTCGATCACTCATATTAGACCCTCATTTAAATCTCTTGACACAGTTTCCAACCCCTATTTAAAGTAGCGTTGGCCGCGTCTAGCAGATGCCAGATCCACACATCTCTAGATATAACGAAGAAATCAGGGCAAGGCAGTAAAAAGTGCCTTCCCACATAATCCCTGTTTATGGTACCCGACTACCGTACTAAACTCAGTATCATTAAAGCGCAAAATTAACATTTTGATAGCCATATATTATTATAAAACAGCTAGATACATAATCGTTAATGTTTATAGGATATATCGAATCTGTTGACGGTGGATTAAAGGTAAACAAAGGTAAGGGTAAATTAATTTTGTCTGTATTACCCTTAAACGGTGCGACGGTTTATTTTGAGATGGGTCTATTAAAAACGTTTATATTTAGAACGTGGAAGATCAGTAAATAAAAAAAAAACAGATGACAACAACGGAAAAAGAACAGTTGACAAATTCACTCTATTTCGGGTTCAGAGAACTGGAAAAGACTGGAAGAACTTCGTTTATTTTAGTACTACATTTTATTATGAGCTAAATAACCTAATAACTCTCGAGCAATAATGAGATGAAGAGAAAGATATAGTCTTTAAAATTCTAAATCTAGATCGTCAAGTTTATCACCACGGTTGTAACTTTTAACATAACCAGGGTAATTGACTATAGGATGGTATACAACGAAACCAGTAAAACAGTTTACAGCCTATCTAATATCGTCGTTCATACTTTATAATATTTGTATGTAATCATCATCTGCAGAATGGGTAAAGAAATTCTTAGAGCACAAACAGTTGGACAAGGTTAGGTCAAAGAAAGCTACTCTCCCACTTTGCTGATTTGCTTATTGGTGCAGCCGTAAGACATACAATAAAATATTTAAAGGGGCTCACAAACAAAAAAGTGAGTTTTTGTTTAGATGTTAGTATTTTTTGTATTTTTAATTTTTGTTACTTTTGTTTAATGTTGTGTGCACTTGTGGCTTGTGCCAAATAAACTTATTTTCTTTCATTCTATAACTTTCGAGGATAGTTATTAATAGTCTATTTTATTGCAGCTTCGCGTCTGAAGGTATACTTCCATTTGAACTATTTAATTCTCTAAAATAAAATGTTTCTAAATACGTGGTTTATCAACTGGACCTGATCAACCAGTCTTACCTAAGAGTCTTTTATTACCCAGTACTAACTGGGTTGTGGAGGTCAGATACACAGTCACTCCATGTAAAATACAGGTATTGAGCTGCATCCATTAAGACTGCAAGCCGACCCCAACAAAGTTGGGAAAAGGCGAGGCAGATGACGTGGAGCGACTGCCTATCCGACCTCCACAATCCAGTTAGTACTCGGTAATGCGATAACCCCTGGTAAGACTGGTTGTCAGACTTTCGGGCCACCACAACTGAGCATGTATGAAAGTGATAAATGCTCATCCCTTATTTGTATGGAAACAGGCGTTTACTCTGCAGTGGGACAATTTACAAGCCTATATTATTTATAAACACACCACGTAGAATACAAATTGTCTAATGAAACAAATGCTTTAAGAATTGTTGGAAAAATAAAGGTGCTTGTGAATTTTGGGCGCAAGAATAATGTGCTACGTGATTATTTTGTGGTGCTACGAATAAAATAATGGCGATAATGTTGTAGAAGTGATAAAATGGCGGCTGTTTTAATTAAGAGTGACGGTGGAGAGTTACTTGTTTGTTGTTTACGAATATACTTAATGGAAATTCTTTGTGGAATCATCATCATCATCATTTCAGCCCAAAAGACGTCCACTGCTGGACATAGGCCTCCACCAAGTGTCGCCACATTGACATTTTGGAGGGTTTTGCCATAATCGCCGCTCTTGGCAAGCGGGTTGGCGATCGCAGTAGTTATGGTTGTTAAAAAAGCACAGAAAACGCTGCTGCCCATTCTCTGGCAAGTCCCTTAGTCGCCTCTTACGACACTCACGGGAAGATATGGGATGGTGCTATTCTTTACGTAGAATTGATGTTTTTTTTATTGTGATAGGTGTTTGTGGTACCTGAATTACCTATTGGTAGGTTTTTGTTGGGCCTATAGAATAAAATAGTTTTCTCCAGTCTACATATTTTCAGAAGTTTTCAGTCTTTCCTACTTTAAAAAACCCATGTAGAGAAAGAATAAACTTAACATTATTTGCATCTGACAGCCTCGTTAATATAGCGCTCATAAGCGCGACTGCTGAGTATGATGTCCCGAGTTCGATTACCATGTCGGGCAAAGTGTTATTGGGTTTTTCATCAAGAATTTCTCAGTCGAAGCCACGGAGTCTGGATTTTTGTCTGGTTTGTGTCAATAACCTGGCCCCTCCATACTGGCCACATGTGGGTGTACTAATAGATTTACCTCTGCCTAAACTCGGGGATTACAGGCTGATTATCCTGCTTTTGGGGATTGTTATGTTTTAATTTGCAAGTTCTGATTTTGCCGACGAAAACCTACCTTAGAAACTCAGGTCAATCACCCCATTTAAACATCTCAATTTCACACGTAACCACAGTCTACAAATACCAGTAGTACAACCAACTCAAATCCACCAGTAGCGAAGCTTGAAATCAATTAACAGAATTATTCGAATTATTCGACAGCCAATTGAAATCATATTGTTATTAAGCGTCACTTAACTGTTGGATCGTTAATTGGATTCGCCAATAATCACCGTGGAACAGTCGATTGGCACATAGTTAATTAATTAAAAGTAAATTATAATTGACAAAATATAGGCGTTATTCGGTTTGATTTGTGCGGCGTGTGGAGGATCGATTTATTCGATAAAGTAAGGGTTATTGCTAGGGTGGTTGCTTTGGGGGTTAATTGTTCAATAGTTTATGTAAGTGTAACTAGCCAACTTTGGGTGTAACCACTGAAGGTGGCCTCTACCTATCTCTTCGGGCAGTATAAGCGTGATGGCATATTAAGTTTGTCCTTATATTAAAAAGTACGCATAGGAAAGTTTATTTACAGATTTTTGTCAAATGCCGAATCAGGATTTTATAATCCATGCTTCTTTAATTTTGCGAATCTTTTCTTCTGCTACGAAAATAAACTAATATGATTAGTTAGACTAACACATCAAATCAGTTTTGAAGATGAAATAATACAAATAAGAAACAAAAAATACACAATATTTAAACAAAGAACTTAGAAAAAAAAACCAGACTACCATCCAATACAATTTGAAAGTATAGAATAGAATCAACAAAACGAGAAGCAAAAGAAAACATAAATAACAACTATAATGCCAATTTATACTCACATAATAACGCCAACTGTATAAAATTTCATTGAAGTAGGTTTCCGGCTGATTGCATTAGGGAAAACAATTTTGTTAATACAATGTGTCACACAGTTACATACTTGTGTAAGAAAAATCTAATAAAAGTGATAAAAAGTAACAAAACCTTTAAAAAACTAAAAGTATCGAATTCCGAGAAAATATTTTTGAAAATAAAAACTTGTACTCTGATTAGGAATACATATAAATGCGGGTCAAACCACAAACTGTTTTGAAATAAGCAGACGACTTTCGAATAGTATTATAGTTCTTCATTTAAAAAAAGAAACGAAAATGTCATTACAATAAAAAAAAGAAAAAGGTGCTACCCAGTAAGCTCTATTTTCAAAAATCAAGTACTAGCGAATAAATGGCGAGAGTGATATTCTCGATACCCTTCTAAACAATTATCGTTTAAAATATCGAGACTATCAATTTTATTATATATAATAACTGTACTGGATGGTCAAAATTCTACGAAAATAATAAAAATAAAAACTTAACGCTAAATTAAACATAACCAGGAAACTAAAAGGTGAACGATATTAAAGGTCTACTTGGAGGCTCAAAGGAAATATGTGATGGTCCCTGAAGGGATCTGAAATCTTTTTAGGACCTTTGTCGGGCCACTTTATTCGGAATGTAATTGGCCTTTAAATATGTAGGTAAGCCTTTAACATTTTTCTGGGCTATTTATTAGTTCTAATAGAAACTTGACGGTATTTACACACTGCCAGAAGAGGAAATATGTCGGAAAATACTCCGAAACAAAATAAGTTGGGGTAATACAACGAAATGTCTTACCAAGGGAATATCTAATAATAACTGAGTGAAACAAAAAAAAACTCGTATTCCAAAGACAACACAAACTATTTAAACGACGAAGCAAAATATAAACACTGGCACATTCGAATTTCAAAACTAAAAAAAAGTAAGAGATTAAAAATGGACAGAAAAGTTCCACAATACCTTGTAATTGTAAACAAAGATGTCGCTGTGTCCCGGTGCCATGGGGTTGTCATTCTTGTCTCCGATCACCACATGAAGGATGGAGACGCCTGTCAATCGAGGAGTGCCGGAGTCGGTGATGGCTACAGGAATCTTGTACTCTTTGCGCTGTTCTCGGTCGAAAGACACGAGGGTTGATAGAATGTTGCCTGTGGAAAAATTGATAATATTAATAATGGGTACTTTTTTGGTTTTATTTAACTTTAAGATGTTATTTATCGTGCACTTATAAATAGTCAGAAATCGACATGGGTGACCAGCCCTGGAAAGGGAAGAGGCTTTGCCCTTTCACAATCAGCTTTTAATGGAAACTGGAATGTCTTAGTATACACGGCGAGGAAGCTATTCATATCCAGAATAACATTACCACGTTTTGTAAAGAGCTTCCTGTACAGTGAGAGCCACATGAACTGGTTTTGTATTGGTCGTCTTGCGTAGCAACAATTTAAAGCCACCAACCAATCCGATCCGTATCCCTCCTACAGAGATGAAGCCCATGTCCCAGCACTGGGAACATTATGGGGTGATTGTGCAATTATTTTCCACCAGATGGAACTTGAGTCTCTTCTCTCTCTCTCTTTGAGATACGTAGGACCCATTCGGCACTGGTTCGCAGACCAGTCCTCTTGTCATGCAGTGAGATGATTGACCCCACTTAAAATATTCATGAATAAGACAATTTCCCTTCCATGACTATACATAATTGACTAACAACCCATAACTCTTTTTGACAGCAATATAACATAGTAGATCAATTGAAAATGATTTGTAGGCCATAAAGACGACAGTTGCTTGATAATTTACTCGAACGATTGATCAATCAAGCTGTAGGTATATTGACCCATATACATATAGGGTACTATGGCAACTAAAAATAATATCTTGAAAACCAATTAAAGTTTAAATTACTACAAACTTTTAATTGACGAAACGAAACTTTAAAAGTTGTTTAATTTTAAGGTCAAGTTTTCTCGACAGGTGATATTGAGAACTTTTAAGGAACGTCTAGCACGATGATTTCTTCTATAAAATGTTTACAATTTAGTTTTTTTTTGTATGAATATGTCGTAGTTTGTTTACGTGGAGGAAAACTAATGGTGTTATAATCTGCTTTGAGTGGCCTATTTAGAAATGTCACTTAGAATAAATAACTTTTGGCTTGGTAAGTAAAGTTTGAGGAAGTCTTTATTCTGTCGATTAGCATCAATGGAATACACGAGCCAAATGTCCAAGCTTTTTATAATTTTCCAGCCATTGCTTGCCAGAAATAGTCTGCCAGAAACCGCCTGCTAAAACATCGACTATTTACCAATCTGAAAACCGAATCTTTTACTCAATATAGAGGGGCGTATACAAAATTATAAACACGCCAACCTAAATGGAGAGGACCGAAATTGAATTGGCACTTCGAAAACAAAGTTAGACTTAGGCTTGGCACGCCATTTATTGCATGTTAACTACACTAATTGATCGAAACTCGATTTTGGGCGACTCTCGGAAAATTTCTGGCGCGCGAATGGGGAGCCACTGAATTGAAATGGAATTGCTCCAAAGACGAATCGTGGAAGTTTCCAGTTGGAACCTAGCTCCGAGTTTAGTGGAATTTGTGTCAATTGGTCCATTGTGGCAGGACTTCCTCGCAATTTATATCGTCTACTCGACGTCCGTATGTCATTAAAAGGATCCAGCAGAATATCAGCGTCAGGTGCATGCCTGACACATGCTGAGCTGGACTCCCATTTGGTGCAACCTTGAGACGCACACCGCACTTTGTATACTCGTTATTTTATTTGAAGTATGTCATGGTGTTACTATAACAGTTTTGTAAATCTGCTTATTCTTATTTTTTCTTTCTGTTTGCACCTTGTTTTATAAAGAAAGGTTTTTGAAAGGTATATTTATGTAATCTATGTGATTTCATTGTGCTTCTGTATGTTGTGCTATGTCTTTTGTGTGCACTGAATAAATGATTTATCTATCTATCAACATATTTTTGGAATTTAGAGTGTGATTTTATTCGTGCATTTTGTGCTGCCAAAACAGAAAATTCGTGTCTGATGAGTTATGGACAAGTGTGGAAGAAGGAGATATGCTGCACCGACCCCAAATTAATTGTGATAAAGGCCAGAGAATGATGATGATATGCTTCCGAAAATTCAACAAAAACAATATTGTTACTGCCTTGGTACAGATTTAATACACGATAAGGTTTCCACGGAACTTCAGAACCAACGTAATAATAACGTTGCCTGTTTAAGATATCATAAAAGCAAACGATCAAATTCAATGTTGCGTAGTTAATAAACTTACAAAACTATGGTATTGCCGACAGTCGTTTGTAAAGCGAAATATTTATCTCTCCATAAATTTAGGCCATCAGCTTACAAACAGTTTCTTACCTTGTATATGGAATTTGGAGCGAATATCGAAAGAGGCTGATTCGTTCAAAGCGAAGGTGAAAGGTGGTCCATTCTCAGCTGAGTCGTAGTCTTTAGCAGTCAGGATGACTACTTGACCAGGAGGTTCGTTTTCATACCAAATTACTGGCTGGGTCTGTAGAAAAAAAAAAAAAATTAGCTAAAAGTTAAGATCTGATATTCTCGAAGGATTTGGAAGAAGCGTACCTAATAGAACACCCACATTTGGCAGTTATGTTTAATAGGGGGCAAGCCTATTGCCATCAACCGGGTACAAATCCAGGCTCCGCGGTTGATACTGAGCAATTCCTCATGGAAAAACCCAATAACACTTTGCACAATCCAGAATTTCTATCCGGGATCTCAGCAGTCAAGCTTGCAACCACTCGACCAACTACCAGGGTGAAAAAAATGTAATAAAACTAGCTGTCCCGCGCAACTTCGTCTGCGTCACATTTTCCCTGCTTTCGCAATATTTTTCATTGTTCCTCCGCTCCTAGCGCCATCTATTGAATACTTACTCAATCCAGTCAACAGATACCGCCATCTGTTAGGATCGTTTGGAGCTAACAGATAATTGTGACTTAATCTACACTAATATTATAAAGAGGAAAGATTTGTATTTTTGTATTTTTGTATGTAATGAATAAACTCAAAAACTACTGGACCGATTTTGAAAATTCTTTCACCATTAGAAAGCTACATCTTTACCGAGTAACATAGGCTATATATTATCGCGCTAATAACTTAGGGGGATGAGCAATATTGCATTTAGTCCACATTTCTCAACTGTTTGACAACTGACAACTATCATGACAAGCATTAGAATAAACCGGCTATTTCAAACCATTTGTCATCAAAGTAAGTAGCCTGGTGGTTCTATGACCGCCCGCCAAGCAAAAGGTATCGAGTTCGTATCCGCAGTCAGTATGCACTTTTTGTGGTATTTTTTTAATGCTGTAAGTTTTCCAAAACAACGCGGGTTCGATCCCCAACCGTTGTTCTCTTTTTGTAACTAGGTATTTTGTTTTATTATAATGCTTTATGATTTTCAAATCATTGCAAAATAGTTTTCGTTTTTTTAACCATTCAAAAAAAATAGTGATTAAAGAACGATTGGGTCATAAACAAAACGAAATTTAAGACATGATCGTCGGCGATTTTAAAGTATACACATCAGTAGACACTGTGATGGCTAATGACCCCGTTGAATTTTTCAACTCCCTGGAGCTAACGGGCGTGCCGTTCCCATAAGATGGAGCTTAAAGTTGGCGTTTTAGTTCTGCTTTGATGTACTTTGATGTACCAAGACTGTGCAACGGCACCAGGCTTCGTATCACAAAGCTTGGCAGTAATATTATAAAAGCCACTGTAGCGACCTACAAAAAGCAACTTACTACAAAAAGTGCTACAGCGCCATCTATGACGCGACGGAAGAACTAACATCAATTGCCCACATCTCGCAAGCAAAGTTTAACTTGCTTTCGACTTAATACTATATAGAGAAACCCGACAACAACTGTCGGGCAGTTGCCCACCAGACTCAACACCTGTCTGGTCGGAGGATCCTCCCTTTTCAATGGAGTATTGAGGAACTTTACACCCTGTTCCTCAAACTGCTAAACTGGTGACTCAGAAATGGACGTCAGCGCAGTCTTCGAGCAACGTGACGTCATCATCATCACTACCTTCAAGCTTTAGTTTAGCGAGTCTCACAGCCAGCCAGCTTTAAATGCGTATTCCTGACCACCAGCATGCAGCCGGAGCGCATTCCTGGTCAGCACCCTCAGCCTCTCATCAAGCGACTTTGGCACAGCACACTGCCTTTTCGGCCGGTCGAGAGCTTCTACTACCTCCCGGTCGACACCTCTCTAGCTGTCTGCCACATCGCAGCGCTGCACTACGTCCGACGCGCTGGAGCAAACGCAGCGCCGGCCCCGACTCACTGGCGTTCGCCTCACCACCACAGTCTGTTCCGACTCACCGTGAACAATGCGGCAACGAAATTCCAACTGGCACGGCATAATACTACAAGCTGACTCATTCGACTATCGACCTCCGGTCTCCGGAGGGGAGTGATGTAGCGACCTACAAAAAGCAACTTACTACAAAAAGTACTACAGCGCCATCTATGACATTTGCGTCAATTGTTTAATTTATTGTTCTTATTTATTTTTACTTTTTAATTGATTCTTTTTCATTCATATTTTTTGTGAATGTGTGGACATTGTAGGCTTTGTAATTTTTGTTTTCTTTTTTTTTTCACGTATTAACTTTTTATACCTTTTGTTGTAAGCGACGACTTATTGTCGGGCCTACGCTGTCCTCTCATACTTAGGTACAAACGCTGTAACATTCAAATATTTTAGAACCAAATGATATTAAAAGAGTAACCATGGACTTTCTTGCCGGCTTTTCTCCATAGGAAACAACCAACCCGAACCGTGCCCCTTTTGTCGACGTTTTATAAGTGCCCCTGTAGGCCTATGTAAAATAAAATATTTTGTTTTTGATTTTATGACGTGATGGAAGAACTAACATCAATTGCCTACATCAAGCAAGCAAAGTTTACATTGACTTAAGACTATGGAGAAACCCGACAACAACTGTCGGGCAGTTGCCCACCAGACCCAACACCTGTCTGGTCGGAGGATCCTCCCTTTTCGATGGAGTATTGAGGAACTTTACACCCTGTTCCTCATACCGTTAAACCACCATTATTACAGGATTTGCTAAAGGAGAGAGCGTTTTAATTCGACGCATGTCAAATATTACAAATAACTTGCCATTCCAATTTTAATTACCAGGTAGTTTTGCAATGACGATCAACAAATATCAGGGCCATACCTAAAAAGTGGCAGGCAATTTTTTGGGTACGTACTCCATGCTTCTCAGACGGTCAATTATTTGTTGATTGTTCACGTGTTTCATGAAGCCAAAACTTGCACGTGGTTACGGTCATTGTTATGACATTTTTTATTGTATTCAAAACTGTATTGGAAAGAATAAATAAATAGTGCCCAACAATGCGCCGTATTGTTCACTTTGAAAAAAATATGTTCCGACTTTTAAGCCATATTATAGTGTCGCTTCAACGCCTTTTAATTTTGTTTCGGACCTCTGCCGCCCAGAATTACACCACCCTAAAGCACGCCCTTTGTAGTCATCACCGACATAATCACATTACGATCAGACCGTCAGTTCTCACACATAACAACAAAACATCATTCCTTACTGAAGGTGTATTTAATCGTACATCCTCATTTCGCCAGTTATGTTGAAGCTCTATGTAATAGGGGGCGATCCCCATCAACCGGGCCCGACATTAAATCCAGACTTCGTGGCTGCTACTCAGAAATTCCTGATGGAATAACCCAATAACACTTTGCCCGATCCGAGAATCGAACCCGGGACCTCAAGCTCAGCAGTCGTGCTTGCGACCACTCTAACAACGAGGCAGTCTCACACATACACTTTAAAATTTCCGCGCGAACGAAGTCGCGGGTATCAGCTAGTGCATAATATGGCAAAAAATACTTCCGATATCCCAATGAACCCAACGAATATTAAACAGTGGAATAAATTTTCTTACATTATTCCTTACGGCTTAAGATATTGTATTAGAAAATGGGCTGTAATACCAGAATAACGAAAAAGGTACTTCAAAATACGAGGTATCTTTAATACTAAGCTTTACTGCGGATATATAAAAGTAGGATTATGAATATCGGTCGACCATTTCGGGTTTTTTGGTCAAAAAATGCTTGTACTACGGGTAAACTATATTTTTCCAGGTAAATCGCCTGGTAAAGCGGTGATTTCAATGTTGATTTCAATACTAATATTTCTGAAATATAGTTTTTCGGTCAGGAAGTTATGTAGCCAATGCAACACGGATGTTGGAATGTAATAGCTGTGAACGTAATTTGAACATTACTTACATTATTGTAGTGATTTTTTAACTGCATTATAACGAATGCCAACCTTTTAATTCATCATCATCATTTCAGCCGAAAGACGTCCACTGCTGGACATAGGCTTCCCCCATTTGTACATAAGGGGGGGGGGGGGTTGCCATAATCGCCACGCTTGGCAGGCGGGTTGGCGATCGCAGTACGTTTGTTACAAAAGCACAGAGAACGCTGCTGCCCATTCTCTGGAAAGTCCCTTAGTCGCCTCTTACGACACCCACGGGAAGATATGGGATGGTGCTATTCTTTATGTCCGACACCATACAGAACCTTTTAATTATTCACATTGTATTTCAGTACTGCTTTGCAGGCCTACCAAGTAAATTCAGGGGGCCAAAATATCCGCTTTATTCGCAGAAAGAAATATTAACTGCATCTGTGACTATTTTAATATTCTATTATGATTTTGCTAAAGCGGCCATTTAAGACTTCCAGAACGATCTAGCCAACCAAAGTCTACCAAAGCCTACTAAACCCAGCACTTATTCCTAAACACACTTTAAATCTAAATAAAACCTTTTTTCCACGAAAATACCAACACATCCCCGTCAGATGACCATCTCGCTAGTAGCCCAAAGCTCTCCAGAGGACCATTCAGATCTACGGAATGAAAATTAAACCAACCCTTCGCGAAACATGGGACCAAAGGATCGCTCCCCAAAATAAGAAATTGAACACCCATAGGTAGCAGATTTGCATAAAAAATTGACAACTGAGCGGGTGCCTGGAGTGAAACGTACCTTTAAGTAAAATGAGGAGGGAAGTGCAAAAAGAGGTACGTTTTGCTTTTTTATTTTGGTTGTTGGATTTGAAAGTGATTTGGGATGTGCTGTGGATCAGTGGGTTAAATTTGTAAAGGGTGCAAGTGAAACTTCGTTTTGCAAATACAGAGATTAGAATCGAGAATTTTGATCTTTGTAGTAAGTACAAAACGCGTTTTAACTTCTTAGGGTTGAAAAATCTGGTCACGTAACAACCGAACTAATACCTAGTGAATTGTTCTCGTGTACCAAAATGTGATTTTATTTAATTAATCTACATCTACACTAATATTATAAAGAGGAAAGATTTGTATTTTTGTATTTTTGTATGTAATGAATAAACTCAAAAACTACTGGACCGATTTTGAAAATTCTTTCACCATTAGAAAGCTACATCTTTACCGAGTAACATAGGCTATATATTATCGCGCTAATAACTTAGGGGGATGAGCAATATTGCATTTAGTCCACATTTCTCAACTGTTTGACAACTGACAACTATCATGACAAGCATTAGAATAAACCGGCTATTTCAAACCATTTGTCATCAAAGTAAGTAGCCTGGTGGTTCTATGACCGCCCGCCAAGCAAAAGGTATCGAGTTCGTATCCGCAGTCAGTATGCACTTTTTGTGGTATTTTTTTAATGCTGTAAGTTTTCCAAAACAACGCGGGTTCGATCCCCAACCGTTGTTCTCTTTTTGTAACTAGGTATTTTGTTTTATTATAATGCTTTATGATTTTCAAATCATTGCAAAATAGTTTTCGTTTTTTTAACCATTCAAAAAAAATAGTGATTAAAGAACGATTGGGTCATAAACAAAACGAAATTTAAGACATGATCGTCGGCGATTTTAAAGTATACACATCAGTAGACACTGTGATGGCTAATGACCCCGTTGAATTTTTCAACTCCCTGGAGCTAACGGGCGTGCCGTTCCCATAAGATGGAGCTTAAAGTTGGCGTTTTAGTTCTGCTTTGATGTACTTTGATGTACCAAGACTGTGCAACGGCACCAGGCTTCGTATCACAAAGCTTGGCAGTAATATTATAAAAGCCACTGTAGCGACCTACAAAAAGCAACTTACTACAAAAAGTGCTACAGCGCCATCTATGACGCGACGGAAGAACTAACATCAATTGCCCACATCTCGCAAGCAAAGTTTAACTTGCTTTCGACTTAATACTATATAGAGAAACCCGACAACAACTGTCGGGCAGTTGCCCACCAGACTCAACACCTGTCTGGTCGGAGGATCCTCCCTTTTCAATGGAGTATTGAGGAACTTTACACCCTGTTCCTCAAACTGCTAAACTGGTGACTCAGAAATGGACGTCAGCGCAGTCTTCGAGCAACGTGACGTCATCATCATCACTACCTTCAAGCTTTAGTTTAGCGAGTCTCACAGCCAGCCAGCTTTAAATGCGTATTCCTGACCACCAGCATGCAGCCGGAGCGCATTCCTGGTCAGCACCCTCAGCCTCTCATCAAGCGACTTTGGCACAGCACACTGCCTTTTCGGCCGGTCGAGAGCTTCTACTACCTCCCGGTCGACACCTCTCTAGCTGTCTGCCACATCGCAGCGCTGCACTACGTCCGACGCGCTGGAGCAAACGCAGCGCCGGCCCCGACTCACTGGCGTTCGCCTCACCACCACAGTCTGTTCCGACTCACCGTGAACAATGCGGCAACGAAATTCCAACTGGCACGGCATAATACTACAAGCTGACTCATTCGACTATCGACCTCCGGTCTCCGGAGGGGAGTGATGTAGCGACCTACAAAAAGCAACTTACTACAAAAAGTACTACAGCGCCATCTATGACATTTGCGTCAATTGTTTAATTTATTGTTCTTATTTATTTTTACTTTTTAATTGATTCTTTTTCATTCATATTTTTTGTGAATGTGTGGACATTGTAGGCTTTGTAATTTTTGTTTTCTTTTTTTTTTCACGTATTAACTTTTTATACCTTTTGTTGTAAGCGACGACTTATTGTCGGGCCTACGCTGTCCTCTCATACTTAGGTACAAACGCTGTAACATTCAAATATTTTAGAACCAAATGATATTAAAAGAGTAACCATGGACTTTCTTGCCGGCTTTTCTCCATAGGAAACAACCAACCCGAACCGTGCCCCTTTTGTCGACGTTTTATAAGTGCCCCTGTAGGCCTATGTAAAATAAAATATTTTGTTTTTGATTTTATGACGTGATGGAAGAACTAACATCAATTGCCTACATCAAGCAAGCAAAGTTTACATTGACTTAAGACTATGGAGAAACCCGACAACAACTGTCGGGCAGTTGCCCACCAGACCCAACACCTGTCTGGTCGGAAGATCCTCCCTTTTCGATGGAGTATTGAGGAACTTTACACCCTGTTCCTCATACCGTTAAACCACCATTATTACAGGATTTGCTAAAGGAGAGAGCGTTTTAATTCGACGCATGTCAAATATTACAAATAACTTGCCATTCCAATTTTAATTACCAGGTAGTTTTGCAATGACGATCAACAAATATCAGGGCCATACCTAAAAAGTGGCAGGCAATTTTTTGGGTACGTACTCCATGCTTCTCAGACGGTCAATTATTTGTTGATTGTTCACGTGTTTCATGAAGCCAAAACTTGCACGTGGTTACGGTCATTGTTATGACATTTTTTATTGTATTCAAAACTGTATTGGAAAGAATAAATAAATAGTGCCCAACAATGCGCCGTATTGTTCACTTTGAAAAAAATATACTTTTAAGCCATATTATAGTGTCGCTTCAACGCCTTTTAATTTTGTTTCGGACCTCTGCCGCCCAGAATTACACCACCCTAAAGCACGCCCTTTGTAGTCATCACCGACATAATCACATTACGATCAGACCGTCAGTTCTCACACATAACAACAAAACATCATTCCTTACTGAAGGTGTATTTAATCGTACATCCTCATTTCGCCAGTTATGTTGAAGCTCTATGTAATAGGGGGCGATCCCCATCAACCGGGCCCGACATTAAATCCAGACTTCGTGGCTGCTACTCAGAAATTCCTGATGGAATAACCCAATAACACTTTGCCCGATCCGAGAATCGAACCCGGGACCTCAAGCTCAGCAGTCGTGCTTGCGACCACTCTAACAACGAGGCAGTCTCACACATACACTTTAAAATTTCCGCGCGAACGAAGTCGCGGGTATCAGCTAGTTTGGTATAAAAGTTTAGAAACATCACGGACCATGTCCAATACAGAATAATTTAAGCTTTTTTTTTAAATCCAATTAAAAATTAATCATAGCAACTAAAAATTGAAATTAAAGTATACATTGGCAGACTTTAAAAATTAAAAAAAATCTTAATTGACTTCAATTCAGTTTTATTAAGTGTAGTAATATCTAACGAAAATTCTTTAACAATAGATTTAACCTTTCAGCTATATGAAAAGTTTTTTTATGCAACTAAATCGAATTGATGCAGATAGAAATTCATCGTTTTCATCACTTTTATTGCTGCTTACAGCAGTTAGATTGGACAGCCAGGGAAATTAGTTTAAAGAAAAACACCCTAACTCTGGTATTCTTATTCATGAACTTAACTTACTTCGAACTTACCACGCCTACATTCCGCTTTGTTTGTTTATAAATTGACATATAAACGCCTACTTTTCATCTGTCAAATTTGAAGTACCGGAAAACTATTAATTATATACATCTTTAACATTGATTAAATGACATATGACATCTTTAGCATGGATTGAAGAAGCATGCAACTATGGGTTTGACAAAGATAGGTAGCTTGAGGAGGTACCTTATTCGAAGATCCGCCAATTGCGGCCAAGAAATTCTAGGAATACGATTTGGTGCGTGGCAATACAGTTCGACTAAATCCAAAAGTAGATTTGGTTTGGCTCTTACAATATGGGTGTATTATATATGTATATTTTTCATACTATAGCCATTTTTATACGAATTTAATGACAGGTGTATACATGGTGAATTTCAGTTGTACGCCAATTTGCTTAACCATTACATTCCTTGCCTCTACTTCGACCTCTATAAAAACTTTTCCCTTCCTTTATCCTTTCACATAGTTACCAAGCAAAATGAAAATACCTATCACCCATGTCCCTTCAATAAATGTAAAATCTTTCCATAGACCATGTCTATTTATAGTAAAGAATGATCAGCCTTATGTCCACAGGTACATAACCTCCATATTCTTACCTCCGTCAAGAGGATTTCGGTGACAGACATACAAACACACAAGGCAGAATAATGTGAGAAATTTGCATAATATAATGTAACGGGCCGTTTGCGGTACCTACCTTCACTGTGCCTGATTTATTGGCAATATGGAAAAGGTTTCTTGTATGAAAATGAAAATAAAAACGTGAATTCTTAGCCGCTTTAGGGGATAATTGAAAATTTGAGGGTGCTTGGGTACGGATGTGCTTTTGTTTTCGTCTTTATGATTGTCTTTTAGTTGGCGTGGTGCCAGAATTGCCCGTTATTTGGGTTGGTCCTGGCAGTTTAGTATTAGGGACAGTTGTATTTCAAAAATTAAGTACGTACTGTAAAATTGCGTTTCAATTTATTCTAAATATCCTGTTGATCAAATGGTCATATATTACTCGTATCTACGTTCCGAAATCATAGTAATACATGTTCCATCATCTGCCTAGCCTTTTCCCAAACTATCTTGGGGTCGGCTTCCAGTCTTACCGGATGCAGCTGAGTATCAGTATATTACATGAAGCGACCGAGCCTATGACTACTCGTAACGACTGTCAAAGATCTACAAATGACAGCCGGGACCAACGGCTTAACGTGCTTTACGAGGCACGGAGAAAACTCGGTATGTAATTATGGTCACCTATCCACGGGCCTCCTCCAATACTTGTATGGTCTTTGGAAAAAGAATGTAGGTCCAAAATGAAACCATCCAACTAAAATTTCCTCCAAATTAAGCAGATTAATCTTCACAAATACTCCATTGTATAAACGCACAAAGGAGACACAAAAATCACCCGACATCCTCGGCTAAGCCATGAATTATGCTTAGCAAGGTGACATTATCGCAAAATGAATAAACGCTGACATGAACGGGCCGCAGATTCTTTGAGCAAACGATTTCTGCGTCGCCAGATAACATTCGCACTTAATCCGGCAGATTCCCGGAATCCGGACATTCCGGCATTCGACGCCGATCAGCCGGGCCGGATGGCCGAATTCAGAATAGGCTCCGGTTTCAGAATATGGATATTTTAGGCGTTTTCGACGATTAAACTGTGGGTTCTAACTGCGTGGAGGTTAGAGTTGTTTAATTCAACGGTCGTGAAAGCTTTAATATTATTTGGAGGAGGAAATAAGGATTGGAATTATTCCGAATCAGATGCATGGAATTGTTTTAGGTGAAATTGGTGTCAATGATGAAAATTTAAGTCTGTTTTACACATTACGGTGAAGACATTGAGTCGAACGGTGACAAAAGGAGTAAGAATGAGTTCACACCTTTTTCACAAATGACGTGAAAGCGGCCGAGTAGCACGCGAAATTCAAATTTTCTTACGTTTTTTGCAATTTGCCGGTCAGTATCCGGTTTGATCAGATAAATATCAGATATCAGATAAATATTATAAAGAGGAAAGAATTGATTGTTTTTTTGTTTGTTTGTTTGCATTAAATAGGCTCCGAAACTACTGTTCCGATTTAAAAAATTCTTTCAGTGTTATATAGCCTATTTATCGAGGAAGGCTATAGGCTATATATCATTTAGCTACGACCAACAAGAGTGGAGCAGCAATGCAAAATGTTGTAAAAACGGGGAAATTGTGACGCAAACGAAATTGCGCCGGACAGCTAGTCTAAACTAATATTATAAAGAGGAAAGATTTGATTGTTTGTTTGTTGGTTTGTTTGTTTGCATTGAATAGGCTCCGAAACTACTGGTCCGGTTTGAAAAATTCTTTCAGTGTAGATAGCCCATTTATCGAGGAAGGCTATAGGCTATATATCATCACGCTACGACCAATAGGAGTGGAGCAGCAATGAAAAATGTTGCGAAAACGGGGAAAATGTGACGCAAACGAAGTTGCGCCGGACAGCTAGTGTTAAATAAGACACGCAACCGTAAAACGTAGGTTTTTTTTTAAATTGTGGTCATTAAAATCATCAATACAACCCCTTTATGTTCATTTAAACCCCATGAATGTCAATTTCAAGAAAAAGTCATTCTATGGGGTTAAATGAAGTTAAAGGGTTATATTGATTCGTTGTATTGATGACTTTAATGATTATAACTCAGGAAAGCCATATTATTTACGGCCGCGTATCATATTTTTTTCAACATAAAAACTGACACTGACCGGCAAATTGCAAAAAACGTAAGAAAATTTGAATTTCGTGGACCACCTTATCGCTTCCACCTTAAACTCCAGTTTCATACCTTATGGTATCATCATTTCAGCCCAAAAGACGTCCACTGCTGGACATAGGCCTTCCACACGTGTCGCCACATTGGCATTGAGTTTAATTTTTTTTTGATTTTTTTTTCTGTAGCTTCGCGTTTTTTTTTTGTTATTTGACTTTCAAAAGTGCCTGTTATGGTCTAATTGAAATAAATGCTTTGAGTTAGAGTTTGATTTTAGGGGGGTTTTGCCATAATAAGCTAAGCAGGCGGGTTGGCGATCGCAGTACGGTTGTTACAAAAGCACCGAGAATGCTGCTGCCCATTCTCTGGCAAATCCCTTAGTCGTCTCTTAAGACACCCACGGGAAGATATGGGATGGTGCTATTCTTTACGTCCGACACCATACAGAGCAATCAGAGCCTTATGGTATCAAATCACAAATACAAAAACAATAGCAGCCTTCGATGCAAGCTTGATATACAAATGATTGTTTCCCTTAGCCCCGGGCAACGCAATATTAATCATATACTCAGCCTAAACAAACGTTACTCCGTCCTATACTAACACATTTCCAAAGGAATCTAGCTCGAAGGAAATTTATGTGGAGATAAATCTTACGATGGTAATTGTTGAATAGTAAGAAAATAGTAGGAAAATTCGATGTTTTCTACAGCTGTAATGGTAGTCATTATTCCGCAGAATTTAATAAGATTTTTTTTAATGCAAAGTATTTAATTCACAATTGTTAAAATATTGGACTTACTTTTTTTTTAACAATTGAAATAAGCCTAACAGTGGCAGTTATCCGCTGAAAATCTAACTAAGTATCAGTTTTTGAACTGGAAATTTGAAGTTCAAAACTCGTCAAAGTCTAGCCTTAAATTTTGAATGTCGAATGAGTTGCCAATACTGCTAGAACCGGGTTTAATGGTTTAAGGAACGAGTAATTGCAAGAACATAATAAAAGTCTGTTCTTTAAAAAGAAGTTCACACCACTGCAATACCGCGCTTGACCGCTAAAATATCTAAGACTAGAAGCGTAGTATTGGAATGTATTGGAATAGTGTGAGTATCCGTAGAACAATTAACCAGAACAGCTTAAAAGTACCCATCTCTACAAATACTTTAAAAATCAAGAATTTTTATTCTACTTCCTTATACTAAAGTTTATGATGATTGCGTTATACCAGCCAACTTTGATGGTTCACTACAAAATCGATGGCAATACGTGTTAAAATGAACAGTTAAATGTGTTGCTGTAAAGGAAAATTGCACGTTTACTTGAGTTTAAGAGCTTAGAATGTTTTTTTATGGGGAGAGTACTAAGCTGTGGATGTAAAGTTTGGTCTTAATCTTTATAGCATTCATAGTAACTTTTATGCGCGACGGTTTAATAATGCTCATGTATTTACACCTAAAAGTAAGGACAATTAACAAGTTTCAAAGGCATCGTTTTGTGGTGGACTTTTTGAATCCGATTTTGTTTTTTTTTGCACTGAACCTTTTTTCTAAAGTTAAAGTTAGGCTAAGCCTGAGTTACTCCTAACATCAGCTATCTGTCGTAATAGTCCCGCCAAACAAACAGACAGACAGACAGACAGACAATGAAAAAATAAACAAAATAAGTTTCGTTCTAAGTACAGTATATAGTTTCATATTATGGATTTAGAACAAGCTGTTAATTTTATCTACACTAATATTATAAAGAGGAAAGATTTGTATTTTTGTATTTTTGTATGTAATGAATAAACTCAAAAACTACTGGACCGATTTTGAAAATTCTTTCACCATTAGAAAGCTACATCTTTACCGAGTAACATAGGCTATATATTATCGCGCTAATAACTTAGGGGGATGAGCAATATTGCATTTAGTCCACATTTCTCAACTGTTTGACAACTGACAACTATCATGACAAGCATTAGAATAAACCGGCTATTTCAAACCATTTGTCATCAAAGTAAGTAGCCTGGTGGTTCTATGACCGCCCGCCAAGCAAAAGGTATCGAGTTCGTATCCGCAGTCAGTATGCACTTTTTGTGGTATTTTTTTAATGCTGTAAGTTTTCCAAAACAACGCGGGTTCGATCCCCAACCGTTGTTCTCTTTTTGTAACTAGGTATTTTGTTTTATTATAATGCTTTATGATTTTCAAATCATTGCAAAATAGTTTTCGTTTTTTTAACCATTCAAAAAAAATAGTGATTAAAGAACGATTGGGTCATAAACAAAACGAAATTTAAGACATGATCGTCGGCGATTTTAAAGTATACACATCAGTAGACACTGTGATGGCTAATGACCCCGTTGAATTTTTCAACTCCCTGGAGCTAACGGGCGTGCCGTTCCCATAAGATGGAGCTTAAAGTTGGCGTTTTAGTTCTGCTTTGATGTACTTTGATGTACCAAGACTGTGCAACGGCACCAGGCTTCGTATCACAAAGCTTGGCAGTAATATTATAAAAGCCACTGTAGCGACCTACAAAAAGCAACTTACTACAAAAAGTGCTACAGCGCCATCTATGACGCGACGGAAGAACTAACATCAATTGCCCACATCTCGCAAGCAAAGTTTAACTTGCTTTCGACTTAATACTATATAGAGAAACCCGACAACAACTGTCGGGCAGTTGCCCACCAGACTCAACACCTGTCTGGTCGGAGGATCCTCCCTTTTCAATGGAGTATTGAGGAACTTTACACCCTGTTCCTCAAACTGCTAAACTGGTGACTCAGAAATGGACGTCAGCGCAGTCTTCGAGCAACGTGACGTCATCATCATCACTACCTTCAAGCTTTAGTTTAGCGAGTCTCACAGCCAGCCAGCTTTAAATGCGTATTCCTGACCACCAGCATGCAGCCGGAGCGCATTCCTGGTCAGCACCCTCAGCCTCTCATCAAGCGACTTTGGCACAGCACACTGCCTTTTCGGCCGGTCGAGAGCTTCTACTACCTCCCGGTCGACACCTCTCTAGCTGTCTGCCACATCGCAGCGCTGCACTACGTCCGACGCGCTGGAGCAAACGCAGCGCCGGCCCCGACTCACTGGCGTTCGCCTCACCACCACAGTCTGTTCCGACTCACCGTGAACAATGCGGCAACGAAATTCCAACTGGCACGGCATAATACTACAAGCTGACTCATTCGACTATCGACCTCCGGTCTCCGGAGGGGAGTGATGTAGCGACCTACAAAAAGCAACTTACTACAAAAAGTACTACAGCGCCATCTATGACATTTGCGTCAATTGTTTAATTTATTGTTCTTATTTATTTTTACTTTTTAATTGATTCTTTTTCATTCATATTTTTTGTGAATGTGTGGACATTGTAGGCTTTGTAATTTTTGTTTTCTTTTTTTTTTCACGTATTAACTTTTTATACCTTTTGTTGTAAGCGACGACTTATTGTCGGGCCTACGCTGTCCTCTCATACTTAGGTACAAACGCTGTAACATTCAAATATTTTAGAACCAAATGATATTAAAAGAGTAACCATGGACTTTCTTGCCGGCTTTTCTCCATAGGAAACAACCAACCCGAACCGTGCCCCTTTTGTCGACGTTTTATAAGTGCCCCTGTAGGCCTATGTAAAATAAAATATTTTGTTTTTGATTTTATGACGTGATGGAAGAACTAACATCAATTGCCTACATCAAGCAAGCAAAGTTTACATTGACTTAAGACTATGGAGAAACCCGACAACAACTGTCGGGCAGTTGCCCACCAGACCCAACACCTGTCTGGTCGGAGGATCCTCCCTTTTCGATGGAGTATTGAGGAACTTTACACCCTGTTCCTCATACCGTTAAACCACCATTATTACAGGATTTGCTAAAGGAGAGAGCGTTTTAATTCGACGCATGTCAAATATTACAAATAACTTGCCATTCCAATTTTAATTACCAGGTAGTTTTGCAATGACGATCAACAAATATCAGGGCCATACCTAAAAAGTGGCAGGCAATTTTTTGGGTACGTACTCCATGCTTCTCAGACGGTCAATTATTTGTTGATTGTTCACGTGTTTCATGAAGCCAAAACTTGCACGTGGTTACGGTCATTGTTATGACATTTTTTATTGTATTCAAAACTGTATTGGAAAGAATAAATAAATAGTGCCCAACAATGCGCCGTATTGTTCACTTTGAAAAAAATATGTTCCGACTTTTAAGCCATATTATAGTGTCGCTTCAACGCCTTTTAATTTTGTTTCGGACCTCTGCCGCCCAGAATTACACCACCCTAAAGCACGCCCTTTGTAGTCATCACCGACATAATCACATTACGATCAGACCGTCAGTTCTCACACATAACAACAAAACATCATTCCTTACTGAAGGTGTATTTAATCGTACATCCTCATTTCGCCAGTTATGTTGAAGCTCTATGTAATAGGGGGCGATCCCCATCAACCGGGCCCGACATTAAATCCAGACTTCGTGGCTGCTACTCAGAAATTCCTGATGGAATAACCCAATAACACTTTGCCCGATCCGAGAATCGAACCCGGGACCTCAAGCTCAGCAGTCGTGCTTGCGACCACTCTAACAACGAGGCAGTCTCACACATACACTTTAAAATTTCCGCGCGAACGAAGTCGCGGGTATCAGCTAGTTGTTTATAATTTATTAGTATGGATAAAATAATTTAAATTGATTCATACTATCAGAAACATTAAGGCTTAAAACGCTTGCACTTTCACAAGTTGTGACTACGAGTAATGGTCTAATTGAAATAAATGCTGAGTTTGAGTTTACATCTTCAAATCGAGATAGTTAATTTGGTGGATTTATAAGGTCAATCTTTAATCCTAAGATTTCCACAATATCAGACTTAGGGTCATGTAAAAACAGTTCATATTCTTACTTTGACCCTCTTAAAGACCCAATGAATTCAAAAACAGCCAGTTTAATTGAATCTCCAATATATCTCTACGCCTGTGGGGAATACTCTATGTTAATGGCTTCAATATATTTCATGCCTATTAAATTATTATGACCTATAAAATAGTCTCTTTGTATCCCTAAGTACCGGGTAATAAACCGCGAAATGTATATATTTCAATGTACCAGTTAAAACAACTTCAATTGGTTCTCTTTTTACCCGAAGGAGGTAAATGTTTTAATACTTTTGCTCACTTTGTTTCGTATCGTAAGAGCGTTTACGCATTACGACATTACATACAAACTTTCAAGTCCTTATTTTCCGTAATGACTGAACCGATTTTAATGAAATTTCATACGCATAAGCAGGATACATAGGTCTAAAAAAAAAGTTGCTAAAAACATTTTCGGAAAATAGTGTTACAGCTAAATTAGAACGATTATAAATTATCCATGGAAATAAAAATATCCGATTATCATTTTTTTTAAAGACATTTCGTAAATGTTTTTAGCAACTTTTTAGACATAGGTATCCTGCTTATGCGTATGAAATTTCATTAAAATCGGTTCAGTAATTTCGGTAAATAAGTACTTAAAAGTTTGTATGAAATGTCGTAAGGTGTAAACCCTCCTATGAGTGTGTTTAAAACTTTACTAGCACTAAGCATTACTATAACTGTTCTGGAGAATTCATGTTGCCATCTATTAAATTAAATAAGAAACTTCTTGTGAATTAAAAACTTGATTTACTTTCACGTGTTCGATTTTTTTACTACAATATTTAGGTAACTCGACCAAATAATTGATGAACAAAACTTTTGTTAACAAGTTTTGCTAAGTTTCACAAGGCATAAAACTCTATGTATGTAGCCTTTATGCTATTTTTCAATTGATAATATAAATATAACATAACATCACGGCTGTAGTCCGCAAAGGGTAAGGCAGAGGTATAAGTACACCCACATTTCAGTTTAAGTCCCATGTAATAGTAGGCGAGCCTATTACCATCAACCATCAACCGTGCACAAATTCAGACTCCATGGCTGCTACTGAGAAATTATTGATGGGAAAACCATTTGACACATTTTTTTTTAAACATTGCCCCACACTAGGAATTTCTCCTGTTTGCGTGGTGTGTGCGTTTACGAACATTTAAACTCACAGACACAAACAGCCAGACCCGGAACTAACTGTAGGCCTTACAAATATTAGCTCCATGCGGGGATCGAACCCGCGACCCGCAGTGCAGCAGTCAATCGCTTAGCCACTGCGCCAACCGTGCCGTCACTTTGCACGACCCAGGAATCGAACCCAGGACCACATGCTCAGCAGTCGCTATTGCGACCACCAAACCTACGAGATAGATATTTTAGACATAATTTTATTAGTAACTAGCTGTCCGGCGCAACTTCGTCTGCGTCACACTTTCCCCGTTTTCGCAACATTTTTCATTGCTGCTCTACTCCTATTAGTCGTAGCGTGATGATTTATAGCCTATAGCCTTCCTCGATAAATGGGCTATCTAACACTGAAAGAATTTTTCAAATCGGACCAGTAGTTTCGGAGCCTATTCAATGCAAACAAACAATCAAATCTTTCCTCTTTATAATATTAGTTTAGAAAAAAAATATGTAATCGCTAAGTTAGAATTGATGATAGAAACTTATCAAGCAGAACAGAAAAAAAAATCTTTCGTCAACTACTTTAAAACACTACCTAAATATCAGTAAACTCAACAGAAATATCTACGCAAAACAAGCCAGTCCTTAAGCATTATTATGTATTGTTTCAACGTCTAGTGTGATAGATAGTCGGTTCCTCCACTTGTCTATGCACACTCTATCAACCGAGTCATCAATCATGCCATGGAGGGTAGGCGTAATGAAATATGTTGGCAGACCATTATGGTTTATTTACAGGGTAGTTTTGACCGTAACTTATTCTTATATTCGGCGATTTTTATCCTATAGTTATTTCTGGAAAAAAAAAATCGGTGGGAGAGATC
Organism: Cerastis rubricosa; assembly: GCA_949152445.1. Lineage (NCBI taxonomy): Eukaryota > Metazoa > Arthropoda > Insecta > Lepidoptera > Noctuidae > Cerastis > Cerastis rubricosa. Next base: position 7,828,111 of record OX424547.1, read on the forward strand.
TGGCGATCTTCAATGACCGCTTTAGCAGACACATAATAGAATAATAATATGAATCAAGTGGAGAACAGCGGTGGCCCAGTGGTGGCAGCCCCGACTTACGAGCAGTAAGTAAGGGTTCGAATCCAGGCACATTACTGTGTGTAATTTATTTCATCACCGCTGCCCTCAAAAACGGTGAAAGAAAATATCGTGAGGAAACCGACATGTCCTAGAACTAAAAAATCGAAGACATGTGACATTTACCAACCCGCACTGGGCCCGCGTGGTGGATTACAGCCGACTCCCTCTCATAGAGAGGAGGCCTGTGTCCCAGCAGTGGGAACATTATAGGCTGATGATGATGATGAATCAAGTTAAAATTCTGAATAAATGACACTTTGATCTGAAGGCGGATCTTGCAAATGAAAAAGTTAATAATTTTTGCACCGTCCTGATTGATCCTAATCCATAAATTACAACTTCAATATGACCCATTGATTAATACCAGATAAAATCGTATGAGATCCAAGCGGCAAAATTCTGTTACCTATTCATTATCAAATATAAAATAAGGCAACCTAACATCACAAAAACTAAACGTACACTGTCACTTACAACATGACTGCAGATATCCCGCGATCATGGTGCTTCCAAAAGTATCGAAATATCGGGAGCTTGGTATAAATTACCTGATAATCACGGAAAATATCCCGTAAGTAATCAAATAACAGTGTAACTTTAGTACTTAAACCATGAAAGCTTAAACAGTATTACAAAAACTTCCAAACAAGAAGGTACTCACATTGGTCAAAAACGGAGCATTATCGTTGATGTCAGTAAGCTCCAAGATAACTTCTGTCGTTGACCTCAAGCTGTCCGATCCCAACCTCCCTCCGTGGTCAGCAGCCATGATTAGGATCTGCCACCTGGTGAACCCTAGAGGCTGGTCCCTGTCCAAGGGTTTGGTGAGTCGGAGACAGCCATCGTTGTCGATTTGGAGGAACTCCTTCTGTTCGTGTTTTACTAAGGAGTAGACAATGTTTTGTGGTGCGTTCCTGTCTTTGATGTCAGGGTCGTAGGCTTCCACCTGTTGGAATGGAGAAAGAATTAGTGGCTTTAGATTACTGTGATGAGAAATCACTGGTTAAATTGATTTCTTGCCGGTTCTTCTCCACATCTTAAGGTGAAGACCATCAACAAGCTTCCAAGGCATGGTTTAGTTGCATACAATATGTCCAACTAACTCTCTAATCTCTCTAATCTAGGGGGCGACCCTATTACCATCAATCGGGCATAAATCCAGGCTCCGTAGCTGTCATTGAGAAATTCCCGATGGAAAAACCCAATAACACTTTGCCCGACTTCGAGAATCGCACTCAGTACCCACCTCCTGCTCAGCAGTCCGTCTGAGTAGATAACTTCACACAAATCTCAAACGAACTCAATTTCAAAAGCTTAAGAATTACAACCAGTGCTGTACAGCTTTAGAAAAAAAAACGGTTTGCATTCCGGGAGTGCCGGCAGAAGTGAAAACTTGTATATTGACGTTGTGCATTTTTGATATTTTGGAATGGTTAGGGAATAATTTTGCACGAATTGCTTTAATTAGCAGTATCAAAGTACTATCATTTATGTGGCAAAATACAATATTCATTTATTGCTCTGTCGTACAAAAACATGACAATTTATATTACATTGAAAATTTAACACTTCAGAACTATTACAATCCGTCTTACGAATTTTACCTCTTTGGAGAAACCGAAGGTTTTGTTTGTGCATAAGATAATTATCCAGTTTTGGAAACCCAAACTCAATGACAGAAGTCATAAAGTTCAAATTACTTCGTAACCTAATGTCAATCCGTCTTACGCATCAAAAATGTGTACAACGCCGCTAAAGAAGTTTTCACTTCAAAATTCTCAAACTCAAGGATTTCACAAGAAGTAAGACTTTCGAACATACCTTTACAATACACCCTTCATACAGCTTCTCTTCTTCTATAGTCTTGGTATAATTAGCCAAAAACACCGGCGGGTTATCGTTCAAATTCTCTATATTGATGATGACTTTGGCATAGTCCTCGTATATGCCGTCAAAAGCCCTGACATCCAGGCTGTAGCTAGTGATGTTCTCATAGTCAAGTTCACTGTTGACTCGGATCTCACCGGTGAAGTTTCTGATGACGAAAGCATCGTATGTGTTGCCTGCGACTATGCTGTAGGTTACTACGGATGCTGTTGGAGAAAATCGGAGAATATTATTAATTGGAGAAAAAGTTACGGTAGCCAAGTCATACTTTATTAGGTGGCAAAATTCTGCAGACGTGTAAGATAGCGAACTAACAATATCGAATAAAAAAAAACGATAAAATAACTAAATTATAAAATAAAATAAAAAAAAAATGGAAATAAAAAAGGATTTAGTGCTTGTTAAAAACACATACTCAAAACTAAGGTTTTTCTCGTTAAAACATTAAATGTAAATGCATAATTACTTAATTATGTTATGACAAAAATTATATCTTCAAAGATAAAGAAAAAAGATTACAAAAACGAACACTGGCTACGGTATACAAAATAACAGCTTTTTCTCTCGAACCCGCTTTCCAAATTTATTCAACAAAATCTAGTAACATTGTTAACATGACGTATTATCCCATCAGCGTTTGTTTCGCCTACAGCGATTACGATCACATTCAGGTTCGAAATTTTTTCTGTGTATATTAATTTAAATATTCTTTAGTTGATTTTTACTATCACAATCGACAGTCTATGCCTTAATCGTGTCCTCACAAATTTTTGCATTTATGATATTAGTAGGATTTGTTCGAAAAACCTCACGGCGCAACCACGCGATTGGGTTCACCGAACCAAATGAACGTGACAGTTACGTACCTATTCGTGCGACAATCACTTTGCCAGCTGCTAAACCTCAACCGTCCTTAACAATATTAAAATAAGCATCTAAAAACTTACCCGTATCAATATCCAGGGCACTGACAACAGTAACCAACTCATTAATATTCGCATTCTCAGCAATAGACTCAGCAACGTACGTATCTTGAGTGAAATGAGGTGCATTATCATTCTTATCAGCGATCTCTATTAAAAACACTTGCTGGCCAGCATTGTGTTTACCAGGAATCAGAGCTGACTCAGAATTGTCTGTGGCAATAATCTTGATGTTATAAAAACTCCTTTCTTCTCTGTCAAATCTTTTTAAAGTTGTTATGTTGCCAGTTATGCTGTCGATGGCGAATGGGTCAGAGGCGTCTCCAAGTTCGTAGGTGATCTGGTTGTTGGCTGATGTTCCATCGGCGTCGAATGCTCGGACCTGCATGACTGGAGTGCCAGGAGTCTCGTTTTCAAGCACACTGCCTGATCGAATTTCACTGAATATGGGAATGTTGTCGTTTACGTCTTCTACTTCGATTTGGATTATCGTTTCTGCTGCTAATTTGTAGTTGTTCTGTGGAAAGATGATTTGGTTTTCAGTGGTATTTTTTTTTGGTGTTAATTACATAGCTTATGTTGTTAACACACGTGCCATCAATATGGCATCCCACTCTGGTACTGCTCAACTCCACAATCAATTGGTCCATATACAGATTGAAGAGTGTTGGAGAACTCAGACCCCCCTGTCTCACCCCACACTCCAACCCGTAAGGACATGAAAACGCCCCGTCCCATCGAACGCTGTTCACCTGGTTCCCATACCAATACTTCTTAATATTGATAACTTCCGGTGGTAGATGAGCATCACTTAGTTTCTTCCATAGAATGTCATAGGAAACCAGGTCAAAATCACTCGACAGGTCGAGGAAACAGGCGTAAACAGGAGTGCTGCGGTCTGCTGTTTATTGATACATTTGTGCTTCGAAGTTTTAGTTTATTAGTAGGACTGTTTTAATTTCAGAATAAAGGGTATTGAAAAGTTAAAGTATTAAAAAAAATCATATAATTGCTGTAAGTCACATAGCATCAAGCCTGTTATCCTCGAAGGATTAGGCTGAGGTGTACCAAATAGTACACACACATTTCTCCAGTTACGTTTTAAGTACCATTTAATAGAGGGCGAGCCTATAGCCATCACCCGGGCACAAATCCAGACTCCGTGGCTGCTACTAAGAAATTCCTGATGGAAAAACCCAATAACACTGAGTCTGCCCGACCTGGGGATCGAACCCATGACCTCATGCTGAGCAGTCGCGCTTTCGACTTCTAGACCTAAGAGGCAGTCGAGGTAGTTTATAATAACATTTGGAATTTAAATATTGAAAATCGACGTAGTTTTCAAAGTAGATCAAATATTTCCATTCCATCGTTACCTGTATCCTAACAGTGAGAGTATAGTCTGTGATCTTCTCGAAATCCAAGTGGTTACCAAGCTTGATATACGCAGAATCAGCTTCCGGTTCCAGCACGAAAGTATGCCATTTGTTCGTCTGTTCAGTCTGACCTTGGACTAGTTCGAACTGGAGTTTCTTTTCTTCGGGGATGTTTGACCTGTTAAGACATTATTAGAATTAAAGAGGTTTTCTGGTATTCATGGGAACTATGGTAACACGACCCAATTATTTGGGTACTGGCTGATGACACGATAACAAGACTAGGTTAGCATAACCAGCCTATTATTGCCCTGTCTACAAGCCATCCTCTATGAGTGAGAACGCCGCGCCATCTTCACCAAGTAGGCCCAATACATGTTCCAACCCGTCATTACCTATTTTCGAATTTTCGGTACTAGGATATGCGTGTTTGTGTATTCCCTCACAATGTTTTCTGTCACCGCTTTGAGACCACTAGTAGTGAAACAAACATTTTCAAAAAATAAATTAAGTCCCTAACTTGCTTCGAAACCTATGCCTATAACTCGTTAATCCTAGGCCCCCTAATTTCTCAGAATTACCTTAGTAAGAACTAGACCAACAAAGTCTGTTCTTAGTATTTCATGGAAACGTGAAAATAGGACCAGAGGTCGGAATTAGGTAGAGTTATTTGTGTACTTACACTGATTTCAAGCAGCGAAAGAATAAAGTGGATATGCCTCATATCCCGAGATTCATTTTACAGAGCAAAAAACCCCGTGGTTTATTAAATAATAATAGTTATTTGTTATACAAGAGTGCAAAGTTGCTTTTTAACCACGTGTTCAATTTTGATGACCGAGCAAGCGAAGGATTCTAAAATTGAATCACGAGCGCAGCGAGTGATTCAAAATTAGAATCCTGAGCGTTAGCGAGGGAATCAAAAGAGCACGAGGTGGAAAATCTTTGCACTCGAGTGCAACACGTAACTTTTCATTCCACCTCAGCGAGGAAATGACTAAATGCAAAAAAAAAACGTTTACAATCACAAGATAGGTACACTTTTATTTCAGTTTAGGTATTAATTACTACCTTATGACAGGTAAGTATTACAGAATAATCTTTAAATTATAACAAAATAATATTACGGTATATTAACAATGACGTGAAAAAATGCCGCGTAAAGAACCGCGTACAAAGCAAATTGAAAAAAGAACACCAAGAAGGTTCCGAGTCTGAGTTTTTAACAAATTAAAAAAAGTTGTATGATATATTCGGCACCATAGAGGTAGCAGTAAATAGGTTTAATGTTTTTTTTAATTCACAAACTTAGTGCACACGATGTTCTAAATTCAATTTACTTTATCCTCTAGAGAATAAAAACGGCTTTTGCACTCAGATATCGAAGAGTAAAAATACTCTTTCCGAGATGGTGGGATGAAAAGTTATTTACTTTTACACAATTTAAACCATCCGACATCGGATGTCCGAAGTTTCTAAATTCCAATGCACACACGCAAGGGAACATCCATATTAATATCAACATTTCGATGAAAGTACAAAAATAACTCTACTTAATTCCGACCTCTGCAACTTAAACCAAAGAACACAAGTACTACCAGTAATACTAGTAACTGAATCCTACAACAATATTAAGATTAAACCGAGGTGTTACAACAACCGAACACCGGCCGGCACTCAAGCGATTTACGAACAGCAACTTTGTGAAAACGAGAACATTAAAACTTGACTAAAGTTTAACTAACGATCAAACTGACATTAGCATAAATGATTCAAGGAATAGAGAACGAAAAGCTAAGTTTGGAATTACTTTCAGTCTAGAATTCTAGATTGTAACATAGATTGCCTGAAGATTTCTTATCTGGAGACCAACCTTTAGTATTTCTTAAGTAAGACTCTGTAAATGATAAATTATGTTCATTTTACAAGTATGTTTTTACAAACACTTTTACACGTCGTCTTTTTTAGGGTTCCGTACCCAAAGAGTCAAAAGGGACCCTATTACTGAGACTTCGCTGTCCGTCCGTCCGTCCGTCCGTCCGTCTGTCACCAGGCTGTATCTCATGAACCGTGATAGTTAGCCAGTTGAAAGAACAATGGGCAACTTTATATGGACCGTGGGCCCAGTGTTGTAGCACTTTTTTACCTACCTTAAAATACAGATCCGAGTAATCTCAACATTTTACTATAAAGCAGCACAGCTCTAATGCATTAAAAAAACAAGTTACAGCTGTTCTAAATAATCAATAATTTCAGTTACGAATGCTAATAGTTTGGCTTAATGATGCGCATACAAAATTGTGTCTACATGTTGCCAGTTGGAATGCATTATTCTCTTTTATATGACACCTTGAACAATTCAATTTAAGAATAAGAAGTGTAAAAATATTCTTTATTTCGGTATTGGGATAGGACTATAATTAAAAAATACCTTTGATTATGAAAACATCTTTATTCACTAAAATATAACATATTCATGCATAATCAGCCGATTAGTATCCCACTACTGGGTACCGCCGAAACTCAGAACGACAAGGATAAGGCGTTAGTTCTTACTAAACTGTAAAGAATTGTCCTAATGAGTGTTGTTGCTCTCAATAATAATCTCGTCCCAGGCACTTGCGGGGCCAACAAAGTTTTCTAAATGCCTTCCAATACCGAAGTACCATATAATACTGACGACATGGGCGCATGCTCCAACAGTCCTCATTCCTGTTAAGCATGAACAATAATAAGCGTGGATAGCATTAATGTCCTGAACATTGGAGTTTATCAATATATAACTATAATATGTCGTATTTGACCTGTGTCGTGATAAAATACGACCTCTCATTAGCGTGCAGGTGTCCGTTGCTAATCCATATTCTGTCATCCTTGGACTTGGAGTTACACACACCTGAATATTGTAAACGCCACCTCGCAAGTGTTCGCCGACGTAAGAACGTGCCAGACTTAAATGGTATGTTCCCAGACTGAATAAAATAATGTCTTCATCTGTGAGTATTGGGAACGGCACATTTATTGACTCATCCGTCAATGTCACAAACGACGCTCGCTGCCGGTTTACGTTATGCTCAACTATATAGTTGCCCAATGTATTATCGTTACTCATTCGGCTATGTATTCGTTCAGAAAAGGCGGCGGCATAAGTACTGTCACGCAAAGGCTCTCTAAATGCATTCAACAGTGCTCCAGCAATCCGAAAATCAGTAAATAAATGTGGCAATGACTTATTAAATAATTGGTTACGAAATATTTTAAAGTCCCGTTTAAACCATCCGTTTATTACCTCTATGACCCAACGTACAATCGTTATTAATCTTGATTTATTAGCTTGCTCATTTGTAAGTTGAGTCGCACTTCTGTCTTTGCTTGGTGGCATATGTGGCTCATAACCACAGGTTTCAATATTGGGTATTGAGTCTCGAAAGCCTCTATCCAATATAAATGTGTCTCTTTCATGTAGAAGGTAATGAACGGGGGATATTTCATTGTCCATTATTTGAGTCATTATTTGACTATCTGACGTAGTTGCGGCATAGGGTCCAAGGATGTCAATAATGTAACCATCTGAACAGACCAAAAGGAATGGTTTAAGTAAGTTTTTATACTTATGTAGGCTATACGTTCTTTTTTGGAACAAGAAGTTTTTACTTTTCTGTATGTAGATGTAAGTTCCGTCACACAGTATTATGGCTTTTGGGTCTACGGTTTGTCCAAATAATGCTGTTGGTACTGTCAGATTGTGTGCAATAATCTCATCGCGGCTTATGTGGTCGTAACCCAGATGCCGCAAAACAAACTCTCTGGTCAAACAGTCACGTATTATTTTAAAATAACGCTCCAGTGTTCTCCTACTAACATTTAAATGGCACGCAATTCTGTCATCTGGCTCACCCGATCTTATTTTCATCAAGTAAGATCCCAACACAGTTTTTGGACGTTTTGTTTGCTCAGTTAGAGATGGAGTCTCTTGGAGAACAATATCGAATTGATCGTGCGTCAATCCCGTTCGATAATATAGTTCATTGGGAGAAATTGAGTCAATGTTATCAAAATCTATGTCGGATTTTTTGTTGTAAGCGTCTTTTAAAGTATCAATGATATCTTTCAATTGATCTGGCGTAAATACCGTCTCAGCATGGTCATATAATTCGCTCCATTCATTTGAACGTATGTGGTCTTGACATATTCGTGCATCCTGAGGAACATACACGTTATGTTCTGTCAATAAATATATTTTAATGAAATGGGGCACTCTGTGACGATCTTCATTAAGGCATCCATGAAATAAGCATCGACGAGAGGTATTTGCTAACCGTTTATAAGTTGGTACTGTAGTAGGACGCGATTGTTCATCATTTACTTGCTCGTCTTGCTGTTCTTCGTTTTGTCTCCGTTCTTGTTCTACGTGCCTGGCTTCTTGGCGATTTGCTGCCACCCAACAACGATAGCACATGTATTGATTTCCATTCAGGGTGCCCTGAAAAAAATAAAATAGTTGTTGAACCTGAATAAGACAATACAAAGTCCTTTGATCAAATACAGTGCATATTCCCATACAAGTGAATGATAGTTTATATGCAGAAAAACGTGTCATTTGGCAACTATCAGATTTGATTTTACTGCTTGATTTCGAATGTCATAATTATGGCTAATTCCCCGAAGTCATCAGATCGAACGTCCTAATTGCCGAAAATCCATAGCATCGACGTACCTATCACAATTTCAAATAGTCATTAGATCAAGCGTCCGTTGTGCCGAAAAGCCATTTCAACGATAGTCCTGATCCATCGAATGTCTATTGGCTCGAGGTGCCAGTAAATCGAAAGCTATTCTGCTTATGACTCAAATATGACGTGCGGGAAGAGCGCCCGTGTCACGATCGCATGACATACAACGGCTTTTTGACAGCGCCCGTTAGACGGGAAAATGACATCGATGACATTTTAAGTATGAAAAATACTAACGAATAATCTGTTTTATCCAGTTGTTATATATATTATGTTGATTAAACCCTGCTGGTTGGTTTTATGTCGTACCTGTACAGTTGTACATACATACAATTACTTACAAAGCAACCCGATTCGGGAATAAATAAGCTGATATTTACAACAAAGGTACGTACCTATAATTATTATGACAATTATTTATTTAATGAACCTGTTTTTCTGACCTCTTCTATGTTGATCCGCTCCAAAACATAATTAGTGAAGCCTGGATGCGCTTCCATATGTTCGCGGGTTAAAATACGTCGATTCCTGTCTCGAAATACCGACCGAGAACACGTTATACACCTTTCACGTTGTTCCATTTTGATGAAACTATTCAACTTGTCCAATCGTAAGGCAAACACAAGAATCCGTTATTAAGTCCAAAGTAGTTAGTCGTAGGTAGCAAGAATGGTGGAGAAAGAAAAAAAACACGCGCACTGCAAAATGGCTCCGTTACGACTGACAAGGGCGCAAGTGCGATCAAGGAAGCGCGATGGTTATGTGCTATCTCACTCACTCTCTCACGCTCCGATAATGAGTATGTCCCGCTCGCTCCTGTACTATCGATAAAGATCGCTACCTGCACTTGCGCTAACCGGTTTTTAACAACATGAGTGCATGTTCTGTCCTGCTCCCTGAGTACTTTGTCTCTTTCTAATAGTTCATTTATGCTATTCATAATTAAATAACACAACGTAAATGTATAATAATTATATACGGGCATCATTAGGTCATAATATTAGCATTTGTAACGGTAAATTATTGGACTTTTGGAACCGCTGTAACTTTTTTATTTTAATATTTAGAGTAATGCTGCCATAGAACAAAATGTTGAGATTATTCATATCTTCATTTTAAGATAGGTAAGAAAATGCTACAACACTGGGCCCATTCTGCCCATTGTCCTTTCTACAAATTATGTATTTCTATTGGGCTCAGTCGCAAAATGACCACTTCTCAAAATGACTACAGGTAGCAAAATGTCCCTTTCTCACAATGTCCCTTTCGCAAAATGTCTCTTTCTCAGAATGTCCCTTTCGCAAAATGTCCCCTTCCTCAAACAGGCATTAATACCTTTCATCATTAAAAAAAAAACTGGTCTGAAGCCAGTAGGTGTACAACACAGAGGGGTGTAGTAATGTTTAATCAGTAAAATGGGTAGGTGCAAGCACTTACTTAAATAAATAATAGAAATCGAAGTTTTTCAGATTTACTGTGTCTCAAAATATCAATAAAAACATAAAAAAATTAAATGATTTTATTATGTTATAAACAAAATATAAATTTATTTTATAATTATTATAAGACGGTTACCGAAATATCGAACATATTAAGTCAAGCACCAGACAGCCCAGAAATGAATCCGTCGATGTTATTACGAAAAGTAGTGGTACCCAAAACTATCAACATCAATTCTGAGTTGTGCTTCCCAGCGCCATCGCACCGCAAACGCACTAGAAGGCTGGCATCGTCGTATTAATACGGGACGATTACCAAAAAAATCAAGTTTATACATGTTTGTTTACAAATTAAAAAAAGAAAACAAATTTTGGGGACAACAAAATAAGAGATAATTTATTTAACAAGGTGCCTTGTCAAATAAAAAAGAATAGACGAAATTTATTTCGTCCAGAAATATAAAGTGATATTGGCTAAATTAGAAAGAAAGGAGTTAACACTTGGACAATTTATAAAAAAAAAAATATTGTTACCGATTATTATTAAAATAAATATTACATTTGCATTCTACAGAAAAATCTGTATATCTTTTTTTATGTCTTACGTAATCAAGACATTTTTTTTTTTGTTTTTTTTTTTTAATTTTTTTTTTGGTTAAATTTAGTTCCTTGATTATTTCTTTGTGTAAATTGATGTTTGGAGTAACAGTAAATCTGACTAACTTCGATTTCTATTCTTTTTAATTTATGTGCGTGCACCTACTCCCTCTCGACCAGTTTTTTACTGATGTGAGGAAGGGGACATTTTGCGAAAGGGACATTCTGAGAAAGGGACATTTTGCGAAAGGGACATTGTGAGAAAAGGACATTTTGCTACCTGTAGTCATTTTGAGAAGTGGTCATTTTGCGACTGAGCCTTCTATTGATGCTATAACAACAAATACCAAAAACAGAATATAATAAATATTTAAGGGGGGCTCCCATACAAAAAAGAGTTTTTCTTTTTTTCGTTTCATTAATAATGGTACGGAACCCTTCGTGCGCGAGTCCGGCTCGCACTTGGCCGGTTTTTTTAATTAGATGAGGCCGGTGTTTGTTACCTGATTACTCTGAGAAGAAAGAGCCGAAACAAACTCAGAAGTCATAGTCTCTTTTAGGGTCTAGACATAATCTTGACCAACTCACATGAGGACTATGCAGATAAGTTTCTGATATGGTCTTTTGAAGACAGAACCTCCTTGAACCTTGTAACACCTCATAAGGGACCGTCCATTCATTATTTATTTATTAAACAAGTTTAATACAAACTTTCATTTAGGAACTATGCCCCACAAAACCGTAATCAATTAATCACGTGAGGCTTGAAAGGGGGGAGGGGGTTTAGCAAAAACCACGAAATATCACATGGGGGGAGGGGGGTGTAGTATATCACGTGTATTTATTTTTTCGTCAATCTTGCGATTTTCAAACCGAAAAGCAGCGTGTAGACCTTGACTCGCCGTTGCCTGGCAACGATCGAAGTACCTGTATGTGTAAAGACGATATTCAAAAAAAAAAATAGATTCTTTGTAGGTACTAAAAATACACGTGATTTTGGGTGGGGGCGGTGGGGTTAGTCTTAAACCTCACCACGTAACAGGGAGGGGGGGGGGATTAAAAAATGCTAAAAATACATCACGTGATTAATGGTCGGCCCCTAAATAGCTAATTTCGAAGAAAAAAAAGGGAAAGAAAGACTTCCGTATCTGTATTGACATTAAATTAAGTATATCATCAAATACCTCAAATAAACACACATTATTGCGCCATCATCCTATGGCTTGCGCGTTTTAAACTGAAGATTGATCCGTGCGGCTGTTATTATTTACCCACTAGTACCTATCACACATCAACACAACCTTAAAGTTCAATCATCTGCCAAGCCTCTTCCCAACTATGCTAGGGTCGGCTTCCAGTCTAACCGAATGCAGCTGAATACCAGTATTTTACATGGAGCGACTGCCTATCTGACCTCCACAACCAAGTTAGTACTTGGTACTACGATATCCCTTGGTAAGACTGGTTGTCAGACTTTCAGGCCACTGACTACCTCTCACGACTGTCGAGGATCTACAAATGACAGCTCGCGTCAACGGCTTAACGCGCGGAGGACACACGGTAGGTCTAGGTATGTAATGAGCATAGATCGGAGTAGGTAGATTGAACAGGGGTCATTGATCCGAAACGTTAATATTAATATGGACATTCCTCCGGAATTGGTTGATTTGATTGAAATTTAAGTGCAACAACTTATAAAAAGTTGTGGCCACAAAAAATAAAAATAATTATTAATGCTTCACTCGGAATTCGATTGTTTTTATTATTCAACAGCTAAATAATAAATTAATTGAATTTTGATACCTTCCTTTAAATTTTGAATTGAGTATAATATCACTACCAACATTACCAATATTTAATTGAATCCGGAAATACCGAAATTACTTTCCGGAAAAATAGGTTATCCATGTTATTCTTTCCGTGTGCATATGTGATACAAGTACCTACCAAAAATCAATCTACCTACTCCGATCACTGGTAATGAGTGGTCACCCATCCACAGACCAACCTAGGCAAGCGTGGCTTAAACTGAAGCTTGATCGATCAGCTGTTATTATTTAGCCTCGAGTACTTATCACACATCAAAAAAAAAAAAACCTCCCCGACCCTCGCTCGAGCCAGCCCGCGATGCTGTGCCAGTAGTTCTAAATCAGGCCCTAAATAATGATATCATTCAGATCCAGCCTGTCCCCATGCAGTCCTCCCCCAGCGATGCCCTGAGCCGAGGCTCGTACCCCACAGGGGTGCCCTTAGCGTGTAGTCGCTTAGTTTGTAAGTTTTTATGCCCTGGCTGGAGGCTTTACTCTTAAGGCACCCACAGGATAATCCGGTTAAGCAGACGACAACCTCCTAGGTTGAACTGCGAGATGCCATTCACAAAAAAAAAAAAGACATCTAAACAACCTTAAACATACAAAAGTAACAAAACTATACTTACACAGCTCGCACAGTAGCTATAGGCGTATTGAAATCCGAGTAATTCTCTTTTAATCTTATCGGTGCATTGGGTACTTCTATAAACGACGGACTTTTCTTGTTGGACTCCACGACTTGGATGTCTAACGTTATCGAACTTTGCTGAGGCTTCAGACCCATATCTTTCACTATCGCACTCAGTTTAAACTTATATCCTGGCGGCTTCTGTCTCAAACAAAACAAATTAATTAGTGCCACGTGTCGCACAAGTTTATAAAAGGAAAAGTAAACTTATTTATGTAATGGCTTGTGTTGGCGATAAGATTTATATTTCAGAAGTTGCTTTAACATAACAATTGCACAAACATTATGGTTATTGCGATAAAGGACTTTATGTAACAGAGCTTTGTCAAGATTCTTTTCTTAGAATTTATACACGTGCAGACTTCTGGATTCGGGGATATTTCCTTTGAGATGATAATGTTTCAAGACTATCGCTTTAACTGTTTTATCTTTTTTTTTACTTTGTTATAAAGGCAAAGAAAGTAACTGAAGGTAAAACAAAACAAAGGAATACTTACATCAATAGTCTTGTTCAAAAATATGACTCCATTGTCTGGGTCTATATAAAAATATGCTTGGTCCGGTGAATTGGAATCCAGACTGTAATGGACAATGGAATTGTTGCCATCGTCTATGTCCGTCGCAGATATCCTCATCACCTCCCTCCCGCTCGCCAAGTCTTGTGGGACCGACTCCGAATACGACTGTATACATAAAATCAAGTTAATTTTGTGACATTCTTACTACAAAAATCTTGGGTCTTTGGAGAACTTCATATCTGAAATTGTTAAAGTATTAACTTGGGGTAACTTTGGCGTTCCATCCTTCATAGAAACCTTAACAGATTAAGAAGATAAGTAATATATCACACACAGTATAGATAGCATCAAAATAGATACCTATTTAGACATGTTCTACGCGAAGCATGCCCAAAGCTTAGAGAAAGTTTTTTCCAAAATAATTATAATCGTGCAGTGTGATAAAATGCGCCTAGGGGGAAAGAGCAGCCTAGCTAAAGAAAACACACCAACTACAAATGTGCAAAGAAAGTGTATTGAAACACACGAAACACATAAAATATTATTACCAACAACGCCTTGAGCGGCGGCTTATGGTCCTAAATCACACATGCAGCAACATGCAAGTAGAGAAATATAATATTTTTCAAAAAATATTTCTTAATTTCGATTGGTACCATGGCTCAAACTACTACAAAATGAACTTTGAAAATAACAGCAATGGTAACAATCGAACAAATATACATATTATACAAGTTATAATTGCAATTTTAATGTCATTTTTGTGCGGTAACTCTCTCTGTTTTGTGAAATTCTCTCATTAGGACAAACCTTCCAAACATCTCCACGGAAGACCTTGGAAAAACAGGCAAGCGTTAATATAGTCTGCGCCACGTTTTGAGGCTAATGAACGAACACTTAATTAGTCACAATTAGGAGAAAATGATCAGCTACAAGTCGAAGCTAACGTTACACGCCAAAGTATCAGGAAAGAGTTCATTAGAAATCCATTTAGAAAGCTTGAAGGAATTTTATAAATATAAGTCACAATAGACAACACATTAAATAGAAATACACAACATTTAAGATAACAAAGTAATGCTATAGAAGTAATGATCACACTGCGACCAGTCTGTCAAACTTACAATCAACTATTTCTTAATTTAATCACCACGCTGAAGATGTTTTTTTGGGTCCAAAGGCAAAATCCTAATCAAATAAGTAACAAACATTTCTTATAGAAAAATCTATACTCACAACTTTGTCGAACACAGGTGGGTTGTCATTGATGTCTTCAATAATAATTTTGATGGTACATGCATCGTCAAGCTGTGGCTGACCGTTGTCACTGGCTCGGACTGTTATATAAGCTTCTTTTTCTCTGGACGGTTCATCGTGGTCGAAAATCTGTATTATTTTAGCATTATTAATCTTTAGATTTACTTAGGTCGTTGTTTGTGCACCTACCTCATCTCCAATAAGATTAGCGTTATTTGAAATGTGAGTATTTAGAAAATGATTATTATTAATATTCATTGGCAACATGATAACATCCTGTATTAAAAATTAAATGACACAAAAAATTTAATATAGTTGCAGCTACATTTCAGTTCTTTATTTTTGTCTTGTTGTGTTTTAAGTCTTTTCTTCGTTTATGAGGTCTAAAATTCCACAAAATTTCCTTGCTGACAACATTAATCAAGAGTTTCAACATCACTTTGATCATAATCCAAATCGAATACTGCAAAATCGTTCTTCTTCTACATTCGTTTCAACATAGCCTAGTTCTGGTGCTTCATTAAAGTAAGGTTTTTTTGTAAAAAAGGTTGTATACTTACATCAGCTGTAGTAATGAGCCCTGTCTCAGGGTCGACGTGGAACCTCTCTTTCTCACCAGGAGTGGAAACGAACTTGTATGTTACCGTGCCACCCATTTCGGGAGGATCCCGGTCTACTGCACGCACCTAGAATTTTAGATTTTATTAATTCAATAACACGACTGATATATCTTCACAGAATTTGCAACAAACAACGTAGAGTTCCTCAGGGTATCATATTTGGTCTAATCAAATAATTTAACGAAATAAAATGATGATACCGAGATTCGAACCCAGAATATTTCAAGAGGATTATATTAGGATATGGTAATAAAATTAAATACTTTACACTTCGGAAACCTATGAAGAAAAAGCATGATAAACTATTTAATAAAATACATGGTCATCATCATAATCAGCCGAAAGACGTCCACTGCTGGACATAGGCCTCCCCCAAAGCCACATTAATATAAGGGGGGTTTTGCCATAATCGCCACGCTTGGCAGGCGGGTTGGCGATCGCAGTACGGTTGTTACAAAAGCACAGAGAACTCTGCTGCCCTTTCTCTGGCAAGTCCCTTAGTCGCCTCTTACGATACCCACGGGAAGATATGGGATGGTGCTATTCTTTACGTACGACACCATGCAGAACTGTAAATTCAGTACGAAACATTTCAACTCTGGTGAGTTCAGAATCATGTTCTGCATTACTGGTAATAATTTACGTGTCGATGTTCACGTTCGCACCCAGTATTTTCACAAAGATATAAGAAGCCAATATTTTCGTACGACAAGCATAAAATATTAAGTGATTGATCAAACGAAATCGGAAGACGTTTTCACAAACGGATAAACAGTATTTTTTTCCTCAATCCTTAGAATGTTAAGTCACTATGAGAAATCTCATATTTTGTATATTACCTCAAATAGACTCTCTCCTGTATATGTTTTCTCATCATTTATTATATCGTCTCAATCGTGTTTTTTTTTATATTGGCCCGTTTATTTACTGCCAAATATAGACCTCTCTTTATTTACTCTTAACTGCTCCTTTGAAACCTTTTACTTAAGACTGGCATTTGCCTTTTCCAGAGATTTAATCTTGTGTAAATATTTCATCGTGTCCTTCATGTTTAATAGGGGACCGATTGCCTACCTTTTAAAATCTAATAAGATTAAAACCGTCGTCATTATCATCTGCTTAGGCTATTTCAATCTATGTTTAGGTAAGCTTCCAGTGTAACAGGATGCAGTAAAAAAATACCTTTATTTTACATGGACCCCAGTTACTGGGTAATACGATAATCGTTGGCAAGACTGGTTGTTACACTGTCTGGCTTCTGACTACTCGTAATGAATGTCAAAGAGCCGGGACTTTAACGTGCTTTCCGAGGCTCTGTATTTTAGGGATGGTCACACATCTCGGAGTGACCTTGTCAAACGTTGCTTAACGTAATAAGAAAATAAAAAGCATACTCACAGTAAACACAGGGGTCCCAATAGGCTGCTCTTCCTGGACTGTGGGCCTGTAGTTCAGGCAATCCGTGAACAGCGGCTTGTGGTTATCCTTCACAGCCAGCTTCGGAACTGCGGCTGGTACGAACTGAAACCGCGTTAGACCATGCCTCGACGTCAATTAAGAGCTACATACACAACTACAGAAATAATGGACTCCCCTGTCCTTACAGAACGATTGAGTTGTCGAAATAATTTTACTGATCAAGACAATACGAAACCTGAGTGGATAAAAAATACCTTCTCAAAAAGTCAAAAACTTACTGGATTGACATAACTAATTCTGTTAATTCTGTTGAAGCATTAAGGTGGAAGAGCCAGGGTTGCCCTACCCTGGTGCTTCCGCCTGAAAATCTTCGATTGCCACTTCTAAAGCCTTCTGTTCAGAGTCAAAATACAAATACAAAGCGATTCAAAAGTGATTGTCATTTATAAGTTTTTAAACTGACATGGGCACTAACACTATCAATAACACTTCTAACGGGAGGATGGGTTTCAACTGTCAAGAGCCTGGAATCCAGTGGTTCAACTGTGTAAAAACCGAAAATATACCGTAAAAAGTTCGCGAGTGGACACAGTGAGTTTCGTGAGTCGGGAACAGAATCGAGTTGTGAGTGACAGTGGTAGTGGTACGGAGCGCAAAAAACGAACAAGAACGAGGTTAGACCGTTTTGTCTGCTCATAAACACCCACCCGCAATAACTTCAGTTTATTCGTGATCATGGCGTTTGCAGCAGCGCCGAAATATCGGGAACTCAAAACCAATAATAAATATGGTAAATATCCCGTTACAAGTGTTATTGATAGTGATTGCCATTTGTCTCTATGTCCTTCGGTTCCGTTCCAAACTGTCAAATATTGGCGAATGACGTCACAATTCACTGACGGCTTGTTAATACCTTGTTAGGCCAGTACACGTGACAGTAGCTTCATCAAACATCCAACTAGTAAGTTAATTGTTGATTGACGTCATCAAGTATTTATTTTCTTTCTTTCTCTCTAGTTGGTGATTAAATCTAACTTGTGTAATTAGTTCGTAAAAGTTCGTTAGTAAGTGGAACATAAACTTGAGTTATTGTTTAGCTTACGACGAAAAAAAACTATACTTAATAACTTTGACACAACTTTTAGAAATGATACATCGTTCTGTAAGAAAAGGGCGAGGATAAAACAACTACAAAAAAAACATTTAGGACATTAATTATCTTGCATTTCATGCTCTCCACTTAAAAAAATGACTAATCACGCAAACATACAATTATGTTTACAAAAACTCATTTATCAAAGCTCTTTCAAAATCTAATTATGTACAAATTAAATTAACAACTTTGTAAGTCAACATGCAATGACGTAAGACAGTAATCGACTAAAATAAATATAAATAAATAGGGCAAGACAACAATTATATATCTTGGTTGCAATTCAATAAGTTTTGTCCCGCACTTAAAATGAAAAATACAATCACTGATAAAATAAATAAAATACTACAAATATTTAAAAATATACACATGATAAATTATCATATGTAAATACCTGAATATTTTCCGGGAAACGCTTATATTGGGTTAAAATATTATGAAAATTATTATGAGAAGTTTTATTTAATTTATAATGAAATTCACTTACGTTATTCCATGAGTGCTTAAAAGCGTTTAGTATTTGCATTCGTACATAATAATATTTACTTACATTTAATATTTAATAGTCATGCAAAACATCTAAGTTTAATAATAATCAATATATTTAAAAAAAAAGCACAAAAATAACACGAAAATCTATGGGGATTAAGCTTTTGGGGGCAGGGTAGTGAGGGTGATAAATGAGTCCTTAAATGATGTTTTTTTTTTAAATACAAGTGTATACTCACGGAAGAAGTGTGTATTGGCAGGTACCCATCTAGATGTCTCGAGTGCCGTAATCTCGTTACATGGTGTGACGTGTGTTCTCGAGCTGTCAAATAAAAATGAAAATAAGATTTTTTTTTTATTCTCGGAAAGAATTTTCGAGTTTTTTTGCTAATGGACAGTTGAAATGTGTACGCAGGGAATGTCAACACTAAGGCTTGTTTTCTTTTGAGAAATTGTGACTTCTGTAATACTTTTCACCTCTATTAGACTTATTGATATTATTTTATGTCCCCATTTGAAACAAACTGTACCTTAATATGTGTAGACAGTTCCATAGAAATATGACATTAGGAAAAAAAAAATTGTATTTATTATAAATGTATGTATATGTATATTTTTAGTTATGTATAAAACATCCGTGCCTTACATTAAGTTCTCACAAAACATCAAATATCTCATACCCATCCGTATTTATCAAATACTAAATCCTATTTCCAAATTCACTGCTCGAATCGTACCTCCAATTATCTTCCATGTTCGTAGATAAAATTGAAGGTGACTCGTAGCAGGTACCTACATATTCTAACCTTATTCGGGCCAATGAGGCCATATGTCTGGTCTGTACGTCCTGAATTAGTCGCGGTCTACCAGACAACCATGCGGTCGTCAATTTAATTGCTCATCCGAGAACGAAGCCCTTTCGTGTGCACAACTATGATCCGATGCATAAAGACGTTTGGAAATTGAATTCTGAGACGAGATTGGAGAATGCATTGTGCTTTGAATCGGTTAAACCAATTTAAGCACCAAATACCTTCAAGGCCCAGTAAATTGCACAAAAATTGCAAGACTATGGAATTAGCTAAAAAGTGTATTTGCTTTGAAGTGTTTGGTCTAAAGTGGCTTTAGACCAAACACTTTAAAAGCAAAGTGGCTTTAAACAAAAACAGTTTGTTTTTCAATGCAGCCTATACAATTTGCGAATTTTACAATGAAATGCCTGCTACTCGCATAGTTTTGTTCGGCTTTCTCGCATCGCATGAGCATTACAGGCTTAACTGGAGAAACAAAAAAAGAGTTGGCAACATCTTTTTTATTTTATTATATTTTAATTCGAACGACCATTGTTGATAAAATGGTTTGCGCGAAAAAAAATGAAATTTCAATGTTAATGTTATCCCGATGCTGGCAATTTCTAACTTACAACGTTAAGCTATTTACAGAAGCTTATTCGATGAATAAATAAAGTTTAGGACAGTAATATTTAAAGTTACATACACCCTTTAAAGATTTTTTGTTTCGTTTGTTTCTTCTTCAAAATAAAAGTTGACATGTCGCCGACCAAGTATTTTCTTCAAAAACACTTCTAGAACTTTATTACTAGAAAACCAGATGCTACCAACACGATGAAGTCGCAAGCAGCGAAGCACATACATAATGCAACCAATTACTATGTTAAAATCTAAGGGAAACGCTTCCCCCACATACCAGTAACATACATTAAGTTATCAAGCTAATCTCAGGTACAATATTACTTAGATACACAGTCGTGTTTACATAACGTTTACACATATACTAAATGTAACTTAACTTGGATTAACAAGTAAACGGTTTGAATTACGTCCCATATAAAATATAAAACAGGGATAATGTTTATTTTGGCATAGTCGCTAGTCGGAAAGGTTTGAAATTTTATATTTAACGTATATTACGATGAAAGAAAACACATCAGGAGGACATTGGATTACTACATTCTTGTTGACATGTGTCACTGGGCCCACGTGGTAGATTATACCTCACAAAGAGAAGAGGCCTATGTCCCAACAGTAGGAACCGTAAAGAGCTGATTATATTTGGCTAAAAGTCAGTTCTACAATTAGAACATCACCGATTTACTTATAAAAATAAAAATATACTTAAAAGCCAGTTTATTTCCCACCAATCTAGTTTATTTAAGCGCCAAAAGTATTTACTTAAACCGAAAAGCGTATAATTACCGCTGGCGTGTCTAGCATAAATAAAAACCATCATGGCGGACAATTGGCGGCCATTTTCGGCTATTTATTGTTAAACCGATCGGATCCGAACCAAGCTGTCAGTTTGCCGACCAAAAATAAATGCTTGGGCATGTAAAATGTGCTTAAATTTAAAAGGCAAAATAACTGTAAAAATATATTGCCGGGAATAGATACGATATTATTCTTTTTCATTCGCCGTTTTAATTAACTTTTAGTGTTATTAATAGATTCGAATTAAGATCTACAAATTGTTATTAATGTCTAATCTAGTCTGACTAAGGTTGTCTGAAAGTTAATTGAATTAGAAGCCATGTCACCTTTTTTGCTTTCTTTAATCTTAGAGTGTTACTTTTTGTCAAAATCATCATCTGCTTAGCCTTTTCTCGCCTATGTTGGGGTCGGCTTCTAGTCCAACCAGATGCAGCTCTGTACCAATATTTAACATGTAGCGACTGCATATCTAACCTCCACAACCCAGTTAGTACTAGGTCATACGATTTCCCTTGGTAAGACTGGTTGTCAGACTTTCGGGCCGCTGACTACCTGTAACCGCTGTCTCAGACCTAAAATGACAGCCGGAACCAACGGCTTAACGTGCTTTCCGAGGTACGGAGGAAACTCGTTTTGTAATGGGTCACCCATCCACGGGCCAACCTAGGTAAGATCGACGCGAGCGGCTGTTATATCGAAAAATAAAAACCAACCTTAAGTCTGTCTAAAATCTAAGTATAACATTAATGAACCGTAACGAACAAACAACCACACCAATCAAGCCATTACCAAA
Organism: Cerastis rubricosa; assembly: GCA_949152445.1. Lineage (NCBI taxonomy): Eukaryota > Metazoa > Arthropoda > Insecta > Lepidoptera > Noctuidae > Cerastis > Cerastis rubricosa. The sequence continues at coordinate 7,850,162 of OX424547.1, forward strand.
AATAAAATCTAAAAAGTAAACCCTCCAAACGCGACCGTACAAAACATAAGCACATATTAAAAACTAATTGCCGTAACGGGTTGCGTCCTAAAAAACCCCACTCTACAAGCCAGCCATTGACATCGTTTACTAAGCGTGTTCCAGGTACTTGAATATTCAAATTGACCTCGTACAATAGACCTCACCTCCACCTTAGATGACCTCCCTCTAGGCAAAGGAAGTCCAACAAAGGATCTCAGAGAAAAAAGGCTAAGTTCCGGTGTCAGGCACACGCGATACACGGTCCCTCCCTTTGAATGCGCACAACTACTGTCTTCTCCATACCTGAGGTTTTACCTAGTTTTATTTTTCCGTTGAGTATAATAAATTTGTTTATTGTATTCTTTCCCCGTTTTGTGTTTAAGTGCGAACGTATATTGTGCTGTAAAATATAGGAGCGGAAGCTTTTGTATCGTTTTCTGTTGTTGTTCGCGTTCAGATTAATTGTTGCGAGTACGTTTGAGTTGTTATGCTGGCTATATCGGTTTGTGCTCGTAGATAAACTTGATTAACTAGAAACTGAAACGAGATACGTTTCTCTGTAGTAATCAGAGCCGTTGCTCTTTATATTCTTTTTTTGCTCCGGTCCTTCATTAGCACACAGCCTTACGTCATCTCCCACGAAGTTATTAATCATAAAACCCAGAACACATCATTCACATACCTAAAATGCCAGACTTAACTATCTCGGGAACCAGCCTAATAAGGTTCGTGTTACAAATACATTAATTATCGCCGCGTGTTGTACAATGGCCTTATGAATTGTTCCTAGGGGAGGTCGCTTGTCCTATACGGTCCTATATGGTCCTATACGACCCTATAATTATGCTCGCTTTGGACCCGCGTCGCATTTTCACGGTTAACTGTTTACGATCTCGAGTTTCGGTATGAAAATTTAATGTGCAAGCAAGTGATTGTGGATCACAGAATATCCTCTACATGTAAGTGATAATATTGCAGTAACTGGGTATAAGGTTACTTGTTTTTGGTATAGATTATGTATAAAGGTTGGTGTAAATCCCCTGAAGAGAGACCAGATTGCTGATTACAGAATTAGGTCCCTAAAGGAATGGGGTTGTCGCTGTTTATCAGGGTACTCAAACTGGAGCAGTAACCGAGAGCTTTTTGGTGATAATCGAACACCGAATAACGGTTTTATAAGGAACAGCCAATCCTAAGACTGAAGTGGTTATGTTTACCAATAAATAGTATGACTTTAAGACTAGATTTTTACTTTTAACACCCAGTTTAGAAGACGATTTGGAAACCTAGTAGAAAAGTATAACAAGTAAAAGTATAAACTTACATGGTGTAAGTATAGGCTTCCGTAAGGCACAGTAGATTTTTTTAACAACCGTCTAGAATCATGTTCCTACTAAATCCGTGGTCTTTCTTATTCGTGCGTATATCTTCCCGTGGGTGTCGTAAGAGGCGACTAAGGAATTCGCCAGAAAATGGGCAGCAGCGTTTCCTGTGCTTTTGTTACAACCGTACTGCGATCGCCAACCCGCCTACCAAGCGTGGCGATTATGGCAACACCCCCCAAAATGTCAAAGTAGAGACACTTGGGGGAGGCCTATGTCCAGCAGAGGACGTCTTTTGGGCTGAAATGATGATGAATGATGTAAGAGTTTTTAGCGTCTGACTTGGCTTTAAATGCCGTCGAGAAACAGAGATTATTTTTAGCTTCTAAGATTAGGTATGCTGGTTTTCGTGCACCGAAGCAAGTGAAAATCACACAACCCGCAATTAAATCCGAAAAATCAGAGGTGCGTATCTTGGGTTCGAAATCTATGTCTGATATCCTATCCTAGCAGTAGGTTTCCATGTTCCACACAAAAACTCTACCTCCCAAGTTCCCAAAATACAACAATAACTCCCAATTATTCGGCAGTCAATCTAATGATATCAAAGATACGTCCCAGCAACACATCAAAAGCATTATCCTTTGAGTCTATCCTCGCGTGTTCGCTCCCATTTATACGATAATACCTCCCCAGCTTATCTCGAGGTACCTTATAGATCCCCTTTAAGTATAAACTGGGTTACCCGTGAAATGTTAACAAAATAAAAGTTGTTTATTTCCGTTTTCCACTTTTATATGTCGACTTTGTTGATATCTTTGGTTGGTTTGATCGGATGATTAGGATAGTGGGAATTTTTTAAGGTTAATAGTGTTTGATGGGTTTTTTTTCTTGTCTTTGAATGTCGTGTTGCTGGGCAAACGACACGACACGAGGGCTCCCAGGATATCCTTCCAGGTCCTCTTTTCTTGCACTACCTCAAACCAGATTTCGCGGTAAGCATCCAGTTCATCTAGTCAATTCATTCGGCCTTGGTGGCGCTGATCAAAGGTCAGCGATTAGCTTTTTTTTTAATTCCATAATGTCCATCCAAAGGTTGTCTGGAAGATATCACTTTCAGCGATAAGACCGCCGTTGTAACCATAAAATTAGCAGTTTTTTAAGCCCGTTATGTTTCTTTTTTGGTGTACCTAAATTAAATTTTTGTTCTATTCTATCTTTTACTAAACAATACTTGCTTTTTTTATTTCACAATACTATTTGTACTTACGTGTAATCTCGTAAATCACAGATGCACGAAAAGATTCGAATATGTTTTGTAAGCATAAAGTCGTTACTTTATTTAAGTTTTGTACGGGAATCAAAACCACATTTAACTACGCACCGTTCTGGAAACTAAATCCTGAAAACACCAGCTCTTCTCATCGTTTTAATTCTTAAACTGAAAATCTACAAAGAATTCCTTATCTAACAAAAACCCGTTTAAATACGCTTTTATCTTTCCTGTAGAAATATATTAGCGTTCTCAACTGGCCGTCTACGGTTTCCTTAAATAAATCTAGGAGGTGGCTAATTTACACTCTACATCCCGTTTTAAAAAGAAAAGAAAAAAGTCGAAAAGTCTCTTAATTTACTTCGTCAAAGCCTCCATCAATCAAGCTTTGAGCCGGCTTGAAATTGATCCGACGTTTCCATCACTACTTTTTGTTCTGTATGAAACAATAGTGATGGGAATATAAGACTTATAATTGAGAATTAGTCGAGTTTGGAATTAATCGACTATTTTTGTGATGATTGTTTCATTAATACCGCAAAGGTACTGTTACCGTGAGCCTGCATCATCCCTATGGTGGGCAAAGGCTGCTTTTCCTTGGACTTCAAGTTCAAATAACACGGCAAAGTAAAAATAATTAAATGTTCTACTTATCTCTAATGATTAAATTATTTTCTAAACAGGGTAATATATAACTCTAAAATATATTAGCCTAGATTAAGGTTAGTGTCTGATGTCACAAAACGGCGCAAATGAAGGTGTAAACCAAAATTAATAGTCAGGAATTACTAGAACATTCTCAGCTAAAGTTAGACAAGTAATGGTTTTCGTTTACTTACTGTGAGTACAATCTTAATCACAAGCAGACAGTGTCTTGTGTACGTAACGTTTTAAGTCTGGTTTATTATTTCTATCTAAGTAAATATACACTTAAACTGCCAATTAATTCAATTTAGGTATCACCTATTGTTGCTGAAAACGACGCATTAATCATCTCAAAATTATCCTTATATTCAGTTTCATAGGACAAACCTTGGATTCTTACATTCGTTATATTCATTACGATAGCCGACAGCTCATAAGTTCAATGCTATGAAACAAAAATCGATTTCGGAAATATATCATATTCCACAAGACTACATCAATTAGTAAATTTTAATACACGAGAAGATACAAAGCTACATGATGCATGATGTAAACGAAGGCAATAATTTACTAAGTGAGAAACAACAAGAAGCATTAGTCGTTTTAACTTATGAACTCTTCCCTAATTTGTTAGTCGATTTTAGCCTTGAGTCTAAGTCTCGAGGCGAAATTTAAGTAGTATCCATAATATTAGTCCTTAGTGTGACAGATTCATGGCTTCTATTAGACTACTAATTTTTATAAGAAATAAGAAAATGGATGCTAAGCAAAACAAAAAATAAATGAGACACAGTACAGCTACACCTACGTATTCCCCACCCTACAACAATCACCACCATTTTATCCAACAAACCAAATTACTTAACCACTACCACCTTCTCACTAACACAAAAACAAATCACGACACCGTTTAGTCGATTTCCACACTCGATTAACATAATCGACTAAAGTTAATCGGTCCCACCTCTAATTAAACCTATTAATTGTCTCTGGTTATTTTCCCGGAGACTTTCGACTGTTGTTTTGACGTAGACACAATGGTCTCTTTTTGTCCATTAGAAATGGGCCAGGGTTTGTTGTGTGAGCACAAATTAATGGGCATGTAATTACGGTCTGTTAAGGGGAAGGCGGATTTTAACAGGGAAATACAGGGGTGGTTCTAAATATTTTATTTTTAGACAGGGAGGTCCGTGATTTGTAGTTTACTGTGCGTCATTTTACATACGGAGTTTAAGAAAACTGGCTTTTTATGTTTAATACCATGCTTGGCATGATAATCTTACCCTAGCCTTGAATACCATAAAGCTTTGTGTGACCGACCTTGGCAGCCGATTCAGCCTAGATGTGGAAGGCGGATGACAGGATAATGTCGCGCATCTTGTGAGAGGCCTATGCCCAACAGTGGGATATAATGTGCTGCCTTGACTAATGTAACAAACGTATAGGCTATCACCATGTGTTTCAGGATGAAAGGAACCCATTGTAAAATTTTTGAAGTACAGACATCTCATAGGTAGCAAAAGTTCCTTATCCTACACTTTCTTCAGGATTCCTTTGGGATCCCGCTGTCAGTTCTTATACAACTTAACACTCTTTTTAAAGTACAGGAATTTAAAACTTTTTCTCAGTCTCTCTGACTCTCTCTCTCTCTCTACTCATTATTTTTTACTATTTTCTCTGCATTTAAAACCAACTGCATATCGAGGTTTTCCGGATAACTTCAAAAGAAAAGCGAGGAACATAGGAATTCTATGTTAATGCAAAAGAGTTTGAAACTCTTTAGACTTTCATCAAGCACTTTGAAGTGTAGCTTTATTTCTGTTTATTCCGTTTTGCAGATTGTTTTAATATTTTCTTTTATGTGGGAACAAACATGAAGTTATATTAAAAACGTTGTTATTTTCTGGCTACTTTCCAACCGAGTAGTTTTTTTTTAGTATATAAAATCATTTTAATTATCGGTATATCTAACACCTAGTAAATTCCTTCAGAAAAAAACGAAGAAAATGAATCTAAAACTAATTAAAAAACGCTAAAACTAAGCCAATCAAATCATCAGAATCCTACCCCGGTTTGCTAACCTCTAATTGGACATCTAACCCTACAATTCTACCGTTCAGACGTCGACGTCAGACATCTGACATAGAATACAACGTCAAAAGCCAGATGTATGACAAAGTTGCAAGATTGAATTGAATCTCCTTTTGTGATGTTCAAATGTGCAATGGCGGGATTGAAAGGTTGTGGGGCTCAATATGATCCATGAAAGGCAATATTGTGTGGTTATGATATATTAGTACCTATTGCTTTAGTATAACGTGTTCATACAGTCTCCGTAAGCTGTTAAATAAGGCTGTCAAATCTTAACTTTGATGATTGATTTTGAAAATTCTTTCACCGTTAATAAGTTACATATTTACAAAGTAATATAGCCTTTATAAAATCAAATTATTAAAATAAAATATTATTATTTAAATTGTGTGTGTGATGGCTTGAAACAGGTTTAAATAAACCTAGTTCGGGCAGGTCGCTACTAAACATCTGAATTGAACTACTAGAGGGGCTGTTATTATTTAGCGACGAGCCCCCCTTCAGATACAGGCGAATAAGGACCAAAATTGAATACGAGACAGTTTAACGCGATAAAACTAGTTACGAAATATAAGCTAACACCCGGCAAGCCATCCTAACAAAGAAATAATAACGTTTTAACAAAAAATAATTGATATTTGCACAAATATTGCGTGTTTAAGACACATTTCCGCATTTTTATCGTCCATGTTTTTATTTTTTATTATATACGACGTCGAATAATTTTAGGGATTGGAACAATTTATTGTTGCGAATTACTTAATTAAAGATTTGCTACCTACCTTGAACAATATTAATAACACTTGTAACGGGATATTTAACATGTTTATTATGTCGGAAGAGGGTAGGCCGATTTGTCTGCACATAAACACCCACCCGCAATAACTTCAGTTTATCCGTGATCATGGCGTTTGCAATAGCGCCGAAATATCGGGAACTCGAAAGAAATAATAAATATGGTAAATATCCCGTTACAAATGTTATTAATAGTGTTAGTGACCATGTCAGTTTAAAAACTTATATTACCTTGAAAATGTATTCAAAGTTAGAATTGAATTCTCATTTTATTTTACTTCTAATGTAAACCAAACGTGTAAAATCCAGACAAAATACAGAAAACAATAATTAACATTCCTTTCACAAGTAAAATTGAAGAGTTATCTACGTATAATTTGATCAATTGTACAGATATTCCTTTCATAATTACCCACGATATATCAAAGTGCAAGTTCACATCTAAGTAGGTACAAAGAATGGCTTGCATGCAAGTACATGTCTGAGGTTGGGGTTCCCACGTACCCCACGCTTGACTGCCTATAAAGGGTCACGGGCATTTAAACTTGCACCACTTTCGTCCCAGTGAAAGTTGGTTAATTATTTTCAACCAAAAAGTTTCATATTTCGCTCTAGTTTCGTATTCGAGCTTCATTTGGAGGGTTAAGTAATATTTGTCGGAACAAAATGGGAGTTTTGTAGTAGAATTAAAATGTAATTCGTGTTTTAATTAAAAAGTAAGTAGGATTTTAGATAATTTTGGTCTTGTTTTGTATTTTTCATATTTTTATTCATATTTTTATTTATCATTTCATATTTTACGACACTTAAAAGTATTTCGTATTAGAATTGCGCCCCTTTTTATTCAGGAAAAGCCACATACTGACCACAAAAAATCTAATTTAAACATGTAATTTTTACACCACTTTCCTCTATTACAAACAAAGCCAAAAACTAACTCAAACCGGGTCCAAATAAATCTAAAAACAGCCCCACTATCTCCAAACCTATTAATTTTACACGGACACAAGCGACAAGAACAAATAACCGTCTAACAGCCATACGAACATTTAAAAGCCTAACTAATAAGGGCTTAATAACCGGATAACTGATTGCCCTTCAGCTAATATTAAACTGGGTCGTAAATAACCATGGCTCATTTGATTTGACGAAGATTTAGCTGTTCTTTTTAGGGTTAGGTCGGAGAGATTTATTTTGAAGTTGTGACTTAAGGCGGTGAAATACGTGGATAGTTATGCTTTTAGTCAATGTTTTTATTAAACCCCGACCAAAAAAGAGTGGTGTTATAAGTTTAACGTTTTTTTAGGATGGGAAATCATCAAATGACTTCTTCCGCTCTGGGCGGAGCATCACCTCATTTCTAGTTGTTGAAGGGATATAAACAACATCCACATCTAATTTGGCATCTTGTCACCATGGGCATTGCTTTTGGGGGCTGCTCCCCCTCCACTATAAAAGCTCGGGATTAAGCGTGAGAAGAGCACCAACAACACCGAGAAAATGAGGGGAAAGCCTATGCCCAGCAGTGGGACAGTCAAGGCTAAGGAAAAAAAATAAATGTTTAAAAAGCATGAAATAAAAATTAAATAGAAAATTTAAGAAACCCCCGAAACTATAATCCTAAAATAAATTAATCCAAGCGTCGTTGCTTCGGGGGACCGTTAAATAGACCGCTTAGCATTAGCACAAAACAAAGCGGACCCCTGACGCTGGGTGGTTTCTTAAATTTTTATTTACTGGCTGTGCCCGTGACCTTCGTCTTCGTGAAATTATTATAAAATATTAGGTACTTCCCTATTTGAATCGTATTTCGTTAACAAATTCAAGGGTTTTAATTTTATTGCACGGAACACCAAATCTGAAAGAATAAAAGAATCGAACTCAGGAATCCTCAGCAGTTCCGTTTGCGACCGCTAGACCAACGAGCTAGTCTTGTTATACTATTATTACAATGAAAATCTGAAAGGAAACTAAAACCAACCTTCGTGACCTGTGAACTTTATTGAAAGTAAAGGTCAGAGGTCAGAGGGGGCCGTCATGCGGAAGACTTCGGTCAAAGGTGAACTTAAACATTGGATCATGAAAAAGATACCTGAAAACTATTTTGTGGGATAGTTAGACTAGATTTGCCCGTGGCTTTGCTCGCGGAAACTTCATGTAAGTATTTCAGTCCTATTTTTTTAGGGTTCCGTACCCAAAGGGTCAAACGGGACCCTATAACTACTTACTGAGACTTCGCTGTCCGTTCGTTTGTCCGTCCGTCTGTCACCAGGCGGTATCTCATGAACCGTGACAGTTAGCCAGTTGAAATTTCTACAGATTATGTATTTCTGTTGCCGCTATAACAACAAATACTAAAAACAGAATAAAATAAATAAGTATTTAAGGGTGCGCATACACGAAAAAAAATTTTTTTTGGTCGTTTTTATAAATAATAGTACGGAACCCTTCGTGCGCGAGTCCGACTCGCACTTGGCCGGTTTTTATAATTAAAAATAATGGTACGGAACCCTTCGCGTTAGAGTCCGACTCGCACTTGGCCGGTATTTTATTTAATTTATAAATTAAAATTCTTTCTGTCATGCTCGGATTAACCTAAAGATCGACCCAGTATGATTTCTGTATGATTTAAGTAGGTATTACGGAGTAAATAACCTACTTCTAAATCCCAAGTCATCTTTGCTACATAGCGAAGTAAACAGTACATCGTAACAAGTTAGATATAATTCAAGTAAAGGCGCGTTCAGACGGAGTTCCTAACGCAATTAACGTATCGCGACTAAGTCTGTGTTCCTACTCGTGTCTCTCAGCATTAATTGGATGTAAGTTTAACTGTAATTTTAGTTTGGTAGTAACGATGTAAGTTACTTAGGTTGGGTAATATTTTAATGGTAACTTCATCATCATCATCATTTCAGCCGATAGAGGTCCACTGCTGGACATTGAGCGGTCCCGTGCGTCTCGCATTCAGCGGATCCCCGCAACCTTCACCCGGTCGTCGGTCCACCTGGGAGGCCTTCCAACGCATCGTCTTCCGGTTCGCGGTCACCTTTCCAGAACTTTTCAGCCCCATAGCCCATCCGTTCTGCGAGTAATGTGCCCTGTCCACTGCCACCTAAGCTTGGCAATTTTTCGGGCTACGTCTGTAACCTTGGTTCTCTTGCGGATATCCTAATTTTTGATCTGATCACGCAAGGAAACTCCGAGCATAGCCCTCTCCATTGACCTTTGGGTGACTTTAAGCCTTCTGATAAGGCCATTTGTGCAAGCTTAACTGAAGATAACTTGTAAAGAGAAATTTTGATGTGTTAGTGGGTATCTGAGTTTTTAATAGTACCCACGGAGTGGTAAACATAACTGGCGATGTGTGGGTGAACTATTAGGTACAAATCTGCCGAAACCTTCGGGATTACAGGTGTGAGGTTATGTTATGAGTTTTTAATGTTCCCACAACTGGGACTCAGACGTACTAAAGCCTCTGTAAGAGGGTCCGGCTTGAGGGCTGGACCATCAATAAAAATACCTCCACAGTTCACAAACGCTGCAGACTTCCTTGCAGTCCACAATAATTGGCGATGTAACGAAGATTAATAGCACTCCAGTTAATGATAATGGAAACAAAGCGAACGAGCCTCCGAAACGCGGGAATTTCAATTCGCACTGTTTTAATTAAAACGCCTGAAGCCTTAGTACATTCCGGTACAGTGCTGGCCGAAGAAATGTGTACAGTAAGTTAACTGAGGTGTAGTTATTTTTTATTTAATTTGTTTAAATTTTTCATGGCAAAACTGGAGACGAGGCAAACCAGGAAGGACATGACAGGACTACTTGGATGTTTTCCTTAAATATTACCAAGAAGTGGAGCAGAACAAAGAAAAATTAAAAAAAAATGAGGAAGGCTGTTACCCAGCTCTGGGACAGTACATGCTAGCTACAATTACTAAGTTTTAATGAAATACAATTTTGTTCAATTTACTGAAGAATTTTGCTCAGTGTAAGCACGTGTTCAACAAAGTTTTAAGTACTTCTGATTTCGATATCAAGTTGTGGGTGTTTTGTGGAAGGTAAGAAGGTGAAACTATGTTGTTAGTTTGGATGAGTTTGTTATTATTGTGGAATATGAGAGTTGTATTATAATAATGCTTGTAAAATGCTACAACATTATTATTTTAGATATTTTCCGTAAATCAAATAAATGCTTTAACAGAAACAAGGAAAGAGAATAGATAATATGTACACAAAGACTCAGAATTCTCTTCGTTAATTTATCTTAACGAAGTAAAAGACATAGCTAGTTTATTTACGAGCATATTAAATAATAAGATAACTGATGCCTGTTTCCGAGCCGTGTATCGCTGCGGTTTTGAAACAATACGTAATTTAAATTTACGACTGCTATCCTAGTTGCGATGTCAATCTTTTATAGTGGCTTGAACACAAACGAATGGGCAACGCTATGAAATATATATATATTCTTGTTAAAGTCCCAATTTCCAAGCAATAAATGTGCACAAATATTTTAACATCGTGCTTCAGGCAAAATAAACTGTGTATTTTGCCTCAAGCACGATATTAAAATATTATTATTTATAAATTAAAGTTTACTTATTTATTTACATTCGCAGAAAGTAAAGATATAGTCTTTACCAAAATTAAAATTAATTGTTGATCGTCAATAACAACAAACATTTCTGTTCAATAAAATCTCAAATTTCAACTCAATTGGCACTCTGCTCTCACTAAATAAACTTAAACTGCTGAACTAAATAAACCATAATTTCATAAAATAAAATGTTTGCATCGAATAAGCAAACGAAAACAATAATTTCGGCAACGGGTAAGAAAAAATAACATCACATAAAAATATGATAATTGGACTATACTTTTGTTTCACGTAGCAGGTGGTGATTTTTTTGCACGGACTTGTAAATATAAAATCGTTTTCAGCACATTAAACACATTGATATTGGAAGTCAAGTAAATATTTCGACGTACGGTTTTTGTTATAGTAATTAAATCAACAGCTATGAAATACAATTGATAAATACATAGGTAACATGCATCACTTGTAATCTACCAACAGTTGTACCCTTAGTAACAATCCAAATTTCACCATTTATTTTTAACCGACTTCAAAACAAAGAGGAGGTTATGTATTCCACCTGCATCTTTTCTTTAACTTAAGCAATTGGGGGCGAGCTTGCCGTGCTTTGACACCCATCTTTTTTTTTGTCTTGTTCTACCTTTTGTAGTAAGCAACGACTTATTGTCAGGCCTACGCTGTCCTCCCATACTTAAGTACTAACATTCACATATTGTAAAACCAAATGATTTTAAAATAGTAACCATGAAGTTTCTTGCCGGTTCTTCTCCGTAGGAAACGACCAACCCGAACCGTGTACCTATTTTCGACGTTTTATAAGTGCCCATGTAGGATTATGAAAAATAAAATATTTGATTTTGATTCGGGCACAATATCTAGACTCCAGGTGACCGTTTAAGAGATTTGCATTTAGTCTGCTACTTAGTAATTTCTCAAAGCCAATAACACTTTCGACCTGTGAAAGAACCCAAGACTTCATGGTCACCATTAGTGCTCGTGACCAGTAAACTTACAATTGATGCATCGCACCAACATCATTGACACAGCATCGTAACATTCGTAACAATATTTCGGTATTTCATCATCATCAGCCTATAATGTTCCCACTGCTGGGATACAAGCCTCAAGCCTACAAGCGTGGTGGATTACAGCCCACTCCCTCTCATAGAGAGGAGGCCTGTGACCCAGCAGAGGGAACAATATAGGCTGATGATGATGATAATAGGCTAATTTGAGAAGGTCGTACTATAGCGAAGTTAGAGGATTATCTTAATTTGTGCTTCTTAAAATACTGGTATTCAGCTGCATTCAGTTAGAGAGGCAGCCGACCTCATCGTAGTTAGAAAAAAGCTATGCAGGCAGATAATACGTGTTTCTTAAATTAAAATAATTATAAAATCCTCCCATATTGCTATATTATTTGCCCTAAGCGGCGAACATAGTATCATTTGCTGACACCAAATATCTGGACTCCGGGCTTAATCACTCAGCCTATCGTGTTCCACTAATGGACATAGACCTCTCCCAAGTTTTTCCAAAATACCCTGTCCACCTCCATATGCTTCCAGTCTATCCTAGCCACCTTTTTAAGGTAGTCAGGCAATATAAATAGTTTAGTTTTTAATAGTTTTAGTTCTTTTTCGAATGTTATTTTAACTCCAAGTTGCTAGAGGAAACTCTTAACCCTCCTATTCCTGTCTCCAATTTCTTTTATGCTTTTCCTAATTAAAAAAAGAACGCTAAAGTTAGGGTGAGAACTCAAGAGCTTAATTTAGCACGCCTATTTCTGCCAAGACGTCAGTGTGAACTACGCTTATAAATAACAGAGTCAGCGAACGACCTAAATAATGAAGCATAAAATGAACATCGGCTATGTTCATACATGAGCGTTGCCTTCGACATAATGTGCTCTTACAGACTAGAACCACTCGGGGGATGCGCGCGGGAATCCTCTATTGTTCTACCAGTTTGAGTGTCACACATCGTTTACTCTGTACGAGCACAACAAGGCGTATTATGAATCTTTCACGTTGTTCTTTTTATGTACGGGTATAAAATTGGACGTAAAATTCTAGTCACGTTCTTGTCCCTGTACAGAGTCAATCATTGTTTTATTAGGTACGCGTATCTGCTACACAACAGCCCGCCCTATTCCACGACCTCAGGAAAAACGACTTGCGAGCGGCAAAGGACGACGCGCACGAATCACTTATTTCTGTCGCGAGTCGCGTCGCTCGGGGTGACTCGTAGAGTCGTAGCACGGCTTGGCCACAAGCTTGTCGCTTGAGCGCGAAGCTTGTGGCCAAGCCCTGAAACAATCCTGTGTGCCAAGTTTTTATAAGACCCCTCTGTAACGATATGGACCTGTTTACCGAGTGTCATGTCGTTCTTTTTAACCGCATTTAGGGGAGTTTGTTGTTGTACTGAGTAAATAAGATATGGGGACTTTGAAGGGCTGTATCGTAAGATTTAAACCTGCCATGTTTTTGTTTATTATCTTTTCGAGAACTCAGGTCTACATAACGACCAAACTGACATCTTTTGCACCTAGTTCTAGATGTCTGGCAAACCGAAATAATTCTCTCGTATATATATAGGTAACATCTTAGAAATCCTAATTTTTCATGAGTTCTCATAATAAGAGTGTTATGCTTTCAGGGTTCACGTATGAGTAAAGTATATTTCTGCTGATAAAAACTATTGAATTGATCGTTAAACTACTTATTTGTTACGATTCCGACTAAGTACCGGTTTGTCCTTGGTAACAACAATGCAAATGTTCTCATAAATGTGGACAATAATGAACTTCTGCCAACTACGATAATTCTCAAGAAGGAAACTTTTTTGTATCAAATGGAATTCATTTACCATCTGGCCTAGTGCCAGAGTGTGGGATTCTATTACACTTTTCTATTCATCGTAAGTTTGTACCTACTTATGTATGTAGTTCCAGAATATTGAATTAAGGTAGGCAGTAATGTTGTCTTATCTGATTCCGAATCTTAAGATGGCGACGAAATTATAATTATGAAGTTTATTCGTGTTCATTTATCTGTCACGCTTAGCAGAATAACAAGTAGTAATAAAACTACATTTTCATTTATATTATTTTTCACAATATTAAAATAAAAACTGAAATAAGCCCTGAAATAGGTCATCTCAGTTGTTGGGTTGGCAGGTTACCTAATTTAACAAAAAACAAAATACACTTTTTTCCCCCTTCTGGCAATTGTCATGACAGCGTCGCGTTGGACAAAAAAATACACATTTTCAACTCGAAAATAACTGCACACTAAACCCTCCAAATGCGACGGACATTTATAAGCCAGGGGCTCCTCTCAACCGCGATCAAGTTAAAAAAGTCCCGACAAGCTAAGAAAACAAACGTCAGTGAAAAAAGTAAATAAATACAGAAACTGAGTTGTTTTAGAGGGTTGGGTGATTACGAAACGGTGCTGAGATATGTATGAGACTTAACTGTTTATGTAGGTACTAAAGTAGTGTTAAAAGAGACGCGGTTAATTTTAACTGTGGTGTTTTTGACAGATGACGTGTGTCAAGAAAGATGATGGATAGTGATTTGTGTGTTTAAAAATGAGATTTGATTGAAGGCTTCAGTGATTAAAGACTTGCCAAGATAGTTAGAGTTAGATAGTTACCTAACAGACAGATGTGTTGCTGGGCAGTTTGTTCCGCCACTTTTTCTTCCCAGCTAAAACACTAGGAAGTGGCGCAGGGCGGGCGTTTTAGGGGAATGTCTCTTGTAATTTTGAAGTTCAAAAAGTGCTGATTATCAGCCTAATTTGATTTTGATTTTGAGTATTCTTTATTCTACACTAGCTGTCCGGCGCTACTTCGTTTGCGTCACATATTCCCCGTTTTCGCAACATTTTTCATTGCTTCTCCACTCCTATTGGCCGTAGCGTGGTGATATATAGCCTTCCTCGATAAATGGGCTATCTAACACTGAAAGATTTTTTAATATTAGTTTAGATTATCCATCCATCACAGTATAAGTACATCTGGATGTTCTGCTATACAGGTTTTCTACATGCAGACACCAGTCTCTCACAAACTTATCTCAGTTCTGTAATTTTAGGCTCTCTATTTAAAATAAGACACATTTGTGAAGAGAGAATAAATTATTTTGAATTTGAATCCTTGGCAGGATATCATCTATTCAGAGCATATGTTTTTTCTAAAAACTCAAATGAAATCAATAAACACAGAATAAAGTTTATAAAATAATAAATCAGTAACTGCTTACTAATCTAAAACTGTAATTGAATAAACTGACTTAACAACAAAACGAAGAAATTAACCCTTTTTTTCGGATGGGAAATCATCAAATAACCCCTCCCGCTCTCGGAAGGGAGGGTCAGACTTGTACTGACTCAAACCCATCCATGTTCCTTGTTAGCCTTTTGTGTTCCAGGGGCACGGTATCTCTTTCGAACAGTCCCGCAGCCCTGGCAGACATCGGCCCTCTCGGACCCCTTCCGATTTGCTTGACATCTCCTTGAGGCGCGCGTGGAACACGAACACGCCGTCGTCGGCACGAAAAAAAAACCCAAGAAATTAACCCTACATCAACATAATGTTATTCTTCCCATTAGAATAAAAGCAAGTACCAAGTTGGCATACTTACAAATCTGTGACATAAGTTCAGCAAGCTTATCCCAGACTTGAATACAGTACTAGATATTATCATAATATCTATTTGTACAGACAGACACAATCTCTGGGATTTCACAAATGAGATAGGCGAAATCTAGCCGTCAGAAATTGTATTACGACAGGTACTTTAGATCTACACCGAAATCTGGAGCATTTAATTAATAATTGCAATTTATTAATTAAATGCTCCAGATTTTTAGGGTTCTGTACCCAAAGGGTCAAACGGGACCCTATTACTGAGACTTCGCTGTCCGTCCGTCCGTCCGTCATCAGGCTGTATCTTATGAACCGTGATAGTTAGCCAGTTGAAATTTACACAGTTTATGTTTTTCTGTTGATGCTATAACAACAAATACTAAAAACAGAATAAAATAAATATTTAAGGGGAGCCCCCCTTAAATATTTATTTTATTCCCATACAAAAAAAGTGATCTTTTCGCTCGTTTTTTATAAAAAATGGTACGGAACCCTTCTTGCGCAAGTCCAACTCGTACTTGGCCGGTTTTTTAGTTTTGTTGAAAGGTTAAATGTAATAATTTGATCTATTTGCATTCAATGAAATTTCAATTATTGCTATTACATTTTACAGTATACATTGTGCTTATTTACTCAATTAAACGGCATCGGAAGGGTACGGGTTAATAAAATAAACGAAGGTGTCTAAATGTGAAATTAATAGGGATTGGACGTTAAGATAGGACATGATTCTGGCAGAACGATATTAATATGGGATGGGTATCCAAATGTCCTTCGCAAAGGACATGGAGAAATATTCTACAGAGGGCCCATCTTCAGTAATTGGACCAAAAAAATATAAGAAGACATAGTAATGGTGTACAGTCAAAGATGTTACTGACCAATGGTGGCAGGATAAATTGAGCTAAGGTAATGAAGAAAACTCTTCCCCAAACCCAGACCCAAACCCCAGACCAGACCTCTGAGCTCTAAACCTACCCAACTCTACCCATCCAATTCTTGACCAACAACGCAAAGTTCTAAAAAATATGCTCACTTTCCATTTACAAAACAATTTTCTTATTCAACACCATCTTAAAAAGAAACATATCAAGCCAGCTTTTAAGTTAATTCCAACCAATATTCTTTTAGTACACTCACTTAAAAACTAACTTTACAATATTACTTTTTTTATTTACAACCATCTTAAAAAAGAAACATATCCAGCCAGCTTTTATGTTAATTCAAACCAATATTCTTGTAGTACTTCATAAAAACAAAAAAGGGCCTATCTACATACAAAAGCGAAAGAATTGAACAGGTGAGGCTTATAAGAAAGCCGTAAATAAAATCATGAAATAAGATTGGATGCCAGATGTTTTAGTGAAGTCAAGAGTGCAGTTGAGAACTGGCATCTGGCAACTTGTGAAGCTGTGGATGGAATGTTTAGAGCAGGTCACTTTTTAATTATGGTAATTACAAGTAGTCAGTGACCCGAAAGTATGACAACCGGTCTTAGGGTGTCGTATAATATTACTTAGTACTAGCTGGGTTGTGGATGTCTGATAGGCAGTCGCTTCATGTAAAACACTGGCACTCAGCTGCATGCGGTTAGACTGGAAGCCGACCCCCACAATGTTGGGAAAGGGCTGGGCAGATGACGATGATGACATTATAGTTATGGTAGCTAAAAATACATAATACCATTCAGTTCGAATTTTGTAAGATTATTTCTTGACATTATCAAGAAATATTTTCAATGAGTTTGGCCAATTTCCGATTTGTGTGAAATTCTCTGCCCAATAGTTTGTTTGGCAGTACCATTCTCGATTAAATAAAACGGCCTTGTTATTTTGTTAAGTCTATATCTTGTTAAGATTGTTATTTATCTGCTTGTTCTTAGGCGGAAATCAAACAGCTCATCAGAAAAATGGTCCTTTAAAGACGATATGTTTATAGGCCTCCTAGCTTTCCCTCGCAACTTCGTCTGCGTCACATTTTCCTCGTTTTCGCAATATTTTTCATTGCTGCCCTGCACCTACACAGAGCCATCTATTGAATACTTACTATAACCAGTCAACAGACACCGGCATCTGTTAGAATCTTTTGGAGCTAACAGATAATTGTGACTTAATTTGAAATAAAATAATATTGCAACTATAAATTGAGATGTAAGCTATCCTATCTTTCCAGTTGGATCGAACTGCACACGGTGTGCAAATTTGATTAAAATCGGTTAAGTAGTTTAGGATTCCATCCCCGACAAACAACGTGACACGTAATTTATATTATAAAGATTGTTGTTTTTCTTAGGTACGTAGGAAGTTGACCTTCTTTCCTAAGTTTAAGCACATTGACCGAAATTGAATGATTTCTTTTTTATATTACTTTGTCTGTTCTAACCCTTTGGTAGGTCTGCGCTTTTAACCACCTGTCTCAACCGACGACATGTCGCGAGCTTTGCAAAATCTCCACCATTTTTTATTTTGTTTACATCGAAACTGTGCTTATTTATAAAGTAGGAGTATTTTTACTGTGTTTTATAAAAACAAACCTCAATACAAAACATATTAGTCTCAAAATAGAGTTATGGCGTTAATTTGGGTAATAATTTCAAATCTATCTAAATGTTGATTGTTTTTAGATACATAGACTCCGTCGTCAACATAAATTGAATTTATATTTCACTGAAGGTAAATAATCGTTATCTTAAACGCTCCTGTTAGAGTTCAGTAATCAATACCTTGAACTTTGTAACATGCCAGATATATTTAAGATAGTAATTACTAACTTAAATGAACATAAACAAACTCAACTCGGTACTTAATACCCAAAACTCCCTAAAGCCGAAACCTCATAAACACCAAGAGCTTCTAAGACGTAATCCCGCATACATAGCAACTAACGCAAGGTACGCTTTTGGGACACAATGCGCCGCTTGGACGTGCACTTATTGTTTCAGGTCGCTCAAACGGTTCGACCAGATTAGACGCTGATACCCTTGTGATAGAACAATGGACGTATTCTGAGGATCTATGTGGTCTGGTGTTCGATCTTATCGGATAGCGGGCAGGTGGTGTAGGAATTGTCTTGCAGTGTCGTGAGGCGTCTTGCTCGGGTACTCAAGGGATAGGTGGCAAAGGAATGCAGCCGAGTGATATAAGCTTAGATCGAATCTATGCTGTGAGTACAGGGTTTCCTACCTACCTGCATGTTACATAGGCTTACTAAGAACAATTTGTATTCTAATCGTATCATCTCTTGCCTTAAACCAATTTAATAGGGATCAGCTCAGTAGGTATTCTTCAACCAGTCCTCTATTACTTGCGACTCAGTAGTCATCCCAAGATATTCTAATCTAGATGCCCTTTATTTTTATTACTACATATTTTTGCTCTCATAATGACAAAATACACAGTGTTATGGGCTAACCAGCTAGCCGAGCCGATTATTTTCTTAAAAGCCCCGATCCTGCTTTGGACCAATCTATATCCAGCTAAGAACATTACATGAGAATCTTCATGATATCCCACGTTACTCCCTTAAAGAATGGGCCATCCCTTACCCTCCCGTGACCCTTATAAGACGACAGGATTTAGCCAACAGGATCGGCATAAGCGCCCTGTACCCTCTGCAAATGCTAACTACGATCACCAATCCTCTGGCTTAACGGTGTTTATAGCTTTCACCCTTGACCGTTCATTGAGGCTATAATTAGGGTATAACGTAACATCACGCCTGTTTGCTCAAAAGAGGATTGCTGAGGAGTATTGAGTCATCATCACTAAACTGCACTGCGCCCGCGAGGTGGATAACAGCCTACTCCCTCTCATAGAGAGGAGGCCTGTGTCCCAGCAGTGGGAACATTATAGGCTGATGATGATGATGATGATTGAGTCATCATCTGCCTAGCCTCTTCCAACTATGTTAGAGTCGGCTTCCAGTTTAATAGCAGCTAAATACCGGTACCTATTTTACAAGAAGCGTCTGCCTATATATCAGATTTTCGCAACGTGTGTGCCGCGGCACACTAGTGTATTGTTGTCATTGGTTGGTGTGCCTTTGAAAAGTAAGGTTATATCTTTCTTTATTATTTATTGCACATAAAATTAAAAGATATACAAAAACAAAAAAATAAAAAAAATAACTTTAAATCTAAACAGATAGATAGGAGAAAAATACTACTTAAACAGACGCAAAACACGCGACAGGGTTTTCATTAACGAACCTCCAAAAATTTCCGATATCCTAGATGTACCTTGAATGCAAAAATATTGCGGAACACCGGCCTATCTGACCTCCATAACCCAGTTACTACTGGGTAATACGATACCCTTTGGTAAGACTGGTTGTCAGACTTTCGAGCCACTGACTGCATGTTACGACTGTCAAAGATCTACAAATAACAGCCCGCTTCAACGGAGGAAACTCGATATGTAATTATGGTCACCCATCCACAGACCAACCTCGGCAAGCACGACTAGCGGCCTTCATGTAAAATACTGGTACTCAGCTGCATCCGGTTAGACTAAAATAGTTTGTGAAAAGGAAGCAGATGATGATAATTTCCGCCTTCGATGGAGACGATTCTACACTCCGAAATTCTACTAAAAATAAACTAGGACACAAATAATGATTAACCTAGAAGCTCAATACCTTATTATCACTTCCCATATATTTAATTGATCTTCGTATTCTTCCTAGTAATCGGATATCCAGTGTCAGAGCGTTGAAAATCGTCTTAATTGTTCCTGCGAGCTGAATGGTTGAAAAAGAGATAAATTAAAGGAATCGAGAACGTTCTCGACTCTTATTGGATTAATTGGAATCGTGAAAGGTGCAGTTATGGAACTATTTTTCGTATCAATTGCTTCTATTACTTTTTTAGTTAACTCTTTCAATTATTATTTTGTTAGATTTAGTTTAGGAGTTAATATTAGTTAATCGGTGGAATTCTGGTGTCCTGTAATTATTGAATTTTTGTGGAAGTAGGTAAGTAATCCAACTAATACTATAAATGCGAAAGTTTTTTGAGGATCTGCTGGATGTTTGTTTCTCTTTCACGCAAAAACTATACTCAATGGATCTGTATGAAATTTGGCACAGGGATAGATAATAGTCTTTAAAAACGCATAGAATTCTTTTTACCACGGTAATAAGATCCCGTGGGACAATTATCGAACAAAACGAGGGCGAGCCCTTGGGCATAAGCTAGCAGCTATGTCAGTTAGGACTTCATAGCGAGTTTTTGATATACTGGTCTCAAACGAAACTGATCAGTGAGGATCTAAGTGCATTATTGGAATTTTAATTCTCGGCGCTGCGCTGAGTCGCGCATCGAATCTCGAGGAGTCTAATTATACTACCTACCTCTACGGCAATTACCTGCATTTAATTCAAATTCAATTTTCACCATCATCATTTCAGCCGAAAGACGTCCACTGCTGGACATATGTCTCCCCCAAGGCGGGATTTGCCATAATCGCAACGCTTGGCAGGCGGGTTGGCGATCGCAGTACGGTTGTTTTCCAAAAGCACAGGGAACGCTGCTGCCCATTCTCTGGCAAGTCCCTTAGTGGCCTCTTACGAACCCCACACGAACATTTGGGATGGTGCTATTCTTTACGTTCTACACCATACAGAATTAAACTTTAACTAGCAGAAAATAAAGCACTGAACACGTGTACTGATATCCGATGCTCTATAATCTAAAGAGGATGTTTACCTAGAGTTTCTCGGTATTGTATACCTTCTAGTAACAAGATATTTGGTCTAACTATTACAGCCGGAGGCTCTAATACCTTAGTACTTAGTCATAACATCCAGACTACTAGGGTTTCGAAAATCGAAATTGTATGTAGCTAACGCCAGTGTTGAACTGCGAACGGTGCAAGGCCGTTCCGAGACTTTTTAATGAATGTTAAAAACTTCAGGAGGCCGCGGTTGGTACAGTGGTTGAGCAATCGACTGCTGCTCTGCGCGGGTTCGATCCCCGCACGGAACAAATATTTGTATAGCCTACAGATAGTTGTTGCGGGTCTGGCTGTTTGTGTATGTGAGTTTAAATGTTTGTAAAAGCACCCACCATACAGGAGAAATTCTTAGTGTGGGGCAATGTTTTAAAAATAAATGAAAAAGAATGCCTATGTAGTAATTTCTAGAATGTCATGTTTATAGGGGATGGGGGTTTATATGGCTACTGCTGACCATGAGCTCTTGGATTCGATTCCCAGTTTGGGCAGTGTTATTGAGTTTTTGCAGTTACCCTCATCCAGCAGGTACCAGGTATCCAGACAACAATAAGGTATTTTTAAAGCTTCGGTTTCTTTGATGTTATTTCCACTCAAAAAACGATCGCACTGACTGGACTTTATACAAGAACAGGTTATACCCAAACCTTTAAATCTCTTAAGTACATTTTTGAATACTCAATTGTGAACTCAGCTTTAACGACTATCATAGATTAACAAATCGATAGAAAATCAATAAATGTCCACTGTTGAACATCTTAAACCTCGTTTCAGTATTAGGTCATCAGACACATGCCCTTATCTCAATTTGATTTGGGTCGGCCCAGCATGTCTTCTTCCATACCTCTTTATTAGTCGTCATCTCCTTTTTATCCACATCTTCCTTCACACAGTCCATCCATCGTTTCTTTGGTCTTCCTCTAATCTTATACCCATCTACAGTAATCATCATCTGCCTAGCCTTTCCCCAAACTATCTTGGGGTCGGCTTTCAGTCTAACCGGATGCAATTGAGTACCAGTATTTTACATGAAGCGACTGCCTATCTGACCTCCACAACCTAGTAACTGGGTATTACGATACCCCTTGGTAATACTTGATGTCAGACTTTTGGCTTCTGACTACTCGTAACGACTGTCAAAGATCTACAAAATCTACCCATCGACATTAATGCTCAAGGTTTTTCACATTTTTACATTTTCCTATTCAGTATTATATAACAGAAAATATTCCAATACTCTATCAATTTACCGACTTCCGTCGTCCTTATTAAATTATTCGTTACCTATCCTACAGAAAATTATTTCCATTGTTGTGACTAAATTCTGTTACTAGGCAGGAAAGCTTTCAGGAGTTGTTTTGAACAATTGTGCTTATTATTTTGAAACTGGCTGGATAAGTATAACTTAATTAATGATTCTTGAAATACCTAATTAGTTAAATTATTAGTTAGTAACTACTGTCTCTATTATTATTCAAATAAGAAATTAATTTGCACTTTATATATTAATTAATATTATAAAGCTGAAGAGTTTGTTTGTTTGCTTGAACGCGCTAATCTCAGGAACAACAGATCCGATTAGATTTTTTTTTTCAGTGTTTGATGGCCCATTTATCGAAGAAGGCTATAGGCTATATATCATCACGCTACAACGAACAGGAGCGGAGCAGCAATTAATAATGTTTCAAAATCGGGGAAAATGTGACGCAGACGAAGTTGCGCGGGACAGCTACTTGGACTATACAAAGATTGAGATAAAACTGACTTCGATGAACAGGATTCACTCTTTAACATTACCATCATCTTCCTGCCCTAGTCCCATGTTGCTGGGGTCGGATGCACTTATTTTTTGCTTCTATTCTCCTCTGTCAACCAACACGCTATTATACTTCTTTTTCATTCCTATCACTCCTCACACCACCCACCCATCGTTTCCTTGGTCTTCCTCTCAGTCTCCATCCATCAACATTTATATTCAGTACTCTTTTAGTCCCTCCCTCCTTAGATTCACTCTTTAACGTAATAGGTATCAATATAAAAAAACCGGCCAAGTGCGAGTCGGAATCGCGCACGAAGGGTTCCGTACAATTATTTATAAAAACGAGCCAAAAAATCCGTTTTTTGTATGGGAGCCCCCTTAAATATTTATTTTATTTTATTTTTGATTTTAGTATTTTTTGTTATAGCAGCAACAGAAATACATAATCTGTAGAAATTTCAACTGGATAACTATCACGGTTCATGAAATACAGCCTGGTGACAGACGGACGGACGGACAGCGAAGTCTCAATACTAGGGTCTCGTTTGACCCTTTGGATACGGAACCCTAAAAAAATATTAATAAAAACATGAGGGTTTCAACACCAAGTTAATGAACTTGTATTTACTTGATGCAGGAGTATAGAAAATCAGTTAATCACGTCTGTAGAGTTACGCTAGCTAATTCTACTTAACCTTGTAAGTGACTGAGTCACCCTAGTAGGTACCTGAGTCACAAAGATGTAAGACACAAAGATCTAAGTTTGTCAATCATTCCGCTAGATGAGCTTTCAAAAAACGATGGCATAAAAGTTAAGCAAGCCTAAACCATGACGTCACAAAAGAATTCTCATTTCTCTTAAATATATAAACTCTTACAAGCCATTAGTGTTGACCTGAAGACTGGTCCATTAACTTTATTGCTAACAGCATTCCATCGAGATGCATCATCCTTGACTCATGCATACCTGTAACAAAGAATACCTTCATTATTATGGAGATAACCCGACCTTAAGGATAAATTGTCAGGCCATATGGCCATGTTAGATTGTCTTATCTAGTATTATTAATATTGATGTAGAAAGGTTCCCAGGGCGAGCAAGAAAGATAGAAAAAGAAGTATTTATTGGGACTCGCAAGGGACAATAATTATATCATCATCATCATTACAGCCCAAAAGACGTCCACTGCTGGACACAGGCTTCCCTCAATTGTCGCCACTTTGATATTTTGGGGGGTTTCACCACGTATGGCAGGCGGGTTGGCGATCGCAGTACGGTTGTTACAAAAGCACGGAGAACGCTGCTGCCCATTCTCTGGCAAATGCCTTAGTCGCCTCTTACGACACCCACGGGAAGATATGGGATGGTGCTATTCTTTACGTCCGACACCATACAGAATTGAACTTTAACAAAAACTGTTCTGTCTGATATCACCAACACACCATCAAATATAAAGAAAGCGTGGTCATCAATGCTCGTCTGTCTCTGTATGAGCAGAGACCTTTGCTCAGCTGTGGGACAAAAGCTACTGGTATTTCCATAGTTTAGTCCGTTTTAAGATGTAAAACCTCTCCCTATGAGGCAGTTCGCGCCAGCAGCTCGGATACTCGTGTCACGTTGATAATAATAGGCTCGACCCTAATTAAACGAGACTTAACCATACCTAGCCAATTAAGGGTGTACTTATACATTACTGCCTACTGCTTCCCAGAAGACATGCGTGATGCTAGGTATATTAATTTAATGCATATTTAATCATGATAACGACTTACGAAGTAATTAGTGTATACTAGGACAATTAGTGAGTAATGGCTATGGGCATTGAACTTCTGGTAAACACAAGATATGTATAGGTACTAGTAAATTCCAACATCATCATCATATTTCAGCCGCAAGACGTCCACTGCTGGACATAGGCCTCCCCCAAGAAGGGGGGTTTTGCCATAATCACCACGCTTGGCAGGCGGGTTGGCGATCGCAGTACGGTTGTTACAAAAGCACAGAGAACGCTGCTGCCTATTCTCTGGCAAGTCCCTTAGTCGCCTCTTACGACACCCACGGGAAGATATAGAATGGTGCTATACTTTACGTCCGACACCATACAGAACATCATATATCACAAAGTAAGGTCAAATAAGTAAATACTACTAAGGATAGCACAAATGACAGCGATCTTCGGTTTCATTTTTTAAAGCGCCATTTTGGTATTGATTTATGTTAAATTACTATTAATTTTATTAAGAAAAGGAGGCATCTACCGCATCAGTTGACTGGTTGATGGTAAGATGCTGTTATCCATTCGAATCAGCTCACAACTATAAAAATAAAATACTATCATAATAAATTGTGTGGATATATGTGTATTTTTTTAATTTTGTGTGCAATAAAGAATAAGAGCTATCAAAATAATTACAGGGCGTCAACAAATTCGTCCACATCGCTGTCAACAAGAAAAGTGCCCCGAAGGCTGGCCGCGAATGATGTTGAAGAGCAATGCTAATTCTTGGCTTAAAAAAAGCTAGCCCTCTCCTCGGTCTCGGTCCCTCCCCTCGGTCACGTGAAGGATCGACCTAACGCTTGACGAATACTCACAACTTTACAAGTAAGCTATGACTCGCGATTTGAAAGCCAACCGCGTTCCTTTTACACATTTACCAACATCAGAAATCAAAACAAAAAGCCCACATTACCATAAACAATAGAGAAGCGCAATAACAAAATCTGGCTCTAAATTTTGACAGAGGACGTCCCAGTTGTCAGTCAAAAACAGAACTTGCCTCCCATTAGCATAATTCCAATTAATAATAGCGATTATCACAAAGAAACTTGGAAGGATGCTTCGATGCTTCTAAAATCAATATTGGTCTTATAAATCTTCAGCTCCTTACAAAAGCGAATACCAATTTCAATTTGAAATTCACTTAGATTAACCCTTTGTGAATGGGACACTTGAATATTAAAAACTTCGGTTGAACTTGGTAAAAATAAATAAAAAACGTTTTTTTTTTTTTGACAAACCTGGACTTAGTCTTCTATTGGGCGTAAATTTTTCTTTGATAGAATTGGAAGTTATCATCTTTGTTATTAACAAAGGAAAGGGAAATTTTAAATTAATAGCGTTCCAGCGTTTTTGTAGCGACGCGGCAGTTAATTTATTCATGTAGCAATTATGTACACAAGGATTCTTAGGGCGCAAATGTAGGTTGACGACAATACAGCTAGGAGGATAATAATTATAACGCGCTTTGCTTCTACAATATTCATGGCAAGTACAGCCTAAATCCGGAGAAAGGAGGCTTTATGAACTGGCGGCTCTGCGTAGCTTGATCAAGCTGGCGAAGATCCCACTGTTGGGACACAGTCTTCAACTATATGAGACGGAGCGGGCGTAAACCACCACGCGGCCAAAATATAGTATCATCATAACCCTATAACGTTCCCACTGCTGGGACACAGGTCTCCTCTCAATGAGAGGGAGTGGGCTTTAATTACTCTATGGAAATTTTATTATTTATTGAAATTTTATTTCAGACCGGAGGGTCTGAAATAAAATTTTGTATTCTATTAATTCACTATGCGGGCCCAGTGCAGGCAGTACCTAGATGACACATGTCTAAGAATTTTTAGTTCTAGGACATGCCGGTTTCCTCGCGATGTTTTCCTTCACCGTTTTTGAGAGCAGCGGTGATGAAATAAATTACACAAAGAAATGCGCCTGCCTGGGTTCGAACCTACGACTTACTGCTCGTAAGTCGGGGCTGCCACCACTGGGCCACCGCTGCTCACCAATATAGTATAAAGTCATCTCTTGGGTATTGTAAATACTGGTTTCCTTCAACGCGCTACGTTTTCAGAGACGTCGTAATAACGCAAATAAAGAAACACGCCATTCTGGATTCGAACACACAACTGACTCGTAAACCTACAACCTAAATCCGGAGAAAGGAGGCACATACATAAAGCAAAGGACGATCAAATTCAAACCGGTTGGCTGGGTGACTATACCCAATCCACATGCCGTAAAAAAATAGGACCATGCCAGGTGGTGATTCCATTATTGTTCAAACCTGACCGAAAACGACAGGTGTTTTCGACCGACACATGCACTCATCCGATCTTTTGGATTCGAAGCCTATCGAGCAGATGGTCGGATGCGAAACCGCTTTATTTTTGTCCGATGTTTTTGCAGTATTTTTGGGAGCCATGTTTACGGTTGACGGTGAAGTTATGTGTGAATTCTATTTCGTGATAGCACCTTTTTCCCTTTCGTGTGGAATGTTTCCGAAAATAGGAAAATCACACTGTCTACCCAGGTAAAGATCTATTTGACAACATTCCGATTTCCAGTTTAAAAAGGAGAAAATATATTGTACATTTTACAAGTGAAGCCAAATAAAATGACACCTCAAAAGTACTTAGTTTTTTCTTGAATTATTATCCGAATATTTCCCGTCTTTCCGACGATATTGAACGACTACAATCTACTTATACGAAATCGGAACGCGATCTTAAAAACTGCTCTATGTGACTTGGCAGATAATTTTATTGAATTTCAAATCGAACTGGATTGCAGCTTCAAGCATATCGTCACGTATTATTGTAATGGTCCTTATGTCGCGGGGATAGAGTTCATTTTGTGGGTTTAAGGATAGTGAGTCAGCATAATAAACATCTGGCCTGGTTTTTACGGTTATGCATCAGGATTGGAGCGCAAAAAGGTCACGCTTAGTAAAATTCGATGCGTCTCCGGTGTTAAAGTGTGAAATTATTTCGTGAACTCAAAGGTCGGTTTGGGGTGATTTTCTTTTATCGTGATTTAATTTTTAACTCCAATTTAAAACGAATTCTAGTTTCATGCGCAGTTAATGGGTCGTTATTTATTTTTAACGTAACTGTCACGATAGGCTTGGACTATTAGTTTTTTTTATGCCGTAGCAAAGACTAAATTATATTAAAGTTAATGAATGTTAACGATCTTCTTTTAACCTTTTGACCGTGTCGGGTTTTGTTAGGATTATAACGTTATAAGCCTTATTTTCACACATTACTATTATTCACTATTTACACATGTAAATGAACGGAAAATACTTAGTATAAAGAAAATATGGCATTATTTGGCTACTAACACCCGTCTTTGCTTTCATTCCTTTATAAACTACTAGCTGTCCCGCGCAACTTCGTCTGCGTCACATTTTCCCCGTTTTCGCAACATTTTTCCTTGCTGCTCCGCTTCTATTGGTCGTAGCGTATTGATATTCCTCGATAAATAGGCTATCTAACAATGCAAGAATTTTTCAAATCGGACCAGTAGTTTCTGAGATTAGTGCGTTCAAGCAATATTGTGAATACGATGTGATTACCTTAAAAATAATTTAGACAGTATTTAAGAGAATAATTATTTATTTTAATACCAACACAGTCACAACTAAAATTAAACTACCCATGTAATATTCAACCAAATTCCTCTACAATTCGCATTCTATTTTAAAAACAGCACACCCAGAACGGAACCAGTTCACCCAAATACAGATAATCCGATTCCCATTTCATTTCAATATTAAATAGAGCGTCTAAATCACCCTTTACACACAGACTGTATCAATTAAGTACTGATGGTGTAAATGTGAAATGTAAATACGTGTTTCTGCGGAGTAGGGATGACCGATATTGTTCGAATCGATACTTCGGATCCATTCGAATCGTAACTATCCGATACGATTCTAGGAAGGTAACTTTTAGCTTCGATCCGATTCTCCAAATATTGAATTGTCAAAATTTTCACATGTGTCGCACTTATTAATCCCTTAAAGAGTTCAGGCAAAATTCCAGGAATCTTTTATATTCTTTTTGAATTGATTACTCATGCAGTTGAGGACGATCTGGCACGAAACGAACCATCTATTCCAATACATACATTGGTATGGAGACAAACATTTATCGTATTTGTTTGTGTCGACCCATAAAAACCGGAGTATCGTATCCTGTTGTACCGACTATCGATACTATAAAGTATCGGATCGGATCGCACGTCACTACTGCAAAGTGGGTTACTTCGTTTGGCCGCCAGTATACTGTTATGGGAAGTGGTATTTTTGGCTGAAGTGAAGGATGGTGTGTCATGTCGATGTTTTTTTGATGGGTCGTCTTTTTGAGCGTTATGTGTAGGCGAGTGTTATTTTATTTCTATTAGGGCGTGATGTAAGAGCGTCGGTGAGTGACGATAATATTTAAGTGCGTCCAAGACTTACGTACGTTCGTAGACTGTCAGTACTTTCAAGATAAGGTGCTTTTCTTCAACGTCAATGAATAAGTATTTTTTTTGCTTTTCTTGTTCTAGCTTTTGTATTAAGCATCGACTTATTGTCGGGCCTACGCTGTCCTCCCATACTTAAGTACAAACGCTGTAAAATTCAAATATTGTTAAACCAAATGATTTTAAAAGAGTAAGAGTTGTTTGTAAGAGTTGTTAGCTTTAACACAATATTAAGGCAGAAATTTTCAGAAGATTGATTGTTCAGAATGCTTGGTTGGTGGATAGAGATGGCCGTAAGAAAGAAGGCCTTTAATACCCAAGAATCTTTAGAGTAGGCACTTGATACGATCTACGATAGCCTAGACTACATAAAGCTTTCAAACTAAGTTAACCTTAAACTTATTCTGGACACACAACATCTAAAGTAGGATTACTTACCCGAGTTTTACTTTGAAAGAAACCCATCAAAGCTCGAAGTTCTATTAATAACTACCCTTAAGCTGTTAAACTAATGTGCTTATGTAAGGGCGGGTGTACAATAGTGCGGGTCGGGTTAATGTCACGTCACGTAGTACAGTCCACACCCTTGGCTATTGTCCCTTCTGAATAATAGCGTCCAGTGTACTCCTGAGCTTACAAATATAAGGCAAAAGGTGAACCGAACGGACACTGACGGACATACAATGGTATTTATTCTGAGGTTTGGTGGTTTGAGTGGACAAAAGGGTTTGGTTCAGTATAGATTAAGCTTGAATTTTGATTGAAATAATGGAAAAAGGATGGGTGAATCTTTCAATGTTTCGGTGATGATTATGATCAATACAAATGGTCTTATGCAAAGGAGGACAGTGTCCAAAGGAGGACCGCGCAGTATTTAAGTAAAATATTTACTTCTTTTAGTTCTTACTTTATTGATTACTCCTACTTCCTTCTTGTCTTGTCTATTACTCCAGGCTAGATTTACTCTCAATTATAACCCTGGTGTCTATGTATAGTCAAGTTTTGTACTTGAGCTTTAGTAATTACTTATGCATCCATTTTATGCAATATAAATTTGAACGAAGTAAGAAACAACAACAAAAAACAACGAACGCAAAGCTAAGAATTCTAACATTTGACAGTTCTAACTTCAAGCAATTACTAAACTAGGTACAGAATAAATATCATCATCATTCTCTTGCCCTTATCCCAATTTATTTGGGGTCGGCGCAGAATGTTTTCTTCTTCCATACTTGTCTATTACTTGTCATCTCATGAGACTCCTCCCTTCTTGCCATATCATCCTTCACACAGTCCATCCATCGCTTCTTTGGTCTTCCTCTACTCTTATAGCCATCCACATTCATACTCAAAACTTTCCTCACGACATTTTCCTCATTCCTCCGCATCACATGCCCATACCACGATAACCGATTACCACACATCTTTTCAGTTACCGGCGCCATTTTCAGACTTTCTCTTATGTACTCATTCGTTATTTTATGCATTCGCGTAACACCACATTCCCCTAAGCACTCTCATCTCAGCCACATGCCTTTCATTCATCCCTTTTTTGGCCCAACATCCAGATTCATATAAGACAGCAGGTCTAACCATTGTTTTATAAATCTTCCCCTTAAGTTTAAGAGGGATGCGGGACTCGCAGATAGTTCCCGTGACCTGCCGCCATTTCATCCACCCAATGTTTATTCTGTGCTTAACACTACGACCTATATCGCTATCGCAAAATAAAAATCGTATCTTAAATTATTAGGTAGGTATTACTTTTACTCAAGTAATCACTTTAACTTGGTTTTAGATACGGATGTAAGTACCTACGTTTACAGACACAAATCCCTTAACGATTCACTCATTTTATTTCCTAATTGTTATTCCCTCTACTTTCAGATCTTTTTCTCAGCCAAGCTCGAACCACTCCAAATAGAAAAAAAACTTCAAACTTTATCACCAGCATGTTTTCAACAAATCTAGCTTGCTAGAAAACTTCTACAGACTAACACGTTGCAATCCTAAGTATACAGATTCTGTTGGCCTAACTTTTCAACCAACAAGTTGGTCGAATCTAGGTTAAATGCTGGCTGTAAATTGGTACAAGTAGCCAACTTTATTGGTTGTAGTCCAGACAAAAAGTACAGTTCATGACCTAGAACGCTAGTAAACCTTAATGTTTAGCTTGAAAGCTTAATGTGGTTTTGCAGTAGTAAGTTGAAAACTTGATTAATTTAGTGCTGAGTGCGAGTTTAAGTACGTAGACCTGTTTGTTACCAATTTTCCCAACCCGGGAAAGGAACCTACATCATGGAATCGAATTCGCGAAATTGCAAACACTAGCTATCTACCTATATCTCGAAACTGCTATCATCATCATCATCATCATTTCAGCCGAAATACGTCCACTGCATGACATAGGCCTCCCCCAAGTGTACATAAAGGGGTTTTGCCATAATCGCCACGCTTGGCAGGCGGATTGGCGATCGCAGTACGGGTGTTACAAAAGCACAGAGAACGCTGCTGTCCATTCTCTGGAAAGTCCCTTAGTCGCCTCTTACGACACCCACGGGGAGACATGGGATGGTGCTATTCTTTACGTCCGACACCATACAGAGCAGAGAGCAGAGAATAATTATAATATGAGAACTTAAAAAAAAAACTGCTCTGTGTGATATCACCAACACACCATCAAATATAAAGAAAGCGTCATCAATGCTCGTGCCTTCTCTGTATGAGCAGAGACCTTTGCTCAGCAGTGGGACAAAACCACGGGAAGACATGGGATGGTGCTATTCTTTACGTCCGAGACCATACAGAACTGAGACTGAGAAACTGCTATCAATGTTGGGTATTTTAGCTGGAAACTTCTGGACGGCCTAATGACTAATTGACATATTTCTGTGTCATATTTATTTTATAACAATCATACCAAGAAGCGATTTCCTTTTAAACACATTACGACGGCAAAGAAGAAGCTTCAAACCCAGTGGTTTTTAGCCTTTATTTAGCAGGATTATAATGTATTAGGTATTATTATTTACACGCTAAAGTTACTTAAACAGTTACAAAATTTTCCTGTAGTTAACTTTTATTTGTGTGATATAAAGTATTGACTAGCATCGCTATAAAATATTTTATGTAATGATTTACAAGCGACATGACTGACTGAGTTACTGTTGGCAGTTAGCCAAGCAAAATATTGTTACTCATGAATTAAACAAAAATATTTTATTTATAAATATTGAAATATGATTTGTTGCTTTTATAACAAGCCTGAACATGGCAAAAGCAATTTCAAGATTTTGTAAATATTTTTAAGTTAATTCAATTAATTAAAAGTGTTTTGCTTTTGCCTGAATATGTGAGCTTTTAAATAAAGGAGACTATTTGATGTAGATACTGCTCTCTAAAAGGTCCTGACTACAGACTAGCTTTGAAATTCATATAACGTTTGGAACTGTAGTGTTTTTCTATCGGCAAAGATATTGAAGTCAAATTTTAGATGGACTTTTGAAAAGCTTTTCCCAGGAAATGTAATTAAAAAATGTTTTATATATAATTCAATTTAGACTGCACTGGATCAGCACTTTTTGGACGTCGAAATGACACAGTTGACAGCCCCCCAAAAAGCCCGACTTTCACCACTTGTGAGTGTGTTAGCTGGGGAGAAGAATTTGAAAAAGAAACTTCTCAGCAAAATTAAGTTCGAAGAACTTATTAAGATCAACAAAAATTACCAAACAGCGGCAAAAATGCACAAACATTCCACTCCAACTGCAAATCTTATCGACGCACTATCTACCAAAATTCGCCTCAACGCCCATATTTTACCAAAACACGCACCATTCCACATACTTGACTCAAATATTGAACACGTATCGTTATCGACTCACCCTAGGGCAAACATGGGGGTCAGGGACCTAAGATAAGGATTCAATAACCTTTCTCTATCGGTTATGCAAATATGAGGGCAATCGGAACTTTACCCAATGCACGTAGGTGTGTATGTGGTGATAAAACTTTCTACTTTGTATCTGGCGGTTGGTGATAAGGGACTGACGAACGGTTCCTAGGTTTTTTGTTGGTCTATCAAGCTGAAGATGGCGTTGGTAGGGTTATCTTGGTGTGTGTTAATATTGTCTTATCGAAAGTGGTTATTAGCTTTTATACCTTACGGCGTTTCATACAAACTTTCAAATACTTATTCCTGGACTAGAGCACGATATTAAGTGGCCCATCGTTTTTACAGGTGAAGTTAAGAGCGTTTACGCCTTGCGTCATTTCATACAAACTTAGTCAAGTCTCAAGTCCTTATTTTCCGAAATGAGTATACCGATTTTAATGAAACTTAATACACATAAGCAGGATACATAGGTCTAAAAAGCAATCAAAAATATTTTCGAAAAGACTCTTAAAAAACATAATTGGAATTTTCTGTTTCTATAGATAATTTATAATCGGTCTGATCCGAAGCGGGAGGAAGTTTCAGACTTGTACTGACTAAAACCCATCCATGTTATTTCTTAGCCCTTTGTGTTCCAGGGCCACGGTATCTCTTTCGAACAGTCCCGCAGCACTAGACACTTGTTGGCCTGAAAGTATTATTGCCAGCTCTGGCTTTCCTCACAAATATGAACAGAATCAAACTACATAACGATTCAAGAACGCCCTGGACAGCCAGCACCGAAAACAATCCTACTTAGCAACTTTTCAAGCACGGCCATGAGTTTCTCGTTTATTGATTTACATACATCATTTTAATTACCTATAGTAGTTGACATAATAATTGTTCCGGGTCTGGCTGTTTGTGTTTATGATTACAAATATTTGTAAACGCACCCACAATACAACAGAAATTCCTAGTGTGGCAACGTTTTAATAAAAAAAAGGTATAAGAATAAGTTCATCAAGGCAGTAGACCAAGCAATGACATATCAAAAGGATATTTTTCTCTCCGAAGACCCAACAAACATAATCAAAACATTACACATAAAGCCATGAGAACTAGCACACGAATCGTCTAGTACAAAGACGGTATTGTACAAGTACCTAAACATATAAATGAACAACAATCCATTAAGATTATATTAAAACCAGATCACGTACTAGAGATACTCGTTATAGACATAAATATCGTTGCTATGTAACACACGTCTTTAAATTATCTAGCTTAGTTATTAGACTTGATTGGAGAGGCTGGCGTATGTGAGAATTATTATAAGTAAGTCTATGCCTAAAACCTGTCTGATCATACTCTTAAGAGCGTTTATACCCTACGGCATTTCATACAAACTTTCAAGTCGTTATTTTCCGAAATGCCTGAACAGTTTTTAATGAAACTTCCTACGCATAAGCAGTATACATAGGTCTAAAAAGTTACTAACAAACATTTTCGAAATGTCTTTTAAAAATGAAGATAATTGGAAATTTCTGTTTCTATAGATAATAAAAAATCGGTCTAATTTTGCTGTAACATTATTTTTCGAAAATGTTTGTAGTAACTTTTCAGACCTATGTATACTGCTTATGCGTAGGAAGTTTCATTAAAATCTGTTCAGTCATTTCGGAAAATAACGACTTGAAAGTTTGTATGAAATGCCGTAGGGTATAAACGCTCTTAATGCTTAATAGAAAACAAAATCTAAAAATGTAAATGTCATCCAACATTTCAGTGACATTATCACACTTTTCCGGGAAGGGTGTAAATAGCTTTTAATACGATCTCTGTCACCCCAAAAAAGTTTAATTGAGAGATTAAAAATTCATTTACCATACTCGTTTCATGGAAACCCTACGAACCATGAGTCACAACACAGAGGCTATGGAAAAATCTCACAGGTTTTTATATTATAATATTTGTATTTACACAACCCTCTCAGTAAATATTTACAGAATGACCTCTTTCGTCGAGCGCGCAATGTAAACTCGCCTTTTATTGTCTCTTACGTCCCACGGGTCGAAACTTTACTAATTTTAAAATCAAAACATTTAAACTGTACATAAAAGTGCTCGCCAGTGTACATTAATTCCCAATTTCGTGTTATTAAAACGGATGATCAAACTTGAGTACACTTGGAGCGAGTTTTAATACTGTGATGCTTATAACAACCTACTTAGTTAATAAAATTAAATAAGTCTTGTAATTTAGTTGTATTACAAATTTTCCAAAAGAAGGGGTCTTTTGTATTGAAACAACTGTAATTTCGAATAAAGATCTGAAAGTTTTCAGGCGTACTTTAATTTTATGATTACTTTTGAGCCGTAATTCATATTGTTCTTATGTAATTTCTAAACTAATATTATAAAGAGGAAAGATTTGATTGTTTGTTTACATTGAATAGGCTCCGAAACTACTGGTCCGATTTGATAATTTCTTTCAGTGTTAGATAGCCCTTTTATCGGGGAAGGCTATAGGCTATATATGATCACGCTACGACCAATAGGAATGGAGCAACAATGAAAAATGTTGCGTAAACGGGGAAAATGTGACGCAAACGAAGTTGCGCCGGACAGCTAGTGTTTTATAAATCGCAAATTAAAGGACTATAACTAACAAACACACCGTTGATATATTATAAGGCATTTCAACCAAACCGATTTAATTAATTTAGAGATCGACCTGTTTTTTTTTTGTCGAGTCAAAAATGGAAACAACAAAATTTTGCCCAATTTTGCATTTTTGCCCAAAAAGACTGAAACTAAAGACAAATATTGTTTAATTGTTTTAACTTATTGTACTTACGAATGTTTCTTATGCTTTGTATGTTTATAGTTTTCATTGTTATTTTATATGTACGTAATGTCCCTGCGACAAAAAAATATTTTTTCTTTCTTTCTTAAGTCTACACAAAAATCATTGCTGAGCGGACTTTTTTTAAAATTGCATCTTTCATGTTCATTATCTCCGTAACAAGAAGGTATGGTCCACAACAAAATGATCAAGTGAGAACAAGTGCTTTTCGGTTTCGTTATGCGTCTGTACACACATTAGTTAACGATTAACGATACAAATGTAATCTCGCAAGATAACAATGATACGGCCCGTATGTTAAAGTTTAACAAGGGAACAGGTATCGCGTTGATTCCGATCGGATGCCAGCATCCATTCCCATGACTGATCAGATTAACAGGCCATACTCCACATTCATATTAAACCGTGGAAATACATCTGAATTCTGTGTTCTCGTAGCTATTGTTATGTGAACTGAATTTTTATAGTTTTCAACATATTGTTTACTATAAAATCATACCTGGAATCCCCAAAACGGTTAGGTAGAAGTGCAACTAATAGTAGTCCTGCATTTCGCTAGTTATGTTTATGTCCTAGGTTGTAATAGAGGGTGACCCTATTGCTATTGACAAATTACTGTTGGATAAACCCAATAACGACGAACAGCGGTGGCCCAGTGGTGGCAGCCCCGACTTACGAGCAATAAGCCGTGAGTTCGAACTAAGTCAGGCGCATTACTTTGTGTAATTTATTTCATCACCGCTGCTCTCAAAAACGGTGAAGGAAAACATCGTGAGAAAACGGGCATGTCCTTGAACAAAAAATTCGAAGACATGTGACATCTACCAAACCGCACTGGGACTGCGTGGTGAATTACAGCCCACTCCCTCTCATAGAGAGGAGGCCTGTGTCCCAGCAGTGGGAACATTATAGGCTGATGATGATGATGATGAAACCCAATAACACTGCCAATTAACTTAGTTTAGTTAAATCGGATGTTCTTTTTCAAGACATTTTTGTAGTCTATCCTGAAAATCGTCAAAATTTTTGTTTCAGATGTCTTTTATACGAGTGTCGCTCAAACTCTTGAATTATAGATATCTACAAAAACTTTGATTTACGGATGGCCCAGTAGATTTATGCTCTTTGCGTTTCACGAATTGAATATATAATGCGAAGGCATCGCCGCCTTGTAATCCGAAGTTATCTATTACAGGCTAAAATATGCCGTTTTCATGAAATTTTAAGCAGGTCTGGAGACGCTATTACCTTTAAGTCGGCCGGACTTGGATTATGAGACGTCGTAAAAATGTTTTTAGATTTCGGGGAATGTTTTTGGTAGGGTACTTTGATATTATTTTTATGTTTTTGTTTTTGAAATGCAATGGTCTTTGACCGGTTTTTTGTGTTCTTACCTGAGTTTTGGAGAGCCATTTGTGTGATACAAAATCTAGTGCTTCTTCTGATTTTAGTCTAATTTCATATTGACCCATTTTTCGTAATTTTTTGATTTAACGAAAATGAAATGATTTCACTATCAACTACTGTTCCGATTTGAAAAATTCTTTCAGTGTTAGATAGGCCATTTATCGAGGAAGGCTACACTTGTAACAGGATATTTACCATTTAATTAACATTATTATTATTTAACCTGGTAAATATCCAGTGGCCCGTTTTATTATTATAAGCCCGTTATGTTTAATTTTTGGTGTACAATAAAGTTTTATTCAATTCTATTCTATTATTATTTAACATGGTAAATATCCCGTTAGAAGTGTTATTGATAGTGTTAGTGACCATGTCAGTTTAAAAACTTATAAAATGATTTCAATTAATTACAATAATTTTAATAAAATCAGAAGTAAAAACTCACTGGGTTCTGGAAGTCAGATAGGCAGTCGCTTCATGAAAAATACTGGTAGTCAGCTGCATCCGGTTAGACTGAATGCCGACCCTAACATGGTAGGGAAAAGGCTAGGCAGATGATATGTTGATATAAATTTATTCAAATGCGAATGATAAATTCGAGGTGCCATGAATCGAACTCCGTCATCTAAACTAATATTATAAAGAGGAAAGGTTTGATTGTCTGTTTGTTTGCATTGAATAGGCTCCGAAACTACTGGTCCGATTTGAAAGATTATTTCAGTGTTAGATAGGCCATTTATCGACGAAGGCTATAGGCTATATATCATCACGCGTCGACCAATAGGAGTGGAGCAACAATGAAAAATGTTGCAAAATGTGACGCAAACGAAGTTGCGCCGGACAGCTAGTAATATTATAACTTTAGGAATAATACGTTATAACTTGTTTCTCCTTTAATTTCTTTAATTCGAATGTATGAAAGTTTCACAGCGTCCTTTGGCCCATTGCAATTTATATGTTACCCTCTTGACATTTGCCTTTTTAATTAAAGCCGAAAGTAAAACTCGTATAAACGGGTACTAAATCCACGGGATGCGATGATAACGCCATATCTTTAATCTGGGGCGCAATTAAGACCCCGCTAAAAAACGTTCAATAAGCGCTGAAGAAAATAATTTAAAAGGTAACTGGTACATCTACCTAACAGTTACACTTATGATGATTAGTCAATAAAGTTCCCACTGCTGGGACACATGCCTCCTC
Source organism: Cerastis rubricosa (assembly GCA_949152445.1). Classification (NCBI taxonomy): domain Eukaryota; kingdom Metazoa; phylum Arthropoda; class Insecta; order Lepidoptera; family Noctuidae; genus Cerastis; species Cerastis rubricosa. The sequence goes on from OX424547.1 coordinate 7,888,659, forward strand.
TCTGTCAGAAGGAGTGGGCCATAATAAAACACACCCCAACCCAGCGCGGGTTGGTGGACATAACTCTTCAAATGTTTCATCCATTGTTCATGTGCATGTTTCCACACGAAGTTTTCCTTCAACTTTTTAAGAGCTGGCTTTTGAAAAGTCTTACATCCAGTCTTACTAAGGGGTTTCTTATTACCCAGTTACTGGGTTGTGGTTGTCAGATAGGCAGTCGTTTCACGTAAAATACTGGTACCCAGCTGCATCCGGTTAGACTGGAAGCCGACCCCAACATAGTTTGGGAAAAGGCTAGGCAGATGATGCTTTGTCTGGGTTCGAAGCATCACTACTAAGTTCCCACTGAGCCACCACCATCACCCAGTTACAGTAAATACCTACATAAAAAAGAAGTAAAAAAAAAACGGATCGGTATAAAAGATTACTATGTCACTTATATCAACTCGGACGAATCGGCCAACGCGGCAACGCCTCATTTATAGAAAATGGTTCTGTACTTAACATAATACGAAAAGAAATGGACGTACGATTTCCGACCGGACGTCGAAATGTGTACGGATAGCACTTATGATTATGACAGTAAAGTTGTTTTTAGGTAAGTACTCCTTTTCTTTTTAGAACCTCGCAATCGTAAAGTATACCTATCCACCTATACCTGACTAACTGACCGCAACTTTTCATTTCTCGGAATTTTACCAATACAGCGACATGACAGCGACGTAACGTATGATTTATCATACGTTACGTCGCTGTCACTTCCACTCAGTATTTTATTTAATCAAAACTTTCTTCCTCATCCAAAGAAAAACAGGTTTAAAAATGAAACAACTAATTAAAAGATTGCAAGAGGCTAAAGAAACAAATGCTTTCAATCTATCACAATCTTCAAGTTTCAAGAAAGTCCTGCAAAAACGGAACGGAAAAACGGACTCGGTAAGAGCTAAGTATAGTCAAGACAAGGCAAATTGGAACGGTTTAAGAGATTAAACTGAACCCGGCCGCGATAACGGGTTAAAAACGGACCGAGGGATAAGAAAGAAGGTTTATAAGATCAAAAATGTAATTTAAAAATGGTGTCGAAAGATATATTGACTTGTTTGTTTTAATTGAGTTTAGCTTCAGATTTGTAAAGAATCACGGATTAAAACTTTTTATTGTTACTGAAAAAAATACTCGTTTACTTCTTAGATATAAATTAATTACTGAGATGTTGTAATCTTTGTTTTAGCTTAGCATTTTTACCGTTTGATCATCCTCCTGCCAACCAAAATCTACTCCAAACGAGAACAATTAGGACCTAAAAAGAAAACTAGACCTCTGACATGATATTGTTTAATATTTAACTCCAAATCGAATAAAAGAACTGGTAAAACCGTCAGAAAAAGAGCGAATACTGAATATATTTTATTAAAATATCCTTCACGCAGACAGTATACTACACCAGTTCACGTTAATGTTAAAACTACGAACTCATGTCTAACTCGAAGAAGGAGTACGCGAATCCCAACAGGGAAATATTAAAGGGTTTCGTTTTCGCGATATGGACCCCGAAAAAACCGAATGAAATTCCTCAAGATTGAATGATTTATTCCTGACATTGCCTTATAAAGGAGCGTATTTTTATTTGTCGTAAAGGAATTTATGTTTGCTTCTCGATTCTAGGCCTTACCTGCCCATTGCGGACTCAATCTTGATACCCGATAAACCCAATCTTTATATTGTGTGAATGTTACCTTTGCACCAGAGACGTTTTCAATTTTGTCGTGAAAAATAAGTAGGGCCCGTATGGCAGGGGAATTTAATAAAGGCAGGGTAATATCACGTTGAGGAGATCTCAGCGAAATTGAAAATTAAGAACCACTTTCAACTTACCGCTGTTCCAATTTTTTTTTTAGGAACAGTATTGTGTTACTTTCTCATTTCTACTCGATTATGTTTCTTTTTTTTTAACTGTGTATTTTTATTTCAGTTTAGACTACTTTTAAATTCAGGTGAAAATGTAAAAGTTTTCAGACCTGTAAGTAAGTTTTGGTTAGAAAGTAACATCATGTTCCATTTCACGAATATACTTAGGTTCTGTAGAAAAATTTTGAGACTAAATTTACAAAAACTATAGCTAATTAACAGCTGGAATGGATCTAATAATTATCTCTAATACCTAGACATTAATCCCGGAAGGGTTAGGCACAGGTGTCCTTATTAGTACACTTACGTTTCACCAGTAATGGGCGAACCTAATTCCATCAACCGGGCACAAATCCAGACACCGCAGCCGACCTGGAAATCAAACCCAAGTCCTCATGCTCAGCACTCGAGGTTGCGACCACTAAACCACGGGGCAGTTTTCATTAGACTTCTTCTGTTTCATTAGATGGATTACAACAATTCACAAAGCTAAACAAACTTTCATAACTATGTTACTTCGAAGATAATTCTTAGAAAAACCTTGAAACCTTTTACATTATTCCCCTGTCCCCCAAGATACTATTTCTAGCTCAACCTTAACCTCCCCTGATATTAAATCACGCACATCCTAGTCTATTGAATCTTATATTCTTTACAACATCCTCCAAGGAAAGGCCACGAAGTATATTAACTTCTAGCTTCTAGAGCAATATATCATGAAGAAGGTTTTATTAAAACTACACTGACTTAATTTTGTGACGCAATAAACGGGGACAAAATGTGGCGGCTTTTTTAGGTTAGAAAATTTGAAGTACGATTGAACTGCTGGGACAAAACCAGAGAGAGAATACTACGAAACTTTGAAATTATTTTTTTACAAAAACTAAAGTAAGTAGTAAGTATCCTGCTTATGTGTATGAAGTTTCAATAAAATCACCATCATCATCATCATCATCATCATTACAGCCCGAAAGACGTCCACTGCTGGACATAGGCCTCCCCCAAGAAGGGGGGGTTTTGCCATAATCGCCACACTTGGCAGGCGGGTTGGCGATCGCAGTACGGTTGTTACAAGAGCACAGAGAACGCTGCTGCCCATTCTCTGGCAAGTCCCTTAGTCGCCTCTTACGACACCCACGAGAAGATATGGGATGGTGCTATTCTTTACGTCCGACACCACACAGAAAAATAATCAATAAAATCGGTTCAATCATTTCGGAAAATAGAGACTTGAAAGTTTGTATGAAATGCCGTAAGGTGTAAAAGCTCTTAATATTTCCTGTTTAGCTTATTCCTGAATACAGAGCACGATAATTACTAATCTATTTTATATACAAAATAACGCAACATTATTCATGTAAATTCATTAACTAAGTTGTATTAGTTATACGCGCCAATTAATGTTAATTTAATTAGTGAAAAAATGTTATTTAGACTAGTTTAAATACGAGTATGGGAGGGGTCTGTCATATGCAGATTTATAATCATTAGTCACAATAGATTAAATCGGTTTATTTTCATATATGATAACATCACGGTTGTTAACACTGAGGGGAAATGTTGAGGTGTAGGTACTTAATACAACATGTAATTTTTAGGGTTCCGTACCCAAAGGGTCAAACGGGACCCTATTACTGAGACTTCGATGTCCGTCCGTCTGTCACCATGCTGTATCTCATGAACCGTGATAGTTAGCCAGTTGAAACTACAGATTTTGTATTTCTGTTGTAATCTCTCTGTGAAAATATTTAAGGGGGGCTCCCATAAAGTGATTTTTATAAATAATGGTACGAAACCCTTCGTGTGCGAGTCCGACTCGCACTTGGCCGGTTTTTTCACGAATTTTTCCTCCACTGTTTTGGAAACAGTTATGATGGTATAAACATAAATAACTTGTACAAACATAGTGCCTGCCTGGGTTCGAATCAAATCCACACAACTTTGATCTAACATACTTTATACTTAAGTAATTGATTTCTTTGAAGAAAACTACATTTTCTTATTACCTATATATTACTTTTTCAATCTAGAAAATCGTCTTACTTACTAAAGAAATAGATACTTTCCTAGAAAAAAATCTCGGAGTTATTACTAAGAAACTTCTAAAGAAACTGTAACATAATTCCACTTATCTACTTTAGCTTATTACAATATTATTACCAGGTCAAATGAAATTCTCCTTTTTGTAATAAACGTAAATTTTATGCTGATTTCATTACTGAGAGATCTTTTACACAAAATCTCTACTTAAGTTATGAAATAACATAACATTACGAATAGGGCACAATACCAGACTCCGGGCTACCACTAAGAAATTTTTCTTTCTTTGTCTGACTTAGAAATCGAACCCAAGGCATTGCGGCAACAACACCAACGAGGAAGTGTATAATAAAAATCGACCAAAGAAGGAGGCAAGGAAGCTGGATAATAAAAATCGGCCAAGTGCGAGTCGGACTCGCGCACGAAGGGTTCCGTACCACTATTTATAAAAACGAGCAAAAAAACCACTTTTTGGTTTGGGAGCCCTGTTAAATATTTATTTTGTTCTGTTTTTAGTATTTGTTTTTATAGCGAAATACATAATATGTAGAATTTTCAACTGGGTAACTATCAAGGTTTATGAGATACAGCCTAGTGACACGGACAGACGGACGGACATCGAAGTCTCAGTAATAGGGTCCCGTTTGACCCTTTGGATACAGATCCTAAAAATCGATGGTAAGAAATTGAACACGGATATGCGAGACAACGCATAAAATGATTGGTTATCACTACAGTCAGTATCACAGTCCAGAAAAGGATACTGCGCAAATTATAACCAGCGAAAAACGAACATCCTTTTTCATCCCACCAAAAATAATTGACAACTTTGACCGACCGCTCACCGAACTACGTGACACCCCATCGTTCTTTATAACACGATTCCTATAACATAACAATAAAAAAGTCTACCATAATGACAGATGTGGTTTCTTGTATCAGTCCAATACACTCTAACAGTACTAACGAGAAACGGAACACCGTGAGATACATACACCATGTAATAGGAACCACTTTTTACATGTGTTCTACCATCCATTGATGGCTAAGCTAAGACCTACATAAAAGATTGTTGGAGATTGAGCAGTAATGGAAAGCGAATAAAGCGGTAGTGCATCTTGTGATGCGATGTTGTGATTTTCTTGGAAGTGACAGTAATACAACGGTGTGATATGTATAATCATGAAAAAGAAGATTGGGCATTATGTCAAGTTGTTAAGAAGTTTTGATTGAGACAGGTGAGCACAAAAGACATAGGTAAGTCAAGTTGCTTTTGTAAAACTTCAAAAATATTTTTTGCATATTATTACAGTTTCCTTTGAAGGTGTTCCATTTTTTAACAAAGTGATCATAGAACCAGACAAGTCATATTCCTGGTACCGTTTCAAACGAGCTGCAGAAAGATAAAACATAAAAGATTTGTATTACGAAGAAATGCACCCGTTAACCACGAAACCAGTGCTTGAAACTATATCACTTGTGTTTTGTACTAAAAAGAGGTAATATAAAACCATTTCTGACATACATTTATACAATAATTTCAGTTTTATATCCTATCTAGTGCCAAGTGTAGCGTTCTTATTACCCTTGACAAGATGGTTTTTAACTTTTTATAAAAGGAGTAACTAGCTTTTCTCCGCATCTTCGTCCGCATGATGTTTGGAAATTATACCATGATATTGTACTTTTTTTTTGTTAGTTTCTCATGTGTCCCACTGTTGGGCAAAGGCCTCCCCTTTCTACTTCCAAATCTCTCTATCTTGTGCGATATCCGGCCATGATCGCCCGGCAAACAAGATCAGATCGTCACACCACCTTCGCCGCGGCCTACCTCCGTCAGGCGTCCAGTGAGTGACGATCTTTGCCCACCTCTCCGGTTGCATTCGTGCTACCTCCCACTTTAGCTTCTGTTTTTACTATTTGGGTACTACCGGGACAAAAAGTATCCTATAGCCTAACCCAGGCAACGCTCCATCTGTGTGCCATCGAAACCCGATGAAAACCCAATAGTACTTCGCCTGACCCGGGGATCGATTCCAGGACCTCAAGCTCAGCAGTCGCGCTTGCGACTACTCGACCAGCGAGGCAGTCAAAAACTCCTCAAGTGTAATTACTCCTTTTTTTACTGATGTTAAATCATCACATGACCCCTCCTGTTCTGGACGGAGCGGAAGGGAGTGTCCGACTTGTACTGACTAAATCCCATCCACGTTCCTTCTTAGAATTCATCAACTATATCTTTCAACCAGTTACTAGTCACACATAATCATTTAGTTTCAAACTCCAAGCCATTAGCTCGTCAAGCAACATTCAAATCGATCAATTCATTCAACACAGTCTGTCTAAACGTATGTGTCAAAACATATCCGAAACTGAATTTGTTTATGCGCTTCACTTATGGCAAATACTTTATTTGTTCACCAACGCGCACGAAGATTGATGACGTTTACATTTAGGCCAGAGACTACACAAATGAATTTATAGTCTAGGCAGAAGGCATAAGGTTGAAAATGTAACGGAGAAGTGTTTAAAGGCGATAACCCAAGTTGCAGTGTCGGCAAATGATGCACTTAACAGTATTGCTACTAGTCAAATTTGTTGTTTTAACCATAACATACCCGTTAATTGATTCCCTAGTAAATGGATTGCTTGCTAATGCGAAAAAATAAAAAAAAATATTGTTTAAACATAGTTAGCCTGTAATGTGCGAACCGTAATGGATGACTTTTGCACGTTGTTCTTTATTTTTTTTTTAAGTAATGTATCTTTTTTATGAGCTCCGATGTAATTTTGCAGAATTTATGTTAGTATTTCATTGAGTTTTATTTCGAATTACGACCTTTTTTTAATTTGAAATATGACGGCATCATGCACTTTTTTCGGTTTCAGTGTGATTTCTTTTATAATTAACAAAGTAACTATCCTAATGCACTTAGTTTTTTTTTCTACACTAACAGTAATACTGCAGTTTAATATTAATTGACTTTCAAACTCCACGTAAAGAGATTTTATTGAAAAAGGCAGGAATATACGAAGGCTATAACTATTGAAACTCAGTCAAATGAAGTAATGCGGAACCGCATAACCATTCAGTAATGATTTCCGAGAGAGTTGCAGTATTTCTGACACAAATATAATTATATGAAAAGCGATGTCAATAAAAGAGACAATAGCAAAGCAGCAATGACATTATTTAATTAAACAGAACACTTTTAAGCCGATTGGTCCCCATAATAATATAAAATAATCATTCATCATTATTTGTACAATTTACCAAATGCATTTTGGCTTCACTCCGTGGCTGGACACGCGAGGTATGAATATTCATTTTCAAAATGACTAGGTTGACCCGTCCCCTCGATTTTTATAATGATGACGTGTTAGGTTATGTTAATTTCGCAGAACAGGTAACTACGTACAACACCTAGCGCGTAAAGAGTGTAATTACAGTTCAGGCGATCACGGATCTAAATATAAACCTTTTTAGAGTTCCGTACCCAAAGGGTCAAACGGGACCCTATTACTGAGACTTCGCTGTTCGTCCGTCACCAGGCTGTACCTCATGAACCGTGATAGTTAGCCAGTTAAAATTTCTACAAATTATGTATTTCTGTTGCCGCTATAACAACAAATACTAAGAACAGAATAAAATAAATATTTAGGGGGGCTCCCATACAAAAAATTGTTTTTTTTTGCTCGTTTTTATAAATAATGATACGGAAACCCTTCGTGTGCGAGTCCGAGTCGCACTTGGCCGGTTTTTTACAATCGATAATCATGGTTTCAGTTGAGTTACTGCGTTTTAATAAAACAAGGCTAAAGTTAGTCATCCATAAAATTCTTCAAATGTAAAGGTTTTGCTAGCCAGTGCTTATAAAAGTAAAATGAGGCTCTTTGAATGTAAGAAACGCGTATAACATGGACCTCCATATGGATTAGTATTATTTCGAAGTCCGAACACGGATTAAACACTACTTTGCCATTAAACCAGAACTTTCATAACGAGTCTTTCTACTTAGAAAAGAGGGGAAAAAGACATGCGTTCATATAGGGTTGCTAGATTGAGTTTCTGAATTTTCCCCATGTTATGAACTATTAAAAAAAATGATAAATGCTTTTTGCAACTTTTTTCCCATTCTTTTTTCAAAGAAGAATGAATTAAACGGAGTGATTTAATACTATGTTCATTCACAAACGATACCGTCTGAGAATGTATTTAATTGACCGTTCCCATTCACGCGCGACATGATAAAATCGGCGTACTATAAGCAAGCCTGGCATTGTCTTTTATTTTTAGTGTATACCTAAAAAAAATCTCAAAGGATTTAATTTCCCCTAGAACATATGTGACTGTTCTTGAATTACCCTAGGCTGATAAAATTTTCGTTTTTCCTAAATCATATTAATTATAAGTACTAAGGTCGGTTTCCCGCGTCTTTTTCCCCAAAAGACCGGGAAATAAATCCCCAATCTACTAACACTGCGTTCATAACATAGTATGCGAACCATTTAAAAAGTTGTGGTATAAAGCTGCAGACACACGACATACGTTCATCAATCATCCGGGGACACTTTTATACGCTCCACACTCGGCTGTGACAATGCGAGGAGGTTTTTTTTAAGAGCCCAAGCTTTTTTTTTCGTTTTTTTTTGTACAAAACTTCGTAAGTACAAACCAGTGTTCAGAGCGTGGGTGGGCAATGCGCTATTTCTGCATATTGTGTTTATTTTAATAATTTCTGGCATTCGCCTTTGTATTTTACTTTTCGTGAGGGTCACTGTTCTTATAATGGCACTGCAGTCCAGTCGGAATTCTGGCTAAGCTTATCTGGTAGTAAATTTTCGACATTCTCGTTCTGATTATGCATTGTCACTTAGATTTTATATTGGTCTAGCTTTTGTAAATGGTTACACCATCATGGAGGTCTGTTGTAAACCCACGGATGGTTTACAGGAACGTTTTACCGGGATAAAAAATAACTATCTTATCACTAGGTCATGGTCTACCTTTATGGCTAATTTTATTAAAATCGTACAACCGTGAGCCGTGGAAACGGAAAGACAGTGGTAAGTTAATATCACATTTATAATATTCGTACGGAACTTAGTACGTATCCTTTAAATCGTGCTTATCATCATCATTTCAGCCGAAAGACGTCCACTGCTGAACATAGGCCTCCCCCAAGTGTCACCACATTGACATAACATAAATCGTGCTTATACTCATAAAAAATAAATACATACTTCGTTTTCAAACTTAATTCTATTTCAATTTATACTATCACTTACGGGATATTTCTAACTTTTTTTAAAGAACTCCTTCAATTTGCTACAACGATCACTAAGGTCGTGGACGTTATCATATCTAGAAAACTTTTCTTCTTGACTATACAAATCATAAGATCCCGCTATAGACAGCGACTTGACCAATTCAAAACACGAATAGGTCGATTGGTCCCGTGGCTCCCGCCTGTGCGGGATCAATTGACTAAAGAGCCATCTTCCGTGATTTTCAGCTATTGTGAGCTACCGACAGTCGTTTTTTTTTTTTAGTTTTATAGTTTTTGACATAGTTGAAAAACACGGAAAATATCCCGAGTGACAGTGTAAGCTTAGTTTTAAACCGCGAAAGCTTAAAACAGTATCAATTCTATTTACTTAAAACAAAATCTATCGTCATGAACCAAAATCTCTTTTACATAGAAGGTAGACCATAAAACTTAAGGCAACTTGGGCAAATGATTGTGGCCCTCAGCAGGTAAATCCATTAGGTCCCTAAGTGGTCGACAATGACCCTTAATATGGATCGCTATGCATCGACATGGCGACCATATCATTTTATAATACGAGCTAAAAGCTTATATTCTAAGTATTAGAGATCTATTGATATTGGCCTTGTTTCTTGTCTCCTGTTGATGTGGAGGTAAGTGGAAATTATGTTTCTGATTAATTTCGTTTCGGGATCCAAGATAGTTAAATTGTTTCTCTGGGACTTTGTCAAGCTTCATTGTCCTAGCCTTTTTCTGGTTATCGTCGCGGTTGATTCCGGCTTTAAGGAGTAGCAGACTTGCAATGGTGGTTTGGGATTAGTGTGGCGGGCTTGTCCCATAAAAAATACTTTTGGTAATATAAGTATAGCACAGCTGCACAACCCATGAAGGAAAATCGATAAGGTTTTTTTTACAATCATTAACATCTCGTGGAGCTCGTGGCTAAATAACGACAGCCGCACGGGTCGATCTTTAAGGTTAAGCCGTGCTTGCCGAGGTTGGTCCGTGGATGGGTGACCATAATTACACACCGAGTTCCCTCCGTGCCTCGGAAAGCACGTTAACCCGTTGGTCCCGGCTGTCATTTGTAGATCTATGACAGTCGTTACGAGTAGTCAGAAGCTTAAAGTCTGACATCCAGTCTTACCAAGGGGTATCGTGTTACCCAGTTACTGGTTTGTGGAGGTCAGATAGGCAGTCGCTTCATGTAAAATACTGGTACTCAGCTGCATCCGGTTAGACTGAAAGCCGACCCCAAGATAGTTCGAGAAAAGGCTATTAGGCAGATAATGATAACATCATCGTCACCTGTATTCCCTGAAGGGTAAGGCAGAGGTGTGACCATTGAACATTCGCATGCCCTAATGCTGCGCCGACCATAAATAAAATGGGATAAAGGCAGGAGCGTGATCATGTTTTCACCAACAGATACAAGTATTTCGGGTCCGCAATCCGGATGACGCAATTTCCGAATCCGTAGCCCGTTACTCATGAGGCCAACATATTTTAATCCCAGCTCTAATTAATGGCTTTATTAGGGTACAACGCCGTATGTTTTACGGAGCTTAATTTTTCACGAACAACATCATAAATTAGAATATATTAAAAGATTATATCAACAAATCCTAGCACCTAAAATCGGGACCCCTATCATTGAATTTATCAAAACCCTTATTACAAATGAGATTTTCGACCGGTCTCGACATAATCCATGTTCTACCCCTACCCTTTTAGCGTAAGGGAAGTAAAATTAAGCTTCTGAAGGACTAAAGAGACCAATTTTAATCCTTCAATTCTAATGAAAATATTTGTTGTGGACAGGTCTTGACGAACTTAGAGGATTAAGATTAATTAATTAATTAGAATACTTGAGCGAATCCTAAATAAATACTAGAGACCTTTGACGTAAAACCAAACAAGTCGACGTAAATATCATTAATACTCGCGTAATTAATAAAACCGGAAAGAATATGAAACAGCAAGTTATGGTAAGAAAATACTGCAATTTTTAGTATACAGCATGTAGTTTAAACAAACAAATAATTGCTTCCTGCTCGCAAGGCGAAAATAAAACAGTATTTAAGCAAACATTACAGATACGGACATCGAGCGGTAAATCTCTCTTTATCGCCCGACTATCTTTGCGCGTTTCAGTCTTAGGGTTCCGTATAACAGCTTGCGGGTAGGTTTTCCATCTTTACGGTTATTATGTCTGGATTTTTCCGCTCTCTGTTCGAACTTTGTCTAGCCTAGTCAATGATCAGGAGTTTTGCAGTTTAGGGTTTATGGTTTTTAATATGAAGAGTTCACTGAATTTTTTGCTAATGATTAGACTTTTGTAAGGGCTTTTCAAATTTCGAAATAATAGCTTTATTTCATCACAATCTACCTGCCTTTTACACATATTACTTAGGATCGGCACAACAGTGGTTTTCTTTAATAGCAACCCTATTTTAGGGTTTATATATCCGTTTGTGAAAACAACAGCTCTTCAAAGATACACAACTTCACCTTGTGTAGAAGATATGACAGATATATTATATATATTTTTTTTGTTTTGAAACGATCATACCGTCAATTATTTTACCTGGTCCTCGTTCAGTATTGCTTCATCAACTTAATGTATTTCACGCGGTCGATAGATTCTCTACCCTCTAACAATATTTAATTTGAAATAACCATGACTATTTTGGTACGATTTCCATATTATCCGAACAGCAATTTTGTTCAAAATACACTTGCGTTTTGCTACTTCGAAAATAACTTTCAGGAATAAAAGGTTAACAAAGCTAACAAACAACGAAAATAGCCAATGAGCTGACAGGAAAATGTTTCGCAGACTCCGTTAGAACTGGTTGATGTAGTAACGAAGTAACTTTAGACAGAAATACCTAGTTTTAATTCGGATATGGCTAATGTTGATACAGCTATTTGAGGAATTGAATAAAATACCAGGAAATGTTGGACTACAAGTTGAACCAAGCCGTTCGCCCGCTTGAATGTGCGTTCGACAACTTCATGTTTCTCCGTTCGTAAAACCAGAACGGATCTTCTGCAGGTGCGACCACGCGTTTTGATTCGCCGAATAAAACGACGTCACGATCCCACATTGCTTTGGTTAGGACTAATGTTTCTATCGTCTTTTCATGATTAAATATGTCCAAGAAACATCGAGACCGTCTAGCCACTAAATAGTGCATTAAATATGTTTTTTGTATCTTAAGGAACCCAGCCGTAATAAAAAGACGCTCACATAAAAATTGAGCCATTTTATTTGGGTGTCGTACAAAAAGTAGTTAATCTACATAACGGGATCCCGTAATGCCGTCCCGGAATACAGTCCCGGATACCTCGGGATGTGAGCGTTTGGCATAACAAATATTATGGTAATATAACCATGCTCTTATGGGGTTTTGGAGGATATTAGCTATATGGATATTAGTAATGAAGTATTTTGTGAGCGAGATGTCAAAGTATGCGTATATTGGAACGTGAATGGGTGAACAATTATACAGGGTGGGTTTTTTAGAGAATTTTATTTTTATTGTGGAACGTTATTATAGCGAGATGACCTTAAAATGTAACCAAAATAATTTGTATATACCAAGATATAACAGAGAGTTATCTAAATAATCTAAACATACTTAACCAGGTTATAATTTTCCCACTGTTGTGTGTCATGCCTTTTAGTATGTACTGTTTGTTATGTACTGTTAGTAGGCATTACAAATTAGACCATATTAAGTATCAAATCATTTATCGACATCTTCTTCAACTCTTGGCCACCCAATGCTGAGTGTAGGTCTCTTCCAAATCTCTTCACTTTCGGCGGTTATGTGTCTTGGCTATCCAGTTTCTTCCGGCCACTTTAATGAGATCGTCTGTCCACCTAGTACGGTTGTCGACATATAACCCACTAAATATCCAACAGACAAACTCGATTCAACCACACGCAATACCCTTTATAACCATCAAAAAACAATTGACACTCAATAAAACCCCATCCCCAAATTAAACATAACTGCAAAACAATAACCTATTCCCGCTGGGGTTCAACAATAATTCCATGGGCCTCCATAGCCATTAACTCGGGCGTCCAATAGGCCGAGTGTCGTTAGACCGCTGCCCTCCCCATTAATATAAGTAGCGAGATGTTTTAGCAAGCACTTAGTGAAAGCACTCGCGCTCAATTGATTGCTTTATATGTGACGTACGGGTAGGCAGGACAATGAGTCGTGATTTAAGGTTATTTTTGGTAGTACAGCTAAATCTGTGACATACTATCGCAAAAGTGGCAATAGGTACACTTTTCAAACCAAATCCCGTGCACACGAAGACCACATCTGTTTAACACCCTTACTGCTATTGGTCCGCAACTCCGCACAAATAGTTTGCGGACCAATAAACGCGGGTCGCGTTTATTGGTCCTTATTGGTCCTTTTTTTAAATACGTTTTGTTTAAAAAAAAATCTTAGTCCCTGTTAATGATCCCAGATGTTTGACCACCGTTTTTCGACCAATTAGGAATAAAACAAAAAAAGGGACAAAGGAAGAGAAAGTTTTAAACTGTTTTAACGCTGGAAGCAAGGATAGTCCTTACGGGGGTCCGATACCCAATTAGTTGACGTACATCATCATCATCAGCCTATAATGTTCCCACTGCTAGGACTCAGGCTTCTTCTATATGGATTGGGCTGTCATCCACCACGCGGGCCCAGTGCGCGTTGGTAGATGTCACATGTCTTCGAATTTTTTAGTTCTAGGACAAGCCGGTTTCCTCACAATGTTTTCCTTCACCGTTTTTGAGGGCATACATACTTTATCATTAATCTCTTTTAAGAGCAGTAAGTTCTGCCTGGCCTTTTCCCAACTATGTTGGGGTCGGCTTCCAGTCTAACCGGATGCAGCTCAATTCCAGTATTTTACATGGAGCGACTGCATATCTGACAAACAGCAGTTTTTGCCCCCATCTTCAGTTGAGACCTCTTACTACGTAAGATTAAAATCTATTCGGATTCGTTTGAGAAAGTCCGTATTTTAAGCTGTCCGTCCGGACTGTGGCATGTCTTATCAAATATTCCAATGATCAAAGTCTAACTATATGACTGAATCTCAATCACTACAACCCAAGCAATTCCTTATACATACTTCATCCAGAACAAGAAGCATTTATCAAAAACACTCCCCCTTAAAACCAATCTAAGCCATCTCATTTGATTTACAGCCAAACACAACAACAAACATGCTCCACACACGTCAAAGCAGTGTGTCACCCAGCTTCCTATATTATTGTACTTAGAGGGAGAATGCGATAGTTTTCAAAATGGCACGTGCGCCAGTGAATGGACCATAGAGTAAAGACCCATGGGAATCAATTAACCAGTCATGGATAAAGAGAACTCAATCAAATGCAATTGGAGACCATACGGTAATGAGTTCGGTACAATGGAGTTCGAAATACGAGAAGAACAATTTTCTTATTTATGCAAAGTTGTGTTGGAATCTCGAGGGAACAAGGCTGGGTGTTGGAGAAAAAACTGCTAGAGGGCCAAAACGTTAGGAATACATTGTAAGACGCGGTTTTAGCAAAACATTTTGGAACAAAACCTTCGTGTTCTCGATTGACATTTTGTAATCGCGCTACGATAAATGTGGTCGGAAGTCAATCAAAGATGAAGTCAGTATTTCGTAGTAAACAGTTGGACAAAGGCCTCTCCTCAGCTGCGGTATCAAACCCTTTCCTCTGGCTTCCGCATCTTGTTTGACCCAGCTACTACGCGATCGGTCCACCCAGCTAAGGAGCGCCCCACACTAACCCCCATATAACTAAACTAAATAAATAGTTCGCCATGTCACACATAATGCGCTAGCATAAAGTATCATCACCAACATCTGTCCAGCCTTTTCGTATGTTGGGGTCGGCTTCCAGTCTAACCAGATGTAGCTAAATACCAGTATTTTACATAGAGAGTACTGCCTATCGGACCTTCACAAGCCAGTTAGTACTGGTACATACGATACACTTTGGTAAGACTTTGAAAGCATATGCTTCAAAAAAGTTCCATTCATGACCAGAACAATCGTTCCTCACATCACAAACGGTTGATTTAAGAAAAAAACTTGGTGAAACTCGCACCGTTCACGAGTTTTATGCCCAAGGACTTTTCTATACGTTTTATGACATCGGCACTCGACAGTTAAGGAAAGGGTATAGAGCAATTTATTTTTATGCTTTTGCTGTATATCGGTTATAAATATCGCAGTCAGGAGCGGTTAAAAAGATCTGGGGTCCTTTGTTCCTGAAATATACAACGAATAGGGAACGTACTGTTATGGTATTTTTTTTCTTAAGAAAACAATCATCTATAGCCTTCAAACACCATTAGAAATAAGCTCTCTACTTTCTTATTTAACGTAAAGACTTATAGGATTTTGAGATCGTAAATTTTAGGACTTAGGCTGTCTTCATGCACACTCCAGTCGGCCATTACAACTTCCGTGGAATGATTAAGATTCGTTGCGTGTTGTATTTTCCTACAAACAGGTCCCTAGTCTTACATATACAACGAAACATGTTGTAGATGTTGATTGTAGAACGTTAACTTCCCCTGTATGCCTTTGAGACAAATAACCTTGCATTATTATCTAGCCAAGTGGATGGTTAGTTTTTCAGAGTAACGTGCAGTAATTTTTTTGGGTCCATCTTTCAATTAATCGATCCAGCGTAAAGCGGTCCACTGCTGGTCATAGGCCTCTTCCAAGCTGCCCATCAGCAGCCTATCCACCTTCCTGATCCAGTAAATCCCAGCCAACTCTTAAAAAAACACATTTCCCTTCTAAAATTACCGATAAAAATACTTAGAAAATTCGAGAGCTTCAAATGCCCAACCGATTCAAACCGGTCTCGAAAAAGGTTTAAACTAAATGATCCATTCAAGTTCAAACAAAAACTAGATTAACCCTATGCCACTCAAAGAATTGAAACAAAGCCACTTCAAACAACGGATCCTAACTACCGTTTGTAACAAAACTGAACGGGTTCCAGTAAATAATTCATGACGGACAAAAACGGTCCCGAGCCTAATCTCCTCTCATAAGCACACGTGGTGATAGTAAATTGGAGATCTAATTGATATTTTATCTGGGATCTGGGATCCCGAAAGGGGCGAGTGATAACCCTTGAGCTTGACCACTGGGAGCTATTGAAGGAGTGAAGGGAGAAACAGGCTTTTACATAATACATATGTAAAAATGCTAAACGGATTAAAATAAAAGAATTTCTTCTGGCATTTAAGGAAGAAAATTTGACGATCACAGACGCAGAATTGACATGATTAGGTAAGAAATCAATGTGGCACTACTGATTCTGTCTTCCAAATTAGAGCCGTTCATTTTCTTAACTTCAAGAAAACACCAACTAATTAAGGCCTAAATCCCCAATCAAGTCAAACCAGGAAGCATCCTGAAGGCAAATCAGAGTAAAACTACTAAAGCGACACCGCACAACGCACCGCGGGAGTGTTAAACACTGCCGGATTCCGGATCCCCAATCCCATGATCCCTATTAATCCTTGCGTGTGAGTGCCTGTTTTTGCCAGCTCTGAATTCACGCGATGGCCAGATAGAGGCACAATATACCTATTTGCTGGCATCACGAACCGTCACGTTTGGAATGTGAATTTTGATTTGATAACCCGATATGATAATGAGTAAACAATCCGGCTGGATTTCTGTGCGGATCAGTTGCCCTGGTTAGGTTTGATGAATAGTGAAATTGGTTAACCATGTGTGTTTTGTTTTCAATGGACGATTATTCTACATCATGTCTAGCATTAAAGTTTTGGCAATTTCTACTATTTGTAGGCTTACCAGTCACTTAAGGAATTGAACAGACATACAATGATGTTGAGACCTGTTTGTAGGTCTTTGAGACATCGAAGAGATATCAGGTAGATAAGGAGCATCAAATATTTCGTTCTTCATGTCAAATTTTCCTATGACAATGTTTAGTTACCTAATACAAATTATTTATATTTATGGCTTTAAATTATGTAATTCTTCACACATTACCGTTGTTATTTTCTATTTTTTTCTTTGCCACACGCTCCACACGTTCACCCTATTTTCTCTATCAACAATTCATTGTTCCCTTTTCAGTAATATTTCACACTGCCCCCTTATAATAACCACATTTGTTTGAGAGCGCAAGATGCATTGGCAACGAGATTAGAAAGTGTATTGAGTGCCGTTTACTTTATGGCATATTTATTCAAAGGGCCATTTGCACTGAGGGAATCGATCATAATCTATAAATATTGTTTTTCGCTCCCCAAAATTCTAATCCAATATTTGTTTCAAGATATTGCAGTAGTATATTTTCGACGATTTTGCTACTTATAGCCATAATAAATTTTCATTTCTTCAAGGGGCATGTATTTTGGGGTACGTTATAGCTATTTTAAAATATCAAACCACAAATTATAATATTTCAACAGTTGGACGAAGGAAACGCTTTCAATTCAATCAATATAAATAAATATTGAGGCTCAACTCACTGACTACTTTGTACTCATTTGTTAAATAGTAGTGCGAAATGTTTATTTCGTTGTTAATGTTACAATGGCCGACAGAAAAGCAATGATGTATGAAATTGTGTTTACTTAGAGCTAAACGTATTTGTTTTAATTTATTTGTCTACATTGTATTAAGTGAACGACCATCTACCACATAGACAAGCATAAAACTTATAAATTCAACAGCTATGAAACTTAACATTCCTACAGAAACGGCCAAGCACAAACTTTTACTACCCGCCATTGTTACCTCCGTGGGTGACGTCATAAAATGGCGACCGCACAACCGCCGCACGTAACTTTGAACTGATGACATTCGCAATTTAAAATGTCTCACCCTTACAGCGACAGTTTAATGAGCATTTTAATTGCGGCCCTACCCGTGTCCATTACACGCATATCAAGCGAACATCGACCTTAATGCGAGGTAACAACGGCTAATATTACGCCACTTAAACTGTGTGGAACTAAAAATCCTGTTTGCAAGTTTGTGAAGTTTAGTTTTGGGTTGATGTGAAATGTTTTGTGTTTTCTGGCTCCATTTGATGGTAACATAATTTGGCATTTACTTTCAAAAAAAGAATGTTGTTATGAGGAAAATATCAGGAGCTTAAAGTGAAGGTATATTTGGAGGGAAAAATATGTCCCCGCGATTGCGTGACACAAGACACTTTCACTCAACGCAAGACACCCCAAGCTCAACTTGACAGTTTAAATTAATTATTAATTACTACATAGCAGGGGTGAGAATTATTAAAGATTTATTCCATTGTCCGTTTCCTTGGACACGCATGTCCATAGACAAGGTTGTAAATAAAAATGCCTACCCCAAGTTAAGGTAGGTAAGTGCGTGTTTGTAGGAACATAGTGTAGTAATGATATCATCTGTCATGTTTGACGCGTTGCGTGGGCAAGCCCCCAGCCGGGGCCAGATTAATGATGTCACATATAAACCACGGGACCCCGAAATACCGCTTTGTTTTTATTGGTTAATATTTTATCTTTGTTTTCCCGTATTGTTCCTCATGTTAAGTTTCTTGAGAATATTTTTCAACGCTTCCCTAAACACGAAATGCGGGCGCGACCCCGGGAAGAGGACTCTGACGGATTATGCATTGAGGTATCTGTCAGTGTCCGGTGGACGCAGCTAGTCCACAATCTAGTTGTCTATTCTAGTAGTTCTGTAGTAGTCTAGTTCTAATTTCAATTTTTAGTAGTTGAATTCAGTCATGCTATTGGGTAAAATTTGACGGTGGCGAACGACTTAGATGTTCCAGTTTTGAAATTGAATATGGAAGTTTCGTTCGAAGTCGTTGGCTACATTGTTTTGAGTGTAAATAAAGATACGGAGTTAAGTTAGATGTTTAAACTAGTAAAACAGATTGTGGACACTAGACTCTGATGGAAACATTAGTACATTATCTGTCAAAGCCACTGGTTTGGAGCACTTTAGTGAAATAATAAAAAGGGATTTAATAACGTTGCCTGAAGTAGATAACAAATAAAATACTCGCATTCCGATCATTTCACTTCGAAATTGAGAATTCCCGAATTACCTTACACAAAATGGCTCCTACATTTTTCGTTCCTGTAAAAAAAAAAAAAAATACCTATCCACGCACCAACAAAAAATGCTTAAACATTTTTAAAACGGATCCGAAAATCGTCGTTTACACGGTCCAAAATAGCGCTTACCGATTTTCTTTTTAATTTCCAAGCCGAATCGACTGCTAGTGGCCAGAAGTGGCATTCGAAATACGAATTTGAGAACGCATTCGGATAGAGCAATCTCGGACGGGTACGTGTCTTCGACTCAAGTTCGCTTTGGAAGAACGTTATATGCGAACGTGCTAGAAATCCCATATAAGATTAGTAATATTTTATGACGAAATTGATTCAGAATTTACACGCATTCCGACGTTTTAGTGAGTCTGTGAGCGTTGACACCATTATCGCATGAGGCGATAGGATTTTTATGAGTACTGCTTTTTTTGTGATGTGCGAAAATGTTTTGTTGTCGTTTAGGTTCCATTTCTGAATTATTCTAATGGTAAGCAATGGGGTCTTGTCCACAAAAACGTTGGTGTTGAAACATTTGGGCTGTAACACAATGCACTGTGGTTGATGTTACTGAGGATTTGTGATAAGGCGATATCCATATTGAAAGGATCCTCTTGTTCAATTACCCTTTCGGTCTTGCTGTATACCAAATTCATCTATTTTCTAAATCACTTGCTTGCTTTTTTTTTCCAAATAGTTCATCAGAATTATTGACATTTTATGCATTGGCTATAAAACCTAGTGACTTAATAGGAACCCAAGACCTCTCGGTCAAGTCAAACATTCAGGCGCTGTGCCAACGGGGTCAAATGTAATATTTTGCAGCTTTTATTACAACCACTTGACTAGCTTATTTCGGCTTTTGGGATAACGTAAAATTTGGTTTATTTAATCCATACTTAATATTATAAATGCGAATGTCGCTCTGTTTGTTTGTTACCTTTTCACTACTAAACGGCTAATCGGATCTTCACAAAATTTGGCAAGAAGATAGATTTCAACCTAGGGAAGGACATAGGCTACGACCAAAAAGAGAGCAGCAGCAATGAAAAATGTTGCGAAAACGGGGAAAATGTGGCGCAGACGAAGTTGCGCGGGACAGCTAGTTTTTAATAAATGCTTGAATGGGTGTACCAAGATACCTCCGTGCCTCGGAAAGCACGTTCAGCCATTGGTCCCGGCTGTCATAACATGTGACTGTTCCTAAATTACCCTAGGCTGATAAAATTTTCGTTTTTCCGAAATCATATTAATTCTTAAGTCCGACCGAGTCACATGTGTAGATCTTTGCGAGTCATTAAAAGTAGCCAGTGGCCCGAAAGTTTAACATTCAGTCTTACCAAGTGGTATCATATTACTCAGGCCTAACCGTGTTGCAAAAGACAGGCCGGTTATCCGGTTAGACTGGACGCTGATTCCGACATAGAATTGAGACAAGGCGAGGCAAGTGAGGGAAAGGCAAGTTAGGGAAACTAAAATCTAAAAATCTGATACCATAGATGCCCACCATTTCTCGCATATTGGACGTCTGTAAAATAGCAATGGAACAGAATAGAGTTTCATACATCTAATCTAATCTTCTACTAATAATAAAGCTCAAGAGTTTGTTTGTTTGCTTGAACGCGCTAATTTCAGGAACTACTGGTCCGATTTGAAAAATTATTTCAGTGTTAGATAGCCCATTTGTCGATGAAGACTATTTATCATCACGCTACGAGGCTACGACCAAAAAGAGAGCAGCAGTAATGAAAAATGTTGCGAAAAAGGGGAAAATGTGCCACAGACGAAGTTGCGCGGGACAGTTTGTCTTTTAATAAAACGTTATTAAAATCAGGTATGACTCCCTATTCTGTACACCAAAGCAATAATTTAGCAAAGCAGAAAGGTCCAGATAAGGCCAAGGCAGATAAGAAACCAGAGGCCCTTAACAAAAGAAAGATTACCTCTCAATTTCACCCCCTCACAAAACATCGGAAAAGCATCTTATAAAATTCTTATTAGCAGACTTCAATTGAGAGACCCTTGTTGACGCGAGGGGGTGAAAAACACCCCCACCCCTAACTACCCTTCCTTTTACATAAATAACTACAAGATGGCAACTATTTGATTAGGCAGAGGGATGAGGGTTGAACCCCTGTGTTCCAGATTAAATGCATTTCCCTAAATGGAATTTATTTTTCGATCAACATGAAATATTTTATTAAGAATTTCATTAGATACATAATTTTTCATAACGTCATATTTTATTCGTTTAGAAGCTCATTTACGTGTTGACGGAGAATTTTATGCGATGGGGTGGTTTATTAAAATGCGTACGGTTATTTATAGAGAAATTATAAATAGATTTAATGAGCATTGGTTTATGTACGGCGAGTTAATTATTCAGCTTCGTAGTATACGGATTTAAAATTTTAATCTAGGTCATATTTAATTAAGTAAAAAGCCTGTTACTTATATTTTAACTGGCTGTTTCCAGCGACCTTCGTCAGCGTGAAATTATTAAAACAATATTACTTCCCTATTTGAATCGGATTTTTATAATAATTTAAATGGTTACAAACCACGGGCAAGACTTATAATGCCTTAAGAGCGTTTACACCTTACAGCATTTCATACAAACTTTCAAGTCCTTATTTTCCGAAATGACAGAACCGATTTTAATGAAACTTCATAAGCATAAGCAGGATACATAAGTCTAAAAAGTAACAAAAAAACTTTTTCGAAGAATAGTGTTACAGCTAAATTAGACCGATTATAAATTATCTATAGAAACAGAAATTTCCAATTATCTTTTTTAGTAACTTTTTAGACCTATGTATCTTGCTTATGCGTATGAAGTTTGATTAAAATCAGTCAGGTCATTTCGGAAAATAAGGACTTTAAGTTTGCATGAAATGCCGTAAGGTGTAAACGCTCTTAACCCTTACCTGCTCAGAACGCAGAAAACAAACGAAAAAAGATAATTATGAACATAACGCTTATCTTTACAGCCAAACAGTAAGATTCAATGAAACAAGGGTGCCTTAAGGTTCATACCCGATTGAGTTAACGATTATTGCGATCTTTAACACCCGTTTGAGCCCTCCCTTAAGGAAAACACGTAACTTAAGGAATTACTTACCTTAAGCCCTGTTTATATGATGTTATGAGCATGGTACTAGGCTTGATTTTCCTTCATCATCAGCCTATAATGTTCCCATTGCTGGGACACAGGCCTCTTCAATGAGAGGGAGTGGGAATCCACCACGCGGGCCCAGTGCGGGTTGGTAGATGACACATGTCTTCGAATTTTTAGTTCTAAGACATGCCCGGTTCCTCACGATGTTTTCCTTCACCGTTTTGAGAGCAGCGGTGATGAAATAAGTTACAAGTAATGCGCCTGCCTTAGAACCTACGACTTACTGCTCGTAAGTCGGGGTTGCCACCACTGGGCCACCGCTGCTCCTGCGCTGATTTTGTTTAAATCGGATGATCTTGAAGAAAATTCCAAAGTCATACTCAGGTTTAATCATTCTTCTGCCCGTATCCCAGTTTATTTGTGGTCAGCAGTTGCGGTTATCTCAGCAGTCACCTCCTTTCTAGCCATACAACTTCACCCTTCACACAACTTCATCATCTTCCTGATCTTCTCCCATTCAACTTGGGGTCGCCAGCCATATCACCCTTCACACAACTTCATCATCATCTTGCCCTTATCTTAATCTACTTCGGGTCGGCGCAGCACGTTTTTTTCTTCCATTCTCCTCTGTTAGACGACACGGCATCATTTACTCCTTTCTCTTTCATATAGTTCCTCACACCATCCATCCATCTCTCCCTCTCCATTCATCAACATTTATATCCATCACTTACACCTTCACTTACACACTTACACTTGACCGGTGACCTGGTGAAGGTTGCGGGGATCCGCTGGATGCGAGGCGCACGGGACCGGTCAATGTGGCAACACTTGGGGGAGGCCTATGTCCAGCAGTGGACGTCTTTCGGCTGAAATGATGATGATGATGATGATGATGACTTACACCTTTACACAACCTATCCATCTCTTAATCCACATCGGTTACTTAGCTTCTTGGTTCTATGTACTTGTCTTCTGGTAACTAAAGTTACCGCAATACGGCTGAACTGCTGGCCTACCATGACGTCTGAAAGCAGTATTGTTTTACTCTTATTCCAGTGTAGGAAAGCGACGGAGCTATACAGGATGTCTAGCGCCATCTCTTTCCCACACTAAAAAAGGAGTAAAACAATAATGTTTTTAGCGTCATGGTAGGCCAACATATGAATTATTCCAACGGACATTTAAGCATTTGAGTTAATTCATATATGAAAGAGACTCTTGAAAAAACTTTTATGTTAAAAAAAAAACACCGACTTCCAAAATTACTGTAAAAAGTCTAAAATAAAAAGATGTCGATGGAATACATAACTACCTCCTTTTTTAGAAGTCGGTTAAAATTTGGTGTGAGAAGGGGTTTGCTAGAGGTAGTCAATAACGTTTTACGAATGCCACCTATGTGAGACAACTTAGATTCACCAGCAATCTATCTAGAACAAGTTAATGGATCCTCCATAAAGGAGGATGTATTCCTGCGTTTACAAATACCTAAAAGCAGTTCTGGTTAAGGCTTTCAAAGCTTATAGCGTGCTCTATCTGTGTGTAAACCGCAGAGTAAGCCACAGAGCACAAGGACATAGAAGGTTTAGTTTCAACGGAAATCTCTAACAGTCAAGAGTCAGAAACATCATTGAAGGATAGTCACCGGCTGCCAAAGTCGAATGTTATCACAGTTGTCAAATCCAGGGAGGTACTATGACTATGAGATTTTTTTAAAAACGCGGATTTAAAAAGATGTGGAGCACAAAATTTTACGATGGAAACTATGTAGTTGCTAACACCTCTGACGTTCTCACTGACATTGACTTGGTGTACTGAAAGGCCAAATGTTCAAATAGTTTTTGGTACTCTGCTTTTTGAAGTCCGCTCACACAGTGGCTGAACAATCTAACAAATTCACTTATATAAACGGAAAATTTCTTACGGTTTTATCAGGTTTCATTACGCTTCCAATCCCAAATCGAATGGTGGGTACTTTTTGACATAGCAACCATTTTCCGCACCTCATCAACCTTTATGTGAAGTGAAGCTTCTGTTCCCACTCCACAACTCTGTGGTCATCCTACATATATTCTAAGCACCCTCTCTCGATCGGACACAGCAATTAATAGGGACGTTTGGCAAAACATAGCCCTCCGATATTTCATGGGCCAGAACATTGGGCTAACGGCGCGAATCAAGAGCATGACGACATTAAGCACCATATGTATGGGGGGAAGCATATTATTTGATCGGACGATCATTTAGAGAATGGACCATATTGCCGAATATTATTTACGGGTTTGTGATGACTGTGTGTTGGGAATTAAGATGGATATTACAGAAATTACAAATGTTTTGTTTATTTCATAGACTTCATAGATACTGCCCCCGAAAACTCAACAAATCTATCTGTTTCGAGAAAAAATGCAATATGTGAAAATGTATCTCTTTTTCAGTACAAAAATGAGATGTAATTTTTTTTAAACGTTTCTATAAAGATACGATTACGTTGATTGAACCATCAGTTCTGTTGCTACATCCTGTCAGATACAAAAATCAAAAGGATTTTAAATTTTTTAAGAGAATTGCATTTTAGCTTACGAGGGCAGAGTAACAAACGGACCAAATTGATGTTAATATTGAATACCTATCCTATAATTTAGTTTGTCATCAAATGACTACAAAGAGAAGGCCGGAGCCCGGAAGACATCTATTGTAAACAATGGGTAAGGTCCTAGGAGTAGACAATTTTATGGATCATCAAGCGGTAGGTTATCGTATTTTACGGATGATGCATCAGAAAAGAATGACAGAATAACGTAGCATATTTTTTTTTGCAAACGTTATCTATGCCAAAACAGTCTGATGTGAATAGGACTTACTAGAAAACACTTTACTTCATTGAATATTTCTATTAAAATAATATCTTTATGAAACCACTTTAAGTTCATCTTAATATTGATAGAAAACTCAAATACACACAAGTTAACCTTCCGCTAAATACGGACACAACCTCTCTAAAACACAAAACACTTTCTACTATAGCACACAAATTTCTTGTTTATTTTATCGTGTTTAGATATCGACACCCATGAGTTTCGCTGGCTAATTTAATTTCACCCCGTATACTTCACATAAACAGTTCATTTTGTTCATTTTCCGTAATGTTCCCTAGTAGCGTGAAGAACGACTCGTCAAGCATATGTGCGATTCTCAGTCGCAATATGGAACCTAGTTTATGGAAAAAAATGTAATAACGTACTTCGTAGGGGAGTTGCTTTGGCTTGTGAATTGATTCAAGAACTTCTGGGAAAAAGATGTAGACCGTGTTAGATGAAGTTAAGATTGAAATAGTCCTACGCAACGGTTGGTGGTACTAGGAACTCGTATTCGATTTAGAAACAATTTTTTTTGGCATTATTCGATTTCGACTGAAAAAAAAGTCATCTAATACTTATTTTCGGTTTCGGCTGGAAAAAACAATAAGACCGATTTTAGATTTCGTCTTCATCCGTAAAAAGGGGTTTGGGTAACTTTGTATGAACCACTGGCATGATTTTTTTTCACAGCGGCCATAAAATAATTGTTGCTAACGTATAGCCGAATATATAATTACAATGACTCCCAAATTAATTATGCTGAAAATTATATCGGAGCTTTATCTGTTGTACGTTGTGTTGTTCGTTGATTACTGTTGTTTGCTACTGGTATGTATACATTTTATTAAAAATGAACTCTTTCCTATCGTTTTCCGTATGTCATTACTTCGCAGAATGTATTTTTTTTCACACTCAACGGGTTCGATTCCTGGCTAGGAATATTGTTTTGTTTTAAAAAACTAATGATGCAGTTTTAGTTTTTATCAAAATCGGGCTCGAGACTCGTTTGAGTGTTTTTCTCATAGTTTCGGATTTGGCCTTCCACCCACTTAAAAAATTCAACCTGTATATCTCGGCTCCTATGCATTTTAATAATAAGTGTCCATAGAAGAAAATGAATGTTTTATTCTGTACTTAATATTGATGAAATATAACTCATTAGTAGGAGCAGACTTAAAAAAATATGCCATTTTTACCCAAACCACTTCGTGTTTACAAATCATTACTGAATACTTACTATTCTTTATTATTTAAATTTGCTTTTAATCCCAAAGTCGCCTTTTACAACAGCCACCAGAAAATAACAATAGCCAGTCATCAACCTCTTTAAAAGAGGTCTTGAAATTAAAAGTTATAACTACGCTCTATAAAGAAAACAATAAGAATCCTAATACTGAAATTGGAAACCCTCAGTACAAACAAACGATGACCATGAACAAACGAAGGTCTGGTACACACGGAGACTATACTAAATAGTCCAGTACAACGTGGGCCTCGCTTTGTATATATTTCCAACACAATGAGAGATCCGCATAAACTGGTTTGGTATAGCTTGCTTGGTTGGTCGCCATGCGTACAACTAATGTTTGCCACATTGTGTGTAACCGCAACACTGATTGCGGAAGGCAGGCGGATACCCTATACACTAAACACAGGGATTGGTAAAGAAACAGAGTGAGAAAATAATATTAAGCAGACTATTAGACAACAAATACAAGGTCTAAACAGTCCGTTCACGAAGCCATCAATCAAGCCTTATGCATCTCACACTAAAGTACCACGTTATAACTATTGCTGGTAAACGACTTTTTTGTTTTTGACGTGATAGCGTCTAATAAATCGATGAACGCCCGAAAAAGGATGAGTCATTGTAACGTTACGATCGGAGCGAGAGCGCTGCACGACCGAGCGAAAGGCACGATCGGCTTGCTATTTATAAAAGTATGCAATAATTTCATCAATGTTTTGTTATGACGTAGTCAAGTCACGTTAAACTATCGTCCGTTAACCGACTTTACAGACAAACATTTTTTTTTCCGTAAACCTCAATGTAACGCACTCAAAATGTGCTGGATGTATTGAATAGTAAACAGGTCGTGGAAGTATTTTTAAAGTACAGTAACGAATGAAAAAAGTTGGAACTTTGACCTCCAATTTTCTCCGTAACGAAAAGCTTCCCAGACATGGTCTAGAACACAAAAATTATCGATGAATTCTACTTCGTTAACGTCTTAATCCTTTATTTACTCAAATGGACTACAGAAAAGGAACATATCCAATTATGCTCAAATGCATCCATTTGCAACAAACCAAATCATCGATCTAATTCAAAATCAGTCACACCACACTGATCCAAAAAAAAAGAAATCACATTATACTCCTAAATTGCTATTAACATAGTAATGGCAAAATCTAATACATTCTCAAACGAAAAAACATGGGCAAATATATGGCAAATGTACCCCCTATCTACCCTAATTTGGGGCGCGAACACACCCCAGGGAGTGTTACAATGAGCCGATATCAAATTGGCAACATTCATACGTAATTGCATTTTATTACAAATATTGTGCCCGCGGGCTGAGGTCCGGGCTATTTCCCTGCCCCGCTTGACTCAGCAGGGTATTAAGGCAGGGAAATTACCCAATATTTTAGTTTTGTGAGGGGAACACAATGTATTTTGGAATTATAGCCTGTCAAACGTCAGACGTATGGACTTTAGTGCGCTGGGGTCTTTTGAATTGAGAATGTAATGTTGATTGCTAGTAGTGTACCTACGCAGTTGGCTTTTACTATTGAAAAAACTTGTTTGTTAGTTGTCGAGAATATGTTCCTAGTGTTTTTTGAAATGCACTACATGTTTATAATAGGTTGTCAACTTTGGTACAGTCACGAGCAGAAACAATAGCCAGTTCGGCAATTTTATCCTTCAAAATCATAAGATTTTGAACATTTAAAATGATGTACAGATCAAACTTCTAACTCTAAAATTCTTCATGCGAGCCCGATTTCATTCATATTATTATTAACTCCGAATGACTTGAATCAGTTTACATTACCAAATTCCACAATCTGCTGTACGGGACCTTCACACCAACATACCTGAAATAAACAGAATAAGTATCAATATTATATATTTACACAAGTGTAAAAATGTTTTTATGTATCCGCTGCCCTGAAGGTCAACGAACCCGATGGCAAACGAAAAGCAGATCTGGACCAAATGATCAAAGTCAATGAGTTCAAATTGAGTTTAAATATGTAGATTTAGTGCCTTGCCTTTGGAATTTTATTCATCCTCCTTTATATCTAGAGCACGATTGGTAGGTGGAAAAATTGAGTACCCTTTATTATTTTGTTCTTATTTCTATTCATACATAATAATGAACTTTCCAACTTTTCACTACCCATTACCAATTGTTTCTTAAAGAGCAATAGAAATTTCGAGTATTTAATCAAAGAATTATTAAAAAGTTAGCGGGGTTGAATGTTTTCTAGATCCTAATTTTGCCATAACCAGATGTATTCCATTTTTTCAATCACGGAATTATAAGTGCTACTCCAATTTAAGGCGACGCGGTAGACCTCGCAGAAGCTGGCGGTACGAGCTGGACAAAACCAACGACCAGTGGTCGACACTGGCCTTGGATCGAAGGATTTGGAAGTCATGGGGCCTTTCCCCAGCAGTGGGATGTCACAAGATAACAGTAACTCCAATTATTATAATAAACGCACTATTCCCCTTTGCAATAAACAAAGAAAAACCAAAGACCATTTCAATCATAAAGTAAAACAAATTTTCCTTAGTCTTGTTAAAGTAGACGAACATATAATTGCGATAGACATACATCAGCCTCGAGCAATGTATTCTGATTATGTAGGTAAATATCCTATAGATACAGATGCAAATAGAAAATCAGATTTGGGCGAAATATACTCGATACAGACGGAATATGTCTGACTAATAAGCGAGGCAGGAACTCCTACGGAGTTTGGATACTTAACCAGTGTGTAATTGGCTTAAGTACTATAACACCAATTCGCGAGCACTTAGCTCTAGATGGTGAAGTTCTGGAGATGTTAGATGACTTACAGTTTATTTCTAACTGTCGAAGACGGTTATTAAACTGATAATGTAGCAGTCGTTATCTACATAATATAGTGAAATAACCAGTACTGAACGCGTAGCATGACTACTGTAGAAACGAGTTTTGTCTATGGAAAAATCCACATTACAGATAGACAATGTGTCATTTTGTCGATTCTTCTTCGACATAACCCGTTTTTACTGTGGTCATGCTACGCGTGCTGTAAATGAAGAAATTGGTAAGATACTGCTTCTAGAATTGAATACCGAAGGACTTTCTCCCGAAGTCGACAGAAATCAAAGTAACTAGTCATGGCAAACTTAAAAATAACAGACAGATCGTAAAGTAATTTCAACGCGCCCTTGAAGTTAAGCCGAAAACCGATTAGAAGGACCGGATAACCGACCAACTTTGTGTTTTTGATAACTTAAAAGTTTATAATACCAACATTGGGAGCATTGGGAGCTAGCCCCGCGAGAGATGGTCCCGAAATCATTTATAATACATTTTATGTTCTGTTTGCGTTACATTGTTGTTTTTGGCAATTCCAATGGGTATAAGAAGAAAAAACAAAGGAAAATGTATGTTTAAGGTCTTTATGGGCAGCAGTAACATGCCAACAAGTTGGTGCTAACATTGGATAAAACATCCGTGACCAATATTTGCCAAAAATATACGCAAACATTTGACAAAATTATGTACGAAAATGTGTTTGCTTATAAAATTTTCTTTTCACGAAGTCTGTAGATATCGTTTCAAAGGCGTTGGAGCGAAGTTTCCAAGTTTTTACAAAGTTATCGGATACAACACGCTTCGGAAAAAGATATTGAAATAACTCAGTCATTACTCAATATTGGATCTCAACTTTTAAGATAAAAGATGCAAATTCATTTTTACTAACAGTTAGGACATTATACAGTTGACTCATGAAGAAAACAACATATTTGACAAAAATATGGAGGAAGTGATTATGGACGTGAATCATGGACTGTGATGTTTACAGAACCGTTATAATGAGGGACAAGAATTAGACCGAAGACTTGTTGGCATTACAAGGAAAACAATTGAATCTGTCAAAAACCATAGACCATGGAATAAGGGTAACTTAGGCCAAGACGGAACCATCGACCTACATCCGGAAAAGTAGCAATTTTAAGTTTAAAAAAAAGCTTGGACTTACGCCAACGTCTTCTGGAGCATAAAAGAAACAATACTTATTTTTTAACCTGCAACACTAGAGCCAAAAAAGTACGTACTCGTATATCTTGACCTGGTCTTTTATTGCCTCACTAATTCACCAAGTTTCTTTCTAACAAATTTATTTCCGGAAACGCTAAGTGCTTATTTTCGGGAAGTTCTTGGATTATTTTCGTAAGATTTTTATCCATTAACCTAGATTTAGGAATGGTAAATCAATCAGTACAAACCTAACTTTTTGTCGTACGTCAACACACTTGACTGAGGGTCGAAACAAATGATAATCACTTTCGTATTTCCTCAACGTCTTCCAACAGGCAGGATTAACATAGCTTGTCGAAAACTATCAATTACATACATTTATAATTTTTCATTACAGCCGAGAGAACTGGAACTGAAAAAATGGATTACTGGTTGTCAGACTTTCGGGTCACGGACTACCTGTAACGACTGTCAAAGATCTACAAATGACAGCTGCAAACAACGGCTTAACGTGCTTTCAAAAGCATGGTGAAAATCGGTATGTAATGGCATCCACGGAACAACCTAGACAAGCTCCGCTTAACCTGAAGATCGACCCAAGGGGCTGTTCCTATTTAGCCACGATCTCCTCTGATGTTAAAAAAACCATTGTTTATTCATGTATGTAAAAACCATTATTTATTCATTTACAAGAACCAATCAGATCACAGTACATTGACTCATTTACGCTGAACAAATCGGTCAGTACTCTCTTGGGGAACCAATTAGCGAAGCAGCGACGTGTTATCAAGGTATAAAGCGCTTTACGCTGAATGTTTGTATTATGTAAAGCGCTGTATCGATTGAAGCGACGAAAAGACGTGAAGAAATATTTACGTATGTCGATCGACAGCTAACGTTCGCCTTTGAGTTTATTGGAAGGCATACGTTACTTGGTACAAAATCAAATAGTAAATCGTTTTCTTTACCTTCGATTCGTTGTTTACGTATGTGTGTAGTGCTACTGTCCCAATAAAGAAACCTATTTTACGTACTCTTGTACTAACAGATGTTTATACAGAGTGATCCAATATTTGTGGCTACGCTACTTTTTTACCGATGAGAAATGGAATAGAATACTATCAGTACGCTAAAAGAAGTAATGGTTGGCGAATTATCTCCAAAGAGTTGCCTTGTGGTCCAGAATGGATCAGAATTGCAAGAGACAGAGATATGTAGAAATCTATGGAGGAGGCCTTTGGCGAAGGACAAGCTGTTATTCGCCCTAACAAATGTACTATACTGTAATAATTGTAGAAAAGATATAAAGGCTTTTATTATTTATTAAATAAAGCTTTTTTATGGTCGTTACAGGTAGTAGTCAGGAGTCTGACAACCAGTCTTAGTTCTTACCAAGTGGTATCCCATTTCCTTGTAACTGGGTTCTGGAGGTCAGATAAGCATTCGTTTCATGTAAAATACTGGTACTCAGATACACTGGAAGCTGACCCAGTCATGGTTGGGAAAGGCTAGGCAAGCAAAATATAGAAACTGAGCGATAGGCTTTCTCCGATCAATAGAAGGTGCTACAAGTTAATTTTAGCCTATTTTTTAACTATTAACTATCACGTCGCTACCGGCGCTAATGACGAGGGCCTAATTATGAAAGCGGATATTTTTGTGCTACGTTTACAATTAAACTCTTTTTGTGGTTGTTTTTACAATATAAACAGAGAGAAAGATATTTCTTAAAATACATGAAATTAGGCTGTTTGTCAAAGTGACCTTAAGAGCGTTTATACCCTACGGCATTTCATACAAACTTTCAAGTCGTTATTTTCCGAAATGACTGAACAGACTCACTTAACTATATTGAGTCTCAAATTTAAGTGTCTTGAAGCATTCGATTCAAATCAGTAGTTTGTAAAAATCTGACCAAGTACAAATCGACAAACATTTTTGTTCCAAAAATTCAAAACCTGGAATGCAAGCAGCGTTTCTCGAAGTCATCTCCAAGCTAAGCAAATTTTTGTCTCCCCAAGAGAATTGCCAAGAAGATTTTCGTTTCGCTCGAGCAATACAATGTCATTTGTATACAACTTAACGGTCATTAACAAACACAGGATCCAAAAAGTTTTGAGTACAGAAAAAGCTTACAGTACGAAAGAGAATTCCATTTTGACACCCAATGTTCCGACACAGTATAACTACTTACAGTGGCTCAATAATACTGTTTTCGCAGAGCAAGCTTTTGACAGTTTGTGACTTTAGGTACTTGGATATTTTAGAGGAGGAAAGTTCCTCATAATCCGTTGAAAAGTGAAGGTACGCCAACCAAATGGGTGTTTTGTCTGATGGGCTATTTCCCAACTGTTGTCAAATTCCATTACCACATGGTCATAACTCTGCTTGCACCATGCAAGATTATGAATGACTAGAAGTTTTAAGTTTCGTATTTTGGCTGGTGGATGGTGACGTAAGTCACAGTATTAAGAGCGTTTACGCCATACGATATTTCATACAAACTTTCAAGTACTTATTTTCCGAAATTACTGATCCGATTTTAATGATACTTGATACGCATAAGCAGGATACATAGGTCTTAAAAATATTTTCAAAAAAAAAATGTTACATCTAAATTAGACAGATAATAAATTATCTATAGAAACAGAAATTTCCAAATATATACTTTTCTAAAGAGATTTCGAACTCTTCTTTGGTAACTTTTTAAACCTATGTATCCTGCTTATGCGTATGAAGTTTCATTAAAACCGGTTCAGTAATTTCGGAAAATAAGGACTTGAAAGTTTGTATGAAATGCCGTAAGGTGTAAACGCTCTTAAGAAATATCAATAATGTTGTAATTTTTCAACGCCTGTCAAAATATTAGAGCGATGAATCACTGTAGGAAGTCGCACTGTGGTACCGATGGCGACGTTTTGTTTCTGTTCTGCACTGATTGGCCACAATCTGTTGTCTAACGGTAACATGGAGACAATAAAACGTCTCCCGTACCACAACTTGAAACCTCTCAAAGGGATATTGTTTAGTTCTAGAAATTGAGTCTACTATGAAATATTATACGATCGATGAAAGCAGCTTGTTGTTAGGTACTACATATGATTTACGTGGTATTGTAGAATATAATGAAGCTGTACCTAGTAGGCTTTCAAGTTTCCGTTTTTTTCATACCAGTGATTTGTATGTTGTACTTAATAAAAAGTATTTTATTTTTATCTGTTAAGAGGCACTTCGCTGTATACGGTCTAAAAAACCAGTAAATGTTTGCTTTGCAACAAAGAAGATTGCATTATTTCTGTAAAGATATTGAGAGACAATGCCGCAGCGTCCAGAGAAATTATTTATTGCAAGCCCGCCTGACAGAAATGACTTAAGAAGCTCACTTTACTTGGCACAGTTGGCAGCAAAACCGCGGTCTTAAAAGCGCCTTTTCATTTTCCCGGACAAGCGAAAAAAAAACGGTCCGCCACAAAACGGTCCAACAATAATATAATCACACTTATCGCTTTCATTTCTATTCAGAAACCGAAACACTAACACACGATTACACAGCCCTGGACCGACTCAGAATTCATTGAAAAAAAAAACACAGCAAAAACTACCTGAGACCTGAGAGGACCTTTTTAAATATAGAGTTTCGAGTTCTTACTAGTCTCAAAAGACAAGGTTCCCAACCTTTATTGCGTTGCAATTTTGAAAATGGAACTGCTTGGGGTCCTAGGGGACTGGCGGGGTCTACCCGACCACTCCCTACTGATTGTTAGAGTCCAGCTTATGACACTGTTAACCCGATTTCTGAAGGTTAGTTTGTTGTATATTATCCTTTAGGAGATAACGGAATTGGAGAAGGTTCGACACGTTTCCTTAATAGGATATTTTAGTATGAGGAGGTTTGGGAATTTCATTTTAAGATCGACAATTTTTGGTCCATATAATAAACCAGTTTTTTTAAGTACTCGTAACTATCCCTCAGTATCAATTTATAGTCTCTCAAAGTTTTGTATAGACATACTCATAATATTAACAGTAATTTGTGTGAAATTAAAAACACACATTATTTATTATGAAAATGCAGTTTTTAAAACCAGCATTCCCAAATTCGGGTTCACCTCAAAAACAAGATGAAAATGAGGAAAAATAAGATAATATATTCGACATTAATGTACATTGTGAACAGGCACTTAAAAGATTAAGTGTAGAGTATAAACCTCAATCATTTTTGGACGTTTCTGTATAAATTCTTTAGTTATTTTTTTTAATGCACCAAATCTTTACTTAACATGTTATAATGTAAACGCTTGTAATCAAGAAGGGTTAGGCAGAGAAGTACAACCAGAATACCAGTTAAGTTTAAATCCCATGTAATATGGGGCGAGGCTATCACCATCACATCACCGCCGCTTTAGTTGACTTGACTTCGTTGACCAATGACAAACTATAATAATCATCATCATCATCATCATCATCATCAGCCAATAATGTTCCGACTGCTGGGACACAGACCTCCTCTCAATGAGAGGGAGTGGGCTTTACGGGCAGAGTGCGGGTTGGTAGATGTCACATGTCTCCGAATTTTTAGTTCTAGGTCATGCCGGTTTCCTCACGATGTTTTCCTTCACCGTTTACCGTAACTATAATAATACTGACACTTAATATACATAAACTACATGTAGGTATAAGCTACGTACCTAATGTAAACAAAAACAACTTAATCGAAGACACGAGGCTCGCCACACAAGACAATAATGACAGTGGCAGTACAATCACCTTTATTACGTAACTGACTTTAATGCCTTTCATCATTTCAGCCGAAAGACGTCCACTGCTGGACATGGGCCTCGCCCAGGTGTCGTCACTTTGTATTCCGCTCATAAGGGGGGGTTTTGCCGTAATCGCCACGCTTGGCAAGCGGGTTGGCGATCGCAGTACGGTTGTTGCAAAAGCACAGAGAACGCTGCTGCCCATTCTCTGGTAAGTCCCTTAGTGGCCTATTACGACACCCACGGGAAGATATGGGGTGGTGATATTCTTTACGTAGGACACAATACAGACGCCTTTATTAACGCAACACAATATAGACGCCTTTAGTGGGGTAAATATGATTGTAAAAATCTCTCATGATGAAGCTTTAGAAGCCCTAACATTCCGGCTTCAGCCACTGCTGAGCATAGACCTCTCTTTGCTTGTGCGAAGCTCCACGTTCTTACCTTTTCAGGATATTACCGAGATGGCAACAGAGTCGTCTGTCAAAGAAGCTATGAAGCTGTCTCTGTAAAGCCCCAAGATTACCTATATGTTATTATCTTGGCCAAAATCCTCACTAAGCTTACATTTTAAGTCTTAATCACGGCAAGTATCCAATGTAAGAACAGTAAAACACGAAATTCATTGAGCCATAACTCACAGCCGTATAGAAGACGGCAATTTTCACTTCACATGTCGGGGTCGCAATTCCACCATATTATTTTACCACCCACATTCAAGGACCCAATAGTGAAGGAACTAAACCAGTCTAACAAGACCCCTCGTCTCTTCCACGTCGGCGTTTAAAACCTTTAACATATGGGGTCACTGAATAAGGATGCTCGAGTCATGTCACGAGACACCGATAAATATGTCGTATCGGATGCCCATCAAATCTCTCCATCTTATCAGTACGGAGAAGTTTTAAAATGAACGAGTAAGTCATACTATATTATTATCCCATCTTAAGAGAACTTGGTTTTGATTCACGATCAGACTTATAAAGGAACTAGCCAAGCGAGAAGAGATGATGGGAAAACTTCTTTGCAAAAAAGATTAGACTTAAAAAAAAACACAAATATGTGAAGATTTACTTTCATTTCGGAAGTCGGTGACTTTAGTTCGTTTGGTGACTTTTTTGCCACCGATTTTCGTAAAGTTATTTTCTACGTTTCAGTGTTGTTTTTTTTTGGAAAAAAAGTTTTTTTTAGAAGTGGTCTCTCACACAAATCCTTTTCAAGTACCATCTTTTTATTGTCACTAGAAAATTAATTAATTATTAGCACATCATCCACATAGACGAACAAGAAAACAATTCTAGTGGAATCCATAACCTCTTTCTGTTTTAGAAGTCGGTTAAAAATTAGATATCACAATACGATTTCGAATTCAAATAGATTATAGAATGCATAGGTTGAGTTCCTTTTCCATTATAGAGAAATAATTCAAGAACCAACGACGTTGCTTATTGGCTAAGAAGTTTTCTCAGTCAAAGATTATGGAAGCTGTTTTAATGAGCACAACATTTTCTTTGACGCAGTCAAGGGTATGGCAACTGACTGTTTTTATTCACGGCAATTTTCTCTGTTCAGTCAACGTTGTTTCATTACTGCTTAAGAGCACCAATTTGCCAGCTTAAACGGACACTAGAATCTTTTAAACAACTTTTGCTTCGGAGAGTTGAGTCAGAATTGTTGGAAGTTTGGCTGTGTCGCTTCTGTCTGAGTGTCGAGTGTCCGGCAGCCAAGCGGGACACTCGACAGTTAGCTGACACTTACAGTTCTATCGTTAACGAAAGTAGTAAAATGTTTTATTTTGTCTTACTACTGTAGGTTTGACGACCGTCTGACATTTTTTGACGGGCGATGTGTCAGATGGGCATGACCGCCATGGATAAAATTAGATAAATGTCAATGTCACAAGTCATGCAAGTTTTGACATAGCAATAAATATGGCATTTATATGCTTTTTTAAATAATTTTGTTTTTTTGTTTGTTTTAACAATTTTTATTCTGCCTTGATTGAGACTCTTTTTCATTGCTTTTTTTCCTTTTTTTATAAGTATATGACAATACTTACTTTCTTGTTTTTCTGGGCGAAAACGACATAGACAATATAAAATTCATCTTCTGTAAAGTGGGCTACATACATTATATTACTACAAGAGAAATTAATTCGTATTCAACAAGCGTTTTACAGTACAAAATTAACTTCGCACCCGTGTCCGTATAATTCGAGCTAATTTAAGAGACCACTTTTAAAATACAGTTTGTATGTACTTGGGTACATTTTTAGTGCTTATGACGTCATAAAGAGTTAGGACGTAGATAAGGCCGAAGTGAAGTAATTAACATAACTCCCTACACTACTACTAATGAGCATTTCATGACCGTTGGAATTTCTACAATTTCTACCTACTTACAAATGAGGAAGTTTTATTCCGTCTATACTGCTTAACAGGCCAACAACTGCTTAGCAAATTTAAGAAAGTATAGTGGTAAAGGAATTTTCATTCTGGAAAAATAAAAATATTTATCATTAAACAAAATCAAAGCCGTATGTTATCTGTTAATGTTTAGGGGTATGAGGAACAGGGTGTAAAGTTCCTCAATACTCCATTGAAAAGGGAGGATCCTCCGACCAGGCAGGTGTTATGTCTGGCGGGCAACTGCCCGACAGTTGTAGTCGGGTTTTTCTATATACTCTTAAGTCGATGTAAACTTTGCATGTGAGATGTAGGAAATTGATGTTAGTTCTTCCGTCGTGTCATAGATGGCGCTTTAGTACTTTTTGTAGTAAGTTGCTTTTTGTTGGTCGCTACAAATTTACCTAATATTAACACATAACATACGGCGAGCCTATTGTCAACAACCGGGCACGAATCCAAACTACGTGGCTGCTACTGAGAAATTCCTGATGGAAAAACCCAATAACACTTTGCCCGACCAGGGAATCGAACCCGAGACCTCATTCTCAGCAGTCGCGCTTGTGACTACTAGACCAACGTAGCTGACAACTGAATAAATTAATACTTAGTCAAATTTTCAGAAGAAAGATCCCGAATCAGGTAAAATTAAGAAGACTTAACACAGCCCAAGCCCAAAACATTCATAAATCAATGCCTTAATACAAGATGCCAAATCATCAATCAAACATAAGTATAAAATCCAAGATTAATAAGTATAACTAATACACGTGGGAACATAAGAAAAAGTAAAGAAACTACATAATTATGTGACGACAGGTAAAAAAGCTAACGACAAGGACAGCTGATGACATAAGTACGTGTGTTCCGAAGAAATGGAGGGTTAGCACGCATTCCAAATGAGAGTTTAATAGCCTGCTTGAAGTTGATAAGCTTTATTTAAAAAGCGACACAATTATTGAAGACATGAGACTGTCAACTAGAATAGAAAGCACAGACACAATAAAAGCTGGAAAGAAAAGAAGAGACAGTTGATAAAAATTAGCGATGCAAAATAAAACTGAATGGGAAGATCGTTATTCGCAATAACAAACAAAACTAACAACAAGAACCATTACAAGAAACTTCAAAAAGGTTTCAAGTAAAGAAAGTTCAACAATTGTTCTATAAAAAACAGATTGTATGTTTTGGAAAACGTCGCAACTGTGAAAGCTATTGAACCTCACTTGAGTCCTAAAGGGTCGAGGCTCGAGTGCTGTCACTATCAAGACCTTCCAGTAAAAATCTCTTAGCGACGAGTTTTTCACAACAATTTATCTACCGTCCCGGTACGACAGCGAAATCCCTCTCTGAACCTTACAAATCCACGCGCTCCCCAACGGCGGCTTTGTCAAAACACGAACATCTTCGCTAAAACAAATGAAACGATTTTTTCCTGTAGGAATGTAGGAGACAGCATAAAAGTGAGTCTATACTTCTGTCACATGACAGCAGGGAAGTATTCATTGATATTTTAATTTGAAACTGCCTTTCAAAGCCGCTGAACAAACGAAGAAATATCGCCGTGCCCACATTGACGTATATTCGGAAGAATCTCGCTTGACTGCCGACGATATTCGTAGGGGCCAATCGTCCGCAACGGACCGATAAAAGAAAAAATAATAACAGAAATTCACTCAGCTTTTTCTGGACAGACGAGCAAATTTTGTCTGATGAATAGACGTTGCTTGTGACATAAAAGGCTCATCAATAACCGCGTTGCTCATCAAGTAAATGTAAGTATGGGACACTGGTGGCGTTACTTAAGAAATTAATATTTGGGCGGGTGACACGGAGCCGTGCGAACCCCGAGGACACCCGCCAATCCTGGCGACAGGACTGACAGTTCACTCCAATGAAATATTGCTTTTATACACTTTTTGCCACTGAAATATGTAACAGTTTCCGCAACTTGTGTATTTTGATTGGCCATTTATTTGCATTCGGTACTGAATACTGATGTTGTTGTAAAATTTCGTGGAACTGCAGTAGAATGTTAAATTTTATTTCTTTCCGGATATATGAATAAATAATATTTATTTATACAAGAGTAATTTCTTTGTACACTCTCCACAAGTCAGTCATTAGGTCGGCGGCGTACATTTAATTTGAATATTCTTGCAATACTTATGTTAATGTTTGCATAATTTACGAAAGTGCAAAACATTTGTATTTTAAAGCACGCAACTTTGGTATTAAGACTAGGTACTCTATAGCTACGTCACACCGTCACAGATGATTTATGAAACCGGAAAGCAGAAATTGATTGTCGATTCCCTCGTCTACGGAATCGACAACAACACGAGAAACGGTAACAGTAAATTTTATGCTTATTTGATCTTTGCAGAATGAATTGTATTTTAAATGAATTCAATTTATAGGCCAGGGTTTTAAAGGATGCAATTAATTCCGATCGGAGAAGATTCATTAAGTTTTAAATTATTGGAATACGAATGAAATTAATTATATTGAAACACACACGATTTATCAACTAGATTAAATACGCAGAAACTTCAAAATGCAATTTCTGAAAAATAAAGACATTTTCTTTTTCGGATCTTTTTTTTATTGATTTTTATTTGTGATGGGTTTGCTCTTGACTCTAGTCTAGGTCAGAGATAACAGAGACAAAGTCGAAGATAGTACGAGCTTACCCAGAAGAATCCTGTTCACTCTAACTTTGAAGAGACTAGGGTTGTAAACGTTCGGAAACACAGACGCAGGCAGAGAGTTCTACTCCTTCGCTGTGTTCATTATGAAAGACGTTTGAAAACGCTTAGTGCGAATTGGTGGAATAACAATAAGGTACGGATGGTAACTTGCAGTCTAGATGTCCGATGGTAGAAGGGGGCCGGTGGGATGAGGTTCATGGGCACACTCACCGAAGTACAGCCTGTAGAAGACCGACAAGCAGGCAACCTAGATCGCCGTTATTACTCGTTTATCCTGATAGTTTCAAAATCCTTTTACATCTCCGGAAACCATAACAAACTATACCACAAAACTGTAATCCAGCGGTTCCTCAAACATCCTCCCTTCCTCCTTTTCAACCATCGACCTTGACGGGAGTGGACAAGATGATTTATAAGGGACTCCGAAAATTGATTGGTTCCTACCGTAAACCGAAATATGTCTGAGAAAACAAAGGACGGTCCACAATAAGTGACGTAATATCGTAATATTATTTGAACTATTTTATCAACAACCTAGTTTGGTAGTCGTTCGTCTCGTGATGATAATAACTTTGATGTGGCATTCAAAGGTTTGCTTTGAGCTAAATATAGGTGCCATGCCTTTTTCTCAATAGTTTACCAACAGTGCCATATAACATATCATCACACTTGTAAATTCTTGTAATCCCAAAAAGTTTAGGCAGAGGTGCACCTAATAGAACACCCGCATTTCGCCGGGTATGTTCAGTCCCATGTAATAGGGAACGAGCCTATTGCCATAAACCACTGCTACTGAGAAATTCCTAACAGAAAACCTAAAAAAAAAATTGGTTGTCTGTAAAGTCGGTTTACGGACCATACTTTAACGTGACAACGTCATAACAAAACATTGATGAAATGATTACATACTTTTATGAATAAAATTGAATTATCACTATTTTGTATGGATACAAAGAAGGAGTAAAATGAAATCTACAATTTAATTGATTTTACTTTTATTTGCACTCATTAATTCAAATATGTTTATTACTTTAACGAACAGTTTATTTTAACTATAATTTTTATACATTTTTGCTAATGCGGCGCAAACGTACAATGAGCGTAACGGGACAATGAGTCATCCTTTTTTGTGCATGTAGTCGGCGTTCATAGATTTATTAGACGTTGTCACGTCAAAAAAACGACCCGAAAATCGAACACAGGACCCCATGCTAAGCTGTCGCGATTGCGACCACTAAGCCAACGAGAACAAGCCAACATTACCACGAAGAAGAAATACATTTTGCATCCTTACAAGCCAAAATATTAAAAAAACAGCAATTTGAAAGCTTAAACAAAGCTTTATATCAACGAAGAAAATAACTTAAGAAAACTGGCAAGCTCGCGCAGGTTTCATTCCGTTATAAGGCACCGAAAGGGCAAACGTTGTGGGACGCCGGTTTTCCACGCCAGAGCCTAAAATAAAATAGTCGACGCGAGCAAAAGGAATATCTCCGTCGGTATCGAGATGAAACCGACTATATCGAGCGAATACGTCGTCGCTACTCGAATAAGTCTATCCATTTATTTCTTTAACAATTCCCGAATTTATCCGAAACAATTCGGGCGTAGGAAACATGACGTTTGTAACTATATTTTCGCCACTAACATATTCGTTTTGCGTTAATATAAACGTGATGAGGAGCTCGTGGCTAAATAATAACAGCCGCACGGGTCGATCTTTAAGGTTAAGCCGT
The DNA here is from genome assembly GCA_949152445.1 of Cerastis rubricosa. Classification (NCBI taxonomy): domain Eukaryota; kingdom Metazoa; phylum Arthropoda; class Insecta; order Lepidoptera; family Noctuidae; genus Cerastis; species Cerastis rubricosa. The sequence goes on from OX424547.1 coordinate 7,930,871, forward strand.
GCTTGCCGAGGTTAGTCCTTGGATGGGTGACCTTAATTACATACCGAGTTTCTCCGTGCCTCGGAAAGCACGTTAAGCCGTTGGTCCCGGCTGTCATTTGTAGAACTTTGAGTCGTTACGAGTAGTCAGCAGCTAAAAAGTCTGACATCTAGTGTTACCAAAGGGTATCGCATTACTCAGTTACTGAGTTGTGGAGTTCAGATAGGCAGTCGCTTCATGTAAAATACTGGTACTCAGCTGCATCCGGTTAGACTAGAAGCCGACCCCAAGATAGTTTGGGAAAAGGCTAGGCAGATGATGATGTTAATAAACGTAATATAATAAACGTGAGCTTATTTTGTACTTAGTTTCAGAATTCTATTATGCTCTATTTTAATTTCGAAAGCTGCTTACTGAATAAAAGTTTGTGACGAGCTCCGAGCGACGAAAAAATTGTCCCTAATATTTTTTTGTAAATTCGAGGTAATCCGACTTTTAAGTTGTTAACTTCAGTTATACTCGTAAGATTATATAAACATCGTTGGCACGTGTAGGCAGCACATGTAATCATACTAGTTTCTTCAAGATTAATATTAAGTTAGTTTCTAAAAAAAAAAGATAACCGAATAATAAAAATCAGGAAACGTTTCAGCTTTCTCAAAATTCTTCACAATGCATCATAGAAAAGCCATCATAACAATAGAATGAAGACAAATCATGGATCTACACTGACACAGACTAAGATAAATAATTTCTCACAATTAATCAGCAGTATTTATCTACGCACATTACGCGCCATATTTACTATCCTAACGAAAATATTTATGCGTCCATCTAGCACAATAAGACGTGGAGCTCGAATAATAAATGATATCACCTTCATCTGAATAGACGTTGCTGGGCAAAGAGTAAAAAGGACATGGAGTAAAAATTCGGATTTGAGCAGTGAGCAATGGAACCGTGCAATCAATGATGTTTGGACTTTTAGTGTGGTTAAGCCAAAAATTATATTCAGGCACAATCAAATTAACTTTGGATCGAGGATTTCTTGCAAGCATAGTCTCCAGCTAGCAAATAACCTTCTTCGGTTATTTGCTAGCTGGAGACTATGTTTGTTTTCTCTTAAGCTTCTTGAAGTCGTCGATCTTTCGACGACCTCAAGAAGCTTAAGAGAGAATGATTGGATGCAGTCACCCACCATTCACGCTACCCGCCTGGTGGGAGGTTTTTCAGTGGACGATGCGACATTTTACACCCTGTTCCACTGTTACACTTGTATAGATTTAAGGACGACATAATAATTTTGAAATTCAGTTTCGTCCTTTGCACTAAAAAATAAGTTCAGAGTCATCAATCGAAAGTACATGCACCAAGATCAGTTTCCAAACCTAACAAATTTATCAGCTTGAATTCTTAGCTAAAGTATGCGCCTGAAACTGAGGTCTCCATTGTTGCTCTACTCCGTGTCGGTGATATACGACTGTGACAGTCAGTAATTGATCGACGATATCTGCGCGCACGTTGATCGTAGATATGACGGTCACTGAACTGAATATGCAGTGTGTTTCATCTGGAGAGTTTGTTTTACCATTTGTTTTGTATGTCGCATCGTCTAAGAATACGGGGCTAATATTTCTTGTCCTGTGTGACTAAGGGATTTGAACACTACTGGTGAGGTAGATACAAGAAACTGATCAAATTATGGAGGGTAACATTAACTAAACAATTGAGTAAGCACCTGAAAAAGTATCAGCTAATTTCGCCAAATTTTGGTCGGTCGTGGCGAAAACTGTTACCGTTTCCCAAAAACTGAAACGGTTGAAATCCGAATTTATCTTTAAAGTAACAAAAAGCCACGTTAACTTTTTGTGACCATTTAAAATGAAACTGTATAGCAGAAAATGCAACTATACAGCATCTTCTTGTACAACAATTTCAAAATACCGGACGCTGTGGAGTCCAGTTTTTTTTTTTATACTCTGCTTCGTTAAGATGCTCTAAAACTGCGCAAAGTTACAAAAAGAAGGTCCAAGCCTTTTTAGTCGCACGCGGTCATTTCGTTTTTCTAGCGGGCAGGACTTGTTTCAACTACCTATCCCATCGCATTTTAAACCTTCAGCTCCCTGGGCAGAAAGCACAAATTACTACACCGTTTTCTTCTAGTAGATAATGCAATCTACTAATCATATTTTTTTTTGTTCAATAAATAACAGTATACAAAAGGCAAAGACAATTTTAATCTTGCTTTAACCAAGATTATGGCGGACGCTTTGGCTATGCAGATTTTTTTCTTCATTTAATTAAAATACACATTAGTTAGTTTAAGAGATCGCGAATCAAATTAAATACTTATCTCAATTAGTAATAAAAAAACACTTGTTGAAGTCAAAGAGCATGCTACATAAATCTTTAACTAATAGAAATTCCGGTGATAGTAAATTCTCGTATTTTTTATGATTCGCTGGAATTTCGCGAGTTCAACGAAGCACGCTTTTTAACAAGATTTGTGATTAAAATAAGGAAACCGTATTCTGATAAAGAGGAAACAGGCAATTTCCTATGACTGGGAAGGTACGCATTGTATATAAATTTACCTACCTATAGGTTATTTATTAATTTGCAATAAATCTAAGTATTCAAAAAATAAACGAATACGTGAACTTAAGGTTTATTGTCTCTAATTATTATCGAAGTTAGTTGGGAAATGCAGATTATTATTATAGTATTTTTAAAGAAATGTGAAACGAGAAAACGCATTGAAGTTTTGCGCTTTTTTCTTCGTGTTTTACTACTTCAAGGGATGAGACTAAACCTCCGGACCGATGACTATTAATCTTATTGCTACAAAGAAAATACACCTGTCTTGGTCTTAAGTCTAAGCCTGGCTAAGCTTTAAACTAGAACTCTCTTATCTTTCATTCCTTTTGTCACTTATAGCGTGGGTCTTTCTTATTCTAATTTATCGAAACGGCCTGATTTACAGCCCTTGGATAGGGCTTACACCAAATGTTAAAAAAATTAATCGAATACTAAAAACTAATTGATCGAGTGGTCGCAAGCGCTACTGCTGATCATTAAGATCCTGGGTTCGATTCCCGGGTCAGGCAAAGTGTTATTGGGTAATTCCATCAGGAATTTGTCAGCAGCAGCCACGGAGCCTGGATTTAGGCTCGCCCCCTAAAACATGAAACTTATACAACACTGGCGAAATGTGGGTGTACTATTAGGTACCCCTCTGCCTATAACATCGGGGTTACAGGCGTTATATTATTTTATTGCATGGTGGGATAAGCATAAGCAATTAAGTAGCCATTTACGTTCCTTTGCTAGGACATCCACCTCTTCTCTGTAAAAAAGATTGAAAGGGGGCAAATCAGATCAAATAACCATTCTCACACTTCAAAACCCAGTCTAATCAACAAAGATTTAGCTTTTTAAATATGGAGAAACATTTTCCAAGCTCCTAAGTGGTTATAACTTAATAATTCTGTGGCTGCCCGATGAGCTATCAAATTGCAACGCTTCAAACTCAACTTGGCGCAGATAAACTTAGTGCCGGAAACATAGCTTACTTCGAACTAAGCTAAGTGCTTGAAATATAAACCTAGAAAACCATTGAAACAGCCAGTAATTTCATAGTTGGAGATTTCTTTGAAAGCTCAAAGAACGTTTTAAAACGAATCTTGGACTCCTGGCTTTAAGTGTTTGACTAACTCCCAAAGACGACGACGTTTTAGATGGATTTCGTTAAGGCATTAGTTTAATTCCAGGTTCCTGTATTTGACTAATCATTTTAAGTTGAAAGAAGGGTGATTAGTTTCAGGGATAGAAGCTATCATCATCATCATCACCCTGTGTTCCCACTGCTGGGACACACGCCTCCTCTCAATTAGAGGGAGTGGGCTTTAATCCACCACGCGTGCCCAGTGCGGGTTGGTATTGAAGCTATACTACTGATACATTTGAACGAATTTTGAACGATAAGCATAATATCATAATTTTTAAAAGAACGTAGGCAAAACTTTTGTGTAATAAACTAAAAGCCGAAGTAAAAAATTGTTATAAAACCCAAGCAGCACCCATTACCCAACGTAGTGATCTGAAGTGTACAAATTGACTGGATCAAAATGAAATTTATCACAACGCTGCTTCAACTAAGAGAGCATCGACCGTTCCCTAAACAAATTGACGTCCATATTAATTCAATTTATGTGACCAAGCTCCTGCTCTAGCATAAATGATATATACTTTTTGTAAATCATTGTCCGGACCGCATTTTCTGTTCCTTAAAAAGTTAAATATTCAAATAAGAGTGAGCAGGACGACTATAGGGTCTTTATACGGGTTGATAAGGGACGGCAATTAAGGGGAGCGTTGAATGACCTCGTTCCTGCGCTCGGGTTTCTTCGGCCATGTTCGGAGCGACTCGGGCGTGTAAGGCCCTTATCTTGGGATCTGAGTGCGCGGGCGCAACCCTTGCATATGCTTTTATTATTTTTTAAAGGTTGGTACTGGAATGCAGAGCAATATCGGTATGTAAACCGTTATAACTGGAGTTTCTTTGCTCAATTATGTTAGTGACATGATCTTATCCGTTGTGATGACTGCCTGAGTTAACTGCCTATGGAATGCCTCCGTTCTGATTCTGTTAAGTGGATAGATACTTATTTTCTACATCGTTTTATGATCTACTAAGTATGGGTAGTTATATGAGTCAGTGACAAACGACGTGTAATTATGTCTGTATTTGTTTTACGAAGTGCTGTAGAATTAACCCAAATGATAAGAGAAACAAGTGAACTGACCTTTAGTACTGTAAACAACGTCTTCAACAATTCACATTAGGGTCTTTATTGCTTGAAGCACTTAAAAACCAGTGCTATTTGTTCCCCGGATTTTAAGCTTTCATCTTCTTTTTGTTGACAAGACGAAAGCTTAACTTCATTCAACATGTCGGCAAAAAGTAGTTTTACGAATGTGATGTGATCTGTGTATTTAAGCTTATCAAGATGTGTTGGAGACAGCTAACAAGCGTTGCTTGGTCACACCTATGATCACGGAAGTCGGATACACTGTACATTTGATATGTTACTGGCAATCTGTATAATTCAGGTATCCTATACAATACCTAGGAATTGTGTAGAATACCTGAAGCGTCTAGGCAATGTATGAAATATTATGAATATTATTGTCTATTATAAACTTTCCCAGGGATTGTATAGATTAGCTGCTGGTCCACCGGCAATGTGTAAAATAAATAGATTTTGGCCTGTATGGGTAGGGACCTACCCAGGTGGTGTAATACCAAACTGTATATTACCATAGACATCCTGGACGTGCTGGACTACTTGGTACTCGTTACACGAATGAGCAAAATGTATTTCAACACAGACATTATTACTGTATTATACATTATGCTCGATAATTTATCATAAAAGACACGTGTTTTTATTAAGCCAACGGGAACTTCAGCGCAAAATGCAGAATTTATAAAGTTTTATCCTTCAAAGTTGCGCTGACCAGTTAAGTGTTAAGGAGAACTTAGAATGCAAGAGCGAGCGAAGCGAGCTCGGGACATTGGGCACCCCGACTTCATACTCCAGGTTACTTTAGACCCTGCAGACATAAATAGGAACCCGCGTAGCGGGGCTACGTCGACTACGCTTTAGTTTGAAGCTCTGGTTTGGTAGTTTGCTTTAATAGGATAGCGAAATGTACCATTTTTATTTTATAATATTTGGGTTGACATTTTCTGATTATTCTTATTCTTTATTGCACACAAAAAAAAGAAAAATATGTACACACAAATTGCAATATAAAAACTATAATAAGATTATAATATGGGGTTATAGAAAAAAAACAATTGTTTTATGTACTTATTTTAAAACTTTATATATATATATATATAGGATTTGGATACCAGAGGCATAACCTTTTCGTAAGTCAACTGGAATTGATTGCAGTCTAACCAAGAAGATAAATCTAATTCTATTTTCGTTCTTCTCCAGATTCAAATCACCACCATTTTACAGCTGTTGTCGCCACCACTAAACCGTTGCGGTGACTTCTAACACCTGTCCAGACTACTTCAAACTGTCGATAAAAGCTCATTGAGGAACTCCCCCTACTAAATTGAGGTTAAATATAGAACTTCAGAGGGTTACTGAAGTTTCCAAATTAACTTGTACGCGTTAAGTGATCGTTTTGTTAGTTAATGATACAAATTAGGTTGTAGACAGAGTTCATAAGAATATTTTTAGGGTTAGTGACATTTTACTAATGTGTTAAATGAGATGTTGGCGGAATGCGGGTAGTTTACACGCAGTTCTGCTCAACTCGACGAGAGTGGAGCCATGATGTTATGTTAGTTACAAAAGTACTGAAAACGAAATCTTCCACCAATTTGCTTTAAACGTTTTCAAACGTCTTTCATATGTGCTCTGCAGAGGAGTGGAACTATCTGCCTGTGTCTGTGTTTCCGAACGCTTAACCCTAATCTCTTCAAAGTTAGAGTGAACAGTCTTCTTCTGAGTAAGCTCGTACCACCGTCGACTTTGTCTCTGTCATCTTTGACCTAGACTAGAGTCAAGAGCAAACCCATAGCAAATAAAAATATAAAAATTTGTTTGATTACTTTAAGCCCTAAATATTTTTGCAAATCGAAAGTACTTCTTATTGCAGATTTCTTAGATTCTAAAGTAGCTAAAGTATTTGGCTGCCGCTAAATTTGGAAGTCTCAAGGAATTTTAAGACATTCGGCGGCATAGTCAGAAGTTATTCATTTCACTTCGCAAGCATAGGCTTAAAAATCTATCATCCCTTACCTTAAAAATGCACCTGAAACTCTACACCCTAATTAAATTCACATAGGTGCCTCTAAACTTTCACATAACCAAGGGGGGATCTAATTAAAAATGTTTCGTACTCTCAAATGAACAAAGTAATGTATGGCGTCACAGAATAGACAAGAGCAGAGAGTCGATTTCATACACCTAACAAAAACAGGCGCACGCCCACATTGACTCGCGTAGAGGATCTCAAACAGATTACAGACGCGAGTACAATATCGTGAAGAAAGTTTTGAGTATGAATTTGGATGACTATACGAGCCGGGGAAGACCAAATAAACAATGGATGGACTGTGAGACTGTCTGAAGGATGATATGGCAAGAAAGTAGATGATTGCTGAGATGATGTGTAATGAAGACGATATGCTGCGCCGACCTCAAATAAATTGGGATAACAGTTGGGGAATGATGATGAGTGCGCTTGCACTCGCTGTACAGCTTGGCAAAAAAGAATCTAACGCGGTGACAGTTGAAACTAAAATTCGTACTGGACATTGAAGCCTTCCATGGTGTTTGCGTAGCGGCCGAGGGACTGAACCACCCACTTGGAATTGGGATCATATCCCTAAAAATAACAAGTATCAAAATCTGTTGAGTTGTAGTAATACGGGTTGCCACAGTTGCGAAACTGGCGACCTCATTTATTCCACACTCTTTTTTGCCAAGTTGTACCTTAAGTGTGCGTGCGTTTTCGCTCGTTGAATGCACCTAGCCTTCTGTACCCATATATATTCTGTGTCGTAATGTCAGAATTATGTCAGGTCGTCCGTGTCAATGACCTCATTACTAATGATGAATGAGCTGTTAAAGAGTCGCCCATTAGGCCTGAGTGTCGCTGCTTCATGAATTATCTGAGGATAAGAACCAGACACGAGTGTCACGACTTTTTTGGACCTTTGAGTAAGTATAGAAAAGTAGGTAAGTAATTTTATAGAGAGTGTGGAAAAACAACGGTAATTTTATGGAAACTTAACGTTGTCCTTAGTTGGAATTTTTTTGTATTTTGTTTTCCTCAAGTCAATATTTTCGATTAGCTCCTTTTCTAATTTATAATGTGTAGATTTCCAGTTCATGACGTAAAAATGCCCTCAAAAACGGTGAAGGAAAACATCGTGAGGAAACCGGCATGTTCTAGAACTAAAAAATCGAACAAATGTGACATCTAAGTACCAACCCGTACTGGGCTCGCGTGGTGGATTAAAGCCCACTCCCTCTCATTGAGAGGAGGCCTGTGTCCCAGCAGTGGGAACATTATAGGCTGATGATGATGATGAAGATGACGAAGTAAAAATTGTTTTTGATTGAATTGATATTTTAAGTAAGCGTTTATAATTGAGATGCGAACGTCGAGTAACATCAGCGTCGTCGAATAAGCTTCCAACTTCAAACCTCACGTAACGTAAAAATAGACACATAAATAAAAAAAAGACTTACCTCATTATTCAATTTACTATCTCAAAACCCACATACCCGTAATTCATACACCTGACCTTTCACCGCAAGGTCAAAAAGTTAATGAAAAAGAAAGCCTAGCTTTCTTGCAACAAGATTTATGTACGCAATAGCCCAGCAATGAACGTGTGAGCGCGAAGGTCATGGGTTCGAAGCCGGCCTCGTTAGACCTAGGCTAGGCTTCGGTATTTGATTTATATGACCGCTTTACTAGACTCATCTTTTTAGGGTTCCATACTCAAAGGGTCAAACGGGACCCCTATTACTGAAACTTCGCTGTCCGTCCGTCCGTCCGTCACCAGGATGTATCTCATGAACCGTGATAATTAGCCAGTTGAAATTTCTACAGATTATGTATTTCTGTTGCTGCTATAATAACAAATACCTACTAAAAACAGAATTAAATACATATTTAAGGGCGGCTCCCATGCAAAAAAGTGATTTTTTTGCTCGTTTTTATAAATAATGGTACGGAACCCTTCGTGCGAGAGTCCGTCTCGCACTTACCCGGTTTTTTGTTACCATGTCAGGAATTATTTTCCTAGGTAAAAGTTGTTGAATGCCTCGTTGGTTGCAATCGTGACAGCTGGGCCTGAGGTCCAGCAGAGGCTTCGTTTCTCGACGGGCAAATTGTTATTGGCATCAGGCACTTTTCAGTCAGCCACGGAGTCTTGCCCGGTTGATAGTGATAGGCTCGCCCCCTATTACATGGGACTTAAACATAACAGGCGAAATGTGGGGGTACTATAGATATGCCGGATAGATGGAAGATGGCTGAATTCCATAGAAGAAACCCATCAGAAAATTACGACAAATTCTAGCGAGGATTCGAGCTTTGGGCAAAGGAATTTCTTGGTAGCCTATGTCCTAAACACTAACGTCACCTATATGGAAAAATAAATAGAAGCATGTATCGGATTTCCATCGCTCTTATCAGCGCCGCGAGGCGAAATTCTAATAGAGCAATATCAATTTGGCATTTGTTCAGGTCAACCTTTTTTTTTACGGATTTGAAATCATGAAATGACCCCCTCCCCCGCTCTGGGCGGAGCAGAAGGGAGTGTCAGACTTGTACTGACTAAAACCCATCCATGTTCCTTCTTAGCCCTTTGTGTTCCAGGGCCACGCTATCTCTTTCGAACAGTCCCGCAGCCCTGGCTGTTCAGGTATACCTAAACCTTTAGTGAAACTAGGTCATTTAGTGAGACACGCAAAAAACCTAATGGTCAATCAAATTCCGGCCATCAAGCTCAGCAGCCGCTCTTTCATCCACTGTACCAATGACGAACCATTTTCTTTCTTTTTTCTTGTATCTTGTTAAAAAAGTCCCGTCTCAAAAAAGTCTGGGCATCACAATAGACACTTTCTTTTCACTGAAGCGTTGGACGTTTTTATCATTAGCAGGAGCTTCCGCAGTCACTTTGTGTTGACTTGTAAGTGCTTACGTCATGTCCGGTTCGTTTGTGACGAGTCAGTGACATTGGCTTTTTAATTTTGATGGTGGTTACGGTAAATGCTGTATGAAGTCGTGGGGAGTAGCTAGTTAATTATAATGTGTTACAACTGTCAGATGAATTCAGCTACATGAAATTTCTATCAAAAGAATCAGCATTATGAGCATTTACACCTTACGACATTTCATACAAACTTTCAAGTCCTTATTTCCCGATATGACTGAACCAATTTTAATTAAACTTAATACGCCTAAGCAGGATACATAGGTCTAAAAAGTTACAAAAAAATATTTTCGAAATGTGTCATAAAAAAAGCTAATTGGAAATTTGTGTTTCTATAGAATCGGACTAATTTAGCTGAAACACTATTTTTCGAAATTGTTTTAACGAAAATAAAAACCGCATCAAAATCGGACCATTCGTTTGGGAGCTACGATGCGACAAACAGACACAGATACACACGATAAACTACATACTGGTACACCCCTATTTTTTCGGGAGATTAAAAGGAAGATTGACAACCTTGAAAAACCATGTATCATTTAAAATTACTTATAAACTTGACTGATAAGAACTGTAAGTAATAACTTATAACGGAAATGAAAGACTCTTCAGCTCATAAGTTTTGAATCAATGCCGTAAATCTACTAACCCGACGTTCAAATATAACGCCAGTTAAACCCGGTTAACGGCAGTGATACTTAAACTGTAATTAGTTTTATATGTAAGCAGTTAATTTAAGAGGTTTATCGGTAACGGGCTGTTGAAATGTTAAGGTAACTGAGCTTTGGAGTATGTTACAATGTTTGATAGATTTGCTCAAACTACATCTTAGAGCTGATTGACAGAGAGTCTAGTTTTGCGAGTCATTTGGTCCTTGTGGAAAGAAGGTAAGATTTAAAAGACACTTTCGGGTCACTGACTACCACGACGAATAACGATTGTCAAAGATCTACAAATGTCATCCAGGACCAAGAGCTTCAGGTGCTTTCCGAGGCACGGCAGAAACTCGGTATGGAATGGGTGGTCATCCGTTCACAGACCAAGAAAATTAATCCGAGCGGCTGTTATAATTCAGCCACTCACAGCTTCTCAACGGCCATCGTAATAAATCGCAATAAACATTGACATATTACAGCCAGAACGAAAAATATATTCATCAAATTAAATATGGACACAAATCTTTTTGCGCTGTCTATTTATTCTCAACGATCCCTGTTATATTTCATCCTTAAGCATGTAATAAATAGAAAGATATCCACAAATTAAATTATGTACGGAATACTCCAAGAGTCTATCTTAATATTTTTTGTGATAGACTGAGATTTGATACCAACCAACTACAGTAACCTAATTTCGGAATAACGTAGATATCTCCTCAATGTTTCTTCGGATTAGCTTAAATCACACATTTTTTGTGTTGTAGGTTACAAAAAAATAAAGGCAAGCACACATAATCAGCAGTCACGAACCGCGTCCAAAACGGACGTCAGTAACACGATGTTTTCGTCGCACGAATATCATAAATCACGACTATTATCATTGTCTCATCTTGTGAATACCTTAATTCAGACGGTTTTTTACCTTAAAATGATAAAACTTCGTAAATAATTTCAGGAGATTTTACTAAAAAAGGTGGTTGGATATCTGATCTTAGTCTGTCATCCTAAAAATTTTAAGTGGATTATCATAATGAATTAATTACAACCACTTCTTTTCTTTAACAGTCGACGTCGTTATTTGAAAAAATAATAAATATTTATAAGATTTATTTTTAAAGAATGTTGGGGTCAGCTTGAAAGCAGATAAACTTCTAGCTGCCAGTGAATTAATAGTAGTCCGCCATCTATCAAAAAACACAATCCAGCTACAATATCTAACGTAAACACTTTAGCATTCGCTCCCTTAATAATAACCTCATCGCAATTCCGCAAAAAAATCGTTCAGTTTAATTCCGAATTAAAGTTAAGTCTTACAAAGACATTCAAGCGTTCAAGTTCAAATCAGCCCGCTATTTATCTGAGGCAAAACTTCCGTCAACTCTGGCTATTTGCCTAACTCTGATATTTGTCTCCTAAAATCACGGAGCAAGAAACTGGAAACTAATTTCAAAGTACGGTTGTTCTGTTCCCGTGTGTTAGAAATGTTAGAATCTCTAGGTTTTGGGGGCGACGGTTATGTGAACAATTTGGAATTGTCGAAATGAACGGGATAAGCGGGAACAACGTGATTTTGTTGGTAGGAAATATGCAAAACTTGCTTGTGTGTGTAGGTACTGCATTTTGCGATTCTACGAGTGTTGTGCCAGAAAACTGCTGACAAGAAACTTCTCGAGTATCTGTTGAGTCAAAAATGATTTTAAAGAAATTTGAACACAACAGCCTATTAAAAAGTTTTCTGTGTATGCTACCCTAAATCAATAGCAGTACTTCAATCACTGCCAGCATGCAAATATATTGGAAAATAAACCAAATCACTATTCCTTCTCCGATCTTGGAAAACAGACTAGAAAGTGTAGCGTTCACGTACCCACGTATAAAACTCGTATTTCATCCGGATCGCAAACGCGGAGTTTTTCTGATTAACATTGTGAATTTGGCCTACTGAGATTGCTCATTCTACGTATGTTGTTAGACAGTGCACGCTAAAATAAAACAGTTTTGTCTATCATAGACAGAACAGTTGTTACTGGTGCCACTTTTTTTGCAGAATATTATGCTAACTTTGACTATGAGACTGTTAAATAATAGTAGATATTAAGTAAGTACGCTCGCCATGTTTATTTCCATAGGCGCTAGTCTGTTGCTAACGCCTCATTCACGACCTCACTTGTTTCCTTCGTGTGACCGTTACTCTCCAAGCCGCGTCTCAGTAGCTCGCAGAATGCAAACTTCGGAAGACGCGTGTTGCTTGAGCGTGAAGGTCGTGGCCACGGGGTCTCAATCTAGTTAGAGATTAGTGACGACGAAACTGCTAGCGACAAGTCTTCATACAACACTGGTTATTAGATTAGAGTAATACAATTCGTTTTTGTAGGTATTGTTATTTTTGTACTAGACTCTGAATAGGAGAGATAAAGTAACTTGGCTCAGAGTAATCATTTCATAGGCTTAATTCTTCTCGTGGTCATTCAATACATTCTCGGACATTGTATTTCTTTTCTATGAATCTAATTATATTTTCTTCTGTCTTTGTTGTAAACGTAATCAGCCTTCCCTCGGCTGGGAAACAGGCTTCCCCTTTCTGAGCCGTAATCGAGGAAAAATGAGCATCATATTTGTATTCATCCTCTACAACATTTCTGTGGAATGTGCTAAGTGGATAGGCAGCCATAACTACAGTTCTGCACACGTATAACCTCCTTTCCTTTTAACAGATCAGTGAGCGTCCCGTCTTGAACCAGAAACTGAATGCTTATTAGAAAGCACACGATCTTTATGCGAGGCAAGACTTGATATAAATTGTATAAGAAGAACAGGTTATTCTAAAGCTGCGAGCGGCGAGCTGAGCGAAACATGAATACCCGTAGTGTAGACAGATTTAGGACCCTTGTACGAGCACATTTCCACATGTGACTCCGTGCTTTGCTAGCCTTGACTCAGCTTAAAAACTAAGGCCCCGCTCATGGCCTGGGGCGATGCGACTGCGTTAACCGACAAGCACGTACGTTGATGCGACAAGCGCGTGCGTTACTTGTTTCCGTCGCGTGAGTACCGTCGCTCCGCAAGTCGTGCCGCGGTGACCTGTGGAGTGTTCTAAACGACTTCCTTCATTTTTTTTCGCAGTGGTCACTATCACATGATGAGTGTCACCTGTGTGTGAGCTCTCCTAGAGCTAGATTCAGACCTAACTCTAGTTACGTCTGTCTACTCTAGATTCTAGACAGACGACAGTAAAGCATGGTTATCTTAAAGAATGGTTGAAAGTAGTAAAGACTTTTTATCTTGTCTTGTTCATGACAGAATGAAAACTTAATTTGCCTTTGTAATGGAAGCAAATTTTAAAATATGGTTTTCTCTAACAATAACATGATTCTCATAATCGTAACTAATTAACTTTGTACTAAGCTTATGAAAAAAATCATTTTGAGTCTCCTGTGGAAGTTTTTAAAAATACCTGGGTACCGTTAACTTTTGCTTACTCTGAAGTAGTAAAAAGGCACATTTTTATTTAGCCATAAAAAGGCATGTCCCAATTTAAATAACGAGCTATACCCGCCTTGCGTCTTCTGCAAGAGGCTAAAAGATTTAGGAGGCTTTTTAAACATTCTGTATAGCGTCAGCAATTTTTGAAATATTTCTGGGAAAAATTACCTTTTGAAAAAAGGACGGATATATACCCGTTGCAGTGGTAGGTTAAGAGTCGTTTTATTAATTGTCATATTAAGATATTAGATAGAATAAGATAGATTAACATATATAATGAGGAGCTCGTGGCTAAATAATAACAGCCGCACGGGTCGATCTGTAAGGTTAAGCCGCGCTTGCCGAGGTTGGTCCGTGGATGGGTGACCATAATTACATATCGAGTTTCCTCCGTGCCTCGAAAAACACGTTAAACCGTTGGTCTCGGCTGTCATTTGTAGATCTTTGACAGTCGTTACGAGTAGTCAGCGACTGCCTATCTGACTCCCACAACCCAGTAACGGGGAAATACGATACCCCTTGGTGAGACTGGATGTTAGACTTTTTGGCTTCTGACTACTCGTAGTCGTAACGACTGTCAAAGATCTACAAATGAGAGCCGGGACCAACGGCTTAACGTGCTTTCGTGCACGGACCATCCTCGGCAAGCACGACTTAACCTTGAAGATCGACCCGTGCGGCTGTTATTATTAAGCCACGAGTTCCTCTTACACATATTCTCATAAATCTTCCTAAAGGTTTTATCAGACAACATATAAAGTAATTGTACCTGCATCTTAACACTCAGAACATAAAGAAATGCGATCCCGGGGGAAGAATCCCGGTGCCCGTACAATCCCGGGTTACGCGTATAAAGTTAAAGGTGCAAAAGTTAGGATTCCAAACACAAGTTGGTTTGTTTAAAACTATGGCGGACTGTTGCAAGTTGTAACACATTTTGACATCTATCACAGTTGGCTACATGATGTTATTTGAATCAGGTTATTTATGAGTTTTGATTTCGTAAGTTGGTTTGGAAAATTATAGGTTTAGTTTTAAAGATGTTAACTTAAAAAAAAGACACATAGTCACTTAAATGAGAACAGAGAACCTTATGCTAAAGTTAATCATAAGTTCGTCACGGCATCAAACATTGTTAAAATAAAGTTTTATTTTAATGGCAATATTTTTTTGGGTGAGAACTTAGGACTTTAATTTGTTAACTTTCTGTACGTTGCTGTCAGTTAATTGTTTCAAAGTTTATTCATTTCTTAATAAGTATAGCTTAAATTAGTATTCTACGTAATTAGTGCTATTTCTTACATCTATCCTATATTCAATACATCATCATCTGCCTAACCTTTCCCAAACTATCTTAGAGTCGGCTACCAGTCTAACAGGTTGCAGCTGAGTACCAGTATTTTAAATGAAGCGACTGCCTACCTGACCTTCACAACCCAGTAACTGGGTAATACGATACCCCTTGGTAAGAGTGGATGTCAGACTTTTGGCTCCTGACTACTCGTAACGACTGTCAAAGATCTACAAATGACAGCCTATTTTCAATACCCAATTACAAAGTATAACTTAATAACTCCCGCTCACTTAAAACAAAAACAAAGATTCGAAACAGCTTCCATTATTCGAAATTCAAAATAATCACGCATCATAAGTGAGCGCCATTTATAAAATATGAGTCCATAGACACTACAAACGAAGATAAGTAATGATTTAACGTCACATAGATTAATTGCGGACGCTTCGTATCTCGATCACGGGAATACACTTCGTGATTTTACAATATTCCAAGTAGCTTTCATATATTTTCGTAATTTGTTTTATTCTATTTTTGAGGATTGCCTCGCTGAGTAGGACATTGCATGCGCTACTGCTGAGCATGGGTCCTGGATTTGAATTCTAGGTCAGGCAAACCGTTATTGAGTTTTGTGCCCGGTTGCTGGCAATAGGGTCGCTCCTATTACATGGGAGTTAAATATAATTAGCGAAAAAAATTATACTTAGGTACACCAATTTATAAAACTAAATATTTACATAACCTAACTAACTAAATATAAAATAACATAAAAACTATATATTTACATAAACTAACTAACTATAAACTAACTTAAAAACAATAGGAGGCTTAGGCGTCAAAATACTCCTCCCCATCGCTGTCATCCGGAAACGTGCCCAGAAGACTGGCAGCATTGCCACGTTGAATGGCAATGCTTATTCTTTGCCCAAAGAAATAGCCCGCCCTCTGGTCTCGCGAAGTGTCAACAAGTCGACGAGATATTTCCTTAAAAAGCGAATGCGCACTTGGGCCCCATGACCCGAGTGTTTCGACCCCAATGGGCTCAAAACTATAACTGCCATTTAGAAATGTGTGCTAATATGTGATGTAATATGACGTTATGTCTTCGTAGAATTTAATAGAGCATGAGTAGGATAAGATAATAGCAAAGTAATATACCGAGTGCTAATTTTGTAAGTGAATCTCTTATTCTGTGCCAACTTTCGGATAGAAAAGTGCATGAACCAATTTCGATTCGTGCATTTTGTGAATCATGTTAGAGTAGATTAGGTGTTATTACTTCAACCGAATGGACAAGATTCGGCTGTCAAGTCTATATTTCCTCAAAAACTTTTGAATACCTACTATAATCGATTAGAAAAGTTTTTTTTATTTTATTTTTTTGTGAATGGCATTTCGCAGTTCAACCTAGGAGGTTGTCGTCTGCTTAACAGGACTATCCTGTGGGTGCCTTAAGAGTAAGGCCTCCAGCCAGGGCATAAAAACTTACAAACTAAGCGACTACACGCTAAGGGCACCTCCTGTGCGGTTCGGCTTAGGGCGTCGCTGGGGGAGGACTGCATGGGGACTGGCTGGATCTGAATGATATCATCATTTAGGGGCTGATTTAAAACTACTGGCACAGAATCGCGGGCTGGCTCGAGCGAGGGTCGGGGAGCGCATGGACGGCGAGGTCGGAAAGACGGCGGTTTGAGGGTGGTACACCTCTGCCCACATTTCGCCAGTTATGTTTAAGTTCTATGTAATGGGAGCCGACCCTATTACCATCAACCGAGCACAAATCTAAGTACCTGCTACTGAGAAATATCCGACGATAACATAATATAATAACACTTTGCCCGGTCGAATCCAGGACATCGTTCTTAGCAACCGCGTTTGAGACCACTAGACCGACCCCAAAACCTTTATTTAGGTAAACTACCACCACACATAATAGGCATTATTTACTTAGAAACCCAGGACTAATTTATTAAGGAGGTTTCCAATAGTAAAACGGTTACAGTAATCGGGTCTTGTGACCTTGGCCGTTCTAAATCTCCACTACATTAGTGAGGTCTGTCCGTCGATCAAGATTATCGTCCGATCTTATTGATTGATCCTATTCGGAATTTAATCAAGTAGTTTTATCTTGACTTTTCTTTATGGTATATTTTTATAATTACCTCTTACATGCACATAACGTGTGATAATATCCGGTTCCAGATTTGTGACATAGTAGAACTTTAACATTACTTAAGGTAATTCCTTAATTATAGCACGCTTAAGTAGAAATTGTCGAGTTTACAGCTTTAAATTGTCATTACAGAATCAGATCCTTCGAAGGTCAGCTCGGATCCAAAAGTTCATAAGTGATCGGTGTATCACTATATTTTTCTACTACAAGGATGCTTACCTAAAGAAGCAGGTTTCCGGTACAGACAAATCTGTGTGTGTACCAATCGGTGCAGGGTTAACTTGCATTAAAAAATTGACATAATTTAACTTGTAAGCATTATTGAAATTAATACCTGAAAGCACCCCTGTAAGTACCAGCTATAATATTAGTTTGCGAAGAGCTATCTTAAATTAACTCTCTCTCTTCTTCTTTAATCTTCTTCTTCTTCTTAATTACTCTCTAGACAAAGCATACACGTGTCGTTATCATAGCCTATCAAAAATCCTTACTCCAACACATAGGCTAACATAAATAATAGAAACATTGCATTAAATAAATAAATAAATAACATGTAATCCAAAATAAACAAAATCTACCGATAGTATGATATTTTTATAATTTTTAAGAACATTTCCTCAAAACTTATAAAAATATCTTCTATTCCCGCCATTCAATCGTCGGCCATCTTTATTAACCCACAGAGCACAGAAAAAACATGGCGTGTTTGTTTTAAAGCCGAGAAGCACAGATAATAAATATTTTGCTTTTGAATTTCGCTCAATAAAACTCGGCTGTGTGTTGCCAGTGTTTGTGTTTGTTCGTACGGTGGGATTTCAATTTGTTATATTTGATTTTCGTTATGATATAGATCGCTTTTTAATAGGATGAGAGACGTTAGGTAACTGGTACGGGCTTCTTTTTGGTTGGTAACTTTTTTTTCCGTGTTGGTACGAGCTAAAACGGTCGGCACAGCAAGGTGGTTTAAGGGTGCAGTGTAGCAGAAAATGCGATATAAACTATGCTATGGAGCATAGTTTTGGATAGTTGTGGTAGGGATACACAGACGCTCCATGTAAGACACTAGGTTTCAGCTGCATCCGGTAAGACTGAAAGCCGTCGCCAACTTTGTCGGGAAAAGCTAGGCCGATGAGTCCTTTCGATGATCCTCAAATAATCCTGCTGTTTATGTTCGTCGAAAGTTTGGGTATCAGGATACTTTATCATGTTATACAGGGAGTGAGGGACATCGACGCGAAAACGCTTACCACGTATCCAGTACATTATTTTGACCAACAAAGAAATTTTTCAACGCCAATTGTTTTTTTCCGATGAAATTTCCTATATGGGCTGAATATGAATATTGATCAGAAGGATGTACTGAGTACTTGGTAAGCCTTTTCGCGTCGGTGTCCCTTACTCCCCGTATTATGACACATTTTTTTTTATTAGTGACTAATAAAAAAAATGTTCTCAAAGGCTTTAATAAAAATCAATAACATTAAAATCCCCATCATAAGGCTGCGGTTCCAGTGAGGCGGAGCGGAGCAAAGCGGAGACGAGCTGTGCCGCGATTCACCAATCACATGGCGGAGTGGAGAAGAGATGTGGATTTCAAGCCATGTGATTGGTGAATCGCGGCACAGCTCGTCTCCGCTCCGCCTCAGTGGAACCGCAGCCTAAAGGCCTTTCAAGGAAACTGTAGAAAAATGTACATTACCATACGATGCTTTCATCAGGCGAAGTATACTTTTACTCTGAACTCCAATATGCTTACCTGTAAACAACAAATTATTCGTTAATGAAGAACATTTATATAGTATTGTAACAATTAAAAGTAGGACGCCATGTGGTTGGAACTGTGAGTTAATGGAAACCACAAATAAATAATTACAATAAATATTTGATAATGTTTTGCAGTCACCGAGGTAACTTGGGTCATAGCTGCTAGTAACTTGTCATTATTTACATAAATTTACTAGAATGTCAGAAAAAGAAAATAATGAGATGAAGGGAAATATACCATTCTGCAGCGAGACAGCAAAAGCTTACCAGACTTGATAAATCTCGCTAGAAGAGATAAAAACCATGTTTTTTTTTAGGATTTTTTTCAAGTTTTTTTTCCTGTATTTTGTCATAGTCTGATTTTGCTCAAACGGTCACACGGTCTACAAAATGTATCGGACAAAACCGGCCAAGTGCGAGTCGGACTCGCGCACGAAGACTTCCGTAACATTATTTCTAGAAACGAGCAAAAAAATTACTTTTTTGTATGAGGGCCCCCTTAAATATTTTTTAAATTCTGTTTTTAGTATTTGTTGTGATAGCGGCAACAGAAATACATAATCTGTAAAAATTTCAACTGGCTAACTATCACGGTTCATGAGATACAGCCTGGTGACAGACGGGCAGTCGGACGAACAGCGAAGTCTCAGTAATAGGGTCCCGTTTGACCCTTTGGGTACGGAACCCAAAAACAACAAAAGTTTGATTACCTCGTTAGTCTAGTGGTCACAATCGCGACTGGTAAGCATGAGGTCCTGGGTTCCATTTTCGGGTCCGGCCAATTGTTATTGAGTTTTTCCATCAGGAATTTCTCAGTCACGGAGTCTGGATTTGTGCCCGATTGATGGCAATAGGCTCGCTCCTATTACTTGGGACTTAAACATAACTGGCGAAATGTGGGTGTACTAACTAGCTATACCTAAACCCTTCGGGGATTACAGGCATTATGTTATGTAAAGTAAATAAATTAAAAAAAAAAAAAATTAGTAGCCTACGGAACCAGACAAAAAATTATAACTCCAAGATGCATCAATAAATAAAATCTTAAAGAACCATTTAAGTATGTCTCGGCTGTTACGTTTGAAGGACCATCTACAGGGGGAGCACAAATTCAATTTTAATTGAACGATGCCGATTCATTGGATGAGGGACAGGAGGGTGGACGATAAAATTAAACGTCAATCTTACTTTATAGGGACCGGATTACACTGATTTTTATATAACCTACAAATTGTGAGTGAATTTATTTGAATGCTAAAGGCTAAAAGGCTAAAAGTGAATTGCTAAAGATGTTGATAGGTAATTTACAGATAGTTTGAAATTGAGATATTCGATTTTGAATCTGAAGAGCTAGATTAAGTGAAATTCTATCACAGATACCGATGATGGAAATGTCAATAATAAATTGGCTTGACATATTGATTGTCATAGAAATAGAAAACGCTTTATAAAGCGATTATCATTTGTTTATGGCCTCTGCTTATTTTTATTCGAGCAGGGCCAGTAATTAGATTTTTTTTAAACGACCATTAATTTAACTTTAATAACTTCATTACAAAATTGACAGGAATTAAGACACACCAATTTTATTACGGAGAGATAAATTATTTCTTCAATCATTCATAAAATAAAACAAAGAATAGGACCACTTTGTACAAAACAAACTTTTCTCTTAAACACAGTAACACAAATCTTCCGTAGATACTAAATCTTCAAATTCTAGTTCTACAACGTTTTGCCATTATAACACTAGTGTGTAAAATAGTATATTCTAGCAAGTAATGCCATAAAGAATCTCCATATGACTTGGCTCGCTATTTGCGCCGGTTGCAAGGGAATTTAAACAAGTTGTGTACAGTGAACATGCTGTAGATAATAGGGCTGTCATGCTACCTCTCTGTTGAGGAAGAATGTAGTTCTGTTTACAAGAGAATTGTATGAAAATATGGGTTGTAACAGATATAACAGTTTCAGAATTGTTTAGGATATACTGTTTTGACGAAAGAGTGTGTTTTCTTATTTAATCATGGCTTGAGACAGCCATACTAATAATATTATAAATACGATATTAACTCTGTCTACTACTTTTTACTTTATGAAATTTGTCACTCAGGTAGACCATGAGATACATAGAATACTTTTTATCGCGCTTGTACGTTTCCATGGGATGATTCCCGACGCGGGTGAATCTGGCTGCAAACGCTAGCATCTGAGCATGTTAACCTTTGCGAAATATTTCAAATTTTCATCTAAAATACACACGTGACTGTATTACGAAATAATCTATCCACCTAACATGTAACATAACAACATTATTCAAAGTTTTATCTCAAATATTTCAGGCAGCCCTAACAACTGGCTCGTTATTCACAAAAATGACTAATAAACGTTACGTAGTCTTGGCAACACCCCTTATGATCAATACATAGTCATAAGGTTGAAGTTTGTTGCCTAACGCTCGGTTCACGACCTCAAGTGATGCGACTTGAAGTTCCTTACTCACAATACTCTTGGCCTTACCCCTGGCAGTACCAAGTGATTGAAATAATACTACTAATTCGGACAAGACTAGTACTTTTTGAAATTACTGCACAGAATTTGCATAACGTGTCGCGAAAGGACTACCATCCAAAATGTATGTGACAAAGCTGGTGGTGGCAACTTGGAATAGACGGTTTACTATGGTGGTATAGTTTGGAAAATACCAAAGCCAAGGCCCACCGTACCACCAAAGTAAGGCCTTGGAGATGGTGGGTCTGTAAAGCCGGTCATGGACGAAAGGTTATGCATGACGGTTTAAACAAAACCTTCCTACAAATCTGCGTCTAATAACGCGAGTTTATACGTCAAGCCATGTCATTTGTTTTCGCAGCCGCTGTCGCGAAACGCGTGTCGTCTATAGCTTGTAGCTCGTGGCCAAGCACTAACACGGTTATTCGTACATATAATGTTATGACCCACCAAACTGTTGTTTTTAACGCTTCTGAAGCCTAAAAACTTGTACTTACGTTTTTTCGATACATTTTGTAGACTGTGTTTACATGAGGGGTTTAAACTGAAGCTTTGAGAATACAAAGTAAATATTTTATGGTAATATAATATCTGTGTTGTGTACTCTCTTGACCCTTATGGGGCTTCCTTTGTGAGGGTCGGACATATAAGCTAATGATTAGACACGGGGTACATCAGTGTAGAATTTAAAATTGTAATTTTTAGTGTCACGTTTGTTTGTTGGTTGACTTTGTCAAGAGTCCAGAGAGACCAGAGAGAGAGAGAGAGTGAGTCGACTCGAGTTTGTCCAGAGAGTCTGGAGGCTGACATCCAGTCTTACCAAGGGGTATCGTATTACCCAGTTACTGGGTTGTGGAGGTCAGATAGGCAGTCGCTCCATGTAAATTACTGGTACTCAGCTGCATACGGTTAGACTGGAAGCTGACCCCAAAATTGTTTAGGAAAAGGCTAGGCAGATGATGGTGGTTGACATCGTCAAGACTACTCAGTAATTAAGTGGTTTCTACTTTAATAACGTAGGTTTTTCGTAAATTCAGATCACACGGAAAGTTTTCGACAAGTTTTTTTGTTCATACATACAAATATACTTTTTGGACCGTCTAAACCTAGTACGGTACGGTCTAAGTCTAAAAACATGAATAAATAAATACAAATTCCGATAGAATACTTTCCAGAGTAAAAATTCAGCCACCTGACCTCCAAAAAAAAATCTACGCACGCGTAACATTTCAGACCCACTTTTCCTTCTCAAACCATAACGACTTCGCATCCTCAAAGTTGAAGGGCCAACGTACGGAAAAGGTGCTCCGAACAAAATTAAATTACAATGATTTACTTTAGCGAAACCTGCCCGGAATTTAAATCTGGTATGCTGGTATACCAAACCGCTTTTTGACTTGGTGCGATTTACCTTCTCCCGCGGCCATGTTATTACAAAAACAGTTGAGTATAACCTAGAATGAACATTTTGTATAGCTGGCTGAGATGAGATCTAATTTTCAGAAATAAATATAATCTAATATTTACTAATCATAAAGCTGAAGAGATTGTTTGTTTGCTTGAACGCGCTAATCTCAGGACCTACTGTCGGATTTAAATTTTTTAAATTAATTATTTCAGTGTTAGATAGCCCATTTATCGAGGAAGGCTGTAGGCTATATCAGCCCACAAGGCTTATAATACCATAATATAAAGAAAATTAAACAGAAAATAAAAAGAAATCAGAATCCATTTTGTTCTTACAGAAGCTTACAATATAAACAGTTGTTCCATTATATTCGAATTCCCTATAGCCTTACGATAATTCGTTTGTCAAAATGAGCTTACAATAACTTTGAATATTAAAATATTCAGTAGAAAGTGGAAGCTCTAACCTTTGATATTTGACCTGTAAGGTAGATTTAACAATAACTAATACCTAGGAAATATTCTGAATAAATAATGATTTGAATAGGGTTATTTTAATCTTTGCAATCTCATATGTAACCGATGGCTGGATAAAATATTTTTCGCTCATACACAAATCTGCCTATACACAGTATACACACCACATCATCACGCCATTACGCCTCTCATCCCCGAAAGGTTAGGCAGACAGGTGTACCTAACCAAGTTTTGTTATGTAATAGGGACCGAGCCTATTCCCATCAATCACAAATCCAAATGGCAGAAATCCAGACACCGTGGTTACTATTGAGAAATTCCGGGTGATCGCAAGCGCGACCCCTAAGCAAGAGGTCCCTGGATTCGATTTTCAGATCGGGCAAATCGTTATTAAGTATTTTTTTTATGAAGAATTTTTAAGTAGCAGCCTAGAAGTCTCGATTTTTCCCAGTTTGATGGCAATAGGCCTGACCCCTATTACATGGGACTTAACAGGCGTGATGTCGTTATGTTGAAACCATAAATCTACTATGATAATACTTTAACTAGTGTTTAACTTTATTTTTGTTTACTCTCAGCTGAGCTCAATAAACTAAAAGACCTCGTAAATTATGAGATTTATTCTCCTAAAAGTATGTCCGGAATGAGAGAGCCTAATGAGCTTTTGTTAATCTAGGAAGAGCACCGGTCTAGATAATGTGGTGGTGCTAAATTAGCAGACTTTAAATCTAGAATAAATCAGGATTATCAGGTAGGCAACTAATTACCTGTATGTTGCTGCAATTAACTTAGAACAAGTAACTTTTTTGGTAGGCGAGTGACTTAAAAAATGTGCTCTATTTAGACTGACATACGATAAAGATTACATAATTCCGTAATGCTCAAGATTTCTTCTAACATTATGTGATGTCACTGAAAAGTGAAAAGTGCCATACTCTCTATCAGCCGACGTATATCTTCTGTGATTCTAAGGTCGAGATCTTTAAACGATTCTTCGCACGCGCCTACTTTGGCTAAGCATCACTGTCAAACTACAATTGCAATATAGAAAAATGTCGTGAGGAAAGTTTTGAGGAAGAATGTGGATGGGTATAAGAGTAGAGGAATACCAAAGAAACGATGGATGGCCTGTGTGAAGGATGAAATGGCAAGAAAGGAGATCTTCTCCAGAAAAGGATCTTGTCCCATGAGATGACAAGTAATAAAGAAGTATGGAAGAAGAAGACATGCTACGCCGACCCCTAATAAATTGGTTAAGGGCAAGAGAATGATGATGACAAGAGAAGTATGAAAGGGCTAAGTAAAGACTAGATAAGACTTTACTTAGCTTATGTTGAGTAGAATTTGGCCTGAAAATTGACCAAGTTTATCGACAGTCAAGTCTGTCTGATGCAATAATCAATTTTGTTGATTGGGTAGAATCGAAGACAATAATGTGACTTTGCACATACATAATTGTTTTCCCTAACCACTCGTAAATTCCCGTATACAGAACAATAAACGATTGTCAGATATTTCATTGAAATCTGATTACGCAAACAGACTTGCATTGAGGAAGCATGACACCTAATGCCATTGGTAAATATGTATACATGCATCCAACTATATGTGAATCGTGTTGAATCATTCGTAGTAAATAATAAGTAATATTGAGTATAAAAGTGTGTTGCAAATATCAATAGGAATGTTGATTCACTGATAAACAGTAGCGCTGTCATATGTATAAATAAAATATATCTTGTTTATCTTAAGTGCAGTCTGTTCGGATTTATCTAGTCTTATCTACCAACATGGTCTTACAGCAAACAAAGCACGTCGGTTTCCGAGTGACGGTTTATATAGGGAGAGTGATAATTAGTGACCGATACTTAAACACGTGATTATAATCATGACAACAAACAGCTTTCCCAAAAAAACCTTTTTTTTTAAACTCATTCACTTTTATTGCAATAATACAACAGCCGTATGAAATTCGCGCGCGCGCGCCTGTGGCATCAGCTTGTGATAAAAGTGAGTGAGTATAAAAAAAATGTTTCTTTGGAAAAGCTGTTTGTTATCATGAGTATAATCACGTGTTTAAGTATCGGTCACTAATTAATTACCTGTCACCCTATATTATAAAAATCTTTAGCCACTAGTAATTGTCGTGTGATAAGAGACAAATCGAAAAGCAAAGGCAATCACAGAAAGGTGAAAGTGATCGGATTTCTTCTGCAATTTTTTTGACTTGCCCCAACAACCTGAAACCTGTCTTCTTCCCAATTCTTCAACTCTTAGCCACCCAATGCTGAGTGTACGTCTCTTCCAAATCTCTCTACTTTTGGCGGTTATGTGTCATGGCTATTCAGTTTCTTCCGGCAACTTTAATGAGATCGTCCGTCCACCTAGTCCGTTGTCTTCCCACATTCCACCATCCCATCCGTGGTCTCCACTCCAACACTTTCTTTCCTCATCTTTCATCAAGTCTACGAACTCAAACCGTCAGTCTACAAAAACATACTTTACGCATAATCAAGTGCTTTATAATGGTAAGATATTGCTTTCTACGTCTTCCCTTTTTGCTAGAAGAAATGACAGCAGTGAACCCAATTAATCGATTTATTGTACTACGGAATCATAAAATACATAAAAGGCCAGAATAAAGTACACACCTGCAATAGCTGAGTGCAAATAGGCAAAAATTCCGGTCGAATGTCGAAAAGAAGTTTGGCGAAATATTTGATTTCTCGCGAAAAAATCCTTTGTGCAAAAACCAGTGTAGTATTTTAAGGTAAAAAACCATGTATTAAATATAAATACCGTACTTGAACTGAAACGATTTCTTCAATATATGTCAAGTTTTCGTGGAAAACTTCTAGTGGTATGTATGGTCGTTTGTTTGCCTGCTTTGCATATAAATTGTTTTCGACGCTATGAATTCTGATATGGATAAATTTTCGCGCCATGTAAGGAATTTTGTCACACCTACGGAATATTCGAGGTTCGGCGTTTTTTAATACGGTGTTACACGTGCAAATATATAAATTAATGATAAAATATAACATCACACCTGTGGGCAAACGTGTACCTAAAACTACACCCACATATCGCCAGATATGAGTACCTACGTGTCACGGAATGAGGGACGCCCTATTGTCAAATTGTCTTCAACTGGGCACAAATCCAGACCCCGCAAGATTGCCTACAGAAATGCACACTTATGCGCGGATTATCAACGCTCTGTATAGCGCTAACAGTAGAAATTCCAATACTAATATAGTAAAAAACTAACTTCTGCCCGCGACTTCGCCCGCGTGGAGTACCGAAATTAAAAATATACTATGTTTAATTCAGGTTATGAAGTGTACCAAGTGTTACTTAATCAATTTAGTCGTTTTTGCGTGAATGAGTAAGAGCCGTTCATCCGCACAAACTTTAGCATAAATTATAATAGCAGCAAATTAAGGCGTTCAGTAATCTGTAGCTCAGTGTTTGTTTAAACTCCACACGTACATTTGACACTATCATAAAACTGGCTGACGGTTCTAAAAAGCCTTTAAAAAAACATTTTGAGCTTCTAAAAATGTATTGTATTTGTAGCTGACTAAGCCTCAAGTTGTTAGGAACACTCGAGAGCTAATTAACAGTTTGAGAATCACTGCAGTGTGCTAATGACATCCAAGTGTCTATTAGACTGGCCTATTTTTGTCGTGTGAGAAATACGTTCACGAAAAGTTATTGAAAATGGACCTTAGATATTTGAGACTGTTTTACATAACATAAAATCATGCCTTTATTCTTCGAAGGGTCAGGCAGGTGTACCAAATAGTACACCAGCATTTCGGCAGTCATAAGTCCCATTTGATAAGGGTTGTTCTGTATGGTGTCGGACGTAAAGAATAGCACCATCCCATATTATCTTTCCGTGGGTGTCGTAAGAGGCGACTAAGGGACTTTCCAGAGAATGGACAGCAGCATTCTCTGTGTTTTTTGTAACAACCGTACTGTGATCGCCAACTCGCCTGCCAAGCGTGGCGATTATGGCAAAATCCCCTTTATGTATACTTGGGGGTTGGCCTATGTCCAGCAGTGGACGTATTCCGGCTGAAATGATGATGATGATGATGTTAGGGGTTTAGGCTATTACCATCAACCGAGCAAAAAACTACAAGCAAGTTAATAATTTGTTACTGAGAAATTCCTGATGGAAAAATCCCAATATCACTTTGACCGACCCAGGAATCGAAGCAGGGCTTCATGCTCAGCAGTCGCGCCTGTGACCACTCAACCAACAAATATTAAACTATACCGTACACACAATATTTCACTAGTGAGGTTTATTTTGAAAGCCTAGTAAGATTTTTCACTCTCAAACTGGCAAAACACGACCCGAACAAGAACCATGTTTAACTTAAAGTACGTAATGCATTTCGCCCCAAGGCCAGCACACACTACACGAAAACTTTATGCCAATCCACTATACGAAACCCCTTCACCCGTTTAACGCCACATTTATGATAATACGACCTTTTACTGAACCCTGTGTGAAAAGGGCCTGTGACGTCAAACACAATTATTGTCCCTTGCAAACTTTCAATAAATATCGCGTTCCTATGCATACGCCGTCAGCCCCATAGATTTGTAAACAGACCCTCACTCATCCGGGTTTTCATTTACTTAGGTTGCTATCTGAATATTTACAACTAAACGGTAAATGTCCGTAAAATCGCCGCCTCTGTAATTAATGTAAAACATTTCACAAATTGGATTATGGAAACTATGTGCACGGTTTTAAAATTCTGTGTGGAGGGATGCCGCACATTATTCGAGGGGTTTAGTCTATGGTTTTAATGTAAAAGGCTATGGTTTTGGCTAGTAATTTAATGAGGCTGTACACTGTAGCCATATTTAAAATCTAAAAAAAATTGGGCCGTAAAAATCATTAGGTTTGCGTGTTTGGTTAATGCTTGTGCACAAGTTATTGCCACCACAGTTCGCCTGGTTGTCAGTCCGGGCTTCTGATGATGAATTTTAATGAACCCATAAATGTATGAGCTAACGGAACCCGTCATCACGATACGATCAAACATACGTACCTACTACACCGTGTTCTTTAAATAAGCGGCAATTTTGGCACTATTAAAGACAAATAAGAAAACAAACTAGGAAAGTAAATTTTACAAACTCGCACGGGGCCCCATCATGGATTATTCAGGGACTCTAACTGTAACCGTTACAAGTGTTTTTAACACTGTTTTTTAAAACAGTTATAACAGAAAAACACTTTTAAATGTAACAGATACTGTAAGCTTTTGTATGTGTTAATAAGTGTTAATATGTGTAACTGAAATAATCAATTATAGCTTTCGTACGCTGCGTTTATCTGTTACACTTATTAACACTTATCATCAGCCTAGTCTTTTCCCAAACTATCTTGGGGTCGGCTTCCAGTCTAACCGGATGCAGCTGAGTACCAGTATATTACACGAAGCGACTGCCTATCTGACCTCCACAACCCAGTAACTGGGTAATACGATACTTCTTGGTAAGACTGGATGTCAGACTTTTAGCTTCTGACTACTCGTAACGACTGTCAAAGATCTACAAATGACAGCCGGGACCAACGGCTTAACGTGCTTTCCGAGGCACGGAGGAAACTCGATATAAATTTATGGTCACCCATCCACAGACCAACCTCGGCATGCACGACTTAATCTTTAAAGATCGACCTGGGCGGCTGTTATTATTTAGCTACGAGCTCCTCAGGCTCCTCACACTTATTAACACTGTTAACACTTTTATGTCTATTACAGATATTTTACGGTTAAAAACACATTGTTACATATTTGATTCTGTTACCAAATCAACATGTAACACTAAAACACTTGTCCCAGAATTATTGTATGGCCACCTCTTTCTCTCAGAGAATAGGCCTGCTAATAAATCACAATTCTTGGAATCTAAAATTAAGCTACAAAAACGTTTACTTACATTCTAAATAAACTGCAGCATTTGAGTACAGAATGGCCTTTAACACAGAAACCATTGTCGTTCTAGACCGAAATAGACTCACTCTAGAATTAATAGCAAGTAGTTACCATGCTGATAGCAGGCTCCTGCAAGCAAATGCTCAAAGAGGTAACTGGTGAGTGCTCGAGTAAAAGCGATGCCGATCAAGTGCCGGCCGTAGAAGCGACATTCCTTAATAGTGGGTCAACTTGATATACGGGAAACAATTTGTACGCACACCTATACGACCATTCCAGTGCCCCATTTCCATTACAAAGCCATATTCACGTATTGGGCACAAATAATCTTGGAAGTACTAGAGGAAGACGAAGGCT
The DNA here is from genome assembly GCA_949152445.1 of Cerastis rubricosa. NCBI lineage: Eukaryota > Metazoa > Arthropoda > Insecta > Lepidoptera > Noctuidae > Cerastis > Cerastis rubricosa. The sequence continues at coordinate 7,960,698 of OX424547.1, forward strand.
TCACGTTTTTTAGGTTCCATTCCCAAAGGGTCGAACGGGACCCTATTACTGAGACTTCGCTGTCCGTCCGTCTGTCACCAGGCTGTATCTCATTAAACGTGATAGTTAGCCAGTTTTCTACAGATTATGTATTTCTGTGCCGCTATAACAACAAATACTAAATACAGAATAAAATAAATATTTAAGGGGGCTTCCATACAAAAGTGTTTTTTTTTTGCTCGTTTTTATAACTAATGGTACGGAACCCTTCGTGCGCGAGTCCAACTCGCAGTTGGCCGGTTTTTATTATTCATAAAGCTTTTTTCTTTTTTCATAAAGCTTAGAATGCGACATAAGAATAACATCACGCCTGTAATCCTCAAAGTGTAATGCAGATGTGTATCTAATAGAACATTTTTTTTTTTATGAATGGCAACTCGTAGTTCAACCTCTGAGGCTGGCTACTGCTTAACCGGGCAAAACCTGTGGATGCCTTGAATTTAAGGCCTCCAGCTAGGCAAAACCTGTGGATGCCTTGAATTTAAGGCCTCCAGCTAGGCAAAACCTGTGGATGCCTTGAATTTAAGGCCTCCAGCTAGGCAAAAAGCTTATAAACTAAGCGACAACGCTAAGGGCACCCCCTGTGGGGTACGAGCCTCGGCTTAGGGCGTCGCTGGGGGAGGGCAGCAAAGGGACAGGCTCCACATTTTGCCAGTTATATATGTATAAGTCCCATGGAATAGGGGGCGAGCCTATTGTCTTCAACCGGGAATGCGACAATATTATTAAGAAGAATCCACGTAATAATTGGCTTTAATTTGGACTCAAGTTCACGTAAACATCAAAATACAAATACATACACTATCGACCATTTTAAATGACCTACTACAATACGGAATGCAATAATAAGTGTAAATTGCCATTCAGAACAATGAACAATGTAAAAGTATGCCAAATATTTTTACACTTCCACCCACAAAGAGCAGTAAACATTTATTGCATTCAAAATGGCCTATAACTGAACAGATTTCTCAGAAACCCGTTTGTACATAGTGTTGCCCACGGCTTCGCTTGTAATAAAGGGTTTTAACCGTGTTTGGGATTTTATTTTAGGAGCTTACAATATTAGTTGTTCTCCGTAAATTACGTTACTTACTACATTTATTTTGTTCAGTTCGTATCTAAAAGATTAATAATTTTTCTATGAAAGATAATCAGTTTACGTATTTGATAAAATACAGTTTCAGTGACCGTAAAAAAGGTGACTTTCAGATTCTAAATGTATAATGATAGATATTATATCAGTTTATATCTTATCAATACATTTCAAATAAAGCATGTTACATTTTTATCACAAAACAAAATTAAAATAAAGGCTGTTACATTTTGAAGTTACGTGTCATTTAAAATAACGGCTTAAATTTTTCACACTGGAAAGTGGAATCAATTTAATATTTAAATGCAAAGCTAACAATATCACTATAAAAACAATGGTATTAGCTTATAGAAATGATAATTATTGTAATGCGGGCACAGCACGGATGTGCAATTATGATAATTTTAAGAAATAACAATACAATATGGAAACAATGACTATTCCCATAGCGGATACAATTCTCAGCGACAATGCGTTACTTTTATATGAAGTCGGTTAAATAAAAGTGGCCTAGATTGTTTATTAATTGGAGTTTTTATTAACAATGTCAACAACTTAACCGTTGAAGTACAGTTGGTACGGAAATTAAGTGATCCTTTTTACGAACAAAAGAAGTTTATTGAGAGCTTGGTTACAAGTGGTAGTCCCAAGGTTATGTATTTTCTTTTCTTCCTTTCTTGCTGGCTCTGAGAATGTATGTTTATACTAAGTTCAGTAACTAAAAATTTCGGAACATTAATCCATAATTTCAATGCACCACACGTTCAGAAACAAACGCTTTCAGCAAAGCGAATGTTTGAATAAAAATTTAATATTTATAAACTGAAATTTATACAGTCAATTGGACAAATTAAACATATTGCAGTGAATCTCATGAAAACTGTTACAATATTTCGATACAGCCGCACTGAATTTTTTTGAATATTAATACGATATGATAATAATGCGAATTTTTGTTGTGAACTGGCAACTCACAATGAACGTTGCAAAGTCGTTACTGGAAAACGAAAACGTAATAATAAATTGTATTGCAAAATTATTATGACATTTTTCGACGCATCATTCATCATCATCTGCCTAGGCTTTTCCCATACTATCTTAGGGTCGGCTTCCAGTCTAACCGGATGCAGCTGAGTACCAGTATTTTACGTGAAGCGACTGCCTATCTGACTTCCACAACCCAGTAACTGGGTAATACAATACTTCTGTGTAAGACTGGATGTCAGACTACTGGCTTCTGACTACTCGTAACGACTGTCAAAGATCTACAAATGACAGCCGGTACCAACGGCTTGACGTGCTTTCCGAGGCACGGAGGAAACTCGGTATGTAATTATGGTCACCCATCCACGGATCTACCTCGGCAAGCAAGGCTTAACCTTAAAAATCGACCAATGCGGCTGTTATTATTAGGCCACTAGCTCCTCGAACGCATCATTGAGGTCGAGAAAATGTTACATTTTCCAATTGTTTTAGAATTCCCATGATGAAGTCAAGCAGATTGTAGATGGGGCACCCGAGCTAAACCTACTACGTGATTTTCAAAGATACTCCATGCGAAGGGGCTAAATCTAGGAAATTCCGAACAGCTATGCTACGACCCTAAAAACTTAACAAATTTGCCGCAAAACCATTAACACCAGCCAGGATATAAATAAAATTGATATTTTTCACAAAACCGAACGGTCGCTACTGTAACACGCTAGTCAAAATTTAAATTTTTGCTCATCGGAAATAGAGGCCTTTGTGAAAGAACCAATTATTTTTTTGCATGGCCGCTTTTCCAATACAGTTGAATTAATCTCCAGGCTGTTTGTTTTCGTTCTAAAGATATTATTGGACCTTTGTACCATGCGCTTTTTGTGGGCACCGGTCAATTTTCAATGAATTATAGATAGATATTTTTTCATTGGCATTTTTAGAGACTCTTTGAAATAACTAGAGCGTATTAGGTAATTATTAATGCATGGATTGTTCCGTTTAATCGAAAAGAAGGAATAATTTGCAAAAAAATACGGAACGTTTTCTACCATCTGCTTTTTGTCAAATAGAACGAATCCCTAAATAAACAGTTAAGCGAATTACACACACACAAATGCACACATCAACTATACAATTTGACATAGTTTGTCCTTCCGAAATAAAAAAACATGGCACCACTTGTGATAAATTAACTACGGAACAATGACACCGTCAAAAATCTGATTTAGTGGGGTATTACACAATCATGGTTCGTTAAACCGCGGACAAAACCCAACATATTTTAGTCGGAACCCCACCGAATAGCAAACTAGCTGTTTAGTTTCAACCCTAAATTTATACCATTCGTTTTAGGGTTGTCAATTTACCGAAGCTTTAGGTCGCATGATTCAATTATGAAATACAATTAGAATTGTGTTTGTTTAGAACATGTGTTTGAGTAGCTAGCAAGAGTTTATTATAACAGCAGAGCTTCGGACCAGTGAAAGGGACGTTCGTTATAGTCTTGTTGTTGTCATGAATAATTCGAGTATTTATTTTTTGTTCACTTGGAATATACTGTATTTTTTACTGATCTCAAAATTTACAACAAAATCATTTTCCTGCCGTAGTCCTATGTCATTTACTCCTTTTTTAGGGTTCCGTACCCAAAGGGTCAAACGGGACCCTATTACTGAGACTTCGCTGTCCGTCCGTCCGTCTGTCACCAGGCTGTATCTCATGAACCTTGATAGTTAGCGAGTTGAAATTTCTACAGGTTATGTATTTCTATTGACGCTATAACAACAAACAATAAAAAAAGAAAAATTTAATATTTAAGGGGGGCTCCAATACAAAAAAGTTTTTATTTTTCGTTTTTATAAATAATGGTACGGAACCCTTCGTGCGCGAATCTGTCTCGCACTTAGCCGGTTTTCTTTCATATCATTCCTCACATAATGTATCCATCTTTTCCTTGTTCTTCCTCTGCCTCTCCATCCATAACCATATATATTCATCACTCTTTTAGTCACATCCGAGTCATCCCTCCTCATTACATGTCCATACCAAGACAGTCGATTCCCTTTCAACTTTTCTGTAACTGGTGCAATTTTCAAAATATCTCTAACATATCTTGAAATTGACATCTAAAACTTCATAAGTTGACCTAGATTTTCAATACTTTTCCCAATAAATATTTATTTATTCATCAACTCCTATTATCCAAAACTTTCGTACAACTGGGCACCCTAAGCTGAATGATGAATAAAAATGCAAATCGCTCCGGGCGAACGGAAGAATGATTTTGAATAGCGCGTAAATTGAGAACAGGTGTATAGAAGGGTACTAACCGGTTTGAACCGGTTTAGAAACGATAAAACAAGATGGGCGAAGTTACATCGCAATGAATTTTTATTATAATACTAATGAAGAATAAGCACTTTTAATGGGTTATTTTTTTTGGAAAAATGTTGGGGTGCTTTTGTAATTTTTTGAGAGGATAAAGCTTGTAGCTTGTTGGGTTAGATTTTTTCTGTGTTCGTATTTTTAAATGTTGAGGGGCAGTATTTATAACAGATGTCTGTATTTGCCAAGAGGACTAGTGGCAGACGTTTTAGCTCTTTTGACAAATGAAAAACTAATTATTTTCCGAGCATAAACTTCAGAACTTCGTAATTCAAAAATTTTATAATCAAAACGCCAACTGTGCTTCGAAGACCTTTTTTCTTTTACGAATAAGATCGCCTAATGTATATTTCTCTGTATATTTTAAGTGTTACTCTTTCATCAGCTGCCTAGCCTTTTCCACAAACTATTTTGGGGTCGGCTTCCAGTCTAACCGGATGCAGCTGAATACCAGTATTTTACATTAAGCGACTGCCTATCTGACCTCCATAACCCATTAACTGGGTAATGCGATACCCCTTGGTAAGACTGGATATCAGATAACTGTTACCCTTTATTACACTTAAAACATCCCTACCTATATTCAGGTGGTAACGCATTGCTATACGTCTTGTGACACGAACAACTTCAAACGACATGCGCGTGCGTCATGTTTCTTTCACGTTGAAAGTTGCGTCTCCATAACACATTGTCCTGCTCTAAGTAATCTCTTTCATTTGTTTTTTTTTCGGTGCCTCTGTCCACACGCTTGCGCTTGAGAGTATATCTATATAGAGACCCAGCGATATCATAATCTGCCTAGCCTTTTCCCAACTGTGTTGGGGTCGGCTTCCAGACAAACGAGATACGGCTGAATTGGTATTCAGCCAAAACACTGGTGTGTTTTACATGGAGCGACTGCCTATCTGACCTCCGCAAACCAATTAGTACTGGGTAATAAAATACCTCTAGCTTGCTAAGACTGGTTGTCGGACTTTCTGGCCACTGCCACCACCTGTAACGACGTCAAAGATCTAGAAATGACAGCCGGTACCAACACGGAGGAAACTCGGTATTTAATGGGTGGTCACCCATCCACGGACCAACCTAAGCAAGCGCGGTTTAACCTAAAGATCAACCCGAGTAGGTTTAATTATTTAGCCACGTCCAAGCGATAACAATATCCGAATAATTACCTAAAGCCCTCTTCACAAGTCTAGAGAATCTCATGCTTCGCCCCGCCAACATAAAGGGGGGTCATCAGTGTAGTTAGTAACGGAGGGATGAACGTAATACCCCGGTGTTGGACGCCAAGGTACAGATTACTATGGAGGTTAATTTGTTGAGGGAACACTGGACAGGGAGAGGCTTATGCAGGCTGGAATAATAATACGAGGAGTATGAAGCTCGATTGGCGTTGTAATTATGTAATGGGAACGAAATATTAATTAGCTAATTTACAACTAAGCGCTTGAGACCTTAATCTGATGTGGGGCTGTCAAACGTCATACAAATGTCATGTTGTTCGAAATTTAAAATTGGAGTTCTCGTTCTAAATCAAGATCTCAAGAAGACTATTGTGATACTGAGACGCTTCGTTGTTCAAGCTAAAGAATTAGTTAAGCTATGCAACAAATCTGTTATTGGTGGAGATTAATTTTTTAGAGATTTATTTTCGATATTTCTAAGGTCTCTGAGGCAGGGCAAAATAACTATCACGTTTTCGAACCACCAATCAGCTTGAACTTTTTAACCAAACACTTTTCAGAAGCGTCTGTAAATGGTTTAATTCCAAAAACCGTCAGCCTATCAATTCATACTTTTTCTTTCATATCTTTCCCCACACAATCCATCCTTTGGTGTAATTAAAATATAAACTTTAAAGTTTCGAGATAAAGGTATCTATTTCTCTTTGCCTACATTCAATAAAAAAAAAACAACCGGCCATCCGGCGCCCTTCGTGCCTAAAATAACGGATACAGCAAATCGATACTGAACCAAAATCAAGACAACTAATAAAACAACAATAAATTAATCACATCACTGCGGCTGTGTCAAGTCCAAGGACACAAATGAGTCAGTTATAAATCGGTTCTGACTCAACATTCCTTTAGATACACCTAATATAATATATGTTACGGTTTTATATAACAAAAGAATAAAAAACCGGGACATTCGTGCCGTGTGGTCCGTGACTTAGATTAAGGTCACCATCTTTACTATTCGTCCTATATGCGGGTAGTAAATCAGGTGGACAGCCGGGTAGAAAGAGAAACTAGATATGTATTAATCACATTATGTAATTGGGAATGCAGATTGGGCTTTACGGAAACCAGGCGAGATTTGTCTCTTTCTCAAAACAAAAGGACATGGTTTGTAGAAGATGGCGGTACGAGCTGGACAAGACCAGTGACCAGTGGTCCTCATTGGCCTGGATCGAAACAACTAGAAGTCATGGGGAGAGGCTTTTGCCCAGCAGTGGGATGACGCAGGAGAACAGTAACGGTATCAGGGTTTTTATTGTAGTTCACTATACAATAAATGACAAGATGATTTCTACACAGTAAGGCGGGATTTCATCTGCCTAGCCTTTTCTCAAACTACACACATCAAAAGTGTCTAGGGATCAAGCATTTTTATGCGGATTTCTTGAGATTGAGATGTGGCTTTGTAATAAATTTATGATTTTATAAATTTATATGGATCCTTGTTGGTGCATTTCATAATTTGAATCAGGAACTGTGAATCAAATTCGAGTAAAAGATGAAAATCAGCTGTCAATATTTTGCCTATAAAAACATACAATGCATTGAAGACATTATTAGTGCTACTGTTTCCCTACTACTGATTAAAACCAACGTTATTATGGAGCGGCGACGTCATTTAAGCAGGGAAGAAATGCTCAGAGCCGTGGGAATGATAGAAGCTGGTTCCCGGCAACGTACTGTGGCTTTATTTTATTTTATTTTATTTATTCAGGGACAATAAACAGCTACAATATGTGTTGGAACAGGGGAAGATAACACAAAATATTAACAATATTGCAGCCCACTACATTATCCACATATTAACAAAAGAAAATATGATAATGAGTGCCACTAGATAGGCAATAAATAATACAATAATTACATCACATTAATAACAAATAATTATAGAAATATCAATTGGTAATCATTAAACAATTAAATAAACGAAATATTAATTACATCATGCAAAATAGAAATTATTATTGATTTGATTGCTTGGCAACAGAATAATAATTAACACTAAAATTAAATAAATAATAAAATCTAAACTAAGTTACATTCCTAATAACATCATTGGTTAATAATAATTTTCATAACATTAGATTTAAAGTTGGATTTTGAGCACATAAAAATATCAATATTAATAAAATTACAATTATAAGATTCAACCATTCGACGGATAGGGCAGCGCAAACCAGAATTAGTTCGACAGGTATTGACAGCAAATAGGGTACCTGCACGGGTACTACGTATATTAACGGTGCGTGGGACTACATAACATAGCTTGCTCGTTAGATCGATGCAATCAAAATCACCACGAACAATACCATACAGTACAGACGCCTCTAGATACTTACGTCTAGATTCTAGGTTGACCAGCCCATATTTATCTAGCAATTGAGAGTACAATTGAGCTTTAGCTTTAGCTCTGAATACAAGTCAGAGTGTTATCAGTCGACTTTGGACACGTTACCGAAGCACTGGTACCGTGGCTGAGCGCCATGGAGGACGGTATCGCTGCACCACACGGAGACAAGACCGATACATTCAAATCTTAACTCGAAGAGCTCCAACAATAACCGCCATGATGTTAGCCGTGAGGCTTCATCACTCTTCAGGGAACTTAATTAGCGACCAAACAGTCAGAAACCGCTTGCATGAAGTGAACCTTCATTCCCGAAGACCGCTACGGGTACCACCTATAGCAATGCACAATCGTAGGATTCGATATCAATGGGCTCTTGAACACAGAAATTGGGCAGAAGAACAATGGCGTTTCGTGTGCTTTTCTGATGAGTCTCGTTTTGGTATGAGACCGGATACAAGACGTATACGACACTGGAGAACCCCTGGACGCCAACAGCGATTAAAATCCTGCCAGGAAGTCCATCCTTATAGTGGTGGAACCATCATGGTATGGGCGGGTATTTGGATCGGCGGAAGAACTGAGTTGATTTGGATCAGAGGCAACCTCAACGCTCAAATTTATGCTGAGACGATTGTATCAGTCGTCATCGTTCCTCTACAAGTGCAAATCGGTCCCTTATTTCGGTTAATGCATGATAATGCACGACCGCACACCGCAAGAGTTGTAAGACAGACTCTCGCCGCAGCTAACATCAATGTCCTGCCCTGGCCTGCTCAGTCGCCAGACTTGAACCCGATTGAGCATGCATGGGATATGCTACAGAGAAGAGCTCTGCCGAATATGGAGGGTATCCAGTCGCAAGAAGACCTTTTTTTGTTGTTGCAACGAACATGGGCGGCCATTCCACAGCGTGATTTGGATGAACTCATTTTGAGTATGCCAAACCGATGTTCTTGTGTTGTTAGTGTTCGCGGTAGAAACACGGATTATTAATTGTTTAAGTTACCCAATAAAATTTTAAAGAAAACTGTTATTTCAGTCTTTTTTTCGAACTTTAATGTTAGTGGTTCAAATGTCAAAAATCCCTTTATTAGAAAATGGCAAATTTCTTTATTAATGCAAAGGTGACTTGGTTTGTCGTTACTGTGACAAACGAAAACACTTTATTTGATGAATCCTTAAAGAAAATTTTAATTAATATCAATCAGGAGAAAAGTTATTGCAAAAATATATGTTGATCCCTAGACACTTTTGATGTGTGTATCTTGGGGTCGGCTTCCATTATAACCGGATGTAGCTGAGTACCAGTATTTTACATAAAACGACTGCCTATCTGACCGCTACAACCTAGTAACTGGGTATTACGATACCCGTTAGTAAGACTGGATGTCAGAGTTTTGGATTCTGACTACTCGTAATGACTGTCAAAGATCTGCAAATGACAGCAGGGACGGCTTAAAGTGCTTTCCGAGGCACGGACAAAATTCGGTATGTAATTATGGTCACCCATCCACAGAACAACCGGTGCAGCACGGCTTAACCTTAAAGATCGACCCGTGCGTCTGTTATTATTCTATGATAGTTTGGGAAAAGGCTAGGCAGATGCTGAATGAGAGCGAAGCCGCGACCAAAAGCTACTGGTAAATATTAAAACAATAGTTATTTCAGAGCAAATGTCATAAATCCTAGGCCCTTGGGCGGTTATTTAGGTTTATTTTTGCAAAAACACTTGTTAATGTTTACCTTAGAATTTCAGGCTCGACTTGGGAGCAGAAATGTTAAGATCAATTACATTATTCCGGCGTGTTTTTGCACTAGGTCCAATCTACAACATAAATATTTAAGTAACTAATTAATTATTTATAAGGCTTGGCGTTTCCTTAAATTATATCACAACACTCCAGAGATTTCACTTCGCAAAACAGAATAATTTACTAGATATCTGCCTGCGTATAAAGCACAAATATACATAAGATATTTTATACTGTAAAAGTGCTACGTCCATTCTTCGTGAAAAACGGTATTATAGTATGGTAAACAATAGTTTTAGAACAAGATTAAATTATTGAAAATTTACATTTTTCATCAGTAATTACGGTAAATCCCACATGTAAATAATATAAGTATTACAATAGGTAAGGTTATTGTTTCTGGTTGGTTCTGTATGGTGTGGGACGTAAAGAATAGCACCATCCCATGTCTTCCCGTGGGTGTCGTAAGAGGCGACTAAGGGACTTAGCAGAGAATGGGCAGCAGCGTTCTCTGTGCTTTTGTAACAATCGTACTGCGATCGCCAACCCGCCTGCCAAGCGTGGCGATTATGGCAAAACCCCTTCTTGGGGGAGGCCTATGTCCAGCAGTGAACGTCTTTCGGCTGAAATGATGATGATGAGGTAAGGTTGTTTGTAAGTGTAAATCCCCCTCTAGAACAAAACCAGAGGCATTTTCCATTCAAACCGGGAAGGAAAAATGTATGAATCCCTTGCTGATTGTATGTTTTTTAACCGACTTCCAAAAAGAAGTAGGTTCTCAATACGGATTTTTTTATCGTACATTCCCTTTACCATGCATTAGTCAGTTCAAGAATAATCTATAAATAACTAGCTGCCCGGACAGACTTCGTTCTGTCAAAAGTTAATGCAATGCACTTTTCCTACCTACCTAACCTATCTACCCTACTCTACCTACTTACCTACCCTACCCTACTACCCAACCCTACCCTACCCTACCCTACCTACCTACCCTACTTTACCCTACCTACCCTACCTACGAGGCGCTTTACAACCTTTTACCAAATCCCAAAAACAAGACAAATTGGATTATTCCCGAAATCCCCACCGACAAATCCCCACCAGTGGGGATCGTTACTTCAGGAATCTGACTGTACTTCCAACAAAATCATATTCAAGGCATATATGCACACTGCATCATCTGACACTAAGTCAAGTGCCAAGTTTATTGCTCAGCTTTACAGTTTAAACCTTCTTTAGATGATCTCACTAGTTCCCAAGTTTGAGCTGATTCTGGACAACTAGCGAATGGAGCGTCAAGTTTCGTGTAATAGTCTACGCTAGTAGTCTATTTAAACTTACTGGAGGAACTCGTGGCTAAATAATCACAGCCGCACGGGTCGATCTCTAAGGTTAAGCAGTGCTTGCCGAGGTTGGTCCATGGATGGGTGATCATAATTACATACCGAGTTTCCTCCGTGCTTCAGAAAGCACGTTAAGCCGTTCGTCCCGGCTGTCATTTCTAGATCTTTGACAGCCGTTGCAGGTAGTCAGTGGCCCGAAAGTTTGACAACCATTCTTAGCATAGGGGGTCTTATATTACCCAGTGCTAACTAAGGTCAGATGGACAGACGCTCCATGTTAAATACTGGTAATCAGCTGGATCTGGTTAGACTGGAAGCCAACCAAAAAAGTTGGGAAAAGGCTAGGCAAATGATGATTGACATAAGGTACCGAAATGCTGTTGAAAGTTTATGGAGAATTACGAAATGTTTCGAAAACGAGTGCCACTTGTCCAGCGCCTCTTATAATGCCCATTCACCACTTTCTACATCGAAATAAACAATCAATTACCTAAAGGCCCCTCAACAAACACTTATCATGAACAAGACTCCAATCAAATAATTGTCCAAAATAACTTCGTTGCGAAGTTTTGCTTCAATGTCTGTAATTAACATTTTGTTCGTCGTACCCATAGATTTAAATCCCCCTTGGTAAGACTGGTTGTCACACTTTCAGACCACTAACTGTCATATGTATCAACTGTCAAATATCTACAAATGACAGCCGGGACCAATGGCTTAACGTGATTTCAAAGGCATGGAGGAAACTCGGTATGAAATGGGTGGTCCACGGATCTAGCTAGGTAAGCGCGTATCGATCCGAGCGGCTTTTATTATTTAGCCACGAGCTCCTCGGTAGCTAATGTCAAACTAAAACAACAATAATATTGATGACAATTTGTCTTTGCCCTACGGTTTATATAACTTGGTTTACGTGGGCTAGAAATAGCTTGAACGTGTTTTAAGTTATTTGCGGATGTTCCTGTTCTAACACCTTTATAACTTAGAAGAAACTAAGAATAGAAAATCTCTAGTAAGAGAATTTATGAACACAATAAATAAAACAACATGTTATATGAAACAACTACATTACATGTATGACACAGTGTTTAATACACTACAATACAACTTGTACGAGTATACAGACATAAATGCTGAAAACACACAAGATTATAGATAACCTACACAATAAACTTAACAATAACACACGCACACACACACACACAAGAAACGTGTCATTTCATAACACAACGCGATAACCATCCAAATTCGCCACTTGCCACCAACGTGCCCTATCGTCTTTACCACCAGAACATAACACATGGACCCACTGACTCACGACAGATGTACAATAACTGTACTACATTTTTGTTATTGTTTTATAAAGCAGCTGGCGATGTCACGAGCCTTGTAGAGGCATGCGACTGATTCATCTTTAAGACTTCCGCTGTAGATGAGACTTTTTTTTGGACAATTTAATAGTTGGAGCACATTATGATTGATGAATATTAATTAAAGTTGTTGTGTTTAAGTACTGTGTTAAAGATTGCATGTAGCGAAGATGAGAATGTCAAGGTGGATGTGTGGTGTGACAAGAATGGATAAAGTAAGCAATGAGTACATCAAAGTTTGAAAGTTACGCCATTTACAGAAAAGTTGAAAGGGAATCGACTGTCATGGTATGGTCATGAATCGCATGAGACTAAGAAGAGATGAATAGAAATGTTGATGGATTGGGAGAGGGAGAAGTAGTTCAAAGAAACGATGGACGGATCCGCGGTGCGAAAGGACCCATTCAAATAGAGCTCTTGGGCAATTCACACCGCGGCCCGAACCGCTCGCGGTGTGAAACAGCTAAAGACACGATGTGAGGAATGATATGAAAGAAAAAGCAGTAAATGAGAGCGTGGCGGTTGACAGAGGAGAATAGAAGAGAAAAACTTGTTGCATCGACCCCAAGAAATCTGGGACAAGATGATGATGTGTTCAAGTACCATAAAAAAACTCCAAAGCACCAGACTCTAGCAGACATGTTATAGAGTCTAGAGCTATTTTATTGTAAACATGTTTCGGTTTCCAAAATTTACTTTACTTCTCATGGTAAACAGAGGTTTGTCTTCCAAGCGCTATCGTCTTACCGAATTGCCCAGTTGCTAGGTTTTAGAGTACAGTAATATTTGTCGAACTCATGAAGTATTTGAAGTCGACCCCAACATAGTTGGAAAAACGCTTAACAGTCTGACCGCGAGCTTACTGGTCGAAGTATGTCGTTCTTAGAATCCAGGAGAAAGGTCTTCCTAAGGTCTTGCAATAAAATGTAATTGCTCAAATTAAGCAGACTTTAGCGAGAGCTTGTAGGTAGGATTCAGGGAAAAGCATAAACTAAGGTTTTAAATTGCAATTTCATCTCTCAAATTTCACCGTAGCTTGTTCATCGTGTAATAGGGTAAAGAAAACAAAATTCTATTTTGTCCGTCAGACAGGTAATACAAAAATATTAGTAAGTAAGTAGTTAAGTATTGGACACGTATTTTTTATTTTATTAAAATATCAAAAAAAATACTTAGTTAAAACTCATTAAAGTTGAAGAGAGCTCACTACGTCACAAGTAGGTATAAAAATTACCTACACGTGACGTCATGCGCTATTTCAACTCAATATATCTCCGTAATTTTATGACCACGTGAAAAAAGAAAAAATACGTGTCCAATACTTTTCAATAATCTACTCGACAGACAAAGAAAAAAAATTAGTGATCATCCCCTATTGTGAGGCAGGAAGCGGCAGAAACTAATTAGAAATATTAATCGTCCCGAAAATATAGGCGTCCAAAAGCTTTCATTTGAGAACGTGGCGTATCAACTTAGCACACAGAATCGTATCACACAATAAGGTGCTACATCTATTCCTCTTAAAACAATCGTTCAACACCCGGCACAGACTGATTTACATAACGAAATTTAAGCGAGGTTTGTTTAAGAAATTTAATCATTCCTAAGCTTATTAAGGATGCGTGTGTCACCCTCATTACCCTCTTTATGTAGCACGGTTGAAGGGTTGCATAAATAACACCTTTTCTTTGTTAACCCTGATTACTAGGCTTTGGTAAGGTTATTAGCAGTGTTCTAAAAGGAAGAAACGTAGCAATTATATTGTTGAGTGAGGCCTTTGAAATGTTAGAATTAAAAATGTAGGGAGGAAACTAATGAGGTCTTCTTTCGTACGGATGACTGCGAAATTATTTTACGCTAGTATGGAAGGGATTTATTATTAGTCAAATCACGACAAACAACATATGTCTTTTTATATCTCGAAAAGATTGTAGATCGGAAAAGACAATTCTAAATGAACTGTTTCTTAGTAAAAAGCCGGAAATAACAAGATAAATGTCACAAAACAATATCTTTCTAGAATCATTCATTTTTCATTCATTTCAGCCAAAACACGTCCACTGCTGGACATAGGCCTCCCCCAAGGGGGGTTTTGCCATAATCGCCACGCTTGGCAGGCGGGTTGGCGATCGCAGTACAGTTGTTACAAAAGAATTTCTAGAATCGCTGACTGGAAATTAGAGACAAGAAGAATTTCCGCTGTAAAAGATCCTGTCCGCGACCACAAGCAATACTGTCAAAATGGACAGTTGATATGAACGACATCATCTACCTAGCCTATTCCTAGACTATCTTGGGGTCAGCTTCCAGTCTAACCGGATGTAACTAGAGTACCATTATTTTACATGAAGCGCCTGCCTATCTGATCTCCACAACCCAGTCTGGGTACTGTTAGACTGGATGTCAGACTTTTTGCTTCTGACTACTCTGACTACGACTGTCAAAGATCTACAAATGACAGCCGAGATCAACGGCTTAACGTGCTTTCCGAGACACGGAGGAAACTCGGTATGTAATTATGGTCACCCATCCACGGACCAACCTCGGTAAGCACGGCTTAACCTTAAAGATCGATCTGTGCGGCTGTTATTATTTAGCCACGAGCTCCTCCGTCTCACAGCCCTCACAGTGGATCCGAACGACATGAATTTGGAATTTGATCACCAGCTATGGGAAGATTTATGATTTATTATTTTAAACATACATGCTTGTCTTCTAGGTAAATGTAAATTGAATACCAAGTTAGGAATAAATATATTAAATTCAGTACAAGGTCGTATTCATACAACGTTAGTTTGTGTACTGCCTGGATATTAGAAAAGTTTTAGAACAAAACATTTTCGGTACGTTTTTGTAGACGGAACTGGAAATGTAACATCTGCTTGAATTCTTTTTTGTTTTTCGCGAAGGAATTTTTGCTTCAGTTTCAGTTCAGTTTGTGGATTACGAAAAAAAATACCTACACATGTAAATAACAATAAAAAAATATGAATAAGGGGTCGTACCTACTTATTTAGCTAAATCATACACATATATATAGGCCTCCCCCAAGAGCAGGCAAACCCCCCCCTGGTTTTGCATGACGCCTGTCAAGCGTGGCGTTGGCGATCGCTACTGCGATCGCCAACCGACCGACCAACCAACCGTACTCGGTTGTTAAAAAAGCACAGAGAACGCTGCTGCCCATTCTCTGGCAAGTCCCTTAGTCGGCTCTTACGACACCCACGGGAAGATATGGGATGGTGCTATTCTTTACGTCCGACACCATACATACGATAACTAATTAGCCATTTACATAAAGCTGTGATTACCGGAATCGATTGAACAAAATAGCATAATACTTTAACCATGTTGCATATAGTCGGTTAAGGTGCTCTATCGCACGCTCGCAGCCAGTGTGCGCATCGCTTAAACCTCGGTAGGGTTGCCCGAATTAATTGGGACTAATATTTTGTATTCCAACAGTTTAAAATGCTTAATTCCCAGGCCCTTCTTACATAACGTAACATCATGCCTGCAATACCAAAGGGTTAAGCAGAGGTGTACCTAGGCAGAGGCAAAGTACACCCACTTTTCGCCAGTTATGTTTTATACCCCATGTAATTTTGGGCGAGCCTATTACCATCAACCGGGCACAAATTCAAACTCCGTGGCTGTTACTGAGAAATTTCTGATGAAAAACCCAATAACACTGCCCGACCCGGGAATCGAACCCCGGATCTCAAGCTCTGGAGTCGCGCTTGCGACCTCTTGACCAATTGATAGGTATATTCTCAATTTACGTTTATGTAAGGTAATGAAATATTGGTATGGTCGTTATTTTATTTTAATGACATTATCATTATTATTCATTTATTTAAAGGCTTTTGAGTATGTGGTATTAATTGTTTTTGATCCGTCTATACACATCTTAACTAAAATTACACCTAGTTACAGAAATATATGGTAATTGAGTAAAAGAGAAAGTTCTGTTACAAAATTTCTGATGTTCTTAAGTAATTACATATGTAATGACCGTGTTAATATAAACGAGCACATAATTGGTTACTTTCATGAGTTAACTGGCGAATATTAGTACTTCACGTAAGTTCGAAAGAAATGTTTTTATGACTTAACATAACAATTATATTTCTTCTGTATATTATTACTTCAGTGACTTTAGGAATATAAACCTGCTCATTATCATAATAATAACATCACGCATGTGTCCTCTGTTGGGGTTGGGAAGATGTCTATAGCGAGACAGTTATGTTTTCATCATCAGCCTATAATGTTCCCACAGCTGGGACACAAGCCTCCTCTCAATGACAGGGAGTGGGCTGTAATCCACCACGCGGGCCCTGTGCGGGTTGGTAGATGTCACATATCTTCGAATTTTTAGTTCTAGGACATGCCGGTTTCCTCACGATGTTTTCCTTCACCGTTTTGAGAGCAGCGGTGATGCAATAAATTACACAAAGTAATGCGCCTGCCTGGATTCGAACCAACGACTTACTGCTCGTAAGTCGGGGCCACCGCTGCTCGCCTGTTGCTCCGCTGTTATGTTTTAGTCCTATGTATAAAGGGACAAGCCTCTTTTACAATCACCTGAGCACATATCCTGACTACGGACTATTACTGAAGAAAATCTGATGAATAAACCCAAAAACCTTTTTCTAGCCTGGTAACCGAACCGAGGACCGGTAATTTTGTCTGATTTGAGATAGCCCTCATTAGCGTATGATCATGGGGCAGCCCTAATCCCCGGTTAACGTTACACTGAGCCTAATTAGCGTGAACAAACGCGCGTTGTTTGTACAGAGTGTCGCGCTAACGCGTCGCGATCAGCTGTGAACCGGCCTATGTTTTAGTCATGTAGTGGAACAAGCCAGGTCCTGATTCTGAGGGTAGAAAGCAGACACATATTTAAAAACCGACCAAGTGCGAGTCGGACTCGCGCACGAAGGGTTCCGTACCATTATTTATAAAAACGAAAAAAGAAACCCTTTTTGTATGGGAGACCCCCCTTAAATATTTATTTTTTCTGTTTTTATTATTTGTTGTTATAGCGTCAACAGAAATACATAATCTGTAGAAATTTCAACTGGCTATCTATCACGGTTCATGAGATAAACCCTGGTGACAGACGGACGGACGGACGGACGGACGGACGGACAGCGAAGTCTCAGTAATAGGGTCCCGTTTGACCCTTTGGGTACGGAAACCTAAAAATGACATGAAATGATAATATTGTCAATTGAATTTTTACCTGGAGCAAAGGTTAAAGATGGCCGTACAGAATGGGAATGCTCTTGGGCACATTCCCGATTGACAGCGTTATGAAGTTTTTTGTTGCTATGTTTTAAGTTGTTTTTACGTTTGTTATTTTTTCATTTTAATGTATGTTTAATTAAATTCGATAGACTTAGTGACTTTAAACTAAACAGCGTATCCCTTTACCTGTATATGCGTCGAACTAAGGCTTTTCGAATCTCATTTGATACAATATTATTATGATGACCACATACTACGGACAAACATCAATGAAATGATGAAGCTGACCGCAATTGCAAATCTAGACCCGGTTTAAAAGTGCCAAAAAGTGTGTAAGTGTCAATATACCACCACATGAAACCTATAGCTGCTGGACTCGGAAAAATATCACATACCCCAGGGGCTCCAAAAACCACCCCTATCTTCACAGGTCTTATAGGAAGTCGGAAACTTACCACTAATCCATAATAACTTATTACCATGTTAACAGTTGCTCGTCGATAATAACTTTGAACACATAATATGAGCAGTGTTAATAGATTGGCGCTTAATTAGCGCTAACAAAGGGTCTTTGTCTACGATCAGCTGTTCATATGCACCAACATAGTCGGGTAGGGAGGGTGTACAATATAATACGCATGAGACTTTTCTTAGTAGTACCTCATCATCATCATATGCCTAGCCATTCCTCAACTATATTGGGGTCGGTTTCCAGTCTAACCAGATGCAAGCTCATCAGTATTTAAATTGGAGCGACTGCCAGTAATACGATACCGCTTGGTAACACTGGTTTTAAATTTCCTGACTAACGACTGTCAAAGGTAATCAAATGACAGCCGAGACCAACGCATAATATTATAAACGCGAAAGTTTTTAAGAATGTATGTTTGTTACTCTTTCACGCTTCAATGGCTGAACGGATTTTGATGAAATTTGGTATGTAGAGATTATACCCTGGATAAATACATAGGGTATTTTTATACCAGCCTGCACGGGTGTAACCGCGGGGCGCAGCTAGTTGATATAATAAGTCAAAGCTCACTGCTTCTTTTATCGCACTTGTTTGGCTATGGTTTTTTCAATAAACATGTTTTTGTGTCACATCCCAGAACATTAAATATCAGCACTCAAAAGTGCTACGAAAATATTATAAGACTTAGGGTGCATAATGATGGCCACCGTAACTCAGTCGGTAATCAGATCACTACGGACAATGAGGTTTTAGCATACGCTGCTTAGGCAAAGCGCTGATTGGTAAATATCACTAAACACGTCCGCTGCCCAATCGATAAGTTGCTGTCAACATGCTGTTGTTGATAGTAATACAGCACTGATGACAACATTTGTGTCAATTGTTTTATTTGGATTTGGTGTTCTTATCGTCCACTGCTGGACATAGGCCTCCCCCAAGAAGGGGGGGTTTTGCCATAATCGCCACGCTTGGCAGACAGGTTGGCGATCGCAGTACGGTTCTCTGGCAAGCCCCTTAGTCGCCTCTTACGACACCCACGGGAAGATATGGGATGGTGCTATTCTTTACGTCCGACACCATACGGACGAATACTTTTATTGATACTATTAATCATTTAACTTCAAAGATCGCACCGAAGGAAGACTGAAAGCTGCATGAAATATGCAAGATAAGTTACCCGGAAGGTACAAGGCGGTAATACAGGTTCTTAATGTTGATATTAAAGCTCATTATCGCCAGCAAAGGGGTTTGATAAACGCTTTGAGTTATCAGCACGAAAAGTGATAATTAGATGAGTTTTTCAATAAAAAAATATAAATAAAAGAGGAGCTCGTGCCTATGTAATAACAGCCGCTCGGTTCGATCTTCCGATCTATCTCATTCATCTGCCTAGCCTTTTCCCAAACTTTGTTGGGGTCGGCTTCGAGTCTAACCGGATGCAGCTAAGTATCAGTATTTTACATGAAGCGACTGCCTATCTGACCTTCACAACCCAGTAACTGCGTAATACGATACCCCTTGATAAGACTGGATGTCAGACTTTCGGCTTCTGACTACTCGTAACGACTGTCAAAGATCTACAAATGACAGCCGGGACCAACGGCTTAACGTGCTTTCCGAGGCAAGGAGGAAATCGTTATGTCAAGATGGTCACCCATCCCCGGAACAACCTTGGCAAACACGGCTTAACCTTGATGATCGATATCCGTGCGGCTGTTATTGTTTAGCCACGTGCTTCTCTTCTTCCGATCTATCTAAAGGGTAACAATACAGCAAGCCCAGAAGGCAAGCGGACTGTTTCGAAACCCTAACATCATGAAGAGTGTGTTATAAGTGCAAGCCAAGCTTATAGGCTTGAATGATAGTACCGCCACTAGTGCTTAGATAGTAGATATCAACCAACTCCCTTTCATAGGGAAGAGCCTCGAGTCCCAGCAGTGGGAACATTAGAGCTTGATCTTGAGCTAAAATTAAATCAAATCATTAGCGACAGACGGAGACCGGTAACTACATTGACATTACTGATCATCATTCCATCATTCATCATTTCAGCCCAAAAGACGTCCACTGCTGGACATAAGCCTCCCCCAAGTGTCGCCACATTGACATTTTGGGGGTTTTGCCATAATCGCCACGCTTGGTAGGCGGGTTGGCGATCGCAGTACGGTTGACCTCTCTGAAGTTGGCATGGCAAATATAGCAGGCAAACAAATAAAGTACAGGATAATTAGCCGTTAATTAACCGCTAATTAACCATGGAAACCAAAAATTTTCCGCTC
This sequence comes from Cerastis rubricosa, assembly GCA_949152445.1. Taxonomy (NCBI): domain Eukaryota; kingdom Metazoa; phylum Arthropoda; class Insecta; order Lepidoptera; family Noctuidae; genus Cerastis; species Cerastis rubricosa. The sequence continues at coordinate 7,981,261 of OX424547.1, forward strand.
GCCGGAAAACCCGAAAATCGATTTGTATGCCAACTTCAGGTGAAGTTAGCATGCAAACATTTTAAAATCGGTTAGGAAAGACCTAGACAACTGTACCAAGGGTCATAATTAGCCGTTAATTAGCCGCAAATTAACCGTGAAAACCAAAAATTTTCCGCGTCTCGGAAAACCCGAAAATCGATTTGTATGCCAAATTCAGTGGAAGTTAGCATGCAAACATTTTAAAATCGGTTAGGAAAGACCTAGACAACTGTGCCAAGGCTCATAATTAGCCGTTAATTAGCCGCAGATTAATCGTGAAAACTAAAAAATTTCCCGCGTGCCAGAAAACCCGAAAATCGCGTTACATGCCAACTACACTACAAGTTAGCATGCAAAATTTGTAAAATCAGTTAGCATTGGCCTAGACAACTTAACCAAGGCTGATTAGCCGTAAATTAACTAAATATCAAAATAAATTTAACGTTTGATAGATAGTTTTTAAAAGAATTGTTACGTGTTTCATACATGTTGTATAATTACGAGAGCAACTTGAAAATGTGTTTTTTTGTTTGTCGAGATATCTTAATGACTTTTGTGTCAAATGAATGATGTAGGCCTAAAACCATTTTATACGTTTGAATCAGGTAAATGGGTCCACGCGTTTAGGAGATAATTAAGAATTAGTATAGTGAAAATGTAAATAACCAGAATTTTTGATGTTTTTGTTCTACCAACTTTTTAATTAATGCAAAAAGTGAGAAAATTATAATTGTAAGTTAATGAGGAATTTTAAACAAAGAGCTATCTAGGTAGCCTAAAGATTAAGTATTGTTTTCATTTGTTAATTACAAATGACGGACTTTAATATTCATTGTCTATCCACCTAATTGACCGCGTAATCATCATACGCATCAAATATAAGATAGATTACGTGGTCAGGTAGATAGACGATGAATATTATAGTAGCATCGGTTAGCTGACAACCTTAGGGCCACAGCTAGTGCGTCATACCGCGCCATAGACCTACACAGTTACGCGTTAGAAAAGGGCTAGGCAAGAGTCGCTATTTCTATTATTAATTGTTTCGCGAAGTGCCTCTTCTGTACTTGTACTAATTATTCTGTGACTTTACCAAGCAAAGCTCATAACTAGACGCAAATTAACCACTGTTGATAAAGACTATAATTATGTAGAATAAAAACATCAAAAATTCTGGTTATTTACATTTTCACTATACTAATTCTTAATTATCTCCTAAACGCGTGGACGCATTTACCTGATTCAAACGTATAAAATGGTTTTAGACTTAGATCTTTCATTTGACACCAAAGTCGTTAAGATATCTCAACAACCAAAAATTCACATTTTCAAGTTGCTCTCGTAATTATACAACATGTATGTATGTAACAATTCTTTTAAAAACTATCTATCAAACGTTAAATTTATTTTGTTATTTAGTTAATTTACGGCTAATCAGCTATCTAGCCTTGGTTAAGTTGTCTAGGTCTATCCTAACCGATTTTAAAGTGTTTGCATGCTAACTTCCACTGAATTTGTCATACAAACCGATTTTCGGGTTTTCCGGCACGCGGGAAATTTTTGGTTTTCACGGTTAATTTGCGGCTAATTAACGGCTAATTATGACCCTTGGTACAGTTGTCTAGGTCTTTCCTAACCGATTTTATAATGTTTGCATGCTAACTTCACCTGAAGTTGGCATACAAACCGATTTTCGAGTTTTCCGGCGAGCGGAAAATTTTTGGTTTCCATGGTTAATTAGCGGTTAATTAACGGCTAATTATCCAGTACTTTATTTGTTTGCCTGCTATATTTGCCATGCCACCTTCAGAGAGGTGTACGGTTGTTACAAAAGCACAGAGAACGCTGCTGCCCATTCTCTGGCGAATCCCTAAGTCGCCTCTTACGACACCCACGGGAAGATATGGGATGGTGCTATCCTTTACGTCCGACGCCATATAGAGCCAATTACTGATCAATAACCGTAACCCACATTACACAGCAAATTCACGATAATATGTCCAAAATTAATTAAAGCTAATGCCCCATCAGCATGCGCCCATTTTAGGCATCCTAATCATGATGTACACATTCACAAAATGGCATTGATACGCGTTATGCTTAGAAATAGGCTTAATATTTATGTATGAGTCACTTCGTACGCTCGTGTAACTATGCCTAAAACAAGCATTGATGCTTGTAATAATATAACTTGAAATTGTTAAACTTAGAAGATGATTTTGTCTAGACGTCAATAGGAGAAGAAACGGTGGAAGATTTCCAGCTGTTTCTTAGAAAAATATTATTCTACTTGTCTTAATAAAAATCTTTGTTTTTCGGATTCATGTGCGTGTTGCATAATTATCCCTGGATGTGCGTATTATATAATTATCACTGAATATCAAGAAACATCGTGAAGAAACCAGTATGCCTGAGACATATTTCTCGATTGGCATGATAAGCCATAAAACGGTGAAGGAAAACATCGTGAGGAAACCGGCCATGTTCTAAAACTAAAATTTAAAGACATGTGACATCTACCAACCCGCACTGGGACCGCGTGGTGGATAACAGCGCACTCCCTCTCATAGAGAGGAGGCCTGTGTCCCAGCACTGGGTACATTATAAGCTGATGATGATGATGTTAAGCCAAATCAAGGCATATAGGCGGCATAATTACTCTAACACCAGGTTAGCTGCTAACCACAGTAAATAAATAATAAAAATCTTTAACTCACAGCCTTATACTATAACATTTTATAATAAATTATTTTTTAAGATCAGTGTGGTGTACGCGAATGGATAAAATAAGAAATTATTACAGAAGAGGAAATCTGAAAGTGACGCCGGTGATTGAAAAGTTGTTTAGTAATCGGTTGGCTTGGTATGGGGCACGTGATGCGGAGGAATGAGGAAAAAGTCGTGAGGAAAGTTTTGAGTATGAATGTGGTTGGTATAAGAGTAGAGGAAGACCAAACAAACGATGGATGGACTGTCCGAAGGAAGATATGACAAGGTGTCTAAAGAGATGACAAGCACCTAATAGAGAAGTATGGAAGAAGAAGACATGCTGCGCCGACCCCAAATAAATTCGGATAAGGGTAATGATGATGGAGATTGATGATATATTTTAAGTTTGATCACAGTTTTAAGAAACAAAAATTGCTAATCATTTTATTTTTGTATTAAAATAAATCTTTAATTCAATACGACGACTAAACTATCTTGAGGTCTATAAAATAAATAGAACAAAGCCTTATCGTATCCCACACCGAGTCCATGTTTGAAAAAATGTCCACACAGTGATATTCAATTTGAATATCCGCCTATTTCGTGTCCCTATATTTTATTCAATCTTTGTTTTTCTCGAATACATCGGAGTAAATCTTGTTAACATTGCTTTAAATCTTCCTTTGAAATAGCTACTCTATGCTTTCTTTTAGACGGGCAAAAGAATTACTGGAAACTAGAGGGCTACCATGACGTCTTAAAGCAGTATTGTTTTACTCATCAGTGTGGGAAAGAAATGGAGATATACAGGATGTCTAGCGCCATCTCTATCCCACACTGGAAAAACAGTAAAACAATAATGTTTTAAGATGTCATGGTAGGCCACCAGATCTAGTTTCACTAAGAAAAGAAAACTTTGAAACAATGTTGCCAGTGCCACTTTATTACTACCCTAATCAAATAATAAAGTTTGTATTGTATTTCTGTAAATATTGTTCTAGAATCGAATAAGTGAATTGAAAGTTTTCTATAAGCTGAAAATACTGGGTATTCATTGTAACTTTTTGAAAAGAAAAAATATTGATCTCAGTATCGAAGTTAGCTTTCACTACACTAAGGCAGGTTTCCAGGTAAACAAATCAGAACTTAATCAAAACTTTTAAGATCTGAACACAAGAACAAAACTTGTATTACAAAAGTAAATAATATCTGACATAGTTTCGAAAACAATGCCAGATTCAGTAAGACTGTCCCACCTATTAATAAAATGAATAAATAATATCATATTTGGAAAATTGTTGAACCAAAGAAAACATCAAAATAATAAAGTATTATTTGATGTTTTCTTTGGTTCAACAATTTAAGGTCACTATAAAAATATATCAGCCAGAAAGAAATCAAATCCCAAATGTTAAAATATTCGTTATGGTTTAAGCAGAACAAACAAAAAGCCTAAATTGCCTGATTCAGCAAAAACCCTAACCATCCGAATACCCTATACATGACCTAGATCAAATATTTATTGATCTTTAACCAATAATAAACTTCAAACGGTTCCTTAAATACAAAGGAAGATATAACAGATTCAAATTTATTTATGTTTTCATGTTCAGGAAGATTAGACGATGAATATTGAATGAGGTAGGTACTGATATCGCTGAAGGAAACAATGAGGAGAATAGCCTATTGAATTCTCAGCCAGATGAAGTGCCTATACCAGGTTTTGACGCGTACCTTTTTTTCTTATATCTACCGCAAAAAAAGAGATCAAATTCGCTGTGGCGTTCCTTTGCCCAAAAAATCCAAACGGCTGCAGGATTGGAATTTTGATGTTACAATTTTATTTTTGTTTATTTTGGAATGGCGGCTTTTGAAACAGGCCACAACTATTTTGGGCACTTCCGATTCAAAACCGACTTTGATCATTTTTCGGTGCCAATCCTTTTGCATGTTCAAATAAAGGCAAAATTCCGGAGCAAGGCCCAGAAATGCTCGACACTTGCGATCTCGCCTCTTCTTCAAAAACCATAAAATTCTTTTGTTTCTAGAAAAATCCCAAGAATACTCACACAAGAAACAAGTCTAAACATCAATTTCCTTTATAAAATGTTTGGCATAAGCGCAGGAAGTTGCAGTAATATTTATGTGGAGGAAACTTTTGCATCTCACGTCTTACGGCAGATAGCTAGATGCAGGGTTCCAATGAATATATTAAACAGTCACAGGTAAGTTGGTAATACTTCCGACTTAGTATTCATGCTGGAGTGCCTATGGCGGTAACCTGGTTACTTACATACAGAGTACCTTTGATGAGGAATACCAGTAGCTAGTGCAGTAAACAAGGAGCCATTTAAGTCCTTCAAACCGCATCTAAATTGAGAGATAATACAGTTGTTATGGAGTCCATAATTGGATGGGCTGGATAAGGAAACCAAGGACAGTTATTGACGAATAATGAGGTGGTTATGGGTACCATATTTGATGGTAGTGAGCTGATGCATAATACATAGTGATAACAATAGTTAAGTTGAGTATACAGTCATTGTTTTTAAATCATGCAAAGGAACTTAAGCTCGGCATTTAGTTGGTCTAGTGGTCACAAGCGCGACTGCTGAGCATGTGATCCTGGGGTCGATTCCCGGTTCGGGCAAAGTGTTATAGTGTTTTGCCATGAGGAATTTTTCAGTAGCAGCCACGGAGTCTGGATTTGTGCCCGGTTGATGGCAGTAGGCTTGCCCCCTATTACATGGCACTAAAACTTAACTGGATTAATGTGGGTGTGCTATTAGGTAAGTAGTACACATCTGCTTAACCCTTCGGGGATTACAGGCGTGATGTTATGTTTAGCATTTGGGTTCGGACTTTTTATACAGGTATGATAAGTATCACTTACATATACTACAGATTAGTACCTATTTAATATTTATTTAGTTACAAGCTGTCCCGCGCAACTTCGTCTGCGTCACATTTCCATTGTTTTCGCAATATTTTTCATTGCTGCTGCTTTACACCCTTTACAGCGCCATCTATTGAATACTTACTCAATCCAGTCAACAGATACCGCCATCTGTTAGAAACGTTTGGAGCTAACAAATAATTGTGACTTAATTTGCAATAAAATCATATTGCGCCTATAAATTGAGATGTAAGCTATCCTATCTTTCAAGTTGGATTAAACTGCACACGGTGTGCAAATTTGATTAAAATCGGTTAAGCAGTTTAGGAGTCCATCCCCGACAAACAACGTGACACGTAATTTATAGATAGATTACTACAGACCACTCATATATACTACAGATTGGTATTAAGTATTTATTTAGTTACAGACTACAGATTACGTGATGAACCTCCTTGCTCATCGAAGGTGTTACGAGGTGCGAGGTGTATAAGCGTCTTAACAGTCAATACATCGAATGCAACGACGGCAGTTATACGTTTAATATTCCGGGAGCGCATTACCCGGCGCCGAAGCTCCTCACGTGTTGAATTACCTTACACGCTTCGCTTGACTGATATATACTGGGTGTAAATATATGTGTGGCTATATCGCCGATAGCTTCCTTTGTAAGTTTGTTACGAGCGAACTTGGATCACGCTTCAGACGTTTATGGGGTGGGCACGATTGTAAGAGACACTAGTGCTCGTGAGACTATGTCGTTAATGTTACTGGCTAGAAATAGCTCTATCTACGGTTTCGGTATGTCACTTACTAAGAGCCTTCCCAAATACATTTTTGAACTAATTCGACCTTTTGTTGCCATGACAACAGTTGAAACCACCCACCAAATCGTGTTACTAGAATTTCTTGGCCGCAATTGGCGGTTCTTCGAATAAGGTACTTCCACTAGCTAGCTATCTTTGTCAAACCCATACTTGAATTCTGCTTCAACCAATGCTAAAGATGTCATAATATGTCACTTTAATCAATGTTAAAGACGTATATAATTAAAAGTTTTCCGGTACTTCAAATTTGACAGATGAAAAGTAGGTGTCTGTATGTCAATTTATAAACAAACAGGGCGAAATGTAGGCGTGGTTAGTCCGACTTTAGTTAAGTTAATGACTAAGAATACCAGTGTTAGTTTCAAAATTACCCTAGCATGTAGAAATAATTAGTGATAGTAATTAAGCAGCTTACCAGATAGATAACCAATGACTTGCCTTGGAAGATCAGTGATAAATCTCAATGAGATCGGTTATTTGTAGATACATACCTGAAAAAATGAAAACGGAAACATTAGTATTGTAATGGCAATAGAAACCTGGTTCTATAGATTTAAGGTGATCTATAGTTTTTGTGAATCCCTTTTTTGGGCAATAATGACTAGGTGGGTTATGGCTTCGTTATGAGAAGAAATCATATACTGATGAGAGGTAGGGACGAGATCTCCTTGGGAGAATGCAACCCAACAAATAACTTTTAGATATCCGTCTCTAAATCATTGACCTGACACTATAGCATGATATTCGATTCCCCTTCTAAAACAGCATACACCAACTTTTAATTCAATCACGAACCCATATGTAATCGAGAGAAGATTACTATTAAACTTGTAGCGATCGCATTCGAATGCAAACATGCATCGTGTTGAGTTACTGTGGAATGCATCGAATCGAACCGAGTGAGGGCCAATCGAGATATCGAATGGACGCAATCGAGCAATCAGATCGATTCGGTGCGACAAATACCAAATCCGTATCGTGTGGACTAAATATTCGGATAGGAAAACGTGTGTGGATTGAATTATTTTTTCGGCGTTGGTGTTGGCATGGCAACGTGTTTTTGTAACGGGATCGTTGGTGTATGGAAATAGATGTTAAAGGACGGAATAAAGGATTATATCAGTTTTACAGAATCTGTTCCATTTTATTATGATAATGATAATTGTGATGATTAGTATCAATACTCTTTTCGTTAAACTTAATCTTTCTTGTATTCCACCATGTGGTAAGTCACAAAGACATGATATGGACAGCAAAGTAGTTAAGATGGATATAGCTTTAATTTGGCTAAATAGTGGTTTATTATTGTCAAATACCTTCAGAAAAAGACATGCTGCTCAAACTAGTTGGTATAAGGGGTGGATTTGGATGACGATGATTATCTTATATATGACCTCTTAGAGCAGTATTGTTTTACTCTTATTCCAGTGTGGGAAAGAGACGGAGCTATACAGGATGTCTAACGCCATCTCATTCCCACACTGGAAAAGGAGTAAAAGGAGTATGTTTTAAGACGTTATGGTAGGCCGCCTGATCACATCTTACTGTTTATAACTCAGTCAGAGACTTATTTTCTCCTCTGAAACACTCCTCATCTCACAACGCCAATCATCATTTTCCTGCTCTTATCCCAATTTCATCCTTCGTCCATACTTTTCTATTGCTCGTCACCTCATCCGACATCTCCTTTCTTGCCATTTCATCCTTCACACAGTCCATCCATCGTTTCTTTCATTCATCTCACAACGCCAATATCGTCAATAAAAACTAACAATTCCTAAATTGATGGTTTAGAAACACAATGTCACTACAATCCACCGAAAACCTCACAATAAAACAATGTCAAAAACCCAAATGTTTACGAAAGTAGAACAGAATTTAGCTCAGAAACCAATCGCGTGTCAGCTCACTAATTAAGTTTTGAAGATTTTAAGGTTCACGCAAAGCAAATTTGTAAACCCCGCGAATTTCTGCGTCACGGAATCAATGGTGAAAATCGAAGTTCATAATTGTATGAAATATTTCGTTCAAAGAAAGGCACTATTCCTGAGGGGCGCCGAACCAATTCAATCAATATAAATAAACATTATCAGTTTTTGCAAATATTTCTTTTTTACGGTCCAGGAAAACGATTGCCTTGGGCATTATTAATAAACAAAATGTTTTGTGATGTCGATCTCAAAACTGCGAGCCCAGATACAACAGATATTCAAGGAGAGAAACTATTATACATTCGACTGGTCACGTTAAGTTATTACCAACTCTTTCGCCTTTTCCCAACTACGTTGGGGTCTGCTTCCAGTCTAACCGGATGCAGCTGAATACCCATATTTTGTACTGGGTAATAGGACAACCCTTGGTTAGACTGACAGACTTTCAGGCCACCGACTACTTCTAAAGACAGTCAAAGATCTACAAATGACAGCCGGGACCAACGGCTTAACGTGTTTTCCGAGGCACGGAAGAAAATCGGAATGTAATATATGGTCACCCATCCACGGACTGTCCTAGGCAAGCGCTGCTTAACCTTGATGATCAACTTGATGCGGCTGTAATTTTTTAGTCCCGAACTCCACTGGCCACGTAACGTGTGGCAATAACATACATCGTCATGTTGCAAGTCAACAGTTTGATAGAAGTGTTCATGCTGCGCCTGACCCTAAATAAATTAGGATTAGGACTGGATAATGATGATGATGACGTTGCCACACCTGGTGACCTGGAACATGAAATGGAGAAGCTATTTGAAAGCAGATTAGCAAACTATTCCTATCAAACTTCACTGCATCACGTTTTTCTTCAAGTATTACAGTTCCTTAAATTTCTATTCCAGTTACGTATTCTATAGATTTTTCTGCTGCCATAACAGAAGTATGATTAAACTTTTACGGGCTCGGATCTAGCACGCAGGCTAAGTCGGAATATTAAAAGCGTGTGGACGTATCCGAATTACTTCTTCGTCCAATTTATGTTTAGCAATAACATTTGCAATTTTATAGTCTGTGGTTTTGTTGGAGTGATATTTTAAAATCTTGGCCACAAGTTACACAATCGAGCACGTGATGAGACAGCGAGATCAGGTCACGAGAGATTGCGACGCGACTTTTTACATAGTCCAACACGCGCGTGTGGCTGGATGCAAGTCGCGTCGGAAACTTCGTCGACTGAGGTCGCGGACTGGACATTAGACATCATTACAAGACGGTGGATAAGTACCCGGTTGATAAAATTATCTGTAATCAGCCTGTGAGTTCCTTCATCAAATACTTCGATAACTTTGTCGAAATCACTGAAAACAAAGTTAATTCTTGAAACTGCCGAAGTGTCGTTTCCAGATAACTTCAAGATGTTTTGGTGCCACCGACAGACTAGTTTCCAGGCTAAGATATGATATCTGCGGTCATGAACAAAACGAGGCTAGACGACCATTGTTTTATTGGATTGTTCCAGAATGTTTTCGCGACAGCGCAAGCTTTTCACTTGGAAGAAGTTTCAAATCAAATATATTTCAGTAAACGTCTGGAACGACCGTAAATGATATTTTCTGTGAAGTGCACAGTTGTGATATGAATTTAAGTGTGCAGTTCTGTGTTTGTGCGAAAACATTGTTCGAAGCCACACTTTATACAGAGCATTAAATGGAAGTGGTTGTAATAACACCAAAGAGAAAATCCAGACTTTAGGTACATTAATTTTGTAGAATAATAGTAATTCTAAAAACAAGCTTTATCCGACGATGTTTAATTGAATTAATTGGCTAATAACTGAAGGTTTATAAAACACATTTGTGCCAAAACCACCATAACCGTTAGATGAGCTGTCAATTACATTACTAACTTGTGAAAACGTAAGAAATTTGGAGCCATCTAAAGACGAAAGTGTGTCTTTAAAGTGAACGAGCCTATTCCGACCATTGAAACGGCCTGCACGATTTAATGTCCTCCTCAAACCTCTGTAAGACATTCAAGCCGTCTTGTTCGTTAATATCTGGATGTGATTACCAGCCATTCTAACCTCTTAACCGAGGGCCACGAAATATACGCCCCGCTTAAGGCCCAGACTCCAATAAAGAGGAGACGAGCATAGCAAGTTTCGACAACAGGAGAACAAAAATCACAGGAGAAATGAGAGACGCAATGTAGATTTCAACTAATGTGATTGGTCTGTTTCTTCAAGCTTCTTCTCCGCTCCACTCGTCTCCGCTTTGGTGGAGCCCAGGCCAAAGACTTCTATTTGCTACAAGCGTAATTTCGCTTGAGCTACACGCTCTTGCTAAACCGACTAACTTCTTGTGACAGCTCAGAGAAACGAATGAAAAGAAGTTGTATAAAGCACCGCGTTGTTACCGCGACGGGGCTTGCCGGGGTTAGTCAGCAACTCGACACGAAAGACTGGACACACGTGTGTCCAGTTGGTGAAACACAAAAATAGGATCACTTATGATTTCGCCATCTGGTCACGCAAGAATTTTGACGCGTGTCCAGATAGTGAAACTGTTTTTGTTACCCATTTTTTAGTATTCGTTTATTCAGTTTTACTTACTTTTTACATTTTTAAATATTCCTATTTGGAATATAAAAAAAAAATCCTTTAATAATATAAAACCTCAAATAGTGAGGTTTTTCTACATTGGGCACCCGTTTAAATCCCTTCGGCCGCATGGTGCTTGTGACAAGGAAACAAGAGACGGGCGCGTGAATAGTTCGCCCAATCGCATCGCCCGAGGCCGTAATCACGGCCTTATTCCTTACTAGTAATGTCAAATCTCGCCCGCAAGCAATATCAAAGGCGTAAGAAAATTGTTATCTACAGTCGGCAATAATCTTAAAACTTTGACGTAAAATTTTACCGAAATATTTCTTTAGATTTCGTATTCCGAGTGGGTATTAGGGAAATCAAATTGTTTCGTGAGTCAAGTTGGCGTGGAATGACGAACTGAGGAACTGTGGAGTTACTGAACTTGGCAATCTTGGCAAAGTCGGTCAAGATTGATGTTTGGCAAACGCCTCGGGTGATTTCATGTCCCTAACCGGGAAGTTCGCGTACACCGATGCCGAATGAAAATAGCTGGTGACGAAAATATATTATTGTGTGTGATTAATGTTATGTGGTACAGGTGCAGTCTTTAATTATATTCAGTGCACTTTTGTGATTAAACATTTATTTTTGGACATTAAATATTATTATACATATTTTGGATATCTTTTTTACTCACACATTTTAGGTAGGTACACTTTCAATGTAAGATGTTATAAATGAAAGTATCTTCAAGCCCGTGAGTATGGCATAGCAATGGCCAGAAAAAAAACACTTTTTTTAATGTTTCCCAAATGATTCGGTTAAAACATGTTTTCATCTCAATTCCAGTAGATCATACCAAGATGATGTGAACTAAAATGCGTTTTCTTACTAAAGAAAATGTCGTAAGTCGTTAGCAGTGTACTCTGTTCATTCGGGCCGCAGGGGCACAAACTTTTATCGGATTAACTAAAAGGGTTTCCTCGTTTGCGTAATTATTTCACTGAATATATTGTTTTACTACGTGACTTTTTGTTCAGAGACGGTTACAAATCGTACTTTTAAATTGGTTCGCCTCTTATAACAAAAACGTCTTTATCTAGCGAAGTGCCGCAGAGAAAATTGCGAAAGTGGCAAATTCGATTTTTTATCGGTATTTGAAAACGATTGGCGTCAAGCTTTTTACTAGAAAAATACTTATTTTAAAGGTATTTTTATAAAGTTAAAGTATTCTTTAAAAAGGACTATTTTCTAAAATCAAGAAAAAACAAAGCTGTCTTTAAAAAATCTACGTTCATCCACAAAAAAACTCAAATTTTATCTTCAGGGGACACCTTCACAACTTCAGAACTCATCAACTGACGATTTCCTCAGGAGTTTTGCACTTACATTTTTTTTCGCAAGATTTTGTGGCCCACAAAAAGTCGTAGTATGTACTTATACCTTTATTCCGGGCCGTCCCATTTTCCTGTAGTGAGATATGGAGGTCCAAACGCCAGATAACAGTGGCCCGGACCTCTGACCGACACTTTATCGGTGAAAGTCTATCAGAGTCTATTTGGCTGGACTTAGGAATTTATTTCTATAACACGATTTATTAAACTGATGGCGTGATGGGAAGGGACAGTCTTCTTTCAATATTTTGTCTTTTTATCTGTGGTATAAATAAAATATACGGTACTTTTCTGTTGATATAAAATGTGATAAATTTTGATGTAGCAATTCTTTATAACAATCATCATCATCAGCCTATAATGTTCCCACTGCTGGGACACAGGCCTCCTCTCTATGAGAGGGAGTGGGCTGTAATCCACCACGAGGGCCCAGTGCGGGTTGGTAGATGTCACATGTCTTCGATTTTTTTGTTCTAGGACATGCCGGTTTCCTCACGATGTTTTCCTTCACCGTTTTTGAGGGCAGCGGTGATGAAATAAATTACACAAAGTAATGCGCCTGCCTGGGTTTGAACTCACGGCTTACTGCTCGTAAGTCGGGGCTACCACCACTGGGCCACCGCTGCTCTCATATATAACAATAAAGTAGGTATATTTTTTGATAGGTTATTTTTTTCTGTATGGTGTCGGACGTAAACAATAGCTCGATTCCAAGTCTTCCCGTGGGTATCGTAAGAGGCGACTAAGGGACTTTCCAGATAATGGGCAGAAGCGTTCTCTGTGCTTTTGTAACAACCGTACTGCGATTGCCAACCCGCCACCCAGCGTGGCGATTATGGCAACACCCCCCTTATGAACACTTGGGGGAGGCCTATGTCCAGGAGTGGACGTGTTTCGGCTGAAATAATGATGATGATTCAGGTAATTTGATTGTTAAGCATATCTATCAATATTTGTCAGAATAATTGGTCCTGGCTGTCATTTGTAGATCTTTGACAGTCGTTACCCGACGTTTGGTAGTCAATGGCCCGAAAGTCTGATAACTAGTCTTACCTAGGGGTATCGTATTACCCAGTAATTACTGAGATGTAGAGGTCAGATATGCAGTCGCTTCATGTCAAATACTGTAATTCAGCTGCATGAGGTTAGACAGGAAGCTGGCTTCAACATAGTCGTAAAAATGTAAGGCAGATACATGTTGACGCCAAAATGACGTATAGTGTCAATTAGCTTGACAATAAATTTCCCTGACGGTACATAAAACAACCAAAATGGGCCTTTAAATAGAAATATTTATATAACAAATGGCTGTGCCTAGTAACATACCACTGCAACGCTATTTGACGATTTTAATTACAGTATTCATTTTGATGCGGTCGCAATTGAATGCAATTAGTGCGTTGGTTAGTTATTTATCTGTGTTTAACACATTAGGTTGTAAATGCTAATGAACTAGAACATACCGATTCGCTTTTGTTATTGTTGTCAACGCGATATAATTACTAATACAAGGTGTTGTATTGCAAATTTCAAATTTAAGGAGGTAACTATGTTAATGATTCTCGTGCCAAATCAATAGTAAAATGGGTAGGTTGTTTTTTTCTTATTTACGAAAATCGGTAAGTCTGTAGGTACCACCCGTGTTTTAAACACGGCCCGTCGGATCCTCGCCCTATAACCGTGTTTTTATACATACAAACAATCTCAAACGTTTATTCGATAATTTCTGATTTCCTAAACCACGTCAGGGGGGTTATTCTGAAATACTGACAAACTTAAACAACCGTTTTTAGGGTTCCGTAGCCGAATGGCAAAAAACGGAACCCTTATAGATTCGTCATGGCTGTCGTCTGTCTGTCTGTCTGTCCGTCCGTATGTCACAGCCACTTTTTTCCGAAACTATAAGAACTATACTGTTGAAACTTGGTAAGTAGACGTATTCTGTGAACCGCATTAAGATTTTCACACAAAAATAGAAAAAAAAAACAATAAATTTTGGGGGTTCCCCTTACTTAGAACTGAAAACCAATTTTTTTTTTCATCTAGCCCATACGTGTGGGGTATCTATGGATAGGTCTTCAAAAAAGATATTGAGGTTTCTAATATCATTTTTTTCTAAGCTGAATAGTTTGCGCTAGAGCCACTTCCAAAGTGGTAAAAGGAGGAAAATTCTGAAAATATTTAAGGTTGCAGAACGTAAAAAAAACTATCAACGAAAATTGTTTTCAATAAGATATGATGTTTCTTTTTTGAGATATGGGACTTTTTCATCAAACTGCTGCAGTAACTTTGTTTTTCATTAACATACTATGAAAAACAAATTTAGTTTTGCGGTTGAGTGGAAGTTTACTAACTAATACTACTAAATAGTGAATGACAGTTCAAAATATTGTTATTATATTGTTTGGGGCTATGGAACCCTGTGTGCGAGTAAGACTCACACTTGGCCGGTTTTTTTTAATAATCAACTAGGTACCGTAATTTTAACTGATTATTTATGTCTTTTGTGACATCCTCTTGAATTTCGACGAGGATGCAAAACAACACCTTGTATAAATTATTTTTTTACCTAATATAATATTGAACCTAAAAGTTGTAGAATGCCTTGTGGTATTAAGTCCACGAGTACACGAGTTTAAATAAATAAGTAAACAATAATCGAATGTTACGAAAAAACAATGGGAATTGTCTTCCACCCAAAAATCAACAAACCATGTCCTACCAAAACTGTTAAAAATTCAAATGGTCTAGAAAGGTCTGCCCAAACGCCCCCATATCAAAGGATTTCCCATGTATTAGGTGTAGTTCCCACTACCCGGCCTCAATGCTATTAGCAATGCTAATTAACGGTCTCGTTCGCAGGGTGGTCTCCACTCAGGCGGAACCCAATGAAGGTTGTCTCCTAATTCAATGGCACTATGTAATCTTACTCTGAAAACGTGATCGAACATTCGTATGCCTTCGTTTTCGTAAAACGTAACCCTAGTATGAAAGAGGGAAACAAGGAAAGAAAAAGGAGGGTGTTTTGGTTTCAAATCCAAGATAACATGACGACTGTAATCTCTGGGATCCAAGGGTTAGGCAGAGGTTAACAGCTAGTCAGATTTTACCAGTCATGTTAAAGTGCGTTTACGCCTTACGACATTTCATAAAAACTTTCAAGTCCTCATTTTCCGAAATGCCAGAATCGATTTTAATAAAACTTCACACGCTGCAGGACAAAAAGGTCTAAAAAGTTACTAAAAATAGTGTTACAGCTAAATTAGACCGATTATAAATTATCTATAGAAACAGAAACATCCAAATATCTTTTTTTTTAAAGATATTTTGAAAATGTTTTTAGTAACTTTTTACACCTATGTATGCTTATGCGTGCCAAGTTTCATTAAAATCAGTTGAGTCATTTCGGAAAATTAAGGACTTGAAAGTTTGCATGAAATGCCGTAAGGTGTAAACGCTCTTAAGTCCCATTTAAAATGAGGCGAGCCTATTGCCATCAACGGGGACAACTTCCGACTCCGTGCAAATTCCTGATGAAAAAACTCAACAACACTTTGTTCGACCTTGGAATCGAATTCAAACCCTCATGCTCAGCTCAGCAGTAGCGCTTGCAAATTCCAGTTTGTAACAAAAATAGTAACAATATTCAGTATATCATTTAGGGGTAATAAAAGTGCTGTTCATTTATTATGTGATAACGGGCGCTAGAATTTCAGCATTATATCTATGGAAATAAAAGAGATTTTATGGTCGTAAAAAATATCAACATGAAGTTAGTACCTACGCAATAAGCCAGTAGCTTGTATATCCGTGTAATATTTATATTTACGTACATTGTAGTAACATAAAGTAACATTTAACTTAATAAACAGAACTCTAGTCGACATAATTACTATGTTCTCGTTACTTTGATCAAGAATAATAAATTGCTCTGATTTATCGTAAGCAACCATCTTGAAAATTTCTTGTGATCGATGACTATACGAGTAGGTAATTACTAACACTCATTAGTAGTTATCGGAGTTTACACTGTAATAATAATCTTGGTTCAGAAAGCAGTACTTCTGGACACGGCACGTATTGTCACGAGGTTCCTCTCTCAAGAGCCCTGACCACCGGTAGCGCGGACCCTGTTCCCGATGCTGGTGGGCTACTATTTTTTATATTTTTAAATGTTTTTTATATGTTGTTTTGTAAAAATATTTTAAAATGTAAATGATGTGTAAAGAAAATGAATAAAGAGATCTATGTGTAATATGAGCCAAAAATTTCTAAAATTAAATAGAACTTAATAACTACAGTATGTTCTAAAGCACGTTAAGCCGTTGGTCCCGACTGTCATTTGTAGATCTTTGACAGTCGTTACGAGTAGTCAGTAGCCAAAAGTCTGACATCCTGGCTTGCCAAGGGGTATCTTATGACCCAGTTACTGGGTTGTGGAGGTCAGATAGGCAGTCCTTTCATGTAAAATACTGGAACTCAGCTGCATCCGGTTAGACTGGAAGCCGACCCCAAGATAGTTTGGGAACGGGCTAGGCAGATGATGAACTACAGTTTGTTCTAATCAGAGAAAAGATCATTTATTTTAATAAACGTATTTGTATCATCGGGTTATCTAAAGAGTCAAGTTACTAAAAGGCTATCTCTTATTGTGGTAATTTAATGTAATTTTACTTAATTATACTATAAGAGAAAACAAGTTAACTAGTAAGTTGTGAAAACCGAAAATAAAATTCGACATACAAAATAATTATTATGAACTTGAACTCGGTTCCAAGCATAAATCTCTCAAAAAATGTCAATAATCCTACAAGATTTATTTTATTACCCATGTCAAATAAAAAGAACGTTGGTGCGTTACAGTAACATGTAGAAAAAAAAACGGTACAAAAAAAGTAAAAGCACAACTAAGCTACAAAAAGACAATAAATAACGTAACTCGAAGACCGCACTACGACATTTTGGCCTGATAAGGGAAATACTGGAACAAAAAAATGCAGACACTGGAAAAAAGCAAAAAAGTCGAATGTAGACTAAAAAGAACGTTCAGACATAACATAAATTAGAATGAAGTGTTTCATTCTAAGGGCGATAAGCCACCCTTCGGCAAAGTAAGTTAAGTTCACGCTAAAGTTTCAAGTACCGACGTACGGGATATATCAAACTTATCTGATATAGGTCACCGGCAAACGTTTACAAGGGCCAAAATCACTTGCAGCCTTGTGAAGTTATACTTAGTTTTTGATAAGGGAAAGCGGCTCTTGTCAAGGAAATACCTTTCTTATGTTAAAATGTTTGAGAAGCTTTGGAATGCCTTGAGCCTATAACCGAGATTTTGGAGAATTTCAACACTAGGATATTTATTTCTTGTTTAACCTGTTTTTGATGAGCAGTCAAAATATTTTGATGAATTAATATCATCATTCATCGTTCTCCTGCCCCTCTCCCAATTTATTTGGGGTCAGCGCAGCATATCTTCTTCTTCCATACTTCTCTATTAGTTGTCATCAGACGCCTCTTTTCTTGTCATATCATTCTTGACACAGTCCATCAATCGTTTCTTTGGTCTTCCTCTACTCTTATACTCATCCACATTTAAACTCAAAACTTTTCTCACGACAACGAACGACAGATTTTCACTAAATCTTTTAGAGTTTGTCATAAAAATTCACCAATAAATATCACAAAATCACAAAATAATCATGAGAATCTAAACCTAGCATCTTAGAACTCGAAGAATTTCCAAGTAATCTGGATATTAGAAATAAATATTCAAGTACAATGCCACAACTTGTTTAAAGGACTGTCCTACCACACAATACACCGGTGTTGTGTCGCGTTAACTTACCCTTTGTTTCAAGAAAACATCACCATTGTTCTTTGGTCTTCACAGAAATGGCCGACGTAAAGTAACCAGGAATTACTACTTCAGAAACGAATGGATTTCTTCTTTCTTTTTTGGCTTTTATTTAATGGCACTGGTGTGTTGTCTTTGGAATGGCATCTCAGCAGTCTTAGCCTCACCCATAAAAGGTGTTAAAAGTATCTTTAATAATGACTTCCCTAGAACATGTTTTAATTATGTAATTTCAACTTTATAGGTTGTGGTTATGGCGTCTCAATTCACATAAAGCTACACAAAGGGGTAAATTGCTTACGTAGTTGTCCCTGAGTAATGTTTTAATTGCGTTTTCCGTGTTATTTCTCGCGGGCGACACTGAATTAGGATGTGGATTTAGATGTGTCAGGGCGTCTACTCTCTATGCACGAAACCCGTTGTCACGGCCGAACTTTCGGGCGTTTCCTACTCCGCAGCACCAACGGACATAACATTAGTTCGGGGCCCGTACTAAGAATGAATGACAACTCGATTTGACAGTTCTGCCTACTCGCTAAGTGTTTTTGTCCGTTCGTAATATTGAATTTGACAGTTGTTACGACGGATTGTTATGTCATTTGATACGACATGAAAATGGTTATCGTTTTGTCGACGAAAGTTAAGTTTTTTGAGAAAATCGATACTGTGGGTGCTTTTTAATGCTCGAAGAAGCTCTACAGGAAGATCGAAGGCGATGCCGTCGATTATCTTGCACTAAAACTTTCATTTGGCGAGTATTCCCGATGTTGAATTCACGGGAACTAATGGCTCATACGGAAAATATTGAAACATCTAGGGGAGGATCTATCACCTCCAAGAATGAAGGTAGGTAGTGGTTTGATCCAAGTATCAAGGACTAAGCTCTGCAAATTATTGAGTTGTATTACCAATCAGTCCCACCTGTTTACTGTTGTTTTTGTTTACTTTTAGGTCTTTGCTGCTCTCAATTTTCATCAAACTCCTTAGCAAGGGCTAAGAGTGACAGACATATTCGTGCAATTGCTGAACAAGGGACTATGGAAATAGGTGAAAGACTATGTATACTATGGAAATAGGTAAGTACTTATGCAGTCTTCTAAGAAAACCACACTTCTAATAATAAAATGTCAATAACTTTGTATTTAAATTATTGATTGATTCTAAAAGAGTAACCATGGAGTTTCTTGCCGGTTTTTCTCCATAGGAAACAACCAACCCGAACCAAGCATATTTTTGTCGGTGTTTTATAAGTGCCCGTGTAGTCCTATGTAAAATAAAAACATTTTGATTTTGATAGGTACTTACATATAATAAATATTTTACAGACTGTTTATTTTGCTTACAGGACATAATGGGTGTTGGGACTGGAGGAAGATTCTGATATAAGTAAAAATAAAGATTTACACAATAAAAGCATTGTTTTTTCATAAATGGAGACTTTTTTTTATTAGACACCAATAAAATTGAAAAAGAAAATACAATCAACAATACACTATTACAAGCAAAACATATTTCCTTTATCAAATCATTTAGTTGCATAGAATGTATGTATTGTAGAAAAGAATAGAATAGAAACAATAAAGTTTTTCTGACATACTGGGAGCCCGGTACATTCTGCCTGAGTATTGGCTTACAATATTTAACAAATGTCAGTATCAATAAGATTATGGGTAAAATTATGAAATAAAATGATTACCATACTATCAAATTATTTTAACAAGATAGATTATACACTATTACAAGCAAAACATATTTCAATACTCAATTATTTATTGCATTCCATATGTGTACAAAGATGTTATTAAATAAGAGAGTTTGGACCCTGTCTGGCACAGCAACATTAGGAGAGAGGATAGCCCTCTTTCTCTCAGTAACTCACTCAACTGTATTATTATAAATTAATGGATCAAACCATTTATTTGCATAGAATGTAGATATTGCACAAAAAAGTTTTCTGAAATACAGTGAGCCGGGTACATTCTGCCTGAGTTTTGGCATGCAATATTTAACAAATGTTAGTATCAATAAGATTATGAAATTATAAGATTACAATACTATCAAATTATTTTAACAAGGTAGATTATACACAATAGTAGATATCAAATAATGACATTACAAAATTTTACTGATGAAATGACATACATATTCAGAAAACACATTACAAATAATATTTTTTGTATCAAAAAAGCATTGAGTTTATTTTCAATTTTTTATGCTGTTTGTTAGTTTATTTAATATTATTTGACCCATGCAAAAAAACACTTTTTCTAAGTAGTGCTGTTTTATAACCACCGATAACTTGAATATTGAAGTCTTAAATTATTGCAACAAACTTAGTTTCAATCAATCAATCACTTTTATTCTCAGGCATCAAAGGGCCATAAATACAATCTACAAAATAATCTTTTATGATTACTAAACTAATACATGTTGAACACATTTACAAAAAACTATTGTAGCTTGGTCGGCCACATATTGCGCTGAGCTGAGAAATTGTATAGCCTTGCGCCAAAATACCGATACACGATCCCCTGCAGCCAAAATTCCTCCTGCATAAAAGCCTTGAGGTGGAGTATTGTGAACTTGTGACACGCACCACACAAGACTTGAAGTTAATCTTGAGGCACGATTATAAGCTCTCCATTCTTAAAGTGAACTTGGTGTTGCTCCTTATATACTCCACGACCTTCTCTGGCGTCGTGGTATGATGTAGATGGGACATGTAAAGCTGCGTCTATGGAATAGCCGGACGCAACAACTAATCGGACCTGTCAATGCGGTACCGCACTGATGCGAGTAGGCTTCTTCTTCCTCGTTTACACACGCATGCAGTCTTCTTTATCAGGCTGTCCTCGGCTTGATACTGGTGGCAACGCGCTCCGAGGACCCTGGCACCCGTGGTGTGTTTTGGTTGCCGCTGATATTGCAATAACGGCGGCCGATTAAGCACGTCCCGGTGTTGATGTGTAATCGTTCAATTTATTACGGAAAGTTCCCGTGTCGTATTAATAAAGCGAATTATGTATATTTCAAAATTTGTAAACAAAAAATTGACACTTCATTAAAACAACATTGCTGTCAACAAAAGAAAAAAGGCAAAGGTATTAACAGTATAAAGCCTCAATCCGGACGAAAATGGCAAAAATAGTTCAATTCTTCATATAAAGACATAGTAAAAGGTATTTTCTTTTAAATTGGTCATTTTCTAACAATAACAATGTCATTTTTTTTGTTTAAAATCATCAAAATCATAAAGTAAGTAAACCGGTAATGGACCGGTAAAATAGCCCAACTCTATCGCCATTTTTCATTCGTTCACTAATATTGTCTACGGTCCCGTTCGTAGCTCGTGAATCCGTTGTCACTAGGGAGTAGGGTTTATTTCTTAGTGACGGACGTCTTTAGTACGGGCCCGTGTCTTCGTTGACGGAGTTAGAGAGTAGACGCCCTGAATCGGGGTGGTCGTTTGGGCTTTATTTGTTTAGGATCAAGTGCGTTATATGAGTGGGAAAATGAGCTGGTGATAATGAACGTTAAATAAGTATGTGTCCATTTGGTTCCAAATTGGCTTCGAACTTTGAAGCTTTTAGTTTTGCGACTGAATTTAGAATTTGTTGGTCCGTAAACTAGAAGATTTAGCTGCGCTTTAAACTGCTACACATCATAGTTGAGATAAAACAACGCGTTTGTTTCTATGAATACAGAAAGGTAGTGCTACAGTGTTACGTCGTTATTTCTTCCAAATTTTTTCTTCCAGTTTTTTTTTTCAAAACAATTTCTACAGACAATTTCACAAATGTCTACAAAGCAGACACCAACAGCGTCCCCCAACACTGGCATTGAAGCGCCAAAAGAACTATACAGCAATGAAACAAAAATCCTGTAATCACTGCACACGTCATTAAAACCGGTACAGTTTGCCAAAAACCAATGAAGTACGCTTCGCAACCGCTTCCAGCACTGCGCTACATTAACTCCGTGGTTAGTAGCGTTTGTTACCCAGTACATATTGTATGTGGTTGAATAATAGCCCACAACACTCTAGGGGATGAATTTCATTATGCCTTCATGTTTGAAAGCGAGAAATTCTTTGTGTTTTTGTTTTACTACGATTTTTTATTTCCTTTAAATTTGTGTGAAGGCGTTCGAGTTTGGCAACCATTTGCTTTATGTTCAACATGCGTGAAGATGTGATAAGTCAAACAAAAAATAATAATATTAAAATAAGACTTTTGTATTTTATATCTTTTTTTGCCAAGTTTAACATCTACACGCTTCAGTAACTCTATTCTATACCGAAATCACGTAAAAAGATAAATCTTTTTTCTAATCTATAATAATAATCAGGAATATATTTCAGAAATACACGAACTTTGTGAAAACTTTCAAAGAAACGGTGATTTGAACTTTGCTTGGTACGGGTTTCAGAGGAACTTTTGATTGATAGCGAAAGTAGTTTATAATGCCAAAAATTGTACGAACAATACTGAGTTTAAATGAGCAATTGAGCATGTATTAGTTTACATTTGTCGTAAGTGCAAAAACCAGCGTCCATGCAGCCACTGAGAAATTCCTGATGAAACAATCCAATGAAATACATGAATTAGTTCATCATCATCATTATAGCCGAAAAACGTCCACTGCTGGACATAGGCCTACCCCAAGGGGTATTTTGCCATAATGGCCACGCTTGGCAGGCTTGTTGGCGATCGGAGTACGGTTGTTTTGCAAAAGCACAAAGAACCGCTGCTGCCCATTCTCTGGTAAGTCCCTTAGTCGCCTCTTACGACACCCACGGGAAGATATGAGATGGGATGATGCTATTCTTTACGTCCGACACCATACAGACAATTAGTATTGAATTAGTTCACAATTAACCAAACTGCACCATGGTGAGATAGACGAACCTCTTGGCCATTTTTTTGCTTGGTTTTTCTCTGTATTTATTTTAAAATTTTCATATAATAACTGTCCTGTGTGTCTCCCATTAAATTCTTTTTCTCCCTTCTAAGTGTACGCTCATTAGTTTACAACTCCGCCAAGTGTACAAGTACATACATATATTAGTTAACAATAAACTGAGGACTGTTATGGGAATTAGATGGAGGATAATAAATTACCTCTAAACATTGGAGCGGGACCGGTCTAAGGATGAAACGGCACAAAGGTTTGAACCTACCACTGTACAGGAAGAGAGCAGTAGGCTCCTAAATCAATCATTTATTAACTGGGTCTGGGTTTAATGGGCTTAATCCAGTTGACAGCACTATGGATGAAATTTTAAGGTAGATTATGAAAAGGAACAGAACTTTTCTAGGTTTTAAAATATGGATCGGAGTCTGTCAGTTGTCTGCTTAGATTTTAGCTTCTATGGTGTACACAATAAAGAGTATTCTGTACATCTATTTCCTCATTAAAAATAGTGATGTTTTTAAAATAAGCTGCACAATTAACTAAATTCAAACTCATCTGTAATTGTGAAACGAACTTGATCGGATTGGTTATCCCACTTCTAATGCTAACATCTTAAACCGTAACTTTTGATTTCGACATGTTTGACACTTGTGCGAGCGACAGGAATAACGCATAGCCTATGTTTTTGCTAAGTAACTTTATTGTATAGATATTGGGCCTCTCACTTTTTCATCGATGCGGTCCCATGTTTTCTTTCGAACTTGTACTACTGTTCCTCCACTGCCAAAAGACAAAGGCAAGCTAACTGCAAGTCACTGCAGCAGAAACATTATTCATCCGTACGTGCCCCCATGTCATGTTTCCGTGAGACAACTTGAGTTAACTATAACTATGAGACTTTCTAGTTCTCATAGCTAACTTTGTTCTTGGATATTTTTAAGTGAAAGATTTTACCGGATATTCCTCTTCAAAACTATACATACTTCATCTTTCTCTTCTGCCTTTATCCTAATTTATTTTGGGATTTGGTATTTATTCGTAAGTATGAATATTTCGTGGGCAATAGTGTTGGTTATGCGTTTTCTACTATTACTATTTATAACAGCCACACTGGTGGACTTTCAAGATAAAGTAACGCTGGCCGAGCTCAATCCGTGAATGGGTCACCATGACCACTGACCATACATTTATGTTACATCTATGTATATGTATTTATGAGGAGCTCGTGGCTAAACAATAACAGCCGCACGGGTCGATCTTTAAGGATAAGCCGTGCTTGCCGAGGTCTGTTCGTGGTAGGTGACCATTTACATACCGCGTTTCCTCCGTGCCTCGGAAAGCACGTAAAGCAATTGGTCCCGCCGGTCATTTGTAGATCTTTGATAGTCGCTACGAGTAGTCAGAAGCCAAAAGTCTCACATCCAGTGTTACTAAGTGGTATCGTATTACCCAGTTACTGGGTTGTGACGGTCAGATAGGCAGTCGCTTCATGTAAAATACCGGTACTCAGCTGCATCCGGTTAGACTGGAAGCCGACCCCAAGATAGTTGGGAAAAGGCTAGGCAGATGATGGACATAACATACCGAAATCTCTTCGTACCTCGGAAAGCTCGCTATGATATTGGTCCCGGCTGTCATTCGTGATCTTTATCAGTCGTTAGTCACTACGGGTAGTCAAAAGCCAGGAAGTTTGACGACCAATCTTATCTTGTACTTAGTTTAAATTCCAGTGCGCTTAAGTTACATTTTATCAACAAAAAAATACCTTTAACAGAAACTCTTATAAAAAAAACCGGCCAAGTGCGAGTCGGACTCGCGCACGAAGGGTTCCGTACAACCCGGTTCCGGGTTTAATAAAAATAAAAAAAAAAACATTTTTGTATGGGAGCCCCTCATAAATATTTTTATTTTTTTCTGTTTTTATTATTTGTTGTTATAGCGCCAACAGAAATACATAATCTGTAGAAATTTCAACTGGTTAACTATCACGTGTCATGAGATACAGCCTGGTGACAGACGGATGGACGGACGGACGGACGGACAGCGAAGTCTCAGTAATAGGGTCCCGTTTGACCCTTTGGGTACGGAACCCTAAAAAAGCAGCAGTTAAGCAGCAGTTTTTTTCTAAGTTAGACACTAAAGTTTGTTTAAATAACAAAACAGCTCGCCATTTTACTCAAAGAAATATTCTCTTTTTAAACAATAATTTCCAATACCTTCTCAATAAAAAAAGAAACCGTTGGGTGATCGTGGGTAACTAAACAATAACTTAGAAAGTTCCCGAAGCGTGTAGTTACGCTTTTAAAACCTTTTAACTGATAGTATCGACGTAAATAGTTTTTAAGTTTAAGTACACCTACATAGTTGGAATTTTTGTTTTAACTGCGATAACTTAATATGTTGGTATTATTTTACACAGTTTTATGGTTTTGAAGTTGCTGCTAAAGTTATGTTTATTTTTGTTCGGGTATATTGAAAGTTCTTTCTCTAATATTTCTAAGTACCTCTAATTTATTTATTTATTTTTTTACAATTTAAGTTCACCCTATGGCGTATTAGCGTTTACGCCCTAAGACATTTCATACAAACTTTCAAGTCCTTATTTTCCGAAATGACTGAACCAATTTTAATGAAACTTCATACGCGAAAAAACATTTTCGAAATGTCTTTGAAAAAAAAGTTAATTGCAATTTTCTGTTTCTATTAGATAATTTATAATCGGTCTAATTTGGCTGTAACACTATTTTAAGAAAATGTTTTTAGTAACTTTTTAGACCTATGTAAGTACCTTGCTTGTGCGTATAATTCTATTAAAATCGATTCAGTCATTTCGGAAAATAAGGACTTGAAAGTTTGTTTGAAATGCCGTAAGGTCTAAACGCTCAATGTTTATACGCCATTCCTAAATGGCAAAATATGTAGCTACTTTTCATTTATTTATAAAATCTGTATACATGCCTACTCATGTTTTTAGAAAATAAATTCATATATCTTTATGCAGTACGACTTTGTAAGTTTGTATCTGATTTTGTAGGAACGATCAGCTGCATATCAGTTGCAAACTTGCACTACCAAAATTAGCCTTATTGCTACGATTAAAGGTGCTATCAATTTCAAGTTGTCACTGTACGGTTGAATGTACTTAAATCAAAGATAATCTATAACTTGCCATTAAATATATTATTAAAGAACTTCAAGTCTTCAATTAAGCTTAAGTGTAATAGAAAACCGTTGGCAAAAAAGGCAAAATTATTAATTAAATAAGTCCAATCAATCAACTGAGTTCGTTCACTCATAGACATTAAGAAAGACCCCAAATTAAAAAAAAATACACTTAAAAAAATTCAACAGCCATCCATCACCTGAAGAATCTTAAAAAACACATTTTATTTTATTTTAAAACCCTTATTGGAAGAACAAATACACGATAAAATCTCACCCCGTATTGTTAGATTTTATGTATCAGTTAAAGCAGCTAATTAATGTTGAGAAGTGAATTAAAACCTTAATGACGTTGATATAAGGTGTTGCGTGTTTACCGGCAATATATTTCACTTAAGGCGGTATGTTTCTTAGCTCTCCAAGTTGTATTGTAGCTAGAAATCATTTGTAGACTCAGATTTTCTAGCTTTTGTACAAACGAGCAATGTTTATTTTGACACGCTTTGATTTCTTTATTTTGTTAGTTGATCGTTAATTAAGATTAGGCTAGCCGCTAGGTTATATGATGTTGGTTATATTGGTAGGTTATGTTTTTGAATTAATGCAAAAATTGGTTGAATACAAAGAAATTAGTGTTGATTTGTACCATGTATCTTACCGGTCACATCCAAACACATATTTTACTGCACAGCTTACTTTAGGTAAATGCAAATGCAAAACTACATTTTTCGTTCGTGTTCTTTCAACGGGTTACAAAAAAGAAAAATCAATACCTAATAAATCTGAACCATCCCTCATAACAAGATAACAAAATAAACGACAGAACTTTATCAATTAAAATTTCATTACCAATACAGATTTCCATTTGACAAAATATGGCGGCCGTTACTGGCGCCCAACCCTCTAAAGACTCCCCCTTAATAAAATTATGAAACAAATTAAACAACTTTGCTCATCCATCGGTTTACGACACTCATCTAAAAATACCAACTCGATAAGCTGTCCTTTGCTAATTTGTGAATTAATTACGGTTTGAAATGTTCGCGGGAATCGGCGGGTAGTTGGTAAAATAATTGCTTTTCAGTTGCTCCTTTGCCAGACGGGTGTTTGCTGGCATTGAGAGACGCTGAATTTTATAAAATTTGCTAGAATTTAAGCTGTAGTGGGACTTAAATAATAAGCTCGTGATTTTGGCTGGAGGTTTTGAATTGAATTATTTAAATTGAGAGAATTGGTCTCTTCGCTATTTCTAAATAGTTTGAGACAATTTTGTCACTTCACTACCCACCTACATTTTGAAAAGTACTATAGTTTTATCTATTTTCTCATCTTGTCTTTACGTCGCATACAAGAATATTAAGCATCTAATCATCTTTTACAAAATTAGTTTTTAATTTTCATCCCTTCTAAAATTCGCCGATTTCTAGAATTAATCGAACATGTCTAGCGAAATAAAATTTCTGGAAGGACTATATTTTCTTTAAGTTAAGGAACGTTACAAAGAGGTTATCTCAAGAAATGCGTTTATTAAATTTATGGTGACGGTCATCCTTAAAACTAGGAATTTAATCGAAGTTTAAGAACTCACCCTCTGTGTAGGGTTACCATTGAAAAGTCCTGACCAAAAGCCGCACACTTTAATACTTCTTTTTTTACTACCAACGCGGAGAGGTCTTCATATTTTCAAAAAAGTCCTCTCAATTGCAAACATGTGGACGAATGAAAAGGCTGGACAAAGTCCTCACAAAAAGCCAGCTGGACATGTGTCCTGACAAATCGGAACGTATGGTAACCCTACCTCCTTGGTTATATAATGCGGTAATTTTTATGAACCATATTTTAGACCCCCGAAGTCGGTTTGTTCGTAAGAAAATATTTTATAAACCACTTGCGAGGGTTTACGATGACCGTATTTTGGTTAAGAGTTGTTTAAATTGGGATATCAATTGGACTACAATTCTGTTTAACTGCCGTAGCACTTATATTTTTGACCCTAGTATTAAACACAAAATTAATACTTGAACAGATTTTTTATTCTCTCTAGCAGACACTTTTTCAGTCTACAACTCAACCTTCGAAAAGCGCGGAAACACAGACTACTGAGTCTGTGTTTCCGCGCTGTCAAACGCCGTAGTGATGTTCCAATAATGCGCGAGAACTAGTGTTGTTCTGCATAGATCGATTTTCTTCATATTATACTAGTTACAATCACTAGCATTATTTTTTGTTCTTCAAACAAAAATGTATGCTTAATAACCAGAGGTAAAGTTATTTGTGTACTTACACGGATTTCATACAGCGAAATAATGAAGTGGATGTGCCTCAACTCCCGAGATAAATTTTAAAGAGCAGAAAAATCGCGTGATTTATTAAATAAATTATAATATTTTTTTTTTTAATTTTACACAATTTAAACCACCCGACATCGGATGTCCGAAGTTGCAAAATTACAGTGCGCACACGCAAGGTAAGATCTATATTAATATCAACATTTCGATGCAAGTACAAAAATAACTCTACCTAATTCCGACCTCTGTTAATAACATAGAGGAAAATGTATGCAGAGGTTTATTTCAATATTAATACAAATTTCACTATCGATCTAACAGTACCAGTGCCAGACACGCATCATTCCCCCAAATATGACACAAACAGACAGACCAACATAACAACACCACAACCGACTTCCATAGAATCGTATGGTGTAATACATTACCCAGACATCGTTCTTCCATACCCATGAATGCCATAATAAATGCACATAACGACCCATCCTATAATTTTTATGATACATCTTTCGGGTACCGCATAAACGGTTCCCATCGGCAGTACATATTCCTCGTAAACCACATATTAAGCTTAATGTGACCGTTAGCTAGTAAAACCTAAGTTATGGCAGAAATATGCAGAACCAAGTCATAATTTCAAGCATCTGAAATGGCGGAAGACATCTTAAGATATGGTGTTATTGACTTTTAAGATGTTGGAGTTATAACGTTTTAATATTTCGGTGCGATTTTAGAACTTAAATTTGGCAGAGGTCCAGCTCGAGGCTAAATAATAATCTTTAGGTTAAGCCGTGCTTGTCTAGGTTGGTCTGTAGATGGCTGACCACACATTACATACCGAGTTTCCTCGGTGCCTTGGAAAGCACGTTGAGCTGTTGGTCCCGGCTGTCATTTGTAGATCTTTGACGGTCGTTACAGGTAGTCAGTGGCCCGAAAATTTTACAAACAGTCTTTCTAATGGGTTGTGGAGGTCAGATAGGCAGTCGCTTTATGTAAAATACTGGTATTTAGCTGTATCCGGTTAGACTGGACGCCGACCCCAACATAGTTGGAAAAAGCTAAAATATAGATTACAGAGCAAATAGACCAATAAAAAAAGCATAGATTACAGAGCAAACAGACCAATGATACGCCAGTAAGCTTCAAATGCACAAATACCGCTCATATAACCACAAAAGCCTATCAGAAATACGCTGTATCACGCGATGACTTGGCACTAGGTGTTACATGACAGACGGTTCTTCCCCTACCAGTTAAAATACGAAGTTAGTTTAGTGAAGGGGATTTTATCGAGTTACATGCACAGGAACACTCCATTTACCTCTTTATGTCGAAGTATTACTGATCCACTACATCTAATACCTAACTCACGATGTTTTGCCAAGGATCCGCTTCCTAAGCTCCTCATTGCTTACACGCCCAGAATGACCATCATTTTATTTTTAACAATAATCATCATCATTTCAGCCCTTTTAACGTCCATTGCTGGACATAGGCCTCCCCCAAGTGTCGCCACATTGACATAACATGGGGGGTTTTGCCATAATCGCCACGCTTGGCAGGCGGGTTGGCGATCGCAGTACGGTTGTTACAAAAAGCACAGAGAACGCTGCTGCCCATTCTCTGGCAAGTCCCTTAGTCGCCTCTTACGCCACCCAGGGGAAGATATGGGATAACAATAATATTTAAAAACAATAAAAAATGCGTTGTTTTGACGAAATTTTCCAACAAACGATGCAATGCAAAACTATTGCAGCTGGATTGTCAACATAACTATCAGTTTTTTGTCGAGTGTTTCCTAGAACCCCAATGAAAAAAGATTTAGTTTTCTGTTGAAAATCGAAGACGTAAGAACATGAAAAAAAATCTGTTAGTAACACTAAAAATATTAACAAAACTGGACTAGTATGAAATAAATTTTATTTTACTTTATTTTATATGCTGTAAAAACAGGTAGATAAATGTACCGATTTGGCCAAACTTATGTTTTTTCGGTGCTGTCTCTACGTTTCGTTTACAACGCGCGCTCATGTTAGGTCCTCAGAAGCATATTTGGGCCTTATGTGTATAATGGCGTTGAACCGTACCTCGGAAAGCCAGCTAAGCCGGTGGTCCCGGCTGTTATTTGTAGATCTATATCAGTCGTTGTATCAGTGGTTGTATTACACAGTATTAACTGGGTTGAGAAGGTCAGATAGGCAGTCGCTCCAAGTAAAATACTGGAATTCAGCTGCTTCCGGTTAGACTGGAAACCGACCCCAACATAGTTGGGAAAAGGCAAGGCGAATGATCCATGAGTGGTGTTAAATCAACGCAAAAATCATCTTTTAGGGGAATACCCAAGAAAAAGTACTAGGCTTGCATGAATTCAAGGTAGTATATTGGTGCCCTCGTCTCTCCTCTGTTTAAACAAGTAAAAGGCCTTTGCCTTTCGACAGGACAATGGGAACCGGTATTGAATAGTGAATACAACTTCCGATTCGAGTTCACTTTGTTATTGTTTGCCTGTTTGTTTGTTTGTTCGATACGACTGCGGCTATTAAAAGATCGAGTGTCCGCCCTATTAAAACACGGAAGTTTTTAGTGCAAGTTTCAAGTGGATTGATTGATCTCTGCCGGTACGGTTTATAAATAGGTTTGCTTGATGAATCAAATATTAAACGGTGGGTATTTAAACATTAAATGGATTATGCTGCAATATTTTGGGTAGGGTGGACTTTACCCCGATGTAAAAAGAGCTTTTGATATCAAACTAACGCTAGAAATATTTAGCGTATTTAAAAAAAGGTAGAAGAGCCGATTGGGCATAAAAAATTCGGCCGTAGCGTTGTCGTTTGGAACAACGCCTCAAGGGCTGGCAGCATTGCAACTTTTAACTATTTGTAAGCTTAGGCGATGGTAGGTAGAACAATTAACGATATGTACATATAGGTATATTCCTAGTTCAGGTAAGTTCCTAATATTATATGTATATCTTTAGTTTTTAATGCCCTAATTTTGTATTTTTTTTTTGTTAATGATTGAGTAAAGAATTATTATTATTATATGTAGTGGATACAGTTTCCAGTGTTCAGAAACAGACTTAGTGTTCCATCCAACTAACAAAAATGTCAGAATGGTGTTTTTTGGATAGTTTTCCAGAACTTGGAATAGTTGTAGTGGCTGTACGCTCACCCAACCATATGGTACATAACTATTGTTCTAAATAGCACCATGCTAACAAACACACACACACTCGATAATCACCTGTCATGTTTATTTCACTTTAAACGCCACAACTGGACTTCGACGGCACTATTGGCGCAGTGGCTGAGCGATTGACTGCTGCGCTGGGTGTCGCGGGTTCGATCCCCGCACGGAACAAATATTTGTTTGACCTACAGGTAGTTGTTCCGGGTCTGGCTGTTTGTGTATGCGAGTTTAAATGTTTGTGAACGCACCCACGATACAGGAGAAATTCCTAGGGATGTAAACGTTTTCAAAAAAAAAAAAACTAGTGAGATGTCTCAAAAAAGCAACAGCGCACAGTTATCACTTTTATTTAACACACCCAAAAATAACGACACTTGAAAGTTAAAAAACATACAGAGAAATTAAAATCCATTTTTATTTGAAGCAAATTGCTTACACTCGAAAAATAACACGCGAGATTCGAAGAAAACTATATTATTCAAGCTTGGACGTAAAAAAAATATGTCCACGTTATCGCGTATGACCGTGACACCATGCGGGTTTCCATTACCCCACACGAATTTAGACCACATTTGAATAACAATAGAATCTACATCTCTTCTGCCTTTCCGTTAACAATAGCTTAGTGGTACAAAGTAATCTGTTACAGAATTAACTGAAAAAAAGTTATGAAATAGAATGAAAATGAATGCATCAGGCGAACACTTATGTATGCTCTCAAAAGATTATTCACACGATTGGCCCGTGCGTGTATGTGTATGAGTATTCTGGCACAGATTTGTTCAAGATAGTTCTGATTCTTGTAGTCTAAAGCAGTGCACCGGATTGGCATCATCTCGTCTCAATTTTACTAGCTGATCCGAAGACCCAGAGGCGTTGCGGCAACTGTGATTATAAAAGTGCGTTGCGCACGGAATATCAAAAGAAGAATAGTGACCGGATTGAGTTGAGGCGATTTTTTTTTTGTGTTTTCGACCTCGCAATTCAACCTTAAGCGGACTATCCTGTGGGTGCCTTGAGTGTAAGGCCTCCAGCCAGGGCATAAAACTACTTAAAAATTAATCGACTACACCGTAAGGGCACCCCCTGGGGTACGAGCCTCGGCTTAGGGCGTCGCTGGGAGAGGACAGCCTGGGGACAGGCTGAATCTGAATGATATCATTATTTAGGGGCTGATTTAAAACTACTGGCACAGCATCACGGGCTGGCCAGCCAGGGTCGGGGAGGGCTAAGGTCGGGACGTTGAGGCGTTTTCAATCCGCTGCAGTTCTGATACGTGAGCATAGACCCTTAAAACTTGGTTAAAAAGTGACTATGGCTGAACATCCTTTTATCGGTCTTTGATATACCTGACTTACTTCTTCGAATTCAGTTCTAAGTAAAACTAATGAAACCACTTCCCTTGAACTTAAACCCACTCAACCAAACCAACCCAAAAACACCATGACGAGAACAACAACCATCTTCATTAACGTACCCATCAACCATCGACTCGTGACGTGTCTGTCAATGGTCACTAGCCCCAAGCAACCCGTTGCGGCCACAAAGGTTGTCGAGCGGCCCCCGGTCGATGACCTCCGCTGACCGACGCCGGCGCAGCATTCGCGTGAGCATTAACCATTCTTGAAACAAGTATCAGAGCACATGGTTGATGGTATATGCTTGTAGCGTAAGAAATGGGCGTGCTTTGAAGTTTTAATGTTTACTGGTAAAGAAAGCCAGTTTTTTGGGGACAATGTTAACGATGAAAATTAAAAAATATATACTAATACCAGCTGTGTTCACTAATTGTTTAAGGCGACACTTTATGGAATCCATCGCCGAGAGTGGACAATCAGAAATAATTAAACTTAGATGGCCCCATTCATCTTTGCTCTAACAGGCATCACTTTCAAACTTCCTCTTAAATGTTCATTTTTTACTTTATCCATTTTAGTCACTCCACACATCCATCTCTACTTCCTCATCTCTGCTATATGCAATCCTTTTCATGAAATAAGTAGTATGGAGATGCCAGCTAGTTTAAAAATGATAAAAGATCAAGCTTAGTTTACAAGGATTAGATTAGTAAACCTCCTAAGTCTTCAGAAATGAATTCAATTGACGAAGCTGACAATAGCTTTCTTGTGAAATCTGTCTGGAGCTCAAGAGGTCGTTAGTTCAAATACCATAAGTTAAACTGTTAAAAAGAGGGACCTACTGTGTCATACATAGCTGAATCTAGAATATTCTCTTCGTGTTTTATTTAGTAAAAATACTCATCTGACTTTCTCATAGAAGACTTTACTCTCATTTGCTCATAATATGCAAAAATCTTATCATACATTTCATATACAAAAAACTTGTTTCTTTAACTTTATAATCGGTTGTCTGACCTCCACTCTCTCGTCCGTTTAATCTCACTCAATTTAAGTTACTTCGGAGTAAAATTCTTACATAATTTTATAATACAGACGACACCAAAGACTGATAATGTCTAGACTTCTAATTTAGGTTTACACCACAAAATTCGCCTGAAGTCGTTTCAACAAGTTTTGTAACTAATCAAAGGACAATAAGCGAAAGTACTGAGAAATCCAATTACTAGAGATTTGTGGTGGCACTTGAAAACAAGACTGAGAATTCCGAATCTGTGCGGTATTTATGATAAATTATATCACGCCTGTAGTTCCAGAAAAGTTAGGCAGAGTTGTACACCCACATTTGGTCAGTTAAGTTTAGATTTACACCTCGAAATTCGCCTGAAGTCGTTTCAACAAGTTTTGTAACTAATCAAAGGACAATAAGCGAAAGTACTGAGAAATCCAATTACTAGAGATTTGTGGTGGCACTTGAAAACAAGACTGAGAATTCTGTAACTGTGCGGTCTTTATGATAAATTATATCACGCCTGTAGTTCCAGAAAAGTTAGGCAGAGTTGTACACCCACATTTGGCCAGTTAAGTTTAAGTCCCATGTAATAAGGGCGAGCCTATTGTTATCAACTGGGCACAGATCCCGACTCCGTGATTCCTACCAAGAAATTTCTGATGAGAAAACTCAATAACACTTAAACGTCAAGATGTGGTTAAGTTTTGTTATTAACAAAGGTAATAGCCGGTCTGAAGAATCCGTCAGACCAAACCTAAATTGTGAAAACGAGACATGCTGCCTCAAACCAAGACAAATTGAGACGAGGCAAAGATGATGATGAGAAGCTATTGCTAATGTAACATCTATAACTAAAGCCTCTCTATATAAATAAAAGAAGTCCTTTAAACACACAAATAATAAATCTTCTAAATACAAGCTCCTCTGAATTAAATAAAATGATCTTGCATTACTCTGAGTCACTGATGTCGGTTTAACATTCTCAACTCAATCCTTACACGTCAACTTTGTAAGGCTTTCGCAAATCGGATTTGATGCTCCCTCCTGATGTTCATAATCGGCCAAATGTGAAATAAAGCCGGTTATTCAACCTGTTAGTTGCAGTAAAGTAACATTTTAGGAAAGTTTTGCGCTTGAAAGTTTTTGTAGAGACTTGGACGCTTGGCAACGGTTGACCTTAGGGCAAGGATTCATAAAGTTTCTTGAGTTAGGAGTTTGGAAAGGTCGGGGCGATTATACCAAAAATTTCACATTTTGGGGATAAGCTGACCTTCAAGCAGATTATTTTAGGACGTATCATGATGATGCAGGTTCCCTCTTCGAACCATATTCCCTGGAATTGATCGATAGAGTAGTAAATAGCCTTTATTGTACACCAACGGAAGTGGCCTCGGACCTGCACCTTGAGAGACCTGTCCTAAGCCACTACTAATGCTAATGAAGTTTCAGAGTTCTTTTCGAAGCTAAATTAACACTAAAGGAATCATCGACACGATGAAGAAGACTATCATCATTCTCTTGTTTTTATCTCAATTCGTTTAGGGTCGACGCAGTATTTCATCTTCTTCCATACTTCTCTATTACTCGTCATCTCATCAGACACCTCCGTTCTTTCCATATCATCCTTCACACCGTCCATCCACCGTTTCTTTGGTCCTTCTGAAGAAGACCAACTTGAGGAAATACCTCTATCAACACCACCATTTTAAGAAAATTGACAAGAGAACTGGCAGCCAATAAAAGGCTTATTTATCAACCTCACCCTATCTTAAATTTCCGACACCTCAACATGTCAACAGCGGAACCAGAACGTAAAATGTGGAATAACGGCTTAATTCTTGGAAAATTTTCTAGGCTAATTAAAACAGAGCCAATTATTTTATTTCTTATTAGAGTACAGGTTTGTTGAACCACGGAATTGGTTCAAGGTTTTTGAAATAAACAGTCGACAGTGTTACAAATAATTAGTATAAATCGTCAAGTATAATAACTGTAAGGTTGCGTGATAATTGGCGTATTATACGGCGTATTCCCATTCATAAAGTGGAACATGTGGGATTGTACGAAATACTCGTAATTTGTATTTAAACGTTTGTTGTTAAATGTACGGTTTATTTTGATGTTTCGCTGCAGGTGGACTGTGGTAATATGTTGAACAGTACGTATCGTGTATTTTTTGAGAAATTTACTTTCATGTAAAATTTTAGACACTCATTTACGAGAAAATGACACATTAATTTATCCCAATATAGGACGGCTCTTACAAAGTGGCCACTACCAATTACCATTGGTCTGACCAGTCACTTAAAGATTTTTATTTGAATATTGAATCTTCTAAATATTAGGAATTCAAAAAAAAGTTGGTGTGCTATAAAGGGTTTTATTGTAACGAGTCAAAAATGTTACGTAACGGAAACGTGACAATTAGTACAATTTTATTTGTTCTATTTCTACACAGAAAGATGCTTACGAAAAGTTTGTTGCAAATCTTAAAAAATTAGGAGATTCTCTACCGTTTAAAATGCCCAGAACAATTTTACCTTTTGTTTTTGTAGTACAAATATACAACAGTTACTTTATAAAACGATATGCTAGTTAACGTAAAATATAATTGCTTAGGGCATATAATCACAACCTTAAATAGCTAGAAGGTACAACATTAATGACATTTTAAACATTTAGAATTAACTCGGATTGCGAACAACCTCTGTTACCGTTATAGACATTAAGGTCATTTAGGCTCGCACGATATTATTGTTCTCAGTACCTTTTGTAGGGCGTTCTGTAGGATCGTGGTATGAGAAAGTAAGCTTTACCCGCTGAAGCGTCTTTGCGAATATGATATTGTATCTAATGAGCCTGGATTTCGTAAATATATTTAGGGATTTTGTTATTTTAGTGTTCCTCAGCTCCAAATATAATTAAACAAAATATATTCGAAATCACTTATAAATAATTTGTTTGCAAAGTAAGTTGTTTTACTTCAACTTTTTTTTTAAATGATATGTTGTGGAGGTCAAATATACAGTCGCTCCATGTAAAAAAACTGGTATTCATTGGAATACTGTTAGACTGGAAGCCGATTTCAACAAATGTAGTTAGGAAAATGGTAGGCAAAAAGCAGAGCTTACACGAACCGGCAGCAGAATGCCTTTCTTTTGATAAGCTTTTTCTACGAAACGATGGCGGATCTTCAGGGCACAGCAATGCTTTCCAACTGACTTATCAGAATAAAATGAATAACTTCGCAATCTAATATCGAGCAGAAGCCAGAGATGAAGATGATTTTCGCTGAAAATGCGAGTAGTTCACAACATTGCAGCTATCCTCTTCTTGCTCCTAAAGATTTGTCTAGTACACTTGGACGAGTTTCTACATAAACTTTTATCTTCGGAAGGGGGCTGGTAGCCACTGGATGAGATTTGCCGAGAATCTAGTGGCATCTAAGTGGCGTGCGATTGGAGAAGCCTATGTCCAGCAGTGGACTGTAGTGGGCTGACGATGAAGAAGTACATGAATTACAGCAATTGATCTTCGGGTTTGCTAACAGCGTCATTTCACTATTCAACCACCAACAAAATGAGAGACTGAACCAACACAGGGATATCTCCTTTTGCTTCAGCGTTCAAACAAAAAGAAACCGCGCATAACAGTCGTATTAGCAAGATTACCAGGTTGATGGAGATTATTTCAGCAGCATCAGAAAAAAAAATTGTACAGTTAAACCAGATAAGCCCCTCTAACAACTCGTTTAACCGTATTCGCACGAATTACATAGAGCTCTCTATAATTGTTTAATCATAGTTATACAACATAGACAAGTATTTATAGTTTAAGTACATCTTATTGAATCTCATCTACCGAAGATAGACGATGATTGCCGAAGCGCATTCTCTTCATAGAAGATCTGTACGTTCGTCGCTTCTATGAAGACGTCTTATTCTATGTCATATAGCATTCCTATAGCAAGGTATCACCTAGTACCTACGGAGAACGTTGCCTAGCCTGGGGAACCGGTTTTCGTCGTGGTCTGCTTTGCACGACGTACTATTGTCTAGTGAAATTACTTGGTGAGTCTGTGCCCACTCTAAACATTGTTTAAATAAATTCTGTGAAGGTTTCGGATTCTGCGGTGAGCGGGAAATGAGTATTATGGTGTTAAGTTCCACAGATGGATATTGTGAGGGTTATGAGAAGGAAATGTGTGTAGTTTAGGTATGAGGATGCGTCGTGTGGTTTGCCTGATGGATGAATGTTACGCTATTTACGTGTCCATAAGTAGCGGTGCTCCAATCCCCCCCCCCTTAATAGAAAGTATCGTCGCCCATCATCCAGCACCATAGAATTGGTCCATGTGTTGCCAACCTTTCAAAACCTTAGCAGTAGGTTTATGAATAAAACATACAAAAAATAATAATATTTCCTGGACAATATTTTAATTTTTATCTTTATTTTAACTGTAATAGAAAGACAATGCACTGTTGAGGCCATTATCTCAACTATTGTCCTTATTCATATTGACTATAAAGTATAAAAGCGACCACGAAATGAGGTTTACACTCTTTATAATTTTAATACATGAGGGCACATAAACTATTTAATAAAAACCGAGGGCTATAACAATAAAATGGCTCATTATATACGAGCAGAACGTAATATAGTAGCCGGCTATAACATTATTTAACTTACCAACAATACGAGTTATTATTTTCGTATTAATTGATTATGGTAAGTGTGACGTGTAAATAGAACCCCTGGGTCCCCCCCGAGGGGGTAGTAATACGCGATGGTCCACTCTAGTTAATGGTGGTGAAGTTATTGGCATAATCACCACAACACCAGTGGGACTGCAATACCTATACTCTAAACTACCCTTTGCGTTTTGAAGGTAACCATTTTTCGCGTCTGGCCATTGTGGAATTTGTAATCTTCCGAAAATTTTCGAAGCATCTTTATGACTGCATATGGAAGAGGTGAGCAAGGTAAGCAAGAATTTCAATGGTGGAGAAGATCAATTGACTCTGTAGAGGGATGGCAAAAATAAGAAAAGAGCTAGGACCTAAGTTAAGATTAAGAGACGTAGCTTAGAAGCAACTGAACACAAAGATGAAGACTGATAAAAATGAAGAACCAATTGAAGAGGGAATCACACACAAAACAGGATTAAGTTATCCTTATCAGACTATTTCAAAGCTGATGAAGCTGAGTACCTTACTTAGCTACTCAATTTCATCGCTTCAACAAAAAAACAGAGACAGTCATAAAGACAAATCTCCAAACAATAGAATTACTGTTCTTTTTTGATTTTTTAAATCTGTACACAGTACACAAGCCGCTATACTACGCGTCACTAGTCTGGCGTAATACGTCACGAGCATGTCGAGGTCATCGGTGACGCGAACCAATAGCTTTTTCCCCTACCAAAAATCGCTCAATGCGGCTATAGAAAGAAGTTTTCACTTCAAAAATGAGCTGATAGTAACAGAGATGCCACTACAAATATATCATCAAACCGATTACCAGAATAGAAAATAGAGAAACTATTTTTGAATTCCCCTACACAAATACGATATCGTACTAAATCCACTTATGTCATTTTGTTTGTCATTGAATACGTACGCGCGACAATAGAATGAGTGACTGTTGACTGCACAGCTATACATACGTAGTTGGGGAATGAGTGTGTGGTGGAAGTAGTGGGTAGACTAGTATGTCAAGGTCTCTATACGACTCTCTAATTCATTTACATTTTGTAAACATTGGAGCTGGTATTAGAGTAACAGTTTTAGAGTAAAATTTGCAGGTTACTACTATTTATAGTACAAGTTTTGTCCAGAATCGAATTAAATGAGAGTTGATTGGGGAGGACATTTCCAAGAGAGGACTGCTAAGCGTCTTAAAATTCGACACATACCTTAGGGCGTGTACACGCGTGTTCTCCAGAATGCACAGTCCTTAGCGAGGATTCTGCCGCTTCGTGGAAACTGACGCTAAGGCTAGAGTAAGTTACTTTTATATATTTAACCTCAATTGCACGATTTTCCCCGTCTATTTAGAATGTTCGACAGCTAGGGTCAGTATGTTTATCAATCGCTTTGGAAGCGTTTCATATTTCTACAATACAATCTGGATCGACATCTCGATCGAGCTTGTGTAAATCCAACAATTTCTTGGCTTCTCTTTCATTGTTATACCATCTGGGGATTACTATGCCGTCTTAAAGCAGGATTGTTTGAATGTCACCCCAGTGTGGGAAAGAGACGGAGCTATAGAGGACGCCTAACGCCATCTCTTTCCCACTCTGGAATAAGATTAAAACAATTCTGCTGTAAGACGTCATGGTAGACTACCTGGTTATAAAACTAATTCCCTGCTGGTAAAAAACCCTGAGTTAGTCCAAAAATTGCACGCCATTCTGCACATAAAGCCAAATATCCACATTGTAACATCTTTGGGCGAGGCCACAACACTGCGTTGCGGCGTCGTATCGCAAAAACGACGTCGCACAGCAATACAATGCGATGACGCAACGCAAAAATTTCATCGCATACGACATCGTACGACAAGACGCTAAGTCAGTTCAGTTTCTTGTCTTTCTAGTCTGATATACTTTTGTCCCAAAGGACGGGATGTTCCTGAACTAAAGATATCAGGTAATCGATATCTTAATCTGCCATCATGAAACGTGCGTACCTCATTCAATGTGGACACTAACTAAGAGGCAGCGCGTCGTCGCATTGCAGATTTGTACGTTGCGTCAGCGCATCGGAAATTTCCACGATGCGTTGTGCGGCGTCGTATATATTTACGACGCGACGCCGCAACGCAGTGTTGTGGCCTCGCCCTTTGTTGATTTATGTTTCCACCAAAATGGCCCAAAACGTTTCACCAACATTTAATATTTAATTAACTTAATAAACTCACAGAAAAGCCAAAAACTTGATTAAGCACAATAAATATGCTTTGTAGGACCAGAATTAGCCACAATGTTTAACTTTGGACCAAATTACATACAACTAAGTTAAATAAAGTAAGCCACTTTTATTTATCTTT
This sequence comes from Cerastis rubricosa, assembly GCA_949152445.1. Taxonomy (NCBI): domain Eukaryota; kingdom Metazoa; phylum Arthropoda; class Insecta; order Lepidoptera; family Noctuidae; genus Cerastis; species Cerastis rubricosa. The sequence continues at coordinate 8,022,462 of OX424547.1, forward strand.
GTACTTACTTTATAACTTGAATAGTAGGAGTTGGATCGATTTTGGGGCATTATTCTGTTAATATTTAATTTTGTTGTGGCTTCCGGCTGACGAAAGGTCACTTACTTAGTTACTTTTGAAGGTGTCATAAAAAGCTGCGACCATTAACATCCTCATGTTTTGTCATGAGTATATTTGCGCACAGAACCGGGTGGCAGACAAAAAGGGAGACCTATACACAGCAGTGGGTGATTACGAGCCCATAATGATGATGATAATATTTGCAGTAGCCGTGGATCCTTTTTTTTACGGATGGGAAATCATCAAATTACCCCTCCAGCTCTGGGCGGAGCGGAAGGGAATGTCAGACTTGCACTGACAAAAACCCATCCATGTTCCTTCTTAGCCTTTTTTGTTCCAGGGCCACGGTATCTCTTGTGAACATTCCCGCAGCCCTGGCAGGCATCGGCCCTCTCGAACCCCTTCCGTTTTGCTGACATCTCTTTGAGGCGCGCGTGGAACACGAAAGCACCGTCGACACGGCCTGCCGTCATAAGACGGACGGACGGTGAGCTAGCCAACTACTCACTGTCCACAGGCCTGCGTAGCCGTGGGTCCTGCGCTTGGTTTCTTTCCGGCCTTAGCGAGAGAAGAGATCGTGCAGCTCTGTTGACACACACACTTTTGCACTATCTCTCACGTCTAATGTACCGCGAGCTTCAATATGCCGCGCGTCGGGCCAACCAACCAAGCCACTTCTTTTTTTTGTGTCGACGGTACATCTATTATACTTTTTGGGCCCATTGCGAACGGCGACCAATCAAGCTATGCAAAACCAAATAAAGATTATGTCTTATTGTACGAGACACGCTCATACATAGGTCAGAGTATACTGGATATATCTAGCTTCACGTGTCGCCGTATGTACCATCACCAAACTGGGTATCGGAACACGGTAAGGACTATCCTTGCTTGCAGCGTTATTCTTTGTTTTATTCCTATTGGTCGAAAAACGGTGGTCAAACATCTGGGATCATTAACAGAGCCTGAGACTTTTTTTTGTTTTACTGTTATTGGTCCGCAGGCTATTTGTGTAGAAGTGAAGGTGTTATACAGATGTGGTCATCGTGTGCACGGGATTTTGTTTAAAAAATTAGCTTATTACAACTTTTCGGATAGTACGTACGTGGCCACTTTTATTGCGGCCTCAAAGAATGTTCTGATCGTCAACTAACCACTTTCAACCTTTGTCGAAAAAGCTGTTTGGTTTTATTATTCTAATTAAATTACTCTTTGAATGTCACACACATTTTTCGTGTGGCTTGTTAATGTTTACGTTTTACTCACGTATTTATTTTGGACCTTATTTAGTAACTATGTAGTATTTAAACTGTTATTTTATATATCAAGGCCATGCACTTATAAATAGGCTGTGAATAAGGTGTCGGGTATGATGATGTGGGTACGATGTGTCGTAATGTTTTCTAAGTAAATGTCAGTTATTGAGCTTTAAATATCATTGGAAGGGTTGAACAAAGGGATCTTAAGTTCAATGTCGACTACTCTACATTCTACATATATGTGTGTATGTATTACATATTCTAGAATAGAACTAAACAATAGGGCAAGTGTATAAGGAACAAGATTGCCTGTGTTTCATATAGCCCATATAGATATTTTTGAGTGGGTTATTATGTACCTTAAGTTAAAAACAAACTTGGACACGGTAGTAATACTTTTTGAAGGAACAAATTAAGGTTTTTTTTTTTTAATTTAAACTACTGGTACAGACATAGAAAATGAGGAAAATGTCGTGAGGAAAGTTTTGAGTATGAATGTGGATGGGTATATGGGTAGAGGAAGACCAAAGAAACGATGGATGGACTGTGTGAAGGATGATATGGCAAGAAAGGAGAGAGGTATGGAAGAAGAAGACGTACTGCGCCGACCCCAAATGAATTGGGATAAGGGCAAAAGAATGATGATACAAGGTACAGACATGTTGCTTCAAAACTTGCATACTTGTGAAGTAAGTCCCGGCGGGAATTTGCAAAGTATCCCGACTTTAAGACTACGTCATAAAGAAACGTATACCAAAATTATAGCTCCAAGACTTGAAGCCCTGCGTCACTGGGTCAGGGTTACCTACCTATTCTATATCTGGGTAAAAGCAAACGCAATATCTCGATAAATGGATTACACGCTTACTTAGCTCAACTTTCCACTAATCTAATTAAAGTTTTAAATTAATCAGCCGATTAGTCACTTAACTAATCGACCGTACTTTTCTTAATCGAGTAACTTTCTAGCGCAATTGAAAATTGACTAAATTAACGAAACTATTCACACTGAAGTTGTAGAGTGAAGAAGGTTAAGTAACCATTAATTTAATTTAAGCGGCGAGAGCTACATTAATGAATGCAAGTTCGGTTGTTCAACGTTTGACCTTTGATTAGCCTCTGTATTGTGGAGTCCACCAGAGATGATGGATGCAAGTAGCATTTACAGCTTTTGTGACTATTAAACCTGGTCTAGTTTAAAATTCTACTTCCAGATACTGGTCATATTAAGAATGTTTCTTTATTGAAATTGTGATTTTACCAACATACAGGCTTATTTTTCCAAAACGCGTTTCGCCTTTCGTAAGATAACCATTCATTGATGCGGAGGTATTAAAAATCTAGTCATAATTACATGTTACATGAATAGCTTTGCGTGGAAAAAGAGTTACTTCTGGCCTACCATGACGTCTTAAAGCAGTATTGTTTTACTCTAATTCCAGTGTGGGAAAGAGACGGAGCTATACAGAATATCTAGCGCCATCTCTTTCCTACACTGGAAAAGAAGTAAAACAATAATGTTTTAAGACGTCATGGTAGGCCACCAAGAATAGCTTCGGGGTGTCTTTTCGACTATCTACATAACGTCAGATTATTGAAGTTAGAGACTCAATTAAACACCATTAAGTTATTATAGTAAAGCTTTTTACCACATTTTAATTAAACTATTATTTAAATGGACCGACCGACTTAAAACAGTTTCAAATACCCAGATCCCACATATTATAAAGTACCAGGGACCCATAGATGTCACTGTACCACTTAGATCCGTTACACATGATCAGTTATATCTTCGAATGCGTAGACTGCCAGCGGCATTACGGTTACTGTCAATTTATCGGCGATCGTGTGAATGTGAATAAAACGGTTTTACAGTTCTGATGTGATTTCCGTGAGAGTTAGTTACTGGTTCATAAACCGGTCATATTTTCCATTCCATGTTTTTATAAATAGTACAGGATCAAGGTAACTGGGAAGGTAACAAGGTACTTAGGAAGCAAAACTTTTCAAAGGTAGAAAAGCTTTTTTTTTGGGATAAAACAATACGGAAATTTTACTTAACTTTTTTTTTGTCTTTACAATTTTAAAGAAAGATTTACAAAAAAAATACTTCCCCCTCTTGAATCGGATTTTGTTAACAATTTCAAAGGGTTAATTTTGACCGCTGTCTCGGAGATTAGCCGGAACAAACACAGACAGAAAATTAAAAATAAAATTTTATAAGTACTTCAATTTTATTTATTATTTTGTAATCGATGCCTACTAATTTAGTTACGAATTAGTTAGGCTGCCAGGATAAATTTTAACTACAACAATATATTTATAATCGCCTTGTTTAAAACAAAAAACCACTATAATTCGTGAATTTTATGACACATTCAAGTTTGAACTTCACTCACCACATTTGCATGCTAGCTGTTCTGGAAATTGGTGAATGGAGCCGAGATTTGGAATTTGGTGTCAGACTGTCAGTCAACCGTTCTGGATCTCGACCCCTAAACGACAAATTGTTTGACGAAATTCCCGTCAGACAATGCAAGTTTGCAAGTTCTGAATCTCAAAACTATATAGTTTCAGGCTAAATTGATATTGGAACTTTAACTTATTGGAATTTGAACGGGCGGAATGACCACTTTCAACTTTAGTTGATAAGCCACAAAATATTAACTGTGGCCTTTTATTCATTTGAGTTATAATTATTCCTCACTGCAGCGTTTGCTTTGGACTAACGAACACGCGGAAACTGTCTCACGGTTGTGCCAAATAGGCCTAGTTCAGCAAAATACCGGGCAATTAGTGTCCGAAGCTGGTTTCAACTGGACCTAAGAAAGTTATGTGACGAACGTCAAACAGTTTTATACTTTGTCTAAGTGTATATGTGAACAAGTACTTAAATAAAATAAAAATTGTCGCTAAGGCCTCTCTCTACTATGACAGATCTGCAGAAACAGGTTTTGTATAGCTTGATTGATCTTCGTGCGTACGAGTATGATACATGAGAACCTTCCGGAATAAATTCTCTAAATGATGTGGCCACCAAGAAGCAAACAGCAGGAATCTGCTAGCAGCTGGAGCAACTGATGAGGGGCCAGTCGCTCCAGCTGCTAGCAGATTCCCGCTGTTTTCGCAGCTTCGGTAAGCGATTGGCAATTTTCTCGTTGGTTTTGGTGTTGAAGGGCCCCCCGATCCAGACACACAGGCTGTCCAAAGACAATTTGGACTCACACGCATTCACGTGCTGAGTCGTAATTAGATCTCATCCCTCACTGGAGAACGGCTATTTGCTCGCCTGCCATTCCAATAGTCGAAACAAATAAAAAATAAAACTGATAGATTTTGATAGAGAAAGACTCATCACGTTCACGTTTACGATAGCAGAAATACCTCCTTATTGACACTCACGACCTCATCAATGCCTATATTTACTACCTCCACCAAAACAATAACATTAATTCAATTGAAGACACAACAAACAATAATATTAGGCATTCAATTAACCTATGATCTTTGACATATATATCGAGTCAAGCACCAATCTATATCCAGATATTCCATGATCCTTATCTAAGATAACATCATTGACTGAAGGGTTCTCCTCCACAAGATACTCTAGTCCTTTACAAAGCTATTTCCAGCAATAACGACCGAGCCAGTAACCATTACTGGATGATGTCGGCTCTTGAAGGCTCTCAGCTTTTACTACCACGACTTTTTCTTTCTTTTCTTTCCTATAGTTGGACCAAAACTTCCGACTTTCCGCCCCTAGGGAAACTGAACCGCGAAGTAGGATACAAAAAAATTTGTTCGTATCGGTATTTTTTTTTGTACGGTAGTTTTTCTTGTGTAGTTGTTGTCACAACATCATAAATAACATAACATTACGCCTTTAATCCCCGATGGGTAGAGATGGGTAGAGATGGGCAGAGATGTACCTAAATAGTGCACCCACATTTCGACAGTTAAGCTGCTTTCAGACTACGCTACTATATGGCACTATATACTATAGTATTATTAGTTGTACTATAGTACAGCGAAATAAATATCAGCTGCCCCAAACATTTGGGTCGAATAGGTATTGAAATTTTGTATGGGGCTGCTGATCATTTTTACGCTATTACGATGTTTGTCCGATAGAGAAACATGTTCAGTTTGATGGTCTGTAGCAGACCCTTAAGTATGTATATACCCTTTCCGTTACACCCTATATGTATAGTACAGTACAGTATGAAAGTCCATAACAATGTATGATGCGCGATATTGTTGTGCTATATACAATATGCTAATATATTATAGCGTAGTCTGAAAGCAGCTTTATGTTTCAAATCCCATGTAAGCCTATTGCCATCAACCCGGCTCAAATCCAGACTCCGTGGATGCCACTGAACAATTCCTGATGGAAAAACCCCAAAAACAATTTGCTCGACCCGGGAATCGAACCCAGGACCTCAAAATCAGCAGTCGCGAGTAGTTGTTTTCGTTATATTATTTGATCAATACACGAACCTTAGCTGCTTTCTAATAATTATTGCACTTTCCAATTTTTGCTTTCTTCATTAGCGTTTCGAAGTTTATGATGTAGTGAGATGGAGGTGTTAAAATATCTTAGTTGTTAGTACCTGGAACAAAAGAAAAAATGTAAAATTAGATACAATTTATAGAACAATTTACTTATGTCGTTATTTTTGTTTCCATTTGTTGTTATTTTGCACTTAAATTGATGTCAGTGTGAGTTGATTTTAGAACGACTAGCAGTACGCATGGCCTCACTTTGTATAGATTTCCCGTACAATGAGAGATCCGCATAAACTGGTTTTTTAAAGCTTGATTGGCAGCCGTGCGTACCATCACCAAACTGGGTATCGGAGCACGGTAAGGACTATCCTTGCTTGCAGCGTTAAAACAGTTAAAAACTTTCTATTACTTGGTATGTTTTGTTTAATTCCAAAAACGAAAAACGGTCACAAAACGGTGGTCAAAGATCTAGAATTATTAACAGAGCCTGAGATTTTTTTTAAACAAAACATTTGTCTTTTAAAAAAGGATCGCGTATTTTTTTGTTTTCGGTTTTGTCTATTGGTCCGCAAACTATTTGTGCGGACCAATAGTAGTAATTGTGTTATACAGATGTGGTCATTGTGTGCACGGGATTTTGCTACTGAAAAAAGCTATAGCGATGTTGGCAAACTGTTTCTAATAAATATTTTTTCCATTTCTAAGAGGATTTTCTTGTTTACATGTTCGGAAACTAAATTGCGAACGAAAATTATATTATAGGCACGTGTACTGTCAGTGAAATAAAATGGTCATCTTACGTTGAAATGTAGGTAAGTACCGATTTCCTAGTAAAAAGCTGGTAAACAAGTCTGATAGTAAATCGCGAAGTATCCATTAACACATAGATTTTAGGTAAAATATAATATTTGAGTACAAGTCGTAGAAATTCTATTTTTTATCTATAGGATTTATTCGGTAAGAAAATTCTTGAAAAACATCGATCATACAAGAATGCCAAGGACACAGCTATCTATTAAAGCTAGTCCTATTTTTTATGGAAGGCATTTTCCTCGCGCGCCAAATACTTAGTGTCAAAAACCGCTTTACCATAGACACGCGTCAAAATCAGCTTAGTTCTAAATACAAACTAAGAGGATGTAGACAGACAATAAATTTTAAGGACGCATTGCTTATATCACGACATCTTGTTTTTTCGATTTAATTTCCAGAGCTTTCACACATGTCATGTTTGGCAACAACATCGCCCCCTTGTCAATGCCTTCAAGGATGGAATGCATAACCCCCCTCCTTTTTTAGAAGTCGGTTAAAAAGAAACGTTCAGCATTGTTGTTTTTAAAATAACTTAGATATATTGATGAAGGTAAAGAGCTTGACGTACAGCACTCGAAATGAAACAGCTTTTAAAGCAATTTCTCCAAAACTGATTGCAAGTGAAACAAATAAATCGTGTATAATCCAAGGAATTACAAAGCTAAGCTAACATACAGAAATGTTTTGTACAGCAAACATGATAATTGAATTAGAACTTGGTGTTGCCCCCAATAACGTTAACGGGATTTCGTTCAGTAAACGGATACATTTTTAATAATTCCAAGCGGCTTGCATACTCCTTTTTACTGGTAAATTTGTATTTTTTTTGTATTTGTTCTTTTGAGAAAGTAACATTAAGAGGATAGATTGTTTTGGATCAGGTTTCAATCCAATTGCTTTGAGAGCAGCGGTGGCTCAATGGTGGCAGCCCGACTTACGAGCAGTGAGCCGTGGGTACGAATCCAGGCAGGTGCATTACTTTGGGTAATTTATTTCATCACTGCTGCTCACAAAAACGGTGAAGGAAAACATTGTGTGGAAACCAGCATATTCTAGAACTAGAAATTCGAAGACATGTGACATCTACCAACCAGCACTGAGCCCGCGTGGTGGATTACTACCCACTACCTCTCATAGAGAGGATGCCTGTGTGCCCAGCCGTGGGAACATTATAGGCTTATGATGATGATACAGTCTATAAATGCAGTCGAATAACGTTGTGATTGATAATATTATATTAATTTACTATACAATTAATATAAAAGCAGTGATAATATAGTGGTGTGACCGTCGGACTGCAAGCACGCACCCCAGGCACGCACCTCTTATTTTTCGGATTCTAGTGCGTATGGTATAATTTTCACTTGCTTCGGAGAAGGAAAACATCGTGAGGAAATCAAACATGCTTTAGAGATATTTCTGGAAGGCATGTAAAGACAAGTCAGAGGCCTATAGACCAAAAACTCTAACACCAGGTTAGGCATTCACCATCATCATCAGCCTATAATGTTCCCACTGCTGGGACACAGGCCTCCTCTCTATGAGAGGGAGTGGGCTGTAATCCACCACGCGGGCCCAGTACGAGTTGGTTGATGTCACATGTCTTCTACAGCAATTTGTTAGGCATTCATCACACGAAAAAGAAAGTCTAAACAATTAGATAGAGGAGTTGCTAATGACTTTTTGGGTGTGGGAGAGACGCATTGCTTAAAGTGGCTTTTTTCCTCCCCCAGACCCCAGACCTGTGATACGTATTTAATGTTTTTTGTTTTTTTTTTTTTATATATCGTTGCCCCACACATTGGGAGTTTCTCCTGTATCGTGGATCGTGGATGCGTTAACAAACATTTAACTCACATACACAAACAGCCACACCCGGAACAAATATCTGTAGTGCTTACAAATATTTGTTCCGAGTGAGGATCGAATCCGCGACACGCAGTGCTGCAGTCAATCGCTTGCCCACTGCGCCAACTGTGCCGTCAAAAAATTCCTTGAAAAGCTTGAGAGGATCTAAATTCGAAACACCGTTCCGTGTCATTTCATTTTGCCACGGTGAACTAAATCTAGTTTACAGCTTTATCAAAGTTCAAAATACTAGATCAAACGTTATTCCTGTTTATGTTTAGGACAGCAGTAATGGGAAGTTCCTATAACACGAATCCCAGAATGTTTTCATTACATTCTCTTTGTAGATTCGAATTATAATAGTACGTGTATATAAATTGTATGAGATCAAAGCTTGCTAGATTAAATTAATCTTTCTACGGTACGGAGCAGATTCGGCGTATGTGGTGTTACTTCTGTAAATATACTTTGGATATTAAGAAAGCTTAAAATTGGCTTAATTCGGCTTTTAAGAACAAAGAAGTAGGGAGTGTGTCTCTTGAGTAATGTCAACTCATTTACGTGGGACTTATTTATATGCTGTACCTAACAGAATTACTCAATAAATAATGTTTATTTAACGTGGGTATCTCTTTAATTTACTATACAGGATACTAAGAAATTATAATGACAATTGATGTCAATTATACGAATTGTCAGAAGTGTTGTAATGCACAAGGAGAAATATCTATTCATCTATACTCTATACATATTTTAATTTATTAAATAAATAAAATTGAAGTGTCTGTTTGTAATATTAAAATAACCGTTTGTTACTTCATGCATATGTATGCCGAAATATGATTTTTTTCAATTTTTGTGTCTGTCTGTTTATCCAGGCTAATCTCTGGAACGGCTGGACCGATTTTGACGGGACTTTCATTGGCAGATAGCTGATGTAATTAGGAGTATCTTAGGCTACAAACATTTTAGAAAAATTCAAAAAAAAAAAATGCAAAAACGAAATAAGACTAAATAATCTATAACTTTTTTTGTTAAATTCCACGCGGACGAAGTCGCAGGCACAGCTAATTATGTATAAAGTTAATGGCTAACCATCAGTAATTAGACAGTCACCATAAGAAGAAAGTTAGAGAGTAAAGAGAGAACTTCTCTTATAATCTTAGATGACGTCATATTATAAGAATATTAGTATTTCAGGAAAAAAAAATTGTTCTAGTCACTGTAGCTATGTGTACTTATAATCGTTCGATCGTCGCAGGCGCCGATGAATAAGTCAGTCTCAGAGCGGAGCTACACACAATCTTTCATATGACTCAGTGACCGCAGGATTTCGTGACTCAATACTGACCGGACAATGTGATTTGTGACTCAACAAAAAATATCCCCGTCCTTTTCTAATCAAAAAACGAATACAATGCCAGAAAGAGACAAAAAAGGTTAGGTAAGTAAGACCAAGTACAGTAAGTTGAAAGACTGGGCAATAAGTACAATAAGTAGGTCGACTTAGATGAAATTGCTACGAGTCTAATTTTGACTAGTAGTCAACATTTTAATGGGCGATACTCAGAAATGATCGGAACTGTGTATCGGAATGTTTGCTCTCGTGATTCATGAACCGAAACCTACTTATGAACCAAAAATCGTTGAACTTGCGCAATCAGAACCGGTAGTCGAACAACTGAACAATTTCGTTTTGTTCTATTTACCATTTCGGTGTTACAATGGAGCCGTCAGTTGTTACTGTAAACTTTAACAGACAAGTAGACAGGTATCACGGTGATCTGAAGACGAAATTTCTAATTTCAGACATTCGATTAAGTACAATTCAAGTTCAATTCAATTTACAATTGGTGTTACAATTTACCAAAACAAAAAACCAGCCAAATGCGAGTGGGACTCGCACACTGAGGGTTCTGTATAAAAATAATAAATATATTTTTATTACACGATGTAACTAAAAATATACGGTTTTCGCAAATTTCCTTTATCTGTGCTATAAGACTGCTTCGTACCAAATTTCAAGATTCTGAGTTCACAGGAAGTAGCCTGTAGGTTTTAATTCACCTGCGATTGGCGAAAATTTGCGGAAATTTGCTGCATAAACGGCTGTATCTCTTGATTCCGTTGGCTTAGAAGTTTGATTTTTTCACAGCTCCAAGGGACAGTAGACCTGAGTATTATATAAATTCCAGCTTAATACCTCCACGCGTTCCTGAGAAAAATTGTCTTGACAGACAAAAGGACAGACGGACGGACAACAAAGTGATCCTATAAGGGTTTCGTTTTTTCCTTTCGAGATACGGAACCCTAAAAATGACATTAAACGGTAAAGCAAACGACCAAGAAGAAAGTAAACATTAAAAACAAACAATACACACAAAGGCCAGCAAAAAGCAGCAAATTTTAACATGTATTACCGACCACTTCTAGTAACTTATACGTATGCATCAATCACGAGGCAACCCCGTTCCGAGAACGTCCCTCATTTTCAAGCAACAACCGTAAAAACATGTTGTAGAAAGAACCTGATGAAAATATTACCCACCGCGGTCGGGTATAACATATCATAAAGGAAAAAATATAGCATATGGAAGCGGGTACGCGAATACGCGATAAACATCTCGGCAACAGTGATGCCAACTTAGCAACTTTATAGCTAGATCTAGCTATTATTTGGTGACAGACAGCTACAATTTAATAAAACTTGTAGCTAAACTTTTTAGCTACTTTTTTTAGCAACTTTTGAGGCTATCGAGATTCGTAAAGTAGGGTACCGAGTCTCGTAAAAAAATATAAAACTAAACTCGAATCTATGTTCATAGATGCTATGGTAGGTACAGGTCTCAGGAAAAGTGGTAAATGCTGCTATAACTGTGTTTTGCTTAAAGATATACTACAAAAAATGGGCACCGCTGAAAAATATTTTAAATCAACGAAAGATACTGAACCCCAGCCATCGACATCTTCTTCTTTAAATAATTAATTTTTGATTTATTTTTTATTCAATAACGTACACAACACATTTTTAACTCTCTTGTTAGAATTAATGAAAATAAAAATGATTGTCAGGATTTTACATTTCATTGTAACCTACTTATCTACTGTACATATAACATTTAGCTACTTCTAGCAACTTTTTGGGGTACAAAAAACTGGCAATCTAGCAACATTTTAAAATTGTCTAGCTACTGGGTAAAGCTAGCAGTTGGCAACACTGCTCGGCAATATGTCAGAAGGACAGCGAGAATGGTCGTAAACGCCATAATGATATTACTCTTGTATTACGAAGGACCCTAACCAGATTACATGACTGTCAGATGACCGACGACGGAGGACAATGTTCTATTTGGGTACCCAAACTACCCAATAACGGTAAGTGGACACTGTATAGATTTTCTTCTAGATGAAATATTGAGGTCCGGAGGAGCTCGTGGCTAAATAATAATAGCCGCCCAGGTCGATCTTTAAGGTTAAGCCGTGCTTGCCGAGGTTGGTCTGTGGATGGGTGACTATAATTACATATCGAGTTTCCTCCGTGCCTCGGAAAGCACGTTAAGCCGTTGGTCCCGGCTGTCATTTCTAGATCTTTGACAGTCGTTACGAGTAGTCAGAAGCTAAAAGTCTGACATCCAGTCTTACCAAGGGGTATCGTATTACCCAGTTACTGGGTTGTGGAGGTCAGATAGGCAGTCGCTTCATGTAAAATACTGGTACTCAGCTGCATCCGGTTAGACTGGAAGCCGACCCCAAGATAGTTTGGGAAAAGGCTAGGCAGATGATGATGATAAAATATTGAGGTCCTAGCTCGAGCGCGCTGTGTTAACGTAACGTAATTATACGTTGATTTTTTAATCGCAAATATAATTATCCTGGCAATAAAATATATGGCAGTTTCGTTTTTTTTTTTTTGCATCAAGCAAAATCATCATCATCTACCTAGCCTGTTCCCAAACTATCTTGGCTCCAGTTGTATCGGTTATCGGCTTCCAGTCTAACCGGATGCAGCTGAGTACCAGTATTTTACATGAAGCGACTGCCTATCTAACCTCCACAACCCAGTAAGACTGGATGTCAGACTTTTGGCTTCTGACTACTCGTAACGGCTGTCCAAGATCTACAAATGACAGCCGGGACCAAAGGCTTAACGTTCTTTCTCTCGAAACTCGGTATGTAATTATGGTCACCCATCCACGAACCAACCTTGGCAATCACAGCTTACCGATCGTAAAGATCGACCCGTGCGGCTGTTATGATTTAGCCACGAGCTCTTCATAAATATAGTATCCAAAGATATCAATTAATTCTTCAAAATAATGAAAATATTACCGTGAAAGCAGTGTTGGTAATTTTTAAAATCGACGTATTTACGTTACGATTAAACCGCGCGCTCGTTCTACGGCCTATGTTGTTTGAACGGTTTCCTTTTTACCGCAAAAAAGCCGCATTTACGAGGCATTTTCGTAGTCCTTAAAATAAGAATAGAAACACAAAGCGAGCTGAAAACAGGCCCGTATCAAAAGGCTTAAATCCTTAAAAGATTGAGGAGAACAGAAAAAAATAGGATTGTTCTTGGAAAAAGTGGTAAACATTATTTCAGGAACAAAGAAATTTATCATAAAACTGGCTTAAAAATTAACATCAAGTGTCACTGCGACACAAAGAGATATAGACAGGCAGGAAAGCAACTAATAAACTGTACAAAGTTACAAAGAGAAAGGCGGTACTATGAAGTTACAACTTATGTAGAACGGCCATGACAAGTCTGCTCGATTGTTATTGTGAATTAATCGAATGGTACAAAACCGCAATTAAAATAGACGGTAGTAATAACAAGAGAAAATCATGACGAGTTTGTTTTATTTTAGTTGGGAACACAAATAAACACGCTATAAATTAAAGATGACACGATGTATTTACGACCGTTTTTGATGTTCATCTGGGCAAGTCATTGCCAGTGGCCACCTTAACTGTTCTTGGCTCTCTATGGTGTCGGACGTAAAGAATAGTACCATCCCATATCTTCCCGTAGGTGTCGTAAGAGGCGACTAAGGGATTTGCCAGAAAATGGGCAGCATCGTTCTCTGTGCTTTTGTAACAACCGTACTGCGATCGCCAACCCGCCTGCCAAGCGTGGTGATTATGGCAAAACCCCCGTTATGTCAATGTAGCGTTGGGGGATGCCTATGTCCAGCAGTGGACGTCTTTCGGCTGAAATGATGATGATGATGAATAGTTTTTAAGTCACTTTATTTATCTATTTCCACCCAATATTGTCCAATGTTGGTTGATTAATTAGCCGTAAAAATCCAATAGAAATCAAGAAGATTCAATCAGAGTGCCACTTCCGTATTTTTAGCAAAGATACAATGATTCAGTCGTTGAGAAAAAGGTGTCGCAAATTCTGAGTCATCTTGAATGCTGTACAGAAGTTTCCACTCAAATTATCACCTGCTAATGGCCCCCTTTAAATAAGTAAAACGTTTCAATCCAAAAATACACGAGTACTGAGTTTTTTTGTTGCAAAACGAAAGGACGCAAATGTGCCAGTCAAGATTTTATCTCATATATTAGAGGTGCGAATCGGCGGAGCTCGTACTTAGCTAAATTATAACATCCGCTCGGGTCTATCTCTAGGTTAAGCCGTGCTTGCCTACTTTGGTCTGTGGATGGGTGACCACCCATTCCATACTGAGATTCCTCCGGGCCTTGAAAAGCACGTTAAGCCGTTTATACTGGCTGTCATTTGTAGTTCTTTGACCGTCGTCACAGGTAGTAGGCCTTAATTAGTCTGACAAACGGTCTTACCAAGGGATATCATAATACCTAGTACTAACTAGGTTGTCGCTCTGTATGGTGTCGGACGTAAAGAATAGCACTATCCCATATCTTCCCGTGGGTGTCGTAAGAGGCGATTAAAGGACTTAACAGAGAATGGGCAGCATCGTTCTCTGTGCTTTTGTGACAACGGTACTGCGATCGCCAACCCGCCTGCCAAGCGTGGCGATTATGGCAAAACCCCCCATTTTATGTCAATGTGGCGAAACTTGGGGGAGGCCTTGGATGTCCAGCAGTAGACGTTTCTTTCGGCTGAAATGATGATGATGATGAACTAGGTTATGGAGGAAGAAAGACAATCGCTCCATGTCCAATACTGGTATTCAGCTGCATCCTGTTAGACTAGGAGCCGACCCCAACATAGTTGGGATAAAGCTGGGCAGACAAGAGGTACGAATCACAACCTCCTCAGTTCCTCAGTTCTTGAACTCGAAACGACAAATATTACGTATTCTAACTTATCCGAACTCCACATTATTGTTAGAAAATTTTGAATTTGTATATTCAGTTTCAGAATAATGTATATTTCGCTAACAAAATGTCGAGCCTTTGTTGTATGTCCAAACCGTGGCCGCATAAAACAGAAACTTGAGCTTTATTTTAGTGAAACATTGTTATTTCATAAGTTGTTTATTTTCCTATTCATATTTTAGTGTTATATAATAGCTGTGGTTCTTTAATGGACCACATCCGTTGCAAAGGCTAGTGAATTGTGACATCATTCTGCGAACATTATACTTGCATCGCATTCATGCCAAACTTTCGAAATAGATCATCATTAGCTGCTATTATTATCAGCCAACAAGCGTCTACCGGTAGACAAGTCTCTTCCATATGTTTCTCAGCCTATTTCTCCTATTCTGCCTGCGCCCCTTTTTTTTACGTATTGGAAATCATCAAATAACCCCTCCCAGTCTGGGCGAAGCGGAAGGGAGTGTCCTTCTTAGCTCTTTGTGTTCCAGGGCCACAGTATCTCTTTCGAACACTCCCGCAGCCCTGGCAGGCATCTGCCTTCTCGGACCCCTTCCAATTTGCTGTCATCTCCTTGAGGCGCGCGTGGAACACGAATGCGTCGTCGACAACACGGCCTGTCGTTATAAGATGGACGGACGGTAAGCTAGCCCATTACTCACCGTCCAGAGGCCCGCGCCTACGGAGCGCGGTGGCCGAGGGCCACTGGGTCGCCCCCGACGCCCGGGGTGTCTCCCGCGGCGGCTCTAACGCGAGGTTCTCTCCCTCTTACGTTCCGTCACCTCCTTCGCTAGCATGACTGCATCGTGCCTGCGCCCCCATACATCCATTCCAAGAGGGGCTGTCAGACTCCTAGTGACTAAAACCACACGGTGTTCCTCCTCGTCACTACTGGCTGGGGTACGGGAACAATTGCTCCAAAATCACTGCAGCAATGAGCAACGGTTTGCCTGTGACAAACCCCGTCTCAGGTAAACATGGCTTTCTACCCTTAAACAAGTCGTTTCCATCTGATGGGCCAGTTCCAAAATTACCGTGAATGAACTGTTAATTTTGTCCTCTTTATCTGCCTCTGGAAATAAAGCCATTAAAGTACAGAAAAGTAAATTAAAAACTAGCTTAAAAAGATCATAAACTAGTATCTATGCAGGCTGCAGTCAACTGCGATAGTTTTGACCTTGGTTCTGAGTATAAATGCAATTATGCATGCCACTGCATGAAACGGAATGTGTTACGCAAGAAAGAGACAGCTATATGCTGTTATATGCAATAATCATCGCGTAACCGAGTAGTCACGAATAGTGCTTGGTTTGTTTTTGTAGTAATCTGTTTTTAGTTAAGATTGTAATCTTGACAAAATGTGTACTTAATGGGTTTCTTGTTTATGAGGGTTGACCGCTTGTAGAGTTTACAATGTATGTTTTGGAATCCCTTACGGTTTGATTGAAAGTTTGTTATTAAGTCTGTGTTGAAAGTTTATTTCCAAAGCTTAGTCAAGGTCGTTTAGTAATTGACACCCATTGGCGCAAAATTATTTTCGAATTCGTTCAGCTGCAGCCAAACAAATTCCTAATTGATTATCCGAAAGAAAAAGAACGCCATCATCATCAATACATTACAACATCAATGTTACATTAACAAGAAACAACAGCTGCTTGAAAAGTTCTAGAAATTTTCTTAACAAACAACTCTCATTGTTTCTTATTTCTTACAAAAACAAACTTCTCCCGGCCTTAATATTAGGTGCCTTGTTGAATTAATTGTATAATTACTCATCAGAGACGGTTCTGAAGAGTTGTAGACTTATTACCTCACTTATTATTATGCCAACATCTTTCAAGTTCAAGGAAATGTAAACAGGAAACACTAATAACGAGGAAATTGTTCCTTGTGTATTTAGACGACTTGCTATCACTGTTTGTGCCCAAGATAACATAGTGGAAACTAATACCGGGCAAAACAGCTCCCTAGAGGAGCACCAGCATTAGAATAATATAGTGTAACCCCGACACGGACTGTATACACAACAGAACTTTATAAAGGTTAACGCGTCCCATACGTCGCATACATTAAAAATAATTGGTTCCAACTAGAACACAACCCTTCGGCAAAAAACCCAATTTGTAACGGATCTCGAAGCTAAGGAAGCTTATAATAAATAAAACTTTCGAATATAACAATCGTAACGAAGCAAACGCTTTGTTTCGTACCGGCCTTTCGGTTTGACCTCGACTCCGGTTAAGTACGCCACAGCACAATATAAAAGGCAATAATAAAAAGTGAGAGCTTTCAACCCCTCGTAAAGATAATAACTGGGGTACGTTTAAGTCACGGCGAATAAAAAAAAAACCCCTCAACTTGGGGCTTTGAGCAGTTCGAAGAAACACTGTAATGGGAAGTCGTCACTACACTCAGCGATAACATGGTAACAGACAACAACGATAGAGAACTGGCAACAGACAATGTGACAGTACTTGAATATTCTAAATTTATTTATTTATTTATCAACAATTATTGCAACATTACAGAGGAGTCCAATACGATGCTATAAGTCACAAAGTACAATCATAAAATATTATAACAAGTAAAATTACACCCAGTAAAAACATTAATAGTTTTATTAATTAAATATGACATCGTTTATAGTTGCACACCGCTTTCAATTATTATTTGTGCTGCTTGAGTAAATTTCTGCAGGTTTTGCCCAAATATATCTTCCGACACCGTTATAATATTAATAATACGTGCGGCTCGCGAAATAGGGGGGATATATAAATATTCCCACTTAGAAGCCTTTTAGGCAAAAGGCAAAGCAATCGTACTAGAGAAAGATTTAAAATCAGATAATTTGAATAACAAAGAAGACCCACCCAATACCCCTACGCTAGCTTTTAAATACAAAGAATAACAAATGTCTGATATTATAACAATGAAACTTTATACAAACGATACCTAGAAACTAGGTAACTGCTAGACTAGCCACAGGTGTTACTACAAAGGTGACCTAATCAAGTATTCATGATGAAACGGCTACAATAAAGTAGGTTTAGGTCAGTGAAGCTTATTCATCAGAATCCCACACGTTTCGCGATCTGCTGATGATTATGTTTCTTTTATTGTTATGTCGTCATCACGCTTTTTTTATGGACGTAATACCTTTTTGTAAATGGAGTCTTTTTTTCGCACTTTACGAGCAGGAGATTTATTTTGGCTTTTATTATGATTGGTTAATTAAATTAGAGGTGATTGACGTGGAGATGGCTCGTCTGTCTTTTGATGTAAAATTCAAACTGTTTTGCGGATTTGATAGGAATCTTTTTCAAACAATGCTTCTTAGAAAAGAATACAATAATTTTCTCCTTGTCAAAAATACAACACGAGCGACCCCATGGAGCAAAAAGTTTCCACGTTATTTCCCACATCTTGTCAGCCATTACTTCAATAAACCATCCGTATACACCACGATAAGACCCCCAAAAAGCTCTCCAAACCCCATACATACACTCATCACATAATATGTTAGAAGAAACATACAAACTCGAATAAACATCTCAAGTTTGTCACCCTTTGTATACGCCTGTATTCTTCAGCCCTCACTACCCTGGCACCAAGGGAAGCTTATAAAGACAAATAGCCCGATTTATATCCAAACACATTAAAACTTTTTCGTGCTGTTTAGATCTTCCTTGTACTCGTCCATTTACCGTTGACCTTTTGAATTTAGGTTTTATGCCCTTTCTTATTCTCAGGGGCTGAGTCCAAATGGAAGTTATTGAGTAAGAACATATAAAAGTTCATTCTTTCTTTTAAAGGAACAGCGAAAATGGGGCTGATTGTAACAAGATGTTACTGAAGATAAGCGCGGACTTGAACATACAATAATACACACTGCGAGAAACAACATAGGTTTTAATAACAGTGGACTGAACATTATGCCAGCATAGTAAATTCAATGGCGTGATTTCATAACATATGGTTTCTATGTGAGTATAGTAAGTCCTTCAGGAATGCCTTCAAAAAAAGAGAAGTTTGTCACACCCACGCAATTATACCATAAACGTTGGGTGGTAGAAAATTAGCTACTTTTTAAGCACCATATTAAAAGCAATTTACCGACACAATATGCTAAATATTGCGTGCATGGCTCTATCGTTTGTAACAATAGGTTTACACAATACGAATCTAAATTTCATTCAATAGGCGCCAAAAGAATGGAATTATATCCAACCTTTGTACAGTTTCACTTGTAATTATGGCAAACAGTTCAATGGAACATGACGTGTTTTGGGAAAGTTAAAAATAACCTTATTTACACGCGTCCATAGCTCATTGTAGCTTCGAAAAATGAAGCTAAGGTTTTTTTGTGTAGGACAACATTACAGAAGAAATCAAGAGTCCCATTCAAGCCCAGCGAGGTGTACGTACAAGAGATGCCTATTTTTGGACGCCCTCAGCCAAATACGTAGAGTCATATAACAAAGGCCCGAACCCAAAGATATTATTCCTCTTGCCTCCAGGGTCCTTGAAAATCTAGGCCATAAACCGTATTCACAAAACTTTAACACTAACAATATTAGGAAAATTGTCTTAATACCAATAGTGCGTCCTCTGGTAGCAATTATCACGGCTTTTCACGGCCCTTAACATTAACGCAGAGGCCTAATTAAGGTAACAGCCAGTGAAATCTCGCGTGCTTAGGAACCGTTTCACGCAAAAGCATTTACGTTCGCATAACTTGCTAACTGCTGGAGAATGGAGATGGAGCAACAAGTCTTGGATGGAGGACGTAAAAATGTATTGAGACGGTTTTAGAGACTACGATGAAAAATTGCTATTCGGATGCCAAAACAGACATTTTGGCATCCGAATAGCAATTTTTCCTCGGATAGAAGATGCGAAAGAAAAACTCTGCTCTAAATTAAAAGAACAAAGGTGATGGTCAAAGTGCGAGTTTAAAATAAAATCTCACACTAGACTTAAATGATGAAATGAGGAACTTGAATGGCGAAAAACACTAAGTTCAAGAAAAGAGCAATACCCGAGTATAGGAAGTGTTAACAGCTCATTTATTGGAAGTAGATTCCTTTGCCCAGATGGAAGACTTGTTTCAGTTGGCGAGACATAAACATGAATTTATTATCAACAATGACAGCCGGCTGTCTCTAAGAGGTGCCAAATAAGAAGTATGAAGACGAAAACCCCCAGTTTTCAATTCAAAGCTTATATTATATACCAAAATAAAATACGCAGTAAAATATTGAGGAAATCAATAAGAATGTTGCATGCAGTCGCAACAGGAAGGGACGATCGTAATTCTTGCGATCCCGACTTTTCCTGTATTGAATATCTTTCATGAACGTATGTATCCTTTCCGAATAAACATTCGTGCACACGATGCTATCCGGGATTTCGAAAACCCGAAATCCACGAGGCAACTGCTCCAATTCGTAATACCAAAGCAAAGTGTGAAGAACATTGGATTGGAGGTGTATGTGCATTTCATTTTCAACGCAATTTCGTTCCCGAATTTCAAATCTAACAGATACCGCAACTAATAATAAAATAATTGTTTATGTGGGCCCTTCTGCTTGAGGCTTGGTATAATCCCCCATAACACATTTCCAATCATATATAACAAGCTAACAGCTTGTAGATGTCTACAGCTTGGATCTGCCATAACTTCCAACAATTAACGATCTTAGGGGGGGCCAAATTGAGGACAAGACTCCTATGTCTCGTGGTATGACTGACGTATAAAGTGTTTGAATCAAGTCATTGAACTCTTATCGTAGCCTTGGCCTTTTCAGTTTTTAATGATACCGAGTTTATCTTGTTTCTAGATATTTTTAATTATTATGCAAATATTTCCTGAAATCCTCAAATTCATCGCCGTTTGAATAAACATTTAACGAGCCATTCAAAGACAAAGTAGGAAAATTAAACAAGCCTACTTTTCAATTTAAGTTAATAAAGTTGTCACGCAGTAAATTTAAATCCTGTCAAAGCCTGTTAATATCATAAGTAATTTTTGGCAGCTCAATGTATGCTCGAAATTCCGTAAGTAAATGCGTTAAGTGATGTTAAGTAGTCTTAAGCCTCCTGCGAAGTCCCACCAGTTTCTCATTGGCAGCTTTAGTAAAAATGGCGTATGCCATTTTGAACTTTATCCTTGAACGAGCTCTGTCGCTGACATGAGAGCAGTTTTATGTTAAAAGGATGAGGAGTGTGCAAAAATCTGATAATATGGAAATTTTCCCCGTGTAGGCAGGGATGGCATCACCTTGCCGCGTCAGATTATTTAAAATCCCCTCAATTTCTCCCATAGCCAATTTGTCAGAGCAGCAACATTAATTTCGGCAACGCCCTCCCAGATATTACATCAATTTCTTTTTCGAATCAGGGAGCTGTCATCAGGTACCGCTAATGGTATTGGGAACACGCGGACTAATTAAGTCGTCGCTGTTAATTTATAGCTTGTTTTCTACCGTTGGAACAGCTATAATCAAAATAAATCGCTACCCCTAAGACACGCAAGGGAATACAGCAAATTGGATTGGAAACTAAAGATTCCTTATTTGATAGTAACGTACCTATCTAATTGTAGTCCCGATGCTGTTCAAACAGTGCACGGGAAGGCGAGATCTTGAATTTAGAAACATCGGATTCGAACAAGAAAATAATGATCATATCGATAATGAATGTTGTTGTAGAAAGTTAGAAAGGTATCCTGTTTATCGATGCCTATCTTGGAGGTGCTGTGCAATACTGCAGGAATATTATAGGAACTATCGATATCGTGTAGAGGGCGGACTCGAGTAAGTGGTGGTGTATCGATTTCGTTGCCTCGAGCGATTGAGTTACCTCTAATAAGTGGTCGATGATTTAGGACCGTCTTCCTACCATATTATAACATGTTAGAAGCGCTAAATAATTCAAGCAGTGTATCCAAGTGAAGAACTATTATACAACTGAGTAGCAAATTTTAAACAAGATGATGTTGCATAACTTGTGGTGAAGTTTTCTAAAACTTTGTTACGAGTTGGGATTGTTGCGTCCTCCCTTAAAATATGCACAAAAGAAAATTTTGCTCTCAAATAACTCTTACTTTTATGCATTAACAAACTCTTTTATGTATTCGCTTCAGAGATTTTGTTGTAAAATTTGTTTTGACTTTTATGAAGGTTTGTTACTAATTTGTTCGGGACCTACATCAAAGTTGACATTTCCTCTCGAAAACATAAATTGTAAATTCAACTGCATACCGTAATATCTAATTATGTTTATTGGGAGTAGGAATAAACAATACAAAGACCGGGACGACAAATAAGTTGTGACAGGAGCAGGTTATTATTACAAAAAGTACGTTTCTTTTTAATCATCAAGAAATAAGGAAGGAATACTGATAAGGTCCGAAGAGCAAATAAGACCGTTTTTATTAAAAGGACGAAAATTGTAATATCCCTGAGAGCGATTCATCATGATACGACCCCGTACGTGATGGTCTTATACAGCGGCGAATTAGCTGGAGTAGGTATCTAGGGAGCTATCTAGAGCGACCAGCACCAGCCTTGCTGAGACCAGATAATGGAAATATCGCATTTACCGCTCTTAAGTTGTACATCATAGATGCCGCCTATTTAGTTTATGGGTTCAAGAACGGTTATGAAGACGTAGCGTGGTAAGGTTTAATCAACGTCAATAAGAAAATGTCAAGACTCTATTATAAAATGTAGTTTCAACTCACGAATAGCGAACATAGAAAAAAAAGCTGATGTTAAAATGCAGATTAATAACATTCGACATGGAAGTAATAATTGCACTGTGCTGCAATCAAACGTAACTTTTTCCCGGTTATCTAGGAGAGAACCGATTAAAAAGTATTCCGGTTACAGAGTAGAAAATATAGAGCTTTTTGTTACGTGTTCATTGAATGTATTCCCCGCGTTAAAAATACAGGTTTTTTTTTGTTGTAAATGCTTAAAAAATACTGAAATATAATAGTTTGCGCAGGAATATTTTTATTCTGACCTCGTTCTCACACTTAGCCACGCTTTGTTTGTTTAACGAATTCAAGGTGTTAAGTACATAGTTCGTTGACCTTTTTTCGGTTATCTGAAAAATAAACACCCAAGGCAATTGCCTGAAGGTTGGTGACATATGTCGTGAGGTTTTGGAGTTCAAATAAATCTTTGTTGCAAAGGGGCCATAAAGATTAAGGAAGTTAGAGATGGGTAACAAACAGCATCTATCATCAGATTAATTTGACCGGTCTTTTCTTTATTTTACGTGTGGTTAGTGCCGAAAATGGTGTTTTTATTCCAACGTCTGACTTGGCTTGACATGCCGTCGAGAAATATATCTCAGGCATACCTACTGGTTTCCTCACGATGCTTTTTCAAAGAAGCAAATGATAATTATACAATACGCACATGAATTCGAAATATCAGAAGTGCGTGTCTTGGGTTCGAGCTTGTGATTTATGACTTGGCAATCTGATGTGGAGCAGCGGTGGCCTAGTGGTGGCAGCCCCGACTTATGAGCAGTAAGCCGTGGGTTTGAACCCAGGCAGGCGCTTTACTTTTTGTAATTTATTTCATCACCACAGCCCTCAAAAACGGTGAAGAAACACATCGTGAGGAAACCGGCATGTTCTAGAACTAAACAATCGAAGACATGTGACATCTACCAACCCGTACTGGGCCTGCGTGGTTATTAAAGCCCACTCCCTCACACACGTCATTTAAACCAGTTAAAAAATATGATCTTTTGTCAGACTCCACTACACATCACGTCCTCAAAACTACCGTCAGTTTCACAAAAAAAATTGTTTCACTTTGTTACTGAGAATAGTTTCTGCTTTAAGCACCAATTTTCCGGACAATCTATTTGAGTTATCCGCTTAAGTTTTTCGCAATTACTTCGGTCATCAGTTTCTAAGTTCATCGTTTCTTTTTTAAAACTACCCTCATTAATTAAAAACAAGATGGATTCTAATTACGAACTTGAAAGAACTTTAAAGCTTTATTTTTTTTCTGTCAGCCAGACAGTCTTTTGAATAGAATGGAAGGTAATACAAATTAAATTTAAAAAACGCAAAAAACCTACAATAAATTAATCCAAGCATCGTTGCGTCGGGGGTCCGCTTTGTTTTGGGCTTGTGTTATGCGGTCTACTTAGCGGTCCCCCACGCTACGACGCTTCGATTTTTTTTTCAAACAATGCCAGTTTAATAAAAATCTGTTCATCCGTTTAGGAGCTACGATGACAAGAACAGACACACAGATACATAGATACACACGTCAAACTTATAACACCCCTCTTGTTTGGTCGGGGGTTAAAAATACAAGGAATGTTCTGGGGTTACAAAAATCTGCTATTTATTTTTTTATGTAAACATATAATACTTAACAGGACATTATATAAAAAAAACACAAAGGCACTGCTTGTTTTTTAAGAAATTTGTTATGTGGCACCAGTTCAACTACCCACATAAATTTTAAAAGGATTGGATTTCATTGTCCAACATACAGGACAAAGGCTCTATATGTTTGACAACTAGGAAAAAATCACTGAAAATCCCCGCGCAAAAATGAACTAGATTTTTCTTCATACACCGTCTGATAGAAGGCCATAAATAAGAACTTGGAACAACACCTCATATTTTCAGGCTGCACGTAACGGCTAGGCTTATTCGACACTAAATTGACAGTGCGAAAGTGATATTAATTTCTACCAACCAACCGGGTTCCGTAGATTTAATTTGCTTAATTGACAGGAGAAACAGACCCCTGTTTCACCAGCCATGAATGCGATGAGATTTTTATGTTTACGTTAAAGAATTGTGATTTATGTTCATGGTTTAACGAAGGTACTTGGCTGTAATGAAGGGTGGTTGTAACCCCTTTTTTTCAGGTTACATGAGGGGTTATGGAGTGCAGCCGTGAAATGGCAGGGGATGCTAACCGCTATGCTGAAAGAAGGCTCTGTTTTAATTGGGGCGGAGACACTCAGAATGCGCTGTTTTATGTACAGGGAGCGTTTCTGCTTCAAATAAATGATGTCGGGATAAATGCAGAAAAAAATATACATGGATGATTTCATTGTAAGTTTCTGGCAGGGATATTTAAAGATAAATATAAAATATATAAATAATTTAGTACCACAACGATCAAGTACATTAGAGTTTATATTTTAGCTATCTATAAAATACCAATAAGTTAATGCTGAAGAGTTTGTTTGTTTGTTTGCTTGAACGCGCTAATCTCAGAAACTACTGGTCCGATTTGAAAAAATCTTTCAGCGTTAGATAACCCATTTATCGAGTAAGGCTATAGGCTATATCATCACGCTACGATTAATAGGAGCAGAGCAGCAATGAAAAATGTTGCGAAAACGGGGAAAATGTGACGCAGACGAAGTTGCGCAGGACAGCTAGTAGGTAGATAAGAACAATATGTTCAACCCTGTCCCCTAAACTAAGCCTGTAAGTAGTTCAGGGGGAAAAATGATGGGGGCATATGCGTTTTAACTATGGTGTGCACAGTCCAACTACTGGACGAAGGTCTAATATAATAAAAAAAAAAAAAAATTGACCACAAGTCCATTTGGTTAGTACAACACACAACTTAGAAACTAGTGTTAGTACCTACTTACATCTACAAGAAAAACGAAACAATTATTTATTACACGCCACAGTGGCATGTAGGGGTACCCAATGAACCAGTATGGGATTGTCCCACCTGCCCGCTATAGTACTCAAAAGCAAAAAAACTTTCAACTCTTTTGTTGACTAAACTTAAAATATTAATAACTTCAAGTGCATGTATAAAAAAAATCTCTAACATCTATCTTGACACAGAACAAGTTACTCATTCCCAGCAATTACCTAAACTACTTACTCGTAATTTGCATTCTTCTAACAAAGAGGTCGTTACTTAATTTATCGTATTTTTATTTAACGTAACTAGTGCATAATCAATCTATGTCGTCACGACAGCTTAATCTCTATGCAGCTGTGAACGACATAGTTTTATACAAGTTAACACATCAGTTTGATTAATCCTTGGACATTTGCCAGGATTTAATGGAAATTTAAATAGTTTTTCTATGATTAAGAATGGTTTGTTTTATTTGGTTGAACATTTCTAATCTAGGCTGTAAGAGCGTTTACGCCTTACGACATTTCATACAAACTTTCAAGTCCTTATTTTCCGAAATGACTGAACCGATTTTAATGAAACTTGATACGCATATGCATGATACATAGGTCTAAAAAGTTACTAAAAAATATTTTCAAAATATCTTAAAAAAAAAGTAAGTTGGAAATTTCTATTTCTTTAGAGTTGGTTTATAATCGGTTTAATATAGCTGTAACACTATTTCACGAAAATGTTTTTTAGTAAGTTTCAATTCAAGTGGAGAGGCGTTTGCCCAGCAGTGGGATGACACAGGGCAACAGTAATTGATCATTCCCACATTATTCAAAAAATAACCAGTGAAATACCCTCCGAATTACCTACCACTTTTCTCCAATAACAGTAATTCGAAGCCAAAGTAAAATTCCAGTCTGATAGCATACCATTTTTATATCAACCTGACAGGAAATTATAGGTTTCGGAGTACCTACGTGAAAGTATGTACCTTTCAACCTACTCAGGTACAGAATATGTCTGAAGAAGCACATTTATATGCAAAACATGTCATTTTTTGTGCTCACATCCTGTCTAGAAGTCGTAAATTATGTTGGAGCTAAGCGATTTATCGTTCGACAATACATAGAACATGTTTTTCGTAACTGTTCGTGTACCAGGAATCTTCTATCCAATAGAAGATTCCTGGTACACGAACAGTTAGTCTTCTATTGGAGTATTAGCACTTTTATGGTGAAGGTGCCAAAGGAAATGGACTATTTGACCGTTTTTGGTGGAAGATGAAATTATTTATTTTAAAATTAATACTTTGTCTATTTTCAATGGGTCATTTCTACTACGACGAATAGAACAAAGTGGTCAATTTCAGACGACTATTAGGCCATACTCTTTTTTTTAATTTTCATTTAATTAAACTAATTAATTATTGTCTTTTTAATGGTTTATGGTCAGACTAAAGTTATTCGCGTAATTTATTATATCATTAACCACCGCATTGACGTCAAGCGCTATTTTTTTTTTCTTCGTAATACTGAAGCAGTCAAATAAATAATTGCGGTCAAATAAATAATATAAAGTTTATATACATAGCTTAACGTAATGTTTAGCCAAAGTGACTTCTGTAGAACCAAAATTATGGCATAACATATCACAAGGAAAACCATAAAGAAGAACTAGTAACCAAGCCTCGACTGGTTTCCTTCTTAGTCTAGTGGTCGGGCAAAGAGTTATTGGATTTTTCCATCAGGAATTTCTCAGTAACAGCCACGAAAAAACGTCCCATGTAATAGGGGGCTCGCCCCCTATTACATGGGACTTTAACATAACTGGAGTAATGTTGGTGCACTTGTTAGGTACACCTTAGGCGTGATGTTTATGTTATGTAGTAACCATGGGTTTATAAAATAGAGTTCAGAGGTCAGAATTAGGTAGAGTTATTTGTGTACTTACACTGATTTCATACAGCGAAAGAATAAAGTGGATATGCCTCAAATCCCGAGATTAATTTCAAAGAGCAGAAAAATCCCGTGCTCTATTAAATAAAAAAGTTATTTACTTTTACACAGTTTAAACCATCCGACAACGGATGTCCGAAGTTGCAAAATTCCAATGCGCACACGCAAGGGAAGATCCATATTAATATCAACATTTAGATGCAAGTACAATAATAACATATCATCCACTGCCGATGCAACCTTCAAGCTGACCACGATCCTCAGACATGAGGGATCGACCCCAGAGAGAGAGAGAGACAAAAATAACACTACCTAATTCCGACCTCTGAGTAATAAGTATTTCACCACATAGCAACATTGCCCTACGAAGAGAAACCCGACACACGTGATTCACTCGTACCTACTTGGTACCTACCTATTTAAGTAACAAAGTAAACTATGGTCGTATAGCACACCCATACTGACGGACGGGGCCCACGACGCAATGCACCATAAAAACCGAAGATAAGGCCGACTCACTTTTATCACCATACCGGTAAAGTTCCATTGTCTTACCCGTCACGAGTTGACGACGACACGGCAAACGAGAGGCAACGATAGTTTGGTTTTTCGACGGAATCAAGAAATGGAGTGGAAGTTTTCAGAAGCTATAGAGCAGTCTGTTCTTTTCTGAAATGGTTGTAAAGCTAATCAGAGTCTCTTTTAGTAACTGATATGATTGTGTTGTGTGAGTGAGACGCAGCCAAAGAGGAATAGCACTATCTCTTTCTGTTTTTGACACTTCGTGGGACGGCCTCTGGTCATTGTTGTGAGAGATTTAGATGACATCGGCTGGCCTAACATGACGTCTTAAAGCAATATTGTTTTACTCTTATTCCAGTGTGGGAAAGAGACGGAGATATACAGGATGTCTAGCGCCATCTATTTCCCACACTGGAAAAGGGGTAAAACAATAATGTTTTAAGACGTCATGGCAGGCCACCTGATCAGTTGTTATGTCGCTGAGCACTATGTGTTATTGATGATCAGGTCTTGAAAGTCGGTAAATACCCCCATTTAATTTCACTACTCTAAGAATATTTTGTGGTCTTGTACAATCCTAGAAAGCAGTAATTATCGAAAGGGTTTTACCACATTTTACTGTTTCAACAAAATGTATAGATAGATAAGATGCCTAATGACTAAATCACATAACATATATAAACCGTTAGTCCGTGAATCACTCAGTGAAACCAGTATGAAATAAACACAACAACGCAAAAGTACCTAATAACGATCATATTACTTGATTGTTTACCAACAGACAATGAAAACGCACATCCGTCATAAGCTGGCCACAGTAAAGTTGTTTACTAGCAGTAAATGTAATCAATAATAGTGACTTATGTGCTGGCCCTACTTTTTACTACTACTTACTACTAAGAGGTTATACAGATGACGCGTTTACGGGATGAAAGTCGCGCGTTATTTTTTTGACATATACTTTGACATGTCTCAATCAAATTAGGATCCAATCAAAAAGTTTTTTCTGTCAAATATATAGGTATAAAGGGTGACTGATAATTGGTAAACGAGACTTAATCATGTGATTATACTCATGATACTCAACTTGCCAAAGTTCTTTTTTTGAACTCCTGCTGCTTAGCGAGCGATAGGCCAGAGGCGCGCGCGAGCAAATTTCATGCGGCTGTTGTATTATTGTGATAAAAGAGAATAAGTATATAAAAAGTTTATTTGGGAAAGTTGTGTGTTATCATGAGTATAATCAAGTGTTTAAGTATCGGTCACTAATTACCAGTCATCCTACATAAATATGGGATTTACACTTTTAATCTTATCCCCGCCACAGGCCCACATACACACAAGATGGAATGTGTATTCAATTTGTTAAGACGACACCACATCAATCTGCCTGAAACTGTCCAATTTTCCTAATTAACTTGAACCTTAATTCTTCGACAGTTAAGTTGAAAATCTATTAAAGAAATTTGACAGATTGTTGCATCTTGATGTACTGGCGTTTGTAAACTTCCGCAGCAACGCGCGTGTTTTGCCGCGCGTAATACACCTCATCTGAACAGGCACTTACTCAAATATGGAAGCGTAAAATTGGGCAATATCCTTTAGAACGGCGGCTTAAAGCAGTCAACTTTTAAAGATGGCATTTAATATACCACGCCGTAATAAATATGACCGAACAGGATATAGGGTGGGCAGAGTTATCGCGTATGGGTGGTACAGACATGTTATGACTTGAGAGGAAGGGAAAATGCAGCAGTTAAATACTTTATCGGGTTTAAAACTACAGTGGATATTCGTTTCTTGCTTAGTTCGGATACAATCAAATTCATACCTACCAAAGACACGCTGGATGGACTGTGTGAAGGATGATATGGCAAGAAAGGAGGTATCCCATGAGATGACAAGTAATAGAGAAGTATGGAAGAAGAAGCAATGCTGCGCCGACCCCTAATAAATTGGGGCTGGAGAATGATGATGAATTTAGTACTTACATACTTGAATAAAATAACAAGTTCAAAATTAATACCAAAAGTGAAGTTTAAATACTTAGAAGCTTATGTTTTAATATTCTCAAATTTAACAGAATTTTCTCCAACATAAAGCGACAAAAAATAAGCAAGATACATTATCTTGAAGAACGTTCTTCGCTGTTATATTAGCTTCTTCATAATTTAATCAAAACAGGCCCAAGCCTCCAAGATTAAAAAAGGCATATCTTTTTTTTTTTCTGAAGCCGATAGATAACAATATAACTCCTCTTCTGCCAGGGTTTCTTATAAAAATACTTATTTCGCGTCATAAGCCTGGCCACAGTGATAAGGGCATTTCTAAATAAAACTCTCTTCGTAAATCCTCGAAATTTTATCCTCTTTTTATTGGAGCAGTCGGTTCAAGAATATTTATATTATTAAGTCTTTATGCTAACCTGCGTCATTGAAGAGTCGTGGAGGAGCCCGTGGCTAAATAATAACAGCCGCACGGGTCGATCTTTAAGGTTAAGCCGTGCTTGCCGAGGTTAGTCCGTGGATGGGTGAGCAATCTCGGCAACCTTAAAGATCGATCCGTGCGGCTGTTATTATTTAGCCACGAGCTCCTCAATTATAACAACCAATCCCCAAGCAATTGTTACCCCTCCGACCCTTGCTCGAGCCAGCCCGCGATGCTGAGCCAGTAGTTATAAATCAGCCCCTAAATAATGGTAATCAGATCCAGCCTGTCCCTTTGCTGCCCTCTCTCAGCGACGCCCTAAGCCGAGGCTCGTACCCCACAGGGGGTGCCCTTAGCGTTGTCGCTTAGTTTATAAGCTTTTTGCCTGGCTGGAGGCCTTAAATTCGAGGCATCCACAGGTTTGTCCGGTTAAGCAGTAGCCAGCCTCAGAGCCTGAACTGCGAGATGCCATTCATAAAAAAAAAAAAAAACAAGCAATTGCTATTATAAGGGAAACAAATTCGCAGAAAGATCTAGAAGCGACATTCTATACTGAAGAAAAATAAATAGTTTAAAGAAAAAATACTTGCGGCCAACGTTTTGAATCCGTAATAGACGATCAGTGAATTACGTCTGATGAATAATTGAAATCCGGAATAAAATAACCAAAAATTTAGCAGAAGGAGACCGGTTAAAACCATATTTATTGAATAAACATCAAGAGGGCACACAATATTTATTCCCGAACGTTCATTGTTTGCTTAACCGGAATAAAAGACAAACAAATAGACGATAAATACAATTAATTATTTATTATCATAAGAAAATACTTGCTCTGTGGTAGATAATTCTGTCCTTAGTAGGGATTTATGAGCTATCTGAGGGTATGTATTAATTGAGATTTAGTGTGCTATATATTTTGATGGTCTAATATGGCTTTTATGTACTTTCAGAGGCAATAAGTCGTTATTCTTTCAAGATATATGAATATAGTCATATCAATATCAACTGCGAGACCATAGAGAAGCTTGTGGCCAAACAAGATAATTATGTTAACAATTATGTTTTTTTGGTATTCGATTTATCTAGTCGAAATCTTTTATTATTTAAAAACGATTACTTTTATTTAATTTGTCATGTCATTCATTTAACTCTCAAATTTGATTAAGCTCTAGAACTTGTGTTTATGTTTTTGTTATCTATCCAAATAGAAAGACCAAAATTCTGATTGTCTGTGATGATTTTATATCGTAATTTTAAGTTCTGTTTTGTTATTTAATTAAGATGGTCAAAATCCTTTTAAATTATTAAGGTTTGTCCAAATAGAAAGACCAAATGTCTGATTATCTGTGATGATTTTAAATACTAATTTTAAGTTTTATTTTTGTTATTTAATTAAGATGGTCAAAATATTTTATTAATATTAAGGATTGTCCAAGTAAAAATACTATTTTATATAGTAATTTTAAGTTCTGTTTTTGTTATTTAATTAATATGGTCAAATATTTTTTATAGTTAAGGTGTAGTTGTCTAAATAAAAAGACTAATTTTCTGATTGCCTGTGATGATTTTAAACAAATAAAACAAATATTTTTACATGAACAACTGCTTTTCTCTTGACTGTACTTACCTGTCAAAAAAGAGTAACGGGATCAGACCGGAATGACAAAGTTAATAGTGGATCAGACAGGAATTAAAATACTATAATAAACAACAGGGGATCAGATCAGGGGATCCGACCGGAATAACTCAAATAATAACCATAGATCGGAGTAGGTAGATTGAATTGGGGTCATTGATCCGAAACGTTTAAATTAATATGGACATTTCTCCGGAATTGGTTGATTTGATTGAAAAAGTGCAACAAAATACATATAAAAAGTTGTGGCCATAAAAAGGCTAAAAATAAAAATCATTATTAATGTTTCGATCGGAATTCGATTGTTTCTATTATTCAACAGATAAATAATAAATTAATTTAGTTTTGATTTAATTTTGAATTAAGTAGTAATAATACCACTACACACATTCTTTCTGTGTGCAATTGTGATACAAGTACCAAAAATCAATCTACCTACTCCGACCACTGATAATAACAGAAACTCAGGTCGATGCTTGCCTAGGTTGGTCCGTGGATGGGTGACCACCGTTACATACCGGGTTGCCTCCGTGCCTCGGTTAGCACTTAAAGCCCCCCCCCAGTCCCTGCTGTCATTTGTAGATCTTTGATAGTCGTTAGGTAGTCAGTGGCCCGAAAGTCTGACCAACAGTGTTACCAAGGGGTATTACCCAGTACTAACCAGGTTGTGGAGGTCAGATAGGCAGTCGCTCCATGTAAAATACTGGCATTCCAAGCTTTTGCTTGGCGAGAATCTATCGTAGAGATGATCCCAAAAGGCTCAGAATAAATAATGGTGCTTTAGCTTACATCCTAGGAAGTGTGAAGATGAGCGCGCTATGCGGACGTGTGTCATCAATTCCTACTTCGATACTTTATACGGAGTCAACTAGATAAGGACAACACAAAAATGGCATCCTTACTTGTGACCGCCTATTTGTAGACACATCAAAGACGTGGCATATCCAGTATAACCTGACCTCGATTTGTATAAGCTTCCCGTATAATGAGAGATCAGCTTTATTTGGTTTTATCATCATTTCCTAGCTTTTGGTCTTTGTGTACACTATATAAATGCATGCATGATGTTTGCGACACGTTTGTATCGAGAATTCAATCATCAGCAGAAGTTTCCGGTAGAACTGGTAAAAAAAATCATGGGGCAACAAATATGGATGGTTAAAACCATGAGAAAACATGATGGGGATGTGTTGTGATGTGGTCTTGTGGTGCAGTGAACTAAATATAAGAACTGAGTAGTTGAATTCTCCAAATATTCTCGTCAGCCAGATATATATCCAGTAAATAAACTGGCTAAAGCCAGAAACTCATAAATGAAAATAACACAAACAGTTAAACCAAACTGGAACAGGTCAGCAAATTCTACAATTGCATTTCATAATCTCAGCTTTTTCGCAAAACAAGCAGTTTTAACATATTCAAAATCCTCTTTGCTGATTATTCTGAACTTTTAGCAAAGCGTTGCGTTCCGCGATAACTTAAATTCAAGTTATTCATGCGGACATTTTTTTTTGATTTTTTTTCGGAGTTTCTACATTTATTTTAAATTGGACTTTTATCTTCTGTAGAAAATATTGGCTAGTAAGAAAATATTTTATACACACTGGCTCAGTGATAAATTTTAAGGTGATCCATGGATAACATATTTTCCTAGAATATTTAATTTGTGCTTATTGCCCAGTATCAAATTTCAAAATGGCTACCTGATAGTAACCGACTAAGATTACTAAAACCTCAAAACACCGTCTTTAACATTTTGCGTGTAAGTAACAATTCAAATATGAATTACGCAAGTTATACCTTTATCTGTTATTAAAAAATAAAATACCAATTTAAAAATTATTTCGTTACGTAATAGTGAAAGCGTTTATAATCAAACATCGCTTCTGTTAACAATAGTTGTAACAAAATGGATAAAAAAACTCGTTACTTAAGTACTTTGAAAAGCGTTTCACTAGTTAACCTCAGGGTTTCAGCCAACAATGAGCTCTTTACGGTATAAAAAGTAATAGGAGATCACTTAATATAAACCTTAACAATATGATAGAAGTTTTTTGCCAACTAAGGAATTATGTTTAGATTTAATAAATTTTCACCATGTCACCCGTTAATTATGATGAGTTGCATTAATTAATACAGGTTTCTGTACCACGATTATAACAGTATTTCAATCAGGCATTGAACATAAACTCAACAAGAAATCAAATCGTAACCACACTTCAAGAGAATGAGGGCAACGCTCCACTTTCCGGCTATAACCGGTTTTAGTCGTCGTCGGGACCAACACGGCTGCTACTTTACCGTTCCGATTACACGTAAACGTGCTTTTTTACAACGACTATTTTGAATATCCTGATACGTTACAAGATGGTTCGATTTTCAAATGTGGTTCGAGCATGACGCATTCTCTATGACAACGTGCGATGGCCAGTCATATATATAATTGCAGCAGGGTTGCCAACTTTGTAACAAAGTGGGCTATAGGATTTTCCATGCGGTTAGACACATTGACACAACTTTCAAGTATGGTGATTGGCTTGGCACAGTCATTTTAACAGAACTTGAATACGTAAATACGTAGTCGGGACGTTCAAGCATCTCTAAAACAATTGGAACTGTCGGTCGCTAGCCAGAATACCGCTTAATGTATTCCCTGGCTGTCACTGAATAAAAACTACCTCCACTTATTTTGGCTCCGAAACAAATTATTTTCCCGCCAGATTTTAAACGACGTTCTAAATTAATTAGGGAACAAACGGTGGAAACTCAATGACATCGTCTTTCCGATGCCGGGAGGTTTTAATTATTTTTTTCTGTGTAAAACAATGAAGCACAGATAATTTCGGGTTTCATTTATGGCAGTAAGAAAATTGATATCGGGAAAAACATAAAACATTTTATGCGGAGAATTGAGAGTGATGTTTACACACGAAATTTTGAAGTGGAAAACATGATGTAATTTTGTATATAAATAGACTGGTAAAAAAAGGAATATAATATAAAGAACTATAAGAATAATACAATTATAAGGAACCTCATAGTTTAATAAGCCGTTGATTTAGGTTATGATCTGATTATTGAATGATTTTGCACAATAAAAAAAAATCCTCCTGTCTAAATCTTGACCCTTTTTTTTTTTTTTTTATGAATGGCATCTCGCAGTTCAACCTAGGAGGTTGTCGTCTGCTTAACCGGACTATCCTGTGGGTGCCTTAAGAGTAAGGCCTCCAGCCAGGGCATAAAAACTTACAAACTAAGCGACTGTACGCTGAGGGCACCCCCTGTGGGGTACGAGCCTCGGCTCAGGGCGTCGCTGGGGGAGGACTGCATGGGGACAGGCTGGATCTGAGTGATATCATTATTTAGGGGCTGATTTAAAACTACTGGCACAGCATCGCGGGCTGGCTCGAGCGAGGGTCGGGGAGGGCATGGACCGGGACGTCGCGACGGACCTCGACGGCGAGGTCGGAAAGACGGCGGTTTGTGTCTGTACTTTTTAAGAGTGCTAGTCTCTTTGCTACTCTCCTGGAGGAGGGTGATAGCATCATCGGGAGTGACGAGGGTATGCCGAGGACGGCGTACTGTACTAATGCGCGAGGGTTCGTAACGGGCGGCCGCTGCGATCAGGGGATTACGGTGTTTACTGGCGTTATCGAAGAAACGCTTCGAAAGACGTTTCATAAACTGAAGGACGGTGGGCATTCTAAGGTCTACGTGTAGACGGTCGTTACGGACATAAAAAGGGGCTCCCGTGACTCTACGTAAGAACCGGTTCTGCAAGGTTTGCATCCTATGGATGTATTTAGGCTTGGTGTGAGCGTACACGACGCAAGCGTACGTCATAATGGGGCGGATCACCGCGGTATAAAGGCGCAACTTGCACTTGAGTGACAATTTGCTTTTTGCCGAGATCATGAAATGAAGCCTACCCATAGCAAAGGCAGCTCGGTCGCGAGCTGCTTTGATGTGCGCCGCGAAAGACAGGTGGTTGTCAAGTAAGACTCCTAAGTACTTGGCTTGCTTCTCCCAAGGGATAGGCTTACCATACATAGTGATCGGGCTGAGCGCGAGTGGCTTATTTTTACGCGGTTTAAAGAAAAGAACTGCCTGACTCTTGTCGGGGTTCACCTCGATTCTCCATTTCCGGAACCAAGCGCCTAGGACGTTGGCTGAGGTTTGGAGGGTGCTGTAAATAGCGTCGTGACTATAGCCAGTGTAGTAGATGGCCGTGTCGTCCGCGAACAGGGCTAGCTGTGCCTTCTTGCTCTTGGGGATGTCACTGGTGAACAGCGTAAAGATAAGGGGAGAGAGCGGGGAGCCCTGAGGGACTCCGGCTCTAATGGGATGGGGGGAAGACAGTGCCTTCCCGATGCGATAGCGGAAGGTGCGATCCGACAAAAAGTCTCGTAAGATGAGCACGAGACGGTCCGGCACTCCCAGTTTGTACAGCTTATATAATAAGCCGTTGTGCCAGACTTTGTCGAATGCCTTTGCTATGTCGAAAAACAACACACCCGTCATCGCTCCACGCTGGAAGCCAGCGCTCAGGTGTTCTACGATGCGGTGGGCCTGTTGAATGCAAGAGTGTCCGGTCCTGAAGCCGAACTGTTCGTTGGGGATGAGACTCTTAGCCTCGGCGAAGTCTTTGAGTCGCTTATACATAAGTCTCTCGTAGATTTTACCGAGTGCATTCAGGAGACTGATAGGTCTGTAGCTCGAAGGCTCAGACTTGGGTTTGCCTGGCTTGGCGAAACCGATGACAGTGGCCTCTTTCCATATTTGGGGAAACGCGTTGTTGCTCAGGGCGCCATTGAAGATGGCCGCCATTAACACGACGAGCTGAGCGGGGAGGAGTTTGAACACCCTATTGGTGATTCCGTCGGAGCCGGGTGCTTTCCGCGGTTGAAGTTTGTTAATGATGTCTTGCACTTCGTCAGCTGTGACCGGAGGCAGAGGATCATCAGGGTCTTCTTCGGGGGGCAGGGCGGCTTTACGTTCGACGAATGCGTTCACCTCATCGAGATGTCGCTTGTCTACTGGTTGTAAGCTGGGGGAGCACTGGGACTCCAGGCTGTCGGCTAGGCATTCGGCCTTCTCAGAGTCGTCAAATGCGACGCTCTTATCGGGACGGGTGAGGGGAGGCATCGAAGCCTCTTCGGTGGAGCGCATCTTGCGTTGCAGCTGCCAGAAGGCTAGGTGGGTAGGCTCGAGTTCGCTTAGCGTTTTTTCCCATTGATTATTACGAAACTCACTGGTGCGATCCTTTACAGCACGCTGTAAATTACGCATGTGGGCTTTGTTTGCCTCGCAGGGAAAGCTGCTGTAGGCACGGATGGCCGCGTTCTTTTCGTTTATCAGTTCACGTATGTCAGCGGGTAGTATCCAGCGTTGATCGCTCATTGCTGGGACTTCCCGTGAGCAGTCCTTCAGTACGGATTGCACGTGTTCTGTAAACGAGTTGATGGCGGCCGTCGTGTCTGCGACTGAGACTATGTGGTCGGGGATGGCCTCCAGGTGAGGCGACGTGGTGGATTTCAGCTTTTCGCTGACTTTCCTCCAGTCGGTTATCACTTGGGTCGGCGGGGGCTGGCTGGGGTCAGAAGGACCCGAGCGAGGAACTAAGTGCATGAGCACTGGTCGATGATCTGAGTTAAGCTCATGTAAAGTCTCGATGGAATGCAACTTAAGGTTGACATTCTTGAGAAGCGCTATGTCGAGAACGTCCGAACGTTGGTCGGGGTCGTGGGGATAGTGGGTGTGCTCCATAGGAGCGATGGGATCGAAGTTGAGGGACTCGCCCAGGTTATACAAGTGACGTCCTCTGGCAGAGGTCGTCGTGCTGTTCCAGGCGGGGTGTTTGGCGTTGAGGTCGCCCGCTATGATAACGGAGTCGCTCAAACCGAAGAGGACGGCAAGGTCTTTGGTGAACAAAGTGTGCTCCTCGGACGTGCCGCCGGGAGGGATATACGCAGAGGCGATAGTGATCGGTTGATGGCCGGTCATGCCTAGTCGACACACTGAGGTCTCGAGTAGAGACTCCATGGGAGGGGGATCTAAGGGGATGCAATGCAGTTCTTTCCTATAATAGATTAGAGTCCCGCCCTTGTGGCAACGTGACCGATCGTTGCGAACTATGCGATAGTTGGCAATTCTCGGATCGCGGTGACTGGGCTTGAGGAAGGTCTCCTGTACGAGGAGGATATCAATTTGATGGTCGCGGAGGAAGGTGGCGATCTCATCACGCTGGCCTCTAATGCCATTGGCATTAAAGTACCCTAATTTTAGGGATCGGGGTTTGGTGCACGTTAATCTCGTATTATCCATTGGAGTTAGTCGAGGTTAAGGTTGCGGAGGAGGTCGCCTAACTTGAGTAGGGACTTGAGGATAATTTTAAGTTTATCGCCACCAGTGTTAGCCGCCCTGAGATCAGCCGCCATGCGGTCTGCTTCGGGGGTGACTAACTCTGCTAGCGATTCTAAAATTACGTTATGAGAGGGGTCCACGGCCGCGGGGCCGGGTGGCGTGGGACGAGCGGGTGCCGGTGCGCTTGCTTGGGCCGCGGGAGTGGGGACAGGGGCATCTAAAAGCCCGGGGATGGGGCTGGACTTTGCTTTACAGAGAGCCGGGAAGGCTTTCTGGTGGTTCAGCGTGGTCCAGGGAGAGGGCCTCTGAGGGCTGAGTCTCTCCGGCATCTGGGCAGAGGGTAGCCTCACCGATGGGCTTTCTCTTTGCTGGCGGGCGCTTGCACGCTTCACCAGTTTAGAGGAGGAGCCTTTGGGGGCTTTTGAGCAGCCGCGGTAGTTGGCCGTGTGGCCCGACTGGCCGCAAAGCACACAGCTCGGTGGCTCCGTGCAAAGCGACTTGTCTTTGGGACGGGGGCAGTCTGCCGTGCCATGGTCGCCTAGACACTTTACGCATCTGTGTGGCGCATGGCAGTTGGCTTGGCTGTGACCGTACATCTGACAGCGATGACACTGTCCGACTACGCTTGAGCGGTAGGGCTTCTCTATTGAGATGCCTGATAGGGAGCAAACCGACTTCACTTTGAAGATCGGGTGGTGACCTTCTACTGGGTCACAGATGACCAGTACCATATCGTAAAGGTCTCCGCCTCTCGCCTTATGAAGGCGGTGGACGGCTGCGACTGGGATGTCCTGGCCTAGGAGGTCATTGAGGATGTCCTCCGTGGGGATTTCCTTCGGGATCCGCCTGATCACCACGCGGGTGGGCTTCTCCTCTGGAAGAGAGTAGGTGTGGAAGGCTATGCGCCTTCCGATTAACTGACGGGTTAGTTCCCTGAAGTCGGTGGTTGTAGGGACCACTACTTTGATCCCCTGCTGTGTGCTTTTTGCGCTTGTATATTGAATGCGGCGCTCATTACACATTTTGGACACATCTGTCCATTTCCCTTTGTCCTGAATGAACAACGGGGGAGGGGGCTTCAGCTTCTTTGAAGAAGCGGCTGAAGAGTTAGCCTTAGGGCTTGTTGGCCTGCTGGTATGAGCAGCGGCGGACTTCGGTGCGGGGACCGGGGAGGTGGGACGGGACGCCTCGGGAGAGGGGATTAGAGGGAGTGCGACTAACTTTTTGGCCATGGCGGCCTGCGAGTTTTTGCCCTTCTTCCTCTTGCCCTTTCAAAATCTTGACCCCACCTCGTATGAATTGAAATATTGTTTCTGTGGGTAGACAATTTATCTCATGCCTATCACAAGACACGGTAATTCTTCAACTAGCCCTTTTTTTTGTTTATTTTTACGGATTCGAATTCATTAAATGACCCCTTCCGCTCTGGGCGGAGCGGTAAGGAGTGTCAGACTTGTACCTACTGACTAAAACCCATCCATGTTCCTTCTTAGCCGTTTTTGTTCCAGGGCCTCGGTATCTCTTTCGAACAGTCCCGCAGCCCTGGCAGGCATCGGCCGCCTCGGACCCCTCCTAATTTGCTGACATCTCTTTGAGGCGCGCGTGGAACACGAACGCGACGTCGTCGACACGGCCTGTCGTCATAAGACGGACGGACAGTGAGCTATTCAACTAGCCCTGAGAAAAATCCACTATCTAAACTTCAATTAAATACGATAATTAATAAACTAGCTATATAAAACGCAAAAATAAATAATGTATTAAGTACCAGTTACCACCATGGTTATTATTTATCTAA
Organism: Cerastis rubricosa; assembly: GCA_949152445.1. Taxonomy (NCBI): domain Eukaryota; kingdom Metazoa; phylum Arthropoda; class Insecta; order Lepidoptera; family Noctuidae; genus Cerastis; species Cerastis rubricosa. Next base: position 8,062,616 of record OX424547.1, read on the forward strand.
ATATGTCAACAAGCAGTCGCAACCAGTAATTAAGACCCACTCAGACAAGCAATGAATGAGATGACCCATTAGTCTCATTAATTGCCACCAGAGGTCGCCTCACTAGATGAAAAAAACTGTCTTTATTTGAATGTACTTTTGTTGCGCTGAAACGGAACTGCAGACCGTAAACGATTATTTTGGCGTTGTAAACATCTCCTTTAGCGATATTTATTTTGATAGTTCAATAGCCATAGTATGAACTTAAACTCGTGGAGTAAAATATAATTTCGATTAAGAATACTCGTTTGCCACGTTGTAATTTACTTTGTGTCAAGACTTTATTTATGACTATCTGAGTGACAATTATCTTGTTTGTAGCCAAAGTTCAAACTAAAATGCTATATGTAGAATGTACATACATATTTACTATCCCGCCAACCCGCACTGTTAGTCTAGTGGTTACAAGGGCGACTGAACATGAGGTTCTGGAATCAGCTCCCGGGTTGGGAAAAGTGATTTTGCGTTTTTTCATCAGGAATTTCTCAGTAGCAGCCTGGATGTGTGCTCTATTTATGGCAATAAGGTCGCCATTACGTAGGATTTAAACATAACTGGCGAAATGTGTGAGTACTTGTTAGGTATGTAGCGACGTACAAAAAACAACTTACTGCAAAAAGTACTACAGCGCCATCTATGACACGACGGAAGAACTAAAATCTATTTCCTACATCTCACAAGCAAAGTTTACATCGACCTATGAGTATATAGAGAAAACCCGACAACAACTGTTGGGCAGTTGCCCACCAGACATAACACCTGTCTGGACGGAGGATCCTCCCTTTTCGAAGGAGTATCGAGCAACTTTACACCCTGTTCCTCATACCCCTAAAGGTACACCACTACCTAACCCTCCTGGGATTACAAGGCATCATGTTACGTGTAATGTTTCGTTGGAATTTACGTTACATTTAAGTCGCGCGTTCGTACTGGGGCGTCTTATAATAAAGTATACTAGCTGTCCCGCGCAACTTCGTCTGCGTCACATTGTCCCCGTTTTCGCATTTTTTTCATTGCTGCTCCGCTCCTATACAGCGCCATCTATTGAATACTTACTTAATCCAGTCAACAGATACCGCCATCTGTTAGAAACGTTTGGAGCTAACAGATAATTGTGACTTAATTTGCGATCAAATAATATTGCGACTATAAATTGAGATGTAAGCTAACCTATCTTTTAAGTTAGATCAAACTGCACACGGTGTGCAAATTTGATTAAAATCGGGTAGGTAGTTTCGGAGTCCATCCCGGACAAACAACGTGACGAGTAATTTATATATAGAAGATAGTAAGCAGTTGCATTGATGAGAACCTTATTTACTTTTTCTACTGATTTTACATTATTGTGATACTATGAGAAATTATACGATCACACTATTGTTAAACATAATTTATAATACAAGTGGGTTTCGCTTTATAAGTTTTTCACATAGCTGGCGGTTGTGTTATATTAGCAATTTTATGCCTAATCTCTTTAACCATAAAATTGGAAATCGAATAAGCTGGAAGTCTTACGGTATTTATAGCTGTGAGTCATCATCACATATTTTTTAAAACAATAATGATTGTTCCGGATTTGGCGAGCTGTGATACATTTGAAATAACTTCCGAATAAAGCAATTCTGTGTCACAAGTGACGTAACTGTTTTCTAAGAATCTACTTAAGTGCTCTCTTTGAGCACAAACTAATGATAAGCAAGTTAAGACAGAAAAACAGATGATTAAGTGCTTAATTTGTGTCAAATTTTAAGATAATTTCGGAAGCAGCACTTGATACAAATATCTTATTAAGCAGTTAAAGTTTGTATTCTAAAATTTTTAGTGAAGGTGAACCTGTATCGTGTGTGTGGGCCTTTATTTAAGGGTCGGTGTACGCAGTGTAACAGGAAACCGACATGTTCTGCATGGTGGATCACGAGTCACGACCGGTTCCTCTTGCACGGAGGATGCCCGTTTCCCAGCAGTGGGAACAAGCTACAGTGTTCCGATCCGCAAAGATAAAGGACATAAAATCAAGAAACCTAAAGGGTAGGTAGTAAAACAAGCTACCTACAATTTATTCACCAACTTCATAGTTTATTAGAAGTGCCCATTGTTTAGATAAGTAACGAGGCGTACCCACAGGCGAAGTTAGTATCAAATTATTGTGTAATATCATTGTTATCTGTTAAACAGTATCATTATCTTTGGAAATTATGAATGTATACCTATAAATGTTACGAGGCCAATTATGAAGTAGCATAATTTAACTACTTTAGTTACTAAAGCACCATTTTTACCGATTAAAATGTTTAAACGTGTTTCAAATTCAGAACGAAAACTTTAATGTCACTTTTTCCCGCCATTTCTGCATGACTTCATCTAATGACAAAGGATTTCATTGGTTAACTCTCAACAGCCAAACAGAAACTTAATTAGAACATTGTGAAGATTATTGCATTCATCCCAGCTTTTTATCAGCACTAAAACCAACAAACTTAAATAAAATCCCAGCATTTACTCTGCGTACAGTAGCCATAAAAGATTAAAACAATGATAAAAGCATCGTTAAAATTATTCTCACACTACTATAATGACCAAGTCTTACAAAATTCCATTTTCAAAATGACATTTATGTACTTACTAGAGCCGAGAGCTACGAACCGAAAAAAAGAAATGGAACATGGGTATAACTTTTATTCACATTAGAGCAATACGGGTATTATGTGACTGAAATTACTATTGAAAAGGTTTTTCTAGTACACTACGGCTAAATTACTTGAGATATCAATCACAGTTTCTCTTTCTAAAAAAGTATATTAGGTTTTTTCAACAAACGTATTCCACAGCGGTAATATAATAACTACGTTTCTTTGTAAGTAAAATAAATAGAGGACTTTCTTCTTTTGTTCTTAATTGAAAATACGGTCTTGAATTCAGTAACTCGACTAAAACAATAACTGTCAATGTCCCATCACTATTTAAAAGTTCAAATTTAAAATGTCGGTCGGTAGCAGTGCATTGCGTGCTCTTCAATGCGTCCTTTGCGTGATTCTCCAGTTATTACCAATGTTCAAATCGTCGCCATCCGCTGGATGTGTTGTCTGTTAAACGGTGGAGACATCCAATGCAATGAGCGTAGTTTACGTACTTCCAGTTCTAAACTGACTCGGAATGATGCTGTTTAAACACTGACACGGGTATATGCAAAGAAACGCAAAATTTTGGAAAAATTACACAATCAGAACATAGATCTAAATGGCTCCAAAAGTCAAGGACACTCTCTTAAGATCGTTTTGTTCTAGCTACGGTTTACTTACTACCCCAACTAAAAATGCGTCCCGTATAATGCAACTTGAATAAAGTAAATCTTTAATTGATTTCTACGCTCGAAATAGTAGATAGTTACTTACCTCAACACACTCAAGGGAGAATTTATTTAACAAAAGAACGAAGATCGAAAGAACCCCAGTATTTTTTGCCCACAAGAAGGCATCGGCAGGTGGCGATCGGGCCGTTCCGATTGGCTGCGTTCAAGGACCCCCAGACTACCCCTAACTTTGACAGCGCTACTAATAATGATATATACGCTCCCATTGCTTCCACGTAACTTCGTTTTATTGTACACCAGACATGCACGGCTACCTTTCAAACTTACACTTAAGTGGTTATGGCTGTAAAAGGTAAAAATAATGCCCGTCTAGACTTAAGTTGGCAGTCGACAGTAATCGGGAATTTAGCCTTAATGTCGTGTTGTTTACGTTTAATTTTATTCACTTTATGATGATAATACTCTCACAACACAATATTAACATTGCACCTCATGTTGTAATGGTTTTATTATACACAACTATCACATTGTTTTGGGAACAGTACAGCTACATTATGCCAGCGACGTGACTCACGGAATATTTCCGAGATTTGCTCGATAAAGTCCGTCGAGTAACAACTTTTACATTACAATTTCCTTCAAACACCATTGAAATACAGGGAACATTTGTAGCCAGCCAAGTCCATATTCCTTACAAGGGTGAATGTTATACGTACATTAGAGTTAATGTAAGTTACTTTTAAGGTTTCCAGCGTGGCTGTACAGCAATAAAAGCGGAAAGTTGTGCCCGCGGTCGCTCGATACATTCGATTCGGTCCGTGAGTCACCGCGAAATCGAATCCAAACTTGCGAAACTCCGCCACGAGGCCGACCGGCCCACCTAATAAAGCATTACTTTTGTGTACAATTCGACGAATCGCACCGGATTGTTGGTTTATTTCCTGTGATCGTGTTAAGAGCTTCTTTTTTGAACGCACTCTGCTTTGAATGGAAGGTAAAAAGTCAGGTCAGCAGAGTCAGTTAGTAGGACCCGTTGAACTAGTTCAATTTGTTTTGGAATTAGCTTTTTGGCAGAGCTCGCGACTTCAAAGGGGAATATGCTTTCATATTTAGGTATTGTTTATATCGTTATTGTGTTCTGTTTTTGAGTTTAGGAAGAATACAATTCTAATTGCAAACTAGATAACGGCGGGTAAGATAAAGCCGTATTATGAATGCGGGGAGGTCGGGGCAAAGAGTAAGCTTATAAAATGCCTCTTTGCTAAGTAGGTAGTCCTTCAAAGTTGTAAAGTTTGTCGCAGAGTTTAATAGAATTCCTTGCGTCAGTGGAGTAAAGTTTGTTTTTAAATGATTGATCAGCAAATAACACTTCTGAGGCAAAGTAATGACTCATTCATTAAACGTGTTTACTGCTCGGTCGCGGTATGCCGTTATCAGCTAAATAGTTGCTATTTGTACTGCTTATATTATACTGCTTATATTACTGCTTATATTACTGCTTATATTACTGCTTATATTATATTATACCAAAAACTACTTGGTTGGAATTATCAGTACTTACTTGTCTGTACAGTACAAAACAACTGTCATTGATTATGTATGTACTTTATAGGTACCTACTTTAATGTAAATTCAATAGATCATATACTGTACGGATTATAATTTTACCAATGCAATCAAAGATGGCGCCAATCCAAGTACCTTATACATCATACAGGATGATAAAAAGTACTAAATGCAAATTAAAAAAGAAATCTAAATATAAAATGACAAAAGTCGCACCCCAAATAACTTAACCATTTTATAACTTACGTACAATGAAAAGCGCTTCAAAACTTGGTGTGATAAAATTTAATAACAATAGTACGAGAATGACAGGGCTGTCGTGTCGCGGTGGTCCGCGTAAAATATGAGACCACAAGACACCCACAGTTTTATTAGTTTCGGTTATCATGGCGGAACGTTAAATTCTCACTACCTAACTGTAAAATAAGCTAACAAAAACCCTGACACAAAAGTTTATTTGCACACTAAAACCACAAAGAAACCTACATAATGTTATTAAATAATACAATTTCAACGCAATTATTACAACAACCTAAACATCATCAGTACCTGAACTTGACAAAGCAATTTCGGGATTAAAGAGAATAATAACATTAATTAATAACAAATCCCCCATTTCTAGTTCAACACAGAGTGTATTAAAATTCAAAACTGCCCGTATGACCGAATAACAAAACGTGATTGTTATGAACAGGGTTGTCACAAGCAGGAAAGCTGTGTCACAGCAGGAAACTATGTGGGGCAACCCTGCAGACGGGGAGATATTCCACTTTCATAACATGCCACAGTTTCATGGCAACACGTGTCAAAGCCGAGCAAGCGTGTTGAAAAACATCCCTCTAACGCGACTGGACGAATGTTTGCATGTGTTTGCTTATTCACGACTTAAAAAAAAAACTTTAAGCCAGCAACTAATCTACGCGGTCACGGTACAATAAATTCTTGAGCAGGCTTGAAATTTTGGACGTTATAATTATGATAAATGTTGGGACAAATATTTAATAATTGATATTTTAACGACAGACCACAAGTTGGGAAGATGACATTGCTAATGGAGTAGCGAAATGCGATGACAAATTACTTTGAAAGCGTCAGATATAAGACACGCTGTATTAAAAAAAAAAACATGGCGCAAGTCCACTTACATAGTGTCTGACGTTTATTTCCATAACTTTGTTTGATAAAAAAATACCTTTATTTATATTTTGTGAAAAAGGCAAAATATAGACTCTGTTTTAAAGTTATCATTAATTGTTTCGACAACTCCAAAATTAGCACCACTTGAAACCACGTGAGCTATGAAGTTTTTATTTAGATGGCAGATAAGAAAAATAACACTTGACGTAACATCGTTCACGGAACGAAAGTAACCCAAGCGTGTAACGAAACGCAACGTATCTTGTAGCCAAATCAAAAATATTATAAAATAGGTGTTGAAGAAGTCAAGATTCCTTTAATTGATATAAATAAGACGATAATATTTGACCACAAAAATTATAAAAATAAATGCCCTGGAGAGGTATTCGTAAAACATATTTTATAAAGGTTCCTGTAATGTAAAGCCGCATAGTATAAAAATTCTAACCAAAAATGAGGCGTGATCTAAGTAGTATGTGTACCAAACCGGCAAGAGTTCTAAATTCAGACCTGTGCTCCATGTCTCCCCACTCGCCTTCCTGCCTACTATGAATTTCTAAACAGTGCCTCTTAGGACACCCACAGGCCAGGAATGCTATTTTCAGACGGGATAAACCCTTAAAATAGAAGCTGTCAAGAGTGTAAAAGATTCCGTGGCCTTTAGGGACTTGCGAGGCGTCACGGCTTCAGTTACCTTCGAGACTTCAAGGATCTTCAAGGAGGAAGGACCTTATTTAGAATGGTATTTATTTGAAGTTCAATTTTATGTAAAACTAGCTTGTTTGTGCCCTCGGCTTCGCCCGTGTTTTGTTCGGTAATTATCCCACGGGATCGTACTACACGGATAAAAAGTGCCCTATGTGCTATTCCAGACTAATAAATATTCCTGTGCCAAATTTAATCCAGATTCACTCAGTAGTTTTCGCGTGAAAGAGTAACAAATACCCTCTCAAACTATCGCATTTATTATACAAGGTGTTGTTTTGCATCCTTGTCAAATTCAAGGAGGTGACTATGCTCATGATTCTCGTTCCGAATCAATAATAAAATGAGTAACTATTTTTTTTTCTTATTTACGGAAATCAGAAAGTGTGAACCACCCGTGATTTAAATGCGGCCGGTCTAAACCTCTCCCTATAACCGCGCTTTCACACATACAAACAATCTCAAACGTTATTCGATAATTTCTTATTCCTTAAACCACGTTAAGGGATGATGGGTTATTCTGACAAACTTAAACAACCCAACAAATCAGCTTTTATTAATAATTAACTAGGCACCGTAATTTTAATTGATTATTTATATATTTCGTGAATTTTGACTAGGATGCAAAACAACACCTTGTATTAGAATGACTAGCTCACTTAGATTTGATCGCACACTTTGGTAACAAAGAACATTGCAGTTGTTAAAACAAAAGAAAAAGACAAAAAGTTTTTATGTGCTCTGTGTTTTGCATAATTTATTTGATAGTTTAAATTGCTTTAGTTTTTTTAGGAGACAAGTTAAAACGAAGACTGTGATAAGCGTTGATTATTTACGAAAATTAAAACTTTAACGCAAGGGTCCGTGCACAATACCAGACCAAACGCTCGGATTCGATTTCGATTCTGAAACTCTTAAGTCTATGTCGCTCGCTTTCGTAATGCCAAAAAAAGATAGACATACGACTTATCGGATTCGGAAAGTCATATGTCTATCTCGCTCGCTTTCGTGAAGCCAAATAAAATAAAATAAATTATGTTTTATTTCAGGCAAAATACCCATATACAATAATTAAAGACAAATGTAATAGTGAGAACAGTAAAGAAATTTAAAATCATAAAATAATCAAAATCATTAAAAAACTACTAAAATAATAAAGATAGACATACGACTTATCGATCGTCATCGAATCGAAGCGTTTGTGGATACGGGGGCTGGAGTAGAAATGGCCAGGCGAAAGATGAACAGAATCACATGCAGATACGACTTCTAGTCAATCAAGTGTAATAATAACTGCCAATTAATCAACGACTTCAATAATTCCATTCAAATAAACGCTATATTCTTACATCTCGTAAATGGCATAATTCGTATAATAATTACAGTGGAAGAAGCACAGCTATATATATATATATGTATAAGAAGCCGTCGTTATATCTCCGAGCTGATTGACCTTCGAGTCGCGACCCGTCCGTCGGCCACAGAATGACCGCCACTACAACGCGACAATCCACTATTCCACTGAGACTTGGATATACTTGGGACTGTTTTTGTACGTTCAGCAACGAAAGTCACTATACATATCCAAAATTATAAGACGTCTTAGTTTTAGAACGTTCCATATTAAAAGACTGGAGTAAACGGCATAACAATATTTTAATCAATCGTTACACAAATTCACAAAACAATATGACATCGGTTACACTGATCAAAAAACTTGGTGTAATATTGATAAGTGTTAACCGACTTTTGATGCCAACTGCACCTAGACTAGCTTTGGGTATCCTCGCTTTGACTAATTATAGTAAGGCTAGAAAAAAATATGTAGTCCATGAATGAAAAGAGAAAAGGACGTTAATCCGATAACTGTATCGATTTTAAGAGCACAAAAAAAATAGAGCGATACAGATAGGATGTTTTTTAGCACGGGGTAATATTATTATAGCTAAAACATACATACCATAACATCAGGCCTGTAATCCCCGAAGGGTTAGGCAGAGGTCTACTATTAACTAACTGGGTATCAGACCGCGGTAAGAACTATCCTTGTTTGCTGCGTTAAACAGTTAAAAACTTTCTATTCCTTGGTCCCTTTTTTTGTCTTATTCTTATTGGTCAAAAAACGGCGGTCAAACATCTGGGATCATTAACAGAGCCTGAGATTTTTTTTAAAACAAAACATATTTAAAAAAAGGGTTACATGTATTTTTTTTTTATTACTAGTGGTGCGCAAACTATTTGTGAGGACCAATAAGAGTAAGGGTATTAAACAGATGTGGTCATCGTGTGCACGGAATTTTGTTTGAAAAGTGTGCCTATTCCCACTTTCCCTATAGTACCTAATAGTACCCCCACATTTCGACAGTTATGTTTAAGTCCCATGTAATAGGGGGCGAGCCTATTGCTGTCAACTGGGCACAAATCCTGACTCAGCGCTTTGCTGCTACTGAGAAATTCCTGATGGAAAAACCAAATAACAATTTGCCCGATCCGGGATTCGAACCCAGGACCTCAAGCTCAAAAGTTCAACCACTAGACCAACCAGGTAGACCTAGGTCGGGGTCTTATTAAAGATAATACATTTCCAACAAGGTAGTTTTTTTTTTTTAACTTTACCTTTACGAAGACCATGATAAATGCTGACAAGCAATGAGAAGCACTTTTGTTCAAATATCATTTTTATTTTGTACCAATGACTGGATTGGGTGTCGTATAATTTATTTCACCTTTGAAAAATTGTATTTATTGCCAGTGGTCATTATCAAAATAAGTACTCAAGTGAATAGCTCAAATCCTCAAGTTTTTGGGAGTGAAGACATTTCAAGGTCATTTCTTGAACGTTTCCCTAATTTCTGAAAGGTCAAGGAAACTCTTACTGTACAATTTCAGTTATTATCTTTGGAACGCTTCTTCTTCTTCTTCTTCGCCTGAGTGAAAGTCGGAATTATTCCATGGTAACGTGCTAAAGGAGTAAAAGTATTCTATGTTATCAAGTTCCTAATCCAGCTAATGGTCTACATAACTTCACATCAATAAAATCAATTAAATGCCCAAGGCATTAAGTCCGCCTTTGTACAGTGTTTTTTTTATACTTGTGCATAAAGTTTTAATAAATAAATAAATAAAACGCCTGTAATTCTCAAAGGGTTAGCCAGACGTGCACCAATAGAATAGATTTTTTTTATTTCGGTTGTTTAGTAACAATTATACTTAAATCCTAGTGTTAGTAGGTTACAGACAGATAAAAAATACACTTAGATTCAGCGTGGAGCCGCATCCACCTCCGCATCATCGGGGAATCTCACCGATCTGCGAATACACTGAGAATACTGTTGGTGCTGCCGCGAACACGAGTCATCAGGGATGCACACCTATTCCTAATAGGGGATGATCACTATTTTTTTTCTTTGTCTGTCGGGTAGATTATTGAAAAGTATTGGACACGTATTTTTTCTTTTTTCACGTGGTCATAAAATTACGGAGATATATTGAGTTGAAATGGCGCATGACGTCACTTGTAGGTCATTGTTTACCTACATGTGACGTAGTGAGCCCCCCACTCTCAAACTTTAATGAGTTTTAACTAAGTAATTTTTTGATATTTTGATGAAACAAAAAATACGTGTCTAATATTTTTGTATTACCTGTCTGACGGACAAAATAGAATGTCGTTTTCTTTACCAAGTATTATCCCCTATTGCGGCAAAACCATCAATATTATTAACTGCAAAAATCCCTGACGCACTACTACGCCACGGCAGCCGCAGCAGCACTCTCAGTGCATTGTTATATTGAACGCTAGTACCAGTGTATTAGTATACTCCGATAGCCACATTTCTCCAGTTAAGTTTAAGTCCCATGTAATAGGGGGGCACAAGTCCAGACTTCGTGGCTGCTACTGAGAAATTCCTGATGGAAAAACCTGACAGCACTGCCTGACCCCGGAATCAAACCCAGGACCGCATGCTCAGTAGTCGCTTGCGACCACTAGACCAACGAGGCAGTAAATAATGGTCAATGATCTACCTGCGTGCTAAATTTCATCGAATTACTTACAGCTATTAAGTCGTAAAAGGTAGCAGTCAGACAGATTTACTCCCGCATTTTTAATATTAGAGCATGGATTTCCATCAAATGTTAAAGTTATATAAATAAAATAATCTTCATTGAAATAAGTTAACAACCAAACATCCTGTTCAATTAAATATTACAACAAACGTTAATGTTATCGTTATTGGTTTAATTTAACAAGTTTGTTCTTTAAATATTTGATTATAATCAGGCAGGCAGACCAGCTAAGTAATTGTTGTTTAATTATTATTGATAAAATACGACAAAAATCATTGGAGGAAAATATAATTTATTTATAGTTGATAATCTATCTAAAACTAATATTATAAAGAGGAAAGATTTGATTGTTTGTTTGCATTGAATAGGCTCCGAAACTACTGAACCGATTTGAAAAATTATTTCAGTGGTGTATAGCCCATTTATCGAGGAGCCTATAGCCTTATAGGCTATATATCATCACGCTACGACTAATAGGAGTGGAGCAGCAATGAAAAATGTTGCGAAAACGGGGAAAATGTGACGCAAACGAAGTTGCGCCGGACAGCTAGTATTTAATATACGGCTGTTCATTGAAAAATAAACAAATGATCAATATTTTGTCACTTACTTATTTGGTTTAAATCTACAAACTCCGTCTATAATTAACAACTTCATACAAAAATTTCTTATCAATCCCCTTATCATTATTTTCTGAAGCGTAACCCAATAAAATACTGTGTTAATAAAACATCTCAGCACTCGGCGACTATCCTTGGGGCAGATATCAAAAGATGAAGTATTTTATATCAATTTGCGCATTCGTGCAAAGTATATTTAAGTAGCTCCGTTTCCGCGCCGGTCTTAGCTTTTTAATGGCGCCATTTATGGGGGATGGGGTAAAATATCCGTATAAAGGAAGATGGACCAAGAATTCCGATGATTGCAGCGTGCTCGGAATACTTCATAAGTCTCAGCTATTAACACTAACGGACCTTACAAAATGTCCCTTTCATTGATGTTATATTATATATATTTTATAACAGACGATCTCATCTCGAGGAATTAAATTAATATTCTTGGAGTTAAAAGATTTCTGGTGAAACGTGATTGTTATTGCCGCCAAAATGTTCTGTGGGCGCGAATGGACGTTGATTGGCCATTGTGACGTGGCCACAATGAGCAATCACGGATTCACGGAGGTCTAGTGCTAATAGTTGTTTGGCGCGAAACCCCACTTCATTTCACAAAAGCTTGATTTGATGGCTCTCGACATCGCTCGTCATCCACTTCTAACCTCCAATACATACCTAATCACATCTCAACATCCATACTACAGTATACCCATCACTTGATATCTCGTATGACAGCTCGTTCGATAGTTTACAATTAAGAAACCGATAACGAGTGCGTTATTCGCAGTCGGTTCGATATTAAGCCTCCATTGTGAGAGCGAAAAGCAATCGGAAGCCATCGAAACTAGTTTCAACGGAAACCAGCGCGAGATAGACTCGCCACACTAGATAAATTGACTGGTATACCAGCCAGTACCTAAGTACTTTAAGTCCTTACTAGCCTGAGAATTTCGTAGACCGGACAAATCTACAGTCTTTGAAAACAAAGTTCAAACTTCTAGTAGTAGAACCTGTTGATTTTAGAAGTAATTCTAAGTTCAAATATTCGGAAAATAATCACCGTAGACCGACTGTCAGTCTAATTGATTTTTGATCAAAAATCAATTAAAATCCTGTCACAAGGGAAGGTGGAAGCAGTCTTGGGGTTCTATTTTTAAATCCAGCGGCTTTGTGAACGATGCCCTCGGGGGGTATTCCGTCGATGTTCGTTTAATAGGGATCTATTGTTGTATCTCTCCCGATTAATTACAATTGTTTATTGTGAGCTAAGGAAGCAGATTGTACGACCTCATTTGCTGCTTGGCTGAACGAGAATGCAATGAAATCGGGTGCAACTAAAATTGGTGTGATGAAATTATGTGTTGGCCTCATTCGAGCTACACTGGAACTACATTATTGGGGGAAGTTCTGGGTATTCTCTCCATTTGGTGCTAATTTTCGATTTAGAGCTTTTGCTCACTAAACCGTTTCTATGGCACAAGCGATCGAAGTTAAAATTAGCTCCAAAACCAACACCGCCAAAATCGGTCTTAACATTTTATATCAACACCGAGTTTCATTACATTACCGCGAACTGTTGAACAAACAGACAGTTTTCTTAGCCTTTGTGGGTGGGTTACTTCGGCAATAATCGGAAGGTTTCGGGCCTCGATTGTGGCTTACATTGCCTTCTACGATACCCTTGAGGAACGTATAGCTGTACTGTAATATGGATCCATTGTGATATCCGCTGGCTTAATTAGAACTGTTCAGTTGATATTGAGGATGTTCTGTAGGTCAATAGGATGTTTTTCCATGGCTAATTACTGGACAAAACGGGATAATAATTACGAAACATTGAGAACAATCAAGTATGATTTTTTCCTAGTAAAAATTACTTTCGACATTAAATAGTACCTCGATCATCTGGCTAGTGTTTTCCAACTATGTTGGGGTCGGCTTCTAGTCTAACCGGATGCACCTGAATACCAGTATTTTGCACGGAGCGACTGCCTGTGCTGGGTAATGGGTCCGTGGCTTAGGCCCCCAGTGGTCGAGGCACCTGTGACCGACGCCCTCGATTCGATTAATTTAATTCAAACCATTTTTTGGTCAAATGTACTGTCAGGCACAAAAATATCTCACAAAAAGAATAAATGTATGTATATAATATTAAATCATAATTGTATTATAATATAGAAATGCTTTTATACCCCTTGGTAAGACTAGTTGTCAATTGTTAAACAATACAACAGAGTGACTAGAGAAAAAAAGATTCATCTCGTTTATCCTTGAAACAAGTTGATGTTCCTAACCAGACTTTCATACTAAGATAAAACTAAACGAAGATTTAGTTACTCGATTATCCTTCGCAAAGAAGTTAAGTCGCTCACTTCCCATTTCAATAAATACTTGAACACAATCTTTAACACCCAATAACGTTCCACACTGTGTTGCCATTTTATAGATAATCTGTGAACATGGGGGAGAAAATCTACAGGTAGGTGAGCACTATACTAACGGATAAACATAACGCGAGTTTTCTCTCAGCACTTTTCTCCGTAGTAAAACTAAACAGCCCACTTCAAGTAATGGAAACTCATTATGATATAATTTCAAGCATTTTTAAAAGCGATAGCTGTCTATGCAGCTGCGCAAAGAAACTTAATGTTGAAGATTATATCTTTTTAGTTTCTCGACAGTCGAGTGTCGGAATGGATATTCTCGATTGGCGATAACGAGAGGATTTATATAGTAAAGGAAATTGGTTTTCATAGGCGAGAATTGTCTCTGTATTGTCTTTGTCGGTTTTTATTTGAACTTATACTATCGCTTACGGGATATCTTCCATGATTATTAACCAGCGCGTCAGCTTCATAATAAGGATTCCACAAAACCAAGTGATATTGTGAGTGTGTTTTGCCGTGACTTTGTATCGAGTGCCAGTGGTTCGCGTAGCAAAAGACAAAGAAAGAGGGTGGACAGATTTGTCTGGTCCTAATTATTTATTGTCTATCCACCCGCATTCTCCAGTTATTTCGCGATCATGGCGCTTGCAAGAGCGTCGAAATATCGGGAACTCATAACAATAAATAATCATGAAAAATATCCCGTAAGTGATTATTATAAGTTCTAATAATGCATTATTTATTGCAATATTGATTAGTAGAGCACAATAAACAGCCTAAGGCTAGTGATACACTGAGCGTTTTCACAGCGCGCCAAGTCGCGCTTGTGTGCGTTTTTGCCATGCAAAGCCGCGACTTAAAGCGCGATCTACTCAGCGGAACCAAGTCAGTCCCGCGTATAAATCACGCGATGTGAAACTAGTCTTAGTACTCAGCAAAGATAAAAGCAGAGTGCACACAAACCAAGCGATATCCTTTTATTTGTACATCCAAACCAGCATAGGTATTGGCGTTCTCAGTCACAGTAATTCTTTGAACTATCTCAGTTTTCCGAGGCAGGAAGATTAACAGTTAGTGTTTGGAGCAGAAAATACAAATAGCCTTTGGACATTTAAATTTGTTCTAGTCGTTACCAGGATTTGTGTTTAGATCTAGAATTCCAATTACGTTTGAGTTTAACTATAGTAAGCGGAGTGCTGAGCGGTTTTTGAGTTTGTTACCTTTATTATTTAGATGTCATATTTGTTTTGATTATTAACTTGGGAACAAACTGATGATGCACTTCTGTTAACAAATATTTCACTGAACAAAGCAACATGTTTGGTATTTGGTAAAGGAAGCGCTAAACGCAGAGTAGGTATGTATTTGTTTGTACACACGGCGAAACATCAAGCTATACATTTCCAGTATAACATGATCTCGCTTTGTATAGATTTCCCGTACAATGACAGATTCGTATTAACTGGTTTTGTATAGCTTTATTGGTCGCCGGGCGTACACTCACTGAGCGGAAAATGATTTCGAGACCCCTTTACTAAAATAATCTAGAGCTAAGCGACTTGAAGCCAATAATGGCAGAAATAAAAACGTAGTTTTCTTATTAATGGAAAGTGCCAAACCAGAGAGCTCAGAAAGCTAGAACCACAATTAATATTGATGCAAACGACACATGAACTATAACATCAAAGAGAAAAGCATCCGTGTTCGATCCACTCAAAGAGTTGAAACACAGGATTTCCATTAGGTTTCTACTTAAGTCGACAGTGAAGACGTAGGCATGATCGAATTACCTTCTCTCGGTGTGTACTTACCTTTATGCATTGACGTCGAGAATTTTCATATGAAATGAAAATCCTTTTTCGTTTTTAGAATTGAATATTCTAGACTCTTACTCTTTTCTATAATGTGTGTTCTGTTTTTGAACTTGAAACGGTTTTATTGTTTCGTGGTTTTGTGTTCCAAATTTTTTTGGGAGTTACATTGCCCATTGAGTGTTCAATTTAATATTTGTTGTGTTATTAGTAGTTATTACTTATTAATGCTAAATGTTGTAACTAATTTGTTTGTGACTAAGTGTTGTTATTTTACATACTTATTGAAGTTTCTTTTCGTCTTTCTGTGTGATGCGGTTTTTAACTACGTACCTAACCTAATATTTAATTTTAGATGATTGATTTAATGTGTAATGCATTGTATGCACTCGATGACAGAAGTTTTAATGTGTAATGCATTGTATGCACTCGATGACAGAAGTTTTAATGTGTAATGCATTGTATGCACTCGATTTATTGCAAAGTTATATAAAATTGTGTGGAACATAGTAAGTTAATAATTCCATTATCAGCAAAAACAATGTTCCAACAACTTTTACTCAAATTATTTTTTCTTTCATAACATAATACAACTTGTAAATGCTTGTAAGACCCTCGTTTACAATACAGACAACAGTAAACATAATTACAGTAAAATTACATAGTGAATGTTTTTAGGGGCAATCATCACATTTCACAAATAAACCTGGAGTCTCGCGTGTCGGTAATGACGTAACAAAGTGATGTTATACCAAAGGCGGATCGAACAAGTCCTTTTATTATTATCGCTGATAACACGCCCCGTGCTGAGTGCGTTTGATATCAACCTGGGTTCATATTGAAATATTTTGATCTAGGTGCATTCTGGTTATCAAGAATTTGAATTTGGTTCGCTTATGAAGTTGACTACCACAATCCCACTTAAGACTTCAACTGCACGTCAGTAGCTCTACGAAAATCACCCTTAATGATGGGATGTTAAAGTACATTAACAAGTTTAGTTTTTAATAACCTGTACAGAATTCCGTGTTTTTAAATTTAGAATGAGTTCTAATTCTAATTGTGAATATTCTTAAGACAGATGACAACGCGCGTTTTTTGCAAAATTCCTTCTTCGAAACTGAGCTTTAAAAATAATTAATTAAATAATCATTTTATAACTTTAATTATCATAATCAAGCTTATTCCTCAACAACAACTTACTGAGTTAATTGTTTTATTAATTGTAATACGTAATCAAAACATGCCATCCAATTCGTTAGTGTTGTGTCTCTTTCTGCAATACTTACATTCGAATGCAATTCTCATTTTATAGCCATTGTGTCGTGTCGATGGACAGAAATAGGTTAATACGATACTCGTTGGCAATCTGTCACTAGTAGGTCACTAGGTAATATGGTGCAGATTTGCAGAATAAGGTACATTCTGTATCCTATTAAAGTTTTATGATTGTATGAGGATAAAGGGTGAGTGATTAGCATAGATCGGAGTAGGTATATTTATTTTTGGTACTTGTATCTTAGATGCACCCAGAAAGAGTAACATGGATAAGTCATTTTTCCGGAGAGTAATTCCGGATTCAATTAAATATTGTTAATGTTGGTAGTGATATTATTACTACTCAATTCAACATTTAAAGGAAGGTATCAAAAATAAATTAATTTATTATTTATCTGTTGAAAACTTTTTTTAATAGGTAATCAACCAATTCTGGAGGAATGTCGATATTCATATAAATGTTTCGGACTCCAATTCAATCTACCTACTCCGATCTATGGTGTCTACGGTAATCGGAAGTGTCCTTTGGAAAACGTACGCCTAGAAAATTCTAGAATCGATTTAAAATAAATTGATTCCACATCATATTATTACTCATTTCATTCGAATTTTTAAACATTCTTTTTTTTCGTTCGTGTCATTATTGTGATTGCTTTAACGCCTTTGGTGTATGGCGCCAAAGAGTTTGTCATTTTCAAATAATAATACTGTGTACTTAAGTGAAGTGGACAAATATTTCAAAATCATCAATAATAAAAGTAAGAATTACAAGAATTCCAAATAAAATTGAAAATAAGCCCATTTCGGACGACTCAACAAAAATTTAACTCCAACATTCAGTCAGCTTATTGTTACCTTTTCATATAAAAAGGTCAACCGCTTATAACTGCATGCATACCACAGCCATTGAGTGGTCCGGTTGCATGGTGACGTCATCAGATAGGCAGCCCTGTCACAGAAGCCATACAACGACCACAGAGAAGGCAAAAGCGACCGCCATAATAAACTTTGCGTTCCATTGCCACTTTCGTTCAAAACCTCTTAGTATTATCTCGAAGGAAATGAGCAATGGATAGTGTGTGGTATTTAAAAAACAGTTTATGTTGTAGAAATTGTCAGTGGTTGAGGTGAGAGCAAGGAGCATAAATTAAGGCTAATGAATGACTTATTGTGTGAGGGACAGGAAATTATTATTGGTGGGACGCTCGTGTTACAGTGAGGGTCATACTTGACTGAGTGCTTACGAAGCGTAATATGTTACGATATTTAATTTTTAAAGGAAAAAAATGTTTCATGATGTAAAAGGAACGTGACACCAGCATTAATTAAGTAATAAATCAATAATAATTACAGGTGGGTAACCAGTTTGGCGATTACGGAATTTTGACCCTGGTTCTTTATTTTTGTTTGAGCTATTGCTACTGAAGTCAAGACATCAAGTGAAAATAAATGCGGGTTTTCGTACAGGCAGCATTAGTACGTGCTTACCCCTCAACGCTCCGGCCGAGTAGGCCGGGGGGGTACCTAACTACTTAATGGCGCTATGCGTACGTATTATTTATAAAGCACGTGGGTTGTCTCCGTTTGCGTGTCAGGCTGAGACATAGGTAAGACATTTTTAAACAAGTTTATTGGTCATCGCATTTCTTTGAGTTACAAAAAAAGTAGGACAAGGATCGGTCTTAGTCATCCTACGGGTCGCAACAAAAAATCTACCAGTTCATTCTGCGCTACCTGCCTATGCTTTTCGATATTTGGCCCCCATGTTGCCACATAAAAAAATCACTTATGTAACAATGAACTCAAAACATTTCCGTATAAAATATCGAGCCGTCTTGGTCTGCTAAGTTACTATCGGTTTATTGAAGTAGGTACAGTTCATACTTTAGATATTTGTACGCAGGACGACCAATCAAGTTTGAAAAACTAAATTAAGCTGATCTCTCATTGTACCGCAAGCTCATATAAAGCGAGGTCAAGTTACACTGGATATGTATAGCGTGATGTGTCGTTGTGCTCACTCAAATCGTGGACATTTTCAAAGAAGTTTATTGCTCGTCGTATTTCTTACACAGACTCAAAAATTTGTTTTAGTCATCTAATGAAGTCCATTAAAAATATTTTCTTTGAACTGCACTGCGCGAGAATGTTTTCGAGAACTTGTTCGCCCATATTGGTACTAAAATGTTAGCAATGTTCGCAAAACATTTGAATGTAAAATACCGAACCGAGTCTTGGTTTGCTTAATACCGGTTTATTGAAGTACAGTTCATACTTTGGATACTTGTACTTAAGTCGTGGGCTTGCAGTCCGTCGGGGTTGCCATTGTTCTCGATATGGCTTTAGTAACTCTATGCTTAAGCCTGGTACATAATAAGTAGGGACTGAGACCTACTTGGTCATAACCTGGTTTGTTGTGCTTCGAGCTAGATCTACTTTATGAAGAGTGGGGAACGATGAAATTAAATATGCGCTGGTGGTATAATACAACATTTTTACTTTATGATACATGTAGCAGAAAATAAAACTACGTTTTTTGGCGAGCTGCTTCAAAAATGGAACTCTCTTTTTAAAGGATTTAAAATCGGTGAACAATTTATTGAAAGACAAAAAGGGCCGACCCCTTTTGATATCTATCTTATCCCAAAATACTTTAATAAAGTTAAGTATCCTTTGTTGTTTAGTCCTTCTTAAGATTTGATTAAATTACCTCCGAAAATGACATTGGTTAAAACTTTGAAGCACTATGGCTACGATTATTTTCAATTTTCCTATAGAAAACTTTCTATTCAAGTATAGCTGAGCTCTGTATCGTGTCGGACATAAAGAATAGCACCATCCAACCATAGGGTGTCGTAAGAGGCGACTAAGGGATTTAATTAAGCCAGAGAATGGGCAGCAGCTTTATCTGTGCTTTTGTAACAACCGTACTGCGATCGCCAACCCGCCTGCCACGTATGGCGATTATGGCAAAACCCCCTTAAAATGTGAATGTGGCGACACTTTGGGGAGGCCATGTCCAGCAGTGGACGTCTTTTGGGCTGAAATGATGATGATAGCTGAACATACTATTTTTGGAACAGTAGTTATGCTTATACATAGAAACCTTCTAAACTCACAAGAAAGGTGTAAATAAGCATCAGGTCATCGACAATACATCGTACTAAGCTCAAGATCACCTGAAGGTGATCATAAACACCAATCTGACAGCTGAACCCTTTCTAGCCATGAATACATGGTCATCTGGGTCATATAAAGGGGACTTTCATCGTCCGAGGCAATACAATAGACAACCTATGTATGTACAGAGAGGTACATAGACGTACTGGTCACGATCGCCTTTCACTAAGACAAATGACTTTATCGGCCATCTTAAGTAATGGCTGACCTCTTCTAATAATATTTTATTAAATAATAAACGTCCCTTTCTTAGAAATTACTGGATAAACAAGAGAAATTCGATTAAAATCGGCCCTTGAATGTCGAAGTTGAGAAGTCATTTTCGAAGTTATTTTGTCGTATTACAAGGTCGAAATTTTGTTTTTTATATTGCAATATTCCTGTGGAAAAACTTATTTTGCTTGAGAATTAAATTCTTTTCGTAAACTCACACTTTTCGAAGGAGCTCGTGGCTAAATAATAACAGCCGCACGAGTCGATCTTTAAGGTTAAGCCATGCTTGCCGAGGTTGGTTCGTGGATAGGTGACCATAATTACATAACGAGTTACCTCCGTGCCTCGGAAAGCACGTAAAGCCGTTGGTCCCGGCTGTCATTTTGAGATCTTTAACAATCGTTACGAGTAGTCAGAAGCCAAAAGTCTGACATCCAGTCTTACGAAAGGGTGTCGTATTACTCAGTTACTGGGTTGTGGATGTCAGATAGGTAGTCGCTCCATGTAAAATACTGGTACTCAGCTGCATCCGTTCAGACTGGAAGCCGACCCCAACATAGTTTGGGAAAAGGCTGGGCAGATGAAGATGAAATTCACACTTTTATTAAAATTGTTAACCACCTGCACCCTCTGCCTAGCCGTTTTCCCAACTAACTTGGGGTCGGATTCCAAACTAGTCCGATGCAGCTGGATACCTACCAGCACACGGAGTGACTGCCTGACCTCCACAACCCAGTTCCTGGGTAACAACTGGTAATAATAGTAATGAATTGTAACGTTATTGTGCTGACTGATCAACTGTCAAATTACTGAAATACGAATATTTATCTTTTCGAACTTTCAACATGATCATTGTATCATTTAGGGTATGTTTAGTTTTTGATCAATTACCTGCTCGATAACCAGTTTTTAGTTAATAGGTATCACAATCATTTTCTAGTCTAAGTTTGCGTAAAATGTACAAATAATAAGAGAAATCGATAATTTAACACAGTCCTTGAAATTTAACCGTGAAAAGACAAACGTGGTGTGATTGTAAACCGGTTTTGAAGAGAATATCAGGTTCTAGAAAGGTGTAATAAACTTCGTCATCGGAATACAGAAAATGACGTCACGGTTTTTTGTTTGTTTAGTTGTCACTTATTTTTCGTGTGAACGAGCTAAAGTGCTTTTCTTCGTGTTAGGGCTTAGGACAGAATTATTACGAGGGTTTGACAGAAGGACTGGTTATTGTTTATTATGATTTATGGTTTGTGTTAGGATTTCGAGCGTTTACATTTACAAACTCGTAGGTAATCCGTGTACCTCATAACTCCTAATAATACAATACATTATCTACTTTACATACTGACGTGTATTTTAAAGTTTAAAAGTTTCGTCTACAAAACAACCTACCATCCAAAAGTTGTTTGTTAAGGAATAATGGAAATGTACAGAGTGCCATTTTAGAAAGCGTGTTTTTTTTTTCTTTCAGTGAAAAGTGGCTTCTAGAAGAAAGACAGATCAACGAGACCACGACAATTTTAAACACAACAAAAATAGTTTGTTTTGCAGGTCCTCCATTTTATTTGCAAAAAAAAGTAGGTGCCAAACCGTCGGTTGAGGTAGGCCAATAGTCGCAAGCTTACGGATATAAAAAACACGTGTTCCTACCTACCTATAGGTACCTGTTCTATCTATAAGAGAAAACCACAGAATAATAATACCAAGGTACCTAACCTAAGTTACTGTATACTTCATAATACCATAGCCGTCATCATTATTTGCATAGAAGGTATATGTATAGCTAACAACTACAGATAACCAAGTTACTTGCTACTAGCTTATCTGTGCCTCCTTAGTAATAATTCTCCATCTACAATTATTATTATTTACTAAGTATCTATCGAAGTGTACCAGGTAAGAATTTATTGATAGGTGCGGCGGCGGCGGTCTTATCGTAAAATTCCGTTATCAAAACGCTCGTCAGAACCAGTCATTTAACTTAGTCATTCAATTTTACTTAGAAACAGGAAACTAACACTTCATTTATTTTGCATTGCAAACAGTATCGATAGTAAGTATAGAAAATGCAAAGGAAAGGTTAGGTAAAATAAATACCATGTTGTAGCTTAGAACATAGCTTTCTTGAATGTGACAAGCAAAGAGTATGAACTTGTGCATGAAGTCATTAACACAATCTCATTTTAAAAATTCAAAAGACGTTCTAAGAAACGAACAAAAGGCAATAGAACAAAGCACCACGAGTCCACGACAAACGTTAACGTAGGGCTGCGTGTGCACAGGTACAGGTAAGAAAGCAGTTTTTACCTTTTGTATATTGCGCCGACGCCACCGCTAGCGAATAGAGGAACAACGCCGCGAGGATGCCCCCCTCACGCCCGCGCAGCAACATGATTCTTGACTCGAGGTAATTCAACTTTTTCGTATCACAACTCCGATCACGTCACTATTGTAAAAACTTGTCACAATCTCCTACAACGCTCTCACGAAGACACATAACACGCACACTATCACAGATTTCAAACGCACATCCATTTGAAAAATGTTCGTTTATCCGATAAGGTAGGTAACCGCTCAGACGTGGGACGAGGCATGCAGGTAAAACGAGTAAGCCTATTAAGTTTCAATGACTTAAAACTACTTAATTGTAGCGTTTTACATGGACCGATCACAAATAAACACGTTCGACACGGTAGTTCTGCACAATTTTGAATTTGAAAACTTCACATATTTTCGTAAAACAATTTCAAAGTTCGGAGCGACAACGATGCGTACGCGGGACGCGACCACCCGGCGCATCGTTCGCGACTAAACTGGCGTGAAGTGAGTGAACAATCAACAAGTTGCGATCGCGCGCGAGGCGGGCCGTTGTGCTCGGAGCATGCGCTATCCGCGCCTATGTTCATACCCGACAGCACAAACAATGTTGACAGTGCTGCCCCCTTGTGTCCGAGCGCCGTGTCTCCCCGCTTCGCTCCGTCGACGTGGGCCAGCCGGCAAAACTACAAACTGGTTATTTTCGCGCAAAAACGAGAAGACAGAATCTCTCTTCGCCGAAACCTGTTTCAAGTCCACTCCTAGTCGTTCCAGCCAGGTACAGAAATAAAATACCCGTCTATTCATGTAGCTAGGCAGTTTATTAAACATCCGCTCTAATAGCAGTCAAGGAAACAATTCTGATATTGAACTAGCTTGGTATCTTGATCTTCACAGTTGCTGCCCGTCGGCTGCGCTTGCACATTATCTTGATACTGGAACAATGGATGAATGCTCCAATTATTTAGAGTTGAATTGAAGTAGATAACTATACGTTCGAAAATTCTAGGTACCGTAATTAAATCTTCGTTGGTGTTGGTGTTAGTTACACTATTAACAGACAAAAGTAATAAATTGAATTTGCATTATGATAACGTTGTCGTTAATTAATATTTTCAATTAAACCATTAACTACATTTTAACAGGCACCGGTTTTCTTTCTTATCTTTAAGAAAACTGACTAGTGCTTCTGTTACAAGTATGTATTTCTGTTATACCTCCAATGCAGTAAAGGATGTCTAAGCGATGAGTAAAGCCGCGACTTCGAGGGCAACGGCCAACGGGTTTGAACCTGCGACCTTTCGGTAGTCAGTCCATGCACGTTTTAACCGTTGGGCTATTTTCGTTTGTATTGAAAACGACTAGGACGAACTACGAACGAACTACAACGAGGACGAAAAAGAAACGACTACCAACACAAATATAAAAATGGGTAAATAATACCATGCTGTTTTATTATTGTTTTTTTTTTACTGCCTCGTTGGTAAAACCGGGTTTTCCCGGATTTTGCTATGGGTCCGAAACCGAGTGTCTCATACTTGTTGGTTTAGTTGTGGCAAAGTGCTAATTCCGAGTGTGAGGTCTTGGTTTCGGTTCCCACGTGCGTCGGCCACAGTGCTTATCTCGTCAGCGATTATGACGATGCTTGCATGGATGTACCTAGTCTCATAATCAGTCTACAATAGTCCACTGTTGGACATAGCCCTTTCCAATCGCACGCCCCTTAACTCGAAGCCCTGCGAAGATCGTCGCTCCACCGATTTTTTATATTTCTGTGACCGAGCCTGAGGGCGTTCCACCTTACAAGGACGTAGACAATTGCTTGAAAAAAAAAAACACCCAGTCTTCAATCGTCTATGTTGTATTTTTTTTTGTTAATTTAAACTATTTTTTTTAAATATTTATGTACTTACATCGTAGTTCTCGCCATAAATATTGACTTCCAGTGGATGTCTTGTCCTAGTCTTGAACCCTGACCCGCAGTTTCCATTGTTCAGGGTGCATGGAGACCAGGCTCCCCATTCGCTGATAGAGCACTTCCCATCACCACGTAGGGCTTGCTTAACTTCTCCTAGTACTGGCTCTTCGGGCTCACTAGAAGATAAACCAAATAAGAAAATTTAAAAACCGGCTGTAAGTGCGAGTCGGACTCGCGAAGTCGGGTCGCGCGCGAAGGGTTCCGTACCATTATTTATAAAAACCGCCCAGGTGCGAGAGGGACTCGCGCACGAAGGGTTCCGTACCATTAATTATAAAAACGAGCAAAAAAAAATGACTTTTTTGTATGGGAGCCCCCCTTAAATATTTACCTACTTTATTCTGTTTTTAGTATTTGTTGTTGTAGCGTCAACAGAAATAGATAATCTGTAGAAATTTCAACTGGCTAACTATGACGGTTCATTAGATACAGCCTGGTGACAGACGGAGGACGGACGGACAGTGAAGTCTCAGTAATAGGGTCCCGTTTGACCCTTTGGGTAACCCTAACAACTTTTTTGCGACTTCAAAACACGAAAATGTGGAAAATAACTTTACTTTGAATAGTCGGTGACTTTTTCTGAGTTTTTTTTGCCACATACAAGGTGAGACTTCTACATACCTACATTGAAATGTGTTATATGGGGAGTTGGGTAGTGATAGGAATTTAACCTGGAAAGGAGGTTTAAACATACATCAACTCATTTTGGAACAGAATATAAGTACATTTTAGTAATCCTGTATGGGTTCTGCGAGTTGCAAGTAAGAGCTTGGCCCCTTTGGCATGGGCACCATAACCCATAACATATAATATTAGACCATCAAAATACACAACTGTTTCTATTTAACGCATAATACATACAAAATTAAATTTTAGAGAGGCTATAGAATAGGTAACAAGTAAAAATTTTAGGGTTCCATTTGCAAAAAGTGAAAACTGGGTTAGACAAGTATAAATTATGATATCATCAGCCTAGCCTTTTCCCAACTATGTTGGGATCGACTTCCAGTCTAACCGGATGCAGCTGAATACCAGTATTTTACATGGAGGGACTGCCTATCTGGTACACAGTTAGTACTGGGTACGATGCGATACCCCTTGGTAAGACTGGTTCTCAGACTTTCGGGTCACTGACTACCTGTAACGACTGTCAAAGATCTACAAATACAAATGACTCGTCGATTAATCTACGATAATATTTAAAAAAAAACTTACTCTTCTGATTCTTCCTCTTCTTCTTCAGCTTGTTGTTCCTCTTCTTCTCTTGCTAGATAAATAAATAAAAAGGTGTGATTAACATAAATGAATAAAAAGAAAACGTTTCATTGATGAACAACTTTTTCTTTGGGACGAAATTGCGAATGAAATAGTCGCAAAAAGTATGCCAAGGTAATAATGTTCCCAATACTGGGCTACAGGGCTCCTGAGTTTCTCTCTGTAAGGGGGAATGGACAAGGACAAGGAGATGTCAGCAAATTGGAAAGGGTCCGATAGGGCCGATGCCTGCCTTGGCTGCGGAGCTGTTCGAAAGAGTTACCGTGGCCCTGGAACACAAAGGGCTAAGAAGGAACATGGATGGGTTTTATTCAGTACAAGTCTGACACTCCCTTCAGCTCCGCCCAGAGCGGGAGGGGCTTATTTGATGATACCCAAACCGTAAAAAAAAAAAACGGTGGAGTGGTCCGTACTCCCAGACGTGGCTTAAGTCTGTGTTGGTGAATGGTGGAAGTCATAGGTCTTCGGATTTCTGTGTTAGAGAAATGCCGGTTTCATGGCGGCTCTCCCGCTGATATGGAGGGAAGTGGAAATTATATTTTTCCTACTTGTCCGCTATTTTTTTCTGATTATATTCATTGCGGGGTCCAAGACAGTTAAATTAGTTCTCTGGGACTTCGTTTCGTTTCATCCTTTCGGCGCTTTACAGTTTAACCGCACCACTGCTGACATAAGCTGATCTTTTTCTCACTCGTGGTGATTCCAGATGATAATTGACCTACCATCAGCATCCTCACTGCACTCCGCCCCTATCAGAGGGAACACGTCCAGTCTCCGGACCCTCAGCGTGGCGAAGGGCTGCAGATCGTCCAGGTTCAGCTGGTAGAACGGGGAAGCTTCGTTGAACGAGCCCACTTCTACTCGATTCACGTTGTCTTTGGGGGTTGAGACTGTTGGCTGGGACTGCAACCAGGAAAATTTATTACGTTACGTTAGTAATTCACGTCTTTTATTAACTACCCGAGTAACGGAGGGATATATTTATTTATATATATGTATTTTTAGCTTTGTTTAATACGGAATTTCATTCGCATTTTAGACAATTTAAAATCAAACTACGGGTCAGATCCATATATACAGATCCACAGAGGTGAAGTAGAGTTTCGCTAGCTAATCAATAGCTAGCGAAACTCTACTTCACCTCTGTGGAGTTTCGAGTACCGATGAGGAAAGAAGATAAAACTATTTTTTTTATTTATAATTTGGCGCTGAATAATGTTGAGCTATAGATAAATATAATATAAGACTTTTTAAACTGACATGGTTACTAACTCTATCAATAACACTTGTAAGTAACGGGATATTTACCATGTTTATTATTTGTTTTGAGTAAAAATATAAAATAGTACTACAAAACTACGTTTGACCGGTTAAAACTATTATAACAATAACTAACATTTACTGAGTAACACATTAGGTTGTTAGGTTTTTTTGTGACCGTTTGAAAACCATCGTGTTGTAGTAATTCTTGATAATTATAACTGATGCGTTCTAAAGGAGCTTAACGCCATTTAACTCAATATCGGCTTTGATTGACACTGGTCAGAAGTGATTTTGCCCGATTAACAATTTTGACTAAAACATAAGCATTTCGAAGACTAATTTAATTGCTACTGCTTATCTAATATAGCGGACAACGAACATTACTTTATAACATGAAAAAAGACCAAAGCGAACTCACAATATTCACACCATACCTCATAAGAAATCCCATCCATCGTGCCAGCATCCCATGGATACAGAGGAATCTCTTCATCTTCAACCCAGCCACCGTCAGTGCACAGCTCAAACTTGGAGGTACCCAGAAACCAGTCAGGTGAGGGTCTCATGCCCACAGCTATGGAGAACAGGTGGTGGTACCTGTCTACCCTGAAGAGGGCGTGGGAGGGCTCTGCCATGTATGGGTGGTGGCGTCTTTTGCCTCTGATTAGCGTTCTGGTACCGGATTTTTCAGCCATCTACAATGGATTGGGGTTTTAAGCATGTTTTTTTAATCTGTGAAGGGATTCACAGGGTCAGATTAAATAAGTCAGTCGATCGATATTTATACTAATCCATATTATATTATTATATTCTAAACTATTCTAAACTAATATTATAAAGAGGAAAGATTTGATTGTTTGTTTGTTTGCATTGAATAGCCTCCGAAACTACTGGTCCGATTTGAAAAATTATTTCAGTGTTAGATAGCCCATTTATTGAGGATGGCTATAGGCTATATATCATTACGCTACGACCAATAGGAGTGGAGCAGCAATGAAAAATGTTGCGAAAACGGGGAAAATGTGACGCAAACGAAGTTGTTACAGCTAGTTATATTATAAATGCGAAAGTCACTCTGTTTGTTTGTTACCTTTTCACGACTAAACGGCTGATCAGATCTTAATGAAATTTGGCAAGAAGATAGATTTCAACCTGAGGAAGGACATAGGCTATATATCATCACATTACGACCAATAGGAGCGAAGCAGCAATGAAAAACATTGTGAAAACGGGGAAAATGTGATGCAGACGAAGTTGCGCGGGACAGCAGTAATATTATAAATGCGAAAATTTGTGAGGATGAATGGATGTATGTTACTCTTTCACGCAAAAACTATTGAATGGATCTGGATGAAATTTGGCACAGGGATAGATAATAGTTTGGAATAGCACATAGGATACGTTTTATCCCGGTAGTACGATCCTGTGGGACAAATAATTACCGAAAAATACGCGGTTGAAGCCTGGGCATAAGCTAGTTTTAAAAAGATGATTTGGCTTGGGTTATAATATTGTTATTGCATGAAAATATGGTTTTATAAAATGGTTTTATTGTTTGTTTTCATGTTTGGAAATCGATTCTTATGACACGTGTGTGGATTATTATAATTTGATCCTGTTTATTATCTTATTATTACGTAGACTCTAGTTGTGTTATGGAAATTTAGTAATAATATGGTATAAAAATTGTATTTGTGTGTGATCACCAGAGGTCGGAATTCGGTAGAGTTATTTGTGTACTTACACTGGTTTCATACAGCGAAAGAATAAAGTGGATATGCCTCAAATCCCGAGATTAATTTTAAAGACAGGAAAATTCCGTGAATTAATAAATAAAAAAGTTATTTACTTTCAGTACAGTTAATAACTATCCGACATCGGATGTCCGAAGTTGCGAAATTCCAATGCGCACACGCAACAGAAGATCCATATTAATATCAACATTTCGATACAAGTACAAAAATAACTCTAGGTAAGTACCTAATTCCGACCTCTGGTGATCACCTTATTTACTTAAAATATTTCGCAGTAAATAATTTGAAACATCCCCCTTTACAACTCTCGTTTAATATGCAAAGCCCTTTACTAGTTTATACATCAATCAAAATATCCAAAATGCTATTAAATTAATTACATAAAGAACGAATTGATGATTCATTGAATATTTAAATCCTTTTTAAACCTTTCAGACTATAAAATAAACTATTAGGATTATTAATATTGACGATACAGGGGCTCAATCTAAAAGGATTGTTGTTTATTTTGAAACTGTTTTGTATAATTAAAACCTCAATTTACCATAATATATGAATTTTACTTTGAAGTTTAAAAAGAAATAACTTCGCTTAGATGATAGTTTTTTTTTCTGTAAAATTGTCTGGGATTTAAATAAGTAATTATGGTCACAGATAAAAAGCAATCCCGGGAGAACATTTTTTTTTTTGGTTGCAGAAGAGTATCTAGAAAGAAAATATCTTTTTGTGATATTTTCTTCTTTTTTGTTTGTGTATAGACATTTTTTCTTATTTACCGATTGTTTGTAAATGTGTGGACATTGTAGGCCTTATATATTCATAGATCCTTAAAAACTTTTTATCTCGTTCTACATTTTGTAGTAAACTATTAAATATATATATATAAAAATATTTGTTTTAGGTAAAAAACCATATAATTATCATCATAAGCTATAATTGGTGGTAAATTACAGCTTATGATGATAATTATATGGTTTTTTACCTAAAACAAATATTTTCAATTTCGATTTCAATAGAACAATTACAGACTCGTCTAATACGATGCTATGAACACCTAGTCTAACAAACTTCGCAAGATCAGCCTACAACATTCCCACTTACAGTCAAGACGATATGCGTCCCCTGCGCCCCGCTGACACCTAGAATTGTGTTCTGCGCAGCATTACTTTAAGTGTTCCGAGCCGCCATTACTTTTGAACAGAACTAACTAGTCCAAGATGTTTTCCTACACCGTTTTGAGAGCATCATCATCATCATCATCTGCTTAGCTTTTTCCCAAACTTTGTTGGGGTCTGCTTTCAGTCTAACCGGATGCAGCTGAATACTAGTATTTTACATGGTGCAACTGCCCATCCGACCTCCACAACCCAGTAACTGGGTAAGTAATAAATAGTAATAATACGAAACACCTTGGTAAGACTAGATGTCAGACTTTCGGCTTCTGACTACTTGTAACGACTCTCAAAGATCTACAAATGACAGCCGGGACCAACTGCTTCACGTGCTTTCCGAGGCCCGGATGAAAGTCGATATGTAATTATGGTCACCCATCCACGGACTTATCTCGGCAAGCACGGCTTAACCTTAAAGATCGACTCGTTCGGCTGTTATTATATAGCTACAAAGCTCCTCAAGCAGCAGTGGTGATAAAATAAATGACAACTAAAATGCCTGTCAGGGATTAACTGACATTGAAGCCATACCATTGCACATAAGTCTGAGCAGCTACCACTCTTACACCAACGAACGCTGCTGTTCATAAACCTACATCATCATCATCATCAGCCTATATATGTTCCCACTGCTGGGACATAGGCCTCCTCTCTATGAGAGGGAGTGGGCTGTAATCCACCACGCGGGCCCCGTGCGGGTTGGTAGATGTCACATGTCTTCGAATTTTTAGTTCTAGGACATGCCGGTTTCCTCACGATGTTTGCCTTCACCGTTTTTGAGGACAGCGGTGATGAAATAAATTACACAAAGTAATGCGCCACGGCTTACTGCTCGTAAGTTGTGGCTGCCACCACTGGGCCACCGCTGCTCTCAAACCTACATACATACACACATAAACTCACGCCTGTTTCCGATGGGGATAAGCAGGAACAACTTACATCTGTAATAATAATCCTTTCCATCACAGTACTGTTGGCCGTTTCAGCGAGCGTCTTCAGTCCATCGTTGGCGTTGCTGCCTTGTGTCCAGAGAGAGTAGTCGTATGCGTGTGAGCAGCCTACCATGTGGCTGTAGCCATTCTCATCCGGCTTGGTCGGGTAGTGGCGGGGATGGGCCACGCGCGACCACTTACCCGTGAATATCACCTGCAAGCGGTATAAGGATGCATTAATCATAAAATAACGCCATGCTTGCAATAAGGGACTTAAAAATACCTTCATAAAGGTTACATAATTCTAAGTGTTACATGTTGCATTGGTAACAGAATCAAATATGTAGCTAACCCTTTTAAATGTGTTTTCAACCGTAACATATCTGTAACATATATGTATAAAAGTGTTAACAGTGTTAACAAGTGTAACAGGTAAACGCTGCGTACTAAAGATACAATTGATTATTTCAGTTACACATATTAACACATATAAAAGGTTACAGTTTGATTCGGTAACATTATTGTATATGTTACATTTAAAAGTGGTTTTTTCTGTTAAAACTGTTTTAAAAAACAGTGTTAAAAACACTTATTACGGTTATAGTTTGAGTTCCTGCTTGTAATCCCCAAAGGCGGTGGGGTTCGATAGGGGGGGTACACTATCGAACAACCATATTGCGTCAATTATATTTAAGTCACATATTATAGGGGTTATCCTAATACTAACAATTGGGTGCAAATCCAAACTATGGGCTGCTACTGAAAATCGTGATTATGAAGATTAATTGTTGAGTGAAAGGCAAAGTGTAAGGTCACAATATCTTCGACAACTTTTGCCTATTCAAGCAATTTGGTTCAGGCTCCGTACGATACCATGAAAATCAACGTTGCTCATTAAAGTGGTCTTCCAGTTCCATGTGACACGAAATATACCAAGAAAAAGCTGTTATGCATGCCAAAATGTAAATCCAATTTAAGGCAGCATTGCCCACTGTATATAATGAATACTGTGTCCAAAGAACACGATGAAGATATCGACCTATGTCAGACATATGTGCCATAGGTGGAAAGGCAAATCTTAAATTGTAATTCGCATAATAATTAAGTTGGATTCTATAGGGCCCAACGTATTATGGATTTCTATGATTTTTTTTTTTCATTTAAGTTCTTTTGTTATTTAGCTGTTAGCTGTAGGCACATAATACTGTGCATGTAGTGCTCTTTTTTAAGTGATGGAGTACTAAGATTTAAGTTGGAAATATTTTCCTAATATACTCATTGTTGAAGAGCCAAATAAAAGAAAGAAATAAATAAACTGTTATTAGATTTGTTATAGTAATCTAATAACAGTTTATTTCTTTCTTTCTTCTCGAAGGGCTTCTGTGTCACTGTGTGAACCTTCTGAGCACTTCTACCAGTAATATCGAGCTTCGATCCTTTAGGCTGTTCTTCTGCGCCCTTTCCGGTCTTTACATTTACTCTCTACACCACGAGTTGCGTCTATGGTCGGTTTATATATCACATAGTATTATATCACACTAGACACTGTGTAATTGTTCAGGTAGGTATCAATAAATTAATAAAACTACTTACATTGAAATGTGTACCTTAAACTTAGGGCAATATATAAATCTGTTTTTCACAGTTATAGTATGTATTAGTTTCATGATCACAGAAGTAACAGAACGTAAGTTGCTGAAAGAAATATCTGGTCTTTCTTACCTCATACCTGGCTTCGCTGCAAAGATTACATTCCGGCAATGCAGGGAAAGGTGGACTGTCAGGTGCCTTGTCGGTGTTCTTATGAAGCACAATAGTGAGGTACTCTCCGGTATACCAAGTCTCGTCGTTTTCCGCGACCATGGCTCGGATCCGAACCGTCTGGTTTTTTGAACTCTGCCTCGGAGACACCCAATGGATCTGGTGGATGAAGGTATGAAAAGGTCGTTTAACCTTTTGAACGCCATTGTCATATATACGTGACAAGCAAGCGCGTGTCCTGTACGCCAACGACACAAATATGTGGCAAAAATGTGGTGCAACACGAAATAAGCTATTTAAATCATTACTTTTGTTCGTGTTTCTTTATATATCTTTAAAATATGATATATATATCTTAAAAAATAAATGTCTTATCAAGAAATAAGTTGATGATACTTTTGAAATCCTTTTTTTTATTTGTAAGTATTTGTGGTGATTTTGTGGCTTGGCGTGGGGGGCACGCGCGTGTGTTTATGCTCTGGCGTTCAAAAGGTTAATAATATAAACCTCCCTCATTGATCTTTTCCGAGAATCGGCAAGCGTAAAGTGGGACGCCCTCAGGCACGGTGGAGCGGCGATCTTCACAGGGTAGTTGGTAGCAATTGGATGAGAGTTGCCAAGAAGTGAGATGTGGAGTATGTGGCGTGCGATTGGTGAGGCCTATGCCAGCAGTGGACTGCTGTAGGCTGATGATTATTGGTTTGGTGGTCGCAAGTTCTACTGCTGATCATGATGATTCTCCACGACTTCGGTGATGTTCGTGTGTTCCCTTACTAACCTATCCAGGTGTAAATATGAGGACGATACCTACCTCTATACTAGTCTTGTCCGAGTTATCAGCATTTTCCACAGAGCTGGAACATCTTTCACTGTATCGCGACTTGTCTTTGCCCAAAGTCTTCAAAGTGCCCACGTCAATGTTCTTATGACTGAACTCGAAAACATTATTGTCCACGTCAGGATCTTCAGCAGTAATCATGAACCAACGAAACGGCCTGTCATGGATCGTCGTGTATATATTTACTGTGAATAAATAAGGAAACATTAAACAAGCTTGTATAGTATACAGTAGTGCAGCGCGGTTCTTTTTGTCATGGACCGATTAACCGGGTAAAAAGCTTCGGTTACCCCTAACACCACCAATTTTCGATTAACCATTATACGGGTTAACCCATATTAAACTTTTGTTTGGCCGTGCCTTGCGCCTGACCAAGCAGCGATAGCAACTATTTGGAGATCGATGAAAAATTGCTCGTAAAACATGCAAGGTGTTTTTTTGGTTCCCTGTGCTTTCTTAACCATTCACGAAGGTAGATCAGTAAATTAACGATCAGTTTAAGGTTTTCTTAGAATCAGATTTTATTAAAAAAAAATAGTTTTTTTTCATCTGGTATAAGTACTTAAATTATTTTAGTCTTCTAAACTAATATTATAAAGAGGAAAGATTTGATTGTTTGTTTGTTTGTTTGTATGTTTGTTTGTTTGCATTGAATAGGCTCCGCAACTACTGGTCCGATTTGAAAAAATCTTTCAGTGGTATATAGCCCATTTATCGAGGAAGGCTATAGGCTATATATCATCACGCTACGACCAATAGGAGTGGAGCAGCAATGAAAAATGTTGCGAAAACGGGGAAAATATGACGCAAACGAAGTTGCGCCGGACAGCTAGTAACGTATAAAATAGGTACTTACAAACATACGTCTGGTCCGGGGTATAATCAGATTCGTTCCCTTTTCTTTGCATATCTAAATGGTAAATGCCGTCATTCTTAGAAGGTTCCATCACAGTAGCTCCGGGGGGCGTCTGGTCACATCTTCCTGGCTGAGCTTCCACAAACCAAGCTGATGACAACAGCACTATTAAGTATTGTATGTACCTGGAAAGCAAACGTATCTACGTTGAAACAAAAATGCACATCTGCAGAGTTCGATTCAGGTGCTAGGTTCGATTCCCAGACGGGCAAAGCGTTATGGGGTTTTTCCATCAGGAATTTCTCAGTAGCAGCCACGGAGTCTGGATTTGTGCCCGGTAGATGGCAATAGGCTCGCCCCCTTTTACTTGGGATTTAAACATAACTGCGAAATATGGGTGTAGTATGAGGTACCTACACATCTGCTTAAACCTTTGGAAATAACAGGTGTGCTGTTATGTTATGATAGCATAACATGATATAACAGAAAGATTGTTACTTGAAATATCACTTTAAAAAAACAGTTTTATACCGAGTTTAGCTAGCTAATTCATTTTAACCTTCTTATAAAGTATTGTTATTTATGATATTTTGATCAGTTTATAATATATTGATAAAGAATAAGCTCCTAATTTACCAAAATTGTAGACTTAAAATATTGCTCACGAAGTTACGAACTATCTAATTGAAAACAATCTTCAGACATTGTTTATAAAGTCTTATTAACTCCTAATAGCATACGAGTCACTTCAAAGTTATATTCTCTTATACTAAATTAATATAAGTTTCTTCATTATCAAATTCTATCAATAATTTAGGTCATATTAGAGTAAAACACACGGGTATACATACATTGTGATCAAACAAATTCCTGGTGTCCAGAACTTGGGACATTAGCGTTCATTACAGCTCCAGAACTGAAGTTTCACTACACTGAAACAGTTTTGTCGAAACTGCAGGTCTTATAAACATAGGTATTTGTTGGAGTTGGGACAAATTCGTGCAAATTCAATCGATTAGGTTAACGCCGTCGACTGGAAGCGGTATACTCAAAATAAACCCAAGAAGAGTGTGTTTGGCAGCGTGCCAAGTAAGCATATTTCTTTTGGATGCGTTCGTTTTAGAGTGGATCGAGGACGTTTGGCTAACTTTGTTTGTTACTGGATTTCGGTCACTCTGTAGACTTTATTGCGGTCTGTTTTGTTGTAAATTTATTCGAGTTTATTGTAGAGTGTTGTCATATGAGTTTAAAAGTTACGTTGTTGAAGTTTAGTAACAAATCGAAACGAGAGTGAGTCAGTCTCTGAAATGGCAACACTGTTCAAAAGTTTACTGGCAGATTGATAAACTATATAAGTGATTCTTTTCAAAAACTTAGTAATCTCTTGTCTTTAAATCACACTAATTCAAAGGAAAAAAAAAAATTTAACCTAGATGTTAAATGAAGGGATCGTGTTCGAATCACAATATAGCTCCAAAACTAATATAGCTGACGTGGCTCAAAAGCCTGCCCAACTCAATTGTGACTGGGCAGGACATATCTGCCACATGTCAGATAAGCTGTGGGCCAAAATGGCAGGAAACTGGTGCCGTGACACAGTGAGGCGGGGTCGCGGCAGGCCACGAAGGAGATGGCGGGACGAACTGGACTGGTTCCGTCAGAACTGGAAGGAGGACGCGCGGGTTCGCGAGAAGAGATAGGAGTGGAGGGAGGCCTTTGCACAAGAGTAGGAAGATGAGACTAGCAAAAAAAAAGCCGAGATGTACTTTCTTGTTGTTCATTTGCGATTCATTGCTATACGTTTTCTAGCAGGCGGCGTAAAAATGTTTATTTAGCGGTTTATCTTCTAATTTATAAAATTGTCGTGTCGCGGTGTCTGTTACCACTCCTCCGAAACGGCTGAACCGATTTGTATTAAATTTTTTGTGCATATCGGGTAGGTCTAAGAATCGGCCATTACATCTATTTTTCATACCCCTAAAACCCATCAAAATTTCCACGCGAACAAAGTCGCGGGCAGCAGCTAGTCATACATTAATATTAATATAATTTTATTTATTTATATTAATTTAACTGCTCTAGAATACTTTCCGAACTGTGATACGTTTTATAGGTCTAGTAAACGGGATTGAGAAGTTTTGATTAGATGTACTACCTATAAACAGTTTTAGCTTGATACTGAAGTAAAATTCTCGTTAATGTTGGGATTTAACTATTTTAGTAGTTTGGTATTCCAGGTGCACGTGGCTGATAACAATTGCACGCTGATTGACCTTCAGGCTTCAGCAACGCTTACCAAGGTCGGTCGTGAATGGGTGACCAATTGACCATCCAGACCCGCTCGAGATTAAGTTCCGTCTCTGTCTAGGGTAGGCTGTGAGGGTAGATCTTTGACAGTCGTTACGGATAATAAAAATCGGCTGCCCGAAAGTCCGACAACCAGTATTATCAAGGGGTACCTATGTATTATGTAGTAACGATGGGTTGGTCCAATTTTCTACCTACCACGTGACTGGGCACCGCTAGTTTTCTAAAATGAATAATGTAACGTCGCTTTCTTGTCCAGGATTCGATCAGCGTGCTTCGAAGAATTAAATTCCAAGCATTCGGAACCTCCCAGTATAAATTGAATGGGTTCCGTCGATAACCCGCAGACCACTACCTTCGAGCCGACCCCAACATAGATGCTGCAGGCAGATGATGATTACGCTAGTACTTCATATCCGATTAAGAGTACCTAACTATTATACAAAGTGTAAGCTAACCCTTCACGAAGCCATCAAAATCATATTGCAGGGAAACGACTTTTTTTGAGGGTGAATAAATAGCACAGGACGCAATGAATAGTACGGGGGTCATGGAGATATTTAACGTTAAGCATAAATATTAAAGCAGCGGTGGCACAGGCAGGCGCATCACTTTGTGTAATTTATTATATTTCATCACCGCTGTTCTCAAAAACGGTGAAGGGAAACATCGTGAAAAAAACCGGCAAGTCCTAGAACTATAAATTCGAAGACATGTGACATCTACCAACACGCGCTAGGCCCGCATGGTGGATTACAGCCCACTCCCTCTCATAAAGAGGAGGCCTGTGTCCCAGCTGTGGGATATATATTTATAGTGGGATATATAGGCTGATTATGATGATGATATATACTTAAAACAAGTATTCCAAAATTAAAATAAAAACTTGTGAAAAAGTTAGAACTTTAACCCCCAATATCTCCGTAACTAGAAGGGTCCCAGGTTCACAAAACGTTATCGCAATGACGGTGAGAACAAATGCCTTTCGGCTTTGTTAAGGGTATTTTTACACCCTTTATAATGATCACCATACATCCACCATCATCATCATCATCTGCCTAGCCTTTTCCCAAACTACCTTGGGGTCGGCATCCAGTCTACCCGGATGCAGCTGAGTACCAGTATTTTACATGAAGCAACTGCCTATCTGACCTCCACAACCCAGTAACTGGGTAATAATTTAAGATACCCCTTGGTAAGACTGGATCTTAGACTTTTGGTTTCTGACTACCCGTAACAACATACATCCACCATCTAGGCATATTTCATTTTCAAATTCACGTTTAAAGTATGTACAAACAATTCAACATGTATATTCCATTAGTGATTTCAGGCAACAGCAAAGCCGTGCATTCATAGGCAAAATAATCATCCTCATGAAATCTTAATGCGCTGCAGTCGTATAACTTTGGCCAAGAAAACCCCGGCGACTATTGAAAACGAAGTGCACCGCCATTCAAGTGGAAAGCCACTCTCTATACTTGGGTACTCTGGTGGACGCGACATATTTTAATGTCCGTGTTGTGTGGAATAGTAAATACTGAAAAAACATTTATGTTGTGTGCTTTGGAAGCCAGGACAAGCTAAGCAGCTTTGTGATCGAATGACATAGAGGATACTATTCCAGAGGAAACTTCAGATCACAAACCGCAGCAGCTTTGCGTTTAACAATAACCGTAGGCGACATTGCCGCTGCGGTCTTAATACCAAAAACGACGTCAATACTTTGACTGGAATCGCATTTCTCCCTTCTTTAGTTTCGTGATAGTCATTTTATAGTTTTGTTGACTGAAAAGTACCACATACTGTTGCCACAGTCTACTGCAGCAGCAAACGGCAAAGTCGTTCTTTGGCGAAGAAAACTCGGGCGGCCATTGAAAACGAAGTGCAACGCCATTCAAGTGGAAAGCCGCTCTCTATGCTTGGGTACTCTGGTGGACGCGACATATTTTAATGTCAGTGTTGTGTAGAATAGTAAATAGTGAAAAACATTTGTGTTTTGTGCTTTGGATGGCAGATGGCAGATGGGGGATCTTAGCATCTTTGTGATAGAATGACATAGAGGTCGCTGCGGTCTTAATTCTGAAAACGTCGTCAATACTTTGACCGCAGCGGTATTTCTCTTCTTCAGTTTCGCGATAGTCATATTATAGTTTTGTTGACTGACAGGTACCACATACTATTGCCATAGTCTACTGCAGGACCAGTTGGCAATTTCTTAATTTGGCGAAGAAAACTCCGGCGGCCATTGAAAATGAAGTGCAAAGTCATTCAAGTGGAAAGCCACTCTCTATGCTTGGGTACTCTGGTGGACGCGACATATTTTAATGTCCATGTTGTGTGGAATAGTAAATACTGAAAAACATTTGTGTTGTGTGCTTTGGAAGCAAGGACAAGCTTAGCAGCTTTGTCATAGAATGATATTGAGGTTAACAATTCCGAATGTGGCTTCAGACCGCAATCCACAGCGGTATTGCGGTTGACAAAAACCGCTAGTAACAGTGCTGCTACGGTCTTAAATCCGAACGCGACATCACACTTTGACCGCAGCAGTATTTCTCTTCATCAGTTTCGCGATAGTCATATTGTAGCCTTCTTGACTGCCATGTATCACATAGGTAGACTGTTGCCACAGTCTACTGCAGCATTAGACGGCAAAGTCGTTCTTTGGCCAAAGTGGTTCTTGGCCGTTGAAAACGAAGTGCAACCCCATTCAAGTGGAAAACCACTCTCTATACTTGG
This sequence comes from Cerastis rubricosa, assembly GCA_949152445.1. Lineage (NCBI taxonomy): Eukaryota > Metazoa > Arthropoda > Insecta > Lepidoptera > Noctuidae > Cerastis > Cerastis rubricosa. The sequence continues at coordinate 8,102,121 of OX424547.1, forward strand.
GTACTCTGGTGGACGCGACATATTTTAATGACGGTGTTGTGTAGAAGAGTAAATACTGAAAAACATTTATTTCATTTTTATTTATTTATTTAAGGAAAAACAAACAGTAGCACAATAAAATTTAAGTTCATCATCATCATCATCATTTCAGCCGAAAGACGTCCACTGCTGGACATAGGCCTCCCCTAAGTTTCGCCACATTGACATAACATGGGGGGTTTTGCCATAATCGCCACGCTTGGCAGGCGGGTTGGCGATCGCAGTACGGTTGTCCCAAAAGCACAGAGAACGCTGCTGCCCATTCTCTGGCAAGTCCCTTAGTCGCCTCTTACGACACCCACGGGAAGATATGGGATGGTGCTATTCTTTGCGTCCGACACCATACAGAGCAAAAAAAAAAAATAAGTTACAATATCTTAAATATTTTTTTTTTTACAATTATGCTACCCACTACGTTCTCCACAGATTACAACTTAAAGTATTATAAACTAGCTAGTAACAACACAAATACAATACATACAAAACAGTAATTATACTAGAACTAATATCTTGATTTAAAGGCTCCCGCGGACAGGTGCGACGCGACTCTGGTAGAAAAAAATCAATGTGAACTTCATGGAAATTGTTCTACCAGAATCGCGTCGCGCCTGTCTGCGGAATCCTTAAAGGGTGCTACGATCTACGAGTATCTTATTTACCAGTATAAACCATAAGAAAAATCTAAGTATCTACATTCTATATTTCATACAATCCGCAGGTATCAGCAGGTATCGTACATAGTTAGGTTGGTAAGTGGTAACGTTAACACATACTACACGTGCCTATGTTTTCGGTTCGTTGCCGTGAAATTAAATTTTTCGGTGTCACCCGGCCTGTAGGTAAATATCTTCCGCACGGATGATATAGTAAAATAGGTACCTATGTTTAACGAGGGCATGTGGGTATTCAACTTTGGGTGTCATTAGGTCTAGCAGAGGTACCCTTATCAGTCACATTTTTAACTGTCCGACGGCATATATTAAGTTGTGTTATATTACAGAATGCGTATCAATTTGTCTCGGTAGATATTGTGAAGAAAAACTTGGTCATAATAATCATAGTTTGTGTTAGACGGCGGGGATGCATTGACAGACTACGTAGAAAATACATATATAAATATGGATTGATTTATTTATTTGCCCTCTTTGTGTGAGTTGGACTTGGACAAGGGGTCCTTAGCACCAAACAAAATCATTACAATATTTTTAACTCCGATTCAAAGGTCAATTTACATTCGACTGTAAAACTTAATTTGTTTTTGATAGTATGTTGTGTGTGTTCCGGCTATAGTTTCACGATGAAGTCCCACATCTTAAAAGTTGAATATCAAATCTTATTTAAACAAATTTTCTAATCTGCCCCTAAGAAGACCCACCAACCAAATTTTCGTTAAAAAATTGTTTTTACGTTCAACAAACCTGCATTTTTTCAGAATTATCCTCTTCTCACTTTAGAAATTAGAGTGATAGAATTTTTCACCAACCATTGACTTAAGGAAATAAAAAATTGAAAAGCCTCGATATAGTTTTTAAGAGCTAGCGATCGTAGCCACTGTTTCACAGCCCTACACAGTCATATAACATATACCTATTTGTTTTTATTTCAACCCGTAGGTACTTGATGATGATAATGTATGTAGTGCCAACTTGCCAATCCTATTTTTATTTATTCGTAATTTCAAACCACTTTTGAATAGCGGTTCATAGAAGACACCTGCTCGCCAATTTTAAACTGTGTGTTGTAACAGTCTCGGAGTAAAATGGCTGTGACACACAGACGGACAGGACGAATCTATAAAGGTTCTGCTTAGCGATGTGGCTACGGAACCCTGAAAAAACACAAAATAAATAATGCCAATTTTGCCACGAAATAAATTTAGGTACTCTAAGCTTATTTGAGTGGAATTTCTTAACAAAACCATTACATTCTGGTTACTTTCATATTTGTAGAATTTTCTTTAAAATCATGTTAAAGGTTCAAAATGTTTGTATTCTATCTTTAAAACATTTTTTCGTATAATAATATAATGCGGGCAAGGCAGCTAATATGTTGTCAAAAGTACCCTACACAAGCTAACATATTTTTATTTCACAATGAAATATTTTATGTTACTTAACTATAAATAAAATGTAAACCTATTATTATACGTTTTGTACAAGGTTAAGTATTATTTTCTTTATTATGTTAACTATAAAAGGTGAACGTTAGTTTCTATTTGCTTTTTATATGTCGTTGCTTGCGTATTATTTTTTATGGTCTTTCGTAAATCATATTTTATTATTATTGTTAATGAATTGAGCGTATTTTTTATAATTATGTTTGTTTATTCTAATAATGGACTTTCCATTAACGGAACAAAGGAATGTTACATTTAACTATGAATGTTAACTAGGAATGTTACATTTAAATATTTTATATATTTATTTTCTAAATAGAGAATTGACGTTTTGTAATAATCTGTACAGATGCTCTAGCTCGGTGAAAACGTAGATGTTTGAGTAAAAGACACAATAATATTATAGAATTTTAGTTAAATTGTTTCCAACAAGCACAACAAATATCATCCAAAGAAAAAAAAACCATTTTTAAAATTATGAAATTATTATTATGTGAAACGAATATTTTCCATTTTAAAATTGACGTATTTACGACGCATTTAGCGCAGTTCACTTGGAACCTCGTTCAAGTGGCCGCACACATTACAATTCATTACATTCAACATCTCTCAGCTCAGCTCTGTATGGTGTCGGACGTAAAGAATAGCACCATCCCATATCTTCCCGTGGCCGCGTGGGTGTCGTAAGAGGCGACTATGGGACTTGCCAGAGAATGGGCAGCAGCGTTCTCTGTGCTTTTGTAACAACCGTACTGCGATTGCCAAGCCGCCTGCCAAGCGTGGCGATTATAGCAAAACCCCCCATGTTATGTCAATGTGGCGAAACTTGGCGGAGGCCTATGTACAGCAGTGGACGTCTTTCGGCTGAAATGATGATGATGATGACATTCAACATTCTCTCAAAAGTTCGGCAGACTGCTAGCCAGGGCCTTCTAAGGCGTCTCTTCCCAGCACTCCCCCTCACATAACATAACATCACGCCTGTAAACCCCGAGTGATAGGTAGAGGTGTGTACCTATTAGTGCACCCACATTTAACCAGTTATGTTTTATGTCCCATGTAATAGCGAGCCAGCCTATTCCCATCGACCGGGCACAAATCCAGATTCCGTGGCTGCTACTGCAAAATTCCTGATGGAAAATCCCAATAACACTTTGCCGAACCCGGGTATTGAACCAATGACCTCGGCAGTCACATCTCACTGAAAATCCAAATATTATTATTTTACATAGGCCTAGATGGGCAATTATAAAACGTCGACATAAAGGTGCACGGTTCGGGTTGGTCGTTTCCTATGGAGAAGAACCGGCAAGAAACTCCATAAACTCACATCTGACTTCTAAATCATCTTTACTTAGTCTAAAGATTGATGTGTATAAAAAGGCCCAGAAAAACTATAAAGATTTTTATAAAACTACAAATTAAAGAAAATAATCTAAGATAACATCAATGAAGAAGTTTAAACCGTAGTTTCTTCTCACCTCGATACCAGAAAGAAATTAAATCGTTACCACCTGTGTAAGATATCAGGAACACATAAAAGGCTCATAGTTTTCTATTTTTATTCGGGGGAGTGGGGAGGAGCTGTATGGGGGAAAGATGGGGAATGTGGGCGAATTGCGGGGAATCGCACCTAACTGTTCAATTAACAAAGAAATTGATGGTTGGGATGTTTGTTCCGTATTTTATTTTAACTGTCCAAGTTTACGCGTAGTTTGAGACAATTGGTTCTTTTATTTCGTATTCTTTAAGATGTTTTATTTAGTGCTATCTAGTTCTGTTTTGAGTCATGAGTTTTTTACAGTAATATTTTTTATCTTTACTGTAAAGTATTTCATCATAATTAAACTGATTTATTGGTCTAGCAGTCGCAAGTACTGAGCTAAGTCTTAGGTTCGATTAACATTAACAACGGCCTTAGTGGTATAGAAAGAGGTCTGGAGCCCTAGAAAGAGAGAAAGAAAGAAAGAAAAAATATTTATTTGGCACATGCCACAATACACACACCACAAAATAAAAAAACATAAAAATATACGGAAAAAGACAAAAAAAAATAGAAATAATTGTGTGTCTCACGGATTCGCCAAATCGGCCCTGTTCAGCAAATTGCCAAGCAGCTAGTGCCCGACGCTGATTTTCAGCTGGACCTGAGATAGTTGATGTGGCGGACGTAAAACAGTTTTGTAAATTGTGTAAATAAGTATGTAAACACTCACAACACTGTGTCTGGCCTGGTTGATGGTAATAGGTTCGCCCCTATTACATGGGACTTAAAACCTACGTGGGTGTACTTGTTAGCACCTATGCCTAACCCTTCAAAAATTACAGGAATGATGTTATGATTAAGTTAGAAGTCTCAAGTACCAGATGTCCAACGGAGAAACCGTATTCGAACCGGAAAATATTAATGCTGCTAAGCGGCAAAAATAAATGAATAATGGCTCTGGGTGGAGCGTGAGGGAGTGTCAGAGTTTTACTGCTTAAAACCCATCCATGTTCCTTCTTACCTCTTTGTGTTCCAGGGCCACGGTATCTCTTTCGAACAGTCCTGCAGCCCCGGCAGGCATAAGACGGACGGACGGTGAGCTAGTCTATTACTCACCGTCCACAGGCCCGCGGAATAATGGACCTTTAAAGATAACACATTAAGGTCATAATTTTTGAGATCGTTATTACGATGGCGTTTTTCATGGGGTACTAAACATAGGGACTGCTTTATTATGCTGTATCATGGGATCTATAGGAAGCCGGTACAGAATTTTCCCAGGGGAGCAGTTTTAAGTTTATAGGGATTTCTACGTGGTTGTTGGTGGTTCGGGGGGTAAGTCCAACATAAGAAGACTGGGTAATGTTAAGGTGCGTGTCAAACCGAGCCAACTGGACTGCGGACACCGGACTTAGACAGATAATATTCTAAAATATCCATCAAAGCTCCGTGCTGTATGGTGATGTAGAGCAGTGGCTAAGTAACAACAGCCACTTAGGTCGAACTTTGGGTTAAGCCGCGCTTGACCAGGTTTGTCCATGGATGGGTAACCACCCATTACATACCGAGTTTCCTCCGTGCCTTAGAAAGCACGTTAATCCGTTGGTCCCGGCTGTTATTTCTTTTTTCTTTAACAGTCGTTTCAGTGGTCTGAAAGTCTGACAAACAGGCTTACCAAAGGGTATTGTATTGCCCAGTACTATATGGGTTGTGTAAGTTAGTTAGACAGTCGGTAAGTGGGAAATACTGGTATTTAGCAGGATCCGGTTGGACTGGAAGCTGACCCCAATATAGTTGGGTAAAAGCTAGGCTGATGATGATGATCCATCAAAGGTCCGGAGCTAGTCCGCAGACCTTTCCACTAGGTGTATGTATCTTTTTAAGTAACTAGCAGAAGTAGTATACTGATTGTAAGTCGTCCTAATGGCTAGACATTGTCAGCTTCCAATCAAAACGAAAACGATACAGAAAGAGTGTAAAACCACTTCAAATCTACTAACCCATAAAGTCGAGAACAAAGAAAAACCGAATAATATCCATAACCCACTTTCATCCCACTTTAAAATAAAATAAAATCAGTTTTCAACCAGCCATTAGTCATCTTGCAAGATGTGCCAGAGACTCGTAGGAAGCGATTTACTATCCGTAGTGTTGTCGGTACAAGAACCGTTAGTAACCGATACGATTTGTGGTGGATTCGCACGGATTTATACCGACCCTAGAGACTGGACTTATTGTGTGTGTCTGAGGACATTTGTCGCGAGCTGTGGTGTGTTTTGTGGCTATGGTCTATTGGTAAGCGACAGAATGCTTGTTTGATTGTGTCGACAGAAGCTGTACGGTTGTTTTAGTGTAATGAGCGTGAAAGAATAATGTATTTTAAGGTGCTAAAAATAATAGACATACATAGGGACAAAGAATTTATTTATTCAGATATTTTAAAAGATTCTGAATTAGCTATTTATTCAAAGAGAATATACACCTATTTTTGGTAAGCTAATTAGTCTAATAATTTATTTTACAGACATAAAGATCAAAGTATATAAATAAATCATACATTAACAAAATTAGAACATAATGTTAACTAAATATACACATAAATATACACATAAATCTATATACACATAAATATACACAAAGGTTTATAAGGTTACTTAACTTAGGTCCGTTCGGTGTGACTGCTCCGGATCGAATGCGGCGAGTACTTTTTTTTTTTTTTTTTTTTATGAATGGCATCTCGCAGTTCAACCTAAGAGGTTGTCGTCTGCTTAACCGGACTATCCTGTGGGTGCCTTAAGAGTAAGGCCTCCAGCCAGGGCATAAAAACTTACAAACTAAGCGACTATACGCTGAGGGCACCCCCTGTGGGGTACGAGCCTCGGCTCAGGGCGTCGCTGGGGGAGGACTGCATGGGGACAGGCTGGATCTGAATGATATCATTATTTAGGGGCTGATTTAAAACTACTGGCACAGCATCGCGGGCTAGCTCGAGCGAGGGTCGGGGAGGGCATGGACCGGGACGTCGCGACGGACCTCGACGGCGAGGTCGGAAAGACGGCGGTTTGTGTCTGTACTTATTAAGAGTGCTAGTCTCTTTACTACTCTCCTGGAGGAGGGTGATAGCATCATCGGGAGTGACGAGGGTATGCCGAGGACGGCGTACTGTACTAATACGCGAGGGTTCGTAACGGGCGGCCGCTGCGATCAGGGGATTACGGTGTTTACTGGCGTTATCGAAGAAACGCTTCGAAAGACGTTTCATAAACTGAAGGACGGTGGGCATTCTAAGGTCTACGTGTAGACGGTCGTTACGGACATAAATAGGGGCTCCCGTGACTCTACGTAAGAACCGGTTCTGCAAGGTTTGCATCCTATGGATGTATTTAGGCTTGGTGTGAGCGTACACGACGCAAGCGTACGTCATAATGGGGCGGATCACCGCGGTATAAAGGCGCAACTTGCACTTGAGTGACAATTTGCTTTTTGCCGAGATCATGAAATGAAGCCTACCCATAGCAAAGGCAGCTCGGTCGCGAGCTGCTTTGATGTGCGCCGCGAAAGACAGGTGGTTGTCAAGTAAGACTCCTAAGTACTTGGCTTGCTTCTCCCAAGGGATAGGCTTACCGTACATAGTGATCGGGCTGAGCTCGGGTGGCTTATTCTTACGCGGTTTAGAGAAAAGAACTGCCTGGCTCTTGTCGGGGTTCACCTCGATTCTCCATTTCCGGAACCAAGCGCCTAAGACGTTGGCTGAGGTTTGGAGGGTGTTGTAAATAGCATCGTGACTACGGCCAGTGTAATAGATGGCCGTGTCGTCCGCGAACAGGGCTAACTGTGCCTTCTTGCTCTTGGGGATGTCACTGGTGAACAGAGTAAAGATAAGGGGAGAGAGCGGGGAGCCCTGAGGGACTCCGGCTCTAATGGGGTGAGGGGAAGACAGTGCCTTCCCGATGCGATAGCGGAAGGTGCGATCCGACAAAAAGTCTCGTAAGATGAGCACGAGACGGTCTGGCACTCCCAGTTTGTACAGCTTATATAATAAGCCGTTGTGCCAGACTTTGTCGAATGCCTTTGCTATGTCGAAAAACAACACACCCGTCATCGCTCCACGCTGGAAGCCAGCGCTCAAGTGTTCTACGATGCGGTGGGCCTGTTGAATGCAAGAGTGTCCGGTCCTGAAGCCGAACTGTTCGTTGGGGATGAGACTCTTAGCCTCGGCGAAGTCTTTGAGTCGCTTATACATAAGTCTCTCGTAGATTTTACCGAGTGCATTCAGGAGACTGATAGGTCTGTAGCTCGAAGGCTCAGACTTGGGTTTGCCTGGCTTGGCGAAACCGATGACAGTGGCCTCTTTCCATATTTGGGGAAACGCGTTGTTGCTCAGGGCGCCATTGAAGATGGCCGCCATTAACACGACGAGCTGAGCGGGGAGGAGTTTGAACACCCTATTGGTGATTCCGTCGGAGCCGGGTGCTTTCCGCGGTTGAAGTTTGCTAATGATGTCTTGCACTTCGTCAGCTGTGACCGGAGGCAGAGGATCATCAGGGTCTTCTTCGGGGGGCAGGGCGGCTCTACGTTCGACGAATGCGTTCACCTCATCGAGATGTCGCTTGTCTACTGGTTGCGAGCTGGGGGAGCACTGGGACTCCAGGCTGTCGGCTAGGCATTCGGCCTTCTCAGAGTCGTCGAATGCGACGCTCTTATCGGGTCGGGTGAGGGGAGGCATCGAAGCCTCTTCGGTGGAGCGCATCTTGCGTTGCAGCTGCCAGAAGGCTAGGTGGGTAGGCTCGAGTTCGCTTAGCGTTTTTTCCCATTGATTATTACGAAGCTCACTGGTGCGATCCTTTACAGCACGCTGTAAATTACGCATGTGGGCTTTGTTTGCCTCGCAGGGAAAGCTGCTGTAGGCACGGATGGCCGCGTTCTTTTCGTTTATCAGTTCACGTACGTCAGCGGGTAGTATCCAGCGTTGATCGCTCATTGCTGGGACTTCCCGTGAGCAGTCCTTCAGTACGGATTGCACGTGTTCTGTAAACGAGTTGATGGCGGCCGTCGTGTCTGCGACTGAGACTATGTGGTCGGGGATGGCCTCTAGGTGAGGCGACGTGGTGGATTTCAGCTTTTCGCTGACTTTCCTCCAGTCGGTTATCACTTGGGTCGGCGGGGGCTGGCTGGGGTCAGAAGGACCCGAGCGAGGAACTAAGTGCATGAGCACTGGTCGATGATCTGAGTTAAGCTCATGTAAAGTCTCGATGGAATGCAACTTAAGGTTGACATTCTTGAGTAGCGCTATGTCGAGAACGTCCGAACGTTGGTCGGGGTCGTGGGGATAGTGGGTGTGCTCCATAGGAGCGATGGGATCGAAGTTGAGGGACTCGCCCAGGTTATACAAGTGACGTCCTCTGGCAGAGGTCGTCGTGCTGTTCCAGGCGGGGTGTTTGGCGTTGAGGTCGCCCGCTATGATAACGGAGTCGCTCAAGCCGAAGAGGACGGCAAGGTCTTTGGTGAACAAAGTGTGCTCCTCGGACGTGCCGCCGGGAGGGATGTACGCAGAGGCGATAGTGATCGGTTGATGGCCGGTCATGCCTAGTCGACACACTGAGGTCTCGAGTAGAGACTCCATGGGAGGGGGATCTAAGGGGATGCAATGCAGTTCTTTCCTATAATAGATTAGAGTCCCGCCCTTGTGGCAACGTGACCGATCGTTGCGAACTATGCGATAGTTGGCAATTCTCGGATCGCGGTGACTGGGCTTGAGGAAGGTCTCCTGTACGAGGAGGATATCAATTTGATGGTCGCGGAGGAAGGTGGCGATCTCATCACGCTGGCCTCTAATGCCATTGGCATTAAAGTACCCTAATTTTAGGGATCGGGGTTTGGTGCACGTTAATCTCGTATTATCCATTGGAGTTAGTCGAGGTTAAGGTTGCGGAGGAGGTCGCCTAACTTGAGTAGGGACTTGAGGATAATTTTAAGTTTATCACCACCAGTGTTAGCCGCCCTGAGATCAGCCGCCATGCGGTCTGCTTCGGGGGTGACTAACTCTGCTAGCGACTCTAAAATTACGTTGTGAGAGGGGTCCACGGCCACGGGGCCGGGTGGCGTGGGACGAGCGGGCGCCGGTGCGCTCGCTTGGGCCGCGGGAGTGGGGACAGGGGCATCTAATAGCCCGGGGATGGGGTTGGACTTTGCTTTACTGAGAGCCGGGAAGGCTTTCTGGTGGTTCAGCGTGGTCCAGGGAGAGGGCCTCTGAGGGCTGAGTCTCTCCGGCATCTGGGCAGAGGGTAGCCTCACCGATGGGCTTTCTCTTTGTTGGCGGGCGCTTGCACGCTTCACCAGGTTAGAGGAGGAGCCTTTGGGGGCTTTTGAGCAGCCGCGGTAGTTGGCCGTGTGGCCCGACTGGCCGCAAAGCACACAGCTCGGTGGCTCCGTGCAAAGCGACTTGTCTTTGGGACGGGGGCAGTCTGCCGTGCCATGGTCGCCTAGACACTTTACGCATCTGTGCGGTGCATGGCAGTTGGCTTGGCTGTGACCGTACATCTGGCAGCGGTGACACTGTCCGACTACGCTTGAGCGGTAGGGCTTCTCTATTGAGATGCCTGTCAGGGAGCAAACCGACTTCACTTTGAAGATCGGGTGGTGACCTTCTACTGGGTCACAGATGACCAGTACCATATCGTAATGGTCTCCGCCTCTCGCCTTATGAAGGCGGTGGACGGCTGCGACCGGGATGTCCTGGCCTAGGAGGTCATTGAGGATGTCCTCCGTGGGGATTTCCTTCGGGATCCGCCTGATCACCACGCGGGTGGGCTTCTCCTCTGGGAGAGAGTAGGTGTGGAAGGCTATGCGCCTTCCGATTAATTGGCGGGTTAGTTCCCTGAAGTCAGTTGTCGTAGGGACCACCACTTTTATGCCCTGCTGTGTGCTTTTTGCGCTTGTGTATTGAATACGGCGCTCATTACACATTTTGGACACGTCTGTCCATTTCCCTTTGTCCTGAATGAACAACGGGGGAGGGGGCTTCAGCTTCTTTGAAGAAGCGGCTGAAGGTTTAGCCTTAGGGCTGATTGGCCTACTGGTATGAGCAGCGGCGGACGTAGGTAAGGGGACCGGGGAGGTGGGACGGGAGGCCGCGTGAGAGGGGGCATAAGGGAGCGCGACGATCTTTTTGGTCATGGCGGCCTGGGAATTTTTGCCCTTCTTCCTCTTGCCCTTTCCGACGACTTGATAGTCGTCTTCAGAGGATGAGGAGACAGAGCACGCGTCTAAAATTGACTCTGAGTCGGAGATTGGCTCAGTTGTGTCCATGTTCTCGGAAACGGGAACAATGGACGCAGGTTCGGACTGATCCTTTGTTTGCGAAACAAAAGGTTTCGAAACAATGGGTCTCGGTTTAGCCGGAATCGCGGCGGCGTCGGCTGACGGTAAGCCTTTGTCCATGTTCTCGGAAACGGAAACAATGGACGCAGGTGCGGACTGGACCTTTGTTTGCGAAACAAAGGGTTTCACAAGAATGGGTCTTGGGGTAGCCTTAATCGCGGCGGCGACGGCTGGCGGTAAGCCTCTATCGGCAGGCGGCGGCGACAAGGGGCTCTCGAGCGCATCACTGAAGTCAGTGACGTTATCGCTGGTTTGCTGAATGGCAGCAATTTCTGACCCATACTTTTCAAAATTTGGGTCGGTCGTGAAGACGCGGAAGAAAAAACGCAAAAGCGCTTTTTCCTTCTCGTCTAAGGACGACATTTTGTCGGTTAAAAGTTAACGGACATTGAGTGAAGCTCCGCGCCTAAACAGCCTAACAACCTAATTCCTTGCACAATTATGAAGGGAATTTACTGGGTCCAGCGACTCACCCGCTTCAACCTTCCCGCAGCCACAGTCCGAGGATCCGGGCTTGGTAGCAACTCCAACTCCAGTCCAGGGAACTTTGCTTTCAGGAACTTGTTGAAACGGGAAACACTAGCACAGTAAATCGGCGACACACACGTTCGCGACGGAGCCCAATTTTTTCACCTAGATCCTGAAGGGATTAGGCGGGCGGATTGGGTCACCACCCTCTCTTGGTTTCGTTGGCACCGTTAGGTTTCCCACCAAGAACCTCGAAACTGAGGACTTTTCCCTGATGGGGCAAAGGAAGTTAAATCGGAATAATATCCGAAGCAAAATGAGCAAGTGCTGTCTTAATAAAAGACAACAATTGTTCGGGGGTGTAGTCAAGGGACTACTGATGACGTCACGACACTGGGAAGCGACGAACCGATGACACACACTGATAGCGAGCGGGAATGCGAGCAGGTAGCGGCACGTCCGTACGCGGCGGCGGTCAGGCGGAGAGTGTGACTGTCACATCGTACGATTCCATTACAGACTTGTTAATATTTGTATTTTATCGTAAAGCTATGAATAAATTATAGTAAAATATGTTCAGATATTAGTTAAATTATATAATTGGTCTTACAATGGCATAATTAGTAAATAAGTCATATTATCTTTGTAAATAACAGTAAAATATGCCATATACACAAAATAAAAATAAAAGAACAGTATTTCGCTATTTCGTAATAAGATTCTGGTGAAGAACTGTTGGATGTCATGTATTACATGTAAACAAGGTTACAATTATCGATGATGTTTTTATTTGTGTCCATTTAAAGAAACAGACGCGAGTTTTTATTGGAATAATCTATCACGGCCAGACTGACCTGTACTTCGCTCTCGAAGTACATAACAAATTTTATTTACAAGAAGTCTCTGGCCTTGGCATATTAGTTCTATCATTTGCTGTACATGAATTTCAAACTAATATCGGGGCAGTGACCAACCAGCAATTCATAAAATAGCCTCTGGCCTTGACATACCAGTCCTATCACCTGCTGCGAATGAATTTCAGACTGATATCAGGGCAGTGACCGACCAGCAGTTCATAAAATAGCCTCTGGCCTTGACATACCAGTCCTATCACCTGCTGTGAATGAATTCTAGACTGATATCAGGACAGTGACCGACCAGCAGTAATGTAAAAACTGTTTTATAAGTTTAAATAATTTTAAACATCCAGTGTTTAATTGAACACAAATTATAAACAATGAATATCTGTGATAAAAATCAATTTACAGATATTCCTAGGTATACATCACATTAAACAATAATCAAAAACAATCATTAAAAAAAAGAAAACAAATAAGCTCTTGCCTAAACTAAAATCTAACAACATTTATTATAAATAACAGAGATATAATAATCTATAAAAGTAATTACCTAAACTAAAATCTAACAACATAAACGATAATTAACATAAATAAGAGAAATAATAATCTATCATGGCTAATGATGCTGGAGCTATGGGGACTCCTCAAAAGAAGAATTTTGTTCGACCCATTCTCCCGGCCAAAGCCTTAATTTTTCCTTTGCGACAATAAGATTCCTTAATGTGTTAAGCCCCTTCAAAGAAATTCTATCATTCTCTAAAATATCAATTATTTCGTAAGGGCCTTTGAATTTAGGACTTAATTTGTCATGTCTTCTGTGGTTTTGATTTACATAGACTATATCACCTATATTGAAAACCATATTATTTCTACGAGTACTATCAAATCGTTTTTTATACATTTCTGCAGCCTCTTTAAGACTTTGCCTAGCTAAGTCCCTATCAGCTTCAGCATCAATGTCCTGAACGGAATCATTATCCGGGACTTCGTCTAGACGAGCCTGTACTGGAGGTATATTTCCGTTGCAACCAATTAGTAACCTTGTTGGTGCAAAACCTGTTGATTTTTGTATAGTAGTATTCAGTGACAACTGTATTTTCCATAAAACGCTTGGCCATTCTGAAGAATCATTTACAGTAGTAGTTAACATATTAATTATAGTACCAACATATTTTTCAACTTGGCCGTTGCTCCTAGGAGTACCCGTGGCTATCATATGATGATTTATTTGCATACCTCTAAGAAATGATCGCACGTGATCAGAAGTAAAATTTGTGCCTCTGTCAGTTACTATCATGGTAGGTGTACCAAACAAAGTTAAGTTCTCTCGCAAGATTGAGACTAATTCTTGACCGTTAAGCGTCTTAAGTGGTTTGAGTATACAGTATTTGGTAAAGCCATCCACTATTATTAGAACATGTTTATAACCTTCGGAAGTTACACTAAATGGTCCTGTACAATCTAAATGTAACGTATGAAATGGTATAGTTTTTTCTATAGGGTGAAGGAGGCCTTGTTTTGGCCCCGAATGACCTTTACCCTCTACACACACTAAACAATGCCTTATATATTTTTTTGTAAACGCAGCAAGACTAGGAAACCAAAAGTTTTCGGATATTTTGTTAAGGGTTTTGTCGTAACCCACGTGACAATTTTCGTCATGAAATAACCGCAATAAACTGAGTCGATAACCTTTTGGTATGAAAAATTTAGGTGGATCCCCATCCTCATTCTTATAAATCAACAAGTTATTTCTGATTATATATCGATTTGTATCTATGTCACCGGTCCTAACCTTCTCTAAAAGATCTTGTGTCTCAGGGTCGTTATTTTGTGCTGAGTGTAGCCAAGATGGTGGAGAATCTAGTTCATTAATTATATTAACTACCTCTGACGATTCTGCAGGTGTAATCACCGGATTACGACTGAGATAATCAACGTGAGCAACGAATTTACCTTTTTTATACAAAATATCAAACGTGAAATCTTGCATATACGTCCACCATCTTGCTACACGAGGGGAAATGTCTCTTTTATTCATGGTCGACTTGACGGAATTACAATCCGTAACAATTGTAAAATTTAAACCTAGTAAATAAATCCGAAATTTTTTAAGAGCATTAAAAATGGCTAACGTCTCTAATTCATAAGAGGGGTATTTAGATTCGGCTGGAGAAGTGCGTTTGCTAAAATATGATATGACACGGCATTGGTTATCCTCTTTTTGTAGAAGTATAGCACCATACCCAATGCTACTAGCATCTGTGTGCAGTTCAGTTCTTAGTTTAGGGTTAAATATATTCAACAGTGGTTTAGAAATTAAATGTTTTATAACGTACTCTCGAGCCGCATCTTGTTCGGGCCCCCATTGCCATTTCTGGTCTTTTTTTGTGAGATTAGTGATACAAGCCGTTCGATATGCAAATTGGGGTATAAATTATCTGAAATAGCTCGCCAATCCCATGAATTGACGGACTTCTTTCACCGTACCTGGGACTGGAGAGTTGGTTAAAGCATTAACTTTTTCGTTACTTGGTCTAACACCGTCACTAGAAATATGTCTACCTAAGTAGTCTATTTCTTGAACGAAGAACTTACATTTTTTTAAATTAATGGTAAATCCTGACAAAGATAGAGCCTCAATGGTTTGTTCAAGGAATTCTAAACCCTGTGCTATTTCTGAAAATGGAATCAGCAAGTCATCGATATATACTAACAAAAATTTCAGGCTTTGAACTGCCTTATTAATAGCCCGCTGAAAGACCGAGGGGCCGTTGCAGATACCAAATGGCATTTTAAGAAATTCAAAATGCCCATCAGGGGTAACAAAAGCAGTATATTTAATACATTCCTCTTTTATAGGGATTTGGTGAAAACCATTTTTCATGTCTATAGAAATGAAATATTTTGCTTTCCCTAGTTTATCAATTTGATCTTCTATTAACGGCAGCGGGTATCTATCCTTTTCAATAATTTTATTAAGAGCCCTATAGTCAATACAAAGGCGATCGCTACCATCCTTTTTCTTTACTAAAATGACTGGGCTAGCGAACGGACTCTGACTTTCTCTAATTATATTCTTTGTAAGTAGATCAGAAATAATTTCCTGAACCTTTTCCTTTTCTGTAGATGCTAGCCTATATGGTCTATAATAAACAACATCATCCCTTTTTAACCTGATGGTCATTTCACCCGTTTTAACAGTACTGATAAAGTTAGAATTTGGCAACACCTTTGGAAATTTTTCAAAAATATTTCTTATTTTATGCTGTAGGCTTAAATCAAGATGACTTGTTAACTCCATTAAATCCTGAACATGATTATATATAGTGTTAAGAGGACTTATAGAATTAAGTGATTCTGTATAGTTTACTCGTTCCAATCTACAACCACTGGAGTCTAAAACAATAGCTACACTTGGGTTTTGAACCGCATTTCTGCCTATCAAACAATCATAATGGCAATCTGAATCGTTAGCTACACAGAATTCGATTTCCAAATGGTCATTACTAAACCTGACAGGCAAACTAATCTTTGAGGAGATGCTTATCATTCCATTTCCTATTCCTTTTAATGATGTCGAACAAGGTTCTAAATTGCGACGAAAACTATTTGCAATTGATTTTTTTAAAATACTGCAACTAGCACCCGAATCTATTAGGGCTTGAATTGGTCTTTCACAAATTTTTACATCAGTAAGCGATAAGTTACCATTTGTGGAACAATTGACGCTATTAGAGTTATTATTTTTTGTCGCATCTCTTTTCTTGAAAAAGCAAACTGACTCGTCATGACCAGCCTTTTTGCAGTAAGAACATTGAATCTTAGGCGTCTCGGATTTTTGGGTATCTTGATTTTTATTTTTGAAGCACTGAGACCTAATATGACCAGTTTTATGACACAGAAAGCAAGTAGGTGGCTTGGAAGAGTTCGAATCTTCTGGTCTTTGACGCTTAGTTGTTGAAGACACGTTACTCGCTTCTGATGGGCGTTTTCTAGGGTTTTTAATATAGGTTGTAAAAAGTGAAATGAGTTGCGATGTACTGCTAACACGGCTGTTAAACGATGCCATCCTAATATTAATATCCGATATACCTCCACAGACAAGCTCGACCAATTGTCCCTCAGAAAATTGGACTTTCGTATTACGTAATAACCTTAGCTTTTCCCTAGCGTATTCACAATAGGTTTCTGCTACATCCGAGGTATAAAGTACGGCTTTTGAAAGTTTTTCTGACAGGTTCTTTTTCTCAGGGTACAAATCTTTGATACATGTCTTAAAATTCTCCCATGTTCTACCTTCATCTGGGTCCCAGGTCTCAAACCATAAAAGAGCAGAGCCCTTAAGGGCTTTACCTGATTTGCTGACAGTAGTAATGCCGCTCCATCCACGGTCCTTGGCTACGGTGTCGATGTTGTTGCACCAGCTTTCGGCACCGCTGTCATTCTTCTCTGGATCAAACGGCGGCAACACCACATCATCTTCACTGCGGTTACCAGCTACAGCATCACGGATGGCTTTCAGAAGGTTCTCTAACATAGCAGGATCCATCTGTAAAAATTTTCAAAGAAAAATGTATTAAACAGGCTCCGAATCCCACTTCTGATGAAAGAATAATGTATATTAAGGTGCTAAAAATAATAGACATACATAGGGACAAAGAATTTATTTATTCAGATATTTTAAAAGATTCTGAATTAGCTATTTATTCAAAGAGAATATACACCTATTTTTGGTAAGCTAATTAGTCTAATAATTTATTTTACAGACATAAAGATCAAAGTATATAAATAAATCATACATTAACAAAATTAGAACATAATGTTAACTAAATATACACATAAATATACACATAAATCTATATACACATAAATATACACAAAGGTTTATAAGGTTACTTAACTTAGGTCCGTTCGGTGTGACTGCTCCGGATCGAATGCGGCGAGAACTTTTTTTTTTTTTTTTTTTTTATGAATGGCATCTCGCAGTTCAACCTAAGAGGTTGTCGTCTGCTTAACCGGACTATCCTGTGGGTGCCTTAAGAGTAAGACCTCCAGCCAGGGCATAAAAACTTACAAACTAAGCGACTATACGCTGAGGGCACCCCCTGTGGGGTACGAGCCTCGGCTCAGGGCGTCGCTGGGGGAGGACTGCATGGGGACAGGCTGGATCTGAATGATATCATTATTTAGGGGCTGATTTAAAACTACTGGCACAGCATCGCGGGCTGGCTCGAGCGAGGGTCGAGGAGGGCATGGACCGGGACGTCGCGACGGACCTCGACGGCGAGGTCGGAAGGACGGCGGTTTGTGTCTGTACTTATTAAGAGTGCTAGTCTCTTTACTACTCTCCTGGAGGAGGGTGATAGCATCATCGGGAGTGACGAGGGTATGCCGAGGACGGCGTACTGTACTAATGCGCGAGGGTTCGTAACGGGCGGCCGCTGCGATCAGGGGATTACGGTGTTTACTGGCGAGATCATGAAATGAAGCCTACCCATAGCAAAGGCAGCTCGGTCGCGAGCTGCTTTGATGTGCGCCGCGAAAGACAGGTGGTTGTCAAGTAAGACTCCTAAGTACTTGGCTTGCTTCTCCCAAGGGATAGGCTTACCGTACATAGTGATCGGGCTGAGCGCGGGTGGCTTATTCTTACGCGGTTTAGAGAAAAGCACTGCCTGGCTCTTGTCGGGATTCACCTCGATTCTCCATTTCCGGAACCAAGCGCCTAAGACGTTGGCTGAGGTTTGGAGGGTGCTGTAAATAGCGTCGTGACTACGGCCAGTGTAATAGATGGCCGTGTCGTCCGCGAACAGGGCTAACTGTGCCTTCTTGCTCTTGGGGATGTCACTGGTGAACAGAGTAAAGATAAGAGGAGAGAGCGGGGAGCCCTGAGGGACTCCGGCTCTAATGGGGTGGGGGGAAGACAGTGCCTTCCCGATGCGATAGCGGAAGGTGCGATCGGACAAAAAGTCTCGTAAGATGAGCACGAGACGGTCTGGCACTCCCAGTTTGTACAGCTTATATAATAAGCCGTTGTGCAAGACTTTGTCGAATGCCTTTCCTATGTCGAAAAACAACACACCCGTCATCGCTCCACGCTGGAAGCCAGCGCTCAAGTGTTCTACGATGCGGTGGGCCTGTTGAATGCAAGAGTGTCCGGTCCTGAAGCCGAACTGTTCGTTGGGGATGAGACTCTTAGCCTCGGCGAAGTCTTTGAGTCGCTTATACATAAGTCTCTCGTAGATTTTACCGAGTGCATTCAGAAGACTGATAGGTCTGTAGCTCGAAGGCTCAGACTTGGGTTTGCCTGGCTTGGCGAAACCGATGACAGTGGCCTCTTTCCATATTTGGGGAAACGCGTTGTTGCTCAGGGCGCCATTGAAGATGGCCGCCATTAACACGACGAGCTGAGCGGGGAGGAGTTTGAACACCCTATTGGTGATTCCGTCGGAGCCGGGTGCTTTCCGCGGTTGAAGTTTGCTAATGATGTCTTGCACTTCGTCAGCTGTGACCGGAGGCAGAGGATCATCAGGGTCTTCTTCGGGGGGCAGGGCGGCTCTACGTTCGACGAATGCGTTCACCTCATCGAGATGTCGCTTGTCTACTGGTTGCGAGCTGGGGGAGCACTGGGACTCCAGGCTGTCGGCTAGGCATTCGGCCTTCTCAGAGTCGTCGAATGCGACGCTCTTATCGGGTCGGGTGAGGGGAGGCATCGAAGCCTCTTCGGTGGAGCGCATCTTGCGTTGCAGCTGCCAGAAGGCTAAGTGGGTAGGCTCGAGTTCGCTTAGCGTTTTTTCCCATTGATTATTACGAAGCTCACTGGTGCGATTCTTTACAGCACGCTGTAAATTACGCATGTGGGCTTTGTTTGCCTCGCAGGGAAAGCTGCTGTAGGCACGGATGGCCGCGTTCTTTTCGTTTATCAGTTCACGTACGTCAGCGGGTAGTATCCAGCGTTGATCGCTCATTGCTGGGACTTCCCGTGAGCAGTCCTTCAGTACGGATTGCACGTGTTCTGTAAACGAGTTGATGGCGGCCGTCGTGTCTGCGACTGAGACTATGTGGTCGGGGATGGCCTCTAGGTGAGGCGACGTGGTGGATTTCAGCTTTTCGCTGACTTTCCTCCAGTCGGTTATCACTTGGGTCGGCGGGGGCTGGCTGGGGTCAGAAGGACCCGAGCGAGGAACTAAGTGCATGAGCACTGGTCGATGATCTGAGTTAAGCTCATGCAAAGTCTCGATGGAATGCAACTTAAGGTTCACATTCTTGAGTAGCGCTATGTCGAGAACGTCCGAACGTTGGTCGGGGTCGTGGGGATAGTGGGTGTGCTCCATAGGAGCGATGGGATCGAAGTTGAGGGACTCGCCCAGATTATACAAGTGACGTCCTCTGGCAGAGGTCGTCGTGCTGTTCCAGGCGGGGTGTTTGGCGTTGAGGTCGCCCGCTATGATAACGGAGTCGCTCAAGCCGAAGAGGACGGCAAGGTCTTTGGTGAACAAAGTGTGCTCCTCGGACGTGCCGCCGGGAGGGATGTACGCAGAGGCGATAGTGATCGGTTGATGGCCGGTCATGCCTAGTCGACACACTGAGGTCTCGAGTAGAGACTCCATGGGAGGGGGATCTAAGGGGATGCAATGCAGTTCTTTCTTATAATAGATTAGAGTCCCGCCCTTGTGGCAACGTGACCGATCGTTGCGAACTATGCGATAGTTGGCAATTCTCGGATCGCGGTGACTGGGCTTGAGGAAGGTCTCCTGTACGAGGAGGATATCAATTTGATGGTCGCGGAGGAAGGTGGCGATCTCATCACGCTGGCCTCTAATGCCATTGGCATTAAAGTACCCTAATTTTAGGGATCGGGGTTTGGTGCACGTTAATCTCGTATTATCCATTGGAGTTAGTCGAGGTTAAGGTTGCGGAGGAGGTCGCCTAACTTGAGTAGGGACTTGAGGATAATTTTAAGTTTATCACCACCAGTGTTAGCCGCCCTGAGATCAGCCGCCATGCGGTCTGCTTCGGGGGTGACTAACTCTGCTAGCGACTCTAAAATTACTTTGTGAGAGGGGTCCACGGCCGCGGGGCCGGGTGGCGTGGGACGAGCGGGCGCCGGTGCGGTCGCTTGGGCCGCGGGAGTGGGGACAGGGGCATCTAATAGCCCGGGGATGGGGTTGGACTTTGCTTTACTGAGAGCCGGGAAGGCTTTCTGGTGGTTCAGCGTGGTCCAGGGAGAGGGCCTCTGAGGGCTGAGTCTCTCCGGCATCTGGGCAGAGGGTAGCCTCACCGATGGGCTTTCTCTTTGTTGGCGGGCGCTTGCACGCTTCACCAGGTTAGAGGAGGAGCCTTTGGGGGCTTTTGAGCAGCCGCGGTAGTTGGCCGTGTGGCCCGACTGGCCGCAAAGCACACAGCTCGGTGGCTCCGTGCAAAGCGACTTGTCTTTGGGACGGGGGCAGTCTGCCGTGCCATGGTCGCCTAGACACTTTACGCATCTGTGCGGTGCATGGCAGTTGGCTTGGCTGTGACCGTACATCTGGCAGCGGTGACACTGTCCGACTACGCTTGAGCGGTAGGGCTTCTCTATTGAGATGCCTGTCAGGGAGCATACCGACTTCACTTTGAAGATCGGGTGGTGACCTTCTACTGGGTCACAGATGACCAGTACCATATCGTAATGGTCTCCGCCTCTCGCCTTATGAAGGCGGTGGACGGCTGCGACCGGGATGTCCTGGCCTAGGAGGTCATTGAGGATGTCCTCCGTGGGGATTTCCTTCGGGATCCGCCTGATTACCACGCGGGTGGGCTTCTCCTCTGGGAGAGAGTAGGTGTGGATGCGGCGAGTACGGCTGAGCGTCGGCTTATAAAGCCGGTGATAAACAAGTGACGTCACATCGTACGATTCCATTACAGACTTGTTAATATTTGTATTTTATCGTAAAGCTATGAATAAATTATAGTAAAATATGTTCAGATATTAGTTAAATTATATAATTGGTCTTACAATGGCATAATTAGTAAATAAGTCATATTATCTTTGTAAATAACAGTAAAATATGCCATATACACAAAATAAAAATAAAAGAACAGTATTTCGCTATTTCGTAATAAGATTCTGGTGAAGAACTGTTGGATGTCATGTATTACATGTAAACAAGGTTACAATTATCGATGATGTTTTTATTTGTGTCCATTTAAAGAAACAGACGCGAGTTTTTATTGGAATAATCTATCAAGCGCGTAGACTGACAAAGTTGTTAGTACCGATTTTTGAATATGTGTTTTGAAGATGTGATTCTAAACTAACTGTCTCGCGCAAGTTCGTCTGCGTCACATTTTCCCCGTTTTCGCAACATTTTTCATTTCTGCTCTGCTCCTATTGGTCGTAGCGTGATGATATATAGCCTTTCTCGATAAATGGGCTCGATAATTTTTCAAATCGGACCAGCAGTTCCTGAGATTAGCGCGTTCAAGCAAACAAAGAAACAAACTAACTCAGCTTTATAATATTGGTATGTCGGAGTCGGAGTCATTATTACGGATACAAGACTGACTATGGATCGAAAGCGCGCCAAAGGTCAAGCGACCTACTTACCAGTCTACCCACACCTAAGCGCGCTTACTACAGAGTCGTGATGTTTCGAGCTCCCAGCGAGGCGGACAGTCGGAGTCTGACCACCGCGGAGTCGAGACGTCCCGAAACTGTAACCCGATTCATGGTGCCTAGTGTTATTGTGTTGGATTGTAATTTCAAGTAATTTGTTAGTTCGATAAAAGCAGTGTACAGTGTGTGTGTGTTTTCATTGCACGAAACCCATGTTCTGCCCACATGGTGAAAGTCTAAACGGAATAAAATAAGCAGACTGCGACATCAGAAGTGGGATCAAATCGTGCTAATGCAATCACACGCGAGAACAGTGACAATAACAATCAGTGACGGTTACTTTTTGAAATGCAAAACGAATAATTGCACTCGCTATACGAACTTAAACTCAGCCAGTGAATAGCAAGCTAGTGTTGGCGGTTAGTGTTTTTGTTAAGCGTGTTAGCGGATTTTGATCCCAACAAAACATAACATATCATCACGCTTGTAATCTCTGAAGGGTTAGGCAGAGTGTACCTAATAGAATACCCACATTTCACAGAGTGCGATGCGCGCTAGTAATGCGTCATCCATCGCTGACTTGTTTTGTGTAAAATCTGGTTCTTCTAACCTAACAGACAGATGTGTTGCTGGGGAGTTTGTTCCGCCACTTCTTCTTCCCAGCTAAAACACTTAGGAAGTGGCGAAGGGCGGGCGTTTTGGGGGACTGTCTCTTGTAATTTTGACGTTCAAAAAGTGATGATTATAAGCCTAGTTTGAATGAAGTGACTTTTGATTTTTTCTTGTTGAGTGCAGTGGTAGGAATCCAGCTTATTTGGACGCTAAGCAAGGCGTTGAAGGGCTCCGCATCTACATAGTGTAACATAGTGTAACACAGTGTAACATAGTGTAACAGTGCTGTAACATAGTGTGCCGCGGCACACTGGTGTACTGTGGTCACTAGTTGGTGTGCCTCGGAAAACGAAGGTGATTTTCCATCTACGGTGTACCTCCAAACTGTACTACCGAATTTCTAGATGTATTTTGAACACAAATGTTTGCGAAACACTGAGAACCTATCCAGGTTTGACGTGGGACCAGTTTAAATAATTGTTCAAGGCCAGATTCGTGTGCGCCGTAACTTTTACGACTACCCTCATTAACCTGAGTAGTGACAAACCAAAGGAGAACCCCTAAAGATAATGCGCACTGACCATGACGAAGGAAAGAAAAACGTCACAAGTGTTCATCGCTACCGCAAATCAAGTGCCATGCTTGCGGACCAGGGAGAAACCAGGACTCAACGAAGCGGATTGTCGCACGAAGAAGCCGCTGCCTGTGCCGGCTGCTACGGGCATCGGGGAAGCGACAAAGGGCCGCGAAGGCCTTGCTGTGCGTCAAAAGTGTCATGCCGGTTCACGTAGCCGTCTGGCGTACGTGCGTCGGTGACAGCATGCAGTGTACAGCGGGCCAGCCGACGGCGGCGGGGCGCCAAACAAGCGGCGCGTCGATGCTGCGTCGTACAAGCAACATCGCGGGCACGTAACAACAAAGGGGTGAGTTGTTACGGTTTACTTATTATTCTGATTCTGAATACTTGTTGGTGAAAGAAAGTTTTCCATCGAAATTTAATGGCAAACATATTAGTCACGTTGTTGCTAAGACTGGTATAGTTCAGACGCGAGTATTCAGTACAGAACAGATTTTATGTTGTGTAGTAATTAACGATTACCCTATCGAAACTTTGTTGCAATGTTTGCCTGATAATTATTTACAAAGTTACGTCATGTTAGGTGGCCAGATTTTAAATCGGGGTTTTGTTGCAAACATGACGGCAAGGGAGTTTTCGTTAACGAAAATCTTTTGTGTACGTTCGGTGAGGCATAAGTGGTAATAAGTTTCAATCGGTTTTTAACTGTTATCGTAACGAATGTAACTGGCAATGAGTAGCCAAGACTTAAGTGTTCAGGCGTCTTTCACCGTCATATTCAACGCAATGGTAGGTCTAAATTCGTACCGTATTTAGCTCGAATTCTCCGATGGTCGGTAAACAGTAATTTCCGCGACCCTTATCGTTCACCTTGGTGCTGAAAAGACAACTGAAAAGCTTTTCGATTATAATTAGTTCCTGGGAAAGTCTCAGTACGTTTGAAAATTCGTAAATAGCTGCGTTACGTGCTAAGTAGCGAAGTCTCACTCCGGTAAAATACAAGCCGTATTGCACCCGGTACCTAAGGTGACGAGCCGGTGGTACACGTTTCGTATAGACGCGACGGGTTAGCTTAGCTCAACATGACAAGTGTGCCGAGTAGACGAAACGATGGCAAAATTAAACGTTTTGCGATTGGTGATTTTGGGTTGTTAAAGATTAAAGGTCTGTTTAGAGTGATCGAGGTTTTAGACGGTTATCCTTAACACGGAAAACTTTAAATTCTAAGCGTACCTACAGATACGCACGCGGTAGGCTAAGAAAGATGCCAGCGGGTCACGTACCAGTCGAAGTGCTAGAGGGGGATCGCTACACATTGAGATCATTAAGTTCTAAGCGTACTTACAAGTATGCACATGATGGGTTAAGGAGAATGCCCGAGGGTCAAGTACCGTTTGAAGTAAAATGATTTAGAGTTGAGAGATAGTTTGGAATCTTGGTTCGGATGGTCAGACCGTACCAGTAGCCATTTCGTAGCCGTAGTCCGTTAGAAGTCGGTGTCTGCTTATAGTAGTCCGTGGATGCGCGGTGCGCGGGTGGCTCTGGCGGAGGTCGGGTCTTGTAGAGACCATAGAGTGAGTCATGCATGTGGGACTCGGCGTTCTTGAGGAACGTAGTAAAACAAACAGAGGTTTGTTGGAGGGCCTGAGTGTTGCCCATAGGCCACGGATGAGATTCCTGCTTTATGTGATGATTAGATGGATGAAGAGGTACTTGGTTGCTCTTGCATTTTAATTGACCTAATTGTTTATTTGATCTAATTTTAGTTTTGATTCATGCGCTGGATGTGTGAGAGCAATGCGATTGCTGGTCGGCTAGAGAGCCATGGCGTTAGTGGCTTTACACGACGGTTTCTATAAGCTTGGTAGTTTTTTTGTTGCAGTAGAGTTCTAAAGGTTGATTTGAACGACTATGGTACATGGCCCAGGGTTATCATTATTGTATTTTCGATTATTTCCAATCGGTTCAGTTAAAACAAAACGGCTAGTTCTACAATGTTCTTATTTCCACCACCCCGTTGAATTTATAGTTTGGTCAGGAGTGACCGAGTGGAACAAATTTCTGTCGTGGAGTATTTGTTTGCAGGGTACCCATCACACGAGGACGTGTGCTAGCAGGATGGCCGTGTCGGAGTCGGAGTCATTATTACGGATACAAGACTGACTATGGATCGAAAGCGCGCCAAAGGTCAAGCGACCTACTTACCAGTCTACCCACACCTAAGCGCGCTTACTACAGAGTCGTGATGTTTCGAGCTCCCAGCGAGGCGGACAGTCGGAGTCTGACCACCGCGGAGTCGAGACGTCCCGAAACTGTAACCCGATTCATGGTGCCTAGTGTTATTGTGTTGGATTGTAATTTCAAGTAATTTGTTAGTTCGATAAAAGCAGTGTACAGTGTGTGTGTGTTTTCATTGCACGAAACCCATGTTCTGCCCACATGGTGAAAGTCTAAACGGAATAAAATAAGCAGACTGCGACAGGTATATGTAGATGCACTCGTGGATAGACAGGTTGTAAGAAACATCGATATGCAAATTATTACCCTGTATTCAGGACATGATTTAGTAATGTCTACTACGCTAGGGTGAGAGAATTTTGTGCTGAATTCATGGTTACAGGACCAGTTTGCAAGTGTCATGGGGTGGGGTAAGTTCGATTTCTAGAACCCGTTTAATAACGGATCGTATTCGAAAATGTTCCTTTTAGTTACTTAGTTATTTTAAATCTAAACCGGTAAATTACAAGTCTTATGTTTATTATAATGTTTGCTCACTACATTTGTTTGACCGACATGGTTTCCAGTTATTTAGAAAAATAAATATAGCAGTAACATGGACTGTACACTTGGCGACATATCAAACTTCACATTTCAACGAGCCAGTAAAAATAGCCTCGCTTTATATGGATTCCCCGTACAAAGATAGATCCGCTTCTACTGGTTTTGTATATCTTGATTGCTTGTCGTGCGTACCAGCTTGCCACTTTATGCTTGAATATTCCGTGTGGCTCACAACTGAAGAACAGTCCTTCACAGATTGAAATTGGTTTAGGGTTCTCCGAAAATCAGCCTTTCCTCATGTCAGATGTCAAAGCTACAAACGTGACAACAAAAACAGGGTGTTTGGTCCTTTGAGATTTTGTGCTAGGAGGATTATACAGTGTTCTCGTTAGGAATTCTCTGGAAGAATTGTTAAAATTGTGGTTTTTAAGTGACAAATTGCAAAGGTGGTATATAGAGTTATTAGAGTTTGTTATACCTAGGTGCATTGAGGCCGTGTATAGCATTGATTGAAATTGGCAACGCTGTTTTAATTGAAGCATTGAATATAATAAAAAAGAAATTACATACATATGTCAAAACAAGCCTTTTCCGATCAAAATTAATGTGTGACGAATTTACCTCATAAAGCTAGAGCAGTGGCAAATTTACACATACTTTTTTCCGTGGCGAACTTACTTTGTGACGAATGTAGAATAATCCGACTAAAACTACTAACAATAGGCAGAAACTATACTACGCCACCTGCTAGTGCTACGATCCTTGAATATTCTTTGCGCCTCTTACACGTTCATACACCTGGAAATAAATTACAATAACAATTTTTCTACATAATATTTATATACGAACACAATTTATATAATTATAGTTTACTTGCCTCAATTTGTACTTACGTCCTAACCGAAGCATAACGTATGCTAATCTTATAAAGGATCACTTAAGAAATCCCACAATCCCTAGGATTTGTGTAACATACGCGATATTACATAAATCCTAGGATTGACCTCAAGACTAGAATAACATAAATATGCCTCGACGGATTTTATTTTAGAAAATAAGGCGACAGTATTAGGACAGTATGACCTTTTTTATTTCATTTAGCGTGGTCAGGTCCACCTACGAACAGAGGCATAACGCACAGTGGTTTTTAGGGTTCCGTACCCAAAGGGTCAAACGGGACCCTATTACTGAGACTTCGCTGTCCGTCCGTCCGACCGTCCGTCCGTCCGTCCGTCCGTCCGTCTGTCACCAGGCTATATCTCATGAACGGAGATAGTTAACCAGTTGAAATTTCTACAGATCATGTATTTTTGTTGATGCTATAACAACAAATACTAAAAACAGAATAAAATAAATATTTAAGGGGGGAATAAATATTTACAAAAAAGTAAATTTTTTGTTCGTTTTTATAAATAATGGTACGGAACCCTTCGTGCGCGAGTCCGACTCGCACTTGGCTGGTTTTGTATTTGTAGTATGGTGTGGCAAACCCAAATCTGCATTACGTTTGCATAATCGGGGTTAGGAATATCGACGCTACAATGATTAAAAATTGTATAAGCAGTTTCATATATTTTTACTGATTTAAGTTAGGTTACGCCTGAAAGTTGCGTTGGTAGGCCTGCTGCTAGGTGCACCGATGACCTGGTGAAGGTTGCGGGGATCCACTTGGGGGAGGCCTATGTCCAGCAGGAGACGTCTTTCAGCTGAAATGATGATGATGATGACGTCAGAAAGTTAGGTAGGTCAGTAAGTTATATATTCTCGGGAGATCTGCTTTAACGTTTAGCGTTACTTTATACACGAGGTGAGGGATTTCGACAAGACAATAAAAAAAACGGATTGCACTCCGGGAATGCCGGCAGAAGTGAAACTTGAATATTAACGAATTAAACGTTTCATTTTTGATATTTTGGAATGGTTAGGGAATAATTTTGCACGAATTGCTTTAATTATCAGTATAAAAGTAATTTCATTTAAGACGTAAAATACAATATTCATTTATTGCGCTATCGTACACAAACATGACAATTTATATTACATTAAAATTTTACACTTCAGAAGTATTTACAATCCGTCTTACGAATTTTACCTCTTAGAGAAACCGAAGGTTTTGTTTGTGCATACCCAAACTCAATGACAGATGTCAAAAAGTTCAAATTCCTTCGTAACCTAATGTCAATCAGTTCGATCAGGACACGTGACACCTGATGCGAGTTTAACATTTGCTACCCGTCACAAAAGTGCACAACGCTGCTAATATAATTTTCATTTCAAAAAAACCTGTTCCGTACTTCCATAAATACAAAAGAGCAATACCGTGTAGGGTAGGTATTGCACTTTCGTATTTACGTTATGAAAAATGACAAATGTGTGTATCAAATGTCATGTTATGAATTCTTGATATAAGTTCCAAGTTTCCAAGTACCTTACACACTGTATATGCCAATTCGCGACAAGTTTACTGCCACATTAACTCTGCCTCATACACAGACAGCAATAAGATTCAAGTTAGGTTAGGTCAGGAGAAGTCAGGTTAGGTCAGTAAGTTAGGTAGAGAAATTTACCCAAGCGCATCAGAGCGCATCGCAGGTTCGATAAGGTCAATAAGTAAGGTAAGGTCAGTTACTTTAGGTCTGTAAGTTACGTTTACCAAAGCGCAAATTACAGCGCATCGCATTTCAGTATACTTTTACCCTGTATACGTAAATTCACGACCAGTTTACTGCCACATTAACTCAGCCTCATACACAGCCGGCAATAACTATAAACCTTTTACTGGTTCTGCTCTTATTAATGAAACTGTTAATTGTCTCTTGCTTAGATTAATCCAATTAATTCTGGTGTTTATTTTCAAACACAAGTGAATAGAAAACAGAAAAAACGTGTGCGTCTCGGGACGCTCGACAGAAGTGATAACTGAAACTAATCTAAGTTGAACTATTTAATATTGAAAGAGCCTGCCTACTGCTGCCGTATGCGTGAGAGAAAGGGAAGCCAGACAGAGTGGCGCCGTAACGCGTTATGTTACGAAACGGTTTTCCCTCCCATAAGAAGTAAATTTCAATAAGTAAACTTCAATAATAAAAAATAAACAGATGAAACAGAAAAAATGAACAGACACAGCTCACCGGTCTAATAGTTTGCAATCGCGACTGCTGATCCTGAATCAGCTCGGGTGAGGTCAGGCAAGTTGTTATTCGGTTTTTCCATCAGGAATTTCAAGTTGATGGCAATAGGCTCGCCCCCTATAGCATGGGATTTACATGGGTATATTCATTCATGTAATCTGTATCATTTAATTGTGCTTCTGTGTGTTGTGCTGTGGCATTTGTGTGCATTGAATTATTAATATATATTATTTATTATATTTATTATAATTGAATTTATTAATTATTTATCTATCTATCTATCTATTTAGACATAACGGACGAAATGAAGTTGTACTCTTGGGAAGGTAGACTCTGCCTAACCCTTCGGGGATTACAGGCTTGATGTTTGATTAGATTACTCACATGAGTTTAGATGGGCTCCAAATAATAATCCAGATTTTTTAAAATTCATCATCATCAGCAGCCTATAACGTTCCCACTGCTGGGACAGAAGCCTCCTCTCAATGGGAGGGAGTGGGCTGTAATCCACCACGCGGGGCCAGTGCGGGTTGGTAGATGTCACTTGTCTTCGATTTTTTAGTTCTAGAACATGCCGGTTTTCTCACGATGTTTTCCTTCACCGTTTTGAGGGCAGCGGTGATGAAATAAATTCCACAAAGTAATGCGCCTGCCTGGGTCCGAACGCACAGCTTACTGCTTGTAAGTCGGGGCAGCCACCACTGGGCCACCGCTGCTCTCTTCTTCTCTTCTGTTTAAAACTACGGATAAAAATTGAAAAAAATCTGTGACGGGGGGGGGGGAGCGGTTACAAGTATGTACTGAATAAGTGATTAACGTTTGTGCATCGGTATCTCTTCCATCCTGCTCCCTTATTAAGAAACGCTCGGTTTCGATTTCGATTCGGAAAGTCGTATGTCTATGTCTATCTCGCTTTATTTCGTAATGCCAAAACAAGATAGACTTACGACTTATCGAATCGAAATCGAAACCGAGCGTTTGTGAATACGGTGGCAGTTTTATCAGTCTGTCTTTGGATAATTATGTTATCACGCGTGCCTAGTAGACGGTAGAAGGGAGAATTAATGTTAATTGATTTATCCCAAAATAGCACGAGGCTGTTGAGTTCGTGTAACCACTCGATTCTTGGTTAATGTGCGATGAGAGGTTTGGTTTTATTTAGACCAAACTATACGAGCTTACCAATATGATTAATTTTTAACTAAGACTTTGATTTCAGTGGGACAAAATCTTGACCAGCTAGGGCATCCACCAATTTTTTGAGATGTTTACTTTTATTTTGTACAAGTATATAGGTAAAACTAAGCGATATCTTCTTCTATATCTTAAAGTTTGAAATCTTAATGCATACGGCATTAAGTCTGCCTCTGTACTTTGCTTAGAGTGTTAAATAAATAAATAAATTTGTTATGTATGGTTGTGTTGTTTTTTATGAATTTTGTTGCGATTTTCATCATTTTGTAGGGAATTTATTCCAGAAGGTATGTGTGTAACACATTAATATTGAACTTGCATGGGGTAGAGAAATCTTGACTAATTTATGCTTCTGACCACGAATTTTTGCAAACGACTCTCAAAAATCTATAACGAGTACGCACGACAACCAATCAAGGACAACCAGTATACGCTTATCTCTGATTATACGAGAAGCTCATACAAACCGAGGTTAGATTATACTGGATGGTGACATGGTGACATCACCATGTGTACTTCAATTTATTCTACCAAACTGCAGACAATATTTGCTCTCACAAAATGAAAGTCCAGTTACGGTCCGGTGTGACAGCGCCCACAGTTTTCCTGTACTGAACACTTCCTTAACTAGAGATATCCGGACGGTCTTCCGGTGCACTTAACGATGTGCGATCCACACACTTTTCCTCCACTAAGTGCTACAATTAAAGGTACCTTATTTTTCCAAGTAATAGCACCTTTTTATCAGTGGGGTTAATGAAAATGGGGAAAATTGTGAGGAGTGTTTTGCTTTGATTTGTGCTCGATTTTCTTATGAAAAAAAGCATTTATGACAAAAAAAATTACAAGGGACAACCTTATATTTTTAAAAAAATACTAAATAGGCTGCTGGCCATGACGTAAAGTAGTTTTTGTTTGGCTAGAAAGTCGTTTATCTAATTCAGACCTTGTCCAGCGCTAATCTCTGGAAGTTCCAGACGGATTTCAATAAACAATTAATATTGAGTATGAATTTTAAAAAAAACCTTATTGTATTTGAATCCAATTCGGAAGTTATACACCAGCTGGCCTACCATGACGTCTTAAAGCAATATTGTTTTACTCTTATTCCAGTGTGGGAAAGAGACGGAGCTATACAGGATGTCTAGCGCCATCTCTTTCCCACACTGGAAAAGGAGCAAAACAATTATGTTTTAAGACATGACGTCATGGTAGGCTTTTTGATGTGAAGCGATGATGCGGCCTTGCATGCTAGCACGCTTGCTTAAAATAAACCGATGCACTCGAACTTCAAACCATAATCATTGTATTCATATGCATATTTAACATAGCAACTCACTCCCTCAGTAGTATTGGCCTCTATGGCTCACTTCAGAGTCCTTCATATCCATCAGTGGGTGATTATGGGCTGAAATGATGATAATTATAAAAGTTCTAACCTACTATCTTGTTCTCGATAGTCAGGTCCTGGACCACCACTGCTCTCTCTCTGTTTACTTACCAGTATTTGAACTAAAGAGTCCACTACATACTTGGTAATCATCATCAGCTGCCTAGCCTTTTCCCAACCATGTTAAGGTTCATTATATCCGGCTACAGCTGAATACCAGTATTTTACATGGAGCGACTGCCTATCTGACCTGCACAACCCAGATAGTACGAGTAATACGACACCCCTTGGCAGGACTGGTTGTCAGAATTTCGGGCCACTGACTACCTGTAACGACTGTCAAAGATTATCAAGGACCACCGAGATCAACGGTTTAACGTGCTTTTCAAAACACGAAGAAACTGCATCGTCACCCATCCACAAACCGACCTGGGTAAGCGCTGCTTAACCTGCTTAAAGATCAACCCGTGCGATTTTTATCATTTAGCCACAAGGTCCACAATATATGACGACAGGCCGTGCCGACGGCGCGTTTGTGTTCCACGCGCGCCTCATGGAGATGTCAGCAAATCGGAAGGGGTCCGAGAGGGCCGATGCCTGCCAGGGCTGCGGGTTGTTTGAAAGAGATACCGTGACCCTGGAACACAAAGGGCTAAGAAGGAACATGGATGGGTTTTAGTCAGTCAAGTCTGACACTCCCTTCCGCTCCGCCCAGAGCGGAAGAAGTCATTTGATGACTTCCCATCCTAAAAAAAAAAAGGTCCACAATACATCACTGGGAATACCTGATCCATCATACATGAGAACATAGAAGAGCAGAATCATCACACCACACACACCCACGCCCTCACACACACACACCCACATTCACATACCTGCACCCACTATTCCTAATGTAATATTGTTTCATCCTGGCTGTATTGTAATTTGCTCTAATTTTATTTTACTAAAATCTTCAATTTAAAATTTATATTGTCTTAAAATGTATCCTGATTTTATTCGAATATTGTTTAAGATTTAATAAGATTATTTAACTTGCTTTTGTAATTTCATTTAATAATTCTATTTTTAATGTTTAATTACATATAATGTTTAACTAATAAACTTAACTTTAAGTAATATAATTTTGTCACCTTTTGCTGCATAAAACTTGCCCAACTGTGACCTAAATGGAAGAAGTCACTGGCTCTTGAAATACAGGTACTCTAACCTAACTCTTGAGCCAGGGTCTCATAAAACTGTAACCTGTTTTTATGGCAATAAAGAAATTTACTATTATTATTTATTATCGCACTATCGGATTAATCACCCAGTTTCAAGGCAGCCAGGGGCTTCAAATTCAATTTTAGCTATTCTACCTCCAGGCTAGGAAATAATCGTGGCTACATTAGAGCGAACGTTCATTTACCCTTTGCTTTACTACCCGATATTTAATCTAGACTAGACTGAGGCTGTGTGTTTTGCTTACACGTGTCGATAAATTTTGAATAATATAGTTTTCATCACACTTGCACGTAAATAGTATCTAAACATACAGGTTAACTTGGCCGTAATGCCCCATGAAAGCCACGGTCGGTAAGTATTTTTTTTTAATTTGTAGCACAGCACACATGTCTTGCAAGTTCAAGCAAGGAGTTTACACGTAATTGAAAAATTGTCTTAAAATGTTATCTAAACAGGAATTTCATTGCAATCTCGCTACATGTTACTTAAATATTCAACTAATGTTCTTAAAGTGGATATGTAGGAAAAAAAAATATTTTTCAAAATTATTTTGTTTTTAGGGTTCCGTAGCCAAATGGCAAAAAACGGAACCCTTATAGATTCGTCATGTCTGTCTGTCTGTCTGTCTGTCTGTCTGTCTGTCTGTCTGTCTGTCTGTCCGTCCGTATGTCACAGCCACTTTTTTCCGAAACTATAAGAACTATATTGTTGAAACTTGGTAAGTAGATGTATTCTCTGAACCGCATTCAGATTTTCACACAAAAATAGAAAAAAAAACATAAATTTTGGGGTTCCCCATACATAGAACTGAAAACCAAAAATTTTTTTTTAATCATTCCCCTACGTGTGGGGTATATATGGATAGGTCTTCAAAAATGATATTGAGGTTTCTAATATCATTTTTTTCTAAACTGAATAGTTTGCGCTAGAGCGACTTCCAAAGTGGTAAAATGTGTGTCCCCCCCCCTCTAATTTCTAAAGTAAGAGGAGGAAAATTCTGAAAATATTTAGGATTGTAGAACGTAAAAAAAACTATCAACGAAAATTGGTTTCAATAAGATATGATGTTTAGTTTTTGAGATATGGGACTTTTTCATCAAACTGCAGCAGTAACTTTGTTTTTCATTAACATACTATGAAAAACCAATTTAGTTTTGCGGTTAAGTGGAAGTTTACCAAGTAATACTACTAACTAATGAATGACAGTTCAAAATATTGTTTGGGGCTATGGAACCCTGTGTGCGAGTAAGACTCGCACTTGGCCGGTTTTTTTTTACACTCCGTTATGGCTGTATACCTACGTAAGTAACAGTTGCCCTTAACGTTTCTGAACGAAACTTTTGTATAATCTGTGGTGTATGCAAAAAAAACCACATCCGCTAAAAATTAAAAAAACGTTCACGTATTTCGTAATAATAGTTGTATTAAAGCTAAAATTCCGAATTATTTACTCGCAAATGTGATGAAAAACATTGTATGTTTCACGGACGGTACGGGAATTACGAACCTCGACTCAAAAAGCCCTCAGTCTTCGACTTCGGGCTTCTACTAGAGCCTCGATCGTAATTCCTTACTTACCGTCCTTAATACACAATGTACTATTTTTTTTAAGAACCTATTCTTCAATTCAACCAATTTTCAAAAGTCCAAGTATATCAAACAAGTGAAATAAAAAAAGCAATTAAGTTCGAAGAAGAATAGTCTCCTTCGTCACCACAGGTGTATTACATGTTTACATTTATTATATGTGACATTTAGTGATGTTTAGGTTCCAAAAACCTAAACATCACTATATGTCACATTATATCGTACCAGTTTTTTTTGTGTCGGAACTGTCCCACTCTTTATTTTTTGTTTTTGCTTGTATAAATTTGTGTTTTCACTCTAGTCGAGGTCAAACATGACAGAGACAAAGTCGACGATGGTGGTCTTGGGCAAAGGCCTCCCCCATTCCTTCCACTTTTCTCGATGTGGCTCCTCTTCTCGCCAATCAAATCAAATCATTTATTTCAAATAAGCCAGTTACAGGCACTTTTGAATGGTCGAAAACAATAAAAATTAAGCTACAGTCCCAGTCACAAGACATAATAACTGTGAAAGTACTGTAGTTGCCCATTCCAAGGCGTAGATCTCTATGGAGAAGAATGGGGCAAGAAACTCCATGGACACTCTTTTTAATCAGAATCTTGTTACAAAAACCTTGGTTACATCATTCATGTTGAGATGGTACATTATTTGAGAACGATGTAGCAAGACTTCACGTTAAAAGTGTCCATAGCAAAAACAAAAAAAAAACATTCAGAAGATAAAATAATTAGTTCGAAATAAGCCGTGGCAGCTAAGAGACGACCAGGCACAACTGACAGCGCCCGTTCACGAACATGACGCATGGATCAGCCATCATTCAACTCAACCATTTTGAAGGGAACTAAATGACCCGACACACACGCCGCCATCAGCGTGACATTTGAGTGAGCATGACATACTCTCAACCGCCAGGGCACATTCAAGTCAATAAAAAACGTAGGTTTCCAGTAAATGATAGCTATCTAGTACATAGGACTCACACAATATGGGCTATGCGATTATATAATACTAAATTAATTGAATTTATACAATTCAAAGATAGTTGTACAATCTTCAGCAGCTCCAACAAAACTATTTAATGCTATCAATTTATGCGAACCTGTCCTTGTGGAGCAGGACCGGCATGGAGCCAAGCATTATTATCAGCGATATAATCGTCCAATTTGTAATAAGCCTGCTTACAAAGTGTGCGTTTAATGCATGTTTTAAATTTCGTCTCACTCAGTTCAAGAATACTCTGTGGAATTTTATTATAGCATCTTAAACAGTACCCCATGAAAGATGAGTCTACTTTAGCGAGTCTGAAGCCTGGCTGAACTAATTGGTCTCTATTTCTAGTATTGTAATTGTGTCTGTCACCTCTTTTACTAAAAAGATGCAGATTTTTTCTTACGTACATTATGTTTTCGTAAATGTATTGGCAATGTACCGTCATGATGTTAATGTCCTTAAACAGTTCCCTTAGAGAATCGCGCCTACGGAGATTATATATGGCCCTGATGGCTCTTTTTTGCAGAATAAAAATAGACTCGATGTCTGCAGCCCGTCCCCATAACAAAATGCCGTAAGACATTATACTGTGAAAGTAACTAAAATAGACCAATCTCGCGGTATCAACATCGGTATATTGACTGATTTTTCTAACAGCATATGCTGCTGAACTTAACCGCCCCGCAAGAGATGTTAAATGAGGACCCCATTGAAGCCTTGAATCAAGCGTAACCCCCAAGAAAACCGTTTTATCGACAAATTCTAGTTTCTCTTTATTCAATATTATATCACAATCACTACATTTAACATTCGGTAATGAAAATCTTATGCATTTAGTCTTATTTTCATTTAATACTAAATTGTGTGTGATCTCATACAAGTTACTACAGTTGTTGAACCCATCCGTGACCACCCTTAGTTGATCCCGTTCATTGACCACATTCAAGTATTCCTCGTTAAGATCTACGAGCTCCCGTTTCAAGCTGGAGTTCTTGTTATTAATATTAATGACCTCCTCCTCACTGTCTTCTCTCTCCTGTAAAAGATGTTGGCATTGGAGTTTTGAGTCCTTTAGTTCTTGGAGGGCCGTTCTCAATTTTAGCTCCAAATCTTGGGCTGTAGCCTTACGGGTCATCACAGGCATGGTTTCCGGATTGGTTACTGAAAATTGGAAATAAGGAAACGGTGAGAACAAATAGAATAGACCAATGAAGAAAGTTTACAGATGAAAACGAGACAAACAGGGCAAATGATTGTTTATTCAAAGAAATGAGGTAGGCTGCTATATTAGCTGGAATAGATTTATATTATCCAGCTCAATATTCAATTCTTATTGCTTTTATTGTATTTGAATTTAGTTTTTAGGGTTCTTTTTAACGTGGGTAGGTTGCTTGAATAAAAATGTCTTATGTACTTCAAAACAACACAAAAAATCTATCATGAGTGTTATATTTCATTTCTTTATAATGAAAAGATCGAATAAACCTAAAGAATTGTGGAATTGATCTTCACTAAGTTTGGTTTTTTACGATAACACTTTGTAAACAAAAGGATTTTGAACTATTTTATGGTACAGGTATAGGTTATTCAGCAAAAATTTAACTTAACATTGGTATAAACGTGTTACAGAGTTAGAATTGATGTTTGTGTGCTATTTAAAAATAAAGAAAACAATACTCCCCGTAATAATACTGCCCGTAAGACTCCGCGTAATCCGAACGTCAGCTGATGTTTTAAGGTTAGGTACCGGTAACGTGAGTTACCGAAAACTTTATTTAGTCGTTCAATTAACAGGAAAACACTTTCACTAAGTATTTATGCATTTATAATACGATTACACATTTGATTAAACCTTAATTTAACTTAAATATTAATAAAATTTAATTTTAAAATACGGAGCAAAATTTGACATGTCACCCGGGCAGTGTTGCCAACAATTAACGAGTAAAACCATACAAGGCCTGCTACCATATTTTCCTCGATCTACCGCGACCCCGTCTAGCTGTCTCAGGGCTCCAGCTTTGCGGCATTCGGCAGAAATAGCCAGCCCTGTCAACATAATACTAATCTGAACGGACATGCTTCAAAAGCCGTTAATCTGAAAACAAATTGAGGATTTGCGGTCAGGGTGTCCACAACGATCGCAATTGTAATAGAATGCAAGCTACGCCGTAGCTCTGTCGTAGCACACGTTCTACGAGCGTAGAGAGTGCGTAGGCGACGTGCCGACACGTAGCAACCTACGCAAAGATGTTCATTTTTTGTAATCCGCGATTAGTTAAACCGAGAATTTAAGTATCTTTAATACACCAACATTTCGGTGACTATGTTTACGTCCCATGTAATAAGGGGCGAGCCTATTGCCATCAATTGGGCACCAAACAACTTCGGGCTGCTATTGGGTATTTCCTGATGGAATAACCAAGGAATCGAATCCCAGATTATCGCGCTATCCAGCAGTTAGCTCTTGCGACGAAACCAACAAGGCAGTTTTTCGAAGATTTACGTCTAAAATGACTAGGTTAACAACCCCGGAGGGTTGTTAAATACAGTTCAAGTAACGTTCAGTATAAACAGACCCCAATCTCTACCGTTAACTAAATTAATATAATAAAGATAAATCAAGAATTCGGTATTTATCATTGTAATTTCAGGAGCCTTTAACAAAGGCGAGCATTCGAATAGTTTGCGAAATAACGTTATTGTTCTGAATGGATTGTGTCAATATTAACCCTCACAAATCCACAATGGCAGCACTAGGGTTAAATGTTTAATGTCATGTTGTATTTTACTCGAATGAATGTTTTAATGGAAGCTGATGCTTGGATGTAAGGAGTTTGGTTTCTACTGCTTGTGTTGATATAATAGAAGTTGTTAGGATCAATCTGACGGAGCAGGGGAGAAGAAACCGGGATTAATAACCAAAAAGGAAGTACCTTTACTATAAACGATGGATGGATAGTGTGAGGAATTTCGTGACGGTTGACAGAGCAGAATGGAAGAGAAAAACGTGTTGCACCGACCCCAAGTAAATGGGACAAAGGCAGGAAAATGATAAAAGGAAGCAGCTGTAAGTATGTACAAGTTGCCTACCATGACGTTTTAAAACATTTTTGTTTTACTCCTTTTCCAGTGTGGGAAGAAGACGACGCTAGACATCCTGTATAGCTCCGTCTCTTACCCACACTGGAATAAGAGTAAAACAATACTGCTTTAAGACGTCATGGTAGGCCAGCAGGATAGAAAAATGTAATAATTGATTTGTACAAAATAACCTGATTTTCATGGCAAAAAAAATGGACGATGCAGTATTAAAATGGTGCCTTTAATTTTTTGTGAAACTGGTTGACATAATCGCCCAAATTTGATGTCAGTAAAGAGTGCATTCTGTATGGTGTCGGACGTAAAGAATAGCACCATCCCAAATCTTCCCGTAAGTGTCGTAAGAGGCGACTAAGGGACTTGCCAGGGAATGGGCAGCAGCGTTCTCTGTGCTTTTGTAACAACCGTACTGCGATCGCCAACCCGCCTGCCAAGCGTGGCGATTATGGCAAAACCCCCCCTCTTCTTGGGGGAGGCATATGCAGTGGACGTCTTTCGGCTGAAATGATGATGATGATTAAAGAGTGCTATGGACAGAGCCTTGGAAGATATATCGCCATCAGCGAAAAGACTATAGAATTAATAATATATTAAAAGAGTTATGTAACGTTCTTGGTGTTCAATGAAGTGAATTCTATTCTAAGAAGATGTTGTTTCACACCATACAAAAAAACACATCAATCAAAAACCAACCGACAAATCTAAATAGATCAAGTAAACCCGCGATCTCCAACTAGTTCCCCAAAGGTCCTCGCAAACATAATAGTAAGCTTAGTTCGTACGTTTCCTTTTATGACGGAACAGAGGGCGCCCGTGGCGCCTCGGTAATTAGCCGGGCCTCCTGAATATACGTCTTAAACTTATTCCTTACCCGTTCCTCTAGGTGACCTTCGGCTTAAGGAGTTTCTGAGGCATCGTCGCCCTATAGTTTGTGGGCCTGGTTTATTGTGTAAACTTGAACACTATTGTTTAGAATCTGATTCTTCTAAACTAACAGACAGATGTGTTCTGGGGAGTTTGTTCCGCCACTTCTTCTTCCCAGCTAAAACACTAAGAAGTGGTGAAGAGCGGACGTTTTGAGGGACTGTCTCTTGTAATTTTGACGTTCAAAAAGTGCTGATTATCAGCCTAATTTGAATAAATGACTTTTTTTTTGTTTTTTGATTGATTTTTTGTGTTGTGTTTCTAGGGTTGGTAAGAAGGTAAATAGAGCTCTGCATGGGGCAAATAATAAAAGGTTCAAACAGACCCTTCACGAAGCCTTTAACCAAGCATTCTGTACATCAAACTAAGTAACGCTACGCAAAAATCATTGCTGCTAAACGACTTTTTGTTTTGGGTGAAAAATCACGGTTTGCGGTTGGCCCAATGTAGGACGTACTGCAAACATTGCAATGGTATAGGGGTCGTGAAGGTATTTAATGTCAAGTTATAATATTAAAAATAGTATTAAACAAAAAGTTGCTTTTGAATTTAGATCTCCAATATCTCCTTAAATAGAAGGTACCCGTATTGACCAGAACACAAAAAAAAACACACTGACGGGTAGAATGAGTGCCTTATGTAGTTAAGAGACTAGTTAACCGTAAACTCCTAGAACTAAAAATTCGTTGATAATGAACACCGTAGACAAAAATGGAACATTCACAAATCGCCACTAGCTGGCGTGGATTATGGTCTACTTTGATCTCAAAGTTAGGAGCTCTGTGTCCCAGCAGTGGGGACATTATAAACCTGATTCTGATTGTACTCTGTCAAGTTGAATACCCTCATATCTGCCAGTAGCAAAGTTTCTGCAGAATTGATAACTTCATGACCCAAAATAAATTGCAATCCAATGGCTTCGGAAACTAGTTTGATAACCTGTAAACAGCAAAGATGAATGGTCTTTCAAGTTTCTTCATTTCTCCATCATCTGCCTAACCTTTTTCCCAAACTATCTTGGGGCCGGCTTCCAGCCTAACCGGATGCAGCTGAGCACCACTATTTTACATAAAACGCCTGCCTATCTGACCTCCACAACCCATTAACTGGGTAATATGATACCCCTTGGTAAGAGAGGATGTAAACTTCTGGCTTCTGACTACTCGTAACGACTGTCAAAGATCTAAAAATTACAGCCGGGACCAATAGCTTAATGTGCTTTCTGAGGCACGGGGGAAACTCGGTATTTAATTATGGACCAACCTCAGCAAGCACGGCTTAACCTTAAAGATCAACCCGTGCGGCTGTTATTATTTAGCCACGAGGCCCTCGAGCTCAAGCTTCATTAAGATAGTACAAATCACTACCTTTTAAGCAACTAGAAAAAAACCTAAACTCCAAAGCCTTGCATAACTATATTACCCTTTGCGCCCTTACTTCAAACCAAGCTCATACAATTTCAAAGCAAACACACTTTCGCTCTCAATGTGCCACCCCATACATATAAGCACACCCTCACATATCATACGTGGTATTGTTGTGCTCATATGTCAGGTCTGCTTGTTCCATGTGATACATCATTCTGCTATCAGTGATAAATCTTGCATAGTTTGTATAACCATTGTATTGTCCGTCTCTCAGACGTATCGTTGGACAAAACACCATGTAGGTGAAGGTACTAGGTATGTACATATGGTACATACTGAGGACTAGAGAACATTTTGTAAAATTGAACGCAAATAGTGTTGTTCACTCATTAGGTTTAGTCTAAACCTAATAAGTGAACTTGTAAACAAAACAAGTTAAGTTAGTAGAAGTAGTTAAGTATTTGTCTTTGGTTCTAAACCGTTTAGAACCAAAGACAAAATCCCTTACCTATCTGAGAAAAAGATGCATAAGTCAGTTTGGCAAATAAGAAGAGTCTTACTAGTGGTCTCTTCAGTGCCGGGTAGTTTTACCATCTTCTATGTGTCCTGATCTTACCTTCTGGTCATTTTATGTTAAATAAACAAGTAAAATAACAGACAGAAATATGGCACTAACAAAATAACAGGCATGTACGACGGGTTTGCCTCCACCGATCTCGAGATCCGATTCAATTGAAATTGCTAAAATTGTTTCAATGGACATCTACGCATATGCAAACTCAGTTGTGCAGCTATGTTTGAGTCGGGAAACCACATTCCTCCAATTTTCCAAGAAAATTAACCTATAATACGCCACAGTCTAATCAATACCGCATTTTGCTTAGTAGGATAATTAAAACAAGCATATAGCTGTGAAAAGGGCTTTTGCGGTTTTAAGTACGATATTATAAACAAACGGAACCCTACGTAAAGGTTATTAAACTTTTTGTTAACATCAGTTTAGTCCCCAAACTTTTTAGCAGCCATTTTCTTTTAGCAATTTAGGCTTGTCCCGCTTTACTGCTAAAGTCCTAAGTTTTTATTAGTAACCGCGGTTTATGATTACGACCTATGTCGTAATTTTACGTACCTAATGCATGTAGGTTTTTATTTTATGACCCTTTAGAGGTTCTGTACAGAAGTCACTTCAATCTACAGTAGTAATGAATTCATAGGTACTGTTTAATGTTTATGGCAAAATAACGTAGTATAGCTGTAATAGAGAGCGGTGGCCCAGTGGTGGCAGCCCCGACTTACGAGCAGTAAGCCGTGGGTCCGAACCCAGGCAAGCGGATTACTCTGTGTAATTTATTTCATCACCACTGCCCTCAAAAACATCGTGAGGAAACCGGCCTGCCCTAGAACTAAAAATTCGAAGACATGTGACATCTACCAACCCGCACTGGGCCCACGTGGTGGATTACAGCCCACTCCCTCTCGTAGAGAGGAGGCCTGTGTCCAGTGGGAATATTATAGGCTGGTGATGATGTGATAGCTGTAATGCCCGTTTAAAATTAATTTTAAAAGTTTAAAAATAACACTAGTTGATCTATAAAATAAATAGTTTACATGCAGCTCTAAATATTAGGGATCGGATAAATATGTGTGATGAAGATGGTCTGTCGGTTTGATTGGCAAAAGTGGTCGCATGCGAAATTGCTGACCATGGAGCCGTAAGTTTATAGTTTAATTAATTTGGTGTGTGTTTGCAAACCACTATTGTATTGGGGTTATCCTGTAAAGATAGTGTGTGTAAAATAAATAAATTTCTCGGTAGCGGCCACGGTGTCTGGATTTGTGTACAATAGGGTCTTAAACACACTCTGCCTATCACTTCAGGAATAAGGCGTGATGTCATGTTATGCCTTATGAACATTACCACACATCTATGTATGTATCTATTTAAATCCATTCATAAACTCGTGCCACTCCA
Organism: Cerastis rubricosa; assembly: GCA_949152445.1. Taxonomy (NCBI): domain Eukaryota; kingdom Metazoa; phylum Arthropoda; class Insecta; order Lepidoptera; family Noctuidae; genus Cerastis; species Cerastis rubricosa. The sequence goes on from OX424547.1 coordinate 8,144,916, forward strand.
TTAATACTTACGAATGTCGTCGACTACACGTATAAAGGCTCAGAGACTATTGTAGACATTCATCGCCATACTTTGAAAGCCTTTAATTAGAAGTCTAACGCGGCTTGCACGCGTGGTGGGACCACTAAAAAGGTAGGCACAGAAGGCCAATCAGCGAAATAACATAGGGACGCGTAATACAGTACCTTAAACCATCTAAAGGAAACTAGGCACTTCATGACAATTTATATTTTCTCGAAAGTGCTGTAAATGGTTCGCCTTAACGAAAATATCTAAGAATAGCGAGATAGGCTGTCATAACACGACACCGCTGGTCCTCGCGGTCGGGCCGTACGGACAACCGGTGTCTTGTGAGAATCGCTTTAAACTTAATGCTAAGATATTACTGTTGAACAGCTTTGCACAAGGTGCAAAGTGCAGTGAAGAAGACTACTAACTTTGTCAAACTAATATCAATCATGATGCATCAATAATGATAATCGTGAATGCACTTACATTCTCTATATACAGTGCATCCTTCTCGTTCGTAGTTTGACTTGTACGGAATTGACCTTTTACATATCTCTTCCGAGCCACAACTGTTGGAACAAACACACTAGTTCGAGAGACATGATGCAATGTTTGTAGACACAGTCCGTGTTCGCGCTTGATTCTTTCAGAGGCGACAAAAGAACTTGTCTGTGGGTGGGTAGTTTATATCACCACGTATTTGTTCAGTTAGTTGATACTTCGAATATGTGAGACTTCTTATTTGTGTTATTTTTCAGTGGTGGACACTAGAACTGTCCTAAACATCACGCTTGTATTCCCCGTAGGGCAGAAATGTAGGTACCTAATAGTACACCCAACGCCAATTACGAGTATGTTATTTTATAAGTCCCTTGTAATAGGAATGTGCATTTTGTGATCAACCGGGCACAAACCCAGACTCCGTGTCTGCTACTAAAATCATCCCGATGGAAAAACCATGCATAACACTTTGCACATCCTGGGATTCGAACCCAGGATTTCATGCTCAGCAGTCGTACTTGCGACCGCCAGACCAACGAAGCAGACTGCCTTACCCTTCGGGGATTAGAGAAGTGTTATGTTTATGTTACTTTCTGTCAAAGTCTGACCGGCGGTTTATACCACTAAAAAGGTAGACACAGAAGACCACAAAAAATGTAGACACAGAAGGCCAATCAGCGAAACATAGGGACGCGTAATACAGCACCGTATAACACCAAAAAGAAACTAAAACTAGGCACTTCATGATAATTTCTATTTTCTCTAAATTGCTATACATGGTTTGCTGTTGATGTCTTATCACACACACACTTGCTCTTACAGTTTAACCGAACCCTAAATTGATAAAAAGCGGTAATCCAAGGGTAATATTTTAAAACGACTGAAGGAATAAATTACAAATTCTACATCAAATGAACTTTGATTACACTAGAACAATCGAAACATTTTCTAAAACCTGAACGAAATAATTGTTTCACATTTCTAACTCGCAAAAAAGCCACTTCGTATCCTCCTCTCGTTTGTTTCACTCGGCAAAAAAGCTCAAATCAAAGTAAAATTCTGTTTTAAAAAAAGCGAGTCACGGGTGGAACCGCTCTGAACAGAGAGAAAGGGTTCTGAAGTGGAACACAAAAAACAGGTGTCAATTAAGAACAAATTAACGACTCGAAACATTAGTAGGACCAGAGTTTTGTTTAATTTAGGACTGTCTGTTTGAATTGCTTTTTGTTTTGGTATCTTAAAATAAAAACTTTTTTACAAAAAACATAACCGACCTAAAGGTCTAAATAAAAAAGTTTTAATTTTACCCTTTTAAGTTGTGGTATCTCACATAAATCCTAGTCAAGTATCAATTTTACATTGTAACTAGACACCAGCACATCGTCTATACACACGAAAAAATTACATCGTCCGCGTAAACAAAAATGTACATAAATAAATTTAAAAAAATGTACATAAAATGAAAATTACTAGGCCAAACTATGTTAAATTTTGATGGGACCAAAATGGCAACTATTCCGCATCAAACTAAAGAAGAATCACGTAAATCGGATCATATATCTCAGCGTAATCGTTAAAAAAAATATCAATCGAATTGAGAACCTCCTCCTTTTTGTAGAAGTCGGTTAATAACTTTATCTGCTTCCATTTAATTCTTCGTTTTCCTGTTGTCCTCTAATATGAAAGCTGATTAGGGCTAGTTGCTTACATCTAGTTCTATCAGTAGGTTAAATTGGTTGGACAGTTAAGGTGGTAAGCTCCAGGGTAGCTCCAGAATAGCAGGGTAGCAGGTCCAGCCTGCGAAATTTAAATTTTGATTAAAATAATAAGAGAATTTGAATTTCATGCGCTACCAAGGCGCTTCCGTCTTAAGTAGGTGATCCTATGAAAATGGTACAACTTGTACCGGCTTAGGTCAGGTCTTAAACTCTTCATAAAATCTCCTCATCACTATGACACAACAACTAAAATTTTGTTTCAAGAGATGCCATAAAAAAAGTAGTCCTATTTCTAGTTTTGACCATAAAACCCCAAAAAGCCTAGACCTCTATATAACACCAAACTTCTAGACAAAGTAAAACACTTCTCACAGAATACGAATAACAGTTGACTACATTCTCTTTGTCCGACCCTCCTTTGTAACGCGTGGTTACCGTACGGGATATACGACACTGATTACACCTACAGCCTGTTTCAGGCAGTTTCAGGCTGTTTCGAGCTTTGTAATCATAGCACAATTAGCTACACTGTTCGTCTTCTAATATTGCGGAAGAAAAACGGGCTCGGATATCACAAAAACGTTTTTTTGTTCGATTGACTTACTTATTAGAGGGCTTATTAGAGGGTCTTTGAAAGGAGTGGGAGAATTGTTCAGGGTTTCTTTTTTCTTTGATTCAGTGTTTTTATCTTGAAGATCACATTCCATTGTCTCATTGGTCTAGTGGTAGCAAGCGACTGCTGATTATGAGGCCCTGGGTTCGAGTCCCAGGTCAGGATAATTGTTATTGAGTTTTTCCATCAGGAATTTATCAGTAGCAGCCATGTCTTTGAGCCCAGTTGATGGCAAAACGCTCGCACCTATCGCACCAATGGCATATATCGCATAACGTGCGAAATGTGGGTGTACTAAAAAGGTATACCTCTGCCATACCCTTCGAGAATTACAGGCGTGATGTTATCTTATGTTGTCTTGATCGTTATCTTGTTTTTTGTTTGTTTTTATCTTGTTCTACCTTTTGTAATAAGCAACGACTTATTGTCGGGCCTACGCTGTCCTCCCATACTTAAGTACTAATGCTGTAACATTCAAATATTGTAAAACCAAATGATTTTAAAAGAGTAACCATGGATTTTCTTGCCGGTTCTTCTCCATAGGAAACGACCAACCTGAACCGTGCACCTTTTGTCCACGTTTTATAAGTACCCATGTAGCTGTGTAAACAAAACCTGCCTATGTAAAATAAAATATTTTGATTTTGATCACCTTCCGGTTTTTTACATTGAAAGATTTATTATATGATTTGTGTATTATTTTTATGTCTGAAGAATGATTTATTTTATAGTGTGATGTGACTGGCAAAACTTTGAACTTTGCTATTAGTTTCATGTTGAAATTCTGCCTTAGAAATTATGTAAATGGGATAAAAAGGATACCTTGGCTACGGTTTTTAGTGACATAATTCAATCATTAAATCTAATCACCAATTAATTTACTATGATCGGTGATTATGGCCAAATGCTTTTGCCTTAGATAATTGGCTATTATTGGCATATCTCGACAAACAATATTGATGTTTAGTTTATAACAAAAAATTACAGCATTTCCCCTATATACAATTTTAAAACGAGTGAAACTCTTGTGTTTGAATTGGGGTGCGTAAATTGAATATATCGGATCGACATTTTAATTAAATTTTCAGTTTTACCGTAATTTTCGGCCGTGATAAGTTCCAGTTTGATTATGAATGGAATTTGTCATCCTCACAAAAATATCATATAAAAATATAATATAAGCATTTTTGGACCCAATTTTTTATCACAAAATTGTAACATCATTTGTTCGCTCAGTACAGCAAGTTTCATAAGGACGTTGTTCAATTTGGTTGAAAGGAAGTTATAGCTTCAAATTATTGATGTTTGAACTATCATATTGTATCTATCATTTTGGTTTAAGTAGGTAAAATCATAAGAAGAGTAAGATTGATTGGATGATCTTCCTCTATTGATGTTTTTTCTTTATTGAGGTGTGTTTGCTCTTGACTCTAGTCCCTAGTCGTCTATGTTTTTGTCATCTCTGTCCTAACAGAGATGACAACAACAAAGGTAACAATGGAACGAGCTTATCCAGAAAAGCCTGTTCACTCTAACTTGAAGAGATTAGGTTTGTAAGCGTTCGGAAACACAGACGCAGGCAGAGAGTTCCACTCCTTTGCTGTGCGCATTATAAAAGACGTTTGAAAACGCTTAGTGCGCATTGGTGGAATAGCAACTAGGAGGGATGGTAATTTGCAGTGCGTCTAGATGCCCGATAGTAGAAGGGGGCCGGTGGGATGAGGTCGTGGTGTTCTTGGGATTAATTTTATTTTAAGTAATAATCATTAATCTACATTTATAATAGAATACATTATAATAATATTTTAGAACTTCGAAACACGACAGTGGGACCTTTTCATTTTTATAATGGGTGACGTAACCGACAAGATCTTGAGAGCTTGGGAGTACCTTGCGAGTGAAATATTGAATAAGAATAACCATGAATGTTGTTACTGATAGTTGCCTATAGATTGCTATGGATATATTGTCTAGTTATCTGCTCATCATTCGCCCGACACGCACAGTATAGACAGAAAGGAAGAAAGTATAAGTGTCCTAAATGGCAAAATAATTACGCGAACTTTGTAATGCTAAAAGGGCCTCAGCTCATGACAACACAAGGTATATCATCAATATCATCACCTGACGCTGATTTTCAGCTGCTGCCCCCGAGTGCGATAGATTGAAAACATGATATGTAGATAGTTTTGCTCCATTAGTGTATCCGGTGAATGGTGCTTCCAGCGAGAGGATTAATCATTAGCATTCTAGTGTTTTTGAGACAGCTTATTTTGTTTCCAAATGGGTAGTTTTTATAGTTTGTAAGTTTGATTAATATCTTTTTTTTTCACTATTAAGTAGCTTGTGTCAATCCTGCTCAATCCAATACAATTTGACGTTCCATTCCATCATCGTTATCTAATCTAAATATATAAAACTCAAAGGTGACTGACTGACTGACTGACATAGTGATCTATCAACGCACAGCCCAAACCACTGGACGGATCGGGCTGAAATTTGGCATGCAGGTAGATATTATGACGTAGGCATCCGTTAAGAAAGGATTTTGATCAATTCTACCCCCATCTTCTAAATATATAAAACTCAAAGGTGACTGACTGCCTGACTGACATAGTGATCTATCAACGCACAGCCCAAACCACTGGACGGATCGGGCTGAAATTTGGCATGCAGATAGATGTTATGACGTAGACATCCGTTAAGAAAGGATTTTGATCAATTCTACCCCCAAGGGGATAAAATAGGGGATGAAAGTTTGTATGAAACTTTGTCAATTTTAAACCGATCGGGCTAAGACTTTGCATGCATAAAGCTACTATGACGTAGGCATCCGCTAAGAAAGGATTTTGATCAATTCTACCCCCAAGGGGATAAAATAGGGGATGAAAGTTTGTATGAAACTTTGCCAATTTTAAACCGATCGGCCTGAGACTTTGCATGCATAAAGCTACTATGACGTAGGCATCCGCTAAGAAAGGATTTTGATCAATTCTACCTCCAAGGGGATAAAATAGGGGATGAAACTTTGTATGAAACTTCGTCATTTTTAAACCGATCGGGTTGAGACTTTGCATGCATAAGCTACTATGACGAAGGCATCCCCTAAGAAAAGATTTTGATAAATTCCACCCCTAAGGGGATAAAATAGAGGATGAAAGTTTGTATAAATCTTCTTGGATTTTCGACTGATTGGGGATATATCCTACTTTCTATCTATTATACTTTTATTTGTTTTTCTATATTTTCTCAACATAACCAAATTTTACACTATTATTCAAAGTCATATTTTTTTTGTTTACATATCTTTTTATTCCTAATAATCAGTATTATATACATTAATTTTGCATAACTTCATTTTCACTTATCATGTATAACATTTAAGAATAATAGTACCATGGTACAAGTAGTTAAATACATGTTTTCATTCAGTCAATTAAATGAATTGGTTTTTTGTTTTTATTAATTAAAGCGTCTTCTTTAATTTTATTTATAGCGGTGTGTACCTGCAAAGATATCCATAGGTTACGTTAGGTTAGAACTGTGACCAACTACGCGCGAGCCGAGCGAGCGAAGAGAGCGGTGCTGCGGCAAAAATTTTCTAAGTATTTTTTTTCATAGTGCCCTCAAGACGACACACTGACCTGAATTTCATTCATTTAAGACAAAAATCAGTGAAACGACCTTTAATCATTCTAAACAGTTGGTTTTTAGACATAACTATCTCAGGTATAGTTATAGTAATAAGGTATGTAACAACAATAACCAAAAATAAAATGGCTAAATGTAAAAATGTGAACAGTTGTTTAGTATGAGTGAAAATATTATGGTGTTTAGGGATATGCGTTATGATAAAAAACAGTAGGAGTTTAAATATATTTACATTAATGATATTATTAATTAAAATTTTTGGAAACATGAGTGTTATGAACATCGCCGGTAGCACTACAAATAGTATGACTGAAAACTTTAGGATGAAAAATTTTAGGAAGAGTGATCATTCGGATTACGATCATTAGGAAGAACAATTTCGGGTAAAGAACTTTAGGTGAGCCAATATGGACCCCTATTTTCGACATTATTTTGCATACATATGTAGGCAATTTCCGAACTCCACGCCGGCGAAGCCGCGAGCAGAAGCTAGTTGTTAATATAGTGTCACTTTATCAAGAGAGGTGAAATTCGGAGTAGTACGAGTATGGAAGCCCTAATTCGATAAACCTGATTTCTTGAATTACCACTTAGCAAACCGAAAGTGGCTGAGGATGCGATGGATGTTTGTTACTCTTGAATACAAAAACTACTGAACGGATTTTGATGAAGTTCGGCATAGATATAGGTACTTTATAACCTGAATTAACACATGGGATGCTTTCTATCCCGGTAGTATGTTTTGATTCAAGACGTGAAATATACACATAACATAAAGGTAGAAACCCTCAAAGTTAGGCAAAGGTGTACTCCTAAGTACCCTCACATTTCACCAGATATATTATGTACAAAATTGAAAATAATTCTCGCCTCACTCTCGACCTACAACAATAAAACACAAGCAACAAAACAACGAACAATTAAAACATGAACAAATGAACAACAATCACCTAACAGGTGAAGCTGCCGTGTAAACGAAGCAAACACAACCGGGTGACTTATTCGTCCCTTTGTCCGGCCGTGGTCGGACCGAGTCAAAGCTAATGTGCACCGACATGGACTGGACCGATAATTAGGAAGACCGCTCGCTACTTCGTTACTAGTGTCAACTTTGAGGTATGGTGGGGCAAATGTTTATGTCTGCTAGGGTTAAAAAATGCTTTTTACTTCGGTTTTGAGCCCGCTAACTGTTTTGGAGTCTGCTTCTAGTCTAAGCGGATGCAGCTGAAAACCAGTATTTTACATGGAGCGCTTGTGTATCTGACCTCCATAACCCAGTTGGTACTCGATAATACGATACCCCTTGGTAAGACTGGTTGTTAGACTTTCTAGCCTCTGACTACCTGTAACGACTCAAGATCTACAAGTGACAAGGCACGGAGGAAACTCAGTCTGTAATATGTGGTCACCCATCCACCTTATACCCATCGACCTTAGCGGCTGTTATTATATAGCCACGAGCTCCTCTGGCTCGAGGCCTCTATATGTGAGGGAATGTAGTTATTTCTTATCATAATTATGCCAATAAAATAATTGATCGCACCTATTCATAACACCATTAAGAAGTTTTCTATTGAATTATTCTTTGACAAGTTCAACCTTCTTTGTACCAACTTAATATTCACAAAAAATTGACTTCCTGACAGGGCAAATGACGCGGCCAATCAAATCTGGCCTTTGTTACAAAATTATTTTCTTTTTAGTATGAACAAAAGAGAATTTCATTTTCTATCAAACTTAATTCAACAATGTCGGGGCACTCTTATTATTTTTCTACTTTTGTTTTGATTGGCTTAATCTTATACTTGGTTTCGTTTCTTTCATAGATATTTTTTACAAATTGGTTTTTATGAAATTATTATGTTAAAGCAATTTTGCTTAAGTTACGTTTTATTGGGAAATTGTGTTGTGTATCTTTAGAAATGCTTCTACTTTTTGAGGGTTAATAAATTATGAATGAACGCTTTTTTGCTCTCAAAACGGTGAAGGAAAACATCGTTAGAAAACCGGCATGTTCTAGAACTAGAAATTCAAAGACATGTGGCATTTACCAACCCGCACAGGGCCCGCGTGGTGGATTACAGCCCACTCCCTCTCATAGAGAGGAGGCCTGTGTCCCAGCAGTAGGAACACTATAGGCTGATGATGATGATGATGAACCTAAAAATATTCTTTTCATTCACAACTTCAAACAAAACAAACTTAATATATAATAAATAAGTAGGTATCTCTTAAACATTTTATTCTTTACAAACAGAGTGCAGTATACTGAAGACTAGAGAAAACGTGCAATGGTCGCGTTTATGATTCAACGTTACATTACCTACTTGTACAGCGTTGTGAAACTGTCCGCGATACAATTATTAGAACCACTGGAAAGTGTGAAGTAAGTATAACTGCATGAACTTTTTGACGTGACAACGTCTAATAAATCGATGAACGCCGGCTGCACGCACGAAAAAGGATGACTCATTGTAACGTTACGCTCATTGTAACGTTAAGATCGGAGCGAGAGCGCTGCACGAGCGAGCGAAAGGCACGATCGGCTTGAGCGTTCAGCTTGCTATTCATAAAAGTATGCAATCATTTCATCAATGTTTTGTTATGACGTTGTCACGTTAAACTATCGTCTATATACCGACTTTACAAACAGCCAATTTTTTTATGAAAAACACACAGGCTGGCGTTCACCTACACTTCTACACAAATTTTATAAAGAGGTACAGTTAGGACACATAACATCACGCCTGTGTTCCGCGAAGGGTTAGGCAGAAGTGTACCTTATGGTACACCCACATTTCGCCAGTCATGTTTAAGTCCTATAAAATAGGGGCGAGCCTACGCGAGCCCACGCGAGCCCACGCGTGCCTACGCGAGCCCACAAGGGCCTACGCTAGCCTATGCGAGCAAATTCTAGTTAAAGTTAAAAATTACTAACAGAACACTTGCATCCTAATGGTTTAAACAATTTCTTAAATAATTGTTTTTTTAAACGGTTTTATTTAAACGGTTTTATTTATTTATTTATTTTTATTTCCTTTATTCATCTATAATCTTATTTTTTATATTTTTACATATTTCTTACAAAAAAAAAATTACAAAAAACATTTAAAAATATAAAAAACAGGTTTCCGCCGATAACAAGAGCAGGGTCCAAGCTACCGGTGGTTAGGGCTGCAGAGACAGGAACCTCCTCACAATGCGGGCCGTATCGAGGAGTACTGCCTTCTGAATCTGGCTCTTGATCCAACTCCCAAGTGAGAGCTTCGACAGATGGTCGTCGAGGCTCTTGGCCATAAGGCCATTGGCCGTTACGACAATCGGCACAATGATAGCCGAGTCCACATTCCACATATCGACAACCTCGTGAGCCAAGTCGAGATATTTTATTTGTTTCTCTTTCTCAGCTTTCACGAGGTTTTCGTCATGCGGGATGGTAACATCGACTATCATTACGCGGCGCGCTGATCGGTCTATCACCACTATGTCAGGCTTATTGGCAACAATAGTCCTGTCAGTAATGATAGGCCGATCCCAGTACAGCGTGACATGGTCTTTCTCGAGAACTGGGTCGGGCACATACTTGTAGTACGGTACCTCAGATTCCACAAGTTCATATTTCAAGGCAAGTTGCTGGTGAATAATCCTGGCTACTTGGTTATGCCTGTGCAAGTACTCGCCGTTAGCCAGACGAGAACAACCAGAAATAATATGTCTGATGGACTCACCCGGACGGTGGCATGCCCGACACACGTCCACCGTCCCGTCCTTCATAATATGTTTCCGGTAGTTGTTCGTCAGCATAACTTCGTCCATAATCGCACAGACAAAACCTTCAGTTTCCCCAAAGAGGTCGCCGAATCGTAGCCAGGACACGGACGCTAGGAAATCTACATCGGGCCCATGAAGAGCCTGGTAGAAGCGCCCGTGAAGCACCTTGCCTTGCCATACTTCCTTGCGGTCATCGGTAGTAAGTACTACAGGTTTGCGCCAGTTCTCTTTAGCCATGGACAGCGGGGTGAGTACCTTATCCACTGCGACCACATCTCGGTGCATACCCCCCTCGGCTTTCAAAAAATATTCTCTGAGGCTGCACACCTCGCGGTTGTGGAGGGTCTTCGCGTTTAAAAAGCCTCGACCCCCGCACTTCCGCGGGATGTACAGTCTCATCACCGATGATCGTGGGTGATGCATCCGGTTTGCGGTCAGCAATGTACGAACTCTCCTATCTAGGGCGTCCAGTTCAGTCTGAGTCCATTTGAGTATACCGAAAGAGTACATTAAAACCGGCATGACCCAACCGTTGAAGGCGCGCACCTTGTTTCCGCCTGAAAGAAGGCTCTTTAATACCTTCTTCAGGCGACCGGAGAAGCGCTCCCTCAACGATTGCTTCATGTCAGCTACGTTAATGCCTAACGCTTCCGACATACCCAAATACTTATAACTTTCGGATGAGGAGAGAGATCTGAGGTGTATGGAATCCGAGAGTTGGATTCCCTCGGATTCCATAATCTCTCCTCGCTTTACATACATTTACTTACATATACTTACGCTTTACATACATTTATTATTATACAAATACATACATGACTGCACATTTGTCCACACCAAATTCCATCCTGATGGCGCTACTAAAAGTTTCAGTTACTTTTAGTAGCTTCATCAGTTGCAATTTGTTAGGGGCAAAGAGTTTCAGATCATCCATATAAAGAAGGTGAGATATGACCTGACCACCTCTCCTCAACCGGGAGCCTAGACCTGAATCCTCCAGCAATGTGCTTAGAGGATTCAGGGCTAGACAGAACCAAAGTGGACTCAGACTGTCGCCCTGAAATATTCCCCGTTTAATCCATACAGGTTCATCGTTCCCCTGAATCTGTCGACATCCTGGATATCGAAGGACCGTCTTCCATTGCCCCATACACGACTCAAGAAAGGCGCGTAGAGTTGCATCAATCTTGTACAATTCCAGCACCCTCATGAGCCATGTATGTGGCACAGAGTCGTAGGCCTTCTGGTAATCTATCCAACATGTCGACAGATCCTTGCGGGATCGACGAACCTGTTGGCTAATGGCCATGTCGATGAGGAGTAGCTCCTTAGTTCCACGGGACCCGTTCCTACATCCATTCTGAGAGGCCGACATAATAGAATTACTATCAATGTGTTTGTTAATTTTCTCTCTCAAAATGGATGTAAGAAGTTTATAGACCGTCGACAAACACGTGATCGGTCTATAATTCTTGGGTTCCACAGGACTACCTGACTTATGGAGCAGGTGGGTAACACCCGTTGTTAGAAACTCTGGTAGCGAACCAGACTCTAAGCATGACTGGAATTGAGATGCCAGGCGAGTGTGTGAACTACTTAGCCATTTGAGCCAGAAGTTGTGCAGTCCGTCCGGTCCCGGAGATTTCCAGTTCGGCAACGGACGAACTGCCCTGGCAACATCTAACGGTGTTATTGTAATTTCTTCCATTTGTGGGATTGATTCATACACTCGCTCAACATCTCGCATCCAGTCAGCCTCCGTATGACAGACGGGCATCGACCAGATGCTGCGCCAGAATGAACTCGTGGCAGCATCATCTGGGCGGCGTACGTCCGTCATACTTTGTTCGGGTCGCTCCCAAGCTCTGTATACCCACCTCTCATCACTCCGGAACATGCGATTCTGCGAGTACCGATCAACACGCTTCTTATACCGCCGAATACGGTTCGCCCATGCATAAACTTTCTGCTTCAGGAAGTCAATGCGCTCTGTGACTCGGGACATGTATTCTTGAGGGCTGATTCCAGTCCCCAAGAATGCCCGCCTCACAAAGCGGAATTATATAATTATAATAATAATTATTATTTTTATTATTATTATTATGTCCTTTATTAATTTTTCTTCTCATTTTTTATATTTTTACATATAAAAAATGTATTATTATTATACCTTTATTCATTTTTTCATCTTATTAATTACATTTTTAAATATTTCTTAAAAAACAATGAGAATAAAAAAACATTTAAAAATATAAAAAATAGGTATTTCCGCCGGTGTCGGGAGCAGGGTCCAAGCTACCGGTGGTTAGGGCTGCAGAGACAGGAACCTCCTCACAATGCGGGCCGTATCGAGGAGTACCGCCTTCTGAATCTGGCTCTTGATCCAACTGCCAAGTGAGAGCTTCGACAGATGTTCGTCGAGGCTCTTGGCCATAAGGCCATTGGCCGTTACGACAATCGGCACAATGATAGCCGAGTCCACATTCCACATATCGACAACCTCGTGAGCCAAGTCGAGATATTTTATCTGTTTCTCTTTCTCAGCTTTCACGAGGTTTTCGTCATGTGGGATGGTAACATCGACTAACATTGCGCGGCGCGCTGATCGGTCTATCACCACTATGTCAGGCTTATTGGCAACAATAGTCCTGTCAGTAATGATAGGCCGATCCCAGTACAGCGTGACATGGTCTTTCTCGAGAACTGGGTCGGGCACATACTTGTAGTACGGTACCTCAGATTCCACAAGTTTATATTTCAAGGCAAGTTGCTGGTGAATAATCCTGGCCACTTGGTTGTGCCTGTGCAAGTACTCGCCGTTAGCCAGACGAGAACAACCAGAAATAATATGTCTGATGGACTCACCCGGACGGTGGCATGCCCGACACACGTCCACCGTCCCGTCCCTCATAATATGTTTCCGGTAGTTGTTCGTCAGCATAACTTCGTCCATAATCGCACAGACAAAACCTTCAGTTTCCCCAAAGAGGTCGCCGAAACGTAACCAGGACACGGACGCTAGAAAATCTACATCGGGCCCATGAAGAGCCTGGTAAAATCGTCCGTGAAGAACCTTGCCTTGCCATATTTCCTTGCGGTCATCGGTAGTCAGTATTACAGGTTTGCGCCAGTTCTCTTTAGCCATGGACAGCGGGGTGAGTGCCTTGTCCACTGCGACCACATCTCGGTGCATACCCACCTCTGTTTTTAAAAAATATTCTCTGAGCCTGCACACCTCGCGGTTGTGGAGGGTCTTCGCGTTTAAAAAGCCTCGACCCCCGCACTTCCGCGGGATGTACAGTCTCATCACCGATGATCGTGGGTGATGCATCCGGTTTGCGGTCAGCAGTGTACGAACTCTCCTATCCAGGGCGTCCAGTTCGGTTTGAGTCCATTTGAGTATGCCGAAAGAGTACATTAAAACCGGCATGACCCAACCGTTGATGGCGCGCACCTTGTTCCCGCCCGAAAGAAGGCTATTTAGTACCTTCTTCAGGCGACCAAAGAAGCGCTCCCTCAACGATTGCTTCATGTCAGCTACGTTAATGCCTAACGCTTCCGACATACCCAAATACTTATAGTTTTCGAATGAGGAAAGGGATCTTAGGTGTATGGAGTCAGAGAGCTGAAGTCCCTCGGATTCCATAATCTCCCCTCGCTTTACATACATGACTGCACATTTGTCCACACCAAATTCCATCCTGATGGCGCTACTAAAATTTTCAGTTACTTTCAGTAGCTCCATCAGTTGCAATTTGCTGGGGGCAAAGAGTTTCAGATCATCCATGTAAAGAAGGTGAGATATGACCTGACCACCTCTCCTCAACCGGTAGCCTAGACCTGAATCCTCCAGCAATGTGCTTAGAGGATTCAGGGCTAGACAGAACCACAGAGGACTCAAACTGTCGCCCTGAAATATTCCCCGTTTAATCCATACAGGCTCATCGTTCCCCTGGATCTGCCGACATCCTGGATATCGAAGGACCGTCCTCCACTGCCTCATACACGACTCAAGGAAGGCGCGTAGAGTTGCATCAATCTTGTACAACTCCAGCACCCTCATGAGCCATGTATGTGGCACAGAGTCGTAGGCCTTCTTGTAATCTATCCAACATGTCGACAGATCCTTGCGAGATCGACGAACCTGTTGGCTAATGGCCATGTCGATGAGGAGTAGCTCCTTAGTACCACGGGACCCGTTCCTACATCCATTTTGAGAGGCCGACATAATGGAATTACTATCGATGTGTCTGGTAATTTTCACTCTCAAAATGGATGTAAGAAGTTTATAAACCGTCGCCAAACACGTGATCGGTCTATAATTCTTGGGTTCCGCAGGACTACCTGACTTATGAAGCAGGTGGGTAACACCCGTTGTAAGAAACTCTGGAGCGACCCAGACTCTAAGCATGACTGGAATTGAGATGCCAGGCGAATGTGTGAACTACTCAGCCATTTAAGCCAGAAGTTGTGCAGTCCGTCCGGTCCCGGAGACTTCCAGTTCGGTAACGGACGAACTGCTCTGGCTACATCTAACGGCGTTATTAGAATTTCATCCATTTCTGGGATAGATTCACACATTCGCTCGACATCTCGCATCCAGTCAGCCTCAGTATGACAGACGGGCACCGACCAGATGTTGCGCCAGAATGAACTAGTGGCAGCATCATCTGGACGGCATACGTCTGTCACATTTTGTTCGGGTCGCTCCCAATCTCTGTATACCCACCTCTCATCGCTCCGGAACATGCGATTCTGGGAGTACCGATCAACCCTGCGCTTATACCGCCGAATACGGTTCGCCCATGCATAAACTTTCTGCTTCAGGAAGTCGATGCGCTCTGTGACTCGGGACATGTATTCTTGAGGACTGATTCCAGTCCCCAAGAATGCCCGCCTCACAAAGCGCATCACACGTGGTCGTGTGTTGCCCGCCCTGAAGCAGTATAGTTTGCCGATGAGTACCCTGGCCCCGTCGATACGGCACTCGATCCTGCGTTGCCAAGCTGGTACGGCTGGTTTTGGTCGAGTAGCTACGTCACAATTTGGGAATTTGACGTTAGCTAAACGACAAGCCGCTACAGCCCCACAATACAAGATCGAGTGCGTATCAACAAGGTTCTCGCTATGCTCAAATATATTTTTGAGTTGCGAGTCCAAGGCACACACCAGCGCCCTATTTTTCTTATGCATGGGTAACCGTGGTAATCGTGGTCTAAGTTCGGTAGGAGTGGATCGATACTCGCGAAGCGCATCTTCCAGAGCACTCCTCAATTGGTCGTTGCACTGGCTACTTACCGTGGCAACCCTATCATCTTCCTCTACACTAGTAAAATTGGGCCGCGGTGGTATGGCATCATTAGTAAAACTTGTTTGTGTCGTGGTTTGTGAAGAAGTCAAGATGATACGGTTGCTCAGTACCTCTGAGCGCAGCCTATCAAGTGCGGCGTCGTCCAACATGTGATTGCGTTGGATGACCCGCACCTGATCCGACAACCGTTGGGCCGAAACGTTGACAGTCGGTTCAAGTTCCTGAAACATAGACAGCATCCTAACACGGTACGCAGTGAGGTTAGTTCCCCCCTCTGTAGACCCATAGTATGCGCGCATGACGTTTTCATTAATGGAATAAGTCCATCTCATGCGCGGCACACAACCACCGGCAGCGGGAACCCGGCTCGGGGCCGGTTGGCCCCTAAGTCCCAAGCTTCTCGGTGGCCGGCCTCGCCCCGGCCGACGTTCAGGTGTTGGCGACGTCGGCGGGGAGAAATACTCGTCACTGGAGCTCGACGCGACTGCCGCTGCCGGTGACACAGGTGATCCGGGGTCCGGCGGCGGCGAGGCGGAGCTCAGCGATGAGTCCGGGGGTGGTGGGCGTGCGCGGCGTGCAGCAGCTGATCTTGTGATCATAATACGTGTACATTTTTCCTCATTGTCTTACTTGTTTTATATTGTGACAGATGACAGTTTCTGCCTGTCTCAAATTTTCATATTTCTTTTTAGTGTTATCCATTTTTCCAAATTAATTTTGTTTTATTTTCTCAAAATTCACAGTCCAGAAATTCTATATATAACTATTGTTTCATGACGCCTTCTGTTTATTTGATTTTTTAAGTAATTTTTTGTAGAGAGAAAAAGATTTGACGTATTGACACTTGGGGTTGCCAGCTATTATATTATTATTATTATTATTTAGCTCACCCCGTTTGTTTTATTTATTATTCTTGGGTCAAATTTAGTAATTCAAATTACACCCTCTTCCTGTCAACCGATTAATCTGAAATTTTGTATACACTTTGGATTTTGGTGACAATACAATTATGTTTATTCATTATCATTATAAATTCAAGATGGCCGCCGCTACAAAATGGCGGATAATTTATGTTTTATTAATCCCATCAATATGGGTATCTAATGAAAGGGCTCAACAAGCAGAATACAATATACTATAAAAAATTGAAATCCAAGATGGCGGCCGCTACAAAATGGCGGATAACGTAGGTTTTATCGATCCCATCAATATGGGTATCAAATGAAAGTGCTCAACCAGTATAATACAATGTTCTATATAAAATTAAAATCCAAGATGGCGGCCTCTACAAAATGGCGGATAACTTAGGTTTTATCAATCCCATCAACATGGGTATCAAATGAAAGGTCTCAACAAGTAGAATACAATTTACTATGCAAAATTGAAATCTAAGATGGCCGCCGCTACCAAATGGCTGATAACAATTTTTTATCAATCCCACCAATATGGGTATCAAATAAAAGGGCTTGACAAGAAGAATACAGTGCACTATACAACCTAAATATTGCCAAGAAACCTTGCAATAATGAAGCACTAAATGAATTAAACAGAATGCGAAATAAAAACTAAAAACTAGAAAATAAAAATAGGTAAAAAAACTTTTTAAGTTAAACGGTTTTATGTTAAACATACATTGCAATGTTTAAGATAAATGTACTAAAAACCAAAAAATAATAAAATAGATACAGTCGTGGGAATTATAAACATATGCATAGACTAGACTAAAATAAAACCGTGGGGCACGTCAATTGTCTACAATCGTTGATTAAAACGTTATTATTTTTTTTTAGTACTAGACGCTGGACGTTGTGTTTTAGTCCAGATACAAGAATAGCTCTCTGAAATCTCGCTAATTCCGAAATCATCTATACTATATACTACTAATAATGAAGCTGAAGAGTTTGTTTGCTTGTTTAGGGTGATAAGGAACAGAGTGTAAAGTTCTTCATCCCCCATAGAAAAGGGAGGATCCTTCGGCCAGACAGGTGTTATGTCTGGCGGGCAACTGCCCAACAGTTGTAGTCGGGTTTTTCTATATACTCTTAAGTCGATGTAAACTTTGCATGTGAGATACTGTAGGAAATTGATGTTAGTTTTTCCGTCGTGTCATAGATGGCGCTGTAGTACTTTTTGTAGTAAGTTGCTTTTTGTTGGTCGCTAAATCACTCCCCCCCGGAGACCGGAGGTCGATAGTCGAATGAGTCTTGAAGTATTTTGCCATGCCAGTTTTAAGCTCGTTACCGCATTGTTCACTGTGGGGCGGAACAGTCTGCGGTGGTGAAGCGAACCCCAGTGAGTCGGGGCCGGCGCTGCGTTTGCTCCAGTGCATCGGACGTGGTGCAGCGCCGCGATGTGGCAGACAGCTAGAGAGGTGTCGACCGGGAGGTAGAAGCTCTCGACCGGCCGAAAGTGTAGTGTGCTGTGCCATGGTCGCTTGAAGAGACTGAGGGTGCTGGCCAGGAATGCGCTTTCGCTGCATGCTGGTGGTCAGGAATACCCATTTGAAGCTGGCTGGCTGTGAGACTCGCTGCTCGAAGGCTTGAGGAACTGATGATGATGACGTCACGTTGCTCGAAGGCTGCGCTGACGTCCATTTTGGAGTCACCAGTTTAGGTGTATGAGGAACAGAGTGTAAAGTTCTTCATCCCCCATAGAAAAGGGAGGATCCTCTGGCCAGACAGGTGTTATGTCTGGCGGTCAACTGCCCAACAGTTGTAGTCGGGTTTTTCTATATACTCTTAAGTCGATGTAAACTTTGCATGTGAGATGTAGGAAATTGATGTTAGTTTTTCCGCCGTGTCATAGATGGCGCTGTAGTACTTTTTGTAGTAAGTTGCTTTTTGTTGGTCGCTACACTTGTTTGTTTGAACTCGCTTATCTCAGGAACTACAGGTCCGATTTGAAAAATTCTTTCAGTGTTAGATAGCCCATTTATAGAAAAAAGCTATGGGCTATAAATCATCACCCTACAACCAATAGGAGCGGCGCAGCAATGAAAAATGTTGCGAAAATGGGGAAAATGTGACGCAGACGAAGTTGCGCGGGGAATCTGGTTGAACATATTTATAACATATATATTATTGTTATAAAATTACACGAAAATAACTCACTGACTTTTATAACTTTTCTTGGTGACACCATTATCATTCTCCTGCCCTTATCCCAATATATTTGGGGTCAGCGCAAAATGTCTTCACCTTACATATTTCCCTATTACTCTTCATCTCTGCAGTCACCTCCTTTCTGGCCATATCGTCCTTCATACAGTCCATATAACTTTTCAGTGTAAAAATGTTTATTGGGGAACTCACAGTACATTTATGTTCAAAGTTTTTTTTGTACATTTGCTGGTTTAATAGTCGCATGTGCGACTGCTGAGCATATAATCCTGGATTCGATTCGCAGGTATGACAGGGCAGGGTACTTTGTTATTATTGTGTTTTTGCATCTGCAGCGAATTTCTAGATAAAAGCCCGGAATCCGGAGTCCTATGCTGGCAAAATGTAGGAGATCGATAGATACTTACCAGGGATGTTATGGAGCTCCGTTACCGTAACCGAAAGTTTCGGATATCCGAAATAAAAATATATCCGTAACCGTAACTGTATCCGTTTCACAAGTTTCGGATAGTTTCGTATATAAGGGCGGAGTCTAAATAAAACTACAACTTTCGACAGGTTTTTGTTTCACGTAATTATTATTAAGTCTCTAATTAATTACTTACCGATGTGATTAATTATAATACCAAATGATAACTTAAACTAGATAAAACCTATAAATAAAACCAAATTATTACATACTATTTGTGTTTTTATTTTACTTCAATCTAATATCCGTAACCAAAACTATCCGAAACTAACGGATAATCCGAAATAATTACATATCCGTAACCGTATCAGAAACAGATATAATTTTATCCCTATATCCATATCCGTATCCAGATCCGAAATATCATATCCATAACATCTCTGATACTTACACAGGTACTTGCATAAGCAAGATATTGTAGGAGTGGACATATATTGTCCACTCCTACTGAGGAAGGAGGAGGTTGCCCACTGAGGAATCAAGCATAGATAACCTGAACCCACTTATCTTCATTCCCGTTATGTCAGGCACACTTGGACATAGCGCCCTCATACTGACGGATGACTTACTAATGACCGGCTGATGTCAGTGCTGCCATTTTGGCTGCGGCTTACCCAAGATGGCGAAGATTGAAACCAACAATACATCGATCATCACCTCTTCTATTATTATTTACTTTAAAAGCATTACATTACAGTAATCCCCAAAGGGTTCAGGTGTCCCTAATAGTACACCCACATTTCACCAGTTTTGTATAAGTCCGATGTACGTAGGGGGCGAGCTTATTGCCATCAACCGGGCACGAATCTAGACTCCATTGCTGGTACTGACAAATTCCTGATGGAGAAACCAAATTGCACTTTGCCCGACCTGGGAATCGAACCCAGGACCTCATGCTCGGCAGTTGCGCTTCGGTCCACTGTACCAACGAGGTAGTTAGTCTAAACTTTTTCATTATTGTATTGACATAGCTCCTTCATGGGCCCCGGAACAACTCGCAGAGGCCTATTAGACATTTTAAATGGAATTAGGCCCAAATCGACTATTATCATGAGCCTGTTGTACCATTGCAGGGCGAAGGTTAATCTATATATATATATATAAATTACGCGTCACGTTATTTGTCCGGGATGGAATCCTAAACTACCTTACCGATTTTAATCAAATTTGCACACCGTGTATAGTTTAATCCAGCTTGAAAGATAGGATAGCTTACATCTCAATTTCTAGTCGCAATATTATTTTATTGCAATTTAAGTCACAATTATTTGTTAGCTCTAAACGATTCTAACAGATGGCGGTATCCGTTGACTGAATTGAGTTATCAATAGATGTATTGTAAGTATTCAATAGATGGCGCTGTATAGGAGCGGAGCAGCAATGAAAAATATTTCGAAAACGGGGAAAATGTTACGCAGCCGAAGTTGCGCGGGACAGCTAGTATAACAATTAAACAATAATAATGTAAACATTGTTACGTTTCAACATAAGGCCTAAATAGAAAGTAATTTAGCTGTGGATAATAGTGTCAACATATGTCAACTTAGAAGAAGTAAAAACTTTATGGAATTCCTGTGTTCTTATTTTGAATTTTTAAATCTGTACCCAGTACACAGGCCGCTATTCTAAGCGTCACTAGTCTGGCGCAATACGTCACGAGCATGTCGAGGTCATCGGTGACGCGACTCCATAGATTTTTCCCCTACCTAAAATAGCTCAACTCGGCGATTCAAAAATACTGAATGAATTAACGTAACTTGTAACACTTCCGTTTATCACTATATCATCCAAAAACATAATTTTCCAAGGAAAAGCATTACCTTATTAAATTCTTATGTACACGGATCTACACAGTTTACAGCAAACTCGGAAGTCGGAAATATTTCATCATAATCTTATTACAACGAAGTTAGCGAAGTAGGTTGCAACGATACCGTCTTTACTATATTTCTCAAGCCTGCACTTCCACACAGACTTATAAGAAGAAAAACAAACTCAGGTAGCAGGAGCTAAGTGTTAATGCACTAGTTAAAACCTAAACTGAGCACGTACTTACGTCCATTCGACGTAAACTTGCAAGTGCTACTGTTTTTTATTTCAAAAACATCTTACCGCGTCTTGTTATTCTGAGGCACGAATATGGATTCAAAGGACGGTTAAGATCAACGCACACCAATAAGAACTGTATGGAATCTCTTGCTATGAGACTCCATACTGCAACTTCTGCTTTGGGATCATCTAGCAAACATCAATAACCGATGCACCGTGCCGGCACGGCACGGTTTTCAAGGCCTGCAGTTGGCGCTGAAAATGGGGTTGACCACCGTTTAAGAACTGTCTGCTACACGCTTAATTAAGGCCGGTGGACTATAAGCATCCGGTGAGTTGTTCACACGCTTACAGCAGGCCGTTTTCTGCCCTATGTAGGGTTGTAAACCGCTTTGACCAGTTTTAGAAAGTAAATGGAACTAGAGCTAACTAACACCTAGAGCCACAGTGAAACCTCGGATATGCCAAGCAAATCCATAGTGACGTGCTTACGTTGGGTTGGCGAGCAACTGATGAGGTGATACAAACCCCGTGCAGAGCTCACACGTGAGCGTTGCCCTTTAAACAGTTTTACGATGCCCGTAAACATTTGAGAGAACGCTATCTCACTTAGTTCACGCAGTCGTTTACGTAAACGTAAAATATGAAGAAAGCATCCTAAATAAAGGTGCAACATAAAAGTGGGCCAATGATAACAATATACAGAATCGTAAAAAATTTACAAGCCCTTATAAAAGTTTTATATTGTTTACGATCATCTCGTAGCTAGAATTTTATCTGAGTTTTAAAACGTAACAAAAGATGCTCTTTTTATAGGAGACAGTATAAAGTTGTTTGGTTGTGTACCTGTGTGTCGCTTGCGCGGTCTTTGATGAAACGGTATTTTTACTTTTCTGTAACGTCGTAAAATCAAAATGAATAAAACAAAAGGGAAGCTGTATCTATATTTATTACAACATACTTTAAGTTATATCGTATTTTTCTACACACTTTTCGCTATTTTATTTGTTGTTCATACTGAGAATAAACGTACCTACTTTTGGTAGCGATTTTAGTGTAATAAGTTCAACTCTTTGGATCTACTAGACTAAAACTTAACTTAACTTCATAGTCATTGTCTCTACAATGACTATGAAGTTAGTAGCAAGACACGCACCTCTGATTTTTCGGATTCATGTACGTAATGTATAATTATTACTTGCTTCGGTGAAGGAAAACATCGTGAGGAAACCAGCATGCTTGAGAGATACTTCTCGACGGTATGTAAAGCCATGTCAGGGGCCCATGGGCGGCATAAAAACTCTGACTCCAGGGTAGGCACCTATACATATGATAAATTAAAGTAGAACTAGTAGAAATTGCATTTGAAGTGTATCGTATTTTTGCTACCACATTCAACAGGAATGACTGACGAGAGTTTCGGTGGCATATGTAAATCAAATGCATTTTGATATCCCTGTAGAAATAACGGTGGGACGATGAGTCCAGTAAATAGTATGAAATACTGCAGGGGTGATGATAGGTTCGCAAAGTGTTCCAAGCTATCACCCCCTGCCGTTTGCAGTATGTCGTACTATTTACTGGACACCTTGTATAAAGGGTGTAAAACACCTCTTAAAGAAGCTGATTCTCCCTGTCATTGCGATCATTTTTTTGTTCTACATCATACCTGGGAACCTTCTAGTTACGGAGATATTAGGGGTCAAAGTTCCAACTTTTTGACAAGTATTTTTTTAAGTACAAGTTTTTAATGCATGATTTTAACTTTAAACACCTCCACGACCCCCGTACTATTCAATCCGTCCATCAGCACTGTGCTCTGTATGGTGTCGGACGTAAAGAATAGCACTATCCCATCTATCTTCCCGTGGGTGTCGTAGGAGGCGACTAAGGGACTTGCCAGAGAATGGGCAGCAGCGTTCTCTGTGCTTTTGTAACAACCGTACTGCGATCGCCAACCTGCCTGCCAAGCGTGGCGATTATGGCAAAACCCCCCAAAATGTCAATGCGACACTTGTGGGAGGCCTATGTCCAGCTGTGGACGTCTTTTGGGCTGAAATGATGATGATGATGATGATGATCAGCACAATGTTTTGAGTGCGTTACATTGAGTTCTACCACAAAACATGATTTTACACCCCCAAAAAAAAAGTCGTTTCCTAGCAATAATTTTTGCGTAAATATACTTAGTTTCATAAATGCTTGGTTGGCGGCTTCGTGGTGAGAAGATTTACACCTTGTATAATAGAATGTAAATTTTTTTACGCCCTCGGATTGACTCACTCCTAATATGACAAAGGTGCTTAGATTATGAAATGAAACGAGAACAACAGCCGACAAACTGTTTTGCAGTTTGGCAGACTTTTTGTATGTTATTGCTATACAGATTATGAATTTAAAAAAAAATACATTTCTGTTGGGCAGGTTTTTGAGCCACCATCAGCTATATTTGTTTTGGAGCGCAGTATTGTATTTCGAACAGAAAATTGGGGACGAAAAAAAAAGTAGTGGTCACCTACAATTTTACATCATCTTCATATGTAAAACAAGATTTCGTATCAGTTTACAATTTTCCAACTACCAGGAAAGCATGAACGAACAACAGTTGATTAATTCAGCCGAGGTAAGCTAATAACTTATGAGAAACCAGTTTACCTGAAGTTGGCGCTGGCTTGTAGTGACTACTTGTGTTTTATTATGAACTTCGGCTCGATGCGTTATTGTTACGGCTTAAGTCTTCAGGTAATACTTTGGGACTTAGTTATGATGCTTGAGAAACTTGCTGGTGGTAGTTTGTTCAATTAAAAATATATGTTTCATCGCGTGTTGTCCCGATTTATTCGGAATTTCGGGATTAGAATGTCCAGTCTTAACAGGTCTGAAAGTCTGAAAACCAGTCTTTCCAAGGGGTATCATATCACCTAGTACTAATTGGGTTGTGAAGGTCAAAAAAGCAATCGCTCCGTGTAAAATACTGGTATTCAGTTGCATCCGGTTAGACTGGAAGCCGACCCCAACATAGCCAGGAAATGCTAGGCAGATGATCATAATCGGGGTTAGAATGATCGGTGGAAAGGCCAAATGCGTGTCGATTAAAAGTTGTTTATTGGATTTGATCAATTAACGCACGTTCCTATTTTTCGGTCAATTAGGATTCAATAGCTTTTCCGCAAGTTACGGACAAAAGAAAGCCAAAATGCCCAGACTATTCTGCAAATTACCGTCTTTTTGTCATCACTTTTCAAAGTTCACAACTCTCATTTCAAATTAATTTCTTTGGTATTTGATAAAACCCCAGCTAAAGATGAGAAAAGAACCTCTTCAGAGATGATTAGCCAATGATTACTTTATAACTGCCATTATATTCAGGTTCTTTGGGGTATTATTATAACAAACTGTGAGTAGTATCAGCATCATCTGTCTAGCCCCTCTATAACTTCTTCGTTTTAAATCTTTCTAATCCAAGAACAAGCTTTCAGTTAATCCTCCCAAAATCACACCATTCACAACTCCGATAAACACACAACAAAAACCAATACAACACAATATACACAAATACAATACAACACGTTTCCACACAACTTTTTACAGCGGATATTACGTGTAACTCGACGACAACAACATGCGTCGCCTATGATTAATGTTGCGGGATGCAAACGCTAGATGTCAGTGTGGTCGCAACGTAGCTGTACGGTTATAGCCGTCAGCTGACGTGTGGATGTGTTATTATGTTTTGATATGGGGACGTGAGGTATGGGGTTATAAGTTTAAGTAGACGGAATTGTGAATCTTTTGATAGTTGAATGTCATCGGTTGTCTTTACGGAGGATTTTCTAAGATAAACATGCCTTGCTTTTACTTTTTAGGGTTCCGTACCCAAAGGGTCATACGGGACCCTATTACTGAGACTTCGCTGTCCGTCCGTCCGTCTGTCACCAGGCTGTATCTCATGTACCGTGATAGTTAGCCAGTTTACATTTCGACAGATTGTGTATTTTTGTTGCCGCTATAACAACAAATACTAAAAATTGAATAAAATAAATATTTAAGGGGGGGTTTTTTTGCTCGTTTTTTATAAATAATGGTACGGATCCCTTCGTGCGCGAGTCCGTTTCGCACTTGGACGGCTTTTTTGAGCTTAATGCAGTGATCCTGAATACCATTGTTGTTTGGAAAACCAAATTATTAAGCAGACTGTTTAGTTTTAAAACTTTCGATTATTTTACGAAGTGTGGTAAGTTTTTATTTATCTTTTTCGAAGGTATGAATTATATAACCAAAGACACAATAGATAGCCAGTGCGAAGGAGCATATGGCAAGAAACGAGGTGTCTGAGGAGATGACGAGTAATAGAGAAGTATGAAAAAAGAAGACATGCTGCACCGACCCAAATGAATTGGGATAAGGGCAAGAAAATCATGATGACGTCAGTATTTACTATAAGGCATGTGCTTCCTTTATACTAAATAGGCACACATATAGTTATTAATTTTTCCTTGGTTAGCTCATTCATCATTCTCTTGCCCTTATCAAAATTTATTTAGGGTCGGCGCAGCATGTATTCTTCTTCCATACTTCTCTATTACTTGTCATCTCATGAGATACCTCCTTTCTTGCTATATCATCCTTCACACAGTCCACCCATCGTTTCTTTGGTCTTCCTCTACCCTTATACCCATCCACATTCATACTCAAAACTTTCCTCACGACATTTTCCTCATTCCTCCGCATCACATGCCCATACCACGACAACCGATTACCACACATCTTTTCAGTCACCGGCGCCACTTTCAGACTTCCTGTAATGTACTCATTCCTTACTCTATCCATTTGCGTAACACCACACATCCCCCTTAGTATTCTCATCTCCGCCACATGCAAATGCCTTTCATTCATCCCTTTTGTGGCCCAACATTCTGATCCATACAAGACAGCTGGTCTAACCATTGTTTTATAAATCTTCCCCTTAAGTTTAAGAGCAATGCGGGAGTCGCAGATGGTTCCCGTTACCTGCCGCCATTTCATCCATCCAATGTTTATTTATTTTCCTTGGCTAGCTAACCCATTAATAATTGCATATTCTGCTTCTTTTGTCAATCCTTTTGACAATGAGATGATGGCCACTGTTAAGGTAATCCACAGCAGAATACAATGTGGTTTTCTAGCTATTCTTATCCAAACATAATCTTCCACACAATCAAACACACGTTTCCTATTAATAACCTGTCTTGTTTATCAATTTGGGCATGTCGTAACCCGCACCATATACCAGCACATATGTCCTTATATACCTACAACCCCTATTCTCGTCGACATTGGGAGTATTGGTCTTATATCGTATGTTTACGTTACATAATTTGTGTTTACCTTTCTGCTATTATTATAGGTTTATTACTATCCAATTTTGTTGGATATTGGCTTATAATTTGTTAAGTAAACTAGTTTTCTTATGTGATTAGTTGTGTAAATATCATCCTAGTTTATATGCTTTTAGTGGTTTCCGGGGATAAGGTTAATCCACTGGCTATCATCATCTGCCAAACCTTTTTCCAACTATGGTGGTGTCGGCTTCCAGTCTCACCAGGTGCAGCTGAATACTAGTATTTTACATGGAGCAACTGCCTATCTGACCTCCACAATCCAGTTAGTACTGGGTAATGCGATACCCCTTGGTAAGACTGATTCATGATTATATTCCAAACACGTACTTAGTTGTTATTATTTTACGAAGTGGTGCGTAATATAATATTGTTAACAAAAAACCTTTTTACTGTTCACAGCTTAGCCGGAATAATCTCTTTGTCCGTGTTTTAATTTATTTTAGTCTGTCGACTGTGGATGATACTCTGAAAAAAAAAACACTTAGTATATCGTGCGTGTATTATCACAAATATGAACATGGACCAAGCTACGATTTTTACATTTTCCCTGTATGTAAGAAATCGTAGCTGGCGGCGTTCTGCAGTATGTGCCTAACCCTATGGTAAAAAGTCGTCAGTATGTATATAATTTTAATAGTAAATAGAGTTTCAGTTTGTCCATAAGTTTTCAGACTAACCTAGTTATTAATAGTTTTCATACCACTATATTCGTAGCAGCGCTACGCACTGACGTAGCAATTTCGTAGCACCGCTACGAGCGACCGCTACACGCAGGCCCGTTCCGGCGACCGCTACGCGGCCCGGACTGGCGCCAAATGCTTGGGCCGGCAACCCGCCAAACGTTTCATCCAAATTGCATAGTTCGGTATCTTACTTTATTATATTCCTTCGCCTAGCTAACATTTTAGTCATCATAAAAATAATTTAAATAACTGAAAACTTCAAAAAGGTTTGCTAGTATCATTCATTCAAGGGGAAGTATTTTAGTTGTAGTCTTACCAAAGGGTACCATCATTCTTGGGAAGACTGGTAAGCGGACTTTCATGTTTATAACTACTCCAAACGACTCACAAATGCAGCCGGTACTAACGGCTTAGCTTGCATTCCGATACGCGGAATGGTTATCCATCAACGGACCAACCTTGACAAACGTTGCTTATCCTTGAAGATCGATACGTATGGCTATTATTATTTAAACACGGGCTCGTGTTTCTCGTGTCTCTTAAGTATCTTTACTCGCGTAAGCTATTATAATGCAGCCCGTATAAATAATGAATGAATGCCATTAATCACTAAAGACTATTAAGGACACGTCATTTTTGCGATGGATGCCCCATATTTCCGGTCACAGAGCTTATCCGATGTCACTTGTCCTCAATGGATCACTATTTTGTAGGTTTTGTTTTTTTTATTCAGGCGGTTTTTGCCTTTTTGTGTAAGTAGATAACGGAATATCTTCTGCTATCGACAATCTTATTGTAAAAAAAAAATGGCGATTTCATTCATCGTGGCAACATATAAAATTTAAATCATTAAAAAAAAAAACATCATCTGCCTAGCCTTTTCCGTAAGTTGGGGTCGGCTTACAGTCTAACTGGATGCAGCTGGATAACAGTATTTTCCATTGAGCGACTGCCTAGCTGACCTCCACTATCCAGTAAGTAGTAGTAAGTACTATCGGGCCACTGACTTAATACATATAATTTAAAATTACAGACAAAACAATTCAAACTATTTTAAATAGTATTAAAAACTATTTCTAATCCTATCAATAACACTTGCAACGGTATATTTACCATGTTTATTATTTGTTTTGAGTTCCCGATATTTCGGCGCTGTTGTAAACGCCATTTTCAAGGATAAATTTAAGTTATTGCGGGTGGGTGTTTATGAGCAGAGAATTCTGTCGGTAAAAATGGTAAATATCCCGTTGCAAGTTTTATTACCAAGTGTTAGTTACCATGTCAGTTTAAAAACTTATATTTCTAATCCTATTACTATAAATGCAAAAGTAACTATTAATTACTGCTGCGTTTTTACACCTAAATGTCCTTTCAAATTTCGATGAAAATGGCTCACAAATAAAGCATGGCCTGGGTTAGGACATAGGATACTTTTTATTCCGATGATGGCAAAACCGCGGGAAAAAGCTAGTCTTAAGCAAAATATACGAAAAGCTGACAAAAAATGGCCTCCAAAAAAATCATTACACTTCCCCAGCGAGGGTGCTAAATCCCCAGATATAAAACGCTAAATATTTTTCGATTTTACGTAAGTATATTTGTTCGGCAACTCATAAAACTTGACTTAGGAGCGAACTAGTCTTGAGACATATTGGCTTCGTCTGATATTGGAAATCTGAGTTGTATGCACCCCATATTTGAGAACCACTTGAATCGGTATGAAAACCCCGCGAATTGAAACGTGAGGAACTACTGACCTAACACGGTCCAAGATTGCAACTGCGATTTGATTTTGAAGTGTCTAATGTTAGGTAAAGTAGGTGGAGAGATTCTGGCACATAAGTTATGTTGTGTAAAAGTATTGAGTTTTATTTATCTTGTCGTATTCGAAAGCCCATTGTTCGGCGTCCTATACTTAACAGGTAATACGATGCATAATATGACGTATATTATGGCCCAGTGCGGGTCGGTAGATGTCACATGTCTTCGAATTTTTAGTTCTAGGACATGCCGGTTTCCTCACGATGTTTTCCTTCACCGTTTTTGAGAGCAGCGGTGATGAATTAAATTACACAAAGTAATGCGCCTGCCTGCGTTCGAATCCACGGCTTACTGCTCGTAAGTCGGGGCTGCCACCACTGGGCCACCGCTGCTCTCCCACTGGGCGACCGCTGCTCTCCGTCGTTGCGTCACTTCAGTGCGATTTTAAGTGTTTATCCATTTTACACACATTATTTTTAAAAGTTGGGGGGGTATATCCCAATTTAATTGAGGTCGGTGCGGTTTCGTTCCATTAGTCGTCATCACATTAGTCACACAATTAATTCATATCTCCATCCTTAGATGGAGAGTATGCTCAGATGGTTAGGTGATGTGGAGAGGATGAGTGAAAGTCGACTAAGAAAATGTATTAATAAGGCTGATGTGAGTGGCAACGCCGGGAGGGGCATGCCTCAGAAGGACATCATCATTTCAGCCGAAAGACGTCCATTGCTGGACATAGTCCACCCCCAAGTGTTGCCACATTGACCGGTCTCGTGCGACACGCATACAGCGGATCCCCGCAACCTTCACCAGGTCATCGGTTCATCTTGTGGGAAGCCTTCCAACGCATCGTCTTACAGTGCGCGGTCGCCATTCCAGAACTCTTCGGCCCCATTGGCCATTCATTCTGCAAGCAATGTGCCCTGCCCACTGCCACTTAAGTTTGGCAATCCTTCGGGCTACGTCGGTAACCTTGGTTCTCTTGCGGATGTCCTTCCTCATTTCTGATTTGATCACGCAAAGAAACTTTGAGCATAGCCCTCTCCATTGCCCTTTGGGTGACTTTGAGCCTTCTGATGAGGCCTATTGTGAGCGACCACGTTTCAGTCAGAAGGACATACACTGACCTTGTTGGTAAGCTCTTTAGAAAGGTCAGGTGCGTAGTACTCGCCACCGGCGTCCGTGTATGACCAGAACTTGGACATGTAGCAGGTGGTATTCTGTGGTTTCTGTCTACCCCATGGGAAAAAGGCTTGATTTTAAGTATGTATGTGTGTATTTCCACCCTACTTTGGTCTTTCCATACTCATGCCAGCCTATATTCATTAACACATATTCCAAACTCTCAACAAGTCATCTTGCTCATGTTTTGCGTTATAACCTTCCCTATTTAAAAAAAAGATAAAATGTTACCTAACACTAGGATTTTCTCCTGTCTCGCGCGTTACAAACAATTAAACTCATATACACAAACAGCCAGACCCGGAACAACTATCTGTAGGCCTTACAGTAATATTTGTTCTGTGCGGGGATCGAACCCGCCACATGCAGCGCAGCATTCAATCGCCTCTGCGCCAACCGTGCCGTCAATTCACGTAGCGTGCTCTGCTTATTAACGTTACTACAACCTATAATTAACACACGTAAATAGAAATTACACGTAACCAAATAAAAGGAAAACATACATCTAAAAAAGGTGGTAATGCGAAATGAATGACGCCCCCGTCACGTGATACCCACCCAGAGTTATGAATAATTTAACCATTACCAGCACTCCCAATTTCCTGGCAACAGGAATAATGTTATTTTTGATTACAATATCAAGTTTCCGACTGCGATCTCCTCTCGAGCAATACATGAGCAAGGTTTTTCGTAAAGTCAATCCGTACGTTATGTTTTGGAAAAATAATTATTGCGTTTTCCAATTATAAGTAGAATAGGGATGATGACTGGGTAAAGAAAAGGTAATTCTATTTTGTCCGTCATATTAGTCTAAAATATTAGACACGTATTTTTTGGTTTAGCAAATTAACATACAATTACATGTAGTTAAAAATCATTAAAGTTGGAGAGCGGGCGCTCACTACGTCACAACCAGGTATATTTACTCAATCGTGACATCATGCGCCATTTCAACTCAATATATCCGTATTTATTTGATGACGTCAAAAAATAAAAAAAGACTTGTCTAATACTTTTTTTATTGCACTTGATACAAAGAAAAAATATCCATCATCTCTAATTGGTACCCTGTGAATTCCTACATTCGTTTTTTAGGGTTCCGTACCCAAAGGGTCAAACGGGACCCTATTACTGAGACTTCGCAATCCGTCCGTCCGTCCGTCGGTTCGTCCGTCCGTCTGTCACCAGGCTGTATCTCATGAACCGTGATAGTTAGCCAGTTGAAATTTCTACAGATTATGTATCTCTGTTGATGCTATAACAACAAATACTAAAAACAGAATAAAATAAATATTTAAGGGGTCTCCCATACAAACAAGTTATTTTTATTCTCGTTTCTATAAATAATGGTACGGAACCTTTCGTGCGCGAGTCCGACTCGCACTTGGCCAGTTTTTTTTTAATAATTGATCAAATCAGTTTTGTAAACTGCTAATGATGTGATGTGATGATGAATGATGTGATGTGTACAAGTGTCAATCTGCGAAAGATTGACACTTGTACACATCATATTATGTTAATAATTTCACAGCGCCTTAGAAGTAGGGCCAGGCGTTTCTTAGCTGCCACGTATTATTTTAATTACTTTATTTTTGTATTATTGATTTAATCTTTTACTCTGGACGCTCTTAATTTGCCCGTATTTCTACATCGTTCTCACATATTTGTAATTTTCAATATGAATGATGTAACCAAGATTTTGTAACATATTTTGATTTAAATTGTGTCCATGGAGTTTCTTGCCTATTCTTCTCCAAAGAGATCTACGCATTGGAATGGGTAACTACAGTACTTTCATAAGTTATAATGCCTTGTGACTGGGACTGTAGCTTCGCGTTTTATTTTTTGTTTTTTGAAGTTCTAAAGTTGTTGTATTGGTCTAATTGAAATAAATGCTTTGAGTTTGGGCTACTTTCATAGTGGTTGAAGTGCTATCACTAACATGTAACTATACTATCAGTCAAATAATACAAATAATAATCAATAAACTTAATATTTCTTGTATAATTACCTCGTCCTCAGTAACCAATTTGGCGGGTACACCAAAAGTGATAAAGCATACGGTGCTCTAACAATAATTCTTTCGTGTGTGCACAACACGCCTCACGAGTCGTATTTATACGTAGCAAGCGATGACGCGCATACTAGTCATCATGATGATGATGATCATTTTAGCCCAAAAGACGTCCACTGCTGGACACAGGCTTCCGCCAACTGTCACCACATTGACATTTTGGGGGGTGTTGCCATAATCGCCACGCTTGGCAGGCGGGTTGGCGATCGCAGTACGATTGTTACAATAGCACAGGGAACGCTGCTGTCCATTCTCTGACAAGTCCCTTAGTCGCCTCTTACGACACCCACGGGAAGATATGGGATGTTGTTATTCTTTACGTTCGACACCATACAGAGCATACTTGTAAAAATTAGTTAATTTAGCACCGAAAGTGTTAAACAATTCTGTTAATTACATGCAGCAAACGCCAAAAAATTAAAACAAGGTTACTTCGTACCTCGTCACATAAAATCAAAATAACATCAAAAACAATGCCATCAGAATACCCGACAATATTTGGCTGTTAATAAACTTCATTATAACCGCCGCTCCTGGCTTCAGTCAATTAAAACGTGAAAGACATGGCCGTCCCTAATTGTGCACAGTACCTTTATTTACATGGTAGAGCGGGTTGAGTGAAATTATATAATTTTATTTTGTTTCATGTATGCGCACTCTACTTTGTGTGATTTGTTTCGTGTGAGCTCCTAACACAGTGAAGGAAAACATCGTGGGAGACTTACATACTCTGCCTAGCGTTTTCCCAAACTATCTCGAGGTCGGCTTACAGTCTAACCGAAGGCAGCTGAGTACCAGTATTTTACATGAACCGACTGCCTATCTGACCTCCACAATCCAGTAACTGGGTAATAAACCTTGGTAAGACTGGATGTCAGATTTTTGGCTTCTGACTACTCGTAAAGCTGACTGACTGACTCAAAAATTTACAAATGCCAGCCAGGACCAACGGCTTAATGTGCTTTCCGAAGCACGGAGGAAACTCGTGGAGAAAGTACATGTCCTCCAAAAAAAACTCTAAGACTTGATGTTAACTAACCTGCACTGGACACGTGGTGTTTATTATGGCTCACTTCCTCTTCCACAGCTCCTAGTGAAAACGTTTATTATACTATCTTATGGCCACGGCTTCGCCCGCGTGGAGTTCGGTAATCGTCCGACGGGATCCAGGTTTGAATCGAATAATATTTATTTGCTTAAAAACATCGTATAAAAAGATGGTAAAATACAAACAATAACAAGAGCAAACATGTTTTTGCTTAACAGTGATAAGCGTAAAAATTTCACAAGCATATTTTTAATAATGTATTTATTCTCTAAGAAGAAACACAAAACAAGACTATCTGTATGCCAAATTTTTTACATACTTTTCAGTGGTTTTTGCGTGAAAGGGTAACAAACACGAAACATCCATTCATACATCTTCTATTAAACCTCACAAACTTTTCCATTTATAATAGTAGAATAAATATGACTTTCCCTCTCCTAATGTGAGTTTCTAAATACATAAACATTACAAACAATTTGTTACAACTGAGTATACCTAAGTCTTTCTAAACTTCATTTACATATTCTTGTCCTTCCTACTCTCTCAAACCTTCCTTAGAAAGAACAAGCAAAAAAATCTCAATCATAAACTTATAAACTTACATATTATAGAAGCATGTAGATGGTTGAGAAAACAGAAAACCTTTCACGAGACGTAGGCTCGTTTCATAACATGTAATTGAAAACCAATATCGAGTAACAATATTAACTTAATATTAACTTAGGTAATAGACAAGTAATCGAAGTAGAACTTTGTACAATTTCCTCCATCTTACTACCTATGGTAATCAGTTGTAGCGACGTTATACACGGTGTCTTTTTAGGGTTCCGTAGCCGAATAGCAAAAAACGGAACCCTTATAGATTCGTCATGTCTGTCTGTCTGTCTGTCCGTCCGTATGTCACAGCCACTTATTTCCGAAACTATAAGAACTATACTGTTGAAACTTGGTAAGTAGATGTATTCTGTAAACCGCATTAGGATTTTCACACAAAAATAGAAAAAAAACAATAAATTAAGGGAGTCCCCATACTTAGAACTGAAAACCAAAAAAAATTTTTTCATCAAACCCATACGTGTGGGGTATCTATGGATAGGTCTTCAAAAATGATATTGATGTTTCTAATATCATTTTTTTCTAAACTGAATAGTTTGCGCTAGAGCCACTTCCAAAGTGGTAAAATGTGTGCCCTCTAATTTCTAAAGTAAGACGATGAAAATTCTGAAAATATTTAGGGTTGTAGAACGTAAAAAAAACTATCAACAAAAATTGGTTTCAATAAGATATGATGTTTAGTTTTTGAGATATGGGACTTTTTCATCAAACTGCAGCAGTAACTTTGTTTTTCATAAACATACTATGAAAAACAAATTTAGTTTTGCGGTTGTGTGGAAGTTTACTAACTAATACTACTAACTAATGAATGACAGTTCAAAATATTGTTATTATATCGTTTGGAGCTATGGAACCCTGTGTGCGAGTAAGACTCGCACTTGGCCGGTTTTTTCAACTTGAAATAGTGATTATAGTGCAATACCTATATAACGACTTATTCTTATACCTACTTTTCTTAAAGCCAGAGTGCTGATTGTTATATTATGATGCAGAGAATATTGTTAAAAATTATCAATAACACTTGTAACGGGATATTTACCAAGTTTATTATTTGTTTTGAGTTCCTGATATTTCGGCGCTGTTGCAAACGCCATGATCACGGATAAACTGAAGTTATGACATGTTAAATATACCGTTACAAATGGTATTGATATAGTTAAAAAAAAAAAACAACGCTGCCAGGTCTTTGGCTTTACGCTTTACGCTTTAAAGCACAAGTCGGCACAAGTTCGCATGAACGTATTATATGTTCACAGTCTTAATAACACTACTCGATGCCACATTTAATATTTTGTTCACCGAAAGATAAGCAATGTCTGTCGGCCTAGGTGGTCACCTATCCACGGACTATCCTACGAAAGCGCGGCTTAACCTAAAGATCGACCCGAGCGGCAGTTATTATTTAGTTACATACAATAAGTAATTCGATGCACCTAACTTGTCTGTCCATTCAAATATTACCCAGCCTGTATACGAGGTAAAATTAACTATATTATACGTGTTTATAGCGATAACTTTGAACCGCGGTTATATTGGTTTCCATTAGTTTAAGGATCTTTGAGCGCCGCCATCATGTTCTTCCAACTGAACTATTTGGTATATTGAATTAGTTACACGTTATGTATAAACAATTGGGCGAAAGTAGTGTTTAATCGTGAAAACTGTGGATAATGTGAGTAAGAAGTATTTTTAACGTAGTGCTGATCAAGATAATATTTTTGCAAAGTTAACTTTTTCTGAGACTTTGTTTTAGAAAGACCTGTTTTACTGTTACTGTTAAACCTAAACTATCGAACTGCTACAGAAAATTGCAGCCGCGGTCACCTCCAAACAAATAATTAAGAAGTGTCTGTCCATGTCTGCACCCGATCCTCAATTTTTCCGTAATTACTAGTTTGAGCGATCCGAACCAGTATTATTTTATTTCATTTATTTATTAAAGTGACAAGGACTCACACAAAAATACACAAATTTCAATAAATAACACAAATAATATATTAAACATACACAATTCAAAATAAAAAAGCCGCATTACACCTTGAATGGTACAATTTATTATATTTTTTCTTTCTTTCTTCATTAAAACTTTCTCCAGAGACACTATTTCTTGTGTGTTTGAGTGGATGTAGTTTACAATCTCGTTTTCGGGCGTTTCCCTATTAATATTACTGATCAGTCTGGGAAATTTCCGATCGGCTGCTCTAAATAGGCACTCGTCATCTCTCGCTTCTTGCCCACATTCATTCTTGTATTTAGACGGATACCTCTTATATTATACTCTTTCCCATGCATCACTATTATTATTTACAACGCACTGCATATCGTGATAACTAACAATGACATCGCTGCCGCGGCATTGCCCTCGTCGAGCATTTTGTGTCGATCACGCGGTCGACACAAACTGTTTTAAGTAGAGTCATCCACACAACATTTTCTCAATGTTGAGCGACTTGTTTTCTCGAAGTCAGTTATCAAATTAAATATCTCAAACAAAAATCCACAGGACTCCATCCACTTTCTACGACTCTATTACGTACCTACACCTCTTACAAAGCTTTACAATTGCGTACCGCATCGCACTGCTGCTTCTCTTTCTCAAAAAATACAACACCCAATTTCAGTATCAAAACAAAACATTACCAACCTTAATCTGAAACTCCAACAAAACCTATAGTCTCTAATACACGCAGAAAATAAAGATATTCACGATATCCTCCAAACTCCTGTCTCCTGGCGAACTTTAGTCGCTGAACATCTTAGTGGATCTTACTGAACACACTGGAACTCTTTCAATCAAAATTTAAGTTGATATTGGAAAAGTTTGCGGGATTGATGCGTACGTAACGGTTTTACGAACGACTTGCCACAGGAGTACGGAGTCCTGTATTATCTGGAATGCTATGCGACGCGATGGAATGATGTAAGGAATGCTAAATTTGCCCGGGTCGAGAGTATTCGATTCGTCACTATTTGCTCAAAAGCGGTTGTGGAGGAGCTCGTGGTTAAACAATCACAGCCGCACGGGTCGATCTTCAGATTAAGCCATGCCAACCTATTACCGGTTGTTCCATGGATGCGTTACCAACCATTCTTACCAAGGGTCATCGTATTATCCAGTACAAACTGGGTTGTGCTGGCCAGATAGGCATTCGCTCCATGAAAAAAACTGATACTCAGCTGCATCCGGTTAGACTGGAAGCCGACCCCAAATAGTTGGGAAAATGCGAGGCAGATGATGAGTATTTTTTGAACAACAAAGCTGAAGTAATTTAAACGCACAGTCGACTTTCACTCGACTCAAGCCGATCGGCAAACTCCGTTCGGCAGGTACCATTGCTGGATACAGTTCGGGTATGTTCGGCACACTTCGAGCTAAGCGAAGCGTTTTCCCAAACTTCATCTACATAGATTCGATATGAAAATCATGGTTTGTGTGTAGAATCACTAAAGGGAAGCGTATTTCCCAAACCATGTTTGATGTCGTTAATATTTAGCGGATTGACCACCTTCAATGCTGCTGATTGCTAAGCGGTTGGTCCTGGGCATCGCCATAATGTTTAATGGGTATTCCTTGAGGATATCGTTAGGAGCAGCAGCTTGCAATTGAGCCCAATTAATGGGAATGAGCCCTGTTGAGCCTCTGATGATAAGTTAACATATAAATATAGGAATAACAAAGCAGCCTAGCTGTAGCATTTTGATTGATATCCTATTAGTATACGCCACCTAACTTTCAATTCCTAAATAGTGTTGAGTTTTGTCAATGGTCGGAACTATCAGCTATTAGTTATACGGGAAACGTGATATTTACCATGTTAACTATTTGTATTGTGTTCACGATATTTATTCTGTGTGCAGTGTTATTAATAGTGTAAGAGACCATCATCATCATTCATCATTCTCTTGCCCTTATCCCAATTTATTTGGGGTTGGCGCAGCATGTCATCTTCTTCCATACTTCTTTATTACTTGTCGTCTCATGAGATACCTCCTTTCTTGCCATATGATCCTTCACACAGTCCATCCATCGTTTCTTTGGTCTTCCTCTACCCTTATACCCATCCACATGCATGCTCAAAACTTTCCTCACGACATTTTCCATGTCAGTTTAAAAACTTATAGTATTCGAAACGTTGCCCTACTTTCACTATTCCAATTTCCTAATTTAACTAAAAAATCCATCACCAAAATATTTTATCTTCAGTATATCTCGGCATCGCTTTATAGCATTCACATCTCAAATAGGACTTCGAGTAAGAAATTGGTAGAGATAAGTGGTCCGGTTCGAGTAAAAACTTTACTTGTAACTATGATGTTTTGGGGGATGTTTACGCGAAACTTTTCCTCCAACCCCCCCTTTTTGTTGTCAGGTTGTTACACTGATATTAAACACACAATGGAGTATAAAATTGAGAGGATTTTTGGACGGTTTAACTTTAATGCGTCGTGTTTTGTTTTATACAGTGAGTTTTCATGTATTTTTTATTTCGTATCGTCTAGTTTACTTAGTGATTGTGTTCTTCCCCTTCTGTAAGAATGATATCATAATAAATTACATGATATCTGAAGATGTAACCTGACACAGGTTGCTTGGTGGGTGGTGGTTTCTTTTCTACAGTTTTAAATGTTTTTACTCATGTTTCTAATGCGATCGCATAAGAGAGAGAGAGAGTGTATGGGACTTTTTTACCGATCTGTTCATACTTGGCCGTATTAGGAACCTGTATCCTTGTACAGGATACATACAGGTTATTTTAAAGAAAATTAAATTATATGTTTTTATATCCGCCATGATCACGGATAAATCCGAGTAATAATCCGAGTATATCCGTGATCAAGGCTTTTGCAACAGGGCCGAAATATCGGGAACTCAAAATAAATAGTAAACATGGTAAAATCCCGTTTCTACTGTTATTGATATAATTAAGTTAACTATCAGAACATAGTTTTTCACTGCAGACCCTTTAGCATATTTTAAAATCAACGCATCCTCCATTAAAAACCAGAAAAACATACAGCATCAACATAACAATTACTATTCACGTCACTCCCTGACGCCATAATGCGCAGGCGACGCCGACAGACAGACAGATAGATAGAGAGCCAGCCAGTTCAATTAATTAGTAATAGTACCTCGCATTTACGCTAGTAGTTATAGTAGTTATTAAGCGACCGACATCCGAAAACATTTATTTTGATTAAACGGACGATTTTAGTCAGAACTAATTGATGTACGCATTGGGCGAATTCGTACAAAAATTTCACTCTGAAATGTTTTGATGTTTCAACTGTTATGGACAAAATTATGTTTTTTTTTTATTCTATGTTGTTAATGTTTATAATTTATTCCTTTGTGACATTTAATGATTTTTACATGAATATTTACTTTGTTTTTTTTTTTTTTGTAACGTATTTTATTATTTTTATTTCATTTTGTGTATTTGAATTGTGGTGACATTTAATGATTTTCATTAACCATTTTTATTGTGGAATTAATTTATTTTATTTGATTATTGTGAATGCGAGGACCCTGTGGGTATTTTATTTTATTTTGTCTAGTTTTTTGTACATTTTTCTTTTCGGTTTTAAGGATTGTCTGGCAGTTTGAGTACTATAAGCGACCTACACAATGTCCTCGTGTTTTATTGTTCGTCGTGTCGTGGAGCTCCTTGAGTTATGAGTTGAGCTACAAGATAACTGGCAAATGCTTGCACTGGCTGGACAGGTGCACTCAAATCTGTGTGGTTATTTCTTCAAAAGACCATCTCAGACACTTATCTGCATAGGACTCATGTGAGTTGGCCAAGATTATGTCTAGACCTTAAAAGAGACTTTGATCTCTAAGTTTGTTTCGGCTGTTTCTTCTCAGAGTTACTCAGGTACGAAACACCGGCCTCATTTAGTTTAAAAAAAAAAACGACGTGTAAAATCCAAAAATGGATTTGGTTTAGCTCTTAGAGTATGGGTGTTAGTCTTTTATAAACCAAGATACAAATACTTACTTTCAACCTGAAGCGCTTTGTTCCGTTATCAAACAATCCATAAATTAAATTAACTTTCTTTCAACAATTTAAATATTAATTGGTAAGTTAAGTAATTCCCAGAAAAATAATTAAAAGTAAGCAAGACCACAAACTATGTTCAACAAAGTGAAAAAGAGGGAACAACCTCTCAAAGGATTTTTTCAAAGAATTTTGTTCTATAAAAAACAATATTTTCTCCATTTTACGTTACCAGAGAGCCATCAAAAGTCTATAAACAATTTGTAAGAACGTTTCATAATATCATTAGTCTGTAATTTAAATAAAAAGAAGTGTATATTGTCCATGGTCTCCAAAGGAGGTTCGATGTTTTGCCGCTTCCTTCCTCTGATATGCTAATGTGAACATTCAGAATAAACTGTTGGACATCTTTTTGATTCATTTTACTTTGTTAGAATATTTTAATGTTTTAACAAGACTTCGGGAAAACATTGCGATTTCTTACGGTAGTATTTTTTGCAACGGTTGAATCCGCTATGGACCGACGAATCTTAGATGTCAAATAAACAGAAACACTACACTGGGATCAAATCGTTGACGTGGCTTAAAAGGCTGTCCAACTTAGATAAGACTGGGCAGGACATGGCTATCACATGCTGAACGACCCGTAGACGAACTGGATGTCTTCTTTGAGAATTAGAAAGAAGAAGCGCAGAATCGTGACCGTTGGAAGGAATGGAGATAGGTTTCTTTTCCCCAGTAGTGGGACAAAGAAAAGACAACAAAAGAAAAAAAAAACTAGGGTTATGAGCAACAGGCTGTAAAGTTACTCGATACTTCTTTGAAAAGGGAGGATCCCCGATCAGGCAGGTGTTGCGTCTGGTGGGCTACTGCCCGACAGTTGCTGTCGGGTTTCTCTATACAGGCTGACTTTGAATAAATGCGACAAAAAGAAATGGGAGCTTCAGTTACAGTAACATAATAATTCTAAACTGTTTTTTTTACAATCTAAATCGTTAAAAAAAATTACGTGATTATCGTTTTAAAATGGTCCATTGATGTTATTATCTTTATTTAAGTACGAATTATCGGTATTCCAGCAAATAAATTAATATGCAAAATAAATAAGAAAAATTAAAGTATCAAAAATATCTCGTCCGACTCATCGCAGTGCACAATAATCGTCGTGGAGTACTCATGTTATTAAACGTTGCCGTTCATAGCGGTCATTTACCTAATTTTGCCTATTTTCTAGTGTAAGTATCGCGCGACGTTGCCATACCTCGCATAAGCGCCAGCGCCGACATCGACATCCCTTCCCGGTGACCGCCCCGCCGCGCACCCTTCCTTCGTTCATTAGTCGTCCTAAAACGTTTGTAGGTCACGGTCGCGCGCGCATTCCGCAAATCCTACTTTACGTATTGCGAATAATTTGTATTGTTGTCTTGTGATAACAATGAGCTCCGGCTCATTATTTCAGTGAAGTGCGGGCTTATCTCCGAAGTGAATACGGTGATAGGTGGATAGGTCGCGGCGGACCCGTAGCATGGCCGGCACGGTCACCTGACTTAGCACCGTTAGACTTTTATTTGTGGGGAGAAATAAAAAGACTCGTTTACGAACGCGAGTCCGAAACTTTAGACGAGCTAAAAAATAAAATCAGGAGTGCATTAGAAACTGTAAAATCACAAACTTTAGTATTTGCGGCGCCGCGCCGTGCTCAATTGTGTTTACAAAACAGAGGTGGATACAACAATTATTAAAATACACGTAAGTGTACTGATTTGATTTATTGTAAATACCTAATAATTATTGTAAATACCTAATTATTATTGTAAATACTGTGATTCCAACTTTTTAAATACGCCAATAATACAATAATTGATTTGTTGTTGTAACAAACATTATTCATGTTATACCTCTTACTAAAACATTGTTTTACTATTTACTTTTATTGTATTTTTGACCGTCCTAAGCCGACAAAAGTATGAAGGGAAATTTGGTCTCACAAAATTTTTATTAATCGTGCGCGCGGGAAAGAGATGCGCGGTCGGCCGGACGGACGGGGGCGGCGCGATCATTCATACCGAGCTGCGAGAATGTACCTAAATCGTGCCCACTACGCGAAAACGGTAGAACGCGAAATTCTTTGATACTTTAATTATTTTAACGTTTTTCGTAACAATGTTAGATTATTTTTTAATTTTACATTTGATATGTTCAAATTTTTTTTGACAACACGTATTATTGAATATTTAAATTTGTCGCATCTATTCAATTTCACCCTAGTCTTAAGTCGATGTAAACTTTGCTTGCGCGATTCAGACCATATTATTTCTTCTGTTTTCTCATAGATGGCGCTGTAGTAGTTTTTGTTGTAAGTTGCTTTTTTGTAGGTCGACACAAAACCATTGTACGAATACCCTCAGGATGCCGCTGGAGTTGTGCCGAAACCTGCCGGAACAATCTCCTAGCGATTCGGCAAACACTTCTGATGCGCTACCGGCATCTGGAAAGCTTCGTCTACGTACGATAAAATTAAACTTACGAATTCTAGAAATCACCTACAATAGATTTTTTTTTGTATTCATATTTATGACTTTTCCGTAGTAATAATAATACAGAACTGTTCCTTATACCTTTTCTAATTACTTGCAATGTTTACCTAAATAGATATCGCAACAACGTTCTTTGAAAAATCAATGAATACGCGACACTTCATTCAGAACTTCCTACTTTTCAAGCTAGCTTTTCCCAGTTTAAATGTATTCATGCACAGAACCATATTAATGAAAAATACTAGAAATAAAGTCGCAACAAAACGAATGACATTACCTTGTTCGAAAAAAAAAAACTATTTCACTGTGGTCTTATTCTGTTCCTCTTCACAATCTTTTATCCACAACGAAAAGGTAGAATTGACACATTCCTGACCAGTCTAAAAAGATCCCTGATACACGATATGGAGGTTTAAAACCGTTGGAACTTTTTGTGGAGACGGGTCTATGGTGCTGGTTTTTAGTTACCACGCGAGCGATTTTTTACGTGGGGAGGTATCGGTATTTACATTGCAAAAGAGGTTGCCGTGTTGGTTGGCCGTTCGGGAGGGCCTTTGGAGGGCCGATAGTGAGGCATTTATGTGCCACCAATAGTGCGAATTCACCTTTTCCCCTTTGTGGGATTACTAGTTTGTAAAAACAACGGTGTATGTTGTATTAGTAATAGGTTTGCGTGTTCTGCTTAGTCTGAAAAAGTATATGAAGATGTAAGAAAAAGTTTTGGTAATAAAGGAATTCTGAAAGTCTTTAAACATATCATTGCTTTCAACCTAAAATAAAACAGCTTAAACCGATTCAAAAGGTTTAAAAATAAAATACAAACTCGCAAATATTTATTCTGTAACCATGTTTCCAACTCCAACAAAGCTTTCGGTAAAAGTAAATAATACACGAAATAATCTAAATACGTAGGAGTAGTTACTAGGCCCTGTTATTTATCAAGTTTCCGCGTCAACTCTCTCTCTCGTTCTCGGTAAGTACTGAGAATCAGAAACCCTTGTTTACGGTGTGCCGCGATCATACTCCAATAATTTTCAAGCGGTGTTTCATTCCCAGAAGCGATGCACGATGGTTCTGGTAGTTACAAACGTTTTCCCCTTACAGTCTAAGCGGCTTATCCCCCATAACCTCCAAGGTTCAGACCCCATAATACCCCCATTGAAGAATGTACCCTTTGGCAAATGTTTAAGCGGCGCCGCGGTGTAAGGAGCTTATACAGGCTGATTTTTTTTGTGAGCGTTGATGGCCAAATCCGAAACTATGAGGAATAGCGAAAAATGCTCAAAGGAGTCGTGAGCCTGATTTTATTGAAAACTAAAACACCAGTTTTTATTTTTGAAAAGTCCACATTCCTAGCCATTAAGAAGGTTCTTCTGCCCCAAATCAAGGGGTTCCCCTTGATTTGGGGCAGAAAACTTCGGTTTCAGGTATCACCTGGGGTTTTAAACTAAAGTTTTAATTTCTATCCCACACCATGCGCCATGAGCAAAAAACTTAAGCCAAGTCAGGCAGCGCGGCGGGCCATCGTGTTTTCAGCTAGATTTTTTAGTTCCCTGGGATTCCTGGGATTAGGATTTCATTCGATTCAAACTGAAAATTCGACCTGGGCGTTCATGCTTACTAGATTCTTAGGCTACGTTATTTAACACTGCACTTTGACTGTTCTCTTTAAGATTTACTTACAGAATTTAAGACGTACTTTACTTTACCAAAGTCCTTCCCCCTTAAGAGTCAGAGAGTGAGAGAGACAGGGAAGGACTCTGGTAAAGTAGGTGCTATGTAACGTTTATAAGTTTCAATCTAAAGCACGTATGTTGGCTTAGTC
This sequence comes from Cerastis rubricosa, assembly GCA_949152445.1. NCBI lineage: Eukaryota > Metazoa > Arthropoda > Insecta > Lepidoptera > Noctuidae > Cerastis > Cerastis rubricosa. The sequence continues at coordinate 8,189,238 of OX424547.1, forward strand.
ACAATCAAGGAAGTAAAATTCTTTAAAGAACAAATAAAATTAGATAAAAATAATGTATAATATGGAAGCACGTATGTTGGCTTAGTAACAATCAAGGAAGTAAAATTCTTTAAAGAACAAATAAAATTAGATAAAAATAATGTACACTTCTGGACACATCTATTGGCCCACCTTGTATTTTCAGTTTCGTTTGGTCCTAGCTAAAATTTTTTATTAGGTCGTGCAAAAAGTTTTTATGCAGTTTTGAACCTGGCACATTCACAATTTCATTCGATAGTCTTTTTTTGAATTTCGAACACAGAATTTAAAGAAACAAAAGACAATTTGGAGCCTGTTTGTTGATATCAAACAATCGAATACTAAGAAAACTTGGTTTTATTGGTTTACTTGGATTTAATTCTTGAAAAAGTGATTGATATCTTTGGTTTTGCAACAAACATTACTTATTCTTAACATTAAGGTGAGGTTCTATCAATAATCTATGGATACTTCACCTGAAGTCGCCGCCCAAGCTGTGGCACTTATTCAGGCCGGACACAGCCAAAGAAACGTGAGTGCTCAACTTAATTTAAGTCGATCTGCGGTCCGAAATGTTTATCGGAGGTACCTAGAGACTGCGGTTTTGTTCGTCGCCAAGGAAGGCCACGATCTCGGGTCACAACTGAAAGGCAGGATCGATTCATCGTGACGACCAGCTTGAGAAATCGTCACCTTACCTCCATTGAGATACAAAATCAACTTCGCGACTTCCACGGAGTATCTGTGAGCGCTCGAACTGTTCGGAGAAGGTTAAAAGAACGCGATATGGTACCACACAAGCCAGCTAATGGGCCCAAACTAACGCGAGCCCACCGAACAGCGCGCCTTCATTTCGCACGCAGTCATTTAAATTAGACATAGCAAGATTGGAGCCGTGTACTCTTTTCTGATGAGTCTAAAATTGTGTTACATGGCAATGATGGAAGGAAGAAGGTCTACCGACGTAAGGGAGAGCGTTTCGCATAATGCTGCTTTGAAGAGAGGGTTGCTTATGGCGGTGGCTCATGGACTGTTTGAGGCGGTATATCCGTGAGCGGCAAAACTCAACTTGAGGTTGTTACAGGACCACGGCTGCCAACATTAAATGCTGAAAGGTACATTCGTGAGTGCTTAGAACCTCACGTGATACCATACGCGGACTATGTGGGCCCAAATTTCCTTTTATGCATGATCATGCAAGAGCCCATGCGGCCGGCATCGTCAGGGAATATCTTCGGGATGTGAACATCACAGTTATGGACTGGCCAGCCAGAAGCCCAGACATGAACCCCATTGAGCACATGTGGGACGAGCTAAAAAGACGTGTTAGGGCTCGTCAGCCAGTTGCCCAGACGATGCAGGAGTTGAAAACTGCCATAGAAGAGGAATGGGAGATGATCCCTCAAAATTTCATAGAGCGGTTGATAAACTCTATGCCTAATCGTATGAGAGCTGTGGTAGATGCCCATGGAGGCAACACGCGTTATTAAATTAAACCTCCTTATTTAATTAAACCTTGTTTCTCTCTTGTTAAAATGATTACCTCTAGCCTGAATGAGAAAAGGCCAATAGCATCGATATTTCTAGATATGTCTAAAGCATTTGACTTCGTAGATCACAAACTGCTTCTCTTTAAACTGAATCGTTATGGTATTAGGGGAAACGCATTACAGTGGATAGAATCGTATCTAAATAATCGACAACAATGCGTAGAAATATCGAGGCATACAATATCAGAAAAAAAAAATATAGATCCGCTTATCGTCAAAACTCATGTGGTGTTCCCCAGGGGAGTATATTGGGACCCTTTTTATTCTTGCTATATATCAATGATTTGCCCAACGTAACCCCATATTCATGCATTCTGTACGCCGACGATACAACTCTTAGTGTTGAACTCACCGATGACAATATCAACAAATACGAAAATGAGATAAATGACACGTTAAACAAAATAATAGAATGGCTGAAAGACAACAATTTACATGTCAATATTAGTAAAACCAAACTTATGCAGTTCCAAACTTACAATAGCAACCGTCAAAAATTGGAAATTAGATATGCAAATAACGCTGTAGAAGAGGTTGAAAGTGCAACTTTTTTGGGTATAACATTAGATAAGTATTGCAACTGGAAAGTACACATTGACAAATTATGCACTAAATTGCAAAGATTTGTATTTGTCTTAAATCGAATAACTCGCGTAGCTGGTATCAATGCAGCACTTTATGCTTATCATGGTTACGTAGCATCACTTCTCCGCTACGGCCTCATTATATGGGGAAATTCTGTGGATACTATTAAAGCATTCCGAGCCCAAAAGAAATGTATTCGATCAATGACTAAAGCCCAACCATTACAAAGCTGTGTCCCAATCTTTAAAAAATTAAAAATATTACCACTCCCATCTTTATATATATTCGAACTCTGTATCTTTGTACGTAAGAATTTAGCTTTATTTAAAGTACACAATGATGTTGTAATAAGGAAAAGTAGAAATATCCACAAATTATGTGCACCACAACGAAGAATTAAACTATTTTCAAATAATGTTTACTGTATGGCTATTGAAATTTATAATAAATTACCTAATGTCTTTAAAAGTCTTAACCTTATGACATTTAAAAATAAACTATTCAACTTTCTGTTGCAAAAGTGTTACTACTCAACAAATGAATTTTTAAACGAAAAATTTGATTCAAAATTTAAATTAGACAACGAATTACCTCACAATAATTGAATGGAATTTCATTTCTATGACATTGTATTGTTTTTTCTCTTCATTGTATTTAATCATTAATGACATTTTATTTAATAACCATTGACATTGTATTTAATCATTCATAAAATTTTAACTAATAAGCCTTGACATTATATTTAATCATTCTTGACATTATAATTAATATCCTCTGAAATTGTATTGAATAATTCTTACATTATAATTGATAACCCCTGACATTGTATTTGATAGTAGTTAACGTTTTCCTAATTCCCGACATTGTATGGTTTGTTATTAATTTTAATTCTTTGAAATATTTGTACGCTGGAAACAGCAGAATATCATGGACATTGTATTTTGTGTAACACCTATGTAACAACAATATTCTAACAAATAAATTTATTATTATTTTATTATTATTATTTAACCTTTATTTGATAAAACATGTTTTTTATTCAAAAATCAATTGCCTTTAACAAGGTGCATATCCGACTTGTTAGGCGTAGCTCCATGTCGTATGGTATTCTGAATTCAAATTTAAAACAATACGATCGAAAAATATGGTAAAATGTATCAGGTTTAAAACTGCATCAACAGTTTTTATTCAATCTAGCAATCATATTTCGGTAGGGGCCATCGAAACCTAAACTCTAAGGTGGGCCAATAGATGTGTCCAGAAGTGTATAAGGATAATTGAATATTTATTCATTAGGATAGACTTTTAAACAAATTAGGTACAGTCAATTGCCCATCAGTAGTAAAACTTGCACAACGAAAATGGCTTTTACTGCCACAATATTAAAGCACTCTCAATGGCAAATACGTCTTGTTACCGTTACTCCTAATGTGTGATTGTCTATACCTTCATCCTCTCACTGAAACTGCACTACTGACAATTCGACAAAATTACCAAAAAAGAAGAAAACTAAAACAGATCTCTTTGGGACAAATTCCAGTTGCACAAACGTGACCACAGCTTACAATTATTTCAACATTTTTTTTCCATACACTACCGACTAGGTAACGGGAGGTCTTTTAGTACCAAACCAACCGCAAAAACTGTGCAAGAAAATATGAATTGAATTTTTGGTGCATTTTTCGTTCTGTATACCACTCATGTTGGTTTTGGACGTGGCCTATTGTCGGTCGATGGTTAGGCTAAAACGTGCTAGCGATTTGAAAAGCTCTTCAATTTCAGCTAGGTTAAAATTTTGTGGGTAGTTGTATTTTTTGTTTAGTAAACTAGCGCTATTTGGGCTTTTGTTTGTGTGGGAAAGTTGTGTCAGGTTCCGATGTGCAAAATAACTATTTGATGTTATTTATTGCGAATCAGGTTTTAATTAAATTATTTTATTATATATTAATTTATTTTTGTAATCGATTATATTTATTACAATCGACTAAATATGCTGGCAACACCGGAATCTGTTGAATTTGTGTGAAAGCTTTCAATGCGTCATAATGGCCGGCGACGGCATTCAAAATGCTCTGGTGCGGTTGGCACTCGTCGAGGTCAGACGCACATTTGGTATTTTGCATTAGATAACAATATTCATAAAAAGTACCTAGGATAGAATAGTTTTAGTAAAATAATTGTTTAAAACCCTATAGTATAGGATCCCACTATACAACGACCTTCACCGTGCTGTTTAATGGATGAAACTTATTTTATATTAATATGTCAATAAATATATTGCATATGGGTTGTCTAATAAATTTAAGTCAGTATTTTTTTTATGTTTTAAACAATTCTCCGGTTTGGTTAATAGACAAATCCCATACCAATCGAAAGTATGAAGCCCATAGAATATGCAAACGTTAGGTTGCCTTTTCTTTTCCCGTCACAACTCTCGGGTAGGCAGGTATAAACAGGTAAATCGATACAAGTAACTTGCACCGGTCTGGTTAATGAATAAACAAAGGCAACCTAACGTTTGCATATTTTGTGGGCTTTGTACTTTCGATTGGTATGGAATTTGTTTATTAAACAAACCGGTGAAATGTTTCAATTTTTTTTTTTTTTATTTTATTAATTAATCATATCCTGGACTGAAATTTTTTAGGCAACCCATATGCAACATATTTATTGACATATTAAATTTAATATAAAATAAGTTTCACCCATTAACCAGCTCAGTGAAGGTCGTTGTGTAGCGGGATCTTAGCCTACTAATCTTTATAGCATTGAAATAAATAATTTTTATACCAGGTGCAGCAGTTTTATTACAGTTGTGTGTTAGAAAAAATACTTTAACAAAAATGAACATTTTCGCGTTAAATATTAAATTCTCAGGAAGTTCATCTTCATAAGCTCAGCCGATTCCTCTGATGCAAAAACACAACTACCATTTTAACCGACCCGGGAGTCGAATCCAGAACCTGATGCTTAGCAGTCGCGATTGTAACCACAAGACCAAAGAGGCGGTCTTCTGCAATGTCTTAAATGTTCACTTTTAGTATGATTAAAGCGTACCTTGGCTCTGTATGGTGTCGGACGTAAAGAATAGCACCATCCCATATCTACCCGTGGGTGTCGTAAGAGGCGACTAAGGGACTTGCCAGAGAATGGGCAGCAGCGTTCTCTGCGTGCTTTTGTAACAACCGTATTGCGATCGCCAACCCGCCTGCCAAGCGTGGCGATTATGGCAAAACCACCCATGTTATGTCAATGTGGCGAAACTTGTGGGAGGCCTATGTCCAGCAGTGAACGTCTTTCGGCTGAAATGATGATGATAAAGATTTACCTTAAACATTAACAAATCTAATTAATTACATTCACAAACTATTAATAGTAATACGCTAGCAAATACACCAATTATGAAATGTTACGACGACAGAGTTCAACAGATATTTGTGCTATTAACTGTGTCTTCAGACTTTACATAATATATGAGATGAATCAAACTATTACTGAGATTAGTGAGTCGAGTCGTCGCGCAAATATCATGTAATATTTATTAGCATATACGAATATATGTTGCTTTATCTCGTGGTATATGTATAGAAAACATTTCCTCATGTCATAATCTTATTATATTTCGCAAAATTAGCTATATATATTTGCTGGAAATGTAGCTGTCTAGTTGTTTTCGTTGATTAGTTTAGATGAAGGAGAAAGTTTGAGTATCTGAGAATTTTCTCCAAAATTTTGAATGACAGGTTTGGGTTAATTGACTTATAGACTATCATCATCATCATCATCATTTCAGCCCGAAAGACGTCCACTGCTGGACATGGGCCTCTCCCAAGAAGGGGGTTTTGCCATAATCGCCACGCTTGGCAGGCGGGTTGGCGATCGCAGTACGGTTGTTACGAAAGCACAGAGAACGCTGCTGCCCATTCTCTGGCAAATCCCTTTGTCGCCTCTTACGACACCCACGGGAAGAAATGGGATGATGCTATTCTTTACGTCCGACACCACACAGACGCTATAGACTATAGGACTTTTATATTCAAAAGAAAATGTTTGCAAGACCACAGTGCAATAAAAATAATGTGTATCAAAATCTTTTACTCTGCTAGAAATGAAGCTGTATGTTCAATAAAAACGAAGACAACAACGTGATTGAATCTCGGTAAACGTTTTCCTGTAAGATTCTAGTAAAGGCGCAGTCCCGTACTAGCCTAGGTTGGTCCGTGGATGGGTGACCACCCATTACATACCGAGTTCATCCGTGCCTCGGAAAGTACGTTAAGTCGCTGGTACCGGCTGTTATTTGTAGATCTTTGTCTATCGTTACAGGTACTCAGAGGCCCGAAAGTCTCACAACCAATCTCACCAAGGAAAGAAACAAAAAAAGTATTTAGGTAGGTACTCAAGAGGTATCATTATCATCATCATCATTTCAGCCCAAAAGACGTCCACTGCTGGACATAGGCCTCCCCCAAGGCCACATTGACATAAGGGGGGTTTTGCCATAATCGCCACGCTTGGCAGGCGGGTTGGCGATCGCAGTACGGTTGTTACAAAAACACAGAGAACGCTGCCGAACGTTGCTCTGGCAAGTCCCTTAGTCGCCTCTTACGACACCCACGGGAAGATGTGGGATGGTGCTATTCTTTACGTCCGAAACCATACAGAACGTAGAAGAGGTATCGTATTACTTCAATGCGTTCGTGGTGGGAGTACCGAATTTTTATCTGCCTATCGTGATGCAGGAAGACTTTTGGCCGCAGGACGTGGTGTTCCGTCGCTTCCGCGGACAAGTTCCACTGGTCAGCCAGCACAAGTGAAGTGCTACTAACATAGTTTTAAGTCATATTTATTAAAAATTAAAAATTTAAATTATTTATTTATTTATTTTGTAATTACTTTATATATGTTAGTTTATAAGGTATGGACCATTTCGGGAGGTTCCTGCACCGAATCGGGCGGGAGGAAACGCCCGGGTGTTACCACTGCGAGGATCGGCCGGAGGACACGGTGGAGCACACTGTGGAGCTGTGCCCTGCTTGGGCTGAGCACCGCCGTGTCCTCGTAGCGGCGATTGGCGGCGGCGACCTCTCGCGTCCGGCCCTGGTTCAATCCATGGTCCGGAGCGAGAGGGAATGGGAAGCCGTCGCCTCCTTCTGCGAAGCAGTCATGCTAGCGAAGGAGGTGGCGGAACGTGAGAGGGAGAGAACCTCACGTCCCAGCCGCCGCGGGAGACGCCCCGGGCGTCGGAGGCAACCAGTGGCCCCCGTAGGCGCGCACCGTAGGCGCGGGCCTGTGGACGGTGAGTAATGGGCTAGCTCACCGTCCGTCCGTCTTATGACGACAGACCGTGCCGACGGCGCGTTCGTGTTCACGCGCGCCTCAAGGAGATGTCAGCAAATCGGAAGGGGTCCGAGAGGGCCGATGCCTGCCAGGGCTGCGGGTTGTTCGAAAGAGATACCGTGCCCCTGGAACACAAAGGGCTAAGAAGGAACATGGATGGGTTTTAGTCAGTACAAGTCTGACACTCCCTTCCGCTCCGCCCAGAGCGGAAGAAGTCATTTGATGATTTCCCATCCTAAAAAAAAAAAAAAGGTATTGGCCATTGTAGCCTGAAATAAATGATGTTATGTTATGTTATTTATGTTATGTATTACCCAGTACTAAATGGGTGTTGGCGGTCTGATCGTCGCTACATGTTAAACACTCGTATTCAGCTGCATCCGGTTGGACTGGGAGCCAACCTCAACATGGTTGGGAAAAAGCATAATTGGAAAAGCAAGACAACTATGTAAGTTGTTTTTTTTTTATTTATCATCTGCACACGTCAAACAAACGGTTTTGAATTCTCCAGTAGCAAACTGGCAGCCATCAAGCATACATAAATCATTAGTCACTTAACTACGCAAATCATAAGTCAAATAAATCTACAACACAATGGGTAGAAAAGATGGCGTCGTATGACGTATACATACGTTTATAACTGGGATCGGAATACAATACGGAACCACGCGTATTGTTTGCGGACCCATTGTGCTTTCAATAAGCCTTCAAGAATAAGAGCCTTGTGTGGACTTTTGAATGTACTTGAATGTACAACAGTCCCTTGAGACGGTGATTTTAAATTATTAGGTAAGTGTACATAAGGAGTAGGTACGAATATATACGGCACGTGTATGATGTGTCTGCCTTGTTGGTTAGTGGTGATGACTGCTGATCATGGGATCCTGGGTTCGATTCCCAGGCCGGGCAAAGTGTTATTGGGTTTTGCTAATAGGAGATACTCAGTAGCAGCCACGGAGTCTGGATTTGTGGCTATTTGATGGCAATAGGTTCGCCCTCCATTACATGGGACTCAAAAATAAATGGTGAAGAGTGTACTAATAGGTGCAACTCTGCTTAACCCTTCGAATATTACTTACGTGATATTATGTATGATGTAAACGGACCAAGCAGAAAGGGTATGTTCTTCACTTAGTTCTGCCTATCCCCACGAGGAGAGGATGTGAGTTTCTTATTGTTTAAGCAGAAATGTACTAAGGATTTTCTGTTAGGGCTTTAAGCCAGGTGTAATGACAAGGCTGAAATTCCTATAATTGTGAATTAGAGGAAAAATACACAAGACCTAGTTAACTAATATTTTCTCTGAAAGTTATCGAGGGCACCTAAGATGAACCATGTAACGCCAGTGTGCAACGTAAGTATGCCACCTAGATTATATGTACAGTCACGGACTTTTACTGATGAGCCACTTTCAATCTTTCCAATTCGCTCTGTATGGAAAAGCTAAGCCGGCAGATATAATCTGGCTAGCTCAGCGCGACAAAACCAAGCGCTCAACTGTAGCCCAATTGACAACAAAAACGACACAGTTTTTTACAAAATTATACTGAACGCATTTTAACAAGTTCCCAAGACTCCCAGTACCGTAATTCCTTCATGTGATAATATTATTCAGTCGGATATTTATTACATATTCATGGTATTCGTTAAGCCTAATAATACGCACCGAGGGACGGCCCTAATGTAAACGATGTTATATATTTGGTACTAACTATACAAATAATGTTTGTTTGTATGTTCCGAGAGCTATATTTAGATCTCATGATTGCTGTCATATTAAATATGAAACAAAACACGTATGTTTTGGAATGTTAAGTGTAGAATAAAATGCTAGTAGATTTTTAGCAACAGACTGTACTTCCAAAATGGGTTTTTGGAAGTATAAATATACAAGGTTAATTGTTATAATTAAAGATATTTATTGCTTTTTTTATTTTATTTTTATTGTAGCACACGAGGTTGAGGAACAGATAATTATTTATACGATGACAGCAAACGTAACACATGTTCATTTGGATACATGAACAGACATTGACCAACACTAGCCAATTTACACAAGAGCAAAAGTAAGAATTCAAAACATTTTTCTTTGTTGACAGTACATAAGAAACTAATACTAAATATATAAATGTTGATATTGGAAAAAAAATATACATGTGTATGTTTAAATTATTCTTAAACGTTTAAACAATTCTTACTGTTATGACGGCACGGTTGGCGCAGTGGTTGAGCGATCGACTGCTGCGCTGCGAGTCGCGGGTTCGATCCCCGCAGGGAACAAATATTTGTATGGCCTACAGATAGTTGTTCCGGGTCTGGCTGTTTGTGTGTGTTAGTTTAAATGTTTGTAAACGCACCCACGATACAGGAGAAATTCCTAATGCGGGGCAACATTAAAAAAAAAAAAAAAAGCTGTAGTTGACTTTAGAGTGCTCACCAATGAAGCAGAACGCACTTGGCACGTTCCTAAGAAGTTAGATTGATGACTAACCGTTAACAGTTCTTGAATGCGGTTTAGATGTCCGGTGGTTAATGGTAACAAACCAATTATTGCTGTAAGCATGGGTGTGTACTACTCATTTACCTACTAAACTTAAATTAACCTTTCCTTTGCCTGCACCTAATAATGTTTTTAACATCTTGCATGCATATATTTTCTCGTGTGTATGACACGTGTTTATGCAAATAAATATTATCTTATCTTATCTTTACAAAATCAAAATATTTTATTTTACATAGTTTTATTTTTATTTTTATTGAATGCCATCTCGCAGTTCAGCCTCTGAGGCTGCTTAACCGGGCAAACCTGTGGATGCCTAGAATTTAAGGCCTCCAGCCAGGCAAAAAGCTTATAAACTAAGCGACAACGCTAAGGGCACCCCCTGTGGGGTACGAGCCTCGGCTTAGGGCGTCGCTGAGAGAGGGCAGCAAAGGGACAGGCTGGATCTGATTTCCATTATTTAGGGGTCGGGGGGGGGGGGGGGGGTATTGAACATGGACGTCGCGACGGGCCTCGGCGGATAAAACGTCGACAAAAGGTGCACGGTTCGGGTTGGTCGTTTCATTACGTTACCTACTCCTTTTACAAAATACTATTCTGTCAATTTTATTCGATAAAAACACTCTAGTTTAATACTATCAGCCATCATCACAATCCCACCACAAAAAGCTTAAAAACACTTGCTTTTATTTTACAGAAAATTATTCAACTGTTAAAAATTCATCGAATACAAATTCAGGCCTTTCAGAGAGCGTCGCCGCAGGCCAAAACAAAGCACCTACCTGCAGCTTGTTTTATATTAAGCTATTAATTAATAAAGATGGAAAGCGAAGCTACGAAAAACGGCTAACTTTCTCATTTTCAACACGACCCAATATAACGTTTAATTAAGTCAATTTTCTTTTTTCTTTCTTGTAATAATTACAAGTTTCGGCTTCTTTGATCTAATTTTCTATGTATTTAAAACAGCTGGGTAATTAAAATTTATGGAAGATTAATTGTAAGGAATCGTCGAAAAGAATAATAGAAAAGTTGAGTTTATTTTAACAGCGTTGTTTTGGGTAGGTCTGTTACGATGTCCATATTTATATCTATTGAGGACGATGTAACAGAAGGATAACAACTGTTGGATAGTATAAGTAAATGGAAAATAGTCGACCCCACATAAGTTGTTTCTAGAAAATAAGAATCATTTCGACTTTTATTTTTGAGGTGAAAAGTCACGTTTTCCGGTAGTACTCAACGTGACGCACTCAAAATATTGTACGGTTGGATGCATTGAATAGTACAGTGAACATAGAGGTAATTCAAGTAAAAAAAAATGGTTGTCTGTAAAGTCGGTTTAAGGGCGATAGTTTAACGTGACAACGTCATAACAAAGCATTGATGAATTGATTGCATACTTTTATGAATAGCAAGCCGAATGCCCAAGCCGATCGTGCCTTTCGCTCGCTCGTGCAGCGCTCTCGCTCCGTTCGTAACGTTACAATGAGTCATACTTTTTCGTGCGTGCAGCCGGCGTTCATCGATTTTTTAGACGATGTCACGTCAAAAAGTTGTGAAAAATTAGGAACATACAACAATATCTCCTAAAACTAGAAGTTAACTAGAAGGTTCCTAGGGTGAAAAAAAATGATCGCAATGACGACAGATAATACAAGTGCCTACTGGCTTCGTTAATGGTATTTTTACACCCTTAATTGATTCGATATCTTGACAGTTCACACATTCCCTTTGTGAACACTTGGTTGATGAATAATCTTGCGAAAAACCTGTGTCTAATCTAACCTATTGAGAGTTTTTTGAAGACACTGGGTAGGTCGAATCATTATTTGTCTTCCAAATTTGCAATTAGAGAATCTCGTAGGTACTTCAGTTATCTGACTACAATACTATCTATCATCATCTGCGTAGCCTTTTCCCAAATTATCTTGGGGTCGGCTTCCAGTCTAACGGGATGCAGCTAAGTACCAGTATTTTACATGAAACGACTGCTTATCTGGGAAAAACTGACCCTCTAACAGGGTAATACGATACCCCTTGGTAAGACTAGATGTCGGGCTTTTGGCTTCTGACTACTCGAAACGACTGTCAAAGATCGACGGTCAACGACTAAACGTGCTTTTCGAGGTACGGAGGAAACTCGGTATGTATTTATGGTCACCCATCCACGGACCAACCTCAGCAAGCACCGCTTTACCTTAAAGATCGACCCGTGCGTACTTTGTTATTAAGCCACGAGCTCCTCAGACTACAATACTATCTATATCATAGTAAAAGTTAGGTATCCATTAAATATAGGCGTGAAAAGTTATTTAGTTCAATTAGTTAACATTTCAAAATTTATTGTAGAGCCGGGCTCGGAACTAATAGTCGTTATAACTCACCTCAGCTACAGTAAAAATGTTCAGTTAAATTGTAGCCACTGTAAACGAACTACTGAAAACGACACAATGGCTTATGGCTTAGCAAATAGGTACGGGAATAGCAGTAACATGTGATTATATGATGCTACGATCATCTTTTAGTGGACATGCGTTATGATTATGAGTAATATTTTTAATTAGAGGTAAGTTTAAATGGTCAAACTGTAAGCAAAAAAGTCAGAAATGGAAGGAGCGTCCTCCTTACATTTCTGCCAGACCTTATCCAGTCCGTCCAGCCATCTCCTTCGTGGCCTGCTACAACCCCGCCTCACTGTATCAGGGCATCATTTTCTGCCTTTTTTTGCCTACAGTTTAACCATTGAAAGTTACCTCTAATTAAAAATATAACTCATAATCATTACGCATGTCCACTAAAAGATGATCGTAGCGTCGAGATGGCTGGACGGACTGGATAAGGTCTGTCAGAAATGGAAGGAGGACGCTCGGGTTCGCGAGAAATGGAAAGAGTGGAGAGAGGTCTTTGCCCAGGAGTGGGACAGATTTAACCAGAAAAAAAAGTTTAAATCAAGCAGACGTTTGTCGCACTATTATAAGTAGTGAATAGTAAGAAGTTAATATAGTGGTATTAAGAATACTCATGAAAAAGATGTGGTAAAACTCCCTCCTTCCCTTCTACACTACTGGTCCAGTGGTACCGAGGGTATTTGTAAAATACATATAAATGCGTTCCCTATTACACTACATAATTTATTTTCGCTACTAGATACAGGTAAGTAAAAAACACTTGTATAATAGGTGGTTGGGCACCCTATGTGACCCAAATTATTATGTACAATATTTATTTCTGCTAAGCCTTAGTATTAGGTCATTTCTCTTACAATATTTAATTTGTTTCGAATGGTTTTCTATATGTCAGTATTTGAAGCTATTTGGTTCATGCGCCACAAGAATCGTGCTCTTGGATTGGTCGAACCTGGCGACACCAGCGCCATAGTTTTGGCTACCATCCACCGAAGGCGGTCAAATTTGACATTCCCCATGTTTGAATCTCGGCGTGCTCAGCGCGTATTTTTTGGTGCAGAGTTTTCGTATAATTTACTCTGAGATCGACAGCTAAAGGTTTCAAGAACCCGTGAAAATACCCAGCAGTGAACTGACATTTGTTTCGTGAAAGTGCTTCACGGTGTGAGCTGCGGACAAGAGCTGGTGAAGGCGTCCTTGAGCTGGTCTGAAGGTTAGTGGGCCAATAGTTTTCAATGCTGACGTCGAAACCATGTTTCTCTTTCTTCAATTCACAGGGATATTTTCATAGGATTCAATCTAATTAGTCTCAAAACATAAATTTTCATAATTAAGCTCCCCGCGTGACATCGGCTATTTACACGCCGCGTCACCATTTTATTGGTCCTTCATAGTTCGGATATTGCACTAGCATATCATATTTTCATTCAAAATACTTATTAAAAGTATTATTATCCATATAAATGTTTGGATGTTCGCAGATTTACGTAAATTTTTGGTAAAATTCTCGTACATAAATAAAGCGTACCGCCATTGAGCGCCGGTTACGCCATTTGCAAATTCCACATATTTTTACGTCATTTAAAATTATTTCACATAAAATTATTTTTTCATATTTTTTCTCATATTCACTGTGAATTCTTGCTTTAAAATGCCTACGGATAAAGAAAATGCGTACTCAATGGCGTCTAGTGATCCCATTGATAAACAGTTCGTCCTTATGACGGCAAAAAAAGAACGACTTTTTTCGCGGATGAATGATTTATTTGAACTTTCGAAAAACATTTCTAATTATGCGTCTAGAAGTAATGAAACTTTCATGGCTAAGTCTGAATCAATTGATGAGATGCGCAGTCGGTTCGAGACGTTGTTAGATGATTTATATGGTCTCCAGTTATCACATGATTTGACGTTTAAGCCGGACTACAAGCCTTTAGATGCGTTTGATGATCTATATCTTCGAGTAAAGCATACCCGAAATAATATTATTCAGGCGTTGCGATCAGATGAATCATCATCGCGAAAAGACTCGTCTAATTCTAATGTCACATGCTACATTAAGTTGCCACCAATAGAATTGCCAAGTTTTGATGGCAAAACACAAAATTGGCCTAAATTTTATGAAAGTTTCAATTCGAATATTCATAACAACAGTCAGCTTACTGACTCGCAGCGCGTACAGTATTTAGTAGGTAAACTTACGCACGACGCACTCAAGGTGACGGCAGGCATTGTGCCTACGGGTGAAACCTATAATATTATCTGGGAAAGTTTAGTAAAAAAGTTTCAAGATAAACGTGCATTAGGCACGCATTATTTAAATAATATTCTTGACTCTAAGGCTTGCACAAACACGTCTAATAGTCTTGATACATTTATTGGTATGTACGCCTCCTCTGTGGCGGCATTGAAACAATTAGGTATCGAGGATTTGTCCGATTTCATCTTATCTCATTGCGCACTTAGGAAAATCGATACACAGACAGTACAAGCGTTTGAGTTAGCGTTTCGTAATAAAGAAATTCCGTCTTATAATGACTTGGTGTCTTTCTTACAAGATCAAGCAAAAATATTGCAACGTGCAAACAATAACTCGACGCGGACATCGAACACTGGCGCGAGCGCAAGCAAGCCGTCCACTAATCAGTCGTCCCGTCCTCATACCTACAAGTCGTTCGTCGCAAGTAATGAGAGTGTGTCTACTACCCCGCCGACGAAATCGTGCGAATTTTGTAACAAAACCGATCATATAATATACGCTTGTTCTCAGTTCAAGAACTTAAGTTCTCCGCGCGCGCGATTTGAATTCATTAAATCAAAACATAGTTGTGTTAATTGTTTAAGTGGGTCACACACAGTTACGTCTTGTAAATCTACGCATGTTTGCGATATATGCAAGAAAAAACATCACACTTACTTACACTTTGATAAAAAAGATCATAATATTGAGTCCAATACTTACGTTCAAGTGTCTCAACTCCCTACCGGTCAAGGGTCATCGACGTCACCTGTGGTCCCGTCGCGCGATTCGTCCGGACAGGCCGACGTAAACATAGACTCGCGCGTTATAAAAAATTGCTCAGCTGATAACAGTGCACCTGTTTCGGCTGCGTTGCGCATTGATAACTCGAAACATAATGTTGATGTTTCCTCTAGTATTCCCTCACTGTCATTAAGTGCTGAAGTTAGACCTAATTCTTCTATTTTATTGTCAACCGCACAAGTTTACGCGAAATCAAAAAATGGTAATAAAATAATAATACGTTGCCTTATTGATAATGGCTCTCAAAATAACTTGATAACCATTGATTGTTGCAAGGCGCTTAACTTAGTTATAATTCCCTTGAGTAATTCTTTTGTTAAGGGAATTGGCTCCGCGTCTCGGCCGATATTGGGATACGTTCATTTGGACATTGAGTCTCGCGTATACCCAAATAATAAATACACGATACATGCACTTGTCGTTGACTGTATAACGGATCAGCTACCTACTCACTATATAACCAAGGGTGATATCGGCTACTTAGAGGGACTGCCCCTTGCTGATTTGACGTGGAATATTCCCGGGAACGTGGACGTCGTACTAGGTGCGCAATTGTTTTCGCATATTTACTTAGGTAACAAAGTTGAGTCGGGCACTAACGCACCCCCCGCTTTATTAACCGCGTTCGGTTTCGTGTTGATGGGTGACTATCCCTGTAATGAGTCTCAAAATAAAATAAATAAAACATCTTTTTCTGCACTCGCACTTAATGATTTAGTTCAGAAATTCTGGCAACTGGAAGAAATACCTAATATGCAATTTTTAAGTCCTGAAGAGACTGAATGTGAGAACTCGTTTGTATCGTCGATCACTCGCGCTGATGATGGGCGGTATTCTGTCAAGTTACCTTTTTCTAAAGACCCGAGTGCACTGGGTAGCTCTCGCAGTGCTGCTCAACGTCGATTGATGGCTTTGGAACGCAAGTTCAGACAATCGCCTGACTTACGAAAAAACTATAATAACGTAATGAATGAGTATGTCGATAAGGGTTACGTGTCACTTGTCGCCGAGTCTGATATTACTGACGAGGGATACTACATCCCGCATCACGCTGTTACCCGTCCGGATAAGCCGATGCCTCGGGTCGTACTTGATGCTAGTGCCACAACTCATACTGGATTGTCATTGAACGACGTGTTACATACCGGTCCTAACTTACAGACAGATTTATTCTTGCTATTGCTTGATTTTCGGCTTTTTCCTGTTGCTATGACTGCGGATATAAAGCAAATGTATTTACAGATTGAAGTCCCTAAGGAACATCGTAAATATTTGAGAATCTTATATAGATTCAGTCTTGATGATTTAATTCGAACCTTTCAATTTAATCGGGTCCCTTTTGGACTCAAGTCAAGCCCGTACTTGGCAATGCGGACTATTCGCCAATTAGCCCAGGATATGAGGCCACATTTCCCGGATGTTGCCACTGTGGCAGAGTCTAAACTTTATATGGACGATTTGGTTTATTCTATTGCTGATGAATCCAGCGCCATTCTTCTTTCACGAGAATTGATCTCGTTGTTTAAGTCCGGTGCTTTTGATTTAGTAAAGTGGTCGAGTAATTCTCAAGTGCTACTTGATGATCTTCCGGATTCGCATCGCAGTACGGTAGACTTTTGTGATGATTCTTCTAACAGTGTTTCGAAGGTATTAGGCCTCTCATGGGCAACAGTCGATGACAGCTTTTTCTTCACGACTCTTAATGTAGAAGAGAAATGTACGAAGCGGAGCATACTGTCGGTAGTCGCCCGACTATTTGATGTCCTCGGCTTAGTAGCTCCTATAATTTTATATGCCAAGTTGCTTATCAAAGATCTGTGGCTGTCCAATATTGGTTGGGATGACACTCCTCCCGAAAGCATTATTCAAAAGTTTTCGGTGTTCGTACAAGAATTTCCATTAATTTCATCTCTGAAAATTCCTCGACATGTAGGCGTTTTACGTGAGAGCACTGTGCTAATCGTTGCCTTCTGTGACGCCAGTATGAATGGATATGGATGTGTCATATACCTACACACTACTGATCCTGCTGGAAATATTACAGTGCGATTATTGTGTGCGAAATCAAAGGTTTCCCCTACCAAAGTAACCACACTTGCTCGCTTGGAACTTTGCGCTGCGGTTCTTATGTCCAAGCTGATACGTACAGTTCATGAAACTTATCGTGCGCGTCTTCCTATTGCAGGAACTTTCGCGTTCTCAGATTCGACCATCGCTCTTTCATGGATACATTCTTTACCACATCGGTGGTCAGTATTTGTCAGCAACCGCGTTGCCCAGTGTCAGGAGAATTTACCTCCTGAAAATTATTATCACGTCGCCGGTCGTGAAAACCCGAGCGATTGTCTTTCGCGTGGTACGTTGCCTTCGCAGCTCATATCGCACGACTTGTGGTGGAACGGCCCATCGTGGATTCGCAATCCACATTCGGAATGGCCCGTAAAGCCTTTTACTCCGTCTAATGCAGGTCAATTGCCTGAACACAGGGCAAATGTACTTACTGCGACAGTTCAATGTGAACCAATGATCCTAAATGAATTAACTCAGCGTATATCCTCTTCGGATAAGCTTCTTAGGATTGTAGTTTATATCCTTCGTTTTTTAAAGAAGGTTTCTTCTTCTTCTGGCGTAGTCAATAATCTTATGACCGCAGAAAAGGTTGTGATTCGTTCTGTTCAAAGAGCTCATTTTGCAGAGGATATCAAAGCTCTTAATAAAGATAACTTGCCTTCAAAAAAGCTGCAAAGCTTATTCGTGTTTCTTGACGAAGATGGGCTGTTGCGCATAGGAGGTAGACTATCTAATTCGGACTTGCCATTTGAGGCTAAGCATCCTCTTGTGCTCCCTAAGCATGACCCCGTGGTGGATCTTTTAATTGATCATTTCCATGTTATGAACTGTCATACAGGCCCAGGTCTGCTTATTTCCATTTTACGCCAACGTTTCTGGATATTGGACGCCAGGACCGTTGTAAGAGCTAGGGTGCGGAAATGCAACTACTGCTTCAGAGTAAATCCATCACACCCAAAGCCCATGATGGCAGATTTGCCGTCATATCGTGTGTCGGAAGCTAAAGCCTTTGTACATACAGGCGTTGATTACGCGGGTCCAGTTCGTATAACGCTTACTCGTAGAAGAGGTCAGCATGCACAGAAGGCATACATTTGCCTATTTGTCTGCCTTGTAACTAGGGCCATCCATATCGAGTTAGTCTCGGAGCTAACTTCGGATGCCTTTTTAGATGCATTTAAGCGGTTTATCTCTCGTCGGGGCCCTGTTTCATGCCTATACTCCGACAATGGCACCAATTTTGTGGGTGCAAAGGCACAATTGGACAATATATTTAAATTTCTGATTGACTCCGAATTTCAAATTGCTCTAAAGCAGGAGCTTAGTTCACGCCGAATAGAGTGGAAGATGATCCCACCTCGGAGCCCACACTTCGGTGGGATTTGGGAGGGGAACATTAAGAGCTTGAAAACTCACCTTCACCGAGTAATAGGAGATCAGCTTCTCACTTACGAGGAGTTGCAGACAGTATTGGTTCAGATAGAATGCATTATGAATTCTCGTCCACTTACTGTTGTGTCTTCTGATCCTTCACCAGAAGTAATAACCCCTGCGCATTTTTTAATGTCAACCCCGTTGCAGTACTTGCCTGCCGTGGATTTGAAAGACGTGCGCATTAATCTTAGTCGACGCAAGCAATTACTAGATAGCATGGTTCAGTCTTACTGGAAAAAGTGGCGTTTAGAATATCTGCACACGCTGCAAGTCAGGCAGAAGTGGACCTCGCCTGACCGTCCTATAGAAATCGGAACTGTTGTACTTGTGGGACAGGATGATTGCCCTCCTTTAAGATGGCCGTTAGGTGTAATCACGGAAATTCATCCCGGTTCTGATAAAGTTGTTCGGGTTGCGACGGTTAAAACAAACTGTGGAATTTTCAAGCGTCCGGTTGTAAAACTGTATCCCATACCAACGCAATAAAAACATAATCTCTTTACTCAAATTATTTTGCACAATGTAATTAATTTAATAAACATAATTCTAACAACCATAACTCATTTATCTTTATTAATTTGTCTTCTTTTGTAAGTTCTGCGAACTTCCAAAGCGGGCAGCATGGTTGGGCACCCTATGTGACCCAAATTATTATGTACAATATTTATTTCTGCTAAGCCTTAGTATTAGGTCATTTCTCTTACAATATTTAATTTGTTTCGAATGGTTTTCTATATGTCAGTATTTGAAGCTATTTGGTTCATGCGCCACAAGAATCGTGCTCTTGGATTGGTCGAACCTGGCGACACCAGCGCCATAGTTTTGGCTACCATCCACCGAAGGCGGTCAAATTTGACATTCCCCATGTTTGAATCTCGGCGTGCTCAGCGCGTATTTTTTGGTGCAGAGTTTTCGTATAATTTACTCTGAGATCGACAGCTAAAGGTTTCAAGAACCCGTGAAAATACCCAGCAGTGAACTGACATTTGTTTCGTGAAAGTGCTTCACGGTGTGAGCTGCGGACAAGAGCTGGTGAAGGCGTCCTTGAGCTGGTCTGAAGGTTAGTGGGCCAATAGTTTTCAATGCTGACGTCGAAACCATGTTTCTCTTTCTTCAATTCACAGGGATATTTTCATAGGATTCAATCTAATTAGTCTCAAAACATAAATTTTCATAATTAAGCTCCCCGCGTGACATCGGCTATTTACACGCCGCGTCACCAATAGGCATACATACCAGAACTTAAATTTTATTTTTACTGTTTCTTTTAATCCATAGTATATATTGCTGTAAGTTTACCTAATTTTCGCTTCGCTGACCCCAAATAAATTGGAATAACGGCAGGAGAATTTTAATATACATCGCGGTCAGGGAGGAAATTAAACTGAATTCAGTGGGCATTTACATGTGCTCTTGATTTAAACAGGTAGGTTTAATAAACATTTATTTTATATGAATGCTTTATACATCCACTAGCGACCCGCCCCGGCTTCGCACGGGTGCAATGCTGATCCTAAACATACTACAGAATGTCTGTCGACATCACATTGGAAACCTCTAAAATTATCAGTGTTTCTCTACTATATTATGCATGTATTACCTATAAACCTTCCTCTTGAATCACTCTATCTATTAAAAAAAAAAAACGGGTTGCACTCCGGGAGTGCCGGCAGAAGTGAAAACTTGAATAGTAACGTTGTGCATTTTTGGATATGGTTAGGAAATAATTTTGAACGAATTGCTTTAATTATCTAGTTCTATCATTTATGTGGTAAAATACAATATTCATTTATTGCGCTATCATACACAAACATGACAACTTACATTACATAACAAATTTAACACAGAAATATTACGATACGTTTTACGAATTTTACCTCTTTGGAGAAATCGAAGGTTTTGTTTGTGCATAAGATAATTATCCAGTTTTGGAAAACCAAATTCAATGACAGATGTCATAAAGTTCAAATTCCTTCGCAACCTAATGTCAATTCGTCTTACGAATTTTCGATCAGGACACGTGACCTGACGCGAGTTTAAGATTTTATACCCATTACAGAAAAAGTGCTCAACGCCGCTAAAGAAGTTTTCACTTCAAAAAACTCGCATCACAATCCGTTGCGAAGTATAAAAGATCTAAGCATACATAGGGACAGACAGCGGGAAGCGACTTTGTTTTAAACTATGTAGTGATGATAGTGATACTAATTATCTACAGCGGCTTTCATGAACTGTTTTTGTCTATAATTATTTCATAGTAATTATGAAACTGATTGCGCTTGAACATGGTTCAGATATGCTGACCGTGTTCAGTCTCATAACATAGCATCACGCTTATGATCCCCGCTGGGTAACGCAGAGGAGTATTTAATAGTACACCCACATTCCGCCAGTTATGATTAAAGTCCTTATAATTGGGGGCGAGCCTATTGCCATAACCGGGCACAAATCCGGACTCCGTGACTGCTACTGAAAAATTCCCAATAACATTATGCTCGACCTGGGAATCAAACCTCATGCTCAGAAGTCGCTCTAGCGACCACTAGACAACGAGGCAGTGAATGAGAGGTATTACGTTTCATTGGTGAAATTTTTTCTCTTAATATTATGACGAAAATTAAATTTAAAATTTAAAAAAACCCCAACACAAAAAAACAATAAAAAAAAATAAAAAATAAAAATTTATCCAAGCGTCGTAGCGTCGGGGGTCCGCTTTGTTTTGTGCTTGTGCTAAGTGGTCTACTTAGGGGCAGCCGCCCCGCCCCCCATTCTGGCGATGCCTATGGTGACAAGATTTCAAATTTCGAATCGACCAGACCTGTGGAAGTTGTTTAGATCCCTTCATCATCTAGAAAAGAGGTGATGATCTTCAAACGGCCGAGCAAATTTTCTAGAAACATAGCTAAGAACACTCTCGATTAAGACAACTTTCAAACGAAACCAACTTTATCGAAATCGGTTCATCCGTTTAGGAGCTACGATGCCACAGACAGACACACAGATACACACGTCAAACTTATGATAACCCTCTTTTTTTGGTCGGGCGTTAAAAACAAATCCACTTATGTGCATCTGTATGCTACCTTGTCACGCTGAACTGATTACGAAGTTTGGTACACTAGTAAATCATGCATGAACTGAGGTTCCATGGGATCATACTGCCAGTTTTTTTAATGCACGGTAATGTTACGATACACGGTAATGTACGGCATGGTTGGCACCGTGGTTGAGTGATCGACTGCTGCGCTGCGTATCGCGGGTTCGATCCCCGCACGCAACAAATATTTGTATGGCCTACAGATACTTGTTCCGGGTCTGACTTAGAAATATTTAGTAGGAACTATGCATCATTATTATGATCAAATATTGTATTCTGAACTATCAAAACGCTGTCAAATTTGAAATTGTTTACGGTTATGTAGTAGTTTCAGGAACGTTTTTCTTCGCCAAATACATTTTGGAAAATAGCCTTGTTGCTCCTCGATTAGAATAATTAATAATTCGTTTAAAATAAATACGAATTTATGTGTAACGTTATGTATGCGTATTGTATGCGTTTCACTTTTTTGACCAAGCGTGAACCTTTTGATTTATTTCGCGAATCGACATAGCGGGAATCGACATAGAGAGATGATTCAAATCAACATCATCATCATCATCATCATTTCAGCCGAAAGACGTCCACTGCTGGACATAGGCCTCCCCCAAGTGTCACCACATTGACATAAGGGGTTTTGCCATAATCGCTACGCTTGGCAGGCGGGTTGGCGAATCAACATGCTCCGGTTCCAGTTACCCTTACTTTTACATATCTCTAGAAACCTAGTCGCATAGAGTAACACTAATTCCAAAGACACATTACGTAAGTAAACTAATAATATCCAACAGTATCAGGCAACACAAGTTCCTTACACACAGCTCCCGCCTAATGACTTCAT
Source organism: Cerastis rubricosa (assembly GCA_949152445.1). NCBI lineage: Eukaryota > Metazoa > Arthropoda > Insecta > Lepidoptera > Noctuidae > Cerastis > Cerastis rubricosa. Next base: position 8,212,124 of record OX424547.1, read on the forward strand.
ACCAAACTTTACCTTAGGGGTCCTCCTTTAATCACGTTTTGAAAAGGGGGGGAGAGGTAAGAAAAAAATCAATATTAATCAGGATGGGTGGGCGAGAGTATAATGTAAGAATCACGTGTATTTTTTTTTGTGGGACAAAAAAGTGTATTTAAGGACATGACATGTAAAGTATAGTCAGGAATAATACGAGCAAGCGGTTCTTAGTCTGAAAAACTCGCATGCGAATTTTTGTTTTAAAAATTGTTTTCTTTTTTAGAACAGATTCTGTACTATCTGATCTTTTTAATAACGAATAATTTATTAATATTTTATTTATTTGAAAATATGGAGAGCAGAAGGAAACTGTTGGAGGGGTAGCTTAAAACCTCATGACGTAGCACCAATGGGGAGGCCTGTAAAAATGACGCAAAAACCTCACGTGATGAAAGGATGACCCCTTACCTACACGGAGCAATCCCCAGTCCGGGGCAGTTCTAGAGTAATTCCAGGTATACCCTACGAAATAAGTGGAAAAGGTAAATGGCGCGAAAAAATAGCCTAGAAAGACTCGAAACGAGAGAAAACGCCACAATTTAATTTCATGTTTGCCTCGGGCCCACAGTTAAAGAGAAGTTCTTACTTTTTATCATTTTATTCAGTTGAGCTGCAATTACAGTGTATTGCATAAAAAACTCTGTGTTTTTACACTTTCTTTTACACTGTCGAGCTAACGGAGTTAGTGGGAAATAACAAGTTATTCGTCTCGGTTGATTTTTAGTGTTTGAGTCGAGTAATTTTGTTGTGTACTTTACTCGTATCATGTAAATTGCGTTTTTCTGTTTTTTAGTTTGAACGAATGAAGTTTCGTTCAGTTTGAAGTTGTGATGTATGAGTTGGGTGTGCTACTTGAATATACAGTTCTATACCCGGAGCAGTGTCTGTTGGAGTTTATCTTATTTTTCAATCAATCATGCCTGCAATGCGCGCTTATGGTGAGTTGAAACATAATTGATTTTGTTTTATTGCTAATAATACTGGCGATACGCTACTAGAAGCATTATTTATTGATTTTTTTGTTAAACAAAATCTTGTTAACATGCCGTAACTATACATAGTTACATGAGGATATTAGTCAGGTCATATTTGTTAAATATAAATAAATGGGTGATTCTTTGAAGATGCGCATTTTCGGAGTTCCGAAAAAAAATCAAATATTGCTTCCAATTACAACTTTTATGGATTTAAAGTAAAGTTCTTTTAGTCCAGGTTAAGGAAATAAAGGGACAGTATTTGACCTGCTATATAGGTTTGAATCTGAAGCTGAAAACTTTATGAGGTATTGAAACATACGTTGAAAGAATTTTCAGAGTCGTTACAAACTGCTTAAAAGTGTTCTTTAATAAGTATAGTTTTGCTAGTTGGTAAAACCATGTCGTGTCACTCATCATCACATCTTTTATAACTTCTTGAGCATGAACTGGTACATTTTGGGAATTGGGATACGAATGGTGATGAGATTTGAGAAACGTTTATGAATATATATAATTAAGTTGTTTATAACAATAAGAATATATTATGTGTATTCGTAAATAGTGTTGGAGCTATGTTTTGCGAGAAAAAACTTTATACCTCACTAAGTAGTTATTTGGGACACGCCGCGTAATATGCACATCTTCAAAGAATCACCCAAATACTTATGATCGATTTATTTATATCCGACAACATATTAAACAACCAAACGCTATACAGGCCCAAATAAGGTCTCAGTTATGTATAAAACATAATAAACAAAGCACATAAACACAGCACAGCACAGCATTATGCTGAGTGGTACCCTGCTTGTCGCAGTCACGACGTGCAAGTTGTCAACTTTTTTTTGTAACATCTGTTCTTATAAATATTTGTTATGCGATGTTTGTACGTCTAATGTTCTTTTTTATACAAATAAACATTCTTTCTACCAAAAGATTATCTTCAAAACTTCATAATTGTCTGTCATGAAAGCTTACCCAGCAGCTTACCAGTGATTTTAGTCATCCTTGTAATTAACGTAATTGGCGTCATTTTACTTGTAAATGTTCGTTTGAATTTATGTATGAATGTAATGTTATACTGTCATGCTATGTTTTGTTTTATGTATGTGGTTAAGTGCGGATGTACACACGTAAATTAAATTACTGTAAGGTAATGTGTTGAAGTTAGAAATCTTATCTTTTTACTTCGCTCTCTCTGCTTTGTTGGTCTAGTGGGTCCTTTTTTTACGGATGGGAAATCATCAAATGACTCCTCCTGCTCTGGGCGAAGCAGAAGGGAGTGTCAGACTTGTACTGACTAAAACCCATCCATATTCCTTCTTAGCCCTTTTTGCTCCAGGGCCACGGTATCTCTTTCGAACAGTCCCGCAGCCCTGGCAGGCCCCGCAACCCTGGCAGGCACCGCAGCCCTGGCAGGCGTCTAGTGGGTCCTTGGTTCTACTATAAGGTTCATGGCATCCAGGGTCAGGGTACTGGCAAGTAAGTTGCTGTGCCTGACAGGGTCCATACTGATCTCTTATTTGAAAACACCATCTTTGCAATACACATGGAATGCAATAAAAAAGAAAAATAAAGAAACATAGAACTTAGAATGTACCTAACTGAAGATATGATCCCGTACTTTGCTAGTGTCTCTACAGCTCTGCCCATAACCTGAATGTAAGCCTGTTGTTTTACCATTATGCTTGTGTCAAATACGCATTTTAAAAAGTAAATAAAATTTGCGATATAGCTATGTACTAGCGCAAGTTTTAGTTTAACATGAAAGTCCATTATTGATTAGGAGTGGATTTCAATAATAAATTAGTACTTCTAAAACACCACCGACTTTATAAATACCAATCTTGGATTCCTTAGGAAAGACTTTGAATACTGTGCTAAATGTCCGTGTACCTACTAAGTGTAACGTCTATTTTTATAACTCTACAAACTCTCGATATCCGGATATCCAAAATCATTATTATGACTTCGTATTACTTGTAAGTAATATTGAACTAAGAAACTAATAATATCAAACAATATTCCCTGAACCGAACAGATTAAAGCGTTTATTGTAATTGTTAGAAGTCAGAAGTTGGCGTAATCTGCTCGATGTTAATGCCATACTTGTGCTCGATAGCAATAATAATAAATTGTGACATTTGTGCAGCGGAACGGGCTAACTTTTCTGCTACTAGTTCAAGAGTATTGTGTCACAATGGGGACGCTACAGAAGTTCAGGTAGAGGTCCTGGTATTGCTTCCTTATGAGGAAACAATATATTATTATTCATATTTCTGCCACCAACTACCGTTAAAACCAAAGACGACGTGGAAGCGGTCAACGAAATATTTTCACCTGTTTATCAAAACTTAAAATTGTTAGGACGAAAACTGTTTTTCGCACGCGCCGCGTGACGCAGTGAACATTTTAAATTGTTCCATGCTTCCTTGCACTCTTCTACAAAGGGGTTTTGCTCTACCAAGGTATTGTGAGGGACAAATGATGTTCTGAACACGTGGTAACTGTTTAAGCGTCGGTGTCCCCATCCATCAGTCATGTTCCATCCATCCATCCAAGCCATATTCTTTACTTATCTATTTTTTTTTGTACAAAACAATACCAACAATATCAATAACACTTGCAACATATTTACGATGTTTATTATTTGTTTCGAGTTTCCGATATTTTGACGCTGTTGCAAATGCCATGATCACGGATGAACCGAAGTTATTGCGGGTGAGTGTTTCAGACAAATCGGTCTACACTCTTTCTTGTTCGTTTTTTGTGTGTTAAAACACAATAGTAAGAAATGTTAGTAAGAAATGTTAAAAACTTGCATGTATTTCTACATCGTTCTCACTTATTTGTAATTCTCAACATGAATGATGTAACCAAATTTTTGTATAAATATTTTGATCTACAAGAAGGTCCATGGAGTTTTTTGGCCATTCTTCTCCATAGAGATCTACACTATGGAATGACTACAGTACTATCACAAGTCATTATGCCTTGTGACTGGGACTGTAGCTTCGTGTTTTTTTTTTGTTTTTAGACTTTAAAAAGTGCCTTAATAGTCTAATTGAAATAAATGCTTTTTTTAATAAGGGTTTGAGTTTACGTCGCAATACGACTTCTGCTCACCATTCGACAAGCACACAAAACACGGTCGTGCATGTTTCAAGGATCGACAATGTTTTGACCCAGTTAGCTCGCATGAGATCAAAGTGTCCTGACTATGAGAGGATGACAGATGACATGAGGGCCGCACTAATGAGGACGTGAGGGTTATCGTGAGGTAGCTGAGGCCAAAATAGAGGTTCGAGAGTGTAGTTCGGCTATATCGTTAGTGGGAATTATGATGGAGTTACAAAAGGGAAATTAAAAAGACGAGGGTAATATTCTATTGTTTTACTGTTGGTTTCGAACGACTGATCGAGATTCCGAGCGATTGTTGTGATCGAATTGTCTGACAACCAGTCTTACCAAGGGGTATCGTATTACCCAGTACTAAATGGGTTATGACATGGGTGTGAGACAGGGAGACGTTATATCTCCGAAACTGTTCACCGCTGCACTGGAAGATATCTTCAAGGTTCTGGACTGGAGAGGGCTAGGCATCAACATCAATGGCGAGTACATCTCTCACCTTCGATTTGCCGACGATATAGTGGTCATGGCTGAGACCATGGAGGACCTCAGTACAATGCTCGATGACCTCAGTAGAGCTTCCGAAAGAGTGGGTCTTAAAATGAACATGGACAAAACCAAGGTCATGTTGAATGCCCATGTAACACCCACTCCTATCAAGATCGGAGACTCTACTATCGAAGTTGTAGACGATTATGTCTACCTGGGACAAACGGTCCAGTTGGGTAGGTCTAACTTCGAGAAAGAGGTCAATCGTCGAATCCGACTCGGCTGGGCAGCGTTCGGGAAGCTGCGTGGTATCTTCTCGTCCAACTTACCGCAGTGTCTCAAGACGAAAGTCTATGACCAGTGTGTGTTGCCAGTGATTACATACGGGACCGAAACGTGGCCGCTCACAATGGGCCTCATCAGAAGGCTCAAAGTCACCCAAAGGGCAATGGAGAGAGCTATGCTCGGAGTTTCCTTGCGTGATCAAATCAGAAATGAGGACATCCGCAAGAGAACCAAGGTTACCGACGTAGCCCGAAGAATTGCCAAACTTAAGTGGCAGTGGGCAGGGCACATTGCTCGCAGAATAGATGGCCGATGGGGCCGAAAAGTTCTGGAATGGCGACCGCGAACCGGGAGACGATGCGTTGGAAGGCCTCCCACTAGGTGGACCGATGACCTGGTGAAGGTTTCGGGGATCCGCTGGATGCGAGTCGCACGGGACCGATCAATGTGCCGACACTTGGGGGAGGCCTATGTCCAGCAGTGGACGTCTTTCGGCTGAAATGATGATGATGAAATGGGTTATAGACGTCAGATAGGCAGTCGATACATTTAAAATACTGGAATTCAGCTGCATCCGGTTAGACTGGAAGTCGACACCAACATGGTTGCGAAAAGACTAGGCAGATGATGATTGGTGTTAATACCTGTAACGACTGTCAAAGATCTACAAATGGTAGACGGGACCACCGGCTTCACGTGCTTTCCGTGACATGGAGGAAACACGGAATGTAATGTTTAGTCAACAATCCACGTGAGTGGTGAATGCTCTGTATGGTGTCGGACGTAAAGAATAGCACCATCCCATATCTTCCCGTGGGTGTTGTAAGAGGCGACTAAGGGACTTGCCAGAGAATGGGCAGCAGCGTTCTCTGTCTTTTTTTTTTTTTTTCTTTGATCGCCAACCCGCCTGCCAAGCGTGGCGATTATGGCAAAACCCCCCAAAATGTCAATGTGACTTGGGGGAGGCCTATGTCCAGCAGTGGACGTCTTTTGGGCTGAAATGATGATGATGATGATGACCCATCCACGTATCAACCTAGGCAATCATGGCATAACCTAAAGATCGACCAAACAGCTGTTATTATTGAACCATAAGCTCTAATATCAGAACAACCATAACTAACAGAAATCAATGACACCCACAAAATGGTGGAAAACAAAGTTTCACGAAAGCGTCCAAACAATCGAGAATATCAAACGAAAGTCGTCTGAAGCCGTAAATTGCATCCAAACTTTCACCACATTTCACCCGACTTCCAGTCTGATCCATTTAAGTTCGTGAAGTTCAGACTTGGCCTAGTTTTTCCTCTAAATCTAAATAAACGTACGAGACTTGTCTGGTTGGGGTTTATATTGAAGTAAAGATAGGTTCGGTTTGAAAGATAAAAAGGCTTGAAAGGACCCTCTTTCAAGCCTTTTTATCTTTTAAACAGAACCTATCTTCCTTCTTGTCATCTCATGAGTCCACAGAGATGAGATGAGATGACAAGAAGAAGAGTACTTGTTTCGCCGCCCCCAAATAAATTGGGATGAGAACGATGATTTTAATTCTAAGTATGACAGGTATTTCAGGTCGTAGATAGACTCAAGTGCTAGAATTATCTCTTACCACTTTTGCCAATTGCAATATAAGACATTTCGAGCCATTCAACTTTGGCTTCCATCAAGATGTTTTCAGATATCATCCAGTGTGTTTTAAAAAATAATCAATTAACCAACACATAAACTATCAAAAACCATTTGTATAATTAATCTGCAGCTTAAAATAACACCAACAAAAGTGTCAAATTACTACGAATCTCTGTAAACAAACAATAAACCGAAATGAAAACAAAGCTCGCATTCGTAACTTTTCGCCGCAAAATACGTTAGTATTTGTCAACACTAATTCGCATACATTGAAGTCAGACCAATCCATCAGCAGTGACAAACTGCTGGCGAAATATTTCCAGTCCTATTATTTCATTTTCGCTGGCTCACACATCAAAGGTACCTGTAATTGCGAAGCGCGGAACCCATATACATAACGAATAACCCTCGTTGATGCTAGAGTATCGTACGTGATTTTTCGCTGAAGCCGAATGCGGAATTCGGCCTTGTGGCTGCCGAATGCGAATTTATGCGGGATTTTGTTACTTTTTATTTACGTTTACGTCATCGGTAAATATTGAACGCCGTTTTTTACCGTCTCTAGGAGGTGGAAATGTTGGTATTTTTTGCTAGCTTTGTTGTTGCCGTTTTGATGTAAACTAAGGGTTGTCGCCGGTCAACTGTTTGGCTTCACATCAGCTTTGCCCCTAAACGAGACGTCAGGACTGACCGCTCACCGTAAAGCCCTTTGCAGACAAAACGATGACTTCTGTCGAGCGCTTTTGTTTGTTCTGTAAACGTTTCATCAGTATATCTGATAACCTTGCTAGGTAATTTTTTTTTTCACTATAATCAATTTACAACTTCTAATAAACAAAATTCGGCACAACTAAAGCCGAAATATAATATCAAGTGTCCCTCCACCAAAACATTTTAAAATCTCGTCTATTAACCTTTTCACAAAGTCAATGTGTTCGCACCGTGTACAGTCACACACAAACTCTTTGTACAATTAGCGACACAGCGGCCGGCTGTGATGACGCTAACCGTACTCTCGGCGAGTGTACCGAGAATTTGTAGTGCAGGTCAGTTCATATTTCCGAGTGCCATTTGTATTCTTTTTATAATTATTTTTGGGTCACAACCGTCAAAGCAAGATTATTTTTATTTGCTGAATAAGCGTTTTTGCTTATCTTTAGTTAAGTGCTGTTTACTAGTCTATACTAACATTATTGTTTATTTGGTTGAACGCGCTAATCTAAGGAACCACTGGATAGAAATGAAAAAATTATTTTTTCGTTTTATCGAGGAAGGCTAACATATAACATCAAAATACGACCAATAGGAGCAAAGAATAAATGAAAAATGTGAAATGGCGCGGGTCAGCTAGTCCATAATGTTTGGATTGAGTATTATATTCATAGACTACTAAAGAAGCGCTAGTTAGTTCAATTTATATAAATTACTTTTATTAAAGAGTTACTGGTGCAGTTTCGGTTGTGCCAGGGAGTGTAGATTTGTGCCCATTTAGTGGCTATAGGCTCGCCCCTATTAGATGAACTTAAACATAACTTACGAAATGTGGATGGGTAGTTGCATAACCATTTGGAAATAACAGACGTGATGTTATGTTGTAACACTAACTATACTTTGCTTTTTAGGGTTCTGTAGCCAATGGCAAAAAAACGGAACCCTTACAGATTCGTTAGAGCCCAAGAGGTCAACGCACATTGAGGTACCTTTGAATTTAAGGTCTAGACCCAATTCTAAATTCAAAGGTGCCCCTTAAAGTAACGTTATATTTATCACTTACTTTATCAATTTAAAAAAGAAACTATTTCAATAGTATTCACTGAAAAAGCACACTTTATCAAATTAAAATCTTAATAACACTTTTATGGCATTAACGCGTATTTTTACAAGAAAAGATATTGGTTTTTTCTAGTCTAAAATTAGGTAATTTTCTCAAAATACAGAGTGACATTGAGTAAAAAGTAAAAAGTATGATTAAAAACCAATATGGATGTCATAAATATCAAATGATATTGAAGAGAAAGTTATTTCATTTTGAGTAACAATGTAATCTCTAACTTAAGAATTCTCTCTGTTATAAGTTTATAACATTTAATTTAAACTTTTCGTTTGACGCTATCACTGCATTTTTAATATTATTACAAAAAAGATTATTTGAACATCGAATTTAGGGGAAAAACGGTCAAGTTAAATTGGTTTTAATTATGCAGATAAATTAAACTGTGCATTATATGTATGTACTGTCGCGTACTCAAAGGTTTAGGATCCTGTAGATTTTTTATTTAAACCTACTAAAACCTAGGAAATTCCCAAAATAGGAATAAACCGGGAATAGGGATAAAACCGTATGGATCATCTTGGACACTAGGGTGTACATTCTTTGGTAGCGTTTTAATAAATGTTAATTATAATATAAAAAAATAACATTTTGAGTATGACAACAGGTAGACAGATAAATTTACTATAAATAAACGCTTTCACATCTGTAGTAAGTTGGATGTCGTTTAAACTAAAACCATTCTCCCTTAAGTGAATCATCTCGTACACCTTTCCCTTTAGTACTTACTACGAAGTTTGAAAAGTTGAAAGGGAATCGACTGTCATGGCGTGGGCATGTGATGAAGAGGGAAGAATCGCATGTGACTTAAAAAAGTGATAAATATGACTTTTGATGGATGTTGAGGGAGAGGAAGACCAAGGAAACGATAGATAGATTATGTGAGGAATGATATGAAAGAAAAAGGAGCAAATTATAGCGTGACGGATAACAGAGGAGTATTGAAGAACAAAACGCGTTGCGCCGACCCCAAGTAACATGGGACAAGGTCAGAAAGATGATGACTACAATGATGATGAATGTAATGGATAACCACCCATTCGACTTAAGCGACCGAGCTAGATCGACCCGTCCGGCTATTTTTATTTACCCACAAGCCTCTCATCATCATCTGCCTAGCCTTTTCCCAAACTATCTTGGGGTCGGCTTCCAGTCTAACCCGATGTAGCCGAGTACCAGTATTTTACATGAAGCGACTGCCTATCTGACGTCCACAACCCAGTAACTGAGTAATACGATACCGAATACCCCTTTCCTAAGGGCATAAGCCAAAAGTCTGACATTCAATCTTCCTAGACTGGATGTCAGACTTTTGGCTTATAACTAATCGTAACGACTGTCAGAGATCTATAAATGACAGCCGGGAACAAGCCTTAACGTGCTTTCCGAGGCACTGAGGCAACTCGGTATGTAATTATGGTCCCCCATCCACGGTCCAATCTCGGCACGTACGGCTTAACCTTAAAGATCGACACATGCGGCTGTTATTATTTAGCCACAAGCCTCTCAAAGTACTAATACTTAGCAAACACGCTGAATTATCTGTAAAACAAACCGCATACATATTTCAAAAGCCACGTCCGATTTTTATCTTAGTCAGACCCAACGTACCGACAAGTTAGTCCTTAAACTCTAAAATAAAACTATCGCAAGTTGAACCAAGCTTGGAAACAACTGTTAGCTCAGGACCGTCAGCAGACGCATGCGTCCTGTTAGAAAATTCAGCTTTTTCTTGTAATTTAATTCATCTGCAAGTGTCGGAGGAAGCTGGGAGAGAAAAAGCGAACCTCAACAGTTACCCTCAAGTAAAGTCCTTGAGGTCCGAGTTAATTAACTTTCCCACTCTTTTAACTGAGACTGAGTTTCTTTGAAACGTTTACTGTAATAAGGTAGAGGTTTTTTAGTGGTTATGTGTACATGAGTATGTGTGAAGTAAGTGTTTTGCGGAGACCTTTGCAAGTGTTGCCTTTTAACTGCGGTGTGAGAAATAAATGGAAATAAATAATATGCGCGAGTTTTATTGAATATTTTTTTGCTAGAGACTTTACAAAGGGATTCATTTTTGGGCTTCTTTACAATGTTCCTAACGTTATCAGGCTTGCCTTTGCTCCCTGTCTAACCGGATGCAGCTGAATACTAGTATTTAACATGGAATGGCTGCCGATCTGACCTCCACAACCCAGGCCAGTACAGTATTGGGTAATACGATACACCTTGATGAAACTGGATGTCAGACTTTCGGGCCACTGACTACCTGTAACGACTGTCAAAGAGCTACAAATAACAGCCGGCACCAATGGCTTAACGTGCTTTCTGAGGCACGGAGGAAACTCGGTATGTAATGGGTGGTCACCCATCCCTGGACTTACCTATGCAAATGCGGCTTAACCTAAAAATGCACCCGAGCAGCCTCTTACAATATTCTTAACACTCGAATTAAATAAAGCAGCGTAAGTGTTTGAAAATCTAGACATTCCAAATCACTAAACTAGTCCCTCAAAAACGGTGAAGGAAAACATCGTGGGGAAAACGTGATGCGGTAGAGCCAAAAATTCGAAGACATGACATGTGACATCTACCATCCCGCACTGGGCGCGCGTGGTGGATCACAGCCCACTCCCTCTCATAGAGAGGAGGCTTGTGTCCCAGCAGTGGGAACATTATAAGCTGATGATGAAACAAAGCTTATGGCTAAAATTCTATTTTACACTTATTTAAATATAACATAATATCCATCACCTGTACCTATTCAGTATTAACCAATACAAACACACATATGTTTCCCAAGGGGGTAAATAAAATTTACAGAACACCACTAGCTACGACCCTTTCTTACCCTTTTTGCTACAGAAATTTTCTATAGTTCATAAATCTGGTCATACTCACACACTACGCAATGTTATTAAAAATAAATACCAAATATTAATACTTACCAATCTTAGAACCGGAAGTACGTTAATCTGTTACTCATTTCAATAAATAATGGAGATAAGAATCAATTGCATTATTAGGCATTAGACTAAAATTCACGCGAAATGAAACGGCACGACCGCAGGGATCACTATAGTAATTACATCCACGATTAAATGTATTGTTCCGCTACTGATATATACTGTTTTAAGGCTCATTTACACGGGATGAACGGCGGTGGCCCAGTTGTGGCAGCCCCGACTTTGGGTTCGAATCCAGGCGTATTACTTTGTGTAATTTATTTTATCACCTCTGCCCTCAAAAACGGTGAAGGAAAACGTCGTGAGGAAACCGGCATGGCCTAGAACTAAAAATTCGAAGACATGTGACATCTACCAACCCGCACTGGGCTCGCGTGGTTGATTACAGCCCACTCCCTCTTATAGAGAGGGGGCCTGTGTCCCAGCAGTGGGAATATTATAGGCTGATGATGATGACACAGGATGAGAATGTTCTTTAGCGACATAGCCGTCGTGCACCGTCGCAATAAACATTTTGACTTTGACTTTTGACTTTGCACTAGCCCACCAGAAACATCTCCCTTCTGGTCGTAGGACCCACCTTTTCAATGGTGGATGAGAAACTTTAATACTCTGTTTCTAATACCTCTAAAGTTCAAACGAATTATGGCGATATGGCATCGAAAGGTAAATGTCAAACCAGACTTGTCAGGCAGTTTTGTTCGATGTTTTCCCACGAATACTTCTCGAGGAAATTCTGACCGCGCCTGGCTGGCGACGGGTCGATTTAGAGCCCAAAAGAACATAGAACCATCAACCCATGCAAGAAAAAGAGCATTCTTTTATCACTTTTCTTTATGAAACTTTGATGTTTCAATACAAGGTGTTGTTTTGCATCCTCGTCAAAATTCAGGAGGTTGTCACAAAAAACATAAAAAATCAATTTAAACTACGGTACTTAGTTAATCATTAAAAATCACTGCTTTTTGTTGTTGTTTAAATTTGTCAGTATTTCAGAATAAGCCCCTTAACGTGGTTTAGGGAATAAGAAATTATCGAATATTTGTTTGAGATTGTTCGCATGCGCGGTTCTACGGCGAGGATCAGACGGGCCGCGTATAACACGGGTGGTTCTCACACTTACCGATTTCCAGAAATACGAAAAAAAAAACCATTTTAGATCCGCGTCGAGAATCATTAGCGTAGTTCCTCCTCCTTGAATTTGAAGAGGATGCAAAACAACAGCTTGTATATGCAGAAATCTGCAGTTTTCCTTTAAACGCATTTTTTTAACAGTTATTACAGTAATCCGCTATTCGAGACGAGAAACTGCATTTGTGTAAATGAGCTTTTTGACAGTTAATAAACAATGAACTCAATCATTTCATTAAACACACTACATAATTAGAATTTAGATTATTTATCGCATTCGAATTAGTAGCATGTCGCGTAAAGTTGATGTGGAGCTATTTGAGTTTCAAAATTGATTATTAATTCTTCAAACATGATTGTGATAATAGTTTAATCTGCATATTTGTGTTCAGTAGCTCATTTCATTTATTTATTCAGTAACAATCTACATTGCATTCGAATATAATCAGTAATGGAGACACAAAAAATAAAAAAAAAATAGAATACATGAAATTCAATTAGTTTAGATTATAAGAAATTAAATTAAAATAATGTGAAATACCTTGCATGCATAATTTAAAATAACAATGTCAATAAATTAATAGCAATTTAAAACAAAACAATAACATACAACAATAATTAAAGTCGAAAACAAATAATAACACTTAGTCAAAAAAAAATACATAGGCACATTACAATTCGTCTATGGAGTAGAGACATTTTTCCAACAGAAATGCCTTGAGCCTTGCCTTGAATGAGCCTGTGTACAGAATGCTTTTCAACTCCAGCGGTAATTTATTAAATATTTTAACTGCCTGATACTGTGGACTATGTTTGACTATTCCAAGAGCCGGGGTGATTTTGTTTGCGAAGTCTATCCTACGCGTATTTTCTCTTACCAACCTGCCCTCTTCTGTTTCAAAGTTATAAATATATTTTTTAAACGTGTTTAGCAGTACCACTACATAAAGGCTAGGTACTGTGAGGATGCCAAGTTCCTTAAAATATGGTCGACAGGTGTCTTGTTGAGAGATGCGGACAATGGTGCGAATAGCTCTTTTTTGGAGAATGAAAGCCCTATGCCAGTTGTAATGGTAGCTATTTCCCCAAAACTGTATGCTATACCTCAGTTTGGACTCAACTAACGCAAAGTATACCATTTTTAGATGTATTATGCTCACTTCATCCCTTAGAGTTCTTAAGGCATAGCAAGCAGATGATATTGATGAGTCCAATGCCGCTAATTCCCTTTTCCAATTTAAGAGATCATCAATATAAATTCCCAAAAACTTAACTTCCCTGACAAGCTCAATTTTAACTTTATCCAGCTCAATCTCCATTGTATCTTTGCTACGCGCAGTGGTTTTAAATAACATAATATTAGTTTTAGATTGGTTTATAATAAGCATATTTGCATTAAACCAAGAATGAAAAGTTTCCAGAGCTGCATTCACCTTAACGGTAAGGTCATGGATATCATTAGCTGCGACTATGGCATTTGTGTCATCCGCGAACACTACCAGTTGTACATCCGGCAAAAGTTTACTTATGTAATTTATTAGATCATTAGTGAATAATATGTATAATAAAGGGCCCAAAATTGATCCTTGAGGGACTCCAGATGTAATGTTTATCATAGGTGACCTGTAGTTGTCAGTATACCCGTTTGGTTTTGTAGAATTAAGTTCGACAAACATTTTTCTATTGCTAAGATATGAGGAGAAGAGCTGTAAGGCTTTACCTCTGATCCCATAGTGCTCCATTTTTGTCAAAAGTAGTTTGTGGTCAATAGTGTCAAAAGCCGCGCTTAAGTCCAAGTAAATACCCGCTACCCTCAATTTACAGTTTATATTATTAACTACATCATTTAGCAACATATAAATAGCATCTCCAGTTCCCACATCCTTCTGGTATCCAAATTGTCTTAAATTAATTACTTTGTTTAAATTAAGATGTCGACTTAAGCGTTCTTTTAAAACTTTTTCGAAGATCTTTCCTAATGTGGGCAATAAGGAAATAGGCCTATAATTTTTCGCATCAGTTTTTGTGCCCTTTTTATGAATTGGGATGATCTTAGCAATTTTTAGCTGTTCCGGAAATATGCCTTCAACAATGCAATTATTATAAAAAGTCGAAAGCGGTTCAGATAACACTAGTAAATTGTCTTTAATTACTGATATTGGAATTTCATCGTAGCCACAGGATTTCTTATTTTGCATACTACTAACTATTTTGGAAATTTCATATGGAGTAGTGAGTGAGATATCCATATCGTTTTCCACTCTTTCCGTACTTTGTTGTAGAAAACCGACAGCATCATGACCATCATTTCCCGGCACAATGTCCTTCTGATCAAATTGCTTCACTAGATGGTAGGCTACTTCCTCTGGGTTATCTATTATTAGGTTATTTATTTTAAGTCGAATTTCTGCCCTCATTGCTTTTACCCGATTTGTACTCTTATTTATAACTTTCCAAATTTCCCTACTTGAATTTTTTGATTGATTAATTTTTTCACTTACTGTAAGTTTTTTAGCATTTGCAATTACCCTTTTATAAATTCTAACATACTTTTTTTTGTAGTTTATTACACTATTATCAAGTTTATTTCCACTAGAGCATAAGACTCGTTTCATATTACTCGATGTTTTTACACCTCTTGTGACCCACCGTAATTGAAATTTACGTCTTATTTTTATATTTTGTTTACGTTTTCTAAAACTGTACTGAAATATCTTACTAAAGGTCTTCAAAAATGTATTGATTCCCATAGAAGTCCAGTCGTGTTCGAGTATTCGTTGTCCAAAATTAAGAACATTCCTACAATTAAAAGATCTCTTATTTACAGTAATATGATTGTTATTATCAATGTTAACATTAGAATCCTCCAAAGTGAAAGCACCCAGTAGAGCGCCGTGACCATCTGCCAAGCCATTGTGGTCTACTACACATTCCTCTACACAGTCATCAGGCAAGTTAGTCAAGATGTTATCAATGCAGGAGTATGAGTTATTGCGCATAAACGTATGAGTTGTTATGAGATGTCTAAAGTTATAGCAGGTCAATAGGCTAATGAAATCAGTTCGTTTTCTGCTCTCTGTGAGCATATCAATATTAAAATCTCCACAGATTACACATTTCTTATTGAATAAACGCTCCAATAGTTTTTCCAAGCTTGTCATAAAATTAGCAAAATTCTTATCATTAGGATTACGATAACAACAACACAGATAAAGACCTGTTTTAATATCCTTAATACAACAAACTTCAAAGCTCTCTACCCTATACAGTTTATTTATAATGTCTATAACTTCAACTTTTCTGTCTGTGCATGCTAAGATTAGGGTACCCCCCCTTTTCTTTTTATTTCTAGTATTGTAAGATGCAAGATAATAATTTTCTAGATTTAATAAATTTACAGTTTTATCGTTCAAGAAGTGTTCACTTAAGCAGACATAGTCTACCTTACTTTCAAGCGCTTCTAAATAAATGGATAATTCATTTTTCTTATTGCTAATTCCACACACATTCTGATGACATATGCACATATTAAATTTAAGATTAGATGAGACGGAAATGTTACTTGTATTTGATGCAATAGCAGTATCTGTATCACTCACGAAAAAAATCTGACTGTAGTGTCTGTTGTGAGACCTCTTCAGTCTGTGACGTCGAATTCACAAATCTAATACTTGTGAAGATACTGTGATCAGTTTGAGTAGAAGCGTTCTTATAAAACTTTACTCTGCTTTGATTTTCATCATTTTTAATTTTTATAATATAATTTTGGTAAGATATTCTATAATTTTGATGCAAAATTTCTCTATGAATTAGTCCACATGCTTGCAACTTGTTTACATTTTTCGGTTGTCTGTCATAGTAATTTAAATCTAAAGGAATGAACTTTGAATTTTCACAGTTGTTACACACAAGTTGTACTGAATTATTTAATACATTTGTGTTTAAGAATATGTTATTATAAATTTTACCCACCAATACGTTTGTAGACATTAAATGTCTTAGGGTGTAATGTAAATATGTCTGAACTAACATCGGATTTCTATCATTAGAGCCAGCCAGTATCAGTACAAAATCAGATTTGGTGAATTCAGTGCACATAGATACACAAGACTTCAGTACTTCATCCAATGTAGCATTCGGTTTTATATTTGAAGTAACAAAAAAGGAATCCCCTAAATAATATTGAAGTATTTTTCTTACACCATACCCTGTTTGATCTGCAAAAATCATAACTCTGTGCTTACGTTCGCTGACATTTGTAATTTCTTCTTGTGACCTCTTAGAATCATTATGTGGAGAAACTAGCTGCTGGGTTGTGTGTTGAGATTTCTCATTACAGGCTGCTTCCCTCGAGATTTTGCCAATGTTTCCAATTCCTTTATCTGGTTCGGGGCTCTTAGTTAACACTAACGAATCACCGCTATGTGTATTTTTGCTCAGTGAAGTAGGACAGGCGTTGAGTGACATTGTTTCATCCATAGCGGTCCTCGTATCGACTATTGTAGATTCCTCTGTTATTATTGAAGTACCAGATTTTTCGTCTACCGTCAGTGTTAAGTGGGAATTCTTTATTGGTGTTATGAGAGTAGAATCTTTCGATCTTGTTGGTGTAGAGAAAATGTTATTTTGCAAGCTATTCCGGAAACGTCTCGAAATAGTGCTCTTTCTATCTGATAAGGTAACCTTTTTATATGCATCAATGGTTGTTTGGCAGTTCCCTAGGTCCATCTTTAATCTAAAATTTTCGCTGTTTAAGTTCTCAATTTCGATATGTGCACTTTGTAAATCTGATGTTAGCTTTTTGATGGTATCATTTAGGTTCATAATGGTGTCACTATCATTTAAGGACGTATTTGGCACACTCATCATTGTGGTATCAAGTAATGCTGAATTATCATAGTAGAGATTGTCACATGAACTAGACTTATGGGGTTTCCTAAAAGTAACGTGTTCAGCCTCCATGATTATTATTGGGTGTTGTTTCTGGTTTCTGTCCAGTTTAGGTAGAACCTTCAGCCAGGTAGTCGTAAATGTACGTAGTTTAAGACACACAGAAATAGGTAACTAAGAATATATTTCTTCTCTTATAGCTGGTTCACATTAAAATATGGCAGGCAATTGTGAACGTTCGTCGATGAAGACCCAAAAAGTTTAACACGTCGTGGGGCTTGAACTCTAGACTCTCCGCGTTGTTGACTGTTAGCGAACGGCTTACTTGTCTAGACCACCGAAGCTATACAGTATATTGCGAATTAGACGATCACTTGCCAATAAGTTACTAAGGTACTAGACGTGTGTCATTGACCCGTTCAAAGGTCATACACCTCGACACAAAGACAAAGAGATTTTTGACGGTCACTTTTACGATCACTTTAAATTTTTTAAATGTTTTTGTTGATATCTCCGTTAATAATTGGTACACTGAGTTAGTTTTTTCACTAGTTATTCCTTTTTTTGTGGTGCACGAATTGATATAACTTTAGAACTGTTTACTACACTTAAAACTATTTTGTCGAAATAAAATATTCGCGAGTACAAAAGCACGTCCGCTCGACTCCACGCTCGCATAGGTACTCGTCAATCTTATCATAGCATAAGTTAATTTAAATAAATATACTTACTTACTTACCTTATCATTACTGTAGCGATAAGACCGTCATAAAATTAGAAATAACTTTGTAACAATTTTGTTCTACAATAAAGTATATAATTTATCTAAACATCATATACCAGAAAACCTAAATCTAGGTGACTATTCCAGCGGGCCTGTGGACGGTGAGTAATGGGCTAGCTCATCGTCCGTCCGTCTTGTGGCGACAGGCCGTGTCGACGGCGCGTTCGTGTTTCATGCGCGCCTCAAGGAGATGTCAGCAAATCGGAAGGGGTCCGAGAGGGCCGGGCTGCCAGGGCTGCGGGACTGTTCGAAAGAGATACTGCGACCCTGGAACACAAAGGGCTAAGAAGAAACATGGATGGGTTATAGTCAGTACAAGTCTGACACTCCCTTACACTCCGCCCAGAGCGGGAGGGGTCATTTGATGATTATCCATCCGTAAAAAAAAGGTGACACTTCGAAATAAATTTACTGCTTTACAGTACAAAAATCATGCAGTGTTCGGTTCAAAGTTACAAACACGATATCTATTTCTATCTACCCTCAGTTTAACAGTTCTCGTTGTCACATTACAGCACTTATCTCGAAATATAATAGGTAACACAATACCGCCAAATGAGATCATATTTCGCGAAGTGCCGCGAATCTAAGCCGTATTTTAGATTACAGCGTATGTGCTATGAGTACGTTTGTTGTACATAAATTGAGTCCTTCGTATCATTTGGTAGATAATGCGGTGGTTTAATAAATAAGGTAAAATTATTAATATATTTCTGTGTGAAACTGAACTGCATTCAATAGCAATTATGAAACAGCTATGGATTATTAAAATTTATTCTAAGTATTAAAAAATATATCTTTTTTTTTTAACTTTTTTAGTAAAATTGACAAGACAATGAAAACGTTTTGTTTGAGTCACACACACAATGATCATCGATTTTGGGGACCTTTGTCCATCTATTGGAAATGGTTATAATTATACAACCCTTCATATAGTTTGTATAAATCAATAATCTTTTATCATGACTTACAGTCTGACGCACAAGCAAAGGCTAACAGAGGGTGACCTTTGCTGGCTATAGGACTTTGTTTGCTTGTGCCAAGCTCCACGTTCCAGAATCAGAATAAGAATCATTTATTTGTTAAACATAGGTATAAACATTAAGTATCTTTAAGATAGTAAAAGCTCTAGCTATGTTTTGTCGTTACAGGCATACAAATTTGAATAGAGAAAAAAAACGCCACTGCATTCGTCCAGTGCCTGACTTATCCGAATAAACCTGAGATGGTAAGAATCTCGTCTGCCAAATTCACAACCGTCCATCCGCAGATCAATTTAGAACGTTTAATAACTTACTGCCAACAAATTACAAAGCACTTAGCAAAACCTTTAAAAAAACCAAATGAATGTCCAATGAAAATCCTTTCTAAATCACAACTATAAATAACAATCTGAGTTTAATATAAATAAACAAGAGCAACAGACAGTTACTTGAAAAAACAATGCCAGTGAGTTTGCATTTCTCGCATCGATTGCACTTAGCCGAGTTCTGTTTAAAACGCAATCGGCATCTCAGGAAATAAAAGAATAGCTCTATTCTTAACCTTTCAACTGTTTAAGGCATCGCCAGACAAACAACATTGTGTAAAATGAAATTGATGTTTGCTCTAAAGAACAAACAGAAGAATATGTTATCAATATCGAATTTAGGCTCATTTGCTGTTTAGTTCTACTCGAATTCGAAACGTTCGTTTGAAGATGATAGAGATAGTATTATGTTTTAAATATGAAATATGAATACCGATTTATTCATTAAGTGATTTAAAGACTAAGTAGGCCTTGTGCCATTGATTATAGGTTTATCTCTCACTTAAAGTTCAGTGGCTTAGATTTCAGTGAACCTCATTACTTATGAGTTATTTCATACTTACATTCTTCCTCCTTTAAATTGCTACAGCCCCTTCGTTAATGAAACCGTAGATGGTAAAAAACAATGTTGGGGACAGTTTCCGCTGTCTGTCCCATTAGAAGCCTTTACGCCTTACGACATTTCATACGAACTTTCCCGTCCTTATTTTCCGAAGGGAACTATATTTCTTGTCACCAAAATTTATATTTGTCATCAAAGTTGTATCACCTAGTAAATAGATCTATCGCCACGAAATATTTTCGTTCTCAGATAAACAAAAAGTGTTCTCAGGTATGAATTATCAAATAAATGTTGATACATGTGTAAAATAAGAGATGGATTACCAATAAAATTGTAGTGCATTAGATGAATATAAACTTCGTTCTTATAATAATAGTTTTATTACTTAAATAATAGCTTTGTGCTCGGAATGGTAGATCTGTCACCAAATAAATAGATCAGTTCCTTATTTCTATGAAGAAATGCTTTATACGAGACATTGGGCACACCGACTCGGACAGGTTAGGTTCGAAGAGGATGGCGGGGTCTAGTGAGCGAGCGGAGCGAGCGAACTAAGACCCCGACATCCCCTTCGTGTTAGGTTACTGTTAACCCTGCAGACAGAAATAGGAGCCCCGCCTAGCGGGGCTACGTCGACAACGCCTTAGTTTGGACCTGTGGTTTGGAGTTTTTATGTAAACATTTTTACATTGTTTGATGATTCAATTTTCGTGACACTTTTATTATTTTTAAACGTAATAAAATTACTTGATGATTGATATTATTTCCAAGTAATTCTTAATTAATATTTACGTAAGCGTTTTGATATTATTTGATGATTCAATTTAGGTGACAGATCTACTATTTTGGGAACAAATATTATTTATTAGGTCAATGAAAATGCATTTATTAGGGTATTGATAAAATCATACCCTTTTCCGAAATGACTGAACCGATTTTAATAACACTTCATACGCATAAGCAGGATTCATAGGTCCAAAAAGTTACGAAAAATAGTGTTACAGCTAAGTTCGACCGATTATAAATTATCTATAGAAAGACAAATTTCCAATTATCTTTTTTTAACTTTTTACACCTATGTATCCTGCTTATGCGTATTAAGTTTCATTAAAATCGGTTCAGTCATTTCGGAAAATAAGGACTTGAAAGTTTGTATGAAATGTCGTAAGGTGTAAACGCTCTTTAGACGGTGTAAAACAGGCAACAGGAATCTGTAATAGTCATCAGTGTTTTACTTTGTCTCACCAGAGAAGTACAGTCGTATATCAAAACATCATCACCGTCATATCAGCCCGGAATCACCCACTGCTTTGTATAGGCCTCCAATTTCTTCTGCCACAATTCCCGAATCTGCGCGTCCCTCATTCATCCCGCAATTTTGACGAAATCTTTAATCCAACTGCCTATAATTGCTTCATGCCATTATTTTAATGCTCCGCTGAATTCAGTCTCACCGATAATAGTTGATAGTCTGACTACCCGCTTATTCTTCAACGTTTTTTCAAAACTACCCTCCGGAAGCTTACAGTGAATACAGACATGAATCGATACAGTTATGTATAAATAGTTTTATTTGAATCCGATTTATTTCCAACAATTTGACGTTAAAATTTATTGAGTGACATTTGCTTTTAGTCTGCACTTTGTTTTAATTTGTTTGGTCGCGGTTTCTACTTTACTGAATTAATTCTATTTTAATTGAGTTTTGCGCTCAGTAAAATGGTGGCACTTAGTTTATCAGTACTTATGTAGTTATAACCGCAAGAGTGGTGTTTTACACCTTATGTAAATGCGTTGTTTTAGGCTCAGTAGGGTTTACACATGAAGAGCGACATGACAGCTGTCAGCTGTGCTGAGGAGCTCGTGGCTAAATAATAACAGCCGCCCAGGTCGATCTTTAAAGTTAAGCCGTGCTTGCCGAGGTTGGTCTGTGGATGGGTGACCATAATTACATATCGAGTTTCCTCCGTGCCTCGGAAAGCACGTTAAGCCGTTGGTCCCGGCTGTCATTTGTAGATCTTTGACAGTCGTTACGAGTAGTCAGAAGCTAAAAGTCTGACATCCAGTCTTACCAAGGGGTATCGTATTACCCAGTTACTGGGTTGTGGAGGTCAGATAGGCAGTCGCTTCATGTAAAATACTGGTACTCAGCTGCATCCGGTTAGACTGGAACCCGACCCCAAGATAGTTTGGGAAAAGGCTAGGCAGATGATGATGACCGACATGACAGCTGTACATGCTACGGCTTTTTGGTTAAATTTAAAGGTAGCTAGGTAGGTTCACTGCCTCGATGGTCCAGTAGTCGCAAGCGCGACTGCCGAACAAGACGTCCTTGGTTCGACTCCCGGGTCGGGCAAAGTGTTATTGGGATTTTCCATCAGGAATCTCTCAGTAGCAGCCACGGAGTCTGTATCTGTGCCGGGTTGATGGCAGCAGGCTCGCCCCTATAACTTGGGACTTTAATCTACCTGTCGAAATGTGGGTGTCTATTAGGTTAGGTACACTTCTGCGAATCCTTTCGGGGATTACAGGCGTGATGTTATGTATGTGTTGAAGGTAGAACTGACTGAAGGTAGCCCTTACGTTGAGCACATAAAATCGAGGCAGACTTCCTTCTTCTAAATATCTAGCGGAATATTTAATGGAGCTACGTCTTCTTCTCATTTTTTTAGCCGAAAGAAGTCTACTGCTGGACATAGGCCTCCCCCAAGTGCCACATTGACATAAGGTTTTGCCATAATCACCACGCTTGGCAGGCGGGTTGGCGATCACAGTACGGAGCTACGTAATTAAATCGAATAACACATAACTTGCCGAGTTTTTGTTCGCCGGAGACTCAATTTCACAACAAGTCTCCCTTCAAATTTTCACTTAAACCAGCGTAGCATTAACGCGTGGTACAAACAGCGTCAGTATGTGCTAACCCCTCTCTCTACACAGTCCGGCCGAGTACGCCAGGGGGGTTACTACTTAATGACGCTGTCTGTACCTACACAAATCAAGACCACAGTATGGTTCGAGCTCGGCGATGTAAAGTGTTGTATTTGACAATACGCCCGGCGTGGCATAGCAAACACGCCATGCGTGACGTACCCCGATGTCGGCGTAACATTTGACAGGCTGCAATGTTTGTGTTTTTGTCCACTCTTGTGACAAACATGGTAAGCTGACGCACGTAAAGCGTAAACGTAGTTACATGTAGATTTGGTAGCACTTAACTTGAACTAGGGTTGTCGAATTACAATATTTTTTCATTGGTTTATGTGATTTATAATTCGTTTTACTGTACTTGTTTTTCAGATAAGTAGATACGGTTTAACTTATATCTAGCAGATACAATTTTAATACAAATTATGTTTAACGCACAAGTATGTTCTTTTAAAACGTTTTTACTAGTGTCACACATATTAGCGTAAGTTGCAAGCAAGCAAGCGAGCAACCTTGGTTTCAAATCATTTCCAGTCTCTGTAATTTCATTCAGTCAAAATTTGTCACCATTCTAGTTTTATTTTTGCCATTTAATGTTAAAAACACAAATATCTTAATATACATTTATTTATGTATTATATTTAGATTATACATGTATGAGTATATAACTTCAGATTTGTTATTTAAAATTTTTGTGTAGTACACCACTGACTAACCCCTTTTTTATTTTTATTCCATAATGTCCATCCAAAGGTTGTCTGGAAGATATCGCTATCAACGATAAGACCGCCGTTGTAACCATAAAATTGTTAGTTTTGTAAGCCCGTTATGTTTAATTTTTGGTGTACAATAAAGTTTTATTCTATTCTATTCTAAGTTATTAAACTATGTAACAAAATCTTAGAAGTTAAATTTGACCCACTTCCCGATTTCCGATTGAGCTGAAATTTCGCACATATGCTTAGTTTAGATGACAATGCATGGTTAGCTAAGTGACGTCATATTAACCTTTTGAACGCCAGAGCATAAACGTACACGCGCGCCCTCTACGCCAAGCCACAAAATCACCGCAAACACTTACAAATTTAAAAAAAAAGGATTTCAAAAGTATTATCAACTTATTTCTTGATAAGACATTTAATATTTAAGATAAATATATCATGTTTTAAAGAGATATAAATAAACACAAACAAAAGTAATGATTTAAATAGCATATTTCGTGTTATAGTGCACCACAGGTTTTGTCACATATTTGTGTCGTTGGCGTACAGGGCACGCGCTTGCTTGTCACGTTTATGTGACAATGGCGATGAAAAGGTTAAATCCAATATGGTGGACTAGTTATTTTTGATGCATTCACATGATATGGTTATCAAATGAAAGGGTTTGCTGAGAAGTATATGAGGAATAAAATGACGTCACTGTAAAGCGAGGTTTTTTAACTGATATATTATTATTCGTCTATCCTAGCCTACCTACCTAGTGCAGGAAGGAGAAAACAGGCTCAATATTCCTTGATAGTGTCTTGAAATGAACACATAATATTCAAGTAATTACCAACTGCTTAACTATCCTCATCAGAGCATAATAATCGATCAGGTGGGGTTGCACCACTAAGCAGGCCGCATGGCTGCGTGGCTACTGCCCCTTAAATCTGGAGCCGGCTCGCTGGGCGTGATGTGAGAGCATATTACGGTTAATTACGATGAGATACTTGGAACGGTCGATTACTATTAGGATATTCTATTGTATGAGGGTGTGACCGCAAGGGATAAGGATTTCACTAAAGAAAAATCCTACTAATATTATAAATTAGAACGTTTGTGCAGATGGATGGATTTCCGGATGTTTGTTACTCTTTCACCCAAAAACTACTAAATGGATCTTGATGAAATTTGGCACAGGGGAAGATAATAGCCTGGAATAGCACATAGCACAATATGGAGTATACAAGAAAGGAGATCAACAGAGATATTTCTTGTGCTTCATTGGTGTAATTGCTAAGTGTGGTGTTCCAGTATAACACATAAATAAAAAGCATACTTTTAATCGGTAGTACCTGGGGCAGTTCAAAATAGAACCGTTTCGCCGTCCGCCAAATGTTTTCGAGATGAGATATTTCGAAACACTTGTATTTGAAATATTTAATGTAGTAATTTTACATTCAAAGGTAACGGTTTCGCTTATAGACCGACATCTGACACCAAACACTCTAGAAAATATAATTCCCTGAACTTCAAAATACTGAAATTTATAGAGATAAAGATTGATGTACCAAAGACATACTCTGAATAAGATAATAATAAGATAATTCGACCTTAGTCTTAAATAAGGTCGAATTTCGATGGACCTATAAATAAATATAACGATTGTCTACGTGACAGTTACGTAGTTGTTTCAACCTAGGGCTCATTTACGCACACGCGGCGCGTCGGGCAGGGCGGTGCCATAGGCGTTGTGCGGCAAGTCGGGCGTTTTTGCCGTTTACGGAGACGCGGCGACCGCTTGAAGCCCAACGTGGGACCATTTGCTTGTATTTGATTTGTTATGTCAAATGGACAATACAAGCCTAAGGCAGTGCTCGGGTTCGATTCCAATACGGAACAAATTTACAATGTCATAGTTTTATCCAACAATAATAACTTTGTTTTTATTTTTTTGTCATAAATTCTGTCCAATCTTTAATTATTATTTACGATGAGTGTTTTTTGAATGGTTCAAAAACTAAAACTATATAAATACTAGTACTGTCCCCGGCATGCGTTGCAATGCACTTTTTACCTACCCTATCTACCTACTATCAGGGAACAGGGTAGATTCTCCAAATAAAAGATTTAATTTCAGGACAACACTTTTACTTTTACCAAATATTCACACATCAATTCGTAGTCGTAGGGGTAGCTGACTATTCACCTCGATGGTCACACTCAGACTGCCTAAAATATTCGACGTCGACCATTTCATCACAGCTACCCCCACTTTAGAGTACAAAACAACAACCATCGTTTTAAGACTAGTTTCATTATTAACGGAAGTATTGAATATTACATTTCATTATTAATTCGAAATACTTGATTAGAAAAAGAATACAGTATTACTCGATAATACCATAAACACTAATTATTAAATTATTAGTAAATAAGACTGGATACAGATTGATTATAAAACTTACAACTTAGCACAGTACTTAAAATCTAACAATCGGCCTTCCTGACAAGACGTTTGTCCTCAAACGATGTTGACAGGTCCCTGTACACCATACAGTCAATAGCCTATCGACCTATCACAAAACGTCAACTTTTCCCAATATTTATTAATTTCTATAAGATGCTCTCTCTCTGCCTTCTATAGCAGGATTTAAGTGTTTAGAATTTAATTAGGTAAGATATTTAGTTTATTGCCCTTTTTCAATTTGGATAGGTTGACCAGCATTTGACTGTGCTAACATAACGAGGTAAACAACAATAATTTTAAAATCACTCAAATCAATAAAATAATTGTAACAATAAAATTATAGTGTACTGTAAATCAATAATTTCTACTCAAAGAGGCCTGTAAATTATAAACATTGAATAATCAACAAATTGAATGTAACGGTTTAGTAGAAAATATTGATATTCTTTATTAAAAGTTTTATACCAATAAAATTGTATCCTCAGGATATCAGAATTAACACCTTTTTTTTTTAATAAACTTAAATATTGGATACTTAAAATCTACTATCTATTTTAATAAGATAAGCTAAATTGTAACATCTTTAAATATATATTATGGTAACTTGAAGCATTCCTGGAACTACATCAGGTAATGAAACCTCTTGTATACGCTATTAACACTCAAGACACACCCGGAACTACGTCAGGTGTTCTTCTCTTATTTTTCACTCATATATTCAATAAAATATCTGGAACGACGTCAGATATTTTCTCTTTCTAATACTCTTTACAATTATAGCAATCATTACATGAATGAAAGCAGTGTAAAACAATTCATTTTTGTAAGTATTTTCATATTTTTTTTTTGTTTGTTAATACCTTAATCATCGTTATGTCAATACACATAACATCTCTTATTCCTACACTAAGTCTCTACCTCACTTTCAGAACTACTTGCGATAGAGTCACTACATGTGCTTATCCAAGGCTGGATCTGATCTACCGCCCATACATTGCAATACTTTCGTTTACCTACATTCGAACCTGGGATTGAAGAAACCTCATACCTATCATTGTCAAGGATTTTCGTTATTTTATAAGGACCAGAAAACACCGGAAGTAACTTTTTACTTTGACCTTCATTCGAATTATTTTGCTTCTTGACTTTTACTAAATCTCCAATGCTATAGTTCTTTGGATCTTTTCTATGCCGATCAAATCTTTCTTTTTGTTTTATTTGATCATTTTCTATGTGTTTGCTAATCTCCATCCTTAATTCCTCTATATCCGGTTGCTGTGTTCGCGTTTCATTAAATATCTCACTAAAGGCATTTTCTCCAGCAAAATTTAGGTTACGCCCGAATAAAGCCTCGGAAGGGGTTTTGCCCGTGCCCTTGTTTAAGGTATTGTTCAAACCCCATTGGATTCTTCCTATCTCTTGATCCCATTTTTTGTCACCTACTTTATCTACATATGAACTAAGAGCTCCTAGCACTGTGCGGTTATACCGCTCTACTTGCCCGTTGGCCCTAGGTGATGCTACTGCATTTAAAATGTGTTTAATTTTTGAGTCGCTACAAAAATTTTCAAACTCTTTAGAGGTAAAACACGAGCCTCTGTCAGAAATCAATCTGACCGGATAACCAAAGGTACTAAATACATCACCTAGAGCACGAATACTGAGGGAAGACTTCAAGTTTCGCAAAGGTTTCACTATGCAGAATTTTGTAAAACCATCAACAATCAACAGGATGTACATGTTACCTTTACTACTTCGAACAAATGGGCCTAGATGGTCAATATGACACGTATGAAAAGGAATATCAATTTTAGGAATAGGATGAAGGTATCCTTCCTTTTTGCCAGATGTATCTTTCCCATAAGCACAGTGTACGCAAGCTTTTACGTATTTAGAGACAAACTTTTTCATTTTTGGAAACCAAAAGTCTTTTTTAATTTTTGACAGAGTTTTATCCAACGAAAAATGACCAATTTCGTCATGGTTTTGCTGACATATTTGCCATCTAACCCCCTTTGGCACAGCCCATTTTAATTCGTCCCCTACTTTCCGGTATATCCTATTGTCTTTTATGATGAAGTTTTGTTTAATATCTACTATTTCGTTGTATTCTGGGTCCTCTAAAACTTTTCTAATATGTATCAATTTAGGATCGATTTGCTGCAAACTTATAAGCCAATCCTCTTTAGTTAAATTAAGTACCATCGGCAAATCTGGTTCTAATTGTGATCTTTTCGACTCTATCGGGTTGCGGCTGAGCGCATCTACGTGGGTCATACTATGATTGGGACGATAAATAATGTTACAATCGTATTCTTGTAACGCTAACCACCAACGTGCAATCCGCGGCAAAACATCTTTCTTTGAAAAGGTTGCTCGGAGTGCATTGCAATCCGTTACTATTGTAAATTCTAGGCCTAGAAGGTAAACACGAAATCTGTTTAACGAAGTGACAACCGCCAAAGTCTCAAGATCGTACGCGTGGAACTTCTGTTCGTCAAGTGTAGTTTTTCTACTGTAAAACGCAATGGGCTTTAAAGGTGCACTGTCATGTTCTTTTTGTAATAATATCCCTGCTAACCCAATCTTGCTAGCGTCGGTATGTAGCTCAGTTTTAAAATGTGGATTATATAAAGCTAAAACTGGACGTTGTATCAGTTTACATTTTAAAGTTTCGAATGCCTGCCGTTCATCAACCCCCCATCGCCAACCTACCATCTTTCTTGTCAAGTCAGTCAAAGGACGTGCTATAAGAGAAAAATCTTTTATAAATTTTCGAAAATAACTTGC
The DNA here is from genome assembly GCA_949152445.1 of Cerastis rubricosa. NCBI lineage: Eukaryota > Metazoa > Arthropoda > Insecta > Lepidoptera > Noctuidae > Cerastis > Cerastis rubricosa. Next base: position 8,241,019 of record OX424547.1, read on the forward strand.
CAGTCCTATAAATTGTCGTACTTGATGCACGTTTTTAGGTTCGGGGAAATTTTCTACAGCTTCAATTTTGGTTTTACCTGGCCTAATACCTTCATAACTAATTTCATACCCCAAATAGTTTATAGCAGTTTGAAAGAAGTAACATTTTTGAACGTTAAGAGTTAATTTAGCATTATTCAGCAACTTAAAAGTGTTCTCTAATTTATCTAAACCTTCCTGAACAGTTTTTGAAGTTATGATTAAATCATCCATATAGGCCAGAGCTTGTTTAGCTTGTTGCTCACCTACATCATTTACTTTCGGAATTTTAGCGGACAAAGCTTTAGTTATAGTTCTTTGGAATATAGATGGCGCGTTGACCAAACCAAAAGGCATTCGTTTGAACTGGTACAAACCGTCGGGTGTTACAAAGGCAGTTAAATGTCGATAGTCAGGTTTTATTGGAATCTGGTAATATCCACTAGTTAAATCGAGGCTGGTAAAGTATTTACTACCACTTAATTGATCTATTTGATCTTCAATTCGTGGTAAAGGAAAATGATCCTTTATTGTTCGACTGTTAAGTGAACGGTAATCTACACACAGTCTTTTTCCGCCGTTTTTCTTCGCTACTAGCAAGATTGGACTCGCATAAGAAGACACAGATTCTTCAACAATATCATTTTCTATTAATTCACTAACCATAGATTGCACGCTTTGACGTTCTGGGTAACTTAACCTGTAGGGTTTATAAACGACGGGATTTGTATCTTTTAATTGAATTTCCATTTCTGTTAAACTAGTACAGCCTAACTCTGAAAGATTTTGAGCAAACGTGGATCTATATTCTGTAATAAGCTTGTAAGCTTTGTCTTGTTCCACTAACGACAGTTCAGGATTAATATTAACACCTGTTCGAGCAATTGGTTCGTAATGGCTTTGTAATTGAAAACAAGAATGCTTTGCATTGCCTTCCGATTCATTCAAGCAATCGTTCACAATTTCTGCGCGGATTAAAAGTGAATTCTTTCTGAAGGTCAAATTATTAAGTGGGGTGATTACTAGTATGGATGTTTTGCTATCCGTAACACTGTAAATGCCTTCCTGAACCCAAAATTCACAACCCGTATAAAAGCGGTAGCTACCCGAAACATAAATAGTACCATTGATAATGTCATTGGTATAGCATTTAATGGCACTGGATTTGTCTACTACTGTATTTTCGCTAATGAATAGCTTGACTACACAGCTACGCTCATGTTCAATGTCAGGTAACTCTGAATTAACACTACGATTTAATATCTCAAGAGTGTTATTAGTTTTAATTACTAGAATATGTGGCTGTTCCGTGTAGTTTTGACCTACAAGAATTGGTATATGTAAATGTTCAGGTTTAACAATATAAGCTTCAATATGACCTTCAACAGATCCTATACATAATGTAAAAGTAGTTTTACCTATCGGAATAAGTTTCGATTCCCCTACACCCTTAATGACTGGAACATTGCCTTCTTTATATGTGAGCCCATAGTCTTTTACTAAGTCACTACTTACGAGAGAACAATCACTACCAAAATCAATAAAGCACGATACTCCTTTTTCATTCCCGTTTATAAAACATGTTTTATAGTATTTACTCTTGTTAATATGTTTGTTAGTAGTGTCAATCACCATCACTCGTTTTTCAGTGTTTGTTTTATTTTTAGCCTTATTTTTAAGATAACAGTCCTCACTTTTATGTCCAACTTTTTGACATGTTTCGCACTTTAACAATGGTTGTTGACACCCAGACACTCTATGACCAAATTGTTTGCAGTTGTAACATATATTAGCCCTACATTGCTTAGAGTAATGCCCAGCCTTTTTGCATAATGTACAAGTTATATTACTATTAGATTGAGAAGTTAGTTTGGATTTGGCGTTTTTAATATATTCATTCTTTTCCCTACACATATCTTTAAGGAATCCTAATAAATCTTCAGGCTGGGCAAACCGAGCTGACGATGCACTTGCCCTAATAGTTTTATCGTCCAACCCATGTATGATACAATCAACAGCTTTCTTATCTGATATGTCGCATGCACTAAGAAGAACCATTTTGTCATAATAATATTCATCTAGTGATTCACCAGGCTTATAACGTCTTTCCAACATGTCAGATAACAAAACCCCATAATTTGATTCAGACGGAAAGGCCTTTTTAAGGTATTGTTGCCACTCTAACCAGGTCTTATTAATTGAAGGCAGTCCCTCATACCATTTTTTTGCGTGTCCTACTAAACGCGGTAAAGCAAAGTGTGAGGTTTGCTGATCAGTCCAACCATATATTTGCGAGCACTCATTGACCTTTGAAATCCACGTCTCGATTCTATGGTTTTTTATAGTAGGGTCGAATTCAGGAATCATATTTTTATCATAATGTAATTTTTGACTCTTCTCTAATTTAACAAAGTTACTCATAAAACTCATAAAATCATTTAAATTGAATTGTTCGTTATTGGTTTGGCGTGGTGAACGTTGGTTTTGTTGCGAAGAACCCGCTTGATGGTATGGCTCAAAACGGTGTACAGATTTATTACGTTGGCCAGGAGACAAGATACTTCTCCTGGCCGAAACCCGCGGTGGTGATCTACTCATCGCCTTGGGGTGATAGTCATCGTACCTTGTGGATGCTGGACGAGATGGTCGCAAAATAGGGCTGCGGCTCCTCGTGCTCGTTCGGCTGGGACGATCGCGGCTGCGTCGCGATCGGCTCCGCTTCTCTCGGCTTCTGCGTGCACTGCACCGGTTGTGGCTGCGAGAACTGCGAGCGCTGACCACTTCATCTCTCGGTGGTGGAGTTCTAACAACCCGGCTGCGTCGTTGCGTCGCTGTACCCTTTTGTTCATTGGCTTCCATTTTAGGTCACCTGAAAACATTTTTTTTTTGGGACATTAACTGTTTTAAAATAAATATATATTTTGCGGAAAAGTAATATTTCAAGTATTTATTTTGCTTACTATGGATAACAAATAGCTTCGGTTAACACGTATGCCATTAAGTTTGCCTAGTGGCTTTTGAATTTAAATAATAGCCGTTTCGTAGAATGCTACTGTTGTAAAATATATTTAAAATACTTAGAGAAAGACAAAAAGAAAATAATACTTCTTTTTATGAGCTTATTACTTTGATTCTTATATTATGTACATAAGGAAATCCATTAAACGGTAGAGAATAAGCCAAGAGAGAGAAAAAAAAAACAGTTTTCATGCAACAGCAAACAACAAAGATTACATCTAACATGTTTGCAACACAATTACATCTGAAATTATCTTGTTTAATTTTTAAACACATTAAAGACTTTTTTTGTTGAAAATAATAGCACCATAACACAAATTAACACACATACCTTTTGTGTGGCGTAGACTTGATCCCACTTCTGATATCAGGGAACAGGGTAGATTCTCCAAATAAAAGATTTAATTTCAGGACAACACTTTTACTTTTACCAAATATTCACACATCAATTCGTAGTCGTAGGGGTAGCTGACTATTCACCTCGATGGTCACACTCAGACTGCCTAAAATATTCGACGTCGACCATTTCATCACAGCTACCCCCACTTTAGAGTACAAAACAACAACCATCGTTTTAAGACTAGTTTCATTATTAACGGAAGTATTGAATATTACATTTCATTATTAATTCGAAATACTTGATTAGAAAAAGAATACAGTATTACTCGATAATACCATAAACACTAATTATTAAATTATTAGTAAATAAGACTGGATACAGATTGATTATAAAACTTACAACTTAGCACAGTACTTAAAATCTAACACTACCTACCATACCCTACCCTACTCTACCCTACCTACCTACCTACCTACCTACCATACCCTACCTACCTACCCTACCTACCTACCTACCCTACCTACCTACCCTACCCTACCTACCATACCCTACCTACCTAACCTACATACCCTACCTACCCTACCTACCTACCCTATTCTACCTACCTACCCTACCTACCTACCTACCCTACCCTACCTTTCCTGAATTTTCTATGCTATAAACCTCATGGAGCCCGAGACCTATCCAACGAATGCAAAACCGTGGAAATCGGTTCGTGCGTTCTGGAGTTATAGCGTCAGGAAGGAAAACCCGACTTATTTTTATGTAGTAGATTATTAAACTAAATATTTTATAATGATTTGAAAATCATACATAATGCATTAAAATAAAACAGTACTTAATACCTAGTTACAAAAAGTAAAATTTTACAGCAAAAAAAAAATCAAAAATAAAATCTTCGATCAAAGATTTGATCCTGCAACATTGTGATTTGCAGTCCCGCCGCAACAGTACCAAGCTAAGCATTAAGATGACATTTAGTTTAAAATAGACGTTCTAATCTAATGCATGATTTGACAGTTGTCAGTTTTCAAATATTTGAAGAATATGGTCCCACGGTGGGCTGCAAGCGGGCAACGCGGCGTCCGCCGCCGCGTTATGTCAAACGCTCAAACTCAAGGAAATGGTCCCACGGTGGGCTGCAAGCGTGCGCCGCGGCGGTCGACGCCGCGTGCACCGCGGCGTTTGGACAGTACAAGCAAATGTTAGTGCCCGGGTTCGATTCCCATACGCAACAAATTTAAAATGTCCTAGTTTCACCCAAAAATTGTCATTTTGTTTTTATTTTAATTTTTTTGGTGATATTTTTCGTAAATTCTGGGCAATTTTTACTTATTATTTACGAGTACTGTTTTTTGAATGGTTCAAAAACTAAAAGTATAGGTATTATTAAACTAGGTATTTTATAATGACAGTAATACCTAGTTACAAAAAGTAATATTTTACAGCAAAAAATAAAAACACAAAATAAACACAAAAATAAAAATCTTACATATTAGGATTTGATCCTGCAACATGTGATTCGCAGTCCGGCCGCAATACCACCAGTCTAAAAAAAAAAAAGAAAAAGGTAACCCTCTGACATTTCGATTGAAATAGACGTTCTATTCTAATGCATGATGTGACGGTTGTCAGTTTTCAAACATTTTTGAAGAATATGGTCCCACGGTGGGCTGCAAGCGGGCGACGCGGCGTCCGCCGCCGCGTTATGTCAAACGCTCAAATACAAGGAAATGGTCCCACGGTAGGCTGCAAGCGTGCGCCGTGGCGGTCGACGCCGCGTGCACCGCGGCGTTTTGTCACACGCTCAAATACAAGGAAATGGTCCCACGTTGGGTTACAAGCGGTCGACGCGGCGTTATGTCCATTTTTTTTATATTTGGTTGTGTGAAAGCGATTATTCCAATAGATTATTTTTGTAAATTTCGATCAACTCGAGTAATTAAATTAAGGAATTAAGAAATCCAAAGATATTTTAATTTTCATTAAAATAAATTTGTTTATAGAGTACGTGCGTACGAGCGTTTACAATAATTATTTTTTAAGCTTTTATATTATTAATGTTAATTGTTTTTCGTACATTCTGACGCACCGATTTTTTTTTCCATATTTAAATTTAAATTAGGAATTCGTTCGCTGTTCTAATTTATATTGTATTTATTGTGAATTTTGTTTAAACTATCCGAAGGTTAGTAGAAAAGCCAGGATTTCAGTAAGATTAGGAAAAAAAAGAATTCTGTAGTTTGATTATTGTTAGGAGGTGTGGTTATATTTATTTATGGCCATGAGGTTAAAATGGTTCTTTGATATTCACTGTTTAATTATTTTTTCTATGAGCCTGCTCTGTCCCACATCTGGGCTTGCCGTATCTTTCGAATTTTGTTTATCTTTTCCCTTCTTCGACTAAGTAATACTTTTTGATACTTAGAAAGCTTGGTTTAGGAATAGCAACCCAAAAAACTATGAAACCAATGTTTTAATAAAACTACAAATATGAGTAAGACTCTTGCCCTGAGTGTTCTGGTTCATAACTGTGCCGGGCTGTTCACGGCTACACTCAAGTGACTCGACCCACGGCCTATCATCGAAAACCTTTTTAAACTGGATAGTAACATTTGTTTATTGTTTCAACCGCTTTGAAACAATAACCTATCGTTCCTTGAAGAAAAGGCTTATGAATTGCCGATATTCAACCATCATCATAATCATCTCTGTTGGCCTAGCCTTTTACCAACTGTGTTGGGGTCACCTTCCAGTCTACCCGGATGCAGCTGCATACCCATATTTGAAATGAAGCGACCTTTGACTGCCTATATGACCTCCACGACCCAGTTAACCGTTGAGGAGTTCCCTCGTAAGAAGACGATCCTGGCTGCAGGATGAGATCATGATAGAATTCATGTTTATCCATCAGATATGAATTTCTATACAAATTTTCCTGTCTGTGGTATTAACCTTTGAGGAGTTATCTCGTGAGGAGATGATCCAGGCTGCAGGATTAAGTTATGTCTCTCATAAGAATATATTGTGCTTAAAACCAAAGATGTGTGCAAAATTTCAGCTCAATCGGTCATCGGCAAATGGTTCTAATTTAGCTTCCAAGAATGTACCCGAACAAACAGATACATACATTGCAAGTTAAATAAAAGCTTGTAAAAATTTACCAATTTACGAAAAAAATATCACTATAAAATTTAAAATAAAAACAAAATGATTATTTTCGGATAAAAACTACGACGTTGTAAATTTGTTCCGTGTGGGAATCGAACTCGGGCATTGCCGTATACTTGTATCTGTCAGAGTGACATAACGCCGCGTCGGCCGCCTACATCTCAAGCAAACGGGCGTCAAACCGCTTCTCCGTAAACGCTCTCATACATCGCCATATGTTTGAATTAAAAGCGGGCCGCCCCGCGCACCGCCCCGCCCGACGCGCCGCGTGTGCGTAAATGAGCCCTTACTGACGTTTCGAAGTACTGCGAATAGGTGTCGAATGTGGTGAACCAATCACGCGGTTAACTTTATAAAAGGTCATCATTTGTCTAGTCTTTGCCTAACTATGTTGGGGTCGGCTTCCAGTCTAACTGGATGTCGCTTAATAACGGTATTTTACATGGATCGACTGCCTATCTGACCTCCACAAACCAGTTAGTACTGAGTAATACGATATTACGATACCCCTTGGTAAGACTACCTGTAACGACTTTAGTCGATTAGTTTTCAAATAATTGCACCATTCATTAATTGATCAGAATAGTTACAGCACTGATGATAACATCTGTGTCAATTGTTTAATTTAGTGTTCTTATAATGTTTTATTTTTACTTTTTTATAGATTATTTTTCATTTACCTATTTTTTGTGAATGTGTGGACATTGTAGGCCTTGTAAATTAGTTTTTTTATTTTTTTTTATTTTTTATTGTCTTGTTCTACCTTTTGTAGTAAGCAACGACTTATTGTCGGGCCTACGCTGTCCTCCCACAGTTATGTACTAACGCTGTAACACTCAAATATTGTAAAACCAAATGATTTTAAAAGAGTAACAATGGAGTTTCTTGCCGGTTCTTCTCCATAGGAAACGACCAAACCGAACCGTGCATCTTTTGTCGACGTTTTATAAGTGCCCTTAGAGGCCTTTGTAAAATAAAATATTTTGATTTTTGATTTTGACTGTTAAAGATCTACAAATGACTGCCGGGACCAACGGCTTAGCGTGCTTTTCGAGCCACCGACGAAGCTTGGCATGTAATGAGTGTTCACCGATCCACGGACCAGCCTAGGTAAGCGCGGCTTAACCTAAAGATCGAACCCAAGTGAGTGTTACTTCTAGCCACAAGCTCCTCAACTTACAAAAAGTATACGACTAAAATACTTAAGAATCATCTGTGTCAGAAAAAAAAGATACAATCTTCAATAACCACTCTAACACTCATATTCTTGAGTCTTCCCAATTCCATTTTTGAACTAATTCGACCTTTTGCTGCCATGACAACGGTTGAAAACACCCACCAAATCGTGTTCCTAGAATTTCTTGGCCGCAATTGGCGGATCTTCGAATAAGTTACTTCCTCTAGCTAGCTATCTTTGTCAAACCTTTAGTTGCATTCTGCGTTAATCAATGCTGAAGATGTCCTAATTATGTCATTTGTATCAATTTTAAAAATGTATATATTTAATAGTTTTTCGGTACTTCAAATTTGACAGATGAAAAGTAGGCGTTTATATGTCAATTTATAAACAAATTGCGCGCAATGTAAGCGTGGTTAGACCGACTTTAGTTAAGTTCATGACTAAAAACACCAGTGTATGAAGCGCTTTAAAGCATCTTCACCGTCTAACAATACATCAAAACAGCGCTGTAACTTGCACCTCGCTAAGTAAAACAACATTCCTCGCACTAGAAGCTACTACCTCGCGAATTCGCTGCTCGTTCCCGAATTAACATATGCACATAATTTGCGATATTACGGGTAAGTGGCTGATGGTAATATTGAGCCATAAATAACAACTAACGGGGCTGTGTCAGGGTTACCAACTCTTGGCGAAGTTAAAGATTTAGATTAGCTTTTGTTGTTAGTGTCTGTTGGAGATTAGAAGTTAACTTTCTGATCTGATTCGATATATTGCTTATTTTTTGACATGTGACAATCACTCCCCGACCCTCGCTCGAGCCAGCCCGCGATGCTGTGCCAGTAGTTTTAAATCAGCCCCTAAATAATGATATCATTCAGATTCAGCCTGCCCCCATGCAGTCCTCCCCCAGCGACGCCCTAAGCCGAGGCTCGTACCCCACAGGGGGTGCCCTTAGCGTGTAGTCGCTTAGTTTGTAAGTTCTTTATGCCCTGGCTGGAGGCCTTACTCTTAAGGCACCCACAGGATAGTCCGGTTAAGCAGACGACAACCTCCTAGGTTAAACTGCGAGAAGCCATTCCAAAACAAAAAAAAAACATGTGACAATCAGGCTTTGGTTTCAGCAGTCATTTGTAAAGAACCTCAATACTCCATAGAAAAGGGAGGATCCTCCGACCAGATGGGGTGTTATTCCTATATGTCTGGTGGGCTAGTGCCCTACAGTTGTGACTGGTCATCTCTTAGCTGCCACGGTTTATTTAATTACTTTATTTTCGAATTACTGATTTGATCTTTTACTGGAAGCTCTTAACTTGCCCGTATTTCTACATCGTTCGTCAAATACTAGTAATTCTCTTCACGAATGATGTAACCAAGATTATACAACATATTTTGATTGAAAAGAGTGTCCATGGAGTTTCTTGCCCATTCTTCTCCATATAGATCTTTGGAATGGGCAACTACAGATCTTTCACAAGTTATTATGTCTTGTGACTGGGACTGTAGCTTCGCGTTTTGTTTTTTGACTACGACTATCAAAAGTGCCTGTAATGGTCTAATTGAAATAAATGCTTTGAGTTTGAGTTGTTGTTGGGTTTTCCTATACAGGTTGTAACGGAAAGGGTATATACATACTCAATGGTGTGCTACAGACCATCAAACTATCAGCCCAGACCTTCATAAAAATATCAGCTGCCCCATACATTGGGTCGAATAGGTATTGAAATTTTGTATGGGGAGCAGATAATTTTTTCGATATTATATATTATATTGTCCGATGGAGAAACATGTTCAGTTTGATGGACTGTAGCACACCCTTAAGTATGTATAAAACCTTTCCGTTACACCCTGTATAGTCTTAATTTGCGGATAACTTTTAATAGTGTCATTCAGAATGTTAATATTAGGTCTTCTTTTGAAGCATATACGGTGCTGTAGTAATTTTTGTACTGGGTTACTGGAGTACTTTTTTCTGTGTTGCTGGAATACTTTTGTACTGCCCACTTTAGATATTAATCATAGTTATGAGTAGTCGGAAGCCCAAAAGTCTGACCAAGCGTTACCAAGGGGTATCATATTACCCAGCAACGGAGTGTGGAGGTCAGAGGCTCGCTCCATGTAAAATACTGGTAGCTTAACATAACATAACATTAATTTATTCTCGGGCAACTTTGGCCCATAGATAAATACCTTACAGACTAACATATACATATATCGTAAAAATTCAACTCGTGTTAGTAAATCGTCGTACTCGTGTTAATTTACGTTATTGCACTTCACCATTGTAACATAGCTCTTGTACAATATTAATAAGTCTAAGGTTCCGGTATTCAGCTGCTTACGGTTAGACTGGAAGCTGACCCCAATGTAGTTCCGAAAAGACTAGGCAGATCATGTTGTGACAATTATTATTGTAGTAGTGACATGCGCTTGAGTTTTATTAAAATAGTCTATAGCTGCTAGTAGCACGTAGCTTGTCGCTACAAAACAAGAGCGTAGGTTTTTTTATTAGTCATTTGCTACGGCGTAGCTGGCTACGGCGTAGCAAATGCAGTTGAACGCTCAGAAAGATTCCAAACAGGGCGGGCGATGATATCGAATGTATATTTTGCCCACTACTTCCCTTCTGATCAAATGGATTGTTCAACTAGTTGAACAGTTGAGTAGTAGGATATAGTTTGTATTACCGAAAATTGTGTATGCTCTACAGCTCAACTATTTTTTGCTCAACTTAGTTGACCAGTAGGTCATCCTGCTAGAAAATCGAACATCTAACCTACTGCTTAACTGCTCAAAAATAATGGAAGGTTGGAAATACATTAAATGCGAAAATGAAAATACGAAACTTGCAATGCAGAAATGCAAAATTTAAAAAAAAAACGACTTTATGAAAATAATCAGTTAATCGGGAGTGCAACATAAATCCAAAAATGTGCTCCAAGGTTGGCATTAGAAAATAGACATTGTTAAGATTATTATAATTACTAGCTGTTATTGACGTGCTTGCTGTAGATAAAACAGAATCAGATGTACCCATTACACTTTTCGAACAAAAAAGAGTACATACTCAACTTTAAAACTATGGTAAAATTCAAATTAACATTTTCCCTACAATTTACATTTCAGCTCTCAACTTCGCGGAGTAATAATGTGTTCTGGCAACACTGTCCATGTTTATTGCACAAACGTCACACGCTCGGGGTTGCCCCAAATTAGAACATACTGTGATCTACCCACTTACATACGAATACGTTTGTACATAGTTTACATTTGTACATAGTGCTGCTGCACACATAATTATTGCATTTCTGTGAATTTCCGATTATAGGAAATTCTTTGTTTTTTGAACGGAAGAGTACATATTGATTTGTGTTTTAGAGAATATGTAGATGGTGCCTGGGGTCGATAGTTTGTGGAACGTTTAAGAGCAAAAACAAAAGGAAAATCCAAGATAAACTCTTGATCAGGCCAGATTCAGTGGATATTATTTACATAAACTTAGTCAGCCCATAACGTTTCGCCTGCTGTCACGCAGACCTCCACTTTGAGGGGAAGTACCGCGGGTATGGTGTTGCCAGATGAATTCACTTGTATACCATTTTATGGACATGCAGGTTTCCTTAATCCTCACCCTATTTTCCTTCACCGCTTTGAGAGCAGTAGTAATGAAATAAAATCCACAAAGTATCGTGCCACCAGGCCACCCTGCACGCGTAGCATGACCTCCGTAGAAACGGGTTATGTCGTTAGTTAAACAAACTAACACATTGTCATTGTCCATCTGTCAATATGTCGATTCTTCCGTAGACAAAACTCATTTCTACAGTTGTCATGCTACGCGGGCTGGCTCCATGCTGTAGTAGTGATTGTACAAAATAAACAACAACAAGAAAATTTACAAGAAAAAACCTTACACGTGTGTAAACTAAACTGAAACAACTTACAAGTTTCTCAGATCCCCCAACATTATCAATTTTAAACTGAGGAGTAGCTCAAACAATCGCTAACGCCCCAACTTTGGTACTTCATACTTCTTGATCAGTTTCAACCCAATTTCAGCCAAGATGGAAGCGTGTTCGTTAAAAAACGATAAATAACTCGGTAAACATTCAAGTTTTAGGGTTATCTTGTCCAAAGAGGATCCTATGTCATCCTATATTTTTTTTGAAAACGTGCATCTTTTTACGAGCTTTTATTCAACTTGCAGTTGTTTGTATGTTTGTTTAGGTCATATCATGCATTTGATTTATTTTGGATGACAATAAATGGTTAGCCGACAGAGAACCAAGGTTATCGACATAGCCCACCGCATTAGCACGCTGAAGTGGCAATGGGCCGGCCATATAACCCGAAGAACCGATAACCGTTGGGGTAGACGTGTTCTTGAGTGGAGACCACGGATAAACGGTAAACGTAGCCTAAGACGTCCTCAGACTCGGTGGAGCAATGAACTTCGCAAGGCGGCTGGCAAGAGCTGGATGAGAGTGGCCGAGGATCGTGCTCAGTGGCGTGTCATGGGACAGGCCTATGTCCAGCAGTGGACGAGTTCAAGCTGATGATGATGATGACATGGTTAGCTAAGTGACGTTATTCTAAATCCAATATGGTGGACTCTCAAAGATGGCGGACTAATGACTTCACACTTATATTTAAATAGCTTATTTAATAAGCTTGTTTCTTTTTGTCTACGCTATGTCTGTTGTCAGCCGGGCTTCTTAACGTGCTTTCAGAGGCACGGAGGAAACTCGGTATGCAATGGGTGATCAGGATCACTCGGCCACAAATACATGATGCAGAAATAAGTTTTAGATTTTACGAAGGTATGTTGGTATACGGAACCTTATAAAACCATATTCCAAGATCTACCTGACAGATTTTTATCGAACAAAAGTTGGGGCTACAAAAAAACCCCGATAAAACTTTTCCAATACTAATAAAAGTTGGTGAACAAGGTATATGCCGCGGATACGCCTACACTCCTACAGACTACAGTTTTGTTTACGCACTTAACGCAGGAGATTTACTCCAGCCTCATATTGTGATGCGAGTATAAACGATGGTGTGTACTTGTGAAAGTTTTCTTCGTCAGTATAACGGTATCGTTTTTGTTAAGTATCTTGTGTGATAAGGAGTTTGTTTTTTATGTGAGATGGAGAAAATCGCATGATCTTGGAAGTTTATTAACAATTTGTTTTATATTTTATCTATCGTAAGTATTCTACAGAGTGTTGTTTTGCAACCTCGTCAAATTCACGGAGGTAACTATGATAATGATTCCGGACCCGAATCAATAATAAAATGGGTTGGTAATTTTTATTATTTTTCTTATTTACGGGAATCGGTAAGTGTGAACCACCCGTGTTTTAAACGCGGCCCGTCTGATTCTCGCCCTATAACCGCGCTTTCACCCAAACAAACAATTTCAAACGTTTATTCGATAATTTCTTATTCCCTGAACCACGTTAAGGGGGTTATTCTGAAATACTGACAAATTTAAACAACATTAAAACAGCGTCTATTAATAATTAACTAGGTACTTACCGTAATTTAAATTGATTATTTATGTCTTTTGTGGCAACCTCCTGTATTTTGACGAGGATGCAAAACAACATCTTGTAGGTATAATATTTTCCGAAATCTTGACTACATCTAGATTGTAAGTCAAAGTGACGCAAACATAGTGGCCAGTACGTAGATGATTTGACTTTGTGTGCCGCGGCGGTGATGGAATTGTCGAACTTTGGGACCGACTCAAACTACCGAAAATGTATGCCATTCCTGTTGAAAGTTGATCCAGAAATACGAAAACCTTTGAAAACAATTGCCATACTCCTGGAATCTTATTCAGGTAGGACGGGAGGACAGAAGATTCGTCATTTTCTGTTGAAGTCTCACCCTTTTTTACTTTTTATGATCTGAGTCTAAAGTGTAAATATGTGTTAATCTAAAAACAAGAAAACAGTTTCTCCCTCAAACAAAACAGTTCCTCTTACTTCTGACCAAAACCGAAAAAAAAACCGAAATCATTTCACTGCATTCGGACATCAACGTAAAGACAATATTATCTGATATCCATCCACCTAATATGATGTATTAGTCACAAAAGAGATGTTCGATACAAGCCAAACAATGGCCACACAATCGCGGAGCCGATATAATTAATCTAACATGCATGAAGTACAACAGCGTAGCGTGATCAGCAGAAACAAAGGACGCGGTACATGACGCCTTGTAATGCTCAAATTGAGCATAGTTTTATTAACATAACATAACTTCACGCCTCAAGTCCGTGAAGGGATAGGCAGAGGTTTACTTTGGTACACATCTGCTTTAGTATACCCATATTTGGCCAGTTTTGTTTGTGTGCCATGTACTAAAGGGCGTGCCTATTGCAAACAATCCGGCACAAATCACGATGCTACGGTTTTTCTAAAATGTGCACTTGACTTTAGCTATATATTTTGATTTACAAAAGAAATTTGCACTACTGGAATCTGTCTTAGTTGCATCAAAACACTTGATTCGTCACCTAGTGCATTGTATGTCGGATCCGGTCATTAGTACGGATAGAAAATGAATCGGCAAGCGCGCCAAAGGTGACATCACGCGACCTACTTACCAGTCTACCCACACCTAAGCGCGCTTCTACAGAGTCGTGATGTTTCTTGCTCGCTTCGAGGAGGACACTGAGTGTATGATCGCGGCGGAGTCAAGACGTCCCGGAACTGTACCCCGATTCATGGTGCCTAGTGTTGTTGTGTTGGATTGTAATTTCAAGTAATTTGTTAGTTCGATAAAAGCAGGTAAGTACCGTGTGTAGTGTGTGTTTTCATAGCACGAAACCCATGTTCTGCCCACATGATGACCGAGTCTAACTGAATAAATCATCAAACTACGACATATATTTATTTAGAGGCAGAGAGTAACAGGGTGGAAAGTTCTCATTCTCCATAAGGCTCGTCCGACCAGATGAGCGGATTTTTTATAGGTCCGTAAGGTTGGTAGTCTTGTACACTATATAATAACAACAAATCTAAAATGTTACATTCAACAATAGCTAAAAAATTACAAGTTAGATCACGGAGTTTGGTCACAAGATGCTGAATATTGACACAAAATAAAAACAATATGGCCGAACACAGCAACATACCTCACACGCACATACATGCTTCTAGTTCTGGCGATATTGGAGGTCACAGTGCTAACATTTTCACAAGTTTGAAAAACAAAACAAGTTTTAATATTACAATTTTACTTTAAATACTACCTACCCTGTACTGCTGAATTCATCAACCAGCACAATGTCGTGATTTTTAAACCCAAAATAAATTCGTTTATGCGACAGCGATATGTACAGAACGCTTGGTTCACGGTTTCGTGAAGAGTCCATTAACATCTTGTATAACGTTCCCAAATTGAGTAGAAAGAAAGACAAGATTATGACCTTACTTTTACTGAGCTATACACGACCCAAATCATCAGCATCATCTTTCTAGCCTTTCCACAACTATGTTGAGGTCGGCTTCCAGTCTAACCTAGCTGAATCCAAGTATTTTACATGGAGTAACCTAACACAACCCAGTTATTATTGGGTAATACGATACCCCTTGGCAAGACTTCCGTTCCACTGACTACCTGTCAAAGATCTACAAATGACACCCGGGACCAACGGCTTTATGTGGATTCCGAAGCATGGAGGAAACTCAGTTTGTAATGGGTCCACGTCACGGGCAACCACGTCATAACCTGAATATTTATTCGAGTAGCTGTCTGTTATTATTTAGCCACGAGCTCCTCAATATCACCACCACCCCATCAACCATCTCTCGCCTACACTACACCACTATGGCTGAGGACATCGTGGAGTACGTGCGTTAGAAGACCAAGTACGTGGCGAGAGTGCAGCTGCTTGAGTCGCGCCGCAACGTCAACTTTAAGGCGTTCGTGGAGCGAATACCAACTTGTTATCTGCACCTCGTCTTGGAAGAGGACTTTTGGCCGGAGGGAGTGGTGTTCCGTCGCTTCCGCGGGCAAGTGCCACATGAACGCACAGTGACGTAGTGTGCAAGTGAAGTGTTACTAACATATATTGTATTTTATCATATGTATGTTAGACTGTAAAGTATATATCTATGGGCCAAAGTTGCCTTAACCTTATTAACCCCATCCGAATCCTTTGGTCCCGTTTGAGGGACCTTTTTGGGCATCGCGCATTACGTGATCGCTGACGACATTGATCCCTACTTCACGTACGATTAGAGTTTAAGTTTGCCGGTATGAGTGTAACCCATTTGGGTTCCTCGGGGTCTTAACGGCGGATGATGTAACTAACCCATATGGGTTCCACGGTGCCGTGCAGGAATATGTTGTGTTATGTTGTTGTTGTTAATACACGACCCAAATATATTTCAAAATAGTCTTTGATTTAAATATTGTTACCCAGTCGCCTTATCTTCAATACTCCTTGCCCACTCCATCGATACACAGCTCACTCCCATATCTACGCAACGTATAACTATTCGTCAATTATGATTAGTGACGTAGAGATGCAAATGATGCCAGCAAATTGTCCGAATCGAATTGCGTCGGAATTATCATTCGTGTATGTTCGCTCGTAAATCAGCTGTCGGTTGACAAAACTGTTTGGCAGGTCGCGCTGTGTTGTGCATGTTTACGATTGACATTGTTAGGTAGGCTATTGGGGAGGTGTCACTGTTATTTATACGGTTCCTGTATTTAACTGGAATTTGTGGTGGTTAGAATGACGACTGACAGGAAGGGTACAGGTGCAAAACAAGGAATCTCACTAAAACAGGATTTTGTGTAAATAATTTATATAACATTTTAATGTTTTAAAGTTTATAACTTTTTTATATTTTATATTTTTAGAAATTACTGATTGGAACTTAAGTTTACCTTAAAGAAATCAGCATTAGACACAAAAACAAATCTAAAAAATAAATAAGGAATTAAACATTTATAGAGTACTAAAACATGGAATGTCTCATACATTCCATGTTTTAGTACCTAGTGTTTTAGTAATTCTAG
Source organism: Cerastis rubricosa (assembly GCA_949152445.1). Classification (NCBI taxonomy): domain Eukaryota; kingdom Metazoa; phylum Arthropoda; class Insecta; order Lepidoptera; family Noctuidae; genus Cerastis; species Cerastis rubricosa. The sequence goes on from OX424547.1 coordinate 8,257,794, forward strand.
TTAAATACAGGAACCGTATAAATAACCGTGACACCTCCCCAACAGCCTACCTAACAATGTCAATCGTAAACATACACAACACACATAACCTGACATTTGACTGTGACTGACTAAAGTGTTTGACTGTATTAAGCAAAAATACATATTACTTTTTACTGTTGGTAACATGACTTTTGAACATTTGGACCTTACTGATAGCTGCTATAACTATACATTGACATTTAAGTAGGTATAGCTTGTTGCCGCTTAGCAAGCTTAACCGCTTTTTTAACCACCAAGTAATCGCTTGGCGACTTCTTAATAGCATTGAACCCTCGACGGGTTAAAACAGTTTGATAGCTATTACCCATAGGGTGTTGCCGCATGCCTTATGCGATTATTGTGATTATTAAGTTTAGTTAAAACTAGGTAATGACCACGAGTTGTTTCGCCTCCTTTGTAAATTAACTATTTACGAGTAGTCACTAGTTACTGCATTCTTTTTTTTCCGATGGGTTTGCTCTTGACTAGTCTAGGCCCGAGATGACAGAGCGAAAATGTCGGGTCGGGTGAATTGTTATTTATTGGGTTTTTCCATCAAACATTTTTCAGTAGCAGCTACAGGGTCTGGATTTATGCCCGGTTGCAATAGGCTCGTCCCCTATTACATGGGACTTCAATATAATTGGCGAAATGTGGGTGCACTATTAGGTACACGTCTGCTCATCCCTTCGGAGATTACAGGCGTGATGTTATGTTATGTTTTGTACGAGTGACACGAATCAATCATCAAACAAATACGTGTACCTGTGTGTCCTGTACGTCAACCAAATCAGACAATATTGTGGAACCAATCGATGAATCAAAGAGATTTGATCGAAATACACTTTATCCATTCAATAATTAAGCGAGCTAATGGAAAAACAGCTTCTTCTCTCATAACATAAAATTCTGAAAGTCACAACAAACAATTAAAAGAATCGCATTCCAGCCCCCGTATTCACAAACGCTCGGCTTCGATTTCGATTTGAAAAGTGGTATGTCTATCTTGTTTTGGTATTACGAAAGCGAGCGAGATAGATATACGACTTTCCGAATCGAAATCGAATCCGAGCCTTTTTGAATAGGGGGCCAGATCCAGTGGATCAAGTTCCCAACATAATCAATAAACACGATCTCTTGAGAAAATACAAAACAGATCGGGCTCTTTATATGAACCGGCCATCCAATAGCTTTTGTGTATGTCAGGGCTGTCAAACTCAACTGTGGGAAAAACAATCACTCTATAATCTAAACTATGGAAAAATCAACCATCCTGTAATCTAAACTGTGAAAAAGTCTACATTTCTGTAATGTCAACTGTGAAAAATTCAAAATTCTGTAATGTCAATTGTGGAAAAATGTACTAAGTATTCTGTAATTTCAACTGGAAAAATTAACTATTCTGTAATCTTAACTGTGGACAAGTCAACATTCTGTAATCTCAACTGCGGAAAAATGAACTAAGTATTCTGCAATCTCTGGAAAAATGAACTATTCTGTAATCTCAATTGTGGAAAAATTTACGAATCTGTAATTTCAACTGTGGAAAAATTAACTATTCTGTAGTCTCAATTGTGGAAAAATAAACTAATTTGTAATTTCAACTGTGGAAAACTAAACTATTTTATTATTTCGACTGTGAAAAAGAAACCGCTCCAAAAATATGATTGAACACTTTTTTTTCGTGTAGTACAGTGCCGTTCACCATTACCTGACCCATCTCACAAAGCAAAAAGAGGAAAATGGGTCAGGTAATGCTGGCGACTGACTGTACTACTCAAAACTAAATAAAAATACCCGAAAAACTCTGACACTAGGTTAAAGGCACTAGCCTAGTGTCAGAGTTTTTATGCGGCCCATGGGCCAACTCGATCGCTGCCTCCAAGAATCCGGGTTGTCTATTAATATATTTAACAAACAACATACGCCAAAAATACGTATAAAATTACTTGTTTACTTATAATCTTTGAACCCCCAATAAAAGGTATATCTTTAAAAATCAACCGATTGTATAAAGTCATGACCCTTTCCCGAAACCCCGATATTTTAATATTTTGACCCACTTTTCGCTTCATTGGAAGTTAAGAAAACAGATAAGGGATAATATTGATAAATGTGTATACAAATGTATTATATTAAGTAGGTACTGTATTATAAAGCTTTGATAAAATGTCGAAATGTCATGTGCCATACCCCCCCGTGCTCTAATAACTATAAAACAATCGCCACGCGAAAACGCGATCTTTGCAATCATTTGACACTGGTTTTTTTGGAGAGCGGAATCCCGAGACCCTGTTTTTACGAATGGGAATTTATTAAATGACCACTCCTGCTCTGGGCGGAGCGGAAGGGAGTGTCAGACTTATACTGACTAAAACCCATCCATGTTCCTTCTTAGCCCTTTGTGTTCCAGGGCCACTGTATCTCTCGAACAGTCTCGCAGCCCTGGCAGGCATCGGCCCTCTCTTACCCTTTCCGATTTACTGACATATCCTTGAGGCGCGCGTGGAACACGAATGCGCCGACGACACGGCCACCCCTCTTTTGGCAGGACGATGCCATCGTGTTCGCCCAGTAAAATGAACGACGAACGCTCGTATTAAATAGGACACGGTCATACAGGCGCGCGATTCTACGCACATGGCCTTTAAGAATCACTAACAAGGGTAAATCTGATCACATAATGATTTTAATCCATGACAACCCTGCGTAGGGCTTATCGAATATTTCGTGGGCTTTTTATATATCGCGGACAATAACTCAGGCAGCCTGATTTCGCTTTTCTCTTGCCTGGCCCGCTCACAAAGCTTGTCCATACAATGCTTTCAAGTATTTTTACAGCCCACTCATAATAGAAAAGTAAGATTTAAAACGTACTTCAGGGGAGTTACCTCCCCAGTGAAGTACGTTTTTAAATCTTACGATGCTTGAAATAAATGGGTTTGAATTTATTTTTATTTTAGTTTGTTACGTGAAGTTGTTTAGTTTTTGAGAACATGTTGGTGAAGAGAGTAGTGTGGGTTTGGAAAAGAGCGTAATTTTAGAAATATTTCTGTAATTCTTTATAATCGTATATTATTAGAGCAGAGACTTACCTAATAGTAGGTACACTCATATTTCGCTAGTTATGTTTAAGTCCCATGTAATAGGAAGCGAGCCTATTGTCATCAATCGGGCACAGATCGAGGCTCCATGGCTGCTACTGAGAAATTCTTAATGGAAAAACCCAATAACACTTTGCTCGACCTGGGAATCGAACCCAGGGCCTCATGCTCAGCAGTCGCTTCCGACCACTAGATCAACGAGGCAGTCTCATCCCATTTTGTCAATAAATAAATTAATGAATTTAAAAAAAGTCAGAGTGAACAGGCTTCTTCTGGGTAAGCTCGTACCATCGTCGACTTTATCTCTGTCATCTCTGACCTAGAGTAGAGTTAAGAGCAACCAAACGCTAAATAAAAAACTGCCTATCTCAGTCCTCTGCCCCACTACTTCGATAACACCAGGCATTCTCCATCTTTGGCATTCGCTGTCAGTCTTTTCCCTTCGACAATAAAAATTCTGTCCCGAAAAAATCTCAAACTGACGTCCATTTAATTCCCAATATCGCTACCCTCAGCTCGTGGCTAAATGATAAGAGCCGCACGGGTCGATCTTTAAGCTTAAGCTGTCTGGGTGACCATAATTACATACCCAGTTTTCTCCGTGCCTCGGAAAGCACGTCAAGCCGTTGGTCCCGGCTGTTTTTTGTAGATTTTTGACAGTCGCTAAGAGTAGTCAGAAGCCAAAAGTCTGACATCCAGTCTTTCTAAGGGGTATCGTATTAGGTACCCAGTTACTGGGTTGTGGAGGTCAGATAGGCAGTCGCTTCATGTAAAATACTGGTACTCAGCTGCATCCGGTTAGACTGGAAGCTGACCCCAAGACAGTTTGGGAAAAAGCTAGGCAGATGATGATCTCTACCTTTATATCTAAACAATTAAATTCAACTGTTGAATATAGTTCAAGGAGTTGCTCGTGTATCCGTCAACAAATTAGTGAGATAAGTTAACAAGTTAGCGAGCTATCATTACGTATGCCATCTTAGATTCTGTGCTTAATGGCCGGGTGAGCTCCAAGTGGTCCCAATGCAGATTCACGTCTTGGAGAGGTTTGTAGTTAGCCGACATGTGAGTATTTATGTTTATGTCTCTTGTTGATTGTACTGTTAGGAATATGGTTTAGAAATTATTCGTTTAGTACTTGGCGATGGTTTATTATGTCATATTTGTAAAGGAGCTTGTGGCTAAATAATAACAGTCGCACGGGTTGATCTTCTAGGTTAAGCCACGCTTGCCAAGGTCGGTCTGTGGATGGTGGCCATCATTACATACTGAGTTTTCTCCATGCCTCGGGAAACGCGTTAAACCGTTGATCCCAGCTGTCATTTGTAGATCTTTGACAATCGTTACAGGTAGTGGCCCGAAAGTCTGACAACCAGTCTTACCAAGGGGTATCGTATTACCCAGGTACTAACTGGGTTGTGGAAGTCAGATAAGCAGTCGCTCCATGTAAAATACTGGTATTTAGCTGCATCCGGTAAGACTGAAAGCCTACCCCAATAAAGTTGGTAAAATATTAGGCAGGTGATGATAGTTTAGAACGTTTTAAAATTAAATGAGGAATCTATTTTGCTATCAGCTGTCTATAATTGGACGACTCGGGACGTACACTGCCGCTTGCAGTGTAGATATACTTAAACCTTATTCTAGCTTAGTAAGGTAGGTACCGAATTCACAACAAAGCATATTTCCAAAGGATCTTTTATAGAAGATTTTTGTCCTAGTATTTGTCAGAAACCGCGGATCAGGCTTTGTAATTAGTACACCACAGACTACCTGCAAAATTGTCTCTCTCTCCCTATGATCCATCCAAACCTGTCTTGAAAAGATCACTTTCACTGATAAGACAGCCTATTGTGTCACCCTATGTGAAATGTTTTCTTTTGTGTCTGTTACTTGTATGGTGAACACTGTACATACATAATAAAGAATTTTCTATTCTATTCCATCAGGGTCTTAGATTTAAGAGGAGGGTTAGGTGGCGTTTCTTTATCAGCTCGATCTACTTATCTTCATACTAGCTGTCCCGTGCAACGTCTGCTTCACATTTCCCCGTTTTCGAAACATTTTTCATTGCTGCTCCGCTCTTATTGGCCGGAGCGTAATGATATATAGCCTATAGCCTTCCTCAATAAATGGGCTATCGAACACTGAAAGAATTTTTCAAATCGGACTAGTAGTTTCTGACATTATCGCGTTCAAGCAAACAAACAAACTCTTCAGCTTTAAAATATTAGTATAGATATAATTATTATAGATTATTTCTATTTTTCTCATCTTCATATTACTATTGTAGAATAGGTGGAAACAACCTTCAAGCAAGCTAGCCAAACGTGTTTCAAAAGTACGTTCACAAGCCATTAATTCCACCAAGGCCGTATAAAAATTAAAATAGTCGTGATCAAAATTCAAAAAGTTTATAATCACTTCGCTACCCAAAACATAATGGCAAAAATATTTAATTACAATAAAACATAAAGAAAGGGGTTCTTAACAATGAATTCTCAAGTAATTATTGATAAATTACCCAAGTTTTGTCGTAATTTTCAAACTTAAGCCTTTTGCAATGGCGGCGTCCTTGTTTAGAAGGCAAGATAATTAGAAGAGGAGTGCGGTTGCTTTTTGTTATAATAATTAGTAACAACGCTTTGTTAACGTGATAAAAACAGTTTTCTTGAGAAGCTTAAAAAACGTTCTTGAAAAATGTTTTTTTTTAATATTAAATAAATGTTAATTTATTCAATGTCTTGACAGTTAATGATATTTTAATTTCAAGGAAGTTTTTAAATAGTAGGTAGTTTTCTCAGAACAATGAAAAAACCGGCCCAGTGCGAGTCGGACTCGCGCACCGAGGGTTCCGTACAAAAATTATTAAAAATATTTTATTATATGATGTAACTAAAAATTTTCTGTTTTCGCAATTTTTCCTTTATCCGTGCTATAAGATGTTCCTTCATACCGAATTTCAAGATTCTGAGTTCACGGGAAGTAACCTGTAGGTTTTGATTCCCTTGCGAGCCGTTTAGGCCGCAAATTTTCGGAAATTTGCGGCATAAACGGCTGTATCTTTTGATTGCGTTGACTTAGAAGTTGAATTTTTTCACAGCTCCAAGGGACAGTAGACTTGAGTATTTGATATAAATTCCAGCTTGATACCTTCACGCGTTTCTGAGAAAAAGGGTCTTGAAAGACAGACAGACGGACAGATGGACGGACAACTAAGTGATGGGTTCCGTTTTTTCCTTTTGAGGTACGGAACCCTAAAAAAGAACAGAGTAAATGATGCCGTGACGTCTAACAGAGGAAAATAGAATAAGAAAACGTGTTGCGCCGACCCCAAGTAGAATGAAACAGGTGCAGAAAAATGCTGATTCAGTCATCACTTTTTAATACCCGAACTCATCAAAATGCCAATCCCACATGAATCACCAACACAATAATCAAACACAAATCACAACAGAGCAACATTTGACACATCCTGTGCAAACAGCGGACCAATCCCAGCGGAGCATTTACATAATTTAGAAGCCATAGACTGTAAATAAAACATGGCGGATCGCTACAACCAGATCATGACACCGGATACCCGTCACCGCAGACCGAACATGTTATTACGATTTCCTATTTACAGTCGCCATTAATCGTGGGCGAGACCGCTCTGTGTCCCACTGCTGGGACACAGGCCTCCTCTCTATGAGAGGGCGTGGGCTGTAATCCACCGCGCGGGCCCAGTGCGGGTTGGTAGATGTCACATGTCTTCGAATTTTTAGTTGTAGGACATGCCGGTTTCCTCACGATGTTTTCCTTCACCGTTTTTGAGGGCAGCGGTGATGAAATAAATTACACAAAGTAATGTATTAATTAATTTTAATTAACTTAATCATTTATATTTTTGTATTTTTAAACCCATAATATAGTGTGTTAAGTTTATATAATTATCAGTTAAAACTGTGTCTTATACCTAAGCTTTGAAAGGCGTATTGCTAGCTTAATAAAGTGTCTAAATTTGAATGTGTTAATTTAGTTTAGGGTAAGTGTAATTTTTATGGTAAATAAAGATACTTGAAAATGAAAAATTAAAGTACTAGTTATCAACTATTTTGTAGCTCAAAAAACATTCAGCAGACTGTTAAGCTCGTGAACGAAACATTTTACTATATAAATAGTAAAATGTTTCGTTCGGCGTCGGTGGAGTTGTCACAATCGCGACTGCTGAGCATGAGGTTCTGGGTTTGATTCTCGGGTTGGGCAAGGTGTTATTGGGTATTTCCATCAGGAATTTCTTCATAGCAGGCATGGAGTCTGGATTTGAGCCCGGTTGATGGCACTAGGCTTGCTCCCTGTTACATTGGAATTAAGCATAACTGGCGAAATGTGGGTGTACTATTAGGTGCCCCTCTGCCTAACCCTTGGGGATTCCAGGCGTAATATTATGTTTTGTATCATGTTAATTTTTTGTTCTGTTAGGCTCAATTTGAATGTGAAAATGTAACCAATTAAATTCACATAGTCTCGACATATCCTTGTAGCATTTGATCGCTGTCAAGAGACGTCAAACGTCACCAACTCGAACGTCACGTCACTGCGTGCCAGTGACAGGAGTGATTAAAAAAAAAAAACTATTTGTTTGTAATGCACGTCAATCGCTAACAAACAAATATTGAGCTGTTAAATGTCAGAAGAACAATCAATTTATTTACTTCTAGGACAAAAATACACTCGAGAACGACTTTTGTTTCCATACACAATAACGTGGGTAGCAGCAGTAGCAATAATTTTATGTTTATTTATCTAAGAGTTTGCAAACAGTTAAATGTCAATTGAAACGCGTGACGTGACGTGCCTGCAGCATGACTTGTTGGCATGACGATTTGCACATGATTTACAGCTTGTCTGTCATTTGTTTAACGTCAATCATAAATGCGCGCTAATAAGGAGTATAGTTACGTCACGCTCACCTAATTGCACTTTTTGCATTAAATAATAAATAGAGCACAAGATCAACAATCTATTTACGAATCCAACAACATGGGTAGAAATAACTGTTAGCAAACGGTTAAACGTCAGTTGATACACGTGACGTAATGTGATAGGCGACAGCGTGTCACTTGATGTCACGATATGCGAGTAATTCACCACATGTTTGTCATTTGTTTCACGTCAATCATAAATGCTTGCTTATAAGGTGCGTGATTAAGTCACTCTGTTTTAATTTATCTTTTTACATTAAATAGAGCACAAGCACAAGAATTTAAATTAATTAATTCAATAAAGTGGGTAGCAGTAGTAGCAATAACTTGGTTTATGTAAGAGTTTGCGAACATATAAATGACAATTAAATAAGTGGCAGGACGTGACACAACTGATAGGCGACAGCGCGACGTTTTGACGTGACAATATATGCGGGTGATTTACAACTTTTCTGTAATAGGTCAATCATAAATAAGAAGCGTAATGAAAAATGTTTTCAGTCTTTAACGATCCCACAGTTGGAACGCAAGCCACCTCTATGAGATCCGTTATTCGCTACGCGTTATTTCCAATGCGCATTAACGGACATGTCTGATTGTCATGTCTTCGACACAAACACGATAAATTATTTCGATTTCCTTACAAAGATTTCCTTCGCCGTTTTTGAGAACAGTAGTGATGAATCGAGCCTGAAATAATGCCTACCTGCCTGGGTCGAACTCACGACTTAAAACACGTAGGACAAGGTCGTTACCTCTAGTTCACTCAGTTGCCTATGCACTTTTTGCATTCAATAATCCGCGCACCAAATCACCAACCTATTTAGGTTGTCAATATCGTGGGTGCTTCCAACAGCAAGCAGTAGCTATCTACAACTTTATTTATTTACGTAAGTGATTGTTTACCTCAAACACTAGAACTGTCAATTGAAGCAGGCGACGTGATGTGACGTGACGTCACAGATAGCTTGGCAAGCGTGACACGCTCGCGTGACGATACGCGCGTGATTTACAGCGTGTTCGCCTGTTTGATTCACGTCAATCGCTAATCAGCTTCGATACTGACATAATGCGGGGTTAACGTGTAACAGGATTTTGTTAGTCGATGTGTTTGTTTAATAAGTAATTGGTTTTATTTTTCCAATTTGCAGGATTATTGTTATTTCTATCAGTTAAGTATAAAATTAATAACCCAGTTCTCGAGAAAGACCATGTCACGCTGTACTGGGATCGGCCTATCATTACTGACAGGACTATTGTCGCCAATAAGCCTGACATAGTGGTGATAGACCGATCAGCGCGCCGCGTAATGATAGTCTATGTTACCATCCCGCATGACGAAAACCTCGTGAAAGCTGAGAAAGAGAAACAAATAAAATATCTCGACTTGGCTCACGAGGCTGTCGATATGTGGAATGTGGACTCTGCTATCATTGTGCCGATTGTCGTAACGGCCAATGGCCTTATGGCCAAGAGCCTCGACGACCATCTGTCGAAGCTCTCACTTGGGGGTTGGATCAAGAGCCAGATTCAGAAGGTAGTACTCCTCGATACGACCCGCATTGTGAGGAGGTTCCTGTCTCTGCAGCCGTAACCACCGGTAGCTTGGACCCTGCTCCCGAAACCGGTGGAAACCTGTTTTTTTATATTTTTAAATGTTTTTTTTTACCTTTTTGTTTTTAAGAAATTCACAAACATGACAATTTATATTACTAATTTCTAAATCTAAATTAATTACTAAACATAAAACTAGATAATTAAAACTAAAATAACAACAAATTATAAAAGGGCGTCAAAAAACTCCTCCTCCTCCGACAAAAAAATAATTTTAAGAAATATTTAAAAATATATTAGATAAGATGTCAAACGAATAAAGGAAGTTAATAATATTTATTTACTAAAATTATTTCATCAATGTGTTGTAGCGAAGCTTGGGAGGTCTATGTTAAGCTGTGCATTGCGGTAGGCTAAGTTAATGCCAGTTACTGCTAAACATTTATCTAAAAACACACAAAGCTGGCAAAAAGTGACCTTCTCTCAAAAAAATATCACTAATAGTGACGCACCTCTACAAATATCCGAAAAATATACCTTGAGGTTAAGGTTAACATAAAATAATGTCACAATGTTGAGTGACAGTCTGACAGCTCGATTAGCGGTTTCAATTTGGGCAAGGCACGACGGCGTGAGGCGTCCGCATGCCGGCGACGCGGCGTCGTGTCACGCCGAATCACGGTCGCTCGGATATTTTCGCGAACGGCAACGTCGGGTGACGTCTAAGTATTTCTCAGGCATTTCACTTTGCATGTCGCACCAAGTGGAATATGCGAATAGTAGTGTAAGGATAAAGTGAAGGAGAATATTTGAGGATAAATGTTTTACTTTTACCCAGAATATGAGTTGTAGTGTGACATTATTAAATTATTATCTAGGTTGTAAAGTTACTTTTACAATGCTGAAATAAAGACAAGGCTAAATATGTACCTACTTTGCCTCTTTTCATTTCATTCCGCAAAATATTATGATAATAAAAAATATCCGCGAGAACCTCATAAAAAAACTCATTACAAAACCGAATACGACTCAGCAAGAACGTTTTATTTACAACACCTAGTACTTCATGTAACAATGCCTGAACTTCATTCAGCTGCGAAAATATAAAACCTTTACCCTCATTTAAGTATCTCAAAAGCGTTTTAAAAAGATAAACAGGCACTTTAATCACCAATTAGCCGCTCCGGCTCTAATGCATCTAAAAGGGCTCAAAATTTTTTGCGAGTTACTGCTCGGGCACAATTTGTTGCCTCCTAGAATTAGTTCCGAAAAAACTCACTTACAAATGTTCCACGTCGTGCTGTATCTATGGTTTTACCCTCTATATTTTCTGTATTAAATTCCGCGTCTATGGCAAAAACAACGAGAATATCAGCCGTACAAAATTAAATGTCAAAAAAGTTTTAAACGTCAGTCAGGTGTCAAGTTTCATTCTGTGTAACACTGTGTATGTTGTGATGTGAAGTTCCCTGGATTTAAAACGTGAGTATTATTTTATTTTAACCCAATGTATATAGTGTTATATATCAAAATAAACCTCATTAATCAAGCTTTAAGAATATCTAAAAACATCGTAGGTTCAAAGTCTGTTGAAACGATAATATCGAAATGTAAAAATGGCGCCATTGCGATCGTCGTATTTTGATAATGTTTTTATAAAAATTATTGCAAAAATAGTTAAAATAGTGCTCGTAATATGAAAATTACTTCAATTAAGTAATTATTAGTGTCTCCGCAATATAAAACAGTAAAATAAAACGAAATCTTATCGAATTTTTTACGTAAACACGACAAAATCAGTAGGTATCGAATCGAATGATAGGAGTGTTGATTATTTTGGGTGATTGTGCTACTAACAAAGTGCCTAACTAGGGACATATGGGTATTAAAACAAAGCTTATATAGTCTAGTTTAATTATAAATAGGTTTTATTGACACAAACTACAATTCTTGTTGGAAAAACTTAACATTCTTATTGGAGAAACTGACATACAACACATATTCTCAAGTTCTCATTTTTTTCTAAGTACTTATATTTAGTTGTTGTAATTCGTTTTAACATATAAAGATTCTGTATACTTTCAGCTATACACACGTATTTTTTGTTTTGGTGTAGCTGCAGTAGTTTACGAGAAAAAAAGCTTTAAATGGAAAGTGGCACGGGGCGCTCGCGCGGCAAAAATGTGAGCGGGAGCGGGGGCGGGAGCATGTGTCACGTGACACATTTGTGGGGGAGTTTAAGCGGTGGGTATCACAATCAGCGTTAACACCAGGTCGGGATTTCCTCGATCAAACTAATGCCGACATTACGACACAGCATCTCTTAGGGAGCACACCATTTACACTCTCCAGGGGCAATATTAAAAATAATAAACCGCCTGTCGGCCGTCGATTACCCAATTTTCAGTAAAAGCGAATTTTTCCCCCGCTCGACGTAATGACGCTAACTGAGTGTGCCGAGTAGCCCAAGGCTTTATTGCACCTTTTAGTTGGAATGATGATAATTTCGTTGTGAAGTGCTTTTTACTGCGCGGTGGGAACTCGTAGTCTCGTTTTGCAGTCGTTACCCGGTAACCCGGTGCACTACGCTGGTATTCTGTATAACATATATACTTTTTCACATCAGCTGCTTCGTATATGTCACGGTCATTTTGTGACAAGTTCTTTGCAGAATGTTATAGTCGTTTATCACTGTACATACAGCACATTCAAATATGTTTCGTTCTCTCTCGGCAGTCATGCGAGATTTTTAAGTTAAGTTTCACGGCATCAGTGTTATTTTGATAAAGTTTTGCTTGTAGAAGCATGAATAAACAATTAAATACTGAGTGACAAAAACAACTATCTCCTAACAAACATCTTTTCATTTTACACCACCACCATATTTTTCATCCAGAGTACACTAACACGCTGACAATTAAAAATGCACCGCAATCAGTGCGACGGGCGACGTGACGTGTGACATCAGCTGTCACGTCACACGTCGTCTTACCTAAGGCGCCACCCATCCATGTGCACTGGGTGGATTAATGAGACTGATGAGACCTGATGCATTTGTTTGAAGTTCACTTATTTTTACTGTAAATAAGTGGCGTGTGGTAGAGTAGAGCTGGAGTGCCTTATGCCTGTATTCTATATTATTTCTTCTCTATTCTTTTCATGCTTCTATTCGTGGAGTACGTGCGTCAGAAGCTCAAGTAAGTGACGAGAGTCCAGCTACCTACTAGAGACGCATCGCAACGTCAACTTTAAGCCGTTTGCGGTGCGAATACCAACGTGCTATCTGCACCTTGCCTTGGAAGAGGACTTTTGGCCGCAGGTAGTGGGGTTCCGACGCTTCCAAGGGCAAGTGCCACATGAACGCACGGTCTCATAGTGTAGTGAAGTGTCACTAACATACTTTTTTAAGTTTCTATTTACTAACACGAGTTGTATTTTTACGATATATATGTTAGTCTGTAAGGTATGTATCTAGGGGTCAAAGTTGCCTGAAAATAAATGAATGTTTTGTTATGTTATTAAGTGAGAGAGATGGCGCCACAATCCTAGACGTGGGCAGTGCGGGTTGCTAGATGCCACACGTCTTCGATTTTTTTGGTTCTAGTATTTCTATTTCGTGTGCACGTGGGTTTGAATACGATCTATAACATTTCAATGTGAATAATGTTCACTAAAAGGCTTTTGTGGTAGGAAAATACCACTTTGAATGTATTAACTAATAAAAGCAAGAGCAACGTAAATAAACATTAATTTATAAATTTAAATCTTTACACAAGCTGAACGCTTAACAATGGCTTTAAAGTAAAACCGTATATTTACTAAAATTATTTCTAGTATGAATTTTCAGTTACAGTCGCATAAATTCATATAAATGCAGCACTTGCATATTTTGGCGAAAACTCGCCTGAATACTAATAAAAACAAAATCCTTTATCGAAAATAAATAATTACTTTTCATCCCACACATCAACATATCAAAACCAATAACAGTCATGAAAAGTAAACAAACATTTCCACTAAAAAACTAAAATAAACAGTTTGAATTTATTTATCACAAATGAACACAAATTTACGATTTTTTTGTGACAATTATTCCGATGCAACACAAACACACCGCACTGACGTCAGTGACGTTACATGACGTGACAGCGCGTCAAGCGTGTCATTGCAAGCCACGTCATAGCCGGCTTGCGGATAATGTCCGCCGTGATTACGAAGCGTGGCGCAGCACTAGCTTTGTCATCCAAGCTTATTATTATTCATGTAACAGACGGTGCTTCGATTAGCTAATTAGGAGTCATCGAGCGAAGTGGTGGGATTTAGATAATGGTGCCAGCTAATTTACGTAGTGTTGTGTTGTAAGCTTTTGGTTAATAAATGATAATGCGGCTGTCATGGACTTGTTGATAAGCGTAATCTTTTTTAATTAGTTCGTATTTGAAAGGTATTAAGGTTTGTCAGGTGGCTTTGTCCGATGTTGATCCAGTAAAGTTTTCATCAACTTTACGCGAATGATTTCACGCGTATTAAGAGCGATTACACCTTACGGCATTTCATACAAAATTTCAAGTCCTCATTTTCCGAAATGACTGAACCGATTTTAATGAAACTTCATACGCATAAGCAAGATACATTGGTCTAAAAAGATGCTAAAAATATTTAAAAAAAATAGTGTTACAGCTAAATTAGACCGATTATAAACTATCTACAGAAACAGAAATATACAAACATCTTTAAAAAAATAATAATTCTAAACGCATCCGTGTTTGAAGTTTCATTAAAGTCGGTTCAGTCGTTTCGGAAAATAAAGAATTAATAGTTTGTATGAAATCCCGTAAGGTGTAAACGCTCTTAATAAGTATCCGGTTTTACTACAGTGTTTTACCAGCATGCCTGAGAGATATTTCTCGACGGCATGTAAAGCCAAGTCAGAGGCCCATGGGCGACATAAAAACTCTGACAACAGGTTAGGCAGTAACCACACGTTAAAGGAAGTACTACTGTGTTACCACCTTCTGTCAATATTTAGTTGTCAGCACTACTTTTAAAATTGCCACACAGAGAGCAATGGAGAGAAGCTGTCTGGGAAACACTTTCAGAGACTGAATAAAAGCCGCTGACATAATAAATAGAACCAAGGTATCTGACGCAATAATTTTCGACCAGAGACTAAAATGGAAATGGGCTGGCCATGTAGCAAGGTTCACTGACGATAGATGGACATTAGCAATTACAACATGGAAGGGACCACAAGGAACCAGGTGCAGAGGTCGACCGTGTTCCAAGGGGCAAGATGACATAAAGGCTATTGCAGGCAAGAATTGGATTGAGAGAGTGAAAGACAGAGACATTTGGCACTCTTTGGAGGAGGCTTTTACCCGAGATAGGTCCATGCATAGGAGTACTTTATTTATTATTTATTTTCAATGTAACTAGTAAGCAATTTCCAACTATTTGAATTATATTATTTAATTTACAATAAAAAAAATGGTTTTTTTTTTATAAACTAGCTTTCCCGCGCAACTTTTTTCTTGGCTGCTCCTCTCCTATTTGTTGTAGCGTGATGATATATAGCCTATAGCCTTCCGCGATAAACGGGCTATCTAACACTGAAATAATTTTTCAAATCGGATCAGTAGTTCCTGAGATTAGCGCGTTCAAGCAAACAAACAAACTCTTCAGCTTTATAATATTAGTAAAGATAGTAAAGATATACTGTGCGTACACTGTTAGATAAAATAATAATACCCAGAACAACATCAATCTTAGTTATTAAAGAAAGAAAGACAAACCTTTTTAAAACAACGTGTGTTTTTTTATTTTTTTGATTCAGCCTTGCAAACTTTACCGTAGTATAATATTTTGTATCTCATCTGCTCTCATAACGATGAAGGTTAACGTTTATAATAGGTCTTAAGTTCGGACCTAAGACACGCACACCATTTTTTAATTTTTTTTATTTATCTGCGTATTGCATAATTTTCAATTGCTTCGGTGAAGGAAAACATCGTAAGGAAACCAGCATTCCTGAGAGATATTTATCGACAGCAAGTAAAGCCAAGTCAGA
The DNA here is from genome assembly GCA_949152445.1 of Cerastis rubricosa. Classification (NCBI taxonomy): domain Eukaryota; kingdom Metazoa; phylum Arthropoda; class Insecta; order Lepidoptera; family Noctuidae; genus Cerastis; species Cerastis rubricosa. Next base: position 8,273,507 of record OX424547.1, read on the forward strand.
GGCCTATGGACTGCGTAAGATGTCTGACGCCAAGTTAGGCACATGGTAAAGAAGATAATAGCGAACGAAAAAAATCGAAGATATGTGTAGTCCACACCAACTCGAAGTGGGTCTGTGTTGTGGATCACGGTCTACTCCGTCACACAGATAGAAGAACTGTGTTCTAGTAGTGAGGTCATGATCAGAGTAGACACAGGAACATTATAAACACCCACCGATAAATTATAAGCACCAAAACATATCGTCAAAATCCGAAAACCAGACAATACACAAATCCCACAAATGCAATCCCACCCTTTCACGATAGATATGATATTCGAAAAGCTCACACATCAAATCCTGCAGGTCACGTTATGAATACTGTGTGCGGTCGCGCAAAGACTCAAAATTCCGCATCCGTGGTTGTGTATAAGCTTGCGTGGCCTAGATCGAGACCGACACGTGCGGCGGACTCGCGAGGCCTTTGTGTCAGGCCCAGCAGGCCACAGCAAAAAGAAAGTCAGAAGACTCTGTGACTTCATACGGTTTGGAACATAAAGACGATTTGCTCGATGCGATATTCATGATATTTCCATTGCAACGAGTCCTGCAGTAGACACCGTATTTCGGCAAACGTAGTGTGGGACGGCCACATAGCTAAATGGATTGACTTTAAAAAGGTGGCCCAGACTGGAAGCGTAAGGCGGAATACAGAGAGGCAGAGGCGTATGTCCAGTTGTGGACTGTGATAGGCACAGTTGATGGATTAATTGACACGCAGGGACACGTGTTGTGGTCATTAAATTAAACATTTTCAAGATTTCAGCAATAGCATACAAGTATTACTATCTGACACCGGATCAAAAATTTGTCTGATACTCGTATAGTTCTGTTCAAACTTTATGGCGGCTTGGAAGTTAGCTGCAAGTGACGGTCTGCGCAGGTATACCGGTCCAAACTTTATGGCGGGTCGGAAGTTAGCTGCGAGTGGCGGTTTGCGCAGGTATAACGGTTCAAAATTTATGGCATGTCAGAACATCTAACGTAAAGCTGCTCAGAATACAATTTAAGGTATCAGCGGAGCGTAGAGGACGCATCGTCTTGACTGTTAAATGCGCAGACCGTCACTCGCAGCTAACTTCCGAGCCGCTATAAAGTTTGAACCGAACTAAACAGTCTGTGAATCATAGCCCAGTAGGTTTTGAATCGAAAAATAAAGAAAGCTTGAGCTTCGTACTGTGTTTTGCCAGAACTGGCTTTTCTGGACCCGTCTCTATCATACCACCCACTACGATGCACAACGGGAATTATTCTCTTTGCTGACTATTTAAATGCCTGCGTTTACCCGCCAAATTATCAATGCGGAAGCGCGTACGTGCCGGCAATGGGAATGGACTTGAAATTGTGCGGCTGACGTGTGGGCTTTGCATAAGAGTAAACCAGTTCTGTTCAGGATGATAATTTTGGAAAACCATGAGAGTTGGCAAAAATTGCCACTTTACACAAAAATAATATATATGCTAAGAGTAAATGGCATGAATTAAAGATCAAATAAACAGAAGTTGACACTATCGGATGTAGGACTCTGCTCTGCAGTGGGGGAAGCAAAGTAATCAATGCAGATACTTGCTACAAGCCCTAATACGCTATTTGACAGCAAAGTAAAAACAGCTAGATCCATTATTATACTATTAATGAAGTAGTAAAACTTAAACATAATATCACGCCTGTAATTCCCGAAGGGTTGGGCAGAGGTGTACGTAATTGTACACCCACAATTCGCCAGTTATGTTTAAGTTCCATGCAACAGAGGGTGAGCCTATTGCCTTCAACCGGGATTTGACCAACTGACAACAAACCTCTGTGGGTGCTGCAGATAAATTCCTGATGGAAAACTGAATAACTCTTTGCACGACCAGGGATTCGAATCCGGGACAAAAAACTTATTACATGCTTATTGCTTTACTTTGCCAAGAGCTAAAGTTTGCAAAATGCCTTTTATATCTGTGCAAATAGGCATATTTAACTTCAAAAACATTAATATCCCCAAAAATACAACCAAACGTATTAATCTTCCCGAACTATTCAAAATCCTAAACAATATCGTGCAAAATATAATGTAGCGTTCGCATGCAACGCTATCGAAAGGCTATAATGCACGCTCGACACGATTCCGATGATTTATGCACGCAGATCGGGCAAATATAGCGCCCCGGGAAGATCCACGTGTTAAGTAAATATCAATTTAACGTGTGCCGTACTGCAGTGTAATTATTACGGAGTTTAGGTACAGGTTACATTACATTACATACCGAGTTTACCTCCGTGCCGCGGAAAGCACGTCAAGTCGTTGGTCGCGGCTGTCATTTAAAGATCTTTGACAGCCGTTACAGATAGTGGCCCGAAAGTCTAACAACCAGTTTTACCAATGAGTATCAGTATTACACAGTACTAACTGGGTTATGGAGGTCAGATAGGCGGTCGATTCCATGTAAAATACTGGTATTCAGCTGCAGCCGGTTAGACTGGAAGCCAATCCCAACATAGGCAACATAGGCTTGCTAGGCATATAATGACTGTAAGAATAGGTTCGGATAAGGATTAGTTGCTGATTTTTCAGTGGAGAGTGAGAAGTAATAGTATGTAAGTACAAGTTTGGAGCGCATGGGAATAAGCTGTGGGTCGGCTGAGAGGGTATGAGGGCTTGTGTGGGATGTTTTTAATTATGAGGGTGATGTTGACTGTTAACATAACACTATGCTTGCAATTCCCGAAGGGTTGGGCAGAGGCGGCCACACTTCACCAGATATGTTTTAAGTCCCACGTAATAGGGGGCGAGCCTATTGCCATCATCATCATCATCATTTCAGCCCAAAAGACGTCCACTGCTGGACATAGGCCGCCCCCAAGTGTCGCCACATTGACATTTTGGGGGGTTTTGCCATAATCGCCACGCCTGGCAGGCGGGTTGGCGATCGCAGTACGGTTGTTACAAAAGCACAGGAAAAGCTGCAGCCCATTCTCTGGCAAGTCCCTTAGTCGCCTCTTACGACACCCACGGGAAGACGGGAAGATATGGGATGGTGCTATTCTTTACGTCCGACACCATACAGAACCAGACATTGCCATCAACCAGGTACCTTACATTACTGATTTAGTAGCTGCTACTAAATCAGTAATGTAAGGGCCACGATTACTATTACTTACAATGTTTCTAGTATATTCGTTTATTCCTAAGTTATAGAGGAAAAAATAGTTTAAGCATAATATTTTCACAGGAAATCAGATTAAATCCTTTCACACCTGTTGTTCCGCTCATTCATATTTCTCACAACAACTTCATTATAATCCTATATTTCAAAACAAAACAAGGCATATTGCACATATTGTAAATTCCCGCGGGTGTGGTCGAGTGTCTGCGAGGCCATAATTCACAGCTCGCGAGCGGCGTCACGGACAAAACCTATGCAAGGACACACTGACACTACATACAAGTGAACTCGAATATATTGCATGATATGTGGGGGAGTTGACCCTATATTTGATGGTGCTTCATGTTAGGCTGTATTGCCAGATCAACACTTGTGACATTTGCCTGTGTTGCTGTGTTTTTGTTTGGTTAAGCGAATGGAAGACCATGAAAAATAGTGCGTGGAATAGGGATTCCACGCACTGTCTTCTTCCGCGCGGAGGGCCGCGCGGAAGAAGACAGTGCTTTCAGACCCCTCCATGGTAGCGTTAAACGTTTAACGCAACCTTGTTAAAAGTCGCATAAGAAGTTTCACTTCAAAAATGATTTTACCCAAAATACCCTCACTAGATCAACCGATGGGACAACCCATTGAATTTATAAGTTAAGATTTCATGGTTTTCCTTTCATTTAATTTATCATGTTTGAGAGAGATTTGATACTTATGGTTGACCCTATCGATCGATAGCATAAAAGTACAGGGTGCTATTTTTTCAGATTTTAGCTAGTTCGATTCCCGAGTGCGGCAAGCGAATTTTCGAAAATGTTTGAATGCAGATATGTTTCTTTTGAAAAATAAAGGATTCCTTTGAGTAAACTTTGCTATCTCTATAATATTTAGAGTAGTTTCCCTCCAGGTGAAGTTGAAAAATTCCACCCTGTAAAATCTGACCTCCAATTAAATCCGAACTTTAGACCCAAAATGGTATTTTTTGTCTCCCTTTAATGATTCTGCAAGCGTTCTGCGACAGTCGTTTCTCCTTTGGACTGTTCACCGACAGGACGTTTTGTTTCTGAGAGATTCGTCGATAGAACGATGGATGCACCTGTAGCGACCAACAAAAAGCAACTTACTACAAAAAGTACTACAGCGCCATCTATGGCACGACGGAAGAACTAACATCAATTTCCTACATCTCACAAATACAAAGTTTACATCGATTTAAGAGTATATAGACAAAACCCGACTACAACTGTCGGGCAGTTGCCCGCCAGACATAACACCTGTCTGGTCGGAGGATCCTCCCTTTTCAATGGAGTATTGAGGAACTTTACACTCTGTTCCTCATACCCTAAACACCTATGGATGTTTCGCCGACAGAACGGTTCCCATTTGTTTGTTTCGACGACAGCACTTTTCAACTATGGAATATTCGCCGTCAGATCGTTTTGTCTACTAACCGCATCTTCCCCCTCAGTCCAAAAGCTTACTCAATCCTCAACCCTCCAGCATCACAACTAAACACAATTTCCTTACACGCCGACACAAAATTATCATGAACCAGCGCACGGCTTAGTTAGCAGCTCTGACACGGGACCCGCGCGCCCTCTAACCTCATTATTGACGAAACTCAATCCTGCCGCCAAGCCACTCCTTCCGTACTTAGTCACCGTAAATTATCGTCAAATAACTATTAAGTAACGGTAAACGTTATCTTGTTGGTAGGGGCGTTTTGTTAGGTAAATTGGGTTTGGGGGTGACTTTTTTGGTAGGTTATGTTTTATTATTTAGCAAAAATGGGCTGTATCTTGGTTGGTGTTGATTTCGCACTTTTCGCATGGAGTAAAGATATGACAAACTAAACTATGAAAAAAAAATATGGTTAATCTGAAGGTACAACCTGTATTAAACACTTCTGGGTATCATCATCATCATCATCAGCCTATAATGTTCCCACTGCTGGGACACAGGCCATCTCTCTGTGAGAGGGAGTGAGCTGTAATCCACCACGCGGGCCCAGTGCGGGTTGGTAGATGTCACAAATATTCGAATTTTGTAGTTCTAGGACATGCCGGTTTCCTCACGATGTTTTCCTTCACCGTTTTTGAGGGCAGCTGTGATGAAATAAATTACACAAAGTAATGCGCCTGCCTGTCGTAAGTCGGGGCTGCCACCACTGGGCCACCGCTGCTCTCCTTCTGGGTATAGCGCCTCACTTTTCTTGTACCAATTTCCACGTGACTGTGCCAGCCTCATTCAGGTTTTCCCCTGATGGCAAGTATGTCGTCTGCCCTCTCAACATCAATCAAATTAGGCTAACATTACCGGCTTTTTGAATGTCGCAATAAAATCAGATAAAGAGGAAAAGAAGCAGCATAATAAACTCTCCAGCAGCACTTCTGAGGTCTGTTATTGCAGTTGGGCGACGTATATCATTATCGTCGGTCGGCGCAGCATGTCTTCTTCTTCCATACTTCTCTATTACTCGTTATCTCATCAGTCACCTCCGTTCTAGCCATATCATCCTTCACACAGTCCAACCGTCGTTTCTTAAGTCTCCTTTACTCTTATAGTCATCTACATTCATACTCAATATTTTCCTCACTATATTTTCGCTACAGATAAGCACGTTAAGCCGTTGGCTATGTGGATCACACAATGACCCACATCCAGTGCAGTCAGTGCCCCGAAAGTCTGACAACCAGTCTCTCCAAAGGTATCGTATTACCCAGTAATAACTGGGTTGTTGAGGTCTGATAGGCAGTCGCTCTATGTAAAATACGGGTATTCAGCTGCATCCAGTAAGACTGGAAGCCAACCCCAATAAAAATTAGGGAAAAGGCTAGGCAGGCTTTTATGTTCGTTTTATAAAGGTTTCGTTAGGAAGCTGAAGAAGTAAGAAGACACACCATCATTCTTATAATTCCTTTATTCCAATCTCGTTTTCAACCCGTTAAGCACTTACCAGACATACTCACGTACACAAACGATTGCGAACGCGTCCGGAGTATTCCGTTGGACGCAGTAGCACGGTCGCACTAGGGTTGAGACCAGACTCGAAACGAATGCAATATCTGCACGTAGGGTTACACTCTGTTTGGACTTTGGCCGGCTTTGCCATATGTGTGGATTTTTTAACTAAAGGGGACTTTTTAGTAAGTTGAAAAAGTTAAATTAGTTATGAAACAATAAGGACTAAGAAAGTTGTGTAACCGGACTTTTCTGCCAGGTTGACTCTGAGCGTGGTTTTAGGTTTGACCCCAAAGCTTTTTTTCCGTCAGGAATTTCTCCGTAGAAGTCACGGGGGCTGGACTTGTGCCCGGTTGATATCATAGCCCTATTACATGGGACTTTAACACAACTGTCTAAATGAAAGTTTACTGTACGTCTCTGCCTCGCCCTTCTTGGCTAACAGGCGTGATGTTTTGGTTATGTTTGCTTTAGAATGGTAACCCTACTTCTACGTGATTGTACTTAGGAGGCGCTGCGGACTTGTGTCGGCGATATGAAATGTAAACTTGAAACTGAGAATAAAAATGTGTGTGACTTTAAAGAAGAGTGGGGACCTAATGTTATTGTGTGTGAAGACAGTGATGTGAAGTTGTACTATGAATGTATGCGGAGAATGTGCTAGTGATATGGTTTATTGTTCAATAAATGTGATAGGAAGTTGATGATTAGGTGGCCTACGATGACGTCTTAAAACATTATTGTTTTACTACTTATCCAGTGTGGGAAAGAAATGGCGCCAGACATCATGTATAGCTCCGTCTCTTTCCCACACCTGGAATAAGAGTAAAACAATACTGCTTTAAGACGTCATGGTAGGCCAGCACGACTTCGATACAGCAATAGAAGAGCGAAAAGAAAAGCACTTTGTGTCAATGCGCAAACATTTTAAGATTTCGTTCTCTTCTTCATCGAGAAGCTTCATTCAGGAGCTTGTGGCTAAAATATATATAACAGCCGGTTCGGGACGATCTTCTGTTTAAGCCGCGCTTGCCTAGGTGATCCGTGGATGGGTGACCGCCCATTATATACAGAGTTTCCTCCGTGCCACAGAAAGCACGTTAATCCGTTGGTAGCGGTTATCATTTGTAGATCTTTGACAGTCGTTACAGGTAGTCAGTGGCTCGAAAGTCTGACAACCAGTCTTACCAAGGGGTAGGTATCGTATTACCTAGTACTAACTGGGTTGTGGAGATAGTCTCAGATAGGCAGTCGCTCCATGTAATACTGGTATTCAGCTGCATCCGGTTAGACTGGAAGCTGACCCCCAAAATAGTTGGGAAAAGGCCAGGCAGATGATTGGTTCTCTTCATAAGCAAGTAATAAATATTATGCAACAAATGGGCTTTAATTTAAGAACCTGTCTGTTTGGGCTCTATAAACTCCAAAAAAGTTTGTGAGAAATTGACATATATTTACTGTTGTTCAGGTTCAAATCTACGCCAGAAACACATCAACAACAGGTAAACATAATTAATAATTACAGCATAATTAGTATATTTATATATTCTTGGTTTCAAATCGATAGGTCCACAAACAACCAACAAACTTCAACGCTTGAACCTCACTGAAAGAGCACTTGCAAGATAAACCACGCTTTCACAATAATTGATTTTTCATCGCGATCCAGCGTTGCTTGAACCGGGTAAGTTTAAGTCAACAAATCGTCGACTTACCCGGCTTGCAGCGAACCCGGGTAAATAAAGTGATGTGCAGCGGTAACTTATTTGTTACATCATTTTGATATAAATTCTACGAGGATAGCGCATAGAGTTTATTTCGCGTGTATTTGAATAATGTTTGAAACTTTATGGCATGAAATGGTTTCGATTTTTGGGTAGGTGCAGTGTGTGTTATTTAATATTCACTGGTTGGAATATAAATTTGTAAAGGATTTCAATATTTTCGTTGTTGGTATAAACTTGAAAACTTTATTATCAAAATTGGTCGTCTAGCAGTCGCAAGCGTGACTACTGACCCACGTCTTGGAATCAATTCCTAAGTTAGATAAATTGGAAATGAGTTTTCTTACGACATCACTCCAAAGCGTGTTTTTTTAACTATAATTAATTTATTTTTATAACCCCCTTTTAATACGTACATCATCATTATCTTGCCCTTATCCCAATTCATTTGGGGTCGGCGCAGTACGTCTTCTTCTTCCATACCTCTCTATTACTTGTCATCTCATGAGATACCTCCTTTCTTGCCATATCATCCTTCACACAGTCCATCCATCGTTTTTTTGGTCTTCCTCTACCCTTATACCCATCCACATTCATACTCAAAACTTTCCTCACGACATTTTCCTCATTCCTCCGCATCACATGCCCATACCACGACAACCTATTTCCACGCATCTTTTCAGTCACCGGCGCCACTTTCAGACTTCCTCTAATGTACTCATTCCTTATTCTATCCATTCGCGTAACACCACACATCCCCCTTAGCATTCTCATCTCAGCCACATGCAAGTGCCTTTCATTCATCCCTTTTGTGGCCCAACATTCTGATTCATACAAGACAGCAGGTCTAACCATTGTTTTATAAATCTTCCCCTTAAGTTTAAGGGGAATGCGGGAGTCGCAGATAGTTCCCGTGACCTGCCGCCGTTTCATCCATCCAATGTTTATTCTGTGCTTAACACTACGATCTATTTCGCCATCGCTTTGCACGAGTGAACCGAGATACCGAAAGTCGGAGCAGACAGGAAGAAACGTGCCATCTAGCGGCCTTTTAATACGTACAATAGCCCAATAAAGAGGCCAAGTGCGGTCCCCACCCTTACCTAACATGAGTTAGGGAAGATTAAGTTAACTTTTTTTAAAAAAATCGTCATCATTATAAGAAAAACCGAGACTCGCCATATTTTCAATCAAAACTTGACAAAACATAAGTAGTAGGTACTCACTCAGAACCCATCATCAACCCAAAACTATTTTAGATTGGTATCACTATTCAAAGAAAACGCTATCCAAACGAAAATCTTCTAATTCAGTTAATTCTAATTTAATCCCTTATCACGATGACCACAGAAGGTCAGTGGGTAAGTAAAAGAGAAAGTTGAGCGCAAGTACGTAGTTTTAAACTTTGTCAAATAGAACAAGTAGATATGTATCAAAACTGGGGTCGTATTCCAGGTGTAAACGGATCTTTTTTGTTTTGTTTTTGTCGTGTTCCCCGCGCGCCTCAAGGAGATGTCAGCACATCGGAAGGGGTCTGAGAGGGCCGATGCCTGCCAGGGCTGCGGGGCTGTTCAACAGAGATACCATGGCCTTGGAAAACAATGGGCTAAGAAGGAACATGGATGGGTTTTAGTCAGTCTTCTTCTTGTCGTACCGATTGTTCTTTGTTAGATGGTTTGGGCCCAGTAGGTAGCTACATTTATTGCGGCGTCAGAGGCGTTATTTAGGTCGTTGAGAGTGCAGGTAAACGGACACGTGGGACACTCCAGCAGGTGGGGCATAGTCTGATCCGGAGCGCCGCACTCGCACTCGGTGTTGGAGGAATCAATGATACCCCATTTTGCCAGATTATGTGCAGCGGCCTACTTGGGTACGCAATCGATTTAAAGCTTTCCAGATAGGCCACTGCAGGTCACTACCGGGAGCCAGGTGTTCTTGGGGCTTCACGAAGTTGTGAGGTGAAGGACATCTTTCTTCCCACAGCTTGCTTCGTTTTAGTCAGTACAAGTCTGACACTCACTTCCGGTCCGCCCAGAGCGGGAGGGGGTTATTTGATGATTTCACATCCGTAAAATAAAAAAAGGACCCTTCACGAAGCCTTTAACCAAGGATTCTGTACATCAAACAAACTAAACCTACATAAAATTAATGCTGGAAACAAACCTTTTTTTTTTGTCCGAAAAATCCTGTTTTACTGTAAAACTCAATGTAATGCACTCAACACATTGTGCTGATCGATGCATTGAATAGTGAACGAGTCATGGAGGTATTTCAAGTAAAGTTATAACCACAAAAACTAGTACTTGTTTGAAAAAAAAGTTGTGAAAATTTTGGAACTTTAACCCATACTACTCCATACCTAGAAGGTTCCCAGGTATGGTCGGCCATGACGGAAAGAACAAGTGCCTTTCAGCTTCGTTAATGGTCTATTCACACCCTTTATAATAATGTTGTATTTATGCATTGTTGTAACATTTAACGTGTTCTTTCCCTACGTCATTTAATTTTCTTTTTTAAACCGTGTAATGTGTCCATGGAGTTTCTTACCCATTCTTCTCCATAGAAGTCTACGCTTTGAAATGGGCAACTACAGTACTTTCAAAATGTATTATGACTTGTGTCTGGAACTGTTGGTTTGCGTTTTGTTCTCTTTTTTGACTTTCAAAAGTGCCTGTAATGGTCTTATTGAAATAAATGATTTGAGTTTGACTTTAATTTCAGACACAATTTATTGTTCATGAATAAATGACATGCTTTTCGGTAAGATGGGTCAATGAAAAAAAATGTTTTGGTCATCATCATCAGAACCTAGGTCTAAATGTCTAAATATGCTATCTGGTACTTCACGAAATTGTTAAGAACCATTAAAACTCAAACTCAAAGCATTTATTTCAATTAGACCAGGCACTTTTGAAAGTCAAAAACCAAATAAAAGAAACGCGAAGCTACAGTCCCAGTCACAAGGCATAATAACTTGTGTGTGTTTCGTACTGTGTTTTCCCATTCCAAAGCGTAGATCTCTGTGGAGAAGAATGGGCAAGAAACTCCATGGACACTCTTTTAAATCAAAATATGTTACAAAATCTTTGTTACATCATTCGTGTTGAGAATTACAAATTTCAATTTCAACGTTCTATATTTCACTCTAGTTTTGAATTCAGAATTTCAAATCAACATTTGGTTATTAAAATTATCATCATATGTTGAATGAAGTCGGACACATTCATTGATTGAATTTACACGAAATCGTGCTTGATTTATTCTAAATTCTCATTCGATATGAATTCCATTGATCAGGTTACGGTTCAGTTTCTCTAAAGGAACAAAATAACCATTAAAGCGTGATTTGGGTGTACGTTTATCTGTCTTTCAAATATTTTTTTCTCAGCAATGCTTTTTTGTAAGTCAAAAATGTGACAAGGTCATCATTATCATCTGCCTAGGCTTCCAACTGTTTCGGGATCCACTTCTAGTCTAACCGAAAGCAGCCGATACCAGTATTTTACATGGAGCAACTGCGTCTAAAATTGTGAAAAGATACATAAGAAATCCGTCAACGTCACCTACAAAAAAAAAGACCAAAAATCACCATACATTACCCCGTCAAATTACCGCCTAGGTAACGAAGCATACACCCACATTAACATATTAACTCCATTGAGTAAAAACAATTTCATCCCTGTTCGCGACTAAACGCGCGATTAATATAATTAGTAGAACATTATACGGGCTTATTAACGAAATAGATGCTTAGGATTTATAATGCATACGTAAACCTCTTCGTTTTCTTTGTTACTTTAGGACAATAGAAACAAAGGTTTGGTGCATTTTGACCCGCGTTTTCGGGTTTAATGGAAACTAATAGAGTGTTTGTTTAATTTGGCCTTTATTTAGTTGTTAGTGAGAACTTTTGGGATGAAGTATGAGAATTTCGTTAGTAAATTAGTGGCCGTATTTACTGGACTAGGCGACAACTAAAGTAATGCTTTAATAAAAGTGCACGGTTAGATTTTCAACTCAATTCTCAACGCGGGATAACTTATATTCCAATACTTCAAAAATATTCAGGCATTCAGTTACATTACATAACATGACGCCTGTAATCACCAAAGAGTTAGGCAGAGTTATACCTAATAGTACACCCACATTTCGACAGTTTTGTTTAATCCCATGTAATAGGGAGCGAGCCTAATTGCCATCAACCGGGCACAAATCCAGACTCCGTAGCTGCTAATGAGAAATTGCTGATGGAACAACTCAATATCATTTTGTCCGGCTTGGGAATCGAACCTCGGACCTCATGCTCAGCAGTCCAACGAGGCAGTCTTTCACTTAGTGGTAGCAAGATGGTGATTCATGATGGACCTTTATTTTAAACGAGCTGTCCGGCGCAACTTTGTTTGCGTCACATTTTCCCCGTTTTCGCAACATTTTTCATTGCTGCTACACTCCTATTGGTCATAGCGTGATGATATATAGCCTATAGCCTTCCTCGATTTCCTGGGCTATATACCACTGAAAGAATTTTTCAAATAGGACCAGTAGTTTCGGAGCCTATTCAATACAAACAAACAAACAATCAAATCTTTCCTCTTTATGATATTAGTTTTAGATGATTCTTGTATTAACTCCCTCGCTTTGCTCGTGAGTTAAATCCCGAATCCTTAATTGCGCTCGAGATTCAATATGACGTCCGTGACATAAGACACAACTTGACAAGAAAATTGAATCATAATCAACAAGCATGGTGTGTTTATTCCATTGTGAGTCTGAGTAACTACTGTAATGGACGCCAAAAATATGTAAGTAATAAAACTTTCAAACGCGTTTTTTTTTACATTCCAACCTTCATTAAAATAGTAGTATTTAATATTGCTTTCGCATTTGAACGCAAATAAAATTCAATAGCATGTGTTAAGGGTGTAAAGCCAACTTACCTCTCACAAAAAAAAACCGGCCAAGTGCGAGTCTTACTCGCACACAGGGTTCCATAGCCCCAAACAATTTTTTGAACTGTGATTCATTATTTATTAGTATTAGTTAGTAAACTTCCACTCAACCGCAAAACTAAATTGGTTTTTCATAGTATGTTAATGAAAAACAAAGTTACTGCTGCAGTTTGATGAAAAAGTCCCATATCTCAAAAACTAAACATCATATCTTATTGAAACCAATTTTCGTTGATAGTTTTTTTTTACCTTCTACAATCCTAAATATTTTCAGAATTTTCCTCCTTTTACTTTCGAAATTAGAGGGGGGGGGACACACATTTTACCACTTTGGAAGTGGCTCTAGCGCAAACTATTCAGTTTAGAAAAATATGGTTTTGAAACCTCAATATCATTTGTGAAGACCTATCCATAGATACCCCACACGTATGGGAATAATGAAAAAAAAATTTTGGTTTTCAGTTCTATGTATGGGGAACCCCAAAATGTATGTTTTTTTTTTCTATTTTTGTGTAAAAATCTTAATGCGGTTCACAGAATACATCTACTCATCAAGTTTCAACAGTATAGTTCTTATAGTTTCGGAAAAAAGTGGCTGTGAGATACGGACGGACGGACAGACAGACAGACAGACAGACATGACGAATCTATAAGGGTTTCGTTTTTTGCCATTCGGCTACGGAACCCTAAAAAAGCCGCAGCGAAACCAATCGTCATCGGCTTTACAAAAAAAAAAAACAGAAAGGCAGAATGAAGGCGTATCTGGACAAAGTTCATTATACAGTAATCCGGGTTGAAATTAAGCCGGGAACAGGGAACGTAATCTAATTTTAAGAACGAACGCTCAAGAACGAACGCTCCGACTGTATGAAGGTACAGAATTAGATCTGACGACGCCCGCAATTCGATACAGGCCACTTAGATTTAATTAATCGCAATTAATTTAATTCTGTAATTGTATGGGAACGGTTTAATTACTTTTAATTTGGATTTTGTGGCTGTTGGAATGGGGTTTTTAAGTGCATTATGCCTTATGGTTTTTTTTTTTAACACCATTCTAATTTTAAAATCTTTAACCCAGAGTGCATTATAAAATTAAGAATATTTTGTTGTTTTATGCATTATATGGCAGCACTTGATTTATACATGATTTTTTATAACGTTTTTTATTTTAAATTGATATCGGTGCTAATATACCGAATTTGAATTCTATTCTATTTTTGAGGTAATAGATGGAATTGTAAACCTTAGGAGGCGTGTTGTGTTAGTTTTTAACCCCCGACCAAAAAAGAGGGGTGTTATAAGTTTGACGTGTGTATCTGTGTGTCTGTGTATCTGTGTATCTGTGTATCTGTGTATCTGTGTGTCTGTCTGTGGCATCGTAGCTCCTAAACGGATGAACCGATTTGGATAAAAGTGGTGTCGTTTGAAAGGTATTTTAATCGAGAGTGTTCTTAGCTATGTTTCATGAAAATCTGCTCAGCCGTTTGAAGATCATCACCTCTTTTCTAGTTGATGTAGAGATTTAAAAAAAATCACATTTAGTCTATTTGAAATTTGAAATGTTGTCGCTTGTCACCATTGTCACTTGGCATTGCTGAGGGGGGGGGTGCATCCCCTCCCCCCAAAATTTATATTTTGTTTAATTTATATCTTTCCTTGGTTTCGTTAACCAGGAGTAGGACAGTCAAGGCTAGGAAAAAATAAAATAAGTTTAAAAAGCATGAAAAAAAATTAAATTAAAAATTTAAAAAACCCCCGACACAAAAAAACCTCTAAAAAGCCAAAAATAAATTAATCCAAGCCTCGTAGCGTCGGGAGACCGCTAAGAAGACCGCTTAGTGCAAGCACAGAACAAAGCGGACCCCCGACGCTACGACGCTTGGATTAATTTATTTTTGGCTTTTTAGAGGTTTTTTTGTGTCGGGGGTTTTTTAAATTTTTAATTTAATTTTTTAATGTAAAATTTCGGTACAATATAATTTTTTTAAAATAATTGAAACAAAAACTTAGATTTTAAGACCTACGATTAAATCGATCTACTACTAGGAGTTTTTAAGAGCAAGAGAAAGCTTTAAAACCTTATTTTGAATCGAATCCAGGACATCAGTCTTAATTGCCACACGTGAGACCAAAACATCAAAGAACCAGTACCTGTGTCCCATTTGTTTCCAAAGGTCACATTACTCGCAAATAAAATTCCATGGAAAAAAACTAAAGGAGAATGGGGATAATGTCGACAGAACACCGAATCGTGTAGCATTAGTGCTCCCAGAGGTGAAATCGGAATTGGAATCAATTTTGCGGAGTCGAATTTATATTTTTATTTTTATATTTTTAAATATGGCCACTCGCAGATCAACCTGCTAAGGTTATTTCTGCTCAACCGGGCAATCCTGTGGTGACCTCAAATGAATTTAAGGCCCCCAGCCAGGGCTTACAAACTAAGTACAATTAAATGACCGCTCGCTAAGGGCACCCCCTGTGGGGTTCGGACCTCGGCTTAGGGCGTCATTGAGGGGTGGGCAGCAAGGGACAGGCTGGGTCATAATATTATTATTTAGGGAATTTAACGTTACATGCTCAGCGGCGCGGGCTGGCTCGTCGAGCAAGGGTCGGGGGGGGGTGATGTTACAAGGGCGTCGCGAGGGGCCTCGGCGGCGAGGCCGGAACACGGATCGGTTTTTGTTTTTGTTTTTACGAAGAGTGCTAGTTTCCCTACTGCTCTCTTGAAGGAGGGTAATGGGGTCATCGGGTTCGACTAGGATATGCCTAGGTCGGCGAATCTTCCCTATTTTGGTGGGGACGTATCGGGCGGCCGACACCACTAGTGGGTTGGGGTGTTTCTCAGCAGAGTCTAGGAAACGCTTTGAAAGGCGTTTAATGACCTGCTTGACGGTGGGGATTTTCAGATCAACATGAAGTTGTTCATTCCTAACGAACCACGGTGCTCCCGTGGCCTTTCGGAGAAAACGGTTCTGGAGGGTCTGCATCCTATGAATCTGGTATGCCTTAGCTTGTCCGAAAACTGGGCAAGCGTAGGTCAGAATGGGACGAATACACGCGGTGTAAATACGCAATTTGCACTTAAGGGACAATTTGCTGCGTGCATGTAGTAAGGAATGGAGTCTACCGAGAGCGAAAGCGGCGCGCGAACGCATCGTCTTTATGTGCTCCCCGAAGGTGAGACGTTGGTCAAGGATTACCCCCAAGTATTTGGCTCGCTTTTCCCAAGGAATAGGCTTGCCAAACATGGTGATCGGGATGGGAGTGGGTGGGAGGATTTGGCGTGGCCTACAGAAGAGAACCGCCTGACTCTTATCGGGATTGACTTCGATTCTCCATTTCCGGAACCAATCGCCTAAGGCGTTTGCGGAGGATTGGAGGTTACGAGCGATACTGTCTGGGCTCCGACCAGAACAGTAAATGGCTGTGTCGTCAGCGAAAAGCGCTAACTCAGCCTTGGGGTTATTGGGAATATCGCTGGTGAACAGCGTGAAAATGAGTGGGGATAAGACTCCCCCTTGGGGGACTCCGGCGCGAATAGGATGGGGGGAGGAAAGCGCACCTTCGATTCGGTACCGAAAAGTGCGGTTCGACAAGAAGTCACGTAGAATGAGAACGAGACGATCAGGCACACCGAGCTGATACAGCTTGTATATCAGCCCGTTGTGCCAGACCTTGTCGAAGGCTTTTGCTATGTCGAAGAACAGGGCACCAGTCATCATCCCGCGCTGGTAGCGGGCGCTGATGTGTTCGACTATACGGTGTACCTGTTGGACACAAGAGTGTTGGGTTCTAAAACCGAACTGCTCTTCGGGAATGAGGCTCTTCGCTTCGACATAGTCCTTGAGGCGCTTATAAATAAGCCTCTCGTAGATTTTGCCGAGAACGTTGAGGAGACTGATGGGGCGATAACTGCTAGGGTTGGACTTGGGCTTGCCCGGCTTGGGAATACCGATGACAGTGGCCTGTTTCCACGACTGTGGGAACATGTTGTGGGACATGGCGCCATTGAAGATAGCGGTCATGAGTACAATGAGGGCAGCGGGGAAGAGCTTGAATACCCTATTGTTGATTCCGTCAGAGCCAGGGGCTTTCCGAGGCTTTAGGTTCCTGATGACCTCCTCTACCTCGTCTGGTGTGACGGGGGGGAGAGGGAAATCCGGATCCTCCGTGGGTGAGAGAGAGGTTCGACGTTCGACTTCAGCATCCACTTCAGTGAGGTGAGCTATGTCTACTGGTTGAGAGCTGGGTGAGCACTGGGACTCTAAGCTGTCGGCAAGGCATTCGGCTTTATCGGTGTCGTCGAAAGCGACGCTATTGTCAGGACGGATGAGAGGAGGCATAGAGGAAATCTCAGAGGCGCGTAGTTTCCTCTGTAATTCCCAGAACGCCAGATGGGTTGGTTCGAGTTCGCTGAGCATCTTGTCCCATTGACCGTCACGCAGCTCTTTGACGCGTTTGCTTAGTTTACGCTGTAAGCTACGCATAAAGGCTTTGTTATTGTCATTAGGAAAGGCTCTGAAGGCACGGATGCGGAGTCGAATGTTCGTCCGTGGGTAAATAACGAAGCTACAGAAAAAGGGGCTTTTCTGCTATGACTTGGTTTGTGTGTTGACGTGAAGGTTTTGATGTCAGAATTTTTATTTTAAAAGAATATAGGTTTAAGTGGTACTGTACAAGGAGTATCTATTAAAAATGTAGCCTTAATGAGAGATTAAAATAACAGGGTTTTGCCGATAGTTTCACTGCCGCAGGTCTTCTAATTTGAAACAGGTGGTTGTTCTATAGAAAATACTAGTCGACCACAACATAGTTAGGGAAAGGCTAGGTAAATTGTGAATTGCAGCAAAGAATTATATATATCTTAGCTTCGGAAAGGTTTAACCTTTCGTTCAAGGAAAGGTAAAATAATGTTCCCACTGCTGGGACACAGGCCTCCTCTCAATGAGAGGGAGTGGGCTGTAATCCACCACGCGGGCCCAGTGCGGGTTGGTCAGTTTGGATGCAGTCAGGTTGGAGGTTGTTATCAGTGGAAAAGATTCTTTGAAATGTTGAGCTCTTATAAAGTGCCAGATATGTCGTATATTCGTGTTTGACAAAATTACACGATAGTTAAACAAGTTGACAAAATAAAAGAAGTCTGTAAGAATAGGCGTACTTGACCTGTCATAAAAAAGGGACTCTTGAAAAATAAGTATTTCATACAATAAGTATGACATACTACCCAGGCTGAAAAACAGCATTTTGCTGAAACTTTCAAGTTTTCCGAACTGGAAACGTTTACGAATTTTCCGAGCAACGTACAAAGTTATAAAATGAAAAATCGCTGCCTTACATAAGAATCTAGTTGTAAAAATATAGTGTCGTAAATTGTGGAGGCTGGCGGGCGGCGCCGGGCAGCGAAGCTAGTCACACGAGCCGTGAATAGGACTCCGATACATTATAAGCCGAGATTTACTGGCAGTCATAAATAATCGCTCTTTCCCCACTATTTCGTACAAAATCCGTATAATTCATGGTAACAAAGACATCTACAGCCACCTCCTTTCCACCATTTTGTTGTGCCTATCTACTCCTAGCCTCGTAATACAATATTCATTGCTTCGTATCCGATATGTACCGTTTCTTTATTGTTATTGCTTGACAGCCGATAAATTTATTCTTTCGATATTCCCTTTGCTGATAGATAAGAGAAGATAGTTTTTTAAGGATACAAGCTGTTATTGTTTGTCTCTTGAAAGAGGAAACAAGCGTAAAATCGGTTTGTTTGATAGACTTAATGGTTTAAATTATTCTTTGTAAAGGCGTATCCACACATGCCACCGGCTTTCAGACCGCCTTGCCGCTGAATTTGCCGCCGGCTTTACCGCTGGCCTGCAGATGCGGTTGCAACAACACTACCACTCCGTATCGAAGCCGCAAGCAAACTGCCGCGGGCAACCAAAAGCCGCGCGTGCCGCAGGTAAAAGATGCATGTGCCGCCGGCCGTGCCGCCGGGCATGTGTGGATGCACTTTATGAAATAAACTATGTCTACAGCCAGTCTGACTCGAATCACTTACTAAAAATGTTCTCAATATGAATACGACAATTATATCAGACTAACTTCTGCCAGCGGTTACACCCGCGAGTAGGTCGAAAATTATCACACAAGAACTACAACAATAATTAGTGCTCTATTCCTGTATAGGTAAGATCATGGACTACTAATACTACTACTAACTAACTACGACTACTAATAAGAAAAACAAAAATATGGACAGCAAATACATTAAATGGAAATATTTAAACCCTTTCAGCCATGTAAACATAACAGACTGACAGACAGACAGAATTATGTATATATCTGCGTCGTTGGTCTAGCGGTCACAACCGTGATTGCTGAGGAACTTCTCAGTAGGAGTCACGGAGTCTGGATTTGTGCTGGTACAGATGTCACTGGATCAGATTCATGTTTACTGAAGCTGCAAGTACAACTGAAAGGAAAATAACTGTATTTAAGAGTTAAAACGAATCGAAGATGCTTTATTTTTTGAAAAATTCATTAAATATAGGCCATCTATGGTACACAATCATGGCATATTTAACTTCCGTCATTTTATTCAGCATTAGCCCAGTTTTGTACCAAGCCCCGTCTAATTGAGTCAAAAAAAAACACATAGGACTACATGGGCACTTATAAATTGTCGAGAAAGGGTGCACTTTTCGAGTCGGTTCCCATGGAGAAGAACCGGCAAGAAACTCCATAGTTACTGTTTTAAAATTATTTGGTTTTACTTTGTTACTATGTTAAAGTGTTAATACTCACTTCCAAACATGAAGCTTGTATGACTGCTACATGTATAATTATTACCTTAGAATTATGATGAGTGATAAAATTAAGGAATTTTGATTCTTAATAGTTCCTAAACTACAAGTTCAAATTGAATGAAATTCTGGAATATAACTAAATACAATATGCTCTCTTAGGCACTGAAAATTCAGGATTCTAGCTTTATCAAGAACGAAGTTACGGAGGGGTCAGAAATGTCCTGAATGGCTTCGAAAAAAGGATGGTACGGCTGTGCCTTTTTTTGCTAGATTTGACACTGACGTGCCCCCAGATTAAAACATTAAGAGACTTCCACATATTTACAGGGATATGAGCTAGCAATTGCTAATGACCAATTCTCAAAGGAAAAATTCAATAACACTGCCTGACTCCTGAATCCTTTTTTTTTTTTTAGGTTGGGAAACCTTCAAATGACTTCTCCCGCTCTGGGCGGAGCGGAAGGGAGTGTCAGACTTGACTGAGTAAAACCCATCCATGTTCCTTCTTAGCCCTTTGTGTTCCAGGGCCACGGTATCTCTTTCGAACAACCCGCAGCCCTGGCAGGCATCGGACCTCTCGGACCCCTTCCGATTTGCTGACATCTCCTTGAGGCGCGCGTGGAACACAAACGCGCCGTCGGCACGGCCTGTCGTCATTAGACGGACGGATGGTGAGCTAGCCCATTACTCACTGTCCACAGGCCCGCGGACTCCTGAATCCTACCTTGTAGACCTAGAAAGCAGTCAATATGAAAAAAACATCTCAAAATCTCCTTTTTTGTTCTTACATTTAAATCGCACAGGTAACCATAATTGAAATAACAAAAACAATACACGATACAACGTCTTCCTCGCTGCCAGGACTCTGGACATACAGTCAAGGCAGATAATTGAACAAACATCATAATTAGATAACGTTCCCTCAAGACCGCAGTACTGGACCACCGGCCTACGTCACCATGTTTGGCGTGGACTATCTGCTGCGCTAGACATACCAAAAACGTGGGGGTCCAACGCGATTCGTGTTTTAAGTAATGGGGCACACAACAGATGAAGAGAAAAGGCCCACACCAAAGAATAATTTAGAAAAGAGCTAAGCAAATAAATAAAATACAAATATTTGATAGCACCCTACAAGTCCGCATGATCCATCGAATGAAGCAACAGCACATCTTGTTTGTGGGCTATCGATTAATGCATCACTCACACATGCAACGCAGACATTGAACTTGACGGTACTGTTGGCGCAGTGGCTGAGCCATTGGCTGCTACGCTGCGTGTTGCGGGTTCGATTCCCGTACGGAACAAATATTTGTATGGCCTACAGCACCCCGTATTCACAATCGCTTCGCTTCGATTCGACTAGTCGTATGTCTATCTTGTTTTGGCATTACGAAAGCGAGCGAGATAAACACACAACTTTCCGAATCTAAACCGAATCATTTGTGAATAGGGGGCCAGCTAGATCTCGTTCTAGTTCTGGTTGTTTACATATGTGAGTTTAAATGTTTGTAAACGATATATGATAAGGCTACAATCATTTAGAAATCTTTTTCACCATGAGTGAAATCTCATGCACAACGTCATTTTTATCAACTAATGAAGCCAACAAGAACTATCACAGCAGATTTGGTAAACTTCGAAACTTCCGAACTTTCCGAATCTAAATCGAATCGAAGCATTTGTGAAAACGGTGCCAGCTAGGTCTTGTTCTGGTTCTGGTTGTTTACATATGTGAGTTTAAATGTTTGTAAACGATATATGAATAAGGCTACAATAATTTAGAAATCTTTATCACCATGAGTGAAATCTCATGCACAACGTCATTTTTATCAACTAATGAAGCCAACAAGACCTATCATAGCATATTTGTTAAACTTCGAAAATCCAGTTTTAGGGGTATGAGGAACAGGGTGTAAAGTTCCTCGATACTCGATATTTAATTAAGCCTTTACGGTTTTTAACTAAACTTACACTGTCACTTAGGCGATATCTTCCAGATTTTCAACTATTGTGAGCTCTCGATATTTCGGCGCTGTTGCAAAGGCTCTCACCACAACACATTTCGGGAACTCACAATAATTGAAAATCATGGAAATATATCCCGTAAGTAAGTTTACTTCAAATATCGTTTACCTTCGGACTTCGGTAATGTTCCCCGGTTGTGCCACAATCATATTAGGCCGCCAGTGACGAATTCCGACGTGTTTGCCCATGTAAGCGAGCCAGGGGAAATGACGCTGTCGACTCACTCATCAGTGTACGACTAAAAGTGAACTAATGATATCTCCGATACGGAACAACGTGTTGGTACGTTGTGGTTGATGTCTTTGTAATAAGGATATTTTTCTGTAAATATAAGCTTATTGAAAAATCAAGAATTTATTTATGTTTTAAGTAATCTAATTTGTTTTGTGGTTAATATCATTGAACTCCTTAAACTGAACAAACTTTTGTATAGCTTTCAGCCCCTACAGGTAGTTGTTCCGGATCTGGCTGTTTGTGTTTGTGAGTTTAAATGTTTGTAAGCGCTGGGTGTGCTTTACAGGTGAAACTCCTGATGTTGCACTGTTTAAAACTTCCTACGCATAAGCAGTATACATAGGTCTAAAAAGTTTATTACAGCTAAATTAGACCGATTTTTAATTATCTATAGAAACAGAAATTTCCAATTGTCTTCATTTTTAAAAGACATTTTGAAAATGTTTTTTAGTATCTTTTAGACCTATGTATACTGCTTATGCGTAGGAAGTTTCATTAAAAAAGTGTTCAGTCATTTCGGAAAATAACGACTTGAAAGTTTGTATGAAATGCCGTAGGGTATTTAAAACGCTCTTAATACAAGTACATTCTGATCGCGCTGCCAGAATAGTTACTGTAAACGTATATATGATATACGGACTATTCTATTTGATTCAATAATTGGTTTACTAAACCTAGGACACCAACACAGTACTTACCTGCTTTTACACGATACTCAGTAATTGCACAAATGCTCGAAAAATGTTACGGTTATTAAATAGCTCGCAGATTTATGTAATATTCGCTGTCTCTTTTGGTGGCGACAGTCCCCAAATGATATCCCAGTGGGTTTGTTTACATGCGTATTGGGGGACTCGCGAATACAGTGCGAACCAACCGTTACAAGTAATAATAATGAGTACGTACACGTAATGGCAGGGGATTATTATGTTAAAGACACGTGTAAAATGTACCAAATTACATTAATCGTGGCTAAATAATAAGCCACCCGGGTCGATCGTTAGGTTAAGCCGCGCTTGCCTAGGTTGGTCCGTGGATGGGTGACCACACATTACATACCGAGTTTCCTCCGTGCCTGCAAAAGCACGCTAAGCCGTTGGTACCGGCCGTCATTTGTGGATCTTTGAAAGCCGTTACAGGTAGTCAGTGGCCCGAAAGTTTAACAACTAGCCCCACGGGGGACCACTAACTACTAACTACTACTAACTAGACTAGGGTGGAGGGGTATTACCCAGTACTAAGTGGGTTGTGGAGGTCATTTACGTGAAATGCTGGTATTCAGCTGCATCCGGTTAGAATAGAAGCCGAACCCACCATAGTTCGGAAAAGGCGAGGCAGACGAGGACTTTCAAAAAATTTTAGGTGAAAGAACTTTAATTTTTTATGAGAATGTCGCCCAAAGAACTATTGGTTTTTATTAGTTTTCTCTTTACTTTATACAGTCCTCAACTGCAAGCGTTTGACGATATCAATGTAAGTTATTTTGTTAAGACAGTCCACTTTAAGGACCCCTGACACGAACCTCATCGAAGATTGACATAACCAACGACAGGTCCTCATAACCCTTGGATCGGAAGAACAAACTCAAGGGAACCCCTTTCAGTGGTCGGAAAATGAACACTTATAATATAACGTCACGCTCGTAATCCCCGTAGGGTTAGGCAGAAGTGTATAATAGTACACCCACATTTCGACACTCATGTTTAAGTCCCATGTAATATATCCCCATGTAGTCTGCCGCGAGAATATTTATAAGAAAATTATATTACACTAGCTAACTTAGGTCGAATAACAAGTATTGACTGACCCAGATCATGGTCTACCCAAGTGCCAAACTTTTAAAACCGTTCATAATGAAAATATAACAGATAGACATACTGACAGATTGTGTTCACATTTATAATAACACTAGCTGCCCCGCACAACTTCGTCTGCGTCACATTTTCCCCGTTTACGCAACATTTTTCATTGCTGCTTCGCTCCTATTGGTCGTAGCGTGCTGATTTGTGAATCTAAACCATCCAGGGCGCTACCCAAACGTACATTAAAAAAACCGGCCAAGTGCGAGTCAGACTCGCGCACGAAGGGTTCCGTACCATTATATAAAAAAACGAGCAAAAAAATCACTTTTTTGTATGTGAGCCCCCCTGAAATATTTATTTTATTTTGTTTTTAGTATTTGTTGTTATAGCAGCAACAGAAATACATAATCTGTAGAAATTTCAACTAGCTAACTATCACGGTTTATGAGATACAGCCTGGTGACGGACGGACGGACGGACATCGAAGTCTCAGTAATAGGGTCCCGTTTGACCCTTTGGGTACGGAACCGTAAAAACATTCAAATCGTTTTCCAGCCTTTTAGGAGGAGTTCAGTGACATGCATACGTACAGTAGATTTATCTAAACATATAAATCATCACGCCTGTAATCCTCGAAGAGTTAAGCAGAGGTGTAGGTACCTAATGGTACACCCACATGTCGCCAGTTACCTATGTTTAAATCCCATGTAATAAGGGGCGAGCCACTTACCATCCACCGGGCACAAATCCAGACACCGTAGGCTCCGACTGAGAAATTCCTGATGAAAAAATCCAATAACAATTTGCCCAACCCAGGGAATCGAACCCAAGAGCTTCATGCTCAGCAATCATGCTTGTGACTATTAGACCAGGCATTCAATAAACAACAGACAATAAAGATTGCACAAAAAAACCCCTTTCTACGCCCCACCATCGCTCGGCAAAATCAGTGATCAAGAAACCCGGTCCCCCATCTCAATAGGCCTGAAAAGTGTGTCATTTTAATTTGCAAGTTAAAACGTTGGCAGCGACCGCTTCAGCCGGCCTGCCATGTCCCCGGGGATGGCTCATCCATCTCGACTCCCATTAGGCAGCGATTGGGGGTTGAGCTGAGCAGATACGATGTCATTTGTAAAGGGTGATCGACGGCGTTGCGTTTAGGCTTGTTTGGAGACGATTTAGAAGGAGTTTTTTTGGCTGTTTAAAGATGTTTAGTTTATTGGTTAATCAGATGATCATTTTTACTTGAAAGTCTAAAAAGTACGTTTAATAGCTTTAGCTTTCGTCGCACTTAAAAGTTAGGGCAAAAACCTTTATGACATAAACATACCTCTCAGAGCTCTGCTTTTTGCATCCACTCGACTGAAGCTGCTTTCAGACTACGCTATACTATAGTGCCATATAATATAGAAAAGAAGGACCTAACCTAGTAAGTCAAAAACATATACCTACTACAGTACAGTGTGAACGTGTCCATAACAATATATGGTGCGCGATATTGTTGTGCTATAAGCTATATACTATATGCTATTATATTATAGCGTAGTCTGAAAGCAGCTTTAAACTTCAGTGTTACAGACCAGCTTATTAAAGTACAAACTAAATCACTAATTAAACCCCATTAGAAACTCAACCCTCCAATAACAACAGCAATACCGATAACACAACATTTACAAGCAAGTCGTCAATTAATCATAGCGGTAACGCGACCACAGTACAATAAAACTGTACATTTCACGTTTTGTTTACAGCGTGCGGCCCGGGGCCCGAATGCGGCCAGCGGCCCGAATGCGGCCAGGCGGCCCGAATGTGGACCGCGGCTTGAATGCGGCCCTCATTACGTCGATACCGTCGGTCGTCACGCGGTGCGCTAATGTGGTGTACCTTTAATGTTTTTATCATACCTTACCTGGATGCCTGTATGCAGCTGACGGTTAAAAATGTTATAGTTGCGGTGGTGGAAATGGAAATCATATAATTTTATGCAACTGACCGCTTTACATGGCCGACACAATTTATTATTAACGTGTTGGTATTTCAGCTCCTTTCCTTCGCTTTTTCAGGTTACTGACGAATTGTTTATGTGTAGACTTAAATTATAACGGCCGTGTTTATAGTAGACGCCATTAGTGGGGTTTTATTTGCAGCTTGTGTTAGCAATCAAAACAATAGTTTTAATGAGCTCTTTTGATTAAATCTTGATTATTATGCACTCTAGTACACAATTAACAAATGTAAAGGGAAGTAATGCATTAATATAAAGTAAAGGATTCAAACTTTTAAAAAAGAAGAGAACTTGATGTAGGTAGTACCTACATCAAGTTCTCTTCTTTTTTTAAAGTTTTTTTTTGCATATAATCACGATTTAATCAAAAGTGCCAACACAACATTAACCATCAATGACCATCAATATTTTTAGCAAGAAAGGTTCAGAAACAGCCTTAGTAATGTTGCACATTCCAACAAAATGTTCGTGACCGCTGACAACTGTCATCACAAAAAAATATGCGGGCAATATGTCAACATACATATAACACGCTACTTCCTTATTTACACAAGTATGCGAATAATTCATAGGGCTGTCCGGCGAACATTTACTTACAAATGTCGATCGTTACAGCCATGGGATGCTATTTTTCAGGGTTGGCACGCAATCGAGATACTTTATCACTCCGGATAGCGTTTTCAACGTACGCTATGTCTGTTTTCAGGGATGACAGGTAAAATTACGAATACTGCAACAGATAGGCGAAGAGATAAGCTCCTGTGATTAAATGTTTCGAATAAATCAGGGCTGCTATTTCTCTTGGAATTCCCTTATTTCCTTTCTGTGTTTGGTTGATAGTTTTGACGGTTTTGTATTCAGTGTTGGTTGTTCTACGTGGTTGGTGAAACTCCTTGAGGCATTCTAATTAGACCATATAAAGCCGGGAGAGTGGGTGTTACTGACGTTGTGGAAACAATTAGGCAGGATTAGGTATTACGCCAACAAAGACAGTGTTCTGACAATAGGAATAATTAGTAATTTAACTCGTGTGGGAGGGGTTAATAAGTTAATACATTTATGCTTGCGAGCTTAAGGCAGCTCGCCTTCTGGGAAACAGTTTAAAAACTCATAAACATTTGGAATTACCGGGTGTTTGGCACACCGGCCGACACAATGTTCTTAGGGGTAGGGACGAAATAAAGTATAAAATATTTATTTATGGAGGTGCCATCTCATCAAAACTTTTTTGTCTGAAACTTTAACAGAAGGCAATATTGGTGGTGTTATCTACAGTATCCAATTTTTCCTTAAAACAGTGTAACGATGCTTCAAAATCTTAAAGTTTAGTTAATTGTGAAAACAAATACTTATCTGTGCTTGCAAATGACACCCACGATCCCTCTGAAATTGTGTCGTTCCTCCTACCAAACACCCTATATGTTCTTTATAAGTTTTTTATATGAATACATGTAATCGTGGTCACAACTCAAAAGAACGACACAGATTTCGCAAGCTAGTGCCGAATAAACAGGAAAAAAAAACACAATTCTATAAAATTCAGAATTTTCCGTGAGACTTTCTCACACAGTGGGTTCGATATGTAAATTGATGTGAGTGCATCATCTCGTCTGTCCCGTCAATCTGATGGTTCGACGCCATGACAGTTCACGTACAGACGCTCGGGAAATACACTGAGTGCTTTATGCTTTATATGTAGGTACTAGTGGTACGTCACTTGGTGCTGCGTTTGAGTTATGCTAGTAGAGAGGGACGTTTAGGCTCGTTTAAGCTGGTAAATTTACCTGATGTCGCAGATTAATCATAATTTCGGAAATTCTAAAGTCTTTGATATGATAAATGGCTCTTGTGAATGATGTGGATTGGAATGTCTGTTAAGATTGACATCATCAAAGCGGACTATAGCGCTTTTAGTCTATTCTGTTCCCACTGCTGGAACTTAGATTTTCTTTTACTGCTTTGTCAGCTGTGGTGATAAAATAAATTACAGAAAATAACGTGCCTATCTGGGCTCGAACCCACGACAACTTGTTAGTCGGAATCGTTATCACTGGACCACGCTTTTGACATTACTGTCTTGTATTTCCGCGGCTAAAAAAGGACAGCAGTAACGACCTTGAGGAATCGTAGTCAAAATCTTTAAAACGTTTAGTGAAAGCAGCTTTTTTTTATTATTAAAAAAAAACTACATTGATACTTTGCCAAAAACAAAGCTAACTTAAACTTCTCAGTGCCGTTTTTCAAACGATAAAGCATGTAATTCTGAAACTAAACTAATTTACTTGCCACGAAACGCAACTCAAACGCAGCACCGTATAATATGCAGAAATCATTGCGACAACGCTACAAGAGAGACGGGCTACGCGACTGCGACTGCGACCCACTCATGGCCGGCTAACAGATACCTGTCAAATATCGCAGGTAAGTACGTCTCCGCCAATTATACACCAGAGCCAGATAATGGGGCTGCGAGCTGCAATATTGATGTAGTCACTCGCTAATGTATTAGACATTAATACTGTTATATTATGACGGATTGGTTGGTAATCTTGACAATAAACATAAAGGTATGTTCTTAATGCCGAACACGTGCTAGTTACTGATAGTATGGCTAAAAAAACAGTATATTATACTTATGCATGCGAGGGCAGTGGTGACCCAGTGGTGGCAGCCCAGACTTACGAGCAGTAAGCCGTGGGTTCGAACCCAGGCAGGCGCATTACTTTGTGTAATTTATTTCATCACCGCTGCTCTCGAAAATGGTGAAGGAAAACATCGTGAGGAATCGGCGTGTCCTAGAACTAAAAATTCGAAGACATGTGACATCTACCAACCCGCACTGGACCCGCGTGGTGGATTACAGCCCACTCCCTCTCATACAGAGGAGGCCTGTGTCCCAGCAGTGGGAACATTATAGGCTGATGATTATGATGATGATGATAGTACATTATATTATACTTAACTGCCTCGTTGGTCTCAGTCGCAGAGGCGCAGTCGCAAGCGCGACTGCTGAGCGTGGGGTCTTAGGTTCGATTCCTGGGTCGAGCAAAAACCGCTATTGGGTTTTTCCATTAGTCATTTCTCAGTGGTTTCCCGGAATATGGAAGTTGGCTGTATGATACCCCCTTGGAAAGCACGTTGAGCTGGTGCTACACCTGATCTCTCTCCGGTCGTGTCGGATTGCCGTACCTTCGGACTATGAGAGTGAGGGAGGTAACAGAGAGTGCACCTGTGCCTGCGCACACACTTTTGTACTATAATATCTCCCGCGCCGATGGCTAGCCTTCACCAAGATTGGCCGCCGTGATCGAAAGCGGTCAGAAGTTTTTAGGTATGTTCCTTATCCTTTTGATTAAAATGTAATTAATCATTTATGGCAATATCTTTAATTTCATATTTTTAAACATAGCTATACCTACATTAGACGCGTTTTGAATAGCGCTAAATCGCTGTGAATGGTTCTAGAATCTAGATTGTTCATTGAAACTCTTTCTTAGTTCACTCACTACCTTTAACATCATCATCATTATCTGCATAATGTTCCCACTGCTGGGACACAGGCCTCCTCTCAATGAGAGGGAGTGGGCTGTAATCCACCACGCGGGCCCAGTGCGGTTTGGTAGTTGTCACATGTCTTCGAATTTTTAGTTCTAGGACATGCCGGTTTCCTCACGATGTTTTCCTTCCCCTTCAACGTGTAACAATGAAAATGATTTTTGAAAAGGCAAAAGGACCAAAAATATTCCGTTACAAAGGTTGTACATCATTCCGAGGCCAATAGTTAATTTTTCAGCGTCACTTACCTCGGCTTTGCAAGTTTAGGCAAAGATAAATTGATACCGAATAACCATCATAACTTGGCCTACTATACCTCTTAAGTGTCTCAAAAAACAAGTCAAAAGTTAACAGTAAGGGAGGTCTAAGTAAAATAGCAACTTGGGCAAAAAACGCTGATTTAGCGATATTAACAATTTTACCATTCAAGCGTTGAGTTTTGATTATATTGCTTTTTTATGGAGTTTCTGCCTATTTTATCTGAGCTTAGGTATTTATGGTCTTTGTGTCATATTTGTGATGTCATGGACGTTTTTATTTTTGTTACATAAGGCTTAAGATATTGGACATGAAAAATGATTATAAATAGGAATTTAGGTCTGTCTTCCTAAAATATAAAAGTGCCGAATAAAATGTGGCAAGAATACACAGCTCACGATTTGTAATTCCACTGAAAAATGTTTTCGTAAACATTGAATTTCTACGAGAATAACATTAGCTGAAAGATTTTTGTAGGTAGAGTCTTAAAGTAACTGAACCTATTATTTAATCATTGAAAACAGCCTAGAGGCACCTAGAATACGTAACGGGTGTAAAAAGCTTTAACGAAGCCAAAAGACTGTTCTTCCCGTTATTGTGATTTTTGTTTTGCACCATACCTTGCAGTTATACAGGGTGTTTGGAGCATCGTTTGCCAAATCGAATAGGCCGAAAGGAGAGGTCATTTGCTATCTCTTCACGCCTTATAACTCATTCCTTCCCACACCAGTTTTAAAGAAAAAAAAAAGCCAAAAGTCTGACATTTAGTCTTATCAAGGGGTATCGTATTACCCAGTTACTGGGTTGTGGAGGTCAGATAGGCAGTCGCTTCATGTAAAATACTGGTACTCAGCTGCATCCGGTTAGACTGGAAGCCGACCCCAAGATATTCATATTCATATTCATATTCATATTCATATTCATTTATTTTGCATTCCATATTGTAAGAAGGATGTTACAAGGGGCTTAAAGCTAGGTACATAAATATGGACCCTGTAAGGGCACAGCAAAGTTGGAGACTGGGAGAGGGCTTTAATTTTATTAATTAGTTGGTATACAAAGGCAACAATATTCAAAAATAAAATAAAAAATAATAATAACAAAACTATTTAGTGAACATATTAATTTAAAATTTGTCATTTAGGTATTCATTAATAGTATAATAGCATTTATATAATAAAAATTGTTGTAATTTATTTATGAATGAATTAAATTTTTGTTCATTTTTAATTAAATCAGGTAATTTATTATAAACTTTCATTGACAGATAGTTTGGGAAAGAGGCTAGGCAGAGAATGAGTTATTTAGTTTGATGATGAGAATGCTTGATGATGGCTTTCGTGATGACCTTCGTGATGGCTCCGTTAATACTTGTATATTTTTCGCCAGACTTGTTTAGTTCCACATATGGTCACAACACTCGACTTCAACAAACATTTTTAGCTTAAAGTCAAGGCCACAATTCAAAACATAACGCTAGCTATCGTATAGGCACAGACAGCGTCATTCAGTAGTAACCCTCCTGGCGTACTCGGCCGGACTGTAGACGGGTTAGTACATACTGACGCTGGCTGTACCTACTGTACTTATTTCTGCTAAGGGTTACAGCTATGAAAAGGTCAAGAAAATGTCACTAAACTTATGTGAGCCTTGTTTTGATGGCGACCCATTTAGCAGTAATTTACTTACATCAATTAAATGGCCCTATCAAATAGCTACTTATGACTAAATTACAGCTTAATTATGCTATGAATATTTAAATCTGTAAGTGCCTTCAAAGTGCTAGTTCGACAATATTATAGTGTTGAAATAATATGTGCTAACAAAACTGAAGTGTTATGAAATTGTTGTTTTATATTATATGTATATATTTTAAATGTTTATTCTATTTTGTTGAGGAGGAGCTCGTGGCTAAATAATACCAGCCGCACGGATCGATCTTTAAGGTTAAGGCGTGCTTGCCGAGGTTGCTCCGTGGATGGGTGACCATAATTACATACCAATTTTCCTCCGTGCCTCGGAAGCATGTTAAGGCGTTGGTCCCGGCTGTCATTTTTAGATCTTTGATAGTCGTTACGAGTAGTCTGAAGCCAAAAGTCTGACATCCAGTCTTACCAAGGCGTATCGTATTACCTAGTTACTGGGTTGTGGAGGTCAGAATACTGGTAATCTGCTGCATCTGGTTAGACTGGAAGCCGACCCCAAAATGGTTTGGGAAAAGGTTAGGCAGATGAGGTAGATAAAGGCAACTTAAATAAAAGCTTACTACAAAGAGAGAGCAGCGCTGGCCCAGTGATGGCAGCCTCGACTTACGAGCAGTAAGCCTTTTCTAATTTTAATAATACTTTTCTAATTTATTTCATCACCGCTGCTCTCAAAACGGTGAAGGAAAACATCGTGAGGAAACCGGTATGTCCTAGAACTAAAAAATCGAAGACATGTGACATCTACCAACCCGCACTGGGCCCGCGTGGTGGATTACAGCCCACTCCCTCTCATAGAGAGGAGGCCTGTGTCCCAGCTGTGGGAACATTAAAGGCAGACATGACATGATTACTACAAAGATACTTCTCTACCCATCTTCAAGAAAACAATTTTAATATAATCTGGAAACCACGACTTTCATTATCATTAATAATTACTCTAGCCAGTTCCATTTAGTTCTATTTTAAGCCGATCATTAATATTACATTTTTAATTAGTTACATGAGCAACTCCACTGAAAGCATTCTTAATTAAAAATTAAGTTCCTGAGTACGAAGTCTATGAAACTTTCTGCTTGTTTTTATTAAAAGTTTAATTTTCGAGAGAAAAGTTGACGCTGACCTATTTTTTTATTATATCTGGATAATGTTCAACGCTTAGTAAAATAATGATTGAAGGAAGTATTTTTTCGTTTTATTAAAAGTTTTTAGAATAGTCCCACTTATTTCGTTTTCATATGAACTTGCTAGGCCACAATACTGGGCAGTTTCAGTAAACTCAGTTTGGCGCATATGTGTGTACAAAGGCGTGAATGTTGAGCGTTGGATCCCAGGTTCGTGTGCCCGAAGTTCAGAAGTTGGCATTATGAAACCCTCGTGTCCCGAAAAGCAAGATAAACCGTTGCTCCTGTAATTGAACTATAACATCTACCGCGTCGATGGTCATAGTCTACGGTGAGATTGCCTGAATTGACCAAAAACGGTTGGGAGGTCTGAGTTTATATTATTATCCTTAAACATTGAGGACTAGGCATTGCAATAGGCTCGTCTCTTATAACGTGGGACTTAAACGTTACTGGTGAAATGTGGGTGTGTGGGTGTGTGGGTGTGTACCTACACACCAGATATTAGGTAAGCCTAACCCTACATGGATAAGAAGCGTGATGTTATGATGATGGAGAACTAAACTATCTAAAACCTTTTTCTTATACTCTCGTATCATCGAGAGCACAGGTGGCCCAATGGTGGCAGCCCCGACATACGAGCTGTAAGCCGTGGGTTGGAACCCAGACAGGCGCAAGACTGTGTGTAATTTATTTCATCACCGCTGCTCTCAAAAACGGTGAAGGAAGACATCGTAAGGAAACCGGCATGTTCTAGAACTAAATATTGGAAGACATGTGACATCTACCAACCCGCACTGGGCCCGCGTGGTGGATTACTGCCCACTCCCTCTCATAGAGAGGAGGCCTCTGTCCCAACAGTGAGAACATTATAGGCTGATGATGACACTCTCGTATCTGAACTTATAAAAACATTGAAAAGAAGTTTTCTATAGTCAAAATATTTTCCTTTCAGCAACATGGTCGAGGGCTTTTCGTGAACCGGATCACCTGTGATATTTATTGATCAAGACAAATTTAACGCACAAAACATGCGTATTACATAACTATTTATTAAAATAGGTAACAATTGATCACTATTATTATTATTTACTACGATAATCTGCGAATATATAAGAATATTACTTTCAATTAAACCTACCCTTGAACTTAATCGCAAAGTTTTTCCAAATGGCAACTGTTTCTAGACTTGAGACTAACCTTGACCTTCTTTCTCCATTCAACTGAAAGAGTTATACTGTAATGCGTCTACGCGACGTATGCTATAATACGTCTCGGAGACGTATGCCATTAAAGTTGCGTCACTGTTCCATATTACTTACTAAACCAGGCCTAAGTAAGTCGTTATTTGTTCGTAGGACCTTGAATAACAAAATGGCTTAAAGAGGTTTTAGACATTGTGTTAAAATTCTGTATGAGACTTATTCATTTAGAAGCCGCCTTATTTAAAAAAAAAACATGTCTTGAAAGAGATCCTTCGTACGTTTCTTTTGCGTTCTTAGACTGCATAATTCAAAAGTAAAAAGGTGGCTGGGTCAGACTGCATGTTGAAGGCAGAGGAGATGGTATTGTGGCTTATGGCACACCTTGGGTTTGGGAGAGGCCTATGTCCAGCGGGCAGCAGTCTGCGACATGTTGAGTTGATTGGTTGAAATAGAAAGTGAATACTTGTTCTTACAGTCCTCCTGAAAACCACTGTAACAAACAAAAATCATCCAATTTTATTTTACACACACTACCTGTAGGATCTATGTTAGTACATACAGGCAATATACAAATTCCAATAAACAGCTCAAAGTTTATATTTTTGTTGTAAACACGTAATGTATATTAAATAATGCACCTGTTTAATCACAACATTCACAACGCATCCGAGCGCAATTTAAATAAATAATTTCTAGCGATCATTGCAAATACGCCTGTGGTTCCGTACACCAACAATAATGAATACTGTTGAATATTAATCGAACTGTACGCTTCACAATCGAAATTTTAAATCGATTACACTGTACATTTATTTTATACCTTTCCGAATAATTATGTTCTACGAATGAGTCGGTGTTATCGTTAAGCTGGGTACTCACGTAGCAACTTTTATTGGCAACTTGTCGTGGCCTGGCTGACCAATTTTTTTGCGTGTTCCACCTCTCACACAGGCAGCGCACGTTGGTGTTGAATAAGGTTACGCCAGACGAAGTTCTGTTTATTGTGCAAAGTTACTATGCTTGTACATACTTTAACGTAATACGGGGTTTTAATAAAATAAGAGGTCGGCTTATGGCTTTAAGAATTTTTATTTTATTACTGTTTATTAATATAGGTCACAGCTTCTAAACTAATTAACTAATGGGCGTTCGTCAGTATGTAAGCCCTGTTACTGCGCCCATGACGGAATATGTTGCATCAGTTGAAGTGAAAAAAGCGACATACAAATACACGCGACATTGGTAATCTAAGGGCTCATTTACGCACACGCGGCGCGTCGGGCGGGGCGGTGCGCGGGGCGGCCCGCTTTAAATTCAAACATATGGCGATGTATGAGAGCGTTTACGAAGAAGCGGTTTGACGCCCGTTTGCTTGAGATGTAGGCGGCCGACGCGGCGTTACGTCACTCTGACAGATACAAGTACACGGCAGTGCCCGAGTTCGATTCCCACACGGAACAAATTTACAACGTCGTAGTTTTATCCGAAAATAATCATTTTGTTTTTATTTTAAATTTTATAGTGATATTTTTTTCGTAAATTGGTCAATTTTAACAAGCTTTTATTTAACTTGCAATGTATGTATCTGTTTGTTCGGGTACATTCTTGGAAGCTAAATTAGAACCATTTGCCGATGACCGATTGAGCTGAACTTTTGCACACATCTTTGGTTTTAAGCACAATATATTCTTATGAGAGACATAACTTAATCCTGCAGCCTGGATCGTCTCCTCACGAGAGAACTCCTCAAAGGTTAATAGCACAGACACGAAAATTTGTATAGAAGTTCATATCTGATGGATAAATATGAATTCTATCATGATCTCATCCTGCAGCCAGGATCGTCTTCTCACGAGGGAACTCCTCAACGGTTAACTGGGTTGTGGAGGTCATATAGGCAGTCAAAGGTCGCTTCATTTCAAATATGGGTATGCAGCTGCATCCGGTTAGACTGGAAGGTGACCCCAACACAGTTGGGAAAAGGCTAGGCCAACAGAGATGATTATGATGATGGTTGAAAATCGGCAATTTATAAGCCTTTTCTTCAAGGAACGATAGGTTATTGTTTCAAAGCGGTTGAAACAATAAACAAATGTTACTATTTAGTTTAAAAAGGTTTTCGATGATAGGCCGTGGGTCGAGTCACTTGAGTGTAGCCGTGAACAACCCGGCACAGTTATGAACCAGAACACACAGGGCAAGAGTCTTACTCATATTTGTAGTTTTGTTAAAACATTGGTTTCATAGTTTTTTGGGTTGCTATTCCTAAACCAAGCTTTCTAAGTATCAAAAAGTATTACTTAGTCGAAGAAGGGAAAAGATAAACAAAATTCGAAAGATATGGCAAGCCCAGATGTGGGACAGAGCAGGCTCATAGCAAAAATAATTAAACAGTGAATATCAAAGAACCATTTTAACCTCATGACCATAAATAAATATAACCACACCTCCTAACAATAATCAAACTACAGAATTCTTTTTTTTCCTAATCTTACTGAGATCCTGGCCAGTCTACTAACCTTCGGATAGTTTAAACAAAATTCACAATAAATACAATATAAATTAAAACAGCGAACGAATTCCTAATTTAAATTTAAATATGGAAATAAAAATCGGTACGTCAGAATGTACGAAAAGCAATTAACATTAATAATATAAAAGCTTAAAAAAAGAATATAATTAAAATGTATTGTAAACGCTCGTACGCATGTTCTCTTAAAACAAATTTATTTTAATTTTCATCTTTGGATTTCTTAATTCCTTACTTAATAATAAGGAATAATCGCTTTCACACAACCCAATATAAAAAAAAATGGACATAACGCCGCGTCGACCGCTTGTAACCCAACGTGGGACCATTTCCTTGTATTTGAGCGTGTGACAAAACGCCGCGGTGCACGCGGCGTCGACCGCCGCGGCGCACGCTTGCAGCCCACCGTGGGACCATTTCCTTGTATTTGAGCGTTTGACATAACGCGGCGGCGGACGCCGCGTCGCCCGCTTGCAACCCACCGTGGGACCATATTCTTCAAAAATGTTTGAAAACTGACAACCGTCATATCATGCATTAGAATAGAACGTCTATTTTAATCAGTCAGAGGGTTACCTAGACCGGTATTGCGGCCGGACTGCGAATCACATGTTGCAGGATCAAATCCTAGTATGTAAGATTTTTATTTTTGTGTTTATTTTTTGCTGTAAAATAGTACTTTTTGTAACTAGGTATTACTGTTTTATTTTAATGCATTATGTATGATTTTCAAATCATTATAAAAAACCTAGTTTAATAATACCTATACTTTTAGTTTTTGAACCATTCAAAAAACAGTACTCGTAAATAATAAGTAAAAATTGCCCAGAATTTACGAAAAATATCACCAAAAAAATTAAAATAAAAACAAAATGACAATTTTTGGGTGAAACTAGGACATTTTAAATTTGTTGCGTATGGGAATCGAACCCGGGCACTAACATTGCTTGTACTGTCCAAACGCCGCGGTGCACGCGGCGTCGACCGCCGCGGCGCACGCTTGCAGCCCACCGTGGGACCATTTCCTTGTGTTGGAGCGTTTGACATAACGCCGCGGTGCACGCGGCGTCGCCCGCTTGCAGCCCACCGTGGGACCTTTTCCTTGAGTTTGAGTAGAACGTCTATTTTAAACTAAATGTCATCGTAATGCTTAGCTTGGTACTGTTGCGGCGGGACTGCAAATCACAATGTTGCAGGATCAAATCTTTGTTTGTAGGATTTTTCTTTTTGTGTTTTTTTTTTGCTGTAAAATATTACTTTTTGTAACTAGGTATTAAGTACTATTTTATTTTAATGCATTATGTATGATTTTCAAATCATTATAAAATATCTAGTTTAATAATATGTATTTAGTTTTAGTTTTTGAACCATTCAAAAAACACTAATCGTAAATAATAATTAAAGATTGGACAGAATTTACGAAAAAAATCACAAAAAATAAAGACAAAGTTATTATTGTTGGATAAAACTATGACATTGTAAATTTGTTCCGTATTGGAATCGAACCCGGGCACTGCCTTAGGCTTGTATTGTCCATTTGACATAACAAATCTACAAGCAAATGGTCCCACGTTGGGCTTCAAGCGGTCGCCGCGTCTCCGTAAACGGCAAAAACGCCCGACGCGCCGCGCAACGCCTATGGCACCGCCCCGCCCGACGCACCGCGTGTGCGTAAATGAGCCTAACGCTACTTTGGGCAACTTTTCGCAACAAAAAGCTGCCGATCTTTGTTGCCTCGTATGTAAATAGCTTTAGTCCCCGACAAATGCTTGCGTGCTGTTCTTCTGCAGACTACACAGATCATATTGTGGCTCCGGGCGCTTTAATTTGTGTGATGTCGTATTGATATCGGTGTGATTAATGTTTTGTGAAAGGTATCCGGTGAAGTCCGGCACTCGTCCGGTTTTACTACGGTTTAATTTTGGCGTGTAATATGAGTAAGTATTTGCATCATATGTTTTTCGTTATTATTTTATTATTTGAATCGGAAGGATTGATTGAAAAGAGTGTCCATGGAGTTTCTTGCTCACTCTTCTCCATGTGATCTAACGCTTTAAAGTATTTCTGTGGCTGGACTGTAGGTAGACTGCATATTGTTTTTAATTATCCAAATATGCCTGTAACGGGTCTGTTAGTGATAAATGCTTTGAGTTTGAATTTGAAGGAAATGTCGGTGTTACTTTCATCAAAATAAACCATAATAGGTATTGTTTGTGTGCCTTGTATCACCAGTAACGATAAGAACTCTAATTCTGTCTTCGTTGCCACTATGTGACACTTAAATGGATACCTAAATTAAAGCCATAATATAATGCCCGTTCATTCAGTGTCTCCTTGCGTCAGTGAAAGAAGCATTAGAGGTTTTTTTTTCAATTTGATAGATGTAAATAACTCTTATTTAGGTATTTTAGCATTGTGTATTTATATAAGCATTTATTTATATCTCCATACATATACTATGTGTACTTTTTTACGTTTTATTATTTTAGATTTTTTCTAAAATAGAAGAAGCTTTATTACATCAGCTATCTGCCGGTGAAAGTCCCATCAAAATTGATCCAGCCGTTTCAGAGATTAGCCGGAACAAACAGACAAAAATTCTAAAATATGTTATTTTGGTATATGTACCATATACAGGGTGTAACGGAAAGGGTATATACATACTTAAGGGTGTGCTATAGACCATCAAACCGAACATGTTTCTCCACAAACAAATATCATAATAACGAAAAAATTATCTGCTGCCCCATACTAAATTTCAATACCTATTCGACCCAAATGTATGCGACAGCTGAAATTTTTTTCGCTATGACGATGTTTGTCGATGGAGAAACATGTTCAGTTTGATGGTCTGTAGCACACCCTTAAGTATGTCTATACCCTTTCCGTTACACCCTGTATACATTCATTCATAGGCATGTAGTAAAAAGCGGTTATTTTAATATCACAAACAGACACTTTCAATTTTATTTAATTGTACAGAATAGATGTATTGAGGTATTGATGTATTGATGTATAGATGTCTACATGTATAGGTATAGATATTTAGGGGTATGAGGACCAGGGTGTAAAGTTCCTCAATACTCCATTGAAAAGGGAGGATCCTCCGACCAGGCAGGTATTATGTCTGGCGGGCAACTGCCCGACAGTTGTAGTTGGGTTTTTCTATATACTCTTAAGTCGATGTAAACTTTGCATGTGAGATGTAGGAAATTGATGTTAGTTCTTCCGTCGTGTCATAGATGGCGCTGTAGTACTTTTTGTAGTAAGTTTCTTTTTGTAGGTCGCTACAGATACTAGATTAAGGCGTATATACACATTTTTCTCTTCCTTTTCTCACACACTATCGTCTACATAATTTTTTATAATATCTCCTTCCGCAGGTCAGTTGAGCAAAATTTCTTTAGAAATACCAATGTACTCAAAAGTTATATTTATGTGTATGTGTGTATGTATTTTTTGTTAATTTTTGTTTAATGTTGTGTGTACTTGTGGCATGTGCCAAATAAACTTATTTTCTTTCTTTCTTTTCTTTCATATGTTATTTTCCTGTGTTGTCTACTGTGTGTAAATAACTAAAATCCTTCAAGGTCCCAAATTTCCTCAACACAGCAAAACAATATACTTTCCAGTACATCTTTACAAGAAAACTTTTATACAGGGTGTAACGGAAAGGGTATGTATGGGGCAGCTGATATTTTTTTCGCTAATACGATATTTGTCCGATAGAGAATAAACATGTTCAGTTTGATGGTCTGTAGCACACTCTTAAGTATGTGTATACCCTTTCCGTTACACCCTGTATATATGTATATCCAGCTCGAACTAATTACATACATATAAACCGCTTAAGTGTAGAATTTCAGTTGCCTGAACAGGGCTTCGGTAAAGTTTTAATTTCGCGAGAAAACTTGGGAGCCTCTGGCTTTGCGGAATGTTACTGTAATCAGGTTAATTGGATTTTTGATACGACGCCATTTTCTTTTGCACGAACTTCCCGACACTGTTAATGATTTCACATGAAACAATGAGACGAAATTGGGAAGTGTTGCATTAGAGACTTATCAGTGCATTTTTGTGTCTGTTTCAGGTCTTAGATAAAATTTAACGTAATGCAAAAAATATTATCTTTCTGTTTTCCAATTAGGTAATGTATGTACCGGTGCACATACATTACACACACTATTACATATAGAGAGCAGCGGTGGCCCAATGGTGACTGCCCCGACTTACGAGCAGTAAGCCGTGGGTTCGAACCCAGGCAGGCGCATTACTTTGTGTAATTTATTTCATCACCGCTGCTCTCAAAAACGGTGAAGGAAAACATCGTGAGGAAACCGGCATGTCCTAGAACTAAAAATTCGAAGACATGTGACATCTACCAACCCGCACTGGGTCCGCGTGGTGGATTACAGCCCACTCCCTCTCATAGAGAGGAGGCCTGTGTCCCAGCAGTGGGAACATTATAGGCTGATGATGATAGTGAATGTATGTAAGAATCGTAGCAGGTGTCGTTCTGTGGTTTCTGCCTTCCCCTATGGTAAAAAGGAGTGAGTTTATACAACGTGTAACGTTAAATGCGAAAAACCTCAGACACCTAAGAGCAAAAACATCATTAAAAAAAAACGTAAAGGTTTTGTGCTGTTTAAGTTTTACTGGCAATTCTGATCGAATCTTTCTTTCTTTCTTTTTTTCCCGCGTATGAGAAAATTTAAATTGGACGACAAACATTTGTGTTTGTTTACCTATTTTGGCGGGCTTGCGCACGATATGGCTTGACCTATGAACAAATAGACAGGGCAACATTTTTAATGAATATTTTTTTGTAACTAATTTAAAAGTGGTTCAATTGATTCTGCTCGTTATTCTGATCAAACTATTTTCAGGTTTTGCGCATTTAACGTTACACGTTGTATATGAACGGATTATAAGTTTTTGTATGATGGTATTTCAATTATTACTTTCACATAAAAACAAGTCATTTAGAGCTGTTCTACATTGGGCACCCGTTTAAATAGCACCTGAATATGAATGTATAGTTATTAAGTCCTAACTGAACGCAAAAACAAAATCGTTAGTTCTTTAGGGGTATGACGAACAGGGTGTAAAGTTCTTTATCCACTATAGAAAAGGGAGGATCCTCCGACCAGATGGGTGTTATGTCTGGTGGGCAACTGCCCGACAATTGTTGTCGGGTTCATCTATATAGTCTTAATTCGATGTAAACTTTATTTGCGAAACTCAGACCATATTAATTCTTCACTTCGTTCATAGATGGCGCTGTAGTACTTTTTGTTATAAATTGCTTTTTGTGGGTCGTTACAGTTCATTGCACCCCATTA
Organism: Cerastis rubricosa; assembly: GCA_949152445.1. Taxonomy (NCBI): domain Eukaryota; kingdom Metazoa; phylum Arthropoda; class Insecta; order Lepidoptera; family Noctuidae; genus Cerastis; species Cerastis rubricosa. The sequence goes on from OX424547.1 coordinate 8,314,921, forward strand.
TTTCAAACTTATCTTAGATAGAAACGGTGGGTGTCATAATACTGATGACACTAACCGAAGCCCGCATTTGCTTGAGCCTATCACTAGTGATCAGATACAGTAAGTGCTGGCAATCGTAAGGTAGGTTAGTATATTCCTACAATAAGAGTAAAAAAAAACTGCAATCGAGAAATAAAAACCTGGACAGTCGGTCTTATAAAACCAGTCTTTATGCAGTTTTTCTTTGAAATTAAATGGTATCAAGCTGATTTAAGCAATGCAGATATCATCCAATAAGAGTCGTTACTGAGAATAGCTCTTTACCATATTGATATAAAATATTATAAACATCAATATTTTTATTTGGGAATTTTCCGAATTTATTTTAGCATCCCACTAACCTATAAGGACGCTCTCTTTCTAAGCAAAGTATGTTTTATATAACTAGGAGAGTTCTAAGAAATCTTCAACCAATGAATCAACAGGAAGAAGCTTTCTATCGAAGTATTTTAGTAAACAATTAAAGGCAGATTTTATGACGTTATTTAATATTATATTTTTGTAGGCAACTGCAAACTCAATAATCTTCGTTCAATTTATGAGATTTCAGTTACAACGAAGTACGGGTTACTTGTTTATTTATTTACTTAAAGCACTTTCACAAGTAATCCTGATCTCAATCCAAATTGGATAACAAAACAGAGTCTCGATTTTCACAAATAAATTCCCGACAACTGCCGAGCGTTTTCCGAATCGGCGCATCGGAAAACTTTTAATTTTATTGGCACCCTGATATCGGGAGGTAACACCTTATTGTAATTATGCTATTTGACTTCGGATAACCAGTAATCTCGACCTAATTCACGCAAGTAATCGGGGGATCCCGAGATATCGTTACTACTTGAATTTTATATGTTTTTCATTTGTTTTTTTTCTTCAGGTACTTTTTTCTGGTTGTATAGATTTCCATTCCATTAAAGCACTTGTATAGAGTTGCCTTAATTATATTACTGGTTAAACTGAACATACAACTGGAATCTGTACTAGTTTCTCGACACTTATCTAATGGAGGTGAGAATATTGCCATTTGCGAAAAACATTCAATTCTGAACTCTAAGCTGCCACCGAGAATTTCTCCAAATAAATAGACCAGATGAACATTGAATATACGTGTACTGATACCCTGCGTCATCCTCTGCTGGACAAAGACGTCTATGCTCGTTTAAATTTTAATAAACGTATATGCTTGTTTTAATTTCAAGAAGACAGCTAAAGCCTTCATATACGCACTCACTAGAACTGTTAACAGCTCACTAAAACCTCAACCAACAGCTTCTAAAAACCCCCAAAAGCTTAGTTACTGAAAACCACAGCTATAACCTTACGTACGAGTGCGTTACGGTGCGGCATTATTGAAGCAGGCGTAATTCCAACCGTACGTTATCGTACGGAACCCCACGAAACCGCACGGGACCGCACGGGCCCGCACGGTACCTCACCGCACCTACGGCAAACGATTTGAATATTTCATAGCTACAAAACACAAGTCCTAGCGATTTGCGAAGCGGATAGACTGCCCGATAGCTATTTGACACTTTATAGGTGAGAGCAAGCAGGTGAAGATTGCTCGGAACTTGGCAACTTGTGCACTGTTCGTGGCGTATGACCGTCAACTATAGTAATATCTAAAGCACAATAAGTTGACTGATGAGATTAAAAAAACAACAAGAAGAAACCTGTATATTCCGGAACCGAAAATACAAAGATATGTGACATCTGCCAACCCAAAATGGGCCCACGTTGTGGTACAACTCACTCCCACTTATAGAGAGTAGGCCTGTCCCAGCAGTGGGAAAGTAACAAGCTGATTATTCTAATCGAACACAAAAATATCAATCTATTTAGATGTCTCTTCGTAGAAAAGTTTTTACAGTAGCAACTATTTCACGCACAACACTCTTCGCATTAAATATATTTTATATTATATTTATTAGGAGACATTCACAAAAAATAACAATCATATTGTGAGTTACAAACCTAACCTTCTTACCTTCCTCTTTATAGCAGCCTCGGTCAGGATGACACGTGGACATTCCCATGCACGGCAATTCCAGACGCGTGAACAATTATCCCGGAGTCCGTGTGCAATTGTCCCTCTGTAAACATTTAGTTCCATCTTTTGTACCGGCAAGTGCATTTCATACACAAACTTCATTCATTCGCTCAAACCTCGTTCGTTCGTTAAATTTTTTTACGCCAATTGTTATTGACAAAGGTATAATATTTATTCAGCCATAGTACTGGCTGGCGTTGTAATAAAATATTGTTTTCGTTAAATAAAAAATGGCGGTCTGTGTTTGCGAATGATTAGTTACTATGGACGCCTGTCGGATGATGGTTCATGTGGAAATTGGAAAAATAATAGAATACATATTCTAGTGACAGTGTTGTTGCGTGATTTTTATTTGTGTTTATTCTATTTTCATTACACGCATGCGAAAATAAATATTTATGTGGAAGACCGAAATGCATAGTGTACAATTCAATCAGTTAAAACCGGATTGGCTGTGAATTTTTCGAAAAATTAATCAGTTACTTTTTGGAGTGCTTGTTGCAAAATGTTTAGTACTTAGTGGATTGTGCTATAAGTACTTACTGCCTAAAAATACGCCACAAAGTTGATGAAGAGACCTGAGTCATGGAGAAATATGAATAAGATTTCTTAATTAACCAGCTCCCAATATAATAAACTAGCAGCAATAAAATTATTCCACTTGACATCCTGACGAGCACTTACTCTATATTCAAATGTACCGTATTTCCGTTATTTTTTGACAATATTTATGGTAGCCAAGTGTGCCAAAAACGCCACCACAAACTTACTAAAAATAAAGCAGTTTTATAATAATTAAATAATTGAAGTCTCATTCACCGGTTTTGCCAGTACATCCATCTCATCATCTCATCCATATTATACCTGACTAGCTTTTACATCGCCCGCGTTTCGCGTGTTGCGAAAGTTTTAAAAAAAATAGCTAATGATACAATTTTCGAAATCGAATCAGTATGGGTCGAAGTTAAGCAATCTTTACGTTACCGAAATCGTTAAGGCGGACTATATTGACAGATTTATTGACGCCTTATTCTACGGCCGTAACATGCTCAAAAATTTTATCAACCACCAACGTTTATGCCTTTTTTCCTATATTACCACTCATCTGCTACGTAAGTTTATAGAATTTATTTATTCTCCCGACCGGCCGTAGTCAAAGCAATGGTATATTAAAATATAGCAAGTAAAATTCAGTTTGATTGTGGCGGATCCCTCGGGGTCGTTCGTTATGGATGTCTGTGGGGGCATGTTGTCCAGCGGTCAATGGTTCCCGATTGACGGGAAGCATCCCTTTCTGTTGTGTAAGAACTATAGCAGGTATTTTTTGGGTGTGTAAAGATTATTAAGGGTCTGCTTACACCGCATGAACATTAGTGTACGTAATTGCTTCGGCAGTACATAGGCTAAAAGAGTATAATACGTGTTTGTTTTAATTGTTTTATTAATCGGTGGGCCTAGCAAGAATGAGCGACGTAAACGAAAAGTAAAATTCAAACGTGTTTTGAATTGACAATACTGACTAACCCAAAGCGTTACAGTTTTGAGACAAACACAATACCCTACCTACAAAATCTTATATCCAAGTAAATATAATAATGCGCAACTGAAAAAATACAGTTTAACGTAAGCTAATCAAATTAACCTTACGAATGAACAGAAAAGCAGTAACAGCTTTCCCAAATAACAATAAAACCCACAAACGCTTGTTTAATTAATAAACAATGAAAGCAAAACAAGTATTAAAGCAAAACAAATAGAGTAAGGGGTAAGAAAAGCCGCAGTTAGTTGACTGTTCACAATAAAGGACCGCGCAAGTTGGCTTAGCGGCTACGGCAAGTCAAACACGCAATCACAGGCTCGTGGAGGCTGACCAACTAAACAGTTACGCTTTTTAATGAAAGGAATGGGAGGTGTAAGCTACGAGGTATATGAAAAGACGAAGCTAGCTGGGGTTTGAAGGGGATTTGAAACTTGTGACCGAAGGATGAAGGTGGACGAAAAACAGCGACGTATAGCGTCTGTTGTGTGAGTCACGTTTTAATATGCTTTTATTAGCTTCACCTGTAACTAACCGTTTATTCCCACTAGTTCGATTCATTAGGTCGATCGTCGAACTAGTGAGATTTTTTTTTCTCATTTGTTCGACCGTCGAACTAATTAGATTTAGTTTATTGGTATTTGCAGAGCTATTTTACTGATACTCGACGTAGCCCCGCTACGCGGGGCTCCTATTTCTGTCTGCAGGGTTTACAGTAACCTAACACGAAGGGGATGCCGCCATGCCCTTCGAACCTAACCTGTCTGAGTCGGGGTGCCCCAAGTCCAGAGCTCGCTTCGCTCGCTCTTGCATCCAAGTTCTCAGGGACCAGTTAACCCCTATCGAAAAAGAAAGAGTAGACTATTTTTAAATCTAATTAGTTCGACGGTCGAACAAATGAGGAAAAAAATTCTCACTAGTTCGACGGTCGAATAAATGAGAGAAAAAAACTCACTAGTTCGACGATCGAACTAATGAATCGACGGATCAACTGGGCCCGCGTGGTGGATTACAGCCCATTCCATCTCATCGAGAGGAGGCCTGTGTCCCAGCAGTAGGAAAATTATAGGCTGATGATGTTGATGATGATTCACATTTAGTTGGACTGGGAGCGAACAAAAAACAGAAACTGACTGTAAGCTGTTTTATTTTAAACTAGCTGTCCCGCGCAACTTCGTCTGCGTCACATTTTCCCCGTCTTCGCAACATTTTTCATTGCTGCTCCGCTCCTATTAGGCGTAGCGTGATGATATATAGCCTTTGTCCTTCCCCAGGTTGAAATCTATCTTCTTGCCAAATTTCATTAAGATCCGATTAGCCGTTTAGTCGTGAAAAGGTAACAAACAAACAAACAAACAGAGTGACTTTCGCATTTATAATATAAGTATGGATTTTAATTATTTCTGCACTTTAAGAACTAGTAAAAATAACTGTTCAAAAGCGGACTTAACGCTTACTTATTTTAAAAGTACAAGGGAAACTAGTAGACTATACTCATCCTAAAAACACAGCAGCGAACCATGTAAAAGCATTTCCTAAAGACTTAAGTTTCATTTTTCGCAGTAACAAAGTACTATTGTAAGATATAAGTCACAATGGCACTTGAGCGTGTAGTGGAAATAATATTATCTATTGTATTCGCGTCGTTAGCTTAATATTAAGTGCCGCTGACTGTACCAACGCTGTCTCCTTGCAATATTATTTCTATAAGATAAAAGATTCATGTAAAGTATTATGGTGGCTCGGTATTTTTAACCGACTTCAAAAAGGAGGAGGTTCTCAATTCGATTGTTTTATTTAAATGTATTTACACTGATTACGCTGAGATTTATGATCCGATTTACGTGATTCTTCTTTAGTTAGATGCGGAATAGTTGCCATTTGGTCCCATGAAAATTTAACTTACTTTGGCCCAGTAGTTTTCACTTTATGTTTTTTTTTTCATTTATTTATTCGTATTGTATGGACGATGTGCTGGTATCTAGTTACAATGTAAAATAGATACTTGACTAGGATTTATGTGATATTTATGTGATATTCAAATAACACAACTAAAAAGGGTAATAAAAAACTTTTTTACAGAAAAAATAACCGACGGTCGGTGTAAGCCGGTAAGGTGGCAAGTCGGTGGCAAAAAATTAAATTAAACCAACAAGTCACCGACTACCGAAACTAAAGTTATTTTCTACTTTTTATTGTTTTTTTGGAAGTCTGTTATTTTTTTTTTTTTTTTGTAAAAAAGTTTTTCTGTTTAGGTATTAAATTGACCGTTTTCGCTTTTTCCGCTATAGTTGGAGGTAAGAATTATTGGCTAGACATCTCTGACTTAGGTGTACGATGTTAAAGGGATTCCGACGCTAAAACGCTTACAACGAATTCAGTACATAATTCTGGGGGGACTATGACGTCAAAGTAGTATTGTGTTAATCTTATTCTAGTGTGGGTAAGAGACGGAGCTATATAAGACGTCTAGCGCCATCTCTTCCTCACTCTGACTTAAGATTAAAACAATACAGCTTTAAGACTTCATGGTAGGCCACCTGATACCCGCCACATAGAAATCAGGTTTTCCATACATTTTGACCGTCTGGGTCCATCTGCCTAACCTTTTCCCAAACTATCTTGGGGTCGGCTTCCAGTCTAACCGGATGCAGCTGAGTACCAGTATTTTACATGAAGCGACTGCCTATCTGACCTCCACAACCCAGTAACTGGGTAATATGATGCCTTGGTAAGACTGGATGTCAGACTTTTTGGCTTCTGACTACTCGTAACGACTAACTAGCCGAGACTAACGGCTTAACGTGCTTTCCGAGGCTCGGAGGAAACTGGGTATGTTCCATCCACGGACCAACCTCGACAAGCGCGACTTAACCTTAAAAATCGACCCGTGTGGCTGTTATTATTTAGCCACGAGCTCCTCCCACATTTTGACCGTGTGGGTATTGCAGTTTTGTAGGAAACAGCTGTTCTTTTGCTGAGCCTATGTGAAAGCATGTTCAGAATTATATTCGGAATACGAGGTAACCTTTTTAGCGTTGCCGTCGGTTTCTCTTCCACCATGTATATTATGAACTTTTGCTGTTCTCTTTTAACCATAACGATGATAAGATGTTAACCAATAGTAGCTTACGATTTAAGTGCATAAAAGTAATGTAAAATGGGAACAGAAACAAGACATGGAAATTCTCTTCATGTATACTATCAAACGTTAAGCCCATGTAATAGAGGGCGAGCTTATTGCCATCAACCGGGCACAAATTCAGACTTCACGGCTGCTACTGAGAAGCTTACCTGAAATAAAAACCCAATAACACTTTGCCCGACCCGGGAATAGAACCCAGCAACTCAGCTCAGAATGCTCAGTAGTCGCGTTTGCGACCTCTCAACCAACGAGGCACTCAATGATTATTGTCATATACATTCTACATCTGATTGAACAACAAATTATTTGCAACAATTTTTTCTAGTTTTACTTTACGGGAAGCGAATGTTATGTTTATCAAAGCAATTCACAGAACACAGACAGCATCTAGGAGCAGAAGGTAGGTACTAATAAAATTCGTGGCGCTCAAAATGCGTTGAGTGCACAATTTCACAGAAGACAATTCCCAGGCGAGCTGAGCTTTTATTCTATACGCCATTTGTTTCATTGTAGGAGTAAATAGTGAGAGTTTTATGAAAACTAGCTGTACCCCTGTATGCGTTGCAATGCACTTTTCCTACCTACCTCCTACCCTACCTACCCTACCCTACACTACCCTACCCTACTCTACCATACCCTACCCTACTCTGCCCTACCCTACACTACCTACCCTAAATTCTTATATACAAATCTTGTTCCGACAATAACGAACACAATAAAAAAGAATCATACAATATGGTGCAGTCGTTCAAAAGTTATGCGCGTACATTTCACGATTGATTTTTATATAAATAGTCTATTGGTAAAGCCGCCTTTAGCAGCGGCCACCTATGAGCTCTGTAAAGGTATTTAAACCATGTTCTTAAGCTTCTCTGATCCCTGACCATTATAATCTGTATCTCTTCTAAGTTCGAGTGAATCGGTTTCTTCTAAGCAAGCGTGCTCCACGCTAGGCCTCACCATTGCTTCTCATCAGGTGAGTTGCAGTCAAACGCAAGCCTGTATTGTAGACAAAAACTGTTTAAGAAAACCTTTACCTCGCTAGTTTCCTGAAAGTCTAAGATTCCTCACATTCTAACTAAAACCTGGTTGCAAATCCTCAGTTTTTCCTACAAAAGTTCTTGCACGCTACGACGTAACCCGTACGTAGTTCCGTGAAACTGGCAACACTCCAGTAATACCCACCGTATCTGTAATTTCGCTCATATCACGTTATTACCCAGCCCCGCATGATTACGCAAATTGACTATCGTAAATAACTTTTATGTAGTCCAACATATTAGTTAGCAAAATTATTGTCACGCGCCGTAAACTTTTATGTGTAAACTAAGAACGTTGCCACTTACGTTCTCGACAAACCTACGACCAAAGATTTAGATAGTTAGATGTGCTCTTACCGTACGTAAGTCACGCGAAAAATGTTTTCACTGAGAGGAGAGTGCTCACATTTCGCTCAGCAGCTCGCACATCCAGCATTTGACAATTATTATAATTATAGCTAGCCCCAATTGTCCCACTGCTGGGCAAAGGCCTCCCTCCATTCCTTCCAACGGTCACGATTCTGTTCTTCTATCCAATTCTCAAAGAAGGCATCCAGTTCGTCCTTCGATCTCCTTCGTGGTCTGCCGCGACCCCCTGCTACTGTTTCAAGCCAACAAATTTGAATGGAACAATACATGTATGATATTTAAATATCATTTTTAATATCCATTGACAATAAATAATTATGTTTCTAACGTATTCATTCTTTCAAACTTATAAATTTTTGGTAGTGTGAATCGAACGATTTAAATCATTCCCCGCGGCGCACTACACCACTGTAGAAGCTTGTTCAGAGCAAAGTTCGCTTTTATCGTCTCATACATGTTCCATCATAGATAGATTGTATAATTTTTCCATTATCGAATGTTCGCTGTCCGATCGCTACTTAACCTCCCTTTACAAATTTTCTACACGATAAAAGGAATTGGCATCAATATCCGAGTAGCTTCGACTTGAAAAATTCCTGCATTTTTTATCATAAGCTAAAGATTTTCTTTAAAGACAGACGCTTTTCCGATTCAACAATGGCTCTGCGAAGATTAAAATACAGGTAGCTATTGATTGTGAATAATACTTAGGTACCTAGTAGCGAATGAGAAATGAAAATTTCATCATTCATTTTTTTTTATTTTCTTCGTCGAGACCTGGTTTTTCATCCTTATTCCGAGGGTTTATTTCAGAGATAATAAGAGTCCTTGTTACTACTTTCTTTAGAATGATGATAATCTAACTGTGTATTTACGAGGCAGTCATAGAAAAAATAAATTGAAAAAAAACAGAGGTTTTCCCAGTTACTTTTAAATTCTCATGTATTATGGGACTGACTAACACACGAAGTAATATTTAAAACACTCCATAAACAAGAAATAGAACACGCTAATGTTATATAAGACTATAAATAATGTATCTCAATAGAAAAACCTCTTACGATCAACAGAACACACATCCAGAATTCGGGCTGCAACTGACAAATTCCTGATGGAAAAACCCAATAATAGATAATTTTTGACGCCTTTTTATAGTTAATTCTTATTATAGTTATTTAATTTATTAGTTTATTAATCCTGATAACAGATTACCTGAACTAAAATTCGAACCGAGAACCATATACGTCCAGCAATTGTTTTGCAACAACGAGTCCAACGCAGCCTCGTGGGAAGTTAGGTAGGCTTATAAACCATATGCTCTATACTATAATAGTAGTAACATAGTTTTTGTTTCATATACTAACACAATTCCGTGCCTCGGAAAGGACGTTAAGCCGTTGGTCCCGACTGTCATTTCCAGATCTTTGACAGACCTTACGAGTAGTCAGAAGCCAAAAGTCTGACATCCAGTCTTACCAAGGGGTATCGTGTTACCCAGTTACTGGGTTGTGGAGGTCAAATAGGCAGTCGCCTCATGTAAAATACTGGTATTCAGCTGCAACCGGTTAGACTGGAAGCCGACCCCAAGATGGTTTGAAAAAGGCTAGGCAGATGATGATACTAACACCATTGTATGTTTAAGTTATGGTATCTATGGATCTTTGTTACCTGAAAAAAATGGATTATAATTAAATTATAATACCCCGTCACCTTTTCGTCCTGCATAACACCCTACTCAAAAGTACAAACATAATATTCAAGGTCAAAACAAAACAGCACTCCAAAGACATCAATCAGTGCTAATTACTGCCATATGTATATAGACATACGATAATGGCCGGTTGCTCTCACATCACACATCAGATAAATGCAAAAACAAAGCATTTATCAACCGTGATCCATTCCTAATTGTCCCTTCATTAACGGGGCCATAAGCCGGTCTATGAGCCGGGCTATGTCGGGCTAATCAGTTTGCTTAATAAACCTTTTTTTATCATAAATCGCTGGGAAATGACAGAATAAGTCTGTCGCTTCGTCGACCAGGGCTCGTCAACATTTTGTGTACCATCTGATTTCCCCTGAGAGGTCATGGTTTAGATTTTAATGTTCATCCGAGAAATACGTGGGACACTCAGAAAGTTTTGCGAAACTAAAAAAAATTGTTCTATACGTACATATATTTTTATTAAATCTTTTCAAAGTACTTTCCACCAGCCTCTATACAAAGATTCATGCGCCTAAACCAGTTTTTAAAACACTTTTTCCAGTCCGCCGCAGACACCTCGTTTACAGCCTGCTCGAACCCAGCCAGCGCATCTTCCGGCGACGAAAATTGTATCCCTTTGAGCTGATTTTTTATTTTTGGGAATAAAAAGAAGTCACACGGTGCTAGATCAGGGCTGTAAGGAGGGTGACCCAGGAGTTTGACTGGCGTGCTGTCCAGGAAGTCCCTCGTTTTGAGTGCGGTGTGCGCAGGTGCATTGTCGTGGTGGAGCAGTAGCCCGCGGAGCCCTGTGTTTGGTCGCTTGTTGCTTATAACAGAGAAATTTTCTGGCAAACATTTGGAAGTATACCATTCGGCATTAATGCTTCTTTGATCCCGTAAGGGAATTGATACCAAGTGGCCAGTCAAATTAAAAAAGCTAGCGATCAAAATCTTACCCCCGCTTCTAGATCGCTTCACTTTGGTAGGCGTTGGCTCATTTTGAAACACCCAAACAGTCGACTGGCGCTTGGTTTCTGGGTCGTATTGATAAATCCAGGACTCATCACCTGTAACGATGTCGTAAACACGCCGAGACGAGCCTGCTTCAAATTTGTTAAGCATATCACGGCACCATTCCACCCGGGCCTGCTTCTGAGCATCGGTGAGGTTGTGCGGCACCCAGCGTGATACTATCCTCCTCACGCGAAGATGGCTGTGTAGAATCTCGTGAACGCTTCCCGATCCAATCTTCAATATGTGTTGAATCTCCTGATATGTAATTCGCCTATTGTCTTGGATTAAATTTTTCACTGCTAGCACGTTTTCTTCGGTAACAGCCGTCAAAGGGCGACCGCTTCTTTCGTCATCCCCCAAAGTTGGTCGACCGCGCTTGAATTCGTTATACCAACGATACACGGTTGCCTTGGAAGGGCCTTCATCCATGAATGCCATTTGAAGTCTATCGTACGATTCATCCGGTTTCAGGCGACACTTGAAATCGTATAAAATCATAGCTCTAAAATGTTCCCGGCGCAGATCCATATTTCAGTGAGACACAATACTTTGAATTAACTCGCAAAAAATGTGGAGGGAAATTTTGAAATTGGAACTTACTTATTTTTACTTATAAATAATCATATTTTCGAAAAACATAATAACTGGCCAGTCTCCCATATATAAAAACTTTTTTTCGCAATACTTTCTGAGGGGCCTGGTAAATAGCTTTTTTCAATATAATTTAAAAAAATAAGCGAATCATGTTCATTTAATGGAGAGTTAATGTTTGTTTTGGTATTAAGTTGTAATCGATGATTGGCTTGTGGTTTGTTTTCCTACTATAAGCTTTTAGTCACATATATGTTTCATAATCTGCTTTTCTGCTAGTTGAAACATGAATAACGACATCTATTTTACGCTTCATACCCAACGCCACGCAATATATTGCATCGCGTAAACAGGCTCTGTATGGTGTCGGACGTAAAGAATAGCACCATCCCATATCTTCCCGTGGGTGTCGTAAGAGGCGACTAAGAGACTTTCTAGAGAATGGGCAGCAGCGTTCTCTGTGTTTTTGTAACAACCGTACTGCAATCGCCAACCCGCCTGCCAAGCGTGGCGATTATGACAAAACCCCCCTTATGTACACTTGAGGGAGGTCTATGTCCAGCAGTGGACGTCTTTTGGGCTGAAATGATGCTGATGATGAAACAGAACTGTCCGCGCGATTAACGGCATGGTTGGCGCAGTGGCTAAGCGATTGACTGCTGCGCTGCGTGTCTCGGGTTCGATCCCCGCACGTAAGAAATATTTGTAAGGCCTACAGATACTTGTTCCGGGTCTGGCTGTTTGTGTATGTGAGTTTAAATGTTTCTAAACGCACCCACGAAACAGATACAGATGAAATTCCTAGAGAGCCGCAAAGTTTAAAAAAAAAACAGATTAGCATAAATATTTATACAGATTTCCAATAACCTTAAGTAGCTGATAATACACAACTCAGAACTACTGTACTAGTCTGATCGGAGGATCTTCCCTTTTCAATTAAGAACTAGAACCATTCCACCCTGTTCCCCATACCTCTAAAGACTCTTCCATATCGTTTTTCTTCTTCTTCATGTCGCTGGCACGACAATTTTTATATTTATTTAGCCTATAATTTCACCACTTCCACTGCGTCAACTTTCAGCGCAAAAGGCACTTCGTCTGCATGTTTTAAGGAGGGGGGGAAGTGGAGCATAATTTCCGATACAGCTTCACAATCACGCAATTTTAAATATCATTAGATCTGAAAAACAACCTTGCCTCTCGATTTCAACAAGATGTACTAACCTAACTACATATATGGCTGCGGTTCCACTGAGGCGGAGCGGAGCATCATGGCTTGAAATCCACATCTCTTCTCCACTTTGCCATGTGATTGGTGAATCGCAGCACAGCTCGTCTCAGCTCTGCTCTGCTCCGCCTCAGTGGAACCGCAGCCTAACTAAACTAGAACAAGTTTTTCGGTTTTCTCTCAAAGGCAATAAAAATAATGACACCTTCCTGGCCATAACTCATTTTTAGTGCGGCATTTTATACATTACGTACATATACATTTTAGTAGTTGGCGCGACACTTTGCAGTGATTTCTCACAGCGATGACGACTGAAAAGAAAGTCTTTATAAATATTATGAAACAATTAAACAGCCAACTCTGACTTAGTACAGAGCCTGCGAGATCTAGGATTCGATTCCCAAGGCGGCCAAAAAGTTATTCCTGACTGGAATTTCTCAGTGTCAGGATTAGTGTCAAGGATTAAAGAGTATGATATTTAGAAGCATAACATTATCACGCTTGTAATACCCGAAGCGTTAAACAGAGGTGGACCTAATAATACACCCACATTTCGCCAGTAATGTTTCAGTCCCATGTAATTGGGGCGAGCCTATTGCTATCAACTGGACACAAACCCAGCCTCCGTGGCTGCTACTGAGAAATTCGTGATGGAGAAAATCAATTACAATTTGCCCGACCCGGAAATCGAAGCTAGGACACTAAACCAACAAGGCAGACTTTAGGCAGTCACCTTTTCGTCCTGCATAACACCCTACTCAAAAGTGCAAACATAATATTCAAGGTCAAAACAAAACAGCACTCCAAAGTCATCAATCAGTGCTAATTACTGCCATATGTATATAGACATACGATAATGGCCGGTTGTTCTCACAAAACATCAGATAAATGCAAAAACAAAGCATTTATCAACCGTGATCCATTCCTAATTGTCCCTTCATAAACGGGGCCATAAGCCGGTCTATGAGCCGGGCTATGTCGGGCAGCCTCCGTGGCTGCTACTGAGAAATTCGTGATGGAGAAACTCAATTACAATTTGCCCGACCCGGAAATCGAAGCTAGGACACTAAACCAACAAGGCAGACTTTAGGCAGATATTTAGAAGCGTCAGTAATATGAATAACTAGCTGTCTCGCGTAACTTCGTCTGCGTCACTTTTTCCCTGTTTTGGCAACATTTTTCATTTCTGCTCCGCTCCTATTAGTCGTAGCGTGATGATATATATCCTATAGCCATCCTCGAGAAATGGCTATTTAAATCTTAAATATTTTTTCAAATCGGACCAGAAGTTTTTGAGATTAGCGCGATCAAGCAAACTAACAAACAAACAAAATCTTCAGCTTTATAATATTGATATAGATTTATTTCTTCCATCTAAACGTAACACATTACGCTACATTAACCACTAACAATAAAGTCTTACTTATAAAATACAACCAGACTGTGTTGTTTATCAAGAAAGATTCCTAAAATAAACACTACATTACCAAAATTCTACGACACAGCATAAGACTTATATAAAGCATAATTTTATAAATAAGTCCTGTTCCTTATCCACTTATTTCTGTTTTGTCCCACGCAATTTCGCCCGTTTTATATAATTCTGTTGAAGCATATTTTTTACAAGTAATTGTCCTTTTAAGAATAATGTTACGTCATAGGTTCTGACTAGGGACCGAATGTTTCGCGCACCTACGTACGGACTGAACAAAGGTCACTTCTGGATTTAGGTAACTAGTATAAATAGCGTAACAGGTACAGTATATACTTCGTTATGTAACTAAGAGATGAGTACCTAAAAGGAAGTCTGCAAGTGGCGCCGGTGACTGATAAGTTTTGTGGTAATCGGTTGTCGTTGTATGGGCATGTGATGCGGAGGAATGAGGAAAGTTTTGAATATAAACATCATCTGCCATCATCTGCCTTACCTTTTCCCAAACTATGCTGGGGCTTCCAGTCTAACCGGATACAGCTGGGTACCAGTATTTTACATGAAGCGACTGCCTATCTGAACTCCACAACCCAGTAACTGGGTAATACGATACCCCTTACTAAGACTGGATGTCAGACTTTTGGCTTCTGACTACTCGTAACGACTGTCGAAAGTCTACAAATGACAGCCGGGACCAACGGCTTGACGTGCTTTTCGAGGCACGGAGGAACTCGGCATGTAATTATGTTTACCCATCCATGGACCAACCTCGGCAAGCATGGCTTACAGATCGACCCGTGCGACTGTTATTATTTAGCCACGAGCTCCTCAGTTTTGAGTATAAACGTAGATGGGTATAAGAGTAGAGGCAGATCAAAGAAACGATGGATGGACTGTGTGAAGGATGATGTGGCAAGAAAGGACGTTTCTGATGAGATGACGAGTAATAGAGAAGTATCAGAGAAGAAGACATGATGCGCCGACCCCAAATAAATTGGGATAAGGGCATGAGAATGATGATCATGTAAGTTCTACTTTTATAACTAGCCCCAATTCTGATGTGCGCTTGCTAGAATACGAATATAGAGCAAATATCCATCAAAACAATTTTAAAAGCAGGCAATATGTCTGCACACCTAGCCAAATGCAGTGCTATCCTGAGGAGCTGAATAATAACAGCCGCCCGGGTCGATCATATGGATAACGGCCTATGTTGGTCCGTGGATGGGACCCATTACATACCGAGTTACCTCTTTTCTCCGGAAAGCACGTTAAGCCGTTGGTCCCGGCTGACATTTGTAGATCTTTGACCGTCGTTGCAGGTATAAGTCAGTGGCCCGGTCTGACAACCAGTCTTACGAAGGGGTATCACCGAGTACTGACTGGGTTGAACAGTAAGGTTGAAGAGTGGGCGGTCGCTCTAGGTTAAAGACTGGTGCATCAGGTTAGACTGGAAGCCGACCCCAACATTGTTGGGCAAAGGCAGGCAGGTGATGATGACGTTGGAGACTATAGTCATAACATAGCTAGTTTTAAGTTTTTCTTATAACGTTACTACTACTTATTGGTATGGATTTTAAATAAGCGGTTAATTGTCATTATTAGGCTTCGATGATTCAATAAAAATGCTGATAAAGTTTAACATAAAGCTTTACAATGCTGTACAAGTTTTTTTTATACTCTTATCATGCCATCAGTCCATTGAGTATGAGCAGATGAGTTGTCAGAGTGAGTGTTATTCAGTCAGTTCCCCACTGGTATAGGCTCTCAGTATTTTGCTGCTCATTTGCGTCTCTTCAGGTGATTCACTGAGACCCTGAAACAAATAAACATATAAACTAAGTAAAAACCTTACGAAAAAGCCGTAACGAATCTAAATTAATATTATAAAGAGGAAAGATTTTATTGTCAGTGTTAGATAGCTCATTTATCGAGGAAGGCTATAGGCTATATATCATTACACTACAACCAATGGGAGTGGAGCAGCAATGAAAAATGTTGTGAAAACGGGGAAAATGTGACGCAAACGAAGTTGCGCCGGACAGCTAAACGTTTATAAAAAAAAATAGTGATTCAAATTGTATACAATTTGAATCACTGTTTTTTTTCGTTTGTTGTTTTTTCTGTTTTTTTTTTCTGTTTGTCTATAGGCAAGTATAAATCGTCAAAAAAACGGACTTAGATAAAAATATTCCGTACATACAACTACTGCGGAAACCCGCCACGTTCACGTCAACACGCCGCACGCTGGTAACCCTGCTACTGCTAGTTGGCAATGTAAACCTCTCCCGGGAATCGAGCGAAAACACTCCCGACTGCACGCTGTAACACTTCAACCGAGTGGATAGAGCGTAGTGACGTATATAAGGTTACAAGTTCGATATTTGAAATGTCCTGACAAAAAGCCGGATACTTACTAAAAAGGTTTTATCTGACGTTTGAGTTTTAAATCTTTCTTTTTACACTATTTGCGTAAATGTTTTATTCATGGAAACAAGTTGTAAAGTCTAGGCAAATGGCGACGCTGGGCAAAATCTGGACGGAGGGTCAAAAAACCGGTCTAATCTTGACGGATATATGGCTACACTGTTTTAAGCTTTCGTGGTTTATAACTAAACTTACACGGTCACTCACGGGAATATCTTCCATGAATTTCAACTATATTGACCTCTCGATATTACGACGTCGTTGCATACGCCATGATGGCAGGATGACTCAAAATATAGTTGAAAATCTAAGTGGCAGTGTCAGTTTGGATATATGGGAGCTCTACGTATGTTGGTTTACTGTTATATGCGTATAATAATTACGGCAAGAAAAAGCCTCTTCTGTAATACTCATATGTTTTTCTAGCACTCGGTCGAACGCACATTTGAAAGGCGGTAGAAAAACGTCTTCGTAGCTTTTTTAAAACGCCTGTTCATCTAGGGTGACTAATACCAACTGAATAGAAAAACACTAAAAAGAAAACGTCTCAAGCCCAAGGAGGAAGAAATAACTTATTATTATTTCTTAGTTAACGATCTTTGTTTCACTCAATTATCTTTTAATCTTTGCCATGCGGCTTGGTGCTAGAAAATTAAACGTCGCAAGGAAAATAAACTAGTAGAAAATAACTTGGTTATTTATGATTGAATAACTCGTATCAATTTACACATGGTTTCCCGTAAGTTTGGAAAATGTGTTTTCATTAAAACTTATCAAAGCCGTTGCAAATAAATATTAAATTTTACCACTTGAATTGCTTTCTATTACTATCTGCGGTAAATATTATTGAAGCGCAAATATTCAAATTTAGAACTTCCTGCAATAAATTAATATATTTCACTTATATATATATAAATATATTCCTACAAAACAAAACCACTGTGGTACTCATCGCGGTTACTATTTTATCTCTTAGAATTCTGATACGCCAGCAATACTGATTTCAAGAAAATAAAATTAAGTGTTAAAATTAGGTGCTAAAGCATCAAGTATAGTATCTTCGCTGATATAGCTGATATTAACACAACACTAAGCAGACTGCTCCAAAGCCTGAAATATGATTACTAGCGAGCTTCGCCACCCGGCACCGCCTCCGCACTACACAACAAACTGAATTTGCAATATTTTCTATATGCCGCGCCAAATTCAAGAATCAAATCAAAGTTGCGCGAGATTTCGCCCCTCGAGATACAACCATGTTTGCTAGACCGAAATTTATCTTTTCACAACCAGAAATTGTGTTTACTATTTTTATGGTAGATTCCTTTAAAAATTCGTGGAGTCGGTGGAGTCGCGACTGTGTGACTTCGGACCAGCACGCGCTGCCTCCCTCGGAAATATTGAATTTTATATAAAGTTAAAACGAACTTCGTATGTACTTTCTGGTGCATTCCACTTATGAAATTGCTTTTCATTTGTGAGCCAGCAAAGTATTCGTACATACGTACTTCCAACTTTATTTAATAGGAATACATTCACATAAAAGTGTAGGAGCGTCGTGCACAAAAACAATGGATTTGCATTACAAAAGCGGGCTCTGTGTGCATCCTAATGAACAGTAATTGTTTAAATCCACAAGAAAGTGGGGAGCGCGGAATACGCAACAACTTACAAACAGTTAATTACATTAAATGTACGAGTCGTTTTTATATCACAGCGGATTGCACAATTGCACATTTGCACAGTTACACAGTTGCACAATGCGTACGTTACGTAACAACACCGCATTACAATGCTTCCGGAATTCGAGGGAGATTGAAACTGTACTTAAAACAGTTTCGAAAATAAAAGGAAGGTTTTATTTTTCACCATTTTCTCGTTGTAACGTTAAAGATTAAACGACTACATTCATTTTAACACGTTTAATGAAGCGTTAGGTAATTTGCAAAGTCTGTTTAAGAAATAGGTCGCCTAATTAGCATCATGTTTAGAATTCAGCCTACAAATTAATATTAAATATACTTGGCGAAATTATGTATAATTAAAAAAAACACTGAAAGTAACCATAGCCACTACATTGTGGTTCTTTCATATATGCCAAAACGTGTGTCACGATTTGAAATTGATACAGAACATTTCGGAAAGATAAGGAAAACCAAAGCCGCGGCTACTTGTTGATACAATCTCCTTGAAAATTATCGCTAAATCTGCACACTTATAAACACTGCATACAATTCTGCTGACCTGCAGTCTGCTAGCAGCCCTGAGGATATTTCCTACCCTATCCTACAATCTCCTTTGTTCACAGATTTTCAAGTGGCCAGACATTTTGTGGAGACACTTACATTTTATCATTTGCACAAAGACTGTTCAGGGAGTTACTACGTTATAAAAGTCAATCGGGGAAATTATAATTGTTTTTCAAAAGGCTCTTTTTATGAGTTCACCGTGTTAGGGTTAGACGCGTACACGACTGCGATGGCGTGCTTCGCCTTCTTGCGTTACGACGTTCAAAAAAAAAATCAAAAATCAAAATATTTTTATTTTACATAGGCCTACAGGGGCACTTATAAAACGTCGACAAAAAGGTGCTCGGTTCGGGTTGGTCGTTTCCTATGGAGAAGAACCGGCAAGAAACTCCATGGTTACTCTTTTAAAATCATTTGGTTTTAAAATATTTCTGTTACAGCGTTAGTACTAAAGTATGGGAGGACATCGTAGGCCTGACAATAAGTCATTGCTTACTACAAAACGTAGAACGAAATAAAAAGCTACCAAGGATCTAGGAATCTATTAGGAATACAATTTCCACACATTTACAAACAATCGGTAAATAAGAAAAAGAGTCTATACAACAACAAAAAATAAATAGAAAATATCACAAAAAGACTAGATCAAATAATAAGTGACACAAATGTTGTCATCCGTGCTGTAACTATTCTAAACAAAAAGGTGTAATGATTTAAAAAGTATTGTAAATAATCTGATTAAAAAGAAAGGAAAAAAAGGGGCTAAGGCCAAACTTCTCTATCTTCAACGTAGTCCTTAATTTTGTAATATGCTTTGTTAATTAGGACACGTTTAATATAATTTTTAAACTTTCCATCGGTCAGTTCTGTAACTGACTTTGGCAACTTATTATAAAAGCGTATACTGTTTATAAGAAAAGACTTGCTAGTTTTGGTTAATCTGAATTTGGGTATTACAATTTCGTGTTTACTGCGTGTATTTATATTATGGAAGTCGCTTCTAATTTTGAAAAGTCCTTGGTTTTTGCGGACATATAAAATACATTCTAAACTATAAAGTGAAGGCAGAGTCAGTATATCGATTTCTTTAAATTTTTCTCTGAGGGATTCATGAGGACCCGTTTTGTAGATAGCGCGGACTGCCCTCTTTTGCAGTATGAAAATTGAATCAACGTCTGCTGCCGATGACCACAGCAGAATGCCATAGGACATAATACTATGGAAATAAGCGTAGTATACTAACCTAGCTGTGGCTATATCAGTTAACTGCCTTATTTTTCTGATTGCATAGGCAGCTGAGCTTAACCTTCCTCAAAGAGTAATCCCCAAGAATACAGTTTCCGCTATAACATCAAGCTTCTTGCCGTCAAGATTTAAATTTAGGTCCCGTTGTGGTACATTTGGTAAAAAAAACTTAAGGCATTTTGTTTTATTCGTATTCAATAAAAGATTGTTGGCTGCGAACCATTTCGAGAGAATAGTTAGGCTTTCGTTAACATGTAAGACGTCCGTATCTTTTCTATCAATTTTAAAGATTGGCGAAGTGTCATCAGCAAATAGAGTTATATCCGAAAATTTGGCCATCATATAAGGGAGATCATTAATATAAACAAGAAACAGGAAAGGGCCGAGAATTGAACCTTGGGGCCCGCCCATCTTGACTATAGACCCGCAGGACGTCGCCCCATTTACTTTTACTTTTTGCAGCCTGTTTGATAAATAAGAGAGAACAAGATCAGCAGCTTGTTCACGAATTCCGTAGTGTTGTAATTTATATATCACGTCTTTTGGTCGACGCAGTCGAACGCTTTTGAGAGATCACAGAAGATGCCAATAGCATCCTGGGACTTCTCCCAGGACTCCAAAATGTGACTGATGTGTTTTACTCCCGCGTCTGTTGTCGAACTACCCTTCGTGAAACAACACAACTTCGTGAAAAAACTGCTGACTATGCAGTATCCTATTAGAGTTGAAGTGAGACAACATCTGGTCCAGCATGATTTTTTCATAGATTTTACCCAGTGCTGGAAACACAGATATAGGCCTATAATTAGAGGGATCACTCTTACAGCCTGATTTGAAAATTGGTACTACTTTACTATGTTTCATCAAGTCGGGCCGCTGTCCAAACATTGGTTGAATATGCCTGTTAAGACAGGAGCAATCGTATCAATAATATCTCCAAGAACCTTGACGGATATCCCCCATAGGTCTTCAGTATATTTTATATTGAGACTTTTGAATGCGTTTTTAATTGTAGCAATACATACTGATTTACACTACATACTTCAAATGTGGTTTTAATTACTTTGTTGTTGCATGCATATTATATTTGTTGGGCTTGTGGCCTTTGGGCTTTAGTTGAGAGGTCTGAGTTATTTCTATCCTTGTATGGTGAAATATTTACCTACTTAAGCAGGGTGTAACGGAAAGGGTATATACTTAAGGGTGTGCTACAGACCATCAAACTAAACATGTTTCTCCATCTGACAAACGTCGTAATACCGAAAAAATCATCTGCTGCCCCATACAAAAAATTTTAATACCTATTCGACCCAAATGTATGGGGCAGCTGATATTTTTTTCGCTTTTACGATGTTTGTCAGATGGAGAAACATGTTTAGTTTGATGGTCTGTAGCACACCCTTAAGTATGTATATGTTACGGGCAATATGATAAGTCTGGGCACTATTAATAATGGCCGGTCTGTATTCATAATGCCCGACTCAATTGGGCAATGTGATTAAAACAGCATGTTTAATCACTTTTCCCGGCCATTGTGAATAATGCCCATGCTCTATGTTGGGCAAAGTAATAAAATAGGTGAACTGTAGTGTCTTTGTTTATTAAATGAAATTACACTTACAAAATTTTCATGAAAAGTTTACAAAAAATAATCTAACCTAACCTAACTTAACCCAATTGCCCGGCTACAAGTAGGGAATTATTCATACTGCCGGTCCAAGTGATAAATTCAAGTTATCTCAAACACTGTCTTATTACATGGACCACGGGCCGTCGGGCATTATTAATATTGGCCGGTCCTTATTAATAATGCCCAGTTAATCACGTTGCCCGTAACATATATACCCTTTCCGTTACACCCTGTATAGGTGTCAAGCTTTGCAGCGACACCATGAATACATACCATGACCACATCATCTGTCTTTGCCCAATTATGAGGAACGTTAGGGTAGGCTTGCAGTCAAACGGGTGTAGCTGAACACCATATATTTTACCCTAGCTGTGACCGCGACTTGGTCCGCGTGGAATTTAACAAAAAAAATATTAAGTTATTTTTTTTCGTTTTTACATTTTTATTCCGTTTATTCATTTAAACAACATATTTTTTACATTTTTAAATATTCCGATATAAAATCAAAAAAAAAAAAACATTTAAAAATATTAAAAAAAAAAAACATTTTTATTATTATTATTTTAGTTTTTTTCTAAAATAGAAGTAACTTAAGTTACTCCTTATTATATCAACTATATGCCAGTGAAAGTTCCGTCAAAATCGGTCCAGCCGTTCCAGAGATTAGCCGGAACCCGGAACACACAAAAGACAAAAAAATAAAAGTTATTTTGGTATATGTACCGTATATACATTCATATGCATGTAGTTAAAAGCGGTAATTTTAATATTACCTACAAACAGATACTTCAGGTTTATTTATTTGTATGTATGTACATATTGTATGTTTTATGTATGTATGTATGTACAGAGTATAGAAGATATAGATAAAAAATGTTATTTTGGTATATGTACCGTATATACATTCATATGCATGTTGTAAAAAGCGGTTATTTTAATATTACAAACAGACACCTCAATTTTATTTATTTGTGTAGATGGAGATACCATCCACAAATCAATTCCTTTTGGTGTTTGACCTCCAAAACAAAGGTTATACAAGTTTTAGTCTGTTCCCCACAATGTTTGGGACGGGTTCCAGTGTAACCGGTTACGACTACCTAAAAGACCTTGTGGAAGACAGAAAAACGGTCGCTGTAAGAGCATATTCATATAAAATGACATGCTTATGTAATGAAATGCTCTAAAGCCACCCTCTTTACCCTGAAAATTATTACGAGACATAATGAAAGACTGAGTGCTGGGTTATTGAGCAAGAGGTCCTAGGTTCGATTCCCGGGTCGGGCAAAGTGTTATTGGGTTTTTCCATCAGGATTCTCTTGGTAACAGCCATGGAGTCAGGATCTGTGCCTGTTTGATGGCAGTAGGCTCGCCTCCTATTACATGGAACTTAAATCATAACTGGACAAATGTGCGTGCACTAACTAAGTACACCTCTGCCTAACCCTTACAGGATTGATGCAATCATCATCAGCTTATAATGTTGCCACTGCTGGGACACAGACCTCCTCTCAATGAGAGGGAGTTGGCTGGTTGCTACCACGCGGGCCCAGTGCGGGTTGATAGATGTCACATGTCTTCAAATTTTTAGTTCCAGGACATGCCGGTTTCCTCACGTTGTTTTCCTTCACCGTTTTTGAGGGCAGCGGTGATGAAATAAATTACTCAAAGTAATGCGCCTGCCTGAGTTCGAACCCACGACTTACTGCTCGTAAATTGAAGCTGCCAGCACTGGGCCACCGTTGCTCTCTTGAAATCTCTTGAGGACTTTTGGCCGAAAGGTGTCGTATTTCGACGTTTCCGAGGACGGTTACGCGACACCACGCAGCGGAACACGACGCCGTCAACATTACGTGTTTAATTATAGTTTAATAAGGCTTTTTAGTTATTAGTTTATGTTTTATTGTATAAGATTATTTTGTGTATTTTATGTATGGGCCTTAGTTGCCTGATAATAAAATGATTGATTGAATGAAATGAAAGACCTTAATCTACTCTTTCGGGAACATAACGTTACTAACTTGTGTTCCCCACTAACTTATTATTCAAAAGCGGTCATCTGTATCCATAATCAGTCCAGGAATAAACACACAATTATTTATAACTCAACAATATTATCATTCAGCTCGCTGTGAATCCGGGAGCCGCTTCATAAATCATTTGAATAATTCGGCAATTACACCCGCCACGTCCTCGCTATTATTCAACCGTGGATTAGTTATTAACAATAACAAATGATCGTATTTGTCGACTCTAAGAACATGGATACTATGAAATATATTAACTTGTTAGTATGACTGTTATGTGTTTGTTATTACATGGTACTCGAAGAATCCGTGGATTCTCCGTGCCGTAGAAATCACGTTAAGCGTTTGGTCCCGGCTGACAATTGTAGATCTTTGACAGTCGTTACAGGTAGTCAGTGGCCCGAAAGTTTGACAACCAGTGTTACTAAGGGGTATCGTATAACCATTAGGTACTAACTGGGTTGTGGAGGTCAGATAGGCAGTCGCTCCATGTAAAATACTGGTATTCAGCTGCATCCGGTTAGACTGGAAGCCAATCCCAACATAGCTGGGAAAAGCCTAGGCAGATGATGACTCGACGAATCCGTTATGTTCTTCAAAGGGATCTAACTTTTCTTATCCCCGCAATTACTACTTGCCGAATGTTTTAGGGCTATGGGAAAAAAAACATAAGTTTGTGTAGAAGATCGGGAAAGAAGAAATTCATAAGAATAAACCCCACAACAAAATCATGACAACTTCCTTGGCAAGTTCATATGTTTTGGATAAACTCCAGAACTTTGTATCGATTCCGAAAGTTCCACTGCCATGCCGGTAAGTTTCAACAAACAAGTTAAAATGTAAGCGTTAGTGTCTGCTATCAGTTTTATATCGACCTTCCTATCAGGTTTCTATCTTGTACCTTATTGACCTGACTGAGGGAGAGCCAAATGCAATATATTTATTCCATTGTACATGGACTATTTTCCACTGGCGAAGTTTTCATGATATTTTTTCAGGGATGTCCCTAATTTGCAAACTTATTTCTAATGCTATAATAGCAGAGTACTTCTGTCTGTAGGTATATCAGTTCGTCAGTAAACTTTTTATCTTGGTTTGACACACAAGTATACATAGGTAGTAAGGGTTAATAGTCCGGTTGAGCAGAAATAACCTTAGCAGGTTGACATGCGAGTGGCCATATAAAAAAAAGGTAGTAAGGGTTAGAACATAGTTATATTTTTTTTTATCCCGGTTTTAAATTCCCGACCTCCACGCCGTCGAAGTGACAGTGAAAAGCTTCTAGAGGTAATTAAAAGGTTGGTCCTGGAATATGGACAGGATTTAATCAAATAGACGGTAGATCATCAAAAAGATCATCATAAAGTTTTATTCTATTCTATTCTATCATCGGAGATCAGAGATGATAGGCAATGGACCCGACACGGGCTGACTGAAATAAGAAAAAATATCACAAATCAAAATAATATGTAGGTTTGTAACATTAAAAATATAATTAAATATGAACAGTAACATTTGTCAGTTTTGATATTAAACATGGGTTATTGTTTTACAAAACATACATTTAATATCAAAATTGAAATAACAATATCTTCGTGTCACTAATATAAATTTCGTTACTGCGTTTGCAATCATTAGTCGAACAGTAAAACGTGCGAATTATCGTAACTGCCGAATCATTGGCTCGTTTATAAATGGACAAACAATTATTCATGTGAAACGTGATACTGATGCAATCTTGTTGGGACATGCTGTCAACGGGCAAAATAACGTACACAAATTCATTCGGTCGGATACGAGTACGCAGCCGCTCCATGCAAAATACTGGTTTTCAGCTTCATACGGTTAGACTGGAAGCCTAAAATGGAAGACAAAAAATGTGGAAAAGGCAAGGCAATCGATGGTGATGACACTCACGCCTTCATCTGTGATTTTGCCTGTAGATAGAAACAACAGAAAGTATCTTACTTAAGTTGGTTAAGATCCTTACGTACCTACTCATTTACAAAACAATTTGGACTAGTAGTAGTAGTAGTAGATTTGTTGGATCGAGTCTAGTTTTAGTAAAAAAATATGAATTAACATAACATTCATATTTTGCTAGGCACAATTTTTGTCATATAACTCGGTCGCAACACGACTAAAACCGTCGCACTGAAACACAGTTAAATGCAACAAAACAGCGTGTAACTAATAGGTACTTAAAAACAACAAACACAACTAAACTTTTAACACCCATCCCATAATAACGAAAATAGTTTACAAAGTATTATTGTTTAGTTTTAACAATGCAGCAGTCGTCGGAAATGCAACGCTGTCAACACTACCCGAATTCCTTTTACACCATTAACTAGTATACCCTGGTCTTCTTTTGCCCTCTCTTCTACTTCAATTACAGAAGTGTAATGAACATTGTATTTAAGTGAAGAAGGTCTTAGTAAACTGGTTATGTAACTACACAGTGCATGCTTAGCAAATTCGGGCGAGGTCGTAACCCGAATGAAAATTAAATTGACACTGGCGTTGCAAGCAGTACTTATCTACTGTTCACTGGTAGAATAGTTAATTCTGTGTTCTGTTACACTTTAAGTTTCGCTGAGATGCATTCTAAGATGACTTTTACTGAGTTATATTGGAAACTTAAGGAATGAACGAGATTACTTAAAGAATAGTAGCTTCTTAACACGTTCGACTACCAGTAGTTTACATGGAGCTACTATGTATGACTGGTTGTCAGATTTTCGGGTCACTAGTCAGTGATCTATAGATCTATAGACCTACAAATGATAGCCGGGACCAACGGCTTAAGAGCGTTTACCCTACGGCATTTCATACAAACTTTCAAGTCGTTATTTTATTGTAGTAAAGTGATGATTTTAAGTTCTGTTTTTCAATTTTTTCTTTTAAGTTTTTCATATCTACCAAACAGGGTTTAAGTGAAGGTTCAATTATGGGTAACTTTGTACGTAATTGTCTTGACATACACAGCTGGGAAGGTGAATATCCAGTCTGTTTTGGGGTATTTCTATATAACAAAAGTGCTAAGTAGGGATCTGTATTGTCAGCTTTACATTTTTTTAATAGCGACTTGATAGTACCTATTGCTCTTTCAATCATACCGTTAGATCTACTTAGGTAAGGACTTGAAGTGCAATGTACTATTCCCCAAGCAGAAGTAAAATCTTTAAATTCTTTACTGTTAAAGGGAGGTCCATTGTCTGAGTTCAAAACTTCTGGAATCCCATGACGAGCAAATATAGATTTTAAGTGTGTTATTACTGTTCTAGAAGTAGAATCAGATTTTAGTAATGCTAGTTCTATATACTTTGAAAAATAATCTATTAGGATTAAGTACTTCAAACCATCTATTTCAAAAATGTCTACTCCCACCTTACTGAAAGGTAGTAGTTTATACTCATGATGTATCAAAGGTTGTTTTGAATTATTTCTTCTAAAAGTCAAACAAACATGGCATTGGTTAATGTACTTTTCTATATCATTGTCTATTCGAGGCCAATAGACAGTAGTTTTTGCCAAACGTATACAACTATTTATGCCTTGGTGGGCTTCATGAATTAATTTTAGAATGTATTCCCTCATATTTTCAGGAATTACAATATTATTTCCTTTGAATAAAATGTTATTGATAACATGTAACTGATCTTTTATAGAAAAATATGGCTTGACAGACTGACTTAGTGACCTTTTATGCTCAGGCCACCCATTTTGACAGAAAGATATAACCTGAGTTAAAGTTGAGTCTGATAAAGTGTTTTTCTTAATTTCAATTAACTTTTCTGGACTTACTGTTAAATTTGAGGTTAAAAGATTGACATGCAGATCGAGATCTTCTTCTAAGTCTCTAAGAGTACCTGTTGGAAGTGCTGCCCTTGACAGTGTATCTGCTATATAGAGGTATTTACCAGGTTTGTACAGCACATTTAAGTCGTAAGGTTGTAGTCTTAACATGATCCTCTGGAGTCTGGCTGGAATGTCAAAAAGAGGCTTTTTGAACAGTGTTATAAGCGGTTTATGGTCTGTCTCTACAGTTATTTTTCTACCATATATGTACTGGTGAAATTTTGTACACCCGAACAAAACAGCTAAAAGTTCTTTTTCAATTTGTGAGTAGTTCTGTTGACAAGGACTAAGAGATGCTGAACCATAAGCTATGGGCTGTTTATCGTGCATAATTACAGCGCCTAAGGCATCTTTTGACGCGTCTACAGACAACGTTAATTCTTTGTTTGTATTGAAATATGTGAGAACTGGCGTCGAACTTAATAAGTTTTTTACATTGTTAAATTCAGACTCATGCTTTTGAGTCCAAACCCATTCATTTTTATTTCCTAATAATTGTCTAAGATGTGATATTTCCTGGGACAGGTTTTTAATAAAGGGGCTTAGATAATTCACCATACCAAGAAATCTCTGAAGCTCTGTGACATTGGTTGGACTGGGCATGTTCATAATTGCTTCTACTTTTGAAGGATCGACACAAACTCCGTCCTGACTAAAAATATGACCTAAATACTTTACCTTGGTCGCACAAATTTTAGATTTTTCATCATTAAATTTTAAGTTGATGGAACGTGCCTTATCAATGACTTTTTGCAATATTAAATTATGTTCATTTAGGTCTTTAGCATGAATTAAAAAATCATCCATCATTATAATGACTCCTTTTATGTCACTGAATCGCTTCACCATCTCACTATGAAAGATTTCGGGTGCTGAACTAATACCGAAAGGTAGGCGTGTGAATCTAAATCGACCAAAAGGCGTAATAAATGTACATAGCTTAGATGACCTCTCCGTTAGCTTTAACATCCAAAAACCTTTGTTGGCATCTAAAGTAGTAAAGTACTTTGACCCGGACAGTTCAGATTTAATTTCATCAATCGTTGGTAGTTGAAAGTGAGGTCTCATAATGGCTGAATTAAGTTTGCTTGGATCAATGCATAGTCTAATTTTACCATCTTTTTTGGTAGTCAGAACAATAGGACTTACCCATTCCGTTGGCTCTTCTACTCTAACAATGATGTTTTGTTTCTCTAGCTCCTCTAGTTCTTTCTTGAGAGGCTCCCTTAACTGAAAAGGTATACGTCTACAGGCTGCAGCAGTTGGAGTGACATCAGGCTTCAGCTTCAGCTCGACTTCTAGATCTGTTATGCAACCTATACCATTTGTTAAGTCACGGGGAAGCTGTGGCACAAAATCAACTTTATTAATTCTTTTTAATAAATTAAGAGTTTTACAGGAATCTCTGCCTAAAATATTTTGACATTCTAAGTCAACAATATGAAAATTCATGTTATAACAGTTATTGTTATATTTGACACTCAGTATACATTGGCCAATAGTGGGTATAATGTCACCACTAAATGAAGATAGCCTATGACTACTTTTTTGTAAAATATTGTCTGAAATGTGTAGGGATTTAAATGTTTGAATTGAAAGGATATTAGTATCTGCACCTGTGTCCAAAATAAATACTACATTTTGGTTGTTTATCGACAATTCTGCCCTCCATGACTGAGATTGAACTGAATTTACCTTGACTGTACCTACAAAAAGATCGTCATTACTTTGATTAACACTAGACTGGTCTAAGGTTATGCTTTTAACACTTTTGCAAACTTGTGCAAAATGATTGTATTTTCCACATTTTTTACACTTTACACCTTTTGCTGGGCAACGGAACCTGTGAGTTTGTCCACAGCGATGGCAAACAGGAGCTGATGAAGACTGTGACTGACTGCGAGGACGATTTTGCTTGAATCTTGATGATTTTGATCTGTCCCGACTGTGATGTGAGGATTTGGAGACTTGACCAATTAGTGGTTCTTCAAGTGATTTTGCCAGTAGTTTTGTTGCTTCCATATTTTTGGCTAGCATAAGTGCTTTGTCCAGAGTGGCAGGTTTTTCTGAGAGAATCCTTTCTTTAATGTATTGATTGTTAGAATTGAGGTTAAGACTGAAGATATCACGTAGTATGCTATCCTGTAATGCTTCAAATTCGCATTGTTTAGCAATGTTCTTTAAATCTGTAATGTAGCTATCAATGGTTTCATTCGGGCCTTGTCTGCGATTGAACAGTTTATGACGTTCCATTGTTATGTTTACTTGTGGAAGGAAGTGTGAATTAAATTTTTCTGTCAACGTTTCAAAACTTATTGTGTCAATATCCAGATTGAAAGAATAAAAGGTAGTTAAGGCATCGGCTCCGATATAATGTAATAAAATTGCTACCTTTCTCATATCAGTTTCTCCTTCGAGATTGTTAGCTCGCATGTAAATCTTAAATTGAGTTAGCCAATTTCTCCACGTTAATGGCATATTTGAGCTACTCATGTCCAGCGGCGGAAGGTTGTTGCTGATTCTTACGGTTTGAGTCTGCTTCTTGTCTGCTGCGACGTTTTCAGCGTCCATCTTGTAGCGTGCGTCTCTAGCAGCTTACGAATTTTCTTAGCGTCTTCACTTCTGACACCATGTAGCACCGGGTCGTAGGTGTTGTTGCAGGATGGAGCGGCAGCGGAACAGGACTTCTTCAATGAGGAACACCAGGTAAGTTTCCGTATGTGCTTTATTGAAATAACTACAACCGGCCCAGTGGCCATTACGAACAGGAAGCTGAAGTCACGAGTGCACGCAGTGTTGCCATACCACACATACAGATTACCTAACACCCAGGTACTCTCCGCGAGATCGTCAGCAACACCAAGGAGCTGCTGGCCTTTCTCGGGGAACTAGGGTGGATAGAGTAACGTTCCCACCCGTACGCAAAATAAGCGCTTTAGACGTGGAGTTGCGGAAACCAGCCCGCTATACAATATACAACTCGGTACATACCTACGTACTGGGTGATCTGATCACCAATCCACAGACCAACCTAGGCAAGCGTGGTCGGTTAACTTGAAGATTAACCCAAGCGGCAGTTATTATTTAGCCATGAGCTTATTTTCTCTTATCTAAAAGCCAGTTTTATAAATATAGACAAATTGACATCCAAAGAAAACGCTCGACATGACCCAGGTCGGAATACAAGCTCATTATTCCGATACCATTGTTGCAATCGAAGCTTAATGGCAGCGATTCAAAGTAGCAGATTTTATTGAAAAACTTCTGCAAACGTTATTATACAGAGTTCATAAACGAACTACATAGTTGTTTTGTTTCCTTTCATTCAGACTTCGTTACTGAGTTGGCACGTATTTGTTGTATTGCATGTACTTCTGTTCAAGACAGAAAATTTTATTGAACGCTTGGGATGTCACCACATACATAACAATAATTAAAAAACCGGACAAGTGCGAGTCGGACTCGTACACGAAGGGTTCCGTACCATTATTATCACTTTTTCGTATAGGAGCCCCCTTAAATGTTTATTTTATTCTTTTTTTAGTATTTTTTTGTTATAGCGGCAACGGAAATACATAATCTGTAGAAATTTCAACTGGCTAACTATCACGGTTCATTAGATACAGCCTGGTGACATACGGACGGACGCATGGACGGACGGACAGCGAAGTCTTAGTAATAGGGTCCCGTTTGACCCTTTGGGTACGGTACCCTAAAAACTATTAAATTAAATAACTAAAATAACAACAAACTATAAAAGGGCGTCAAGAAACTCCTCAACGCTGTCAGCTGGTAATGTGCCCAAAAGACTGGCGGCGTTGCCACGTTGTATTCTGTTAATGGTTGTGATTGTGTCCAGTTCTACTTAGCTTCTATAGACTAACACAAATTGTATTTCATCATATATGCATGCTAGTCTGTAAGGTAATCTTGGGACAAAGTTGCCTAAAAATAAACGAATGTTCTTGTTGTTGTTGTACATTTTTTGTTCTGTTCTGTTCTTAGATAAATTTATTTTCGTTCGCCTTGGTTCCGTAGCCAAATGACAAAAAACGGAACCCTTATGGATTCGTCATGTCTGTCTGTCTGTCTGTCCGTTCGTATGTCACAGCCACTTTTTTCCGAAACTATAAGAAGTATACTGTTCAAACTTGGTAAGTAGATGTATTCTGTGAACAAATAAATTTTGGGGGTTCCCCATACTTAGAACTAAAACTCATTTTTTTTTTCATCGAACTAATACGTCGACATACGACACTTCTAAAGTGGTAAAATGTGTGTCCCTCCCCGTCTAATTTCTAAAGTAAGACGAGGAAAATTCTGGAAAAATTTAGGTTTGTAGAACGTAAAAAAACTTTCAACGAAAATTGGTTTGAATAAGATTTGATATTTATTTTTTGAGATATGGGACATTTTCAACAAACTGCAGCAAAAACTTTGTTTTTCATTAACATACTATGAAAAACAAATTTAGTTTTGCTGTTGAGTGTAAATTTACTATTTATGACCGTTCGAAATATTGTTATTATATTGTTTGGGGTTACAGAACCCTGAGTGCGAGTAAGACTCGCGCTTGGCCAGCTTTTCATTATACCGGTTGGTTAACAGTCCACTCCCTCTGACATATTGAATAATTTCCTAAAACCAAAGATATGGGTATGTTTACTGTACCGGATTCCATCGGTAAAAGCAAGCTAAATCTACTACTATTCATAATACTATGCAGCGTTAATGGGTGGTTCCGCCGTTATCTGTTTATTCCAATAACAATTTTTGTAATTGTTGTTGGTTTTGACCGACTGGTATAAAAAACATCAAGGTATGGTGCGGTGCTAGAAAGTTATCATCATCACCCCAAATAAATCGGCGTAGCATCTCTTCTTTTTCCATACTTCTCTATTACTTGTCATCTCATCAGACACCTTCTTTCTCGCCATATCACCTTTCACACAGTCCATCCATCGTTTCTTTGGTCTTCCTCTACTCAAAACTTTCATCGCTACATTTTCCTCACTCCTCCGCATCAAATGCCCATACCAAGCCAACCTATTACAACACAACTTTTCTATCACCGGCGCCACTTGACTTCCTCTTATGTTCTAGAAAGTCATATGTATAAAATATAACACCTCCGACAGTATAATACACATATAGAGATTCTTAATTACGTATTTCGGTACTGTATAAGCTAGGGATATAACATACAAAGGTCTAATAAGTTTCTAACTAGGGCAGAGCCACTTTCAATTTCGTAGTTTCGATCTTAACTACGTAAAGTAAATTAAGCTCGTTACATCTGAGCAATCGTAAGGTAATTATTCTAGAGCTACACCTGCTTCCTGCGTAGTTAGTGATTATATGTATATTATAATACATGACTGTGTTTGAAACTGTGTAGGTTAGATAGAAAACGAATGAGCTTGTCTCTTGTGCTGAGATGACAATGCCCCTGACATTTCTCTGTGTTGCCGGTAATGTCCATGGACAGCTTACCGATATTTTTAGTTAAAACAATAATACAGGATGGTACAGGTATTGGACATTTGTGGGAAACGTGTTTTTAGGGATCCGTACCCAAAGGGTCAACGAAGGGTCACGATTACGTATTACTGAGACTTCACTGTCCGTCCGTCCGTCCGTCTGTCACCAGGCTGTATCTCATGAACCGTGATAGTTAGCCAGTTGAAATTTTTACAGATTATGTATTTCTGTTGCCTCTATAACAATAAATACTAAAAACACAATAAAATAAATATTTAAGGGGGCTCCCATACAAAAAAGTGATTTTGTAGTAAATCATGGTACGGAAACCTTCGTCGCGCGAAAATTAAATTACGGATGAAAAATTTCTAAGTTGGAGGGGTTCCTAGTAATGTACTCACGTGGTAATCGTTTTCGCGTCCGTGATCTTTCCAACCTGTATTGTACGATTGTGTATTGTTCCTAATTAGATGGAGGTACTTCAAATCGAGTCCTACGTGCCTTCTTGAGCATACACGTTACAGGAACTGGTGGACTCTACTGAGACGCTAAACTCGTACCCTATTAAATTTAGATTGTCATCGACATACTTAGAAAAGACAATAAAAGGTATAGTAACAGCCCCCGCATTTTATTTTCATCGCATCAAAAGACTGGCCATCTAAAAAATAATCGTCACATATTTCAATAACCGCAAAAGCGTACCTTATATAAATGATGAACCATTAACGGTCATAATTCTCAGCTTTTTCTTCATAAACTCCTCAATAAACTGTATTTAGCGGGAAAACCTTAAGGAATGGGAATACTGCGCTAATCTCCCACCGTGATTAAGGGTCATTTGACCCAACTTTACGACTAGAATATAAAAACATACCAAATAAAGCGTTTTATTATTGACTTATAATACAGTATTGTTTATTTTTCGCAAAACAGCTCCGTTTTAATTGAGGGTTGGGCGGCTGGGGAGCCATTTAAAAATCGTTCGTATGATTTTTTCGCTTGAAAAATGTTACTTGGATGAGTCTTTCTTTATTCGCGCATAAATGGTTTTATTTTTCTGATTTTAGTCTCAGTGGTTTTTGGTTTAGATCTTATTTATATGACACCAATAATATATAATTATTTTTTAGATTTTATTATGATTTTTTTTATAATAATAATAATGTATATCAAGGCGGGGATTCCACCATAAATGAATATCGACGCCATATTGCCTTTCAGTCGTTAACTGTGCAACGTTAATCTTCATTGTTTTTAGATAGGTGGATGGGTAGTTGAAATCACACACAACACTTGACTCAAACTGCAAGTTTATTTCTAATAAACCAGTTACAGGCACTTTAACACTTATAAACATTCCAGTTGAGCCGCTCATTCACAAACATGGTTGATGTGAACGAAGAACGAGCCAAGAAACTACTCACACTCTTTTGGATCTGTCTTTCAATTATTACAGTTCTTATTAACATAAGTTATTATTGCTCACTTCAAAAACTACTTTCAATTCATTAATATTTCAATTCTCTAATCGCGAGCTAACTCGAATGACATCTCTGGGTGCGCCCGCGGCTCTGAGTGGGCGGATGTAACTACACTCATTAGATCAGTCCAATTATTCATTACATAGTTAGTTCAGTAATACTCCATTAAAACAATACTAATACTTCACAATTAATTATTTTAGTAATTAAACAATACCAATATTCACAAATGCAAAGGCACATAGACGCTCTTGCGGCGACATGTATTATTTTTCTGTGTGTTTGTAGTTTAAGATTTGTTTTTGTTTGTAAAATTGTATGATCCTTTGCGATTGAAATAAATGATTTTATTCTATAATAACCACCATATATATATATATATTCATTTATTTAATCAGATAACAAAGATCCATTGGGTTAGTAACAATATTCTTAACCTATGTTAGTACTTAATCGAAAACATAGACATTGTACAGGTGACTAGACACCTCACCAACGGGCTGTCATGCCTCCCGACTATGGCGCTCAGAATGCTGTTGGGGCTGCCACGGAGTCTGTTTAGCAGCGAGGCCGCTTTCTTACGCCGTACAGCATTGAAACCGTCGGTACGAGCCTCAGCGAACATAGATGACGCGCTACAAAACCGAGGCAGACGCAACAGTACCCTAAACGCGTTGTTATACTGGATCCGCAGAGCATTGTAGGCCTTAAGGGTGTAGCTGAACCACAGGCTCCCCGAGTACAGCGACATGCAATATGCTTTAAACAGCGTGACTTTGACTGGGGCTGTACATCGGAAGAACCGGCGTGCAAGCATATTTGCCCGAACCGACAATGCTCTGCGCTCCCTCTCCATATCCACGTCGTCCCTCAAATCGTCCGTCACCAAGTGGCCCAGGTATTTAAAAGAGTACACCCTATGCAGCTGCACACCGTTCAGTAAAACAGGAGGGACGGTGGAGGGACACCTGGCACCGGACTTGAAGACCATGTATTTTGACTTGCCTTCGTTATATACAAGGCCATGAGAAGCAGCATACGACTCGCAAACATCGAGAAGCTTACGGAGCGCACCGACCGAGGGGGCCAGCAGCACCATGTCGTCTGCATAGCTTAAATTATTGAAGCAAACTCCATCAATAAAACAACCGACACGTGTGCTGCTGAGCCGCTCGATCAGTGCATTCACGTACAGACTAAATAGCAAGGGTGAGGTCAGGCCACCCTGCCTCACGCCACATTCCGGCCTACTCGGCTCCGAGAGCTCTCCTGCCCAGCGCACCCGACTCTCCTGTTTCATATACCAGTACCGCAGAAGTGAGACAAGCTCCGGCGGCACCGCGGCATCAGACAGTTTCTGCCAGAGAACGTCGAACGAGACAAGATCAAAAGCCCTGGACAGGTCCAGAAAACATGCGTAAATAGGTGTTTTCCTGTCTGTGTAATACTTGACAGCATGCTTCAAACTAAGAATTGCGGTTTCTGTTGACAACCCCGGCCGAAACCCAAACTGGGCATCATGCAGTTTGATGTGAGTACTCAAGTGAGAGTTAAGCACGCTGTCAAGTATCTTAGCTACGATGGTCGCCAAAGAAATCGGCCTATAGTTTGACTTGTCCGAGACGTCTCCGGTCCGATTCTTGACCACTGGTACCACCAGAGCCCGCACCATATCCGGCGGAAGGTACGAATGACCTAGGCACAGATTAAACAGCAGAGCGAGCACACGTGGCAAATGGATCCCACCATACTGCAGGTGCTCGATGCTGAGCCCATCGTGGCCAGGGGATTTGCCCCTCCTCATGCTTCTAATTTTTGTCCTGATGTCCTTTGCCAGAATGACTGTCGTTATTTCTGTAGCACTATGCCCAGCATCGAGCTCCCGACAAGGCGGCCCCAACCGCGATTTTACGTCAAAATGCATTCTAAATAAATCAGCAACATCTTTCGAGTCAGAAACACCATCAACACTCACAGGCACACCGGGTTTAGAATTAAACTGTTTAGTGCTCTTCCAAAAACCCCCAAAATCCGAATTCGAATGGCGTTTTGCTAATAAATCCATTCGAACCTGATCCTGGTTGTTTTGGCACCATTTAAGTTTACCCTTAAAGATCTTACGAGATTCTACCATTGCGTTAAATAAGGCGCCGCAAGAAGGTTTACCATACCACAGCCACGTATTGAATTTAATCTTAGCGTTCCTGTGAGCGTCGCTTACAAATCTGTTCCACCCGGCCAAAGGTTTCTTACGCATAGTGGACTTATAAATATACGTATAACTCGCATTCTTACATAAAATGTCAACAATGTCCCTATACAAGTTATTTATAATGTTAACATGACTAGAATCCCTACAATACCTACCACAACAATGTTGTAGCTCAACTGGCAAGTCAATATGTTTTAGTTGTAGATTACACAAATTTTCATAGGAACGACATTGTTCTACGCTTCTTACGCCCCACTGTATTTTACTACGCATTGGGGATTTCACATTTGTTTTTTGTCTTACAACATTAAAGTCACAGGTAAGAACCAATGGTAGATGGTCAGACCAAAAGACATCGTACTTTACGTACACGTTGCTGACACTGGACAAAGCCGCTTCTGTCGTGAGACAGTGGTCTAGCCAGCGCTTACACCCATGGGCCTCGCTGATGAACGTGAACGTTCCTGATGTTAATTGCAATTTATTAGTGTCCACACAAGTCCAGTCCTGTTCCTTTGAAAACACCACAAGTTCATGATAAAAGCGCTCACCTGGATGGGCATTGAAATCGCCAAGTATGAACACAGACTCTATTCCAGTTTCGTCAATAATAGCACTAATTGAACTGAGACAATCCGTGAACTCAGGCATATTTTCCACTAAATCGGTAGGCATATATACGCAAACCACAAGCACTGGACGATCTTTCGTAGTGACACGTATTGCGACAATACGCGGATTACCGCACGGTATTATTGTAACGCACTGAAACACTGACTTACGCCACAGCAGCGCCACACCACCAAACGGCCGACCCCGTAGCATGCCAGCAGACGTGTCCACAGCTGACGTACCGGTGCCCGCGAAGTCATCGTGAATACTTTCCAAGAAGGACAGTTCACCCGGCAGCAGCCAAGTTTCTTGCAAAGCAATAATATCCGCAAAACAACACAGCTGTTTTATACCGTGTACGGAACGCTTGATGCTCTTGCAGTTGTAAGTTATAAGGGTTGTGCCGCACGAGTTCATTATGTAAATTTGTCGTTCTCTTCTTCATTACCCAGTTGGGGGTTTTTGTAAGGTCTAAAACGCCTACATGTAACACTGGCGGGCCATAGTTCCTCAGTCATAAACATGTCCACCCTATCGGAACAAACCGATAACTTGTAAGCATTATATTCCTTTTCCTTTTTCATTTTAATTTTTTGTAGTTGAACTTTTTCAGTTGTTTTAGTCATTATATACTCCATTATATCATTTGCCGAAGTATCCTTGTGAACGTTAGATAAGAACAAGTGTGTCTTACTTCTACTAGCAGGCTTGAATCTATCTCCAGGTCCACAGGCGGCTTTACCTCGCACCACTCCCTTTGATTTATTTAATTCTGCATACTTATTTTTGTACCTCTTTTTTTGAATAGTAATCCATTCTTCATCTGGGCATTGTGATTTCCACTCCCCTTCACAAACTATATCTGCTAGTGATTTACCTTTGTTTACGACGTTATGATCATTAGCACTAACATCGCACTTGTTGAGACCGCACTCGCTCGCGATAACAAACCGGTTTGTGTTAGTCATCGCAGCCGAACAGCTGACCGCGTTAGTTGGTTGCAACCGTGCCAAGTCAACAACGCCGGCGGCCGTGCCGACAGGGGGCGCATCGAAGCAACTTCTAGTTATCTTTCTAGTCGTTTTAGGGACACTTCCTGGTTTGCTACATGCACTTCTCTTACTTAGAGGACAAACGGGGGATTGACAGTTCACTTGATCGTGCGTTTTATCCT
The DNA here is from genome assembly GCA_949152445.1 of Cerastis rubricosa. NCBI lineage: Eukaryota > Metazoa > Arthropoda > Insecta > Lepidoptera > Noctuidae > Cerastis > Cerastis rubricosa. Next base: position 8,353,476 of record OX424547.1, read on the forward strand.
CGAGTACACTTTTATTATGGTTTGATATATTTATAATACCAACCGAACCGCTTTCGCATTCATTATTTAGCACTAGATGCTCCTCGTTTACTGTTCACATATGTAATGCGATCTATATCAACGACTGATGCAGACTTCATGAGATCGACGTTCTGTTTTATAATATCCAACTGGTCGATTGTGGCACTTGATTCTTTAAGATATTTTACCTCCGATTTCAAAACAATGATATCTTTCAACAATGCAGTGACATCGACATGATCAAAGGTGATCGGGGGCAATTTATCCAATATCCGGGCAACAAAAATAGGTGTTTTGTCAGGGTCTGTGATCTTGAATACCGAAATTATGTCTTCAATTTCCTTTTGTTCTTTGTTCTTGCGCCTTGACACATTGCGGGTACTCGTCGAAATTGATTCGAACAATAAATTCTTAGCACAAGTTATTTCTGCCGTAGAATATGAGCTCACGCACAACCGTAACAAGCTTTCTTCATCCATTATACATATTTTGTTTTGTACAAAACATAACAACTCATTAATAACTATATTGCACTGCGTACACTTTAACTTTTCGGAAGACATATTTGTTTCGACACCCGAACATATTGTGGGTACTTATTTGTTGTTGAAATCAAAGTATTGATAATTATGGGGAAAGTTGGGAAGCCTCATTGTGTTTTTCTTTCATAAACATGGGTTTTCTCTTCAGCAACTTGCCTACTTGCCTAGCATTAAACATAATGAACAGTGATAAGTCACAATCACAACCCCGTCCTACCTAAGTTTACACCCATTTTACCCAAGCACTAAACATATTTCCCCTAAAACTCTTCTATTATTAACTGTATAAAACGTTCTCGAACATCCCAGTAACAAAGTACACTGATCCCGAAATATTTTCAATCTAAAAGACACATAGCAAGTAAAGCGCGTCCTCTAACTTGGACTAACTTTAAGTTAGATTCGATCCGGGAAGTTTCCCTGAAATATTAGCGAATACACTTCACTTTGTAAGGTGTAAACACACGAAATATGTTGTATACTGCAAGTTTAGATTACCTGTTTCGGATATATGGAAAATGGTGTTGACCCGAGTTAAGTTGTGAAGGAGAGATCTAGTATGGATTAACAACGTTTCTGAAAAACAAGAAGATAAAATTAATGAACACGCTGTTATTTTTTTGTTGGTTGGCCGAACACCATAACATCTATCCAGACTCCGTGGCCTCTACTGAGAAATGCCCGATGGAAAAACACAATATCAATTTGCCCGACCCCGGAAACGAACCCGGGGTCTCATGCTCAGCAGTCGCCATTGGGACCACTAGACCAACGAGACAGCCCGATGAAGAAACTCGACATGAGATTTGACAACAGATTATACAAGATACAAGATATTTATTTTGTTAAAACATGAGTATTCACACATAAATGCAAGATGTTAAATAATGTTCAATTGAGGCACTGTCATGTTTTGCCTTAATGACGTACAAAATATAATTGATTAAGTCTAGATCATCACAATGCTATTTAGTCATACATGCATTACTTCACAACAATTATTAGCGGTCAAATAAATTCTGAAATGTGTATTGTCAAAATTGGTTTGTTACTTATATAATCATAATCATAGTTTAATGTCAAATATAAAAAGAAGAATAATTAAAAAAAATTATAAGCTAAGCTTTCAGTGCCTGAAGCCACAGCTTTTGTTACGAGTAACAAACAAACAAAAATACATTTACGTAATAATTTTAGATAGCAACTACAACTAAACGTCCAGTGCGAAGCAACACATCAGAAATTTCACTAAGAAAAAATTGACTACGCCGTAGCAAAAGCGATGGCGTAGCAAGCAGCTACGCCGAACTACGCGTCTACGATGTTCATTCTACGCCGTGCTACGCAGCTACGATCTTCATTCTTTACCAAAATCATAATTACTGACGAACAAAATTCCGATTTAAATATTTTAGGCACACCAGTCTATAAAGTCGCGGCAATATAAACACGTTCATGTTTTACATATCTCTTTTATAGCATAGTTTTTGTATTCGCGCGTTATATGACCTGTTTGGCACATATGAAGTTACGACCTTTGGGAAATCTCCGTCATATATTGTTTTGAAATGGCTCATTTTAAAGTTTGCGAGCCCGCGGGGCGGTATTAGTGTCGTGTTACGGAGATGAGATGTGTAGTAAGTTATATGTTTTACTACCATGTAGCGAGGTGGCAGATTTTGTTGTTCTACATAGTTGCTTGAATTTTGTGAATATGTATTCTGCATGTTGGTCTGGAAGGCCGAAAGTTTGGTAACCTATGGTTTCATATTACGCGGCAACTAGGTTGTGACGGTCAGGTAGGCAGTCGCTTTATGAAATATGCTGGTTTTTGACTGCATTCGGTTAGTATTAGTAATTTAGAAAAAGGGTACCAAATTATGATGTATTTTGAGTTCGTAGGTACACGTAGGCCCTGAAAATTGTTCAAGGTATGATTGCTTTGAAAGTATTTCTAACAATCATAATTAATAATCGAATCGAATAAAAAGCGAAATGATATTAAACAAGGTTTTCGATAGTCAGATAACTTTTATCTGGGAATTAAATTATTAGATGTCATGTTTATTTACCAGATAAAAGTTATCCGACTATTGAAAAACCCATTCTACAGCTAATTAAAATATTCCGTCAATAAACTTCTAACAAAAAATAAAAACCAACCAAAACACCTTATAAAACCAACACAGCAGTAATAAACAAAGATAATTTAATCCTGGCGGCTATTACAAATTTAATTTCCTTTTAATAAAAACGCATAAAGCCCCGTAGTTTATGAGACGGAGGCTCCTCAATAAAGCACTAAGATTCATGCGAAAGGGATGATATTTATGTCCAATGTTCACTCAGATTAAATAAACAAACTATTGTATCCCTGGTGAAAAATCGTCGTCCCTTTTTCCGTGATTTACAACTATGTATAATACGTAATACCTACTTACAAACTTTGTTGAACATAACGTTTGAGCAGGGTGATATTTCAGGCAAATTTCACAAATATAGCCTGCTATGTCAAATAGTTTCGTTGTTTTAGCGTAAATTCGTATTTTTGATCCGTGGACGCTTACGATGAGTTGTGTTTCGTGATGGAACACTACTTGAATTTAATGTTTGGGTTGAAATTTTGGTTTTCAGTGGTGGGATTTGGTGTAGGGAATTTCGATCAGCACTATCCCTGAATATTATGCTACCAAATGGGGAGCACAGCCTGGTTATCAGCCTGCTGACTGGATAATCTCTTCACTGCCTACGAAGTTGGCAAATATTTTATTGTACGAGACGATAGAAGATAGAAAAGAAAAAGTATTTATTTGTCAAAAAGTATGTATTTATTAGTGGTTTATGATGACTTTTAGCCTAATATCCCCCAACGATGATCCAAAGCTAATCATAAAAGGCCTATTATTCTAAGGCGTTTCCTAAAGACATCCTACAGAATAGCGTGAGAAAGAATCACTCAACAAAAACCGTTTAAAAATACAACAAAACTTAACTTCACGCCTGTAATGCCCGAAAGGGTAAGAAGAGGAAAAAATACAACTGATATTATTATATTATTATCTTCAAAAGTACCTCCTCATCTGCCTAGCCTTTTCTCAAACTATCTTGGGGTCGGCTTCCAGTCTAACTGGATGCAGCTGAGTACCAGTATTTTACATGAAGTGACTGCCTATCTGACCTCCACAACCCAATAACTGGGTAATACGATACCCCTTGGTAAGACTGGATGTCAGACTTTTGCCTTCTGACTACTCGTAACGACTGTTAAAGATCTACAAATGACAGCCGGGACTAACGGCTTAACGTGCTTTCCGAGGCACGGAGGAAACTCGGTATGTAATTATGGTCACCCATCCACGAACCAACCTTGGCAAGCACGGCTTCACCTTAAAGATCAGGTCGATCTTTGTCGATCTGGTGCGGCTGTTATTATTTAGCCACGAGCTAATCTTGAAAAGTACCTATCAACACAAAATTCCACTAATATCCGTAATAAAATGTAGTCGGCGACAACTTTTTAAGTAACCGTCTTGAACTAAATTGTCAATGACTGAAAAGAAGATATTATTGCTACCCAAAGATCGAGCAGTTCATCCAATTAGTTATAACAACAGTTTCCTGGATAAATACGGACTCGGTAGTCAGATCGACTTATCGTTATGGAGACAACAGTTTTATCTTCTCATAATTGTTACTAAGCCAAGTTTCTGCTCCAAGAAATAGTTTTAAAGCAATCAGAATTGATATCTCGTTTCTAAAGTCAAACCTCAGCTAGAAATGTGGGTAAAGCTTATTGTTAGTTAGTTAATTCTCAGTAAACACCAAAATTTTAGAAACGTACCTCTTACTCGTACTCGCCCATTGGCATCCTCATTCTCAGAATTTTCGCAAGCCGTCCGGAGAATTCCGCCGAATCACAGAAACAAAGAGATGTATATTAACGAACATTTACGTAATTACCACTCAAGCTCTCCCCACAAAAACGACTTGCACAAAACCGTTTCCTACATAAAAACTCCATGAACGCCGAAAATGGGCAATTCATTGGCCAACGTTATTGAATTATGATTAATAGTCCGGAAGTAACCCGAGGATACATCACGAGCGAGGCTGGCTCGCTTCCAACTGTGCGAATAATGCTCGACCGACTGAAATATGCTCCTGAAGACACAATAATGCTAGCTTAATCATGTCCATATGTCTTGTAACCAACGGCTCGGAAATATCACAGTTGCGTTGTGATCTAGTTATGTAAATACTCGTCTGGTGTAACGGTTTGTTGTGCATTTTATGTGACAAGTGACAACCCTGTTATTTGGGTCGTTTGCGCGCTGGAGTTACGATGATTAGGTTGTATCACGCCAAATTACGGGCGCCTGCCTCATCGCTGACGCAGTGACGCGTGCTCGCGCCGCACTTCATTCGCCAAAAAATGTGGAGGGCTATGTTGTTGTCAACCAATAAAGCTTTATTAAAGTAAACTTATTCCTGTTTACAACTGCAATAACGTACTTCTCCTTATCGTGTCGATAGAAGTTCAAATTTTTTGAGCCCAAAATTTGGAGACAATTTCGGCACTTTCATTAGCGTCCATCAACTCCTATGATGTGCAAACAACAGGACATGCAGGACATGATATCAAATATCCCATCGTTTGTGGGGCAACACCATATTTACACTCTAGGGCAGAATCATCGCCTATTGTCGCTGAACACAGAAACATTTCATTAATGTTCAGCGACAATAGTCGATTAGGACTTTATTTTTTTTAGATCCTGATTATTGCAAAAAAATAATTTCTTTCTTTCAGAACAGACGTAAAATTTAAAGAATATCTTGGCTATTATATGAAATGTTGAAATACAAAGTAGTTTCAGCATTTCACATTACGCTACCTTTCAACATATCACATCGATGTTGACGCATAGAGAAACCGACTTTGTAATCAATACTGCCAAGTTTCCTTTTACCTCATTCTATGTCAACATTGAAACAGCACACAAATAAACAAACTAACGACTGCACAACTTGCACAGAGTAAACAACAATTAATGGCGAATATGTAGATTGAAATACATTCACCTACAAAATAGTTATTCGATATTGTAACAGTACACTGTCGAACATGCCAGTCAGAATCTAGTAATTTGGGGAACAATTTAAATGTTTGTCGTCCCTGATTCGCAAAAAGCACGACGACGCGACGTGATCTGAATACCGACGATCAGGGATTTGCAACATTTTTTGCAAAACCAATCTCTGTTTTAATGAAAACAACGAAGAAATTTGATTCAGACTACATATCGACAAAAATACACAGGTAATTGAATAAACAAGTGAATTTAAAATTCAAATTAAAAATGTACGCTTCGGAAATGCAAAGGAGACTCTCGGATTTATCTGTCAGTTCATCAGTTGATGAATTAAATACGAGCCTTACCTACTGTTATTCTTCAGGAAGACATTTTCAAATGTTGCGTGGATGAATTGTTTTGATAACTATGCTTTTGATGGGCAGCTGGGTGAATTACTTTGATATGAGTGGGTAAACACCTATTGGTATCCTGAAATAGAACTTATGTCTAAAATATCAAGATATATTCCTACCTACAAATATATTTTCTGGCTAAGACTGAGCATATTACACATAAAATAGTAATAACATAGTTAAAAGAAAATGGACCACGACAAAAACCGAGATAACAAAAAAGAAATAAGAAAAGTTAAGTAAAACTTAATCTCTCTAAATTGAACATCCCACATACAAACCTAATCAAAGACATTAGAAAACTAGACCAATTAAGGAGCTTGTGTCTCAAGCGGCAAATAAACCAAGATTGCATTAAAATCTCTAACTTATTACTTGAGGCTGGCTCGGCTCATTACCTGTAGAACAATCGAATTAACAGGCATGCCACACACGTCCAATCTGAGACTCGAAGCGTTAAGCGGGGAACAAACGTGCGACTCTGATAGTCGAAATCCCGCTGTACAGAGAATTAAGGCGAAGTTACCAACTACGCCAGCGGTAGATACGCTAGGGCGAAATTGAGCGTCGAAATGTACAATTAGAACTGGCGTGACGAGTTCTTTACATTCTGCTCATGGTTATAAAAACCCAATTACCTTACCAGTCCATCATTTATAACTGCACATCTATAGATCAGCTCAATTTTCGCTCGCGTCCTTCCTCCACTTTATTTCTAAAGACATTAAAACAAAATAATCTACTGAAAATCCAAGGATATTTAGTGAAAGCTCAGCTTTAAATCAAGATTAACGACTCTGTGTCGCCCGCCATTACTGTGTGTCAACCCAACTTAGTGACTGCAGGCGACTAGAGCCACGCATCATCTGGATTCAATTAAAATCTAATCCACTAAGCGTTATTGTGTTATTAAAGACTGAGATAGAACAACGAGAATGTTAGAACAAAGGTTTCTTGCCGTTAGATATTTATTCTGTTTAAGCATTTGCTACATCTGATTTCGTTTGAGAAAGCCTCTAGATTCATCAATAAAATAAATCATTAAATTAAAAATTCGAGAGTCCTTCATAAAAGTATAGGCACTGAACTTTTTTTTGAATAAAATTGAATAGCGGGGTCTTTGATAGTCGTTACAGAAAATTAGTGTCCCGAATGTCTGACAACCATGTGCTGTCTGGGTTGTGGAGGTCGATAAGCAGTCGCTCAATGTTAAATTATGGTATTCAGTTGCATCCGGTTAGACTGAAAGCCGACTCCAACATAGTTGGGAAAAGGCTAGGCAGTGGCAGAAGAGAGGGAGGTGGCAGATGATGATGATGATGAAACAGCAGAGTTTGCATGACTAGGCTAGCCTTTTGATTATGTATAATATCTGCACAAAACTTTAGTTTCATTTTCAGGTCAGCTTCAAACGGATCAAATAGTAAACAAAACCCAGGAACCACCGCTATCTACCGCACACATAATAACTGGTTTCCTTCAAGAAACTGTTCTGAAAAGCGCAAATACTCTGCGTTCTAAAAAATATATTAAAACAAGCTAAGCTAAGCTTTTATGTTCGAGACGTGACGACGGGATAATTAAATTTACCCGCAGAGAGAAATAAAAAGTGACTTGATGAAATATGACCGAGAAATCTATTTAACGGCTTCTGCCATTAATCGTAGCTGTTTTATAATTTACTTGAAGTTAGAAAATGCGTGTAACGTTAGGTACGCTAGTGTACCTACCTACTTATACGTAGGTCCTGGTTCTTTGGCCTCGACAAGTCTCATTTATCAAGAACATAATTAAGATTCTTCAAAATTAAAATTGGATATTTAATAGGTTAATACTAGATCATTCATATCGTATCGGTATACATAACTAAGATATTCATCTGGCTCGATGGACCATTAAGATGATGGTTAGGGACCTTAAACCTTGATTGATACACTGATTGATTAATATTTATTGATAAAAGTATTATTGCATGATAGATGAGTGCACGCGGTATGAATGCTCGTGTACTAAATTGGCCGGCCATTGGGCAGGAAAAATGCTGACATATTGATATGAAAACTGTGCTGCGCTTGCAGTGTGCATGGTGGATTATCCAAAAATAAATTAAATTAATGAAATACCAGCCTGTAACAATGTAGGGACAAACCATAATAATAAAGGAAAGGCACGAGTATTGATCAGTTTGATTTAAACACCAACAGAGATTGCCCAACTACAGGTCAAGTCAATACAAAAGTTAACTTCGATAACCGTTATGTAAAGAGTTGATTTCTTTTTAAATTAACGTGTTAATCGTTACAAGTTATTTATTTATTTATTAAAACTTTATGCACAAGTATGAAAAAACACTGTACAAAGGCGGACTTAATGCCTTGGGCATTTTCTACCAGTCTACCTTAGGGTGATGCAGAGAGAAAACATAGAAGGTGCAGCATAACAAATGGTAAGAAAACAAAAAATACAAATATAATATAACGATAAATACATAAATATAAACAAAAAGTAAAGAGAGAGATTAACTAACAACAATTTAATTATGAGATGATTCTGCCAGCTTCTTAAGTAAGTATTCACGAGCTTTAACTTTAAATGTGAACCGACTGTTGCCCAACCTGATGTTCAGAGGGAGTGCATTCCAAAGGAAGACAGCCTGGACAAAGAAATACGATTTGAGAAAACCAGAGCGGTGAGAAGGACAGCGTAGAAGACGATTATTGGTAGAACGAAGATTCTTACTGTGCGCAGAGCATAAATATTGAAAATGAGTAGTCACATAATATCAATAAGATATCCACCTAAACAGTGTATTGCTGTTATAACCCGACAGCGATGATAGATTCGTCCGTAAAATATCTTGTCTCTGTAGAAAAAAAAACAGCTGCAGCACGAGATACAAAAGCAGTGTAAGCAATTTTATTTAAAAATTATTCACGAAGAAATCCAGCATCTGTATCCAAGTCTTTTGACTTTGATTCCAGCCCAGTTCAAACCAAATTTCGAGCTTTATTTTTCAAGCCTAAAACTCTTGTTTCAGACTGAGTAATAGTGCTGAAATAAGCATCTTAATCGCCATTATTGCTACTTCCGCTAATGCCAAGATTATAATTTTCCGTAAATTGCATCTCTGTCTTTAGTTTAAACCGACTTCAAAAGAAAGAACGGACAGTGTGTATTCGCCAGAATTTTATTTGTCTTTCTTTAATTCTTCCTTAAGAACCAAAGTTACCGATATACCCCGAAGAATTGCCAAACTTAAGTGGCAGTGGGCAGGGCACATTGGTCGCAGAACGGATGGCCGATGGGGCCCGAAAAGTTCTGGAATGGCGACCGCGAACCGGTAGACGATGCGTTGGAAGGCCTCCCACTAGGTGGACCGATGACAAAGTTGCGGGGATCCGCTGGATGCCGGTCGCACGGGACCCATCAATGTGGCGACACTTGAGGGAGGCATACGTCCAGCAGTACACGTCTTTCGGCTGAAATGATGATGATGATGATGATGATGAATTCTTTCTGACAAAACTCAGGGTGAAAGGCCGCAGCAAGTTATCATTCATCTTTCATTAATCGTGTTACGGTGCTTCCCTCACCCCCTTGGAGGCTTGAAATGTAACAATCCAAGATCTGATTTTGCACAGAAACAAGTGAATCTAAACTGATACATTTCGTGAGAGAGAGCGCCTCCTTTAACCTTTTTTTATCCTTCAAAGGGGTAAAACAATATACCAGCGCAGTTCAAAAATTCACACCACCAGCCATTGGAACTGACCGAATAAACTTAAAAGTTCGTTAAGCAATGTATTAACTTCGTTAATTAACGATTTACGGCATGATGATGTTGATGTAGAGGAGGTTGTGAGTAAATAATAACAGCCGCACGGGTCGATCTTTAAGGTTAAGCCGTGCTTGCCGAGGTTGGTCCGTGGATGGGTGACCATAATTACATACCGAGTTTCCTCCGTGCCTCGGAAAGCACGTCATGACAGCCGTTGGTCCCGGCTGTCATTTGTAGATCTTTGACAGTCGTTACGAGTAGTCAGTTTAGAAACGAGATATCAATTCAGATTGCTTTAAAACTATTTCTTGGAGCAGAAACTTGGCTTAGTAACAATTATGAGAAAACAAAACTGTTGTCTCCATAACGATAAGTCGATCTGACTACCGAGTCCGTATTTATCCAGGAAACTATTGTTATAACTAATTGGATGAACTGCTCGATCTTTGGGTAGCAATAATATCTTCTTTTCAGTCAATGACAATTTAGTTCAAGACGGTTACTTAAAAAGTTATCGTCGACTACATTTTATTACGGATATTAGTGGAATTTTGTGTTGATAGGTACTTTTCAAGATTAGCTCGTGGCTAAATAATAACAGCCGCACCAGATCGACAAAGATCAACCCGATCTTTAAGGTGAATCCGTGCTTGCCAAGGTTGGTTCGTGGATGGGTGACCATAATTACATACCGAGTTTCCTCCGTGCCTCGGAAAGCACGTTAAGCCGTTGGTCTCGGCTGTCATTTGTAGATCTTTAACAGTCGTTACGAGTAGTCAGAAGGCAAAAGTCTGACATCCAGTCTTCCCAAGGGAGAGGAGAGGTCAGATAGGCAGTCGCTTCATGTTAAATACTGGTAGCTGCATCTGGTTAGACTGGAAGCTGACCCCAAGATAATTTGGGAAAAGGCTAGGCAGATGATGATGGATTGATGATGTTATGCCCAGCTGATCACCACGTTTACTCAAGGCGGCATGACTTTACTTTCCTAATCACAGCCGGTAATACATACTATTTCCCGTTTGTTCTCACTAGTTCGGATTAGTTTGAATGGTCGCTCCCTTTAATCAATAAATTCAATCTGGAATTTCAAAGCGAGAAAGTAGTTGTTCACCATCTACATGAGAAAATTCGTACACTCTACCAGGAAATCCTATTGCGTTATTTACAACGCGAATATGTCATGAGGCCTAATCTTGGTGGGCTGCGGGTTGTTCGAAAGAGATACCGTGGCCCTGGAACACAAAGGGCTAAGAAGGAACATGGATGTGTTTTAGTCAGTCAAGTCTGACACTCCCTTCCGCTCCGCCCAGAGCGGGAGAAGTCATATGAGGATTTCAAATCCTAAAAAAAAAAAAAAAAGGCGTAATCTTGGTGAAATAAACCCTGAAAATTAGCAACATCAGCTCCATGACGCGGCACTGTATCTTGGTGTCAAATTGTATGAGCTGTTGAAAAATCCAGATGTGATCAGACAGCCTACAGATATTAAACAGTTCTTCTCATGCTGCAAAAATGTCTACAGAGTTGCAGCCATCGAAATAAAACGATATAACATGGAAGATCCTGTATTATCAAAGCTACAAGTTTTTGAACCTGCATCAAGGAGCCATTTCCCTACACTTAGGTCTCTAATGGAAGTGGTCCCCCGTATAATCGGACCAGCTGATCACGTAAATAAACAAATAATCGACAATCAATGGAGGAGGAGTTAGCCAAATGCACAAGCTCGTCATCCTAAAGGGTTGAATGAAATTAGTGAGCCAAATAAGTTTTGGGCTCACGCTCACGCTACTGAAAACTGAAGATTTTTCCGAGCTGGCTCATTTTGCCCTATCTACACTGTCTCTACCCTATGCGATATCTGACTTTTAGCGAGTCAATTTAATAGAGACAGAGATAAGAAACCGGCTAACTGCGGAAACAGTGAACGACACAATTCTTGCTGCAGAGAGCGCAAAAGGTTCAACTCGTACCGGAAACTGCGTTAATTTTAAACCCACAAAAGAAATGTACAGCCGCATGACAACAGATAAAATATACGGCAGAAAAAACGATAATAGTGAGGATGTTCCTGACATAATATATGGAGAGATGTAAACTAAGTTACCTTGCAAATTTTCGCAATATTATAGACACATTTAGTTTTTTGTGATTTTACTTGAGGAATAAAAAAGATGTTTTGAAATACAACACAAAGTGATGTTTTATTTAGTAGGAAGCTTGCAATAGTTTATTTCATTGAGTAAAAATTCCTAAACCTAGTAGTTCAATATGCCTTAAGCACGTTTTCAATGCATAATAAATGTACGAAGTTTGAAAGTGAAAATACGAAATTTTTTGCTGTATATGAACGCAGGATTTTTTTTACGGTTGGCAACCCTCTGTAACAGTTCTGTCAGTATCAATACTGTCACTGATTCAGTGACACAGGTGACACTGACAGAAAATCTATCCTACTGTCAAAACTATAGAATAGAAATAACCTCAAAAAGTTACTAAAATCAAGCCTCAATTAAAAAAATTATTGTTTACAAATCTCAGTGTTTGGTACACTGGTGTAAACTGTATCACCACCGCGATATGTGAATTTGTCCTAACATAGTTTCCGAAAATGACAATGTCGCTCAGTTTAAAACCATTGAGATGTGTCCGATCTGTTTATGCCTTCGGCCGACAATACTCTGAAGACAAGACGAGATATCAAATTGAGGAAGAGGGTGAGAAACCACGAATGGTTCATGGTAAACCGTACCCAGAATGGAGAAAACCCTGGATCCAACGAGATGGGGAGTTCAGAAGCAAGCTGTCAGTTTTCGTGGAGAAAAATCCAAGCCCTGATATATTGAGTATGATGTCAAGTATACCCAATTTAAATTTCACGGTAATAAAAAACTGGTGGAGTGGAATGAAAGTTCTTCAAGAAATAGAGAACCAGAAGTATTTGCCAAAAAGAGTTGCTACTCTTGGATCTAATTTAGCAGCCGTGCACTTCTTTGCATATCGTGAATGTGCTGTCAGGTAATATTGTGTCTAGTAAAGGCTAGGCATATATTTATTAAAATCATTAAATCTGCCATATAAACTTAAAATTGGCACAGTTAGTTTTTAGGGTTCCGTACCCAAACAGTCAAACGGGACCCGATTACTGAGACTTTGCTGTCCATCCGGCCGTCTGTCACCAGGCTGTATCTCATGAACCGTGATAGTTAGCCAGTTCAAATTTCTACATATTATGTATTTTTGTTGCCGCTATAGCAACAAATACTAAAAACAGAATAAAATAAATATTTTAGACTCCCATACAAAAAATATATACTTTTTGCTCATTTTTATAAATAATGGCATGGAACCCTTCATGCGCGAGTTCGACTCACACTTGGCTGGTTATTTTGATTGTTTTAGTAACTTACCCGAGAGCTCACCCAAAATATAGTAATTTGTCTAACACAATTTAAATTAAAGGCCTGTTATTTGGTTACATTACTATACAGCTCAGATTAAATATCCCTCTTTTCACAATCATCAACACCCAATGACTAAGAAATCAATTTTGTTGCAGGTTGAAAGATTCTCCAAGATGGATTTCAGGTGATATAAATGCCTTGAATCTCCCTGATCGCTATACAGATGGATACTTGGTAGAAGCTGTAGACTGTTCCACTTTCCACCACAACGGTATCCGATACGAAGGTTTACAAAACCTGATGAACTTGAATTTCTTAAAGTGGTTAAACTTGAAGAATAATAAGTATGTAGATGTTTGGGGCATAGATAGAATAGCTGGTCAGAATGGCGACACCTTGGAATATTTAGATATAAGTGGTTGTAACATATGTGTAGGATGTATCTTTGCTTTAGTTAGAATGCAAGCTTTAAAGTTTCTAGTCATATCAGACCCTGGTGAAGATATGAAGCTACAGGCTGCTATCTCTATGCTAGAACAACAGAAGCCGGGCTTATTAATAAATGCAATATAGTGAACTTTAGAAATTAGGTACTTGTGAGTTTAGTGTAATTGTTATTAGTTAATAAATAAATTATTGTTAATAATATGTTTGTTTTTTATCACCTTTGTTTTATCCCTTTGTTCCCGTTCAGTCACACCATGTTGTGTGACAGTTACATTGGGAGATAATAACTCTTTGCCACTTTTTTTCCCATTAAGTAGTGTGTTACACTGTTACCCAGTAACAATATGGAGTCACTGAACGGGAACAAACTATTTTAGTTTTATCTATGTAAAAAGCAGTATTTTTAGGGTTACATACCCATAATAAAAACACATATTACTGAGACTTCGCTGTCCGTTTGTCTGTCACCAGGCTGTATCTCATGAACCGTGATAGTTAGCCAGCTGAAATTTCTACAGATTATGTATTTCTGTTGATGCTATAACAAAAAATAATAAAACAAAAAAATATTTAAGGGGGGCTCCCATACAAAAAAGTATTTTTTTTCGTTTTTATAGATAATGGTGCGGAACCGTTCGTGCGCGAGTCCGACTCGCACTTGGCCGGTTTTTTTTTATACTCTGCCCCACACTAGGAATTTCTCCTGCATCGTGGGTGCGTTTACAAACATTTAAACTAACATACACAAACAGCCAGACCCGGAACAACTATCTGTAGGGCATACAAATATTTGTGCCGTGCGGGGATCGAACCCGCGAAACGCAGTGCAGCAGTCGATCGCTCAACCACTGCGCCCACCGTGCCCTCAAAATTATATCCATAGTTATAACTTCTCAATTTGGTATTGTGTCACTGTGCGAGATATATTGTTCGCAGCTTTACATTATGGTTGGTTATTCCACGGCAATGTTTTATATCATATAGCCTATGGGGTAATGTATCTTCCCTTTGGTATATGCAGAATCGTATCAGTAATTCCAAAGATTACCCCTACATATACGCTTACAAAATTTTACTTCTTTATAAAGTAAGTATAGATTTAGGAAAATAAATCGGGCTAAGGCAGGAGAATCGTGATTCAAAATGAAATACGAGAAATATTTTCGAGGTTTTTATGTTTTAACATAAGTTCATACAATGATCCAATATGCTTGAACAAACTGTCCACAACACTATGGGTTGGCTCTCCAGTACCTGCTTACAGTTGGTTTGATAGAGGTTACAATGTCTAAATTTAAAGTGCCACTTATAGGTCCGTCAGTTGGATTCATAAACATTCAAAAAACTTGCTCATGTAAAAATAATATAATAATACAGGGTGGTGGTGGCGTTCTCTGTGCTTTTGTAACAACCGTACTGCGATCGCCAACCCGCCTGCCAAGCGTGGCGACTATGGCAAAATTCCCTAAAATGTCAATGTGGCGACACTTGGCGGAGGCCTATGTCCAGCAATGGACGTCTTTTGGGCCGAAATGATGACGATGACAGGGTGGAAAGTACATCGACGCGAAAATGGTTACCACGTTTTCAGAACATCATTTCGAGCACACAATTTTTTCATCGGTTATTTAAAAGTGCAATACCTGTCAAAATGTATGGAGCTGATTTTTTTAATAATTATCGATGAAAAAGTTCTACATAGGGGGCTCAGAATGATGTACGGAATACCTTGCAACCGTTTTCGCGTCGTTTTCCCATCCATCCTGTATGTGTCAATTCTGATCTTAAAACGTAGGTATATCAGCGAAAAAACATATATCGGTTTCAATCAATACCTGCACGACCTTATGTCCATACATAAAAAAAGGAATCTGTTGGTCCATACCAACAGATTCCTTTTTTTCGCAATTACGGTTTTAGTTGCAACACCCTTTAATTATGACACCGCCATTAGGACACGCGGGTTTTTTGCGGTAACACATACAGTACCGGAAAAACCCGGTTTCAGGGTAAACAAGTTTGTCAGTGAAAGTTACCAGGCTTAGGGCTCATCCCAAAAACACGATTATAGGCGCCCTGACTATGTGGTCTGCGTCACGGTTAGAACTGTGACCAATCACCTGCAACAGAGCAGGTTTGGTCTTGTTGTTTGTTTATTTGGATTAGTATATCTTGGAAAAACCCGTGCACTACGATAAACTGGCTTGACTTAGGGCACGCCGGATAATTTTCGCACGAAATTGGGTTTGTTATCATATCTACTCAATATAAACTTCAATCACTCACTGATAGACAACAGACTGACTAAACCATTGGTTCAAGAACCAGCGGTTTGTTGCGAAAGAAAGCACTAAGGAAGACAGTTTGAAAGTGCATCTCTTTAAGGCGTAAAAGAGAGGAAGATAGTTTATATACATTCTCATAACTAGACGAATCATGACAATGCAAGTTGGTAGTTTTCGCCGATGGGGATTGCCAGGAATGCCACCGGGCTCTTGGCCTGTAAGTATATAAAGCTCTGTATATTTTTATTTAATTTAAAAAGAAATGTAGGTCGTCCGGAGAAGAGATGGGCAGACGACATAGTTGCCATCAGGAGAAAAATCTGGATGTAGCTGGCTCAGGACCGTGGAGATTGGCACAAGAAAAGAGAGGCCTATACCCAGCAGTGGGGGAATTCAGGATGTGGATGATGATGATGATGGGGTTTTTATCTGAGCTGTGGTAGCGTAGGGTTAAAGGCCTCGGTAGTTTGTGGGTTGGTACCCAGTCACACACGTTTCTTTGTGTAATTTCATTCATCACCATTGCTCTCAAAACGGTGAAGGAAACCAGCATGTCCTCGAACCAAACATTTTAGACTGGGCCCGTGTGGTGGATTACAGCCCTCTCCCTCCGAAAGAAAGGAGGGTTGTGTCCGACCAGCGGAATATTAAAGGTCGAAAAATCAGTATATATTTATCCGAGTGACAAAAAGATGTCCGCGAAAAACTCCTGTTTTTTTTGTATGTACCTACCTAATTATTTTCACAATTCAATTTCTGTTAATGATTGTTAACTTGTATCCGAAACATACACATGTCTAAACTCTGTATACTTTTTCCCTAACAAATGTATTGTTTTTTTACAAGAATTAAAAACATAAAATCATTATTTATAGGTAAACAACGAAAACAGCAGCGCGGTGATAGTGCACCCTAATCAGTTGCTACCAGTGCTGCCGCCGCCCACGTCGCACACTATTATCGGTGAGTACATCAATCAAAACATTAAATTCAGTAATATTTTGATGCATACAGGAAAATGTAATCAGAAAGAATTTCTCTTTATCTCTAGATTAGGTTTTTGTAAGTGCCAATGTGGCGCCCTTGTCAATGTAGGTATGCCCGTTTGATCAATAACACTGATCCACACCTGGATAAACGCACTGCTTTCAACCCTCGGTTTAGCGACGAGGAAACGAACGAAACGAAAGAGGTTGGAACATTTGTATAAGAAGCGTGGTTTACTGGCGCTGTTTTATTTTCAATATTGTTGCCACGCATCAAACCCGTATTAATAAATAACTGGTGTCAATACACCAGTTTTGTATGAGAAAAAATCTTCTACAGCCTCATGTTTCCGAGATATAAGCCATCAAAGTTTCATTGAAACTTAGATAGCTTAGCTATACAAAACTTGTTTAAATTGATACCAGCCATTGAATAATACAGGTTTTTTGAGGGGCTAAAGCTGTTCCGAACTCTGATGGCCAAGATTATTGAATTTGATCGCTCGGAAATGTGTCGCTTTAGAAGATTTTGTTTCAAACATAAAGGGGTTGGAAGATTGTATGAAACGTGGCCTGCATAACTTCAGCCATTTTATTTTCTTTCAAAATAGCGGCCACGCATAAAACCCATATTAATCAATAGCTGCTATCAATACAAATCTGTTTTGAATGTGACAAAATCTTCTAAAGCGTCACGTTTCCGAGATATGAGTTATCAAAGTTAGAATCTATTCACTTACGGCACCATCAGTACAACTTTGATTTTATCAGCCACGCATAAAACCTACATATATCAATCAAAAGCTGGCATCAATACAAACAAATATTGTGTGAGATAAAATCTTCTAAAGTGTCACGTTTGTATTGATAGCAGCTATTGATTAGCACAAGTTTAAAGCTTGGCTGATAAAATCAATGTTGTAATAAAATGGCGGAAGTTAAGCAGGCCAAATGATTCAAAGTCCATTTAGTAGTGCAATCATATTTAGGTACTCATATTTAATAAAATATTTAATAATTTCGTGAAAACGGGCACTAGCCCGATTTCTCTTAGGTATTTATAATGTTTGTTTAATCTGCTTTGAATTGTAAAACTTTCCACTACTTTACGGTTTTTTAATTAAAACCAAAATTAAATACAATGTGCGATAATGATTAAAAGGAAGTTTATTTGCAAACGATTTGATTGTTTACGTGATGTTAATCACGTTTGCTTAATAGCCATCAAGTGATTTTAATGTTTTATGTAATTTTTTTCTATTTAACATTTTTTCTAATAAAAAATTTCCGAAATGCCGAAAAAAGAAAAAAAAAATATTTATTTGTCGCAGGGACATGACGTGCAAACAAAATGACAAAAAAAAATTGTTAAAATACAACGCAAAAAAGAAAGAAATATTTAAAGTACAAACAGGACAGAACAAAAAAGTTGACAGCATGACTGCGTTGTGACTGCGACAAGCAGGTTACCACTCAGCAAGATGCAGTGCCATAGGGGACCTACAGCACAGGGTTTCAGTGGTCACCCGCGAACGTACGGAAGCCAAGACAGCATTAATATTTGATAAGTGATAACATAAATAAAAAAATACAAATATAAACCCATACAAAATTTCAATACCTATTCGACCCAAATATATTGGAGCAGCTGATATTTTTTTCGCTATGACTATGTTTTTTTGTGGAGAAACATGTTCCGTCTGTAGCACACTGTTAATTATGTATATACCCTTTCCGTTACACCCTGTATATGTATGTATAAAAGCATGTGTTCAGTCAAACAAAACAAAAAAATACTACCTTCTATACACGTGTAAGAGACAAACACGCAAACGGTTATAATGATGCTTGATGTTCTTTACGCAACCTATTTTACAATAATAACTTAAATTACTTTGAACAAAAATGACAAATTCCCAGATAATAGTCACCTTACGTAGATTGATTCAAAGTTCTAGGAATCAGATTCAGTTGCATAACATGAAAACTTGTGGTAAAACATACAAGCAGAACCTAGTTCGCTAAGGTTACTATACATTTGTTCTATAACTATCTCGGATAACTATTAACTGTGCGATGATGTTAGTTCTTCACGAGTGTCATAGATGGCGCTGTAGTACTTTTTGTTCTATGTTACTGTAGTACTTTTTGTAGTGACGCTACATTGTGCCAACAGTAGGTCTCAGGCAACACATTTTCCTGGCAGTGCCTTGTCCTGCTATTAAGTGGTTTCTCTGCTACGGGCATAAAATGAAACACAGTTCGGTAAGATTGCATGAGGTCTCTCCCCACAGTATCAGGCAACACATTCCCCTGGCAGTCCCTGGTGCCGCTGCTGAGCGGCTCCCCGCCGCCCGCGAGCGCGGCGCCCGGGCCGGCCGCGCCGCCCTCGCCGCGCACGCCGCGCACGCCCCGCACGCCGCACACGCCTCACACGCCGCACACGCCCGCGCCGCTTATCAAGACTGAGGATCAGATTAAGACAGAGGCTAGCGGTATGTTTCTAGGTGATATCATAACAACACACCTGAAATCCCTGAAGGGGTAGGCAGACGTGTACCTAATAGGTACTATACCCACAGTTCACCCGTTACACCCATTTAAGTCCCATGTGATAGAGGGTGAGCCAACTGGCATCATGCGGGAGCAGATCCACTCCGCAGCTGTTACTGATAACTTTCTGATGGAAAATTCCAATAAAACTTTGCCCGACCTGGGAATCCAACCCAGAACCTCGAGAACATGTCATAATACTTTGTATGTAGTACGGGCCATAATCCTACATGCGGGCCAGGTGTTGCTTGCGCGCCTTTAAAGGATCTGAATCGATTTCGTACCTAAGTAGGCCGCTGCAAACACGAATCCCCACCCGTGCCGATATGTAGAACCGATGCAATGTAAGTTGGCTCTATGGCATGGTAACGCCAGCTTTAGTGGCAGATGTCATGAAAGTCTTCAGCTTTTATCTGCCCGTCTCATAAGTGCAAAAACTTTGAAACGAGGAAACACCATGAAGCTGAGCATGTGCCATTCTTTCAGTAGAAAACGTTTACATAATTCGTTCGAATTTGAACTCGAATTTGACTCATAAAACTCAATTCACTTGTATTCTGTTTGTCAACCAAAGACAAACAATGTATTCCAGACCTCCCGATGTGCATAGACGTAGATGACGAGGTGTTCGAGTCCGAAGACTCTGGGGTCGGTGGACTTAATTCGCCTGCTATTCAAGAAAAGGTAAGGAGCAGCTTATTAAGAAATATTTGTTACAAAAGCTTAACCTTTGATATAAAGGATGGAAAGGACACGGACGAGAGCAGATTCTAAACCACTTCAGATCGAAATTCATATTATATTGTTCCATACATTTTGGACCGTGTTGGTATTGCACTTTTGTAGGAAAAAGGTGATTTTAAAAAAAACCCATGTAAATTTTCTATTTGGGGGAGGTGATGAGATAGTGCGTTCTTGCCAACATATCATCTTTAAATCAGGCATAATCGGAACCTCTGAGGTCCAAGAGAGAGCCTATAATGACTAAGTAAAGGTTCAGCAGCTTTAGGTTGCAGTCAGAATATTTGTTTTTATTGATTGACCATAATTTCATGATTGTTAACGGGATATTGAAAAAAGTTTAAGCTCCGCAAATTCACTGCCCTCACTGCTCATTCTGATCAAAAAACAATCTCTATGTGAAACACAATGTTTACCTTCTACTTACAGAAAGAACGGATGCGTATCCGCCGTCCCATGAACGCCTTCATGATATTCTCGAAGCGCCACCGTCAGATCGTGCACCAGATGCATCCCAATCAGGACAACCGTACGGTCAGCAAGATCCTCGGAGAGTGGTGGTACTCCCTCAAGCCTGAAGAGAAGGAGAAGTACAACGAGCTTGCTAGTGAGGTAAGAAACTGTTTTGGAAGTATTAAACTGTAAAACACTGCAGGCAACCATAAACGTACATAGGTTAGTTTTTAGGGTTCCGTAGCCGAATGGCAAAAAACGGAACCCTTATAGATTCGTCATGTCTGTCTGTCTGTCCGTCTGTATGTCACAGCCACTTATTTCCGAAACTATAAGAACTATACTGTTGAAACTTGGTTAGTAGATGTATTCTGTAAACTGCATTAGGATTTTCACACAAAAATAGAAAAAAAACAATAAATTAAGGGGGTCCCCATACTTAGAACTGAAAACCAAAAAAAAAAAAATCATCAAACCCATACTTGTGGGGTATCTATGGATAGGTCTTTAAAAATGATATTGATGTTTCTAATATCATTTTTTTCTAAACTGAATAGTTTGCGCTAGAGCCACTTCCAAAGTGGTAAAATGTGTGTCCCCCCCCCTCTAATTTCTAAAGTAAGAGGAGGAAAATTCTGAAAATATTTAGGATTGTAGAACGTAAAAAAAACTATCAACGAAAATTGGTTTCAATAAGATATGATGTTTAGTTTTTGAGATATGGGACTTTTTCATCAAACTGCAGCAGTAACTTTGTTTTTCATAAACATACTATGAAAAACAAATTTAGTTTTGCGGTTGTGTGGAAGTTTACTAACTAATACTACTAACTAATGAATGACAGTTCAAAATATTGTTATTATATTGTTTGGAGCTATGGAACCCTGTGTGCGAGTAAGACTCGCACTTGGCCGGTTTTTTTTTTTCATTATTCTCTTTTCACATCTACTTTGCGGCAATCAAACAATAACGGGAATTAAGACACAACAAATAGATCCAAAATAATAATTAAAAATGTAAAAGTATCAAAATTATAGGGCGGCAAAAAATTCCACACCTCCACATCACTGTCATCAGGAAAAGTGCCCAGAAAGCTAGCTGCATTGCCATGTTGTATGGCAATGCTAATTCTTTGGCCAAAAAAAAAGGCCAGCCCTCTGGTCACGTGAAGAGTCGAGCAACCGTTTGGCGATATCCCGAAATACTAGGTGGGCACTCGGGCCCCATGGCCTTTAAACGACTCTAACACATAACTAAGTTGTTTACCAATTAAGTTGTATTTGCGCAGTTTAAGGGTGTCCGCGGCTAAATCGGCTTCCACGTCAGCGATGTGAGGATGGGCAGGCGAAAGGGTGACGATTTCTCTGGGACTTTGATAGACTTGTCAGTGGAAACAAGACAGAAAGGTTGACCGATTTAACATGTCCACTGCTGTACACCAAGCTTAAATAAATAAACAACCCAACAGCAACCTTATTGTAATGAATATTACACAGCCGAGCAATGAAAAAGTTCCACCCACAAAATGCCGACAAACAACTTAATATCTCCTAAGACATAGAACCTAGGTTCATAAATTGAAAACTATAATGAAATCTATTTTATTATGCAAACTTAAACTCTTTTAAATACTGGTCTTTTTGAAGCCATGGATAAAACAAGTAGAAAAACAAAATTTTAGGGTTTGAAAATATCGGAATATATTTGCTTCTTTTTTTGTTTTGCTGTTGATTTCATCCTTGTTTTCGCCGTTGCACGTTGTGAAAGAATTCTTAAATTGTAAAGTCTTACGGCTCTCGTATCCATAAATCATGTCTATATCACCCGAGGGTTGTACGAGAATCATCACTATGGTGGAATTGGGGACCAGACAAAGAAATACTGCCAGAATAATGGGCGTGACCCATACTACTGTCCGACGAGTGATCCAAAGGTTTAGGGAGACTGGATTAAACCTGAGAAGACCAGGTACTGGCAAGCCAAGGTGCACAACAGTCCGAGAAGATCGTTTAATTGCGGCAGCAATGTTAAGAAATCGACATCAGATGGGAGTTGCGGTTCAACAACAACTTCTGCAAGTTCGAAGGGAGCCAATAAGTGAGTGGACAGTCAGGAGACGTCTTGCCGAAAGAGTTTCGAATCCTTACAGGCCAGCAAATGGCCGAAAACATAAACGGCTAAAAAAAATATAAAAGGGATAAATTATAAAAGGGCGTCAAAAACTCCTCCTCAACTCTGTCAGCTGGTCGTTACCAGCTGACCAAGAGACTGGCGGCGATGCCACGTTGTAAGGCAATACTTATAGCCTCTGGCCAAGGTAAAACCCAGCCCTTGGGTCACGGGAACCGTCAACTAGGCGTTTAGAAATTTCCTTAAAAAGGCTGTGAGCACTCGGACTCCACGGCCCCAGAGTTTCAACCCCAAACGGCTCGAAAATGTAGTTACCGTAAAGGTATATTTACGCCGCTTGAGGTTCTCCTCAGCAGCAGCGGCAGTGCCTGTACAACACGATGAACTTGGAAGATGTGATGGCGCAAGAGTATCGACGCAAGTTTCGTCCCACTCTAAAGGCCTACCCATCTTCCAAGGAAACAAAGACATGCCGTCCGGTCTTTTGCCATCGTCTCGTACCAAGCCATTGGGCTCTAAGATAGCTGGAACGCCGACGGTAACAAGAGCTCGTCGGATGATGTCGTTTATGTTCGCGTGCCGCGCAAAACGGCCCGCACTTCGGCTGCATGACAGGCCTTGGTGTCCGAGGCTGTTGACAGCTTCACCACAGTGACAGCGATGAGGAGTGCAGCAGGCGGCACCAAGACGTAAGGCAGCTGCGAGGCGGAAGGTCGTGTCGTCGAACAAAGTGCCTATGCTCGACGACGGGAGTGCGTGAAGCCAAAGACGATGAAGAAGCCATCAGTGTATAGATTTTAACTTTGATAGCTCATATCTCGAAAACGTGGCACTTTAGAGGATTGTGGGATAGCTATCTATAGGTACAAGCTGTTGTTTTGCATCCTCGTCAAATTCAAGGAGGTAACTATGCTAATGATTCTCGACCCGAATCAATAATTAAATGGGTATGTAATTTTCTTTTTTTGTCTTTTTTACGAATACGCTAAATTTGAATCACCTTTTTTTTAGGATTGAAAATCATCAAATAACTTCTTCCGCTCTCCGGAGTGGAAGGAAGTGTCAGACTTGACTGACTAAAACCCATCCATGTTCCTTCTTAGCCCTTTGTGTTCCAGGGCCACGGTATCTCTATCGAACAACCCGCAGCCCTGGCAGGCATCGGCCCTCTGGGACCCCTTCCGATTTGCTGACATCTCCGTGAGGCGCGCGTGGAACACGAACGCGCCGTCGGCACGGCCTGTCGTCATAGGACGGACGGACGGTGAGCTAGCCCATTACTCACCGTCCACAGTCCCGTGCCTACGGTGGCCGGGGGCCACTGGTTGCCCCCCGACGCCTGGGGCGTCTCCCGCGGCGGCTGAGACGTGAGGTTCTCTCCATCTCACGTTCCGCCACCTCCTTCGCTAGCATGACTGCTTCGCAGAAGGTGGCGACGGCTTCCCATTCCCTCTCGCTCCGGACCATGGATTGAACCAGGGCCGGACACAAAAGGTCGCCGCCGCCAATCGCCGCTACGAGGACACGGCGTGGCTCAGCCCAAGCGGGGCATCTCAGCGGGAGAGCTCCACGGTGTGCTCCACCGTGTCCTCCGGCCGATCCTCGCAGTGGTGACACCCGGGCGTTTCCTCCCGCCCGATTCGGTGCAGGAACCTCCCGAAACAACCGTGTGCGGTGAGGACCTGCGACAGTCGCTCTCTCCATGTCGCAAGTTTGAATCACCTGCGTTTTAAACACGATACGTCCGATTCTCGCCTTATAACCGCGCTTTTACACATACAAACAATTTCAAACATTTATTCGATAATTTCTTATTCCCTAAGCCACGTTAAGAGGGTTATTCTGAAATACTGAGAAATATAAACAACAAAAAAGCAGCGTTTTTAAATAATAACTAAGTAGCGTAATTTAAATTGATTATGTATGTCTTTTGTGACAATCTCCTGAATTTTGACGAGGATGCAAAACAACATCTTGTATAGGTCGTATGCGTAGCAGCATCTTTAAAAAAAAATCGCGGGTTGATAATAGTTGAACATAACGGAATATATCCCATGGCTATGTAGTTGGGAAAAGGCTAGGCAGGTGATGATGAAATTAAACTTTGCAATAATTCATCATCATCATCATTTCAGCCGAAAGACGTCCACTGCTGGACATAGGCCTCCCCCAACGCCACATTGACTTACGGGGGTTTTGCCATAATCGCCACGCTTGGCAAGCGGTTTGGCGATCGCGGTACGGTTGTTACAAAAGTACAGAGAACGCTGCTGCCCATTCTCTGGCAAGTCCCTTAGTCGCCTCTTGCGACACCCACGGGAAGATATGGGATGGTGCTATTCTTTACGTCCTACACCATACAGAACAATAATTAGTATGTTCTTTTGTTCTCAGATCAAAGAAGCCCTCATCAAAGCTCACCCCGAATGGACATGGTGCAACAAAGATCGCAGGAAGTCTTCCAGCAGTAAAGATCCTACTGGATCTATGCCACAGGTAACATAAACTGTTCTTATAAATACTGTTAAGTACGAATCATTGCAATTTCAACCTTGGGCTAAGACTAGACTGCCATCTAAATTGGAAGGTTCAAATTGACTACATAAGATCTAAAATAACATCTTTATTGGGCTCACTACGAAACATCGTACACTGTCTGCCATATAGTGTACGCCAGACAATATACAATTCTTTAGTAAAGCCACATATACTGTACTTAATCGAAATCTGGGGCAATGCACCTAAAACAAACTTAAAAGACCTACAAATTGCGCAAAACAAAATAATTAAAATGCTTTTTCATTACGATTACTTATCACCTACAATCAAAATATACAAGGACACGAAACTCTTGAGCATCAAACAACTTCACGTGTACTGCACCTGCATACTCATTAAAAAAATACTCAATAAAACCATACATACACAGATTTCATTCACCAAAACACACCAATTGCATAACCGTAGCAGTCGTAGAAAAAACCGGCCAAGTGCGAGTCTTACTCGCACACAGGGTTCCATAGCTCCAAACAATATAATAACAATATTTTGAACTGTCATTCATTAGTTAGTAGTATTAGTTAGTAAACTTCCACACAACCGCAAAACTAAATTTGTTTTTCATAGTATGTTTATGAAAAACAAAGTTACTGCTGCAGTTTGATGAAAAAGTCCCATATCTCAAAAACTAAACATCATATCTTATTGAAACCAATTTTCGTTGATAGTTTTTTTTACGTTCTACAATCCTAAATATTTTCAGAATTTTCCTCCTCTTACTTTAGAAATTAGAGGGGGGGGGACACACATTTTACCACTTTGGAAGTGGCTCTAGCGCAAACTATTCAGTTTAGAAAAAATGATATTAGAAACATCAATATCATTTTTGAAGACCTATCCATAGATACCCCACACGTATGGGTTTGATGAAAATTTTTTTTTTGGTTTTCAGTTCTAAGTATGGGGACCCCCTTAATTTATTGTTTTTTTTCTATTTTTGTGTGAAAATCCTAATGCGGTTTACAGAATACATCTACTTACCAAGTTTCAACAGTATAGTTTTTATAGTTTCGGAAATAAGTGGCTGTGACATACAGACGGACAGACAGACAGACAGACAGACAGACAGACAGACAGACATGACGAATCTATAAGGGTTCCGTTTTTTGCCATTCGGCTACGGAACCCTAAAAAATCACATCGTACTTCCTCGAGTGCGAACCACTAGAGGTAGAAGATCACTTGTTTATGAGGGAGTACAACTTTACAATAAATTACCAGATGAGATAAAGGGTGCGAATTCGATCAATATTTTTAAAACCAAATTAAAAAAATATATTCCTCAACATATCAGTATTCATTAAAAAAACTATAAACGAAAGTTGTACTACTGACTAGTGTATCTGCATTGTGACAACGGGACCGCACTCTTTATGTCAAGGTAGGGTAATTACGCACAACGGCACAGTGTGAGATTTTTGGAAGTACCCACGAACTTAAATACATAATATGTAACTTGTCAATAGTTAGTTGTGTTTCGTTTTTTTAATTATAATTTTTATTAGTTTAGTTAATTTGTAAGTCCGACTGTCCGAGTGTCGAAGGACAATATGATAAGTATTTTTTAATACAGTTGCTCAAAAAGTGGCGTATTGCAGGGACTTTTAGCGTTCGGGATTTTTTTTTTTTTTTTTTTAATTTAATTCACAAAACTGATGTACAATCCCAAATGAAATAAAAAGTTACAAAACAATATTAATGATTGACATCTACTGGATGTGAATCTAGCATGCATATTATCAGTAAAACATTATATATATAAAAAAATAAAACGATAGTTGAACAAAACTTACAAATTGTGAACTTTTCCAAAATTAATGAAAAAGTTTTGGGAAAGACAAATTAAATATAAGAGAAATTAATGTGATGTGGGCTATTACACACTCGAGCTTTTTCTTTACCTTTCCCGAACTCGTGCGTACTCTTTCCCAACTGTCAAAATAATGTATATTAAAAAGAAAAAAAAAACAACTACGGAGTTTTTACTAAAAAAAAATCATAGATGTTTTAATGTTTCATGCAAATATTTCTAAAACGAAGCTACTAATTTGTTTCAATACCAGATTTAATGATTTGATTCAATGAGTTAGGTTTGGTTTCATTTCATTTTCATTTCATATCAATAAAAAAAATCTACTGAAGACTTGGCTGTATGGGCATAGTTCCCTATGCCTACCCAGAATGAGTGAAGAAAACAAAAAAAAAACTCTGCTAATATTCTTTTATTGTTGGCGCCATTTTCCAAAAATTTCTTTATTAAATTGCTTCATTTTTTCGCAACTGTATTAAAAATAGTTGTTCAATACACGTGCGGAACCGTCATTGCAACTTGTTCCGACTGTCAACCCTCACCTTCGGCTGCGCCTCGGCTCGGGTAGACATTTGTCGGAACTCTTTGCAATGACAGGCTTTCCGCACTCGCAATGAAATATACTATTTTTTATGTTTAAATTTGTTCTCATGTAAGTGAAATGTAATTTCTTTATGAGAATTAAATGTCTTTAACCAGAACCTTAACTTTTTGCTACAATGTTGTGATAATGAGCTCGTGGGTAGATAATAACAGCTTCGCGGGTGGATCTTAAGGTTAAACCGCGCTTGTCTAGGTTGGTCCGTGGATGGGTCACCGCCCATTATTATATCGAGTTTCCTTCGTGCCTCAGAAAGCACGTTCAGCTGTTGGTCCCGGATGTCATTTGTGGATCTTTGACAGTCGTTACAGGTGGTCCGAAAGTCTGACAACCAGTCTTACCAAGGGTTAGACAGGAAGCCGACCCCAACATAGTTAGGAAAAAGCTAAGCAAATGATGATGAATTTTTGCTGCAGTGATCATACAACTGGTCAAACATAAATTCTTTTCCGATCTATTTTTAGTAAATCCTAGAGTGGACAGGAATTTAGTTTGCAAACTATGTATTACTCGTACACTAGATGATGGCCAGTCGCATATTGTATTTGTTTAGTTTTTGTATTATTTTTTAAAGTAGAAGTATATCTTTAATTCATCCATAATTTGTGTTTACAGAGTCCTCGAACGCCATCCGAGGTGATGACGAGCGGGTCCCTGACTATCAATGCAGACCTACCAGTGCCGGTAGCTTCGTACAACCATATTGGATCACCGCAGCTCAGTGATGATTTGCAAATGGTATGTTTGTTCTTAAGTTTAAAGGTCTAATGGGAGTAGTTGGGAATAGAGACAAATATCTCTATTCCGAACTGCCCCCGGAGTTGGTTATTCTTGGACAAATGATGAGTCATCACAGGGTAAAAGATAATGGAGCACTGTATTTCTGTACATATTTATTCGCTGTGTTTCATATTTGTATGTATATTTGATAGGCCGTAGTTGCCTGAAAATAAAGTTGCAAACAAAACAAACAAGGTGGCAGGGGACACACTGACCGATGCACAAACGGTTACCAAGTATTCAGGACATCATTCTCAATCCCACCCATAGAGGAGCTCGTGGGTAAATAATAACAGCCGCACGGGTCGATCTTTAAGGTTAAGCCGTGCTTGCCGAGGTTGGTCCGTAATGACCATAATTACATACTAAGTTTCCTCCGTGCTTCGGAAAGCATGTTAAGCCGTTGGTCCCGGTTGTCATTTGTAGATCTTTGACTGACGTTACGAGTAGTCAGAAGCCAAAAGTATGACATACAGTCTTACCAAGGGGTATCGCATTACCCAGTTACTGGGTTGTGGAGGTCAAATAGGCAGTCGCTTAATGTAAAATTACTGGAACTCGGCTGCATCCGGTTAGACTGGAAGCCGACCCCAAGATGGTTTGAGAAAAGGCTAGGCAGATGATGATTCTCAATCCATCCATATTTAAATTTTTATCAGTTATTAAAACAAAATAGCTCTTTCTACAATAGTGCAATACCTACACGGCCCAGATATACGGAACAGCAGATTTTCTAAAATATTACTCGTGGCTATGGCAGCTTCCCATTGGTGAAAGAATCTTGGAAATCGGATCAGCAGTTCGAATCTTATATATTTACTAGCTGTGCCCGCGGCTTCGCTCACGTGACCCCTTACTCTTATAGCATTGTCAGGGAAAACATGGTAACGTAAAATCGTAGTTCCTAACATACTCTACATATAATATACTAATAAACTGGCTTACTGTTAGTTACTTAAACCCGTTGGCACGCACGGCAACCAATCAAACTGTGCAAAACAAAATAAAGCTGAACTCTCATTGGTAACAAAGCGAGGTTAGGTTATACTGGAGATGTATAACTTGTGTGTGTGTGTCGCCGTGTGTGCTATAGGTACTACTACTACACTATACTATCTTTGTTTTAAGTATTAATGGAA
This sequence comes from Cerastis rubricosa, assembly GCA_949152445.1. Classification (NCBI taxonomy): domain Eukaryota; kingdom Metazoa; phylum Arthropoda; class Insecta; order Lepidoptera; family Noctuidae; genus Cerastis; species Cerastis rubricosa. The sequence goes on from OX424547.1 coordinate 8,383,196, forward strand.
CTCTTAGCAATGTAAATATGACCAGCACAGATACAGAACTTCCAAGTTTGGTTTTTCAACGCATTTTAGTGCATTCATTGCGCACTTATGAAATCTATCCATTTTGGATATACCATACTCGTACGTTTAGTCGTAAATCCGTAATATTCTAATCATAGTGATACTTACTAAACATGTACTTCCATAGTTGTACGTGTTATAGCAGCTCAATGTGAATACGGGGCTCCCGACCAGACCATGGCTGACTTGTGTCCAAAGTGTCCCTGCGTTTTAGAGGACCTTCTGTCAAAAGTGGTACTGAAACCGCAAATAACGTAGCCACCTGGGTGTTAATAATCTCATATGACGTACCATCGATGCGAAAGAAGAAGAAGAACAGAGCAATAATGTTAGATCTTGTATTTCTAATGATAGACCATGATTGGCAAAGCGGATACTTTTCCAAGGACTCTGGTGGACGGACGAAAATAAGTTGAAGCGTTGACGCAGGCATCACGCAGATCTGTAATGTAACAAATACTGTCGAAGCTAGCCCTTCATCTATTCACCATAATAAAATTATGTTGACTATTATCAATTTTTTGCTCCGAAGTTCAAAAGCAGGTGCAGTCACATTGAAACGTTACAGACGTGCCATGAAAAAACATGTACTTACTTTTTTAACTTAGTTTAATTTGACCATAAGTTTAGTTTTTTTCGTGTTTGTAATGAAATTACTCTGTATGGTGTCGGACGTAAAGAATAACACCATCCCATTTCTTCCCATGGGTGTCGTAAGAGGCGACTAAGGGATTTTCCAGAGAATGGGCAGCAGCGTTCTTTGTGCTTTTGTAACAACCGTACTGCGATCGCCAACCCGCCTGCCAAGCGTGGCGGTTATGGCAAAACCCCCCATGTTATGTCAATGTGGCGAAATTTGGAGGAGGCCTATGTCCAGCAGTGGACGTCTTTTGGGCTGAAATGATGATGATGAATGAAATTACCTATCTGTTTTTTAAATGCATATTTTAATAAGAAAACATAGTTTACATATAGTATCAACACATCTATTTATACCTTACAGCCCTGTAGGGACAAAAATATAGACACAACCAATACATAAGGTTTTAACAAAAAGTTAGCATTGACTTAGTTTAATCAGGCAACCCATTCGCAATATTTTATTTGTGTTGTGCATGTAAAAAAATAAAATTCCAAAACAAATTCAGGAACTCTATGATTTGCGGCAGTCATACCGCATGTATCAACAGACTGATTAATAATTAAAATGGGAAGTGTATTATTAAGCACCATTTAGAAACATTGATTGGGATTGTTATCTAGAATTCTAGATCTAGTCTAGAGTGAATGTGTAACCTATGTGAGTAGTGTTGGGATTTTATCCGGATAAATACTCAAAATGGATAAATACTCAATAAATGTCCGTTTTTACTCGAGTATTTATCCAAAAAGCGGATAAAAACTACCTATAGTTTTAGTTACGTTATCTTACGTAAATGTTGTTATTTTACAAGCAAAAGGATTGAAATAAATGCAAATCGGAAAATATAGTTTTGTACCGTGCTTTATTAATCACTTTAATAATAACAAAAAGCCTGTCATACTCAATCATGGATATTTTCGGCAAGCACTGTCTAAGTTAGATAAAGTTATTAATTTGTGATAAAGTTATTAATCACAAAATTTGTTACTTAAATCAGTGTAATATTAAGAAAATTACATAATAAGTAGAGAAAAATACTAAAATAACAACAGATCCATACAATCATAATCTTTTTCGTGATAAAATATAGATCACGTTAACAATAAGACAATATTGTAATAACAATGGCTTCACTGCACTTATGAATATTCTGCCAATTACTGATATTTTCTTAAATTAACTACTATCCATATTAGACGCTTGTTCACCATTATCAGAAAAGCAATTTATAAACTGGAATTCACTTCCCGATTCTCTCAAATCCAATGATTCTTCATCAATATCTCTCTGTACTGGACATGGTGATGGAAAGTCTTCATCGCCACTGTCGCTGTCTGCACTCTCTTGGATAAAAATGAACATGCAACAATCTATGCTGATTGACACAACTGTAAATTGTATTGTCATCTAATTCTAAGTTATGTTCGAATTTACAAGTTTCTAGCTCATCGGGAATAAAGCAGGTTACAAATTCGTAAGAGTTTGTAAAAGTATTTTTAATTACACAATAAACATTGGTGTTCAATCACTATAACACTACCCAAGTAACCATTTGGATTAGCACAATTCAAATTATTTAACTTACCTTGAAACGTTATAACACAACTTCAAAAACAATAAACAAGTCCGTAGATATTATGTTGTTGTAAAACTTACATGCGTGTGCGCTCTTTATGACGAAAACCTGGGTGCGTATTGCCAAAATGTATGTTACCACAGACATCCATAGTCTGTGCTGGACCGCTTAGTGCTCGTTACACTAAAGAGCCAAATTTATTTCAACACAGACATTCTCTGTATTAGTGTACATTATGGCCGTCCTTTTCAAAGAAAACTACGTACGAGTGCAGAGCAAAGGATTTGGCAGTGTAGTGAAATACATTAAGGAGAACTTAGGATGCAAGAGCGAGCCAAGCGAGCTCGGGACATTGGGCACCCCGACTCGGACAGGTTAGGTTTGAAGGGGATGTCGGGGTCTAGTGAGCGAGCGGAGCGAGCGAACTAAGACCCCGACATCCCCTTCGTGTCAGGTTACTGTAAACCCTGCAAACGGGATTAGGAGCCCCGCGTTATGGAGCTGAGGTTTGAGGTTTGCTTTAATAGGATAGCGTAATGTACAATTTTTGGTTTTAGTTTCACATTAAAATGACATTGTGGTTGTCTGTACTCGTAAGTATTGCGCTCTAATACTCTTAAGCAAAATGTCTTTCAACACAGACATTGTCTGGGCCAGTATTATGCTTTTCATTCATTAAGCAAACTACCTGCGAGCACAGAGCAACCCGTGTCTGTGGTAAAATACAGTTTGGCAATACGCAAGCGGTCCAGCACAGACTATGGATGTCTGTGGTAACATACAGTTTGGCATTACGTAACCTGGGCTCTACACAGACACTATGCGGCGCGGGGGTAGAGGGCAAGATAAGCAAAAAAAAAGAAACGGGACAAAAGGTGGCTGGGATAGGGTATATTAAGAACCACGTTGTTTCGTTTTGACATCAAAAGTAGTAATGTAATAGTGTAGTATTTTGGAAAGCCCAAATAACAATACTAGTCATTAAATTTTAAAAAATAACCACCCGATTCGCAAAAAATATAAATATCCATCATTTTGAGTAAATATCCGATAAAAATGGTTGAAAACGAGTATTTATCCATTTCGGATAAATACTCGAGTAATTATCTTCCGAGAATTTATCCACTGCCCATCACTATATGTGAGCTACTACCTTTGATTGAAATACACACATCAAAAGTGTCTAGGGATCAACATATATTTTTGCAATAACTTTTCTCCTGATTGATATTAATTAAAATTTTCTTTAAGGATTCATCAAATAAAGTGTTTTCGTTTGTCACAGTAACGATAAACCAAGTCACCTTTGCATTAATAAAGAAATTTGCCATTTTCTAATAAAGGGATTTTTGACATTTGAACCACTAACATTAAAGTTCGAAAAAAAGACTGAAATAACAGTTTTCTTTAAAATTTTATTGGGTAACTTAAACAATTAATAATCCGTGTTTCTACCGCGAACACTAACAACACAAGAACATCGGTTTGGCATACTCAAAATGAGTTCATCCAAATCACGCTGTGGAATGGCCGCCCATGTTCGTTGCAACAACAAAAAAAGGTCTTCTTGCGACTGGATACCCTCCATATTCGGCAGAGCTCTTCTCTGTAGCATATCCCATGCATGCTCAATCGGGTTCAAGTCTGGCGACTGAGCAGGCCAGGGCAGGACATTGATGTTAGGTGCGGCGAGAGTCTGTCTTACAACTCTTGCGGTGTGCGGTCGTGCATTATCATGCATTAACTGAAATAAGGGACCGATTTGCACTTGTAGAGGAACGATGACGTCTGATACAATCGTCTCAGCATAAATTTGAGCGTTGAGGTTGCCTCTGATCCAAATCAACTCAGTTCTTCCGCCGATCCAAATACCCGCCCATACCATGATGGTTCCACCACTATAAGGATGGACTTCCTGGCAGGATTTTAATCGCTGTTGGCGTCCAGGGGTTCTCCAGTGTCGTATACGTCTTGTATCCGGTCTCATACCAAAACGAGACTCATCAGAAAAGCACACGAAACGCCATTGTTCTTCTGCCCAATTTCTGTGTTCAAGAGCCCATTGATATCGAATCCTACGATTGTGCATTGCTATAGGTGGTACCCGTAGCGGTCTTCGGGAATGAAGGTTCACTTCATCCAAGCGGTTTCTGACTGTTTGGTCGCTAATTAAGTTCCCTGAAGAGTGATGAAGCCTCACGGCTAACATCATGGCGGTTATTGTTGGAGCTCTTCGAGTTAAGATTTGAATGTATCGGTCTTGTCTCCGTGTGGTGCAGCAATACCGTCCTCCATGGCGCTCAGCCACGGTACCAGTGCTTCGGTAACGTGTCCAAAGTCGACTGATAACACTCTGACTTGTATTCAGAGCTAAAGCCACAGTACGTTGCCGGGAACCAGCTTCTATCATTCCCACGGCTCTGAACATTTCTTCCCTGCTTAAATGACGTCGCTGCTCCATAATAACGTTGGTTTTAATCAGTAGTAGGGAAACAGTAGCACTAATAATGTCTTCAATGCGTTGTATGTTTTTATAGGGAAAATATTGACAGCTGATTTTCATCTTTTACTCGAATTTGATTCACAGTTCCTGATTCAAATTATGAAATGCACCAAAAAGGATCCATATAAATTTATAAAATCATAAATTTATTACAAAGCCACATCTCAATCTCAAGAAATCCGCATAAAAATGCTTGATCCCTAGACACTTTTGATGTGTGTAGATGGCTGATAGTCACTCTGTCACGGAAAATCTTAACATCGCGATTCAGAAAATGGCGACCAATGCACAACGCCCTCTATTGACCATGGAGATAAACTGCCAAAATATTATGTATGGAAAGCAATCGAACAAACACTCTGCTACGTAGATCTTCAAAGCAGCGCCATTAAGAGTACCTTTTCCTATCATAACTTTTTGAAAACCCCGGTCAGTCGATTTAAAAGTAATCTTGTAAGCACATTTTATTCATTGGTACCATTTTAGTCCAATAGATGTCGTTAAATATATCTTACCTTACGTAATGATGAAAAGATTTTCTCGAAAACTTTATTCATATATCTTTTGATAGAGAGCACAGATTGCAATGAAACAAAAACTAAATGTTACTTCAAGTTACGCACAATTGTTGTGTATAAAAGTTATCTACATTGCTTTCGTACATTTACGTGATGCCCGAACAAATAAACAGACAAACAGACAAAAATTCTAAAAATGCTGGAAATGGGTTCTGTTGGTTGTCCTTTAACACCCTGGCAATTTTTTTTGGAAATATTTTCGATGTACAAAAACGATTTTTCAACAGATTTATTATATGTATATAGATTACGGTTACAGCCATCGCAGACCCTAGAAAAGCCGCCAGCAGCGGTACAGAGCATAGAGATCGACCTGAAATGCGGAGAGAAAGTGACAGACTCTGACTCTGAAGGACTGGACACACGAGACTATTTGCCATCGCACCACGACCATACTAGAAGGCCTAAACCTATTAAAGCTTGGTAAGATTCGTTATTACATAGTTTTTTTAGACCTTAGCAAACTTTAACTTACAAAATTCTTGCAAGTTTTTGATTAATGGCTCTGCCCACGATGTTTCTGGTATCCTCCCGGCCGCAGATATAGATGTACTCTCTCTTTTCTCAGTCTCTTAGTAGTCCGATATAGTAGATGTCCACCATAAAAAAGTTAACCTAAGGCAAAACTTGCAATGATGGCATTTTATAAGTATTCTACTCTTTGGTGGCGTTATAATGTATACGTCATTCTATATGTTGTCAATTTTAACAAAGTAAGTGAAAATGTTGAACTAACAGGACTTTTTAATTTCCAGGGATGGTTCGTCGGACAATCTCCTCGGCGGTATAACTGCATCCAGTCCAGGGGTATCTAAAGGTTTCCAGCCGACTGGACGTGCTTTCAAGTCTACTCATGCTGATACCAGTAAGTTATTACATCAGATACATACCTACTATTAGATGAAATATAAACAAGGAATGTGAAGGATGATGAGGGTAACGGTGGTGGATGTAGACAATGTAAAAGATGCTTGTCAGAAGCAAAGCTCGTGGCGTTCTGTAAAGGTTTCTACAAGCCAAACGCAAGTCATTAGTACCTGATCGGGTTCATATTGGGCGTGAGCGCGGGCCCGACACACTTCGCCTGCTGCCGCCCTTGCTGGTCGTTCTTGCTGGTCGCAGCGCGGGGCGGCGCGTCGTTGCGGTTGATATTGATTGAATGAGTTTTATTTCAGAAAACAATGAAGATCTATAGAGGTTTTGGTTTGTAGAAGCCTATTCGTGTCTGCTTGCTCCTTAGGAAATAAGCTTTCAATTTTTCAAAGGCAACTTTTTAAAATCAGAAATGTTACCCAATATTACAGTACATTCAAAATCCCCCTTCTTCCCAGACGAGAACCACCGGCAATGGGCAGCCTTCACCCAGCAGCTGAGCGCGCCCCCGGCCGCGCCCCCCGCCGCGTGCAGCCCGCACAGCCTGACGCACAGCGTGCAGGGCATCTCGCTGAGCACGCCCAACCTCACCACGCAGGCCGCGCTCGACAACGCCATCGCGTCCATCATGCACTCGCCCACTAATACGTGCGGGGTTCAGGTAATTGTAAACGGTTTCATATGACCTGATTTTTTTTTACATTAAACTTTGCCTCCTGGGCCTAAACAGTGTAATATGGTAGTAACTTCGATATGACAAGAAGAAGATTTTATTACAAAAGTTAACATTTCAATAGATTTAAAACAGCGAAGTCAAGAACACACAAAAACACAGAACAGAGAAGCGAATTGGTCAAGAGCTCGTCATGGGAAATACTACTAGCATACCCCGTTAGCTCCCGCAGGTAGGGTGCCGCGGGGCTCCGGTGTTGCGGCCGGGTGCTCACGACCCAATCATAAAAAAACAAGACGCCCAGTAAAGTATGATAGCCCAGGTTATCATAACCATACAACTTTTATTCAGTTTTTTTTTTTTTTTTTTGAGCAAATAGTAGCCAAAGCTTCGAGGTCACTGGGTTTTGTTATGAGACTCGCAGGTGCTTCAAGAGGGCCAAGACAAGACCCTTAAGATTATTTATTGCTCTTTTGTGAGAAGTCACCTCGAATATGCATCACAAATTTGGAACCCTTGTTATGGCAAATACATTGATCGTACCTATTGAAAATATACAAAAAAGATTTATTCGCCTTCTATGTTTTCGGCTACATATACTATACCATTCTGATAATTACTTAAATCTTTGCAAGAAATTTAATTTGCAACCACTTATAATCGTCGTTGCACCTTTCTTTTGAAAATAATTTGTAACGAGATTGATTGTCCTGATCTCCTGCATAAACTGCGCTTCAATGTCCCCAGGAGATCGGTTAGATTTACTCCGCCTATCTCCATTCCTTTTTCTTATTCTAACTTCAGGCAAAATTCATACATGGTGCGAGCGAGTAGAGACTTTAATATTCTTTGTAAAGAGTTCTCATTTGACCCATTTACAACTAAAACCTATTTGGCACGCTCTCGGCTGAATTCTGACTTTTTTAAAAGTGTTTAGTTCTTTTTTAGTGTTTATTCTTATTGTTCTTTATCTTAATATATAAAATTCTCGTGTCACAGTTTTCGTTGCCATACTCCTCCGAAACGGCTTGACCGATTTTAATGAAATTTTGTGTGTATATCGGGTAGGTCTGAGAATCGGCCAACATCTATTTTTCATATCCATAAAAAACCCCGCGAACGAAGTCGCGGGCAGCAGCTAGTTTATTCATATAAATCGTGCTTGTTAGTGATCCTAAGTTTTCTACTACTTTTTCTATTTCTAGTCGTGAGAACCTGTAATTGGCTCTATGTATCATATACAATTGCTATCCATCTGTTACAGCTGTTGGTTCTCCTATGATTAAATAAATAAATAAACCGGGCAAAAATCCAGGCTCCGTGGCTGATATTGAGAAATTCATGATGGAAAAACCCAATAAAATTAATTATCCAAGCTGGGAATCGAACCCAGGGCCTCGTGCTCAGCAGTCGCGCTCCAGACCACTAGACTATCGAGACCGTCAATAATTACATAGTATGTATAACAATAGTACCCCAGGGGTGAAAGTAACTTATTTAGGCCCGAGACGGGGTTTGGCGCCCGAATGAAGTGAGGGCGCCAATAGTTCGAGGGAATTAATAAGTCTTTAACCCGAGGTAGACACTGCTTTATATTATGAATGCAAGGAAAGTAAAAATAAAAACATGAATTAGCTAAAGAAAAAATTAGTACATTTTATTTTGGATTACCGCTTTCCCACCAATTTTGTTTTTTTTTCTGTGGCCAGCCAGCTATTCAGCCATTAATTTTCATTTTTATCATTGAAAAAATGGTAAATATTTTGCCCAACTCCATGTTATTTTAAAGAAATTGTTGAAACTAAATTAGGTATAATAAAGTTATTTTAAAAAAAAATATTAATTTTACATCGTGGCTGCATAGAAAGTTGGAATATGGTTCAATAAAAATGTCAAAATAGAACTAGTTTTTTTTTTATAATTTGACATCTGTCAGTTGAAAGCGATTCTCCCTAGGGATGAAAAGTATTACTTTCATCCCGCTCCTCAGGCAACTTCAGACCTACTTTCAGAGTATGAGTAATGAAAAAAATATTATCTCTCTGGTCGTCCACAGGTGATCTCAAGCGGCATGTCCAACACGATACCGACGCCGACTTCGACGCACACATCGACGCCTCTCAGCAACCCCGTGCTCAAGAGTTTCGCCTTCTTCGAGAGTACTATTGGTGATAACTCACCTTGTGAGTAATCCTGCATTTCATCTATCTATCGTTTTGTCGTCAGTTTTATAAATCCCTAGCTTCTTTCCGTGACTAAGTCTGCGAGGCCTCATTTACAGGCATAAAAAGTTTCCTATGTGTTAATCGAACTTATAAACTACCTGTGTGTCCGATTTTATCCAAATCCGTTCAGCTGTTTTTGCGTACAAGAGTAACAAACATTCGCTTTTATTAGTACGACGTTTAAAACCAGGACATGTCAAGAGATGTCATACAAAAGCAATGCATCAAATCACTTTGTGGCAATTTTCATTATTTATATTTTCTTGACTGACTTTACTTATTCTTTATTCCGAAAGAAGATTCTCGTATCTTCACCACCACATGAACATCTTCCAAGTTTTTAATGATGTGTATTCTGTCAGGTCCAGGGCCACTAAACCTATCGCTGGAAGCGTCTGGAAACCTGCTGCTGAAGTCGAGCCAGGCGTCCCTGAGTCCCGCGTCCGAGCAGTCGATGCACTGCGTACACCTGCAGAGACTCTATGTGCCAACCTACAATAATGGTGAGTTTATATTGATGATAAGCTTCCCACGCAAGCCACGTAGATTACAGACCACTCGCTTGCAGTGTCGGTCTGGGAATGGGTGAATTCCCATTACATACTTAGTTTCTTCCGTGCCTCGGAAAGCTCGACAACTCGTCGGTCTCGACTTTCCCCAGTGACCCGAAAGTTGCATCCAGCCTTACCATGGGTTATCGTATTACCCATTACTAACTGGGTTGTGAAGGTCAGATAGGCAGTCGCTTTATGTGTATTACTGCCATTAAGCTGCGTATGGTTAGACTGAAAGGCGACCCCTACATAGTTGGGAAAAGGCTAGGCAGATGATAAATTATTAGCAACTATATACCTCTCATAATTAGACGAGAACGGAGTTGTTAATGTTCGTTTATCTAACTAAAGCATTTACATTAGTTATTTATTATTTACATTTACATTATAATGTGCCTATTATATGATCCAAATTTGTTGATTGAAATAAAGGAATTGAATTGAATTAGAAACAAGAAGAAGAAAGAACGACAAAATATTTATTTGTCGCAAGGACATGACGTGCATACAAAAAAAAACAATAAACATACAACGCATCACAAATATTTATACATTCAAAAGGACAGAACAAAAAAAGTTGCCAGGTTGCATTAGCAGCTAATGTTATTAACTGACCCAGAACTTTACTACCATCAGCTCGCAAATGAAAATTTACCACAAAAAAGCAGTTGCAGGTTGTAGGTATTGGGCTACCTGTCTTCTGAAGATAATTCGTAATTCTCATCGCTTCGTTATAAGAAGATGTGGTAATAAATCAATTCCTGTAGATTATATGTAATATTAAAGGGCTTTTAATACACACCAGAGATGTTATGGATATGATACTTCGGATATGGATATAGGAATAAAATTACATATATCGGTTTCGGATACGGTTTCGGATATGTAATTATTTCGGATTATCCGTTAGTTTCGGATAGTTTCGGATACGGATATTAGATTGAAGTAAAATATAAACACAAATAGTACGCAATAATTTGGTTCGTTATAGGTTTTATCTAGTCTAGGCTATCATTTGGTATTATAATCAGTCATATAGGTAAGTAATTATTTAAAGATATATGTTATGAATTTATGATAAAGATTATGTTATGACTAGAAATAACAAACAAAATGCAAGATTCACGTGGCGCGCGTGCGGCGAAACAAAAACCAGTCGAAACTTGTCGTTTTATTTAGATTCCGCCCTCACACCTTAACTATCCGAAACTTGTGAAACAGATACGGTTACGGATATTTTCGGATATCCGATAGTTTCGGTTACGGTTACGGATATTTTCGGATATCCGATAGTTTCGGTTACGGTTACGGAGCTCCATAACATCCCTGTTACACACGAAAGTAGATAATTAGTTTTGAGAAGTTCCATGAAGATGTTTTCGCGGCACTCAATGCACACGTCTTTTCGGGTTGCATTCTGTGTCAATTGAATCTTCCATACAATTTCCTGTATCATGAATATTTACGTGGTTATTAAGCCGCAACTGAATGGAATTAATGTTGAACAGCGTTGTCAATTTTCCCGTAGTTACTGTGACAGTAGTTTTGTTTAAGCAACATTTTTCATTGATGTGCCGCTCCTTTTGGTCGAACCGTGATGTTTTATAGCCTTTCTCGATAAATAGGCTATCTAACACTAAAATAATTTTTCAATTCGAACCTGTAGTTCCCGAGATAAGCGCGTTCATAACTAACTCTTCAGCTTTATAGTGATAAGCAAGCTGCAACTTCATCTTATTACTCTTGTAAAGCGTAATATTTTTCACAATATTATGACACTTCTTTCTTTTGTTTTCTTGTTGTAGAAGCAGTATTATAATTTGTCGATGACTATTAATGCATTGTTCACAGAAGTAGAGATGCCCAAGAACAACAACCAAAGCGTGCCGAACCTGCTGTGCGGAACATCTGTGATAGTATCACAAAGTAACAACAATACTGCTCCTGCTACTCCTAAAACTACCACGTGAGTATTTAATATAATCTCTGATTTATGGACATCTTTCTGCTGAGATCATCATGCTCTTGCCCCTATCCCAATTTATTTGGGGTCGGCGCAGCATGCCTTCTTTTTCCATACTTCTCTATTACTTGTCATCTTGTCAGATACCCATATATATCACGCCATATTCACACAGTCCATCTATCGTTTCTTTGGTCTTCCTCTCCTCTTATACCAATCCACATTCATACTCAGAACCTTCCTCACGACATGATGATGATGATGTTAAATGAACATTATCCGTTCATTCAGCATCATCATGTCTGTTTATTTTCAAATGTGCTCATTTTCCTGTTTCAAGATTAGCTTGATTTGGATATTCAACTAAAAACCGAAAACATGTCTTTCGTGTATTTTTTTTTTTAACTTCATTTATAGAAAGCAATTTACCGCGTCAATATTTCAACCCTCTAGTAGGATGACTCCTTGTAAATTTTAACGCTTTTTTCCCTTATCAGGCAATGGGAGACCCCTGTGGAAGAAGCCCGTCCATTCCCTCTAGCGCCGACGCCTGCGCAGCTCGGCAGAGCGCCGCTACAGAAGAGACTTAATCGAGGTAAGACTCATACATGTACAGTCGGCATCAGAATTCGGTTAACACTTATCAATATAACACCAAGTTTTCTGTTGATCGATGTAATCTAATGTAATATTGTTTTAATTTGTGTAACCATTGATGAAAATATTGTTATGTCTTTTACTACAGTCTGTTCATATGGATCGTTCTAAAACTAAGACCTCTTACAATTTTGGATATGTATAGCGACTTTCGTTGCTGATCGTACCTCTGTACCTCATATAAGCTTCACCACCAAACTTCCGATTAGCCTCATACTTGCTACCTCTCTTTCGAAATCTAGCTGACCCGGTAGACTTTATCCAGTCCTAATAGAGTTTTCTAAGTATTCAGATACATTTTCCTCACGTAAAATTCTCTTATCTGATCAAATCACTCCAGTCGATCTCAAGTTATGTGCCCAATGAACAGCGTTTGATTTTTATTTGTAGCTGAAAATAAATAGGTATAAAATTGTTTATTATCTTTGTGACATATTTTCACTACTAATTTTTTTCTTTAATAGCTGGCTCATTTGAAATATCAGGAAAAAGAATAACCATCCACCCAAGTAATGCCTGATATCTTATCATACATGTTCATAAACCAGTATCCTAATGCCACCTTCTCATCAGGAATATCCACTGGCTCCACAGGCAGCAACGATCCAGCGACTTCGACCGGCTGCAGTGTCAACGTGCCTCGGTCCGAGGCGTCGATGAACAATGGGACCTTGAGTTCGGATGACGCGACGTCGCCTAAGCAACATAACGACATACCCAGTCCTTCGCACAAGACGACGCGGTTCAAGAAACGTAATGAAGATGGGAGGAACAAGTATGTATACGAAAGAAGTAGCGTTGAATAATTAAAATGCGAATTGAAGTATATGGAAGTAAATGGGTTCTCTGAAATGTCGCAACCTCGCGTAGTAGTAGTGTGTAACCAGTAGTAACGAATTTATGACGATGTCACCTAGCCGATATCGGTCACAGCGAACACAGCTGCATTCGAGGGTTGGTACGATGCAGTAACCAATTAAAATTAGTCGCCTATCTTAAGCAAACACGTATCAGCGTAACATCAACTTTTGGACCCTTTTTTAGAATCGAGCTCCTCTAACTTACCAGCCAGACTGTTGATATTACTAGGAAGATCGTTCTGTCACTTCTTCTCCCCAGCTGAAATACTTTTATAGAGTGCGGGAGTTTTGGGAGATTATTTTTTGCCGTTCAAATACACCAACAAGGAAAAGATTTCTTGTTTTTGAAGTGAAAACTTCTTTAGCCGCGTTGAGCGATTTTTGGTAGGTGAAAAATGTTTGTGTTCGCATCACCGACACGATCGCGGCGAACTGCGCCAGACTTGCGACCCGTTTTAAAAATCAAACAAACAACAATTCCACTTCTTTTGAGTTTTCACTTTTTTTCTGTAAGAAAATAATAACAAAATCCTTAGCACATGCTTTTCTTAGCGTATACTAACTAGTTCCTTGGTTGTATCACAGAGTACTGGAGGCAGTGGACTTCGAGAAAAAATTCAGCACCCTGCCGCAGTTCAAGCCGGAGGCCTGCAGCCCGAGCGCCATGGTGGTGCCGCGCAGTCCACAGCTCTACATGCGGAGGAAACCAAGCAAGATGGGTACGTTCACTTGCACAGTTAAACATAATGCAACGGACTTAGTTTGAACATTCTGCTTTTAATACCCTTTTGATGCCCTTTTATAGTTTATTGTTAGTTAATTGAATAGTTTTTAGTTGTAATTATTATTTCTTCTTTGTTATGTACAGAGGAAGAAAACACAATGGTAACGCCGCAGTTAGAACAAGAAGTGATGATGGGCAACGGGATGCCGACGCCTCCCTCCTACGGGACCCCGTACACGAGCACTAACAAACTCGTCGGAACCACCTTCTTTGGACCCGACTTCAATCTGAATACTTATAAAGGTACATATTATGTGGCTTTCTTTTTATCATTGATCATCCGACCCACGCAACTTCGTCTGCGACACATTTTCCCCGTTTTGCAACATTTTTCATTGATGCTCCGCTCCTATTGGTCGTAGCGCAATGTTATGCCTATAACCTTCCGCGATAAATGGGCTACCCAACACTAAAATCATTTTTCAATTCAAACCAAGTAGTTCCCGAGATAAGCGCGTTCAGCCAAACAAACAAACAAACTCTTCAGCTATAATACATTGTTACCCCAGGGGTGAAACTAACTTATTTAGTCCCGCAATAGTTCGAGGGACTAAATAAGTCTTTAACCCGAGGTAAACACTGTGCTTTTCATTACGAATACAAAGAAAGTAAAAAAATATAAACATGAATTAGTCAAAGAAAAAAATAGTACATTTTATTTCGGATTGCCGCTTTCCCACCTATTTTGTTTTTTTTTCTGTGGCCAGCCAGCTATTCAGCCATTATTTTTCATTTTCATCATTGAAAAAATGCTAAATATTTTGCCCAACTCTATGTTATTTTAAAGAAATTCTTGAAACTAAATCATAAAAAAGTTATTTAAAAAATATATATTCTTTAATCAATACTTAACTTTAAGTTATTTCAATTTTACATCCTGGCTGCATAGAAAGTTGGAACATGGTTCACAAAAATGTGAAAATAGAAGTAGTTTTTTTTTATAATTTGCCATCTGTCAGTTGAAAGTGATTATCCCTAGGGATGAAAAGTATTACTTTCATCCCGCTCCTCAGGCAACTTAAGACCTACTTTCAGAGTATGAGTAATGAAAATTGCTCACTCATTATAATAAAAAATTGCCTATAATATTAGTAAACTATTTCGTTATGTAGATAAATACTGTTTTAAAAATTAGCTCACGCCACGATTTCGCTTCGCAAGTCGTGATGTTAAACCTTAAATTCCAGTGCTACGTACACACGGCGACATGGTTTCGTTTTGTATAGATTTCCCGTACAATGAGAGATCTTCATAAACTGGTTTTGTAATAGCTTCATTGGTCGTTGTGCGTACAATTTGTGATTCGTTTGGTTTGCAAGCTACGCATTTGTGCCTAGCTTGGTCATGGGTCGCAAAAAACCGTCCCGCCTACAATTATATACAAAGCGAAGCTAACTACACAAGCGTATTTTTTTGTGTGCTACTGTGGGGAGGGTCCTTGCGTCCATAGTCAAGGTGACTTCCCACAGTGCGTAAGCCCATGCTTAGGTCGACTGTGATGAAGTTGTACCTAATTCTCCTCACAGTTGTATATAACTGTTTGTCACACTGTGATGACAAGTGCCCTGATGAACTGCGTCGTGTTGTGGTCAGTGTCGTCAGAAGGCATGGAGGACATGTCGCCTCGCACGCCGTGCTCGGGCAGCGCGGGCGGCGCGCGCGGCGAGGCGGGGCACCGGCGCGTGCTGGAGCAGCGCCGCCACCTCGTGCTCAAGCTGTTCCAGGAGCACGGCATGTTCCCCACCACGCAGGCCACCACGCACTTCCAGGTGAGGCGGCAACACATATGCAAGCTTACAAAACAAAAACTATTTATTGGACTCGCGCAGGACACGAATAAAAAAAATAGTTATATTAACAAAAAGAAAAAAAAAAGTCAAAATAAACTAGTTCTGTACGAGGCGAAAAGGCCCTATCTCAGCATGGTGCTGTAGTAACATTTTAAAAAAGTCACTGCGCTGGTATTCTGATAGGGCCCAAAGTTATGCCACGGTCAGATACGAATAAATATTTTATAATAAAAAATATTTAAAATAAAGGGTCTTAAGATAATAAATGATGTTTATTTTGCAAATAGGTGTTAACAAACACTTTTACGCGTCGTATTTTTTAAAAACTAGATGAGGCTGGTGTTTCTTACCTACTTCTGAGAAGAAACGGCCGAAACAAACTCGGAGGTCATAGTCTCTTTTAAGGTCCAGACATAATCTTGGCCAACTCACATGAGGACTTCGAGATGGTTTAAGTAAGACCGTAACGGGCACGAGCTGCGTTTGCTCAATTTATAACAAGAGTCGTCTGCGTGTTCCTGTACGTCCGTGTTCATAACGCAACGAGCCACAGTCGCCGCATGGTGGGTGTAGCGTGAACTACCTACTTCAGATGACATGTTCGTGAAGGTTCGGATCAGTGGCTCGGCTCGCGCCCGCGAAAGTCTAGCATAAATCTTCCTTTACTATGCGGTTCCACTGATAAAACATTCAACTAATAGAAAAGAGAATTATAAGGAAACTTGGATGTTAAAAGACTGCCTCGTCGGTCTAGTGGTCGCAAGCGTACTGCTGAGCATGAGGTCCCGGGTTCGAGTCCCAGGTCGGGAGCGTTAATGGGTTTTCCATCAGGAATTTCTCAGTAGCAGCCACGGAGTTTGGATTTGTGCCCGGTTGATGGCTATAGACTCGCCCCCTATTACATGGGACTTAAAAAAAAATAACAGGCGAAATGTGGGTGTACTAAATGGGGACTCTGCATAACCCTTCGGGGATTGCACAGGCGTGATGTTATGTTATGGAAGTTACAAGTATTTCACCAAGTTTACATAAACATTTATAATGCCTTCTTTCAGTCATTGGATCTCATACTCCAACCGATAAAGCTTTTTCTTGATTATTCTTTTTTTAATTGCAGGCAAGTCACATGGACATTTTCCCGACAAAGAAGGCTTTACAACTGAAGATTCGCGAAGTGAGGCAGAAACTGATGGCCCAGTCAAATCTTACGCCCCCCTCCGAAGTGAAAACCCCTACTAGTAAGTAGGGGTAGGGGGTTCTATAGTGTCAATCGTACTTTCCAGGTTATTAAAAATAAAGTAATTAAAATACTAATCCTGTATAGACTCGTAGTAAACTTTATCATTTCCACGATAAAGAATACTTACATCATGCTAGAAATTGTTTGGGTGACATTAATTTTTGTGAGGATTGTCAAAGACATACTGCGCCGACCTCAAATAAATTGGGATAAGGCCAAGAGACTGATTTTAATGTCATTTATATGGTTCTTGTGTGTTTACCTTAATTGATTTTCTTTGCGTGTTCTGTATGGTGTCGGACGTAAAGAATAGCACCATCCTATATCTTCCCGTGGGTGGCAAGAGGCGACTAAGGGACTTTCCAGAGAATGGGCAGTAGCGTTATCTGTGCTTTTGTTACAACCGTACTGCGATCGCCAACCCGCCTGCCAAGCGTGGCGATTATGGCAAAACCCCCCTTATATCAATGTGGCGACACTTGGGGGAGACCTATGTCCAGCAGTGGACGTCTTTCGACTGAAACGATGATGATGATGATTTACTTTATTTCGGATTTCTTGCTTGTAAAAATTATCTGCTGCCCCATACAAAATTTCAATACCTATTCGACCCAAATATATGGGGCCGCTGATGTGTATGTCCGATGGATAAACATGTTCAGTTTAATGGTCTGTAGCACACCCTTAAATATGTATATACCCCCCCCCCCCGTACCTATGTAATTAATTTTTATTTCAGTAAATTCTCCAATCGCGTCCCTGCAGCCCACCTCGACGGCAGTTAGCGCTGCGGCTACACCATCTTCATAAAGTAATACTGGACTACGTTTCCCAATGGTACCTACCCTAATACCAATCCTGACCTTACTAAACTAACAAAAAAAAAATTGACAATTTTATTAGTTTTATGTAATTCCCACCGAGTACAAACTTTCTCCCTTATAAGAGTGCAAAATATCAATAGATCCCCCACAGGTATAAAGATAAACATAACTGACATGTTATAGACTTCTGCAGCAAATCGAGGACAATTTGTTTTATATTTACCGTATTTCATAGAAAACCCGGGGATATGCCCTGCAAAGACTCTCGATGATTACCTCGAGGTAACGTCTGCTTCACGACCCGAAGGAACCGATAGTCTTTTGCTTACAGTTAAAAAACCACATAAAAAGCATCGTTACAAACAATCAGTAGGTGGATCAAGCAGACCCTAGCGGAGAGCGGGGTCGACGTCACAGTGTTCAGTGCGCACAGCACGCGCCACGCCTCCACCTCGGCGGCGGCCTCCCTTGGAGTCTTTGCTGACACCATCAGGAAGACGGCTTGGCTGGGCTAGCTCGTCTAAAACGTTTGCTCGGTTCTATAACCGACCATAATGGATGATGGAATATTTGCTCGATCTGTCTGCGCCATAAGTAATTTAAATCCAGAGTAATAAATTACCATATACCTAATATGTAAGTCTCAAACTTATTAAATCAAAATACATTTAGATATTTATTGTTTTAGTGCTAAGGTACTTAATTTATAATAATATACCATTAAGAACAAATTGTTTTTTTTTTGTTATTCCAGTTAAAGTCTTCTACTGATAAGTGAAGTTTTATTTACTAATCTGAAAACCTATCTCTAAACATCTTCATGGTTATTTGTATCTGAAGAATGAAGCGACGAAATATAATATGAGATCAAACGAACTTCTTGAAGTGAAGTTCGATGATTATTATATGAGTCGCTTCATTCGAAGATACAAAGTCCTCACCCACCCAAACTCGTCGTAGAAAACTGATCTCTAAACAAAAATGAAGTTCACAGCACGAACATCACGCAGTGTGGTAGACAGATAAAAAAAAAAGAATGACAATCAACTAAAGTCGATTCTTTAAACGTGCGAATAGAGCCTTGTAGAATAAAGGCACTACATGGTTATTTGTATCTTCGAATGAAGCGACTCATATAATAATGATCGAACTTCACTTCAAGAAGTTCGTTTTATCTCTTAAAGGTTGTGTAATAGGGGGCGAGCCTATAATTCTGGTACAAATTCAGAATCCGTGGCTACTTAGAAATTCCAGATGAATGGCAATGAATAAAAATTTATTTATTTATCAGAATCATAAAGAAATGTTACCTTCATTGCATGCATGATAATCGAAATATAGTTTTTGTTGTATGAGATTCCTATTTTAGCGGTGAGGTGGCAACGAACTACAGAAAAATTAAGGAGTGAAACAAGACTAAATGATGGCGTGCGAATTGATTCATGTAATGTTTCCCAAAAAGTACCAAGCTCGCATGAATTTAAGGTGGTATGTATTTTCATAATTCTGTGTGGGTACAGTTCTTCTAGTAACAAAAACTAGGATTTAAATACCATCTTGGACTCATGCCAGCCCAGTACAGTACAGGTTCGATCGCTGGTCTAGTCATGCAGATAACAGATTATGAATGTTGTCTCGAGTCTGGGTTGTTGTGGTTATGTCGGTTGTTTCTGATATTTAAACATCACTAACTTTTCTAACTAATCTTTGCATTATGTCAAGCTATATTTCAACAATAATCTCAAAAAGGTGTACTTTATGAGATCAGCGTTCTGTTGAGTTACAGTGGGAAACAAAACGTGGCTCTGAGTTAGTGTTACTTGTTGAGACATTTTCTCCCAATGGGTAACAAACAACGTGAGGTGACTGGGGGTCTACTCTCTTTCTCCGAAACGTAACTTCAGCAACGAACGAAAATTAAACGTTTGTGATCATTTGCGGACACACACAATAAAATTTAATACATTCGTTCACGTTAATTGTCTGTGAATTCGAACTTCTTGTGTGCGTCCGCAAACGATATAGATTAGGGTCACAAACGTAACTACGTTTAATTTTCGTTCGTTGTCGAAGTTAAGTTTCGGAGAAAGAGAGTAGACCCCCTGAACGGAAACAAACAGTTTTAGTTTTATCTATGTAGAAAGCTGAAATATTATACCCATAGTTATAACTTCTCAATTTGGTATTGTCACTGTGTGAGACATATTTTTCACTAGCTTTTGTTCGCAGCTTTGCTTGCATTGTGGTTGGTTATTCCACGGCAATGTTTTATATATAGCCTATAAAGGGAAGATACATTACCCATGTATCTTCCCTTTAGTATAAGCAGAATCGTATCAGTAATTCCAAAGATTACCTAGGGGTAATCTTAAATTAAAGAAGTAGTTGTAAAGTATAGTTTTAGGAAAATAAATCGGGATAAGGCAGGAGAATCGTGATTCAAAATAAAATACGAGAAATGTTTTCGAGGTTTTTATGTTTTAACATAAGTTCATACAATGATCCAATATGCTTGAACAAACTGTCCACAACACTATGGGTTGGCTCTCTATTACCTGCTCACAGTTGGTTTGTTGTTGGTTACAATGTCTAAATTTAAAGTGCCACTTATTGGTCCGTCAGTTGGATTCATAAACATTCAAAAAACTTGCTCATGTAAAAGTGGTTACTGATTCAGATATTCAGTTTTCTTTTGATTGTTTTGTCTCTAATTCAATCTAATATACATTAAATTGAACACTTAAAATCTAAATAAATCATCTAAACAAGATATTTACATTTACCATTTTGACTAAACAATTACACTAATAGCTTATGTAGAAGAAATAAATAACGAATATGAAATGCTTTATTTAAAATGTCCTTTCGAAATAATTGCTAATATTTCTTAAAATATAACATTTAACTTGTTATGCAACATAGTTAATTCAGTCTAATAAAGTAAAACTGTCTATTATCTGTTGTTTATTGACTGACAAAGCCTAGAGCTGAGAATTATTTCAGAAACACAATATTCTGCATCAATGAATCAAAATATGAATAAGTTTTGAAAGTCAATAACGCACTAGAAATATGCAGCTATTTAAGATTTTTCATATTTGTTATTACTATAACACACATAAAAGACATTCACTCAAAACTCAACATACCATCAAAACTATAACTATAATTATTTCAACAAGAGGCAAACTTAAAGATATGGACAGTTTAAAAACAAATTGAAACATTTAGTACAAACCATCGCAATCATAAACCATGGAGGAAACCTTCTATTTATTTTTATATATTTATTAGATATTGCAACGAAGTGTGTAAATAATAGGTCTTTACCTATGAAATTGCCGTATTGCAGTACAGACTTTTTCAAACAAAAAAAAGTTTTGATTGGCTATGAGTTCTAAATTCAAATTAATTTTGTTTTAAAAATATGACATTCTATTTACAAAATCAGTCTTTTGTTTATTGATTAGCGTTGTATTTTCATTACATTTCAACATTTTTCCTCATAATGGATACTTTGAAATTTCGTGTAATTATGGAATATGAGTTCCGTCGTGGCACCAACGCGGCACAAACGACCCGTAACATCAACGACGTTTACGGAGAGAACTGTACAAACGAACGCACAACCCGTTATTGGTTTGCTCGGTTCCGTTCTGGGAATTTTGACTTGAAAAATGAACCTCGTGGTCGTCCGGAAACTTTGGTCAACAATGATGAATTAAAGGTGATTGTTGAAGCTGATGAAACTCAATCTACAGCTGAGCTGGCAGCAGCTTTTGATGTTAGCATTAAAACAATATTGGTCCATTTGCGACAGATTGGCAAGATAAAAAAGCTTGATAGATGGGTGCTCCACGAACTTAACGATCGCCAGCGCAACGTACGCGTCGAGACTTGCCTTGCGCTGCTTAACAGGCACAGAAATGAAGGAATTTTGAACCGAATTGTTACGTGCGACGAAAAATGGATTCTTTTTGACAATCGAAAGCGCTCAGCAAGTTGGTTAGATCCTGGTTCGGTACCAAAGCAATGTGCAAAACGAAAAATGACCCCTAGAAAGGTGATGGTCACAGTTTGGTGGTCTAGTGCTGGTGTGATTCATCATAGCTTTTTACAAAACGGCGAGAGCATTACTGCAGATGTGTACATTGAAGAACTGACCACAATGATGGCGAAACTCGCACGTCTGCAACAAGCTTTGGTCAATCGGTCGTCTCCACTGCTACTTCACGACAACGCGCGGCCCCATACTGCACAACAGACCGTCTCTAAGCTGCATGAGTTGGGTTTGGAAGCTCTCCCTCATCCGCCATACTCACCAGATCTTGCGCCTTCCGACTATTACTTTTTCAAAAATTTGGACAACTTTTTAGCGGGAAAAAAATTCAATTCCCGAGAGGCAGTACAAAACGCCTTTGAAGAGTTTGTTGTCTCCCGTCCAGCTGATTTTTTCAAGAAGGGCATCCATAAACTGCCACAGCGTTGGCAAAGATGCATTGATTGCAGGGGTGATTACTTTGAATAAAAGAAATAAATAAGTTCGACAAAAAAAATACTTTAACTTTTTTCAAACAAAACGGCAATTTCATAGGTAAAGACCTAATATGTCAGCATGTATGCTTTCATAGATATTTCATAAAGTTATTCGACAAACTAAATGCGAAATTGCTTTTACGTAACTTTAGTATCTATTAATTAAAACGCTCTTAATTATATTTTGATATTATTTGAAATGTTTACACCAAAATCTATGAAATCTTATGGAAACATACATGTTGTAGTGCGTGTGAAAAAAATAAAATACATGAACCTACATTAATTTCGTAAAAATAATCGAATTAAAATCGTTTCGTAACTGAACGCTCGAAGGAAATATCAACAGTTTTCACTAACTCGGGATGATATCACCTGCCACAACAAGATATTGATTAGTAAATATATTTCTATTATATTGATATACTGTAAAATTGAAAACCAATCTTATTATATGGGTGTTATTCTGAGTCAAAGTTAAAGTTATTTCACTGATTAAGAAAAGAGGCCCTTACTTTGAATTAATTACCCTGCTTTCCTCAACGTTAACAAAAAGTACAATCGTCACCACGTACATGTGACACGAAACAGCGTCCAGGTTGAATAACTAATTCAAATTAGGGACGAAAATATATTTGTATATTACTACTAACTGGTAACGACAGTTCTATTATTTATTTATGAGTTAAAATGTATGACAACAATGAGGATTATGATGAATTGACTACGCGGGGTGTCGTACCAAATCCCGCTAGTTTTATATTGATAAATTGATAAGATACATGATCACGCTAGAGGTCATTAGATGTATGACAAGAGAAACATTAATAAGAACAAACTGTCGAGTTTTGGTACCGGCCCCGTCTACTTGTCTATCGAGATACAATATTTAACCGTGCGAAAATATCTCTTAAGTTTTATACTCTTAATAAATTCATTTCACTTCCGGACTCCTAAAGCAATTATCTAAATACTATTAACGCCGAAGAGATCATTTAAAAAATACAATTTTGATATACATAACATTTGTATTGGCCGAAATTTCACATGTATAAATTATATATTTATCTTTTTATCTATAATATAATTAGTATTATCTAAATAAAACCTTAATTACTTTGAGAGCCAGGAATACTTAGTGCTAGTATACAATACAACTAATATTTACAATGAGATTATTATATTGTATAAATATTGATTTATCTAGTGTCGTTACTGATTTGAGCTATTTTTGTAAACCATAGCAATATGTTTTAAAAATGGATCACTACGTCGATCGCTTACTGACAGAAAGAGTTATAATTATTAAAATGTTTACAATTTGTGTCACTCGTCACGATTCATCCATACATAAAGTATCATAAACACTCGACAACTCGCTCGATAAATCACTGTACAACGTACATTATTAAAAGTAATTAAATAAGTAGACGTTATTCTAATAAAATGAAATAATTTGAAACACTTGGAAGACCAACATCACAACATAAATAGAAAACAATACAAAATAATAGAGACTTAAACGATTGTGAAAATGTTCGCACCAAAGTTCCTTGCATCAACCTCACTCGACGAGTTCATACAACTCGCGCCCCTCACTATGTGTTGCAGTACACATCACTTATTTAGGTCTCTAGATTCGCACAACTTGTACACTATCTTGAATAGTTTCAATGTTTTCTCAATTTATGATAACACCCTTAGTGTCCGTTTTTGTAAATGCAATTATCAATGACATGATAATTCTCACTGATTACTCATAATCTCAGTTGTTGAAACTGTTCACGATAAATTAGTATTCAATCATTGCAAATGAAAAAATATTGCTATTTTACTAGTTGAATATTATTGATTGACAATGTGTTGATAAATAAAGACCCCCATTTATCACTAAATCAATTTCCATAAGACATTCTTACACGCAACTCGCTCAATACATAATTGAGTGAAGGCAACATTTAAATAAACAATATCTCTCGATAAACACACAAATCTGGAGTAAATATACTATATCAGCTAAATATATCAATTGCAAATACATAATTCTCTAAAATATATAACTACATTGTTTGTAATAAAGTAATTCTCATATTGCAACGAAATTCAACTGGTTGGTTCTATAAAATTATTTGCTTTTATTAGAATGGGTGATATATTATTTATATTGAATGACTCTTCAGATAAATCAAATTTAAAGACAATACCGAGAGAATAAAAAACATACTTTTGAGCATTTAGAAATCAAAATAAAGTCAATTACAGGATATGAAATCTTCTATGCTTTATTTTAGTATTAATGTCTAGCAGAAGGGTTATTTTCGATGTAACTATCCCATCTTAGTTGATAAGTGGTTTTGCAACAACACAGAATTCAGTCATACAGCACTCACCAACAAAAGTACTTAAATACAAATATACAAATAAGAATTGAGATCGTGCCCATAATGACGATGAAATAAATGATTTATTAATTAAATAACCAATTAAAAGCGAATAAAGATATGTTTCTATTAATCTGAGGGTGCTCTAATGTCGTCAAGTTGAAAACTTTCACACTACAAAAACTATTTCATACAATCTGACTTTATAGGACCCTTAGAAGAAAGAAGTCGGTATTTTTTTGTGATTTTTTGCTTTTTTTGTATTACTTGTAATGTAAAACACTATATGAATATCTCATAACCATTTGACTGCTTTTACTCACTTATAGGGAAGCCTCACTAGGCGGCCGGCCGCGAGAGTCAGTGTAGCTGCTACAGCTTGGCTGCCCAGTGCATATAACATAGAGGAATCAATATTGGTTAAGTTCAAAATATACTATTGGAAGAGGGAACAAACCATTAGTACCACTGTTATTTTTCAGATAAAACTACTTTACTTTAAAACATACATTTTAAATCAACGAATCAATTAGACCATGCATCGCCAATTCTCACGGACTTAACATTACCAATTAATTTTTATGATTTTTTCAACTTTTTATTAATTAAAAAAGTATTTCTGAATAATAATAAAATACTATGAACGAGTAGCTATACATTAATCTAATCACTGTATTAAATGCTTCTGCATTTATGATCAACTGTCTCGAAACGTTCGCGTTTCATTTCCATCATTGAGAGAACACGTAGAATTTAGCTGTTGTCAGTGTAAAACTGTCCAGTTTATTGTGAAACCATTTCAGAATTTAAGCTTAAAATTACTTGCGAAAAGTGTACCTTTTCTTGTTGGCAATACTTCAATAAGTGTTGCCAACACGAAAAGGTACACACACACGACTCATTACTTGTGTGTGTGAAACATGTGAGTACTAAACCTTTTTTAGAAAGTTAGGCAACTGACAGAAAAACTACTCCACACAGCCGAACTGTTCTAAAACTCGATATATCCAGATGAACAAGCTTTTCTTGCTCGCTATACCTTAAATATGGTGGTTATTTATATGCAAGACGGAAGTATGTGTAGGTAGGTGTGCTGCCAACGGCTAAATGTCCCGTGTTCTTACTTCTATTGGCGCACAATGATGGAGATGGTGTAGCCGCAGCGCTAACTGGCCGTCGAGGTGGGCTGTAGGGACGCGATTGGAGAATTTACTGAAATAAAAATTATATTTTGTTTTGAGAACAACATGTTGTGAGGCTATGCATATACAGGGTTATTGGTAAAACACCAACAACCTCTTAAGAGGTCATTCTACTCATCATTATGAACAACTTTTACTATGAGGCCAAACCCGAAATCGTGAAAAAAAAAGCTGCTGGTCCCTACATTTTGAGGAGTTCTGTGAACATAAAGTACGGAACAGCTGATTTATCTTTTGCGATTTCTGGTTTGGTCCCATAGTAAAAGTTGTTCATAATGATGAGTAGAATGACCTCTTTAGAGGTTGTTGGTGTTTTACTAATAATCCTGTATAGATAGTATAGCAAGAAAATCGGATTAAAGTACATGTACTAAGAACACAAGAACCGTATAAATGACATCATCATTCTCTTGCTCGTATACCAATTTATTTGGGGTCGGCGCAGCATAACTTTGACAATCCTCACAAAGATCAATGTCTCCCAAACAAGTGCTAGCATGATGTAAGTATGCTTTATCGTGGAAATGATAAAGTTTAGTACGAGTCTATCCAGGATTATTATTTTAATTACTTTATTTTTGAATTACCTGGAAAGTACGATTTACACTATAGTAATACTTACTAGTAGGGGTATTCACTTCGGAGTGGGGCGTAAGATTTGACTGGGCCATCAGTTTCTGCCTCACTTCGCGAATCTTCAGTTGTAGAGCCATCTTTGTCGGGAAAATGTCCATGTGACTTGCCTGCAATTACAAAATGAATAATCAAGTAAATGCTTTATCGATTGGAGTATGAGATCCAATTACTGAAAAATACTTGTAATTATTAATAAAATATTATAAATGTTCATGTAAGCTTGGTGAAATACTTGTAACATCCATAACATAATATTTATTAGGCCTGTAATCCCCGAAGGGTTAGGCAGAGGTGTACCCGTTAGTACACCTACATTTCGCCAGTTATGTTTAAGTCCCATGTAATAGGGGGCGAGTCTATAGCCATCAACCGGGCACAATTCTAAACTCCGTGGTTGCTACTGTGAAATTCCTGATGGAAAACCCAATAACACTGTCCGATGTTGAGATAGGGGGGCCTTTTGGCCTCGTGCAGGATTAGTTTATTTTGACTTTTCTTTTTCTTTTTGTGAATTGTAACTATTTTTTTTATTCGCGTCCTGCGCGTGTCCAATAAATACTTTTGCTTTTGTAAGATAGCATATGTGTTGCCCGCTCACCTGGAAGTGCGTGGTGGCCTGCGTGGTGGGGAACATGCCGTGCTCCTGGAACAGCTTGAGCACGAGGTGGCGGCGCTGCTCCAGCACGCGCCGGTGCCCCGCCTCGCCGCGCGCGCCGCCCGCGCTGCCCGAGCACGGCGTGCGAGGCGACATGTCCTCCATGCCTTCTGACGACACTGACCACAACACGACGCAGTTCATCAGGGCACTTGTCATCACAGTGTGACAAACAGTTATATACAACTGTGAGGAGAATTAGGTACAACTTCATCACAGTCGACCTAAGCATGGGCTTACGTAATGTTAGGAGGCACCTTGGACTTAAGTCGCCTCCCCACAGTAGCCCACGAATAAAATACGCTTGTGTAGTTAGCTTCGCTTTGTATATAAATGTAGGCGGGACCGTCTTAGGCGACCCATGACGTTAGTGCGAATTCCGAGATTAGCACGTTCAGTTATACAAGCAGCTGCGCATTTGTGCCTAGTCTACAAATGCGCAACTTTTTGTTTGACTGAACGCGCTTATCTCGAGAACTACTTGGTTTGAATTGAAAAATAATTTTAGTGTTGGATAGCCCATTTATCGCGGAAGGGTAAAGGCATATAACATTACGCTACGACCAATAGGAGCGGAGCATCAATGAAAAATGTTGCAAAAGGGGGAAGATGTGTCGCAAACGAAGTTGCGTGGGTCGGATAACAATGATAAAAGGAAAGCCACGTACCTTTATAAGTATCCAGATTGAAGTCGGGTCCAAAGAAGGTGGTTCCGACGAGTTTGTTAGTGGTCGTGTACGGGGTCCCATAGGAGTGGGGCGTCGGCATCCCGTTGCCCATCATCACTTCTTGTTCTAACTGCGGCGTTACCACTGTGTTTTCTTCCTCTGTGGATAACAAAGAAGACATAATTATTACAACTAAAACTATTAAATAAACTAACAATAAACTACAAAAGGGCATCAAAAAACTGGCGCCCAAGAGACTGGCGGGGTTGCCACGTTGTATGGCAACACTTTGCCTGTGTCGAAGGTAAACGCCAGGTTTTGGGTCACGGAAAGCGTCAGCAAGACGATTAGAAATTTCTTTAAATATAAACAGACTGTGAAATAAAAAGTTTTGAATTTTACTTGATTATAAAAATCGTAGCCTTAGACTGCATGTATGACTGTACCGAAATATTTATTTCAAGTTGTTAGATTTAGTTCATTTTTGTTTTTCTTTAAGTTAAAATGTTTATTATACTTGGCATGTATTAAAAGCAGAATGTTCAAACTAAGTCCGTTGCATTATGTTTAACTGTGCAAGTGAACGTACCCATCTTGCTAGGTTTCTTCCGCATGTAGAGCTGTGGACTGCGCGGCACCACCATGGCGCTCGGGCTGCAGGCCTCCGGCTTGAACTGCGGCAGGGTGCTGAACTTCTTCTCAAAGTCCACTTGCTCCAGTACTCTGTGATACAACCAAGGAACCAGTTACTATACGCTAAGAAAGGGACGTGCAAGGGATTTTTTTATTATTTTCTTACAGAGAAAAAGGGGAAATCTCAAAACAATGGAATTGTTCTTTTTTGATTTTTTTAAACGAGTCGCATGTCTGGCGCAGTACGCCGCGGGCATGTCGGTGATGCCAACCCAAATATTTTTCCCCTACCAAAAATCGCTCAACGCGGCTAAAGAAGTTTTCATTTCAAAAACAAGAAATCTTTTCCCTGTTGGTGTGTTGGTTCTCAGCCTGATTTAACCAGGCTGAGAACCAACAGTTTTTGAACGGCAACAAATAATCTCACAAAACTCCTGCCCTCCATAATGGTGTTTCAGCTGGGGAGAAGAAGTGACAGAACGAACTCCCTAGTAAAATCAACAGTCAGTCTGGTAAGTTAGAGGAGCTCGATTCTATAAAAGGATCCAAAAGTTGATGTTACACTGATACGTGTTTGCTTAAGGTAGGCGACTACATAGTAATTGGTTACTGCATCGTACCAACCCTCGAATGCAGTCACACTGTGACCAGGTGACATCCATCGTCATAAATTCGTTACTACTGGTTACGCACTACTACTACGCGAGGTTGCGACATTCCAGAGAACCCATTTACTTCCATATACTTCAAATCGCATTTTAATTATTCAACGCTGCTCTTTTCGTATACATACTTGTTCCTCCCATCTTCATTGCGTTTCTTGAACAGCGTCTTCTTGTGCGAAGGACTGGGTATGTCATTATGTTGCTTAGGCGACGTCGCGTCATCTGAGCTCAAGGCCCCATTGTTCATCGACGCCTCGGACCGAGGCACGTTGATACTGCAGCCGGTCGAAGTCGCTGGATCGTTGCTGCCTGTGGAGCCAGTGGACGTTCCTGATGAGAAGGTGGCATTAGGATACTGGTTTATGAACATGTATGATAAGATGTCTGGCATTACCTGGCTGGATGGTTATTCTTTTTCCTGATATTTCAAATGAGCCAGCTTTTAAAGAAAAAATTAGTAGTGAAAATATGTCACAAAGATAATAAACAATTTTATACCTATTTATCTACATCTACAAATAAAAATCAAACCCTGTTCGTTGGGCGCAATTTGATCAGATCAGAGAATTTTACACGAGGAACAATTTATCCAAAAACTTAGAAAACTCGATTAGGACAGGATAAAGTCTACCGGGTCAGCTAGTTATCATTAAAAAGGTTTCGAAAGAGAGGTGGCAAGTATGAAGTTATGGTGGTGAAGTTTATATGAGGTACATGTATGAGTGACTTACCACGACTAAGTCTCTTCTGTAGCGGCGCTCTACCGAGCTGCGCAGGCGTCGGCGCTAGCGGGAATGGACGGGCTTCTTCCACAGGGGTTTCCCATTGCCTGATAAGGGAAAAAGCGTTAAAATTTACTACGAGTCATTCTGCTATGGGGAAAAAATATTGAGACGATAAAATGTTTTTTAAGTTTATTAAAAAAAAAAACAAACAAAATTACTCACGAAAAGAATCGTTTTCGGTTTTTACTTTATTATACAAATCAAGCTGATCTTGAATCAGGGAAATGAGCACATTTGAAAATGAACAGACATGATGATGCTGAATGAACAGTTCATTTAACAGTTCTTTCTTTCTTTCTTTCTCTTTCTTTCTTTCTTTCTTTCTATTTAACATCATCTTTATCATGTCGTGAGGCAGGTTCTGAGTATGAATGTAAATCGGTAAAATTGTAGAGGAAGACCAAAGAAACGATGGATGGACCGTGTGAATGATGATATGGCACGATAGGAGGTATCTGATGAGATAACAAGTCATAGAGAAGTATGGAAGAAGACATGCTGCGCCGACCCCAAATAAATTGGGATAAGGGCATGAGCATGATCTCAGCAGAAAGATGTCCATAAATCAGAGAATATAATACTCACGTGGTAGTTTTAGGAGTAGAAGGAGCAGTATTGTTGTTACTTTGTGATACTATCACAGATGTTCCACACAGCAGGTTCGGCCCGCTTTGGTTGTTGTTCTTGGGCGTCTCTACTTCTGTGAACAATGCATCAATAGTCATCGACAAATTATAATACTGCTTCTACAACAAGAAAACAAAAGAAAGAAGTGTCATAATATTGTGAAAAAAATTCACACACGGTTTAAAAGAGTAATAAGATGCAGTTGCAGCTTGCTTGTATCACTGCTAATAACTATAAAGCTGGTTTGTTTGTTTGCTTGAACGCGCTAATCTCAGGAACTGCTCGTCCGATTTGAAAAAATCTTTCAGTGTTAGATAGCCCATTCATCGAGAAAGGCTAGGCTATATATAATCACGCTATGACCAATAGGAGCGGAGCAGCAATGAAAAATCTTGCGAAAACGGCGAAAATGTGTCGCAGACGAAGTTGCGCGGGACAGCTAGTATCACTATAAAGCTGAAGAGTTAGTTTGGTTGAACGCGCTAATCTCGGGAACTGCGGGTTCGAATTGAAAAATTATTATAGTGTTGGATAGCCTATTTATCGAGGAAGGCTATAAATTATCACGGTACGACTAAAAGGAGCGGGACATCAATGAAAAATGTTGCTTAAACGAAACTACTGTCACAATAACTATGGGCAAATTGACACACGCTGTTCAACAATAATTACATTCAGTTGCAGCTTGCTTATCAATGATAACTACGTGAACATTAATGATACAGGAAATTGTATTGAAGATTCTATTGACACAGAATGCACGCCGAAAAGATGTTTGCATTGACTGCCGCTAAAACATCTTCATGGAACTTCTTAAAACTAATTGTCTGCATTCGCGTGTAATAAAAGCTCTTTAATATTACATAGAACCTACATGAATTGATTTATTACCACATCTTCTTATTACGCAGCAATGAGAATTAGGAATTGTCTCCAGAAGACAAGTAGCCCAATACCTACAAGCTGCAACTGCTTTTTAGGGCTAAATTTTCATTTGCGAGCTCATGGTTGTAAAATTCTGGTCAGTTAATAACATTAGCTACTAATGCAACCTGACACATTTTTTTGTTCTGTCCTGTCGTAGATATAAATATTTGTGATGCATAAATGTAGGTTTATTGTTTTCTTTTTTTTTGTCATTTTGTATGCACGTCATGTACTTGCGCCAAATAAATATTTTGTCTTTCTATCTTCTTTTTACTTCTAATGGAAATGCTTTAGTTAGATAAACGAACATTTACAACTCCGATCTCTTCTATTTGTGAGAGGGAGTTAGTTGCTCATAATTTATCATCTGCCTAACCTTTTCCCAACTGTGTTGGAGTCGCCTTTTAGTCTAACCGTATGCAGCTTAATACCACTAATAATAATAAAGTGACTGCCTATCTGACCCCCACAACCCAGTTAGTAATGGGAAATATGATACCCCATGGTTGCAACTTTCGGGTCATTGGGGAAAGTCGGGACCGACGGCTTGTCGTGATTTCCGAGGCACGGAGGAAACTAAGTATGTAATGGAAAGTCACCCATTCACAGACCGACACTGGCAAGCGAGTGGTCTGTAATCTACGTGGCTTGCGTGGGAAGCTTATCACCAATATAAACTCACCATTATTGTAGGTTGGCACATAGAGTCTCTGCAGGTGTACGCAGTGCATCGACTGCTCGGACGCGGGACTCAGGGACGCCTGGCTCGGCTTCAGCAGGAGGTTTCCAGACGCGTCCAGAGACAGGGTTAGTGGGCCGGGACCTGACAGATACACATCATTAAAAACTTGGAAGATGTTCAAGTGGTGGTGAAGATACTAGAATCAAGAAAATATAAATAATAAAAATTGTCACAAAATGCTTCGATGCACTGCTTTTGTATGACATATTGTCTTGTCATGTCCTGGTTTTTTTTTGTATTATTTTGAAACGTCGTCCTAATAAAAGCGAATGTTTGTTACTCTTGTACGCAAAAACAGCTGAACAGATTTGGATAAAATCCGGTACACAGGTAGTTTATAAGTTCGATTAAAACATAGGTAACTTTTTATGCCTGTAAATGAGGCCACGCATGGTCACGGAAAGAAGCTAGTGATTTATAAAACTGACGACAAAACCATAATAGTTGAAATGCAGGAATACTCACAAGGTGAGTTGTCACCAATAGACCTCTTGACGAAGGTGAAACTCTTGAGCACGGGGTTGCTGAGAGGCGTCGATGTGTGCGTCGACGTCGGCGTCGGTATCGTGTTGGACATGCCGCTTGAGATCACCTGTGGACGATCAGAGATTATTATATGTTTGTTATACATACTGTGTTGACTAGCTTGCTGTTATTGACCGCCTGGATGGTCTAGCGGTCGCGAGCGCGACTGCTGAGCATGAAGTCCTAGGTTTTATTCCCAGCTTGGATAATTAAGTCTATTAGGTTTTCCATCATGAATTTCTCTGTATCAGCCACGAAGCCTGGATTTTGGCCCGGTTGACGGTTATGACGGCCTGGGCGTTTTGTTTTATATGATTGGGTCGTGAGTACC
Source organism: Cerastis rubricosa (assembly GCA_949152445.1). NCBI lineage: Eukaryota > Metazoa > Arthropoda > Insecta > Lepidoptera > Noctuidae > Cerastis > Cerastis rubricosa. The sequence goes on from OX424547.1 coordinate 8,416,312, forward strand.
CGGCCGCAACACCGGAGCCCCGCGCATTCCACGCGGCACCCTATCTGCGGGAGCTAACGGGGTATGCTAGTAGTATTTCCCATGACGAGCTCTTGACCAATTACTTCGCTGTTTTAAATCTATTGAAATGTTAACTTTTGTAATAAAATCTTCTTCTTGTCAAAGGCTAAGTTTAATGTAAAAAAAAACCGGCCAAGTGCGAGTCGGACTCGCGCACGAAGGGTTCCGTACCATTATTTATAAAAACGAGAAAAAAAATCACTTCGTTGTATGGGAGCCCCCCTTAAATATTTATTTTATTCTGTTTTTAGTATTTGTTGTTATAGCAACAACAGTAATACATAATCTGTAGAAATTTCAACTGCCTAGCTATCACGGTTCATGAGATACAGCCTGGTGACAGACGGACGGACGGACGGACGGACGGACGGACGGACAGCGAAGTCTCAGTAATAGGGTCCCGTTTGACCCTTTGGGTACGGAACTCTAAAAACAGGTTATATGTATAAACCCGTTTACAATTACCTGAACCCCGCACGTAGTAGTGGGCGAGTGCATGATGGACGCGATGGCGTTGTCGAGCGCGGCCTGCGTGGTGAGGTTGGGCGTGCTCAGCGAGATGCCCTGCACGCTGTGCGTCAGGCTGTGCGGGCTGCACGCGGCGGGGGGCGCGGCCGGGGGCGCGCTCAGCTGCTGGGTGAAGGCTGCCCATTGCCGGTGGGTCTCGTCTGGGAAGAAGGGGGATTTTGAGTGTACTGTGAAATATTGGGTGGCATTTCTGTAACGTATGATTTTAAAAAGTTGCCTTTGAAAAATTGAAAGCTTATTTCCTAAGGAGCAAGCAGACACGAATCAAGGCTTCTACAAACCAAAACCTCTATGGATCTTCATTGTTTTCCGAAATAAAACTTATTCAATCAATATCAACCGCAACGACGCGCCGCCCCGCGCTGCGACGACCAAGAACGTGCGGCAGCAGGCGACGTGTGTCGGGCCCGCGCTCACATCTCATATGTACCATCATTTATACGATTTCTGCCATTACAACCCGCATACCCGACATGAATCCGAGCTACTAATGACGTGTGTTTGGCTTGTAGAAGCCTTTACAGAACGCCACGAGCTTTCGTTCTGACAAACATCTTTTACATTGTCTACATCCACCACCGTTACCCTCACCATCCTTCACACATCTTTGTTCGTATTTCATCTAATAGTAGGTATGTGTCTGATGTAATAACTTACTGGTATCAGCATGAGTAGACTTGAAAGCACCTCCAGTCGGCTGGAAACCTTTAGATCCCCCTGGACTGGACGCAGTTATACCGCCGAGGAGATTGTCCGACGAACCAGCCCTGGAAATGAAAAAGTCCTGTTAATTCAACAAGTTCACTTACTTTGTTCAGTGTTGTTGTTAAAATTGACAACATAAAGAATGATAGATACATTATAATGCCACCAAAGAGTAAAATACTTATACAATGCCATCATTGCAAGTTTTGCCTTAGCTTAACTTTCAAAATAATGATTTTAGAGGCAAACAGGTCAAATTTTGGTGGACATCTACTATATCGGAATAAGAGAGTGAGAAAAGAGGTATTGCATCTATATCTGCGGCCGGGAGGATACCAGAAATATCGTGGGCAGTACCATTAATCAAAAACTTGCAAGAATTTTGTAAGTTAAACTTGGCTAAGGTCTAAAGAAACTATTTAACAACGAATCTTACCTAGCTTTAATAGGTTTAGGCCTTCTAGTATGGTCGTGGTGCGACGGCAAATAGTCTCGTGTGTCCAGTCCTTCAGAGTCAGAGTCTGTCACTTTCTCTCCGCATTTCAGGTCGATCTCTATGCTCTGTACCGCTGCTGGCGGCTCTTCTAGGGTCTGCGATGGCTGTAACAGTAAGAAATATATAAGATCCGAACTGCTGATCCAATTTCCAAGATTATTTCACCAATGGGAAGCTGCGTTCTCCCGTTTATCTTGGCTGTGTAGGTATTGCACTATTGTAGAAAACAGCCGTTTTTTTTTAAATAACTGATGAAAAATGTCTATATGTGGGGAGATTGAGAATGACGTACTGAATACGTGTCGGTACGTCTAAGATAACCAACTCCGGAGGCAGTTGGGAATAGAGATTTTTTTCTCTATCCCAACTACCCCCATTAAACCTTAAGAACAAACATACCATTTGCTCATCGTCACTGAGCTGCGGTGATCCAATATGGTTGTACGAAGCTACAGGCACTGGTAGGTCTGTGTTGATAGTCAGGGAACCGCTTGTCATCACCTCGGATGGCGTTCGAGGACTCTGTAAACACATATTATGGATGAATTAAAGATATTCTTGACCTTTGAAAAAATTATACAATAGGCAAAAACTAAACAAATACAATATGCGACTGGCCATCTATTGTACGAATAAGACATTGTTTGCAAACTTAATTCTTGTCCACTTTATGATTTTACTAAATATAGATCAGAAAAGAATTTATGCAAATCACTTTGACAAGTTGTATGATTTTTGTAGCAAAAAGTCGCCATCATCTGCCTAGTCTAACCCAACTATGTTGGGGTCGGCTTCCAGTCTAACCCTTGGCAAGGCTGGTTGTCAGACTTTCGAGGCACTGACTACCTGTAACGACTGTCAAAGATCCACAAATGAGATCCGGGACCAAGAGCTTATCGTGCTTTCTGAGGCACGAAGGAAACTCGGTATACAGGCTGTTGTTTTGCATCCTCGTCAAATTCAAGGAGGTAACGCTAATGATTTTCAACCCAAATCAATAATAAAATAGGTAGTTTTTTTTTCTTTTTACGCATATCGGTAAGTGTGAAACGTTTATTCGATAATTTCTTATTCCCTAAACACGTTAAGGGGATTATTTTGAAATAATGACAAAATTAAACAAAAAAAAAAGCAGCGTTTATTAATAATAGATTAACTAGGTACCGTAATTTAAATCCATTATTTATGTCTTTTATGACAACCTCCTGAATTTTGACGAGGTTGCAAAACAACACCTTGTATACAATGTGTTGTTTTGCATCCTCGTCAAATTTCAGGAGGTTGTCATAAAACACATAAATAATCAATTTAAAGGTCGGTACCGGTCTATAATTAATAAGCGTTGCTTTTTTTATTGTTGAAATTTAACAGTATTTCAGAATAAAACCCTTGATCCAAAACACTTAAAACAGAATCACCCAACTACGCACACAGCGACAATGCAGCTGCTCTGTGTGCGTGAGAGTCGACAGTCGACGTCTTACCTACGAAATGCAACAGTGTTGCGACCGTGCGTTGACCTACGGCGACCGGTACCTAGCAATTTTGCCTAATTTTATTTCGAAAATCACCTACATTATTGTCATAAATTTCGCTTGATACTAAACTAATTTTTAAGCATCATTGGAATACGGAAATCTTACTAACGACAACAGTTACAATACTAGTGTGCCAAAGAAAAGTTCACTGACCTGTACTTACCTAAGTTCGGTAGTTATCAGATGATTAATGAAATGGCTTGCTTTATTGCTATCTAAACTAACACTCTGAACATTGTACGTAGGTAAATTCAGCCTAAAGTTTTCGTAATGATTTTGTTTTTTTATTTGTGAATTGAATTTATTGGTGGTTAGTACCTTAGTTGGTGTACCAATTTACTAAGTCTAAAATTGTTTTTTACGTTTGTTGGAATTGGAAAGATGTGCTAGCTAAGTAGGTATGTAGAAATACTTTCGACTGTTAGGTATTATTGGCGTAGTTAAAAGTTTGAAATCAACTTATTTACACTAATAAAATTGATTAAGCTAACAACGTATTTACAAAATGATAGTCTTTGTACAAATAAATAAATTACCTACTTAAGTTATCCGGAGGTATGTTCAAAGTTGCCACCACCACATTCTTGGCACAGTCGACAACGACGTAGCTGGTTTTCCTTCAGCTTACGTAGCACTATCACATTCCTTTTTAAAGTGTCGAAAGCACTAATTATCTTTTCACGTAATTCTGTAACACTTGCCACTTTCTCCGAGTAAACTAACCTTTTAACGTCTCCCCACAAATAAAAGTTTAGAAACGTCAGGTCCGGAGAACGGGCCAGGCCACAGGTCCTCCGCGACCCACCCAATGGTCACCAAACTTTTCGTTTAAGTACTCGCGTACATGCCGACCATATTGAGGGGAAACACCGTACTGCTCCACGTAGGCTGTCTCCACTGATGGCATACATGCGGACCATCTCTACCAACTCGACGTTTGAGTAATTGTCCGTCATCTTGCACTTTGCACCTACGTCTCAACGATGTACCTAGGAGCGGAATTCGCAACGCGCGTGCACGCGTCGGCGGCATTAAACACACTGTTTGGTTCCGGGACGGCGGGGGGTGGATAGGCGCGCGAGCGAAGAGTGCGCCCGCGCACCCCGCTGGCATACCCGCGCCGTGCTTGGTAGGGAATAGGTACCTATGAAATTATCGTATGTTCGTTGCGTTTGCGTTGTGTATGTATTGTTAGCGTTTCTTTGTGTGCGTGTAAGCGCGGTAACAGACGGGCCGCGTATTAATACGGCTGGTTCACACTTACGGATTTCCGTAAATAAGAAAAAAAAAATAAAAAAACACCTACCTATTTTATTGTTGATTTGGGTCGAGAATCATTAGCATAATTACCTCCTTGAATTTGACGAGAATGCAAAACAACACATTGTATAATGGGCGGTGCGGTGACCCATCCACGGACCAACCTAGGCAAGCGCGGTTTAACCTGAAGATCCACCCGCGCAGCTGTTATTATTTATTATTGTAAAAAAAAAATAAGGTTGAAATTGCAATGATTCGTACTTAACAGTATTTATAAGAACAGTTTATGTTACCTGTGGCATAGATCCAGTAGGATCTTTACTGCTGGAAGACTTCCTGCGATCTTTGTTGCACCACTTCCATTCGGGGTGAGCTTTGAAGTGGGCTTCTTTGACCTGAGAACAAAAGAACATACTAATTATTGCAATGTTTAATTTCATCATCACCTTTTCCGAACTACACAGTCACTTACGGGAATATCTTCCATGATGTTCAACTTTTGTCATGTCGCGATCATGGCGCACAGCGTCTGAATATCGGGAGCTAACAATAGTTTAAAATCACGGAAGATATCCGTAAGTGACAGTGAAAGTTTAGTACTGGTTACTAGGTAACAAGATGTCCCTAAGTAAGACTGCTTCTCAAAGGGGTTTGAATTTAATGGCCTGCCTTACATCCGCCATTACTTTTATTGAAGATGCTGCAACGCATTGGACCTATATTAATAGATAGCTATCACACAATCCTCTAAAGAGCCACGTTTTCGAGATATGAGCTATCAAAGTTAAAATCTATTCACTGATGGGTTCTTCAGTACAACTTTAAGTTTTTTAGCCACACATAAAACCTCAATACATCGATAGCTGATCAATACAAAAAAGTTTTGTATGAGACACAATCCTCTTAAGCGTTTATACGTGGCTGCAACTTTGAGGAAAAATTAAAATGGCGGAAGTTAGGCAGGCCACGCTTCATACAAAAATCTTCCATCCCCTTTGGTTTCTGACTACCCATCACTACTGTTAAAGATCTATAAACGACAGCCAGGATCAACGACTTAACAAGCCTTCCGAAGCACGGGGGAATCTCGTTATCTTATGGATCATCCACGGAATGATGATGGATGAAGCAATGCTTATCCTTTAATTCCGTGCGGCTATTATTATCAAGCAACGATCCACATTCACAATAATAATTTACAATACGTTATTACGTGCGTACGATACTCATTTGTATTGTAAACGGTTTTGAATGTAACAACACAATGAGAACTCAACAACACATAAATAGCGTATTGGAAGGTAACCAAGCATGAACATGACAATATGATATAGGCAATAAAATAGTCGTGTTGTCACGAATAAACATGTGGAATGGTAGTGTCCAGTGTACAAGCACAGAAGCTTACCTCGACATATCGAACGTCCCAAAACCGAACCATGAAAGCATTTGAGCAAGTTCAGAGTATAGATTTGCTTCTATAAAATGTAATATCTCTTTTTCTATAGTGTAGAACGCGACACGACCGCTAACAAAAGCTAGGGTCTAACCCTATTCTCTTAATCTCATATTTTCTTTTGAATCACTGTCAAAATGATAGTAATCTTTGTATGAATTAAAATAAGGTTGCTGTTAGGTTGTTTATTTATTTAAGCTTGGTGTACAGCAGTGGAAATGTTACATCGGTCAATTTTCCTGTCTTGTTTCCACTGACAAGTCTATCAAAGTCCCAGAGAAATCGACACACTTGCGCCTTCCCATCTTCGCATTCCATTCCCTAGCACGAAGTACATCGCTGACTCGGAAGGCCATGCAGCCGCGGACACCCTTAAACTGCGCAAATACAACTTAATTGGTAGGTATGTATTTGAGTCGTTTAGGGTTGAAACACTAGGGCCATGGGGCCAGAGTGCCCACCTAGTACTTCGGGATACCACCAAACGTTCGGTCGACTCTTCACGTGACCAGAGGGCTGGCCTTTTTTTGGCCAAAGAATCAGCATTGCCATACAACGTGTCAATGCGGCCAGCTTTCTGGGCACTTTTCCTGTTGACAGTGATGTGGACGAATTTTTTGACGCCCTATAATTTTGATACTAGTACATATTTAATTACTATTTTGGATCTACTTGTTGTGTCTTAATTCCGGTTATAATAACGCTGCTGTTTGATTGCTGCGAAGTAGATGTGAAGGGAGAGTAATGAAAAATGGAAAAAAAACCCTAACTTATAATTACGTTTATGGTTGCCAGTATTTTACAGTTCAATTCTCCCAAAAGAGTTCGTTACCTCACTAGCAAGTTCGTTGTACTTCTGCTTCTCTTCAGGCTTGAGGGAATACCACCACTCTCCGAGGATCTTGCTGACCGTACGGTTGTCCTGATTGGGATGCATCTGGTGCACGATCTGACGGTGGCGCTTCGAGAATATCATGAAGGCGTTCATGGGACGGCGGATACGCATCCGTTCTTTCTGTAAGTAGAAGGTAAACATTGAGTTTCATATAAAGATTGTTTTTTGATCAGAATGAGCAGTGACGGCAGTGAATTTGGGGATCTAAAACTTTTTTTAATAACCCGAGAACAATCCTGAAACTATGGTCCCTTGAAAATTAATAATTTTGTCATCAATGAAAACAAATATTTGACTGCAACTTAGAGCTGCTAGACTCTTAATTAGTCACCATAGGCTCTCTCTTCGACCTCAGAGGTTCCGATTGTGAAAGCCTGATTTAAGGATATGTTGGCAAGAACAACACAACAACAAAACCCCTCCCCCTCCCCCAAATAGAAAAAATACATCGGATATTTTTAATAAATCACCATTTTCCTACAAAAGTGCAATACCAACACGGTCCAAAATGCATGGAACAATTTTCTTTTTAAATTACTGATGAATTTCTATGTGAAGGGGTTTAGAATCGGTTCTCGTCCGTGTCCCTTCCATCCTTTATATCAAAGGTTAAGCTTTTGTAACAAATATTTCTCAATAAGTTGTTCCTTACCTTTTCTTGAGTAGCAGGCGAATTAAGCGCCGACGTGTTCTGCGAAGGTCTCTTGTTCGTGTCATCTCCACCGACCCCAGAGTCTTCAGACTCGAACACCTCGTCATCTTCGTCCATGCACATCGGGGGGTCTGGAATACATTGTTTGTCTTTTAGGTTGACAAACAGAATACAGATGAATTGAGTTTTATGAAGTAGCAGCTGTGAGTTCAAATTCAAACGCTGTTTATGTAAACATTTTCTACTGAAAGAATGGCATATGCTCAGATTCATTGTGTTTCTTCGTTTCAAAAGTTTTTGTAATCATGAGACGGACAGATAAAATAAGCTGAAGACTTTCATGACATCTGCCATAAAAGCTGGCGTTAATTATGCCATAGAAACAACTTACATTGCATCCATTCTATAGGTTATTAAGCGTGCAAGTAAATTGGCACGGGTGGGGAATCGTGTTTGCAGCGGTCTACTTAGGTACGAAAACGATTCAGATCTCTTGATCTTTTGGGTTGGATTCCCAGCACGCGTAGCATGACCGCCGTAGAAACAAGCTATATCGACGGAAGAATCGACAAACTGACACATTGTCATTGAGTCCATTCTTCCGTAGACAAACTCGTTTCTACAGTGGTCATGCTACGCGTGCTGGTCCGGCAAAGTTTTATTGGAGTTCCATCAGAAATTTATCAGTAACAGCTGCGGAGTGTATCTGCTCCCGGATGATGGCAGTTAGCTCACTCTCTATTACAGGGGACATAAACGGGTGTAACGGGTGAAATGTGGATATAGTATTAGGTACATGTCTGCCTATACCCCCTGAGGGATTTCAGGTGTGTTGTGATGTTATTATCTAGAAACATACCGCTAGCCTCTGTCTTAATCTGATCCTCAGTCTTGATAAGCGGCGCGGGCGTGTGCGGCGTGTGAGGCGTGTGCGGCGTGCGGGGCGTGCGCGGCGTGCGCGGCGAGGGCGGCGCGGCCGGCCCGGGCGCCGCGCTCGCGGGCGGCGGGGAGCCGCTCAGCAGCGGCACCAGGGACTGCCAGGGGAATGTGTTGCCTGATACTGTGGGGAGAGACCTCATGCAATCTTACCGAACTATGTTTCCCTCATATGTTTTAGCACAAGTTTTCATGTTATGCACCTGAATCTAATGCCTAGAGCTTTGAGTGAATCTACGTAAGGTGACGACTGGGGATTAACCAGTTTTGTTCAAAGTAATTTAAGATAAGTGCTGTTGGTAAGACTAGGTTCGAAACATGTTTAGAGAAAAATGACATACAAATATTAAACTCGTTTGCTATATCTATTATGCAAACGTGATTAACATCACAAAACAATCAAATCCTTTGCAAATAAACTTCCTTTATCAAACAATCATTATCGCATATTGTATTTTATTTTGGTTTTAATTACAAAAACAATAAGTAGTGGAAAGTTTTTCAATTCAAAGTAGACAGACAAAATAAACATACAACAAACCTAAGACAAATCGGGCCAGTGCCCGTTTTCACAAAAAAACTACAACTACTAAAAAGGTTTTGAAATATTTAGCCTGCTATAATTCCGACATTTTATTTTATTTTCAAAACTGCGGCCATGCTTTTAACTTGGATCAATTAAAAGCTGGCATCAATACAAAAAAAAATGATTGAGACATAATCTTCTAACGAGTCACGTTTTTGAGACAAGCCATCGAAGTTACAATCTTGGCCATCAGTACAATTTTACTAGCCACTAATAGAATCTGTATTAATCAACGGCTGGTATACAAACAAGTATAGTATGAGAGAAAAAATCTAAGCCATCACGTTTTCGAAATATAAACTATCAAAGTTGTACTGATGGCGAAGAATGGTTTGATAGCTAATATCTCGGAAACGTGACGCTGTAGAAGATTTTGTCTCATACAAAACTTGTTTGTATTACACCAATATAAGCTATCAAGTTGTACAGATGGCCAGGATTGAAACTTTGATGACATATATCGGAACGGTGACGCTGTAGATTTACTATTGATTAAAAAAAGTCTAATACGTAGTCGCAATTTTGAAAAAAAAATAGTTGGCTAAAGTAAAGCAGACCACGCTTCATACAAAACAAGCCCTTTCAACTCTCGTCGCTGAATCGAGGGTTGAAACAAGTTCGATTTAGGTGTGGCTCAGTCTTATTGATCAAACAAGCATACATTGACACTTCCAAAAACCTAATCTAAAAAAAAAAGATAAAGAGAAATTCTTTCTGATTACATTTTCCTGTTTGTGTCATCATAACATAAGATTACTCTATTGTATGTATGTAGTAACTGATGTACTCACCGATAATCGTGTGCGACGTGGGCGGCGGCAGCACTGGTAGCAACTGATTAGGGTGCACTATCACCGCGCTGCTGTTTACGTTGTTTACCTATAAATAATGATTTAATGTTTTTAATTCATGTAAAAAAAATACAACAAATATGTTAGGGAAAAGTACACAGAGGAGAAACATTCATAATTTTATGTTACAGATACAAGTTAACAATCATTAACAGAAATTGAATTGAGAAAATAACTACATACAAAAAAACCAGGAGTTTATCAAAGACATCTTTTTGTCACTCGGATAAATATATACCGCTTTTTCAGCCTTTAATATTCCCCAGGTGGGACACAACCCTCCTTTCTTTCGGAGGGAGAGGACTGTAATCCACTTCGCGGGCCCAGTCTTAAAATTTTGGTTCTAGGACATGCTGGTTTCCTCACAATGTTTTCCTTCACCGTTTTGAGAGCAATGGTGATGAATGAAATTACACAAAGAAACGTGTGTGACTGGGTACCAACCCACAAACTACCGAGGCCTTTAACCCTACGCTACCACAGCTCAGATAAAAACCCCATCATCATCATCATCCACATCATGAATTCAACCACTGCTGGGTATAGGCCTCTCTTTTATTGTGCCAATCTCCACGGTCCTGTGCCAGCTTCATCCAGATTTTTCTCCCGATGGCAACTATATCGTCTGCCCATCTCGCCGCCGGACGACCTACATTTCTTTTTAAATTAAATAAAAATATACAGAGCTTTATATACTTACAGGCCAAGAGCCCGGTGGCATTCCTGGCAATCCCCATCGGCGAAAACTACCAACTTGCATAGCCATGATTCGTCTAGTTATGTGAATGTATTTAAACTATATTCCTCTCTTTTACCCCTTAAAGAGATGCACTTTCAAACTGTCTTCCTTAGTGCTTTCTTTCGCAACAAACCGCTGATTCTTGAACCAATGGTTTAGACAATCTGTTGTCTATCAGTGAGTGATTGAAGTTTATATTGAGTAGATATGATAACAAACCCAATTTCGTGCGAAATTATCCGGCGTGCCCTAAGTCAAACCGGTTTATCGTAGTCATTTACTAATCCAAATAAACAAACAACAAGACCAAACTTGCTCTGTTGCAGGGGGTTGGTCACAGTTCTAACCCTGATGCAGTCCACATAGTCAGGGTGCTTATGATCGTCTTTTTGGGACGAGCCCTAAGCCTGGTAACTTTCATCTAGGACAAACTAGTTTACCCTGAAACCGGGCATTTCCGGTAACTGTATGTGTTACCGGAAAGAACACGCGTGTCCTAACGGCATAAGGTGTCATAATTAAAGGGTGTTGCAACTAACACCGTAATTGCGATCAAAAGGAATCTGTTGTTCCATACATGAAGTTCGTGCAGCACGCGTAGCATGACCACTGTAGAAACGTGTTTTCTCTACGGAAGAATAGACATAATGACAGATAGACAATGACAATGTGTCAGTTTGTCGATTCTTCCTTAGACATAGCCCGTTTCTACGGCGGTCATGCTACGCGTGCAGGTATTGAATGAAACCGATTTATGTTTTTCGCTGATACACGTTTTAAGATCAGAATCGACACATATACATGATGGATGGGACACCGACGAGAAAACGGTATATATAGAACTTTTTCATCGATATTTATTAAAATAATCAGCGGTTCCATACATATTAACTTTTAGGTATTGCACTTTTTTTAACCGATGAAAAAATTCTGTGCTCAGAATGTTGTTCTGAATGCGTGGTAACCATTTTGGCTTCCACCCTGTATTACAAAGAGATAAAGTTCAGGGGATGCAGTGGGTGATCTTCGGAACTCGTGATCCGATTCGAAAAATCTTACATTAACGGGAAGCTACATTATCCCCGAGTGCCATACGTATTTAAAACGTGCCTGTGGGATAATTTCTGTCCTAAACACGAGCAAAGCTGCGGGGAAAACTTAGTGGTAAATAAATGCTACTTACATGATCACCATTATCTAAGCTCCGGTGTTCCGGTTCATTGTCATTGTTGTTTAGCTGCTGTTGCAGATGATTTATTCGCTGCTCAATCTGAAATGTGCCACATACGTTCATATTTAAGGAGCAGAACTTAAGACATATTTCTTAAGTTCTGGTGTTAACACTAGAAGTTTAAAGAAAAATACTATTGCTAATAGCGTCAGCAGACCCGATATTTTGTATGGGAAGTCCATTTTTTTCTGATATTTCTAAGGGAAAATTGCCCAATGTAATGGTCTGAATCACCAAGGGGTATTGCTTTACATCCCGTATATCCTGGTGGCCTACAATGGCAATTTAAGCAGTATTATTTAACTATTATTCCTGTGTGTAAAAGAGATGACGCTAGACATCCTGTATAGCTTTCCCAATCTGGAATAAAACTGCTTCAAGACGTCATGGTAGGCCAACTGATCTCAGTCTCTGTCCATTCAACTATCACATGAATACATGAATCTTATTACAAATAGACATAGATCGAGATGCATTCATCCATAAGCCATGAGTATAATCATGTCTTTAAGTACACATGGCCTACCATGACGTCTTGAAGCAGTTTTACTCTTATTGCAGATTGAGAAAGCTATACAGGATGTCTAGCGTCATCTCTTTTACACACAGGAATAACAGTAAAATAATACTGCTTTAAAACGCCATTGTAGGCCACCTGTTGTTTAAGTATCCGTCTATAATTACTAGTCACCCTATGTGGAGATATTGGAGGTCAAAGTTTCCACTTTTTCACAAGTTCCTCCACGACACCCGTACTATTCGATGGATCCATCAGCACAATGTTTTGAGTGCGTTACATTGTGTCGCAAAACGTGACGTGTCACCCAAAAAAAAAATATCGTTACCCTGCAATATTTTTTACATACGAGTTACTTAGTAACAGAAACATGATGTACAAAATGCTTGGTTGACGGCTTCCTGAATGGTCCGTTTGCACCTTGTATGTAATGACTGTGGTGCAGACCATGAAACTGAACAACTTTTTACCTTAAGACCAACGTCATAATGGCGAAAATAATCACATTTGGGTCGCGTAGGTATTGAAATTTTGTATTTTTTTATTTTTTTTTTATTCACAAATAAGTTCTTTGAGTAAACATAAACAAAGCACACAATTAGACTCCTGGGGTCTGTCTTAGCATGCCATGGCCTGAGAGTTAATCAACGCGCTACTAACAGTTAAGTTTGAATCAAGTTGATGTAATATTATTTCAGCTTACGCTTTATTTTTTTATTGTTCATTGAGTCTCTAATGTCTATAGGTATTTTGTTAAGCAAATTAGGTATTATGAAAGCGACGGGACCGCTGAATGTTTCGCGATTGCAGTGTTTGTCCCATACATAAAGTTATTCAGTTGGATTGTCTGTACCACACCCCTAATCATGACCACACCTTAATGATACCGCTGTATACAGACATTTTAGTTTTGGATTAGATAGAAAAGCAACTGCAATACAATGAAGTAATGATTATAATTATATCGCCCTAATTAGACACGTCAACAGCAAAATAAACAATATTCAATACCTACTGATTATGTGGCCAGATAATTTACTCGTGTGTGACTGATATCTACTTTTACTTAGATAGTACTTATCTCGGGCCACAGTGGCGGCAAGATAATCACAAAATACCGAAGCTTTCCTTAAAGAAAGTCAATATTTAATGTACACACAGCTCCATTAAGTAGTTAACCCCCCGGCCTACACGGCCGGAGTATTGAGGGGTTAGCACATACTGACGCTGTCTGTACACCAAAATTCAACTGAATAATTATTTATTTATTTATTTATTTAAACTTCATGTACAATAGTGGTACATAGGCGGACTTAATGCCACAAGGCATTCTCTACCAGTCAACCTTTGGGTTAAATACGACAACATTGTGATAGGGGTACAAACAAATATTCACAAAAAACCACTAGTTCTCAAGAATTCATATAAGATACTAATACACATCATACAAATAAAATAGACTAATAAATATTATAACAAATACTGAAATAAAAAACGAGAATCCTAATAATAATTACTATGACTAGACTTTAAATGAGTGCTATTTAGTCTGACTAAATATACTAATGTCTGTAATTATATTATTCAGTTGAATTTTGGTTTACAATTGAAGCAATGAAATATCATTGATCAACTTGCGTTTGATAAAAATAACTTTGTTCGGCCAACTGTGAGTTCGTACAGGCTAAATATTCAGAAAAAAAACATGTATTGTTGACTGATGAAGATTCCAACTAAGAGCCGAGAGAAATAATGGAGATTTGAACATGTTTTAATAACAAAACATCACGCCTGTAATTTCCGAAGGGGGAAGGCAGTGGTGTACCTAATAGTACACCTACATTTCGCCAGTTATGTTTAATAGATTGTGTAATAGATGGCAAGCCTACAATTCTGGTACAAATCCAGAATCCGTGGCTAAGAAATTCCAGGTGAATGGAAAACCCAATAACAAACACAGACCCGGGAATCGAATTGCGACCACTCGACTAACGAGACAGTCATCATGTATTAATTGTAGTCAAAAATATTAAAAAGTAAGTGTTACTCACTTGAACAGTTTCTGGCGGCTCGTTCTTTATAAACACGTACTTCTTCTCCGCAGTACTCTGCGGCACCATGGTGACATAGTACCTCTTCACCGGATCTTTTACGTCCGGTTCCACAACCGACAGCAAGCGGGCCTGAAGCGGCGCCGGTTTCAGAATCCTCTTATTATTATCTTCCATTAAGCGAGTCTCGGATAGTTCGGGGAGCCGAGTGTCAATAACATTCCGGAGTATATTATTCTCTCTTTGAGTCTGATGATCATCATCATCGTACTCCGAGACTCTTCTATTCAGAAAATTTTCATGATTATTTAATGGCGGCGACATTTCCGTGTCGCGGCGGTAGTTATCGTGAATACCGTTTCGATGAACTTGCGTTCGGTATATCTGTTCTACGTCGATCCCGTTTGATGTCGGAATAGTTCTGGGGACGATGAGATTATGGGCTAACTCGTTCGTATTACGGATCGTGTTCGCGATACTTGTTTGCAGACTCTGAGTACTTAAGTTGTTCAAGTTGAGTGAAATACTCGATGGGAGAGTGAGGCTGGAGAGAGTAGTGGTAGTAGCGTTTATACTTGTGTGTATAGTGTTCTGTAGGTTCAGTCCAGAAGTTTGAACACCAATCACGTTGGATTGGGAGACGTTGTTCGTTTGAACGATTGTAGGCCCGTTTCTGTTTTCCACCTGAGAAATAAAGGTCTAATTTTACCATAACTTAATTATTGCTTATGTGTTAAAGTTCATTTTGGCATGTGTTTTGTAATACCTGGTAGTGATAGTTAGGTCCTGGTGAAACTCTTATGACACTGGTGGCAACACCACTGACTGGGGAGTTCACCCTGCTAGGTCGGACTAGTTCAGGCCTAGAATAAAACATTTTAGTGTTAATTTTAAATACATACTAGTTTCTTACTTCAGTTTATGCCGAACCCCAATTGCTTAATCAATTTTTTGTCACAGTCCGAAGGATTTTGCTAGAATTTAATAATCGATCAACAACGCAAAAATGCAATGTATACTGAAGAGCTATAAGAATTAAAGTTTTGCTATTGTGTTTTGCAATTAGGTTGCTGTTCATACATCCGTTAAAAGCCTCTTTAATTACGTGAGCACGATGATCAGAGATGGCAATAGTTATAACATATTTGCCTAAACTTTAAGGAAGTAAGTAACATGTGAACACCTCTCTCAAAATATTTGAAGTATTTTTAAGCTCAGTAATACTAATAAAGTTCTTAAAGAGGTAGGTATAATCCACATGTAGTTCCTTGATGTAACGACAAACGTAAGGCGTGCTGAGTGGAACGCCTTACATGCACGGGTCTGCCCGATTGGACATGACTTGGTACAGAGCGGGTGGGCAAATTGAATGTATATTTTGCTGCTCGGCTGTGTCGTATCGTGCCGAATCTGGGCGATCCAATCATCGTCTGGAGGTCTACTCTCTTTCTCCGAAACGTAACTTCGGCAACGAACGAAAATTAAACGTAGTTACGTTGGTGCCCCTAATATATCGTTTCGGAGAAAGAGAGTAGACCTCCTGTACCACCCCTCGCATAACACAGTTTCAACCTTTTTTTGTAGATAGTCTCTTGTTTTCTATGTACGAAGGTCAACCTACCTAGTGGCGGTACTTTCATAGAAACCTAAATGCTTGTCATCCTAATACATTACTACCCTGCATGATGTGAGGGTTTCTGAACAATCTGCTTTGCCTTATGGCCTTGCCGTATTGTGGCACGTTATGCCTACCTGATGAGATGATGGTGGTACAGCGCGGCCGGGTGGTGCGGCTGCGGCTGCGGCGAGGAGATCGGCACGAACAGGTTGTTGCGCAGGCCGGGGGAGCCGCCCGCGCCCACCGGGGAGGCGCCCGGGCTGCCCGAGCGGGAACTGCCCAGTGACACTGTAGAGACAACAAAATATGTTAAGATTAACAATTTTCCACGTTATTTACTTATTTATTAGGCTTTTCATTATTTTGTATATTGCAAACGTAAACTAACCACGGAAAGAAGCCATTGGTCCTGACTGTCTTTTGTAGATCTTTGTTTTTACAGGTACAAGAAGTGGCTTGAAAGTCTGACAACTAGTATTACCAAGAGGCATCGTGTTACCAAGTACTAATTGGGTTGTGGAGGTCAGATAGGCAGTCGCTCCACGTAAAATAGTAATTCAGCAGCTAACGGTTAGACTGGAGACCGACCCCAAATAGTCGAGAAGAAAGTTAGGATGGAATATGACAGACAGGCAGAAGATGAACTGAGTTATGACCAGTGATCGGATATTCGGATGCATATTTTCCTGGCAAAAGGTACAAAAGTATGGAAGCGGCTATTTATATGCCAATTTTTGTCGCGGGATTGCGAAATTTCATAATTCTTTAGTAAGTATAAAGTGTAGTACTCAAAATATCGTAACGAATATTTTTAATTTATTTAAAACCTGGCAAGTTTGTTGAAAATAACAAGGAAAAAAATACAACAACTATTTGAATTCGTATTTTTGTGCTGAATTGTCGAATGCTAAAACCAAATGGTAAATATGTCTGGGCATAATTCATTTGGAGCTAAACGAAAAAGTAACTAGACTAGTTTTTATTTTTTAAATAAACTCCTATTCCCATACTGACGCGCGTTCCATACTAGTCAACACTCAAACTTTAGGTAAATATGCATCCGAATATCCGATCTCTAGTTATGACATAATACTTTTTATCCAGATAATTTCCGACCATCACACAGGCAAAGCCGAAGTCTTAGAGGGACAAGATCAAAGACACACCCACAATATATTTTCACCTTCCTGTCACACGCACACTCATTCGCCCTTTGATAAGAGCATGTAATTATTATAATAAAACATGCTATCGTATCTAACCATAATATAGTATTGACGTCAAACTATTTTACTTTCTGACAAACGTGACGTCAATTGGCGGCTTAAGAAACAGGATGTAGTTGTGGTTATTAAGTTACGTTTTGAGTAACGTTACAACTATTGTAAATAAATACAATACATGGTGGAAAGGACGCTTACGCTGAAACGGTTAACATGTATTTAGTACATCATTCTGAACCCCCCCCCCCCCGAACACAGAAATTTTACAATTTACAAAACTGCAATACCTACACGGTCAAAATGTATGGACCAGCTGTTTTTAGGGTTCCGTATCCAAAGAGTCAAACTGGACCCTATTACTGAGACTTCGCTGTCCGTCCGTCTGTCACCAGGCTGTATCTCACAAACCGTGATTGCTGTATCTCATAATTTAATAAACCATGATAGTTGGCCAGTTGAAATTTCTACAGATTATGTATTTCTGTTGAGAGCCGGAACCAACGGCTTAACGTGTTTTCCGAGGCACGGAGGAAACTTGGTATGTGATGGCGAGGAACCCATTCACAAATCAACCTTGGGAAGCGCTGCGTAACCTTGCACATCGAAACGTGCATCTATTACTATTTAGCCACAAGCCAAAAGAGTACTGTTAACTATGGAGAAATTCATAATTCGAGTGGTTATACTCCATAGAGAGCGACAATTCCGAAATAGACACTTAGATTTTGACTTTTCATAGGTTTATGTAAAATATTTTATATTTGAATATAACGTCATTATCATCTGCCCAGCCTTTTCCCAAACTATCTTGGGGTCGGCTGCCAGTCTAACCGGATGCAGCTGAGTACCAGTATTTTACATGAAGCGACTCCCTATCTGACCTCCACAACCCAGTAACTGGGTAATACGACACCCCTTGGAAAGACTGGATGTCAGACTTTTGGCTTCTGACTACTCGTAACGATTGTCAAAGATGTACAAATGACAGCCGGGACCAACGGCTTAACGAGCTTTCCGAGGCACGGAGGAAACTCGGTATGATATTATGGTCACCCATCCACGGACCAACCTCAGCAAGCACGGCTTAACCTTAAAGATCGACCCGTGTGCCTGTTATTATTTAGCCTCGAGCTCCTCCTTCCTTATTTTGGAAAATAACATACCTAGCATATTAGCGGCCTCAGTCTCATCAGAATCGAACCGGCCTGTCACACGGTAGTGCGGCGGCGTAGTGTCGGACTCTCGCGATGTTTCGTCCCCTTCAACTCCCGTGCCGCTTGAGGACAGCGATTTACTGCTACTTCTGTAATGGAAATGTTGTTATAGAATTATGCTATGTAAAATATACAACACACAAAGATATCAAGGTAAATGGGTCTTCCGGAATTCTCCTTAATTTTTTTTATCTTTTTAACTTAACATGACATCACGCCTGTAAACCCCGAAGGGTTAGGCAGAGGTAGTACCTAATAGGACCCCCGCATTTCACCAGTTATGTTAAAGTCTCAGATACAGAGATCGGAATAGGTTGAGTATATATACCTAAACTTCAAGGAAGTAACTTAAATTATTATTAACCAATGTTGTTATTAGGAATGTAACCTAGTTTAGATTTTATTATTTATTTGTTTTTAGTGTTAATTATTATTCTATTGCCAAGCAATCAAATCAATTGGAATTTCTATTTTGCATGATGTAATTAATATTTCGTTCATTTAATTGTTTAATGATTACTAATTGATATTACTATATTTATTTGTTATTAATGTGATGTAATTATTGTATTATTTATTACCTATCTATGCACTCATTATCATATTTTCTTTTGTTAATATGTGGATAATGTAGTGGGCTGCAATATTGTTAATATTTTGTATTATCTTCCCCTGTTCCAACACATATTCTAGTTGTTTATTGTCCCTGAATAAACAAAATAAAATAACTTATGGATAATACCTACCTCTGATTTAACAGCTTTATTTCGGCACTTAAAAATCATTCCGTGATTTTATGATTTTATCCACATGTTGCTTACCTCCTTAAAGTTTAGGCAAATATACTCTACCTATTCCGATCTTTGCTCATATAATAGGGGACGAGCCTATCAAGCAGCAGGTACAGGTTAAGACTCCGTGGCTGCTACTGAGAAATTCCTGAAGGAAAAACCCAATATCTCTTTGCCCGATTCGAAGAGGCAGTCTTGTCTTGCAGAGTTATCTTTTAGTACTATCTAATTATGGTATAGTTTTTTTACTTGACAATTTGTGCTCTTTTCAACATAGAATAACCTGGAATATCCTAAGACTTGGTGACAGTGAGACGTAGCGAATAGCCGAGCATCGGGTCCACTCTCCAATAGATTCGTTCTATATCAGGTAATGAAAATAGGATCAGAGCAGATTTCATAGACCTTTTTTATGGATGGGAAGTCATCAAATGACCCCTACTGCTCTGGCCGGAGCGGAAGGGAGTGTCAGACTTGACTGACTAAAACCCATCTATGTTCCTTCTTAGCCTTTTGTGTTCCAGGGCCACGGTATCTCTTTCGAGCAGTCCCGCAGCCCTGGCAGGCGGATTTCATAGCCCTTACTTCTAATCGTATATTTCATTCTTAAAATGAATTCAAACCGAAACGCGAGCGTCAAATAATTATAATTACTGAATTATAAATTGTACTAAAACATTCCATTCAGCGTACATAGGGATAAAACTAACCATTCACTGAGAGTAAATAGAGGTTACAGTGAATTATGAAACTTTTGAAACGAATTATAATACTAATAGTTTATTTCCTGTACATACCGAATGGATATAACGGTACGCAAAATCACAAAGTTACATGATTTGAATCAGGAAAACGCGATTATTATTATTCTAGTATGGCATACCAATTTTCAATATTCAGCCATCCCAATGTACTTAACATTCTTGTTTTGAACATACTCCGTGTAATTTTGTATTAAATAAAAAATGGGACTTAAAATAGTTTATTCTAGTCTGTAAAGTCTAGAATATTTTTTTATTTTAATTTCAATAAAACTTATTTGTACTTTTTGAACGTTTGTTGAACATTGAACTTAAAGGACCATATGCCTCAACATTATGTTTTTTTTCCTAAGAGACAAATCCTGAAGTCATGAAAGCTGGCACACATTTTCCGATTTATGTATGGATCAATATTTTTTCTGGATTGGGTAGTAAAAGTTGTTTAAAATGAAGCGTACGATGATCATCTTTAGAGGTTTGTGGGTAAACCACAATAAGTTTTAATAAAGAAGTCTACATCCTCATTCTTCTGCCCTTATCCCAATTTATTTGGGGTCGGCGCAGCATGTCTTAAAAAGAAATAAAGAAGCCTACATGAAGTGTCGTAATCATTTATGGTTTTAGATACCTATTGTTTTATTTATTTTGAAAGCCACCTTCATATTTCATAAGATTGCTCAAAATTGCTGTTAAAATATCTGACGAGCATCGAGAAAGGATTATTGCGCCACTTGTGAAATAAGGACAGTCTCGTGTCATTATAAAAATATCCCTCCACTACGCGAACTTCATGCGGGTCGGTAGCTACCTTGTCAACTTTGATTATTTACACGTACTCGGCATTGACAGATTACAAACTGTTCTTTCGCAACTAGTTTACGTCAGACTGCAGCTAGTCAACAACAACTTTATTCTGTTAACAATAAAGATAATTGTTGTTTGACAGACTTATCAACGGCAACCAAACAGCAACTTGAATGTGATGGTTGCTAAAGTCCACTGTCATTTTGACAAGCACCATCAGAAGTAATCGAACTCTGAAAGACGAGTAAAGGTACCTCTGCTGCGGAGTATGAGCAGACCCTTGAGCCAGTGGAGTATTAGAAGACCTGGTGACTCCTCGGAGAGACAGGTGGCGGGAACAGAAGCCGCGGCGCTGGCTCTCCTTGGTGCAGCCGTCCTTGGAGCACAGCCGTCGCCATTGTTTGCCGTTGAACTTCTTGCGGATGCCCGTCGGGGTCGACACCACGTCACCTTTCTTGTACTTGTGCGGGGTTGCCGCTTGAGATCTGTTGACCAGATGGATTGTTTGTTCGTCACATTTATACTAACATTGAACAGTTTGTTTGTTTGGTTGAACGCGCTAATCTCAGAAACTGTTTCGAATTGAAAAAATATTTTAGTATTGGATGGCTCATTTATTGAGGAAGGCTATAAAGCTATAAACATTTTATACACGCTACGACCGAATAGGAGCATCAAAGAATTTTTTAGCAAAAACGGTTTTTTTTTTCTTTTCTTATGTGACGCAGACGAAGTTGCACGGGTGTGCTGGCTCATCATATGTATGACTGACCATTTGTAAATTATTATGGGTTCGGCTTTCAGTCTAACCGGGTGCAGCTAAATACCAGTATTTTGTTTGACTAAAGTTTTGGTGATAAATACAACAATATCTAATCTATTTAGAGAGGCCAACAAGAATATTTATGCAGGTCTATAACCGATAGCTATAATCAGCCAAAACTGGAGATTTCAAGTGCGATCCAGTTACGTTTTGAATATTGACATTTTATTGGAAGTACTAAGTAATGTCCTTCGATCAATAATAGAACTAGATTAAGGATCAGGAACAAAAATGAATCGCTAAAGTGTCCACGTTTGCACACACGTAAACATCTATATTTAATAGAAAAAAGTTTAATAATATTAACAACTTCAGTTTATTGTAAACCTTAACACTCGCACATACAGTTTAATAACAATTGCAAAAGATATTTATTTAAGTCCTTTCATCGGCGAAACCTAAAAGGCAATAAATTTAAAATGTCGCTTGAAAATAAAAAGCCATGAGTACAAAAATATTTATTCTAAAATATATCTTAAAATCTAAGTGACAAGGTTAAAAACATTACGTTGAAAATTTCGTGCTTACACTAATTTAGAACTAGACGTAGTTCTTGGTATTACATTTCAATGCTCAGAACACAGTAAGTATTGAAAGACGTAGAGTTGCAGAATATATTTTTTTTAGGCCAAGGCTCGTTTTTTATGGTGGCAAATATTTTGTAAAAAGTGGTAGACTAAGTAGTAGGTACTATTTTTAACCGACTTTAAAAAAAGGAGGTTCTCCATTCGACTATATTTTGTTTGTTTGTCCACCTATTTCTCCACCAATAATTGTAAACCGATGTTTAAAATTCTGTTTTTTATTCGAAAGCATATACTCTTGTGGTGGTCCCGTTGTCACCAAGTCCTAGAGAAATCGAGGGCAACCCTCAAATTATATAAGTGCATACAATGTTTTTCATGATCTGAGGCTCGTCACGTATTCCTGTGGTATCTTCAAAACTTAAACTTGTTGAACCTGTAAAAAAACATGCGCGGTTTATTGCAAACAGTTTTAAAGTATTTCATGAAAATACCTACTGGTATAGTTTTCTTCCGATAAAGATTTTTGTAATCTACGCCTTTGCGTGTTTCCAGTTATGTCCAAACTATCAAAATAAATTGAACATATTCTCGAATGTTTATAAGGTTTATGTATTCTGCACATCGAAATGGTTCGCTAGAAAATCTACAAACAAAAATAATATATAAAATAACAACACTACTAAGGCTTTCATCCCGGGAATCTCGATCTCGAAAATTTCGAGACTCTCGACGATTTTTTGGTATTTTCGAGACTCGAGACTAACATTTTCGGTCACGGGAATAATGAGACTTTTGAGACTTCAGTCACATACTAAAAGTATTAAATAATCTACTAAACTACTAAACCAACAGTATTTTTTTACATGGTTTATTGGTTACATGGATATGGTAATGGCAACACTGTCGAGTGTAGAGTAAAGCTTAGTATTATCTGTGGAGATTTAATAGCCTTGTTGACGAACGACACAGATTTTGTTTACGTACTATAAATTTCATTGATAAAGTGCGAAGTTATTAGCTGCGATGTGTTCGTTAGCGGATAAATTAAAAGGTATGTTAATTCATACACGTTAAAAGCATAAGTTATCAACTAAATACTTATTATTGAGTTCTGGCATTTTGCATGCATTTTATGTTGTACCTACTTAAGTTTTCTTTGTAATTCTATAGCATGATAGCGTTTTAATTAATTTCTAAATTCTTAATCTACTAACTATCGATTTAACGTGCTATTTGACACAATATTGGTTTTTGCTACTTTGAGGTTATATTTTTGTAGCCGTATTCTGAATAGAGCGTTATTCTGGTGAGTTTTTTTTTTTGTATGGTAATGGGCTTTTTTTATTGTTTTAGACAAAAACATGTTCTATTGCGATGTACTTGCTAAAATGCATGATAAATCTTCGGTATGGTGCTATTTTTTGCGAGCCAATGATAATGCTTCTGCTAAATGCAAAACATGCCACAGAATATTTAAGACTTTAGGAGGGAATACAAGTGGTCTTCATAAACATCTTAAGAGTACGCATAACATGATATTGACAAAGGAAGATGTACAACATGCTTCATCATCCGATTATATCGCTTGCACACCTTCAACAAGCAAATGCACGAGTAAAGATGGAGCTTATAAACCACCTGAAAAAAAAGCTAAGATGACAGATTTCTTTCAGAGAGTTGACGGAATTGAAGTTAAAGTTGCGAGAATGGCTTCTCTAGATGGAATACCATTTCGAACTTTTGTCGAATCTAAAGATTTACGTGAGTTGTTCAAAAAAGCTCAATACACACTACCATCATCTGTGGCTACCATATCAAGCATGGTCAAAAAACAGGCCGACTATATAAAGTCATTGACAGTTAACGAAATTAAAAAATTGAAAGAGACCGGAGTAAAATTTTGCTGTACCTTAGACGAGTGGACCTCAATCCAAAACAAAAGGTACATGAATGTAAACATACACTCACCATTTTTTGAAGGTGATAAATACAAAAACTTAGGTCTCGTTAAAATATCTGGTCCCATGCCTGCTACTGTTTGTGTAGATTTGTTAAAAGAACGTTTGTCGGAGTTTGACGTCCATTTAGACACTGACGTTATTAGTCTAACAACAGATGGATGTAGTGTAATGAAAAAAATGGGAAAGTCAGTCGATGCTTATCACCAAAAGTGTCTGGCTCATGGTATGCAATTGGCAATACTAGATGTGTTGTATAAAAAAACAAAAGTAGGTGAAATACAAAATGACGTTTCACAGAATATAAACGATGACAATGATGAAAATGTGGACGTGGATGATGATGAAAAAGATGAAAGTGGAAGTTTTGAAATAATTGAGAGCAGCAAGCCGCGAAAACATGAAGAAGTAATTTATGAACATGTGATTAATAAAGTCCGAAAAGTAGCAAAGTTGTTCAGAAAGTCACCAACAAAACAAATTGTACTAAGAAAATACGTTGAGGAAGAGTTCCACATAGAACTAAAATTAATAATTGATTGCAAGACGAGATGGTCCAGTTTAGCTGAAATGCTTGACCGATTTCTTAAAATAAAGATATGCGTTCGAAAAGCTTTGATTGATGTAGGATCCGGAATAGACTTTACTGAATCAGAGTATACTACATTGGAAGCAATCTCGAATTCGCTAGGTATCATGAAAGTGACCTTAGAAGCACTATGTAGACGAGATGCTACTCTTTTAACAGCAGATACTGCACTGAATTTTTGCCTAAATAAATTAGACTTACAACAAAGTTTTTTAAGCGTAAGTCTCGCCAATTCACTGCGCATCCGTATTAAGGAAAATAGACTGATTGAGGCAAGTATCTTACAATACTTGCACAGTCCTTCTCAGTTTTTTGAAAAGAAGCTTGATGCAACAGCCTTTCAAACACTAAGCAACGACGAAATTACAGTGTCTTTAAAAGAATTGTACGAAAGGTTAAATAAATCCACAACTGACAAATCTGACAATTATACCGCAAATACCAGTCATTTAAATGATACAACGATTACTGAGCACACAAGTTTAACCACAAAAGAACAGCTGGAATGTGAGCTTAATAGTTTGTTAAACCCCCAAGAAGACAAAGCACACAATATAACTTCTATCCATGATTTGCAAACAACCTTGCACGTAGAAAAAGCTCTCTTTGAAAATGGGGGCGACAGAGGGAAATACCTAAACCACTGCTACAATTATTTAATATCGATTCCCCCCACTAGCGTAGAAGCAGAGAGAGCTTTTTCTAATGCCGGTTACTTTTGTAACAAAATTAGGTCCTCTCTGTCTGAAACGACATTAAACGCCCTTTGTTTTTTACGTGCCCACTACAAACATGAAAAAAACTTTAACAAATAATTTTTTATATTTTTATTTGCGTATGTTTAATAAAGTACTTGATTAAAATATCTTGTTTTGACTGCCCGATTGCATAGCCTACAAGTTAAAAACCTAGTTTTGAAATAGTCTCGAAAGTCTCGTTTTCCCCGGGAATTTCGAGACCACATCGAGTCTCGTTTTCTTTTCCCGGGACTCAGTAGTGGATCGAGACTGAAAGCCCTAAACACTACTCCATGTATTGCCGGTTCCAAAACAGTCGATGTTTGTAACAATAGTTGGTGCGTTGTTGCAAACATTGGCCAAACATCAAAATATAAGCTAATTGAATTATTTTTACTATTTATCCTGTTTTTACTTCACGAAAAAACACTTAAATAATTTATACTTACCGAAATAAAAAAATCCTTCCAAAATCGTGGTGTTACGGTGGTTATTTTCACAGTTTTAAAACGCGCACTACGGCATCTCGACGTCTTAACGTTGGCTATGCTTGGACAATACTAATTTGAAATAAGACCACAAAATGATTTGTGGTCTTATTTTTCGTGCCGTTTTTGAAGCGCTCATCGGGAATCTAGTACTATTATTGATCGAAGGTAATGTCAATGTTTTTGTATGAATAAAATAGACTTTTTTTAAGGACCCTTTTCACTTTTGAATTAAAAGCGATCATCACTATATAGCAGCGATTAAACCGTGTTCAAGAGCTGTCAATATGCTGTAACAATGATAATGCATTGACAGCCTTGACGGCCCGTACCAAGGTGGAGGTACGGGCCGTCAGCCCTTAAAAAGTATTACTTTAGTTAGTGTTTTTCTTTCATCGTTTTCCCACTCTGAAGTAACATTAAAACAATACTGCTATAAGAGGACATGGTAGGCCACCATACGTGTTGATCACGTTCAGTATTAATGGTGTAATCTGCCCGTCGGGTAGTTGCCTTACCTAGGAGTAGGGGGTTGAGATCGGGGTGTGAGACTGCGCTCCAGCAAGCTCGAGGTGCTGCCGCGGCTCTGAAGACTGCTTCGCTTGCTGTTGCTGCAATCTGCTGACAATACACGCTGTTAGTGCATTCGAAGCTCGGTATCTCTTTCGAACAGTCCCGCAGCCCTGGCAGGTATCGGCCCTCTTGGACTCCTTCCGATTTGCTGACATCTCCTTGAGGCGCGCGTGGAACACGAACGCGCCGTCGACACGGCCTGTCGTCATAAGACGACAAGCCGAAGCCCCTTGAAGCTCCTCAAACAAGATATGCAAGGTTAGTCTGAGCGGTTGCAACCGCAACCGCTCCTCAAACAAGATATGCAAGGTTAGTCTGAGCGGTTGCGGTTGCGCGCGATTGTAAGCCGTTGCGGTTGGTTGATTCGATTGTATAATAAGATCAAAAAGTTTCCAGATTCAACTATAAAATTAAGGATTAATATCCAAGCAAAAGTGCATTGAAATAAAGGGAGACCAAATTTAACATAAATATTTTTTTTACTATGGATAACTAGAGATATCTTCAGTAATTTTGTGACATGATAGTTTTGTATCTCTGAATTATCTAATGTGTGTACGGTGTAACTTTTGGGTCTTACCGTGTAGTTATCTCCATGGACTCATGAGATTTGTAGGAACGGGCAAGTCAGCAAGTCCCACAATATCGTTGGTTCATTATTAATTTAAACTTCATGTACAATAGTGGTACATAGGCGAACTTAATACCACAAAGTATTCATTACCCGTCAACCTTTTGGTTAGAAAGGACAACAATGTGATTGGGTACAAAATAATTTCAAAAAATAACTACTTATTTTCGAAATATTAAATTATTAGTTTTTCGTAAGGTTTTCCTCACAGGTAAAAATAAGAGAGTTAATCTACGAACTGGGTTTGCTTTAATACCATGTAGACGTAATTTTATTGCAGCGACTCTGCTGCGTATGACGTCAAAGTAATAGGAATGCTGGAAAATACCACGTGCAATGGAAGACGTTGGTAACCAACTAATGTTTTGCTCCACTACTTCTTAGCCGAAGCCTATAAATATACATTAGAATTCTGTCTACCTAACTATTGCAGATAGCCCTTAAAATCGTATTGGAAAAGGGAGTTAACGAAACCGCGACGGTAGCCAGGGGAGTATGAAAGAAAATGTTGACCCGCCGCGAAGTAACATGGGAAGAAAATGATAATTTACAAATCATACTAAAACAGTAAGTTCAAAAACATCACACTTCTATTTACGTTTGTGTACAAACTAGATATTTCACGTTGCCCGAAGAATTTAATTAATGCACGTCAAATAATATCCGAGCGTCATAAAATGGGTCAAATTTACGAAGCAGTTTCAAATGCGCAAGCGTTTAGTAGTCAAAATAAAATAAAAAAGTTCGGAATGCATGGCTCACTGTCATTCCTGTGACTAATAGAATAATAAATAATAGACTAGACTAATGCACAGTGTGATGTGTACAAAAAATAAAACAAAGAGATTAAATCTTCGTGAACGAGAACAATGTTATGATTGAATTTTTAAATCAGATTAATTTGCCCATAAATATCAGTCAACGAGGAAAGTATTTTAATTTATTTCACACTCGTAAAATAATAGGCATAAAATCATTTAGTTCGCTTATTTGTCGGTAAAACACAGTTTCGAGTGTTGGTATCATCAAGTATTTATTTGGTGATCACGCAACTTTGTCCTATTACGCTTTTCAATAAATATAGACGACTAGCTGATGCCCACGGCTTCTCTCGCATTTTGTGCGGTAATTGTCCCACTGGATCGTATAAGCGCGATAAAAAATATCATAAGTGCTACTCCAGACGCCCTAACCTTGTGCCAAATTTCATCTAGATCCATTCAGTCGTTTTTGTGTGAGAACGTAACAAACAAACATTCATCCATTCTCAAAAACTGTCGCATTCATAATTTTAGTAGGATTTTCATTAAATTCTAAAAACATTTTGTAATTTGAAGAACCAAGTAAAATAAAATAACTGACTAAGACGATAAGATCAATTAAGTAAATGATTCAGTATTTAAACTATTCGAGTAGTAAACAAAATATCTCCCAAATCCGTGAACTCGTCATGTCATGACTCAGAAAAAAACTTTCACATTTTATAAAAAAATACATAGTCTACAGTGGGATTACGCGTATTAAAATTATTATTGTCGTGAAAAAGGCACGCTCGACTGTCCACAATGGCTTGCATTTTATCTACACTTTATACAAGGTGTAGTTTTGCAACCTCGTCAAATTCTAGGAGGTAACTATGCTAATGATTCTCGACCCGAATCAATAATAAAATGAGTAGGTAATTTTCTTTTTTTTTATTTATTTACTGAAATCGCTAACTGTGAACCACCCGTGTTTTAAACACGGGCCGTCTGATCCCTGCCTTATAACGTCGCTTACACACAAACAAAAAACCTCAAACGTTTTTTCGATAATTTTCTAATCCCTAAACCACGCTATGGGGGTTATTCTGAAATATTGACAAATTTAAACAACAAAAAAATGCAGTGTTTTTTAATAATTTACTAGGTACCATAATTTATATTGAATATTTATGTCTTTTGTGACAACATCCTGAATTTTGACGAGGATGCAAAACAACACCTTGTATATATATGGAAGTGAATGTTGGGTGTGGCTAAAAGCATGAAAGTAGAATTATTTCTGTGGAAATGCATTCTTTGCGTAGCATGTGTGTTATGAATCGACGTGTAGTAACGTCTTTCCTCTTTTTCTTTTTTTTTTTAAACTTTTAACAAACATTTAAACTCACATACACAAACAGCCAGACCCGGAACAACTATCTGTAGGCCATACAAATATTTGTTCCGTGCGGGGATCCAACCCGCGACACGCAACGCGCGCACGTGAATGTGATAAGAGATTGCAGATTGAACATTCGTAAAATCCAATGCAAAAAAGCTCGCCCCTAAAACGACTGAACAAGGGACTGAAACCCAACTGGACAAATGTGGAGTTATTAGCAGAGATCAGTATAGGTCGAGTTTATTTGCCTAAACTTCAAGGAAGTAAGTCATCATCCAGCCTTTTCCGAACTGTGTTGGGGTCGGCTTCCAGTCTTACCGGATGCAGCTGAATACCAGTATTTTACATGGAGCGACTGCCTATCTGACCTTCACAACCCAGTTAGTACTGGGTATTACAACACCCCTTGGTAAGACTGGCTGTCACTGACTACCTGCAACGACTGACAAAGATCTATAAATGACAACCGGGACTAACGGCTTAACGTAATTTCCGAGACACGGAGAAAACTCCGTATGTTATGAGTGGTCACCCATCCGCGGACCAACCTAGCGAGCCCGGCTTAACCTGTAGATCGACCCGAGAGGCTGTTTTTATTTAGCTCCTTCTCTGAAGAAAGTAACAGTGGATAATCATCATTCATCATCATCATTTCAGCCGAAAGACGTCCACTGCTGGACATAGGCCTCCCCCAAATTTTGGGGTTTTAGGTTTTGCCATAATGGCCACGCTTGGCAGGCGGGTTAGCGATCGCAGTACGGTTGTTGCAAAATGCACAGAGATCGCTGCTGCCCACTCTCTGGCAAGTCTCTTAGTCGTCTCTTGCGACACCCACGGGAAGGTATGGGATGGTGCTATTCTTAACGTCCGACACCATACAGACCAACTGTGAATAATACCTTCCTCTGATTTAACAGCTTTATTTTAGAACTTAAAAATCATTCCGAGATTTTATGGGGAGTTTTTTATCCACATGTTATTTACTTCCTCGAAGCTTTAAGCAAATAAACTACGCCTAATAAGATATCTGGCTCATAGGTACGGTATTAGGGCTGCGGGACTGTTCGAAAGAGATACCATGGCCCTGGGACACAAAGGGCTAAGAAGGAACATGGATGGGTTTTAGTCAGTACAAATCTGGCACTCCCTTCCGCTCTGCTCAGAGCGGGAGGAGTCATTTGATGATTTCCACCCGAAAAAAAAAAGGTGCACGTAATCTTAACCATTCGAGTATTAAAGGTGATATTGATGTTATGTTAATGTCTAAAGGACGTGGGTTGGGTTAGCTCCGATCGAGAGGAAGGGTTCATCATCATCATCATCATTTCAGCCCTTTTAACGTCCACTGCTGGACATAGGCCTCCCCCAAGTGTCGCCACATTGACATAACATGGGGGGTTTTGCCATAATCGCCACGCTTGGCAGGCGGGTTGGCGATCGCAGTACGGTTGTTACAAAAGCACAGAGAACGCTGCTGCCCATTCTCTGGCAAGTCCCTTAGTCGCCTCTTACGACACCCACGGGAAGATATGGGAGGAAGGGTTGGATTCAAGGATTTATGGGATGTGAATGATATGAAACCGGTCAGTGTATATCGTTCAATGGTGACCCTTTTGGTGACCGTTTTGTGATGGTGGGGTGCTTCAAAAAACTCAGGTACTAGTTGTACGCACGGCGACCAATCGAGATAACGAAACCAGTTTATGCGGATCTCTCATTATTTATTTAAAAAAAAAACGTTGGCCCACACTAGGAATTTCTCCTGAGTCGTGGGTGTGTTTACAAACATTGAAACTAAAAAACACAGACACAAACAGCCAGACCCGGAACAACTACCTGTAGGCCATACAAATATTTGGTCCGTGTGGGGATCGAACCCACGACACGCAGCGCAGCAGTCGATCGCTCAACCACTGAGCCAACCAATCATGGCATGTGGCGATGGCGTCCGAACTACACTAGGATTAATGTAATAAGGTCCCTTCTACCTACATAGTACCTACTCTTATTTCTTAGCAATTGTTTGGGGTCTTTTGAAAGATGCTGCGTTATCCAGCGCACTTTGTTGACTGGCTATTAGAAAATGAGAAGGAGAATCCTACATTTATGGTAAATGACAAAGTTTCAATATTTGTATGTTACTGGAACATGCTTCAATGTCTGAAGAATTTTGATGTAATTTAGCAAACAGATAGACTATGTTCCGGATTATAATAGGTTACTTTTTGAATCTGTTGACTTTCTTGTTGGTCTCATTAAGGCTCCATCCCCAGATGAAGAAAAGTATTTCTGGATTTTTCCAGTAGGAATTTCACAGCGACAGCCCGCAATACGGAATTGTGCCGAGCTGTTGGCAATAGGCTCACCCCCTTATACTTGGACTTAATCATAAGCACTTGAATTAACAACACTTACCCATATGCGAGACATCAGCGGGGAACATAATATCCTCCCTGCGTAGATCATCGTCGCTTTCGCCGTAGTCGTCGAAAGGCGGTCGCTTGCGCAGGTCGTCCATCGAGCCGTTGGATAACGCGCCCACTGTCACTACGCCGCCTGCGCCTGCGCCCGGCATCGGGGATGACGTGTAGAAGTTATCGCCGCCCATCTGTAGGGGGTTTTTTGTTGTGAGAATTTCTGATCATCAACTGTGACGTAATTTTGGGTAGATAAGATAGTCTTTTATAAGATAGTCCTTTATCAAATAGTCTTTAGTTACTTAGGCAGGAGGTTTATGGTGGAGTTCATAACGGCAGATTGGAGAAAGTACCCGTGAACTTTTCAAGCTCTGTCCGAAGGTATCACCAATCAATCAACCCAACCTTTGCCAATCCACTGCTGGACCATAGGCATCTCACGAGCTGCGCCACAACACCCAGTCCTCACATAAGAAGAAAGATATTTAATAATAGGTTCCAATATTCGAAAAAGAAATGAGAAAGAATCACAATCCTAAACAGTGGCACTGACTAAGGCGGAGGAGGGTCTATTCTAGTCATTCAGTTGTGCAAAGCAGGCAAGTCGTTCGTCTGCCCACGGCGGCTGCAGCAGTCTGATGTCTGCCCGCTTCACTTCACGTCTCACTAGTCTCACCTGAGTAGGCACGTGATGTATGCGCAGCGATGGGTGCAGCGAAGACGAGGAGTGCGTGCCCGCGTCCTCGAGCTCGTCTGCCCACGGCGGCTGCAGCAGTCTGATGTCCGCCCGCTTCACTTCCACCATCTCCTTGCAGAGATCGCCGTCTGATACCTGAATTGGAGATATTCTTGTTATAGCCTCTGGAAGTCGATCTAAGTTTTGAGAAAACTGACTTTTATAACACCAGAAAAATGAAGTTGATTGACGATAAACGTTGTTTTGTCTTTTAACTCTTCACATATTTCCTTAGGTATTTTTAGTCAGCTTAAATTGCTGGACATTGGAAGTCCGCATGGTGCGACTACCCCCTAACAACTTCCTCAACATACTGCTACATACCAAAAGCCTCAATTTGGTAACGTTCCTTATTTCGATTTGAAACAAATCCTCTTACTTAATGTCAATTACAGTTTAAGCAGTGATAATAAAACATTTGTGATTGGCGAAAGGTTGATGAGTATTTGATAAAAAAGGGGGAATACCAATGCCTCAAGGTGCGTCTTACGCGTATGACTAACATATTTCTAGTACCTAATCCATTAAAATACAAAGAACTAGAATCAAACAAATATTTATGCCCTACATAGAAAATTGCATCATTCTAGCTCACTATTAAAGCCTGCACTTTTAACCTAAATCTAATTGGAAAGGATATATAAATAAATTCTATTCACTTAAGCAGTAAATATAACAACTGCATCAAATTATACATGAAATTAGTTCATTTTTTGACGTAAATCGCCAGAATCCGATGGAAGGCGCTCATCCGAAACATCCTAGATATCCGACCGCAGAAAAAGTATACACGCAAAAAATCTCAGACGGTGCTTCGAGATACTAAATCCATTACTAAATCACTGATCCAAACTAAGAAGAAGCTACATCATCCTTATTCATGATATTAAAACAGACATGACACGACTAGGTATTTAGAAGGCAAATCCGTTGTGTGCTAATTAAAGCACTATCATTGGGGAAGCCCATAAACATCTGCCAACAGACTATTTACAGGATACCTACTATGAATATAGTTAAAATCCTCACCTTAACTCGTATCCTTATTGGAGAATTAAGCACTTCGTACACGAGACCTTCCACGAAAACACTTTGCACATTCTCCCGGCTAGGGTCTGTAGTCCTCACGACACATAGCGAACCCATGTGCAGATGGCTCATTTGGGGGCTCGCGTCACTGATCACATCGTTCTTATTCACACCGAACACGTCACTGTACTCGATCGGGTCGGCCTCCAGCCCGTCGAGCTCTACCACCACTTTACAACCCTCAGCTTGACGGATCACTCCCGGGACGTATAAGCCTCGCTGTTTGGCTAATACTCTGTGGTCCCGCCATTCCGATAAGTCGATGTTGGGGTATGAGATGTAAGACTTCATCTCTGATGGCGGGGAAGAGTGCTGGATTATCGGCGAAGGCTGCAGCACAGATGGCTGGTACTGCGGCTGATGATATTCCACTGGAAGCGGAGCATTCACGGTGTTGTTGTTCCCGCAATTCATTTCTTCCAGCACGGAGGGATCGAATTTCCGTTTCTTGGGCAAGTTTCGGACGGGTGCCTGAGTTGGTGTTTGTTGTGCAGCCGGCTGGGCATTGCCACTGCTCCCGTTGCCCAGGTTCGTGGGATTAGCCATGGTGATGTTGGGAGTAGGATGTGTTGATGATTGAGACAGGCTCACTGTGCCCACGCTGCTTATCACTGAAGCAGGTATCTGTAACAAAGACCCTCATTAGAATAGAATATACAACAGATGTTATTAGGAATTAAGTTGTGCAGTTTTCCTTATTGACATTGAAATGCCTAGTGAAACTTTGTGTACAAAAACAGTTCATATAATATTTAATTAAACTGTTATATGCTCCACGTATAGACAGGAAGAGACATCATTTGGAGCAGATTTTTTCAGACTATAATTATACAAATACAGAGATTTATATTATTATATATATATATATAGTGTCGATAATCATACTCTGTGTTAACTAGGAACTAGATATTTATTGACGTTGTTAGCCTCTTTTTCATTGCCTTCCAAAACTTAACTTCAGTAAGATACGTCATGTAGCTACTGTTAATTAATACTTATTAGATAAATAAATAGAACAGAGCATTGATGAATCGCCTCCATTCATACCAAACTCAGGAACGCCATGAAATCAATGGCAAGCGATAACTTTAATGGCTTTAATGGCATTCGTCATGTGTTGAGTAATTCATAAGATATTCCTCTATGGGCAATACGAAACAGAAGGTAATTTGTATAAAATATCTAATTGGAACAATGAATTGTAGTATTTAATTAATTCTATTAATAGGGCACATGGCATGATCACATTTGTACCTAATAATGCGTTATTATTAATTATTAATTTATTAGTATTACACACACCACTAAACTAGAAGTTATTATGGTAAAACCTTACTGCAAATAGCTAGCCAAAATACACTAATAATATCGAAAAAATCCTTTAAAAAAAACAACACGACGCTATTTTTTTTTAACTTAGTTTAGTGGATGGGTTTCTCGCCAGACACGGTTAATTGCTTACCAAAAAGCGGACAATAAGCACTCCAACCTTATGTTGAAGGCGCAAAAGGAAAATAGTAGTACAAAGGATCCTGGTTTAAAAACGCGCTATAAGGATCTCATTCGAGCTTTATGCACTAAAACAAGACTTGAAATAATACCTTAGTTTATAGAACGCGAATAATTCATGGGAAGTGGGAAGTTATAGGAACTGCTTAAAATACATAGTTATTGCAAGAGAAGATAATTAATGCATCAGGGAGATACCCGGTATAATATCGACGACGACGCGTTGACGCCATTTTTCCAATAAAATATCAGACTGCCCGAATATTGTTAACGTCAATATGAACTCACTCATCGCAAAGAAATCTTACGAGCCAGAAAGTTTTTTTGATGTGAGTCTAATAAATCGATGAACGGTGGCTGCGCGCACGAAAAAGGATGACTCATTGTAACGTTACGCTCATTGTAACGTTACGATCGAGAGCGCTGCATGAGCGAGCGAAAGGCACGATCGGCTTGAACGTTCGGCTTGCTATTCATAAAAGTATGCAATCATTTCATCAATGTTTTGTTATGACGTTGTTACGTTAAACTATCTGTACAGACAACCAATTTTTTTCCTATTTTCGTATCCGCAGACATTTTGCTGGGTGTATTGTTGTATTAACCAACTCAAACAAAAAGAAGACGTAAAGGGTGAACGTTTTAGGACCTATCATTTGTCATAAATTCGGGAGAGCTGATCCTCAACTTAATTTGAATGAATGAATTGTGCCCTTCTAAGAATGATCAAAGTTACAGTATTTTTGGTGGCTTATTCAAAATCGAGTAGTATAATTTTAACCTTTCCGACAGTAGACATTGATTGTCCTACTAATATTATTATGCGAAAGATTCTGACGATGGATAGATGGATCTTTGTTACTCTTTCACGCGAAAACTACTGAACCGA
This sequence comes from Cerastis rubricosa, assembly GCA_949152445.1. Lineage (NCBI taxonomy): Eukaryota > Metazoa > Arthropoda > Insecta > Lepidoptera > Noctuidae > Cerastis > Cerastis rubricosa. The sequence continues at coordinate 8,452,335 of OX424547.1, forward strand.
TTTCGATGAAATTTGGCACACGGGTAGTTTATAACCTGGATTAAGACATAGGATACTTTTTATCCCGGTAGTATAATGGGTGCGAAGCCGCGTGTTTAGGCTAGTGATAACATATTGTTGGTGTCCTTACCTGATCATCAATGTCTGCGTACGAGTTATGTGAGCGTACGTGCGGGTGAGCGGAGGCGGAGGCCTGCGAATGCGGGGCGCCGCCCGCGTGTGCTCGCTGCATCACCGCCTCCCGCTACCACCACTCACTCACCGCGCGAGTAACGCATGCCTGACAAAAAAAAAACAAAAATTCAGTGCTATTGTACGAGCCAATGATTCACCGGTCACACTGTCTATTACATCGGAACATTCGTGGAAGCAACGCGATTGAACCAGCGAACAATTTCATCAATGTATGCTGAAATGTGTGACAATGGTTGTAAATATTTCCTGTTTTCCGAATGTCATGTTTTTAATTTAATTTGCAAGTTGAATTTGTCAATATGTTGATAATGTTGATATCGTCTTTATATCAATGATGTTTTACCGTCAGCGTACGCGCTTTTAATCTTCATGTCCATTCAATTTTTTCAGTGTAGCGCTTGGTAAACGCTACTTCGCGTTTTGTTTTCTTCATTATTGCGAGATGTATGTCCACGACAATTGCCCAGATGGTTCATCAAAACAAGTAATCTTGAATTTTAGAATATTTAGTATAGGATATCATATCTAGGTTTCAAACATAGTTAATCTATGTTATCTTATCAAGTAGTGATTGTACAGGGAAATAATTTATTCATTCATAGCACACTAATTTTTAATCATAGAGAAACACTGCAATGGAATCATGGAACAGAGCTACAAAAAATGCAATACTATGCCATCGTTAAAATAAACTTTGGATAAAACTATTACGTTCGGAGTCTGACCTACATTGCTGCACCTTAGTCTGTTGAACTATTTAAAACGGAACGAAACAGGCATTGTATTTATACTATGGGTAAAGATCCGTCCGATTATGGTAAGGGAATATACATAGATTGGCATCGACAGCACCACGCTATGAAGAAGGAAATGGTAAGAGGTCGCAAATTTGTTGCACGCATTACGTGGTTTTACATCACCCATCAGTCAGACCATTCCATGAAGTGGATACTTGGAAACGAGACAGTTCGCGGACCGAGATTATTGGAGACGAGATGATTTTGTGATAGATGAATGTATAATATATATATATATAATAGTACTTGAACTACAAGAGCCTGTGGCCTTTCTTGCTTTAAAAGAAATGCTAGAATCAAATAATACAAATTGTGTACCAAATTCAAGGTCTATTCGTAAGGAAAATTAATGCGAGAAGACCAAAAAAAGATGGATGAAATGTGTGAAATAAAATATGACTAAAGGTGAATTGCCGATTTGCAGTAATCTACTGACAAAGATGTAGGACGGAAGGAAATGAAAAATGTAGAGCATGAATGGAAGACGTGCTGCACCAATCTTAAGTATAGGAAGCACACGAAAGTGATGATCATAGTATCATGTGCATTTATCATGTTTAGAACAGTTAACGATTACCTACACGACCGACATATGCGTACATGCACCGTGCATGCGCTGCAGGAAACACTAACTGGCAGCTGGTGATCTACGTGCAAGAAAAACATTATAAACACATAGCCACGTGCTTATCTCATATGTCTAATAAGTTTCATTGGTTCGCGCCGATAATAATAATTATCGTAGCAAAGGTGCATGACGCAAAAATGAAAAATAATTAGAGAGGAAACGGAAGCCTCTATTATCAAGCATTTGTTCGTAATAATGCACCATTTAATTAAATTAAACGCACTCTAACAGCAAACAATAGAACCTCACCTGTCGCAGACATGGCCATTAAACAACGGCTGACATTAAACACCCTTTAAAAATTACACCATAACGAGGGACATTACACACGAGTGCGGACTGCGGCATGACGGTAATACCTGTTGTATCAGCTAATGTATGCATTACGCGTCTCTAGTGGTCAGCTCCGCACTGTACTGTGAACGCTAGCATCTCTATATCTAGGGTTGTTGCCGTCCTGGTTTCTCAGAACTTGCCCCACTTTCAGAGATATCCGGCCGTCCGTTCGGATATCACAAACAGTTCTGGAATTGTAATTCAGTTGCTGCTTACTGCATTCGCTATAAACGCTCATTAAGATTCTACGAATAGTATAACAGACTATAATGTACGCGCAATGTACACTCATTCTTATTGTATTGTCAGTGAAAACAAACAGGTGACCGGTCGTGTATTTTATTACTGTTGTACCTACTTGTATCTGGCATGGCAACCCTAATGATCAAATCAGTTTGACCTTATTGAAGCGTGATACGTGAACGTAAAAAGCCCAAGATACGAGTATATACTCATGACAACAATATTAATATCCTAAGTTAAGCGCTAGACGCTTTTGGATGAAAATATACTTTGCCGCATTAACAATAGAGAGTGTTACTGTGTGAACGATTCCGGCAATCTGAATCACAGTAAGTGACTCATAAAACCTGCCACTCCGTGTATTTAAGCCAGGGCTTGTTAACGTTACCAACTAACAAAATAATAACCATTACTTAACGTTAATTCTAATGTGATATCTAATTAACGTTACAAAATATAACGTTAATTGATAACATTACCAGTAATTTAACGTTAAATACAATTAACGTAAAATACGAGAATAACGTTACTTTTACCGTTAATTTAGCTGCAACCCGGTCACATTCAAGGTTGTTAGCGCGGCGTGGTGAGGCCGAGCGGGAGGGCAGCTTCGCATATTGTAATCAAGGCTTATTTTACTTATGTTTAGTAGTACGCACGGCGACAAAATCACATTGTACGGGAAATCTATAAAAAACGAGGCCATGTTATATTGCAAATGTAAAGCTGTCGCTGTGTGTACACTACTACCTATTTATATTTTAAATCTTTTTGTTCCTTTAATTTAAATAGTTTATACAATTAGCGACTAAGCACATATTTGTTTTTTAAAGAAGACTAAGTTATAAACGAGTGCAATCATGTACCAACGAAGCATATGGGACGTAAATGAATTAAGCTGTAACGTCTCCAATTTACCTCCGTTGGCTTTTAAGCAAGACCAACCACGACCTAGCGACCCACGAAATGCGGCGTTCGCAACACTGGTCGCTTTTGAACTGGATCGTATGCCAAAAGAAAAACTTAGAGTAACTTATGTCGATTTACTCACTATTAGAAAAGTGCGACAGGAAAACGACTTGTAATCACATAATTTTGCCAAGTTACGAAGAATCAGAGTAATAATTATAAGTAAATTGATTCAATTCTTTTAAATACTATAATTATGATTTCCTTTATTCATTTTCATTACGTAGTTATAATATTTTTACATAATTATATTTAAAAAAAAAACATTACAAAAATATAAAAAATAGTAGCCCACCAGCATCAGGAACAGGGTCCCAGCTACCGGTGGTCAGGGCTCTTGAGAGAGGAACCTCCTGACAAAACGTGCCGTGTCCAGAAGTACTGCTTTCTGAATCAAGCCCTTGATCCAGCTGTCAAGCGAAAGACTCCGCAGATGTTGGTCGTAGCTTTTGGCTATTAAGCCATTGGCCGACACGACTATCGGCACAATGGTTGCTGTTGTCAAGTCCCACATGTCGACAACCTCGCGAGCCAGATCTAGATACTTGAAATGCTTATCTTTCTCTGCTTTCACGAGGTTCTCGTAATGCGGAATCGTGATATCAACAATCATTGCGCGACGCTTCAATCGATCTATCAACACTATGTCAGGCTTATTGGCAACAATAGTCCTGTCAGTGACGATAGATCGATCCCAATACAACGTGATATTACCATCATCGAGAATTGGGTCGGCCACATACTTATAGTATGGCACTTCTGATTCCACAAGGTTGTTTTTCAAAGCAAGTTGCTGGTGGATAATCCTGGCAACAAGGTTGTGTCTATGCAACTACTCTCCATTAGCCAAACGAGAACACCCAGAAATAATGTGTCGGATCGATATTCCCGGACGGTGGCATGCCCGACATATGCCAACCGTGCCATCCTTTACTATGTGTTTCCGGTAGTTATTCGGCAGCATAACTTCGTCCATTATTATACAGATAAAACCTTCAGTTTCCCCGAAGAGGTCACCAAAACGCAGCAAGGATACAGACGCTAAGAAGTCTGCATCGGGCCCATGTAAGGCCCAGTAAAAACGTCCTTGAAGCTCCTTGCTTTGCCATACCTCCCTGCGGTCATTAGTGTCTAATACTACAGGCTTACGCCAGTTCTCGTTAGCCAAGAAGATCGGGGTAAAGCCCTTGTCTACTGAGACCACATCTCGGTGCATCCCCACGTCGGCTTCTAGGAAGTATTCCCTGAGACTGCATACCTCACGGTTGTGCATGATCTTAGCATTTAAGAAACCACGACCCCCACACTTCCGCGGGATATACAGTCTCATCATCGACGACCGTGGGTGATGAATCCGATTTGCGGTCAGCAGTACGCGGACCTTCCTATCAGGGCATCATTTCCTATATAGGGTTCTGTCTGAGGTCATTTGAGTATGCCGAAAGAATACATCAAAACCGGCATGACCCAACCGTTGAAGGCGCGCACCTTGTTTCCTCCTGACAGAAGACTGCTTAGCACCTTATTCAGGCGGCCAAAGAAACGCTCCTTCAACGATTGTTTCATGTCAGCAGTATTGATGCCTAATGCTTCCGACATACCCAAATACTTGTAAGTTTCTGTTGAGGAGAGGGATCTAAGGTGTACGGAATCCGAGAGTTGAGTTCCCACGGATTCCGTAATCTCCCCTCGCTTCACATGCATGACTGCACATTTGTCCACACCAAATTCCATCCTGATGGCGCTACTGAAAGTTTCAGTTACCTTCAGTAGCTTTATCAGTTGCAAATTGTTAGGGGCAAAGATTTTCAGATCATCCATGTAAAGAAGGTGAGATATGACCTGACCACCTCTCCTCAACCGATAGCCTAGACCTGAACCTTCCAGCAGTGTGCTAAGAGGGTTCAAGGCTAGACAAAACCACAATGGACTCTAGACTATCATCCTGAAATATACCACGCTCATCCTGGATAGCGAAGGACCGTCCTCCATTGCCCTATACACGACTCAAGTTATCTATTTTGTACAACTCCAACAAAAAAATCTATCCATCATGTAGACAGATGCCTTTGGGAGCGGCACACCTGTTGGCTAATGGCCATATCAATGAGGAGCAGCTCTTTAGTACCACGGGATCCGTTCTTACATCCATTCTGAGAGGGAGACATGATGTAATTACTCTTAATATGTTGGTTAATTTTAGCTCTCAAAATGGATGTAAGAACTTTATAGACCGTTGGTAAACAAATGATAGGTCTATAATTTTTGGGCTCCGCAGTACTACCTGATTTATGGAGCAGGTGGGTAATGCCTGTCGTCAGGAACTGGGGCAGCGACCCTGACTCTAAGGCTGATTGAAACTGGGACGCCAAGCGAGCTTGCGATCTTTGGAACCATTTGATTCAGGAGTTGTGCAGTCCATCCAGTCCTGGAGATTTCCAGTTAGGTAACGGACGGACTGCACGAGCTACGTCTTGGGGGCTGATGATAATTGCCCCCATTTCTGGTATTGGATAACACGCTTGTTCAACCTCCCGGGTCCAACCGCCCTCAGTGTGACTGACAGGCACCGACCAAGTGCTGCGCCAGAATGAACACAAGGCGTCATCATCCGGCATACGCGTGTCAGTCACCCCTTGGTCTGGTCGTTCCCAAGCCCCATATACCCACCTTTCATCCCTTCGGAATGTGCAATTCTGAGTGTATCGCTCCACTCGCCGCTTGTACCTACGAATACGACTTGCCCATGCACAGATCTTCTGCTTCAGGAAGTCGATACGCTCTGTGACTAATCCAAATGATCACGAGAACTAATGTCAGTTCCCGATAACGCCCGCCTCACAAAGCGCATCTCTAGGGCGAGTATTGATTAACTTGCCGATGAGTACTCTAGCCTCACCGATACGCCGCTCAATCCTGCACTGCCAAGCTGGTACAGCTAATTTTGGTCGTTTAGCTCGTTCACTGTCAGGAAATTTGACATGAGCTACACGACATGCCGCTACGGCTGTGCAGTATAATATTGACTGGGTATCAGCAAGGTCTTCGCTGTTGTCAAAGCAGTTTGAAAGCTGCGAATCTACAGTACACACCAGCGCCTTGTTCTACTTGTGCATGGGCAAACGAGGTAAACGTGGTCTAAGTTCAGGCGGTGTGGAGCGATACTCCCGGAATGCACCCTCCAAAGCGCTCCTCAATTGTGCGTTGCACAGGGTACTCACGGTTATAACTTCGTCAACATCTTCTTCACCACCGCGGTCGGATCGCGGCGAAGCACTTGATACATTCTGCATCTGCGCCGCGATCATTTGCGAAGCAGGCGTAACTAGGTTACTCCGTGAGTCGAGGCGTAGTCGATCAAGTACAGTGTCATCCAACATATGGTTGACGTTGGATGACCCGCACCGTATCCGATAGTCGCTGCGCCGTCACGCTGACAGCTGGTTCAAGCACCTGAAATAGAAAGAGCATCCGACCTCGGTACGCAGTCAAGTTGCTTCCCCTCTGAGTAGCCCCATAATATGCGCGCATGACGTTCTCATTAATGGACTGAGTCCATCGCATGCGCGATACATTTCCACCGGCAGCGGGGACCCTGTTCGGGGCCTGTTGGCCTCGAGGTCCCAGGCCCGCTAGTGGCCGTCCTCTTCCTCGTCGTCGTGGTGGTAATGGCGTCGACGGCGGGGAGAAAAACTCGTCGCTGGAACTCGACGCAACTGCAACGACCGGCGACTCAGCGCCCACAGATGTGGCTGCGAGGCGGAGCTCAGCGACGAGCCCAGAGATGGTGGGTGTGCTTCGTTTAGTCGGGCTCTGCTTCTCGTCAGCATTGATGATATGACGTTACATTTTCATAAGAGTATTGCATTTTTGTTTAATTAGATCCGGTTTTGTGTATTAAGTAACTTTTCTTTTTTTTTCCTTTTAATTATTTTCTTGGTTTAAATCAGTGTTCTGCGTTATTTTATATTAATTAAAGTAAAAAGTGTGAAAAACTTGTCCCGTCAGTTTGACACCCGAGCCACATATTTATGATGATTATGATTATTATTTACTATGTCCCATCCCTACTCGCATGCGAGGAAGTTGGCAAAAGTTTAACCGTTTAAAAATAACGATAAAAGTAACGTTATTACACAATTAACGGTTATACAGATTAACGATAAAATGTTTCAAAAATAACGTTAAATCTATTAACGTTATTCTAATATTAACGGTAACTCTGTCAAATGAAGGTAACGTTACGAAATTTTTAACGGTATTTAAAGCCCTGATTTAAGCTAGCCGGAATGAAGTGCCTCTCTCATGATGAGATTACGATTGTAATTTAGTTGCGATTCGACCGTCTCCGTCCTAATTTTGCAAGCATCCCAGTTTTCCAGGTGGTTTTATTTTTAATCTAATTCCTAAAGTGGAACCTGTTAAAGGCACGCCCGCCCGACAGTTCGAATTGGACAGCGAAATGGTTTTAAAAGCGAGGCTATAATAAAAATAGAGAATACAAAGTAAGATAATGCTTCTGCAGCGTGGACTTTCCGCATTTTATATAATCTCAACTGACCTCAGACAAAGGAAATAAATGGTGCATCATTTGGTGCTGAATTGCACAGTTCCCTGATACCTGTTTGGTGAAGTCGTTCCGGCGTGTGATTATTGGGTTAAAAACTCGAGACCCTACGGAACCCACACTCCCGGTAAGACTGTTGTCTGTTCAAGTCAGAGTCGTAATCTCACTAAGTGGGAGCAGAGTAAGCCAACAACTATAGAACTAAGGAAACCTTTGAAAAAAAAATGTGGAGAGGAAAGGCCAGAGTATTATAAAAACCATGATGCGGGCGCGGAATAATAATTATCTGATTTATGTCTTTGTTGCGAAGTTTCGATAATATCTATTTAACTTCGAGATATAAATGTTATAATAAACTACAAATAAATAATAGTCTAAACCTAGAAAATACTTGGACAATGGACATCTTTGACCTTTGTTATCTGATAGCGATGTAGTCGCAAATGTTTAGACTTTAAACTTCTTATGGGAACACTATTTGTGTAAAATTCAACATTCAGCTGTATTACGTAAGTTAATCATTTAATTAAGTAAATAGGTAATTAAACTTTTGTCTAATTAATACGTTTAGTCCAAGTTCCAACTGGACGTCAATTTATGATAGTTACTACAAAACTTGTTATAGGTATTGCTGTCTCGGGCAAAAAATAATGAAAAACCGGTGATGAGTAATGGCTTCAAACGATGATAAAATATCTACCGAGCGGCAGTACACGATATTATATTCACTGGGAATGCTTTATTACACCTAGAAGCATCATACTGTGATAAAACTGTTTTTAAAACACTTCTAGCATTTTTAATTGATGCGAGCAGATTTTTTTTTCGGTTTTTGCCCCAAATGCTTTCGCAGCACTTCGCTATTTTAAGTTAATTTTAAAATAGATTCAGCTCGGATCAATAACCCGGGGCTAAGAGGTCTCTCTTTTGTTTAATTTTTATTCACGGAACCGACTGACTACACATCTATCTCAATTGATCAATTCGCATCTAACTTTGGGGGAATATCAATTTTGCTCGCGTTAACTGCATAATTATGATCGGCAAAGCGTATCGTGCACTTAAATGATCGCAAAACGGGCTGAGCTTGGGGCTTGGACTAAAACTCGGTTGCGGAAAAACCGAAAATTAAGGAAGATTGGAAAACCTGTTCAGGTGGAGATTCATAAATGACTCTGCCCGGAGTGGAAATGTGGTGTTGCCCCACAAACGATGGAACACTTGGTATCGTGTCCTGCCTGTCTTGTTGTTTGCACATCAAAGGAGCTGATGGACGCTAATGAAAGTGCCAAACTCGTCGCCAAATATTGGGCTGACTCAATTTAAATGGTCATCGACACGCTAAGAAGAAATAAGATTGCGACAAAAGATGAGTGTCGGTGATACCTGGCTGACCTGGCTGTGTTATTTCTTAAAAATAGAAACGAAATGAGCTTCCGGAAAAATCCTGGAAATCCACATCGGCTGTCCTGCCCCGTATTCACAACCACTCGCATTCGATTTCGATTCGGAAAGTCATATGTCTATCTCGCTCGCTTTCGTAATGCAAAAAAAGATAGACATACGACTTGTCGATCGACATCGAATCGAAGTGTTTGTGAATACGGGGGCAGATTGATCAAATTTTGGATAACTCCGCCCCGCTCCGCTCGTCTCCGCTTTAGTTGAAGGCAACTTCTGAGCGTTTCGGCTACGCTATTGAGGCCTATCTCGGCCAAAGCTTGACTATGACTAGAGCTATATACATCCAAATCGTAACAGGCATCAGGTATACCGAGCAGGTTATCAGTGGGTACACGCGTCAATTATTTTTTTATGAATTATTAGCCGACCTGTGGCGTTTAATGATTGTTACATCACATACGCAATTATACAATACCAATACAAAACTGAAGGAAAACCAACAAAGAAGATTGAATGCGACTGGATGATTCATAATTTTTTGTACTGTTTAATTTAATTTTAGTTTGACAATTATTGTAATATTGCTGACATTGTATTATCTTTTTTGTGCGATTTTCGTTCTATTTTATTTAATTTTTGACAAATTTCATTTGCTGACATTGTATTTTCTGAGATTTTGTACTTTTGACTTTAGCGACACTGTAACGTCACTTTTTTGCCTTTCGGCGGAACATAGGATGGACCAAATATTATACAAAATATTTTTGTTCTCCCTGTGTTCACGAAATTAATAAATGAATTTGAATTTGAGAGTTGCCGAGAATCGTGCGTGCGATTCGAGAGGCTTATGCCCAGTAGTGGACTGTTGATGATGGCTGGGCTCTCGTAGTGGTTAACAGCCTCTCTCACAGACAAGAGACATGTTTCTCAGCCGTCAGAACGATGACGACTGACTGAATAAAATACCGTTAAAACTTCAGTACCTATTTAAAAGTTACATTAGCGATATTATCCTTACTATTCGATGGCTGTTCGATGCTGTTTACTATTATCACTCCCACGTAAAAGTATACAAGGGTAAATAAGTTTGCTTACGTACACAAACTATATCGTGTGTAGGCGGGTGTAGTAAAATAAACGAAAACAAGCAAATTAATTACGCCATTATCAGCCATTTCGTGACCTTTTATGGCTTCATTTATGAGATAAACAAAACATAATGTTTTAGAAATGAGAAGCTAAGATCGCATATCCTAGCGATATGCACTAATTGTCTTACGTGTTATAAATAAATGTGGTGTAATATCACCGTATAGCTACTTATGTAAATTGTTTTATCGATAATAGTAACTACTTAGATAGATAATGCAGTTTTTACTGGATGTTGTACAGATTCAGAATATTAATTCCCTCTCAATACAATATGTCTTGTCAAGAAGAACATGAATGTGCTTTCAATATCTTGTAGTTTTTATCGAGTATCATACTTCGGCTTAGAATATAAATTACCTATTATGTGCGTTCTAGGCGTGAGGTACGGTCAGCGCCAAAAATATGCAAACACCTTGATGAATGTTGTAAAGAATAATTATGTTTTTATTAATCATCATTACTAAGTACCCAAATACTACTAAAATAATAATATGTCATGTGTAATGTCTGTCCGTCCGTCTGTCACAAGGCTGTATCTCGTGAACCATGATAGTTAGCCAGTTGAAATTTCTATAGATTATGCATTTCTGTTGCCGCTATAACAACAAATACAAAAAGTGATCTTTTTGCTCGCTTTTATAAATAATTGTACGGAACCCTTCGTGCGCGAGTCCGACTCGCATTTGGCCGGTTTTTTATTAAGATAATGGAGATTAAAAAATGTTGCAGATGTTATATGAGTTATGTCATTAAAAAATAAACGAGACGAGAGACGAGTGCTGCGTTCATAAGAGTTCCGTTTTCTTATTCAAACCCTAAAAACACAACTTTATTTATTTAGTTTATTTCTAGTTATAAAAAAAAACGAGAATAATCTGTAACTACTGCATTATATAACAAGAATCCACAACATAACGGCAACTAAGATTAAACCACACATTGATAAGAATAATTAATAAAATTTATCAATGAAACCGTTAAGTATTAGCTCCCACGGCCCATACAGGAAGAAGAAAACAGCATATAACATCTAAGTTCTTTGAAACTGTTTGAATGCTATGTAAATTGCTTCGAATTACAGTAATTGCAGACTGCCAAAACACAATACATAGTTCATAAGAAAGTTTTGTAATTTTATACCATTACTATTTATTTTTAGTACACATTATTTAATGAAAAGGAAACATTAAATTACTTAATCATTGACAATCTTAACTATAAATATCCCTTTAAAAAATCATTCTTCCAACTGACTTCAAATACAATGTCTCCTTATAGAAACTTAATACCTTTTAAGTAGTAACGGCCTCATTTTAGCTCATAGCTTACGTATTGGACATGTTCAAACATGTTTGAAAGCCCAAGCCGTTACGGCCTTGGTCAACGGTTCTCAATATATTCCATGTAGGCTGAGGTAACATCTGAGATTATGATTGTGTATACAAAATACAGTTGCAGTGAGTCATGCATGGCACTGCCTAGCAATTATTTCTATCTACCACTTCTGAGAACAAGTTATATGCTACATCTAAGTAGAGGCGTTAAATTCTCAAAAATCTGGCTTACTTTTTTATTGTGAATGAATCAAACCCTTTAGATTGGATTGTGTATATTTGTATACAAAATATAGTTGCAAAATATAGTTGCAGTGAGTCATGCATGGCACTACCTAGCAATTATCTTTGTTACATTTTTATTCATCTAATACTTCTGAGAACAAGAGTGCTGCATTTACGTAGAAGCTTCAAAATCTGGCTTACTTTTTTATTTATTAATAAAAACATACACAACATATACCTAGCGTGTTTGAATTGTAACTACAGAATGCCATTTACTATATTCCTTACATACTCCTTTTGCATCATTCGAGGTTGGCCATACACACCAATTTTGAGCACTACTAAGCATCTGACCTTTGTGAAGAACTACAGCAGACATACACACTAACCTTATTAGTCAGTGTGTGTCCTTTTAGGTCGTCACCTGACAGCATTTCTCTATACTCACATCTGCCTTATTAAAAAACTGTTTTATTAGTTGATTCCCTTTAAAAACAGTGTAAGTAAATGATTTATGGTTTGAGGCTGTACTTCTCTCTAGATACATGTGACATTCAAATTCTACTTTATCATTAAAATATTGGAGTTTGGTTGTTTTAAAGGTGAAAAAAATCCAGAATGTATTCTGTTCCCCTTATTAACAAATAATACTAAAATAGTCTGCTATAATTATATTAAAAATCCTAAATGTCACTATACATAATATATGGTTTGATTTTTTGTTGCTATTAATTATTACTTTGTTGTTAATTTATGAATCTTATAGACCCTTACATATTGTTAATAATGCTTTGAACAATCTAGCTAGAGAATACGTCATTGGCTAGAGAGGTAAATATTTACAGAAACCATTGTCCATAATACTCTGTTGTTGCAAAATTAACAAATTTCATTAAAAAAATAATTGATCATGTAAAAATGGGGAAGGAAAATTATATTATAGAAAATTATTGCAGTACAGAAGTTGTGTTTTAATTAAAAATGAGAACAAAACAATGACAAAATACTAAACCTCACATTCATGTAAGATATGTAAGAATTCCTTGTAACACCCTAGAATTAAACATTTACTTTATAATAATGTTGATTTAAAATATGCATATTATTGAAAATAAATTTTCCCTGTATGCAACAGCCTATTCATTTACACCTGTGCAGTTATACAATAATGGAAACATTCTGTCACAATCTGCTATTATTTTTGTTATTGTATCATGAAGTTTTTATCTACTTACAGGTGGAAATATTTTCATTTGTTTTGTTACTGGCTGGTTAAATAGCAAACTGTTCTACAATGATAGTGGTATTTTGTTTGTCTTTTGAATTGATTGATTGAATAGCTTAACTCAAAAAGATGTTTACATAAAAACTCCAGCAGTGGTACAGGGGTGAAGTTGTCAAGAAAGTAATCACTAAAATTGAACAAGACTCGTGTCGAGTAGTGACCGAATGATTAGCGCCGGTATCCGTGGTCATGCACGATTAATAAAAACATTTGGTGGTGCAAGGCAGGCAGGCAGCCACTGCACTGGTGGAGTGTAATCAGCTGATAAGGGCGATGTAAACGCGCACACTACGTACGTACCTACATAGGCGTTCTGCACACGATCGGCGCATGCTTTCAGATTTAACTGAAATCAATTAGCCCAACGAAACGTGTGTGCCGCGTACCTAGCTCGGCAGTCGCGGCACTACCGGCGCGTGCTCTCCGCTATGACTAATGAGACCTGCCACCACCACGGCTGCGCCACACGATGCACAAAATCGAATACCATTACTTATTCACTGTTGCATGTTTATTGTCATGTGCGCCCTACATGCGCAGACATCATATTCTATTCCCTGTCTCGATAGTGCTGGATAGCAATACTCACCGTCGCTTTCCATTGTCCACAAGGCGGCGCACAGTGTAAACAACCAAACCACATAATAAAACAAAATGGAAGTCCGACTCGCCCGCACCGAGATGAGAAATTTTATGAGCGCTCTCGAGTTGTAAAACGTCGTTACTATCCTATCGTAGTATTTTAGCAGCGCCCCTCCAGTTTATTATCTGCCGTCACCAGATTAGATGGCTCACGATCACAAACCAATATGTGCAATTGTTCACCGAATACACTTTAAACAATAAGCGAATAGTCAAATGTCGATTTACACTAAAATTAATGTCCACTTGAAAATAATAATCATTGAAGCGTTTGACGTCCCAAGACACAACACCCACATCAAAAAATTCTACATGGCGACTGGCCTGGCCCAGCTTTCAATAATTTCCACTCGAACATATTCCCGTTTCGCTCGTTCACCATTCATTTAATTATTTCTCAATACGAGTAAAAGAGACAGCGATATATAAATATTTCCTATGTATGAATAGAATCGGTGTTGTGAAGTGTCCCTCTCCCCGGCGATGGCCGAGCCGAGTTGAATGGACCCGAGAAGCGTTCAACCATTGGATCGATGACGGTCACGTGACACAAATATGTAGCGCTGTAACTAGCGCGCCAATATTCAAATAATCCCTGAACCGCGTTGTTTTAGCTCTGCGTAATTTAACAATGCTTGAAATGTCTAATTAAGACTTATTAATTTTAATCTGACGCATACTTCACCAAAAGATATAAAATTGGCAGAAATATGTAATAATTTTTGTAAATATTGAATTTACTTGCTGATAGCTGTTTTCTAAATTGAATGCTGGCTGCTGCGGCTTGGAAGTTATTATTATAATGTTATTTATTACCTTGGGATATTATAATTTTATTTATTACGTTCATATTTCGGGAATTGATTGTCTTGGTATGGACGTGCGATGAGAGGAGGAGATAATTGCGTGACGGTTGACAGGAGAGAATGGAAGAAGAAAACATGTTGCGCCGACCTCCACACTCCCTCCTGCTCCTGGAAGGGAGTGTCAGACTTTTACTGACTAAAATCCATCCATGTTCCTTCTTGGCCCTTTGTGTTCCGTGGCCGCGGTATCTCTTTCGAGCAGTCCTGCAGCCCCGATGATGATAATGACCTTGGATCCAAATGTGCTGTGTCCTGAAGACGCTGCTACCTATCCTCATAATGGGAACTATGTGCCATAAATTTCTAAATTTATTCAAATCAAACGACGAAAGATTTGACCGAATTGAATTGATTTGAAAAAAAAAGTATATGATGCTTTTTTTCCTTTAGGAGTACTTTCAAGGGATAATTTAGACCTCCCTGCGAGGAAAAACACGAGTCATCTTGAAATTATACGCTGATGTATACTTTCAAGTTACCATCATCATTATATTGACCTTTTCTTAAACTATTTAGTACCGGAGCAACGTGTCTTCTTCTTCGATACTATAAGTCATCTTCTCATGAGCTTCTTCGATACTATAAGTTCTCTTCTCATGAGGATGAGTCAAGTGCATTAAATATAGCCATATTCTTGCACACAGTCAATCCATTGCTTTTCTTATGTTCTCCTTCTCTAAAAACTACATGAACTTGTTTCACATCACCTACATATTTGCGCGAGTGCAGCTTCCCTGATCAGTTTCTCATTTGATCACAGTAGGCCTATCTTGAATGCCCGTCATACATGCCCTTTGTAGTCTGCTGATGAACGCTACTACTAATGCCGCGATTAATTTGACCACATCACCTCTTCATAAGTCTTCGGTCCGTAGGTCATAAAGATAATCCTTCATCATCATCTTCCTGCCCTTGTCCCATTCTACTTGGGGTCGGTGCAACATATTTTTTACTACTTGCCATTCTTGCCTGCCAGACTCCTAGAAAATCTTTATACCTTCCAAAATCATCATCATCAGGTGCATAGCCTGTGGTGGTTCCAGTGTAGGTAACCGGATCCCAGTTGCTACCAGTACCTTTCTATTTTACATGGTCCCATTGCCTATATCTTACTTTCACAACCCAGGTACTGGGTTACACAATACTGATAATATTACTCTTTCAGACATTACGGGTAGTCAGAAGTCATATCAGAACAGTTTTTATTGAAGAGCGAACGTTCATTAAATTGGAGCTTTCTGGTTCGCGATGAATTAAGTCTTCACTGAAGAGTAAGCGAAGCTATCTCGAAAAGTTTGAGCTTTTTGGGCTGCGATAAGTTAAAAGGTTTTAAAAGAATATTTTGTGATTATTTTCCTCTACTCGTTAGGGGCCCTTGTATTGTGTAACGGGCTGGTTTCCGCACCTCCACGTCCAAAGCGTGTATTTTGCGTACGGGTGGGAACATTATTCGATCCACTCTAGTTCCCCGAGAAAGACCCACCTCCTTGCTGTTGCTGACAATCTCGCGGAGAGCACCTGGGTTACCGAAGAACTTTGCCCTGTATGGTGCAACCTCTGGGCAGTGTAGAAGCACGTGGGCTGCTGTGTCGTCTTACTCTATGCAGTCTTGGCCTAGGAGTCACGGCTCGGTACGGTGGGCAGATAGCCCACCGTACCGAGCCGTGACTCCTAGGCCAAAGCGGTGTTTATTAAAAGAGCCATGTCCAGTGATGTCGGCTGTGACTATGCGGAGCTGTAATTTGGTCAGTTGAAGCGGCCGTGTATGTTCGGAAGTGCTTCTTTGCCCTGCCAACACTCACCGTGGTCTAGCCAGTTTGTGGTGTTGTTCCCTGGTGCGTTTGCTTACCAGTGTTCGTAGATACCCGAAGAGGAATGGCACGATGGGTTCTGGTCCCACTGCTCCCATGCTCGATCCCCTTCTAGGTAGTTCTTCCGCTGCATCGTTGTCAAGGGAATCGCTATGACCTTTAATCCATTGTATCATTGGTTATGTTGTTGAGATTACCAACCTGGTTTAGGCGCTGGTGACACTAGTATATTAACCCAGAGTTGACCCGTGTGGTTGTTTAGTGCTAACAGTACAGCCATGCTGTCTGAGAGTATACGAATAGAGTGGTCCTTCCTGGCTAAGATAGCTGATGCAGCCATGGAAATGCCCATGCATTCTGCCTGAAATACTGTGTTGTGGATCCCCGGTGGTACGGCTATATGGATGTTGAGATCCTCCGAGAGGACTCCAGCTCTAGTACCTGTTTTAGATCCGTAGCTTTGCAGGATTTAACCCCTCGCGGCGGTGATTCTAATAGAGCTGGATCTTGTATTTTTTGTCGAATACAAATTGTTTAGGTAGTTCCCCTTGGCGAAAGCCTTCGTTGTAGAATCCCTCCAGTACCGCGGTGTGTTGCGTGTCCGTCTTACCCCAGAGTTGAAGTGATTTAAGGTGTGCTGCCGCCATCTTTGCCTCCTCTTGTATGAACAGATGGAGCGGTGGTAGCTCAAACATAACTTCGAGAGCAGCGTTAGGGGCCCTTATTACTCGGGAATTGGAGGCCCTGTATCTGTCACGCGGCGGTAGCTACGCCCCTGATACTTTAGTCTTACTTTGTTGCTACTTGTCCCAGAACCAAAGAAAAAGGTACTAAGGACGGAAAAGAGAACACTGATAACAAATAGCAGAGAAATCAGCATGTCGTAAACATCCACACTACACTGAGCCCGATAGGGTTTAGAAACATTATTATGCCGAATAAGCTTATCCGAATAATTACGATAGTCCTCTAGAACCTTTTAAAGTTTCAATTTTTATTTAGATTTACATAAACTGAACAAAATTTTGCTAAAGGAGTTTTGGTAAACGTATGTGGGAGAATGATGCCCAAAATTGGCAAACACAACTACTGACAACAGATTCTTCAAAGTTTTGTGTTCTTGTTTTCCCCATTTATAATACTGTTTTCAATCATTTAAGGCCAATGGGTGACAGCAAAACCAACATTTTGGATTTTAGACGTTTTTTATTGTGTAAGAAAACATATCCTAGTAAAGACTGTAAAATAAGTGTTACAACTCAGAAAGAATAGATAGTGTGCGGTTTTTAGTATTTTATTTAATAAGCAAATTATAATTTTAGCCCTACAATACCATCGTACTTAAAGGTCTCAAGCAAGATATTTATTACTGCAAACTCATCACTTCAATTTACATAACTTAAAAATAACGTCTTAGTAATTAGAAGATTCCTTTAACTTACTACCAATTTGCTGTAATGTCACGTTGTATTTTTTTCAATTTTTTCATACTTTTTTTGGTGATGATTACTGAATTTTTCTGAACCTATTTTTAACATAACACTATGAAATATTGAAGCATTTGATTGAAGATTTAGATTCCGAGGCCAAACACGGAGACAATGCAGTACATGGTTTTGTTCTCCCAGCGCACAGTGCATGAGCCGTCGGTATTATTGTCCCAGAAGCAAGAGGATGCAGTGTGTAGACCAGCTCCGTTCTTTTGCATAATTGTGCATGTCACTGAAAATTGTAACATATTTGTAAACTTTAATAGATGTCTGTTTGTTTTATAAATATTTGATGAAAGGGTAAATGAATCTTGTTCACGTTATATTCTTACGCAGGCAATAACAAGAATTTAGCAACACATTCATCAGTATTTAGTAAGGTTCCAATTTTGTATTGTATCTCGTTTTCCAAAAAAAAAGTTGTAGTTTAAATAATATGATTAAGTTGTAATAGAAAACTTGTTTTCAAAATTTGCGTTTACCTTAACTATTTAAGACAAAATATCTGTATTTTAACATTGAATGAACTAATGGAGATAAAGCACTCAATCTGTAAATGTTGCAAATTTGCAGCCACAAGTACCATGTTTTGTCCCATTTGCTATCATTTTCATCAAATACGTTTTTGAAACAAAGAATCATATAATATATATAAGAAAACATTGAACAGCATTATGGTAGTAAAAATGGCGCGGCGCGATCTACATCAGCAAGAACATGTAGGTACGCACCTACTTTCAACTTACCTATGTATTTGTAAGGTTTTTGTAGCTTAGTCAACTGGCCCAAACAGGACTCCACGACAGCCGAAGTCCATTGATTCACTTTGTTGTGCTGATATGCGGTTCCTCCGATTGAATTCTCAATCGCCGTTTTGATCATTTTACTCACATCGTCCACTATGAATTGATTCTGAAACACGCCATTGTGGGTAAAAAATATGAATCGATATTTACTTGCAAACTATTTAAAATTATACTATTCCTTACTTCTTCAGCTATATCGCTGCATTCTTTGACATCCATGATTTAAAATGGAAAACTATTGTGAGTTTGAAGAGTTTTCTGGAATTCGTTTTATACAAAAACAACAAAATTTTTGACGCTACAGAATGAAATCAACTCCCAAATTGACATCTATATTGTTTAAATGTTGGTAAAACAGAGTAAAACTTACAGCGTTCTCTCTGTCATTGTCTATGAAAGTAGAGTAAAAAAACCGGTGCCCACCGGTGTCCACCAAAGACTTGGTATGGCAACATTAGTTTTTACACAAATCGACTAAATAATCAAACTAAGTTCGAGTTGTGAGAGCCGGGCTTGTCAAATTATTTAATATATTGCTACTGGCAATTACTGCTGTATTGTCACTTTTTATTATTCTTTTTGTGAGGAGAACATGGATATTTTCAGTTTCATAATTTAATACATAAAATGGCTTCATCCGTGCAGAGAGAAAGAGTAAACCCAGCAGGATATTGTGGATGTTGTAACACGTGCAATATGTGGTGTTGGAGAGCTTTTAAATGGCTCCCTGTATTGTTAATAGTGTCCATTTTAGTTTGGTCCTATTATGCCTACGTTATCCAATTGTGCATTTGTTAGTATTTGAATATATTGTAGATAAATAACAGATTGGTTATGCATGATTTTTGCAATATTTTACACACTAAATTCCTTTTCAGTTACCGTTGAGAGTACGATCCAACAGTGTATCTATTTGGTGTGCTATCATATTCTCCTGATAATGTTGTGCTGGTCGTATTGGCGGACTGTTTTTGCTGTAGTCAAACCAATTCCAGATAGGGTAAGCTAAACTTTCTAATCATTCAAATTAGTAGCCGTTTGCAGTTGTTGTTTGGTACACTAAAGCAACCTACTTCTTTGTTTTGCTATACTTTCCTGTCGAAATGGAGCCAGTAGGGCGCGACGGGCTATAAACAAGAATTGTATGTGTACACAAACATTTTTTTCTTAATTAGATCTACATATAAAAAAAAGAAACCTAAATCCTCAGATATTCAACAAATTAATCACCTCATTATAAACAGATAGTAAAATGATTTCTCATGATATTAACTGACTCACAGGACAGAGAGAAACAGTATTTTTTTTCAATTGGCGCACTCAATGAAGCATTCTTCAGTGTAATGTCTTGACCTACTTTCGAGACTTAATGTAGGTACTGTTAAGTTAACAGACTGTGTTATGGTTAATATAACCTTTCTGCCTTATTAGTTATGCCACAATTGTGATATAATTACATGGTTTTGTTAATTAAACCTGTTGTGATGACTAAAGTCAACCTGTCAAGCGACTGCCTACAATACAACCTCCTCATAAGAGCTTCACGGATACAATAATAAATATTTGTTGCCATTTCAAGTAAATTTTTCTTATAGACTATGATTAATTCTGATATTTGTTGGGATAAAGCCTCTCACATTTGCTTACGCTAGTGTGCTATCATTATCGTCGAGTTTTTTTTTATGCCTTATTAATAAAAGGGTGTGTGCTAATCAAAAGGTCTAATGATGACCTCATTAGACCTTCTGATTACCACACACTTTTTTATTAATATCACTATTTACTCTTGACAACATGAAAAGTAAAGAAGTACATAGTTATTTATCCTGGCATAGGTTTGTATCCTGAAACACTACCCAATAAAAATGTCTGATTATCTTATTTGGAAAATAATTTCATTGAAACACTCCACTTTCAATAAAATTGCCTGTAAATATGGCATGCATGCATGTATAGTAGAGGCAGTTAATTTGCTTCAGTCAGGATTGAGAGACTGGTGTATTAGCCGCATTCCATTAATCAAACTATACCGCTTTTAACTTTGAAACAGTTATTAATAACACTAGAAACTGGATATTTACCATGTTTGCTATAGTTATTGCATTTAGAAGAAAATTGGGCTCAGTTTGCTTCATAGTGTGTTATGCCTCTGTTGCCAGAAAACATAAATAAATTAGCAATCTGTTAACCTACATTAAGTTGTGATACTAAAGGAGTATATAAATGAGAATTGATGGAGAGGGAGAGGATGACTAAAGAAAAGTTGAAAAATTGTGTGAGAAATTGTAAAAAAAATAGTGGTAAATGATCACTTCACATTAAACGAGTTGCGGCCCAATCCAGGCCTATTTAGTAGTAAAAAAAATGTGTTTACGAGATGGCGTACACTGATACGGGTGAATGGAAGAAAAAACATGGTTTCTCCAACTAACCTCACATGGGCAGCAAGTTGATTATAGTAACTTTATTTTTTATCCTCATAAAAATACATAATATTTTAGGAAATTTTCTCTTGAATCATCAAAGTGGTATTCATAATATAAAGTTCATATGTATCAATATATTTGTTATCAACAAAAACTTGTTGTTAATCATTGTTATCTTTTTATGTAACAGAGTGCTTAGTCAAAGGATTACTTGTGCTGGTAAATTAAAATTGCCGGGGCATTCTCAGTATCAGTATGAAAGATATGTGGCCTTCAAGTTTGAGTGTCACTATGTGTGTTACCAGTAATAGTCGCACGGATCGGTCAAAGGTTAAGCGATATCTGCCGGGGTCGATCTGTTGATGGATGGCCATTGGCCTTGGAAAGCAAATTAAGCGATTACTCTTTTAACATACATTACTCTGGGAACTAGTCTTACCAAAGAGTATCATATTAGCCAGTAACTGGGCTGTGGAGGTCAGATAGGCAGCTGCATCTGGTTAGACTGGAAGCAGACCCCAACATACTTAAGAAAGGTCTAGGCAGCATTTCAACATATTTTGTATGATTTATTTGCCAGTACAAAAGCACTATTATTGTTTGCATTAACATTTTGAACTTAATGTCCCAAGCAGTAAAGCACTCTGCTAAGAAACATGTTTGTAATATCTGACTCATTTTCATTGCTCTAATTTCCTGTTAATAATTTCCTTGTCAAAGTCATTGACTAGCTAATAACTGTGCACTTTAGATTCATTGCCATTCATGTTGTTTTTATTAGTTTTACTTAACTATTAAAATCATTCTAGAGTCTGAATCTTGAATGAAACATCCTTGGTGTTGTACCCATAGGCAGCATTAAAATTCATTCATTCGAACCCAGGCAGGCGAATTACTTTGTGTAATTTATTTCATCACCGCTGTCCTCAAATACGGTGAAGGAAAACATCGTGAGGAAACCGGCATGTACTAGAACTAAAAATTCGAAGACATGTGACATCTACCGACCCGTACTGGGCCTGCGTGGTGGATTACAGCCCACTCCCTTTCATAGAGAGGAGGCCTGTGTCCCAGCAGTGGGAACATTATATGTTGATGATGATTCTTTTAGTTTGCTAGTGCAAAATGAACTTTACTTGGACTACCTAGTGCAAGTGTGCTCACCGTTTCCTCATGCTGATAGTGTGATGAGGTGGCGATCCAACATTACTGAGGAACCATCAGGGGTCTACTCTCTAAGCACAAAATCCGTAGTTTCGGCCGAGGTTACGGTTGTTTCCAACTCCGTATCACTTACGGACATAAGATTCGTTAGGGGCCCGAACTAAAAATGAATGACAACACGATTGGACAGCTGTCCTTATGTGTTTGTGTCTCCCGTTCCGGGACCAACAGCTTGTATTACCTCCCGCGTGGACGGTTAGTCTCCGTTGAGATCAACCGTCATGGCCGAAATTCGGTTAGAAGTACTATTATTAGATTATATTAAAATATTTATTTATTTGTTTCAGTTTAAATTACCAGAGTGTGAATTAGAACGATTATTGAGCGCGGAATCCGAAGACGCGCAACGAGCGGTGTTGGATAACTATGCCAAAGATCTCCCGATTGTAACTAGGTAATTTTATATTATGTACTATTTTAAATTCCTATTTTTCAAATTTATCATCAAAACCTCTGCCTATCTTACTCTATTAGAAGATTTATAGTATAAATACTATTGGAACTGATTATAGCTAATAATTTAAACTTGACTTTTTAAACGTTTTCTGCCTGTACTGTCCCGAATATCGGGCAAAGGAACTCTCATACAGAGGAGAAGGATGTATTTGTTTGAACAGTAAAGTAACAGGTTTTTCAATAATAGCTAGGGCATTAAGGCATTACATTGTACTTTTACTATGAGTAACTGGAACGAATGTATGAAACAGTAAAGTCATATGTCCAATACGTGTTTTGTCTGGTCACAGTGATCGTAAATGAGTGGTAACTGTTAACACTAGGCTACCGGATCCTATTATCCATTTTTCTATTCGTTGCAAAATTCAAATAATCAAGCGGTGTAACAGGATTTGCTTTCCTAATAAGAAAAGAAATAGGGATATATCCTTTTTTGTTTTTATCCCCTCCCTATTTTGTTTATTTTCATCACCACTGCTCTGGAAACGGCCAAGGAAGATATTGTAAGGAAACCAGCATGTTCTAGAGCCAAAAAATTTGTTGAAATGGGACATCCACGATCCTGTTCTGGGCCCGCGTAGTGGCAGCCCACTCACCGAAGTTTGACCTGACCAACCTGAGTCCCAACAGTGGGAATCGGCTGATTATGTTTTTCTTATATTATTATTTCATTAAGTTTTTTTCTCAATTCTAGAGTCATAAGAACGGTCACTAGGTTGTTTTATCATAAGGAAACCAAAAAACGAATATTAGAAAGCTTTGCCGACACCATACCCGTATTAACGAGGTTTGTCCCTACTTTGTTACTGTGTAGCTAGAATTGAGAAAAAAATACAATGTTTACCAAAAAAAAAATTTACGAAGTATAATTAATATTACCAAGAAGAAGTATATCAAAGATGTCTTTTGAAGCATAAAACTTCTTAGTATTCAATACAAAAGTATTCAAGAATATTTTTAATTAGCTATAGTTGTGTTTGTTATTCCTAAAAAAACCATAGAGTAGTACAAAAACAAATAATTTGTAGTTTTGATGTCCAGAAACAGCTTTATAAATTCTTTTTCGCTGATAAGCGTTTAAAAATCGTGGGGTTTTAAAAACACTTATTAGCGAAAACGAATTTATAAAGGCTATGAACGCTTTCGCCGGTTTTAGTTTTCCGCCCTTCAGTGTTGCGAGTCGAATGACACTATAATTCGACTGGCAATATTGCGACATAAAAAACCCAATGTTGAAAAATGATACCTCAACTGTCAATAAAAATGCAGGAGTAAACAAATAATATTAATACTGATTGGTTTTCCAGAACGATGTCCGGGTCAGTGCGATATTGCAACCGGTGCGTGCTGGTCAAGCCAGACCGGGCTCACCACTGCAGCATATGCTCTCGCTGCGTCCTCAAGATGGACCACCACTGTCCGTGGGTCAACAACTGCGTCTGTTTCTTCAACTACAAGTTTTTTATGCTGTTCCTCGGCTATGCTCTCTTCTACTGTCTATTCATTATGGCCACGTGTCTGCCTTACTTCATTAAGTTCTGGAAGGTATATACCTCCTTTTTTTATTTTGGTGTGTTAACTCTTCTTGGCCAGTATTTAATTTCTTACAGCCCTATTTGTGATTCGATTTATTTGCGACTAACTTTCTTTTTCTTTTTAAGGATGTAACTTCAATCACTTTTTGCTATAACTGTTAGAATTTAGAAAGTAGATTCAAACGCACTTGATAGGGAAGCAGTGGTAAATAATGCTAATTCTATTAACATGTTAATTAAACAAAATGACAATTCTAGAATGTACTATTTCCAGATGTATCAGGATTACAAAAATGCCCACTGCGACCGTATGATTGGAAAAGGCTCTGTTTCTAAAATGTGCATGGAAATGATTAATGTAATTGTTTTCTCTTTAATCAAGCCTGTTTACGTTGGCGCGTTCAATAGGTTAATGTTGCTGAATAGATTAGATTTTGTTATTATTAGTTCTGCTCAGTACAACATTCATTATTTCATGTAGGTAAATAATAGTAAATGTTATCATTTCATATTGCTCGACGAGTTTCTAATACACAAAATATTAATGGGCTAGCAGAACTTCCTAAAATAAAGTACAGTGGGGTTTTTTAAAGATAATGCCTGACGGACTCGATAACGGATGGCGTGTCTATTCTTTTTTGCAAGACTTAAAAATGATAGTGAACAATTTTTTACATTACTGTATCAGTTATCAATGAATTCTTAATGAACTAACCGTAACTAATTACACTATACCGCTTAATATAAATTCATCATTATGCTGTATTAAATTACTTTTGCGATAAATTATATTTATTCTGTCAACTGGTTTTAACAAACACTTTTAAAGGTCAATAAAAATATTTTTGAAGCTAGGTATACGTATGCACGGCGATCAATCAAACTATACAAAACCAGTTAATGCGGATCTCTCATTGTATGAGAAAACTATACAAAGCGAGGACATGTTATACTCAACTCAAACTCAAAGCATTTATTTCAATTAGACCATTACAGGCACTTTTGAATGTCAAAAACAACGCAAAGCTACAGTTCAAGTCACAAGGCATAATAACTTGTGAAAGTACTAGAGTTTCCCATTCCAAAGCGTAGATCTCTATGGAGAAGAATGAGCAAGAAACTCCATGGACACTCTTTTAAATCAAAATATCTTACAAAATCTTGGTTACATCATTCATGTTAAGAATTACAAATATGTGAGAACGATGTAGAAATACGGGCAAGTTAAGAGCGTCCAGAGTACTGGAAATGTATTGCTTTATGTATGGCCGTGTGTCCGTCGGTGTTTCCTATCCTACTACTTAGAGAAGAACACCGAAACTAAATTCAAAGGTACACTCTTTTAAAGTCCAAACATAATCTTGGTCAGCGTCAAATAAGGACCACGGAGATTAGTGTCGGAGACGGTATTTTGAGGAAATAATACCATATTTGAATGGACCTTGCCGGTCAGTGCACACATTTCTCAGTTATCGTGTAGCTCGACTTTCTGTATAAATAGCAAACTTGTCAAGCAATCTATATACTTCACATTTTTGTACACATACGTAGCTAGGTGAAATCATCCGAATTACCTTGGCATTTATCTGACAATATTTTGATAAGTATTTTTATCTTGAAGTTCAAATCAAATGTTTTGTCCCATAGCGCACTCTATTTTTGTACCCAATAATGTTTGTTCCACATTGTTTAAATGTTCAGAACCGGTTTCGCAGTGGGATGACATCATATTTTTTTTTAAACCTATTTATAAATACCTACATTTAAACAGTGTGGAACATTTAGTTTAGTTTGAACTATCACAAATCACAATCACTTGGCACTATATATCTTTGCTAATCTAGGAATTTTTGTGATACGCATATAGATAGCTTAACTTTATTTTGTGAGTCATAATGCGATTACGTATTTCAATTTTAATTTATATTCTTGGCACTTAATCATTTTCTCATACTTAGAAGTATGATACCGGTTTTTATACTACAAATATCATTTAATAATATTTGTAGTATAAAAACCGGTACTTACTCTAATTGCAAAAGTCTTATTTAGTTAGTTTTTTTTTAGATAACGATTATTATGACGCTGTTTTTGGTTGTATTGAGAAAAATATTTTGTGAAGGCGAGAGGAGATTTCACATGTAGAAATTCAATTATTTTGCTTTTTAGGCTTTATTCATTATGATGACATACAAAGACACTATTTTCAATTTCCTCATACTTTTTTAAAATGTAAACAAACGTGGCAATTCGCTCGAATGCACTTCTTTTAAATCAAACTGTGTAACGTCGCCGCCCGAGGAAAAGTCAAGTGATTTCACTAATCAACTCTTCTTGGTCGAATCATTATCCCTAATAAAATTAAAAACACAAGCAACAAGCAATTAAATGTATCGAAAATTATTTACTGTTACTGTTAGTCTGTGTCCTCCCACTGCTGGGCAAAGGCCTCTCCCCATGACCTGACTTGAAAATTACTTACTACTAGAAAATTCAATATCGATTTTCTCCTACTGTATCGATTAACGTTTTCACGAATATAGTATTTTGGAGTTCACACTATTACGAAATAGGTCTTATCTCAATGTAGAAAGTGTTATTTCAGGAGTTTATTTTTTATTTTTTCTAAGAGTATACATTTTATTGCTCGTGGCTGTTGATCACGAAAGTGACGTCAGTAGTGAGTTGCCATGTTACGTTAAAAGGTGCCATATGATTATTTTTTTGTCGATGTTGCCAATTTAGTGATGTGTTAAGTACCTTTTCAGGGCGAGTTCGGAACGGCAGCGAGTACGGGGCGCTATCATATAGTATTTGCGTTTTTCGTAGCCATGATGTTTGCCATATCACTAGGCTCGCTCTTCGGGTACCATTGCTACCTCGTTATTAATAATAGGACTACTTTAGGTAAGTTTTATTATTTTTTATCTTAAAAAAAAAGAAAAATTTAAACCTTATTTTTATTTAATTGTTTGTGAGTTTGGTTTAGGTAGTTGAACTGATTCTAGTAGCTGACTGCAATTACGGTGACCTAAAGTTGTAAAGAGATGTATTTAAATTAAGACTAAAGTATAATTTGGTTTCAGATATGCTCTTGTCTTACCGCGCCTTGGGCAGTCCAACAAAACAGATCATTAACAGTATGATTAAGAACTTGGTTAATGGTAATTGCAGTCACTAATTATATTAGTTTGTGTACAAGTTACCATTATATTGTAATATCTAGATTATTTATTAGTAGTAGAATCGAATGCAGGCAGTCGAAAGTCTTACAACCAGTCTTACCGAGGGGTATCTTATTACCCAGTAGTTAGGTTTTGGAGGTTAGATAGGCAGACGCTCCATGTAAAATACTGGTATTCACCTGTATCTGGTAAGACTGGAAAAGTGGAAATTGCTCCCTACATAATTGGGAGAAGGTTAAGCAGATAATGAGTTGAGTCGACTGCAGACACCCATACATTAGTTTGAAATGTATTATATTGCTCACAAGGTTCAATTTTAGATTTGAAACTGTGTCTGTGTAATATTAGGTAATCATTCATAGTAGCGGTAATATCAGATCTCTCAGAAAAAGCTTGCGCTTCGGTAACCATCGTCTTTCTTCGGAAATACGAAACACAATCACTCAAAACACAACAAAGTGTGGCAGTACATATTTTAGAAACTTTGCCATTATCGTTTGCCTTTGCCAGTATCCGGGTTCCGGGGTTATTCTAGGGCACGTCATAATTGTATGCTAATTAGAAAACACGAAGATTACCGAAGCGCATACTCTTTCTGGTTTAACAGTATGTTGTTTTCAGTGTAACCGAACTTATGTAGCTACTTATGCTACCACTTCCATTTTTACCTTAATACTAATACCACTTCATCCTACAATTGCAGAGGCGTTTAGATCGCCTACGTTCCGCGGAGGTACCGACAAGAACGGCTTTTCTATTGGCCGCTACAACAACTTCAAGGAAGTCTTCGGCAACAGTCCCAACCTCTGGCTGGTACCGGTCTTCACCAGGTAAAACCTACATTTTATATAAAAAAAAAAAAAAAAAAAACTCAATCATGGGCCATTGTGGTTCTGGCAACACTGACCTAACTATGGCAACACGGAACTCGTTTTATAGCATGTTTGGGTAAATAGTCAATAGCACGTATATAGGTCTAATACGTATATGGATGTTACAAATATATATATTTGCGTGATAAGTGTGACCTGTGTGCATGTCCCCTTACATGTCTGATCAAAAAAGAAGTGAATGACCAATTTTAACATTTGTTAGTGTGTGTAGTATAATATCGAAAATAACAAATAACAGTACACTAGCAATGATGGAAGAGACGTTTCTTATACTAACTAGGCATGGAGGTAGGGTCTCATTCACTTTGTTTATGTAAATATGTATGTACACGAATAATAACGATATTTATGTACAATATTACTATTCATTTATTTCATTATCATCTTCGAAAATACTTTTTCAAAATGATAAAGGTTTTATAAATACGTTATTGAATTAACAGAAATTAAGATTTGCTCTCTAACATAGATTAGTTTTAAGAGATCGTGTATGTATTTATGTATGTTTGTTTTTAACAGCAAATAAAACTTTTTAAAAGCTTGGGTTTTGGAGTAACATATTCATATCATCATAGTTCACTCCACTTGCTAGCTTCCACCTATTTGTATATAATGGTTAGTCATCACATAATTATATATATTAATATATTATAATTGTATATATTATATTGATATCAATTTGAAAATTAAAAATAATTAAATTTAACGTGGCGCGGACGAATATTTGGACCTTTTTTAAGTTTTTTATTGCTTTTCTTACGTAGATACTTAGTAATAGGTTTCATGTTTTTTTTAATGTGGTTTATCATATATTTTTAGGTTTTTTCTCTACACATATTTTTATATATTAGATTTTTTATATTAGTTAGAATATTTTCGCTGAGCTTCCTCTCTATAAAGCCAATAATAGTTTCGTTCCCGCCACGCATCCCAAATCCCTCTGAAATGGTGATAATTTTGTCAGCATCGGAGACGGGTGCGAATTCCCCGTCCGTCGAGAGCACCAGCTTCAGACGTTTACTACGGCCCAGGCCCAGGAGACTCATGGGTACGAGTCCATGGGCACCACGCGGTCAAGGTCAGACTCCAAGGACGAACACCCTCCAGCCAACCACATACCTTGAGGATATTATGCCTAAACATCTAGCTAATACGAATATACTAACTCTAGATCGTGCGTACGGTAAAACAAAAAATAGGCCCGTAACTCGCCACTGAATAATTATTTTCAGTGTTGTAGACTACCATCTTTTCGCGCTGTTATAGGCCTTTTATACAACAACATTTATCTGACCTTTTTCTTCTCGGAAAATGGTCACGATTTCTTGAAGATCACACTAATACGATCGACGTGGGCTCTGCTACTATTATGTATATTGAAACTCAAAATAAACTTTGTACCCTTAGAATAAGGTTTGAATTATGAATCGAGGCTTGCCAAATAATGTGATCGGCAGTTATTTTTTTGAATATTTTATTTGATCTGACTATTCGTTTATTTTAGTCGAGTCCAAGCTATGAGACGTTTGTCGAGTGAGGCGTAAATCATCGGTTGTTTAGTCGAGTTGTGCATACGAATTCATATCTATAGAAAAAATATTTATACGTAATAGGATAATTTTATTCGAATATTCTTATACTCCAACAGTGCCTTTTTGACATGTATGTGCTCAATTTAACTTTATAAATACATTGATTACTAGCAATAAAATTTTCACGACATTAATGATAATTAGATATTAATATTCTCAAGTTATGTGGGAAGTAACAGCTGACATGGGTTCAATATTTTAATAATTATGATTCGATTATAAAGACTACTGTGCAACATGCAAAATTGCTTTTTAATGCATTTATTTCCGAGCTATATACAACACACAAGACTGATAAAGTTAGAAATATATTTTGTAAGTATGTTTTGTGCACAATAAAAATATTTTGTTCTTTGATTTTGTTTTTTATTTCACGAAGCACACTTTTAATTACACAACGCTTAAGTAGAAAGCTGTAGTGATTAGCAAGCAAACGGATCTAAATAATATAATATAGTAGATCATAACTTACATCGGGAGTGTCTTACTAATTTTCTAATTTAAAATGTCTGTGTGCTGTATATGTAACTACACATCTTATCTTCAATTCTTGTCTTTTCTCTTATTCTCTCAGTCTATCTCTGTGCATGTTTTTGGGTGCTGCAGATAAATTTAATGATACATACAGTTATACAGTAGCTTTTTTTACCTCTTCCGTCGATCATCGAGATTAAATGGATAGTGTTAATCTTAAAATACATAAAATAACGTCCAAACAACACATAAGTTATATTTATGTCTTCTTGCATCGGAAATCATTAAGTGCTTTTAATGTTTAACATTTTGAGAACGTTATTCTGCCTATATTATCTTTAAAAGGTTGGAAGAAACAGAACGATGATTTATATAAATGTTCTTTTACCACTAAACGCAATTAGTAATTTGTGGTCCAAGCGAGCCTTTAATGTGGAAACGCCCGGCACGCCATGAAATTTAAATTTTGTTACGGTTTTTGCAATTTACCGGTCAGTGAAACTCTGTACAGGGTGTAACGGAAAGGGTATATACATACTTAAGGATACAGCGAAAAAAATATCTGCTCCGCATACAAAATTTCAATACCTATTCGACGCAAATGTATGGGGCAGCTGATATTTTTTTTTCTGGTACGATGTTTGTCCGATGGAGAAACATGTTCAGTTTGATGGTTTGAAGCACACACCCTTGAGTATGTATATACTCTTTCCGTTACACCCTGTACATATGAACAAGAAAAAAAAAAAAAGCCCGTAATACAGATTTATTAAAAAATATTATCATTAAACCCTCTAAGTTTATAAAAGTACTCAAAGGGGTTGTATAGATAATTTTAATGAGTATAAATCTGTAACGCCATGCTTTTTACCTGTCACTGTCCTACTAGTTGCAAAAAAAAACCTAAGAAAAATTGAACTCGCGGGGTACCCTGGCGCTTCCCCTTTAACAGTTTTTAAATCACAACAACAACAACAAAACATAAACATATTCTATTTAAACGTTAATTAAAAAAGTAAGTACTTTACTACTTTCAATAATATTATTCAACGCATTTTTCTCAAAGTAATCTTCACTACTAATTAAAACATCTGTAGCACCCACGCTTCTATCTTTCAAAATATAATATATATTTCAAAATTATATAATTTCTTATAACGATTACAATAGAAATATAAGAAAGGTTTATTAACATTTTAGCTCGGAGTCGGGCCGCGAGACTGAGAGATGGAGACTCTGCCCCAGAAAGGGCAGGACCGTCCCGCAAATAGTATAAGGACCTAACATAATTCCATTTCGCTATATTTTTTATTACAATTACAA
This sequence comes from Cerastis rubricosa, assembly GCA_949152445.1. Taxonomy (NCBI): domain Eukaryota; kingdom Metazoa; phylum Arthropoda; class Insecta; order Lepidoptera; family Noctuidae; genus Cerastis; species Cerastis rubricosa. Next base: position 8,484,193 of record OX424547.1, read on the forward strand.
TATATTTAAATAAATCCGTTCGACTAATCAACGTTGCTTTTCATTCATGGGCGTCATCCACCCTTTTTGATAACAATTCCAAATTTATGTCATTCACTTCTTTTTTTTATGTAGGTAGCCCATTATGTAGGTGTCCCTTTGCATGCTAATGTCGGAGTTAAGAGCTTGACTTAGATGCAGGTGTGCGCAAAGTGAGGATTAAGTTGCGCTTGTATTTTATATTTAGCACGCTGTAGATGTGTGTTCTACAGGGTACTTTTAATGGCGATGTCATTAGTTAAATCAGTGATGCTCTATGCATGAGTCAACTGTTCAAATATACAAGATTTTGTATCTACATGACTTTGAAATTTTCAGGCAAAAATATGGGGTCAAAGTATTACCCAAAGATTCATGACATCAATGTCATGAATCTTTTGCCATATTTTTGGCTTGGATTCTGCTTTATTGCATTGATTGTCACACAACAATAGCTCATGTTTTGGCAGTCAACAAGTTTGATAGCAGCACTGTCTACAATGTACAGGGTGCGCCAAACTTGCGGGTACCTAAGAAGTGTACTGTTTTTAATGACATCGCCGTAAAACTAGGCCCTGTATGTCTAGCACTGTAGGTGAGGTTGTAGTACACAGCTTATTTTAAGGGCCACTAACAGACACATACAAACAGAAGTTTTGTCTTAGTACAATTTGAAACTAAATAAGAAATGTTTTTACATCGCTTAGGGGATAGAGATACAAAAATATCAAAATATTTTATTTTACATAGGCCTACATGGGCACTTATAAAACGTCAACAGAAGAGGCACGGTTCGGGTTGGTCGTTTCCTATGGAGAAGAACCAGCAAGAAACTCCATGGTTACTCTTTTAAAATCATTTGGTTCTACAATATTTGGATGTTACAGCGCTAGTACTTAAGTATGAGAGGACAGCGTAGGCCCGACAATAAGTCATCGCTTACTACAAAAGGTAGAAAAAGATGAAGCTGGAAAAAAATCGTCTTCTATCAAGGTGTATCTCAACATGTTGTTACTCATTTTCACAGACAATAAATTCATAGCATTTATGTATAAGACGAAATAACTTTAGCTTCAGAAGTCTGTGACTTTTGTTTCATTGACTGTTTTTTTGCCACCGGCTTCTGAAGCTAAAGTTCATCATCAGCCTACCGCAGTCCACTGCTGGACATAGGCCTCTTCAATCGCTCGCCAGTTAACCCGATTCTCGGCAACTCTCATCCAGTTGCTACCAGCTACCCTGCGAAGATCATCGCTCCACCGAGCCTGAGGGCGTCCCACCTTACGCTTGCCGATTCGCGGCCTCCACTCAAGAACACGTCTGCCCCAACGGTCATCGGTTCTACGGCTAATATGGCCGGCCCATTGCCACTTCAGCTTACTTATTCTGTGGGCTATGTCGACTACTCTGGTTCTCTGTCGGATCACCTCGTTCCGGATGCGATCTCTCAAAGAGACTCCAAGCATGGCCCGCTCCATAGCTCGCTGAGTGACCTTGAGTTTATGGACCAACCGTACCGTGAGTGTCCACGTTTCGGCCCCGTAAGTCATTACAGGCAGGACGCACTGATTGAAGACCTTAGTCTTAGGCTCTGTGGAATACGCGACGAGAAGACCCGACGAAGCTTCCCAAACGCTGCCCAGCCCAGCTAAATTCTTCTGTTAGCCTCTCTCTCAAAGTTGTTCTTACCAAACTGCAGAATTTGCCCGAGGTAAACATATTCTTGAACAACCTTGAGAGGAGCGCCATTGACAACAATAGGTCCTGGGGTGACGTGTTCGTTGAACATAACCTGCGTTTTGTCCAAGTTCACCCCGAGACCAATGCGTAGTGAAGAATCAACTAGGCCATTCAGCATCTGCTGCAAGTCGTGCAGCGATTCAGCCAGTATGACGATGTCATCTGCAAATCTCAAGTGTGAGATGTACTCGCCGTTAATGCCACGTCCTTCCCAGTTCAGCGTCTTAAACGCATCCTCCAGTGCGTTGGCGAACAATTTCGGGGAGATTACGTCCCCTTGCCTCACTCCCCGACGCAATGGGATACCCCCTGTTAGCTGGTTCTGGGTTTGGACGGTCATTGTGGCGTTTTCGTACAGACTTCTCAACACTTGGATATATCGCCAGTCCACTTGGCATCGCTGCAAGGACTCCAGAACTGACCAAGTCTCGATAGAGTCAAAAGCCTTCTCATAGTCCACAAATGCAAGACACAGAGGCCGATTATACTCTTCGGACTTCTGTATAATCTGCCGCATTGTGTGAATGTGGTCTATGGTGCTGAATCCTCCTCGAAACCCGGCCTGCTCCGGTGGCTGAAAATCGTCGAGTCTTCGCGCTAGACGATTTGTGACGACTCTTGAAAACAGCTTGTATACGTGGCTAAGGAGCGAAATGGGTCTGTAATTCTTTAATAGGGTCTTGTTCCCCTTTTTAAAGAAAAGAACGACCACGCTCTTTCTCCACGCTTCTGGAGTTCTCCCAGAGAATAGGACCGAGTTGAAAAGCTTCCGAAGCTCTCTTAGCACTGGACTTCCTCCCGCTTTCAAAAGCTCAGTCGTTATCCCATCCTCACCAGGGGCTTTTCCATTTTTAAGCTGTCTAAAAGCCGCCTCGATTTCATCTAGGCTGACTTCAGGCAGGTCTTCTGTGAAATGGCGGGTTAAGGTGGCTCTGGAATCCTCATTTTCGGGATCAGGTCGAGATGTATGCGATGCGTACAGCTGGCCGTAGAAGTTTTCAACTTCCGTAAGAATCTCCGGCTTCGAAACGACGATATCCCCACTAGGTTTTGTCAACTTCGTCAGGTGGCTCCTCCCAAGTGATTGGACGAACACCTTCGATCCCCGGTTCTGCCCGATCATTTTTTCTATTGAACGTGTGCTGGAGCATCGAAGGTCGTGTCGTACCAATTTTCTAATGATCTTATTCAGTGCCTGTAGTTCTGCCGAAGTGATGGGTGGGTTTTCACGCCGTTCCGTCATAAGCTCCAGAGTCTCCTTCGAGAGTTTAGACTTCTTGCCCGTACGCCGCATCTTGCAAAAACGCGTTCCTTCCTCCCTGAGGATTTCCACCATTAGGTCGAGCGCCTGGTCAACGTCATTTGTGGTTTCCATGGCCGTGAATCGGTTCTCCAGGTCTGACTGGAACGCTTCAGATCCTAACATAGTTTGAAGCATATTTGGACGTAGCCTAGACTTCATCAAACGGGTTCGCTCCAGCTTGAAGTTCATATTTAGAGAGCCACGAACAAGTCTGTGATCGCTACCGGTATTGAACCTGTTGATCACCGAGACATCTCTAAATACATGCTTTTTATCCGTCATGATGAAGTCTATCTCATTTTTCGTCACACCGTCGGGGCTTCGCCAGCTAAAGTTATTTCGTAATAAATAGGATTAATTAATTTTCACTTTGTTGTGTCTTTGAAGTCGGTTTTACAAAAAAGTTTTTTATTTTTAGTTTTAATATCCTATATAAATATTTGCTATGTTTTTATTTCACATTGTTAGGAACTTAACATACCTATCGATATGTGGATGTACTGTACACATCTGCGTACCCCTCAGAGCATACAGGCGTGATGTTTTGTTATGATATTGTGTAAAAAATAAACATCCAAGCGATTGCAGCAATCACGATAGGTTTGCCGGTTATTTTTAAAGAGTTTCATTGTATATCTGCGAAGATCAGCATCAGATCTTCACCAACTTTAAACGGGAACATAACTGAAAACCTTCAGACTAATTGATAACCTTCCCCCTTTTGGAAGTAGGTAAAAAAAATAAATAAGGACCCATAAAATTTAAGGGTTTCCCTTGGTTTTTTCTGGGATCCCGCCACCATCAGACCCCGACTTATACCTTTCATCAGTAGCTCAGAAACATGAGATAATGATTACCAGGCATTCATAATGCCTATGTGTGCCTTTAAACGGAGAGTTCCCTCGATTTCTCCAGGATTACATCATAAGATCCTGACCAGTATACTTGTTGATCACATCACATGGAAAGTATACTGTTTCAAACAATGCCCATTCAAATTGAGGGTTGCCATTAGTTCTTCTGGGATCCTATCATCAGATCCTGACTTATACCTTCCATCACCTCAGCAACATGAGATGATGGTTACCAGGCACAAATATCTGAATTACGTTAGATAGTATATGAAAAACATTGTATCTGCCTGTAAAATTTGAGGGTTACCCTCGATTTCCGTGGGATCCCATCATCCGTTTTTGATTTGGTGACCATGGGACTACCTCGTATAGACTTTCGAATAAAAAAAATAGTTTTGAAAGTCGGTCCACAATTGGCGGAGAAATCGGTGAACATACAAAAAAAAATACAAACATCCGAATTAATAACCTCCTCCTTTTGGATCCATTTTAGCATTCATATTTATTACGAAATTAGGTAAAGCAGCTGTGCTATACAAATGGGCTATGCTTAATGGGTAGGGAGATTTTCTATCTCAACTATTTTTGCTTGTGTCTTGCAAAGTTTTCATGACTGAAATAAAGCTAAGAAGCTCTTGCTGTCTTCTATTCCTTTCTACAACGGATTGCTACCAGTGCCATATTTGCTGCAATGTAATACCATGGAGTTCAAGACTATTGAGTACCTATTTTAATTCAATACAATTCAAAGCTTTCAACGTTAATGAGCCCCGTTACGAATGTATATCACAGCTTTCATAGCTAGGCATATTTACAAACACACAGCCCACATTTAAAATATGGCTTCTTTTCACACCACTGAACTATCTGTCAATCACAAATATATGATTGCACCCCTACACCAACAAACAGTGAAAGCAGTACAGAAATCTATTGCATGATATTTTTAAATTTGCAACCCTTTTCTACCACCAACTGAATAATAAAAACACAATGTTACCAACATAATGAATGAAACTCGACGCTGTAGCTTCGGAGACGGCATCGTGTACCCAACCCCGAGCCAGGAGGAAGAATCGGAGTCACTTCTCAGCTCCGAGCGATGGGAGCGGTGGGGCGAGCGAGCGCGGCCTTTCGACGAGCGGGAGAGTTCGTCGTTCGACGAACTATGAGTTTAAGCTGTTGTAGCGGCTGCGTGAAGTGCAGGCTTGAAGTACAGGAATAGTTAAACTGGTGCGCTTTTAGCTGAAGACTTGTGACACTTGATGCGATATTGTTGTGCAGCATTTGTGAAATGGTATTCGAATAACAAGATGGCGGTATAGTTCCAACTATGACCACGAATAAAAAAAAAACTCCACACGCTTTTTTCGGTGGCTGATCAATTCGAGGGAAACTCAATACTAATTTGACTTAAGAGTTCCAATCCGAGAAAGAGCACCTCTATTTTTGTCATCGGAACGAGGCAGCAAGACTAACGGCCCAAAATATTAATTCAACTATGATTCATATTTAACTACATCGCGTCAAGTGCTATAAGTCTGTTTTCGGCTTAAGGGACGCGTTCAGCTTGAATAGATTTGAGCAATGATAATAAACTGGTCTCGTTTGTAGTTGAAGCTGATAAAGAATGAGTATTTTTGTTAGGTTAAGCTTTTCCATTTTAAAAATCTCCTGTGTATGAGAAGTGTGTTTGTATTTGAATTATATAATACGTAACTTATTATCTTTAACTATTTCTGCTAGTTAGTTGCTCAAATGCGTTAGATACTTATTAAAGTTATGTATGAATGTGTCAGTTAGTATTCCACAGACAAATTGTATGTTTTGTAAGTACAAAAGCAGCCATAATCTTTATAAAGCCATAATTTAAATACGGATCAGTATAAAGCCAAGTCTGCACTATTCGCTCGTTCACAACATCCTTCTAAAAGGTACGAATTTTAGGTAAATTGAGTGAAATGGTGCTGAATTATAGAAAGTTGTAAAAGTACGGATCCAAATTTTTGGTAGTAAGCCTCGCCTTACCGAAAAATTTAGAGTACCTAATGCTGAATAGTAATATCATCTAATTACGGTTTTTGAATATAATAATTAATTATTATAGCAAATTTCTTTATTACTGCCATGAATTTGTTTCATAATTTTGATAGAGATGAACAACATTTTTTTGGATTTTTATATTTATATATCGATTTTATATTTTAGAGATACTTTCCACCCATTTCTTAACATATTATATCTAGCCTATACTATACCACTACAGGGCAAAGGCCTCCCTCGATTGTTTCTACTCATTACTTGAGTTGTTGTCAAAAGCCATGAGCCATAAGTCAGATATGAGTATCTGACTTATGGCTGTGAATCTCTACCAAATTGAGATTTTTCAAATAGTTTAATTCTTTATTTTATTTAAGGGGGGTCAGAAGTGTAAACATACATCGGCATCATCATCTAATTTTTAGGATATCTTGATTTCTCAATACACAAACCCATGTTTAAATGTTGTCCATCTCTTAGATTATAATTTTTATATTTTACAAAAGATTATCTTTCTATTCACTTAAAATCTTCATTAGTTAATGTTTTACATTTTTCTAAAACGTAGGAAGACAAAGGACAGATACTTATATTTTTATTTTAGCTCTGTAAATAGTGCTTGGAAAGACGAGACTGCAGTTTATTCGCCCAGCAAGATGAACTTTATACAGAATGATTCATAACATGAAGATGGGTCTCTGTATATAATTTATATACTTAAAATATTAAAGACGTGACTTAATGTCTATAAAAATATTTCACTTATTGATATAATACATTAGAGCTTTTTAATTGTATAGAAGAGAGATAAAAAATCGCCCTCTATAGAAATTACTTTTCTATTTTGCGGAGATAGTGAAGAACAATGGATCTCATCTACTTATCCCTTCAGAATTAAAAGCGTGATATGATAGGCATAAATTAAATAAACGACAGGATTCTCGATTTATTCATAATTACGTATAAATAGGCATTACAATGACATTTCCATTTATTAAATACCTGACTAGTTATTACCGGCTGAAAAATGCTGAAATAAATTAAAATAAACTAAATTTTCCATTACTAATATTAATTTATACGATATTTACGTAAATTAATATTGACGATTGTATTTACAACAGTATTAGTTGAATTACTTTCCTTTATACGAATTATAAAGATATATTTTAGTTGTATACAAGTTATTTTAGTTAGTGTCAGAGAAACTTTGTTTTTTTTTTTCGTTTAGATTTGATCTTTTGTAATGTTGAGAAAGACAGGAATTTTAATATATAGTTATGACGTTGCTGAATTATTTTCTAAATAACTTTTGGATAAAAGGCGATGATTATAACATCAAGGATACTACAGATTTCCCAGGAAACGTATGCGCTTCGGCAATAATCGCGTCTCTTCGGAATTGTGTACACGCGAAAATAAGATCCAATGTAGTATGTATAAATCTTTTACATCCGTGAAAGTACTTGCCTTGCCTTGCCATGCCATTCATAATTCTATGCAATTCCCAAAAAGTTTTCAATACCAAATTAATAATAATAATTGCGTGTTTGTGTGGTTTTGAAGTCTTTTAAACCACACAAACACGCAATTATAAAGCTTTTGTGGTGTGACGTTCTTCGTGATTATTTAGAAACATAAAGATTCGGTAATCTTTAGCGCATACATTTTCTGGTTTAACTGTGTGTGTATTAAGTACGTAATTTGTTATGTATACGTAAATATTCTTTCGATAACTGAACTGACGTAGACATGGAGACTAGTGGCTACTATAAACTGGTTGCCACAGTCGAAATATCTCATACATTCGGTGTGTAACTCTTCCAACACTCACAATAAACAAATGACGGTCGCTAATGAGGAAGAGCCTTATATTGGAATTTAGTTTTGATAAGTTTTGTAAATTGTTAGGAGCTATCCAAATTAAAAGCATATCATGAGCTAGATTACATTTAGTTTAAATCTTTTAACTCATTAATAGTCATAGGAACTTCCGAAATTGTTCATCGAATCCCGTACTAGTCATATTTTTTACGTTTTATATGTATTCTTTTTTTAATACTACTGTCTTAAATCCCAGAGGCATTTATCAATGAATAATAATTCCTATACTATTTAAGCGAATTGCTATCACAAAATTTATTACGTATTTTTTTATTATAAAATAATTAATGTTAGATGATGCTTATACGGAATGTAAATAAGTAGATAAATTTAAACGATTATTATTAAAGTCTCTACGATGACATGATGCGCAATGGTTTTGTAATTTAAGTACAATGGTGATGTGTAAAATAAAGTGGACAAAATATTTTCTTGTTTTATAATGACGATCCTTAATTAAGGCAAGATGTTTTGCATTTTTGTTTACTTTCGATATATTTAACCTTTTGAACGCCATTGTCACATATACGTGACAAGCAAGCGCGTGTCCTGTACGCCAACGACACAAATATGTGACAGAAAATTTAAATCATTACTTTTGTGTGTAATCTTTAAATTGTGATCATCTCAAATATTAAATGTCTTATCAAGAAATAAGCTAACAATACTTTTGAAATCGCTTTTTTTATTTGTAAGTATTTGCGGTAAATTTGTGGCTTGGCGTGGAGGGCACGCGCGTGTTTTTATGATCTAGTAATGAGTTTGTTTCGGCTGTTTTTCTCAGAGCAGTCAGGTACAAAACACAGACTCATCTAGTTTTAACATAACAAGATGTGACGTGTAAAAATGATTTTTTTAACCAATTTACAGAAAGAAAAATGATTTATTGAACACGTCTTGAGTGTGGAATCCCATCATAATGAACCTTAGGTTATAAAAGGTAAAGGTTGAAATAGCAAAGCGACCTATGTACACACTGTATGCCCTTGAAGCTCAATACGCTTATTTAAACGGCATACAGATATCATTACAGCACAAATCCGTCATTATAAACTAGATGTCCAAAACGTGGGATCTCTACCATGTTTTGAATCATGGTCTTGAATCATCACCAGAGATCAGAATTAGGTAGAGTTATTTAAGTACTTGCATCCAAATGTTGATATTAATATGGATCTTCCCTTGCGTGTGCGCATTGGAATTTTGTAACTTCACAACTTTCAACATTGGACATCCGATGTTGGCTGTTTAAATGGTGAAAAGTAACTTTTTTTAAAATAAATCACGGGATTTTTCTGCTCTTTAAAATTAATCTCGGTATTTGAGGCATATCCACTTTATTCTTTCGCTGTTAAAAATCAGTGTAAGTACATAAATAAGTCTACCTAATTCCGACCTCTGATCATCACATATGATAATATTAATGTTTTCTGCTTGATTATAACTAGTCGACATAACTTAAAATATATTTCGTGATAAAATTTTGAGAACTGAAGATAATGAAATAAAACCAAATATTGATACAAAACGTGGTTTATTAAAAATATTCAATAATAGGTGGGCACTTAATCATTAACTGCTAATATGAACGATCACAAAATAATCACATTATCAACTTACACCCGATACCAATTCCAGGAATCGATACAATAACATTTCATGACATCCTTGTGCGATCAGAATATTGAAACTTATAGAAACTGGCAACACAACTTTTCTTGCTTGCCGCGAGTTGCTAACCCAAACTTCTAATTCGAATTCTAAAAACGACTATTCCGGTCAGTGAGATTAATTCGATTTGTGAATTTTATTTCATAACCACTGCTCTCAAATGTGAAGAAAAACATCGTGAGGAAACCTTCATGTCATAAAATCAGGCAGGTGGCATCTACCAACCTGCACTAGATCCCATGGTAGATTACGGATGGATTGCCTTCTCCATCTCAAAGAGAAGGTGCCTGTTACCCAGCAGTGGGAATGTTATAGGCTATACTTATGCTATCCTGATCGCAAAAGCAACAACTACAACGAAAAAAACGAAACTTGAACATAACTTTCATTAAAAAATACTGGCTCATATAATTGAATAAAAAAAAGAGATTCACAGTTTCCACAACTAAATACTCAAGGCTGCCAACATTGCCCTAACATCCTTAGGACTATCCTGCTTGATAAGATCCCTAAAGGCGCGCACACACGTAGCTTCCTTCTCCAAATTCTTCGATATCTGGTGTGCTCTCAAGGTTATTTCCTTAGGTATGCCGGCTAGACGGGCCGCGTTGAAACCGTAGGATTTCGGACAAGCGCCTGGTGATAGTTTGTAAAGGAATGTAATGGTTTCTTCTGGGATATGGTCTTCGCTGTCAGGTGTTGATTCGTCTGTTTCTACCATGCATGCCTGTAAAAGAAGAATGATTAATATCTAATACGGGTGAATTGAAGTGTACCTGTAGTAAGTATTGTAATTAGATTAGATTCTCGTCAGATTATTGTCAGAGAACGGCGGCGGATGCATGACGCCGCACTTTATGCATAATTTATTAAACTTCAGTAGCGTTTCACACGAATATGAATAATTCAATATAAACTTCATTTACAAATAAAGTTCACTTTCGTATAAATCGTTACTGTATCGAGCGTGCGGAAAAGTATTAAAAAAAAAACAAGTTGAGTGTAGTCAAATGTCGTTCATTGGGAGACCTCCCCCTAAGACTTCTTTGTCCTAACTTGACAACCATCTAGTTCTAGTATATTTAGTAAACTAAATAGTAAAATATATAAGACTCCACAATAAGCTATTTGTAAAAAAAAAATAAAGCTCAAATCCAGGTGTAAAAAAACTAGAACCCAGTCCTCACCATATGGCCCAGCATGATCCCAGGGTAAGAAGACAGATGGTGCACCAGCGAATGGTAGTGCGTCGAGAATATAACTCGACAGCCTCGCTTAGCGAGCTCCACGCATACGCCTGATGCAATCGCCGTGCCGTCGTACGTTGATGTGCCGCGACCTAAAGACGTAACAAGATGTATCATATCATTCTTTGTTACCAGACTACAAAGCACAAAAGAAAGGTTGTGTTTGATCTGTATGTATGTCTGTGTATAGTAAGTATACAACCTTGATGGTAGTTAATAAATAACAGTAAAACCTCTGCCCTAGTTACGGTACCTTCCTAAAAGCCCAAAATCATGGCTTGCTCTTATAACCTACTCTTTATTATTAAAAGGTTTTTGTAGTGCTTGGCAAAACTCGAGAATGTAGATGTAAATAGTTGGGGAGTCGATGGAGATACGATGGCTCTTCAAGGCTTTCTTATAGTAGTAAATAATTTCGTGTCCGTTTCAACCACGCGGCCACCTCATAATACTTGATGAAACTTTGCCAGGAATTAGTGCTAATTTGTTCCTATACACACCTCTTCTCGTGAATTTGTTCCAAAAAAAACCAAGGCGCTATGACCAAGAATAGTTGGCCGCTAGAACCGCCACTTGCCGTAGTCATCGCCCGTGATTACACAGAAACTATATAATGCAGATAGACGAATTATGCATCAAAATAAAGGTCTTGGGGCACAGTAATGACAATATTCACAACACAAGTATTATGAGGTGGCCGCGTGGTTGAAACGGACACATAATTTCTTACTTGCTAATTCTTTTTAAAAGTAAGGCAAAATTAGTCAGTTGTTTAGTACGACGAATTAGACTGCTAAAATTCCGTATATGGATTAACATTGGTGGTGCGAGCTGGCTTATGATTAGCCAATTGTTAAATGACAATATTGTTTCTACAAGAATTATACCTACACTGATGCAAAGGTTTTTAGGTACTTGAATGACATTGCCAGAGGGGTGCTGTGCTGGAGCTAGTGATTATGAACAGATCATGTGAAAAGTTCTGTATGGTGTCGGATGTAAAGAATAGCACCATCCCATATCTTCCCGTGAGTGTCGTAAGAGGCGACTAAGGGACTTGCCAGAGAATGGGCAGCAGCGTTATCTGTGCTTTTGTAACAACCGTACTGCGATCGCCAACCCGCCTACCAAGCGTGGCGATTAAGGCAAAACCCTTCAAAAAGTCAATGTGGCGACACTTGGGGGAGGCCTATGTCTAGCAGTGGACGTCTTTTGGGCTGAAATGATGACGTGAAAAGTAATTATAAAAAAACCAAGCTGGCATCGTTTAATTTAGTACAAAATATAAGAAACTGATCTAGTAGCCACTTACCCAGCTCATCAAGCAATACAAGCGAGTGTACAGTCGCATGCGTCACTATGGCTGCTGTCTCGTTCATTTCCACCAAGAACGTGGACTGTCCTGAGAATATGTCATCCGATGCGCCCAGGCGGGTGAAGATACGATCTACTAGGCTTAGCGAGCAAGCTGAGGCGGGGACGTAGCTGCCCTGGGGGAGGAAGGAGAATTCGTAAGGTATGGTACTAGACCAAAGAGGCAGAAAGTCATAGTCATATCCTATGATCGCCAGTTAGGTCTGGCCGAAGAATCAGCATCTTCTCGGCTGGTCTTCGATCCTCGGCTGAGCTTTTGGGAATAGGTACCCTTTTCAAACCAAATCCCGTACACACGATGACCACATCTGTTTTACACCCGTACTCCTATTGGTCAGCCCAAATACTTAGTTTGCGGAATGCTCTAAATCAAAGAAACACTCTTTGATTTAGAGATCACAATAGCCACAGACCGTGCAACCCCAGCTGAAGTAGTAAAAAACGACTTTTATTTTCGGCCTTTTATTTATTTACAAGGGGAGCCTCTTGTAAAATATAAACAGATGCTAGATGAGCATAAATAACTGCTTCTATAGCGGCCGGACGCTGCAAGCAAGGATAGTCCTTACGGGGGTCCGATACCCAATTAGTTGACTGTACATATCGGGTCACTTGGGTGGATCTTAGCTAAAATTGGACTCTGTAGGTGGCTTAATAACGCGATCCATTTGGATCCGACGACATAATATTAGGACAGGGACAACGTCCGTCGGGTTGGGTAGTTCATTATAATATTGTCAGTAATACTTACTAGATGTGCCAGCACAGTGAGGAGCCCCGCTTGTCTCATGAGCGTAGACTTGCCGCCCATGTTGGGACCAGTCAGAAGTAACAAGCTGGCGTCTTCCGTGCCCAGTTGTGTGTCGTTGGGAATGAAGTCTTCTAAGTTTGGTATGCAGGGGTGACGCCCTTCCACTATGTTTATGTACGGCTAGAAAATTAATTCAAGATTTAATTTGATTTTTTTTAAACAGCTTTGGGCTAAAACAACCAGGATGTGGAGCCCTGACACAGCTAGAAGGCGACGCGGCAGGCTTTGCAGGAGATGGCGATTCGAGCTGGACAGAACCAACGACCAGTGGTGCCGTTGTCACTGGATTGAAGGTTTTAGAACTCATGGGGAGAGGCCTTTGCCCAGCAGTGGGAGGACACAGGCTAACAGTAACAGAAAGAAGTTCCTAATGGAAAAACCCAATAGCACTTGTTGCCCGACCCGGGAATCGAACGTAAGCCACCACGCTAAGCAATCGCACTTGCGACCATGAGATCAACGGGGCAGTTATTATACAGGGTGTAACGGAAAGAGTACATACATACTTAACGGCGTGCTACAGACCATCAAACTGAACATGTTTCTCCACAAACAAACATCGTCATAGCGAAAAAAATATCAGCTGCTCTATACATTTGGGTCGAATAGGTATTGAAATTTTGTATGGGGCAGCAGATAATTTTTTCGTTATTACGATGTTTGTTTATGGAGAAACATGTTCAGTTTGATGGTCTGTAGCACACCCTTGAGTATGTATATACCCTTTCCGTTACACCCTGTATATTAAAAATAATAATTATGTCAGTAAGTACAGTCCCATTGGATAAGTTCCGACCTAAATGATGCCATGGACGATGTTTCAGGTGAGCCCAAACATCGCCCAAGGAGTTTGGTGCCCGAAGGCAGGCTGCGCTGGATGAATCGCGAATGTCATGCACGACAGTGCGGTATGCGTTAGGTATTTTTCAACGGTTATTAAAAAAAAGGACATAAAATACTAATTATGCTTGTAAGAAGTACAGCCTCTTTGTGAGTTGCGACGTACGCGCGCCAGAAAATGCTTGTAAAAAAAATACAGTAATACCTTTCGATCCTCATCATAAGTAATCTCAGGCAGACACACATCCCCACTCTGCTGCCTCGCGAACTCGGTGAATGCCAACAATATGTCCAACGTAGACAAGCATTGCAGAGCGGTCTCCCATTGGTGGTAGTGAGACGAGAACTTCTCGAATATTCTACGACTTAGATCCTTTAGCACGTTAGTCTTTTGTTCTTCTGCGGCGATCATTCGTGCTAGAAGTTCCTAGAACAGATTGGATTATCGTGGTAGCTAAAGACGAAAGTTTTTGATTCAATGAATACTATATCATCATCATCAGCCTATAATGTTCCCACTGCTGGGATACAGGCCTCCTCTCAATGAGAGGGAGTGGGCTTTAATCCACCACGCGGGCCCAGTGCGGGTTGGTATACTTTACGCAAAGTCAAATTTAGTAGGAAAAAAAAAACAATATTTTCTCTTTCTTATTTTGCTAGCTAGGCTCCTTTTAAAATCCGTAACCCGGAATGCAGTGAACATCTATTCGTACTGCCAAACAGCATTGCTGTGTAAAGCTAGTGATAACTATTGCAAGCAAATAAGACATTTAACTTGGCTGAGGCCTCATTAGCGCATTGCGTCGTCGCTGCGTCAATGCTGCGTCGTTTTACATATATATTTTTTTGTCCACATTATGCGTTGCGTCACACGCGACCTTTCAACGGATAGGAGCTGGAAGCTTTCGGAGACGAAGCGGGGTAAGGGTGATGCGATGTCGGAGTTCCGGTGCGACACAGGACAGTTCTTAATGCAATTAAGGGAGATATCCAGAATCTATTATTTTTTCTACGTTTGTTTCGGCGGTGGCGTAAAAAAGCAACAATAGAACTCGTTTGTTCAGATCAATTGTCGAATGAAGACTGAAATCTACACTGAGATGCTGCGATGGCGTGCAGCGCCCTCTTGCGTTATGACGTCGTGCGTCGTCCGCAAGTCGTACTTTCTGTCACCTTACTCATTAATTCTAGTAAAATGAATAGTCAGATGAAAATATAAAACTATGTAGGTATTGTAGGTACATACTTTCGTCTCGCTCGTAGAGAATCTCTTGTATCCCTTCCGTGCGCCTTCCAAGTTGTAGGCGGAGCCAGCCTTCGCCGCAGCGCCCTGCGGCATCTCAATCTGATACCTCTTCTTATCTGTACCGACGTATGATAACTGGAATAGGTTTATTTTATTATTTAGCGGTTAATAAATAAATAATAGAACCCATGTAGTTTTATTCCATTTTCCTAATGCTCTTTGTGAGCGGCTCAAATCGATTCCACATCAATTCGGCAGCTTGGGTCGATCATCAGGTTAAGCCGCGCTAGCCTAGGTTGGTCCGTAGATCGGTGACCGCCCACTACAAACCAAGTTTCCTCCGTGCCTCGAAAAGCACGTTAAACCGTCGGACAGTCCGGTTGACATTTGTAGATCTTTGACAGTTGTTACAGGGTAGTTAGTGCCCCGATTCTGACCTAGGGGTATCGTATTACCCAGTACTAACTGAGTTGTGGAGGTCAGATAGGCAGTCGCTCCATGTAAAATACTGGTGTTCAGCTGAATCCGGTAAGACTTTAACCGACCGATCCAAACATAGCTGGGAAACGGCTAGGTTTTACTTTACTTACATCGTCATCATCATCAGCCTATAATGTTCCCACTACTGGAACACAGGCCTTCTCTCTATGAGAGGGAGTGGGCTGTAATCCACCACGCGTGCCCAGTGCGGATTGGTAGATGTCACATGTCTTCGAATTTTTAGTTCTAGGGCATGCCGGTTTAGCCCACACTAGTTCACGAGTTCAGCATACAGTCACAAGTAAGAGCACGTCTGCACAGAACGGGAAGTATGAGTAGACTAAAAAGTACTCGTACTGTGTACACCGCCTTAGCGCTTATCACTGACCAATTGCAGTTTAAAAATTGTGGGAGTGAGATAGCGCTCTACTAACTCGTCTCCGCGAATAGACTATAATAATAAAGCTTATTTTATAAAAGATCTGCAGCGCTTACCCGACATTTGAAATACTTTTCTTGTTCACTGAGATAGTCTTTCAGCTCTTCCTCAATCTCCTTTATAAGTTGTAGTGTGTTGTCATACTCTTGGTCCACACCTTCGCCCGGTAGAATGCGTCCTTCTTTCTCAGCTTCTTTTTGGTTGAACGCTTCCTAGAATATCAGTTATTTTGCAAATTTTTGAACCTCAGAATTACATGACACGACGAAGTGGCGGTTCCTTAGGCTTAGAGGATCAGAATCAAATATAGTCAAGACGTGCTAGCACAAATTACTCGTCGAAAAAACGCTCGATGTAGAAATCCGTGACTGCAATTTTTATCCAACTTAAAAAAGGAGGAGGTTCTTAATAGGAACCGTATATTTCTTTAAAAAGTGACTAGAACATACTTTACTATGTCTAAATGAAACCTTCACGAAGACGTCAACCAAGCATTCTGAACATCAAGCTATGTTACGTAATGTTTAAAATTATACCAAGGAAACGACTATTTTTTTTTGAAAATCACATTTTGCGGTAAAACTCAATGTAACGCACTCAAAACATTATGCCTTTAGATGCATTGAATAGATAACGGGTCGTGGAGGTATTTAACGTAAAGTTATAACATTAAAAATCAGTACTAAAAAAAAAAAAACTTGTGAAGAAGTTGGAACTTTGATCTCGAATATCTCCGTAACTAGAAGGTTTCCAGGTATGGAGTAGAATAAAAAAATGATCGCAATGACCCAGAACACGTGCCTTTCGACTTCGTTAAGGGTATATTTATTAAAGATGAAACGGATAGCAGTTTAGCCGGATACCGGATATTCGGCCAACCTTGTAGCCGGATAGCCGGATATTCGGCCGCCGAATATCCGGCAGTACATTGCCGTTTGGTGGATCGCACGAACGATCGGGTTGACTTGGTCCAAATCGGGTCTTTTCGTTGATAAATGAAGTTGTAGCAGTGTGTTAACAATATTTGTACACCAATTTCATTGGACATAGAGTTCAACTAAAATTTATGAATAAGACCTTTATTTCAATACCTGTATTAACAAATAAAGATGATTTGATTTGATTTGTACAGCGAAAGACTTTTTTTCTAAAGCTGGCCTTATACAAGGTGTTGTTTTGCATCCTCGTCAAAATTCAGAAGGTTGTCACAGAATACATAAATAATCAATTAAAACTACGGTGCCTAGTTAATTATAAATAAACACTGATTATTTTGGTAGTTTTTGTTTGTCAGTATTGCAGAATAACCCCATAACGTGGTTTAGGGAATAAGAGATTTTCGAATAAACGTTTGTCGGTTACAGGGCGAGAATCAGACGGTCTGCGTTTAAAACACGCGTGGTTCACACTTACCGATTTCCGTAAATAACAAAAAAAAAAAACAAGCGGAACCGCCTGCCACCTCTTAATGCAGAGAAATTAGTATTCATCTAAATCTAAACTAATATTATAAAGAGGAATGATTTGATTGTTTGTTTGTTTGCATTGAATAAGCTGGTCCTATTTGAAAAATTATTTCAGTGTTAGATAGCCCATTTATCGAGGAAGGCTATAGGCTATATATCATCATGCTACGACCAATAGGAGTGGAGCAGCAATGAAAATGTTGCGAAAACGGGGAAAATGTGACGCAAACGAAGTTGCGCCGGACAGCTAGTTTACCATAATTTGCCCTTAGTGCAGTATGAGTACTAATTCATTAAGTTGTAAAATTATCTTGTGATTACTTATTGTATTTCTTAAGTGATACTATAAGTAAATAAAGCAAATAATTACCAAATTTTTTTTAAACATGTATCCGGTATTCGGCCGGATAGACGCTAGTTATCCGGTATTCGGCCGGACATTATTTAGGTCGCCGGATAGGATAGTTACCGGATATTCGTTTCATCTCTACAATACTTGTAATCTACAATTTATACCCTTTATGTGAAAGGCAAATTAGCGCAATTAGTTAGAAGCTTTTATCCAGCAGAGAGGTTTTTAATAAAACTAACACTAATTGCACTGATATTAATTCACTAAATAATTTTCTTTACCTTGAAAAACTTCAACGTATCTCTATAATCAGGATACTTCCCATCAGGATGGAACTGCATGATCCTCTTCAGCAGCACAGCATCAGTATCAGAGAACATATCGACCAGTTTGAGCGCAGCGTTGAATCCGTTTAGCACTGATATGAAGTCTAAAACTTTTCGCTTAGAATACGTCTTCTCTTCGTAGAATATAGCTCGGGAGTCCGGGTGCTGTTTGGAACGTTTGAGGTTACCTAGAGTGTGTACTCTGAAAAAGAAATGTTTTATTTTGTTAAGGGGGCAGCTCCAGGGTAGCCCGCCAAAAGTTAAATTTTGCTTATCAGTGTCAGGTTCTATGTTGAACAAAATATGATTCGCGGTCGTAAAACGTACATGTTTACAGAATTGTAGTTATTAAGAAAATCAGGAAAAAAAAAATGAAAATAAGTAATAAAGAAATCGAACACTTCGATATATTTACATGCTCCATGAAACAGTTTCGAAGCGTTTTGTATGAGGCACTTGAGGTTATGGATTAATAATTTTTATTTTGTAATTTTAGTAAAGTATAAGACTTTATTTTTTTATTCTGTTTTTGTATGCATGAACAGCTTAAGTCCTAACAATTTTAAGTTTCTTTATAATTGGTAATCTCTGAACAGTGCTGTGGGCTACACTATTATTTAAGTTATTTATGTTACATGATATTTTTTATATATTGTATATCTATGTATTCTCTATATATTGTAATATCGCATAATGTAGATGTTTGTTGTTCCTATTTGTTACGGTCACGTATTATATTATAATCTATATACACACATCAAAAGTGTCTAGGGATCAAGCATTTTTATGCGGATTTCTTGAGATTGAGATGTGGCTTTGTAATAAATTTATGATTTTATAAATTTATATGGATCCTTTTTGGTGCATTTCATAATTTGAATCAGGAACTGTGAATCAAATTCGAGTAAAAGATGAAAATCAGCTGTCAATATTTTCCCTATAAAAACATACAACGCATTGAAGACATTATTAGTGCTACTGTTTCCCTACTACTGATTAAAACCAACGTTATTATGGAGCGGCGACGTCATTTAAGCAGGGAAGAAATGCTCAGAGCCGTGGGAATGATAGAAGCTGGTTCCCGGCAACGTACTGTGGCTTTAGCTCTGAATACAAGTCAGAGTGTTATCAGTCGACTTTGGACACGTTACCGAAGCACTGGTACCGTGGCTGAGCGCCATGGAGGACGGTATCGCTGCACCACACGGAGACAAGACCTTTACATTCAAATCTTAACTCGAAGAGCTCCAACAATAACCGCCATGATGTTAGCCGTGAGGCTTCATCACTCTTCAGGGAACTTAATTAGCGACCAAACAGTCAGAAACCGCTTGCATGAAGTGAACCTTCATTCCCGAAGACCGCTACGGGTACCACCTATAGCAATGCACAATCGTAGGATTCGATATCAATGGGCTCTTGAACACAGAAATTGGGCAGAAGAACAATGGCGTTTCGTGTGCTTTTCTGATGAGTCTCGTTTTGGTATGAGACCGGATACAAGACGTATACGACACTGGAGAACCCCTGGACGCCAACAGCGATTAAAATCCTGCCAGGAAGTCCATCCTTATAGTGGTGGAACCATCATGGTATGGGCGGGTATTTGGATCGGCGGAAGAACTGAGTTGATTTGGATCAGAGGCAACCTCAACGCTCAAATTTATGCTGAGACGATTGTATCAGACGTCATCGTTCCTCTACAAGTGCAAATCGGTCCCTTATTTCAGTTAATGCATGATAATGCACGACCGCACACCGCAAGAGTTGTAAGACAGACTCTCGCCGCAGCTAACATCAATGTCCTGCCCTGGCCTGCTCAGTCGCCAGACTTGAACCCGATTGAGCATGCATGGGATATGCTACAGAGAAGAGCTCTGCCGAATATGGAGGGTATCCAGTCGCAAGAAGACCTTTTTTTGTTGTTGCAACGAACATGGGCGGCCTTTCCACAGCGTGATTTGGATGAACTCATTTTGAGTATGCCAAACCGATGTTCTTGTGTTGTTAGTGTTCGCGGTAGAAACACGGATTATTAATTGTTTAAGTTACCCAATAAAATTTTAAAGAAAACTGTTATTTCAGTCTTTTTTTCGAACTTTAATGTTAGTGGTTCAAATGTCAAAAATCCCTTTATTAGAAAATGGCAAATTTCTTTATTAATGCAAAGGTGACTTGGTTTATCGTTACTGTGACAAACGAAAACACTTTATTTGATGAATCCTTAAAGAAAATTTTAATTAATATCAATCAGGAGAAAAGTTATTGCAAAAATATATGTTGATCCCTAGACACTTTTGATGTGTGTACATCCTTACTTTGACTTACAAATTGCAAAAACCCAAGAAAAATAGAATTTCGTGGGCTACTCTGTTGGCTACTCCCCTGCAACGTAAGGGGTATCAATGAGTAAGCTGATTGTATCGATAAATCTTGGATACGCACAGCACTCGCTTCTAATAAACTTGAGTTCAGCCCCCCTATTCACAAAGGCTCGGATTCGATTTCGATTCGGAAAGTCGTATGTCTATGTAGCTCGCTTTCGTAATGCCAAAACAAGATAGACATACGACTTATCGAATCGAAATCGAATCCGAACGTTTGTGAATAGGGGGCCAGGTTAAATACATGAATTGTATGCACCAACCCACACTGGGTCCTTTGGTGGATTATGTTCCACTCCCTCTCGCAGAGGTATGTCTGACTAATGTGGACGCTTGCTAAGCGATTTTTTTGAAAAACATTGATAGTCGTCTATTGTTTCAAATAAGTTTGGACTTCCATCGGTTCACTCGAGTCGAAATAGACCTCACATTGTCTCAAACAGTAACCTCAATAATTAATAACGAATTCTTACTTAGCCAGCAGTCTTTCCAAATCTGGTAATGTAGTTAAAATACTCTTCGCATCTTGACACAACTCTTGGTTTTCAAACAACGCCCTTACAGCTTCTTGTCTTTCCTTTATAACTGTTAGATTGCAACTCGGTGCGCAAACCCACTGGTATAGTAATCTGAAATTGCACAATTTGATATAGGAAACTTTTCAATCATGTATCAGCGTTTGTCGCGATTTGTTCGGCTCGGTGTCCGAACCGAATTTTCTTTTTTTTCGCTTTTGTTGAATGAACATAAGCTATCCTGCACTCTGAGCTCCAAAACAAGCAGCCACAGCGACATCTGCGCTGTCACCGACGATACCGTGGAGATGCGAAATCGAGCCAACGATATATAAAATACTAAACTTACGCAAACTCACTTACGGTCCCTATCTTCCGTGATTATGAATTAAGAGCGTGTATACCCTACGGCATTTCATACAAACTTTCAAGTCGTTATTTTCCGAAATGACTGAACAGATTTTAATGAAACTTCCTACACATAAGCAGAATACATAGGTCTAAAAAGTTACTAAAGAACATTTTCGAAATGTCTTATAAAAATGAAGATAATTGGAAATTTCTGTTTCTATAGATAATTAAAAATCGGTCTAATTTAGCTGTAACATTATTTTTCGAAAATGTTTTTTAGTAACTTTTTAGACCTATGTATACTGCTTATGCGTAGGAAGTTTCATTAAAATCTGTTCAGTCATTTCGGAAAATAACGACTTGAAAGTTTGTATGAAATGCCGTAGGGTATAAACGCTCTTAAGAGCGTTTACGCCTTATGATATTTCATAAAAAATTCCAAGTCCTTATTTTCCGAAATGACTGAACTGATTTGAATTAAAATTCATTGGCATAAGCAGGATAGGTCTAAAAAAAATACTAAAAAACATTTTCGAAAAATAGTGTTACAGCTAAATAAGACCGAATATAAATTATCTATAGAAACAAAAATGTCGAATTATCTTCTTTTTTTAAAAAGACATTTCGAAAATGATTAGTAACTTTTCAGACCTACGTATCCTGCTTATGCGTATGGGATGACTGTAGAATGCGGGTGGATGAAAAATCCACAATTAGGTGCAGACAAATCTGTCTACTCTCATTCTTAGTCTTTTACTACGCGCACTATCGGAACTTGATACAAAGTCACGGCAAAATACTCCGTGACAGTGTAAGAGTATTTATAAACAGTGAAAGCTTAAAACAGCGTTTATAAAATACTGTAGTGCCACACGAAGAAGAAGCGCGACACAAAGAAGAACATAAAGCGCTCTCTGATTGGCTTAATCCCATTCCAGGTGTTGTTACATGTGGTTACTCCCCAAATCTAGTCTACAAGCTTTGTCTCGTAACTATACAAATTAATAATATTGAAGGGTCTGTATTTGGTCTGGCTTATCTCTGAAACGGCTGGACCGGGACTTATACTAATGATGTTATATGGAGTAACATAGGCCAAAGGCTTTTATTTTAAAAAAAGTATGACTTTTTTCTGGTATTGGGCCTGAAAAATCTTTCCGTTCCGTTCGGTTAATGCATTTTAATAATAGTAGATTATGCACCGAGGGGCTAAAGTTGTGTCTTATGTCACGGGCGTCATATTGAATCTCGAGCGCAATGAAGGATTCGGGATTTAACTCACGAGCAAAGCGAGGGAGTTAATACAAGAATCCTGAATGCAGCGAGGGATTCAAGCTAGCCCAAGGCAAAGACACCTTTAGCCCAGAGGAGGATACTCTACTTTTTACACCTACTGTGAGAAAATAATAGCAATAGTACGAAAAACAAATAAATTAACTAATGTTACAGCCAATTACTATTACGGTAATAGGGCGCGGTACGGTATTTGTTATTATTAATGCCAGTTTTAATGTTAATCCATTCCTTTTAAAAAATGGTTCGTAGTTATCTAATTATTCTTACAATATTATGTCTTCGAAAACATGGCAACGATATGAAGAAGCAGTCGTTATGATTTTGTAGGAAATCGAGAATATCATCCACGTGTAGTAAGGGTATCGAGAATAGCTTTCCTCTTTCTGGCACCAAAGGGTGTTTGTTAGTACTATACTGCCAATTTAGCTGAGCATGTGAGATTCCAAATTCAAATCACACATTATTGACCAGCGGGTCATAATGAAATCCAGTACAACATTATTGACCGGCTGTGCCCCCGGCCACTAATGACTCACTTGACATATAATTTGACATTTTCGAGCAGGTGGTGTGAAAAACTATTTAAAACATAGTACTAACCTTTTCCCCATATGAGTCGAACAGAAATTCAACCTTTCATACAAACACCCATCATCCTGCACGATCCTCAGGTTCCTCAACGTTATTGCGTCTAAAACCATAGTGTTGCCGCCTTCCCAGCGATTTTCAACCTTAACCTCTGGTGGTAAGGTCTTGTTTAGCACGTCGGGGGGTGCGTAGGAGGTGAACTGGTTCATGCCCAGTACTTGTATGTCTAAGAGGCAGTCTGTGAGGCAGGACACTACGCCGCCGAGGGCTTTTATTGCTAGGTAGCAGTTGGTGGCTGGGGTCAGACCTAGGGCGTCACCTACAAACAGAAAAGTGGAAAGATAGAAAGAACATATGTAAATTACAGATATTTAAAAGTATATCTATACTAATATTATACAGCTGAAGAGTTTTTTGCTTGCTTGTTTGATTGAACGCGCTAATATCGGGAATTATTCGTTGGAATTGAAAAAATATTTTAGTGTTGGATAACCCATATCACGCTACGACCAATAGGAGTGGAGTATCATTGAAAAATGTTGCGAAAACTGAGAAAATGTGACGCAGACGAAGTTGCGCGGAACAACTAGTATTTTACATAGGGTTACATAATCTATAATTTTCTCGGATTTTTGGCTTCTACCATCGCTGAATCGTGTTCGTTTTTAGATCAGCACAATTCGAAATAAGCCAGAGGAATTTTCCCAAAAGTTCATCTATTTGCTTACATATTGTGGACCAGCTTTGACTAATCATGCTGACCCGAACACATGGCGAACAATCAAGGTATAGTCCGGGGAATTTACGCCGAATATTAGGCTAACTTTGCATTAATTAAAAACAGCGATTTTTTTCATTGAATGTGTAGGGTATGGACAGGAGAGTATATTAAGCTGTATCCCGCGAAAAGTTCACCTCCGCGTATATGTTTTTTTTTAAGAAAACGTCTAATATGTATTTAACTTGGTGGAAAAAAATATAAACAGGTATGTTTATTTGGAGTATTTGTGGAACAGATTGAGTACTACAAGTAGGTCAGAAAATTAAACATTTTCGTCCACGGAACATTCGTTTTTTAAAAAAAAAACTTATTATTTGACTTCGTACTTAAGGCAAAAATATTAACGGGACAAAAATAGTGCTAAAATGATTTATATCAGCATGTCTAACCATTATTATGAAAATTAAACAAATTCTGCTCCGGACTTTACAGAAAATCAAAAAATCTTAAATACTAGTTACGGCAAAAATGTAACAGGATTTAAATTCATTTAATGATGAGAAATATATAAATCCAAACCTTAATCCCCCAAAATTAAACAAATTAGAGCGATAATTAATATTGTCAAAGTAAAAATTAAATTACGATGCACGGTGTCAGCGCTAAGCAGCGTGCGGCGTACGGCGTGTGCTAGTGTGCGTAAACAAGATAAGCGCTGCGTTCATTGTGTGCGAATGACTGTGATGTTGTTTGAATCGGTGTTTTATTGAGTTACGCGATTGTACACCTTATTTCTATTTCGGAAAGATTAAATTCCTATGAAAGTGTTGCGCCAAATACAAGAATAAAACTTACAGACGTATTTTACGTAAACAATAATTGATTTTTTTTTCACGATTTGCTCTAAAGTGTTTAATTTTCGTGTATATAGGTTAGAAATAGCCTTTAGATGAAAGTTAAACTAAATTAAACCCTATTACCTTTTTGCCTCAACCGCTATTGTAAAAAAACTGGTAATAATAACTTCCGGTAGTACAATTTGTTTAATTTTGTATAATGGCGGTGTAATATATTAATTTAAGTTATTTTATGTAAAAAACCGCTGTTTATATTTTTGCCTTAAGTACAATCCAAAAATTTCGTAAATGTTTTTTTACCGTAATTTCCGTGGACGAAAATGTTTAATTCTGAAAAAATATATTACTGTCACCAATTCTTTACCTAAAGTAACTAAATTTGTCTTGTTAACATTTTTTCCCATGTTTTTATTCACAAAAACGCGTTTTCGTCTTTTTCAGCTTGATCCGGTCTCGGAAAATGTTTAATTTTTTTTTATTATTTGAAGAGCTAAGGTCAAGTACACGATTCAAGAAAAAAATCGCTGTTTATATTTAATGCAGGGTTCAAATCTAAAAGCCCCGGACTAGTATATAAAACCAGTTTATGCGGATCCCTCATTGTATTGGAAATCTATACAAGGCGAGGGCATGCTATACTGGATATGTATGGCTTGATGTGTCACCGTGCGTACCTCCATGTTTGTTACCCACCTTCATGTAAGAACGGCTTTATGCCCTCGGGCCACTCTCCCTCAGCATTAGTCCTGTAATACTTCTCAGCTAAGATCTTCAGCGTCTTCTCAGGAGACCATATGTTCTGCGCCTCTCTGCGCGCGTTGTGGCAATGTGTGCTCAGAAGTTTGCTAGTACGGGCCGTTGTTTTGCGGTCGTATATTATCTGGAAACAAATATAAAAAAAATAAGAAAAACTTGGTACTAAATCCATAAAAACAAATTTGGTCGAGTATAATGTGCCCTTGGATGTCAAAGGAGTGCTTTGGCACGCGTACTAACATTACCCTGTATCACGAATGCCAGCAAAATATGAAGAGTATGTGAAGTGAGTGTATGAGAAATATGTCGGTGTAGTAAGGGTTTAGGTTGAATAACTTCACCGTTTTAATTTCACTGACAGACAAACAACAAATGTAGGGAAGTATTTTAGAAAATTGCGCTAATTTTTAATTATTTTTTTTCTTATGGGAAATCATCAAATGACCGCTCTGGGCGGAGCGGAGGGGTGTGTCAGACTTGTACTGACTAAAACCCATCCAAGTTCTTTCTTAGCCCTTTGCGTTCCGGGGTCGAACGCAAGAGATACCGCAAGAGATACTGCATATCTTGCGAACAGTCCCGCAAATAGAACTGAACACAACTGTTCTCCTAAATGTGTTAATTAGAAGATACAGGATTTGACGATCAACGGATTGCGTCAATTCCTATAGAAAGACATTTTTTTTTGTTGCTAATTTGAATAACTTGGCTAGGGTATACGCTGAACGGACTACCCGCTAGAAATGTTCCTTTGGGATAATTTATGACTAACACACGGGCAATTAAATAAATAATGAATCAATACTTACCAAAGCTGGTGGATAATGCGCCAGAGTAGTAAGAAGCCTGGAGGAATGCTTGTCGTCTTGAAACTGTCCGATGTGAAACAGACCTATCGAGGTGTCCACGAAGCAAATGCCATATGTACTGCTGCCATTGCTCTCCTGGGGAAATGGTGGAAGATCCAGTTAATGTTGATAGGTGAACAAGTTATACAAAAATATGGGGAACTTGCAATAATAAGCTAGTCAGATTTGGTGGTCTGAACTTGTATCTTCAAATAAGCTAAGGGCGTAATAGCTTACTTCTAAAACACGACTTTTCTCTTCATTTTTACAAGATAAAATAATCATAAGTTAAAATAGATTAAGTATTGAGATTCAATTTGAAACCTAGTGCCGTAAATCTAATGAATAAATAAGAAGTGTTGAGACAATCACCTCTTCAGCAATGGCCATCATGTAGGCAGCTGAAGCATCAGCGGGGCCATTATCTTGTAGCCCACACACTTGCGCTCCTCTCATCGAAACTTGACAGATCTCGCGACGCACCACTTTGTCGAACTTGCTGGTCAGACCATCTGAAATGTAGAGGAGATTGTTTTACTATTTTCATCCTTTTTCTGGCATTATTTAATTCGCTACAGTTTTTAAGACAGTTAGATAATCGTCGTCATGGAGATTTCATGTTGGGGCTCTTTTATTTCACATTTTATAATTCAACATTCAACTTATAATCTATAGCCTCCATCATCAAGTTTTTGCCCATTCTTTTTCATAGGAACCTACTTTTTGGAATGAGGAACAAGCTTCAGTTTTCTGACTAACAACACCTTGCCAATAAAATTGAAAAGTGCCAGTAACTGTAAATAGTTTTACAACTTATAAGTAATGTTTTTTTTTTTAACGTACTCTTTTTACACCTTTCCGTCATCATATCGGGTGTTTCAGTCTGTTCAACTCTTGCGACTTTGTATCCTTTCGAAACAAGTGTGGATGCCATTCTGCCGTACGCGCTCTCGGGGAATCCCGAATGTGCGAATTCACCCTGAAAAAGTAATGATTATAATTCTCTTCACCATCCTCAACATCATTTCTAGAAAATATTTTATTGGTCTCAACTGAAATGCTGACTAACAAAGAAGTATGGAAGAAGACATGCTGGATTGGACTCAAATAAAGGATGTGGGTGAGACAATGAAAATGATGATAACTGACAAAATTATAGAATGGGGTCTTGATAAGGCCTCTTGCTCTTGAATGAATGAATTAGGCTTTAGTCAAACGGCATAATTATGACACGCCCTGTGTAGCATACACATGAAATATTACTTTTTATTCTCATAGTTAAAAAGCTAGAATTTGTTTCTTACCTTCATATACGAGAACCCAAGTTCATTCACCCCCACAGCAGCATCCATATGGTACAGCTCATAGAACTTGCCCACTTTGAAGAACAGCACACAGTCAAAGTGAGATGATTTCATTTCCCACCACTGACGATGAGCCTGGAAGAACAACAGATGTTATAAGACTCCTGCCTAAATGAACAAAACAGTACATCAACCATTGTATTCATAACTGATTACAATTGCCAGTTAAATCATAAAATACTCTTGACAAATGCGTTTGATAAAACATGCATGGCATACTAATAACATCACAATCATTCTCACTGAAGGATTGTTATGGCCAAGGCTGTAAGTCTCATGTAACTTAGGCATATCTTGTACCATGAACCAAACATCAATCCAGAGTTTGTGGACTCAGAAATTTTCTTATAAAAGCTGCACCAACAAAACCTTGACTTCACCCTAGGAACCTTGGACCCCAATTAATTGATTAGTTACTTTAGAGGACTCCACTGTTGCCAGGATTAACATGGCCACTTTAAGTTTCCGGACACAATAAGTATTTCAAAAGACATGCAACCAATACAAAAACGAAGAATAAGAATAAGGGTACTTACGGGTGTCTGACTCTTATGAAAATCAGGTGGCACAAATAAAGTAGAAGGGTCATATTCAGGATGGTCAGGCCTCCTTTTCATAGCATCCCTGATCCTATCAGGCTTCAGCCAATCCAGTTTGCAGTGCACCCAGTTCCCTTCATCTGGTGCTATGGGCTTCTCTTCTGCCAGTTTAGGTGGTGATGGTGTAGGTCTGAAAAGAATTATTTTTATTATAATTTAATCAAGAGATGAAGGAGAATTTTTGCTTATGTTAAATTAGGGATAATAAGTCTGTCCGTTTGTGGGCTTGCCAAGCCCGATAAAACAAGATGATGATCACCCATCCACAGATCGACAAGTGTGGAGGCGTGACCATCATCTTGGTTCCTCCATATGTTGGAAAGCACATTAACCCGTTGGTCCTGGTCATTTGTAGATCTTTGGCAGCAGCAGTCGTTACAAGTAGTCAGTGACCCGAAAGTCTGACAACCAATCTTACCAAGGGGCTACCGTTTTACCCAGTACTAACAGGGTTGTGGAGGTCAGATAGGTAGTAGCTCCATGTAACAAAGTGGTATTCAGCTGTATCCGGTAAGAAAAAAAAAAAAAAGGTTAAATTAAACTGTAAAACTGTTAAATACATACCCATTACTTGTGGCTGGTTTATTTCCAGGTTTGCTTGGTTTCTTGGTCTTAGGAGACTCAAACTTGAAACTATCCTGCAATTTCTTCTCTACAGAAGGCTTCTCAATTTCAGATGTATCCATTTTGTTATCTGCTGAAAAAATACTTTTATTAATTAAAACAACAGCATTGATAACATCAATTTAAGTTATAACAGTGAGTCAGGATAATTTACAATACAGATACTGTTACTGTAAGCCTTCGTCATCCCACTGCTGGGCAAAGACCCCAGGCCTTTCCGTTGTTTTGATCCAGGGGGACAATGAAGACCACTGGTCTCTGGTCTTGTCCACCTATTCAGTTTTATTCTGATAGTTTACAGGTACTTGTACTTGTTTGTTAGTGCAGCAATGTTTAAGAATTGCTTTAACAAAATATCTTTTTTTAATAGATAAGACTGAGCTTACTTTTCTGTGTCTAGCCTAGCCTGTTGCTACTGCATTGTCTATTCTTCAATCATTATTTAATTTCTTATAAACAACTCATTATACCTAACTTGCTACTGCCTGCAACATTCAATGCAACTTAGGATTAAAAGTCTAGCTTATTATGTCTTTCTACAGGTCCCAGGCTACCCTTCTAATCAAATTACAATTGGTTCAATGGTTTTTTTTATTTAATAAATGGGCCTAATATTTACCTCAATCTTGTCCTGAAGACAGAGGTGAGATTGACGATGGAACAAGCTAAGCCAAAAGATGCCTATTAAGTTGCAACCTAAATAGATTTGGGTTATATTAACTCGGGAATACCAACCCAGGCAGGTGGTTCAGTTATTTAAAGGTAAAACAAAGAACAGTTATTTTCTGCATTTAAAATATTATGGATTTGCAAGTTTTCATTCATTAATCTGTTCTAAAACTTGGGATAGTGTTTATAAGTATTTGTACAACTTTGTAACCCACCTTTGTTCTCAGCATCCGAATCATCTGAGTCCACAGGGTTGAGTCGGATCCTCTTCCTGCGCTTGGAAGCAATTGGCACCTCATCTTCACTGTCACTGTTCTGCTTTACCTCAGGTGATGGGGTAGACTGTCTCTCACGCTTTTTCTCTGAAAAAAAATATATTAAAACACTGGGATGATTCTCTGGCCAAGTACCTATTGATTATGGATTTTTTAAAGGATGAAAAAATATTTTAATTTACATACTTACATTTTAATGTCTCAAAATCTATAGTATGCCTATGTGTTTATGATATAGTTAAAAATGATCTAATGCAAGTGATTTCAAAACATTGATAACCTCTACAAAGGCTTTTTAACATCAATTTATCACTGATTTAAAGTTCTCAAGTATTGATTGTACTAAAAATAAAAGACACTTGGGGAAGTTAAAAGGTAAATTATTACTCTCATAATGTACAGTCCTATTGTCCACTCAGTGTCTACAATGTATACATAAACTGAAGAACATACGAGATATTTGAATGAAAACATATTTATTTATGTGACAATGGTGAAGGCTTTCCATAAAACAATATCATGTTCAATTCATTTGAATAAATGTATACTTACTTTCAACTTTAGATTCCTTGTCGCCGTTTTGAACGGGCGAATTCACTTTCGGACTTCTATCAACCTCCAGTTCTGATTTTACCTTCTTATTGGCAGGAGGAGTTTTAGAGAAATAGTTAAACAAGGTGTTTGCGGCACCTACGCTGTTACGCTTCGACATTTTCGAATTATTTCACACAAAAATTCATTGAAATATTCGGGCAACGTAGAATTTAACGTTTTGGCGCAAAATGTTAGTAAACTGTCAAAAATCGATGTCAACATTGTCAACAAACTGTCAAAATTCATGCTGTCTGGATGTCAAACATTTTTCACGGTGGCAATGTAATTTAGGCGATTATTGAAATTTTGGGTCTGTAAGGGGGTTTAAATTAGATTCGTTTTTAGGGTTTTGGCTTTTAGTTTTGCGACACATTTACTGCCAGTAAAACGTGCCCGTGTTAATATAATAATAAACTTTAAGGCTGTTGCATATTATCATCTATGTTGGGGTCGTTGAATACCAGTTTTTACATGGAGCGACCTATTGACCTCCACAACCCAGTTAGTACAGGGTAATACGATACGCCTTAGTAAGACTAATTGTCAAACTTTTGGGCCAGCCCACTTACTCCCTGTAAGTGTAATGACTGTCAAAGATCTACAAATGCCAGCCGCCAGCCGGGACCAACGGCTTAACGTGGTTTCCGAGACACGGAGGAAATTCGATATATATAGATTAGAATTATATAATTAGTAATGGATGGTCATAATCATAACGGATGGCTTTGTAGAGTTTATGTGTGTATTTGTGGATAACGGGTCTCTTCAAATAAACACAGCTCTAACAATTAATAAAGTTTATTAGTTTAATATAATATAAAATAAGTTTACAAAGTTTGAACACTGTGCGCGGCGCGAATCAAATTCGTACGTTACGTTGCGTTAGTTGACGCGGACTGGCGAGGGCGACCGAGGGGCGCACCTCGCGCGCAGGTTGGAGGCGGCGGCGCGTCGAGCCGCTAGCCGTGCTGTTCGGCTTAACTTCGTCTATCTTCGGATATACCGAATACACGTACTAGTAGGTACATGGACAAGGCGGCCGAACTGTTGGTAGAGTAGGCAACTAGCCTACATCACTCCCCCGCTGAGACCGGTTCACGGTCGATAGTGAAAAAGGTGTCGCGGGAATCTTACTCTTCTCCCGCTTCTTGTGGTTGTTTCCGGCTGCGGTAGTGGCGATGCTGCCCGCTGCGGCAGTGGCGATGCTGCCCGCTGCGGCCAGTGGCAATGCTGCCCGCTGCGGTAGTGGCGATGTTGGCGATGAAGCTTGTGACGGTGGTTGCAATAAAGGAGGTATTTTTGAGCCATCATAGTTGTTGGCCATGTAGGCTGGTTTTAGCCTATCAATGGTTACAGTTGTGAATTTCCCTTGGACGTCTATTGTAAAGGTTTTGGATCCTCTTTCTATGACTTTATGTGGGCCCGAATAAGGTGATTCTAATGACTTCTTTAAAGGTCCTTTCCGCAGGAAGACATGGCTGGCTGTATTAAGATCCTTAGGTACGTAAAAAGTTTTCTCGCCATGGCCAGATGTTGATGCAGGTGAAAGTCTCGAAATATGTTTTCTTAGCCGTGCTGCGAAGTCAGCTTCATCTACGGTGTTGTGTGTTATTGGTTTTATGAACTCACCAGGTAACCGGAGTGGCTCGCCGTACACTAATTCAGCTGAAGAGGCTTGTAGGTCATCCTTCCAGGCGCTCCTCATACCCAGGAGAACAAGTGGAAGTACCTCCGACCATTGCGCGTTGTTGTGGCACATTATGGCGGCTTTCAGTTGTCTGTGCATTCTCTCCACTAGTCCGTTGCACTGTGGGTGATAAGCTGTCGTGGGGCAATGATAGGCGCCTATGATCGACGACATGCACTGGAACAGCTGCGAGTCAAATTGTTTTCCTCGGTCAGTGGTTATTTTCTCTGGACATCCGTAGCGAGCGACCCAGCCAGAAATGAAAGCGCTAGCGCAGGTCTCCGCAGTGATGTCTGCTAGAGGGTAGGCTTCTGGCCATCGAGTATACCTGTCTACAGCTGTAAGGCAGTACCTGAAACCAGAAGAAAGTGGCATAGGGCCTATTATGTCAAGGTGGACGTGGGAAAAACGGTTGGAAGGAACAGGAAATAAGGAAAGAGGAGAGTGGGTATGGCGGGTAATTTTGTTGCGTTGGCAATCAGTGCATTGTTGTGCCCATGTTCTGCAGTCACGACGAATCTTAGGCCACACAAATCGTTCTGACACTAGTTTGACAGTAGCGTTGGGGCCTGGATGACTGAGATTGTGTAGGTTATTGAAGATTGCTTTTCGGAAAGATGGTGTGATGAATGGCCTAGGACGTGAAGTAGACTGGTCACAGTAAATGTAGGCATCCATAGTTTTCACTCTTTCTAACTGTAACGCCGTGTTGTTTTGTAACAAACTCTGTAACTCTTGATCGTTTTACTGTTCGTGTTGCAGTTCTTTGTAGTTGATGGTAGTATCGATGCTTTCCAGTCGTGAAAATGCGTCGGCGACTACGTTGTCACTTCCTGAGATGTGGTTGATGTCTGTTGTGAATTGGGATATATAATCTAGATAGCGGTGTTGACGTGGTGAGCAGTTGTCTCTTCTTGTCGTGAAGACGAATGTAATGGGTTTATGATCGGTGAACACTTTAAATGTTCTCGCTTCGACCATATACCTAAAGTATTTTATTCCTTCATGTATTGCGAGCAATTCACGGTCATAAGTGCTATGCTTCGTCTGAGCAGGAGATAACTTGCAGGAAAAGAATCCTAGTGGTTGCCAGCTGTCATTTATTTTCTGTTGTAAGACAGGTCCGATGGCCACGTCTGAAGCGTCGGTAAATAGTGCTAATTCAGCTTGTGGATCAGGATGCGAGATGAGTGTGGCTTCTAACAAGTTATTTTTGCATGCGTCGAAAGCTTTTTGTATTTCAGGTGTTATGGTGATGGGCGTCGTTCCTTTGATTTTTGGGCCACTTAAAGCTTGATTAAGAGGGCCTTGTATTTGAGCGGCGCCAGGGAGAAATTTTCTGTAAAAGTTAATCATCCCTAGGAATCTTCGTAACTCTTTAGCATTTTTAGGGAGGGGGTATTCCTGGATCGCCTTTACTTTTTCTGGGAGAGGACGTATACCAGCTGCAGATACGTGATAACCCAAGAAAGTTACTTCGCTAGCACCTAAGACGCATTTGTTGGTGTTAATTACGACTCCATATTTTTTTAATTGGTCGAATATTTTGGTCAAGTGTCCAATGTGCTCTGTCTCCCCTTTTGAAAACACAAGGATGTCATCTAGATATCCGAACGTGAAGTCTAATCCTTGAAGTATTTCATCTAAAAATCTTTGGAACGTCTGCGCAGCATTTCTCAACCCGAAAGTCATGGCGGTAAATTCAAAAAGTCCGAATGGTGTTGTGATCGCTGTTTTCTTAATGTCGTCTTCAAAGACCGGTATTTGGTTAAATGCTTTCACGAGGTCAATTTTAGAAAATGTGGTGGATCCTGATAGTTGGTATGCGAAGTCGTGGATGTGCCTCACTGGATACCGATCAGGTATTGTACGTGCGTTAAGTTGCCTGTAATCGCCACATGGCCTCCAGCCGTCGTCTTTTTTGGGCACAAGGTGTAATGGGGACGACCAGGGACTTTCAGAGCGACGAGCTGTTCCATTTTGTACCATTTCCTCAAACTCTTTTTTCGCGATCTTGAGACGGTCGGGTGCCAAACGACGCGGTCGTGATGTTACAGGCGGGCCAGACGTTGTTCTAATGTGGTGTTTTGTATTGTGACTTGGCACATTTTGTGATCCAGCTGGTCTTGTTATTTCCGGATAACATCGCAACAAATCGAGAAAAGTTGAATGACCTGTGAACATTTTCAACGACAGCAGTTCGTGTGATGTTTCGTGAGATGAAGGCGCGCCGACGGTCAAGCTTGTTATTGAGTCGATCAGTTTTTGTTGCCTGCAGTCGACTAATAAATTGTAAAAGCTTAAAAAATCGACGCCTATGATGGGCCTTGAAACGTCAGCAATAATAAACTTCCATGTAAACTCACGACGTAATCCGAGGTTAAGGTTTAGTTGGTAAGTACCGTATGTAGGTATCGGAGTCCCATTCGCTGCGACAAGTTCGTAGTTACATATTTTGTTATTTTGCAGCTGATTACGTAGGTAGGATTTAGGGTAGGCACATACGTCTGATCCCGTGTCTACCAAAAACTGTATGCCGGTGCGTTTATCTGTGATGAATAGGCGGCCTTTACAAGTAGAGCAGTCATCAGCCGCCATTACTGACTGCTTGTGCAGTTTTCCGGTTGAAAATCACATGGCTGAATACATTTGGTGGCCTTTGCGCCAAACTTGAAATGGTACCAACATGTTGGGTATTTATTCCGTGACTGCGATCGGTTGTGGCGGGATTTTGAGCGGTGTTCGCGTCTATTTGATCGGCTTGGGCGGGAAAGGTCATTGACCTTTTGCGTAAGTTCCTGGATTTGCCTCGTTAGCTCGGTCATTTGTTTGCACATTATATTATTTTCCATTTCACTCACCCCATGTGTTGATGTCGCCGCAACTTGATGACCTCTCGGCACGACATCATGTATTCTGTCGGCGAGATCAGCGAGCGCGTCGAGACGCACCGTTGCCTGAGACGCGATTATGGACTGTATGTGGGTGGGCAGGCGGCTTGACCATATTGTTTTTAAAAATTCTTCAGGAACTTTCGGACCCGCGAGGTGTTGCAGGTGTCGGAGGAATTGCGAAGGCTTCCTGTCGCCAAGCTCTTCGTGTGTCAGCAGTTGGTGCACTTTTTTCTCGCGGGATTCTGAGAGTCGCTTAATGAGCTCTGCCTTCAATAACCCATATTTATCGGTCGCTGGTGGATTCACGATGATATCTTCGACCTCTGCTGCGTACCGTGGATCGAGATGGCTGACGACGTAATAAAATTTCGTTGTGTCCGCCGTAATATTGGATATCGCGAACTGTCCTTCAATTTGTGCGAACCAAATCGCAGGCTTCTCCGGCCAAAATGGCGGGACGCGCACACCTACACGAAAAACATCTCGCGATTCAGTCCCTTCCGCATTTTCCTTCACGAGCTCAGCATCATTCATCGTGCCTGTCACTAGAGTTATCCTTCACTATAATAGTTTATGAGTCCACGTATTTTACACTGAATTAGGTATTGTTTAGGTAGCGCTTGTTGTTGTTAACTTGTCGGGGTCACCACTGTAGAGTTTATGTGTGTATTTGTGGATAACGGGTCTCTTCAAATAAACACAGCTCTAACAATTAATAAAGTTTATTAGTTTAATATAATATAAAATAAGTTTACAAAGTTTGAACACTGTGCGCGGCGCGAATCAAATTCGTATAGGCATGGGCAAAAAATATCGATATATCGAAATATCGATATTTTCCTATACAAAAATCGATATATATCGTCGATATTTTTAATAGCGATATATCGATTTTCGATATTTATTTTAGAGTATCGAATTCGTATCAATTTCGATATATTTTTTAACGCAAGATTGGTTTCGTGTTTAATGTTATTAGATACTCCTTGCATGCTCCTCGCGTATCGTTATCTTTAAAAAATAACGCCACAATCTTTATGAAATGCAATATAACAGTAAGACTATTGGCTGCGTGCACGGAAATACTAATACTATTAAAAATATAGTTCAGTACGGGCCCCCAAAGGGGCTCGACGCACAAACCTCCGCTGGGTTGGTATCGACCCCGAAAGGGGCGAGCAATTATGTCATTCGTCATCCTCAATATTTGTGTAAATATTTAATATTCTGATTATTAAATACTATGAGTGTGGGTTAATTAAGAGAGTAGGAGAAAAATTACATAATATAACGCCTTTAAAACTTCTGTATATAGCGCGCAAGTTTAAGAAACTTGCGCGCTATATACAGAAGTTTTAATGTTCACCCTGTTCACCCTAATAAATCTCAAGTGCATAAATACGGTCATCGCCATTTTGACGGCAGTGCTGATCGAGTCTAAAAATCATAAAAATTGTGGTTTTCGAACATTCGAGCGTGATCATGCAAAAACTGACGATATATCGATATATCGATATTTTTCACTCGATAATTATCGATATTGTTTAAAAATATCGATTCGATAAATATCGATATATTTTTTTCACTTGCCCATCCCTATTCGTACGTTAAGTTGCGTTAGTTGACGCGGACTGGCGAGGGCGACCGAGGGGCGAACCTAGCGCGCGGGGTGGAGGCGGCGGCGCGTCGAGCCGCTAGCCGTGCTGTTCGGCTTAACTTCGCCTATCTTCGGATATACCGAATACACGTACTAGTAGGTATAATACATGTAGTATTATACATCCAGGACAAGGCGGCCGAACTGTTGGTAGAGTAGGCAACTAGCCTACAGCTTAAACCTAAAGATTGATCAGAGTGAGTGGTTGTTATTATTTAGCCATAATCTCCTTTATGGTTGACGCATATAAAATGGTGATTTCATCACCAATCTACTACAATGCGATGCGAATCATGAAATGGATTTTATAGGTAAGGCCAAAGAGTAGAATACTTACTTATGCGAAACGGGGTAAAGCCTAATATAGGTTGAACAGGTTCGAAGAAACTGCCTCATTGGTCTGGTGATTGCAAGCTCTACTGCTCTGAATGAGGTCCTGGGTACGGTTCCTGGGTCGGGAAGTTATTGCGATTTATATGCTCAGTTACTACTGAGCACGGTTGCTACTGGGCATGCCCGGAGTCTTGAATTGGAACCGGTTGATGAAAATAGTCTCGTCCTCTATTAATGCAGGGAATAAAACTTAACGAATTGCGAGTTGATTTTTGGAAGGGGTCCGAGAGGGCCGATGCCTGCCAGGGCTGCGGTTTGTTGAAAGAGATACTGTGCCCCTGGAGCGCAAAGGGCTAAGAAGGAACATGGATGGGTTTTAGTCAGTCAAGTCTGACGCTCCCTTCCGCTCCGCCCAGAGCGGGAGAAGTCATTTGATGATTTCCCACCCTAAAAAAAAAAAGGGTGTAATGTAAACTCTGCCTAATCCTTCGAGGAATCGGGTATAATGTTACCCCATAGGTAAAAGTATTACTTGAAACGGAATAAAACAACTTCAAAGTATTGAATTATTTATTTACTATTATGTGGGTTGCCTTATTTTTATAGTCTAGTTTATAAAGTAGTTTCATCTAAATTCACAAAATAGCTTACAGGGACAACAAAACTTATTCTAAAGGGTTTGGTGTACAAATGGCAGTACATTATAGTATTGTACGCTGTAGTTTATTTAAGTTTAAGTAACGAACGGTACTCACTGCGAGCATTCGCTTCGCGAATTTATTTTGCAATCATTCGTTGCGCGTGCATTTTTCACCAGACAACAGTGAAAAAAAAATTCGGTAGAATCTATTCTGGAACGAATTTCTGATTCACTTGTTTCTGTACAAAACCGAATCTTTGATTGTTACTTTACAGCGGAAAACAATCCCAGATTCGATTTTTCGCTACCGGTCCTTTGGTAACAAAATCTCGCTCAACGAATGTTTGCAAAGCCGTCCTTAAAAATATATACATTTATCTTACTAATGTAAAACTATAGATATTGCTTTTTAATAAGATGTTTTAATAGAAAAATAAATTAATTTAGCAATTCCGTGATGTTAAACGTATTTATCGTAACTTTGGGTGCTTGTACTAGTGTAGAACGCAAACGCGCTATATTATTATTCGTGTGACTGGATGTTCCCGTGATACTTGCGCATTATGGACTCGTGTATAAACCTGGTACAAGAATCATAATTGGTACATTCAAGGAACGGAAAGGTTAAGCAATTTTATTATTTTCCCACATAGCTGCTATGCTGGCACCCACATCACCGTTTTGAACTTTCATTTCCATCTTAAAAAAGTTAGAAATACGTGGTAAAGGTGCTTAACGTTTACATTCCTTGACTGAACATCCATACAATACAGTACCAAAAGCATAAGATTTACGCGCGTGAATTTAAAATATACATTTTACAATATATTAGAAAAATCTTTTACATATTGTGTCCTGAAATGGAATGTTCCTGTCTAGAACAAGTAAAAACGTTTTTTTATCTGGCAATTTATAAAAGCATGTGAAATAAAATAAAATTCTTGAAAATAATAACAACATTTTGATCATTTACAGAATACATAACAATATAAAATGAAATAAATATCTATTTGTATAATAATATTACATCTATGTATGTACTAACAAAATAAAATATGAATTAGATTAAGATCTACGAAAATAATATATGTTATAAAAAATAACCAATTATTTATCATACGGAAGTTGTTATGCTTTTTTATAAAAATAGAAGATAATAGTTACATACAAAGCTTATCTCATGTCACCAATATATATCTATGTGTTTGTATCTTTGTATTAAGTACCTATTTGATAAAGTAGGTAAAGTAAAAGATTAATAGAAGGATATGTAGAAAGGAAACTGACACATGCCTGACGACATAGCCGCATTGACTTACGTGATTGTAAACACGGCCGCAGTGTCCGGGTAGGCGACAAAGCAGGAACTAATGTCGATACCAACAAAATGCTGAGTCAAGTCAACGGAATCAACTCTTCACTAACTGGCTGCCGAATAGAAACTTATAGTTTTTTTAAACTAGCCTCAACTACATAAAGTTAAACGAAGATCTTATGGCGCGTATAACGGAATGAACTCCGCCATCTTGCTTTTTAATATTTTTTTTTGTTTCAAAACATCTTTGTAGCACTGTCTTGTGACTAGACAGTGGAACAAGGATGTTTATGGGCCACGACACATGACGCACCTGACTCATGGGTCGTGAGTTTTATAAGACTTATAGAGCGGACATTGGGAATATTTTCATACAACAATTTTAATCCCGGATATTTTCGATTTTGACACTCAAATGCTACCCGACAAGCGGTCGTATGACACTAGACAGCCGATTTGTTACTAAACAGTAACAAGTTTAACACAACACTGTCCGGATGACATGATTTCTTTCGTGTTGTCCCGTTTATCTCTCGTAAATATTTGAATGTATAAGGTAGTAATTAAAGCCGCTTAGTTCCCTTTATTCCCTTTCCTTTCAAAACCCATTGCGGCGCCAAAAGATCATCGCTGCACTTTACACCCCGACTCAGTCTTTTACATAATAATCTGTGGTTCTGGCACTGATAGGGCGATGGATTTGTGGGGCAGCACTTGGCCTCCGTTCACATATAGCTCATCTTTGACTATGACATCTTCGCCGAGGACGGTACAGTTCTCCATGCGTACCCAGCGACCGACTACAGAGCGCCAGCCGACGATGCAGCCGTCTAGCCAGGCGTGTTGGCGGACGCAGGCACCACGGAGGATGGTGCTGCGTTTAATACACGCGCCTGCAAAGGACATTTTACGAGAATTTAGTGGGATAATAGTTTACATAGGGAGGGGATCCCTGGAAATTAAATAGAGCTATTTAATTTCCAGTATAACATAGTCTCGCTTTGTATGTTTGTTAAAGAAAACAAACAATAAGGTAATTTGAAATAAAATTACATCATCAAGTATTGTTCACACAAGTGGACGACCTTCATTAAACGAGTGTTTTTCCCAGTAACAAAATTGCTTCCTATCTACCACAACTAGAAAATTACAACCGTTCAGACTAGTGCTCATTAATAAAAGTGTTAAGTAAATATCGATTTCAATAGATATCACTAAACTTATTAATAACTCCGAAATCACTCAAAACAGTGTTAAAACGAATGCCCCCCCCCCCCCCCCCGCCCCGTGGCATTTCAATTGCCAGCCTGTTAAGTGTGTCACTGCTGGGCTGAGGCCTCCCCTTTCTCCTACCAAACCTCTTTGTTTTGTGCGATCGCTGGCCATGTTTAACTCAGCGATATCACAGTTAATTGCTGGACATAGACCTGACCCCAGTTCTTCACCTTCTGTAACCAATATCACCTAAGCAGCATTTTTAGGCCCCGTGGCATTTGCAACACACCGAAACCTGATAGTCTTCAGTGTTAATTTACGATTATAATTATGCTCTTAACAATCGCTTTCTAGATGTTTACGACATTCTTTTGCAATTTCGCACTTCCTCTTTATCATATTTAAATGTGTTTCCTTTATGACATTGTTTCCTTTACGACTGCGTGCCAAGTTTACCCCACCCACTTGATTATCCAATAGCAAGCGTTTACGTAGTCAACATTTACAACTACATGATAAAGAGTCACTGCCTACATTATATTTACATTGCTATTATTCTAGCTAGTGTATAATCATGTCTATCATGCAATATAAACATTCGTAGTGCATCTTTATAATTGAGATCTCGTGGGAGCCTACGAACCTGACTGAGCCTACGTATATGTATGAGTTCTAAGTGATAGCTGACCAAATTGGCACATTTTCCCTATTTAAGAAACATTTTTCATCGATGCTCTGCTCCTATAGGTCGTAGCGTGATGTTATATAGCGTCCTCGATAAATAGGCTATCTAACACAATGTTTTTTTCAATTCGAACCAAATGCACGTTGAACCAAACTAAGAAACTCTTCAGCTTTATAATATTATGTATAGATTTTAGGCAGCGTAATTCTGCGGACCTGACTGTTACCTGAACACGTTAAAACTAAAAGGATTTGAAGATTTTTATGGAAGTCATGACCGGTAGTTTTATTACTTGAAATACATAAGAGTTTAGGAACCTAAATTTAATATCCACGACGTCGCGCGTCGTGCGAAATTTCCCTAGCTATTTTATAATTTCTCTGTTTACGTTGATGTTCTAACGCCCTATACGGCTTATGCGTCTTTTGTGCCATTAAAAGTGAAAAGTGACTATACAGGGCACAAAACAAAGTCACCCATCTTTTATGAAAATGTACCCAAACACCTGTATAAAGTGACGTTTCATTGTTAATTAGTTACACTACGTAATGCTTGTTTAAATGCCTATCGTTGAGCAAGAATATGACTTATCATAAGATAATGTATATTTATACTGATGATGTGTACTATAAGCCAAAGTGGAGCAATTATATTGTCAAGGGAAATCCTCTTGAACAGCAATAGATAATACTAATCTTGATTCTTGATAAATAACAAGGTACCGCAATATGTTATTTTTAGTATTCTCATAAAGGGCGATTTTTTTGTAAGCCTATACTATGCGTGGTCATGCAATGTAGTGGTTCCACAAAACAAACGTACCCAAAATGATCGAAACAAACAGTAAGACTGATTCTAGCTGATTCAGAAAAAGTACACAAAAAGCTAGGGATCTTTAAATATAACTAACTAAAGAGAGCCCAAATTCAAGCACCTCATTCGCACTGGTGACTTTTTCCAGGATTTTATTACGCACAGTAGATTATCAAGTTTTTCGTTGATCAGAGCGTTGAGAATAAAACAAAATGCATCCATAATGCGTTGAAATAGTGCAATTTTACGGGTCTATTAATCTAGAGGCACGGTATCGCATTATTCCTTATCCTTTTCTGGCGCTTATAACCGTCATTTCCTAGAGCAAGAAACAGAGCGAGCTGCCGAGCACATTGTCGATCCTTCTGCGTGCTATATCAATCCCATTGCTTCTCGCTCTCGCAAATGATGTTTTTGAGCGTAGTAAGGAGCATGGAATAATGCGATTCCGTGCTGCTATTGATGTGGTTAACCCGTACAATACATACAGAGATTCACGCCTTTTTCATATGGGGGTAGACGGAAACCACAGAACGCCTCTCCTTTTGCCTCGTCCACATTCGAAATATTTATTTAAATCTGGATATGATGTGTGTCGGACGTAAAGAATAGCACCATCCCATATCTTCCCGTGGGTGTTGTCGTAAGAGGCGACTAAGGGACTTGCCAGAGAATGGGCAGCAGCGTTCTCTGTGCTTTTGAAACAACTGTACTGCGATCGCTAACCCGCTTGCCAAGCGTGGCGATTAGGTATGGCAAAACCACCCGTTCTTGGGGGAGGCCTTTGTCCAGCTGTGAACGTCTTTTGGCTGAAATGATGATACACGGACGCCGGTGACGAGTACTACGCACCTAACCTTACTGAAGAACCTCACCAATAAGGTCAATGCATGTCCTTGTCCTTCTAGGGCATCCCCCTCCTGGCGTTGCCACTCACATCAGCCTTGTTAAAACCTTTTGTTAGTCGCCTTTTACTCATCCTCTCCATGACCAAACCATCTAAGCATATTCTTTTCAATTTTGGTATCTACAACTCTACAATAAGTCTCAGTATTTGTTTGCAAATGAAAAATGTGATCTATTTGTCTAAGCGTGTGCTTACCATCTTCAATAACGACGTCTGGTCCAATAGTGACGTTGGGGCCTATTCTGCACCCCTTGCCGATGGTTGCTGTGGGGTCAATCAGCACGTTGCCGACCACGCAAGGGCCGTCGTACAACTGCTTCGAGTCCTTCTGTCGTAGACTTGTTAGGTATAGACACATTCCTGCAAGCAATGCACTAAGATAAGTTAACTTAGCTTCACGCCCGTAAACCCCGAAAGCGAAGACGTAACAATGAATGGTACACCCACATTTCGCCAATCATGTTTGAGTCCCATTTTCCATAAAGAGGCGGCATCATAAACCGGGCACAAATTCAGACGAGCTACTAAGTAATCCCAATTTCACTTCACCCGTTCGGTATTCGAGCCCAAGATTTCAAGCCCAATAGTAGCAATTGCGACATGGAGACCAACGAGGCAATCAATACATTCAATTATTTTAAACAGTCGTAAAACTCGCGGGCCAAGGTTTTATTTGCATGACAGGCAAACATTTTTTATTGAAAGTTTCAATATAGTTAAGTTTTACACTCAGGCAAGAAATAATGAAAGGAATCAAAATCAAAAGTCATTTATTAAAATTAGGCTGATAATCAGCACTTTTTGAACGTCAAAATTACAAGAGACAGTCCCCCAAAACGTCCGCCCTTCGCCACTTCCTAGTGTTTTAGCTGGGAAGAAGAAGTGGCGGAACAAACTCCCCAGCAAAAATGAATGAGTATAACACCAAAATGTAACTGGTCATATTTTTCAATTACCTGTCAAGAAGTCTTTGGGCTGTCCTACATCCATCCAGAATCCTTGGAGTTCCATGGCAAACAGCTGACCATCAGTGGCCATGAATGGGAAAACTTCCTTTTCAATAGACATGGGTCGCAGTTCTATTCTACTTAATACCGAAGGATTTAAAATGTACATGCCTGAGAAAAAAGAAAATAAAAAAACGTTAATCACTACTACTCTTCAATTGTCAATAAAAATTCAAATTGAGAGGAAATATTCTTACCAGCATTAATTTTATTTGATATAAACTCCTGTGGTTTTTCAATAAAACTATCGATCTGACCATCCTCTTTATAAAGAACCACTCCATAC
This sequence comes from Cerastis rubricosa, assembly GCA_949152445.1. Taxonomy (NCBI): domain Eukaryota; kingdom Metazoa; phylum Arthropoda; class Insecta; order Lepidoptera; family Noctuidae; genus Cerastis; species Cerastis rubricosa. Next base: position 8,528,164 of record OX424547.1, read on the forward strand.
TTTGAAGGTTCTTCTACTTTTGTCACTACAATAGTCCCTTCCTAAAACAATGAATGACCAACAGATTAGGTAATAGTAAGCGCCAAACGGTGAAAACATCGTGAGGAAACTAGCATGTCCTAGAACTAAAAATTTGAAGACATGTGAGATCTACAAACCCGCACTGGGCCCGCATGGTGGATTAAAGCCAACTCCCTCTCTTTGAGAATTGAGAGGAGGCCTGTGTCCCAGCAGTGGGAACATTATAGCAGGCCCGAAGGCACCTAATAAGCCGATTCCTACCGGCTTCCCTTTGGGAACAAGGCACTATACGTAGTGTCTATTGAAGTCAAATAGTGAATTATGTACACATCTGTAGGTATCACCTCACAGTATAAACATTGAATACATCTTAGGATTGAAAACATAAAAAAGTGCCAAAATTTTTAATGTCAACAAAGAAAGCAACATGTGGCGCCAGTAAGCCGATGGTCGGGTGTCAGCATTCAGAACTAAATTCGTATGGACGCAGACACGTGACTTCGCGGCTATCAACAGCGTTTTGTAGGAACTAGGTAAGCCGAAGTTTATCGAGTTACGACAAAGTTTCTATGTATAGAAAGCTAAATTAGAACCACTTCCCGATCTCTGATTGAACTGAAATTTTGCACACACCTTTGGTTTTAAGAACAATACATTCTTATGACAGACATAACTGAATTCTGCAGCCAGGATTGTCTCCTCACGAGGGAACTCCTCAACGGTGAATAGCACATATACGAAACTTTGCATACGAGTTCATATTTGATGGATAATCACGATTTGTATCATGAACTCATCCTACCGTCAGGATCGTCTCCTCACGAGGGAACTCCTCAACGTTTAATAGCACAGATACGAAACTTTGCATACGAGTTCATATTTGATGGATAATCACGATTTGTATCATGAACTCATCCCACAACCAGGATCGTCTCCTCACGATGGAACTCTTCAACGGTTAATAGCACAGCCACGAAAATTTGTATGCACGTTCATATTTGATGGTCAAACATGAATTATATCATGATCTCATCCTGCAGCCAGGATCGTCTTCTCACGAGGGCACTCCTCAACATTTTATAGCACAGACACGAAACTTTGCAATCCAGTTCAAATTTGATAGATAATCACGATTTGCATCATGAACTCATCCTATCGCCAAGATGGTCTCCTCACGAACAGGCTCCTCAGGGAACTCCTCAACGGTTAGTAGCAAAGACATGAAACTTTGTAAATATACGCGTTCACTTTTATAAATAAACATAATTCCTATAGTTATCTGAAGCTTGTCGAGTGAATGGTAAATGCTTTTAAAAACTAAACGCGACAAGCTTTTGTGAAAATTATCCTATATCGTTTTCATTTACAAAGATTTATTTTCTTCTTTTCAGTGCATCTTTATAAAAGCTTGTTTCAAAAAGGTTTTTTAGCTTATATTTTTAATTGTTAATAGTTCCTGTGCATTTATCGTTACAAAAAAAAGGATCAAGTCGGGTCCTTAGATTATTTTTGGCATGGGTGACATTTTCGTGGTTTTTGGGGTCGCTGATAACGATACTGACGCCAAAATTAAAAATAGCGCCAAAGCGTGACGTAAAATTCTGGTATTTTCGTCATGGGTGTCATTATCCGGGTTTTCGGGTTCGCTGATGACTAAAACGAAAATAAAAAAAACTAAATTTTAAATTCTCATTTTTTTCTTCGGCTTCCCCTTTCAAAATTTTCACCCTTCGCCACTGCATTATAGACTAATGATGATGATGTAGAGCCAAAGCCAATATTTTATGTAAATCATAGATTGGGCGGGCAATTTTACAACTTGACAAGTATTTTAGTTGTTGTGACAACAAACTAACCCATACACAGACAAACAGTTATACTAGTCTAATATACTAGTCATACCTGGTACATACATTATACCTATGTTGTACTGTACTAAGTAAACAAGATAGATAAGTATAGAACGCTTCACATTATCTAGCAGGGAAAATAACTATCATATAGTGTGATGCTTTCTGTTTTATCAATATGTATTTTTATTTATCTATGTGATATTGATTACTTATTGAAACCAAGTTTGGTAGCAATTTTAACATAAGAGTAATTATCTAGACTAAACTATATTTTAATACTAGATATTGCCCATGCTTGTGTGGTATTAAGAAATTGTTCTATATTCTTACCCAGAATATATCCATGTAACCACTAAAGGGTAAGAAAGTGACAGACATAGAAGCTAGTTTACTCATTTATAATATTAGGACTGAGAAAGATCCTATTAATATTATAAATGCAAAAATTCGTAAAAATGTATGTTTGATACTCTTTCACACAAAAACTGTTGAATGGATATTGATGAAATTCGGTATGTAGATAGCTTACACCCTGGATCAACACATAGGCTACTTTGTGTCCCAGTCTGCGCGGGTGAACCCGCAGGTCGCAGCTAGTAATTAAATAAGGCAAAATAGTCAAAGTATTTCTGGGTAGTATTATGTTGAATTCTTTGTGTAAATGATCAGAAAAAGTTATAATTGTTTGTATTCAGTGATTCTTAATCTACATGTTAGATGCATTTCTAAAATACATATTACAAGAAATTATTTTAATAAGCAAGCTCACTATAAATTCGTTTTTATGATTCAACATAAAATCTTAAATGAAATTTCATACCTTTCCATGGTTTCTGTGGAATTTGGCAAGTTCTTTGAATGGGAAGTCACAAATCACATCAGAGTTCAAAACAAAGAATGGTTCTGGGCTAGCGCTGAGGATTTCACGTGCCAATGCTAGGGGCCCTGCTGTGCCCAGCGGTTCATTTTCATGAGAGAATGTGAGAGAGACACCAAGCTTAGAAACCTCTTCTGTCAGCTCTTTTTCCATATCATCTGCCCGATAGGACACTGCCAAGATAACCTGCAACATAAAGATCACAAAATTAACTATTAACACTAAGCCCAGTTATTGTAGCATGTGCGTCTTCTTCTGCAGAATATTTAGGAACCTTGGAATAATCTGTAAGGCAACGGTAGACAAGCGGCATCGGCATACTCCTGTTGCATTTTAAATTCTGAACTGCTATTGCAGTCTGCGATCTGCTGTCGCCATCCCAATTGTAACATTATTTAACATTATGTTACTATTCACCTTTATTGACGAGGTATAAATTCAATTGAATGATCACCACTTACCTGTGTTACTCCTGCTTCAACCAATGCTTCAATTTGATGCATTAAGATGGGTTTATTGGCAAACTCGACGAGAGGTTTTGGTCTGCTTAGAGTTAACGGTCTTAACCGAGTCCCATATCCTCCCACTAATATGAGAGCTCTTATTTCTCCTAGTTTCTTATCAGAACCACACATTTTAAGTAATAATTGGTAAAATATTAAACAAAACAATGCAAGCCGGAACGTTTGTTATTACGAAAACTTTCCACCGTATCAATCAACACGGGCAGCACAATAAATTTCAAATGTAGCGTACGTTTAGTTACTGCGACTGAATACAAATAATGACTAAATACGAATGATTTTAGTATCACTTTTATTGTAAATCACAAAACAAAGCGATAATTTTGTGTTAAATTACACGTCATTTCATAAACACAAACAGTGTTGCAATACTTGCAATTGTAACAGTACAATACGTAGACAGTATAACAAAACAGGGCTGCCATCACCTAGACTGACGATTCCGGACAAAAGTTATAAAACCCGGAAATTAACTTTCTTTCCCGGACACCTTAAAAATCTAATCTATAAAAACATCGGCAAACGGACAGTAAATGACTGCGTGAATGCAAACAACAAGTAAAGGCGTGGCAGGAGTCTTTCGGACATAATTGACTTGGAGATGCTTTATCGTAATTGCGGATGATTTTTTAACTAAAAGGCTTATGTAGTTTGCGCCAGGTCTCGAATAACTTACTTTCTTTCGAACTTTAATACCAAAATATGCATTAATTCATCGACTTACAATTTAAAAGTTTACTTTAAATTACGTCCGAGAACGTAGGATTTAAGAGCGAGTGAAGACAAGTGAGCTCGAATTTTTTTTTTCACTACTTCTACTCTAAAAGTAGGTCTGAAGTTGCCTGAGGAGCGGGATGAAAGTAATACTTTTCATCCCTAGGGAGAATGGCTTTCAACTGACAGATGTCAAATTATAAAAAAAAACTAGTTCTATTTTCACATTTTTATTGAACCATGTTCCAACTCTACAACTCTTCTATGCAGCCACGATGTAAAATTAAAATAACTTTGAGTTAAGTATTGATTAAAGAATATATATTTTTTAAATAACTTTATTATAATTTAGTTTCAACAATTTCTTTAAAATAACATAGATTTGGGCAAAATATTTACCATTTTTTCAATGATGAAAATGAAAAATAATGGCTAATAATGGAATAGCTGGCTGGCCACAGAAAAAAAAAACAGGTGGGAAAGCGGCAATCCGAAATAAAATATACTATTTTTTTCTTTAGCTAATTTCTATTTTTATTTTCCTTGTATTCGTAATGAAAGGCACAGTGTTTACCTCGGGTTAAAGACTTATTTAGTCCCTCGAACTATTGGCGCCCTCACTTCATTCGGGCGCCGAACCCCGTCTCGGGACTAAATAAGTTACTTTGACCCCTGGGGTAACAATGTACTATTCCTGTTCGGTGTCCCCCAAGTATGCCACATGCCTTGCACACACTGGTTCGGTGTGCCGGGCCTGGATCCACGTGACACAAAACGTGACCGGGTTTTAACCGGACACTTTTGAAAGCTCCACCCGAATGGCCTTGGACACCCTTCAAAACTAGGACAAATACCTACTAAAATCGGATGGATGACAACCCTGAGTCAAAAGGAATGTGATCCTGAAAATCGTAGGAGTTGCCACGCAATGAAAACTAATAAGAATCTATAAAAACATGTGCGTGTGTGTAAAACATGAGTGTGTGCGCATTTTTTATTAATGTGCAACCGAAACAGGATTGCATCTAACGCTTTATGGAGAGTCAACATAAAGGAATAAGCGAGCAGGACCGAATCGAAGGTCGTTTTTAGGGTTCCGTACCTCGAAAGGAAAAAACTGAACCCTTTTAGGATCACTTTGTTGTCCGTCCGTCGCGTCCGTCTGTCCGTCTGTCTGTCTGTCAAGACCCTTTTTCTCAGTAACGCGTGGAGGTATCAAGCTAACATTTATATTATAGTCCGGGGAATTTACGCAGAATATTCGGCTAACTTTGCATTAATTAGAAACAGCGATTTTTTTCATTGAATGTGTAGGGTATGGACAGGAGAGTATATTAAGCTGTATCCCGCGAAAAGTTCACCTCCGGTTTATGTTTTTTTTTAAGAAAACGTCTAATATGTATTTAACTTGGTGGAAAAAAATATAAAAAGGTACAATGTTTGGAGTATTTGTAGAACAGATTGAGTACTACAAGTAGGTCAGAAAATTAAACATTTTCGTCCACGGAACATTCGTTTTTTTTTTTTAAATCTTATAATTTGACTTCGTACTTATGGCAAAAATATTAACAGGACAAAAATAGTGCTAAAATGATTTATATCACCATGTCTAACTATTATTATGAAAATTAAACAAATTCTGCTCCGGACTTCACAGAAACTCAAAAAATCTTAAATACTACTTACGGCAAAAATGTAACAGGATTTAAATTCATTTAATAATGAGAAATATATAAATCCAAACCTTAATCCCCCAAAATTAAACAAATTAGATCGATAATTAATATTGTCAAAGTAAAAATTACATTACGATGCACGGTGTCAGCGCTAAGCAGCGTGCGGCGTACGGCGTGTGCTAATGTGCGTAAACAAGATAAGCGCTGTGTTCATTGTGTGCGAATGACTGCATGTGTTGTTGTTTGAGTCGGTATTTAATTGAGTTACGCGATTGTGCACCTTATTTCTATTTCAGAAAGATCAAATTCCTATGAAAATGCTGCGCCAAATACAAGATTAAAGCTTGCAGACGTATTTTACGTAAACAATTGATTTTTTTTCACGATTTGCTTTAAAGTGTTTCATTTTCGTGTAAATAGGTTAGAAATAGCCTTTAGATGAAAGTTAAACTAAATTAAACCCTGTTACCTTTTTGCCTCAACCGCTATTGTAAAAAAACTGGTAATAATAACTTCCGGTAGTACAATTTGTTTAATTTTGTAGAGGCGGTGTAATATATTAATTTAAGTTATTTCATGTAAAGAAAACCGCTGTTTATATTTTTGCCTTAAGTACAATCCAAAAATTTCGTAAATGTTTTTTACCGTAATTTCCGTGGACGAAAATGTTTAATTCTGAAAAAATATATTACTGTCTCCAATTATTTACCTAAAGTAACTAAATTTGTCCTGTTAACTTTTTTTCCCATGTTTTTATTCACAAAAACGTGTTTTCGTCTTTTTCAGCTTGATCCGGTCTCGGAAAATGTTTATTTTTTTTATTATTTGAAGAGCTAAGGTCAAGTACATGATTCAAGAAAAAAATCGCTGTTTATATTTAATGCAGGGTTCAAATCTAAAAGCCCCGGACTATTAAACTAGCTGTCCGGCGCAACTTTGTTTGCGTCACATTTTCCCCGTTTTCGCAACATTTTTCATTGCTGCTCCACTCCTATTTGTCGTAGTGTGATGATATATAGCCTATAGCTTTCCTCGATAAATGAGCTATCTAATACTGAAAGAATTTTTCAAATCGGACCAGTAGTTTCGGAGCCTATTCTAGCAAACAAACAAACAATCGAATCTTTCCTTTTTATAATTTCAATAAAGTATTAAATACTCAGGTCTACTGTCCCTTAGAGCTGTGAAAAAATCAAACTTCTAAAACAACGCAATCAAAAGATACAGCCGTTTATGCCGTAAATTTTCGACACTCGCAAGGGAATCAAAACCTACAGGGTACTACCCGTGAACTCAGAATCTTGAAATTTGGTACGAAGCAACGTCATACAGCACAGATAAAGGAAAAATTGCGAAAATCGTAAATTTTTAGTTACATCATAAAATAAAAATATTTTTGATAAATTTTGTACGGAACTGTCGGTGCGCGAGTCCGACTCGCACTTGGCCGGTTTTTTACAACAGGCTGCACAACTGGCCTTTTGAGTACACTTCTTTGCGACATAAAACGAAACATACACAATATGTCTATGAATATTTCCGAAGCCCTGTTTTATTTTTGTAAAGCATGACTTACACTTGGTGCAAATAATGTGGTAGTTCCCTTAGAGCTTTTATCTGCTATAGCAGTCACTAAAAGGTCCCAGGCCCAGGCCGGTACCACCACTGCCAGCGTTGCGTTGGTAGTCCGTGCGGCGAGTCGGTGATGGTTGCTCTTCCCCGCCACTGCTTTGGCTTGAATGACGCGTTATTCTGGAATTTTTATTTAATTTATCGATTTACATTTCTTGTAACATTATAATTTTTCATACTCTGTGGTCCGTTTCATAGAGCAGAGTATTTTATGTTCTGTGGTTACGTAATGGCTGGCTGATTGCAGCCACCCCTGTCAGTGTCATTGTAAATTATTTAAATTCTAAACTCTTTCCCTTTTATAAATCTTTATATTCAGGTATAAAATGGCTCTTTCCATCCGGAATTTATCACGATTCAAAGGTTAGAAAGACATATCATCTTATTATATGATTTATTTTATTTGTAGTTAGAAAATCCATGCTTTGATGAAAGTTCAACACTCACGTCACACAATTTTTTTGACTGCGTTAACCTACGATGATAACCTTGTAATTTAGCAGGCTTTAGAAGAATATATCAATTACCTAACTAGAGCAAATACATGTTATTATGACTATCATATCAATTACAGGGTGGACATCCAATGTCGTACTCATTATGCCCAATTTAATGTAACCGAGACCTTCATCTATAAATACGACCAATGTCGCCGCTTGTGTTAAGTTTCGCCGAATATCTCATAGTTATATAAACCCTAAAATACACTGACAGCTCTTTCACTAACTGCAATATCAGTGACCTTCCTGTCATTATTACAATGGATCAATATTTTGACCTTAGGTCAGACATCAACCTAAATACTATCCCATTATCTACTACTTGGTTGGTATTGATTAAATGGTGTTATGTACCTTTTTTTTTATTTTCATTTTATTTTGATAGTTTATTCTTGAAGCCAGATTAGCCAGATAGTTTTCACTCATTTTGAAATTACTAATTAAATATTATTCATCAGCATAATCAACATCATTAGCAGTACAGTCCAATGTTCAGTACAGGCCTCCTCTTTTATTTTATTAGTATTAAACGAAAATTATTAAACTAAAGTTATGCAGAAAATATTCTTAACCTATGTTGTACAGGAAAATAAAGACAAAGACTATGAATCTTTCTTTTGTCTTATTATGCAAAACAGTTTTTGTGAAAGAGTTCACATACTCAGAGTCAGACTGCACTCCAATCTATCTTGCCCCACCCTGATTATGTAAATGGTAACAACAGAACTCTGTATTTAAGTTTTTTGTAGCATCTAAAAAATTAACAGTATGATATAAGTCTTACTTTTTATAGTAAGAGTTATTGATGTCACATTGTTATTTCTTCTTTCAGATGCGATAAAACTGGCCTCTGTCAGATATGCATCAACCCTCGACACAAGTGGTTATGATTCAACCAACATGAATCTATTGCTGACCAAAGACACAAAATTAATCATACAGGGATTTACTGGAAAGCAGGGAACATTCCATGCTCAGCAAGCTACGGAGTATGGCACAAACATTGTTGGTGGAGTGTCACCGAAAAAGGCAGGCAAAGATCATCTAGGTAAACCTGTATTTGCCACAGTGAAAGAAGCAATGGCTGCAACTGGAGCCACAGCATCAGCTGTCTATGTACCACCCGCAGGAACTGCTGAGGCAGTGCTTGAGGCTATTGAAGCTGAAATTCCACTGGTTGTCTGCATCACTGAGGGTATTCCACAGCATGTAAGAATTTTTTACTGTTTTTTAGTTTTGATTTGAGATTGTACAGGTAATTTTTGAGATGAAATTAGAATTGAAATCTGAACTATGGGGTAGTAAAGCAGAGTGGTAAAAGGATCCATGGGGTTTTATAACTTCCTGGTATATTAAAAGATTTTACTTCTACATTCACATGAAGTATAAATAAAGAAGTAAAATGTTTGTACAAAAGGCATGAGGCGAATTGAATGCCAAAACACATTCTCTACCATTACACTCAGACTGCAATCTACTGTATTCTGCTTGATTAGGAGTTATGAACTTTGATACTAAATAGAACACCAAGTTACACTGCCTAAAAAATTCTGTCAGCATTTAAAAATTAAGTAATATACTTCTGTTACAGGACATGGTTCGGGTCAAACATGCGTTGTTACGTCAGAATAAGACCCGTCTCCTGGGACCCAACTGCCCTGGCATCATCTGTCCCCCTGCCAAATGCAAGATTGGAATCATGCCGGCATCCATCCACCAGCCTGGCTGCATCGGTGTCGTGTCCCGTTCAGGTACCCTCACATATGAGGCTGTCTACCAGACCACTCAGGTTAGTATAAACGTAGTTGGGAAAAGGAGAGGCTGATGATGTGATTATGGTCCATAATTTATTTTAGGATAAACACAAATGGAATTTAAAATATGATGAAATTAAATTAAAAGGCAGCAAGAGATACAGCATCTTTTATTGGGAATTAATCAAGCTCACAATTGCAATACTTGCTTTATTATTTATTTGTGAATTGAATTGTGTACTATTCATGTTTGTATTTCATTTACAGGAAGGTCTGGGACAGACTTTGTGCATTGGTATTGGAGGTGATCCATTCAACGGAACCAACTTCATTGACTGCTTAGATCTCTTCTTGAAAGACCCTAACACAAAGGGCATTGTGCTCATCGGAGAAATTGGTGGCAATGCTGAAGAGATGGCTTCCGAATTCCTTATCCAACATAACCGGGTAAGCATAGTTGGAAATGTTCTTCTTCCATCTTGTGATCCCAAGTTACTACTTTAATTTTATCTTTGTCAAATAATGATTCATAATAACAACTCTCTCACTATCCAATATCTTTGACATTCTTATTAATAAACGTGAGGTAAAGTAAGCCTTGAAAGGTTTTTCTCCCTAAACTTTAAATTACCCAAAACCTTACTTTCACATTTGTTAATTAGAGGCTAAATGCTTAAATCTGTTTACGATGCATGTCCCTTTATTAAAATGACTAACAATACAACTTTTTCATATTATAATTTCACTAATGGTCTCCACACACTGTTCCGGATCGAACATAACTATCACAGTCACAAAAGTGTCCGTTGTGAGTTCATAAGTGTTTGTACGGTGTTGCAAGACGGTGCGCCTTACAATGACCATTAAGAGTTGCGCCCCATCTAGCATCATGGAATTGCATTTTTCCATGCTCCTATGCTTTTCGTTTTGTTCAGAACCGTCATTTTTGCTAGAACGTGCTGCCGAGCGCATCGTCGATGCAGCCGTGTGCGATAGCACTCCCGCTCTGTTTATCGTTCTAGTAAATGACGGTTCTCAGCGACTAAAAAGGATGGTGATGACGTGCAACTCAAAAACGTCCGTGGTGCGCTATCTGTAAGCCACTGGGCTGGCACCGTTGTATCGTGTTGGCTTGGAACGGGACAGTGGATGGAAACCTTTATAACTGTTTCCTTTTGTTTCATTTATTTTTTATTTTTTCCAATACAGAGTGAAAAGGGGGTAAGAATTATAGTAGCAAGATAGATAACGATCTGTATTTATCGTAGATAGATGTGTGGAAACAAAAACAAATCATAATGCGGTACAATAGGCTTTATCACATAAAGCAAAGTCTAATCATATTATAGATATATTTTTGTTACTGACGCACCTCTTGAAGTATTATTTGCATTCATTTTTATCATATCACGACTGTCGTGACGTGAAGTTACATCATTATTTTTGTTAAAATTGTACATAGCAACGTAGATCATGAATAATCGATCGTAAGACTGCGGTAAAAATAGTTACTCTCATACAATGGTAATAACTGCAGATGTTCGTAGTTAATCGATTTGTTCTCATTAGAAAGAAACAACATAACAACAATAAACACGGTATAGTACAATGTACGTTAGTCTATTACTGATTGTTAGTCAGTAGTAATTAGACATTAAGGCTGCGGTTCTACTGAGGCGGAGCGGAGACGAGCTGTGTCGCGATTCACCAATCACATGGCTTGAAATCCACATCTCTGCTCCACTCCGCCATGTGATTGGTGAATCGCGACACAGCTCGTCTCCGCTCCGCCTCAGTGGAACCGCAGCCTCAGTCATTCGTAGCAAAAGAAATCCCATGAATACATTATACATTCAGAATGAACAGTGAAGAAAAGGTTAGCAAAGAAGTATTTATTGCATCTTCTTCTCTTGTAAAGATTAATGTGAGTAACTTCTTAATACTTTTCTTTCAACTACGCAGTAATGTTATTATTAATCACTACAAAACCGATCACAAAGGATGTCTTTTTTGCTTAGAACCAAAACAGTGCAGAAAAGTTATATGAAATCTCATTATTGCACTGTTTTTCATTACTGCACTGTTTTAAATTTTAAATTTGGAATTAAATTTACCACAGAGGTGTAATGTCTCCTATTAAGTTAATAAAATGTATGCATTAGATCAAAAAGATTACTGGCTGAAAGTAAAAACCGGCTGAATAAAACTGACTTGGTGAAAAAAATAAACAAATGGCGCGCATTTTGCACCATTGTAAAACTTTGATACTTCTTATTTACCAAATAAAAAGGTAAAAATCATGGAAATTGACAGCGATATCGATATGAATTCAACTCCAGAAAATATAAAACAGCTGCAAATGAAGTTGTTAATAACCTTTAATAACTGCACTTTTAATAATTGTATGTTTGAAGGGAAGATGAATTAAACTTTGTTTTATTAACTTGAGTTTTTATTTTGAGTAGTAGGTATATTTTGTCTGGGTAGTTGAAAGAAAAGCAGATTACGCACCTCGATAAAGTGAGTAATTAATGCACTCGTGTTAATTTAGTGCCCTCGCATGCGCTCGGGCACCAACATACCACTCGTGCATTAATGACTCACTTTGTGCTCGATGCAACAATCTACTATGAGTAACGCTAAGCGACACCTAATTAGTATTTCACTAATTTCAATTATCTGCGCTGAACCGAGCGTTGCTAATTAATACAACAGTTTGTCTTTGTCAGTGCGCTTTTGTTTATGCACTGTTAGTGAATGATGAAAATGGAAACAGTGCTAAAATAGTGATATTTACCTTGACAACCAGTCTTACCAAGGGGTCTTGTATTACAGAGTACTAACTGGGTTGTGGATGTCAGATTCTATGTAACATATTCGTTCAGCTGCATCCGGTTAGACTGGAAGCCGACACCCAACATAGTTGCGAAAAGGCTAGGCAGATGCTGACATTGAGAGCTTTGATTTCATTATTTGAATCAAATATTTAATTAATTAGTTTAGGTAATCAATTAATCATCTAAAGATTTACTTTAGTTGATTATCTAAACTAAACCAAATCCAATCCAGTATGCCAGCAAAACAGTCAGTTGCTGTTCTACAATGACCCTCCTTGATTTCCAAATAATGTATTATAAGTTCTGAATCGAACATCTTTGCTTTTAAAAACTAAGAGGACTGTAAAATACCAATTTTTCAAATGAAATATGAAATTCCAGGGTCAGAAGGCAAAGCCAGTGGTTGCTTTCATCGCTGGTCTCACAGCTCCCCCCGGCAGGCGGATGGGGCACGCCGGAGCCATCATCTCGGGCGGGAAGGGAGGTGCTATGGACAAAATAAAGGCTTTAGAAAAGGCAAACGTCATCGTCACCCGATCCCCAGCTAAAATGGGTTTTGAACTCAAGAAAGAAATGCAGAGATTAGATATTATATAAACAAATACATTTTACATGTTATATAACATGCTGTAACTTGACGTAATATGCATCATGCATGATATACGTGCTACCTATGTATAGTCCTATAAAAACTTGCTATTATTTATTTGCGCTGTTGTTTTTATCAACGGTCTTTGTATTCTATTTTACTTGCAGAGAGGGAAGGAGGGGTATTTAGTGACACTGTTGTTAACGACTACATAATTATAAAATCGAAATTACTGTTACAATTTTATTATATCTATTTCTCTGGTGGTTTAAGCACGAATCGTTAGCGAAGCACTAGTAGTATTAACTCATATTTAATGTAATAAGTGTTACGTTTGAATTTAAGAAAATCGACTCAGCTGTAGAGAATTTAAAAAGTATGAAATATATTCTAGACGTTCTGATCATTTCGCTTGGCGATGTTGTGTCTACAAATATTGTGAACTCGAAATATATGTATACTAATATCCGATTTAGCACTTTTAATTTTATAAACTATACAACACGGTGTAGGTATACCTAATAAGTAAAGACAAAAATAAAATCCACCATCCAGAAAAAAAAACTACTACGTGAAACTTTACTTTCGGCGTCAGTCGATGGTTTTAATTTATCTCATACCTAGCTCGTAACTAATTATATTTTTTAATATTTTTACTAACCTAATTATATAAAAAACATTTAATAATACAAAAATAATTAGCCCACCGGCAACGGGAAAAGGGTCCGCGGTCAGGGCTCCAGAGAAAGGACCTCCTAACAATTTGAGCTTGTGAGAGAGAGGACCCAGAGAGATTTTGGAGCAATACCAATATATTTATAAATTTTATACCCATTTTATACTATTTATGTCATTAGGAACTGCAAGACCGTGGTAAAGCGACGGCATAGTTCATTATGCTATCTTCTAAAATGTTTAGTCTATTACACCTTACAAGTTCAGTACAGACGCGTACACTGTTAAATACATCACAATCTGTACTATGAAAACATTTTTATTCCCTTTATTCATTTTCTTTACACATCCTTTACATTTTTACATAAAAAACATTTAAAAATATAAAAAATAGTAGCCCACCAGCATCGAGAACAAGGTCCGGGCTATACCGGTGGTCAGGGCTCTTGAGAGAGGAACCTCCTGACAATACGTGCCGTGTCCAGAAGTACTGCTTTCTGAATCAAGCCCTTGATTCAGCTGTCAAGCGAAATACTCCGCAGATGTTGGTCGAAGCTTTTGGCTATTTAGCCATTGGCCGACACGACCATCGGCACAATGACTGCTGTTGTCACGTCCCACATGTCGACAACCTCGCGAGCCAGATCTAGATACTTGAATTGCTTATCTTGAAAACATTATTACTATCAGTGTCGCCCGCGAAATTCAAATTTTCTTACGTTTTGTGCCAGTGTGAGGTTATTGAACAAAATATGATTTGCGAGTGTAATACGCATGTCTCTTTCTTCAAGTTACTTCCCATTAAATGACTATTTCATGAAAAATCATTCAATGTCATTAAATTAAGAGTTGTATGATATTTTAACCAACATACGACCTGACACTGCCGTGCAAATTGCAAAAAGCGTAAAAAAATAAATTTCGCACGCCACCCTTGCGCTACTATTCATATAAAGCTGCAGCAAAAAAAAAAAACAAATTTTGTAACTTATAGAAATTCAATCTAATGAAATGGATATTATAATTGAAATTGATTTAAAAGAAATAATTTGTTAGTACTATTATATACGGTATATATACGGTACCATTTATTAAATGGTACCGTCCCCATTCAATCGTTCCATGGACCTGAACAAAGCGGTTTGCTTCCACATTTATTTTGCGAACCGCCAGTCTGTGGAACTTAGTGTCGGCTTCTCCATTTCCTTATCATTAAAATCTGTATCTCTTCAATGTTCGAGTGAAACGGTTTCTTCTAGGCAAGCGTGCTCCAACCCAAGCCGCATCATCGCTTCACATCTAGCCCATTCCTGCCAAACGTAAATGTATTACTATTTTTTTAAGGCACATACTAACTACCGCTTCAAACTTACCCATTTTCTTAGCGGTTTGAACACTGCGAAAAAACTTTAATCAGAAATTTTCTCTGGATCAGAACTCTACTCTTAATAATATACTCTACTCTCAAAAAATGGAGTACAATATGGATTTTTTTATCTCAAACTACATATCTGAATTTAATCAAGGCAAAAATGTATCGGGTTTTTCCATTAGGAATATCTCAGTAGCTCCGTGCCTCCGTGCTGTAAGGACGGCTGTTGGTCCTGCGCCTATTCTCTCTCCGGTTGTGTCGGTTTGCCGTTTCCAGCCATCGAACTATGAGAGAGAGCATCGTTATCTGCGCTCTCATTTGTACAGTCTGCAAAGGAGTTTAGAGGGTATGAGGAACAGGGTGTAAAGTTCCTCAATACTCCATTGAAAAGGGAGAATCCTCCGACCAGAAAGGTGTTGTGTCTGTCTGGTGGGCAACGGCCCGACAATTATTGTCGGGTTTCTGTATTTAGTCTTAAGTCGATGTAAACTTTGCTTGCGAGATGTAGGAAATTGATGTTAGTTCTTTCGTCGCGTCATAGATGGCGCTGTAGTATTTTTTGTAGTAAGTTGCTTTTGTACGTCGCTACATCATTCCCCTCCGGAGACCGGAGTTCGATAGTAAAATGAGTCTTGTAGTATTTTGCCGTGCCAGTTTCAGTTTTTTAGAAGTTCGTTGCCGTATTGTTCACGGTGAGTCGGAACAGTCTGCGGTAGTGATGCGAAGTACCCCGGTGCGTCGGGGCCGGCGCTGCGGTTGCTCCGGTGCGCCGGACGTAGAACAGCGCCGCGATGTGGCAGACAGCTAGAAAGGTGTCGACCGGGAGGTAGCAAGCTGTCGACCGGCCGAAAGTGCAGTGTGCTGTGCCAAGTCGCTTGAAGAGAGGCTGAGGGTGATGACCAGGAATGCTCTTCCGCTGCATGCTGGTGGTCAAGAATACCCATTTGAAGCTGGCTGGCTGTGAGACTCGCTGCTCGAAAGCTTGAGGGAATTCAAGTTGATGACGTCACGTTGCACGAAGGCAGTTTGGGGAGTATGAGGAACAGAGTGTAAAGTTCCTCGATACTCCTTAGAAAAGGGAGGATTCTCCGACCAGACAGGTGTTGTGTCTGGTGGGCAGTTGTTGTCGTGTTACTGTATGTAGTCTTAAATCGATGTCTAGCTTGCGAGATGTAGGAAATTGATGTTATTTCTTCCGTCGTGTCATAGATGGCGCTGTAGTACTTTTTGTAGTAAGTTGCTTTTTGTACGTCGCTACAGGAGATAAGTAGGTAACCAGGTTCTCAAACTACTAGAGTTTGAGAACCTGGTTACTTATCTGCTTTGCAGACTGTACATCACAACATCTCCCGCGCCGATGGCTAATCTCCGCTGAGATTGGCCGCCTCAACCGAATACGGTCAGGAGGACTATTACACGCTTCTCTGAAACCACACCAGTGTGCCGAGGCACACGTTTTGCGGAACACTGATATAAATTAGGATCTCGTGGCGCCTCCACACGTCAAGGCCAGCGAGACTTGCATTATGCAGGCGGTATCAACTCGTCTGATGGACTGCATAAGCTCAATCTACCTACACCTGTTTTATATGGTAGTAGTGTATCTTTACATAGTATAAAACAAAGTCGCTTTCTGCCGTTTGACCATTTGGATCTTTTAAACAAAGCAACGGTTTTGATGCGGTTTTCGCAATCAAAATCCGCATCATAGACATAATTATTCAAGAGGATGGTTTATATGTATAATTTATCTCTGAAAATCACATCATAATTTCCAAGCGAAGAAAGTCGTGGGCAGCAGCTAGTAATAATAATAAAACACACGTTGATCACATAAACGTTGTAATAAGAGATGGCAAAATAGACATACTAACGATGTATCTAACATCGTTAACATCACATACATATTTGTAAAACAGTACTTACACACAAATCATGCATAAATACCACAATAAATACGACACCTTTGCTACAATTAGCATTTAAAAGGAAGTATCTAGTACAAACTACTACAATTAAATAGACCGTGAATTTTATATTTCACTTTCTATCACAGCATGAAGGTCAAACTTAATTCTAGTTTTAAATATTTTTTGTTAAACAATTATTATGTTTACGTTCTACTTTTCTTAAATTAAGTATCCCGTGTCTTGCTTTTGCACTTCGTACAAAGACAATAAAATGCACACATTATTATAGAAAGAGTATGAATTATAATGAATGTTTATTCTATATTTTAGATGTTTACCTATTTACTGAAACTGCGCAGAGCATCCAGAGAGCTTAAATTAATATTAACGGTGGAATTGAGATTATTGAGACTAAATCTATTGTTCTCACTACAGTAAAAGATCAAAGCACCTCCAGCAACAGGTACATAAAAAAAAATAGGCACACCTACTTTAATAATATAACATAACATAATAATACTGATAAATAGGCCGTCTGTCCATAGTTCAGCTACAAGAAATACAGCTCATCTATTAGGAAAGTCAACAGCAACCCACTTAACTATACACATATTAATAAGTAATAGTTAAGTAACTTTCTATTTATCTCAGAATGAAATAATAAATAGAATAAAAATAACTCCAGTTTGGAGATATTTTCTCATTAAGCGCGCGTCTTTCAGAAGCTGTTTGTTTCAGTTAGGTAACCTATCTAAAGTCCAGACAGGATCCCATAAGAACTATTTCAATGGTATAAAGATTGCTCATGAAAAAATAACTTATCTTTTTTATTTTATGATCGAAGCAGTTATAATTTAAGTTATTATTCCTATGTTATCCTGAATGGAATACTATTACAGAAACATGGAATTACCACCGGTCCCTCCTCCCGCGACCGCCTCCTCCCCCCCCGCCATAGCCCCGGCCACCGCCCCCGCCACCACCGCCGCGGCCGCGACCCTGGCCCTCACCCCTCTCTTTGTCTCTACGTAACTTCATGCCTTCGAACCTTGTAGCCATTTGCTCAAGTTCATCTGGCACTTCCTGATTTGCTTCCTCAAGGATTTTGATAAGCTCCCTTGCATTTCCCCAATCATTCCGCGCTATAAATGTCAAGGATATCCCAGTTTTACCTGCACGTCCCGTCCTACCCACTCTGTGTACATACTCTTCAATATGCCGTGGGAAATCTAAGTTGATGACATGGGTTAGGTCTTTGATGTCAATACCTCGTGATGCCACATCAGTAGCAACCAATATGTTGACAGTACCATCCACCATTTCACTTAATGCTGCTTCACGATCGGTCTGGTCTCGATCACCATGCAAAGATTGGCACTCTATGCCTTTGAGACATAATTCTGTTGAAATGTGTGTAGCAGTGGCTTTTTTGCCACAGAATATGATAACTTTATCAGTAGGATCCATATTATTTAGAAATTCAAACAAGACTTCCTCTTTTTCAGATTCTTCAACAAACATAATTTTCTGTGTGACAGTGTGCACTGCAGCAAGATCTAAAGATCCAACATTAACTTGTATTGGGTCCTTCATATAAGATTCGGCAAGACGACGCACACCTGCTGGCCAGGTAGCTGAAGTCATGACTGTTTGCCGATCGGGCCTTACATCAAACAATGACTTCCTGATCTGTGGTTCAAATCCCATATCTAACATCCTATCAGCTTCATCCAAAACAATGTAAGAGAAATTAATAACATTCAAATGGCGAGCCATCACCAAATCATTGAGCCTGCCTGGAGTTGCTATTACAATGTCTACACCTTTAGCAACTACTTTAATCTGCTCCTTACGATCTCCTCCACCATAAACACAAACTGATTTGATACCTTTGTACTGGTACTTAGACACTTCTTTGTCGATCTGTAGAGCAAGCTCTCTGGTAGGGGCCATGATAAGAACGGTGGGGCCCTCTCTTTCTTCTCGAGGAATTGTCTGGCCTTCAATATGTATGAGAGCTGGCAGGAGGAAGGCCAAAGTTTTTCCTGTACCGGTCTGAGCTATGCCAATCAAATCATCACCTCTCAATAGAATGGGCCAAGCTTGACTTTGAATTGGGGATGGTGTTTTAAAGTCTTGCTTGTATATTTCCTCTAGGATTTCTGGATAGTGTTGGAATGCATGTTCAAAAGTCAATACTGGATTTGGTATTGGGCGCAAGCCAGGTTTGTCATCAAATGTACGCTTTACCTGTATGTCAAAGTTAGCAAGTCTCCATTCTTGGACCTCTTCTGCTGACATAGCTGCTACCTCTGGATCTTCTTTATAAAAATCTTTGACAATTGGTGGTAATTTTTCATATCTAGTGTTTTGAGCCTCAGTGTGAAATGCATTGAGCTTTTCCCAATCAATGACTTGAACACCATCATCAGATGTCTTAAAAAAATCAGAAGACTGACCACTGCTGTCGTGACCAGCATTCTGCTCTTTATCCTGGGGTTTAAAATCTTCACACAAAGCGTTTATCAATTCTTCTGCTTTTGAGATAGCTGCGTCTGTGCCTGTCAGGGTGACGTCGGCTTCATTACCGCTAGAATCACCGATTTTAATCTTAGCGTCAGATTCGTATTGTAGATCTTTTATTTTAGCTCCTCCTTTGCCTATTATACGTCCGACTTTGTGGGAAGGAACGTAAATGACTTTCTTGTTACCAGAATCTCTTTGTTGGAAGTCTCGTCGGCCGCTCGCAACGCCACCGGCGCCGCCGTCACGGTCAAAGTTGCGGCGGAAATCGCCACCGCTATTGTTACCACGTTCCCTCCAATTGGTATCATTGTATGAGCTTGATCCTCTGCCTCTGAACGTTCTTCCACGGTATTGCCGAGTTTGAGGCGCGGGAGCTACCGATGCCGGTGTAACACTCGCCGGCTCATTCCAATCGTCGTCCCATTCAGCCATTTTATATATATTTATTTGTCACAAGCCGTAGATTTTCTTTTAATGAAATACTATTAGTAAACAAACGAATATTTTAAGTTACGAAGCTTTTTCAAAACAACGAACACGTTGTTCTGCAACAAATCGACAACGTGATTGATTGGATTGTCAAAATTTTCCAATTGCACACAGTTTTTATTTTAACATGTCCTTTTCCGTTCAATGTTAGATTTTTCGATCTTTTAGATATTTTATTAAAATTCTTGCAGATTCGAGTAGAAGTTTAACGGAACCATTCATTTCTTATAAAAATATTGATTTCAATTTTCTGTTTAATACTTTTTGTTCATTTTAGATTTCTTGTGAAATGGAACGCTGCGGTGGTGATGGGAGCGAAAAAACGAAAAATGGAAGTCACTGTTAAGAATAACAGTGCAAACCAGTTACATAATTCACAACTTACCGAGTTCTTAAATAAAATTAACGTATACAAAACATCACGCTTGTAATCCCCGAAGGGCAGAAGTGTACCTAATAGTACACCCACATTTCACCAGTTATGTTTCAGTCCCATGTAATAGGGGAGAACAATTTGGCTGAATCAGGAATCGAACCCAGGCCCTTATGCTAACGTTTTTGCATTGGGATAATATATTGGTAATCTTACTAATATTAGAGATGTGAAAGTTTTGATGGTGCTGAACAGATTTGGATGAAATTTGGCACAGAGATAGATTGTAGTCTAGAATAGAATTTAAGCTCCTTTTTTTCTCCCAAATAAGCATTTTTATTTTCATCCGAACGAAGTAGCGGGCAACAGCTAGTTATGTATACAATAAACATAGATATTAAAAAAAAACATATTATTAGGTGAAACCTCCTGCGTAAAGCATCAGCTTGTTAGCGATTCCACGTGCGATTCTCTAAGACAACTGTATAAGGAAATTAACATCATGATCTTGTCAATAAATCTATGAAAACATCATGTACGTTAGGAATAATCTGCATTTATTTAGTCAAAGAGGTGACCGGCACCACTATAATACTAGAAACAGGGACCAACTAGTTCAGCCAGGTTTCAGGTTGGCTAAAGTAGACTCATCTTTCATGGGGTACTGTTTAAAATTTTACAATAAAATACCTCCCCCATTCTACAAACGAATGAAACGAAATTAAAAAAAAAAAATTTTTTTGCATAAAACGCACACTATGTACAATTTAAGCATATTACCAATAAGTTGGGGGATTACATTGATGCTTGGCGCAATGCTGGTCCTGCTCCACAACCATAGGGGCAATCTGAATCATCTGAATTACCATGTGAAGTTATTGTGGAAGTAGCAGAAGAATCATCATCATCATCATTTCAGCCGAAAGACGTCCACTGCTGGACATAGGCCTCCCCCAAGTGTCGCCATATTGACATAAGGGGGGTTTTGCCATAATCGCCACGCTTGGCAGGCGGGTTGGCGATCGCAGTACAGTTGTTACAAAGGCACAGAGAACGCTGCTGCCCATTCTCTGGCAAGTCCCTTAGTCGCCTCTTACGACACCCACGGGAAGATATGGGATGGTGCTATTCTTTACGTCCGACACCATACAGAGCAGAAGAATGTTAAAATATATTTGCATTGTATAGATTCAATCTCTTAGTATTATGTAATTGAATAGCACATGTGTGAGTACTACGTACTGTAAAGCCACCATTTACTGAGTACCTCCATCTTTCATTGACGCGAATATACCCTGGTGGTTGAGTGAATGTCATGCTCTCTTAAATGTCACGCTGATGGTGGCGGGTATGTCGGGTCATTTAGTTCCCTTCAATATGGTTGAGTTGAATGATGGCTGATACATGCCATCATTCAAATCAACCATATTGATGGTTGAGTTGAATGATGGCATGTATCATGTTCGTGAAAGGGCGCTGTTTGTGACTGGTCATCTCTTAGCTGCCACGGTTTTTTTTTTAGTTACTTTATTTTGGATTACTGATTCAATCTTTAACTCTAGACGCTCTTAACTTGCCCGTATTTCTACATCGTTCTCATATATTTGTAATTCTTAACATGAATGATGTAACCAAGATTTTGTAACATATTTTGATTTAAAAGAAGAAAAAAAAAGAGTGTCCATTGAGTTTCTTGCCTATTCTTCTCCATAGAGATCTACGCTTTGGAATGGGCGACTACAGTACTTTCACAAGTTATTATGCCTTGTGACTGGGACTGTAGCTTCACGTTTTTTTGTTTTTTGACTTTAAAAAGTGCCTGTAATGGTCTAATTGAAATAATGCTTTGAGTTTGAGTTTGATCTTCTTGTTCGATGAATCACTGATTGCGAATTTATCATAATAATATAAACATCGATGGGTTGATGAGTGTCATATTCTATTTTTTTTTAATTGTATTTTACCATCTAAATTACGATTTAGATTTTTTATTTATTCGCACAATATATGTAGATAGGTCATATTATGTCAATGTTATATTCCATTATAGGATCCTCATTCTGTCATCAAGTTGAAAAAATGAAACTGGTGTCTGGTTTGGTCCTCCATATTTGAAAAAAAAAAAACTGAGAGCCCCCCAACTAAACGAAAAGTTTATAACGTTATTGCATTTTACCTGTTCCCGTTATTTAATCGTTATCGTTATACTACGCCTACGGACAGCACTAGTTATTTATCATCTGTATGTTTTGTGCTTGCGTGCGGTCCGACGGCAGGCAAACGAACGAACGGGGAACGCGAGTTTACCGAAATAATTCTGAATTGTATAGCATAAATTTAAATTTGAAATAAATACAGTATAAAATACGTCTACAAAAAATGCGCTTAGCTTTTATGATATTTGTTTCATAATTGTGCCCCTAGCCTGACGTCCCCTACACAGGCAGAATGAGTAACTGGGCTAGAAGGATGCATCGACGAGCTGCTACATTGAGCAATGTGGTTACGTCTTGCGGGCATCCCAACTCTTTGCCATATCCGAGAAGACTAGAAAAAGTGAAGTTTGGTGTACCGCTACATGAAGTTTGCAAGGATGATATCCCTGGACCCTTGCTTGTTAGTATTTCTGTGACTTGAGTTCTTGGCAACGCCCCTGAGATTTTCGGTACTTTTGATGAAATGAGGTGGTCTGAGTTGATTTGATGGGATCAGGTTTTGCTGGTAGTCATATGAAACTGCACTTTGCTGCCATAGTGCGGCTGTTTCATACTACTCGATAGGTATAACATGTCAGGAGCGTCAATAAAATGTCAATAAGACTAAAGTGTTTTGTGTGTCGTGAGTTTGTTTTGGCGATAATGCTGTGGTGATGCGCAGGTGCTGATTCTTAAGCTGAACAAGGAAGCGCCGCTGCGGCGCGATGTGTTCCGCGCGCCGGGTCACCAGGGTGCCATGAAGAAACTCATACACTTCCTGCAGACTGGCCGCCTGGTCAATGTAGACAATTACTCAGTTTATACTATTGCTAGTGTGCTCAAGAAATTTCTCAGGTAATATTTACAATAATGTTCTACATAATCATCTAGATACTCTTAAATTTTACTCAAAATATAATATTTAAATAGCAATGTTAACAACATTTTTCTGTCATAAGAATTTCAAGACACCCTGCTATAACTTGGTGTATATAACTTGGTGTAGTTTGTTGCATGTTTACCAAAATAAACATTAAACACTAGTTTTCTATAATCTGATAAGAATGAAAGTAAATATTTTTGTTTGCACTATCAGATGTGATAATAATGTTTGATAACTACTTGGATCTGTGTAGATTGAATGATAATTAACAAGAGACACATTTCCTAGCTATTGTTACTGGTTTTAATTCAAAGAATTTTAGTTAAAACTTAGTGTTATAATGTTGGAGCCATGTAACTTTAGAAGCATAGCATAATCAGCATAATATCCTCAGTGCTGAGACATACCTCCTCTCTGAAAGTTAGAAGGCTTTGAATAAATATTTTGGTGCAGCATATAATGAGTATCTTGACAGACTGTCACTAAAAAGAGGTTGACTTAGCAATCAAATTGTTGTAAGTAATTGTCTAATAGATATCCTAGACTTACAAGATTCCAGTGATACCAAAGATGAAGCCATTATTTATTTATTTATCGTCTATGGAAGACTAGTAAAGTAGACTGTCAGCCAATGACAAGTCTTCACTTATAAAAAACAGAATGTAAAAAAAGCAGTGTGAACAACACAGCGCTGCCCACAATAAAGAAAAAAATGGGACAATGTCAAAGCTTGAAGTAAAACACATGTCTTAATACTAACATTATAGGCACTAGCACTTAAATCTAATGAGCTTATATTTAACCACATGATTACATACCTTCAAAAAGCTAAGGCTCAGGCACCTTGTGGTCAAGGACACTCTTTTTAAGAAAGGATCCAAATCATGCTGTTTACTTACGAGGTTGAAATTTTGGCTTGCACCTCAATACAAGCAATATGGAGGCTTGAGGCTGAGTTCCCAACAATTTATCATAACAGTGGTTATGTTGCTGTTGCTATAACCCAAATAATCAAGATGTCACTACAGATATTATTTTAAAGTTAGGTATAATTTAAGCCAAGAATTTTACAAACAGTTTGTGAAAACCAAAAAGCATACACTGTGGCTGATAAAGCCAATACAGTAGTAATTCTGATGTGGTTTGCTGTGGCTTATACGGCAAACACTCAATTGGTTGCATACCAAGGCCACTGCAGATGCACATCTCTGGGATATTTTCTTTCCTGAATCGTAGACCCAACCATTAAACACAGAATGCCAGTGAGATGGTGTCTGGAACATTTTCTGGATTGCCCTAAGTGTCCATATGCCCAAATGCCACTGATGCTGCTATAAATGTTACCAAAATGATAAAAAATAAATATTTTTCTTAGCCTAATGAGTGTCCCACTGCTGGGCAAAAAGCAAAAATACCATTAACTCTAAATAAACAAAGTTCTTGTTTGTTATTAAAGTTTGAAATAGTTCAGATTCCCGTTTCATGTTTTATTTTTGTTTTAGGAAAATCCCAGGTGGAGTGTTTGGGCGAGACGGTGAGATGCATCTGTTTACTGCTGTAGAGCTCCCCGAGGAGCAGCAAGTTGATGAAATACGCAGGTGAGTTGCTTCTCATGATGTTTTCTTTTAATTGTGTGCCAACTTGCCAAGACTGAACTCTCCATGCATGGTCTATGCACAAGTTCGCGTCGTCGGGATTAGGCACACGAAATGTACTACGTACATTCGATTTTACCGCCCGAATTCAAGCCCTATCGTCATCTGAAGTCGTATGGCCCAAAAGGTAGGCCTTTTGGTCCAAAAGTAATACTCACCTTTTAACTAATAAATAATGTTATATGCAATGATGAAAGAATAGACTTAGCAAAAATAGCCTTTTAAACTCAACTCAACTCAAACTCAAAGCGTTTTCACTTTTGAAAGTCAAAAACAATAAAAAAACGCTAAGCTAAAGCTACAGTCCCAGTCACAAGGCATAAAAACTTGTGAAAGTACTGTAGTTGCCCATTCCAAAGCGTAGATCTCTATGGAGAAGAATGGGCAAGAAACTCCATGGACACTCTTTTAAATCAAAATATGTTACAAAATCTTGGTTACATCATTCATGTTAAAAATTACAAATATGTGAGAACGATGTAGAAATACGGGCAAGTTAAGAGCGTCCAGAGTAAAAGATTAAATCAGTAATACAAAAACAAAGTAATTAAAAATAAACCGTGGTAGCTAAGAGATGACCAGTCACAACTAACAGCGCCCGTTCACGAACATCACGGTATGTATCAGCCATCATTCAACTCAACCATATTGAAGGGAACTAAATGACCCGACACACCCGCCACCATCAGCGTGACATTTAAGTGAGCATGACATTCACTCAACCACCAGGGTATATTCGCGTCAATGAAAGATGTAGGTACTCAGTAAATGGTGGCTTTGCAGTACATAGTACTCACACATGTGCTATGCAATTATATAATACTAGATTGAATCTATACAATGCAAATATATTTTTACAATCTTCTGCTGCTTCCACAATAACTTCAAATGGTAATTCACATGATTCAGGTTGCCCCTATGGTTGTGGAGCAGGACCAGCATTGCGCCAAGCATTTTTATCATCAATGTAATCCCTCAACTTATAATATGCTTGCCTACATAGTGTGCGTTTTATGCAAGATTTAAATTTCGTTTCATTCAGTTGTTGAATGGGGGGAGGTATTTTACTGTAACATTTTAAACAGTACCCCATGAAAGATGAGTCTACTTTAGCCAACCTAAAACCTGGCTGAACTAGTTGGTCCCTGTTTCTAGTATTATAGTGGTGCCGGTCACCTCTTTTACTAAATAAATGCAGATTTTTCCTAACGTACATGATGTTTGCATAGATGTATTGACAAGGTACAGTCATGATGTTAATTTCCTTAAACAGTTCTCTTAGAGAATCGCGCCTACGCAGGTTATATATGGCTCTGATGGCTCTTTTCTGCAGAATAAATATAGACTCGATGTCTGCAGCCCGTCCCCATAGTAAAATACCGTATGACATAATACTATGAAAATAACTAAAATACACTAGCCTCGCGGTATCTACATCAGTAAATTGACGGATTTTTCTGTCAGCATATGCCGCTGAACTCAGCCGTCCTGCAAGAGATGTTAAATGAGGACCCCATTGTAGCCTTGAGTCGAGCGTGATCCCCAAGAAAACAGTTTCATCGACAAATTCAAGTTTCTCTTGATTCAATACTATGTCAGTATCACAAAATTTGACATTTGGTAGAGAAAATCTTATGCACTTAGTTTTTTTCCCATTTAATACTAAATTGTTAGCGGTAAACCAGTTATGGACCTGCATTAGAGCGTTATTTACGTCGTCAAGGTTTGTAGCAAGCAAATATATGATAATACTCAGTTCAATTATTTAGCAATTTGGTAGAAATAATAAGTTCAACTAAAGATATAAATGTAAATTTTGAGCTCTTTTTCAAGTAATAAATTGAGACATTAATTACCAATTAACAAACAGGTATACAAACCGTTTAATCAGACAATTTATTAAGTTTAACTGACTTGCTGCAATGAATGTGTACTCCAAACAAAAGTATTTACATACATTGGCAACCACATTATATCTTGATGAGTTGCTGTATAAAGAAAACGCAAATGAGTGGTTACAGTATGCTAATGTAGGGGTACCAACCTGTCTTCTTGCTTGCTTATTGTCTGGACCAGGTTTGTTAAAAGTAAAACTTCTGCAAGCTGGTAAAATAATTTTAAGTGTTTCCATGTTAAGAAAACCTACTTTTGGTTGTTGACCTCTGATCAATTTATTTTATACATATTGTTACTCTTTTGTTTGCCTCTACACAAGTATAAGGCGTATGGCTCTTTTCGTATCAATTCTATGATTTATGTAGTTTTTGATTCCACTTTTGAAACTAAGGTTTTCGATCGCGGTCAAAGAAGTAGGAGCTGTTTTTGCTATTAATCCTTCGATTAACACGAATAATCCTATGCCAGTTGCTCTGAATAATACCAGATTCAGGCTCCCTTTCGGCGTCTAAATTATATTCAAGTTCAAGCACTGTCAACGCGGTTTTCCGTGGATTACGTGCGACATAGTTGGCCCTGGCTGAAGCTGAATTAAATTCCAGTAGAATTTAGGGGAAAGTACTAGAGCGCTCAATGAAAAGTTGTAACAGGAAAACCATCGTTCCGTTAGCTGCGTGTCCGGTGCTGTTACTTATGATCCTCAGCAGCGAGATTCCGATTGAAAAGTTTGATATTATCTCGACTATAATTTTAGGGTCGTGTCTTCTAATTTACAAATACATTGTTGATAATTTTCATGCAAGTGGAAACCGGCATAGAAACTTCAGTTACTCATGCAGGTGTACATTTGTGCAAGTATTTATATACTCTGTTAGCTCATCGCACGAGTGTAATGCTCGTAGGTAACCCGTTTTCCTCTGTTGACTTTAATGTAATTGTGTAGGATGATAAGCACCTCATATGCATTGTTAGTGCATTTTAACGAAATGGTTACGTGGTTTTCAAGAATATTACCGATTGTTTTTTCGGTATCATGAACGTCAGAATAAGACATCTATACGTTTTGCAAAGTAAAATAGGAAGCCATAGGAATTCGGATTTAAATCATATTGCATACTAAACAGAAAAACGAATAGTTTTCCTATATACGTTTTTAAACTGAAATGGTCACTTCTTCTTAGCGAATCGATGACAATTTAAAGTGAGTGGTCACTAACACTATGAATAACACTGGAAACCGGATATTTACTAATTGCACTGCAACAATTCCGAAATATAGGGAACTTAAAACAAATAGTAAACATGGTAAATATCAAGTTTCTAATGTAATTGAAAGTAATTGTATTTCTGTTAAAATATAATTGATTGATAACCGTCGATATTGTGATACGATACTTGCGTTGTGTATTTTTTATTTCTATTTGATGGGTTTAATATTAACATGATACTATTATTAAACTACCTTGATAGCCACATAATACAACACTATGACGTAAATAGGGAAACTAGAGAGCTCTACCACGTTCACCCTCATAAGATTAAACGTCCCCAAGGTAAACACCCTCTTTCTCTGGCGCCATAATAGCCTGCCCAGCGAAATTACATTACAAGCCCCTGCCTTGTCAAGGCATAATGGAATAGTAATTAAACTCAGTAAGGCCCGAAATGTCCGTAGTAGCGTACCTTTGTAGAAACGTATTCAGGGATGTTCAGGGAAGAAACTGGTGCATCAGATTTCTCCTAGTATCGAAATCTTATCTTACTATTCTAAATTCGAAGTTTCTGAGGATGGACGGATGAATGTTTGATTGGTACTCTTTCACGCAGAAACTACTGAACGGATTGGGATGAAATTTGACAAACAGATAGCTGATGATGTTGATGGATGGAGAGGGAGAGTGAGAGGAATACCAAAAAAAGAATTGTGTGAGAAATAAGGATGAAAGGAAAATGGAGTTAATGATAGCGTGACGAATGCCCATGGAAGAAAAAAACGGGTTGTTCCGACCCCAAATAACACAAAACAAGGGCCGGAAGAAGAATATAGTTTATGACCTTGATTAACACTACTGAACACATTTTTATCCCGGCGATTTCAGACTAATATTGATTGAACTTGTACCAGCCCCCGTATTCACAAACGCTTCGATTCGATGTCGATCGACAAGTCGTTTGTCTATCTGTTTATGCCATTACGAAAGCGAGCGACCAAGATAGACATATGACTTTTCGATCGACATCGAATCGAAGCGTTTGTGAATACGGGGGCAGGTTTACAAGCTCATCAATATTTAAATGTTGCCACGTTAAAATTAACTTTGTCATAATGTACCGTTTGTTCCGCCATAGTATGGACTTTCACAATACATCAGTATTATGGATAGGAACAATGGTTGTTTATAGAACACCCGACCTGAATTTTGATGCGCACACGCTTACTAACGGTGTGCTTCGGTTGCCATGGACATGGCGGTAAACAAATAAATTATGTTTTTAGTATCATGAGTCTGTATAAATACTAGACTAAATACAAGCTTAAATATTTAAGCAATTTATATTGCTGGGCTATAAATATTTATATGCGGAGAAAACTGCGCCAAAAGCTGCTATGATATAGGAGGTTGGAAATATTCTTCATCTAGACTATGCTACGGTGGCTTAAAAAACCTCCCCATCGTAATTTCCAAAAGGCTCCTATAACACGTAGGCGCTGTATCCAAATACATACTAACTTAATTATTTTGAACGCGAAAGAAAAGAAGAAGTAAAAGAAAATATATACATAGTTTTTACGCCAATAATTAGTGCATTCATCATCATCATTTTAGCCGAAAGACGTCCACCGCTGAACATAGGCCTCCCCCAAGAAGGGGGGTTTTGCCATAATCGCCACGCTTGGCAGGCGGGTTGGCGATCGCAGTACGGTTGTTACAAAAGCACAGAGAACGCTGCTGCCCATTCTCTGCTAAGTCCCTTAGTCGCCTCTTACGACACCCACGGGAAGACATGGGATGGTACTATTCTTTACGTCCGACACCATACAGAACATTAGTGCATTAAAAGATGATAATTTTAGCAAGAAAGGAGGTCTCTGATGAGATGACGAGTAATAGAGAAGTATGGAGGAAGACGACATGCAGCGCCGACCCCAAATAAATTAGGATAAGGGCAGGATAATATTGATGATCCCAATAAATAGTGCATTTCTGTAGGACAATTTCCGACCGCCAGGCGAAACCGCGGGCAAACCCTCGTGCAGATATAAAAGTTCTTTTAACCCGAAAACGAAACGGAACAAAGTCATTGTATTTAATCCAACTTTTAAAGAAGAGTTAGTCGTAACCGAGACAAATGTAATTGGAAGTGTCACGGCCAAAAACGAGTACTGCTCTAATTTTCCAAGTTTTTTGTGTTGAATCGTTTTAGATGGCAAATGGATAAGCCTTGATGTCTTACAACCTGTGGAAATTCATATATGACATTGCCCTGGAGTGCAAATGTGGTATTGCCCCACAAACGATGGGACACTTGATGTCGTGTTCTGCATGTCCCGTTGTTTGCACATCAAAGGAGCTGATGACCGCTACTGAAAATGCTAAACTCGTCCCTTTATTTTGGGCTGACTGCCATCGACATGCTAAGAACAACCTTAATTTTAATAAACCTGTACCTTTCATGTTTAAGATAAATATTTCGTTTATAAAGTCTCTTTAAGTCCATACACCCGATGAACTTTAAAACGTATGTTGCCCTAAAAAGTTAAAAGGTAGGTGCGTCTGACCTATTGAGCGTGAACTCCGGCTTCAATATGGACACGATGTGTTTGAACTGTTTGGAGCCAGTCGACCATTAAGTTACCGTGTACCCGCCTACCCAGTTGAGTATACAGGCGTGATAGATTTTCGGCCATAGATAAAAATAAATAAATCCTCTATGGTGTGGACTCAGATGAATTAGTGTTCACTGGCAGTTCTACGTTCAAATCTGAGCGTTTTGTCGTTAAAAAATCGATGTAGCCAATTTGAAAATGGCTGTACCATGACTACATTGACCGTGATCCCTCGATTTCTAAGCCATGGCCAGCGTTCTGCTATTGAACTTTCTTTTTAAAACAATGTCTTGTAGATTCGGTCAACTTGAACGCTGGTTTTTCGTCGACTGACTATAATTTTAAACTGCTTTATATAACTAAACCAATGCAACTTAAAACTCTTTCATACATCAAGAAGGGGTCGAATTCATTGTATAATCGGAACAGCATTGGATGTATTAGCGTAATCGTTCGTTATTCAAGCGGTACGTGGACGCCTCGTACATATGGACGTTATACAATACAATGCCGTCGTTCAACTCATTGATATCAATCTTGAGCCAACCGAGTTATTCGTGCGGTTTTACCGTGAATTACACACTGGGGGTAATGAACTCTCGTTTTTAATTTTCCTCTGATTAATTGGGTCACTTCGATAACGCGATTGAAGTACTAGTAAGCTAGTAACCGCAATATCAGGAAAGTTATAAATTGAAATTCATTTCATATTGTTTGTGGACTTGATGACTTTCCTTAATTTTATGGAAGTAAACTTTGTTCATAACGTTTGGTTTTGTTTTGTAGCTTATTTTGTTTTATAGATTTTCATAGTGATACTGCAATTTTCAGCCTGCGTCATTCTACTGCTGGGCCTCTCCCCATGACTTACAGTTGTTTCGATCCAGGCCCAATGTTGATCACTGGTCGCTGGTCTTGTCTAGCTCGTACCGCCATCTTCTACGAGATTTAAATAGATTTTCATTTGTTCTGTTTTTAAGCTATTATCGCCGGCTTTGAGCGCGGCGACCGAATCAAGAAATTCCGTAACGAAAAAAACCTAACACGGGCGCCGGTGCCGCCGGTGCCGGGCGGTGGGAATTTTATTGTTCATGTTTCTTCTTTAAGCCTTTATTTTCTTTATTTATTCAAATAAATGGACAAAGGAAAAAGGACTATTCGCAATAACTTGAATAAATATCAAAGAAAAAAAAAATTGCATAAATATTACATAATTTGATAAAAAATGCTATGCAATAGCTTTACCGCGGCAGTCCCCGAGTGCCACACGTTTTGTTTTTTTCGAAACACGTAATAAAATATTTTAGTTATCGCGTGTGATGCTCCAATATATAATAGAGCTATGTGTTTTAGATCACTATCATTGTATCGAACACGCGATTCTTTCAATAGTCTCGCAGAATTCAACGGTACCCACCTATTATAAAATACTATATTTTTTCCGTTTTCGCTTTCATTCATTGTTCTTTTGTTATTTACACTTGATTCGTGCGCGGATTTGCGTGTTGCGTGTTAAAACTGAGATACAGCTCAATTTTATTGGGTTCAATTTGGTCCATCTCATTCATAATTATGGCAATTTAAAGGACCGTTTGAACGGATAATGTGCCGATTCTTGAGGTAGGATTATGGTTAACTGCAGCAGCAAGCCTGCTTTTCAGCTAATATAGAAATAGAAAATATAAATAAATTTATTTAAAAAGTATCACAAAAAAGTGTACATTTAGGCGCAGAAGTATTATTTCTCATACAATGGTATAGTTAGTACTTATAAGTAAATTATAACTAAAACATATTCAAAAGTTGCAAGTAATCATAGTTCAATTCAGATGTTGTTTTTTATATGAATGTTTCCAAGATTCAATAACTTTTTTGGGCTACTTCTTCCTTGCATAAACATAAGGGAGTGGTGAAGAGGCCAATGCTGCCCAATTGAAAACACAGTTACGTTACTTAACTGTGATAAAATATCTATACTCATATTTAAAGAGGTTTGTAAATTTGGATGTAGGGGGTGATCTTCGAAACTATAGATCCGGTTTCAATTTTTTTTAACAAATCGGAAGCTACATTTAATCAACTGAGTCTATCTCTCTTGAGTCTATGACACTTGGCTATAATGATAGCCAAGTTGTGTCATAGACTCATAGGTTATAATAAAAAGGTTCCCATGGGATAATTGTGGACCATAACGTGAGTGAAACCGTGTAAAAAAGCTGGTCATCTGTAAATGACATAAGCAGAATGTAATTGGCTAGGAGGCTTTTTGAGGGTTATATAATACACGGTATGACTTTTAAAGAGTTCTGATTCTAAATATTACTTTGCCATATAGAATACGTCCATCATCATCATAATGTTCCCACTGCTGGGACACAGGCCTCCTCTCTATGAGAGGGAGTGGGCTGTATTCCACCACGCGGGCCCAGTGCGGGTTGGTAGATGTTACATGTCTTCGAATTTTTAGTTCTAGGACATTTTTAAAACCAAGGAGTTTTCAATTAAAAAGATTTTAATATGACAGAAACAGTGGAAATATTCCATTCCCGATACTTTTAGTGCAGCCTGTGTATAAATTATTTTGTTATTTAATACATTTATAAAATTTTCATGGTTCTTCACTATGTTTTCCTTCACCGTTTTGGAGGGCAGCGGTGATTAAATAAATTACACAAAGTAATGCGCCAACCTGGGTTCGAACCCACGGCTTACTGCTCGTAAGTCGGGGCTGCCACCACTGGGCCACCGATGCTCTCGATAGAATAAGTTGTTAGTCATCAATAGTCATAATTATGTAAAGCTTTACTAGGCCAACTAAACTGTAAGTCAAACTTAGTTTCAACTTAAAAATAAACTATCCAGCATCGAGTGTTCCACTTTTATGCTGCGACAGTTGTTTTTCCCGCGTCATTGGCTTCGGTGCTTTATTTAACCGCTTCATTGATTTACTGGATCCAACGTTGCAGTCTGACCAACTGGAATTATCGTACGATATGCTACACAAATATTATCAAACAACGTTAGAAACGGCCCTGGGACTGGTGCAGGTTCAAACATTTAAGTATATTTCTTTGATCTGCTACGTGACTATGTCATGTATAATATGTATATGTTACCGGCCAAACCCGATTTCAGGCCAAACTAGTTTGTCCTAGGCCAAACCGGTTTACTGGTTTATCGTGTCAGGATATACTTACCCAAACAAATATTTACAATGCGCCCAACTTGGATGTGGCATCGCTCGCTCAGCTCGCGCGTTTATGGTCACAGTTCTAACCTAACCTAACCCATTTAGATGGGGTGCAGAGTCCTTTTGATTGAGTTTGGCCTAGGACAAACTAGTTTAGCCGGAAATCGGGTTTGGCCGGTAACATATACACCATACTTATTAGTAAATTGATGAACTTAAAGGTATCTTTTTACTGTCGGGAAAGGTTACCTGCAGTACTATAAATGTCATAGGTCTACAAACAGATCCTTGACAGTGGTCACGGGTTGTCAGTAGCCCGAAAGCCTGACTGACAAGTTTACCATGGAGGATAATGTTACCCAGTTATTGGGCTTTGGAGCTCAGATTAGCAGTCATAACATGACGCCTGTAATACCTTAACGGTTAGGCAGAGCTGTATCCATTAATACACCGACATTTCGCTAGAACAGTTATGTTTAAGTCCCATGTAATAAGGGGCGACCCTATAGCCATTAACCGGGCACAAATCCAGACTCCGGCTGCTACTGATGAAAAAACACAATAACACTATGCCCGACCTGGGAATCCAACTCAGGACCTGATAGCCAGCAGTCGCACTTATGACCTCTCGACCAACGAGGCAGTCTCTTTGTAAAATACTAGCTGTCCGGCGCAACTTCGTTTGTGTCACATTTTCCCCGTTTTCGCAACATTTTTCATTGCTGCTCCTCTCCTATTGGTCTTAGCGTGATGATATATAGCCTATAGCCTTCCTCGATAAATGGGCTATCTAACACTGAAAGAATTTTTCAAATCGGATCAGTAGTTTCGGAGCCTATTCAATGCAAACAAATAAATAAACAATCAAATCTTTTATCTTTATAATATTAGTTTAGACTATACTATTGGTATTCAGCTGCATCTAGTTAGATTGGAAGTAGACCAAGGCTGATGCAGGCAAAATGATGAGTTATGTTTTTGTCCACAGACTGCTTCTATCGCTGCCGGTGTGCACGCAGAGATTGTTGGTGCTACTCTTCGGCACGTTTCGGGTCATGGCGTCCAACGCTGATAAAGCAGGTGAGATACTTATTTACACATTGGACTTAACTTTCAGCATTCGGTTAGACTGAAAACCGACTGCAACGTAGTTGGGAAAAGTAGCCATTTCCCTGGCAGCGGGATTTGGACCAAAAATTATTGATAAAGCACCTATTTTGGCAGTATTGGAGCCACCTGTTTGGTTATCCAGAGATCGTTGTTTACTGACCTAAAACTTGTTCGTGTGGTTTGTAAGTGTTAGTACAAGTTGGTAAGTAATAAATAAATAAATAAATAAATACAAAATAAATAAAATCGATTTGAAATACATGTAGGACTTATTATGCACATGCTGCATAAGTTTAAGTCCTACCCTTGGACGTATGTAAATACTATAGTAGATAAAAAGCTCGTCGCTTGTAGATTTTATTGAGTGCAACGGGAAAATTATCATCAATCAAAACATTTTACAATATTGTTCAATATCTCGGTTTTAAGTTGTCTTTTCTCACTTCAGTCCCGAACTCGCACATTATTAATCCTTCCGGCCGTCACTCAAAATTGCTGTCAGCTTACTTCATAGGCTTTGTAGCTTTGGAATTTCACACAATATTTACAATGAGGCCACTTGCGAAATAATCTAATTAAGATTAACGCAATGAGTAACTGCAAATAAAGTAACACTAAAATGTAGTTAACAAATATTTGAATTGACTAACTTGAGAAATGTTGGTGATAGTTACTGCAGAATTTTTCACAAGCCGGAGATTCGATAATGATCTGAATGTTCTGATTAGGGTTGATTATGAATTATGATGTTATGTGCATGACAGTACATTTGGCAGTGGCCTGACGAAAGTCATTAGTGGTAATTATGCCAATTACACGCGAGCCTGCGTGGGCCAGCGTGATGCAACGGCTTTACATTCATTGTGCGATTATTTAATGTTCCCCCAGAACGTCTCGGCGGATTATTTGTTGGCCTAGTTCGTGATGACGTCTTCGGTTTAGTAGCTTTGGTCGTAACCTTTTTGATCTATTATATTTATATTAATTATTTGGGTCGCGCTGTGCTGTCCTACTTTCTGCGAAAAGTCGCGATTTCACAGGAAATGTCACTGTTTCCATCGGGCGGAAAATATTCCGTTTTCTTTTAACGACCTTTCCTATTTGCCTAGCTTGCAAGACTGTTAAGGTAGTCTGAAGTAATATTAATTTAATATGTCACGATTCAATCCTCGTTCGTCGCATAACATTGTGTATGCTTTGCATATTAAAAGGCTATTTGTCGTCTTAACAATGATTTACTCCCATGTCTTCTCATGATTCTATTCTTCTATCGTATAAACACACATGTTAACTGATCGTATGACTGACTCTAAGTAACAATCGTCGTGCGTCTTTTAATACGTATACAGTTTTCCGTCACAATGTCATCGTCGCCGACAAAAGCGTCGTGTGCGTTTGTGAGGCGCATATACGGTTCACTTGGGCTCTTTATCGAGCCTTATTTAATGCGACGCACGTGCGTCTGTCTGAGCGTCATTGTCGTCGCAGGTACTGATATGTAAAATATTATGCTAATAACTGCTGTTTAGAGATATGGACACCAGACTGGTTTTGCATGCTCCAATTGTGACAGGCTTCTTATTTAAAGACTTCTCGCATGACTGCTTAACCGGCAGCTGCAGAATGATCTTTTGGCTTTTAAGTTGCTTTTTTTGGAGACTAATTAAATTCAACTTCTTCCAGAGCTGCGATTAACTGGTTTTTTCTCTGATATTTCTTTTTACTTCACACTCAAATTACTGTAAGAATAATTAAATCAATTCATGCCATCCTGTTATGACTTATGTAGTTATGTATGACGATTACGATGTTCAGTTTTTGTGTATTTTTTTTTCAATACTAAGAAAATTCTCTTCATACGCCATTGCGTGTAACAGTTCAATACCACTTATGCATTCTGAAGACTTCTGTTTTAATTTAAAACCTGGCTAATTACAGTAATTTGCCGCTTAAATAGTTCCTTTTTTTTGTATCCGTTAATTAGATAAAACAGCCAAGTTGAACGACTTCACTGTTTTAAACGAACAAGGGAAAAAAGTTAATTCGTTTTCCGTGAATTTCTTGTGCTTTATTTTTCTTGACAAAAAGCGTTATGCTAAATGGCCTGTTTTAAAGATATCTGCTACCCCGAGAGATCATCAGTATTTGTAGTGAGTGAATCATCAATGTTGGCAAATAATGTGTTTCAAACAAATGTGTAATTGTTTTTAGGTACAGGTATGACATCCGAAGCCCTGGGCGTGTCGGTAGCCCCATCATTTTTCCACTCTTGCGTGTCGGACGGCAAAACAGCCACAATGGAGGACGTTCAGAGATTCAAGGTCAGTTCTCTCATTATCTGTCATATGTCACACAATACTGAAAGAGGTTTCATATGATTTAATGGGCCATGGCTCGAATACATGGAAATGTTAAATAAGTAATGACATTATTGATTGGCGATATAGTTTGTTCGACGTTGCCATGGCGTCCTGTAAACTACGCTTCCTTCTACTGAGTCATAGGTGACTTACTACTTTTATGAATCCACTGTATGATGAAATGATAAGTTCTAATGTATTTAAAGTCTCGTCAAACTATGACTAAGTTGAGATTATCAGATTTATCAAGCATTTCCTTTAAAAACATTTCTTGGTAACACGACAGCTGTTTGTAATTCAGTTAATAAGCGGTTGATGATACCATATGGTTAGTTCGATCTAACGTTTACTAAACTCAGGTTAAATGTGTGTTTATGGGGAGTGAATGCGCTTTGTAAAGTGATACATGGATGTGTCGCACTTTGTGAACGCTGCACCACTATCGACGATTAAACATATCGAGTTTCGGTGTAATCACCTGATGTGGACATGTGTTTTATGTATACGTTTTTTTTTGTACCGGTCGCTCATCGGTCATCACACGACTTTATTGAGTACTTAGTTACAATAAAAGTACATAGGCGGTGTTTTATCTTTTATATCTATGTCAACCGCTGTATTTAGTCATATCGACTCATAAATGACCCATGTCATTATCAGGTGTCTTTTGTGTGTCTTTTTCGGGGAGGAGCTCGTGTAGTCGTTTCATTTTTGGTGTTTTTTTGTGGAATAAAGTTTTATTGTATTCTATTCAAAATAATAACAGTCGCTCGGGTCGCTCTTTAGGTTAAGCCGTACTTGCCTAGGTTGGTCCGTGGATGGGTGACCACCCATCACCTACCAAGTTTCCTTCGTGCTTTGCACGTTAGGCGTTGGTCCCGACTGTTATTTGTAGATCTTTGACAGTCGTTACAGGTAGTCAGTGAGCCGAAAGTCTGCCAACCAGTCTTACCAAGGGGTATCGTATTTCCCAGTACTAAGTGGGTTGTGGAGGTCAGATAGGCTGTCGCTCCATGTAAAATACTGATACTCAGCTGTATCCGGTTAGATTGGAAGACGACCCGATTATGTATTTTTCAGGTTAGGTATCCCGCCTTATTTCGAAGTCGGAACTTATTGTGAAAACTCTTTTCTTTTGGAGTGTTTGAACACTTTTTCAGTGAGACATACAATTAGCTAGAAGTGACTAATTAATATAACTAATGAACACCTTTCTACCCTTTGTTTTAATTTACTCCAAAGTCTTAAATGGCAAGTGTATAAAGTGATTCATATCGAAAGTCATTGTCAAAAGAAATTGATCTAAGTCAACGGCAACAATAAAGGCGTACACCAAGAAAGCTAACAACATAATCTTGATATCGTAATACATAGTCAATAAACAGTTTTTTATCAGCAATGTCGAGTGGGACTCTAATAGTGTTTCTTATCTGATACAACGGTTGAATTTAAATTATCTTATGCTTTCTTGTAAGCGCATTGTAATGCGTTTGATATTGTAAGATTGCTCACTTTTCTTTATATCAAACTAGTTGCTACCCGTGACTTCATTCACGTGGAAATTTTGATGTGTTTTAAAGAGATAAATTATACATATAAACTTTCCTCATGAATAATTCTGTCTATGGATGAAAACCGCATCAGAATCCGTTGCGTAGTTTAAAAGATCTAAGCGTACGGACGGCGGGAAGCGAGTTTGTTTTATACTATGTAAAGATATCTAATGTCGTGCCAGCAATTCGACACGGCATCGACCTATCTTGAGCCTTGGGCCGATCAGGAAAAGCTTTCATTTCCATCAACTTCCTGCCCAAGGGCGGGACAAGTCCCATGTTACTTGGGGTCGCCGCAACTCGTTTTTTCTTCCATTCTCCTCTGTCAAGCGTCACGCTATCATTTACTGCTTCTTCGTTCATATAATTCATCACACAATCCATCCATCGTTTCCTTGGTCTTTCTCCCTCTCGATCCATCAACATTTAATTCCCCACTCATTCTGTCACATGCGATTCGTCTCTCCCCATCACAATGCCCATACCAAGACAGTCGATTCCCTTTCAAGTTTTCTGTAACTCTCTAGCTCTCTCAAACTTCTCCTCTAATTCGTTACTCGATCAGGAAAAGCTTTATGTTGGTGTTGGTAAGTCCTGTCGTCCGAATTGAAACGAGGAGAATGTCTTTTTCCCTCAAACCGATTCTTCGTCGATAGTGTGGTCCCTCCGCCCCTCCCTGAGGTGGGTAGCGAGACTATCTCTCCAGGGTGCGCCAGACATAATTGCAGTAGCATTCGTAGAGGCTATTTCATTTCACTACCGCCTTTGGCACTAAACTTTATAGTTACGACTTACTGCACTTTTCTTAAGTGTCGTAGCTAAGTAACTAGACCGCAGTTTGATCGATCGAAGAAACTGAATTTCATGATTTGTTACATAAAGTTCTTAATATTTAACTTTATTAAAATGACAGCTGTCAGGATGTACATAATTAAGCCGATAATTTTATTTGGACAATGAATTTTATAGTTTAATTTAATTGCCCTTAATTAATTATCCATATTTACATAGCGTAAAATACTGACTGCATGTATACTGAATATGTAATTGCTTATTTCCTTATGTTATGGGCAAAGCTACTAGTCCTTTAAGTTTGGCAGCTGTCATTATAATCAAGTTTGATTTTTTGGACTATAATAACAAAGCATTTTTCTTCTTCTGAATTTTAATATTTCCTTTTTTTTTTCGACCGACCGTCAGGCCTAGCTGCTTTTTCCTCGTGTCTTTGTGTATGTAAGTAATTATAATCACTCCGATAAACTCATAGATCTCAACATAACAGATAGATGTGTTGCTGGGTAGATTATTGCGCCACTTCTTCTTTTTCTGTGATGAAGAAACACCCGCTGTTTTGGGACTATCTTTGTCATTTTGATATTTCTCACTCTTAGTTTTTAGTAAATGACTTTTAACGATTTCGAAATGGCCCTGATCCGAATTTCCATCACATCTGGCTGTACTGAAAGGAAAAAGACCAAGCTACCGACATGTGTGTGAACATTTCTGACTTACTTAACTTCATCTAAGCCGTATGGTCGTACGTCGGAGCATTCCACGGTTTTTATGACGCATTGCAAAGTTAGATGACTGCCAATTGCGATGACGTCATAGTTCATTAATTAATCTTTTTCGTAGTATCGAAGATTTTCTTATTGTCTTCGATATGCCTTGCGGTTTTCATTCTTCTTATCGAAGTGATCGGCTCCAGATTTTTCGTTTTGATCTGATTTCCCTTCCATTATAAAGTATGTATGGGTAAATATTTGTGGTGGATTTAAAACTATTTTTCTTAATTGATTTTCAGCTGAAATACGTATAGATTTTTTGGGCCAAGAATCTTCTTGGGCGTACACAGAAAGAACCCACCAAAGATCCATCACTATCGGATCAATGGTTTAGGCACCCATAAAGGACGACAAACACTCGTACATAAATTTTTATTTACATAGATTTACCGAAATGATTATTCATTGAAAGATATCAGTTTCAAAACATTAGATTATTGATTACAGGTTTCATATACAGGGTGTAACGGAAAGGGTTTGTACATACTTAAGGATGTGCTACAGACCATCAAACTGAACATGTTTCTCCATCAGACCAACATCGTCATAGCAAAACAAATATCAGCTGCCCCATACATTTGGGTCGAATAGGTGTTGAAATTGCGTATGGGGCAGCAGATTATTTTTTCGTTATTACGACGTTTGTTTGTGGAGACACATGTTCAGTTTAATGGTCTGCAGCACACCCTTAAGTATGTTTCCTTTCCGTTACACCCTATATATTCGGTATCGATCGTATTCGGATCTATTGAGATAGATGCATGTTGATAAATCTAAAACTATCAGAGATTTTAAAGTTAAGAAAAATTACAATTAAATAAAGGTTCTCAAAAATCTTTTAATACAGTCCACATCGGTTGATTGCACCAAATGTAAAATAAATATATATACTTACCTAAGAGCGTTACTGTAAATAGCTTATAACTGTGTTCACTAAAACTGTATTTAAACATGCGTCCAAAGGCTGAAGTGAACGTGAGTATAACGTTGTACATTATACAACCAATCGGTTTTACTTTCCAACGCGTTACTTATGTAGCTCGTACAATGCTTTCGTTACCGGCTTCAATAATTTATGTTTTACGCATTTTACTGTACTCATTACATGCTTGCTATTTGATGTTATGTGGTTTTGCATAGTTTTTATTGGTAGTTTTGTTATGCATTTATGATTTTAGTTTATGGCCGTATAATGGCGTGTTGAATTTTTGAAAAAAATGGACACACAATTATTAATTTCAGAGATTTAACACAATCACAATCGTGAGAGTCCGCTCTTCAAAGTCGACATTTTCTAAAAGTTTTCATGCGGTTTTATGTTTGGCTGGATACTTGAACACACGTCAACACATAAAACTTTATATTTCCAGTATAACATGACCTTGCTTTGTATAGGTTTCCCATTCAATGAGATATCCG
This sequence comes from Cerastis rubricosa, assembly GCA_949152445.1. Classification (NCBI taxonomy): domain Eukaryota; kingdom Metazoa; phylum Arthropoda; class Insecta; order Lepidoptera; family Noctuidae; genus Cerastis; species Cerastis rubricosa. The sequence continues at coordinate 8,570,141 of OX424547.1, forward strand.
CATAAACTTGTTTTGTATAGCTTGACTGGTCGTCGTGCGAACATATTTTTTCGCTTTGTACGTCGATGTAAATATCATACTGCAGACAATTCGCAACAAAATATTTGTACCTGTAGCAAAATATTTTATCTTTTGTTCCTTATTATAGACCAATACAATAAAAACCATCCTCAAGTACCCCGTTCTTGAGGTAAACTTCCAAAGAATAGATATTTTCTTCATAGAATGCTTGCGTTGTGTCCCTTATCAGTTCAGTAGCATCACCTATTTATTTTTTCGACCCCACACTGATAAGCTTGATTCATGGATTCTTGGAGTTACTCACATCCTGCGTGCAGTTGACTGAACCTGTCTAACGAAATTTCGTAATATGTACTTACTGAAATAATGCTTTATGATTGAGTAAACTGTGTGTGTCATGCAGGCTCGCATGATAATCTATCACCTAACAGGCTGGTGATAGATTATCATGCGATTCACAATTATTGAATTTATAGTTGACAAATATAAGATTATATTTATAGAATGTCTCATATATTATTAATTGGAAGAAGACAATCTTTTTTATTTTTTTGGTAGGCTACCTAGTGTCCCACTGCTGAGCAAAGGCCTCCCCTTTCTCCTTCCATACCTCTCAATCTTGTGCGATCTCTGGCCATGTTAGCCCCGCAATCAGGATCAGATCGTCAAGCCACCTTCGCCGTGGTCGACCTCTACGACGCTGTCCTTCCTCAGGCGTCCAGTGTGTTACCATCTTTGCCCATCTCTCCGGGTGCATCCTTGCTACGTGGCCTGCCCACTCCCACTTCAGCCTGGCTGTTTTTTCTCCAACATCAGCCACTTGAGTTATGGATCGCAGGGTGGTGTTTCTAACGCGATCTATTCGCTTAACACCTATTATGCTGCGCTCCGCTTTATGTCTGTAAATTGTCTGCATGAATTTTAATGTATAATTAAAAAGTTACTTAATTTTAGAGGAGAATACAGCATTTTTGATTTTCTAGTTTCAACATGTCATACATACAGGTTGGAAGGGGGTACATCGGCGCACAAACAATTGACACATATCCAGTTCTAAAACCTGCTGTTGTCATTTTGACTTTTGCAGATTAAAAAAAGTTATCGATGACTAATTTCTATGTGGAGTTGAATCATCAGAAATGTACTGAAATACGTAATGGTTTGTGCGTCGATGTATCTTCAAATCTTTTTCTAAAGGAAAAGTTGTCAGATGTATACATACATGCGACAACTTTTCCTTTTGAAAAAGAAATTGGTTCTCCATGCATGTTTCTCACGATTCCATATTGTATTGAAATTAACAGAAAGCAACAGTGAAATGTATCTCATACTGTTGCATGATGAATTGTTCACTCCACTCTATAGTGAATCATTGAAGTCTTTGACATGAGTGTTGAGGAGCTTCAAGCTAATATTTAAGTGAAATTGTACGGAGGTTTTGTGTAAGTAGAACATCCGTTTCTTTTTTGTTATGTCCTATTTAGATATCAACACCATCACGACTGCGGAGTATAGCTATCGAATTTAATATCACTTTGTAAATTTGTATTGCGACAGTTTATCCTCACTTCTTCCTAAAGCTACTTAACCCTTAACTGCCCACCAGGTGGCGACCCGCATCATGCGTCAACTGATCGAGCAGTTCAGTGCGGGCGACCTCTTCGGACGAGATAACTACGAGTACTACGCGCGGGTGACGGGCCGCATCCTGAGGGTCAAGGACGAGTGGATATGCTCGTTCAGAGACCCGCCCCCGCCGCGGCATCATCGCGATCAGGAGGCTTATGCTAGTATGTATCAGACGACATTGACGACAGTTTTTGGCAGATATGTTCCCCGCCCAGTAATACTATAGCTGAGCCAGCAATTATAACAAAAACCACTTGCATCGAAACTCGCAGCAATGCTGCATAGCAGAAAAAATAAGTATGGTGGTAGTACTTCCAGAGCTATGGGGTGTAGTCAGTGGTGTGCTTAAGGCGCAAGAATACGACAAGCCCATGTGGCGAGCAGACTGTTCACAAATCCCAAAAATCATGAAGAGTAGTACCGCCAGTATGATCCATGGGTATGCGTGTTGTTGTAACAACAGGCACATATTGTGTCATTTCGGTAATGTGTCTGGGACATAAACGTATCGCAGGCGGGCAACCAGGGTTGGTGACCGTCTGGTAATTCGCTAAAAGTATCGCCGAAAAATTAAGACAGTTTCTCATAGCCTTCAAGGCTTTGAGAAACTGTCCTAATTTTTAAGTTTTGTCGCTTTGTCTAGCTCTTCTCTTATCGTTGCTGAATTCACAATTTACATGTGCTCTAGTATTACCACAAACACCAACAAGGTCACACTCCACGTTAAATTGTAGATAACAATTAACGATTACAGCGTACTTTTGTGTCTTAAGAGGCTTACACTACCTTACAGCTATACTCGACCTATATGATAATATTTATAACCGTGAATAATAACATTCGCCCGAACTTAGAGTAACTATTAAAATAATAGACTCGTATAGTAGTGGCTGGTAGACGTAAGGGCACAGACTTACAATTATGACTGACAAGTATCTATAACTGTAGGTTCGAATCTAGACGGACGCGATACTTGTGTCATTTATTCAAACACCACTGATCTGTATTAGCAGTTACAGAAAACTTCGTGAGGCAACCAGCATGTCCTAGAACAGAAAACATCGAAGATGTTTGACATCTACCAACCCGCAATGGGCCCGCGTGGTGGATTACAGCTCACTCTCTTCTCATAGAGAGTGGGTCTGTGATCTAGCGGTAGGAACATTTTATGCTGATTGCAGAATCAGCATACAATGTTGAAAGTCTAAGTCGAAGTTTTTGTGCAAATTACTGTAATTGTGACCGAAACAGGCATAGCATTATATCCGTTTCAGTCACAATTGCAGTAATTTGCACAAAGACTAAACATACTACTAATCTTCTCAGATTTTTGACTGCAAATTAAGAAGATCTCACAGATAATATTCAGTCGTATTTACATAAACATGCATGAGAAACTTAAACAGACATTGTTAGTAAAACACGGAAACCGAGCGTCGTGTTATGGGAGTCTTTGGCCACAACACACATTGTCCCAACAGTTTTATTGAGCCAAGTCTTTGCATCAAGGACGCTTTATAAGAATTATTTAGTTGGAAATAATTATTAAGATGGTTGACGTTGATTCATTTATACGTTTACTAGCAACCCGCTCCTGCTTCGCGACTTAACAAAACACGGAGGTTTCTAATTAATATGTGAGTTTAATGATCATACACGATTATCAGATACGATTCCCGCGTAGTCAGTATAACGATATGAGCAGCAAACTCAAAAAAAAAATCATCGATAATTAAAAAAAATTACAGCTGTACCATACAAAAGTGTCAGTTACATGTCAAAATGTATAAAGCAGAAGTTTTTTTTTTAATTTCCCATGAAAACTTTCTACATGGGGGCTGTGTACCTTCACCCTGTATATTATTTATTATTAAAAAACAAACCTTGCAGAATTATTTTACTAAATGATTGAGAAACTTGCATCAAATTCTGTTGCGCGGCACAATACACATACGTTTTCATGCAGACAAACATGAAAAGCGACTATTTTATATTACGTGTAGATTATAAGATTTGTCGAAGTTTTGTCCGTATTTAGTTCATGATTGTAAGGTGTAGCATTCATCATCATCATCATCATTTCAGCCCAAAAGACGTCCACTGCTGGACATAGGCCTCCCCCAAGTCACACTGACATTTTGGGGGGTTTAGCCATAATCGCCACGCTTGGCAGGCGGGTTGGCAATCGCAGTACGGTTGTTACAAAAAGCACAGAGAACGCTGCTACCCATTCTCTGGCAAGTCCCTTAGTTGCCTCTTACGACACCCACGAGAAGATATGGGATGGTGCTATTCTTTACGTCCGACACCATACAGAGCATTGTAGCATTAAAGTTGTGTAATTATAAATATATAATTACACAACTTTAGGATCAAGAAGGTTTTTGAAAATTTGTATCAAGACTCGTTGCGCCGGCATAATAATTAAAATATAATTAAGATTGATATCATGATTTGAATATGCATTAGAGAACAGCAGAATTGAAGATGTTTCATTTTATTATTTTTGTTCACAGGACAATTATCTTTGGAGGCAGAAAAAACATGGCTGCAATGCGAATGTGATCGTTGGGGCAACAAATTTAATTTAGAAGGTAAATATCTAACATTATTTTTATAAAATTTACTTTGTCAAAGGAATTATTTCCTAATAAATAGTACATTTTTCGCAGGTCATCCGAAAGAAAGTCGTTTAAGTTGTTAAAAATAGTCAAGTTACAAAATTCATAGCAAATAATATTATAATTTTTGGTGAGTTTTGAACGACACTTTGTGAACGAGTTGAATAACATCCACAGTTAATTTTCATACTTCATATATCTACGATTTGTTTTAAACATGGGTTTTGGTAGCACAATTTGTAGATTAGGGTTTTGTAGCCACTACACTATAAACGCCAAGTTTTTTGACAGTCACGGTCATGAAACGTGCGAATAAGATGGCTCGTACCATCTCGCTCCCGCTTTTTGTGACCGCGGCTGTTATGAACCTCAGCGTATATTTTTATAATAGTAGACCCGTGTATGAGTTTGATTTCATCTTTGTGTAGGTAATAGTTAGTACCTGGGATTACTAACGGGGTCTGGATCATTTAAAATGTTATTTTTAATCCTAAGTAACAACATAGAAGCGGATCGAACTTGAACTGTTTCATGGAAACTGTTATATTACTTGATATTATTCAATTTTGAAACAAAGGAGTGAATTTTCAGGGATTTTCGCATCTTGGATTGTCCTCCGCTGCAATGTGTTTCCGACAAATAAATGTTTATTTCTCTAAAAAAAATAATCTTGGGATTATTATCTTTAAACTCCAAATTAAATTTAAATTCCTGAGGGACTTTAAATCGATGTATAATATCGATCTAATATAATGGTTCTTCTGTGATTAAATAATAAAAGCACTTAAACTAATCCGGTGTTAAATGATAGTTAGAATGACATTTATCTTATTGAATTCAAAACCATCCCACGTAAGATTTAATAAACATGAAATTCCCAAACATCTTTAAACAAACTGGCAACGGAGCTCCGTCGATTATTGACAAAACTATCTTGAACAAGAACTCGTTACATACTCGCGAGAAAGATCCCAATGTGTGAAAGCATTATGATGACATGTGTCTTTAAATTCTCAAATAACTATCACTAACGTTCTGTTTTTAGGGTTCCGTAGTCAACTATAAGGGTTCCTCCCTTATAGTTTCGCCATGTCCGTCTGTCTGTCTGTCCGCGGTTTAGCTCAAAAACTATTGGTACTAGAAAGTTGTATTTTGGCATGAGTATACACGTTAATAACGCCAAAAAGGTGGTAAAATAACATTTTTAAAAAGACTATTGTTTAGGGTACCTCCTCATGTAAATTGGGGATGATCTTTTTTTTTTTCGTCCTTCCCATAGTGTGGGATATCGTTGGATAGGTCTTTCAAAAATATTAGACCATTTTTTGATTAAGTAAACCATTCGTGACTTATCAAGCTTTAATGTTCCTATTTTCGTTAGGGTCAAGTGTCGCCCCCCTCTACAGACTAAACGGTTGTAGTTAGAAATACAAATGTCACGGCAGTTGTACCTATATATAACGAAGTTTAAAGGAAAACTATCACACTTAAGTGGGCTTTACAAGTTTTCGAGTAGTATAATATTAGGTTAGTATAATAGTAGACAAATTTTATTTGACTCGAAAATTTCGAACAACTCCATAGAAATGTCGATAAATGGCGCTAAGCGTCAGTTGTATCGCGCTGTTTCATTCCTAAATAAGTATTATAAAAAAGACAGTTGTTGTTGTTGTTTGTATTGGAAGTCAAATTAGGTAGGTAGTCATATTTGGCTTTTAGTTAGAGCATGCTACGAAACTTTCAGTCAGCGAATACGACCCGCACTTAGCTGTTATAAAAACTACGGAACCCTACACTGCGCGTGGCCCGTCACGCACTTGACCGGTTTTTTCTTAGCGTGTTGGTATCAATTTAAATTTAGTCTGCCCAAAACTTGTCAGCATTAGGCCAAACCAATGAGCACTCTCACTCAAATCCTACCTCCAAATTAATATGTACTTCAATCCTTGTGTGAGGACTGGTTTCCAAAAAAGTCGAGACTAGTCGAGCAGAAAAATTACGTTCAAGACTCGACCATTGTGATTGGTCGATTGCCACAAACCCCAACTCCACTCTTGTCGTCTCCGGTCATTCCTCAATGACCCTCGTGCCTGCAAAAAGATCAGGTTTCCAGTACGTACATGGAGTTTCTTGCCGGTTCTTCTGCATAGGAAACGATCCTACCGAACCGTGCACCTTTCCTCGACGTTTTATAAGTCCCATGTAGGCCTATGTGAAATAAAAATATTTTGATTTTGATAAAAGTCGGGAATGATTGGTAAAATAGTCAATAATAAAGTAAAGGGTATTAAATAGTCTCATGTGTATGCGATGGCTGATTGCACATAAAGACACAGGTGCAGAAAAACATAAAATAAAACAGTTGTATTGTAGCGGCATCTATCACGCTACATGCGAACTAAAAATCCTACATCGTGCAAGCAGAGTTTTCAGCGAGAATATTTTACATAAATATTCAACCACCCGATATAGAACAACCGAACAAAGGGAGGGAGACGAACCTCCCTTTATCTTTTATTCCTTAAATCTCTATAATAAAAAAGGTGCATCTTTATGCAAGCACACTCTGATGAAAACCGGGCCTCTCTGTTAGCAGTAGATTGTATAGAGTTCAGTGGATTGTCTGGCAGGGCTGTCGAAGTCGGAGGAGTGCCAGTCCATGCCGGCGCTGGCGGGCAACGGCGGCGCGGGCGCGGCGGGTGGCGTGCTCGGCATCATCCCCGAGCACAGTCTGCTGGACTCCTGCACGCGACTGTCCATATCGCTCGAAGAGAGCGTTTTTAAAGTACGTATTATATATATAATACATGGTAGAAACAGAACCTTCACGAAGCCGTCAACCAAGCATTCTGTACATCAAACTAAGTAACCTTTCAAAAAAAATCACACTATAAAAAAGTCACCTAAAAACGATTGCAATGTCGAGGAGTGCCTTTCGGTTTCGTTAAGGGTCTATTTTATCCTTTTTTTTTATTATCTATAGGCTCGCGCTTGACCACTATCTCACCTGATGGTAAGCGATGATGTGGTCGACGGTGAAACACGCTTGCCTAGAAGAAACCTATTCACTCTTGACTTAAAGACCTTTAAATCAATATCAGCTTATGAACGTCCTACTGCTAGCACACGACCCACGACTATGATTGAGATGTGCTTCCGGGCGAATGGTAAAAGATATTGTTTGTATACCCGTAGTTTTGTGAGACGAGCGTATGATTGTCGTGTGAAATACCTACATGCGAACCCAGTGCGGGTTGTAAAAAGAAGTACGTATAATTAAATTAAACCCATATGTATTGTAGAATTATATCCAATGATATCAGCAAAATTCAGAGTTTAAAATCCCTAAAAAATCTTTCTTGACACGCCGACAGTGAAATCAAGAAATTACAAGGGCGATATCGAAATTGCCACTTTTGGTTCGTTTAGCTTTACCAATCACAATTAGACTGGGTAGTCTAGATCGTTTACAAAATATTAATTGGATAATTCCATGAAACGGTGAAGACTTGTGAAGACATTGTGATTGGTTGTATATCTTTATATAAACTTTTAAACTAATATTTTAAAGAGGTAATATTTGATTGTTCGTTACGAATTTTTAAAAAATACAAAATTTTCGCTAACGAAGTCGCGGGCGAAGTGCTAGTTCTTCTATATTTTTATTCTGAACTGTGCGATTTGTCGTTGCGATAAGCCGGATAAATGTAAATAAAACCGGCATCCAACAAAAATACGGTAAATACAAAGGATACCGATAAGATAACAAGGTTCCTACCGTTTTTTTTTCTTAATCGTGATAATTGAACTTCATAAAAGCAAATCGATAACTGGAGCAGTATCACAAATATTAAGGTCAAGTAAATTCGCGACACGATAATGCAAGGCACAATCAGTTTCCGTTTGCAACCGGCCAGGTATCTGAATACATCGTTTTCGTGAAGTCTTACTAAAATGGAAGATTCTAGAAAAGTGTGTATTTCAGTCATAAAGTTTTTAGTTTGTGTCTATCGTCACTTCTGATAGGACGTGCAGTGTAAAACATAAATCAAATGAGTTCTTTTCTTTTCTTTAATCTACATTTTTTTAATTAACGTTGTGTTTGATTTAGTTATGAGTAGTGGTAAGAAATCAAAATTGGGTAATTTTGATTGAGGGGCAATTTCCGTATTATTTACATTTATTTATATTGTTCGCATTTTACTCTTAGTCTTGTCAAAAATACTTGACTAATTTAAATAACATAGGTATATGTAAAAGAATTTGACATTGATTATCGCTGGAATGAGATTGCTACGGAATTTGAGCGTGTTTATTAGTTATTTTTCAACCTTTAAAACATAATTTTATTAAAACCTCATCAAAAATATTTCAGGTATCTGTGAGCTCATCATCTCAATCATCGCGCAGCAACTCAAGTCCCCACATGACTCTAGAAGAGTTAAGAGCCATCAACAAGTACGCGGAAAGCACCAAGAGCCTCTCCTACCTACCCCAGGTACGTTATCAACCGCTATGCTACTACATGACTAATTTACTACCTATTCTGATAATTTTCAATAACTTTGACTATGTTCTCAAAACGATTCTTGTCTCTCTTTCTCTGTTATGTGGTGTTTCAGAAATCATTTTTTCACGAAAACTTATCTCAATATTAGTACGATTTGTGAAAATTAATAACACATCTTTAAAAAAAAACCTACTCTATTATACTGTTTTTTTTAATCATGATTAACAAGGTTATAAAAATGTAAAAATCCAAATTTTTTTATCACATAAATGATGACTTCTGAAATGGTTCTAACAGTCCATATAAGTATGTGTTCTGTTGACATATAATCCCCTTGAATAAATAACATAATATACTAGGTGTTGCTCACACAAAAAAATACAAAACAGGACACCTTACCGACACATAAAATGATCACATCATATATGGACGTCTTTGAATCCTTTAAACTAAATAACTTGTATAAAGAATATTGTTTCAATTCTAGCGCTCACTGAGGAACATGTTTTATAAGACTAAGTGATGGTGACGAGAATATTCTCAGTATCCACCTGTAGATTCTAAGTCTGTTTCCCCTGTTCTGTCTATTATGAAGTAACGTGGACCGCTCGCCAAAGAAAACAAGATACTATTCTAAATTGTAGTACAAATTATCGAGTAGGGTTGATGATAATTATATATGTAGCTAAATTTTGATATAGGGCCCCAATTGGCATACATTGGCAAAAGTACTTTTTGTATAGCAAAGAGTACAATTGAAAAGCGATATAAAAATAATCGCGATTCGCCAGTGGTCCACGTTTTATTCTTACATGCATGAGTGATGTCTGTATCCCTGATAACTTAGGACAACTTGTGGCTGATCTGTTAGTTCTTAGATTTCCTCTTACATAATATAATTTACTGGTTTACACCGTGTGACATACAAGAGAATGTTTGACACAATGTGCTTACTCAAGAGCTCGGTGTGGCGACGCACACAAAAACACAGATGCTTGTTAGCAGCACTCGATGGTGCAGTGTGAGCACCCCAAACACCTTAGTCAAATATTTGTGTGATATTTCTTTCTTTTTCTTACAAAAAAAAACTGTACTTCTTCATCATTGTAACAACATTATTGAATATTTCTTTCATTGAAATGTAACCGAAATGTAATAATCTTTTCAATGGTTATGGTAAACCTCTGTGGTAATGCCCCGTAGACAAGCTAATATTCGAGTCATTTTATCGACTAATGGTAGCAATATAGTAACTAATAAAATATTAACACTAGCTCCATGTTTATCGTAATTAACCCCAGTCTTAGTAACATCTCACGAAGTAGGGTGGGTACTTGATTTTTTAATTGTTACCGATCGAAATTGTTATGTTGTACTAAATTAGCCCGCGAATGTATACACCCGCCTCTTGTCGCGACCCCCGCTTCCAGAAAGTTGTCGTATTTAACTGTATGTCCCTAATAAATGTGCCAGTCTAAATTGACTCGAAAGGCAGGGCACAGGATAATTTTACGTTTGCAACCTGCAATGGATTTGATTTCAGTGTGGTATGCTCATTGTCCCCTTTTTGCAGTATCAGTCGAAATATTATGAGGAAAGGATGGTTAAATTATAATGTGAGCTATCAATCACGACAACTATAGTGACAGTTAATTTGCACATGTTTTTAGTCATTCACGGGGAAATCGAGTCAATTTGGGCAGAGTCCAAAAACTACAGCGAAGTCGTTCGTGTTCCGCAGGCCGTTCGTGTGTGGGCAATGTCTTTTAATAAACAAGATGAGCAACACGAACGGTATGCGAAATACGGTTGACTTAGCAAATGAGCTGAGAGAGATACTTTACCGAACCATCCGGTTATCTCGAGGAAACAGTAACACAGTGAGTAGGGGGTAGGAGTCAGACAGAGAGAGAGGGGAGTGCGGGGTCGCGGGGCGAGCGCGGAGTCGCGTCGTGACGTGGTGGTGCGCGCAGGTGCACGAGCGGCAGCGCGCGCGCATGCGCACGCGCTCGGAGTGGTTCCTGCAGCCGGCCGCGTCGCTGGACGCGGCGCGCGCGCGCGCGGGTACGCAGTCGGCGCCGCCGGACGCGCGCGCCCCGCCACTCGCGCCGCCCGCGCCGCGCCGGCCGCACGCGTGCGCGGGAGAGGCTCGCAACGAGAGCACCGCTCTCTACGTGCTTGTCGCCTGCCTAGAATTTTTGTTTTGACCTCGCGCACCGGTACTGTGAAACTGTGTTCGTTCGCTTCGGTGCGGAGAGGACTAACTGATTGCCGCGGAGGCTTTGCTCTCCTACATTTCTCTTGTCGAGTCTAGACCTAGTTTTTGTAAAAAAACCAAGGCAAAAGACTCGGGATGTAAATGGGAAAACTAATCATTAAATTTCAAACCATTTTGCTGTATTCGGAACCCACGACGAAGTCGATTCCAAATTCTCTAAGCGGCTAGAAAAAGCTAGAAGTTTGAGATGAGATTAATCTAAACTAAGTACGTGACTTCGTCTCGGGGGCTGATCGGCAGAAGCAAAGCCTCCGGTGCTTGTACTCACAGGGCGATACCAACGCTTTGTGCGGGCTTACGCTTTGGGCGCATCGCATGTGTCATCGCACTGATAGTCGACTTGTCGCACACGTCTGCATCGCATGATCTGCTCCTATGTGTTCTATGTCCTTTTTAATGTTTCTTCTTACTACATATCATACAACTCTTTTCAAATATTTATATTCACCTAAAATGTTAAACCTAGATTGTAGATATTGCTTCTATTGTAAATAGTTTTGTATTCAATTTTAGTCTCTATTTTTAATGAACTTAATATTGTATCCTCTATAAAATTTCTATATTGTAAATAGTTGTGCTATTCGTAATGGAGAGTCTTGATGTTAAGCACTAGCAGTAATATTAAAAGTACGATACTGTATGGTTTACGCAGCATTGCCACACAGTGTGCATCATCAAGAATGTCATAAACAAACAGCATGTGTTGGATAACTGCGGGAACATTGTTCGTCGAGCATGTTCGATGTTGTGACGTACATACACATGCTTGGACATCCGTCACGAACCATTAAATACTACTTCATTACCCTGAGAACAATGCCAGATTGTTACACGTTCATTGTATAGCAACGCTATTGTACCATGCAGTGAATGCAGTACTGTGTATGTTGTTGTGTATGGCAAGAAAATTATATCCACTTGTCAACGCTTTTGATTCAATGAGAGAGCAACGTCTATTTTACAAATGGAAATTAGTAATTTAATATTGGGAAATTAAGTGGTTTGTGTCTATCAGAAGATTAATTTACCAAAATTACAAGATGGTTGGAAATTAGTCTTTGCTTTCTACAAAATGTTTTCAAATTGATTTTGATCATTAGGAACATAAAAATATAAACGAATATTTTGTAGAAATAATTGCAGAATTTGCTAAAAGAATGAAATTTGAAAACATGACCCGTTTTTTTATTAATTTTGCCATCGCTAATAGAAATAATAAAGCAGACGTACTTGCGTGTTTTAATTCACAATTCGATTTGTTTGAAATAAAATTGACATTTTTGTATGGAATTCAAAGACCTATGAAAAATCATTATGAACTTTGTGAGCTATTTTTAGTAAGTACTAAACATTCTCAACAATTTTTTTTGTAAATTTTAGTAATCTATTTAATTCTAATGACTAACCGAAAAAGAATAATGTACTTTTTAAAATTTGGAATATAAAAGCTTCAAAAATAACCTAATGTTCAACAAAACTGAACACGCATTTCCGTCCGCGATACCAGGAGTATATAAGCGCACAGAGTAACCGCTCCCCTACGCGCAGGTAACGAGCGGCGCAGCTCGCGGCGTCGGTCCCGGCGCGCGCGCGTGTGCGGCGGCGGCGCCGCGTGCCGCGCGCTCACACACTCCGACACTGAAATCCCGCTCGCTCTCCAGCCTCGTAAAGTGACCGCCTGACTGAGGCACGCCCACTCCGCCGAGGATCCTATCAAGGCAGCGAGGTAACCTAAGTCTGTTCACAGCGCCTGGACGTAGCTGTGCTAGTAGGGGTATTTGATTGATGAGCTAATTGACCAATAAAACCTATACTTCGTTCATAAAGAGCTGTCTGTGTCAATATTGTTTTGATACATACAGCAGCAGACATGATAAATGGAATTCAGTCATTGGTGAAATTCGCCCTTAGTTTGTCCGAAAATTCAAATAAAATTCATGTAAGTTACATAAAAATGTTTATATAAACGGCTAATGGACGAGTATCAATCTGCTCAGCAATCAAATTCTCTGACTGTTATGGAGCTATAGAAGAAGAAGTTGTCGCTCTATTTCTTTTGCTAAAGTTCGATGTGTATTCATATTGCTGTCTGGGTGCTGCAGTTTTGTTCGACACAAAGTAGCAAATGGAGTGATGATATGCTGACGAAATGTAAGCTTTATGTTGGTAAGCATGTATGTAGCCAACATTTGCCAATAAAAAATGCTTCATGATGTTCATTTACCCTCAATTGTAATATGTAAGAATTGGAAAAAGAATAAATTTTCAGGGAAAATTAACGTGATCAGTATGCTGTCTTGATATTTGTATATTAAGACTCCATTTGATAGCTACTCTGTGTACCCGAACAATTCTCTGAAAACGCTTAAAAACATTATCCCTTCGAAGTTATTAGTCAGATAACTAAACGTCTAAATTATAACAGAAATCTTGAAAATATGTCACTGCCATTCAAGAATGTTACAAAAATACTGACGCAAATCAGGAACCGTGTGGGATTGTTATAAATGTTAAGGCTATATAGAAATACCGGTAAGATAGAAGAGTTGCGTTCTCCGTCAGTATTATCTGAGGCTCGCCACCTCTAGCTAGGGTAGATCGGCGCGCGACCGCATGCGGCGCGAAACTTTTTTCTAATATTATATGTGAAGTCTTGTGGGTGTTGTGCTGGTTTACTAAATATTTGTGATAGAGCGTAGTTTGTGCGATTACGGAGTTTGTACATTTTTTATAGCTGATGTTGTGCGCTTTAGGCCATAATTTCATTTTTATTTAATCTCAAGAAAGATTTTCATGTATAAATCACGTCGTTTTTCCACTATCATATTCTATTCTAATTAAATGTCAACCCAAAATTATTATGCTCTCTATTTTATATAAAATATTATTGTTGCGTGACCATTGATTAATACACCAAACATTAATAAAATTCAGTGTGCAAAATATTCATAATCTAGGTAATTAAAAACTACGTTCGTGCTACATCACAACTTTTCTTTAAATATTTATACAAGTATTCGTACACGATACGCGATTGGGATTTAATTTAATAAGCAATCTTTTCTGTGCCATGTAAAATGTATGTACCCAAAAATATTTAATGTTTTTAATATCGGCTTCAATGGTCAATCGAACTTAGAAGGAAAAATCTTATCATTTGGGGACAAGAGAGTGTTGTCAATGTCAAATTAATAAATTAATATGACTAAACATTCCTTTATATAAAATGGTATAGTTAGTTTAATTGAAGTTATTAATTTTCTCACTTCGTTAAATATATCTTGGAAATAATGATAAGTAACTGCATTATTTTACTTTGAATTTGCATTTCTTTTTACCTCAGTTTTGCCTTCTGCTGCAATATTGTTCACACATAGATAGTAAATGCTGCTAATCCCAAGTCATGCCAAAATTTACTGCTTACAATTCGGCTCTTTAGAAACTAAATACAGGTGTCCGCCAAATTTGAGCCACATAGAGAAGACTGACCTATGTTTAGAAAAGTTTATCGGTCGAATAAACACAATAGGGATGATGACTGGGTAAAGACAACGAAATTCTATTTTGTCCGTCAGTCAGGTAATGCAAGAATATTAGACACGTATTTTTTATTTAAAAAATGACTTAGTTAAAACGCATTGGAGAGTGGGGGCTCACTACGTCACAAGTAGTTATAAAATCTACTTACCCGTGACGTCATGCGCCATTTCAACTCAATATATCTCCGTTATTTTATGATAACGTGAAAAAAGAAAGAATACGTGTCCAATACTTTATAATCTCAATTTTCAATCTTTTTTTAAATCATCCCTATTGACGTCTATGCGTAGATTGTTTTCATATTATATTATAATATCAATACACACACATTCACATATTGCAATTGTAGTGATGTCTATTATGAAATAGTACAAAATAATACATTATACAGTTGTCGAGATTTCGAATAATAGTTGTTTTGTAACTTTCTGTAAATATCTACAATTGGATCTTAATAATAAAAATAGGTGCTAGTTTATTCAGAAATGTCTTATGAGAATATTCATTTAATTATACTCAACGTTGACATTTAAATATATTATTTCATTACATTGTTTCTTTTCACATTAAATATAAGTAACTATTAAATTATATAAGTTTATAAGACTCGCAATGGATCAAATGTTTTTTGTTAAAAATTAATATAAATACTTTATTGATTGGAGTAACATGTGTTATATGCACATAATTCGCACATTATTTTTATAAAATGTACCTTTTATTTGTAAGAGTGTATTTTAAGACTGTTTTAGGTTAAATTGTTTCAATGCAGGTCAAAGCAGTTTTCGTTATGTTATATAATTGATAATTGTACACAAGCGTCAGGTGTTAGTGCCTGTTTGCTATTTTAGAGGTTTGTGTATCGAAGGCAGCTCAAACTAATTCTATATTCGTTGTGTAATTACGTATTAATAAGTATTAGCACTCGGCTAGTGGTTCCATCGCTGCTACCCCCACGGCTATATCATGGCCATATTAAGAAGTACTTTTTTGTTATACTCGTTTTTTTATCACCTACAATTTTGAATACCTGGTATTGGTATTTATTTTCAACTAAAGAAGTATTCCCCATTGTTAGCATGGTTGGCGACGAGTCCCATGCTGTATACGAACATGTTACTGGTAAAGATATGTTAATCCGAACGATAGGGCGGTGACCATTGTGTCAAGTGGTCCCGTAAGATGCCAAATAGTAAAAGAAACCTAAATATAATTGATACCTGGCTTGCATTTTTGGATTTGCTCGTCCAAGTTCCTGTGTTCATTGATTAGCGTTAGGAGATTAAACGAATGTTGTAGTTTAATGTATAGATTTTGAGATAGAGAGACTTGTTGTTTTTGTCATCACAACTATCTGAGCGGCGCCGTCAAACGAGCGAACCGCGCTCTTGTGATACCAGTAACAACAAAACAACATTTTTTGTAAATTTATTGTAAACGTTAGCTTATATTTTTCGTCTTTATTCAAGTGCGTCCTATTTTTTAATAAATTAACATTCTTTTAAGTATAACATTTATAAAATAAATACTAGTAACATTTTTGTACAATAATATTAGTTGCTCTAAAGATTTAGATAGTATATTATTTTGACTTTATAAGACTGTTTATATGTTTTAATTATAATTTATTACTAACCCTCGAATACATTTATCTTATCATTCCACCGACTTAAGTATATAACGACACCAGTTGCATTTGAGTATTATTTTCTGTCATTTAATATTGTAACAGATCTCGGAGCTTTAACAAAATTATCAACAGTGTTAGTAGCGAATTGATAGTGAATTAATATTAATTTTTATTAGGAAAATGTTACAAGTCCTTGAACGAGTGCAATGCTAGCCTACTTTATAGGGTACACCTGCATATGTTCGTTGTGTGTAAGATGGGAGTAAATTACCATTTATTTCCTTTAGTATTATTGTATAACGGTATTTGCTTATGTAAATTCAGTTTGTATTTTCACTTTATATTTGCACATTTTTTCTACACAAATTATAAAGAATTACACAAGAATAAAAAAGTATAACAAATTACTGTGGCGTTTTAATTGTTTAACCTATTTATACCAAAAATAAAACATGTTTGATAGTAAAAATAGTATATTGTAAGATTTGTAGGAATCTATTTACATATAATTGAGCTGTAAATATCACATTAGAATAACAATCAGCAAAATAACAACAAGAGTTATGTTATTTGCTGCCCATATCCCAATTAATTTAGGGTCGGCGCAGCAAAATCATGATTCATCATCAGCCTATAATGTTCCCACTGCTGGGACACAAGCCTCCTCTCTATGAGAGGGAGTGGGCTGTAATCCACCACGCAGGCCCAGTGCGGGTTGATAGATGTCACATGTCTTCGTTTTTTACTTCTAGGACATGCCGGTTTCCTCACGATGTTTTCCTTCACCGTTTTTGAGGGCAGCGGTGATGAAATAAATTACACAAAGTAATGCGCCTGCCTGGATTCGAACCCACGGCTTACAGATCGTAGGTCGGGGCTGCCACCACTGTGCCACCGCTGCTCAAAATCATGATTACTTAATAAAAAAAATAATTGGATAATAATAATAGAAAACATCACGAATACTATAGCAACAGTTATCTATACTTCCTAAACTGTCAGCTGAGAATCTGTAAATTTTTCGTTGTTTTCCGCTCAAATGGCGGCAAATCCAAATCTTGCGTAAATTATTGGTCACTCTTTATTTTTAATAAATCTTTTACTTTTTCTCCTTTTATATACACTTGAGCAATATTTCTGTCGTCTCCAACAAATATGAATTTCTGTAGTAATTCTACTGCGTGTTCTTCAGTGGTCGTTGGCAGAGCTCCTTCGTACTCGTCGATTTGACCCTCTAATGCGTATGGTTCGATCACTAAGGCATCAAAGTCCTTGCCGATTTCAAAGTTGCCAATTTTGTGATCTAGGTTCAAAGCTGTGGAATTTAAAATGAAGAGTCAAAGGATTTCTCGAGTGAAACAAAACATGTTTTTAGGGTTCCGTACCCAAAGGGTCAAATGAGACCGTATTAATGAAACTTCGCTGTCTGTCCGTCCGTCCGTCTGTCACCAGGCTGTATGTCATGAACCGTGATAGTTAACTAGTTGAAATTTCTACAGATTATGTATTTCTGCTGCCGCTATAACAACAAATAATAAAAACAATATATATATATTTTTAAGGGGGGTTTAGGTTTTAATGGTATATTTAACAGCATCTAACAGCTTCGGATAGCTAATTAAATCTGGCTTGTGCCAGACAATGCTTTTCGCATCTTGATATTTAAATTGCTGCCTTCATTTTAACAACATTTGGGCAAAGAGATAACTGTCATCTGCACTAAATCATTTTTAAGATGCAAGAAACTGCAGAAACAGAAATCGTTCTTGAAAAGTACCTTTAGCGCCCCCTAGTGTGGCGAGGTAGAAAGCTTCCTTCCAGTCCAGCGCATAATTAGGGCTGCCTTGCATCTCTAAACACATGGACACGTCCATGGTTCTGCGGATGGCATCCAGAATCGATGGGCTGTCGCCACCGGAAACATCTGATGTGAATAGTATTGATATAAGTCATGCAAGTGCAATATGCTAAATACTAATGATTTTTCACACATCGTCTGTGGAGCTATTTCTTGGCTAAAAGTTTTTTTTTTAAATACATCCCTTCAAGTAGTTTGTGTTATTTCTGTGTAAATTAAAGTTCCAAATCGTCTAGTAGGTTTTAGGGAAATGCATAAGAGACATTTTTTTATGGATTGGATGAAAAAGGTGTGGAGGATGGCTAGAAAAGGGCTTCATCATTCTCTTGCCCTTATTCATTTGGGGTCAGCGCAGTACGTCTTCTTCTTCCATACATCGCTATTCATCCTTCACACAGTCCATCCATCGTTTCTTTGGTCTGCCTCTACCCTTATACCCATCCACATTCATACTCAAAACTTTCCTCAAGACATTTTCCTCACTCCTCCGCATCACATGCCCATACCACGACAACCGATTTCCACACATCTTTTCAGTAACCGGCGCCACTTTCAAACTTTCTTTAATGTACTCATTCCTTATTCTATCCATTCGCGTAACACCACACATCCCCCTTAGCATTCTCATCTCAGCCATTTACTTCAATTAGACCATTACAGGCACTTTTAAAAGTCGAAACGAAACAGCTACAGTCCCAGACATAAAGTTGTTGTGAAAGTACATACTGTAGTTGCCCATTTCAAAGCGTAGATCTCTATAGGGCAAGAAACTCCAAAGACACTCTTTTAAATCAAAATATTGTTACAAAATCTTGGTTACATCATTCATGTTAAGAATTACAAATATGTGAGAACGATGTAGAAATACGTGCAAGTTAAGAGATTGAGTTTAGAGATTTCTAGGTCGGACAAAGTGCTTTTGGGTTTATCCATGAGGAATTAGTAAAGTAACTGCCAAAATATAGCCTTATTTCTGCGCCGAACCCCTTCACTACAGGCGTGATGTGATATTTCGTGATATACTGTTATTGCTAAACAATATGTGTTATTTACCGGTCCCCAACCCAACAGTAATGTTAGCATCAATAATCTTCCTGACAGGACACAATCCTGACTTCAGCCGAGTGTTGGAAGCTGGACAATGTGCTATAGACACTCCTCTACTTGGCAACAAGGCCAGCTCTTCATCTGTCAAGTGTACTGCGTGGGCCATGATGCACTGGAAAAGAGATCAGGTTGAGAGAGACAAAGAGAGTGGGTACTTAAGTGATTTTTAAAGGTATTTTTTAGCGATTGATGTAAAGGTCATTAATTAGCCGTGGGTAGTGGTTGCTTGTAGATGTAATTGTTCGCCCACATCATTCCACTGCTAGGCAAGAGCCTTTTCTAATGTTGCTAATCTACTGGCTATTGTGGTCTACTGTACTAACTTTGGTCTGTCGCTACACTTTTTAGCTGTTTCTGGGGTCTAAATATAGTCCAAGATCCCAGGGCCCCAGACATTACTTATTTTCTCAGAAACCAAAAGTATGGGATTGAGAAGCCTAAGTATGTATTTTAAGTGTATGCGTACCCGCTAGCCTGCTTGGGCCCGTGGCCAAGTGAGCCAGTGATTGCCCATATTGAAGATTTAAAAAAAATGGAAATTAGTAGAAGGTAAAAGGATTACCTTGTGGTTTAAAATGCCGCATTCATCGTAAACATGTCCATATGTCTTGCAGTAAGGATTTGTTTCCAGAACATATTCTATTTCTGAGAGGTTTTCCGATATGTGACTCTGTAAATAGAAGAAACACAATCATTTAACTTCTGAAGTAGACTAGTTTAGAAGATAAGATTATAATTTAAACTAATAGTCTGTACCTGTATCCTGCAGTCATACTTCTTAGCTATGTTGGACAGTCCATCCATTAGTTCTTTATCACAGCTGACTGCAAATCTTGGAGTCACCACAGGTTCCACTAGGTCATTCTGAAATTGAGATGGATCTTTTGCTGTCAAAATGCTTTTTATTGGCAGATACAGTAGGAATAGATAAGTATGAATAATTATAACGGTGCACCCTACAAAAAAACAGTATTTTTTTTAAATAGACTTTACCAACCTGATAAGAAAGAACTTTTTTGATAAATGTTTCAACTTCTTCCAACTCTTTCTTGGTGTCATTGTAGTAGCCTGCATCATTTTCTTTGTTCATGCTCACTTTACCAATCAGTGCCCTCTGGTGGTGCTTGATGGCACTTTTAACTAGTTCCAGAGTACCCTCAACATGGAGAGATCCAAAATAGCAGGCAGTTGTGGTTCCATTAGTGAGTAATCTTTGCTGAAAAGTAGGATAGTGCTGTTATGATTATGTGAAAAAATACAAACATCCGAATTGAGAACCTCCTCCTTTTTTAGAAGTCGGTTAAAAACAAACAGCTAACTAGAGTATTGTTACATCTTCTGCATTACGAGAACATTCTAGGATTATGTTCTAATCTAGAATGTTCTATGATCTATGGAACAGTCTAGAAGATTCGAAAAAGTTGTAGAACTTTATTTATTTATTTAAACTTCATGTACAATAGTGGTACATAGGCGGACTTAAAGCCACAAGGCATTCTCTACCAGTCAACCATTGGGTTAAAAAGGACAACATTATTCAATTTCGAAAATGTCTATAAATTACATAGATCTTTTACATAGAACTTTCTGAAAGGATGGGTTGCCCTATGGGTTTAAGGACATTGCAAGTTTCATGAAGACGGGTCCGCCATATAAATAGCTGACGGTTTAATCGGAGTAGTCAGTCTGATTTCGACTATGAAACGAAGCAATCAATGTGAATTACAAGTGCGATATCTAAGTGAATAGTGATCAGTTGTGTATTCATGATTAAGTGTTTAGTTTTGAATAAGATTATTAATGTTAAATTGGTTGTTATACCTATACCCAGCTTGTAACGGTACTATTTAATGTTAATGGGTGTTTCAGCATAATATAATATGATCCATTAAGAATTAAGCCAGCAGAAACCATTTTGTTTTATTTAAGAATTAATATTCTAATTCTTTACTGCACAAAAAATTAATAGATATACAAAAAAGCGCAATATATTATATTATGTATAGGTCTACCCAAACACTAATAATAATTATTTTCTTACTTTACTTGATCCAATATTATCACATAAATGAGCTATTTACTAGCCATTATGAATGAAAATAATAAGTATAATAATTATTTCATGAGCCCAGACAGATACTAGCACATATTTAGCAGTAATAAATAAATAATATAATAATAAGTAAATTGCATCATCTACAATAGTAGATGATGCAATTTTGCTATCAAGTTACTCACCACAACTTGGTCATAGACCTTAGCGGCAAACTCTGTGTCACTATACTTCTTCTCCAAAGGGAATGTGTATTTCGCTAGCCATTCTAATAGCGGTCTATCTAGACCAAGACCAATATTAGGGAACTGAGGGGCATGTGTGTGACAGTCCACAAATCCAGGAATGATGAGCAGGGTCGGGCTTAACCTTATTATTTTGTAGCTTGAAAACTCTTGAGCCTTCAGAAGTTCATCAAACTCTTTGTTTGAACCTTTTTTCGTAATCTTAAAAAAAAAAAACATAATTAAAAGTTTTACTTCACATGATTTATACTTTTCATGATGAAAAAAAAAACATTAGCTGGTAATTATTCAAAACAGGATAAATTAAGTGTCATGTAGTTTATGTGAGGTATAAATATTCAAGTAATTATTACCTTTCCATCTTGAACAGCGATAAATCCGGAGCTAATAACAAGATTCTTCAAGGAACACGAACTAGCGAATAATCCAACGAAAACTTTATTTTTACCCGTCATTTTTACTCCACGTAACGAGGCTACTGACCAAATAATTGCTATGCTAAAGAACGGTATCAAATTACGTAATTAAACAAGTTCCATATTACAAAGTTTTAAAACTTATTGATAACAACACACTCGATAACGTTATCAACTTATCACCGGTGACCGGTGACAACAATATAGATTCATTCATGGACAATGTATCTCGATCCTACTTTTCAATGGTTTCCGAACGTTTGCTTTGAATACTCGTCTTTTAGGCTCCACTTTAGAGGAATTTTCTATTTTTATTTTGTTATGCAATGAAGCTACGTCGCTTCTTTGCATAAAAAATATACATTTAATAAAAAATCTCATGTTCTTATTTAAATGTGTTACTCTTATTTATATGTGTTACGCTTATTTATTGCGACAAAAAATCAATAGGATTGAATTAAATCACGCAGAAAAATAACAGTAGGTATTTATGATGATTGATGTCCACATATAGGAATGAAGCTCAATACGCAATACTTTTTCGTTTAAAATAATGTTGGTTTATATTATCGTAAACCTATGTGAAGACCAAATAGTTATGTGGATCGCCTTGTTGTACTTATTCTGTACATAATCTGGTGCCAAGAGGAACGTGCGTGTTTTTCTCCCTCGCGCCAATGGATGAACTTTCCCGTGCGAGCGTTTTGTATCCAAACCACTGAGTCCGTACTTGTGGCACGAGCCATAGCTTCTTCGAGGCGGTTGCTCATCTTTCTAGCTTCTTCTGCAGCCTGAAAACCGGTTGGACGTTACTAAAATTAAAGTCCAAAATAATCTTAAGGCTGGCATGGCATGATAGGTACCTTGTTTTTGCAGTCCTCAGACTACTAATTCTGTATGGAAGTAAGTACAGTCGACTCGTTAATTCGAAACTCAAGGGATTCTTAAAAAATACAAATTATCGAGTGTTTGAAATATCAAATGGTTCGAATTTTTTTAAAGAAAATAAATATAACTTCGAATTATAAAGTGTTGATCAATTATTATTTATTAACTGCTATTCTTTAACAATGTCAAAAGTTTACAGTTACATTCGTGTACATATTTATAATGTGAATTAATTAATCTTTCAAAAGAACTCTGTTATGCTGGTCTAACTACTGGGGTAATATTAAATGCAACATGACTTTTCTTCTCACCGCCCCCTCTACTTTTTCGATTAACTTCTTCTTTTCAGCAGTCGTCAAGCATTTATACTTTCTAAGACTCATAACTAACACAAACTTTTAATCTATATACAACCAACGAAAGAGTAACAGTAACTGAAACATAACTAAACAAACCAATTCGTGAGGAAGTGTGTGTTTAACTTATCATAACAAAAACAAAGGCACCTGTACGATGATACAAGTTTGAATTTGTCTAAAAATGTACTTACAATCATTCTGTCTCTTTCTCTTTGCAACTTTGAATTATAGAGAGGTTCGAATTATCGCAGGCTTGAACTAACGAGAGTCGACTGTATACTCTACTAAGAGCTAATGGGACTTTAGGCAGAGTATCTACGTATCAATATTTGGAATAACGTACTTGATTGAAGAAACCATTGGCAACTGTAAGTCGTCCAGACAACATGGATGAGTTGGCTCTTAAGAGGCACCAGCGGGGATACATTGTGCGCAACATACGGGCGTCGTTTTCCAATCGTGCTAGTTCCCTGTCTGCTATCGAACGAAGCTCCATCAGATCCACCACCTAATTAACAAGCTAGAACACTTTTAGCAGCAAAAGTGCACAGTTAAAATATGCGGCTGTTTAATTCACTAGTCTTAACCACGTAGCGAAGCAATATTAATGCACCTACCTTTCGCAAATCGTCCACTTTTCTTGCTAAACTCTCAAGCATCCCT
Source organism: Cerastis rubricosa (assembly GCA_949152445.1). Lineage (NCBI taxonomy): Eukaryota > Metazoa > Arthropoda > Insecta > Lepidoptera > Noctuidae > Cerastis > Cerastis rubricosa. The sequence continues at coordinate 8,593,959 of OX424547.1, forward strand.
TCTGCAAGCCTCATTGCACTTAAAAGAGTAGTCATCGAACCATCATCTTCGTGTGACGCCCAACTTAGCGCTTCGGATTCAAAACGTTTTGCCCTCCTTTCGGAATCTGCCCTGAGCCAGTAGGTCCACAGACCTACGACTAACCGGCGCCGACTCGGCCCCGCAGATTTTCCCCTACTTATTGCATATTCGGCGAACCGACTTATCTCTTGTGGCTGTTCCAGTTGAAACCCTGCATCCAGTATCATGTCTATGCACAGCGCATGATACCACGTCTCACAATCATATGACATGTGGTCTTGTCCTGTACGCAAGGCGAATTGCAAGATGTCGATAGCTTCCGCTATTCGTCGACGGGTCAATAGAATGTAAAATAAATCTGGTATTAGTTCCAAAGAAATGTCTTCAGCTAGTAAGAAACGACTAACGGCTAATGCACGGAAGCCGGATCGTATACTCGGTGCCAGTTGCCCTCTGGCCATGCGAGCTCGGAAGGAAGTCATAAATAGCTTTCCAACAGCAAAAAGTTCATCAGCCTGAATTAGGTTTGGAAGATTTTTCAATGAGTGAGCTGCCATTTGTTCAATTTCTGCTGTAGCTTCCGGCATACCGCGATTCAATTCTACTTGCAATGCATTGCAGTAAGTGTCACAGATGTTCACTACAGTACATTCTACAGTTTGAACTATATTCAAAGCACGAAGTGCTGTCATCCTTGCTACTCTTTCATCCCCAAGCGTGGTATATAATAAGGTTGCTATATTTAGAAAAAACACTGAGTCTGCCTTCAAAATTGTCTTATGTAAACGATGCTTTTGTCTTTCGAATTTAAAGGCCTTTACTAAATTTCTCAGTTTCAAGTATTCAGGTACTTTGTGTATATTTATATTATAAATTTCTGCTGCTTGTTCAGTTTCTGCTTTGGCCGCAGAAAGTCTTCCCAGTACCAAGCATGTGGCAGCTCGTATTGAATGTATTTTGCCTAAAAATCGCTTTTTTTCAAATGGGTCTAAGTCGGGAATTATTTCACACATGCCTTCGGCTTCATCGAGTCTTGGAAATACATTCTCAACGTTATTGCTTAGAACAGACAAATGAGAGTACTTGATCAAGAATTCAATAGCTTTGGATTTCAATTCTGCTTGTTGTGCATGGTAGACGACTTGGTCACAAATAGTTATATTTAACTCTGTACAAGTGCATCTAGCAAAATTGGTTGAAGAGACACCTTTTTCGATTTTGACACTAAAATGATGTTTAGCTTTGTCATTCTTGATTGCCTCGATGTCTTCTTGGCTGTCAACGATGCCAAGATTTTGCCAATCACTAGGATCATCAGCTTCAGAAACCTCACGAAGCATGTCGAAAATCTTATTTCTTTCAAATTCTTCTGAGCTGTTTGGAAGATCAGAAAAGTTAGTCATGGTTACTTTTTTAGCTGATCTTTGCCTACTTGGGCCAGCCAGATCGTCACTTACTCTTGTTTTTAATATAGGTGCTATTATTTCACTAGATGCTTTTGTTGGCTTTAAAATTTCTTTTGAGTGAGTTTCTGTGTCTGATTTAGATTTTTGTAAAGTAACAGAACTTGCTTCTTTTGATGAAGATCCCCTTTTTAAGTTTACTTCGGACTCATCTGAGCTTTCACTTTCCTTTTCATCTCTAGCCATCATAGTATCTTCTGAACAAGTCGGGTAGTTATTTTTCATGAGTGCTTCATCGCCTAAACTTATCATTGACTGGACTACCATTACTGTACCACCGCAGTTAGCACACTTTTGTTTATTATTTTCTAAGTAATTAACGATTCTCGTGTGAAACTCCTTTTTTTGATTCATTGGTAACAGTTCGTAACATGTTTTTCTTGAGTTTCTACTTCTAAATCTCATTAGTTTACAAAAGGCGTACTTTGGTAGATTTTGGCAGGTCTCTGGATCATATTCAAAATTACAGTCACAAACAAGATTTGGATTATGGGATGAACCGTTTGATAGTACAGTTAATGTTGAAGTGCCTCTGCGACCAAATTTGTTAAGAGAGTCGGCGTTTGCACAAGAGAAAATACGTAAAGCAAATAATCTTTTAACAGCTTTTGCCGTTACCAAACCATTGTTTTCGTACATTATATTTTCTAGAAGATCCCTTGGTATTACATCGCCGATCACAGACGCAATTTTCAATAGCAGCTGTTGATACGGCGTCAATGAGTCAATTTGTATCATAATTAATGCATCTAAATTATGAACATTAATATTCGTGTTTAGCTCTCCTTTTTCAATGACTAAACATATGCTTATATCTCCTGCGGAATCATTTTGTATTAGTTGATCAAGTACGCTTTGATTTTTACCATCCAATGCTTGCGGATGTAACAGAACCGGTTCTGGAAACTGTAATTCCTCTTCTTCCCAGTCGACCAATTCATCGTCACGTATCTTTTTTATTTCAAGTGCTCCGGTAGAAAATAAATGTATGATGAAGCTCTCAACGAGCCCCGGCATTCCTTTACATTTACTTCGCAAGGCGACACATAAGTCATTCGAGACTCCGTCTACGTCTAATATTTGACAAGCCAAAGCTGGGATCCATTCTGGATCCAATGGCCCTAAACACATTTTTCTGATATTATTATTTATAAATACACTGTAGAGCCAACTGTGAACAGCGCTAAATTTTCCGCGTGTGACGGATAGAACTACGAATATTTTCATTGAGCTGAACATCATTGATATGAACTCCCAAGAAAATAAATCTAAATTTTGTAAATCATCTAAAAATATGACAGTGGTATCTGTTAACGCTTTTATTAGTTTTGCAAACATTGCCTTGGCCTTCTCTTTTCGTTTGGTTTCATCTAAAGAATGAATGCCTTCATGATAAGCAAACCGTACTTTAATTATATTGTTTAAGTAACATAAGTCGTCAGAGTAGACTTGTAGTAATTGTATAATTTTTTCTTCTTTGGCAAAACCTTCAACGGGTTCTTTAAGCTCAAGTATTTGATTTATTATTTGGCTTAAAGCTAAATATGCAGTTGCTGAATGTATGGAAGTCAAGTTTAGGAAACATACACGAAAACCATAATTTTTTGCGTGGCGAGCCATCCATTCTAACATTCTACTCTTTCCAATTCGCGATTCTCCCACCATTAAAAGAGCGTCGAAATCTCTATAAGTTGCATCACAATCTTCAAGCCAGCTTTCAAAATATTCTATTTCATCACTTCGGTTAAGAAGTGGCGGAATCATTGGTATATCATATAACTCCTTAACTCTGATATCTTCCGTGTATTCATATATTTTTCCTGGTTTTCCAATGCCTTTTAATTCGATTGCTGGTTGTAGTGTAAATCCGTTTTTAGACATTTTACTTTTTACAAAAGTATTTTCGTCGCAAGTAATTTTATTTCGGAATCCGCACATAAGTCTTGCGGCTTTGTTAACAATAGCACCAATAACAGTAAATTCTCTTCGTAGAGGATGGCCTACCACTCCGCAGTACACCTGACCGGTTGTTACACCAATGGATACTTCTAAGACTCCATCGAGAGCAGCTAAGGATTTTTTAATACTATACGCACACTTTAATGCAGCTTGGGCTTCAGATTCGTGTTTGAAGCCTCGTAATCCAAATACGACCAAAATCATAACATCCTTATCGAAAAGAATTATCTTGTTAACACACCCCATCGATTTGTATACTATTTCACAAGTGATTTGATAAGAATTGTTGACGATTGTTATTAATTGCGTAAATGAACAATCTCTTGGCTTGAGGGTTACAAATAAAATTGAAACTTGTCTCATTTCAGTCAGGTATTCCAAAGGTTGGTGAGCATCGACCTGGGTTAGAACGGGTCTTATCATAAATTTTCTAATTTCGCTTCCTATATTTTTTTCCTCGGCGACTAAAATAGCTTTACGTAGGCTTAATGCTTCGGTCTTCTTTAAAGCATCGGTTACATTTAAACCTTTGGGTGCGTCCAATATAAAATCAGGAAGGCTCTCAATTGCACTAAATGGCTTTTTACTTTGTCTGACTAAATTTCCGAAACCCGCAAATGGTCTGTTCACATTGCTGTCATGCGGATCATACAGAATAGATTTAATTGTAACAAATCCATTTTCATGTATTATATGATCGTAATTTCTAGAATAACAATGACCCCAGGCTGTTGGAGTTAGTTTAACTTCCCCTGAAGCACAGACACTTTCAGCAGCTTTAGCTTCTATTACTGGTAAGCCAAAAATAATATAACTCATATCAATTCCAGTCCCGACAGGTGCAAATATAAGATTGCCTGCAGATATTGCCAGTTTCACTTTCAAGTTCACTTTAACGTCAGTTTCATAGACTGCGTAAGAGTGTTGTATAATGAGAGCGCAAGCGATTACTGTGTGTATGGTGTGACTCAAAAATGAACTTTTGTCAGTCTTCCAAAGTGCAAGGAAAGCGTCGCCAGCGAATTTGATGATGTCACCGCCATGGCCGTAGATGAGCTCTATGAGTGAACCAAGATATGTATTCAGAGTTACTGTCAGTCTATAGGTGCCACCTTTGCCAGTGTTATTGTATCGTTCTGATAAAGCTGTATAGCCTGAAACATCAGCCATAAGGAGAACGCCGACGAAACGTTTTGAATTTGAAGTATCAAACCTAAAAAAAAACCTTTTATTTATTTCATCATTTTACAAACCATTTTTGTATATTAATTCCTTTAAGACTTTAGCGTCTATATTATAATAAGATGTACATACGTATCAAAACAAACAGTACTTAAGTGTCTCAGTTACAGTTATGGTATCAGCCTTACTTGTCCATCAGAAGTACTTCATCAGGAACTAAAGTTGACAGTATAAGAGTCTGTTTCTTAGTCAGCTGTATCTCAATATCTTGGTCAACCTTGTCAGTGTCGCTCTTTCTTTCAAAAAGTTCCTCCACCCAGTTTTTAACCTCTTTGTAACGTGGTTCATACTCGTCCAACTCTTCATCAAATAAGTCATGTCCTCGGCGGGACATTCTCCGGCTGTAGTTCCTCCATCTTTCGGTACCTACCATAATGCTGGTGGAGGTTTTTCGGGCGCGTTGCTTGTTTTTGAGGAAATTCATGTTTGTGGATGGTTAGTTCGGGGTGTTATAGGTACGTGAATTTTGGTGTGGGTATCCGGATGATTTGGCACAGTCACTTAAAACTTAACAACTTATTGTCATCAGCAATCTCGTAGGTTGCGATTGAAATCCCTGCTCAGTTTTGAGTTGTGATTTATAATTAAGAAAAACTTTTATTAATTCTTATTAAATCCGAGAACTTTGTTTTGGTTTTTTGACAACTGGCCTTGATTTATGGTATCAGAATTTATGGTTTATTCTTTATGTCATTGGGGATGTTTCTTTAAAACTTTTTGAATAACACCTTTTCTGCGACTGATAGATAATACAAGAGTGTTATTGTTAAACGCGGAGAACTTAATTTGTAATAAGGTACATAAAAATGTTTTTAATATCGATGAAATTGGTTTTATTTCACTGAATTGTTTTAGGGGCATATATGCGATTACTACAGCTGGTATCTTTGAGAAAATTAATCGTATCGCGCCCCGTTTAGCATGAGGTTCCGAGACTCGCACTCGTAAAAAACGATGTTTTACCCAGAAGAAGTTTAGGGTAAAAGTAGTGAATTTTAATGAAGATTTAAATTCTGTCCCTTGTGAAATGTTGAACGTTCTACTATTTGCGTGCGTTATTTTAGGAGAATATCGTGGCAAAAATACAATTAATTGTTAAAGTGACTAGAGGGCTGGCTCTTTCTTAGGCCAAACAATTAGCATTGTCATTCAACGTAGCAATGCTGCCAGTCTTCTGGGCAAGTTTTGCGAATGCCAGCGATGTGGAGTAGTACTTGACGCCTAAAAAGCTAGCGCGCGAATTTAATTTTTTACGGCTATTGTATTATTGTGATAAAAGTGAACGAGTATAGAAAAATGTTTCTTTGGAAAAGTTGTTTGTTATCATGAGTATAATCACTTAATCACGTGTTTATACATTATTCCTTTTTTTTGTAGATACTTAGTTTTAAATATTCGGTATATAGACTTATCAATAGTTAAGTAATAGTATGATGTCGGACGTAAAGAATAGCACCATTCCATATCTTCCCATGGGTGTCGTAAGAGGCGAGGCAAGTGACTTGCCATAAAATGGGCAGCAGCGTTCTCTGTGCTTTTGTGACAACCGTACTGCGATCGCCAACCCGCCAGCCAAGCCTGGCGATTATGGTAAAACCTCCCATGTTTTGTCAATGTGGCGAAACTTGGGGGAGGCCTATGTCCAGCAGTGGACGTCTTTCGGCTGAAATGATGATGAATGTATGTATTGCCCCATTAATTATGTATTCTCTTCATCTCAATTTATTTAAAGTACCTAAATATAATACTTTCTATTTCTTTACCTGCATATATTGTTTATTCTTCGCAACTAAAGTATTAATGGTTGCTAGATATGAATGGTTAACTGGTGAAAGGTTTATTTGTACCATTGTTTACAATTCATTCTGTCAATTTACGAACAGCACGCGTAGCATGACCACTGTAGAAACGGGTTATATCGACGGAAGAAGCGACAAAATGTCACATTGTCATTATCTATCTGTCATTATGTCGATTCTTCCGTAGACAAAACTCGTTTCTACAGTGGACATGCTACGCGTGCTGCCCAGAATGATAACTACCCAGTATTTTTACTCGATCAAATCAATCAGCCAAAAGGCGACGCGGTAGACCTCGCAGGAGATGTCGGGACGAGCTGGAAAGAACCAACGACTATTGCTCCACATTGGCCCTGGATCGAAGGGTTTGGAAGTCATGGGAAGAGTCCTTTGCCCAGCAGTGGGATGACACAGGCTAACAATACCAGTAACACCATGGAAGCAATCTAACATTGTAAGAAACTTAATGTCTAATTCGATATTTTAATTTTACTCATTTTTGGTTCTGAATAAAGATTTATTATTTATGATTTTGTAAACGCACTTTTGACTAGCTCCGTGCCATAATCTAGAGTAACGGAAATTATTGTAATAAAAAGTAATTAATAAATAATCAATCTTTTAACTGCCGTTATTTATTATTTCCGTGCCTTCGACCTGCTGACATCATTTCCCTGATGCAGAGGGTGTAAACAATAATGTATGAGATCTTAATTAGCTATAATTAAAATGTATTGTAGCAAAGTAATATTACCTTGTAATAAAACTAGATTTTGCCCGTGGCTTCTCTCGCGTTAATTTACAATTTGACATTAACCGGACATGTGGCGCCATCTATTTTCATAAGAACGTGATTGTTGTTTTGATCGGGAACAGTATTTTTTTTCGGGATTAAAGGTACCCTATGTCCGTTTCTGTACTCCTGACAACGTATATAAATGGAAAATTTCAGGATGATCGGTATGATCGGTTCAGTGGTTTAGGCGTAAAAAGGTGACAAACAAACAAACATGGTAAATATCCCATTACTAGTCTTATTGATAGTGTTAGTGACCATGTCAGTTTAAAAACTTATAAACAAACTTACTTTCGCATTTATTATATTAGTAAGGATTGACCTTTTTGTAATGGTTTGTAATGTGAGCTGTGCATCGTATATTACCATTGCCGGTTCAGTCCGCCGTTGTCCATTGCCTTGCGCACACGCATTCGGAGGCCCGACGTCACCCGAATTTACCCGAAGTTACGATGGAGACAAACGGGACCTCGTTCTTGGATAAAGTGCTCAACTTGGTTAAAGAAGATAGGGTGGAAAGTGTGCCGCTGATACGATTCAAACACCCGAAGGAATTGGAGGTAGGCTGTACTGTACCCATTTGTGAATTACCTACGTTGAATTTTAATGAGGTATTGGAGTTCTCACTTACGTACAGACGCTAGCAAATCAAGCTACAACAATCTGTCATATTTCTTCAATAGATTTTCAACCTTATTGTTAAAGAAAACGGTTCAAGGTTGATTAGAAAAAAATTACAGTTTCGGGTAGCGTCTGTACCTAATTTTTAACCGACTTCTAAAAAAGTAGGAGGTTATGTTTTCCTTCAGTACTTTTTTTTGTAGATATGGGTGGATAAATTTAGATGACTCTACAGAGAATTTCTAAAATTCTAAGCTTATTTTTTCAAACAAATTATAATGTTACCTTTCACAATTCACAACTATTCTCGTTTTGAATATCGCAGAACTAAAAACTCATCGGTGCCTTGAATTCCATATCAAAGCTGTAGCATCGCGGGCATTAAGTGAGGGAAATACGAGCTTTTGTTTACATTCTAGCTCCTTCAGGTGATGCCTTCACAAGATCTTATTATGATGATGAGAAAAACGAACTCGACTAACTGTGTGGAGTTGTTGAAGACTTACTTACACCACTTATTGATGGACTGTGTTCGGTATGAGTCTGGGAGAAATGACTTGTTTAATTAAGGTCTTGAGGTTGAACAGACTTGAAGTAGGCACTTTCCATAAAATCCTGGCTCACCCAAATGGCGATGATGCGAAGAGTCTGTCTAGGTTCATGGCCCAGATATGAGAATAGTGTAAAAACATGGTGCATTTAGGTCTTATAAATAGGGTTTTCTACCTTTTGTAGTAAGCGACGACTTATTGTCGGGCCTACGCTGTCCTCTCATACTTAAGTACTAACGCTGTAACATCCAAATATTGTAGAACCAAATGATTTTAAAAGAGTAACCATGGAGTTTCTTGCCGGTTCTTCTCCATAGGAAACGACCAACCCGAACCGTGCCTCTTCTGTCGACGTTTTATAAGTGCCCATGTAGGCCTATGTAAAATAAAATATTTTGGTTCTGTTTTTTTTTTTTTTTTTTGGTTGTGAACTTACATGTTTTGCCATAGAATGACATACAAATATTTAAAAATGTTAAACGTGAATTTTAATACGAAACATAAAGTATAGATAATTACAATTATTCCCAATAGTCCCCTCTAGGCCTACCTACATATTATGTATACATAGTTTTTTTTTCAACCCTCAGTTACATGTGTCCACACATGGGCATATTCTTTTTTTTTCATTATTGCTCATCATAGTTGTGAAGCGGTTCCTAATGGGCACCCACTCTCCTCAACGGTGTGGTGCCTATAGTCTCAGAATGAAAACTCTGTGACATACGGACGGATAAACAGACAGATAGACCGAATCCATAAGGGTTGTTGCCGTTTGGCAATGGAACGCTAAAGACGAACGCAATGACGTGGAGAACAAGATAGTTATTTTCGGCTTCTTTCAGGATATTTTTACATCTATTACTAATAGGTAGGTACGGAAATTAAGAAGTAATGAATGAGTCTCGCAGAACCGTAGCTGCAAGTCGTCATTACATACACATAAGTTCTAAAATATACAATACATTAAACAAAAGCTTACACATCTACCCATTAACCAAGACCTAATGCAAAATGAAACTTGACTCCTGGTTAAAATCACAGAATTACGAAGAAACAGAGAAACTCGTGGAAGTGTAAAACACTCATCACTCTCTCATACACTCCAACAAAGACACACACAACACACATGCCACGAACACCTCCTGCACACCTCATTAACACTCACCATTCACTCACCACATTAACTCACCGTCAAATTACATCCCAAATGTTAAGTCCTATACTGTTTATTTTCCTGTTATTTTATCTTATTTTTTGTTTTTATTATAAATTAACTTTATTAACTTAACTTTATTACTCATTAAGTGCGTTTATACCCTACGGCACTTCATACAAACTTTCAAGTCGTTATTTTCCGAAATGACTGAACAGATTTTAATGAAACTTCCTACACATAAGCAGTATACATAGGTCTAAAAAGTTACTAAAAACATTTTCGGAATGTCTTTTAAAAATGAAGATAATTGGAAATTTCTGTTTCTATAGATAATTAAAAATCGGTCTAATTTAGCTGATAAATTATTTTTAGAAAATATTTTTTAGTAACTTTTTAGACGTATATATACTGCGTATGCGTAGGAAGTTTCATTAAAATCTGTTCAGTCATTTCAGAAAATAATGACTTGAAAGTTTGTATGAAATGCCGTAGGGTATAAACGCTCTTAAGCACTTTTATCATGGAACATCATTCCATATTGTGTATCTGGGAAAGGGCGTTGTTAACTGCGCTACAGTTTATACTTTTGCAGCTACCATCGTTTCACTTGTTTTATTTAGTCCTGTGTTATTGTTCCAAATAAACTTTTTATTATTTATTATTAATTTTTACATCCAGTGTGGAAAACTGTAGCTGGAATTCCATGACTAACTTCATATTCCAACGACCTCGTTTGTGAAATCGCGACGAATTGCCGATAAGACCACATAATTGATTTATTTACCTCATTTGGATTTTCTATTGTGTTACCTGAGGACATAAAATATAATACGTACTTATACTTCTGTGGATGCACAGTAAATCTGAATGATACATGAGATAAATCTGCGTAGCTGATGACTTTGAATTGAATTTCAAAAAGACACGGAGTTAAAGTACTGACCATCTAGATCATCATCATCATCAGCCTATAATGTTCCCAATGCTGGGACACAGGCCTCCTCTTAATGAGAGGGAGTGGGCTGTAATCCACCACCAGTGCGGGTTGGTAGATCTCACATGTCTTAAAATTTTTAGTTCTAGGGCATGCCGGTTTCCTCACGATGTTATCCTTCACCGTTTTTGAGAGCAGTGGTGATGAAATAAATTACACAAAGAAATGCGCCTGGGTTCGAACCCACGGCTTACTTTGTTCGTAAGTCGGGGCTGCCACCACTGGGCCACCGCCGCTCTCCATCTAAGGTATCCAATGCAAAAACAATCTCGTCAATGTAATGTACGTGCCTTATATGTTTTTATTAAGTCTCGAGAGTGGGTATATTGTGTTTCAATTATATTATTACTTGCAAAAACACGACAGCCGTTCAATTTTACAAATGTATGGGCAGTCTAAAAAATAGACACAGAGCATTTATAGAATACTAGCTGCTGTCCGCGACTTCGTTCGCTTGGAAATTGATGGGTTTTAGGGATATGAAAAATAGATGTTGGCCGATTCTCAGACCTACTCGATATGCACACAACATTTCGTACAAATCGGTTTAGCAGTTTCGGAGGAGTTTGGTAACAAACACCGCAACAAAAGTTTTTTTTTTCGATACTTATATGATTTCTTTACTGTTCTCACTATTATAATTGTCTTTAATTGTTGTATTTTGCCTGAAGTAAAACACAATTTATTTTTTATTTTATTTTATACATGTAGACTAAATCGTAGGCACACCGGTAAATTAAAATATGAATGCAGTATGCTAATATGTAGTTAGGATTTGACTTGGCAGTTAAAAGCAAAAACATGTTGCAAAATCATTTCAACATTTGTATGTATGAAATTTCATAAGATGCAAATCAAATCAAATCAAATCAAATCAAATGTTTATTTGTAGAGCATAGGTAACATACAAGGTGTACATAATAAAATATAAGTTCGCCATGTCTAGCCGATAGCGGCATACAAATATTAATTATATATAATGTCCTTACAACTAAATTAAAGAATAAGTATCACAATATTAAATGATTTACATGCACATAATTACATTATTATTAAGTCGAAAATGTTAAAATATTACTAATATTATTAATATTGTTAAATATTGTTAAAGCACATATTTATCTACACTTTATTTGAATATTTATTTAAATTATCATCGGTTAGGTATTCTTGTACTGAGTAATATGCCTTCTGTGTCAGGAATTTCAGCAGCGTTTTTTTAAATTCATTTAACTCATTTTTTTCTCTGATGCACCTGGGTATTTTATTGTATATCTTGGGTGCCATACCTACAATGCTTTTTTGATAAAGGGCAGTCTTGTGTGAGTAGGAGCAAATGTCCATATTACGGCGTTTAGATTTTACAGCTTTGAATGTTTCCGAATTAGTTTTTACGAACAAAGCTATCTCATAAATATATAAGCAAGGCATGGTAAGTAAATTAAATTTTCTAAAATAAGGTAGGCAGCTGTCAGTTGATTTTAATTTAAAAATTGATCTAAGGCATTTTTTTTGCGCTTTGAAAGCGACGAGTCTATCAGTGGAATTTCCCCAGTACATAATGCCGAACCGTAGTGTAGAAACTACATATGCATTGTACGCTACTAGAACGGCAGACTCATTTACCATTTTTGATAAATTGTATAGGGCATATGCATATTGATTTAACTTTTTGGCAACGGTTTCAATATGGGATTTCCATGATAGGTGATTGTCTAAATGTAATCCTAGAAAAGTAGCAATATTAGTTTCAGCGATCCTTTTATTATCGTAAGTAATATTAAATTGCACTTGATTTTTTCGCTGATAAAATAACATTATTTTGGTTTTTTCTAAGTTTACTTTCAATTTATTTATTTCTAACCAGTTTATTATGGATTGAAGGGAACTATTAATATCATTTTCGAAAGTATGTATGTTTTCACATGGGACTATGACAGTGCTATCATCTGCAAAAAGAACGGTTTGATGTTTAATACATTTTGGTAAATCATTTATGTATACAATGAATAGCAAGGGCCCGAGGACACTTCCTTGGGGAACTCCGCATGTAACATATCTAGTCGACGACGTATAGGTATATTCTACTTTTGTTTTGGGGCAAACCTTTTTTAAGACAGTGACTTGCTTCCTGTCAGATAAGTAGGATTTAATTAATTTTAATACATTGCCCCTTACGCCATAACCTTCTAACTTACGTAGTAATAATTCATGATCTACATGATCAAATGCCTTTGACATATCCATTAGTATGGCTGCGATCGGTGTTTTTTTGTCAACATTGACTATGATTTTTGAGAGTAATTCAAAGACTGCCATATTTATTGTTTTATTTTTACGAAAACCATATTGCTCTTTAGTTAGTATATTTTGTGATTCAAAGAAAGAATATAAAGACTTGTTTATTACTTTTTCGAATACTTTACAGTACAGACAGTACTGGGATTAGAGCTATGGGACGGTAATTTTGAATAGCTGTTTTATCACCTTTTTTATGCAACGGTTTTATTATTGTCAATTTTAACTTACTTGGAAAGTGGCCGTTTTCTATACACAAGTTAATTATATGATTCAGTACGGGTGCTATAATGCGAGCCCTATAATGATCCTCTGTGGTACTAGTTATTTCACCATCTGATTAGGTTTGCTCCTTCTTTGGATATAATGAATATCGTCCTTTTTCTACAATCATCATCAACCTAGCCTTTCCAACTATGTTGGGGTCAGCTTACAGTCTAACCTGATGCAGCTGAGTACCAGTATTTTACATAGAGCGACTGCCTATCTGACCTCCACAATCCAGTTAGTTCTGGGCAATACGAAACCCTTGGTAAGACTGGTTTTCAGAATTTTAGTTCAATTACTATCTGAAATGACTATCAACGATCTACAAATGACAGCCGGGACTAAAGGCTTAACGTACTTTCCGAGGCAAGGAGAAAACTCAGTGCGCAATGTGCGGTCATCCATCCACATACCAACCGAAGTTAATGCAGCTTAACTTGGAGATCGGCCCGAGGACGCGGATTTCAGCAACCAATCCTATACCGATTTAGCTGCTGATGACCTGGGTCGGGTCGAAGCAGGGTGCTTGCTTACTCAGAGGTTTTTGCGACCATTCCTAAAATGGATTTAGCAGTATCATAATAAGATACAAATTAAAGTTGGTACAATTCGTAAAATGGTTACAAACTGACAATTCATAATATTAAGTGCGTCTGTGATCATTTTAAGAATGTTAACGTGATTCATATTACCTATTATGTTTCTGCTAAACAGTCTAGATTTGACTGCCTTTGATTCTTGATACTTAGGAGCCTTTAGCTTTTAACAAACAAAACTTTAATCAGAATTTGAATTTACGTTCCAGGATATTTTGGACCTCGACGTGACAAAAGGCGTTAATGACAAGGACCTGGAGCAATGCGTACGTGACGTATTGAAGTACAGCGTGAAGACTCACAAGGCGACATTCAAGAACCAGCTGTTCTGTGCCACGGACCCCTATGGCCTGGCAGGCGCCTGGATCTCGGAAGCTTGTAATACTAGTCAGTAGGTATTATCTGTTAATTTGATTATGTTACTCCCCCTAAAGATCTAGAGGTCGTAGAAACCGATGCGACGATAGATCAGGCGTATATCATAATCAACCTAAAATATTTCACTGCTGGGACACATGCCTCTTCTCTATTAGAGGGGATAGGCCATATTCTACCACGCGGCCCCAGTGCAGGTTGGGATATGTAACTTGTCATCGAATTATTGGTTCTACGATATTTTGCTCACGATGTTTTCCTCCAGCCGCGCCGTTTCGAGAGCAGTGGCAATGAAATAAATTACACAAAGTAATGCACCTAGGTCCGGACCTGCGACCGATGTACAAATCGTATTGCTATGGAGGCGTATGTCTAGCTGAAATGATGATGACGTTTTATTTCCATAGTAGAATGGAAAAGTAAACAAAGCAGGCAGGTCCATTATAAGGGTTTGTAATAACTCACCTCAAAAATAACCAGTTTTGGAGCTGAGCTTCTAATATTCCCACGGCTGTGAAACAGCCTAGTTCGCCTCTTTGGAAAAGGGAGTGGACTGTACCTAAAGCACCACACGGGCCTCGTGCAAATTGGTAGGATTACATGGCCTTGAACTTATGGCTCTAAGATATGGGTTCTACCGGTTTAAAATGTTCATTACAAACAGAAATCTCCAGCTTACAACTGCTTAAGTTATTGCAATAGGTCAGGAATGCAGTTTCTAATTTTACGAGTAGGTATGTATGCAGCAGTACCGAGGTATGAAAAGTTTCTTACTCCAACAGTGTTAAATTGAACGAGCAAAACTTGTCTTGTTTTGTCATTAAATAGTCATAAAACGTGGTACTGCGACGCCATACTTTCGTTAAATACGGCTTGTAGTTACCTACTTGGCGCTTTCTTTTAATTTCACCGTTATTGTAATGACGGAGCAGATGAAATGCCATAAATTTGTTGTAAAAAAACTAAAGGTCTTAACCGTCGAAGTCTTAAGGACTTCGTGAACAAAGTCATATTTCCTAAGCTTTTAAGGCTATGAATGTAAAGCAGACCTTAAAACCTAACACTTAAAATAAAAAGCCCAGGGGGGCGATACAATCCCGTGCTAGATTCTCATGCAAGAAATTCAAAAACAACAACAACAATATAACCCTATAAAAAGCCATTCAGTGAGGTTAAGGGCGCGTTTGCAATTCGGCCCAAATTTTGCTGATTTTCGGTACATTTTGTGGCTAAACTAAACCAAATCAAATATAATTAATAACTAATACAGATAGATTGGTTCTTCATCTTCAAATTCATGAAATTTTTTTTTAAAGTTATTGTTTTTTTTATATTGTAATAACGATCTTCCGTTGACATGTTTACGAAATCGGCTTGAGTTTAGGAACAATTTTTGTTCTACTATCAACATATTTTAAGATTTCTAAAAATACGGTAAGTAGGCAGACATAGTCAACTCTAAATCTAAGGAAAAAAAATATACCTAAGTGTCACAAACTCGTCGAGGAGTTCCAGTAGCAGGCACAGAAGTACACCCAAGTTTCAAAATTAGTTCACTTGACACGTGTCAATGTAGTAGTTCGATTCGACGCCTGTCAATTTTGCAAACGCGTCCATAAGTGATTAAATTTAGAGGGTTGTGTTGAAGATTTTAATCATTATAACTCTGGAAAGCCATATTTGTTACGGTCACGAATCATACTTAAATCAACATACAATTCGACACTCACCTACATTAATTACAAAAAAACCGGCCAAGTGCGAGTCAGACTCGCGCACGAAGGGTTCCGTACCATTATTTATAAAAACGAGCAAAAAAATCACTTGTTTGTATGGGAGTATTTGTTGTTATAGCATCAATATAGATACATAATCTGTAGAAATTTCAACTGGCCAGACGGACGGACGGACAGCGAAGTCTTAGTAATAGGGTCCCGTTTGACCCTTTGGGTTCGGAACCCTAAAAATTAAGAAAATTTGGATTTTGCTATCCTGGCGCTTTCAACTTAAAAGTCCAGGCTAATGATAAGAGTTGCTTTGTGTAAGTTTTTTTATTTTTTTAAACGTTGCCCCACACTAGGAATTTCTCCCGTATTGTAGGTGCGTTTACAAACATTTAAACTCACATACACAAACAGCCAGACCCGGAACAACTATCTGTAGGCCTTACAAAAATTTGTTTCGTGCGGCGATCGAACCCTTGACACGCAGCGCAGCAGGCAATCGCTTAGCACCTGCGCCAACCGTGTCGTTTTGATGTCTTCTTAATATAACTTCTTCCTATTTCAGGTATACCTTCGAAGTGGGTCCAGTATTCACGCTAATAGAACTAAAACTTCTGAAGCACATACTGAAACTGTTTGGTATACCCGATGGAGACGGCATCTTCACCCCTGGAGGCAGTAACGCCATCATGTACGGTCTGGTCGCTGCAAGGTATAAGAAGTACCCAGATATCAAGGCCAAAGGGATGAGGAAAGTTCCTGAGATGGTTATATTTACTTCTGAAGATGTGAGACAACATTCCAAGTATTTGGTATTTTGTATATCATTGGATCCTGTGATTGAATTATTATAGAGTCTATCTTCTTCTTCTTGTTCATCTTTTGGCCACGCAAAGCTGGGTGGCGAATAGCCTCTTTCAAAAATCTCTCCGCTTTTTGCGGTATCGTGTTGTGGCTATCGAGTCTATGCGCCTTATAAATTCTACAAAGCAATTCACAGATTCCGATTACGTTTTGAAGTAGGTAGATACTTTAACAGTAACTTGCATGTCTATCTGGAACTTTGCCGACTCGTTTTACCAAGGCACAAGATTTGATAAGTTATCATAAAGATACGCGTTTACGCCTGACGACATTTCATAAAAACTTTCAAGTCCTTAATATCTGAAATTAAATAATAATTTTTTATTTTTAAATTTTATTAAAAAGCAGGATACATAGGTCTAAAAAGTTACTGAAAAACATTTTAGAAAGGTCTTTAAAAAAAAAATAGAAATTTCTGTTTCTATAGAAAATATAATCGGTTTTGCGAAAAGGTTTTTTAGACCTATGTATCCTGCGTATAAAGTTTCATTAAAATCGGTTCAGTCATTTCGGAAAATAAGGACTTAAAAGTTTGTACCAATTGCCCTAAGGTGTAAACGCGCTTAAGATTGAAACGAGATTAGCATTTTTGGCAATGGACTTCCTCGATAGTCAAGTTTTTGTAGGTAAGAACACTTGCTGACAGTCCAGGTTTGGATTCCCGGTAACCCAAAGTGTTATTGAATTAAGGCATGATGCCCTGTTACCATTTTCAGAGTCACTACTCCATAAAAAAAGCAGCCCACTGGCTCGGCTTTGGTACGGACAGCATTAGACTCATACAAACCAATCCTAAAGGTCAGATACTGGTTGACAAGCTAGACGAAGCCATACAGAAAGAGAAGGACCTTGGCAGGTGTCCTGTATTCGTGAACGGTATGGCTGGGACCACCGTGTTGGGAGCCATAGATGACCTCGAGGCAGTTGCTGATGTGTGCAAGAAACATGGTGTTTGGATGCATGTTGATGTAAGTTTCTTTGTTAAATCAGTTGGTCTTCTTCTTTTCGTCTCTAGCACAATAATATTTTAAATTTGGCCTGATACTTTATAACTTCAACGGCGTCATCACTTAGAACCTAATTTGTACATTTTGCTACATTTTGTATGCTTAACTGCAGATATATATAGTTTCTTAATTTAATATATTTCGTGACCTACTTTTTACTTATATTCAGAAAATAAATGAATTTGAATTTAAATGTTTTCGGGCACAGAGTGCTCTTTGTGCCAAATCCACGTCCTATCCTGCTGGATAGGAGTCGGATTTCCGACATAGCTTTATATTATCACCATGCTGTCAATCGATGTAGTGTAGCCTCACTACACGAGGGTTACTACTAACACTTGGTGCTGTAGAAATGAGTCCAAAAACGCGTTTGAAAAAAAAATAAGCGGCGTCTGTTAAAAACCAAGTTATTTTCCATGTTCCAGGCATGCTGGGGAGGCAGTTTAATGCTTTCACCTAAATACAAGACCAAACTAAAAGGCATAGAAAGGTCAGTACTAATTCTACATAATCTAATTCTATAATTATCTCTTTTGGCAGTCACGTAAAAGACCAATCAGTGGTAACAGTGTGGTTCCACGGGGCCAGCGCTGCTCTTAACTCCACCTCAAACTTCGTTCATGTCCTCAAAGGAAGAGGCTCGCGACGCGGCGTTGCGTTTCCTTCGCGTAAGCACTGTCATGTCGCCATCAATCGTAGCATAGCATGCTCTTTGGTCTAAGCAACAAGCGATGAACCTTTAGCTTCTTTCTTAGAGTACCTAATTTGTTTTCCAGAGCAAATTCAATATCGTGGAACCCGCACAAGATGGCGGGCGCTCCTCTACAATGTTCTGTATTCATGGTGCGAGACAAGGGTCTGCTGCACGAAGCGAATTCAGCAGCTGCTCAGTATCTGTTCCAGCAGGACAAGTTCTACGACGTGTCCTATGATACGGGGGACAAGAGTGTGCAGTGTGGGAGGAAGGTAACAAACTATGAATATTTAATTATAACCGGTTCCATGCACCTGGAGAGGTGGACAAAGATCGTCACTCACTGGACGTCTGAGGAAGGACATTGCCGTCGAGGTCTACTGCGGCGTAAATGTCTGGGGCAGCGCCGGAAAATCGTGCATGCTTGAGCTTGAACGAGCTCAGCGGGCCGTCCTCAAAGTACTTTTGGGAAAGCCGCGTCGTTTTTCTACGGACGAACTCTATAAGGAGTCTGGGGTTTTACGCGTACGTCAGCTGTTTATCCTGGGGTCACTTTTAAAACTCATTAAAGTCAACAAATTTCGCTCAAGTCGAAAAATCGCGGAAAGAATACCTCTCTCAAAAATAAAAACCCTCTTTGCAGCCCGGCTTTCGTCATACTTACCAATAAGAGTATTTAATGCTATAAGCAAAACGATCAGTGTACCCAACAACTACTCTGAAGCTAAAATTAAATTAAAAGATTGGTTGCTTGGACGGACGTACGAGGAAACGGAAAGTTTACTTTGCTGCTCAACTTAATACCCACACACATGTACAGGTAACACATACCCTCACAATCACTCACACACACGCACACACCCCACACGCACACACCCCACACATACTCACTTCAATTGTTCTTTGTATTTACTTTTTTTCAATGTTATTAATTAATTATTAGTTTTCTTTTTTCTGTAATCAGATAATCACGCTTGTTAATCTAAATCTAAGTTTTTTTTAAAATCTTATTCATTATTCTCTCTTGACGAAATCACATTTTGGTTATTGATCGAAGTCATTTTTCTTGCGCTAGCAGAACACTGTGATATTGTTTTAACCTTGTGTAGTGTCTGGGTCACCAAGATACAGGCTGTGCCTAGTTTGGGACCCGCTGTTAATCTTGTCTGTACTCTGTTGTGTTAGCTAATAATAAATTAATTTGAATAAATGGTGTCATAATCTGATCATATTCGGGGGGCAAACAAGTCCAGAAAATGCATAAGACATGGGTGGTTTGGAATGAGAAAGATGAAGGGAATGCTTAAGCCCAGTAGTTGGACAAAAATGCATCTTTATACTAGTGCTGGGTAAAGGTTTCCTTCCTCCATCAGTTCCAGTCACACTTATTTGCTCCTTGGATCCTCTCTAACTCTGACTCCTGCATTTTTTTTATTCTATTGTGTTAAGAAAAGGTTTGGTTAACATTTTGTCTCCGTTGGCTGGACTCTTAAAAAAAAATGATTTAAATAGCCACCAAACCCTGCCCGGCTTTTACAAAGTTATGAAGTAGCATGTTCTGTGGTACTTAGTTGTTATATTCTCCTGATTCTTTGTCTGTCCTGCCTTGATGTCGAAGATTTGACTGTCTCTTCATCATCAATGATTTCGTTATAAAATTCGACCTGCAATACGTACCTACAAATTGTTAGAAATAATAAAATGAAGGTATCTAACGTATATAACTTTTCCCAGATCGATGCCTTCAAGCTATGGATGATGTGGAAAGCGCGAGGTGACCTGGGTCTGAGCCAGCTCGCAGACCAAACGATGGCCACGGCTCAGTTCTGCCTGGAGGCCGTCGCCAGGGGCCCGGGCTTCAAGCTCGTGTCCGAAAAGCTGCAGTGTCCTAATGTCTGCTTCTGGTATATACCAAGCTTCATGAGGGGACTGGAAATGGATGAGGAGTGGTGGGAGGTCATGCATAAGGTGTGGTGGTGATGTATTGTTTAGTATGATATGAGTCCTAACGTCGTTGCTCTAGTAGTGACAAGCGATACTGCTGGTATAGAGGTCCTGGATTCGATTACCAGGGCCTCAAGTCTGCTATTTTCATAAACATCGTCATTCCAACACGATCTCATTGTCATTTTGCTAAAAGTTCGTAATCTTGTAAATTCATAATGGTCTGTCATTTGTCTGTCAAATTATATGCCATTTCTTTCAATGGAGTGTCAGTGGTTGACCATTGTGAAGTCATAATGACGCCATTATAATTAGAAGATTGCTATATTACCAAACTTGTCAAAAAAACACTTATGAAATCAATGATAGGCCATTCTGAACTATTGTAATAGCAGGCTTGAGGACCAGGTCGAGAAAATGTTGCAATGTAGCAATGCTTGGATCCATTTAGAGCTTGTATTACATGTGACTTAAAATATGATGGGTGAAATGTGGGTGTACTATATTTCTGCCTAACGCTTTGTGTATTACAGGCGTCATGTTATGTTTCTTATTTTGAAACAATCGTTGATTTTGGATTCCGCAATGTTAATCCAGTTAATGTGCCAGAGAATGGGCAGCAGCGTTCTTTGTGGTTTTGTGACAACCGTACTGCGATCGCCAACCCGCCTGCCAAGCGTGGCGATTATGGCAAAACCCCCCTGTTATGTCATTGGGGGAGGCCTATGTCCAGCAGTGGACGTCTTTCGGCTGAAATGATGATGATGATGAATGTTAATCCATATCATATCCATTTTCCAGATAACTCCAAAAATAAAGGAGCAATTAGTTCTAAGCTCTCAACTGATGGTAGCGTACTCCCCCGTGCGCCACTATAAGAACTTCTTCCGATTTGCGTTCACCTTCCACCCGGCAGTGGATGAGGAGCAAGTGCTTCAGATGCTGCGGTCTATTGAGGAGTGCGGGGAGACTGTTAACTTGGCTATGTTATCTTAGAGTATGTTGATTATGTTGTATACATATATAACTAAAGAATTAAGAAAGATGAATATATTGCAGATTCAATAACAATTTATTTTATTCCATCCTTACATTATGTATTATATCATTAAAAGAGTTGAAGCCTCCCCTAGAATTAAGTGAATAAAAGATAATTTAACATTAAAGACCTACAGTTAATAACTGAACTCCAATTGTCGTTTTAGACTTTCTAGTTAAACCGAATATCCATCATATAATAACCACACTAAATAAAACCGTGGTGACAATATTTTTTTTTGGGGATATAAGATTTTGATAAATCAAATTTTTCATTAATTTTTATATTTATGTACAAAAGCCTTTTTATATTTCAGTGACTTCTTTTTTCGTTGTCGTAGTATTTGCAGCAATAACCCAGTTTAAGGATGTGTTGTCACCTCGCGGATCACCATTATGTCCCCAAAGCAGCCTGTCTCCAGAGGAATCCGCATTCTTATCCATTTTCAGTGCTTGATGAAATTGATAGTTTATTAATCGAAAGACTAAAGCTTCATCTTTAATTAAAGGCTCTATATAATACTCATGGTTGATTTCATTATCATTTGTAGAGCCCCAACCTTTTCTGTCGCCTAGACTGTCTGTGTTTTCATCCAACTTTAAATACATGTTGCTGTCGATATTGTTTATTTTGAATACGACGGTGTCATTCTCCCATATTGGCATGAACTTCCAGCTTACTCGAATACTTGTTTTATCAGAATGATCCCCCAAAGCAAGTCTGTCGTTAGAAGAACTGTCGTTTGCATCTAGTTTCAACGCCTGTTGGTATTGCTTGTTGATTATAGTCACATTTTCGCCTTTAAATATGAGTTGGAATGCATCTGGGAAACTGGTGCCGATTATTTCATTACCACCATTGTTCCAGAGCGTATAACCATAATTCATGATGCTGCTTGGACTTTCACGCAGAATTTTCGTCACCACTTCAGTAATAGCTTCAGACCCACTTCCGTTGTCCATGTTTTTGGTCAAATCCACAGCGACGTCATACGCGCCTTCGGTGACGTTATTGTAAAGCTGGTCTTTTAGCGAGGTCAGATTTAGGAAAGTCAAGTAACTATCGAACAACGACAAGCCTTGAAGTTCAGTAGGTAAATTGTATTTTGGACAGAGAAAAAGATCCTTCTTCTTCAATTCACTTGTAAGGTTTCTTATGTCAGCAGAACTGCTTTCGAATCCATACGCAACGACCTTGCCGATGTCTGGGTTTACCATGCGGGCGATGTCTTTAGCACAGCTGGAGTTGATGGGTGCTCCCATGACTGTGACGGTGGTGACTGAGTGGTTTTTGATATAGCCGCTGGTGTCACAGTTAGTGTAATTCACGACTGGTATCCTGTTAGGGATCTTTCTATCGCGGTCGGGGCCGTTGCTCACGAGTTGGTAGGTATGGTTGACGTTGAAGCAGTCAGAGAACCCGCTGACCCCCTGTTGAGTGACGATCCTGCCCTCTCCCCAGTAGTCGACATGTTCGATCAAGTGGTTCAGAGAAGGAGGTAGCCTCTGTAAGTAGTATTCTCCTAGAAATGGACACTCGGAGTAAGGGTACGACTTATCTTTGTTGGTTATGTAGTTTGGTCGCTGAGCGAGCTTCCAACCCGGAATAGAATGCATTATTGGTGTTCAAAATTTTACTCACCTGAAAAATGACGGAAACACAAACTTTAAGTAAGTATTAAGATCATAAAGGTGGAAGGTGTTAGCCTAATATGATCTGCTGTTTCTATTTCACTGTAATCAACACAAATGTCATAGCCAGTCTCGAAACTACTATGTTTTAGGTCATGAAGTCACCTCTTAGTCATAATCCGTTTATTACCTATTGTTCCTTGTGAGAATTGCATCCGCGACCCGACGCTTATTCAGAGTCAAAGTCAAAATTGTTTGTTTGCCGTAAATGTGGTACAAAAGATGTTAAAAATAAAATGTAGTCAATGGCATATTTCGTCATAAAAATGGCATGTAAACATTAATGATGACCTAGTCTGGGTCCGATCTTGTAGATCGGATAACCCAGACTAGGTTATTAAAACAGTTATGAGTAAAAAAAAAAGAAAATTATTAAAAAGTATTATTAACTTACCCAACTTGAACGAGCAGCAAGCAATAATTAAATTCTTCCATTGCAGTGAATCCTTTTATAGAAATCAATGCGGTCTAGATGACCTATTTGATTATTAGTTCTGTGGTTATTGATAGTCATGGCATGCAGTACCCGCGGGAACCGCTAGTTATCTTTGTAGGAACCAATTGGGAAGTTGTGTTTTCCGTATAGTGATAAGTTTTACAGATCCATACTAACAAAAGTTACTCTGTTTGTTTGTTTGTTTGTTACCTTTTCACGACTAAACGGCTGATCGGATTTTAATGAAATTTGATATGAAGATAGATTTCAACCTGGGGAAGGACATAGACTATACGTGGGACACTCAGAAAGTTTTGCGAAACTAAAAAAAATTGTTCTATACGTACATATATTTTTATTAAATCTTTTCAAAGTACTTTCCACCAGCCTCTATACAAAGATTCATGCGCCTAAACCAGTTTTCAAAACACTTTTTCCAGTCCGCCGCAGACACCTCGTTTACAGCCTGCTCGAACCCAGCCAGCGCATCTTCCGGCGACGAAAATTGTATCCCTTTGAGCTGATTTTTTATTTTTGGGAATAAAAAGAAGTCACACGGTGCTAGATCAGGGCTGTAAGGAGGGTGACCCAGGAGTTTGACTGGCGTGCTGTCCAGGAAGTCCCTCGTTTTGAGTGCGGTGTGCGCAGGTGCATTGTCGTGGTGGAGCAGTAGCCCGCGGAGCCCTGTGTTTGGTCGCTTGTTGCTTATAACAGAGAAAACTTCTGGCAAACATTTGGAAGTATACCATTCGGCATTAATGCTTCTTTGATCCCGTAAGGGAATTGATACCAAGTGGCCAGTCAAATTAAAAAAGCTAGCGATCAAAATCTTACCCCCGCTTCTAGATCGCTTCACTTTGGTAGGCGTTGGCTCATTTTGAAACACCCAAACAGTCGACTGGCGCTTGGTTTCTGGGTCGTATTGATAAATCCAGGACTCATCACCTGTAACGATGTCGTAAACACGCCGAGACGAGCCTGCTTCAAATTTGTTAAGCATATCACGGCACCATTCCACCCGGGCCTGCTTCTGAGCATCGGTGAGGTTGTGCGGCACCCAGCGTGATACTATCCTCCTCACGCGAAGATGGCTGTGTAGAATCTCGTGAACGCTTCCCGATCCAATCTTCAATATGTGTTGAATCTCCTGATATGTAATTCGCCTATTGTCTTGGATTAAATTTTTCACTGCTAGCACGTTTTCTTCGGTAACAGCCGTCAAAGGGCGACCGCTTCTTTCGTCATCCCCCAAAGTTGGTCGACCGCGCTTGAATTCGTTATACCAACGATACACGGTTGCCTTGGAAGGGCCTTCATCCATGAATGCCATTTGAAGTCTATCGTACGATTCATCCGGTTTCAGGCGACACTTGAAATCGTATAAAATCATAGCTCTAAAATGTTCCCGGCGCAGATCCATATTTCAGTGAGACACAATACTTTGAATTAACTCGCAAAAAATGTGGAGGGAAATTTTGAAATTGGAACTTACTTATTTTTACTTATAAATAATCATATTTTCGAAAAACATAATAACTGGCCAGTCTCCCATATATAAAAACTTTTTTTCGCAATACTTTCTGAGGGGCCTGGTATATCATCACCATAGATCGGAGTAGGTAGATTGAATTGGGGTCATTGATCCGAAACGTTTATATTAATATGGACATTCCTCCAGAATTGGTTGATTATTAAAAAAAGTTTTCAACAGATAAATTCTTTTTTTCCTGTGTGGGTAGACACAGGGCTAATACACTTATTTTGGTTACTCCCAGTTTTAATTAATTTTAATATATTTTAAATTGAATTTTTAATGTTATAATTATATTTTATTGTTTTTAACCACCCAACACTCACTATCTACTATTTCCAAGTCTTTCGGATCTCATATTCTTCTATCTTCTTACTTTTCTACATTCCAACCATCATTATGGACACTAAGATGGCAACAAGCTTGGAAGATCTGGAGCAGCTGTTCAACTCGCGAATGGCTGAGTACGAAAACAAGCTCAGAAATGCTTCCTCAGGATCTGAACCAGCACCTAATATCACAGCACTGTCACGTGAGTTTTCAGAATTTAAAACTGTTGTATGGCAAGCACTCTCTAAGTTTAAGTCTCAAATAGAGATGCTTTCCCTTGGCTATGACAGACATGAAATTATGATGAGAAGAATGGTTTTATTGTTTCATGGGGTTGCTGAGCTTCCAAATGAAAAGGTACATGATGTGGTTCACAAAGTGTTAACCGATCAAATCTGTTTGTCTGAGGTTAGAAAGGAAAGTATTCATGTCTGCCACCGATTGGGATCTTCACAAGGCAAAGCCAGACCTATCCTGGTGAGACTCTACACCACTGAACACCGTCACTTGATTTGGGAGAGCAAAGAGTCATTGAAAGGAACTCACAATATCTGAGTTCCTAACCCACACAAGACACCGTACTTTCATGGACGCACGCAAGCATTTTGGGGTGCCGAACTGCTGGTCGGTGGAGGGCAGGATAGTGATCGTCACGTCGGAAGGTAAGCGTCATAAGATTGAAACTCCGGGTGAACTTCAAGCACTGGTTTCGCGGTTTCCGAAGGCCTCAAACCTGTTTTGTGGTAATGTCTATATGTGTGCATTGAGGTTATTCGTGTTACGCGAGTTTAGTTTATTTCTTAAATATTGTTACTTTTTTTTTCTCGCGTTCTCTTTTTTTATTTCTGTTGCTACTGGTTTGTACAATGTCTTCCCACAATCTAATGAGTTAGGGTGGTTGTATTTGAAACAATCAGCCGTAAATTTAATTGTTGTTATTGTTGTTTTCTGTATTTTCGTATATAATATATTTATATTTATTTATGAATATTCCAACTGACTTAAATGACAGTTTTTAGGGTTCCGTACCTCAAAAGGAAAAAAACGAAACCCTTATAGGATCACTTTGTTGTCCGTCTGTCTGTCTGTCTGTCAAGACCCTTTTTCTCAGGAACGCGTGAAGGTATCAAGCTGGAATTTATATCGAATACTTGAATCTGCTGTCCCTTGGAGCTGTGAAAAATTCAAACTTCTAAGCCAACGCAATCAAAAGATACAGCCGTTTATGTCGCAAATTTTCGACACTCGCAAGGGAATCAAAACCTACAGGGTACTTCCCGTAAACTCATAATCTTGAAATTTGGTATGAAGCAACCTCTTATAATACAGATAAAGGATAAATTGCGAAAACCGTAAAGTTTTAGTTAAATCATATAATAAAAATATTTTTAATAATTTTAATCTTACTACCCCTTTTCTCATGAACGCGTAAAGGTATTCAATTGAAATTCGTACCAAATACTCAAGACTATAATACCTTTAAGCTGTAACAAAATCGAACTTCTATGTCAACGCAATCAAAAGTAACAGCAATTTAAGCCGCATATTATCAAACTCGCAACTACTCGCAAGGGAATCAAAACCTAAAGGGTACTTCCAGTCGACCTAGAATCTTGAAATTTGGCATGAAGCAACGTCTTATAGCACAGATAAAGGAATAATTCTGAAAACCGTAAAATTTTAGTTACATCATATAATAAACGTATTTTTAATAATTTTAAACTTACCACCCGTTTCCTCATGAACGCGTAGAGGTATTAAATTGAAATTCATATCAAATACTTAGGTCTATAATACCTTTAAACTGTAACAAGATCGAACTTCTATGTCAACGCAATCAAAAGAAACAGCAATTTAAGCCGCATATTTTCAAACTCGAACCTACTCGCAAGGGAATCAAAACCTAAAGGGTACTTCCAGTCGACCTAGAATCTTGAAATTTGGCATGAAGCACTGTTTTATAACGCATTGAAAGGAAAAAATCCGAAAACCTTTAATATATCACATATTTTTTTATTACATCACATATTTTGTTTTTAATAATTCCCGCGACTTCGTCCGCACGGAATAGTTACTTTGGGCTAACGTTAACTTTTACCCGCGACTTTGTTTACCGAGAAGGTGAAAATCTGTATAGATATAAATTACGTGTCACGTTGTTTGTCGGGGATGGACTCCTAAACTACTTAACCGATTTTAATCAAATTTGCACACCGTGTGCAGTTTGATCCAACTTGAAAGATAGGACAGCTTGTATCTCAATATAATATAGTCGCAATATTATTTTATTGCAAATTAAGTCACAATTATCTGTTAGCTCCAAACAATTCTAACAGATGGCGGTACCTGTTGACTGGTTTGAGTAAGTATTTAATAGATGGCGCTGTATAGGAGCGCAGCAGCAATGAAAAATATTGCGAAAACGGGGAAAATGTGACGTAGACGAAGTTTCACGGGACAGCTAGTATATTTAAATAATACGTACGTTAAAGAGTTATTTTAGGTACCTACATCACGCTTCTATCAGTAAGGGCCTGCGCAGACGACGGACTTTTCTCCGCGTCGGAGAAAAAAATTAGGCTCCTCGAATAAAAAGTCCGCCGCGGATTAGCGCAAACTCAACGCACACGGTGTGCGATCATCACCACAACTTTTATTTAAATTTCGGTCGTAATGCTCTTTTTTTGAAGTATCATATAAAGAAGTTAAAAAAAAGTCCGCGGACAAAAATCCGTCTTCTGCGCAGGCTATAAAAGTGGAACTCTAAAACGTTACGTAAAATTACTGGGTCTTGTAAGCTTATAGGCCTGCGCAGACGACGGACTTTTCTCCGTGGCGGAGACAAAAGTACGCTCCTCGAATAAAATGTCCACCGCGTATTTACCGCGAACTCAACGCACACGGTTTACGATCATTTGTTGCCCGGAAGTGTAGAGAAGTGAACGCTATGGAAGCAAATATCAGAGTTTATGTTGTGATGCAATTTACATGAAGTTTAAGAAAAAGAGAAGACATTTTAAAAGAAAATACTGGGTCCATCCCTTTATATTGGATCTCGTCACTCTCGAGCGCACAACGCGAAATAAAGTCCGTCATGTACGTTGCTTCGCCTAACCACACGAGTTCTATTTTTTTCGGGGACTCCCCCGTACTTTTGTCCGGTCCGCTCTCTGCATGTCCTCGGTTATTCGGGGGACTTTTTGTACGAGGTACTTTTAATCCCTCATATGCGTTACTCGATACAGTTGTAAGCGATGTATTTTAGCGGACAAAAAAATCCGCGGACAAAAATCCGTCTTCTGCGCAGGCTTTCATGTAGATTGTTGGTTATCCTCAAAAAACCTCAAAACTAATGTTACTTATTTTAAAGTACTTCTGTGTACTCTATATTTTTAGTTTTGTTTCATTTCGTCAGAAGTAGATATTGATTTTCACCACCAGATCAGATCAGAATCAGATCTTGGTAGGTCAACATAATATAGTTGCCCGTCCGAAAAACACTCTTGGCGTAAATCTCATGACTGGCCGGCCTTGCACATCATAAACGTGCGCGCAGTTCCTGATCATTATTTTGCTGCGATGTTATTTTAAAACTGCGATATCTCCTAAGTTGTTCATTGAAATCGAATGATGCAAAGGGCAATTTTGTTATAAATTAAATATTTGTGATGGATAACGTATTTATTTGGATAAGGATTAATATCATGTTTTTAAAAACACCTTCGAAAATAATGCATTATTTTAGAACCAATTTGGTTAGCCTAAAAAAGGTTTTAGTGATTTAACCTATAAAGATACCTAAAATATGCCGTCGCTAACTTTTTTTTGAACTTTTAAAGGGGAACAATTCAGTCATACATGATTTTTGCGAAACTTTAACCGTTTACGCTGCGCATGCAGCGGAAGCTCTCAAAAGGAAATAAAAAACCCGATTTTGATACATTTTTAATTGCTGCTGCGCTCTTTTTTGTTGTAGCGTGATGATATATAGCCTATAGCCTTCCTCAATATATGGGATATCCAACACTGAAAGAATTTTTCAAATCGGATCAAGTAGTTCCTGAGAGTAGCGCGTTCAAGCAAACAAACTCTTCAGCTTTAATATTATATATAATAAATATATATTAGTATAAGTATAGATAGATAGATTACCCTTTTCCAAGTTGAAACTTAGGTCTAATTGCCTTTACGAAACCCTCGGTGCGCGAGTCCGACTCGCACTTGGCCGGTTTTTTCTCTTGTTCTTCCTCGACTTGTAGCTTCGTTAGTGCGGACTCCGTTTCATACTTTGCATGACAATATTTCCTCCCTTTTTTCAAACTATCCTAACAATCTGCATATAGCCCATATTAATGCTCAGAGTGTTCCTGGTCACTATTCCGATCTTCTGGCATCTTTTAGCAGTGTTCATCTTGATGCACTCCTTATATCTGAGACTTTTCTTAAACCGTCTCTCCTTTCTACGCACTACGCACTTCCTGGTTTTGTTCTTGTCAGAAATGACAGGACTGGCAAGGGTGGTGGTGGAGTCGCCATTTACATACGCGCTGATATTCCGCACAAAATTGTGAGTACATCTCCATCTCAGTACTCTGGGTCGGCTGAATCATTGTTTCTGGAGTGTTTTTCTCTCCTAACCTTCATGTTAACTATTTGACCTCCGAAACGTAAGCCTCGTTACTGTTTTCTTCGTAGTTTTAATGGCATAGATCTGGATGCTTTGAAACGCGATGCCGGTGATATCGATTGGACTCACGTTATCGAAAGCACCAGTATCGATGAAAAGGTAAACAGCTTCAATGCCATTACGTTGGATCTCTATGATAAACATGGCCCTCGTAGGCGTATTAAAATTAAACATTATCGTGCTCCGTAAATGACTACTGAAATTAAAAATGCCATTGCTCGTAAGGATAAGGCGAAAAGTAGATATAGGCGAAGACCCACGGAACTCAATCTCACTCACTTTAAAGCTCTGCGTAACTAGTCCGGGGCTTTTAGATTTGAACCCTGCATTAAATATAAACAGCGATTTTTTTCTTGAATCGTGTATTTGACCTTAGCTCTTCATATAATAAAAAAAAATTAAACATTTTCCGAGACCGGATCAAGCTGAAAAAGACGAAAACACGTTTTTGTGAATAAAAACATGGGAAAAAAAGTAAACAGGACAAATTTAGTTACTTTAGGTAAAGAATTGGTGACAGTAATATATTTTTTCAGAATTAAACATTTTCGTCCACGGAAATTACGGTAAAAAAACATTTACGAAATTTTTGGATTGTACTTAAGGCAAAAATATAAACAGCGGTTTTTTTACATAAAATAACTTAAATTAATATATTACACCGCCAATAAACAAAATTAAACAAATTCTACTACCGGAAGTTATTATTACCAGTTTTTTTACAATAGCGGTTGAGGCAAAAAGGTAACAGGGTTTAATTTAGTTTAACTTTCATCTAAAGGCTATTTCTAACCTATTTACACGAAAATTAAACACTTTAAAGCAAATCGTGAAAAAAAAATCAATTAATGTTTACGTAAAATACGTCTGCAAGCTTTATTCTTGTATTTGGCGTAGCACTTTCATAGAAATTTGATCTTTCCGTAATAGAAATAAGGTGTACAATCGCGTAACTCAATAAAACACCGACTCAAACAACAACACAGTTATACGCACACAATGAACGCAGCGCTTATCTTGTTTACGCACACTAGCACACGCCGTACGCCGCACGCTGCTTAGCGCTGACACCGTGCATCGTAATTTAATTTTTACTTTGACAATATTAATTATTGCTCTAATTTGTTTAATTTTGGGGGATTAAGGTTTGGATTTATATATTTCTCATTATTAAATGAATTTAAATCCTGTTACATTTTTGCCGTAAGTAGTATTTAAGATTTTTTGATTTTCTTGATTTTCTGTGAAGTCCGGAGCAGAATTTGTTTAATTTTCATAATAATAGTTAGACATGGGGATATAAATCATTTGAGCACTATTTTTGTCCTGTTAATATTTTTGCCTTAAGTACGAAGTCAAATTATAAGATTTTTTAAAAAAAACGAGTGTTCCGTGGACGAAAATGTTTAATTTTCTGACCTACTTGTAGTACTCAATCTGTTCTACAAATACTCCAAATAAACATACCTGTTTATATTTTTTTCCACCAAGTTATATACATATTAGACGTTTTCTTAAAAAAAACATATACGCGGCGGTGAACTTTTCGCGGGATACAGCTTAATATAATCTCCTGTCCATACCCTACACATTCAATGAAAAAAATCGCTGTTTTTAATTAATGCAAAGTTAGCCTAATTTTCGGCGTAAATTCCCCGGACTAAACCGCTGCAATCGTCTGTGTCGAGATGCCAAGAGACGCTATTTCCACGAATCTCTCGTTGATCGCAACTCCTCTGATATATGGAGGTTTTTAAAGTCTGTCGGTATCGGCAAATCTCCCACGAATACCTGTAAAGATGTTGACTTGTGCGCTCTTAACAGGCACTTTTCTTCTCCACCTGTTTCACTGGACCCTAGCGTTCAAGCTTCTACTTTGTCTGAGCTCTCTCTCTAGCTTGCCGTTACCTCATTGTACACCTTTTAATTTTAGTCCTGTCTCTGAAAACGTTGTCAAAAAGTCCCTTCTCTCTATTTCCTCCTCTGCTTCGGGCCATGACAATTTGTGTTCGAGAATGATATTACCTATTATTTCAGAGCTGCTTCCCATCCTTACTCATATTGTTAATTCTTCTTTATTCTCTGTATATTTCCGTCAGCCTGGAAAAAGGCTCACATAATACCACTTCCTAAAGTTACCAATCCTTCGTCCTTATCTGACTTTAGACCCATTTCCATTCTTCTTTTCCTTTCCAAAGTTCTCGAACACATTGTTCACGGTCAAATTTCCAGTTATCTATCATCTAATACCCTTATTTCCCCTTTTCAATCTGGCTTCCGTACGGGCCACAGTACTGTTACTGCACTCCTGAAAGTTACTGACGATATCCGCTGGGCTATGGACAATAAATCTCTGACTATTTTAGTTTTACTTGATTTTAGTTGCGCGTTCAACTCAGTGGATTTCGACATTCTTCTTGGGATCCTTCAATCTTTTAACTTCTCTGCTTCTGCGTTTACCTGGTTTGACTCGTATCTTCAGGGTCGCTCGCAGTGTGTCCGCCATGAAGAGATGTTCTCTGATTGGTGCGATCTAACTGCTGGTGTTCCTCAGGGTGGCGTTCTCTCTCCTCTTCTTTTCTCTATTTTCATTAATACTGTTACCATAGTCATTATTTCCAGCTTCCACCTCTACGCAGACGATTTGCAGCTGTACAGACATTTCTTTCTTGCTGACGCTGAATCAGCAATCAATGCCATGAATCATGACCTGGATTGCATCGATCAATGGGCGAAGTTGTATGGCTTGCAGATTAACCCTGCTAAGTCGCAGGCCATGATCATAGGCAGCAGATACTATCGCACTGCACTTGACATGTCATCTTTGATTCCACTAACTCTAGGTTGCTCGTCCATTGCCTATGCTGAAACAGCTAAGGACCTTGGTGCCTTAATTTCCAGCAATCTATCTTGGCGAGCTCAAGTGAATGAGGTTAGTCGTAAGGTGCACTTTTCCTTCCACTCACTTAAATCTTTACAGAGCTTCCTGCCGTTTAAAACCAAAATTTACTTGGCTCAAACGCTGATTCAGCCGATCATTGATTACGCTGATGCCTGCTATTTGGATGCCACCGAGGAGCTGTTAAATAAGCTTGAGCGCTTGCAAAATCTTTGTATTCGTTTTGTGTTTGGTCTTAGGAAATATGACCATGTTTCTCACTTACGCAAGGAACTCAAGTGGCTCCCTATCCGTCTTCGCAGGAATACTCGGATATTATGTCTCTTATACAACATCCTTTTTAATCCTGCATATCCCAGCTACCTACGCGACCGTTTTTCTTTTACCCGTCCTCCTGATGCGCTGTGTAGATCCCATCTTAGGCATCATCTCAATTTCCCATCTCATAAAACTGAATTCTATTCCTACTCCTTTTCCGTTCATGCAGTACGACTATGGAACTCACTTCCGCCCAACATTCGAGAATCTAAAACTTATTTCTCTTCAAAAAGCAAGTCAAAGAACATTACCTTTCCTCTATTCTGTAATATTCTGATATATATTATAGGTATATATTTACTTTGATTTTAATTTTTATATGTGTAATTATTTGTATGTATGTTTATTTCATATAGCCTTAATGTTGTTTTAAGCTCTAATTTTTTTTTCCTGTTTTATCTTTTCTACACACTATGTCTACATTTCTAATCCAACTTTCCATTCGTAGGTCTGCTGGAAGAAATTTCTTTTGAAATAAGCAGTACCTTTGTGCTCTTGTATCTTAATGTATTGTTCTTTTAAGTGTTTTGTGTGTACATAAATAAATAAATTAGTTAATTTAGTTTTGATACCTTCCTTTAAATTTTGAATTGAGTAGTAATAATATCACTACCAACATTAACAATATTTAATTGAATCCGGAATTACTTTCCGGAAAAATGGCTTATCCGTGTTATTCTTTCTGTGTGCATTTATGATACGAGTACCAAAAATCAATCTACCTACTCCGATCTATGATCATCACGCTACGACCATTAGGAGTGGAGCAGCAAGGAAAAATGTTGCGGAAACGGGGAAAATGTGACGTAGACGAAGTTGCGTGGGACAGCTAGTACATACGCACGCCTTTAGCTGATGGGGGAAGGCAGAAACCATAGCACGCCAGCTGATACGAGCCTTTGCATCGTCCGCGTAAGTCCACGTTCATCGTCTGTCATGCACGCATGCCGGTTGCGAGTACACACACACCTACTATACATTTCCAGCTTAACATGGTCTCGATTTGTATAGATTTATAATGAGAGAATAACATAAACCTGTTTTTGTGTGAGTACTACGTAGGTTTCTTTCTCAAGACACCATCACCATTTCCATTAATTAACTTTAGATATTAAGTTCCTTTTATATTTTCATAGCAATTATTTGATTAAATAACCAGTGGCGGATTTACAAAATTTTAAGGTAGGCTGTTAAGATTTTGCTTGTTTTTGACTTAATCAAAGCTTAATCATGTACAGTCAACAAAGGAGATAAGTAACCAGATTCTCATACTAAGTAGTAGTTGTTGACTGTACGTTTTTCTGCAATTTTGCTCTTTTCACTCATACAAAGTGTGGGCTGAGGGCGCAGACGCCGATTACTGCTACTAGCTGTTTTTACTCTAGAATATGGAAGTTTGCTACACCGAATGTACAGTCAGTTACCAGCATTACCTGTCCCATTTTCCTGTTTTTTGCTTTGTGAGATGGGTCAGGTAATGGCGCAGGGCACTGTACAATGACAAGTGAGAGGGGAAAGTCATCCGCAAAATTTATTGCAGACTTTTATCTGTAAAAAAAAACATCAGAAAAACGCCATGCCGAAATATTTTTGATTTCTACGAAGTAGCAAAAAAATAGAAAGAAATTTGTCGCCCCAAAAATCTGCCGCCCTAGGCTCCAGCCTATTCAGCACGCTGGTAAATCCGCCACTGTCAGTAACAGAGATTTGTAAACGAACCTAACCTATATACGATGGAAGAGACACCGACGCGAAATTATTATAAAACAGGAAATATTACATTATATACTATTTGCAGATGATATTACAGCTATTTTTACGAACCAAGATAAAGAAAATTATGAAACCAACATAAACAAATCACTCGAAGATATTATAAAGTGGTTAAATATAAACAATCTAAAAATTAACATTGGAAAAACAAATTACATGACTTTCTCAAATAAAAATGGTAATTCACAAAAAAACTACATATATACACTATAAAGACGAACAGTTAAAAGAGGTAAACAGCACTAAGTTTCTTGGCATTCATATAGACTCAGGACTAAATTGGAAAATGCAAGCTGACCATGTTTGCAAAAAATTAAATCAGTTTTCATATGCCCTTTACATGCTAAGAAAAGTTGTAAACGAAAGAGCGTTATTAAGCGCTCATGCATACATAGGTTCTACACTAAAATATGGTATTCTTTTCTGGGGCAATTCAACAAACAGGGAATATGCTTTTAAGGCGCAAAAAAAATGTGTTAGAAGAATAAGTGGGCTTAAACAGACGGATTCATGTAGACCAGAGTTTACAAGACTACACATTTTGACCCTACCCTCACTCTACATTTATGAAGCAGCAGTAATGATAAAACGAGATCTAAAAAATTACGACACATTGAGAAGTGCTAGATATAAAAATGAATTAAGCGGGATTAAGTGCAGGACAGTTAAGTTTAAAACTAGTATATTTGGGATAGGAGTAAAAATTTATAACAAACTTCCAAACAGTGTAAAAACCACTGTAACATTAGATGAACACTGAAGGAATTCTTAATAAGTAAAGCCGATCGATCAATGATTTCTTTAATGACAAATATACTGGTGACCACACAATTAGATAAGCTGTGCTACTGACTCAATGAATAATTTAATTTATGTGACATCAATGAATAATTGAACTATGACATTAATCATTAATTTAATTTGTACTCGTATGAAATCAGTGAATAATTTAATTTGTATGACATCAGTGAATAATTTAATTTGTATGACATCAGTGAATAATTTAATTTGTATGACACCAATGAATAATTTAATCTGAAGGAAATCAATTAATAACTTAGTGTATGAAATTTATTTAATTTGTTTAAAGCTGACGATGTGAATGAAACGTGTATTAATGCATGATAATTGGTGGACGTTGACTTAGGACGAATAATGTTTAATGTTAAAACAGTTAAGCACCAGCATTAAATATTGTACACCTCACGGGTATGTTACAGCGAGCCTCTATGTAATAACTATAAGAACTTATATATCACCTGTGACAAACAATAAATATATTTGAATTTGAATTTGAAAACGTTTGCTACGTACTTAATACATTATTCACAAAGAACTTTTTCATCGGTTATTTAAAAAAACTGCTGTTTGCTACAAACGTGCAATACCTAGTCCTCCACGGTCAAAATGTATGGAGCAACTGTTATTTTTAGGGTTCGGTACCTCGAAAGGAAAAAACGGAACCCTTGTAGGACCACTTTGTTGGCCGTCCGTCCGTCTGTCTGTCTGTCAATACCCTTTTTCTCAGGAACGCGTACAGATATCAAGCTGGAATTTATACCAAATACTCAGGTCTACTGTCCCTTGAAGCTGTGAAAAAATAAAACCTAAACCAACGCAATCAAAAGATTATGCCGCATATTTCCGCAAATTTTCGACACTCGCAAGGGAATCAAAACCTACAGGGTACTTCCCGTGAACTCAGAATCTTGAAATTTTGTACGAAGCAACGTCTTATAGCACAGATAAAGGTAAAATTGCGAAAACCGTAAATTTTTTGTAACATCATATAATAAAAATATTTTTAATATTTTTTGCCCCCTGAACCCTCGGTGCGCGAGTCCGACTCGCACTTGGCCCGTTTTTTTTTGAATAAGTGACTAAAAATTTCGATGGGGTTTGAGAATAATTTTCTGAGGACGTTGTAACCGTATATCTACACCTACACAATTTCATAACAGTTCAATTTCTTCGCATTATGACCATTCCTATTAACTCCCATGCTCTAATAGTTCGTATGACTTAAGTAAACCATTATGCGGTGGTTTCTTCCTAATAAGTTCGTCATAACTAGCTGATTGTCAATTGTGAGTAAGTTTTATTTGTCCAACCAGTATTCTGTAATTTCTCTCATACACGCTACGAAAATTAGTAGCTGTATTGTTTTTATAGTGCAAAATAGACAAAGAAATCGTGGTACCTTTATGAACACTAGCTGTTTATTTTGTCTAGTAAAATGTATAAACGGTAAACCTTACATTAAGAACTTAGCAAGAAAAACTGACTAAAACAAGAAATCCACTTAAGACATGTAAGGGCGAATTTCACCATTTAAGTATTTACTCCGTAACAGTAATATTAGTGACAGCTCTTGAACGCAATTTAAATCTGTTAATGACGTTTAGTTTCAATGGTGAAATCAGCCTTAAACATAATCAACATTTTTATTGAAAAAATCAGTTTACAAAATCTTAACTTAGAAGCGCGCATTCTGTGCGATCCAACCGAGGTACTTGTCGACACTCGCGTATAGGCCGGGGTGGTCCGGCTCTCCGCAACGCAGGCCCCAGGATACCACGCCGATGGCAGCCCAACGACCACTCGGCATCTGGTACATCAGGGGACCACCGCTGTCACCCTATGAAGCACCCAAGTTAAGTTATATTTTTGACATGAATATAGGTAAATACATTGACTGGGCGGTCAATTTCATGAAAAGTTATTAATATTGCCTTTAAACTCCATAAAACCAACACAACTTCAACAAAATTATTCGTCAAACGAATTTTACCTATCTGTAAAGAAAAGAAACCACCCCGACTTCAGGGATCAAAACCTTGCTTCTTCAACTCAGCAGCGTAGGAATATAGGTGGTGATATACATAAGGCAGAAAATATCAGGTAACTCTCTTGGTTGTCGTATCTCCAAGTTTTAAAGTAAAACCAGTGTACCTGGCAAGCATCCTTCCCGCCCTCCTTCCCTCCGGCGCAGAGGGTCTCGTCGAAGATGCTGTCAGTAAAGGCTGCGATGCATTTGTCGTGGTCCCACACTGGCACCGTGACCTCCATCAGCACGTTGCTGTGAGGTCCTCCGTAAAACTGCGTGCCCCAACCTGGAAAGAAGGTCATATGATTCATCAATTGTTGCTTCCGAATTGTGTGGCTGTAATCAGTAATTCGTGTTAAATCTTCATCAAATTTTCGCCAGTTTTAAAAAGAATTTGAATATCTGATACCGAAGTAACCTAATGTAATAGGAGTAGCGAAAGACTCGCTGTACATTAAAACACCATACGAATTTCTAAACAAAACGTTTGTATGGGAACCTATGATTGCATCTGCGATCGTGGGTATGTGTGATAATTTGCATCAGTGTGGTATATTGACATACAATCAGGTACTTACCTAATATATGTACCTAAATAGTCTTACTTTAGAAATTCTGTCACAAAAACAGAAAGTGCTAAGTGCCATTTACCATTTGTTACGGTTGTATGTTTTCTCCCGCAATAAATATTAGAAAACTAATATTTATAACTAGGGATAGGCAGCTGTATCCATCTCATATGCTGTCACAACAACGATCAATGGTTCTTAGACCTTGAAGATATTGTGAGTGGTCTCCAAGAGTTGGATTATTTCCACAGTGGTGATTAAACCCGTGGGTTCGAACCCAGGCAGGCGCATTAATTTGTGTAATTTATTTCATCACCGCTGTCCTCAAAAACGGTGAAGGAAAATATCGTGAGGAAACAGAGGAAGCATGTCCTAGAACTAAAAATTCGAAGACATGTGACATCTACCAACCCGCACTGGACCCGCGTGGTGGATTACAGGCCACTCCCTCTCATAGAGAGGCCTGTGTCCCAGCAGTGGGATCATTATAAGCTGATGATGATGATGATTTGAAACACTAAAAACTCACCAATAATAATAGCTGGTTCATCAGTGAGCTGAAGGTTGGGGGGTGGAAGACAAATAGGCCAAACGTAAGTGTTGAAGACGGCCGGTCGGTCCAGTTTCAAGATGGCGATGTCGTTCTTATAGTTGGAGATCTCGAAGGCCTCGTGCTGACGAATCTCTGCGACCCTGAAGTTGTACGTGCGGGAATCGTTGCTGCGAGTGAAGTCGTACTCGCCTAGACGGACGAAGAGCTCTTCTGCTTTCCATCTAAATAAATATTATTATTTTTATTGAATTAATGAGTCGTTTTTTTTATTGAAAGCATATGTTATAAAATGAAACAAAACTAGGTCAAATTCAGCCAACCAAGTAATAAATTAAACTTTCTTTTTCTGAACAAGCTTTTATTAAAATGTAACGAAAAAAAATAGGTTTATCTATCAACATTGTACGCGTATACAAAGTTTCGTGTGCTATTAACCGTTGAGGAGTTCTTTAATGAGGAGGTCCTGTGGCAGGATCAAGTCATGTCTGTTAAAAAAATGTATTGTCACCAAAAGCAGAGAGAGAGCAGCGGTGAGCAGAGAGCAGCGGTGGCCCAGTGGTGGCAGCCCCGACTTACGACTAGTAAGCCGTGGATTCGAACCCAGGCAGGCGCATTACTTTGTTTAATATATTTCTTCACCGCTGCTCCCAAAAATGGTGAAGGAAAACCTCGTGAGGAAACCAGCATGTCCTAGAACTAAACATTCGAAGACATGTGACATCTACCAACCCGGGCCCGCGTGGTGGATTACAACCCTCTCCCTCTCATAGATAAGAGGCCTGTGTCCCAGCAGTGGGAACACTATAGGCTGATGATGATGATGATTATGTCACCAAAACCAAGGTGTATGCAAAATTACGGCACTTATGCACGTCCACAACCGGTTCGGGGGAACTTGTTTAAAAATTCAGTTGCAAGATTTGACCAATACATACTAAGTACCTACAAGGCAAGTTAAAACAATAGGCCAAACAATAAAACAGCTGCAGCCACTTTCAAAGCTTTTCATATTGGTGCAACGACTTTCAACACGATATTAACCTAAGCCTTTCGAAACCATAGTTAATCCAATTTTTTTTTTTACTTTTTGTCACCTTTATCGCTGTTAGAATGGTTCTCAGGAAAAGTGCTAGTCTTACCTCCTAGTGCAGTGAGCAGCAGTCATGACATGTCTGTCAGTGATGAGCACTCCGCCGCAGTACTGCTCGAAGCCCTCCGGAGTGATGGAGGCCATCCAAGGCCACTCACGAGGGTTGGCCTGGCGGGCACCCATTACGCGGGTCTGCTGACGGGTGCTCAGACCACAACCTGGGTAAGTAGGAAGAATTTAACATTGAAATTATGCAATGAAACACTACAAACCTCCTCACTGGAGTATACGGGGTGGAAGGCACTAAGACGTTTACCGCACGTATTTAGTAAATAAATGTATGTTGTTGTTGTTGTTAGTGTATTATTCTGAACCCTGGAGGAGTTACCCTGGAGGGGGTTGGGGGAAAACAGTTGTTCAATACATTTTAACCGGTATGTAGTTCCTCATACAAATATAGTATGAGTGGACATGCAACTGTGTATTGCACTTTTGTAGGAAACAGCTGTTTTTTTTATGTTTGCGTAACATTTAATGCATACGATCATAAGAAGGAAGGAGTCTTCAGCTTGGTTGTTGTGGTCGTACAGCCAACGGCATCATATTAATGGTAAAAGTTTGACAATAAACTCTACCCTTATGTTGTAGCAGTAGGAGCTATTTTCGTAGTGCAGTTGTTTCCACCGATGCAGATCATCATCATTCATCATTTCAGCCGGAAGACGTCCACTGCTGGACATAGGCATCCCCCAACTCCGCATTGACATAAGGGGGGTTTTAGGGGGGATCGCAGTAGGGTTGTTACTAAAGCACAGAGAACGCTGCTGCCCATTCACTGGCAAGTCCCTTAGTCGCCTCTTACGACACCCACGTGAAGATTTAAAGCATTATGAGCTTGTGTTTACAACATTTTACGAACAAGGTATCACAAAAAAGTGTCTAGCATGGATCGTATTACGACCAAGCACAAGCTCTAATAAAAATACAACCTCTAGACTCGGCCCTGGCGACCTTCATGATAGCTTCATTCTGTTCTTCTCTCGGGGCGGTTGCGGGCAAGTCTCCAGCCAGTCCTTGTGGGCCACTCAGCGTTGCTTGGTCAGGGCAACAAGCTCCCACAGTGCTGGGGAATAATAAATTGATCATTTTTCATCATCATTCTCTGGCCCATATCACAATTTATTTGGGGTCTGTGCAGCATGTCTCCTTTTTCCAAACTTCTCTATTACTTGTCATCTCATCAGGTACCTCCTTTCTTGCCATTTCATCCTTCACACAGTCCATCCATCTTTTCTTTGGTCTTCCTCTACTCATAAAGCCATCCACATTCTTAGTCAGAACTTTCCTCACGACATTTTCCTCATTCCTCCGCATCACATGCACATACCACGACAACCGATTACCACACATCTTTTCAGTCACCGGCGCCACTTTCAGACTTCCTCTTATGTACTCATTTCTTATTTTATCCATTCACGTAACACCACACATCCCCTTTAGCATTCTCATTTCAGCCACATGCAAATGCCTTTCGTTCATTCCTTTTGTGGCCCAACATTCGGATCCATATAAGACAGCAGATCTAACCATTCTTTTATAGTAATTACAGTACGGATGACAACATTTGTGTCACTTATTTGATCTAGTCTTTTTGTGATATTTTTTGTTGTTGTAGAGACTCTTTTTTTTGTTTACCGATTGTTTGTAAATGTGCGGACATTGTAGGCCTTATAGATTCCTAGATCCTTGGTAACTTTTTATTTCGTTCTACGTTTTGTAGTAAGCAACGACTTATTGTCAGGCCTACGATGTCCTCCCATACTTCAGCACTAACGCTGTAACAGAATAATTGTAAAACCAAATAATTTTAAAAGAGTAACTATGGTGTTTCTTGCCTTCTTCTCCATAGGAAACGACCAACCCGAACCGAGCACCTTTTTGTCGACGTTTTAAAAGTGCCCCTGTAGGCCTATGTAAAATAAAAATATTTTAATTTAGATTTTATAAATCTTCCCCTTAAGTTTAAGGGGAATGCGGGAGGTGCAGATAGTTCCCGTGACCTGCCGCCATTTCATCCATCCAATGTTTTGTTTGTTCAGTGCTTACCTACGATCTATTTCGCCATCGCCTTGCACGAGTAAAGCGAAGTTGGTACCGAAAGTCGGAGCAGACAGGAAGAAACGCGCGAAGGTCGACCGTTTTGCAGACTTTTTAAATAAAATCAATTATATTAAAAAGTGCTGATTATCAGCCTAGATAGAACAAACGATTTTAATATTTGGCCCAAAATACCTAAAAGAGGCGGATAATAATGATGAATGCACATAACTTACTCTTGGTTGATAATGCAGACATAATCCATGAACTTGATGAAGTCAGATCGGAACTCCTCCTGGATGCAGTGACGCAGGGGCCGGCAGTGACCGGGCTTGCCATTCGGCAAGACACAGGCTTGATAAGCTACATTAGCCTGAAAAAACAAACAAGGTTATAGAAGTTTTTCTGGTATTTGAATTGTGTATAAGAGTATTGGTAACTGGGGAAGATCAACAGAAATGATGGATACAAAATTATATGGCTGATGAACAAAGGGTCTGCTAAGATGACGACTGAAGGAAAATGATGATGGGTGACGATGATGATGATTACCTAATCGTTATTAGATTATTTTTATTTTTTCATGCTTGTTTTTAGTGCCTAACCAGTCAGAGTTTGTATGACTTGGGTTAACGTGCCGTCGCAAAATATCTCTATCTATTTTTCTTTACTTTGAACTAGTCCATATGTTTTCAGGTTAAAATCTACGATCTCTTCAACAGATTTTTTATTATTTTAATCTTTGTTCTACTGTAGAGCAAAGACGACTTATTCCTATTTTCGGCGTCTGTCGATTTTGCATTTCTATAACGACTTTTTTCGCTGTCAAACTCGTCTCTCTATTTTCTTCTTCGATCTACATCGCCGATGGACGGTTTGTAGGAGCGCCGTTCGGTAAACGTTTTTTTTTTAATTTGTCAAGCAACACACAATAAATAGCAGAAAGACAATTTGATAACACAAGTATGGGAAAAGAGTTTCCACAGCAAACATTCACACACAACATTATCATGCCCCTAATTTGGGATCATTATAGGTCTTGTGTCAGCGTTTAATGATAAGATCGTGACAGAGTCATTGTGACTGCAAGTGGGTACTTCTACTTACGTAATCAAATACTAAACGCATATTCTTTGTAGTGAGAGGTTTGGTTAATTAAGCCTGCATTTAGAATGTACGGGCTTTAGAGGTTCAGTGTGCAATCTGCCAAGACTTGTGTTAATACTGATTTTGCCTAATGTTCATTATTGTTCATTGCAGCGCATGGACTAATATTGTACTATCCTAGTCAAAGCTCTAGTTCTTTTTTAGCAGTGTGGTGCTGGTGAGATGGATTATTTTTTTGTTTCCTGTGCATCAACACTGGTGGAAACCGATAACATTTTTGGGCAGTGTCTACAGCTAGCCAGCTAGCTTATATGCAACTGTTCGATCAGTCTCCAACTGATTTGGAAGTAAGTGTGTTTTAGTTCCCGTGGTTATGTTTACCAAGGAATTTCCCGTCGGACCCTTGCCTGTAACGCCACGCAATTTAATAAAGAAGATCTTAACGACTCTAGTAGTAACATAATATCACGCCTGTAAGTCCCCAAGGGATAAGTAGAGGTGATCCCAAATAACTGGCGAAATGTAGGTATACCAACATTTCGCCAGTTATGTTTAAGTCTCATATAATAGGGGGCGTCCCCACTGATATGAACCACCAAACGAATACCAGGACCAGGACCCCCAGGACCCCCAGGACCCCAGGACCTAATGCTCATCAGGCTCAACCAACGAGTCAGTCAGATTCTAGTAGTGAGGGACGCAAATATGTATGTATAAACAAAACAAAATGCCAAGTGAACAATAAAACGCGTCAATTTCTTACCGACATACCGTACCGTCGATCTCGTATGCTAATCCTCTCGTAGACATACGTTTGTTGCGGAAATAATGCCTAATTGCTCATGTTTTACAAGCGTAATGATGTTGTCGATCCTACATCGCTTGCTTAACGCTCGTTTCCTCGGCGCCGGCGCAAATAAGTTGGTGCGAGTTAACAGCTAATTGAATACGACATTTTCTAACTAGATTTTGAAGGCTGTATGGTGGGTGGGGAGTTGTGGGCGGTTTATGGCTTTATTTCTGAAGAG
The DNA here is from genome assembly GCA_949152445.1 of Cerastis rubricosa. Lineage (NCBI taxonomy): Eukaryota > Metazoa > Arthropoda > Insecta > Lepidoptera > Noctuidae > Cerastis > Cerastis rubricosa. The sequence continues at coordinate 8,638,308 of OX424547.1, forward strand.
GGATCTGCTCGTGGCCGAGGCTTGCCGAGGTCGGTTCGTGGATAGGTGACCATAATTACATACGGAGTTTCCTCCGTGCCTCGGAAAGCACGTTAAGCCGTTGGTCCCCGCTGTCATTTGTAGATCTTTGACAGTCGTTACAAGTAGTCAGAAGCCGAAAGTCTGACATCCAGTCTTACCAAAGGATTTCGTATTACCTAATAGTTACTGGGTTGTGGAGGTCAGATAGACAGTCGCTTCATGTAAAATACTGATACTCAGCTGCATCCGGTTAAAATGGAAGCCGACCCCAACAAAGTTAGGGGAAAAGGCTAGGCAGATGGTATGGGTCTAGTCGTGGCCATGTAATGGGTTATGGGTAGTAAATAGTAACTAGGTATATATAACATAACATCATGCCTGTAATCTTCGAGGGGATAGGCAGAGGTGTACCCAATAGTACACCCACTTTTCGCCACTTCTATTATAGTCCCATGACAAAGGGGCGAGCCTATTGCCCTCAACCGGGCACAGATCCAGACTCCGTGGCTGCTACTGAGAAATCCCTGATGGAATACCCAATAACACTTTGCCCGACCCGGGAATCGAAACCAGGACGTCTTAATCAGCAGTCGCACTTGCGCCCACTAGACCAGCGAGGGAGTAATGGTATATATATATATATTTGCTTGAAATTCATAAGAAATTACTATAAAACTCAATTGTAAAGGAACTTAGCAAATAGGGATAGTCTACTACCATATGGAGAGGAAACGGTGAAAGAAAATATCGTGAGGAAACCGGCATGTCCTAGAACTAAAAATTCGAAGACATGTGACATCTACCAACCCGCATTGGGCCCGGGTGGTGGATTATAGCCTACTCCCTCTAATAAAGAGGAGGCCTGAGTCCCAGCAGTGGGAACATTATAGGCTGATGTTGATGATGATAATAATAATAAAAAAAGTGTTAATTTCTCACCACAAGCCAAAAACTACAAACAATATTTACACACAAGCGGTAGCCAATGATTTTTGGTTGTGGATCGCTGGTGCCTGTGGTAGGTAGTAACACCTGTAATACAGGTCACCAGATCCCCTCCAGTTTAAAGTTACACATATTTAATTGCATAAGTACAAAACGATCCTAAGGACAGGGTATTACTCGTATTGCTGGAAAAACAAAACTGTACTCTATAATCCAACATTATACTTGTTGTTGTATTGTCCTCGATGATTCAGAAAACAAGTGTATCCGAATAAAGAAAAAAAACTTATTTCCGAACGTGACCATTATGCTGTCATCTGTCACTGTAGACTATATTCATTCGGATTTTATGTCAAGTAACGGCGTCACCTTTCTCGAAATATTTTTTTGTTACTTTTAGAATTTTCCCTATTATATCGGTTAATATGGGTAAAAGGAAGTCGGAATCGACAAAATCAAAACTACTGAAGAAATTGAAGAAAACCTAAAGACGGATGAAACATGTAAGCTCGGATTCGAGTGATGATCGCATGAGTGATCTCCGAAGGTAAGAAAACAAAATGGCTTAACTCTGTGTGTTTTCTTTTTTGTTTATTTTACCGATTACGATTTGCGTCCTGCAAAGGCCTAAAGCTCTGTTATAACGTGAAAATAACCGGTACATCGAAAATATATTATGTGTTTTTGGAGTTTTGTGCTTTGCGCTTTGCACGTGTTCGCAACTAACGGCGTGCCTGCCTGCCTGCCACAAAAGCGCTACAACGGAGCGCAGAACCTATAATGGCTACCTTAATTGTAAGCTGCTAATAGCATGATCGGTGTATGCTCTGTCGGAACTTTGGAACGGAGCCATGACGTCCAAGATGGATATATTGTCAAGGACTTGCCAGGCCTGTGGGACGTCCTGCGGGGGCGTACGTGGTCTACAATGGCAATGTCTGGAATTTAGCAACCTGTGGGGTGTTCTTTGGGAACACACGTGGTTGACTGTTTTAGCATAACCTTCAAGGGAAGTTCTGCGGGAACTTACATGGTTATTAAGTGTAATGTTGTCCTTTCAGCATGCATTATGTTGTTTTTTCTCCAGAAGTTTGAAACAACACAAGGGGGTCACCTAACAAAGGTGAAGACATTGAAAATGTCCCTCCGCAGTCACTAGAATATTTTCTCCCATTTTCGGTTGAGAATGATTGCCCGGTTTTAAGAGATGTTCAACCAGATCCAGAGGTTGAAGATGCAGAGCATGACTTAATTGGAAAAGAGGCACATATATAATCAGATGCTTGAATATTAGATGTGGACCAGAAAACCCACCATTCTCAAATTATATATATAGGTGGTTCAGGCTGCAGTAAATGTTCCATCCATAAAGCGATATCAATTGATTCAAAGAAGGCAAAACCAAATTTCACTGCCCTGGCATGTTGGGCCTTCAAATGTTTGTAAAGGATGGTCAGGGACGGAAGGCAGACATAATAAAGAAGCTGAATGATGCTTCGAACTTCTTATGTGATTCAATACATTTAGATACAAAGGGATGTAGATCCATTTTTTCTTGTTGGTAATCAACAAAGACATGTAAGATTTTCTATTGCAATCAGAGACAGAAACACATCTATTTGGTGAAGACCTTGCTGAGAAAATAGGAGCAGCAAAATCATTCAAGAGATCTGGTCAAGAACTAAAGATTGCTGAAGCAAGGAAGTTCTCTCCTAGACAGAGCACATGGGTGCCCAGAGCAAATGCTCCTAAATCTAATAATAAAACTTTAAACTCGTGGGGCCATCCTCTGGCAGAAGTTAAGAGGAGGGGGGGCCGTCATAGAGAGCACCAGCAGCAGACAGAACGTGAGAGGCCAGGAGGAATTATCCCCGTTGCAAATAAACTCACAGGTGGGCAGACTAAAAAATCATTTATGTGATTGGAAACTGATCACTAGCGATCTAGTTATTCTAAATTGGGTTGTAGGGTATTCAATCCCTTTTCATACAAAACCACATCAGAGTTTTACACCTCTAAATGATAAATTTTCCAAAATTTACAGATCTTTTCTGAAGTAAATAAACTAATCGCTCTTGAAGCAATAGAAGTTTGTGACCCTTTACCAAACCAGTCTTGTGCATCAACTTTCCTTGATGAGAAGGCCAATGGAACTTTCAGTTTTATTTTAAATTTAAAGAAATCAAATACTAATTATGTTAAAACGGAGCACTTTAAGCTAGAAGACTACCAAACAGTATGCAAACTCTTACAGAAAAACGATTTTCTGGTCACATTGGATTTTAAACATCCTTATTAGATGATAAATATTAACAAGGATAATAAGAAATATTTAAGATTTATTTTGCAAGGAAAATGCTACCAATTCAATGTTTTGGTTTATGTTACAGCACCATTAAAATTTACAAAAATTATGAAACCAGTAATAGCTTCCTTCAAAGAAAGAGGCCTTATATCAATTATATATTTAGATGATTTTCTTTGTATAGAAAATAGCTATAAATAATGTTTAGAAAACATGCAATCAACTCATAGTTTATTAGAAAGATTGGGATTCATATTTAACAAAGATAAATGTGATTTTATACCAAGAAAACACTAAATTTCTAAGCTTACTTTTCAATACTATTCACATGATTCTTAACATCACTGAAGAGAAAGTAAATAATTGTTTTAAGTTAATTAAAATTTAATTGATATATTTTTTTTGTCCAGCCATTAAGTATGGGATTCTCTAAACTAAGGAACTTAACAAATACCTTGTTCTGAGAGATAACAATGATAACTATGAAATAAACACTAAATTGAATATCAAATGCATACAGGATCTAAAGTGGTGGTCTTTAACCATAACCAATTCAAACAATTCCATTAGATAACATTCTTTTGAGTTAGAAATATTTACAGATGCTTTCTCCACAGGGTGGAGAGTATCTTATGGTTCTCAGATTTGTAATGGTTGATGGACTGTTGTGCTGAAGCTCAACTTCACATTAATTCGTTGGAATTAATGACTGCCTTTTTTGGATTAAAGTGTTTTGCAAATCATCTAAGAAATAGTGAAATTTTGTTAAGAATTGATAATATAAAGTACAGTATCATACATAAATAGATTAGGAGGAGTTCAATATCCTCACTTAAATAAAATTTTATAAAAATATTTAGCAATTTTGTGAATCTAGAAATGTATGGTTTTTTGCTACTTACCTATATACCAAAGGTAATGTGATAGCAGACTTTTGAGTCTAGAAGGGAAATAGAACAGAATGAGAACTAAGTGATTTAAATGATTAAAAGATTATTTATTTATTTGGTGAACCTTCAATTTATTTATTTGGGTTATGGACCAACACAAAGTATCATACCACAAATACAGCAGTGGATGCGCCCTTACATTGGTCTCAATATCAGTTATTCTATGCCTTCCTACCATTCTCTATGGTTCTTAATTCAGAAAAGAAAATTTCAGACTATGCAATGGGTATTATTGTAGTTCCCCATTGGGTTACTCAACCATGCCTTTAATTTTTTTGTAGATTGTTGATACAGGAACATGTTATTTTCCAACCATCATTGCATTATTGCATAATTCAAGATTGTTACACCCACTTCACAAGTAACTGGAATTGATGGCAGGAGTATTATCAGGAATACATTTATAGATTTTGGAACTAGTAAGAAGCTGTTGATATTAGGATGAATTCAATAACTTAAAGTGAATCAATATTCGCCTGCAATTGTATCATGGGCAAAATACTGCTATCAAATTATATAAACATTGTCAAGCCTACCATTACTGAAGTTATTCAGTATCTCACTTTGAAGTTTTATTATGTCTTTTTTTTTTTTTTTTTTTTGGAAGTTGGAATTCCTTTAGACCAGCTCTATCTCTAATTATAGAACCACAAATTGGATGATAAGGTCAAAAGACCGCTCAGAAGCTTTTTTAAGTTAAAACATCCAAAACCCAAATTTAATAATACTTGGGATGTTTCAGATTTTTATTAGATTATATTAAAAATAATTACTTCAACAAAGTTATTTACAAATTGTCACCAAAAAAGCTGCCTTATAACTGTTAGCCACAGTTCAAAGGGCACAAACAATCTCTCCAATTAACGTTAATAATATAAAGATTAAACAACACGGTATTACAATTAAGTTTGATAAGCTAATTTAAATTCAGGGCCAAATAGATTCCAACCTTTTTTAACTGTCCTTTTCTTCAATAATAGAATTGGAGTATGTCCAACTACAGCTATGGTTAATTATTTACAATTCAAAAGCTCTTCGGGACTACTAATTTGTTTATGTCTAATAAGTAGCCATATAATTCTGTGAGCTCCAGTACAATCAGCCATTGGGTCAAAAAGCTATGGAAGAGAGTGAAATTGACATTAGCAGATTCTCAACATATAGTATAACGCCCGCCATGCAACAACATCAGCAGCCTTTAGCAAGGGGGTCAATTTAGATAATATTAGACAGGTAGCTGGTTGGACTGGAGAGTCTACAATATTTGCTAGGTTTTATAATAGACCTATAGTAAATAATAAAAGCTTCCCTGAAGCAATTTTTAATAACACTGATTAAAACCTGAATTATTATCATGAAAATATTGTTATCTTAGTAAAATATTAGACAAGCTGCTGGTTGGACTGGGGAGTCTACAATATTTGCTATGTTTTTTTAATAGACATTATAGTAAATAATAGAAGCTTCCCTGAAACAATATTTATTAACACTGATTATATCTGAAGTATTATTGTAAAAATGTTATCTTAGTTAGTAAAATAACTGAAGTGTGTTTAAGAAACTTTTAAAAATGACTCATTTGTGATTTTATTTTTAAATGCTTATTGTTTTTACAACTGGTCTTTAAACATCTACACTTGTTTTCTGAATCATCGAGGACAATACAACAACAAGTATAATTTAAAAGTCAAACGAACTTACCTGTAAGTGAAGTTCGACGGTAATTATGCTTGTTGTTGTATTGTCCGAAGATGATGAGTCCCACCCGACCCAGACTTTCCATGCTATATAACTATATGAGCATGGACCCTATGTTGTAAAAACAATAAATGGCTATGAACTTAATGAATATAGTCTACAGTGACAGATGACAGCATAATGGTCACGTTCGGAAATAAGTTTTTTTTCTTTATTCGGATACACTTGTTTTCTGAATCATCTTCGGACAATACAACAACAAGCATAATTACCGTCGAACTTCACTTACAGGTAAGTTCGTTTGACTTTTAAAGTTTGGTCATAAGAAATTCAAAGGCAGATCGCATAAAAGAGCAAAGAAATAATTCTGGACTCCAGCACTGTGTAATTGTGATGTATGTATGTAGCTACTCTGAGAATCCGTATCCACCATCAAAGCAGAGCTATTACCGTTTGTCACGGAAATGACGTAAGTGTAGTCTTTTGTTATTTTTGCCTTTGATTTCATTCCGCGTATCGTTTTGTTGTTTTTTCAGCAGCAAATTAAAATAGTTACACATTTTATAAGTTTTTTTTCTAATGTTTATTTTGGATTAGGTTCTGCTTCCGAAACTCCGTAGAAAATTCCTGGTACTCTGTAATATTGTATCTGCTTGCCACCAGTGAAATGACCTTTTAGATCTAAACTTACAAAGGAGAATTCCATAAAGCAGAGTATAGCTTCATCTATATATTCCATTTCAGTGCAAAAATATTCTTTTGAATTGTCATTTCGCATACGTTTATTTGACTCTGAAAAAACTGGGTGTTTAAAAGATAATAAAAATTAACTAGTGTATTGTTTCGAAGCTAAGTATCCGCCAACCTTTGCCGTCGCGAAAACGCTTACCATGAACTCAGTACGTACATCATTCTGAACACCCCCTACATAGAAATTTTTGATAGATAATTTAAAAAAAAACTGTTGTTCCATACATTTTGACTCTATAAGTAAGTACTTTTGTATTCTAGATTTATAATGAGATAAAAAGAATAATTATTGGGATGAAAAACATAAAAATAACAACCATAAGTAAAACATTTTTGCAAGAATTTCTTTCTCGAAACTGGCCAAGTGATTAGAAATAACATTTTAATTCTAAGAACAGTGAAGTGCTTGCTGAACTTCGATAAACTACCACAAATACAAAAATGTGGAAACGACGTTTGGCTTTAGTATTTATTTTATTTATTTATTAGGTCCACCACCAGCAATACCATACTATGAATAACAGGAAACAATAAAATTAAATAAAAGCGCTGCTATGTATGCCCATTATAGGTATACGCAGCATTCACCATATTAACAACAACATAAAATGCTAGAATATTAATAATAAATCATACAATTTGAATATAATATTGTGTTTCATTTACGTACCGGACTTTATTTTCTATATATTACCGATTTAAGTCGAGACGCAAGAACAGCCGAACTCCTATTGCCCAGAATTGGGCATTGTGCTTTACCTCTTCATAATATTAGTGTAGATTTTGTCGCTAGCGTTATAATATGTATATTTTCCCTAAATATATTTTATTTATTTTTATTTAACTACTACACTAATACTACACCACTTACTAATACTTTTTTTCTACTACTTACATCTACCTTTACATCTAAATATAAATATAAAATCAAGTGTAACCACACTTGGGGTGGGTCTCGCTAAAACTCGAGAACGGCTGGGCCGATTTGGCTGATTTTGGTTTAGAAATGTTTGTTGTAGTCCCGGGAAGGTTTAAAAGGTGAGAAAGGTAGGGTAGGGTAGGGTAGGTAAGTAGGGTATGGTAGGGTAGGGTAGGTAGGTAGCGTAGGGCAGGGTAGGTAGGTAGGGTAAGGTAAGTAGGTAGGTAGGTAGCTAGGGTAGGGTAGGGTAGGTAGTTATTTAGGTAGGGTAGGGTAGGTTAGTGTTGGTAGGTAGGTAGGGTATTGTAGGTAGGTGGGGTAGGGTTGGGTAGGTAGGTACGCAGGTAGCAAAACGTGCATTGCAACATTTGCAACGCATGCCGTGTAGGTACAGCTAGTTATATGTATAATATATACAATAGAAAGAAACAAAAGAGCCCTTATTTTTTAAAACAAACTTTAGGTACAATAGGTTCTCTTTCGATTATTTTAATTCCCATAATGTTTAAAATTTGACTGCTATTGTGCGCAGGCGCATACAAAAACAATCGGTGGAATTCGAAACCTATGGCTGGTCACATTACACTAGATAGGTACCTACATTGTTATGAAATGTATCAAATATTTTATTGTTTATTTTAAAACGTTATGTTATCATTATCAATAAATACGTCATCCTTTCAGAATATTCCAGAAACTTTTTAATAACTAGGTACATGTTTCAGATCCAAATTTGAAGTTGAACTAATGTTCAAAGGATTAGCAATTCTGGGAACCAAAGCCGTATATTATCTTAATTCCAGTGAACTCCATTGTACCTAAACCTACCAGTCATTTTCAAATATTGGGTATACCCCGCGATTCATTTTGCAGCAGCTTAAAACATGTGTGTTTTATACTATACCATAATCTGTGTATTATGTATGGCAAGGTTTGCACAGCATCTAAGAAATTCTAGAGACAAGACAACCACCAACCCGTACTGAGCGAAGTGGATGACGTCCCTCAGCCGCAGTTTGAAACGTCATTATGCTACGGCATCTAATCGATATTTTTGGTTTAGTATCGCATGAACACCGTTGTTCTGTATGGTGTTGGACGTAAAGAATAGCACCATCCCATATCTTCCCGTGGGTGTAGTAAGAGCCGACTAAGGGACTTGCTAGAGAATGGGCAGCGTTCTCTGTGTTTTTGTAACAACCGTACTGCGATCGCCAACCCGAGCCAAGCGTGGCGATTATGGCAAAACCCCCCAAACGTCAATGTGGGTGACACTTGGGGGAGGCCTATGTCCAGCAGTGGACTCTTTTAGGCTGAAATGATGATGATGATGACCACCGTTGCAGCAGATGCCAAGTACGTTGGATATTACGTTACGGTATAGGTACGTTATACGTAACATATAAGAATAACTGTAAATTGTGGCAATATCACGCAAGCAGGTTCAACCAATCAAGTCATCCTTTCCAGCAATCTACTGCTGGACAAAGGCCTCTCCCAAATTGCACCACAACACCTTGAACTCCGCCTTTCGTTTCCAGTTTGATCCTCTGATCCAACCACCATTTAAAGTTCGTTCCATCTAGGAGGGCAAGCAGGTTTATTACTCCAACATGAGGAATTTAAATAAGTACGGCTCTTACCTGATTGTCGTTTATTGCAATGAAACGCTTCGTTCTGCCAGCGCCGATATGCATGCCGCCTTCGGAGATTATCTCTTGCCATGATGGGTCCAGTAAATGCGCTGGAACCAATCAAATTCATGAGCTTCTTGACATCCTTTTTTACACAAAATTCACATTATTCATAGTAGTACGGTTATAGAAAGAATTGATACTACCTATGTGCTAGCAAAGTTAATATTATGGCACTGACTTGGTTGGTAGTGGTCTACCGAGCTATCCAGGATCAGATAAAATAATAGAATAAAAGAAATGAAGAGGAAATAATGAAAAAAAGCAAATAAATTAAATCGTTAAATTTTATGAAACTAGACAGACACAATAACCGTAAGACGGTCGTGAAATCACAATTGAAGAACCCAAACTAACGACGTATGCAGCAAACGAAAAAACCCAAACAAGATTATTATCCAAGGATAAAATAAAATCACAAAACAACACTGGCAATGCAAATACTCACACTTATAATCATCTCCAAAAGCACTTATAACAGTCCCAAATAAAAATAAAAGCAGCAACATGCTTAACGATCAGCCCACGGAGGACTCAACGTGATTGTGGAGTATCTACCATTTCGGACGGATGGCCGGATACCACAGTGATAACTGTAGAATAATCCACAGGAAGCCAGCTAGCTGATAGTGAATATTTTGCAGCAAAATGACGGAAAAATAGATATAACCCGCATATTCGGAACGGTTCAAGGACGGTGCCATGGAATTTATTTACAACTTGCTGTGGTCCGCGGTTTCACTCGCTCGGCTCCTAAGAGTACCTAGTAGACTTATTTTAAATCGACTGTAACCTTCTTCTTAGCCTTTTGAGTGTCCCACAGCTGGGCAAAAGCCTCCCCTTTCTCCTTCCATACCTCTCTCTCTATCTTCTCCCCGCAAAAAGACCAGATCATAACACCACCTTCGCCGCGGTCTACCTTGACGGCTATTTCTTTCGACAGGTGTCCAGTGAGTGACTGTGAGTGACAATCGTTGCCTATCTCTCCGGGCGCATTCGTGCTACGTGACCAGCCCGCTCCCACTTTCACTTCACTTTAGCTTTGCTGTTTTTTCTTGGCTTCAAGCTTCTTTTTGTTGAAATGACTGGTACTTCCAAAGTTAGATAGATAGATAGAATATTCATTATACAAAGATTAATTTCAAGTAAACTCTTCAGCTTTACTAAATGAGTATTCCAGCGATCCGCCCCTGCTTCGCAGAGTGCCACCTACTCGTATATGGTCCAAAACTATGGTATCTTTCAAGCTGGAACCAAGACCAACCATATACCTAGGTATATTCACAAAATTTCATGGAAATCGGTTGGGTGGTTTAGGAGATTAGCATTTACGAACATAGTGACACGTAATTTTTGTATTCTAAGATAGATTTTGATACTTTTTCCTGTTTTGGCTGTCTCTTGTTCTTGGAATCGATGAGTCTGAGTGCAATGCATTATTATTTACAGTTCCGCACGGATGTTTTGGCGCTTCGACGACATTGGCAGGAGTGTGTTGATGGTGCAAAATTGTGAAATTGAATGTGGCCATTGTGTTGAAAAAAAATAATGCACTTTTGATTAAGCCTACGTACCAATAGATCCATGTTCAACTTCGGTGGGTTTAGGTGTATCTTTAAACGGGACAAAAATACAAAGAAATAAAAGTACTTTTAAATACTGAGAAAAATCTTAATACGTCAATCACACCACTGTCGACAATATATCAAACGCCTAATCCAATTATAGTTTAACGAAAATTATCTTTGAACGTGTTACTTACAGAATTAATAAAGATTGTAACTGATAAAGATATACGACACACATTGACATGCAATGCCAATTACGGTCAATGTTATTCAAAACCTAAAATTAACATTATTAACACTCCCTAAACGGGTATAACTACGAGAATATATTAAACCATCGACAAAATGGTCTAGTAGTTGAAAACAACGATTTTGTAACTGTTATTCATAACGATGCCATAAAATTGTAGTTTAGCTAAAATGTACAGTCTCTGGGGGATTACCATGACTTCTGAAAGCAGTATTGTTTTAATGTCACTCCAATGTGGGAAAGAGACGGAGTTATAGATAACATCTAGCGCCATCTCGTTCCCACTATGGAATAAGATTATACAAGGTGTTGTTTTGCATCCTCGTCAAAATTCAGGATGTTGTCACAAAAGACATAAATAATCAATATAAATTACGGTACCTAGTGAATTATTAAAAAACACTGCTTTTTGTTGTTGTTTAAGTTTGTCAATATTTCAGAATAACCCCCTTAACGTGGTTTAGGGATTATAAAATTATAGAAAAAACTTTTGAGGTTTTTTGTTTGTGTGTAAGCGACGTTATAAGGCGGGAATCAGACGGCCCGTGTTCAAAACACAGGTGGTTCACAGTTACAGATTCCAGTAAATAAATAAAAAAAAGAAAATTACCTACTCATTTTATTATTGATTCGGGTCGAGAATCATTAGCATAGTTACCTCCTAGAATTTGACGAGTTTGCAAAACAACACCTTGTATATAACAATACTGCTTTAAGACATCATGGTAAGCTAGTCCGTGGCTGATTATTAGAACCTGCAAATTTGCAAAAGGTACATCAGTGGCGAAACAACCATACCTTGAGGCGACTGTTTGGGTCGAGGTGTATGCAAATGGTCAAAATATTCGTCAACGCCCATTATACTGTTATGATAATAACTACACTGAATTAAAGGTATCCTAAAGCACCTCTTACTTAATAAAACAGGTTTTATAATGTCCGCGTCTTGTATAATGTAATGAAGGTATATACTTATATGCATACTTGTATCAGTTTGTATCTGTTTACTGTTGATCGTTTACCAAAATAGCCTTATTTGAGTGAACATTAGGATCCAACCTGATTGCAAAATAGGAGACTGTCTTTCTCTATGCTCAGCTAGAAACTACGGAAACAAAAGAGAAAGATCTTCTAAAATTGAAAGATCAACCTGTTAAATTCTGGTATAGTTAAACCTAGAAAACCTTTCGACCATATTCCAGCTCATTCCAACGAGACTTTAAGGCAGAAATCTGACAATAAGATCTCAGTTGATCTTAAAATAAAGCTCTCTGGACGAGGAAAAAGCTTTGTTTCTTCAAAAAGGAGTCTAACCAAAAAAGGCTAGTAGGCTAAGGTTAAACAAAACGCAATGAACCTTATTTCAAAATAATCGAGCTCTACTTTCAGACTAAGAAACGCTACACTCTCCTGGTATACTAATAGTCAATGTCAGATCCTAACACTTGTCAAATAAATAATTATATACAGATCAATATCTAAGCTAAACCAGTGTAGATTTACTGGTAGTTTGAAAAACAGCAGGACAAGCGTATTAGGCTTTAATCACGCTATGCAAATAGTCGCACAGTCTCTCGTCGGAGTGTTGGGATATTGGGTCGCAATTAAAATACTCGCCTCATTACCTGGCCACTAGGTAATATGAGGAAGAAGGTCTACTACGTTCAGGAATAAAGAAATCTTCTTCTTTGCGTGTCCATGGACAAATAATGCCTGACGTACCTATCATGAAATAGTAGAATAAAGGTTTGTGGTCAAATGTGTAGAGTACGTAGGTTCGGTATCATTAACCGCCATATTGACGTCAACTTATTATTTTACTGTCGTTGCTACGCCTTGTATGTGAAAATGACATAAATATGCAGTTATATTATTTTAAACAATACTGGTAGTATTTTGAAAGGAAAATTTGTGGCCATACAGAAAGTTTATAAATGTATAAGTGACCGATACTTAATGAAACCATAATTATGAACAATTGCTACTATGGCGAAGGCACGAAGCGAAGCGAACCGCGAAGGAATCAGCTGTCCTTAATTTTATTTCGATGATACTTAGTACACACAAATGTAAACCGCTTATTATTTTTCGTGGTATCAGTTATTGCATACTAATTTCGGTGACTACTTTTATGACCAGTAACCAACCTTTTATGCTTGGGTCAATTTCCTACTGTGCTTTAAAAGCTTTTTCTTTCAACTACGCAGTAATGTTATCATTAATCACTACAAAACTGATCACAAAGGATGTCTTTTTTGCTTAGAACCAAAACAGTGCAGAAAAGTTGTATGAAATCTCATTAATGCACTGTTTTTAATTACTGCACTGTTTTAAATTTTAAATTTAGAATTAAATTTACCACAGAGGTTTAATGCCTCCTATTAAGTTTAATAAATTGTATGCATTAGATCAAAAAGATACTGGCTGACAGTAAAAATCGGCTGAATAAGACGGACTTGGTGAAAAAAAACAAATGACGCGCATTTTGTACCATTGTAAAACTTTGATATTTCTTATTTAGCAAAAAAAAGTTACAAAAAACATGGAAATTGACAGCGATAGCGATATGAATTCAACTCCAAAAAGTATAAAACAGCTGCAAATGTAGTTGTTAATAACCTTTTCTTTCAACTACGCAGTAATGTTATCATTAATCACTACAAAACCGATCACAAAGGATGTCTTTTTTGCTTAGAACCAAAACAGTGCAGAAAAGTTATATGAAATCTCATTATTGCACTGTTTTTCATTACTGCACTGTTTTAAATTTTAAATTTGGAATTAAATTTACCACAGAGGTGTAATGTCTCCTATTAAGTTAGTAAAATGTATGCATTAGATCAAAAAGATTACTGGCTGAAAGTAAAAATCGGCTGAATAAAACAGACTATTATATTACTCACTATATTCTCAAAAGATATGAAAATATACCCCCTTTAATATATAATATATATAATTTCTGATTTTTGTACCCACTTGCTACCCAGTAAATTCTGTCATTGCCCGTGTTGCTAAAACTTCATGTTCAACTTTAACATAAAAAGTGATGTAACGTTTTATCTTATTTCTTGGCCTTCTGAACATCTTTTTAATGTGCTAGACAGGACGGTGCGCCGGCGCCGTTGCTGCACCTCTGTATCTAGTTACTCGCACAATTTGCTGTTTCCTTTTTAATGAACGTTGTATTGTTGCTAAATACTTGCTCGTTTAGGGCTTCAGTGAACTTTTTAATTTCCGGCGGAGAGATGTAGGTATCATGTTTATTAGCCATTGTTGTTTTGAGTGCACAGGACAAGTTGTTTTTAATCATTCCTGATTAGGTTTTATGGAAACTTAATTTATTCGTTGTTACTAGTACTTACATTTATAATTGTGACGGTTTAAGTAATGTTAAATGACGTAACTACTTATTTACTTACTAGCTGTCCCGCGCAACTTCGTCTGCGTCACTTTTTCCCCGATTTTGAAACATTATTCATTGCTGCTCCGCTCCTATTTGTTGTAGCGTAATGAAATCGGATGAGTAGTTCCCGAGATTAGCGCGTTCAAGCAAACAAACAAACTCTTCAGCTTTATAATATTAAGTATAGATTATGTAATGTCTTTAAACAGGTATAGGTACCTACATAATTAACTTCACATTAATTCTGAATACTGTTGTGTATGTAACGTTTACAGTTCGGTTATTGCTTTCATAAAAGTTTGTGTTCTCAACAATTTTCAAGTTGCTTTGCCATTTCAAAAGCTTTCCATTATCTGGAGATTTTAAGACTTTACTAACAGTTGTTTCGTCTGAAATCCTCAAGAGATTGTGCAAAGATGTTCTTTCGTCGACCACCCACTTTAAATTTTAATGTTCTTCCTAACACTCATAAAAGCCTACGTTTTCTCCTTTACCGACATTTAACACATAACTCATCATTGTTTTACATAATACTAATTAATATTTCACATTATTATTATTTAGAAAACATTTAATTATACATGTCAGTCTTAGAATTACATATAAATCATTCAAGTCGTAACTTAGTCAATAAACTTCTCTATAGTTAATAAATAAAAAATAGGTAAATAAATAAATAAATAAATAAATAAATAGTTGGACAAACATAAATCTATCGCAGTGTCGTATTACTTGTCCCTGCGATCCGTGTTAGGTTATATTTTGACCTACATATTACGATTATCATATCCACTAACTACGGCAAACTGCAATCCTTAGCCAAAGCTGAAATATTTGATTAAGGACCTCCCCTTGCCCCTTGTACGTAATCAATCAACTTTAATAGCGGTACTTTGCTGGTCAAACTGTTAGAATTATTTTTTTTCGCGATTGGTTTGCTCTTGACTCTAGTCTAGGTCAGCTAGGTCAGAAATGACAGAGACAAACTCGAAGATGGTACGAGCTTACCCAAAAGAAGCCTGTTCACTCTAACTTTGAAGAGATTAGGGTTGAAAGAGTTCGGAAACACTGACGCAGGCAGAGAGTTCCACTCCAAATATTTTAAAGTGGTATCCTAGAGAGCCAAGGTGGTTCTGTATGGTGTCGGATGTAAAGAATAGCACCATCCCATATCTTTCCGTGGTTGCCAGAGAATGGGCAGCAGCGTTCTTTGTGCTTTTGTAACAACCATACTGCGATCGCCAACCCGCCTGCCAAGCGTGGCGATTATGGCAAACCCCCCTTATGTCAATGTGGCGTTGGCGGAGGCCTATGTCCAGCAGTGGACGTCTTTCGGCTGAAATGATGATGATGATCCTAGAGAGCAATTGTCTTGCCTTTATAATATTTCTATTATTCTGATCTCTCGTTGGTCTTCTGGTCGTAAGTGTGACTGCTGAGAAAGAGGTCCTGGGTTCAACTCCCAGGTCAGTGAAAATGTTACTGGGTTTTTCCTTCAGGAATTTCTCAGTAGCAGCCACGTTGTCTAGGTTTTTTGCTGGGTTGATGGCAATTAACTCGCCGTGTATTACATGGGACTTACCTAAACAAAACTGGTGAAATGTGATGGGTGTACTATTATAGTTGCACCCTTCTTTTTTAAATCAGAGGGAGAAGTGGAAGGGCAAAAGAGTATTGCTCTATGTGAAAATCAAGTGACATGAGACCGAGGCGTGGAACATGGGATTCTCGAGGATTGGCAGAGCTTAGTGGTCAACGTTAGGCAAATGGGAAATGAAGCCTGAGACCATGTTTAGCATTCACTACGAACCCAAAGGCTTAACCTATTCTTAAGCTGACACATTCCCTTCCTGTTTATCAATAACTACGATGTATAATGTATGTCCTACTGCCGATATTAAAAACGCGACTAATTATGCAGATCACCTACTTACGATTCAAACTATAACGCGAATACTCACACGTACCTACATAGTGACATCGCACGCCGAGAACAAAAGTGACATAACCCGTGCGTTTTATGGGAAATAACAAAATTTTACAAAATGTGTTCGAGTTTTGTGTGAGTTTCCAATAAAATATGTGATGAAATGTTTGTTTGTCCTTTACTAGCACGATATCGTCGCTTTTTGATTCACTAGACTAGACGATAGTCCATGTTAATAGGAGTAGTACTCAGTATTTAACGCAATTCTGACGGACGGGATTCGAATTTTTTGACATCATGGTTGAGCGATTGACTGCTACGCTACGTGTCGCGGGTTCGATCCCCGCACGGAACAAATATTTGTATGGCCTACAGATAGTTGTTCCGGATCTGGCTGTTTGTGTATGTGAGTTTAAATGTTTGTAAACGCACCCACGATACAGGAGAAATTCCTAGTGAGGGCAACGTTTAAATAATAGTAGATTGTTACACGAGGGTCGAAAGGAATCAATTCCCATACGAGGTATTTAGACGCCCGAGCGCAGCGAGGTCCGCTATACTCCGAGTAGGAATTGATGTCTTTCACCCGTGTTTAGCACTCTACTTTTCATTTCGAATATAAGGAAAGTAAAAAATAGTAGTGTTTTGTACAGTTTGGCAAAAAAGAGTCTGACGCGGTGACAGTTGGAACTAAAATTCGTACTGGACATTGAAGCCTTCCATGGTGTTTGCGTAGCGGCCGAGGGACTGAACCACCCACTTGGAATTGGGATCATATCACTAAAAATAACAAGTATCAAAATCAGTTGAGTTGTAGTATTACGGGTTGCCACAGTTGCGACTTGCGATACTGGCGACCTCATTTATTCCATACTCTTTTTTGCCAAGCTGTAAATATTTATTATTTTCTTATCTGCTCGCCACTTCATAAAGTCATTGTATGTATTTAAGTATCTTTCCTTAGTTTCTGGCAAAAGATTTTCAATAACTGTATTCGCCTCGTCTTTAACAAAATCTGGGGTCAACATTTCAGAATCACTTGAACTCATTTTTAATAAGATATTAGTCTTAATCCGAGATTTCGATACAGCTTACAAAGTTAGTATCCCGCCAAATTATATAGTCTATTCAGTCTATTTAAAATTTTAACTATGGAACACACCGCCTCACTGCAGCGGAAGAACGCGCTTCGTTTTTTTTTTTATACACACTGGCATTTTATACACTCACAAAACCGCAGCATTTTTTTCTTAATTATGTTACATTTTTTTACAGCCGACTGCCTAAACAACTTTAGTTCTATTTTTCAAATTTATTCCTACCCTAGGGAGGGAAGCATTTACTATGAGTTTTTCCCGCCCAAAGGTGGGAAGTAGCATCTTCCACTCGCTACTCGGATCAAATAAACACTACTTTCCGAGTATGAGAAATGAAAAATAATAAACGCCTTCATTTGAGTTCGGTCACTTTGGTTCTAAGTGTGCGCCATATTAATTGAATACTTGCATAATGTGTGGGACACTGTCTAGACGCAAGTACCCAGCCTAGCTTTATGACCCGTTAATTGCTATCTTACAAGTAATTGCCGTCATTGTGGGCATTTGCAATCAATAGTTGTTGTGTGCTTTGATTTAAAATGAGAAAACAGAAAAGCCTCTTGGGACACCCATGCAGAAATGACAAAGGTCTAATTGAATCAATGAAAGAATGAAGCAATTAGTTTAGATAGTACCTACTGTCAAAAACAGGAGCTCGTGGCTAAATAATAACAGCCACACGGGTCGATCTTTAATGTAAAGTCTTGTCTGCCGAGGTTGGTCCGTGGATGGGTAACCATAATTACATACCGAGTTTCCTCCATGCCTCGGAAAGCACGTTAAGCCGTTGGTCCCGACAGTTTTTTGTGTCATCTTTGACAGTCGTTACGAGTAGTCAGAAGCCAAAAGTCTGACATCCAGTCTTACCAAGGGGTATCGTATTACCCAGTAACTGCGGAGGTCTGATAGGCAGTTTATAAAAAAAAGTTTATAAACTACATGATATTGTTATGATGTATAATGTATGTCCTACTGCCGATATTAAAAACGCGACTAATTATGCAGATCACCTACTTACGATTCAAACTATAACGCGAATACTCACACGTACCTACATAGTGACATCGCACGCCGAGAACAAAAGTGACATAACCCGTGCGTTTTATGGGAAATAACAAAATTTTACAAAATGTGTTCGAGTTTTGTGTGAGTTTCCAATAAAATATGTGATGAAATGTTTGTTTGTCCTTTACTAGCACGATATCGTCGCTTTTTGATTCACTAGACTAGACGATAGTCCATGTTAATAGGAGTAGTACTCAGTATTTAACGCAATTCTGACGGACGGGATTCGAATTTTTTGACATCATGGTTGAGCGATTGACTGCTACGCTACGTGTCGCGGGTTCGATCCCCGCACGGAACAAATATTTGTATGGCCTACAGATAGTTGTTCCGGATCTGGCTGTTTGTGTATGTGAGTTTAAATGTTTGTAAACGCACCCACGATACAGGAGAAATTCCTAGTGAGGGCAACGTTTAAATAATAGTAGATTGTTACACGAGGGTCGAAAGGAATCAATTCCCATACGAGGTATTTAGACGCCCGAGCGCAGCGAGGTCCGCTATACTCCGAGTAGGAATTGATGTCTTTCACCCGTGTTTAGCACTCTACTTTTCATTTCGAATATAAGGAAAGTAAAAAATAGTAGTGTTTTGTACAGTTTGGCAAAAAAGAGTCTGACGCGGTGACAGTTGGAACTAAAATTCGTACTGGACATTGAAGCCTTCCATGGTGTTTGCGTAGCGGCCGAGGGACTGAACCACCCACTTGGAATTGGGATCATATCACTAAAAATAACAAGTATCAAAATCAGTTGAGTTGTAGTATTACGGGTTGCCACAGTTGCGACTTGCGATACTGGCGACCTCATTTATTCCATACTCTTTTTTGCCAAGCTGTAAATATTTATTATTTTCTTATCTGCTCGCCACTTCATAAAGTCATTGTATGTATTTAAGTATCTTTCCTTAGTTTCTGGCAAAAGATTTTCAATAACTGTATTCGCCTCGTCTTTAACAAAATCTGGGGTCAACATTTCAGAATCACTTGAACTCATTTTTAATAAGATATTAGTCTTAATCCGAGATTTCGATACAGCTTACAAAGTTAGTATCCCGCCAAATTATATAGTCTATTCAGTCTATTTAAAATTTTAACTATGGAACACACCGCCTCACTGCAGCGGAAGAACGCGCTTCGTTTTTTTTTTATACACACTGGCATTTTATACACTCACAAAACCGCAGCATTTTTTTCTTAATTATGTTACATTTTTTTACAGCCGACTGCCTAAACAACTTTAGTTCTATTTTTCAAATTTATTCCTACCCTAGGGAGGGAAGCATTTACTATGAGTTTTTCCCGCCCAAAGGTGGGAAGTAGCATCTTCCACTCGCTACTCGGATCAAATAAACACTACTTTCCGAGTATGAGAAATGAAAAATAATAAACGCCTTCATTTGAGTTCGGTCACTTTGGTTCTAAGTGTGCGCCATATTAATTGAATACTTGCATAATGTGTGGGACACTGTCTAGACGCAAGTACCCAGCCTAGCTTTATGACCCGTTAATTGCTATCTTACAAGTAATTGCCGTCATTGTGGGCATTTGCAATCAATAGTTGTTGTGTGCTTTGATTTAAAATGAGAAAACAGAAAAGCCTCTTGGGACACCCATGCAGAAATGACAAAGGTCTAATTGAATCAATGAAAGAATGAAGCAATTAGTTTAGATAGTACCTACTGTCAAAAACAGGAGCTCGTGGCTAAATAATAACAGCCACACGGGTCGATCTTTAATGTAAAGTCTTGTCTGCCGAGGCTGGTCCGTGGATGGGTGACCATTATTAAATACCGAGTTTCCTCCGTGCCTCGGAAAGCACGTTAAGCCGTTGGTGCCGGCTGTAATTTGTAGGTCTCTGACAGTCGTTACGAGTAGTCAGAAGCCAAAAGTCTGACATCCAGTCTTACCAAGGGGTATCGTATTACCCAGTTACTGGGTTGTGCAGGTCAGATAGGCAGTCGCTTCATGTAAAATACTGGTACTCAGCTGCATCCAGTTAGACTGGAAGCCAATCCCAAGATAGCTTGGGAAAGGCTAGGCAGATGATGATGAGTACTGACAGAAAGAGTTTTCATTCCTAAAAATGCCGATTTCTGCTAATGTAACATCATCATACTATTAAGTTCCATAACCTGTGTAACCTTTTCCAAATCAAGGTCGACCGCAGCGAAGGTGGAGTGACCATCTGGTCTTGTTTGCATGTTAAACATGGCAAGAGATCGCAGATCTGCTGGCCTACCATGAAGTCTTAAAGCAATATTGTTTTAATCTTATTCCAGAATGGGAAAGAGATGGCGCTAGATGTCCTATAGCACCGTGTCTTTCCCATACTGGACTAACATTAAAACAATGCAGGTCTTTGTCTAGCAATGAGACACGAAACAGGCTATCAAGTTGGAAGTTGGAAAGTCTACAGACAGACAATATAACTGACCTATTCTAAAGTATATTTGACAACATAAACCATAACATAACATCACGCCTGCTGTAATCCCCGAAGGGTTAGGCAGAAAAGGTGTACCAATTTCTTTTTTTATCTTGTTTTTTTTTGCGGTCATTCTTTCAGAGTATGAGCAGATGAGATGGTTCGGATGGCGTGTTGGGCGCTACTCACAGTAGAGTCAGCCCTAACTTTTCGAAGTCATTCTTCGCACTGACTGTTCTGATCAAAGATGTCTCGTCGCTTTTTTAATCGACGGATGCTTTCTGGTATAGTAAGCTGCCCCGCGAGCTTATTTGGATGCTTTTCGGGATTTGTAGTTGTCACCATGTGTACTTATCTCCTAGTTGACCAAGGGAATATTGAGGATTACATGGATCTCTGTTGTCTTAATAAACCATGGTGCGAGCGTGAGGTAATAGTAAACTCACATGGTGTACCTAACGGGGGACGAGTTTAATGTGATAACCAGGCACAAATCTAGTGTCCGTTTATAAAATTTGAGTTCTAAATAAAAACTAGGTAATAAAGAATCGCAGTCCACTTAAAGACACATAGCTTTCTTAAGTAAGAACAGCTCATTCTCCAAGTATTTTCTCAGGACTCGACGACACGAGGGACATTAATGACATTATTATAGTAACAAGAAATGTAGTAACATAACAATATCATGTAGTTTATAAACTTCTTATCATTGTACGCGAGTATAGTATGAGTCAGAGAATAAATGGGTAACATTAGCGATGCTCCGTCACTGTCACTTGATAGACTGATGTGATCTTTAAACCCAACAACTTAAAATAGTAGCATCGTAATAGATGCTTTACGTTCTGCTTCGTCTACGGAAATGGACACGAAGCTACGAACTTACGAGTACTTGTCAAATCATCATCATCTGCCTAGCCTTTTCCCAAACTATCTTGGAGTCGGCTTCCAGTCTAACTGGGCGCAGCTGAGTACCAGTATTTTACATGAAGCGACTGCCTATCAGACCTCCGCAGTTACTGGGTAATACGATACCCCTTGGTAAGACTGGATGTCAGACTTTTGGCTTCTGACTACTCGTAACGACTGTCAAAGATGACACAAAAAACTGTCGGGACCAACGGCTTAACGTGCTTTCCGAGGCATGGAGGAAACTCGGTATGTAATTATGGTTACCCATCCACGGACCAACCTCGGCAAGCGCGGTTTAACCTTAAAGATCGAGCCGTGCAGCTGTTATTATCTAACCACAACCTCACACTTGTCAAATATAGATTGTTATGAAACAGGGTTCTAGGGCAATGGATTATGGTCCTATAGTAACGTAATGCATCCTCAAGAAACTACCGAAAAACAAGGAAATTAGCAGGGCAGCTTTATGGTAAAAACTGAGTATCTACGATCCCTAAACCGTTTGTGGAGAATACAATAATTAGATCCTGCCAGCGGTCTCATCATCTACCTAGGGTTTTCCCAACTATATATTACATGGAGCGACTGCTTATCTGACCTCAACAACTCAGTTAGTACTGGGTAAAACGATACCCCTTAGTAAGACTGGCTATCAGACTTTCGAGCCTCTGACTACCTGTAACGACTGTCAAAGATTGGGAAAAAACTGTCGGGACCAACGGCTTAATGTGCTTTCCGAGGCACGAAAGAAACTCGGTATGTAATGGGCGCTCAGCCATGGGCCAACCGAAGTAAGCACGGCTTAACCTAAAGATCGTAAGCGGCTGTTATTATTTAGCCAAGAACTCCTCCCAACAGTCAGTTCTGCCTACAGTCTGTTGGAGATTTTTATAAGGATAGCATAAATCATACATACATAAAAAAAAACCTGGAGCTCGTGGCTAAATAATAACAGCCACCCAGGTCGATCTTTAAGGTTAAGCCGTGGTTGCCGAGGTTGGTCTGTGGATGGGTGACCATAATTACATACCGAGTTTCCTCCGTGCCTCGGAAAGCACGTTAAGCCGTTGGTCCCGGCTGTCATTTGTAGATCTTTGACAGTCGTTACGAGTAGTCAGAAGCTAAAAGTCTGACATCCAGTCTTACCAAGGGGTATCGTATTACCCAATTACTGGGTTGTGGAGGTCAGATAAGCAGTCGCTTCATGTAAAATACTGGTACTCAGCTGCATCCGGTTAGACTGGAAGCCGACCCCAAGATAGTTTGGGAAAAGGCTAGGCAGATGATGATGACATAAAAAAAAACCTGGGTCTTGCGTGAGTCATCCGTGTTGATCCCTTCACTCGTGGCATGATCACTCATGATCTTACTCCATGCAGTACTGATAACATCGAATGGATGATGTTAGATCTTCATCCGATGTTTAGATTCTCCGGCTAATTTATGACATCACTTAGATTACCACGGATACTGTCACTACATGATAAACTGTAAAGGAAAACACTGTAGAAACTTACATGCTAATAAAACCTGTGTAGTGTATGCATGGCGACCAAACAAGCTATGAACAAACAAATTAAGCTGATCTCCCATTGTACGGGAATTTAATACAAAGCGAGGTTAGGTTATATTGGACATTTTAGCTGGATGTGTAGCCGTGCGTACCTACCACCATCTTTTGCACTTCCTGTCACGAACATTTGGCGCAAAAAAAATGATCAAGATGGTTGTGGCAACGAAAAACAATAGTTTTGTATGCTGTGGGTGTTCCAATGTGTTGTTACTCCGCCAGAAAACTAAATGTAAGTAAGATGTTTTTAGCGATAAAGACTTCGAAGTTCGGCTTTTCGATTTCATCTTGATTCATTGTAAAATGTCTATGTCCGTTTTCACTAACGCTCAGCGGTTCCTTAAAGAATGCCCAAATAAAAGCGCACAGTTCGATTTTCAAAGCTCATCAATTTAAGCGTTGCTTTTAGTTAGTGAAAAAGGGAATAGACTTGAAAGCTAAGATTGTCGATTCCTCCTTGATCAGCCCCCGTATTCACAAAACGCTCGGATTCGATTTCGATTCGGAAAGTCGTATGTCTATCTTGCTCGCTTTAGTAATGCCAAAACAAGATAGACCTACGACTTATCGAATCGAAATCGAATCCGAGCGTTTGTGAATAGAAGGCCTGTTGTAAATTGTTTAATGTTTATTACTTCCTTGCTACTTCACGTTATTAATAGATCGTTAAATTACTCATTAGTTTGCTTATTGGCCATTTTAGGATGTTAATAATTATAAACCAGAGTGATTAATACTCTAGTTTTCAAGTAAAATAGTTTTGAAAAGATTGAAAAATAGATTTCGAAAGGGTCCAAACTCCTTAAAAATATACAAATTAAATGAATTAATTTGTATATTTTTAAGGAGTTTGGACCCTTTCGAAATCTATTTTTCAATCTTTTCAAAACTATTTTACTTTAGTCTTGGTTAATAATGAAATTGTAACTCACTATTCAGCATAAGTATGCGGCTAAGTTTATGGTTCCTCTTTTACTTTTGCCTGTAGCTAACAGTTGAAAGAAAGGAAGAGTTTATTGGTACGTATTGTAAATAACTTAATCAAAACTATTAGTGTCAAATGGGCCTCAGCTGCAGCCCACGAGTGCCATATATTCGAAAACATAGACACATATTCCCTCCGGCAGTTTTCGCAACTGGAATTCGCAACCAGTTGCGAATTTTATAAACCTAAAATATTTTGAACAAAAACCATTTAAAAAATAAAAATTTGAGTCATTAATGTAGCACATCTCATCTGCTGACCTTTCTCTTTTCTCCTACTCTGATACAGCAGCATAATCTATCGTTTCACATTGTTAATGTACCTAACTTGTTAAGGTCTAAAATTCGACACAACTTAATTTGTCACAGAAATAAAATTAAGCATTAAAATAGTAAAATTGCCCAACAAAATCTCAAGTTATTCCCTAGTCAACCCATTCTGAATACCAATCACTCCATGCCCACTTTAAACGGGTCCAATGCAGAAACTTATCATTTACGAACGGCTAGTTCACTATATAAGAAACTAGGTTTATCCCGTGGCTTTGCTCATGTTATGGTCGGAAATTATCCGATAGGAATTTAAATGTAGCCGAAATCACTCGGGGATAACGTAGCTTACAATGTGTGAATGAATTTTTAAATTAGTATAACTAGTTCCGAAGATAACCCGCTACATGCACACTTACAAACATATAACCTTACAAACTTTACCTCTATATAAGTTTAAATTACTAGTTTCTACACGCGACTCCGCCCCGTGCCCGCCCGCCGGACAAACACATTCTATGGCCCTTGACAATAATTTAGCTTTCCGTTAGTGACAGAATTTTTGAAATCGGAAGATTAGTTTTGGAGTCCTCCGACTTACAAACTTTACCTCTTTTATTATAACATTTTACATAAGTATCGACGAACGACTAGTTCCAGTATACACTGAGATATTACCAAATCATTTCATTACAATTGATGAATGAATCGGGTCTCGACTCAATATTATCGTCGCTGCCATCAATTTAGTTTGTAACGTAATAGGAGCTGCCTACGCGTTCCCTTCACTGGTTTTAACTTATCAAGCGATACTCCTCAACAGGTTACTAGAGCTAAAGATTACGACATTTTAGCGGAGTTCTAGACTAAAGTCTAACTTTGCTAAATGTGGCTTGTTGAAATACAATTTTGGTGAGGTTGATCCGCCCGAAAGCGCTTCTCCACATGACTTGGAACAATGACAAGATGCATCTCGTTGTGTCCCTAGTCATTAAAAGTGATGGGTGATTTCATCTTTATTATAAGGTATAATAAACATGACTGTCTCGTTGGTCTAGTGGACGCAATCGCAACGGCTGACCATGAGGGCCTGGGTTCGATTCCCGGGGTCGGGCAATTGGCAATTGTTGTTGGGTTTTTCCATTAGGAATTTCGCAGTAGAAACAACCGAGTCTGGATTTGTGCCCAGTCACACTCTCCCCTAAACAAACACCTATTTACCATAGGTGTGACAGACAGCACTCTGTGCAGAGGATGCACAGACGGAAAAAAACACCACAGCACGTGCTCGTGGAGTGAAGAAGCGTGGCAGATCAACGGGCACGGACTCTTCAATCGCCGGCATCGATCCCGGCAGCCTGAATAGGCCCTTTTTTATCCATGGCAGTAATAAATGATGACCCATACACGGACCGACATCGGCAAACAACTGCTTAACCTTCAAGATTGATCCGTGCGGCTGTTATTTTTCAGCAATGAGTCATACTTTTCATGCGGGCATTCCATTACTGATGGTCAGAATTTGAAATTTAAATTAGAATGGGACGCTGCATAGACAAAATTAAAAAGTTTTAGACCTATCATACCGTTAGTGCGTGATCGAGTTTTTAAATAGTTGTTAAATTACATGTTATTATAATGGTTGGTGTTTCAAAACTGCGTACTTCGAGCGTGGCAGCGCGGCATACAAAAACACGGTTTGCCTTATCATTAGTCTCGTTAGCAGAGCCATAATTATCACTTATCGTCTTCCGAGTAATCCGTGTGGAAAGACGCTTTTAGGGTTCCGTAATGAATCGAGTAAATCGATTTAGAATAAAGGTGTTTTGAGAGGCTGGTTGGAATTCTAGTGAATTTACAGGTTGAACTCGTAGAATTTTATGTTGTACCTTTAGTGGCATATTTTATATAGGGGAATCGTGTCTGTACTTTTTAGGTTGTCAGGAATAAACTGAGCCCTAAAGCTTCTGTTCCTAACAAGTATTGTGACTGTTTAAACAAGATCTTCCTGAACACTAAATAAAATTGTGTGCATTCACCAACTACTGGTTATCACTGAAAATAGATACCTGTCCTTGTAAAATAATATTTATTAGTAGCCGTTCATGTTCACATTCCCACGTGAATCTCAATTTTTTTGCGGTTTTAAATCTAATCAGCCTATCCACTTTCCCGCTGGAAAAAATCTAGACCAGAACCTAGGAATTCAAGGTATTGGGTCACAGGTGTTGAGTATCCAAAAATAACGCGAACACGATATTGCCTCCACACATTAAATATTTCACACGCTTTATTAGCATATGCAAATATTCAATGAATGTAAAATTATTTGCAATATATTTGCATATCTTGCATATATTGTGTTATCTAATATCCCGTTATGACCTGTGCTTAAAATAGTTTAAATTCTTTACTGTGTATCGGAATTCAATATACTAAAATAATGGTATATTATTTTTCATTTGCATAAATAATTTTACGATTATTTAAAGGGAATATCTTGTGACCAGGCTTGCATGTTTTGCTATTGACGTTAAAATGTGGTTGCGTCGGTATTTTGACCTGCCAGTGCCCCTTTGAAAGCCGCAAGTGGGACAATAACATCCTATTCAAAAATACTAGTACGGAACCTGCTACGGTTCAGTGACTCGCAATTGACCGCCGATCCACGTGATCTCTCTTACTTTACATACGTATGAGAGAGACAGCAACATTCATTTAGTGCGTTTACGCAACTCTGTCCTACTTTCGTTCATTTTAACGAATACGTGAAAATGATGCATTACAAGGGTCTTGACGCGGAACCTCTTGTTATCCGACGTTTAACACAAGGTCAAAGATACCTCTTTTTATCGGAAGACCCTTAGTTTTGACGGACAACCGACAGACAGATGAACGATTGATGTTACGAGTGGATAGACGGAACCTTTTTATGTTTTGTTTGTTTATTTGTACGCAATTAAAAGTTATTACTTTGAGTGAAAAGGTTTATTGATAAGTTAACGTTTTATGTGTTGTTAAAACAGTGGCAAAGAGATGTTATGTATATCCAAGTATGGATTGTTTGATTTAATTCAATCCAAATGACTTTAGTTAATAATAAAACAGACAGAGGTTCATACACATGAATGAAATTAGTGAATGAATGTGGTTCAGAAAGAATGATTTTAAAATATTGTTTTTATAATCTGATTTTCTGAAGAATGTCCTCTTGATTGCTCATAAACTATACTTAGCGTCATCAAACGAGTCCTTACTTAGGATTTTTATAATAAAAGCATCCGTCTTTAGACGATTTAATTTTAAATATTAATATCTAAAAGACGATTTAATTTACATAACTATTTGGATTTTGAACGGTACCTACCTATTTTTTCAAGTAGCTAAAAATAGATTTATAGATAAACTAAATTCTTGATCTAAAGCCACTTCATGTTCCAGGCAATGAGTGCCATACTTTTAATACAGGGTGGTCGATTAGTGTCAACAACTTAGCGTGTGCTTTGAGAATAAAATCGACAAATAAAACACAGCATTAATTAAAACTAAGATCATCACCCTACCATAACAATCACAGGATGTTGTTTTTTCAAACTCTAAAAATAAAAGTCACCTAAATCCTCGCTCTTTCACAATACAGCAATTTAAGTCGCATCCAAACAAAAACAAAAAGCGATCAGGTTGAATTTCTTCAATGGTTCATTAGTCCTGCTGATTCATTAACGAAGCGGACGTCTGCTAAGCGATTAGTCTTCACAGCACGTACGAAATTGCTAAACCGAGGTTTAATAGTAAAAAGTGTTGCATAACCGCATGCCCAGGCGCAGGTACGCGGTAGCCTCGCTATCATACTTTTGCGGTCATTGGTTGGAGGTAGAAGAACTAGTGTAAGCTAGTGTGATGATCCTGGACTTCGATTTCTTCTAAGAGCCTGCGTTTTTAGAAAAGGCAATTATCAACTTTATTTTTTGTTCAATCAAAGGATCGGTTTTCTAAAACGAAATGTTGTGTTCAGAAATTGATGTCGAAAAGTAAATATTTTTTGTTTCGTCTAAAACAGGATTTGAAAGCATGCAATCAATGTGAAATGTGAATGCAGATCTAATCGAATCAAGTTGAAAGTTGCAAATTGACATGTAAAAGTCCAACAGGTAAATGGTCGATTCGATAACCACATGTTTTAAAATTAGCAAATAAAACAAAACATTGCAAAAATAGAAAGCGAAATTAATTAATGTAACCATAGATGATCTGATTTTAAAGTATTTATCGTGGGAAAATCTATTCATAAGCCAGTTTGTCTCCGATCATAATCATCGATAACATCCTTTTCACATCAAAGCAGGTAATTTGCATTATCGAACGTTGTTTCGGCTGATTAAACTTTGATGTGGTACTTCCTGTCTCGTTAAACCAAATTAAATGCTGAATGACCAATGTAAGTTGGCTCCTGGCGAATTATTGAACGACATTGCAATGTTATTTCACACCATTTTGACGTTTACCATAAACAGGCAACGGTTATTTTGACGTTTAACTGACATAGTCAGGAGAGAGCTGAGTGTAAAGCATTTATGAAATTGTCTGTGGAAATAGTATTGAAAAATTAAAATGGCGTCTTAATTTCGACAATAACCACGCGCCAAAAATATGAAGCGCAGCTGAGCTATACCAGGCTATTACGGAATGCCAAGATAACCTGGCCACTTTGCTTTCTTTATCTTTAGTCCATAGATAATAACGGGCCTTTTCTCCACAAAATTAATAAACGTAGGTATGTGTAAGTATGTGGTTCAATTGAAAGCGTAATTATAGACTGTACCGAAGTTTTTGCTGTAATTAATAGTTGCCATTACGAACTGTTTACAATGGAGATCTTTTTATTGGTTTATAAACGGAAGTGCAGTTTAAAACAAGTTTTGAAAGTGAATGTTTGACTAACGAACTCTAGATGCTTATTTTCGAATAGAAATTAATTCACGGGCTAATAGTATCAAGAGAAAAATTTGTCGGGGTTTAATAACCTTTCTAAAGAAGACACTTAAATATTTAATAATCAAATACCATTACGTTCCGCAAAAAGTTCCATCGCTCGTTCGCGGCGTAAATCGTCAGACGTCGAATAGTTCTCGTTTCAAAGTTGTCAGCAATTAGAGGTACGTTTTTGCCGGGCCGTTGTACAGTTAGTGTGTCCAGGTCGTCTTCCCTAGAAGGAGACTGGTCCCGTCCCGGCGGAATGCGTCAATATTGTGCCGCGTTCAGTCGCTGCGCCTGCGCTTGCCCGCGGTCAACTTAGCGGCACTAGCTTCCATTCATGCGGGCAAATGTTTACCGGTTTTGGCATTTTTTTGTTGTGCAGTTATGTTAAGTTATTTAGATGTTTGTGAGTGATTGGTAGCAGAGGAGTTATGTTTGCAAAAAGATTCCATATGTTTGGTTTTATGAGCTTTTGAAAAGCTTTGACTGTGTGGAGTGTGTGGTGTCAATGTTTTTTGGATTAAGTAATGTGAAATGGAAATTCCATGTGACAATCAATGACGTGATGAACTTATTCCAGTACATTTTAAGTGATTATAAGTTACAGTATTTGAGTAGTTCTCTAATTAAAGTTCAAACTTATTTTACAAAAACCGTGCAACATAATTCAAACCCAACAAGGATAATGAGGAGATAGAGTGGTAACTATTTTCTTCTCTATATTAAAACTAAAATGCCCATAAGTGTCCACAAAAAAGGGACACTTCCTGATCTAAACGAGCGAGTTGTCTCCATGTAAGCGGTAATGATGTGCAACGTAAGTCATTGAGAGCGTCGTCACGTATGGCGGTATGAATGATAGGTGCGTCTGCGCATGCATCGGACGCAGCCCATTACGGTCCGAGGAACCGCCATTACAACAATTGTAGCCACTTGTATATCAGGAGAGATGGCATTTCTCTCGTTTGAAAGTATTCTATGCAAACTTAGTGTTTATTTACCTTCATCCTCTTTAGAGGTAATTTCCTATTATGGTATTATATTATATACCCAATTCATCATTCCACAACTTTTATTAAGTACAACCATTCCTGAAATCGGGTGTAGTATGAAAAATTTGCCGCCACATACCATTTGTATTAGCATAGCATCAAAATGTAAGGAATAGTTGATTTTTCTTTTACGATTCGTATTATTGTAAAAGTTGTCTATAATGAGTACAAATGACCCCTTAATAGTAATCAAAAACTAAGCTCGTGTATTTAATCATCGCTGTCACTGTGGTGAAGCTGTCAACAGCCTCGGACACCACGGCCTGTCATGCAGCCGAAGTGCGGGCCGTTTTGCGCGGCACGCGAACATAAATGACATCATCCGTCGAGCTCTTGTTACCGTCGGCGTTCCAGCTATCTTAGAGCCCAATGGCTTGGCACGCGACGATGGCAAAAGACCGGACGGCATGTCGTTGTTTCCTTGGAAGATGGGTAGGCCTTTAGTGTGGGACGCAACATGCGTCGATACTCTTGCGCCATCACATCTTCCAAGCTCATCGTGCTGTGCTGGCGCTGCCGCTGCGGCTGCGAAGAACCTCAAGCGGCGTAAATATAGTAACCTTTGTGGTAACTATATCTTCGAGCCGTTTGGGGTTGAAACTCTGCGGCCGTGGGGTCCGAGTGCTCACAGCCTCTTTAAGGAAATTTCGAAACGCCTAGTTGACGCTTCCTGTGACCCAAGGGCTGGGTTTTACTTTGGCCAGAGGCTAAGTGTTGCCATTCAACGTGGCAACGCCGCCAGTCTCTTGGGCACGTTACCAGCTGACAGCGTTGAGGAAGAGTTTTTTGACGCCCTTTTATAATTTGTTGTTATTTTAGTTTTAATTATCTAGTTTTATGTTTAGTAATTAATTTAGTTTTAGAAATTAGTACTTTAATATATTAGTTAATGAAACAATAGTAGATTGTTGCATCGAGCGCAAAGTGAGTAATTAATGCACGAGTGTTATGTTGGTGCCCGAGCGCATGCGAGGGCACTAAATTATCACGAGTGCATTAATTACTCACTTTATCGAGGTGCGTAATCTGCTTTTCTTTCAACTACCCTGAACGCATATAACGCATTCAACTCCGTAAATAGGGACACTTTGTTGACTGAAGTTAAAAAAAATCTACCCGAAATTTATGGTTTTATCTGGCAATGTTATAGGCATCCATCAAAATTATTATACAAGGACAATGTTTTGGAATCTGCAGTTGGTTGCCAACAAGGTGACCCTCTCGGGCCTGTCATTTTCAGTTTGGCTATTCATCCCATAATCAAACAACTAAATTCAAAATTTAACGTATGGTATTTAGATGATGGAACCCTAGGAGGTGATGTTGACACCGTTTTGCATGACCTACAATTCCTCAAACAGAAATTTAAATCTATTACTGGACCTTAACCCCTCAAAGTGCGAAATTTACCTCTCTGACGTGACTGACAGACAATCGATTATAGATAAATTTAATGCAATAGCTCCACATATCAAAATTTTAGAAAAAAGTTCCCTGCACCTCCTAGGTTCCCCTGTTTTAGAAGAAAGTTTTTCATCTTTCATCGAAGACAAAATCAAACATTTTATTGATATTTCGGATAGACTCTCCAAAATTAATTTACATTCGGCTTTCACCCTTATTAGATATTGTTGTTTTGGTCCAAATTTTATGTATGTTCTCCGTTCTTCTTCTCTTTGGACGAAACCAGAACTTTTGGACAAAATTGACCAAATTATACGCAACACATTAACATCCATTCTTAATGTGGCCTTGGACGACCGAGCGTGGCTGCAAGCCACCCTACCAATTCGTTTTGGTGGCCTCGGCGTCCGCAAAATTTCTAGTATAAGCTTACCGGCGTTCCTTTCTTCTGTCCACAGCACTGAAAAGCTAACCAGGAAGATTTTAACTCTCTCCCTGGTTGATTCGGAAGTGCCGTGCTTGACGGACGCAGAGGACGCCTGGAAAGTGGCTTGCCCGGACACGGATCGGCCCGAGAACCCATTCTCCCAGAGACAGTGGGATGAGCCGCTCTGCAGGTTGGTACGGAATAACCTTATTAATACGTCTACCAATACTGCTGAGCGTGCCCGCCTGTTGGCTGTGGGTGAGTGGGAGTCGGGTCTCTGGCTTCAGGCACTACCGTCACCTAACATAGGCAATTTGCTAGGTGACACAACATTCCGGCTCGCTACATGTCTGCGATTGGGCGCTCCTAGCGGGGCTCCACATCGCTGTCGATGTGGTGAAGCAGTCGACGGCCTCGGACACCATGGCCTTTCCTGCAGTAAGAGCGCAGGTCGGATAGCACGGCACGCTAGCATTAATGATCTAATTCGTCGTGCTCTTGCCACCGCCGGGGTGCCAGCTGTCTTAGAACCCAATGGCTTGGCACGCGTCGATGGGAAGAGACCAGATGGTATGACCATAATGCCATGGAAGTTGGGTAGGCCTTTGGTGTGGGATGCGACTTGCGTCGACACCCTTGCGCCATCCCATCTTCCTAGCACGGTGAGCTGCGCTGGGGCGGCTGCTGCAGGCGCTGAAGACCTTAAACGGCGCAAATACAATAATTTAATTGGTAATTATGTATTTGAGCCGTTTGGGGTTGAAACACTAGGGCCATGGGGCCCGAGTGCCCATCTTGTGTTTCGAGATATCGCCAAGCGGTTGGTCGACGCTTCACGGGACCAGAGGGCTGGCCTCTTTTTTGGTCAAAGAATCAGCATTGCCATCCAACGTGGCAATGCGGCCAGCCTTCTGGGCACTTTTCCTGTCGACAGCGATGTCGACGAATTTTTTGACGCCCTGTAATTTTGATACTTGTACATATTTTATTTTTATTTTATATTTATTTGTAGTTTGTAAATATTGTACATATGTAATTTAGCCTTATTGAATTAAAATTAAAAGTTTTTATACCACGGAAAAAAACAAAAAAAAAACTACCCTGACAAAATATACCTACTCAAAATAAAAACTCAAGTTAATGAAACAAAGTTTAATTCATCTTCCCTTCAAACATACAATTATTAAAAGTGCAGTTATTAAAGGTTATTAACAACTTCATTTGCAGCTGTTTTACATTTTCTGGAGTTGAATTCATATCGCTATCGCTGTCAATTTCCATGATTTTTTACCTTTTTATTTGGTAAATAAGAAGTATCAAAGTTTTACAATGGCACAAAATGCGCGCCATTTGTTTTTTTTTTCACCAAGTCAGTTTTATTCAGCCGATTTTTACTCTCAGCCAGTAATCTTTTTGATCTACTGCGTACATTTTATTAACTTAATAGGAGACATTACACCTCTGTGGTAAATTTAATTCCAAATTTAAAATTGAAAACAGTGCAGTAATGAAAAACAGTGCAATAATGAGATTTCATATAACTTTTCTGCACTGTTTTGGTTCTAAGCAAAAAAGACATCCTTTGTGATCGGTTTTGTAGTGATTAATGATAACATTACTGCGTAGTTGAAAGAAAAGTTTAATTCACCTTCCCTTCAAACATTTAAAACTTACAATAACTATTAAATGTACAGTTATTAGATGTAAAATAGAATTACACAATATTATTTTTCAACTTATGCGAGGAAACAGTTTTTGACATGTTTTTCCTACCTACTTCCTATCTATTGTATCTGATCTAAATTATACTGTAAGCTTGGAATGTTAAAAATATGGAGTTGTTTTATTTTTGCCCGTTGCTGGTTTTTCACTTTTTTATATCTTGTAAATCTAGAGCACTTATTTTTTAAGAGAAATTCACATAACTGCATATTCACTCTTAATAAAAGAAATAATGTAAAAGAAAGTCGTTGATAAACTAACTTATTACTATTAAAACTATAAGGAGGTCTTTACCTAGCAGTGGGATAGAGCAGGCTGAAATAAAAAATTGGAACTCCTTTGAAATATCCATTTTTTTTTCGGATGGTAAATCATCAAAAACCCCTCCCGCTCTGGACGGAGCGGAAAGGCCACAGTATCTCTTTCCAACAGCCCCGCAGCCCTGCAGGCATCGGCCCTCTCGGACCCCTTCTAATTTGCTGACATCTAATATTCATTTTTGACGCCCTGTAATTTTGATATTTGTATAATATTTTATTTTTATTTGATGTCTATTTGTAGTTTATAAATAGACTCTAATCCATCCATTCAGTCATTATGGTGTCTGTTACGTTTGCCTGTGAGAAAGTTTAACTTCGCGAATTATAGTGTGCGGATTATGTAATTAATTATAATTAAATACCATTCATACATGGCATTAAGTCTAAGATTAGAAAGTAGTTATAGAAACTAGATACGAATTGCAATCACAAATCAATCGTGCTCGTGTTCCCATATTGACAAGTTGAAGTGCCAATAATCTCCACACACACTGAATTGCGAGAAACTCGTCCTAGTTTCCACCGTACATACGGTGACATATCGAGCTATACATATCGATATATACATTTCCAGTATAACATGGCCTCGCTTTGCATACATTTCCCGAACAATAAGAGATCCGCATCAACTGGTTTTGCATCGCTTGATTTGTCGCCGTGTGTACATAACCACATACAGTTTCCATTTAATTTCCTTTAGGTTTAACGCTTATTAGTTTCTGACTCCGTTCGTGTTGTATTAATAAAACAATTTATTTTCATCTGATTTATGGAGTTAGGAAATTATCTTAGTTATTCTTGTTAATTTTATGGTTACTGCCTAATTAATGGCTGACAAATACGAGGTCTTGATTATAATACCCATAACTTTTGAAGTGCTATTGGAACTGCATTAACATCCTCTGTTTTAGACCGATGTAGGTATGGCGGAGAGCTTTGCCTTCTGGTTCTCATGTAGCGCACTGAGAACTCTCTCAAACATCTCCTATTCCATCCCATCGCCTGTGCTTCTGCTACCACTAATTTAATGGACTACGGGAGGAGGTTTTACTCATAAATAGCTTCAAACACTGTCACATTTGATAGAAAATTGAAACAAAAGCCATAAAGTCTCAGAAAAAATAACAAAAAAGAAAAATAGCATATATGTGCTAAATGAAAAGAGGTTTGAATATATTTATTATTTTCGAATATGTGAAAAATTTAAAACACTGTCCACATTTGATGGTAAAAATACGAAATAGCATAAAGTCTGATGAAGAGTAAAAAAAAGATGTAATAACGACGTATAAGACGTGTAATAACGAAATAGCTTTTTTTTTATTTTTTTGAAGATAATAATAAATATAATGACATAATGGCATCTTACAGTTAATCAGTCACCATAAATTTTGAAAAGAGGTTATTGATTCAAAAGAATGACAATTGCGAATTTCTGTGACGTATGTATTTCGCAGGTTGCACTGTACCTAGGTGATATACAAAAACCTTGAATGAACTGCAATTTAATTAAACTCGAATACTTAATTAGTGCTTTTCGAGACAAACAATGAGTCATACTAATTAATTCAGACCAGGAACTTCCTACTGAAAACCTTTCACAATAAGTCAAGTTGAGCTTGTAGGTAGATTATATGAAATGAGGAATTGTATGATCATTTTGTAATTGAAGCTTTCGATTTTAATACTATGTCCTTCGGGGCTTACGCAGAAATATTTAATTGAGATACGACAATTTTCAGTATGCTGTGTGGTCTTCGGACGACAGGTTTTTGATACCGATCCATAATAAGTCCACTTTGGACTCGATGACTCAGTCAACGCAGAATTACATTACAAATAATATCAACGATGAAGAAGATAAAGAATATGAAGTTAAATAAATCATAGTAGTAGTAGAAAGTTACTTGAGTGCGTAAAATGAGCATCTAAATGGGTTTGCAACATCCCATCTACGTATTTAGTAGATACTTCAGAGACATGCATGGTAGACCTGACCTCGTGTGGTCTCTTTCACGCAAATAGAAATTCCCTTCAACCCTCCTTTTTACCCTATGTTACAATAACAGCAATCGCATCTACCTAACAGGTGCTTCCACGTTGCACATACGTATCCATCGTGAAAGACAGTGACTGTTCCTAGAAACGTCATTATACGACCGCACAGCACATTCTGTGAACTCATTGGGAAACAGCCGCTTTTCCCACGGCAGCGGCTGTGGAGCAATATGTCACTGTTAAATATGTAGGGACGCATTCATCTTTAACCTGTCTTGGACAATGCTGTAGGATTGACAGGATTGTTGCTAAAATTATTGCAAAGACTGAGAAGAATCTAGAAGTTTTTCTGTCTCAATTTCAAAAGAGCTTGTACAGACAGTTTGGTTTCGAATATTTTGTATTGGAGCATGTGTAGATTCTGCCCATGGGAAAATTTAATCTATTCAGCCTATGTCCAGCTGTATGGTCTGTATGGTGTCGGACGTAAAGAATAGAACCATCCCATATCTAACCGTGGGTGTCGTAAGAGGCGACTAAGCGTCTTATCAGAGAATGGGCAGCAGCTCTCTGTGCTTTTTGTAACAACCGTACTGCGATCACCAACCCGCCTGCCAAGCGTGGCGATTATGGCAAAACCCCCCAAAATGTCAATGTGGCAAAACTTGGGGGATGCCTATGTCCAGCAGTGGACGTCTTTTGGGCTGAAATGATGATGATGTCCAACTGTAGACGGCATTAGCAGGTACACCTAAAAGCCTAGGCATGGTAGACTAAATAGCCGGCTTCTCTGTTCCAAGACCATTGTCATCTACATCTCTTCAAAGTTCGTTTGAATCGGTTTCTTCTAAGCAAGCGTATTCCACCCTAGGCCGCATCCTCTCTTATATCAAGCCAGTTGCGGCCAAACACCAATTATTTAGTATAATAAGTGCGCGTGTATGTATTTATGTAGGCAATCTTTCTGCCATTTGGAGTGACCATGTTGTTTCAAGGAATTGGAGGTAGGATTAAGAAGTTATATTGTTATCTAAGGCTGGAGGAGCTCGTGGCTAAATAATAACAGCCGCGCGTATCGATCTTTAAGGTTAAGCCGTGCTTGCCGAGGTTGGTCCGTGGATGAGTACCATCATTACATACCGAGTTTCCTCCGTGCCTCGGAAAGCAATTTAAGCTGTTGGTCCCGGCTGTCATTTGTAGATCTTTGACAGTCATTACGAGTAGTCAGAAGCCAAAAGTCTGACAGCCAGTCTTACCAAGGGCTACGTATTACCCAGTTACTGGGTTGTGGAGGTCAGATAAGCAGTCGCTCCATTAAAATACTGGTACTGAGCTGGATCCGGTTATACTGGAAGCCAACCCCAAGATTGTTTGGGAAAAGGCTAGGCAGATAATAATTGTTATCATAGGCATTCTGGTTTTAAACAGGAAATTATCACCTGTTTTCAACTCCTCAGGAATAAATATAACTGTCTAACTAACGTGCCTGAGGTGTGACCTCCTAATAACACACGAGAACATCACTATATATTGTCGATCCTCAGTACATCAACGAAAATAATAAGAAGTACAAACTTAAACTTACAGTAGCTAGGACTTCTTTTCCGTAATCATGTAATATTAATTTTTCGTATGTTAAACTTTCATGAGGGATAAATTTATTCAGTTTACATATTTATTGCTAACGGATTAAAACAATGGGTCATGAATGGATTCAGTTTGTGAATGTACTTGCATGAGTACCAAAGAAGCTGCAATTTAGGTCTTTACGTTTCTAAAAATAAGGTTCTTATTTAAGTGTAGTGTAGATGAGGTTAAGTTGTGTGCGTAACAGATTTAGTCGTCATACTGCTTCATTACTTAAATATTCTGTACAGTAACATTTAGTATTCTGAAAACGTTCTTTATTTTAGCGTTGGCACTGGCAGAATAACTACGCAACTGCTATAGATTAAAATTATCCATAAAATTCGGTGAAGCACGAGCCGCCCGCTGCGCAAAGGTTCCGTGACACAAACATGACAATTCAAATTTTATTGTAGAGCTCCACGAAACTTATGGAATAATTTATGGCGAATAAATAAAATTGAAATATAAACTTTGAAAATTTACACAGTGTTGTAAACATAACAAAGAACGTAGAGGCGTTTGCTCTAAAGCGTAAAGTTGTAAATGCCAGCTTTAGAGCATTAAGTATCTTTAGAGCACTTTAGTGGGTAGAATAGGTTTACGATAAACTTTACAAACTGTTGTAAACCGAACAGGTATCGCATTCTCCTGTATAATATAAATGGAAGATATCTGACAGATCGACTGGTCCCACAATGTAGCCTTGAGGTACCCCACGTTAGTACGATATTGTTAAAAGATTAATTCTAAGACAGTACCTCTACCTATATAGCTTTCTTGCACAATATAAGTTTCTGAAAAGGAAGAAGAGATATCTGGCAGATATTTTTATTAAATACAACAAGATAACTGCACTTTATAGATCGCAACAGTGTCAAACGCTTTTTAGAGATAGACAGGTTAAGACTTATGTTATCTTCCTGCCCTTGTCCCATGTTACTTGGGGTTGGCGCAGTATATTTTTTTCTTCCATTCCCCTATGTCAACCGTCATTTACTCCTTTTTCTTTCATATCATTCCTCATACAAACCATCCAGCGTCTCCTTGGTCATCAAAATTATGAACAATGCGTTTGTATATTAGAAGACACCATTAAGACTATAGTCGAGATATCCCAATTTTCTAAATCGGAATCGCACTGCTGAGGATTAAATAAATAAATCATTTATTCTAGACCAAATATTTTGTAAAATTTCATAAACCCACCAAACTGCGTAACAGTTTAATGCGTAACGAAATTATGTATAATTGCACAGCTATTATTCCTTCTGACTTTACGAGGTCCACCCATCGTTTCCTTGGTCTTTCTCTTCCTCTCCACTAGAAAGATTAAGATCAAGTGTCACTTTATCTAAACTAATATTATAAAGAGGAAAGATTTGATTGTTTGTTTGTATGTTTGTTTGCATTGAATAGGCTCCGAAACTACTGGTCCGATTTGAAAAATTCTTTCAGTGTTAGATAGCCCATTTATTGAGGAAGGCTATAGGCTATATATCATCACGCTACGACCAATAGGAGTGGAGCAGCAATGAAAAATGTTGCGAAAACGGGGAAAATGTGACGCAAACGAAGTTTCGCCGGAGAGCTAGTATTAAATCATTTTGACAATCGGAAATTAAGAAATTAACAATTTATCTAGGGGACTCTAAAAAAACCGGCCAAGTGCGAGTCGGACTCGCGCATGAAGGGTTCCGTACCATTATTTATAAAAAACGAGAAAAAAAAACACTTTTTTGTTTGGGAGCCCCCCTTAAATATTTATTTTATTCTGTTTTTAGTATTTGTTGTTATAGCATCAACAGAAATACATAATCTGTTAAAATTTCAACTGGCTAACTATCACGGTTCATGAGATACAGCCTGGTGACAGACGGACGGACGGACGGACGGACCGACGGACAGCGAAGTCTCAGTAATAGGTTCCCGTTTGACCCTTTGGGTACGGAACCCTAAAAATCTGCGCTCACACACGTTTGGTTGATGTTTGATTGTTTCCAAATCCTCTTTATTGTACGCACAGATTATAAATAAGGGCTTAATAAATTCTAATCACATACCAGACGAATCCTTATTATGAATGTATTTGGATGCATTCTCACGTACTTGGCGTAATATTCCAAATGGGTCTTGATTCGAGAACGGAAACTTTTCACATAATCTTCTATCTTCTATATATATATAAATGACGTGTCACGTTGTTTGTCGGGGATGGACACCTAAACTACTTAACCGATTTTAATCAAATTTGCACACTTTGTGCAGTTTGATCCAACTTGAAAGATAGGATAGCTTACATCTCAATTTATAGTCGCAATTTTATTTTATTGCAAATTAAGTCATAATTATCTGTTAGCTCCAAACGATCCTTACAGATGGCGGTATCTGTTGACTGGATTGAGTAAGTATTCAATAAATGGCCCTGTATAGGAGCGGAGCAGCAACGAAAAATATTGGGAGAACGTGGAAAATGTGACGGACGAAGTTGCGCGGGACAGCTATAATAACACAAAATAACAACTTGCCTGCAATCTCAAAGGGTTGGCAGAGGTTTACCAATACTACACCTACATGTCACCAGTATTTTTAACAAGCTTTTATTAGCTTCACCTGTAACTATGTAAAAAAATCTTAGAAGTTAAATTTGACCTACTTCCCAGTTTCTGATTGAGCTGAAATTTTGAATACGTGTTTAGTTTGGATGACAATTCATGTTTTGCTAAGTGACGTCATACTAAGTCCAATATGGCGGACTAGTTGAAGTGAAACTTCTTATGCGACTTCCGACAAGGTTGCGTTAAACGTTTAACACTACCATAGAGGGGGTATGAAAGCACTCATTTCCACATTACGAAGTTACACTTCTTCCGTGCGGAGGGACTCCACGCACTATTTTTATTTTTTATGCTCTCTGATGATATGGTTATCAAATGCTAATGCTATGGGTATAGTATGGGTTTGCTGAGAAGATACAAGAAATAAAATGACGTTACTCTAAAGTGTGTATATTTTTTTTTTCTAGGTATTATATTTGATTTAAAGTTAGGTGTTTGTTAATATATACGGACAGTGTAGCCCGTTCTGTATGGTGTCGGAAGTAAAGAATAGCACCATCCCATATCTTCCCGTGGGTGTCGTAAGAGGCGACTAAGGGACTTGCCAGAGAATGGGCAGCAGCGTTCTCTGTGTTTTTGTAACAACCGTACTACGATCGCCAACCCGCCTGCCAAGTGTGGCGATTATGGCAAAACCCCCTTATGTTAATGTGGCGTTGGGGGAGGCCTATGTCCAGCAGTGGATGTCTTTCGGCTGAAATGTGATGATAATATATATATATATATATATATATAAGAACTTTATTTCACATCATCCCATGATATACACAGATCCATAATTGTGTTAATACGCACTTAAGAACTATGTTAGTAAAACTAAATTAAAGAAAGTACAAAAAAATAAAAAAATAAAAGACAAT
Source organism: Cerastis rubricosa (assembly GCA_949152445.1). Taxonomy (NCBI): domain Eukaryota; kingdom Metazoa; phylum Arthropoda; class Insecta; order Lepidoptera; family Noctuidae; genus Cerastis; species Cerastis rubricosa. The sequence continues at coordinate 8,680,066 of OX424547.1, forward strand.
CAGACTGACACGTGGAGTGCAATCCAGTGTCTAACAAACGGACCATCTATCCGATCCGCTATTATTCTTAAGATTGTGTTGGAGCTTGCCCGTATACGGGCATATATATATAATGTGTAGCCCAACCGAATTACATCATTAAGACCCATGAAACGCAGGCCTATTGCGATCAATCGGTCACTAAACTTGACTCCGGACTGATATTTTGATTTATTGCCCGATCTGGAAATTGAATCCAAGACCTCATGCTTAACAGTAGCGACTACCAGATTAATAAGGCATTCTGGATAGTAGACGGAAAATATCAAAATAATTTAGAATTTTCTCAAATAATTTCAATTGAGCTCAACTAAATGTATAATATGTTTATGACTTGGAGCGTTCAGGTAATGAGGTGATGTAAGCGGTTGTATTTTACTACACAACTGACAAGTATTCCTTTGTGGGTATTTACTTAGTCCATAATTTATGTACCAGCTCATATATAACTATGAATTCCATGAGATGGCCATGAGTATTTGTTTTGCGAATCTTGGTTGCTCGCATAGTTTTGTTTTATTTATTTTATATGGCTCTTCAAAAATGAGTCATTTCATCGTCATTTCAGCCGAAAGACGTCCACTGCTGGACAAAGGCCTCCCCCAAGTGTCGCCACATTGATCGGTCCCGTGCGACTCGCATCCAGCGGATCCCCGAAACCTTCACCAGGTCATCGGTCCACCTAGTGGGAGGCCTTCCAACGCATCGTCTCCCGGTTCGCGGTCGCCATTCCAGAACTTTTCGGCCCCATCGGCCATCTGTTCTGCGAGCAATGTGCCCTGCCCACTGCCACTTAAGTCTGGCAATTCTTCGGGCTACGTCGGTAACCTTGGTTCTCTTGCGGATGTCCTCATTTCTGATTTGATCACGCAAGGAAACTCCGAGCATAGCTCTCTCCATTGCCCTTTGGGTGACTTTGAGCCTTCTGATGAGGCCCATTGTGAGCGGCCACGTTTCGGTCCCGTATGTAATCACTGGCAACACACACTGGTCATAAACTTTTGTCTTGAGACACTGCGGTAAGTTGGACGAGAAGATACCACGCTGCTTCCCGAACGCTGCCCAGCCGAGTCGGATTCGACGATTGACCTCTTTCTCGAAGTCAGACCTACCCAACTGGACCGTTTGTCCCAGGTAGACATAATCGTCTACAACTTCGATAGTAGAGTCTCCGATCTTGATAGGAGTGGGTGTCACATGGACATTCAACATGACCTTGGTTTTGTCCATGTTCATTTTAAGACCCACTCTTTCGGAAGCTCTACTGAGGTCATCGAGCATTGTACTAAGGTCATCCATGGTCTCAGCCATGACCACTATATCGTCGGCAAATCGAAGGTGAGAGATGTACTCGCCATTAATGTTGATGCCTAGCCCTCTCCAGTCCAGAACCTTGAAGATATCTTCCAGTGCAGCGGTGAACAGTTTCGGAGATATGACGTCTCCCTGTCTCACACCTCGCTGCAGAAGGATAGGTTCCGAGGTCTGGTCCTGAAGTCGGACTGACATGGTGGCGTTTTTGTACAAACACTTCAACACCTCGATGTACCGATAATCAATTTGGCACCGTTGGAGAGACTGCAGGACAGCCCAAGTCTCGATCGAATCGAAGGCTTTCTCATAGTCCACAAACGCTAAACAGAGAGGCAGGTTGTACTCTTCGGTCTTCTGTATAACCTGTCGCAGCCATGTATGTGGTCTACGGTGCTAAACAATTTTCGGAATCCGGCTTGTTCGGGAGGCTGAAAATCGTCAAACCTGCGCGCGAGACGATTCGTGATTACTCTTGAAAACAACTTGTACCAGGCCCCTCAGAAAGTATTGCGAAAAAAAGTTTTTATATATGGGAGACTGGCCAGTTATTATGTTTTTCGAAAATATGATTATTTATAAGTAAAAATAAGTAAGTTCCAATTTCAAAATTTCCCTCCACATTTTTTGCGAGTTAATTCAAAGTATTGTGTCTCACTGAAATATGGATCTGCGCCGGGAACATTTTAGAGCTATGATTTTATACGATTTCAAGTGTCGCCTGAAACCGGATGAATCGTACGATAGACTTCAAATGGCATTCATGGATGAAGGCCCTTCCAAGGCAACCGTGTATCGTTGGTATAACGAATTCAAGCGCGGTCGACCAACTTTGGGGGATGACGAAAGAAGCGGTCGCCCTTTGACGGCTGTTACCGAAGAAAACGTGCTAGCAGTGAAAAATTTAATCCAAGACAATAGGCGAATTACATATCAGGAGATTCAACACATATTGAAGATTGGATCGGGAAGCGTTCACGAGATTCTACACAGCCATCTTCGCGTGAGGAGGATAGTATCACGCTGGGTGCCGCACAACCTCACCGATGCTCAGAAGCAGGCCCGGGTGGAATGGTGCCGTGATATGCTTAACAAATTTGAAGCAGGCTCGTCTCGGCGTGTTTACGACATCGTTACAGGTGATGAGTCCTGGATTTATCAATACGACCCAGAAACCAAGCGCCAGTCGACTGTTTGGGTGTTTCAAAATGAGCCAACGCCTACCAAAGTGAAGCGATCTAGAAGCGGGGGTAAGATTTTGATCGCTAGCTTTTTTAATTTGACTGGCCACTTGGTATCAATTCCCTTACGGGATCAAAGAAGCATTAATGCCGAATGGTATACTTCCAAATGTTTGCCAGAAGTTTTCTCTGTTATAAGCAACAAGCGACCAAACACAGGGCTCCGCGGGCTACTGCTCCACCACGACAATGCACCTGCGCACACCGCACTCAAAACGAGGGACTTCCTGGACAGCACGCCAGTCAAACTCCTGGGTCACCCTCCTTACAGCCCTGATCTAGCACCGTGTGACTTCTTTTTATTCCCAAAAATAAAAAATCAGCTCAAAGGGATACAATTTTCGTCGCCGGAAGATGCGCTGGCTGGGTTCGAGCAGGCTGTAAACGAGGTGTCTGCGGCGGACTGGAAAAAGTGTTTTGAAAACTGGTTTAGGCGCATGAATCTTTGTATAGAGGCTGGTGGAAAGTACTTTGAAAAGATTTAATAAAAATATATGTACGTATAGAACAATTTTTTTTAGTTTCGCAAAACTTTCTGAGTGTCCCACGTAGATATGGCTCAGAAGTGAGATGGGCCTATAGTTCTTCAACCGGGCGTTGTCGCCCTTTTTGAAGAAGTACCACCACACCCCTGCACCACGCCTGTGGCGTTTTCCCCTCGAGTATGGCGGAATCAAACAGCTTCTGAAGGGCCTTAAGTACCGGTTTTCCACCCGCCTTCAGAAGTTCGGCCGTAATTCCATCATCACCTGGTGCCTTGTTGTTTTTAAGCTGTTTCAGAGCCATCCTAATCTCATACAGGCTGATGTCCGGGATGTCTTCGGTGTAGTGTCGGGTCAGTCTAGCTCTTGGGTCATTCGCTAGATTTACAACGGGTTTCCTGGTTGACGTGTACAACTGCCCATAAAATCTCTCGATCTCCCTCAGTAGCTCCGGTTTGGCGGATACGATTCTGCCATCGTCGGTCTTCAGTTTCGTGAGCTGGCTCTGCCCAATAGCCAGATCTCTTGCAAATACCTTTGAGCCTTTATTCCGCTCAATGGCGTCTTTAATACGCTCGGTATTAAAGCGGCGGAGGTCGCTCTACAAGGATTTAGAGATCTGTCTATTGAGCTGCCGGTATTTCCACGCGTCTTCTGAAGACTGCAGGATCATCTCACGCCGTTCCTTCATGAGCTTGAGAGTATGATCAGAGAGTTTTTTGTTCTTCTGTGTACGACGCGTCTTAAAGAACTTAGACCCTGTCGTATGGACAGTTTCCACGAATCCATCGTTGCATTCGTCCACTGAGCTTCCTAGGCACTCGAAACGATTCTGGAGTTCAAGCTGAAAGCTCTCGGGGTTTTGGATCTGGATCTGTGCTGGTCGGAGCGTGGACTTCATCAGTCGAGACCTTTCTAGCTTAATATTGATGTTCAATGTGCCTCTTACCATGCGGTGATCGCTCCCAGTTTTCACCGAATTGATCACAGAGACATCATTGAACATTTGCTTCTTGGTTGACATGATGAAGTCAATCTCATTTTTAGTTGCACCATCGGGGCTCTGCCAGGTCCACTTCCTGTGCTCACGCTTTCTGAAGAAGGAGTTCATCATATAGAGGCCCTCCTTCTCCATAAAACTAGCCAGTTGGTGTCCCCGGTGGCTCCGACATCCAAACCCAAATTGCCCCACCTGCAGCTCATCTCCGTCTCGCTTGCCCAGTTTCGCGTTGAAGTCCCCCATGACAACGGTAAAGTGAGTTTTGAAACCATGCATGGCTTTGGAGATATCCTCATACATGGTCTCCGCTTCGTCGTCGGGGTGTGCCGAGGTCGGGGCGTAGACCTGTATGACCTTCAGCGAATATCTTGAGGATATTCTGAGTATCAGGTACGCCACCCTGGTCGACACACTCTCGATCTTCACCACGGTCTTCACAAGGGACTTGTGGACGATAAACCCAACACCACCCTGGGACTGCCGGTCACCCTCTCGGAAATAGAGTAGGTTGCCGGATTTCAGGATCATCGTGTCCTCCCCCTCTCTTCGGACTTCAGATAATCCTACAATACTCCATCGCAACCTGCTCAATTCCTCCTCGAGTTCCGTTATCTTCTCGTCGGTCCGGAGTGTTCGCGTGTTATATGTTGCCAGGTCAAGTCATCGGTATAGGCAGCCGGATCCCTTCCGGAGATTCTTCGCACCCCTTGCCACGCCGTTACCTCGACCGCTACCATAGTCGAGGGTAGACGGGCTGCCGGGTACTAGGGGCCATTTCTGTTTTGCGCTCATAAGGGGGGTGTTGCCATAATCGCCACGCTTGGCAGACGGGTTGGCGATCGCAGTACGGTTGTTGCAAAAAGCGCAGAAAACGCTGCTGCCCATTCTCTGGCAAGTCCCTTAGTCGCCTCTTACGACACCCACGGGAAGATATGGGATGGTGCTATTCTTAACGTCCGACACCATACAGAACATGAGGACACTATACATATTAGAAAAAACATTACCAACTTAAATCTAAGTGCCCCATCACCTAAAGAAGAGAACTACTTTCACTATATTATGCGCCTACAGCTAACAGCTATTTAGATAACAACAAAAGAATGAAAGAAAAGAATGAATAAAATAAGCAAACAGAAGCATACATATAGCATCATGTTATTAACTCAAGTTTGTATGTATCGGCTTCTGGCCTGAAATAAATGATGTTTATTTTACTTTGAACATTCAGAACAAATTCTATCATCTCCAAGTCTTAATAAACAAGCTAACCATTCTACAAAACCGTCACCAATCAACTTTTCATAATCAAATGCATTCAATTTATTCTAAACTGAGAAAAGCGTCATTAAACTGATTAAATGCTAACACATTAACTAAAAATTATGAGTCTTATATCCTATTACCATCCATATAGAGATTAGAATTACGAAACTTTACCAGTGACTTGAATACTAATATATCATTTGTACTTAATTCTAGACAAATTGAATGCGGTGAAACTGTGGTCGTAAACTATAAAACGTTGTATTAGAGACGAACAAACAGGCGCCGGCGCCGCCGTTGGTAATCCCAAGATTTGTGATCTGCCTGCCTTGACAGATTAAATAGAATTATGTTTTCTATGACACTAGATTAGTCTAGGAGTGGCCAGATCTCCTTTTATTGCGAATTCGTCGAACCATATGGTATTAGTTCTGTTCTAAAAAGGTTTTATTTCTGGTGTTTTTTGCCTATTAGGCTTCACAAGGCCTTGTAGGCGCTGCACATTATCATTTACATAAGACATCTGTATCCGTTTGGTGCTATAATTACAATCTGTGGGCTGTCCTATTTTTTGTCTTCTTTTGCAAAATGAGAACTATGTATTAGAATTTAATAGGTTAGTTTTTGTTAGATAACAATCTCTATTGTTATACCTATTGGGTTTATTTTGGTGTTGATCCGGGAGGAAACAGAAGGGGTTTAACGAGTCTGAATTTGTTTTCATACCTAGACTAACTTGGTAATTTCCAGTTCCTTCGCAGAAGATACTATTCCAGCTGCTAGAAAAGGGGACGTAGATGCAGTTTCCCTGATATTTTTCTATTTACTTAAGCCTTTGCAGAAGTCGCGAGGAAAGCAGTTCATCATGATTCACTGCGCCACCTTCTTCAACGAATTTTGCATTTTCATCAGTTCCTGTAACGAGCAAACAACAGGACACGTAGGACACGCTATGAAGTGTCCTATCATTTGTATTAATGTAGTTATTTACGCCCCACAGCAGAGCTATCTACATATAATTCTCCATCTGATCAGGTTTTACTCGCTTCGGCGAACCTAGTTTCGGAGTATCTTTCGGAGTCTTTGTCTGTCTCGTCTCTAAAGATGTTAACTACTCATATCAAAACAAAAAAATGCTGCTTGAACGTCATTCCAACAGGTTGTAGTTAAACAAATGTCCTAATAACCCAAATTATGTCTGTCGGCACCGACCACAATGGAACTTGACAAAGGTCCTCAAGTGCTTAATGTATCGTTTAAGTGCACTACCGATAACGAGGAAATGATTAGTAAATATCTTTAGAGTCAAGAGTTGTCGCTTACTTCCTACGCGTAATAGACGGAAGAACTGGATTTTAAACCATCAGCTCAGCCATCAAAGTTGAAAATCCAAAAGCGAGCTTTTACTTAGGCATTTGTTAAGGTTTCGCTTGATGTTAGGGAAACTAGCATTGGAATAGCTAACTTCCTACGTATAGTATAGACAGTAGTAAAGTATTGTAAGATTTGAGCCACATTGTGGAAACAGAGAAGGTTCACTGTTATACATATTATTGCATTGTGCGTTTGCGCACTCACTTTTCACACACACACTCACACACACACACACACACACACACACAATGGGATCTGTATAGTATCGGACGTAAAGAATAGCACCATCCCATATCTTCCCATGGGTGTCGTAAGAGGTGACTAAGGGATTTGCCAGAGAATGGGCAGCAGCGTTCTCTGTGCTTTTGTAACAACCGTACTGCGATTGCTAACCCGCCTGCCAAGCGTGGCGATTATGGCAAAACCCTCCAAAATGTCAATGTGGCGACACTTGGGAGAAGCCTATATACAGCTGTGAACGTCTTTTGGGCTGAAATGATGATGATGATGACACACACAATTAGTTGGTAAGTTAATGAAGATGTAAGTGGTGTTACTGATACCTTCTACGAAAATGAGGAAGTCGAGAAGTCAACGAGTACTTAGCACACTTTCAAGTACAATCTTCTCTCCTGCCCATAATGCACAAATAAGGGAAAGGACAGAGCTGTATATATAGAGCTGCATAAATTCGAGAAGAAGAATGAAAACCCGGGGCTTTTGAAAAAAACTCCTAATCTATTGCTTAATGGGTTTTAAAACGGTGTATTTTTTTGTACAAGGTTGGCATGGAGTGGTGAGGCTTTCACTCTTGAAGTTCTGATGATCCAGTTCACACTGACATTGCTATTTAGTTAAGGGCGTTTACACCTTACGGCATTTCATACAAAATTTTCAAGTCCTTATTTTCCGAAATTACTGAACCGATTTTAATGAAACTTAATACGCTTAAGCAGGATACATAGGTCTAAAAAGTTGCTAAAAATCATTTTCTAAATGTCTTAAAGAAAAAGATAACTGGAAATTTATGTGTCTTTAGATAATTTATAATCGTTCTAACTTTTAGTAACTTTTTAGACCTATGTATCCTGCTTATGCGTATGAAGTTTCATTAAAATCGGTTCAGTAATTTCGGAAAATAAGAACTTGAAAGTTTGTATGAAATGTTGTAAGGCATAAACGCTCTTGAACTGCATGGTAATGCAGTTTAACAACGTTTACCAGAATAATGCAAAAAATCAACAAGGAATTGTAGATTGTGATATCAATACAGTTTCATAACCACTTCCGTAACAACACAACGATAAAAAATAAAATCTGTCATTCTTTATATTTTACAGCATAAATGCTTGACATTCTATGTGATTTACCTCTATAGTGACCAAAAAACTAAGAGATCGAAGACTCGAAGTGCCTTTAAAGCACTAGGAACCAGGTTAATGATTTTTCAAGGATTCCGTTTAACTAGTAAAAGGACATTTGAGTGTTTTATGAGTAAAAGCACAGATTAGATATGCTACGCTACATTAACATAAACCAGGGTTTTAATGTAGAAACTGGGATTTCTGTTTGAAAGCTAGCTCTCGAAATGATAACAAATTCAGAGTATGTTAATTGCTTTTCCAAAATATAGGTCTTCGCATCATTTTGTGGCGCCGGAAATGTCTGTCAAGATTAGAATCAATGAAATGTTTCATAGTTTGTTAGGTTAAATTGGCAATAAGTATAGTTATGCATGGGTCTTTAGGCGCGTGGACATAGTCGGAACTAACGCCACCATCTGGATTTTTCGTATAATGCAATTTCCATAACATCACGCCTTTATTTCCGGAAGGGTTAGGCAGAGGTGTACCCTAATATTACACCTACATTTCGCCAGTTATGCTTTTAAGTCCCAAGTAAAAGGGCGAGCATATCATCAACCGGGCACAACTCCAGACTCCGTCGCTGCTACTGAGAAATTACTGATGGAAAAACCCAATATCACTTTGACTGACCTGGAAATCGAACCCAGGACCGCATGCTCAACAAACGCGATTGCGACTACTAAACCAATGAGGCAGTTATACTCAAATCAAATCAAAATATTTTTATTTTACAAAGGCTTACACGGGCACTTATAAAACGTCGACAAAAAGGTCCACGGTTCGGGTTGGTCGTTTCCTATGGAGAAGAACCGGCAAGAAACTCCATGGTCAAATTCAAAAATTAGAATTAATGATCTTTCATTCATAGTTTGTTATGAAAATTGGCAGTAAGTATAATTATGCATGGAACTAACGACACCATCTGGATCTTTAACAGACAATATCAGAAATGTTTACCAACACAACAGCATACTGACATAAAATGTAATTCAGGTGGTAAAAGAACGGGCCTGTGGACGGTGAGTAATGGGCTAGCTCACCGTCCGTCCGTCTAATGACGACAGGCCGTGTCGACGGCGCGTTTGTGTTCCACGCGCGCCTCAAGGAGATGTCAGCAAATCGGAAGGGGTGCGAGAGGGCCGATGCCTGCCAGGGCTGCGGGTTGTTCGAAAGAGATACCGTGGCCCTGGAACACAAAGGGCTAAGAAGGAACATGGATGGGTTTTAGTCAGTCAAGTCTGACACTCCCTTCCGCTCCGCCCAGAGCGGGAGAAGTCATTTGATGATTTCCCATCCCAAAAAAAAAGGTGCTAAAAGAACATGACGCACTAAACTCAAGTCCGTTCTCGGAGAGCTCTATTTTAAAAAGACGGATTATCAGAATAAAAAACCAGACGCAGTAAGTACTAGTTACAAAAAAAAACAAAAGCATTGCATACCTAGACTTTTCTTTTTATATTCCACAAAAACTATAGAACGGATACAGCAACCAGCAACCTTACCGGCCAGCGTCACGGTCAAACACATTACCTCTCGCTTCCCTACAGTCGTGAGTAAAGGAACGATTATTGTGAACTTAATTATTTTATTTATATTGTAAACATCATCACTATGATATCATTGGTAATTGCATATTTTTAGGGTTCCGTACCCAAAGGGTCAATCGGGACACTTACCGGGATCACTGAGACTACGCTGTCCGTCCGCCCCTCCATCCGTCTGTCACCAGGCTGTACCTTATGAACCGTGATAGTTAGCCAGCTGAAATTTCAAACGATTATGTATTTCTGTTGCCGCACAAACAAAACAAAAACAGAATAAAATAAAAATTTTAAGGGGCTCTTTAAATATTTATTTTATTCTGTTTTTAGATACAAAAAAGTGGTTATTTGCATGTTTTTATAAATAATGGTACGGAACCCTTCGTGCGCGAGTCCGACTCGCACTTAGACGGTTTTTTATAAATTATAGTACGGAATCCTTTGTGCGCGAGTCCGACTCGCACTTGGCCGTTTTTTATGAAATAACCATTTAAAAGTAGGTACTAGACAAGTATTGATTTGTCCTTGGATTGTAATAATTGTAGGTTCAACACAATAACATATTTATAAATAATAGCAGATAAGTAATACATATTTAAAGCTCTTCACAGTCCATGAATAAACATGACTGAAGATGAAAAGGAACAAAAATGCCCATAGACAGAATCTCGCTGCTAGACGAAGAAGAAGTGTTTGTCAGAACGGCAGAAAAAAGCTGGACCTGGAGAATGAAGTTTTATCTATTAAAAAAACTCGGCTTGAGTGTTATTTATTAGTTATAACCACAGGTCGGAATTAGGTAGAGGTATTTTTCTACTTGCATCGAAATGTTGATATTAATATGGATCTTCCCTTGCGTGTGCGCATTAGTATTTTGCAACTTCGGACATTCGATGTCGGTCGATGGTTTAAATTGTGTAAAAGTAAATAACTTTTTTATTTAATAAATCACGGGATTTTTCTGCTCTTTAAAATTAATCTCGGGATTTGAGGCAAATCTACTCTATTCTTTCGCTGTATGAAATCAGTGTAAGTACACAAATAACTCTATCTAATTCCGACCTCTGGTTATAATGTAAAGGATGTTCTGAAGAACTGGCCAAGGTCAAAATCACCTTGCTTCCAAAAGCAACGAATATGCGACTAACCTCTAAGTAATTAGTTACTAAAAACACAACATGTAAAACAATTACTTAATAACCTACCTACACACGTGTTACTTACTCATGGTTCTGCGAAACCCGTGAAATGTTGAAAATAAACATGTTTGAAACGATGTTAACAGTAGACAAATACACGGTCAAACTAGACGTGAATAAATTATGAATATTCAAAAGGCATCAACTAGGGACAATATTTGACTAAGTTTGTAGAAACTAGAAAGTAAGCTTGGTGCTAAGTTATGTTAAGTAGACCATCTTCATCATACAGTATACTTTTCCCTTTTGAAGGACCAATTTTCCAAGCCAGATCCCCAGGAAAATTGGCCCAGGCAGCTGGAAGGAACAGATGCGGGAGGTCAACCTGGGAGACGCTTATGTATAGCATTATCATCATCATCATTTCAGCCGAAAGACGTCCACTGCTAGACATAAGCCTACCCCAAGTGAACATAAGGGGGGTTTTGCCATAATCGCCACGCTTGGCAGGCGGGTTGGTGATCGCAGTACGGTTGTTACAAAAGCACAAAGAACGCTGCTGCCCATTATCTGGCCGACACCATACAGAACCATAGCAACTTATGTATAGCAACGGTCTGCAACTGTGTTAATTGATATCCAAGGGCTTTATGTCTCGCTATAATTAGGGTCATTCTTAATCTTACAATATTTCCTGACCTACATGCCTAGAGTGCAAAAATCAGATCGTGCTTAAACTATCAACACACAAAAGTGTTACGTCTTCATTCATGGAAGTTGACCCAGATTTTGTGATAGACCTATTTATTCCATGTCTAGTAAAATCCATAAGTCTATAGGAGAGTTTAGTCATCAGTCTTCCGAAATTCTTCTTCGATAGGATAATTACTTGAGAATCTAAACAGAGTTACATTGTATTAGTGACAATGATGAAAGAAAAGTCACAAATGTTTTAAATTGGCATACCTAAGGGCTTCTAAAAAGCCTATATCACTCCTCTTAAAATTATTGCAGAAATACGAGACGCTTTAAAAGCGATTGCCATTGTCTAGGTCATCTATCACGTACTTTTGCATACAGTTTCTCCACCTGCATTTAAAATTACAAAAAACTTATACCAAGAGAACGGGTCTCCTATTTTTGGCAGAACTTTAAGGCAAAACACGATATCAATTGTGTTATCCGTTATGGCAAAACTCATTTAAAACAATCATACAGCGCTTTAGCTCGGAATTATCCGCGCGCCTTGACCCAATAGCAGCTAGCACGACCTGCACCACCGACGTTGTGTTACATACCAAGTAATACTAGCTGTATTACATACTAGCAGCCCACCCCGGCTTCGCACGGGAATATTACAAAAATTTCAAAAAAAAAAAAAAAAGAAAGTTTGAATATTTCCCATATTCAAACTTTCTTTATAATTTTCTTTTTTTTTTTTGGTTACCTTACGCAAATAGATGTGTTGAAAAAAATTGATGATAAATGATAAATTGATGGGTTTATGTGTGTAGTATAATTTTTTATTTTGAAATTTTTGTTAAATACCCGTGCGAAGCCGGGCTGCTAGCCCTAAATAGTTTTCGCAGCACCGATGTAAAGAATATTTAAGGTATTTTTTTACATTATTGGAGTTTTAATAAGGATCCCTAATTTTTTTTAAAATATAAAATAGCCTATGTCACCCGGGGATAGTGTAGCTTTCCAACAGTAATAGACTTTTTAAATCGGTTCAGTAGTTTCGGAGCCTATTCAATGCAAACAAACAAACAAACAAGCAATCAATCAAATCTTTCTTTTTTATAATATTAGTTTAGAAGTTTAGGCAAACACTGGCTTGTAATTCTTTTAAAGGATTGTTTTGTAGTATATGCAAAAAAAATATATTTGTTATTATATACTAGCTGACCCGCGCAAATTCGTCTGCGTTATATTTTCCCACTTTATACTTACATTTTTCATTGTTGCTCCGCTCCTATTGGCCGTAGCGTGATGTTATATAGAATATAGCCTTCTTCGATAAGAGGAGCTCGTGGCTAAATAATAACAGCCGCCCAGGTCGATCTTTAAGGTTAAGCCGTGCTTGCCGAGGTTGGTCTGTGGATGGGTGACCATAATTACATATCGAGTTTCCTCCGTGCCTCGGAAAGCACGTTAAGCCGTTGGTCCCGGCTGTCATTTGTAGATCTTTGACAGTCGTTACGAGTAGTCAGAAGCTAAAAGTCTGACATCCAGTCTTACCAAGGGGTATCGTATTACCCAGTTACTGGGTTGTGGAGGTCAGATAGGCAGTCGCTTCATGTAAAATACTGGTACTCAGCTGCATCCGGTTATACTGGAAGCCGACCCCAAGATAGTTTGGGAAAAGGCTAGGCAGATGATGAGCCTTCTTCGATAAATGGGCTATCCAACACTAAAACTTTTTATTAATTCGAACCAGTAGTTCTCGAGATTAGCGCGTGCAATATTATTATTAGTAGGTACAAAACTTGATATGCTTTGCGAAGCTGGTTGGCTACTGTTTTATGTTGACCGTATGTCACACTCCTTGGGATTTGGATAAACATGATGTAGTAGGCTCCGTCTTACTACCTCTCTCCCCCGGTAACGAGGCCCACAGGTCTAGCGGACCGGCAGCGGCAATAGTCCGGGGCAGCGAAGGTCGCATTAGATCCCGCTGCCCCCCGATGCAATTCTGCGATGGAACACAGCTGCACCAGTGTGTTTTTGTTCACTACTCAGTACGCGTCTAGCAGACCCCTCCGGCCTCCTCAGGGTGAAGGACATCCATTGAGGATTTCCAGATCGAGAAAAAAAAGCTCTGTACAACGAGAGTAAGGGAAGAGCGAGCACCAGCCCTCATATACGTGGAAGGTCGAAATTCGGTTTGGAGGACCATAATTAGCAGAAGGTATGGATGTCGAGTTGCGTAAAGCGTAATTAAATGGCTGTGGTCTTTGATCAATTATTATTGATCGAAGGCAGTGGTCATTATATTTTGGACTCTCTAGCCAAGCTCATATAGTGTGATCAAAGTAATTAAATCCCACAACAATGTGCTGCGACCACCAACGATGAGTATGAATTATGATAATAACAGAGTTTAATTGAATTATAATTATGCAAGTTAACCTATGATAACCATTATGCTCTTTTTAGGTTGTGGCAAAGATCAAGTTCAAACGATTGAACTTCATAGCTGTAAATTGGTCACGACCACCTCTGAATCCTCGAACCTATATAAAACCTGATCAAACTCCTCGAACCCACATAAAACCTGTTCAAAATCCTCGAACCCATATAAAACCTATAATATGACATCTAAAACATAACATGACGCCTATAATCCCCGAAGAGTCAGTCAGAGGTGTACACCCAATTTAGCCAGTTATGTTTAAGTCCCATGTAATGTGGGAAAAGCCTGGTGCCATCAACCGGGCACAAATTCAGATCCCTTGGCTGCTACTGAAGTTCCTGATGGGAAAACCCAATAACACTTGGCCCGACCTGCGAATCGAACCTTGGACCTCATGTTTAGCAGTCGCGCTTGTGGCCACCAAGACCAACGAGGCAGTCTTTTTTTTTTCGGATGGGAAATCATCAAATGACCCCTCCCGCTCTGGGCGGAGCGGAAGGGAGTGTCAGAGTTGACTGACTAAAACCCTTCCATGTTCCTTCTTAGCCCTTTGTGTTCCAGGGCCAACGAGGCAGTCTTCAGTCAACTTTTGCTAATCTCTTGACATACCTATAGGTTATCTGAAACCTATTAACCTAGTGTGCTCATCTTGAGTATTTAAGGTTTTTGAAAACATTGAACGATTTGTTAGTAAGATGTTTACGGCATTGTCACGCATTTCACCAGATATAACCCTAGCATGGACAGACTGGTCGCGCTTTTACTTTAATCTCACAACTTGTTGTAGCTTCGACTTGAACTGGAAAATCTGTTGGTACTGGAGCGGAAAATTGGGAATAGATTAGAATCAGGTGATATTTTCTATAAAAGACCGTGATGATTACCGTGAAGAGCACGTTTTGATCTTGGGCGTTGATATTGGTAAAAGTTTACGGAAGTACATCTTCATTATCCTGCCCTTCATCATCATCATCATTTCAGCCCAAAAACCGTCCACTGCTGGACATAGGCCTCCCCCAAGTGTCGCCAAATTGACCTTTTGGGAGGCTTTGCCATAATCGCCACGCTTGGCAAGCGGGTTGGCGATCGCAGTACGGTTGTTACAGAAAAAAAGCACAGAGAACGCTGCTGCCCATTCTCTGGCTAATCCCTTAGTCGCCTCTTACGACACCCACGAGAAGGGATGGGTTGGTGCTATTCTTTACTTCCGACACCATACAGAGCCCTGCCCTATACTGACCTCATCCCAATTTATTTAGGGCCGGAGCAGCATGTCGTCTTCTTTCATACTTCTCTATTACTCGTCATCCCAGCAGTGTCCTCCTTTCTTGCCATATCATCCTTCACACAGTCCGTCTATCGTTTCTTTGACCGCCCTCAATCCATCAATCATCAAGAATTTTTACAACAATATTTTACAGTTCTTTTTTATTGTCACGGAAACATTTTTAATCAATTTCTAACAACAGAATATCGGTAACACAAGTGATTTATACGTCCATAAAGACGTCGGCACTAAGACGTAACAAAGCGGATGAGCGTCGTCAAAACACCTACGAGTTATAAAACCCATGCCTCGGGCTCACAGAAGCGAAGTGAAACTAAGCCCCACCACTATACCCTGAACCCTAACCGCAGTACCAACTGCGTTTACTCGTTCACTTACTCCAACATCCCGATTATTCTCCAGCTCAAGCTACACTGGTTCGCCACGTAGAAAGTTGTGAGCTTAGGAGCTTACCATATCGAGCGAGTTGTTCCGACGGCAGTTCCATATTAAATATCATATTTAATAATCATTTTATGGGGGATAAGCAAACTTGATTATTATCATCGCGTTGATAAACTACTTTGTCATAGCAATTATCATCGGCGACTTCTGTAAAGCTTGTCCATGCTTAATTATAATTAAGAATGAACGTGTGCTTCCGATACGTGCATCAAAAAGTTTAATTTTAATGTGATGACAGCTTACGTTTGCAATTGCAATTTTGTCGAGAAATCTTGGTTTTAATTGGAAGATTACAAAGGGTTAATGATGAGACATGAGCTAAATGCATGTAATTGCAGTTATGTGGTTACGACACGTACCTACCTAAAGTGTGTTTGCAAAGCGCTCATTACTTGATGCCGGGTCTCCATTAATTTAATTATGACGTCGCCTCTAACCGGCCGCGCTAGATTCCTTATTAGACACTAATTATATGGGCACACGGTGCATTTCCGTGCGTTTTTCTTTTAACCTACTTTGTTTGCAACCGTTCCTAAGTTTGTTCGCATCTTCTATAGTATACTGGGGAAGCCTTATCATTTTATATTATATTATTTTATTTTATCTATACGTACGCACAGCAAAGAAGTGGAACTCTCTTCCTGCGTCTGTGTTTCCGAACGCCTAAAACTCTAATCTCTTGAAAGTTAGAGTGAACAGCACAGAGTACTTGTGAACAGGCTTCTTCTGGGTAAGCTCGTACCATCGTCGACTTTGTCTCCGTCATCTCTGACCTAGACTAGAGTCAAGAGCAAACCCATCGCAAATAAAAAAAAAAACCTAAGCTTGTACATTATGCACTGGTCCAAGTAACCTGCAATATTAGCTGTGGCTAATCTTTCTGCAATAATCGCCTCTAAAGACACCCTAGGAGACGAGATCTTGTAGATTATCTTCTGACGTGTGCCATACGAGATTTTATTTCTTATTATATGGCCTCCATTCGTTCCAATTTCCAAAACTAAATAAATGTCAATCATTCTGCCCGCTTGTAACTCAAAAGGCCTAGAACTAATTTTATTCGATACTAAAACTGCATCAATAAGACAGCCATGGAAATCGATTTCAACGTTATTCCATAAAGAATAGGTCACACCTAAAATGGCGGACGAAATAATATGGATTTAAATCTTTAGTTTAAGGTTAATGAGGTTTAATCACGTTATGTCGATAAGTAGGTGGGCAGGCAAACCTGCAGGCGATGGCAGGTTGCTAATCTACTGTGAAATCTATCAACAATGTTGACGGTTTTATTTTTTGTAAAGCCGCTCTAAAACCGGCCGGGAGTTTTATATAAAACAGTTTCCGTTTGTAAACATTACACTTTTTATGGAGAGCTAGTCAAAACAAGGGCCTTTCAGACTACACTATATCGCTCAGCCAGCAAACATTTGATAGTAAGCCATCGATATGACCATTTGCCTATAATATTATGCCCTACACTGTAGGGCATTCGGCAGCCGCTTCATAATTAGGTAAACTATGGATGTTTTCATGATGTATCCAGAAGGAGAAAACGGATTGGCCTTATATATTTGTTGGAAAGGCACGGGACAAGGCTCATGTATGTGAAAACTTAAAGCAGATACAATAATAAAACATATAATAAAATTACTGCCATTAAATTCTCTACAGCACGAATGTGCCGTATAGCGTGACTGTGAAATATTTTTCTACTATTATATTATTAATAACGGTTACAATTTGTATGAAATTCTTTAGTTAAGGAATGCTGTTTACGATAAGAATATTTCTTACGCCGAATACGTCAATATTTATGCACATATTATCATGTGCTTTGGGTGTTTAATCATGAGTCATTGGATTAATTTTCGTATTTTTTGTGACGAACAGGAAAAAATATCACGTCTATCGATTTAAAAAAAAGAAATGTGAAAAACAGAAAGTCGAACTGTAGAATAAATTCTAGTCTAAATAGCTCGATTGTCTGGCTCTTATGCAACCAGTTTTTTGCACGAAAATGTGCAGCTGTGTTCAGCTATTGAATATTTTTATCAAATCTTTGTTTTGCGGCACAAAATTGCATAGAAAGTTCGTTATAATTTGTGTTTTTACAAAGGTTTTGTTGTTAGGCGCAATTTTTGATTGGTCGTTACCAAAATATGAAACGTTAGTATTTTGATGCAAATACCCCATTGCTTAATACTCATATTTTGTTGCATTCCATGATGATTCGATACAAAATGGCAATCCTCTTTTTTTGTGACTATGATCGCCGTTTACAGAAAAGCGAAGATACAAAGCTAAAGGATAAACACAACTAACTTATTTTCAAATAAGTTTCGTCGATGTTCATGAAATGCCGCTCTTCATATTAGACCAATTTTAGTGGTGATAGAAGAGTCTAAACTTTGGTGTCTTAGACTCAAGTTTCTGTATAGATGAATGCTAAAGGCTAAACTTCAGTAAGGTCTTAGCAAATAAGTTTGTATACAGCCTCCATCACATCACATTGAGGTACGTAAAATGCTGCTTTTCAACACACACCAATATTACGGGTGGTTCCTACCGATATTTCGCAACCTGCCAGCTGTCGAGATAAGCGCAGAGACCACGGTGTATGCAGCTGCGTCAGCGCAAGATAACTGTGCCGTGTGTGGCTGTAGGCACATGATGCTGTAGGTGAGATCATTGTTTATGTTGTATTATGATGTTAGCAATTCCTGGTAACGGAGATACGCCTGTATGTACACAGATAAAGCAAGTATCACAATGAAAAAATAAACCCAGGTGACGTTGATAACGGAATTAGCAGTCCGAGTCGTGTAGTCAGCCTAAACATAACTTGAATAGTAAAAAAGCAACGCCGTGGCTGCCTCCTTAGTATTGCTTCTTGTTTCAAATTCCCGTTACGCAAAAGCCCAACAAGCTTTATTAATAGACCAAGTATCAATCATCTAAACCAATCTTTTTTTTTAACACCAACGTAAGCTGTAATTTGTGGGCGCAGTTCTAAGAACCGTCAAAATCCACTTGAGCATTTTTAACCTTTCCGGAGACCGTTTAGATAACCAATATCGTTCAGAAATAGTAAGAAACAATAATTCTTCTATTAAAATCACTGTGGGTAAAAAAGCTATAAAATCGATAGCGTATGGATGCGAAAGAAGCTATCAGAACTATTTTTATGTTTCGCAACTTACTCAAATTTTTCGAATGACATTTTATGGCTCCGTGGGTGTAAGTTCTTTTATTCCAAATTCGAATTTAGACAGTTCCAGGTAGGTGAACATTAGAATCGGTTCCCGCTGTATCAAGGTTGGCCATTGTGATTTCGTTTTTTTTTCTTTATTTTGGATGACTTGCGCTGTGCGCCATTTTATTTTATGAAGTAAAGCCACATGTTACTTTGTATTGTAACAAAAGCGTAATAAATAACTTAATAAGTCTTGCATTGTTAATACAACCGCAGAGTTTTGGTTAGGTCAAAGTCTTGTTAGTCTCGTTTATGTTTAGATTTCTTAGAAATTAAGGATTTTAAGGATTTATGTTAAACGAGGCAGCTAGGCTGTCCAGATGCTTCTGATTACCGTAGGAGTAGTTTCGTGTAAGAATGTTGAAAGAATTATTTGTGATCAGCGGCTGATTGCTATCGTTGAACAAAATTAATTATAAGATAAGGGCAAAACAGGATTTTGCTATGTTAACCTTTTAGCGAAAATTCAACCCTGCAAACTAGAAAGTAAATTGCAGAAACATTTCACTTAAAGTTCACAACTTTTCGAATAAAGTTTAAAAATGAATAAAAGAAACAATTTATTGTAATAATGACATAAACAGTGACAAAATTAAGCTCATAAAGTCCGTGTATGTAACAATCTCGGGGCAAAGCGCCAGGCTGGCCAAAGCTGGCCCAGCCTCGTAAAATACAATAAGATATTATGTCAACATGGCCGCGGTTTACGTAGGTCGAGAGTTTTTATTTTATCGGACCACACCGCAGGCTGGTCCTTGAAATGGAAGTCGGTATAAAAGTTGCCTTTGTTAGCAATATGGCACACATACGGTCGAGATAGTGTTTCAGGCTTGGTGGCACGAGCGAGACGACTTTATAAATAAATATAAGCATGTGTAGATTGCGAGGAGCAAATAGTTAAAACAAAGCTCTTAAAGCGTATGTTCTGGATGGAATATTTTTTTGGGTATTGAGATCTTTGAGTCTTCTAGAATTAAGAATGCTGCCGATCTCAACGAGAAAGCTGATACTGATTTTTAAATCTGCTTCTCTTTAAATAGGTTTTGATATTGCTTGAGGAAGAGATCTTATCTCCTTTGTGTCAGGTTTGTCATTCATTACTGCTGGTCTGGTTACCCTACGAATCCTGCCACCTGTACCTGCCGGGATCGTGGCATGCTTCGAAGAGTTTATTGATAATAGTTTTTCTACTTCATGAGAATACTTTCCTCGTAGTTCCTACTGTTGGGTCTACCTCTTACCTCACTATAATGTCGCTTCGTCCAGAAAAATTTGCTTTGTGTAGCGAATTAGTATCACCTATACGAAATCCTATAAGTCAAAACTAGAACTTACAACTAAGGACATGCAAGATGCTACTTAAAAAAAAAACAATCGTGTCTGTATGTGACAAGGATATCGATTAGTTCTAACATTGTGGCTTAACATTATTTACAGATGTTAATTTTAAGCATTATTCTTTGCCATGCCAGCCTTGAGGAAGCAATGTAATTCCGCATAAGCTAAGCTTGGTAGGTAGTCTTTTTTGCAAAGGCCTATGAATATTAATGACTAATTACTTGTATTAAAGTAATAAACTTGCCATATGCATGAATCTTTTGTATTTTGTGCATAATTTTCTGGGTTGGAAAGTTAATTTCCATTCATTACTGAAGTTTCTACGATTTTTAAATAAAAGTAATAGAAGAATTAGGTGGGGCTCTAAGAAGTTTTATCACAAAGGTTTTATTAGTTTTATTATATTCATCGCAGTGTTAAGTTTCACCATTTATGTAACAATACTCGTTTTAGATTGCTGTTTATAGCTGCATGATGGACAATAATGCTACTGTAGGCTAGCTGCCTACTCTACCTACAGTTCGGCCGCTTTGCCTATGTACCTACTAGGATGTATTCGGTATATCCGAAGATAAACGAAGTAAAGCCGAACAGCACGGCTAGCGGCTCGACGCGCCGCCGCCTCCACCCCGCGCGCGAGGTGCGCCCCTCGGTCGCCCTTGCCAGTCCGCGTCAACTAACGCAACGGAACGTACTAATTCTATTCGCGCCGCGCACCAGTGTAACTTTGTTAACTTATTTTATATTTTATGTTAAACTAATAAACTTTATTAATTGTTAGAGCTGTGTTTATTTGAAGAGACCCGTTATCCACAAATACACACATAAACTCTACAGTGGTGACCCCGACAAGTTAACACGTGCAACAAGTGCTACCTCAACAATACTCAGTGTAAAATACGTGGACTCATAAAACTATTATAGTGAAGGATAACTCTAGTGACAGGCACGATGAATGATGCTGAGCTCGTGAAGGAAAATGCGGAAGGGACTGAATCGCGAGATGTTTTTCGTGTAGGTGTGCGCGTCCCGCCATTTTGGCCGGAAAAGCCTGCGATTTGGTTCGCACAAATTGAAGGACAGTTCGCGATATCCAATATTACGGCGGACACAACGAAATTTTATTACGTCGTCAGCCATCTCGATCCACGGTACGCAGCAGAGGTCGAAGATATCATCGTGAATCCACCAGCGACCGATAAATATGGGATATTGAAGGCAGAGCTCATTAAGCGACTCTCAGAATCCCGCGAGAAAAAAGTGCACCAACTGCTGACACACGAAGAGCTTGGCGACAGGAAGCCGTCGCAATTCCTCCGACACCTGCAACACCTCGCTGGTCCGAAAGTTCCTGAAGAATTTTTGAAAACAATATGGTCAAGCCGCCTGCCCACCCACATACAGTCCATAATCGCGTCGCGGGCAACCGTGCGTCTCGATGCGCTCGCTGATCTCGCCGACAGAATACATGATGTCGTGCCGAGAGGTCATCAAGTTGCGGCGACATCAACACATGGGGTGAGTGAAATGGACAATAATATAATGTGCAAACAAATGACCGAGCTAACGAGGCAAATCCAGGAACTTACGCAAAAGGTCAATGACCTTTCCCGCCCAAGCCTATCAAATAGACGCGAACACCGCTCAAAATCCCGCCAAAACCGATCACAGTCACGGAATAAATACCCAACATGTTGGTATCACTTCAATTTTGGCGCAAAGGCCACAAAATGTATTCAGCCATGTGATTTTCAACCGGAAAACTGCACGAGCAGTCAGTAATGGCGGCTGACGACTGCTCTACTTGTAAAGGCCGCCTATTCATCACAGATAAACGTACCGGCATACAGTTTTTGGTAGACACGGGTTCAGACGTATGTGCCTACCCTAGATCCTACCTACGTAACCAGCTGCAAAATAACAAAATAAGTAACTACGAACTTGTCGCAGCGAATGGGACTCCGATACCTACATACGGTACATACCAACTAAACCTTAACCTCGGATTACGTCGTGAGTTTACATGGAAGTTTATTATTGCTGACGTTTCAAGGCCCATCATAGGCGTCGATTTTTTAAGCTTTTATAATTTATTAGTCGACTGCAGACAACAGAAATTGATCGACTCAATAACAAACTTAACCGTCGGCGCGCCTTCATCTCACGAAACAGCACACGAGCTGCTGTCGTTGAAAATGTTCACAGGTCATTCAACTTTTCTCGACTTGTTACGATGTTATCCGGAAATAACAAGACCAGCTGGATCTCAAAATGTACCAATTCACAATACAAAATACCACATTAGAACAACGTCTGGCCCGCCAGTAACATCACGACCGCGTCGTTTGGCACCCGACCGTCTCAAGATCGCGAAAAAACAGTTTGAGGAAATGGTACTAAATGGAACAGCTCGTCGCTCTGAAAGTCCCTGGTCGTCCCCATTACACCTTGTGCCCAAAAAAGACGACGGCTGGAGGCCATGTGGCGATTACAGGCAACTTAACGCACGTACAATACCTGATCGGTATCCAGTGAGGCACATCCACGACTTCGCATACCAACTGTCAGGCTCCACCATATTTTCCAAAATTGACCTCGTGAAAGCATTTAACCAAATACCGGTTTTTGAAGACGACATTAAGAAAACAGCGATCACAACACCATTCGGACTTTTTGAATTTACCGCCATGACCTTCGGTTTGAGAAATGCTGCGCAGACGTTCCAAAGATTTTTAGATGAAATACTTCAAGGATTAGACTTTACGTTCGGATATCTAGATGACATCCTCGTGTTTTCAAAAGGGGAGACAGAGCACATTGGACACTTGACCAAAATATTCGACCAATTAAAAAAATATGGAGTCGTAATTAACACCAACAAATGCGTTTTAGGTGCTAGCGAAGTTACTTTCTTGGGTTATCACGTATCTGCAGCTGGTATACGTCCCCTCCCAGAAAAAGTAAAGGCGATCCAGGAATACCCCCTCCCTAAAAATGCTAAAGAGTTACGAAGATTCCTAGGGATGATTAACTTTTACAGAAAATTTCTCCCTGGCGCCGCTCAAATACAAGGCCCTCTCAATCAAGCTTTAAGTGGCCCAAAAATCAAAGGAACGACGCCCATCACCATAACACCTGAAATACAAAAAGCTTTCGACGCATGCAAAAATAACTTGTTAGAAGCCACACTCATCTCGCATCCTGATCCACAAGCTGAATTAGCACTATTTACCGACGCTTCAGACGTGGCCATCGGAGCTGTCTTACAACAGAAAATAAATGACAGCTGGCAACCACTAGGATTCTTTTCCCGCAAGTTATCTCCTGCTCAAACGAAGCATAGCACTTATGACCGTGAATTGCTCGCAATACATGAAGGAATAAAATACTTTAGGTATATGGTCGAAGCGAGAACATTTAAAGTGTTCACCGATCATAAACCCATTACATTCGCCTTCACGACAAGAAGAGACAACTGCTCACCACGTCAACACCGCTATCTAGATTATATATCCCAATTCACAACAGACATCAACCACATCTCAGGAAATGACAACGTAGTCGCCGACGCATTTTCACGATTGGAAAGCATCGATACTACCATCAACTACAAAGAACTGCAACACGAACAGGAAAACGATCAAGAGTTACAGAGTTTGTTACAAAACAACACGGCGTTACAGTTAGAAAGAGTGAAAACTATGGATGCCTACATTTACTGTGACCAGTCTACTTCACGTCCTAGGCCATTCATCACACCATCTTTCCGAAAAGCAATCTTCAATAACCTACACAATCTCAGTCATCCAGGCCCCAACGCTACTGTCAAACTAGTGTCAGAACGATTTGTGTGGCCTAAGATTCGTCGTGACTGCAGAACATGGGCTCAACAATGCACTGATTGCCAACGCAACAAAATTACCCGCCATACCCACTCTCCTCTTTCCTTATTTCCTGTTCCTTCCAACCGTTTTTCCCACGTCCACCTTGACATAATAGGCCCTATGCCACTTTCTTCTGGTTTCAGGTACTGCCTTACAGCTGTAGACAGGTATACTCGATGGCCAGAAGCCTACCCTCTAGCAGACATCACTGCAGAGACCTGCGCTAGCGCTTTCATTTCTGGCTGGGTCGCTCGCTTCGGATGTCCAGAGAAAATAACCACTGACCGAGGAAAACAATTTGACTCGCAGCTGTTCCAGTGCATGTCGTCGATCATAGGCGCCTATCATTGCCCCACGACAGCTTATCACCCACAGTGCAACGGACTAGTGGAGAGAATGCACAGACAACTGAAAGCCGCCATAATGTGCCACAACAACGCGCAATGGTCGGAGGTACTTCCACTTGTTCTCCTGGGTATGAGGAGCGCCTGGAAGGATGACCTACAAGCCTCTTCAGCTGAGTTAGTGTACGGCGAGCCACTCCGGTTACCTGGTGAGTTCATAAAACCAATAACACTCCACACCGTAGATGAAGCTGACTTCGCAGCACGGTTAAGAAAACATATTTCGAGACTTTCACCTGCATCAACATCTAGCCATGGCGAGAAAACTTTTTACGTACCTAAAGATCTTAACACAGCCAGCCATGTCTTCCTGCGGAAAGGACCTTTAAAGAAGTCATTAGAATCACCTTATTCCGGTCCACATAAAGTCATAGAAAGAGGATCAAAAACCTTTAAAATAGATGTCCAAGGGAAATACACAACTGTAACCATTGATAGGCTAAAACCAGCCTACATGGCCAACAACAATGATGGCTCGAAAATACCACCTTTATCGCAACCACCGTCACAAGCTTCATCGCCAGCATCGCCACTACCGCAGCGGGCAGCATCGCCACTGCCGCAGCAGGCAGCATCGCCACTACCGCAGCCGGAAACCACCACAAGAAGCGGGAGAACTGTTAGATTCCCGCGACACCTTTTTCACTATCGACCGTGAACCGGTCTCAGCGGGGGAGTGATGTAGGCTAGCTGCCTACTCTACCTACAGTTCGGCCGCTTTGCCTATGTACCTACTAGGATGTATTCGGTATATCCGAAGATAAACGAAGTAAAGCCGAACAGCACGGCTAGCGGCTCGACGCGCCGCCGCCTCCACCCCGCGCGCGAGGTGCGCCCCTCGGTCGCCCTTGCCAGTCCGCGTCAACTAACGCAACGGAACGTACTAATTCTATTCGCGCCGCGCACCAGTGTAACTTTGTTAACTTATTTTATATTTTATGTTAAACTAATAAACTTTATTAATTGTTAGAGCTGTGTTTATTTGAAGAGACCCGTTATCCACAAATACACACATAAACTCTACACTACGTTAAAGCATATAAAGGCGTAACAAAACAACAATGAAAATGATGGTGTGAGGTTAAGAGCGTTTAGACCTTACAATATTTAATACAAACTGTCAATGTGTCAAGTCCTTATTTTCCGAAATTACTGAACCGATTTGAATGAAACTTAATGTTAATACGCGGTAAAATACTGATGTCTAAAAAGCTTCCAAAAAACATTTTCAAAATGTCTTACAAAAAAAGATAATTCGAAATTTCTGTTTCTACATATAGATAATTTATAATCGGTCCAATTTAGCTGTAACACTATTTTTATAAAATGTTTTTTAGAAACATTTTAGACCTATTTATTCTGCTTATGCGTATAAAGTTTCATTACGATCGGTTCAGTGTTTTCGGAAAATATGGAACATAACATAACAGTAAGAACGTCACAACAAAGTACAAAAGAATTAAACAACACAAAAACCAGGTGTTTATACTAGAGTCAGACATCGTTGGTGGCACAACAATAATAAGCGACACTAATGCCCAAACTAACTGGCTTGAAATAGCTGAGCACTGGCCTTTAAAAAACAATAATGAATAAAACGAGACAAGATTTCATACACGGTACACTTTTCTTGAGTGCATATTGTCGCGGTGCCCATGTTCGAAGAAGCTGCCCACGCGTAACCGAATTCCGTTATAGTTCATACTCTGTAAGCCAAGAAGCGGTAACTCGAAAAAAAAAGAAAATTCTGTATTTGCATCTGACAGCTTGAAACATGTCACATCCGATGGTTTATTGGAACATTTAAAAACCAATAGGAAAAAAAAAACATATTATCTCTCATTTTTGAATTGAATAGGAGAAATACAAATAATAGGTTCGCTCCCTATTACATGGGACTTAGCATAACTGGCGAGATGGGTACTTTCGTTTTTCATCTGCCAAAAATGGAAAATATTTTCACATAATCATCTTATATCACTGAGAAAGAAATTTTCACAAATTTCACATATTCCCTGTTTTCTCGAGACATTGATACTTTTTTCTGTGAGTTTTTTTTTGTGTACTTTGTGACGAATGTAAAATAACTCAATTCTTGATCCTGTCTTCTCGATTTGTTGAGTTACCTCTTTTTTGCTTACGAGGGCAGAGTAGGTACTGTCACTTAGGAATTTCGACACCTTCATGTTTTGCAGCCACTAGTGTGATCTGAAACAATTAATGTTTATTAAAAATGATTTATTACATGCATTAGATATTATAATTTAATAAAAGGTTATTTGACTTATGATTTATGTATGATGCTCCTTGCTGGAGGCTTCGTTTTGAAGTGATATTTATTTGAAATACTTAGCTAAATTAATGATAGATCTCTCTCTACAGGTAACTACATTTAAGCTGTACTTCTGCCACAAACAACCCATCAGTTAGCTCAGCCTATAGCCGTCCACTGCTGGACATAAGTAAGCCTCTCCCAAGTTGTGCCACGGCACCCGATCCTCCACCATTCAGTCTGTCCCAGCGACCTTTTGAAGGTCGTCAGTCGAGGTCAACTTGGCCAGAAGGGTGTCCCAAACTTCGCTTGCAGATATCGGTCCTGCCACAGAAGACAAAAGAAACGATGGATAGACAGTGTGGAGGATGATACCTATGGCAGGAAAGGAGGTATCCCATGGGATGACAAGTAATAGAGAAGTAAGGAAGAAGAAGACGTACTGCGCCGACCCCAAATCAATTGGGATAAGGGCAAGAGAATGATGATGATATTGGTCCTGCCACAAAAGACTGTCAAAAGCTCTTTAAATTCATGAAAAACCTCTATCGCTACTAGGGTTTAGAGAAAAACAAAGTCCGTTCAATCCATAGCTGTAAAGACCTTCTTAGCTCCACTTCATCTCAAATATTGTTCTGTTTGAACTACGTAATACGCAGAACCAGTTAAGCTAGTTAACTCGACTTCGTAAACCTCATTTTAAACATAAACAAACAAACTAAAAATGTAAATGAGTATGAGCACTAAATCACAGACAAGGTTGGCGCATATAAACGAGTAGATATTTAGATAGGTACAGTCCTTCGACAGATATTTTTATGTCAAATTCATAGAGCCATAATAAAAAAAAAAGTTACAAGCACTTTTGAACTGTCGATACAAAGACAACAATAAAATGAAGCTGCAGACCTAGTCACAAGGCATAATATAACTATGCAGGTAAGTACTGCAGTTGCCCATTCCAAAGCGTAGGTAGATCTCTATGAAGAAGAATAGTTCTTCAATCAGTTATAATCAAGTTTTTGTTTTACTTGCATAAAATCATTAGCCCTCTAGATGGGGCAAAGGGCGTCCACAATTATCCTCCATCGCGAAGGACCTTGAGCATCACATTTCATCTCACTCCACGTCATCCAAATACTTGTAACTTACTACCAACACGGTGCGACGCCAGGTTTGTCGGGGACGGCCACGCTTTCTTTACCTTTGAAGATACCAATCCAATGCTCGTCCGGCTATGTGATCGGCGGATAAAGAGTTAAGTCTTTCAAAATCACAGTGAACTTTATTAAGGTTGCTAATGGGTTGCACCTCTTAGAGGTAAAAGAACCGTGAAAAGACTGTACATATGTCATCACATCACCGATTGATATCAGGTCGTATCTTATCTCCCGCTAAGAGGGACCTTGGTTTTGTAATTTGTATATCGAAGTTTTTGGGGACTACCACGGGCTGATAACGTTTTCAACTGATAAAAGAAGAGGCCGCGGCCTTGTTGCACATTTTGGAGCCAAGCTGTCTTGTTCGGTATCTGATAGGTATTGATAACATGACATGGCTGCTAATGAGTCTTGTAGGAGTGATTAAATCATTAAAATGTTGGTACTACAGTCGTAGGTGTAAAAGTCATGTGTCCAAAATATGTGAGGATATTTCCAACAAAGATGGGCAAAATCTCATCTGTTTGAGCCCACGTTTGTGATTTACATTAAGTTCTTATGCCATTTTAATACCGAAACTTGACATCGTTGACATCGTTTAAAAGCTTATCGATATAAAATGATTTTTAGCCAAAACCTCGTCCAAAGCCCAGCCTTAGGGTAGGGTCTAATTTCTGCGCATAGTGGCTAGTGTAGGGATCTTTTAACAACACTGAGACAAAAAATGCGAAAGGAAATAACTTTGTAAGATAAGTTGATTCTCAAGCAGATAATACTGGTACCATTTCCTGAAACCAACCCTTGTCAGTCATCAGCAGTTTACAAGCCAGCGTCATAGAGGTGTTATGAACTTATGATACATCGATGACAGAAAATCTTTCTCACATACTATAGAAGGAAGTATTATCGCTTTCAAAATTATTTAACATCATCAAGCCTGTACTCCCCGAAGGCGTAAGCAGGGAGTGTGAGTAGTTAGGTACACCCACATTTTTTTTTTCATTCATGTTTTAGGGGCGACCTTATTACCATAAAGTGTCTGCTAACCAAATGAGTGTTTTTAATTAATAATTAAGCTTGATAAAGTTACGTGTCAAGGCAAAATAAAACGCTCCAGGCAGTCTGACAATAATCATATTGTATTCACAATATTATACGCATATGGTAGCACATAAATAATAGTGTTATCGTTATGCACATATTATGTACACACACAAGTGCAAGATGTGCAAGTCGGCAAACGAATGTGTTCGCCTACGCAAAATAATGTTTATTCTCTCCATAGTCAGAATCTTTATCTAATCTTTTATAGGTACAAACAGTAAGAAAGCGGATTTAATTTCTTGAGATAAGTAGTGTAGTGACTAAGATCTTTATTAGTTTAAAATTAAGATTGTTCGTTCTTAGAAATCTATAAGAGTACAAAATAAAAATAAAAATATTTTCCGTGGGCCTACACGGGCACTTATCGTCGACAAAAAGGTGCTCGGTTCGGGTTGGTCGTTTCCTATGGAGAAGAACCGGCAAGAAACTCCATGTTAGTTTATCTAGTCTATCTAGTTTATCTAGGCCATACTTAGTTAATTTTAAATAGTCCTAGTTTCTAAATCTTCTTTCCAATATGAATGACCTAGCTAGGCTTATTATTACACATTCTAAGTATAATTGGAAGTGACGCAGGGAACCGTGAAGTACGGCATTTTTTGTTTTTTTGGTAATGGCATCTCGCAGGTCGACCTATGAGACTAGCTTCCGTTTAACCGGACTATCCTGTAGGTGCTATCCTTGAGTGTATAAGGAAGGCCTCCAGCCAGGGTATAAAACTTATCTTTGCGACAAAGCAACACGCTCATAAAGGCACCAGCTACGGGACGGGGTACAAGCCCCGGCTTAGGGCGTTGCTGGAAACAAACTAGTTTTTTATTTTTTTATTTGCTATTGATTTGCTCTTGACTCTAGTCTAGGTGAGAGATGACAGAGACAAAGTCGACGCCGGCTGTATATCAGTGGGTGATTCTGGCCTGAAATGATGATGGAGAAGTTTTTTTTTTCTTGTGAACATTCGTCTTTTATGAGCGATTTGGGCAAAACCCCCCTTATGTCAATGTGGCGTTGGGGGAGGCCTATGTTCAGCAGTGGACGTCTTACGGCTGAAATGATAAGCGATTTTGAGATCCTTTGAGCGACTGGACTCTAGAAAAAGCAAAAGTTTGATTTTCGTTTGGGAGTTAAGGGTAGTATAGGGATAAACAATGCAGCGTGTGCGCAGCTGCGGCATCAGAACATTTAAAATCTAAGTATGTGGTAGATAGGTTCAATGTGGTAGATAAGCGCTAGTAGTAGGAAATACTTCTTCAGTTATGCTGATGAGTCACAATTAAAATAAATATTTATTTCAACAAGTTTTTTTAAAAGCTCAGACATTTATGAAACTTGTCGACATCTCATTTGACATAACGATTATGTTTCCATTATTTATTTATAAAATGTTGACAAAAAATGTTCGTATAATGTTATTACGACCTACGTGTGTATTATGTACAAAATAATATTGAATTAACATATCAAATAAGGGTCGTATACTTGAGCCCAATGTAATGCCAATTTACATACTTGTTTACGGTATTTAAGTTCAGTAATATGGTCCCTAAATAAGTTTTTAAGTGACCCTATATATGACTTGCGAGAGCCTACTTGCCAGTTTGCCCACCCACGTATAAAATGCTTGAGGATATTACCAGCAATAGTGCCCAGAAGGCAGGTAGCATTGCCACGTTGGATGGCATGGCATAGTCGACCAATGGCGATGACCTGAAAGACTAGGTCAGCACTCTGAGGTCAGGACCTCATGGCCCTAGTGTTTCTAACCCGAACGGCTCAAACATTTAGCTAAGCTATTTTAAGTTTCGTTAAGTGTAGTTAATTAAATACGACAATATTTATTCGATTGAAAATGTGGTTCAATAAAAAAAATACCTAGGTACTTACTCAGTTTTTTAATAACAGTAAATAAGTTTAATTAACAACTCGAAATTAAAATCCAAGGTTAAAAGTCGTTTTTGTTTTTAAAACAAACTTTGGAGGAAAACAAAAAGTGGTTCTAAGTAGGTACCGTATTGGTAGGTAGATGTGTATTTGTGTAACTTAGCGCTTCAAACCAAAGCTTATTTCCCAGAACTTTTGTGATAAATGTCTTGTTCTCCGACATACGTAAGTAACAAATATTCATAAACATATGTTTACAATAATTTATTTCCTACAACTCTTCTTACCCACTTTACAAGTAGTTAAGACAAATACCTACCTATTAATTAGCGAGAACTGCGAAAATACAGATATTGTGGTCGCTTAGTGGCCCAAAACCAGAAATTCGCCCAAGTTTCGATTTTTTTTAAAATCTTTCTACAATTTTTCGCCACATATAAACTTTAACTATGCCAAATGTCACATTGGTAGTCGTTCAGTAGGTAGTCGAAATTCGATCATATTTGTATATTTTTTTTCTACTTTCCTATAATACGACCTTTGTGTATATCAAATCTTAGGCATTGTTCAGCTTCAGACGGTAAACCAAACTTATTGTCAGCCGCTGACTGTGAGCGCGCGTTACGAGCTTTTCCATTTATACATATTTAACTTCTCGTTCACACCGAACCGAGACGAATACGCATGCATACCTACCTCTAACACCTACAAACAGTGAGCATACTCGGCGGCGGACAATACGTTTGGTGTACTTAAAAAGAGTTTTATTTAATTGTTTTTTTTTTTTAACAGATTTTTCTACACTGCCCTATATGACCTTTGTCTATTCCAAATATAACACTCCTCCGAGCGCACAATATGCTTAAAAATAGGTTGTAACAAAGTTTTGTTATAAGTATAAGGTTGTATCTACCTGCTAAGGTTCGAAGTAAGCATAGCGCGGGACAGGCACCCGCGGTCGCTGGCCCGTGCGAGCAAGGACGTTGCTGCGCGGGCGGAGGCAAACGTTCGACAACTTCTTGGCCAATCAGCGTGCGTCGTTCGCTGTGTGATTGTGCTGCTTCGTACGCTTGTTGGTAATGTTGCCAGGAAATAAATTTTTGCTTGAGTTCTGGGGTTAATTGTGGGTGCGGAAGCGTGATGGATTTATGTTAGGTAAATGAATAACCATTTATGAACAAAAATATTAGTAATTAGTTCACTTTCAAAAACCAGTAGCGGGGTAATTGTGTCACACAACAAACAAAAATGCCGTTATGGTAAGAAGAAGTGAGTTATTCCAGTCGGATCCCCTGATCTGATCCCCTGTTGGCTATTATTATGTTTCAATTGCTGTCTGATCCACTTTAAACTTGTGTAGTCATATAAATTATTGTAATTTAGCTCACCTAGGCTAACCTGACCCAAATTAACATGGAATTTAGAATATAATTATGTATCATTCTGTTACATTTATAAACCCACTGTTTTTTTGGATAAATCGATAAGCTGCTGCACGCACGAAAAAGGATGACTCATTGTAATGTTACGCTCATTGTAATCGGAGCGAGAGCGCTGCACGAGCAAGCGAAAGGCACGATCGGCTTGAGAGTTCGGCTTGCTATTCATAAAAGTATGCAATCATTTCACCAATGTTTTGTTTTGATGTTGTCACGTTAAACTATCGTCCGTAAACCG
The DNA here is from genome assembly GCA_949152445.1 of Cerastis rubricosa. Lineage (NCBI taxonomy): Eukaryota > Metazoa > Arthropoda > Insecta > Lepidoptera > Noctuidae > Cerastis > Cerastis rubricosa. Next base: position 8,712,670 of record OX424547.1, read on the forward strand.
ACTTTACAGACACCCAATTTCTTTTTGTTCCATGTTTTGCTTAGATAAAATTTTAATTAAATTCAGCATGGTTAAAGTTTGTCAATTATTTTTATTTTTTTTCTTATCTTTAAAAGGATGGACAATGTCATGAAAAATACTCTTCGATCTGAACAGGTATACATTCATCAGTAGGTTTTGTTTTCAATAAATATGGCAGATTATTATATCAGTGCTGGCAATACTCACCTGAGACAGAGCGCGCGCACGCGTGCGTTGCATATTGTTTGTATCTCCATTCACTCACACTGTGACGCGACGCTGAACGTGGAAGTTGTGTGCGATCTTGTAAACTTTTGTTTTTTTTTCGTTCGTTCGTCGTTCGTATACAGACGACCACTTGCTTCTATGCCCACCGTTTACCTGCTAGTGTTTAATCCTTGTTAATAACTGTGCTCGTATTCGTTTTATTTTAAAGTTGCGTTTTAAGTTAAACAAAACTTGTTAGTTGCTGCGTCTAGTGAAATCTCTGTCGACTGAGGTCCAGATGTTAGAGCAAACGGCAATAACCTCGTTTTGTGTCAACAATAATAATAAACAGTGATCGGGACAAGTTACACTGCGTTCGGAACAAAAAGTGATGAATTAAACAATGTTATAAACTGGAAAGCCTGGACGAGAATGGATCTCGTTCGCTTGTATTGGAACTTGAATATTGTTACGACCTCACCTACATAACATTTATGGTAAGAAAAAAGTTTTACTTCTTGTTTCGTAACTTACAACTTCATTTTTTCGGTCGTCGAGTCAGTTTTGGTGATGCCGTGATGCGCTTTTTTATTTATGCTGTACATTGCGAAGAAAGTTGGGCAAGTTGGTCTTTTAACTTTTTTTTTATGAACTCCGCATCGTGCAAAGGCGGTGGTGTTCGGGTTACGAAATTCGCGGTATTATGCCTACGTGCAAGAAGTTTCGTTTATGGGATTTAGCCTACGCAAAATACGCTGTTTTGTGATTGCCAAACCTGTAGTTGATAAATGAAAATAGTTGTCCTTAGCTAGCTGTGTACCTTGCGTAAATAAAGCTGCAGGTGAAATATTTTACTGTATTGTTACACCTGTGTGTGTGCAACCTGACTACCTACTTAATTAAATTATAAATACCTACCAATTAGCTGCGCTGTATAATTATTCAATTAATTCATTAATATTCGTTATAGCAGTTACCAATAAACTTAATTATTTTCATACAAGAGGACAAATACCATCCATCCAAGGCTGATGGTATGTAATTACAAACCTATCATTAGTCAAGCTACTTACCTACTTACTTGAAATCATGATAGTGCGGTTTACCATCTAGGTTCTTACCTACCGGGGAATATTAAAATATTATGTATTTTTCTATTCACGCTAATTATCACGCTTTCTTTTTCCTATAGAGGACGCAGAGATGTGTTTTAATGTAGGAACTACCTAGCACATAAACTTACTTTGTGCCAGAATAATGAATGAGCCTGCTGCCGCCATCCTGGCACGAAACCAGATATTAAAAACCAATAGAATTGCCCAACTCGGAGATCGAACCCAGTATCTCACCCTCCACAATCGGGCTTACGACTTCTAGACCCCAATGTTTTGCTTTTAATATTTTACTATAAACCTGATTGTGCGTGATTACTTTTATAATATAATCAGAAACCTACCTTTAGATACTTAGATATAATATTTTTATCAAACAAAATAATTTGATTGTATTAGATTTATACCTACCTAACGTCAAAACCACACTCACCGACCGACGTAGTACCTGCTCAATATAATTTACCGTTTTAATCGTAAATTAGAGCCTAAAAGATTACCTCAGGCAATATTTTAGCGACCTGTCAACTTCTGGGTCAATAGGCAATACTTCGAAACTTGATGAGCAAAAAACTTATTTATGGGATCTGTTTCCTGCTTAAAATTACTCGATGAATACAGGTCCAGTTTAGAAAGACAGTTATTTAAAATGTACTCCGATAACTTGCTTGAACTACTAAACGTAAAACTCTTCCTCAAGAGCAGAGGCTAGATAGCTTTCTAAGTCGGTAAGCCCTACAAACATGAAGATATAAACAAAATCCAAGGTTCGTTTTCAAGAATCGCAGAGAATTGCAACCAACAGACTAAAAACCTTGAGAAAACTGGCTTTGATGGCGCCAAAATTGCGTCGATTTTATGGCAAAACAATTATTTATTCAAATTAAGCTGAGAACCAGCTCTTACATAAGATGGTCCCACATATGGAAGCTAGTCTGAGATATCCTGCAAGTCTACAGCTATCAAATCCATAATGTAACGTAAAATCCTACCAGATGAGATGTACACGTTTTTGAGCTTACTGAAGTTAATACTTCTCGAAACACACGAACTTTGTCAGTGAAAGCTGCAGCAATATCTCTTGAAACCCACGAGAGTTGAAAGGTATTCGTCATCGAGCCCACACTGCTTTAACCGCCTTCCAATCACGACGTACTTCCAAGCAAACTGATGCACATCCAACGAAAACGAAGTTAGAAAACATAGCTGGCCAATGTAACTAGCATAGGAACTTAAAAAATTTCATCTGCGGGAACTCTGCTGATGCAGATGTAAACCCAAAATCATAAAGTATACCTAAAAATGTAATTGACGAGATTACATGCAGATGTTTCTGTGTCAGCATTAAGGATATTGATTGTCATACTGATTGATCAATTGATCATCATGTCATCACCTTTCAAGCTCTTCAATGCAGGCTCAAAACAATTAAAAGAAATCTCGAATCTCTCCTTGACATGTTTAACATATCACGCGGACGAAGTGTGCCCGAAAACGTAACGAACCATTAATTTAAGGAGATAGCTTCAATAAATGCAAATTGTCTGCTCAATGGAGTTGATTCATTACCTCCGTGTCGACATACAATGTGGGCCAAACATATTGATACCATGCTTTGATTGTAATCAATTAACTCAGGCGAAGCCATTGTCTGAATGCGTGTAGGAAGGAAACCATCCAACCGTTAGTTTTAAAACTGATGTGGGTATTACTAATTAAAGATCTGGTCTGTAGTCGGTGGGAATGTCAGAGGCCAGTAAGACGTGCTGATAAGAGATTAGAATTCAGGGATAAAGTCGGGTGGTCTTAAGTTTTACGCAGTGAAATAGCCAGGGCGTAAAAAATTGTTCGTCGGTCCAGCTAATCAGCATAAACGCGCCTGCTAAACGTGTCTTGGGCCCGATTCCTGGTTTTGTTTAACTTCAAGAAAGTCTTGAAGGAAACTGAATTTTAATGCAAATTGTCTCGCATACTGTTAATGATACTTATTATATGGCCAAAATGTGTCTGAAATTGCACCTCTGCCAAGTCCTGGTACACAGACGTGAGTGAGGTCCTATCTGTCATCCGTCCGTCCGTCTGTCACCAGGCTTTATCTCAAGAACCGTGGAAGTTAGCCTGTTAAAATTTATACAAATTATGTATTTCTGTCTCCTCTATAACAACAAATACTAATAACAGAATAAAATAAATATTTAAGGGGGCTCCCATACAACAAAAGTGATTTTTTGCTCGTGTATATATAAATAATGGTACGGAACTCTTCGTGCGCGAGACCGACTCGCACTTGCCCGGTTTTTACGTTTTAAGGATCATCATTTCATCATCATTTCAGCCCAAAAGACGTCCACTGCTGGACATAGGCCTTCCCCAAGTCACATTGACATAAGGGGGGGTTTTGCGATAATCGCCACGCTTGGCAGGCGGGTTGGCGATCGCAGTAAGGTTGTCACAAAGGCACAGATAACGCTGCTGCCCATTCTCTGGCAAAACCCTTAGTCGCCTCTTACGACACCCACGGGAAGATATGGGATGGTGCTATTCTTTACGTCCGACAACATACAGAGCTTTGAGGATTTTAAGGACCAAATGAGTTAAAAAATAATCTCTCTGCATCTCAATAATCATAGCCCTATTCGAACTTCCACCCAACATTATTGTTGGAACCACAACCAGTCTAACCAGTTCCGACTGTATTTTAAGTATCGAATGAAACAAGAGTAAAGTCCTCTGGTCCTCCGTTAGCTTTATAATCATTGATATGTGATATTATCCAATCCGTAGGTCCGACCTTTTTATTGTAAACTTTTTTTGGTTTGGTCCCAAAATAACAAGCAGGGACAGTAGCCTTAATCGAATGTTACAGACTTTTAGAACATTTTATTTTACAGTGGGTTCATTCAAGAATTAATGCTTTGTTTACTCTCTTATACTTACATTTCGTCAGTTATGTCTTAGTCCTAAGGACTTCTGGGTCGGGCAAAGTGTTATTGGGATTTCCATCAGGAATTTCTCAGTAGCAGCCACGGCGCGGTTTGTTGATGGCAATAGGCTCGATACACGGGACATAATCAAAACTGGCGAAATGTGTTGTACTATTAGGTTCACCTCTGCCTAACCCTTCGGGGATTACAGGCGTGATGTTACGTTATGTCAACTAACCAAGGACGTCCAAAGAAAAAACCGGCCAAGTGCGAGTCGGACTCGCGGATGAAGGGTTCCGTAGCATTATTTATAAAAACGAGCAAAAAAACTGTTTTTAGTATTTGTTGTTAAATAGCGGCAAAAGAAAAACATAATCTGTAGAAATTACCCACTGGCTAACTATCACGGTTAATGAGATACAGACTGGTGACAGACGGACGGACAGCGAAGCCTCAGTAATAGGGTCCCGTCTGACCCTTTGGGTATGGAACCCTAATAAAAAATAATTCCACCTATCATGCGTAACTAATAATTTTCGTATTCATGTTGAACCACATGTACCATAATATGAAAATATGCATGAAAGTGATGACGAGAAGACCGCTGTACTATCGATCTCGTCTTTGGTACCACTATGACCTTGAGTAAACCTAGCTTACTAAGGAGTTTTAATAGAATAAGAGACCAGCTTATACAGGTTCTGTTACCACGGTCTACGGACTATCGTAGTACTAGCTATGATATTAAAACCTACCTTTGTTTGGTTTGTCACCGTTAGGTAATTACAAGGCATAATAACGCATGGTTTTGTGCATACTTCGGTGAAAACTCTCTAAGCACACGTGTGCATTGTTGGTGCATGACTCGGTATTGTGTGATTTATTATCTGTATGGAAAGCCATGACTGAGCCTGATGTTGTTATTGTTAAAGCAGGACAGGGTTTCCTTAGAAATGTGGGTTTTTGTTTCATTAGCTTGAATTGTCTAACTCCTGGCTAAAGGTCTTGTCTCCCATTCTTCTCACTCCTTCACATGTTGTGCTTCTTCTCAGCGATTCTTGAGGAATCAATATTAACGATGCTGTAAAAAATATTTATCGTCGGGTCCAGAAAACTAAGACTTACCTATTATACCATCATCATCATCATGGTTCACTGCTGTGCATAGGCCTCCCCCAAAATTCGCCACATTGACATAATATGGGGGGTTTTGCCATAATCGCCAGGCTTGGCAGGCGGGTTGGCGATCGCAGTACGGTTGTCACAAAAGCACAGAGAACGCTGCTGCCCATTCTTTGGCAAGCCCCTTACTCGCCTCTTACAACACCCACGGGATGCTATTCTTTACCTCCGACACCATACAGAGCACCTAGAGACCTATTATACCTTCACCATACAGAGACCAGAGAGAATAGCACCATCCCATATCTTCCCGTGGATGTCGTAAGAGCCGACTAAGGGACTTGCCAGAGAATGGGCAGCAGCGTTCTCTGTGCTTTTGTAACAACCGTACTGCGATCGCCAACCCGCCTGCCAAGCGTGGCGATTATGGCAAAACCCCCCTTCTTGGGGGAGGCCTATGTCCAGCAGTGGACGTCTTTCGGCTGAAATGATGATGATGATGATACAGAGACCTATTATACCTTCACCATACAGAGATCTATTATACCTTCTAGAGTAAAAATTGGTCATCAAGACCTTTTCGCTTTCATTGCTGACCCTAAAAATGACAGTCAGAAAATGAATAATGTTGGCTGAGATGAAAATGATAGACGCATCATCCACCTGTTTGTTTTACGCTGATAACATCATAGTGCGAAAACCCGGTTTGTTTATGGGCTAGAGGGGTCAGAAGCCACTGCGTAAAACCAGAAATTCCATAGTCATATCTGATGATGGTACTGGCTGGAACGTTTGCTAATGATCACAAAACCGGTTGGTTTAGAGGTTTAGATAATGCTGACCTTCGCAGTACGTTCTTGGAAATACTATTGGAATTATACTTTTAGGTATTTCATCATCTGCCTAGCCTTTTCCCAAACTATCTTGGGGTTGGCTTCCAGTCTAACCGGATGCAGCTGAGTACCAGTTTACATGAAGCGAATGCTTATCGAACCTCCCCAACTGTGTAATACGATACCCCTTGGTAAGACTGGATGTCAGTCTTTTGGCTTCTGACTACTCGTTACGACTGTCTAAGATCTAGGTACAAAGACAGCCGGGACCAACAGCTTAAAGTGCTTTCCGAGGCACAGAGAAAAATCGTTATGTAATTATGCTCACCCATCCTCGGACCAACCTCGGCAAGCACGGCTTAACCTTAAAGATCGACCCGTGCGGCTGTTATTATTTAGCCTCGAGCTCCATATACTTTTAGGTATTTAAATAACAATAAACAAAGTGTACTAAACTACCCAGTTTATTGCATTACTAAAGTCTGTTGTGAAGTTGATTCATCGATATCTATGTCAAAATAAATTTTCGTTATAAATCTTTAACACGCTTTCGCTTATGACTTAAATGCAGCATCATCGCTCTTAATTCCACCGAATAATTCTGCACAGTTTGGTTGCACCGATTATGTTGACCTTGTCTTTTTTCCGAGGACGCTCATTGTCCTCAGGCTGCAAGATGTCCCATGTGGCCAAAGTGCGACTAATTGACCATCGATAATTCGGCATAGACAATTATCACATACAAAGAAAATCGTTTTGTGTATCTAGAACAATAAGACATTCACAGCCATGTTAAAATACAACTGAAATTTGAGTTTCTCAGCTTCTCCGTCGTCTTACAAAGTAAATGATTTAAAACCGATTCAATTACAAAGGTTTCAAAAAGGTCCGTTTAAAAATCGTGCCATAACTAATTTCCGCCAACAAACACCAGTTAAGGCCGTATAAGTATAGTCCTTTGCCTTACATAATTATATTTTTTTATTGCCGGTGCGTGGCGCGCGTGATTTCCACTCTCAAGTACTGATATGGTGCGTAGTGATGGGACGTGCTTTTATTTTTAGTCGAGTACTTAATTAAAACGTCAAGCTGGACTAAAGTGCTTGTTCTGATTATGCCGGACGGGTTATACGGGATGCGAACAAAGGAATGTTCAGGCTGTGTATTGAACTCAAGTATAAGGTAGTTCTAGTAGGACGTACACCTACGTATGTTGATTTTAGGATAATCGAAAACACAAACAGTAAAGTCAAACATAATTTTTTCTTACTACTGTAAATATTCCTAATGACTTTGAAAATGCACGCTGTATGGTGTCGGACGTAAAGAATAGCACTATCCCATATCTTCCCGTGGGTGTCATAAGAGGCGATTAAGGGACTTGCCAGAGAATAGGCAGCAGCGTTCTCTGTGCTTTTGTAACAACCGTACTGCGATCGCCAACCCGCCTGCCAAGCGTGGCGATTATGGCAAAACCCCCCAAAATGTCAATGTGACACTTGTGGGAGGCCTATGTCCAGCAGTGGACGTCTTTTGGGCTGAAATGATTTAAATGATGACTTAGAAAATATCTCTTTTCTTTATTATTCTAAGCTGCTAAGCAGTTATCCTAAACAGGAAAGAGCATATTTAATTTCCAACCGAATGAGTTAGCGGCGTTTCTAAATGCTAGAACCAATAAATCTTGCTTAAGTCAACCCGCGGCTAAGCCTCCGCACATCACTAGCGGGTTCAACGGTTGCGCGTACCTATTCTGAGAAACAGTAGCTTTCTTGTTTGCGCTGGCAACACTACACAACCCTCAGAGGTGCCATTGTTCCTTCGAACACACTCTATAACACTTATGTGCTTACGTTTCAAGTTATGTTCTTGATACGACCACTGCTAACATGCGGACTAGCACGTAGCACTCTTAAGATTTCCGTTTATCTATTGTATGGACACTTTAAACAATATCAATATTAAAAGCGTAGGTAACCGATAATACGTGTGCTTCATAAAAATTGTGTAGGAGTCAGAGATAATTGTGAAATCTGATGTTTTACGCACATGGAGATTAGATTCTGAATGTAAACTGCGTTGTGATGATAATGAAAATTGTAAAGGAATATAGAACTGAGAAATGACGCACGCGCAAGAATAGGTCTGTTACTACTCAGATGTTGTAGATATACAGGATGTAGTCAATGATAAACAGCACTGTCTCTTGTTTGTTTATTTATTAATTAAAGTACAGGCGTAGTACAGACATACATAGTTATTACATAAGACATCTAAAGTTTAGAAAGCCAGCTACAACAATACCTCTGTTTTAGTCACGTGACAAATTCGGGAAATCCCCTTGTACTGATGACTCTCGCAATTTTTGGAAGTTTGGAACGTGCATATTTTTATTTTTAAACAGACTGATGAATAAAAATATTTTGATCAACCTGTTTCTGATTATTTTTATTATTCTACCATGTTATCATAACTTTCCTTCAGTATGTACCTACGTTACTTATTTAGATAACGCTCGTTGTCTTATCAGTTAAGAAGTTTTACGCCTACTATATAAATAAACTTTACACTTGACGTATCGATCTAGGTCGAATTCGGTACACAAATTTTTATCTAAGTATAGTAATCTTAAACGTTTTAAAATTGATTAATATTTACTGAGTCAACAAGTTACACTTAGATAAGTATTTGAAGTTCATAAAAAACAAGTGCGTCAAAAACAAAAATGTTGTAAATGAAGTTACATACAGGCTAAGTACATATTTGGTCCAAATACGTAATGTGGTAAATACGGTATGTCTGTACGAATAAATCATTAACCATTAGAGTTGAATCTCATCTAGCAGCTCGGAATCGCACTTTTCTATGCTCCTATCTTTTTCTGACATTCAGAACCGTCATTTGCTAGAGCGAGAAACAGAACGTGCTGCTGATCGTATTGTCGATACGCGTGCCAGATGAGGTCCAACCCTTACTACTCACTAGGCCCACGCGGTGCATTAAGACGCAATCGATGCCATATTAACTTCGGGCCAAATTAGAAGCACTGCTACAAAACTTCTACAACATATAGTTTTTTTCAGTTTGAGTTAGTTGTACTTCACAACTGAAAAAGTAAAGTTTCTTTAAAGAGATCAAACGAAACTTAAGCTCTCTTCAGTCTGCTCGAAAAAACACGTTCTAAAATTAAGAATTATTAGATCTAATCAAATTACAACGAAATTAGTTTTATCTTCAACTTCATATCTGTGACTAAGCGTACTCTACTTTATTTTTAACGATGCATACGTTTACGTATAGACCGGGACATTCTTAGACTAACAAGGCATTTTTTTGTTTTGTCTTGTATGGCGTCTCTCTGTTCATCCGCTGAGGCTGGCTTCTGCTTAACCGGACTATCCTGTGGATGCCTTGAATTTAAGGCTTCCAGCCAGGGCCAAATACTTATAAACTAAGTGACAACACGCTAAGGGCACCTGTGGGGTTCGGGCCTCGGCTTAGGGCGTCGCTGGGGGAGGGCAGCAAAGGGACAGGCTGGATCTGAGTGAGTAACAAGGCAAGCAGACATTGAAACTCTTTATAGTCGTAACACTAAAGTTTAGAACTTTAGATGAAACGTTCCTTTTCAATCTTGAACCTTACCGTGAATTACAATCATGACTGAATATTTTAGCTGCACCCTGAATACCAATCATCATCATCATCATCATCAGCCTATAATGTTCCCACTGCTAGGACACAGGCCTCCTCTCTATGAGAGGGAGTGGACTGTAATCCAACACGCGGGCCCAGTGCGGGTTGGTAGGTGTCACATGTCTTCGAATTTTTTGGTATTAGGACATGCCGGTTTCCTCACGATTTTTTCCTTCACCGTTTTTGAGAGCAGCGGCGATGAAATAAATTACACAAAGTAATGCGCCTGCCTGGGTTCGAGCCCACAGCTTACTACTGCTCATAAGTCGGGGCTGCCACCACTGGGCCACCGCCGCTCTCAGTAATAACTGTAGCAAAATTTATTGAAAACAAACCGTTCCTTTTCAATAAATTTCATCTAATGTCACCTGACCATCCCACAGCGAAAGGGCCATAGGTTTTTTAAGAGATCTGCAGACGTCAGGAAAATCCAAGAAGTACGAGAAAGTGCGTACTTTCTATATTAATATGATATACTGTTTAAATATGGCGGTATGTAGTATATAATAGCGGTAGCTTTGTTATGTCATTGTTTGTGGGACTATAAACATGCAGCACTCATGATTAGATAGTACAAAGAGGACTTGTAATGTACGCGGAATTTTGATGAATGTTGCAATTGTGTGACCGGTTTTGTATTGATAATATAATTAATATTTATAGTGCACTAGTTTGTCGTAGATTGCGGAGAAATATTTGTAGGAATTACGATATTATGACGAATTTTCTCAAGTAAGTGAAGTCAAGCGATTCCATACAATCTCTTCGAAAACCGTAAATTGTGGTTTCCCGTCCATTTACTTATGGATTATCGCCGGTTCATACGACATTTCTCAGGTTAATTAGCTATTGTCATCTAACACTGCTGAGGCAGACGTGACTGGAACCTCGTCCCCTCGAACTTCGAACAAGTTGGTCATTCGACCCACTTATTGCCCTAACCATCTAGACGAGTCATTTTAGAATTATAGCTTTGTGATAAGGTTCCACTAGCATTAATTGAGATTGGTTCTTTCTGCGACCATCTGATACCCTAGGTATTCAAGGTGCCCCAGCCAGTTTTAGATCTAGTCTAAACAACACGCGTTCTTCAAATGCTAGCCTAGATTCTAGATAGCCTATCGTGATGTGTATTTTAACTACTGTATTTACTTAGCGACAGTAAGATATCTATCGCTCCAACGTCAAATATTTGCACTTATACCGCCAATACTTGTAAAAAACCGCTCCCATCGGCCGAATTAAAAAAAAATACGGAAGCTGATATCAAAATAAAACGTCTATCTTGAGATATGAAATAAATGAGCACTCAATATTTAGGTCGAAACGTTTGAACCTCCTTGAGATACGACTGTTTAAACATTATGTTATCTATGGTACGGTTTGATGTTTAAAAAGTCTTAGTAGATTGTCTGTGGGACTAATAAATCAATTAGGTAATTGCGCACACGCGTCGTTTGGACAACTGAGTTTATGTGTCATTTTGGCTTTAACAATGCCATCAGTGTTGAGATTACTAGTTTTATATTTGATGACAGTCTTTATCTTCTTAAATACTTGACAACGATCAGCGCCTCAATTGCGTGACATCACAATTAGATAGACTTGTAAAGGAAATTCTAAATCCATTGCCCTGAACTGAACGTTTGAAAAATTCGGCTGCTCAACAACGTAAAAGTCAGCCAAAATATTGTATTTGATTTTATTTGCTTTCTAAACTGAGTTTTTAATTCTACAAAAACTATTCCACAATACTGAACAGTGAACACTTGTGTCTGTCTGTTTTTCACTTCATCTGCCATCTCATTACGTTACCACTTTTTATTTTATTGTCTACTCTTACTTTAATGTCTAGAACGTTTCCATTACATTACATACTTTCTATAATCTATGTCTTCGGGCTTGTTTTCGCTCGGAATGCTTTCGCTAGAAATTCCAAGCGAAACAAATATTACATTATTGTATTGCAAGTTGAATGTAACAAAAAAGTTTAATATAATTGAAAGTACTTAGATTGTAGAGAAATTATTTTGTCGGTTAGTCTCCAATGAGAAGATTGAGAACCTGTCATGGGCACGTGCGAAATTTATAGTTTCATTTTAGAATTCTTTGTTCGTTAATTATCTGAAATTACTGTATCAAATGACTATGGACCAAATAATAATATTATTAACGTTTCAGTGTTTGACGGCAGTATGCGGTTAAACATTGTCTAGCCACTTCTTGTAACGAGATCAATTTGCCGATGCTGAGTCATGCTTCTATAATCACATTTTGCTATTACTAAAACTATTATTAATGTTATGGGTCATAATTGGTCAAGACTTATTTACCGACAAACACGGCAGAATAATTATTACGAGTAATAAAACATCACTTGGACTGAATATAAAATGGTCGTTACGCATATTAATGATTTTTAAGTAGATAAGTTTTGATAGGTAACATATCAGGTGGAATGCTTTTTGTTAAAGTAAAAAAAAAAACTGCTTAGGTGAATTCAAATGGGATCAAGTAGAATCCTGGACAAGTTATTATGTTTCTTTAAACAGGTGTTTATTAACAGATCCTCTCAGATTAGATTTTTATACTCTTTGAAAAAAAAAAGATAGTACTACAGTCATTACTTCGCAAAACACGTTGCTAAAAGTAATAACAGCGAAATCACCAATCACGTGAAAGCAGGCTCCATGGACGAACTAGAATCTACAGAAGATCCGGTTATTATTAGGAATCAAGTAGTAATAGAAACACAGAACACAAGAATAGGATATGACAAAGACGTAGTAAGGAAGTAACATGAATTTCTATTTAAACCAGTCTTGACTACGGAGACTACAGATTCACTCGAACTCATACATAAACAGATAAAACAACATTTATGGAAAACTAATAACGATGAAGCTGTATTGCTGCTTAGGACTATACATAGCTAACTTAGCACAACACAAAGCAATAGTAAAGTAACTTGTACTAAAAGGAAAGATTTTAACAACCTAATACAGGGTGGAATATTAAGATGGCAGTAAGGGGCACTTTTTCCAAAATTTGTAAATTCAGTTCGAAATTCCCCAATAAGTTTAGGATAGTCTCCTAAAATAGTTTTTCCATAGGTATAACGGTTAAGGTACCTGCCTTAACTGTCCCTCATCATCTGCCTAGTTTTCTCAACTATAAGCCGGCTTCCTTTCTTGCCGGATTCAGCTGAATACCAGTATTTTACATTGAGCGACTACTTAGTTGACCTCCACAACCCAGTTAGTGCTGGGTAATACGATACCCCTTTGTAAGACTGGTTGTCAGATTTTCAGGCCGCTGACTACCCTGTCAAAGATCTATAAAAGACAGCCGGGACCAACGGCTTAAAGTGCTTTCCGATGCATGCAGGAATCTCGGTATGTAATGGGTGGTCTACTGACCAACCTAGGCAAGCGCAGCTCAACTTGAAGAACGATCCGAGCAGATGTTGTTCCCTCCTTGCCTGCCCTTACTGTTCTTCTCCTCACAAATTCCACCCGGTATGCATAGAGTAGTGTACTCTATTGATCTAAGAATGTTTAAATAAATACAGACCGCGACAATCGATTCGATACTTCTATAGACAATTGGAGTGGAATATCGATTGACATTTCTTTTGTTTACACTTGTCTATGTCTTGTGTTAATAATTTACTGATTATCGATTAGTTATAAATGATACAATAGTCTAGTCGATTGATTTGTTTAAGCTACCATCGACGCTCCGCTTAGGTGCGTCATTTGTAAATGTTGAAACGTGGACACTCACGGTACGGTTGGTCCATAAATTCAAGGTCGCTCCGCGAGATATGGTACGGGCTAGAGTTTTTGTGAGGGATCGCAGCCGGAACGAGGTGATCTGACAGAGATCCAGACATTTCAACATAGCTCACCAAATAAGTAAGCTGAAGTGGCACTGGGCCGCCCATATTACCCCGTAGAACCGATGACCGTTGGGGTAGACGTGTACTTAGGTGGTGACCGCGAATCGGCAAGCGTGAGGTGGGACGCCCTTAGGCTCGGTGGAGCGATGATCTTCACAGGGTGGCTGGTAGTTGGATGAGAGTTGCCGAGAATGGAGTTAGTGGAGTGTGATTGAAGAGGCCTTTGTCCAGCAGTGGACTGCTGTAGGCTGATGAATTTTTCAAACCCCGATGGCTACGCCCTCGAAGTTTAAAAAATAATTAACGTCTTTGCCAAATAAGATTTAATTCTTCGCTATCCTTTGAAAAACTTGAGTGGGAGACCTAAGCGTGACTATTAACGTACATTAAGCTTATCAATTAAACCCCATCATATGCGTAAGCCTAATGGAGCCAATGACTCCGTATCTTCAGTGCTCACCTAGCCTTATTATGCCTAAGTGGGACATTGAGCTTCACGAACTAAAACTAGATAGGGGACTGACAGACAGATAGGTAGACAAATGGACATGGATTGACAGCGAGAATCGATAATGTGTTGGAAGACCACATAGTACTAGAAACCAGTTTAGAGCTTCTAACTCTAACATAACGGATTCGCATCGCCGTACAGGCAATTAAGCAAATTGATTTTAATGCGATTCCAATAGTTTCGAATAATTACGGGACAAGATATAAAATACAGACGTTGGTATTTGATGTATTTTATCTGTGTTAGCTGTTGGCATATATGGTCTATGCTTTCCGAAAGTGGTATTCAAGTTTATTGCAAATATTTGTATGATATATGGATTTCGGATGTCGAGACTATTTAATGTTTGGCAACGACATCGTTATCTATTTGCTAATGAATGGTAGACCGTTCTGTTTACTGCCGTTAACTTAGTAGAAAACGGAGTCCGAACGAATTTTATACAAAATAAAAACAAGGCAACTGTCGTACAATAGATTAGTTTGCTTTAGAAATAGTATATTTCATTACGAGTTCGGAAAGCCTGTCATTGCAAAGAGTTCCGACAAATGTCTACCCGAGCCGAGGCGCAGCCGAAGGTGAGGGTTGACAGTCGGAACAAGTTGCAATGACGGTTCCGCACGTGTACTGAACAACTATTTTTAATACAGTTGCGAAAAAATGAAGCAATTTAATAAAGAACATTTTTGAAAAATGGCGCCAACCTTAAAAGAATATAAGCAGAGTTTTTTTTGTTGTTTTCTTTACCCATTCTGGGTAGGCAAAGGAAACTATGCCCATACAGCCAAGTCTTCAGTAGATGTTTTTTAATTGATATGAAATGAAAATGAAATGAAACCTAACCTAACTCATTGAATCAAGCCATTAAATCTAATATTGAAACAAATTAGTAGCTTCTTTTTAGAAATATTTGCATGAATCATAAAAAGTTCTATGTTTTTTTTTTAGTAAAAACTCCGTGGTTGGTTTTTTTTCTTTTTAATAGACATTATTTTGACAGTTGGGAAAGAGAACGCACGAGTTCGGACAAGGTAAAGAAAAAGCTCGAGTGTGTAATAGCTCACATCCCGAACGCTATACGTCCCTGCAAAACGTCACTTTTTGAGCAACTGTATTAAAAAAACTCTTTCTTCAAAAAATTATTGAAGCACTACTGCTAAAACTTTCTTGTAGCTTTAAGAAAGAAAACATCATCATGCCCTCGAAATGTGGCTCCTTGAACTTGCTGAATGGAGAGGTCTTATCGAAATTCTTGCTGCCTCATAAAACAAAATCTCTCAACGTTCTCCTCTTTGTTACAGGTTTAACAGCATCATCAAAAATGACGTGGACAGTGTATAAAGTAGCTGCGCTAATACTGCTTAGTGCCCTCAGCAAAGGACAACTGCCGGAAGATGACTTCAGGATAATAAACAGACAAGGTACGTTGTCGACGTTTTCTTTTCTTCTGTCTTCACGTAAAAGTCTACCAAGAAGAACAGTTGCCGAGAATCGAGGTGAATCACGTGCAATCGAAGAAATAGGACTCAGTTCAGCGTGTCAACGCTTGACTGTGTCCTAACTCTTCGATTTAAGCTGATGATCATGGTGCTTTAATCAGACATCCCAGAATCAAGAATGCTGAAGTGAACATTCTTGAGGTGGTTCTAATCAGAGTTGTGTGTCGCGGGCGATGGGTTTCCCACACGGAACAAATATTTGTATGGCCTACAGGTAGTTGTTCCGGGTCTGGTTGTTTGTGTATGTGAGCTCAAATGTTTGTAAACGCACCCACGATACAGGAGAAATTCCTAGTGTGGGGCAAGTTCGTAAAAAAAATATCTAGTGCCAGTGGTGTCCTGACTGCGAAAAGTTTTTAGTTACTAAAGTTAACATATGTATCGAACCCGTGTATTTCTCCTCATAATGTATACGATACCATGGATAGAGAAGGAGAGGAAGACCAAAGAAAAGATGGATGGATTGTGTGATAGAAGTAAATGATAGCATGACGAATGACAAAGGAGAATGGAGGAAAAAGACGTGTTGTGCCGAAGATATATATACGATACAAATTGTAATTGGCCCTTTACATAGCATACGGTGAACCATGATCTTGTATCCCCGCAACCCCAGATGATACTAATCGATACCTCACACCGTTTACATTATAAGCCATTAACACCGACATCAAATATTTAGATCAAACCATCCATATGGTCCAATATTTACCATAAATCAAACATGTTTATTGTGCCTTACCGTGTATCTGTTTGTACAGTCAGTGTGAAAATAATCAACGCATGGTAATCGCTTAATCGCTACTATAAACATTAATCGCGATGACAGATACACGACAATTACTAGAACCCAATCACCCAAGATAACTTGGCATGCGGTGAAATATGGAACTACTACAAAAACGTTCTACATGTGGACGATTTCCTTAATAAGCAGCGCCATCATGAGATGTCAAGATATTCTGGTCATAGTGCACAATGTGTTGTTGCATATGTAATTACATTTACAAGTCAAACAGCTAGCCTAAATGTAAAGTAGAAAGTTAATTACTTCGCCTAACTGTTAGGTTAGCTAAAACTTTAGATCAGCCCCATGTTTTTCCAAGGGAGGTTTTACATTTGCGTGAACCGTGAATACTACAGTTATCTAAACTTCTAAACTAATATTTTATAGAGGAAAGTTTTGATTGTTTGTTTGTTTGCATTGAATAGGCTCCGAAACTACTGGTCCAATTTGAAAAATTCTTTCAGTGTTAGATAGCCCCTTTATCGAGGAAGGCTATAGGCTATATATCATCACGCTACGACCAATAGGAGTGGAGCAGCAATGAAAAATGTTGCAAAAACGGGCAAAATGTGACGCAAACGAAGTTGCGCCGGACAGCTAGTATAATATAATAGTAGTCGTCGAAGTGCTTTATTTTAGTCCAAAATCTAGTTATGTAAAGTAAGCTGTTGAGTCCAAAATTGCCCTCACTGCAGTTTTAACACAAACCTACTCTTTATTCAAATTTTATTGGCCTCGACTACTCTTGGAGTCTTGGCGCCGAATTTAGATTGTCTCCATAGAATTTGCGTGGGTCGATATTACATAAGGTTAGTATTAAAATCATCTAATTTGTTATTCAAACACGACGTCTAATCAATCAGTATTCCATGTACATAAGCTATGAAAAGAAACCTGACATTCAAGCTGTGATAGTTATCTTTTTTTTAATTTATGCTGAACGGGAGTTTGTCAACGGCTTTCCAGTCCTGGGATTATGCTAAATCTTTCTCAAAGATCGAGTTATATTATAAATCTGTTGTATAGCAAGAATAATAGGAAATACAGGGTGTATACGTACCCTTGACGAAGCTGTCAACCAAGTATTCTGTACCTACAACTAAGTAACTAAACGCAAAAAATAAAGAAAGAAAGAAAATTGTTTTTATTTGGCAAAATTATACAAAAAAAAATGATCAAACAAGACTAATAATGCCAAAATTATATTAAAATTATTTATTAATATTATATTATTTATTTATTATTGCTGGGCAGCGACATTTTGTTTTTGGTGATTAATTACGTTTTTCGGCAGAACTCAATTTAACGCACTCAAACCATTATTGTGCTCTATTGGGCGCATTGCAAAAAATAGTCCGGGGGTCGTGGAGGTATTTAAAGTAAAGTTATAATATAACATTAAAAACTTGTGAAAAAGTTGGAACTTTGACCCCCTAAATCTCCGAAACCTAAGAAGATTCCAGGTATGCTCTAAAACAAAAAAATACCACAATGGCGGGGAAAAGAAGTGCATATTCACGTCGTTTAGGGTATTTTTACACCCATTATAAATAAGACCTTTAACCTGAATGGAACTCTGGGTTGAAGTTTCCGTGCATAGAATAATGGCACGTCAGCGTAGCACAGCATAGCAAATAAGTATAGCATAAAACGTTCTAACTGCTGGAACACAGGTATTCTCTCTAAAAGAGGAATAGGCTATAATCCTCTACAGTTCCATTCCAGGTTGGTAGACGACACAAATACCAGCTCTGGATGCAAAATACTTCATAACCACGAAAAAAAAATCATGATGTATACAAATTACTTATTTGATTTTGATGTCTAGACCAGAGGCGCCAACTTTTTTTCTAATATAATATGATAAACCATTGATGACTATCGCTAGATCTTATTATTATACTAATGTTAATTTGATTGGATTGCCCCGTTGGTTTAGTCGCAAGTGTGACTGCGAAGTGTGAGGTCCTTGGTTCGATCCCAGGACGAGCAAAGTGTTATTGGGTTTTTCTATGGGGAATTTCTCAGTAACATCCATGGAGTCTGGATTTATGGACGGTTGATGACAATATTCTTGCCACTTTTTACATGAGACCTACTAATGAGTACTGTTAGGTGCCCCTCTGTCTACCCGTTCGAGGATTACAGGCTTGATGTTATGTTCAGAGGTCGGAATTATGTAGAGTTATTTGTGTACTTACACTGATTTCATACAGCGAAAGAATAAAGTATGCCTCAAATCCCGGGATTAATTTTAAAGAACAGAAAAGCCCCGTGATTTATTAAATAAAAAACATATTTATTTTTACACAATTTAAACCATCCGACATCGGATATCCGAAGTTGCAAAATTCCAATGCGCACACGCAAGAGAAGATCCATATTAATATCAACATTTTGATGCAAGTAAAAAAATAACTCTACCTAATTCCGACCTCTGGTTATGTTACATTTATTAATGCCTATTTTATTCTTTTCCAGATCTCCTAACGACAGACCATAGCGATGTCTTCGAGGACAGCACCACAGGATCGTTTTCGCAACTGCTGTTCGATGTGGCAAGGGACCAGGTTATCGTGGGCGCAAGGTGACTACCTAAATCTATTTATGTCTAGTCTGACTGCAATCCAACCTGTTCGGAAATAACTTGATTTAGTTCGCCTAGTTGTCTGAAAATTGGAATGTTGTTGGTTTATAGGTTTTTTGGGTGCATATATTGGGGTTCGTAGTTAGTGGAGTCTGTGTTTCCCGATAGCTACAATCTAGAGGTCTTTAAGTCAAGAGTGAATAGGTTTCTTCTAGGCAAGCGTGCTTCACCGTCGACCACATCATCTCTTACCATCAAGTGAGATAGTGGTCAAGCGCGAGCCTATAGATAATAAAAATAAAAAAATAATGTGTAAGTAGTAGTATTTCTTAAGCACTGTTTTGAGCTTTTACGGTTTATAAGTAAACTTACCCTATCACTTACGGGATATCATCATCATCTTCTACTTAGCCTTTTCCCAAACTATCTTGGGGTCGCCTTCCAGTCTACCCAGATGCAGCTGAGTACCAGTATTTTACATGAGGCGACTGCCTATCTGACCCCTACAACCCAGTAACTGGGTAATACGATACCCAGTTACTGGGATATCCTACTATTATTATCTCATCACACGATCATGGCGCTTGCGCTTTCGTCGAATTATTGGGAGCTCACAATAATTTATAATCACGGAAGATATTACGTTAGTTTAAGCGTAGTATTTCTTTTATGTTATTACGAGGAGAGCTAATTCTGAATTCTGTGATTAATATATTAGCTGATAGGGTAGACATGAGCTTTAGAAAGAAAGTCACAGCTGTCACTTGTGAGTGACAATGCCGACGCTTTGTAAGGTGAATTCACTTAGTATATCGCTCAATTCCGACAAAGATCACATTTCAAATTCAAAAATTTCGATATTACGATGTTGTTTGTAGTTGTTTATAAAATCAAACAAAGTAAGTATTAAATTAAGTAACGAAATAAGTAAAATAAACCTTTCATCTTTGATTAAAGTTTTCTATGAAAAGGCAATATTAAAATATTTTTAGTTTAACTTAAAAAAAACGATGTCCTGTATTTCTTATTTTTTATATGTCATTAGGTATTTATTTAACACTTCAAGTACAATGTACAGAGGCGGACTTAATGCCATAGGCATTTTCTGCCAGTCAACCTTTGAGTGATGCAGAGACTAACAGTGGTAGGTGTTGTAAGCTAGCCAGTTGTGCATAATTTTGAGTACAACAACCCTTTCAGAAGTTTTCCTTTATTTTAATAACACCTTGTATGAAGCTGGACATGATGCGGAAGGTTGTAACGGTAAGACCAAATTAAGGATTAATGTCCTAACAAAAATGGATTGAAGTAAAGGGAGACTAAGTATATTGAACAAAAATATTACTTTTCTACTGAGATAACTTCAGTAACTTAGTGACGTGGTAGTTTTGTATCTCTCGTTAATCTGATGTGTGTAGGCAAGTAAGAAACACCTGCAGTACTCGTAGAGTAATCGACTACTACCTGAGTCAGTGGATTTTCTCCAGAGTAACTTTAATGACCACAAAAGTGCTATAAATCCACAGAAAGCTGAATAATAAGTAGCTTATCTGGGATCAACCACATTTTAATCACCAGAGAAGTGATAAAACTTTCTTTAAAAGCTCCCATAATGTTCTAGTTTCCAATAATTAATGCTGTTTTAATAAACATTTTACAGCTTCTTATAATGAGCATTTAATAATCTCCTCTGGTGTAAATTTTATAGAACCTTGATGAAGTTTATAACTCTATTATAGGTCGAACTGTTATCATCATAAAACGATGAAGCTACCATAGAGAAATTGAAAAGTTAGATCCGTTACAAATGGATCAGAAAATATATCTGCCTATTTCTAGTAGAGATAGGCAGATAGGTAAACCATTTATACAGTGCACACAAAAGACGTAGTACAACACACAGAAGCACAATTAAATTATAATATAATACCTATACAGTGTGTAACGGAAAGGGTATATACATACTTAAGGGTGTGCTACAGACCATCAAACTGAACATGTTTCTCCAGAAACAAACATCGTAATAACGAAAAATTATCTGCTGCCCCATACAAAATTTAAATACCTATTTGACCCACATGTATGGGGCAGCTGATCTTTTTTTCGCTATGATCATTTTTCTTTGTGGAGAAACTTGTTCAGTTTGATGGTCTGTAGCACACCGTTAAGTATGTATATACCCTTTCCGTTACATCCTGTATACAAGGTGCCAATATACAAAAAGAAAAAAAAACATATTTATAAAAGCATAAAGCATGAAGTAGCATATGTGTCTATAACGTTCCCACTGATGGGCCGTGATCCACCGCGGGCGCATTGCGCTTTGGTGTCTGATGTCTCATGTCTTCGAATTTGTGCCGGTTATCCCACAATGTTGTCCTTCACCGTTTTGAGCTCACGAATCATATTTTGTAACCTGAAACTTACCTGCAAATGGCAAATAACCTAAGATGTGCGTTGCGTGTACCTGTACATGGAAATCTAAATTGAATCGGTTGAAAATTTGGCAACAAGTTTAACGTCTTCTTCTTCTTTAGAAGCATGATCATCATCATCAGCCTATAATGTTCCCACTGCTGGGACAAAAGCCTCCTCTCTATGAGAGTGAGTGGGCTATAATCAACCACGCGAGCCCAGGGCGGGTTGGTAGATGTCACATGTCTTCGAATTTTTTGTTCTAGAATATTTCCGAATAGGTTCGAAACCACGGCTTACTGCTCGTAAGTCGGGGCTGCCACCAGCCACCATTGAGCACCGCTGCTCTCTTTAGTAGCATCAGTTCCTGTAAATCTTTTTTAGGGTTCCGTACCCAAAGGGTCAAACGGGACCCTATTACTGAGACTTCGCTGTCCGTCCGTCCGTCCGTCCGTCCGTCCGTCCGTCCGTCCATCCGTCCGTCCGTCCGTCCGTCCGTCCGTCTGTCACCAGGCTGTATCTCATGAACTGTGATAGTTAGCCAGTTGAAATTTCTACAGATTATGTATTTCTGTTGACGCTATAACAACAAATAATAAAAATAGAAAAAAATAAATATTTAAGGGGGGCTCCCATACAAAAAAGTTTATTTTTTTTTCGTTTTTATAAATGATGGTACGGAACCCTTCGTGCGCGAGTCCGACTCGCACTTGGCCGGTTTTTTGTGTTGATTCAACAGTATCTATTTAACGGACTAAAACATAGTCCTTATTATAGAATCGTAATGGAAATAGAATATAGATGCAATTCTCAAGTGCTACGAGTATGGTGGGTTAACAAACTGTGGGGGCGTTATAATCTTAAATCGATTGATAAAGCTATCTCAGCGCAGAGTTATAGGACGTCCGTGAATAATGCAGTTTTTATTATACAGTGAGCTTACTTTATGTTTTAGTTATAAAACTTAAAGACCAGTTATTCGAAGAGAATTTTAAGGGGGAGAATCGGACATCGCTTTTCTTCATATGTTATGGAGTGAGTTTCTAAAAGCTTGGCTTTGCATTGGCAGTTCGATGTAACATGCTGGCTCGTAGGTTTGCACGTTGTAAGTACTAGAGAGGTAAAAATTACACTCTTTAGAGCCTATTGCCAATATATGTACACTTGCGCCCTATGGGTCGGCTAAATAAAATATTTGTACAATGCTCTGCGGGTCCAATATAATAACGCCTTCAAGTTTATGTTGGGACTACCGCGTTAGCAGTGCATGATGTTTGCGGAGAATGGCGAGTCTGATTTTTACGGTCTTATGCGGACACGAATAGCTAGCAACCCTGATGCGGCGAGTGCGCGGTAGCTCTAACAGACTGGTGGCTATCGTGGCCGACAGGATGGACAGTCCAATAATGTGGCATTGGATGACCACTCATCGTGCGTCTTTCATATATTTAAAATATGTTCTTAAAATATAGTTTTAATATAGTGTAGTTTTCTAAAATTATTATGTTTTTAAATATGGACTTATTTGGTCTGAAATAATTTATTATTATAATATGTTTATTATTATTATATTATTAAAAAAAAATGATATGGAAAGCATTGATCTTGGAAATACATTACTCATGCGACCAAAAAAAAATCTTATTACTTTTTTAAGATAAATTAACATAAATATAAAGCTGTCAGTATTTTTTTAAGATTTAGGAATGCATTATTTAAAAAAAAAAAACTAAATCAAAACCAAATCCTTGTCTAACTTATTGCACATTGTCTATCCGTATAATATATAGCTTACGTTGAAATAATGTTTCATCATCATCATCATCATCATTTCAGCCCGAAAGACGTCCACTGCTGGACATGGGCCTCTCCCAAGAAGGGGGGTTTTGCCATAATCGCCACGCTTGGCAGGCGGGTTGGCGATCGCAGTACGGTTGTTACGAAAGCACGGAGAACGCTGCTGCCCATTGTCTGGCAAATCCCTTAGTCGCCTCTTACGACACCCACGGGAAGATATGGGATGGTGCTATTCTTTACGTCCGACACCACACGGACGAAATAATGTTTATCATAATTAAAATGCTACTTATTACGATCAAAATGAAATGAAACAAAATCATAACTTAAGAAGATAACAGAACTCAGAACATTTTTCAAGTTACAAAGCCACATACGTATAAATCATTAAAAAAAATGAACCCTTATCGTACTTTAACAGCATTTTAATGCGATAGCATTGCTTACTCTAATAACTCGTTCAAACATGCAGTCATTCACCTGCTCAACTTATGATATAAGATAGTGTTATCATTACGACAGCTTGTTACTCAGCCTGCCAGCCGATTTAATTAACAATTACCGTTTATTTTTAGGGTTCCGTATCCAAAGAGTGCATACGGGGCCTTATAACTAAGGCTCCGCTGTCTGTCTATCGGTCTATCTGTCCATCAGTCGGTTTGTCTGTCTGTCACAGGCCAGTATCTTATGAGCCGTAATACATAGACACTAAAATTTTCCTAGTGTGTACTATGGCCGTTTTGACATATTCGTCGTGTTTTCTTCTTCAGGTGGTACGGAACTCATCGTTAGTCCGAGTCGCACTTAGCTGGTTACTAAATAAGTGCGGTAAATTGACCGTGAGAGCTTTTTAATAACCGTCGCGGTAAGCAATGAATATGCGTTTTTAAAAGGCTTTTTGGTCGCAAATGACTTCATAAATTATTGGAAACTGGTTAATTTGAAACACATTTTAATGCCTTTATTGATCTTGCAAAAGTTTACTTTATAAGGATACTCTGATGAAGACAATTGCGGATGAATAAACACTTACACGCAATTCTTTCTCACACTGTCAGTCACTTTGAAATGTACATGCGGCAACAAAAATACTTTTCATCCCACCATCTCGGAAAGAGTATTTTTACTCTTCGATATCTGAGTGCAAAAGCCGTTTTTATTCTCTAGAGGATAAAGTAAATTGAATTTCGAACATCGTGTGCACTAAGTTTGTGAATTAAAAAAAACATTAAACCTATTTACTGCTACCTCTATGGTGCCGAATATATCATACAACTTTTTTTTAATTTGTTAAAAACTTAGACTCGGAACCTTCTTGGTGTTCTTTTTTCAATTTGCTTTGTACGCGGTTCTTTACGCGGCATTTTTTCACGTCATTGTTAATTATACCGTAATATTATTTTGTTATAATTTAAAGATTATTCTGTAATACTTACCTGTCATAATGTAGTAATTAATACCTAAACTGAAATAAAAGTGTACCTATCTTGTGATTGTAAACGTTTTTTTTTGCATTTAGTCATTTCCTCGCTGAGGTGGAATGAAAAGTTACGTGTTGCACTCGAGTGCAAAGATTTTTCACCTCGTGCTCTTTTGATTCCCTCGCTAACGCTCAGGATTCTAATTTTGAATCACTCGCTGCGCTCGTGATTCAATTTTAGAATCCTTCGCTTGCTCGGTCATCAAAATTGAACACGCGGTTAAAAAGCAACTTTGCACTCTTGTATAACAAATAACTATTTTGGAACGTTCTTATTTGACTTTAATATGCATTTTATAAGGCCTATGTCCAGCAGTGGACGTCTTTCGGCTAAAATGATGATGATGATGATGCATTTTATTGGATAATGAGTAACTATATTCCAAAAAACGATTCTTATTATTCTGTATCACATACAGAGTGCTAAGGACCGTTTTTTCACAGAGCTTGACGCTTAAAGAAAACATAAAAGCACGAAAAATGCCACCAGCATTATGCTGAGCAATGGTCATTTTACGTGGCTGTAATGCGATTTTCTCTGACTTATTAATTTTTCGTACTTTTATGTTTTCTTTAATAGTCAAGCTCTGTACAAATATAAGTATATTGAATACGTTTTTTTCCATAAGCATACATAGATGCAAGTCAGTTCTAGGCATCGATCTGTATTTAACTGTCATTATTTCTAATTGAGTCAAAGTCAATAGTAAGGGTCGGTACGTGTCACTTACATAGACAGACTGGTAATTACTGACCGATACTTAAACACGTGATTGTACTGATGATAACAAACAACTTTCCCAAAGTTTTTTTTTTTATACTCACATTTACTTTGATCACAAGCTGATAGACGACTTTTGTATTATTGTGATAAATAGTGATCGGATATTCGGACGCATATTTACCTAAAGTACGTTCTTTCCTGGCAAAAGGTAAAAAAGTATGGAAGCGACTATTTAAATGCCAATATTGTCGCTGTCGCGGGATTGCGAAATTTCGTAATTCTTTAGTAATTATAAAATGTAGTACTTACTCAAAATATCGTAACGAATATTTTAAATTTATTTAAAACCTGGCAAGTTTGTTGAAAATAACAAGGAAAAAAATACAACAACTATTTGAATTCGTAATTTTGTGCTGAAATGTCGAATGCTAAAACAAAATGGTAAATATGTCTGGGCATAATTCATTTGGAGCTAAACGAAAAAGTAACTAGACCAGCTTTTATTTAAATAAAACTCCTTTTCCCATACTGACGCGCGCTCCATACTAGTCAACACTCAAACTTTAGGTAAATATGCATCCGAATATTTGATCTCTAGTGATAAAACTGAATGAGTATAAAAAAAAATGTTTCTTTGGGAAAGTTGTTTGTTACTTATTATGAGTATAATCACGTGTTTAAGTATAGGTCACTATTACCAGTCACCCTATATAACTAACTAGCTGTCCCGCGCTACTTCGTCCTCGCCACATTTTCCCCGTTTTCGCAATATTTTTCATTGCTGCTCCGCTCCTTTTGAACGTAGCGTGATGATATATAGCCTATAGCCTTCCTCGATAAATGGGCTATATAACACTGAAAGATTTTTTCAAATTGGATCAGTAGTTCCTGAGATTAGCGCGTTCAAGCAAACAAACAAACAAACAAACTCTTCAGCTTTATAATATTATTAGTATAGATGAAGTGTGGCACACAGTCATTAAACGTCATTAGCACAGCCTATAACGTTAAGTTCCAACTGAATCGATATTGTCCAATAAACATGTAATATTATTGCGATATTTACACTCAACATTTAACCTCTGCGCACTAATTAGCGGAATAAATAATTAGGGACGCACCATAAAATGAGAAATGTATTTATAAGTTTACTCAGAAATCTAAGTAGGTCCTGCTGTCAATAAGTCTTCGTTTAGAATAGTGACAAAGCGGTAAAGAAAAACTGAGGATATTGGCAATAAAAAATCGAAGACATGTGACATCTACCATTCAAACCGCGTGGTGGAACGGCTGTTTCAATAGTCAGTAGTGTATTTTAAGATTTGACACCCCTGGCCATTAAACGTTTTGTCACCCCGCAATTTTACAAAAAAAATGAAAAAGTTTTTGAGGATATTTGTTACTCTTTCATACAAAAACTACTGAACGGATTTGGTTGTTTGGCACACTGATAGTTTATAACAGGGATTAACACATAGGATACTTTTTATCCCAGTAAGTACGATCTCGTGTGACAATTACTGAACTCCACGCTGGCAAAGCCGCTTGCTAAAACTAGTAATCTATCTATCTTCTATATATAAATTACGCGTCACGTTGTTTGTCCGGGATGGACTCCTAAACTACTTAACCGATTTTAGTCAAATTTGCACACCGTGCGCAGTTATATATTATTGCATATTAAGTCACAATTATCTGTTAGCTCCAAACGATTCTAACAGATGGCGGTATCTGTTTTCTGGATTGAGTAAGTATTCAATAGATGGCGCTGTATAGAAGCGGAGCAGCAGTGAAAAATATTCCGCAAACGGGGAAAATGTGACGCAGACGAAGTTGCGCCGGACAGCTAGTTTCAAATATATACCTTGCGTACTACCCCGAACAAAGAGAGCTAGTCAGCCATTCACAAGTAGGTACTATGCACTAGTAATCCATCTCAAAACTCAAGATAGAAAGTTAATCGGTTTCATATCTTAAACCGTCACATCACGCCAGCATTTCTCTAGAACTAATCGTCCTGTTCTAGCCTCTCACAGTCCTTATCTAAACCAATTTCAGGTTCCACCGTACTTAATTCCTAAATCCGGCCATGTTACTTCAAATCAAGGCCGACATGAGATTCATTGATCCTGCTCAAGTCAGGCACAGTTATTATCTAAAACTCGATCTTAAAATTGCAATAGCATTAAGTATATTTTACATTGCAAAGTTGTCTTGAACATAGGAACTCGTTTTCCATATAGGGAAGGGAGATTCTAGGTCTTCTTTTAGATTCTTGATCTAGAAATACTTGGTAATCGTTGCATAGATTTACTGCTCCGAGTTGCGAAGAGAGATCGCATATTCGATCTCCTATTTCTAAATCTGAGCCAAATCGAAGTCATTATTTTGAGGCCTGTTTTAATGCATCCGGAAAACCACTACCTTACAGACAAAGAATATGTGAATTATGTCAGAAATGTTTACCCTGATTTGGAAGGTGGTGAAGCAGATCTCAGCTTACTTGACTTGAAATCCTTTGCTTTTCTACGTTATTATTACTCCATCGCAAATGATTTCAAAGTCGATCTAGGCCTCTCAAAACTTTTGCAACTGTCTAAAATTATTATAAACAAATAGGCAGTTAGTGCTGCAGTTAACCGCAGAAAGTTTGCTTCTTGGACCGGCACTTGACTTGAAATACCGCAGGAATTCTTCACTATAAATTCGTGACCCAATACTCCTAATTACAGTAACATGTGTGAATCGAAAGCCGAGAACTCGAGAATTTCCTCGGCATTAAGACGAATGTTAGCTGAGTGTTATTACGATTGTCTATTAACACTTACAGTTATAATCTATGGATTCGGTTCAGTGCTAGGGTTGCCACAGGGAAGGAGAAAGGAAATAGGCGTCTTAGACATTGTTTGGGGATCTACATTTATGTTCCTTTTTTTGTGCAATGGATTTTTCTTTTGGTTAGAACGACGTGTCGATCCATTCAACATTTTTGGTGATTTTAGGGGAATAGATTTAGTTTGCAAAGCAAAGAATGGGTGAAGTATTTTGTCTTTGATTCTTTATTTCATATAATTATCCTAGAGCCATATTCTGCCCGTCCGTGTCCCATGTTACTTTGGGGCAGCACATCACGTTTTTTTCTTCCATTCTCTCCTGTCACTCGTCACGCTATCATTTACATTATATTCTTCTATCTGAGAGTAAGCACGCACTACCGAGTTCTTTGCCAGTCA
The DNA here is from genome assembly GCA_949152445.1 of Cerastis rubricosa. Lineage (NCBI taxonomy): Eukaryota > Metazoa > Arthropoda > Insecta > Lepidoptera > Noctuidae > Cerastis > Cerastis rubricosa. Next base: position 8,741,516 of record OX424547.1, read on the forward strand.
GCAACTTTTCAACCTTATAACTTAGAGCATAAGGATGAAAAGTAACAGACCGTCAGTGAACTTGGTAGTCCGTAGTAGTATTAGATCGGTTGTGTAACTTGTAACAAGGGTAGCTAATTAACGACCAAACTCTGGATAACCTCCGCTGTAGCAACAGCGATGGTAGCCCTATATGCTCCACAAACGAAGCGGCATAGATGAAACACCAGGAAGTGCCAGTGTTTGCCACATAGTGTCAATATGTGTGCCGTGAACATTTGGCTCAGCTATTAAACCATTTTGTTTGTTCATGTGCTTTTCAAACACGCATCAAGGCACGCGCCTGCCGTAGTACCGAAATGTGTGAAGTTTATTGTATAAACATAAGTTAATGTTCGGCCTGCATCGTTCTAATTTGACATTTATTTTGGTAATTATTGTGGATGTTTACATAAGTCATAATTTCGTCATCCTGTATCATGATATTATCAGGCCTTTAGAAAAAAATGCTGGATTTCTTTTACTCCTGCTTGACAACAAACTTTGTAATCCATTAAATATTCTGCTAGTCACCAAAACAGATTTCTGTCAATTACTGAGTGCGGCGACACTACATTGTTTTTTTACGAAGTCGCCAAGCCCTTTAGTTGATTGCTACAAACTAACTGACCAATTTCGTGTAGTTTTTAGGGTTCCGTACCCAAAGGGTCAAACGGGACCCTATTACTGAGACTTCGCTGTCCGTCCGTCCGTCCGTCTGTCACCAGGCTGTATCTCATGAACCGTGATAGTTAGCCAGTTGAATTGTTTACAGATTATGTATTTCTGTTGATGCTATAACAACTAAAAACAGAATAAAATAAATATTTAAGGGGGGCTCCCATACAAAAAAGTGTTTTTTTTTCTCGCTTTTTATATATAATGGTACGGAACCCTTCGTGCGCGAGTCCGACTCGCACTTGGCCGGTTTTTCTAGTTTCTAATGTTTAACCAATAACTTGTACGTGTGGTGTAACTGTTAGTGTAAGTTGGTTATGAATAAATAAATAAATAAATAAAACTTATGAATTCTCCAATGCTCAATATAAGTATGTAGTTCTAAAATTTGTTACTGATTGTCTCATTACGAAATATTACTCTATCCAATATGTAGTCAATACCCTCAACCACATTGGCTACATGAATAACTTCGATACCGTTCCGATCGGTAACGCTATCGATTACAACGGCGTAGCATTGATATTCGATCCTGCGGCAATCGAATAGTATATGGTTACTTACACATGTTCCGATTTATTCAAACTACTGCTTGTGTAACGATTTAAATTTCCTAGATATTTAAAATTTGATCTAGGTGATTAGATTACGAGGTGTATGCGAAAATAGTGTTTAGATATGCAAGCAAATTGCATTTTTTCACCTACTTTATAATTCGACGCCGAGCAGTCTACGTAGTTCTAGATAAAAAAATTCAATGTCGTTGGATTGATAAGAGTAATGTGGAATTATTGGTTGGATTTATATGATTTATTGCCCTCTAAGTTATTCAAGGATAAAATTTACGCAATGGGGATTTGCTATCTCATTGTCATCATTATTGGATTATGTAGCTAGGTTGTTAAATATTTGCATTGTTAACAAGCAAGTTTTCAAGTGCTGCATACAACAAGCAAGTTATCAAGTACACACACACACTTGAACACAATACCTAATCTCTATTGTGTGAAATTCTGGGAATTACCTTAGTCATATTTGATCAAAAAAGCTCTCTAATATTTACCAATAATATTAGTAATTTCGGGGATGTTTGCTACATACAACATCATAATCGCGAAAAAGAAAATTAGCGATCCAATACATTTGGGTAGTTTGAAGTTATGTATGGCACAGCAGATAATTTTTTCGCTGTTGGTTCCATACAGAAAGTTGTTCGGTTTGATGATACCCCACACCCTTCCACACTTGTGATACACTTTATAGAAAAAGAAATTGTCAGATCTGTTTTAAATCGTCTCCAGTACTGTTTCACTTACCCTCTCTCTCTCAGACGTTTTTCCATAGGACAGAGGCAACGATTTGTTTACCTTTTTTGAAATATACCGTTGACTTAAAAACATAACTAATTCATAATTTATTTTCTTTTCCTAGGGATGCCCTCTTCCGATTATCGCTACGAGGTCTAGGCGTGTTAGAGCGCGCTGATTGGCTGGCCTCCACCGACAAGACGAACACGTGTCAGATGAAGGGGCAGACGGAACACGACTGTAGGAACTACATCAAAGTGCTGCTGCTACATGGGCACAAGCTGTTCGCTTGTGGGACGCACGCGTTCAGCCCTGTTTGCAGCTGGCGAGAGGTATTTGGAATTGATCTTTGGTTCTTTACTAACATTTATCCCGTAGTATCTTGTACACAAACTCTTAAGGTTTATAAAAGTTCTGAGTTCCTGGTAATGTACCACTAAAGCTCGGACGATGATGAGGATTAAGAGGTACAGGTGATAGATGAGAAAGGAATTTTCGTAATTAAATTTACTGGAGGATTTAACGAAGGGTTCACTAAGTATTAAAAAAACCGGCTAACTGCGAGTCTTACTCGCACACAGGGTTCCATAGCCCCAAACAATATTATAACTTTGAACGGTCATTCATTGGTAAACTTCCACTCAACCGCAAAATTAAATTTGTTTTTCATAGTATGTATATGAAAAACAAGGTTACTGCTGCAGTTTGATGAAAAAGACCCATATCTCAAAAACTAAACATCATATCTTATTGAAACCAATTTTCGTTGATAGTTTTTTTTACGTTCTACAATCCTAAATATTTTCAGAAATTTCCTACTCTTACTTTAAAAATTAGAGGGGGGGGGGGGGGAGACAAACATTTTACCACTTTGGCTTGTAGCTCTCGCGCAAACTATTCAGTTTAGAAAAAAATGATATTAGAAACCTCAATATCATTTTTGAAGACCTATCCATAGATACCACATACAAAAGCGATTGATTGATTGATATCCTCAATAAACACTAAAACTAAACGTGAAGAAATATTCCAATCACATGAACTTGTAATTAAGTATGGAGTTCCTCAAGGTAGTGTGTTGGGCCCTCCACTATTCATATTGTATATTAATGACCTACCTAAATATGTCGATCAACCTGTGACCCTCTTTGCTGACGACAGTACGATAACAATACAATGCGATACTAAAGACAAATATAAAAGTGACATTAATAATTCTCTTAAATCAATAATAAAATATTTGGATAATAACAATTTAAAAATAAACCTCAATAAAACTAATATTATGCATTTCAGTCAACGCTTACCAACTTTATCTGATCTTAAGGTCCAATATAATGACAAAATAATTGAGGAAGTTAATTCTGCTAAATTTCTCGGTGTGACTTTTGACAAAAAGTTAAATTGGAAAGAACATCTTGAAACCTTAACCAAAAAAAATTAGTAACTCTTCCTATGCCCTACACAAGTTAGTTCCTGTGCTTAACATTGACGCATTGCTAATAGCTTACCACGGCCTAGTTTCATCGCATCTAAGGTATGGAATTATCTTTTGGGGCAATTCGACTGACAAGGATATACCTTTCAAAGCCCAAAAACGGTGTATTAGGACAATGTTTAAATTAGATTCGAGGGTCAGTTGTAAACCATATTTCATTAGGTACAACATACTCACGTTACCGTCTTTGTACATCTTCGAAGTTGTCATGTTTGTAAAATGTAATCGGCAATTATTTCCACGCATGGCAGACAAAGTCAGTCGCGTCAGACGCGATAACACTATGCTTTGCTCACATGTCTCTAAAACAGCATTAATGCGGAAAAGTGTATTTTGCATGGCACCCTTATTATTTAATAAACTTCCAAAGGGATGGAGGGAACTAAGTGCACACATCCTAAAAAAGCGGCTAAAAGGGTATCTAGTTGGGAAAGCGTACTACAGTATTTCAGAATTTTTAAATGACAAAGTGTAATATTAATATTTTTATAATTTTTGCAATTTATAATTACAATTTAATTCAAGTTTATAATTTATTGTTTGAATCTAATTTTTATAGTTTGCGTGAGAATTTAAAATGTTTGAAGCTCTGTTTTTTGTAATAACTTTTACTGTATATTTGTATGCCACTAAGGCCGAACATGATGGATCTTTTTTGTTTATGAACAACCTGCATGCCTTGTATGTATACTCATGTTTCCACAAATAAATGTCTTGTCTTGTCTTGTCTTGTCTTGATGAAAAAAAAAATTTGGGTTTCAGTTCTAAGTATGAGGAACCCCCAAATTTATTGTATTTTTTTCAATTTTTGTGTAAAAATCTTAATGCGGTTCACAGAAAATATCTACTTACCAAATTTCAACAGTAAAAAGTGGCTGTGACATACGGACGGACAGACAGACATGACGAATCTATAAGAGTTCTGTTTTTTGCCATTTCGCTACGGAACCCTAAAAAGGGGTTGTGGAGGTCGGACAGGCAGTCGCTCCATGTAAAATTCTAGTATTCAGCTGCATGCGGTTAGACTGGAAGCCGGCCCAACAAAAAAAGCTGAAGTTAATGAAAAGGCTAGCAAAATAATGGAGGATGACATTTGCTCGCGAGTATCAGGAAAAGATAATCTCTCATTAACAAATACCACAGATCCACCACGACTTCTAACAAGTATCTGTAGGACAAATAAATATTTTCCCAAGTGAGAATCGAACTTACAACCGGTATCGCAGAAGTCAAATGTTACGCGACTGCGCTAAAATCTTGTTTATGATTCTAAAGTCGTGCTGCCGTAAAGTGTGTACTTAAAGAATACTTGAATATTCAAATCGAATTTGTATATAAGCACACAATAAATGTTTAGCTAACACTTTCGGTGTTCAAGCCAGTTTTTCTAGTTCTGGAAATCAAGTCAAAGAAATTATAGCATTAGTTTACCATTTACAAAATTCAATCTCTATTTGGATCCGTGAGTATCGTAGAAGACTCATATGATGTGAGAGCTCATGTTCAATCGTCTGTTCGTTGACCGTCTGTTATTGCAAATCTTCTTCATCCTGCTAAATCGATTTATTTGTCTTCGTTTACTAACTATGTACATTATTACAATTAAAAACTGAAATAAACTAACAACAACCTTTAAAAGGGCATCAAAAAGCTCCTGCTCAACGCTGTCAGCTGGTAACGTGCCCGTGACTGGCGGCGTTGCCACGTTGCATGGCAACACTTAGCCTTTTGCTATTATTTACTTAGACAGAGAATAGACTATTTAATTTTATTTGACAGGACACTCTTACATCAGACATTTTTCTCCCTTAAATTTTACTAATCAGTCAGTGTCTGTAATATGATGATCAGATAAATAAAGACATGATTATTTAGGATCAGCAAAACTTTTTCTTCTTTTTCGTAAAAATATCACCTTCACCTTTTCTGTTAGAGAGACCTAATATTTCCTGACTGAAAGTCTATCCCTTACGTAAAATTGACTAACCAGAGCCTTCTTCTCCATCAGATCGAGTCAATAAGAACGGTAACGGAGTGGGTGACGGGGGTAGCAAACTGCCCGTACAATCCTCAGTCCAACGTGACTGCGATCCTTGCCAGCAATGGAGAGTACTACGCTGGTACTCCTACTGACTTCGCTAGCTCCGATACGGCTATATGCAGGTAAATTAATTGAACTGTTTCATTTGAAAGGGATGTTATACAACATAGGTTGTTTCTGAAGTTGCTGGGGAGTTTGTTCTGCAGAAGAAGAAAGAAGAAGATGTTTCTTCTCAGCTACATCACTAGGAAGTGGTGAACGGCGGGCGTTTTGGGGGACCGTCTCTTGAACTTTGAATAATTTGAATAAATGACTTTTGTTTTTTTTTGCTGTGGAGCTTTTTCTGTAGTCAGAATAATAATTGTTATAATCTTCATCAGCCTATAATGTTCCCACTGCTGGGACACAGGTAGGGTTGCCAACTTTTTTTTACAAAAAATGAAGTAAATTTAGGGCTGAGAAGAATATTATTAAACAGTATTTTAGAAAAATAAACAGTATTTTATTTATTTAATGTTTTAAATATATATTTTTTAGACATAGAATATTTGACATTGACAAATTCGTTCTGAAACTCCATTATTGTGATTTATTTGTGGCTGCGCTGTACAGAGCGCCCTCTGACTAAATAAAAAATTCTAAGACTTATAGTGTTAAGCATTTTGATTCTGAAAACAGTATTTTGTATACTTTATTTTTGTTCAACAGTAAAAAGTATAATGTGGTGAAAAACAGTATAAAACTGTTTTTAACAGTATAGCTGGCAACCCTAGACACAGGCCTCCTCGCTATGAGAAGGAGTGGGCCATCCACCACGCGGGCTCAGTGCGGGTTGGTAGATGTCACATGTCTTCTAATTTTTAGCTCTAGGACATGCCGGTTTCCTCACGATGTTTTCATTCACCGTTTTTGAGAGCAGCGGTGATGAAATAAATTACACAAAGTGATGCGCCTGCCTGGGTTCGAACCCACGGTTTACTGCTCGTAAGTCGGGGCTGCCACCGCTAACAATTGAGAGCAACGGTGGCCCCGTTGCTCTCAATTGTTATAGTACTAACTTAATTGACCGGGTATTTAAATCGCAAGTTCTGTCATTCTTTGATGGCAGTTATATCAAATGGCTATAACACGAGAAATTGTTATTAAGTTATAAGTGTCAGACCCCTACGTCTGACTCTTACAACTGAGTAACAATTAATCTGTAAATTAATAAGTTACAATATTTCTTCTTAACGGTAGAAGTTCTTTAATAGTAGAACAACTATGTTAACTATTTCTCCTATTTGCACCTAATTTTCCTAGCAATAAGGCTTATGGCTGTGTGACACTGTGGCACACATAAGACTTTCATATATGGCACCGCACCAGTCTCTTGGTTTTTGCATTTCCTTGATTACCGGTAGTGACCACATGCCACTAATCAGGTGGGCTAGTAATCAGTTTGTCAAAGCAATTGACGGCATAAATTCTATACTATTGATAGTGTAGATGCGAAGTTATCTAATTTGTCTGTCTGTCTCCTTAACAGCTGAACGGATTGGATGATGGGCATACATTTCACATACATTATCATCATACACACATCATCATTCTCATTTCATCATTTATTGTTTTACTTTTAATTTTGTTTTTTTTTTTTTTTTAGCTTCTGTGTTATGTGCTATGTCTTTTGTGTTCACTGAATAAATGATTTATCTATTTATAAACTATTATTTGGGTTTGAGCCTAGGATGTATTATTCCGGTAGGATAATTCCCGTGGGATAATTACCAAAAGCCAAGCAAGCGAAGCCGCGGCGGTTAAATCCTGTTGGATTTAATTCTCCACTTATCCATATTGCATGTTTTAAAGAGCCGGAGCCCTACTGCCCTATTTCATCATGAGAAGCTAACTTACGTTCAGTTGCCAGGGGACTTTGTTAGTAGTACCAAGTCATAACCTCACGCCTGTAATCCCCGAAAGGTAAAGTAGAGGTGTACCTACTTAATAGTAGACCCACATTTCGCCAGTTATGTTTTAAGTCCCATGTAAGGGGTGAGCGTACTGCCATACTGAGAAATTCCTGATTGAAAAACTCAGTAACACTTGGCCCGACCTGAAAACTCAAACTCAAACTCAAAGCGTGTATTTCAATTACACCATTATAGGCACTTTTGAAAGTAAAAAAAAAAAATCACGAAGCTACAGTCCCAGTCACAAGGCATAATAACTTGTGAAAGTACTGTAGTTGCCCATTCCAAAGCGAAAATTTCTATGGAGAAGAATGGGCAAGAAACTCCATGGACGCTCTTTTAAATCCTGGGAATTGACCAAGGCTCCTCAGTAGTCGGACCACTAACTCAACGAGACAGTCAAACTACCAAGTCATAAACTCACATTTCTACTATAAGAAGTTAGTAGTGTTACAAACGTAACGACTAGGTGGCACCGCGCTAATTTGATATCGATATACAGGTCAGTAAATTATTCGTTTGATATCGATAATCGGCCTTGTGTATTTTAGTGTTGTATTATTTTGTCACTTATCTATTTTCGCAATCCTAGTAGCGTCGATTAGATTAACTCCACATTTAACTTTTATTAGATTTGTACTAAATATAAGAAGATACACTGTTAAGTATATAATAGCTTCGAGTTTTTTTTGTTTTTTGACTTTCAAAAGTGCCTGTAATGGTCTAATTGAAATAAACGCTTTAAGTTTGAGTTGTTTGTTTCCATGTAAGTTTTATACTTACAGATAATGGGTATGAATGGCAATTGAAAGTACCGGTTACCTCGTCATCATCATCATTTCAGCCGAAAGACGTCCACTGCTGGACATAGGCCTCCCCCAAGAAGGGGGGGTTTTGCCATAATTGCCACGCTTGGCAGGCGGGTTGGCGATCGCAGTACGGTTGTTACAAAAGCACAGAGAACGCTGCTGCCCATTCTCTGCTAAGTCCCTTAGTCGCCTCTTACGACACCCACGGGAAGACATGGGATGGTGCTATTCTTTACGTCCGACACCATACAGAACTACCAATCTATATCTAGGTGATATTTTTGGGTAACTACCGGTTACCTAAAAATATCTTATTCCTTTAATTGATCCAATAGGTATAACTATCAGTATAAGGCTTTATACCCCTAACAATATCAATAGGACAGATATTGGCAACTTAATAAATAGAATCTACCAACAACAACAACATACATTTATTTTCATGCAACTTTGGCCCATAGATAAATGCCTTACAGTCTAACATACATATGATAAAATATAATATGTGTTAGTAAATAAAACCTAAAAACTACATATGTTAATAACACTTCACTTGTACACTATGTCACTGAGCGTTCATGTGACACATGCCGGTGGAAGCGATCAAGCGACGGAACACCACTCCCCGCGGCCAAAAGACCAATGATCATTATTATAAAAATCTCCATTGTGTCATGAAAGTGTGAAAGAAACGGGACGTTTAAACCTATAACAGTCACTCTTTTCGCCAGATAGTTTAAAAAATGTCATAGCATAGAAAGAACCATACGAAAAACGATTTCCAGTCTTAACCGTGTATAAATATAAACTAATTTTGTTGTTAACAGGAGCCAAGGCGCCGCCGCCCACGACTCACCGATGCTCCGTACAACCCAGTACGACCTGAACTGGCTGAACGAGCCCCAGTTTGTGGGCAGCTTCGAAGACGACCAGTTCGTCTACTTCGTGTTCAGGGAGGTCGCTGTCGAGTTCATGAATTGTGGGAAGGTAAGATTTCAATATAGACCATTTGGAACTGCGTGGATTGGGCTTTACCAACTAGCTTCCTTTTTTTTTTGGTAAATATTATTATTGTGAAAGAAAAGGTAACGGTAATAGTAACTGCCGCTCGGGTCAATCTTCAGGTTAAGCCGCGCTTGCCTAGGTTGGCCCGTGGATGGGTGACCACCCATCACATACCGAGTTTCCTCCATGCCTCGGTAAGCTGTTGTTATTTCTAGATCTTGTGGTCCTGCTTGTTATTTCCGTCGACGTTTGACGTCGTTTGACAGTCGTCACAGGCAAGTGGTTCGAAAATCTGAGAAGCTGTCTCACCAAGTGGTATCGTATTACCCAGTACTAACTGGGTTGTGAAGGTCAGATAGAATACTGTTGTTCAACTGCACCCGGTCTAACTGGAAGCGTGAAAAGTAGTCAATCGCCATAGTACGTTAATTAATCCGTACAGCAGGACTATTCAAAGATTAAACCAAATTCGGCAGAGATTGACACACGTATGTGTAGACTGTGATGTACGCAATTGTAAGGTTTTTAAATATACTGATTTACAAAGGGGGTTGTAAAATGATGCTTTACACTTTCAACTAAATGCGCATTGCTTGTACTCATTACAAACATGCGTGGCAGGCCCGAAGGCACCTAATAAGCCGATTCCTACCGGCTTCCCTTTGGGAACAAGGCACTATACGTAGTGTCTATTGAAGTCAAATAGTAAATTATGTACACATCTGTAGGTATCACCTCACAGTATAGACATTGAATACATCTTAGGATTGAAAACATAAAAAAGTACCAAAAATTTTAATGTCAACAAAGAAAGCAACATATGGCGCCAGTAAGCCGATGGTCGGGTGTCAGCATTCAGAACTAAATTCGTATGGACGCAGACACGTGACTTCGCGGCTATCAACAGCGTTTTGTAGGAACTAGGTAAGCCGAAGTTTATCGAGTTACGACAAAGTTTCTATGTATAGAAAGCTAAATTAGAACCACTTCCCGATCTCTGATTGAACTGAAATTTTGCACACACCTTTGGTTCTAAGAACAATACATTCTTATGACAGACATAACTGAATCCTGCAGCCAGGATTGTCTCCTCACGAGGGAACTCCTCAACGGTGAATAGCACATATACGAAACTTTGCATACGAGTTCATATTTGATGGATAATCACGATTTGTATCATGAACTCATCCTACCGTCAGGATCGTCTCCTCACGAGGGAACTTCTCAACGTTTAATAGCACAGATACGAAACTTTGCATACGAGTTCATATTTGATGGTCAAACATGAATTATATCATGATCTCATCCTGCAGCCAGGATCGTCTTCTCACGAGGGCACTCCTCAACATTTTATAGCACAGACACGAAACTTTGCAATCGAGTTTAAATTTGATAGATAATCACGATTTGTATCATGAACTCATCCTATCGCCAGGATGGTCTCCTCACGAACAGGCTCCTCAGGGAACTCCTCAACGGTTAGTAGCAAAGACATGAAACTTTGTAAATATACGCGTTCACTTTTATAAATAAACATAATTCCTATAGTTTTCTGAAGCTTGTCGAGTGAATGGTAAATGCTTTAAAAACTAAACGCGATAAGCTTTTGTGAAAATTATCCTATATCGTTTTCATTTACAAAGATTTATTTTCTTCTTTTCAGTGCATCTTTATAAAAGCTAGATTCAAAAAGGTTTTTTAGCTTATATTTTTATTTGTTAATAGTTCTTGTGCATTTATCGTTACAAAAAAAAAGGATCAAGTCGAGTCCTTAGATTTTTTTTGGTATTTTTATCATGGGTGACATTTTCGTGGTTTTTGGGGTCGCTGATAACGATACTGACGCCAAAATTAAAAATAGCGCCAAAGCGTGACGTAAAATTCTGGTATTTTCATCATGGGTGTCATTATCCGGGTTTTCGGGTTCGCTGATGACTAAAACGAAAATAAAAAAACTAAATTTTAAATTCTCATTTTTTTCTTCGGCTTCCCCTTTCAAAATTTTCACCCTTCGCCACTGATGCGTGGTATAATAGTAAGCACTTAGATACACTCGTTCTACAACTACCGATTCAGCGCAGACTAGTACTTGACCGAGTCAGAACAAGATGTTTACATAACAATGAGCGGATTTGTGACGTCATTGAGCGTCCGGTAGGTATCTACTCAGAATTCGGAATCATAAGTCATCTTAGCACTATTCTTGTAGCCCTAGAAGTTTGGAAAAAAAACTACTCTCAAAACGGCGAAAAAAGCTTCTGTATACATAACATCATCACGCCTGTAATGCCTGAAGGGTTAGGCACAGGTGTACCTATTAGTACAGACAGCGTCAGTATGTGCTAACTCCTCTACAGTCCGGCCGAGAATCAGGGGGGTAACTACTTAATGACGTTGTCTGTACACCCAGATTTCGCCAGTTACGTTTAAGTCACATGTAAAAACGGGCGAGCATATTGCCAACAACTCGGCACAAATCCAGACTCCGTAGCTGTTACTAAGAAAATTCTGATGGAAAAACCCAATATCAAACTGACCGACGCGGGAATCGAACCCAGGCCTTCCTGTGCTGTTGCGAATGCTACAACTAGACCAACGAAGCATACAATCTTCTGTCTTTGAAGTTTTAAAGTACCCATCATCATCTCACCCCAAAGACGTCCACTGCTGGACATAGGCCTCCCCCAAGAAAGGAGAAAGGGAGATTTTGCTATAATCACCACGCTTGGCAGGCGGGTTAGCGATCGCAGTACGGTTGTTACAAAAGCACAGAGAACGCTGCTGCCCATTCTCTGGCAAGTTCCTTAGTCGGCTCTTACGACACCCACAGGAAGATATGGGATGGTGCTATTCTTTACGTCCGACACCATACAGAATACCACCATACAAAAGTACCCTATTACAGGTCACAGGACCAGAACATTAAAAAACGCAATTTACTTTAGCCTCTCTTGAAGGTTTTGTTGCTCAACCTAACTGATAATTTGGATGTGACTTGGATACTGTTTCCTCTTTCGAAACCAGCTGCAATTTATGACCACCACACTACTGTTTCTTCATTTATATCCCCTATAACGACATTACGACAGTCCAAAGTCCCATGCCTAAGATAGTAGGTTAATGTGCTACTTACATCAGGGACCCTCGGGTGTTAACAAGAAAAGTGTCCCAACTAATGATAGTGTCGTATGTCTTGCTACGGGAGAGGCTATGGCCCTCATTATGTCGACGCTGCCAATTGTCTTTGTAATTCTTTGATCTATTGCACTGTTATTTTTAAAACAAAGACGACAAAGTTTTTTAGGCCTAGGGATTGATCGTTTCTCTATTCGAGGAATAGCTTTCTTATGAGATACAAAACCAAGACTTTTTTGTTTCTTATATTTCGACATGCAGTCTTTAGGTTAAGCCGCGCTTGCCTAGGTTGATCCGTGGATGGGTGACCACCCATTACATACCAAGTATCCTCCGTGGCTCGGAAAGCACGTTAAGCCATTGGTCTCGACTATCATTTGTAGATCTTTGACAGTCGTTACAGGTAGTCAGTGGCCCGAAATTCTGACAACCAATCTTGCCAAGGGGTATCGTATTACCCAGTACTAACTGGGTTGTGGAGGTCAGATAGGCAGTCGCCCCATGTAAAAAACTGGTTTTCAGCTGCACCCGGTTAGACTGAAATTCGACTCCAACATGGTTGTGAACATGGCTAGGCAGATGGTCTAAATATCAATACCGTTTACTTAACAGCACCTTTGAACAATTCACTGGGCATTGGACAAAACGAATAGGCTAAGGTTTGAAACAAGAAAGTGGAATGCCACCCGCCACTGATATCGGGTTTTTTGCAATGGAAATGTACTAGGCTGTTACGAGGTCTAGTAGTCTAATATGGTCTTTAATCCGCTAAGTAAGATTCTATTTCATCCATATCCTAAAACTGGGGATTTACTCGATCGTCTGGCTCAAGTTCACTTCAGGTTCTAACACCTATTTTTCTATCCAGATAATCTACTCCCGAATTGCACGCGTCTGCAAGAACGACCCCGGCGGCTACTTAGTGATGAAGGAAAGTTGGAGCACCTTCCTCAAGGCTAGACTGAAATGTTCCGTGCCAGGTGACGTGCCGTTCCACTACGACGAAGTTCAGAGCGTGGAGTACCTGCCTCAGGAGAAGATACTCGTTGCTACGTTCACTACACCCGCGTTAGTATAACTCACTCAGTTCCTCATCACAGGTCACAGGTTCAACTCCGATGTACCCTACATCGGAGGTGAACAGTTGGGCATATAAGTTAGTGGTAACACTTCGTCCTTGAACTGGCTTAGCGTAGTACGGAGGTACTGGTTTTTTTACAACTGACGTGGGGGCTACCGTACACCAGTACACCTATATTTCACCACGTTTATGTCCCATGTAATAAAGGGCGAGCCTATTGCCAACAACCTGTCACCAGACTTTGGGCTGCTACTGAAAAGTTCTTGACGGTAAAACCGAATATTACTTTGGTCCAGCCGGAAATCGAAACCAATGGTCCTAGACAATTAGCAATCATTTTCAAAGCGTTTCTTATTTTACAACATGATTGACATATTGGAATATTTTCGATAACTTATGTAAGTGTTGTATAGGCTCTCAGATGCTCAAGCTTAGTAGTAGAGCTTGTGGCTACTAGACAATCGAGGCAGGCATTTAATACCTACTAGAAAATAGGCTTTTGCCGGACAATGTAGCATACGGTGCTATTGTAACTTACGTTTTTCCTCAGGAACAGCATAGTAGGCAGTGCGGTATGTATCTACAGCATGTCGGATATCCACGCGGCTTTCGAGGGTCCCTACAAAGTGCAGGACAGACCCACGTCGACTTGGGAGCCAAGGTCGCCTTCCAAGCAGGCTAGGGACCATTTCAAATGTGTTCCTGACTCCAGGTTAGTAATATCCATGAAATGATTACTTTGAAAACTAAATCAGTGGTGACTAGTACGACTTATACTCTTTGGATCGATGATAATAGCGACGAACATAATCAAGATGACAAAAAGAACGCGAGCGACATCTATGACGTAAACTAAGAACTAAAATCCTTGCCTGTAACCATGTACGAACTAATATCCTGCTTCGCAGTATCAGAATAATCAGCGAGTTAAGGATGTTGCATATCATCAGCAGCCTATAATGTTCCCACTGCTGGGACACAGGCCTCCTTTCAATGAGAGGGAGTGGGCTGTAATCCACCACATGAGCCCAGTGCCGGTTCGTGAGATGTCACATGTCTTCGAATTTTTTGTACTAGTACATGCCGGTTTCCTCACGATGTTTTCCTTTACCTTTTTGAGAGTAATGCGCCTGACTGGGTTCGAACCTACAACTCTCGTAAGTCGTGGCTGCCATCACTGGACCACTGCTGCTCTCATGTTGCATATATCCTTAACCAAATATAAATGTCGGTCAGTAGCCCACCCGTCAAAACACCTAACAGCTTTACACCCTGCTCCTCATACCTTTAAAATACTGATAAAATGATTTCAATTCCTCGTCAAGACATTATTTAACCTTAGCAAACCTTCACAATTTGTTTAATATATTAACTGTTCCACTATATCACCACTCTCCCTCTCACTCTCTGTCCTTGTTAGACTTAAATAGTGTAAGTTTTGATGATGATAGTCACACTTACTATCAGATCAGTCAACATCAGACTACACTCACCAAACTTCAATTCCATTGTATTCTACTTTAACGATTTTTTTCAAAGTCATTCTAAAATCAACTAAATGATCACTAGTTTAAAGTCGATATTTGTTTACGTGACAATACACAACAAATAAGGATTTGAAAGACTCTTAATTCTCTTCCACAGACTCCACGAAGCAATAGAATATCACCGCTACCATCTGATGTACGAATCAGTACAACCAGTCTCCGGAGAACCGGTCTTCAAAGTGACGTCAGAGCGGTTCACCCACGTCACCGTCGATGTTACCAACGCTAAGAATGTTGAGAAGCAACTCGTTGCATACGTGGCAACACAGGCCGGTAATGTGCTGAAGTTGGCAGTACTGCCGAAGCTGGATGGCGCGTGTTTGGTGGAGAGGTGGAAACTTAACGGGAACAATAATAGCTTTGAGGTTCTGACTATGCAGTTTGTTAAGGATACTGTGAGTATTATTATGTGATGTTTAAAAAAATAACCTCTGTATGGTGTCGGGACTTAAAGTATAGCACTATCCCATATCTTCCCGAGGGTGTCGTAAGAGGCGACCAAGGGACTTGCCAGAGAATGGGCAGCAGCGTTCTCTGTGCTTTTGTAACAACCGTACTGCGTTCGCCAACCCGCCTGCCAAGCGTGGCGATTATGGCAAAACCCCCCATGTTATGTCATTGTGGGGAAACTTGGGGGAGGCCTATGTCCAGCCGTGGACGTCTTTCGGCTGAAATGATGATGATGATGAAAAAAATAAAATCTTGTAAAGTCCAAGTACCAAAGATATGCTGGAACCAGCACTTAGCCGTTAAAGGAAGAATTTTCTGAATACCACGCTGGAATAGCAGGTCAAAATTACCCCTCCTTCTTATAGTGCCTCTCAGAGTATAGCCGAACATGTTTGTCAATCTAGGGAAAGTGGTGAACTACTTAATATCTCTATTCATGTAAATACTCTATATATCACTATCATCACATCTGCCGCAAGATATCCACAGTTTGTTTAGAAAAAGCGAAAAAAAAAATATTTCCAAATAACACTAACATTGACATTTTATGCTGAAACTCGCCTCCTCTCTGTGATAGTAGTGGGCTGTAATCCACCATACGATAATGTTTCAACCTCCTATTTACCAAAGACTACTTCTTCCAGATGTCAATCTACATAGGTGGAGAAGTCGGCGTGTTCCGCATCTCCGGCGCCCGCTGTTCCCGGTACAGCAGCCGCTCGGGCTGCATACTCGCCGGCGACCCGCACTGTGGGTGGGACGACGCACGGGAGCAGTGCGTGCCGGCGGCCGGACGGTTGGGGGACCCGGCCTTTAAGCAGGATACGAGTGCCTGTGCTGCTGTTGATGCTCCGGGTAAGATTTAGTTGATTAATGGTAATACTCTACACACTGTGAACGAATACTTGAATGAAAGATTATAATTAAACATATACGTACCTAACGAAGATTATTGAGCTGAACAAAGGTAATACAAAAATACAAAAATAGCTAACTGCTTACCAAGTAGCATGGAATACAGTTAAAAATATATGTTTTATTTGCTTGTTGATTTTATTTTATTATTATGTTTTGTGAATTATATGTAATTGTTTAGTTTGACATGTATAATTTAATTTTAATTATTAGCTCTTTAAGACTGACATTTTAACTTTAAGTAATTTGACATTTCTCTTTTCTTATATTTTTCTTTTGCAAATTTTATTCTTTAGTTTTCATGTGCTTTTCAATTTTAATTTTTGGCATGATCGCATTATATTTTTTTAAAATTGATTTTATACTTCAAGAAATATGTCACCCTAAATTTTGCTGTGCCCTGACAGGGTCTACAACGGTTCTTAGCTCTAAGCCTTTTTGTTAACACCATGTTTTTACCTTGTAGTACGCAAATAAATGAATATGAATATGAACGTACATGACACTTGCCACAATAACCGTCAGTAAAACCTCGTCGCATGTTATTTGCAGTGAAGGACGGGTAGTCAACCTAGCCAAAGTTTTATAGAACAGTCACGGTCCGCCTTAATTGCCACCAATTTCTATATGTAATTGGTGACGTAGTGCGAGTTAGCGGTAACACGCTTGGTTTTCTTGAAAGTATCCCCAATGCTGATTGCTGCCTCTAGCAGTTGTTTTCGTGCTTGGTGCAGCAGGTGCCATCAGAGATTTCAATCCAAATCCAAGTCACGGGTGAAATCCGAAAAAAACTCCCAAACTGGAGCCAGGAGACCTATCTGAGGGACGCGGGACGTAGTGTTGTATGTTGTACTTTAAGATGTCTTATCTGTAATAAAGTTGTACACTGTATTGAAACAAACAATTTATTTATTTATTTAAATAGTCATCATACTTATTGCCTCATCATCATCACCATCATTTCAGCCGAAAGACGTCCACTGCTGGACTTAGGCCTCTCCCAAGGGGGAGTTTTGCTATAATCGCCACGCTTGGCAGGCGGGTTGGCGATCTCAGTCCGGTTGTTTTCCAAAAGCACAGAGAACGCTGCTGCCCATTCTCTGGCAAGTCCCTTAGTCGCCTCTTACGACACCCACGGGATGATATGGGATGGTGCTATTCTTTACGTCCGACACCATACAGACACTTACTGCCTAATAAAAGTTATTACGGTTTCCTGCATAGTTATGAGGGCAACCTTAAAATAATTATCTTTTGTTACAGTGGACGGCGGTTGGTCATCCTGGTCAGAATGGGAGCCGTGCATGCAGGACGGCACCTCAGTGTCCATGTACGACGACAACAAGCCCGACATGTGCATGTGTCGCACGCGGCGCTGCGACAACCCCCGGCCGGCTTACGGCGGACAGTCTTGCGAAGGTACGTCCTATAAGATCTTCCTATGTCTCACATTATCAAGTCACTCGAGATGTATAACATTTAGGTAAAGACTATTGATATATTCAATTTTAAAAAAACCTAAATGTACAGTTCATTGTAAATTTCATATCAGGAAGTGTCATTGAAAAATAAAACCAAAAAATCACAAGTTCTTATTGACTAAACAAAAATTAGAAACCACACCCACCACATAAAGTTGTTTTTTAAACGCATGTTATGTCACGTTTCTAATTCAATTTCTGAAAAACTGTAGCTGTCGTCACAAGCAGTGAAAATCGAAAATGATCTTCGTTGTGCGGCTGTCGGCTTTTCAACTTTCTTCAAATCAAAAATCAATCAAATCGAAATATTTTTATTTTACATATAGGCCTACAGGGGCACTTATAAAACGTCAACAAAAAGGTGCTCGGTTCGGGTTGGTCGTTTCCTATGGAGAAAAACCGGCAAGAAAGTCCATGGTTACTCTTTTAAAATCATTTGGTTTTACAATACTTCTGTTACAGCGTTAGTACTAAAGTATGGGACATCGTAGGCCCGACAATAAGTCGTTGCTTACTACAAAACGTAGAACGAAATAAAAAGTTACAAGGATCTAGTAAGATTCCTAGATCCTTGTAACTTTTTTTACTCAAAAATGCATGTAATGTGGTCATTATTTTGACAACCTTGTTTGAGCAAAGTCGACCTTGCCGTTCTGTTTCAAGGAGCGGCCGGCAAAGTTTTGCTGGCCGCTCTAACAGGCCGGCAATGTTTTGCCGGCCGCTATTTTGACGTTTCAACGTTTTAAAAAATCAAACCCAAAAAGATTTTATTTAGAATACAGCTGTTTGTATCTATAGAGATAGGTACAAAAAGATTTTATTGTATATTAGGCTGTATAGTTCCAAGTACCATTGCTCAAAAAAAAAAACAAAGAAGTAACAAAAGCGCGGTTCAGCGAAAATTTTAATTAATATATTTTTTATTTAAATTACTTGCTGGTTTTTATTTAGATTAGGTACTTGCATTTTTGAGTAAAGCACTATACAAACCTTGGCCCACAATGACTGCTTCGCTGGTCACGTTATGATTGCCTCGAGCTAGCCTAGCTACGCTCTAGGCCTTTCAGCTTGGCCATCATTGCAGCCCTTGCTGTCCTCGCTGTAAAGGCCTCGACCTACGGTCTCGGCCTTTATCTCAGCTCGTCCATCAAGTGCTGCACGCTGACCGCACTGTGTCGGCCTGGAGCTGCGCTACGCTGCGCTGTCGGCCATAATCAGCGCGACCAGCAAAGTAATCATTATAGACCGCGGCAGTAATGTACTAATTTCGTTCTACGTTTTGTTGGACGTACGACACATTGTGGGCCTTATATCTATAAGGCCTACACACATTTACAAACAATCGGTAATAAGAACACCCCCGAGCTGAACCATAATATTAACCTACATATCTTCTTCCCCAGGCGCCAGTATATCAGTGACGAACTGTACAGTACACGGCGGCTGGTCGAGCTGGTCAGGATGGTCCAAGTGCTCAGCATCATGCGGCATCGCCATCAAGTCGCGACGCCGCACCTGCAGTGCACCCGAACCCAAGTTCGGTGGGAGAGTCTGCGTGGGGCTGGATATTGATGATGTTTACTGTAATCTGCCGCCTTGTCCAGGTTTGTTTTAGTCATGCATATTCGCATGCACATTACGCTCTGAAACTGGAATCTCTGATTTGGGCGATAATACTGCTGGGTTGAAAAGGGATTGGGCGGGTCATGTCTATCGTCAGACACCGATGGGCCAGAGTCGTCACTTAGTGGCTGCCAGAAGACGGGCGTCGTCACCGAAGGACGCCTAGAAAACACTGGGGCGATGACTTACCGAGGCGCTTCGCCTAGCAGTGGGCCAATATATAGACAAAGAATTGCTAAAACAAATAAAAACTTAATTATAAAGATATCATATGAATCATTATGTAAACACAGATTACATAATGAATAAATGAAAAAATTTAAGTCAAAAAATAGTCCGATGCGAAAACTATGCCAACATGTTTACTGTCTGAAGCTGCCAGACCAATGTTGCGACGAAAATATTTTATAGTCAGAAATATGGGAGCAATGGCAATTATTTAATTTGAACTGAAATACAATGTATTCTACCCCTTCTACTGTTAAAAACACCTTTATTTAAGTTTCATTCGGTACATATTTATCACTTGAGGTATTTTTTTTTTTGTGGATGGTATCTCGCAGTTCAACCTAGGAGGTTATCGTCTACTTAACCGGACTATCCTGTGGGTGCCTTAAGAGTAAGGCCTCCAGCCAGGATCAATTGAAGTTATGGTTAAAGAAAGAAAGAAAGAAGAAAGAAAACATATTTATTTGACACATGCCACAAGTGCACACAATAAAAAAATAAAATAAAAAAACTTAAATCAAACAGAAAATAAAAAGATAATATGGTTATACAATTTAAATGATAAATGGTTCCACAATTTAAATTGCAAAATAATGTGGATTCAATCCTTCACACCATTTACTTATAAAATCCATTGCCCTCAGACCCAAACCTAGCAGCAGTAGACGGCGGCTGGTCAGACTGGGGCCCCTGGTCCCCTTGCTCCGGCACCGGAGGCTCTGGCTGCGGGCCCTCGGGCGGGTGGAAGGACCGGCGCCGCGAGTGCAACAACCCTCTGCCTAAGAACGGAGGGGTGGAGTGCGAGGGACTTAGTACTGAGAGGTTACCTTGCGATATGGCGCCTTGTGAGGTTCGGAAGGCGACTGCGTGGACACCTTGGGTGCAAATACCTGGTACGTATTTAAAATTCTAGGGCGTTTTTAATGAATAGGTCTTCTTTGTTAAATTTTACTGTTAAAGACGCCTTCGATCGTATAGATCGAAAATCCCTAAATGAATTTCATGTATACAATGACAGTCAACACAAAATTGTCAACTGCACTTTATTATTTTTGCAGAAATAAACTCTTCTTTCTCTTGTTTATAGGAAACGGCTCTGATGGAAGCTACACAGAAAAGAGATTTAAGTTCCAATGCAGAGCTCCATCACCAGAACAACTGAAAGTACGTATATTTACTCAATTTTAGACCTAATCAACTCACGCAAATATGCGTATATCTCCCAGGCCCGAGAACGATTATTCCTAAACCGAAGGGTGAGGGGAAGACAGGTCTATAACAGTGTTGTGGCGTGTTAGTCAATAAGAATGCATCATAACCTACCTTTGTCCCAAAATGGAGGTTGGTTGGCAAAGAAATTACAGTATTTAAACCCAAAACGAGAACCTTCTCCTTTTGTTGAAGAAGGTTAAAAAAGGATCATAGGTCAACAACTCCAAAGTAAAGTGCCAACCTAACATATAACATTTCTTTCCCCAGCTTTCCCTAGTCCGCGAAGACTCCCGCTACTGCACGTCCCGGGGCCGCTGCAGCTCGGAGCGCGCGCCGCCGGACGAGGCGGGCTGGGACACGTGGGGGCCCTGGGGCCCGTGCTCCGCGCCCTGCGGCGGCGGCCAGCAGACGCGCCGGAGAAAGTGTACCCGCCACCAGTGTCACGGCCCGCCGGATATGCTGCGCGCTTGTAATACGCAGGATTGCACTGGTGTGTATATATAATACTTTGGAAAATTTACATGAACCGAAGGATTCAAAAGGCAATGTAGCAACTTTCCGATCCTTCTATAGACAGTCCAAGGCCTCGGGTTCGAAACCAGCGGTTGGATGGCGGCGGTGGCGACGGCGCGTCAAGCGGTGCATTCAAGTGCAAAGAATGAAACGCCTGCTGTCTTCGACGACGAGGCCTTGGAGTCGATCTTACCTTGATTTTCATACAATTAGTGACCTTGATTTTCTTTCTGCAGGACAATGGTCATGTTGGAGCGAATGGAGCGAGTGCAGCGGCTCGTGTAATGACGTGACAGTGAGCGCGAGCGCGGCGGGACACCGCACGCGCACGCGCCTGTGCCTGTCGCCCGAGGGCTGCGCCGACGCGGGCGCCGCGCTCGAGAGGCGCGTCTGTGTCAACAGCTGTGCAGGTGCCAAGAGAATATTGACAATATTCTTCAGCAAAGTCCCTTGATAACATAATATCGCGCCTGTATTGTTAGGATTTGAAATCACAGGTGTAAATATGTGTGGCCAATTGTGTTTTAATCTCTTCGTGAACCTTTGTAATCTGCCAAAGTATTTGTTACAAATGCATCATTTACCCAACTTTATCATAACAATGTTATGGTCGGCTTTGTGCCTAGGAATTCTATACATTTCCGTTTTTCTCCAATGCAATACCTATTGTATTGTATTGTTAAGGCTTGTGAGACTTTCGGCCTTGTGACTGTCGTAGATTTATAAATGAAGCAAAAACAAAAGGTTTTACCCTGTAGCGCCTGTGAGGTAATTTCAGTCCCGATTATAGTCACAATATGGTCTGTTCTAACTCTCTTCTTGTTTCAGACTCAGAAGCTGGTTGGGGCGAGTGGGGAGAATGGAGTCCCTGTGAAAGTGGGGAGCGGATGCGCAAGCGCTCGTGTCTAGCGGGAGCGTGTGTGGGCGCACAGCTTCAGGTCGCGAGATGTCCTGATGACGACCAGGACATGGACAATGGTACGTATTTGTACTCCTTATGGCCTTAATATATACAGGATATATCAGAACGGTTTGGTTCTTTCATGTATACAAAAAATATTACAGGAAAAATACATACAAACAATAGAGCACAAAGGTCCCGCTTATTTCGTTTAGAAATCTCTTCCAGCGGACCTGCAACAGGATAGATAGACATGAAAAACATGATGGATGGAAAAAAATATCATCATCATCTGCCTAAATGTTCTCACTGCTGGGACACAGGCCTCCACTCTATGATAGAGATGAGGCTCTCTATGAGAGGGAGTGGGCTGTAATCCAATACCCGGGCCCAGCGCGGGTTGGTAGATGTCACATGTCTTCGAATTTTTAGTTCTAGGACATGCCGGTTTCCTCACGATGTTTTCATTCACCAGTTTTGAGAGCAGCGGTGATGAAATAAATTACACAAAGTAATGCGCAGGCGCATTACTTTCTTTCTTTCTGGGTTTGAACCCTTGGCTTACTGCTCGTAAGTTGGGGCTGCCACCACTGGGCCACAGGTGTTACCTATAAAAAAATATACAAATCCTTAATACCTGCTCTACCGAAATTTATGGGGTAATAATTATTTTTTCGCGATTACGATGGTGGTCCCTTGGAAAAACTTGTTCAGTTTGATGGTCTGAATCACACGGTTCACTAAATTATGACCACACTTTCTGATACACTCTATGTACTACCGTGCTCACTGACCAAATAAATTATTATTTTTATCTTCACTGTACACTTTTAAAACCAAGTCCTATTTTCCAACAGAACTATACGCGATGCCAGCTTACAGCCAGAACGTAGAGATGGCGTCGTTCGTCACAATGTCCGACAACGGCACGCTCAGCATAGGCAGTATCATCGGCTGTGTGGTCGCTGCCTTCGCCATGGGTGAGTTTTTAATTTACTACGTAGTTCGTTGAGTTGAAACTAGATGGCGCTAGTTCTAGTGTTGTGAGTGTCGATGTGGTTTTTGGTTCTTTTTTTATTTATTTTTAGATTTATTCGAACTTTTATGTTATTGATTGATTAGATTATATTATTGGCTACATGTTTAGTGCATTTTAACGGCAGTTTTGAATTTTGTTTGGGAGTTATAAGTAAAAGTTCTAGATCGCGCAAGTAAAGTTTTCGTCCAAGTTAACAGACACTTATAATTTCGAACGCTTCAGTCGTGTCTATTGAAAGGAGAGACGGTTAGCACTCCCCTTGACAAGGATGGAACACAAAAATGGTTAAGGCACACTTGACCACATTTTTTTATGATTTACGTCTTGGATCATTTTGAAATATTGATCCAAGTTCAAAGAAATAATGAAACTTTTCATGAAGGTGTCCTAAACTTAGATTCTACAGGGTGTTTGAAGCATCGTGTACCAAATTGAAATGGTCGACTGGGGTCTGCTATCCTTTCAGACCCCTAAACACTTATACTATTCTTAAAATTTGTATTTGAATGTAAAATTTTGGTATTTTTTTTATAAAACAATAAAAAGTCGATGAAAAAAATCCACAGGGCATGAGAATTGTTTAGAGGTCTGAAAGGATAGCAGATGACCCCCCCAGTCGATCATTTCAATTTGGCAAACGATTAACCAAACACCCTGTATATTAGTCTGAAAGATGTTTGGAACGGATTTAAAGGAAAGTTTTTTTTTTGACGGTAAAATGACGGCACTCTGCGTTTTTTAGTTTTTTAAACTATACTATTTTTATCATAAGGTTGCCTAGTCTGCCTGGCGGGTGTGATATTTTGCCAACGTCGCGGGACCCGCATGCCGTGGAACAAACAGAACCGGGTACCATCCAGTCCTCACTATATCACGGCGAAGCAGAATAGTTACGTCACTGTGCCGCTGAAGGAAGTTGTAAGTATAGTTTAATTTGTTTTAGAAATTATGAAAAAAAAAAAAAAAAATTGAATTATAAAAAATATTATTTTATTAAATTTTTGTGTAGTAGGTACACCACTGACTACCCCCCTTTTTAATTTTAATTCCATAATGTCCATCCGAAGGTTGTCTGGAAGATATCGCTATCAGCGATAAGACCGCCTTTGTAACCATAAAATTATTAGTTTTGTAAGCCCGTTATGTTTAATTTTTGGTGTACAATAAAGTTTTATTCTATTCTATTCTATTCTATGTTTATTTCAAGATGACAGCATCATTTTCTTTTCTTTGACACTCAGACCAGATTATATTGTCAATGTCATTAGTATTACTCGGATACTATATGGAAGCCGGGTATCCTATTAATGTCGTTTTGCCTGAACTATAAAAACAAGAATAATATTTAAAAAAAATAATTGTTTTGTTTTGATAAGTGCAGCTTTATTTTGATACACTGTTTGGCTAGAAAAAAAGTCGGTAATTTAATGGGATGATAGTTTTGTATCTCATTAATTTTGTGAGAGTAGGCGTCAGTCTGAATCATCTTCTATCGTGGCAGCAAGACTTTAGAAGCCTCATTTAAGCGAAAAGGTCTGGTCGTTGGTCTTATCGTAAAACTTAATTATCATTTTTAAGGATGTTTATCATCGTGTGTTAAAGATAAGTTACGAGTCAGACGCAATGATAATACGTACGTATACCCTCAATTAACACCCCCAATTCCCCCACAGCCCCGCAAAGCGAAACGCCAGCCCTCCTTCACAGGCATAGGCGGCCCCAGCGGGATCCTACTCTCAAAGAGCAACAACATAGTCAACGCAAACAATCACAACATACAAGCGACGACCCCGAAGTTGTACCCAAAAGCCATCGCGAACGAATACGACTCGCTCGGCACACTGCGAAGACATTCCAACCAGCCTAACAACAAGAATAACTTGGATACTGAAGAGGATAAGTTTTATTGAAGTGAATTTTAAAATAAGGTATGTTTTGATACCTATTTGGCAGGCTGTTGCAACTTATGCAAATTTCAACTTTAACGACGTAGATGTAGAGTTGATTTTAGAATGACGTCGACTTTTTATTTTGAAATGCTGAATCGAAATGGAAATGCATTTTTGCAATTTAAGCAAATGTCAACTTTATTTAGTGGGAAGACAGTTGATTTTACAACGATGTCAACTTTCAGAGACTGTTACAGTAACAGTTGCAAAGAAGAAGGAACTTTTTAAAACGGAATTTAGGTTGGAAATCCTGAATTATTATACCTAAGGGGCTAATGTGTTGTGCGGTTATGTGTTTTATGCCTGCGATAATAAAAGTTGGTTATAAAGTTTGGACTAAAACTTTTTTCAAGACAAAGTAGTAGTTCTTACACTGTTTGTCTCCGCCACAGTCTAAATGAATTTAACTGTGTCCGTATATGTAAGCGTATTTAATACTACTCCATATCGACGTACTTTTATGGACAAAAATAAAGGCATATCGCCTTTTATGCAGAAATACATATCTATAAAAAATCGTTGTGAGACATACATACATAGATTGTACTTAAATGTATAATATTTTGCCTTTACCATAGTTCCTTGCAGTTTGTTTGGAATCTCTTAGAAAACGGAATTGAGTTGAGAAACAGAGTTGAGTTGAGTTAGTGTATGTCTTGTATCCCTCCAAATGATTGTTATTACTTTTGAATGAATTAATGATTTATTTTATGATTAATGAATGATACCGGAATTTACAGCTTGTATTTTTTGTAATTTCAGTATAAAAGTATTGTTAAGTACAATGATTTCTCACATGTTGCCAGAATTATTTTAATGAATTTGAATTCTTCAACATATTCCATTTTTATGTTATAAATTATGTTTATGTTAGCTATATTTTTATATATTTTATTAAATGCATTACTTTCTTTTATAAATAAAAAAAAACATATTGTTATGAATTAATGAATGTATACCTAAAACTTTATAGTTAGGTATTAAATATTTAGTGAAAGTTGTAAATTTTGTGACCTAGTAACTTTTATATAGCGTGTGTTTGCCAACTCGCCATTTTATGATAGACAGAGTTACGTTAAATCGGTTGTCGTGTTATAAAAATTAAAACGATATTGGATCAGTATCCAATGAAAATTGTGTTTGTGTTGAAAAATGAGGGAAATTTTTCTATAAAAGATTTAGTAATTTATCTATTCTGGACTTTTGTAAGCCTGATCAAATTGGTTATCATATGGCATGTAAGCTTTTCTGGTTGGTAAATATTGTCAACCAATTAAATCACTTCATGCGACTGTTACTCAGATTTAACACATTTTAGAGCAAATTTCATCAATGTAGCATCTAAACCGCTTTCAGTGTAATGATGCCATTGCTCTTGAACGCAGTTAAAATTAGCTGATCGCGTTCAAATACATTGGTGAAATTCGTCCTAAATGCATTTTGATTTAAAAATTGTGGGTGAGCTTAAATGTAAGTTTGTATAAGTATTGTGATTAAACTATAGGCCGTAGATAACGAATCCAGTGCCATTCTACTATAACATGTAAAAATAACCTTTCCCTAGTGTATTTTAGTTTTTAGTTTAAAAGGAGTTTGTACGACAAAGCAAAGTATGTGCCATGTAAATAAGTAGCAAGTAGTTTTTTTTTAAATAAGCAAATGTAAATAAAATGTAGTTATAAAAATTAAGAGATATATTTCTATTTTAAGCAGTACAAATAGTGGTGCCTTCACATACCTACAATGAAAATATATATAATTAAAAAAGAATACAGATTACATATTTACAATAAATGGCTATTTACATAATGATTATTATACTTTATGTAGAGAAAATGTACGTAAATATAAATTGTTGAAGAAATTTCGACATTTTGAACGACTCATGTTGAGTCAATATAGAAGAGTGTGGGTTATTATTTGTATTTGATTTTTTATACTTTTGTATTTTTTAGTTTGTAAGTGACTTCGCGTTGAGGCTCGTTAACAGTTTAGTACTAGTAAAAGAACAGTGACTTTAACCAAGGCTTTAGAGATGTTTGCTATTGTGTATTAATTTACGTTTATTCAGCTGTCAGCAAAAGTTTGACAGTTTGACGGTGAAAATTCAATAAATAACAGTGAAAACAGTACGTACGCACGACGACCATTCAAGCTATACAAAACCAGTTAATGCGGATCTCTCATTGTACGGGAAATCTACATGGTGTAACGGAAAGGGTATATACATATAGGGTGTGCTACAGACCATCAAACTGAACATGTTTCTCTATCGGACAAACATCGTAATAGCCACAAAAATATCTGCTGCCCATACAAAATTTCAATACCTATTCGACCCAAATGTATGGGGCAGCTGATATTTTTCTGATCTGTTACACCCTGTATACAAAGCGAGGCCTTGTTACCGGGATAAAAAGTAGCCTATGTGTTAATCCAGGGTACAAGCTATCTACATACGAAATTTCATTTAAATCCGTTAAGCCATTGAGGGGTCAAGGAGTGACAAACATACAAACACACACACACACACACACATACTTACTTACAAACTTTCGCCTTTATAATATTAGTGTGATAAAGTTAAATCGGTACCTTTTCGATTTAAAAAAAAAAATACAACACCTATTTAAGCATCTCCAATAGTTTATGTCGAAGTTCTGGGCTAACAAGATATAAAATTTGTCGTGCCGCGACACGGAAGAAGTATAATTTATCGAGCTAACATTTCCCTAAGTAGTTCGAACTGTCAAATCTATTACGTGGATACGCTTGTACGTCTAAACGACGCACTTGAGACGCTTCACATAACGTTATCTATAAGTACAGCATGATTGATGGCTTCTGAAGGTCAAACAAGACTGATGGAACTGTAATATTTTATGAGACATAGTGTCAGGGGTGGCCAACGTACAGGAAACTGTTAATTTTGCTGCCCGTAATCGGCCTCTATTTCTTGACATAACTTAAAATTATAACGAACTCTCATTGACATTATTTATTTAAAGTCTGTAGTAAACATTTGGTCGATCCCGTACGAACATATTGCGGACACCGGCCCTGCTAGATACTTCCGTACATTATCTGCAATGGTCAGGTGTCCGGAACGGTGTTCACAATTTATCTGAACTAGTTTTACGTTTTTAAGGTAATATTGCCCTATAAATCCCTGTCATTCTTCGTGGGGTACTGATGAAATTGTATTTCATTGTGAGTTCCTATTTAAATTCCATAAATACTTCCGAGCCTAAGGTTCGGCATCCCTGACATATAGTGTATTGTCTGACGGTAGACATAAGACGACCTTGGTTATTGTCTTATATTGACTCATGAAACAAAACGGTCATTATGGGAAGTTGGGCTGTATCTAAATGGCTAAGAGAATGGATTTGTGTCGTTAATATGTTTTTTTTTTGTTGTGATAAATTTTTGAACGAAGCTGTTCGCAAAAATTTTTGGATAGAAATAAGAAGAA
This sequence comes from Cerastis rubricosa, assembly GCA_949152445.1. Lineage (NCBI taxonomy): Eukaryota > Metazoa > Arthropoda > Insecta > Lepidoptera > Noctuidae > Cerastis > Cerastis rubricosa. The sequence continues at coordinate 8,770,373 of OX424547.1, forward strand.
AAAAATCTAATATGGTAAATTACGCGTTACAAATGTTATTGATAATTTTTGGATAATTCGGACGATAACAATTTCTTTTTGTGGGCAAAAGCAAATACAGCGAGTATCTGAAAGGAGTGGTTAAAAATCAGCTGCGCTATATACTGGGTCGAGTAGGTATTGAAGTTTTGTATGGGACAGCTGAATAGTTTTAGCGAATACGATGTTGGTCCCATGGAGACAGTTGTTAATTTTGATGGTCTATACCACATTCTTAAAAATGACGACACCGAGTGTCTTGTGCATAGACATAAATACATGACATACATACCGTTCAAAATCATAACCCTCCCTATTTGCTTCGCTCTAGTCGGGTAAAAATAGTCAAGTCTTTCACAGCAGAAGTGACACAAACTTTCTTTACCTGCAAGATAAACCAAACACAGAAATAGCGAAGATTTCCCTCCAAATTAAAACCCCAAATCATTAAAACAAATTAGAACCTTTTATACATCAGACTATCGCCCCAATAGCTCCAAATTGTGCTCTGAATGAGTACTAGTTCTCCATTAACGGCATAGAATGTGGGTAGATGCGAATACAATGGGTTTCACTTAGGCGTTCCTGTAAACGATGTACTTCTCGCCCGGACGGCGGACCGTTCGCACTTATGTTATAGGGACGTTTATTGTAAGTGTTCAGAGATTTAGGAATGGCGCACATTGTATGTTTGGTACTCATACTGGGTGGCAAGGACTCCCACGCTAAAACGGTTATCACGTATTCAGGCCATCATTCTGAACCCCCTATTTCTTTTTTTTATACTTTGCCCCACACTAGGAATTTCTCCTTTATCGTGGGTGCGTTTACAAACATTTAAACTCACATACACAAACAGCCAGACCCGAACAACTATCTGTAGGCCTTACAAATATTTTTTCCGTGCGGGGATCGAACCCGCGACACGCAGCGCAGCAGTCAATCGCTTAGCTACTGCGCCAACCGTGCCGTATATTTTGATAATTTTGTAATAAAAAAAACAACTGTTCCCTACTACACTGCAATACCCATACGGTTTTAATGTTTAGAAAAAGTGTTTTTCTCGATGAATTTTTTTTAAAACTGCAAACGTGGTAATGGTTTTAGAGTCGGTGTTCCTTGCATCTTTTATTTGGTATCGAATCATATTTTAATCAACACATGCAACCTGAAAAATCGCTAATCGCGGTCTACCCTGAGGCTTCCCCCTCAAGCAAAAAGTGTTAGGCAAAAATGGGCATTTAAATCTCCATTTGCTTTAAACGGTGTAAATAAGTACAGTTATTTCTGATACAGTCATGTATTTAAAACAAAAATACGGGTCGCAAAAGAAACTCATTTTTAAAATATGTTGAAAATAAAAAAATGAATCTTTTAATACTATAATTTACAGTTCCAAACACAAATCAGAAACGTAGTTATCACAAAGAAAATTCTTACAATTATCGTGTAAGAAATATTTCCATATTTGCACGAGACGTTGGGTGAATTCACAAATATTTTTTACTAGCACATTATCATAATTCATCTACGTATTCATTTAATGATTTAGCTTGAAAGCAACATTGACTTTTCTTCCAAAAGGTCAAAAATATCTTTGATTCTGGAGAACAAAGCAGTATCATTAGTATTTCAATCTTATTTTATCTAAGTCTAATGAAGATTATACATTGAAATTGCAAGAGAAGGGAACGTTCGTAGAATTTAAATGACTACGCTCTGAACTAATTCTCAACCTGAGTCAATAATTGTCGACTTCTAGATAAATACGACGTCTGGTTGCATTTATTCAATAAAAATTCGAATAAGAAAATACAGTATGAAATTGTGCGCCCGTTCTTAACAATGTTTCTTTACTAGATTATTCGGTCCGTAATCTCGGAACAATTTCCAACATTTTGACTGTTATTAGTGAAATTCATTGTTATAGTTTTGCAAGGCGCGTGGCCAAGATCGGAACTAACGACGCCATCTTGTTTTTCGTATTTTTTACAAAAATGTTAACAAGCAACAGTGCTTTCTGTCATCGTTATTCGTCCATGTAGCATTGTACACACGGCGACACATCAAGCTATACATTTCCAGTGTAACATGGCCTTGCTTCGTATAGATTTTCCCGTACAATGAGACATCCGCATAAACTGGTTTTGTATAGCTTGATTGGTGGCCGTGCGTATATGTTCGGTCCTTTCAACATTATTTTACCTGTGTTCTAGCTTCACTCTCAAAATAATAATGATTTTTATTCCCATTACATTAAGATTACTGTTTGGGTGCTGTCACAGGTAACATAGCTGTGAACGGACGATTGACTTGAACCGTATAACTTGTATGTCTGTTTTTCATTCTTTCATATCATAATATTTAAGAGGCTTTTTTATCTCAATAACTCACCGATTCATGTCTAAATCTTAGAGATTATTATATTCTTGTGATTTGTAACTCGATGCCTTAGTTATTTCTATTCTTAAATGTTTAACTATGTAAAATGTTTATATAAGACGCTGTACATTGTTATTAAGCTAATTACTTAAAATAACAATAAAGACTGTCGGAAAATTGACTCTCTTTTTATTTATACCCTTCATTATCATAACTTTGTTGCTCTTATTTATTTGGGGTTGGCGCATCATTATGTTTTTCCAATCTAACCGGATGCAGCAGAATACCAGTATTGGAGGGACTGCCTAATCCACCTCCGCAACCCAGTTAGTACTGAGTAATACGATACCCTTGGTAAGACTGATTGCCAGACTTTCGGGTCACTGGAACCGACGTCTTAACATGCTTTCCGAGGAACGGAGGAAACTGTATGTAATGGGTGCTCATCTATCCACGGACCCACCTATGTAAGCGCGGCTTAATCGGAAGATCGAACCTAGCGGCTGTTATTATTAGGCCACGAGCTCCTCCATGCGGGTAAGTACCTATCCACTCTAAGTAAAGGGGTGATCTAAAATAAAAACAAAGATATGAACATGAAAAAACCCTAAAAGGCCCTAGCTTCGGTTGTTTTATTTGTGTAATAATAAATCGTTGTTCAGTTTTCTCATCATCATCATCAAAAGCCTATAATGTTTCCACTGCTGGGTCACAGGCCTATGAGAGGGAGTGGGCTGTAATCCACCACGCGGACCCAGTGCGGGTTGGTAGATGTTACATGACTTCGAATTTTTAGTTTAGGACATGCTGCACCTCACGATGTTTTCCTTCACCGTTTTTGAGGGCAGCGGTGATGAAATAAATTACACAAAGTAATGCGCCTGGCTGGGTTCGAACTCACGGCTTACTGCTCGTAAGTCGAGGCTGCCACCACTGGGCCACCGCTGCTCTCCAGGGCCGTTTTTTTTTTTAGGATGGGAAATCATCAAATGACTTCTCCCGCTCTGGGCGGAGCGGAAGGGAGTGTCAGACTTGACTGACTAAAACCCATCCATGTTCCTTCTTAGCTCTTTGTGTTCCAGGGACACGGTATCTCTTTCGAACAACCCGCAGCCCTGGCAGGCATCGGCCCTCTCGGACCCCTTCCGATTTGCTGACTTCTCCTTGAGGCGCACGTGGAACACGAACGCGCCGTCGCGGTCGGCACGGCCTGTCGTCATAAGACGGACGGACGGTGAGCTAGCCCATTACTCACCGTCCACATGCACGCGCCTACGGTGGCCGGGGGCCACTGGTTGCCCGCCGGACGCCCGGGGCGTCTCCCGCGGCGGCTGGGACGTGAGGCTCTCTCCCTCTCATGTTCCGCCACCTCCTTCGCAAGCATGACTGCTTCTCAGAAAAAGGCGACGGCTTCCCATTCCCTCTCGCTCCGGACCATGGATTGAACCAGGGCCGGACGCGAGAGGCCACCGCCGCCAATCGCCGCTACGAGGACACGGCGCTCAGCCCAAGCGGGGTAGAGCTCCACGGTGTGCTCCACCGTTTCCCCCGGCCGGTCCTCGCAGTGGTAACACCCGGGCGTTTCCTCCCGCCCAATTCGGTGCAGTAACCTCCCGAAACAACCGTGTCCGGTGAGGATCTGCGTCAGGCGGAAGGTGAGGGCGCCGTGGCGCCTCTCCTGCCACTCCTCAAAGAGGAGACTTATCGCCACTATTGTGACGTGCCCTGCACGGGGTTGTGACAGTCGCTCTCTCCATGTCGTCATGAGATCACGCCGGAGGTCTGTCCGCTGAGCGACAATTTGCCGCGGCAGCGGAGTTTCGCCATTCGTGTAGGCACGCGAGGACTATCGCCTTCAGATCTCATGGCGGCAATCCGGCCAAGAGACTCGCCGCCTCGCTGGAGATCGTGCGGCGACGCCTGTGGCGCTCCCCCTCAAGACCCCGCCACCTTACCGCCTCTGAGGGAAGCAGTAAGGTAGGCTTGCATCTATACTACCAAGCAAAGCGTAAGCAAAGCGTGTCGTTGTGCAACCGCAAAAGCATAAATATAAACCCGCCTCGCGTTGTTGTGTATTCGTTAGTTTATTATATTTTTTCTTTTATTAATGTATAACGATAATTAGTATGACTGCTATCGTAAAGGGCTGGATATAAAGTCTATACTTAGGTAATAAACTGTTCTTCTTCTGAATCAGAGAAATTCATCCTTTTGTTGTAAACATTCACGTTGGTACTCTTGCTGCGGCGGCAGACACGTCACTACTGGTCTGTCGCGGCGGTAGGGTGACACTGACGCGCAGCAGTGCTGCCGCTACATTGCTGCCGCGACATTGCTGCCTAGCTCGAAATGTTATCTCATATAAGCTTATAGAGATTGTATGGGGGACCAGGGCCTCAAGTCTGCTATTTTTATAAACATCGTCATTCCAACACGATCCCATTGTCATTTTGCTAAAAGTTCGTAATCTGCTAAATTCATAATGGTCTGTCAAATTCTATGCCATTTCTTTCAATGAAGTGTCAGTGGTTGACCATTGTGAAGTCATAATGACGCCATTATATTAGCAGATTACCAAACTCAATGATAGGCCATTCTGACACTATTGTAATGCAAGACTTGAGGCCCAGTTTTCTCACAGTTTTAAACAAAAAATCCACCTCAATCATCGCATAGCATATTAGCAAAGGTAAACAAACATCTCTTTCGAATAAATCATAAATAATTTATCGTTTCTTCGACATCAAATACAATTTTGAGTTGTTTAATCTGTTTATGTCGTCGAGTTGTGATAACGAGCTTCATACATTTTAATGAGATACATAGAACCTATTTATGTTGAACTTAGTCGGGGTAAACAAAATACCTGGCCGGGCGATCATCGATCGAGGTCTCGAGGATGTCTTTGTCTAGGTAAACATTAGCTTAGAAATACATATTTTAGTGAGCTTTGGAGCAAGTGTACCCAAGTTTATTTTCAGTTATAAGTGTGGAAGTGAAAGGTCAAAGGCAAGGATTAGGATAGAATATTATTTATCACCACCGAAACAAACGTAGAAACATTAATTGATTCTGAATATCTCCCTTGATTGCATTAAGAACTGTCCGTCGTCGACTAATCGCACCAGAGCCCCGGGAGTGCACCCTCACCCCGCTTCATCTCTCGTCCGTCGATCCGTTCAAAAGTCGCTCGAGAAGAGGCAACGCATAATGTTACATGTCATTAAAAATATATATAATTAAACGACGCAGCGTTGTCGCAGCGACGATGCAACGCAACACACTAATGAGGCCTCAGACTTAGATTTAAACATGATAAAAAGGAAATGTCACGTAAGGTGCATGCATTGGTACTACATAACAGCAACGACTATCAAAGATCTATAAACGACAGCTGGGATCAACTGCTTAGCTTATAGTGCTTTCCGAGGCATGGAGGAAACTCGGTAGGTATGTATTCGGTGGCAACCCAACCATAGACCACCCAATACCTTACCTTTTGAATAAAGTTTAAGATGGCCTTGAATGTGCTTAGAGAGGAATTTTTTGCCTGCATATAAATACTTTTCAGCTGTGTTAATTCCTCAAACACTACAGATTACCTACGTCTTGCGATGGAACGCGAACCGACACGTGCGTTCATCAGTCCGTGATACAACGTGACACAGTATTAAGAGCGGGACGTGACGGCTATGCAAATTACATGGGTGATGGGTAGCTCCCAATATTGTTTGTTTTGCTTCAGCCTGTATATGTAGGTGAGTAGGTAAAAGGGCACACGTATTGTTAAGTTATAACAATACGTGTGTTTAGTTAAGGCAGCTGGCAAGAGCTGGATGAGAGTGGCCGAGGATCGTGCTCAGTGGCGTGTCATGGGAGAGGCCTATGTCCAGCAGTGGACGAATACAGGCTGATGATGATGATGATGATGATTGTTAAGTTTACATTTACCTACTACTTAGATCTTTCTTTTAGAGGTGACAACATTTGCGACAATTCTGACTGAAGACGTGGTAGACTTTGGTGCTACTCATAAAATCTTCCGGTTTCATGAGTCAGTAGGTACAATCAGCCCCAAAAATATGTAAACACGGACAAGGAGCCATTTCATTGTCTAAGTTACTCCTTGAATCTAACATGTCTGAGGAGGTGGAGCACAAAAAGTTTCGAATTATGTATTCTGCCTGTGTGCGATGTTTTGGTGAAATGAACTATTTACTAAGAATGTTTTGTAGCTGTACATTGTATCCACAATTATGGAATAATGGTTGTAGACAATGAAATGGCTCCTTGTCCGTGTTTACATCTTTTTGGGGTTTACTGTACACAGGGCGACTCACCAATCTATACATTTCCGTTATAACACGGCCTCGTTTTGAATAGATTTCCCAAGCAATGAGGGATCGCAATAAACTGGTTAAAATATAAACTTGTTGTGTCGCCGTGCGTACCCACTTTCTCTTTTTTTTTGGAGGGCAGGTAGTATTTCATGAGCTTATCATCGTACGCTTCAAGAAATCATTTGATTGTCTACGATCCCTGGCTTTAATCAATGTGGAGCCATTGAAAATTAATAGGTAGGTACATTAGGCAGATATTTGTAGCTACATAGTTATACAGTAGGTAATATGTGTTAGAATTTTCTTTAGAAATCCAAAAACTGTTCTCCTTCAAAATAACTTTATTGGTATTACATTGGTTAGGTGATAACCAAGAACAATTCGCTTCGTAGCTCAAAATTTACTGCCGTGGAATCACTCATGGGTCATCAGCAAAAAAAATTACCAGCAGTCCCTACTCAATCGTCTGGCCCCGCCTTTTTTTTTGTTATTCCCGCCATTTTTGTATCGGAAGTGAAAATTGAGCTACGAATCTAAAATAACAGTAAGATTAATATTAAAAATAAAACGTAAGATTATTCTAAAAATACAAGTAAAAATCAACATATTTTACAGTAATATAAACAAAAATTAATATTTTACTTATGCAAACTTTCGTAAATCAACCAGTTTTGATAGAATTCACAACTTAATTATTTGTAATGAATTTGGCAAATGTATTTTTTAAATGCACAATATTTAAAAGAAATTAATACATGAATTTTAAATCAAGCTAACAATTCGTCCATCCTGATTAAATTTCGCGTCCCCGCGAATGAACCATTGACCAAAAGCAACTATTTGAATATATTACATAGTATGTAATAGAAATTACCCAAATATTCTTTAATACTTCATATAATATTTATTACTCTAGAATGACATACTTAATATTATTTCAGTTATTGTGCACTTTGTACTTTAAAGTAGCCTTTCGCTCATAGCGGCTCTCAGTTTTGTGCACATAGCACTTCAAAATAGCCTTTCGCTCATAGCGGCTTATATAGTTATGTGCACATTGCACTTTAAAAGTAGCCATTCACTCATAGCGGCTTATATGGTTATGTGCACATTGCACTTTATAAGTAGCCTTTCGCTCATAGCGGCTTATATAGCTATGTGCACATTGCACTTCAAAAGTAGCCATTCGCTCATAGCGGCTTATATAGTTATGTGCACATTGCACTTCAAAAGTAGCCATTCGCTCATAGCGGCTTATATAGTTGTAAATATTGGACTTCAAAGTACTTAACACTCAAGCTAACAGTACAGGTACAGTAACAGTAGGTATAGGTTAACAATGATATTGACAAATCCCCAGTTTTTAATTTAGTAACAAAAGTTTACATTTAATAATTTCTTAAAAGAATATGCCAAGTTATTAATTTTATTATTTTGAAAACTGTTACTCAATCATTGTACAAATCACATAAATTGTTTCATTACATCTAACAAATAAAATAAAACTAACAAATTAACTAATCCTAAGTGATAATCAACTTCATCATTATGAAGTTTACTTATTACTATTACAAACATTAAATATTCAGACACCGCAACAAAGGTTTCTCTTACTCTAATCGTATATTATTTTAATTATCTGTACTCTCGCCAGAAGATGACTCACTACATTTATTATTAAAACAAAGCCAAGGATGTATTTTGTCGATAGAAAATATACCCTTATACTTTGACGACCCTTTCTTTTTAGTAGTAGGGGTATCTTCAACCTCATACCGATCGTGATCCAAAACTTTAGTTATTCTGTATGGCCCTGAGCATTTAGCTAACAATTTTCTACTCTTCCCTACAGTATGTGCTGCTCTTTCAACTCTCACCAAGTCTCCAATTTTAAATTTTAGCGGTTGCTTTCTTTTTTTATCGTACCGATCCTTCTGTTTTTCTTGCGACTTTTTTATATGATTGTCTACTTCATCCCTAATCTCACGTAATTTATCATGACAGTTGCTTAATTCATTTTCGTCATGAGTGTTTTTAATTTTATCATCATCAATTTCCGAAACAAGGCTACCTTCATTAATCCCAGTAAGCCTTAACCCAAACAAAACCTCAGAAGGGGTTTTACCCGTACCTTTGTTTAGGGTGTTGTTTAAGCCCCACTGTACCTGTAATAGTCTGTCATCCCAAAGTCTTTCGTCTTTACCATGATTTTGTGAAGCCAAAGAATCCAAGATGGTTCTATTATACCGCTCCACCTGACCATTTGCTCTAGGTGAAGCCACAGCATTTTTTATATGATGGATTCCTATTTCAGTAAGAAAACTTTTAAACTTCGAACTTGTAAATGACGTGCCTCTATCACTGATTAGTCGTTTTGGTAAACCGAACGTACCAAAATAATCCCTAAGAACTGCAATAGTGGAATTGGACTTGGTATTTTTAACCGCCTTTAACACAATAAATTTTGTGAATGACTCTACAATCACCAAAATGTAACAGTTTTTCCGTTTTGATTTCACGAATGGACCAACATGATCAACATGAATGGTGTCAAAGGGCGTATTTACTTTGGGTATAGGGTGCAAGAAACCCTGCTTTTTTCCTGCCGGCAATTTATTATGAGCACATTCTAAACAGGAATTTACATATTTTTAATAAACTTTCGCATGCGAGGAAACCAGTAATGTTCTTTTATTCTGTCTAAAGTCTTATCGAATGCAAAGTGACCTATTTCATCGTGATTTTTCTGGAGGATTTGCCACCGACAACCCTTAGGCACCACCCATCTTAATCCATCTTCAGTTACTTTATAAACCCTATCGCGCTTTAGGACGAAATTCTTACGTATTTCTACCATGTCATCAAAGTCTTTGTCAGAAAGGATTTTCTTGATGCGTTGTATTTCGGAGTCCGCTAGCTGCACCGTCGTTAACAAATCATCAGTTACCGTCATAATGTCAAAAGTATCAATAGCCTGAATTATCCCTGGGTTTTCCATAGTCGGATTCCTACTCAATGCATCAACGTGAATCATGCCTTTGCCGGATTTGTATACAACGTTACAGTCATATTCCTGAATCAAACTCCACCATCGCGCAACTCGGGGTAACATGTCTCGTTTTAAAAACGTTGCCCTAAGAGAGTTACAGTCTGTCACAATGGTGAAGTTTAACCCAAGCACGTATGTTCTGAACTTCACTAGAGCAGCAATAACGGCGAGAGTCTCTAACTCATACGACGAAAAATGGGATTCCTCAGGCGAAGTCTGTCTACTGTAGTAAGCTACGGGTTTGAAAACTCCATCGATTTGTTTTTGAAGTAAAACACTACCTATACCGTGTTTGCTGGCATCTGTGTGTATTTGTGTTTCAAGATTAGGATTATACAATGCTAGTACGGGCCTAGAAATCAGTGCATTTTTCAGTTTTTCAAATGCTTCTTCTTGAGCTTGTGACCAAAGCCAAACAGAGTTTTTCTTTAATAATTTCGTAAGGGGACGAGCTATCTCTCCGAAACCCCTGATAAAACGTCTGAAAAAACTGGCTAGGCCGATAAACTGTCGAACATTGTGTACATCTTTTGGCTTAGGAAAGTTTTTAACGGATTCAATTTTTTTAAAGCCAGGTCTTACACCTTCGTTGGAAATTTCAAAACCTAAGTAGTCAACATGATTTTGGAAGAAATAACATTTCTGATGTTTTAATGTTAAGCCTGCCTCCCTAAATCTTTGAAGTACGACTTTTAATCTTTCGATACCTTCTTCAAATGACCTACTCGGCACCAAAATATCATCCATATAAGCTAAAGCAATATTATAGCGTAAATTACCCAAGACCAAATTGATAGTTCGCTGGAAAACGGCTGGTGCGTTGGCTAGACCGAAGGGCATTCTATTAAATTCAAACTGCCCATCGGGCGTTACAAACGAACTTTTACCCCTGCTCTCTTCAGTTAGTGGAATTTGATAATACCCAGATGCCAGGTCTAAAGCAGAAAAATACTTATTCCCAGCCAAACGATCAATCTGGTCCTCAATACGAGGCAGCGGATAATGTTGCTTAATAGTTTTTTTATTCACGGCACGATAGTCCACACAAAGTCGTTTATCTCCAGTTTTCTTTTTCACTAACAGAACTGGACTCGCGTATGGAGACTGAGATTCTCTTATGATGTCATATTTTAAGAGTTCGTCAACCATAATTCTAACTTCTTCCCGTTCTGAATGACTTAACTTGTATGGTCGATAAACGACTGGCTCCGTATCTACTAGCTGAATATTCATTTCTGCAACCGTTGTCTTACCTAGTTCAGACAAATCCTTGGCAAAACAATCGCGATACTGGTTCAAAGTATTGAATAATTTTAGTCTCTGATTTACGTCTAAATTTTCATCAATATTAAGGTCATCCAATGTTAATGGAGGTTTATCGCCGCGATTTTGAATTTCGTGTATGTTTTTAATATTATTATTAATTCGAAAAGCACGTGCCAAGACTTGCCCCTCTTTAAATTGAATTAACTTATTGCCATAGTTTAGAACAGTTAAATAACCACTACCGTTTTTCATATTGTAAGGGCCAATTTCTACACTATAGTTTAAGCGATGACCATTTTCAACGAAAACAATTCCATTAACTTCGAAATCAGTAAATACTTTTACAGAAATACAACCTTCAGCCTTAACAGTTTTGTAAGACTTCAAAACCAGTCGTGAATCATCTTGAACTCGTTTATCATTAATCACCAAATTTGTATCAGATTTAAATATCCATATGTGGGGTTGTTCCGTAGCAGTCTGCCCAATAAGTATGTCATAGTTTAGATAACTATCAGGTACAACAATTGCCTCGACAGAAATTTTAGCGTTGTCAATCATTAATGAAATTTTAGTCTTACCTAATGCATTCACGTATGCATTACCAAAGCCTTTAAGAGACGGCAAATCATTCGTTTGCCATTTTTCACGCGGTACAATTACTTTTATAACTGATTCCTTGATTAAGGTACACTGACTACCAAAATCTACGTACCCTGTCAACTGGACATTATTAACGTTAACATCCTTGATAAATTTGCTGTCTGCTCCTAACTTACTACTATTATCTAGTCACAATGTCTTAACTTCCGCTTTTGTCCAAACGCTCCTGTTACAGTCAGGATCATCATGACCAATGCGCTTACATTTTCGGCACTTAACAATAGGTTTTTTACATTCTGGTACCGTGTGACCAGTTTCATGGCAATTAAAACACTTCAAAACTCTAACCACTTCATTTTTTACATGTTTACGCGTTTCGGTTACAGAACGTACTGGTTTCTTATTGAACCTATCTAATCGCTCATGTTTGACACCCCTCAGATAGCCCAGTAATTTATCAGCATCCTCAAAACCTACTGCTTCAGCTCCGTACCGGACTGATCTATCATCTATTCCGTAAACAATGCAGTCAATTGCATTCCTACCTTCTATACCACACCTATTCAAAGCTATTAATTTTTCATAATAGTACTCTTCTAAATCATCTCCAAACTTTGCCCTTTTAGCTAACATTTCCGTAAGCAAATGGCCATAATTCTCGTACGACGGAAAAGCAGATTTAAGTTTTTCGACCCATTCATTCCATGTAAGTAAAATTGATGGCTGTCCTTCGTACCATTTTTTGGCGGTGCCTACTAGCTTTGGGAGAGCATAGTGAGCCGTCTGTTTACAATCCCAGGCGTAGATCTCAGAGCATTCTTTAACTTTATTCAACCAAGTTACAATTGTTTGGTTTTTCAATTTAGGATCGAATTCTGGAACTACGTTACTATTGGTAAATCTTTCTTTACGCTCTGGATTTACAGTTGAAATGGATTGCAACGATTCTTTGATTAATTTAAGTAATTCATTATTAACGGCATCGGTAGATGCAAGCTGCGGTGGCGCAGGCGTAGAGATGTCATTTGTAAAAGATCTGACTGGAGTACGTGATCTATTAAAGCTTTCTCTGCGAGGGGTCTGCAATCTCCGACCCCTCTGCCTACTACGACTACGATCTATAATTATATCTGTTGGTACATGTGCATGCGTGTCCGTTGGTGGCGCACGAGGTTTGTGATGCGGTAATGGCGTTATTACGACTGATCTACTTCGACTTCTTGCCTGAGAGTCCACATGCCGAGGTGACCTTCTGGATCTACGCCGCTCGGAGCAACGAATATCGCTGCGGAGTGCTGCCGACGAGCGATGACTTTGTCCGGAGGCTCGAGCACGTGTCCGGGATCGGCTGCGTCTCGAGGACCTTCCCATGACGCTGTGATGACTTCTAATGGACCTCTGTCTGTTCTCGGACCGGTCACTAGGCATCTTCCGATTGTACTAACAGCGCAATGTCCAAGAACCTGAAATTGTTTTGAAACAACGAGTATCTATTTCATATGTCCTATGTATCAAAAATTTTATTCAAATAATAAGCAAATACCTAATTGAATAAATGAGTCAATAAATAAGTTACTGTGTTTTATTTTATATCGATACAAGTCAATACAGGTGGTAAAGTTTATTTCAAACCATTCAAATAACATACAAGAATAAACCCCGGTCAGAGTGTCGTCTTAGCCCATTTATGAAAATAATAACAGCTACTTGATGTTTTTTATTTTTTTACACACCACGAATAGCCATAGGATATTTGAATAAACATTTTTAATATCTGACCTACAGTGTGTAAAAAAAGAAACTCATCCCCGAGGCATAATCTGAGCATTCTGTACCTACATGAAACCTAAAAACATTGAGCAAAAGCATTGTTGGGAAGGAGAAGAAAAACAATAGGAACTTTGACCTTCAATATTTCAGTAACACGTGACTTTCAGGTTCGCTAAGCGTCTTTTACACTAGTAATATTCAAACGAATTTAATAATTAATCTTCCAGTAGATTGCAACAATACGGATAAATTTTTCCATTATGGTATCAACGGAAAAATATGGCACAACACTTGAAATAAGGAATGACACAAAATCATATTGAATATTCAAATACACTAACAACATACCTTAATGTAGGCGTATGATCACACCAGGGTGGTAGCAATAGGTGCACCAGAATCCTTGGTGTTTATCCCTGCTTCTGAACTGTTAGAATTTTCTTTAGAAATCCAAAAACTGTTCTCCTTCAAAATAACTTTATTGGTATTACATTGGTTAGGTGATAACCAAGAACAATTCGCTTCGTAGCTCAAAATTTACTGCCGTGGAATCACTCATGGGTCATCAGCAAAAAAAATTACCAGCAGTCCCTACTCAATCGTCTGGCCCCGCCTTTTTTTTTGTTATTCCCGCCATTTTTGTATCGGAAGTGAAAATTGAGCTACGAATCTAAAATAACAGTAAGATTAATATTAAAAATAAAACGTAAGATTATTCTAAAAATACAAGTAAAAATCAACATATTTTACAGTAATATAAACAAAAATTAATATTTTACTTATGCAAACTTTCGTAAATCAACCAGTTTTGATAGAATTCACAACTTATTTGTAATGAATTTGGCAAATGTATTTTTTAAATGCACAATATTTAATAGAAATTAATACATGAATTTTAAATCAAGCTAACATATGAAATGCAAATTGCAGACAATCGTATGAATTCTTATTGCTGTAAGTATACATCTTTTAAGGTTGACTGTCCGTCCCAAAAGCTTCATCGTACTACTACCAGATCTTCATATATAATACATAATTCTGTAAAATAACTGCTTACTAGGCAAAAATAACAGCATACCTAAGACACATTGTAATGGTAATATCACTTTCCCTTCCCAACAAAACAAGGCGTCTAATTCTCGCACCAATTTAGATTATGGACCAATAATATCGGATTTTTCTCAGACGATTGCGGAAAGAGATTAGGAACAAATACGATTATCTTGTTCCCCGATACTTTCTATTGTTATGAGCCGAGATATTCGATTGATTGGTGTGCTGTGTTGACAGAAAAGTGTGTGGTCTTGAACAAGGCTTTTCTGCTTCAGCAGTTTGAAAGTGGAGCCAGTGACAGAAAGTTTATTAATTGTCGGCTACGGAAAACTTGGCAAATTCAGCGTAGGCAACGATATATAATAGCTAGCTGTCCCGCGCAACTTCGTCTGCGTCACATTTTCCCCGTTTTCGCAATTGTTATTATTTTTCATTGCTGATCCGCTCCTATACAGCGCCATCTATTGAATACTTACTCAATCCAGTCAACAGATACCGCCATCTGTTAGAATCGTTTAGAGCTAACAGATAACTGTGACTAAATTTGCAATAAAATAATATTGCGACTATAAATTGAGATGTAAGCTATCCTATCTTTCGAGTTGGATCAAATTGCACACGGTGTGCAAATTTGATTAAAATCGGTTAAGTAGTTTAGGAGTTCATCCCCTACAAAAAACGTGACACGTAATTTATATATTTAGAGATTATTCTGTTGTTACAAATTTATTTAATACAGCTGCAGCAGCATTCTGTTTTATTCCCGTCCTTAAAAACTAAAAAAATAACAAAACACGGCAGCTTAAAAAGCGAAATGAAAAGGTTAAACAAGCTTATAAAAAGACAAAACGAGAAGTAATACTTTTTAAAAACCATACTGCATTTAAAGCTGCTAGCTAGCTGCTATGTTTTTACACAAATCCACGACCCACGAATAACTATACCTACCTACTTACCGTCAAAGGTTGTAGGTACAAGAGATTGAATGCAGACAAAGCCGTAATATAATGCATAGTTAGTAATATACCTAATAAGTGTTGGAATGCGCATCACGTAATCTTTATGTACGCCCGCATAGCAGTCTCAAGTCTGAATACCATTTAATAAGCTTATTGATGTGTAAATATGTGCTTTCTACATGAAATATTGTGGTAATAGAAATTACAGTGGCTATGATGAAATTTGTGATATAAATGACTTTAATAACAGCGTTTACTGCTTGTATTCCACGCTCAAAGTGTTGATTATAATTTTCATGTTATTGTATTATGGCGGAATGTGTCCTGTATAAAAAAATTAAATAAAAATTTAAAGAAGACGCAGAAAACCTCTAAAAAGCCAAAAATAAATTAATCCAAGCGTCGTAGCGTCGGGGGTCCGCTTTGTTCTGTGCTAGAGCACAGAACAAAGCGGACCCGTGGTCTTCCTAGCGGTCCCCCGACGCTACGACGCTTGGATTACTACGACAATTGGCAAACTATCGCGGTTCGTGAGATACATCCTGGTGACACACGGACGGACGGACGGACAGCGAAGTCTCAGTAATAGGGTCCCGTTTGACCCTTTGGGTACGGAACCCTAAAAAGCATCGTCAACGAAGTCTATGGCACGTACAATAATACGTCTACATGAAATATTTAGTTTTAAAATCCTTGATACCTACCATTAAGGTGAAGGATATATTATTCATTATTTGGTTTCACATAGATACATACATAAGACGGTACTTACAAGAAGATTTCTAATATAAATGTAGATTAATCTCGAAGACCACAAACAGCGAAATAGCGTAGAGTCGCCGGTTTGACTAGACAACGTTGAAAAGTTTGGAATATAACACAATAACACCAAGTTTTTGAGTTTATATTATACAAAATTAATTAACTTTGATAATGCTGGCTTTATTAGAAGCCAGTTGTTTGAACAACAATTTAATTTTAAGTCGTTTGGCGGTAAATTATGTTTGTTTTGACGAAATTGACCAATTATTGAAATAATTGACTGAACAAGGATTAATTAATTAAATAAAAAGATAACGAGAGCAAAATCCAGTAATACAATCGTTTTGATTACCTGTTCTGGAATATCCTATTAGACTAATAATTTAAATAATGTTTTAATCTTGACAAATTATTATTATATAAGTACAGTCAGCAACAGAAGTCGTTGAACATAATTTGTTTCCAATATTTCCTAATCATTATTATTCTCATAAGTTACTGACCAAAGTAAATTATAAAACAACTTGTCATAATTAAACTACAAAAGTCGCTGAACTCAGTTAAACCATAAATTGCTACACATTACTACCGACAAAATTGTATGATCTGTAATAAATACAAAAGTCGCTGATCATAGCTAATTTCCTACATTTCCATTTCATTGAACCCGTTTTCTACAAGGCACTATCCGGCAAAGCACAGCGCACCGCATTTTTCATAATCAAAACATTGCCGAATAAACACAGCTACTAGTTCAGAATATAAATTCATTTTTTTTTGTGTTTTTTTTTAAACTTCCCATAGGCGCCCTATACTGGGAATTTCTTCTGTATCGTGCGTGCGTTTAGAAACATTTAAACTAACATACACAAAAAGCCTTTTAAAAACTAGGATAATATTTATTTATTTCTAGTATAAAACAAATATCAATAATAACCTACCCATTACCTACATAATAAAATACAGAACCTTAAAATATATCTATTATATATAATAAAAATATAATACTAGTTTGTTTGTTTGCTTGAACGCGCTAATCTCAAGAAGTACTGGTCCGATATGAAAAATCTTTCAGTGTTAGATAACCCATTTATCGAGAAAGGCTATATAGCATCACGCTACGACTAATAGGAGCGAAGTAGCAATGACAAATGTTGCGAAAACGGGGAAAATCTGACGCAGACGAAGTTGCGCGGGACAGCTAGTTATTTATAAAAACGAGCAAATAAACACTTTTTGGCATGGGTACGGAACCCTTAAAACTCGCGCATAACACGTTTAGCGACTTACGGCAAAATTTAAAAAACCTCTGACACTAAAAACCTCTAAAAAACCCATAATAAATTAATCCAAGCGTCGTAGCGTCGGGAGTCAGCCCTGTTTTGTGCTCAAAGCGGTCCCCCGACGCTACGACGCTTGGATTAATTTACTGTGGGCTTTTTAGAGGTTCTTGGCGATGTGGGTTTTGAAAATTTTTAAGTTAATTTTTTTTTCATGCTCTTTATTCTTATATTATTTTTTCTTAGCCTTGACTGTCTCACTCCTGGGCGTAGGCTTCTCCTCATTCCTTCCAATTTTTTCGGTGTGCGCTTCTGAACGAAAACCAATTTTATCAAAATCAGTTCAACCGTTTAGGAGCTACGATGCCACAGACAGACACAGAGATACACACGTCAAAATTATAACGACCCTCTTTTTTTGGTCGGTGGTTAAAAACAAGGAAAGTTATAAATTAAAAAAGAAACTATACTGTAGGGGGGAGGAGGGGTGCAGCCCCCCCCCCCACTCGGCAATGCCCATGGTGACAAGTGACAAGACTTCAAATCGACTAGACCCGTGGAAGTTGTTTATATCCCTTCATCAACTAGAAAAGAGGTGATGATATTCAAACGGCTGAGCAGATTTTTTCGAAACATAGCTAAGAACTCTCTCGATTAAAATACCTTTCAAACGAAACCAATTTTATCAAAATTGGTTCATCCGTTTAGGACTACGATGCCTCAGACAGGCACACTGATACACAGATACACACGTCAATCTTATAACACCCGTCTTTTTTGGTCGGGGGTTAAAAATGATAGTTATCGACTTACCCTATAATGATGTTTAGCGACTTATGAAAATATGAATGCTTAGCGTTTTTGTAGTATTGAAATGATAACCTTATTGTGAACTCTATTCTGGTAAGTGATTTATGGTCCGTTTTAGTGTTCAGGTGTTTTGCAAATTAGTATCTGTTCATGGACTTTTGTTGCTGACTGTACCATACACATCCATACCTATTGCTATTAATTATTATATTAATATTTACGCATCTATCGATATTCTAAATGCTTAGGGATCGGTTTGCATCATTGCGTGCCATCAAAGACGTATCGCTATCGTAAACTTAACCTAACCAGTGGTTATACCTACGCATTTGAAATACCGCTGTCGGTTGCGTAGCGATGCTGTATCATACTATAGCTCCAGCAAACTTTTAAAATTTTCACATACTACCCTTCTTTGCGTCAACCTTATCACCATAACCGTAAACGCAAAATACAGAACTTTATAGAACATAAAAGCACTAATACACAAAGAAATGTTGACTATGATCAACAATTCGATCTCGAAATATTGGTACCAATGAACATGAGTCGAAGGTGAAACAAGATGGCTGCCTCCGTGATGTAGCACGTATTCTATGGCGTCAACGGCGCGAACCGGCGCCGGCGCTTGCGTGTCGAAAATTGTAGTGCGCAGACGATGCATGTTGTTGCGGTAGCTGAAAAAAAGAAAGAACCTAAAATTAATTACTAATAGAGATACAATGTTTGAATGGAGACCTAGAACTGGTCAAAGTAGGTGTGAGCCAGGTGAACCGATCATCTGGTCAACGTAGCAGTAAGAGTTGAATTAATGACGCCTAGAACCATGTAAAGAGCCGTTTAACGGAAGATACGGGTTGAAGAAAAAGAATAAACATCAGAAAATAGACACCATGTCTACCAAAGAGTAATTCAATTAGGGTCTTGCGTCAACATAGAAAACATTCTATGGTCACCTCTGATTTAGAAGAAATTGCGCATATACTAACGCCAAACCATCTATTGACCGCAGTACGTACAGAGGCGAAAACGAAAACTCTGTATCTAATGGAAAATTATGAAGGCACGTGTCCTACCGCGCCAGCAATTAGCGAGAAGCGACTTACTTGTCGCTTCTTCGTCCACAGTCAGACAGGTGCCTTACTTTGGTCTATTCGTAGAAATCAATCAAAATAGAAGCAGCTGTATAATTACGTTGCGTTTCTCATGGTACGTTCAATAATTTTCTTGAAACCCTCATCGTCAACCGTCTCCAAGTTGATCACAGTACCAACTTTGTGGCGCAACAGTTGCTCCGCGTTGCACCACTGCTCAGCCGCTACTGGTAGACCGAGGACTGGTACCGCTGCAGCTATAGCTTCGTCTGTGGACTGCTGTCCACAGCTACTTATGAAGAGACGGACGTTTGGGTGTTCTGGAATGGAAATAAGGCTTTCGATAAGTTTCTTTACGGAAGTATTAAAGCTAAATAAAAAATATGAGCAAAATGAGGAGGAGATAACTTAAATAAACAAATTCAAAGATGCTAACATGATGATAAGAGTGAACTGGCAGAAGTTATGTAAAAATAACTAACAATGATTGATCATATTAAAGCGTTCTACCAAGTTTAACGGTACAACTGGCGCAGTGGCTAGCGATAGACTGCTGCGATGCTACTTCAGAACTAGGTGTGGTAGGTTTATTATTTATTTAGTAGGTTGGTTTTTTATTTTTTATTATTACCAGAGGTCGGAATTAGGTAGAGTTATTTGTGTACTTACACTGATTTCATACAGCTAAAGAATAAAGTGGATATGCCTCAAATCCCGAGATTAAATTTAAAGAGCAGAAAAATCACGTAATTTATTAAATAAAACAGTTATTTACGTTTACAGAATTTAAACTATCCGTGCACACGCAAGGGAAGATCCATATTAATATCAACAATGCCAGTACAAAAATAACTGTACCTAATTCCGACCTCTGATTATTACATAATACCAGGATCCCTTATGGCCAAGTGCTAGGGTTGATAATGGTCAAAGCCAGTCCAGGATTGTAAATCAGATGAAACCAAAAACTCACTGAGCACCTCCGCTTGTGGGAATGAATTCCCGACCTTCACATTATTTGGCAAGTCGCTGACGTTTTCATCGCTCTTCCAAAGCACGTTGAAAGGCAGCTTGCCGAAGGCGCTGATGAGCTTGCGTTGTGTGGGCTCTGGTGCCTTCCATGGATGTAGGTGTGTATAGTTGTTGCCCAAGCTGACGAAGACAGCACCGTAGGTGGAAGAATCTAAGTACAACTGCAGTTCCTGGAATGTTTTAGTTATCAGATTTAAATCATGAAATGTGAAAAAAATAAACCAGTACTGGCAGGAATCATAATATGCGCTGACCGTTCACACTGTTTCATTTATTTATTAATACTAATTATTATATCATATCGCTTAATAATCGCGGGCAGCATATTCGCGAATTCGTTCGCATGGAAGTTTTGATGTGTTTTTCAGGAACAAATTAAATATATATAAGGTATAAGCCTTTCTCTTGAATCATTCTGTCTTTTGATGAAAACTGCATCTAAATACGTTGCGTTTTGAAGTACCAGGCCCCTCAGAAAGTATTGCGAAAAAAAGTTTTTATATATGGGAGACTGGCCAGTTATTATGTTTTTCGAAAATATGATTATTTATAAGTAAAAATAAGTAAGTTCCAATTTCAAAATTTCCCTCCACATTTTTTGCGAGTTAATTCAAAGTATTGTGTCTCACTGAAATATGGATCTGCGCCGGGAACATTTTAGAGCTATGATTTTATACGATTTCAAGAAAGAAAGAAAGAAAGAAAGAAATCATTTATTTGCTGATAATGTAGGTATACATATATGTGAGTTGGAATATTCATTAAGTGTCCCGATACATTTTACCTTACGGCATGCAACAATTAGGTTTGAATGAAATAGTACTATAGATACAGCTATTGATGCGATTATTATTAGCCATAGTCAAATTTAATAGGTAGTTACAGATCTGACTAAAACAATTAATAACAATAACAATCAAAATAATCAATGAATTAAATATAAATCTCTCGCAAATCATACAATGAAGAATATTTGTCGAAATGTGTACTGTTAAAGAGCTTAATGTCAAAATAATCCAAAACATTAACGATAATCACAATTTCTACTAGTCACAATTTTTACATAATACGGAAATGTCACAATCTGTTTGTCAAATTACAATGTAGCAATAACCATAAAAAATAATAAATAAATAACTATGTCATAATTATAATCTAAGAACATTTTCTATATAGTTTTGTCATTTAAAAAGTCCTTAATGGTGTAATAGCATTTCTGCAACAATAGCTTTATTAATTGTTTTTTAAACATTTTTATGGGAAGGTCTTTTAAATTTTCAGGTAATTTATTATATACAAGCGGTCCCATGGCAAGAATGCTATTTTTCAATAAGGCTGTTTTATGACTCCCTGTGCACAATTGGTTTTTATACTGGGATCTCATCGGTGCTGTGCGATGTCTTATGTCAATCATCGAGGTGAATAGGTGTTTATTTAATTTAACGAATAGGGCAACTTCTAGTATATATAAACAAGGTAATGTCAGAATGTTTAGGGATATAAATACAGGTTGACAACTTTCAGTAAACTTAAGACCTGTCATTGATCTAATACATCGTTTTTGAGCCCTAAATATTCTTTCTTTCAAGTGTCGCCTGAAACCGGATGAATCGTACGATAGACTTCAAATGGCATTCATGGATGAAGGCCCTTCCAAGGCAACCGTGTATCGTTGGTATAACGAATTCAAGCGCGGTCGACCAACTTTGGGGGATGACGAAAGAAGCGGTCGCCCTTTGACGGCTGTTACCGAAGAAAACGTGCTAGCAGTGAAAAATTTAATCCAAGACAATAGGCGAATTACATATCAGGAGATTCAACACATATTGAAGATTGGATCGGGAAGCGTTCACGAGATTCTACACAGCCATCTTCGCGTGAGGAGGATAGTATCACGCTGGGTGCCGCACAACCTCACCGATGCTCAGAAGCAGGCCCGGGTGGAATGGTGCCGTGATATGCTTAACAAATTTGAAGCAGGCTCGTCTCGGCGTGTTTACGACATCGTTACAGGTGATGAGTCCTGGATTTATCAATACGACCCAGAAACCAAGCGCCAGTCGACTGTTTGGGTGTTTCAAAATGAGCCAACGCCTACCAAAGTGAAGCGATCTAGAAGCGGGGGTAAGATTTTGATCGCTAGCTTTTTTAATTTGACTGGCCACTTGGTATCAATTCCCTTACGGGATCAAAGAAGCATTAATGCCGAATGGTATACTTCCAAATGTTTGCCAGAAGTTTTCTCTGTTATAAGCAACAAGCGACCAAACACAGGGCTCCGCGGGCTACTGCTCCACCACGACAATGCACCTGCGCACACCGCACTCAAAACGAGGGACTTCCTGGACAGCACGCCAGTCAAACTCCTGGGTCACCCTCCTTACAGCCCTGATCTAGCACCGTGTGACTTCTTTTTATTCCCAAAAATAAAAAATCAGCTCAAAGGGATACAATTTTCGTCGCCGGAAGATGCGCTGGCTGGGTTCGAGCAGGCTGTAAACGAGGTGTCTGCGGCGGACTGGAAAAAGTGTTTTGAAAACTGGTTTAGGCGCATGAATCTTTGTATAGAGGCTGGTGGAAAGTACTTTGAAAAGATTTAATAAAAATATATGTACGTATAGAACAATTTTTTTTAGTTTCGCAAAACTTTCTGAGTGTCCCACGTACAGACGGCGGGAAGCGACTTTGTTTTAAAGTATGTACAGATCAGGAACTTACAGACTAATATCTACGATTAACTTATTTAATTACATCGACCGTTCTCTTGCCACCTGATTTAGAACCCAATGATTTAACACGCGACGATGAGAAGAGTTAATTTCTTTAATACCTTGAAAGTTGGGTAGACCTTTGGTGTGGGATGCAACATGTGTTGACATTCCTGCGCCATTCCGTCCATCCGTGCTAGGTCGGTTGCAGCAGCCGTTGAAAGCCTCAAACGACGCAAATACAAAAACCTTATTGGTAGTAATGTGTCTGAGCCGTTTGGATTTAAACCACTAAAATTGGGTCCGAGTGCTTACCTTGTCTTTCAGGACGTCACCAAGCGATTGGTCGACTCTTCCCGTGACCAGACCTGACCTCCAAGAGGAAGTTAGTACTGGGAATTGCTACGATACTTTTTTACTTATATATTTTTTATTATTTACTTTTATTATTCTATAAAAGGGAACTAACTATATCCATTACATTATTAAAAACGAATAAATTGTTGTGTTTTTGCTATGAAAACAATAGCTGTGTTAAAGTTTATCAATAATACCATACCATATAAAAAAGACTTATTTACCTTAGTCATCCCCGTCTTGTAGTCCCTATCTTGCAGATGACTCGCTTCTAAATGCACCACATTCTTTGGCACAGGACGCGTTCCCTCCCAAACTGGATGAATATTTAGCAACAGCATCTCAATCTTTTCAACCTGCTCCCTCAATGTAGGAACGTCACCAAACAACCTCCTCGCCATGGCATCTTCTTCTTTCTCCAGTAAATTGTACATAGAGTTCATTTTCCAATGGTTGTACAATGCTACAATTTTCTGCCATATGTTTATATTCCAAACCTTGTTTTGGAAACTTGTTGGATACAACAATGGGTGGGTAAAACCACCACGATTTGCGTAGTCATTGAAGATTGGGCCGAAAGAGCTGATAGAAATTACGGGAGCATCGTAAATGTAGGTCCAGAAGAGAGTCGGTCGAATCCAGGCTTCCAACAAAAGAAGATCGAAGGTTTCATTGTTTTTAATGAACCTCTTAACTTCAGGAACTTCAAGTTGTTTTTCAACCAGTTTAGAAGCGACTTGTAGAATATGTTTTAAGTCTGTATTGTTGCATTTATTCTTTCCTTCAATATGAATTTCTTGCCAAACTTCTTTTGTGACTTCAGATACATCTATTTCCATTAAATTGTCTGGTGGTTCATCTCTTGGGTATTCTGGTAGTGGTGTGATGAGTACCACTTCATGATCTCGATAACTTAGTTCGTGTAATATTGATCTAAGTGCACTCTGGTGGCTTATGAGAGGCGTCGGGAACACTGCTAGGATTCTTGCTGATCCAGTTGGATCGAAAATTGAGAAAGTTATTAGGAGACACAGTAACATCATCATTGTTTTTAACAAAGCAAGTTTTTTTTTTGTTTTTTTTTTTTGTTGTGAATACAGGTTATGCTGGTCTCATCATTCATCATCATCATTTCAGCCGAAAGACGTCCACTGCTGGACATAGGCCTCCCCCAAGTGTCGCCACATTGATCGGTCCCGTGCGACTCGCATCCAGCGGATCCCCGAAACCTTCACCAGGTCATCGGTCCACCTAGTGGGAGGCCTTCCAACGCATCGTCTCCCGGTTCGCGGTCGCCATTCCAGAACTTTTCGGCCCCATCGGCCATCTGTTCTGCGAGCAATGTGCCCTGCCCACTGCCACTTAAGTCTGGCAATTCTTCGGGCTACGTCGGTAACCTTGGTTCTCTTGCGGATGTCCTCATTTCTGATTTGATCACGCAAGGAAACTCCGAGCATAGCTCTCTCCATTGCCCTCTGGGTGACTTTGAGCCTTCTGATGAGGCCCATTGTGAGCGGCCACGTTTCGGTCCCGTATGTAATCACTGGCAACACACACTGGTCATAAACCTTTGTCTTGAGACACTGCGGTAAGTTGGACGAGAAGATACCACGCAGCTTCCCGAACGCTGCCCAGCCGAGTCGGATTCGACGATTGACCTCTTTCTCGAAGTTAGACCTACCCAACTGGACCGTTTGTCCCAGGTAGACATAATCGTCTACAACTTCGATAGTAGAGTCTCCAATCTTGATAGGAGTGGGTGTTACATGGGCATTCAACATGACCTTGGTTTTGTCCATGTTCATTTTAAGACCCACTCTTTCGGAAGCTCTACTGAGGTCATCGAGCATTGTACTGAGGTCCTCCATGGTCTCAGCCATGACCACTATATCGTCGGCAAATCGAAGGTGAGAGATGTACTCGCCATTGATGTTGATGCCTAGCCCTCTCCAGTCCAGAACCTTGAAGATATCTTCCAGTGCAGCGGTGAACAGTTTCGGAGATATGACGTCTCCCTGTCTCACACCTCGCTGCAGAAGGATAGGTTCCGAGGTCTGGTCCTGAAGTCGGACTGACATGGTGGCGTTTTTGTACAAACACTTCAGCACCTCGATGTACCGATAATCAATTTGGCACCGTTGGAGAGACTGCAGTACAGCCCAAGTCTCGATCGAATCGAAGGCTTTCTCATAGTCCACAAACGCTAAACAGAGAGGCAGGTTGTACTCTTCGGTCTTCTGTATAACCTGTCGCAGCGTATGTATGTGGTCTATGGTGCTAAAGCCTTTACGGAATCCGGCTTGTTCGGGAGGCTGAAAATCGTCAAACCTGCGCGCGAGACGATTCGTGATGACTCTTGAAAACAACTTGTAGACATGGCTTAGAAGTGAGATGGGCCTATAGTTCTTCAACCGGGCATTGTCGCCCTTTTTGAAGAAGAGTACCACCACACCCCTGCACCATGCCTGAGGCGTTTTGCCCTCGAGTATGACGGAACCAAACAGCTTCTGAAGGGCCTTAAGTACCGGTTTTCCACCCGCCTTCAGAAGTTCGGCCGTAATTCCATCATCACCCGGTGCCTTGTTGTTTTTAAGCTGTTTCAGAGCCATCCTAATCTCGTACAGGCTGATGTCCGTACGTCAACCAGGAAACCCGTTGTAAATCTAGCGAATGACCCAAGAGCTAGACTGACCCGACACTACACCGAAGACATCCCGGATGCTGGTCTCACTTATAACAATTTTTTATTAATTAAACAACACTTTCGCATTATGCAGCGACTGATCACATAGCAAGAAACGTAATGATACTAGGAATTACGTTCTCATTGTTGATACGTTTAGATAATATTTGCACAAATGCGTCCTCTGTGTCATTAAGAGGGCAAATGCCTCTAAGGTCGGAGGTGAAAAATGCTACGCTAATGCTATGCTACGCTATTTCAACAAGCTTGTGAAAAGGCGAGATGCGCATTTTATTCCTGCAGAAACGAACCGCGTTTTTCGAGAAAAAACTTGTTACAAAAAAAAAACAAGTAAATTTGATGCAAAGTAAAGTTATTTGACCTTATTGTTAAATAAACTATGCCTTTTGGTAAATGATTTCGGAGTTTTTTCTACTTCTAAAAACCGTTTATTTATGCTCAATGTTTACATGATGACACTTACAAGTATTAAACTATTTTTAACTGTTCTGATTACCACAAATAGGTTGAGTAGCGGCTTTAGGGTAGGGCGAGGTTGGGCGACCGCCCAGGGCGCCGGATATAAAGGGGTGCCGAAGGTCAAGGACATCACCAGCATTAGGGCAGAAAGATGAGAAAAAAAATTAAGGGTTTTTACTATCAGATGCAGGAGAAGTACTTCTAAGAATCTAAAATGCAAGAGTGAGCAAAGCGAGCAACAATTTTTACATCATAATCATCACCCACAGCCCGAATCCCACTGCTGGGTATTGGCCTCCCTTTTTTTGTGCCATTCGCCACGGTGCTGTGCCAGCCTCATCCAGGTTTTCCCTCGATCGCAACTATGTCGTGTGCCCATCTCGTCGCCTGACGACCCACATGTATTTTGCCCGTTCTTTCTTGTACGCCATTTGGTGCTAGCTCTAGTCCACCTGTCATCCCTGCGCCTTGCCAGATGTCCTGCCCAAGTCCATTTGAGTTCCGTAACGCGATTTTCCAATATCGAAAACCTTTTATATCTTCGAATCTCGACGTTAGGAACTCGATCTATCAGCTTTATGCCGAGCATGGAATACTCCATGGCTTTCTGTGCAACTCTGATCCTATTGGAATTTCGCATTATCGATAGACAGATGCTGGAATAAATTAGGAGCTCCTTGCCCCGAGGTCTTAAAAGTCAATTATGTCACACATAAGGTTGCAAAAAAATTGGGCAAGTGGACATTTTGATCTCAAATTACATATCTGAATTGATTCAAAGCATCATGTAAAAATTTCGTGCTCGCTTCGCTTGCTCTTGCAGTTTTCTTTTTAATAAATAGTTGTTCTATTAATGAATGGTTATTTCATTAAATCCTTTGCCTTTTTTTGTATGTGTTTGAATTGCAG
Source organism: Cerastis rubricosa (assembly GCA_949152445.1). Lineage (NCBI taxonomy): Eukaryota > Metazoa > Arthropoda > Insecta > Lepidoptera > Noctuidae > Cerastis > Cerastis rubricosa. The sequence goes on from OX424547.1 coordinate 8,797,928, forward strand.
TTAGTGGACGCCGTAGAAATCTCGCCCAGGGCGCAGGTAGTGCCAAAACCGGCACTAAATAGGTACTAAATAATAAGACAAGGTTGTACATATCACGCTCAGTTTTTTGTCTTTACCATCGAAAACTGAAGTTATCAGCTGCTGTGAGTGAACAGTCAATAGCCTCATAATAATAATTTGTTGATATTTAGGTGGAAATAAATAAACGATTATAAGAAAATGCAACGAACGTATATTGGTAAAAGACAAAAGACAAAAGCACACGCTGGAGCTGAGCAGAGACAACACAAAAAAAAACTAACTTATAATAAATAGGTTGCGTTCTTATTTACCAACACTCCCCGCAGAACGCAAACCCATTTTATTGATACAGAACAAATGTTTTTCCAAAGTGGTACCTTTAGTTAAGTTATCAGCTACCATATAGCAACCATTTACAAATTTAAATTTAACTTTAGACTTAACAATGTTTTCTCTAAGAAAATGTAAACGAATATCTATATGTTTAGTTTTTGGTTTGTAACAGTCTGTTGATGCCAGCTTAATTGCACTTTGGTTGTCACAGTGGATAAGTAGCGCGCTATCTTCGCCTTGACTGAGCTCGGCCTGCAGTTGCTGCAGCCACAGGGCCTCCTGGGTCGCCGCTGCCATCGCCATGTATTCGGCCTCCGCCGTAGAGAGCGCCACAGTTTGCTGTTTACACGAATTCCAAGATAAACAGGCATTCTGAAACAGAAAAATATAACCCGTGCACGATCGTCTATCCACTGGGTCACTCGCCCAGTCTGCATCACAATATCCAGTAATTTCCTTTGAATCATCTTTGACATAACACAGCTTTAGGTTCTTGGTTCCTTGAAGATACCTCATAATCCTTTTTATGCCAAGCCAGTGTTGATTTCCTGGATTGTTGCAGTACTGACTCAACTTGTTAACTGCATAAGTGATATCAGGTCTTGTGACATGTGCCAGATAAATCAGACATCCCACTGCTTCCCTGTATGGGATATTTATGTTTCCATCTTCAGGATTTTTCTCAAATTTGGCATTCACCTCTATCGGGGTACAAACTGGTTTGCATTCAGACATATTAAAGCGGTCCAATACAAGGTTTATGTATTTTACATAAATCAATTTATGGACTCAAACAAGCGAGCCGGCAGTGGAATCTTAAATTGAACAATATTTTATTAAAAATTGGTTTACAAAGATCACGTGTGGAATTCTGTATTTATTATTTAGTAAATGAGTCCACCACTATATTCATTGCAGTGTGGGTGGATGATCTTTTGATATTCACAAATAAGTTAATTATATAATTTTTAATAGTACGGCTAGGTACACCACAGGACACTGAGTGTAGCGGTTCTGAGGACGGATGGATGACTTTTGTTTCTCTTTCACATAAAAACTAGAAAACTAATTTAGATAAAATTGATCATATAGATAGTTTATAACTTTAATAAACACATAAGCTACTTTTCATTGCGGTAATTATGATCCCGTAGGACATTTACCAAACACCAACCGGTCCAAGCCGCGGCTGATAACTTGTTCACTTATCTACGAATGTTCTATTTGTTTGTTCTGACCACGTGACTTAAAGTTTAGATGATATCATTCCCTTACATTTAGTTAGTTTTCTAATAGCCTTAAAGACTCTAGATTGTTAACTTGGCTAAGCCATCTGAGCCTTACCGAATGGGTGCATTACTTCATTAGGTAAAGGTAACTTTTTAAGACTGTGAAACATGCCTCCTCAGTAAGTAATTATTTTCCAGGAAACGTGAGCTTTTGGCACTTGCTTCACAGAGCCAACGAAATATAAAAGTTTTGTGTGATGTTGACTTGAGGAGCGCTCTTGTAGAAATTATATTAGGTACCACCACTACTTAGTTTAGTTGTTCTTTCAAACACGGAAATGTTTGCCCTGTGTGAAGCAAACGTTAATTGTTTTGATTTTTGCTTTAGCATAGAAATAAAAACCTCCCCCCATGATCCACTTTCGTGATTTCTTTATTTTCACAGAAATTTATGCTTGCCATTCTTATTGCAAGGTCTTTAAATAGCTGTACTAATTTCAACAGGAAACCTACTTAGATACTTTAAACCTACGTTTCTTTTTTTAAGAAAATGATAGTAAAGCAGTTATCTAAGAAGTAGTTTTCTACACACAGACCAGCTGGCATTATTGTTTTACTCCTTTTCCCGTGTGGGAAATGACCGCTAGACATCCTGTAAAGCTCCGTCTCTTTCCCACACTGGAGTAAGAGTAAAACAATACTGCTTTAAGACGTAATGGTAAGCCAGTAGATGACTTACAGATAGAAAAGATTTGACTAAGACCCTACAAGGCTGCAACTCAAATAACAACTGATGTACTATAAGGTTTATTGTTAATCTGTAAACAGCTTTCACACTTCCCTTGAATTTCAGATAATCACTTACAGACCTTCTTGTCAAACATAGTTCCCAAAGTCTAAGACAGAACCTAATGTAAATTACTCCGTTGTAATTGTGAAGAGACCCTTTCTACTACATAATATGGCCGACAGAAAAGGGATTCCCAAACCTTGCCAGATTCTCAGACAAAAGGTGGACTTGGAAGTTTAAATTAATATCCTTTCACTAACTAGGATTTACAAGGACGATCCAGTTAATATTCAATGGAATTCGAATTTAATTAAGCGGTTGATAAGATTTTAATTGTGTTGTGAATGGATAATTTGTTAATAGTTGTTGAGCAGCTGGCAGGACCTAAGTAATTCTGATGATAAAATTAATATATTTGCCTGGCAGCACGCAGTTCTTGGCAGAAACAAAATATTGACGGTAATGGCCAGCTCCCTCTCACACAGAGAAGAGATGTGTCCCAGCCCAGAATTTGGAAACTTATAGGCCGATCATGTAATTACCTTGTAGCGTCTTAAATCTCTTTGTGAAAACAGCAATACGTAACGCAAGAATTTGGTTTTGTTTACGTAAATGTAAATAAAGATAACACAATCAGATTCCCATTGTATCGTTGTGTGTTCTGGTTGCCTGGAACAGGTGAATGACACAGTTCCTAGAGTGGGAAATAACAAATACTGTTATTTTGGACACCAACAGCAAGACAAACAAGAAAAAAAGAAAGTTTTTCGACTAACGGTATCCATTTTGTCTTAACCTGAGCTCAGACATACAAAATAAAATTCCGTTTGTGACACAGCAAATACATATTTCGTGATTCTATTTCCTTGCCAAGTAAGTTGTCAAATGTCCTAAAACCTATGCAGTCTGATTTATTATAGTACATCAACTTCTTTCTTTTTTATGTATGTATTCGTGGCACGTTTGAGACGTCGCCTCGCTTAAGCCTCCCTGAAATTTAAATTATGTGATTGTGAAAATGTTCTGAACCTCTGCTTCATGTATCGGTAAGTTTCGCTAAACATCTTACATTAGTATGTCACTTTATGTTCCTTCGATTGATTGGTCTGCCCCATATGCCAGTTTTATTTGGCAGATGACCCAATTGATGTTATAGTGTAATATCTACCTTGTTTATCATCGTCAGTCTGGTTTGGAAGGTCAGATAGGCAGTCGTTTCATGTATAATTATGATATTCAGCTGCATCAGTGATCTAGTTAGTCTGAAAACAAATGCTAAGAAAAAAAATGGTTAAAAAGGTAAAAGGCTGCTAGGCGAGGTAATTTAATAAATAATAAAAATAATATATGGTGTTGTTTTGCATTATCGTCAAATTTAAGGAGGTAATGATTCTAGACCCGAATCAATAATAAAATGAGTGGGTACTTTCTTTTCTTTCTTATTTACAGAAATCGGTTAGTGTGAATTATACCTGTGTTTTAAACGTGGCCCGACTGATCCTCGCCCTATAACCGCGCTTTCACACATACAAACAATCTCAAACGATTATTCGATAATTTCCTATTCTGATAGACTGACAAACTTAAACAACAAGTGTTTATTAATAATTAACTTTAAATAAGTGTAGGATCCGGTTATTAGTACGGACAGAAAATGAATCGGCAAGCGCGCCAAAGGTAGCATCACGCGACCTACTTACCAGTCTACCCACACCTAAGCGCGCTTCTACAGAGTCGTGATGTTTCGAACTCGCTGTGAGGCGGACAGTCTGTGTCTGACCGCGGCGGAGTCAAGACGTCCCGAAACTGTTCCCCGATTCATGGTGCCTAGTGTTATTGTGTTGGATTGTAATTTATCGCGCCCTCCACGAAAGTAAAGCCAAGTGAGGAACATAACCAATGAATTTTTGAAGCAACAAGGAAAGCGACCAAACCTGCGAGCACAAATCATCAAGAGGGTACCCTCACAACATCATCGGGTGAGACCGTTTCTTTTCTTTTCGATAAATAGGTCATCTGGCTCATTGCTTAAACATGGCTTGTTTAATTGGTTTATGGGTGACATAATCAGTGAACCTTACTGGCATCGGAGGTTATGATTTAAAATGCACGATGGAGATCTCCAGTACCATTAAAATAGACGATATTTTGATAAAATAGGTTGTCAGCTAATAAGTTCAGGTTTTAATGCTGGCGTAATTCGTAAAAGTTCTTTGGCGTTTGGAGTAAGTGCTTGTCTAGTCCACATATTTCAGTTGAAAAGAGGGTGTGTTCAGTCGAAATGTCACTGTTGTGCGGTTCATGCTTTAAGATAATCGAAGGGACACGCTTTCGTTGTAGGAGAAAGGTGCCGTCCGGTCCATGAGTGGTCGAAAGGACACACGCTTTCTTGCTGGGGGAAAGGTGCCGTCCGGTCCATGAGTGGTCGAAAGGACACACGCTTTCTTGGTAGGAGAAAAATGCCGTCTAGTCCGTGAGTGATCGAAAGAATACACGCTTTCTTTTGTTCTGAAACAGTTACAGTTACGATGAGAGTAATGTTTGTCATAGTTTGTCAGGTTGGACGAGCGGATGTCTTGGTGATTAGACATTGTTTGTTTCAGGAATACAATAACGCCCGAGGACGGTCGTATGTCAGTCTGGCCGTGTAGGATTCGGTCATTAGTACGGACAGAAAATGAATCGGCAAGCGCGCCAAAGGTAGCATCACGCGACCTACTTACCAGTCTACCCACACCTAAGCGCGCTTCTACAGAGTCGTGATGTTTCGAACTCGCTGTGAGGCGGACAGTCTGTGTCTGACCGCGGCGGAGTCAAGACGTCCCGAAACTGTTCCCCGATTCATGGTGCCTAGTGTTATTGTGTTGGATTGTAATTTCAAGTCATTTGTGAGTAGTAAGTGAGTTCGACAAAAGCAGTGTACCTCGTGTAGTGTGTGTTTTCATAGCACGGAACCCATGTTCTGCCCACATGATGACCGTGTCTAACGGAATAAAATCAAGACAACTACGACAAAGGTAACAGACGCAGTCAATATTATGAATTAGCACTTCACCATTTTACGAGTTGTAACGTAATTCATATTAAGCGGCCATTTTATACCGGTATTCCTGTGGATCTATTACTAATTTATTATAAACCAAAATATTTTTCATGATATTTTATAGAACAAGGCGTCGCCATATCCCCGACGGTTATTTTATGAGTAAAATACATTTATACGTCACTAAATATAACAATATAAAGGGGTCTTATTGTGTTATTAGGGCTGGTACACTTGAAATTTGCGAAGAATTTTAAATGTTATTCTTCTTCTCCAACCTATGACCACCCATTGCTGTGCCAGTGTAGGTCTCTTCCAAATCTCTCCATTTTTGTCGGCTTTGTGTCATTAACCGATTAAAGTCTGCAGTTAAGTTAATATTTTTTTAAACCAATGTGCGCATTTCAAGTAAATCTAGTTAGCTAAATGGTTTAAGGGCCTGGTAATTATCCCTACCAAGCCCAATAAAAGGTATTTATCTTGTTTCAAAATAAAGTGTAAGTTATACAACTTCAAATACATTCTATTACTATTTTTGAGTTTCAAAAAAGACACTAGGATGGTGTATCCTCACATGATTTTACGAATGGTTTTACTTCTAGGTACATACTAATTAATATAAAATGTAAAGCTTTCCTTAACCTCATCTCGATTGACTTATATGCAAAACGTTCCCAACACTAAAAACCGCATTTCTTTTGACATCCCTACACGCGCTCCAGTCGTTCGCTACGTCTAGACCGATTCGCAGCCTGCTGTTAATGTTACATTTTATTGTCATAATAACGTTCTAACTTTCTTCTGTCGCACAATGTAGCTATCTTCGTCCTTGTTGCATGGGCGTTAAGGTGGAAGCGACAGGGTTGTCCGCCAAATTTAAATTTTCTTACGTTTTCTGCAATTCGCCGGTCAGTGTCAGTTTTTATGTTAGAAAAAAAAAATGATGCGCGGCCTTAACTAATGTAGCTTAACTGAGTTATAATCATTAAAGTCATGAATACAACCCTTTTAAGTGCATTTAACCTCAAAGAATGACTTTTTAATTGGGATTAAATGAAATTAAAGGGGTCGTATTGATAATTTTGATGACTACAATTATGTAAATACGTACGTTTTACTGCCGCGTATCATATTTTATTCAACTTAAAATCTGACACTGACCGGCAAATAGCAAAAAACGTAAGAAAAATTGAATTTCGGGGGCCTCCTTTTCGCTCCCACCTTAAAGTCTCTGAAAAGATGAATTTTAGTACATATACAATCAATGGCAAATAAGTCAGATGATATACAGCGCTGCTTTTAGGTCTACACCAGAAACGATAACCACTATAATTTCTCGAATAAGAAAGCCTTTTGTCCTATAGGGATTATTAAATAGAGAATTAAAGTTTGTAGGGAATAAAAATGTCTATGGAAATTCGTCATTTGGTCCACGGGAAACCGTGATACGATGATACTTTCATTTATACCGATTTGTTTCAAGTAGTACCTGATGTCGGTTCATATGCGAGCGATCTCTGGGCAGTAAGTACCAGCCTCAACATGGCACAGGCAGACGGATCTGAAGTTAGAACCGACCTTTCCATGCTTCTATAGCTTAGAACTGTAGATCGAGAAATGAATAAATTCCATTTCGTTTCAAGAAAATAAGCTCATTACAGTAATAAAAACGGAAATACGCGCTGAACGAAATGGCTTGTAGTTATTGGATCATTAAACTTTCGATTGAAAAGAAGAAAAGAAAATTGCATTTTCCGGAGAGTATATAGGAATAGTTTAGCTAGTGTAGCTTAGTTTAGATATTCTGCTGGCATCGTCCTATTATTGCATTTAGACCGACATAATGCTGAAATAAAAAACCGGCCAAGTGCGCGTCTTACTCACACACAAGGTTCCATAGCCCCAAACAATATTTTGAACTGTCATTCATTAGTTAGTAGTATTAGTTAGTAAACTTCAAGTCAACCGCAAAACTAAATTGGTTTTTCATAGTATGTTCATCAAAAACAAAGTTACTGCTGCAGTTTGATGAAAAAGTCCCATATCTCAAAAACTAAACATTATATCTGATTGAAACCAATTTTCGTTGAAAGTTTTTTTTACGTTCTACAATTCTGAATATTTTCAGAATTTTCCTCCTCTTACTTTAGAAATTAGAGGGGGGGGGGACACACATTTTACCACTTTGGAAGTGGCTCTTGCGCAAACTATTCAGTTTAGAAAAAAACGATATTAGTAACCTCAATATCATTTTTGAAGACCTATCCATAGATACCCCACACGTATGGGTATGATGAAAAAAAAATTTTTGGTTTTCAGTTCTATGTATGGGGAACCCCAAAATTTATGTTTTTTTTTTTCTATTTTTGTGTGAAAATCTTAATGCGGTTCACAGAATACATCTACTTACCAAGTTTCAACAGTATAGTTCTTATAGTTTCGGAAAAAAGTGGCTGTGACATACAGACGGACAGACAGACAGACAGACAGACAGACATGACGAATCTATAAGGGTTCCGTTTTTTGCCATTCGGCTACGGAACCCTAAAAAATGGCAAGTGCATTTTTCCTTTGAGTGAGAATACGTCCCTTTAATAAAATTGTTATTGCTTTGCACCCGGTGTTTGCACCCTCGTGAAAATTGCCCTTTTCGTAAATTAAAGTACATACTTCAGCGTGAAAACTCAGGCCCCATCTGGGAATTATCGCCAAAATTGGACTCATAAAAGTAATTCAATAAATGCATGGTTTATTTCTATTATTTCAATTCTGCAAGACGCTTGCAGAATTTTATTTGATAACTTTCAAGTAGCGCATAGTTTCATTTTTATTAGAAGAAGCATTGTTATAGCAAGAAGCATAGTGCAGTCACACATTTTACCGTGTTTTCTAAGGCACAGAAGAATCTTACCAAGATTCTTCTGTGCCTCGGAAAACACGTGTGATGGTCACTCATCCACGGACCGAAGCTCTGCGTAACCTTGAAAATTGCGGCTATTATTATTTAGCCTAGATAACATGGGATATAATTGACCAAATGTGACTGGACCATAGGAACACAGTGTGAACCCTTGAATGATTACAAGGGCTTAACAGACTATATGCTGGAGGGGCGTGGTAAAACTAGACGTGGACATAATAAAGAGTTTTTTACAATAAATAAGTAATAATTAATTGATTGGTCAACATCTTGGGTAAAGTATACGCAATTTACTTTATTAACAATCCTGCAGTATTTTCGACCTACATCATACTTGGTAACACTGTTTAGATTTTTTCTTCTGTGTAATCTGTGGAATCAGCAATATCTATTGTGGAAATAAACGTTACACAAAAAACAACAACACACAAACATACACATAAAATCTTATTTCCGAGTTGGTGGCCATTTTCCGTCTTTCTCTCTGTTTTAGCTGTGGACTGTTCTTGACATAAACATTAAGAGCGTTTACGCTTTACGACATTTCATACAAACTTTCAAGCCCTTATTTTCCGAAATGAATGAACCGATTTTAATGAAATTTCATACGCATAATCAGGATACATCCCATGGGAAAAGATTTTCAGTTGGATTATCTGTATGACGACATCTTTTTGATACACGGGGTATAGCAATTTCAACCCTATCGTTATTTTTTACAAGAATTATGTAAACGATGTTTGAAGTACTTTTTCCCCAACCTGCACCCGTTTTTGCACTAAATAGACCGTTTATTTCCGTCTGCCCTCACCGGTCTGTCCCCGTGGTGGTAGTTACAACGGCAGGTATAGACAGCGTCATTAAGTACTAACCCCCCTGGCGTACTCGGCCGGACTGTAGAGGGGTTAGCACATACTGACGCTGTCTGTACTAACGTTAGTTATCCAAGTTTGCTACTCCCCCTAACGACACTCGATTGACGATTCGACTGCGCTCAAATAACAACACACACCCCATATTACCGACCAATTTACGGCAGGTTGAAAGCCTTTGACAGATAAGCAAACGGTCGGACAAACTTTGATAGACATGCCGACCGCCTGTCACTCAGAGCGAACCACGAAATTAGACCGAAATCAGCCGCGAAATTGTGATGCGGATCTTCCAACCTCAAAGGGTCATTTATAGAGGCTTCAGTGCCTGTTTCATACCTATTCGGTCGTTAACTTTGACTTAAAGACAGTAAATGTATGGAGTCTCCCACACCCGTATTAACTTTTATAACAAGAATTCTAAAGACCCCCGCGCCTTGAAACGTACTGAAATTGAAGCGTCCCAGTCGTCTGGTGACAACAATGGAAAAGACAGTTTTTTCATATATTGCAGCTTGCCTTCGAGTTGGTAGGAAATCAAGTTTCTCGCGCTTTCCCATTAAGTTTTATGTTTACACTCCAAGAAGAAGTAAAAACTCGGATTCTACATAAATTACAATTTATGACTATGTTTATGGCGGTTTTCTCAAATTGAGATTTGAAACCTCTATCTATGATTTCCCGGTCAGACCAGTGACTAGGGACATATTATAATAAAATAAATGTTTATGATAAAGTAAACGTTATATTTATTTCTTATATTCCGGACGAGGTTCTGTTTTTATGGAACCGCATACACAATTTGTTTGATCCCTTAATGCGCGTATCGAATTGCAAAATATTATCACTTTAAATTATCGATTGTTGGACAATCAGTTGTCAAGGACATCACCAGCATTAGAGCAGAAAGATGAGAAAAAAAAATTAAGGGTTTTTACTATCAGATGCAGGAGAAGTACTTCTAAGAATCTAAAATGCAAGAGTGAGCAAAGCAAGCAACAATTTTTACATCATAATCATCACCCACAGCCCGAATCCCACTGCTGGGTATTGGCCTCCCTTTTTTTGTGCCATTCGCCACGGTGCTGTGCCAGCCTCATCCAGGTTTTCCCTCGATCGCAACTATGTCGTGTGCCCATCTCGTCGCCTGACGACCCACATGTATTTTGCCCGTTCTTTCTTGTACGCCATTTGGTGCTAGCTCTAGTCCACCTGTCATCCCTGCGCCTTGCCAGATGTCCTGCCCAAGTCCATTTGAGTTCCGTAACGCGATTTTCCAATATCGAAAACAATCTTCGGATCTCGACGTTAGGAACTCGATCTATCAGCTTTATGCCGAGCATGGAATATTCCATGGCTTTCTGTGCAACTCTGAGTCTGTACACAGCTTCCTGCGTGTACAGACTCCCCGCCGCGCCCAGGGCGCTGGTAGTGCTAAAACCGGCACTAAATAGGTACTAAATAATAAGACAAGCTTGTACATATCACGCTCAGTTTTTTGTCTTTACCATCGAAAAGTGAAGTTATCAGCTGCTGTGAGTGAAGAGTCAATAGCCTCATAATAATAATTTGTTAATAAAGTTAATTATATATTTTTTAATATTACGGCTAGGTACACCACAGGACACTGAGTGTAGAGGCGGTTCTGAGGATGGATGGATGACTTTTGTTACTCTTTCACATAAAAACTAGAAAACGAATTTAGATAAAATTCATCATATAGATAGTTTATAACCTGAATAAACACAGTATAGGCTACTTTTCATTGCGGTAGTTATGATTCCGTAGGACATTTACCAAACACCAAGCGGTCCAAGCCGCGGCTGATAACTTGTTCACTTATCTACGAATTTTCTATTTGTTTGTTCTGACCACGTGACTTAAAGTTTAGATGATATCATTCCTTTACATTTAGTTAGTTTTCTAATCGCCTTATTGGAGATTGGTAACTTGGCTAAGCCTTCTGAGCCTTACCGAATGTGTGCATTACTTCATTCAGTAATTATTTTCCAGGAAACGTGAGCTTTTGGCACTTGCTTCACAGCGCTAACGAAATATAAAAGTTTTGTGTGATGTTGACTAGAGGAGCGCTCTTGTAGAAATTATATTAGGTACCACCACTACTTTGTTTAGTTGTTCTTACAAACACGGAAATGTTTGTCCTGTGTGAAGCAAAAGTTAATTGTTTTGATTTTCGCTTTAGCATATAAATAAAAACGTCCCTCCATGATCCACTTTCGTAATTTCTTTATTTTCACAGAAATTTATGCTTGCCATTCTTATTGCAAGGTCTTTAAATAGCTGTACTAATTTCAACAGGAAACCTACTTAGATACTTTAAACCTATAATCTTTTTTTAAGAAAATGATAGAAAAGCAGCTATCAAAGAAGCAGTTTTCTACACACAGACCAGCTGGCATTATTGTTTTACTCCTTTTCCAGTGTGGGAAAGGACCGCTAGACATCCTGTATAGCTCCGTCTCTTTCCCACACTGGAGTAAGAGTAAAACAATACTGCTTTAAGACGTCATGGTAAACCAGCAGATGACTTACAGATAGAAAAAATAAGAATTTGAACCTACAAGGTTGCAACTCAAACAACAACTGCTGTACTATTAGGTTTATTGGTAATCTGTAACCAGCTTTCTCACTTCCCTTGAATTTCAGAAAATCACTTACAGACCTTCTTGACAAACATAGTTCCCAAAGTCTAAGACAGAACCTAATGTAAATTACTCCGTTGTAATTGTGAAGAGACCCTTTATACTACATAATATGGCCGACAGAAAAGGGATTACCAAATCTGGCCAGATTCTCAGACAAAAGGTGGACTTGGAAGTTTAAATTAATATCCTTTCACTAACTAGGGTTTACAAGGACGATCTAGTTATTCAATGGAATTCGAATTTAATTAAGCGGTTGATAAGATTTTAATTGTGTTGTGAATGGATAATTTGTTAATAGTTGTTGAGCAGTTGGCAGGACATAAGTAATTCTGATGATAAAATTAATATATCTGCCTGGCAGCACGCATTTCTTGGCAGAAACAAAATAGTGACGGTAATGGCCAGCTCCCTCTCACACAGAGAAGACATGTGTCCCAGCCCAGAATTTGGAATTAATAGGCCGATCATGTAATTAGCTTGTAGCGTCTTAAATCTCTTTGTGAAAACAGCAATACGTAACGCAAAAGGTTTTGTTTACGTAAATGTAAATAAAGATAACACAATCAGATTCCCATTGTATCGTTGTGTGTTCTGGTTGCCTAGAACAAGGGTGAATGAAACAGTTCCTAGAGTGGGAAATAACAAATAGTGTTATTTTGGACACTAACAGCAAGACAAACAAGAAAAAAAAAAAGTTTTCTGACTAACGGTATCCATTTTGTCTTAACGTGAGCTCAAACATACAAAATAAAATTCCGTTTGTGACACAGCAAATACATGTTCCGTGATTCGATTTCCTTGCCAAGTCAGTTGTTAACATGGAAATTTCCTAAAACCTATGCCGACTGATTTATTATAGTACGTCAACCTCTTTCTTTTTTATTTATGTATTCGTGGCACGTTTGAGACGCCTCCCTGACATTTAAATTATGTGATTGTGAAAATGTTCTAAACCTCTGCTTCACGTAGGTATCGGTAAGTTTCGCTCAACATATTATATCGGTCTGTCATTTTATGTTCGTCCGATTTATTGGTCTGACCCATATGCCAGTTTCATTTGGCAGATGACCCAATTGATGTTAAAGTGTACTAACTTGCCTGTTTATCATCATCAGCCTGGGTTGCGAAGCTCAGATAGGTATAGTCGTTTCATGTAAAATAATGATATTCAGCTGCATCAGTGATCTAGTTAGTCTGAAAACAAATGCTAAGAAAAAAAAATGGTTAAAAAGGTAAAAGGCTGCTAGGCGAGGTAATTTAATAAATAATAAAAATAATATATGGTGTTGTTTTGCATTATCGTCAAATTTAAGGAGGTAATGATTCTAGACCCGAATCAATAATAAAATGAGTGGGTACTTTCTTTTCTTTCTTATTTACAGAAATCGGTTAGTGTGAACTACCTGTGTTTTAAACGCGGCCCGTCTGATCCTCGCCCTATAACCGCGCTTTCACACATACAAACAATCTCAAACGTTTATTCGATAATTTCTTACTCTGATAGACTGACAAACTTAAACAACCATAATATTCAGTGTTTATTAATAATTAACTTTAAATAGGTAACAGACGCAGTCAATGTTATGAATTAGCACTTCACCTTTTTACGAGTTGTAACGTAATTCATATTAAGCGGCCATTTTAGACCGGTATTCCTGTGGATCTATTACTAATTTATTATAAACCAAAATATTTTTCATAATATTTTATAGAAAAAGGCGTCGCCATATCCCCGACGGTTATTGTAAGAGTAAAATACATTTATACGTCACTAAATATATCAATATAAAGGGGTCTTATTGTGTTATTAGGGCTGGTACACTTGAAATTTGCGAAGAATTTTAAATGTTATTCTTCTTCTCCAACCTATGGCCACCCATTGCTGTGCCAATGTAGGTCTCTTCCAAATCTCTCCATTTTTGTCGGATTTGTGTCATTAATAACAGATAAAATTCGGCAGTTAAGTTAATATTTATGCAAACCAATGTGCGCATTTCAAGAAAATCTAGTTAGCTAAATAGTTTAAGGGCCTGGTAATTATCCCTACCAAGCCCAATAAAAGGTATTTATCTTGTTTCAAAATAAAGTGTAAGTTATACCCGTTAAGTTATAGTTTTGTTTAGTATTACCCAGTTAAGTTATAACTTCAAATACATTCTATTACTATTTTTGAGTTTCAAAAAAGGCACTTAAGAGTATGGTGTATACTTACATGATTTTACGAATGGTTTTACGTCTAAGTACTACGTACGTACGTACGTCAAAATGTCAATAGTCAATTTCCTTAACCTCATCTCGATTGCTTAATCGCAAAACGTTCCCAATACTTTTTTTTTTTTTTTTAGGATGGGAAATCATCAAATGACTTCTTCCGCTCTGGGCGGAGCGGAAGGGAGTGTCAGACTTGACTGACTAAAACCCATCCATGTTCCTTCTTAGCCCTTTGCGTTCCAGGGGCACGGTATCTCTTTCGAACAACCCGCAGCCCTGGCAGGCATCGGCCCTCTCAGACCCCTTCCGATTTGCTGACATCTCCTTGAGGCGCGCGTGGAACACGAACGCGCCGTCGGCACGGTCTGTCGTCATGAGACGGACGGACGGTGAGCTAGCCCATTACTCACCGTCCACAGGCCCGCGCCTACGGTGGCCGGGGGCCACTGGTTGCCCCCCGACGCCCGGGGCGAACGTTCCCAATACTAAAAACCGCATTTCTTTTGACATCCCTACACGCGCTCCAGTCGTTCGCTACGTCTAGACCGATTCGCAGCCTGCTGTTAATGTTACATTTTATTGTCATAATAACGTTCTAACTTTCTTCTGTCGCACAATGTAGCTATCTTTGTCCTTATTGCATGGGCGTTAAGGTGGAAGCGACAGGGTGGTCCGCCAAATTTAAATTTTCTTACGTTTTCTGCAATTTGCCGGTCAGTGTCAGTTTTTATGTTAAAAAACAAATATGATACGCGGCCTTAACTAATGTAGCTTAACTGAGTTATAATCATTAAAGTCATGAATACAACCCCTTTAAGTTCATTTAACCTCAAAGAATGACTTTTTCATAAAATACTCATTCGGGATTGGATGGGATTAAATTAAATTAAAGGGGTCCTTTTGATAATTTTGATGACTACAATTATGTAAATACGTACGTTTTACTGCCGCGTATCATATTTTATTCAGCTTAAAATCTGACACTGACCGACAAATAGAAAAAAAAGTAAGAAAAATTGAATTTCGGGGGCCTCCTTTTCGCTCCCACCTTAAAGTCTCTGAAAAGATGAATTTTAGTACATATACAATCAATGGCAAATAAGTCAGAGGATATACAGCGCTGCTTTTAGGTCTACACTAGAAACGATAACCACTATAATTTTTTGAATAAGAAAGCCTTTTGT
Organism: Cerastis rubricosa; assembly: GCA_949152445.1. NCBI lineage: Eukaryota > Metazoa > Arthropoda > Insecta > Lepidoptera > Noctuidae > Cerastis > Cerastis rubricosa. The sequence goes on from OX424547.1 coordinate 8,813,197, forward strand.
CCTGTAGCGATTATTACATAGAGAATTAAAGTTTGTAAGGAATAAAAATGTCTATGGAAATTCGTCATTTAGTCCACGGAAAAGCGTGATACGATGATACTTTCATTTATACCGATTTGTTTCAAGTAGTACCTGATGTCGGTTCATATGCGAGCGATCTCTGGGCAGTAAGTACCAGCCACAACACGGCACAGGCAGACGGATCTGAAGTTAGAACCGACCTTTCCATGCTTCTATAGCTTAGAACTGTAGATCGAGAAATGAATGAATTCCATTTTGTTTCAAGAAAATAAGCTCATTACAGTAATAAAAAACAGAAATACGCGCTGAACGAAATGACTTGTAGTTATTGGATCATTAAACTTTCGATGGAAAGAAGAAAAGAAAATTGCATTTTCCGGAGAGTACATAGGAATAGTTTAGCTAGTGTAGCTTAGTTTAGATATTCTGCTGGCATCGTCCTATTATTGCATTTAGACCGAAATAATACTGAAAAAAAAAATGGCAAGTGCATTTTTCCTTTGAGTGAGAATACGTCCCTTTAATAAAACTGTTATTGCTTTGCACCCGGTGTTTGCACCCTCCTGAAAATTGCCCTTTTCGTAAATTAAAGTACATACTTCAGCGTGAAAACTCAGGCCCCATCTGGGAATTATCGCCAAAATTGGACTCATAAAAGTAATTCAATAAATGCATGGTTTATTTCTATTATTTCAATTCTGCAAGACGCTTGCAGCATTTTATTTGATAACTTTTAAGTAGCGGATAGTTTCATTTTTATTAGAAGAAGCATTGTTATAGCAAGAAGCATAGTGCAGTTCAACATTTTACCGTATTTTCTAAGGCACAGAAGAATCTTACCAAGATTCTTCTGTGCCTCGGAAAACACGTGTGATGGTCACTCATCCACGGACCGAAGCTCTGCGTAACCTTGAAAATTGCGGCTATTATTATTTAGCCTAGATAACATGGGATATAATTGGCCAAATGAGGCTGGACCATAGGAACACTTGTGTGAACCCTTGAAGGATTACAAGGGCTTAACAGACTATATGCTGGACGGGACGGGACGTGGTGAAACTAGACGTGGGCATACTAAAGAGTTTTTTGCAATAAATAAGTAATAATTTATTGATTGGTCAACATCCTGGATAAAGTATACGTAATTTTCTTTATCTATATATCGATCCAGCCGTATTGTCGACCTACATCATACTTGGTAACACTGTTTAGATTTTTTCTTCTGTGTAATCTGTGGAATCAGCAATATCTATTAGAGAAATAAACGTCACACAAAAAACAACAACACACAAACACACATAAAATCTTATTTCCGAGTTGGTGGCCATTTTCCGTCTTTCTCTCTGTTTTAGCTGTGGACTGTTCTTGACATAAACATTAAGAGCGTTTACGCTTTACGACATTTCATACAAACTTTCAAGCCCTTATTTTCCGAAATGAATGAACCGATTTTAATGAAATTTCATACGCATAATCAGGATACATCCCATGGGAAAAGATTTTCAGTTGGATTATCTGTATGACGACATCTTTTTGATACACGGGGTATAGCAATTTCAACCCTATCGTTATTTTTTACAAGAATTATGTAAACGATGTTTGAAGTACTTTTTCCCAAACCTGCACCCGTTTTTGCACAAAATAGACCGTTTATTTCCGTCTGCCCTCACCGGTCTGTCCCCGTGGTGGTAGTTACAACGGCAGGTACAGACAGCGTCATTAAGTACTAACCCCCCTGGCGTACTCGGCCGGACTGTAGAGGGGTTAGCACATACTGACGCTGTCTGTACTAACGTTAGTTATCCAAGTTTGCTACTCCCCCTAACGACACTCGATTGACGATTCGACTGCGCTCAAATAACAACACACACCCCATATTACCGACCAATTTACGGCAGGTTGAAAGCCTTTGACAGATAAGCAAACGGTCGGACAAACTTTGATAGACATGCCGACCGCCTGTCACTCAGAGCGAACCACGAAATTAGACCGAAATCGGCCGCGAAATTGTGATGCGGATCTTCCAACCTCAAAGGGTCATTTATAGAGGCTTCAGTGCCTGTTTCATACCTATTCGGTCGTCAACTTAAACTAACAGGCAGTAAATGTATGTATTCACCTGCACCCGTATTAACTTTTATAACAAGAATTCTAAAGACCCCCGCGCCTTGAAACGTACTGAAATTGAAGCGTCCCCGTCGTCTGGTGACAACAATGGAAAAGACAGTTATTTCATATATTGCAGTTTGCCTTCGAGTTGGTAGGAAATCAAGTTTCTCGCACCTTCCCATTAAGCTTTATGTTTACACTCCAAGAAGAAGTAAAAACTCGGATTCTACATAAATTACAATTTATGACGATGTTTATGGCGGTTTTCTCAAATTGAGATTTGAAACCTCTATCTATGATTTCCCGGTCAGACCAGTGACTAGGGACATATTATAATAAAATAAATGTTTATGAAAAAATAAAAAGGTTATATTTATTTCTTATATTCCGGACGCGGTTCCGTTTTTATGGAACCGCATCCACAATTTGTTTGATCCTTAATGCGCGTATCGAATTGCACAATATTATCACTTTAAATTATCGATTGTTCGAAGCAAGTTTCTTCTGCAAATGAACCTTTCTTGGAATTGGCCATCCGGGATACAAAAAGCGAATAAAGTCTCTCTCCAAGCCAAAGTCGTGCAAGCAATCCTGTAAATCTGCCAAGAAAAGACTTCCTTGCACTCCAGGGAAAAAAATTAAAGTGGCTCGGAATCTGCAACAAACTTAATCTGGGCGGGTAGGAAAAGATGCTGATTCCATTTGGGAATGAATATTAGGTGCGAGGAAGATATTTCCGAATATATCATAGCAGCGGTTGGATTTGGTAAGAAAATAAAGTTATCAAGTCTCTGCGGAGCAATTGGAATTGATGTAAAAGTATTGAAGTTTGTTCTAATGTTGCAGCGTTGTTTGGAAAACATCTGTTTCCGAATAAAATAATATACATGGAGAATAATTTAAGAACTGTCTAGGTTTTCAGGTTGTGGAGGCTGCTCAGGCAAAACACATCATTGCCTACTTTATAGACTAAGCAAATAAGAAACAATTAGGTGCAGTATTTTGATGATGATTTTGATGTATTTTTTGGAATGAAGAATAGTTAGGTACTATTCTTCACTCCAAGACGGCAAAGTTGTGTACAGCATCTAAGAATAATCAGGCTAGAAGGCTTTCACGGCAGGAAAAAAGTTCAAAAAATTTTAAATCATGTTTCATATTTACTTGACAGCAAGGTCTAAATCAAGAATCTATTATGAAAGTCTGAAAGTTATAAAAAGTCTGCTATTTACTCGATTTTTTATTATCAATTTAAAAACACCTTCTTATAGGTTACAGAATTATAAGAGTTACATGTTGAATTGGTAACAGAATCAAAAATGTAACACTTTTAAATGTACAACCGTGTTTTCAACCGTAACATATCTGTAATTGATATAAAAGTGTTAACAGTGTTAATATATATGACGTGTAACAAGTAAACGCAGCGTACTAAAGCTATAATTGATTATTTCAGTTACACATATTAACACTTATTAACACATATAAAAGGTTACAGTTTGATTCGGTAATATTATTGTATCTGTTACTTTTAACAGTGCTTTTCTGTTATATCTGTTTTATAAAAACAGTGTTAAGAGCGTTTATACCCTACGGCATTTCATACAAACTTTCAAGTCGTTATTTTCCGAAATGACTGAATAGATTTTAATTAAACTTCCTACGCATAAGTAGTATACATAGGTCTAAAAAGTTACTAAAAAATATTTTCGAAATGTCTTTTAAAAATGAAGATAATTGGAAATTTCTGTAGTCTATAGATAAATCGGTCTAATTTAGCTGTAACATTATTTTTCGAAAATGTTTTTTGGTAACTTTTTAGACCTACGTATACTGCTTATGCGTAGGAAGTTTCATTAAAATCTGTTCAGTCATTTCGGAAAATAACGACTTGAAAGTTTGTATGAAATGCCATATGGTATAAACGCTCTTAAAAACACTTATTGCGGTTACAGTTTGAGTCCCTGATTATCATTATCAGCCTACAACAGTCCACTGGTAGACAAATGCCTCTTCAATCGCAGGCCACATAACTCGATTCTCGGCAACTCTTACCAGTTGCTACCAGCCACCCTGCGAAGATCGCCGCTCCACCGAGCCTGAGGGCGTCCCACCTCACGCTTGCCGATTCGCGGTCTCCACTCAAGAACACGTCTACCCCAACGGTCATCGGTTCTACGGCTAATATGGCCAGCCCATTGCCACTTCAGTTTACTTATTTTGAGAGTTATGTGATGTTTATATACGATGATAACATTCTTTAAAAAGAAAGTGACGCAAACACTGTGCCCTCTAGCCATTACCTATGTAATTTAATCTACTTCTATTTACCTAGTTTTCTTGGCGTATAAAACCAGCTGGGCTAAGTTTACGATCTCCGGCGCGGTCGTTGGTGTGGAACCGTTGCACTTGTGCACACATAACATGTAGATATTACGTCATATATGGGTCGTATCTACTGGTATATAGTTTATATTTTTAAATACTAATGTCACGCTGTATTCTGCATACACTAAAACTCGCCACAGTCAACTCCACGCAAACAGACAGAACATTGTGCAGATAGAGATGAGCATTGACTATTGAAAAGCATTGATAGAAATGAAAAGAAAAAGTTCATTTAGTCGCTCTCACGTAATGATTTTAATGTCTTTTTGGTGCCCATGAGATAATAGACGAACCTGTTGCTATTAAGGCAAGAAAAATGTTTTAGTCCATAAATACCTGGGTTCTATGTGTACCTATGTATTTCGTCTCTTCATCATTATCTTCCTACCCTTGTCCATTCTATTTGGGTTCAGCGCAACACGTTTTCTTCTTCCATTTTTCTCTGTCAAACTTCACGGCTGCAATTTACTCCTTTCTCTATGTATTTCGTCTCTAAAACTTCAAACTGCTCAACTGAGGAGACGATCTCACTAGCGACCACAGATTAAACACACCAAAAAACACAGGAATGAGGTATCCAAATTACTCTTAAATGAATGCTGATTGTTTCCAACCGGTTAACCCTTAATAAATGCCTAATCTGTCGCTCTCGACGAGTCAGTTCCCGCCGATATAAAGAGATAAGCACAACGAATAAATTCTAATAAAGCCGTCAGGACGCCATTTTTGTCCGAGGATTACTGGCTGACGATGGATCACGGCATCGGCAACGTGAGCCGCTTGCAAACGGCCACGTGTTCTTCATTCAAAACGTGGAACACACACGCTTGTCTGAGACCTTTAATGACAAGGAAAAAGTCAAGGTTTTTCAATGAGAAATATTTAAATTCTCTTTGTACACGTGTTTGTGATTTAAAAAGCTCAACTTTTTATAAATTACGTTGCTTGTTATTTCAAATCGATGAGAAAAAGATTGTTGTTATAATAAAGTGCTAGTGACTTTGTGGTTTATCCATTTATCCATTACATACATGAAATATTATTATTTTATTATTACTGTTAATCCCTGTTGTGGAAAGCATGTTTTGCTCTTTGTTTTTAGTTTATGTCGACAACGTTATATATCATTATAATTCTGTTGCCCTAATACCAATTCATTTGCGGCGCAGCATGTCTTCTTCTTCCATACTTCTCTATTACGCGTCAGTTCATCAGACACCTCTATAATTTTGTTCTATATTGTTGTCGATGTTTGGTTTCAGACTTACAGTTCCACTCTGACCTCTTAAAACTATGACTAGATTTTTGAAAATTGGAAAACATTAAAGCTTACATTATCGCACTTTTGATGTATGCGTCTTATCTTTGCATCTGGTCATGAAAACCTAAACTTAGCTCGCTTTGAACACAAATCATGAAATATAATTTAGTGCTAAAAACGTATCCATAAACATACTGTCATACAATCATACATAAACGCCTTTTTCATATGGGGGTAGGCGGAAACCACAGAACTCCACCAGCTACGATCCTTACATACTCCTTGCGCCTCGTCCACGTTCATACACCTCATGGTCATGGTCATATTTAATCTATCGTCATCAGCCTATAATGTTCCCACTGCTGGGACACAGGCCTCCTCTCAACGAGAGGGAGTGGGCTTTAATCCACCACGCGGGCCCAGTGCGGGTTGGTAGATGTCACATGTCTTCGAATTTTTAGTTCTAGTACATGCCGGTTTCCTCATGATGTTTTCCTTCACCGTTATCGTAATTTAATCTATATCTATACTAATAATATTCTATACTTATAATAATCATAAAGCTGAAGAGTTTATTTGTTTGTTTGCTTGAACGCGCTAATCTAAGGAAATACTGGTCCGATTTGAAAAATTCTTTCAGTGTTAGATAGCCCATTTATCTAGGAAGGTTATAGGCTATATATTATTACGCTACAATCAAAAGGAGCGGAGCAGCAATGAAAAATGCTGTGAAAACTGGGAAAATGTGACGCAGATGAAGTTGCGCGGAACAACTAGTATTAAATAAATTGAAAGGAAAAATTAAATTAAAAATTTAAAAAACCCCCGACCCAAAAAACCTCTAAAAAGCCAAAAATAAATTAATCCAAGCGTCGTAGCGTCGGGGGTCCGCTTTGTTCTGTGCTTGTACTAAGTGGTCTTCTTAGCGGTCCCCCGACGCTACGACGCTTGGATTAATTTATTTTTGGCTTTTTAGAGGTTTTTTGGGTCGGGGGTTTTTTAAATTTTTAATTTAATTTTTTTTATGCTTTTTAAACTTATTTTATTTTTTCTTAGCCTTGACCACCTCCTTTACTCCTGGTTAACGAAACCAAGGAAAGATATAAATTTAAAAAAAAATGAAAATTTTGGGGGGAGGGGGGTGCACCACCCCCCCCTCAGCAATGCCCATGGTGACAAGCGACAACATTTCAAATAGACTACCTATGAAAGTTGTTTATATCCCTACATCAACTAGAAAAGAGGTGATGATCTTCAAACGGCTGAGCAGATTTTCTCGAAACATAGCTAAGAACACTCTCGATTAAAATACCTTTCAAACGACACCACTTTTATCAAAATCGGTTCGTCCGTTTAGGAGCTACGATGCCACAGACAGACACACAGATACACAGATACACAGATACACAGATACACACGTCAAACTTATAACACCCCTCTTTTTTGGTCGGGGGTTAATAAAACGATGTTTTCTATTCGTATATTATTAAATGTATTATATGACTTGTAATTTATGGTCTTCGCTGAAACCCTACACTTGTGAAAAACGATTTACAATAATATCCCCTTAACCAGAAGACATTACAGTGCAAGCAATCTCTCCGTAGCGGCAGTTAATATTAATACGTAACCAATAACCATCCTGACACCGCTTACACGTGTTATCAACTTATCACACTGACGTTTTGCGTGTTTCCAACGTGTCTTCTTGAACAATTTGTCAATTTGTGAACTTGTCTTCTCAATTTGTCAATTTGTGAACGTGTCTTCTTAATTTGTCAATTTGTGAACGTGTCTTCTCAATTTGTCAATTTGTACACGGCCTCGTTGTTCTAATGGTCAACGGACTACAACTGAGCATGAAGTCCTGTGTTGAAAAAAAATTCTTATGGATTCCAATAGCACTTTGCTCGACCAGGGAATCAGACCCAGGCAGCAGTCATTGGCCTTATTCTTTTTTAATTTCAACTAAACGTTCACCCGCACTCGGAATTTCTACTGTATTGTGGGTGCGTTAACAACTCGTTTTAACTCACATACACAAAAAGCCTGACTCAGAACAAGTTCTGGTAGCCCATACAAATTATTGTTCCTTGTGGAATCGAACCCACGACACGCAGCGCAGCAGCCGATCGGTCAGCCACTGCGCCAACCATGCCGACAAAACCGTGCAGTCGTGCTTGCAACCACTGCACTAGACGTACGAGGCAGGCGCTGGAAACACGTTTTTATGTCGAGTACTAGTCGCATCGAGAGAACTTTATTTCCATTCCATTTTATTTTAAAGAAATGATGTTTATTTTTTCAAATACGGTTGTTACAAACTCTTTTACACGTCCTTTTTTATAAATAAGATGAGGCCGGTGTTTCGTACCTGACTACTCTTGAGAAGAAACAGCCGAAACAAACTCAGAAGTCATTATCTCTTTTAAAGTGCAGACATTGTTCAAGTTATATGAGGACCATGCAGATTAGCGTCTGAGATGGTATTTTGAAGAAAGAACCATACAGATTTGAGTGCACCTGTCCAGTCAGTGCAAGCATTGTGCCAGTGATCGTGTAGCTCGACTTATAAACCAAGGCGCTCAAGAACACGACGAAAAATACCAATAGAAAGGACATTTGGGTAGGCCACATATAGAACTCAAACTGTCAGACAAACTAACTAAACTAAATCTAAATAAATAAAAAAATATGAGCCAAATATTCCTCATATTTACAGTAATAAATTAAAATAATAATAAAACAACACTTGAAAAAGTAAATTATATCAACTAAATCTAAAAAATTAAAACTATTTAATTATTTAATTTGGGACTTGTAGGTATATAAGGTGGAATATATGTATAATGATGGCCGATAGATATTTTAATTTTTTTTTTTAATTTCATTCTATACTCTATTATTAAAAAAGCTTTTACCTATATTTTTGACAACTGTTCGATCTCTGAGATGAGATTGGAATTTAATATAAACATTGCTAATCACGGGTCAATCTTCTGATGATAAGTTAATTTGATCTCCAACTCTTGGACTAAAATTTTAAAATAACTTCGACCTATTCAGATAATAAGCAGCATGATATTTTTTTGATTATCAACACTTTTCTTTTATTGTTTTTCGTCGTAAGTCTTTGTGTCCCGTTCATTGTGTAAACATCACTTTTGGTTGTAAAATTTGGGGAATAATTTATTGTTTAGCTTTGGTTGAATAGAATTATTTCTGCATTAAAACAAATATTGTTATTAAACATTATTTCCAATAGTAAGTTTTTATTAAGCTGTTTTGCACGAGGTAAGTACCTAACAAACTACATACATAAATACAAATAAATAATAATAACTTTACATCATCAGCATTCTCTTGCCCTTATGCCAATTTATTTGGGGTCGGCGCAGCATGACTTCCATACTTCTACATTACTTGTCATCTCATGGGAAATCAATATGTATGTCGAATATACATGTAGTTCCCCAACGTTCATCATATTGTAAAATAAAATACAAAATACATGGGAAAAAAAACATATTAGGTAGGTATGTATTGTTGTCAAAGTTTAATTGTTTTTTGACAAAAAGCGTCAAACTATTTTTTTTGTTATGTAATTTATATTTGCAGAATCAAAACTAAATATTTTGCATAACATTTACGTCATGGATTTCCGTAAAATCACACCCGATTCTATAACTTAAAATTAAATGAACTTTCTAAAAGAAAATTTAACCAAACGGATAAGGACCAATAGAAAAACTAATAAACGACTGAATTACTCTGTGGTTTTACTCCGGTGAAGTCGGTAAGCAAACACAATCTATTCCAGTTCCTACATACGGTACGGTCTTTCTATTTATCAAGTCCTTTAATTAAGTATTCCTTTTGCTTTATAGATTCTGATCTGGTGAAACCTGTGTGTGTGGGGAATACGACATAAGTAAATTAACAGATCAAAGGTACTTTAGTTCTAATTAATCTGTTGCGTCCTAATTCAGGAATCATTTTGGATGGATTTTTAACGTTGCCTCACGCTACTAATTTCTCCTGTATCATGGGTGCATCATTGTTGTAATTGTAATGTTTGTAACATTTAACACATACGTAAATAGACAGACTAAGAACAACTACCTATAGGCCATACAAATATTTGATCCGTTTGGGAGTCGAACCCGTGACACGCAGCGTAGCAGCCAGTCGCTCAGCCACTGCACCAACCTTTCCCTTCTGTTCTGTTTTTTTGGCTTCGCAGGTTCTGAGACCGACATAACTAGTGCAAATATATCTAGTTTCATCGATAATTATCACTGTTTACAAATAATAAAGTATTACTTTCTAAAATTCTAGGTTTTTAGAGAACATTAATGTTATTATTTTACTTTGGTAAAAGCCAATATATAACAATAAAGCTCAACCCCTAAATTATTGATGTAATAATCGGTTTATGAATGTTGTGCTATTACTGTCACAACTACCACTTACCTTTATGTACAGTTAATATTTAATATCAGAAAATCCTTTTAACGTCCTAATACTTTGTCTGTCCGAAAAACAATTTTATTATTCGGTTAACATAATCAGGTTGGATCCGGAAATCCCTTAACTTCTCTTTCACGGTCAAATTAACGTCAAATAAAACTCGTTTATTCTGTTTACTGAGACTTTGTTTGGTTTAAATAGGGGAAATGAGGCGTTATTCGTTAAGGGGGAAAGTGTTTCAATGGACTTTAATGAGCTTCCTTTTTGATTATTTCGTATCGAAATATTGCTGAACAAATTATTCTTTTATTTGCTTACAGAAAGATCTTGCTGCCTAACCTCTTTAGACATCTCTTGTTCTATATTTTAAGTTTTGCATGGTTCAAGAAAAGGCGGGTTCTCTTCCAGAAATTGTGTTTCCGTACGTTTACAAACCTAATCCCTTCAAAGTTAAAGTGAACAGGCTTCTTCTGAGTAAGCCCGTACTATCGTCGACTTTCTCTCTGTCATCTCTGACCTAGACTAGAGATCAAGAGCAAACCCATGGCAAATAAAAAATACTATAAGTATAAAAAGCAACCTTATGAAACGTCACTTTTGTGATGGTATTTTGTTTGTTTTCGAAATGGAAAAGTTACCAGACGGGATTCCCATCGTATGGATGCAATGACAACATATCAAAACATAGAAATTTCTGATAATCTGTCACTTAAACATAAATACTCTAAGTAACGGTAAAAACCGCATCATAATTAAATTTATTGTGTAGGTTATACTGACATCAAAAGCTTCTTCGTTCTATACCACGTATGTATAAATATAGAAACATACCCCCAAGTCAATCTTCATAATATCTGACCCTGAACTTTAGTAGAAGTAGCTCATTTAACAGAGTACCGCTAACATATTGATAACGCACTTCAAGTTTTGCTCACGAACGAGCGCGAACCAGCATGAATATATAATACAAGCACTGCTTAATAAATTGCGGAAAGCTTCGAATAGTTGGAGGTTTCGTGTTAAGATGTACAAATGTATTAGGTATGGTTTTACATTACCTGTGCTGCCTTTAAGATTAGAAGGAGTTTCCATTGACTCATTTAGTGGAGACGTATGCGTATTTCCATTGACAATGAGAGTCACCTAAATCTATGCCTAAATAAAAGAGTGCTGTTAAATTTTGAGAGCAGCGGTGGCCCAGTGGTGGCAGCTCCGACTTACGAGCAGTAAGCCGTGGGTTCGAACCCAGGCAGGCGCATTACTTTGTGTAATTTATACCATCACCGCTGTCCTCAAAAACGGTTAAGGAAAACATCGCGGCATCGTGAGGAAACCGGCACGTTCTAGAACTAAAAATTCGAAGACATGTGACATCTACCAACCCGCATTGGCGCCTCGTGGTGGATTACAGCCCGCTCATTTAGAGGAGGCCTGTGTCCCAGCAGTGGGAACATTATAGGCTGATGATAATGTAAAATTTTCATCTTTCGGCACTGACTCGAGTGTTAAAAATCGAACTGCGCGGCTTATTTAGGCATTAATTTAGGCGAATAGATCGGCCATCTGCACTTTTATAGGTCTTCTGAACCCAGCCGTATGTTCTACAATATATAATGTAAAACTACTCCAAGAAAAAGAAACGTAGTGCCAAATAACTGCTATTTCAAAACACTTTGCACGTTTGTTATAACTCCTTATTTCACCGAGAAGTAAATCTTAATGTATTCGTTTCAAAATAAGCAAGTCTTAAGTTAGTAGTTTAAGTTAGCATTTGTTGGAACGCAACTGGTGCAGACATGGAACGGCATACAATTGTGGCACAGATGCTAGCGTAGCGAACGTGCTAGAAAATTGTAGCAGTTATCGTTCATCTACAAATGCTGTGCTGTGTACCTGTTTCGTTTTAAAGTAGAGTTCTTTTTTGGTAAATAAATACGCTACATCAGTAGTGGCTACATAATTATAGCTGCCAGACTTAAGATACGATAAGAAACGAGTTTCAAACCACGCTGAGATCTAAACGGTGTGAAGCTGCTTAAGTATTAAACTAAGTGATAAAATAAGAAACACCGACATTCTCAGTAGAACTAAAGTGTCAGAAGCTCTTAAATTTTCACAAATCGTTGGCTAATCAGGACAACGAAAGGGAAAGGTCCACAGGGTTCTAGAGTTTCGCTAAACAATTAAACAACTGACTGATGATTGTCATAAGGATGATGAATATTTTTTGTACATAAAGTGAGAGGAAGTAGAAGAAAATAATTACCGTAAATGAATCCCATAGTCGTAAACTCACCTTTGCACTAAAAATAAATAAATAATAATAAGGCTTTAATGCTGTTTTACAATATTTACATTAAGATTTGTTACTGACGATCGGTTTTCAAACAACAGCTTGTCTATCGACAAAGTCCTCCTCCAAAGACTTCATCTACACTTCTCTCTATTCCATTTTGACATACTGTTATTTTCTTATTTAGTTTCTCTGTTAGTGACCATGTTTGACAACCATACCAGGCCCCTCAGAAAGTATTGCGAAAAAAAGTTTTTATATATGGGAGACTGGCCAGTTATTATGTTTTTCGAAAATATGATTATTTATAAGTAAAAATAAGTAAGTTCCAATTTCAAAATTTCCCTCCACATTTTTTGCGAGTTAATTCAAAGTATTGTGTCTCACTGAAATATGGATCTGCGCCGGGAACATTTTAGAGCTATGATTTTATACGATTTCAAGTGTCGCCTGAAACCGGATGAATCGTACGATAGACTTCAAATGGCATTCATGGATGAAGGCCCTTCCAAGGCAACCGTGTATCGTTGGTATAACGAATTCAAGCGCGGTCGACCAACTTTGGGGGATGACGAAAGAAGCGGTCGCCCTTTGACGGCTGTTACCGAAGAAAACGTGCTAGCAGTGAAAAATTTAATCCAAGACAATAGGCGAATTACATATCAGGAGATTCAACACATATTGAAGATTGGATCGGGAAGCGTTCACGAGATTCTACACAGCCATCTTCGCGTGAGGAGGATAGTATCACGCTGGGTGCCGCACAACCTCACCGATGCTCAGAAGCAGGCCCGGGTGGAATGGTGCCGTGATATGCTTAACAAATTTGAAGCAGGCTCGTCTCGGCGTGTTTACGACATCGTTACAGGTGATGAGTCCTGGATTTATCAATACGACCCAGAAACCAAGCGCCAGTCGACTGTTTGGGTGTTTCAAAATGAGCCAACGCCTACCAAAGTGAAGCGATCTAGAAGCGGGGGTAAGATTTTGATCGCTAGCTTTTTTAATTTGACTGGCCACTTGGTATCAATTCCCTTACGGGATCAAAGAAGCATTAATGCCGAATGGTATACTTCCAAATGTTTGCCAGAAGTTTTCTCTGTTATAAGCAACAAGCGACCAAACACAGGGCTCCGCGGGCTACTGCTCCACCACGACAATGCACCTGCGCACACCGCACTCAAAACGAGGGACTTCCTGGACAGCACGCCAGTCAAACTCCTGGGTCACCCTCCTTACAGCCCTGATCTAGCACCGTGTGACTTCTTTTTATTCCCAAAAATAAAAAATCAGCTCAAAGGGATACAATTTTCGTCGCCGGAAGATGCGCTGGCTGGGTTCGAGCAGGCTGTAAACGAGGTGTCTGCGGCGGACTGGAAAAAGTGTTTTGAAAACTGGTTTAGGCGCATGAATCTTTGTATAGAGGCTGGTGGAAAGTACTTTGAAAAGATTTAATAAAAATATATGTACGTATAGAACAATTTTTTTTAGTTTCGCAAAACTTTCTGAGTGTCCCACGTATGTTAAACATGGCAAAATGCAAGTGTTATATACTTTTCTTTTGTCTTTAATTGGCATGTCTTTGTTTTTCATAACTGCGCTAAGAGACCAAAATCTTTTCCACGTTGGCGATTCTTCTGTCAATTTCTTTATGCATAGTATCCCGTGTGGCTATTAGCTGTCCTAGGTATATATACTCTTCTACGTATTCTATTTTCTCCATGTTTACAATGATGTTGTATGTCTGTGAAGTATTAGTCATAATTTTGGTTTTTGTTGTGTTCATTGAGAGTCCTGCTTTTATGCTTTGATCTGCTAGTTGTTGTAGCATTTGCTCTAGTTTTTCTGGACATTCTGAGAACAATATTAGATTGTCTGCGAAACGTAGGTGATTCAGGTATTCACCGTTAATGTTGAGTCCGTCTTCATTCCAATCTAGGCTTTTGAATACCATCTCTAAGGTCGCTGAAAACAGTTTGGGTGAAATTGGGTCGCCCTGTCGGACGCCTCTTGCAAATCAATCAAATCAATGTTTTTTTTTTTTGTTTTGATTTGATTGATTTGAAAAATATATCTTTGCACTAAAGAAGAGATAATCGTTATTCTGTCCGAAACCAAATAACAGAACATTATAGAACGGTGCTCAATAATTATCTTGAAAAGTTTTACCACCCACTGAAACTCCACGTTGTATAAGAGTATATTGATGATGTGTGGAAGTGTGACCCGTATCGATGATAGTACCCACGTAAGCCATTAGTATGATTAATTGAAAATACGAGCAGAAACCTTTTAGGTCAGTGGTCAACTGCGACGGATATTGAAACCGGGAATCAATCAGGAGAAAATTAATTGTATCCGAAAATTCATTCTGGTGCGGTCAGTGCTATTTTGTAAAGTTTATTTCATACGTATATTGAAGTAACTGAATACAGTATGAACGCAATTAATTTGTTTTTAATCTAGTCGACATGTCGAAAAAAGATGAGGGTAGCTGGAAAGTATTCCGAAGTTAATGAAACTTTTACAGGTTGTTTGGATGCCTCCAACTACGAAGACTATCCGAAGCCCTCGAAGACCCTGTGCTAACCACAAAAAATACAATTACGGCTGATTCAATTATGCACTATTCACACATCGACAGTGTTCGAATTTTAAGGTGGTGTTTAAAGAATAGAAAAGCTATCACAAGAAATGTCATAAAAAATGCGATCATCTCCATGACGTCTTTAAGCATAATGATATAATAGCCAAGTTTGACACGTTACACTTATACCAACAGCAGCCAGTATGTTCTAAGAAGTAGATTACGAATAAGTTCGCGCTATCCCGTAGTAAGAATTGACTGTCTTTGTTTCCAAAGTGTCTTTATTCACAATTAAACCAGTCATATGAAATATTCATACCCATTTCCTTTTAAATCCGTTAATAAATATTTCCCAACGTCCGATTCCCATTTATAAATACCTCATTAATTTGTGAACCACGTCCTTCCTACATTACTTTTATTTTAACTGTCATGGCCGCTGTTCCCTATACGTGAATATTTTATCTGCCGTCACACCGGCAATGTGTGATGCGATTTATTACTTCATAATTTATCATAATTCCGCTTGTTTACGCAAAAGAGGATATTAATGTAGCTATCTGTCATGGTAATATAGCATCCGAATATGTTTATAAATGATGAAGAGTGTGGCATTATTGATGGATCGGTACACATTGTTTTGTTGGGTAACGAAAACATAACTCATTGTTTAAACACTTAAGGGTTACTTTTCTGAAGCCAGCCGGTACTGTAACGGGAAAACAGCCCGATTGCAAGTAAAGAAACCGTAGCAAAACGGCTGTTTTTTATGTATCTCTATGAAAACGCGTCTTTAGATCTCGGCATTGCCGCATGTAGCCATTTCAAAGATGCAAACATAAAAACCATAGAGCTTAACTGTCTCTGTAAATATGGTTTTACAATATAGTATTTATGTTTATTTCCAGTCTTACCAAGGGGCATCGTTTACCCAGTACCAACTGGGTTGTATCGTTGGTGTGTTGTATCCTGTATGGTGTCGGACGTAAAGAATAGCACCATCCCATATCTTTCCCGTGGGTGTCGTAAGAGGCGACTAAGGGCCTTAAGGGGCAGCAGCGTTCTCTGTGCTTTTGTAACAACCGTACTGCGATTGCCAACCCGCCTGTAGGTAAACTTTATTCAAAAAAAAAGCTTAGTGAAAAGCCAGTACCACTACGCACCGTAGTATTATACGTATCCATAAAAAAATATGGGCCGTAACCAACCGTCTAAAGTATAATCCCGGACGAAACTCCCTCAATAAAGCATAAAAGAAGGTTGAAAATTATATTTAATAACCTAACCCACGTAAAAGACTAGTGCAGAATGTATTTTTACGAAAATATACGTAAAACTTTTATACTTGCCAGAATGTTTTCTAACGTTCGAAATTGACGACGAAGTTATATTGAATTTTACATTGTAATACATAGATTTAATTCGGTTAAGCATTTTCATTTTGTTAGATAGGTCTGTCTGTATTATTTTTTGCTGACAAACTTTATTTGACTTGCACTCAATTGAAAATAAAGTAATACCTTTTTCCTAAATAAAACTTACAAATACTCTGCCTAAGATCAAATCAAATCAAATCAAAATCATTTATTTCAAATAAGCCAGTTACAGGCACTTTTGAATGGTCGAACACCAATAAAAATGAAGCTACAGTCCCAGTCACAAGACATAATAACTGTGAAAGTGTGTAGCCCATTCCAAGGCGTAGATCTCTATGGAGAAGAATGGGCAAGAAACTCCATGGACACTCTTTTAAATCAGAATCTTTTTACAAAAACCTTGGTTACATCATTCATGTTGAGATGGTACATTATGTGAGAACGATGTAGCAAGATTCATAAAAGTATTAAGCTTTAACTTTTAGAAAACAAAGAATTTAAAAAAAAAAAACTTAAAACCCCACGCTGACCCCAAGTAACATAGATAGGAAGGCAAAACATGAATAAAACTTGCCAAATCATTTTTACACTTTCGAAGTCCACGCTGAAATCCAAGTTCCTGTAACACCCTATAGTAAAATACATCTTAGTACCAATATAAGTATAAACCATGAGAGGGACAAACAGCACACCCTGGGGCTTAGGCGCGATGTCTCATCGATCACTCAGTGGAATTCCGTCGAAGCCTCCGTAGGTCGTGCGGTGAGCGTAGCATAGGATCACAGTCGCGCGACGTTCGTAGTCCGCTACGCTCGTCTGCTACGCCCGTAGCACCGTAGCACTGCTACGCGAGCGACGTACGTACTACATAAAAGTGTGTTGTGAATGTGGAAGTGACTTTTGTGACTTTGGAACTACTTATTAACGTAAGTTTTAGTTTTGTTGTACTTAGTTTTAAAGCTAAAGTTCGTTGTTTTATATTTATTTGGCGACGTCGGAAATTTTATTTTTAAAAGGGATTATGTTTTTGTATTTTTTTGTGAAACAACGGATTAATATAATTAAATGATAGACATATTATTTAAAGAAAATATTACGTTACATACATATATTTAAATTACTGTTTAACAGTTTGTAACCATAGCGACAATTTATTAAAAAAAAACATAACTGCTTTTGAAACTAAACTGCAAACTGGTTCAGCCTTCAGTTATGTTTTCTTCAAATGGAGAATATGAAGAAAAGTACATACATAACATTCTTTAACGGTAAAGGTGTCATGGAGTGAACTTTTCCGGAGGCTGTAAGTGGGTCAATGATCTCACGTTAGGATGTACGTTACGTTTCTCTTAGAGATGCGAAACAAATTTCAACAGGTTCTATATTTAATTAGGGCCGGGTCTGAAGGGACTTTGTGGTAACGTTCCTTATATTCAATTAGTTTTACCTTTTCAGCCTTTCATGCTTTTGGGTTAACCCGAAAAAAAAGATCGCGTGTCTTTTGAAACAGAAAATACTACCCCAAATAATTGATAAGTTTTGTTATGTGAGTGTAAAATTGTGAAATAGTATTTTCATATATTTTTTTAACAGAATCGAGAAATCAAATCAAAGCAAATATTCAATGTGGCTGTTGATTTCCCCGAAAATATTAACACACAAAAAAAAACAGTTGATAATTAATACCCAATTTATTTTAAAAAATGAAACTTAAGTTATGGTTTTTTTCGGTTTTCGTCACACGTCATTACTAAAATGACATGTATTACAGATACTTTACATACCTATATTGCTAAAACCATAACCCATTCTTTTGGCTTTGCCGTAGTCGGGCATAAATATAATAAAGAACACGTTTCTTATTTTATATTTTACAATTTCAAAACCCGACCAATTTTTTAACAACAGCCTTGACCGCCAATTGTCAGAGATTTTCGTATAATTCTGCCTAAATGATAAAAAGTTTTCTGCGGACTCAGTAATATATTTTTTACAGTAGTGGGCACACAAAAGGTTTTCAGTTTTTACGGACATAAAATATTGCCGCGAGTTTTCAGAAATACTGAATTAACACGATTGCAAAATAATTTTCGAAGTGTAATAATAATCCTTATTTAAAACATAATTTGGCCAGGATATTTTACAACACTCACAAAGGCCAAAGGACACTTCCAATACAAATAAGAATTAACAAACAAACATTGATTAACATGCTTAACCACTTATGGGGGATAAGCAACTAAAGTCTATCAGGTGTAAAAAGACGCTTTTAAGGCAAACGAAAACCTTTAAGCGAAAACCACAATGACGGGAAGAAGAAGTGAGTCTCGGTCACTTCTTCTTCCCGTCATTGTGGTTTTCGCTATACTGGATTTATCTGGCAATCTTTTGCAGAATATGTAGAAGGAGAGACGCTACTTCCACAGTTCTCTCGAACACCGCAACTCTTCTGAAGTCTGGAAGTTTTTCAAATCTGTCGGCATTTGCAAGTCAAAAAATCAAAATATTTTTATTTTACATAGGAGCTCGTGGCTAAATAATAACAGCCGCACGGGTCAATCTTTGAGGTTAAGCCGTGCTTGCCGAGGTTGGTCTGTGGATGGGTGACCGTAATTACATACCGAGTTTCCTCCGTGCCTCGGAAAGCACGTTAAGCTGTTGGTCCCGGCTGTCATTTGTAGATCTTTGACAGTCGTTACGAGAAGTCAGAAGCCAAAAGTCTGACATACAGTCTTACCAAGGGGTTTCGCATTACCCAATTACTGGGTTGTGGAAGTCAGATAGGCAGCCTCTTCATGTAAAATACTGGTACTCAGCTGCATCCGGTTAGACTGGAAGCCGACCCTAAGATAGTTTGGGAAAAGGCTAGGCAGATGATGATGATAGGCCAACACCACACACACCACACTTATAAAACGTCGACAAAAAGGTGCTCGGTTCGGGTTGGTCGTTTCCTATGGAGAAGAACCGGCAAGAAACTCCACGGTTACTCTTTTAAAATCAGTCTCCAGTTGTGTCTGGTAGCGACACTGACGTGTATTATTGGTGTACAAATTCCGAACAAAATGGCTGTTTGGACACAGACTGAAAACGAACAGAAAGACTGGGTGAATTATAATGGCCATTTAACTACGAAACCTTAAAAAAAACTAAAATACGGTAACTATAATCGTAACCAAACCAAACCAGCAACATAATAACTTTAATCGTTCCCTACAATTTGCTCTCGTTTAGCCGCACTGGAGCTCTACGTAGTTAATACTGCTAGTCCCCAGCTAATTGCAACTGCAGATGGACCTAATTGCCAATTACTGACCACCGCTAGCCTGTCTTTGAGAGAACCTAACTTTGTGTTAAAGTTTTATTTTCCTTTAGAGAGTTTCAGAGCGTTTGTGGGGCTAAGAATAGAGGTGGAGTATAGAAATATGGTTGAAAGTTTCAAAGACATCGTTTCTAAGCACAGACAGCTGTAAGCCACATTTTCAAAACCTTAAGCTACTTACACTTCCGTGTCTTTATATAAATGAGGTTGCCAACTATGTTAAAACAAATCTTCATCTATATGCATACCCAAAGAGCATACGCTACAAAAACACAATATGCATTACACGACACAAAAAGGCCATTTTTTGGTAAAAATCTTTTAGGTATGGCACCCAAAATCTATAATAAATTACCCAAACATATCAGAGATATTAATAATAAAGATCAGTTCTTTTTGAACTGATCTTTATTATTAATATCTCTGCTATTAATTAATATCTGATATTAATTAATATGCTTAAACGAATTTCTGCTTAAAAATGTTATTACACAATCAACGATTATTTGAATGAAACATACTAGATCTGCTACATCCGATTTATTCTATTTTTTTTTTTTGTTAACATTACTTTTGTATTAAATTATTGAAATCACGCAATACCTATATTTATATGACATCTCCATGTGATGATTTAATTGTTTTATTTAATTTTATTTGAATGTTTTGTTATTTTGTTAATTTATCCTTATTTTAATTACTGTAAAACAAATGACTATGTACCTGTGCATTTTAAATTTTTATTGAATTGTTTAATTGAGTTTTATTAATTAATTTTGAATGATTTTACTATTTTACAAGTTATTAACTAGAAATTATAATTAAAATATTTGTACGCCGCTAAAGGCAAGACATAGCGCTCATATAATTAATATCCACATCTGTACCCTTATTACCTATGTTCTACAAATAAAAATATTTGAATTTGAATTCCATTTAATAGTTTCTACAAAGTTTATTTATGAAAGGATGTCTACATGAAGTCCAGGATTCGATTCCCGGGTAGGCCAAAGTGTTTTTGGGGTTTTCCATCGGTAATTTTCTCAGGCCAGGGATTTTGCCACGCAGTCTGGATTTGTGCCCGGTTGATGGCAATAGGCTCGCCCGCTATTACCTGGAACTTAAACCTGACTAGCGAAATGTGGGTGTACTTTAATTAGGTACACCTCTGCCTAACCTCTCGGGGATTACAGGTGTGATGTTATGATAAGTTATTTAAACTAATATTATAAAGAGGAAAGATTTGATTGTTTGTTTGTTTGCATTGAATAGGCTACGAAACTACTGGTCCGATTTGAAAAATTCTTTCAGTGTTAGATAGCCCATTTATCGAGGAAGGCTAAAGGCTATGTATCATCACGCTACAACCAATAGGAGTGGAGCAGCAATGAAAAATGTTGCGAAAATGGGGAAAATGTGACGCAAACGAAGTTGCGCTGGACAGCTGGTGTCTACTAAAAAGGTCATCTGCCACGATCCAGTTACAGATCCCAGAGTCCCAGAACTCCACAACTAGTTGCAGGTTAACACGGAACTTTTTGTTAAGAGTGCAGTTGCTGGTCTACTCTTAAGATATAGGAAGCCCACCATCCTGAAGTGGATATTTCAAAAGACGATTATGTTAGAAACTAGATACCTGAAAATAATCTTACTACGCCACCGCCAGAAGGGCTAAATGGATAGATTCAGCACAGCAAATAGGCATACTTTTTTTTCCCACATGGGCCTCATTAAAATTTCCACGCGTACGAAGTTGTGGGCAGCAAATAGTGACATACTTCAACGACCATTCTTCAAAGTGACAAAAATTTGTTTTACAAACGAGTTGGGAGATTATTACTTTCAGGACTATTAATGTCGTTTTGAAGTCCAGTTTCAGTATGAATTCTAATAGGATAAAAGGATAGGGTTTATTTAATTTTCAAGAATGGTATAATTATGTTTTTGAGCCGTTTGGGATTGAAACACTAGGGCCATGGGGCCCGAGTCACCAAGCGGTTGGTCGACTCTTTATGTGAACAGAGGGCTGGCCTTTTTTTGGCCAAAGAAACAGCATTGCCATCCAACGTGGCAATGCGGCCAGCCTTCCGGGCCCTTTTCCTGTTGACAGCGATGTGGACGAATTTTTTGACGCCCTGTAATTTTGATACTTGTATATATTTTATTTTTGTAAATATATATCTATTTGTGGTTTGTAAATAATTTACATAATATGTAATATAATAAAATCCATAAATATATGAATTGTATTTTCAAGTTAATGGAACGAAAGATAGATAGATAGATATATTATTCCCAAATACTCTCTTCGCTTACTTTTCAACCTCACAAAGAATATGTCTTTCTTTTTAAAAGGATTTTCGAAAACAGTACTTTAGGGAATGTGAACTGAAGTTTACGACACTCGTAGCAATAACCGTGGTTACAAAGATCTGGTTATTAGAATTTATTTTACACAGGGGCACAAGTATGAAAGTGAAAAATGGTATTCTTCGGGGGTAACAGAAATAATGTTAATTGTTTTGAGGTGGATATTATATGATTGGGGTACCTCGCAGACTAAAAAAAGCGAATAGGCACGCGGTCGTCGCGTTGTTACTCATTTATTCGCGTCTGTCACTTTGGTTAGGATGCGTCCTTCGGCTTTATTATTCCGGGAATCTGGAATAACTAATCTAACTTATTTTATACAAACAAAGGTAAATATTTTCAGTGCCTATCGGCATCAGATTATTTTTCTCCGATGTATTTTGGATGATCCTTAATTATTAATATGAAATAATTTAAATTATTCATTAGTAATTTAACATTCTCAAAAGGGTGGAAAACTCCCAAAATTGGAATCTTTGCAACAGCCTATCCAACAACAGTGGGCTGCGTCTTTGTCCCAGCAGTGGGAATATTGTACGCTGCTTATGCTGAAGCAATATTACGAGTATGTATGACTGATATGATTGCAAAAAGTTCGTACTTGCTGTCAGTCTGTGTCACTCCACTGCAGAGCATGGCTCCCGAATATTTAGATCTAGAGCTAATGTAGTTACTTATCACACAGTAAAACAAAAAGTAACAAAACACAAGAAACCTTCATTTCCTATTCCTAGTTACCTTGCATTCCAAAGAGCCTTAATGAATATTACTACGTTCGGTAAGCGTGTCACGTGCGATTAATAATAAAACTTGGGGTTGCGTGATAGGCCTCACACATAATGATATAGAAGGTAATACTTGAAGTGAACTTACAAGGCCATCTTGATAACTTTTCTTTGGAAACTTTTGTGTGCGTAAAAGTTAAGGAATAGAGGTGTATGGTAATTTTGGGGTGGTGTATCAGAATTCTTTGTAAGTGGAGATTAGAAACATTTTGACTGTGTTTTTTTTATAATGTAATCTTGGCATGTTTTTTTAAGATGGGGTGGTAATAATACATGGCTCCGACGGAATCACCAATACGCAAACCCAAGTCTGAGACCTCGAGCTACAGACCTATCAGTTTCCTGAATGCACTCAGCAAAATCTACGAGAGACTTATTTATATAGCGACTCAAAGACTTCGCCGAGGCTAAGAGTCTCATCCCCAACGAGCAGTTTGGCTTCAGGACTGGACACTCTTGCATTTAGCAGGCCCACCGCATTGTAGAGCACTTGAGCGCTGGATTCCAGCAAGGAGCGATGACGGGTGTGTTGTTCTTCGACATAGCAAAGGCTTACGACAAAGTCTGGCACAACGGCTTATTATATAAGCTGTACAAACTGGGAGTGCAAGACCGTCTCGTGCTCATCTTACGAGACTTTTTGTCGAATAGCACCTTCCGCTATCGCATCGGGAAGGCACTATCTTCCCCGCACCCCATTAGAGCCGGAGTCCCTCAGGGCTCCGTCGTCTCTCATCTTTCTCCGTCGTCTCTCATCTTTACTCTGTTCACCAGTGACATCCCCAAGAGCAAGAAGGCTCAGCTAGCCCTGTTCGCGGACAACACTGCCATTTATTACACTGGCCGCAGTCACGACGCTATCTACAGCACCCTCCAAACGTCAGCCAATGTCTTAGGCGCTTGGTTCCGGAATTGTAGAATCGAGGTGAACCCCGACAAGCGAGCCAGGCTGTTCTCTTCTCTAAACCGAGTAGAAATAAACCAACCGCGCTCAATTCAATCACTATGTACGGTAAGCCTATCGCTTGGGAGAAGCAAGCCAAGTACTTAGGAGTTCAAGACTTCTTCTCGACAACCACCTGTCTTTCGCGGCGCACATGTAAGCAGCTCGCGACCGAGCTGCCTTCGCTATGGGTAGGCTTCATTTCATAATCTCGGCAAAAGCAAGTTGTCCCTCAAGTGCAAGTTGCGTCTCTATACCGTGGTGATCCATTCCATTATGACGTACGCTTGCGTCGTGTACGCACACACCAAGCCTAAGTACATCCATAGGATGCAAATTTTGCAGAACCGGTTCTTACGTAGAGTCACGGGAGCCCCTTTTTATGTTCGTAATGACCGTCTTCACGTAGAGCTTAGAATGCCCACCGTCCTTCAGTTTATGAAACGTCTCACGAAGCGTTTCTTCGATAACGCCATTAAACACCGCAATCCCTTGATCGCAGCAGCCGCTACGAACCCTCGCGCATTAGTACAGTACGCCGTCCAAGGCATACCCTCGTCACTTCCGATGATGCTATCACCCTCCTCCAGGAGAGTAGTAAAGAGACTAGTACTCTTAAACAGTTCACACAAAAACCTCCGCCTTTCCGATCTCGCCGTCGAGGTCCGTCACGACGTCCCGGTCCATGCCCTCACCTATTTTAATAATTCAGTCAACTCATCAGTTGACAGAGCAGTTTTCGGGCGATTAAGCAGTTTAACAGAAATTGGGCATTAAACTTGCACTAATCCGAAGTTATTTTGATAGCAAAAATGCGTTGCCTTAGGTCGAGCTAAAACACGCCCGGCGCCCATTGAAAATGACTCGAAGAAATTTGGAATGTTTATGTGCTACATCGTGCCGCTATTTTACGTAATTGTGTCAAATATTCACTTCCGAACCAATATTTAGAAAAAAATATGCAATATTTATTATCTTGTAAAACATCACGCATGTAATCTCCGACGGGATAGGCAGAGGTGCACCTAATAGAACACCCACATTTCGCCAGTTATGTTTAAGTCCCACGTAGTAGGAGGCGAGCCTATTGCCATCAACCGGGCACAAATCCAGACTCCGTGGCTGCTACTGAGAAATTACTTGTGGAAAAAGTAGTGGCTAATTAGGATTAACGCGTGACCAATCTCGTTCATTCATTGTCCTCACGAAATATTTTAATGAACACGTTCAAACAAAAGTTTTTCATTCATTCATTTGTTCAGTTTTTGCTACCGTTTAGATATAGGCTCGTTATAAACTCGTTAGCACACATTTAATTCGGCTCAGATTAATTGTTAGTTGTTGGTTTTGTTAAACGGGGATTAAACTGGTTGGCGTTAATTAGTGAGTTTTGGACTAACATTGAATTGTAGTTTAGAGTTTGAAAATGCATTTCGGAGTAACGTACATCGGAGTGACGAACATTATAAGAGTAATGAAATTCGTCATAGCGTACTTTCTGACTAACGTAATTCGTACTAACGAACTTTATGTATACCGTACATCGGTGTTTTGAACTTCGGAGTAACGTAATACAGTGACTTTTACTACCTGACCTTTTTTATTCTGAATAAATGTAGGTTTCGGTTGTGGAGGTCAGATAGGCAGTAATTCCATGTAAAATACTGGTATACAGCTGCATCCGGTAAGACTGGAAGCCGACCCCAATAAAGTTGGGAAAAGACTAGACAGATGACGGTTTTTTTTTTCAGAAAAGAATTAGGACCATTCTAGAACCTAATCCGATATTTTGTTGCTGGATATAAAACAAGACACTGGATAAAATTAAACAAGTTGCTTTAGAATACCTAAAATCAAACTCAAATATTATTGTTGATTTATTTAATTTACTTTGGTCTTACAACATTTTGTGAGAATAAAAATATGAGTAAGTTATCATAAAAGATATAGGACTATTATCAAAACAAAGTCATAATATCAACTTTGTAGAATATTAGTTTGCTAGAACTCATATCCTCCGACTTTTGCTAACATAAACAAGCAAGCGTGCTCCACCCTAGGCTGCATCATTGTTTCACATCAGACCAATATTAACAAACTATTTTGTATAATATAATAAATAAACGTAGAACACGATCACAAACACACACACACACACACACACACACACACACACACACACTTAGCTTTATAGCAACTTAATATAATATAATACAACGAAACGATAAATTATTGATTTTATCTCTACTTATATATATATATATATATATTAATATTATAAAGCTGAAGAGTTTGTTTGTTTGTTTGCTTGAACGCGGTAATCTCAGGAACTACTGATCCGATTTGAAAAAATCTTTCAGTGTTAGATAGCCCATTTATCAAGGAAGGCTATAGGCGGATATATAGAAGGATATATATATATATATATCATTACGCTAAGGCAAATAGGAGCGGAGCAACAATGAATAATTTTTCAAAATCGGGGAAAATGTGACGCAGGCGAAGTTGCGCGGGACAGCTAGTTTATAAATAAACTGTTTCTAACTTAGGCATATCCCTAGAAGAATTATCCTTAAAGCTCTAAATTAAATGGCCATGTTTTGCCATTTCGTGGAAACAGACTGCTCACCTTTTTGACTTATGTATTTAGGGATAAGCCCGATTAATGGAAATAGGATTAGTTTAAACTCTCTTGACCTTTTCAATTGTTTTCGTTTGTTATTTTTGGAGGTATTATTATAATTCTCCTTCTCAAAGACTCGAATGAAGAGGTTATTTCTAGTCAATCGTTGACAAGAAAAAAAAAGGAGAATTATTTACTAAAATAAATATAAAGGGAAAACCTGTAGTAGGTAGCAATGTATTTATTTATTTAAATTTATTTTTAAATATAACACACTCATTTTTAATATGGATAAAAGAAATTAGATAACTGCTTGGCCGTTTTAATTCAAATATTCTATGAATTTCATTTCCTGCACAGCAAAAGCAATATCAACTTTGAAACAAATTTTCTTGTACTATTTGCTTTTTAAGAATTACAGCAAGAAACTGGGGTAGAACTGAATTGTAAACTCAAATACGATGGCAGACTCCAACAGTTTTTTAACTTGTTTGAATTCTAAGATTGGTTTAATTGCTTTGAAGTTAAAACCAGATGTATTAGTTTTACGGTCTCTCAGAATCAGAATTAGAATCAGAATCAAAATCTTTATTTTGTTCAACCTACATAGTTACATAAAGGAGTTAGGTTAACATATTTGAGCGCTATGTTTTGCCGCGAAAGCTCACAAATTTTAAATAAAATGTAATTAAAAACCTGAAAAACTTGATAAACTAAATAAAAGAAACAATAAAGACAAAAACGAAGCTTCAAAAAAAAATCTGGAACAGTATAATAACATTTTTCTATTTATTAATAGTAAAATAAATAAATAAATATAAATATCTCTATTGAGAGGAGAAGGCTTTCTTAAATTTTGATACGGGCAATATTCTTATACTCGTACTATCGGGTATTTTCTCTCCGCTGGGGAAAGTTTAAACACAGTACGTAGTTTCTTGCAATAAATCGTAGTATATTTTTATCATTTTTTAAAGAAAGAAGAAGAAAGAGTCTTCAGTTTCCAAATACCTGAGGTCCTGGGTTCGATTCCCAGGTCAGCCAAAGTGTTATTGGGTTTTTCCATCACGAATTTATCACTAGCAGCCACTGAGTTTAGATTTGTGCCCAGTTGATGGCAATAGGCTCGTCCCCTATTACATGAGACTCAAACATTGCTGCTGAAATATGGTGGTATTAATGGGTACACCTCTGCGTACCCTTCGAAAGATTATGCTATGGCTATATATATATTATGTTATGGCTTTATGTTATGTAATCATTTAAGAGTTTTGCTGTATTGCATGGGTTTACAACTATGAAAAGGAGTGGGCTATAACCCACCACGTGGGTCAAGTTTTGCTGGCTTAGGGGAGAAAGTTCAACCCTGTCAATCATGCGACAACTTCACGGAGAGGTATTCCCCACGCATCTCAAGGTCTTCATTAATAATAATAAACGTTCGTTCATTGCTCAAATAAGGGTCAGGTAGTATATTGATTTTCAGAACCGGTTCTTACGTAGAGTCACGGGAGCCCCTTTTTATGTCCGTAATGACCGTCTACACGTAGACCTTAGAATGCCCACCGTCCTTCAGTTTATGAAACGTCTTTCGAAGCGTTTCTTCGATAACGCCATTAAACACCGTAATCCCCTGATCGCAGCGGCCGCCCGTTACGAACCCTCGCGCATTAGTACAGTACGCCGTCACTACCATACCCTCGTCACTCCCGATGATGCTATCACCCTCCTCCAGGAGAGTAGCAAAGAGACTAGCACTCTTAAAAAGTTCAGACACAAACCGCCATCTTTCCGACCTCGCCGTCGAGGTCCGTCGCGACGTCCCGGTCCATGCCCTCCCCGACCCGCGCTCGAGCCAGCCCGCGATGCTGTGCCAGTAGTTTTAAATCAGCCCCTAAATAATGATATCATTCAGATTCAGCCTGTCCCCATGCAGTCCTCCCCCAGCGATGCCCTGAGCCGAGGCTCGTACCCCACAAGGGGGTGCCCTTAGCGTGTAGTCGCTTAGTTTGTAAGTTTTTATGCCCTGGCTGGAGGCCTTACTCTTAAGGCACCCACAGGATAGTCCGGTTAAGCAGACGACAACCTCCTAGGTTGAAATGCGAGATGCCATTCCAAAAAAAAAAAAAAGATTTTCGGTTACCAATATTTTCTTAGATATCGCTGCACGAATGGGATGGTGTTGTATTATAATAATAATCTTTAGAAAAAATTGTATTTCAAAAGTTGTTTCATCTAAAGCAGAATTTGTCCTGTACCGTGGGTGCGTTTACAAACATTTAATATCACATACACAAACAGTCAGAACCGGAACAATCAAACTTTTATGTTTTTACTTGTGTGAACTTTTAGCGCCTTGGGTGGTAAACCTTGTCAAGCGGGCATGTACATGAAAAAAAAACTACAAGTAAGTTCCTGAAATACAAAAGATGTGACAAGATTTGCGAATAAGTTAGTGTCCCTAACTTTACAAGAACCATCCATCACCAACTCAGCCTCATACATCAACCCGCGGCCTTATCTGCCAGTTTAAGCACTAAATATACATTAACAAAATACTCTTGCTTTCAAACTAAACAAGCGTTTGCGACAACCCTATAGTTCGGGATGAGCGCGGCTTAAGATTAGCTCGCCGTCTTAAGCTCAGCGTTCTAGACGACGGAAAACTTAAGCAACGTTTCGTATACGGTTTAGGGACGTTTATCAAGATACTTAACTTTAAGTGAGAACTAAGTAGGTATTCTGTTTCAACTTCAAACTTCAAAACTACTGCTCACAATTCGATAGCGACCTCTTTTGTTTTAAGAATTCTTTCTGTTTGAATTTCGAAGTGATGTTTTAATAAATACAAGGTGTGTATTATAAAAGAACCCTTACGAAGCTGTCAACCAAGCATTCTGTACATAAAACTAAGTATAGTATATATATACATATAATTAGCGATCCCATATGCCTAGCACGGTGAGCTGCGCTGGGGCGGCTGCTGCAGGTGTTGAAAACCTTAAACGGTGCAAATACAATAATTTAATTGGTAATTGATTTATAATACATTATAACCATTTGGGGTTGAAACAATAGGGCCTTGGAGCTTGAGTGCCCATCTTGTGTTTCCGGATATCTCCAAGCGGTTGGTAGACTCTTCACAGGACTAGAGGGCTGGCCTTTTTTTGGCCAAAGAATCAGTATTGCCATCCAACGTGGCAATGCGGCCAGCCTTCTGGGCACTTTCCCGTTGACAGCGATGTCGACGAATTTTTTGACGCCCGATAGTTTTGATACTTGTACATAGTTTATGTTATATCTATTCGTAGTTTTTAAATAATGTACATATATGTAATATAATAAAGTCAGAAATAATTGAAGAAAAAAGTAAGTAGTAAATTATTGCTGGGAAACGACTTTTCTTTTTGGGGTGGAATATCACGGTTTACCTACTCAATGTAACGCACTCAATACACTGTGCTGATGGAATAGTACAGGGTCATAGAGGTATTTAAAGTAAACTTATAAGACTGAAAACCATTAAACAAAACACACAAACTAAACAAACTAAACAACAAAAACTATAAAACGTTACGTTACGTTATTAAACTTGACAAAAAGTTTTAACTTAAAGGTTCCCAGATCAGAACGAAAACAAAATATATTGAACTATATGTATATAAAGCATTTCAACTAACTTTTAGATGCACTGTACCTGTCTGTACCTACTTCGAGTAGTCATGCTTCGTTACTTATTTCAGTTTTTATGTTTTTTTTTTAACATTATGTGGACTGTGCTCGTATAAGTATGGTATTTTTATGTCTAAGTATTCCACCCGTTCCGTTTTATATCCCCTTCACTTTAGCATAAGATATAAACAGATGTTTGCCAATTCCCAAAACACTTTTTATGTGTATGTAACCAACATAGTTCCATTGCATTACCATATTTTATAACTGACTAGCAACCCGCCCCAGCTTCGCACGGGTGCAATGCTGTAAAGGGCCACATTGATCTATATTAAATGCACAATGTATTTAAGGTACTTAATTTAATAAGGATTAATGCTGTATTGCTTAAAATCGCCATTGTTTCTCGTAAAAAGTAAAGGATAAAAAGTGGTTATTGTGGGTTATCCCTAACAGATAGACATATACCATCGCAGACTTTTATGTTTACCTTTTTAAGGTGTACAATACTGTTGTACATTATTTTGACCTATCTCGTAGGGTTCAGCCAGCGTTTGTAAAGTAAGAACAAAAAAAAAGTGTTTATTTACGACATCACATTCACATTAGAAACCTTTAAAATTATAAGTGTTTCTCTACTATATTATGCATATATCCTACATATTATAAAGCTTCCTCTTGAATCACTCTATCAATCTAGTAAAAAACTGCATCTAAATCCGTTGCGTAGTTTGAATGATCTAAGCATACATAGGGACAGACAGACAGCGGGAAGCGACTTTGTTTTATACTATGTAGTGAAGTCCCCGAACACAATGGAATATGAAAATAGACATATCTAGTTTAACTTTAAATTACATTATTTGCTTCACTACTTTACACGCGTAGTGATTTAAAAACCACACCATATTCAAACACATTATCTAATTTTGGACTTTATTGTCATACTTTGGAGTCTATCTTTCTCTGTTGGACTTCGCATGAACGTAAAAATGGATTTTAAACGACACATACATAATATCACGCCTGTGATTCCCGAAGGAGAAGGCACAGATGTATAACCTTTACACATACATTTTGGCAGTTATGTTTACGTCCCATGTATTAGCGGGCGAGCCTATTGCCATCAACCGGACAAAAATTAAGAATCCGTGGCTGCTACTCAGAAACTCCTGATTGAAAAACCCAGCCCGGTTTTTGAACACCGGACCTCGTGCTCAACAGATGCACCTGCGACCACTCGACCAACGAGATATTTCAGTACATTATCTGCCATAGTTCTGTCTCAATAAGCAGTTCGGTCCGCTTTCTAGTGCACTAGGACCACTCTACCGCGCATAACTCGAAAGCGAACTCCTTTGTATGTTTTTAATCATACCTGATTCGTAATTCGATCCCGTTCGAATTTAGAAAACATAGAAAGAAAGAAATAAAGAAAGGAAATTGTGTTTATTGTTATGATAAAAATGAAACCTTAGAATTAAACAAAATAATAATCATCTATTAATGCCAAAAGGGCCTCTGCTCAGCATAATGCCAGATGGCAACACGAGGTATACCACCTGACTGCTGATTTTCAGCTGCAGCCCACGAGTGCCATACTCTCGAAAAGAGACAGCACTCATAAAAATCTAAAATCTTTTACACAAAAATCCAACTAAAATAAAATATTGCGACTCTTAATTAAAAAGTATTAATATAATAGTTATTGTATCACGTCATAAAAGCGGGGGTGGGTCGCAAGACAATTTAGTCTAGCGACCCACCCACGCTTTAAAATAAATTAAATAACTATCGTCCTTTGATTTATAGGACAAGCAGGAAAATTTTAAGAACAAATTTATAGAATTGATGAAAATTGTTTACACAATGTTTATCTTTACATTGCCTTGTAGTACCAAATGTACAGGATGTTATTTTTATCGATAAGCCGTGACCTCATCGATCTCAAGTAGGTATTTACTGTTCCTCTCAGGATTAATTTTTCCTTCGAAGATTCCGCCTACGCCTGAAGGCTGATAAATGGTTAAGCTTTCCGTTTCGCATTATTTCTTAGAGCTGTTGCTTAAATATCCAGTGGAGCGTGAAAAGTGTCTTGAGTACCTACGCAAACAAGTTTAGGAATATCAAGAGTTATTTTTTATTTAAACGTCTACTTTAGGAGTTGAGCCGTTTCGTTCTACACCACTAACCTGTATTTAATAAAGATTAACTGTATTTTTCATTATGGTTTTTTTTTACAATACTTGACGTTTATCTACGAAATGTAAAAGTAAGCACATTAACGTAGCTAGGAACCTTTTTTTTGTTTTTTCGTATGGGAAGTCATCAAATTACCCCCCCTCCCGCTCTGGGCGGAGCGAAAGGGAGTGTCAGACTTGACTGACTAAAACTCATCCATGTTCCTTCTTAGCCCTTTGTGTTCCAGGGCTGCGGTATCTCTTTCGAACAGCCCGCAGCCCTGGCAGGCATCGGCACTCTCGGACCCCTTCCGATTTGCTGACATCTCCTTGAGGCGCGGGTGGAACACGAACGCGCCGTCGGCACAGCCTGTCGTCATAAGACGGACGGACGGTGAGCTAAACCATTATTCACCGTCCACAGGCCCGCGCCTACGGTGGCCGGGGGCCACTGGTTGCCCCCCGACGCCCGGGGCGTCTCCAGCGGCGGTTGGGACATGAGGTTCTCTCCCTCTCACGTTCCGCCACCTCCTTCTCTAGCATGACTGCTTCGCAGAAGGAGGCGACGGCTTTCCATTCCCTCTCGCTCCGGACCATAGATTAAACTAGGGCCGGACGCGAGAGGTCGCCGCCGCCAATCGCCGCAACGTAGCTAGGACCCTGTTCCCGATATCAGTAGGTGTATTAAAATGTTTTTTTACTAACTGAAATATTTAAAAATGTAATTAATGTGTAGGTACACCAATAAAAAAAAAACGGCCTATTGCGAGTCGGACTCGTGCACCGAAGCGAGGGTTCCGTACAAAAATTATTAAAATTATTTTTTATTATATAATGTAACTAAAAATTTACGGTTTTCGCAATTTTTCCTTTATCTGTGCTATAAGACGTTGCTTCGTACCAAATTTCAAGATTCTGAGTTCACGGGAAGTACCCTGTAGGTTTTGATTCCCTTGCGAGTGTCGAAAATTTGCGGTATAAACGGCTGTATCTTTTGATTGCACTGGCTTAGAAGTTTGATTTTTTCACAGCTGTAAGGGACAGTAGACCTGAGTATTTGATATAAATTCCAGCTTGATACCTCTACGCGTTCTTGAGAAAAAGGGTCTTGACAGACAGACGGACAGACGGACAGACGGACGGACTAAAAAGTGATCCTATAAGGGTTTCGTTTTTTCCTTTCAAGGTATGGTACCCAAAAAAATAAAGGTAATGATAATCATCATCTATTTAGCCTCTATACTATATTGGGTTCGGCTTCCAGTCTAACCGGATGCAGTTAAATACCAGAATTTTAAATGGAGCGACTGTCTTCATCATCAGCCTATAATGTTCCCACTGCTGGGACACAGGCCTCCTCTCTATGAGAGGGAGTGGGCTGTAATCCACCACGCGGGCCTAGTGCGGGTTGGTAGATGTCACATGTCTTCGAAGTTTTAGTTCTAGGACATGCCGGCTTCCTCACGATGTTTTCCTTCACCGTTTTGAGGGCAGCGGTGATGAAATAAATTACACAAAGTAATGCGACTGCCTGGGGTCGAATCCACGGCTTACTGCTCGTAAGTAGGGTCTGCCACCCCTGGGCCACTTCGGCTCTCGGCTGTGATAACACCAGATAAACAAAAAAAAAACTTATTTTTCCTTTTACTCAATCTATTATACAAATTCCAGCCAATAACATAAACCAGAAGTAAAGTCACTGAACCATCCCAAAAGACAAATAAAGCGATAAATATTACGAAACGGCACTTTAGTTCGACCTACCCGCTTACAACAGAGAATGGCTTCATAAGCAATCCAAGTAATAGCAAATTGAATTTTCACACTTCACTTGCGTCAAACTTGGGCATATTCCAGGGTAATTGACCTCCGTAGTACGGGCATACGGTGATCAGTCGTCTCGGGGTTTGCCCTGGCGGTTGGCCAAGACCCGAACGGACCCGAACGCACCCGATTGTAACCAAAGACTAATTCTCTATGACCGAAGATCCCTTCTTAGTTTGCCTGACAGGGTAAAGCTTTTTTATCCGTTCGTTCACACTGTCTCGGATATATATATTTTTTTGTTTGTTTTTTTTAAACGGTTTTATTTGGCAACTGTTGTTAGCACGTAGTTACGAGTATGAATTTCGTTATAAGAACGTTTTGTACTAAAACCTTTTTTTTTGTTCTTTTATTTTATTTACACATGACATAACATCACGCTTGTAATCTCTAAAGAGTTAGGCAGAGGTGTACCTAATAGTACTCCCATATTTCACCAGTTATGTTCTAGTCTGATGTGATATGGGGCGATCCTAGTTACTAGTTCTTTTATTTGCTTGAGTAAATCAAGGTTCGATGAATATTTAGTCAAAAGTAGGTATATAATATGTAGAACAGCGGTGGCCCAGTAGTGGCAGCCCCGACTTACGAGCAGTTAGTTGTAGGTTCGAACCCAGGCAGGCGCATTACTTTGTGTAATTTATTTCATGACCGCTGCTCGCAAAACGGTGAACTAAAAATTCGCAGACATGTGACACTTACCAACCCGCACTGGGCCCGCGTGGTGGATTAAAGCCCACTCCCTCTCATAGAGAGGAGGCCTGTGTCCCAGCAGTGGAAACATTATAGGCTGATGATGATGATGAGGTATATTTTGTGTTTATGTTTAGGTACTTTTTAGCAGATCTCTTAAGTTTGAAGTACCCGTCACTCATTCATTCATTAATTCATTTAATAGTTTAATTTATTAAATGAATATTAGCCTTGATTGTAAGTAGATAAGGTATCTATTCCTAATACATAGTAACTGAATGCTTAGTTCAATGAATGATGTAACAAAAAACTACTTTAGCTTACCAATAGCCAAGGCTTTTATTATGAAAATGAGGATATTGACTTAGCAGACAGCCTTCATTTCATGTATTTGTTTTGAAGATCAAAACAATATCAATAAAGCATTAGTTTCTTGGGCGAACTCTTAGAACTTATATACTTTTATGGAATGTTATGTCTCTTTGATATTTGGGAAAAGTTTTAGCTACGAAAAAGGTCGTTACACTTTCAACAATGGTACTTAAACCCATAAAATAAAAGGGAAAAGTTGTGAAAATTGGTTGCCTTGCGATATAATATTGAGAAATGTCGAGTCTGCTGAAGTTGTGCTCAAAACACGAACGAAAACACGTCGACTTGCCAATACTAAAGATCTTAATCTATTGTAACATTAATCAGTAATTGTTTTTAATACTCACATACAAAACTTATATTCGCGCATGTTTTCCCCAAAGGGTTGGACATAGTTGTAGGCATAGTACTTGCACGAGTACTCTACTTGCACATGTTTTTTTTTTCAACAGTTAGGTCACATATAGGAGAGGGCAAGCCTTGCTTTTTGGTAGTCCCAAGACTGTTTCTTAGTTCTGTTCCAAGTACGGATGATGGTTGGTTTGAAATGAACTAAACCAGGAGAAAAAAAAAAAGAGAACAAGTTTCCAGCTTGCTTGTACGTAGCAAGCTGGAAACCAGCTCTTGCGTGTGGAATCCACACGAAAGTACCTATATACTCTTATTAGAAAAGGCTCAAAAACCGTTCATTAGGTACCTATATAAGCAGAAGCACGGCTTATATCCTTACCTCTATCTGACAAAATTCTTACTGGGTTGCCTCGGATACAACTCGCTAGAGGTAAGGCGAGCTCCAGATCAGCTCACAATAGCCTGTAAGACGCTCCGTGGCGCTTTCGATGCTCCTGATCTGCTTGAAGTGCTGGCGCGCTTCTTTGGCCCAGACAAATACTGCCGGGGAGGAAAGCACAAGCTGTATGCTGTGCCTTCATGTCGTACTGTTGCACGTGCTAAGTCGCCAATTCCTCGCGCTCTGGCCACGCTTAGTGATATTTTGGAGTGTAGTCCAACTAGCGATCTGTTTGCGGATGGATGGATGAAGATTTTATTGGTATGTCAGAAGTACTGTGAGAGGAATTTATGAGTGTTGTTAACCTCCTTTTATTTATATCATGTTTTATAAGTTTCAACTTATTTTGAACACTTTACTACTACACTACTACTACTACACTACCACACACACACACACACACACACACTACACACTACACTACTACTTTTTTACTTTGTCATTTTGTATACTGTAATTATTACACATTAAAATGTGTAATAATTGTCATTTTAATTTTAGTTACTGTAATTGGTGGTAAACCGTTGTAATTAAATAAATAAACAAACAAACAAAAACGGATTGAAAAAAGTAATCGCAGATCAAGCCCTAGAAAGTAAAATTTTAATTTCATTTCATAATCGTAAAATTCCCAAAAATATCTACTAACAATGAATAAAGCTGTAGGATACTATAAACCGTTGATTGTTTTAGTAACGTTCAGTAATCGTTCGTGTATTAATCAATTAGAGGCGGGCAACGACGGGTCGCTCGTAAAAGTTCGTATTTTCTTATAAAACACGAACTTTATGCTCTGTTCGCACCTAGGTGTTGTTTTATTTATGTATCGCTCTTTTTTACGTTCTATCAGATGGCTTTTCGTGTTGTATAGGAAAGTAGGTTAGACTAGGTTTGTAAATAGGACACATTTCTTAGGTATGACAAATCTCGTCTTTATGAAAAGAGTTATCTTTAATTATTATTACTTATTTATTTATTTATCAGGCTACATATATAAAGGTCCACTGTGTTAGTTTCAATATAACTTAGCGTATGTTAGTACTTAATAACTAGAAGAGATCGAGAGCGATTAGTTAGCGCCCACACTAGCTGGCTGTCTGCCCGGGCGGCTATCAGCGGCTATATATAGGATTCCAGGATAGTGTTGGGACTGCC
The DNA here is from genome assembly GCA_949152445.1 of Cerastis rubricosa. Taxonomy (NCBI): domain Eukaryota; kingdom Metazoa; phylum Arthropoda; class Insecta; order Lepidoptera; family Noctuidae; genus Cerastis; species Cerastis rubricosa. The sequence goes on from OX424547.1 coordinate 8,850,431, forward strand.
ACGCAAACTGCGGAGTAGCGTGGCAGATTTTTTTACGCCACAACGCATCAATGCTGTCAGTGCGTGCGTCGGCAAACATTGCTGATGTCAATGCTCGTGTATGACACAGATCAGGTTGTGAACGTTTAAAACTTCTATCTAACTGTATTAGGATCAATGTTAGATTTAAATATGACGGATGTGGAAGGGACACCGACGCTGTTAAAACGGATCTCATTCTCATTCTGAAACACCTCACATAGAAAAAACTACGTCGGTAAAAAAAAACTACAAAACAGCAATACCTTCACGGTAAAAAAGTATGAAACGGATTCTTGAATTCATGTGCGTATTGTGTAATTATCAACTGCTTCGGTGCACGAAAACATTGTGAGGAAACCAGAATGCCTGAGAGATGTTTCTCAACGGCATGTAAAGCTAAGTCAGAGGCCCATGGCGGCATAAAAACTCTGAGATCAGGTTAGGCACTAATCACTTAACCATACGATAAAGGAGGGAGCTATCACTGAACCCTTACTTCATGAAAACTGTTCAAACAGCACAACAACATAATAAGAAAATTAAGAGAATATTAAGAGTGTCCATGGAGTTTCTTGCCCATCCTTCTCCATAGAGATCTACACTTTGACTCACATAGAAAATTTTCGTAGGTAATTTAAAAAAAACTACAAAACTGCAATACCTACACGGTCAAAAAGTATGGAACGTTTTTCAAATTCATGTGCGTATTGTATAATTGTCACTGAAGGAAAACGACGTGAGGAAACCAGTATATACAAGGTGTTGTTTTGCATCCTCGTCAAAATTCAGGATGTTGTCACAAAAGACATAAATAATCAATATAAATTACGGTACCTAGTCAATTATTAAAAAACACTGCGTTTTTTTGTTGTTTAAATTTGTCAATATTTCAGAATAACCCCCTTAACATGGTTTAGGGCTTATAAAATTATCGAAAAAACGTATGAGGTTTTTTGTTTGTGTGTAAACGACGTTATAAGGCGGGGATCAGACGGCCCGTGTTAAAAACACGGGTGGTTCACAGTTACCGATTTCAGTAAATAAATAAAAAAAAGAGAATTACCTACTCATTTTATTATTGATTCGGGTCGAGAATCATTAGCATAGTTACCTCCTAGAATTTGACGAGGTTGCAAAAAAACACCTTGTATAATGTCTGAGATATATTTCTCAACGGCATGTTATGCCATGTCAGAGGCCCGTGGGCGACAAAAAAAAAACTTAGACCGGGTTAGGCACTAACCATCTAACCACAGGATAAACAAAGAAGACCCTTACTTCATTAAAACTGTTAAAACAGTATTAATAAGAATATAAAGAATGTCCATGGAATTTCTTGCCCATTCTTCTCCATAGAGATCTACGCTTTGGAATTGGCAACTACAGTACTTTTACAGTTATTATGTCTTGTGACTGGGACTGTAGCTTAATTTTTATTGTTGTTCGACTATTCAAAAGTGCCTGTAACTGGCCTACTTGAAATAAATGATTTTGATTTGATTTTATTATCACCTTACGCACCAAACGAACAAACAGGTGACTGATACGATCAAAAATGTAACTTATTATTTAAATTTCTATGTAACTTAGAAGCAAAGCATATATTCCCGTAACCCTTACGTCGTCGAAGGGATCATAATGAGTTATTCCGGAGGAAATATGACACGGCGCGGGAGGGTTAAAGTGATTTGTTCAACATGTTGTGGGTTATTTTTTGCCTTGATAAATCACCGGTCGTGAGCTATCTCGTCTCATATGTTTCTTTATTATGGTCTTTATTTTACTTTTTTTGTAACATAACATGTATGCTTGTGATACCTGAAGGTTTAGGCAGAGGTCTACGCATAGTACCCATACAGTACTCCTACATTTCGCCAGTTATATTTAAGTCCCACGTAATAGGGGCAAGCCTATTGCCATCAACCGGGAGCAAGTTCTGAGTCCGGGTTGCTACTGAGTAATTCTTGATGAAAAAAACCAACGAATAACACTTTTCCTTACTAGGGAATTGAACTTAGCCCCTCATGTTTAGCAGCAGCGCTTGTCACTAGAGGCAGTATTTTTATGTTGACGAAAATTTGTAATAAAATTTTGCTTTTCAACAAAGAAACATTATGGCATAAAAGTTTCCGCGCTAGGTTTTAAAAGCAAGCTATTAAAGATTGTGACATTGCTACGGCGTAGCTCGTAGCGAAGGCGATGATGTCACTGCTACGCTTGTGGCTACGCTTTTGTAACCCTAGACGCGGTGAGACATAAATTCCGAGAATCTTGTTGAATATCGTACACGTTCTTTCTTTGTAAAGAAAAATGTGAATTGTAATTGTGAGTTACTTCTGTAACCCCTTTAATAATAAACCTGGAGCTTTGACAAAAAGAAAAATGTATTGTTAAATCAATTCTTTTACATCCTTATCCTCTTACTCACTTCACACCAGCTACTTTGCATTTTACTCAACTTATTATTTTCGTAATATTCTTATTATTTATAAAAACCCCTCCCTTCTCTCCTCCTACCTCTCTAATCCTTTTTATTTTGCCACAACCCTACCATGACTAGACAAAAGTTCTCATAATATCATAACACTGTGACGGCTGTACCCCCCGCTTTTACGCAATCAGGCGGGGTCATTACGACCCCACAACAGTTAAGTGTTTATGAGCCATCAGTCTTTACGGCGGTTATACTTTATTGACATAAACTTATGGCTAGTGCCACTAACGCTATGGATTTTACTATGTTATTTTATTGTTCCTATGACGATATACGGAGTTAATTAAACTGGTATATTATTTTATGATTAAATAGTTAACTATCTGAAGTAAATGGGTATGTTATTATTACGTTATTAAATAAAACGGTTCTGGGTTCGATTTCCAGGTCGGGGAAAGTGTTATTGGGGTATTCCATCAGGAATTTCTCAGTAGCAGCCACGGAGTCTGGATTTGTGCCCGGTTTATGGAAATAGGCTCGCCCCTTATTGTATGGGACTTAAACATAACTGGCGAAATGAGGGCGTACTAATGGGTACAGCTCTGCCTAACCATTCGGGGATTACAGGCGTGATGCTATGTCAATAAAAGGCTTATATAAAGGAGATCCGCAAGAGAACCAAGGTTACCGACGTAGCCCGAAGAATTGCCAAACTTAAGTGGCAATGGGCAGGGCACATTACTCGCAGAACGGATGGCCGATGGGGCCGAAAAGTTCTGGAATGGCGACCGCGAACCGGAAGACGATGCATTGGAAGGCCTCCCACTAGGTGGACCGATGACTTGTTGAAGGTTGCCGGGATCCCCTGGATGCGAGGCGCACGAGACCGGTCAATGTGACGTCACTTGGGGGAGGCCTATGTCCAGCAGTGGACGTCTTTCGGCTGAAATGATGATGATGATGAAAGGAGATAGAACACTCTGTATTGTACACCATTATTAATTAAATAAGGACAACTTGAAAGTATAGCATCATCCCATATCTTCCCGTGGGTGCCGCAAGAGGCGAATAAGGGACTTTCCAGAGAATGGGCAGCAGCGTTCTCTGTGCTTTTGTAACAACCGTACTGCGATTGCCAACCCGCCTGCCAAGCATGGCGATTATGGCAAAACCCCCGTTATGTACGCTTGGGGGAAGGCATGGGTCCAGCAGTGGACGTCTTTCGGCTGAAATGATGATGAACTTGAAAAGAGAATTTTCAATTCTCTTTTCAAGTCTCAAATTATTGAAAAGCTTACACAATGAAATATAATGAAAGTAATGAAATATAATACCTACCTCCGGCACGACGGGAGGGAAGGCCAAAGCAACGATAGATGAGGGATGATATGAATAGAGAAGAGGCTGCTGAGATGATCTGTACTAGGGAAGTATGGAATAAGATGACATGCTGCGCCGAGGTTTTTTTTTTTGCTTATCTTGTTCCACCTTTTGTAGTATGCAACGACTTATTGTCGGGCCTACGCTGTCCTCCCATACTTAAGTACTAACGCTGTAACATTGAAATACAGTAAAATATTTTTTTTTTCTTTTTTGATGATTTTACTCTTGACTCTAGTCTAAGTCAGAGATGACAGAGACAAAGTCGACGATGGTTCGAGCTTACCCAGAAGAAGCCTGGTCACTTTAACTTTGAAGATATTGATGATTTTACACACCATGGAGTTTTTTGCCGGTTCTTCTCCATAGGAAACGACCAGCCCTAACCGTGCACCTTTTGTCGACATTATAAAGTGCCCATGTAGGCCTATGTAAAATAAAATATTTTAATTTTGATTTGTCTTCTGGTGAATTAGGATACGGGCAGGAGTATGATGTCGTTGATGATGACATGCTGTAAACTCAGTGCACTGACTGACTGATGTTTTGACGACGGCTATTCGGTCATTAGCTATTTTCGGAAGAAGAATACAATAAAACAAAGATTATGTACCTGTGATCGATAGTAAAACAAAACGATAACCGATCGTACCTTAATTAATTGAAAAATTCACTTCCTTAGAAATATATTCGATAACCAATCAAATTCAATTCAAATATTTTTATTTGTAAAATTACTTTATCTTTATTACCTATGTATATAAATATAATATAAATAAAAATTATATGAACGCTATTTCTTGCCGTTAACGGCGTACAAATATTTTAATTATAATTTCTAGGTTTTAGTCTTTCTAATTAGTAATTTCTAATTATTTGCTCTGTATGGTGTCGGACGTAAAGAATAGCACCATCCCTTATCTTCCCGTGGGTGTCGTAAGAGGCGACTAAGGGATTTGCCAGAGAATGGGCAGCAGCGTTCTCTGTGCTATTGTAACAACCGTACTGCTATAGCCAACCCGCCTGCCAAGCGTGGCGATTATGGCAAAACCCCCCAAAATGTCAATGTTGCGACACTTGGGGGAGGCTTATGTCCAGCAGTGGACGTCTTTTGGGCTGAAATGATGATGATGATGAATTAGTAATTTCTAGGTTTTAGTCCGGGTTTTAGTCTTTCTAACTTGTAAAATAGTAAAATCATTCAAAATTAATTCAATCAATTATAACAATTCAATAAAAAAATGCACAGGTACATAGTTATAAGTACATAGTTATAATAAATAAATAGTAATTTGTTTTACATTAATTAAAATAAGGATAAATTCTCGACTGATTCACTCAGATATTATTAAGAGTAATCAGAGTAAGAAGATTCTAAATTTAAACTTTAATTACGTCCTCTGTTAGAAATATACCTTCAAGGAGTTTGTATGTGTTCCATTGTAAACTCTATGTTGTCTAGAGTACGGTTTATAGACAGATGTCACTTTAGTTTAGTCTGATCGTTTTGCCTGTGCGGTGCACAATACATTTGGAATCTTATAATGTGTTTTTATTGAGTAGCTCACGGAATCCAACATGGTAGCAGAGCGTTATGCTTTAAATTCACTACTCTTATTATTATTTTCCAAGTATGCGCGTGTGATTTTGTAAAATTATTTTCAAAATTTATTCGCAAGAAAAACAAAGAACAATGACAACCGTCAATCAAAATGTTTCGATAGAAAAATTATCCGGGATTCAAGATTATCTATCCTGGAAATTTATGATGCGGATGGTGCTCATCCATGACGATCTTTGGGATTGTGTGGGCACAACTGAAAATAAAAACGAAAACGCGAAGAAGCAGGAAAAGGCGCTCGCGAAAATCGCCTTGAGCGTGAAGCCTTGTGTATTTCCACTAATTAGAAATGCCAAGTCGGCTAGCGAAGCGTGGAGCAACCTGCAGAAGGCATACGAGGACCGAGGCTTGTCACGACGACTCGGATTGCTTCGCACATTGTTCGCCATTAAATTAAGCGTATGTGCGGCCGTGATTTTACTCAGCGGTTTGACAAGCGATTACGACCCGTTGATTATGGCTCTAGAACATTCGAACGTGTCACTGTCAAGTGAAAATGTCAAAGCAAAATTGCTTCTAGAAAATGCGAGACGCGACGAAAAAAGCGAAAATGTTACGGCTTTAGCAGCTCGGAAAGCACCCAAGCCAATTAAGTGCTTTAGATGCAAAAAGAGTGGGCATTTCAAGAAGGATTGTCCTGACAACTCTGACGGCAAGAAGAGTGGCAGGAAAAGCCAGGTGCATCTCACAGCGTTGGCCGCAGGAGTCAAGAGAGACGTTTGGTACGTCGACAGTGGTGCGGCGCAGCATTTTTGCAATGATCGCAGGTATTTAACAGATTTTACTATTGAAAAGCCGAAGAAGGTCTTAATCGCCAATGGTGAAGCATTGCCGACAGCTGGAAAAGGAACTGCGCAAACTGTGCTAAAGGACAATAGTGTGAGATCGATAAGTAATGTGTACTTAGTCCCAAAATTGTCTGCTAATTTGTTATCTGTTAGTGCGATGGATAAGAAAGGTTTCGAAATTGTGTTTCGTTCTGGCGTGTGTACAGTCTATGACAATGGGGAGGTTTTGGCTACAGCTACCCTGAGAGATGGTATTTATGAACTTGATGCCATTGAAACTGTTTCTGTTTCGTGTAGCGAGCCATCCTCGCAGGCAATGTGTTCGTCTTTTTCTGTAGGTACAGGTGACAGCAAAGCAGTGCCGACACGTCAATTGAAGGTTGATAGTCGTCATGTTGCCGTGAGCGTGAAGCAAGCGCCGCAGTCCCCTGCTACTGGAAGCCAGTCAACGCAACAAATTTGGCACCATCGTCTAGCGCATCTGAACACCCGAAGCATGGAGTTACTGCGAAAAGGTATGGTCAAGGGTATTTCTTATGACAACAATAACTTTCGGTCGTGTGTTTCCTGCATCTTAGGTAAACAGACTAAGTTGCCATTTCCGAAGAAATCGGAGACCAGAGCCAAGGAAATTCTTGGAATAATTCACAGTGACGTCATGGGACCACTGCCGTGCCCGTCCCTAGGTGGGAAAAGATATTTTCTGTTGTTCATTGACGACCTGTCACGAAAAACATTCGTTTATTTTCTTAGGAGGAAGGATGAGGTTTTCGAGATGTTTAAAGAATTTAAAGCTCTCGTAGAAAACCAAACCAATAAGAAAATAAAAGTTCTTCGTACAGACAATGGTGGTGAATATGTCAATTCTAATTTTCAGAAGTTTCTGAAGAAGCATGGGATTCGACATCAGACCACGGTTCCAAGGTCATCAGCTCAGAACGGGGTCGCAGAACGCGCGATCAGAACCGTTACGGAGAAAGCCAGGTGCATGCTCCAGGAAGCAGGTTTGAAAAAGGAATTCTGGGCAGAAGCAGTCAACACTGCCGTCTACCTGAAGAATCGCTCTCCAACTAAGGCTGTGATGGGCAGTACACCGGAAGAAAAATGGACAGGTAAAAAGGAGAATCTGAGTTACCTACGCATTTTTGGTTGTCAAGCTTATGCCCTACAGCACAAACGGGACAAATATGATCCCAAAAGTAAGAAATATATTTTTGCCGGATACTGTGACGAGTCAAAGGGTTACAGATTGATAGATCCGGCGAGCTCGAAGAATGTCATAAAAGCAAGAAATGTCATTTTTCTAGAACATGCTTTTTGGAATAACACTTCATCGGATGAGGATGATAGTTCACGTTACACGATTGGTTTGTTTCCGAACAATGTAACTGTCACCGATAATGTTCCAGTGCAACCTGCCTCACCCGATTTACCCCAAGAGCACGCAGAAATATCTAACGAAAACTGTCAAGATAACAGCGTCATTACGACAGATGATTCTGAGAGCAGTAGTGAGACTCTGAATGACTCTGCGGATGAGACGTATGTCCCAGGAGATTCGACACTGGAAGACTACGAGAACTCTACGGACGAAAGTAGTGAGTTTGAGTCAGCTAGTGTAGCACGCACTGTTTGCAGTGACACTGAAGACCCTCAGACAGTACGCGAGGCACTGAATGGCCACGTAGCAAGTAAGTGGAAAGCCGCGATGGCGGAAGAGTATAAATCCTTCATCGATAATAAGTGTTGGACTCTGACTGACCGCGATACGAAGCCAAGGCCTGTCAAATGCAAGTGGATCTTTAAAAGAAAGCTTGGCCTTGACGGGGAAATATTGAGGTACAAAGCGCGCCTCGTTGCAAAAGGTTATACCCAGAAATACGGTATTGATTACGAAGAAACGTTTTCTCCTGTAGTACGATATTCCACTATACGTACGTTACTAGCTTTAGCAACGGAACATAACATGAATATTGAGCATCTGGATGTAAAAACGGCCTTTTTGAAAGGAGATTTAAAGGAAACCGTTTTTATGGAGCAGCCAGAAGGCTACAAGATTAAAGGTCAAGAAGATAAAGTTTACAAGTTGAATAAGGCCATATACGGACTGAAGCAAGCTTCAAAGTCTTGGTATGAGAAAATAAATGGCGTTTTGACGAGCAAAATGAAATTTAAACGTTTATCTTCCGAACCTTGTGTTTATGTCAAGTCGAGCGGGAAATCTGTGATTATAATTGCTCTCTATGTTGATGATATAATGCTGTTTTCTTCAGCTGGTTCCCGAGATGTGGCAGGAATCAAAGAAGAATTAAAGAAGGCCTTCGAAATCAAAGATTTAGGGCCAGCACACCACATTCTTGGAATGAGGCTTTGCAGACAGAACAAGGAAATAACTCTAGACCAGTCAAGCTATATTAAGAAGGTGCTAGAACGATTTCACATGTCAGATTGCAAACCTGCACGAACACCTATGGAGAAAGGTCTGAAGCTCGTGAAATCTACAAAGAAGGATTGTACGCACGACTACAGAGGCCTGATAGGATGTCTGATGTACATAGCGGTATGTACGCGGCCGGATATTGCACATGCTGTCAGCTCGCTCAATCAGTTCAACGACGCTTACAACGAGACTCACTGGAAGGCAGCAAAACGCGTTCTTCGCTATCTAAAAGGTACGCCTGATCATTATTTAACTTTTCAGAAGTCAGGCTTGGATATCGTCGCATATGCTGACGCTGATTTTGCATCAAATGAGGTCGATCGCCGATCTTATACCGGTTATGTGTTCAAAATTGGAAATTCTACCATCTCTTGGGAGAGTAGAAAACAAAAAACAGTGGCTCTTTCAAGCACAGAGGCCGAATATTATGTGTCTGTCGGATGCTTGTAAAGAAGCACTTTTTCTACGCAAGTTTCTGTTCGAAATTTACGGGGTACAGTATAGGATTACGTTGTTTAATGATAATCAGTCTGCACTGAAGTTGTGCACTAATTCTATGTACCATGCCAGAACGAAACACATTGACGTGAGACATCATTTCATTAGGGAAATTGTTGAGGAAGGTACAGTTGTTATAAAATACCTATCTACTAATGAAATGGTGGCGGATGTTTTAACGAAACCGTTGGTAAAGGAAAAACATGATAAGTTTGTATGTCATTTATTTCTATCATTAAATAAATGATATGCGATAGTTCTAAGCAGTAGATAAGGCATACTTGCAGAAGTATAATTTGTTTTAGATCCGTATCACATAGTTTTTTGAATATTTACTGTTTATATGTGACGGATGCTTTGATAAATTTATGCTTTTGCTGTGTTCTGTTGTTGTTATGTTATAGTATATTTTTTAGACAGCGGATGTGTCTACACTTAGATATTTTATTGTGGGTAATGTGATTTACATGAGTTTATATTGGATCAAGGGCCAGTGTTAGAAATATACCTTCAAGGAGTTTGTATGTGTTCCATTGTAAACTCTATGTTGTCTAGAGTAAGGTTTATAGACAGATGTCACTGCTTTAGTCTGATCGTTTTGCCTGTGCGGTGCACAATACATTTGGAATCTTATAATGTGTTTTTATTGAGTAGCTCACGGAATCCAACATCCTCTTCCCTTAATTACCTTTCTTCTCCCATAATAATATGTTTAAATTAGAGGTTAGATTCTAAAACATTAAAATGTAATTAAACACCAGCAAAATACAACCTTAATGGGCTTCTGTTTTCATAATTAAGTTAATTCAAAGGGATTTTGTATTAATTATAATTTGTGCTTCTAATTACAGTTTCATTAAAAACCGACGGTGTCATAATATGTCGCTCAAAATACAGGTATTTGAAGAGTTAGAATATAATGATAATAAGTAGAATATAATGTTAAATCATATTTTGTAAATCTTTTACGCGTCACATTATGTTAAAACTAGATCGGACCGGTGTTTCGTACTTTATCTGTTTCAATATAAATATAACAAGTACTTTTGTACGTAGGTATCTTTCGAAAGATAATCAATTAATCACAATATTTTTTTAAGCAATATATTTATAATATTTTTTGTTTTTCACTTTTTTACTCATTTTTAATTTCCTATGCGAGTCCGAATAAACATTTTTCTTTGTTTCTGTATAGGAAATTGTATTTATTATTAATTTCTTGCTTTATAATCAAAAGGGACGTAATTTTCATTGAGGTTTCATCTTTTAGCCTCCGGCTTGGAGCACGTTATTTATTTGTTTCTTCACATTTTCCTGCAAATAACATTAGGTATCGGACGTAATGAGTATGGTGTCGGACGTAAAGAATAGCACCATTCCATATCTTCCCGTGGGTGTAAGAGGCGACTAAGGGACTTGCCAGAGAATGGACAGCAGCGTTCTTTGTGCTTTTACAACAACGGTACTGCGATCGCCAACCTGCCTGCCAAGCGTGGCGGTTATGGCAAAACCCCCCCTTTTGGGGGAGGCCCATGTCCAGCGGTGGACGTCTTTCGGCTGAAATGATGACGAAAGATGAACATTAGGTAAAATAAGTGTTTGGGAAAAGAAATATTTTCTTATATGTGATCTTATGAAAGTTGTACGTGGGTAAAAGGACTAAGCTTCACTTAGCTCGACTCATACAGTGCTGGACAAAAAGTACCGGTAAATAAGTATATTTTCACAACTAAAACCTGCCACAATGGTCTAGTGGTCGCATTCTTGACTGCTGAGCATGAAGTCCTGGGAACGATTCCTAGGTCGAGCCAAAGGTCAATGGGTTATTCATTAGAAATTTGTCAGTTACAGCTACGGCGTCTGATTTGTGCCCGGGCTTGCTATTGCAATCAACCGGACACAAATAGAGGTCGAGCCCTATTACATGGGGCTTAAACATAAGTGATAAAACTTGGGTGTACTATTAGGAACATTGCAGGTGTGACAATTTGTTTCGCAAAACTTGTTATAAATTCGGTAACCACAAATTTTATTTCATCACTTTACTAACACTCCGGGTAAGCGACTCTACAATTTGTTAATTCTACCACAAAAAAAACACCAGCACACGAATATAAATTGCCATATTTCAAAGTCAAAACTTCCCAATTTCAGCAAAGCTATGCACTTCAACAGGATTGGCTCGCTGCATGTTAATCAGGATGAATTACCATGGAAAGCCATTGTTAGTGGCTTTGTGGCGACCGACGCTAAAATGGCGACAGGGCTGCATAAATTTGTGTAAAATACGCGCCTGGCTGCGGTATGGTCGGCTACAAAGTCGGTTTACGCGTACGAGTTGTTGATAGTGCCTATTTGCAACATTAGATAGTGTGTTATTTTAGAATAAAACGCGTGTAAACATATTTGAACAAAGGTGTTAGAAACTTTTGATTGGTGAACAAAACAGAAGCAAAACCTGAAAAAAAGGAATAATCCAAAAATAAAACAAATGTGGGCAAAGAAAAGAAAGCTACATGTTAACAAATATTTAAACCACACATCAAATATTTGCAGACGATCGACATCATAAAAAGTAGTCAGTGGAAAATGAAGCGTTACGTAAGCCCAACACACATACAGCCTGGTCTGGCTTAGTCCTGATCCAAAGAAAAGAAATTAATCTGATCGAAACACATACCTTTCAAACCGGCAAAGCCATACGATACTTTTTTTTTTTCCCTGGACGAGTATTTTTACAAGAACCTCTACAACAAGTTTGCCTTTTTGTTTTCACTCACACGAACAACTTGGAACTCTGACAGCGTAGCAAGAAAACTTCATTTAAGTATAAAGTCCGCTTTAAAGTTCGACATCAAAAAATTAAATTAAAAATTTAAAAAACCCCCGACACAAAAAACCTCTAAAAAGCCAAAAATAAATTAATCCAAGCGTCGTAGCGTCGGGGGTCCGCTTTGTTCTGTGCTTGTACTAAGCGGTCTTCTTAGCGGTCCCCCGACGCTACGACGCTTGGATTAATTTATTTTTGGCTTTTTAGAGGTTTTTTGTGTCGGGGGTTTTTTAAATTTTTAATTTAATTTTTTTTCATGCTTTTTAAACTTATTTTATTTTTGCCTAGCCTTGACTTTCCTACTCCTGGTTAACGAAACCAAGGAAAGATATAAATTAAACAAAATATAAATTGGGGGGGTGCACCCCCCCCCCCTCAGCAATGCCCATGGTGACAAGCGACAACATTTCAAATAGACTACCTGTGAAAGTTTTTAAATCCCTACATCAACTAGAAAAGACGTGATGATCTTCAAACGGCTGAGCAGATTTTCATGAAACATAGCTAAGAACACTCTCGATTAAAATACCTTTCAAACGACACCACTTTTATCCAAATCGGTTCATCCGTTTAGGAGCTACGATGCCACAGACAGACACACAGATACACAGATACACAGATACACAGATACACACGTCAAACTTATAACACCCCTCTTTTTTGGTCGGGGGTTAAAAAGACAACTAAAAAGAGGCTAAAATGTAGCCTTGCATAACTAATGCCCGTTTTTATCAACACTATGAACCTAACAATGCACTGTTGTATTTAAAACGTTGGGTACAGCGCTGAAAGGTGTAGTACAGTACAATCATAATTAGGCATTCGTTGAAGGCTTAATCGACGAGGGACGTCATTTGAAACCTTTGTCTGTTGCACTTTGTGCTTTTAATAGCAGCTACGTTGCAAGAATTTGTGATTCAAAACACGAGATTAGCATTTTAAGGCTTGCAGCTAGTAGCTTCAAAATTCGTGATGAGGCGAACGTTAGGATTGCGCTTGGACTTTATATATCTAATAATGACGTATATGGTATCATTTTGATGCACGGAGAGGGAGAAGAAGACCAAAGAAACGATGAATGCATTGTGTGAGGGAAAAAAGGACAGAATATGAAAGGAAAGGAGTAAATGATATCGTGACGGTTGACAGAAGAAATTGAAGAAAAAACGTGTTTTTTATCCGACCCCGAGTAACATGTGATAAGGTCAGAAAGATGATGGTGAATTATGTCTAAGGCTGGCTTTCTTTGATAACCAAGCAGGTGAAGAATAAAATCATTGGGTAATTTTCTACACCATACAATGACCATCAATTCTTAGGCGAACTATTTTCTACCTCCAGGGCCCCAAAAAAATGCAGCCAAAATAACCTCTGCGCTGCCACCAACGCCGTCGTGAAAGTGCTAAAGCACCACAAAATGTAAAATACTGTCGTGAACGTGACACGTAGGAGAAGAATATTTCCTTTTATTCCATTTTTTTATGTTTGTAGGTTGTCGAATGTCGTGGGTGAAACTGTCATTTAATTTTGTAATAAATATTACAGTTTAACAAAACTAAAAAAGACGCTTTAGAGTGACGTCATTTCATTTCTCGACTTTTCTCAGCAAACCCTTTCTTTGTTACCATGTCATCATGGGAATGCATAAAAAACAACTAGTCCACCCATCTTTGGTAGTTCATCATATTGGATTTCGAATGTCATTACTTAGCTAATCATACAATGTCATCCAAACTAAACAATTGTGCAAAATTCCAGCTCAATCGGAAACCACGAAGTAGGTCAAATTCGACTTTTAAGATTTTTGAAGTAAAACCTTCTTTAGGGGCGTTGTGCACTTTTTTGATAGGTAAAAAATGTTAAACTCGCGTCAGGTCTCACGTCAGGACACGTGACCAAATTCAACGTGATCAAATTAGTAGGTCGTAGGTTGCGAAGGAATTTGAACTTTATGACATCATTCTGTCATTGAGTTTGGGTTTCCAAAACTGGATAATTATCTTAGTTTCTCCAAAGAGGTAAAATTCGTAAGACGGATTGTAGTAGTTCTGAAGTGTTACATTTTTAATGTAATATTAATTGTCATGTTTATGTACGATAGCGCTATAAATGATTGTATTTTACCACATAAACGATAGTAGTTTTATACTGATAATTAAAGCAATTCGTGCAAAATTATTCCCTAACCATTCCAAAATATCAAAAATACATAACGTTAATATTCAAGTTTTCACTTCTGCCGGCACTCCCGGAGTGCAACCCGTTTTTTTACATGGTTGTTACATGTGAAGCTAATAAAAGTGTACTAAAAAGCATTTATGTTACCCGTACAGCCTAGCTGTACTTTAAAAATTTACTTCCTGTGAACAGCCTTTACATTGAAATTACATTGCTGAGTTGTATCACAGGAGGTCTGAAATTGGAGAATTTACGCTTGGAGCGAGGTAAGGTTCCCATTTCCATGCTAATTTGCCAATCGAACCAGGGATATTGTATCAATTGGACGCTTTGGGGGTTGTAAAATTACGCGCGAAGTACGTAGAGATATTGTTGATTGACAAAAATTCAATATTAGAATTTGGAATACAGAACAAGGCTTCGAAATAAACAATCATTGTAGGTACAAAACCACGGGTCTCTGAAAAAGGGTTTTATAAACTTAAGGATTTATGTTTAATTTCTCTTGTAGTTCATCTAAGAAAGAAAGAAACGTTGTGCGTGTATGGCCAGATGTATGAGTGTGGAAGAGGCAAAATGAGTATGTAAGGAACGTAGTAGGTGGCGTTCTGTGGTTCCTGCCTACCCCCATGGAAGAAATGCGTGAGGTTATGTATGTATGTATCTAAGAAAAATGACAAATAGAAAAACAACTGTCTAGAAGCCTGCTGGAACTCTCCTGTGTATTGCTATGTCTAATGATTGCATTTTTATTGATTGGTTTTTGTTTTGCCTATGTCTAATGAATTTATTGTTAATTAATGTTATTTGATTTTAATGTCATCATTCATCATTATTTCAGCCCAAAAGACGTCCACTGCTGGACATAGGCCTCCTAAATTGACATTTCGGAGGGTTTTGCCATAATCGCCAAGCTTGGCAGGCGGGTTGGCGATCGCAGTACGGTTGTCACAAAAGCACAGCGAACGCTGCTGTGCATTCTGTGGCAAGTCCCTTAGTCGGCTCTTACGACACCCACGGGTAGATATGGATGGTGCTACTACTACTGGTTCTGTACGTCCGACACCATACAGAACTAACACCATACAGAACAGAACAGATTTTAATGTAACTTGATGTTATTGATCTACTATAAATCTAATTTATTTTAATTTTATAAAAGGGGCATGTTAGCCTATAAGTGATTGTTGTACTTATAAAATTAATAATAAAGAATTGATTGTAAAAGTTTAGTGTAAAAAATTGTTGGCTAATCGAAATAAATAAATAAATAAACTCCAAACACCTCAAAAAACAACGAAGCAAAATCAAATAAAGATTTTCGCATCACAAAGTCGACCAAAACTTTCTGAACTCCAAAAATAAATACAAATAAATGTCAGAAACTTTTTTAGTACACAACACATTAGGCAGCGCCAAAAATACCCTTTATCCTTCTATACAATAAACTTCTGAAGTAAGTTTACCAAAGTTACATTTTTTATTAGTGGTCCATGTAACTCTGGAATTAGTTCCAGCCTATAGAACTTTTATGAAAAAAAGATGGCGTTGAAATATAGCTCAAGATATATAAATAAGATTTATGGTGATGTGGTATCGGACGAGTTTGAAAATAAAAGGTGTTCAAGATATATCATTCCTTTTGTGTTGTGTGTCGTGTCTTTGTGAAAAAAGTCTTTGGATTAAGTCGTGTGGAAGATTTTTGTGATAAGGTTTGTGGTTGAAATACGACACCATATATTATACAATATATATGTATATGAAATGGAGAGAAAACTGGTAACGACGGAACTGAAACTAACATAATATGACTCCTGATTTCCTTGAGGAGTTGACCAGAGGTATACCTAAACTGCAGGTTTAGATGCATCTACATTGCAAGCCTATTAGGGGGCGGGCTTATTTTTACACGTATATGCATTCTCAATGTTGGCCAACCACGCCAGAAATGGCTGTTAAAAAAAAACTGTTTTTATATAAAAAAAATCTTACTTCATATTTCAGTACCAATTTCGTTTTTGATGAATGCTGCTAGACTGGACTACTCCTTTTAGAAACACTGGTGGGGACAGTCATAGGTCTGAATAATAATTAAATTGTTAACACTAGCAATACTACCTAATTACTTAGGCGCCATTGTAAGTAACACTAAAATACTAACAAAAATATGTGCTGTAGTCTGAAATAAAGGTTAATTTATTTAAGTAAACGTAATTCTATAAATAAAGGTTAATTTATTTAAGTAAACGTAATTCTATAAAACCAAAGATTTTACCAATCTCACAAGGGCAAGAAACTGGCCTCTCAATCAAAGCTGGCCCAATAAAAGAAACCGCTGGAAGCCTTCTATTAACTGCGGATGAGACGGAGGGCAGTCAGAGAGTGACAGCAGACAAGGGTTCAATAGACGCGGACTAGGTACACAGACAGACCCTACAGTTTAGTTGGACCAGACCGATAGGACTGACGTCACTAAATGTTATAGACAAAAGGTTATTCACTAAATTGATTTGTAGTAATATTTTGACCAACCCACTAGGCCCGCGTGGTGGATGACGACCCGCAGCCCGTGTGACGTCGTGGTATACCTCGTAGAAGTGGGCAAGACGAGCTGGGCAAAACCAAAGAACAGTGCTCCACATAAGGCTTTGGGCGAGGTAATTGAAAGTCGTGAGAGCTGTTTCTCCAGAGGGACAATGAAGTCGTACAGTAGTATTCGGTGATCAAATGTTTTGTTTGACTTAATAATAAACAATAGTTTAATGCGTGCATTTGTTTGCTGTTGTAATTTGATTGTCAGTGTTCCACATGCTGAATTGATGATACATGATTTGCCAATTAGCGAATTAGAGTTACAAATAGCGCTTTTAATGAGAACTCGTTGGCTAATTGTAATAGTGAGAGAGATTAGAGGTTAGCGGTACAAATGAACCTTAAAATTAAAATTCGTATGTTAGTATTAGCCCAAACGGTCTTTAGTAATTTGATAAAAATTTTGATGTAGTATATATGTAGTTCATAGTGAATCTCTGTTAGCTAATTGTAGCAGAAAGGGATTAGTTTGTAGTGACTTTTCTAAACATTGTGTTGAAATATGAACTGTATGAGGTATGAATCTGCGATGATTAACTTATTTTTTTTTACAGAGGGCAAACGTTTGGTTAAAAGAAAAAAAGGTTACCTATTCATGAGTTCACTTATCACTTGTGTAAGCTTCGAACGTAACATTGAAACTCTATAGAACTCGAGACGGCCCCTTACGACATAGGCGATGCGATTGTATCAAGAGACTTGAGCGCTCTTCACTTGTTGTCTTTGCGTGAGTACCTGAACTGGACATTCTGAACCTAGATGCCATAATCCAGTCCACGCAAATGTCGAAAAAGGGTGAGGATAGCTGGAAAGTATTCCGAAGTTAATGGAACTATAACAGGTTGTTTTGGGGGTACACTAGGAGGACTGTCCGTCCTAAGTTTTCGACTGCTGGACTACTGCCGCAGTTCTACAGGTCACGTTGCGGTGATTCGTTGCAGCATGTTATGACATCAAGGGAAAGGGTATATACATACTTAAGGGTGTGCTATAGACCAGCGAAAAATATTCAGCTGCCCCATACATTTGGGTCGAATAGGTATTAAAATTTTGTGTATTACGATGTTTGTCCCATGGAGAAACACGTTTAGTTTGATGATCTGTAGCACACCCTTTAGTATGTATATACCCTTTCCGTTACACCCTGTATAAGTAATTTCATTTTTTTTCCCGCTATTGCTGTTTCAAGACGCATGTAACTTGCGCGAGTAACTTGAAGCCAAGTGGCTTGAATGGACACAGAGACAAAACAATGATGTCATAACATCGCACCTTTTAAAACTGTATTTCCTGTACGTCCGGTACAGGAAATTCAGTATTGAAAAGTAACATTCACAACAGTGTTCGAACAGGAAATTTGAGTTCTATCCACTTCACAAGCATTTTCCTCAAATAGTTCCACTAACATAGCATTGTGCAAGGATTTGTTCGCGACGATCTCAATTTAATATCGTTCTTCAATTTCCTTAACTGTAAGGGAAGAATTTTCGTTTACTGTGCTTGTATTGGCACATGTGTGGCTTTAAGTGGTCGCCTATGAAATTGGACGAAATGAATATAGATGTTTTTTATGTCCTATTCTTATGTCTAGAAAAGGCTTCTCTATTTTTCGTGTGGTCAGTGTTTAAACTGGTGTCAGAAATTTTATGCAGCACCATGGACCTCTGACTTGGCTTTACATGTCGTCGAGAAATATCTCTCAGACATATTGGTTGGGTTTTCTCACGCTGTTTTCCTTCACAGAAGCAAGTGATTATTATACAATACGCACATGAATCCGAAAAATCAGAGGCGCGTGTCTTGGGTCCAAACTCAAGTCCTATGACTTGGCAGTCCAAACGCGCAAATATACTCGTTTATTTATTTTCCTCTTTAAGAAAAAAACTGAGTTGAGCTTTAGATATCACAGTTTATTTAAAAGTTATCAGTTTATTTTAAAGTCAAGACTTAATCATGGGCAAGTCATTTTATGAAGACAATGTAGATAGCATATGAGAGGATGACGAGTGTTGTTTCCACAATGGATCTATGGAATATAATCATAGAAATACTAAAACAAAGGTAGTTCAGTGTCCTGGTCTTTTAAAGCCAAATCTGTTTTCTCTCTGTTTTTGCTTTATTTCAGCCAGCTACAACTTGGGAATAGAACTATGTTTGCCGATCCCTACGTCGCTTTCATATGGCCGTATGCCACCGACAGAGGTGGCAGGCACGTCCGGTCTAATCCTTGTTAAGCTTGGCGGCCTTTAAGGCCGACGGCGGCGCAGTTGTATTAGTTTTGGAGCGCCGTTGCTACGGATAGGCAGTTTTGTGTACTCCATTTTAGCACGTAGTGAACATAACTTGGTGTTTTACCAGTGTTGTATATCAAGAGAGCTCTACAAGTATTTGTTGATTGCACATTTCATTTTGCTAGCAGAATTGATGATGTTTTTTCCATATAAGTTTAATTTCTCAGTATGAGCTCTCAGTCTGTTTCGGCGCCGGGTTGATGCAATATGCTCGCTCCCTACATCATGACTGGTTTAATTTTTTGTAATGTTGGGCCGTTGTCTGAAATAAATGAATTAATAAAATAACTGACGTAATATGAGTGTAGTAAGCCGTGGGGTCGAACCCAGGCAGGCGCATTACTTTATGTAATTTATTTCATCACCGCTGCTCTCAAAAACGGTGAAGGGAAAAATCGTGAGGAAACCGAAATGACCTAGAACTAAAAATTCGAAGACATGTGACATCTACCGACCCGCACTGGGCCCGCGTGGTGGATTACAGTTTACTCCCTCTCATAGAGACGAGGCCTACACAGTCCTCGTCGTCGTTTCATCAGCCTATGATGGGCTGTCCCAGCAGTGGGAACATCATAGGCTGATGATGACGAATGTGAGTGTAATATAAAAGTACAATTTCTGCCTAACACTTCGGATATCACAGGTAACTTGAAAATCTGTCGGCCATCTATCACGAAAAAAAGTTTTATATATTCTTGTTTATCGCCAAGGTTTCTTTCCCTTCTAACATGAAAAAGTAAACAAGTTGCTATTGCACATTCTTTTTTATCACCACTATTTTTTCATACTATACGCGCTGATTAAAAGTGAAATATAAACTTTTCTATTACCAAAGGCTGTTGGAGTTAGCACCTACTTAGAATGTTCCGTCACTTCGGGTCGCTCGACCACCCGGAGCGCGCGATCTCTGACAACTTGGGTTTTATAATGGCGTGAGATGTTGAGATCCGTTTCAACCACTTGGTTGAGTAAAGTGCATGCTGTTTGCTAGCGTTTGTTGGTTTTTCACTTGTTTCATTGGATTAAAGTAAAAATATTAAATGCAAAGGGATATAATTTAGATATAATTAATATCCCTTTTAGAGGTGTGTTATTCGCTACCATCGAATCCATTTTTTTTTTTTAAAAAGAACGTTGTTCCACACTTTTCTCCTGTATCGTGGGTACGTTTACAAACATCTAAACTCACATACACAAACAGCCCGACCTGGAACAACTATCTGTAGGCCTTACAAATAATTGTTACGTGCGGGGATCGAACCCACGACACGCAGCGCAGCAGTCGATTGCTCAGAGACTGCGCCAACCGTGTCGTCAAAAAAATAAAAAATAATATAGATTGTAACAATATTGAGTACTGGCATTAGAATCGATTTATCAATCGTTAGAAACTTACCTAAAGAAAAACTAAAGGGGGTTAAATGAAACCACACCACAAAACTGCGGCCAATTTGTTTTTTCACAAAATTGCGTCCAAGATATTCTGCTACATAAACGTAGTAACGCTTTTAACCAAACGAGAGTGTCACAAACTGCGTAGGTACTTGGTGAAATTTCTGTTTAAAATAGGCAGTGGGTAAATATAGAGCCATCATAGTGAGAATATTAATTGTATAAAACCTTTTGAAAGATGTGAACACAAAGTAGGATTGTGTAATATGCATTACGGTTCATTTAGAACTAGTAGCACCGAGATATGAAGAGAGTGGAGGAAGGCATTTGCCCAAGAGTAGGCCAGAGCAGGCTAGGAAATAAAAAGTTTTTTTTTTTTTTTTGTCTTGGCTATTGCCGCAACTCTCCAGATCTATGGCGCTGATGCGGCCTAAGGTGGCGCGTTTACCTAGAAGAAATCGATTCACTCGACCTTTGAAGAGAATGTCGATATCAATATTCTCGATACCATATCTCTAAATATCTCGATATTCATTATACTCGATATCTAAAGTATAAAAATCGGGAATCAGAGAAACCGGCAGTGAATTCCACAGTCTGGGGGTTCGCACAATAAATGTAGAACACAAAGCAATGCGCTTTGTGCAGCTCCGTGGGACTTCAAAAGTCTAGAGATTCAAACGAAAATGCTTGTTATTGGCATAAGAAATATTCTTTGTTATGCCTTAGTAGGTACCTTTCTATAATCGGTTGAATGTCCACTCATACTGTATTTGTATGAGTGGACATTCAACTACGTACGTACGTATAATCAGATTATGTTATTGAAATGATAACTTGTTATGGGAGGGTAAACCGCTTCGTAACGTAACGCGTTACGGCGCCACTCTGTCTGGCTTCCCTTTCTCTCGCGCATACGGCAGCAGTAGGCAGGTTCTTTCAATATTAAATAGTTTAACATAGATTAGTTTAAGTTATCACTTCTGTCGATTGTCGGTATTTTAGATCAAGGATAGAACAACTTTTACCTTTGACTTTTCCCAGGAATCTAATTATTATTAATTATTATTAATTTTAATTATTATTTATTTTAAGTTAGTTTATAGTTAGTTAGTTTATGTAAATATTTAGTTTTTAAGTTAGTTTATACTTAGTTAGTTAGTTTTTGTTGATTAATTTATTATTTATCTGTTGAATAATAAAAACAATCGAATTCCCATTATTCCTCCAGTTAAGATAAAAAAAACATAATAAGTCAACCGTCTGTCTTTCTTTGCGCTATTTTAATCCATTACAATTTCACGCCGATTGACTAAGTAGTCGAGGCGTGAAAGAGGGATAAACAAACAAAAGTACTCTCATTTGTTTTCGAGAATTTACTATGTATTTTAATTTATAGGTTTCATGTAGATTTTGTTGATTAGTTGGGGATTATTTTGCGTAGGTAAAAGCTTATTGGTCCAAAAAGATAATATGTTAGGTAGTATGTTAAGCGTATGATGCAGAAGGGTTAATTCGATTAGTACAATCAAAGTCGGCTGAATAATTTATTCTGAAATGGAATCGAAATGGGCTCGCCAATGCTTTTGGTTGAAATTTATTTTATCTAAAACCCGATATTTATAACAACACGCCTGGAATCCCTGGAATAAGCAGGATACATAAGTCAAAAGAATTACTAAAAAACATTTTCTAAAATTAGTGTCACAGTTGAATTAAACCGATTATAAATTGTCTATAGAAACAGAAATTTCCAATTATCTATCTTTTTATAGACATTTCGAAAATGTTTTTTAGAACTATTTTAGACCTTTGTATCCTGCTTATGCGTATTAAGTTTAATTAAAATCGGTTCAGTCATTACGGAAAATAAGGTCTTGAAAGTTTGTATGAAATGCCGTAACGTGTAAACGCTCTTAAGTCCTATGTAGGTAATATTATTGAGGTATCTGATGGGATGACGAGTAATAGAGAAGTATGGAAGAGGAAGACATGCTGCACCGACCCCAAATTGGTAAAAGGGCAAGAAAATGATGATGATGTTGGTACCTAATGAATGTATGTTACCTGAATGAAAAATATCTGAAAGTACAAGTCTAAATTTGTTGTTAAACTTTTAGGTCTTATTCGGCATCGATCAAAAGCAAAATATGCCATATTTTGCTTTTTGAGGGAAATCGAGTTCATTAACCAAAGTTCACTGGCATTGCCCGGACGGCCTCATATACAAAAACTTTTTATCGCCAAACTTTCCGAGTTTCTTTCTTGGTAGGCAAAGAAGTGTCATCCATCCAAGAACTTGTCAGACGCAGCCTTCGATTTCGGTCGTAAACCCCTCTAGATACACATGCTGGAGGACTTTTTCATCGACAGTTATACTGACTGACTGTATAAAAATTCCTAGAACTTCACTATCGAAAGAAAATTTTGTTCGGCAAGAAACCCCAATGGTAGGTGTAAAAATCTGACGTTTACCTCCTTTCATAGCCAATAAAGTTCCCGCAGTTGGGATACTGGCATCATGTGATGGAGAGTGAGTCATAGTCGTGTTGTGACACGTGGCCAGTGTGGTAACCAGTTTTTTTTGAGGTCTGTCCTCACGGTGGTTTTCTCACCGTTAGAGGGCAGTAGTGATAATTCAAACAAATTAAGTTACATTTAATTTATAATCTCACTAGCTGTCGGAACTTCGTTTTCGTCACATTTTCCCCGTTTTCGCAACATTTTTCATTGCTGCTCCACTCCTATTGGTCGTAGCGTGATGATATATAGCCTATAGCCTTCCTCGATAAATGGGCTATCCAACACTGAAATAATTTTTCAAATCGGACCGGTAATTTCGGAGACTATTCAATGCAAACAAACAAACAATCAATCAAATCTTTCCTCTAAAAAATATAAGTTTAGATGAGAAGATAGAAAAGAGCAGCGGTGGCCTAGTGGTGCCATCCCCGACTTACAAACAGTAAGTCGTAGGTTCGAACCTAGGCAGGCGCATTACTTTGTGTAATTTTTTTCTTCACCGCTGCTCTCAAAACGGTGAAGGAAAACATCGTGAGGAAACCGACATGTCCTAGAACTAAAAATTCGAAGTCATGTGACATCTACCAACCTGCACTGGGCCCGCGTGGTGGATTAAAGCCCACTCCCTCTCATTGAGAGGAGGCCTGTGTCCCAGCAGTGCGAACATTATAGGCTGATGATCAGAAGAAATACGTGAGCAATTTAAGACTATGAGGTCAAAGGCATATACTGACCTTATTTGTGGGGGTTCTCCAGAAAGGTCAGGTGCGTAAAAGGTGCCTACTTACAACCGGCGTGCCTGTATGACTAGATGTATGAACATGGATGAGGCGAAAGTACCTATAGTATATAAGGATATAAGGGTATATAGGCATTGCGTATGAGTTGCATTCTGGAGTTTCTGCCTTTCTCCCTTGGGAAAAAGCATGAGTTTATGTATGTAGTATGAGGTCAAATACTAAGAAATTAAATAGTCTGGTGTGTCGGTTAATTTTTAAAATGAAACTCAATGTCTTGTCTCGTAATGAGACGATATGGGGGCGAAGACGTAATTGCATCTTCGGAGAGAATGAAAGGAATACTAATGTAGCACTTGAGAGGACTCATCGAAATAATTGCAAGTTATTTACAATGAATGGCTTGAAATTACTTAAGTTTCTTTTTAAAACTAACTAGATTAGTAACTAGATTGCTCATTTAAAATGTTCAGTATTATAAACTTTTTTAGTTTAAAATAAGAAACTATAGTGAACTATTTTCAATAGTATTGCCTGAACTCTCATGCCTTCTTCTTTTTCGTGACGCTGGCATGACATTACATTTTATTGGCCCAAATCTTCGCCACTAGTTCTAGTATTCTAGTTTTGTCGGTGGCAGTGTGTGTCACTTTGGCTGTATGTTGTGAGGCTCAGCGGGCAGGAGAGGAGGTGGAACATAGTTTGCGACATAGCTCTGACACTGCTGAACCGTTGAGGTAGGGATTTTACTGGGTTGAAGTTAAATCTTTCCACTTTCCAGTTTATGGCAGATTATACTATCAATCAACGGTGGGCGAAAAATATTCAAGAATTGTTTCCTGGTTTTTTGTTTATGTCAGTGTTAGTGTTCGTTTCCAGGTTTATTTCTAGAATAGAATAGAATAAAAATTTATTGTACACCAAAACTGAGACATAACAGTTCGGCTCGATAAGGTGTCAAGACTTTTGTGTCAACTAATGTTCTACGCATACTAAATCTTAAGGTCTTTTCACAACCACAATATCGATGTCATCCTACATTCACTTGTAGCGTCTAACAAAGAGCAACTTACTACAAAAAGTACTACAGCGCCATCTATGACACGACGGAAGAACTAACATCAATTTCCTACATCTCACATGCAAAGTTTACATCGACTTAAGAGTATATAGGAAAACCCGACTATAACTGTCGGGCAGTTGCCCGCCAGACACAACACCTGTCTGGTCGGAGGATCCTCCGTTTTCAATGGAGCATTGAGGAACTTTACACTCTGTTCCTCATAACTCCTAAACTGGTGACCCCGAAATGGACGTCAGCGCAGCCTTCGAGCAACGTGACGTCATCATCATCAACATCACTCCCTCAAGCCTTCGAGCAGCGAGTCTCACAGCCAGCCAGCTTCAAATGGGTATTCCTGACCACCAGCATGCAGCGGAAGCGCATTCCTGGCCAGCACCCTCAGCCTCTCTTCAAGCGACCATGGCACAGCACACTGCACTTTCGGCCGGTCGAGAGCTTATACCTCCCGGTCGACACCTCTCTATCTGTCTGCCACATCGCGGCGCTGTACCACGTCCGACTCACTGGAGCAAACGCAGCGCCGGCCCCGACTCACTGGGGTTCGCCTCACCACCGCAGACTGTTCCGTCTCACCGTGAACAATGCGGCAACGAGCTCAAAGACTGGCATGGCAAAATACTTCAAGACTCATTCGACTATCGACCTCCGGTCTCCGGGGGGGAGACCTACATCTCACATGCAAAGTTTACATCGACTTAAGAGTATATAGAAAAACCCGACTATAACTGTCGGGCAGTTGCCCGCCAGACATAACACCTGTCTGGTAGGAGGATCCTCCCTTTTCAATGTAGTATTGAGGAACTTTACACCCTGTTCCTCATACCTCCTAAACACTCATCCTACTACTTAACCATAGCTACATAATATAATTATTCAGGTACCTAGGTCGCCTGTCATTAGCCAAGGTCTGAAAGAACACCCCCCCCCCCCCTGGAACCCTAGCTCATCCGTTCAGTATTGTGACGACACAGCTCTATGACAAATTGCTTTCAACCTTCTGCATAATCATTTCCTTTTAGCGGACATTGAATTTTAGTTTTATTAAAAGATGAAAATATGGTGAGCCAAGACTTTATTTGAAAGTATTAGAAATATTATATTAAACTAGCTGTGGCCGTTACCGTGAAATTATTATATTTTTGGTTAACAACAAAGTACCATCTAAATAGGGAAGTAATATTTAAAGTGTTCTAATATTTTTCAGAGAACCCTTATACTTTTTTTTAAGATATAGCTTTTTAATAATAATATCCGCTATCTGCCAGTAAATCCCGTCAAAGTCGGTCCAACCGTTTGGGAGATTAGCTAGAGCAAACAGAGACAGAAAAATAAAAATAAAGTTTTGATATAAGTACCGTATACATATTCTTTCATTATGCATTCAGTTAAAAGAAGAGGCCTGTACAATCCGTGTCCCAGCTGTGGAAACATTGTAGGCTGATTATGTTTTTTTTCAAGTAGTAACCGTGTTATGAGCTATGACAAATTAATTGTACGTACTAATATTACAAATGCGAAAGTTTGTGAGGATATTTGGACGTGTAGATTATGGATGTTGTTACTTTTTCACGTGAAAACTGATTTGGATGAAATTTGGCACAAGGGTATCTGGATTAACACATTGAATACTTTTTATCGCGGTAGTACGATCCTGTGGGACAAGTACCGAACGAAACGCGGCCGAAACCGAGAGCATTAGCTAGTTACAAATATAAAACTAATTTGAAAAATGATAGCAGAACAATGGTTTATTCAGAATGAATTAAAATTGTAAAAGAGCCACTATTTTTAAATGACAATATTTTATTGGAAATGCACTCGGTCGAGCATTAATCCTTTTCGATTAATCCCAGCAATAACAATAAAACAGCAGGTCACACGCCATTGATTTTGATCCAATAAAAGTTAATTGGTTTAAATAGTTATGCATATAGACTACAGCGCATTTGATATTGTTTTGTTGCAAACATTCGGTAAACACAAGTGGCGAAATATTTTTCGGGGAATTCAGGCACATGTTATGTAACTTGCAGAATACTGATTGATTTCTGACAGTTCCATGTTCAAGAGACTCCATATTTTTACTTTATTATTATTTGTACTCCATAAAACCAGAATAAACTTTACGGATCGAACTCGAACTCTACGGATTAAGTAACAGATAAATCTTTGTTATCCCAAGGTATAGGCATAGGTACAAGCACAGCACGACGCAGCTTACTGCAGAATAGAATAATTTTTATTTGTGTTAAAACATGGTAAGGTCTTATAAATAGGGTTACGATTTTACATTTTTCGCCGTAGATTGGCATTCGAATAGTAGCACAGCGTTTCTTTAATATTATGTAAGCACGACGACCAAGAATCACGCTAGTACAAAACGTAAAAAGAAGTTTATCCTATAGGCACGGAAAAACTATACAAAATAAGGCCATATTATACTGAAAATGTATAACTTGACGTGTTACTTTATCTACAAAGTAGTAATCTTTGACTATTGCAAACTCCCTTAAGGCCTTCCTTATTATCACAAAGGACAAACACAGATTAATCTTTCATTACCAAATTCAAATTAATTCAAAAGCTACCATTGTTAAAACATGAACAGCCGGTACAAAGGTGTTCCAACCGTTAATGTTTAAGCAAAGGGCAACTCCTATTGAAGTTGACATCACAAAGGAACGAGGAATAATATCGGACTTGTCATAAGTTAAGTCCCTGAGGCTATACCTACTACATTATTCTGGTAGCCATCTTGGATTAAATCTCTACCTATTTCATTGGCTGATGAAACTTGAAAAGGTATTTTAGGTGGAGTACCTAATTGGAATTCCCGGTAAGTAACTGTCAAAGTGTTTCGGTATGATGTATGGAAGATACCTAACAATTCGAGGTAACCATCTGTTTAAAATATATCTCTAGAGTTTATTTGAAGTGGAGATTTTCGTAGCCAGAACTTTCTCGCAAAACTTTTCGTGTTTTGTAAACCATCTGGATCAATTTTCCTGGACCAATTTTCACTAGCATTTCATAAAAGCATGGGCAAATAGCCTTAATTTTTCAATTCGGAACATATTGAAGAATAATTTATTTAGTTTGTGGAATGGCTGGCTTTCCTCGATTTCCTCGTAGTTACTATTGAATGTACAAAACAATACCTACAGGCGGGTGGCTTCTACTCGTATTAAAGTTTCTGTGAATCGCAAGTCGGGACTAAACTTTTAATTAGATTTGAATTTAAAGTGGTAACCGGAAAACATAATAAAAAGTGATTGCTGCAACCGTTCCTTTGGATTTGATGTTGCGTAGGTCTCAGTGTTCTGTATGGTGTCGGACGTAAAGAATAGCACCATGCCATATCTTCGCGTGGGTGTCGTAAGAGCCGACTAAGAGACTTGCCAGAGAATGAGCAGCATCGTTCTCTGTGCTTTTGTAATAACCATACTGCGATCGCCAACCCGCCTGCCAAGCGTGGCGATTATGGCAAAACCCCCCATATGTCAATGTGGCGTTAGGGGAGGCCTATGTCCAGCAGTGGACGTCTTTCGGCTGAAATGATGATGATGATGATGAGGTCTCAGTCTCAGTGGAACGATGTTCCTTTGTAAATAAGACAGAATAGGTGAATTTAATCTCAGGGACAGAGAAGTCTATCAGATGCCAAGAGTGAGTTCTTAAAGAACTGAAAACTAAAATGTACCAAGGTATACCTTAAAGCTGTTCTGTTAATCATCGTTCATTCTTTTTTTTTAATTCTTGCCCCTCACTAAGAATTTTTCCTGTATCGTAGGTGTTAATAAATATTTAATCTCACATACACAAAACACACACCCGGAACAACTACGTGTAAGTCAGTGTTTCCCTTAATTAAAATTTCATTTCAATTAAGCAATATTTTTATGTTCTGAAAAAAAATCCACAACAATTTGTGAAGGAATTTCCCCTGCTGATTAACAGCAGGGGAAATTCCTACACAAATTGTTTTTCAATTATGTAGGTCAGCTCACCCAAGTTTTAATTTAAACCGACAAATGATTTAAGCGAATTATGCTCTGACACAAAAGGACATCACCCAGGCTCCATACATTTTTGGGCCGCTGGCCAACAAATATAAACTTATTATTTGACTAGAGCATAACATAATACACATTTTTTTTTATTTTTACACATAAGTTTAAGTCCATTTACCGAGAAATTATTCGACCACAGAATATCTGAGATCACCCAGATTGGGCTAATTTTTGTTTGCCGGCCAACAAAAACAAACTTATTATTTGAATAGAACATACCTTAATAAACATTTTTTTTTGAACACTCTTAAATCGTAAGTCAATTCAACGAGAAGTTATTTAACCACAAAATATCTGAGATCACCCAGATTGAGCTAATCTATTTTTTTTGGAATGACTGAGTTTATTTTTGTTGGCACTTTGGAAATTAGCCCAATATGGGTGATCTCCTCTAAATGACAAAGTAAACAGTACATTTCTGTTAATACAATAACGCTTTGAGATTAAATATTTAAGATTTAATTTGTTCCGAGGAACTCTATGTGGTGACTACGTTATTGATAAAAATGATGTTTATTTTGCAAGTAGGTTTTTATTTCAATTTTTTTATTATTTGTTGTTCTATTTTAATAATAAATTTATTTTGTTTTTGTACTGGTTCTGAGGTAATTTCGTTTGTGGATCTGATAGGCAATTTAACAAACATATGTTTTTGGGACAAACAACCTCTAATTTTCATGAGCTCAGACCACTTTTTTCTTAATATTTTCAAAGAGCTCTCGAAAAGATACCACTATTATTCTATTGTCCAGAAATGTCACATGCCAGGCGATAGTAAAATAAAACGAGAACCGAAAAAAGAACAACTAAACTGAGCGTAAAAAGAAAAATCTCTCAAAGCAAAAAGTGTTTCAGCCTTTCATAAATTAATTTCTCTCAGAAGAAAGTGTGTGCTTATGAATAATTTATATTTCACCAATGTGTCTCTCTGGGAGGGTCATATAAACCTACATAAGTTGAACAGGTAGGGTTATTTTTGGTAGAGGTAATTATGGGTAATCTTGTGGCTCGGTCTCGGTCGTATACGAACTTTTATTGTTTTTGGTTGTATAATAACGGAGTTTTAGTAGCATTTGTTATCTGGGCAGCTAATTTTGGTATTTAGTATTAAGAGGATCTTGAAACTGCTAAGCAAGAGGGCCCGGGTTCGATTCTCAGTTTGGGCAAAATGTTATCGAGTTTTTCCATTTCTCAGTAGCAGCCTCGGAGTCTGGACTTGTGCCCGGTTGATTGCGATTGGCGAAATGTGATGTGTTTTTGTGATCTTATGTTACAAAAATAATTAGAACTCTTTACACAATTTTTCACCTTTTTCATTCTTCTCTCATTCTTGACCTTATCTACGTTGTGTTGAAAAATAGTAACAAAAGGAAAGAAGGTATCGGTCGCAGGTAAAAGTTTATGAAAACAAATGTACGAATAATCTTCACATTCACAAGATTCCACGTGTCTTCAGCAATCTTTCTATTTCGCTTCAGATTTTCCTTTGTACATCGTATTTCAGAAAATAAATCTAAATCGGACTTTTCATGTCTCTTTTACCTATGTATAAAAATACTTACGCACTCCACTTGGATCAGACAGGATAATAGGATTACTAAGTAAAAAGCGGCCGAAATGGTATGGACTTTGGTGTGAGAATATTGAATGTTACATTTTGATATTCATTGTGTTTGTTTGTTTTTTTTTCCATGCATTTTTATGTGTATCTTTACTTAGTGATATTATCTGATTATCGGAACTATTTTGCGTCGCTGATGAGCCCTGTCGGCGAAGAGTCCTGTCGGCGAAGTGTCCTGTCGGCGAAGAGTCCCGTCGAAGTAAAGTCTTGTCGGTGTTCAGTCTGTCGGCGTAGTGTCTGTCAGCGTTTAGTCGTACACTCGTGGAATGGTGACGTTGGAGATATTTGCTAAATATATTATGTGTTTGAGAACGGACTCTATTTTTGAGCACGAGGACTTGGTTTCGATTCCCTTGTTGGGCTGAGTGATATAAGGTTCTACTATCAGGAATTTCTCTGTAGTCTATGGTACTGTACATTTGTGCCCAGTGCAGCAGTGTGAGAGCAGCGGTGGCCCAGTGGTAGCAGCCCCGACTTACGAGCAGTAAGCCGTGGGTTCGTGATACAAACCCAGGCAGGCGCATTACTTTGTGTAATTTATTTCATCACCACTACTCTCAAAACGGTGAAAGAAAACATCGTGAGGAAACCGGCATGTCCTAGAACTAATAAATCGAAGACATGTGACATCAACCAACCCGCACTGGGGCCGCGTGGTGGATTAAAGCCCACTGCCTCTCATAGAGAGGAGGCCTGTGTCCCAGCAGTGGGAACAATATAGGCTGATGACGATGATGGCAGTAGTTTATGCCATCTACTATAATATACTACTAAAAAATAACTGTAGAATTATGGGTACATCTTAATGTATCTATAAACATAACAACTTGCCAAGAATCCCTGAAAGGTTACGCAGAGGTGTACGTAATAGTACACCGACATTTCGCCAGTTATGTTTTAAGTCCAATGTGATAGGATGCGAGCCTATTGCTAGCAACCGGGCACAAACCCAGACTACGTGACGAGAAATTCTTGATTAAAAAACCCAATAACACGACCTGACCCGGATATCGAAAACAGAACTTCATGCGCAGTCTCTGTGCATACCATTGGACAAAAATTGGTGTAAAAATGTAGCTACTTTGTCTACCTACAGTTATTTGGCCTTTTATGAGAGTTGGAGATGTCAACAATAACTTTAAAATATGCGGACGTTCAAATTAAGTTTCTTATTTCGACGCCTGGTAAGAAACACAAGGCACTGCTATAGAAGTCTGAGAATTTTCAAGAAAATTTGCATTGTAAGAGTAAGTACAGGAAGTGGGGAGCAAAAGGATTGTCGTGACTTTACTTGAAGTCGCGCCAAGAATTTAAATGAGGGTGGCTTCTGACTTTATGGTATTTTAAGGGGTTTGCTAAGATAAACAAACAGGGAGGAAGATTTTTGGGCAGTATTTAAGAAAAATGGAAGGCAACACTATATATTTGCAGTCTCGCTCGTTGGTCTGATGTCCGGAGACTAGAGGGACTAGAGGAGCTTCGTGGCTAAATAATAACAGCCGCACGAGTCGACCTCCAAGGTTAAGCCGTGCTTGTCATGGCCGGTCCGTGGATGGGTGACCATAATTACATACCAAGTTACCTCCGTGCCTCGGAAAGCATATTAAGCCATTGGTCCCGGCTGTCATTTGGAGATCTTTGACATTGAGACATGCAGACGAAGTTGCGCGGGACAGCTAGTATTTAATAAATAAAAATACATTCCATTAATTTATTTAATTGATACGCAGTAAAAGATGTTTATTTATTTATTTATTCAGTAACAATCTACATTGCATTCGAATATAAGCTGCATGAAACAGTAATGGATACACAAAACAATAATAATAATACATGAAATTCAAATAGTTAAGATTATAAGAAATTAAAATTAAATCAATTAAAATAATGTAAAATACCATGCACACCCCATTAATAAAAATAAAAAAAAACAATGTCAATAAATTAATAGCATTTTAAAACGAAAATAATAATAGAACAACGAAAATAAAAGTGGAAAACAAATTATAACACCTTAGTTAAAAAAAAAAAATGTCAATTCTAGGCACATTACAATTCGTCTATTGAGTAGAGACATTTTTCCAACAGAAATACTTTGAGCCTTGCCTTGAATGAGCCTGTGTACAGAATGCTTTTTAATTCCAGCGGTAATTTATTAAATATTTTAACTGCTTCATACTGAGGACTATGTTTGACTATTCCAAGAGCCGGGGTGATTTTATTTGCGAAGTCTAACCTACGCGTTTGTTCCCTTACCAGCCTGCCCTCTTCTGTTTCAAAGTCATAAATATATTTTTTAAAAGTGTTTAATAGTACTACTACGTAAAGGCTAGGTACTGTGAGTATGCCAAGTTCCTTAAAATATGGTCGACAGGTGTCTTGTTGAGAGATGCGGACAATGGTGCGGATAGCTCTTTTTTGGAGAATGAAAGCCCTGTGCCAGTTGTAATAGTAGCTATTTCCCCAAAACTGTATGCTATACCTCAGTTTGGACTCAATCAGCGCAAAGTATACCATTTTTAAATGTATTATGCTCATGCTATGTTAGATTATCTACTTGCTAAATTAATAATCAGTTATGCTTTTACCGACGTTATAAAGATAAAAATGTTGTGTTATTGTTAGTTCACAAGTAGTCAGAAGCCGAAAGTCTAACATCCAGTCTTACCAAGGGGTTTCGTATTACCCAGTTACTGGGTTGTGGAGGTCAGATAGGCAGTAGGCATGTACAATACTGGTACTCAGCTGCATCCGGTTAGACTGGAAGCCGACCCCAATAAAGTTTGGGAAAAGGCTAGGCAGATGATGATGCTCGTTGATCTAATGGTCGCAAGTACGACTCCTGAGCATGAGGTCTTGGGTTCGAACCCCAGGTCGGGCAAAGTGTTATTGGGTTTTTCGATCAGGAATTTCTCAGTTGCAGCCACGAAGTCTGGATTTGTGTACGGTTGATGGCAATAGGCTCACCCTCTATTACATCGTACTTAAACATAACTGGCGAAATTTGGGTGTACTTGTACTATTAGGCACACCTCTGCCTGACTCTTTGGTGATTACAGGCGTGATGTTATGCTAAACTTTTTCATCACAAACTTAAATTATAGCTATTTATGCAACTGTTACGTTATGGAGGGTCTTTTATTACGAGTGCTATTTTTCGGTACAAGCGTAGCGCGTACCGAAATAGGTGGGCACGAGTTATTAAAAGACCAATAACGTACAGTTGCATACAAGATTTTATCTACGAAGGAAGGAATAAAACACAGATTATAGACAAATAAGTATTTTTATCTACTTCGGTTTCATAACATTTCTCAAATACATGTCTTGATTTTAGTAGTCAATTATTAGTAGCTGCAACTGCTCTTGGTGTTTTGTTATATCTGGTGGAGTATTTTCAATATTACTTGATGTTGAAGACATTTTTAATAAAATTTCACTCAGATTTTTTTTCCCGCATCCACTTTTTTATTTTGTTTATTTAGTATTTAATAAGTATAAGGCAAAGATCTTGTAGCCGCAACAGCCAAATAGTATACGATACTTTTGTTCTAAACTTGTTCCATTTTTAAAAACATCATTTACATTGTCTCGATTTCAAAGTAATATTATAGGCTGGTTGCTGACTGGCTGTATGTTCAAGTGTGTACAAGTTGCATTATGATCTCATAATGCAACTTATGTCGTTAGGGGTATCATAATGAAACCGCTGTCAATTTTGTAATTCGAATATAACGAAACCGAAGTAGATAAAATAAATAATGCAATCAATATTCTTGAATAGTCAAAATAAATAGCATTGAGATAGCAAGCGTACTTATTCACTAAAACGAAAAAAATATTGATCATAATATATGTATTATGAAGTGATTTAATATCAATTATAATTGGCTATTTCGGTACAATATATTGATGATTCCATTGAACACATTGATTCGATTAGCTCCATACTTACTCCAAAAATGCGATTGTATTTATTTACAATTTACAATTGGAAGCCAATTCTGTTTTCACAAAATATTTAATCAAAAGTTAATTTATCCGCGTAACTGAAACTGAAATACATGTAATTTAAATTGCTGGATGTAACCGCATTTTATGCAGTCAAGCACGTTTATTACTATTTTTATGTATGCCTATGTAGGCCTATGTAAAATAAAATATTTTGATTGATTTTGATTTTGATTTTATTAATAACAAAATATTTTTGGCCATTGGTACTTTGTATCCAGTGAGTCAAAGTGACTCTTAACTATTGATGCTAGAAAGTAAATGAATATCCCTAGTAAGCGGAACCACAAACGATTGTATTTAGTATTTATAATATAAAGTAAATATAATAGTATTTATAATAAATAAGTAGTATTTATAATCGAAAAAAAGTGTGTTAGAATACTGGCCCATATTGACAATACCGAAAGCTGTAAGCCATATTTTGTTAAATTAAAACTTCTAACTTTACCTTCTATATACATACATGACCTTTGCATATTTGTATTTAAAAATAGCAACATTTTCCCTAAAACAAAAGACATGCATAATGTGAACACACGCCATAAAAATAGATTATATCTTCCACAATCTCGGATCAAAATGCTTTACCATAGCCCATACTACATGGCAGTAAAAATTTTCAACAAATTACCGGAACAAATTAAATAAGAACCCAAATTCAATACATTTAACAGAAAATTAAAAGAATATCTAACACAAAAATGCTTTTACTCGGTCGCGGAATACTTAGAATAAAATGTGAATATGATAGATAGATAATTACTTAGAGCAACTGAAATAGTACAGAAACAAATAAGCACACATACATAAGTATACTTACACATAATATAACAAAAGAAAGTAATAAAATATAATAATTAATACAAATTAATAAAACATAAATATAATAGAAAATATAAATTAATAAAACATAAATGTAACAAAGAATATAAATTTTTAAAATAAGTAAAATAAGTATTCATAAGTACAAATTAATGAAATTATAAAAACTGATGCAAGTAAATGCAAGCAAATAATAATTAATATACGTAATAAAAAAATGTATAACGTCATGATATTTATTACAATAACTGTATAAACCTGGATACTAACTTGCAATCCAGTATACATACTAACTGGATGCTTGTTTTGTCCAATCTATTATGTTGCCGTGCCCTAACCGGGTTTCATGTTGGAACTTTGCTATATATGTAACAACTAATTGTAAACACATGAATGCAATAAAGAATTTGAGTTTGAGTTTGAGTTTGTATTACATTTGTAACCACCGTGCACCGAGGCAACTGCCGGTCTACATAATAATGATAGTTGGTAACACGTAGAGGAAACATTGTTCGTTTCCATTTGCACTTATATGATGATTTATTTTTAAACGTATTAGACAGCTAGACTAGTCTCGAGTATTCTCAGAGATCGCAACCATCAGTTTATATGTCCCGATTCATAAATAATCATCATCTGCCTAGCCTTTTCCCAAACTATCTTGGGGTCGGCTTTCAGTCTAACCGGCTGCAGCTGAGTAGCAGTATTTTACATGAAGCGACTGCTTATCTGAACTCCACAACCCAGTATTTTGGTAATACGATACCCTTTGGTAAGACTGGATGTCAGACTTTTGGCTTCTGACTAGTCGTAACGACTGTCAAAGATCTACAAATAACGGCCGGGACCAACGGCTTAACGTGCTTTCCGAGGCACGGAGGAAACTCAGTATGTAATAACGGTTACCCATCCACGGAACAACCTCGGCAAGCACGGCTTAACCTTAAAGATCGAACCAATTATTTATCCACGAGCTCCTCCATCAGTTTATATGTACCGATTCATAAAGCTAGCGAAGTTTAATCCCATCTCAGAAGTGTAATTTTTGTCCAGTTCTACATAAAGATACTCCAATACATACCTGGCTTGTGGTTCTGGTATATGTCACATTTCACAACATTGCGAGATATAATGGGGTAATGTATTTTCGGCGAGGGTCCAAACGGCAGAGTCGGGTCAGCTTAAATTCAATTATGAAAATGACGTAACCCAGAGGAAAAGTTCAGGCTAATTGAAAAGTATTACAG
Organism: Cerastis rubricosa; assembly: GCA_949152445.1. Lineage (NCBI taxonomy): Eukaryota > Metazoa > Arthropoda > Insecta > Lepidoptera > Noctuidae > Cerastis > Cerastis rubricosa. The sequence continues at coordinate 8,887,014 of OX424547.1, forward strand.
AAGGGGAGCACGAAAAACTTGCCATACTAATTTAACGAGTTTATATAATAACTTGAGATAAAATATAAAACTCATACTATACATGTTATTCTATTCGTGACCTCACACACTGCTGTCTACTTTTATTTTTTTTATTATTTCGTTCGCAATCCGTAGAAATTTATTTAGAAAATATAAGCTGTGCCTTGGTACTCTACGTTTTGTTATGATGTTTTCTTATGTTCTCTTTAATGTGTTCATATAATAAAATAAAATTGGTCAAGTTAAGTTCATGGGAACTTGCAAACTTTTGAAATGTCAGCTACCACTGATATTGGAATTTAGTCTCAAAGACAACAATGATAGAATAGAACCCGGGTTGACTCACTCTGTAGCTGTAATTACAATCGCTTAACCAATGAACCAGTCACTTTTAGAAAAACCAATTGTATTACTTTCCAGAAAAAAAAGACAGAAGATAAAAGATATTCAGGAATCAGGATTTTTTAAGGGTCACATAAAAACATATAGGTGACATACATTTTATGTGAAAATAAATAAAATACACAATCTTCAAAGGAATTTCCGTAACATTTTTTCCCAATAGATTTATTGAAGTGAGAATGAAATATTGGTTTTCCCAGATTCACTCTGAAGGGCGGTCGTCCTACGTACATAGACTGTTTACATTCGTGTTATATGTAACATACTTATGTGACACGTTGTTGTAACATTTTTGCCGTCAGAAGGTTTTATTTGGAACCGAAAATGAAAGGATTTACAGAAAATTGGTAAGGTATTTTAAAATAACGTAACATGTACTTGGAGATGGACACATGTTAAGGTATACAGGAAAAGTGGAGTAAAATTGTGACAGACTGGTAAACCAGAGATGGAAAAAGGAAGCGGGGAAGACAACTTAAGAGGTGAGAAGATGAGTTGAAGTTTACAGCTGACCCCTACTGGAGAAGGGTAGCCAGAGATAGAATACAATGGAAAATGTTAGAGAAGGCCTTTGCCAAGAGGCACCCTAAACTGAGAGATATCCTCTAAACGAGGAAAACAAACTTCAAAACGGATGGAAGTTCAGGATAAAGGGCTTATTGATTGAACATGTACTTTTGTGTTACCATTTAGAAAAGAAGACATCAAGAATAGTTTTCAGGCGTTTTACGTTTTAGCAATTACAACTTAAAAAAAAAAACAGTATAACATAACAATATAGCATCACGCCTGTAATCCCCGAAGGGATGAGTGGAGAGAGAGTAAATGTGGGTGAACTTTTAGGTACACAAGTTCACCCACATTTCGACATTTATGTTCAAGCCCATTTTACAGTGGGCGAGCCTATTGCCATCAACCGGGCGCAAATCAGGACTCCGTGGCTGATACTGAGAAATTCCTGATGGAAAAACCCAATAACATTTGGTCCGACCCGGGAATCGAATCCAAGAGCTCAGCATTGTTGAAAAAAAAAAGGAAAGGGTACCTACTCATCTAAGTAGGCGGGCATTATGTATTATAGAAGGATGACGTGACGATACAAGGTCACTTTCGTCACATTTATTTCCAGAGATTTTCTTCGTCGGTAAATAGAAAAGTGTCATTTGGAATTTTGGACACAGTTTTTTTCCTGTAATAAGTAGGTACTATCCTGTATTAAGTCACATGACTTAAAAATATTATTTGGTGATCAGTGACTAAGGTATACCTTATAAGTCTTTACAAGTCTTGGTGTCTATAAATGAGACGAGGTCCTCCTTGGTCCCCACAGCAATGGTGCTGCCGTTAGGTGACCAGGCTATATTGACGTTCTCTCCTTTTGTAGCTAAGGTCACTGCACATTTGTGTGTCCTCAAATTTTGTTCAAATGAAGGTCTGTTTCTGTATCAGTAGTTAAAAGTAACATGACATCAGGTGTATAATCCCCAAAGACCAGTGGTATTGTATAGCAAGCTAGTGTCCGCAACTCCACGTCCAAAGTGCGTATTTTGCGTACGGCCGAAGGCCAGCTATGTTCAAGTCTAGACACTACCTTGTAAGGTGGGTGGGGCTGCCTAACCTTTCGAGCATTACACGCGTGTATTATGGTATGTTTACCTTAAAACCGAATTTAATTAATAAATAGGTACTTGATTGAACCAACACTTCACAAAAGTAGATTTTATTACTAAAGCTAACACCGCCAATCTATCAAAAGAACGACTTCCAACAAAAAAACAAAATTACAGTCACACCATAATTTTTCCGACCATAACATTCCACTTAGAAGTTAATTCAAGCCCATTAACCTTGAACCGATAAACTGACCGAACCTTAATTCTACTATATTTACCCATTAAGGCCTAATTTATGAAGAACTTAAGTAAACATTGTAGTAAAACTGATTTTGTTTAGCCTAATCTTTATTAGGTATCGTTGTTTGTTTTTCGAGTAAAGGATAGAATGAAGTTTTCACAGAAGTTTGAGCTCTATGTCTCATGACAATGTGTCATCTTTCAACTAACTGGACATTCATCATCTGCCTAGCCATGACCTTGCCCAACTATGTTGGGGTCGGCTTCCAGTCTGCAGCTGAATATCAGTATTTGAAATCGAGATACTGCCTATCTGACCTCCCCAAGCCATTTGGTGGTAATACGGTACCCCTTTGGAAGACTGTTTGACAGACTTTCGGGCCACTAACTACCTATAACGACTGTCAAAGATCTACAAATGACAGCCGGGACCAACGGCTTAAAGTGCTTTCCGAGGCAAAGAGGGAATCGGTAAGTATAATGATGGTTACCCATCCACAGAACGACCTTGGCAAGCGTGGTTTAAACTTGAACAACGACCCGTGCGGCTGTTATTATTTAACGAAGTGGACATTGTGCGGGATTTTTTTTTTACAAAACTGGACTGTTAGGAAGCTTTTTATCGAGCGATGAAAGAAAGAAACCAGACAGATAGGTATGTTTCAAGCTAATTTAAACTTGACATCGCATGTGAAAATATTGTTGAATTTGCAGGGCCTTAAGTTCATATGGAAATGCTCTAGTGCCTACTAGAGCATTTCCCTCCTTAACCTTCAAGCAAAATGAATTAGCAGTTAATAACTTTTATTATTGTTTGGCGTTTCTTGTATCAAGGTCAAAATAAAGGTTTGTTTTGTTTGGTGCCCTTGGGTTTCGAATTTAGGTAGAACTTTTGTAAATAATAGTATAAGGAAATGACTCGTTTGATTTATAGACTTTTCAACTTTGCTTGTTTAATAGCCCTTGACCTTGACCTGTAGGTTTACAAATAATGCTCGTTTGTCTAACTGACAGTTTGATGAGTCTGATTAATTTCGTTGCGGGATCCAAGACAGTTAAATTCTTTGTCTGGGACTTAGTCGAGCTTCATTGTCTTGGCGTTTTTCTGGTGGTAGCCGCTGTTGATTCTGGCGTTACAGTGGTTTGGGAATAGTGTGGCTGGCTTGACAGTTTGATGATGTTACTAGCACCCACCAACACGCACAGGGCCCGCGTGGAGGATTATGGCCCACTCAGTGGGATAGATATTGACTTATTATGTATATTTCTAGCACAAGAATTAAACTTCTTCATGGTGCAACGGTAATATAAGTTACTCTCATAGGCATACTAAGAGCAATGTGTTACAAAGACCACTTTAATAACTCTAAATTTTAATTAATCCTTAGAGAATCTTATGTAAAGTAACTTGTCTAAATTTAACGCAAGTTAAGCTCACCTTCTTTTATAAACACTTGAGGTTACGATATTTCTACGTTTTTTTTTTCGGGATAAAAAGTCTTGACTTTTTTTTTTAAATTGCACAGTACAATCTATGTGGTTTTTTCATGTTGACATACTAATGTTGACGTATTGCAGCCCTAGGATACGAAAAGAATTGGGGAGTTATTCGATCCATGAAATCATGTAGCTAATTGTTTCGTTGGTAGTGATCACATTGTATGTTATTTATTAAGAAAAATGCTGCAAAACCTTACTTCGATTGCGAGATTTGCAAAAGAGGATATTACATACATTTATGTGCATAAACAGTATAATGTAAAACTTTTTTTATTGTAAACCAAACTAAAGTAATACATACAATAAAATACACGTAATACAAAGGATAATACGTTTACACACTTTATGTGTGAAAAATCTTTGGTAGGCACTGAAAATCGAATCTGTTTTTGTCAGTAATAAGGGAAATAAAATGAGAAGCCATCAAAGATAATTTGCCAAACATTTCATTCATCACAAATTACCAAACACTTTACAAATCACAGCGACTGACTTCGTATTAAATCAGAAGCAATTTGAATTCTAATATGCCAACGGAAATGACTGGAAATTGGCAGAGTTTGTAGGGATGTCAGTAAGGCTGCGGTCTCGAAATCAGCGGCGATGAGCGATAGCAAATGTGGCAAAAAAAGAAAAAAAACATCACCGAACATGAGGGAAACAAAATTATACTTTTTACCGTTAAAAATGCGAAAGTTTGTGAGAATGGAGGATGAGTGTTTGATACTCTTTGCCGCGATAACTACTGAATTGATTAGGATGAAATTTTGTAATACAGATAATTTTAAATCCTAGATTACTTATGATACACTTTTTATTCCGGTAGTCCGATCCCGTGGGACAGTTACCAAGTACCACGTTTTTTAGTTAGTATCACATAGTATAGTAGTTTATGTAATTTGTAATTCTGTAAATAATGTAATTACCAGTAATCTTATTTTTTTTTCTTTATGTGACTTTTAATTTTGATTTTATTGACTTTATTTTATGATCTGGTAACTGTATTTATTATTATTTTAGAAATTTTTATCTTTATTTTAGAATGTTTTATATTTTTTATTTTTATTAATCGTGATTTTATTTATCGCATGTGTAACGTGTAATTTTTCTATGGGGATACTTGAAATAAACGATTTTTTTTCATTTTATTTTTATTTTTATAGTCACATTAATGCAAATTGCCGTATCACCATATGATACAGAGAAACAGTGCTGTTTTCTCTTCTTTTTAAAACCGCATCCAATGTTGAGTGTAGGTTTTCTTCAGTGCACGTTATTTTACCCGGTACTCTGCTAAAATCATTGGTCCTGGCTCGTGGTCTGCCGATTAGTTCTAGGCCTCCTATCTCAACCCATCTGCCATCCGGTTTGCGATATTTTCGGCCTGTCAATCACAACTTCATCCGCATTGCCACCAGTGCTATATCAGTAAGCTTTGTTTTTCTGGTGACGGTAATGTCATCGTTATCATCGTCACTGGCCTTGGATCATGCATCATTGAGAGCAGGCCTCCTCCTTTTGTGTTATGCTTCCATAGTCTGTGCGAGTCTTCGAATGAATGACATATAATTAGCTGGCTATTGGTTTGTCAATACTTTGTCTACCGTGTCTCTGAAACCATTGAGTGAGGACTCTAGGGAGGTAGCGACTTAAGCTACAAAATTATTCCGTCAGGCGATCCACCGCTCCACTTGGCCACCGCTCCTCTCTTCCCGCTGCTTTTGTGAGCGCAGCCTTACTACTAAGTGTACCGTTAAATTTCTTAGTGCTACCACAATTTGACCCAGTTTCGATTAACTGAGTTTAAATGTTCGATGTTTATGAATATTTTTGTGTGGCTCATTATCTTTTGATTAATGGTGGAGTAAACTGGAGAAGTTCGGTAAGTCATGAGTTTTGTTGAAGTTTTAATAGAGGTTTTTGGTGTACGGAATTATAATTTCATTAAAATTTGTGAAGAGCTAAAAAAACCATGATGCAAACTATGTTTCGGCATTGGAAACCATACAATTTCATGGTTTAGTATGGAAATGGATACTACTGGTGAGTATTTCATAAAGCTTAAATTGCCTCTGTTAATGGCATTACAGGCAATAAAAGAATGAGGGTAGATGTCAATTTTCCTAATACTTAATATTCCGCTCGTTACTCATATTTTCTTTTATAAACGACATATTATGGGCGTAGGATGACTAATAACCTTCATAATATTACACCCATATTTGATTATTGAAGAAGAAAATTTCTATTGTTTTTGTATGGGTACTGGCGCCCACCGTGGGACACAAAACATTCCTAATTCATCATCTGCCTAGCCTTTTCCCAAACTATGTTAGGGTCGGTTTCCAGTTTAACCGGTTGCAGCTGAGTACCAGAATTTTACATGAAGCGACTGCCTATCTGAATTCCACAACCCAGTAACTGGGTAAATCGATACCCCTTGGTAAGACTGGATTTCAGACTTTTGGCTTCTGACTACTCGTAACGACTGTCAAAGATCTACAAATGACATCCGGAACCAACGGCTTAACGTGCTTTCCGAGACACGGAGGAAACCCGGTATGTAATTATGGTCACCCATCCACGGACCAACCTGGGCAAGCACGGCTTAACCTTAAAGATCGATCGATGCGGCTGATATTATTTAGCCACGAGTGTAATTATTGTATTTTTACTTTACTCATTTGTTAAACAAATAAGGCTTTCTGAGGTTTTTATTTGACAACAGGCGTTTCTTTCTCCCAAATTTTAAAACGTTCGTAACATAGTCTGTGCTAAATTCGAAAAATATCGGTTTCGGTTGCAAAATAGGAAATGTAGCTAAAGAGCAATATACTGTACTACAGGTTAGTTAGTCTATATTTCTATTCTTTAATTAATGGTCTGCAAGGTGGTCTGAGATAAGAATAGATAGCGAGGTCTCATCCCGTGGGTGTCGTAAGACAAGACCTATTATCATGTGTAAGGTAGAAATAACAAGAGATTGCAGACCCACAGTAAATTAATGGAAACGTCTGAAACCACATCTTCGTGACTATGTGTTAAAATGATTTATTTTAATTACATATTTTAACTTGACAATTTCATGGAATGTCGCTAAAAATTGAGAAATAATTAGAATTTTAAAATTTTCCTTGTCTTGTTGACATCACTATGTTACAAGGTTAGGTTAGGTATGGGATAAATTAAACCACTACTAATTAAAAACCTAGAATCTTTGATAATCACAAAACACTTAAAATTCACTTCTGATCACTGTTGAGTTAGATATCGCACTAGTAGTTCTTTTCGAGCGCTTCGTTGTGCAGCCAAAACCATCCTTCGAAAATCTTTCTGGAACTTTCTTCAGACCTCCATAGATATTTTGGGATTATTCTCGAATCTTTTAAACGGTTCCATAATGAAAGGTTCGTATCAATCAATACAAAGCTTTAAACAATACTACGGCTCGCTATTAAGCGAGCCTAGGTCTTATTTTGACATTCAGGCTCCCCCAAAAATTTAAACACCAAACATTTCAGCGCAAATAAAGGATTTTCTTCACAATCTTCAAATACCCTCAATACACACAATCCGAATGGGGCGTTGGAAATAGAGTTCAAGTCATATGAAACCCTTTTTAAAGGCGATAGTATGATTGTAGTGGTCGTACAAATAGCCAATAGTTGGGATTGCATCGCACTGAGCGTGCCCTGAGATGTTTTACCAACGAGCTTTCAATAGCCTGCTCTGAATTTGAAATGGTATTTGATTTTGGTATTATGTGCAAGAAAACTGCTGCACGTCTGTATATCGTCTACTGATCTGATCCGGAAAACAAAATTATTTGGGAAGGAAGGAAGAATCGTTATAAATTCAAACTGTCCTCCACACGTGTAGGTATGTCTTATTTTTCCATTTCAAAATCAGATCCAATTTCAAGATCTGAATTTCACAATTCCTTCAGAATTTTCAGCGTTCAGCGAAGCGAACGGAATACTTCAGGCTTCCTGGCGTAGTGCCGGGTAGGGGTAGGTACGGCTACCTCTCGTTACGAGTAGGTGCTGAATATTTACATCCGCATAAGCATAGGCTAGATATTTTTGTTGAATAAATTGCCTTGCTTATACCTGGGTAAGTAAAATAAATGGCGCGATTTTGTCCTGGTGATGAGGTGCTTACTTGATTATGTCGTTAACAGGTATATAGCGTGACTGGTAATTAGTGACCGATACTTAACTACGTGATTACATTCATGATAACAAGCCACTGTCCCAAATAAACATTTTATATACTCACTCACCTTTAAGAGCGTTTATACCCTACGGCATTTCATACAAACTTTCAAGTCGTTATTTTCCGAAATGACTGAACAGATTTTAATGAAACTTCCTACGCATAAGCATTATACATAGGTCTAAAAAGTTAATAAAAAACATTTTCTAAAAATAATGTTACAGCTAAATTAGACCGATTTTTAATTATCTATAGAAACAGTAATTTCCAATTATCTTCATTTTTAAAAGACATTTCGAAAATGTTTTTTAGTAACTTTTTAGACCTTTGTATACTGCTTATGCGTAGGAAGTTTCATTAAAATCTGTTCAGTCATTTCGGAAAATAACGACTTGAAAGTTTAAATGAAATGCCGTAGGGTATAAACGCTCTTAACACGGTAAGTAATATAACAGCCGTACGAAATTCGCCCGCGCGCGCCTGTGGCCTATGAGCTTGTGATAAAAGTGAATAAGCATAAAAAAAATGTTTCTTTACCGGTATCTTGGACCCAGTTTTCGATACCGATGGGCTTCATTTTTTTTTTAAGATTTAAATATTTAATGTGCATAGAAATAAATAAAGGAAATCAAACAGAACCAAATATCATAAAAATAGTCTCTTAAAAATGAATATTTACTGTTGTAAATTCGTCTTTGGAAGCTGCATACATAGGTACAGAGCAACCATTCTGATCCATACATTTATTAAGAACTAAACCAAAAATGACAAAAACATTTAAATTATGATAAGTAGCTGTACGTTAATAAACAATGCGTTTTCTTCAGATATATACTCATATTTTCTTTTTAAGATATCGTGTCAACACACAATAAAATTACATCCACGACTTTCGCGTAGTCATAAAAGTTCTACCATAAACCAATTTTACCTTTTTCATGAAACAACCCTGAAATTAGGGTTCACGTGTTTGTTTTTTATGGAAATATTTAGCTATGACATTGACATGTTTTTAAGGGTTTATGGTCAAATAATGTTTATGTATTATCGATGAGAATTAGTATAAGTATAAGCTTTATATTGACATAATTATGGATAATACGACCTTTTGATATTTTAATGTCATAGCGTCATGTATATATGACTTTTCAAATATATTGGTTTAGTCCTATCACATCCCCTTCCCATCTCATTCCCCATGTCGATTCGCCAAACAAATGACATCTGTTTTAAAGAAGTTTACGCTTGACCTGGATGTTGGTCAAATACACTTAAAACAAAAAGTGAAACCCTTTTAGTTACTGATAAGTCGAGAGTTAGTTAATTTATAAAATATGGTTTAGTTAGTTAGTTTATAAGAGATGGTTTAGTCCCATCTCTTCCCCAACCCGACGACAACATTACCCTTCTACAAGCAAGCAGTAGGGAAACCAGCACTCTTAGAATAAACAAAAACAGACTCCGATCCGTATTCCGGCTTCGCCAACGAGGCCCCACGTGAGGCCGCTATAACATCACCCCAGACCCTTGCGCGACGAGCCATTCCGCGCCGCTGAGCATGTAGCGTTAAATTCCCTAAATAATAATAATATCCCCTAGCTTGTCCCTTATTGCCCCCCCTTAATGACGCCCTAAGCCAAGGTCCGAACCCCACAGGGGGTGCCCTCAGCGAGCGGTCATTTAATTTAACTAGTTAGTAAGCCCTGGCTGGGGGCCTTAATTTCATTTGAGGTCACCACAGGATAGTACGGTTAAGCAGTCATAACCTTAGCAGTTTGATCTGCGAGTGGCCATACAAATAAAAAAAATACATCACTTCCCCTTCCCATCTCTTCACCCAAGCGTTTACCAAAAAAACCAATCATTAGTGGCCGCAGACTTGAAAAACCATGCCACTTTTACCCCCCCTTTTGGTGGGTCATATTTCATTTATTTATAGTCTTGTTGTTTTTCTGTTAGAAAGGTCAAGCGTAAACTTTTTTTAAACATATGTAAATTTTTTGGCGAATCAAAATAGCCGGTGTAAGGTCCGGGCGTACTTATACGCCTAAAAATATTTCCCGTATTTGTACAAAAGTGCTGCTGCTGTCATAAGTTAAAACATTTTGAAAAAAAGTGTACATTTTTAAAAATAAATAACATTAAAAGCCTCATATTTCATGTTGAAATATTTGACAGAAGACCGTAAAAATTATGTTGGAACCATTTCTATTAAGTTTCCTACGGAAAGTATGATAAATCATGCTTACCCATCTATTTAAACTGTTTCCCTTTTGTTTTCTACAGGTCAACAAACCCCAGCTTTCAGAAGTTGTTATAATTAATTAAATTTGCTTCGGATGCTCTTTATAACGACTTTGAGAACTTTAGGAAATGTTTGCGAATCATATTTCTGGTTTGAACGTTTAGGTTTGTTTTGGCTGTTGTGAAGATTTTGTATAGGTGCTGGGTACTGAATTAAAATATAATATTATTAAGGGAGTCGTCTGTTTTGTTATGGGCATGTAATGAGGAGGGATGGAACACCTGTGACTAAAAGAGTGATGAATATAAATGTGGATGGATGGAGAGGGAGAGGAAGACCAAAGAAAAGATGGATGGACTGTGTGAAAAATGATATGAAGAAAAAAGAAATAAATGATAGCATGACGAATGATAGAGGAGAATGGAGGAAAGAGAAGTGTTGCGCCGACCCTAAATAAAATGGGACAAAGGCAGGAAGATGATGAATATTAACAAAGCTATGCAGATAGGTAACTACATTGATGTTAAGTAAATCACACTTATCAAACAGTTGCAGCCGGTTTAGCTATAAATCTAGTTACCTGCCTTTTCCCGAAACTTGCAGTTCGCCTTCTCAGAAAATTATGACCAAGGTGTCATTCGATTCTTAATTTTATCTAGAAAGTTAAACAAAGATAAAGTAAATAAATAGAGGGTTTTGTTTATTGCAAATATCTCAAAAACGTTTGCAACTATGTGGCACCCATCCACGGACCAATCCCGAAAAGTGCCACTTAACCTTATCTTCGACCCGAACGGCTGATATTATTTAGGCAGGAGCTCCTCGAATTCAATTTAATTTTAAAAAGAACAAGCGCACGTTGGCTTTAAATACACAAAAGTTTCCGTTTCTGAACGTCCTCATCTGTTAGCTTAAGTACTAGTTGGATTAAGTTATTACAATATTTCCTTGCTACTTTGAAAGTCTGCAACACTTAGTTGCTTATGGAAATTACTTGTACTTTGGCAAAGTACTGTGTGATACTTGTACTTAAATTTTTTATTCCGTTTTTCCATTTTTATACCACAAAAAGCTCAATACCTACTACAGGTCTGTATTTCTTCGAAAGGTTACACAGGGATATAATGTGCCAGTTACGCTTCAGTCTAATGTTATAGGGAGCGAGCCTATTGCTATCAACCGCATAATACTCAACTCCAAAATGCTACAAAAAATGCTTGATTAAAAATCTAATAGCACTTTGTCCACTTTGTTTGTGAAACTTGGACGGTAATTTAACCATGTTACCAAGCTTCGGTGTCCATGTCTAAAGTGTCAGCTACGAGGCGAAACGATATTATTTAATATTTTCTGCTGCAGCACAGTGCTTGCCAGCGAAGTCTTACACACGAGCATAATATCTTAACTTTTAGAAGGAATTTTAAACAACACCTGTCAGCATTCTCTATACTATACTATACATATAGCATATAATGTCAATATAACATAACATCACGCTGTAATTCCCGAAGGGTTAGGCAGAGACGTACCCATTCGTACACCCACATTTTGGCAGTTATGTTTACCTAAGTCCTTTTAATAGGGGGCCAGCCAGTTGCTATCAACAGACAAATCCAGACTCCGTGGCTGCTACTGACAAATTCTTGATGGAAAAACAAATAAAACTTAATGTTTGTTGTTTTACCATGTTTTTTAGGAATCATAAAATCGCAAGTGTGCATCAAATCTTTACCTACTACATACTACAATGTCGTCAGCGATATAAAATGTCAAAGGGAACTAATTTGAGCACTGCACGTCTCTATGAATTCCCGTTGAAATACGGATGAATCGAACACAGGTCCTCATGCTCATCAGTTGCTCCATGACCACTAGACCAACGAGGTAGTCATATTAATTGCAATCATTAACCAACATATGCCTTTTTTTATGATGGGATATCATCAAATGACTTCTTCCGCTCTGGGCGGAGCGGAAGGGAGTGTCAGACTTGACTGACTAAAACCCATCCATGTTCCTTCTTAGCCCTTTGTGTTCCAGGGGAACGGTATCTCTTTCGAACAACCCGCAGCCCTGGCAAGCATCGGCCCTCTCGGACCCCTTCCGATTTGCTGACATCTCCTTGAGGCGCGCGTGGAACACGAACGCGCCGTCGGCACGGTCTGTCGTCATAAGACGGACGGACGACGACGGTGAGCTAGCCCATTACTCACCGTCCACAGGCCCGCACCTACGGTGGCCGGGGGCCACTGGTTACCCCCAACCAACATGCCTAAAACAGAATTAGAATTGCGCATATTAGACGAAGTCTGACAGCGGGACAATTGATTAAAAAGTGCTGAAAACGGTTGTCTGCTTAGGTTGTCTCATGTCTGGTATAGACAGACATGTTATGAATAAGGAAAATAGGAAATGCGCCGTCCACAAATAAAATACAGTAAGGGAAAGAATGCCAAAACCTACCATCGAATATCGTACAAACTAATGTTTATGTTTTTGCCTACGAACGCTATAAACAAATCGATGTTTTCTCTAACAATCTGAGGCTTATCAGCCATATTAAGTGCTGTGATCCTATTGGGATTGGCTACGTTTTCCTTATCCAAACTAGTTTTACACCCTATAAAACAGACTGCAAATTGCAGTTGCTGATAACATCTACAATGGGTTTTGTCGAATACAAGTATTGTCTCTCGGGGATATATGAAATATATTAAAATACTAGATTATGTTCACGGCTTCGCCCGCATTTTGATCGGTAATTGTTCCACGGGATCTTACTACCGGGATGAAAGTATCAAATTTCCAGACTATTATCTATCCCTGTGATAAATTTCATCCAGATCCATTTAGTAGTTTTTGCGTGAAAGAGTAACAGACATCGAAACATCCCGTTGAAATGTCCACGCTACTATGGTAGCCCAAAACTTTATCAACTTTTGCAATTATAATACATATTAATAGAATTGGTCAAAGACTGGTCCACAAGAATTTCAGCCAATATGAAAATGTCACATTGAACTAAGGTTGTTGCAAAACGCATATTTCGGCAACGTGAAACGCGTGATAATTAAAAAAAAACACCTGCATTTAAATGGAGAACATTAGAAACGAAGGATGGACTGTGTGAAGGATGATATGGTAAGAAATTAGGTGTCTGATGAGATGACGAGTAATATAGAAGTATAGAAGAAAAGGACATGCTGCGCCAACCCCAAATAAATTAGAATAAGGGCAGGAGAATTATGAATGATGATACTTAAAAAGCGCATCCTTAACATCCGCTCTGTATGGTGTCGGACGTAAAGAATAGCACCATCCCATATCTTCCCGTGGGTGTCGTAAGAGGCGACTAACGGATTTGCCAGAGAATGGGCAGCAGCGTTCTCTGTGCTTTTTGTAACAACCGTACTGCGATCGCCAACCCGCCTGCCAAGCGTGGCGATTATGGCAAAACCCTCCAAAGTGTCAATGTGGCGACACTTGGGGGAGGCCTATGTCCAGCAGTGGACGTCTTTTGGGCTGAAATGATGATGAATGATGCATCCTTAACCTTTTATTGAAGTCAGCTTTTAGGAGCCCATTTGTGTAATAGAATATACTTTATTTTATTTTTTATTATCTATCTATAGGCTCGCGCTTGACCACTATCTCACTTGATGGTAAGCGATGATGTGGCCGACGGTGAAGCACGCTTGCCTAGAAGAAACCTATTCACTGTTGACTTAAAGACACCTAGATTGTAGCTATCGGGAAACACAGACTCCGGCAGGGAATTCCACTCCTTAGCGGTACGCATTATAAAAGTTTCCCCAAACGCTTAGTGCGTATAGGTGGGATGTCCACCATGTACCGATGGCGCATCGCCGCCGCGCCGTACGTCTGGTAGTCCGATGATGAAACGGAAATACACGATATTTATAGGTGTTCTACCATATACACGATATTTATAGGTGTACACGATATTCTGTACTTTGCAGTATGTTGACCAACAAAGACCAACAAAAGAGAGGAGAATTAAAATCGGTAAGAGTAACTATGACATAGCATCATTTCGATACTCAGATAGCCAAACGCCTTTTACTCTACCACGTCATTTCACATTCAGTGTGAACAAGCTTTACAACTTATCATTACTAAGATATATATCAACTGTGTAGTACTGCAGTCTCAGAGGGAACATAATCTATGCAAAATATAATCTAGACTTAATATGACACGTAACGCGGCATGCCGCGCCGGTTGCCGACCGGAACGGTTTAATTAAACCACAGATTAGACGCAGAACAAAAAACGAGCCATGTTTTAACTTGTTTAATGTTTGAGGGAATTTGTCGCAAATAGAACGGAGAATTGAAAAAGTTGGATAACTTTATGATTTTATAAACTGAGTGTTGCATAAATTGAGCAGAGTCGTCAGGAACATTTTAAGTATGAATTTAGATGGCTATAAGATCTGAAATTGGTCAGAATGTTAGTCCAGAAAAGGCATGAATGAAAGGCAAAGGCATGTGATTGAGATGAGTCAAGCTAAGGGGGATGTTTGGTGTTACGCGAATCGATAAAACAAGAAGTGAGTACATGAGAGATAGTCTTAAAGTAGCGCCGATGACTGAAAATTTGTGTGTTAACCCTTAAATTGCATGGGCATGTGATGCGGCGGAATGAGGAAAATGACGTGAACAAAGTTTTAAGTATGAACGTGGATGGGTATAAGAGTAAACAGACAAAATACGGCTATGGTTTTTTTTTCATCACAACTGCTCTCAAAACGGAGAAGGAAAACATCGCATCGTGAGGAATGGCACTCTGCATGTCATAGAACAAAATATTTGAAGGAAGACAGCCAGTCTCCAGTAAAAAAAAAAATTATACTGTTCTAGCACAACAAATCCTGCTGTATTTACTCTCGCACAGATTGTGTATCTTCATCTAAGATTCTAATTTAATTTCCATTTGCATTTATCTAGAAGAAACCTTATATTTTCTTTATTACGTAAAAATAAAATATTGTTTTCTACAATATTTTAATTTCTATGAAAAGTGGCTGATCAATTGAGGGAACCTTATATTGTTGGTAATTAGGATGCAAGAAAAGATTAAAATTTTGAACTATAAATATATAGCTTTGGTTATTAAATAATTATTTATTATATGGATTACTATTTCAGACATTATCAACGGGATGGTGAAAAACTTAATAACGTAGGTAAATAAAAGTCTGGTCATAAATAAAAATACAAAAGTTTTAAGTTGATTACGATGTATAAAAAGAAAATAAATTAATACGTCGACCTTTTCGAACGCGCCGTTCCGTAGTGAAGCCATAATAAAAATGCAATTCGTTTTTAATTATTTATACATGCACAAACAATAAATAACAATATATTTTTATGGCTTTCGAGAGGAGTACTTTATGTATGCTCCAATTTACGTTCGTATATAATAAAGGTCAACGAAACCTTTAGAGGTATATGGATGGGTATAAGAAAAAATCGTCAGGAAAGTTTTGAGTATGAATATAGATACTAGTAGAGGAAAATAAAAAAAACGATGGATGGACTGTGTGAAAGATAATATGGCAAGAAAGGATGTGACGGAAAGGTGTGTGATGACATGACGAGTAATAGAGAAGTATGGAAGAAGAAGACATGCTGTGCCGACCCCAAATAAATTGGGATAAGGGCAAAAGAATGGTTGGGATGAGACCAAGGGAAAACAAAAGAAACAATTGATGGATTGTCTGAAAGATGTAATGGCTAGAAAAGGGGGTGACTTTTAACATGTCGACTTATGGAAGGACAACACACGTTGGGCCAACCTAAATTGGGCATAAAACCCAAAATTGGGATAAAGAGCAAGAGATTTTTAATTTAATTATTTATTAACCAACTTATATTTACTTACCTTTGGTGTAGCGGTCGCAATCGCGACTGCTGAGCATAAAGTCCTGGGTTCAATTCCCGGATCAGGCAAATCGTTTTTGGGTTTTTCCTTTAGAAATTTCTCAGTAGCAGTCACGGAGTCTGGATTTTTGTAGTGTTGACGGCAATAGGCTCGTTCCCTATTACATGGGACTTAAACATAACTGCGGTGTACGGTTTACGTACACACCGTCAGGCTGCAAACGCAGCAACCTACTTTTCTCTTTTGTATTTAAAACAATGTTTAATATAATTTTAAGTTAGTTGACAAATTACATACTTACGCGAACACCGCGGATTAGCATCCAACCTACTCTTACTTAGTTGTGATCGGTTCTCTAATAAACTTTTAGTGTTACCAAATCTGTGTGTGTTTACGTAACCTCACCTAACTCCAAGTACTTACTTAGGTACTTGCTACTTCTTACTTAAACTGCAAGTGTAAGGTGCCAACTACTACGGAACCTTACAACTGGTCAAATGTGGGTGTACTATTAAGTACACCTCTACCTGACCCTTCGGGGTTTACAGCGTGATCTTATGTTACATTTACATTTAATGCTATATGTATAGTATGATGACGGGTGTTGTTTAAGATTCTTTCTAAAAGTTAAGATATTATGTTCGTGTATAATAAAGCCTTCGCTGGCACTCTGCTGCAGCAGAAAATATTAAATTATATCATTTCGCCTCGTGGCTGACAGTTTAGGCATGGACACCGACGCTCGGTAACACGGTTACATTGCGGTCCGAGTTTCATGAAACTTTATTTACTTATGTACTTTTATATCTTTTATACAGCGTACTCTTATGTATTTTCTTTAAAACGCTAAAGTTATGTCAGTTCCTCTTCCTGCATGGCTAAGGCAAACAACAAGGGTGTGTTCTCTAGGTGTATATTTCTGACGTTTGTTATCTGGCTTAACAGCCATATAACCATATACACATATACCAGATAAACTCGTCCGAAATTAGGACAATTAAGTAACCTTAATTGTCCTAATTTCGGACGAGTTTAGCCTAATACCCGCATAACTGCTAGTGTATTGTAGGATTTGCATGATATCAGGTGCAATGCCTGGTTTGGCTTTGTAGATTTCGTCACAGTTCCAATGACTTATCCTTAACTATAAACAAGTAAGTCAAAGTCATTACTTCAGTAAAAGTAATAACTTATGATACGACTAGCTGTCTCACGCAACTTTGTCTGCGTCACATTTTCTCCGTTTTCGCAACATTTTTTCATTGCTGTTCCGCTCCTATTTGTTGTAGCGTGATGATATATAGGCTATAGCCTTCCTTGAATGGGCTATCTAACACTGAAGGAATTTGTCAAATCGAATCAGCAGATCCCGAGATTAGCGCGCTCAAGCAAACAAACAAACTCTTCAGCTTTATAATGTTAGTATAGAAGTATAGATTTTTATTCTGTAGTGTAGGAATTGCTTCAAGCAAGAACTGTCAAACGTTAGATTCTTAGCTTTGCTTTCTTTGACGTTTCTTACTTCGTTCAACTTCTTGTCTATTGCATAAAAATGGTTGCATAAGTTATTACTGAAACTGAAGTAATTACTTAAACTTGACTATAGATCATCTGCCTATCCTTTTCCCAAACTATCTTGGGGTCGGCTTCCAGTCTAGCCGGATGCAGCTAGTATCAGTATTTTACATGAAGCGACTGCTTATCTGACCTCCACAATCCAGCAACTGGGTAATACGATACCCCTTAGTAAGGCTGGATGTCATACTTTTGGATTCTGACTACTCGTAAAGACTGTCAAAGGTCGACAAACGACAGCCGGGCCCAACCATTTAACGTACTTTTCGTGGCACGGAGGAAACTCGGTATGTTATTATGGTACCCATCCACGGATCAACCTCGGCAAGCACGGCTTAACCTGAAAGATCGACCCGTGCGGCTGTTAAAATTTTGCCACGAGCTCCTAAAAACTTGACTAAACTTGAAACTTGACTATATATACCAGGTTTAATGTCTTTAATTTTGAAGTCGATAATTTGGCTCATCATTTAAATATTTTATAATTTTCAAGACAAGCTCATGCTCACGGCTTCGCCCGCGTTTTGTTCGGTGATTGTCCCACGGGCTTGTACTACCGGGATAAAAAGCACCCTGCTATTCCAAACTATTATTTAACCTTGTGCCAAATTTCATCCAGTTCCATTTAGTAGTTTTTGCGTGAAAGATTAACAAACATCCATACTTCCATCCTCACACACTTTTGCATTTCATCATCATCATCATTTAAGCCGAAAGACGTCCACTGCTAGACATAGGTCTCCCCCAAGTTTACAAAAGCGGGGTTTTGCCATAATCGGCACGCTTAGCAGGGGGTTGGCGATCGCAGTACGGTTGTTACAAAAGCACAGAGAACGCTGCTGCGCATTGTCTGGAAAGTCCTTTAGTCGCCTCTTACGGCACCCACGGGAAAACATGGGATGTTGCTATTCTTTACGTCCAACACCAAACAGAACATTTTCATTTATAATATGGGAAGTATCCCATTAATAGTCGTCCTTATTTATTCGCTCGGTTTAGCGACTTAATGAGAAACTTTAATATTAAACCGAGCGGCGTTAAATTACGTTTACAGAGTTTGTGAAGCATAATGTGCTCTGGACTGTATTCACCAATCAGTTTTCTTATTTTATAAACGTTACTTTTAGGTTCTTGGAGGAGTAGGAGTAGTAGGAGTCTTGGTTCATTGCTCAACATAATTGAAACTCCTCGAATAAGTTATAGCGCAGCATTCTTGAGGAAACCGGCATGTTCTAGAACTAAAAATTTGAGGACTTGTGAAATCTACCAACCCGCACTGGGCACGCGTGGTGGATTACAGCCCACTCCCTCTCATTGAGAAGAGGCCTGTGTCCCAGCAGTGGGAACGTTATAGGCTGATGATACTGATGATGATGCAGCATTCTTGGAATAAAACATATGCCAGATGTTGAATATAATGTGATCTGCAAAATTGTCACTGAAATAGAAATTTGTTCGTTTAAAAATTAATATGCTCATCGTTCTAAATAACTTGTGCCTCAAATATTTGTGTTCGCCTCAGTCTTTCGTTCACTTAGAATTTCAGTACGCCAAAATCAGTATTTTTGTCAGCCTGATTTTGAATTTATAGTCGATCGTTTTAATACTACCTTTATAATATTAGTAGGATCTAACAAAGGCTTGTTTAAGATTTAACGTGGTGTAATGACCTTGGTGTGGATTACGCAATAAAGCGCTTAACGTATTTGACTAACCATTGACCTTAATAGTCACACTTACGTATTAGCACTGCATCGGATGTTTTTACAGAAAACTCAAGACATCACAATCCGGTTTCAATAACAAAACACAAACCATTCTATTCTTAATTTAAACAATTATTTCCAAAACAAAAGACGGCGGCATCAAAACGAAACAGTTGCCTGGCAGTTTTCCAAAGGAGATTTAATGGAAGTTCAATCGGATTTCATTCTGAAAGAATGGACTCGTCCATTTTTAAGCGCGAAGCCTTTTAGCCAGGCTTCGGTATCGATGCCCAACAAAGCCTTTTGAAACAAAAGGGATATATCTGCAGAAAACTGTGACTAGGTTATAGTTAGGTAATGCTTTACTTTTCTGTTTGTAAAAAACACTATTTAAGATGTTTTTTTTTTTATTTTCAACCAAATACTTTTGTATTTATACCGGGATAAGTTGAATAATTGCTCAGTATGGTGTTCGACGTACAGAATAGCACCAATTCATATAAAAGACATATAGAGAAGTTTTGAAATTATTATAATCTCGATTGTGACAAAATCCAAATTACATTTTCGAACATTAAAACGCATTAATTACTTCCAACGTGCGTTCTCTGTGCTTTTGTAACAACCGTACTGCGATCGCCAACCCAAGCCTCCTGCAAGGGTGCAACCTGCCAAGGGTGGCGATTATGGCAAAACCCCCCAAAATGTCAATGTGGCGACACTTGGGGAGGCCTATGTCCAGCAGTGTACGTCTTTTGGGCTGAAATGATGATGATAATGATGACTTCCAACATTTAAGTTTTTGCTAGCGCAAAACCTCACCTCAGAAAGATTTTATTTTTCTTTCAACAAGCAAGCAACGTAAGCCATACATGCTGTACAGATTGTTTTCTTATATTTATGTTAGTTTCTGTTTCTCCTGCAGTTTGTTCAGACAGGAAAGTAATACAAACGTATGCTATTCTTCCGCACTTGAAGCTTTCTGCAGATTTCAATTTGTCACAGATAGGTACCCATCTATACAGTTGTTTGTCTGTTTGTACAGTTTGTAGTCTGTCACGTACAGTTTGTACGCTACCTTTAATTTTACGATTTTATCTAGATGCTAAAGTACATTACAAAAAACTGACTTACTACTCGTACATAAACAATATTTATTACTATTAAGCCTTTATTGCTGATGTAACATAACTTATAATTAAATAATCTTACAATATAGATAATCTTTACAATATGAATCTTATCATATTAAAGTTTGAATAGTAAAGTTAGAAACAGTTATTGGGCATTTGGATGTCTTTGCGACACGAATGCCTCCTCCAGCTCTTTCCCTTCTATTCTTATTTGAGCTATTCTATGCCATAGTGGTCCTGCAATAAACATTTAATACAATAATGAAAATATATTTATGTACGTACATTTAAACAAAATTCGTCCGCGTCGCTCTCAACGGAAATAGTGTCCAGAAGGCTGTCTGCATTGTCATGTTGGATGGCAATGTTGCCATACTTTAGCCAAAAAATAGGCTAGCCTTCTAGTCTGGAAAAAGTCGACCAACGGCTTGACGATTTCCCGAAAGACTAGGTAGGCACTCAGACCCCATGGTCCATGTGGTTCAACCCCAAATACTTATTATACCTGCCAAAATCAATAAGACACTTAAGCATCAAAGTACTCCCTGAGATCGCTAAAAAGATACGTTTAAATAAAACCGGCCAAGTGCGAGTCTTACTCGCACACAGGGTTCCATAGCCCCAAACTATGGAATATAATAACAATATTTTGAACGGTCATTCATTATTAAACTTCCACTCAACCGCAAAACTAAATTGGTTTTTCATAGTATGTTAATGAAAAACAAAGTTACTGCTGCAGTTTGATGAAAAAGTCCCATATCTCGAAAACTAAACATCATATCTTATTGAAACCAATTTTCGTTGATAGTTTTTTTTACGTTCTACAATCCTAAATATTTTCAGAATTTTCCTCCTCTTACTTTAGAAATTAGAGGGGGGGGGACACACATTTTACCACTTTGGATGTGCCTCTAGCGCAAACTATTCAGTTTAGAAAAAAATGATATTAGAAACCTCAATATCATTTTTGAAGACCTATCCATAGATACCCCACACGTATGGTTACGATGAAAAAAAAATTTTTGGTTTTCAGTTCTGTGTATGGGGAACCTCAAAATTTAGGGTTTTTTTCCTACTTTTGTGTGAAAATATTAATGCGGTTCACAGAATACATCTAATTACCAAGTTTCAACAGTATAGTTCTTATAGTTTCGGAAAAAAGTGGCTGTGACATACGGACGGACAGACAGACAGACAGACAGACAGACATGACGAATCTATAAGGGTTCCGTTTTTTGCCATTCGGCTACGGAACCCTAAAAATGGGATTTCGATTCTATAATTCTTTAGTAAAAAAACTATTGCATCGTGAAAACTGATTTATTTCGCCCAGAAAATATTTGCATTCGTAATATTCAATCATAGAATTTCTCTGTCGATTCCATTTTAAAATGCTTTCTCAAATTCTCGTATATATTAAAGTTACCGAACGATTTTCCATTCCGTGAGCGATCTGGTGCCTGAAAATGCATAAGAATTTACAAAGGTACTGTACATAGAGACGTTCTTATTGCACATACATATAGAGCTGAATATTGTATAGCCAGTTGGATTGCCTCCAGCTATCGTTACCAATCTATATTGGTAAATAGATTTAAAAATATAAAAGTCTAATTGAATTGAATATTTATTTTGTGACTGGAAAATCTTGGCAACGAACCTTTGCATCGACTAATAAACGAGAGGTTTAAAAATGAATGTGTCAGCAAAGATTTAGTTAAATTTTTATTTTTTATTTTTGCCGTGTCTCTTCATTGTTTACGAAAGTTTTCTGCAATCAGTAAAGACTGTCTATCAATCAACTTAGTTCTTCACAATTTATAGTCTTCTTTTGTTTTGCGACTGGGTTTTGAGTTTTCAAAACAGTTTGAATTTCGAACCCCTCATTATCCTTCGCCGCAATTCAGCCGATATTTTCAGCACATGATTTCTAACCCTTCAAAGCGAGTAGGCTCATAGACTGTAGATTTAAGCCGTGCGTAGACTCATAGAGTCGCTCTCCAGCGAAGTGTCGCTCCACAAACATGGCCTACTTTGCGCGGCTCGGGTTACCCTTTGTGCCGTGACGTCACTGATAGACCGCCATGCCAACGTCATACGGTAAGGTACGGAAAAAATGTAGATAATGCAATTTTGCGTACCAAAAATATAATAATAAAAACCATATAATACAATATATGGTTTTTAATATTAAGTATTAGGGAGGGACCCGTCTCTTATTTACACGGCTTATTTGGTTTGACAAAACATCGTGTTTAGTAGTTATCCAGTGCTCGAAATTCATTCAATAGTTACTAAAAATAAAGTAAAAGGAAAGTGAGAAAAAATACACGTGTTTAGTTTGTCCTTACGGCGAAATCTTGCACTAAAACGGTTAATTGATAATGTATTTTATAAACTGCATGAGTTTTTTGATAAAAAATAATGTTTGTAAGCCCCTAATTTGTTAAAATACTATTGCATATCCGACTTGGGTAGACTGTTGAAACCAAAAATGTATAAGAACTTAATGTACATAGTTATGCAATAAATATATCTTTATCTTATCTTTATCTTTTATCTTTATCTTTTATTCAAAGATTTTTCCTATACAAGGTGTTGTTTTGCATCCTCGTCAAAATTCAGGAGGTTGTCACACAAGACATAAATAATCAATTAAAATTACGGTACTTAGTAAATTACTAATAAACGCAGATTTTTTTGGTTGTTTATGTTTGTCAGTATTTCAGAATAACCCCCTTAACGTGGTTTAGGGAATAAGAAATGATCGAATAAACGTTTGAGATTGTTTGTATTTGTGGAGGCGCGGTTATAAGGCGAGAATCAGAAGGCCCTAGTTTAAAACACGGGTTTTTCACACTTACCGATTTCCGTAAATGAGATTAAAAACAAAAATAACCTACCAATTTTATTATTGATTCGGGACGAGAATCATTAGCATAGTAACCTCCTTAAATTTGACGAGGTTGCAAAACAACACGTTGTATATTAACCAAACACATCAAGAAAGTACCTACAGTACTCTTAATATTAATTACCTCTGGGAATCAAATCCGTAACCCGTGACAAAAAATCCGCTTAGCCTTCAAAGTTCCTTACAAAGCCGTTCAGACTCCTATTTTTACTAACCAGAATTTTATTCCCACTACAAAGACGTTACATGGTCGTATTCCCCAATCCACAAGACGAGAGGCAATTACCCGCAAATAACAAGAAAAATAAGGGAAATTTTACCTGCGGTGGTACTCACCTTAATAATATTCCTTAGAGACTGATTGGAGGTTCCAATTCCTCCATATTTATGGCTCGCCTTTCGTAAAATATAATAGGGACCACTTAATACTTGTATTGCTATAAGCTGAATTAATTACCGTTATTAAGTCTTAACTTAAGAGGAGCTCTCGCCATGGTAGCGTGTAAGAATTATGTGAGCATTAATTTACTTGCGGGAAAAGATTTGTGAGGGTCTGAGGTTGTTTTATTCTTTCGTGATATTATAATAGGCTAGCTAGTAGTAGAAAAGTAATTATAGCATTGTAAGAGTATCCTGTATATTTTTTCCCGCTTACCTTACGAAACGATGCGGACAGGCGGGACGGTCCCGGACGGGAGTAGTGGCATTAAGGGGGACGCGCCAAGGTAGCCCTCCCCAGCAAAGTTTTCTACTTTTTTTGCAATTTTCAAGTCTGTGTTCGGTTGTATGGTGATTAAAAAATGAGTCGCGACCGTTTCCACCTAACCGGTAATCAAAAAGAAAAATAAAGAATAAGAACAATAAAAATTTCCAACTAAACCTAATCCTAAAATTTTCCTTGTCAACAGAGCAATGTCTCTGGTCCCGCCTGGGGGCGGGGACTCTCCCAGTCCGCGGCGGGCAGTCAGCCCACTGCTAGAGATGCGCCGCCCTCACTGCACTCTAGCCTGTGACTACTGCGCGGCTATACTTGAGGACAAGTTCAAACGTAAGTAGATGTAGTCATATTGAACGGCAGTCAAGTGGGTAGGCCAGTCAGCCTACTGCTAGAGAAGCACCGGCCTCACTGCACTCTACCCTACAACTACTGCACAGCTATACTTGAGAACAAGTTCAAAGTAGTTCAAGTAAGTATTTGTAGTCATATTGATTAGCAGTCAAGTGGGTAGGACGGTCAGCCCACTGCTGGAGATGCGCCGCCCTAACTACACTCAATCCTGTGACTATTGCGCGGCTATACTTGAGGACAAGTTCAAACGTAAGTGGATGTTGTAGTCATATTGATTGGCAGTCAAGTGGGTGCGGTGTGAGCCGGTCTCACTGTACTCTAGCCTGCGACTGCTGCGCAGCTCTACTTGAGGATAAGTTCAAACGTAAGTAGTGGGACATTTCGATGGTCGACCTGGTCAAGCTATAAAAACTATTTAGAGTGTTATAAATATGTTCCTATATTGCCCGTTTCAAAAATATAATCTTCCTAGTCACAACGGTTTACGATATTGAACCGTCTTAAACGGGTAAAAATACGGTGGTACGAGTAACTGACATGGAAAAAGTCCTATATTTAAGTTACATAAATTGCTCTACTCCCATAACAGGATCAAGCGCAAATAGGATCATTTTTCATACGTGGTATCTCATATAACATCGGGCGTGAAGCATATTTTTGCCATAAATCCTTCCGTAAAATACTCTATAGGGACTTTCAAGCTTACCGTCCGGCTGCAATCGTCCAGATTTACAGGAAATACAAAGGACACCATGTGTTTTGAATTCCGCCATCGAATTTAAAAAGAAACGGTTCTGGTTCGATTCTTGTCAACTAGAGTTAGCATAGCATATTTAGATTTTTTCGGGCTAGAGTATATTGGAAAAATCCATAGCTTTGGGGCGTTTCAGTTTTTTTTTGTTGAATGTTTTTTATAGATGTATCAGATTCGGCGACAGTGAATTTCGTAACGTAGGCCTAGGATTCGGTTTAGTAAAAGTTCTGGAATGGCGACCGCGAACCGGAAGACGATGCGTCGGAAGGCCTCCCACTAGGTGGACCGAAGACCTGGTGAAGGTTGCTGGGATCCGCTGGATGCGAGTCGCATGGGACCGGTCAATGTGGTAACACTTGAGGAAGGCTTATGTCCAGCAGTGGACGTTTTTCAGCTGAAATGATGATGATGATGACTAATGTAGTTAATAAATTTCCATAGATATGAAACAATATAATACGGCATAATAAGAAAATATTATGCCGTATTACTAATAGTAGTGGCAACTAACCGAGCAATGGCAGCATTGAATGCAATGCTATGGACATTTGATGAATTTGCATATAAATGGCTTCTTTGTAGACAGTTATATTATGATATGATAATGTCATCATATGTATATAATAGCAAGGAAGTCGAAGGTAATAGACGCCCTTAAACTTAATCTGCACATATTGTGTTGCTGTACCTAATCGAGAAATCGCAGTACGTAATGCGTTCCTCTGGTTCCTAGATGTTTGGCAAATTAACATATAGATGGCTTCTTCGGGCGCTCTAACTGCTGAAGGAAATTGTTCGAGAAAGCTGCACTCAATAATTTGACTAGTGGTAACATTCACATTTGGTAACATTTCATTGCTCATTGCAAAGCAATGATAGCTTAGTGGTGTGACCGGCTGGACGGCGAAATCATAGGTCTCAAATCTTAAGTTCGAACCCAAGACACGCACCTCTGATTATTCGGATTCATGTGCCTGTTGTATAATTATCACTTGCTTCGGTGAAGGAAAACATCATGAGGAAACCAGTATGCCTAAGAGATATTTCTCGACGGCATGTAAAGCTAAGTCAGAGGCCCATGGGCGATAAGGCACTAACCACACGATAAAAAAGTTTGCTCATTCGTAGGGTTACCTTCTTGTAGTTACTGTTTCGGTGTTCTATCTACCAGTTTCCAAAGCCGCGTCCGCAAAGTATGACCATTCCAGTTTGACAAATCTATAAGTATTTGTGCTGCACACAAATACTTATAGATTTGTCCGTGTCCGGAATTTTTACCGTACCGATTTAACTAATCAAAGGATCGGTCGGAAAAGCTAGTGCAGCTAAAGAGCTGCTCTTGTTTTTCTTGGGCAAACGTAGGAAAATAGTAAGTGTAAGTGTTAAGTAGTTTCAGGGACGTTGTTTCATGAAACTTTGAAATAGAAAACTAATAATTTGATATGTTTACCACAATGTTAAACGTATAACTACCATCCGAACATAAAGATAAGCCTTGAATAATCCGTAATTTTCTTACCTTGATTCACCAGGAAGCGCCGACATGCGCAACAGAGGCACTTCCCCATTGTCGGCATCACCGCGACAGTCACTCACCGGGGAACCACCCTGGACCCTCCCGGATGACGACCGACCTGACTTCTCTGCACTCAAGGAAAATATACAAAGGATCAACAAGTAAGTAAAAGGAAGGGTCTTTTCAAATTGAAAACGTTAGTTAGGGAAAGGCTATAGCAACGCATCATGTAACCTGCCGTGTTTAAAGTACACTCACACGTGCCGTTACAACCACGCAAGAAACTTGCTTAGCAGTTTTTCATAATTTTTCACCCACATTGCAGAATTGCGCGTATTTCGATGTTCTGAAAGAAAATCCCACGATACTTATAAAGCTAGCTATATGGTATAATCTACAGAAAACAAAAACAAATCTACTATTTATTAAAATTATATTATCTATTTACTATTCATAAAATCTACAGAAAACACAAACAAATTATTTATTCTTATGTTGAAAAAACAACGCGCAACAGTGACAGACGCTGAGATAGTTTTTTATATTTTTTTATGTTTTACCTTGAGAATTATGATTGATAATGTGTTACCGTGATTGAGTTGGTGATCTTTTATATAAAGTATCTTTTAACTAGAATCTAAAAATATTATGTGATCCTATACAATAATCTAAAATCAATTAGAATAATAAGCTAAAATTCAATAGACACTAACACGACCAGCCGGCTTATTACGGGTCAAGGCAAGCTCGGGACTGATTGAATTGCCGCTTGGCTGCGGATTGGATGCACTTGTGTTGGGGATACCACAGGCTTACGGGGCGTGATAATACTATACATGGTAACAATAGAAAATGAGCTTAATCCTAGCCACAGGCTGCGTTGTGGGGCTTATAACAGGTCAATTTCACGGAAAAGCATTTGCTTTGAGAAAATGTTGAAAATAATTGTCACCTTATTGTCTAAACTAGGCCTATTGTCATAATTTTAATAGGCAAATATTGTCATCAAAAACGTATTAAGTATAACGAGATTTACGCGCGCCTCAAATCGGATGGGGTCCGAGAGGGCCCATGCGCCAGGGCTGCAGGACTGTTCGAAAGAGATTCCGTGGCCCTGGAACACAAAGGGCTAAGAAGGAAAATGGATGGCTTTTAGTCAGTACAAGTCTGACACTCCCTCCCGCTCTGCCCAGAGCGGGGGGTCACTTGATGACTTCCCATCAGTAAAAACAAAAAAATAGGTATCAAAATCCAGAAGTGACCAGCATTTTCACAATAAAGATATTGATTGGTGGAATTTTGTACATCACAGAAAAAGTTATTCGGTAATTAAATAACCACCCGGTCAAAATGTATGGAAAATCTGTTTTAACTGACCACGTAGTAACCGTTTGTGCATGTGCGTCTATGTACCGCTCTGTATAATCCGAGCCTAGGGTAAATCTCTGATGTGGTTTTTCTGTGACTTACAAGTTTTTATTTATTGTACCAGGGACTGTGAAACCTCGACTCGTCTGGACATGTTGCTGACTCAAGTGGAACAGTATGCCAATAACCTGGAGGCTCTGGTAGAGGAGAGGACGTCTGATTACCTTGAGGAGAAGAGGAAGTGCGAGGAACTGCTGTACCAGCTTCTGCCAAAGTAAGTTTTGACGCTTGAAAAGTAGAGGAAGTTTGCTAGGGACTAACTGCTGGGGAAGGAACTGTCTTGGAAAATATTCGAACAACTACAGATGATAATTTATGTTCATCGAAAATACAAGCTTACGCTGTTTTTGTGTCTTAAATGGATGTTTAGGATGCCTTCGCAACCTAGCTCAATGAAGATCATTGCTCATCTACGTTTTATTTCCATGAAAATAAGCGTCCATCTTTTGCTATCTTTTAAGGACAAGAGGACCCTGAAAAGGACTAAACCAAGGTATTCTACCAACTGGAATGTGTTGATCTAACACATTCCAGTTGCTCTATAACTTGCCATTCTCTCCTCAGAAAAACCGATCTTCATCAAAACAATTTGTCCTCAGGTCCGTAGCCTCCCAACTGATAATGGGCCAGCCCGTGATGGCTGAGACCTACGACCAGGTTACGATCTACTTCAGCGACATCATTGGCTTCACCCAGCTATCCGCCGAGTCTACCCCGCTGGAGGTCGTTGACCTGCTCAATGATCTGTACACCAGTTTCGACTCTGTTATTGAAAACTTTGATGTTTATAAGGTGAGTTTGTATGTTTTTATGTGGTGACCTTAGGAATTTTATAGTTGTACTGTTAAAAGTTAAAATTTGACACTGCTTATTATACCTTTAACAATAAACGCACCTACGATACAGGAGAAATTTCCTAGGCAACGTTTTTAAAATAAAGAAACACATGTCGTGGTTGTGAGTTTTAGGCTACAAAGCATAGAAACACACGTGAATAGAAAAGGGAGGATCCTCCCACCAGAAAAGTGTTTTAATTGAAGGATGTGGTCAGGCTGTTGTTTAAAATAATATCTCGGAAAACTCTGCCTACTCTACAGGATTTTGTGATATTTGACATAAGATTCTACGTGGCGTTGCAGCCGTCGCCACATAAGCTAAACGATTTTCTGCGATAGTCAGTCAAGCTGCTGCAAAGGAGCTCGTGGCCAAATAATAGCAGCCGCACCGGTCAATCTACTAGGTTGAGCAGTGCTTGCAAAGGTTGGTCAGTAGATGGGTGACCACCCATTACATACCGAGTTTCCTCCGTGTCTCGGAAAGCTCGTTAAGCCGTTGGTCCCGGCTGTCATTTGTAGATCTTTGACAGTCGATGCCCCAAAAATTCTGACTACCAGTATTGCCAAGCGGTATCGTATTACCCTGTACTAGGTGGGTTGTGGAGGTCAGATAGGAAGTCGCTTCATGTAAAATACTGACAGCTGCATCCGGTTAGACTGGAAGCCGACCCCAACATTGTTGGGAAAAAGGCTAGGCAGTAAAATAATAAATGTACAGTCAGGAAGATACAGTGCCACAGATAAGCCCAATTACAACAAGTTGAACAGTAACACACAACACAATGAGCGTTGTATTCATTCCATCACCTCCACGTACTTTATTTCCCCCTATCATAGAAGTGGAACACCGTGATGTATCGCACGCGATATGAGCGGTGGAGCGGCCATCGCTCATCGCAGTTTGCGTTATTAGATGTAGTGCGTCCGGAATTTATCTATGAGGATAAAGGAAGCCATTTTTAACTACAAAAAAATGATATTCTGTTTCTTAGCACGTTGGCAATCTAAATTGATACGAACTAGAATTTGGCTACAAGTTTGGGGTTTAATATTGTAATTAAACCCTTGAAGACCATGATTTTTAGGGTTCCGTACCCAAAGCGTCAAACGGGACTATGACTGAGACTTCGCTGTCCGTCCGTCCATCCATCTGTCACCAGGCTGTATCTCATGAACCGTGATAGTTAACAAGTTGATATTTCTACAGATAATGTATTTCTGTTGCCGCTAAAACAACAAATACTAAAAACAGAATAAAATAAACATTTAAGGGGGCTCCCATGCAAAAAAGTGATTTTAATAAATAATGGTACGGAACCCTTCGTGCGCGAGTCCGACTCGCACTTGGCTGGTTTTTTATGTTTTCTTAGGGAGTCGATGCAACTTTTTTATCAAATATATTTGGCCTAAAAATCAGCAACTCGAACGCCGCCTGCTGATGCAGTCATAAGATCTACAGGTGCGCAAATATAAGTTATTTCTCCAGTGTAATCTGTGAGTGGAATAATAAAATACTAGAAAATTCTACTTTCTAGTATTTTATTCTTATTCCACTCATATTATTCATCTGCTAGTAAAAGTCGTGCATCTGATTGTTAGAATTCAGGCTAAGATACTAAGCCACTAATAAACTAAGCTAATAATTTTGATGCTATAATTGTGAGTTTACTGTTAGTAGAATTTAAACTATACTATACAATTTTAAAACCAATTACATAAATCTGGAATCAACAAAATTTCCACTTATTCTAGCTGTAAAACAAAAACACAAAATTAAGAAACCTAAAATGCCGCCACAATTTCACAGCTACTCAAAAGGCAATCAGTAGAATATTCTAGCAGTAACCACCAAAAGGGACAGGGCAGAGTAATCAAGGCATTATTAACTAGTGACCTATTTAATTCCGTATTGGACCATCATGGAATATTAATTAGATTCTGTCGGGCGGCCTTTGTAACTAATTTACACACTGATGACATTTTAGACCACACCCTCTGGCATTTAAACCTAGCGGCAGATTAGGCTATTCCATGTTTTTTTTATAGAATTATATTTTTTATGCTTCGGTGGTCTAGTGGACGCAAGGGCAACTGTTGACCATGGAATTCTGGGCTCAATTCCCAGGTCGGGCAAAGTGTTATTGGGTTTTTACTTCAGGAATTGCTCAGTAGCAGCCACGGAGTCTGGACTTGTCCCCGGTTGATCGGCTCGCCCCCTATTAGGTATATGGGATTTAAACACAACAGGCGAAATGTGGGTGTACTATTAGTTACACTTCTGCCTGACCAGGCGTGATGTTAGGTATTTGTATATATTTTTATTTCCTTTTTTTGCTCAAATTCTAAATAGTTTGCCAAGATTAAAGAT
This sequence comes from Cerastis rubricosa, assembly GCA_949152445.1. Taxonomy (NCBI): domain Eukaryota; kingdom Metazoa; phylum Arthropoda; class Insecta; order Lepidoptera; family Noctuidae; genus Cerastis; species Cerastis rubricosa. The sequence goes on from OX424547.1 coordinate 8,918,459, forward strand.
GTTTAAATAACTTACAGGCATTTATCACGCAGACGTGAAAACTATGGAAATGGACTAGAAGGACACTGACGTTTCTGGTGATGTTCTCCGGAACATCAGCAGAAGGTACCGCTAAGGAGTGGAGTCCGTGCCGGAGTCTGTGTTTCCCAATAGCTACAATGTAGGGGTCTTTACGTCAAGAGTGAATAGGTTTCTTCTAGGCAAACGTGCTTCACCGTCGACCTCATCATCGCTTACCATCAAGTGAGATAATGGTCAAGCGCGAGCCTAAAAAAAAGGTGATGAGGCTTCGCTACTTGCGTTAACTCACAACCTATAGTATAGTTAGATGTATGAACTTAGACGAAGCACATGGAGTATGTAATGATGGTGCCTACTTCTATGGCACAAAGGCGTGCGTTCTGTTCATACTTGAGAGGCTTATGTTGTATTGCCATACAACCTGGCAATGCTGCCAGTCTCTTGGGCACAATACCAGCTGACAGCGTTGAGGAGTTTTTTGACGCCCTTTTATAGTTTATTGTTAGTTTAGTTGTTTGATTTATTAGTTTGTTAATCGTCGTCGTATATAGTAGTTATTATGTCATAAACTGTCTAAAATACTAGATCAATTTACGACTTTTTACGAATTCCACTGACTCGGTAGATCACGGGGCTTTGTTGTGGAAATGTTACTTCCGTAAAAATAAATTGGATATTTGTATGTATTATGCATGTAAAGCAATTGTCGTATTTGCGAGAATTGCTTTTTTTATCCCCCAGTTCTCAGAAACTTAATTTAATTTTATCAAAAGTCTGTGATTTCATTCATTCTTTTCGAACTTGATTAATACAGATTATAATTAAATTCTAGCTTTTATTTTTTATTCAATTCGAATTGGTTTCATCCAATCAGTGAGCACTGTTACGTTGTTAAATTCAGCTAACGGTCCAGTAACTCAAGACAATAGAAAAATTGTTTTATTCAAAAATATTTTTTGTATCCTTAATAGGATGGGTAGGTTGGTTTAGTAGGTACACCCAGTCCTTTTCATCTGTATTACCCGGCCATGTTGGGGTCGCCTTCCAGTCTAACGGAACGGAACAGAATAACAACTGAAATCTGCAAATTAGCTTATTGATATGTGTTGCGGCCTATTGCCTTACGGTTAAACGCCTTTACAACACATGGATCAGCAGCTAATTGCAAGCAGTATTCTACTAGGCGTAATCGTACTTCGCTTGTTCCTTGATCCGTATTGGCTAAGCCACTCCACTACCAACATTCTTACTGTACGCACCATTTTTTCATTAAACCATTTTTTATGTAATTTGGACTTTAATTAGCCCCAGTGTATAAGCAAAATATACATATTGGTGGCCCATGAGGGGAAATACAATTCAAGAAAACCAAAATACGAAGAAAAAGCAGCAAGAAAACCGGAAGAAAAAACTCGCTGACACGTTGCCGGCCAACTGATGCGCGGGTTTCTCTGGCGTGATTGAAGATTGAAGAAGGGTTCAAGATCCAAGGTGCTGTGGCCAGAATCATCTACGAGTTCAGGCTGAAGCGACCAGTGATTCAGCAAAAGAATCACATCGCGCAGCGCGCTTCGGACTTCTGCGAAATCAGATAAGTGCCCTTTCCTTCCTATTTTCCTAATCTTCACACATCGAATAATTTCCTATATCCTAAAACCTTTAAATATTATTCCTAGTTATTGGGAGTCAAATTCATTTGTGCAAATCAAGGATTAAAACGGAATTATAGAAAATTGCATCATCATTTTATACTTTTTGTCAACATACCTTCAAGTTAAAAAATATTTTCTTTGTTCAATAAATTAGATTCATTCGTTACCAAACGTAAATCCAAACGTTATTTATACGTATAACATCACGCCTGTTATACCCGAAGGGTTAGGCAGAGGTGTACGTTTATTTATTTCTGTAATTATATTAGCGTGTGGAAAGTAGGAATCCAAGCAATACATTATTCCTACTGACCTACTTTCAAGAAAGCGTACTTTGCAGGTCCAAAGGTCGTTAGCGTTTTTCCTAGTTCGGTGATATAATAAATACTTATATATTAACGCCGATGATTTCAGATTGATATCTGCGCCGAGCCGAGTGCATTATCTCGCCGCTACAAACAGCTGTGCGAGCGTAACCGGTTTCCGTTTGCCAGGTGTCGTCGAGTCGAGGAGCGTGAGCCATTCTTTTGTTACCTAATTAGTTTGTTGTGATAATTTATTGAACTTAGTACTTAGAACTTTTGTACGTGCGAGTTCACAATGCCTAACGAATCAGTAGATAAATGTCGTTTGAAAGATTTAATTGTTAAAAGATCGTCTGCCAAAGGTCAGATAACGAAATTTAAGCATTATTTAGGTAGTATTTCAAAGCTCACTGAGCTGAATACTATACAAATAACTGAGTTAAGGTTAAAACTTGCAAAATTTGAAGCACTGTCAGTTAGGACTGATGACTTGCAGAATGAGATCGAGGTTTTAAATTCAGACAATTTAGCAGCTGAAATTGATGAACGCGAAAGTATCGAGTGCGACATTATTGTCAACATTGCCACTGCCAAAACATTAGTGGATAAATTTTCAAAGATCGAATGTGAACATCGACGTAGTTCCATTCATGATAATTCTTGTTGTTCGGATAATCAAGCAGCTGGCGTAAAATTACCTCAAATCCAAATAGCCAAGTTTGACGGTTCTTATTTTCGATGGTTGGAGTTCCGTGACACTTTTGAGAGTTTGATACACAAGAATGAACATATAACATCAATTCAGAAGTTCCATTATCTCATGTCGTATCTAGAGGGTGATGCCGCAAGAATAATTACAAATCTTGAGGTATCAACCGCAAATTATTCTGAAGCATGGAAATTACTTTGTAACCGTTATGACAATAAAAGAGTTCTAATAAATCACCACTTTAATTCACTAGTCAACATTAAACAGCTTACACGTGAATCAGAGAGGTCCTTGAGATTTTTAGTTGACCATGTCACTAAAAACTTGCGTGCTTTGGCCAGTTTGGGACAACCCACGGACAAATGGGATGGTCTACTTATTTTTATTTTGTCGGAAAAGTTAGATAGTAATACGGTAGTAAAATGGGAAGAATATATTAAGCATATAGACGAAGATAACCCAACGTTAGAACAGTTTTATAAGTTCATGACAGACCGCGCGGATGTTTTGGAGTCATTAAATCGCAATAAACAAGATAGCAGTCTGCCCAAGGTATACATAGCCGGTGCGCGCAGTAGTTCTATGACCGTAAATAGTCAAAAACGTCCCGGTCAAAATACTTTTACAAAGTCATTTGCTGCTTCTAATACTAAATTGAATAAAGCTAAAAATAATAATACTAATAGTTCTAACACTTATTTATGTGTTATTTGCAACGATAATCACAGAATTTTTGATTGTCCCACTTTTAAGGCAAAGGGGATAGATGAAAGAATGCTAGATGTTAATAAATATAAACTGTGTGGTAACTGCCTTAGGCAAGGACATCATGTAGGCGCATGTCGCATGGGACCATGCCGTGAGTGCAATAAAAGGCACCATAGTTTGCTGCACCGCCCTACGGCATGCACTGATGTTAATAACCTTGTAGCGGTAGACGAGATTAACTTTAATAATGGTGAAACAATTACTAGTTTCTCCAGACGAAATTCAAGTCAAACACTTTTATCAACGGCCATGATTGAAGTCTCGAATCCATTGACCCAGCAAAAGGAGAAGGTTCGAGCGCTGCTAGACTGTGGCAGCCAATCATCCTTTATTTCTAAAGCATTAAAGGAAAGGCTTTCAGTAAAATCTATACCTATTGACTCGCTAAAGGTCGTAGGAATTGGAAACTCAGTTTCTTCACACATTGCCGAAAGTTGCAATGTGCAAATTAAATCTCTGGATTATAAATACAGTGCAAAATGTTATTGCCTTATTTTAAAAGAACTTACCGGTTTAATACCAAAGTACCCGGTCAATATTAATTCATTGAATTTACCTAAAAACATTGTGCTAGCTGATCCTACATTTGGTCAGCCTGCACCTATAGACGTCTTGATCGGCGTTGATTTATTTTGGGACATCCTTGGTGACGAGCAGCGTTCTCTTGGCCCACAAAATCCAAAGCTGATAAATACGCAGCTAGGCTGGATAATATCCGGACCTATAAATTCATATGTTTCTAATAAAAATACTTATTGCAATAAAGTCATTGTGACAAATCAAAATGATTTTGAAAAATCATTAACCAAATTCTGGGAATTAGAAGAGGTTCCCACAAAACGTGTAATGAGCGAAGATGAAAAGATTTGCGAAAAACATTTTATCGCTCACACTCGTAGAGAAATCACGGGCAGATTTTGTGTAAACCTACCACTTAAGGACACTCCAGACTGCCTGGGAGATACTTATAACTTAGCTAAAAAACGGTTGCATTATTTAGAAAAGCGTTTTAGAAAAAATCCGCAATTAAAATCTGAATATGCAGAATTCATTGACGAATACGCCGAATTAGGGCATCTTTCCTTAGCTAAAGACATACAAGGCCCATCGTATTATTTATGTCATCATGCGGTATTAAAACAAGAGAGTGAGTCGACCAAGTTGCGTGTAGTTTTTGATGGTTCCGCAGCGTCCACGTCCGGTTATGCTTTAAACGATATCTTAATGGTAGGCCCGACCCTCCAAGACTCTCTCTTTGCTATACTAATCCGTGCTAGACAATACAAGTTCCTCTTAACTGGGGACATTGAAAAAATGTACCGACAGGTTCTCGTAGCTGAAAAGGAACGTTGTCTACAGCGTATTCTATGGCGGGAAAACGAGTCGCAACCTATTAGAGCTTACGACTTAAATACACTCACTTATGGCACCGCAAGCGCCAGTTATCTAAGCACACGTTGCATATGGCAACTGGGTGAGGAACAAGATGATGCAAATATTAAATGCATCATCCAAAAGGATTTTTACGTGGATGACCTAATAACGGGCGCTGATAACCCACAGGATTTACGTTACATTCAAAAAAGCGTTTCCGAAGCTTTAAGAAAAGGCTGTTTTAATTTAAGAAAATATAAAAGTAACAATCCACTCATTTTTGAAAATCTAAACTTAAATCAAGACAACTTAACTATTAGTGAATCATCAAGTACTCTTGGTCTCGGATGGAGACCATCCAGCGACACATTATTTTTTCCAATAAAAAACTTTACGGTTGATAAACAAGCAACGATCACGAAACGGTTTGTTATGTCAAATTCCTTCAAAATTTTCGACCCTCTAGGAATCCTAAGTCCGGTTATAATTCAGCCTAAAATCATACTGCAAAAGATGTGGCAACAAAAATTTGATTGGGACGAACCAGTTACCAAAGACTTGAGGGAAGATTGGCTAAAATTTACAGACAATCTAAAGTATTTGCATAAATTTCAGATTCCTAGATTAGTATTATGTGACAAGCCTGATTTTATAGAATTGCACTCGTTTAGTGATGCATCCCAATGTGCTTATGGTGCGTGTGTATATTTAAAATCTATAAATTGTAATGGTGACAGCACCATAAAGCTATTATGCGCTAAGTCAAAGGTATCGCCTATAAAACCGACGACAATACCACGCCTTGAATTATGTGCTGCACTATTGGCCGCTAAACTTTGTAAATCTGTTGTAGATGCACTCCGGTGCAGGCCGGGAAGGTTAGTACACTGGTGTGATTCCAGTGTCGTTCTGAGTTGGATAAACAGTGATCCAACAAAATTAAAAATGTTCGTAGCAAATCGTGTATGTGAAATAGTTGAACTAACTAAGGCATCATCGTGGCGTTATGTGCCCACTACAATGAACCCTGCAGATTTAATATCAAGGGGAGTGGATGCAAAAAATTTGTTATCCATGGAAGTATGGTGGTCAGGCCCTAGCTTCTTACATCAAAATGAATCTAACTGGCCACTGTTAAAAGAATGCATGGTGAATGACTTACCTGAACTAAAATCATTCATGTCAATAGTTCATAATAATAATTTAATAGATTTTAATAATTTTACGTCATTCAACAAACTTCGAAACCTGATTGCGCGTTGTCGGCGATTCATATTTAACATGAAGAATCCGAATAACAGACATGTAGGCATACTTACAGCAGATGAGCTGCTGGAATCATTTCATTTACTATGCGTTATTGCCCAGCGTGAGTCTTTTCCTACTGAATACGATTTACTTATAAAGGGTAAACAACTACCGGCTCGCAGTAAAATTTTATCGTTGTCTCCTTTTTTAGATAAAGATAACTTAATTCGTGTCGGTGGACGCCTAAATGCGTCCGCATGTAATTTTGAAAAAAAGCATCCTATACTTTTGCACGCTGCGCATAAATTAACTAAATTGTATTTTGAAAAAGAGCATCTCGTGAATTTTCATGCAGGCCCTCAATTGCTATTAGCAACAGTTAGGGAAACAGTGTGGCCTGTCAATGGTAAAAATCTTGCCAGACGGACAGCCAACAACTGCGTGCGATGCAGGCGCTTAAGTGGCAGAACGCTGTGCCCGAAAATGGGCGATTTACCTTCACAGCGCGTGAGTCCAGACTTTCCATTTTTGTCCGTTGGGTTGGACTTTGCTGGACCTTTTTTTATTCTGAATCGTAAAGGTCGTGGAAGCCGCTTAATAAAGTGTTATATGTGTCTGTTTGTGTGTTTACGTTACAAATGCATTCATTTGGAGGCAGTTAGCGATTTAACTAAAAATGCATTTGTGATGACTCTTAGAAGGTTCATTGCACGTAGAGGAAAACCATCGGAAATATTTAGCGACAACGGTCGTAATTTTGTCGCTGCCGCGAAGGAGATAGGCGATTTTATCAGACAAAATACAGAACCAATATCTGATTTTGCAAGTCAACAGGGTATTAAGTTCAATTTTATATCTACTTACGCTCCTCACTTCGGCGGCATTTGGGAAGCCGGTGTTAAATCGGCTAAATATCACATCAAACGGGTCATTGGCAATAGTAATCTAACATTTGAGGAAATTATAACGTTGTTTGCACAAGTGGAGGCGATTCTTAATAGCCGTCCCTTGTGTCCTTTGTCATCCAGTCCTAACGACCTCCTCTCCTTATCCCCAGGGCACTTCATGATAGGACGGCCGTTAACTGCGCTGCCCACGCCTGCCCTGGTAGAGAAAGATGGCAACCAACAAAACAGATATAAACGCCTTGAAACAATAAGGCAGCATTTCTGGCAGAGGTGGCAGAAAGAGTATTTGTCGGAGCTGCAGCAGCGAACGAAGTGGCGCAAAGGAAATGCTCAGCTTAACGTGGGCGATATGGTACTACTTGCGGAAGATAATACGCCTCCACTAAGCTGGCGCCTTGGTCGAGTTTTGAGGCTGTTCCCTGGACCAGATGGAGTAGCACGAGTCGCCGAAATCAAAACTCCTCGAGGTTGCGTTCGTCGGCCGTTCACCCGACTATGTCCGCTGCCTACCGCTGAAGAACTAAACGCTTGAAAGGAACCTTTCAACGGCCGGGAATATGTTGCGGCCTATTGCCTTACGGTTAAACGCCTTTACAACACATGGATCAGCAGCTAATTGCAAGCAGTATTCTACTAGGCGTAATCGTACTTCGCTTGTTCCTTGATCCGTATTGGCTAAGCCACTCCACTACCAACATTCTTACTGTACGCACCATTTTTTCATTAAACCATTTTTTATGTAATTTGGACTTTAATTAGCCCCAGTGTATAAGCAAAATATACAATATGTTTTAATAACTTCACGCATAGATTATTTTTTTTAGTTTTTTTTCTTTTTTATTTCGTCTGTGTGCACATGTAAGTGGGCACGCCCATTATGTCTGGAGGCTATATTAATTCTTGAATATATATTTTAATATTTTATTTTATTATTGGTGTGTGTTAGCTAAAATGTGACACTAATTTGATATAATGGATTCTTTGATTATCTTAACTTGAACACTATTGTATAGAATCTGGTTCTTCTAACCTAACAGACAAAAAATGTGTTACTGGGGATTTTGTTCCGGGCGGGCGTTTTGGGGGCAGTCCCCCAAAACGCCCGCCCGGAACACACTCTCTTGTAATTTTGACGTTCAAAAAGGGCTAATTATCAGCCTAATTTGAATAAATGACTTTTGATTTTGATTTTGGCTGTATTTTATATGGAGCGACTACGTAGATAGGTAATAAGTCAGATGACTAACCCAATTAGTACTGGGTACTACGGTACCCTTTGTAAGACTGGTTGTCAGACTTTCGGGCCACTACCTGTAACGACGGTCAAAGATTTACAAATGACAGTCTGGAGAAACGGCTTAACGTGCTTTCCGAGGTACCGAGGAAACTCGGTATGTAATGGGTGATCACCTATTTACGAACCAACTTGGGCAAGCGCGGCTTAACCTAAAGATCGACCCGTGCGGTTATTATTATTTTAGCCTCGAGCTCCTCAAATCATTTCTTGTTTTTAAGGGTTCCGTACCCAAAGGGTCAAACGGGACCGTATTACTGAGACTTCGCTGTCCGTCTGTACGTCCGACCGTCCGTTTGTCACCAGGCTGTATCTCATGAACCGTGATAGTTAGCCAGTTAAAAGTTCTACAGATTATGTATTTCTGTTGATAAATGCCGCTATAACAACTAATACTAAAAACAGAATCAAATCAATATTTAAGGGGGTTCCCATCCAAAAAAGTGATATTTTTGTTTGTTTTTGTATAAATATTGGTACGGAAACTTTCGTGTGCGAGTCCGACTCGCACTTGGGCGGTTTTTTTTATTATAGTTTGAAATCAATGCTCATCTACAGATTCTCGAGAACATTATTTAACCTCATATATTTGAACTGGTTTCTTTGTCCTAGGTGGAAACCATAGGCGACGCATACATGGTGGTGTCGGGTCTGCCGATGCGTAATGGCAACAGGCACGCTGCTGAGATCGCGCGCATGTCTCTTGCGCTGCTCAATGCTGTTCGCGTAAAGACAGTGCCCCATCGGCCTGGGGAGAGGCTGCTGCTCAGGATTGGTATGCATACAGGTAAGGAATAATCGTGATTTTGATGATCATGAGAAAAAATCAGAATCTCGTAGAGCAGCGGTGACCCAGTGGTGGCAGCCCCGACTTACAAGCAGCAAGCCGTGGGTTTGAACCTAGGTAGGCGCATTACTTTGTGTAATTTATTTCATCACCGCAGCTCTCAAAACGGTGAAGGAAAACATCGTGAGGAAACCGGCATGTCCTAGAACTAAAAATTCGAAGACGTGTGACATCTGCAAACGCGCAATGGGCCCGCGTGGTGGATTGCAGCCCACTCCCTCTCATAGAGAGGACGCCTGTGTCCCAGCATTGGGAACATTATAGGCTGATGATGATGATAATGATGAGAAAAAATCCGGTGGAATATGATAAGGAGCTGAATGCACCCTGTCAATTGTGGAGCGCTGTCTTTTACACGCTGTATATTTAAATATATACATCGTTTGGGTTTTGCCACTTGGGCTAGTGGTTGTAAGCGCGATTGCTGAGAATTAGCTCCTGGGTACGAATCCCAGGACGGGCAAAGTAATATTGGGGATTCAGAAATTTATTAGTAGCAGCCACGGAGTCTGTATTTGTCCCAGGTTGATTGCAATAGGCTTGCATTGGACTTAACTGTCGAAATGTGGGTGTACCATTACCAATACCTCTGCCTAACCGTTCAAGGAGTGATGCTATGTTATGTGTGATACTAGTTTACATGAAATTCAAAGAATCCATTTTTCGCGCCAGTTTTTCGCAATCTAAGACTGGCTCCTAAGAACAGGCATATACACCTAGTTTAGGACTCAGAGCATTAACATAATTGTGACCTAGTATAAGCCTTATATGCTCTTAGTCTGCGGATTATGTGCTGTGATGGCTTTTGGTGAAATAAAGTATTTATTTATTTATTATTATATTTAATCGTGATAGCAACAATTCAATCTGCGCATCACGCTGCATTTTCACGTTTCCACACTAACCCATCTCCTGAAAGTAGTATCACAAGTTCGAATGACTTATTTACATAATATATTACGGGTTCAATTGTCCATGAACCCTCAATATGTTAGTAAAGCGATGCCTGTTGGTACGCCCCCACAGCAAAACGCCCACCATCGTTAGACTCCTAATAAATTGAATGGAACATCTGCTGAATATGACGGTTAACGTATCACATGATTATCTACCCACGTAGTCAGGCAAATGACCTAAATATGTTATGCCAGATGTAGTTTACAACCTCCTTGCTTTGATGATAAACTTATTTATTTATTTAGGATCTCCAACAAAGGATGTACACAGATCATGTGAAATAAATAATGGACTTAAAAAGTATCACGTAGGTGAACACCTTCACTTACAGGAGAACACAGCATGCATAATTGAATTTACATCTAAGCTAACAAAATTATAATACCATTAAAATAAATTGAAAAAGTTGAAGAGAATTAAAATTAAAAACATAACAGATGATATTAAATAAATGAAAAATAAAATATTAATTAGAGGGAACTTTGCGTTTTCAAGAAGATATTAGAAACTTCACATTTTGTTAGTTTTTGCCTTTCACTCGTACTGAAACGTCTGAATAGGCTTATTTGTAACAATAGTCATGAAATAGTCATTCTATTTATTTATTGTTAAGGACTTTTATACAATTGTACATGCCAGTCCCACCGGATCATGTAACGTAATAATACAAACTTAACTAAATTATGATAAGCAGCTCCGGAGTTGACCGATGATGCTGTATTTGGATACTAAGCATTCACTCACACTGAAGTGTGAGTGAATGCTCATTCAGTAAGCGAGTGAAAGCTGTGTTCACACAGCTTTCACTCGCTTACTGAATGATAGAAAAAATTAAAGAAAGAGAGAAAGTTTATTTCTGTGTCATTTTGACAAATGAATGTGTATTTAAAAAAAAATTGACTTTGTCTTTGATGACTTATTTATTTTTCTTTTAATGATGATGATCTTCTTTAATCGTTATTACACAAGAAAGTAGTTACAAATTTGTGTGAAGTCCCTGACTTCTGTGCTAGGTGAAAGACCTGTGTTACAAGAGCCAGTGCTCTCTCCCAGGAGGAGATATTACAGAATCTTATACAATAAGATTAACAAAAATTTTAAAAAAAATACTCAACTCAAATCCATTCACTCGAGTGAAGCGACTGATATCCTCTTAAACAGTTAGACCTAATTTATGCAGAAAACTTGAGCCCTGTTTTTGAAACGTTTTCAATTAAAGCCCTTAAAACTTCCCAAAAGTTTATAGACGCCAGCGGCTTAACTTAAATACTTTTACTACCTTTTAAGGGAGTAAATATTATACCCGCACAAATTTCGTAAAGTAGAAACTTGTTAGTCTACGTATTAAATGGTATTTAGCAATAAGATACTTCTTTAGATTGCCTCGCGTTGGTGCAGTGGTCACAAGCACGACTGCTGTTCGATACCCGGGTCGAGCAAAGTGTTATTGAGTGTTTTTGTATTTGAAGTGAAAACTTCATTAGCGGCGTTGTGCAATTTTGTGATGGGTAAAAAATATTAAAGTGGCGTCAATAATTCGTTAGACGGATTGACATTACGTTAGGAAGAAATTTGAACTTTCTGACATCTGTCATTGAGTTTAGATTTTCAAACCTGGAAAATTCGTAAGACGGATTGACATTAGGTTACGAAGGAATTTGAACTTTATGACATCAGTCATTGAGTTTGGGTTTACAAAACTGGATAATTATCTTATGCACAAACAAAACCTTCGGTTTCTCCAAAGAGGTATAATTCGTAAATTTTTAATGTAATATAAATTGTCATGTTTGTGTACGATAACGCAATAAATAAATATTGTATTTTACCACATAAATGGTAATACTTTTAATACTGATAATTAAAGCAATTGGTTCAAAGTTATTCCCTAACCATTCCAAAATATCAAAAATGTACAACGTTAATATTCAAGTTTTTACTTCTGCCGGCACTCCCGGAGTACAACCCGTTTTTTTTCCCACCATGATTTCTCGGTGGATGGCAATAGGCCCACCGCTTACTACATGGGGCTATTATAAAGGTTTTAGTTTAAACATATTAGAAATACTTTTCGTTTGTAGATTCAATAAATCTGTTTGTAAAGATTTCCTTTTGAATTTATTATTCTAACTCAAGTTTTACCGCAGTGGAGTTTTGTACTATTATTGTTTGAACTAATCTTCGAATAACTATGTTTCTGTGAAAAGTTCCCCGGTTCTCATGAGTATACATAGAGGTAATACTAAAAGTTTTGCTATCTGAAGAAAACTCATAATGTAAGGAGTTTATTTAATTTCTGTTGTAATTTTAGTTTTTGTTATTTTATCACTTTTTTTGTGAATGCTGGGTGACCAGTAATTGGAGACTATGTAAGTCCAGGACAGTAAACACCTTTTTTAAGTCAATGTTGTTCATAGAAGCTGTTAAAACCGATACTAACCTTACCTACTGAACCTTATTTCGTGCATATTGGACCTCATTTCTGTATGGTGTCGGAGTTCTGTATGGTGTCGGACGTAAAGAATAGCACCATCCCATGTCTTCCCGTGGGTGTCGTAAGAGGCGACTAAGGGACTTACCAGAAAATGGTCAGCAGCTTTCTCTGTGCTTTTGTAACAACCGTACTGCGATCGCCAACCCGCCTGCCAAGCGTGGCGATTATGGCAAAACCCCCCAAAATGTAAATTTGGCGATACTTGGGGGAGGCCTATGTCCAGCAGTGGACGTCTTTTGGGCTGAAATGATGATGAATGATGGACCTCATTTCACACGTGCAGCCTGTGGGTAGATTGCACTCAAAAATCGTACAGCGCCCTTCGCGTTCAATATGCGTTACGGGTATTGATGCGAAAAAGATGCGCTATCCTGATGCGCCGGGTGCGGGCCAGCCGCAATGTGATACTGCAGTGTGTTGCGAGCAGACTACACTGTTTGTGTGTGAATCATTGCTGCAAGCTTTCTACATCGGTGTTGAGCTTGAAGCAGGGATTCTCCTATCTATAAGGCAGTGTAGGTTAAGTTTACTAACATAGTTGTAAGAAATATTATTATTCAAGTTAATAATAATATTTCTTACAACTGTCCTGTTACTTCTTGATTAAAGATAAATAAATAAGTAGCTAATTTGCCTTGTGCAGAGTTTACGAAGTACGTGTATGAATACGGCTGGTTTCAAATAGATAAAGTCGTTTAAATAAAATTATATTAAGACTGGCTTATGTCCGCGATTTCGCCCGCGTGGAGCTCGGTAATTTCACACGGTGTCGTACTATGTCGCAATGTCGCCATGGCTACCGCTTTTGCCATTTTTCTGCTATCGTAGCTGGAACATCTTAATCGTATTTTGTATCGAAGGTGTGTTTTAATTTTCTGCTGCTTGACCAAAAACGAATTATGATTATTATCTAAATAGATTTTGGATATGTTCTGGAATGAGTTTCACCTTTTAACAACTAAGTTTTAACTACACGTGGATTTGCAAATTACTAAAACATCTTCTGATATTCCTTCACATTTGTTTAGCGCTAGAAATAATGATAAAATTGAATCCGCTGGCCTACCATGACCTCTTAAAGCAATATTGGTTTACTCTAATTCCAGTGTGGGAAAGAGACGGAGCTATACAGAATGTCTAGCACCATCTCTTTCCCACACTGGAAAAGGAGTAAAACAATAATGTTTTAAGACGTCATGGTAGGCCATCAGTACTTAGTGCGTGGGTGTAATGTTCGCCTCGTGCAGCCATTAGAGAATGTACGTTTTACATTAAGGTCATAATCGTACTGCTACAATTGCGGTGTGCAGCAAGCTTGGTTAGCTTTTTCCTAGTTCTTAAAATGTATTATAACGTTCCTCTCCCGCAGTTCGCACCTTATTATTGATTTTTGTGTGTGTATGTTACCGGCAAAGCATATAATTCAGTTATTATATAGTAATCTATAGAATGACTGAAATCGACAAGGTTATCCTAGTCTATCTATACAACGCCGAGCTAGGCAATGAATAAATGTATGTTGTTGTTGTTGAATAAAATATTTAGTATCGTTTATTATTAAACTAGCCTTTGCCCGCAGCTTCGCTCGCGTTAAGAATTGATCAAAATCCTTTCTTAGCGGATGCCTACGTCATAAAATCTACTTGCATGCCAAATTTCAGCCCGATCCGTCCAGTGGTTTGGGCTGTGCGTTGATAGATCACTATGTCATTCAGTCAGTCAGTCACCTTTGAGTTATATATATTTAGATGTAAGTATTTCCTGTTTATTTACCACGGTTACCACGAGAGAACATAATTCGAACCCCCCCAAACAGATAATTTTCTTAAGTATTTTAAAATACATACATGTATTTTAAAATACTTACACTTAACATATACATGAGGTGGATCTTACTTACGATCAACGATTGTATCAAGAAATTAAAGGTTCCGTTGGATTTTGCTGACGGTCAACCACTTTTTACCCTTATGACCTACGTAATAAGGTTGCAAAGTGGTCCGTCAATGAGCGTGGTAATATCTACTGGTCTTTACCTTACTATGTCAATCGATACAGCACTTATTGGAAAACTTGTTATTATGTTAATAACATAAACATGAAATTCAAGACAATGATTTATGACAGTAACATGAATATTTGATGTCAATTTACCCCAATGTGTATCTTTTATTTAAGACACGGCTTCGGAATTGTTTGCCTAAGATCAACAGAGCTTAGGAGCTCTTAAAGACCTCAAATTATTTACAGAACTCTTTTAATTTGCTTCCTCCTTACCTCTGATTTTGTGTCGCTGTGAAAATCATGATGATCTACATTTCAGTTGGTATTGGTTTTCGTTGTTGAAGTTCTTAACCACGTAAGATAGCAACTTTACATGAGACTGCAAAAACTGCATAATTATACCTTTTTTACTGATTGCAAATCATCAAATGACCTCTCCCGCTCTGGGCGGAGTGGAAGGGAGTGTCAGACTTGTACTGACTAAAACCAATCCATGTTCTTTCTTAGCCCTTTGTGTTCCAGGGCCATGGTATCTCTTCTTCCATAGCTAAAGTTGACAATTATTTAACACTTTCTCATTTCCATAGGACCCTGTGTGGCAGGCGTCGTTGGGCTCAAAATGCCCCGATACTGCCTCTTCGGAGACACAGTGAACACCGCCTCAAGAATGGAGTCACATGGCGAGGCACTGAAGATTCACGTCAGCCCGAAGACCAAGGAGGTTCTGGATCTATATGACTGCTTTGACCTGGAGTGCAGAGGAGAAATTACTATGAAGGTAAGATTTTTTTGTGGTCAGTATATTCTGCTGTTTTTGTGGCAGGCCCAGAAGGAGTACGATATGAGCTAGAGTCTTTCACAAATACCGTTTTTTATGACTAAAAATTGTGTTTGCGAAAGAGTTTAGTCTGAACGGTGATACTTATGTCGAATGAAATGAAAAAGGAGAGGAGAAAACTTTGCCCTGCAGTAGTACTATTTTATAGCTCTCATAACCAAAAACCTTTATGCGATGCCCTATATTCTGAACCAAAGATTCTATATGAATAGAAACAGACTCTCCATAAACAAGTAACCATAATCTACAAGATTAATATTAAATTGCCTCAGTACGCCTATTATTTCTAGGATTCGTACAAAGTTGAAAGGGCAAACGAGCATTAGATTTCAAAAAATATTCAATACATAAAAATGTTTGGAAAATCCCGGTGAAACGAAAAACTCGAGATTCCGATAAAATATCAAATGAAAATAATTTCCGCAAAAGAAATCAGATACCGTGACATTTTACCTTCATAGACAACCTACTAGGAACTCGTTTCGATGTCAAAGGTCACTATAATAAACAAAGAGCTTTGTCTTGTTCTACCTAATGTTACATCATGAATTTTCATCAGAAGCCTTCGAGCTATAACGGGAATTTATAAGAAGATGGATGGAAGTATTGTAATATAATAATAAAACAAGAATATTTCGACTACATAAATCTTTAGGGATAACTCTGGATAGGTAATTTGTTATCGTTATTAATGTTCTTGCAACTAAGAGTACTAAAACAACCAAGGCTTACAAATTGTTTTGGATGTTTATAACATTATTAGTGAATACCACAATTTTGTTCACAGGGAAAAGGCAAAATGACGACATACTGGCTGATCGGAGAAAAAAAGCCAGAGAATCAGGAGTGTTACTATACCCAGACAAATCATGTGCAGGCCACTTTGGTGAACAACCCAAGCATCACATTCCAGGGCCCCGACAGTCCTGCATCGCACTCCCTGACACAAAGTCATAGTCCAGAACAAAATGCACCAGATACCAAAGAAAACCATAGACCACTCGAACTACAAAGCGAGAGAGACCGCATTAAGCATGAGATAGCAACGTTCGTTGCCAAAGATTTGATCAACAACATAGATATAGCTGTTAGAGAATTTCGGAAATCGCAAAGCGTAAATTTTGGCACAACAGCCAACAAGCCATTGTGCAATGGAAGCGGAAAAGGCCTAATTACTCCTACTTACGATAAGGAACTCGTCATCAGCAAAGGTAAGGTTAGGGATGTAGTGAACAGATTCAACAGCTGTGGAATTGCAAACGATGGAATCAACAAGTGCACGAAAATGAAAATAAAAAATGAAGACTGAAAATCGAAGAAAGGATTTTACGCTTATTGTTTTTCCCTGCCCGGTCTAAAAAGATTTTAATACTTTAGAAGTGTTTATAGGGATTACTTATTTAATAAAAAAAAAGTTATTAGTGTATTTTGTGCCAAGCACATAGATTTTTTTTATAGTCTAGTCATTACTGTTTTAAGAGATTATTTTATTTATTAATAATAAATAGTACATTCTTAAGAAATAAATACATACATGTTAAAGGTAGTGGGTGACCAATTACCCTCCGAATTCTAGTTAAGTATTAATAGATGATTTTAAATGTATCTCATAGATATTATACGTGTAATAGTTTTAAGAAAAAAATCGCACAAGCGATTTCAAGAAAGATGTAGTGAGAAAATTCAGTGTGAATACTTAAAAGTAATCTATTGTATTATACACTTGGACCCTGTAGTGTTTTTACTGACCTTTTATACTTCCGTATCTTTCTAGTTCATTGTATACTCGTTGTGAAGTAAGAAACATTTATATAATATATCACTTTCTGCACCTACTTTGATGGTGTTATTACATTGTCCCTTTAGTGAACCTCAGGCTGTAAAGTCATAAAATGTTTTACGCTTCGACTTGCTACATATTCACAATTTCTTAATTTTATCCAAGTTTAATAGAGTTAAGTGGTTGTTAGATATTCTTCTAATTTTAGATTGTTAGTTGCGTATTTTATGCTGTAAGCATTTTTAGATGATTTCAATGTTTTCATAGAATCTGTTACTGTATAGCATAATAAGATGTATTTATTAGTCCTCTGGATACAATATAGGCAATCAATGGTTTATCAAGTTGGCTTGCTCTCTGAATATTGAATATAGTTAGGGACAAGTGGTGATCATTGCGTGTACATTCGATAATTGGCTGTATTATATTGCTGATAACTGCATTCATTGGTTCATCCACAATGTTTTCTCGAAATAAGTATTTACACAACGTGATTTATTTTTATTGCTACGTGGGATGCAGGTTGAATATTCCCCGGCTTGTAATTAATTTAAAATGTGGGTGCTCTGAGATTTAATACAAAACAGTAAAACGGAAACTCCATTTTAATTGGAACGTTACCTTTATTTTAAGCAATGGTTATTGGTTTAATTACAATATTGCGAAAGATTTTATTTTATGTTATTTTGTTTGTTGTAGTCAATATTTTTATATAGTAGCAATTTTAAATTGCCCGTGTTGTATTCTATGTGTAAGGTAATATTTATGTTGTTATTAAAAAAATAAACAATTTCTAATATAATAATTCAAAGATCTATTTTAGTCAGTGCTAAACTTTTGATTGTGATATTATATTATTATTAAAGTACAACTTATTTACCGGAGCTGTGAATTTAACTTTATTTTATTTTAATTATTATTTATGTCTTTGTCTGTTATGCAATGCAATCTGTTGCGTCTTTGTTTGAATCATAATAAATAAACAAATATATAATTACGTACTGTTTTATTTACTCGATTTTCTTCTTTTATTATGGTAGGCGTTTATCAATACCAGGACGTCTTGAAAGCTGGTTGGTCCCATATCATTGGGGTTCACAAACAATAAGATTTTTTTTGGGCTGATAGGAAACGCTGACTTCATCAAATTTCTAAAATGTTCCCACTTCACTACACTAACAGTGGTGCGGCTTAGTAGTGTGGCAGGGAAGGAAGGTTTCGACGTATAAAAGCGTTTGTATAAACCAATTTAGTGACCAGAGGGCTGGCATTTTTTGGTAAAGAATCAGCATTGCTATCCGAAGTGGTAATGCTGCCAGTCTTCTACGCACTTTTCCTGTTGACAGCGATGTTTACGCATGAAGCCCTGTAATTCTTTTTCCATATTGATTCTTGTACATAATATGTTATTATACACACACACATAGACACAAACAAACACAACACAGACTACACATACAACACACACACACACAAAGACTAAACGTTATTCATCATTTAATACTAAATAATTTTCTAAATAATTACAAATTAACATTGGATTGACGATTTTATTTCGAGCGAAGAATTAAACACTGGAAATCTCGTTGAAATAACTTGTTGTTGGAATTTCAATTAAAACTAGAACGTAAAATCCATAGATCCTAGTATCTGATCTAACCTATTTCAAACATTTTTTATTATCAAGTTCTTGTTTTTCAAAACTTTATCTAGACGACCTGTGTCCGTACCATGACGCTTAAAACATTATTGTTCCATTCCTATTCCAGAGTGGGAAAGAGATGGAGCTAGACGACCTGTATAGCTCCGTCTCATTTTCACTCTGGAATAGGAATGGAACAATAATGTTTTAAGACGTCATGGTACGGACGCTGGACGCTGTATTTATTCACATTTTCTCGGAGGTTTGTTGTTACCAGCTGACAGCTTTGAGAAGTTTTTGACGCCCTTTTATCATTTATTGTTATTTTAGTTTTAATAATCTAGTTTTATTTATTATAATGTATATAGTTATTGATCGAAATAATGAACTTGACTTCCGGAAACAATTAATACGTCTGTTGAATTTCTTTGAATCTGTGTGGTTAAGAATAAAAACATACCTTAGGAAGCTCTTATTGCGCGGCTGATTTAAGGTTTTGATACAAAAAGCAGCAACTCCTGGATACGGTACGCATTATGAGGAGGTTGTCCTAACCACCGACAGACTGGGCCATTATTGTTTTTATATTTTTAATGCTTAAGACGCATTAAAAAAAAATTGCAGCTGTTAAAAAAAAATGTGGACTACATGTTGAAGGAGGATGAATAAAGGAATAAAAATACTTACTTCCTCTATCCTACAAACCTTAATGGTCTCTTCAGAGTGAAATGTCTCTTTTGCGCGCAATCTATTTTGAGCTGACGTCTGCAGATTGATGTGGCCATCCCCGAGTCTTATCGATTACGAAATAAGGTTGGCGTTAGTGAGTGGACATAGAACTAGTCTGCAGTAGCATATCATAACATAACATCACTGCTGTAGACAAGAAGTGTTGAGCAGAAGTGCACCTAATAATACGCCAACATTTCGCCCACAGTTATGTTTAAGTCCCATGTAATAGGGGGCGAGCCTATTGCCATCAACCCTGAGAATCTGAGAAATTCCCGATGAAAAATCCAATACTAATTTGCCAGATGGCCTGGCGGGAATCGAACCTGAACCTGGGAATAGGACCTCATGGTTTGCAGTCACGATTGCGATCAACAGCAGCAGTCTCTGCCGTCTGCCGTTTGAAATCCAATGATAAATCGATGTATTCTACATATACTAAGGTCAGTCATGGGCTATAAGATACGTTCCACAAACGATAGGGCACTTAATGTCGTGTCCTGCGTGTCCTGTTGTTTGTTCATTACAAGAACATGGACGCGTCGAAAGCGCCAAACAGTGGCTCAGTTCTGGGCCGACCCAATTTGGATTGCCATCGAAACGTTACGAAGAAAAAGATACGTCTTTCAGGATCAAACACGAGATTTTACTACATCCATACTTCCATACTATATTATTAATATTATAAATGCGAAAGTCGCACTGTTTGTATGTTTGTTTTTTTGTTACCTTTTCATGACTAATCGGCTGATCGGATCTTAATGAAATTTAGCAAGAAGATAGATTTCAACCTGGAGAAAGACATAGGCTATATATCATCACGCTACGACCAATAGGCGCGGAGCAGCAATGAATAATGGTGCGAAAACGGGGAAAATGTGACACAGAAGAAGTTGCGCGAGACAGCTAGTACTACTATATACTATACGAAGTGGGTATTGCTATTTACTGTAGATATCGGAAAACACTCAAAACTCGTGAAGGGCTACTTCGAAGGATCAGCAGTGGGGTGCGGTTGCGACGTTGTGTCGCATACTATGCTCCACCTTCTATCCTGCCTTAAATATGTAGTCGGGGCATCTGCGCTGCCACCGACGAAGCCGTGGAAGCCGTGAAGTTTTGGCCTAATCAAATAAAATGTCGTACCAACGACATTAATTTAATAAAGTGGTAAAGTTTCTAAGTTTGATTGGAACTTCGGAACTACTGATCCGATTCCGGAAATTCTTTTAACAATGGGAAGCTATTTTATCCCTGACAGTCATGGGCTCCGTTAGAGTAATATGCAACCAAAACCCAGAGGAAGCCGCGGGCAAAGCTATGTGCTTATAAATTAAACCATTCAATCATAACTTTTTTCAAAGCTAGTATAACTGAGCTCTTCAAACTGTTTCCGTATCTACCTTATTTTGTTAAAATCGAGATCAATCAGACCTTAAATATCACTTGAAAGAGCTTCTAAATGCTAGCAGTTTATCGATTTGGGTCTGAGGTTGACAAAAAAAAAAACCGGGTAAATAACCAAAAGCGAGGAAAACTTATTTTCGTCGCTTTTGGTTATTCAACCAGTAGATAACAGTTTCGGAATATTTCATAAATGTAAACTAAGTAACCTTAACATTATATCGTTAATATAAATTTAATTTATTTAAGTAGGTATCACTTATTCGACAGATTTTCATGAAAAAATCTTTTTTCTGATTCAATTTTCGCTAGAAAAATCATATTTACATTTAGTGATTTGATCTTAAGCCGAGTGTCTGTAAGCCTGAAACTATAATCCGTTAAGCTGCTTAGAAATCTAATGTAAGTTGTCTGTGTGATTGGCTGACAAGACATTTGACAGATTAAAAGTTTTTCTGAAACCATAAGTCACCGACTATCTCATGAGCTTAACTGCCATGTCGGCAGCTTAGATATGATGTAGGAGACTTGTATTTCTATTTCAAAATTAGGTACAGATTCATGTTATACACATTTGTGGACATGGTTCATATATTGCCAAACCTGGTATTTGCGGCCCATAGGCATAATGGCACCTCTGACTTGACTCTACATGCCGTCAAGAAATATTTCTCAGGCATGCTGGTTTGATTTCCTCACGATGTTTTGCTCCACTGAAGCAAGTGATAATTATACAATACGCACATGAATTCGAAAAATCAGTGGAGCGTGTCTTGGGTTCCAACTCGAGACCTATGACTTGACGGTATCTAATAGGACTATCACAACCAAAGGTAACAAGCTTTAATCATGATGATGATGATGACAAACAGTTTACTTTGCCTATTACACAGGTAAAGAAACCGACCATACCTTTGGTGTCGTGGTGATGGAAGTTTAATCTTTAAAGGAACTTATATCCGCCCAAGACGATAAAAGTAGATTAAATGGCCATTCCATGTTTAACTGCACGGACGACGTCATTCCTAGTTTAAGTGCGGTTGCATCTAACGGCTTGTCCGTACTTATTACGCGCGATAAAATTCTTACCGCTTGGCCACAACCACCATGCTCAAGCGACATGCGTGTTGTCACAAGACAACGGAGAAAACAAATGAAATAAGTTTTTTGAAGCATACCACGACTTAAGGCGGACACCGATTGTTAGCAACACAACATTTTCCAAACATTTTAATGTGTTCGCGAGCGCACTACGCGCCCACTGCGCGTGAAAAGTATGGAAAATGTTGTATTGCATGTTACCTTACATGTTGTGTTGCTTATCATCTGCACCCGGCTTTACATGTTGTGTTGCCTAAAATCTATACCCGACTTTGCGGAGGAATAGTTTTTCTACGTGAAAAACAAATTGCCGCGCGCACGTGTTGTTTGACGATTGTCGCATCGCCTGAGGCAATGAACGAGATCCAACAGCTTGTCGGTTCTTTTAACGTGCTATAAACTTCTAAGCGCCAGCGATTCAATCGCGAGAAGATTGGGAGGCAAGGGAAAATGAAGTCCCATTAAAATCCGTTCCACAAACAAACCTGCATTTCATATCCCAGTAACAATACAGTTCTAGAAATAACAAGCTATGCTGCAAAAACGCGCCAGCAGTTACAGCACAGAATAGATAGTACTTCCAGTAAGTCAGTTCCATGCAATGACGGATAATCCACGCAAACATAGACACGATTCACGTGCAGCGAGTGCAAGAGCACTTTGATTGCTTGACCTGAAAGTCAGGCAGCCAGTCTTACCAAAGGGT
This sequence comes from Cerastis rubricosa, assembly GCA_949152445.1. Lineage (NCBI taxonomy): Eukaryota > Metazoa > Arthropoda > Insecta > Lepidoptera > Noctuidae > Cerastis > Cerastis rubricosa. The sequence continues at coordinate 8,941,240 of OX424547.1, forward strand.
ATCTTATTACCCAGTACTAACTGGGTTGTCGAGGTCAGATAGGTAGTCGCTCCATGTAAAATGCTGATAATCGGCTGCATCTGCTGAGACTGAAAGCTGACCCCAACATACCAGGCCCCTCAGAAAGTATTGCGAAAAAAAGTTTTTATATATGGGAGACTGGCCAGTTATTATGTTTTTCGAAAATATGATTATTTATAAGTAAAAATAAGTAAGTTCCAATTTCAAAATTTCCCTCCACATTTTTTGCGAGTTAATTCAAAGTATTGTGTCTCACTGAAATATGGATCTGCGCCGGGAACATTTTAGAGCTATGATTTTATACGATTTCAAGTGTCGCCTGAAACCGGATGAATCGTACGATAGACTTCAAATGGCATTCATGGATGAAGGCCCTTCCAAGGCAACCGTGTATCGTTGGTATAACGAATTCAAGCGCGGTCGACCAACTTTGGGGGATGACGAAAGAAGCGGTCGCCCTTTGACGGCTGTTACCGAAGAAAACGTGCTAGCAGTGAAAAATTTAATCCAAGACAATAGGCGAATTACATATCAGGAGATTCAACACATATTGAAGATTGGATCGGGAAGCGTTCACGAGATTCTACACAGCCATCTTCGCGTGAGGAGGATAGTATCACGCTGGGTGCCGCACAACCTCACCGATGCTCAGAAGCAGGCCCGGGTGGAATGGTGCCGTGATATGCTTAACAAATTTGAAGCAGGCTCGTCTCGGCGTGTTTACGACATCGTTACAGGTGATGAGTCCTGGATTTATCAATACGACCCAGAAACCAAGCGCCAGTCGACTGTTTGGGTGTTTCAAAATGAGCCAACGCCTACCAAAGTGAAGCGATCTAGAAGCGGGGGTAAGATTTTGATCGCTAGCTTTTTTAATTTGACTGGCCACTTGGTATCAATTCCCTTACGGGATCAAAGAAGCATTAATGCCGAATGGTATACTTCCAAATGTTTGCCAGAAGTTTTCTCTGTTATAAGCAACAAGCGACCAAACACAGGGCTCCGCGGGCTACTGCTCCACCACGACAATGCACCTGCGCACACCGCACTCAAAACGAGGGACTTCCTGGACAGCACGCCAGTCAAACTCCTGGGTCACCCTCCTTACAGCCCTGATCTAGCACCGTGTGACTTCTTTTTATTCCCAAAAATAAAAAATCAGCTCAAAGGGATACAATTTTCGTCGCCGGAAGATGCGCTGGCTGGGTTCGAGCAGGCTGTAAACGAGGTGTCTGCGGCGGACTGGAAAAAGTGTTTTGAAAACTGGTTTAGGCGCATGAATCTTTGTATAGAGGCTGGTGGAAAGTACTTTGAAAAGATTTAATAAAAATATATGTACGTATAGAACAATTTTTTTTAGTTTCGCAAAACTTTCTGAGTGTCCCACGTATTTGCGTAAAGGCGAGGCAGATGACGATAGGTTGAATAGGTTTTGTCATATAATCTTCTCTAATCTAAAAAAAACTCGTGTTGCGGTGTTTGGAACCAAACTTCTCCGAAACGGCTGCACCGATTTGTACTAAATTTTGTGTGCATATCGGCTAGGTCTGAGAATCGGCCAACATCTATTTTTCATACCCCTAAAGCCCATCAAAATTTCCACGCGAACGAAGTCACGGGCAGCAGCTAGTATTTTATAAGAACGGCCTCATTCGTCGAGTGACACTGCTGTGCATGAAGTCCTGGGTTCGATTCCCAGGTTGGAGAAAGTGTTATTGGGTTTAACCATCAGGAATGTTTCAGTATCAAGCCGAAATCATTCTTGGTTGACAATAGGCTCTTCCGCATGACATCGAACTCCAATATATTTGGCGATATTTAGGTCTACCCAGTAGACCTGTAATAAGACCGCCCATTCCTTCGAAGATTTCAGGCGTGATAATGTTATGTTATAGAACCAAACTTCTGTACTGTGGCGACTTGCCTGATTTATAACATCGTAGAGATATTGGACTTTGAAAAATGATACGTATGTGTACAAACTGCGGGAATACACCCGTCTTCGGTGATCGATGAGAGGCGTGGCTTGCCATTGTTTTGGCATTACGTTCGTGTATTTTTTTTAATCGAATGGCGTATGTGAAACGATTTAAGGCGTAGATGGTAATACGTAAAAAGAAGAAAAAAAATATTGTTTGGTAAAGTCGGTTTACGGATGACAGTTTAACGTGACAACGTCATAACAAAACATTGATGAAATGATTGCATACTTTAATGAATAGCAAGCCGAACGCTCAAGCCAATCTTACCTTTCGCTCGCTCGTGCAGCGCTCTCGCTCCGATCGTAACGTTACAATAAGCGTAACGTTACAATGAGTCATCTTTTTTCGTGTGTCCATCGATTTATTAGACGTTGTCACGTCATAATTTCCGTGTGACATTTTCTATAGAAAATTATAAAGCTACCTCGCTGGTCCAAGTATCCTGCATGTTATGTGGGTGTACCCAATAAAATGACAATTGTTTTGACGAATTCGCCTTTTTTATTTAACTGTTTCATTGATGTAGCGGCAGTTCTGCTGGGTACGAGGTCTCGTGTTTGATATCCAGGTTAGAAAATGAGCTTATGGATTTATTTGCAAGAATTTCTTGGTAGCAGCCCATTGTTGATGGCAATTGGCTCGCCCCCTATTACATGGAACTTAAACATAACTGGTTGAAATTGGGAGCGTACTATATACATGCTCCTCTGCCTGACCCTCCGGGGAAATCAAGAGTGATGTTATCACATTATGATATGAATATATTCTAAACAAATATAAACTTAGTTGGCCCACCGTGTTTGCAGTAAGTAAGTCTGTTTAAATGAAGAGCGTTTACGCCTTACGGCATTTCTTACAAACTTTCAAATCCTTATTTTCCGAAATGACTGAACCAATTTAAATGAAACTTCATACGCATAAGTGGGATACATAGGTCTAAAAAGTTACTATAAAACATTTACGAATTGTTTAAAAAAAAAAGATAATTGGAAATTTCTGTTTCTATAAGTAATTTATATAGATCTAATTAAGCTGTAGCACTATTTTTTGAAAATGATTTTTTGTAACGTTTTAGACCTATGTATTCTGCTTATACGTATGAAGTTTCATTAAAATTGGTTCATTCATTTCGGAAAATGAGGACTTGAAAGTTTGTATGAAATGTCGTAAGGCGTTAACGCTCATATGCCAGCGCAACAGGAATCGAGAATTAATACCTGATGTACCACAACTTGTAGGTCCAATAAGTAAATCTGTTTGCTACTCAGAAATGTAATCGGCGGATTTGTACGTCTGTGTTTGTATATTCAATGATTCATCATCATCATTTCAGCCGCTGAAAATAGGCTCCTGCATTATTCAGCCGAAATTGGAGTAGTTCGTGGCTAAATATTAACAGCCGCACCGGTCGATCTTTAGGGTTAAGTCGTGCTTGCCGAGGTTGGTCCGTGGATGGGTGACCATAATTACATACCGCATTGATCCCGGCTGTCATTTGTAAATCTTTGACAGTCGTTACGAGTAGTCAGAAGCGAAAAGTCTGACATCCAGTCTTGCCAAGGGGTATCGTATAACCCAGGTACTGGGTTGTGGAGGTCAGACAAGGAGTCGCTTCATGTAAAATGCTGGTACTCAGCTGCATCCGGTTAGACTGGAAGCCGACCCCATGATAGTTTGGAAAAAGGCTAGACAGATGATGATGATGATATTCAGCCGATAATGAGAGAGTATATAGATAGTGGTGACGTAGGTATGAACGATGATGTGGAAGTAATCTTAGTAACACAACATAACAGCACGGCTGTAATCCTTTAATAGTTAGGCTGAGGTTTATCTAATACTGATACTGCTAGCCTAGGTCATCCCACTGCTGGGCAAAGGCCCCATGACTTCCAATTGTCTCGATCCAGGGCCAATGTGGACCACAGGTCGCTGGTATTGTCTAGCTCGTCCCGCCATCTTCTACGAGTTCTACGACGACGCCTTCTGGCTGTGTCAGGACTCCAGTAAGTGGTTATTCTGGCCCACAGATCATTGGGCATGCGGCAAACGTGGCCCTCCCGTAATTCGCCAGTTATGTTTAAGTCCCATTTAATAGGGGGCGAGCCTATTGCCATAAATCGGGCACAAGTCCAGACTCCGTGGTTGCTTCTGAGAAATTCTTGATGGAAAAACCCTATACCACTGCCTTTAACCTCATGCTCAGTAGTTGCGCTTGCTACCTCTCGACCTAAGTATGTAGGTTATTTTTTTCTTTTTAATTCTATAACTGGTAGTGTTACTCCCAAGTGCCCCTAAGCAATCAATCAATCAAAATATTTTTACTTCACAAAAGCCTACATGGGCACTTATAAAACGTCGACAAAAAGGTGTTCGATTCAGGTGGTCGTTTCGTATGGAGAAGAACCGGCAAGAAACTCCATGGAAACTCTTTTAAAATATTTTTAATTGTCCATTTTTAATGTCCATATTTATATGAGTAGTTTATCTAAATATGGATTTTGCATCCGTGTGATGCACAGTTGCTAGTCATCACCATCATCAGCCTACAACAGTCCACTGCTGGACATAGGCCTCTCCTATCCACTTAACTCGATTCTCGGCCACTCTCATCCAGTTGTTACGAGTTACCCTGCGAAGACCGTCGCTCAACCTAGCCTAAAGACTCCCCCACCAAGCAGGAAAAATAGAAAAATTGCGATAGCAAGAAGAACTCAACATCTGCCTAGCCATTTCCCAAAGTATCTTTGGGGCGGCTTCGGTCGGCTTCCAGTCTAACCGGAAGCAGCTGACTACCAATATTTTACATTAAGCGACCGCCTATCTGACCTTCACAACCCAGTAACTGTGTAATACGATATCCCTCGGTAAGACTGGATGTCAGACTTTTGGCTTCTGACAACTCGTAACGACTGTCAAAAATCTACAAATGACAGCCGGGACCAATGGCTTAACGTAAAACACGGAGGAAACTCGGTATGTAATTATGGTCACCATCCACGGACCAACCTCGGCCAGCACGGCTTAACCTTAAAGATCGACCCATGCGGCTGTTGGTATTTAGCTAGGAACAAGAAGACCTGCAAGTCAAAAAATACTTGTCGCTAAACTTCGCCACCGTTTAAGTTTTTACTCGGCACAAAAAGTAACATTGAAAAAGTCTTTAAAAGGGATATCAATTTACTAAAAGCTTCAGCATCGTTACAGGCACTTGAAGAAATTGCGACAAAATTTAACTGAGGCCCATTCTCGGGCAATTCCGTTTAATTGCCCGTTAGTGCCTGTTTCTAGTGGACTACAGTTTGCAAGATTATTATAGTTATTATTGGTACTATGAAACCACTTTAACTAAGTGCGTCGTTCGTCCAGTGGTCACAAACACGACTGCATAGGTACGGGGTTCGATTCCCGGTCGGGCAAAGTGTTATTGGGTTTTTCCATCAGGATTTTCTTAGCAGCAGCCACGTAGTCTGGATTTGTGCCCGGTTGATGGCAATAGGCTCGGATCATTCCCGCTAGTCCTACTAAACAGTTTTACGGTAGAACTAGTGGTAACAAAATTTGGTTCGTTCTCGCTAGTTCTACTAATCAGGTCTACGGTAAAATTAACGGGAATATTTTTTCCCACTAGTCCTACGAAATAAGGTGGTACAAAATCGTAGAACTACGTACTAAGTTCCATTAGTTCTACCTAATCTATTACACAATTCTACTTTAAAACTTAAAGGCTCTTACCAGCCCCATCGGAATTACATACGATTTGTGGCACCAGATTTAATTAAATTAAGAAAACAGACGTCGGCGTTCCGTCAACCACTTGTAACCGGCACCTTCCTTGACACTACACAAGTCAACATGGCTGCCCGCAACGTCTTAACGCCAGAGAGAATTGTAGACCGCTTCTCTTTCGTCTGTTTACAGTTTAGTTTGCAAAGTGAATCATATGAAGCCTTTTTGCAAAGACGCCGAGAAACTAATGGAGTTTTTGTTCTCACGATTACTTCGTTTTGGCGTAGGTTGTACATTCACTCTGTGCAAAACTCGCACTAATGAGAATTTACCCGCTTCGAATTTTCTAGTACTAAATTGGCACGAATAACCTCAGGTTACCGTGCAAGTTTACACTCGAAGATTGTGTATGATTCTGGTCTCCTCGTAGTTTGTGAGACTTTACTATCCTTGTTTCTCATTTTCTACTTGTCTTTGCAAATTTTCCACTAAGTAACCTAAAAAAAACAATTAGTTCTACCGTAGAACTAGTGGGGAATTCATAGGCTCGCCCCCTTTTACATGGGACTTAACATAACTGGCAAAATGTGGGTGTACTAAGAGTACACCTCTGCCGAACCCCTTTGGGATTACATGCGTGAAGTTATGTAATAATAATAATATTTTGTTTGGTGTTAAGGAACTTTAATTACCGATGAAAAGTTTCTATTTTGGGGGTGAGAATAATGTACCTAGTACATGATAGCCGTTTTCGCGTCGATGTCCCTCCACCCCGTATATTTTAAGGTGTACATTTTAAACTAAAATGGTACAGTTTTGTAAGTTTACTACATTAATTCATGAAACAAAGATTATATTGATAAATAAAGATTATATCATCTAAAAAAATGATCATTTTATTTTTTAGAATAGAATAGAATAATATTTATTTCTGAGTGAATGGTACAATAGGATCTTAATATTAAACAGTTTCACATACACTACCGTTGCCGATGTAGAAATATTAAAATTAGCATAAAAAGCCAAAGTGGCCAAGTTCTAGGCCGCAACAATGTGATTATAATAGTTTGTCATCAAAAACGCTAAATAAAGATATATCCCAATTAATGTAATTATAATATGATTTTAACCTCTATGTCCCAGCCGTTCCATTTATGGAACGGCTCGAAAAAAAAGTAAATTTCTAAATCGTTCTGTCAAAATTTACCTCTATGGTCAACTAGTAGTCGATTCAAACAAAATTAATCGTTAGTAATACTAAACGGCACAACATTATTAAAAAAAAATATAGAAACTCGTCTATGTCGAATGTCAAACGCAATGGCAACCCGTGTTATTATGTTCGGAAAAGTGTTGTTTTTGTGAGATATACGTTGTAAAACTTTGGTAAGTAAATGTATAGTATGTTATAAGTGTATAATGCAACTTTTTAGATAGTCATTTGCTTGAAAAAATAACAAAAAAATTATGATTTGAGCCAACAAAAAATCCTTTGTTGTGAAGTTTGTTAGCCGAAATAAAAAAAAATGTTTGACTCTTGAACCATGTAAAATGGTCTTGGAAACAATAGTAGCAAAGAAAAAATAGTGATAATTCATTATTTCATGTATTCGAGGCATATCTATTCATATTTATTGATATTTCAAGTATTTTCATGCTTTGAACAGCGGAATTCTAAAATGGCCGATTCTAACAAGAAGTTTGAGTTAGGATCTTATAAGAATAATGTATGTAGGACTCATAAAAAACACTGTCATTAGATTACTTGTATATTTGTGATGTTAGATATAAATTTTTGTGTAAATTGAATGAGTAGTTTTACCAAACAAAAATAAGCAACGAAAACAGACGTATTTGCTGCGACCTCTCTCATATCTATGGGATATGTATAATTCTCAAGTAGTTCTAAAAGAGTTGGTTATTATTAATAAATGACCCCGTTCATCACGAACCCGACACTGTTTACCGTTTAAGATTAGAGCTAATATAACTCGAGTTATAAGTGTTTATCTTTACGATATCGGATGACTCACGCAATGGCGTAATCAAGGGGCCCCCGAAGGGTTTCACGCGGGGTTTTACTGTTACGCGCGAAAGGACAGTGAGGTATAATGTCAAGTTGGAAAGTAGAGTGAAAAGTCAAAGTTTACAATATGATTAAATGTCAAACGGTTAATAAAAAATAATAAAATAGTACTACATGTCAATAGGTTTAACCTAACACACATATCAAAATATATCCAATTCTATTGATTTGTCTTCTAAATAGTCCTTAATGGTATAATATCTTTTATCAAGCAATAGTTTGAAGAGTATTTTTTTAAACATTGTCAGAGGTAAGTCTTGCAAACTATTTGGTAAGTGATCGTAAATAATAATCGACAAGCAGTATACATTTTTCTTAAATAATTTTAGTTTTATTGGTGGCAGCCGAAGTCTATCCTTATGTCCAGTTCGGCTATTTGGCCTGACTGTGCTTGTTTCAAATAAATTATAATGACTCTTAACAAAAATACACATTTCAAAAATATATAAACATGGCAAAGGTAGGATTTTAAGTTTTTGAAACAGTGGCTTACAGCTGTCTAAAAAGTGAGCCCCAAAAATTGCTCGTATACATTTTTTTGAGCTTTGAAAACGCTGTCAAAATCTACTGAGTTACCCCATATATACGTGGGACACTCAGAAAGTTTTGCGAAACTAAAAAAAATTGTTCTATACGTACATATATTTTTATTAAATCTTTTCAAAGTACTTTCCACCAGCCTCTATACAAAGATTCATGCGCCTAAACCAGTTTTCAAAACACTTTTTCCAGTCCGCCGCAGACACCTCGTTTACAGCCTGCTCGAACCCAGCCAGCGCATCTTCCGGCGACGAAAATTGTATCCCTTTGAGCTGATTTTTTATTTTTGGGAATAAAAAGAAGTCACACGGTGCTAGATCAGGGCTGTAAGGAGGGTGACCCAGGAGTTTGACTGGCGTGCTGTCCAGGAAGTCCCTCGTTTTGAGTGCGGTGTGCGCAGGTGCATTGTCGTGGTGGAGCAGTAGCCCGCGGAGCCCTGTGTTTGGTCGCTTGTTGCTTATAACAGAGAAAACTTCTGGCAAACATTTGGAAGTATACCATTCGGCATTAATGCTTCTTTGATCCCGTAAGGGAATTGATACCAAGTGGCCAGTCAAATTAAAAAAGCTAGCGATCAAAATCTTACCCCCGCTTCTAGATCGCTTCACTTTGGTAGGCGTTGGCTCATTTTGAAACACCCAAACAGTCGACTGGCGCTTGGTTTCTGGGTCGTATTGATAAATCCAGGACTCATCACCTGTAACGATGTCGTAAACACGCCGAGACGAGCCTGCTTCAAATTTGTTAAGCATATCACGGCACCATTCCACCCGGGCCTGCTTCTGAGCATCGGTGAGGTTGTGCGGCACCCAGCGTGATACTATCCTCCTCACGCGAAGATGGCTGTGTAGAATCTCGTGAACGCTTCCCGATCCAATCTTCAATATGTGTTGAATCTCCTGATATGTAATTCGCCTATTGTCTTGGATTAAATTTTTCACTGCTAGCACGTTTTCTTCGGTAACAGCCGTCAAAGGGCGACCGCTTCTTTCGTCATCCCCCAAAGTTGGTCGACCGCGCTTGAATTCGTTATACCAACGATACACGGTTGCCTTGGAAGGGCCTTCATCCATGAATGCCATTTGAAGTCTATCGTACGATTCATCCGGTTTCAGGCGACACTTGAAATCGTATAAAATCATAGCTCTAAAATGTTCCCGGCGCAGATCCATATTTCAGTGAGACACAATACTTTGAATTAACTCGCAAAAAATGTGGAGGGAAATTTTGAAATTGGAACTTACTTATTTTTACTTATAAATAATCATATTTTCGAAAAACATAATAACTGGCCAGTCTCCCATATATAAAAACTTTTTTTCGCAATACTTTCTGAGGGGCCTGGTATAATGCCGTATCTAAGTGCTGATGATACATAACCCTGGTATGCCAGCATTGCAGTATCCTGATTAACTGTTTGTTTGATTCTTTTCAAGACATATGCAAAACGATCTATTTTTACAAGAATTTTATCAATATGTGGTTTCCAACTTTTTATCGACCGTTATACCTAAGAATACACAATTATCTACTATGGTCAAGGGAGAATCTTTATAGTGAATGTCTAGTTCATTTATGTTTGCATTGTATGTTTGAAATTTGTTTTTTTACATCTATTATTATCAGATATAATAATTACACCTAAGCAAACAACAAGTAGTCAGAAGCTAAAAGTCTGACATCCAGTCTTACCAATGGGTATCGTATTACCCAGTTACTTGGTTGTGGAGGTCAGATAGGCAGTCGCTTCATGTAAAATACTGGTACTCAGCTGCATCCGGTTAGACTGGAAGCCGACCCCAAGATAGTTTGGGAAAAGGCTAGGCAGATGATGATAACCTAAGCAAACAACAGACCGAGACGTCGCTATAGGAAGTTGTAGAGCGACGTCTCTCTCTTTCGTACCGAACACGAGTCTGTTTTCCTTCGCTCATGATATTAGGTCTTTTATGTTTAACTTAATAAAAACAGGAGCAAAAACAATTTTTTAAATCTTCCTTCAAGTAATAAAACATTTTCACAACAGTTTGTTTTTAAAACGGGGTCTGAATTTAAAGTCAAAAAGTTTGACCTATGACTCGATAGATGGCGTTGTTAGGAAAGTGTGCACTTTCTGAATCGCGCTATGGTTTCGTTTCAAGGTCTGATATAGTCGGAGTAGGCTGATTACCGCCACCACCACCATGATCGTCAAATTACTGACGACCACGTTTAAAATTTTGAGATTCAAGGTAATTACATATTTGAGATGAATTCATCTCAAATATGTCGTTTCTAATTTTTTGGAGGGTTGTGCGCAAAACTTTCTTGTGTAACTACCCTTAATATTGTAATGATATATAATTACATGTTAGCACTTACGTGTTTTTTATGTGTTTTTATGCGTTTTATGAAAGTATGTATAATTTCATGAAATTAAATTGAACAGTAGTGAGATAACCAAGTCAAAATATTTTGTTGCAATAAAATTATGTGACTTTTTAAACTTTGAGAAAAATTTACGATAAACAGTTAATGTATACCGTGAGTATACTTATTTTGAAAGTTTGAATACATTAGGAATAGAGGTTTTTAAAGACAAGTCTTGTATTTATATAAAAATCTAATAGTTATTAATTCCATTCGCGAGGGTCAACCTGTTTTTAGGATTCCGTAGACAAATGGCTAATACAAAACCCATAGAGATTCGCTCTTTCCGTCTGTGTGTCTGTAAGTCCGTATCTCAGAGAATTTTTATTCCGAGACTGCTGGCACCACAATTCACCACACGCGCACGCATCGGATTTTTCTAAAATTGATATAATTTCGTGTAAGTGCAAGTTACTGGGCCAAAATTACAGAAGAACGATACTCTGCTGTGAAGGGAACAATTCGTGGACAGGAGGCCTCCGAAAAATCTACAATTTCTGGACAAATTACAACGAGCTGTGGTGAGTCCTTTACCTACATCCATCCTTGCTGTCGTTGTGCAATTTTCTACAAACGTATCTAGATACTCCGATAAGGTCCTTTACCAGCGCAGACATTTTTTGGATTTTGGAGAGTGGGTGTCTTCTATCAACAGCTACACAAAAGTGTTTTTTTTTAACTTTTATACCGCTTCAAGTAAAGTACCTGAATACACTAAATACATAGGTATACGAATATTCACCTTCTCGAAGTTTTCCAGCGAAAACTTTTTGAGCCCACCAACTATTAAATCAAGGGCTGTTTTTTGCTTGAAGAAATGTTGGTAACTTTAGAAGATATAACAATATTCGTTTATCACTAGCGAATCTCCAAGTATTTTGAGCTGAAGAATTTTTTTTAATGTGATTTTGCCACGACATGCTGGTTCTGGGTAATAAATAATAACAAGCCCTGACCTGACCTGACCTGACCTGACCTGACCCTGACAAGCCCGGTAGCTTGGACCCTGTTCCCGATACCGGTGGGCTACTATTTTAATATTTTTAAATGCTTTTTTATATAATTTTGTAAAAATATTTAAAAATATAATAAGTTTGTAAAGAAATAAATAAATGAGAATAATAATAAAAACATTTATGTCAGACAGTTGGTCCATATACCTTTGGTAATAATACAGCTTACGTAACTATGTTAGTACCTATACTAAATTACAAACATTTTAATTCATATATTTTCCTGCAGCATCAGACCCGCAGTTATGCATACGGGTCCAATACTCCAGGAAAACGTCGTCTGACTTATTCCCAATCACCTTCAGGATGCTATTGGCACTCGCCCAAATCCTGCGTAACAAACCGTTCTTTTTCGCATAATTGCTGAAAAACTAATGCAGAGGATAATAATTGTAAAGATAGTAAGGAGTCATAACATAACATCGCCATCATCTCCAATGGATTAGACAAAGGTGTAGGAACCCAATTATATTACATGATTATTATTATTACATTACATAACCGATTTTATTACTGGCGAAATGTGGGTCGCCATAAATAAAATCCCATGTAATCGGGGGCTAGCCAATTGCCGGCAATCGAGCACAAATTCAGAATTCGTGGCTGCTGCTGAAATTTCTAATGCAAAAACCCGATAACACTTTGCCCGACCCGGAAATCGGACCCAGGACTTCATGCTCAACAGTTGTATTTGAGAACTCTAGACCAACCAGTCAATAATGTCTAAAAAAGTTTCTAAAGATCTACTTAGACATGATCTTAAATTCTTTCACTTACTAACCAACAACGTCAATTACACTCAGTCTACAAAACATGACTGAGAGAGAGAGAGACTAAGTGGTCTACAAAACTTCCTGGTGTACTCTAAGTACCAACACGACATCAAAAGTTTCAAACCAACCTCATTTTATTATCACAAACATTCCAGACAATTATGCTCCATATTTATTGGTGTCATTAATGCTATCCGAGGATATTCCTTTGATCTGCGAAGTTACTAACGACCTCATCCTGTATTCTACGATAGTTCGGTGACTGTCGAACTTTGTCTAGCGTAGATGTTGATGACCCCGCGATCTAGCTGATCAATGTATGAAGCATCTAGGGAGTAGGGTTAAAGATCTCATGTTCCCGCCCTTGTCTCATGTTACTTGGGGTCCGCGCAAGACGTTTATTGACGTGACAACGTCTAATGAATCGATCAACGCCGGCTGCACGCACGAAAAAGGATGACTCATTGTAACGTTACGATCGGAGCGAGAGCGATGCACGAGCGAGCGAAAGGCACGATCGGCTTGAGCGTTCGGCTTGCTATTCATAAAAGTATGCAATAATTTCATCAATGTTTTGTTATGACGTTGTCACGTTCAACTATCGTCCGTAAACGGACTTCACAGACAACCATTTTTTTTTCTTCTATTCTTCGCCGCCATCCGTCAAGCTATAATTTACTCCTTTTTAGGGTTCCGCACCTCAAAAGAAAAAAACAGAACCCTTATAGGATCACTTTGTTGTCCATCTGTCTGTCTGTCTGTCAAGAACTTTTTTCTCGGGAACTCGTGGATATATCGAGAAGAAATTAAAACCATATATTTAGATTTACAGACCCTTCAAGCTGGGAAAAAATCAAACTTCTAAGTAAAGGTACGGACGTTTATCAAAATGTAACGGGTACTTCCCGTTGACCTAGAACTTTAAAACTTGGCAAGTAATATCGTGTTATACTACAAGTACTGGGATTTTTTTTTAAACTTAAATTTTTTAGAATTAAATAATTAAAAAAAAATTAAATAACTCGTATAAAAAATGTGAATTTGTATGGAACCGTCAGTGGGCGAGTCCGATTCGCATTTGTCCAGTTTTTCATTCATACCATTCCTCACAAAATCCATCCATCGTTTCGTTGGTCTTCCTCTTCCTCTCCATCCATCAAAATAATTATATTGAACACTATTAAAGATATATCATTTAAAATGTTGTAATTTACCTAAATTTGCATGTAGCAATCCCCAAAGGGTGAGGCAGAGGTGTACTTACAGTTCAAACTGCCCTAAGGTTCTCTAATTAGCTTTTTTCGCGAGCAATGTAAAACTTCAAACAACAAAAAGCGTCAGTAACTGTTGTTTGCAAGTTTTAAACAAGAACTTGTGACAAGAAATAATTGCTAAAGTTCCGCAGTTCTTAACTCAGGAGTTGGAACCTAGTTGTTTCTTTAGTTAGTAGCTATGCGAGGAAAACGGAGAAACACATCTGTTTATTTTTATTTAATTGTTTTAACACTTTTAAATGAATTAGGGTAATAGGATCACATAGGCACCCTAACATCCATTTTCCATACTTAATCGAAATCAATGTTCACGATTAAGATTCGCAGTCTTAAGAAGATAATTTTCTGTTTTTCCTTCATGGGTGTCGTTTTCATGGATTTCTGGTTCCCGCAATTAGCGGATCTTCGAATAAGGTACCTCCTCCAGCTACCTATCTTTGTCAAACCCATATTTGCATCCCCTTTCAATCAATGCTAAAGATGTTATATGTGCTGCGGGTTGTTCGAAAGAGATATTGTGGCCCTGGAATACAAAGGGCTAAGAAGGAACATGGATGGGTTTTAGTCAGTCAAGTCTGACACTCCCTTCCGCTCCGCCCAGAGCGGGAGAAGTCATTTGATGATTTCCCATCCTATTAAAGATGTTATATGTCACTTTAATCAATGTGAAAGATGTATTTAATTAATAGGTGTCCGGTACTTAAAATTTTACAGATGAAAAGTAGGCGTTTATATGTCAATTATAAACAAACAAGGCAGAATGTAGGCGTGGTTAGTCCGACTTAAGTTCAGTTCTTGAATAAGAATACCAGTGTGAGTCCCGAACACGATCGCATACCTCTATAATAATTATGGATCTCTGATTGTATCATGTTTTTTGTATAATATTGCCGCGCCCTAGAGGCGGGACCTAATAAATTACGGGCGCAAGCAAGCAATAGTATCGTATTTATTGTGTTCTAAAAGCAGTAGGGGGCAAACCCCCCCCTTCTTGGGGGAGGCCTATGTCCAGCAGTGGACGTCTTTCGGCTGAAATGATGATGATGAATGATGAAAAGCAAAGTATGTAGTGGTAACAAGTTTCAACTAGTATGCAAATATTCATATTCTCTTACCCAAAGTTTTCAGCCAAGCAGCACACCTTCTACCTACCTCCTCCAGGTATTTGCTAATGCAGTTTGAACACAAACTTTCTCGTATGCAAGTACTCGACGCATTGGGTGCACATCTGCGACTATTACTTCCAAACTCCTGCGTCAGGCTGTACTTACTTTAAGTGCTTCCAGACTGTTTCGAACTCCGTGTAATTTGCTTTAAAAAGTTACAGGAAATACCTACATAACATTTTCAGGATTACAGGATTAATACCGATATCAACTAGAGACAGTCGGAAAGAGCCTGTCCGCAATAAAAGCGAAGAACACGAAGTTTGAGTACCGCGCAAAACTGAATACTACAATTAATATTAGTGGTGGTGGTATATCGGCTTCATTATTCCGAGTCGATAAAAATCATCATCATCATTATTTTGCCCTTATCCCAATTCATTTGGGGTCGGCGTAGAATGTCTTCGTCTTCCATACTTCTCTATTACTCGTCATCTCATCAGACACCTACTTTCTTGTCATGTCATCTTTCACACAGTCCATCCATCGTTTTTTTGGTGTTCGTCGATGAGAAAGTCCTTTAAAATATTTTGCCACTTCCACACTTAGTTCGAGGGTGTGCAATAAATCAATCTCACTTATGCACATTGACTGTTTGCCCGGGTCCGGCACGGTGTTATTGGGTATTTCCATTATGAATTTCTCAGTAGCAACCGCGGACCCTCCTATTCCTCCTATCTGGATAATTCTATTTGGATTTGTGCCCGGTTTTATGGTAATAGGCTCACCCCCTATTACATAGGACTTAGTAGAATTGATTAGTCGATAAGCGATCGATAGGTTTACCTAGTAGAAACTATAGATCTACGTCGACTAATCCATTCTACCATCGATCGATGGCATTGATCGACGATCGATCGATTGGTGTGGTAACACTCTTAAACGTAACTGGTGAAAGGGGGTGTACTTGTTAGGAACACCTCTGCCTAACGGGGATTACAAGGAGTGATACTGATACACATTATAAGAATCAGACATTGACGTCCGCGCTAGTTTTCAACTCACTGAATAGACGCATTTCTTACCATTATTCGCCAAAAAAAAAAACAAAAGAAAGAAGCACTTTTATCAAGATGGCAATACTCGCTCAAGGATTTAATTCATTTGGATGAGTCTGAGATCAATCAAGTTGGATCCGTGACGGAAAATCGAACAAGAACGAAGGAGTTAGGGATGCACGGTACTTACACGAAATTGATACTTTTATCATCATCCTTAAGGTCCACCAACCGGACTTCTGTGTTAACCTTATACAAGTTTTACCCGCAATGGCAACAATAATCGATGCAAATTCAAGTATCGTCTCATACTTATTAATCCCTCTAAGAAATTCCATGAATTCTTTTGTGTCATTTTGTATTCTTTCGAGAAAACTGATCATGCAATTTAGGACAATGTACCTCTATACTTCTATACAGGGTGGAAACTTTCAGAGGGGCAGTAAGTGGAGTGCCTTTACCGCTGCAGCTTCACGAAAATGTGCTTAGGAGACTATCCAAAATTTTTTTGTGAAATTTTGATACACATTCGCAGATTTTCATTAAAAAAAATACCGTTAGTAAGAAAATGCCCATATGAGGTGGCAATCGATCCTGTTCCCTATAATGATCAAAAACTTCTATGGAACCAACCATCGTTGGAGAACAAAGGAGTCAGAAATCGCATAAAATTTTTCTTTCCGTTTTTAGGGTTCCGTACCCAAGGGTCAAACGGAACCCTATTACTGAGACTTCGCTGTCCGTCCGTCCGTCCGTCCGTCCGTCCGTCCGTCCGTCCGTCTGTCACCAGGCTGTATCTCATGAACCGTGCTAGTTAGCGAGTTGAAATTTTTACATATTGTGTATTTCTGTTGATGTCATAACAACAAATAATGAAAACAGAAAAAATCAAATATTTAAGGGGGGCTCCCATAATTTTTTTTATTTTTTTATTTTTATAAACAATGGTACGAAACCCTTCGTGCGCGAGTCCGACTTGCACTTGGCCGGTTTTTTTTTTACTTACTGCCCCGCTGAAAGTTTCCAACCTGTATACAAATGTGTGTGTTTCATCATCAGCCTATTATTTTCCCACTGCTGGGACACAGGCATACTCTCTATGAGAGGGATTGGGCTGTAATCCACCACGCGGGACCAGTGAGGGTTGGTAGATGTAACACGTCTTCGAATTTTTAATTCTAGAACATGCCGGTTTCCTCACGATATTTAATTCCTTCGTGTGTGTATTAATATATATCAATTGGTGCTAATGTCTCAATCCAAGCATAATAAATATCATATTAATTTGTGTCGGAGTATCGATATCTACTGTAAAATATCAGATCAGATCGTGCATCACTACAAAGAGTATTCCATTGGCTTTGTTCCAGTTTATTACACATTCATACGGAATTTGGAAATGTTTCTCAGAGTTGGGAATATACACGCTTCTTTGTATTTTGCTACCCTTTTGATCATTACATATTGGAGATGTTCATAGATAGTTTCTTTGATGGTGTGTATAGATGTTTTCTCTTTTTTTCATGCAGGGAAAATATGAGACTTGCTATTCAGTTCATACTTATCTAGATGGATTTCTTTATTTCTGGTCCAGGCGAGTGAGAGCAGCGGTGGCCCAGTGGTGGCAGCCCCGACTTACGAGCAGTAAGCGGTGGGTTCGTACCCAGGCAGGCGCATTAGTTTGTGTAATTTATTTCATCACCGCTGCCCTCAAAAACGGTGAAGGAAAACATCGTGAGGAAACTGTCCTAGAACTAAACATTCGAAGACATGTGACATCTACCAACCCGCACTGGTCCCGCGTGGTGGATTACAGCCCACCCCCTTTCATAAAAGGGAGGCCTGTGTACCAGCAGTGGGAACATTATAGGCTGATGATGATGATGAGTCCAGGCGGGCTTATCTATGTAGTGTAAAAGGGTCAGTAAAAAAAAATGGCTAACCAGCTAGTGGATCATAGAGATTTTATATCAAATCAAATCAAATCATTTATTGCATAAATAATGTAAATTTAACAGGTGGTCGAATAAAAAATAATAGACACAATTATGGACCCTGTCGGGCACAGCAAGTTTTAAATAACTAGAGAGAGGAAGACTGCTTCTATAATTTTCCTTGTCAAAAAAAGAGTAATTATACAATTATTATATCATTGATCTTGCCGGTTCTTCTCCATAGGAAACGACCAACCCGAACCGTGCACCTTTTGTCGACGTTTAATAAGGGCCCATGTAGGCCTATGTAAAATAAAATATTGTGATTTTGAAATTAACTATTTTAAATGTTTTATAATGCAAAAGCTTCGTTGGTCCAGTTGCAAGCGCTACTGCTGCGCGTGGTGTCCTGGGTAATCGATTCCTGGGTTGGACAGTATTATTGGGCTTAACGCCGGAGTCTGGATTGGCTGATGCCCTATGTCCCCAAGTTCCAAGTTCCCCTAAATACTTTTTCATAATGTATGATTTCATTTCCAATGTCCCAAAAATGTAAAATTAATTTATTTGACCTCTCGACCATTCCTCGTACTGACGTCTCTTATAATACGACGTAATGTCTAAGCTTTCGCTTACTATAAGCTCAAACCATATAAAGCTGGAAACATAATTGGTCTTGAAACTGGGAAACTTCCAAAACACGAATTGTTATCCAAATACAGCAATAACAATGGCGTTTGTATAATTTGCGAGGACGAAGAGATGTTGATGTCACGACCATAAACGTTGGAATATCCGCGCGATATAGGGGTAGGGTTGAAATGCTTTTGTGATATCAAGGATATATCCTGTACAGGTTATGTTATGTGATTACAATGTTGTGCAATGCAATTTGATTTCGAGTGAAAATCTTTAACACAACACTAGAATCTCGGAATATATTTCTTAAAAGGTCAGGCAGAGCTGGGAATTAAAATACAATTAATGCTACGATCTTGCAAAAAACGCACTGTCATCCGACTGTTAAACTACAAGCGAAAAAGCCAAAGTACGTGCACTGCAAACTAACGTTTATCACATATCATAACATAATATCACGCCTGTAATCTCCAAAGGGTTAGCCAGAGACGTACCTAAAGGTTAGGTTGACTGGTAAATAGTGACCGATACACTCATTCACTTTTATCACAAGCTGATAGGCCAGAGTCGCGCGCGCTCAAATTTTATACGGCTTTTGTATTACTGTGATAAAAGTGAACGACTAAAAAAATACGTTCTTTGTGAAAGCTATTTGTTACCATGAGTATAATCACGTGTTTAAGTATCGTTCACTACCAGTCACCATATATTTACATTTCGCTAATTATGTTAATCTCTCATGTAATAGGAGGCGAACCTATTACGTGGAACATTTATCAGTGTCAGCTGTATACTTTCGATAGTTGAAAGTTACAGCATTGAGTTCAGCTCAAAAATTAATCTACTCTATTATCCCAGATTTCCTTTCAATTTCCAATCAAAAGGTCAGGGACCAGGGTTAGCATTAAAAATTCTTTGTCCTGTACAATAAATAGTAATTGGCAACCCTGACATTGTAAGGGAAGTGGCCATTAAAGGGGCGGTTCTACGGCTAATAGGGATGCCTCTACGCTTTGGAATGGATTGTGCAATCAAAAAACGTGCATTGAGAATGTCTACGACCATTTAGTTATATTAGAATTCATGAAATTATATTAGATATTACGAGACGAGGCACTGATGATAGTTCGTGATATAAGTATATTTACTGTTATTATTAACATCATCACAATGGGTCAGATAGGCACTCGCTTCATGTAAAATACAGGTACTCAGCTGCATCCGGTAAGACTGGAAGCCGACCCCAAGATAGTTTGGGAAAAGGCTAGGCAGATGATGATGATATTAACATCATCTGCCTGGCCTTTCCAATGAGGAGACTGTTGTGAGAAAAGTTTTGAGTTTTAATGCGTATGTGTATAAAAGTAGAGGAAGGCCAAAGAAACCATGGATAGACTGTGTGAAGGATGATGTGGCTGGAAGAAAGAAGATGAAAGAAGAAAGAGAAGAAGGTGACTGCTGAGATGACGAGTAATAAAATTTCCGCGTCTAGCCAGATGTCCTGTCCAGGTCCATTTGAGGCGCACTGTCCCGTAGACTTCCGTCTAGTGAATCTTTTCGTAACTGAAGTAAATAGTTATGTTTGAAGGCTATGACGTCATTACTTATAGGTATTCGTGTAAAGATTGTACTTTGACAAGTATGATGTGCATGGAAGGTACGTACCTACCTAAATAAATAATATCATTGGCGTACAATATAATAATAGTAGAACATTATATTACAGACGATTCTGTTTATTTGGACATTGGTATTTATTTAAAGATTCAATAGAAATCCAATCTTTCAACGATAGAAGTACTTTTAAGAAAAGTGCCATTTTAGACGCAAACGAAAATCGTAAAGTTAGATTTATTAGTTCTAGACCGGCACGTTCTGCCTGTCTAGAAAAGCCGTGTCGAGACGTAGACATGATTGTGTACTTTTATGACCTATTTTATGATTCGTCTGACTGTAACTTTCAGGTGCGAAATTGGGAGAGACGCAGAGGATAGGCACCTGAAAATTCAATGGAAAAACGCTAGGCTTTTTAAAGAGGAAAAGTCCCTACGATTCAGCACCACGATTTGACATGCACTCAATTACAATCCGAAAGATTTTGAAAGAAACTCCTAAACCATGTCTTTCTTTTTAGACTATTTTCTCAAACATAATAATGAAATCATGTTTCAGAAATTCGTCTTCTCTTTACCTTGAATAACGCAATGAATGCCAGCTGTTATACTGTCAAAATTAAAAGTTTTGTCATTCTATGTTACGCAAAATACTCCGTAGGTGTAGCGTAAATAGGTTCCGAGCTAGAAAACTGTTTAGAACATTTCACCCACGCAAACGGTTCAAAGGCATGAAGGCGAACCTAAAATACAAAGCAAAACATTTCAAAATGTGTAATATATTTATTTGTTCTTTCACTTACTGGAAAAACTTTTGTGAACACATTTCGCACCTGTAACCCCCCAGGGCAAAGTCACGTAATGGAATAGAACACTTCACGCATATTTGGTTCCCTAACTAAATATGCGTGAAAATCTTCTTGGGTAGGGACCCAAGAAGATTTTTAGCTATTGATAATATCAATTTATAACACCCCATGGGATACAGAGGTCTTAATATAGCTGTATTTTGCTAAAGAGGGCAACAAAAGATTTACTTTAAGGCTATTCCAATTCCTGCCAGGGCTGCGGGTTGTTCGAAAGAGATACCGTGCCCCTGGAACGCAAAGGGCTAAGAAGGAACATGGATGGGTTTTAGTCAGTCAAGTCTGACACTCCCTTCCGCTCCGCCCAGAGCGGAAGAAGTCATTTGATGATATCCCATCCTAAAAAAAAAAAAAAGGCTATTCCAATTAGTTTCAAACTTGGTCACGGATAAGTCATGTTAAGAAATAACATTAAAATAAGAATGTACTTCTCTTCTGCCCTCAAAAACGGTGAAGGAAAACATCGTGAGGAAACCGGCATGTTCTAGAACTAAACATTCGAGGACATGTGACATCTACCAACCCGCACTAGGCCCGCGAGGTGGATTACACCCCACTCCCTCTCATTGAGAGGAGGCCTGTGTCCCAGCAGTGGGAACATTGTAGGCTGATGATGAAGAATGTCTAGAAATTAAAATTGTACATAAAAGCACGCCTGTAATCCGCGACAGGTTAGGCAGCAGTGTATACTTACCCATCTGGCAGTTATGTTAAAATTAATTTTAAATTCGTGCATTTTCAACCATGCTCACACACAACCAGTAATCTTTTCTTGTAAATAAGTAGAGATGAATGCATTTCTTAGAAACATGAGACAGTAATAGTTGGAAAATGTATGGGGGTACGTCCCGTTTGGTAACTTTCCCATCTGGACAACTAAACAAAAGACAGGCTAAACAAGTGAAAACAGTGCCATTTCGTAACAGTTGATCTTTATACATTGAGTCCCGTTTCGTAACCTATAAATTTGTAGTAAGTAACCCCTAAGACCTTGACATTAGTCCCAAGTTTTCTCAAGAAAAATATAAGCGACGATAAGAACTTAATAATTTCATACGACGTGCAATATGGCAGCTGTCATAACTTAAAAGGGTTCAAGCCCTGTAGACGTCGCGTCGGCTTATCATTCCTGCCGCCCCCACTTTGAGATTACGTCAACTTATCGCGTCCAATTACGTTTAGTACTAGAAAATATAACGCATTTATCAACAGCTTAGGGGGCTTTTAGTGGAGAGGAGGGATGCGGGGTCGGAGTCCGACGCCGCATCCAGTGAGGTGAGCGCGGGATGCTCTGAGAGCTCCCGCGTCGAGAGGACTGGGGCTGCTGCGGAGGAACGCAAGCGGTCCAGACCGGAAGGCGACCGCGAGTCGTCTTCCGAAGGGGAGCTTGCCTCGGCCCCTAAAATTTCCACCAGCAGGCGTGGTGGAATAAGGGGCACGGGGAGGAGGCTCTCCGAGAGATCGGGGGTGGCCGGTCGCGGGCAGGCTCGTGTGGGCACCTGTGATGACGCGGCAGGTGAAGTTGGCGGCTCCGATGTGGAGCGTAAGGCCAAGTTTCAAAAGGAGGTGGAAGCTGCGATAAGGGTCGTGGCCTTGAAGAAACTGACTTCTTCAAAACTCGGGGCCATACCTGCGGCTTCCGCCTCCATCATGGCGGCGGTGGAGGCAAGTTATCCTCCACCAGGCGAAGTGGCCAAACTGCGGGCGGAGGTCGCCCGCCTGACGGCCGCAACGGAGCTTCTCCGCGAGGAGAATCTGAAGCTCCGGGCAGACCTGAGTGGTCTGCGAGAGTCCGGCTCCCGCGAGGTGCCCCAGCAGCGGCAGAGCCAGCCCGCGTCTGTGGAGAACCAGGTCCTGAACCTGGTTCGGAAGGAGCTGGCTGCCTTCCAGGCGCGGTTTTCCGTCTTGGAGGGCATTGTCCTGCGCCCCCCCCTAGCGGCAAACAAGGCGGCCCCGGGCCCGGGGGCAAGCTCGGGCCCGAATGCGGTCCCGGGCCCGAGGGTGGTCTCGGGCCCGAAGGCGGCCTCATATGCGGCTGCTGCGGCTGCGTCAGGGACAGGGCAGTCTCAGCCCTCCGGCAGGACTAGGCCGGGCCCCGGAAAGTCGGCTCCGCCAAAGCCGACAGCGGCCCAAAAGAAGGGCAAGGCGGCTCCCCAGGCAGCGACGGCGCCTCCGCCAGCAGCAAGCCAGCCGCAGCCACCGCCGCCGCCTCCCCCGCCAGCCATGGCCGAAACCGAGTGGCAGTTGGTCGGAGAAAGGAGGAAGGGGCGAAAGGCGGCCAAAAAGGCCCGAAACGAGGAGAGGAGGCGCCGGCACAAGACGAGAAGCGTCGCGGCTAGACTCCGCGCCCCGAAGACCGCAGCTGTAGTGATTACGCTACAGCCGGATGCGGAAAAGAGGGGCGTATCCTACCGCGACGTGCTCTCGAAGGCGAAAGCGACGGTGGATCTCGCAGAGCTCGGGATCACTGGGGGACTCCGGCTTAAAGTCACCGCAACAGGGGCTCGAGCGCTGGAGATCCCTGGTGCAAATAGCGGCCCGTCCGCTGACGCTCTGGCTGAAAAGCTTAGAGCGTCCCTAGATGCGGACGAGGCCCGAGTGTCCAGGCCCGTCAGATGCGCAGACCTGCGCATCCTGGGTCTGGACGACTCTGTGACCCAGGAGGAGGTGGTCGCCGCCGTCACCAGGACCGGTGGGTGCCCTGCCGAGCAGGTCAGGGCAGGCACCCTACGTCCGGACCACTCGGGCATGCGAACCGTGATGGTAAGCTGCCCTGTGGCGGCGGCGAGAATAATTGTGGAGGCTGGAAGGCTCCTGGTGGGATGGGTGGCAGCGCAGGTGAAGCTCCTGGAGCCCCGACCTCTGAGGTGTTACCGGTGCCTCGTGGGGCAGCACGTGAGTTGTCGGTGCTCCTCGGACGTGGACCGCAGCGGCGACTGCTTCCGATGCGGTCAGCCCGGTCACATGGCCGTGGCTTGCTCTGCCACGCCGCATTGCACTGCATGTGCGGCAGCGGGCAAACCGGCCGATCACCGGGCAGGGGGCAAGGCCTGCGCACCACCCACCAAGGCCAGGGGCAAGGGAAGGCCTCCAGCCACCGCCTCCACCGTCGCCACCACCGCAGCCACCGGCACTGTCGCTTCCGCCGTTGCCGCCAGCGTTATCGCCACAACACCTGTGGCGGGGCCCTCACAGGGGTCCCGGGAGGGGGCTGAAATGGAGTGCCAATAATGGCCCCATTACGCCTTCTCCAGGCGAACATCAACCACTGCCGCTGTGCTCAGGATCTGTTGCTCCAGAGCATGGCGGAGTGGTTGATTAACGTCGCCGTGGTCGCTGAGCCGTACTTTGTCCCGCCCAGGGAAGACTGGGTGGAGGACCTGAGCGGCTCAGTGGCCATAATTTCGTCGGCCGCCGCCGGTACCCCGACCCTTGAGAGTGTCAGGAAGGGTCAGGGTTGCGTAGCAGCACGGTTCGGGGAGATCGTCGTAGCGGGAGTCTACTTCTCCCCGAGCCGAACTCTCGCCGAGTTCCACAACTCCCTCATGGAGTTGAGTGTCGTCATCCGAAACTATTCCCTCCCCGTGCTTGTGCTCGGGGACTTCAATGCCAAAAACTTGGCTTGGGGTTCTCGTTGCACGGATGTGCGGGGTAGAATGGTGGAGGACTGGGCTCTGGAGGTGGGCCTGGTCGTCCTAAATCGGGGTTCTGTCCCCACGTGTGTGCGGATGCGGGGCGAGTCGGTGGTGGACATCTCGTTCGCTAGCCCCGCTCTGTCACCGCGTGTCATTGACTGGCGCGTCATGGAGGGGGTGGAGACCTATTCCGACCACCGGTACATCCGGTTCGATGTCTCTGCCCCGGACTCAAGCGCGCCGGTCCTACAGGCCCCGAGTGGTCCGCGTTGGGCGCTGAAGCAGCTGGACCGGGAGCTCCTCCTGGAAGCCTCGATAGTGCAGGCCTGGGTGTCATCACCGAACAGGCCTGCCGACATCAACAACGAGGCAGGGTGGTTCCAGGAGGCCATGTCCGACATTTGCGACGTGGCAATGCCCCGAGTTCGGCCAGGAAGCGCCCGGCGTCAGGTGTACTGGTGGTCGCGAGAGCTGACGTCTCTGCGCGAGGCGTGCGTCGCCGCGCGGCACCCGTACGCCAGGCATCGCAGGCTCCGCATCCGCCCTCCGGATGCGGCAGCCATTGAGGCGGAGCTGTACGAGGGATACAGAGCAGCGAAGACCGCCCTCCAGGAGGCTGTCCAGCGGGCCAGAGACCTGGGCCGCGAGGAGATGCTGGAGACCCTCGACAGAGATCCGTGGGGGCGCCCTTACAAGATGGTGCGGGACAAACTCCGCACCTGGGCCCCCCCGCTGACGCAGAGTCTCCGCCCTCAGCTCGTGGAGGACGTGGTGAGCGCTCTGTTCCCTCTGCGAGGGGAACATCCTCCCCCGCCTATGGCTCCGCCGCTTGCGGTGCCGGAAGCGGACCACATCGAGGACGATGACGACATTCCGGAAGTGACCGGGGTAGACCTGAGAGCGGCGGTAGGCAGGCTTAAAGCCAAAAATACCGCCCCGGGACCCGATGGCTGGCAAAGCCTGGGTCCTGGCCTCGGAGGCTCTCGGGCCCCGACTGGAAGGGCTCTTAAGCGCATGCTTGGAGAGAGGCCAGTTCCCGCTTCGTTGGAAGACGGGGAAGCTGGTCCTCATCCGGAAGCCGGGGCGCCCTGCGGACTCTACGTCCGCATACCGGCCCATTGTGTTGCTCGACGAGGTGGGCAAGCTCTTTGAAAGAGTCATTGCCAACCGCCTCGCCGGGCACCTTGTGGGGATTGGGCCGGATCTTGCGGAGAACCAGTTTGGTTTCCGCAGAGGGCGCTCGACGGTGGACGCCATCATGCGCGTGAGGGCTCTCACGACGGGGGATGCGGTGTCCAGGGGTGGGGTTGTCTTGGCGGTGTCTCTTGACATCGCCAACGCCTTCAACACCATGCCCTGGAGCTGCATTAGGGAGGCACTCCGGTATCACCGGGTGCCGACCTACCTTCGTCGTGTGGTCTTGGACTACCTGACGGACAGGGCCGTCATCTACCCCGGTCGCACCGGAGAATGGAACCGGCGAGAGGTGTCGTGCGGTGTTCCGCAGGGATCGGTTCTGGGGCCGCCCTTGTGGAACATCGGCTACGACTGGGTGCTGCGCGCCGACCTCCCTAGCGGTGTCAGTGTAGTCTGCTACGCTGACGACACGCTGGTGCTGGCACAAGGGAGGTCGCACGAGGCGGCGGCCGAACTTATGACACGCGGGGTTGCGATAGTCGTGGATAGAATCCGGCAACTGGGTCTCGAGGTGGCATTGCACAAGTCCGAGGCCATGTGCTTTCATGGGCCTCGGAATGCGCCACCGTCGGGATCCATACTGACGGTAGGAGGGGTTCCCATCGGCGTCGAGTCGACGCTGAGGTACCTAGGGCTTGTCCTCGACAGCCGGTGGAACTTCGTGGAGCATTTCCGACGTTTGGCCCCCAAACTGGAACGGGCAGGGGCTGCGTTCAAGCGGCTCTTGCCCAACCTGGGGGGTCCAAACGCCTCCTGCCGCAGGCTCTACGCGGGGGTCGTGCGGTCCATGGCCCTTTACGGGGCCCCGGTGTGGGCGCGTTCTCTGAGGCGGCGAGCCGCCCATTACCTGAACGCGCCCCAGAAGGTGGTAGCCGTAAGGCTGATCCGGGGGTACCGCACGATCTCCGGCGAGGCGGCGAGCCTCTTGGCCGGATTGCCGCCATGGGATCTGGAGGCGATAGTCCTCGCGTGCCTGCACGAATGGCGCGCGGAGGCACTACGCCGGGGGGAAACTCCGCTGCCGCGGCAAATTGTCGCTCAGCGGACAGACCTCCGGCGCGATCTCATGGCGACATGGAGAGAGCGACTGTCGCAACCCCGTGCAGGGCACGCCACAATAGTGGCGATAAGTCCCCTCTTTGAGGAGTGGCTAGAGAGGCGCCACGGCGCCCTCACCTTCCGCCTGACGCAGGTCCTCACCGGACACGGTTGTTTCGGGAGGTTCCTGCACCGAATCGGGCGGGAGGAAACGCCCGGGTGTCACCACTGCGAGGATCGGCCGGAGGACACGGTGGAGCACACTGTGGAGCTATGCCCCGCTTGGGCTGAGCACCGCCGTGTCCTCGTAGCGGCGATTGGCGGCGGCGACCTCTCGCGTCCGGCCCTGGTTCAATCCATGGTCCGGAGCGAGAGGGAATGGGAAGCCGTCGCCTCCTTCTGCGAAGCAGTCATGCTAGCGAAGGAGGTGGCGGAACGTGAGAGGGAGAGAACCTCACGTCCCAGCCGCCGCGGGAGACGCCCCGGGCGTCGGGGGGCAACCAGTGGCCCCCGGCCACCGAAGGCGCGGGCCTGTGGACGGTGAGTAATGGGCTAGCTCACCGTCCGTCCGTCTTATGACGACAGACCGTGCCGACGGCGCGTTCGTGTTCCACGCGCGCCTCAAGGAGATGTCAGCAAATCGGAAGGGGTCCGAGAGGGCCGATGCCTGCCAGGGCTGCGGGTTGTTCGAAAGAGATACCGTGCCCCTGGAACGCAAAGGGCTAAGAAGGAACATGGATGGGTTTTAGTCAGTCAAGTCTGACACTCCCTTCCGCTCCGCCCAGAGCGGAAGAAGTCATTTGATGATTTCCCATCCGAAAAAAAAAAAAAAAAAAAAAAAAAAAGGGGGCTTTTAGTGGACACTAAATACTTTGTACCAAAGTTGTAATTTTGCGAGTTGAATTTTCAGCTAAGACTTAGAGAGAAGCTTAAAGTGTTTTGATGGATTCTAATCTTATTTATTGGGTAATAAAAAGGCTTAAATATTAATGAAAAACACTTAAGCAATCACAGTTACAATCTTCGCCACCAGTACAACTTTGATAGTTAATATCTTGGACACGTCGCTCGTCGCTTTAGAAGATTTTGTCTCATAAAAAACTTGTTTGTATTATGTTATCAGATATTGATTACTATTGGTTTTGGATTTCCGGGGCTGCGGGACTGTTCAAAAGAGATACCGTGGCCCTGGAATACAAAGTGCTAAGAAGGATCATAGACGGGTTTTAGTCAGTACAAATCTGAGACTCCCTTCCGCTCCGCCCAAAGCGGGAGGGGTCATTTGATGATTTCCCATCCGTAAAAATAAATAAAAAAAAGAATTAAATTAAAATAAAATGGTGGAAGTTAGGTAAGTCGAGTAATTAGAGCCCCTTTCTTAAAGATACTATGCGAAGGCGACCACAACTGTAATCCGCAGCAGCAACGCCGCTCGATCGCAACGTGACAAATCGCCGCTTCTCGACATTCTGCTGGTTTTACCTAATTACGAACGCCGTTCGAAAGTAGCATTATTTATCTTCAAACAATACCCCCTTCTAATCCTGTTAGTGTCAGCCAGTGGCTTTACTGTTAAGCGGTCTGCGGTCACCGCTCGATCGCAGCATCAGGCGGTAGCTTCACAGTCAACAGAAGCGTTCCCATAGAAATAAAAGTGTCAATGCGATCTGTTGTCGTTGACCTAAACGGTAGCATATGCGTTAAAAAAAAATAAAAAAAAATCATATAATTACCGATCGTTACAAATATGGCTTTACTAAGTTAGTTATAATTATTATGTCTAAAATCCTCCAAGTTAATTTAATCCCATTTCATGAATGGCCATTTTAATGAAATTAAATGAACTTAAAAGGGTATTATTGAAGACTAGATTTACAATTCTGTAAATACTTACGTTTTCCGACCGCGAATTAAATTTTGTCAGCATGAAAACTGACCAGGAAATTCCAAAAAAAAAAGAATTTCGCCCATTTTCATTCAAAACTTTAGATGAACTAAGGATGAAGATAAGAAATATAGTTATACCGGTATTTTCACGTCTACTTTCATCAGTTTATGAATACTCTGTCCTTCGGTCACCTACAAAAAAGTTTTTCACAGTTTACAAGCCCGGAATATAAGCCGGTCTCCGAGGTCAAGTTTTTTATTTAGAAGTAATATCTTTTATAACCCTCGTATAGACTGGAAAAGGTTTTTTGCGGATTCTTTTCACTTTCATACTTAGGTAAAGCAAAGTCGTAAACTTTACTAGAAAATATAAAACCTTTTATAATCCGCCTACCCGAAAGTTATTATTCGTAATAGTTTAAAAATAAATCAGAAGTAGATTATACTTTTTGAGCATAAAAGGGGTAGTTTTTATGTGAATTTAAAAAGCATTTTAAAATAATTGTGGAATAATACTGAAAAGGAAAATATTAAAGTGTGGAAAAAGATAAGATTCAAAATGAGCCATGACGAAAATGGATGCGTTCTTACTCAGATATACAAGGTGTTGTTTTGCATCCTCGTCAAAATTCAGGAGGTGGTTTGAAAATACATTAATAATCAATGTAAATTACGGTACCTAGTTAATAGTTAAACGCTGTTTTTTTGTTGATTAAATTTGTCAGTATTTCAGAATAACCGACAGAAATGATCGAATAAATGTTTGAGATTGTTTACGTATGAAAGCTCGGTTATAGGGCGAGGATCGGACGGCCCGCGTTTGAAACACGGGTGGTTCATACTTACCGATTTCCGTAAATAACAAAACGAGAATAACTACCTACCCATTTTATTGTTGATTCGGGTCGAGAATCATTAGCATAGTTTCCTTTTTGAATTTGACGAGGATGCAAAACAACAGCTTGTAGATCTATACAATTTTCCATTTTCGTAACGGAAAATTGTATAGATCGTAAGGTATATGTTGAGCCTACATTAATACCTAATGCTCTGTAGAATGCATCACGACTGCTGGGCCAGAGTTGTCATGCAGTGGCTGTCAGAAGACGGGCGTTGTCGCCGAAGGAGGCCTAGAAAACGCTGGCGAGACGAGCCAGAGGCGTTTGTGAAGGATTGGCCGGAGAAAACCGAAGAGAAGAGTGGAAGGCTATGGGAGAGACCTTTGCTCATCAGTGGGACAATATAAGATAATGAAAAAAGAGTTGATAAAGCTTTTTTTAAATGTTGTTAATATCTAGTTTTCAGTAAGTATGATCTCTTCCGATTCTATAGAACGTTGTGAATTAATTTAAACTTATAGAAATTCAGTATTTTAACTGTAAAATCGATCTCTTAACAAGTGCAAGTGCAAGTTCCACTGATAAAGGTCTCATCATCATCATCATCATTTCAGCCCAAAAGACGTCCACTGCTGGACAAAGGCCTCCCCAAAGCATCGCCACATTGTCATTTTGGGGGGTTTTGCCATAATCGCCACGCTTGGCAGGCGGGTTGGCGATCGCAGCACGGTTGTTACAAAAGCACAGAGAACGCTGCTGCCCATTCTCTGGCAAATCCCTTAGTCGCCTCTTACGACACCCACGGGAAGATATGGGATGGTGCTATTCTTTACGTCCGACACCATACAGAGCAAAGGTCTATCCTTCATCATTTCATAATTTCAGCCCAAAAGACGTCCGCTGCTGGACATAGGCCTCCCCCAAGTGTCGCCACATTGACATTTTGAAGGGTTTTGCCATAATCGCCACGCTTGGCAGGCGGGTTGACGATCGCAGTACGGTTGTTACAAAAGCACAGAGAACGCTGCTGCCCATTCTCTGGCAAATCCCTTAGTCGCCTCTTACGACACCCACGGAAAGATATGGGTTGGTGCTATTCTTTACGTCCGACACCATACAGATTTCCTATCTTTCAAAAAGTATAAACTATGTAACAGGTCTAACCAAGTCCAAATCCACTCAAGTGAATGTTACATCACATTCTATTCATAAAACTGTCGAAGAGCCTTCAGTTCTAGTCGAGTACTTCTGATTGTATCCGAAACCAACTTTCGGATAGCCGATCTGATGTTGTTTCATAGTGCAACCATATGTGAGCTACGTACCAGGAAATTGGATTTGATAACTAGCTTTGTAGAACAACGAGAATTCAATCACGATGAAGGTTTGATTGACGAATCGGAAGCAGAGTTGTATCCAGTTTTCTGTTGTGATTTTTTGTATTCGAATACCGTGGATGTCATGAGGCTAGCAAAGGCTTTAAAACTTTAGCACGTCGGAGTCTATCTTTGTTAGCTCTATAATTTAAAAAGTAATAGATAGACTTGATTTTTACAGAGTATGTATTGCTATAGCCGCAATTCCGACAAATATTAAAAATAAAATACAGTTAAAAACAAAGGTACGGTAGAACGGATCCTTTCAAGTGTGAGGCCAACTCGCACGAGACTTGTTTTTATAAAGGATTTTGGCAATCATAAATAATTTATTAACTGATTTCAAAAAGGAGGAGGTTCTCATTTCGACTAGTATTTTTATATACATTCATTTATTTAATCAGATAACAAAGATCCATTGGGTTAGTTTTTATATGTATGTACACCGATTACGCTGAGATTTATGATCCGATTTACGTGACTATTCTTTAGTTAGATGCGGAATAAATTTTTTACATAGTTTGGCCCAGTAGTTGTCAATTTATGAACGTATTTTTTTATTGATTTATTCGTACTTTATGGACGATGTGCTGGTGTGTCTAGTTACAATGTAAAATTGATATTTGACTAGGATTTATGTGAGATAACACAACTAAAAAGGGTAAAATAAAAACATATTTACAAAAAAAAAGTAACCGACTTTGTTGTTTTGAAAAACAATCAGTTTTCATTGACTAAAAACTCCTTATAAAAGTCCAGTTCTTGTTGATATAATTATCTCGTGATTTATATCACAACGCTACTCACCTGGTCTACAGTAAACTGGGTCAACCGATAATATTCGCTTTTTTGCCAATATCATGAAAAAACATTCAGGTTAAGATTGATCCAAAAAATATTTTCGAAGGCTGAAGAGGGTGAAATTATCTTTTTTGCTGATTAAAGAATTTAAGAAAACCGGAACGCGTATCATTTGATATCCTCAAAAGTTTCTGTAACGGCGAGGGAAATTCATACACGGAATTGTGATTTGGAAATTAGTTTCTATAGATAATTTATAATCGGTCTAATTTAGCTATAACACTATTTTTCAAAAATGTTTTTAGTAACTTTTTAGCCCCATGTATTCTGCTTATGCGCTAGTTTTATTAAAATCGTTTCAGTCATTTTGGAAAATAAGAATTTGAAAGTTTGTATGAAATACCGTAAGGTGTAAACGCTCTTAAGTTTAGACCAAAGAACTTGCTTTATTGTCACTTATTAATTCACTTAAATTTTAACTAAATATTTATTTATTTGATTTGGGCGCAACTCTTACGCGTATTAAAGACCTAAATTGTTCGATAAGAAGGTATCCTTGTGACTTTTACATAATTATAATAGACTTTAGTAACAACCACATAACATAACATCACACCTGTAATCCCCGAAGGGGTAAGGCAGAGGTGTACCTAATAGTTAACCCAGAATTCGTCAGTAATGGATAAGTCCCATTTAATAGCAGGCGAGTCTATTTCCATCAACCAAGAACAAATCCAGACTCCGTCCGTGCCTGCTAACTGAGAAATTCCTGATGGCAAAAACCTAATAACACTTTGGCCGACCCGGGAATCGGATCCAAGGTCTCATGCTAGGCAGTTGCGCTTGCAACCACTAGACCAACCAGGCAGGCAGTCAGTCTCTATAGGAAACTCTGCTACTATTCATTTTGTAAATATCTTTTGTTTGGACCATGCCATAAAACCTAATAATACAGATCGGATTTTAAAAGAGTAACCATGGAGTTTCTTTTTAAAAGAGTAACCATGGAGTTTCTTTTTAAAAGAGTAACCATGGAGTTTCTTTTTAAAAGAATAATCATTGAGTTTCTTTTTATAAGAGTAACCATGGAGTTTCTTTTCAAAAGAGTAAACATGAAGTTTCTTGCTGGTTTTTCTCCAAAAGAAACGACCAAACCGAACCGTGCACCTTTTTGTCGAAGTTTTATAAGTGTAGGCATATGTGAAATAAAAATATTATGAATTTTATTACAGGCGTGGTGTTATGTTCCTCGAGAGAATAGCAGGTATTGTTCTGGAAGTAACTTTGAAGAATTGATATGTTGTTTATGTATTTAGACTGATACTTTTAGCCTGCGTTATCCCACCGCTGGGCACTGGCCACTTTCCATGAGTTCAATTTCATTCATGGGCTAATCTGATCGAGTTCGAAACGCAATACTGTGCTCCAAAATAAATATACCTGACGTGGCTCAAAATGCGGCCCAAATTAAAAGGGGCAGGACATGTCTGCCGCATGCCGGACAAACTGTGGGCCAAAAGAGCAGGAAAATAGTACCCTGACACAGTGAGATCGGGTCGGGGCAGGCCACGAAGGAGATGCCGGGATGAACTGGACAGGTTCCGTCAGAAGTGGAAGAAGGACGCGCGGGCTTACGAGAAATGGAAATAGTGGAGGGAGACTTTTGCCCAGGTGTAGGACAGAGCAGCCTTAGAACAAAAAAACCGGCCAAATGCTAGTCGGACTCATGCACGAAGGCATAAAACGAGCAAAAAATCACTTTTTTGTATGGGAGCCCCCTTAAATCATTATTTTATTCTGTTTTTAGTATTTTTTGTTATAGTGGTAACAGAAATACATAATCTGTAGAAATTTCAACTGGCTAACTATCACGGTTCATGAGACACAGCCCGGTGACGGACGGACAGACGGACGGACGGACAGTGAAGTCTCGGATATAGGGTCCCGTTTGACCCTTTGGGTACAGAACCCTTAAAAGCAATTGTACCCTTGGTCGTTGGCTGTGTCCAGCTCGTCCCGCCATATACCATAGACTGATGACAACAAACTTTCCAGCACCAACTAAAACTGTTTACCTTAACCTTCTATCCCACCTACCCTTTAATTAAAACTTGCATAGCCTCGATGCTCGCAAACTGTATCAATAGGTTACGTACCGCATCTAGGTTACTCCGGTGACGTCACGGGTGACATTTAACCTGTGTGTCGTCATACTGGGGTTCGTTCGTATGATACGCTGTACTCTGAATAGCGCTGTTTTACCTCGTGTTATTTTAAGCTGTGTCCAACGGACTCTATATCGGTAAATGAAGGCAGTCGTCACAGTAGAACTCGCACTCCTAAATATATATAGATAAATATTATTTTATAGTTTGAAGTTTTATAAATGTATGATAATTTTATTAATGTATGATAGATTGATAAATGCATGATAATTTTATAAATGTATGACAATTTTATAAATATTTGAAATAACAAAATAATTTATAGTGTAATTTTGTTAATTGATTGCGATTTATTGATCTAATATTTTTTAATAGTATTATTGAATTGTTACTGGTACTGAGAGAAAGAGGGCTATCCTCTCTCCTAATGTTGATATGCCCGACAGGGACCATTTATCTGGGGGGGGGGATCTTTTATTTGATAACACCATCTTTGTAATACATACGGAATGCAATAAATAATTGAGCTTTTAGTAATGTACCTAAATGGACCCTTCACGAAGCCGTCAACTAAGCATTCTGTACATCAAAAGCCGTAACGAACGGTTGTCAAAGTTAAAAAAAAAATGAACTTTGACACCCAATATCTCCGTAACTAAACGGTTCCCAGGTATGGTTAAGACCAAAAAAATTATAGGGATAACAAGTGCCTTTCGGTTTCTTTAAGGGTATTTTTACACCCATTATAATCCATGTAAATTAACAACCATAAGTGTAGAAATACGTAGGATGACACAATGCGCAGTTTTATCGCCACAAGTGATATTTTAAAAACATAAATCCTGAGTTGGCGCAGCCGTGAGGCACACAATAATTATCCCTATTTTTTTATTTTTGTTTTGTATATATGTACACAGTTATAATTAACCCTCTTTTTTTTTCTTTTGTTTAGATTTAAGTTTTTTTTTATTTTAGTTTAATATTGTGCGTACTTGTAGCATGTGCTAAATAAACTTATTTTCTTTCTTTCTTTCTAACAACACACTGGCGCAATATGGGTGTACTATTAAGACATTTCTGCTAACCCTTCTGGCAATAAAGGGAATAGGAAAAACCAAACCGCAGGTAGTCTGTGGTGTATCAAAAAGGGTTTTATCGGGGGAAAAAATAATGGTCCTTTTAGCCATGTCGACTGCAATCTAAATTTAGTCGACACGTAATTCGGTCACGCAATAGTGACTAATCTAATTAACTTGTCTACCTTTAAAGGTCATTATAATGCCTTGAAGTATTCATGAACAGACGTCGAATACTTCAAGTGATGTTAAACGATTCGTCACACCTAATCTGCTTGTTAATATACGCTAGGTTTCTGTAGTAAATGGTCTCATAACAGGGAGCAGTAAACTGAGTTCTGAGTTCTGCTGGCTTGTGACGTCGAAACTGTTGATATTATACAAACTCAAAGCAATTAGACCATTACAGGCACTTTTCAAAGTCAAAAAAACAGAACAAAACGCAAAGCTACAGTCCCAGACACAAGGCATAATAACTTGTGAAAGTACTGTAGTTGCCCATTCCAAAGCGTAGATCTCTATGGAGAATAATGGGCAAGAAACTCCATGGACTCTTTTAAATCAATTAAAAATAAACATACGTCAGTGTTTATCATCATCATCATCATCATAAAAATATAAATGTTGATGGATGGACAGGGAAAGGAAAACCACGGAAATAATGGATGGATTGTGTGAGGAATGAAATGAAACAAAAAGGTGTAAATGATTGCGCGATTGTTGACAGGACAGGCAGCATATCCCTAGCCTTTTCCCAAACTATCTTGGTGTCGGCTTCCAGTCTAACCGGATGCAGCTGAGTACCAGTATTTTACATGAAGCGACTGCCTATCTCACCTCTACAACCCAGCAACTGGGTAATATGATACCCTTTGGTAAGACTGGATGTCAGACTTTTGACTTCTGACTAATCGTAACGACTGTCAAAGATCTACATCATCATCATCTCTCATCTCTCTTGACAGGTCAGAATGGAAGAAAAATACTTTTTACGCCTACCCCAAGTTGCACAAGAGAATGATGATGATAAAGATCATCTCCCTGCCCTTGGGACATGATCTTTATCATCATTCTCATGTCCTACTGCTGCTTTCTGACTGACCCGACACTACACCGAAGACATCCCGGACATCAGCCTGTACGAGATTAGGATGGCTCTGAAACAGCTTAAATACAACAAGGCACCGGGTGATGATGGAATTACGGCCGAACTTCTGAAGGCGGGTGGAAAACCGGTACTTAAGGCCCTTCAGAAGCTGTTTGATTCCGTCATACTCGAGGGGAAAACGCCACAGGCATGGTGCAGGGGTGTGGTGGTACTCTTCTTCAAAAAAAAATTAAATTAAAATTTAAAAAACCCCCGACACGAAAAACCTCTAAAAGCCCAAAAATAAATTAATCCAAGCGTCGTAGCGTCGGGGGTCCGCTTTGTTCTGTGCTTGTACTAAGCGGTCTTCTTAGCGGTCCCCCGACGCTACGACGCTTGGATTAATTTATTTTTGGGCTTTTAGAGGTTTTTCGTGTCGGGGGTTTTTTAAATTTTAATTTAATTTTTTTCATGCTTTTTAAACTTATTTTATTTTTTCTTAACCTTAACTGGCCTACTCCCGGTTAACGAAACCAAGGAAAGACATAAATTTAAAAAAAAAAAAAAAAATGGGCGAGATGGGGTGCACCCCCCCCCCCCTTCAGCAATGCCCATGGTGACAAGCGACAGCATTTCAAATAGACTACCTATGAAAGTTGTTTATATCCCTACATCAACTAGAAAAGAGATGATGATCTTCAAACGGCTGAGCAGATTTTCTCGAAACATAGCTAAGAACACTCTCGATTAAAATACCTTTCAAACGACACCACTTTTATCAAAATCGGTTCATCCGTTTAGGAGCTACGATGCCACAGACAGACACACAGATACACAGATACACAGATACACCGATACACAGATACACACGTCAAACTTATAACACCCCTCTTTTTTGGTCGGGGGTTAAAAAGGGCGACAACGCCCGGTTGAAGAACTATAGGCCCATCTCACTTCTAAGCCATATATACAAGTTGTTTTCAAGAGTCATCACGAATCGTCTCGCGCGCAGGTTTGACGATTTTCAGCCTCCTGAACAAGCCGGATTCCGAAAAGGTTTTAGCACCGTAGACCACATACATACGCTGCGACAGGTTATACAGAAGACCGAAGAGTACAACCTGCCTCTCTGTTTAGCGTTTGTGGACTACGAGAAAGCCTTCGATTCGATCGAGACTTGGGCTGTACTGCAGTCTCTCCAACGGTGCCAAATTGATTATCGGTACATCGAGGTGTTGAAGTGTTTGTACAAAAACGCCACCATGTCAGTCCGACTTCAGGACCAGACCTCGGAACCTATCCTTCTGCAGCGAGGTGTGAGACAGGGAGACGTTATATCTCCGAAACTGTTCACCGCTGCACTGGAAGATATCTTCAAGGTTCTGGACTGGAGAGGGCTAGGCATCAACATCAATGGCGAGTACATCTCTCACCTTCGATTTGCCGACGATATAGTGGTCATGGCTGAGACCATGGAGGACCTCAGTACAATGCTCGATGACCTCAGTAGAGCTTCCGAAAGAGTGGGTCTTAAAATGAACATGGACAAAACCAAGGTCATGTTTAATGCCCATGTAACACCCACTCCAATCAAGATCGGAGACTCTACTATCGAAGTTGTAGACGATTATGTCTACCTGGGACAAACGGTCCAGTTGGGTAGGTCTAACTTCGAGAAAGAGGTCAATCGTCGAATCCGACTCGGCTGGGCAGCGTTCGGGAAGCTGCGTGGTATCTTCTCGTCCAACTTACCGCAGTGTCTCAAGACGAAAGTCACCAGACCAGTGTGTGTTGCCAGTGATTACATACGGGACCGAAACGTGGCCGCTCACAATGGGCCTCATCAGAAGGCTCAAAGTCACCCAAAGGGCAATGGAGAGAGCTATGCTCGGAGTTTCCTTGCGTGATCAAATCAGAAATGAGGACATCCGCAAGAGAACCAAGGTTACCGACGTAGCCCGAAGAATTGCCAAACTTAAGTGGCAGTGGGCAGGGCACATTGCTCGCAGAACAGATGGCCGATGGGGCCGAAAAGTTCTGGAATGGCGACCGCGAACCGGGAGACGATGCGTTGGAAGGCCTCCCACTAGGTGGACCGATGACCTGGTGAAGGTTTCGGGGATCCGCTGGATGCGAGTCGCACGGGACCGATCAATGTGGCGACACTTGGGGCGGCCTATGTCCAGCAGTGGACGACTTTCGGCTGAAATGATGATGATGATGATGACTGCTGCTTTTAAATTAGGTTCTGGGAGTGAGGGGATCCTCATTAGAGTCTAGTATAGTCTTGGTCAACACTAGGGTTAAGATTACCTGCCTGTTGATCTCTATATTATGATCTATGTATGATTGCCGTTTGTAACTTTGGGCTTTTGAAATATGTATGAGCGATCACTGACAGAATTGTGGGAGGCAGTTATGAGATTTTTGGGGAAAACAATAAATATCAACTCACTTACTGCGACATTAAGGTTCAATCTTTTTCAAAACAAACATAAGTTAATTATTTTATAATATCTGCTTAGCAGTTTCCCAAATATGTGCCGATTATATGGAGTGACTGGAATCAAGTCAAAGGTCTACAAATAACAGCTGGAATTTACCTTAACCTGGTTTCCGAGGCACGGAGGAAATTCGGTAAGTAATAGATGTTCATCCATCCATAGACCGACTTTGGCAAGCACTTAGCAAGCTTTACCCTGAATATGAACCCGTGCGGCTGTAATTATGTAATCACGAGCGTCTCCAATAGCTGATATCACACTAATATCATGAAGCTGAAAGTTTGTGAGTGAGTGTCTGTTTGTCACTCCTTCACACCTCAATGGCTGAACGGATTTGGATGAAATTTGATATGTAGATAGCTTATACCCTAGATTAACACATAGGCTTTTTATCCCGGTATGCGCGGGTGAAACTGCGGGGCGCAGCTAGTTGTATCTTAAAAGTTGAAATCTTTGAACGTACATGTATATTAGGTATATTATTTTAATCTCTATGTCCACAAAAAGTTTACAAAATAATCCCTTCGTTAATCTGAAATAATTGCTTTGAAACCCCAGTATATATACACTCAATTCTACAGAATCATAAGCCAACAACGTAACCCGAAAAGCATCGATTAATTTTCGCCAAAAATAACGGAGTATTTACAAAAACGGGTTCGGATGAAAATTGAAATCCTCTCGCAATATTAAGGACATTGCATAACAGTTCGCAAATAAAAATTCAAATGTTCAAACATTTGTTTTATTATTTTAATTTGGTCTACGTTGAGTGCTTTTATATTTAGAAACACCGTTTTTGTGTTCGAAGAGTTTTAGTGGATTTTGTTTTTCTTCTTTCTGTTTCCTTAAAGTTAT
Organism: Cerastis rubricosa; assembly: GCA_949152445.1. Taxonomy (NCBI): domain Eukaryota; kingdom Metazoa; phylum Arthropoda; class Insecta; order Lepidoptera; family Noctuidae; genus Cerastis; species Cerastis rubricosa. The sequence continues at coordinate 8,980,746 of OX424547.1, forward strand.
AAAGAAACTGATTAAAACTTTATGTTTTTTGCTGCTTTATTTATAATAATAAGATTATTTGAAAAGAGAAATTTATAAGTGAAAAAAATTAACAGTATGATGATCATATTATATTAACGATAAGTTATTATAAAATCATCATGTCATCAAACACAGATGAAGAAAAAATACGTTTTATAGAAGATAACTCATTAAGAAAAGTTCATCATCATCATCATTTAAGCCGAAAGACGTCCACTGCTGGACATTGACCAGTCCCGTACGACTCACATCCAGCGAATCTCCGCAAGCTTCACCAGGTCATCGGTCCACCTAGTGGGAGGAATCCTAGCACATTGCCTTCCGGTTCGCGGTCGCCATTCCAGAACTTTTCAGCCCCACCGCCCATTCGTTCTACGAGCAACGTAGTACGCAAGTCATCATCATCATCATTTCAGCCAAAAGACATCCACTGCTGGACATAGGCCTCCCCCAACGCCACATTGACATAAGGGGGGTTTTGCCATAATCGCCACGCTTGGCAGTCGGGTTGGCGATCGCAGTACGGCTGCTGCCCATTCTCTGGCAAGTAAAGTTAGTATAATTTTAATGGGACCACCGCGCGAGTTTCCTCTACCTTGAATCACGAAAATCGGATCAGTAATCAAAGTGAAATCGGTGAACATACATGAAAAAGAAACTGGAGAACTATATATTATATAACCTCCACCATTATTTAGAAGTCCACTAAATATAAATAAGGCGGCCCAATAAGCCCTATTCGTGGCTGGGTGTAGTTATACAATACTCATCTAGTTTGGAGCAGGCCTTTTATTTATATTTGCCAGACCTAATCGTTTTAAGAAATAGACTAATTGATCTCCAAGGTCGAGACTCTTTGGCACTCTAATCAATTACTAGTTTAATATTAGGTCTTTACCTATGAAATTGCCGTTTTGTTTGAAAAAAGTTAAAGTATTTTTTTTTTTGGAACTTATTTATTTCTTTTATTCAAAGTAATCACCCCTGCAATCAATGCATCTTTGCCAACGCTGTGGCAGTTTATGAATGCCCTTCTTGAAAAAATCAGCTGGACGGGAGACAACAAACTCTTCAAAGGCGTTTTGTACTGCCTCTCGGGAATTGAATTTTTTTCCCGCTAAAAAGTTGTCCAAATTTTGGAAAAAGTAATAGTCGGAAGGCGCAAGATCTGGTGAGTATGGCGGATGAGGGAGAGCTTCCAAACCCAACTCATGCAGCTTAGAGACGGTCTGTTGTGCAGTATGGGGCCGCGCGTTGTCGTGAAGTAGCAGTGGAGACGACCGATTGACCAAAGCTGGTTGCAGACGTGCGAGTTTCGCCATCATTGTGGTCAGTTCTTCAATGTACACATCTGCAGTAATGCTCTCGCCGTTTTGTAAAAAGCTATGATGAATCACACCAGCACTAGACCACCAAACTGTGACCATCAACTTTCTAGGGGTCATTTTTCGTTTTGCACATTGCTTTGGTACCGAACCAGGATCTAACCAACTTGCTGAGCGCTTTCGATTGTCAAAAAGAATCCATTTTTCGTCGCACGTAACAATTCGGTTCAAAATTCCTTCATTTCTGTGCCTGTTAAGCAGCGCAAGGCAAGTCTCGACTCGTACGTTGCGCTGGCGATCGTTAAGTTCGTGGGGCACCCATCTATCAAGCTTTTTTATCTTGCCAATCTGTCGCAAATGGACCAATATTGTTTTAATGCTAACATCAAAAGCTGCTGCCAGCTCAGCTGTAGATTGAGTTTCATCAGCTTCAACAATCACCTTTAATTCATCATTGTTGACCAAAGTTTCCGGACGACCACGAGGTTCATTTTTCAAGTCAAAATTCCCAGAACGGAACCGAGCAAACCAATAACGGGTTGTGCGTTCGTTTGTACAGTTCTCTCCGTAAACGTCGTTGATGTTACGGGTCGTTTGTGCCGCGTTGGTGCCACGACGGAACTCATATTCCATAATTACACGAAATTTCAAAGTATCCATTATGAGGAAAAATGTTGAAATGTAATGAAAATACAACGCTAATCAATAAACAAAAGACTGATTTTGTAAATAGAATGTCATATTTTTAAAACAAAATTAATTTGAATTTAGAACTCATAGCCAATCAAAACTTTTTTTTGTTTGAAAAAGTCTGTACTGCAATACGGCAATTTCATAGGTAAAGACCTATTATTAGTAATAGACTGTAAGTTTATGGGGAAAATGCACGAAAATAGCAAAACAATAAATGATCGAATTGAGATTTGAGTTTAATTCTTAGAAATAAATTATATTCTTCTTCAATTAAGTTGGGTCTGAAGTGCCCATTAATTATCGTTTTTGTTTGAAACAAAAAGAAAAATGGCAAGAATCTGTTTAAAGAATTAGAACAAAAATCACTTCACATTTTTGCGTTACTTTTTCATTTAGGGTAAACTTGCCTAATTCGTACTTACGCCAAATTCGTACTCCACTTAAAACTCGGCTTCGGTAACAGCTATCAGCGCCTCTAGTGTCAACAAATACTGGTAACAGTCGGCCATTTTACCACCTGACAGATGGCACCTGTGAAGCTGTTTTAGACAAAAATATTGAAAAATTAAGTTTTTTTCAACTATTGCTGTAATATTTTTACACATTTCGTAAGAGTTTTGTTCAAATTAGGTCGTGTTAACCTCTTTTACGATTTGATACGTATTATTGTGTATCTTTGCGATTTAATCTGACGTGTTATCATACTCGTAACTGTTGTCAATTTTTTTGGCGGTAAATTAAAAATTTGTTTGGCTGTTGCTCCTATTTCGTACTTCGACTTAAGTTCTTAAAACGTACTGGTACGATTTAGTTATAACTGCGATGATTGCCGAGAATTGGCGAAGACCATCTGTCGAATTTGTTAAGAATTACTACTTGCTTTAATAATACATTGTTGATTTTGATGCTGATTCTCAATACTGTATACCAATGAATAGATCTCAAAGTACGAATTAAGGATATAGCAGTACGATTTGGGATGAATGATCTTAAATCGTACTTTTTTTAGTTTTTTTTAAATTGTTTATTTTTCAGAAGTTTATAAGGTTTATGTGAAATTATATTTTAGAAACAATAAAGCATTTGGCAATCAAAAATTACTTTTAATTAAAACTAATTTATCTTTCCTAATTTCTTAAATATGATGGTTTTCTCTTAAGGGGTACGAATTTGGCAAGTTTACCCTAAATTAAACAGTTTCATCAAGCTTTCACAAAAACTGGAAAGAGGCCCTTAATTACTTCGACGAATTTATAGAAGAAGCCATTCGAATAATTATCACAGAATTTAATTATGTTTTAAAAGCATTTTATATTTGGTGCCATTTTACTTGTGACTGACCACCAAATTATAATAAAGGAAATTTTCATTTTAAAAGGGCACAGAATTATAAAATATTATTAAAGTGTTAAAAGTTGTATGGGTAATCTAACTGAATTTAAGATAAATAAATAAAACAGATTTATTTCTAAGAAAAATAGAAAACGAAAGTAAATATATAGCGCTGTACTTAATAATTAAACCGCACACAATCATGTTAGGTTTAACAATATTTGGCATGTAACATTAAATTTTGGTTAAAAATCATTTAACAATAAAACTCCTAAATAATAAACTTATAAAATCTAAAGGTATTTAAGTACCGACGAGTGGCCTCTGAGACCACTTGCAATCTTTTAATTAATCAATCAATAATTTTATTATCAGACAACTAAGGTCCATACATAAAATATACAAAATAAACTTATACAACACAATGAAACAAATTTAAAACATAATAAAAAAATCTTATTAAACTATAACTAAACACGTAATGTTTTCGGCGTCATGTTTCACGGTGTGGTCTCGCGTAACCGTCTTCGGAAAAGTCGATATACGACACCTTTCGGCCAAAAGTCCTCTCTCAAGCAGGTCTGTAGATAGTGGGTTTGAACTCGTACCACGAACGACTTAAAAGTTGAAGTTGTGGCGCGATTCCAACCTTTCGACCCTCAGATTCCAGTTGGTCTTCACTTTCAAATACCTTCCTTAATCGTTATGGAGTGATACGGATGTGAAATGTACAGCTGCGTCGCAGGCACAGCAGAGCGTAGCAGCATGTTGGGTTCACTTGGTGCGGTACTGCACTGGTTTCACGAACAGAGCTTCTTCTTCTTCCCTTCTACTTTTGTGAAATCCTCTTCATCGACGTGGCTCGTTCCAATACCTAGTCATAATTAATCGTAAAAGCACCACTCTCCACTAACACAGCTAGGTCACTGCTCGAGGGATATACATACAGACACACGGAAGAATATTATAAGTTTACTTTAACATGAACAAACTTCAAACTTGAGTAGTGTACGTGTCTGTCAGACCCCACGACGGAACTAAAAGATTAAAGACGATTCTTTCAGTATCCCAATAAAAACCCCAACAAAAAGGAAAATATCCTGAAAAATATACCGACAAAACCACATAAATAAATAACTTATACTTCAACCCAAGTCTTTGTATCCGGCAATACCAAACTTTTCTACTAAAACCTGGATGACGGTAGACGAAAAGGAACGGTGCGAGAAAGTCGTCGAACCACGAGTATAGAAGAACAGAAGGCTGGCAACATAACGGGTTAGCGGAAAGACACCCTGCATACAAATAGATTTCATGCATAAACATTATTCTCCTGCGCTTATCCCAATATATTTGGGGTCGGGCGCAGCCATTTACATTCATACTCAAAACCTTCATCACTACAAATTGATTTTATGCATAATTACCGTTTTTTCCGACATTTGTTTATCTAAACCCGCCTCAAAAAAAATGCCAGTCACACATGCGCTTGCACTCGCTGAACGTGAAGCATGTATTATGTTCATTTTATAAAGCCGACCTTCTGTATCCAAATATTTTGTGGCCAATCTTGATACTTTATACCAGGAGCCGCAAAGAAATGACTTTGTTTACATTTTCTGAGGTAACAAAATAAAATTTTGCTTGGAATTTCCTCCGTAAAGAGTGGCGTTAACGTGAGAATAATGGCCCTTTCTTTCAGTCCGTGAACGGTAAGTAATATTTTAGAAGCGATGACGATGCATTTGTGTTGTAATTGCTGTTTCGTGATTGGTGGGTTTAGGTATTTGTGATTGATACTGGGGTAATGGGATATTGCTGACATCTATAGTATTTTGGAATCATAACATAACAGATCAGAACATCACGCCTGTAATTCCCGAAGGGTAAAGCACAGGTATGCTTAATAGTACACCCACATTTCGCCAGTTACATATGTTTAAGTCCCATTTAAGAGGGGGCAAGCCTGTTACCATCAACCGTAGATCCAGTCTTCGTGGCTGCTACTGAGAAATTTCTGATGGAAACCCTATTTTCACTTTGCCCGACCCGGGAATCGAACGGAAACGAACCGATAGAAATGGTCGCAAGCGCGACTGCTGAGCATGAGGTACTGCCCCATACTCAGTTAATTGGCGGAAACTAATTGAATAAGTCATGCGATGGTAAAGTATTGTAAGAGTTGGTAATTCTTTAATTTTAATCGGTAGCTTCAAATCATACTTACCTCTATTGTCTCTCTGCCGGGCATAGGCTTCCCCTCCCCTTTTAACACCATTTCGTACTCAGCTTATATCCCATCATTGGTAGGAATCAAGCTCGACCTGCCATCTTCCTTCCTTGTCGAAATTATAGAACCAAGAAATTTAAATGTATGTATAGGTAAGGGTCCTCAACTGGCTTTCATCTGCCTAGACTTTTCCCAAACTATGTTGGAGTCGGCTTCCAGTCTAACCGGATGCAGCTGAGTACCAGTATTTTACATGAAGCAACTGTCTATCTGACCTCCACAACCCAGTAACTGGGTAATACGATACCCCTTGGTAAAACTGGATGTCAGACTTTTGGCTTCTGACTACTCGTAATGACTGTCAAATATCTACAAATGACAGCCGGGACCAACGGCTTAACGTGCTTTCCGAGGCACGGAGGAAACTCGGTATGTTATTACGGTCACCCATCTACAGACCAACCTCGACAAGCTACGAGCTCCTCCTCGGTCCTCAACTGGCCTTAAAGGGCTAGAAATCCTAGGTTTACCTAGCTGTGAAATGAAAGTCATTTCTATTCAGTTTCGTAGTAGTCCTTACATTTGATTAGAGGTCTGAACACGTCTCCTGAGTAATCTTGACTTAAACCTAGTATATTTTCTTTGGCCGTAGTATTAGGTCCTTGTTTATTTTGCTTTTCAATATTGGTTTGTTTTCGCACGTCGTTTTAATACACATAGGATGGCAAGTGGCAATATTACCCTCATTTTAGAATAAATCTTTGTTTGTGGTTTAACCTTAGGTATGTTGTTGTTATTTTTCTGTTTTTTGAAATTCTTTCGAGATTCGCGTCGTCAAACCAGATGGATTACCTAAAATATTGACTGTTTACTGTGGAAGAACTCGTGGCTGAATAATAACAGCCACTTGGGTCGATCTTCATATTAAGACGCGTTTTGCGTGGATGGTTGACATGTGGTTTTCTCCGTGCTTCTGAAAGCACATTAAGCTGGTGGTCCCGGCTGTCAATTATAGATCTTTGACAGTCATTAAGTAGTCATTGGCCCGAAAGTCTAACAACCAGTTCTACCAAGGGTTGTCGTATTACCAAATACTAACTGGGTTCTGGAGGTTTGATAGGCAGTCGCTCTATGGAAAATGTCGTGAGGAAAGTTTGACTATGAATGTGGATAAGAGTTGAGGAAGACCAAAGAAGCTCTGTATGGACTGTGTGAAGGACGACATGGCTAGAAAGGAGGTAACTGCTGTGATGACAAGTATTAGTAAAATATGGAAAAAGAAGACATGCAGCCTCAACCCCAATTCAATGACTTAGGTGACAACTCATCCGCAAAAAATTTCAGCCGCGAATGAAACGTGACCCTTTTAAAATTGTGAGGCGACGAATGATCCGCTCGTTCGTAGTTAATATTGATGTGGTCAAATCGGCCAAATAGACAAACAAACATTAATTGTGTATAGGAACATTGTCTGTTCTTTAGTTTCTCCAGTTTCGCTATATCGTGGTTGAATCGAACAAAAATACTTAGTAGGAAAAGGATGATACAAACTTGGAATAATCCCATTTATGATTGAATCAACAATATGTATACTAATCGGGACTAATAGTCTTTAAATTAAAAACCAACGTGTTTTAGAAAAACCAACGTCTGTTACAAAATTAAATAACTAGGGGTTTCAAAGCTTCGCATTAACAGTACCATTTTGCATTCCGTTACAGAATACGGATTTAACCGGAGCGTGCTAAATGAAAAGGACATGCAGCAGAATGTAGCCAGATGAAAAACGGATCCGGATAACTTTTCCCAGAGGAATTCAAATAAACGAGAGAAGCCCCGCAGCGCCAATGTGGTTAGATTTTGCTGCAGAATTCAGAGAACCACAAAACGACGTCCTTTAAACTTCAAGCTTTATACCAGAAACGCAAAGTGAATTGTCCTCAAGGGAAAGACATTTTGTAGAAGAAATGTGGTTTTCTTTGAAACGACAGCTAACTGCTGTGAGGCGAAGTTTTTACCTGTATTTTCTTTAACTTTTTAATACGAAACTCAGAGAGAACAAAGAGAAATCGATTTACATTAAGCATTTTAGATACTAAACTATAGAATTTTGTAAAAAAAAAATGCTTTATACAAAAATATGCCCAAATTAAAAATCGATTGGCAAGTTTTGCCAACGCGTTCAGAAATTAATCGAAAGAAGTAAATTAATGCGAATAAATTCCTTGGCGTGCGTATGTGTGTGTGTATGTGTGTGTAAGGGAAATACAATAAGAAAGTTTTGAATCCAACAAATCTGTCATTGCAAAAATATAAAGGTGTTCTTTTTACTGTAAATATTACAAGACACACTGTATTCAACACAACAAGAAAACTCAAAATAACATAAATTGTTTGACTTCCTCCGGGTCGCTTTATACAAACTCTCTAATCTGTCAGTTACAGAGTGTTACAAAAACTCCATTAGAACCATGTTTACACGTATACTTAGGGAGAAAAAAAAATGTTACGTAGAGAAATAGGTTTTTCGAGAAATCTTGTCACCCTAATAGTTAACAAACAGTTACAATATACTCATTCCTAATTACTAGATAAACATGATAGTTAAGTAAGTTTAGTTTTTAATATTATTAGGTATTATTACCATAGCGTTTAAATTTAAATTATCACTACATAGTATAAAACAAAGTCGCTTCCCGCTGTCTGTCCCTATGTATGCTTAGATCTTTAAAACTACGCAACGGATTTTGCTGCGGTTTTATTTTAATATATAGAATGATTCAAGAGGAAAGTTTATAGGTATAATACATGCATAATATAGTAGAGCAACAATGATAATTTTAACAGACATTCTGTAGTATATTTAGTATCAGCGTTGCACCCGTGCGAAGCCGGGGCGGGTCGCTAGTTTACTATATTCCACAGTTAATCTGTGAACAGCGTTGGGGGCTACAATATTGTTCATGTGTATCTCTTTTTTATACTAAACCTTGTAGCTGTTTGCTGTTTCTTGTTTATTTTTTTTTAATCTCCTTTTGTTCCTGCAATCTGTCTTGTAGACATTAAGCTGGATTTTATGTATGTACAAATATGGCGTGCATGGTACAGTATCCAATGATATGTCCATCTAGTATGGCTACTTTATTCTTGTGTTAGAGAAGATCTTGAGGAGCACGTCTCTTTAGTCTTATAAATGTGCGATTTGGTTGTTGTTCCATTAAACTTCTTGCCAATTGGTTTGGATGGTTTACAATTCTCTTGCAGTAAGGTAGTAAAGAGTCCTTTATTTCATCTTTTACTGTCTTGATTTTTAGATCACGGTGTAGGTGATTATTTGTAATATACCATGGTGCTCCAGTTATCATACGTATGGTTTTTGATTGGAAGCGTTGTAAAATTTCAGTATTTGATTTGGATGCAGTGCCCCATAACTGCAAAGCATAAGTCCAAACAGGTTTGAGTATACACTTGTATAGAAGGAGTTTGTTTTCCAGTGTAACTTGGGATTTTCTTCTCATTAGCCAATGGATCTTTCTTAGTTGTAAGTCAAGCGCCTTTCTTTTAGTCGTTATATGTTTTTTCCAGGTAAGTCGTCTGTCTAAGTAGACTCCTAAGTATCGAACCTCATCTGCCTGGGGTATCTTTATTTGATTAAGTTCAACTTCTGGACACGTTTCTCTTCTTAAAGGGAAGGTTATTTGGACTGATTTAGCTTCATTTGCCTTTATACGCCAGTCTTTCAGCCAGTTCGAGATATCATTTAGATTTCGTTGTAATTTCGCCGATGCTCCAGCTGCGGTTTCATCAATGGCAAGAACCGCAGTATCATCAGCAAATGTTCCTGTCACTGTGTCTTGTCTGTTTGGTAAGTCTGAGGTATATATAAGGTAGAGCATTGGGCCCATTACACTACCCTGTGGGACTCCTGCTTTTATTTCGTGTAACTTTGTGGTAATGTCGCCATATTTAACATAAAAGTGTAAGTGTTGCTGTTGCTTGTGAACAAAATAAAATTAAAAATCCTGCACACTTACCTACTTTTAGTTTGAAGTAACATCTAAACCCCATATCTTCCCGTGGGTGTCGTAAGAGCCGACTAAGAGACTACCCAGAGAATGGGCAGCAGCGTTCTCAGTGCTTTTGTAACAACCGTACTGCGATCGCCAACCCTCCTGCCAAGCTTGGCGATTATGGCAAAACCCTCCAAAATGTCAACGCACACAATGTGGCGACACTTGGGGAAGGCCTATGTCCAGCAGTGGACGTCTTTTGGGCTGAAATGATGATGAATGATGAACATCAAAACACAACATCACGGAAGTATTTAATGGTACACCCACATTTCGCCAGATATACTTAAGAGCGTTTACACCTTACGGCGTTTCATACAAACTTTCAAGTCCATATTTTCCGAAATGACTGAAACGATTTTAATGAAATTTCAAACGCATAAGCAGGATACATAGGTCTAAAAAGTTACAAAAAAAAAATTGGTTGCCTGTAAAGTCTGTTTACGGACGATAGTTTAACGTGACAACGTCATAACAAAACATTGCTGAAATGATTGCAAACTTCTGTGAAAAAAAAAAATATTGAATTATCACAATTTTGTATGGATACAAAGAAGGAGTGAAATGAAATCTACAATTTAATTGATAAATTAACTTTTAATTTGGTTGTTACAATAAACAATGATAACCACATTAACTTTCCACTTCACTTTATAAACAGTCGACGAAACAGTTCACGTGTAGATGTAAGTTGTGTGATGCCGCTGTCTTTCTTCTTTTCGGACACATAGGCCAATCAAGTGGAAGAGAGATAGATGTGGCGCAAGCCGAACGTGCCTTTCGCTCGCTCGTGCAGTAACGTTACAATGAGCGTAACGTATGATCCGATCGTAACATACTTAAATAACCCATCCTATTTTCGCGCGTCCAGCCGGCGTTCATCGAGTTAATAGACGTTGTCACATCAAAAACATTTTCGAAAAATAGAGTTACAGCTAAATTAAACCGATTATAAATTTGCCATACAAACATAACATTCCAATTATCTCTTTTTTTAAAAGACATTTCGATTATGTTTTTAGTTACTTTTTAGACCTATGTATCTTGCTTATGCGTATAAATTTTCATTAAAATCGGTTCAGTCATTTCTGAAAATAAGGACTTGAAAGTTTGTATGAAATGCCGTAAGGTGTAAACGCTCATAAGTCCCACCTCATAGGAACGACCGGTGGAGGCACAAACCCAGACACCGTAGCTGCTACTAAGATATACCTGTTGGAAAAACACAATACCACTTTGACCGACCTGGGAATCGAACCCAGAACCTAATGCTCAGTAGTAGAGCTTGCGAGCACTAGACTAACAAAAGTGATTCAGTTATAATGATAATAGAATTTCTGTATTGGAGTATCTATAACTCAAAAACTGTTAGTTAAACTTAAGACTTTAAAAAGCACTGATAAAACAAACACACTTTTACTACACTACTATCATATACTACTGTTATACTTATGGTAATTTTGCAATGTCTTAAAGTTTCTTACATCTCCAGTTTCCCATGTTAGTCGCATATAATGCATATGGAATGTTATAATCAACAGGAGAGCTGCTTTGCATATCCATACATGGCTTCCTCCGTCATCGACGTATGATGGCGTGACGTAAATAATAGTACAATAACATGTTCAATATTCATTGATAAGCAATTTAGAATGCTGATTTGACCAGAAGATCGTAGATTAGTAGATTTCCGCATAAAATGATCAGCGACTGAAAGCTTGCTGGGTAAGGAACTTGGTAGGGTACTTAACTGCCGTCATCATCAACATTCTTCTGCCCATGTTCTTATAACAACAACATTTATGTTTATGCAACTTTTGCCCATAGAAACTCGTATATACCTTACAGACTAACATACATACCATTCAATACAATTTTTGTTAGTAAATAAAACCTTAAAACTACATATGATAATAACACTTCACTTGTGCACTATGTCACTGTGCGTTCATGTGGCACATGCCCGCGGAAGCGACGGAACACCACTATCTGCAGCCAAAAGTCCTCTTGCAAGACGAGGCGAGATGATAACACGGTGGTATTCGCATCACGAACACCTTAAACTTGACGTTGCGGCGCGACTCAAGCTGCTGCAGTCTCGCCACGTACTTGGTCTTCTGGCACACGTACTCCACGATGTCCTCCGCCGTAGTGGTGTAGTGTAGGCGGGAGATGTACACCGGAGTGTTCGGCTTCACGGCACGAATAGACAAGTTGGGGTGTGATGGAGCCTTGCCGCAGCGGTTCCTGTTGGTTCTTTGACGGCGCTTCCTCCTCAACACCGTCACGAAACCATTCGATCCATCCGATCCGATCCATTCGATCCCATCTAATAACATGAAATTCAATGAAATAGCAAATGTGACCCATTGTTCATGCCTAAAAAATGGGATCTAAAACTGGGATCTAACGAAAATAAATGATTTATTTGGCATTGGCGTAGCATGTCTTGTTCATGGTTACATCTGCTGTATTATAATTGGGTGAAACTAACAACAGGAATCGGTGACTCGACAAAACAGGTTCATAATAATAAAAATAGGTTTTTCTTCGTTGGTACTGCATAAATAAGTGTGGGCTGCCTGAAATCTGTGTCAATCTAGCATTGGTATCTTATCAAATTCAACGATTTATTTCAGTATGCCTGCATGCCTAAAGAGATAAATCAATGCTTTACCATTAATTTACTAGCTAAGTCGCAATGTCCATTTGACTATAAGCAAATAAATATTATTCTATTCTATTATGCAAATAAATATTATTCTATTCTATTCTATTCTATAATTTTAGGCACGGAATCTGAGTTTGGAGTTTATCCTTTTGAAACCATTCACAAAGGTACTTACCATTTTAGGTACATACTTGTTTTCACGAGCTGCGTCGATGAATAAAGTCATTTATTTTCTATATAAACAATGAAAAATAGTTCAGGACTTTCAGACATTGTATTTATCTATATAAATAAAAAGAGAAGTCCTGACTGACTGACTCATCAACGCCCAGCCTAAACCCTTGGACCTAGAAAGCTGAAATTTTGCACAGAGGTTCCTTTTATAATGTAGACAAGGAATAAGGAAGGATTTTTTGAAATTCAACCCCTAAGGGAGTTAATTAGGGGATGAAAGTTTGTATGGAAACCGGTAATTTTTTTAAGTAAAAAGCGTACAAATTCACATACAAGGTTCTGGTTAGAAATAAATAAATACGTATTTGAGCGTTTTTGAGAATCTACCCCCTAAGAGGGTTAGATAGGGGTTGAAAGTTTATATGTGGATTCCGTCATTTTTGAAGTAAGAAGTATGAAATTAAATATTGAAGGTTATGAGTAAAAAAAAAATTATATGTATTTCGTAGTTTTTGGAAATTCAACCCCAAATGGGCGAAAAGGGGTGAAAATGTTAGTTTAACAAAAATGGTCTGATCTGCTTGAAATTCACAATGTGTTTCTTGATTGAATTGATATACATGTAATTCAGTTTTTGGATATTCCACCCCTCAGACGATGGATTTTTTTTTATTTTTGTATTGTTGTGTTAGCACGTTTGTAAGTACAAATACGCTATTAAAACTTCATATACATACTTCTAGGGGATCTGGGACATTTGTGCGAAAGACATTTGCGCGAAGGACACTTGCGGGAACCCACTTGCGCGACAGGCACTCCCGCGACTGGATACTGGCGCAACTCAATGGCTTCATGGGTGTCGTTTTGGTGGTTTTCGGGGTCGCTGATAACGAAAATGAAGTCAAAATGCAAATCCAAGACGGCACCGAAGTAAATTTACTTTCTTTCCTTCACAGGTGTCGTTTTTGTGGTTTTCGGGGTCGCTTACAATAAAAATCAGGTCAGTTAAAATCCAAGATGGCGCCGAAGAAAACTTTCAGTTTTTCCTTCACGGGTGTCGTTTTCGTGGTTTTCGGGGTCGCTGATAACGAAAATGAGGTCAAAATGCAAACCGAAGACGGCACCGAAGAAAATTTACTATCTTTCCTTCACGGGTGTCGTTTTCGTGGTTTTCGGGGTCGCTAACAATAAAAATAAGGTCAAAAAGCAAACTCAAGATGGCGCCGAGGAAAACTTTCGGTTTTTCTTCACGAGTGTCTTTGTCGTGACTGTCAGGATCGGTGATAACGAAAATGAGGTCAAATAAATATACGAGATGGTGCCGAGGAAAACTTTCGGGCGTCGTGTTTTGCGAGTCGTTGGCAATGAAAACGAAAATCTAAGATGCTGGCGCCGAGGAAACTTTTTAGTTTTACTTCATGGGTCTCATTATCGTGGATTTCGGGGTCGCTGATAACGAAAATGAGGTCAAAATGCAAACCCAAGACGGCACCGAAGAAAATTTACTATCTTTCGGTGGTTTTCGGAGTCGCTAACAATAAGAATAAGCCAAAAAGAAAACCCAAGATGGCGCCGAGGAAAACTTTCGGTTTTTTCTCCATGGGTGTCGTTTTCGTGGTTCTCTGGGTGGCTGGCAATGAAAATAAGTTCCAAATGAAAATTCAGGATGGCGCCGACGAAAACTTTCTGTTTTTTCTTCATGGGTGTCGTTTTCGTGGTTTTCGGGTCGCCAAAAACAAAATGAGAATTTTTGTCGGCGCCATATTGGATTTTCAGCTTGAGCTCTCTTCCTAGGTGCAAATAAGGAAATTTAAAATACACAATGTCTCAATATCGTCCCCTTGGCTATAGAACTGTTTCTCACATGGGCAGTTTTATGTAGCTTTCTTCGAAAGGAAATACCGCAAAAGGACATTTACAAAGAGATGCTAGGAAAATTAATTATTAAAATAGTTTTTCGGGAGTTAAATAGTTTTTTTTTACTCTGAGTATTTTTTAATTAAACAAAATTGTAAGCTAGCTCATTTACACTACTAACTGTATCGAAAGGCGTGGATGGATAACCGGGGCATTTGAGCTCCGGCATCGTAGCTGGGAAGACAAGTATAAAGTGAAAAGTTAATTCTGGTTCAAGCCATTTAGGTCACTAACAATATAAAATAATAAAAAAACGCAGCGATATACTTTTTTCTAACGAGAATTAATTCTCTGGCATCTTAGTTTGAAATTCACAGACTTTTACACAACTATTAATTCTATACTTGCACTTACGCGCGAGCGAAGCCGCGGCCAACAACTATTATTTAAATGACTATTATAACATTTAAATGACTATTTTCACATTATTTTGCGGGGGAAATACACACGTGAAAGAACGGGGGAAACACACACACACACAATTGCCGAACTCCACGCGGGTGAAGCCACGGGCAGAAGCTAATCTATCTATCTATCTATGTATTTAAATAAAAAGAGAAGTCCTGACTGACTGACTCATCAACGCCCAGCCCAAACCCTTGCACCTAGAAAGCTGAAATTTTGCACAGAGGTTCCCTTTATAATGTACACAAGGAAGAAGGAAAGATTTTTTTAAATTCAACCCCTAAAGGAGTTAAATAGGGGATGAACGATTGTATGGAAATCGGTCATTTTTAAAGTTAGTAGCATGAACATTCAAATACAAGCTAGAAATAAATAAATACATATTTTAGCGTCTTTGAGAATTTAACCTCTAAGAGTGTTAGATAGGGGTTGAAAGTTTATATGCGGAATCCGTCACTTTTGAAGTATTAAAATAAACTTTGAAGTTTATGAGCAAAAATAAATGATTACATATGTATTTCGTTTTGGTTTTAGGAAATTCAACCTCAAACGGAAGAAAAGGGTTGGAAACATTACTAGGTATAACAAAAATGGTCTGATCTGCTTGAAATTTAATATTTGTGTTTCTTGATTGAATTGATAAACACGTATTTCGACGCTTTTGGAAATTCCAACCCTCACACGACAAAAGGGGTGACATTTTTATATTTTTGTTTTGAAGCGTTAGCACGTTTGTATGGACAAATATGTTACAAAAAGTACAAAATTCGTTTTCGTGGTATCCGAGTCGCTGACAATGAAAACGAAAATCTAACATGGCGCCGAGGAAACTTTTCAGTTTTTCCTTAATGGGTGTCGTTTTCGTGGTTTTCTGGGTCGCTGACAATGAAGCAGAGGTCAAAATGAAAAACCAAGATGACACCGAGGAAAGCTTTCTATTTTTCCGTCATGGGTGTCGTTTTCGTTGATTTCGGGGTCGCTGATAACGAAAATGAGGTCAAAATGAAAATCCAAGATGGTGCCGAGGAATGTTTCTGTTTTTCCTTAATGGGTGTCGTTTTCGTGGTTTTCGGGGTCGCTAACAATGAAAATGAGGTCAAATTGAAAATCCAAGATGTCGCCGAGGTAAATTTTCTGTTTTTCCTTCATGGGTGTCGTTTCCGTGGTTTTCCGGGTCACCGATAACAAAATGAGAATTTTCTTCGGCGCCGTATTGGATTTTCATTTTGACCTCATTTTCTAGGTGCTATTAATGAAATTTAAATTAGGCTATTTCTCGCATTGATGTGAGAACATGTTTCTCACATGGGCAGTTTTATGTTGCATGCTCCGGAATGAGCTCTGCGAGTAACTTAGTAATTTTAACCCCACAAGGAAACAACGCAAACGGCATTTACAAAGAGGTGGTAGGATGTTTCCGGGAGTTAAATACCAAGACATACTTTTTCTAACCAGAATTAATTATCTGACTTCTTACTTTGAAAATCACAGACTTTAACACAACTATTTATCCTATACATACACTTACGTGCGAGCAATGCTGCAGCCAGCCACTATTATCTATTATACAACATATATGTAGGCAATTTCCGAACTCCACGCGGGCGAAGCCGCGGGCAGAAGCTAGTTCATGCATAAGAAACTGTTTTATATTACCTGCTCCTTGAATACAAAATAGTTTTCATTGACTGAAACTTATCGCAGACACTCAGAAATGTAATTTTCTACTTTTTATTAAAATTCTCTTGAAGTGTTTGATAAATTAGTTCGCTGTTTAATACCTGGACTTTTAGAAGTTTGATAATAAATCATAATTCTAGTTTTGAAGGTGAACTTTCGTAACATAAAAGGTATACTTTTCACAACAAATTAGATACACAAAAGCTAGGTAGTTTGATTGTTGTGCCATTAAATTAAGGGCTTAGATAAGTGCTTATAACACCAGCCTGCGTAAACCCTAAAAACCAAAGCTTACTTTCATTTAGAAAGGTAAAATAGATTGTGATTGTTTTTTCACGATTAAAACAAACATCGCGCGTATTCCGCGCGATATCAACGCGTGCGTGACGCGGTTGCTATCCTGGGGTTAATTGTTTAATCATTACGAACATGTACGTTATGGTAAGACGCATAATCGTTATTTGTGCAACAAGAGAGCAAAGCCTTTTTTTTGCTGCGAATGCTGATTTTGAATCCTGAGTGCAGCGAGGGATTCAAAGACACGAGATGCAAATAACTTTGGTCTCGTGTAGCACATACAACTTTTCACTTCAGCAGCGAGAACAAATAATCTACAGGCAAAAAAATACAACTTGTTAATATTTAAACCACATGTATATTTGTAAAAATTAAAAGTAAAATTATTGCAGTTTTGCAAATTAAAAGTAACAGTTTTATTTGGAACCGATATTGTTGTGTTAGCGACTTGCGTTTGAGTATTCGCTGCGATTTCAGCTTCCTTACTTGTGGATTGTGACGGGAGGATAGTGAAAGTAGGTGACTCAGCGCCGGTATTCGTGACTCTGGAAGTAGACGGGCGAGACCAAGGATCTGAGGTCTGTTTCAAGGTTATGGTCTCTACTATACGCTTACAGATTTTTTATTTATTTTGGATCGAACCCTTCCGCGACCGTATTCGACCTCCATCCGCCGTGTCGTTTTAATGTAGTGAGGTCGGCTCCTGAATCAGCCAAAAGTGTGGCCGAAGTTCGCCGAAAGCAATGTCCAGTGTAAAGCTGAGGTTCCTGTAGCTTTAGAAAAGTGGCTATGTCTCTTGGCGTCCCGCCTATTTTGTGGACTCCCATAGGCTGTCTCGAACATTTCTCATTATGATACTGCAAGAAAAATCGATCTGTTTTCGTATTAGCAGGGCGTAATCCTTATATTTCTCAATAACATTTACATGTTCATCGCGAATAACAAAGGACCTGTCAATGTTCGTCTTTGTATTTGGCAAGTTGACTAACAGTAATTTGTCTGAATGCTTTTCGATGGCATTAACAGTTAGATTTAATAGTTCGTTCGTGCGGCATGCTCCATTAATGCCAATTATGAGGATAACCTGCAATAAAAATATTACATGAGTAATTAAAACAGATAAAACGTAGGTACTTACCCACTTTCTTTACATAAGTAAGTAACTCGCATTTAGTTATAAGTAGCGACAAGGCCTATGCGACGAATTACAGTAAATAGATATAAAATATACATACTAAAATTATACATTAAAACCACCACCAAGCATAAAGCAAAATGTTAGTGAAAACCACACCAAAATCGGTCTAGTAGTTGCCGAGTTTACCACGAACATACAGATATCCAGATAATGATTTGTGTATGTACATACAGTATACATATAGAAAACAGATAGAGATTTGTAAAAAATAATGTTAAGTTACAACTAGGGCCTAAGTAGGTACTATGTCGAAAGCTTCACAAATGGGTAGTGTGCACATTTATTATTACTTAATTACTTACTTTTGCAGCGAGAAAATTGCAGTCTGGAGCTTCATTGAGAAACTTTTCAATGTTAGCAGGCGAAAATATTTTGGACTTTTTGGATTTGTGCCCTACTGAAATTCTTTTCAAAAATGCTATAAGTTTGGCATAGGTTTCAAATGCACGTCATCTTTTGTCTTTATTGTGGCTTTCAACATTGAGTAAATACTCCACATTGTAGATGGTTGCCTCGTTTGTGATAATTCTATGAAGTACGATACCAGTTCAGTCTCCGAAAAAGTATTTGCACACTTTTTAAGTCTCTATTGATTAAAAATATCATAAGCTTTTAGATATTTTTCGCGAGACTTTTCAGGCAGGAAACTTAATTCTGCATTTTTTTACATACTGCTTCAATTCTTCCGGTGTTAAATCGCAGACATCATCACTGGATTCACTCATATTTATTTATTATTATTTTAATAATATCCAACGTGTATCGCACTTTGTAGCTAGCGAACAGAAGAAGAAAACAATAAAAATTTAAAACCCGCTATTTTTTAAAGATGCGTTCGGAAATTGCACTATTACTAAATTATTCTGTCACAATAAAGATTGTTAAAACTTTAAATAATTATATAGATACATGATAAACTTCGTATTTTTTACTTCAACATCTCTTTATTTGATTATAAAAAAATATAATTCGATTATTAAGAGAAAAGTATAATAATTACATATAATCCTTGATTTGAAATTTTATAGATGACGTGTGACCGACGTGTGATGATGACAGAACGTTTTATTGTTGGTTTCTTTTTTGAGCCTATTATATATGGAATTTGAAAATCGAACTTCGAATCGACTTGTTTCTATCTCTCGCTCTTTTCGTATCGAAGTGAAAGTGACAGAACAAAGTGAAGTTCAAATCTTTCGAATGTTGTGAGTAGACCCAGCACTGACTCGGCATTTAAAAAAAATAATTAAAAAGTTACTTTGTCTCACGCTCGCAGCAAAATCGCGTTTTGCTCACTGATTTCAGGCAGCAAAACCTACATGTTTGAGCTACTGAAGTGAAAAAGACATTATTATCTTTTTGCAAAATTTCTTTAGATAATACGAAATTCCGAACGTGTTTGTCTTTGAGGTCGAATTCAAAATAGAAACTTCGAAAGGGCTGGTCTTTGTCGCTCTCTCTCTTTCTAATGGCGGGAAAGAGATGGAGTGTGAATTTTTCGAATTATATGATTAACCCAAGGCGGAATAAGATATTCGCGGCATTCTAAAAAAATAATTAAAAAGTTTCTTGGTCTCACTCAGTGAGCAAAATCGCATTTTGCTCACTGATTTCAGGCAGCAAAACCTACATGTTTGAGCTACTGAAGTGAAAAGTATAAATTCCAAAGTTTCTGAACACAGAGCAGAGCCTGGCCTCTTAGCCACGCTCAAGCGACACGTGACTTGCCAGCGACTGGGGAGAAAACACTTTGTTTACAGTATGACCACTTTAAGTATGCAGTTGAAGCTCGCGCGGCGCTACTTGTCAAGAAAATATGCATCGGTATGTCAATGTTGGTACATTTATTTTAGTTCTGTGTTTTTCCGCCTGCACAAATAAGTGGGAGAAAGTGTAGTTAGAGAATATTCTTCACCGATGTCAGTGATGTCTAAGATAAACTTAAAGAAAGTACATCATCATCATCATCAGCCTATAATGTTCCCACTGCTGGGACACAGGCCTACTCTCTATGAGAGGGAGTGGGCTGTAATCCACGCGGGCCCAGTGCGGATTGGTAGATGTCACATGTCTTCGAATTTTTCGTTCTAGGACATGCCGGTTTCCTCACGATGTTTTCCTACACCGGTTCTTGAGGGCAGCGGTGATGAAATAAATTACACAAAGTAATGCGCTTGTCTGGGTTCGAACCCACGGCTTACTGCTCGTGAGTCGGGGCTGCCACCATTGGTCCACTGCTGCTCTCGAGAAAGTATATAATAATTAGAAATTAAACAGTCACATTGGTACTTGCCCAGTAAAGTAGGTATTATTTTATTTTCATTGCGTTTTACTATCGTAGTCCGGGATATACCTGGTAGCGTCGAAAAAACCGCGCTTTTGTGAACGCGCCCCTACTCGTAGTTACGTCCTCTATTTAGACTTGTTTATATTTATCTTCCCTCACGTACCCAGCAATGTCTTTGTAAAATGTGCTTCCCGACAGACCAACTTACCTATCCTTCCAACCACACCCTTACACCTACGGCATAAGGTTTGAATTTGCTTGTGTAAGGGTTGTAGGTTGTTGGTAAAGCTGTGAATGCATCCACGGAGCTATTCAGTTCACTGATGATGTATAAATTATAACATCAGACCTGAGACGGAAGGTTTTTGTTTGCACTTCAGATTTTCTACTTATTGCTTCCTGCCTGGGATAAACAACATGGATTTGCTTTTGTTAAGATTTATCAAACATGTAATGGTAAATGTGGTTGCACTATGGATCAACATTTAATATTGGTGAACTATACTTAAAACTCTGCCCACCACAGGCGTGATAAATAAATGATAAATATTTTTTTTTGATTTTTGATAAAAGGATAAAAACAGATACACAACTTTAATGAATTTAGTTTGCAGTGATACGTGTTCACAGCATGATAAAAATGTAAATCGTGGTTTTCCACAATCAAAATAATAATAGGATGCGATTACCGTTGTAGCGCACTACAATAATATTTCCCACCACGAAATAAGTATTAAAGTTACACTTACCAGTAATAATAAATGCCCGCTGTCCTTACAGAACATCTATACATATAATAAATCTGTAGAAAAGTAATTTTTGTACATTGAAGAAATTGAAACAAAAAATAGCCAGCGTGTGAAAAGATAAGTAACAGAACCCATTTCCATCATTTTTGAAATTTTTGTCTGTTTGTCTGTTTGTCTGTTTGTTTGTGCGCACATCACGTAAAATCTACGAATTCAATGCTGACAATGTTTATATACAAAAATTATACGTAACTTGAGGTTTAACTTAGTTTTTGTTTCATCGAAATCGGTTCACTCTATCAAAAGATATGATTAATTTAGTGAGTTCAAGAAGTAAAATATTACGTTACGCAATTCAGTATAGTACTTGCAACGACATCTTAAGACTAAAAATAGAACTAATGTTGATAGTTGAAATCCAAATCCGATAGATGGCGTTGTGCAAATGACGTCATTTTCTGAATCGCGGTGTTAAGATTTTCCGCGCTAGAATGACGTCCACCGTGTTTACTAGGCAAATTGGGTTTCGTTAGGTATCTTAAAAGTTCTTGCGTGTGTCGTAAAAGTTCTATGGTTGCTTGGTTTATCGATTTTCTAAATTGGTCGAAAAAAAGTATTGGCTTATCTTATTGGTTTCGTTTGGTCAACTTTGGTCATTGGTTTGAAGTACGAAGTAAATATTGTATTTTATTTACTTCGTAGTTTGAATCCAATAGTGCCAATCGTTATACTGTAAGTTAGTGTTGCCAATTCGTTGAGTCACGCACGACCACGAACAGACGATACGTTGTCACACTAGACTGTTCGACGCACCGTTCTTTTAAGTTTGTAGGCTATTCAGTCATAAGTGTTGTTGGTTTTGTTTATTGCTTTAATTTTCCTTGAAAATGCCTCAAAGAAAAAAAACTAACCTTTCGCTGCGTAGCCGGAATACGAAAAGGATGAGACTTTGTAGGTCTCAGGAATCGGAAGAAGATTGTGAAGCACGGTTATCTGCTAACCGAGAGCACATCGCTCTTTCACGTGAATCGGAAACGTTCACCGAAAGGGAGTCACGTTTAAGTTCACAAAGAACACGGACCGCGACTTTGCGGTCTCAAGAGAGTATCCAGGAACGCGAAGTCCGGCTGTCTGCTGATCGGGAGCGCCACTCTCTCTCACGTGAGTCAGAGACATTCACAGAAAGGGAGTCGCGCTTAAGTTCGCAAAGAACTCGGACCGCGACTTTGCGTTCTCAAGAGAGTATCCAGGAACGCGAAGTTCGGCTGTCTGCTGATCGGGAGCGCCAGTCTCTCTCACGCGAGTCAGAGACTTTCACAGAAAGGGAGTCGCGCTTAAGTTCACAAAGAACTCGGACCGCGACTTTGCGTTCTCAAGAGAGTATCGAGGAACGCCAAGCACGTCTGTCATCTGACCGAGAGCGACACGCTCTCTCGCGCGAGTCTGAATCTCTCTCCCAAAGAGAAGAACGATTACAAATAGCTAGACATAACTATGTAGGTGTACAAAGAAACAATGAAAGTTATCTTGCATCTGAAAGGGAAAGAATAGATGAACTAAGACGAGCAGAAACAGCAGAACAACGTCAATCTCGCCTAGAAATAGAACGAGCTCGATACCATATGAATAAAGAAACAAATAGCGGAGCTGATGAGTCCATGGAAAATGACGATGCAAATATTTTATTACCTTGGGACAATAGGGAAAAATCAGGGTTCACATATTCGTCTAGAATTAATTATGCTGGCTTTACTTCCGTGGGAGACATGAGAGAAATTTGTAATTTTTGTCATGCTTTGAAATGGAGGAAAGAGACAGACGGAATGTGCTGCTCAAATGGAAAAATTGTTCTTCCAAATTTCCAAGATCCACCACACTTACTTAAAAGTCTCCTGAATGGCGATCATCCCCAGTCGAAACATTTTTTGGATAATATTCGTTTATATAACAGTGCTTTCCAAATGACTTCCTTTGGGGCAAAACAAATAACGGAAGGACCGTTCATGCCAACCTTCAAAGTACAAGGTCAAGTTTATCACCTTATTGGATCTTTGCTGCCAGAAAATGAACCCAAATTTCTCCAAATTTATTTTGTATCCGATTACACGCAACAGCTCAATGTTAGGAATCACAATTTTCCCCAGCTCAATGCTGAGCTTTTGGGTCAACTTCAAGAATTGCTGCATCACGTTAACCAGTACGTTCGTGAATTCAAAGCTGCATTGGAGTCAATTCCACAAGGCAGCAATGATTTCAAAATTGTTATAAGTGCCGATAGACGTCCTGTGGGTGAACACCGTGGAAGACACAATGCACCCGTCGCAGATGAAGTTGCAGTTGTTTTAGTCGACCAGGAGTGTGAGAGACGTGATATCGTGTTGCGTACACGCGACGATCGCCTTCAACGCATTTTGGAAACCCACCGAGCTTACGACGCCCTGCAATATCCACTAATTTATTGTCATGGTGAAGATAGGTACAATTTTGGGCTGTACCAAGTGAACCCTACTACGAGAGTCACTAATTATCAAAAAAAATATCTGCTCAACAATACTATTCCTACCTTTTACAAATAAGGCAAAACAGTTTCGTATATTTGCAACGATTTCGTGGTTTGTTCGGCCAATTTATTGTGGACATGTACGCAAAAATAGAAACTGAACGTTTAGTGTATATTCGCACTAACCAGCGACGGTTACGCGCTGAAGAATACGTGCACTTGCGGGACGCCATGCAATCAGATAATAACGTCGAAGACTTGGGTCGATTGGTTATTTTGCCATCCAGTTTCACAGGCGGTCCGCGGTATATGCACGAACGAACGCAAGATGCTTTTTGTTACGTCCGTAAATACGGCCGGCCGGACCTTTTTATAACATTTACAACAAATCCAAAGTGGACGGAGATTTGCCAGGCACTTCTCACAGGACAGGCGTCATACGACAGACATGACATTATTGCTAGGATTTTTCATTTAAAACTCAAAGTTTTGATTAATCTACTTACAAAGGAGAAAGTTTTCGGTTCAACTCTTTGTTTTATGTATAGCGTCGAGTGGCAAAAGCGTGGTTTACCCCACGCGCACATTCTTCTGTGGCTGGAAGAAAAAATTCGTCCCGATGCTATAGACAGTGTCATAAGTGCAGAATTTCCGGACTATAATGCAGATCCGATTTTGCATGACATAGTAAAAACACATATGGTTCACGGGCCATGTGGCGTCTTAAACAGGGAATCACCGTGCATGAAAGATGGTCAATGCTCAAAAAAATACCCCAGAGCACTGAAAGAACTAACTATGGCTGGGGAAAATGGGTATCCGCAATACCGGCGAAGATCACCGTCACAAGGTGGTTTCACAGCTACTGTCAGATTCCGTGGACAAGAAATAATTCTAAATAATAGTTGGGTGGTACCGTATTCTCCAGTTTTGTCAAAAGCTTTTCAAGCACACATTAATGTTGAAATTTGTAATAGCGTCGAATCTATAAAATATATATGTAAATATGTTAATAAAGGTAGTGATCAAGCCATGATAGCACTAAGAAATAACAACCAATTTGATGAAGTGACAAGGTATCAATCTGGCCGATACATAAGCTCTTCGGAGGCAGTTTGGCGCATTTTGAGTTTCCCTATTCATGAAAGGTATCCGCCAGTCATCCATCTTGACGTGCACCTGGAAGGCGGGCAGCGAGTTTACTTTCAGCCAGAAAATGTGGCAGAAAGAATGAACAACCCAAGACAAACCACCTTGCTCGCATTCTTTCGCCTTTGCGAAAGAGACAATTTCGCTAAGTCTCTGTTGTACAATGAAGTGCCACATTATTATACTTATAACAAGCAGCAAGGTGTTTTTAATCGCAGGAGACGTGGAACTGCTGTAGAAGGCGAGTCCGGCATTTTTAAAGAACACGTGATTGGAAGAGTATACACGGTGCACCCAAATAATGCAGAGTGTTATTATTTACGCCTTCTTCTTCACACAGTGCGAGGACCTACTTCTTTTATTTGCCATTTTGTTGACATTTTGTGGCCTATCGGACGCTGGGCAGTTGTGGCAAAAATATAAAGACGCGTTTGCCGAAGATTTTTTGAGACAGCAAAATATAAATAGTGAAACTTCTGACCAAGTACGTGAAAGCTGCCATAATAGGTCTTTGCTGGCTATACAAGATATAATTACAAGTATAGGAGGGAACCCCCTCAGTCAATACGGCTTGCCGACACCGACAGTTGGTGGGGAACGAATTAATAGGGAGTATACATCTGAAATAAATTACAACCCCGAAGAGTTAGCAGAAATATTGCGAAATGGCTGTTCAACGTCAGAACAACGTCAAATCTTTGATAGAGTATGCTGTAGTGTAGAACATTCATTAGGAGAAATGCTGTTTTTAGATGCACCTGGTGGAACAGGTAAAACTTTCCTCACTAAAGTTATCTTGGCTCAAATAAGGAGCCAAAACAAAATTGCCCTTGCCGTCGCTTCCTCAGGAATAGCTGCCACTTTATTACCAGGAGGAAAAACTGCACATACAACATTTAAAATACCAATCGACTTGGACCGCACAGAAAACCCTGTTTGCAACGTGTCTCGCAATAGTGATAAAGCAAAGGTTTTACGCGATTGCGCCCTTATCGTTTGGGACGAGTGTACGATGGCAAATCGTAAAGCTGTGGAAGCTGTAGATAGAACGTTGCGAGATATAAGACAAAATGACCGACCGATGGGAGGCTTAACGGTGCTATTCTGTGGAGACTTCAGGCAGACACTCCCTATAATACCCAGAGGAACGAGGGCCGATGAAATAGGTGCCTGTTTAAAGAGCTCTATTTTATGGCGTAGTGTCATATTAACTAATTTGAGCTTTAATATGCGAGCATATTTGGGAGGTGACGCAAACGCGCAGGTTTTCTCAAATTTACTACTTCAAATTGGTAACGGCACATACCCGACTCAAGAAGGAGGTAAAGTAACTTTAGTCGAAAGCCTGTGTTCTTCTGTTGCCTCACAGCAGGAACTCATTTCCTCTGTATACGGAGATCCATCAGAGATCTCGAACCATGACGCTGCTTGGCTATGCCAACGAGCTATTTTGGCACCTCGCAACGACCAAGCAGCAGCAATAAATTCTCAAATATTGGTACATGTTTCTGGAGAAAGTAGGGAATATTAATTTATCTATTAACACGGTTTTGGAAGAAGGAGATGCCACCCACTATCCAGTAGAGTTTTTAGACTCTCTAAATACACCGGGTCTTCCAGCACACAAAATTTATTTAAAAGTCGGAGTACCAATCATTCTACTCAGAAATTTAAGCCCACCAAAACTATGCAATGGAACTCGGTTGAGAGTAACAAATCTCCAACGAAATGTCATCGAAGCCGAAATCTTAACAGGTTGCGGCTCCGGTGATGTTGTTTTCATTCCCAGGATACCCATTATCCCCAATAATTTTCCGTTTACTTTCAAACGTGTGCAATTTCCTGTAAGCCTCTGTTACGCTATGACTATTAATAAAGCCCAAGGCCAGACGTTATCCGTTGCGGGTGTAGACCTTACTTTTGATTGTTTTTCACACGGCCAACTCTATGTTTCTCTATCACGTGTTAGCAACCCAAACAACCTTTTTGTATATGCTCCGGGTAATTCCACCGCTAACATAGTATATAGAGAAGCATTAACGTAATCAACTATACCAAAGTCAGGACTCTTATCGAAATCATCAAAAAGGTGATATACTCTTATCTAAACGACGTTGTTTTGTTCTCGACAACCACGCGAACGAAGTCGCGGGCACAGCTAGTTGTGCATAAATATTGAAAACAGTGTGTGTTTGCATTTAATTAAGGCACTGTAATAACAAAATGAATTAATTAGTACATTATTCCTTGTATGTAGAGTTTTCATTGAACATTGCAGTACTTACAGTGCTACAAGTATAACGCAATAGTGATAACTTAACTTTTGTTATTTAACGTTTTTGTGTAGTAGGTACACCAGTGACTACCCCCTTTTTATTTTTATTCCATAATGTCCACCCAAAGGTTGTCTGGAACATATCGCTATCAGCGATAAGACCTCCGTTATTTTTCATTTTTGGTGTACAATAAAGTTTTGTTCTATTCTATTCTAAGGATGTTTTCTTTAGACGTGGACATTATTACGGATGCCCTTCGTCGTGGGGCGGGTGGGGTCTGTCAGACTCCTCCTGACTAAAACCTCACGATTTCCTCCTCGTCACTTCTGGCTGGGGTACAGGGACACATTTGCTATCCTCACAACCAGTGAAACAAGGTTCTGCTGCAACTGGTCAACACTTACAGGGGCTGTTGGTAATTTATAAAATTGCCTTCAGAAATTGCGTTATAAATGCTCGCGTTTTCTACGCGAGCATTTATAACGCAATTAGTAGCTTTTATTAGTCTGCAACCATTTTTTTTTTGTCTGTGAGTTTTTCTCTTACGAATTTACACCACACATATCCCGTAAGAATTTAGGAGGAGCTCGTGGCTAAATTATAACAGCCGCACGGATCGATCTATAAGGCTATACATTGCCAATACATTTACGAAAACATAATGTACGTAAGAAAAAATCTGCATCTTTTTAGTAAAAGAGGTGACAGACACAATTACAATACTAGAAATAGAGACCAATTAGTTCAGCCAGGCTTCAGACTCGCTAAAGTAGACTCATCTTTCATGGGGTACTGTTTAAGATGCTATAATAAAATTCCACAGAGTATTCTTGAAATGAGTGAGACGAAATTTAAAACATGCATTAAACGCACACTTTGTAAGCATGCTTATTACAAATTGGACGATTATATCGCTGATAATAATGCTTGGCTCCATGCCGGTCCTGCTCCACAAGGACAGGTTCGCATAAATTGATAGCATTAAATAGTATTGTTGGAGCTGCTGAAGATTGTACAACTATCTTTGAATTGTATAAATTCAATTAATTTAGTATTATATAATCGCATAGCCCCTAGTGTGAGTCCTATGTACTAGATAGCTATCATTAACTGGAAACCTACGTCTTTTATTGACTTGAATGTGCCCTGGTGGTTGAGAGTATGTCATGCTCACTCAAATGTCACGCTGATGGCGGCGTGTGTGTCGGGTCATTTAGTTCCCTTCAAAATGGTTGAGTTGAATGATGGCTGATCCATGCGTCATGTTCGTGAACGGGCGCTGTCAGTTGTGCCTGGTCGTCTCTTAGCTGCCACGGCTTATTTCGAACTAATTATTTTATCTTTTGAATGTTTTTTTTTTGTTTTTGCTATGGACACTTTTAACGTGAAGTCTTGCTACATCGTTCTCACATAATGTACCATCTCAACATGAATGATGTAACCAAGGTTTTTGTAACAAGATTCTGATTTAAAAGAGTGTCCATGGAGTTTCTTGCCCATTCTTCTCCATAGAGATCTACGCCTTGGAATGGGCAACTACAGTACTTTCACAGTTATTATGTCTTGTGACTGGGACTGTAGCTTAATTTTTATTGTTGTTCGACCATTCAAAAGTGCCTGTAACTGGCTTATTTGAAATAAATGATTTGATTTGATTTGAAGGTTAAGCCGTGCTTGCTGAGGTTGGTTCTTGGATGGGTGACCATAATTACATACCGAGTTTCCTCCGTGCCTCGGAAAGCAAGTTAAGCCGTTGGTCCCGGCTGTTCTTTGTACATCTTTGATAGTCGTTATGAGTAGTCAGACGCCAAAAGTTTGACATCCAGTCTTACAAAGGGGTATCGTATTGCCCAGTTACTCGGTTGTGGAGATCAGATAAGCAGTCGCTTCATGTAAAATACTGGTACTCAGCTGCAACCTGTTAGACTGGAAGCCGACCCCAAGATAGCTTCGGAAAAAGGCTTGGCATCTTAATTAATATTGCTACCATTTTGTTATTTATTATTTATTTCGAACAGACATTTTCATAAGCATACATTGTGCTGACGCAAAACCTTTCTTGTGGTAAGGTTAGGAGCATTTTATGTTAAGAAAAATATATCTTTTGGAAGGTTTAACAAGATCCGCCACAATAGCGATGTCGGCTGTAATAAAAGTAAGGTTACAATATCTGACAACAATGCCTCGGGACACGCAGAATGAGAAAGACCTTTGGGTTTCTGATGAAAATTAGAATAGGTATGAAAGGTAGCAGGTAGGCGGTAGGTAGACGAAAAAATGGTTGTTGAGTTATGTGAAGAGATCCCAGAACATAAATATAATTTCCGGAGTAAAACCCGGACTTTTCATTCATAATTATGTGAAAACTAAAAACGTTTTACGTTTTTTATTAAACTTGCCTACCCTCGAGGTCAAGCGTAAACTTTTCAAAACAGAAGTCAATTGTTTCCGCGAATCGACATAGCAGAAATCGGTTATTGCAAATTCGCCACAAAGTAAACTCGTCACATTTTTGTAAACTTCATACATTGAAAGTAAATTCTCCATATTCATTAAAAATATGTGTATATTCGTCAAGTCTTCATTATAGGCATGAATTTACTAAAATACATACTGATTTTTAGCAATCGAAATGAAAGAAAGATAATGTTTTCTAAAATTATGAAAGTACAGGTTGTAACTTTAAGACAACCTACGAAAAAGAATAAGAACAAACAGTACCTTACTATACATCTTTCTTGTCACTTATGCTCCTGCACATGCTATATCACGAACTTGTACCCAATAGTTAGGAACCTCCCTTGATAAGTCATGCTTATCCTAATGATCTGGTTCCCGGGAACCTTGAAACCGTGAGCATAAATAGAGAAAGGTTCCATCAGAACATTTCCAGCATTGAAAAACGGCAGGGCACAAGCAGTCTTCATTATGTTGGCAGATTTTTGTTGAACACTTACAAGAAACCAGCCTGAAGATAAATACTTCAGAAACTCAAAAAAAAAAAAACAAGTTCAGCTGTGACTAAAGTCAACTCTGTTTTAATACCTAGTTCTATTTATTGTTTGATTTTTCAGCTGTTTTTGCAAAAATAAACAATTTGACGATCAAAATTAATATGTGACGAGTTTACTTCATGAAAATAGAGCTGTGGCAAATTTACTCATACTTTTTGGCGAATTAACTTTGTGACGAATGTACAATAACCCGCAGGAAGGGTTGCAGGAATCGACATAGAGCGAAATGATTCCTAATTCCTGATTTAATGATTCCTTATACCTTTATTGTGCTATTTTTTTACAATGATAGGTATATTAATAGATAACAATTTCTTGCAGAACATGGCGGTGTGCTTACATATAAATTATAAACGCTACTACGTGTACGAAATAGACTGCTCTTAATCACTGTATATAATTTATTTTCTGGTTAGCAAGTACTAGAATGTAACTCGAGACAACCTTCGACGTCTGTGTTCAAAAAGTAATGACCGTTGCAATAAATATTTTAACCAACTGTCCTAACGGTGATGCCGCTTTAAAAATGAACGAATGATTTACTAAATAATACAGTATTCGATTTTTGTCTATGATGTTTTGGTATTAATGAATCGATAATTAGTTATGCTAACATTCGGCTAATCCTGACGTCAAACGCGGCCTCGCGTTTTACAATTTTTTAAATCATTGGAAGAAAATACATAATTACTTTTATGAAAAAAAAAACATTGCTGTATTTAATATCTATAACTGATGTATGACTCACTCTTATAACTAACATCGCATATAGGCACTCTCACCAATAGCGACTCACTCTTATAACTAACATCGCATATAGGCACTCTCACCAATAGCGACTCACTCTTATAACTAACATCGCATATAGGCACTCTCACCAGTAGCGACTCACTCTTATAACTAACATCGCATATAGGCACTCTCACCAATAGCGACTCACTCTTATAACTAACATCACATATCGGCACTCTCACCAATAGCGACTCACTCTTATAATAACATCGCATATCGGCACTCTCACCAATAGCGACTCACTCTTATAATAACATCGCATATCGGCACTCTCACCAATAGCGACTCACTCTTATAATAACATCGCATATCGGCACTGTCACCAATAACGACTCACTCTTTTAAAATAATATCTCATAAAATACATTCTCATAATTATTCATCTCTTGTTACATGATAATTCACTTTTACTCACTCTTAAATCTCTTTAATACATAATATTGGTCTACTTCATTTTACTCATGAACTATACCCATAATAACTTTAAATAGTACCTAAATAACAAAATCAATTGATTTTACTTCATTCTCTCATACAGTCATAATCACTATTATGCTCTCTCCAGTTAATTTATATAGAACTCAATATTTCTCTACACATTATTCATTTTCTCGTTTAAACAAATATCACAATATTATTTTAAAGCTTTTATCATAACCATTATTCATTATATATTTTACAACCATAATTTCATCATCATCATACAAATCTTGCATTCACTGATAATAAAGCCATACCAAGTACATTAAATCTACTCTGAATCACTCGATATCGCATCGTGGTTAAAAACAAGCCAAGGGTGTAATTTGTCAACAGCGAAAACCGATCTATAGGGTTTGCAACCTTTTTTTCTCGTAATAGGAGTGTCCTCTATTTCGTAACGATCATTACCGATAACTTTAGAAATCCTAAACGGCCCAACACATTTAGGTAATAATTTACGACTCTGTCCAGGTTCAGTGCGGATATCTTTTTCGACACGAATTAAATCGCCTATTTTATACTGAGTAGGTTTTTTATGCGATCTGTCAAAACGCTCTTTTTGTTCCTGTTGATTAACTTGAATTCGCGATTCTGCATCCGATCTAATTTCGTTACGATCTACCGGAGTATGGGATTCTGAGACAAGCGTATTCATGAAACCGTCCGAAACACCTGTAGTCTGAATGCCAAACAGAATTTCTGAGGGGGTACGACCGGTTGACTTATTTATTGTGTTATTTAAGGACCACTGTATTTGCGGTAACCGCAAATCCCACTCGTTTTCTGGTCTATTATGGTTTGCGGTCGTTATAGCATCCACAATAGTCCGGTTGTATCTCTCCACTTGACCATTGGCCCTAGGAGAGGCTACCGCGTTTAAAATATGTTTGATTCCCCTTTCATTTACAAAATCGGAGAATTCCTTGCTGGTAAAACTAGTACCTCGGTCGGATATTAGCCTACGGGGTACTCCAAAAAGAGAGAAATATTCTGTAAATACCTGAATACTAGTACTACTTTTAACATTCTTGACTGGTTTTATGTATATGAATTTTGTGAAAGCGTCAATGATTACTAAGATGCGATCGTTCTTTTTGCTAACTGGAAATGGCCCACAGTGATCAATATGCAGCGTATCAAATGGTTTATTCATTTTAGGTATAGGATGTAACTCCCCTTCTTTGGCACCAGCTGGTATTTTATTGTGAGCACAGCTGAGGCAGGAATTGCAATATTTTTTAATAAATCTTCGCATCTTCTTAAACCAATAAATTTGATTAACCCTACTATAAGTTTTGTCAAAACCGAAGTGACCGACATCGTCGTGATTCATACGAACTATTTGCCACCTAACAGATTTTGGAACTACCCACTTCAAATTAACATCATTATTTTTGTCACTTGTTATTCTGTATAAACGATCATTTTTTATTGTATAGTTCTTATGAATCTCGACAATGTCTTTCGTATTTGTGTCATTTAAAATATTTTTTATTCGCTGTATTTCTGAATCCTGCTCCTGCACTGTACGCAACCAGGCATCATCTTCTATTGCCATAATATCAACTACTCTAATCTCGTCTTGGCATTCAGGAATACCAGCATTGCGGGACAGTGCATCAACATGACTCATTTTAGCACCATCACGATGCTCCACAACAAAATCGTATTCCTGCATCAATATGTACCAACGTGCTACTCTTGGTATGAGATCTTTTTTTATCATTGTACTCCTTATGGCGGCACAGTCAGTAACAACTTTAAATGTTTTGCCTAAGACATAAACCCGAAATCTGTTTAAAGCACAAACCACTGCCAAAGTCTCCAATTCATATGAGTGAAGTTTGCTTTCGTCGGAAGTCGTTTGACGACTGTAATACACTATAGGATGTAACATACCAAGATTAACACGTTGCATTAAAATTGCTCCAATGCCAACTTTACTAGCGTCAGTATGAATTTCTAACTCAGCATGGGGATCGTATAATGCTAAAACAGGCCTTGTAGTTAATTTTGATTTTAATTCATTGAATGCAATTAATTGAGATTCGTCAAAACTCCAAGGAGTGTTTTTCTTTGTAAGAATTTTCAAAGGTTTTGCTATTATTGAATAACTTTGTATAAATCTTCTGAAGTAGCTTGTAAGCCCAACGAACTGTCTAACTTCGTGAACATTTTTAGGAATGGTAAAATCCATTACAGCTTTAATTTTTGCGACACCAGGACGGATTCCATCAGAACTAATCTCGTAGCCCAGATAATTTATACGTGTTTGAAAGAAATCACACTTTTCTAGATTAAGTGTTAGATGAGAAGATCTTAACAATTGTAATACCCTCTCCAGCTTATCTAAACCCTCTTCAATTGACTGTGATACCACCAATAAGTCATCCATGTACGCCAGTGCTAAATTTTGTTTACCCCTAAGCATAGAATTAATCATGCGTTGAAAAACACTAGGTGCATTTGAAAGCCCAAATGGCATTCTTTCAAACTCATAGAATCCATCGGGTGTCACAAATGCCGTAAATCGCTTACTAGTCTCATCCATTGGTACCTGATAGTACCCTGAAAATAGGTCTAGACTTATGAAGTACCTACTACCTCCTAATCTATCTAATTGATCCTCAATACGTGGTAACGGATATTTATCTTTAAGTGTTTTTCGATTAAGAGATCTATAGTCAATACATAGCCGCTTATCACCATGTTTCTTATTTACTAGTATCACGGGACTTGAATAATCCGAAGTACTCTCACGAATGATACCATTAGTCAACAACTCTTCTATAATTTTACTTAAATGCTCACGTTCACTTTGTGATATTCTATATGGATTATACACCACCGGTCTGTTATCCGTTAATGCAATGTCCATTTTCGTTAAGTTAGTTTTACCCAATTCTGCCAAGTTCATTGCAAAACAGTCCCTATACTTTTGTAACAGTTCAAACAATTTTTGTTTTTGTTTGTCTGTCACATCTGTGCTAATTTTTACGTGTGATAGTGGTAATGGTTCATAATTCGTAGTTTCCGTCAATAGGCCTTTAAATTCACTACTCGCTTCCTGATAAATTTGGCCCCTTACTAATAACATACCTTTAGGAATCTTTAGATCATTGCCTGATAAGTTTGTTAATAGTAAATATCCCCTACCCACTCGAAATTCAAAAAACCCAGAACTAATATCATATTCAATATTAGGTAAAATTCGAAGACCACACTGCACCAACAAGCTACCTGTGTAATTACCATCAGCAATAACATCAATGGGCATCGCGGTCTTAGGTTTTACGATTTCATCTTTGTTAGCGAAAACTTTAACCTTTGGATTATTTTCATAACAAAAATCTGGTATTTGCATGAAAATCAGCTCATCGGCTGTTTTCAATAGTATAACATTTGGTTTTTCTGTAAAGGACTGCCCTACTAAAATTGGTGTCCTTAAATAATGATCTTCTACGATTAGAATTTCAGTTTCAGCTTTTACGGAACCAATCTCTAACATAACCATTGATTTTCCTATTGGCCTGACTAAAGAATTACCAAACCCCTGTAACATTGGTAAATCACTGGTATCCCAAATAGCCAATATGAGTTTTGCATTCGATTCTCGTATAAGAGTACATTTACTACCTAGGTCAATGTATCCCTGCAAAATAATGTCATTTATTTTAACATTTTTATAATATTTTTCATTAATGGACTCACTATTATTAATACACATGACAGTCTTACTTTGTTCTGTAACATTATTACTTTTACTAGTTTCATCACTATTATTGCCGTTCTTTTTACGACAGTCCTTTGTATCATGTCCTAATTTAAAGCAAAAGTTACACTTTCTGATAGGTTTATTACATTTTAAACTTATGTGGCCTATTTCATTGCAATTAAAGCAGCGGACTGTATCTGAAATATTATTTTTTGTTTGTTCGTTTGTCATCTTATTAGGCTGTCTAAGCGACGCCGTGTTCCGGTTTCGGAAGTTAGGAGTTGGTGCATTATTCTCATGTTGAGAAACAGTACGCAAAAAGTTTAGGATCTGTTCCGGCTCCTTGAACATGCAAGTACCTGCACCCATTCGTACAAATTTATCATCAATGCCGTGTATAAGACAACTGACTGCTTTAGCTCCCGTTATCTCACATTTATTTATTAATGCCATTTTGTCATAATAGTAATGTTCTAACGACTGTCCAAATCTACATCGAATTTTTAACATTGTAGTTAATAAATCTCCGTAATTTTCGTTGGAAGGAAAAGCTAAGTTTAATTTTTGGGTCCACTCATGCCAGCTATACAAAACTGAGGGTAGGCCCTGGTACCACTTTTTCGCTAAACCAGTCAATTTAGGAAGTGCATAATGACATATCTGACGATCATTCCAGGAATAAATCTGCGCACATTCACTAACCTTGTTAATCCAGTTTTCTATTGTCTGACTATTATCACTTGGGTCGAAATCGGGTACAACACTAAAAGAAACAGGAAAATTGTTTTGACCCCAGAAATTAGGAACTGGAGGGGTCGTAAAATGACTAATAGGTTCATTGACCGTGGGGTTGTGCACTGTAGAACCACTACTATTCGCTGGAACAGGTTCGGATTGATTATTTAACGCACTAGAAATGTCCGATACGATTAAATGATTCGGAATTGGTAATGGAGGAGTTTTCGTTAATTCACGGTTGACACTTCTCAGAGAAGACCCTTGCTCATGACGCTTAGAACGCACTTGTCTCTTACTATGCCTTTTATGGCTATGGCTATGTTTACGAATTTGACGTCTTTTTTTTTGTCGCGATCTACGATGGTGGTCGTCACTGTCGCTAGAGGTTGTATTTACAGACGTACTGTCTTCACTAGTATCACGTTGCCTTCGTTTCGACTTGCCCATTATCAATACACACCGGTTTTTAAGTGATTCAAAGTAAAAATAATATAGCACGATTTAAATTACCCAATACAATATAGAAAAGATAATAATTATTCAAAGTCAAACAATGAGGGTATTAGATTCAACTAATATCAGTTATCACCAGTTGACAAGGACTACTACTTAACAATATCAGCTAAAAAATTATTACACGCTTACACCGTCACTAAATAGTATGTTAATATAAAAAGATGTTGACCACAAAATCGTCTTCACTTTGATTTAACAACTTTGTTTGCACACAGTTCCACCATAAATCTTGATATAATTACGCAATTACATATATTCCGATGATTAGCAGACTTCTCTTTTCACTGTACCCACGAATCGGTTCGTATGGGATAAACGCAGTCTTTCCCAATACGTTTTGTATCGTTTTAGCAGTTTTATGTAGGCAGATAATCATGTAGCAGCAAAATAAGACATTAATTTCTGACCTTTTATATTCCTTGAGTCCAGGAAACCGCACAATCAGGCACGTGGATAAACTTTAGCACACTTCTGAATTGTACGAAATAGACTGCTCTTAATCACTGTATATAATTTATTTTCTGGTTAGCAAGTACTAGAATGTAACTCGAGACAACCTTCCGCCGCTTTAAAAATGAACGAATGATTTACTAAATAATACAGTATTCGATTTTTGTCTATGATGTTTTGGTATTAATGAATCGATAATTAGTTATGCTAACATACGCTATAATTTTGGTTAATGTTATGGACTAACTGAAAAATGAGGGCACACACACAATGCGGGCATGATGAATGAACACAAGGAAAATTGGGAAAAGTGATTAATTGTTAACGAAACTTCACTATTTACCACAGTACCTAGCTTATGGTCGGTAGGTAACCATAGTGAGCGTTTTCTTAATGCATATGATATGCAAACATTTATAGCACGTGCTATTGTTATACGCAACGAAACTACATCGTGACTGACACTTAGAAATGACTGATGGAAAAACCCAACACGTCTGTGTTTCTGGTCCCGGCCAGGAAATTGAACCCAGAAACATATGCCCAACAGTAGCCCTTTTCTTAGTCTGGACATGTGCCGGTTTGATGATTATAGACTGGACTCCCATGATGAGTCTGATGTGTCCCACTGTAGGACAAAGACCTCTCTTTCTTCTTTCCATTTTTCCAGTCCTTGGGTATTTTGGCTTAATCCTATTGATAAGAGTTTAGTGCTCGCCACACCCTTTTAACCCCTATTGCATGGGACTTAAAAACATAAGGAGTACTATTAAGTACACCACTGCCTTAAGCTAATTAGGTTACAGGCGTGGTGCTTTTTTGATCCAGAACTATTTTATTTGTCTTAAAAAAAGTACAGCCATAGGCGTCCAACGACACACAATGTTTTGTGGATTTCAAAGTACAAAATAATATGTATGCCGTAGGCGAGTTTTCATGTACATCCCTGCCCAGTAATTGGATTCTGTGCCGACATTATCTTAAACAAAAATGTCGTTTCCGTAACCAGTATGAATAAAAATACCATGTTGATGAAAATGACAATAAAGAAAATTAATATCATCATCATCATCATTTTCTTGCCCCTACCCCAATTTATTTGGGGTCGACGCAGCACGTCTTTTTCTTCCATACTTGTCATCTATTGAGATACCTCCTTTCTTGCCTTCAAACAGTCCATCGTTTCTTTGGTCTTCCTCTACCTTTATGCCCATCCTCATTCATACTCAAAACTTTCCTCACGACATTTTTCTCATTCCTCCGCATCACTTGCCCATACCACGACAACCGATTACCACGCATCTTTTAAGTCACCGGCGCCACTTTTAATAATGAAAATTAATAATAAATACTTAGTTAGATAAATGATGCCTATTAGCTATTGAATTATTGTGTTAGTAAAGTAACTTTTTAACGACAACGTTTCAACATAGACTATGTTTACGGGTACAACACATTATACGAGTCTTTGGTCAACTGGACCAAAGAAAATAAAAACAGAAAATAAATTATGTAGTCCTTTGGACCCGCGCGTCCAGTAGCGAGCGGGTCCAGCTGACCGACAACTCATACTGTGGATGGTTGACTGTTTTGTAACAAAAGACAAAAACAGAAGTGTTTCGTTTTAATAATTAAAAACAATACAAAACGTAACACCAACACTGTTCATAGAAATCATTTTCCCCTCGTCAAATTATTTATATCTTTTTTATTTTTGTACTTTTGTCATCTCTTGGAACAAAACATTAGCAGAAGGAAAAGATCATCATCTGCCCAGATATTTCCCAAACTCGTTGTTATGTTGAGTCAGCTTTGTTCGACTTCATCAGACTACCAGTGATAACGGCAAACGAGCTGGGGCCTTACCACGAGCACGCGGTGTTGCAAAGCTACAAAAGTAGCAAAACTAAGCAGGTTTGTCCTCTGCAGCTCAAGCTTACTTGACAGGTGTACCTGTTGTTGGCGCCTCACATACGCGATTACGACAGCGGGGAGGGCGCGGAGCGCGGGTACCGAACGCGGGCTGCCCTAGCGCCGCTGCGCGCCTTCCATCACTCAGCTCACAGACGCAGCCCGCTCCGGGCACTACTTTGTACGATCTTCATACGTTGATATATGTTACTTATGGTATTATACCTATTTTAAATAGTCTACTTCTTTCTTTTATTGCTAAATCCAACCGAGTCTATTCACCTGCTGTGCCTGCCAAACTCAAACTATTTATTTCAAATAGACCATTACAGGCACTTTGAAAAGTCAAAAAACAAAAAAACACGCAGCTAAAGTCCCAGTCACAAGGCATAATAACATGTGAAAGTACTGTAGGTGCCTGGTAGGTATCCATACACGCCAGGTAAGCTTGAGCTTACAAGTGCGAATACCTGCACAGTTTTATAACACACACCCTCCTTTACCTATACAGTTCCACTGTAACAGGTAAACTTGTCAGGTACACCCTAAAGTATACCTTTAATGTAGCCATTTAAATGTAACGTAAATACGTCGATTTTTTAATCAAACCTACAATTATCCTACAGTATTTTTTTGCAACAAGCATCACTATAGATATGAATAAATTCTTAAAATATTATAATTACGTAAAACGAGTATTTTTAATAAAAAAAAACAACGTACATTTACAGTGCGTTTACACCGCACGTCCGTGATAGAGCCCAGGGACTCAAACTGTAACCGTAATAAGTGTTTTTAGCACTGTTTTTTGAAACAGTTATAACAGAAAACACTTTTAAATGTAACAGAATATACAATAATGTAACCGAATCAAACTGTAACCTTTTAAATGTGTTAATAAGTGTTAATATGTGTAACTGAAATTA
Organism: Cerastis rubricosa; assembly: GCA_949152445.1. NCBI lineage: Eukaryota > Metazoa > Arthropoda > Insecta > Lepidoptera > Noctuidae > Cerastis > Cerastis rubricosa. The sequence continues at coordinate 9,020,265 of OX424547.1, forward strand.
TCAATTATCGCTTTAGTACGCTGCGTTTACCTGTTACACCTATTAACACTGTTAACACTTTTATATCTGTTACAGATAATAATATGTTACGGTTAAAAACACATTTAAAAGTGACATATTTGATTCTGTTTCAACCATCAACATGTAACACTTATAATTCTGTAATCTTTATGAAGGCGTTTTTAAGTCCCGATAGAGCCTCAATTCGCAAAAAAAAAACAAAGTTTTATGTTTGTTATTACGAGGAATTGATAGATGAAATGTCTGATAATTGTAAACTTTCATTCAAAGATTTCATCTCTTTGTTTCATGAAGCTGTAAATTTTATACAAGGTGTTGTTTTGCATCCAACAACAGCTTGTATTTTAGCAGAATTTTATTGTTTACCCGTCCGTGATTTTCTTGTACCTGACAAAGATTAATGTCAGAAAGGAACACTGTTTAGTACCGAGAACGAAGACACATATTTATTATACTTAGGGCCGATTTTTCAATCGTCAGATAAACAACCAGATAGACTTTATTCGTTGAATAGTAATATTCTGGGTTTTTCAATGGTCAGATAGTAGTTAACTGTCGAATAAAGCCTCTAACGGAGGAATATAGTTACCTGCTACATTATGGGTCAGTTAGGGTTTTATCTCCCCAATAAGTATGATGTTTTGGGTTATGTTTGTCAGTTTCATTAGTTTTGTGCGTTTTGGTAACACGACATAGGTACTATGATTTGTTATGAATTTATGATGGATGTGTTTGAAACAATTTACGACTTTGAAATCGAGGAAGAAAGTGAAATCTTTAATTATTTAACCACCTGAAGAAAACACTGACTTTTACGAGCGAATAATTTTAACTCACGGGACGACAATGAATTTCGGAGTACTTAGAACGCGGGCTGCCCTAGCGCCGCTGCGCGCCTTCCATCACTCAGCTCACAGACGCAGCCCGCTCCGGGCACTACTTTGTACGATCTTCATACGTTGATATATGTTACTTATGGTATTATACCTATTTTAAATAGTCTACTTCTTTCTTTTATTGCTAAATCCAACCGAGTCTATTCACCTGCTGTGCCTGCCAAACTCAAACTATTTATTTCAAATAGACCATTACAGGCACTTTGAAAAGTCAAAAAACAAAAAAACACGCAGCTAAAGTCCCAGTCACAAGGCATAATAACATGTGAAAGTACTGTAGGTGCCTGGTAGGTATCCATACACGCCAGGTAAGCTTGAGCTTACAAGTGCGAATACCTGCACAGTTTTATAACACACACCCTCCTTTACCTATACAGTTCCACTGTAACAGGTAAACTTGTCAGGTACACCCTAAAGTATACCTTTAATGTAGCCATTTAAATGTAACGTAAATACGTCGATTTTTTAATCAAACCTACAATTATCCTACAGTATTTTTTTGCAACAAGCATCACTATAGATATGAATAAATTCTTAAAATATTATAATTACGTAAAACGAGTATTTTTAATAAAAAAAAACAACGTACATTTACAGTGCGTTTACACCGCACGTCCGTGATAGAGCCCAGGGACTCAAACTGTAACCGTAATAAGTGTTTTTAGCACTGTTTTTTGAAACAGTTATAACAGAAAACACTTTTAAATGTAACAGAATATACAATAATGTAACCGAATCAAACTGTAACCTTTTAAATGTGTTAATAAGTGTTAATATGTGTAACTGAAATTATCAATTATCGCTTTAGTACGCTGCGTTTACCTGTTACACCTATTAACACTGTTAACACTTTTATATCTGTTACAGATAATAATATGTTACGGTTAAAAACACATTTAAAAGTGACATATTTGATTCTGTTTCAACCATCAACATGTAACACTTATAATTCTGTAATCTTTATGAAGGCGTTTTTAAGTCCCGATAGAGCCTCAATTCGCAAAAAAAAAACAAAGTTTTATGTTTGTTATTACGAGGAATTGATAGATGAAATGTCTGATAATTGTAAACTTTCATTCAAAGATTTCATCTCTTTGTTTCATGAAGCTGTAAATTTTATACAAGGTGTTGTTTTGCATCCAACAACAGCTTGTATTTTAGCAGAATTTTATTGTTTACCCGTCCGTGATTTTCTTGTACCTGACAAAGATTAATGTCAGAAAGGAACACTGTTTAGTACCGAGAACGAAGACACATATTTATTATACTTAGGGCCGATTTTTCAATCGTCAGATAAACAACCAGATAGACTTTATTCGTTGAATAGTAATATTCTGGGTTTTTCAATGGTCAGATAGTAGTTAACTGTCGAATAAAGCCTCTAACGGAGGAATATAGTTACCTGCTACATTATGGGTCAGTTAGGGTTTTATCTCCCCAATAAGTATGATGTTTTGGGTTATGTTTGTCAGTTTCATTAGTTTTGTGCGTTTTGGTAACACGACATAGGTACTATGATTTGTTATGAATTTATGATGGATGTGTTTGAAACAATTTACGACTTTGAAATCGAGGAAGAAAGTGAAATCTTTAATTATTTAACCACCTGAAGAAAACACTGACTTTTACGAGCGAATAATTTTAACTCACGGGACGACAATGAATTTCGGAGTACTTAGATGCTTGAAAATGATACCATAACCTACTTTCATTAATTGATTTACACGAAACAGAAATGTTTTAACACAAATGTTAGGCAACAATTGCTTACAATAATGAAATCAGATATCAATTTTCTTACAATTTCTACACATCAACCTAATAACTTACTACTCAAGTACTCACTCCACGATTCTATGCAACTGCCATTTTTTATATAACAATAATAAAATTTGCCGAACCATTGTTTCTAGTAGTCCCATGTGTTAAATACACGTTTTGTTGCTTTTCTTATCTAACAAGTTGAATACTGTATCTGTGCATCTCGCTTGCACTTCAATAGTGTGAAGTTGGCTAGTATGAACCACTGATAGCTATTCTATAGATAATATGCTATTGAAAAATTGAAAATTTTTATTCGCTTGATAAACAGACAGATAATTTTAAACGCTAGATAGTTATTGGACGACTTAACTGAGGATTGAAAAATCGGCCCTCAGTGTTGTAAATCTGGCACATTAATCTATTCTTTAGGAACACTGTGTTTTATTCACTTGTACCTATTGTGCCAACCCGCACTGGGCCCGCGTAGTGGATTACAGCCCATTCCCTCTCATAGAGATGAGGCCTGTGTCCCAGCAGTGGGAACATTATAGGCTGATGATGATTATGTACAAACAGGTATTTCATGATATATTCATGCTGCAAGTGTAAAAAAAAACGCTTAATACTTTTTCACGATATGGTCTGTAATCTGGAATTTATAAAACTTACATATTTATTTATTTATGTACACACAATAGTAGATTGTTGCATCGAGCGCAAAGTGAGTCATTAATGCACGAGTGTTATGTTGGTGCCCGAGCGCATGCGAAGGCACTAAATTATCACGAGTGCATTAATTACTCACTTTATCGAGGTGCGTAATCTGCTTTTCTTTCAAGTAGCCTGACAAAATATACCTACTCAAAATAAAAACTCAAGTTAATGAAACAAAGTTTAATTCATCTTCCCTTCAAACATAAAAATATTAAAAGTGCAGTTATTAAAGGTTATTAACAACTTCATTTGCAGCTGTTTTATATTTTCTGGAGTTGAATTCATATCGCTATCGTTGTCAATTTCCATGATTTTTTACCTTTTTATTTGGTAATTATTAAGAAGTATCAAAGTTTTACAATGGCACAAAATGCGCGCCATTTGTTTTTTTTTTCACCAAGTCAGTTTTATTCAGCCGATTTTTACTTTCAGCCAGTAACCTTTTGATCTAATGCATACATTTTATTAACTGAATAGGAGACATTACTCCTCTGTGGTAAATTTAATTCCAAATTTAAAATTTAAAACAGTGCAGTAATGAAAAACAGTGCAATAATGAGATTTCATATAACTTTTCTGCACTGTTTTGGTTCTAAGCAAAAAAGACATCCTTTGTGATCGGTTTTGTAGTGATTAATGATAACATTACTGCGTAGTTGAAAGAAAAAGACTTAACAGCTTATTTCACAAGAAATTTCTTCTAGCAGACCTGCGAGAGGAAATATGGATTAGAAATGTACCTACACATTAGTACGTAACACACATTACACAAAAAAAACACACACACATTAGACGTATAATTTGTGCTTTTTTAATGCTTTGGCTTTTCAAGTAATTAAAACCGTCCTAAACACAGGTGTCAGGCTAATTAATTTAAAATATTGTTAAAACGGAGGTGAAAAATTAAACTGTCAAACTGAATGAAAGATACAAAATTAAATGTCATATCCAGAAATTGTTCTAATTTGTGTCTGACATGGCTCCGTGTCATAAATTAATTAATGTTTGCAATAATAACTGAAATACACGGAAATCTAATTAGATAATGTTTGTTTCAATAGTTTCGGAATTGTTGTGTGCATACAGTTATTTAGGACTTTAGTTGCGTTATGAACCAGACAATGATACTAATTATTATAATTAACTAGCGAATTGTTGGTTTACTAATAGGTACCTTACCTTTGCCTAACCCTTTGGATTAAAGGAGTCATCATCATCATCAGCCTATAATGTTCCCACTGCTGGGACACGGGCCTCCTCTCTAAGAGAGAAGCTGGGCTGTAATCCACAACGTTGTCCCAGAGCGGGTTGGTAGATGTCACATGTCTTCGATTTTTTAGTTCTAGGACATGCCGGTTTCCTCACGATGTTTTCCTTCACCGTTTTTGAGGGCAGGGGTGATGAAATAAATTACACATAGTAATGCGCCTGCCTCGGTTCGAATCCACGGCTTACTGCTCGTAAGTCGTTAGAGGAGTGATGTTAAGTTATTGTGTATTCCTCTATTTATATAATATAATCAGTATCGTTTCCACAGCTGAGACACAGACTTCGTCTCTGTGAGAAAGACTAGGCCGTCATCCACCTCACAGGCCCAGTGTCGGATGGTGGTTTTCTCATGTCTCTGGTTCCTATATTAAATCCAGTTAAAAATAAATAGATACTGTTGTTATTGAGCTCGGGGCTAAATAATAACGGCCGCTCGGGGCGATCTTTAGGTAAAGCCTCGCTTGCCTAGGTTGGTCCGTGAACAGGTGATCACCCATTACATACAGAGTTTCCCCCGTGCCTCGGAAAGCATATTAAGGCGTTTGTCCAGGAGGCCCACCATGACATCTCCAAACGTTGTTGTTTTACTCTTTTTCCAGTGTGGGAAAGATATGGCGCTAGACATCCTGTATAGCTCCGTCTCTTTCCCACAGTAGAATAAGAGTACAACAATACTGCGGTACTGGGTCAATGGCCCGAAAGTCTGATAACCAGTCATCTTCTTTTTAGCGTGTCGATGGCAATCTAAATTGTGTCGGCTCAGAACTGAGCCACTAGTTTGAATCCCTCTGTAGCGTCCATCAGTTCCTGTAATATGCAAACAGCAGGACTCGCAGGACACGATATTAAGAGCTCCATCGTTTGTGGAACAATAATATCCAGTCTTACCAAGGGCATTGTATTACCCAGTACTAATTGGGTTGTGGCGGTCAGATAGGTAGTCGCTCCATGTGAATCTGGTATTCAGCTGCATCCGGTTAGACAGGAAGCCAGCCCACCCCAACATAGTTCGGAAAAGGCTCGGCAGGTGAAGACTGGATGATGGATGATGTTGCAATAGCAGTCTCTTTCCTTTCATCCACCTTTAGTTCCAAGAAAAAAAAACGTATTAAAAATGAGGCTTCAAAAAGGGCGCACTTCTTCTCCCCCTAACAGCGAAAGTATTCGAAAACTTTTACGACGAATGACACTTGACGAGAACCCTCTAAGGTCCCTCAAAGAACTTGCGAGGGTTTTATTCCAATTATTTCCGAAAAACAGAATTTCGTACTCATTGAAAAGGTTTTCAGAAGTGCGATGTAATTGTTCGTTGGAAGCAAGAACAATTTCTAAGGATATTATGAAGAACTACATAAAATATCATCAATCCTGTTTCCCGCGAAGACAGACTGAGGTTTGTGATCAAGTCCCATATGAAGGTGCTGTCAAATTGAACTTACTTGACTTCGGACTCAGGACTTGGATAGATAATGTACTGAAATATCTGCCAACTAGTTTTTGCCCGCGACTTCGATCGCGTTACGGCGCGTTGGGAACGCGCCGAATTTGTCAAGGTTTTTGAAGTAGCGAGTTGGTAACATGTGTTTATAGTTTATATCGATGCGGGGGTCATTAACCTGTCGGTGCTAGCCTATTAATCTACTTACGTCATGCAGAAAATGGTGAAAATGAAAAATAATGTCCTGTAACTAAAATAATGGGTTTATTCGATTTAATTTTTCTATGCAGACTGGGCACGGCATGAGATAAACACGGTTTAATTTATTGTCGTATTATCGGCGCCACCCTATTAATTGGTATAGATTTCCGTTGTCCGCAGCTCGTCCAGATTGCAGTCTACACGGTTGGACCGCACCTTAATTAGGGGCGAGCCTATTGACATCAACCTGGCAGAAATACAGACTCCAATTTATTCTTTCTTTTTTCTCGTTTCCATTCGCTGCGTCGCAAATTTTTGAAGTGAAAACTTCTTGAGCTACGTTAAGCGATTATCGACAGGGGAAAAAACACTGGGTTCGGTTCGCATGACCGACATGCTCGTGGCATATTGCGCACTAGCAACGCGTTTAAAAATTGAAAAAAAGAACACAGTAATTCCATTTTTCGAGTTTGCACTTCTGCCTGCAGTCCTTTTAAATCCATAAAGTCAGCTGTTTTATTTTTAGACATAAAATTCATTTGACACCTGCCAAACGTGATACTGCGTGACAGTTGGGTCTAATTTAACCCTATTCAACACTTTGGGGATTTGAGGGTTTGATTAAATGGCTGTGGCTATCTATCATACTAATTAACTGAACAATGCGACTAGCCGTCTACATACTCCCCAAAGAGGTAAACTAGACATTATTTAGGTCAGGGTTGGTCGCCAGTCTCACCAAATGAAGCTGAAACCAGCATTTTACATGGAGTGTCTGTCTGTCTGACCTCCACAACTAAGTTACTTTGCAACATTATACCCAGAAGCAAGAGATTGATTGTCTGACTTTCAGGTCAAGTCCGGATCTATGATGACTGTTAAAGAACTACAAGTTGCGCATTACGTACTTTAATCTTATACTCAAGACTTCTACTAGATCTGATACTCTTAACTTGAAGTACCTAGGGCTTGTCCTCGACAGCCGGTGGAACTTCGTGGAGCATTTCCGACGTTTGGCCCCCAAACTGGAACGGGCAGAGGGGCTGCGTTCAAGCGGCTCTTGCCCAACCTGGGGGGTCCAAACGCCTCCTGCCGGAGGCTCTACGCGGGGGTCGTGCGGTCCATGGCCCTTTACGGGGCCCCGGTGTGGGCGCGTTCTTTGAGGTGGCGAGCCGCCCATTACCTGAACGCGCCCCAGAAGGTGGTAGCCGTAAGGCTGATCCGGGGGTACCGCACGATCTCCGGCGAGGCGGCGAGCCTCATGGCCGGATTGCCGCCATGGGATCTGGAGGCGATAGTCCTCGCGTGCCTGCACGAATGGCGCGCGGAGGCACTACGCCGTGGTGAAACTCCGCTGCTGCGACAAATTGTCGCTCAGCGGATAGACCTCCGGCGCGATCTCATGGCGACATGAAGGGAGCGACTGTCGCAACCCCGTGCAGGGCACGCCACAATAGTGGCGATAAGTCCCCTCTTTGAGGAGTGGCTGGAGAGGCGCCACGGCGCCCTCACCTTCCGCCTGACGCAGGTCCTCACCGGACACGGTTGTTTCGGGAGGTTCCTGCACCGAATCGGGCGGGAGGAAACGCCTGGGTGTTACCACTGCGAGGATCGGTCGGAGGACACGGTGGAGCACACTGTGAAGCTCTGCCCCGCTTGAGCTGAGCACCGCCGTGTCCTCGTAGCGGCGATTGCCGGCGGCGACCTCTTGCGTCCGGCTCTGGTTCAATCCATGGTCCGGAGCGAGAGGGAATGGGAAGCCGCGACGGCTTCCCATTCCCTCTCGCTCCTTCTGCGAAGCAGTCATGCTAGCGAAGGAGGTGGCGGAACGTGAGAGGGAGAGAACCTCACGTCCCAGCCGCCGCAGGAGACGCCCCGGGCGTCGGGGGGCAACCAGTGGCCCCCGGCCACCGTAGGCGCGGGCCTGTGGACGGTGAGTAATGGGCTAGCTCACCATCCGTCCGTCTAATGACGACAGGCCGTGCCGACGGCGCGTTTGTGTTCCACGCGCGCCTCAAGTAGATGTCAGCAAATCGGAAGGGGTCCGAGAGGGCCGAGGCCTGCCAGGGCTGCGGGTTGTTCGAAAGAGATACCGTGGCCCTGGAACACAAAGGGCTAAGAAGGAACATGGATGGGTTTTAGTCAGTCAAGTCTGACACTCCCTTCCGCTCCGCCCAGAGCGGAAGAAGTCATTTGATGATTTCCCATCCTAAAAAAAAAAAGGGTGTGCTACAGACCGTCAAACTGAACATGATTCTCCATCCGGCCAACAATGTAATAGCGAAAACAATATCAGCTGCCCCATACATTTAGGTCGAATAGGTATGGAAATTTTGTATGGGGCAGTAGATTAATTTTTCGCTATTACGATGTTTGTCCGATGGAGAAACGTGTTCAGTTTGATGGTCAGTAGAACACCCATAAGTATGTATGTTTATACTTTTCCCTTCCATTCTGTATGTAGTAAGTTAGTACGTATTTGAGATATGTTTGTTTAAACCTCAAATCAAACACATATTTTTGACTACTCAACTCCAATTTACTTTAGACCAATTACTAACGTTCATACATGCATTACCGCTTCAAATCTATATAAATAAAAAGAGAAGTCCTGACTGACTGACTCATCAACGCCCAGCCTAAACCCTTGGACCTAGAAAGCTGAAATTTTGCACAGAGGTTCCTTTTATAATGTAGACAAGGAATAAGGAAGGATTTTTTGAAATTCAACCCCTAAGGGAGTTAATTAGGGGATGAAAGTTTGTATGGAAACCGGTAATTTTTTTAAGTAAAAAGCGTACAAATTCACATACAAGGTTCTGGTTAGAAATAAATAAATACGTATTTGAGCGTTTTTGAGAATCTACCCCCTAAGAGGGTTAGATAGGGGTTGAAAGTTTATATGTGGATTCCGTCATTTTTGAAGTAAGAAGTATGAAATTAAATATTGAAGGTTATGAGTAAAAAAAAAATTATATGTATTTCGTAGTTTTTGGAAATTCAACCCCAAATGGGCGAAAAGGGGTGAAAATGTTAGTTTAACAAAAATGGTCTGATCTGCTTGAAATTCACAATGTGTTTCTTGATTGAATTGATATACATGTAATTCAGTTTTTGGATATTCCACCCCTCAGACGATGGATTTTTTTTTATTTTTGTATTGTTGTGTTAGCACGTTTGTAAGTACAAATACGCTATTAAAACTTCATATACATACTTCTAGGGGATCTGGGACATTTGTGCGAAAGACATTTGCGCGAAGGACACTTGCGGGAACCCACTTGCGCGACAGGCACTCCCGCGACTGGATACTGGCGCAACTCAATGGCTTCATGGGTGTCGTTTTGGTGGTTTTCGGGGTCGCTGATAACGAAAATGAAGTCAAAATGCAAATCCAAGACGGCACCGAAGTAAATTTACTTTCTTTCCTTCACAGGTGTCGTTTTTGTGGTTTTCGGGGTCGCTTACAATAAAAATCAGGTCAGTTAAAATCCAAGATGGCGCCGAAGAAAACTTTCAGTTTTTCCTTCACGGGTGTCGTTTTCGTGGTTTTCGGGGTCGCTGATAACGAAAATGAGGTCAAAATGCAAACCGAAGACGGCACCGAAGAAAATTTACTATCTTTCCTTCACGGGTGTCGTTTTCGTGGTTTTCGGGGTCGCTAACAATAAAAATAAGGTCAAAAAGCAAACTCAAGATGGCGCCGAGGAAAACTTTCGGTTTTTCTTCACGAGTGTCTTTGTCGTGACTGTCAGGATCGGTGATAACGAAAATGAGGTCAAATAAATATACGAGATGGTGCCGAGGAAAACTTTCGGGCGTCGTGTTTTGCGAGTCGTTGGCAATGAAAACGAAAATCTAAGATGCTGGCGCCGAGGAAACTTTTTAGTTTTACTTCATGGGTCTCATTATCGTGGATTTCGGGGTCGCTGATAACGAAAATGAGGTCAAAATGCAAACCCAAGACGGCACCGAAGAAAATTTACTATCTTTCGGTGGTTTTCGGAGTCGCTAACAATAAGAATAAGCCAAAAAGAAAACCCAAGATGGCGCCGAGGAAAACTTTCGGTTTTTTCTCCATGGGTGTCGTTTTCGTGGTTCTCTGGGTGGCTGGCAATGAAAATAAGTTCCAAATGAAAATTCAGGATGGCGCCGACGAAAACTTTCTGTTTTTTCTTCATGGGTGTCGTTTTCGTGGTTTTCGGGTCGCCAAAAACAAAATGAGAATTTTTGTCGGCGCCATATTGGATTTTCAGCTTGAGCTCTCTTCCTAGGTGCAAATAAGGAAATTTAAAATACACAATGTCTCAATATCGTCCCCTTGGCTATAGAACTGTTTCTCACATGGGCAGTTTTATGTAGCTTTCTTCGAAAGGAAATACCGCAAAAGGACATTTACAAAGAGATGCTAGGAAAATTAATTATTAAAATAGTTTTTCGGGAGTTAAATAGTTTTTTTTTACTCTGAGTATTTTTTAATTAAACAAAATTGTAAGCTAGCTCATTTACACTACTAACTGTATCGAAAGGCGTGGATGGATAACCGGGGCATTTGAGCTCCGGCATCGTAGCTGGGAAGACAAGTATAAAGTGAAAAGTTAATTCTGGTTCAAGCCATTTAGGTCACTAACAATATAAAATAATAAAAAAACGCAGCGATATACTTTTTTCTAACGAGAATTAATTCTCTGGCATCTTAGTTTGAAATTCACAGACTTTTACACAACTATTAATTCTATACTTGCACTTACGCGCGAGCGAAGCCGCGGCCAACAACTATTATTTAAATGACTATTATAACATTTAAATGACTATTTTCACATTATTTTGCGGGGGAAATACACACGTGAAAGAACGGGGGAAACACACACACACACAATTGCCGAACTCCACGCGGGTGAAGCCACGGGCAGAAGCTAATCTATCTATCTATCTATGTATTTAAATAAAAAGAGAAGTCCTGACTGACTGACTCATCAACGCCCAGCCCAAACCCTTGCACCTAGAAAGCTGAAATTTTGCACAGAGGTTCCCTTTATAATGTACACAAGGAAGAAGGAAAGATTTTTTTAAATTCAACCCCTAAAGGAGTTAAATAGGGGATGAACGATTGTATGGAAATCGGTCATTTTTAAAGTTAGTAGCATGAACATTCAAATACAAGCTAGAAATAAATAAATACATATTTTAGCGTCTTTGAGAATTTAACCTCTAAGAGTGTTAGATAGGGGTTGAAAGTTTATATGCGGAATCCGTCACTTTTGAAGTATTAAAATAAACTTTGAAGTTTATGAGCAAAAATAAATGATTACATATGTATTTCGTTTTGGTTTTAGGAAATTCAACCTCAAACGGAAGAAAAGGGTTGGAAACATTACTAGGTATAACAAAAATGGTCTGATCTGCTTGAAATTTAATATTTGTGTTTCTTGATTGAATTGATAAACACGTATTTCGACGCTTTTGGAAATTCCAACCCTCACACGACAAAAGGGGTGACATTTTTATATTTTTGTTTTGAAGCGTTAGCACGTTTGTATGGACAAATATGTTACAAAAAGTACAAAATTCGTTTTCGTGGTATCCGAGTCGCTGACAATGAAAACGAAAATCTAACATGGCGCCGAGGAAACTTTTCAGTTTTTCCTTAATGGGTGTCGTTTTCGTGGTTTTCTGGGTCGCTGACAATGAAGCAGAGGTCAAAATGAAAAACCAAGATGACACCGAGGAAAGCTTTCTATTTTTCCGTCATGGGTGTCGTTTTCGTTGATTTCGGGGTCGCTGATAACGAAAATGAGGTCAAAATGAAAATCCAAGATGGTGCCGAGGAATGTTTCTGTTTTTCCTTAATGGGTGTCGTTTTCGTGGTTTTCGGGGTCGCTAACAATGAAAATGAGGTCAAATTGAAAATCCAAGATGTCGCCGAGGTAAATTTTCTGTTTTTCCTTCATGGGTGTCGTTTCCGTGGTTTTCCGGGTCACCGATAACAAAATGAGAATTTTCTTCGGCGCCGTATTGGATTTTCATTTTGACCTCATTTTCTAGGTGCTATTAATGAAATTTAAATTAGGCTATTTCTCGCATTGATGTGAGAACATGTTTCTCACATGGGCAGTTTTATGTTGCATGCTCCGGAATGAGCTCTGCGAGTAACTTAGTAATTTTAACCCCACAAGGAAACAACGCAAACGGCATTTACAAAGAGGTGGTAGGATGTTTCCGGGAGTTAAATACCAAGACATACTTTTTCTAACCAGAATTAATTATCTGACTTCTTACTTTGAAAATCACAGACTTTAACACAACTATTTATCCTATACATACACTTACGTGCGAGCAATGCTGCAGCCAGCCACTATTATCTATTATACAACATATATGTAGGCAATTTCCGAACTCCACGCGGGCGAAGCCGCGGGCAGAAGCTAGTCTAATAATAAGACCAACTTAAATAGTATTGACCCCTACAGATCCCTGGCTCCAACCCACTTAGCTTACTATTAGGAACCGATGAGTAAGCAGTTCCTGTCTCCGTGGGTATAATTTGTTGGTTTGCCTGGGGATTCTGCGGAGGAAATAATATTTGCGATGAAAGTTTAATTTCACTTTTAGATGGGAGAAAATTTTGTATTAACAGGCTAATTTTTTCATGTGTAACGCTTCGGTGATTCTGTTGAATTATTGTGGGTGTGATTTGAAAAGGACAAATCGTACATACAGAAACGGCCAGATCCGGAGAAGAGTTTTGGCTCTCGTGCACAAACTATGAGAAAGCAAGAGAAAGAAGCGAGCCATGGTAAAAATAAGTCAGCTATAAAGACAGAAATAGTGGAGTATTGTGGCCAAAAAGTTCTGGAATGGCGACCGCGAACCGGAAGACGATCCGTTGAAAGGCTTCCCACTAGGTGGACTGATGACCTGGTGAAGGTTGCGGGGATCTGCTAGATGCGAGTCGCACGGGACCTGGACCTGGTCTGGCGACACTTGGGATCTCTGCATAACCCTTCCTGGACTGCAGGCGCGATGCTATGTGTATGTGTTACGAAATCAAAGACATAACACCTGTACTGGGACCCGTGGTTTATGGCCCACGCTCTCTACAGAGGGAGGCCTGTGTTCCTTGTAGGCCGATGACACGGTTGGTGCAGTTGTTGAGCGATTGACTGCTGCGTTGCGTGTCGCGGGTTTGATCCCCACACGGAACAAATATTAGTATAGCCTACAGATAGGTCTTCCGGGCCCCTTATTCACAATCGCTCGGTTTCGATTTCGATTCGGAAAGTCGTATGTCTATCTCGCTCGCTTTCGTAATGCCAAAACAAGATAGACACACGACTTATCGAATCGAAATCGAAACCGAGCGTTTGTGAATACGGGGGCCAGTCTGGCTGTTTATGTCATCATCATCATCATCATTTCAGCCGAAAAACGTCCACTGCTGGACTTGGCTGTTTGTGTGTGTGACTTTAAATGTTTGTAAACGCACCCATGATACATCAGAAATTCCTAGTGTGGGACAATGTTTAAAAAAAAGATCCTCTCTTAATGGTCCCGAAAACCCTACTTTATTTATCTGTTAGTTTCGAAACAGTTTATACATATGTACGAGTAGCTTCACTGTAAAACAAATACATCTCTTTCAGAAAGTATTAGGTACTAAACAACAATTTATTTACTAGACCGACTCATGTTAAAGTTTGCTCGCTACGGAGTGGTCACGTGTGTACCTTCACTTATTCCTGTAGCCTTCGGAGCCTTTTAAACTTCTTCGTGTATTTCTACTTGTTCGTGTATTGCTTTTTCAGCTACCGTCGTTTTGTTTGGAAAAGTTCTGACGTATAACGTGAAAATATTGCTAGGAAGGTTTAACGTACAATCTTGCACAATTTGCAATTTTCTAGATATGCTCTCAGAGAGTTTTTTTTTTTAAATTATTAATGTCCTAATGATAGTCTTCAAAATTTTGCAAGCTAATACAGAAACAGATCTTGTGTGAAGTCCAATAACTTGTTCGACTCTTATCTGTATGTCATGCATTCTGGTAAAGTTACAAACATAAATCACTCCATCATCATCTGCCTAGCTTTTTCCCAAACTATCTTGGGATCGGCTTCCAGTTTAACCGGATGCAGCTGAGTACCAGTATTTTACATGAAGCGACAGCCTAGCTGTCCTCCACAACCTAGTAACTGGGTGTTACCCCCTGGTAAGACTGGATGTCACACTTTTGGCTTTTGACTACTCTTAACGACTGTCATAGATCTACAAATGACAGCCGGGAACAACGGCTTAGCGTGCTTTTCGAGGCACTAAGGAAACTCGGTATGTAATTATGGTCACCCATCCACGGACCAACCTCGGCATGCACGGCTTAACCTTAAAGATTGACCCGTGCGGCTGTTATTACTTAGCCACGAGCTCGAAAAATACGAAACCTAAATCACCCCATCAAGCATTATTTTGAGTTTTAGTTCCAACTATGCAAAGACCTTACATAAAGTCAATGCCCTCTCCTAATCAATCTGTCTCAGCCCCTATTGTCTTACACCCAACATTGCTCCTTCGATCAGGATTAACTAGATTCTTTACAAAAATCCAGTCATTTAGTTTACGAATAACTACGTTCATTCAAAGTCAGCTCTTCTCAAAACTCACCAAGTAAATTCACCAAGGGAATGAAAAAGTTTTCGCGTTAAATGGATAACTTCGTGGTTTCTGCAATCCGAAGTCAGAATTGAATTATAAACGCCTTTCTTGTTTGTTTATTTTTTTATTTGGTCTATTATTATAGGAAGTTGTATAATTTACTTAATGGTATTTATGTAAAGGTTAGTCATCAGCTGCAAGCCTTTTGCTAAGTATGTTGAGTTAGTATGTTACTTTCGTCTGATGCAGGTCCTCACCGGACACGGTTGTTTCAGGAGGTTCCTGCACCGAATCGGGTGGGAGGAAACGCCCGGGCGTCACCGCAAAGAGGATCGCCTTGAGGACACGGTATAGCACACAGTGGAAGTCTGCTCCGCTTGGGCTGAGCACCACCGTGTCCTCGTAGCTGTGATTGGCAGCGGCGACAGCCTTGGTTCAATCCATGGTCCGGAGCGATAGGGAATTGGAAGCCATCACCTCCTTCTGCGAAGCAGTCAGCTAGCGAAGGAGGTGACAGAACGTGAGAGCGAGAGAGCCTTATGTCCCAGCCACCGCGGCAGACGCCCTGCTCGTCGAGGGCAACCTAGTGGCCCCCGGCCATCGTAGCTGCGGCCCTGTGGACGGTGAGTAATGGGCTAGCTGCCCGTCCGTCCATCTTTTGACGACAGGCCGTGTCGATGGCGCGTTCGTGTTCCACGCGGGCCTCAAAGAGATGTCAGTATACCAAAAGGGGTCCGAGAGGGCCGATGCGTGTAGGGCTGCGGGACTGTTCGAAGGGATACCGTGGCCCTGGAAGACAAAGGGCTAAACAGGAAAATATTTCTGTTTAGCCCTTTGTCTTCCAACCAATCCATAGATTGGTTTTAGTCAGTATAAGTACATTAACACAAGTACACTCCCTCCCGCTCCGCCCAGAGCGGGTTTTCTACCGATGGGAAATCATCAAATTACCCCTTCATTTGATGATTTCCCATCAGTAAAAAATAGAATTTTGGGGTCAACTGCCAGTCTAATCAGATGGAGCGGAATACCAGCAGTTTTACATAAGGTCCACCTAATATGACCTTCACAAAGCAGTTAGTATTTGGTAATTCGATACCCCTTGGTATAACTGGTCAGACTTTCGGGCAATTGACTACCTTTAACGACTGTCAATAATGTACAAGGCACATACGGAGGAAACTCGGTATTTAATGCATGGTTACCCATCCACGGACCGACGTTGGCAAGCGCTTCGTAACGTTAAAGACCAGCCCGTGCTGCTGTTATTGTATAACCACGAGCTGTACCTATGGATAAATACTGAAATGTTTTTGTTATAAATGGAAATGTTTAAGCTCTCTAAAAATCTGTGGATTATTTAGAATAATAAGATTATCCATTCTAAAATGATCAAACACTACATCTCTAAATTTTATTTTTGCTAAAGAGCAGTACAAAATTGCTTCCAGATCACATTGGTATGACAGCTTGGCACCGTTAAATTCTGGCCAAATTCAAAGTCACCAAATTGACCACTATTAGAATGTTTCATATTCGGATAGAAAATATCTGAAGGTTTTCCCCAAATCGTATTACTGCAAACGTATTTAAAACACGCTTTTACGGTATTATTCTGAAAGCAAATCTCTGTTTCCGATTTTAAGAGTTTCGCATAAATAGTGTTGGCCTTTAAAAGTCAAGATGTTATTCGATGAAGCCAAAACCAGAATTCGATAGATTTTTCCTTCAGCTAAAGCACATCACATCACACCTATAATCCAGGAAAGGTCAGGCAGAGGAGTAGAATATAATAGAATAGAATAAAACTTTATTCTACATCAAAAATTAAACGTAACGGGTTTAATTAAATTAATTTACCTACTAGTACAATCACACTTCGCCAGTTATGTTTAGGAGCCAGATAATAGGGGGGACAAGCCTATTACCATTCCATTTTTAAACTTAAAAATTAACGTAAAACGTTGTTAGTCTTTGGTAAGTTAATAAAAACTGTAGATTAAAAAAAAAATTGAAGGGTTCTATAAAATTCGTAAATAGAATGTTGATGGCTGAAAGATAAAGGAGTAAATGAAACCGTGACGTCAGACAGGGGAGAATGGAAAAAGCCAACGTGCTGCGCAGACCCCAAATAAAATGGGACAAGGGCAGGAAGATGAAGATGATGATGATGATTGTGAAGTAAATAAAAGAGACCATTAAAACATCAAGTACGCCTAAATTCTTAATGAAAGGCCACTACTAACTAACTTATTCGGTAAATCGATACTCATCTATACCAATATTATAAAGCTGAAGAGTTAGTTTGTTTGTTTGTTTGCTTGAACGCGCTAATCTCAGGAACTACTGATCCGATTTGAAAAATTCTTTCAGTGTTAGATAGCCCATTTATCGAGGAAGGCTATATATCATCACACTACGACCAATAAGAGCGGAGCAGCAACGAAAAATGTGACGCAGACGAAGTTGCGCGGGACAGCTAGTTTGCATATATGATGCGGCCGAGCTTCCGTGTATCTCCATGCATGCACTCGTCACTACGTATGACATGGGTTCAAATGGCATTTCTAAACTCAGTTTCGGATAACAGGCCAAAACCGAGATCCAGGCCGAGACTAATTGGATTCTCGCTACGCCCCACACTAGTCAGTACGAAGTAATCGAGTGAACCGCAGTCAATAAATGCAGGAAACCTTTTAACTGTATCCCTTACTGTTTCCAGAGTAATAGTCACTCTTCAAGAGTTTCATTAACTGTACGTTTAACTGGTTTTGATGTGTTCGTTTTAGTCAATCGTGTTTGGGTAACTGTATTCTAATAATATTTTTTTTACTAAATTAATAAATTTTTTTATGGTTTGTTTGACATATTAGAAAGGTCTTGTCAGGGGATATCGTTTTAAAAAAAAAAGAAAAAGTGTGTATCGTTTTACGCGGTAACTGTTTTGTGGAGGTCAATATTAAAGTCAGGGATTTGTGTTCCTCTAAATAATATACTGGTATTCAGAGGCATCTAATTAGACTGGAATCCCACCTCAAAATACATAGTTTTAAAAAAGGCTATCTGTTTGCATTGGCATACCCTTGCAATGACAGATTTTAAGTTATTAATTTAATCTTCATGTAGAAGAGTGGACTTAATGCCACAAGGCATTCTCTACCCTTGAATTTTTGGGACAAATTGGCATTGGGACAGAGTACAAAAATAAATAAATAAGAACAATCCCATTTTGTATTTTTTATAAATGTTTACCGATTTGTAGAAAGTTATTTACAATTACTTCATTCTGAAATATTTTGTTACATAATAACCATTTTAATAATGTATATTTTCCTGGTAATAACGAAATCTTTTTGAGGAAAATTAAAGATAATTTTGAAAGGAATTGCGTCACAACACCCAGCTTATTTCACCTGCCACGTGCTGTCTTATTAAGGTTCCCATTTTAGGTCACAAACAGAGCTCTGTAACCTACACTTTAGATATTTTTAGAGTTTTCAGTGAAACTGTTTTGTTCGATCGTATCTGCAGAAAACAAAAGACAATATAAAATACTTCTTGTAGTCTTGTCTTTCAAAAATTACGATGCTTTGCAAATTAAATAAATAATAATAAATATATTTTTTTGCCCAAAAATACAGATAATTGTTGTTTGTGTTTGTGTTCAATTTTGATTTAATGAACTTACATTAAACATTTTGATGCTTTATAAATCACCATACACCATAGATTAAACTAGGTTATCCTGTATCTTAAGAGCCAGTAAAATTGCGCCAAAGTAGTGTTTTATCTTACTTATAAATGCGAATATTTGTGAGGATGTACGGATGTTTGTTACTCTTTCACGCAAAAAACGCTGAATGAAATTTGGCATAGATAATAGTCTCAAATAGGTACAGTCGTGGGCATTTTTTTTTTTTTTTTGAATGGCATCTCGCAGTTCAGCCTCTGAGGCTGGCTACTGCTTAACCGGACAAACCTGTGGATGCCTCGAATTTAAGGCCTCCAGCCAGGCAAAAAGCTTATAAACTAAGCGACAGCGCTAAGGGCACCCCCTGTGGGGTACGAGCCTCGGCTTAGGGCATCGCTGAGAGAGGGCAGCAAAGGGACAGGCTGGATCTGATTACCATTATTTAGGGGCTGATTTATAACTACTGGCTCAGCATCGCGGACTGGCTCGAGCAAGGGTCGGGGGGGGGGATTTGAATTTGGACGTCGCGACGGGCCTCGGCGGCGAGGCCGGAAAGACGGCGGTTTGTGTCTGTGTTTACGTTTTAACGTACTGGTTTCCCTACTGCTCTCTTGAAGGAGGGTAATAGGGTCATCGGGAGTGACTAGGGTATGCCGAGGACGGCGAATCCTACTAATACGCGATGGTACGTATCGGGCGGCCGATGCGATTAAGGGGTTGCGGTGCTTGACCGCTGAGTCAAAGAAACGCTTTGAAAGACGTTTCATGAACTGAACTATGGTCGGGATTTTGAGGTCAAGGTGCAGGTTGTCGTTACGGACAAACCAGGGGGCGCCCGTGATTTTACGTAGGAAACGGTTCTGCAATGTCTGCATCCTATGAATGTGACGAGGCTTTGTGTGTGCGAACACGACACAAGCGTAAGTCATAATGGGACGTATTACTGCGGTATAGAGTCGCAATTTGCACTTAAGTGACAACTTGCTCTTAGCCGTCAGCATGGAATGGAGCCTACCCATAGCAAAGGCAGCCCGGTTACGGGCCGCTTTGATATGTGACGCGAAGGTCAAGTGACGGTCGAGTGTGACTCCTAGGTACTTGGCTTGCTTCTCCCAGGGGATAGGCTTGCCGTACATAGTGATCGGGTGGGGGGGGGGGGTCGGTTGAGACGTGGTTTGCAGAACAAAACCGCCTGGCTCTTATCGGGATTGACCTCGATTCTCCACTTACGGAACCAAGCGCCTAGGACGTTGGCTGCCGTCTGCAGAGTGCCAGCGATGCTATCTTGGCTGTAGCCTGTATAGTAGATGGCCGTGTCATCGGCGAATAGGGCTAACTGAGCTCTGTTGCTCTTTGGGATGTCACTGGTGTACAGTGTGAAGGCGAGTGGGGATACGACGGAGCCTTGAGGGACTCCGGCTCGTATGGGGTGAGGAGAGGACAGAGCGTCCCCTATTCGGTAGCGGAAAGTGCGATTCGACAGAAAGTCCCGTAAGATGAGTACGAGACGGTCAGGCACTCCCATTTGGTATAGCTTATATAATAAGCCGTTGTGCCAGACTTTGTCGAACGCTTTCGCTATATCGAAGAAGAGTACTCCCGTCATCGCTCCACGCTGAAAGCCAGCGCTCAAGTGTTCTACGATGCGGTGAACTTGTTGGATGCACGAGTGTCCGGTCCTGAAACAGTACTGCTCGTTAGGAATGAGACTCTTAGCTTCGGCATAATCTTTGAGTCGCTTATAAATAAGTCTCTCGTAGATTTTGCCGAGTGCATTGAGGAGACTGATAGGCCGGTAGCTCGACGGCTCCGCCTTTGGTTTTCCTGGTTTGGCAATGCCGATTACGGTGGCCTCTTTCCAGATCTGGGGAAATATGTTATTGCTCAGGGCGCCATTGAAGATGGCGACCAAAAGTAAAATGAGCTGGCCGGGGAGGAGTTTAAACACCTTATTGGTGATGCCATCGGAGCCGGGAGCTTTCCGAGGCTGAAGCCTTTTAATGATGTCTTCCACTTCCTCGTATGTGACGGGAGGCAGAGGATCATCAGGGTCTTCAACTGGGGGGAGGGCGGACTTAGATTCGACGAATGCGTCCACCATCTTTAGATGTCGCTTGTCTACTGGCTGTAAACTAGGTGAGCACTGAGATTCCAGGCTGTCGGCCAGGCATTCAGCCTTCTCAGAGTCGTCGAACGCGACGCTCTTATCGGGGCGCTTGAGAGGAGGCATAGAGGCCTCATCACGGGTGGCACGCAACGTACGTTGTAACTGCCAGAAGGCTAAGTGGGTAGGCTCGAGATCGCTTAGCGTTTTGTCCCATTGATTATTACGAAACTCACTGGTGCGATCCTTTACAGCACGCTGTAAATTACGCATGTGAGCTTTGTTGGCCTCGCAGGGAAAGCTGCTGTAAGCACGGATGGCCGCGTTCTTCTCGTTTATCAAATCACGCACGTCAGCGGGTAGTTTCCATCGACGATCGCTCGTCTCTGGGACTTCCCGTGAACAATCCTTCAGTACGGATTGAACGTGATCTGTAAACAAGTTGATGGCGGCCGTCGTGTCTGCGACTGAGACTATATGGTCGGGGATGGCTTCCAAGTGTGGTGACGTGGCAGAGGCCAGCTTGGCGCTGACTTTCTTCCAGTCAGTCATCACTATGGTGGGCGGGGGGGCATCGGGGTCAGAGGGACCCGAGCGAGGGATAAGGTGCATAAGCACAGGACGGTGGTCCGAGTTGAGCTCGTGTAACGTCTCAATGGAATGCAGCCTCAGGCTAACATTTTTGAGTAACGCTATATCGAGTACGTCGGTACGGGAGGTGACAGTCGTAGGGTAGTGAGTGTGCTCCATAGGCGCAATGGGGTCGAAATTGAGGGCCTCTCCTAGATCGTAAATAACTCTCCCTCTCGGGTTAGTTAGTGTACTGTTCCAGGCGGGGTTTTTGGCGTTGAGGTCACCCGCTAATATCACGGAATCGCTCAAGCCGAAGAGGACAGTAAGGTCCTTGACAAGAAGTGAATGATCTTCACTAGTGTTAACGGGGGGCATGTATGCGGAGATGATATGAATCGGTTGGTGACCGGTCATACGGAGCCGACAGACTGAGATCTCTAAGAGTGACTCAAGCGGAGGGGGGTCTATGGGGATGCAGTACAGATCCTTCCTATAGTAAATGAGCGTGCCTCCCTTGTGACAACGCGAACGATCATTGCGGACTAAGCGGTAGTTCGCGATCTTCGGGTCACGGTGACACGGTTTTAAGAACGTCTCCTGGACAAGAAGTACGTCTATCTGGTGGTCGCGGAGAAAGGTGGCGATCTCGTCGCGCTGAGTTCTAATGCCATTGGCATTAAAGAAGCCTAGCCTAAGGGATCTAAGGAGAATACGTGAATTGCCCGTATTATCCATTGAACTGGTTGAAGTTAATAACCTGAAGGGCCTGCTCTATCCTAGGATGAGCGTTGAAAATGTTGAGGAGGGATTCCGCCTTATAATCGGATGCCCTGATTTCCGCCGCCATGAGGTCGGCTTCGGGGGAAACGAAGGCACCAAAGGCCCGGAAGATAGTGACAATAGCCTTCTCTCCCTCCTGTGGTGGTCCGCAAGCGAGAATGGAGACAGGCAGAGGAGCGGAAGCGGTCGCGGCCCGAGCAGTCACTGCCGGCGCGGACGCGGCCGGAACGGTCGCGGCCGCACGCGGGGCAGCGGCTGAGCTGGTGGTTGGGGGTGGGACTGGAGCGTCCATTAACCCGGGGATCGGGGCAGCCTTAGATTTGGCCAAGGCGGGGAACGCACGCTGATGGTTCAGCGAGGTCCAGGGGGAAGGCCTCTGAGGGCTGAGCCTCTCGGGCAACTGAGATGACGGAGGTTTCACCGAAGGGCTTTCCCTTTGCTGGCGGGCGTCTGCACGCTTCGCCAGCTTGGAGTAGCCCTTGGGGGCCATGGGGCAGCCTCTGTAATTGGCCGTATGGCCGGACTTCCCACAGAGCACACAGCTCGGGGGCTCTGTGCAGAGCGAGATGTCCTTAGGGCGGGGGCACTCTGCCGTCGAGTGGTTCCCAGTACACTTCACGCACCTGTGAGGGGCGTGGCAGTTGGCCTGGCTATGGCCGTACAGTTGGCAGCGGTGACATTGGCCAACTACGTGTGATTTGAACGGCTTCTCAATTGAGATGCCGGAGAGGGAGCACACCGATTTTAATTTAAAAATCGGATGGTGGCCATCATAGGGCTCACATACGACGAGTACCATGTCGTACAGGTCGCCTCCTCTGGCTTTATGAAGCCGGTGAACAGCTATCACCGGGATAGCCTGTTGTTTGAGGTCATCGCGGATGGCCTCAACCGGGATTTCTTTGGGGACACGCCTTATCACCACACGGGTGGGCGTCTCCTCCGGGAGCGAATACGTGTGAAAGGCTATGCCTTTCGCACGGAGCGACTTCACCAGCTCGCGGTAATCGGCGGTGGTGGGGACTGACACTTTGATACCCTGTTGGGTATTGCGCGCGTGGGTGAACTGGATCTTACGATCCGCGCACATCCTGGACACTTCTGTCCACTTCCCCTTGTCCTGAACGAACACAGGGGGGGGGGGCTTGAGCTTCTTGGAAGAAGCCTGGGGGGTGGCCGTTGGGTTGGCAGGTCGGGAGGGAGGGGAGGAAGCCGATGCCATCGAAACGGCGGAAGGCGAACGGGAGACCGCCGGGGAGGGAGCCGAGGCGGTGGGGGAAGAAGGCCGTGAGGCCGTGAGCGGGGGGGTAGCACGGGCAGCAACCGCTTTCTTAGCCTTACTGGCCTTACTGGTGCGGGACTTCCTTTTCCTTTTTCCCTTTCCTACGACCGTGAAGTCGTCATCGGGGGTGGAGGAGGGGGAAGAGTCGGAGTCAGATGAGTCCTCCGCAGATGAGAGCGCGGGGGATGACGACTCCATGGGGGGAGCGTCCGGGGAGGCCGGAGAGAGGGAAACCATCTGTTGCTGTGTAGCAACGAAACAGTCGTGGGCATAAGTTTTGATATAAATTTATTAAAGTTTGCTTATGTAGACGCACTTTAGCGAAATCGTTGCAGTTCAGGTTCTTGTATTTAAAAGACAAATCTGTTCAAATAAATTCACAACGTAAAATCTGTCCAAGTAAATTCACTGTATTAAAAGGCAGATAAACATTTTTTTGTATGAATAAAACGTTCGAGCATGTAACAAAAAAAATTGCGTTTGTTTCTTTGATCACTTTGATCATAATAAAGTTATAACCTACTGGTCACAGTTGAATTATGATTTATTTGAGTAGAAACAAGACGTAATCAAGTTTAACAGTAACTTCAAACTTTTCGGTAACAGTAGAAAATGTTTACTATTGTCATGAACATAAAGCCCAAAGAACGTGAAAATAAACAAGTGTACTAACATTTTATATTTGGATCAAAGAAAAAGTAGCAAAACGTTGTTACGCCAATCATAAAACCCACTTGTTTAGTGGAATGATTGACTTTTTGTTGCTCGTACAAAAAAGATTATCAGAATAAAATATTTCAGATATTTTTTTTCCGGACAACGATATTTTAATATCCTGCTTTTGTTTTCTTTTTTAATTGTTATAAGCTGTTTACCCGACTGGGATTCTTAATAAGAAAAAAAAAACAAGAGGTTCACAAACAAACTTTCATCCTCCTTTTTGAAACTTTTTTGGCAATTATAATTATATTATAATAATATTTACTATTTATTGGCAACAATAGTCCTGTCAGTGACGATAGATCGATCCAAAAGAACGTGATATTACCATAAACGAGAACTGGGTCGGGCGCATACTTATAGTATGGCACTTCTGATTCCACAAGGTATTATTTCAAAGCAAGTTGCTGGTGGATAATCCTAGCAACAAGGTTGTGTCTATGCAAGTACTCTCCGTTAGCTAGACGAGAACAACCAGAAATAATGTGTCTGAAGGACTCACCCAGACGGTGACACACGCCCGACACACGTCCACCGTCCCGTCCTTCATAATATGTTTCCGGTAGTTATTCGTCAGCATAACTTCGTCCATTATTGCACAGAGAAAACCTTCAGTTTCCCCGAAGAGGTCACCGAAACGCAGCAAGGATACGGACGCTAAGAAGTTTACATCGGGCCCATGTAAGACCCGGTAAAAGCGTCCGTGAAGCTCCTTGCTCTGCCATACCTCCCCGCGGTTAAAAGTGTCTAATACAACAGGCTTGCGCCAGTTCTCGTTAGCCAAGAAGAGCGGGGTAAGGCCCTTGTCTACTGAGACCCCCACGTTGGCTTCTAGGAAGTATTCCCTGAGACTGCATACCTCACGGTTGTGCAGGGTCTTAGCATTTAAGAAGCCACGACCCCCACACTTCCGCGGGATAAACAGTCTCATCACCGACGACCGTGGGTGATGCATCCGATTTGCGGTCAGCAGTACGCGGACCTTCCTATCTAGGGTATCAAGTTCTGTCTGAGTCCATTTGAGTACGCCGAAAGAATACATCAAAACGGGCATGACCCAACCGTTGAAGGCGCGCACCTTGTTGCCGCCTGACAGAAGACTGCTTAGCACCTTATTCAGGCGACCAAAGAAAAGATCCGTCAACGATTGTTTCATGTCAGCAGTGTTGATGCCTAATACTTCTGACATACCCAAATACTTGTAGGTTTCTGTTGAGGAGAGAGATCAAAGGTGTACAGAATCCGAGAGTTGAGTTCCCACGGATTCCGTAATCTCCCCTCGCTTCACATGTATGGCTGCACATTTGTCCACACCAAATTCCATCCTGATAGCGCTACTGAAAGTTTCAGTTACCTTCAGTAGCTTCATCAGTTGCAAATTGTTGGGGCGAAGATTTTCAGGTCATCCATATAAAGAAGGTGAGATATGAACTGACCACCTCTCCTCAACCGATTGCCTAGACCTGAACCTTCCAGCAGTGTGCTAAGAGGGTTCAAGGCTAGACAAAACCACAATGGACTCAGACTATCACCCTGAAATATACCACGCTCGATCCTTATCGGTTCGCTGTTCCCCAGCATCTGTTGACATCCTGGATAGCGAAGACGGACCGTCCTCCATTACCCCGACGACGACTCAAGGAAGACGCGTAGAGTTGCATCTATCTTGTACAACTCCAGCACCCTCATGAGCCATGTAATAATTAGATACATTATTTCCTTTATTTATTTTCTTAACATATCCTTTACATTTTTAAATATTTTTACAAAACAACATATAAAAAAAAACATTTAAAAATATAAAAAATAGTAGCCCACCAGCATCGGGAACAGGGTCCGGGCTACCGGTGGTCAGGGCTCTTGAGAGAGGAACCTCCTGACAATTCGTGCCGTGTTCAGAAGTACTGCTTTCTGAATCAAGCCCTTGATCCAGCTGTCAAGCGAAAGACTTCTCAGATGTTCGTCGAAGCTTTTAGCTATTAAGCCATTGGCCGACACGACTATCGGCACAATGACTGCTATAGTCACGTCCCACATGTCGACAACCTCGCGAGCCAGATCTAGATACTTGAATTGCTTATCTTTCTCTGCTTTCACGAGGTTCTCATCATGCGGGACCGTTATATCAACAATCATTGCGCGACGCTCCATTCGATCCATCAACACAATGTCAGGCTTATTGGCAACAATAGTCCTGTCAGTGATGATAGGTCGATCCCAATACAACGTGATATTACCATTATCGAGAACTGGGTCGGGCACATACTTATAGTATGGCACTTCTGATTCCACAAGGTTGTATTTCAAAGCAAGTTGCTGGTGGATAATCCTGGCAACAAGGTTGTGTCTATGCAAGTACTCTCCGTTAGCCAGACGAGAACAACCAGAAATAATATGTCTGATGGACTCACCCGGACGGTGGCATGCCCGACACACGTCCACCGTCCCGTCCTTCATAATATGTTTCCGGTAGTTATTCGTCAGCATAATTTCGTCCATTATTGCACAGACAAAACCTTCAGTTTCCCCGAAGAGGTCACCAAAACGCAGCCAGGATACGGATGCTAAGAAGTCTACATCGGGCCCATGTAAGGCCCGGTAAAAGCGTCCGTGAAGCTCCTTGCTCTGCCATACCTCCCTACGGTCATTAGTGTCTAATACTACAGGCTTGCGCCAGTTCTCGTTAGCCAAGAAGAGCGGGGTAAGGCCCTTGTCGACTGAGACCACATCTCGGTGCATCCCCACGTCGGCTTCTAGGAAGACAGTTCATCATCATCATCATCATTTCAGCCGAAAGACGTCCACTGCTGGACATAGGCCTCCCCCAAGTTTCGCCACATTGACATAGCATGGGGGGTTTTGCCATAATCGCCACGCTATTATTAGTTAATTAATTAAAAATAGTAGTTATAAAAGATACGAGCGAGATATGCTCTCGCCATACTAAAGACCTGCAAACCCTGAAACAGCAACATGATCATCTTTTTTAGCGTACCCTACGCTAAAAAAGATGTTTCTTGCAATTTAAATCCTAGATTGGATCTACGTTATATGGTTGTAGTACGTACTACAATAGTTTCATACGTACCATTTCGATACAGAACCTAACACGCACAAAGTTCATTTAAGTTTACTGTCTCTGTGGATTGTCACGAGGCGTTGACTTTTATTGATGTAATATAAGGAACTTCAGACTGCGCTATTTCCTGATTTATGTCAACTGACGATTTGGTTTTATTGAAGCTGGCTTTTTGTCAGATAATTGGATAGGCTGTTGTTAGGGTTCCGTACCCAAAGTATCAAACGGGACCCTATACTGAGACTTCGCTGTCCGTCCGTCCGTCTGTCACCGTGATAGTTAGCCAGTTGAAATTTCTACAGATTATGTATTTCTGTTGCTGTTCGAAAAGTTGAGTCTTATTATGACTAAAGCCGGAGTATGGTTACAGCTAGTTTCAACCGGTTATACCTAGGTATTGTCCAAAGCCCGAATACAACGTTTTTATCATGACATCCTGACATGAATATTCATCCGATAATGTGGCCCCAGCAGAACAGGATCAAACCTCGCTTTTAATATTATCGATAGTGGAGTACGATATTATTAAATTAAAAGGTAATTAGGGCGGGGCTCAGTCCTGCGGCCTTCGGTAATCGAATCAATTTGCTGCATCGGCCTGCCATTGCTGATGCAATTAGGTTTCTGGTTGGTTTATTTACGGTGTGAAGCTACCTAACATCCTCTGTGTTTTATGGTTGCTATCATACTTGTGTTATACGGGAGGAGCTCGTGCCTAAATAATAACATCCGCTTGGGTCGATCTTGCAGAGTTGGCCCAGTGGTGGCAGCCCCGACTTACAAGCAGTAAGCCGTGGGTTGGAACCCAGGCAGGCGCAATACTTTGTGTAATTTATTTCTTCACCGCTGCTCTTAAAAATGGTGAAGGAAAAGTCATAAGGAAATAGGCATGTCCTAGAACTAAGAATTCGAAGACATGTCTCATCTTTTACTTAAATTCTGTTTTATTTTTTTATTTTTAAAATCTTACTGTTGTATATTTAATGTTATTGTACTTACAAATGTTTTTTATGCTTTGTACCTATGTTTACTGTTTTCATTTTGTATGCACGTCATGTCCCTGCGACAAATAAATATGTTTTCTTTCTTTCTTTCTTTATGTGACATCTACCAACCCGCACTGGGCCCGTGTGGTGGAGCCCACTCCCTCATAGAGAGGAAGCCTGTGCCCAGTAGTGGGAACATTATAGGCTGATGATGATGATGGGTCGATCTTTAGATTAAGCCGCGCTTGCTTAGATTGAATGACCACCCGTTACGTATACCTCATCATCAGCCTACCGCAGTCCACTGCTGGACATAGGCCTCTTCAATCGCTCGCCAGTTAACCCGATGCTCGGCAAATCTCATCCAGTTGCTACCAGCTACCCTGCGAAGATCATCGCTCCACCGAGCCTGAGGGCGTCCCACCTTACGCTTGCCGATTCGCGGCCTCCACTCAAGAACACGTCTGCCCCAACGGTCATCGGTTCTACGGCTAATATGGCCGGCCCATTGCCACTTCAGCTTACTTATTCTGTGGGCTATGTCGACTACTCTGGTTCTCTGTCGGATCACCTCGTTCCGGATGCGATCCCTCAAAGAGACTCCAAGCATGGCCCGCTCCATAGCTCGCTGAGTGACCTTGAGTTTATGGACCAACCGTACCGTGAGTGTCCACGTTTCGGCCCCGTAAGTCATTACAGGCAGGACGCACTGATTGAATACCTTAGTCTTTAGGCTCTGTGGAATACGCGACGAGAAGACCCGACGAAGCTTCCCAAACGCTGCCCAGCCCAGCTGAATTCTTCTGTTAGCCTCTCTCTCAAAGTTGTTCTTACCAAACTGCAGAATTTGCCCGAGGTAAACATATTCTTGAACAACCTTGAGAGGAGCGCCATTGACAACAATAGGTCCTGGTGTGACGTGTTCGTTGAACATAACCTGCGTTTTGTCCAAGTTCACCCCGAGACCAATGCGTAGTGAAGAATCAACTAGGCCATCCAGCATCTGCTGCAAGTCGTGCAACGATTCAGCCAGTATGACGATGTCATCTGCAAATCTCAAGTGTGAGATGTACTCGCCGTTGATGTTAACCGCCGTTACGTATACCTACCGAGTTTCTTTTCCTCCGTGCCTCGGAAATTACGTTAATTTTCAATTTTTATCCGATACCCAAAGTCGCTCGCTTCCTGCTCCAGATTGCTCTTTTATCGCCGGATTGCCTTTGAAGCCCTCAATTAATTATTGAAAATAATAAAATTGATGTCTCATGTTTAAAAAACAATTTCTTTTTTTGTCTTTTTATTATCATTATGAATGAATAATACAAGAATATCTTAATACTCTTTTGTTCAACAAGCAAGACAAAGGATACTTAATATTTATATCAACATTTCAAATTACAGTCGACAAACAAAACCTTACCTAGTAAATATGCTGAACGAGAATTTAATTAGGCATTTTTATCCAAAGAAAACATTTTTGTTTCAAAGAAAATAATTTTGCAAAGTAAAGAAAAAGGCCTAATCTTGCTTGAGGCCGTACATTGTTTGTTGTAAGTATATTCTTAGTGAACACAAGTAATTGGGATCTTTGTTTAGAGAAAAGTATCATTAGGATTACGTACTCCTGTTGGGTTTCTGAAAATATTGTAAATATAAAAGAAATGTTATCTGTGTGTGTAAAGAGGTAAAACAAAAACCTAACCAAAGCCCATTCACGGAACAAATTAAAAATAACGATTTTAATACCTCCAAAAAAAACTTAACCACCTACAAAGTCTTAAAGATTTTTGTCTCCTCCAAATAAAATCAACTAGGCTACTAAACAGCTTACGAGCGATGTTTGAAAGTTTGTATGTAGGAGGTAATCTTCGGGACTTCTGATCCGAATTCTTCCAATATTGTGAAGCAAAATTTAATTTATTTATTTATTTGTCATAGGCTATAGAATATAATAGAATAATTTATTTCTGAGTGAATGGTACATTAAGATCTTAATATTAAACAGTTTCACATACACTACCGTTGCCGGTGTAGAAATATTAAAATTAGCATAAAAAGCCCAAAGTGGCCAAGTTCTAGGCCGCAACAATGTAATTATAATAGTTAGTTTGTCATCATAAACGCTAAAACGATATATCCCCATTAATGTAATTATAATATGATTTTAATACAATGTCAAGTTGAAAAAGTACTGTGAAAAGTCAAAGTTTACTAATTATATAATGTCAAACGATTAATTATTAAAACGATTAAGTATTAATTGTTTAAACGATTATTATATTTAAAACGTTTGCGTGGAATAATTAATTCCCCCCCCCCCCCCGGACCCTTGCTCGAGCCAGCCCGCGAAGCTGAGCCTGTAGTTATAAATCAGCCCCTAAATAATGGAATCACTCAGATCCAGCTTGTCCCCTTGCTGCTCTCCCCAAGCGACGTCGCGTGTTGTCACTTTACTTTATAAGTTGTTTTTTTTTTACACTAGATCTACTACTATTCATCGAAGAAGATATTATGTATAACTTGACTTTTCTTTAGTGTTTAGAGATTAGATTGTCAGCATCTCGCAAGGATCTGATCTGATCTTATTCTACTCAAAAAACTGCTTCGCTGCTGCCACTGCTGCCACTGCTGCTTTTTACTGTTCCAAAACACAAAAAACATGACCACTTTATTAAGAAAATGTATGAGTAGGTATAGACTTCAGACTCTTCCCAAACTTTTACCATTAGTCATGAGTAAAATTGAAATTTTGGTTCAGAGACGGAAATATTATACCAGGCCCCTCAGAAAGTATTGCGAAAAAAAGTTTTTATATATGGGAGACTGGCCAGTTATTATGTTTTTCGAAAATATGATTATTTATAAGTAAAAATAAGTAAGTTCCAATTTCAAAATTTCCCTCCACATTTTTTGCGAGTTAATTCAAAGTATTGTGTCTCACTGAAATATGGATCTGCGCCGGGAACATTTTAGAGCTATGATTTTATACGATTTCAAGTGTCGCCTGAAACCGGATGAATCGTACGATAGACTTCAAATGGCATTCATGGATGAAGGCCCTTCCAAGGCAACCGTGTATCGTTGGTATAACGAATTCAAGCGCGGTCGACCAACTTTGGGGGATGACGAAAGAAGCGGTCGCCCTTTGACGGCTGTTACCGAAGAAAACGTGCTAGCAGTGAAAAATTTAATCCAAGACAATAGGCGAATTACATATCAGGAGATTCAACACATATTGAAGATTGGATCGGGAAGCGTTCACGAGATTCTACACAGCCATCTTCGCGTGAGGAGGATAGTATCACGCTGGGTGCCGCACAACCTCACCGATGCTCAGAAGCAGGCCCGGGTGGAATGGTGCCGTGATATGCTTAACAAATTTGAAGCAGGCTCGTCTCGGCGTGTTTACGACATCGTTACAGGTGATGAGTCCTGGATTTATCAATACGACCCAGAAACCAAGCGCCAGTCGACTGTTTGGGTGTTTCAAAATGAGCCAACGCCTACCAAAGTGAAGCGATCTAGAAGCGGGGGTAAGATTTTGATCGCTAGCTTTTTTAATTTGACTGGCCACTTGGTATCAATTCCCTTACGGGATCAAAGAAGCATTAATGCCGAATGGTATACTTCCAAATGTTTGCCAGAAGTTTTCTCTGTTATAAGCAACAAGCGACCAAACACAGGGCTCCGCGGGCTACTGCTCCACCACGACAATGCACCTGCGCACACCGCACTCAAAACGAGGGACTTCCTGGACAGCACGCCAGTCAAACTCCTGGGTCACCCTCCTTACAGCCCTGATCTAGCACCGTGTGACTTCTTTTTATTCCCAAAAATAAAAAATCAGCTCAAAGGGATACAATTTTCGTCGCCGGAAGATGCGCTGGCTGGGTTCGAGCAGGCTGTAAACGAGGTGTCTGCGGCGGACTGGAAAAAGTGTTTTGAAAACTGGTTTAGGCGCATGAATCTTTGTATAGAGGCTGGTGGAAAGTACTTTGAAAAGATTTAATAAAAATATATGTACGTATAGAACAATTTTTTTTAGTTTCGCAAAACTTTCTGAGTGTCCCACGTACATTCCACTGTGACTGACACTTCCACGACAGACCCGCTTGTTTGTATGTTGTTCTAACTTATGCTCGCGAGTTCGCTCCCGTTATGTTATGAAATTAACCCACGGAATCGTTTCAAATGTATATATATTTATATGTGTATGCCTAATAGAGAGCAGCGGTGGCCCAGTGTTGGCTGCCCCGA
Organism: Cerastis rubricosa; assembly: GCA_949152445.1. Lineage (NCBI taxonomy): Eukaryota > Metazoa > Arthropoda > Insecta > Lepidoptera > Noctuidae > Cerastis > Cerastis rubricosa. The sequence continues at coordinate 9,052,686 of OX424547.1, forward strand.
CTAACGAGCAGCAAGCCGTGGGTTCGAACCCAGGTAGGCGAATCACTTTGTATAATTTACTTCATAACCGCTGCTCTCAAAAACGATGAAGGAAAACATCGTGAGGAAACCGACATGTCCTAGAACTAAAAATTCAAAGACATGTGACATCTACCAACCCAAACTGGGCCCACGTGGTGGATTATAGCCCACTCCCTCTCATAGAGAGGAGGCCTGTGTTCCAGCAGTAGAAACATTATAGGCTGATGACGATGATATGCCTATAGTGCTCTGGAATAATGCAGCTTATCGTTTGTGAATTTTTTTATATTTTAAGTTAAGAATTTTCGGAATAGGATCAGTAGTTCTGAAGATTACCCCCTACAAAAAAAATTAGAAACAAAATTTACCTTTTTCTTTGAGATGGGTATGCTCTTGACTTTAGTCAAGGTCAGAGATGGCAGACAAAGTCGACGATGGTACGAGCTTACCTAGAAGAAGCCTGTTCACTCTAACTTAGAAGAGATTAGGGTTGTACCTCTTTATAATATTAGTATAGATATATGTTAGTAGTAACTAAGTACACGACTTTGACGACATTGTAAGTTATAACTTACAATGTCGTCACACACACAGCAGTTACAGCTATAGCTGTAGTTTTATATAACTTAAGGTCCATTTCGTACCCACAATTTTTTTGTAAGTATCTATTTTTAACTTTGTAACTGAGCTGTACTAAGAAAATCACACGTAACGAAATCTTAAGACGAAAAGGGCAAGACCCCAAGTCATGCAGACTGTTAATCAAAGAAAGGTTACCTTGGACGAGTTTTTCGACACCAGAGATGGGCAAACTAGTAAGGCAACGTAATCTCGGTCGGAGAAAAAAGTCTTGGCTGAGAAACATTTTCGAATAGCGCGGAATCAGGAGCTGCTGCTGAGCTGTTCTACCTTGCAAACAACAAGTAGAATTAGATGGCTAACCTTCAATATTTGAAAGAAGAATTCTGAAAATGCTTGAAACTACGCTACGCTTAGTCTCTCATAGTGAATTTATAAGACGTACCCAAACCAACTTAGCTGGCGTCTCCTCAACCAGGCCTTTATGCTCGGATTTTGGCTCGCTTTCAGAGTTGCGCTCTTGCAAGTGTCCGCCAGGAAGCACAGGTCATCAGCGTACCTACATAATCTATGTATATCCGGTATAAGAGACTTTTATGCGGGTTTTTCGTGCGGCTATTATCAGTAAGGAAACGAGTTCGAAGGCCTGAAGTACGTTTTAAAGTTTCCTGAATGATGACAGCAAAGAGTGTAAACACAAGTAGGTACAGATCCTTGCATATATACAGTTAGCATCTTAATACAAGAAGAATCATCCTCCATGAGTCGTTTTATCAGAATTAATATTTTTTTTAGAACATACTTGTTTTATCAACAGCTTCTCGGGAAACACTATCAAATGAAATTTCAAGATCGACAAAACAGAAGTACCAACAGGGGTCCACAATGTCCTTCACTTTATTTACCAGATACAAGTGTGTATCTGGTGAATAGGGAATATAGCTTCAAAAGTTCCGCTCCCAAGACAAACCAATTTTGGCTCTATAGAAGGATTGATTCTGAATAGGGTTGTTGAGATGGATTTTAGCACAATTCCACGACAAGAGTAGCACTTTGATCGGTCGAGTTTGTTCTTAGTATTTAGTGTGCTTATTGGAGTTACTTTTAAAGTATGCGTCCGATCTTCGTTCCACATGGCCACAAAGAGATTCCCGATGATTTCATGAAATCTCTCACCTTCGTACTTAAGTAGTTCCCATGGGATGTCATCAATACTAACAATTTTTTTTTGTAAGTAACATCTTTGTCTTCTTTCAAAGTTAGAGGCTCGTCTCGCCCAGTGGCTGTGGTAGTGGCAGTGTGGGCAATGTGAGCATAAATATAACATAATATCATATTTGCTTAACCTCACTTTTAATTTACCTATAGGAGATGTTTGATTTTGGGCTATCACTATGTACACTACATAGATAAATAGGAAAAAAATAGAGGAATATCATAAAAATACTAAAAAAATAATTTTAATAAGGGTATAGTCGTATAATAATTATCATTTGAAAAGTTTTTTACTAAGATAACCCTATTTTTAGAGCAGCCATGACAGTTGTTTGACGTTTGACGACTTGTGACAATTTTAAGAAATGCCGTCTTTGAGTCTTTATTTGCATTGAGTTTGAATTGAACTTGTTGTTTTGTTTAACCAAACCAAACCAAAACCCGAGATTATCGAAATTCCAGTTGTTTTGTTTACTATAGCAGTTATGACAATTACATTTAATTGTCGTGTATCGTAATACACGTCAATCAAATGTCATTGTCAAAATGACATTTTTCGCCTGATGATCACGTGCTGATCTGATCCACCATGTTGTGTTGCTCTCTTTGACCAAGTTAATTTGAATATACATTAAAACGAAGTGAAATTAAAGAAAATTGATACTAAAAAACGGTTACTGTATTATTTAGCAATATTTACATATAGTGTACATAGTGCTAGCCCAGGCTCCATACATTTCTGGAACATCTCCTTTTGATTCATAATTCAGATTTTTACAAAAATCTCACATTTTCCCTATTTTTGCTAAACTAAAAAGAAGTTAACCCACAACCGAAATACTTTTAGCCACCTTTTAGTTAAGTAAGGTAGTTAGGATTTTACAAAACTTCCAAATAACATTGGCATAATTAGCTTAAAAGCAGCTAAAACCCCGTAACGTATCATTAGGAAAGTTATTGTTACTTTAATCTGAGCGGATTCCATAGCTATAAAGCAGTTATCATCACTTAACAACTTTCTTGTTAAGTATTTCTGCAAAAATATTAACAAATATTATAAACGTAAAAAAAAAAAATAAATTACTTCACTAAAAAGCCGCTAAGGCTTTTTAGTGAAGTAATATATATATATTATGCCGCTATAGTTAACGGCCTTTTAGTGCAGAAATAAGATGCAATAACTAAATTATATGCTTCACTAAATAGCAAAATTAATTTTAAAAATAAGTAATAAGAGTTTGTGGACAGACATAATTCTTAAAGACAAGCAGAAAGAAATAACAATCGATGTGTCCAACAATCATTAACCTAAGTATCATAGTTTTTAAGAAGCAATGATTCGCACCTTTTTTGCCATTATCTCGAAAACAACTTTTTGGGGTTAACGGCTTTCTAGTGATAGGACGGCAGTATTGCTGAAGGATCGCCTGCGACCGCTACTTTACCAAGTTAGGATAATCACAATTAAATCAAAAACTAAACCGTTCTCTGAAGTTAAATACGCGTAACTCAAGTCATAGAATATTCAACGCAAAAAATCCCGTTAGAAGATTAGGAATGTCAGAAGCCGACGACGTTTATTTCAAAAATAAAAGTTGATTTATTCAAATGAAAATATCTCCATGGGTTGGCACATCGCAGATGATCTGAATATTCCATCTCGAAGAATAACGTTATCACTTTCGATTCTCGCGAACCCAAGTAACAAGTTCAGAAGCTGTGAAATTGAAATATGTTGTATTAAAGTCATAATTTGGTTTTTATTCTCGATTCCTATAAACTCGAGTTCAGTGGCGTTGACACACCACCACACCTAAACACACCACACCACCACCACACCTAATCTCAATAAGACTACATGTAACTTTACTTGAATATTTTTATTGGGTTGGGGACAAAATTCTAAAGCGATTGTATCGTGAAATATTGATTTTGAGATGTCTTTTTTGATAATGATGCTTCATAGTATCATAAAATAAATGCAGTTAATTCGTGCCGGTGACTGTATGTATGTACATACTCGTAGTTTTCCCCAAGATGCAACGAGTGAAACCGGGGCATCAGTATATTGTTGAACAAAACCAAAAGAGATAGGACTATAGAACCATAGCTAGACTATCAGAAGAAATGTCATAGGAAAATTGTGATCCCATGCCTGGCGCCTAAAAAGACTTTGACAGATTTTTATATTTTTTTTTATTTATTTTTAATTTACTGAAGTATCTGTCAAAGTCCGGTGTGTACACAATTGTCAAATGTATGACTACTTATCTTAGTTACACATTATTTACCGCCAGCAACCATTTGTTTTTGCAAGTAAATGACGATTTTCTTAGCGTTGTCCAAAGTTTTTCAATGGTTTTGAAAAAAGCCACGCTTTAATGTTCTGGGATTTCTAGTAACTTTAATTACAGACCAGTGACACTGTGGGGTCAAAACTTCAAGATTCCGAATTTACATTTCAAAAAAACAAGATTCTAAAAATGTTTAAGGCTATTAGTCTGGGTATGCATGAGACTTTACTTGTATTTTAATTAGAAATTATTTTGTGTGTACGCTACGTGAGAATTTACCATTTATTCGGATGAAACAAACTTAGCACAAAACACTTAGAAAAGAAGTTTACATTTTAAGCAAAAGCACTTAACAGTTCTTGAACAACATTAATATGATAATAAGTGCCGAGAGTTTCCACAAGTGCGACAAAATCCATTTGGAATTAAGTAAAAAGTGATATTTCTTGTGTGAATGAACTGCTGTATTGCACGGGAACCGCTTGATTTTTTTTTTGTTTAAAGCCAGTCATCATCATCATCATCATTTTAGCCGAAAGACGTCCACTGCTGGACATAGGCCTCCCCCAAGTGTCGCCACATTTACCAGTCCCGTGCGCCTCGCAACCAGCGGATCCCCGCAACCTTCACCAGGTCATCGATCCACCTAGTGGGAGGCCTTCTAACGCATCGTCTTCGGTTCGCGGTCGCCATTCCAGAACTTTTCGGCCCCACCGGCTATCCGTTCTGCGAGCAAAGTGCTTTGCCCACTGCCACTTAAGTTTGGCAGGCTACGCCAGCAACCTTGGTTCTCTTGCGGATGTCCTCATTTCTGATTCGATCACGCAAGGAAACTCCGAGCATAGCCCTTTGGGCGAGCGACCACGTTTCGGTACCGTATGTAATCACTGGCAACACACACTGGTCATAGACTTTAGTCATGAGACACTGCGGTGAGTTGGACGAGAAGATACCACGCAACTACATGTACTAAAGCCAGTGCATGGAATAAAAACGAAAACAAATGTTTTGAAAAGAGTTTTGTAGGAATGAGTAGGTCATACTTAACTCAGTTATAAAAGATTATTATTTGAAAAAACTGTAAAGCTCGTTAAATTTGTATTTGTTAAGGTAAATAATCAGTTTCAAAGTTGGAAACATTGTGTTCAGATAACGTTTTTCTAACGTCTGTTATATACATGTAATTGAAGTTTTGATGAAAGTATAATGAATTCTAACGCTTACTGACTGCGTTTACATGCACAATTATGTTGATGGAGATGTATGTTTGTAGTAAGAATAAAACTGAATGTAAACGAATATCACTATATCTTTATTTTACAATACTACAGCTAATCTATTTACAGCAGAACAATTAAGTCTAAGGCGCCTCGTCTCCTCGAAGGGGCAGATATTGGTGACGTCGGGTAGCGAGGATGGGTCGGCGTTTCGGATGCATCGTCACTGATTCTACTGAGGACCTGGACTGGGCCTCCTGGAGGTTAATCGAGCTGACTGGCACGGGGGTGACGGCGTACCCAGCTGCGACCAAGGCTGCGAATTCCTCAGGAGTGTACGCCTTGTTGTTTTTGGGGGGAGGAAGCTGCGCTCTTCGCTCGTCCAAGCTTTGGCCATGCTGTTCCAAGTTTACCTGTTCAACAGTAGCCTGCTGTTGTTCCCTGTACAGCTGCTGAGGTCTCTCCTGTTTCCTCGGAGCTAAATTCTTGCTCACGTAAATAGACGACTGCGGTGCTTTAGCCGATTCTGACACTCTGGATTGATCGGATTTTATCTGGGCAGGCATTTCGTACCTTGGCCTTTGCTCATTAGTTCTGTAAATAGGACGGAGGTAGTACTGCTGCTGCTCGCCAATGATTTGGGGCTGTTGGGGAATGCCTTCAGAAATTGGATCGTAGATTTTGACAGCACGCATTTTCTCGTGGTCAGGGAAACGTTTTAAGAAAGCAACTGGTCTTTCTACACTCTGGCTCGGTAGACGTTGTTCTTGTGGTCTGATGATTTGCCTGGGAGCTTCGTAGATTCTGTACTGTTTGGGTGCTGCTTCAGGTTGCTGGTATTGGGGTACGACTCTGTAGTTAAGCTGAGCTCTGGGCTGCTGTTGTTGGGGTTGTAGAGGTTGGAGCTTGGGAGCTGGCACGATTTTCAAGCCCTGAGATTCTGGGCGTTCGTATAAGATCTGTTGGGAAGCCGCTTGTGGCTGTGGGACTTGTACGTAACGCAGAGATTGAGCGACTCTCTGTTGCTGTTGAGGCTGACGGTACAATGGCGACTGCTGGACTGCCTGCTGCTGCTGCACGTTCGTGGTCTCGATCAGGTATTGTTGAGGAGCTGCAGGAGAAGGTTGAGGTTGAGCTACTTGAGCTTTGTTCCTCAGCTTCAATTTCTTGCTTGGCTTCGAAATGTATCTGTCGACCTGGAATCACAACAATTGTGTTAAGATTTTTTTTTTATTGTACGTTTTTTTATTATTGTAAGTAAAAAATCACTATTTCACATAAATCTTTATTGATTGACAAATTAAAACTACGTAAAGTAAGTAAACTATCGATAAACTAAAAAATGGCGTCAAACAAATCGATTAAGTTATTTTATTTAATATTCTTTTGGAGACCATACTAACCTGCTGATATTGAGGTGCGACGTTTTGAACATTCGAAGCTTGAACTTGCTGAAATTGCTGTGGTTGCTGGGGTTGAGAGTACAACTGCTGTTGAGGTTCCTCAGCTGCCCTCAAAGGAGGCTGTCCAAGCAAAGCTAGGATATCCTGGTGCAAGGCATCATTAGCGTTCGATCCAGTATCACTGACAGACAAAGCAGCTCCTACAGAGGCTTCTCCGCCATTGGATGTGTAGTCAGGACGAGCGATGACAGCATGCGAAGATGGTTGATAAGACACCTGAAAATAAATAGATGACAAGTTAAATATATCATCAACGCTATGTTCAAGTAAATATGTTATTCCCAAGATGTATTCCGTTGGCACTGAACTTGTACGCAATAGCAAAAATATCTCAGATGACAGCTGTCTGATTGTATTCCAGCCAATTACTGTCAAATATTTTATATCGTGTTTTGTTTTCACTTTGCTTTCTTTTGATATGAAACATTGATGACAAATGGTGATTATTGAGTTTTCTTTCTTTATATTAGCTGAGACAAAGGATAATTTATTATTTACAGACATAGCCGAGTGCAATTAGACAAAAAATACTCATAAAGTGGAACGAAGTTTATAGTGACCGGATTTTCATCATTCATCATAATCATCATTTCAGCCAAAAAGACGTCCACTGCTGGACATAGGCCTCCCCCAAGAAGAGGGGGGGTTATGCCATAATCGCCACGCTTGGCAGGCGGGTTGGTGATCGCAGTACGGTTGTGACAAAAGCACAGAGAACGCTACTGCCCATTATCTTGCATTCCCTTAGTCGCCTCTTACGACACCCACGGGAAGATATGGGATAGTGCTATTCTTTACGTCCGACACCATGCGGATTTTGAGGTGTAGAGAAAGTTAAAAAAACGAGCTAACTAAACCATTTATTTAGTTTGTTTTGGATTGCCTCGTTGGCCTAGTGGTTGCATGTGCGACTGCTAAGGTCATGGGTTCGATTCCCACGTCAAGCAAAATGCTGTTGGGTTTTGGGTTTTTCCATCAGGAATTTTCAGTAGTAGCCACGGAGTCTGGGTTCGTGCCCGTTAGATGGCATTAAGCTGGCCCCCTATTGCATGGGCATTAAACTTAACTGGCGAAATGTGGGTGTAATAATTATAAGGTACACCCCTTCTGGGATTATACCCTTGATGTTATGTTAGTTTGTTTTTTCGTAGGCGCTTTCAACACACGTGTCACTTGAGCGTATAGTCAAGCGGTAAGACATTCCAAGGACATGTGGTGGTGGTGTAGGGTTTATCTTAAAAAAAACTTTTTTGCAAAGAAGTTTTTATTATACCCGTTTTAGTTCCACACAATCCGTGCATAATTCATTTTGTGAACTCAGCATTTTCTGAGTTATCTTCCATAATATATGCATGTTATGGAAGATAACTTAGAAAATGCTAAAGCAAAAGTAATAGAATTTATATGGAACGCCGCGCGAGCTTCATCTAACAATTGAAAAAATAATCACTTTTATCAGACCTGTAATTACGAAGAAATTACATACGAGGACATACGGGGTGAACGGGACACCGACGCGAAAACGCTTGCCACGTACCTACTCAGTTACGTCATTCCCCCACCTAGAAATTTTCTACGATAACTAAAATAAATATCTGCTGTTGCTACAAAAGTGCAATACAAAACAGGCAAAATGCCCCTCCCCGACCCTCGCTCGAGCCAGCCCATGATGCTGTGCCATTAGTTTTAAATCAGCCCGTAAATAATGATATTATTCAGATCCAACCTGTCCCCATGAAGTCCTCCCCCAGCGACGCCCTAAGCCGAGTCTCGTACCCCACAGGGGGTGCCCTTAGCATGTAGTCGCTTAATTTGTAAGTGCCCTAGCTGGAGGCGTTACACTCAAGGCACCCACAGGAGTTCGGTTAAGCAGATGACAACCTACTAGGTTGCACTGCGAGATGATGACACAAAAAAAACATGGTCAGAATGTATGGGGCCATCGAATTTTTTTTAACCACCGTTGAAAAGTTTCTATGTGGGGGGGGGGGGGTACGGAATGATATACTGAGTACGTGGTAAGAATTTGACGTCCCGTTGGTGTCCCTTACACCGCAGGGAAAATTCCTCCTTCCACCTTGCATATGAATAAAAAAATGGTGTTGTAATATAAAAAAACCTCCTCCTTTTTTTTAAGTTGGTTACAAAAATTCTTCTTACCTGTCGTGCTCCCTGAGGTTCCAGGTAGTAGATCTGCTGCAGGTTCTGCTTCTGCTCTTGCTGGGGACGGTACAGTTGCTGCAGAAGCTGGTTGCCTGACAGAGGCGCCTGCTTCCTCTCTGGCTGCAGAGCCAAAAGTTCCTGGCTGTTCAGGGAGAACACTTGCCCTGGTCGGTACTGTTCGTTGTCAGAGCGACTAGAATTAGGAAAATGGTGATGATATTAAAAATAAACGCAACATTAAAAATAAATATATATATGTGGTTGCGTTTGAGCAACCATTTAACAAAAAAAAATTCAAAGAATGGGACAGTTATCTCATTGAAATATTTTTTGTTTTGTTCTCAATCATCATCATCATTTCAGCACAAAAGACGTCCACTGCTGGACATAGGCCTCTCCCAAGTGTCGCCTCATTGACGTTTTGGGCGGTTTTGCCATAATCGCCACGCTTGGCAGGCGGGTTGGCAATCGCAGTACGGTTGTTACAAAAGCACAGAGAACGCTGCTGCCCAATCTCTGGCAAGTTGGTCTTAATGTTCTAAATTATTGCGATTTTTCAAAGACGGCTGCTTAAATCTCGTTATTGAATTCACCAAAAATTTATGTCTATAAACCTAATGCTTTAGTGAAAATTTGTAATTCATCCTTTAGACTATAATTACAAGTGGTTTTGTCAGAATATATACTGAAATAAATAAAACCTTTTTCATTTAATCTTTTGGAAGGCATTCCTGCGTATTCTATAAAACATAATAAGCTTTCGCAGTAGTAAATTCTTGGCACCAGAATTATATCACATTTTACCGATTCAGAGACAATTTTTAAATTTGCATACCTTTAGCTGTGCAATTCTTGAACGAGCTTGGCTATAAGCCATGCAATGCAGCATTTTCTAGATAAGGTAGGTATAAAATATGAAAAACCTCTAATACAGTAACAATGATAAATAAATTGTCGTTTGGCTCGACCAAGATAGAAAATAGCAAAACAAATTGTTCTTTACTGTCTAAAACATATTTATTAGACTACGTTGCATTTTACTGTATAAGATTTATTGAATTTCATAAAAGGAAAATGGCAAACATTTATTGTAAACCGTTTTCCACCAATAGAAGCATTGAAACGTATGATATGTATATATAACTGAAGCGTCCTCAAACGAAATATTTTGAATAGAGAAAACGCCCTTAATAAGGGTTTTGACCGACACCGGTCAAAAGTAGTTTTGTCCGATTAACAGTTTTGCCTGTAACATCAGATTCTACAAACATTCGCTAATCTAAAATCCGCTTACCAACATAGTTTACCACAGTAAACTAATTATTCTGCGTGCCAAAGGAAATGATATTTCACAAACTGTTATCTAGTTCATAAATAATTAATCTCGAACTAACAAATATTTCCGGCAGTATCCGACATTAGAGTCAACAGCCAATGAATCCTATAATTGAGTTTTAGTTGGATTATTCTATAAAGCCGCAGAATTGGATTTGTTCTAAAGTTGAAAACAATTTGTTTACCTGACAGGCTTGTCATCGTCCTGAGGCTCTTCGACAGGGGCAACTTGTTCCTGAAAAAGATTAAAATAACATTTTAAAAGTTAGCACAAGTTTGGTCTAAAATAAGAAAAAGTTTGGAATAATTGCCTGAAGTGGGATAAAACGTGATGAAATTAAATGGTACATTTTTGGCAGGAGGCGTTCAGATAATGTTCTTTATACAAAATAACAGACACCACATGGGCAAGTGACGCACAGAGTCTTGAGAAAAGGTTGTGAAAAAGGCTCTGTCGCAAAATGACCACTTCTCAAAATGACTATAAGTAGCAAAATGTCCCTTTCTCACAATGTCCTTTTCTCAAAATGTCCCTTTTGCAGAATGTCCCTTTCTCGGAATGTCCCTTTCGCAAAATGTCCCTTTCGCAGAATGTCCCTTTCGTAAAGAAAAGCGCGTAAGTGAATCCGCTCTGAAATGATGACGATAATGAAGGAAATGCCTCGTACCATAAGCAGATGAGCCGGGAGATTGACCTGTACGATAATGCAGCAAGAACCGAACAGCTTTTCCGCAATAACTATGAACACACAATAGAACGAAGCGGAAGGACATACACCGCTCCCACATAACACAAGAAAAAGTGTATCAAACAATCAGCTGCCCCACCGAATTAGCGGTGTGACAACAATGCATAACACACGCTACCCTATAATTAAGTATTACATTAGATGCGCGTGCGTTGGTGAAAGCTGAGGAAAACATGACAATGCATCGCGATTATCGGTCATTTTCGAAACTGGGGGTGGAGCTTCGCCCGCGTCAAACAGCAGGCCGGTTGCACCATATGTTGATCAATCGTCATGTGGTGGAATTGGTCCGGGTATCGAAACTGTTCGTTGCGCTAGTTAAGTCTCAATCAATCAATTAAGTTCAAGCTTGGTAGCTTTGCAGCGAAATTACGAAATTTCGAGTCTAGCATGGGCGAATTTACGAGTGGTTACTAAAATCTTATTTATCTTTATTGGTATTTTATGGCATTGGTATTAAAACCAACATTTCCTAATTTTTGTTAGTTTCGAAGCGTAAATAATTTCCAAGATTAATAGAATCTTATTATTATTATAAATTTATGAATTACAGATCAACGTTCAATAATCGATCATGTACGCGCGGCGATCACACAAGCGATACAAAACCAGTTTAGATACATCTCTCATTGTACGGGCAATTTATCCAAAGCAGGGCCTCATTATACTGGAAATGTATAGCTTGATATATCGCCGGGCATTGCCGGATAGTTGGACCTTTGAGACGTGTTTAAGTAAATGTTAGGGCCTATACACACGGTGTTAGTTTACGCAACGTCGTCGACGCGATAAAAAACGCAATTACTCGCTAAAGTCTTATGTGTAGTCGATGTGCAGATGTCGCGCGAAAGGCGTCAATGGGCCTTAAAATAAACACCATTCAAAATGACAAAACTTAATTTTAAAAGTCATCGATTTGAAATCAATGGCCATGCCTATCAAACACAAGCTATTTCTCGCGGCTTCGCCACGTTATGGACGGAAATATCAATAATAATATAATACCCATGGGAACATTTGACGTGTACCCTGTGACACTCGGAGAAGAACATTTAAAATACGGATAATGTAGCTTTCCGTCAGTAAAAGAATTTTCGGAAACGGATCAGTAGTTCTGAAGATTACCTACCTACCCCTACATACATACACACTTTTATCTCTGTTTGGTATTAGTATAGCTCGTGGTTAATAATAACAGACGCTCGGGTAGATCTTTCAGGTTAAGCCGTGCTTGCCGCGGTTGGTCCGTGGATGGGTGGCCATATTTACATATCAAGTTTCCTCCGTGCCTCGGAAAGCACGTTAAGCCGTTGGTCCCGGCTGTCATTTGTAGATATTTGAGTAGTCAGAAGCTAAAAGTCTGACATCCAGTTTTATCAAGGGTATCGTATTACCCAGTTACTGGGTTGTGGAGGTCAGATAGGCAGCCGCTTCATGTATAATACTGTTACTCTTCTGCATCCAGTTAGACTGAAAGCCGACCCCAAGAGAGTTTGGGAAAAGGCTAGGCAGATGATATAATATTAGTATAGATAGATGATCATAATTTCTCCTCCAAATACGCAGTCGATTGCAATAATAGTCATAATTAATTCCTTTTTATTGGAACGAATGTCTCTAAAACCAATATTTGCATACAAACGCAATACGGTAAAAACGGAACAGAGAAAGTATAATAGAATTCGTTTTAGTGGGTGTATTATCTGTTGCAAATTGTCTTTGAATCGTCGAAGCGAAATGCTGACTCACGATGACTCATATGTTAATTCTATTGATTCAATATTAATAAGAATGATAACAACTAGTCAATATTACGCCTAGTTGTTACACTCGATTTGTAACTTCGTTTAGACCAAGTCAGAGATCATCTTCCTTTTTCTTAACAAGGGTTAAGCAGAGGTGTAATGGTACCTACTCCCACATTTCGCCAGTTACGTTTAAGTTCCATGGTATAGGGTGGAGCCTATTGCCATTAACCAGTGATCTGGACTCCGTGACTGCGCTACCGAGAAATACGTGATGGAAAACCCAATAACAATTTTCCCGACCCGGGAGTTGAACCCAGGACCTCTAGCTCAACAGTCGCGCGTATGATCACTAGACAAACGAAGCAGTCTTCCTCTTTCATAATCGGCCTATAAAGTTCCCTCAGGTCTGACAGATCCCGCTGGAACACAGGCCTCCTCTTTATGACTTTCACCTCTCGGGCGCTTTGCGGGTTTTTAGATGTCACATCTTTTGTTTTTTTTTTGATCAAGGGCATACATCTTTGACCCAAGAAAAATTAACAAGAGATTCAAATTGATTTGATTTTTTTTTCGAATTTTTGGATCTAGGGCATTAATTTTCGGCGCGTTCGTGTTCCACGCGCGCCTCTAGGAAATGTCAGCACATCGGAAGGGGTCCGAGAGGGCCGATGCCTGCCAGGGCTGCGGGGACTGTTCGAACGAGATACCGTGGCCCTGGAACACAAAGGGCTAAGAAGGAGCATGGATGAGTTTTAGTCAGTACAAGTCACACTCATCCCTTCCGTGATGATATCCCATCGAGAAAAAAAGGGCATTCATCACTTCTTTTCCTTAAAGGGTCTCGGCCAAAATCTTAGTTGTTGTACCTTCCTAGTCAATTCATCGTTCACACATTTATTCTAACGTTTCTTTGGTCATTCTTGTATTCTTTTAACTAAAGCTACGTTCTTACTTTGTTTTGATAATAAAAATGCAATTGGAATTCCACATACATTACCTATTTAAAGTTTTTTTTTCATTATTATTATGGTGTTTAACGCTATAAACACAGTTTAAACCACAGATGGTAAACCACTTTTAAACCACTACAGAGTGGATCACAGTCAATCACTAATTTAACCAAGCAAATGCTTAAAAAGTAACTGCAAAGGTGTCATAAAAATGTCGCCAAAACAACAATATACGCAATATAGACTAAATACATGTTTTTAAACACGAGCGTGATAAAATGGTCTTGTTTCAAATCTATTTCTGCTCTGACTGTTACAAAATAACGGGCATTCCTCACCCAGCGTATGATTAAAGTGCACTTGCAATCCGTACTTATGACCAACGTACTAGGGGCTATTATTCCGTCCCCTACCATGATGCAAACGGCGATTAAAAACGTATTACAAGTGGGTAAGTGTGACGAATTTCGTGAAGGTTCGTTAAATAAGGAATTTTGTTATGACAATGTTGTACTTGTTACTAGCTGTGCCCCGCGACCTCCGTCCGCGTGAAATTATTATAAAACTATTACTTCCGTATTTGAAACGCATTGTTTTTTGTAAAAACAATGCGTTTCAAATACGGAATAAATGAATTGTCCCATGATATTGCAAAAAAATCGCGTTTTAATTTTTTAGGACGGAATCTTAATCCGATCTTTTTCTAAAATAGAAGTAGCTCAAGTTAGTCCTTATAACTTCAACTATCAGCCAGTAAAAGTCCCGTTAAAATCGGTCTAACCGTTTCGGAAATTAGCCGGAACAAACAGACAAGAATGAAAACAAATGTTTTATTGTAAACTTTCTCAAGCGTTCAGAAAAAAGCTGTTATTTTGAAATTACGAACAGACAATCCAATTTTATTAATTTGTTTATACGGAAATTTATTATGTGTACCAGTGTCGGTATTTGTAAGTGGGTTATATATTAACGTTATTGATCACGAGGTTTGTAACCTGTATTACTTTAGTAGATACGTTTTGTTAGTTTTAACAGTCAAGCTCGAAATTACATTGTTATTACATTAAATATTGACTTATGTGCTTTCCTGATAAATCAACTCATCTTACGGGTTAATACAACATACCATCTATATTCTATAGTACTCCTAAATTAATCGACCAAAAAAATATTAAAGAAAGTAAAAACAGGACGTGCGCAAGAAGAATAAGGTGTACAGAAAAAAACCCTTTTCTGTGCCCCTTTATCTTAAAAGGAGCTTACAGATATTGTACATTGTGTTCAGAAATATACACACGTATTCTATTCCGAATGGTTCGATGAGAATTCGATTCGAATTGTTCGGGATTTAGTCCTATTGTTCTTATAAAGCTATCGGCCTTTTCACTCGCCGAAAAATAAATTCGAGATCTTTTCTCTGAAAATCGGATTCTCAAAAGAGATTATTTCTGAAACGATTTAACAGCTTTACTTGTTATTTTAATCACCATGTATTTTCGAAAATAATTATCTTTTTTAGATTGAGTGGCAATTACGAAAAATATCTTGTAGGTATGCGTTCCGTCACGCTTTTATGCTTTCGTGAAGATATTAATAAGCAGTTTTGAAAAACTAAATTAAACGGATAACTCTGATTGTTTCTGTACAAAGGTCAATTCGGGTGAAATTAAATACTGATGCACGTGTATATACGGTGTAAGAAAGGTGTGAATGAAACAAAAATATAGCTACCAATAAAACACGTGCCACGTCTGCTTTGTATTTTTGCGCTGTATTTTATGGTATTGCCAATGACGTAATCTTCGTAAATACGCTTTCAGATCATTAGTCAATTTATTTGTACATTATATTAAAATGCAACTTGCAACCGTGACTAACTCAGTTGTCCGATCTCCATGCAAAAACTACGGTCAACACAAAGAAAAATGGTAATGATCGTAATAGTAAAGTAAATCAAGACGATATCGCCCCAAAGGAAATCCAATCCAGAAAAAAACAAAAAAATGGGTTTCTCTCTCTTGTCACTGGCAAAAATAAAGGAGCGATTACCTCGAGAAATAATCATAAATGAGACTTAATACAATAGTAACGCTCAACCATTCAAACCATCAGGGATATCGTCCAATCAACGCCACTACCTGATCAGATCAGTGTCGAGTCCAATCGACCGTCCACTGGAGTACTAGACTCCCGTCATAAGCGCTTGGCTCACAAAGTAGTGACGTCACTGAGACTGACTGACCGGATACGGGAATTGAATTACATGCCCAAGGCACGATGTATAGACAGCATAATAAACACAGAATAACTTACAACAAGTCCTGAGTAGTCAAGTCTTTAACATGATTCTTCTGAGCGTGATAAAGCTACAGATCGCTCATACAAATCACCCAGCAAACGTCTGCGCTTCGGTAATTATCGTCTATCTTCGGAGATACGAATGCAAGATGATAAGATCTAGATTATAGCAGTGTTCCAACTATTACAAAACGAAAAAAAAAATTGTGTGACTTCTGTTATGGTACACAAAAATGGCGTGGCGTTCGTGCCAATTCGGGTACACACAAATTATTGAAGAGCTTAAACTTCAAGAAAGTCTAAGCGCAAAAAGTCAAAAAGTAAGTCTAAGTGTCAGAAAATTATTTTTATTATTGGACCTAACTCTTTTGCTTGTTGACAGTATCTTGTAACAAGGCGAAGTAAATCCTTGTTAATTTTTGGACCTCTGTTTAGATTTACTAATTTACTTTTAAATTCAAAATTCATAAAATTAATTTTTCTATTCCGTTTGCGACGATTTTTCACTGGAAAAGTGATTCTGAACTGAGCTGCCACACGGCCTACACCTTTTAATTTTAAACCGGTCTTCAAACCATGTAAGCTTCTGGTGATTATAATAATACTTTCAAGTCTGCTACGTGTTTCTCCTTATACTCCAACCACGCATCATATGTACTAGAACGCGCCATAGCGCGACCCTCCAGTCCCGCGACGCTCTAATAGCGCCACCATGCATTTTCACAGCGCGACAATCTATAGGTACTTTTAACTAGATCTTTCATATGTGCGTAATTATATATTCAAAGTGAGTATTTTTTAGTGTTTTTTAGTATTTTTTGTAACGGGTTTTGATAAGGTGTACCTAATCTGAGAGAACATTAAAACAGGCAAGTTGCCTGCCAGGTACAAAAATTATGAACATCTTTAACAACCCGCTCATATGCTGCGTATCAATTACCTTCAACTGGTCTGATTATAGCACAGCAAGCATCTTATTAAGTACCTGTTTGGTTGTTGGAAATAATCTTAAACAAAATAAATCTTGAGGGTTAAAATTCACCTTCATCATCATTCTCTTGCCCTTTTCCTAATTCATTTGGGGTCGGCGCAGCATGCCTTCTTCCATACTTCTCTATTACTCGTCATCTTATCAGAGACCTCAAAATTCACCGTCTTACTATACTTAGATTATAAATGCGAAAGTTTCTAGGGATAGATGCTGTTACTCAATCACGCCAGAACGACTGCACGGATCTGGATAAAATTTGCATAGATATAGATTATAGTCTGAAATAGCACATAGGCTTTTTTATTCTCACACATGCACATCATAATTTCCACACGAACAAAGTGGCGGGCAACCGCTAGTATTATAATCAATAAGACTGACATAAATAAGCTTGTCTATGGTTAAAGTCAATCCAAAAAAAAAAACTTTTCCATCACGTTATTGTTGATGGAAAAGTACACTTTTTTTAAATGTTTATGGTTATATCGCTTGTTTGCGATATTGATGACATAACTCAATAGTCATGGGTAGGCACATAACATATTATTATGTGAATCTCTTGATAACGTAAGGTTTAATTAACTTTATAGACCTCTTATTTAATAGAACTTATCCCTTAATGGAACTCACTAATTTAGTAGCAAAAGTTACATCTTTGTCGAGGTCGATTTACCTCTCGTAAGTGGTAGGCGCTGTTCCAAATAGCGTAAAATTGGAGTAATTCTATACCGCAAATTATACTTCTAACATAATCATTTTAATTAAGTTTTATACTGTGTTACGTCTCCTTGCTAGTTGTAAGAGCATTTATTTTTTTACTGGCAGTAAAATTGACGGATAATTAATTCCGTTTTTTATTTATGGGACAAGCCCGCCACACTATTCCCAAACCAACGCTGTCCTCTCATACTTAAGTACTAGCGCTGTAACATCCAAATACTGTAGAACCAAATGATTTTAAAAGAGTAACCATGGAGTTTCTTGCCGGTTCTTCTCCATAGGAAACGACCAACCCGAACCGTGCCTCTTCTGTTGACGTTTTATAAATGCCCATGTAGGCCCATGTAAAATAAAATATTTTGATTGTGATTTTGATTGACCACAACCTAAAAGCCAGGATCAACAATGGCGACCACCAGAAAAGCGCCGATATAATGAATCTCGACGATGTTCCAGTAGTTAAAGCAGCGGAGAACAGCCACAGAGGATATACAAACATAAAAAAATAAAATTAAAATAAAGTATATCGTAGTCGACTGCTAGACACATAGGTCTCTCCCAAGTCCCAAGTTAAGCCACCATACCCTGTTCTCCACCTTTTGCATCTAGCCGACCCCAGAACTCTTTTTAAGGTTGTAGTAAAACTTATTATCTTGGAAATGTCTGTATTGGAAATGATTTTTCAAAAGATATAATTTTATTGGTGGGTCCAACAAAATGTATGTTGTACTATAAAAGCAATTGCATCCAATTTTATATGAGTAAGTAGTTATGCCTAAATAATAAATCACAACTAAACTTTCAATGAATTTAATCAGTTTATGACTGGCATAAATTAATGTTTAGATCATGTTGTATTGGTAAAACTACGAACACAGGATAATTTTAACATTTTTAATTAGCTCATCGCCCGCGACTGCTATCGCGAAAATTGTGGTAGCTTGAAAATAAAAATATAATATAATATAATAGCCTATATTACTCGGTAAAGATGTTGCTTTCTAATGGTGAAAGAATTTTTAAAATTGGTCGTGTAGTTTTTGAGTCAAATCGGAACAAACAAACAAACAATCAAATCTTTCCTCTTTATAATATTAGTTTAGATTTAAAAGAATTTTGTGCAGTACTTTCAAACTCATAAGTCTTACTTGGTATAAATGTCGTTTGTTATCTACCAGACTGTAAGCCATTTAGGCAGACGTTAAATCTTGAGTTTTTCTAAGATAAATACTAAAGTCTGACAGCTGCGACAAACGATTTTTATCTTAAAATATAAAGTACAGAGATAACTTTTTAAATCTAGTCTATTCAGAATAAATAGTGCTTATTATTGTTTTTTACGAGTGAGGTAGATAAATTTTAAACCTTTGAATTATTAAAAGCCATGAACAAAAAATTAGGTCTAAAAATAATAGACATATGATCCTTAAGAGTCCCACTGGAAGTATGTCGAATAAGAACATCATCTGCCAAGCATTTTCCCAACTATGTTGGGGTCGGCTTGCAGTCTAACCGGATGCAGGCTATATACCAGTATTATATATAGGCAACTGTCTATCTGACCTCCACAACCCAGTCAGTACTGGGCTACGATACACCTTGGTGAGACTGGTTGTCAGACTTTTGGGTCACTGACTACCTGTTACGACTGTCAAAGATCTACAGGCTACATCGGGATTGACAACCGGAACCAATGGCTTTACATTCTTTTCGAGGCACGGAGGAAACTTGGTATGTAATGGGTGGTCACGGACCAACCTAGACAAGCGCGGCTTAACCTAAAGAACGACCCGCGCGGCTGTTATTAAGATAAATCCATAAAATTAAATTAGAACTAAAAAATAAATTTCCTTCTATTTACTTAGACACAAACAAATACAAACAGAAAAACTGCGCGCTAAGAAGAACCAATAACAAGAGCTAAGATTAAGCTATATCATTTTATTACAATCAATAAGAATTTATTGGTAAAATCTACAGTTTCAAACAAACATTTTCGTTCGCAAATAGCTAGTTATTTTACTTGACCCTAAGGTCAACTTGGTAAGTGGGTAATCATGATATCCCAGCCCGATAGGTTATCCGTAATTTGTCTCTTATTTAACATAATTAAACATTTTAGGTTTACGAATATTTTGTGTTTATTTATTTTATGTGGTAAAATCTTAATTCTAGCTACTATATGCTAATTGAATAGACGACCTCCACCACTTCCGGTGTGTATACAGTGAAGGACAACAAGATATATATATATAAGTACAGTAAAACAAGCTTGCAAGTGCCAGCATCTTAATCATATAGTAGTGAGGGTCTCCGTAATGCTGGTTCCCGAAAATGTGTGTGGTTGACTGTACATGCACGTCAACAATTATAAATTCATCATTTGTTACATCTGTATTTGCCTGACAACGAGATTCTGATCCTACTCTATGGTACTGTAGAAAGTTCCCAATGTCAATCCTTCACCATGACATTATCCGAACAGAGACACGACGCAAATGATTTTTCAACCGAGGAACTGCTCTTGAATCTCCATGCAGGTAAATAGTTATCATTTTTACAAAAACCAAACAATATTCTCATAAATAAATTCAGATCTATATCATACAGCACTCAATATATTCATCCCACACACGGTCAAGTAAAACAATCTCCTATCGATATTCCGTAAACATTTTCGTCCCGTCCCTACTCCGGCCGAACACAGTAACAAGTTATCGATAGCGTGTTTGCCTCACTAGCAGTTTAAAGGACTGGGCGCTCGTGACCAAATGTAGGACATAGAAGTGAAAGGGCAGCTTAGGACATGATCTGGTGAAGTTGAATCACTTTGTGTTGGAGAAATAATGCTATTTATTGGTGTGATGGGATCTATTGACATGATGTATCTTTTCCTTCGTCACGAAGCTGTAACTAAGTATTATTTTTGCAAGATAGCATTGGTTTCCTAAACTAAGTTCATAAAATAACATCACGCCTGTTATCCCAGAAGGGTTAGACACAAGTGTCCCTATAAGTGCACCCACATTTCGCCATTTATGTTGTAAGTCCCATGTAATCGGGGGCGAGCCTATTGCCATCGTCCGGGCACAAATCCAGACTCCGTGGCTGCTACTGAGAAACTCCTGATGGAAAAATCGAATTACACTTTGCCCGACCTGGGAATCGAACCTAGGACCTCAAGCTCAGCAGTCGCACTTACAACCTCTAGACCAACAAGGCAGTTACAAAGTTCATCATTAACAATGTGCATGTTAAAGGGAAGAAACTACGAAACTGAAGAAAACTGAGATTTGAATTTTAATTTCCAGAATCGTTTTAAAACAGAAGTATGTGGCAGATGCACATTTGGATCACAATGGAGGTTTCCGCATCAATACGTTGATAATAGCCAACTCAACATCACCGACAAGCAACATAAGAACTCTTACTACATTATAGAGATCTGAAACAGCTGATACATGTTTTTATTCACATTTGCATAATATCACCATGGGAAGATCGAGGAATATCTGCGTGTACACATCTTTACACCTATTAGGACTTATCGCGCTGACTCACAATGGCGGAAAATGGAATTTGACATGCAACAACAGATTAGTAAGACTTTCGGAGGCGTTTGATTGACTGTACTAGAAATGGATGTCGAAATAGGTCACTTAGAAAAAACTTTCTGAAAAAAATTGATATGAAAGTAGACAATAAATCTCCAAAGGTTTTCAGGATAAGTGCCTCTTAGTTGTATTGCAAGTGTTTCTTAAATTTATGGAAATGCCTTAAATAGAGTCATCACCATCATTTCAGCTGAAAGACGTCCACTGCTGGACATGGGCTTCCCCCAAGTGTCGCCACATTGACATAACGAGGGGGGTTTTGCCATAATCACCACGCTTGGCAGGCGGGTTGGCGATCGCAGTACGGTTGTTACAAAAACACAGATAACGCTGCTGCCCATTCTCTGGCAAGTCCCTTAGTCGCCTGTTAAATAGAGTGCTGCAAGGTAATTAGTTCGGCCCCATACTTTTACAAACATCTTCCTTAATGTAGCTATATCTATAGAGTTTACATTTATCGCTGGGATCTCGTCCGTCTGTCCTCCTACAGTTTCCCACGGTCCATGTTGAATTATTCAAGTGCCAGACATTCACTGAAAGGCTGCTTATAATCCAGGTATATGAATTCGATAGTACCCACACAACGCGCCTTTTTTATTCGACTGTAAAGGTCAGAGGTTCTTGTTCATTTTTGGTAACTGTCTGCTACAGAAACCTTCATATTACATACCTGGAAGTGTTATGATATGAAGTGTATATGAAGGTTTTTTGTGTAGTCTCCTTTTAGAAATTAAAAATTGTTACAAGACATTTTTTTAACTAGGTACCCAAAGTATTTTATTTATGGATAAATTGTTGATTTTAAATCAAACACGTCATAACAGCTGCATTTCAATCTTCGTAACCTACTTGAAACCAAACTTGAAGAAAAATATATGCCTATATCCACGTAAAGGCCAATCGATGCAAATGCGTGAGACGTCACGCGGTATGCCAGTATTATAACCACCGCCGTTACACTTAAAATGACATAATTACTGGTATTTAGTTTGTCGTCCATATTTGGTGTTGCGTTTCCCACTTATCCGTTACTACCGGTCGATATATACATTATTGACATGAAACGCTCCGCTGCCATTTACGATATGAAATACGGAATAGGAAATAATTTTTTTTCATAATTTTTCAACTCTCTTAATGATAATTCAGACTAATTCAGCAATACAATAGTAATGTAGGAATTGATAATGTCGGAACGGTAAGTGGAAGTCGTTCATCATACTTTAAATTATAAGCAAGTAGGTACAATTCCTATCAAGTTTTGGTGGCAAGTTGGTAAGCATTTTAAGGCAGTAAATTTTGATAAATGAATGAATTTCATGTGTACTCTTGACAGTGTGATTACTTTATGTTCGCAAGCTCAATTTATAACGAATATTGTCATGATTACTTTTCGAGTCTTCTTCATTAATATTTCAACACATTCAGCAGACTTGGTTAGGATTTACGAATCAATTTGAGCCTCGCATCCATATAATATTTTTACATACTTCGTGTAGTTTACCGGTAAGCTCGTTAGATTTATGTGTGACCTGTTTATATACAGGCAGATTATAAATATTATTTTCGCTGTTATTTGGTTGTATCTGACAGGCGGTGTATCTGATGGTAAGAGATACTGCTATCTATCATCAACGGTTCCTTCTCATCCCAAAGAGTTAGAGACAATTACACAGTTTCTTTCATCAGTTTAAATAATCTTACCTGTTTGCGGGCTATCCTGTACCCCAGATGTGTGTATTCGCCTTGCGTCTGTCTCTTGTCCTTGTTCATCGCGGACTCTGTCGCGCTTTCTGTCTTCTTCTCCACCTCTGCCGCGTATGCGCATAGCGCGAGTGCTGAAACAATAGGAAAGGTCAAATTAGTTTTTCTGTAGAAATCGTTATGTTCCACAACGGCGTCTCTAACTATAACATTTGTGATATGTTTATCAATAAGTCTTTCAGTTTCTTATCCGTTTTGACGAAGCTCTTTTTACGCAATGAAAATTCTTGATGCTTTATCAACTGAATCGCTCGTTCTTTGTTTTTGCCTTAACCTATACTGTCCCACTGCTGGGTAAAGGCCTTCTCCACACAATTCCACTCTTCTCTTCGTCAGTTTCTCACAAATAACTCAAACACTCCTTATAACAACTACATTGCAAAATTTGCATCAGCAACGACTAATTCATGATGAACAACTATGAACAAATCTATCTGATTGCTAATCACTTTCCATCTTAAACAACCTTATGCAATACCAACCTATGTAAAAAGACTAGATGCTCCGTAATCCGTGCTTTGTAATCGCCAAAGTACTCAGCAGTAAAATACTGATAAAATTTCTGTATCCCAATACTTATGTTAGTGGTATCGAGTTTTAGTGTACCTAGTACTGCTAAAAGCGTGGTTTCGAAATACCGCAGATTCAGTAAATGTCACTTGGTACCTATGCCTGGTATTGAGAATCGATAATTTCTGCTGTATTGGCATTCAATTTTATGGAAGTTGGTACAAGTCACTTGAGTGGTCTTTAGTGATATTATTTTAATCTACGATGATTCATCATGATTAACATGATGGTTATGTAGATAGAAATTGATTCCGCGGTTACATTGTAGTACATTAGAGTGTTTCCTGAGACATCACGAGTTCGATTCTCAGATCTGGCAAACTAGTATGGTTATATAGACAATAGACGTATGTCTATTGTAACTACGCAAACTTACATCTTTTCCCATGGGGTAGGCAGTAAACTTTATTTATTCTATACAATAATGATATACCAGATCTAGTCAACAGCATAAGTAGATGCGACGGATACTCAAGTTTTCATATAATATTTACCAGTAAATCTCTGAAACCTTTCACATTTTGTTCTTTCCACGGGTCCTATTCACAGCGTAAAATTGAAAAGTTTCACCAAAAACCTAGACCAACAAAGAGCTAAAAACCTAGATAATAACATCTTAACCCAGATCTAAACACAATATCAAGGTAATTCATCTTTCTCATCGCATTCCAAAGAAACTGTAACAGTTGTGCTAAGCAAGTATTATTTGAACCAGATTGACTCCGGACCCTTCATTTTATCACCGTTATACCATCGTATCTCAGTAACGTTAACGCAAACCAAAACATAACGCAAACTGTAACGTAACGTAAACCCTTAACCTAAAAACGCGAGATTGGCACATTTCTTTGCAATAAAACGGTTTCCTATGACTCCTGTGAAGATAGAGGCGTTTTTATGGGATCCCTTGGGTATGATGTTTTGGCATTGTAAAGGAGTTTGATAGTAGATGATGTTTTGTATTTTTTATATGTTTCCTTCACATTGAATGTGAAGTTTTCAAAGCAATATTGGGTAGGGGTAAATAATAATGTCATCCGGTAATCAGTGTACCCTAGCTGCGCTGCCATCCGTGCTTCCTTGGTGATTTGGAAATGGTTTATTTTTCCCTTTCGTGAACTAGAACCATAGCCCTGTTGTGTACAACATTAGAAGAAGATAAGATTTGACCCAGCTTAATTGAGAGGAAGAAAACAAGCAAACTTCTATGGCTTTCAACAAGACTGACTAAGTTTTCAGTAACTTAATGTTAATGCAATACATTTCTGATTTTGTTCATCACTGGTGATAGAATATCACTTTCTCTAGCTCTTTTTTTGTTTAAGAAAAACGTTGGTACATTCAAATACTGATGGTAATTTTCATATTATTCCAGTTATTATTGGACACAAATCTATTGCCAAGCTAGACCAAGTAACTCGCGACAAAGGATCTAATATCAAGGTTACAATTACTTAACTATTCGCCTTCTACATTTTCCGTAGTAATCACGCGCCATTATGAAAAGCATTAGGACACACCGAAATGTATCAGTCACGATTTTAGGGATATTTAAAGCATTTGTGGACAATCGATTCAAATAGTTTTTGCTGTCAATGTCATCATCATTTATATACAAAAATGATAGTCTAGTTATTATTATAGTTGCCCCTTCTATTCCATTTCAGCCTTGATATTTATGTATGTATTTATACTAGATAGTTAACATAAAGAGATTCTTATCCAATCCAGACAATGATTTTCTGAATGTGCGTCCATCTATTTCTCAATTTCCATATTGTCGATAAGCCAGTAGACATAGCCACGGTTGTTGAACAATAGTTCCTGAATCCAATTTTAGGTCAGCCATATTTGATTAGATATTCTCAATGGTATCCACAGATCGAACATGGCCACAGGAGAAATAAGCTCAGGTGACTTGCATATTGCAGTAGCGAACTCATAATTAATTAAAAATGCGAAAAGCATGCAAAGAGACTTGCGATGCGAAGAAAACAAATGACACACGGTAGAATCGCTTGACGAATGTCGTATCGCCTACAGGCATGAACGGGGCGTGAATGGGACATAGCAGGGGGACCTAAAATGGCCGCTGTAGCAGAATAATTTTTTGATAATAATAAGAATCACACAAGAAATTCTTAAAATGGTTACATGCGCATAATGTTATGAATCATCACTTTGTTACCATTTTAAGAATTGTTTCGTAATTCATATTAATATTTATGATTCTGCTAAAACGGCTATTTAAGGTCCCCAGGATAGATAGACCTAGGGCAAGAATGAGTTTTGTTTGTCTACTCGCCGCAAGATCTACTACTAACATCTTGTATATTCTCTACCATTTCATTTTCTCAATGTGATCATCAGAAATGTTTCATAACAATTAAAAAAAAAAGGAGAAACACACGTTAACACGTAACAGTAGTCATCAAGGTGTTTATAATAAGTCTATTGCAATATTTCTACATGCGGAACCCATTGACATAGATTCGTTTCCGCGTTGCTGATGACACTGCACACTGTGTCAAATATTAATTTATGCGTGGTGTCAATGATCTCATAATGTACACAAGAATCTATTAATATTGGAATTGGGTAGTGTATTTTGGTAATATGTAGGTCGTCCATTTTATTAGCAAAAGTCGACAAAAATTATAATTTGTGATTTTTAAGTGGGTTTGGAAAACACAGCGTGATATTGAAGTGGTAACGACATTTTTTAAGTTAGAAGATAAATAGCTGGAAAGAATTGGTTGGTAAATACCTAATTTACGAGCCAATTTGAGAATTAATTAATTAAATCCTATTGCAACTTTTGAACGTAGAGAAATCTTACTCAAGTCGGTATGCAAAAGTTCAGGTAAAGTAAAGGCTCTGTTTCATAAAATTATCATCAACAAATTAAACTACAACTTTTCAGTGCAATACGAGAGTACGAGATTTCATTCCCTATCTAATCACACCAAACCTTTTAACCAACGAATCCTTCTATCAATATTTGAAAACAGAATGTATCCAGAAAAAAAAACATGGCGTTGCTCTGACGTCATTAAGTGGCGTGTTCGTGAGAGCACGTCAAAGGTTCTGAATTTCTGGAGCGTGACGCAAATTGCCAAGTTCGGGATGACGTAGACAGGGAATCGTATACCGATCATCTCTATACTTGCGAGAAATGAGACAGGGACGGCCATATACTATTACCTAGGTAGAAACAATAATATAATATCTCTGAAAATATTTCTACAAAATCATAACGGATAAGTTACTTAAAGGTATGTAACTATTTATTACATTTGTTTAATTTGTCTTATTTTTAATTTTGTCTTATGTTTACTTTTTTGTATAATTTTGTTTCTTTTTTGTTAATTTTAACCATTGTTTTGTGCCAGGGTAATAAATACTTTTTCTTGCTTTCTATTATGAACTTTAGAAGACACCCGGACACCTGGCGTATTTTTTATTTTTGCATAAACCACACATTCATCTTGGGTACAGTTTGATTTATTGAAAATTATTGTTTAATATTATTGAGGAAGTGTCGGCATTGTTGCTCATTATTAATTATCTGCCTCATTGGTGCTAGTGGTCACAAGAGTGACTGCTAAGCATGATGTCCTGGGTTCATTTCCAGGTTGGGCAAAGTGTTATTGGGTTTTTCTATAAGGATTTAAATATTTAAATTTAAATTTTTGGAATATTATACGGGAGTTTAAAATTACTTGCGAAACAAAAGTGTGTGTTTTAGGCACACCTCCGTTTAACGCAACGCAAACGCACCCACGATACAGAAGCAATGCCCAGTGTGGGGCAATGTTTTAAAAAAAATGATTAACTTTTACTGTGGGACTAACTAGGAAATATGATTTAAAAATGTGCTGTTGCCTATATTTTCTCGAGTTACGGAACCAATAATGTATACAGATCACCTTTTTTTTAAATAAAAAAAAGTAAAAGTAAGTACCTAACCCTTCGGGCATTGCAGGCATGATTTTGTGTTAGGTGGGTATGAGATAATTCGTCAGAATGGAACACTAGACAGAGAGCTACACAAAAGAAAAATTCAAGTCATTATTTGGTCAGTATATTGTCAACAAAGCGCCTAATGGGTAAAGTTCACAATCAGTCCATCTTAACCACACTCGAACGTTCTTTGAATTCTTTTATTACTTCGTCAATGGAACTCGTGCGTGGGTCTCTTTGACTATTGTGTATGGGGACCATTAGGTCAGTTGTTAAAAGGGACAAGTAGGTACTAAGTAGGTAGGGTTGACCATGTTACCAAAATATTCGTTAATATTATATGGGGCAATCGAAAATAGTAATTGATAAAGATCTTATTAATTGTGGACACGGTTTGTGAAGCAAATATCGCTAACAAGACTAAGTTTATACCTGAGGACATCATTCAATCGACGAGAACGTTGTAAAATCAGAAGCGTGTTATGTTAAAATTAAGCTGCCGAAAAGTTTATGTCATTTCTATTGACAGTCGTAAATGTTTGAAGAACCTTGAAATCGATTACCGTTTGTTTTTGATTCTTCATTTTATCATTTATTGCATATAGATTAAAGATCACTATATAGTACTACTTAACAGCTACAAATTATTGTGTATAATCACTTTAAAATCATATTCATATAGTCATTCATTTGAACTTAGCATTACTTTCATCAAATCAGGCATTAATTGGTGAAGCAATCAATTTAATTTACACGTCAAATTGCAAATAACAAGTTGTGGTATTCCTTTCAAACATATATTTAAATTTAAGACCATAAAATGCACATAATTATATTTTGAAAGTGGACAATTTAACTCATTAAACGATTCGGTAAACACTTTCTATAATTTGAAGTTCAAGATCAGAATTATGAAATTGCAAAACTCATTCATACGCGTTAATTGTATTAAAACACATTGTGAATATTTACTTTTTGTAATTTATTGTGTCTTCTTTCATATTTACACTTGTCTAATCTTCTATCTTCTATCTATCTATTTAAATAAAATTGAATTTTGGTATCCGCATAACTCAAAAATGGCTGGACCAATTCGGCAAAATTATTTTTTTGTATGTTCCCTAAACTCCACGGCAGGTTTTAATCCGAACAGCTAGTTAATAAATAATAGTAGACGACATATGAATGTCAGCCGTGCTTGTCGAGGTTGGTCTGTGGATGGGTGACCGTAATTACATATCAAGTTTCCTCCGTGCCTCGAAAAGCACGTGAAGCCGTTGGTCCCGGCTCTCATTTGTAGATCTTTGACAGTCGTTACGAGTAGTCAGAAGCTAAAAGTCTGACATTCAGTCTTACCAAGGGGTATCGAATTCTCAGTTACTGGGTTGTGGAGGTCAGATAGGCAGTCGCTTCATGTAAAATACTGGTACTCAGCTGCATCCGGTTAGACTGGAAGCCGACCACAAGATAGTTTGGGAAAAGGCTAGGCAGATGATGATATAAGCAAGTGGAAGGAACGGAGGGAGGCCTATGCCCTGAGAGTGGGACAGTTCATGATAACAAAAAAAAGATACTGATTAATTTTTTCTAATTTTAAACAAGTTTGGAGAATGAAGGAAAGATCTACTTAAAAATGTCTCTCTCTTAAATGTTGTCTATTAGGTCACTTTATAAATTATAGAATAAGTACCAAGGTATTTCAATTGGTTAGTTTTTTTTTCGTTTATTGATATTTCAGCGTAGCGCTGCGGAATTTCAGGAAAAAGAAAACCTTAACAAGAGCGATGCGACGAACCTGCTTGTTATTTTTTGTTCGTGTGACCGTATCCTTAACGGTCCTTCCGCGGAAGTTTTAATCAACCGTTTAGTTTTTCAGGTCGACGCTTTTGTTTTGTTCTGTACTTTCATGTGACAATTGATGGTGATAAAGAAGGATTATTTCAAGCTTTTATTAAGAAGAATCCTGTTATTGCTATTTAATCTTGTTTTAATCCTGTTATTGTATTTTATGATTTTATGTCTATAAGTCAATTCATATTTTTGATTTACTTTTGTTTAAATTTCAAACAACTTATTAATTTTAATACTTACTACTTTCAATTCTTAATTTTATCTTGACTTAGGTACATATTTGCAAAAAATAAAATGTTTATTTCTAAGCCCGAGAGGTGATCTCTACCTAGGATCTTCCTATTTCAGACACGTTTCTCTATACAAGATTGTACATAATGTGAATCAGCTCCTTTAATTCTTGATATCGAGATAAATAAAGATTTATTGCTCTTATCTAGTTGTTTTATACTTAATTGCTTAATTGCTTGCGTTAGGCCCCAATTCGCATGATATGAAGCAATGGTGCGGCCTAGTGTGGCGCACACTTACCTAAAAGAAACCGAACCACTGGAACTTGAACTGATACGTTTTCAACAAATTAACACTAGGCGATACTAGTCTTATACATTGCCAGTTAAACCTCGATATTATAAAGGACTACCATACTTTAACACAAAATTACAGTAACATCTTAAGAGTATGCCAGTAGCTATTTAATGCAAACATTGTATCTAGAAATGACCAACGGTACTTACAACTTACGTTCAAAGCACGTTACTTAATGTACTTATTTATTTCCCCTTTGTTCAATCTCGAGCTTTTATGAGACATAGACTTTTGCCCAGCGTCGAGCACTAGTTGTCCGGCATTTTGCTGAACTGGGCCTATTTGGTGCCGCCATGAGTCACACAATATTTATTGTTCAGTTTTAAGTTTTTTTCTTTTTTAATATTTCCGATTTTTAGATTGTGTGTACCTACTTGTGGCATGTACCAATAAACGTTTTTGAAGTGAAAACTTCTTTAGCGGCGTTGAGCACTTTTTCTGTAATGGGTATAAAATCTTAAACTCGCGTCAGGTCACGTGTCCTGATCGAAAATTCGTAAGACGAATTGACATTAGGTTGCGAAGGAATTTGAACTTTATGACATCTGTCATTGAGTTTGGTTTTCCAAAACTGGATAATTATCTTATGCACAAACAAAACCTTCGATTTCTCCAAAGAGGTAAAAGTCGTAAAACGTATCGTAATATTTCTGTGTTAAATTTGTTATGTAATGTAAGTTGTCATGTTTGTGTATGATAGCGCAATAAATGAATATTGTATTTTACCACATAAATGATAGAACTAGATAATTAAAGCAATTCGTTCAAAATTATTTCCTAACCGTATCCAAAAATGCACAACGTTACTATTCAAGTTTTCACTTCTGCCGGCACTCCCGGAGTGCAACCCGTTTTTTTTCTTTCTTTTCTTTCTTTTTGCTCGCGGTTTCGACCATATCGGAGTTTATCACACAGGAATGTGCTCATTATTTGATTGGTCTAACTGGTTGCAACTGACCTCCACTCACATCCCAGTTACTGGGTAATATCATTTCTATTGCTATTGCTGAGCCTAGTTGCCAAACTTTTAGGTCAGTATAAACTATCCCACAGGAACGTACTACCGAATAAAAAATACCCAGAGTCCATAAGTAACCACGGTCATAGCCTATCCCCATGTTCAAAATTAATCCAATTCCGTTCATTCGTTAAGTCATGATATGGTGACACACATACAGTCGGAATTACTTTCGCAGATATACATATATTTGGCATGGTTTTCATTTTCTGTTACGGAAACTGTACTAATTAATTATCTCGGTCTATTTTAAGCGTGCTGGGTTAAATTTTATACGTAAAGGCGCTCCCTCACCGCGAGTATTTGCCTAAAATGTAACAATCAGATTCAATTTTGTATAGAGACAAGTGAATATAAACTGTAACAGTTCATCACACAGAGGTACAGACGAATGTTCCCTGGTGACGGAACGCCTTAAAACGAGTAAGCGGGATAAATCTCGCTTGTGGCAAGAAATTTAATTAACATCGTAAATAAATATGTAAGTAATTATTAATCTTTTAAGCATTGAAGAAGTTTGGTATACGGTTTTGTGTTGTGTTGTCATTTGGATTTTATGATGTAATGATTTCACTAAATGTCTATCCTGACCACATATTAGGTATAAAGGTCCCTAATCCCAGGCCGAGATTTATAAACGTCACTTAGCATACGCTTTGGCTAAGATAAGTTCCTGTCCGTAGCTTGCACTTGTACCATGTTTTTACACACATAAACATTATTCTATAATTATTTTATTCTTGAAAGTAGAGTGACGGTTAAAGGAATAACGTTTAGTCAAAACTTTACTTAACACGTACGTGTTAAGTAAAGGCTAAATATATTTATTATAATCTTAATATATTTTTACAGATACTCGTAACATAAAGTATTTCCCCTTAGCTATTGAGAAACACAAAAGCACAAATAAACACACATTAGCAACACTAATTTTATGTTCCTTATTAAATAAAAACCACAACACGGAAATGATTGCAAAAACTGACATGGATACCGCCCAGTATCGATGCTGGCCACAAATAAAATATGAACAAGAAATACATTCGGCAGTCCTCCCCGCTCAGCTCGTCGTGTTAATGGCGGCCATCTTCAATGGCGCCTTGAGCAACAACGCGTTTCCCCAAATATGGAAAGAGGCCACTGTCATCGGTTTCGCCAAGCCAGGCAAACTCAAGTCTGAGCCTTCGAGCTACAGACCTATCAGTCTCCTGAATGCACTCGGTAAAATCTACGAGAGACTTATGTATAAGCGACTCAAAGACTTCGCCGAGGCTAAGAGTCTCATCCCCAACGAACAGTTCGGCTTCAGGACCGGACACTCTTGCATTCAACAGGCCCACCGCATCGTAGAACACTTGAGCGCTGGCTTTCAGCGTGGAGCGATGACGGGTGTGTTGTTTTTCGACATAGCAAAGGCATTCGACAAAGTCTGGCACAACGGCTTATTATATAAGCTGTACAAACTGGGAGTGCCGGACCGTCTCGTGCTCATCTTACGAGACTTTTTGTCGGATCGCACCTTCCGCTATCGCATCGGGAAGGCACTGTCTTCCCCCCACCCCATTAGAGCCGGAGTCCCTCAGGGCTCCCCGCTCTCTCCCCTTATCTTTACTCTGTTCACCAGTGAAATCCCCAAGAGCAAGAAGGCACAGCTAGCCCTGTTCGCGGACGACACGGCCATCTATTACACTGGCCGTAGTCACGACGCTATTTACAGCACCCTCCAAACCTCAGCCAACGTCCTAGGCGCTTGGTTCCGGAAAAGGAGAATCGAGGTGAACCCCGACAAGAGTCAGGCAGTTCTTTTCTTTAAACCGCGTAAAAATAAGCCACTCGCGCTCAGCCCGATCACTATGTACGGTAAGCCTATCCCCTGGGAGAAGCAAGCCAAGTACTTAGGAGTCTTACTTGACAACCACCTATCTTTCGCGGCGCACATCAAAGCAGCTCGCGACCGAGCTGCCTTTGCTATGGGTAGGCTTCATTTCATGATTTCGGCAAAAAGCAAGTTGTCACTCAAGTGCAAGTTGCGCCTTTATACCGCGGTGATCCGCCCCATTATGACGTACGCTTGCGTCGTGTACGCTCACACCAAGCCTAAATACATCCATAGGATGCAAACCTTGCAGAACCGGTTCTTACGTAGAGTCACGGGAGCCCCTTTTTATGTCCGTAACGACCGTCTACACGTAGACCTTAGAATGCCCACCGTCCTTCAGTTTATGAAACGTCTTTCGAAGCGTTTCTTCGATAACGCCAGTAAACACCGTAATCCCCTGATCGCAGCGGCCGCCCGTTACGAACCCTCGCGCATTAGTACAGTTCGCCGTCCTCGGCATACCCTCGTCACTCCCGATGATGCTATCACCCTCCTCCAGGAGAGTAGCAAAGAGACTAGCACTCTTAAAAAGTACAGACACAAACCGCCGTCTTTCCGACCTCGCCGTCGAGGTCCGTCGCGACGTCCCGGTCCATGCCCTCCCCGACCCTCGCTCGAGCCAGCCCGCGATGCTGTGCCAGTAGTTTTAAATCAGCCCCTAAATAATGATATCATTCAGATCCAGCCTGTCCCCATGCAGTCCTCCCCCAGCGACGCCCTGAGCCGAGGCTCGTACCCCACAGGGGGTGCCCTCAGCGTATAGTCGCATAGTTTGTAAGTTTTTATGCCCTGGCTGGAGGCCTTACTCTTAAGGCACCCACAGGATAGTCCGGTTAATCAGACGACAACCTCCTAGGTTGAACTGCGAGATGCCATTCATAAAAAAAAAAAAAAAAAAAAAACATTCGGCAGTTCGATTCGAAATAATACCGCATCAAAAAAAGTTTGATTAAGACTATTGAGCTGCATTCTTGTTCATTCCCAGAAATATAATGAGTTCTCTATTCGGCCATTTTGTACATTCCCAGAAATGTAATGAGTTCTCTATTCGGCCATTTTGTACATTCCCAGAAATGTAATGAGTTCTCTATTCGGCCATTTTGTACAATACATCATCATCATTCATCATTTCAGCCGAAAGACGTCCACTGCTGGACATAGGCCTCCCCCAAGTGACGCCACATTGACCGGTCCCGTGCGCCTCGCATCCAGCGGATCCCCGCAACCTTGACCAGGTCATCGGTCCACCTAGTGGGAGGCCTTCCAACGCATCGTCTTCCGGTTCGCGGTCGCCATTCCAGAACTTTTCGGCCCCATCGGCCATCCATTTTGCGAGCAATGTGCCCTGCCCATTGCCACTTAAGTTTGGCAATTCTTCGGGCTACGTCAGTGACCTTGGTTCTCTTGCGGATGTCCTCATTTCTGATTCGATCACGCAAGGAAACTCCGAGCATAGCCCTCTCCATTGCCCTTTGGGTGACTTTAAGCCTTCTGATGAGGCCCATTGTGAGCGACCCCGTTACAATACATTCAGTCAAAATCAAAATATTTTTATTTTACATAGGCCTACAGGGGCACTTATAGAAGTCGACAAAAATGTGCTCGGTTCGGGTTGGTCATTTCCTATGGAGAAGAATCGGCAAGAAATTACATGGTTACTCTTTTAAAATCATTTGGTTTTACAATATTTCTGTTACAGCTAGTACTAAAGTATGGGAGGACATCGTAGGCCTGACAATAAGTCATTGCTTACTACAAAACGTAGAACGAAATAAAAAGTTACCAAGGATCTAGGAATCTATAAGGCCTACAATGTCCACACATCACAGTCCAAAAAGTATCGGGAATGGGGTGATTTGTTTATGGTTCTAAATTGCAACTGTTATTTAAATTAAATACAGGTTTTAGTTAGATGTGTCTTGCGAATTTCATAACGGACAAAAACATGAAACAAAGAGTTCGTCTTAAATTTTTCATCGCCAATGGAATTTCGTGTTTGGAGTCAAAAGTATATTTTTTGAGAACGCTTCAGTTATAAAACCTAGAATTACTACTACCTACACGATGTATTTCAAACGGTCACAAAACCCTAACAGCCTAATGAGTTTCTAAGTAAATGTTAAATAGTGTAAAAATAGTTTTAACCAGTCAAAAATTGTTTTGAGTAATTAACAGTTTTGACTGTGACATTTATGAACTGATGCGATTTTGAAATCATCGACTATAAGCGATACTTTCTTATATCCTTGAGATAAACATAACTTCAAGAATACGTTTAATAACTAAACAATTATGACCATTCATAGCAATATTGTTGAGAACCCTCAAGGACAGAACCGAATTTGGAACTGCCAAGGGCAATCTTTGACCCCCAGTCATAGGTAGTACATAATCGAAAGGATTTATACTTATGTACGCGCAAACAGGCATATCTATGTAAATATAAGGACCGTATCGGAGGTTTGCAATATCCAAATGTCCACTACTTGTAAAGGAAGTAAAACAGGCTCGGTACGTTTTACTGACAGTCTTGTAACTAAATATCGCAGCAGTCTAGACCTGTTTATGTACCTAGGAGTGTAGAAGTTCCGTTCCTATATCATTATATCGAGCTATCTACATAATAATTTGTTGACTAGAGGTGTTAATCGGTAAAAAACCCGTACCGTAAGCGAGGTGCTATTAGTTCTAGCTGTTCTGATAATATTGTAGATAACTTCTTATTTGATTACACTAAGCATTAAACTTTGTTTCTTTTATTATGTTCTGAGTCATTCACTCTGAGAAAACAAAGATGCTTAGTCATGCGTTCTGGCAAAAATCGAGCTTGTGCAATTTATATTAATCAACAATGGCTCGCAGTTTTCTATGATTGCCAGATCCTGTAATATACAAAATTATATAGGGTGTTTGGTAGAAGGATTTACACAGTTTTTTGGGAGATTGGTAAAAGCTAGCATAGAACAATATTATTGCGTTCTATTAAACCAAAACCGCAAACCAAAAGTTTTATATGTCTCACAGGTGGATTTCGTGAAATAAATTAATTAATTCCTCAATTACCTCAATGTCCTTACTATCTTATTAAGACAAAGGTTCTCTGGGTGTACTACTAGAACATAGTGCCCCTATATAGAAAAACCGGCCAAGTGCGAGTCTTACTCGCACACAGGGTTCCATAGCCCCAAACAATATAATAACAATATTTTGAACTGTCATTCATTAGTTAGTTAGTATTAGTTAGTAAACTTCCACTCAACCGCAAAGCTAAATTTGTTTTTCATAGTATGTTTATGAAAAACAAAGTTACTGCTGCAGTTTGATGAAAAAGTCCTATATCTCAAAAACTAAAAATCATATCTTATTGAAACCAATTTTCGTTGATAGTTTTTTTTTATGTTCTACAATCCTAAATATTTTCAGAATTTTCCTCTTCTTACTATAGAAATTAGAGGGGGGGGGGGGGACACACATTTTACAACTTTGGAAGTGGCTCTAGCGCAAACTATACAGTTTTGAAAAAAATATATTAAAAACCTCAATATCATTTTAGAAGACCTATCCATAGACACCCCACACCTACGGGTTTGATGAAAAAAAAAATTTGGTTTTCAGTTCTAAGTATGGGGAACCCAAAATTTATTGTTTTTTTTCTATTTTTGTGTGAAAATCTTAATGCGGTTCACAGAATACATCTACTTACCAAGTTTCAATAGTATAGTTCTTATAGTTTAGGAAAAAAGTGGCTGTGACATACGGACGGACAGACAGACATACAGACAGACAGACAGACATGACGAATCTATAAGGGTTCCGTTTTTTGCCATTCGGCTACGGAACCCTAAAAATGAGACGTTCTGTCTCCAAAACTCTCTATATAAATAACTTGAAAATTAGAGTACATACAACTCCTAGAACTGAATGTAGCTAATTTCAACTCGTACTATCTGCCAAACAAAAGCACGTCGCCATTCATCTCTTTTGGACCAGCCGCATTATGTCCCTATAAGTTCATACAGCTAGGACCAAGTCCATAAATGTAGCGTCCACTATTATGGTAAGTCCAAAAGACAGACTACCGAAGGTCAAAGGTTCGGATGGCCACTGTCTTCTTGCACCGAAGGCCGCTCACTCTCACTTGTTAGTAGCGTGCGCAAGACAATCTTAAACTCGTCTTACGATTTTTTTATGGTCTCAAATCTTAATCTATTAAAACTGGTTTTTGTAATTGTGTGAACGGGCTAATTGTTTTTTTTTTTTGTTCAATGGTACGTGTATATGATTCATCTTAATGGTAGATGGTAGATAAATGTTTGTATTTTGGGTAAAAATATGAAAGTCTCGCTTAGTCATGAGTTCATGACGACCAGAATTTTGAAAGATTTGTCTTTCGAAATTCTGATTGTATCCTTCCAGTTGCACTATTTTACGTTAATTCACCCCTACAATAAACCTAATTTGCGCAGAAGTTTTCAGGAATATCCATAGTTATGAAATAACGTACGATTATCTTAATAATATAAAGAAAACAGCCAAAAAGAACTAAACTCTCATCGGTGTTTTAAATCTTTCAATAAACACCAATTTGTTAGAGATTAGTCGTTAAAACTTTTCACTTACCTACTATCTAACTTCAAACGTTTAAGATCTTAAAATATAAAAGCTTAAACCTAATCTTAGTTTAAAATAAAGCTAACATACTATAGAAATTCTAGTCATAACAATAAAACTCCGTGTGAATTAAAATAAAGTAAAAACTAATTGCCGTTTTTATTTAATTTTTCGAGCCGCGAATAATGGCGTCGTTTTTTGCTGACGGTACGTGATTCGGCCTAGTTCCCACAGGCGTTTATAATGTCAAACGTAAAACGCATAATAACGAGTACTTAACCGACTGCGTCGTTTTTGTGGGAGTATGCTACAATGACCTTGAAGGTACCGTTATCAGATCGCTACTATCACCATATTGAGATGATGTCAGTTTTCGATAGCTTATGTCGATCTTAGTAATTATTAGAAGGATTGACATAAGCTTTCGAAAACATTTTCGGTAGCTTTTCATCATTCTTCGATACGTCCATAAGTTCAGTTAGGTACCCAAAAAGAAGCTAGCTTTTTATTTTGACTAATTATTTATGTTAAACGAAACGTGGGAAAATTTAGAAGTGCGT
The DNA here is from genome assembly GCA_949152445.1 of Cerastis rubricosa. NCBI lineage: Eukaryota > Metazoa > Arthropoda > Insecta > Lepidoptera > Noctuidae > Cerastis > Cerastis rubricosa. The sequence continues at coordinate 9,090,847 of OX424547.1, forward strand.
TAATGGCCACCTTTAAGTTCGACTGCAAAAACCTTTAACAACGCTTCATCAATAAAAATTTACTTTTCAAATATTTCTAAATACGCAAGGGAAACAATAGCATTGTTTGTGTATGAACATTTCGCAAGAAGACCGTGAATGATTGTGAAGGGACGTAAGTTGAGTCATCAATCACGTCGAGCTGTAATACATAGCTGATATCATAACCATCCGAGACAAGGAAAGCTGCAACGTAATGTAATGTGCAATTAAATTAGATGGCAAGGTTCACAAACCAGTGTAACAAATTAATAATTTAAAAAAAATGTGTAAAAACAATTAGATACACAAATCAAGCGGCCTACCATGACGTCTTAAAACATTATTGTTTTACTCCTTTTCCAGTGTGGGAAAGAATTGCGCTAGAGATCCTGTATAGCTCTGTCTCTTTCCCACACTGGAATAAGAGTAAAACAATACTGCTTTAATACGTCATGGTAGGCCAGCAGATCTATGAAGTTAACCGACAAATTTATAGGGTTTTATTGTTTAATATACTAAGCAATTGTGTGCACTATCGCCACCAATTTGATACCGATGTTACTTCGTCATCATCATCATTTCAGCCCAAAAGACGTCCACTGCTGGACATAGGCCTCCCACAAGTGTCGCATTGACATTTTGGGGGGTTTTGCCATAATCGCCACGCTTGGCAGGCGGGTTGGCGATGGCAGTACGGTTGTTACAAAAGCACAGAGAACGCTGCTGCCCATTCTCTGGCAAGTCCCTTAGTCGCCTCTTACGACACCCACGGGAAGATATGGGATGGTGCTATTACGTCCGACACCATACAGAGCATACTACTGATGTTACTTTACTAACAAAGGCTCACGGTTAATAACTTACGCGCGATTCGATCAATCTTGCTTAAACGTACATAGGTAAGTAACTAAGTTAAGTTCTCCGTTATAATCAGATAAAAGGAATTCAATTGAGAAGGTACCCTTAGCGTATCGCTGTTCCGGTCTTCAATTCAATTATGAAAGACTTTGGGATGCTCGCGACTTCGCTTGGTAATATTGCAATCAATAATTCATTTGTTCATAAAAGCACTTAAATGTTTGATGAAATCAATTGTGAAGAATGCCTTTATTCAGTGGAAGTTCAATAAAGCAAGAAAAGAAGAAGAATGTGAATTATTGTACATAATATTAAATACGTAGGTACCTACAGTATACGAAACAAAGTCGCTTTCCGTATTTGTTTTTGTGACCGTTTAAATCTTCAAACCACGCTAATACAATAATAAAATACAATTTTGATGCCATTTTCAACTTCATTTAGGTTATGATGAGGCTGACGTACCTTTGTAAGGTAAAATCCTCTAAATAAATAAAGATTAAAAAAAAACTTCATTTAGAAAACTTATAACTTTGTTTCATTTTAATTTTGATTAAGCAAAAATCTGAATGTTTTCAGGATACTTGGGTTGGCTTCCAGTCTAACTAAATGCGCCTAAATATCAGTATTTACCTAATTGGAGCGACAACCCATCTGATAAATATAATACATTTTTTTTTGTGAATGGCTTCTTGCAGTTTAACCTAGGAGGTTGTCGTCTGCTTAACCGGACTATCCTGTGGGTGCCTTGATTGTAAGCCAGGGCATAGAAACTACTTACAAACTAAAACTAATATAACTACACATACATAGGTATATACCACGACTCTCATGAGAATTAGCTCTCCAACTAACCATGAACCCTAATTATCAGACAGTTGGCACGTTCCTAATGCCCTGCCCTACTATACTCTAATTCGAACTAAGTATAGCACTGTGGCTGCGAACTTAATTTCGACCAAGAACAGAAACTAAGTTGAACAGATACTTAGATGGATTGCAAAATTGCGGTTGTCTCTGAGCAACGTTTGGGTCGATCTGTACATTGAAAATCAAACAAACAAACATAACACAACATCTTGCCTGTAATCCCCGTTGGTTTAAATAAATAAATAAATAAAATAAAATACATTTATTTCGAGCAATTAAAACTCATATGTGAGGTACACACATATATAGAAATACACTTTAAGCACATTTAAGCAGAGTTGACGTGCACTCTATAGTAAACCCACATAAAGGGGGAGAACCTATTGCCATCAACGTTGGAAAGATCCAAACTCCAGGTTACTACTACCAGTCTACCCAATAGCGTTTTGTCGAACCCAGAACCTCATGGTCAGAAGTATTGATTCGACCAAAGAGATTAAAAATAGTAATAGAGTGAACATGGGAATTGGAGAGCAGCGGTGGCCCAGTGGTGGCAGACCCGACTTACGAGCAGTAAGCCGTGGGTTCGAACCCAGGCAGGCGCATTACTTTATGTAATTTATTTCATCACCGCTGCCCTCAAAAACGGTGAAGGAAAACATCGTGAGGAAATCGGCATGTTTTCTAGAACAAAAAATTCGAAGACTGATCTCCCTATCCGCACTGGGCCCCCGTGGTGGATTACAGCCCACTATCTGTCATAGAGAGGAGGAAGAGGTGGGTCCCAGTAGTGGGAACATTATAGACTGATGATGATGAACATGGGAATAAAGTCATACGAAAATATTGATCTCGAACACTATCAATTTTGACACACGAATGCTAGCTGACAAGCGAGAATAATAGAAAAATGTGACTCTAGACAGACTGATTTGTTACTAAGTAGTAACAAGTACCTACTGGATTACTATTCTCTCTGTCTTGTCCCATCTATTGCTTGTAAATATTTAAATATCTTTGAATTATATAATTACAATTACAAAATGTGTAAGTCTCTCTGTATGGTGTCGGACGTAAAGAATAGCACCATCCCATGTCTTTCCGTGGGTGTGGTAAGAGGCGACTAAGGGACTTTCCAGAAAATGGGCAGCAGCGTTCTCTGTGCTTTTGTAACAACAGTACTGCGATCGCCAACCCGCCTGCCAAGCGTGGCAATTATGGCAAAAACCCCCCATGTTATGTCAATGTGGCGAAACTTGGGGGAGGCCGATGTCCAGCAGTGGACGTCTTTCGGCTGAAATGATGATGATGAATGATGAATGTGTAAGTACAAGTAATATATGAACAGAGTTTTTACAGTAACAATAGTTTATAGCCGAATCGCGTGTCCGATAGCACGTGAATCCGGTTGTTATTTGATTGCTTTCCAGCGCAATCAACAAACTCGATTCCATACGCTTTGAAAAGTCCACAAACGAAATGTGGATCTCTGCAAATGGCTATCCGAAACTCGTGAATATTCCAATCGACATTACCGGACGACGTAACATTAAATTCCTCATTTGGATAGCTACATTTTATTTACAAATTATTATAAACTAAAGTAGGTTTTCGTGTACGTCTGTTTGCCCATGTTGTTCTTCTAAATTTCACCACCGATTTTGATGTGGTTTGCACCATCATTTAGAAAATTTATTTAATATCGGGAAGTTTTATATGTTTAGGATATTAGTATCAAATATATGTATTTAATTAAGAAATTTCGAGGTTTTGTCAAGTTGTAAAACTGAACGAAGCAGGAGCTTTTTTTTTTTTGTGAATTGCATCTCACAGTTCAGCCTCTGAGGCTGGCTACTGCTTAACCGGACAAACCTGTGGATGCCTCGAATTTAAGGCCTCCAGCCAGGCAAAAAGCTTATAAACTAAGCGACAGCGCTAAGGGCACCCCCTGTGGGGTACGAGCCTCGGCTTAGGGCGTCGCTGAGAGAGGGCAGCAAAGGGACAGGCTGGATCTGATTTCCATTATTTAGGGGCTGATTTATAACTACTGGCTCAGCATCGCGGGCTGGCTCGAGCAAGGGTCGGGGGGGGGGGGAACGAAGTAGGAGCTGGTTACTAGTTACATATTACTATCGAAACAAAAGTAAAAGTGATTTTATATTTATACGAATTAAATGTAAAACAAACTTTTACTTTCACATATTATCAATCGTTTTGAATAAATTTCTTTGGTAAGTAATAATTGGCAAAAAACGTTGCGTGTATTAGAAGCTGGATAGATCGCGTCCGCGTCAGTGCGCGTCTGAAAGTCGAAAGTGATTGCGTGCGCGCAGGCAGAGGAACGCACAACATAGTAAAAGTAAACTTCCTAATCGCCCGCATCGTATCACAATGGACAATTATTCGCATTACGGACACTCACGCGACCGGCTTTGAGATTTAGAACACTGTGTCAGTATTTCGGAAGGTCAACTTTTATACGCCATGATTTTTTGGCATTTTAATGATGAGTCGGTCGTTCGGTGTGAAATTTTCACTCTCGCTTGACTTAAAATACTTATAGCATTATTGTTAATGAGTCATAGTAACATTAGCGTGGGTATAATTAGAATGTGACCGACATTTGAGCAAAAGCGACGTTAAATGGTCAATTTTTCTGAAATCAGTACAATTTTGATTTTATCGCGCACTTTCATTAATCACTGGTATTTAGAAAGACAAGCTGGTGAACTAAAGCCATTAAACGATTATCTTATTCAAAGAAAGATCTTAAATTGTAAAGGCAAAGATAAGATGGAATGAACGGCTGTATTTATATCAATAAGCGACGTATCTAAATTATTTATCAATGCAGAGATTATAAATAAGTAATTGATTATACTTATAATAACTTTCCTAAAACCTGTTTTCATGGACACTTAACAAATGCCTGAACAAAACCGCACTGTTGCAAAAATATCTAGTCATTCATTTAGGCATTTCTTAGTGGTCAAAACGGGCATAATTCCACAAGGATCTAACCTGACATTTCAAGTAAAAACCTGTTAACTTTCACTAAAGATGTTCCATACTTCACGGTAATATCTTCCTACCCGATTCTCACATAAAACTGGTATAGTATTTACCATACAAATTATGCGAAAATTTACTGCACATTAAACTGTGTCATTTTTATTATCCATACATAATTAACTAAAAAAAAAAGTGATAGTTTATAAGTGGAATAATTTTAATCTATTCGGCCAGTATTTCTTATTTGAATTACTTTGTTTGCTAGAACGAATTGCTCCCGCAAAGTTCTGAATTTAAGGTTAACAAACTTTTTATTATTAACCTCCTCCAAAAACAAAAGCCTAACGAATCTTCTTCTAAATTGCCTTGTTTTTAACCCAAGAACTTATCCAATACTAGATAATTTTAGCTGTCCAACGTCTGAGAGGGTCCTCTTACATAAATGACTGTCATCTCCTCAGCAGTACCTTGGTGAGCGGAGGTTATTCACCTTTGACCTAATACTTTAATCTTAAATTAATGTAGCTTACACTTTTTAGATTGGTGTCATGAAAATCTATTTCTTCACAGAAAATTGAGGAAGCTCATCAGCTGGTAAATGGAGTTGATTTTAATGGGATAAAATTAACAGATATTTACTATAATTGAAGATACGGTTATAGTACCTACGTTAGGTAAGTATCTAAAAGTCACTTGTCCAGACCGCACTGGAAACAAAGTCAAATCCTCTATGGGTTTAATTAAGTATCTTTATAATATAATTACAACACATCTGACTAGGACATTTTTTTGTAATATTATGTCCTTTGTCATGTCGAATATTAAAGGTAGTATCCACCCTAACTTATAGCTCTGGTCAAAGTGTCAAACTAAAGCAAAGCGGTATGCGGGTTGGAATTCGCACGCGCTGTTTGTGTCCGCTATCTTCTATGAAACTGTTCAAATTGGAGCAAATTGAGTCGTCACTTCCTGATCATTGAAACAACTGTCACGCAGGAGTTTCCTCTCAGTTCAACCAGTCCCTAATGTTCTCTACTACGGTTCATCTTCATCTTTTTCCTCATTGTTATGGTCTACCTCTATGAAAGTTATCGACCATTCAACTTTAGCATCTGCCGGATGACCCCGGCTACCCTTTCGATAAACGAGATGAGGTACTCATTATGTGTAGGTATTACATTTTCATTTTATCAACCTACGAGTTGATGAAGCCTCGGAACGTATATTATAGGAAGGAGTTTTATTGAGTAAGTATTATTGGGAATTTAGCACGAAAATGATTGAGAGTTTTTTTCTGTATCAATCAAGTTGTAGCATTTCAAAAAGAGGAGAAAGATTGACTCAGTCTGCGTCGTCACTTTTTAAGATAGGTGGACGAGAAAAGTTTAATGACGTGGTGAAAAGATGACTTTATTAGTTAGTAATAAGGCTTAAAGTCTGTTAATACTGAGACCTGCCTGAATCAGGATTTAAAATAGACGTATTTACGTTACTTTTACACCAAACGCTCGTGCTGGGCCTCTGGTATATCTTTTAGTACTTATAGGTATTCTAAGGCAGTAATAAACTACCCCAAACACCGGACTCCCCCTTATTTAAAACTCGTAGTATTTTATTGCAACTTTGGTACCTACATCATTGCTCAGTGACTTCGAAACTCTTTGCTATCAGTCTCCTTTTCTTTACAAGATAAAGACGATCCTGTTTGACTTTCCTAAACCAGATTCAAGTGAAATTCAAATTCTCGATTCTACAACAAAGATTGCAGCCAAACAATGAGAACCGGTGGGGGGTCAGATGAAACACGTTAGCTTCGTGACTAAGAACCTAGTTACGGCACTCAAGGAGTTACTGTTACTGATACTGTGCTATGGGATTGCTCAAGTTTAAATTGATGGTGTATTTGTGTGTATAATAGACAATTGTGGTGAACTGGTTCGTATACTTAAGTTGTTGTCATCATTCATCATCATTTCAGCCCAAAAGACGTCCACTGCTGGTCATAGGCCTCCCCCAAGTGTCGCCATATTGACATTTTGGGGGGTTTTGCCATAATCGCCACGCTTGGCAGGCGGGTTGGCGATCGCAGTACGGTTGTGACAAAAGCACAGAGAACACTGCTGCCCATTCTCTGGCAAGTCCTTTAGTCGCCTCTTACGACACCCACGGGAAGATATGGGATGGTGCTATTCTTTACGTTCGACACTATACAGAGCGCCGACACTATACAGAGCCGTTGTTGTAGTTTTGTGAAAATGTATGTTTGCGTAATATAGTTAGGTATGTAAAGAGGGGTTTACACGGGCGACTAAAGCCGCACGATTATTGCCGCGTAAATTGACCGTCTAAATCGCAATTCGGCTAGGTCGCAAGTGACTGAAGCCGCAAGCCCCAAAGTTGGGTAGCATCCGACTATGGCTGCGAGGCGACCGGCCGCATGCGACTAGTGACTAAAATCGACCGTGTAAACGATCAGTCGCAGGCGATCTTCCGCCGCGTGAAGGAGTGTTTCGCGCATGTTGTATCGACGGAAATGACCGAGCCGCATGCGATTATATTAACCTGTGTAAATGGGCTAGCGATGCGGCCTGGTGAGGTAATTTGTGAAGCTACTAGCCGCACGGCGAAAATCGACTCGGTAAACCCCTCATTAGGTTTCATAATCTACTCATTTTGTTTTTTTTTTTTAAAAGTAGTCCAGATACATAACATCACGCCTGTAATCCCTGAAGGGTTAAGCAGAGGTGTAATAGCACAGCCACATTTCACCAGTTAGGTATGTTAAAAGTCCCATCCAATCAGGGGCGAGCCTATTGTCATCAACCAGGTACAAATTCAGACTTCGAGGCTGCTAATGAGAAATTCCTGATGATAAATCTCAATAACACTTTGCCCTTCCCGGGAATCGAATCCAGACCCTCATGCTCAGCAGTCGCGCTTGCCACCACTAGACCAACGAGTCAAAACAAGTAGTTTTAAGAGTACAAATGTACACATACCAATAACAGAAAAAATTGAACTTTAACAGTATTTTTTGTCATCCCAAAAACTTTAAAGTGACCGAAAAATGCACAATCATGATGTTTGCAAGTAGGTGAACAGTTAGTCTATATTAAACATTTCGAACACAAAGAATAGACAATTATTACGGAAACATTATTCCACAGTGGAATACTCTAAAATATTCCAGACTTTTAGAAAATTGTTACCACACGTAAGTAGCTAAATAGTATTAGTTTTATTTTATTAAGATGGCTTTTTAATAAAATGAAAAAAAAAAATTGTCAATGGTTTGAACGCAATGGAATATTGTACACAAAATATAATTTAAAAAAAAAACAAAGTGCCAAACTTTTATTAGAATAACATTAAGAACAAAAGTGATTCTAATACTCGTTTATATTTTCGGCCCGTTACCTACTCCTCGCTTCAATTACAGAGCATGAAGAGATTAAAGTTTATGTCTCAGTTAATAATATCTTATAGCGCCAGCTGCGTTAAATAATTCCAATGAGAGGTACTACATTACTGAGAACATTTCATTAGAAACTAGAGACCTTGAAAATTCTCGATTTCCTTCCCGGTTTTAGGTCAATCGTACTAAGATCTAAAATGCAAGAGAAATAGTGTATTATTTAATCAGAATATAATCAGAATTTTCATAGTATTACTTTAAAAAATACTGGGACACATACACACACACATTTTACCACCATGGAAGTCTACTCGTATCTTTCAAACGATTGTCTTTGAAAAAACAATGGTTTTGGAAAACTCAATATCATTTTTAAAAATCTATAACAGCCTGTACGTATAGATTTGATGTTTTTTTTAGTTACAAGTCAAAATAAAATAAGTAAAAGATTAAGGGGGAGTCCCCCTTTATCTTTTATTTGTATTATTTTTGTATAAAACTCGTAAAGCGGTTCACAGAATACATCTACCTACCAAGTTTCAACTGTATAGTCGAAATTGTTTCAGAATAAAGTGGCTGTGACATACGGATGGACAGACAGACAAACAGACATGACGAATCTATAAGGGTTCCGTTTTTGCCATTCGGCTACGGAACCCTAAAAACGGCTTTTCAATCATCGTCATCGCTCTTTGACATGACATTTTACCTCAGTACTTTAAGTTACAAAACATGGTTAACAAAATCAACTCTTTGTAGACTGGTAAGTAAATACCATTTCTTGTAGCTAAACGCTGAAATAAAATAACAAAAATATTTGTTTTAGCAAACTCCATTTGTATTCAAAAGCTCCTTCGCAACAGCTTTCTGCTCACAAAAAATAATACCAAGAAGAAAACACATAGGCTGCAACATTATAAGAGGCTTACACCAATACAGTTTGCGGTCAACGGTTGCACAAGCCTAACGCGGTCGCATGAACAAGGAACGAACCACCGAATGAATGAATGAATGAACATAAACAAGAATGAACCACATAACTTCATGGTACGACGTGCTCGCTTACCACAGAGTTTCCTTAGCGGAAATGTTGTAATAAATTATGAATTTCCTCTGTTATTATTAACTTATCTAAACCTCATTTTATATTAACGTACATTTCCAGTGTTTACATTTGCAATGCACTTGGGTTTAGTGGTCTTGAGTTCGATCCTCAGGTCAGGCAACTATTTGGTTAACTTATTATGAACTTCTCAGCAGTATTCACAGTGCCTAGTATTCATCATCATCACCATGATTTTATTGGCAGCATTTTTACCCCACTGCTGCTCAAGATACACCTCCACCATTTTGTGCCATGTTGTCCTGGTATGTTCCTAGTCTAACTTGGCTAAACCGGGCAATAGGAAAAGCCGCGATGCTGTGCCAGTAGTCATAAATCAACCCCTAAATAATCATATTATTCAAATCCAGCCTGTCCCTTTGCTGTCCTCCCCCAGCGATGCCCAAAGCCGAGGCTCGTACCCCACAGGGGATGCTCTTAGCGTGTAGTCACTTAGCTTGTTCGTTTTTTGCCCTGGCTTTTGGCCTTACACTCAAGGCACCCACAAGATAGTCCAGTTAAGTAGACGATAACCTCCTTGGTTGACTAGCGAGATGCCTTTTACAAAATAAAAAGCAAAAGGGAAATAAATAATGGTCATTAAGTTATAATAGGCGAGTTCCTTAAGAATTGGTAAAGTATACAACGTTTACAGCTTTTCAAATAATACTGGCATGATGTGATGTTATTGCCTCTTAATTAATTCTTTCAACATTAACGTATTAAGTTTTTGTAACGACTCATCTTACGAGAGGTGATTACTTAAAATTATCGCAACTTTATTGCCCAGAAATTGCTCGTTTTAATTTTATTTCACTTATATTACTTAGGTATCATTATTATCAGCCTGTTAATGTACTTTGGACATGTGCTTTCCCAACGCTACAATTATTTTAGATGAGAGGTGATATTGCAATTTATAATCACCTCTATTTTGCAGTGTGTTGTCATTTAATTGAGGCTACCTCCCGTTTCTACCTAGTCTACATTCTATTTGAAGCCTTAAGCCCCGATTCACAGAAAACAATTTAGGTTGTAAAGCTGATCTGAGCTGACTTGAGAGGCCTGGTAATGAAATTGAAGAATCCTTTTGAACCCAGGTAGTCGTAAAACGTAACCAAAGAACTACATGTCATGAAAATTAGCAGCAGCGATTACCTTGATCACCAGTCAGGATGGCAGGAATTACAAGGATGGTGTTTTTAGAACATTTTTGCACACCCATTAAAAACGCGAATGTATTTTTATCAGTCTGTCTGTTATTTTTTACGGTTGATCGGTTTTCGATGAAATCGGCACATAAGTAGACCATGATTTGGGTTAAGACATAGGATACTTGTTATCCTAGTAACATTTTCCTGTACGTAATTTTCAGCATCTATGCAGTCATCAACTAATGTTCCACTATCAGATCAGTTTATAAAATTGTAACAATTAGGTAGTTCTTCAGATGCCAGTAAGTTGTCATTACAACTAACCCAATCACACAACAACAAAAAAAAACCCAGTAACACACTTTTAGATAACACGCGTCTCAATCGAAACGAAACCGAAATTCTTCAGTGAAAAGATGAAAATAAATCAACGTCGGAATAAGATGGGAAGTGCTCGTCAACGTTGTAAATAGACCAAGATCTTAGCTCACGCAACATTCCAACATTAGTGATTAATAATCTTTAATTAGGTATCTTAAGCGGCTTATCTGATCATGATCTGTATTGGACTAAATGGTTTCGGCGAACGCGTTTTGTCGCGGGACACAAAGATTACTGACAAGTGATAGTCGGAGATACTTTCGTAGCGATTTCGTGAATGTTCGTGTTGAAACTAATTATCAGGTTTTTCTGTCGTTTATTGATCTATTGTTCTTCAACACTCTGTTTCTGTCGGGATATATTTCACGATTTAATATGCAATGCTACCAGCCTTTTGGGCACTATTCCTGTTGACAGCGATGTGGACGAATGTTTTGACGCCGTTTAATGCTTTTCTTCTTTTCTATACGTACAGATTTTTATTATTATTTTAAGTTTCAGTACAGATATTTATGTTGACTTAATATTAATGATGGCAATTTTCATTTAGTAACCTGGAAGCCTGTCCTAAAGCCGAACAAAGCCTAAAGCCGATATATTCTGGGACTGAGAATTTCATGTGTCTTCTACTTAGCCTCACTGGCCCTGGTCTAAAGGCTCTCGTCCTATCGAGGCCTGAGTCTTGTCCCAGTAGTGGGAAACCGACGGGCTGATTATGGTATTTAATGCAAAATGATGTGTTGGCAATATGGACTGCTGTTTAACTCTGTTGTGCTGCGTGCAGTTTCGGGAAAAGGGGTCTTTGATTTAATTTGCCATGATTTTATAAGACTTGGACTACGAGACTTTGTGTCCATCTACGAGTAACTAAAACTTGCCGCATCATGTGACCCACAGTAACTGCTCAATCATGTAGAAGGAAGATTTACAACAGTCATATTCCACTGCTACATTTAAAAACTATGAGCACGTCGTCAAATAACATTAATCACCAATAAAATATCTTAGACGATATTTTATGCCAGACACTTTGCAGACTGTGTTTACAAAGTGCTACAAACTTTGGCATAAGTCCCGAATACCTACGGACTTTTTCAAATATTCACGAATGTTTACAATGTTACTACATAACCTAAGATTTTCTAAATTATTTAGCGTATAACTATTTCGTTTCCAACCGGTCTTCGCGTATACATACAATAGGGTTGGCAAACGGACCAATGTGACCCAGTTTGCAGGCTCGGGTTAAGCTGCGATTCGGGGAATAAGCCGTGATGATATTTGGGTTAAAGCCTCAATTCTGCCTGGCTTTAGACGCTGAGTTTACAGCTTGTCTTTACATCGATGGAGTTAACGAGATAGGCAAACTTCCTGAAACAAATAGGGGTACACATACTTTGGTCATTTACTTTTACTTACATTTTTTGGATGTTTTTTTTTTTAAACCTTGCCCCACCCTCGCAATTTTTCCTGTACCGTAGGTACGTTTACAAACATTTAAACTGACATACAGAAACAGCCAGATCCGGAACAACTATCTGTAGGCCATACAAATATTTCTTCCATGCGGGGACCGAACCCGCGACACGCAGCGCAGCAGTCGATCGCTGAATTACTGCGCCAACTGTTAGTTACTTAAAACTAAGCTAACCAAAATATGTAAGTTTAATATAATATAGAAGGTCTTTGTTATTAGAGTACCTTTCAAATGTTAGACAAAGTTACATTTATATTGAAATAACTGGGCCACTTTGACTGTGTACTTTTCCACTTGATATTGTTATAATGTTTGGCAAGTAAATTTGATCGTATTATCATATTATTATCATGCAGATTACTTATCTACAAGGTCGCATTAACATAATTATTATGTAGTTACATTCCACTGTTCAAATAAATTGTCTTGAAAGGAATTTTGCAATAAATAGATGCTTTTCCGGTCTGTTTTAATATTTTGAGTAAAAAATTGCTAATAAGGCAAATGCACTTTTTATAAAAAAATATCAATACAAACTTATTACGGCATTATGTAAGGAGCTACTTGTCATGTATTTTGCGAGTAAGTAATTTACTCTATACAGAGTAATTAACGATATTTAAAGTATTCCCTGAATGCCAACCAACCTCTTTCGAACGTTTTTCGAGGTCATTGGTTTTGATTCCCAGATCGGACAATATGTTACTGAGATTTTCCATCAGGAATTTCTAAATAGTAGCCACGGAGTCTGGAATAATCTGTGCCCGGTTAATGGCAATAGGCTCGCCCCCTATTAATTGTAACTAAAACATAACTAGCGAAATGTTCGCGTACTCAATACTTTTATTGCATTCCACATGTTTTTCTTAGGTACTACAATTAAAATTAAATCAAATGGACCCGTCGGGCACAGCAAATAAGTGAATTTGGAGAGGGAAGCATTTTCATAATTTATATAACATTAAAACTACTATAAAACAAACAAACTACTTTAGTAAAAATATGATGTAGGTAGTTTTTGAGGTAAAATAGATACACCTTTGCCTAACTCTTCATCTATAACTACATAATGGTGGCCCGCAAAAAAACAGAATTATTAACAGAATCCATAATTTCCATTTTGACAACGTTACAACAAAATGAACTCTTAAATATTGCACTGTCAGAATAACGTTTTTTCTACTTTATTAAACACCAGAGTGCATTGAGTGGGTGCGCAGGGGTGCATTTGGTCATTTGGATGTCCCCATATATTAGTAAAACGCCCAGGTGTATCTAAACTTATCAAAATTTGATTTGTAACCAACACCACAATTTTGTTTACCACAAGACGTTACATAAACACACTTTCCAAAGAAATTGGCGTGACAGCTAATAAACTACTCGAGTACGTAACTAGGGCTTAAAAAGGGAAAACAAAAAACACCATTATTTGTACAGGTATGCTATTATTTGTGACCTCACGTATAATGAAAGGTTTCAGAGAAAGTGTCACCGGACGTAAGAAATTATATCATTGCAATGTTTACAAAAAATGGTACTTATGTACTTCAGACTAATCATCTGCCTAGCCTTTTCTCATACTATCTTGTAGTCGGCTTCCAGTTTAACCGGATGCATCTGAGTACCAGTATTTTACATGAAACGACTGCCTATCTGAACTCCACAACCCAGTAACTGGGTAATACAATACGCCATGGTAAGACTGGATGTCAGACTTTTGGCTTATGACTACTCGTAACGACTTTCAAAGATCTACAAATGACAGCCGGAACCAACGGCTTAACGTGCTTTCCGAGGCACGGAGGAAATCCGGTATGTAATTATGGTCACTATAATGTACTTTAGACTAATAAGTCAATTCTTATAATAAGAGCTTGTATTTTCCGAAGAGGTGTGAACTCAATGCGGGTAATGAGTTGCGGGTGAGTTCATAGATATCTATATATATATATATATAAATTACGTGTCACGTTGTTTGTCGGGGATGGACTCCTAAACTACTTAACCGATTTTAATCAAATTTGCACACCGAGTACAATTTGATTCAACTTGAAAGATAGGATAGCTTACATTTCAATTTATAGTCGCAATATTATATATTCAATTTATATTGCAAATTAAATCACAATTATCTGTTAGCTCCAAACGATTTTAACAGCGGTATCTGTTGACTGGATTGAGTAAGTATTCAATAGATGGCGCTGTATAGAAGCGGGGCAGCAATGAAAAATATTGCGAAAACGGGAAAAATGTGACGCAGTCGAAGTTGCGCGGGACAGCTAGTAATAATATATTTCTGTGGGTTAGTCTATATCCAATAACCAGGCACAAATCCAATCAATCACTTAGTACATTTCAGGGGGGTTACTATGACCTCCTAAAGCAGTATTGTTTTAATTTTATTCCATTGTGACAAAGAGACGGAGCTACAGAGGATGTCTAGCGCCATCTCTTTCCCACTCTGGAATAAGATCAAAACAATACTGTTAAAAGACGTCATGGTAGGCCACCTGGTTTATTTCAGTAACCAATCACACCATTAGTTAGGTCTCCCGATATGGAGGGAAGTGAAAATTACGTTATTCCTACTCTTCTGCTGTTCTTTTCTGATTCATTTCGTTGCGGGTTCGCAGACGGTTAAATTGTTTTTGTCTCAGTGCTTTTTAGGTGGTCGGCACTCTTGGTTCTGGCTTTCAGGAGTTGCAGTGGTTTGGGAATAGTATAGCGACCTTGTCAAATAAAAATAAAACGAAAAAAAGATGAACACAAATAAAGATCGGCCCACAGACTCCGCGATCAGAGGTTGCGTTTGCGGCCAATAACTATATAAACAAACATGAATACAAAGAAAGACTTAAATAATGTCATAAACAATCACAATCATAAAATAATATTATTATCGTTAATAAAATACTGAGATAAAGTTTTATTTGAATGTATTATGGCATTTTAACAGATTTGATTGTCTTAATAAGGAACTATGGAAGGAAAGCCGTTATGTTCCTCTTATATAATACTTATTTAAGCATTTCCTCTTAACTATCACGATACCTATTAATTGAACCTTACGAAGTAGTAATGTATTTATAGTTACTTCCTGTATCAACCAGACTTGTTAAATATAACAATTAACTATTTATTTCTATGCCTGTGTTTATTTACTCTTTTCTAATTACACACTACTTAATTAACGGCACTTTTGTAACATAATGTAAGCCGTTTTCTATTCAACTTACAATACATGGTTTTTCTTCCTTGACACCTAGATTTTGATATTCTTATCTTTGTTTGTAAGATGTTTCCCTACAACCTTGATAATGTTCTTCTAAGTATTTCGGAAAGGCTAAAAACAGATTTAAAACCTCTTTATCATCGTTCTAGGGAACATGGAGGAAAAATAAACTCGAATTTATCTTTCAAACTCGGTCATTGCCAAAATACAGTTTACAACTACCAGGGTAGCATACCTAACAAGAAGTTCAAAACAACACTAAAGACACACGAGTCAACACAAGCATTCGCGTTCCATTTCTCTTTTTGAACGCCACTATTTTACTACGCGCTAACAAGTAACGCAATGTAGGTATTGTCAGACTGAAAAACAATGGAACACAACATTGTAACGTGGTGCAGGTTCAGCAGTTTACCACAAAACGCTCGTTTAGTAGAAAGCTTGTTATATGCTCGCACCTTTACGTTACCCGGAGAATTGTTCTTTGTAAAGAAAAAAAGGAAATAGTCTGTCATTTGGTGTGCGATGGGGAAGACAAATGAAGGTAGGTACTTCATTGAAGATTATGATGGAAGTGGATTCTGTTGTGGGTTTTATTCATTCGTATTATTTTGATATCAGTCTTTTATAGACACACCAACCGACGATTCTTCCAGATTATATAAGAGCTCGGGTCGATCTTTCAGTTAAGCTGCTCTTGCCTAGGTTGGGCCGTGGATATTGGATCGCCATCCAAAAAATCAAGACCACAAGTTGTAACGACATTTTTTTTTGCTGTTATAACTATAACACCCAAATGTCGCCAGTTATGTTTTAAGTCCCAATCAAAGGAAAAATCAACATCAAATCAATCATCTATCCCCAGTTTCAATATAAACATTTTTCGAAAATATGTTTTGTTTGACTAAATAAAGTGAAATTAAACTTACAAGACCGACAGACAACCTTTCTCCTTTAATAATAAAGACTACCACAACTAATTCTATTAAGTTTTGTCAACGTCGCCGTCGGGTGAGTCTCCAGAATTTAACACAAATTAAAATTAACGCTACAGTGTGTTAACCGTTGTAGAAATTAGCTACGTAACATGCTCCTAGGGAATCTAACTTACAAGGTTGATAGTTTAATTTTATAAATTTGTTATAACCTACCACTTACGTAATTATTGTCTTGTTTTTACAAAATGTACATCAGTATTTATTTGTAAGTCACTCAGGAACAAGAGAATTAGCTTGAATAAGCAGATTTGTTTTATTTCCGGGTTTACTCTTGTCGTTTCAACAGCATTATAATATGTGTGATGATTCCCGATATCCACCCCCGATTTTTTAAAATAATACTCGCTGATCACCAGTGGTGCAAAACGGAAATATTAAAAAAAAATCGTGTCTGTCCACCAGTGGTGCATAAGGGAGAAAATTTTAAATAGTTGTATCTTTGACAGCTATCTCGTGCAAAGCTAAAATAATTTTTAAAACTGTTTCGCTGTCCACTACTGGTAGACAAGCCGGCGATGGACATCGTGAGTCATCGTTATAAATGTGTGTTGTCAAAAAAACGTTACTACCCTTCTCTTTCTGGAAAGAGAAATGTAGGTAATGGTACCTACCTACCAAAATTAACACCCAAGTAGGTCACAAGGTTAATTTACTAAAAAAGAAATCGAAAAGGGAGGCTAGCAAAGAGGGTGTGTCTAATTGATTGGCTCTCATTGACGCTCCAACAATGGATTCCCTTGATTAATTCTCCAATAAATTGAACTGGGTTCCTTCTGTTTGTTCCAAAGAATTTATAGGGGTATTAGAATAGATGGGGCAGGTGCGTGCTTCGCCTTAAATTACCATCTGCTATGCTAAGACAGAAGATTGACGACCTGTGTATACTTCTCCTTGTAGCCTTGTTTAACCTTGTTTAGCCAGAACAAAAGTTTTACAACAAGTACAACATGTTGCAAAACTTTTGTTAAACATGTTGCATAGTGTTTTGAATTGATCTCAATACAGTGTTGCAGTGTTTCTTTCAGTGTATGTTGCTGTTGACTTAGTTGGACTATTTAATTTTAACCTCAACAATGTTTAGCAATTGTTGTCTCACACAATATAATAATATTATCTTTTTGGTTATTTTAAAGGGGTCAATAATCTATGATTGTCCGAAATATTCATGATAGATAACAGTGCAAAGTCATTCTAGTTCATTTGCTTTCAAATAAATCATGTTTAGTAGAAAAGAACTCCTGACATCCAAATAATGAGTTTATTGATAGTGGTTCATTAGAAAACCAATTAGACCGAAAGCATGAAAAGAATATTATTACACGAATATGGTAAATAACTCAAAGTCATCAATAAAAGGGGAATGACCCTTGGCATAGACTAAGCTACGGGGTTTTTTTATTGTTTGTCTATTTAAAAAATAAGTTGATGACAAAGTAGAACATTAATTTTAAGTCTTTCTAAAATATGTCTTACTTTAATTTTATCTATCTATACATATAATAAATCTGTTGAAAAATCGTTTTTGTACATCGAAAATATTTCCAAAAAAAATAGCCAGGGTGTTAAAGGACAACCAACAGAAACCATTTCCAGCATTTTTAGAATTTTTGTCTGTTTGTCTGTTTATTTGTTCGGGCATCACGTAAAATGTACGAAAGCAATGTAGATAACTTTTATACACAACAATTGTGCGTAACTTGAAGTAACATTTAGTTTTTGTTTCATTGCAATCTGTGCTCTCTATCAAAAGATATATGAATTTAAAGTTTTCGAGAAGAACTTTTCATCATTACGTAAGGTAAGATACATTCAACGACGTCTATTGGACTAAAATGGTACCAATAAATAAAATGTGCTCACAAGATTACTTTAAAAATCGACTGACCGGGTTTTCAAAAAGTTATGATAGGAAAAGGTACTCTTAATGGCGCTGCTTTGAAGATATACGTAGCAGAGTGTTTGTTCGATTGCTTTCCATACATAATATTTTGGCAGTTTAACTCCGTGCTCAATAGATGGCGTTGTGCAATTGTCGCTATTTTCTGAATCGCGATGTTAAGATTTTCCGTGAAAGAATGAGTATCGGCCGAGTTACATCATTATGTTTTCCCATCAAGACCAGTAGCTCACATAGCTCACACATTTACTCTAGATCTAGATAATAATCCCAATCGATGTTTCTAAATGGTGCTTAATGAACTTCCCATTTTAATTATTAATCAGTCTGTTGATACATGCGGTATGACTGCCGCAAATCATAGAGTTCGTGGATTTGTTTTGGAATTTTATTTTATTACGTGCACAACACAAAAAAAATTAAATTGCGAATGGGTTGCCTGATTAAACTAAGTCAATGCTAACTTTTTGTTAAAACCCAAACCAAACGGAAATCATTATTGAATGAAAGTACAAAACATATGGGCCAAGAATTGGTTGTGTATATTTTTGTCCCTACTACAGGGCTGTAAGGTATAATAACAATATTTTGTACTGTCATTCGTTAGTTAGTAAACTTCCACTCAACCGCAAAACTAAATTTGTTTTTCATAGCATGTTAATGAAAAACAAAGTTACTGCTGCAGTTTGATGAAAAAGTCCCGTATCTCAAAACCGAATCATTACATCTTATTGAAACCAATTTTCGTTGATAGTTTTTTTTACGTTCTACAAGCCTAAATATTACCATAATTTTCCTCCTCTTACTTTAGAAATTAGAGGGGGGGGGGACTCACATTTTACCACTTTGGAAGTGGCTCTAGCACAAACTATTCAGTTTAGAAAAAAATGATATTAGAAACCTCAATATCATTTTTGAAGACCTATCCATAGATACCCCAGACATAGGGGTTAAATGAAAAAAAAAAATTTGGTTTTCAGTTCTAAGTATGGGGGAACCCCCAAAATTTATTGTTTTTTTTTTTCTATTTTTGTGTAACAATCTTATTGCGGTTCACAGAATATATCTACGTACCAAGTTTCAACAGTATAGTTCTTACAGTTTTGGAAAAAAGTGGCTGTGACATACGGACGGACAGACAGACAAACAGACAGACATGACGAATCTATAAGGGTTCCGTTTCTTGCCATTCGGCTACGGAACCCTAAAAAGTAAGTACATGTTTTTTCATGGCACGTCTTTAACGTTTAAATGTGACTGCACCTGCATTTGAACTTCGGAGCAAAATATTGATAATTATAGTCAACATAATTTTATTATGGTGAATAGATGAAGGGCTTGCTTCGACAGTATTTGTTACATTACAGATCTGCGCGATGCCTGCGTCAACGCTTCAACTTATTTTCATCCATCCACCAGAGTCCTTGGAAAAGTATCCGCTTTGCCAATCATGGTCTATCATCGGAAATACAAGATCTAACATTATTGCTCTGTTCTTCTTCTTCTTTCGCATCGATGGTACGTCATATGAGATTATTAACACCCAGGTGGCTACGTTATTTGCGGTTTCAGTACCAGTTTTGGAGAAGGTCCTCTAAAACGCAGGGACACTTTGGACACAAGTCAGCCATGGTCTGGTCGGGAGCACCGTATTCACACTGAGCTGCTATAACACGTACAACCATAGAAGTACATGTTTAGTAACTATCACTATGATTAGAATATTACGGATTTACGACTAAACTCTTTTGAAAACTTGAGTAACATAAATGGTGAGTGAGGTGAGTGCGACCAAAATGGATAGATTTCATAATTCCGCAATGAATGCACTTAAATGCGTTGAAAAACCAAACTTGGAAGTTCTGTATCTGTGCTGGTCACATTTACATTGCTAAGAGTTCCTTTAATACTTAAAACAAAGATAGTATAGTGTAGTAGTAGTATAGTACACACGGCGACACATCAAGTTATACATCTGCAGTATAACCTAACCTCGCTTTGTTACCAATGAGAGTTCAGCTTTATTTTGTTTTGCTCATCTTGATTGTTCGCCGTGCGTACCAACGGGTTTAGTTTAAACTAACAGTAAGTCAGTTTATTTATTATATGTAGAGTATGTTAGGAATATAAGTACTACGATTTCACGTTGCCTTCCATGTTTTCCCTGACAATGCTATAAGAATAAGGGGTCACGTGAGCGAAGCCGCGGGCACAGCTAGTGCTAAATAAATCTTCAGATTTTTTGACTGAATACGATTCCATAGAACGGCTGAAACTAATTTTAATCACTAAGTAATGCCCATTTCAACTAATGATGTGTAATGGATGCAGCCACAGTCAGCTGTTATAGCGTATTTATTATTGTTTAAAAAAGAAAACTGCGGTGCCACCAACGACGATATGAATTGAATACTTAGCAAAACTTTTAGGCAATGCATTTAAGTCTCCCTAAGTACGTACTAGTGAAAATGGGCATAAGATAAGTGCAGCATTATATAGATAGGTAATTGTACTGTTACAAGCCAGGGCATTTTTTATAACTTACATAAGAATGATATCTTCGTAACACAGTGTAATTCTGTGTAATTAAAGACGCTATGTACCGCCAGCATTACTGTATTTTATGTTGTGGAAAATCATAGTAAATATTAGTTAGGTTATTTTGATACGGTTGGTTATGTATGAATTATTATGCAGACTTCCTCTCTAGAGTAATAGGAAAATTTGGGGAAATCCGATATTAATGCTTTGTTATTATAGTTCGTAATTTTATGATAAATACGTACAAAGTGTGACAGAGACTTTAGATCGTTGGCTTTTCGATAGCGTCTGTCAATCTAATAAAACTTTTCGATAGCTAATGTCAATTCATTTTTGTGTTTACAATAACGTTGTCTCTGACGGAATGATTACGACTTTGCCCATGCCTTCTGATTACGTTCCTGTGTTCGATTCGTGTTATACCGTTTTTTTTATTGTCACCTCGCAGTTCAACCTAGGAAGTTGTCGTCTGCTTAACCGGACCATCCTGTGGGTGTCTTGAGTGTAAGGCCTCCAGCCAGGGCATGAAAAAAACTTACAAACTAAGCGACTACATGCTAAGGGCACCGTTTGTGGGGTACGAGCCTCGGCTTAGGACATTACCTATGTATTTTGTTTTGTATGGTCACTCGCAGATCAACCTGCTTAACCGGACTATGGCTTACCTATGAACTAGGAGAATATATTAATGAACTATCGATTAAAAGTCCGATGGCTTTTAAGACGATATAAGAAAACTTGCTGTAAAAACCTCTTATTTCCATCTCCATCGATGTTGTTATCTTTTGATAACATTCGAAAACTCATTTATTTTATACCAAAATAAACTTCACATATTAAATTTCCTTTGTATAAAACTGGGTCAGTAAAAGGGATCGTTTAATTAGTTTCACTAGCCCAAAGGAAACTCTCACCAAATGAAGAGTAATTAATACTAATTAAAATTAAATCAATGTTTGTTTAAGTCCTTCCTACTGCGTCCCTCTAATTTTAACTAAACATTCCCTTATATTTTCATGGAAAATTCTACTGGTATTTCGCTGCATCCGGCTAGTATAGAAGCCGACCCCAACATTGTTGGGAAAAGGCTAGGCAGATTTTATGTGATGCTCTACTTCTTCAACCTTTGGCCACCCAATGCTGAGTGTGGGTCTCTTCCAATTTTCTCCAATTATGGCGGTGTTGTGTCATAGCTATCTCGTTTCATCCGGCCACTTTAATGAGATCGTCTATCTACCTAGTCGGTTGTCTTCCCACGTTCCTCCTTTTATTTCACAAAAAAAGGTCTCATTTGATGGCAATAGGCTCGCCCTTTTTCAAGTGACATAAAAAGAACTGGCGAAATCACACTTATATTATAAAGTCGAAAGTTTGTGAGTGTGTGTTAGTCACTCCTTTACGCTTCAACGACTGAACGGATTTGCATGAAATTTGGTACGTAAATAGCTTATACCCTGGTTTAATACATAGGCTACTTTTTATGCCGGTCTGCGCGGGTGAAACCATGGGACGCAGCTAGTGTAGTCATACAATTCGTACACCTCTACACAGCAATGAAACCCCGGAGTAAAATAACAAAAATTCCTACTCGGTCACCCATCCAATTAGCAGTCACAACATTGCTTAACCGCAGACAAGCGTGCGGATATACTTTGACCCGCTCTTTGTTTCAACAATAATGTGAATAAACCACGAGGTTAGGATATAAATACGCGATTGTACAAACTATCCCACATTCATTAACAAGTACCAAGGTCAGTGAATGCTCTATATACTTAGTTTCTCTTAAACTTATGTAAACAATTAATGTATAGACAAGGTCTTGAGTGGCACGATTGGCATTTAGAATTCATTGTTATGTAGGATGATTGATACAGCGTCCGCTCGACAAAGTAATCGGTTTTTTTTTTACAACAATGTTCTGTTGCTAATCTTTAGGTACAGACGCCAGCTCAACAACCTACCTACAACCATCTGTCGAATTTCTTCAAAAGATTTTCAACTTTATAGTTAAAGAATTCGGTCTAAGAGCGTTTATACCTTACGACATTTCATACAAACTTTCACGTCCTTATTTTCCGAAATGAGTGAACCGATTTTAATGAAACTTAATACGCATAAGCAGGATGCATAGGTCTAAAAAGTTACTAGAATAAATTTACGAACAGTCTTTACAAAAAAAAAAAAAAGTAATTGGTAATTTCTGTTTCTATGGGTAATTTAAAAACGGTCTAATTTAGCTGTAAGACAATTTTTATAACTTTTTAGACCTATGTATCCTGCTTATGCGGATGAAGTTTCATTAAAATCAATTCAGTCATTTCGGAAATTAAGGGCTTGAAAGTTTGTATGAAATGTTGTAAGGCGCAAACGCTCTCAGGGTTGATTGAGAAAATTTGACAGTTTCGGGTAGCTTGATATGCTGGCGTTAGTACTTTTAAGATTGAAAGACCGTGAGATCCTAGTCTGACCTTTTATTAGATAATAAAGGAGTTGTAAAACAATTTAGCTACAATAACGTTTTATGCGGATACGAGTGTAACGTAGTTATTTATGAATAATTTTAAGTAATAATTCCGCCTGTTTATATTATATTCTCACGCCGCAGACTATCCGTGACCGCGAATGCGGAATGTCGCGAAAATGAACACGAAGGTCATGATCTGCCTAGCCTTTTTTCCAAACTATCTTGGGGTCGGCTTCCAGATAACCGGATGCAGCCGAGTACCAGTATTTTACATGAAGCGACTGCCTATCTGGCCTCCACAACCCAGTAACTGGATAATACCATACCCGTTGGTAAGACTGGATGTCAGACTTTTGGCTTCTGACTACTCGTAACGACTGACAAAGATCTACAAATGACAGCCGGGACCAGCGGCATAACGTGCTTTCCGAGGCACGGAGGAAACTCGGTATGTAATTATGGTCACCCATCCATGGACCAATCTCGGCAAGCACGGCTTAACCTTTAAGATCGACCCATGCGGCTGTTATTATTTAGCCACGAGCTCCTCTAAAATTAACACGAGGGCATGATAAATAAATGTGAAGTTAATGTTTACAGGCTGTTTCGTTTGTTGCTTCGTTAGTTTAGGAAAACACACAAGGATCACAATTTTTTATTTAGATTCAATGTACGGTACATTGGTACGGCACATTTTTTTTTTACTTTTTTCTGTTCTACCTTTTGTAGTAAGCAACGACTTATTGTCAGGTCTACGCTGTCCTCCCATACTTAACTACTAACGGTATAACATTCAAATATTGTAAAACCATATGATTTTAAAAGAGTAACCATGGAGTTTCTTGCCCATACTTATGGCCTACACTGTCCTCCCATACTTAAGTACCTACTAACTCTCTAACATTCAAATTTTGTAAAACCAAATGTTTTAAAAGAGTAACTATGGAGTTTTTTGCCGGCTCTTCTCCATAGGAAACGACCAACCGGAATCGTGCACCTTTTGTCGACGTTTTAAAAGTATATAGGCCTATGTAAAATAAAGTATTTCGATTTTGATTTGATTTTGGATCAAGCCGGACATTGTTACGCCTCATTCGTGAATGATTAATAAATTCGAGATTCGAAACTTAATCATTTTAGGGGCTTAAAAAAATTATGAAAGATGATTCTGCTAAAAAATCACCAAGATTTAAACAAAAAAGTCAGTTCCCCACCATGTTGAAAGTAGGAAGCAAAAGAAAGAAAGAAAATATAAGTACTTAATTAGCGCATAAAACTAAGAATCTCGAACTGTAGAGGCACGAGACGACAAGAGCACTAGGATCGGATAAAATCGAGAGGTCTTAACTAGGGGTGGTGGCACTCGGCCAACGCGATATTATTATGAAAATTAACATAAGAAAACTCCTGGTACTTTTTGCTTGACTACAGAAAATGGAAATGTGCAAACAATGCACAATTTTCTGCACTAGGTTTAGTAAGTTTAAATAATATAATTTAATCAGAGAAAAAACTTCACTGTTGGTCTTGTGGTCGCAATCGTGAATGCTGATCATAAGTTCGACTCCCGGGTCGTGCAAATTGTTATTGAGCTTTTCCATTAGAATTTTAGTAGCAGCCATGAAGTCTAGGCTTAAGTCCGGTCGATGGCTGTAGGGTCGCCCCCTTTTCCATGGGAGTTAAATATAACTGGCAAAATGTGGGTTTACTATTATTAGGTACAACTCTGCCTAACCATTCGGGGATTACAAGCTTGTGTTATGTTAAGTCAAAAAAAAAACAATAATAATGTCTATGTTATTATCAGAGAGAGAGCAGCGATGGCCTGGTTTACGAGCAGTAAGCCGTGGGTTTGAACCCAGGCAGGCATATTACTTTGTGTAATTTATTTCATCACTGCTACTCTCAAAAACGGTGAAGGAAAACATCGTGAGATAACCGGCATGTCCTAGAACTAAAAATTCGAAGACATGAAGTGACAGCTACCAACCCGCACTGGGCCCGCGTGGTGGATTACAGCCCACCCCCTCTCATAGAGACTAGGCCTGTGTTCCAGCAATGGAAACGTTATAGGCTGATGATGATGATGGTGTTGTTATAGAAAACCACATATTATCAATTATTTCGTCGCAATTTTGACAAACTGTTGTCCATCTATGGAATTCGTTTGGTTAAATAAGAAACTCTCCGACTGCTATTTGAAGCGACTTCAGATAAAACTTACTATGAATAAAGATTCTAACACGAGTGTAATAAATGAATTCTGTTGTCTTTCTAATACATTCACAAAATTCTTCCGTAGACAATATAATTGAATCTGTTACATTGCAATTAAAATTAAGTGTGAATTATTAAGATACACACATCCGAGTATTTTTTTTTCGTGAAGGAGTATGATTATGATTTAAAATAATTGCTGCTAGTTGCCACTATGTTCAACACATCGAATGCATGTAGTTATATAAGAATATATTATGAAGTTTGTATATTAGAATATTTATGTGCTAGATTTATCAGCTTCATAGTTTTTTAAATTTATTTCTATGTTGTTAAAAAGCGCCCGATGGCATCAGCAAAAGTAATGAAGTCTCATACCATTTTGGAATTGTATTTTCAAAAAATAAACTATAATACTACCTTCGTATGATGAGGATCTGTTTTCGCCTAGATCACAACGCACCTTCACATATTGGGTTTGTGAGTTTGCAGCCATTTTAGAATTAAGGGATAAAGCCTTACTTCCTTATGTTTATATAAAAAAGCCGTCCCAATTTGAACTAAAAATAGACAAAATATTTACCTGCGACTGTTTTTCAATCTGACTGTTCCAACAAACGATACCCGTACATGTTTGCGCGCAAATACACGTGAGTACATTAATCTCTGTTTATCACATTAATCTGTGTTCTACACAGAGTAGGTAATGAACTTCAGTGTTGGAATACATTGTAGAATTTTGCGGTTTTATCTGTTCGAAAAGTAACTGGATTTTTGAGTTTGCTGATACAAAAAGACAACTTTTAGAAAAATATAAAAAAAAATATAACAGAGATGTACGCCTCAAGTTGGTCAAGCTACCCGGAACTGTAAAATTTTCCCAATCAACCTTGAACCGTATTTTATAAAAATAAGGTTGAAAATCTTTTAAAGTACCTAATTTGACAGATTTTTGTAGCATGATGTGCTGGCCTCCGTATTTGAAGGAAGTACACCAAAATTTCGCCAGTTATGTTTGAGTCTCATGTAATAGGGGGAGGACCTTATTGCCATCAACCGACCCCAAATCCAGGCTGCTACTGGTGCGAAAACTTAATAACACTTGCCTGACCTCGGAATCGAACCCAAGACTTCATGCTCAGAATCATTGCGACTACTAAAGTTTGTTACTACAAACTACTTGTTTGTGAATACTTAACTAACGAATCCAAATAAAAAATTTATCTAATACCAAAACGCTATTACGATTGACTCATAAAAAAACCCTTATAGAAAAGTACCAGTATAAACCTCTTTACTCCAGAAATGTCCTCGAAAGCAAAACCCCTTCACAAACAGCGACAGACACCACCAATTATAGTCCGGTTAAGCAGACGACAACCTCCTAGGTTGAACTGCGAGATGCCATTCCCAAAAAAAAAAAAAAAAAACACCACCAACACTCGGCTAGTTCATTTCTAATGTCAATATGAACACCGAGTGAGCAGCAGAAGCTTGCACCACATACAATGGACTTGCGATCTGCTGGCCAACCATGACATCTTAAAGCAGCAATGTTTTACTCGTATTCCAGTGTGGGAAAGAGACGGAACTATCCAGGATCTCTAGCGCCATTTCTTTCCCACACTGGAAAAGGAGTAAAACAATCATGTTTTAAGACGTCATGGTAAGCCACTTGGTTTAATTAAAACTTACCATTCGTACTACGAGAGGTTACAGTCGAAGCGAGTAATTTAATTGTGTAGACAGAATACGTGACGTGAATTTTAGTGGAAGGACTTGACATTACCTGTCAATGTCAATTGCCCTGCAATATTTACACTGATAGCCCCTTTAACGCCGTTTGGATGTGTTGATTGTATTCATTTTCATTGCTGAATTCCACCTAAGAATTTCCGTAAACAATTTTACAACTTGATTAGTCACTGCAGACGCATTTTTATAGCTTAAATAATAAAAGCTACCAATATATGGCAAGAAATGAGGTGTCTGATGAGATGACGAGTAATAGTGAAGTATGGAAGAAGAAGACATGTTGCGCCGACCCCAAATAACTTGGGACTAGGGCAAGAGAATGATGATGAATAAAAGCTACCATGATTTGAAGACGAAAAACTCGCGCATTTATGATATTTTTTGGGTACCTAATGGGTATATTTATTTAGTTATTTTAAGTTAATATCTTCATTCGAAATCTATAACATAAATTCGAAATCTCTGCAGCAGAAACAATTCATAACTTTAAATCTTTATGATAAAAATCCCTCAATATTCTTTAAATACAATTCATAATATTTTCAGAAGAGTTTTCAAATAAGTCTTTCTGTAAATTGTATCAAAGGAATATAAAATACAATAATAGTTTCCGTTTATTTTCAGCACTGCGACAAAGCGCTGTCCGTATTTGTAAAGCGTTTTTGTCCGACAGTCTATTCTGTGGAATAATTCATTAAATAACGAATTGTTTGAACTGTAGCTCCCGGTTACGTGCAGAATAAAGTGAAGGTATTATTTAAAAGAGTTTTTGGCTTAATTTTATTCGAGAATTCGACTCAAAGATAACTGAATAACAGGCGATGAAGGTTTTTGTCGTTCTTCTGCCAGTGATTGGTAGTCTTTATATTGGTAAATCGTTAAAAAAATATTAACAAAAGTACGGCTTATTGGCAACTTAAAACATGCATACGTTAGCAATCCATTATATTGTAATATTTCTTAATAAACTTGTGTGGGTAATAAAGGACGAGCCTACCTGCCCCATAATTACTTAGGATTCAATCATAACACGAAAGAATGTGGGTGTGCATACTACCCCTTTTGTGGTTGTGGCTGTCTGTGTGTGTCATGTGTCTTGTACACATCTGTCCGAAACGAAACGTATGCGTAATATTATGTTTTGTTTTTTTGCCAAATTATATAATATCAAAGCTACATTTATACCATTACATAGATGGATAAAGAGGTTATAGATTTATAAGTTTGTATGAATCTTCGGGACTACTGCTGGCCTACCATGACGTCTTAAGAGCGTTTAGATCTTACGGCATTTCATACAAACTTTCAAATCCTTATTTTCCGAAATGACCGAACCGATTTTAATGAACCTTGATACGAATAAGCAGGATACGTAGGTCTAAAAAGTTTCTGTTTCTATAGATAATTTATAATTGGTCTAATTTAGCTGTCACACTATTTTTCGATTTTTTTTATTGACTTTTTAGACCAATGTGTCCTGCTTATGCGTATGAAGTTTCATTAAAATCGGTTCAATCATTTCCGAAAATAAGGAATTGAAAGTTTATATGAAATGTCGTAAGGAGTAAAAGCCATATTGTTTTACTCTTATTCCAGTGTGGGAAAGAGACGAAGCTATACAGGTTGTCTAGCGCACACTGGAAAAGGAGTAAATCAATAATGTTTTAAGAAGTCATGGTAGGCCACTTGATCCGATTCCAAAAATTCTTTCATTAACGGGAAGATACATTATCATATCATTACATATATAAAACGTTCCCGTGCGTTAATTTCCGTACACAGCAGGAGCAAAAACTAGTGTTGTATAAAATACCGTGGGCTCTCTCAAAGATTAATACTAAGTTAAATTATATAGCCAGCGTTCAACATGAATTTCTACTTAAAATCCAATTAATCGCCACAACTGATAGCCATATCGATACCAAATTAACGTAGCACAGCACAGCAGCGCAACGGAATCTAATAAACATACTCACAGGATATTCAATAAAACATACTCCAATATAGGATATCTATTAAAATATCTTGTACTCATTAATTAATGGTGAAACGATACGGTTGTAAGTTACCTACCGTTTATGAAATGTAACTGATAAGTCGTAGTTTTCCGTGGCGACGGCTATATCCTGGTACCTATTTAATGGGCTTAGGATATTACGTAGGCTGGAGATCTACTAGGCTCTTGGCTAGGCTAGATGGCTGTGGGCGTAAGTACTGGCATAAGGCGATGTACAAACTGTTTACTTATCTCCTTTGGAAACTGTACATTTTGTGGTTGGGTTGGTGCATAGTTACAAAATTCTATGAACAGAGGCTAACTAAGATAGTTTTTGTATCAAGTGAAAACTTTTTCAAACTACCAATTTTACCCAGAATTTATTTCAAAATAATTACAAACTTACAAAAAATCACCTCCATCCGTATTAGTTAAAAAAAAAATGCTTTTACTGTCAGTAATTTTAAAATGAATCAAGATTATTTAATGCTTTATCGTTATGACACAAAATATAAAAACAAACTGTTTTCTTCAGATAAATCATTCTAGTGCAGAGTTGCGTTGAGACGTCTCCTTATGTGTTACTTTTCAACTGTGTATTTACTAAAGTGTATACTGATGGAGCTGTTCCATTTCCCGATGCGGATTCATCCGGTACATTGATTGTAGACATTTCAGTTGCAAAGCGTGGCTAATCTTTCTCCAATGCCTTAATAACCACACTAGACTACATCTATTCTATATAGGGTAACTGGTAATTTGTGACCGATACCTAAAGTGATTGTATTCATGATAGCAAACAACTTTCCCTAAGAAACTTTTATTTTTTAAACTCATTCACTTTTATCACAATAACACAACAGCCGTTTGAAATTAGCGCGCGCGTGCCTTTGGCCTATCGGCTGTGAGCCGCGGGACGCCGTTCTGTCTCATTACTATCGTACCGTGCAACAGTGGGTAAGCAGTGTAGGTACCTACAAGCTTAGGTTGTGCGTCGCACGCGAATTTCAAACGGATTTTGTGTTATTGTGATAAAAGTGAATGAGTTTAAAAAAAAGTTTCTTAAGGAAAGTTGTTTGTTATCATGAGCACAATCACGTGTTAAGGTAAAGATTACTTATAACCCGTCACCCTATATAGAATCAACTAGTTAGATTTTCATCGCTTAGCTCAATCCCGAGAGTTTAAATTTCATCTGTTTTCTAATAATTATTCAGGCACTCATTTTGGTATTTTGCTAGTGAATGCCTATAAAGGTGTTATATTTGAAGGAAGGCAAAATTATACGAATTACGTATAAATTTTATCTAAGTACAATTTATTTTAAACTTAAAATTTGAAGTAAAAACAAACGATGGGAAAAACAAAGGCGACATGAAAACGGGACTGTAATTCACATTTTCGTGTCGCCATGTTGCTGTTAAAGTTTTATTTCGTTCTGTGGCCGCCCTCTTGAATTTTAATGTGTTTTATGTGACGTATATTTTACAACTTTTATAGTTTTTAAATATACTAAAGACACTCCAGAATTTCAATGCAAAAGCAAAGTAGAGAGATATCTTTTACTATCTCAAAGCGAAAAAAATCCGATGAAAAAATTCTATGCAGGGGTTTCACAATTATTCCTACTTCTCTACTACCTATTTCTCTACTGCCTTCTATATCTAAAATATTGGAAAAAATTATAAACAAAAGGTTGTTGAAATATTTGGAAGACAAATCAATTCTCTCTGAACAGCAGTTTGGATTTAGGCCTAAAGTTTCAACTGCTGATGCAGTACACCATCTGACTGACTATCTAGCGCAAAAACTGGACAAGGGTAACCACACAGTAGGAATTTTCCTGGACCTCGCTAAAGCTTTTGACACGGTTTCCATTCCAATTCTGTTGCGCAAGCTTGAGATCATGGGTATAAGAGGCATCCAGCTGAAGTTGTTCAAAAGTTATTTAGAAGATCGCTCCCAATGCATAAAGATCGGAAACGTTCTCAGCGCTTTTCAAAAAAACACATGTTTTGGTGTTCCTCAAGGAAGTATTTTAGGGCCCACCTTGTTTTTAATCTACATAAATGACCTTTGCAATCTAAAGCTAGAGCATGGCACTATCATAACTTATGCAGACGATACTGCTCTACTTTTTTCGGCTGACTCAGAATATGAAGTCTACAATCGTGCGCAACACGGATTTAATATTGTAAATAAATGGCTTCAAAATAACTTACTAACTCTAAATGCAGAGAAGACAAAATACATTAAGTTTTCGATGCGCAAGCAAATATCGAATATCCCTATAGCGTTGCATGCTCATTGTTGTCCAGTCCCTGGAGATAACCAGTGTAAATGTCCCAATATTGAAAAGACAGATACATTAAAATACCTGGGAATTATATTAGATGAAACCCTTTCCTTCAAACAGCATATGGAAGCTCTAAATAATAGAATTCGTAAGCTGATATACATATTCAAAAAGCTACGATTTATCGCAGATTCAAAAATAATTAGGCAAGTATACTTTGCTCTTTGTCAGTCAATTTTGACTTACTGGATCACTTCATGGGGTGGGACGAGTAAGACTTTGCTATTGGCCATTGAAAGAGCTCAAAGAGCTATTCTCAAGGTGGCTACTTGCCGCCCTTTCCTTTTCCCCACAAACCTCCTGTATAAATCCTGTGAAGTGCTAACAGTTCGACAGTTATTTATAATGAACACTGTACTAAAACAACACGCAGCACTTCCATACAGCACTGAATGTACTAACAGGAGACGGAAAGATATAGTTTGCCCTCAAAAAAGTACAAAACATGCTTTCACAGCAAAATTTTATATGTACCTCGGACCGCTACTCTATAACAGGCTAAATGAAAATGGGAACATGTACTCCCTAAATTATAGTAACTGCAAACAATTCCTTAAGGAAACTCTTCAAGCTATGTCCTATGAAGATACAGAGAAATTATTACTTGTGCTAAAGTAAATATTGTTAGTTGTATTAGCTAGTAAGTTAAGATATTATAATTTTATACACCTTTTTACACATGTACCAATAAGATTAATATGATATGTGATTATTTAATCAATTAATGTTACCTCCAATCGCCTGAAACACAGGATTACCTAGTTCAGGCACAAACCATGAGTGAGCATGACATAGATTTAAGAAAACTTGTATTTAATGTTTACCTTATATATATATATTTTATTTTTTTTTTAAAAAAAAAAATTTGAAAAAAAAAAAAAATATGTAGGTACTGAGTACTTGGTAAGCGTTTTCGCGTCGGTGTCTCTTACACCTAGTATAGTACTTAAATTAATCTTAAAAAAAAAACACGTCAGAAATAGTTAGAAGGAGGTCGTCATCATACTACTGCCCCATTCCATTTTATTTAAAGTCGGCAAATCATGTCTTCTTCCATGCATTCTATTCTATTTCTTCTCATTCATGAGACACCTCTTTCCTTGCCATATCACCCTTAACACAGTCCATCCATCGTTTCTTTGGTTAGAAGCAGGTATTTGACTAATTAACGCGTGAGAAAATTACTCACAATTTTACATGAAGTATGCCGTTTAAAATTGATTTATTTTACGACCATAAAACACTTTCTTTCATGCTCGTAAACAACTAGTAAGCAGGTAATGTTTTTTTTTTTGTAAACAACTACGAATATTGTTGTATCATTGTGTTTGTTATTGAATTTGGTACGCACGACGCCGACGACGAATCAAGGTATTTAAATCAAGTTTATGTAGATCTCTCATCGTACGGCAAATCTATACGAAGTGAGGCCATGATAAACTGGAAATGAATAGGCAAAGTCATCACTTTTAATTCGAATTTGCATAATCTACAACCAGTATACTTATTTAAATACAGATGAAAAATAGTAACAGTAGATTTTTATCAACCCCTAGTTATTAGTCCACTAATTGTTCGAACAAAAAAAACAACAATATGGCTACATAAGCCGTATTAAAATACTCAACGATAAAAATCAACGAAAAGCAAAAGAATTAAGCTGAAAAATAAAACCGTAAACGAATCCAATTAGACAAAAAATACATTTGTTTTGAGCGAAACAAAGGATATTTGTAAAAGGTTATTGTTGTTGTTCTGTATGGTTTCGGACGTAAAGAATAGCACCATCCCATATCTTTCCGTGGGTGTCGTAAGAGGCGACTAAGGGACTTGCCAGAGAATGGGCAGCAGCGTTCTCTGTGCTTTTGTAACAACCGTACTGCGATCGCCAACCCGCCTGCCAAGCGTGGCGATTATGGCAAAACTCCCCTTATGTCAATGTGGCATTGGGGGAGGCCTATGTCCAGCAGTGGACGTCTTTCGGCTGAAATGATGATGATGATGATTGTCGGCCTATCCACACATTATAATTTAGAGCTGGGGAAACTAACAGAATGTAAAAACGTACTTAGCCAATATCAAACTACACCATCATCATATGCCTAGCCTTTTCCCAAACTATCATGGGGTCGGCTTCCAGTCTAACCAGATGCAGCTGAGTACCAGTATTTTATATGAAGAGACTGCCTATTTGACCCCCAAGACCCAGTAACTGGGTAATACGATACCCCTTGGGATACTCGTAACGACTGTCATAGATCTACAAATGACAACAAGGACAATTGGCTTAAAGCGCTTTCCGAGGCACAGAGAAAACTTGGAATGTAATTATGGTCACCCATCCACGGACCAACCACGGCAAGCACAGCTTAATCTTAAAGATCACGTGCTGTTATTATTTAGCCACGAGCTCCTCCATTAAACTGCACATTCCAGTATAACATGACCTCGCTTTGTATAGATTTTTAATTGAATGTGAGATCCACATAAACTGGTTTTGTATAGCTTGATTGGTTCTTCCTGCGTACGCATATTTTATTTCAGATACATTTTATAGAAAAGAAAATAGTGCGTGGAGTCCCTCCGCGCGGAAGAAGTGAAACTTCGTAATGTGGAAATGAGTGCTTTCATACCCCCTCCATGGTAGCGTTAAACGTTTAACGCAACCTTATCGGAAGTCGCATAAGAAATTTCACTTCAAAAAAAGTTTGTACTTCCTTACTTTCTTTAAGATTAAAAGCTTAACTGAAAGTGTCTTTCAATATCACCTAACAAAGTATTCTCTAACTCCTATTCCGTGTTCAAAAGGAATAATACCTAGTAACAGAGTGCAGCCAAGCTATACAATATTTCTTCGCGTTTCTCCTGCATCTGAGACGTTCGCTATAATGGTCTTACACTTGACCCTTTAACCTAACCCTAAGCTACTCGACAACCGTTCAAATAATCTTTTAAAACCGCTGTTGTTAGAGGAGGCTCTCTCTCAAAATTTCAAACAGGCACTTTTGAGAAACTTAGTTTATTTTAGTACAGCAAGCATAGTTAAAAAAAAGAATTAAAGCCGAATACTTTCGAAATGATGATGACGAAGAAATAATATGTAAGTATTTATATTATACTAGCTGTCCCGTGCAACTTCGTCTGCGTCTCATTTTCCCCGTTTTAGCAACATTTTTCATTGCTGCTCCGCTCCTATTGATTGTAGCGTGATGATATATAGCCTATGTCCTTCCCCAGGTCGAAATCTATCTTCTTGCCAAATTTCATTAGGATCCGATCAGCCGTTTAGTCGTGAAAAGGTAACAAACAAACAGAGTGACTTTCGCATTTATAATAATATATATGGATGGATAAAAAATGCGTTCAAAATTTTCAACAATTAGGACTCCTTGAAACTTAACCCAAAAGTTACGTCCAAAATCCTTGACAACCATTTCTCCTAAACTTATTTATTCTAGTACTTAGCTACCTATTAATTAAAAATAATTTCAGTTTAAAACACATGACATAAAAATTAAATTAAAAAAAAAACCCGAAGAAAAATCCTAAAATGAATTAATCCAAGCCTCGTAGCGTCAAACGCAACCAATTTTATAAAAATCGGTTCATCCGTGTATGAGCTACGATGCCACAGACAGACACAACACACGTCAAACTTCTAACACCCCTATTTTTTGGTCGGGGGTTAAAAAAATAAATAATTGTCTCCAAACAGGTATTCCATCTTGACGCTGGAAATACTCGTGTGATCCGCAACGCCTAGGTAAAATTTCTCACCATAGTAACCTTTACTAGCTATATTATTTTGTAACCTAACTACCTGTAACCGATACCTCCTTCAAAGGACCGTAACAAATGCCCATTGCATCCACATCATCATTAAAATATACTCATTTCACCATCATCGTCCATTAACAACCACTATGACATATGGCGATGGCCCAACATGGCCCAGCATAATTTACTTCTTCTCATTCGCAACACGTTTGATACGGAAAGGGCAGAGATGTGTTTGTGATTCTAATCTGTCATAGAATCCGGAATAAGGAATATTTTGACGTTTAGATTGCTGGAAGCAGGATTTTATGAATAGGGTGTCAACTACGGTGTATGAGGATAGAGTGGTGAATGTGTTTTTTTTTAGATACAAGGTATTATTTCTAACTGGCAGATTTTCATGTTGATTTATTTTAAGTCGTTTAGTTTGCAATAAAAGAAACGATGGTTTTTTAGTTTTACTACATCGACTTCCAAGTTTTCTTGTTAACGGTTTTCTCTCCAACACTTTTGGTTGACTGGAGGATGCAAATGCAACTCTGCCTTTGTGTTTATACCTTTTTGTGTGCGAAAAGTTAAAATAAATAAATAACAATTTAAAAATGTTATCTATTTTCTCTGGTTGGTAGTATAATAGTTTGGACGCTGTACAGTTTGGGCTGCATAAATTCTCACTGTGAGAGTTGGTATATGAAGTAAGTCACCAGGACACAGTGATCACGTTAATCAACCTTTTTGTCTGATCTAATTCTATCAATCACAATGCCCATAAACAAAAGCATTAAGTAATTCATAACATATTGCTGCTATTGTATTATATGGTAGCAAAAAAACATCGAACGTATTCGTAGATCGGCGTCCTAAGTCAGTATGACCAGATGCGAACTTCAAGTACAGTCAACATAGCAATTTGTAACCTATTTTTAAATAGAGATGAGGTATTTATTCAATGTTATCACTCCCACCAAAAAAAATTGGGATAAGGTTTGGAAACCTTATCCCAATTATTTTTTGAGTTACGCGCAGCATGACGTACTGCTTCTTCGATAGCGTATTATTGCGAGTTTTTACTCGCAATAATAACCCCAGTTGGTACTGTAACCGACCTAGGTTATCTTTTTGTAATAAAAGCAAGGCACAAAAAAATAAAGATCATCAAAAAATTGGAATAAAAAAATCTCGACAAATGAAAAACGTCTTAAAAGCTTATTTTACCTTTGAAAAGATTAGAATAGGTGAAGGGCTTGTGTGTGGGTCTATTACAAGTAGAACAACTGTGAACGAAACCACCTAAATCTAAACCGATAGCGTACTTAATCTTACCGCAAAAAGATTGAGCGTTATATTATTGTAAAAACCGGCCAAGTGCGAGTCGGACTCGCGCACGAAGGGTTCCGTACCATTATTTAGAAAAACGAACAAAAAAATAACTTTTTTGTATGAGAGGGGCTCCCATACAAAAAAGTTATTTGTTTGCTCGTTTAAACATTTAAACTAAACTATATATAATACTTAAACATTTATTTTATTCTGTTTTTAGTATTTGTTTATAGCAGCAACAGAAATACATAATCTGTAGAAATTTCAACTGGCTAACTATCACGGTTCATGAGATACAGCCTGGTGACAGACGGACGGACGGACGGACGGACGGTCGGACGGACAGACAGCGAAGTCTCAGTAATAGGGTCCCGTTTGACCCTTTGGGTACGGAACCCTAAAAATGGAATAATGCATGTTGAAATAAATGGTTTGTTTTTTTTCTCATTTTTTTTTTGTTGTATCTTTCAACCTTTTTCACTGTCACACGAACGAATAATATTTTCAGAAAAACTCTTCATAAAACAACTTGACACTTTAGTCACATACCGTACCTACTAGTACACGCAAAAACTGTTGTAGATTTGCAGATAATGGCTAATTCCTTACAAAGTGGCGCGAAGGACAGCATGAGAACCGTTACCAGATTGATATCAAGTAATTGTTATATTAACAGTTCAAGTTGTTCCCACAGACCATAGACAGCTAACGGAAACAGCGCAATACTTGAACCTTCGAATTATGTTGAGACTTGATCAGATCTTTGAAAATCACACCTTTAATTACCTACTATGTTTAATTGAACATGATTGAAGTGACGATTAAAACGAACTGAACCAGAAAAGCATTGAGTACTTGTACATAATTTGGAAGAACCTTTTAAGTATTTGATAGGATGAATTTCTTTTTTTCATAGTTTTCATTGACACCACATAAACTGCTGGAATATGTAAACGAATTCAATTGTTGGAATCCATTGACATCCATTGAGATATTTTAACAAACACTTATAAAGTGGATGTGGCAGAAAAGAGACTGAACGGAACTTTGGTGTACCTAAATGTGCATTTATAAAGGATGGTATTTAAAAGTACTTCAATTTATTCCCACTTCATTTACCTAATTTTGTCTGTGTTCCACCAAATATACTGAATGTGCACCAAAATATGTTCATTAAAATATGTCATAACGAGCATCTATTTAACAACTGTTGGTAAAAATAGTAATACATCTAATTTTAAAAACAAGCATTTGTTTTTTTAGTTTTACTTCAGATAATGCACTGCAAAATGTATTTGAATCAAACACCAATTAATGTCCAATGTAGCTTTATTAATAAAAAAACCTAACCTAATATTTTGTGTAACATTCAGGAATATTTGGTGCACGATCAGTATTTTTCGGGGTAGAATAAAATAGTTATTGTTACAATAGAATATTTGCAGCGCACTACAATAAAGTGTTATATCTTGGTGTTAATTTGGAATTTGTTTGATGTAACATATTTTGTTGGCCGAGTAGTTTAGTTATAGTAAAACAATTAAACGGGTTTAAGATCAATATTTTAGAAATGCATACATAGATGTACCTTTAGATTTTTGGTGAACACAAAAATATTATCCATTTATAAATAAGTAGCTGTCCGGCGCAACTTCGTTTGCGTCACATTTTCCCAGTTTTCGCAACATTTTTCTTTGCGCCACTCCTATTAGTCTTAGCGTAATGATATATAGCCTATAGCCTTCCTCGATAGATGGGCTATCAAACACTGAAATAATTTTTCAAATCGGACTAGTAGTTTCAGAGCCTATTCAATGCAAACAAACAAACAAACAATCAAATCTTTCCTCTTTATAATATTAGTTTAGATTTAGATAGGTGTAATCACAGACTGCCTCGTTGCCGTTGGCAGAGTGGTCGCAAGCAAAACTGCTGAGCATGGGGTCCTGGGTCGATTCCCGTTTTTACATCAAGAATTTCTCAGTAGCATCCACGGAGTCTGGATTCGCCCCCTATTACATGGGACTTAAAACATAACTGCCGAAATGTGTATAATATTCAGTACTCCCCTTTTTTTTAAGATGGGATATCGTCAAATGACTTCCCCCGCTCTGGGCGGAGCGGAAGGGAGTGTCAGACTTGACTGACTAAAACCCATCCATGTTCCTTCTTAGCCCTTTGTGTTCCTGGGCCACGGTATCTCTTTCGAACAACCCGCAGCCCTGGCAGGCTTCGGCCCTCTCGGACCCCTTCCGATTTGCTGACATCTCCTTGAGGCGCGCGTGGAACACGAACGGTGGCCGGGAGCCACTGGTTGCCCCCCGACGCCCGGGGCGTCTCCCGCGGCGGCTGGGACGTGACGTTCTCTCCCTCTCACGTTCCGCCACCTCCTTCGCTAGCATGACTGCTTTGCAGAAGGAGGCGACGGGTTCCCATTCCCTCTCGCTCCGGACCATGGATTGAACCAGGGCCGGACGCGAGAGGTCGCCGCTACGAGGACACGGTGGTACTCCCCTGCCTTACCCTTCGGAGATTTCAGGCGTGATGTTATTTTATGTATTCAGATTACATTATATAAGCCAAATTCTTCCGCGATCTATGTAAATATAAACGATGAACAGTCAATACAAGGATGAAGCAAGAATCATATTTCACAACAAAATTGTGTATTTATTTGGTTTCTTCCGCTCGTTCGAACGCAACGGGAACTTTTAAATGAATGCTCCGTCTCAAATGACAGCAGAACTGGAGAAACGGATCCATTTTAAAGGAACCCATTTGTTTCCCGTTTGTTTTAGTAATGGAAGGAAATATTCTGTGGATTTTTCATTCTCTTTGTGATTCGTAGGAAAATATAGATATGATTTTCAATGTATTTTTCTGTGACAGTTTTCATGGCGCTTAAAAATAAAAGGGTATGGATTCAACTTGAATTAATGAAATGAATGAATGATGAATGAAATGAATTTAAAACATAAAGTTTGTGAAACAGTGAAGCTTAAATATTTACATATTCTAAATCCCAGAATATTAAAAAAAAAAGTATTAGGATAATGGATTTCAGACGTGCAGTTGAAACGAAGTACTTAATTTCGTGGTGGCTTTCAATACGCAGCTTGGTAGCTTTTCCACTTAAATCACCTGAATTTTTAAAGTTTCTCAAATGACTCACGAAAATTCAAAAACATTGTTAGCTACTAAGTACTTACTTAAACTTCAAAAACCCAGAGAAAATAACAATAATGACAAATATAAAAACGAAAGTCAAAGTACGTATTAACGAGGCTATGTCGTAATTCCCCATATAAAGCGCTATTACATACAATAACACCATCAATTCTAACTTTACACCTTATTAAGGGTAATCGCCATACATGAAGTTTCAAACAATAATAATAGGTCTTTACCTATGAAATTGCCGTATTGCAGTACAGACTTTTTCAAACAAAAAAAGTTTTGATTGGCTATGAGTTCTAAATTCTAATTAATTTTGTTTTTAAAATATGACATTCTATTTACAAAATCAGTCTTTTGTTTATTGATTAGCGTTGTATTTTCATTACATTTCAACATTTTTCCTCATAATGGATACTTTGAAATTTCGTGTAATTATGGAATATGAGTTCCGTCGTGGCACCAACGCGGCACAAACGACCCGTAACATCAACGACGTTTACGGAGAGAACTGTACAAACGAACGCACAACCCGTTATTGGTTTGCTCGGTTCCGTTCTGGGAATTTTGACTTGAAAAATGAACCTCGTGGTCGTCCGGAAACTTTGGTCAACAATGATGAATTAAAGGTGATTGTTGAAGCTGATGAAACTCAATCTACAGCTGAGCTGGCAGCAGCTTTTGATGTTAGCATTAAAACAATATTGGTCCATTTGCGACAGATTGGCAAGATAAAAAAGCTTGATAGATGGGTGCCCCACGAACTTAACGATCGCCAGCGCAACGTACGCGTCGAGGCTTGCCTTGCGCTGCTTAACAGGCACAGAAATGAAGGAATTTTGAACCGAATTGTTAGGTGCGACGAAAAATGGATTCTTTTTGACAATCGAAAGCGCTCAGCAAGTTGGTTAGATCCTGGTTCGGTACCAAAGCAATGTGCAAAACGAAAAATGACCCCTAGAAAGGTGATGGTCACAGTTTGGTGGTCTAGTGCTGGTGTGATTCATCTTAGCTTTTTACAAAACGGCGAGAGCATTACTGCAGATGTGTACATTGAAGAACTGACCACAATGATGGCGAAACTCGCACGTCTGCAACCAGCTTTGGTCAATCGGTCGTCTCCACTGCTACTTTACGACAACGCGCGGCCCCATACTGCACAACAGACCGTCTCTAAGCTGCATGAGTTGGGTTTGGAAGCTCTCCCTCATCCGCCATACTCACCAGATCTTGCGCCTTCCGACTATTACTTTTTCCAAAATTTGGACAACTTTTTAGCGGGAAAAAAATTCAATTCCCGAGAGGCAGTACAAAACGCCTTTGAAGAGTTTGTTGTCTCCCGTCCAGCTGATTTTTTCAAGAAGGGCATCCATAAACTGCCACAGCGTTGGCAAAGATGCATTGATTGCAGGGGTGATTACTTTGAATAAAAGAAATAAATAAGTTCGAAAAAAAAACACTTCAACTTTTTTCAAACAAAACGGCAATTTCATAGGTAAAGACCTAATATTAACATTGTTAGTACGCATGTAATGACGGAAATATTGTCATTATTGCCAACAGCGTCGGTACAGTCCTGTTACAAATTATTTTACCTGTGACAGCTGAAAGCCAACAGCTACCCTAAAACAGGTAGTATACAGACTACTGTCATGTTGACAGATTTAGGAACCCAATACCAATGTATAGTAACCACATCATCATCATCATCAGCCTATAATGTTCCCACTGCTGGGACACAGACCTCCTCTCTATGAGAGACAGTGGGCTGTAATCCACCACGCGGGCCCAGTGCGGGTTGGTAGATGTCACATGTCTTCGAATTTTTAGTTCTAGAACATGCCGGTTTTCCTCACGATGTTTTCCTTCACCGTTTTTGAGGGCAGCGGTGATGAAATAAATTACACAAAGTAATTCGCCTGTCTGGGTTCTAGGTTCTGCTTACTGCTCGTAAGTCGGGGCTGCCACCACTTGGCCACCGCTGCTTGCTGACAGTAACCACAATTAACATATTTTGCTCTTCCTTTTCTCACACACTTTTATCTACATTTCTTTTTCATTTATCCTTTCGCAAGTCTACTGGTAGAAAATTCTTAAGAAATAAGCAGTATCTTTGTAATCAAAAATTCCTGTAAAATAAATAAAGTTCAAAGGGACATTGACAGTGATGACAAGTCATGTTTAAAATATTATCTGTGAACGGACTGTACATTAGAAAATTCGCGCGGGAAAAACAGCGGCCATTGCCTACAGCTACAAAAACTTACCGAGGCCTACGTACGATGCATTGTTCAGCCTATTCTAAGAAATTCTTACAATGTAAGTAGGAATAGGTTTTGTTAGAATAAGGAGAGGCGATGGTTAATAGTAGGTTTTAAACAGTGTTGACAGCAATCTTTTAGGTAGGTAGATTTTGTATAGCTTTTCTAAATAAGTACCTACATATCTAAACTAATATTATAAAGAGGAAAGATTTGATTGTTTGTTTGCATTGAATAGGCTCCGAAACTGCTCGTCCGATTTGAAAAATTCTTTCAGTGGTATATAGCCCATTTATCCGGGAAGGCTATAGGCTATATATCATCACGCTACGACCAATAGGAGTGGAGCAGCAATGAAAAATATTGCAAAAACGGGGAAAATGTGACGCAAACGAAGTTGCGCCGGACAGCTAGTGTGGTCATAATTGGCACCTGTAAAATAGCTGTTTTTATACGCGCTGGTACCAAAACAAAAGAAATAAAGGAGTAAATGACGCCGTGACGTATAACAGGAGAGAATGGAAGAAGGAAACGTGTAGAAGTGGACAAGGGCAGGAAGATGATGATCCGCTGGTGCTCGGGTGGAGAAACCGATTTTTCAAAGATATGCGACCTAGCTAGATCGATATTTCGCCCCCGTAAACGCATAGGTATTGCAACTATCATCGAAATCGTTAGAGCTATTTTTAAGACTGTGATTACATAATATGTACAAACATTGCTCATTTAATAGAATAAGTAGTATAGGACTAAAAAGCTTATCTATATTTAACAACAGTTCATTTTATATACAAAAGAATATTTTTTTTAAATAATCTTTACCCTTTTTCTGGGTTCCGCCGCAAAAGGATAAAAAGAGGTTAAATTTAAAGTCTAAAAATAACACTGATTGTAGCCGAATAAAATCTTGAAACTGCCTTTTGGCCTTCAATATTTCACAACAAATTAAAGAGCCTCCTAAAATTAAATTACTGTGAGAATACACAATAACGCAGTTATTTTATCCTCATTCTTAACCTACAATCTTTAATTTCCACCTTGACAAATAGTCATTGACCTCTTAAATCATAAACTAAAATTGTCTTTTTCATTGTTGCCATTCTAGAAAAATATTTATTTTGTAAATTGTGTCCGCATTTATGGTTCGTTTCCCACGTTATTAATTGTTTATCACTTGGTTTATAATTTATAATAATTGGAGCAACTCTTGCCAAACACGTCGATCTGGCAACTATAACATATCATCACCATCTGCCTAGCTAGCCTTTTCTCAAATATGTTTGGGTCGGCTTCCAGTCTGAACGGACGCAGCTGAATTCCAGTATTTTACATGGAGTTACTGCCTATCTGACCAACCACTACTACTACTACCTAAGTTAGTTAGTACTGGGTAATAAGACTGGTTGTCAGTCGTTCGGGCCACTAAATACCTGTAATGACTGTCAAAGATCTACAAATGACAGCCGGGACCAACAGCATAACGTTCTGTCGTCTTGTGTTTCGGAAGCAAGGAGGAAACTCTGTTTGTAATGGATGGTCACCCATCCAATGACCAACCTTGGCAAGTGCGGCTTCATCTAAAGATCGACCCGTGTGGCTGTTATTA
Organism: Cerastis rubricosa; assembly: GCA_949152445.1. Classification (NCBI taxonomy): domain Eukaryota; kingdom Metazoa; phylum Arthropoda; class Insecta; order Lepidoptera; family Noctuidae; genus Cerastis; species Cerastis rubricosa. The sequence continues at coordinate 9,134,737 of OX424547.1, forward strand.
TTTAGCCACGAGCTCCTCTACAACCACCACATTCCAGTTACTGTGTAATAAAGATACTCCTTAGTTACAATAAATTAGAGCAAGTCTTGCTAAAGATGTGTATCGTGATCTAGCAACTTTAGCATGGCAACGAACCTGTCCAATTATATTGCATTCTGGGACGGTTACGCTAAAATGCAGGCACGAAGTACAATCTATACAGTGTTAGTTAAGAAACTAAGGTATTTAAGTTTAAATTAATGATAATTTTAAAGTTGAATCACCAGAGGACTAAGATCGTTTTGTTCCCGGTTCTCGATTTTAGAGGGTCTGTTTAATTTTGGAGACAATGATTATTAGAGATATTCTGTATGGTGTCGGACGTAAAGAATAGCACCATCCCATATCTTCCCGTGGGTGTCGTAAGAGGCGACTAAGGGACTTGCCAGAGAATGGACAGCAGCGTTCTCTGCGTTTTTGTAACAACCGTACTGCGATCGCCAACCCGCCTGCCAAGCGTGGCGATTATGGCAAAACCCCCCATAATGTCAATGTGGCGAGACTTGGGGGAGGCCTATGTCCAGCAGTGGACGTCTTATGGGCTGAAATGATGAATGATGAATGAATTATTAGATTGGTAAATTTCAATATATCGATTCTAATGTTCGAAGCTACTTAAAAAAGAATATAGTGTCGATTGTTTTTAGTTAGGTTTTAATACCGATAAAGTATGCCTTTAATGAACTAATGTAATCCGTTCCGAACCGTTAAACAAACCTAATAGGAATGAAAATGTTGTAGCACTTAAACCTAATGTCAAAAGCCCAATTATATCAGATCTCGCAAGCTAAACCAAACAATAGTAAAATAAAGACGCAACTCAAAATCAATACTGACAACTGACCAGCATTACAGTCCATTATCTACGTTACAATAACCACAGTACAAGACAAACAGTAATACAATTGCACGATGCACTGTGGAAACTGTTTCACAATACTAAATTACTGATCCCATCTCAACGGATAATTTCTACTTATTGCGAAGTTTTAATTGCAAATATAATGAGCATGTTGCTAATGTGTAAAACAGTTTCAATTTCGTTTTATGTGGTTTTTTTTCGGTTTTTGACTTTTACTCTGTATTGTTGAGTCTGAAATTGTTATTTAAATTTCGAAACTCGCACGCACTTGTGTTGATATTTATCGTTAATTTCTACTAGTCTACTCCGTAAAACTTTTCGTCTCTAAAATAAGTTGAAGGCTGAAGAAGGAACTTTTTACGATACCTTGTTTTATTTGCTACCTAGGTGTGGAACGTGTCCACTTTGTAAGGAGACCTGACTTCCCCGTAAACACTATCAAAAAGGGAATCTTTGGGGTAAACTTAGGTTCACAGGGAAACTAATGTATGTTGAGTATGAATGTAGGTGGCTATAAGAGTAGAGGAACACCAAAGAAACGATGCATGGACTGTGTGAAGGATAATATGTCTAGAAAGAAGGTGAGTGCTGAAATTACGAGTAATAAGTACAGAAGTATGGAAGAAGAAAACATGCTGCGCCGACCCCAAATAAATTGAGATAAGAGCAGGAGGATGATGATCAGGAGTCACACACTTTTATCAAATACGATAGATCGACTGCCCAAAAAAATTCATAATTTAAGTATACAAATCCTCTGCTACAGTTTTTGTTATCGAACTCTTCCGAAACGCCTTGACCGATTTTATAATGTTTTTTGTGTATATTTGGTAGGTCTGAGAATAGGTCATAGGCTATATTTGATACCCCTAAAACACATCAAAAATTTCCACTCGAACGCAGTCGCGGACATCAGTTACTTTTTTAATATTATATTATATTTCGTAATACTTAAGTTTTTAAAAAGAAACTGTACAACAACAAACATCTGTTTCTACAATAATGATATTCATATCTATGTAAAAAAGTAGGTATAATTAATTAGAGTAATTAAATCAAATCTTAATACACAAGGCGAATAATTCTAAGTGTAATTTTCATATGTTACATGTACCACCGGCTTAACACCTCTTTTAAGAACGGAAGCATGACGATGTTATGTAAAAAATAATAAAATTACATGAAATAATGGCAGATGACTAGCTCATTATTTATCTGTGGGTTTGACGCTCTAATTACCTTTACATCAGTTTTACTACGCGGTGCCTTTTGTGAAGTACCGAATTATTCGCAGAGGTAGGCAAAACTTGTGGTTATTTTGGCAGGCAAAACTTTTTTGTTGTTATTGCCTTTTGGTAGCGGTGAGATGGCAACAAAATATAATTTAGGGCTGAAAGTAGATAATATAGTAGAGTAGATAATAATTATTTAATTGTACCTACACCAAAATTAAAACTTTTCCGATCAAAATTTAATTCTACGGTTACAATGGCGGTCATCTTCCAGACTATCCTTACTGGATAGACTGTGCGCACAATAATATTAATATACACAATAATATTAGATGCTTTTTTTAACAAAAGAAAAATCACTTTCATTACGAAACGCAATATTTGCAAAATTAGCACCGTTTTCAATAAAATCAAATCGATTGAAATGCAAGGTTTGATTTTCCTGATCCGGATTTTAATAATTATAGGCAACAATCACAAAAGCCTATCCTTCCTATTCATTTCCTGACCTTTTTTTCAAGTAAATAACATCGTCAATCATCGTCATCCTATATTTACAACACACGACCCAGTTAACAAAATTCTCTACGAAAAAACTACAAAACATTAATTATACACACGCAAACACTCGCATGTTGGCTCGCGTTCCATCAATTTAATAGTAAGCTGTTTTTTCACTATCAAAGAAATCATAATTATATTGTCGTTTATTCTAGACATGCGTGTTTTAATCCGGCAATCACCTTCACATTTCCTTATGAAGACAATTGAATCTATTGTCCAAGGGTGGAAAAAGAACAATGACTCCTTACCGCAAATTTTCTCCAAACTTCGTGATTTGCGGTATTTACAAGTAGGTACAAGGTACAACTTCAATTTCACTTGTCAATTTGCCTGTAAGTATACCTCATTACGTTCAAGTTTTGCGGTAACGTCTTTGCCGCAAAGAATACGCGTCGGAAACAAATTGGCGGTAAATTGTCGCGCGTATTTTTTTCGTTCCGCGCCGCTTAATAACCATCAAGAATTTTCATGCTTTGTTTAATGTGTAAATCAGGAAGATATTGGCACTTGCGTGTTATCATTTTGCTTTTCAAATAGACAATCTCAAATATCGGCAAAATTCACATACGATATGTGAAAAAAAAACATAAAATTAAAACTTACCAAGAAATACGTAAATCTTCATTGTAGGATTAAAACAGCTTGCAACACTGACACAAGTTTAAAAGTAACAGACTTAGTTCGAAGTTCGAATATATTTGAACAGCGGCGTTCGACGTGGTCCGTCGCCGAGCCGCGTGTGTTGGATGCGCTAGCGCAGCGGCAGTGGACGGTAGCGCCTTCACTTTCTATGTGGTGGGGTGGGGCTCAGGAGTACCGGGAAACCAAGGGTTTGTTGACATTACTACATACAGCATACGCACGAACGCGTAATCGGATGAATTCATTAATGTAGTGATCGATGTTGCACAATGACCGAAATTCTAGTATACATTTTATTTTAGACGTCGGTTCTTGGCCTTCATTTTTGTTAATAGTTTATGCCTCTACCAAACGCGGCAGGCCAGAAGGAGATGCCGGGATAAGTTGGACTCTTTCTCAAAGGACTGGCCTACAATCGCACTGGATCGCGAAAAGTGGAAGAAGGGAAGAGAGGCCTTTGCCCTGCAGTGGGACAGTATAGGATTATAATTCATAATAATTATGTCTCTCACTAAACTAGGCGCTCCGCACATACAAGTAGATGTCAGGAGATGCATCATTATCACAATGTACAATGTTCTGCAACAATTTGAAACGTAAGAAATTTTGCATGATTTGAAGGTAGTGAATAGGTATTTTAAATCTCCTTCAAAGATCGAAAACCAACCACTCATTTACCTGTTGCTCTAAACAATTGAATCGTCAATTTAGAGGCACCAACTTATAAAAGCGATATCTTTATACTCTAAATATATGTTTCGGGCAGCCAAAATCTATAATATTAAGGTAGAATAAAGGTATTATATGCTCTTGTTATTATGCTCTGTATGGTGTCGGACGTAAAGAATAGCACCATCCCATATCTTCCCGTGGGTGTCGTAAGAGGCGACTAAGGGACTTGCCAGAGAATGGGCAGCAGCGTTCTCTGTGTTTTTTTTGTAACAACCGTACTGCGATCGCCAACCCGCCTGTCAAGCATGGCGATTATGGCGAAACCCCCCAAATTGTCAGTGTGACTTGGGGGAGGCCTATGTCCAGCAGTGGACGTCTTTTGGGCTGAAACGATGATGATGATGAAAGGTATTATAACACTACGTAGGTAGAACATTCCAGGGAGTCTATCAGTTTGGTCCCTCCATCTTGATATCATGAGGGAGGCACCAAGCATTTTGTTAAAATGTTATGTATATGATGAGGTAGCTAAAATTATAGCAAAGGTAGGAAATAGTTATTATTTCTTCATATATGTATGATAGACATAGACTTGCCTAGGTTGGTCTGTGAATGGGTGACCATAATTACATATCGAGTTTCCTCCGTGCCTCGGAAAGCACGTTAAGCCGTTGGTCCCAGCTGTCATTTGTAGATCTTTGACAGTCGTTACGAGTAGTCAGAAGCTAAAAGTCTGACATCCAGTCTTACCAAGGGGTATCGTATTACCCAGTTACTGGGTTGTGGAGGTCAGATAAGCAGTCGCTTCATGTAAAATACTGGTACTCAGCTGCATCCGGTTAGACTGAAAGCCGACCCCAAGATAGTTTGGGAAAAGGCCAGGCAGATGATGATGAGACATAGACTTGGTCCCTTCATTTTGACGGTCACGATTATAGTAGTAGTCAATTCATTGGTCGCCTGTTGCTGCGTTTTTCTTTCAAGGGCTTCATAGGATCGCCCTGTATCACATGAGACTCAAATATAAAAATTGAAATATGGGTGTGTTGTATGGGTGACTAGTTATTAGTGACCGATACCGGCTATTGTGTTATTGAAGTGAATGAGTATAAAAAAAATGTTTATTTGGGAAAGTTGTTTGTTATCATGAGTACAATCACGTGTTTAAGTATCGGTCATTAATTACCCGTCACCCTATATTTATTGGTTTAGCACAAGCCAATAATATCAAATTAAGTTAATTTTTTCACTCTGTTTTCTCAAAGCACCACAAACATTCGAACATTATTCCATTCATCAGTACAAAAATCCAATTCAGGGTTTCTATAAGTATTCTCTGCTAGTCTGCCTAATCCTTCGGGGCTTATAGGCGTGATGTTCAATTATGTGTTACATGGTAAGGTCCAAAAGTTTCATTTTCGTTATCAGAGATACAAAGCTGTACCCACAGTAAAATCTAATATTTTTGTCTCCCTTTAATTCAACCTATTTTTGTGTGGATCCACGTATGATCTTTATTTCAACCTATTTGTGTGTGGCTCTGTATGATGCCGGACGTAAAGAATAACACCATCCCATATCTTCCCGTGGGTGTCGTAAGAGGCGACTAAGGGATTTGCCAGAGAATGGGCAGCAGCGTTCTCTGTGGTTTCGTAACAACCGTACTGCGATCGCCAACCCGCCTGCCAAGCGTGGCGATAGTGGCAAAACCCCCCAAAATGTCAATTTGGCGACACTTGGGGAGGCCTATGTCCAACAGTGGACGTCTTTTGGGCTGAAATGATTATGATGAATGATGATGATTTGTGTTTGGATCCACCTACAATCTTTATTTCAACCTATTTGTACCCTCATCGCTGTCACTGTGGTGAAGCTGTCAACAGCCTCGGACACCACGGCCTGTCATGCAGCCGAAGTGCGGGCCGTTTTGCGCGGCACGCGAACATAAATGACATCATCCGTCGAGCTCTTGTTACCGTCGGCGTTCCAGCTATCTTAGAGCCCAATGGCTTGGCACGCGACGATGGCAAAAGACCGGACGGCATGTCGTTGTTTCCTTGGAAGATGGGTAGGCCTTTAGTGTGGGACGCAACATGCGTCGATACTCTTGCGCCATCACATCTTCCAAGCTCATCGTGCTGTGCTGGCGCTGCCGCTGCGGCTGCGGAGAACCTCAAGCGGCGTAAATATAGTAACCTTTGTGGTAACTATATTTTCGAGCCGTTTGGGGTTGAAACTCTGGGGCCGTGGGGTCCGAGTGCTCACAGCCTTTTTAAGGAAATCTCCAAACGCTTAGTTGACGCTTCACGTGACCCAAGGGCTGGCTTTTACTTTGGCCAGAGGCTAAGTGTTGCTATTCAACGTGGCAACGCCGCCAGTCTCTTGGGCACGTTACCAGCTGACAGCGTTGAGGAGGAGTTTTTTGACGCCCTTTTATAATTTGTTGTTATTTTAGTTTTAATTATCTAGTTTTATGTTTAGTATTTAATTTAGATTTAGAAATTAGTATTTTAATAAGTATGAAATAAAAGCACAATAGAAATTTATACAATTATAATAATAGAATGTCATAAGGTAAACCTTTAGAAAAACGGTTTTAATCAACAAATTTGTGTTTGGATCCACCTCTGATCTTTATTTCAACCTATTTGTGTTTGGATCCAGCTATGATCTTTAATTCAACCTATTTTTGTCACAATCAACCAATTTTTTTAATTCTTAATTTTCTAGTTGAAGCCGGCAACTTTTGGACCTTGCTGATTACTAGCTGCTCAAAAGGCAAGAACATAATACTTTGTGTGTTTAAGTATGTACCTTCTTGGTATATGTGCAGTAAGATAGCCTCTTCGTAGATGGCTAGTCAGATATAACCCAGACATGCTGCGTAGCCTCGATTCATTAATTTCACTTGTTTTCTCGAAAACTGGTAACATTGTGTTTGCTTTCTGCAAAGATAAGGTTTTTGCTGTGTTGTTATGATGTTTCTCTTTTGTAACCCCTTTTATTATAAGGCCTTAGGTTTTCTGGGATAATTTTAGTGTAGATTGGTTAATCCTGGGTTGGATTCCCTGGTCGGCCAAATTGTTATGAGGCTTTTCCATCTGGTACTTTTCCGTATCCGTGTGGGTGTGGGTTTGTATCCGGTTGATTTTTTTTTTTTTTTTTTTTATTAATAAATTTTCAATAGGCTCGCTCTGTATTAAATTGGGCTTAAACACATCTGCTGGTCAACCATGACGTCTTAAAACATTATTGTTTTACTCTTTTTCCAGTGTGAGAAAAAGATGGCGGTAGACATCCTGTATAGCTCCGTCTCTTTCCCAAACTGGAATAAGAGTAAAACAATACTGCTTTATGACGTCATGGTAGACCAGCATGAGAGATGTACGTGTTTTTTTATACTAAACTATAGCTGTCCGGCGCAACTTCGTTTGCGTCACATTTTCCCCGTTTTCGCAACATTTTTCATTGCTGTTCCACTCCTATTGGTTGTAGCGTGATGATATATAGCCTATAGCCTTCCTCGATAAATGGGCTATCTAACACTGAAAGAATTTTTCAAATCGGACCAGTAGATTCGGAGCCTATGATTGCATAGGCTCCGACACAAACAAACGAACAAACAATCAAATCTTTCATCTTTATAATATTAGTTTAGACAGGCTTGCGTTTGGCGCAACTCGCCTGATGTGAAGCGATGGTGAGGCCTGGGGTGGAGCACGCTTGTCTAGAAGAAACCGATTCACTTGAACTTTGAAGAGATCCAGGTTATAATGATCAGGGAACAGAGAAGCCGGCAGTAAATTCCACGGACTTGCAGTTCGCACAAAAACTGAATCCATTTTAATTTAATTTAATTTTAATTTTTTGAAACTAATCTAATTTAATTTAATCTATGGTATTTAATTGAACTCAGTGTAATATATTTAGCTTTTTTTTAAGTTTTTCAAACAACTGTTTTTTTAATATAATTATTCAATTGTGTAATTAACTGCGCATAATGAAAAGCATGCGGTGCTTTTCTGTAAGTGATGAGGCGCTTAGTTTTAAGTTTACAATGTGCAAATTATTATGTAACAGTGTACCTCATTGTTGACAAGCATAATAAATCAAAAATGCAAAGCGCTTTGTCCAGTTTTACGTGGACTATCCGAACACCTCTGCCTAACCGCTTGGCAAAACAGGCGTGGTATAATGTTATTTTTAGAAAAAAAATGTTCTTTTTTGTAACATCTTGTTGCAACATACATATTTTAAAATATTTTTTTGGCATAATGACTAAAAGTGCGTCAATCCGCTTTCTAGATCATCTAATAAGAGATACCTATTTACATTTTAGATTGCCATTCTAGGCTAATACAACTAAACGGACACAAATAAATTATCCATTTGCATCTTTTATTGGACAACACTAAAACGTAACATCCTCATTATAGATATTACTTCATTGATTCAATAATCAAATAAGTAAAAATATTATGTTAAGTTATAAAATTATAATCTAAGGTGTTTTAGACCATCCGATCTGTCTTAAATAGTAATAAGAATGTTTAAAAAGGTTATACCTACAGTAGAATGATTCACGACTGTAATTCTCGAAGGGTTGAGCAGAGTTGTACCCAAAATTACACAAACATTTCGCCAGTTATTTTGAGCGTTTACACCTTACGGCATTTCTTACAAACTTTCAAGTTCTTATTTTCCGAAATGACTGCACCGATTTTAATTAAATATAATACGCATAAGCAGGATACATAGGTTTAATAAATTACAAAAAAAAAAACAATTTTAAAATGTCTTTAAAAAAAATAGATATTTGCAAATTTCTGTTTGTATAGATAATTTATAATCGGTTTAATTTAGCTGTAACACTATTTTTCGTAAATGTTTTTAGTAACTTTTTACACCTATGTATCCTGCTTACGCGTATGAAGTTTCATTAAAATCGGTTCAGTCATTTCGGAAAATAAGGACTTGAAAGTGTGCATGAAATTTTGTAAGGCCTAAACGCTTATAAGTCCCCTGTTATGGGGGCGAACCTAAATTGCCATCAACTGGGCACAAATCCAAATCCGTGGCTTTATCTTAAGGAAAACTCAATAATACTTTGCCCAACCTGGGAATCGAAGCTCAACAGTCCACTTTCTTTTACTTTTTTTTTGACGATTGTGAAAGACTAGGTAGTTCAGTGATCACCATGGAAATGTCACGTTAGTCTAACATGGAAAAACAGTCCGTTGATGATCCAATTGTGATGGTTTCACTCATTAAAAGTACCAGGAACACATAAGATTACGTCGGTGTGTCCGTTGATTTGTAACACTCGATTACATCTCCATTCTTTGATTCAGCTTACGTGATGTCACGGAACTTAGAAAGTCTATTATTTTTACTGCAAATAGTGCAGAACGTGATGTTTCTAGTTAATTGAAATTGTAGCAGCTTAGGCAATGATTCAAGTTCCATGGAACAACAGGGACAAAAAAAAACCAGTAGTCTAAGCGTACACGCTTAGATCTTCTGAACTGCGCAACTGATTTTGAAGCGGTTTTCATCAATAGACAGAATTATTCATGAGGAAGGTTCATATGTTAGTTTATCCCTGAAAATCACATCAAATTTTCAGCAGGCAGCAGCTAGTTATCAATAACCAATTTCACTTCCGTAGGCAAAATACGCGCTTAGGACGTGGAGTTGCCGACACCAGGTTACCATGAGGTCTTAAAACATTATTGTGTTACTACGTTTCCAGTATGGGAAAGAGATGGCGCTAAATATCCTGTATAGCTCCATCTCTTACCAACACTGGAGTAAGAGTAAAACAATACTGCTTTAAGACGTCATGGTCGGCCAACAGCCCGTCATACAATACAATACGATTAACTTATCTAGATTATGCAATACTGTTATATGTTTGTTAGTTAGGATTGTTAGACGGAAGAAAACCGAAAACCTACTAAATCGATACAGCACAGCACTACGCAGGGACGCTATGAATTTTCTCTCTTGACATTCGACGATTTCGCGGCAATAGTGTTTCGAGTGTATTTTATTGTATAAAACTACATGATTAATTTGTTTATTATAACTTTATTAATTACTAATAGCATGTAGGAGGTGATCTTGGAAACTACTGATGCGATTCCGATTTGTTTCCACTAATCGGAATCTACATTATCGCCGAGTCTAAAATTTGTATGTAAAACGATCACGTGGGATATATTACGACCAAAACACGAGAGCAGCCATGGGCAATAGTTATTTGTGCAACAAGAGAGCAAAGTTGGTTTTTGCCGCGAGTGTTGATTTTGAATCCCGAGTAAGCGAAGGATTCTATATTTGAATCACGAGCGTAGCGAGTGATTCTAGGTTAGAATCCTGAGTGCAGCGAGGGATTCAAAGACACGAGATGCAAATAACTTTGGTCTCGTGTAGCACATACAACTTTTCACTTCAGCAGCGAGAACAAATAATCTAAAGGTAAAAAATACAACTTGGTAATATTTAAACCACATGTATATTTGTAAAAATTAAAAGTTAAAAGTAAAATTATTGCAGTTTTGCAAATTAAAAGTAACAGTTTTATTTGGAACCGATATTGTTGTGTTAGCGACTTGCGTTTGAGTATTCGCTGCGATTTCAGCTTCCTTACTTGTGGATTGTGCGGAGGATAGTGAAAGTAGGTGACTCAGCGCCGGTATTCGTGACTCTGGAAGTAGACGGGCGAGACCAAGGATCTGAGGTCTGTTTCAAGCTTATGGTCTCTACTATATGCTTACAGATTTTTGATTTATTTTGGATCGAATCCTCAATATACCCTTCCGCGACCGTATTCGACCTCCATCCGCCGTGTCGTTTTAATGTAGTGAGGTCGGCTCTTGAATCAGCCAAAAGTGTGGCCGAAGTTCGCCGAAAGCAATGTCCAGTGTAAAGCTGAGGTTCCTGTAGCTCTAGAAAAGTGGCTATGTCTCTCGGCATCCCGCCTATTTTGTTGACTCCCATAGGCTGTCTCGAACATTTATCATTATGATACTGCAAGAAAAATCGATCTGTTTTCGTATTAGCAGGGCGTAATCCCTTATATTTCTCAATAATATTTACATGTTCATCGTGAATAACAAAGGACCTGTCAATGTTCGTCTTTGTATTTGGCAAGTTGACTAACAGTAATTTGTCTGAATGCTTTTCGATGGCATTAACAGTTAGATTTAATAGTTCGTTCGTGCGGCATGCTCCATTAATGCCAATTATGAGGATAACCTGCAATAAAAATATTACATGAGTAATTAAAACAGATAAAACGTAGGTACTTACCCACTTTCTTTACATAAGTAAGTAACTCGCATTTAGTTATAACTAGCGACAAGGCCTATGCGACGAATTACAGTAAATAGATATAAAATATACATACTAAAATTATACATTAAAACCACCACCAAGCATAAAGCAAAATGTTAGTGAAAACTACACCAAAATCGGTCCAGTAGTTGCCGAATTTACCACGAACATACAGATATCCAGATAATGATTTGTGTATGTACATACAGTATACATATAGAAAACAGATAGAGATTTGTAAAAAATAATGTTAAGTTACAACTAGGGCCTAAGTAGGTACTATGTCGAAAACTTCACAAATGGGTAGTGTGCACATTTAATATTACTTAATTACTTACTTTTGCAGCGAGAAAATTGCAGTCTGGAGCTTCATTGAGAAACTTTTTAATGTTAGCAGGCGAAAATATTTTGGACTTTTTGGATTTGTGCCCTACTGAAATTCTTTTCAAAAATGCTATAAGTTTGGCATAGGTTTCAATATGCACGTCATCTTTTGTCTTTATTGTGGCTTTCAACATTGAGTAAATACTCCACATTGTAGATGGTTGCCTCGTTTGTGATAATTCTATGAAGTACGATAACAGTACAGTCTCCGAAAAAGTATTTGCACACTTTTTAAGTCTCCATTGATTAAAAATATTATAAGCTTTTAGATATTTTTCGCGAGACTTTTCAGGCAGGAAACTTAATTCTGCATTTTTTACATACTGCTTCAATTCTTCCGGTGTTAAATCGCAGACATCATCACTGGATTCACTCATATTTATTTATTATTATTTTAATAATATCCAACGTGTATCGCACTTTGTAGCTAGCGAACAGAAGAAGAAAACAATAAAAATTTAAAGCCCGCTATTTTTTAAAGATGCGTTCGGAAATTGCACTATTACTAAATTATTCTGTCACAATAAAGATTGTTAAAACTTTAAATAATTATGTAGATACATGATAAACTTCGTATTTTTTACTTCAACATCTCTTTATTTGTTTATAAAAAAATATAATTCGATTATTAAGAGAAAAGTATAATAATTACATTTAACCTTGATTTGAAATTTTATAGATGACGTGTGACCGACGTGTGATGATGACCGAACGTTTTATTGTTGGTTTTTTTTTTGAGCCTATTATATATGGAATTTGAAAATCGAACTTCGAATCAACTTGTTTCTATCTCTTGCTCTTTTCGTATCGAAGTGAAAGTGACAGAACAAAGTGAAGTTCAAATCTTTCGAATGTTGTGAGTAGACCCAGCACTGACTCGGCATTTAAAAAAAATAATTAAAAAGTTACTTTGTCTCACGCTCGCAGCAAAATCGCATTTTGCTCACTGATTTCAGGCAGCAAAACCTACATGTTTGAGCTACTGAAGTGAAAAAGTTTATTTATTTATTTTTATAAATTAACACTTACATTTGTTTTAACAGGTAAGACCCAAGCTAACAAAAGTAGTCATAAACTATAAGTCCAGTCCCAAGTAACGGGTCTGGGTAGAAATACAAGTTACATAGTGGACAACATACTAAGTGTCAGCCTCTGGAATTCTGCCTCTTTGGCAGAATTTCAGAATATTCCAGAGAAGCAAGAAAATATGTCCAAACGCAGAGAGACACTATTGAGTACTCTTACGGCACCAATAAATGGTTGAAACTTTAATAAGTTTGTACGCGTTGCCGGCACTTTAAAAAGCCCCTCCCTCAGTCCCAACCGTAGCCTCCTGTCTGGAACGAGCAATCCCAACGATCCCAAGTTAGTGTGTTTCATTTTGGTATACCTACATCTAAGTATAATTCTATATTTTTTTCTACCGCGTTACTCGAGCTTTTTATGGTGTCGGACGTTAAGAATAGCACCATCCCATATCTTCCCGTGGGTGTCGTAAGAGACGACTAAGGAACTTGCCAGAGAATGGGCAGCAGCGTTCTCTGTGCTTTTGTGACAACCTTATTGCGATCGCCAACCCGCCTGCCAAGCGTGGCGATTATGGCAAAACCCCCCTTATGTCAATGTGGCGACACTTGGGGGAGGCCTATGTCCAGCAGTGGACGTTTTTCGGCTGAAATGATGAAAAATGATGACTCGAGCTTTACGGAAAGGGTGTAGTAGAAAATATATTTAGCGAGAGATTTAATTCTGATGTCAATAATACGTTGAAATCTTTTCGACTTTGATTTTGGCAATCACCAACAGTCACTGGTTATATACATATAAAAATATCCGAATAATTACACAGCTAAGCTAATCTGTCTCGACTATAGTCGTATTAGGAAGTAAGTTGATGTTGAAGACACATAACTTAGCAAAGTAATTAGGTTTACCATCTTGTCATTACCTATTAAACTTATCAACAGACTGCATTTACCTATTATATATATTTATTAATTTTTATTTGCCTATTATATTGCCGCTGACATTACAACTTACTTCAAACTCAGGTTTTATTCACAGCTTTTATGTTCAGCGGTTCTTACGGACATGTAACCGCTTTGAAACTAAATAGTATTGAATATATCGTAATCTAAATGTCACGATTACGTCGGTTTTAACCAGGAAACTTTTAACGTCGCGAAATTAAACATGAGTGTTACAATATGACTAAAATATAAATAACTGAATATGTGAATATGACTGTCTACTAATAGACATTATACTAGACTATCATTTATATATATCGGTTACGAAATGATTGTCTAGTAGTCATATTGATCGTAACTCATGTTTAACAGACAGTCTTTAGCATCTAAAAAAGACACGAGGGAGTCTAAACATTGCACAGTGACATTCTATCGGCAATAATGAAGACGAAAAATTCGGAACGGTATATGATTCAGAATCAGAATAATTTATTTGTTAAACATCGGAACCTATAAACATTAAGGATCTTATAGATTATAAAAGATCTTGCTATGTTTAGTCGTTACAGACATACAAATTTATGTAGAAAAAAAAAGATTGATATTGACATAAGCTACCGGAACGCGTTTGTCAATAAAATTCAATACTGAAGATATTTATTTCAAACTTGCTGTTGTCCGCGACTTCGTTCAGGTGAACATTATGATGTGTACCTATGTGTGAGACAAAAATAAGATAGCCTATGTCATTCCCCAGGATATAATATATCTCCTTGGCAAATTTTCATTACGATCCTATCAGCCGTTTAGTCATGAAAAGGTAACAAACAGAGAGGCAATTTCATTTAGTCAAAAATAAGCTACACACCTACAGTCCAGCCACAGGCATGATAACTGTGAATGGACTGTAATATAATGAACTGGTTGAAAAGGGGAAGTAGTTAAGAAGAATCAAACTGGCTTAAGACTCCAAAAAATACATGAAAGGAAGCCAACACGTTACCTACAATATTTAGTTGCGAATTTTATAGGATTACTAGCTGTCCCCGTTTCGTAACATTGCGTTCAACAACAACCGTTCCCCGTTTTCATAACATTTTACATTGCTGCTTCGCTCCTATTGATCGTAGCGTGATGATATATTGTTCGATAAATCTTCCTTGATAAATTGGGCTATTTATCACTAAAAGAATTTTTCAAATCGGACTTTTAGTTCCTGAGATTAGCGCGTTCAAGCAAACAAACAAACTCTTCAGCTTTATTATTAGTATTAGTATAGATTATGACTACCAAATGTGTTTTTGCACGCGGGGAAATCATACGTTTTTAGAATCTGTAGAGTTGCGAAAAAAGCTTCTTTGTGGATAAATGTAAAAATATTACAGTAGATAATTTAGGCAGGCATTTTGATTGCAGTCACATCCTTATTTTAAAGAATTCATTCTTGTAGAACCGAAGAAAAAAAATGCAGTATCTGATTTATTCTCGTTCTATATGATGCCGGACGTAAAGAATAGCACCATCCCATATATTCCCGTATGTGTCGTAGGAGGCGATATAGGGACTTTCCAGAGAATGAGCAGCAGTGTTCTCTGTGCTTTTGTAACAACCGTACTGCGATCGCCAAGCCGCCTGCCAAGCGTGGCGATTATGGCAAAACCCCCCTTATGTCAATGTGGCGACACTTGGGGAGGCCTATGTCCAGCAGTGGGTGTCTTTCGGCTGAAATGATGATGATGATTTATTCTCGAACAGAACTTTCAGACATATTCAGAAATGTAATTGGCAAAATGCGGCTCTACTAAAGTAACAACTGTGCCTCACCCATCTGCCATAACAATCGTGATAATATGTTTATGTTATCACATATCAGGTTATAACAGTGACACACGTCAGACGTTAAACTCTAAATGTCATCTCCATGGCAACGCAAACGTCTTGAATCTCCGTCAGGCAGTAACATGGATGTATTGTATTTGCTAATTAGCTTGCCTCCAGGCTGTTTACATGTATCCGATCACCTACCTTTGTATGTTGGAGGCTTTTGTATGATCAAAGAAAGACTATTGATTTCAGCTAGGGCCTGAAAGAAACGAAAATAGATGGCATGTTTTTGTGGTGTTTGTGTTTCTAGAAGCGATAGAAAAAATTAAGGTAAACTGTCACAGGTCTGCTGGAAGAGATTGTTGGATTTCTAAACACAACATAAGATGACAAATTGTTTATGACTGTCACTATGATGACCGGTGTTCTTGGTTATCGTACATGCTTTTAATAAATTCTAGGTAAATCTAAGCTAATCTTACTTAGCACATAAACTATCTGAGATTTCTTAATGAAATAAGCGGTACCTACCTTAGTGTGGTTTTATTTGTACGTTATTTATTATATTTTATTATTAGTCTTGTGTGTCCATTAATTAATTATTTAGTATCAAGTTTTTATTTTTAATTATTATCTAAGTGAATAAATAAATAAGGTAGGTATACCTAAATGTATTTTTCATTGCCGGTTCGTTTTTAGGGTTCCGTACCTCAAAAGGAAAAAACGGAACCCTCATAGGATCACTTTGTTGTCCGTCTGTCTGTTTGTCTGTCAAGACCCTTTTTCTCGGGAAAACGTGGAGGTATCGAATTGAAAATAAAATAATTTACTCGGGTCTACGATCCCTTGAAGTTGTGAAAAAAACCAAACTTTCAAGTTAAGATAAAAAAGATACGGCCGTTTATACCGCAAAAAGGTATATTTCGACACTGAATCGCATCAAAATGTATAGGGTACTTCCCGTTGACCTAGAGCTATAAAATTTGGCAACTAATATCGTCTTATTCTACAAGTTCAGGAAAAAGTCTGAAAACTGAACATTTGTAGTGTGGTCATTTGTAATTAAATAATAAAAAAAAAAATCTTTACAAAATACAAATTTATACGGAACCCTCGGTGGGCGACGTCCAACTTGCTCTTGTCCGGTTTTTTTTAAACATTCATTAAACATGGACAACGATGGGGCTCTGGACCACCTCAATGCAAATATTTGCTGAAGTTTCCGTCAGTCAGATTTTCAGAGAATTGAAGATTTTTGTTAGCAGATATATTAAAAAGACAATGATAAACATTATAACGGGGTATATCTAACTAATGGCCCCAATCAATGAAATAAAAATATTCATTACATGCAAGTAATATTACGCGATAGTTGGGATCGACGCCTTTTATTTCTGGCAACGTCACTGCATATTATACATACATTTCTTCGGTATTGCATTAGCGGATTGCACCCGTAATTTGCAAGTAATTAAAACATTGAATTACTTCATGATTTTCACACGTGAATGAGACTGATCCGTATTTCTACGATTAATAACTAACTTAACTAAACTTTCGTCTCGCAGGTCTGCTGGAAGAAATTTCTTTTGAAATAAGCAATATACCTTTGTACTTTCTTATCTTAATGGACTGTCCTTTTAAGTATTTTGTGTACATTAATAAATAAATTAATTGTTAACTAGCTTATCCTGCGGCTTTGCCCGGGACGTAATGAAGGGTTATAAAGTTAAAAAAGATCGTAAGTCTTAACCCAGGACATAGTTTAAGATCACCATGGGAATATAAGTATTGTAAAGAGTAAGTATCATTGTCTCATTATATAAAGTGTAGCAGCAGTAACCACTGTAGTTTCAGTATCTCTCAAATAAAAACATTCATCACATAGCCGTTATGTTGAAAGTTATAATAATATTGTGATGAGTAGATTCTCGAGTTGAATAGAAATCTATTATTATATAAACAACTGGGAAGTGTCGGGAAACTCACATAGAAAGAAAGAAAGAAAGAAGAAAGAAAGAAAGAAAAAATATTTATTTGTCGCAGGGACATGACGTGCATACAAAATGAAAACAGTAAACATAGGTACAAAGCATAAGAAACATTTGTAAGTACAATAACATAAAATATACAACAGTAAGATTTTAAAAATAACAAAATAAAACAGAATTTAAGTAAAAGATGTCAGCTTGCACGTATAGAGAATCATGTTATTTAAATTCCCTTAACTTCCCCATAGTGGCCATAGTTAAAACAATCATAAAACATTTACATGACTCTAACCTAACAACTTCTATTCAAATGAAAAACTAAGACGAGTCTTCTGTACCTAGAGTACCTACTACTGTCTTTCTAGACATAACATACTCGATTTCCGTACCTACTATGTAATGAATAGGATTGAATCTACCTTATTTATTTATTTCGTCTTGATGATCTATTGTTCTATACTAATATCTTTTTCTTCTTCTTCTAATATTATAAAGAGGAAAGATTTGATTGTTTGTTACGATTTAACTCAAAAACTATACGACCGATTCTGAAAATTCTTTCACCATTAGATACTCGTAGCTACATCTTTACCGAGTAACATAGGCTATATTTTACCACAATTTTCGGGGACGAAGTCGCGGGCGATGTGCTAGTATTAAATAAAGAGGTAAAGTTTTAGATCAAATGCTATCTATACTAACGTAGTTTTAAGATTTTTGTAATTAATATTACATCAAGCCTGTAATCCCCGAAGGGTTAGACTGCGGTGTACCTAATAGTACACTCACATTTCACCAGTTATGTTTAAGTCCCATAAAATAGGGGGCGAGCCTATTGCCATCAACCAGTCAGTAATCCAGACTCCGTAGCTGCTACTGGGAAATTCAATGAAAAAACCAAAAAATCAATTTTTCCCGAGCCGGGAATCAAACCCAGGACATCATGCAACTAACAGTTAGAGGCAATTAATACTTAGCCTGAAATAAATGTATTCAATTTATTTTAAACTAGCTGTCCCGCGCAAATTTGTTTACGTCCCATTTTCCCCGTTTTTACATCATTTTTCATTGCTGCAATTAGCCGCTCTTATTAGTCGTAGCGTGATGATATATAGCCTTCTTCGATAAATGGACTATCTAACACTGAAAGATATTTCAAATCGGACCAGTAGTTCCCGAGATTTGCGCGTTTAAGCAAGCAAACAAACTCTTTAGCTTTATAGTATTGGTATGGTACGAGTATAGATGAAATGTAGGGTATTTGATGGAGTCAGAGATAAACTATGTCCTGGATTAAGATTTTTTTTCTTTTCCTTATAACCCTGCATTACGTCCCGGGCGAAGCTGCAGCATAAGCTAGTTAACCATTTAATCGTAGAAATACGGATCAGTCTCATTCAAGTGTGATAATTATGAAGTAATTCAATGTGTTAATTACATGCAAATAATATGCGTATATGCAATGCGCAACACCGAAGAAAATTATGTATAATATGCATTGACGTTGCCAGAAATAAAAGGCGTCGATCCCAACTATCGCGTAATATAACTTGCATGTAATGAATATTTATATTTCACTGATTGGGGCCATTAGCTAAATATAATACTCATCATTGTCGTCTTATATCTGCTAACCAAAATTTTCGATTCACTGAAAATCAACGCACAGTTTAAACCGTCGAAAACGTGACATTTTTCAAAATAATTTTCCTGATCCTCCCTAAAAATTAACTTGTTAGAGGATGAAAGTTTTTATAGATTTGTCATTTTTGGCTCGTGGTTAGGAGATTCATCATCATCATTCATCATTTCAGCCCAAAAGACGTCCACTGCTGGACATAGGCCTCCCCCAAGTGTCACCATATTGACATTTTGGGGGGTTTTGCAATAATCGCCACGCTTAGCAGGCGGATTGGCGATCGCAGTAGGGTTGTTACAAAAGCACAGAGAACGCTGCTGCCCATTCTCTGGCAAATCCCTTAGTCGCCTCTTACAACACCCACGAGAAGATATGGGATGGTGCTATTCTTTACGTCCGACATCATACAAAGCTTTAGCGTTAGGAGATTCATTGTTAAATAATAATATATTTATGTAGGACTCATTGGAATGACATAAGCTATCGTCCATTCTGTTAAAAGCCGTTGTAGAAAATAGAAACGCATTGTAGGCGATCTTCACGATCCAATATAATAATTTGTCATACAAAAAAACAACTCAAATCAATGGAATTCCTGCGTATTTTTTTAAACGTAACGAGGATGTCGAAGTCATAGGTGACGCGAATCCATTGGGATTTCCCCTACCAAAAAAATTATTAACGCGGCAAAATAAATTCTCACTTCAAAAATATACAATCTAAAAATTGCTTAAAAAAATTGGTTATTAGTAGCTTAGATCAGTTAGTTATTCAGGAATGCTCCCATTCCCTGATACAAGAAGAGAAAGGTAGGAGAAGTGAATATTCGATTTATCATTGCCAACAACTGATTAGGTACTCGAAACTATTCTATTTGAATTGATTAGCACTAAAGGCGACTCATCAAGAAGCATTGTTGTCTCCACAACTTGCCGATTACCGCCATCTAATGCTAGCTAATCTAGTCATAAAACGGTTAGCAAAACGATTAATTTGCATGGAACATGGTCAGACACATAGATTTTCTTTTTTAATGCTGATTCGAGCGCGAATTCCGAGAATCTTACATGGTTCCATAAAATTATGTATCAGTTAGGTGTACCTACATCACGTCTTGTCTATGAAAATTGTGAATTCAAATTGTCTATTTGCAAGAAAATAGATGGTTTACAAGGGAAGATCTTACAGCCTTAAAGTTATTGTATTCTGTCTGCAAGCAAGCGTGCAGATTATCGATGTATAAATATCATTATTCTTAAACGGTTTCCTTAATGGTATTTAATTTTTGTGGTAAATCACCATTTCTCGTTTACCTAAGCGTCATTTGTTACTACTATAATATAGTCAATACAACTACTATTAACGATATTACTACTATAAGATTTGACCCCGGACATCCGGTGAACAGCATAGGTAGCCTCCTCTAGATGACTCAATTGTAATCGTTGTAATTATTAAACTTTCTCTAAAATAGCGCATACCGTACTGTTGGCATGAGTCAGTCGACAAATATTTACCGAAACTGACTGCTCAGAGGAAATGGTACCTAGTCAGTATCTATCTCATCATTCATCATCATTTCAGCCGAAAGACGTCCACTGCTGGACATAGGCCCCCCCCAAGTGTCGCTACATTGACCGGTCCCGTGCGACTCGAATCCAGTGGATCCCCGAAACTTTCACCAGGTCATCGGTCCACCTAGTAGGAGGCCTTCCAACGCATCGTCTCCCGGTTCGCGGTCGCCATTCCAGAACTTTTCGGCCCAATCGGCCATCTGTTCTGCGAACAATGTGCCCTGCCCACTGCCACTTAAGTTTGGCAATTCTTCGGGCTACGTCGGTAACCTTGGTTCTCTTGCGGATGTCCTCATTTCTGATTTGATCACGAAAGGAAACTCCGAGCATAGCTCTCTCCATTGCCCTTTGGGTGACTTTGAGCCTTCTGATGAGGCCCATTGTGAGCGGCCACGTTTCGGTCCTGTATGTAATCACTGGCAACACACACTGGTCATACAAACCAACTTACCGCAGTGTCACAAGACTTTCGTCTTGAGACACTGCGGTAAGTTGGAGGAGAAGATACCACGCATGTTTCCGAACGCTGCCCAGCCGAGACGGATTCGACGATTGACCTCTTTCTCGAAGTTAGACCTACCCAACTGGACCGTTTGTCCCAGGTAGACATAATCGTCTACAACTTCGATAGTAGAGTCTCCGA
Organism: Cerastis rubricosa; assembly: GCA_949152445.1. Classification (NCBI taxonomy): domain Eukaryota; kingdom Metazoa; phylum Arthropoda; class Insecta; order Lepidoptera; family Noctuidae; genus Cerastis; species Cerastis rubricosa. Next base: position 9,156,111 of record OX424547.1, read on the forward strand.
TCTTGATAGGAGTGGGTGTTACATGGGTATTCAACATGACCTTGGTTTTGTTCATGTTCATTTTAAGACCCACTCTTTCGGAAGCTCTACTGAGGTCATCGAGCATTGTACTGAGGTCCTCCATGGTCTCAGCCATGACCACTATATCGTCGGCAAATCGAAGGTGAGAGATGTACTCGCCATTGATGTTGATGCCTAGAGCCCTCTCCAGTCCAAAACCTTGAAGACATCTTCCAGTGCAGTGGTGAACAGTTTCGGAGATATGACGTCTCCCTGTCTCACACCTCGCTGCAGAAGGATAGGTTCCGAGGTCTGGTCCTGAAGTCGGACTGACATGGTGGCGTTTTTGTACAAACACTTCAACACCTCGATGTACCGATAATCAATTTGGCACCGTTGGAGAGACTGCAGTACAGCCCAAGTCTCGATCGAATCGAAGGTTTTCTCGTAGTCCACAAACGCTAAACAGAGAGGCAGGTTGTACTCTTTGGTCTTTTGTATAACCTGTCGCAGCGTATGTATGTGGTCTACGGTGCTAAAACCTTTTCGGAATCCGGCTTGTTCGGGAGGCTGAAAATCGTCAAACCTGCGCGCGAGACGATTCGTGATCACTCTTGAAAACAACTTGTAGATATGGCTCAGAAGTGAGATGGGCCTATAGTTCTTCAACCGAGCGTTGTCGCCCTTTTTGAAGAAGAGTACCACCACACCCCTGCACCACGCCTGTGGCGTTTTCCCCTCGAGTATGACGGAATCAAACAGCTTCTGAAGGGCCTTAAGTACTGGTTTTCCACCCGCCTTCAGAAGTTCGGCCGTAATTCCATCATCACCCGGTGCCTTGTTGTTTTTAAGCTGTTTCAGAGCCATCCTAATCTCGTACAGGCTGATGTCCGGGATGTCTTCGGTGTAGTATCGGGTCAGTCTAGCTCTTGGGTCATTCGCTAGATTTACAACGGGTTTCCTGGTTGACGTGTACAACTGCCCATAGAATATCTCGATCTCCCTTAGTAGCTCCGGTTTGGCGGATACGCTTCTGTCATCGTCGGTCTTCAGTTTCGTGAGCTGGCTCTGCCCAATAGCCAGATGTCTTGCAAATACCTTTGAGCCTTTATTCCGCTCAATTGCGTCTTTAATACGCTCGGTATTAAAGCGGCGGAGGTCGCTCTTCAAGGATTTAGAGATCTGTCTATTGAGCTACCAGTATTTCCACGCGTCTTCTGAAGATTGCAGGATCATCTCACGCCGTTCCTTCATGAGCTTGAGAGTATGATCAGAGAGTTTTTTGTTCTTCTGTGTACGACGCGTCTTGAAGAACTTAGACCCTGTCGTATGGACAGTTTCCACGTAGAGGTATCTATCTAGTGGCGGTACTTTCATACAAGCCTGCTACAAGCTTGGCTTGCCCTTATAACCTACTACTATCCATGATGTTAGGGTTTCTAGCTTGTCTTATGGGCTTGACCTATTGTTGGCCCCCCGGCGCTCCAATGACCTAAACATGGACAAAACAAAAGAAGTATGCCAGGAACGTAGCAGAGTACGTTCTGTTGTTTGTGCCTTCTCCCATTGAGAGAAGTCGTGAATGCCTTTAGGGATATCTGCCTGAAGTAAATATCGTCAATCATGGAGGCTGTCTTCATAATTTTAATTTCTGTTCATTAAGGTAAATATTCGCATGGCAACAACACGTCGCTTATTCTGAAACAGTCATTACACTCCAGAGAAAATATTTCATAGCTGTAGCAAAAAATCCGTAATAACTGATATTATGGTACATTTTGTTTGTGTTTAGCTCCAATTTAAATGAAACTGATATTAGATTTGAAATGAGGTTGCGAAGTCTATGTTATATAAATAATAAAAGTTCAAAATTTATGTTTCTTATAAAACTCAATGTTAATTATATTATTGTTTAGAAAAATGTGATAATAATATAGAGAATTAAGTGGCTTGACATAGCCTATAGAATAATCAAGCCTCGGGCAAGAAGAAGCAAATGGGCGGCCATATTAACAATAGAACAGACGATCGTTGGGCCAGACTTGTTTTTTCGGAACAGGAAAACGTAGAGTAAGGCGGTCTCAGGATAGTGGACCGAAAATCGTCGAAAAGAATGAGCTAAAAGCCGTACAATTAGAGAGATCTACGAGTATGTGAAACAGTGGACTATTATGGGCGAATGATATATGATAATGATCATCATTATCATCATCATAAGGCGAAGGACGAACGTCCTTCCACTGGAACAAGAACAGGTCACAGGAATCCGAAAAGTAGGTCAAGAGTGAACACTCATCACTTTCTGCGCCTTCACTGGTCATCGATCCACTTAGTGAGGCCTTCGAGCGCTGCGCTTTCCGGTACGTGGTGGCCACACTTGAACCTGTTCCCCTCGCATCCAATGAGTCCTGTTCAGTGCTACTACGGAACCTCGCTCATAATGGTGCCACGACCACGACTTTTGGCCGGACCGACCGTCATCTCGAACATAACTGATCGGATGCCCCGTCGTGCGACTAAAGTTTTTTCCTGGTCGAAACTTCGAAGGCAAAAGTCGTGGTGCGCGTCGTGCGCTGGGTCCCTTAATTGTAACTTTAATATTGTTCGGGCTACGTCGGTTACCTTGTCGGTTGCTATCTCCTCATTTCTAATTCGATCACATATGAGGATGATGATGGATTATCACTACTAAATTTAACTAAATAACGACGTTGCAGTCACACTATTTGATATTTTAAACCAATAAACGATTAGGAAACACAATAATAAATCAAATGCATCCGTTCACAGTCACTATCCATTAATTTTAGTGATGACTGAGAGTATACATTAGACATACTACATCATTCATTTGCGATGACCTAGGCAGTTGATAGGAATCATCGTTGCAACAATCTCCTTGCAAATAACTACTGCTATTTACCATGATTGGACTGCTATAAATTAGTTCGGTCATCATAATTTATTAAAGTTACAAAATCTAAAAGAAGCGGCGCTATTTTATGTTTTAAATTACGGCTCATTGAAAACTTCTACCAAAAGTATTAAACAATGCTTGGACTCATACAAGTAAAATAAAAAACTAGGTACTGTTAATGGGGAATTAAAAAAAAAAACTGTTGTTTACTACCAAAATGGCAATACCAACACTCGTCAATATGTTTCAATAACTCGTTGCTGAGATGACCAAACTCCTAGTTATGTGGTTGCTCAGTAGTTTTGTTGCAAGCTCGTGGCTAAATTATAAGCCGCGCTTACGAAGGTCGAACAGTCAAAAACACTCGCCGCCTGACCGCCGTCGCGAACGGACGTGCCGCTACCTGCTCGCATTTCCGCTCGCTATTAGTGTGCGTCATCGGTTCGTCACTTCCCAGTGTCGTGACGTCATCAGTAGTCTCTCGACTACACCCCCGAACAATTGCTGTCTTTTTATTAAGACAGCACTTGCTCATTTTGCTTCGGATATTATTCCGACTTAACTTCCTTTGCCCCATCAGGGAAAAGTCCTCAGTTTCGAGGTTCTTGGTGGAAACCTTACGGTGCCAACGAAACCAAGAGGGTGGTGACCCAATCCTACCCGCCAAACCCCTTCAGGGCCCGGCACTCCATTGGCATCGGGAGCCAGAATCTTGGCCTTGGGGGCTACCCTAGTCAAGCCTGGTCTAGAAACACTAGTTAAATCTGACTTCGTTCACAGCAGTCACCTAGTGTCGGTTGGGAGTGTCTACCCCTTCGCACTAGAGGCCCCTTGGGGCGTAGGGCCCTGTCGCACAATAAGACTGGCGTCAGGTTCACAAGCTTAGGGCACACCAGTAGGTACTCACCTCCCTGTCATTGCACACCCGACAGAGAGGCCACACACCCCCGGGCCCACCCACCCGGGGAGTTAGGTTGTTAGGCTGTTAGGCGCGGAGCTTCACTCAATGTTTGCTAAATTTTAAATTTTAACCGACAAAATGTCGTCCTTAGACGAGAAGGAAAAAGCGCTGTTGCGTTTTTTCTTCCGCGTCTTCACGACCGACCCAAATTTTGAAAAGTATGGGTCGGAAATTGCTGCCATTCAGCAAACCAACGATACCGTCACTGACTTCAGTGACGCGCTCGACAGCCCTTTGTCGCCGCCGCCTGCCGACAGAGGCTTACCGCCAGCCGTTGCCGCCGCGATTAAGGCAACTCCAAGACCCAAAGTTGTGAAACCCATTGTTTCACAAACAAAGGTCCAGCCCGCACCTGCGTCCATTGTTCCCGTTTCTGGGAACATGGGCAAAAGCTCACCGCCAGCCGTCGCCGCCGCGATTCCGGCTAATCCCGAACCCATTGTATCGCAAACAATGGATCAGTCCGCACCTGCATCTATTGTTCCCATTTCGGAGAAAATGGACACAACCGTACCAATCTCCGACTCGGAATCGGTTATAGATTCCTGCTCTGCTTCCTCGTCCTCAGAAGACGACTATCAAGTCGTCGGAAAGGGCAAGAGGAAGAAGGGCAAAAACTCGCAGGCCGCCATGGCCAAAAAGTTAGTCGCGCTCCCTCTAATCCCCTCTCCCGAGGCGTCCCGTCCCACCTCCCCGGTCCCCGCACCAAAGTCCGCCGCTGCTCATACCAGCAGGCCAACAAGCCCTAAGGCTAACTCTTCAGCCGCTTCTTCAAAGAAGCTGAAGCCCCCTCCCCCGTTGTTCATTCAGGACAAAGGGAAATGGACAGATGTGTCCAAAATGTGTAATGAGCGCCGCATTCAATATACAAGCGCAAAAAGCACACAGCAGGGGATAAAAGTGGTGGTCCCTACGACCACCGACTTCAGGGAACTAACCCGTCAGTTAATCGGAAGGCGCATAGCCTTCCACACCTACTCTCTTCCAGAGGAGAAGCCCACCCGCGTGGTGATCAGGCGGATCCCGAAGGAAATCCCCACGGAGGACATCCTCAATGACCTCCTAGGCCAGGACATCCCGGTCGCAGCCGTCCACCGCCTTCATAAGGCGAGAGGCGGAGACCAGTACGATATGGTACTGGTCATCTGTGACCCAGTAGAAGGTCACCACCCGATCTTCAAAGTGAAGTCGGTTTGCTCCCTGTCAGGCATCTCAATAGAGAAGCCCTACCGCTCAAGCGTAGTCGGACAGTGTCATCGCTGCCAGATGTACGGTCACAGCCAAGCCAACTGCCATGCGCCACACAGATGCGTAAAGTGTCTAGGCGACCATGGCACGGCAGACTGCCCCCGTCCCAAAGACAAGTCGCTTTGCACGGAGCCACCGAGCTGTGTGCTTTGCGGCCAGTCGGGCCACACGGCCAACTACCGCGGCTGCTCAAAAGCCCCCAAAGGCTCCTCCTCTAACCTGGTGAAGCGTGCAAGCGCCCGCCAACAAAGAGAAAGCCCATCGGTGAGGCTACCCTCTGCCCAGATGCCGGAGAGACTCAGCCCTCAGAGGCCCTCTCCCTGGACCACGCTAAACCACCAGAAAGCCTTCCCGGCTCTCAGTAAAGCAAAGTCCAGCCCCATCCCCGGGCTATTAGATGCCCCTGTCCCCACTCCCGCGGCCCAGGCAAGCGCACCGGCGCCCGCTCGTCCCACGCCACCTGGCCCCGCGGCTGTGGAACCCTCTCACAACGTAATTTTAGAATCGCTAGCAGAGTTAGTCACCCCCGAAGCAGACCGCATGGCGGCTGATCTCAGGGCGGCTAACACTGGTGGCGATAAACTTAAAATTATCCTCAAGTCCCTACTCAAGTTAGGCGACCTCCTCCGCAACCTTAACCTCGACTAACTCCAATGGATAATACGAGATTAACGTGCACCAAACCCCGATCCCTAAAATTAGGGTACTTTAATGCCAATGGCATTAGAGGCCAGCGTGATGAGATCGCCACCTTCCTCCGCGACCATCAAATTGATATCCTCCTCGTACAGGAGACCTTCCTCAAGCCCAGTCACCGCGATCCGAGAATTGCCAACTATCGCATAGTTCGCAACGATCGGTCACGTTGCCACAAGGGCAGGACTCTAATCTATTATAGAAAAGAACTGCATTGCATCCCCTTAGATCCCCCTCCCATGGAGTCTCTACTCGAGACCTCAGTGTGTCGACTAGGCATGACCGGCCATCAACCGATCACTATCGCCTCTGCGTACATCCCTCCCGGCGGCACGTCCGAGGAGCACAATCTGTTCACCAAAGACCTTGCCGTCCTCTTCGGCTTGAGCGACTCCGTTATCATAGCGGGCGACCTCAACGCCAAACACCCCGCCTGGAACAGCACGACGACCTCTGCCAGAGGACGTCACTGCTATAACCTGGGCGAGTCCCTCAACTTCGATCCCATCGCTCCTATGGAGCACACCCACTATCCCCACGACCCCGACCAACGTTCGGACGTTCTCGACATAGCGCTTCTCAAGAATGTCAACCTTAAGTTGCATTCCATCGAGACTTTACATGAGCTTAACTCAGATCATCGACCAGTGCTCATGCACTTAGTTCCTCGCTCGGGTCCTTCTGACCCCAGCCAGCCCCCGCCGACCCAAGTGATAACCGACTGGAGGAAAGTCAGCGAAAAGCTGAAATCCACCACGTCGCCTCACCTGGAGGCCATCCCCGACCACATAGCCTCAGTCGCAGACACGACGGCCGCCATCAACTCGTTTACAGAACACGTGCAATCCGTACTGAAGGACTGCTCACGGGAAGTCCCAGCAATGAGCGATCAACGCTGGATACTACCCGCTGACATACGTGAACTGATAAACGAAAAGAACGCGGCCATCCGTGCCTACAGCAGCTTTCCCTGCGAGGCAAACAAAGCCCACATGCGTAATTTACAGCGTGCTGTAAAGGATCGCACCAGTGAGTTTCGTAATAATCAATGGGAAAAAACGCTAAGCGAACTCGAGCCTACCCACCTAGCCTTCTGGCAGCTGCAACGCAAGATGCGCTCCACCGAAGAGGCTTCGATGCCTCCCCTCACCCGTCCCGATAAGAGCGTCGCATTCGACGACTCTGAGAAGGCCGAATGCCTAGCCGACAGCCTGGAGTCTCAGTGCTCCCCCAGCTTGCAACCAGTAGACAAGCGACATCTCGATGAGGTGAATGCATTCGTCGAACGTAAAGCCGCCCTGTCCCCCGAAGAAGACCCTGATGATCCTCTGCCTCCGGTCACAGCTGATGAAGTGCAAGACATCATTAACAAACTTCAACCGCGGAAAGCACCCGGCTCCGACGGAATCACCAATAGGGTGTTCAAACTCCTCCCCGCTCAGCTCGTCGTGTTAATGGCGGCCATCTTCAATGGCGCCCTGAGCAACAACGCGTTTCCACAAATATGGAAAGAGGCCACTGTCATCGGTTTCGCCAAGCCAGGCAAACCCAAGTCTGAGCCTTCGAGCTACAGACCTATCAGTCTCCTGAATGCACTCGGTAAAATCTTCGAGAGACTTATGTATAAGCGACTCAAAGACTTCGCCGAGGCTAAGAGTCTCATCCCCAACGAACAGTTCGGCTTCAGGACCGGACACTCTTGCATTCAACAGGCCCACCGCATCGTAGAACACTTGAGCGCTGGCTTCCAGCGTGGAGCGATGACGGGTGTGTTGTTTTTCGACATAGCAAAGGCATTCGACAAAGTCTGGCACAACGGCTTATTATATAAGCTGTATAAACTGGGAGTGCCGGACCGTCTCGTGCTCATCTTACGAGACTTTTTGTCGGATCGCACCTTCCGCTATCGCATCGGGAAGGCACTGTCTTCCCCCACCCCATTAGAGCCGGAGTCCCTCAGGGCTCCCCGCTCTCTCCCCTTATCTTTACGCTGTTCACCAGTGACATCCCCAAGAGCAAGAAGGCACAGTTAGCCCTGTTCGCGGACGACACGGTCATCTATTACACTGGCTATAGTCACGACGCTATTTACAGCACCCTCCAAACCTCAGCCAACGTCCTAGGCGCTTGGTTCCGGAAATGGAGAATCGAGGTGAACCCCGACAAGAGTCAGGCAGTTCTTTTCTTTAAACCGCGTAAAAATAAGCCACTCGCGCTCAGCCCGATCACTATGTATGGTAAGCCTATCCCTTGGGAGAAGCAAGCCAAGTACTTAGGAGTCTTACTTGACAACCACCTGTCTTTCGCGGCGCACATCAAAGCAGCTCGCGACCGAGCTGCCTTTGCTATGGGTAGGCTTCATTTCATGATCTCGGCAAAAAGCAAATTGTCACTTAAGTGCAAGTTGCGCCTTTATACCGCGGTGATCCGCCCCATTATGACGTACGCTTGCGTCGTGTACGCTCACACCAAGCCTAAATACATCCATAGGATGCAAACCTTGCAGAACCGGTTCTTACGTAGAGTCACGGGAGCCCCTTTTTATGTCCGCAACGACCGTCTACACGTAGACCTTAGAATGCCCACCGTCCTTCAGTTTATGAAACGTCTTTCGAAGCGTTTCTTCGATAGCGCCAGTAAACACCGTAATCCCCTGATCGCAGCGGCCGCCCGTTACGAACCCTCGCGCATTAGTACAGTACGCCGTCCTCGGCATACCCTCGTCACTCCCGATGATGCTATCACCCTCCTCCAGGAGAGTAGCAAAGAGACTAGCACTCTTAAAAAGTACAGACACAAACCGCCGTCTTTCCGACCTCGCCGTCGAGGTCCGTCGCGACGTCCCGGTCCATGCCCTCCCCGACCCTCGCTCGAGCCAGCCCGCGATGCTGTGCCAGTAGTTTTAAATCAGCCCCTAAATAATGATATCACTCAGATCCAGCCTGTCCCCATGCAGTCCTCCCCCAGCGACGCCCTGAGCCGAGGCTCGTACCCCACAGGGGGTGCCCTCAGCGTATAGTCGCTTAGTTTGTAAGTTTTATGCCCTGGCTGGAGGCCTTACTCTTAAGGCACCCACAGGATAGTCCGGTTAAGCAGACGACAACCTCCTAGGTTGAACTGCGAGATGCCATTCATAAAAAAAAAAAGGTCGAACAGTGGATGGGTGACCATTCATTCTATACCGAGTTTCCTCCGTGCCTCGGAAAGCATGTTAAGCCGTTGGTACCGGCTGTCTTATGAAGATCTTTGGCAGTTGTTACAGGCCGTCAATGGCCCGAAATTCTGACGACCAGTATTAGTAGACCAAAGGGTATTACGCTGTACTAACTGGGTTAGCAGCGGTGGCCCAGTGGTGGCAGCCCCGACTTACGAGCAGTAGGTAAGCCGTGGGTTCCAACCCAGGTGCGCATTACTTTGTGTAATTTGTTTCATCACCGCTGCTCTCAAAACGGTGAAGGAAAACATCGTAAGGAAACCGGCATGTCCTAGAACTAAAAAATCTAAGAAATGTGTCATCTTCCAACATGCACTGGGCCCGCGTGGTGCATTACAGCCCACTCCCTCTCTTAGAGCGGAGGCCTGTGCCCCAGCAGTGGGAACATTATAGGCTGATGATGATGAACTGGTTTGTGGAATAGAGGGAGTTTCAGATATGCAGACGCTTCGTGTGAAATACTGGTATTCAGCTGCATCTGGTTAGACTGGAAACCTCGACGACGCCAACTTAGAACGAACCAAGAATAAATCGTTGAAAAACACGCTAGGCAGATGATGATAGTGTTTTGTTTTAGTATTGTACAAAACAAATGAAGCAGGTTGTAAAAGAGCTACTGCATAATGATATGTTACGGCGCGATCCCACTGTGTCGTGTTTTTAAAGCCCCTAAGCAGTAGTCACGCTGTGTTCCGCCCATATGTCTCAACGGCATAGCACTAAAAATTGACGAAAGTTTTAGCTATCTCGGTCACATCATCACGAGCGACCTAAGGGACGACGGAGATATTGAGAGGGAGCGCAGGGCGTTGTCTGTGAGGAGCAATATGCTTGCCCGCAGGTTCGCTCGTTGTAGTACAGACGTCAACGTAACTCTCTTTAAGGCGTTCTGTCAATTGTTCTACTCGAGCGGCCTGTGGGTGTCATATACTCGACGAGCCTACAATGTCCTGCGCGTCCAATTTAATAACGCCTTCAGGATGCTGTTGGGACTGCCATGGCGCTGTAGCGCGTCAGGAGTGTTCGCGGAGTCTCGCAGATGGCTTCCACGCTATCATGCGAAAGAAAGCAGCCTCCTTACTACAGCGTCTGCATGGTAGTGACAACAGCATTTTAAAGATGATTGCTGCCAGAGCGGACTGTCCCTTCCAGAAACACTGGGTGGGGACAGTAATAGGTCTTAACAAATAATAACTATTGTAAACACTAACAATACTAAACTAGTTACTTAAGCACCATTGTTACTAACACTAAAATACTAACAAAGCTATGGACTGTAGTCTGAAATAAACGTTAATTTATTTATTAATTTATCGTTGGACGACTGAGGTCTCTAGCTGTTCCCATTACACCCATTTACTTGACAATCGGTCTTCACTGGAAAAAAAGTCGTGGACGACCATTAATAGAGTCGTCTTTTATGTGAACACCTCTATTTAAATACTCAAGCCACGGCGGTTTAAACGACACGATAATCTGTCATCATGACATAGTGGGAACGCGCCGTCAATGGTCCAAATAATAGGAAATTTCGTATAATCATGCCCAGTCCAATGGCACACCATCAGAAAATCATAATGACGCCTGTCAATTACAAGATTAACAAAATTGATAAAATCAACAATTACTGTGTCAATGATCAGTAATTCTGACACAAATTAATGCACACTTGAGCTTGGGTCTGAAGGTCACTAGTGTGAACAAACCGTTTAGTACAGTCAGCTTCAAAAAGATGAATACATCGACCAGAATTAATTTATTTGTATGCAATCTTTGTGGCACAATATTGTATCAATTTGTGGTCAGAAAACATTTACACATTGTGTAATTCATTGTAGTTTAATATTGTTACAATATTATTGAACACAGATTGTTGACATTTTTTACCGGTTTTAACAATTTTAACAATTACTAACATTACTTAGAAATTCATTAGTTTTTTTTTACCCTTCTGAAAAATATAATGTTGTAGTAATTCTAGGTAATAATAACTGAGGCGTTCTCAAACAAAACAATTTGAATTAAGAAAACGCCATTTAACTTAATTAGAGTTTTGACTGACACCTGTCAAAACTGGTTTTTTCCGATTAACAGTTTTGGCTGCAATATTTACATGTTTTCTAAGCTGACTTTACATCTTGAGAGGAGTGGCTACAGCAATAATAAAAAAAAAATAAGTGACTTACAAAATAGGTCATAAACAAAAAGGTTTGAGTTCCATAATTCTCATTACTACATAACAATTAAACATTGTTTCACAGCCTTCAATTAAACTACACTTCATTTAATAATAGTAAAGTCGCCAATTAACCTCTAATCGTTGTTACAAAGGATAATAAACTAAACAAAGTTTAATCTAGATTTTATATATTTTATATAAACCGTGAGAATGTGGTATATAACATAGTTTCGAAGGAGAACGCTAATCTATCACTGGTCATCGACGTAGACCCAATAAATCATATTACTGCCAATGGTTAGAACAGTAGCACAACTGCGGAGAAGCTGTACTTTTGTGTCGCGTGGACTTTTATGCCTGGGGCGTACAACTACACCTTTCTCACTCGTCTAATTTTGAAAAACAGTTTTGTCTAGTAAACCACCTTAAGGAAGCATCACTTTTGTACCTATTTTTCAGTTCCTTTCTTTTTTTCTGTATTTAGAGTGAACAATTTTATTTTCACTGTGCCAACTGATACTTATACAATTTTTTTTAAATAACTAAATAAATACATAAGAATTAGTTCGATACGAAGTGTTGGCCGGTAAATATGTGAATGTTGCAATAAAACTAGCTTAGTATGTAGATAGCATTTGACGTCCAAGATCCCAGAAGTTTAATAAGCCTTTATTGACTCTTCATTTTTAGACACAGGAGAAGAAGTTACCAGCTGTTTTAAACGAGGGCAAAACGAGTTTAGGAGTCTCTGCTCAAGTAGGTAGGTCATTTTCATAAATAAATAAATATATCTTAACAAACGAACCCACTTGCTTTACTGCCACAAACATCACACTGTGGTCTCACTCTTTGTAATTATACTCCTTCAATAAACGTACGCTTCACACATTAAGTAATGATAAACTTACCTAATTAAACTTGCAACTTGATGTTGCGGATTAAACCAAGCTAATAAAGCTGAGCCAGTTTAGTTCTAAGTTAGTGCAGTTGGTATTGCAAAATTGAGACTTATACTACTTGCTACAACTTTGACGAGCTTGTGGCTATATAATGACAGCCGCTTGAGTCGATCTTCAGGTTAAGCCACGCTTGCCTAGGTTAGTGCATGGATGGGTGACCAACCATTACATACCCAGTTCCTTCCTTGCCTCGGAAGGCACAGTAAGCCTTTGGTCTCGGTTGTCATCTATAGATCTTTGACAGTCGTTACTGGTAGTCGGTAGCCCATATGTCTGACAACCAATCTTACAAAGGGTATCGTATAACCCAGTACCAATAGAGTAGTAGAGTTCAGATAGGCAGTCGCTCCATGTAAATACTGGTTTTCAGCTGAATCTGGCAAGACTGGAAGCCTCAACATAGCTGGAAAAGGCTAGGCAGATGATGACTACTTGCTAACACTTTTTTTACGAGAGTGTAGAGTATTGTTTATACTTTGATGAGGCCATGCAGCCGAGTTCGATTATGAAGCCATCCAGCGACTTTCGGTGATGAAGTCATCCAGTCGATTTTGGCCAAGGTGACTTTTTAGAGTGGTCGAGGGATTAGGTATGCTGGTCTTCCATGTGACTAGAACATTCAAATTTAGCCTAGAAACTTTAATCAGAAAGCGGTAATAAATACGCCTACAACTAAAAGTAAAGATCTCTGATCTGCCTGGCTCTAGTAGGTATGTTAGTAATTAATTATTTGAAGATATCATAATCAAAATACGAGACAAGACATCAAAGACACAGAACTCAAAACTGATTAAACGAGTATAACTTAATGAGGAAATACTACTTCAAGGAAATAGTTCCTAATTAGGCCCAAAAGTGTGTGCTTCTAATAGAGGGTAAAGACGCAAAAAACTAATTGGATTTCCTTATCTTTCCCCGATGCTTCCTAATTAGGGTACAATTTCAAAGTCCTTCAGTTTTTTCTCGAGTTATTAAGCTTAATTAATATTTCCAAAACGGTGAAGGAAAACATCGTGAGGAAACCAAAAATGTCCTAGAACTAAAAATTCAAAGATATGTGACATCTACCTACCCGCACTGGGCCCGCATAGTGGATTACAGCCCACACAGGCCTCCCTCTCATAGAGAGGAGGCCTGTGTGCCAGCAATGGGAACATTATAGGCTGATGATGATGATGATGATGATGATGATGATGAATATTTCCAATGGTTAAGCCACTCGTTAAATTTTTCTTAAATTGTTTTAGAGTCTGAAAAGCTAATCTTAATATTTCGCGACATGTGGGTGTACTTCCTTTACAGCTCTGTCTAACCTTTCGATGAATAAAGGTGTTATGATAACGTAGCAAACTGGAGTCAGTATTTATGCCTAGTGGTGGCAATTGGCACGCCCTTATTACAATAAGAGCGTTTACACCTTACTACATTTCATACAAACTTTCAAGTCCTTATTTTCCGAAATGATTAAACCGATTTTAATGAAACTTCATACGCTTACGCAGGATTCATAGGTCTAAAAACTTACCGCTTAAAAATAGAGTTAAAGCTTAATTTTAATTAAGCTTTAACACTATTTAACGTAATCGGTGCAGTCATTTCGGAAAATAAGGACTTGTAAGTTTGTATGAAATGCCGTAAGAAGGCGTAAACGCTCTTAATGGGACTTGAACGTAACTGGAAAAATGTGGGTGTAAACGTAACATACGCTACTGAGAAATACTTGATGGAATAATGCAACAACACTTTGCCCAACCTGAGAATTGGACCCAAGATCTCAGCTCAGCAGTCGCTCTTGCGGCCACTAGACCAACGATGCAGTCCGTGGGTGGGACTGCCAGGAGGTCCTTCGTATGTGGGTGTACCCCAAGGCATATCAACTGGCCTACCATGAGATCTTATAGCAGTATTGTTTTACTCTTATTCCAGTGTGGGAAAGAGACGGAGCTATAGGGTACGCCTAGCGCCATCTCTTTCCCACACTGGAAAAGGAGTAAAACAATAATGTTTTAAGACAGGTAGGCCACCAATGCCTAATCTACATTGCAGGCATAATATAATGTGTGTTAAAGTCAAGACTGCCTGCGTGCCTGCGTACCTGCCTTCGTGGTCGTAAGTGCAAGTGCTGATTAGGAATTTCTTAGTAGCAGTTACGGCGTCTTCATTTGGGCCCGGTTGATGGCAATAGGCTCGCCCCCTATTACATGGGACTTAAACATAACTGGTGTGATGTTTCAGGTAGATACTAAGAAATCTCAAATAGTCCTGCTCCGACCTTGTTGTGAGAAAGGCTCATTCTCTGCAAACGCAGCATTCCGGTGGCAAGTCTTGCAATACGTAGGTATAAGTACGGTAAATGTAGATCGATTTTGAAAGTTCATCCTTGGTATTTACAGTTAATAAGTTCAAAAGTAACTTTTTTATAACTTGCTAAAAGCAATTTACTTTTAGAGAGAAGACGCTCTTCACAGAAGTTTAAAAAAAACCAGAAATATTATTCTTTAGTAAATCACTTTGAGTCCATCTTTGAGGCTCTATAAAAGCTTACACATATAGGTCTAGACTAATGTAGCGGACTCTGTACATAAAAATGACAAAAATATTATATCTACATCACACATAAAGCTCACGGGTCCGTGGCTTAGGCCCCCAGTGGTCGAGGCACACAGCAAATTCTGCTAGCATAATTTTTTTTTTGTTTCCTGCGACCCATTTTTGTTTAAATGTCTATAAGATCACCTTTACATCAAGTTAGACTGGAAGCCGACCCCAAGATAGTTTGGGAAAAGGCTAGGCAGTTGATGAAGATCATCTACCTTTTCCCAATTAGTTGGGGTCAGCTTCCAGTGTAACTGGACGCAGCTGAATACCAGAATTTTATATAGCGCGACTGCCTATATGACCCCTCCAACCCAGTTAGTACTGGGTAATAAGATACCCCTTGGTAAGACTGGTTATCAGACGTTCAGGCCACTGACTACCTGTAACGACTGTCAAAAACCTACAAAAAATAGCCGGGACGAAAGCTAAATGTTTTACTTCAACACTTTCATTATTTTCAGTGAACTCTTGAAAGAAGTAAACTGAAGATCTACTAACATAAAAGATTACATAGACAACACTCAGGTTAGTCTATAATTATGTGTTTCTAGACCGCCTAGCTCTAAGTTACTCAATACGGGTATCTAATTTATTAAACAAGCAACAACTTTGCACAATGCATTTCTGTCAAACGATGTGAGGTTTCATCAAAATAATTATAGTTTACAGAGTAACTAGGCATGTGGCCTAGTTTACCTTGCCGCGTCTATGTCTGACAATGTGTTGGAAGTAGGTAATTCACAAATTCGGTCAAGTGTTCGTCGGATTCCGCACACGGTTCTGTACGGCTGTGCAACATTTAATACTATATATTCAAAAAAGCACCGAAAAGTACACGTTTCTTGTAAAGTCATCATCAGCTTAGCCTTTTCCCAAACTATCTTGGGGTCGGCTTCCAGTCTAACTGGATGCAGCATACCAGTATTTTACATGAAGCGACTGCAACTGACCTCCACAACCCAGTAACTGGGTAATACGATACCCTTTGGTAAGACTGGATGTCAGACTTTTGGCTTCTGACTACTCGTAACGACTGTCAAAGATCTACAAATGACAGCCGTGACCAACGGCTTAACGTACTTTCCGAGGCACGGAGGAAACTCGGTATGAAAATATGATCACCCATCCACAGACCAACCTCGGCAAGCACGGCTTAACCTTAAAGATCGACCAGTTCGGCAATTATTATTTAGCCACGAGCTCCTCAACGTTTCTTGTAAAGTCCGTTCTGTTGTATAAAGTTTTGGTGGGTTACTCTAACGTCATATGACATTATTGTTTCTTTTTATTCCAGAGTGGGAAAGAGATGAAGCTAGACGACGTGTGTAGCTCCGCCACTTTCCCACTCTGGAATATGAATGAAACAACGTTTTAAGACGACATGGTAGGCCACCTGCCCCCGTAGTCACACCGATTCGATGTCGATCGACAAGTCGTATGTCTATCTTTTTTTGGCACACGAAAGCGAGCGAGATAGACGTATGAATTGTCGATCGATATCGAATCGAACGGGTTTGTGAATACGGGGGCTGGTGTCCGTCAATCCAGGTCCCATTAACTATATTATTTTGATATGAACATTAGTAATAGACCCTCTGTGAAAATGTCAAGCTTAAACAGTAATTTAACTTATAAAAGTTTAAAGGGCCAAAACAGATTTTTCAACCAAAATATGATTCGCATCTATAACACGTATGTACGTACACTAGTTACAGAATTATAATCATCATTGCAACCCTGTTTGTCACGGACCAGCAAATAACGTAAGAAAATAATAATAATAATAACGTGAGACTACGTGCTTTCACCTCAAAAAATACCCTGTGACAGACGGACTGACAGACTGACGCGGAGCCATTTAAATAGGGACCCGTGGTCATCCTTTGGGTACGGACTCCTAAAAATGGCTGACTTGTTCTGAAAGAAACTTTTGTGGTCCGTGTAATTTTGTTATGACGTCAATTGGTATTGTTTTCTTTTAGTTGGTAGACTCTTTTCTTTTGTGTGAATACAATAGCTATATTTTATACTTTTAGATAACTTAAGATATTTTAGATAAATGGTAAAAAATGCAAATCCCCTGTCTTTTTCATTTTAGTAGTAACAATACCTAATAAAAGCCTATTTCTTTCCCATTTCAGGGCAGTGACCTCTTTTCGTACGGAAATGGCATGAGCAATGATCTGCACTACGTTTACTCAAGGCGGATTCGCGATAATTCAGACTTAAATTATCAACTACCTAGCTTTATCTCAACTTTGTTGGTCTTATCAGATGCAGCTTAGTACCAGAATTTTACATGGAGAGTGACTGCCTATCTCACAACCACAAACAAACCACCTAGTTAGAGCGTTTATACCCTACGGCATTTCATACAAACTTTCAAGTCGTTATTTTCCGAAATCACTGAACAGATTTTAATGAAACTTCCTACGCATAAGCAGCATACATAGGTCTAAAAAGTTACCAATAACATTTTCGAAAAATAATGTTACAGCTAAACTAGACCGATTTTTAATTAACTATAGAAACAGAAATTTCCCATTATCTTCATTTTTAAAAGACATTTCGAAAATGTTTTTTAGTAACTTTTTAGATCTCTGTATCGTGCTTATGCGTATTAAATTTCATTAAAATCGGTTCAGTCATTTCGGGAAATAACGTCTGTATGAAATGCCGTAGGGTATAAACGCTCTTAAGTACTTCAGTCTTTTAAAATTAGTTATAGGTCCAGGTTTTTCATTAAAAATTAACGTGATACAATCACAAAAGCAATAAATTATGTTTCAGCAATTCAAAAACTTTACCATTCTGACGGATCGTTGAAACTTTATCAAACAAATAAACTAAGATTAATTAATAAGTTATAAGCTTTTTTGCATCACAATTTCTATTGTTTACAAACTTCATTTAAGTTGAGCTAACCAATTTAAATGTTTATGAGACATGAAAATTTATTTCAATTGCAAACTTAGATCAATAAACCTGGCGTTTAATTTATGGGTTTTTCTTGAAAGCAATGACATAAATAGCAATTGATATTATTATCAATTAGGTATTATGATTTTGTGCAACCACTCGTAGTGTCCTGTGAAACTGTATATATAACTCTCTCCTCTCTCTATCTGATACCCTTTTATAATTTAAAAGATGAACGGGCTTCTATGAAATTTAGTTCTTAGACAGATCAGGTGGCCTACCATGACGTCTTTAAACATTATTCTCTTACGCCTTTTCCAGTGTGGCAAAGAGATAGCGCTAGACATCCTGTATAGCTCCGTCTCTTTCTCATACTGGAAAAGGAGTAAAACAATAATGTTTTAAGACGTCATGGTAGGCCAGACCCCTGTTAATATTACAGGGTGGAAGGGCCAGTGACGCACAAAGGGTTACACTCGGTACATCATTCTGAACCACATAGAATTTTTTTATTGGTAATTTAAATACCGACAGTAAAGGTTAAGTTTTAAGGTTATTTTCGGATGGCCAATGGGGCCGAAAAGTTCTAAAATGGCAACCGCGAACCGGAAGACGATGCGTTGGAAGGCCTCCCAGTCTCCCACTAGGTGTACCGATGACCTGGTGAAGGATGCGGAGTCGCACGGGACCGGTCAATGAGGCAACACTTGGGGGAGGCATATGTCCAGCAGTGGACGTCTTTCGGCTGGAATGATGATGATGATGATGAAAATAAATAAAAATTTGCGGATCCTTGTAATAGGACTGGTACATTACTGTAGGTTTTGCACTTTTGTAGGAAACACCTTTTTTTTTAACAACAACATGCATTTATTTTCTGGCAACTTTGGCCCATAGATATATACTTTATAGTCTAATTACCAGTTATAATTTTATATGTGGAAGAGTTAGGAAAGCACGTTAAGCCATTGGACCTGGCTGTCATTTGTAGATCTTTGACAGACATTACGAGTAGTCAGAAGCCAAAAGTCTGACATCCAGTCTTACCAAGGGGTATCATATTACACAATTACTGGATTGTGGAGGTCAGATAGGCAGTCGCTTCATGTAAAATAATAGTACTCGGCTGCATCCGGATAGACTGGAAGCCGACCCGAAGATAGTTTGGGAAAAGGCTAGGCAGATGATGATGATAGTGATGTGGAAGAGTTAGGAATGATGTGCTAAACGTGGTAATTGTTTGTGAGTCGGTGTCTCTTCCACCTTGTATTCTTTGTTCCAATCCGTAAAGCAAAAAATACTTTCGAAACATAAATGATACGTTTATATCCCGGTAGTAAATAACCTTAGGATCATATCCGACCTCATGGCGAGCGCAGTTGTGGGAAGAATCTAGTCATATCTGCTTAAACAGCTCCGAACCTACACTAGCACTACATACTTCTAATAAAAATCCATAACATAATTTCTTAAGGAGTTATTTCAAAATCAAATAGTTATGAAACACTCGTAACATCTTTAATTTATTGACGTTTTAGTATCCGAGATAGTGTTGTTACCAAATAGTGACGTCTGATAAATGCATAATTTAGTTCATGAATATTAACTTCTTGAGTTAGTGCGGCTATAGGTAACTCTTAGCAGTCCTATTATGGTGTGAATAATTGGGTTTGATGGTTCTGCAAATAATGCATTATGATAATGTCAATCTTTTTATATGTAGAAGCGTTCAAAACCTTGAGATATGTCTTAATACACTGTGACATAATAAATAGTAGTATTTTTTTTATTTCATGTGGCATCATTTTTAATGGCTCGTTGGTATAGTGTTTGCAATTGCGGTTGCTGACCAAGAGGTCGTGGGTTCGATTCCCGGTTCAGGCAATTTGTTATACGGATTTTTCCATTAGGACTTTCTCAGTACCAGCCACAAACTTTGGATTTGTGCCCAGTTGCTGGCAAAAAGCTTTCCCCTTATTTTATATTTGTTGCTCTTGATTCTTGTCTGTGTCTATTACATGGGATTTAAACATAACTGGAAAAATTTGGGTGTACCAATGGGTACCTACACCTCTGTCTAGCCTTTCACTGATTACAGGCGTGACGTTATGTTATGTAGTAGTCATTTTTAGGGTTCCGTACCCAAAGGGTCAAAAGGAACCCTATTACTGAGACTTCGCTGTTTGCCCGTCCGTCTGTCACCAGGCTGTATCTCATGAACCGTGATAGTTAGCAAGTTTTCTACAGATTATGTATTTCAGTTGCCGCTATAACAACAAATACTAAAAACGGAATAAAATAAATATTTAAGGGGGCTTCCATTAAAAAGAGTGATTCTTTGCTACGGAACACTTCGTGCGCGAGTCCGACTCGCACTTAGCTGGTTTTTTTTATCTGATTTTATGTGGCATCATTATAATTCAGAATTGTACACGGAAGACGATTGGTTTATCATTATTGACACACCTATAAGTATATTGACGTAGATTTTGGCTCAGTTATTATGTTGGAATTTCCCATGAATGCTAACCAGAGTTGCTAACACTATGTTAATATCTAGATTTGAATGTGAATGTGGTGTAAGGTTATCTCCAAACCGTGTGGACGGCGGGTTCGTGCTCCACGCGTGCCTCAAGGAGATGTCAGCAAATCGGAAGGGGTCCGAGAGGCCGATGCCTGTTAAGGCTGCGGGACTGTTCGAAAGACATACCGTGGCCCTGGAACACAGAGGGCTAAGAAGGAACATGGATGGGTTTTAGTAAGTACAAATCTGACACTCCCTTCCGCTCCGCCCAGAGCGGGAGGGGGGGTCATTTGATGATTTCCCATTCGTTAAAAAAAAGGTTATCTTCAAAACTTAATCTAACAAGCACATAATCAGCAACCGAAAAAAATAAGCACTTAGTAACATAACATCTGTTAACACCGAAAGTTTAGGCAGAGGTATACTTAATATTGTGATGACACGGTTGGCGCAGTTGTTGAGTCATCGACTGCTGCGCTGCGTGTCGCAGGTTCGATCCCCGCACGCAACAAATATAATTTGTATGGCCTACAGATATTTGTTCACATTTTGTTTTTTTTTAAAAAACTCAGGCTTTGTTAATGATCCCAGATCTTTGACCACCGTTTTCCGATCAATAGGTATAAAACGAAAAAAGGGACCGACGAATAGAAAGTTTTTAACTGTCATTTGCAGACCTTTGAAAGTCGTTACGACTTACGATTAGTCAGAAGCCAAAATGTCTGACATCCAGTCTTACCAAGGGGATCGTATTAACCAGTTACTGGGTTGTGGAGGTCAGATAGGCAGTCGCTTCATGTAAAATACTGGTACTCAGCTGCATCCATTTTTTAGGATGGGAAATCATCAAATGACTTCTTCCGCTCTGGGCGGAGCGGAAGCGAGTGTCAGACTTGACTGACTAAAACCCATCCATGTTCCTTGTTAGCCCTTTGTGTTCCAGGGCCACGGTATCTCTTTCGAACAACCCGCAGCCCTGGCAGGCATCGGCCCTCTCGGACCCCTTCCGATTTGCTGACATCTACTTGAGGCGCGCGTGGAACACAAACGGGCCGTCGGCATGGCCTGTCGACATTAAACGAACGGACGGTGAGCTAGCCCATTACTCACCGTCCACAGGCCCGCGCCTACGGTGGCCGGGGGCCACTGGTTGCCCCCCGACGCCAGGGGCGTCTCCTGCGGCGGCTGGGAGGTGAGGTTCTCTCCCTCTCATGTTCCGCCACCTCCTTCGCTAGCATGACTGCTTCGCAGAAGGAGGCGACGGCTTCCCATTCCCTCTCGCTCCGCCGCAGCCGCCGCTAATCGCCGCTACGAGGACACGGCGGTGCTCAGCCCAAGCGGGGCAGAGCTCCACAGTGTGAATGGGAATCTCTTCCCAATCCTCGGGAAAGGACACTGCCGGCGCCCAGGGTGCACCGTCCCAAAAGCATCTGTTCCCTTCAGACGTATCGAGAGGGACCAGCGCCATCAGGCTCACGAGGAGGTTTTCTGACCCAGCACCCCAGCTGCATCCATCTAAGTTAGACTGGAAGCCGACCCCGAGGTTTGGGAAAAGGCTAGGCAGATGATGATGATTTGAGCGTAAATAAGAGCTTTATATAGGCCCGACGCTGCAAGCAAGAATAGTCGTCCTTACCGTGCTCCGAAACCCAGTTTGATGGAAGTACTTACTTGATGGAAGTACTTACAATTATTGATTTTAAAATACCTGCAGCTAAGTAGTTTAGAAATGGACTCAATGTTAAACTCGAATGAGTTTAGCACAGGGACGTGGGGATGGTACCAACAATGATAAGCACCGAAGGGTATGCAGAGTTGTGCTTACCTAATAGTGGCCCTCGTTTCACCAATTATGTCAAAGTACCATGTTTAGGGGGCGTGAATCGAATCCAGGACCTGTGGACCTGTGTGAAGCTATTATACACATGAAAGAACGACACACATGTGCGATGTGCCCAATAAAATTTTAACAAATCGCACATTTTCGTGGAAAATTGGCAATTCTATAGAATGTCTCGAGGGCAGATGTAATTTGGGGACCTATCGGCTGTGAAACGCTTTATTTGATTTACGGTACGGATGGGAAATTCCATAGGAAGGACCCCTTTTCTCCAAATATATATATCATATCTTACTTTTTACATCGATGTGACCAGAAATAAATCAGTAGTTTGCCAAAAACGGAGTATTACCTACGATCATTCCGATGTCGATTCACGAAACAAAATTTTGAATAATCTGTTTTAAAATGGTTTACGCCTTATTTCGTGTACGTAGTAATATTATCTGTGCTTCTGATCTGGAATTTTCTGGATTTGTGACCGGATGATGGATGATGACGAAATATCACCCGTAATACAATATAGGACTTAAACATAAAGTAGTCAAATGCGGGTGCTACCTACCTACTATACATTCAGGCGTGATAATATGTAGAACTGGCCACTTTTTATGAAATAAAAAACGCATAGCGACTAATATTGCGGAAAAGAACGCAAGAAGAATGCATACAAAAATCATATCCAAGAATTCCATAACATTAACGTGGCTGTTAATAGCTCTGAAGTTTGAAATCGCAAAGAAATAACATTTAATTGATTTAATTTGAATTTTAGTGTTTCGTTAAATACTACTAGTTATATCACTATGTAAATAAGGTTTAATGTTCACTTTCTTGAGCCTCTATGTTTGAAATAGAATATGACGTTCAGGTGTCAAAGTGCTCCGGCCGGTCTGCGGGATTGTTCGAAAGAGTGTGGCCCTGGAACACCTTTGCGTATCCATCCATGTTCCTTCTTAGCCAAAGGGCTTGGGGGTTTTGGTCAGTACAAGGTACAAGTCTAACACTCTCTTCTGCTTCGCCCAGAGCAGGGTCTCTTGATTTTCCATCCGTAAAAAAAAAGTGTCAAGGTGGTGCATAAAATTAACCTAATTTTACGTGATTACTGTTGTAGGTAAGTAGGTCACGCATACCTATAACAATTAGGTAAATAGGTAGTTCCTATGCATCAAATAATTAATTTGAATATTTATAACCTGATTACGTATAAAGTCTCGGATGTTAGAGTTAGTCATTGATGAGTTCAATAGTTTAAATTAAGAAATACATAGTTACTAAATATTGGTTTAATTTCTAGCAGGTGGATTCGTTTTGCGGGACGGCCTAAATCCGATTGGGTTTTCCCATCAGGAATTTGTCAGTAGCTGCCACGGAGTCTGGATTCGTGCCCGGTTGATGGCAATAGGCTCGCCCCTAATATTACATTGGGCTTAAACATAGCTGCATATGTGTGTAACTGAGTGGAATTACATGCGTGATGTTTGTTATGTATGTTAAGCCTCTAGTAGGTCAAACTTACCTCCAGCCAACTTTTGGTGAACGCCGAACGCCGTGAAGTTTATACTAGCGCCCTCTAGCACAGTTTTATGAAACCAAATGGCAACTGAATCTGTGACAAAATAGCGCTACCTTGCGGAAGATATAGAAACTAAAGTCTACAGTATGCTACGAGCTACGTGAGCCACACTTTCTCGTCAAGTGAAACGCATTAAAGTTCGCCAAACTATCGCCAGATGGCACTGTCATCGAATTCCATCAACTGAGATTTTATTTTCAGCGTTCTCTTTAATGATAACTTCTTTACACGAGAATACCAGTTTAGAAAGGACAGTGGACTATAATATTCATCTTCATCGTCAAATGGAGCCTTTACCACCTTACGGCATTTCATTCAAACTTTCAATTCCTTATTTTCCGAAATGACTGAACCGATTTTAATGAAACCTTATACTCTTAAGCAGGATACATAGGTCTAAAAAGATACTAAAAAACATTTTCAAAAAATAGTGTTAGGGACAGCTAAATCAGACCGATTATAAATAATTTATATTGAAACAGAAATTTACAAGAATCTTTTTTTTTTCGAAAAGTTTTTTTTGTGTATTTTTATTATAAGATATTATATTAAGTATGTATGTTATATTAAGTTCCATTGAAATAGGTTTAGTCATTTCAGAAAATAAGGACTTGAAAGTGGTATGAAATGTCCTGCTGTTTGCTCGTTACGGGAACTGATGGACGCTACTGAGAGCGCCAAACTAGTGGCTCAGTTTTGGGCCGACACAATTTAGATTGCCATCGACACGCTAAGAAGAAGAAGTGTGTATGAAATGTCGTAAGGCCTAAACGCTCTTAATAGATTTGATCTCTGCAGAGATTATACTTACAAATACCAACTGAAGGCTTTGGCAAAAGATTACTGTAAAAATCCTTCATATTGTCACTTACATACTTAAGTACAACTAGCCACTATTGTAACCGTTTTTGTCAACAAATTATTATTGCGGTTACCTCGTTAGTATAGTGGTTGGAATCGCGACTGATGAGCATAAGAGTCATGTGTTTGATTCCGTTTTTCCACCAGGAATTTCTCAGTAGCAACCACGGAGTCTGGATTTGTGCCGGATTGATGAGGCTTATTAGATTTAGACATTAGACTCACCTCCTATAACATGGGACTTAAATAATTATAACTGACGAAATGTGGTTTTACTATTAGGTACACCTCTGTACACCCTTCGGGATTACAGGCGTGATGTTATGTTCTTATTATTGTGGTTCCATAACGCCAGCTTTATTGGAAGATTTAAATGACAAAAACTGACGCTGTCGTCCTGGGGGAAGGTAGAAACTGTATCCTCTTTAGCAAATATTTCTGTTAAAATGAGGTTTCCTGTAAAAAAAAAAAAAACAATTCTGGGTTAAGCTTGCTATTGTACCATAAGCTTTATAATATTTGTGTGCATGTCTTTTAATTTTATGTGCAATAAGAATAAGTAGAAACATCAAAACGCCATCTACTACAATCCTTACCAACTCCTTTCTGCTCTTCCAATTCTACACACTTATTACTACAGCCAAATTCCAAATAATATTTTGAAATAAGAATAAAAAGTAACCGCATGATTAACGCTATGTCCAGCCGGATGGTCGGCCATGTTGGGTCTGCGGAAATGGGCCGCTCCTTCCGGTACATTTGCAAATTTTATACTCAGATACATGTGCCCCTTTAATTCTTCGGTGTGTGTAGTACTTGATACTTTGAAACAATTGAACTTGTTTCTCCTCCTCCCTTAATATGCATCCTAAGGTTGTCTTGAAAAGATCGTTTTTAGCGATAAGACGGCCCATTGTGTCATCCTATTTATAAGTTTTTTCTTAATATTACCCATAACTTTTATTAAAAAGGATTCAAGTTTTTTCGCAACGGGAAGCTTGACTATTAGCTACCGACTGCTAAAAGATAATTATGGTTCATCGACGCGGACGAAATCGCGGGCACAAGCTAGTACCTACTGTGTTTGTTGTGTATGTTTCTTCTGTGTTTACGTTTAAGCCAAGGATACACTAGGGGACAAATGTGCCACGACATGATTGTATAGGCGACATGTCAAGCGAAGGCGGCCGATTTCGCCTGAAAAATATGGCGACAACGCGCGACTTATGTCTGCAGCGACGTCAGACGAAGTCGTGTTAATTCGCGAAACTTCGCCTGACATATCTGACGACATCACGAAGTTTTGTGTCACAAGGCAGCCGATATCATGACACCCACCGAGGTAGTGTTGTTGGCTGCGGCGCACATAATTATAATTAAAAGTAAAAGAAAAAAGACGAGAAGATGGTGGGTTAGAAAGTACTATGTAAAGTACGATGTCGCGCGATGTTGCCAGACATGTCGAGCGAAGACCGGCAACGTCGCGCTACCTCATCAGATGTCGTCGTTGGCTTTAAGTTTTATTTTATTTATTAATGCTTTGTGTACTTGTGACTTGTGCTAAATAAACGTATTCTCTTCTTTCTATTATTATGATATCCGGAGAGAGACTTGAATGACCTTTTTATGAAATATTTAGTAAATGGTATTAAATGAACTTCGCGAATTTTAATTATTGTAACTCGGTAAAGCCATATTTGTGATGGCCGCGAATTATATTTTAATCAAAATACAATCTGACACATCATTTCAGCCGAAAGACGTCCACTGCTGGACATAGGCCTCCCCCAAGAAGGGGGGGTTTTGCCATAATCGCCACGCATGGCAGGCGGGTTGGCGATCGCAGTACGGTTGTTACAAAAGCACAGAGATCGCTGCTGCCCATTCTCTGCTAAAATCAATCAAGTAATCAATCTGACACAAACCGCAGAAAACGTAAGATTTTTTTTTTTTTTTAAATCAACTAGCCGTTACCTAGATCACTACTCACAGTTATTAGAACTGTCTAGAATCGATCAGGTACTCACAAAATTAGAAATTGTTGGATTAGATTCTTGCTGAAATTCGGGTTTCATGTGAAAGAGAGCTCTATTTTTCTATTTAGGTACGTAGGTATTTCCTTTAAAAGGAATTTCCTAGAAGGTTCCAAATTAAAAGTTGGTTTTCTTTAACCTCAAAGCAACTTTAGATCCAAATTAAAATCTAGGTAACCTTTTTGGATCTAAAGGAACTCTTGAACTATAAGGATGGCTACAAATCAAGGGTTAAAAGGTCAATGGAGACTCATAGCCTGACCTTTCTTTGGGAATGTCCGGTCTTTAACCCTTACAAAGTCTGATAGTATTCAAAATAAATCACATTAGGCTGAAGGGAAACTTCTTGGAGGGTTTATTTTTATGATAGATAAATAATAGACAATATGTTTGCTTTGTTATTTATTTTTGACTAGTCCTACTTTCTTACAAAAATGTTGTAGTTGCTTATGCTATATAACATACCTACTTATGTCGTATATACCAAAAGAGGTAAGAGAGAGGAGAGAGGGGGGGAGGGGAGGAGGTTAGGGTTAGACTGAAAGTTAAAAGTTAGAGTGAACAGGCTTCTTCTGGGTAAGCTCGTAACATCGTCGACTTTGTCTCTGTCATCTCTGACTTAGACTAGAGTCAAGAGCAAACCAATAGCACAGAAAAAAAATAAACATGATTTTTTAAGAGGTTCAAGTTCATATTTCATTCGGGAAAAAGTATACAAGGTTTAATTAAATGGGCTGGCGAAATAAAACATAAAAGTAGAAATGTGTATGAAAAAAAAAGATTTGTATGGTTACTTTTTTGTAGTTATGTAATGACTATAGGTAGTGTTATCTGCAGAATCCTGCTAGCTAATTTAATTTAACCTTGTACACTAACATTCACAAGGAAACACTATACAAGTTGTTGTTTTGCATCCTCGTCAAATTCAAGGAGGTGACTATGCTAATGATTCTCGTCCCGAATCAATAATAAAATGGGTAGGTAATTTTATTATTTTTCTTATTTGCGGAAATCGGAAAATGTGAACCACCTGGCACCTGGCTGATCCTCGGCCCATAACCGCGCTTTCACACATACAAACAATCTCAAACGTTTGTTCGATAATTTCTTATTCCCTAAACCACGTTATGGGGGTTATTCCGAAATACTGACCAAGAAAATCTGCGTTTATTAATAATTAAAGGTACCGTAATGTTAATTGATTATTTATGTCTATTACCTCCTGAATTTTGACGAGGATGCAAAACAGCACCTTGTGTAAATAAAATAATTCATTGTAATCATTGCACATAATACTGTGGCAACTAAATGGAAGAATTCACGGTTTTGAAGTCTTATGATTAAACTATTTAACTAAGCGACATGGTGACGTTATTATTAAAATATTTAACCAGCACAAAAAAGTTATGTTATGTACAGCATATGCAGGAAAATAGAATACCTTATTTAAAAATATTAAAAAACATGTAGACCATCGGTATCGGATCAGGTTCCAAGCTTTATATGGTCAGGGCAACTGTGAAAGGAGTTCTCATCTGTTATTCGCGTGGAGTATAAACATAACTTTGAACAAAATATAAATAGCCTCTTTACGCATTGATGGTTATTCCAATTCTGACTCATCATCTGCTTAGCCTTTTCCCAAACTATCTTGGGGTCGGCTTCCAGTCTAACCGGATGCAGCCGAGTACCAGTATTTTACATGGAGTGACTGCTTATTTGAACTCCACAACCCAGTAACTGGGTAGTACGATACCCCTTGGTAAGACTGGATGTCAGACTTTTGTTTTCTGACTTCTCGTAACGACTGTCAAAGATCTACAAATGACTACAAACGGCTTGACGTGCTTTCCGAGCCACGGAGGAAACTCGGTGTGTAATTATGGTCACCCATCCTCGGACCAACCTCGGCAAGCACGACTTAACCTTAAAGGTCGACCCGTGCGGCTGTTATTATTTAGCCACTCCTACTCACTATTATGTAAAAATTACTATACTCAGAACTGTATTCAATAACGAAATAATCTAGAATTCTACATAAAAACTGTTTTTTTTTTATAATTAAATACAATAATGTCAGAAGATACTTATAGTAAATATTATGTATTTGGTACAATTCAATTGATTAATTATTATAAACTAATTTTACTTAGTAAGAGAATGATGAAGTTAACCAAAGCTAGTTTAGATACTACATCACAAAATAGGTAACTTTTAATGCGCGCGTTTAACTTAACCTAGAGTTAAAGTACTACTACTACTCAAGCGTTTACGTCTTGCGATATTTCAAACAAACTTTCAAGTTCTTATTTTCCGAAATGACTGAGCCGATTTAATGAAAATACGCATAAGCAGGATGCATATGCCTAAAAAGTATCTAAAAAAAAATTATGTTAACGAAAATAGTGTTACAGCTAAATTAGACCGATTATAATTACCAATTAACCATATTTTTTTAAATACTTTTCGAAAATATTTACTGGTAAATTTTTAGACCTATGTATCCTGTTTATGCGTATTAAGTTTCATTAAAATCGGTTCAGTCATTTCGGAAAATAAGGACTTGAAAGTTTGTATGAAATGCCGTAAGGTGTAAACGCTCTGAACATAAGTATCAAAATAAAAACAATTACAAATTAATGTTTTAGGCTAACTTAATTATCATCACGATATATTGATGTGGTATTTTATTTTTATTATAATAATTTGTCCTTCCATATATTTATAATTATTACAATTAATTAAAACTAATAAAAAGTAACTTTAACACTTTTTATTATATTTGTGTGAACACATTTAAGTGGATATCTACGAGAAACCGAAACAAACATATTTTTTTTAACTAAATTAAATAACATAAAATAAAAAATTTGAGAATCAATCGTTTCTCCTATAATTAATAAGAATTTATTAACTTGAAAGTATAATTACACATTTGCCCGACATAGGGAATCAAACCCACTGAAAATATTTCTATTACTCATCAACCACCATTAAATTAAATTCGCTAACTATTACTAAAAAAAAAGTAGAGCCCCTTTTATTATAAGACAATTATAAGACCTATGAATTATTTATATATGTCTGTAACGCTTATCAATCTAAAAAGAAGGAGATTGTCCAAATTTTGTTGGCTTTATAATCTGAAAAACTCTAATCAAAGAATCGGCGTAGTATTAGTATCTCTAGAACAACTGGTTTAAATGAGAAACTATCCATTATGATATAAGAAATAAAGAAATAAATTTATTTAAAAAGTATTACAAAAAAGTGTACATTTAGGCGCAGTAGTATTTTTTCTCATACAATGGTATAGTTAGTACTTATAAGTAAATTATAACTAAAACATATTCAAAAGTTGCAAGTACTCATAGTTTAATTCAGATGTTTGGTAGCGACCTGCCCGAACTAGGTTTATTTAAACCTGTGTTTCAGGCCATGCCATATGTAAAAAAAATACGGTTGATGAATAATAAACTGATGATAATAATAATAATAAATGATTTCATCTCAGATATTTGCAGAAACAATTCACTCTACCTAACTAAATGGAATCTGTATCAACATGACAGGGTTTCAAAGAATCCGGCTTCAACTTTAAAATTAAGGAATAATATCCAAACGAAAATGGATTGAAGACTATATTGAACAAAAATATTAATGTGGGTAAGTAGAGAAAATTTCAGTAGTTTAGTAATTTGATAGTTTTGTACACTTTTGGGCCTACGTAGGCCTTGTAGATATAAATGAAATCAAAAATAAGCTGCTCCAAAGCTATTGAAAGATAGTCTCATTTTCAGGCTTTCAGATATTTTAGATAAGGACACTTAACATTGTTTTGAAAAAGACTTTTACACAAGACGGATAGGTCTTATGTAAAAGTTTTTTACTCAGATTTGGTTAGTCTTTGTAGCTCTACCTCACTAAATAATTACGCTACTCCATACTGTTGGCTGTCACAACTCCTCCGCTTCCCAAGCTGATGGCACAGCTGAGGGGAACTCACGATGTCACCCATGAACACGCTGAGAAGGTAGAACTCTTTTTTCTGGTCCGGGGATCGCTTGTACTGGCTGGAAAGAAAAAAGTCATGTTTTGAAAATATGATAAAACATAAAAATGCAACCACCAGCATATTCGCAAACGATTTACACCTAGATCCTTGCACAGTTGCAACAGTTCTTTTTTATTATTTGACATGGGTTTGTTTTTGAGTCTAATCTAGGTCAAAAATCATCATCATCATCGGCCGAAAGACTTCCACTGCTGGACATAAGCCTCCCCCCAACGCCACATTGACATAAGGGGGGTTTTGGTATAATCGCCATGCTTGGCAGGCGGGTTGGCGATCGCAGTACGGTTGTTACAAAAGCACAGAGAACGCCGCTGCCCAGCCTCTGGCAAGTCCCTTAGTGGCCTCTTACGACACCCACAGGAAGATATGGGATGGTGCTATTCTTTATGTCCGACACCATACAGAACGCGAAAGATGAACGGTCAAAGATGACAGAGACAAAGTCGTCGATGGAATGAGCTTGTCAGCTAAGATGATCGTGCTTAGAAATCACGGCTGTAACCACATAACATAATATCACGCCTGTAATCCCCAAAGGGTGAGGCAGAGGTGTACCCATTAGTACACCCACATTTCGTCAGTTATGTTTAAGTCTCATGTAATAGGTGGCGCACCTATTGCCATCAATGAGCACAAGTTCAGACTCCATGGCTGCAACTGAGAAATTCTTATCCCCAATTATGCTTCAACCCAATAACACTTTGGCCAACCTTTGAATCGAATCTAGGATCTCATGCTCAGGAGTCGACCACTCGACCAACTCAGGCAGTCTGATTGTAACACTTGAGCAATGAGGTTAACAATTATGTATCAATGTAGTTAGCAAATATTTTAATTCAGATCATACTATAATTCGTTTTATAGACGAAAGCTTAACAGGATTGTTATACTTTTTTAGGGTTCCGTAGTCAACAAGGAACCCTTATAGTTTCGCCATGTCCGTTTGTCTGTCTGTCCGCGGTTTAGCTCAAAAACTACTGGTACTAGAAAGTTGTAATTTGGCATGAGTATACGCGTTAATGACCCCAAAAATGTTGTAAAATTAAATTATGAAAAAAACAATTTTTGCGGTACCTCCTAAACCTAAATGTGGGGATGATAATTTTTTTTTCGTCCTTCCCATTGTGTGGGATATCGTTGGATAGGTCTTTCAAAATAATGCGGGTTTGGGAAGACCGGTTTCTGATTAAGTAAACCGATCGTGACTAAACAAGCTTTAAAGTACAAATTTTCGTTAGAGTCAAGTATCCCCCCTCAACCAACTAAACGGTTGTAGTTAGAAACTCAAAAATCACGGCAGTAGTACCTGAAATATATAGCGAAGTTTAAAGGAAAACTATCACACTTTAGTGGGCTTTACAAGTTTACGAGTAATTGTCGACCAATTGTATTTGACTCGAATATTTATAAAAACTACGGAACCCTACATTGCGCGTGGCCCGACACACACTTGACCGGTTTTTATTCTCTTTATTCTCGTCTCATTTTTTCCTCAACATAATGTAGCTAAGTACAGTAACCTCTATCTTCTTTTGAAAAATAAGCATAGTACTCGTAGAACAAAATCCTTTGAATTTACTTAAAACCTCAGTAGGCGTCTGTCGTAATAAACAAAAACTTACATACATTTGCACTTCGTCGCTACTTCGCCAGTTAAAACCCTTGCAAGCATCAACTAAGTGATTAACTTCATACAAAACCACGAGTTTATTTTTTTAAAGCAGCACTACTACGGTTTTTTTTTTCCTGAAACCGTACAAAGGTTTCAGCTTTTCTGTGATTCAGTTTTTTATTCTAACTAGAAACTTTGCTATGTTAGCAACAGGTAATATTAGATTCAACGTGTGTAGAATCTGAAATTCTGCTTTCAAAGGCTTTGTCATTATGAAGGTTCTATTCGACTTACAATCGTCGTTTTATTAAAGTTAGATAAAATGACTATTTCTCCATTTTTTATACTCCTTAGGTTCTAATTTTCAAAAGAGACTTCTAATGATATCGTCCCTGGCAGATTAGTACGCCGATAGATTTAGATTTTTTTTTTTAAACCTAATTTCTCAAATGTACCTGTTTTGTAAATTAGAAGTCAATTTAATTCGTTTGTTAAATATAGGGACGGATTAAATAAACCGTATTAATTCTATCAATAATAAAACGGCTACGTCCCGTATTGTAACTTTCCCATTTTGACAACTAAACAAAAGACGTGCAAAACAAGTGAAAAACAGTGCCATTTCGTAATTATTTTAATCTTCGAACATTGAGTCCACTAACAATGCCCTGATGCCTGCACACTAAAGTGCCAAACTCGTAGTTCATTTACTGGACCGACTCATTTTAGATTGCAATCGACTCGTTAAGAAAAGGATTACAAAAAAGAACATATTTAGTTTTCGTTTTTTTTTTTTTAATGTGATGACTTTCTCATTTCAAGTTCACGCACCACCCTACAACAAACAAATAGAATCTGCAAGTTATTGCAATAAATCACAGCTATTAGATCTTGAATGACGAGACAATACGGAACTACATCTTGAAACAATCTGCGTAAACCACAACACAGCAGCAAAAAATACCCTTCCAGCCGTTACAGTATAATTTTAGACTTAAGATAAAAAGTCTACCTAAGTGTGATATTTCAAAGTAATCTAAGATGTAGGGAAACGTTATTAAGTAATGTTTTACTGAGCTTTATTTCCTGGTGTTAAGGTGTGTTTTTGTTTAAAACTTCGAGCAGTGAAAGTGTTTTGTGGTGTTGCATAATAGCGGTTCACCTCGGACGTCGAACGTATAGTAGAAGCTAGTCTTTCATGCACTAAGTTTATCTACTCGTTTGCTTGGCCTTCGTTTTTACTAATGTTAGGGAAAATGATTGATGGAAATATTTAACTCTTAATTTAGATGCTAGGTACTAGCTGTTGCCCAAGACTTAATTCGCGCGAATTTTGTATGTGCACAAGTGTGAGAAAAAAAAAGAAAAGTATTCTTTGTGGTACTTCAGACTACAATCTATCTATCTCTGTGCCCAACCTCCAGATCCGTTCGTGTTTATGTTTCTTTCTGAAATTTGCAGTATAATAAAATAAAATAATATATGTATGTTTCCTACGGCTATGATACTCGTAACAAACACACAACTCATTACTCGTAAAATTGCCAAAAAATATCATCAACATACTTTGAAATACTCTACACATCACCTTGACCTAGTAGTGACATAAGGCAGCTATAAAACCGTGACTGGTTAGCTAATCACATTAAACAGTGAACACCAATTAACTAATTTTATCGTCTACCGTGGCACCAATATTTAACAAATTATTGCAGACTCAGTGTGCATTATAAAACTCGGCTTGCGCAATTAAATCACATTAGTTTTATATTTGTTTAAATTCTTTAACTGGTGAAAGAAATCTGTAGTATATCATAATTGTTTTTAATAAATTCATAAAACACAATAACTATTCAAAAGCAAGGCACATTAAAATAAAAACAAGACACAAAATTAAAATAAATATTCGACAGCAAGAAAAATCATTAGCGAACAATTTCGCAACACCGTACAATCCTCATGGCTGGGTGCCTACGCGAGCGGCGATGACCCGCGCAGTTGCGTAGGGTATTACATCAATGTCCTACTTGCGACCAGTGGACACACTTAGCTGCATTCTTGTACGAAACACTATCGACCACTGACCCCCTTCCTTGCAATTGTACGTGGCATTGAAAAAGACTCAACCGTTATGAAATATTCATAGAAACGCTGCGACCGATTGAGCGATGGACCGACGTGTCAAGGTCGTTTGGAAATATAAAAAGGGGTGCGTTATAGGGTTGGAATTTTATAGTAGGGCTGTAAATATCCTGGATATAGGATACGGGTTCGGCATGAATTTCGACTCGGTGTAATTCAATTTATCTATCCGCAAACACTAAAAAAGTCTGCAACAACAGCAACAGCAAAAGGAAATTCTTGTAGTGGCCACTCTGGGGTGTTTGATTGGTGATCTATTGATCTCTTTAAGTTTAACTCTAATCCTGAAACTCGTGTCTCTTTTAAAGGAGTCTCCATAATCCCAATGCGATGATATCCCCGAATCCGTCGCCCCTGGACCAGTTTAGGAGGGCCGGAAGAGGCCCTCTGCCGACGCCCAGTGCGTCTGCAAAGAGATGGGAAGGAGGTCGCGATTTCCCTCTCCCTTTCCGCAGCTTCCTTCTGCGACATGACGATTTCGCAGAAGGACACCACCGAGTCCCAGGACTCTGTGCTGGCGACCATCGAGCGAACATCGGTCGGCAGCGACAGTCCTGCTTCTACCTCTGTGACGAGGGCACGGCGCGGCTCGTCCCACGTGGCATATTCCGCCAGCGTATGCCGCGCCGTATCCTCCAGGTTGCGAGGCAACCTAACCTAACCTTTTTTTTTGTCGATGTGGAAATCCTCTATGGATGTCCTCCGCCCTGGGGAGACCGGAGGGGTCTGTCAGGCTCGTACTGACTTAAACCACACCGGTGTTCCGTCGCACACTTGCGTCGGGGGCAGTGAGATCTAGTGCTGGCCTGCTTGACCTATGCGGGCCTCGTCCCTGGGGGAAGTGAGGTGTACTACCCCCGTTACGTCTATGAGAGGCGTGCGTGGAACACAACGCGCCGCCATCTCGGGTCCAGTGGACAGTGACGGATGTCCCCGAATCCGTCGCCCCTGGGCCTGTTTTAGGGGGCCGAAAGAGGGTGTTATCCGCCCTCTACCGATACCCGGTTCGTCTGCTGCGGGATGGGAAGGAGCTCGTGACCTCCCTCTCCCTTTCCGCAGTTTCCACCGCCTCCTTCAGGATTCTGTGCCGCCGGCCATCGAGCGAACAACGGTCGGCAGCGACAGTCCTGCTTCTACCTCTGTGACGAGGGCACGGCGCGGCTCGACCCACGCGGCGTAGCGTATGCCGCGCCGTATCCTCCAGAACCTAACCCTTTGAGAGAACAGTATTTTTTTTTCTGGTTTTCCTGTTGCTAAGCACGTAATTTACGTAATTTCATATAAATTATCAATGAGCGACTGCTTGCCGTCTCAGGTGGGGCTCCCATTGATTAACTACCTACCTACCTAAACTAACCTGACCATAATGGACGACGAGAACGGATAGACGAGGGGCTGAAAAGTTCGAGAATGGCGACTCTTTCGACCAACTTTTTTAACAGTGCGCGGCACTTTTGTAAGTTCTTCAAAGTACTTTGTAATATGCCATAATTTACGAGGGGGATATAGTCCACTTTTTCATCGGGGGCAGTCGTTCAAATTTCCTTGTATCGATTGCATATATTGAAGGAGACTAATTGAACTGGCCTTATCCCAATTTATTTGAGGTCAGCAGCATGTATCTTTCTTTCAAAGTTCTCTTTACGTCATCTTCCAGAAGTCCCTTTCTTTCTAGGCGTATCGCCTTTCGTACAGTTCATTCATCATTTATTTAGGAAAATGAACAATTAGAGGTCATAACGCGCCTTGACGAATATTTGTCGAACAAATTAGACAGTAGTAGTTCTCTAGCAGTTCCTTTTGAATCTGTAGACTCTACAGGTTCAAATCAGTCAGTTAAAATTGACAATGTAGTTGCAAACCTCTACAGTGTAGAGGTGTTGAATGGAGGACTGTGTATATTGATCTAAAAGTGTCAAAAAAATAAATCATATATCAATAGCTATTTTAATTTACCTGAAAACATCAGGCCAGTCAAACTGCGGGCGAGGTTGAGCTTGCGCCCTCGTGGCATAATGTGCGCAGACGCGTTCGAAGATGCAAGCACGAGCACCGAACTCGGCAACGATGTACTTCTCCACCTCGTTGACATCGAAAGACTCCGGATTGTCGCCCAGGGTCAGCTCACGCCGGTTGCGGGACCGGTAAGTTGCTGGAACAGGTGAATTAGGAATTTAGATATATCATGATAGGATCCAGAAGGTATTAGAGGCTTTGATGAAGGAAATAGCAATGGTGTCCCTTGCGGAGATTGCAATTTTCTATATGTGTTCATTCAGACACCTGATGATGACGTGCATACAAAGAGATATAGATCTTATTTTTTCAACTATTGTGCATTTATATATTTAAATTAATTCAAACCACAACATCAATGTCATTCAACAAAGTTAACATCATTTTGAAACCCATAATCTGAACTATAGTCAAATCAAACATTCGGGTTTCTCATGCCATTATGAGTGAGTCTTTCAAAATGTCGAAACTCACTAACATCGAATAACTTTAGACTATATAGCGTCATCCATCGATGGAGCTCGAAGGCGTAAAAGTTGCGAAATTGATAGGTCATCATTAAACCAGCAGACACGTATGATATTACATCATGGGGAGTTGACGTAGAGCAGGAGGCTACGAAGACGATATCACGCAGACCGATAACACGATGGAAGGAGAATATTCGCAATCGATAGAGAATCAAGACAGGCAAACTCAGCGTAGTCCTAGGATGTTAAAAAATCGGACCTATACCAAATCGAACTACATTATACATTACACTATTCAAAGATAAATGATGTTTAAATGTAACAAAAAAAATAGGTTAAGCCGACGTTAATGATCAAATTAGAATCAAAAGATGATAAACGATGAAAACGGAATTATATCGTTGTAAACACAAAAGTTATGAAGTATGTATTAAATTTAAATTTGTTTACAAAATAGACGATGAAGAAAATATACTTTATTCATTACTATGTACATCATAATTATTCAAAGTGATCTAAAATAATAAAAATAAAAAAATGATTTTTAATAACTAGCGAACCTTATATACATTAATTAGGCGCTATAATTCTAAAGTTTCCTAAAACAATCTGCTCTAGCGGGAATCCGGTTAGCAGTATATTTTGACAAGAAATTAGGAGCGTCAATTTGGTACCTGATGTTATCATTAAAAATCATGAGTTGATAAAGATCTGTAAGAGGCTTTGCGTAAAAATAGGGAATGCGGAAGATGGCACAAAAAGACGACGAAGCATAAAAAAGAACTGTAGTTAATTATTTAAATGTAGGTCAAAGGTGGATTTAAATTCGAAATGTTTATTATTAGATTATGTATAATACACTACTTAATCTACTACTCAAATGTACATACATTTTAGATAAACAAAAAACAGGGCAGTCGGACAAAAAAGTGAACATGGTAAATATTCTGTTTTTAGTGTCAATGGTATGGGCATGTGATGCGAAGGAATAAGAAAAATGTTGTGAGGAAAGTTTTGAGTATGAATTTGAATGAAAACAAGAGTAGAAAAATACAAAAACACAAGTACATTAAAATAGAGAAGTATGGAAGAAGAAGACATGCTGCGTCAACCCCAAATAAAATAGGATAAAAGCAGGAGAATGATGTCAGTGACCATATCAGTCTAAAAACTAATATCGTTAAGGTTTCATCGTTTCCTTTGTTTTACGTTTTTGGTCTACTCAAAATACAGGCTTACGAGTAGGTCAAAAATGCTCCTTCAATTTCATACAAAAATCTATGATGGATGACACATAATGCAACAGACATTTCTCAAAAAATCTATTTAATTATCAAGCTCAAACTATCAGTCTCTCTATTTTTTATCATCTAACGACCATTAGCCTGTTAATTGCCACTGTCTTCGTTCTAATTACTTGTGCACTTTATCTCTGCCACCACCCTTACGAGTTCGGAGCAAAACTTTTTCCTTTCCACAATATTTCCGAAAGAAGGCCCAAGAACAATTAGCTGGTGGTATTAAAAACTGCATTAAAAGTCCTATTCGAGCTTGCTAATAGTTGGATTTCGTTGGTTAAAAACCAATTGGTTACTAGAATGCATTTTTTTTTTCGATTACATTATGGGTAAATCGAATCATAAGTTGCTAAATTGTTATGTTTTGATCATCTTACGAATAAAATGTTATACACGTGGTTTTCGAACTACAAATTTGAGAACCAATAAAACCAACTAGTTTTCAATGTCAACGGAATCCATGTAAATTATGACAATAAGTTTGTTAAAAAAAAAATGGAATTTAGTAGCTATAAGTATTAAAACAAAAAATAGCGGAGCATAGAAACTCCTCCTGTTTTGAACTCGGCTAATAAATAACACCACGGTGATATATTTACTTATTGATTCCATGACATATCGCTGTCAAAACAATCGCCGATCTGGTTATTCTAGAACCACATTCGACAGATTCACGTAATACGTCCAAGTAGTTCACATTCTGATAGGTAATGCAAACAGTAGATGAGTAGAATAACTGGTTTAGTTCCAGGGTGGTTATTAATGTGACAGACTAACGCAGCTACGCATAAACGACGGTGATTTACCGCCAACCAGTATGCGGTTAGAGGTGGCTAACGCATGTATTAAGTAATCGATGTAGGTACTGTAAAAAGATGTTGGTATAAAGGTAGGTCAATGAATAAATATTTTAGTACTATGCAAGCAATATTAATTGTAATCTAGTGCTAAATAACTTTTAAAACATAAGACACATTGAGACTATAATATTCGTGTCAAAAAAATTAACTGCCCAGTACACGCAAAGATACGAGCTCATTCACAGAAGCTGCCTGCCTACTTATTTCTTTTGTTAACTGTACCTACACTTTATAAACACCGATCTTTATAGTTTCTAAGAAACATACTCGTACATGTGTAAAAGTTTTCGCATGAAAACTCGCGCAGGAAAACTAATCTTTTAGCGTACGAATAGCAATTTGGCTTTCAAGTAAACCTGACGGTTTTTCGTTTGATGTGAGCTCGAAAATGGAAGATTCGAAAAAGTCAAAGTGGATGAATTATATAAGCAGCTTAACTTGCCGAGCTTGGCACTATTCCGGGAAAAAACTACCCCAAAATAAAGTACATTATTAATTGAAGAAAAGACTCGAAAAGTCAGTCGCGTTTCTGCGGTTTTTTTTTGTGTTTGCAACTTTTTAATTACATTCCTATGTCAAGTCCATTACTCTAGTCAAGATTAATTTCTTTGTAGGCCAACAATAGTTGCCAAGTCATGCCAAGAAGGAAGATTAGATTATTATCTTTAGGAAGATTTATCTGAAGATAGTAATATAATATCTATGTAGTACATAAAACACCCTTATATCGCTCCTTTGTGCCTTTTCTTATTGTACCTAACCCCTATTCTTTCTTATCTTGTTAGAGGAAAATAAGAAACATTATTCAGCTATATGTTAGGTGCTAAAATATTCGTAGCAGCATTCAGTGGCCACAGGAGTTCTGAAGAACATTTAACATGGAACAAGTTGCAGCAGTGGGATGCTATATATTCAGCCTCTTGTCATTGCGTGTGTAACGTGTGAAAAACTCTGATTCATGTAACACTTTTATTTAATTTTTTTAATTTATAGGCAGCTTTGAAATGGAACGCGGTGTAATAATGTTGGAACATTTTCGTTCTGTTACTTGATATGACGAGGCGATTGTAACTGAATTTGAAACCGGGACTCTCTGGAAATCCTTTCAAAAGCTCAATTGTAAAATTGGATTTTGTAACTGAGTTAATGGTTTTATTAAACGTTAAAGGTTCCGTGATTTTAATGAAAATTGGTACGCGCGTAAAACTATCGTTCTTCTAAGCTATATATAAAATAATAAGAACGTTAAAATATTCATAGTTCAAAAAAACTCGGTGATTGTAACAAATCGTACCTTCAAATAACACTTACCTGGGCTCAATGAATAAGTAA
Source organism: Cerastis rubricosa (assembly GCA_949152445.1). NCBI lineage: Eukaryota > Metazoa > Arthropoda > Insecta > Lepidoptera > Noctuidae > Cerastis > Cerastis rubricosa. The sequence goes on from OX424547.1 coordinate 9,196,441, forward strand.
ACTTCTTCAAGAAATTCGTCAATCTAACACTGGCTACTATAAATGGAAAACCTACCAATTGCACAGGTAATTCAAACTTAGTTTCTTGACTGAACACATCATCACAAAAATTAACTAAAACCAGTACTAACAATACTGAAAATGTTAGTCTACTGCACTTCATTTTTAAAAACAAAACACGATCGTTGTAAGAAGAAACGAAATGACAGTTCCCGCCTAAACGCAACCACAGATAAATTTATAATGTCAAAATTCAAATATCGAGTGTCGGTTTCTCGCGCGGTGACCGCGGTCTATGGGTATACTAGCCAGTACTACGGTTCAGATTGCACTGCAAAAGCTCCGAGTACGTGAGAAGGAACGCAAACACGTTCTCTTTGGTTTACTTTATGTAATGATTTTGTAGGTCAATAAATCTTACCTCTCGTTACACTTATCGCTTCAATATAAGTATTACGGAATCTTTGTTTATATGTTTTAACAATTGTGGTGTCACTGGATTCGAAATAACTTTAATCATTAATAAGTGTGCCACTGCCAGTTGTTTGAAAGGAAGTAATTAGAAAAAATAAGTAATGACGCTTAGTAATTAATTGACTGGTTTGGAATAGTTTTAGAACCACCTAACTCTAATGTACTAAAAAATAACAATAAGTCATCGACTACCTGAGGTCCTATGGTCAATATAGTTTTACATACTGAGTATTACTCATTAATAGTACGAAAATGAAAGAGGTCGAGTTCAAAGTTATTTAATCTAAAAACATACGACGTGCCACTTTTTTTTCCCAGCGAAAAATACCATAGGAATAGGTGAACAATCGTTTAGGCCTATCTTAATCTAACCAATGACATTATAAATTCTTAAAGCATGCGTGATAAACACTTAATAGTTACCTGGATTAAGAGCATAAGACAGTTTCTTCACAAAGTTAGTTAGTCGGACAGCAATAATAATAAACGGGAACCCGACTAACTGCACTGGCAGCTCAAACGAGGTTTCTTGAGAGGACCCTTCCATCAAGCAATCAAACAACACCAAAGACAACACAGTCCAAATATAACACAATTTTAAAACCTGCATTTTTGTCTTCAGCACAAATTCAAACTTCGAACGGTTTAGTGATGTCGCAATCGATTTCACACACTGCAAATCGATAAAGGCAACAAATTATTAAATCAATTATCACGTTTTTTTTCTAGTCCGTGTATTGTATAACGCTACGACCTTAGTGGATTACTGCGTATAACTGACCGTGTCCAACAGCCGGCCACCTAGTTGGTGTTATTATTTCGTAACTTATTAATCAATGCAGTCACATTACTAATCATTGGTCATAATACTCTAATGACAGGTGCAGTAACGAGTTTCGGTTAGTTTCGCAAAACGGGACCAATTTGGGAATTCTCCAAATTGAAAATATTATTAGGAACCAATGCACTGCTTTGTAAAATATTCAAGAGCTGGCACAGATATAAACTCTGTATTCTGCAATAAATGAAGCAAAAGCTAGAGTTATTGATATTAAAACGGTGAGTAATATGTTAACATTTGAATACGAAATGTATCAAATGCTGAGACTTCGCGTATATTTTACGTTGGTTGCCAATCCTTGATGCAATCTTATGAGTTACCTAAAACTGCCTTGGATTTTAAACAATCATTGTGGTTGGGAAACACGTTTTGCGAAATTTTGAATGCTGCGACACTGCGTGGTTATAAATATATCAAGAGAAAATGTTGAAATAACTAAATCTAGTTGATTGTTCACGAAGTATAAATTTTAAAATCTAGACATTACATATTTAATTACATATTATGAGTTTTGCTACTTATGAAAGAAATATGGTATATATAATACAGTGAAAAAGTTATAGCCACATACATACTGGCCACCTACAAAAACATTAATGCATCAAACGCAGTGTTGCACCATAACATAGACACATTCGAATTTCAAATCGCTTTTTTTTGTCGATCTATATTGACACAGATAACGTAACGCATATAGTTCACAAGAGCACAGATCGAAAGTGACCGGTGTAGGTACTAAAGACCGCGTTTACGATTAACAATTCGCCATAGACAGACTTTACCGCGCGGTTTACTCACTAGAACTGCAGTTCGGCAAGAGAGATCTAAACTCAACCCCTCCCGACATACCTAAACTAATAGCTTTGAACATTATGCAATGGAACGTACTTAAAAGGAATGAAGGTTGATAAAATTGCGCGATTAAGGCAAACACGGGTTTAGAGTTAAATGTTCTGTATGACTACTGTAGAGGTAGACATAGCAAAGGTTTAAATGCTGTATTGTTTTGTCTAGTTAGCCTTGCGTTTTTGAAACAAAACCAGGATAAACTGACCTCCTATTCTTTTGAAACACCGCACTACGTTGGGTCAGCTCAAGGTCAATCGTTCACCTCTGACGTGATGCCTGTTCTCAAATTCTTCATCAAAAGAAAACAGACATTCCGCTGATTCCATAACCAATTAACCAACCAAAAATAAAACTGACCCCTATTCACAAACGCTCGGATTCGATTTCGATTCGATATGTCGTATGTCTATCATGTTTTGGAATTACGAAAGTGAGCAAGATAGACTTACGATTTTCCGATTCGAAATCGAATCCGAGTGTTTGTGAATACGGGGGCAGGTGTGATTAATATTGGCGGCGGCGACCTCTCGCGTCCGGTCCTGGTTCAATCCATGGTCCGCGCGGAGCGAGAGGGAATGGGAAGCCGTCGCCTCCTTCTGCGAAACAGTCATGCTTGCGAAGGAGGTGGCGGAACGTGAGAGGGAAAGAGCCTTACGTCCCAGCCGCCGCGGGAGACGCTGTCGGGGGGCAACCAGTGGCCCCCGGCCAACGTAGGCGCAGGCCTGTGGACGGTGAGTAATGGGCTAGCTCACCATCCGTCCGTCTTATTACGACAGGCCGTGCCGACGGCGTGTTCGTGTTCCACGCGCGCCTCAAATAGATGTCAGCAAATCGGAAGGGGTCCGAGAGGGCCGATGCCTGCCAGGGTTGCAGGTTGTTCGAAAGAGATAGCGTGGCCCTGGAACACAAAGGGCTAAGAAGGAACATGGATGGGTTTTAGTTAGTCAAGTCTGACACTCCCTTCCGCTCCGCCCAGAGCGGGAGAAGTCATTTGATGATTTCCCATCCTAAAAACAAAATAAAAGTTTGATTAATACCATTTTCATAAAACATTAAGCAGTGATAACCTAGTGGTATGACTGTCGGACTACCAAGTCATAGGTCTCTAGTTTGAACCCTAGACACGTAGCTATCTCTGATTTTTCAGATTCATGTGCGTATTAAACGATTACAAAAAAAAAACTAAATTTTGTTTGGAAACCACCATGCCTGAGAGATATTTCTCGACGGCATGTAAAGCCAAGTCAAAGGCCCATGGGCGGCAATAAAACTGACACCAGGTCAAAGGTCAAACACTAACCACACGATAAAGAAAGGTTAAACATACAAAATTAAATATTGTATTCAAAATAGGTAGTAAAAATGTTGAAAATGTACGTACAACACGTTGTTAATATCAGCAACATTGGTATACAAAGTCACTTTTACTATCGTTGGCACTTCGAATCAATGGAGGGCTATGAAATAAGTTATCACAACATTACAGATGCACAGACCTTTGAACTTTGTATCTGCATCCATGACATTACATAACCTCACACCTGTTATTCTCGGAGGTTAGGCAGAAGTGTACCTTAACCTACCTATATTTGGACAGAACTCCATAATATCATACGTAAATGCGAATATAACTGTGTAGGTAATAATGCTAACCTTTAACGGTTTTCATAAATTTTGGCGTACTGGTAGATCTGGTTTCTTCTTAGTCGAAACACTCTTGTCAGAGTGGTCGTGGTTGCGCAGACGAGGTACACGGAAAGATGTTATGTGGGTCGTTGACTTCCCCGAGGATTGCTTTTTCAGCGATTTGCTTCCATTTCTGCCGGTTGGAGACGTTGCGTGCGTTGACACTAGACCATGGTGGACTCAGTAGCTTTCTTGATCAGGTCAGTCCAGCGAGTTGGTGATCGGCCGCGTGATCTCTTGCCTTCCACCTGGCCCTAAACCACCAGTCTTTCCATCGAATTCTAATTTCTTGTGATGTGACTAAAGAACTTTAATATTCGTAGTTGCACAGCAGATTAAAGCCGGTCTTTAATATGAAGTTCCTTGAGGACAGAAACATTGGTGCGAAACGATATCCACGGAATCTTTAGGAGCCGTCTCCAGCACCACATCTCCAATGCGTCGACTTTATGGCGATCCTGCACTTGCAGAGACCAGGTTTCGGCACCATAGAGAAAGATCGGAAAAACCAGGCATTTCATCAATCTGACCTTCGTCTTCTTGGTAATCCTCCTGACCCCCCAAATCTTTCCCAGCCGTTCCACTACCGACCTGGTGATGGCGCACCGTCGCTTTATCTCGTCGCCACATCCTCTAGTATTGGAGATAGTAGAGCCGAGGTAGATATAGTTCTGTACAACTTTGCAGTTAGCTATACTCTGTACGTTAATTCTACTTTGTTCAGCCCGGATTATTATCATCATCTTCGTCTTGTCTCGGTTGAGTTGTGTGAGTTGTCCGAAATTGAGGCTGGTAGTCTCGAGACGAATCAGAAGATTTTCCATATCTTCTCTAGACTGTGCAAAAAGGGTTGTATCATCAGCATATCTAAGATTATTTATCACGCGACCCCCAACTGATATACCTTTGTCCCATTCTTCCAAGACAATGCGCATGATGTATTCCGTATAGATGTTGAATAGCAACGGCGATAAGATGCACCCTTGTCGGACAACGGCCTCGGTATTAAAGTGCCCAGAAAGGGTATCGTCCACTCATACCACTGCAGTACCGTCTTCATATAGTCGCCTCAAAAGAAGTATTAGATGAGGCGGCACACCCTTTTCTGCGAGTATCTTCCAGAGGTGTGTCCAAATGTCAGTGTCAAATGCTTTAATGGGTTGAATTAAATTCTCTGGCCTTCTCAATTATCTGACGCAGTATCAGAATTTGTTCGCGAGTTCCTTTTCTCTTTACGAATCCGAATTGCTCGGGTGCAATTTGCTTTGGGAGGTAGGCCAACAGTCTTGTATTGATTATGTGGAGCATCACCTTACTTGCGTGTGATATTAGGGATATGAGTCGGTAATTGTTGAATTTTTGGTGGACCCTTTTTTGTGCAGTGGAATAAAAACTGATTGCGACCAGTCATCAGCCCATATGCCAGTCTTCCATATTTTACTGCAGATGGTAAACAAGACATCGACTCCAAATTTAACCATCGCCTTAAAGACCTCAATTAGGATTTCATCACATCCGATGGCTTTATTGCATTTATTGCCTTCCACGCATCCACGATGTCCTTTATCTCCGTAACCGTCGTCCCAATGGAATCTTCAATAGCTCACGTCTTCGGTTTAAACTGGCGTGTTATGTCTCGCACCTTATCATGGAGGTCCTTGGTTTGGTATTTATCAGAATGTTGCTCCAGTTCATCACAAAGTTTTCCCAGGTGGTCATTGCGGTCACGTCGGCAAGTAGCTTGTATTATAGCTGATTTGGCATTTAGCTCAGTAATGCTAGCGCCACTGGCTTTAAGTTTTCGGCGTTCTTCGACTAGGTACCAGGTGTCGTCAGTCATCCAGTGCTGTCATTTTCCCAAGATGTTTTTTGGCTGTGATTCAGCAATGGCATCTACAATATATTTCTTTGCCGAAGTCCACAAGGAGTTAGAGTCTTTGCTCCCAACACCTGCTCTCCATGCGACATGTCTGACCTCTTCCAAAGTGGCTAGAGAATTTGGGTCTTCACTTCTATTCTTCGTGTTAATTTGATCTGGTTTATGACATCAAAAATAGGTAAGATTATTATCCCAGTAAATAGTCCTAGTGGTATGACTCTAGTTCGAAATTCGACTCTAGATAAAACTAGTTTATCTTACGATCTCCATGCGAGCAAAGCCGCGGTTAAAAGCTATTTAGCTTAATGACGTAAGGTAAGAGTCCAAGGTCGTCATTTGACCTGAACCTACGAAGGTTGACGTAAGGTGAAAATGACTTAAGAGGTATTGCAGCTACATACATTATACATAATTGAAGGCTCACCTGATGTCAAGCGGCAAAGCTTGACGTCAGGTGAGACATTTGCCAACTCCATCCATACTAATAATATTTTGAATACGAAAAACCCGTGTGGACACACGTAAAAATATAATAAGTGACACTAATTTTACTTGGCAGAATCTTACCAAAGATAATGTCATTATGGCATTTAGTCTTTAATCAAATGATTTATTACAGTAAACAATGTTTAGACAATAAACGTTTGGTCAAATGATTTGATTTGATGATTTAATTTTTAGCAGGCTATCGAGAACCGAACTAGTTAGACGGGGTTAATTATTAAAAGTAAAATGGTTAGGTTAGGTTAGAACTGTGACCTCCTACGACCTAAACGAACTATGCCCGAAACGACTACATAGAAAGAAATATAATAAAAAAAAACGTAAAAAAAGGCTACCTGAAACTGAACATAACTGAACTGAAAAATGTGTGTGTATTTGTATTCCAACTGAAATATTTGACTACATAAAAATTGGTTAAAGTTATTGGTAGTTGGTAAACAAGTTATTGTTTAAACGTTCACTTGCCAAACTTTAGGTTTGCGTTACAATTATTTGTGAAGAGAGTTATTGCTAAGTAATAATTTGGCAAATTAAATTATGCGGAAAATTGTTTGGGATCTGATAATTTATCAATTTCTTTTCGATGAAACATAGGAAACCCTTTATTTTGTAGATACAATTATTCACAAATGCATGCATTTGTGAATAACTAACTAACTAGTTATAATAATCTCATTGCGAAAAGTTACAACATACAGCCCACAGGCTTACTCCTCAAATAAATGCCAGAGCACCTTATTCTCACACAATAGACCGCAAGCGAACCGCGTATAGATATCACACCGCACACCGGTCTCAAGCCAAAAATATTTTATCAGATGTTAGCCTAGGCTCACAAATGTACAAAAAAAAAAATGATTTTCGATGAAGGGAATTCCATAAAATGCAGTTTCAAAGGCTTTAAAGACTTAAGATTAAAGATTTTTAGATTGAAGTATACAAAATATATTGATTGAAGTATTTAATAATTTTGCGAACCCTAAAAAGTGCCATTCTAATAATTAGGTTCACACGGCACCTTCACGAAGCCGGCAACCAAGCATCCTGTGCATCTAATTAAGTAACTCTACGCAAAAATTATTGCTGGGAAACGACTTTCTTTATTCAAAAAAAAAACATGTGACAATGTTGTAACTTTGATCCCCCAATTATATTATTATCACAATGACGGGGAGAATAAGCAATTTCCAACTTCGCTGAGGGTATTTTTGAACGGTTCCAATGTATACATTAGTGATCCAAGCAAAAAAAAATTAGAACATATTTTTTTTTATTTTATTTAGTACTTTTTTTTATATTAACATGTTTCTTTTAATTTTCGACGGGCTGTCTATTTTCTTAGACTGGGCCCTTAACGATTGGCAAAGTAGTGTGTGAAATAGGTCTCAGGTTACCTTATTAGTTTACCCTTAACCTTACTTATTCTGCTACTTACCTACTCGTATATTATGTAGTTTTCGTAAGCCGTAACGTGTTTCGTCATAAAGGTGGGCTGCTTGCCATTAGCCTGTGTTGACCACTTGTGTTCTAATTAGAACACTCTCAGTACTTGGTGTCGTGTTACTGTTGCCTAGTAAGTTATTTTTTTTAAACTGCCCCGCACTAGGAATTTCTCCTGTATCGTGGGTGCGTTTACAAACATTTAAACTCACATACACAAACAGCCAGACCCGGAACAACTATCTGCAGGCCATACAAATACTTCCGTGCGGGGATCGAACCCGCGTCACGTAGCGCAGCAGTCAATCGCTGAACCACTGTGCCAACCGTCCCGTCAAACCTACCTAATACGTTACCTAGTACGTTAATTGAGTTGTGAACTCCAAGAAGGCTTGTGATATACTGATTTTCAGTTCACCTATCTTATTGGACTGGAAGACCGACCCAAAAATCATCATTATCTGCCTCTGCCTCTGCCTCTAGCCTTTTCCCAAAGTATGTTGGGGTCGGCTTCCAGTCTATCCGGATGCAACTGAGTACCAGTATTTTACATGAAGCGACTGCCTATCTAACCTCCAGAACCCAGTAAATGGGTAATACGATACCCCTTGGTAAGACTGGATGTCAGACTTTTAGCTTCTGACTACTCGTAACGACTGTCAAAGATCTACAAATGACAGCCGAGACCAACGGCTTAACGTGCTTTCTGGGGCAAGGAGGAAACTCAGTAGGTATATAATTATGGTCACCCATCCACAGACCAACCTCGGCAAGCATGGCTTAACCTTAAAGATCGACCCGTGCGGCTGTTATTATTTAGCCACGAACTCCAAACATAGTTTCAAGACCGACCCAAACAAGTCAGATGATGAATCTGCAGGAGAAACATAACATCACGCCTGTAATCCCTGAAGATTTAAGCAGAGGTGTATATCTTAGTACACCTTCATTTTCACCAGTTATGTTTAAGTCCCATGTAATAGGGGGTGAGTCTATTGCAGGTGTACTTGGCAGCATAAAGATATCAGCCTATATCCCCACTGATGGGACTCAAGCCTCACCTCAGTAAGATAGAAATTCAAATTCAACTTTCCATTCGCAGGTCTGCTGGAAGAAATTTATTTTGAAATAAGCAGTACCTTTGTGCTCTTGTATCTTAATGTATTGTCCTGTTAAGTGTTTTGTGCGTACATAAATAAATAAATAAATAGAGTGACAAAAGCGACTCAGTATGTCAAATTATTCATTACATTGGAATGAAGCATAAACATTAAGCCATTTAACAAAGAAACGAGAGCTATAGAGTAATAAATGTGCGAATGCAATACTCCGAAATATAAAGTGAAATCTTAATCCCGCCGTTTAACTCAATGCCTTCAAATTAATATCCGAGTAAAATCCGTAAGGGACCCACGGCGACAATCAAGATATACTAAACCAGTTTATGCGGATCTCTCATTTTACGGGAAATGTATACAAAGCGAGACCATGTTAAACTGGAAATGGTGGCTTGTTGTGTTGCCGTGTGTACATCTCGCGAAGATTAAATTATATGATCACCTTTCAGATGAAAGCTGTCGGCAAGAAGATAACGGAATCCTAAACGAGTTAAGTACAATAATATCTCAAGACAATATAATTATAATCCTGTTATAGCCGGTTGTTTAATTTTGAACATTAAAGGCCCAGTCAAGTAAACTTGACAGCCCGTCGAAATTTTCGCGTAGCTTTACAAGTTTACTTTGACTAAAGTTATAAATTAATTGCAAATATTTTTAGGGCAACATAATATTGATTATATGCCTTGTAAATTCGTATTTTTTCGAAGTTCATAAAACTCGTTGAAGCTGAAAGAGAAACCTCTTTTCAACGCCTGATTTCGTGGCCAACGCGAATCAACGTTCAGTTTCAGCAGTCCTTCCTAGGCAATAGAGGCTACATCGCATTTATCGAGCGAATAAATACCTTTACATCCTTGTCTTCAAAATCGGCTCATTAGTTTTCGTAGAAAAGCTTGTATTTTCTTAATCTGATTACAATATAGAATGGAGGAAATGCATTATTTTTAGAAATTGTGTCACTGTCCACCACTGGACAAGCCAGGGGTGGACATCGGGTATCATCGATGTAAATCTGGTTATAGAGAAGAAAGACAACCTACTGAAATCCTACGCAAATAACGACACAACATCACTTTAAAACAACCTCATTTTCCTTATGTATAAACTTAAGGTAACAACAACATATTTTCATCCTCAAGTGTAGTGATGATTGCGTAGCTCCTCAAGTGACAAAGGGCGGAAAGTACCCCATTAGGGGCCGCCACTAAGAGCCTTGTTATTCAGGGATTATGGCCCTGCCTCCTATGAAATAAAAGGAACGTTAGTTTCTCGGATACTTTACAGTTTACCTACCTGGGATACAGGGTAATTATTGTATGGAGATATGAATGTATGAAAAGGGTCTTTGATGTAGCTAGTAATGTAATGTAGCCGTAGCTACATACATCGCGACGGCCTATTTTCTGAAAGGGTAGACCGAGGTACACCCACAGTTATTCGTACCTAAGATATGTTAATGTAACAAAATATCACACGTGTAATCCCCGTAGGTGGAGAGGTGTTCCTAATAGTACACACATTTCGCCTAGCCTTTTCCCAATCTATCTTGGGGCCGGCTTCCAGTGTAACCAGATGCAGCTGAGTACCATACATATTACATGAAGCGACTGCCTATCTGACATCCACAACCCAGTAACTGGGTAATACGATACCCCTTGGCAAGACTGTATGTCAGACTTTTGGCTTCTGACTACTCGTAACGACTGTCAAAGATCTATATATGACAGCCGGGACCAACGGCTTAACGTGGTTTCCGAGGCACGGAAGAAACTCCGTATGTAATTATGGTCACCCATTCACGGACCAACCTCGGCAAGCACGGCTTAACCTTAAAGGTCGACCCGTGCGGCTGTTATTATTTAACCACGAGCTCCTTAGATATGTAAAGGTAATATAAAAATATTGTCTATTGCCAATAACCGGGCATAAATTCTAAATAGGATTTAGTCTAAGAAAAGAGTCTCAGGTTGCTTTTAATTTTATAGGTTATGTAGAAAAATAAATTTGAAAACAAAAAGCCTTACTTGCTGAGCCTTTTATTAAATTAAATACAACCAAAGTCAACTTGTCATGTCACACATCTCTAAATTAATTTAACACAATTGCATGAATACGTTAGAATTTTAATCAAACCTCTCTTGGAATATCAAATTAGACACAATTTAAAGTTAAAATTAGTATAAACTATATCAATTTTAAATGCCAGTAATTTTCTCGCTTTTCATTTTGAAACAAAGGTTCTAAAATTAATTTTGCGTAAGTAGTGCCAAGTCTTTTGTTTCAAGCTCGTTTATGTGCTCATATTCACAGAGATGAAATTGAATAATCACAAAATATGCTGATTACTATTTTGAAGAATATTTTTTCCAAGTATATTTTTCTAGAAATACTAGAAAAAATTACTTTAATATTAAGGTTTCAAACTATTCAAAAGTTGAAAGTTTGGATGGATTGATAGATGTTTGTTTATTATTCCATCACGCCAGAGCGAGCGAGCTGAGAGGGCTGAGCGGTTCGGAATGATTTTTGGCACAGAGATAGATTATAGTCTGGATTTCTGGAATAGCACAAAGGTTACTTTTTATTGACAAATGCCGCAATACACGCGGGCGAAGCATAAGCTAGTATTGATATAAATTACGAATGTACCTATATTTTCTTAAAATCTTTAATTTAGTTTAAATAATTGAGGTAGATACCAACATTGGTCGTAGTCGGTAGGCAGGTAGGTGGTTTTAATGTCTTCACGTTATTTAATTGTAACATGTAAAACCCATTCGCATAATGATATCTCGGCTTAGATTGTATAACATAATTCCGTAATAGTTAGAATATAATATGGATGCAAGACTTCCTACAGGGGTATGACGACAAAACAACTTATTTTAAACAAGACTTACCTACTAACTTACGGGTAGGTAAGTACTTAAGAAATTAATCGAAACGGCAGTTACCCTACTACGTTTGTTACCCTAAACCATAGATAATAATCATTGAAACTATCAAAAGAGGTTTTGAAATTCATATTTAATTAATTAACCTACATTATAAATGAGAATGAAAAGACTTCAAAAGAATTATTTTTATATATAATGTTGTCGGTTAAAACTATAGGCTCTTAAATATGTAACACGAAGCAGAATAAATTCAGCAGAAAAAACCTTCTGTTTACATTATTTCCACTACATTTCCATAGTGCACATTAAGCCTTATACCCATAACAATTCGTTACGGGATACACCCGCGGGATTTCTTGCGGGATACTTTGTTTCTTTCTCGACACGAGAGAGGAATGCCATAGATAAGGTAAACCAGTACATAATTTAGAACCGTACCAAGGCTTATTCTTTTAATGAAAATGTTTCCTGCCCCTGCATAAGCATACCGCAGGAAATAAGAAAAAAAGAAAACATGGCGTCCACCATCCGTGTTCCTTTTATGAAAATATAAAAAGGAAAATAAGTTGACATTTAAAGCTGTGCATGTCTTTGCTCTCTTCCGTATAAAAGAATTCCTTCGCGTTCTTTTTCTTTTTCAAATTAACCGAATAAAATTATGTATAATTTATAACTGCTAACTAGCGTTCCCTTAATTTGTTTGCTCGGAAAGAAAATGAGAAAAAATGCCATTGCTTTATGATGGCTCACTTTCATTTATATACTAAATTGCTTGTTATTAATCTCAATTTCCTTTACCAAGACTATGTGTAACGATCATTTATACTGTACGTGAACTTTTTCCTAACTGCCTATATCTGTTTTACGAGTTTGAAATAACTACCGAAACATTAAAACTATGTAATAAACATAACATTTCGCTTGTAATCCTCGAAATATTAAGTAGAGGCGTGTGGCGTGGGGCTCTGTATGGTGTTGGACGTAAAGAATACCACCATCCCATATCTTCCCGTGGGTGTCGTAGAGTAGTAGAGGCGACTAAGGGATTTGCCAGAGAATGGGCAGCAGCGTTCTCTGTGCTCTTGTTACAACCGTACTGCGATCGCCAACCCTTCTACCAAGCGTGGCGATTATGGCAAAAATACCCCACAATGTCAATGTGGCGACACTTGAAGGTGGCCTATGTCCAGCAGTGTACATTTTTTGGGCTGAAATGATGTTTGATGATTAGTACACCCACATTTCTCCCGTTATGTTTAAGTCCCATGTCATAGGGGACGAGCCTATAGACCGAGCGAAAATCCAGACTTAGTGGCTGCTACTGCTATTCATGATACCCAAAACCCAATAACACCTAAGTGTTGGCGTGTTACGTTCTGGGTCACACACATCAAACCCAAAACATCACGGTCAGCAGTAGCGCTTGCGTCCAATGATCCTGTATTAATATAATTTACGTAATATTAATATTTCAAAATATCACTTTCTTATAGCGAAGGCCGTCATGCTTGCCAATGCTTTCATAAAATGACCACAGTAAGCCTTACTGTCATGTCGTTTTATGAAAGCATTGCTATAGTTAACACACTGCTGATTTATGCTCAGAGCATTTAAATTAATTTCCTTTTACTTCTGGGAATTAGGCAGTGTTTTGTATATTAATTAACGCTTGCAGAGCTCTAATTGCCGTTAGTTAAATCCTCGGTGATACAGCTTCTTCATTAAAACGTAGCTAATATTTGAGCTAGACAAATTGCTTGCTTTACCGTCAGCGACAATGGGAGTCAACTTTTTGTCGTGACTTTTTTCATTTAATTCTGAAGAAAATTGTTTAATATGGATTTAGGTTATGAACACCTCATAGAAAAGAGATTTTTACGAAACTGGGCAATAAACACCTTATTTTGTGTACTAACTATAAAGATTTCCATAGTTTTAAGGGGGAAGCACCAGGGTAACGCGAAATCAAAATTTTCTTGGATTTTTTGCAATTTTCATTTCAGTGTAAGGCTGTATTTTAAATAAAGTAATAATACTAAAATTAAGTGAAACCTGTGAAATTCACTTATTTCATAATTTACTCTAAAATTGTACTGTAATAATATTCTATTTTTAATTTCTACTGCTCTTATACCAAATTACTGCACGTACTGCTACTAAACTTCCTAACGATTACATTTATTTCCACTTTTACAGGGTTACATTAAAGCCAATATAATTGCTATTGTTAAACTAGTTGTAGTTAAATGTCCATTCATACTATATGAGTGGACATGCAACTGAATAGTGTAACTGTTTACTGTCCCTTTGAATAAAAAAAAGAAAAAAGAAAGTGTGATTCGCCACCGTAACACGTCTGTAGTTACAGAATTATAATAACTATTAGTTTTTGTTAATTTTGTATGCACGTCATGTCCCTGCGACAAATAAATATTTTTTCTTTCTTTCTTTCTTTCATTACGATCGCGAATCATACTCGTATTTTAATCAACATTCAATATGACACTGATCTGCAATTTGCAAAACACGTTTAGACTTTTTATTGCTAGAGGTTACGACAAGGAGGTAATAAAGCTCTCGACCGGTCCACAGCGCAGTGTGCTGTGCCAAGGTGGCTTAATGAGAGGCTGAGGCTGCTGACCAGGAATGCGCTTCTGCTGCATGCTGGTGGTCAGGAATACCCATTTGAAGCTGGCTGGCTGTGAGACTCGCTGCTCGATTGAGGAAGTGATGGTGGAGATGATGACGTCATTTGCTCGAAGGCTGCGCTCACGTCCATTTCGGGGTCACAACTGGTACCCCGGGTACGGAGAACAGGGTGAAAACGGGGAATCCACCGACCATACAGATGTTATGTCTGGTGGGCAACTGCCCGACAGTTGCTTTCGGGTTTTTTCTATGTAATCATAAGTCGACGTAAGCTTTGCATGCGACTTGTAGGAAATTGATATTAGTTCTTCCATCGTGTCATAGATGGCGCTGTAGATTTAATTTTCTTGTTGTAAGTTGCTTTTTGTAGTACACACGTAACAAAAGTCGAATTACGCGGGTTCCACCTTAACCATTTTACACTATCAATTGCATTCAGTTTCACACAGACAGTCTTGTTTTCACAAACAAACATCTTTTAAACACAGCAATCGGTGGCTTTCGTACAACTGTCAAACCGAAAGCTGTTACGCAATAAAGGACTAGTTAACGACCGCAAGGACAACCCTTCCAACCATAACGTACGCGTTAACGTTACGTTAACACGGCAACAAAGAAATGAAAGTTAAACTCACCTTTAGCTAATGATATCTCAACGACCAACAGCACGAGAAACATAACAACGGAACACTTATTTCCTGCCATTATGTAATATTTATTAGTCGTATATTTTTTAAATAAACCGGTAACTATCTCACACCGACACTGGCAATGTTGCGACGGTTTGGACTCGAATGGCAGCTTTTTACGCAAATCATTACAAGAAACAATGCTTGATAGGCATAAAATTATGTTGAAAATGCAGCCTTCATGTGGGGTAATCAAGCATTCACTAGAAGGGACATGTCATTGCCCGTTCATACTGTTAAAAGTAGGCATAAAGGGTCATCTGGGAATAGGGCTAATCGATGTCATAGTTTGGGTTAAGTAATCGCTATGTTAATTAGATTTCTGTAACTAAATTGTGTTGTTCTATGGTTACTATCATATTATAGAATCCAATAGAACTCTGTGTTGTTGAAATGCAGGATGTCGAATTTAGACCTTTGGACTGCTATTTTAAAAATGAAAGTGGAAGGGCACTTAAGCTCTGACCACTGGCACTTGGACCCTATTGGATAATTTAAAAGTCACTTCATCATATTATTTCGCAGTACGTTTTCTTCTTACATTTTGCCTTAGCAACCGTCGCGCTTTCTTTTTAGAATATAATAGCTTTTTTGGGTAAACGTTTTGTACATTAAAGTCTTATAAGTTTAGTCTTATAAGTTCCAGTTAAATCGTCTCATTATCCATCCATCTTTTTAAGCCCCTCGCTCTCCAGCCATGAGTATTTATGTTTATCACTGCTTTAGTCAAATGCATTTCATAACGGCAACATTAAGAAAATTTGGGTTCGCCATCAATCAAGCTATACAAAACCAGTTAATGCGGATCCCTCATTGTACAGGAAATCTATAGAAAGCAATGCCATGTTATACTAGAAATGTATAGCTTGATTTCTCGTCGTGCGAACTTCACGTTCCCACATCTGGCGCACAGGCTTCCTCTCTATGAAAGGGAGTGGGCTGTAATGCACCACGTGGGTCTTAATACCGACTGGTAGATAGCACATGCTCACATTTGTCTTCGTACTTTTGTTTCTAGGACGTGCTGCTTTTATTATGAGGTTTTCGTAAGCGAAAAATAATTAGTTGGGACTTAAAAAAAATTATGAAGTAGTAACCCTGAACCCACTGTAAATATGTTTTCATTAAATTAGGTAAAGCGCGTGTTCCAAGCCCGCGGCATGTCTACTCGGTTTCCAAAAATATAATTTTAACCTTTATTTAAGGACTAAAATTTTATATATTATTATCATTTCATTTTCTGTTTACTTACGAGCTACGTGTCTATTTTCACGCACCTCTTCTCTGGAGAAGAGGTGCGTGAAAGTAGCTCAACCACACCCAGCACCAACATCATCATCATTATGAACCAAACCCAGCCAGCTGGGTTTGGTTCATAATATCGACAGTCACTACATCGACGATCGCTGTATCGAAAACGTTGCATCGACGGGTTAATGAATCAATAGTACCCCAAATCGAAGGCACGCTACATCGATAGTACGCCAAATCGATAGTCCTATCTTGCATCGATTGCTCGACACGAGCCAGATTTAAGTAGAAAACATAAGCTTTTTTAATCACTATTTGTTAAATTAGTATATTGCTTGTTTTTGATGTAACCCACATAAAATGGTTATTTGAATGTTATTGGAATAATAACTTTCAAAATAACTATAACATTGATAGTAGGTATATATGGAAATAAATAAATGATTATATATCACTAATACTACGTCGGGCAGTCGATATAGCACACCGTCGATATGGTATACTGTCGATACATCGTACTATCGATTTGGAGTACTGCCGATGTAGCGTACCGTCGATTGAGTGCGCTGTCGATATATCGTCCTATCGATTTGGTATCCAGTCGATGCGGCATACCATCGATTTGGGGTACTGTCGATATAGCCTACTAAAGATTTGGTGCCCTGTCTATGTAGCGTACCATCGATTTAGTGTGCTGTCGACATAGTGTACTATCGATTTGATGTAGCGTACCATGGATTTGGGGTACCGTCGATTCATTTACCCGTCGATGGAACGTTTTCGATACAGCGTCCGTCGATGTAGTGACTTTCGATATTATGAACCAAACCCCCTCTGGCTAGTATTATCAACCTTTCGGTACTCATTGATAAAAACAAAAACTTATAAAACCATTTAGTGACTGAAAGTCGAAAAAAGGTGAAACTTACGATATTTAAATCAAAGAATATTAATGAATATTAATGAATTATTCGTATGTATTTGCATACAAAAGGAATATTTTAAATAAGAAAGTTTGGATGGACGATTTTTTATTGAACGGATCTGGATTAAAGATAGAAAGATTGTCCGGAATAGCCCACAGGATACATATTTTTTCTTCAAAAATTTCCACGCGAACGAAGTCGCGGGTATCAGCTAGTGATTTCATACTTTTAAAAATACCTACCTTGATTATAATATAACAAGGAGCTGGCGTCGAGATCACACTCTTTGTGAGACAGTTGCCCTTCAAAAGACTAGAGAATTCGGGCGGGCAAGCAACATTGACATTTTGCTTCATAAGTATTTGACATTTTGTATGACATTTTGATATAGCTTTTGACATACGACGATTGATGCCGTTTTAAAAATCTTCGCATAGACAGGTATTGTGTTAGAGGCAAAGAGATTTAAAAGACTTAAATTGTACATTTTGATCCCGAATATTTTAGATTATGACCAGAGGTCGGAATTAGGTACAGTTATTTTTGTACTTGCATCGAAATGTTGATATTAATATGGATCTTCCTCCCTTAAGTGTGCGCATTGGAATTTTGCAACTTCGGACATTGTGACTTCCATGTCGGATGGTTTAAATTGTGTAGAAGTAAAAGTAAGAATTTTTCTGCTCTTTAAAATTAATCTCGGGATTTGAGGCATATCCACTTTATTCTTTCGCTGTATGAAATCAGTGTTAATACACAAATAACTCTGATTATGACACACGAATGCTACTTGAACACGGGCGTACGACACTAGACAAACCGATTTTTACTAAGTAGTAACATGTTTGACACAACATTGCATTACGATTTTTTTCGTCTTGTCCAGTCTATCGCTCTTAAATATTTGATTGTCTTTGGTTAGAGGTCTCTCTACTTTGTCCACCACAAAGTTACGTCACCGTAAATTTTCCCTCGTTTTGCCAAATTACCTGAAAAAGAAATTCTCTTAAAACAATATAACCACCCATTGTACATTGTTTCAAAGTTCAGTCGTGGCTTTATTTTATCTGATTCGAGGTTACTTAATGTTCTACAATTATAACTTCTTCCCATTTGTCAAAACAATAGAAAATACAGACGCAACCTGTATATTACGCGTGCTATGTATTATATAAACAGAATATTAAATAACAATAGAGTACATAAACTCGTTGCAAAAGTACTAAAGTACGAGTAAAACTTGCGTGTGTATGCTGCCATTAAATATAATATCACTTTCACATACAAGGAAATGAAACGTGATGGAAGTGTGATCTATAATATTTCCATAATAATCAATCTTAGCTATATTTATTTATTTAACAATTTATGTACACACTTAATACAGAGAAGAAGAAAGGAACAGAAAATAATTACAAAGGTGATGCTCTCTGATATAATCAAAGTTCATTATATAATGCTGTGGAAAAAGGCTATTATGATTATGAATTTGATAGGAAACAAATGCTCAAACACACGGATGGAGAGTCGCCATTATTCGTCCTTAGTCAGCGATAAGCTAGAAAGAGTTCACTTCCAAATCTCCCTCCATAGAGTAAGTATTAGCTTCTCTTTATCAGGGGAGGAAAACTATTTACCAGATAAGAAGCTTGTTCAGCGCAGTACATGAGGAACGCTGGCGTTCTACTTAGGATTCTTGTCTACCCCTGATGTTTATTCGTTCTTACTTAAAAAAAAAACATTTTTTCAGGCGAGAGATTCACCCCTCAAGAGTTGTTGAGATGTTTGTTGTAGCCTTCATTGTATGAGGGTGTGAGTGTGAAGGAGGGAAAGAGAAAATACCATGACCATAATTCAGGCAAAAGTTGTTCATTACTAGACACCTCAAGTATCCAGTATCCAGTGCACTCTAACCTACACCGAGTGAAGTGATCGATCCACGCAGTCACCTCGTTAGAACATTTCAGCGATAACAATTAATTAGTTTTTTGTTAATTTTAACCAACTGTTATTATTTTTTGGCCTGGAAGGGACTAATGATACTTTTTCTATCTGTCGCGCTACGGTCTTCTAGCATAGGCAGTCAAAGAAGACCAGCTGTAAAAAAAAAGCTTTAAATGGTAATAATGGTTTTAAAACAAATATACTTTCAAACAAAAATAATAAAATATCTTACAAGTAGAACGGTCTTTTTGGACTTTTGATATATACATACCAGATTTAAATTGGAAAAGTTATATGAAAACCTTCAATAAAAATAATGTAAATGTTTTGAAGGACTCATGTTTAAGTAAAGACGAAGATAATGAAAAATATATCTACGGTTCTTTATTTTTCAACATCAAAAATGTAATACGTAATTAGTTAGGAAAGTTACTTCATTTTTTTTTGTACCTAGTAACATTGGTAGATGTTGACTTTGTATTGAATAAATTATGACACTTGTCACAATGCGAAACTTTTTGAACATCTTTATTTGATCTTATCACTGAATATTATGCCTCGGAAAGCCCGGCTGTCATCTGTAGATCTTCGATTTTCAATCGTTCCCGGTCAGTGACCCCGACAGTCTGACAACTAATCTTACCAAGAGGTATCGTATTATCCAGTACCAATTAGGTTCTGGAGGTCCTTCCATCTAAGATCAGATGTTACTCAGCTGCATCCGGTTAGACTGGAAACTGACCCCGACATAGTTGGAAAAGGTTTGGCAGATGATGATAAAACCTTGAACTCACAAACGAATACATTTTTTTTTTCTCAACATGCGATCCGTACGGTGCAGTATCATCGAATTGAATTAACTCGATGATACAGCACCGAACCGATCGCGTGGATTACGTGGCCAGTGGCTATAATACGTAATTATATAATTATGTGCATAAAAATTGGGTCGCACGTCAACCGTCACAGTTAACGGCCCCCGGTTTTTTGACACTCCAGTGCTTGTTGGATAACACATGATTGTTATGTAAACACTAAATAATGATGTCATAAATGACGTTTTTATTCGTCGACGTCTTAATTATCATCAGATTATTTAATTTAATCATAACTGGGTGCCCAATAGGTTACTTCTGTCTATACTCTACGCTCCGGGAAATTAATGCGTGATGTTGAATACCGATGTAGTTTATTTAACTTTGTTTAGAAAGGAAGCGAAATATTCAATACGGAGCTGGACGGGGGGTTTGTATTTTATGCCTAGAATTGATATTTAATATATTTACATTATCATCATCATCATCATTTCAGCCCAAAAGACGTCCACTGATAGACATAGGTCTCCCCCAAGTATCGCTACATTGACATTTTGGGGGGTTGTGCCATAATCGCCACGCTTGGCAGGCGGGTTGGCGATCCCAGTACGGTTGTTACAAAAAACACAGAGAACGCTGCTGCCCTTTCTCTTGGAAGCCCCTTAGTCGCCTCTTACGACACCCACGGGAGGAAATGGGATGATGCTATTCTTTACGTCCGACACCATACAGATCGTTTAGTTTTGAGTACATTTACATTATGCGTGTACTCAATAAAATAATGTAATTGTAACTGCAAAAAGTATAAACTTTGTATTATTTTACACTAGAAAAAACGAAATAAAAATCAGTTTACCGACCTTGGCGCTATTACTAATTCTGATCAAAAATGCGTTCACATGCGTTGCTGCTGACCATGACGTCCTGGTGGGTTTACAGTAGTAGCATTGACAGTAGCGATCTCGAGTCTGGACTTATTTGAGCCTATTGCTAAGGCTCACACCCTAGTACTTGGACTTAAACACTGCTTGCGAAAGTTGCTTTTGTATTTAGACTCTTTTTCTTAAATAGCCAGCTACTGTTTACAATAAATCTACACACAATTCTACGTTCTAGTAAAAAAGTCAAAACAATAAACTTATTAAAATCAAAACAGTCCACAGCCCGCAACAAGAACAATTATTCTCATTAAACGCAATTATCGGGCAGTCCTTGAGAACATCGCGTGATAGCCACCCAGCTGAAACTAACGCATATAACCTTACCATAAACAATACACTAGAGAAACCAAATGTGTCAGTGGAGCTCCGTTTAAAATGAGCTCAAAACCTACTGAATACGAATAGTACTTAATATACTCGTGAACGAATTTAAAAATAAAAAGAAACAGGATTTGTATGATTTATGGATATTCTATTTGTCTGACCAAATGAATGAAATTGAAAACTAAGAATTCGTAGTCATGTGACATACACCAACCCGTACTGGGCACGCGTGGTGGATTACGACCCACCCTCTCTTACAGAGAAGAGGCCTGTGTCCCAGCAGTGGAAACATTAAGGCCGATTCATGCTTATGCAAAACTTTCCAACTACGAACGAATAGTAACAACTACAAGTGGTGACAACAATTAGGAACGGGAACGCTACTGTTCACAACATCAACATGTTCCCGCTGAAAGTTCTAGAATGTTTCACAGACGATAGTAAACCGGAATGGACTAACTGTGTCTGCAGCACAGTGAAGCCTTTGGAAGCGTTTGAGTAATGAAAAGAAGAAGTTTGTCCTGCATTTGTAGAAATTTTAAACTATTTTTTATTTCTACCTGTCCTTAAAGCTGATAAAACCAATCAATTACCGTAGTAACCCAGGTAGACTACCTCGTTGGTTCAGTGGTCCCAAGCGCGACTGCTGAGCATGAGATCCTGGGCTCGATTTCCGGTTCGGGCAAGGTGTTATTGGGTTTTTCCATCAGGAATTTCTCAGCAGCAGCCACGGAGTCTAGATTTGTGATCGGTTGATGGCAATAGGCTCACCCCTTTAAGATGTTACTTAAACATAACTGGCGAAATGTGAGTGTACTGTTAGGTACACCTGTGCTTACCCTACGGGGATTTCAGGCGTGATGTTTTGTTATGTTATTACCTAGCAACAAATACAATTTAGAAATGTTCAATGCAACATGATAGAACACAGCTGCTGTATATTACTTTTAACTCAGGCGCTCTCCATACTTTCCAAGAAACACTTATTTTCAATTTGTAAATTATCCACCTTGTTCGAATGTAATTATTGTATATAGGTCAGACCAATTTTATTTGTGACTAGGTCATTATCTGAATCTATTATTACATAGTAATAGGAAAGCAAATGCTTGCTCTCTTTTTATATAAATAAACCTATTTTCTTGTAATTTTTACTCGTGGCTTTTTTAAACAAAAACAGCCGCACGATTCGATGTTCAAGGTTAAGCCGTGCTTGACAAGGTCGGTCCGTGGATTGGTGGCCATCCATTAGATACCGAGTTTCCTCCGTGTCTCAAAAAGCACGCTAAGCCGTTGTCATTTGAGATCTTTGACAGTCGTTACAAGTAGTCAGTGCAGTGGCCCGAAAATCTGAAAACCAGTCTTACCAAGGGGTATCGTATTAGCCAGTATTATCTGGTTTGTGGTGGTCAGATAGGCAGTGGCGTCAAGTAAAGTACTGGTATTCAGCTGCATCTGGTAAGACTGAAAGCCGGCCAAACGAGCAGATGATGATAGTATTTTTTCAAAAACTTCAGCAAATCTTAATTATTTGTCGCATAATTGAGTATGATAATTGCCAAAGTCTCTTGATTATTCCCTAATTTTACACGGCGTAATAAATCGAAAACTCGTTCACTCACACACACAAAAAGCAACTTACAACAAAAAGAACTGCAGCGCTTTCTATGACAAAACTGAAGAACTAATATGGTCTGAATCTCGCAAGCAACATCGACTTAAGACTATACACCGTCGGGCAGTTGCCCACCAGACATAACACCTATCTGGTCGGAGGATCCCCCTTTTTCTATAGGGGATGAAGAACTAATTACACCCTGTTCCTCATACCCCTAAAGATGTACTGAATTCATGGCAACATTTTGCGCGTCAATGTCCGTATACGTAACATATGCTTAGTAACTGGTGGCTCAATAATTAATGTCGGCGGTCTAAAGTCATTAGCAAAACATAATGGCTGTGTTACATAGGCGTGTGCGGCGCGCATTCCTAATCGCCGCGCAATGTATAGTGCTCATGAATATTCAGCGTCCATCATGGATAAGCTTGTGGTTTGTTTTCGAGGAATGGGGTTGGGTTAACAGACTTGTAGTGAAATATGACTGTCTTACTAGTGCAGTGATTGTAAGATTAACCGCTAAGAGAGATGTCCTGATTTTTAGCTCAGGTCGGGCGGTTATCGGCCTAGCTTCTTGCTCTCCCTTTTCTCAATTATGTTGGAATTGTCTTTTAGTCTAAGCAGATGCAGCCGATCATGCCAATATTATGGTAAAGACGCGGCGATCGGGATGTGTTATGAGAATTTATATTTTTTTCAGCACGAATTCTAAGACCGAATTAGACCCCGAACCTGAACATTACAGATTCTATAATATGCATAACTTGCGAAACATTGACATTTATTTTGAACTTTTGTTATGGCGACTTTCCGCTTAATTCAGTGATCATCTGACTTCTTCTCTACACCCTAAAAACTCACTAAAACAGCTCTACACCCTCATTAAATTTTAAAAGCAAAACTAATGGCATGACGTCATTATTAAGAACACAGGTGCAGTCTCAGTAACGCCAAAAGGTTGCGTACAATCAGGATATCATCCCACAGTATCTTACGACACAATAGGTATCATACGTAAGGACAAAGGGCCATCATGGCGACGCGACAGCGCAAAGCAAGAACCTGATGTAAGGCAAAACGAATACCACTGTTGGAAGATCGTTGCTCAAAGTACAATTCCAGAAACTATGCCATGCTGGCCTACCACGCCGTCTTAAAGCATTATTGTTATACTCTTACTCCAGTGTGGGAAAGAGACGGAGCTATACAGGATGTCTAGCGCCATATCTTTCCCACACTGGAAAAGGAGTAAAACAACAATGTTTTAAGACGTCATGGTAGGCCAGCTGGTATGATGTCACTCTCATACCCGTGCTAACTAGGGGCCATCCATGAATTACGTCACACGAATTCCACATATTATTTTTCGAGCCCCTCCCCCTCGGTCCTTGTTTCAGCTGGTCACAGTTGGTTACATTTTTAAGACCTCCAGCCCTAGTGTGACATCACATATTTTGCAATTTTACATGTTCAAACAAAATAGAGTTGAAAATATTTGTAAATTTTTCGTACATGTGTGTTTTTAATACTTAGATATACCTATTAGATTATGAAATGTGAGGTCACGAAATTTTGGAACTCTCCCACCCCTTGTCACACAATGTCACATTACGTCAGCCCCCCCCCCCCTCTTAACGTGTGACGTAATATATGAATGGCCCCCTATCATCATCATCTGCCTAGCCTTTTCCCAACTATAATGGGGTCGGCTTCCAGTGTAACTGGATAACTCCCTATAAGTAATAAAAAAACACAGAGGAGCACCAAAATAAATGGCCAAACAAGCATACACAACAGTATACATATTTGTTTGTACGAGTATTTCAGCTATTTAAACATAAAGAAATTTAATTAAGCATTGTTTTGGCGTAACTGTTTGCTGTTGTCAGATTTAAGTAAATAAGTAAAATAATACAGTAAAAAATATTAATAGTGGCATTTGAAAAATTCCAAAGTTATGCTAAGCTACCTATTCTAAGTTCTAAAAACGAAGTAGCTCAAGAATTTGTAGATTTCTTTACCAATATCCCGCTTAAAACTACCGAAACCTTAAATTCCTCACCCTTGGTTTCCATTGACTTATTAAAAGAGAACGTTTCAGCCTGTCCGATTGAGTTTCAATTTAAGCATATAAACCCCATAACAGTCATTAAAGCTTTTAAGGAAATCAAAATCAAATTAACCGAAGATCTATGGGGAATGTCTGTTAAAGTTTGTCAAGCATTATCGACACTATAGCACCGTACTTAGCCTTAAGTTTCAATTTGTGTGTGGACCAGGGAGTCTTCCCAGACCTTATGAAATACAGCAAGGTAATACCACTTTTCAAATCTGGGGACAGTAAAGAGACCACTAACTATAGACCCGTTTCCATGTTGCCGGTTTTCAGCAAGGTGTTTGAAAAGGTAATGCTTAATCAAATGCTCACCCACTTTAACACCAATAAAATCTTACATGACAAACAGTATGGTTTCACCAAAGGACGTTGTACGACTGACGCCGGTGTCACTTTATTAAAACATATATATACTGCGTGGGAAGAAGCACATGATGCCATAGGAATCTTCTGTGACCTCTCGAAGGCATTTGATTGCGTAAATCACGAAACCCTGCTCTTGAAACTTGAGCATTACGGTTTAGGTAAACTTGCGCTCAGTTTAGTAAAATCGTATTTGAATGATAGACAGCAGCAAGTACAAGTAAATGGTGTAAATTCAATGGGTTTAAAAGTAAAAATGGGTGTACCACAAGGTTCAATATTGGGTCCTTTCCTCTTTTTAGTATATATTAATGACCTACCCAATTTGTTTAAAAACCAACCACAAATGGTGTTGTTTGCTGACGACACTTTAATATTTAGAATAAACAGACGTGCCACAAACCTCAACGACGTAAATAACGCTCTAATGCAGGTCCATAACTGGTTTACCGCTAATAATTTAGTATTAAATGGGAAAAAAACTAAGTGCATAAGATTTACTCTACCAAATGTCAAATGTAGTGATTGTGACATAGTATTAAATCAAGAGAAACTTGAATTTGTCGATGAAACTTTTCTTGGGGATCACGCTTGACTCAAGGCTACAATGGGGTTCTCATTTAACATCTCTTGCAGGCCGGCTGAGTTCAGCAGCATATGCTGTCAGAAAAATCCGTCAATTTACTGATGTAGATACCGCGAGGCTAGTGTATTTTAGTTATTTTCATAGCATTATGTCATACGGTATTTTACTATGGGGACGGGCTGCAGACATCGAGTCTATATTTATTCTGCAGAAAAGAGCTATCAGAGCCATATATAATCTACGTAGGTGCGATTCTCTAAGAGAACTGTTTAAGGAAATTAACATCATGACGGTACCTTGTCAATACATCTATGAAAATATCATGTACGTTAGGAAAAATCTGCATTTATTTAGTAAAAGAAGTGACCGGCAGCACTATAATACTAGAAACAGGGACCAACTGGTTCAGCCAGGTTTCAGGCTAGCTAAAGTAGACTCATCTTTCATGGGGTACTGTTTAAAATGTTACAATAAAATACCTCCTCCCATTCTACAACTGAATGAAACGAAATTTAAATCTTGCATAAAGCGCACACTATGTAGGCAAGCATATTATAAGTTGGGGGATTACATTGATGATAAAAATGCTTGGCTCAATGCTGGTCCTGCTCCACAACCATAGGGGCTATCAAATTACCATGTGAAGTTACTGTGGAAGCTGCAGAAGATTGTATAAATATCTTTGCTTTGTATAGATTCAATCTCTTAGTATTATATAATTGCATAGCACATGTGTGAAAACTATGTACTGTAAAGCCACCATTTACTGAGTACCTACATCTTACACTGACGCGAATTTACCCTGGCGGTTGAGTAAATGTCATGCTCACTTAAATGTCACGCTGATGGCGGCGGGTGTGTCGGGTCATTTAGTTCCCTTCAATATGGTTGAGTTGAATGATGGCTGATACATGCGTCATGTTCGTGAAGGGGCGCTGTCAGTTGTGCCTGGTCATCTCTTAGCTGCCACCGTTTATTTTAATTATTTTAGTTTTAACTTTATTTTCGAATTATTGATTTCATCTTTTACTCTGGACGCTCTTAACTTGCCCGTATTTCTACATCGTTCTCACATACTAGTTATTCTCAACACGATTGATGTAACCAAGATTTTGTAACATATTTTGATTTAAAAGAGTGTCCATGGAGTTTCTTGCCCATTCTTCTCCATAGAGATCTACGCTTTGGAATGGGCAACTACAGTACTTTCACAAGTTATTATGTCTTTTGACTGGGACTGTAGCTTCGCGTTCTTCTTTTTTGTTCTTTGACTTTCAAAAGTGCCTGTAATGGTCTAATTGAAATAAATGCTTTGAGTTTGAGTTTATAAAAGGTGTTGATTTTTTTAGTAAAAACGTGTACTGAACTGAAACGTCGTAAGTATCACGATAATGTGTATACATAACTAGTTGTGCCCGTGACTTCGTCCGCGTGGAATTTAACAAAGGGCTAGTTAGTTTTTTTTTTTTTCGTTTTTGCATTTTATTTTGTAAAATAGAAGAAGTCTAAGTTACTCCTTATTACATCAGCAATCTGCCAGTGAAAGTCCCGTCAAAATTGGTCCAGTCGTTTCAGAGATTAGCCAGAACAGACAGACAAACAGATTGAAATTGTAAAAAAAAAAATATTTTGGTATATGTACCGTATATACAAGTAGTAAAAAGCGGTTACTTTAATATTACAAACAGACACTTAAATTTTATTTATTTGTAATTGTATAGAAGATATAGATGTATAGGTAAGTCTCAAAGAAAAATGGAAACTCCTTTGGAAACTCCCTTTCTGTTCGAAATTGACGCTTTTAACAGAATTAGCGCACCTTTTTCAATGAATATGTTGAACGAAAAAACTTGTTTATACCTAATATCAAATATCCTAAATACATCACCATCATTCTCCTGCCGTTATCCCAATTTATTTGGGGTCGGCGCAGCATGTCTTCTTCCTTCATACTTCTCTATTACTTGTCATCTCACGAGGCACCTCCTTTGTAGCCTTTGGGCTTCCACTACGCTTATCAAAATATTCTAAACTTTACAAGAAAAAAACGCGTGTATAGGACAAAGCATGATCGAAAAGCACATACATAAATAAAATACAATAGCTAACGCCTTGTATTTCCCTATTTTTGATATTGGAATGTCGTATTTTTTTTCTTCTTCAAAAATCTCATGACTATTAAAATCCTGCCCTGTCACCATTCGTGAGGGTTACTTATTTCCAGTTACTGCACAGTTCTAACGACGAAGCTCGTATTTTTGTTCAAAAAACATGACATCACACACTGCCAATCCTGCC
Organism: Cerastis rubricosa; assembly: GCA_949152445.1. NCBI lineage: Eukaryota > Metazoa > Arthropoda > Insecta > Lepidoptera > Noctuidae > Cerastis > Cerastis rubricosa. The sequence goes on from OX424547.1 coordinate 9,224,652, forward strand.
AGATCTTTTCGCGGTAGGAGTGATTTCAATCCTTAAGACTAACGAGTTGCGATTGAAATATCAGTGTCTCTACACGACCTCTTTTTTTTTTGAGCAGCTCCTCGGTTACTAATAACAGCCGACCGGGTCGATCTTCAGGTTAACCCACTCTTGCCAAGTTTCCTCCGTGCCTCGGAAAGCACGTTAACCCGTTGGTCCCAGCTGTCATTTGTAGATCTTTGACAGTCGTTACAGGTAGTCAGTGGCCCCAAAGTCTGACAGCCAGTCTTACCAATGGGGCATTACCCAGCATTACCTAGTAATAACTGGGTTGTGTTTTCAGATAGGCTCGCTGCATGTAAAATACTCGTATTCACCTGGATCCGGGTAGACTGGAAGCCGACCTCAACATAGTTGGACCTTTTTATTTTAAGCCTTACCCGTAGGTACAAGTATTTTCTATTAAATTTTATTATGTAACATTAAATCAACCAGTAGGCTAAAAGTATTCACCATAAATTAAATTTACCTACACACTCAATTACATGGAAAAGTTTCTAACCAATTAACGACAACTGATTTGACGTAGATTTTAATTAAACTATGCCCATGAAATTTTGACTCGTGTACGTTATAAAATGGTGTTAAAGATAAAGAATATTTTTATTGATTGCTGCATTCAAAAATAGCTTTGGCACCATAAAATGGGCATTCCTAATTATAAATATTATTACTCAGTCTTTCATTAGAAACTAAACATGTTTTTAGTTCCGTATTTGTGTTTATCGCTAATATTCATTCCTAGTTCTAAAGCAGCTGCCAAAGAACCACGTGTAGTTAATGACGACGGTTTTCGACCCGATGTACACAACTATCTAGTTAGGTTTGATAAGACCACAGCCGATGGTTCAACAAAGTTCTTCTGCAGTGGATCAATTATAGACAAGCGGTGGATAATCAGTGCGGCCCACTGTTTTCATAAAATGAGGGATGTCCAAATAATGCAACAAAGTGGTTCAAGTTTGCGTTTGCTAGGAAATTCAAGCAAAATTATACTTCATCCTCTTTATATCCACAACGTTCATTTACAAAGTACGGAAAACGATATAGCGCTTGTGAGGACTAAGAAGCCGATTAAATTGGATGCATTCACGCAGCCGATAGTTCTAGCACGGAAAAGGTCGTTTGGACAGCTGGCGATAATCGCTGGATACGGAGAATCGGAGTTCTTCGTGGGTATGCCTTTTGAGGGCATTGTAAAAATAAGTCGTTGTGTGTTTGCCTCAAAAGTTAAAACAATATGCTCACAGTCTGCATCTCATGTGGGACCTGGGGATTCGGGAGGAGCATTGACAACAAGAGATGGTCTCATAGGCGTAGTCAGCGCAATATATGAGTGGGGTAATGGACAAGAAAGTATTATGATAGATATTTCCTCATATTTCAAATGGATTGAAAAAGTTACGAGCATAAAGGTATAAAAACTTGTGTGGATTTGATTTTAGCTGATGTAATAAATTTCAGAGGAACATTACCTATCTTAACAAATAAAATGTTTTTCTGAGCTATCTTGTGTGTGAGTGTTTCTAAATTCTCTTTTTGTTGGTATATTTGTACATACAAAATGGCCGATTAACACATTCACTATCCGTTCTGCCTTACTATCGGGATCTAAGTTTGGGATAACTGGACTTGCCGGAACTTGGAAGTCTAGTTCCCAATAAAAAGGATAATTTCAAGCTATCATATACCAGACATTATCAAAAGAATTGTCGTTTACTGACACATGAGATGTAAGTCAAACACAAGTCTATTAATTATTATAAAAAGACCAAGTTTGAAATTAATGCTTCCACTTTGAGTCTACTCAAAGTGGAAGCATTAATTTCAAACCAACTAATCAAGTTCAACTTTTGAATTTTAAAGATTTGGTAAACTTAACCATTCAGACTGATAAAGTAATTTTTCGTTCCGAAGTGCCTTGGAAAAAAAACAGGCAGAATCCACCTACTCTAATCTACCATTACAGATAAAAATATCACGATAGCTATCAAAAGAAACAAAAGGAAGTCAAACATGCTGCCGACCGATTTCGGTAATGAAGAGGGCACCTAATCTTAACGCATACATACAGTTAATTTAACGGAGATTAACATTAACAATAGCGATACACGAAGCAGAGGCCACTCTACTGTCGGGACTGACAATACAATACGGCGAGGATATAGTCCGGCCCCTCGCCACAGCCGGTCTTAACGGCAACATCGGACTCCCCAGCGATACACCACAACATCGTCTTATAAGCTAACCGCCAAGAAAACTTTAATAGCGAGATGCAGGCTTCGCAATCCCATTGGTCAATTCGCTTAGCAATTTGAATTTCGTGCCGTTCCAGTCAATGCGCTACAGCAAAAAATGGAGGCCACAGAAGTAAATAGCGGTAACAGTTATTATGTCGGCTTGCCGGAGCTAAGTTTATTTTATAATGTAGCATGAAGGCTTGCAGTCGTTTGATGTGTTCTGAATTTAGTTTTTCGTTTTAAGGTGATTATTCTTCGATAGGAAGTTACAGCTGCTGGTTTAATTGGCAGTACGCAAGGTATGATAAATGTGACGGTTCTGGAGTGTATATATGAAGTGCCCCTGAATTAAAAGTGATAGAAAGTACCAGTTAGCAATAACACTTTTCACGGGATATTTACCATGTTTAGTATTTGTTTTGAGTTCCCGATATTTTGGCGCTTGATTTGATTATTTTGGTGCAAACGCCATGTTCACGGAAAAGTGTTAGTGACCATCATCTGCCTATCCTTTTCCCAAATTATCGTAGGGTCAGCTTCCAGTCTAACAAGATGCAGCTGAGTACCAGTATTTTACATGAAGCGACTGCCTATCAGACCTCCACAACCCAGTAACTGGGTAATACGATACCCCCTGGTAAGACTGTAGTGATGTAGAATAGTGACCAAGTCAGTTTAAAAACTTATATAGTATCAGTTATTGATATTCATATATCAAAAATCAAAAAATCTAAAGTCATTTATTCAAATTAGGCTGATAATCAGCACTTTTTGAACGTCAAAATTACAAGAGACAGTCCCCCAAAACGCCCGCCCTTCGCCACTTCCTAATGTTTTAGATGGGAAGAAGAAGTGGCGGAACAAACTCCCCAGCAACACATCTGTCGGTTAGGTTAGAAGAACCAGATTCTACACAATAGTGTTCAAGTTCATATAAACAAAGAATCTAATTAATGTCACATGTCAGCTAGCACACACCAACAATAAAATATTAAAAAAAATACTCAAGAGTTATTATTTAAAATAAAATAAAAAAAGGATATTAAAAAACAAAAGTAGAAAATCTTTGCATGAAATGATATAACATATCAGTAAGCTAGTTTAAAGAAAGAACATAAACAATGTGTACGTGCATACGCATTTCATCATCATCATCCACAGATCCAGCCCATAACTTCACCCACTGCTGGCCATAGGTATATCTTTGTTTGTTGCTGCAAACTTGTGCCATCTAACGTCTACCTGCTGTGACAATGGGCAACAGTGCCCTTTTTATTACGGATGGGAAATCATCAAATGACCCCCCTCCCCCCCGCTCTGGGCGGAGCGGGTGGGAGTGTCAGACTTGTACTGACTAAAACCCATCCATGTTTCTTCTTAGCCCTTTGTGTTCCAGGGCCACGGTATCTCTTTCGAACAGTCCCGCAGCCCTGGCAGGCATCGGCCCTCTCGGACCTCTTCCAATTTGCTGACATCTCCTTGAGGCGCGCGTGGAACAGGAACGCGCCGTCGATACGGCCTGTCGTTATAAGATGGACGGACCGGACGGTGAGCTAGGAGCATAGGCAACAATGCCCTCAAACTACGAATTAGTACTTTTTAATCATTAGTGAGGATTAGTCTTTCTGATGAACCTGTATTACTAAATAAAACATACACATGCTACATACTCACGGTAGCAACAGTCACAGTCAGCTGGTTACATGAACACCGTTGTGTCGGTTTGCGGTCTTGCTTTGCATCTTTGTGCCAAACCTGACGAACAGTGTGGTCATATATTTTTTTGTTACTCGTTAGTTACAAAGACCCTTTTTTGTTTACTTTTTTTACTTCCTATCTTAGTGTTGTTTTTCCATTGGTGATTATGGTCGCACTTGTGTGTACCTTTATTTTCAGAACTACAAAACATAATTATACTACACTTTGTCTCCTCTGATCTTTAATGGATAACTACCGCCTTATTTCTGAATTTTGATCGTGATTTTGTACCAATTTAGATGATAAAAATTTTTGAGATAAATATTTTACATAGAAAAAGTAAATAAAGTCGTTTCCCAGCAATCATTTTTGCACAGAGTTAGAATAGAATAAAACTTTATTGTACACCAAAAATGGAGAAGCTCGTGGCTAAATTATAACAGCCACACGGGTCGATGTTTAAGGTTAAGCCGTGCTTGCCGAGGTTGGTCTGTGGATGGGTGACCATAACAACATACCGAGTATCCTCCGTGCTTCGGAAAGCACGATAAGCCGTTGGTCCCGGCTGTCATTAGTAGATCTTTGACAGTCGTTATGAGTAGTCAGAAGCCAAAAGTCTGACATCCAGTCTTACTAAGGGGTATCATATTACCCAGTTACTGGGTTGTGGAGGTCAGATAGGCAGTCGCTTCATGTAAAATACTGGTACTCAGCTCCATCTGACTTGAAGCCGACCCCAAGATAGTTTGGGAAACGGCTAGGCAGATGATGATGTACAACAAAAATGAAACATAACGGGCTTACAAAACTACTAATTTTATGGTTACAAGGGCGGTCTTATCGCTGACAGTTACTTAGTTTGATTTACAGAATGCTTGAATGCCTTAATGAAGGGGCCGTTTACACCCTTATCATCATCATCATCATTTCAGCCCAGAAGACGTCCACTGCTGGACAAAGGCCTCCACCAAGTGTCGCCACATTGACATTTTGGAGGGTTTTGCCATAATCGCCACGCTTGGCAGATGGGTTGGCGATCGCAGTACGGTTGTTACAAAAGCACAGAGAACGCTACTGCCCATTCTCTGGCAAGTCCCTTAGTCGCCTCTTACGACACCCACGGGAAGATATGGTGCTATTCTTTACGTCCGACACCATACAGAGCCACCCTGTATAATAATAATCCGACCCTCCAACTAGAGACTGACAAATTAAAGTATAAAAACAAACAAAAATAAATCAATTTATCAATGCACAACCAAAAGTGACGATAAAGGAACCATTATCAATACTGTCCTCACTTAAAAACTATTAGAAAAACATTGTACATATATGTAGTGAAATGGGTTCCGTATGAGGAACTACTCGTATATACCTAACGTCTACATGAAACGGATAGCTTTCTGATTGAAGTGAACCCTTTAGTGGACTCAAGATAAACGGACCCTTTTTCGTGCGGTCCAGAGATATTACTTGATAGCATACGGAATTATATATTAGTTTTACTTTCCATCTTTTTGTAGTTTCTCGCAAAATCGTTTGGGTTTATATAGAATTAGATACTACAAAGTAATACGTCTTTACGTAATAGCTTTATCGATTTTTCATTACTACATGTTCACAATAACTGTAGAAACTCTTGCATTGTAAGGAGGAACGATATCTTAAAACATAATTAACCTACTGCCTCTTTGGTGTAGGGTCGCAAGCGCAAGTGTTGGGCTGAGTCCTGTGTTCGATTCCCGATCGAGAAAAGTGGTATTGGGGTTTCTCTACGGAATTTCTCAGTAGCAGCCACAGAGTCCAGACTTGTGCCCGGTTGATGGCAATAGGCTCGCCCTCCATTACATGCGTTTAAACTTAACTGGCGAAATGTGGGTGTACTATTAGGTACACCTCTGCCTAACCCTTTGGGGATTACAGGCGTGATGTTTTGTTATAATTTACCTATAATGTTCTCACAGCTGAGATTCCGGGCCTCGCCTCCTCTATATGAGATGACTGTAATCCCAGTGGCTTGCGAGGTAGATTACGTTTAAGGTTGCAGGTTGGTTCCAGGAAATACTGTTTCCCTCACAATGTTTTCCTTCACCGTTTTTGAGGGCAGCGGTGATGAAATAAATAACATAAAGTAACGTGGCTGCCTGGATTCGTCCTACTCTTCGTAAGTCGGGGCCGTTACCACTGGGGCATCACTGCTCTATATCCAAATATTAAGGTTTGAACAAAACGATAAAAACACGCTTTCCCTCTTTTCTTCTCAGCAAACCCTTTTATTTGATACCCATATCAAGGGAATTTTAAAAAAATAAGTATCCGCCATCTTTGGGAGTCCGCCATATTGGATTTAGAATGACGTCATTCAGCTAACCATGCGTTGTCATCCAAACTATGAGAAAAATCTTAGAAGTTAACTTCTAAGATTTTTACGTCTCTATTATAATTAACTAGCTGTCCCGCGCAACTTCGTCTGCGTTACATTTTGCCCGTTTTCGCAACATTTTTAATTGCTGCTGCGTCCCTATTGGTTGTAGCGTAATGATATATAGCCTTCCTCGATAAATGGGCTATCTAAACCTGAAATAATATCTCAAATCGGACCTGTAGTTCCTGAGATTAGTGCGTTCAAGCAAACAAACCAACTCTTCAGCTTACGAGTAATAGATTAAATTAGATAGGAACACGATTTCCCCAACAAACAGAGAAATATGGAATTTATTCACAATGCATGCCTTCATATGAGCATGTTAAAAGGTCGTTAAAGTCTTTAGCTTTTTATAGCTATAAAAGCTATAAAAAGCTATAAAAGCGAAAAATTGAGTAGTAGGTAGATAAGGAAACTGTAATTGAAATAAGTGAATTGTTCAATCAATTAAAATAACGTTTACTTATCTTTTTATACTTTTCTTTTAGTACACAGGTCGACCTATCAAGCTATGGAAAACCAAACTAAGCTGATCTCTCATTGCACGGAAAGCTCATACAAAGCGACGTCAAGTTATCTTCTATCTTTTTCTACTAATAATAATAAAGCTGAAGAGTTTGTTTGTTTTTTTGCTTGTACGCGCTAATCCCAGATGTGAAAAATTATTTCAGTTTTAGATAGCCTATTTATTGAGGAAGGCTAATGGCCATATAATTATCATCACGCTACGACCAATAAGAGCGGAGCAGCAATGAAAAATGTTGCGAAAACGGGGAAAAAGTGACGTAGACGAAGTTCCGCCGGACATCTAGTTCTAGATATGTATAGCTTGAGGTGTGTGTTCCCAAAGGTGCATATTGGAGTTAAGTATGTATGTATCGTGTATGTATACATGATGATCGTTAATTGGGTACAGTCCTTGAAATGGGTGATACTAGAGCTCATTTACAACAAATTTGACTCCGATAACTAGGGGTCCAATCAGGTTTGTTTCGGAGTAATTGAACTTTTAAGTTTTTTTGGAAATTTTCCTCCTCTCGACCAAAAAACTGATAATTGTGACAAATCTACGTCACTCAGAATGTTCAAATGATACTTTGCCAGATATTGTATTGTATTGTTTATTATAGCGGGCTGGTTTCCGCAACTCAACACTTCCACTTCATTACACTCAATACCTTTGAGATAGCCCATAAACGAATGAATCTATCGAAAGGGTAGTTTAAATTTTTCTCATGTTATGAACCTTATGACGCAGTTAAACCAAAAGTTTGGATTCTTTTTTATAAATTGGCTTTCGATAGATTCAGTCGTTTATGCGCTACCTGCAAGATATCATTTCGACGGTCTGAGTGACGTAAATTGGTGATACTAATCATGAATTTTTCTTTCTTTCTTTAAAATACTGGTTAGCTACATCCGGGGAGACTGGAAGCCGACCCCAACATAGTTGGGAAAAAGCTAGGCAGATGATGATCATTATTCTAGGTTAAACTGTAGCAGTTCTGCACACAAACCTTTCACAAGGATAACACATGTATTTTATTTTATTTTTCTTTATTGGCCTACCAACAATTGTTTATATTTTACCAATTTAAAGTAACTATTTGCCATAATCTAGAGTTAGTGTAACAATTTTTTTACAGGTTAGCACCGCATGCCCCATATACATAATTTAGGTGTGCCACAAGTACTGTACTATAAAATTAAATTATTACACACTGCTGGGACACAGGCCTCCTCTCTATGAGAGGGAGTGGGCTGTAATCCACTACGCGGGCCCAGTGCGGGTTGGTAGATGTCACATGTCTTCGAATTATTAGTTCTAGGACATGCCGGTTTCATCACGATATTTTCCTTCACAGTTTTTGAGGGCAGCGGTGATGAAATAAATGACACAAAGTAATGCGTCTGCCTGGGTTTGACCGCTGCTCTCGTAAAGTTATTATGTATATTTAAACCACGAATCAAAAATCGAAAACAACATAAAATAATATTAAACCAACAAAAACGTTCCTGTGATGAAAAATACGACGCTCCTAACAACTGATAGAATAATATTAATTTCAACAAAAGGCTGAGCCAACCTTTTCTGTTAGCTAGCTATTATTCTTACCCACCATTAAATACAAATCCACCTTTCAAATCTGTGTTTTTATTAGTTTCATTTTCGTTACATACAATTTTTTTAATGTTTTTGATTTTAGGGTATTATTATAAAGCGAGGTTTTCATGTGACTATTTTTCTTTACTTTGACTTATGGAGCTAGCTTTTCTGTGTGTTTATTTTTGATTGAATGTTAGTTTTGTTGGCATAAAATTAGTATCGAATCAGTTGACTTTGAGACTTAGAGTAGCAAGCGCGACTGCTTAACGAGAGGTCCTAGACTCTATTCCCGAGTCGGGCAAAGAGTAATTGGGTTTTTCCATCAGGAATTTTTCAGTAACAGTCACGGAGTCTGCATTTGTGCCCGGTTGATGGCAATAGGCTCGCCCCCTATCACATGGGACTTAAACATAACTAGCGAAATGTGGGTGTACTGTTAGGTACAACACTTCTGTTTAACCCTTTTGGAGACTACAAGGCGTGAAGTTATGTTAAGTTGGTAAGTACCTTCTAGAGGTCCGTAACCTTCCCCTACTTGCATAGTAACTAAACCATGTTAATTTCCATCATATCAGCTGAAATGCGTCGAAAAAATCAAAATCAAAATATTTTTATTTTACATAGGCCTACACGGGCACTTATAAAACGTCGACAAAAAGGTGCTCGGTTCGGGTTGGTCGTTTCCTATGTAGAAGAACCGGCAAGAAACTCCATGGTTACTCTCGTCCACTGCTGGACATAGGCCTCCCGCAAGCCTCCCCACGGTGGCCGGTCCAATGCTCTTCGCATCCAGCAGATTTATGCAGGCATATCAGTCATATTCAGCTGCATCCTTTTTGATCAGTTGTACCTGCTATTATTTTCCATTAGTTCGATCGGACAAGGGAAAACAAACTAATATTTTACATACCAAAGGTTATCGTAACGATATATCGCCATTTATCAAACATGGATGACCCCGCTAAAGTGGGGTCCGACAGACCCCTAATAAAGTTCATGAATTACGAGAAGGGTTGGGGTCAACGAGGAAATCTATACTTACAATTTATGGGTAAGTATGATCTTATCGCTTACATGTTAAAGGTGCTGCCGTTTGTACCCCATTTAGGACATAGCATATGTGAGGACCTAAGATCCTTTGTAAAGAAATATATTATTTACCTCGTTTAAGCTTACCCTTTTTTACGGATGGGAAATCGTCAAATGACCTCTCCTGCTCTGGGCGCAGCGGAAGGGAGTGTCAGACTTGTACTGACTAAAACCCATCCATGTTCCTTTTTAGCCCTTTGTGTTCCAGGGCCACGGTATATCTCTTTCGAACAGTCTCGGCAGCCCTGGCAGGCATCGGCCTTCTCGGACTCCTTCCGATTTGCAGACATCTCCAAGAGGCGCGCGTGGAACACGAACTCGCCGTCGATACGGCCTGTCGTCATAAGACGGACGGGCTATAAGCTCAAAATTCGACTGCTACCTACCTTAAAGACAGGCAGTCACACCGTTTAAAATACTCAAACTTATTGAGCTGCACTGATTAGACTGGAAGCTGGAAGGAAGAAAGGTAGATGAATTATTATCATCAAAAACCCTACAAGATACCAACTACTTTCAGTACGTCGAAGGTCCTATCCTATCTGGGAAATGCTCAGTTGGCAATCTTCTTCTTCTTCATCAGCCTATAATGTTTCCACTGCTGGGACACAGGCCAAGGCCAAGGCTCAATTAGAGGGAGTTGGCTATAATCAACCACGCGGGCCCAGTGCGGGTTGGTGGATGTAACATGTCTTCGAATTTTTAGTTCTAGGACATGCCGGTTTCCTCACGATGTTTTCCTTCACCGTTTTTGAGGGCAGCGGTAATGTAATAAATTACACAAAGTAATGCGCCTGCCTGGGTTCGAACCCACAGCTTACTGCTCGTAAGTCGGGGCTGCCACCACCGGGCCAACGCTGCTCCCCAACCAGTTGGCAATCTAATCCCAGCGATTACTAAAAAGGGAATTATTCAAATATCACCCGTGACTGAAGAGTTCAAAGCATTATATACGAACAAATCTACTGGAAACAGCAATAAATACTTCAGGTAATTAAAGCACTTTAATTTTAATTCAGCAAATAAATATTTTCCACGCAAACTAGCGATTTCTACGGTCATTCGGCTGTATACTTAAATTTTACATAAAATCATAACATCACGCCTGTAATCGCGAAGGGTTAAGCAGTGGTGTACCCAAACGTACACCCACATTTCGCCGGTTATGTTTAGTCCCATGTAATAGGGGGTGAGCCTATTGCCATCAACTGGGAACAAATCCAGTCTCCGTGGCTGCTACTGATAGAAATTCATGATGGAAAAACCCAATAACACTTTGCTCGACAAGGCAGTCTTAAATTGTATTATTTATATAAGGAAAATGATAAGAGGAAAGTAAAGGTGGTATAATTCCGCAACGGTCATTATTTCTAAATGATTGGCTGTAATTAAGAAACGCTTTTGCAATTAAAAATGTAACTTTTTTTTCTCCGGGCGTTAGCTCTCTCTGTACCTTTAAAGCCAGAGGATTTTTTTGGTGACTAAATCAAATTAAGTAACCTACTTTAATAAAACATCGTTAACAGAAGTAAGGTTTTTTTTTTTTTTTTTTATTATCAATAGGCCTGCGCTTGACCACTATCTCACCTGATGGTAAGCGATGATGTGGTCGACGGTGAAGCACGCTTGCCTAGAAGAAACCTATTCACTCTTGACTTAAAGACCTCCAGATTGTAGCTATCGGGAAACACAGACTCCGGCAGGGAATTCCACTCCTTAGCGGTACGCATTATAAAAGTATTCCCAAAACGCTTAGTGCGTATGTGTGGGATGTCCACCAAGTACCGATGGCGCATCGCCGTACGTCTGGTAGTCCGATGATGAAACGGGCTAGGCGGAATCAGATCATGCAATTCCATCGCACACTCCCCGAAATGTAACCGATAAAAAACCGATAAGCTGGCAACTCGGCGACGATGTTCAAGGCTCTGGAGCTTAGACTTGACCAGTGCCTCATTGCCAATGAGCCTCTTGGCACGCTTTTCAATCGACTCAAGTGCATCAAGCTGGTATTTGGCAGATCCGTCCCAGAGATGAGAACAGTACTCCATGCATGATCGAACCTGCGCTTGATACAAGTTGAGCAGCTGTTCTGGCGTGAAGTACCTTCTCACCTTTGCAAGGACCCCCAACTTTTTGGCAGCCTGTTGTGCTTTTGCCTCAATATATGAGCCAAAATTGAGGGTTGGTATTGAGGTGGTATCTAATGTTATAAAAAACTAGCAAATTAAAAAAGCACTAAAAATATTTTTTACGTAACTATGTGAAATCATCAATTCTTGCTCTGGGCGGAGCGGAAGGGAGTGTCAGACTTGTACTGACTAAAACCCATCCATGTTCCTTCTTAGCCCTTTGTGTTCCAAGGCCACGGTATCTCATTCGAATAGTCCCACAGTCCTGGCAGACATCGGTCCTTTCGGACCCTTTCCGATTTGCTGACATCTCCTTGAGGCGCGCATGGAACACGAACGCGCCGCATCGACACGGTCTGTCGTCATAAGACGGACGGACGGTGAGCTATGGAATGCCTGGCACCTGTATACATGTAGAACTACTATGTATGTCACTGAATGATGCCAAGTGGGTACTGCGCCAAACAAAAAAAAGCATCACCTGGCTAGCCTTATTCCTAACAATTTTGGGGTCGGCTTCCATTCTAACTGCATACAGCTGAATACCAATATATCACATAAAGCGACTGCCTCCACAACACAGTTAGTGCTGGGTACAACGATACACCTCGGTAAGACAGTTTTTATTTTTTGCTTTTGATTCTAGTCTAGGTCAGAGATGGCAGAGACAAAGTCGACGATGGTAGGAGCTTACCTAAAAGAAGCCTGCACTCTAACTTTGAAGAGATTAGGGTTGTAAGTATTGGGAAACACAGACGCAGCCAGAGAATTCCACGCCTTTGCTGTGCGCATTTTGTAGTTGTCCGACTATAGGCCTACTAACTACCTGTAACGACTGTCAAAGATCTACAAATGACAGCCAAGACCAACTGCTTAACGTGTTTTCCGAGTCACGGAGGAAACTCGGGATGACATGGGCTGTCATTCATCCACGGAAGATCGAGCCGAGCGACTGTTATTATTTAGCTCCGAGCAAATTAAAAAAAAAAAAAAGGATTCGTAATAAAAATGCTACGACTCACGACTTTGATGGCCTTACATAATACCTAATATTATTACAAAAACTACGCTCCCAAAAATGAAGACGCCGCCGACAATGTGCGACAAAACTGCACCATCATTCGCTATTATCAACTTGAACCAATATCAAGCATCAGTCCCACAGCTCGTCGAGGAAGATACTTGCTATTGACTATCTTTTGCTCAAGACATGTATAAAAGATTATAGGTGCTGAGTAAAACGAAAAACGTCATCTTTCTGCCCTTGTCTATGTTACTTTGGGTCGGCGAAACACTTTTTTTTCTACAATTCTATCAACCGTCACGCTCTCATTTACTTCTTTTTCTTTGATATTATTCTTCACACAATCCAGCCTCTCATCCTTTCTTTGCCCTCTCCATCCATCAACATTTAATTATCATCAAAGTAGAAATGATGATGATGGCAAAAATTGGGTGTCCTAACATCGCGCGAATTGACGACGCGAGCGAGCGAGGGGCGCGGGCCACCGACGCAATTATCGCGCGAATTTCAATTAGGACGCCTATTCGAATTCAATAATAATATGTTTGATCGCGCGTTCGTACGAACTCAGTTCATGCGAAAAGATTTACAAACATTTGAGTCGCGCGACCGCGTCGTGCGATTGTCAGTTAGGGCACCTATTCGATTTCAATATGTTTAATCGCGCATTCGTACGAGTAAAATTCGCGCGAACCTACGCTGATCGCGCATTCGCGTTCTATTAGGACGATGCCACCTCTCGTTTGTCGCGAGCTACCAAAACAGAGAAAATTTTCTTAGCAACGCTTGTTTGGTGGACATAATACTCACTGAGATTTACTTAGCATTTTATCCAGTGACAACTCTATTGGAACTACAAAATGGCTGTTCGTTGCTCATCAACTTGTATTTAGTCGCCAGCTCTTTCATCATCATCATCATTTCAGCCCAAAAGACTTCCACTGCTGGACATAGGCCTCCCCCAAGTGTCGCCACATTGACATTTTGGGGGGTTTTGCCATAATCGCCACGCTTGGCAAGCGGGTTGGCGATCTCAGTACGATTGTTACAAAAGCACAGAGAACGCTGCTGCCCATTCTTTGGCAAATCCCTTTGCCGCCTTTTACGACACCCACGGGAAGATATGGGATGGTGCTATTCTTTACGTCCGACACCATACAGAATGCCATGCCAGCTCTTTCGCTTGTCACTAAACGCTGCTGCCGGCTGTAGGACAGGTGCTATAGTTCGCTAAGTACACTTACAATCTAGTGACGCCATCTTCTAACAAACGTTTCGCGAAAAACTTCACGTTATGACGAAACGTTGCAGCAACGGTCCTACACAAACTCATTAACTTTTGTGAAGTTTTCACGCGGAACAAGCTCCTTTACTTGTTTATTAATAAAGAAACAGCAAGTTTCGTTGTTTTGCAAGTGTTTTAGAGATTCGTCTATTTTTTATGTGATTGGTGAAAAGTTAATTGTAACTTTGTTAAGTTCCCTGCAACGATGAGCCTGGAACTGACTTTTGCGGAAAGATGTTATGTTTTTTTCACTAAACTTGGCAAACGTATTTGTGTCGCAATAAGGTGTTATCGCACAGCGAACATTCTCACTCATCATCTTGGCACAAATCCTTAAACTCGTATATCTTTTTGAGTCCAACGAAATAAATTGAAACGCAGATGATTTACCTACACCGTCTGAACGGTGTCAAAGAAAAACGCGCCAAAATAAAATAAACTCGTCCGTAATAAGTGAACTGTTTAGTACGCATACGCTTAAACCGGGCTATTCACAGTGCGGCACGGGTCTGAATTAATCATGAGCCGTATGGGCCAATCTCACCTGAACCAGATGAACTGTGACTGTGCCGTCAGATGAATAACATTACATCAAGCCTGTTATCTTTGAAGGGTTAAACAGAAACCTTTGTTTCCTCATAGTGGACCCGTATTTCCCAAGTTTTGTTAAAGTGCCATGAAGGGGCCGAGAATTTGCCATCAGTCGGTTACAAATCTACACTCCGTGGCTGCTACTGAGAAATTCGTGATAGAAACCCCAATAACACTTTTCCCGACCTGGGAATCGAACCCAGGACCTCATGCTCAACAGTCGCGCTTGTGACCACTGAACCAGCGAGGATGTCAGATGAATGGCTTAAGCAAACCTCTGTGACTACGTACGTTTTTTTTTTTGTGTGAGTGGCATCTCGCATTTCAACCTAAGAGGTTGTCGTCTGCTTAGCCGGACTATCCTGTGGGTGCCTTGAGTGTAAGGCCTCCAGCCAGCCCCAAACTGGAACGGGCAGGGGCTGCGTTCAAGCGGCTCTTGCCCAACCTGGGGGGTCCAAACGCCTCCTGCCGCAGGCTCTACGCGGGGGTCGTGCGGTCCATGGCCCTTTACGGGGCCCCGGTGTGGGCGCGTTCTCTGAGGCGGCGAGCCGCCCATTACCTGAACGCGCCCCAGAAGGTGGTAGCCGTAAGGCTGATCCGGGGGTACCGCACGATCTCCGGCGAGGCGGCGAGCCTCTTGGCCGGATTGCCGCCATGGGATCTGGAGGCGATAGTCCTCGCGTGCCTGCACGAATGGCGCGCGGAGGCACTACGCCGGGGGGAAACTCCGCTGCCGCGGCAAATTGTCGCTCAGCGGACAGACCTCCGTCCGGCGCGATCTCATGGCGACATGGAGAGAGCGACTGTCGCAACCCCGTGCAGGGCACGCCACAATAGTGGCGATAAGTCCCCTCTTTGAGGAGTGGCTAGAGAGGCGCCACGGCGCCCTCACCTTCCGACTGACGCAGGTCCTCACCGGACACGGTTGTTTCGGGAGGTTCCTGCACCGAATCGGGCGGGAGGAAACGCCCGGGTGTCACCACTGCGAGGATCGGCCGGAGGACACGGTGGAGCACACTGTGGAGCTATGCCCCGCTTGGGCTGAGCACCGCCGTGTCCTCGTAGCGGCGATTGGCGGCGGCGACCTCTCGCGTCCGGCCCTGGTTCAATCCATGGTCCGGAGCGAGAGGGAATGGGAAGCCGTCGCCTCCTTCTGCGAAGCAGTCATGCTAGCGAAGGAGGTGGCGGAACGTGAGAGGGAGAGAACCTCACGTCCCAGCCGCCGCGGGAGACGCCCCGGGCGTCGGGGGGCAACCAGTGGCCCCCGGCCACCGTAGGCGCGGGCCTGTGGACGGTGAGTAATGGGCTAGCTCACCGTCCGTCCGTCTTATGACGACAGACCGTGCCGACGGCGCGTTCGTGTTCCACGCGCGCCTCAAGGAGATGTCAGCAAATCGGAAGGGGTCCGAGAGGGCCGATGCCTGCCAGGGCTGCGGGTTGTTCGAAAGAGATACCGTGCCCCTGGAACGCAAAGGGCTAAGAAGGAACATGGATGGGTTTTAGTCAGTCAAGTCTGACACTCCCTTCCGCTCCGCCCAGAGCGGAAGAAGTCATTTGATGATTTCCCATCAGAAAAAAAAAAAAAAAAAAAAAAAAAAAAAAGGCCTCCAGCCAGTGCATAAAACTACTTACAAATTAAGCGACTTGACGCTAAGGGCACCCCCTGTGGGGCACGAGCCTCGGCTTAGGGCGTCGCTGGAGTAGGACAGCATGGGGACAAGCTGGATCTAACTGATATCATTATTTAGGGGCTGATTTGAAACTACTGACACAGGATTGCGGGCTGGCTCGAGCGAGGGTTGGGGACGGCAAGGACCGCGACGTCGTGACGGACTTCGACGGCGAGGTCGGAATGACGGCGGTTTGCGTTTGAACTTTTTAAGAGTGCTAGTCTATTTGCTACTCTCCTGGAATAGGGTGATAGCATCATCGGGAGTGGCGACTATGTACCTACGAAACATGAGACTATTTACATACTTATGATGCGATTTTTATAGAAATGGTTTCTGTTATTAGGGTCGTTAGTGTACACGCGGCGCTACATCAAGCTTTACATTTCCAGTTTAACAAAGCCCTGGCTTTGTACAGAGTTCCAATGCTATGAGAGATCCGCATAAACTGGTTTGTTTAGCTTGACTGGTCACCGTGCGTACCGCATTGTAGCATAATGGTTGAAGGAATAAAGTATTTTGAGTCGTTCATAAATTACACTTGTAAAATGGAAGCCATTTGAGTTTGAGATAAAGACTTGCATCGTGTCTAGGTTTAACCGAATCTCAATCAAGTTTAGGTAACCTTATATGAAAAATACTAGCTGTCCCGCGCATTTCGTCTGCGTCACATTTTCCCCGTTTTCGCAAAAAAAAATCATTGCTGCTCCGCTCCTGTTAGTAGTAGCGTGATCGTATATAGCCTATATATAGCCTTCCTCGACCAATAGGCTGTCTAACACTGAACTAATTTTTCAATTTGAACCAGTAGTTCCTGAGATTTGCGCGTTCAAGCAAACAAACAAACAAACTCTTCAGCTTTATAATATTGCCATGGTATAGATAAGTCTCGTGGAATCCTAAGTTACCCATAAAGTCCGTGGATTTAAAGACTCTATTTACTAGGTATTAATTCCATGCACAAGTAAACTACTCAAGTAAAAAGCCGCGGATATTTAATACCGCATCATTATGCCTCTTGAACTTTATGATAATAGATATATAATGCCTTGGTATAAAACACAGGCAACGTTTTATTTAGCGGGGTAGTTGCAATGTATTTTGTAACGTTACATTTTTTGTTCTTCTTGGCATGATTCAAAACAAGCTTTAAGAGCGTTTACACCTTACGGAATTTCATACAAGCTTTCTAGTCCTTATTTTCCGAAATGACTGAAACGATTTTAATGAAACTTAATACGCATAAGCAGGATACATAGGTCTAAAAAGTTACTTAAAACATTTTAGAAAAGTTTTCAAAAAAACGATAATTGTAAATGTCTGTTTCTATAGATAATTTATAATCGGACTTGTTTAGCTCTAACACTATTTTTCGAAAATGTTTACAATGACAATGAGCGTTGCGTGGCGTTACATTGCGTTATACTGAGCGTAACGTTATAATGAGTCATCCTTCTTAGGGTTCCGTAGCCGAATGGCAAAAAACGGAACCCTTATAGATTCGTCATGTCTGTCTGTCTGTCCGTCCGTATGTCACAGCCACTTTTTTCCTAAACTATAAGAACTATTCTGTTGAAACTTGGTAAGTAGATGTATTCTGTGAACCGCATTAAGATTTTCACACAAAAATAGAAAAAAAAAACAATAAATTTTGGGGGTTCCCCATACTTAGAACTGAAAAACTTTTTTTTCATCCAACCCATACGTGTGGGGCATTTATGGATAGGTCTTCAAAAATGATATTGAGGTTTCTAATATTATTTTTTTGACTGTGACATTTACACAAAATTAAAAAGCGGTTTTCACCTACTGCATTGATTTTCGTTTAAAATTTTCACGAACATATTATTTTGGAAGCCAAACTATTACGAAATAGCTCTTTTCTCAAGTAAAGAAAGAAGAAAGTCAAAGTAAAGTTGCTTTTGAATTTTTAATAAGTATTTGCATTTCATTGCTCGTGACTGTACGTTTAAAGCAATTTCCAATCTTAACATCAAAGTTTCTGATACAATGGTCTAAACTGTTCTCAAGTCCAATAAGTTAAACTGACAGATATTCGACAGATATTCATTGCTGCATCCGTACAACCACATTCACAACGTGTGCTATCAAAACTTTTCCGATTTAGAACTATTTTCTCATGCATTTGTTTCATGCTCGACAAATTGGACGTAACATCTTCGAATAGTTTTAGCAATAGTCAGCCACTTTGATATTCGTTGTAGAATAGAAAATGTTTCATGATTCTCATGTTTCAGGTAGGTGCTATAAGTACATACACCTCTGCTTCATCCGTGGCGGTAATACAGGAGTGATGTTTAAGACAATTATGTTCAAGTTCTACTCAGGCTGTTTTTCAGTAATTTGGTGGGTAATTCTTTTATGATTTTTTAGCTTCTGCCGGCGCGGAAGCTACGGCCGCGTAAGTTATATTTTTACACGATAACTTTATGAATTATGGCATATGTGTTATTCTGATGTATATTACTGTAATATTTCAACAAAATCCTTTCAGTAGTTTTATTTCGAAAAGCAGTGATAGCTTAGTGCTGTGACCGGGACTGCCAAATTATAGGTCTTAAGTTCGAACCAGAAACACGTACCTATTTCTGATTTTTCGGATTCATGTGCGTATCGCAAATATCACTTGCTTCGGTGAAGTAAAATATCGCGAGGAAACCAGTATGCCTGAGAGATATTAGTCGACAACATGTGAAGCCAAATCAGAGGCCCATGGGCGGCGAAAACTCTGACACCAAGTTAGGCAGTAACCATACCGCCTATTGTTACCCTACGAAGAATACAGTCATATTAAAGTGAACCATATTAAAAACAGACCACTAATTTCGTCTGCTGATTTTGTTACAAAAATGGTGCATTTTGGCAGCCCAATTAGTGTTTTCCCAACCGCCTGGCAACACAGTTCCGTACATTGACGTCACACTACCTAACACAATTTTAATATGTTCTCCGGAGATTGCTTGCATTATATGCAGCTTTAACAAGTAACCCAATTTCCCCCGTCTATTCTAACAATATGCTCAAGATGATAAGCTACTTATACACTGTTGTTCTTTCATTTCTACGGTGTACGGGAAAAGATCAGGTGATAATTGCGTTCACAAAGCTGTTCCTGTGGTATACGGTGGTTCCCGAGTTCAAACATTTGATGAAGAATTTATTGAATAACTAGCTGTCCCGCGCAACTTCGTCTGCGTCACATTTTCCCCGTTTTTGCAACACTTTTCATTGCTGCTCAGCCTCTTCCTTTTGGTCGTAGCGTTATGATAACACTTTTCATTGCTGCTCAGCCTCTTCCTTTTGGTCGTAGCGTTATGAGAAGTTAACTTCTAAGATTTATACATAAGGAGTTAGTTACAGGTAAAGCTAATAAAAGCCTGTTAATACGTCTATTATACTTAACTAGCTGTCCCGCACTACTTTGTCTGCGTTACATTTTCCCCGTTTTCGCAACATTTTTAATTACTGCTTCGACCCTATTGGCTGTAGCGTAATGATATATAGCCCTCCTCGATAAATGGGCTATCTAACACTGAAATAATTTTTCATATCGGACCAGTAGTTCCTGAGATTAGCGCGTTCAAGCAAACAAACAAACAAACTGTTCAGCTTTATTATTAGTAGTATATATATTCGCTCAATCAATTGACACTCTTGTTATGAGTAAAAAAAAACGTGTTTCCACCATTGATTTTGTATAGCAACCTAGCAGCCTGTTACGTCACTAATTTTGCAACGCATTATGTCAGTTATTCGTCGATTTCAAAGCAACTGAAAATCGAATTTTACAGATTACTGTAAAATTTTATTTCATCATAGATCAATAAAATAAACAAAAAAATCAAAGAATTATTGTAATGTAAAATTTGATTTCATCATAGATCAATAAAATAAACAAAAAAATCAAAGAATTATTGTAATGTAAAATTTGATTTCATCATAGATCAATAAAATAAACAATAAATTCAATGAATTATTGTAAACTCGGGAGTTTTATTTATGACTGGTGACCTGCCCCGGCTTCGCACGAGTGCAATGCTGATACTAAATATACTACAGAATGTCTGTCGACATCACATTGGAAACCTCTAAAATTATCAGTGTTTCTCTACTATATTATGTATAAACCTTCCTCTTCATCATCATCATTTCAGCCCAAAAGCTGTCCACTGCTGGACATAGGCCTCCCCCAAGTCACATTGACATTTTGGGGGGTTTTGCCATAATCGCCACGCTTGGTAGGCGGGTTGGCGATCGCAGTACGGTTGTTACAAAAGCAAAGAGAACGCTGCTGCCCCTTCTCTGGCAAGTCCCTTAGTCGCCTCATACGACACCCATGGGAAGATATGGGATGGTGCTATTCTTTACGTCCGACACCATACAGATCTTCCTCTTGAATCACTCTATCTTTTAAAAAAAACCGCATCAAAATCCGTTGCGAAGTTTTAAAGATCTAAGCATACATAGGGACAGACAGCGGGACGCGACTTTGTTTTATACTATGTAGTGATGATAGTGAAGTTGTGTCTTCGAATTATGGTTATTTGTGTGGACTATCAAACTGTCAAAATAAATGGCGATTTCTACGCTATTTTTATATTAACATTACTTAAGTACATTCACATGACATGACAGAAAGTTTCATTAAAACGTTATTGTCAATCTTTATCCTATTATTCGTTATTACTGTTTACCGTATGACAGGGCACTGAAAGATTTATATTATAATATATATGTGGATGTGGAAGCTCTATGATTTTTTATATATAACAACCAGCCTTTGACTTTGATATATACGAGTGCTTACAAAAAACTGTGGCGGGATAACCGCGTGCTGTCGTGTAATAACGTTGAAAAGGTCGAGTTTTTTTCTGTAGGTTGGTAAAGCAATTATATTTTGAATTTTGTGTGAAGATCTGTCTAAATTTAGTTTTAAATCATCCTCTAAATAACGATATCAGATCCAACCTCGCCCTTTGCGGCCCTCCACCAGCGGCGCCCTAAGCCGAGGCTCGTACCCCGGAAAGGGCGTATAGTCGCTTAGTTTTTAAGTTATTTTCCTGGCTGGAGGCCCTGCAGTCAAGGCACCCACATGATAGTCCGGTTACACAGACGACAAGCCCTTAGACAGGCTGACATGCCTCAAGGAGATGTCAGCAAATCGGAAGGGGTCCGAGAGGGCCGATGCCTCCCAGGGCTGCGGGTTGTTCGAAAGAGATACCGTGGCCCTGGAACACAAAGGGCTAAGAAGGAACATGGATGGGTTTTAGTCAGTCAAGACACTCCCTTCCGCTCCGCCAAGAGTGGGAGAAGGCATTTGATGACTTCACATACTAAAAAAAAAAAAAAAGACAGGCTGGCATGTGAGACGTTATTAACAAAAAAAAAATAACTGCATAAATGATCTTCACTCGGAAAGAGGGAATTCGATTATCTATATTCCTTTCTTTATTTCCTATCTAATTTGAATACATAATAATGGATATTACAGATCTTTAAATCTTTTTCTTGCACACAAATCATTGATTCTCAGAGAAATTACTATGCACCCCAGCAGAATCGTTTCCAACTCCTAATTTATGCAGATAGAAAGATCAGAAGTCTGGCTTCGAAACAATTCAATTCCCTTCTACATTGATTTCCATTGTAGTCTTAAATATCTGTATTATAAAGCAATGTTTCGTTACTAAAATGAAATCGATTTTTGGAGAAGCCAAAATCTTTCACTTAATAGCATTGCCTTATACCGGGTGTACGAGTATCAGAAATGTGTGGTCATGTTCAAGAGTGTGGCACAGACCAGCTGTCCCATACATTTGGGTAAAATAAATATTGAAATTTTGTATGAAACCGATTTTTTATTTCGTGACTTGCTGTTGCCTGGAACCGAGTCGTTCGCGTGAAATTATTATAAAGGCTCAAACAGGCGCGTGTGTCGGGGCTCTCTCGAAAGGTATATAATAAAATAAATAAAAATAATATATAATAAATAATATATAATAAAATCTGAAAACGCGTCGCGTCAAACTGCGTCGCGGCACGCCAGTGTGACAAGTAGCTTGCGTTTTCATAGAAATTGTTCTACGGAGGTTTTGTCGCCGCGTGCCTTGTCGCGCCTGTCTGCGGGAGCCTTAAAAATATTCATTCATTAATTTCCTATTAATGAATCGGATTTTGTTAACAATTTCAAGGGTTTTAATTTTTTTTTGTACGGAAACCAATTTTTTCGGAACCAACAGACAGACAGTGTCAAAAATGTTAAAAAGATTTTGTGTAAAAGTACCGTATTCATTTACATTCAATAAAAAGCTGTTATTTCGAGATTACAAAAACAGACACTCCAATTTTATTTATTTGTATAGATTACGATGTTTATTTTATTGTGAATGTTGTTCAGTTTGTTGGTTTGTACCAGATTTTAAAATTATCTATGATTAATTGATCACGCACTTCTGATTCACGCTGTTTGTATTTAAAAAAATTACTTTCTCGCAATCTTTTCATTTTACTTGGATTACATTTTTAATGAGGGGGGCAAGAATTAAGTTTTTCACGGGGGGAAAGGATTAAGTTTTTCACGGGGGTAGGCAGAAACAATGCTTATTAATACAGTAGTAATCTCTATCTATCGATCTATTAGGAAATGTGCCTCAAACGTGAGTAGAAATTAAAAAATTGCTATGATCAACCGAAGATTGAATTTTGTGTTCTTTTATAAAACCACTAAGCAAGCAAAAGATGAATTTAGTAAGCTTTTGGAAGAAATTGTATAACTTTTACATGTCCCTTGTGGGTTAAGCGGAGAAACCTCTCGACAGTGTGGGCGAAGAAAGCTTTCTGGAAATAATACCACGCCTGTTTTAAAATAGCAGAAGTATGATTGTTGTGATAACTATATTAACCATGCCACCTGGGAGATATTATTACCTAGGTGAAATTCTTCCTATGTGAAATGAAGACATTAAAAGAGTTACTTTATTCACCTGGGTGATATGCATTAACTTTCATGATTAGATAAAATGTTTTTGTTATAAAACAGAAATAACGACGATTGATGAAAGTAATTTGAATGACTACTGAAGGCTATTATTCACTAGTCATTCAAATTACTTTCGTCAATCGTCGTTATTTCTGTTTTATAAGGAGGTGGTGGAACGTGAGAGGGAGAGTACCTCACATCCCAGCCACCGCGGGAGACGCCCCGGGCATCGGTGGGCAACCAGTGGCCTGCGGCCACCGTAGGCGCGGGCCTGTGGACGGTGAGTAATGGGCTAGCTCACCATCCGTCCGTCTAATGACGACAGGCCGTGCCGTGGGCGCGTTTGTGTTCCACTTGCGCCTCAAGGAGATGTCAGCAAATCGGAAGGGGACCGAGAGGGCCGATGCCTGCCAGGGCTGCGGGTTTTTCGAAAGAGATACCGTGTACCTGGAACACAAAGGGCTAAGAAGGAACATGGATGGGTTGTAGTCAGTCAAGTCTGACACTCCCTTCCGCTCCGCCCAGAGCGGGAGAAGTCATTTGATGATTTCCCACCCTAAAAAAAAAAGGCTATTATTCACCCAGGTTAACATTTTTGCGTTTTTGTTTGTTCGCTATATTTCACGGTAAACCCTACCACTGCTGCCCTGGAAGGGTTATCCAAACCAAAATTTTACGTTCTACCCATTTTCCCATAAAGGTAAGTTTAAATACAATTTGGTGTATGTCAAGGAATACACCTACATAATACCTTAAGTTATCCATAATGAAGTAATATTTTGTGTATATCTTTAGTTGGAGATCCTAAAATAAATGAATAAGTACTGCACTCGATCTATCATACGAGTACAGTATTTATTAATTTATGTAAACTGTATGCCAAATTGTGCACAATAATTAATACACAGCTCTAAGCAGCAAAACAGCTATAAGTTTAATCTTGAACATGAAAATTGTTAAGTTCCTTCATAAATACATACATTTTTAAACGGGTACCTATTATTTACGTCGTGTTTATATATACTCTATTATTGGCCTTAAACCAAGTTAAACAACCGCCTATACCCCGAAGACGGTCACAAACTACCCCAGAAGTTCAGATTACAATACAACAATGGCGTATAAGGTATACTCGACTTACTTCGACGCTCCGGGGCGTCAAGTTGCCAACTTTACTCGTTCAACTAAGCTTATATAGAAAGGTAAACAACGTACAAGCTTGCCTCCATTTCCAGAATAAAATTCTCTGAAAATATAAATGGAATATCACATGATGCGGGGTCTCTCCGACCCCGACGCATATTCCCGAGCTAAAACCCGGTAGATATCATCCCCTCCACTTAATTACCATTTTAATTGAAAACAGTCGCTAAATTAATTTTTCAGTTAACTTTTATTTTTAACGTTTTCGTCTCGGTTAATAGTTTGCTTTTCATTTCCAGTTATCATTCCGGGCAAATTAATTGTTGGAAATTAAATTTTCGTGCTGGTTCTGTTAAACTATGGGCTTCGTGGAATTTGGGCTCTACTCTTTCCGAAAATAAAATATTAACTGACATATTTAGTAGGTGGATGGACGGTACAAAGAGGACTGTAGAACCATTCTAATAATTGAGACCGACTTAACTTCCAGCTAGGTAGAAGTACTCAAAATGATGGACGGCAGTTAAACTAGCTAAGCAACAGTTTATTTCGGAGAATCCTTCAGCTAAACCTGGCCGTGCTAGTTCCTAATTAGTTTGTAATTACTTGTTTAAGAACTTTTAACACTTAAAGCTTTAACTGCTACAAAATGCTAGGAAAAACCAACTACATAATGTACAACAAAAGTAAACCAATACTTAACCCTCACACGCGCTTATTACCTATTATGGCACTACACTTTCCAACGCCTTAAGCTTTAACCCTAATACTAATAACCACAAAGCCGTTAACAGGCATTACGGCAAGAAACGCTTCAGGCTTTCAGTAGCGTGGCGACCGCCGTCGAAAGAGGCCGCATTCACGACGCGACTATACCTCACCTCACGAACAACGACGAAAAAGTCTTCGAAACTTTATGATAAGTTAAAAAACAAAACCCTAATACTTTTTTGAAGTTTTCGTGTGATGACGTTCTAAAAACAAATGAGTGATGTTTAAAAACTAGTGCCGTAAAACCTGGATTGTTCTTCGCCCCGCAGTCAGGACTATTCAAAGTTGGAAGGTAAGTTGTATAACCCATGTCAACCCCGTTTAAGTTGGTGTCGGCATGGTTAAACAGCTATACTCAGACAGGAAGGTCGAAAACTCCTTGACAGGTGTTGGAAAAGTTTTTATGGTGAAAGTTTGCTTTATGATAATGTCAACGCTGAGGTTATCGTGGTTTGAGAGATAATTTTAATGTTTTTGAATTATAGGTGAAGTTACTTTTTAAGTCGGTGTTTTATTGGTTTGTTTTTTTTTTTTGTTTATGTTTAAGTTGTCGTAGTAGGTACTATTTAGTAGAATCATAGTTGAAGATGGCGGGACGAGCTGGTAAAGACCAGCAAGCAGTGGTCCACACTGGCCCTGGATCGAAGCAATTGGAAGTCATGGGGAGAGGCCTTTGCCCAGCAGTGGGATGACGCAGGCTAACAGTATCAGTGCTATTTTAAAGTATCTATAATAAGGGACAAAATATGTTATTGTGCCTGTGTGTATTATTAACGATATAATCACCCCTTAGGCCTATCGTGAATCCACGGACTATCATTACATTACTTAGGGCTAACATCTAAAAGGAATAATTTAGAATTTTCAACAGTTTTCCCAAAACAAAACTTGCAAACGTCAATACCAAGGAGAAAAAAGAAATATCTGACATTGGTAAGAGCCCTAAAACAACGTTATTGTAAGATAGATACCTAAGTATCGTGTCACAAACAAAACAGGGGATATCTAGGATTGTTTTCATAACAATCGTTTGCTATCCATTCTCTCGTATCGCATTATCTAAGCTTCCTGCCTCAGATCTTAGATCCATCGAGCTGGAATACCCATCTTATGCTTTCAAAGAATTCTTTTGTTTCTTTCGAACGATTTTAACATAACTCGTATTGATTTGCCATTGTTTTTCGTACAGTAGGCCTCACGCTGGTGGCAACAAGAACCAGTATAAGCTGGCATCTAATTCCATCAAAACCCCACACCACGCTAGATCAACTACGTTCGGTTGACAGTAAATGTAACACGCAACTTCGTGGCAATAAAATGCAAAAAGTTATAACATTGTCTACCATCTGGAGGTCAGAGGTTCAACACGAACTTGACGACCTGGATAAATTTGTTGACAGTATGATAGCAAACTACTGTGCACTATACTGTACTGTGTCTGTATCTATGCGTATTGGATGTATTGTATTCGGAACCAATGTTCTTATTTTGAAAATTCTTCTACTAATTGGAAGCTACATTATCCCCGTGCGATTGGCTATATTGAAGGCACGGTTAGCATAGTGGCTTCTACGCTGCGTGTCGCCGATCCCTGCACGGAACAAAATAATTCGTATGGCCTCCAGGTAGTTGTTGCGGGTCTGGCTGATTGTGTATGTGAGTTTAAATACTTTTCGCAGTTGTCTTGATTTATTCCGTTTAGACACGGTCATCATGTGGGCAGAACATGGGTTCCGTGCTATGAAAACACACACTACACGAGGTACACTGCTTTTGTCGAACTTACTAATCACAAATTACTAGAAATTACAATCCAACACAATAACACTAGGCACCATGAATCGGGGAACAGTTTCGAGACGTCTGGACTCCGCCGTGGTCAGACACAGACTGTCCGCCTCACAGCGAGCTCGAAACATCACGACTCTGTAGAAGCGCGCTTAGGTGTGGGTAGACTGGTAAGTAGGTCGCGTGCTACCTTTGGCGCGCTTGCCGATTCATTTTCTGTCCGTACTAATGACCGGATCCTACATACTTTTTAAACGCACCCACGGCGAATACAGGAGGAATTCCTAGAGTGGGGCCATGTTTAAAAAAAATATATACATAATTATATTTAATTATTTTTTTGCGTCTTTGCGACGACATAGCGCGAAGAAAGTCGCGGGCAAGAGCTAGTATGAAAAAAGCAGCTTATCTTGTATCTCTGATAGTGTTGTTCTTTTATCTTTTCTATAAATTTTAATCAGTTTCCACTATAGAGACTTTTATCAAATATAATTCTCTATTTATGTTACAAACAAATCCCAACATTATAAAGTTAGATCCAAGTTCCCAGAAGCTAGCTGGCTGATACCACAGTTTACTGTTGCCTAGTCTAACGTAGAACAATTGCGTTGTTATTCGGCCTAATGGTTTCGATCGACGGCTTTCAAAACTATTTGTGTTTGCTGACAATAATAGCTTCACTGATGTGCGAGAGAATTTGCATTGTAGTATCTACATAGTTAAAACAAGATTTGTTGTTAGATAAAACACTTATTTTGCAAAAAGACATACCCGAATTCAAGAAAACACCAAACGCTGCAAAACAACATTAGCTTCGAAGCCTGTCATTTTTTTTATTCACTTGTTTTACCATTCCAAAGTCAAAGTAGTTTTGCACATTTTTTTTTGGAACCGTCGTATTATAAGATTTAACTTATTGTTAGCAAAGATATCGCTGAACATAAATGGGGCATGTGGTGTAAGCCTATAAGTAATTGTTACACTAATAAAAGTAAATTAATTGTAATTATTATGAGTAAACAATTTTTGGCCAACCGAAATAAATAACTAAACATACATAGAAGTGTATTAAATTAAATTAGATTATGAGTATAGATTTAGATAAATATGATTTTATCAAGTCTAAAACCATGAGAAGCAGGGTCATAATAAAAACATGAGAAACAGGGCATCAAAATTAATATACCTAAGTGCGCACCTGAAACCTTCAGTAGGTTTCATAACAAAATATTCCCTAATACGGGTTACACAACACTGTCCATACCCTTTGGGAATAACAAGCGTGACGGTTAAGTGATGCGTAAGTACGTACTTTAGTAGTCAACCCTAAAAAATAGCCCCTTAATTTGCAGCATGAAAAGTCGCGTGACATACAAGCAATAAGAGAAGTAGACATCTTCTGATTAGATCACTGATAGGAAGCTTTACCTTTAACGGAATAAATCAGAACATCTTGTTTATTAGAAGTTTTTAAACTGATATGGTCACTAACACTATCAAGAACCGTTTAGCCTTCTAGTTTATCCGTGATCATGTCGTTTGTAACAGCGCCGAAATATCGGGAACTTAAAACAAATAATTAACATCGTTAATATCCCGTTACAGGTATTTTATAAACTAAACTAATACATACAATATAATATACGTAGCTGCTTCCGAAATTCCGACATATGGGCGTACTTTCGAAGTCTGAAAATGAAGCAGATGCACACATATATATATATAATGTTAATTGGTTCTTCTTTTACTTTGACCGCCAGAATACCAACTAAGGGAATATATCACCTGCCAATTAACCCCGCCCTACCTGCCTACGTGCCTAGTCTTTTCCCAACTATTTGGGGTCGGCTTCCAGTCTAACCGGATGCAGCCGAATACCAGTATTTTAGATGGAGCGACTACTTGCCTGACCTCTACAACTCAGTTAGTACTAGGTAATAAGATATCGTTTGTTAAGACTGGTTGTCAGAATTTCGGGCCATTGACTACCTGTAACGACTGTTAAAGATCTACAAATGACAGCCGGGACCAACGGGTTAACGTGCTTTCCGAGGCACGGAGGAAACTCAGTGTGTAATGGAAATTATATGGATATCGGTCACGGAGGCTAAACCCAACGAAGATTAGCCGTTTATGAGATATAAGAGTGCACATAGGTGCAAACCCACGTGCACTCGCTATCCATGTACTTTCATAATCCGATGAGGAGGCAGTTTTACACGAACAGAGAGAGTTCAGGTCTGATCCCCTGATTTTCACTTAGATCCTATAAAAAACCAGTTACAAATGGTAATGGAGAACCACTAAGATTTACATTAGATACACTTCGAACGTGTCTACCTATAGTACTAATACCATCATCATCATCTGCCTAGCCTTTTCCCAAACTATCTTGGGGTCGGCTTCCAGTCTAACCGGATGCAGCTGGGTACCAGTATTTTACATGAAGCGACTGCCTATCTGACCTCCACAACCTAGTAACTGGGTAATACGATACCCCTTGGTAAGACTGGATGTCAGACTTTTAGCTTCTGACTACTCGTAACGACTGTCAAAGATCTACAAATGACAGCCAGCACCAACGGCTTAACGTGCTTTCCGAGGCACGGAGGAAACTCGATATGTAATTATGGTCACCCATCCACAGACCAACCTCGGCAAGCACGGCATAACCTTAAAGATCGACCTGGGCGGCTGTTATTATTTTGCCACGAGCTCCTCTTAGTACTAACACCAATTATTGAGAATTAAATTAAACCTTTGAAGATTCCTAAGGGATAAAAGGTAATTTTACAAAGCCGGGAGGCAACTCTAAAATCCATAAAATTCAATATCATATACCTAAGTACAGTAAGTCTCACATTAGTGATATCTTTGAGCTAGTATAGCATAGTGCGTGGTTGGTATATGAGGCCAGCTTATACTGGATTCGTTACCTTTGATGTGGGTACAGAATAAATGAAAGGTATAATAGGTACATAGAACCCTGAAAATTAATAGCCTAAATTGCTGAAATGGTCATCAATTCAATGTCCGACCCCCATTGTCCGGACCGGTATCAATGCCGAACTAAAATCAAAATTAACAGTAGAAACCGATTAATTGGTTTCGGGCAAATTGAATTCATCGGCAGAATTGAATTAGACAATTACTTTGACACAGCGGTCGGCGGTGTTAAAGTTAAAATTACTGTTCGAACGCAGGTTCAAATTAATTCGTCGGTGTCTGATTTAAATTTCTGTTTCTGAGTTTGGGTTAATCATGATTTATAAAGGACGCAACTGTTTTTATCATAACATAACATCAGGTTCTTATTTTCTCAGAAGGTTTGGCAGAGCTGTATTTTTTAATGTCACTAGGAGTTCAGACCTTTTTGTGTTCTTTATGAATGGCTACTGAAATTAATAGAAGACTTATTTTTGAGGACTTTATAAGAGCGGAGGGTCTTACTTTAAGCGAAATTTTACTAAAATTAAAGCCGAAGCTACTTCAGGACTCTTGCTTCAGGCTATCAATTTGAATTACAGTAACTTGACCTTAATCCGCTATCGTTGGTCCAGACCGGTTGGTCGTTGGTTGACGGTAAATGTATGGTGGTACGTACTGGGATCGATTGACGAGTTGGGAAAAAAAATTTTCCCTTAATGTTAATCACTGATTTCGTTATTGTTGTAATTGTGGTCTGATTTTTTTTTGTGTTGTGATTTTATTTAGTAGATGTTTAGGTTTAGCGAGATGGGTGTGTATTCTTCTTTCACTCAGATACTGGGTCTGTTAGCTTTTTAGGATTCCGTACTCAAAGGGTCAAACGGGACCCTATTACTGAGACTTCGCTGTCCGTCCGTTTGTCACCAGGCTGTATCTCAGGAATCGTGATAGTTAGCCAGTTGAAATTTCTACAGATTATGTATTTCTGTTGCCGCTATAACAATAAATACTAAAAACTAAATAAAATAATTATTTAAGGGGACTCCCATACAAAAAAGTAATTTTTTTGCTCGTTTTTATAAATAACTAGCTGCCCGGACAGACTTCGTTCTGTCAAAAGTTAAAGCAATGCACTTTTCCTACCTACCTACCCTACCCTACCCTACCCAACCCTACCCACCTACCCTACCCAACCCTACCTACCCTACTCTACCTACCTACTACCTACCTACTCTACCCTACTCTACTCTACCCTACTCTACCCTACTCTACCCTACTCTACCCTACTCTACCCTACTCTACCCTACTCTACCCTACTCTACCCTACTCTACCCTACTCTACCCTACTCTACCCTACTCTACCCTACTCTACCCTACTCTACCCTACTCTACCCTACTCTACCCTACTCTACCCTACTCTACCCTACTCTACCCTACTCTACCCTACTCTACCCTACTCTACCCTACTCTACCCTACTCTACCCTACTCTACCCTACTCTACCCTACTCTACCCTACTCTACCCTACTCTACCCTACTCTACCCTACTCTACCCTACTCTACCCTACTCTACCCTACTCTACCCTACTCTACCCTACTCTACCCTACTCTACCCTACTCTACCCTACTCTACCCTACTCTACCCTACTCTACCCTACTCTACCCTACTCTACCCTACTCTACCCTACTCTACCCTACTCTACCCTACTCTACCCTACTCTACCCTACTCTACCCTACTCTACCCTACTCTACCCTACTCTACCCTACTCGACCCTACTCTACCCTACTCTACCCTACCTACCCTACCCCACCCCAATCCATTCCTTTTTCTGATCTCCTAGTACTTCGTTTTTCTGATCTCCTAGTACTTCGTTGGCATTTTTGTTATACCACGTTTTATAGTGACTGACGTTACATGTCAAGTCACACGGGAATGATGTCGAACGGGATAAAAAGTATCCTATGTCCTTCTCCTGGCTCTAAACTACCTCCCTGCCAATTTTCACCCAAATCTGTTCTGCCGTTCTTGAGTTATAAGCGAAGTAACACTAACACGACTTTCTTTTATATATATAGATTGTACGGAACCCTTCATGCGCGAATCCGACTCGTACTTGGCCGGTTTTTTATGTATAGGCAAACCTATGTGTAACCCGGTAAAGATATGTATAAATAGCTGTGTAATAGCATCAATCAATCGATTTGTAGTCCACGCACACAAACAACCTGACAGCCGAGCCGCTCATTAACACAGTTCCGACACCGTTCATTTGTGACAGCCATTTTCAGTCCTTACAAAGTTCTAAGAATAGGTTTAGCATTGCAAGGGTTGGTTGACACGAAATCAATGTCTGCTTTAAATGCTATTTAATCTAACAACTCGCGCTAGGCACTTATCATCATCATTCTCCTGCCCTCATCCCATTATATTTGGGGTTGGCGCAACATGGCTTCTTCTTCCATACTTGTCTATGACTCGTCATTTTAGTACTCACTTCCTTTGTCGGGTGAGAGGAAAGGCCCGGGTGTCACCACTGCGAGTATCGCCCGGAGGACACGGTGGAGTGCACCGTGGAGGTCTGCTCCGCTTGATCTGAGCACCGCCATGTCCTGTCCTTGTAGCGGCGATTGGCGGTGGCGACCTTTCGCGTCCGACCCTGGTACAATCCATGGTCAAGAGCGAGAGAGAATGGGAAGCCACCCCTTCCTTCTGCGAAGCAGTCATGCTACGAAAGGAGGTGGTGGAACGTGAGAGGGAAAGAGCCTTACGCCTCAGCCGCCGTGGGAGACGCCCCGGGCGTCGGAGGCCACCTAGTGGCCCCTGACCACCGTAGGCGCGAGCCTGTGGACGTATCTTTTTCACACAGTCCATCCATCGTTTCTTTGGTTTTCCTCTACTCTTATAGCCATCTACGTTAGCTCTCGTTCTAGATTAATGCCTTCTCTCTTTCACAGAGCAAGTCTTTTTTTCCAGCAATGAGTACATGACAGGCATTAAGGCTGATTATGTTATACATCAGACAAGATTCTGTCACTAGAGTGCAGAATTACAGAAAAGAATTTAAGGTGTGGACAACACAGACAAAAGACGTTCCAATTATGCTTACATGTGTAAAATGATATTTAGACAAATAACTTCTTTGAAAAAAAATAAAGAAAGACTCTTCTAGCATTAATTTAAAACAGTCTAAAGCCTTCACAGAGGAGTCTTTCACAATTATTCAAAACGAAGCTGTTGATGTATTTGGCTGAAAATTAGTTGAACAAATACAGAAACCAGGTTATCTGCTTACTGCTAGTCAAAGCCAAGTAACTATTTATACAGTTTGCAAGAGAATATTACATACTAGTTGTCTGATGTAGCCAGAGTTAGGTGTAAGGTAGAAAAGGCTTTAATAATTAAGCTTAAAGTGGCATATCACCTGTTTGTGTCCCACGCGGCCGTAATAATTATACCGTGACGAGTTATTATACGAGTGTTATTAACACTGGAAGAAGCCAACAGTAAACCAACTGTCGCCATAGGCAAGTTATACGTAGTTTTAAAGAAACTCTAATTGTATTTATTTTTAAAGACTAATAATAAAAGTCTTCTTTATGCTGACGAACAACTACCGGAAACATATTATGAGGGACGGGACGGTGGATGTGTGTCGGGCATGCCACCGTCCGGGTGAGTCCATCAGACATATTATTTCTGGTTGTTCTCGTCTGGCTAACGGCGAGTACTTGCACAGGCATAACCAAGTAGCCAGGATTATTCACCAGCAACTTGCCTTGAAATATGAACTTGTGGAATCTGAGGTACCGTACTACAAGTATGTGCCTGACCCAGTTCTCGAGAAAGACCATGTCACGCTGTACTGGGATCGGCCTATCATTACTGACAGGACTATTGTCGCCAATAAGCCTGACATAGTGGTGATAGACCGATCAGCGCGCCGCGTAATGATAGTCGATGTTACCATCCCGCATGACGAAAACCTCGTGAAAGCTGAGAAAGAGAAACAAATAAAATATCTCGACTTAGCTCACGAGGTTGTCGATATGTGGAATGTGGACTCAGCTATCATTGTGCCGATTGTCGTAACGGCCAATGGCCTTATGGCCAAGAGCCTCGACGACCATCTGTCGAAGCTTTCACTTGGGGGTTGGATCAAGAGCCAGATTCAGAAGGCAGTACTCCTCGATACGGCCCGCATTGTGAGGAGGTTCCTGTCTCTGCAGCCCTAACCACCGGTAGCTTGGACCCTGCTCCCGACACCGGCGGAAACCTGTTTTTTATATTTTTAAATGTTTTTTTTACCTTTTTTGTTTTTTAAGAAATATTTAAAAATATATAAAATAAGAAGTTAAATGAATAAACGAAATAATAAAGTCTTCTTATTAGTCTTTAAAAATTAGTCTACTATATATTTATTATTTTAATTACTAAATTTAAAATTTAGTCTAACATATTATTTCTGGTTGTTCTCGTCTTGCTAACGGCGAGTACTTACAGAGGCACAACCAAGTGGCCAGGATTATTCACCAGCAACTTGCCTTGAAATATAAACTTGTGGAATCTGAGGTACCGTACTACAAGTATGTGCCCGACCCAGTTCTCGAGAAAGACCATGTCACGCTGTACTGCCGCATCTGTACTCGGCCTATCATTACTGACAGGACTATTGTTGCCAATAAGCCTGACATAGTGGTGATAGATCGATCAGCGCGCCGCGCAATGATAGTCGATGTTACCATCCCGCATGACGAAAATCTCGTGAAAGCTGAGAAAGAGAAACAGATAAAATATCTCGACTTGGCTCACGAGGTTGTCGATATGTGGAATGTGGACTCGGCTATCATTGTGCCGATTGTCGTAACGGCCAATGGCCTTATGGCCAAGAGCCGCGACGAACATCTGTCGAAGCTCTCACTTGGCAGTTGGATCAAGAGCCAGATTCAGAACCTGTATTGTGAGGAGGTTCCTGTCTCTGCAGCCCTAACCACCGGTAGCTTGGAACCTGCTCTCGTTACCGGCGGAAACCTGTTTTTTATATTTTTAAATGTTTTTTGTTATTTTTTTTTTGGAAGAAATATGTAAAAATATAAAAGATAAGATGATAGATAAATAAAGGAAATAATAAAGTCTTATACTCATATTACTGTCCTATAATAAAATTGTAGCCTACGGCTGCCATGACCAACAGGTTTCGATTTAAGATAAATAAAGAACGTGTCATAATTATGTAAGTTTAAGATACAAATTGGTGACCTATCAGGCCTATTTAGTAAAAAAAATGTTTGTCATTTTTCTCAACTATTGATGGAAAATCCGGTCTTACCATCTGCCTAGCCTTTTCCCAACTGTCTTGGGGACAGCTTCCAGTCTCCCCGAATGCAGCTGAATACCAGTATTTAACATGGAGCGGCTGCTTATCCGACTTCCAAAACCCAGTTAGTACTGGGCAATACGGTATCCCTTGGTAAAACTGTTAGACTTTCGGGCCACTGATTACCCGTAACGACCCTATGTGGGAATTCTCGTCGTCTAAAATTAATAAATAACACACTAATAGCTATGATGTTAGACTTCCCAGTTCCCAGCTACAGTATATGGCAATCAATAGCTAATAACTGCTTTACAGTCAAAGCGATGTCGTTAAGTGGTAGTTCAACGGCATTTGTAATGAATGGCCACTTAATGACTCTCACAAACATCAAATAACATGTCTATACAGGGTGGTCCCATATCTTCCCGTGGGTTTCGTAAGAGGCGACTAAGGGACTTGTCACAGAATGGGCAGCAGCGTTCTCTGTTAACAACCTTACTGCGATCGCCAACCCGCCTGCTAAGCGTGGCGATTATGGCAAAACCCTGCAATGTGCGTTGGGCGAGGCCTATGTCCAGCAATGGACTTCTTTCGGCTGAAATGATGATGATGACAGGGAGACGCTATTTAACTACCGATGAAAAATTTCTATCTGGTTTAGAATAATGTACTGAAAACGTGGTTAACGTTTAAATAACAACCGCACCAGTCGATGTTCAAGGTGAAGCCGTGCTTGCCGAGGTTTGATCCGTGGATGGGTGACCATAATTACATACCGAGTTTCCTCCGTGCCTCGGAAAGCACGTTATGCCGTTGGTCCCGGCTGTCATTTGTAGATCTTTGAAACTCGTTACGAGTAGTCAGAAGCCGAAAGTCTGACATCCATTCTTCCTAAGGGGTATCGTATTACCCAGTTACTGGGTTCAGGTCAGATAGGCAGTCGCTTCATGTAAAATACTGGTACTCAGCTGCATCCGGTTTGACTGGAAGCCGACCCCAAGATAGTTTGGGAAAAGGCTAGGCAGATGATGATGACGTGGTTAACGTTTATGCATCGGTTTGTTTTCCATCACACCAAATTTTTAAGTTAACATTTGAAGATCTCGGCCTCAGAGCACTAAATTCGCAGACTCAATAATCTTTATTCCAAAGAAAAACTCGTAAAAGTTGTACCGGCACGACAGTGGAGTTCGCTAAGCAAGCCAATTACACTTAGAAACAGTAGACCGCACGTCTGTGGTGCTTGAAACTGAGCCCAAAGTAGTAAGGAGTTTCAATAGAATAGGAGACCAGCTTATTCTGGTTTTGTTACCAGAATTGCGGCATAGACTTTATACAGGGTGCAACACACACCGAGGCGAAAACGGTTACCATGTATTCTGTACATCATTCTGAACTTCCCACATAGAAAATTTTCATCAAGAATAAAAAAAACAGCTGTTTCCAACAAAACTGCAGTCTACTCGGTAAAAATGTATGGAACAGCTGTTTTTTTTAGGTTGTAAAGGGTCAAACGGGACCCTATTACTGAGACTTCGCTGTGCGTCCGTCCGTCTGTCACCAGGCTGTATCTCGTGATCCGTGATAGTTAGCCAGTTGAAATTTCTATTGATTATGTATTTCTGTTGCCGCTATAACAACAAATACTAAAAACAGAATAAAATAAATATTTAAGGGGGCTCTCATACAAAGTGATTTTTCGCTCGTTTTTATAAATAATGGTACAGAACCCTTCGTGCGTGTGTCCGACTCGCACTTGGCCGGTTTTTTAAATTACCGGTGAAAAATTTCTATGGATAGATTCCACATGGATTTTTTACAGAATGATGACGTTAATAGCGTCAGTGTCCCTTCCACATTCTAAAGGGGAATGATTAAACGTGTTGTAGCTATTAGAATTGTATACTGACTTATTCCTAGAAAAAATACCTTTTTCATCCATCTATCCGTCGTTTGTCCGATAATTACGCCAGTTGTTTTTTTTTTTTCATAAAATCAAAATCAAAAGTCATTTATTCAAATTAGGCTGTAAAAAGTGCTGATTATCAATCAGCACTTTTTGAATGTCAAAATTACAAGAGACAGTCCCCCAAAACGCCCGCCCTTCGCCACTTCGTAGTGTTTTAGCTGGGAAGAAGAAGTGGCGGAACAAACTCCCCAGCAACACATCTGTCTGTTAGAAGAACCAGATTGTACACAATAGTGTTCAAGTTTATTTATACAAAGAATCTAATTAATATCACATGTCAGCTAGCACACACCAATAATAAAATATTAAAAAAAAACATCTACAACTTATATAAATCATAAACCACTTTTTATTGGTTGGTTTACCTACATTACAACGATTAACAAAATATTAAATAAAATAACAATAAACTTTTAAAAAATGCTAAATTGAATAACTATCCTTGCATAGTAACCGTATGACGTAAAAACCACTACAAATACACACAAAAATACAAATGAAAGAATGTTCCTCTTTCATTCCCAAAACTAATTAACTTTGACACGCATTTTTTGTTGACACAAATAAAGGTACCTCGTGCTTATCGCTGCCTTTATTAAGTGCGAATATCACCGTTATGTGCTCAGAGATAAGGTCCCTTCCGTTGCTACACTTTGTCACAAAGAAAGTATAATAAATAACACACACTCTCTCTATGTTTAATTATATCCCGAAACCAAGGGAACCTGCTATTTTTTAATACTGTATGTCCCAAGTTCACAAAGGTTACAAGTTGCTAAAAGTTCACAAAGGTTACAAGTTGCTAAAAATCATTGGTCTTATGGTCAATAACGCCACTGCTCTACATGAGATAGGTATTAGGTTAGATTCCTAGATCGGGCAAAGTACTATGGAAATTTTCCATCGAGAAGTCCTCAGTAGCATCTTCGAGCCTGGATTTTTACCCTATGGCAATGGATTCACCCCAATAATAATCTGGCCGAATGGGGTATCCTGCGGGCCTGTGGATGGTGTGTAATGGGCTAGCTCACCGTCCGTCCGTCTTATGACGACGGGCCATGCCAACGGCGCGTTCGTGTTCCACGCGCGCCTCAAGGAAGTGTCAGCAAATTGGAAGGGGTCCGAGAGGGCTGATGCCTGCCAGGGCTGCGGGACTGTTCGAAAGAGATACTGTGGCCCAGGAACACAAAGGGCTAAGATGGATGGGTTTTAGTCAGTACAAGTCTGACACTCCCTTCCGCTCCGCCCGGAGCGGGAGGGGTTATTTGATGATAACCGATACGAAAAAAAAAGGGGATCCTCGATCCACCCCAAATAGAATGCCAGTGAGCTCCTTTGCAGGATATGCTCCACATCCTGTCCTGCCCATCCTGCAAAACCACTTGTACCTTTTAGGATTTAATCCAATCAGATATTAGAGTTGTGCAAGTGGCTGCAAACTGGTCTTACACAATTTGAGTTTCAGCAACAGCTGCTGAAAAACAACAAAGGACTTTAAGATAACCGGTGAAATGTAGATTTCCTATCGATACACTTCTTTTAACCGTGCGTTTAGAAGACCTTTGATGAACAACATAGCAAACTGAATAATTTAGAACATAACTTACAAAGCATGCACCAACAAAATAAGACTTTTCTTCATCTAAGTTATAGAACAAACATAGTAGCCTAGTAGATACCACAGCAGACCGTTGATCCTTGCCTGGGGAAACTACAACAAGTTGTTGTAAGCATTACTTACCTAAAACTTAGTTTATATTTATAACTTCATATTTTACTTTACGGAATAATGAAACTAAGAGCGAACTAGTGCAATCTTGTTTCGTCATATTAGGCTACCTACATATCACGTAAGTAAAGCAGCTCATACCGAAAAACTATATTCTATGCATGACTGAAGTAGTATCAATATCATGCAATGTGAAGTACTAGAAATTCAACTCCAGCGCTATAAAAATGTAGAGGTATATGCATTGTGTTAGAATACCAGCCAGTCTGAACTGTGACCTCCTGTCATTTTACGACTTTTGGCTGAATTCCAAAAGCCATAGCACCAAAGAGGTGATAAAACTTGAAAACTTTTCTAAATAATCTAATTTAACTTCTGTTCCCCGTAAAAGACCATAGAATCAAATAAAATTCGAAGTTTAAAATGCTTGTGAAGGTTTTTTTCTTCTTTTCTTTACATGGTTTGAATTACGTTCCTATTTCAAAAACTGAATTCCACGTG
Source organism: Cerastis rubricosa (assembly GCA_949152445.1). Classification (NCBI taxonomy): domain Eukaryota; kingdom Metazoa; phylum Arthropoda; class Insecta; order Lepidoptera; family Noctuidae; genus Cerastis; species Cerastis rubricosa. Next base: position 9,264,096 of record OX424547.1, read on the forward strand.
TCACGAGGAAATAGATCAAAGCAAGCAATGTCATGAATAAATATCGGAACCTTTTTGGTTTATATAGATTAAATCAAAGAAAAAGTTTCATATTGAAATTGTTTTTTTTTTATACAAAACACAGGTCGTGATCAGTGTGTGTCTGATATCGATCGGTGTCGTGCCACTCGGTCACTAGCCCTACCAACATATCGATTTTAACCACAAGCATTTAGACATCCACCATTGTTACCAACGGCTGAATATTCACAGTCGTTTCACAGTTAGTATACCTCTTGCATAACTTATGGCAATGATAATAAAGGTCTGCAAAATCAAAGGTAAACTAATATTGAAAGTACAGTAACCGATGACGTGGTACTTATGCGTGATTCTGAATAGTTTATAGGTAAGTATGTTTATGTTCTAGTGTGAAGAACGGAATTTAATTGTATTAATGGCTTTTATTGTAAGACTTGATTGTTTATTACCGGCATTGGGATATAATGTTTTAACCTTTGATCTAATCACGATTACCTTTTTCAGATTTTGTATAGTGAAGCCATAGTAATAAGTACTTACCTAAATAATTCTACTTTATAGGTACATGTTAACCTAGAAAGCACTTTTCTTTATGTGTTGAAACTGGTTGAAACGTTACATGAAACCTTAAGGACGAAATTTAAAAAAAAAACCGAAATATTCGAACGTTCGAAGTTCGAATCTCCTTACTATGAATAAATGTGGCCATTTTCCACTTAAGAATTCCTATTAAAAATAGTTTCATGACGTAACGTCCCATATATTTAAATATAACCTGCGTGAGTTCCCTCCCGCTCGAAACTAATGGCTGTTGCCAAGGCACCACAACACGCGATTCATCATTTAGGAGGGGCTGCAACAAAAGAAGCTTTGATTTATTTAGCGGGATTAGTGGGAAATATCCACACTGGCAACACTTATTAATCGGACGGACGTGACGTTTGCTTTGCTTAACCATATAGTTCGGTACGGGCCCCCAAAGGGGCTCGACGAACAAACCTCCGCTGGGTTGGTATCGGCCCCGAAAGGGGCTAGCAATTAACCCGTGAGAAGGCGCGCTATGAGCAATTCGCTCACACAAAAGTTGAAAGCAAAAATGTTTGGTGATACCGTCACCCTAACGTCTCAAGCGCCTAGGTACCTTCCTAACTATTCATCCTCTCCCTCGTGACGCAAGTCTCATGCCGGTCAGTTCTGTTACGACCGCGCAGCGAAGTGTTTGTGGAGGCCACGTACCATTATGCGGTAATTTGCTCATCACGCGCCCATCCATGTAAGTATTTATTTTGCCATTAAAAAATGTATTATTGAATATTCAAGAATATATTATTTATTTATATTATATTATATTTGTTAATTATCACGTAAATATTCTATAGTAACGTAAAGTAATATTTTAATAATATTTTTTTTTTGTTTTTAGCTACATCACACATGTAAAATGGGCGATCGACGTCAACCACAAATTTGTTCGTGGCTGGAAGAGGATTCAGGTCTGGTGATGAAACATTGGTTGCAGATCTTGAGAATGGAGAACAAAATCGTGTTGACACAAGTTCCCAATAAAGCGATTTATACTAGCTTCTCGACTGCAGATTGCAGAGCCTAGGCCAAGCGGATTCTGTTCAATATGTCCTAGACGTAAGAATAGGCGGTCAAAAAAAGCTTGCACTTCGTGCAAGAAATTGCTCTGCACGGAACATATCACATATCAGTGTTCAATATGTTTCGAGAGGCACACTTTTTGTTATGTAACATTTTTATTGTGATTTATATGAAGACTGTCAAAATTAGAAAATATAAATAATTTGGTTTGTTATTTGCTTTAGAAGTTGTATTTATATTTCATAGTTTTAATCAAAATACTTATTTTTTTACTTATTGAACCTTGTTTAAATCATATAAATCTATTATAAGCCAATAAGTACTATAAAAGTAGAAATATGAGCATTTACATAAGTGTGAGCAATTTGCTCACGCGCGCCTCTCCGTGTAACAAACTAAGGCGCGCCTTCTCACGGGTTAAGTCATTCGTCATCCTCATAATTTATGCAAATATTTAATTTTCTGATTATCAAATACTATGAGTGTGCGTTAATTAAGAAAGTTGGATAAAAATCTCATATATCAACGCCATTAAAACTTCTGTAAATAGCGCGCAAGTATCTTAATTTACCCTTATAAAATTCAAGTGCATAAATACGGTCATCGCCTTTTTGACGGCTGTGCTGGTCAAGGCTAAAAATCATAAAAATTGTGGTTTTCGAACATTCGAGCTCCACTACATGGACAATAATCAACTCGTAATTTAATTATGCGGCGAATTCATCCATAGTTCAATTTAAATAAGCAGTGGTAATGATGAATTTTGAAATCTAAAGTCGAAGTTTCGCGCCAATCGTGCGTGTTTACATTTTTATTTTTCACATATAACACACACGCGTATAGATTCGGTAACAAACATGACAAATATCATTCCAAATATTATAAACCGCATGAAAATGCCCAGATCTTATGGTTATTTACTAATACTGGACCAATAACACGTAATATTCATTACCACCGCTCAATTTATATTTGAATTAGACGACCATTTTTTATTTTTAATTATTGTGATGTGTGAAAGCGATTATTCCAATCGATTATTTTTTTTTTAATCTTCGATCAACTCGAGTAATTAAATTAAGAAATTTAAGAAATCGATGGATAAAATTAAAATAAATTTATGTTAAGCGTAAAATATAATAAATATTTATTATAATGTTTTTTTAAGCTTTTATAATGGTAATCTTAATAGTTTTTCGAACATTCCGACCCAACAATAAACAGCACGGACTGATATTATGACTAAATTCGCGCCGATTTTTTTTTCCATCTCAATATTTAAATTTGGAATTCGTTCGCTGTTCCAATTTATATTGTAGGCATTTAAATTTACTATTATAGATAAATTATTGTGAATTTTGTTTTGTACTATCCGAAGATTGGTAGAATGCACAGGATCTCGGTAGGAATAGTAAAAATAATTAAGTAGTTTGATTATGGTTAGGAGGTTGGGTTGGTTAATGGGTATTTACTCTATACTTTATTTATCAGCCTGCTCTGCCCCACTGCGGGTAAAGGCCTGCCCATGTGTTTCCAACTTAGTTTATCTTTTGCTTTCACGGTCCAATACTTTTAATCGACAATTTTTTTATACCTACTTAGATAGGCTAGGTTTAGGTATAGCTATTCCAAAAACGAAAAAGAAACCATTTTAAACAAAACTATCCAAAGTATACGGTTAGACTCTTTTTTTTTTTTTTTTGGGATGGGAAATCATCAAATGACTTCTTCCGCTCTGGGCGGAGCGGAAGGGAGTGTCAGACTTGACTGACTAAAACCCATCCATGTTGCTTCTTAGCCCTTTGCGTTCCAGGGGCACGGTATCTCTTTCGAACAACCTGCAGCCCTGGCAGGCATCGGCCCTCTCGGACCCCTTCCGATTTGTTGACATCTCCTTGAGGCGCGCGTGGAACACGAACGCGCCGTCGGCACGGTCTGTCGTCATAAGACGGACGGACGGTGAGCTAGCCCATTACTCACCGTCCACAGGCCCGCGCCTACGGTGGCCGGGGGCCACTGGTTGCCCCCCGACGCCCGGGGCGTCTCCCGCGGCGGCTGGGACGTGAGGTTCTCTCCCTCTCACGTTCCGCCACCTCCTTCGCTAGCATGACTGCTTCGCCGTGTCCTCCGGCCGATCCTCGCAGTGGTAACAACCGGGCGTTTCCTCCCGCCCGATTCGGTGCAGGAACCTCCCGAAATAACCGTGTCCGGTGAGGACCTGCGTCAGGCGGAAGGTGAGGGCTCCGTGGCGCCTCTCCAGCCACTCCTCAAAGAGGGGACTTATCGCCACTATTGTGGCGTGCCCTGCACGGGGTTGTGACAGTCGCTCTCTCCATGTCGCCATGAGATCGCGCCGGAGGTCTGTCCGCTGAGCGACAATTTGCCGCGGCAGCGGAGTTTCCCCCCGGCGTAGTGCCTCCGCGCGCCATTCGTGCAGGCACGCGAGGACTATCGCCTCGAGATCCCATGGCGGCAATCCGGCCAATAGGCTCGCCGCCTCGCCGGAGATCGTGCGGTACCCCCGGATCAGCCTTACGGCTACCACCTTCTGGGGCACGTTCAGGTAATGGGCGGCTCGCCGCCTCAGAGAACGCGCCCACACCGGGGCCCCGTAAAGGGCCATGGACCGCACGACCCCCGCGTAGAGCCTGCGGCAGGAGGCGTTTGGACCCCCCAGGTTGGGCAAGAGCCGCTTGAACGCAGCACCTGCCCATTCCAGTTTGGGGGCCAAACGTCGGAAGTGCTCCACGAAGTTCCACCGGCTGTCGAGGACAAGCCATAGGTACTTCAGCGTCGACTCGATGCCGATGGGAACCCCTCCTACCGTCAGTATGGATCCCGACGGTGGCGCATTCCGAGGCCCATGAAAGCACATGGCCTGGGACTTGTGCAATGCCACCTCGAGTCGATACGGTTAGACTCTTACTCCTATATTTTGTAGACTCTTGATGGTTCTGGTTCATTTCTATTGTTGTTCATGGCTTCATTCAAGTGACTCTGCCCTCGGCCTTTGACGGCAGATTTAAAAAAAATGTGTGTGTCTGAGGACGCGCGACAGAAGTGTAAACTTAAACTAATCTTAGCCTGCTGCCGTATGCGTGGGAGAAAGGGAAGCCACACAGAGTGGTGCCTTAACGCGTTACGTTACGAAGCGGTTTACCCTCCCATAAGAAGTCATCACTTCAAAAACTTTTTTAGACTGGATAGTGACCCGCTTTGAAACAATAAACTAATGTTCCTTGAAACGGCTTTTGAATTGCCGATTGTCAACCATCAGGGCGTGGACACGTGTCTACGGTACGACACCGGCCACCGTGTAACAGCACGACGCCGCTACCGGGACACGGCACGGCGTCGTGCTGCGGCACGGTGCCGTGTACGGTGCACCGCGGGCACAAGGCAGCAACTATCGTTCAGTTTTTGACTTGTTACGGAAAAATATTTCGGCAGACATGTGTCCACGCCCTCATCATCATCTGTTGGGGTCGGCTTCCAGTCTACACAGATGCAGCTGCACAACCGTATTTTAAAAGGAGCGACCTGCGACTGGCTATCTGACCTTCTCTAATCAGTTAGTATCGGGAAGTACAATACCCCTTGGTAAGACTGGCTGTCATACTTTCGGGCCACTGACTAGCTGTAACATAACAATAAACCCACCATACGATACACAATCTTGGAAGAATAAATATAATTTATCTTTGACGGATCATAATAATTATTTACTATGCCTTCATTCGTAAAATGTTATCTAGTAAAATTAATATACTTATTTTAAATAATGAGAATTGCGAGCGCATTCTTTATTTAAATTTTGAAATTGAAAAATATCGGCGGGAATTAAGCCTAATCATTAAAATGTTGACTTGTTTTTTTTGGGATTACTGTTTTCTGTTGTTCATATTAGTAATAAATCTCCTTTCCTTGAAGTCAACGTTCATTAATTAATTATAAGATGCTTTTGATCTAATACTTACTTAATAATTAAATTATTATTTAAAATTATTATGAGTTTTTATTCAGTCTCAACTCTTTTTTTTCCAAACTCGATTTAATTGCGATTATCGATTAGGATGAATGCAACTAATTAATCGTACATAAGAAACCCGGGTTTTCGGTCAGCACTAAGAAGTGTTATGCTACAACATATTTTTTAGTAATATTTGTCAAGACTTTGATTGTGTTTTTATATGAAATTGTGTGTGAATAATGGTAAAAAAAGAACGCAGATAGAATGTTACTGTTTTTATTTTGCCCTTTCGAACTGTTTTAGCAAACGGTATGCATGCCTATATACATTATTTCCAGCGCATCTAAGGTACCTACTTTTTGGAAGGGTGTAGTAATATGTATTTTACACATATTTGGCAATAGACTGACTCCGTTTTATCGACCTCAACACGACACTGAAGATATTAACCTCAAATTTATCGTATGTAACAGATCCCGTGACATATTTTTCACAATAAAATCGAACGGTGAAAGTTGATGAAAATTTCGTGAAATTCATGACAATTCACATCACCCGCCGATTCAGCTGATGTGTCAAGTGTCAAAATCTTGTCGTGCATAGTGGTTAATGATTACTTGCAATTTCTTGTGAAAGTCGACAGCAATGATTATTGAAAATATTGCTATGATTTTAATGTACGCTGCTGGTTTCTATTTCCTGAAACTATGTTTTGCTTTAGATTTAAAGCAATGAATATATTAATTGTTGGTTTTTGAGATTACCTGCAGAAAGCAAGCCTACATTAAAGTAGCTATACTGGCTAAGCTGGTAAAAAGTAACTTTATTTATACAACGTTACCTGGACATGATAAGTTTCGAATTTCTTTAACATTTATTGTAGCGAGACTCAATTACTCCTTTATTAGTCCTGTGGCAGGAAATTATCAAATTCAGTCGTCTGCGTGCTAACTTATAATCATTTCTGAAATAAATTACTGCACAAATTTCACATAAACTATAACTGTAGAGGTTCAACTAAACATTTAGCAAAAAGTTTTAACCAGTTCCCGTAATAAGTTGCAACAAAACCTCACAATCTCTTATTAAGCTTAATTTATTGTGCACATACATTTGTGAAAACTACAGTATAATGACCACCTACAGGTCACAAGAGAATATCTTCCCAACAGGGTTAGCATATTTTTACCGCAGTCTGACTTAATAAAATATTCTACTATCTTTCTTTAATCCCCTATGAGACCAGCAACTGAGATAAAAACAGTTGGTAGTAAAATTCTACAAAGAGTGTGAAAGATCTCCCTTTATGGTGAACAATATTTTATGACAGTCATCAATGAGACCAAATCGGAATATTTATCAGACGTAATGCCCGTTTTGGACGAAGATATCATGAAAATGTTCAAGTTAATGGCGAATAAAATGGTGATGTTTGGTGTCGTTATTATTTTTAAACGTTTCATAAAATGCTGAAGAGCTCATACTTTTTACGTTTGTGCCAATAACAATGTCCAACTTCGTAACAGATACCTAAGGTTTTTAAAAAAAAGTTTTAAATATACATTTATTTTACCGCTAATGAGCTAACATGAGGTTTGATTTAAAAAAAAAAAAACGTTGTACAGAGGATGTTCTGTCATGTTAAAGTTACCATGAAAGGACAGTACCTTCAAAATTTTTGAATTTAGAAGCCCCCAAAAACCAATTTTAAATGGCGTCATATTATTCCTATCATCAAATTATTTAAACGTGTACTCATAAATATGTAAAAACTATTGCATCTAAACGTTTTTCTGTTAATTTGTGAAAAACTTGGATAAACACGAGTAATGGCCACTATGAAAACAGGGCAGCGGAAATAGAGAGAAAAACTATTGTGAAATATGATTTAATAACAAATGTTGTTCTTGTACCAACATTCTGTTGTATTTCTTACTGAATTTATGCGATAAATCATGGCAGTCGCATAATCGCGTTGTTATTTATTATTCAAGGTACCTAAACTTATTTTTGTTTTATTTTTAGAGGCACGTGGATGTTACATAAGTGATGTCAAAAAAGGCAGTATCGCCACTAGTGATGTTATTTTTGGCCGAAAGAATCGCAAAACTGTGAAAAATATGCAGAATATAAAAAAAAAACAGATGCAAATAGGTGGGTAACTAAAATTCTGCAGTATTGCACTGCCATATTCTATTACAAATTCCATAAAACAAAATTGTAAACTCTGAGCGAAAATTTTCGATAAACTTAATCAATCTTTTTAATAAAACTCCAGTTTTACTTTGCAGTTTTTTGTTTTCAGTGTGGATTTTGATTTGATTATAACTTTTGTGTGGAGTTTAATTGCGATGTTATTCAACTAATTATTAATAACGGTGTGGTCTACAATATTGTGATTGAGTTAGTATTATAATCTTACTTAATAATATAAATGCGAAGGTTTGAATGGATTGATGGATTTTTGTTCTCAATCCCGCCAGACTGGCTGACGAACGAGCTCAAGCTCGCTTTAACTTCCATCGCACCATCAGTAGGCCCATTCAACATCGACGAAAGTAATTAGCACTCGATGCACGCCGAACATGCACCACCATATCCCTTTGTGTACATCACCATGAGCCATTGTGTGCAGGGCCATTACCCACAACTTAATGATGTCAGGTGGCCCACTTAATAGGCCACACGTTTATTTTTATCGAGGCAGTTTCGGGGTATTGGATTTTGTTATTGTTTTAGTTTACGACTATTTTGTGTTCTTTTTTTGTTTCTTCCTTTAAGTTTATTCGTAATTTCAGTATTTGGTCCGGAATCGTACAGCATCGGAAAAGTGCAGCAGATAATTATTAAAAAAAAAACTCAACTAAGTACTGCACTTTTCCGATTTCGCGATTTTTTTTTCATATTATTAAAAAATTAAAAGCAAAAAACCTTTTTAAAAAAGCTATTATTTAAATGTTCTTAAAAAAAAATACTTTTAGAATTTTACCTATTAACTTATAACCTCATTATACACAATTTATATGATCATGAAAGCTTGTCTTGTGACCTCTGGACCAACCGGGCAGTTCGTCCTTATAGGATGCTTCAAAATCCGCTCTAAATGCCAGTACATAAGTACCCATCTAACCTTAAAGATAATATAGGCGTGAGAGATAGGAGGAGAGATAGGATTAGGAGATTCATCATCTGCCTATCCTTTTCCCAAACCAACCAAATCAATTTTACCTGAAGCGATTGCCTATTTTACGTCTACAAACTAGTAAATGGGTGGCTCCTCCGCCTGGGAGGAGTGGATGTCTGACTTTTGGCTTCTGACTACTCGTAACGACTGAAGTCAAAGATCTACAAATGACAGCCGCGACCAACGGCTTAACGTGCTGTCCGAGGCACGGAGGAAACTCGGTATGTAATATGGTCACCCATCCACAGACCAATCTCGGCAAGCACGGCTTAACCTTAAAGATCGACCCGTGCGGCTTTTATTATTTAGCCATGAGGTCCTCGTGATAATAGGAGATTAACGAGCGTAAATCTGGTGGTTAAGACGAGCTCATAAATTTAATAACAGCAGATAATGGTGTCAAGTTGTATTTACGAAGGTCCCGCAGTGATCGAGCCTATAAAAATGAACTATAAGGGTATAACATGCATTATAGTTTTCATATGGGGCTTATAGGTTGGGTTATAAATAGTTGGAACACTTAACTGAAAATAAATTTCTAAGAAAGGGATGGTCTTCCAATTTTATAATATCTCTTCCCCTCTAATTTCTAAAGTAAGAGTAGGAAAATTCTGAAAACATGTGTCTCTGTGGAACGTAAAAACCTTTCTATGAAAATTTGTTTGAATATTTGATGATTTGAGATATGGGACTTGTTGAATATCAAGCTCCAGGTGTGCTGCTGGTGGTCTTGACTAATAAATAAAAATGCTGCTTGCGAATGAAAAGACTGTATTAAATAGGTAACTGGTGACAAGAAGGAAACCGTTAGTGTGCGCGCGTTAGAGGCGTCGGCGAGTGAGTGGTGCGGCGCTGTCCCACTGCTGTGACCGCGGCTGGAGGGGCGAGCAAGGTTTTGTCGCCACCGCGCTGTGTGGGGCCCGATGTGACGTCAGGAACAGGACTTTTTTGGCAAACTGCTGCAGTAACTTAGTTTTTCCTTAACATTTCATGAAAAATAAATTAAGTTTTGCTGTTGAGTGTAACAAATTAAATCTTATAAATTATCTACAGCAATTTGTTTTCTTAGGGCGTTGAATTGCTAGTTCTGAAACACAAAGACAAAAGTTTTACAGAAAATATGTTATGTAACAAAAATAAGGTTTCATTTCTAGAATAGTTATAGTTGAATATTCTTTGAAGAGAAGCACTTCTTCGCTTGCAATTTAACCGTCTTCTAAGCAAACATGTTTATGAAAACTTAGTTTTTAAGTGCCATGAGTCCGTGACGGTAATTCTAGGTCGACTTATCCCGTGGGGGTCATAAACGTTGAATAGCGACGTTATTATGCAATGCATGTTTTACTTAAGCTTACCACTAGCAATAAATTAAGTTTCAAGTATCATCATCTGCCTAGCCTTTTCCCAAACTATCTTAGGGTCGGCTTCCAGTCTAACCGGATGCAGCTGAGTACCAGTATTTTACATGAAGTGACTGCCTATCTGACCTCCACAACCCAGTAACTGGGTAATACGATACCCCTTGGTAAGACTGTATGTCAGACTTTTGGCTTCTGACTACTCGTAACGACTGTCTAAGAACTACAAATGGCAGTCGGGACTAACGGCTTAACGTGATTTCCGAGGCACGGAGGAAACTCGGTATGTAATTATGGTCACCCATCCACGGACCAACCTCGGCAAGCACGGCTTAACCTTAAAGATCGATCCGTGCGGCTGTCATTATTTAGCCACGAGCTCCTTAAATAAAGTTTCAAGTAGCAATAACAAAATATATGAGGATGATTGTAATAATAATATTTTTACATTATCTTGTACACAAAAAGAAGTACATATTACAATATACTATGTTGTTTAATAAAAATAAATAAAATACCGAATCACATATTGATTCCTGTCAAAATTCATTGGCTAATAGTAATATACGACGTAAGCATAAATAGCGCTAAAAACATTAATCGTTTTGTGGTTAATTATGTCATTTATGTTTATTATATTTGAAATGTTTTTCTTTTACGTAGGGATTGATAAAAAAAATATATGATTTAATGCATTTAAACGAAAATGTCCTACAGCAAGGCAAAAACCACTTCACATACAGAAAACGCACGAACATTAAACCAAAAAGTCCCCCAACATAGATTTCAGAGTTTCCCCAAACTCCTCGTACAAAATACACTACTTTACCCACTAGCACATGAGCGATATAGTCACTCTATTCAGGTTACTTAAACACGCGCCGCGATTAAGTTATTCCCGCTTACTGGGTCAAGGGCCAGTTGAGAAAAGTTAGGATTAGAAAATATGACGTCTCTCGCTTGAAGCAATTTAATAAAAAAGTCTCTTCTTGCGTCAAAGACTTATGGATTAAGTAGTGTAAGATGGCTAAGGGTTGTTTGCGGCAAAATGGAATATTTATTATGAACATATTCGTGATCATCAGCTTTTATAAAAGCGCTCGATTGGTTTTACAACGCTCAGTTTAGCGCCGCCATCACTGGTTCGAAACAATAATATCATATAACTCTTAAAATAAGGACAGCATTTTTGATGTGAAACATGCAAATGTGCGACTATAGGCAGTAAAATCAACCCACAAGCCGTGAAACTTATGACGGGAAATGCTGTTGCACCCCCACCCTATGCAACGCTAAATTAACCTTTTCCCATTAAAATAAAGTTTGTTTTAGAGTGTTTGTTGATCTTGTTTTGTTTTTGAAAGTTCCACGTTCAAGTTTTTTTTTTTTTTGTTTAGGCATTCATTTAGCTCTCATAGTTTTAGTGGTAAGTTGATAACAGTTCTAGTCACAGCTTACTTAACTAAACATAACAGTTACATCAAAAACATTAAAAGTCAAGTTGATAGAGAGTCTTCAACTTATCCTGAGAAGTAGCATACCTAGAATTTCCAGAATTCTAGCCATTATCCAATTAAGATCTGCACATACTTGAAACTTCTAGCTAGTTCAGAAGAGATCCAATACCTCTTAGAGCATCTTATACCTTTTAGTCTGAAATATGCCACAGACTCAGACATCTTCATACCTCGGATGTTGCTCTAACTAATGGATATCACTCACAACTTTAAGAGCATTTGATATTAGAACTGTTATTGAATGGCATTATGATCGAGATGTTTGTCAAATATCACAACGTTGCTTTTAACGGAAAATTGATAGTGTAGGGGTTTGATTAATGAACGTGTTGGCTGGAGTTGAGGAGCTCGTGGCTAAATAATAACAGCCGCACGGGTCAATCTTTAAGGTTAAGCCGTGCTTGCCGAGGTTGGTCCATTGATGGGTGACCAATAATTACATACCGAGTTTCCTCCGTGCCTCGGAAAGCACGTTAAGGCGTTGGTCCCGTCTGTCATTTGTAGATTTTTGACAGTCGTTACGAGTAGTCAGAAGCCGAAACTCTGACATCCAGTCTTATCAAGGGGTATCGTATTACCTAGTTCCTAGGTTGTCGAGGTCAGATAGGCAGTCGCTTGATGTAAAATACTGGTACTCAGCTGTATCCGGTTAGACTGGAAGCCGACCCCAGCATAGTTTGGGAAAAGGCTAGGCAGGTGATGATTGATAAATGGGTTGGTTTTATTGCTAGGTATTGCCAACATCAGTGACTGCCTCGTTGGCCGAGTGGTCGCAAGCGAGACTACCGAGCATGAGGGCCTGGGTTCGATTGCCGGGTCGTGCTAAGTGTTATTGGGTTTTTTTTCCATCAGAAAGCAGTAGCAGGCACGGTGTCTGGATTTGTGCCCGGTTGATGGCATTAGGATACGATTTTTTTCCGATGGAGAAACATGTTCAGTTTGATGGTCTGTAGCACACCCTTAAGTATGTATATACCCCTTCCGTTACACTCTGTATAGATTACAGCCGTGAGTGTCATGCTACTAAAGTGATATATTGACCTAATTACAATCATCATTGCAGAGTATGATTAATTAATTAATTAATATTCCTACTATACTCTCACTACATTAAATACCTACCGCATAATAAATAAGATTACAGGTCACCTAATACCTACTAGGTATTCAGAGTTCTAGATATATACATTATTTACAAACTATACAAAATGCTTATAAAAAATATGCACAGGTATAAAGCTGGAAGCATTGCCACGTTAGAGGGTAATTTTCAATAACTAAACAGACATAAATAGCTCATACAGTTGCAATAGCGCAATCGGCGGATGCTAAACGAACACTAGCGCAGTGGTGGCAGCTTCGACTTACAAGCAGTAACCCTATCAGGTGCATAACTTTCTTTATTATATTTCATCACCGCTGCTCTCAAAACGGTGAAGGAAAACTTCACGAGGAAAAGCCGGCATGACCTAGAACCAAAAATTCGAAGACATGTGACATCTACCAACCCGCACTGGGCCCGCGTGGTGGATCTAAGCCCACTCCCTCTCATGGAAAGGAGGCCTGTGTCCCCGCAATAGGAGCATTATAGGCTGATTATGCAAGACAAACAGAGCTTCAACAATTAAGTAGATTTCTTTATACATATAAGGAATGAAAATATCAAAAAAGTTTGTAATGAACCAAAGACTAAAAACTCTATAGACAAAAACATAACAGACAAAAAGAAAACTATTCCAACCAGCCTGCTTTCCACTAAGTAGGTACCAGGGGACCAGGAATGCAAGGCGATGTAACAGAACAAATGAATGAAGGCAGATGGCCGCTCGTAAATAATGGTCAGTCTACAAGATGTTTAGTGACGCGACGCGACGCAGACTTTAACTTGGAACGTTTCCACTATGCAGCCAAGATTAACTATAAGAATATTATACCAGGAAAATCTTGAATCTAATGTTAATCTTGTATGGACTTATCTTGGTAATCCAATTAATTTTGGATAGACACGTAAAAATATGACTTGCTTAGCGTGGGAAACTACGTACTAAATTGTAAACAGACCCTGTTCGTTCGTTATTATTTGTGCTGGCGAATTCCGCGTTATCGTTATTATACATTAGATTCCCATTCCATTCCCTTTCATGAATCCCTGTCGGTACGCGAAAATAAAAAGAACCATTAATTAAAATTTCCTCCGTCTGTATTTTTTTCTTTGCGTAACAAGCAGAAACCCCTCACAATCACATTTGCATAGCCACATTTCCCCCCCATTTACGTAAAGGAAAATCTCAGCACAAAGACACCGCAAGCCACGCTATCAGGACAGGTGTACACTGGCGTATCAATATTTAACGTGGAGCTATAAAACATGGCTACACTGGGTGACGCAGCCGTACACAATCGGGTATAGGAAGGTCAGCTTACGTAGTTCCTACCCTAAGCGTAAATTACACCGTGCGCTACGCAATGTTAGCTTAACCAGGTTTCTTTCACCGCGAGAGACATAATGTGCAGTTGTTTACATAGCTAAGCGTGGAACATGTCTAAGCGAGCTAATCGCAGCTTTGCGAGCAGAAATGTCTTAAATTGTAGCGGCACTACAAAGAGTACAGCAACATCGTACAAAAATTACAACAACGCCATCTAGGATCCAAACGAAGAATTAACATTAAACTCCTAAATGGCGATATTAAAGTAATCCGCGACTTGAACAGTATAGAAAAACCCGACAACAACCTTTCGGGCAGTAGCCCACTAGACACAACACCCATCTGGGCCACAATTCACAAACGCTCGGATTCGATTTCGAGTCGTATGTCTATCTTGTTTTAGCATTACGAAAGCGAGCGAGATATATGACTTTCCGAATCGAAATCGAATCAGAGCGTTTGTGAATACGGGGACTTGTCGGTGATACCTCTATAGAGGATGAACCCTGTCCTTCATAACCCTACAACCTCACCATAATAGGGTGTCGTGAAATAAAATGACGCACGCGGCGGCAAAAGCACGACGCTGTTTACCCGAATTAGCTGAAAAATGTCTGGTTAGCAGGCCCATACAATTTAGAAAGCTCCTAATGCAGCTTTCCAAATTGTATTATTACAAATTGTATTAGCTCTGCAGTAAGAACCGCATTGTGAAAACTTCGAGTGCTTAGCTCAGCTAAGTTAGCTCATCTTGAGGTGCGGCTTGCGCTCAACTCGTGTGTCCGCGACCTTTCAATTACCAAGTCGAGGTTACAATAAATTGCGCGTTATGGGTCCCTTTGGGCCCCTTAGATATTCATAGTAGTGGTGCTGATCGTACTAACACGAATATTATATTTTTAGGTATATTTCTACAAGGCTAACTTAAGAATAAAGACAGTTAAGTGGGCATACTTGAGGCTGTCAAAGAACTGTTCTCATTGTCACAGCCTCTTGGCTGTATATTGTTTCGTCTCAAGTTTGTTAAAATTAATCTATTTTTTCGATTTGACTAAATTCTTTTGTTTCTATACCTACATAATTTCATCTGCCGGCCTACCATGACATCTTAAAGCAGTATTATTTTACTCTTATTTCAGAGTGGAAAAGAGATAGCCCAAGACGTCCTCTATAGCTCTGGCTCTTTCCCACACTGGAGTTACAAAACAACACTGCTTATAGACGTGATGGTACCTACTGATCACCTATCTTACGAGTATAATGATATTGGAGCAAACAATGCCATTACACGGATTTGAAGTTCTACGAAAGCAAATAAACCAAAACTCATTTATCAAATTAACATTTTGTTGTCATTTATACCAAATTATTAAAGCGAACTTTGAAGCGAGCTTAACAACGAAAATCTAATTACCCTAAATTCATAACCGAAACGTTTCCTAGCACACGAAAATCCAGCATAAACACCATTCACTAATACAATAAGTACGAAAACAGAAATATACCGGTATCACCTTGCCAAAGTAAGTCGGACACACTCAAATTAGAAGGTGACCTGGTTTCTACCCACTAAAATAAAGTTAGATATCAAAGGAGCTCGGTTCACAGGTATGACCTTTTAGAATTACGGAGGGTAGACTGAAATAGACGCGACAACTGTTGTCAGTGGGACTGTTTGATGAGACGAGACCGCAGCCGGCCTGTGACACACCGGGACCTCTGGGCTACGCGTAATTCATGTTAGAAGTGCTTTCAGTTGTGTTATGTTGAGTTTAGGTACATGAACACCACATCATGTAACCTTTATCCCAGACATGTTATAGAGTTCAGTTTTGCACCCAGAATTTGCGTATGTTTCATTATATACTCGTTTAATACCCCATATACTATTCAACGCATTCATGAACACAGTGTTTTGAGTGCGTTACATTTTCTGGCTCTTGAAATACAGGTACCTACTCTAACCTAGCTCTTGAGCCAGGGACTCACAAAACAGTAACCTATTTTTATGGCAATAAAGAAATTTATTATTATTATTCCTATAAAATAATTTATCAATGCGATTTATTTGACTCACTATATGTATAAATTCAGTAATCGCTGGCAAGTTGGTGCGTGATGGAGAAAATTGAAACTTGTTTAAAAATGTAACTGTGTGAATTTAATGGAACAATTGAGTCCTACCGAAAACCACGATTTTCCAATAAAAAAATATATTTAAAATTACTTAGTTTGATGTACATAATGCATTGTTGACGGTTTTGTAAAGGTTTCGTTTACACCTTGTACTTAAAAGTGATTGTCAATTATGCCTCCGAAATTATGCATCATCATCTGTCTAGCCTTTTCCCAAACTATCTTGGGGTCGGCTTCCAGTCCAACCGGATGCAGCTGAGTACCAGTATTTTACATGGAGCGACTGCCTATCTGACCTCCAAACCCAGTAACTGGGTAATACGATAACTCTTAGTAAGACTGGATGTCAGACTTTTGCTTTCTGACTACTCGTAACGACTGTCAAAAATCTACAAATGACAGCCGAAACCAACGGCTTAACGTGCTTTCCGAGGCAAGGAGGAAACTCGGTATGTAAGTGTGGTCACCCATCCACGGACCAACCTCGGCAAGCACGGCTTAACCTTAAAGTTCGACCCGTGCGGCTGTTATTATGCCTCCAGAATAAACAATGATAATATTATATACGGAATGATATGGAGGAAAAAGGAGTAGGTTCTTAAGTGATAGCGTGACGATTGCCAGGGGAGAATGGAAGAAAAAAACGTGTTGCGCCCCAAATAACATCGGGCGAGTGCAGAAAGATAAATGTTATATGCCAAACCTTTGTACCTTTGTAATCTGCACGATCTATCTTGAATAGCATGTTGTGGTATATCTAAAAACAGTCACCATACTTGGACTAAGTTACACGTAACGTTCTCAAGTATTCGGATCCATCCCGTAGACAGACTTTGACTTCATCCCCAATTTTCCATCGTGAAATAAATGCTCTACATCAATATTGAATTTGTTAGACAAACAACTAACGGTTTGTGCCTTTTAACGGTTGAACGCAAGCCAAAGTCCGTTCCTCACATTATTAAACTAAGAAGATACGTACAAAAATTTGGCTACTCACGACATTGGCCCGTGCGCCAAGCCTTCGTCACACTGTCTCATTGGCACATTTTAAAAGCAAGCCAAAATGTTAGTGTAGCTTTTTCTTTAGTGGAAGCTTACAACAAGAAAAACTGCTGTTTTTCGCCGCAAAAATAAAGTAAACTACGTCACGTAATAAAAACTATCCTGAAACCGTACTCCATATTTCATTACTCCCTAGACGCATCTAAAAACTCAGACATTTCTTTTAAAAATAATGCAAACGTTCACCTATGTCAATTCCAGGGGTATTACACTCAAAGTAGATTCACAAGCACAGGTACCAATCGCATCTTCACTAAGTTTGAATATGAAGCGCGCTGGCTCGAGCATATGACGCAAATTCTACACAACAGGCACTTTAACAGCAAATTGGATCTACTGAGTGCTTTGCACAGGGGTTGCCATGCACAATTCTGCGAATTCAAGTGTGCAGGCAAGCTGACATACTTAAATCTAAACGCTTGAATGGCACACGTAGGTTTACGTGTTCTTCGAGTAGGGACGCGATTCCACGGTAGAAATACATCGAAATATGACTATATTTTGTTCTGAGATAATCACAGGATGAACAGAATTGTTTGCTGAAAAATACCATTTGTTAGATAAGTAAAAGAAATACGGAATCATGTTAAACGAGGTAGAAATCATAACTTATTTCACTCCATATCCGCTGCGCAATTTGCGTGGGCCCTAGGGGGTGAAATTGAGTTTCCGTATAACAGTGGATTACCGAATATGAATCTCGCAATAACTTAATTCCAACTTAAAATCACCAGGTAATCCTAGTGATTTTAGGTTGTAATTAACTTAAGCAAAGGTTTTCCGAATTGGTGTATAACACTACACCAATAGCTTGCTAAATTACTTCGCATCTTGGTCCATCATCCATGGGTATAACAGTAGAGGAGGACCAGAGAAACGATGGATGGACTGTGTGAAGGATGCTATGGCAAGAATGGAGGTGTCTGTTGAGATGACTGACTGGTTGACTGTTGGACAATCCTCCTCGCCACCACCTTACTGTCTCGCAATTAAAACATGACATAAACTAAGGTCCTTAACATATAATTCGGTTCCTACGCGTCGTCGTCTTGATACTCCTCTTTTTCTCATCGATTAAACAGTTTTAAATAAAGATTCGCTACCAGAAACAGCAACTCACGTTTCCGTAAATTACAAAAAGTCATTCAAGAATCACAGCTAAGAAAAACAGTTTACAACCCCAGAAATAACTTTTGAACAAACATTTAAAACTACGCCGTGGTATATCCCAGAACATTATATTCTATCTGAGTGTGAATTTAAAAGCTCTTACGTTAATAGGTTTCCTATCTTTGTGACCTATTTACCTGTCCTATCGTGTTTCATGCTGCAGTACGAACCAAGGGTAATTGGATGTTAATTACGAACGAATGGATGGATTAATAAATTATGAATTAATTAACTAGAATGTTGGATGGCTAGACACAGATCGTGACGTCAGCAGAACTGATATGCGACATGCAAAGATCGCGACTGTTATTTCAACATGATTATCTACAGTCCTAAGTCTAACTCTAGTTGCCTCTTCAATCTAGTGGTCGCAAACATGACTGCTGATCATCATCTGGATTCGATTCCTAGGTCGACCATTTAAATGTTATTGTTTTTTTCATCAGGTATTTTCACTAGCAGCCACGGAGTCTACACTTGTGCCCGGTTGATGGCAATACGCTCGTCCTCTATTACATAGGAGTAAAACATAGCATATCTAACGTAGGTGTACTATGGGTGCAGCTCAGCCTAACCCTTCAGGGATTACAAGCGTGAAGTTAGCGCTAAGTCTAACTCGCTCGGCAATCGTGATTCGGAACGCACATTTTTCAAGACAATAAATCTTCGGATTTTGATAAAGGAAGGATAAAAAGCGTTTCTCAGTCGAAAACGATAGCTTTGCCGCCGAGCCGTTCACCTTACATTTCTTCATGATTTTTATTCCAAATCTTACACTTGGTGGTTCGAAGCTAAAGAACTTAAAGGAATTTATCGAAATCGACACCTAATTTAAAAATGAAAACATCTTTTCCCTTCTAAACGTCTTTTAATTTTTTTAAAGTTTTTTCCACCATTTTGTTCCAGTACCGTATTCCACAAAAAATCTAAATTACTTTCGGGTTAACTACTAAAAATTCTAGACTGCAGGTATATTAATCAGTACGCCCTGTCAGTACCAAACTGTGAATACAAAAATTAAACCAATTTACTTCAACTACATCCAACTATGCTCGACATTAACATGAATTATGAGAAGCTAGCTGGTCAAATTCGTTCCGAACTTTACGGCAATACCATAGAGCAGGAATTTTGTAGAAGCGACACGTTGATTCCGAACGCATTCTAAATTCAAAATTGAACGTGGAAAGGATCCGATCCACGGTACTCGATTCAGTTTTTCCTTGGCAAATTTGACAGTGTAAGCCGCATCATCACTTCAGTGAATCAGTCGAGTATCATTCAAAAATTCCTCAGAAGTCTGTGTCTATGGTATCCTTTCAGTTTAACTAAGTTCAATAAATCTACGGGTAAAGGATCAATCAAACTGGCACGTAGGTACACACGGCGACACATCAATTTGTACATTTCCAGTATAACATGGCCTCGTTTTTTAAAGATTTTCATTACAATAAGAGATCCGCTTAAAATGGTTTTGTATAGCTTGATTGGTATAACTTACGGACACTGGACCCAGACAAAGTAGGTATTGGAGCTGTTCATGTCCGGCTGTCAATTTGTCCTTACAGCTTCACCTGAACCATAAGCGTCCTATATACATATAGGAGTATTTCGGCTAAATGGTGAAACAAGGACCTTTAATATTTAAATATTTCAGAGGCAGTTTCAAACATCGACTTACAGAAAAAGACAAGGGAAGTTAAGAGCCAATCTGATCAGATTTTTTCATGGAATTTTGCTTTTCCTATTTGGTTTTATTATTCTATGCCATTAACTATCCACCCCTAGAATAACAAGGGGCGCGTAAAATTAGTGGTAACAACACACTAACTAATTCGAACGTATTTGCCCAAACTTTATAGCAGTATCGACGAATACGTTTGCGCGAACTCGACGGCTTTGTAATTATTGGTTCCCGGAATAACTTTGAGCTACGAATTTAAAAAGTTTTAGATTGAAATTAGTTTGTTGAGTAGATAGAGAAGTAAAGAATGGTTAAAATAAGAGAGACGGTTTTCGATTTAGCATTATAACATTATCATCAGTCTAGCTTTTTTCCCAAACTATCTTTGGGTCGGCTTCCAGTCTAACCGGATGCAGCTGAGTACCAGTATTTTAAATGAAGCGTCTGCCTACCTGAACTCCACAACCCGGTAACAGGGTAATACGATACTCCTTGGTAAGACCGGATGTCAGACTTTTAACTTCTGACTTCTTGTAACGACTGTCAAGATCTACAAATGGCAGCCGGGACCAACTGCTTAACGTGCTTTCCGAGGCACGGAGGAAACTCGGTATCTAATTATGGTCACCCGTCCACGGATCAACCTCGGCAAGCACGGCTTAACCTTGAAGATCGACCCGTGCGGCTGTTATTATTAAGCCACGAGCTCCTCTGGACCCGTGCGTTAGCATTATAACAATAACTGTTAAATTTGTCGTTTCGTCGCAAGTGCTGTTGTTGAACAATGGGGTCATGGAGTTGATGCCCAGGTCGAGCAAAGTATTATTGGGTTTCCATCAGGAATTTCTCAATAACAGCCCAGAGTTTGGATCGAGCCTGGTTGATGACAATAGGGTCATGATCGCGACGATAGGTCTTGGTGAAATAAATGAATGCGAGTGGACTGTATAACATGTAATAGGAAGATAAAATATGAAATAACAAAATGATAAAAAGAAATTACGGAAATATGGAATATGGAATAAGTTTAAAATGCGCGAGCGCAGCCGTGCGTAAAGGCGGAACACAGCTGACTGGTCGGCGCGGGGCCCGCTCTTGGCTGTGAGCCGTGCGACGAGCCGCTGTCCCCGCACCCCTCCTTCTCTGCCGCCGACGCCCGGCTATGTTGAGGTCTGTGGCCTCAACAGGTCAACAATTGTAGCTGTCGGTCAGAGGGCCATGGTCAGTTTTCCCAACGTAGATATCAGGTATCATCTCCATCATCATCAGCCTATAATGTTCTCACTGCTGGGACACAGGCCTGCTCTCTATAAGAGGGAGTGGGCTGTAATCCACCACGCTGGCCCAGTGCGGGTTGGTAGATGTCACATGTCTTCGAATTTTTAGTTCTAGGACATGCCGGTTTCCCCACGATGTTTTCCTTCACCGTTTTTGAGGGCAGTGGTGATGAAATAAATTACACAAAGTAATGCGCCTGCCTGGGTTCGAACCCACGGCTTACTGCTCGCAAGTTGGGGCTGCCACCACGGGCCACCGGTGCTCTCCGCTGATATCAGCTATACCAACGAGGAAAACCTGGTTAGGTGCAGATTCATTGATAACTCTGTGTAAATGTGGTGCTATTCCACAAATAATGGGGCACTTAATATTGTATCCTGGGCGTTTTGCTGTTTGTTCATTATAGGAACTGGTGGCCTACCATGACGTCTTACAACAGTATTGTTTTATTCTTATTCCAGAGTGGAAAAGAGATGGAGCTAGATGACTCTGTCTCTTTCCCACTCACTGAGGGTCGCACCTGAAGACGCCAAACTCGTGGCCTAGTACTGAGCCGATTTAGATCGCTATCAACATACTAGGAAGAAGAATACGATTTCTAATTTGCTATTATCGATTGCAGTCATCAGCTAGACAAAAGTTGACCCTAGATTACTCTTGGATTACGTTAACATCCCTGTGGCATAAGTGACTAGTTTTTTGATAGTCCGAGCGTCCAGTAGCAGAGCGGGCAAAATATATGATAAAATAATGGTATGAATAGAAACGCATGTGTCATAATTTAATAGTACATTGTCTATTACGGGCGGTAAGTAAGGAATCACGGTCGAGGCTCTGAGTCAACGTTCTTAATAAACTCCTTGCTTGAACTTGCATCACCTGTGTGCTATGCTATAAATTAAAAAAAGTTACTAGTTTAGAAAGTGTGGTGAAAACTATATTATGTAGCTACACATAACACAACATGTCAATATATCTTAAGACTTAGCACACGCTGCTGTCGCGACACAGTGACAGATTTCAGCTCCTCGCAGACTGCCGTAATAATCCATTTTGGGTCGCTGACATCTTGACACGCATGATACATAATCCTGTAATTCTGTGAAAACCAGGAGTGGCGTGACACGTGAAAAAGATGTTTCTTATTTTTTTACTTTATTTGTTATATTTCGTGTGTAAAAGTCCTTTCTGTGTTATTTAATACCTTCGTAAATTTTATTATTAGATTCTGCCAGCGACTTTTCTCGCGTCTTTTTGAAGGTTGGAAATTATCCCACAGGAACGTACTACCGGAATATAAAAAAACCTATATCCAGGTCATGGTCGGCCTGTTTGCCAAATTTCACCAAAATCAGTCCAGCCTTTTAGACGAGAAAAGGTATAACAGACAAACAGATAGTTACTTCTGCACACTTCACTGTAATGAAATTGCTTAGTATGGATATTTTGCAATCAATCAATTAATTTTGAAAATATGTTAATTTTGCCTACTTACTACAATTCATCAATGTATGTGGTTATAAATTGTTTATTTATTGAATACACAATGTACACAAGCTGGGCTTAACTTACTCTTATTCCAGTGTGGGAAAGAGACGGAGTTATACAGGATGTAAAATAGAGGACGTAAAACGGAGTTATACAGGATGGGAAAAAGATGGCGCTAGGCCATCTCTTTCCCACACTGGAAAAGGAGTAAAACAAGAATGTTTTACGACGTCATGGTAGGCTACCAGATTACCAACCTCCATGTTAAAACGTAGGTAATGCATGACTCCTGCCATAATTCTTTACAAAATATTCTACTTTCTTGGAACTTTGGGAGTATATTTCACAAAGAAAATTCCGTAGACAATTCTTACCTAAGAATTCTCGCACACCGCCTGTGTAAAACTGTAATCAACATTATTATCAAGAGGCCAACTTTGTCCATTTGTTTCACTGTTCAAGATAACATCAAGTTATTTCTGAACTTGAAACTTATACAATTTGATAATTCATAGTCGACTTCAGCAAACTTGTTATCGTACAAGGAATATCTAAACAGGAGAATATTTTATAATCAAGTTCTGTCAGTTTTAATAGCCATTTTAAAAGTTTGAAAAATTGTTGTTTCTCGATAAGTTGAACAATCGTAGCGATATTTTTCTATCTTAAGTAGATTTTTTTTAATTTACGGAATTTAACCATTTTCTGTAATACCTCAGTGCACCTTTAATGAAAGGAGATGTCCCAAGTTGTATGCACGAAAAACCCGGAATGAACAAGAACGAAATATTTACCAATGGGTTAACTATAATAAGCATTTGATATCTACAAAGGGGCGTCCGTATAGCATAGGAGCTTTACAAAATGTGAATACGAAAATCGTATGTACCTAGTTCTATTGTTGCTTTTCATGTTGTCGTTATTGTTTATTGTTGTCCTGTTTATTTCCTCAAATTTAAAACATTTCTGATCTATAATGATCCGAATGTTGTTATTGGTTAGATACTTTCGTTTCGATAAGATATTTTTATTTTATTACACGAAAGCTAATTAAGGTTATGTTCAGTTCATTATGATTATGTTCAGAAGTTGGTTACAGATATGCCTATCTCTAATTTCAAGTAAATTACACAAAATTTTTTTGCAAAAAAAAAACCGACTTCAAAAAACCCTAAACGCACTAAAAAGTCAAAAATAATACTATAACCTACCTATATTAATAAACCTAACCTAACCGACGATTAACCTATAATAAAATTTAATAATTCTTTGGAGTCGGTGCCAAGCAATATAATTAGAATTAATGAATTAATTAATATTTAGAAACTGTAAGATGTTTTGTTTTTCTGGCCTTAGTCTGTCTATATAGTCATTCAGGTATCGTATATTGCTTGGCACCGACTCCAAAGAATTATTAAATTTTATTATAGGTTAATCGTCGGTTAGGTTAGGTTTATTAATATAGGTAGGTTATAGTATTATTTTTGACTTTTTAGTGCGTTTAGGGTTTTTTGAAGTCGGTTTTTTTTTTGCAAAAAAATTTTTTATTTGTTAATTTTTAGGGACATATTTTAAATCTAATAATAAAATATGGGTAGGCCTAGTAAAGATGATTCTCGTATGAGAACACGGCGTCGAACTGAAACTGAGAAAAAGGAAAAAGGACAACGATTACAAGAAATTAGGGAAAAAAATTATCAACGCATTTTGAATTAGAACCCTGATCATCGCGAAAACAGACTGTCAAAGCAGAGGACCTACATGTTACGTAGGTTGAATAAGGAAAGTCAAGTCTGTGGTACACCTGGAAAATGCATACCGTTACAATTCCAACAAGCCAACAAGTCAACAAGAGTTACGGTGCCTGTCTCTTGGCTTCATCATCAGATCTGATGGAAGAATGGTTCTCATTGAACGCAAATATTTCACTTGTTGTAGAAAATACTAAAATCGCTGTACGTTTTCCTATAAAATTTGAAGAGTTCCCTCGATTTCGCCAAGATTCCATCATCAGATCCCGACTTGGTGACTATGGGACCCAATGGAAAGCATAGGCTTTGAAATAAAAAAAATAATTTTCCAAATCGGTTCGTACATGACTGAGTTATGCGCGAATAAAAAACGCAATTCAGAGTAAACGAAAAGTTAGAATATTTAGATTTTTGTTGATTTCTTCAAAACCGCTTGTTTGATTTCGATAAAATTTTCATGGGACCATTTGGAAAGTATACGCTTTCCAACAAAAAAAGAATTTTTCAAATCGGTTGGTAAGCGGCAGAGTTATGCGCGAACAAACATAAAAAAAAAAATACAAACATCCGAATTGAGAACCTCCTCCTTTTTTAGAAGTCGGTTAAAAATCAGAATCAACTATGCAACTTTCTGTTATTTTAAAACCCTACATTAATATGTACCTATGGCGAATAACAAACATAACCTACTAAAACAACTGAAATAATTCAGATTTAATCATCAGCAAATAAATATCAAAATAACTACGCTAGTCCATTCCGTAAATGACTTAACCCTATTGATGGAAAGGATGCCAGTACCAGGGCACCATCACACATGCACAGGTATCCGTACCGTTACAACCGCTCATGCCTGAAATTATTCCCATTTGGATGTGCCACGGTCAAAGGACGACAACTGCACTGCAAATAAACTGTCCCCTTTTTACCGGACGTTTGAATCTACGCGTCGGTGAAAATACCAGAGACAAAATGAACACAAAATTAAGTCACAAATAAAAAGTTGTTAGATGAACAACTTTTTATTTGTAACATAATTTTGTGTTAAAGTGAAAGCGCCAGAGTAGCTTGCGAAATTAAAATGTTTTTAAGTATTTTTTTGCATTTTATCGGCCAGTGTCAGGTTGAAAGTAGAATAAATTATGATTCACGTCTGTAATACGTATTTATTTACAGAATTTAAATCATCAATACAGCACTCTTTGTTCATTTTATTCCATTGAATGACTATTTCATGAAAAAGACATTTAGTTGCTACCCTGGCGCTTTCTCCAAAGAAACGAAACATCAACCCACAAGCAATTAATTAAATAGGTAAATTTCGCAGACCTAAATTAATATTCAAGAAGCAGAAAATAGTCTACAATTGCATTTCACACACGATACTATCACCAATTAAGAGAAACGTTTAATAGAAAACATCCATTATTTACCTTCAACGATCTGCAACGGAAATAAATCCCATATTTATCAGCTGTTTATCTGACCGTACAAATTATATGGGAGTGACCCTATTACCAGCGCGAGCGGGTAGACAAATGGATATGGGTCTCAATCCCCGTAGACCATAAACTAACAACGTACCTTTAACGATGTATTAACTTAATAGAAACGATTATGTATACCACTTAAAAATTATTCTCTTGTATTCAAATAGAAGGCCGTTTATATAAAGATGTACAATTTTGAATTTAGGTTATATTTTTATCACGTGCTTTGTAAAGAAACATCACAACATAACATTAATTTATTCTCTCTAACTAAAGCCCAACACTCTGTATGGTGTCGGACGTAAAGAATAGCACCATCCCATATCTTCCCGTGGGTGTCGTAAGAGGCGACTAAGGGACTTGGCAGAGAATGGGCAGCAGTGTTCTCTGTGCTTTTGTAACAACCGTACTGCGATCGCCAACCCGCCTGCCAAGCGTGGCGATTATGGCAAAACCCCCCAAAATGTGAATGTGGCGACTTTTGGGGCCTATGTCACGCAGTCGACGTTTTTTGGGCTGATGATGGTGATGAAACGCCATAAAAAAATTAATAACACGTACTGGGTTGTGGAGGTCAGATAGGCAGTTGCTCCCTTCATGTAAAATAATAAATGCATCCGGTTAGACTGGACGCCGACCCGAACATAGTAGGGAAAAGGCTAGGCAGATGATGAACTCTGGCCCATAGTATAAATTACATCAAACATAAAATCATGATTTATCGGGAAAAATAACGGATTCACATATTGATATGATATGATTTCATCACCTGCCTAGCCTTTTCCCAAACTATCTTGATGTCGGCTTCCAGTCTAAACGGATGCAGTTGCGTACCAGTATTTTACATGAAGCGACTGCCTATCTGACCTCCATAACCCAGTAATTGGGTAATACGATACCCCTTAGTAAGACTGGATTTCAGAATTTTGGCTTCTGACTACTCGTAACGACTGTAAAAGATCTACAAATGACAGCCGGGAGCAACGGCTTAACGTGCTTATTAGGAGTTACAATGGAAAAAATACTGCATAGCCAAACCCAAGAAAATAACAAAAATTCGAAAAGATCAGGAACACCTTTATATCCTGCTGTTGTCCAAACAATACAAAGATAAAACAAAGTTAAAATGGAAGTTCTAACACTCTCCAATAGCACAGAATAAGCTCTTTACACTATGCATCAGAGTGCACCCATTTTGAATGTATAAGTTCGAACCGCACTGTTACACTGAGGGCTATCGTATTCGAGTTCTGTGGACTTTCAGCTCAGCTCACTAAACATTTGAGGTCAGTTGCTATTGCAACAGACCGAAGATTCTGCATTGGAAAAACGAATGCGACTACTTATCATGGTCATCATTTGCCTAGCATTTGCCCTATTATTTTAGGGTCGGGTTCCAGTCAAACCGGATGCAACTGGATACCAGTATTCTACATGTGAGGACGGCCGTTCTGAACTTCACAACCCAGTTACTGGGTAATACGATACACTCAGCTTCTGACTAACGTAACAACTATCGAAGATCTACAAATGACAGCCGGACCTAACGGCTTATCGTGCTTTCTGAGACATGGAGGGAACTCGGTATGCAATGTTGGTCACCCACGGATTGACCTCGGCAAACACTGCTTCACTTTGAAGACCGACCCGTGCGGCTGCTATTATTTAGTCACGAGCCCCACAAAGTAGAAAGAACCACAAGTAATAAACGTATAGATCTCCACCTACTTTGCCTGCCTCCTCTTTTCTTTTACTGACGAAAAAAATGCTAAAAAAAGTAGTAAAACAACCAAGAATCGTTAACCGCTATATCAGCTTGACCTGCAACGTATGACGCATGCGAGTGCGCGGGACATTCCGCCACATTGCCCGCCACCCCGGACATATTGCCTCGAAGGGGAAGGCACGATTGGACCTACAGTTTTATATCGCCTATAATACAGCAGTTAATAAACTGTTACTCAGTTAATAACAGCTACAATAGATTTTTTGTTATTTTGCTTTAGATCGCAATGTTTCATGTGCTCCAGAATGATATCGATAATGGCATATGGATACATAATTATTTGAAGCTTGTACGCACGACAACCAATCAAGCTATACGAAACCAGTTTATACGGATCTCTCATTGCACTGGAAATGTATAGCTTGATGTATCGTCTTGTGTACTGACCAAAGGACCATGGGCATTTTTCAATGAACTCTGGGTGTAGAACAACAGAATTGAAATATATCTCAGATTAACCCATAATTATAACTTCAATTCATTCAAAAACATCAAGTGCCTTTTCCTGTATTTTGCCAAAGATTTGATCAAAATAATACAGGCTAAATATAAACCTAAGTTTACAAGAAGGTTCCACAGTCCTTAATTGATTCTAGGACCTCACTTACTGTGTGCTTAGCTTTAAAAAAGTATATTCGAGATGGTCTACTTTAAAAACAAATGACTGTAGTAGACAAATCTTCGTCAAAATTCAGACAGTATCATTTAAATTGGACCTTGGCTCCTGCAACTTTGGTCCTTGAACTAACACTATGAATTGGAAAACTTATTATGAGCTATGATTCCATAATCTATGCCCTCGGATTAGTCCGGTATGTATCTATGAAGATAAAAGTAGTGAAGTCTGACAACAATAGGTTTTTGTGTGCATTTGATAAAGGTGATTGAAGATCTTGCGACGAAGACTTGTCTCCTTAATACTTTGATAGATGATAGTACCAAGAATTTTATAAACTACATTAAGTATACCATTCTGGCGATAAAGGTTAGGTATTTTACCAAAAGTGATTTTGGGTTACAATCCAAAAGCTGTGTATTAACATAACTTTTGTTCTATCGAAAATAAAACATCATATTTGTTATTCCTGAAAATTAGACAGAGGTGTACCTAACAGCACACCCACAGGACACCTGGTGGCCTACCATGACGTCTTAAAACAATATTGTTTTACTCCTTTTCCAATGTGGGAAAGAGATGGTGCTAGACATCCTGTATAGCTCCGTCTCTTTCCCACACTGGAATAAGAG
The DNA here is from genome assembly GCA_949152445.1 of Cerastis rubricosa. Classification (NCBI taxonomy): domain Eukaryota; kingdom Metazoa; phylum Arthropoda; class Insecta; order Lepidoptera; family Noctuidae; genus Cerastis; species Cerastis rubricosa. The sequence goes on from OX424547.1 coordinate 9,293,276, forward strand.
TAAAATAATACTGCTTTAAGACTTCATGGTAGGCCACCAGTACCTATATTTAAGTCACATGTAGGTAATAAGCGCGGTTCTGTATGGTGTCGGACGTAAAGAATAGCACAATCCCATATCTTCCCGTGGGTGTCGTAAGAGGTGACTAAGGGATTTGCCAGAGAATGGGCAGCAGCGTTCTCTGTGCTTTTTTAACAACTGTACTGCGATCGCCAACCCGCCTGCCAAGCGTGGCGATTATGGCAAAACCACCCTTTTGTCAATATGACGTTGGGGGAGGCCTATGTCCAGCAGTGGACGTCTTTCGGCTGAAATGATGTTGATGTTGATGAATAAGCGCGAGCCTTTTATCAACAGGGCATATTAAACCCAGACTCCGTGGCTGTTACTGATTTCTGATGGAGAACAGAACTTAATAAAATTAAATCGTTTATATGCAGATTATATAAATAAATTCAGCGAAACGGATGGTTTGGCATTACGCCTTGTATAATAAAAACACTAATATTACGTCAATATATCTGTAATTGAATAACAAAGAAACGCAATATCGTCGTAGTTATATTGCATTCGTGCTACTAATACATATTGCTGTTGGTTTACCAATAAATAAATACAAATACAGATTCAATGTTTAAACGAGGGACGGTGCATTCGATTCTCGTTAAAAATGTAAAATATAGCAATCATGTTTATGTAATAGTACATTGTTACCCCTAGGGGTGAAAGTAACTTATTTAGCCCCGAGACGGAGAAATTGTTGAAACTAAATTATAATAAAGTTATTTAAAAACTATATATTCTTTAATCAATACTTAACTTTAAGTTATTTCAATTTTACATCGTGGCTGCATATAAAGTTGGAACATGGTTCAATAAACATGTGTAAATAGAACTAGTTTTTTTTTTATAATTTGACATCTGTCAGTTGAAAGCGATTCTCCCCGCATCCCGCTCCTCAGGCTACATCAGACCTACTTTCAGAGTATGAGTAATGGAAATACATAAACTAGATTGCTCATTAATCGTATAAGCCAGTACTAATACTGGCTAATAAGATGCCCCTTCGTAAGACTGGATCACATAACCAACATGCACTATGAGTATACATTAGATAAAAATTGTATCCTTGAGTAATGTCGCTAGTTTAACCAGCCCCAATATATTACGGCTAACGAATTCAATACCCCGCCACATTCAGATTCTTGCACCGCTCCGATAAACGGGAGTGTCGCTACAAACCAATATTCCGTTAATTGTGGCTAGCCCGCGGCCAGTACTACCGAACTCATTTATCGTAGCTTTGCTTGACAGAAGGGAAAAATGTGGTCATAGACAAAGTTAATGGCAAAAATTGTCTCGTTGATGCACCAAGCGGCTTACTTTTTGACTTGATCTCATTTGGACACAACTGCACTTCCTATCTCATTATTATTTAGCTTTATTTAGCTTGCTTTGTTAGTTTCTCACTATCATCCACAACCTGAATTCACCGACTGCTGGATATAGGCCTCTTTTTTCGTGTGCCAATCTTCAAAGCCTTAAGAGCGTTTACACCTTACGGCATTTCATACAAACTTTCAAGGCCTTATTTTTCAAAATAACTGAACCTATTTTAATGAAACTTCATAAGCATAAGTAGTATACATGGGTATTAACAATTACAAAAAAAAAAATCGAACCGGGTTTTACAGTACTTCAAGCACCGTAGAAAACGGAAGATCGTCCTACCGAACACGGTAGTTATGTCTGGTGGGCTACTGGCCGAGGTTTGTTGTAGTGTTTTCTATTTAGTCTTAAGTCGCGGAAAATATAACTGTGCGATTTAGAATTTTGATCTTGGTCCTTCATTTATGTCATAGATGGCGCTGTAGTACGTTTTGTACTTTGTAGCTGTAGTAATTTTTGTAGTTCCGCTACACATTATTCATCAGTTCAACAGTGTTTGTGGAACTACAGGTATATCCACCTATCCCACTTACGAATATTGTAATATGATAACACCAATCCCTACAGAGTTATTTGCGGTGTCATTATGCTATTGGAGCTGAACACACGTTGTTAATAACCCTCCAAAGCCATTAAGCCTTTGACGTGGCATGTCAAGCACTAAATGACACGTTCTTATTTGAAGAATTGGAAATGGGATGGTATTACGATATTCATTGGTAAATGGGTTTGTAATTTGTGTTTGATGGAGCTTAATGTTAAAGGGTGAGAGGGAATCAACACATCGTGTATTTGTACACCCGACTACGATGAAGCCTAAAGCGGTTTTTTGTTTTTAAACTTCATATATGACATCATCGTCATTTCAGCCGAAAGACGTCCACTGCTGGACATAGGCCTCCCCCAAGTATCGCCACAATTTACCGGTCCCGTGCGACTCGCATCCAGCGGATCCCCGCACCCTTCACCAGGTCATCAGTCCACCTAGTGGGCGGCCTTCTAACGAAACGAAAACATATTCAGATAAATAGAATCTCATCAGAAGTACTTCTGACATCTTTAGTTTAGCCCTTGGTCAAAAGCTAACCTCCGTAAAAAAAAATATAAAATCAAAGTAGTTCGTTTCAGCCCACCTTTTCATTTTGTTTTTATAAGGCGTAATCTAGACAATCTGAAGCTCCACTCGAGTGTAAGTAATAGCCATCGTAACAATACCTAGACGTTTGCCAAAACCGCGATTGTCTTAAACTCAGCGGACGGGAAAGCGTTCATTACAAGCTGGCGGTTATAATATGAATGAAGAAAAACTTCTTAGGTTATTGTATCAGGAGTTATTCGGGGAAAATTTATGGCAGTAAAGCGTTACCTTTATAAACTACTAGCACTTTGCCCGCGACTTCTTCCGCGAAATCTAAACTTCTAAACTAATATTATAAAGAGGAAAGATTAGATTGTTTGTTTGCATTGAATAGGCTCCAAAACTACTGGTCCGATTTAAAAAAATCTTTCAGTGTTAGTTAGCCCATTTATCGAGGAAGGCTATAGGATATATATCATCACGCTACGACCAATAGGAGTGGAGCAGCAATGAAAAATGTTGCGAAAACGGGGAAAATGTGACGCAAACGAAGTTGCGCCGGACAGCTAGTTTGTTATATAATTATTATAGCCTATAGTACTCGGTAAAGATGTAGCTTTCTAATGGTGAAAGAATTTTTAAGATCGGTCGAGTAGTTTTTGAGTTAAACCGTAACAAACAAACAATCAAGTCTTTACAATATTAGTTTAGATTCAGTTTAAATTCTGCAAAAACTAGATCTGGACGAGTGTAAATTGTAGCCCTACCTACCCCAAACAAAAAATGCACTCGGCAAGATGCGACAATTATAGGTAAGGCAACATGCAACTCAGACTTACACTCGACACGTGTTTTGCCCCTTCTTATTCACCATCTGCCCAGCATTTTCCCTACTATGATGGATTTGGCTTCCAGTCTAACCGGATTCAGCTGAATATCATTATTTTACATGGAGTGACTGCCTATCTGACTTCCTTCCTTCTGAATTTTTACTGGTTAATACGAAATCCCTTAGTAGACTGGTTGTCAGACTTTTGTTTGTACTCATTCCAGTTAGTATATAAGTTCCTTGTCTATGACTGACTGATCGTGGTTGTCCATGACATCATAAAACACGATTAACAGATACCAGACGGGTACCTTAACGCATAAGTATGTCATGCCTTTTGGCAGTCGTTTACTTTTCTTGGTAAGGTAGAGAAGGTACTATTGAGTTCACTGACGGTTGATCACTTTTCACCCCTATGCCCTGAGCAATAAGGCTGAAAATTAATCGACCGTCAGTGAGGGTAGTACATTGCCGTTTTGGGCTTGTGAATCTTTCATGGTACAAAGTGTGTAAAATGTATGTCATACCTACTGAAAGGTTTTTTTTAAGCCGTGGCCCTTCTGAATTACTATTTAGGAAGGCCACACTGTATGAGCATTCTATAGGTCGTTAGGTACATTTATAAACAAAAGTGGTTCAATTGCTGGAGCTAACAAAAGCTAACTTTTTCCTTCCGTTCTGAGCTTTTGATTTCGATCGAGAAACTTGCCGGCTTTGTTTCCTGTAGACTTTGCTATAATCTCGAAGTAACTTAATCTTTCTGTGTTTACGATCTAACCAGAAGCCGGTTACTTTTTAATGAAGTCTTCGGAGTAATTTATAATGAGGGTCCTATAAAAATATGAAAAGATAGGTAGGTAACAAAGAAAATATATACTTTAGTAAGTACAGGCTCTCTCTTTTATCTGTCCTATTTTTTAGTAAAAATTGGTCGAGTAGCCGAATCTTCAAACTATTGACCTACACAAATATTTAAAAGAAGTACGTCCCACACGATCTAGTAAGAGATTTTAGTACTGAACACGAGTTAACCCTAAAAAGCGGGCACATTTTTCGTCCTTACCGGCCACATCGCCCTCTCGGAGTCGACTCGGCTCGTCTACGAAGTAATTTCCGACGCGGGTCTAAACGACCTGCCTCAATGAGATACCGTTTTGATAAAACCCTGTATCAAGCGCGCTTGAGAGGGTTAAAGGGCCACGTTATAGGGCAGTTTCATTGTAATTATCCCAAACTGGAGGTACATGGAGAGTAATGGATGACACACGCAATCTATGAATAAAGCATGTAGGGGCTAGTCGGTTATCTTACTAATTTAGATCGAATGGGTTTCGCCTGTACATACAGGTGATCCTATTGTTTCAAGTTGTCTATTGTTTGCTGATAAAATTACGTAGATAAGTGACGAGGGTCACAAAGGTCTGATCAATTTGGCATAAATAACTCGAAGATGATCAATATACTAGTGTAAGGTCAGCTCCACGTATTTAGCTATCATGTGCTTTCAAAAATGTGACAGAACTAAGTAAAAGAAAAGTCATGTTCTAAAGTGTATTCGCTGCTACGCAAGGTATGCCATCCGTCTACGTCGTAGTCACTGCTACGCAAGGTATGCCATCCGTCTACGTCGTAGTCACTGCTACGCCGTGGCCGCCCTGCTACGCGCCGTAGCTATGCTTTTCAGAGCCACTCAGTTTTGTATGTATCAGTTTTGTGTAATTCAAATTCGACAACAAATCGTCCACATCGCCCTCTCGGTTTTATTCTTTTACTAACACATTCACACCTTTACAGCATATCCATATTACACTACAAAACATCCTCCATTGTCGTAAAACATGTAACATTATCACAGCAAATACCACAAACGCGTCAAATTGAAAACATAAAATAAGACGAAACTCTCCATTATCCTGGCTTTTCCCCATGTACATGCCGAGGGGCAGAACATATTCTTATTCAAGCAGGCTGAGGGTTAACAGAAGTAAAACGTGAAGCCTGCAAGCCTCATCTGTATTCTTGAAACGTGATGTGATGTAACAATAGTGGCTAGTTAGTCAGAGGTGGTCTTAACTTTAGTAGCCATATCATGAGAGTATGTAAATATATGGTCATTGGTGTTGTATCTGTAAGGTCTATTATCGAATGACCGGGTGGCAGCCGCTCCATGTAAAATACTGGTACTCAGCTGCATCCGATTACACTGGAAGCCGACCCTAACATAGTAGGGGAAAGGCTGGGCAGATAAGGGTGTTGTATGGTCTGTTTAGAGTTTGTGGAAACACGGATTGATGTCTTAACATTTTGTTTCAATGAATTCGCAAGGGTCCTATTTATATTATGATATAAGTTAAATAATACTTAATTATTAAAAAACGTAAGTAAAGTTTGTTTTTTTTTTTATATACGTACCTACTAGGTTTATGCTAACGTAAATGCTAAGTAACTACATAGTACTAGTATACCTTATCATAATAAAAACATACCATATGTTTTATGATGATAAGGTATGTTATTGTTTTATGCACCATTTTAAAATGATAAATAATGCTGTTATTTTGTATTATTAATTTTTTTGTAATTAATAGTATATATTCTAATTAGTTAAGTTCTGAACTGTCGAATTAGGGTAAACCCTGTAAGGATATTTAAAGGTGTTATAAATAAATAAATTATTCAATTAGGACAGTGTGGCAGTTATTGACAGTGTTCTCAATACCTCTTGTTATCATTTGAAAATGCGCCTTCGCTTTCCAAGTTCAGAATAGGGGTGTATTTTGGGTTTATGTAAGAAAATGATCAGCAGTATGTCAATTGACACAAATATTTATTGAAAATCTTGAAATGGTATTTAGAGAGTTTTAAATTAACTCTTTGCTATTACAAGAAGAGTGTCTGATGAGATGACGAGTAGGTTATAAAGAAGTATTGAAGAAGAAGACATGATGACACAAATTAATTGGGATAAGGACAAGAGAATGATAATTATGATGATATTACAAGAATTGCTAAAAAGCAATGCATTAAAATATTTTGTATAAATTTTGATTACATGAAATGGTAGCAATGAATTGGATTGCCTCGAGATGTAGTTTTCAGCTAAGTTAAGAACTAAGATTTGTCTAACAGAAACCCAAAAAGAAAAGTTTCCTACACAAATAACTTACATCAACAAGCTCAATTCCGGCAGTGAATCTTTCATCCCAATCTCTAATGGTCCTCAAAAACTTCTAACGAAAACAGTTTCACCAAAATCTGCTTTTCAAAGCTGTGCATTCTCATCAGTATTCCTGAACCGTTTTCTTTTATTTTTGCCTGCACAGGGGAATCAATAACGTTACTCAGATGACCTATAAACAGCCCCAAAGGTTTCTAAGTTCCCTGCCATTCGTTATTATTGCCCCCTATTACTCAGGCGTGTGGGGCACCGGCAGATCCCACGCGAGCTATTACCTCGAAGGTCGGTATATCTTAACCTTTTTTCTCATATTACCTACGTTTAATTTACGGGCTAATTAAGCGGAATTTATTCTCAAGTTTTTGGGTAAGGGAGCCCCTACATAAGTACCCACTCGTAGGGGAATTAATATGCTTTAGTTAAAAGTTTTCTTCCGTTTGTTTCTTGATGATTTTTCTAATGCTTTATGCTTTAAAATACGTGACGTATACCTACCTTTGTACCTCTCTTTCTTAAATAGTACCTATACATAATAATTTACTGTTTGGGGGAAGAGTGGTTTCATATTTCAAACAACACACTTAAAATTGATATGAAACTCACCTTATCTAAACCAATTATTATAATTACGGTGGTTTCAGCAGTGTGTTCACCTGATAGGTATATAATATATAATAGAAACCTTTCTATATTAACCCGTAAACATTCAAGGCGCAAACGGCTATGATAAAAATGTATACCTAACACCAGAACCATTACCCAAGCTCGGTAAATGAGTTCTTGATCGCCGGAAGTATGCTGTTATGGTGATGATAACAAATGACCCTTAATAATACCTATGTATTCACATGGCAAAAGCTCTAAGTATGTAATCATGCTTTGCTCTGCATTTACTAGAAACGAGGTACTTTAAAGTTACCGCTTTTGTGCCTGCACCTCCCCAAATAGTAATTTAGTAATGGTAACTTTCTTAGTTCCAAGAAAAAAGTACAAGAATTTCAGCACACATATTTTTATCAAGAGATACAAAATTCTCCCGTAGCTACCCGTATTCACAGCCCAATTAAAAAAGCTAAAATATTCAGATCATGAATACTGTGCCACTCGCGGCAACGAATGGAGTGGATACTTACGTTTATAATTGCCAAATTTTAAGACGCTGTACCTCGTCAAAACAGGCAACTTTGAACAGTTTTTTAGCCAAATGTATACATTTTAGAGCATCAAAAAAAATATATGTTACTCTTGACCATATTTATGAGGGAACCTTCGGGCCCAAAACACGTTTTTGGAAAAAAAACCCGATAAAAAAAAATCGAGAAGTTCTGATTTTCAAGCAAGTGTAACTGTATTACTGCTCAACTAATCTTGACTAAATTAATAACAGTGATGTAATATAAAATAATAAAGGGAACTGTCGGTTTTCTTTTTCGTTTTATCTACTATATTTGTAAGGATTCATGTTTTTAATGATAATTATTCGAACAAGGCGAACGAAACATCACGCCATTCGCGGCGTCTTGTCGCATCTCTTTTATTTCTACGCAGAGTGACAGTGACCGCTGAGGCGCGCTGCTAGATGGACGTATGTCACTTTTTTCCGATCGCCGCTCAAATTTTTTCAATTAAATTTCGATCTGTTTGTTGTTGAAAGCTGTTTATTATATTTTATTTTATGATTAGTTTTTCGTTCGTGTAAATTTTTGTTCGATTTTAGTCATAAAATGTGTAAATAAAAAATCAGTGAACATCAGTGGCGAAGAGTCAAAATTGTGGGTGGGGAACCTCAGTGGCGAAGGGTCAAAGTTCTGCAAAGGGAATCCGAAAAATTAAATAATGTAATTTTGTTTATTCGTCATTCCCGTTTTCAGCGATCCCGAAAACCAAGAAAATTACCGCCATGACGAAAAAACTGAAAATTTCATCCGAGCCATCTTGAAGTTTTTTTTTTTACCAAATCTTCGTTATCAGCGACCCTTAAAACTACAAAAATGACACCAATGATAAAAATATCGAAAAATTTCTTAAGCGCCAACTTCATCTATTTTGTAAATTGTCAAGAATAAAATGTAGAGGAACCATAAACAAAATAAAAGTAATTTATCTTATGTAAATAAGTCAACTAAAACGCGCGAGAGATACCATATATGAAAACGTCTCATGTTAGAAGACAACATTTTGAAGAATTGTGTCGTGTAGAATTTATATATTTAGATTTTGCTAAAATCATCAAAAGAAATAAAATTTATTTAGACTTAGATTGTTTTAATTTAGTGTATACTTACGGTTCGTTCACCTTTTCATGCATATCTCCATCCGGCCCGTCCGTATGTCCACCCTTTCATTCGTCTATCCACGCACCCGTCTGTCCAGTAACCTAGCAGAGGGGGGGGGGGCAGAGGAGGGCCTCACAACTTCAAGAATAAAATACAAACATTAAGAAAAATAATAATGTGTAGCTAGCACAGCTGTCTTTTTCGGGGATTCCCTCACAAACACTAGCTCAGCTCTATGTATAATTCGGAAAAACTTTTAGTTATATCAAGACTGCGAAGACACTTAAAAGCCATTAATGATACAGTTTCTGAGTGGCTATCTTTAGACCTTTTAAATTAAACCCTCTTAGCATGCTACTGAGGGGTTCAGGTCTGGGCTTTCGGTTGAGGAGAGGTGGTCATACCTTGCCTTCCAACCATGTAAATGATTGATATGAAACTCTTTGCCCCCAAAAATTTGCAACTGATGAAGCTACTGATGGTTACAGAAACTTGTTGACAAATGCGCAGTCATGCATGTGAAGCGAGATCCGATTCCTCTTCTCAACAGAAACCTACAAGTATTTGGGAATGTCAGAAGCATTAGGCATCAATACTGCTGACATGAAACAATCGTTGAGGGTACGCTCCTTTGGCCGCCTGAATAAGATGCTAAGCAGTCTTTGGTCAAGCGGAAACAAGTTTCGTGATAGGAAGGTCCGCGTACTGCTAACTAGCTTAGAAACCTCGACCAACATCTGAGGAGTCTTTCGTTTTGCAGCTGGATCAAGGGCTTGATTCAGAAAGCAGTAATTCTGGACAAGGCGCGTATTGTTAGGAGGTTCCTCTTTGAAAAACCCTGACCATCGGTAGTTCGAGCACGGTTCCCGATGCCGGTATGCTACTATTTTTAAATGTTTTTTTATTTATAAATATGTATTTTCTTACATACTGTTACAAGCTGGGTATAGGATAAATTATCACACTACCAATTAAACACTAAAAATCTTTATTAACACTAAACAACACTTATAACTCAATCACAAGACACAACTGATCACTAATCACTTATATATCGCATTAGTAGTTCACTTAGATCACTTCGTTCCGTAGCCAAAAGCAGACTAACTCACTCGCGAGAAATCGCTATGCCCCCGTAGAGGGGCGAGGCTGGCGGGATGTGGGTTCTACCCTTGCCCCGCGGTATCATAACATGTGCCCGTAAATACGGGCACCTCATTTGGTTGCTTGTATAGGCTCGGAGGGGGCGAGCGCGTGTAAAGTGCGCGACTCGCCAGAGTGTAATTGTCATTTTGTCCGGTAGGAGTCGCCAACGGCGCTGGGCGCTGCGCGCTTAGCTACGGTGAAACGGATGCTGGCCCCCGTCTGCACGCTCTCAGAGCTAGCCGATCGCGCTCCAGACTAGGGGCCGTAGTGTTTGAATTTGAGCGGCAATGTACTGTGTAACGCCGCCCATGTAAGCGAACGAATAGCTAGCTTGCGCCGCTCCTTCGTCGCGTGAGTAAGAATGCATGACTAACTCACTTCCGCACCCGTCGCCTATTTATATGGCCGACTCATGTTCGAGAAACTTCCACAACTTCCGTGAATCTCTAGGTAGTTCCTTAGGGGAAACCCATCCTTCGAGAAAGTTCTACAACCTTCTTGAACCTTCCAGATAGCTTTATAGTGGAACCAATCCTTCTAGAAAGGTCCAGAACTTTCTCAAAGTTTCTAGACATTTCCATTGTGGAACATACTAGGATTATTCTCGAATCTTCTTGACATACTGGATCATTCTACACTCGAACGTAATCCTAGAATGTTCTCGTAAAGCAGGCAACGTAACACTGCCCCTCCTTACACATGCTCGTCCCGAGCATCGTTAGTCCCGTAGTATCGCGCTAATCGATCTACATGTACGATCTTAGGCGCACCTCGTGGACCCTTCTGTATTCGGTAGGTGACATCGTTGACCCTGGACAATCCTGGTCACGACTCGGTATGGTCCATCCCATTTTGCTTGCAATTTCGGAGACTTCCCTTTGCTACGCACTGGGTTATGCAACCACACCAGTGAATTCTCGTCGAAACCTCTCCTGTTCGTCTTCTGGTCATAACGGGTCTTCATCTTCTCAGACATCTGTTGGCCGGATTGTCTGATATGCTCATAGACATCGTTCAACTTGTTACGCAAGTCATTTGCATAATCTTTAACACTGCGTGGTGCATCAGGGGCAGTTCCAGTGATTGAATCTGCGGACAACCGTAATTCCCTTCCAAAGTTCGCGAAGACTGGTGTCACAGTCGTACTTTCGTGGACTGCACTACGTTAGGTCAGAAGAAACGGCTGTATCCGCTTGTTGTTCATAAAATTAGATCAGATCTAAACCAAATGTTCAAGGTCAACATGCTACCCCGCAAACATGCCCGCGCGCACTCGGAAGTTTTTGCCGCGCAAGACCCCCGCGCCACTTCCCATTTAAAGCTTATTTTCTCGTAAACTACTGCAGCTACACGAAAACAAAAAATACGTGTGTATAGCTGAAAATATACAGAATCTAATTACGTTAAAACTAATTACGACAACTAGATATAAGTATTTCAAAAAAAATGAAAACTTGAGAATTTGCGTTGAATTTCAGTTTCTCCAACAAGAATTAAAGTTTTTCCAATTAGAATTGTAATTAGTATCAATAAAACCTATGTATAATTAAACTAGACTATATAAGCTTTGTTTTAATACCCATTTGTCCTTACTTTAGCACTTTATTAGTAGCCAAATTAACCAAACCAAACAACCCCTGCTCTGATCAATTCTATACCTATTGATTTTGTCGTGTTTTCGTAAAAAAATCACTAAGATTTCGTTTTTTTTCACTGTTTTATATTGCGGAGACACTAATAATTACTTAATTGAACCAATTTTCATAACACCAGCACTTTATTAACTATTTTTTCAATAATTTCTAAAAAAACATTAACAAAATACCACGCTCGACATGACGCCACTTTTACATTTCGATATTGTCGTTTCAACAGACTTTTAACCTACGATGTTTTTAGATATTCGTAAAGCTTGATTAACGAGGTTTATTTTGATATATAACACTATATATATTGGGTTAAAATAAAATAATACTCACGTTTTAAAACCAGGGAAATTATATCACAACAACTCAATACGGTGAAATTTGACACCTGACGTTTAAAACTTTTTTGACATTTAATTTTGTACGGCTGAGATTCTCGTTGTTTTTGCCATAGACGCGGAATTTAATACAGAAAATATAGAGGGCAAAACCATAGATACAGTGCGACGTGGAACATTTGTAAGTGAGTTTTTTCGGAACTAATGTTTTGGGCTACTATGGTAGCGTGGACATTTGACTGTATTTGGTTTTGGGCTACTATGGTAGCGTGGACATTTGACTGTATTTTGTTTTGGGCTACCATAGTAGCGTGGACATTTTACCGGGTATATGTGCTTGTCCCAATCCTTTTGCCTGCTTGCTACGACTTTTGCCAGATTTCTCTACAACGTTTGGTTAAAGCGTCCCACCATTCCATCAGATTGTGGGTGGTAAGAAGTGGTTCTTGTTTTGTGGGTACCCATCATTCGGCAAGTCTCCTGAAATACTTGTGATTCAAAATTCCTTCCTTGATCACTGTGAATTTCTAAGGGTACTCCAAACTTCCTGAACCAATTTATCTGCGACAGTTGTAGCTTCTTGGTTAGGAATGGCGAACACTTCTGGCCACTTTGTGAAATAATCCATGACAACCATTAAGTACTTGTTCCCACTTTCACTCTCTGAGAATGGCTCACCATTAATGCACCTCTGCCGCGTGTTTGGGGTCTTTTCACAGCCGCACAAGTGATACATTTATGACAACAGTCCTCCACATCTTCTCGACAGTGGATCCAGTAAAATCGCTCTCGGATCTTCATTAGAGTCCTTTTTACCCCCATATGTCCTCCTGAACATACATCATGGTAGAGCCGTAGAACATCCGGTACTTTGGCTTTAGGGACAACCATTTGTAGATGACACCTGTCCCCTCGAGCGTTTTCCCATTTACGGCACAAGACTCCATCCTGGATAACCAAGCTGTTCCATTGGGCCCAATAACTCTTCGTGATGGAACTCATCGCTGCCACATCACTCCACTTGGGTTTAGGAGCACCAGCTTTGATCTACTCGAAGATCGGTTTGATCTCTGAGTCATTTTGCTGAGCCTGCTGTAGGGTTTCCTTCCAGTCATCACTGAGATTCGTTCTAAGCACCCTCACGGTTGCTACCTCCTTAGTCTCTTGCCTGGCACAGTGCTTAAAATCTTCAGGACAAGGTCTTCTTGACAAGGTGTCTGCGTTACCGTGAGTTCTCCCAGTGCGATGTTCAGTTATGCAGTCGAACTCTTGCAGTAGTTCAATCCACCATCATCACAATCCATGTCGCCACTTGTCCCTCCGGATTTTTGAACTGTAATAGCCACTTCAATGCAGCATGGTCAGTTCGCAGCTGGAACTTTTGTCCCAGTAAATACACTCTTTGCAAAAAAAAAAACGGGCACCTAAGGAAATTACGTTCTCAGGACGATTTGAGTTATCATCGTTCTCTTGCCATGAAATTTAATTATTTGACGTACTCTGTATACTTATAATCGTGTAAATTAATACGCGTGAAGTGAACACCGACTATATTTTTTTTTTAAGTCGGTCAATTTTTTAAAACCGATGTACACGGCCAAACAATAAGAACGGCATAAAGACAAGATTTTTTTTTTACTTTTTTTGATTAAATAAAGTTACAAATGTATAAACCTAATAACGAGTGTGACCTCCTCTTGCCAAAATCACAACTTGAATCCTTCTGGGTATGCTTTCCACGATGTTATTAATAACGTTTTGAGGAATACGTTCCCACTCTTCTGCAATGACTCGTTTTAGCTCCCTGATGTTTTGTGGAGCAGGTTGCACTCACCTTACCCGTCTCTTTAGAACATCCCAGACATGCTCAATTGGATTGAGGTCAGGAGTTCGATCTGACCAATCTAAACGACGGATCCCAACTTCTTGCATGTTCGCTTCCACGTCGCCAGAACGGTGTGGGCGAGCATTGTCGTCCATAAAAATGGAATCTTCCCCAAGTACAGTCAATGCAGGTTGTGCATATGGAATTAGGAACTCCATTATGTACCGGTGTGCTTTTAATGTTCCATTTTCTATGAAAACTAACTCCGTACGCTGCGTCGAATTAATTGTTGTCCAAAAAAAAACACGGAGCTTCAGCCATAAGGAGTGATTTCTTCGAAAAAAACTTCCGCATAGCGTTCCCGTGGTCTTCGTAGCACTCGTCGGCGTCGGTCCTCTCCGCACAAAGAGATTCTAGCTTCATCAAAAAACAATACTTTATTCCAGTCCTCCAGAGTCCATGAAGCACAGTTTCGAGTAAACTAAAGTCGAGCAACACGGTGCTCACGGAGTAAATTAGGACCCCGAGCCGGGCGGTAACTCCTGATATTGGCAGCCAAAGCCTCCTCCTGAACGTCCACAAGCTAACTTCTACTTCTCTTCTTCAAGGCTCTTCTTCAGGTCCACACTTGATGCTTTACGGTTCCGCAACGCCTGACTCACCAAAAAGCGGTCTCTTGGTTCTGTGCATCGTTTTCTTCCCGAACCAGATCTTCTTTTGACCGAAGCGGTCTCTTGATAGTTTGATACCGTTGCCAAGTCCTCTGGACAGTTGAACGACTCACATTTAGTCGCTGAGACACGTAAGTTTGCGAACGACCTTCTTCAAGTAGGGCTATAATTTTACCGGCTCTTATCGCTTTTAACTCATATCAAAAACTGGTATTTAATGTAAAAAGAAAAATTAAATTGTTTAATTTGCAGAAAATTTCCAAAGAGTTTTAAAATTTTAGTAATCAGTAAAAATATCGTTTCAGCAATTCGCGCCATTAGTAAAGCAATTTTACAATAATCAATATTTTTCTTTTGCTCATTTCAAAATTTAAATTTAGAACGTAAAGAATCATGCCATGATGCTTCAAATGACATGCCAATACATTGTCAAATGAATAAAACCTCTTTCTTGTTCTTCTTCATTGAAATAGAGAAAAAAATCTAAGGTGCCCGTTTTTTTTTTTGCAAAAGAGTTTATTTACTGAAATGCTGCAATGTCTTTACAACGGCAGTAGCCCGTCGAGTAACGCAATGATTTCTTTGCGGTTTGGTTTGTTTAAAAATAGGTGTTTTACACAGACGTTTCTTTAATTCCTGAAATGCGACGTCGCAGCTCTTGTCCCAACAGAATTGTCGCTTTTCCTCAGTGAGTTTGTGTAGAGGTTTCGCAATGTCAGCAAAATTCTTTGCGAACCGTCGATAGTTGGAGCAAAATCCCAAAAATACTCTGACCTGTGTCCAGTCTTTCGGAACTTGCCAATTCTTGACGGCGACTACTTTCCGTCTGTCTCTTTCCTGTGATTATTCTTTCAACTCCTCGTATGTGAGGCGCACGGTCTTATCCACTGAGCTAGCATTGAACTAATATCGAACCGCTACAAGTTAATTTCTCTATCCTGAGCCTAATTTTATATATTTATATAAATAAATATTTCTTTAAGTATATATTTATATATTATACTTATATCTTATATATAAAATTCTCGTGTCACAGTGTTAGTTACCATACTCCTCCAAAACGGCTGAACCGATTTGTATGAAATTGTGTGCATATCGGGTAGGTCTGAGAATCGTCCAAAATCTATTTTATTTTTACACATAAAAAAAGCCCACGCGAACGATGTCGCGCGCAGTTATTTATTATATTATAAATGCGAAAGTTATTATATTAAAAATTTGTTTGTTACCTCTTCACGCCTAAACCAATGAAGTGATCATCCTCAAATTCTGCAGGTACGTTGTAAGGTGTACACAAACGGCCATAGGATACCTTTCATCCCGACAAAAAGTACTGATCCGAAGGAAAACAACAATAACTTTCTTATCACAATAGATGGCGCCACGTGCTGTTGTCAAATTCTAAATTTAATCGAACAATAAATTTTAAATTTACTGCTTTATTAAAAAATAAAACTGCACGCGTAGCAAGACCACTGTAGAAACGAGTTTTATCTACGGAATAATCGACATAATGACAGATAGACCATGACAATGTGGCACTTTGTCGATTTTTCCGTCGACATAGCCCGTTTCTACGGCGGTCATGCTACGCGTGCAGTTTTTGGAGCATAGTTTGTAGTTCCAGGGCTATGTGGGCAAAAAGGACTATGTCGTCGGCAAGTCGGAGATTCGTCAACCACTTACTGCCGACTTTAATGCCCTTGGTTGTCCATGAGGCTGCTTTGAATTATTTATTATTCGTTTGACGAATCTATTCGATAATATTTCGATAACCTTTTCTATAAAATAACAATCCAAACAACCAAACAATCCAAAATAACAATCAACCTATAATTAATTAGGAAAAAATAAGAAAACAAAAATATAAACATATTTAAAAAAAATTGCGATATTGAAATGTAGGTACGCACATTATATTAAAAAATAAGATAAAAAAGAATTGCGTGTATTGAGGTTCGAACCTAGAGATCACCGCGAAAGCAATGTGCGAAGTAGGCTAGCGGCGCGCTGGGCTATTCGTACTTTTATATTGAGTTTTGAAATTAAGCTTCTATACATTTATTGACGTCGCACATCGACGTGATTCAAGCGGGGCACCCCGCAGTAGGCGGGACTAAAGGGACTACTCGACCCCCCTCTTCATCTGCTTCACCCCCTCAAAAGCATGAAAGTCGCCTAGAAGAGCGCCTTAAGCGGAATTGTGAATGAACCGACGCCGCGTATAAGTCATACAAGACTTCCACGAGAGGACTTACATTTGAAGGACTTTGAATCGAGAATTTTGGAGGGTTATTGATGCTTTTGAATAAAGGAAATTAGGGATTTTGAAGCCAGTTCTTGAGTATGGGGTTTTATAATGGATGATAGAATTGGAATTCTAAAAGTCTATTTTTGAAATAAAAAACATTATCATTTTAGAAGCCTATGCAAAAGTCTTGGTAAAAATATGCATTTAAAGTTCTTTACACTTTACGTACTTTCTTTTGGCACTTGAAAGTCATTAACAGGAGCGATTCCACATAATTGTACTGAAAGAATAAAAAGGGCAAGGTTGGTTATATTCAGATTTTTCAAGCAACTGAAGATCCATACCGTGTTTACAATACGAGAAAACGATGGATTAAGTACAATTATATTTTTAAAATATTATTTATTATTCATATATTTTATTGGAGACTTAGGCAAGTCAGCCTCATCATTACTAAACCTATTCTAAACTGAACTACACAGTCAATATAAATTATCATCATCATTTCAGCTCTTTTAACGTCCACTGCTGGACATAGGCCTCCCCCAAGTTTCGCCACATTGACATAACATGGGGGGTTTTGCCATAATAGCCACGCTAGGCAGGTGGGTTGGCGATCGCAGTACGGTTGTTACAAAAGCACAGAGAACGCTGCTGCCCATTCTCTGGCAAGTCCCTTAGTCACCTCTTACGACACCCACGGGTAGATATGGGAATATAAATAAAAATAATATAAAAATATAAATTAATAAAATATAAATATAAATTATATATATTTATTATATATATTATCAATATAAATTATATTTCTCTAAACAAATCAGCAAGGAGAATTGCTATCTCCGTTAAAGGTTGGCTAAAACCTAAATGTATTATGGACCAGTATCATATTCATTTAATTTTAACGAACTGATACAATCATTATCTTATCATAATTACAAAACCTCTCCGAACAAGCAGAATGGCATATCAATAACTCGTAAATTGGTACCCAAAAGTTAGATCAAGCAAATAAACTTAATTATGTCACACAACTTCAGCCTTTGTTTTATGATGAATACGTTATTTGAGAGGCATTCCTGAAGTTTTGCTAAAATATACGAATTGTTAGCAAATTGTTCCCGGTTCTTGTAAAGTCACATTAAATTTGTCAAGTAAATGTAAACAAAATCTCGTTGGCAAAGTTTTGTATTAAAAGTTCTAAGTATCGGTGATCGGGTTAGGCATTCTTTACGTACTTCACTTTGACTAAGTTAGGTACTTTACTTTGGCTAGGTAAAACCTAAATTAATTCCTATACTGCACAATTACAAGTTATCAACGCTTGTGTCGACGCCGAGACTTGAGGTTCCAACCATGCAATAATATAGATTGTAGATGATAGGCAATTGATGAAAGAGGCATATAAATCGTTTAAACTCAGGGCCACTAAATGTTGGAATTCTGAACTAAACTCTATCGTTTAAAAAAGCAAACTGAATATCAAAACCGATTTTTCGTAAAGGTGATGTGAGGGCCAAGCAATAATTAACATAAAAGAACCCATTAACAATTCCCAACTCGTTTAGAATGTAAACATTTACAGGAATCTTACATTCACCAGTAGGTACCTCGTAAATCATTTCTCGCCACTAATTCATTTGCAAATAATATCAACCTCTGCAAATTATTCCCAAGTAATCGTTTCAAAAGAGATATCGTTTGGAAAATTTTATTCGTCCCATATCCTTAAAATAGGCCATTAGCCTTTATACAGGAGGTAATGTACGCATTTTTGCCGGCGGCGAAGTTTCCACATGGTGCTGGCATCAAAATTAGCATATCTACATGTTAGCTTACTGGCTCCCTACTTACATACTGAAATGCCTATTAGGAATTGCGCATACTGCAGACTCTTTTTGCTTTGTAAGTCCCGGATTCTCCCAAATAAGAAACGAGCGTAGCGGAGGGAAGATGCGTGCGACCAATCAGATTGATTGATATCCACATCGCGTCTCACGTCTCTTCAATGATTGGTCGAATATTGCGATTATACTTTCCGCTCCGCTCGCTTAGGTTGAAAACGGCCCTAAATTCTTATCTATTGTTGAGGTTTTCGATGGCGATAACATAATGCTACTAGACGATTCGGATAACGTCTTCATTTAGAGAAGTATCGTTAATCATAATCACAGTATGTTTTAATGAAGCGGTCTATCTTCTTCCTTCTTCTATGTTGCCTTTAAAATTCTCAACAACCTTAGTCTGTAGTCATGTAGTGCATTCCAACACTGATTGTCGGGGCACAGCGATCTTCAGACTGTTCTAAGACCAATGCTTTTTTTTGTTTTTTTTTTTTTAATGGTTGCCCCACACTAGGAAGAGTGTATAACGTGAGGTCGACACACGGAAGCGCGATTAACGCTTGTGCGACAAAACTGTAATGCGACTCACAATGTCTCTTGTATCGTGGGTGCATTTACAAACATTTAAAGTCACATACACAAACAGCCAGACCATGAACAACCCCGCGACACGCAGCGCTCAGGAGTCGGTCGCTCAACCATGGCGCCAACCGTGCCGTCGACCTTTTGGTACTGCCCATCCAAACCCAAGGTTACAATAAAGCTAAGCAGCTTTTTATTGACCTTTTTCATAATATGTCTGAGACGTTGGTCTAGTGGCCGCAATCGCGACTCCTGAGCTTGAGGTCATGGGTTCGATTCCCGGATCGTGCAAATTGTTATTGGGATATTCCATCAGGAATTTCTCAGTAGCAACCACGGAGTCTACATTTGTGTCCGTTTGATGACAATAGGCTCGCCCCCTAATACATCAGACTTAATCATAACTGGCGAAATGTGGGTGTCATCATCATCATTATCATTTCAGCCAAAATACGTCCACTGCTGGACATAGACTTCCCCCAAGAAGGCGGGGGGTTGCCATAATCGCCACGCTTGGCAGGCGGGTTGGCGATCGCAGTACGGTTGTTGCAAAAGCACAGAGGACGCTGCTGCCCATTCTCTGGGAAGACCCTGAAAAAAAAAGTGGGTGTACTCTTAGGTAAACCTCTGCCTAACACTTCGGCGACCCCACAGGCGTGTTGTTATGTTCTATTATCATAATAAGTCTATTAATATCATCTGCCGAACAAATACTACTCGACTATGAAATGCTGCTATTATTGTCGCAGATTAAATTGCCAAGTTTGCCAGAAATCCGATATGACAAAGTCTATAGACAGCGATACTTCGGAACTACAAAGATAGTTTGGAAGGATTTCCTTTAACTCACAAACTATTGTAGGGGTCCAGTCTTGTGGGATAAAGGAAAATAAAATACGAGTGGAGTCGACACAACAATCAAATAGAAATCTGTACGCCTGCCGTTTCAAATTAGTACGTCTTGTCATGTAATGTACGTTTATTGTTATTAATTATATCTTCATTACAAAAATTATGATTATTCTTTTTCGTGTTTGTATCATCATTCATCATCATTTCAGCCCAAAAGACGTCCACTGCTGGACATAGGCCTCCCCCAAATGTCGCCACATTGACATTTTGGGGGTTGTTAGGCAGGAGGGTTGGCGATCGCAGTACGGTTGTTACAAAATGCTCAGAGAACGCTGCTGCCCATTCTCTGGCAAATCCCTTAGTCGCCTCTTACGACACCCACGGGGAGATATTTGATGGACGTGTTTGTATATTTCGCTTGTTTTACAAATATACACATGTGTGTTTGAGAGTGATGCATAATATGTTACCTTTAGGTATTGATTGCTGTAACAGCCCAGTTTGTGTAGTGGTGTCAAGAGCTATTGCTAAGCATAAGGTCCTGGGTTCGGTTCCTTCTGCAGGCAATGTGTTATTAGGTTTTGCCATCAAGCCCTTTAATTACATAAAACTTGAACAAAACCGGCAAAATGAGGGTATGCATAATATAGATACATCTTTGCTTAATGTTTCAGGGACTACAGGTGCCATTTGTAATATAGGGAAAAAATCTAACATATAGGCGACTGAATCAGACGCAACCACCACCAGTAGTGGTAGATGCGAATAATAGTTGCAACTACCACCAGTGGCGGCAGACCAATGGGGGTAGACGGGAATAAACCTAGGACATAAAATAAAAAACAAACTAAAAACGCGCGGTGTGTACCCCCCTTTACCTACTACCGTAACGTTGCGTGTTCGCTAGCTATAGCCCAGTACAATGGTGCCTATTAATGTCGGCAGACACAGAAACGTACAACCGCCTTTAATCTTCAACACTTCGTTAGCGACGAAAACCTACTTCTGTACAACTCATAAACAAGCGCTAAACCTTTTTTGTACAAGCATGAAACTTTTATTTCGGGTTACTAATTAAGGTATCTACTTGAAGAAGTAAGACACCCTGAAGGAAAACTTAAGTAAATTTAAAAATAATTGATTTTTGATTTTCATTGATATCGGTGGTAATGGTGATAAAATATTTTTTCTTTCGGGTTATATACAAAGATATTTTTTGTTATGCCAAAAGCTGTTATACACTAGTTCATCGTAAAATTTTATATAAACAAGCGGCAGAATTTATTTAACAATAAAGCAAGAATCAAAATCTCGCAAAGATGGCGGGACGAGCTGGACAAGACTAGCGACACTGGTCGTGTGTGTATCGCATGGTCCACATTGGCCCTGGATCAAAATAACTGGAAGTCATGGGGAGAGGCGTTTGCCCATCAATGAGCATTTTTTTTTTTTTGCTTTATCTTGCTTTAGCTTTTGTATTAAGCAGATTTATTGTCGGGCCTTCTGTCGGGAGTTCTGTATGGTGTCGGACGTAAAGAATAGCACCGTAAGAGGCGACTAATGGACTTAGCAGAAAATGGGCAGCAGCGTTCTCTGTGCTTTTGTAACAACCGTACTGCTATCGCCAACCCGCCTGCCAAGCGTGGCGATTATGGCAAAACCCCCCCTTCTTGGGGGAGGCCTTTGTCCAGCAGTGGACGTCTTTCGGCTGAAATGATGAATGATGATTGTCGGGCCTACGCGGACAGCCTAGGCGACAATAAGTCTGCTTAAGTACTAACGCTGTAACATCCCATACTTAAGTACTAACGCTGTAACATTCAAATATTGTGATATTGTGTGATTTTAAAAGAGTAACCATGGATGGAGTTTCATCCCGGTTCTTCTCCGTAGGAAAAGGACGGACCAACCCGAACCGTGCACCTTTTGTCGACGTTTTATAAGTGCCCATGTAGTATTTTGATTTTGAACAGTAGTAGTTAGTTCACATCGCACACATGTTTGTAGATACATTTTAAATGTAAGTAAAGATGTAGGTAAAAGTCGAAATGTCCATTACATATTCAAAACGATAGCGATTGGCTTAAAGGTAAAATATATTATTCGCTCCCAAAGTCCATATTATACATTCCAGAAAGTCAGAAAGACGTGAAAGGTTTGATGTTTATCATCCAATCACACCGTAACGGGGGAATGGAATTTAGATAAATCTTGGTATAAAACCACGATATGAGCACGTATATATACTAGCTGTTCCGCGCAACTTCGTCTGCGTCAAATTTTCTCCGTTTTCGCAATATTTTTCATTGCTGCTCCGCTCCTATACAGCGCCATCTATTGAATACTTACTCAATCCAGTCATCAGATACCGCCATCTGTTAAAGCAGCGTTCTCTGTGCTTTTGTAACAACCGTACTGCTATCGCCAACCCGCCTGCCAAGCGTGGCGATTATGGCAAAACCCCCCCTTCTTGGGGGAGGCCTTTGTCCAGCAGTGGACGTCTTTCGGCTGAAATGATGAATGATGATTGTCGGGCCTACGCGGACAGCCTAGGCGACAATAAGTCTGCTTAAGTACTAACGCTGTAACATCCCATACTTAAGTACTAACGCTGTAACATTCAAATATTGTGATATTGTGTGATTTTAAAAGAGTAACCATGGATGGAGTTTCATCCCGGTTCTTCTCCGTAGGAAAAGGACGGACCAACCCGAACCGTGCACCTTTTGTCGACGTTTTATAAGTGCCCATGTAGTATTTTGATTTTGAACAGTAGTAGTTAGTTCACATCGCACACATGTTTGTAGATACATTTTAAATGTAAGTAAAGATGTAGGTAAAAGTCGAAATGTCCATTACATATTCAAAACGATAGCGATTGGCTTAAAGGTAAAATATATTATTCGCTCCCAAAGTCCATATTATACATTCCAGAAAGTCAGAAAGACGTGAAAGGTTTGATGTTTATCATCCAATCACACCGTAACGGGGGAATGGAATTTAGATAAATCTTGGTATAAAACCACGATATGAGCACGTATATATACTAGCTGTTCCGCGCAACTTCGTCTGCGTCAAATTTTCTCCGTTTTCGCAATATTTTTCATTGCTGCTCCGCTCCTATACAGCGCCATCTATTGAATACTTACTCAATCCAGTCATCAGATACCGCCATCTGTTAAAATCGTTTGGAGCTAAAAGATAATTGTGACTTAATTTGCAATAAAATAATATTGCGACTATGAATTGAGATGTAAGCTATCCTATCTTTCAAGTTGATTTGGTTTCAAGTTCAAACTCTCTCTGCACACGGCGTGCAAATTTCATTAAAATCGGTTAAGTAATTTAGGAGTCCATCCCGTGTAAACAATGTGACGCGTAATTTATATATATATGTATTAATATTATATTGGTAACTAGGTTATGCCCACGGCTTCCTCCTCGTTTTGTTCGGTAATTGTCCCACGAGATCGTACTACCGGGATAAAAAGTATCCTATGTGTATTCCAGACTATTATCTATTCTTGTGCAAAATTTCATCCAGATCCATTCAATAGTTTTTACATGAAAGAGTATCAAACATCCTGACATCCGTCGTCGTCCATCGTCATAATATTAGCCAATCAGTAAGTTGGTTACACGGCTCACTCCCCAAGATGCGTCAAAGCGGCTTGAGCCGGTAGCCTCCTTTCAGTTTGGAAGACGGGACTCGACACCGCCTCCGACTATTCGCTTTTATTGCATGAACAGCTCTTTATGACCGTCTCAAGCCGAAAAGTGTGGACACTCCCGAACGCTTTTCTAGAAAAAATATGCACCTTATGGTACATGATTAGTAGACTTCAAAATCAATAAAATTGCAAGCAAAGCCACAGCCACAGCTAGTCCAGTACAAATTACTTTTCCACTTGACAGTGCATTCATAAAGTATGAGCCTGTGATGGATTAATCCAGTTAGTGGCACTCAGCTTGTCTCCGACGGTGCCTCGTTTGACTAGCTCGCTCCAGTGGCTGTGCAACGTTCCAGTACAGTATTTCTGTTGAAGCCACGTTTAATATTCCTGGCTAAAAGGTCGTATGGCTCAAATATGTTTTGTTTTTTTTTTGTAAGGGATGTACTCTTTATGGTTTTTGTTACTATACACTCAGAAATGTATGTTCAGTCTGGCCTAATATTTACATGTTTTTTTTTGTCTTCTGTAGACGAAGATTTCAACTAAAAAGAGAGAGAAATGCAACGTGTTTTTATGTAAAAGTTTCGCTTGAGCTCCCACACAGTAACATACTCGTAATAATATCTACCATACTTTCTATTTGTACTGTTTATTTTAATTCTAATTCTAGTCTGGTGAATGTATACTTTTAATACGTATACATATTAGTTGGTTATTAACAATTTAAATAAGTAATTAAATATAACAACTCCAATATTACGTCTTTTTACTAAAATACGAATGTTAATTTTGACAGAGAAGGAGAATTCACAAACCTTTGAAATTTACTTCCCATGTTGTTGACTAAAGAATCTTAGCAAAAGCAAATCTTCATCAGTCCTCCACCACCAAACATTAGAATTACCGCTCACTTGATCCATTTCGTCGAAGTTACAATGGTTCTATTATCCGAATTGATATTATCAGTACGGTCTACCTCTAATTTGGAACTAGCAAACTTAGTTCCCTCCAGGGATAGACGGCAGGCCAAAATAGCAGTCGCTCAGAATAAACGAAACCAATATATATTATGTCAAGTAGATGAACGAATGCTTTATTAACCTTTTAAATTCTATTCTATTCTTAGCGGCACGAAAAAATAGTCTAAGTGACTTAAAGATTTGAATCCTCTGAGGAGCAAACAAATAATTTAACGCATTGTATTCAGTGATATTGAAAATGCCTCGTTGGTCGAGTGGTTGGATGCGCGACTGCTGAGTATGAGGTCCTGGGATCGTTTTCCGGATTGGCCAAAGTGTTATTGGGTTGTTCCATCAAGAATTTTAAAAATACCTAGGTTGATGGAATAGGCTCGCTTATTAATTACATGGGTGTAAAATATAACTAGTGTAATATGGGTGTACTTGTTAGGCATACCTAAAATAAATAAATACATACCTCGGCCTAAACTCTTCGGGTTACAAGGTGTGATGTTAAGTGATATTCACAGTCACAGGGAAACCTACTGTGAGTTTCAGGAATCACTGCATGGAATGTACTTATTCGATTGAATTCGATTCTATTCGATTCTATTCGATTCTATTCGATTCTATTCGATTCTATGCGATTCTATTCGATTATATTCGATTATATTCGATTATATTCGATTATATTCGATTCTATTCGATTCTATTCGATTCTATTCTATTCTATTCAATTCTATTCGATTCTATTCGATTCTATTCGATTCTATTCGATTCTATTCGTTTCTACTTGATCCTATTCGATTATGTTCGATTCATATCATACACATATCTTCCCGTGGGTGTCGTAAGAGGCGACTAATGGACTTGTCAGAGAATGGGCAGCAGCGTTCTCTGTGCTTTTGTAACAACCGTATTGCGATCGCCAACCCGCCTGCCAAGCGTGGCGATTATGGCAAAACCCCCCAAAATGTCAATGCGATACTTGTGGGAGGCCTATGTCCAGCAGTGGACGTCTTTTGGGCTGAAATGATGATGATGATATTCGATTCGATTCGACTCTATTAGATGCTATTTTATTCTATTCGATTCTATTCCATTCGATTCGATTCGATTCTATTCAAATAACAACAGTTGTAGGAAATTGTAGTGTAAATTTCATAAACTATTAAATAAATATATATGATAAATGGTTTGTTTCATAAATAGGTTTTCGTTTCTTATATGTTCATTTATTAACCCGTGGACAATGGTGTGGGTCATATAATGTTTACCTTATTATGTAACGGTTTTTTTTGTCCCTGATAAAATAAAACTTCCCCTGAAAATTCGCATTAGTGGGCAAATAGTTAGCTAACAATTTCTTTAATTCAGTCTTCTCGTAGTTTCACGGCCTCCCGAGAGTAGCTTTACCTCACCTCTATCTATAAATCTTTTATCACATCAATTAGTCTATGACTCTGTGAATCCGACCAAGGTTTCCTGTGCGCGGCGAAAATTTCCTTTATCTAATTGTTTAAATATTTATCAAATCCTACCTACTAATAACATATGTGTGAAATTTACTAGAAGATCATATTATTACAGAGGAATAGTCAGAGAAATCAATTGTTTATTAATTGGTACGCCACCCTAGGTTATAGTATGACCATTTAAAGTGTACAGTTCAAGATGGCGTTGGTTGTCAAGAAAATTTGCATAGTCTTATTTTAGTTCTATGTTTTTCCCCATTTCATTTCATACCTGCAACTGTCAAAGACTATGATTTGAACACGGTCAATTTAAGTTGCAAGTTAATTTGATAAACAATTTATTCCCCTCACTATACATTTTCAATATTGCCTGACTTGCCTGGTGGTCTGCCATGACGTCTTAAAGTAGTATTGTTTTAATCTTATTCCAGTGTGTAAAAGAGATAGCGCTAGACGTCCTGTATAGCTCTGTCTCTTTCTTACACAAAATGTCAATAAAACAATACTGCTTTTCGACGTCATGGTCGCTCCACTAATCTAGCTCGAGTTTACTTTTACGCTAGCACAAGCACGTATGATTACTTGCCAAAAATAACGTCTTGCCTGCTCGGAAGTTTCAGTGGCGATAAGGAACCAGGTATGCATAATACATGGGTTCACAAGAGTGCCATGTTTCGGCTGCTCAGTGCTCTTCCTGCTGCGGACGTGCCTCGCCGGTGCCTCATATGTGGGTCAAGCTCGATAAAGTATCGTGGTACCGTCTTATAATAGTCTGGTTTACTGTGTAGAGATAGGTGGCACGATCTTGATAGAAGCATAATTTTCTTACTATTGTGACTTTAATTGTTACAGCACGGATGACAACATTTGTGTCACTTGTTTGATCTAGTCTTTTTGTGATATTTTCTTCTTTTTGTTTTTGTATACACTCTTTTTCTTATTTACCTATAGTTTGTAAATGTGTGGACATTGTAGGCGTTATAGATTCATAGATCCTTGGTAACTTTTTATCTCGTTCTACGTAAGCAACGACTTATTGTCGAGCCTACGATTTCCTCCCACACTTTAGTACTAACGCTGTAACAGAAATATTGTAAAACGAAATGATTTTTAAAGAGTAACCATGGAGTTTCTTGCCGGTTCTTCTCCATAGGAAACGACCAACTCGAACCAAGCACCTTTTTGTCGACGTTTTTTAAGTGCCCATTGTAAAATAAAGATATTTTGATTGATTGATGGTTTGAATTCACATCGAATCTACATATTTAGAAGGGTGTAAATATACCGTTAACGAAGCTGAAAGGCGTTTGTTCACCCCGTCATTTCGATATTTTTTTTCTGGACCTTACCAGGGATCTCTCTGGGTCAGGACAGAGGATACTTTTATCGTGATACCCGTGGGATAATTTCCGGCGTTGCAGTGAGCACAGCTTATTTAAGAAGAAATGAATGGTCATTTCTTCTTAAATAAGCCTCATTATGTACCTAGCCTTTTCCCAACTATGTTGTGGTCAGCTTCAAGTTCACCTTCGCAACCCAGCTAGTACTGGGTAATACGATACCCCTTGGTAAGACTGACTTTCGTGCCTCCGACTACCTGTAACGACTTTCAAAGATCTACAAATGACAGCCGGAGCAACGACTGGAGTAATCTTGGTGTGTTATGGGTGGTCATCCATCCACGGACCAACTTTTGCTTACCAGCAGCATTATAACTTTGTGCAAACACCAGAATTATGAGCAAATCCATCTCAAATAAAAAAAACAGCACCAACTGGCACTAGAATTATAGTAGTAGAATAATTTTCACTGTGCACTCTCTCAAACTCTGCTAAAGACATCTTCAATTAATGCTAAGTATGTATAAAGGCTCGCCTTTAGATATCTATGTCTATACTCTAAATCTGTGTACATACATACATATTCCATGTACACTCAGATTTACCTGTGACAGAATTCATACATATGTATACAATTTATGTACAAGTTTACCGGTGACGCGTCTGCTACAACCGTGCCGTGTTTGTCTTGCAAGGTACAATATCTGAAGCTCGGCTACCGGTGACAAAGCGGTTTTAACCCTGATACTGCTCCATATATATCTGTACATTGCGTTCGGTTGCATAAATTTCCGAGTTTACGATCGGCTTGTGGCGATGTGGCACAATATTGGAATTTCTTAACCTAACCCAACATGCAGTTATATCCAAAACATCTCAGGTCTTATTTCTTTGGCAGTATTTACATACTTACATAACATAATGCTTGTATTCCTCGAAGGGTTAGGCAGAAGTATACTTAATAGTACTTCACATTTTACCAGTTAACAGTATGTTTAAGTCCCAAGTAAAAACAGGTGAGCCTATTGCCATCCCAATCGATCTCCGGGGTTGCTACGAAAAAAGTCTCAAAGTTTGTATTGTTCAATCGTTGTTAAAATTTCAGAATGTAGCCACCGGTAACAACGTATTAGTTTCGTAACTACGATGACTTTCTAAACTGACAGTGACCAGGGACGCGGACATAATAGGATATAGCCTTCTGGAATATTAGAAAATGTCTGTCTATAAATAGAGCTACAATTTCGCCTAGACTAAAATATTCCTGTCCAGATTATTCCGAAACTTTAACAACTGACAAACTTCATTAATCTTTGTTCTGCTGTACTGATGTACGAAGAATTAATATATTTTCTGAATGAATATTCATAGATATTAGGACAAAAGGTTGCCCGGATGGTTTGGTAGACATTCTTAATATATGATTATATGTGAAAATACTGTGTGTGACCATTCAATCCCTGGTATATCAACAAAAGCAAAGACTGATTGACAAAACCTCGAAAGAAAAGACTGCGCTGGTATAAGTTTACGAAAGAAAAGAAAATATATTTAATTCTGTTAATGATAAGTCTCAGTTTATATAAGGCAAAGGTGTAAAAACATTCCTTATCGTGTTTTTCCATTTATATTTTCTCAGTAGAAGCCACAGAGGCTGGATTTGTGGTTGGTTGATAGCAATAGGCCCCCTATTAGATGGGAATTAGACATAACCGGTGAAATGTGGGTGTGCCTATTAGGTACACCTCTGCCTAACCCTTCGGGGATTACAGGCGTGATGTAATGTTATGTTAAAACCGAAATTCTAGTCCAAACATTGTTTTGAAGCCAATCCCGGGCTTCCTCACAGCAAATTACAACTAGCACAAGTATGATCCTATTCACATACAGGAAAACTTGAGATTTAACTACGAGTGAGCCACCCGGTGTTCACTAATTATTATCTGACATGAGGCCGGTGTTGCCAACTTAATTAAACTATTGCTACCACGCAGTGGGTAGAACTTATCCCTGCAGCGTTCATGTGTACTTAGCACTTTATATAATTAACTACGTTGCTCATAGTGAGCCCAAATTTAGGGATTATTATTTTAGGGCAGATTAATTATTTTGTCTCACGAGATGTCAGTTACCGTGTTCTATTTGTTCGTCGAAATATCATGAATTTTGTGTTGCTCGTAGAACTATCATTCGCAGGTCTGCTGGAAGAAATTTCTTTTGAAATAAGCAGTACCTTTGTGCTCTTGTATCTTAATGTATTGTTCTTTTAAGTGTTTTGTGTGTACATAAATAAATAAATATCATTATGGAACTTTTTTCTTGAAGGCAGTTAGATTTACATCTAGAATTGCGGATTTTTCCAAGCAAAAGAACATTAAGGTTGGAGGCTTTTTTTACTGTTCTCTTGAACCCATTTGCATAGCAAGAACGGACTAAGTATACGTAATAAGCTACAAACTTTTTATTCCCCGCCTTATTCTTGTTTCGTCTCGAATGGTCCCGATATCTTAGCTTGTATAAGGAATTGAATTCGCAGAAACACAAAAGGGACCCCTAAGTCTATCTATTTTAAGATGGCCGAGACAAAATTTCTCTGTATTACGTAAATATTTAATGCGGCAGCGGCCAGACGACGCTACTGGGACGTTACCTGAAAATAAATGATAACTGAAGTGGAATCGAAAATGGAACCTGCGGATAAATAAAGGTTTTAACCTAATTCCATCAATCACCATTTGATTGTGTTGATAACGAAAATTAAAATAAACCCTGATGGAAATTGGAGTTCTGAACAGCTTTTCCTCGAAACTTTTCCCGTAGAAGTGAGTGAAAACAGATTAAAGTTTTGAGATGGTTTTCGGACGGCGTTTGATTTTCTTTGTCGAACTCCAAAACGTGACGTGAAAACAAACTAACTTTTTACGTGTTAAAAGCTGAACATGATTCTTTGCAAAAAGCGGACCATTTTTTTCGCCTATCCACGAAACCAGATCGAAATTCACTCAACTGTTTTTCATTGAATGCACATACGTGTAAGAAAACGCACTGGGTCTTTGATACACAGTTTATTTTAATCATTTACAGATTTTCACTTTCTTGATTCCACTTGAATCAATGAATCTCACCAATTTGTGGTGCCTCACCTTACTAACCATACTAACCATACTATCCATACTATCCATACTAACCATACTAACCATACTAACCATACAAACCATACTAACCATACTAACCATACTAACCATACTAACCATACTATCCATACTAACCATACTAACCATACAAACCATACTAACCATACTAACCATACAAACCATACTAACCATACTAACCATACTAACCATACTAACCATACTAACCATACTATCCATACTAACCATACTAACCATACAAACCATACAAACCATACTAACCATACTAACCATACTAACCATACTATCCATACTAACCATACTAACCATACAAACCATACTAACCATACTAACCATACTAACCATACTAACCATAACTGGTGATTCTAGCTTGTTATAGGTGTTTACCTTTTACTACCATACTATCTGATTAACGAAGCTAAGCTACACTTTTCAGAACTAAAATAACAAGAAATCTTCTGCAAGAATCTCTTAACTCAACCACTTAGGATCTTATACAACATAACTGCGTGACAATACGTCAATTTGATACATCCACAATTTATTGATCTGTATTTATTGATCTCCATGTCCGAATTATTGTTATCCACATTACACTTGTCCACTGACTGATACACAAGTAAAGTTTTTGTATGCCTTTGGTAACGCGATATGGACCTGGACATTTTGAAACCAAATTCTTACTCTCCCCTTTCTGACATACTTCTCTTTCCACCCCAAGTAGCTGTCCAACGTCAAACTGATAAGGGGGAACTCTGGCCTTATCAAAAATTTGTTTGTCTGAGCACGAACTGTTTTGTTTCGTTACTTTGTTTCTTATATAATTAATGTTACTTAAATTTGTATCATCATGTTTCTGAACTGGTAAAGCCAGTCCATGCTCAGTCAGCCCAGTATCGCAACCCAAATAACGATTGTGATGGAGTTTTACCTACTGCTGTATTAATTGTATTATTTAAGCCCCGTTGTACTTGTAGTAAGTAGTCATCCCATAGTCTCATCTTTTCCGAAAGTCATGGCCTTTAATGAATCTAATACAGTCCTAATATAACGCTCTACCTGACCGATCGCGCAAGGAATAGCGACAGCATTTAAAATACGCTTTTAAGGTGGTCCCGTTGATCATCCCGCCGCCGTTTTTTCAATAGATGGCGCTGTAGTCTTGCATTTGGGTATTATTTATGATTACGCATAACTAAAATATATTTGATGGACAATATTCTATTTGCGTAAACTAGCCTTTTGTCTTGATTTTTCCACATATACAGCTTACTTGTTAACTCTTCTCAAACGGAGATTTTCGAAATTTCCACCAGCCGTCTCAACTTCATATCTGTACACACCATGCACACACACACATGCACACGTAAATGGTTAATTTCTGAACCGCTAGATGGCATTGTCATCAAAAACGTTTAATTAGGAAACATGCAGATATCATATTTATCAATATTTTGTGACAAAAATGTTTAAAAAAAAACATACAAGAAGGGCCACTGCAACGTTTTTATTTTAGTTACTATTTTTTTTACAATAATTACCATTCTAAAGTACCTACCTAACTTGAAACGGAATGTCTCTCGTTTGATTGACGTTTTCTCTGTTGGGAACAATAAACATTCAATGTGCGAAAATCTTTTGTATTTTCTCTACTCGAATCTACCGAAAGTTAGCAGACATGGTTGTAGGGACTAAACTTCTAGGTACGGTATGTAAACATCACAAGGAGATTATATTTTATACATCAGCTTCTACACATCAACAAGAGAATCTTATGTTCTGGTTCTGGAATCTCAAATTAGTTGTCATAAATGTGTTGTGTAAGTGTACCATTTGATAAAAGCATTGTGTCCGTTTTCAATGCCGCAATGAAGTTCTGTTCAAACAAAATATGAATGTGGTTATGTTGTGTTTACACAAATTATATAACTATTGTAAGTAATGCTTTTTATTCAAGTAGTATTAGTATTCATTAACCCAAAGTAAAGAGCCTGTCAGGGTTCGAACATACAACCTACAATTCATTAGTCAAGGCCATTTCCACTAGGCTGTCACTGCCCCCCTTTTCAACTAGGTACATAATACAATAAATTGTTTATAAAAACAATCAAAGTCAAATCATATAAGCACTTATAAGGCAAAAAAATACAATTGATACAAACTCAAAGCATTTATTTAAATACCATTTACAGGCAGTTTTGAACTGTCAAAGACTCATGGAGAAGAACGTACGGTCAGTGGGTCGTCTTAGGGGTGCAAGAAACTCCATGGACACTCTTTTTAAAAACAAGTTGTTACAAAATCCTGGTTACATTATTTTTTTTGCTTCTACATGCGAGAACAATGTATAACAATTTAATACCTACAAAGATTAACTAGGTGACCTAGCAGTTAAGAGATGACCAGTCTCGAATAACGGCGGCCATTCTGCTCAAACAGTTGTAAAGAAGCTGTATGATGCAAGTGCAACACACGTGCCAACATTAGCGACCCATACCATGACAAATTCTCAACTGCCATGCTCGTTAGTGTCACCTAAGAAAAAACTAAAACTATTTGCAAAAAAAAACTGTCTTCAAAAAGCAAAAATGTGAAAAATAACTTTAGCTTCAGAAGTCGGTGACATGTTTGTTTTCAGTTTTTTTGCCACCAACTTCTCTGAAACTAAAGTTATTTTTCACTTTTTTGAAGTTGCTTTTTTTCTATTTTTTTTTAATCCATATTTAGTTGTAATATCCTAATAAATTATTTGCTATGAATGTAAATACATTGTTAACAATACATAATGATAGTAATATGCTTATCACCATAGATAGGAGTAGGTAGAATGATTTTTGGTACTTGTATCATAAATGCACACAGAAAGAATAACATGGATAAGCCATTTTTCCGGAAAGTAATTCCGGTAATTCCAGACTCAATTAAATATTGTTAATGTTGGTAGTGATATTATTACTACTCAATTCAAAATTTAAAGGAAGGTATCAAAACTAAATTAATTTATTATTTATCTGTTGAATAATAAAAACAATCGAATTCCGATCGAAGCATTAATATTAGTAACCATGGATCAGCTGGTTCGTACCAAGATCAGGGGTTATGACCTGGCCAGCTGATGAGTACTGAGGTCAGGGGTCTAGGTCTCTATCTAGGTCAGCTGATAGGTATATCGGTCGGAGGTCATGACCTGGTCAGCTGAAGGGCTCTGTAGATACCTAATATGGATTGCTTATTTTATTAAATAAGTATGTTTACTTTTCCCCGGGTTATGCAGCGGTCGCTCAAGAGAGTCAAGACTTCACGCCGCCGCGCGCCGTGCCGTCGCATGCTTACTTGAAAATTCATCGCAGTTTATGTCCGATCAATTATATTCCGCAGCAGCGTAATCAGCCTATAATGTTCCCACTGCTAGGACACAGGCCTGTAATCCACCACGCGGGCCTAGTGCGGGTTTGTCTTATGTCCGAGTGGATACCTAATATAAAAATTTTAAATTAGTTCTACCAACATATTTATTTCTTCTAAATTACTTACCTACCTGTTTTCTTAAATTTTTGAGGTAATAATGGTACTATCGATACTCAATATCACAAAATGTAATCACTGTTTTTATCAAAACAAGTTTGTTTTCTTATTACCTTACTACGTACGTACCTAATAGTACCTACATTACTGCCGCGGTTTATAATGACTACTTTGCTGGTCGCGCTGATTATGACTGACAGCGCAGCGTAGCACAGCGCAGCGTAGCGCAGCTCCAGGCCGACACAGCGCGGTCAGCGTGCAGCACTTGATGGACGAGCTGAGATAATGGCCTCGACCTACGGGGTCGAGGACATTACAGCGGGGACAGCAAGGGCTGCAATGATGGCCAAGCTGAAAGGCCTAGAGCGTAGCTAGGCTAGCTCGAGGCAATCATAGCGTGACCAGCGAAGCAGTCATTGTGGGCCAAGG
The DNA here is from genome assembly GCA_949152445.1 of Cerastis rubricosa. Lineage (NCBI taxonomy): Eukaryota > Metazoa > Arthropoda > Insecta > Lepidoptera > Noctuidae > Cerastis > Cerastis rubricosa. The sequence continues at coordinate 9,327,795 of OX424547.1, forward strand.
TTTGTATAGTGCTTTACTCAAAAATGCAAGTACCTAATCCTAATAAAACCAGCAAGTAATTTAAATAAAAAATATATTAATAAACTAGAATTTTAATTAAAATGACAACAGTACAGTTACTAAAATTCAACACCGTCTTTCCGGGTTTGATATCTAAATCAGGCCTCCGTCACTCCATGTACTTGCGCGCTATAAGTGCCTACCGCCCAGCCGAGCGGTCTCGGTCCGCCGGCTTATCAAATTCAGTGCGGTTTTCGCCTCGCAAGCGAAGCGCGCGCACGCCGTTCAATTTTAATAGTGCTGTTCGTTCGTACGCGTATTACGATGCCGTGTGGTGCCTATAATTATGTTTTATCTAGGTTTCTTCCACAGTCAGCACCAATATATAAAACAAAACAAACTTACAAATATAATAAAACAAACTTTAAAAAAGAGTACCGACTTCAAAACACTAAACCGTAAGAAATAATTTTTTCTTTGATGTCGGTGCTTTTTCGATTCGTAATTACCAGCTGTTAGCACTACCATAAAAAAAAAATTATTTCTTACGGCTTAGTGCTTTATTTGAAGTCGGTTCTCTTTTTTTAAGGCTTTTTTTTCATTTCTAGTGAACATCTCCGAAGATCATCATCAAACTAAGAAGTATTTTTTTTTTTGTATTTTTTTTTGTTTTTTTTTTGTGTTTTTAGTGTTTTTTTATTTTTTTATTTTTGTTTTGTCAGAACATATTCACAGTTCTCAATAACATAGATAAAAAGTTATGTTAATTTAATTTTATCGAAGGGGCAGCCCTGCGATTACTGTGGAATCGCGCGGTGCGAAGCAATCACTGCTGTACGCTTGAGCATTTAGGCGCATTTTAGCATACAGTGGTTGTTGACGCGAGGGAGTAGGCAATTATCGTAATAGGTATTGGATGTTTTCTACTGAGTGAAGTATCTGTCCTAATCTGTGTCTAAATCTAAACTAATATTATAAAGAGGAAAGATTTGATTGTTTGTTTGTTTGTTTGCATTGAATAGGCTCCGAAAGTACTGAACCGATTTGAAAAATTCTTTCACTGTTGGGAAGCTACACTATCCGCGGGTGACATAGGCTATATTATATTTTCAAAAAAATTAGGGATCCTTACTAAAACTGCAATTATGTAACCCAAGGTGTATAAAAATTACCTAAAATATTCTTTACATCGCGTGCGCTGCGAAAACTATTGATGATAGAATAAAATAATGTGTTACGACTTTGCAGAACACATCATTATTTACAAAAAGTGTCGCGACAGCATATGTCTAACTATTATATTTATGCCACAATAAGTGTTCTTTTATTTAAAAAAATATATTTTAATGCCGCCGTTAGAAAAGGCTCTGTATTTGTATCTTGGTATTAATCCTTATCGAAATAAATTACTTCATATTCAAGACTGTTTCAATACCTTTATAGAACTGTTTGAATTATTCAATTCGAACATTCCATTCGAAAGATATCACGAGTTTAAAAATGTAAGTATTAGAAAAAAGTTGCGTGGTCGCCGCTCACCCTGCTCAGCTGGCTAGGCATCACCTAATACGATGTAGGCGTCACTGGAGTACGGGCCGTTCGGGAGGGGAATATTCAAACTTTGTTTATAATTATTATTTTTTAGTTCATCATCATTCAACATTTCAGCCAAAAGACATCCACTGCAGGACATAGACCTCCCCCAAGTGTCGCCATTGACATAAGTAAGGGGGGTTTTGACATAATCGCCACGCTTGGCAGGCGGGTTGGCGATCGCAGAACAGTTGTTACAAAAGCCCACAGAACCCTGCTGCCCATTCTCTGGCAAGTCCCTTAGTCGCCTCTTACGACACCCACGGGAAGATATGGAATGGTGCTATTCTTTACGTCCGACACCATACAGAACCAAAAAAATTATCTGTGGTGTGAAATTCTGTATGGTGTCCATACAGATTTTCACACCACAGAGACTTTTTTTAGTTACCTGACGCAAATAGAAGGGTTTATTTATGTTTGTGTATTGTTAAATACCCGTGCGAAGCCGGGGCGGGGTGCTAGTTACTAATAGTTTGCGATTTAGTTAGTTTGAGTTGACGGCAAGGTCGACTTTGCTCGAACAAGGTTGTCAAAATAATGACCACAATACATGCATTCTTGAGTAATGTTACTTTTTAGTGTCCACGACGCTGCGACGGTTTGTGACATTTTCGTTGTATTGTAGGTACATATGTAATTATAACAGTAGGTACGCACGACCGCTGATCAAGGTATGAAAAAACCAGTTTATGCACGGCACGGCTTCGCACAGATAGATATAACACAACAATTTCAAAATTAAAAATTTAATACCTACATAATCATTTCTTGACATTGATTCCTCTCCCGTACGGCGGTACGGCCCGTGCCCGCCAACATCGCTTTATTTATAACTAGCGACCCGCCCCGGCTTCGCGCGGGTGCAATGCAGATACTAAATATACTACAGAATGTCTGTCGACATCACATTGGAAACCTCTAACATTATCAGTGTTTCTCTACTATATTATGCATATATTATACTTATAAACCTTCCTCTTGAATCACTCTATCTATTAAAAAAAAACCGCATCAAAATCCGTTGCGTAGTTTTAAAGATCTAAGCATACATAGGGACAGACAGCGGGAAGCGACTTTGTTTTATACTATGTAGTGATACGTCATTGACTGTAGGTAATGAAACAAACTTTTTGTTTTTAGATCATTTGGAAAGCCTGTTACTCTGAGCAATTTTTAACATAGGAGGTCGACGGCTGCTTATTTTTTTTTTACCTAATATTTTCGTCTGCAATCATAATGTATAATTTTGTATACCTAATCAAATATAAATCAAATTGACACAGAGACTGGAAAAAAATCTTTGTTTTATTTATTTAACGCTAATTTTGTCTGCGCTTATATGCAGTTTAATTTAGAAAATCGATTCAAATCAAATCAAATCAAATCATTTATTTCAAATAAGCCAGTTACAGGCACTTTTGAATGGTCGAACAACAATAAAAATTAAGCTACAGTCCCAGTCACAAGACATAATAACTGTGAAAGTACTGTAGTTGCCCATTCCAAGGCGTAGATCTCTATGGAGAAGAATGGGCAAGAAACTCCATGGACACTCTTTTAAATCAGAATCTTGTTACAAAAACCTTGGTTACATCATTCATGTTGAGATGGTACATTATGTGAGAACGATGTAGCAAGACTTCACGTTAAAAGTGTCCATAGCAAAAACAAAAAAAAAAACATTCAGAAGATAAAATAATTAGTTCGAAATAAGCCGTGGCAGCTAAGAGACGACCAGGCACAACTGACAGCGCCCGTTCACGAACATGACGCATGGATCAGCCATCATTCAACTCAACCATTTTGAAGGGAACTAAATGACCCGACACACACGCCGCCATCAGCGTGACATTTGAGTGAGCATGACATACTCTCAACCGCCAGGGCACATTCAAGTCAATAAAAGACGTAGGTTTCCAGTAAATGATAGCTATCTAGTACATAGGACTCACACAATATGGGCTATGCGATTATATAATACTAAATTAATTGAATTTATACAATTCAAAGATAGTTGTACAATCTTCAGCAGCTCCAACAATACTATTAAATGCTATCAATTTATGCGAACCTGTCCTTGTGGAGCAGGACCGGCATGGAGCCAAGCATTATTATCAGCGATATAATCGTCCAATTTGTAATAAGCCTGCTTACAAAGTGTGCGTTTAATGCATGTTTTAAATTTCGTCTCACTCAGTTCAAGAATACTCTGTGGAATTTTATTATAGCATCTTAAACAGTACCCCATGAAAGATGAGTCTACTTTAGCGAGTCTGAAGCCTGGCTGAACTAATTGATCTCTATTTCTAGTATTGTAATTGTGTCTGTCACCTCTTTTACTAAAAAGATGCAGATTTTTTCTTACGTACATTATGTTTTCGTAAATGTATTGGCAATGTACCGTCATGATGTTAATGTCCTTAAACAGTTCCCTTAGAGAATCGCGCCTACGGAGATTATATATGGCCCTGATGGCTCTTTTTTGCAAAATAAAAATAGACTCAATGTCTGCAGCCCGTCCCCATAACAAAATGCCGTAAGACATTATACTATGAAAGTAACTAAAATAGACCAATCTCGCGGTATCAACATCGGTATATTGACGGATTTTTCTAACAGCATATGCTGCTGAACTTAACCGCCCCGCAAGAGATGTTAAATGAGGACCCCATTGAAGCCTTGAATCAAGCGTAACCCCCAAGAAAACCGTTTTATCGACAAATTCTAGTTTCTCTTTATTCAATATTATATCACAATCACTACATTTAACATTCGGTAATGAAAATCTTATGCATTTAGTCTTATTTTCATTTAATACTAAATTGTTTGCTGTGAACCAGTTATGTACCTGAAGTAGTGCATTATTGACGTTATCTAGATTTTGGGCCCGTCTATTTATCTTAAAAATTAAGGAAGTGTCGTCAGCAAATAACACCATATTTTGTGGTTGGCTTTTCAATAAAGAGGGTAGATCGTTAATATATACTAGAAAGAGGAAAGGACCCAATATTGACCCCTGCGGAACCCCCATTTTTACTTTTAAACCCTGTGAATTAACACCATTTATTTGAACTTGCTGTTGTCTATCACTCAAATATGATTTTACCAAACTAAGTGCAAGTTTACCAAGTCCGTAATGCTCAAGTTTCAAAAGTAATGTGTCGTGATTTACGCAGTCAAATGCTTTGGAGAGGTCACAAAAAATTCCAATAGCGTCTTGGGACTCTTCCCACGCTGTAAATATGTGCTTTAATAAGTTTACACCGGCGTCAGTTGTACAACGTCCCTTGGTGAAACCATACTGTTGCTCGTGCAAAATTTTGTTGGTGTTAAAATGATTGAGCATTTGATTAAGCATTACCTTTTCAAACACCTTGCTAAAAACTGGCAACACGGATACAGGTCTATAATTATTAGTATCTTTACTGTCTCCGGATTTGAAAAGAGGGATGACTTTACTGTATTTCATTAAATCAGGGAAAACTCCCTGGTCCACACACAAATTAAAAATTAAAGCTAAGTATGGTGCTATAGTCTCAACGATGGATGTACAAACTTTGATAGACATTCCCCATAGATCTTCGGTCAGTTTGATTTTTATTTGCCGGAAAGCTTTAATAACTGTTATAGGGTTTATGTGTTTAAATTTAAATTCAGCGGGGCAGCCAGACACGTTCGCCTTTAATAAAGCAAGTGAGACTTCCGGTGAGGAATTTAGAGCCTCCGTAGTTTTAAGCGGAATATCGGTAAAGAAATTTACAAATTCTTGAGCTACTTCCTGATCAGAGCTTTTAGGACCACATTTTGTATGTAATGTATAGCTAGTGTTAACGATTTTTTTCCTATTAGTCTCATTATTTATAACTTTCCAAACTGTCTTTATCTTATTTTCTGCGTTTTTGATCTTATTGCTAATGTGCAAGGCTTTAGCAACCTTGCATATATTTCTAAAATTTTTTTTTTTTTTTTTTTTTTTGATTTGTATAGATTTCTCAAACTTGAAGATCTGATTCTAATAATCTACCTATCCGAACCAAACGCTAACGATCTACCACCAACCGAATCGACAATCAAATCCATCACCAAATGAAATCCAAACGTAAACTCGGCAGTTTGCGCTTGGTTGGATTTCGTTAGAAATCCGCTTTCTCTCTTTCTAACTAAGGGTAACATAACGGAGTAAAAAGGATAGCGCGAATTTTGTGATTTAGATTTCGGTTCTCGGAAATCTAACAGACATTATAATGCGATCAATATAATCTTTACTGTCAAGCATTTAAAGACTACATTTTCGAGATTAAACGTTGATGTATTTTGTTTTATGCTTCAATGTTTCTTGGAAATAGAAAGAATGTATATACCTAATGTTTGTAAGTTTACGTAGTTTCAACCAAATTAAATACTAATGCATATTTGGAAACTTTTCTGCTAGTCCTAAGCCTAGATTAAAGCATGATGGAAAATCGCACAATAACACGAATAGCTCTAGTTCAGTTACCACTTCGCCTTTTTTACAGTCCGGTCAACCGACTTTGACTTCTATTCCGTAGACATAAGAATGAAATTAAAAGCAAAAACGACAGTTAGGTTTGTGTTTTTCACTGTGATCATTATTATTAGAAACAGTTACGACGCTTAATTTTCTCCCAACATAACCTTGACTGCGTCGGTATGTTTTAGTAGGTAAGCAGGTAGTACTTACCTACATTCATGAATGTAAATAGTGTGATGAATGAATGTAATGTTATATAATGTAAGTACATTATTAGTTTATTAGATAAACCGCGAAAAGTCCACGTACAAAAAGCTGTGGCTTCATAACGAATGTTTGGTATGTCTGAATACCTACTTGTTAATAACTAATAAGTTTTAGCTATCACGCAATAAAATTAGCCAACCATTAACCAACTCCGAATTACACATTTCATCCCTAATAGGTACTTTCAAACATTGGTTTGGGTGAACAACTTGACATAGTTTAAGAATATTTAACTTCATTCTTATGAAATTATAAATCTAATTTACCCAAATTAGATTTATCTACCTACCTACCTACTTGTTTGAAGAATGAAATCAAAAGTCACGCACACACTAAGACTTACTGTCACCACCTTACAATGATAACGTCACGCCATCTAGTCCTAGCAGATAATTATTTCGAGGTTTTTTATGCAAGAGGCTTGATTGTTCTTTAGATATCCGGTAGATGGTGTGACTCCAAGCACGCACACATGCAAAGATTTTTCGTTTTTTTTCGGCCCTGGAAATCCTACAAACCTTGTTATTTCTTTATGTTTGAAGGGATTTGCGACAACACTAATTCGTAATAACATCATGTTGTTTCATTACTTCTACAAAAAGCATATAAGTATCGAGAATTTGGAAAAAAAACAATGTATGGGAAAGCGCGATTAAACTTCCACCTTAACATGTTTTTCTGATCAAAACTCTAATTTTTAAGATAGTAAAAGCATTGCCTATGTCTGTAATTATTCGGGAAGGTACACCGGACAAACTGAAATACATATTAAAAACTGGAATAATGTTGCGAGTTTGTGTTTTTAACCAGTTTGAGGATAATAAATTTCGTAAACGCGTCAATAACAACTGAGATATATTTATTATTTCTTTGGTCTCATTGAAAGGTCCGAGAAGGTCTGCATGTAAGGTATGGGAAAGGTGCAGACACCTTTGGTATTGGGTGAAAGTATCCGGACCTCTTTCCAGCCGGTATTTTTCCGTGAGCGCATTAAACGCACACCTGGCAATACTTTTTTTGACAAATTTGTTTAATTACCCAATAATTATTTCTTGAAAAATGACCTATGACGAGCACGTAAAGCCTACCACCTGACACCTTTTGGCACATACCATCTAAGTCCTTCGTCTGTCATTTTATGAATTACCCCACGTTATAAAGTCTTGTTAAATTTTTTTTTTTTTTTTTTAATATTTGTCATCTAAGATCCGTTTAATCCTTTGAATGTCCTCATCATTCATATGAACCGTGGCCAATCAATCAACAGTGATTTGGAAAACTTTTAAATCAACGGGGTCTGTACTAGTGCTTAGTATTCTTTTACAAAGGATTCCTACATAATACGTTTCATGCGTCATAGAAGCCCCTGGTTTATAAATTATTTTAAAATCAACTAAATTAAACTAAATTAGTAACTCGTGGAATCATAACCCTTTTAGCAAAAGTGACCCGCAAGGAGGTAGGATCAGTAACAATAGTAAATATTAACCTTAAATAACATCTAAATTTAGTCAAAACTATTCACAACCGCTAGAGTTTCTAACTCTTACGATGAAAAGTGTTGCTCTTCTGGTGAAGTACGTCTACTAAAGTAAGCGACTGGTTTCATAGCTTGGTCATCTTGTTTCTGTAAAAGCATTACTACCACAGTGTTTACTGGTATCCGTAGGCAACTCTGTAGCAGCGTTCGGATTAAATATATATATATTTTTTTTGTATTGGTTGTGATTCTAATATTGCTTTTACCTGAGCAAATGCAGTCTCTTCTTTTCCAAAGTCAAACTCAATTTTTTTTCTTTTCGCCGGTTTTAGACCATTTCCCGACACATCGAAACGAAGAAATTAGTTTTTTTTTTAAAGAAAGTTATTGCATTTAACGAGAACTAACGTATGTCACGTGTGCTCTGTGTGGTGTCGGACGCAAAGAATAGCACCATCCCATATCTTCCCGTGGGTGTCGTAAGAGGCGACTAAGGGACTTTACCAGAGAATGGGCAGCAGCGTTCTCTGTGCTTTTTTGTAACAACCGAACTGCGATCGCCAACCCGCCTGCCAAGCGTGGCGATTATGGCAAAACCCCCCTTTTTTGGGGGAGGCCTATGTCCAGCAGTGGACGTCTTTCGGGCTGAAATGATGAACGTATGTCACGACGTGCAAGCTCACGAACCTTTTACTTAAATTCTGTTTTATTTTGTTATTTTTTAAATCTTACTGTTGTATATTTTATGTTATTGTACTTACAAATGTTTCTTATACTTTGTACCTATGTTTACTGTTTTCATTTTGTATGCACGTCATGTCCCTGCGACAAATAAATATTTTTTCTTTCTTTCTTTTCTTTCTTTCTAAGTCAATTTTTTTTTTTTTGAACTCCTCAAACTAAACCTCTGTCATCTATGTAAACGACAACCGCGTCAAATCTTAAGTTATCAAGATATTTGTAGACAGTTTTTTTTGAAACGCCGCTGGTGCATTTGCCAGACTGAGGGCATCCTATTAAATTTGAATAGTTAAAAATATAGTTTTATTTTTCTTTATCGCGTTTAGCCAATTCTATCTGGTAATATCTTGACGCAAGGTCTAAAGTTATATATAAATTATACCCCGCTAACCTATCCATCAGATCTTCAATACTAGGCAAACGATAGTGTTGTTTTACAGTTTTCCGATTTAAGGCCCTGTAATCTATGTAACGACATTTTTCACTGCTCTTTTTCTTAACTAAAATTATTGGACTCTCATACGTAGAGCAAGATTCTCTATTTCATCATTCTAATAATTCATCGGTCATACCCCCCTAACCTCTTGTTTTCTTTACGAGACAATCTACAAGGCCTGGCCTGTAAACTACTTGTTGGGGGTCTACTAAAACAATATTCATAGTCTGCATTGGTACAGCCTAACTCTGTTAATTAAGTAGCAAAACAAGTTCGGTAACGATTAATAACAACCAACAGTTGCATTTTGTGAATGTGGTTTAAGCCGTCATCTATAGACAAGTTATTTAAAATAAAAAGGTACTAAAGGACTGACAATATCAATCTTATTTATAGAGGGACAATTTATTATTTTTATCTTCAAATATTGCCCTCAGGCTATCAGCTGGTCTTTATTAAAAATTACTGCGTTTGAAGAAATATTACTGACTAAATACAACCTTGCGATTTTCAATTGAGTAGGTAAAGCCTACTATATAATCCTCTTCTGTAATAATCCCTACTATATTGTTCTAAATTAGGGATGGGTCTATAACTACCGTGTACTAATATGGAGCCTGTTATGTTTTGAGAAGAATAAACTTCTATAAAAGAACATGCGGGAAAAATTGAAGAACACTTTTTTTTATTTAAAAGATCTATTCATTATTAGGTGTTAAAATTTACCCCCAATGTAAATGACTGGGCCTTCAAGAATAGGTATTTCAAAAAAATATCAGGTACTATACTATAACATCTAGTTCGACTATTTTTTTTTTGCACACTATCTTTCTTTCTATTATATTTATTATTCTTTTGGCACTTCGTAGGTATTCCAAAAGTTTGTCGGGATTTTCAAATTGAGCTGCTTCCGCTCCTATCCTAATGGCCCTATCATCTATGCCAAAGATTGCGCATTCGACTGCCCTTTTGCCCTTAATTTTGCACCTATTGAGTAGTGCAATTTTATCGTAATAGTAATCCCATAAAGATTCCGTAAACTTTGCTCTTTTGGCCAACATATCCGAAAGCAGTTGCCCATCATTTTCATCAGACGGAAAAGCTGCCTTGAGCTTCTCTTGCCACTCAACCAAACTATTGACAGTTGCAAAACCCTCTTACCACCGCTTTGCATTCACAGTACGCTTAGGTGTATGATTTGTCGGTCTGTCCAACTGTATAATTAAGTTTCCTATTTAATTCACTTTGCGAATCCTATTTTTTTTTATTTTTTATATTTTGATTTTTGGAAGATGGATCAATCTGAGGAACGGCTTTAAAGTAACTTATTACACTACCCCTAATTTTGAAATGTTACCAAGAACTTCGCTAAGTTTAGGGAACATGTATGGAAATGACTCACGTGCGCTGGTACTTTTGGTCTGCGAACGGGTGCTACGGTCGACGTGGATCCCCGCTTCGCTGGTGATTCCGGTTGTTTTTTCTGCTGGGTCTTGACCGTGATAGGCCATTTTCGCTGAGCTGCTTCCGTTGATCCCTGGTTGGGCCGCGCCGATGTGTAGCAATCCACCAGCGGCGTTCCAGCGGCGGCAGCTCTAGCCATCTGCGCAGACGGCTGCGCTGGCGGCTGCGCTGGCGGCTGCGCTGGCGGCTGCGCAGGCGGTTGCGCTGGCGGCTGCTCAGGCGGCTGCCTGCGGCTGCGCAGGCGGTTGCGCTGGCGGCTGCGCAGGCGGTTGCGCAGGCGGCTGCGCAGGCGGCTGCGCTAACGGCTGCGCAGGTGGCTGCCTGCGGCTGCGCAGGCGGCCGCCTGCGGCTGCGCTGGCGGCTGCGCTGGCGGGTGCGCTGGGTGCGGGTTGGCTTCCAGCTCCGCTCACGACTCTGCGTGCCCAACACTGGTGATGGAGATCGCCATGGTTGACCCAAACTTCTATCACCATTGCTATCCATGTAGACCTGATCCAATAAAAATAATACACCGACACAGCAATTCTTAAACGCAATTTACACGCACACACACATTAAAAAGAAAGGTACATCAACGCATGATCATGGAAGCATTGTTTTTAACAACCTTCTAAAAAAGGTGGTTGTTAGGTTTAGGAGGCTTCATAAGCCATAGACCAGATAATGGCGATATGGTGTAAATATTATTTCATATTTCTAACTAGAATGTCAGTTGACACCAAAATTGCAATAATTTAATAAAACATATCTGTTAATATTCTAATTTCTAGGTTGGCCAGCAGCTTAAAAGTGTAATCGTAGCTATCCCAACAAGAATACATTATGTATTCGTGATGCAATATTAATAAACGCATTTTAGGATCGAGTTTCCATAATTCATTTTAATCCAACCTTCAACTAAGCGTGACATAAAAAGTAACTTACTTTTTTATTTTTATTTTAACACAGTCACACTTTCATTATTAGTAATAGAATATAGCAATAGAATACAAGTCAAATAACACTTACGTGAAATCATCCCACTTCTGAAACTGTAAGAAAACGCACTGGGTCTTTGATACACAGTTTATTTTAAATGTACACACAAAACATAATACACAATAGACTGTACAGCTCGACGGTTACAAGAAGACTGCCTCATCCCTCCCTCTTCGATTAACTCGACAGCTCTGTGTCTACATTACCAAAGAGGGGGAAAGCGCGCCATTTTTAGCCAATGGTTGGACGAAGTTAATTCTTACTCTAAAAGATTTGCTAAAGATAACTTTCATGGTTTTAAATTGAACTTAATTTAATTTGTATTTTATTATAACATAATATTAAGGTAATTTATTAGATTTAATTGAAATCACATACTTACTTTTACTAGTCAAATTGCGCACTTATAACTTTTTTATTACCTAAATTCATATTTATAATAGTAATTGCTTACATACGGATGGACCGCGTTTTATTTTATCTTTTTATGCAAACGGCATCTATCGCCATGTTGAATTTATAGTAGGTATCTAGTGGCACTCCCTTCGCTATAATATTTTCGTTTCACATAAAAAGAAATGGTAGGTTTTTGTTTGAAATAAAAATATATCGTCCTATATTAGTTTTCTTGACGTTTGAAGCTTTTATAACTAGGTGTTATTGTTAATGTTTGATTCAGAAGAAATTACTGCCCGAAGACTTTATAAAAAGAGAAAGACTAATTATATGCCTGTTCAGTTGTGTTAACCAAGCTGAGAACAAATATATTTGCCATTGTTAATGTAGAAAACCAGAATCCAATTACAGCTTGTCCAAACAATGTTTCTGCTAAGGACAGCTCGCTTAAATCAGGGACGAGCTTGCATGCTTGATTAGACAAATTACTAATAATTGGTTGTTCGGTATTCCTGGAGTTTAGTAAAACGAAGTCCAATCTGCGACTGCTTGAGATCTGTTGATACGACAAGCGATACGCTCGAGTTTCATCTGTTTCCATCAAGTCCTCCACGCACTGATTGCTCAGGAACCGGATCTGGACATAGTAGCAGCAATGTTACGAGTATGTGTTATTATTGCATGAAGTTCTTTATTTAATAATAAATTGTTGGCTTCATTAATTATCCGCTATCGTTTGTGAGGTTGTAGTGAATATTAAAACATTTATTTCTACAAGTAATCGTCATATTTAATTGAAGTGGATCATAGCTGCAACTAGACAAGGTAAGGTTATTCTAATAATGTTTAAATGAACCTTAAATTTAGTTAATTAAATAAGTAAATCAGAGGCGACGCTTTGCAAGTCGCGTTTCGGTGGTCCGTAGTTATACTCTTTCGAATTTCTTCCATTTTTTACCGCTTTCGCTGTCAAGTCGCAAAACTCGTGTGGCTTGTGGCCACGGCCTAAGAATACTAAAACACAAAATAAATTGGTTGCCACACCATGTCTACTAACCCCAAAATATTTCACGAAGACGTACTAACTACCACAAATTCTACACCGCAGCCATTCTAGCCAACCATTAGTATATAGCTGGTTGGTTTGACCCAGCTAGCTTTATTCTACCCGACCAGCTATAAGGTTACCAATTCCGACCTCCGTAGACGTTGCATGACATAGCCACAAAATAAACAAAGGCAATAAAAACTACAACTGAATGGACGCACGCCAAATGTAGTCCAGTTAAAGCCATTAGTTTCGTTCGACCAAATAATTCGCTTTTATTAACTCACCGTAGTTATAATTTATGTAGAGTGGATTCCAGTAATGAGGCGTTTTGTATTGCTAACATACATTTCCCTGGCGTTATTATTAACCATTGGTCAGACCAACTGTTGGTTATTATATTGATTTTATGTACTGGCCCAGATTTTATGGAAATAAAGGCAATCTTTTTAAGTGGGTTTGAATGTACTACCGCGGTCACTGACGATCGACCACTTTTCAACCTTATTAGGGCCGCACTCCACGAGACGTTAAGAGAGGAGATGTGTAATGTAAACCATCAATAGAACTTAGTTATTTACATTTATCGTCTCGGCTTAGCTTTAGTGGAAATGGTTGACCAAAGAGGAGAGGAGATTAGACCAGCGGAGGCGAGAAGCCCTTTTGTTTAGAATAGTTACAGCACGGATGACAACATTTGTGTCACTTATTTGATCTAGTCTTTTTGTGATATTTTCTATTTATTTTTTGTTCTTGTATAGACTCTTTTTCTTATTTACTGATTGTTTGTAAATGTGTGGACATTGTAGGCCTTATAGATTCCTAGATCCTTGGTAACTTTTTATTTCGTTCTACGTTTCGTAGTAAGCAACGACTTATTGTCAGGCCTACGATGTCCTCCCATACTTTAGTACTAATGCTGTAACAGAAATATTGTAAAACCAAATGATTTTAAAAGAGTAACCATGGAGTTTCTTGCCGGTTCTTCTCCATAGGAAACGACCAACTCGAACCGAGCACCTTTTTGCCGACGTTTTATAAGTGCCCCTGTAGGCCTATGTAAAATAAAAATATTTTCATTTTGATTTTGTTTTTGAAGAGACGAGTGCGGCGAGCGGTGAGAAAGAAAAAAATAAAGAAAAAATATTTATTTGGCAAATGCCACAAGAAGACACAACACAAAAAAAAAACTAAAAAATATGCATAAATAGAAAAAAAAATAAGTTATCATTGTGTGTCCCACGGCTGCGCCAAATAGGTCCAGTAGGGTGAGCGGTGTGCTGTGTACGGCTTGCGGTGTGCTGTGTACGGCTTGCGGTGTGCTGTGTACGGCTTACGGTGTACTGTGTACCGCATGCGGTGTGCTGCGTACGGCTAGCGGTGTGCTGTGTGACATGTGACTTATGGTGAGCAGTGTGTTGTGAGCGGTACCGCTTTGCACATATCCGCATAGCTTCGGTGGAAACACGCCAGGTTTTACGTGTCTCCTCCTCTCTCCGCTTCGCATATCACCGCTCATCTCCGTTTTGGTGGAGCCCTGGCCTTACTCAACCGTTAGGGAGTGCGGTAGTACCTCGATTTAAAATGTATTGAATAATTTTTAAGCATCGGTACTCCGGTCACCGAAAGCCACTAGGGACTTATTCCTAAACGAGTTCCTGAAGGGTGATAGTAGGCTGGATTTAACAAACGAACTTAGATCCTTCAGTCCATGCTGATGAGGTTAACGCTATAGGCACCTGGATATCTCTGACTTTCAAATATAAGCATGTCATATAATTATATCTCGCACACTTTCTGTTAATTTCTCTCTCCCACACCACCAATATTACAAGGTGTTGTTTTGCAACCTCGTCAAATTCTAGGAGGTAATTATGCTAATGATTCTTGACCCGAATCAATAATAAAATGAGTAGGTAATTTTCTTTTTTTTTTATTTATTTACTGAAATCGCTAACAGTGAACCACCCGTGTTTTAAACACGGGCCGTCTGATCCCTGCCTTATAACGTCGCTTACACACAAACAAAAAACCTCAAACGTTTTTTCGATAATTTTATAATCCCTAAACCACGCTATGGGGCTTATTCTGAAATATTGACAAATTTAAACAACAAAAAAATGCAGTGTTTTTTAATAATTTACTAGGTACCGTAATTTATATTGAATATTTATGTCTTTTGTGACAACATCCTGAATTTTGACGAGGATGCAAAACAACACCTTGTATACAGGATGGAGGGCACATCGAAGCACAAACGTACTCAGGTACTCAGTTCATCATTTCTAAATTTCTATTTGGTGGGGGGGGGGGGGCGTAATGAACACGTACACGGTGAATACGTGGTAACCGTTTGTGCGTCGATGTCAATACTCAATTTTATTGCATTCCACAATGTAGGCTTAGGTGCTACATTTAACAAAAGAGACAATCGTGGACCCTGTCGGGCACAGCAAAAAAAACCAGCCAAGTGCGAGTCGGACTCGCGCACGAAGGGTTCCGTATCATTATTTATAAAAACGAGCAAAAAATCACTTTTTTGTATGGGAGCCCCCCTTAAATATTTATTTTGTTCTGTTTTTAGTATTTGTTGTTATAGCATCAACAGAAATACATAATCTGTGAAAATTTCAACTGGCTAACTATCACGGTTCTTGAGATACAGCCTGGTGACAGACGGACGGACGGACGGACGGACAGCGAAGTCTCAGTAATAGGGTCCCGTTTGACCCTTTGGGTACGGAACCCTAAAAAGATATTTAAAGATGAGGACTTATCATTTATGTATCTTCTAGTCTAACTTAACTTTTACAAAAAAAAAAACATTTTAAAGTATTTTATATTAATAGTTTTAAGGATTTATCATTCAAATATTCGTTAACATATTGTGGCATTGCGTTGTATTGTTGTTGTTTATTGTATTGTGTTGTTGTACCTCGTCGTAAGTTCCTGTGGCCAAGCCTCGCTGTGTCGCGAGCACAGGACAATGAGTGTAAATGTTGGATGAGGAGTCGGGTCACCCGTCTGACCTACTTGCTTAGCATATTATTATTTCATCGGCTTCTCCTGTCACCTCAACTTAGCTTTATCTAATGACTGGAGGTGTCAACAACGTCTGAATGCCGTTTAACTTTGAGTTGAATATTTATATCACTGTGGGCGATCCTTTGTCTGGCGTGGTTTTGTATTTGAACTTGAGCATCGCCCATTTCAGTCACAAAAAAAACTGACATCATCATAATTTCAGCCGATAGACGCCCCACCCCTGCTGGCCCTCCCCCAACGCCATATTGATATTTTGGGGGGTTTTGCCATAATCGCCACGCTTGGCAGGCGGGCGATCCTTGGGGCCTTGGCGATCGCAGTACGGTTGTTACAAAAAGCATAGAGGACGCTGCTGCCTATTCTCTGGCAAATCCCTTAGTCGCCTCTTACGACACCCACGGGAAAATATGGGAAAACTGTATTTTTGCTTAATTTGGGCAAAAGCCTTCATCAATAAAAGCAACCAAGATTGATTTTAGAAAAATCCATTCACCTCATCTCCATTGGAAGATAAAGTTATCATCGCTATTTCACCGCACAATTTTTTCATGTTTCTATCCTTTTCTGTCGCTCAGAACTGTCATGTGCTACACGTGGCAGCATCGACAATTCGCTCGGCAGTACGCTCTGTACGATATCGTGCTGATAGATGAGGTTCAACCCTTTTTTTTTTTTTTTTTTTTTTTTTTTTTTCGGATGGGAAATCATCAAATGACTTCTTCCGCTCTGGGCGGAGCGGAAGGGAGTGTCAGACTTGACTGACTAAAACCCATCCATGTTCCTTCTTAGCCCTTTGCGTTCCAGGGGCACGGTATCTCTTTCGAACAACCCGCAGCCCTGGCAGGCATCGGCCCTCTCGGACCCCTTCCGATTTGCTGACATCTCCTTGAGGCGCGCGTGGAACACGAACGCGCCGTCGGCACGGTCTGTCGTCATAAGACGGACGGACGGTGAGCTAGCCCATTACTCACCGTCCACAGGCCCGCGCCTACGGTGGCCGGGGGCCACTGGTTGCCCCCCGACGCCCGGGGCGTCTCCCGCGGCGGCTGGGACGTGAGGTTCTCTCCCTCTCACGTTCCGCCACCTCCTTCGCTAGCATGACTGCTTCGCAGAAGGAGGCAACGGCTTCCCATTCCCTCTCGCTCCGGACCATGGATTGAACCAGGGCCGGACGCGAGAGGTCGCCGCCGCCAATCGCCGCTACGAGGACACGGCGGTGCTCAGCCCAAGCGGGGCATAGCTCCACAGTGTGCTCCACCGTGTCCTCCGGCCGATCCTCGCAGTGGTGACACCCGGGCGTTTCCTCCCGCCCGATTCGGTGCAGGAACCTCCCGAAACAACCGTGTCCGGTGAGGACCTGCGTCAGGCGGAAGGTGAGGGCGCCGTGGCGCCTCTCTAGCCACTCCTCAAAGAGGGGACTTATCGCCACTATTGTGGCGTGCCCTGCACGGGGTTGCGACAGTCGCTCTCTCCATGTCGCCATGAGTGAGGTTCAACCCTTAGGATTTGTTTTGCCTCGGAAACCCATTTTTGTGGAATTTCCATCTTCATTCATCCAATCCTATTAGATAGATAACTGAGCATCTTCCTAACATGGGTCTCAATCTTTTAGATTAGAGATTCTTTTAGATTTGATCACCACCCCGAAACGGTATTTACTATCTATCATACCTCCCAAACGGGTTCAAGAATGTAAGTATACTCATAAGAACCTAAACATCCGTTTAACACTTCGGATAACGAGGTAGGCGGTTGTAGTATGCATTATATATAATAATATATTTACCAAATCTCAGCTTACATAGATTACCTACCTACCCTCGGAAATGTGGTTCGGCAACCGACACCGCGAAGTGCTAATGCCAACAAAACTTCGATTCTCATTTACCTATTTGGAACGTACTTACAATGTATCGTACATAACATAACATGACGCCTGTAATCCCCAAAGGGTTAAGCAGAGGTGAACCTTATAGTACAACCACATTTTGCAAGTTATGTATAAGACCTAATAGGAGGCGAGTCTATTGCCTTCAACCGGGCACAAATCCCGACTACGACCGTGGCTGCTACTGAGATATTTCTGATGGCAAAACCCCATAACACTTTACTTGACCTGGGTCGATAACCCAGGACCTCAAGCTCAGCAGTCGAGATTGCGACCACTGGACTAACGAGGCATTCAATGTATCGTACATTCGTCCTAGAAAGAAAATGAGTTTATTTGGCACGTGCCACAAGTACACACAACATTAAACAAAAGTTAACAAAAAATACTTAAATCTAAACAAAAGAAAAAAAAGGGAGACCCGGTAGGGGAGGGAGCGGGACCCAATGTACGATACATTGGTATTATAATATTGTACGCGTAGTAAATAAATAATCTTTGACTTAATTGAATCACACGTCTGCGATTTTTTTTTTCATTGACTTTGTGCTTTCCTCACGATGTTTCCTTCGCCGTTTCGAGCTTTTTTTTCTGAACTATGTTCGGGTTGGTTTCGAGTCTTACTGGTTGCAGCTGAACACAGTATTTAGCTAGAGCGACTGCCTATCTGGCCTCCACAACCTAGTTATACTACACCCCTTGCTAATACTGGATGTCAGACTTTCTAGCAATTAACTACCTGGAACAACTGTCAAATAACTACAAATAACAGCCAGGACCAACGGCTTAAGGATCGGAAAAAACTCGGTGTGTAATGGGCGGTCACCCATCCACTGGCAACACATCCCACAAGGCAAGTGCGGCTTATCCTTAAGATCCACCCGGAAAGCTGTTACACCCACGGATATCTAATGAAATAAATTCCAAAAAGTAAAGTGTCTTTAAGGTCACCTGGTCCGAATGCACCAGGATTAAAGTTCTCTGGTCCAAACATACCTGGTGCGAACTAACCAGGATTTAATGTACCATATTATGTCCATTTGTTACACCAGCACGTTACGTGTGCAGAATTCTCCTGTTAATTAGGAATTCGATGTTCCTAGCACGCGGTGCAATAAAGATAATGGAAGGTCTGTTTATTCTCGGCCCCTAGTAACGGACATGGCAATCGAATATTCTGGATATGGATCTAATATAGAGCCTAAATGTAGGCCATTCAGAGATATTGTTGGTGATTATTGTGTAGCAATTAATTGTTATAATGGTTGAGTTTATTATTATGAGCGTAGTTACGCTATCAAAGCCTCTTGCTCTTCTACTAACAGGAAAAACTTCTTATACGTAATAAACCTTTGGTGCAAAGTAGCAAAGTATTCCAAAGTGGGAAAGAGATGACGCTAGACGGCCTCTATAGCTCCGTTTCTTCCCACACTGCAGTGACAGTCATGGTAGCGTCCCAGGACGACATCTGTAGTTACTGTTGTTCCCTTTCGAGTCTTCACTATAGTGTATTTTTAAAGAGAACAAACAGTGCAGAGGATGAGCTAAGGCGTCGTCATTTTCATACTTTATCTGCTTTAACATCCATCATCATCATCATTTCAGCCCAAAAGACGTCCACTGCTGGACATAGGCCTCCCCCAAATGTCGCCACATTGATGTTTTGGGGGGTTTTGCCATAATCGCCACGCTTGGCAGGCGGGTTGGCGATCGCAGTACGGTTGTTACAAAAACAAAGAGAACGCTGGTGCCCATTCTCTGGCAAATCCCTTAGTCGCCACTTACGACACCCACGGGAAGATATGGGATGGTGCTATTCTTTACTTCCGACACCATACAGATCAAATCAATTGAACGTCCATACATACAAATATAGTATGCATGGACGTTCAAGCGTTCACAACAGCAGCATAAAATCCAAAGATGTTCTCTTTGTACAAAAACTACCCGTATTGTTTTAATATAAACATGGAGTTCTACAATTACTCCACTGGTAACATTGTATTATCCCAAGAGTGAAAAAATAATGGGAACCACATCACTTTTCCGAATTTCTTATCTTCGAATTTCATTTTACCGCAGCTTTGCCTTGCTAGCCGGCTTGCTTGCCAGCTAGCCTCAGCCGCGGCGGTGAGCGATAATACCATCTGCGACAACAAGCCCGCGAGGGGCCGCCCAAACCCCGCACCGCCGGAGCCGTGACAGAAATAATGCTTGCTGCATGCCTGCTTGCATACTTCGAATAAATGTTATTTCGGCTAAGTGTAACTTCGGTAAAAAGTATTTCGACCAAATAAAACGTAGGAATAACGAAAAAAATCGAATTAATAATAGTTCAACTGATACAGTGGCAGACGTGACTTCGATGAAGCAAAAAAAAACGAAACGATGATAGTTGAAAAGTTTAAGGTGAAATGAAATTCGGTCAAATGTTTTTCGAGGTTATGATAGGTACCACCAAAAATAATACTTATTTAATTAAGTAGTAATATCCTTTTGTTAAAATGAAATGAAATTAGAAACTTGATATATTTAGATTGAGGTACACCATTATTCTGTTCTCTGAGCTTAATTCTATGAATTAAATATTCGAGGATTTTATGTTTCTCTTACTTTTGAGCCCGGTTTGGCATGTTTCTGTAAAATTAAATACAATGTAGAAATTTTCCGACATTTCTAAATTAACAGTAAATATTATAATATCCAATGTCTGTAAATAAACAGAGAAATATCAAATTAATTATAGAATCTACGTACACAAAAATATACAAGCCAAATGCAGAAATATAATTAGGAGCCGTATTATTTAGTACCAAAAAAGTAAAATCAAAATCAAAATATTTTATTTTACGTAGGCCTATATGGGCACTTATAAAACGTCGACAAAAGATGCACGGTTCGGGTTGGTCGTTTCCTATGGAGAAGAACCGGCAAGAAACTCCATGGTTACTCTTTTAAAATCATTTGGTTTTACAATATTTGAGTGTTACAGCCTTAGTACATAACTGTGGGAGGACAGCGTAGGCCCGACAATAAGTCGTTGCTTACTACAAAAGGTAGAACAAGACAATTAAAAAAAAAAAAAAAAAAACTAATTTACAAGGCCTACACTGTCCACACATTCACAAAAAATAGGTAAATGAAAAAGAATCTATACAAAAGTAAAAATAAAACATTATAAGAACACTAAATTAAACAATTGACACAGATGTTGTCATCAGTGCTGTAACTATTCTGAACAATTAATGAACGGTGCAATTATTTGAAAACTACTGTAAAACATCTGAATAATAAAAAGAATGGAAAAGATAAAATTGGGAATAGTTAGAGACGACCACACATTTGTGTCGTTTATGAGCTACCAGGGAAGCCGCATGAGCAGAAGGAACTAGAGCCAAACTTCTTTATCTTTAATGTAGTCCTTAATTTTGTAATATGCTTTTTTAATTAGGACACGTTTGATGCAATTTTTAAACTTCCCATCAGTCAAATCAAATCAAATCAAATCAAATCAAATCAAGTCACAGTCAGTTCCGTAACTGACTTTGGCAACTTATCATAAAAGCGTATACTGTTTATAAGAAAAGACTTGCTAGTCTTTGTTAATCTAAATTTGGGCATACAATTTCGTGTTTACTGCGTGTGTTTATATTATGGAAGTCGCTTCTAATTTTGAAAAGCCCTCGGTTTTTGCGGACATATAAAATACATTCTAAGATATAAAGTGAAGGCAGAGTCAGTATATCGATCTCTTTAATTTTTTCTCTGAGGGACTCGCGAGGACCCATTTTATAGATCGCGCGGACTGCCCTCTTTTGCAATATAAAAATTGAATCAACGTCAGCTGCCGATCCCCACAGCAGAATGCCATAAGACATAATACTGTGGAAATAAGCGTAGTATACTAACCTAGCTGTGTCTACATCAGTTAACTGCCTTATTTTCCTAACTGCAAAGGCAGCTGAGCTTAACCTCCCCGAAAGAGTTCTTATGTGTGCGCCCCACTGAAGTTTAGAATCGATAGTAATCCCTAAGAATACAGTTTCCGCAATAACATCGAGTTTTTTGCCGTCAAGATTTAGATGAAGGTCACGTTGTGTTACATTTGGTAAAGAGAACTTTAGACATTTAGTTTTGTTCGTATTCAGTAAAAGATTATTAGCTGCGAACCATTTCGAGAGAACAGTTAGACTTTCGTTGACACGTATGACTTCTGTATCTTTTCTATGAATTTTAAAAATTAGCGAAGTGTCATCAGCAAATAGAATTATATCCGATAATTTGGCCATCATATAAGGGAGATCATTAATATAAACAAGAAATAGGAAAGGGCCAAGAATTGAACCTTGGGGCACGCCCATCTTGACTAAAGACCCGGAGGATGTCGCCCCATTTACATTTACTTAACTTTTAGTAACAACGAACAAGTGCCTAATTGGGCATGCTTAAACAAGGTGCTTGTAGAACAGAACTCTTTAAAAAGAAAGCAGCATTAAATTACAATATACAAAATAAAAGGCCTGCTCTCCCGACTTTTGAACAATGAGATAACAAGTTCAGTATTGAATGCCTGAAGTTTTGTATCAAACAGCCAAGTTATAGTACACTTGTCTGTTTCATACAAAACTTCATCTTAAGGAAATTATATCCGAAGCACTTTAACAACTGAAGTGAGGTAACTGCGATGTTATCCTCCAGTCTGTAGAAAGGAGGGTGGTGTGTTCATAGCCTTACTTTTTAAGGTTTGGGCAGTATTCGAATGCTAACTTTGAACTTCACCTCATTTGCACTTTCTTCTGTCGCATTTTAAAGAACTTGGAAGGAAATTCTAACTACTTTGGTTCGAGTTTTGGTGTGAGTTTCACGCAGAAGGTGAAGCGTACCTCACTTCGCATGGCTTCTATGAAATCCGTTGATGCCTAAAGGCTCATTAATGGAGAAGCTGCCCGTCGTACGACGCGTTGTGCGGCGCGGTCCGCAATAAATTCATTACGTGGTGATGTACATATGAGAGCGTTTACATGGTAGTGATTTTCTTGAAATGCAGCGTTACCTACGGTGGACCCTGCAGATGGCCTCGCCGCGGCGCATGCAGCGTTGCGGCCAGCACTGTTCCTTTAATACTTTGTTTATGGAGAAGCATCGTGTGGAACGTAACGATTCCCGGACGGAAACAGCGTGACACGCGGCCATCCACTCGCCACTTCACGCACCGCGTCTCCGTAAACAACATCGTACATTAGCATATTATAACGCAGCGCCTCTCCATAAACGGAAAAAAACGAGAATCGCGCCTCGACACGTCACGCCGCACGCGCAGTGGGACTCGCCGCGTATATCAGCCCCAACACACGTCACCGCCCGACTGCCCGGACGAGCGCCGCCTTGTGAAAATCACCTTAGATTTGTGTTTTAAAACCATTTTTTTTTTTAGCCTTATCAAATAATTCAGTTCGTTTCTTGTCTCGTGTTTAAATGTTGCTTAATCTTATTAATTGCCAATCAATTCAGATAAAAGTCTATCCATCTCTGACCAAAGTAACTTTGTTTTACTACATTCAAAGACAGACAAATACGAATAAAACTAATCTTCTAGACAATTCCTTCGAACGACTACAATTTCCTTTTAGTATCGATAACCTAAGTGTTGGACCGCCTGAACTTTAAGTAACGAACTTTGACAAAGTTAGTACAACTCGCCCGAGGGATACAATCAGCCTAAATAGTGAATGCTCGATATTATTACACTACCTTTTATTCCTTTTTGAACCTTAACGTAAAAGAAATAACGTGGATTTTTGGGTTTTATGGATGGACGCTAAAGTGAACATCTGTTACTTGCCATGGTTTAATAGCGGCAGGTTATTTTTGTACGAGAAAAGAATATTTAAGAGTATTTATTTACTTCTTATATTCCTGTAATCATGAAAGTTAAACTCGTGCAAACATCTGCTGTATAATTTTATTGAGGCCTTGAGAAAATGGATCACTAAAACAGGTACTTGTTTTTAAGCTATTTCCCAGAAGCCTTCCCCATTTTATGCACTAAAATAAAACTTAAGAACGAAATGCAATCACTTTACATAAAGGCTGAGAGGATGAATGAAAGGCGACAAACAAAAGGCAGACATGAGTCGAAACGCAGGGAGAGGCTGACCTTACTGGTGATGTTTTTCAGAAAACTCAGGTGCAGTTGCAACCGGAGTGCGAGTATGATCTATGAACGTAGACGAAGCGAGAAGCATGTAAGAATCACAGCGACGGTAGCGATCTGTTGTTTTCGTCTGTCATATAACTATCAAGCTATGAATAACCTATTCATTTGTCACGAAGGTCTGAGTTCTTAGACTTAACAAAACAGTACTATAAACATAAACAACTCTTCCACTAACCAAAAACGGCTGCAATCATTAAAACTTTCCAAAGAAGCATTAAAACATTCTGCTGCAAAGCCAAGCTGGAACATAATTCTGTCACTGCAACCACATGTCAGCGTCTCCGGCTAACACTTCTCTCTCGTCGAAAACTTATCCAATTATATAATCCAAGCTGCAGAACAAATGCATTGTTACACAAATATTTCTGTAAGATATGGGTCACTTATGGAAATATCTTTTGCTTTCAAATTTAGCAGATGTAAATGAGTGAAGATGTGTGCGTTGTGTGTCTGTGTGTGTCATGATGTGTGATGGCGGAGTTCCCGGTTAAATAAATTACCATTAGCCATTACATACTGAATGTCCTCCGTGCGTCGGGAAGCACGTTAGGCCGTTAGTCGCGGCTGTCATTTGTAGATCTTTGACAGTCGTTACGAGTAGTCAGTGGCCCGAAATTCTGACAACCAGTCTTACCAAGGCGTACCGTATTACCCAGTACTGACTGAGTTGTGGGGGTCAGAGAGGCTTCATGTAAAATAGCTGCATCCGGTTGGACTGGAATTCAACCCCAACATGGTTGAGAAAAGACTAGGCATATAATGATAGCTAAGAGTTCTCAAACTTCTAAACTGTATCATCAATTCATCATACAGGTTAAGGATTTAAAAACTATTCAGAGTGAAAACTGGTGCGCAAACCAAAAAAGCGTATTTAGTCAACGAAAATTGCTTACTCGTACAACCACCACACTCGTTGGTGATTTAAGTTACATCGGCTAACGTCGTGAATGAGGCATCTGCTGTGGCCGGATATCAAGTTTTTTTGTACAAAAAATGCGTCCTATTGCATCAGGCGTTAAAGTTAAAGATTAAAACCTCACCTGTCATCATGAATCATTAGGACATTAGCCTAAAAATTAATACAATTACCAAACTTGCATAATAAATGCAGCGTGAGTCAACATCTCAGGCTAACTAGGTCACTGTCGCAGTATTTTTATACGACCTACGTAAATCTCAGCCCTCCATGCCTCCCATAAAGGTATCCCTCACAGAGTAGTATACACATGGAGTGATCATGTGTGATCATGAGACAGTGCGCACCGGTAGTTGATGATGATATCCGCGAGTTTTAATGATGGCCAACCGTTACAAAGTCAACTGATTAGCTTACAACATCCCAATTGCGTAACACACTTTCTGTCATTCCTAAGGATGTTAAAGGAAATCCCTAAGCTATTGTTTCTATATTTCAAAATTTTGATGCTCGAAACCAAGCAATTGCAATTGTATTTACATATTCTAGGCCACCGAATGAATTCGACATATTTAGTAGACCGTGAACAAGATTTTTGTCGTGTTACAATCACAATGTCGATTATGGCATTTTTGAATCAATTTGCTTACTCGTTAGAGTCTCCCTGGCTTTGTGACCTGTGGTCAGCATTGCGCGTGCACAGTTGTACAAGACACCTCAAGTATTCCAACACAGGCTGATGGTCCGCTAAAAACTTCATCGCTACTGATGATAGTTCAATTCCGACGGATTTTCAATCGTGTAAGTTAGACGGTAAGATTAATATCATTCTTTCATTCGAAGAGTAACAGCTAAACACACAATTATCCACAAATCAATCCAACGACATTAGATTCACTTACCGTGTGATCGATAAATTAACCTATATTTTGTAAGTTCTCACGATCTTCGATAAGTGAAGTCTCTCCATTCATTATTTACTCCATGTCACACAAACACGTCGGTCCCATAATCCCACGTGAGCCGACCGCCACTGACACGACGTCGGGACGTCAGGTATCAATAATTCAGTACACAATCTGGCCTCCCACGAATATTATTATTTTAATAAATCAGCTTGTAATAAAAGAGACACGTTCTCTCCTGGTCTTCTTTATAGCAACTGGGATGATACATTTGTTTTAATTAACTTTGCACGAGTATTTTTTTCTGATATATGTATGCTGCTTTGTGTTACCAGAGTTCCGACAAAAATCTCTTTTCTGGCTGTCTTTGAATAATGCGCATAACTCAGCTTTATTTCCCGTAGGTAACAGTGTACGCATACTTTCGCCCGCGAATTCGCCCGCGTGCAGGTGGCCTACCATGACGACTTAAAACATTTTTGTATTACTCCTATTCCAATGTGGAAAAGAGATGGCGCTAGACCTAAGCTAAGCTTTCCCACACTGGAATAAGAGTAAAACAATACCGTTTGAATGTTTGCGACATCATGGCAGCAGCAGGTCTCAAATAGGAACCTACAGGAGTAAAAAAGTACCTATCTTGTGTGCCAAATGTCATCGAAATCCCATCATATAATCTGCTATAAAAGTACAATGAGTAACAGACAGTCTTACTTACTTACTTTTTTACTTCTTACTTACTTGCCAAAAATATCCGACAAACAGCACTATTGGTAACGGACAGACTACTCAACCCCTACCAATTTAGTTTTGGTCACTCATAAAAACGCTTGTGCACCCCAGCTATCCGACTACAACACCAAGATTAAGACCCACTTTGTACATCCTCTCTAGCGACTTCTAAACCAACGAAATGCTAACATAATCTGCTGAACATTAACATTCAGCTAAACGGCAAAGACAGTCAAGTGAGAGGAAATACTAATCTAATCTGCATGTAAGATTGCGTGAAGCAATTTCCTGGCACAGTTCATGTAAGTGGTATCTGATGTTCTGAAGTGAACTAGAGATGGTTATGTTGGGATGTCGACAACCATTCTATATGAAATGGATGGAGTTTCTTTTACACTCCATATTTTAAAATCCTTGAGATTTAAATCCATAATCCAGTTTAAGAACTAACCTGAAATTTGTTG
Source organism: Cerastis rubricosa (assembly GCA_949152445.1). Lineage (NCBI taxonomy): Eukaryota > Metazoa > Arthropoda > Insecta > Lepidoptera > Noctuidae > Cerastis > Cerastis rubricosa. The sequence continues at coordinate 9,354,860 of OX424547.1, forward strand.
TTAACGTTTACTAGGTTTATGCCACATTTACAAGTCGGTTTGGAAATGCATATTTGAAAATTCTTACTCTCTATGTAAGAATTTTCGAATAAGCATTTCCAAAACGACTCACCTTCGTTTCAAATGAATTAATAAAGTAACAGTCAATTAACGCCAACACCGGACAGAAAAAAATATATTTTCTGATACCCACTGTGTGGAAAGTGTGGAAACCCAATCGCTTAGTCTTTTAGGTTCAGTACCCAAAAGACTAAAAAGTTATCAAAAGTTCAAAGGTATTGTTTTTCTTTATAACACCTTTTTTGTTGAACTTACAAAGTAGATTGCCAAGCCAAAGATTTATTAAAGGGGTCATATACTAACTTAAACGGTGAAGGAAAACATTATGAGGAAACCGGCATGTCCTAAAACTAAAAATTCGAAGACATTTACCAACCCGCACTGGGTCCGCGTGGTGGATTACAGCCCACTCCCACTCATAGAGAGGATGCCTGTATCCCAGCAGTGGAAAAATTTTAGGCTGATGATGAAGATACTTATACGATTCCTTTAATAAATCCATGGAAATTTAAAAATCAGCGAAGAGTAAAGACGGTTGGAATTACTTACCTTTAACAGTTACCTTTTATTAACCTTCTAATAAGTTACTAATAAGTTAGTAAGTAGTGTTATCTAATAAGTACTGTATACATTTGTTTATTTACTATAAAACATTTCGCTGTAAGTTTTTCACTAACTCCTTTCTGCATTCTGGTTGGTTTTCCTGTTTTAGGAACGGTGTTATTTACAGTCTTTGTACTTTTTATCTTCGAAATTTATTACACTTAGGAGGATTTAGCTTTTTTTTTGCATATTTAAATTAATTTATGAAAAGTCTCTAGGAGTTTTTATAAAGTAGGTACACCTCATGTTCCACTTACTGGTTATACTCGTACATAGTGAGAAGAAATAAATTGTCTTAAAAAGTGGAATAGATCGAAAGGGGAGTATCTAAACAAAGTGGCAAACTACGATCTCCTTACATGGTCACCATATTTTTTTTATAAATAAAGAAGTAGTCGTTTACAGCATATAACCGATCGAATAGAAAAGGGTGTTCTCATTATTTTAGATATCCTGAATTATTTTGTGTAACGACAATATTTTCTCGCATCGATAATCTTAAATAATATTAGATGTCCTTCCAGATACATGTTATTTTATGAAAGTATACATAAAAGCGACATGTATTTGTGTTCTGCTTATGATATTTATATTATAGTTATTTTTTGGCACATTGATCCCTGATTTAATGATACTTTACCCTCGTACCAGAACATCCATCTGCCTAGCCTTTTCCCAAACTATCTTGGGGTCGGCTTCCAGTCTAACCGGATGCAGCTGAGTACCAGTATTTTACATGAAGCGACTGCCTATCTGACCTCCACAACCCAGTAACTGGGTAATACGGTACCCCTTGGTAAGACTGGATGTCAGACCTTTAGCTTCTGACTACTAGTAACATCTGTCAAAGATCTACAAATGACAGCCGGGACCAACGGCTTAACGTGCTTTCCGAGGCCCGGAGGAAACTCGATATGTAATTATGGTCACCCATCCACAGACCAACCTCGGCAAGCACGGCTTAACCTTAAAGATCGACCTGGGCGGCTGTTATTATTTAGCCACGAGCTCCTCTACCCTCGTACCAGAACGTTGATGTTTTATCAAAAATCAAATTATATCTGCATAGCGATAAAATTAGCGAAATTAAACCATACAATTTGAATATGAATACAAAATAGCCTGCGCTTAACCCACATCCTATAAAATTATCTCGTAAAAGCATAATATTGAAATACCATTGCATACATTTTGAATTCATTTTTGATTTTTAATTATTAAATCGCAGAATGTAATATATATATATATATATATATGGATATATCAGCACGTTTTATTTATTACTGGTATTATCTGCGGGTTATGATAATTTAATATCATATCAAAAATATAAATGTGAAATGGGAGCAAAGTTCAATAATAAGAATATGAGTGTTAGTTGACAAAGCCGACAAAAGAATCTAAATGGATGCCAAGTTCTGTAGTTACACAACACAACTTAGGATAAATTAAAGCTCAAGATTTGACTTGGCTAGTTTTCACAAACAAGTTTTCTTATATTTGACTAATCAACTTATCCTCTTTTTTTTACACGCTATTTATTGTTATATAATAAGGTCAACAAATCCTACTCTTCAAAAAATTTGGTATATGTATAAATAATATTGTCAGTCAGTGATAAAAATGATGATATTTTGACGACAATATTTCAATAACCGGTTGCGCTATATGTATGAAATTTTGGATTCTAGCTCGGAGTTTCAATAAACAAACCCAATTTCATGTGTTTCTGTTTCATAGATTGTGAATTATTGAGTGGTCAAAAGTGGCTCCAAATGGTTCGTGTAATTTAACATACGGCTACTGCGTCGCCAGTTCCTTCTTGGCTTGACCTTGGCTTTGCCACGCTGCCGCGTGTCTAGATTTAAATTTGTTTAACCTGAAACTTACCCTAGAATGAACTGATTAACAAAAATATTACCAAAAATATTTACTGTGGGTTCTGAGAAAACTACTCAAAAAGTGTAGGGGCGTGTCAGCAGGGCCGTTTACGTTCACACGGCGAGACATCAAGCTACACAATTCCAGTATAACATGGCCTGGCTTTGTATTGGTTTCCCGTATAATTAGAGATTCGCATAAACTGGTTTTGTGTAGCTTGATTGGTCGTCGTGCGTACTTATGTGATCACAAACTCGGTTCTATGAGAAAAATCGAGATCTATGTACCACGTGCAAAAATAAAGCCCTGAAAATTAACAGTCATAAAGATAAAGTTAAAATAAAATACCTTTTTCCCTTCTCTCCAGGAAGACGACGATGACGGCCGCCCACCCATCAGTATGGAGGTGAAGAAGCATGACAAGCCCGGCAGCCTCTCGCCCGTGAAGCTAGCAGTAAAGCGAGACAGTGGGGACGAAGGCAAGACCTCCCGCTCCAGCAGTAAATCTGAGAAGGAGCTGAGGCTACCACCGGAGAAGTCCCCCAGTGAAGATGCTGCGTTGAGACGGGAGAGGAGGCTCTCGAGGCAGAGTGACAGCTCTAAAGAAACTTTAGACAGGTAGGTACGACGATTCCTTTGGTCTAACAACATTATTAGGCCAGTGGAACTTTCCGCTGAAGCAGTTAGAGGGACGAGGAATTGAGACTACCACCGGAGAAGCCAAGAGGAGACTCCAGGGCGAGTGATACTTTAAAAGAGATTTTAGAGAGGTAGGTATGGCAATTATTTCTGTAATGACCAGCAATGGCTCAAAGAAACTCATTAGCGTACATAGGTACCTACCACCCCTACTCAGATGTATTTTGAGTATGTACTTATTCGAATATCCACGAAAAGGACAAAATTTCACAAAGGTACTAGGCGCTCATAAGCCGCCAAGCAACTCACAGTACTTGATAGCACTGTTGTATTTCAGCAAAACGTTTCTGGTCTCCTTTGAAATATGCATCGATACTCCTTCGAGCCCCATCAGCAACGAATATGTCAAATGTAACCTAGATATTTGAGCAGACTGGACACAAACGATCCAAGATGGCGCTGAAAGAGTATAACGTTCTTGCTTCATTATCGCTGAAACATTTTCAAAGAGGAAATATCAAGTTGCAGTTGTGAAAAGTTACAGGCGATATTTTAATTCCTGTTACCTACTTTTATAGCTCGATACTTCCGAGTAGGGTCTTAATTGTTTTTAACCAATAACGTAACTTAATATAGATATCGAAAATCATCGATTAGCCCCGATAACATCAACAAAAACACAATAAAGGGTTCGAAAAGCCTTAATTGAGAGGTATCGCGTAATCCATCAAGTTAGCCAGATGATCGATGACTTACGTATTTAGCAGCAGGCCTAAAGCCCCTAATAGCGGCATATTTCGTGACTAGAAATATTCGTAATCAGTTTAACTCCATCTTGATGCCATAGTTGCGCAGTTTGGTCGTTAAACTTTATGATTTATAAGCCAGATTCCGGCAGGATTTACAACAGTTCTAAACAATGCGTTGAAAATCACATACAATAGATAATTTAGTGCCGATCCGGAATTTTAGAGGGTAGAGATGTCATCAAGATTACATGAAGAGTTTGTGTCGTGCGAGCACAGAAGGGATGAACACAAAACTGGAGTAACGACGGGCTTTTATTTCTTAGTTCGTGAGCAAGTTATTGCTATGTCTTGTAGTAAACTTTAAAAGTACCTACCTCCTTATTTTCTTTGTTCAAGGAGGCGCACATAAACGATGCTGGCCATAAGCCCGTAATATACATACCAATAACTTGCACAGATAATAGCTGGCACTTGCTGTGTGGTGCTACTAATTGATTTTGGTAGCTTTGATTTTGCATGTACTTACTAACAATAGCTTTATAAGGTTTTTTGTGTTACAGTATATGGACTACGTCTGAAATAAATGTCTTATTTTTATAGCAAAAGCGAGTATTTAATAAGTTTTTACTGCAGTGCCCATTGAATCGTAAATTGCAACACAAAAACACAGCCCGCCCCGTCGGTCGGCTGGAACTGATCGCTCGGCGATTTGTCAGTGGCGACAAATATACGTGTACGTTAAAATATTGCCACTACTGAGCGTTTTTCATTGTCACTAGCTGGTTACATATTCAAAAGGGAAAAATCAATACAACAACACAAACACGAGACCGTGACGTTCACAAATAAAGTTCTTGAAATATTTTTTGTCAATCTATACATTATGTATGTACTTAGGTTTGTGTTATTACCTTCTTGAGTATCAGGTGAAATGCTGCGTTCTTTCATCTGCCTAGACTTTTTCAAGCTACATTCCGGTCGGCTTCCAGATTAACCGGATGCAGCTGAACGGTTGTTCAGCTGCATCCGGTTCAGTCTGACCAAGAGATATCGTTTAACCCAGTACTAACTGGGTATTAAACTGACCTTCTCCTTTTGGAATTCGGTTAAAAATACTGGTGGTATTTTTAACCGAATTCCAAAAGGAGAAGGTTGTATGTTCGACTGTCAAAGATCTACAAAAGACAGCCGAGACGAGCTTAACGTGCTTTCCGAAGCACGGAGGAAACTCGGTATTTAATAGGAATTCACCCATCCACAGAACAACTAAGTCAAGACCCGAGCGGCTGTTATAATTTAGCCACGAAGTCCTTAATAACTTACCTACTTGGGTAGTAGGCACACTTGCTATCAACACAGATAATGACACGTGACAAAGTGTACTTATCTTAGTCGCCAAGACGAAATCAAATAAAATTAAAATGGAATCAAATAAGAACCGGTTTTTCGAGACATGAGTCCAAACAAACGACATGTAGTACAGTAAATGACAAAAATATGTCAAAAGTGATTCATGGTTATTTTTGTAGCTATTGTGTAATAGCTTGAAAATATACACATAACGCATCATTAATGTCACAGTCAAGCAATGTACCAAGAAAAATCTAGTAACTGCGTAACTGGCTTATGGAATTCAGATAGGCAGTCCTGTTAGGGACAGTGTAAAGGTCTCGAAGATGGTTTTGAGAAATGAGTGGACTGTATTTTGCTGGTACAAACTGAATTTATTAGGAACCGAAAACGACATGTATATAGCGCGGTGGCCCGAGGAGAAGTGCCTGTGTGTAGGGTTGTGAAAAAATAATCGATTATGGTAAAAATCGATTAAAAATCGATTTATCTCCAAAAATAATCGATTTTTATAACCGATTTTTATATTACGAAAAATCGATTGTAAATCGATTTTTATTTTTGCACTGCCGATTTATTTTCCTCCGGCACCCACCGACATTTAGTCCGAACTTTGGAACCAGAATTACTATTAGGTCCATCACTGTAACATTAACCCCATCTGTGCGTCTACAAGGCTGCATGTTTAGTGTTTTTTACTCTTGTATTCAGTTGTTTTAATTAACGATGACAATGACCAAAAGGCCGATGAGTAGTTGGCGTCAATATTTTAGTATTGACAGTTAATCTGACAAGGCTCAATGTAAATATCTATCATCATCATCACCATCATTTCAGCCGAAAAACGTCCACTGCTGGACATATGCCTCCCCCAACGCCACATTGACATAAGGGGGGGTTTTGCCATAATCGCCACGCTTGGCAGGCGGGTTGGCGATCGCAGTATGGTTGTTATAAAAGTACAGACAACGCTGCTGCCCATTCTCTGGAAAGTCCCTTAGTCGCCTCTTACGACACCCACGGGGAGATATGGGATGGTGCTATTCTTTACGTCCGACACCATACAGAATCTTGCCCTAAAATATTAAAAACTTGTAGCGTAACGTGTACTACTTAAAACAGTACATCGAAAGGAAACATTCTGGTGTCATTAGTAATATTGAAAATAACCAGGTAAGAACCTAAAACTTGTGTTTAGTTATTTGGGTTAAAAATGTATTCAGTTAATATTTCTCGAGAACTCGTTTTTTTTTTATACATTGCAACAGCCATCATTCATCAAACGACAAATGATGTTTAATTTTATTGTTTTCATGTTTGGTACAAGTTATGCAAAGTTACGTTCTCTGACTATTTTGAGCTGTCAAAATGAATCTTTTATATAAGTTAGACTGTAGCTTACCTTGTAATTTAATTTTTGATTGTAATTAATTTTAACGTGAGTAGGTATGGTATGGCTATGTAAGTATGTACCTATGAATAAATGATTCTTATTCTTTTCTTATTAAGGAAATTTTAAACCGATTTTAGAAAAAAAACGCACAAATTTGTTTTTTTAAATGTTAACTTAGGAAAAAATCGATTAAATAAACAATCGATTATTTTATAAAGATAAATCGATTATTTATTATTCGATTTTTCACGCTAAGAAAAACAATCGATTAAATAATAATCGATTTTGTATGTGGAGGGTCACATCCCTACCTGTGTGGTGTCGCGAGTGCGCGATGCCGGCCGGCCCCGCCGCCCGTCGCCCGCGCAGCCCGTCGACCGCGTCTCCCGCGCCCCGCACCGCGCCGTCTGGCTCAGCGGCTAATGCGCGCTGCCTGCAGCACCCGAACATGTCGAGGTTTGATTCTCGACAGTCCCTCAGTGTAAATACTGAATCAGTTGCAGTTGCAACCGATTCGAGTGAAAGCCGAACCTAGCTTGGCTGCGAAAAGTACAAAGTCAAAGTTATTTTCTTTCAACTGAGCAGTAATGTTATCATTATTCACTACAAAACCGATCACAAAGGATGTCTTTTTTGCTTAGAACCAAAACAGTGCAGAAAAGTTATATGAAATCTCATTATTGCACTGTTTTTCATTACTGCACTGTTTTAAATTTTAAATTTGGAATTAAATTTACCACAGAGGTCTCCTATTAAGTTAATAAAATGTATGCATTAGATCAAAAAGATTACAGGCTGAAAATAAAAATCGGCTGAATAAAACTGACTTGGTGAAAAAAAAAAATATGAATTCAACTCCAGAAAATATAAAACAGCTGGAAATGAAGTTGTTAATAACTTTTAATAAAGGGAAGATGAATTATTATACTGTTTTATTAACTTGAGTTTTTATTTTGAGTAGGTATATTTTGTCAGGGTAGTTGAAAGAAAAGCAGATTACGAACCTCGATAAAGTGAGTCTCACTCGTGATAATTTAGTGCCCTCGCATGCGCTCGGGCACCAACATCACACTCGTGCATTAATTACTCACTTTGCGCTTGATGCAACAATCTACTATTATTTGCAGTAAATGTAATACAAAAATGATTTATTTGCAGTAAATGTGGTACAAAAATTATTTATTTTTAATAAATATGGTACAGACAAATATGATGTGTATTAGAAGAGAAAATCGCTGTCGAAGTCGAACAACATTAGTTTTCGTTTTCATAACATAACATCACAGCTGTAATCCCCGAAGGATAGGCAGAAGTGTACCTAATCGTACATCCACATTTCCCCAGTTATGTTTAAAGTCCCATGCCATAGGGGGCGAACCTATTGCCATCTACTGGGCACAAATCAAGACTCAGGGCTTCTACTGAGAAATTCTAGATGGAAAACCCAATAACTTTTTGCCCTACCAGGAAATCGAACCTAGGACCTCATTTAAGATCCGTTGTTGCGCTTGCGACCACTCGACAAACGAGGGAGTTCAATATTCATTAGGCACCCATTTGGCTGTCACCTAGTCTTAGTGAAAGCCATATAGGTCATAAGTCCATTGGTTACATAAAGCTGCTCTCAACTGTACCCACCTATTTAAGATAACCTAACCGTCTCATTTTGTCATCAGACAAGACTCAAAGTCCACCTCGCTATCAAGCCCGAAGGTCTCGCGCAAATACTTCACTAACTGGCGCCAGGCATGTGACAAGACGAAAGACAAGACCAAGGAGTTACTGAAGCGTTGGAGGACGTTACCGGAGTCCGAGGGGGCGGAGTCACCCATGCAGGCCGCGGGGCATAGCGACGAGGAGAAACATCGGGGGTGGAGTGTACACGTTTGGAGTGAGTTTTTCTTTTGACTTTCTATAAACACTTGGAATTCAGCTTCTCTTAAATGCATTGCAGGTCGCCAAAGTGTGACCAATTTTAGGATTTTTACACAGATTGATGCCAAAAATAGGACTTCGATATCGTATCGACCGTAGGTACGTCTGATCAAATTTCTAGGGCCCAGTAAGTGGCCCTGTTATTAGCGGCGTGTCGTGACCAGTATTATGGTGCCATGGAAATATAAAACGTGATTGGTCTATTGTATAGTGGGGCACACCACTTACAATCTGAGTCAACCTCTATATTTCATAGTTTCTCAAACAGAACAATGAAAATAATTATCACGAACAAAACCTTTACACAGAAGAGTTTCCGCATGAAAATTTCTGGAATATTCCCCTTTATTGCGTTACTAATTCCCCGGAATAAAGGACAAAACGTGTTTTCCCGGCGCGTGCCAAAATATACCATAACTTAATAGGAAGTTACTTTAAAACGAAAGTGGGAAAACGGGATTTACATTAGTTCTAACTTTGCTCGGGTATTTGGTCACGGAATATTCGTTTTACTTGGTGCAATGGACCGTTGGGAATGAAGTTTTGTTGTTTTTGAGTTTATATACATTTATACTAGTCATTTGCACTCTTCTGAATTTCTAGCAAAATTTCTTCTGTGCTTCAAAGTCGACAATACTAGGTAATCTACTGATTGACCATCTGATTGGTGGCATGGTGTGGCATCGGCTGCAACTTACGAGTACCCCCAACTAACCCAGGACTTAACTTTAGTTAAATTATTTCATAGCCACTGCTTTAGATTAGGGAAACATCGTAGGGAAACCGGCAAAAATTCGCAGACTCATGATATCCACCACCCCGCACTGGGCCCGCGTGTGGATTACAGTCCACTCTCTCCCACTGAGAGGAGGCTTGTGTCTCAGCTGTGGGAACCGTCACTGTTATATAGTTGAAGTTCCACGAACCCGAACAAAGCATTTTGCTTCCACATTTAGGTGCGAACCGCCAGTCTGTGGAATTCAGTGCCGGCTTTCCTGTTCCCTGATCATGCACTGGATCTCTTCAAAGTTCGAGTGAATCGGTTTCATCAAGGCAAGCGTGCTCCACCATAGGCCTCACCATCGCTTCACATCAGGCGAGTGGCGGCCAAACGCAAACCTATTAGATTAAAAAAAAATCTTCAAATGCCGATTTTGTCCGACTGACTGGTTTCTCAAAACTTTTAGTTAGACTCACAAAAGCTTCTAATTGAAAAGTTTTTTATTTAAGCGAATTTCTTCCTCCTTAATCGAGTGCTCGAATCGATCAACTTCAGTTAAGAGAAAACCTCAGAAACGGAAAAAAGGTGACAGTGGACTCGTGCATTTACAAATGAAAGCCATTACACAAAGTCTCGTTATGATTTCAGTCGCCGAACTGATTCCACCGAACTGCTGTTGAAATATGATAATCAGTGTTATATATGCTAATGAATTCTGAAACAATGTTGGCGGGTTTCATGTGTTTTCATATATTTGGGGCGCATTGCGTGCTAAGGATGGATTTTGATCATGCCGTGTTACTGTCACAGGGGACTAGGGTGGAACTAGAACAGATAGTACGTAAAGTATACAGGGTGATTCGTGTAACGTGGGTTATGCTTTAAGGGACTGTAGTGCTCATAAGTATGAGCAACTTCTATTTCACTTTTTTTTATTTTAATGGAAGAACTATGAAATATGAAAAAAAACAGGTGTTCCCTACTTTTTTACAGCTATGCGACAATGAATGTATGAAGCAGCTGATGTCGTTCCCATTGTAAAAGATGTTCATTTATATAAGTACTATATACCCGCTCCTAAAGTACCCAGTATAATGGAAGCCGAAGGGCATTTGTTCTCCCCATCATTGTGATATTTTTTTGTACTGGACCTTACCTGGGTACTACTACTTAGAGATATTGGAAAAAAAATTGAGGAAATGTTGTAACATTGACCATGTTACAACTTTAAATTTTTTTTTTTTTTTATCAAATGCAAGTTTTTTTATGTTATACTCGTAACTTTGCTTTAAATACCTCCATGATCCCTAACCTATTAAATGCATCCATCAGCACAATGTTTTGAGTGCGATACATTGAGTCATATCGTAATAAAAAATAACTTCATAGTATTTTTAATATTTTTTTTATAACTTTGACCAATTTGTCATTTTTTATTGTAATTCCAATGATTTTTTTTTATTGTAATTCTAATTTCATTATGATTGTAATTCAAATGACATTTTTTTATTGTAATTAACAATACATGCCACTAATTTTAAATTTAAATTCCAAACCTAATATTTGCATGCCCATGTGACGGTAAAATATGAAGAACCTTATTATAATCGAACATTTAAGTACCTATTACACATCTTTGCAAAGAAATAAATGATTTGATTTTGATTTGAACTTTTCACCAAAACCAAAAAAAAAGTCGTTACACCCGCCGCCGTATTCCCGACCTGTCACGCACCCGACCCGCACGCGCTCTCTGCTGCTCTATTGCGCTTTAGGGTGTCTACAAGTACACCTACTAGTACCTTATATTGGTTTCAGGGACTCAAACTGTAACCGTAATACGGTGTTTTTAACACTGTATGTCCTGTCCTGTATGGTGTCGGACGTAAAGAATAGCACCATCCCATATCTTCCCGTGGGTGTCGTAAGAGGCGACTAAGGGACTTGCCAGAGAATGGGCAGCAGCGTTCTCTGTGCTTTTGCAACAACCGTACTGCGATCGCCAACCCGCCTGCCTAGCGTGGCGATTATGGCAAAACCCCCCTTTTTGGGGAGGCCTAAGTCCAGCAGTGGACGTCTTTCGGCTGAAATGAATGATGAACACTGTTTTTAAAACAGTTTTAACACAAAAACACTTTTTAATGTAACAGATACAATACTGTTACCGCATCAAACTGTAACCTTTTATATGTGTTAATATGTGTAACTGAAATAATCAACTATAGCTTTAGTACGCTTACACTTATTAATACTGTTAACACTTTTATATCTGTTACAGATACATATTTGATTCTGTTACCGATTCAACATGTAACACTTATAATTCTGTAACCTTTATGAAGGTGTTGTTAAGTCCCTGGTTGGTTTCACATACGTCCCACGTCGTTAACCGCCCACGCTTAGTCTTACCAGAAACAACCAAAAAAAAAACCTTACAGGCCTAACAAAACTGCTTCAGCCATATTTCGTTCAAAGTAGGTACTCCAATGTTTTCAGATATTCCCCACGGGATCATAAAACAACGCTACTTCACGAAAAAGAATATAAATTATTTTGATACAAAAGACTTTATACAGCATCTTCTGGAAAATAAAATAGATGGAAATAAATGTAAACGGATTTATTTCACTTTACTACAAAAATCTTGAGAGTTTGAGAGCGACGCGTAATCCTCCTAGGTTACAATAAATCTGAATGTATAAACATTAAGATTTTGTTTATCCACTCTGGAATCAAAGAGAAATAGCAATAATATTAAGCTGTTTCTACATACGTACAAATCAAAGGAATACAAACAGTAAGTTAATATTTTATTGAAATCATAGCAAAAAAGTAAGTCAGTCATATATTATCCCTATAGGAAAGATTTTATGCATGTAGTATAAAAATAAGCATAGGGAGATACTAACTAATTGCATTAGGAATCCTCAGTATATAAATTAACCAACCAAATTACATTATTTAAAAACTAATTATGCTATTTAAGAAATACAGGTACGTACACGCGGCGACACATCAGGCTATACATTTCCAGTATAACATGGCCTCGCTTTGTCTAGATTTCCCGTGCAATGACAGATCCGCATAAACTGGTTTTAAAGCTTGATTGATCGCATATTACATTTATATCCATTTGGTTGTCACTCACTTCGTTAGATCCTCATAGATATCCACGAAGCGTCGGGGCAATCATTACTGATTGCGATGCAATACAATTACATATACATAAGATATTTACACATGTACATAAATACATACTAAGTAAGTACATATCTACTATGTATATATCACAACTCCTCAAACGTCACTGGGGGTCTACTCTCTTTCTCCGAAACGTAACTTCGGCAACGAACGAAAATTAAATGTAGTTACGTTTGTGTGCGTCTGCAAACGATTTAAATTAGGGGCACCAACGTAACTACGTTTAATTTTCGTTCGTTGCCGAAGTTACGTTTCGGAGAAAGAGAGTAGACCCCCAGTATTCTAGCTATCGCCACGTATACTGCGTCGAACTAATCTTGGATTCAACCACTAAATGGATTGCGATGCGTCCTATGTCTCGAGCCTAGAACGCCTATATTCTCAAGGGAGCATAGGCATACATATGTGCGGTTAGAAGCCCATAAATTATCGAGAACAGTATGTGGTCCGAAATTGAAGATCCAAGGTTTACACTGCGATTTTGCTCGATACTTAGGACAACCCAGTAATGTTACAATATTTTTTCGATAGTTCTTATTCATAAACCGCTACAAACGCTGGGATAGATTAGTACTTGACTTTATCTCACAAACCACAACTTATTGGAACAATTACCATTGGGTCATCACTGCTCAAGCTCATATAACATTCGTTATATTTTCTAGCCACTTTTCTAGTAGTTCTATTTTCGGTATGCACATCCAATTATCTTCCACTGTCGGACCTAGGTTATACTAGATAGATACGACACTCTTCTATTTTTATCTGCCCAGCGCTGACGTGATAAATAACTACACGGTTCGCCTCTCAATTTCGCTTGCATCGAATTTTTTATGGTCGTGTTTCTAGTTTAGTTACCTTCATTTAATGCACTGTATGCAATTGAAATTCCGGGACATGCACTAGCAAAACATTACAACCTATTTCTTTTATATGCTACTAGCTGTCCCGCCTTCTGTTAGAATCGTTTGGAGCTTACAGATAATTGTGACTTAACTTAAAATAAAATAATACTGCGACTATAAATTGAGATGTAAGCTATCCTATCTTTCAAGTTGGATCAAACTGCACACGGCAAATTTGATTAAAATTGGTTAAGTAGTTTAGTATATACACACATACAATAACGCTACGGCCAATAGGAGTGGAGCAGCAATGAAAAATGTTCCGAAAACGGGGAAAATGTGACGCAAAAGAAGTTGCGTCGGACAGCTAGCCTTTTAATAAAAGCCACTCCAAGTTTGAGAACATGAACACTATCTAAGTAACAACACGAAAACGAAACCACCGGTCGATGAATTCTATCGTCAAGAAAATTTACTATAATTTGGTCATCAATCATTCCAAGAAGTATGTTTAATCGTTGGTATAATTTACAGTCTTTTGAAGGGGAAGTACCATAGTTGAATGTCAATCAGACTTGACACTGGCCGGTAATAATACGCTTGTTGAGAAGTTCGACAAATTACTGATAGATTCTCGCTGAAGTTTGGTGATTCGTTAATTTCTTTTTATTGACGTGAATATATATGAATTTCTAAAGGCTACATTGAGTGATCCTAAGGGATCTTAACTTAAAATTCTTATTTGGGAACCGGTTCGTATGTCGCTTTTATGGACACCTGGTCTTTTTTGTTTCGGAAATACGTGCCCTATTAAGATGATATTATATCTCTGTATTTATCTCTGTTATACCAAGCACAACCCATTTTTATTCCCAGCAGTGAACATTTTAAGCTCAAAATTAGTTGACGACATTTTTGGAACATGAAAGAAAGGCTAGTAGCACGCTCAAATGAAACTGATCTTTCATTAATAAGCTCGATTCTGCCATAATAAGACAACCTCAATGTCTTATTAATTCAGTTAAAAACTACAAACTAATCCAACGTTCTAAATGTGGTATACTCATCATCTGACTAGTCTTAACCCGACTATGTTGGGGTCGGCTTCCAGTATAACGGGATGCGGCTAAATGCTGCGGCTATTTTACATGGAGCGACTGCCGGACTAAGCGACTTGCCAGAGAATAGGCAGCAGCGTTCTCTGTGCTTTTTGTAACAACCGTACTGTGATCGCCAACCCGCCTGCCAAGCGTGGCGATTATGGCAAAGCCCCCCGAAATCTCAATGTGACTTGGGGGAGGCCTATGTCCAGCAGTGGACGTCTTTTGGGCTGAAAATATTGATGATGACTACCGGACAAGTCCACAACCCAGTCAGTAATACTGTGTTATAAATACCTTTTAGTAGGAATGGTTCTGTAAATGCAAGAAATATCTTGTTATCAATTAAAAATGCCTTCACGATATCTAGACCTGTATAACCCAAAAACCTTCAACTCAAAACTACGGAAGACACCAAATCCCAACGGCGACATCAAAAATGATAGTCCTACACGGTAACCTGCTCACAGGTCTGTAACCAAGTAATAAAACCGCTTCCATACCGGTAACGGGTCCACATAACTCAGATAACGTTAATAGCTGGAACTACAACGAAACGGAGGTTTCAGCTCTCACGAACGCAAACACCAAATAAAATTTAATTCAAAGATCAGTAGCATGGTATAACCTTTAATCTCATTGTAAAATCTTCACACCATTCATCATCTGCTTAGTATTATCCCAACTATATTGGGGTCGGCTTTCAGTCTAACCGGATGTGGCTGAACCAGTATTTTTATTTGATTAGTATTTTACACCTGTAACGACTGTCAAAGATCTAAAATGGCAGCCGGGACCTTTCATCATCTTCTTCTAGCCTTGTCTCTTTCTACTTGCGGTCAGCGTAACACGTTTTTCCTGTTTACAGTAAACAAGAATAATTAGGAATATGGATTTCGGGATGTTTGGCAATATCATATTACTAGCTGGGCCGCGCAACTTCGTCTGCGTCACATTTTCCCCGTTTTAGCAACATTTTTCATTGCTGCTCCTCTCCTATTGGTCGTAGCGTAGAATTTTTCAAATCGGACCAGTAGTTCCTGAGATGAGCGCGTTCAAGCGAACAAACAAACAAACTCTTCAGCTTTATTATTAGTATAGACTCGGGTCGAGAATCATTAACATAGTTACCTCCTTGATTTGACGAGGATGCAAAACAACACCTTGCGTTATAAGCTACTTATTTTATATAAGAACTTGTTTACGCATCAAATATTACTCAGTAATACAACATCATTAATTATCTTTAGGTAGGTAGATACAATGATTTTCTTTTCCAGTGTAAAAGTAATTGGCAGTATGTATGTACCTTATAGGGCTGTACATAACTAAGAATTTTGTTATGTGAAGGCAGTTCTTAAAAAAAAATTGGCAATTAAAAATCTCTGGAATCTTTCTATGAAAGCGATTATGTTATTGACCTAATTGTTTTTACAAACTGCCTGCTAAAACATCACAAGTGCGATGCATCAAAGTTTCATACTAAACTGAATTTGCAGTTACTAGAAATCGAGTTATAGGAAAACCCGAGGCTTACTTAAATACATTATGCTCGCCTTGGAGATACTGTATCAGCGTACAATAAGGTAGGTTTTTTAAGCGTCCTAATACATTTTTGATGTACGCGGCTGGCAGTATCCGCTAATCTTCCCAATTTTATCTCTGGCTGCCGGAATCTATATTATAAAACATTTTTGGAAGTATCTAGTACACATTGCAAAATGTTGTTGTTTAGCACGCCTTTGGGTTGGTCACTCAAAGGATAGATAAAGTGATAAAACCCCGGGATTTGAAAATCTTTCAAATGTTTTGGTTACCACTTCAAAGCATTTTCTTGGTCCCGGGATTTTACAGGAAAACCATTATTGTAAAATAGACTTTGAATGAAATAAGCTGTAAAGTATAAGAATTTTATTCTCCAACTTGAAAGGATATCAATTTTCGCTCGTGAACTTAAACCGTTCATTCGATTCTAGCTGGGTCATTTGTATAGGGCGTCGAGTAAGTGTTAATCGGAAAAAAATTCTGATTTTATAAAATAATTTGACAAATATTCTCACCTTTTTTATGGAGTCTTTTTCTGTGGTGTCCTAAATTTGTTTCGAAGCTTTGTTAACCTAATTTTATAGCTTAAACATTTTTTCCATTTCTATTATCACTGAAGCAATAAGACTATATATAGACTCACTTTTTGTAAATAATGATGTATTCTGCAAATTCGTAGTACATTTTATTCTATCACCAATAGTTTTCGCAGCGCACGCGATGGAAAGAATGTTTTGGGTATTTTTTTTACATCTTGGGTTACATTATTGGAGGTTTAGTAAGGATCCCAATTTTTTTTTAATATGTCACCTGGGGATAGTATAGCTTCCAACAGTGAAAGAATTTTTCAAATCGGTCAAGTACTTTCCGAGCCTATTCAATGCAAACAAACAATCAAATCTTTCCTCTTAATAATAATAGTTTAGATAATATTTTTTGTAAAATTGTTGGTGTTCGGCCGAATTGACCCCTACGGTACGACTGATCTCGTCATTACTTTCGTGGAAAAGCTAAATTATTCGTGCTGTCAACAACAAATCAGCATGGCTACGTCACGTCACGACGAGATCGATTGTCACCTATTTATGTGGTACGCTAATGGCGGCCGGCGACCGAGCCTCTTGTTTGGATTTGAACTGGCGCCTACTTATAGCTCCGCAAACAATAACAAAGACCTCACTGTTTGTCTAGGAGACATAGTATTAATCCACGTGGCCGAAGGTTTCTCTCCAAAAGTATCCGAGATGCAACCAATTCGGGGTTTGGCGAACCCTCAAGCTTCAAATTAAGCCCCCATTCTGCCTCCAAAGCCCCTATTCTCTAGATTAAACTGCAATTTCCTGAACTTAGTAACAATACACCGAATTAAGTCGCATTTCCCCGATTTAAGCCACAAATGTATGGCTTAAGTGTGGTTTGGCTAAAAATACCAGAGAAATTACCTATAACGGGAAAACCACAATTTTCGGAATAAGCCGGTGCTTGAGTGAAAATTGGAATTGGCTTTCCGAAGTTGAAGGTAATAAAATCAATGTGGTAGATGATGTTGAAGTTTGCAATCCAATCATGTTTGAGTGTGATGTTTGAAAAACTACTGGGTTTTTGGTAACAAGACCTGGATTCTGGATAGGAAAAAGTTATTTAAAAAACTTTGCCCGTTTATTTGTCAGAGTCCGTTAAACCTAAACTTTGCAGTCCAAGTTATGGTATTACGAACCTGACCTTTTTAAAGATTCGCTCATCAATAAAGTCAGTATAATTTTAAAGATCTGATTTAATACTGATCTGGTAGCGGGTTTGTGGGTTTCTGCCCTCTCCTTGTTCTAGAGAAGAGTCCTGTGTACCACCAGTGGGAACGGTATAAGCTGATGATACTTATTCTTTGTAGTCTTATGGTATATAAGCCTGGTACGTAAGCCTTTCAAATCATGAAATATATAATATTATTACTTACGAACAGGCAAAGGAGCAAGACTCTTCCCCGTCCTTCTTTGTGGTGTTAAATGTTATTAAGTGTGCACACAAGAGCTGACTGGTAAGGGCGGCCATTAAAGTTATCAGTAATGTGAGCACGTTAACAGCGTATGAAGGCGTTTTATTACAAGGAGGTTCTAACCTAATAAAATAAAGCAACCATAACATAAATAAAACATATCGTATTAGATGCCAGCGTTTTACTCGCGACTTCGCCACGGTGATTATACAAATTTTGATATTTTGTTAACAGAAACATTCAACACACCACTTCATCTCTTCAGGGGTTTTTATTTTAATAAAGGGTGTAAATACACCCTCCTTAACGCCGAGAGGCACTCGTACTTCCTTTTTTTGTTCTGGACCATACCTGGGAAACGTGTTAAAACGTTCCAACTTTTTAACACGTTTTTTAGTGTTATAATAACTTTACTTTAAAAAACTCCATGACCCCTGTAGGTACTAATCAATGCAACTATCTGTAGGTACAATGTTTAAAATGAATAACATTGAGCGCTACCCAAACCGAGATTTACCATATTATCATCACAAACCAAAAGTCGTTTCCAAGCAATCATTTTTGCACAGTTTTACTTAGTTCGATTGACAGCATGCTATGCTGATGGCTACACTATGTACACTATGTGGCGACACTTGGGGGAGGCCTATGTCCAGCAGTGGACGTCTTTTGGGCTGAAATGATGATGATGATGATGATGCTGATGGCTTCGTGAAAGTTCCGTTTACATCCTGTATAAGCAATTTTCCTTTTTCAGGAACTAAGCCATCTCTTTGACCGTCAGATTCACTTCATCCGTTTAGTAGCAATGTAAAAAACAGACAGACAAGCAAAGGCACTTCGACGTAAGCGGTACCCTTGTCGTTTTACATAAGCATAACCCTCTATTTACTTCCTTTTACTGAAGATGGATTCCCTTTGAATTGTTGACTCCATACAAAATATTGGTAAACATACCCTTTTATGGAAATGTTCGCGGTTTTTGTCATTCAATATGTTTTTCTTTATGTTGTCGTATCACATGACATTATGGTAATTTCTCACTAAGGGTGAGTTTCAACCATGAATACGTGCTCAGCACATATAATCCGCGTTCAAGAGCTGTCCTTGTCATTGCTTTACTATGTCATATTAAAACTAATGCTCATGAATGCCGTTCAGAAATCACATTTACGTGAAATTCACTCTAAGTTGTTAAAGCTACTTGAAATTAAATACGTGTGTCGTCTTTGACCATATCATGAAAAGAAGAAGTAGAAGAAGTGTGAGCTAGATTATTTGGCAAAACCCCATGGTTGTACCACAATCCCAAAGGTAGTACTTACTTTTAAAATAAGCATAAAAATCAAAAACATTTTGACCTAGCAGATATACCTAGCACTTTTGTATAGTTTAACTAATTTTATTTAATCCTCGAATAGAATAAATTACTGACGATCCTTGGTCTGACGATGTCCCTACCAACAAGCAAAATGACTTGTTATCATGGGACTTTTAGGTAGTAAACTTAAAACAATTTTTGATGTACGATACGTTCAAAAACAGAATTCGCACCTCCGCCATAATGGAAGTTTGGAAGCAATCAAGGCCTTTCGTGCCTAGACAGGCAGGCTCTTCAACGTTAGCGCCAACAATAAAGCTTAAGCGAATCCTTTTATTAAAAAGAGCTATCACTATGGTCGAGTACTCGGAACGATCGATTCTCCATAAGTAATTCGCTTAGAACATAATAGCTGTTTATAATAAAAACATTGTTTTCCTACTGAATGGAAACTTCTCTGCGCTCAAATTTCTGTTTCCCACTTTCACTTTACAGATGGGAACGGAAAAAATAAAGATCATGGTATGTCACGTACACATATACATCTGTGGTCACAGAACATATACCCTTAGCGGGTCTGTGGTTTAGAAATCAAGAAAGTCACTGATGCATGGAACCATTAAGTACTAACATGCTTTACTGCAAGTTCTGATAGAAATAAGCTGTGAAGAAATAAAACGTAAATCTAGGTTACGTTTAGTACCTACTACAGTGGTATTTAGTAGTACCATGTTATGCATGTGGGTAATAAAGAGCAAGATAGCCTATTTCCATTCATTGGGCAACATTCCAAATATCGGTCTTTCTGGTAGGAATACCACATCAGCCCATACAAAAGCAATCACACTTAGCTAGAGCCGAAAATCGACATCCTTGTCACCACCAGCGCAATTTAAAAAATCGGCTAAGTAAGAGTCGTACTCGCGGACTAGGGGTTCCGTGGTACCAAACAGTATTTTTCCGCTCATTCATAGATCAATTTACACTCAATAGCTAAACTAAATTTATTTATCACGGTATCTTAATGAAAAACAATGTTACTGAAGTAATCACCATATCTCAAAAGCTAAACATCAAATCTTATTCAAACGAATTTTTAGATTGCCTGATACAAACCAAGATTTTTGCCTCTCACTTTAAAAAAAAAAGGGGTGACGACAAAATTTTCTGAGTCAATGGACTTAAGTAAAAAGGTATAGTAGGACCCTCAAAGTCCTTTTTTATAGCTGTTGAATCAGACAGCAAAGACATCTGTTCCTCAAATTTCAAACTGAGTGGTGCCAACACTGGCAACAGTCTCAACGTGAAAAGGCTGTGACATACGGACGGACAGACAGACAGACGGACAAGACGAATCTATAAGGGTTCCATTTTTTGCCATTCGCTAATGGAACCCCAACAATGGTCAAAAAAAATTGAAAATATTCCTATATTAACCTACTCTTGGTTCGTGCTACCTTCCTTTGTTAACCAGGAAATAATATTGGTTCGGTGACGATGCCCTTTATAAGTTTTCCTATTACATTCCCGAGCTTCCCATGGAACCAGAAAGCCTTATATATACCACTAGAAATCTTTATTTCTGCTGGATGTCTTGATGTTCGTGAAGTTTATGACGTTTTTCATTTTTCTATTCAGTACTTACATCAAAGGGGCAAAGATATTGTTTGCTTTAAAAAAAAAACCGGGTCGGGCAAATTGTCATTGGCTTTTTCAATCAGTAATTTCTCAGTAGCAGCAACAGAGTCTGGATTTGTGCCCGGTTGATGGCAATAGGCTCGACCCCTACTACATAACACACACTTAAACATAACTGGCGAAATGCGGGTGTACTATTAGCTACACCTCTGCCTAACCCTTCGGTGATTACTGGCATATTGTTTTGTTTATATATTTTTAAACATTCTCATTTTTCTATCGCCTTCGCAAATACTGTCAACTTGAATCTGGCAACACTTACCGTCCCGAACAAGGGCCCTTGAATTTTAATAACGTTTGAAAGTTTCCGCGCCGGAATTTTGTTACTCACCTGTTTAAGTTAAAACCAAGTTTATGTTCAGTTTCAGACGATTTTTGCTGTGCTTTGTTGTTTGACATAATTGTTTTCGTATTAATGACCAGTTAAGAGATATGAAGGATTGATTTAATAATAGATTGGTGTCATAAAGGAAATTAATATGATCGCACCTTTTATAGGCAAGTATGGTGTTTAAGAAAGTATTATTATAAAATATTAATGTTCCACAGGGAATCTAGTTGCTTTTATCAATTCCTTGCACAGATTAAAAACATAACCATGCATTATAGTTAACACCGCATAATATGACCCTGAAGAGAGCAGAATAAAAATAAGCTATTACAAAGTAGAAAACAAATATTCTGTAAGGAAGAAAATAATTAAATTCCGGCCGCAGTGGCCTGCTGTTCATTGTCCCGATCGGAAAAACTCATTACAAAGTTTATAGAACGGGAAAGAAGAGACAAAGCATGCATAAAAAGATGATTAAATATTAATGGAATATCGATCACTGCTTAGTTAATTTTTCCCCCTATAAAAAGCATGGAACTAATAAGTACTAAAATGGAGCAAAAAAGCCTTGTTTCTAACCTCATTTTTTTAAGAACCCTCGAGAAAAAGTCGTGTTCCTGTTTTAAAAATAAATAATTAAGTCGCACGCTCGTGTTTCTTCCGCCCTTTTAATTTTTTTATTGTAGTAAAGCGTTTACGGGCGTCATAACAAAAAACTTGAGAGTAATAACAAAGCGGCGTGTTTGCCGTGATTTGTGCCGGCTACGACTACCAGGCACGCATAACACCGTATTCTTGTATCGATTATTTCCTTCAACAGCTAAAGTATTTTTCAAGCGAGAAGTTCCGACCTCTACGCGTACTGAATTTAAAAAAGGAATAACAGTGAACGGTTTTTTTTTCATGTGCGTAAGATATGGGCGGAAGTGCGTACTGAAAACTGAATTCGTATCATGAGATTCGGAATCAAACGAACGAGAACTGCAAATTCCCTTTTTCCTTTTACTCTAATATTTCTAATCTTGCGAGAGAAAAACTTTAAGTCATTTTTTTCAGTTGTAAAAAGTTTGGTGTAAGTTAGGATACATGCATTATGCGAAGTGATAGTGACCGCGTTAACTTGTTAACCATGGAGTTTCTTGCCCGCTCTTCTCTATAGGAAACGACCAACCCGAACTGTGCACCTATTTTTCGACTTTTTTTAAGTATCGAATTTTATTTCACATTAGCCAACCTATTGTACTAACATGTCTTGGTTTTGACTAGTTAGTTGCAGAAATAGAGACTGGAGCACAAAAAACAGTCACCAGTTACTTTCTGTGTTAAAAACGGAAAAATATTACGGGGAAGCTTAAGAACCTAATACATAGCACGCATGAAAAACTGCATGCTCCCAAGCAATACTTTACGAAGAATAATGATGTTATTCAAGGGAGAAATCTATATTATTAATAGCTTCGACAGAAAAAAAGGTTCAAAGTTAATTCTTCGCTTGTCGCTTTGCCTGAAATTATATCTAAGTTTGATAGTTTATTAGATGATTTTCCTTAAATGTTCTAGAAAACTTGAAAAAAATATCCTCATTTTAGTAAAAAAAACTTTCGGCCAAGCCTCTAAGCTCAAAACTTTTTATAATGAACTTATGAGAAGTACAGCTTGGCAAAAAAGAGTCTGATGCGGTGACAGTTGGAACTAAAATTCGTACTGGACATTGAAGCCTTCCATGGTGTTTGCGTAGCGTCCGAGGAACTTAACCACCCACTTGGAATTGGGATCATATCCCTAAAAATAACAAGTATCAAAATCTGTTGAGTTGTAGTATTACGGTTTGCCAAAGTTGCGATACTGGCGACCTCATTTATTCCACACTCTTTTTTGCCAAGCTGTAAACTAGATTTCAAGGAATTGATCAAGTACGTCAGGTGTCTCTGACACTGACAAACAAACAATCCCGTTGGCTTATTTTAAAATGATTATTTTTGAATAACTCAGAGCCACCATCTGGCGTCGGTTCTAATAATAATGACGAAAGAAATAAAAGGGAAGGAGAAAGGCAAACGAAAGCAAAGCAAACAGAATGATAGCAAGGTAAAGAAAGCGTCGACGTCCGACTTCGATGAAATCAATAGTCGTACGAGAACGAGCAATCTCAAAGAGGAAGGATTCTACAAATTCCAGAACATGATGACACGTAATATTAAATTACAATCAAAACCCATTCTAGAAAAGGTTACCAAACAAGGGAAAAAGGGTGTGAAAAAGAGTGGAAAGTCCCAAAAGTAATATCCATCTATCAAGCTAAAGGTTTCGCGACTACAAAACGATGCTGCCGAGACCACTCACCAGTGAATCTTAAAAAGATACGTTTGTACATTTGTTATGTTACAGTATTTGAATAAATGATAATCTTGTATAAAAAACACGTTTTTAACAGCATTACTGTAGACAAAACATAATCTTCGTGTAGATATTATGGCTCCTGAAAGCGTCCACTCAAAAATTGTGAAATAGAGATTTTAAGCCGCTGTGGGTAAAATATTACACAATCCGACAACAACAGCCCCGAGCGCCCGCCATGTTTTATTCTTTTGCTCTTTATCCGAAGTGAATAAAGGAATATCGGAACCGAACTAACGTTTGATTCGTTTGTGTTTCATTCATGAAATATTAATAGAGAGTACGGCATCAGCATTGGAAAGAGAACTCTATGTAAATACAAGCTCTGTTTGTTAACGTAACAAGTTTTGTAACAAGACTTTTGAACTTGCTAAGAATGTAGTTTTTCAAGGAAGAGCAGGTGCTCTTCAGGTGCTCTAAATAATCTATAAATTCTTTTATTTTGACACAAAACTTTTGAGCGGGAATACATGAAACCATGAAACACGTCGAGCTCTCGGCACCTGCGAACTTTATTAAAAACCTCTGTCTGAATGGAAAAATAAGAGGGTAGTCTCGGTTTACGACAACAAATAATAGACTCGCCTGAAATATACGTAATTTAACGTGAAAACTTAATGTGCATGCAATAAACCAGTTTCCCTGCTTATGAAAAAAAAAACAGAATTATATCATGAATAGTGGCTAATTAGAGTTTCATATGACGTGGTCTAATAAATCTTTGCACACCTTTCAGAAAAGATTATTTGGGTATGTTTGGGAAAAACCTCAAAGGTAAATATTTAGCCTCGCTCACGTTTTATAGGTGTAATTTTTATTTAAGTCTACGTAATATGATTAGGATTCATTAGCTGGCAACTAAATTAAATCACAAATAAACACAGCCGTGCCCCCAAAGGACATTTTATTTGCCAAACGTGAATGACATATCTTCCAGGTAAACATTACAAAGATTACAATTTACATTTATCTCCTACGTCAGCTGTTTTCACATCATATTAGTGGTATCCTTACATAAACAGTTGACGTCTGTGGTTATAAATTGTCGCGAATCTCGACAGTTCGCAATAGTGTGTGAGCATCTACGGAAAATGTACGACAAAATTCCAAATGGTTGCGCTCTGAGTGAGTTTATTTTACGTTTTGTTTCTTTAATTACTGTGAATTCTTCTCGGCTTCGTAATTAACGCTTAGAGAAAGTCCAGTAGACTCCTTTTGACTACTAATAACAACAATATACATACCTACTGAGATCGCAAATTTTCGCTAAAAGTTGCAGCCCTTGGTTTGATGTTATTAAGAGTTGCGGCCATATATACGTCATCAAGACATACGATTCTACGATCGCTAGCCATTGAACTTGATTCCGCGTAACTTGAGTTACAGTGATTAACTTTAACCACAATTTCAGCATCTGACTAAGGTATTTATGCAACAATGGCATTTTATCACTCGCACTGTAATCCATTTACACAGTTTTCAGAAATCAAATATGTTATGCTTCGATCAAAGAATAATAAAATAAAATAAGAAAAGCTATATTCATCCATTGTATAAAAAAAAACATGAACAATACGAGATCAATTTAAAACTTCTTAAGATTAATTAAGGACTCCTTGGGTAAAAGCCTCCTCCATTTGTTGACACTTCTTTATTCGATCTAAGATCGACCTATCGATCAAAGGATAACTTTATGAAACTGCAGGGAAACTCATAGTATTGGTTCATGAAATACAAAATGTTTTAGATGATAAATTTATAGTTTAGATGCAGTTATAAAAGGACAAGAATGTTTTGCAACAAGTTAATCATCATCATTTCAGCCGAAAGACGTCCATTGCTGGACATAGGCCTCCCCCAAGAAGGGGGGGTTTTGCCATAATCGCCACGCTTGGCAGGCGGGTTAGCGATCGCAGTACGGTTGTTACAAAAGCACAGAGAACGCTGCTGCCCATTCTCCGGCAAATCCCATAGTCGCTTCTTACGACACCCACGGGAAGATATGGGATGGTGCTATTCTTTACGTCCGACACCATACAGAAGAAGTTAATAGTTTCGTAGAATGTTGAATAAAAATGTCTGGAGTCTTCTTGATTTAATTTCTAGTGTTGGCTTTTAGTACATTTTAGTGTTATTGTATCTGCAATCAAGATATATGAGACAGAATTTATTGCTGTAAGATTCCTTAGCTAATGGTTCAGCAATAAAAATCCTTTTAAATTGGACAGTCACGAGCAATAGGTAATATGCATTCACGTAGCAAGATTCGAGCGCGATTAGTCGTGAAATAACGGTTGTAACTTTAGTGTTGTATAGCTTCCAAAATAGTTTGTTCCTTACTACATTACATTTTAATCAATACATTAGGAGAAATCTATCTAAACTAATATTATAAAGAGGAAAAATTTGATTGTTTGTTTTTTTGTTTGCATTGAATAGGCTCCGAAACTACTGGTTCGATTTGAAAAATTCTTTCAGTGTTAGATAGCCCATTTATCGAGAAAGGCTATAGGCTATATATCATCACGCTACGACCAATAGGAGTGGAGCAGCAATGAAAAATGTAGCGAAAACGGGGAAAATGTGACGCAAACGAATTTGCGCCGGACAGCTAGTAATACATTATTATATTTTTAAAATACTCTTCACTTTACATCAGTTACAGCATAAGCTCCTCTATATCTTCGAAACCATTTATGGTAGTGCTCAAAAACAAAATGGCCACCGCAAACTTTAAAAACGTCAACATTCATAACACAACGTATTTATCACGTGAAGTTAAATCCGCAACTTAAAACAAAAGTTTCGCATTGTCCGAAAGAGAAGGGGTACGTTTACCTACTCCAATTTGAGATTTTGTCAAAACACAATGGGTCCCGCACCCGCAGTGCGGCGCAATAATTCGACCGCCCTTAAAACGAGAGGAATCTTGTTTAATAAGTAATCTTCACGTCCCTGCTGAAGATCTTTTCCTGGTAATTTATCGTGATGTGGAAGCAAACGTTGAATTTAAATTACACCTGAATTTTGTCGTGAATCTTCGGCAAAGTTCGAGTTCGGGGCTTTTATGAAGATGAAGTAATTTATAGTCGAATGAAAAGTTCGAGAGCGATTGATGGAAGTTGTTTTAGTGGCCTAACTCTAAAGATGCTACGTTCTATGTAGGTACGGTCAGCAACGAAAGTCGCTATACATATCCAAAATTATAAGACGTCTTAGTTTTAGAACGATCCATAGCCCGCACTGGGCCCGCGTGGTGGATTATAGGTCACTCCCTCTCATAGAGAGGAGGCCTGTGTCTCAGCAGTGGGAACATTATAGGTTGATGTTAATGATGTTAACAGACCGGAGTAAAAGACATAACAATATTTTCATCAATGGTTACAAGTTTGCAAAACAATATTACATCAGATCACACTGATCAACACAAAACTTGTGTAATATTGATAATTGTTAACCCACTTATGATGCCGACTGTACATATACATAAGTCAGTAAATATGTTGTATGTGTACTGTAAGTTATAATATAATCAAGGACATTATTGTATTTTTTTAACCAAGTTGCTGCAGACGATATTTTAAATTGGGTTGGCCTATGGACTTAAATCTTTTTGGAGAATCATTGCTATGCCTTACTCTAACTTTCAAAATAAAAACTAAACATATAAAAAATTGGTTGTCTTTAAAGTCGGTTTACGGACGATAGTTTAACGTGACAACGTCATAACAAAACATTGATGAATTGATTGCATACTTTTACGAATACCAAGCCGAACGCTCAAGCCGATCGTGCCATTCGCTCGCTCGAGTAGCGCTCTCGCTCCGATTGTAACGTTACAATGAGCTTAACGTTACAATCCTTTTTCGTACGTGCAGCCGGCGTTCATCGATTTATTAGACGAGGTAAGCCCAAAAAGTCGATTTTCAAGTTATTGTACACAAAACTTTTGAATAAAAACTTTTAGGAACATTGCCTACGCCAAAGGCGTAGATGAGATTTCTTTGTCGACACAAATACTGAGATATGAATGGATCGAACTGTTAGGTTAGGTTGGGATGAGGATCCATTAAAGATTTCCACCGGGAGAAAAGCATTTTCGATTGCTTTTCGATACGTTAGGATCGAGTAGGTGGATGTTAGTAGATCAAAAATAAGCAATTGCTGTTACACCGCTGGGACATCGAGTTTTACAAAAAGTATAACTTTGTTGGCGTAGTCACTCTAGCCCACCGTTCACGTCCTCGGCTGATGCGTTAGCAACAGCTACATTGCAACGCGAGTTTCGTTAAGCGACACGCGTGTGCGTGACTTGTTTCCTTCGCGGTGACTCGTGGAATTCTAAAAACTTACTAAATTTGTTTTTTGCGCACTCGCTAGCACAAGATGCGTATGGTTTGAGCGTATAGCTTCTGACCAAGCAGTTACTAATACCTACCCTGGTCTCAGTCTAGTCTGAAGTCAGTAAAGCTTCTTCTTATGGTGTCCAGTAGTTTTCATGAAACCCTTTACTTGTATTCAGGTATAAAAACATAACTCACCCGCAGATAACCCAGTTTTCGTAAAAAATGCCAAACTTCGTGGCTGTCTAACATTTTTGATGTGACGTGTTGACGGTACAATTTTTTGTAAAATATATATTGCTATTGGTTTTGCGGATTGCGTGTTGATTGTATAGCACTGACTGAAACCACGAGGCAATAAAAAATGGCTTGATTTTTGAAGCATTCACTAGTACATACGTAGATACTTACAGTGAAGCACAGATCAATGACAACAAATTGACATGGACAGCGTCTGTATTTCTTAGCACTAAGGTTGAATGTTGTTGAGGAAGTGTAAGGTACTACTGATGAACGGTTATCTGTATCTAATGAGAACCTGAAATCTCAGTTTAAAATAGTATCTAGTGAATTCAACCTTGTCAAATTCATAATTAAACAAAACTGAAATTATCTTTTATTTTAAATACATATAAACCTAGTTGGCTGGCTGGCTCTGTATGGTGTCGGACGTAAAGAATAGCACCATCCCATATCTTACCGTGGGTGTCGTAAGAGGCGACTAAGGGACTTGCCAGAGAATGGGCAGCAGCGTTCTCTGCGCTTTTGTGTCAACGGTACTGCGATCGCCAACCCGCCTGCCAAGCGTGGCGATTATGGCAAAACCCCCCATGTTGTGTCAATGTGGCGAAACTTGGGGGAGGCCTATGTCCAGCAGTAGACGTCTTTCGGCTGAAATGATGATGATGATGAAACCTAGTTAGGTAGTAAACCCAAGTCACCACCACCTTTTTCAATTTCTGCATCACCAAAAATGTAAACGTATTTCAAGGCATTTGATTGAATTCCCAATCTAATTCAGCACTAACTGAATAGCTACAAAAACCCAGTTCGTGAAATATTCACTTCATGTACTTGTCAGGAAAACTGAACGTGCACCAAAACTCATGAGAAATAGTTCACGGAAAATATTTTCAATAAATTGAAACATCGAGCAGTGTTGCCGGAAATATCGGAACGGGCGATTACATCGACGAACGAAAATAAACGTTTCCATTCCATTTCTTTTATTTCGCTTTTACATTTTACTCTAACTTTGTCCGAAGCAGCAATGGTTACCTACTACGTAATTATGCCTTTAGTCCCATATTCTTGCACAAAGAGGTTAGGTCATGAGGGAGGCTCGTCAGTTATTCAGGCGTAGCTAGCCAGCTCCCAATGGATTTTTAGAGCCTTACTTCGTTATCCGTTCTCTTACCTAAATGTTGCTTTGGGCTAATTTTGGAGTACCTAAAGTAACTTCTAAGTATCCAAATTGCTGTTGGTTATTTTAGAAAGTGTTTTCTTAAGTTACTTGCTAAGAACAATGAGATGCTGTAATACAGAGCAGCTAATTTTATTCAGCTTGAAATGTCAATTCTAGAAAATAACGAATATGATTACTCAGTTGAAAGGCAATATCAAATCTGCATAAAAAACATACTGCCTAGCCTTTTCCCAAACTATCTTGGGGTCGGCTTCCAGTCTAACCGGATGCAGCTGAGTACCAGTATTTTACATGAAGCGACTGCCTATCTGACCTCCACAACCCAGTAACTGAGAAATACGATACCCCTTGGTAAGACTGGATGTCAGACTTTTAGCTTCTGACTACTCGTAACGACTGTCAAAGTTCTACAAATGACAGCCGGGACCAACGGCTTAACGTGCTTTCCGAGGCACGGAATATAATGCAAATCTGCATTAAAAACACCTACATAAAAGCGAGACCCAGACTTGTAATATCTTTGAATATATTCATATGAACCAACTATTTGACTCCGCACTAAATTCATGCACGGTCAAACTTTGTTTTATTTGTGGCGAGCGCCGTTCTCGAGGGACGAATACAATCGTACTGTCATTCTATTTCAATCGAGCAATCGATAGTCCTACATTTTAGCTGGAATCAGCTTAAAGTTATCTGTTAGAGTCGCGTTTTAGTTAAAATAGGTTTCAAAATTGGCTTCTTTCGTCCATGTATACCCACTAACATTATAAATGCGAAGGAAACCAACCTAAAACTAATATTAATGATTTAGAAAAAAAAAACTTAGCCTAGGATAATTTAGGAAAAGTCACATGTCCGCTTGTCTGTCTATCCGTCTTTTCACGCCTTTGTAGCTGTACGGATTCTGATGGGCACACAGGTACCTATAGGTATACCATGACCTGGATTAGAACATAGGACGCTTATTGTCCCGGTTTTACAGACAGCGTCAGTATCTGCTAACCCCTCAATAGTCAGGCCGTGGAGGCCTGGGGGTAAGTACTTAATGATGCTGTATGTACTACTTTTCCGTGAAAAAACGTCTTCGCGGGCGAAGAAGATAATAATAAATATAGACTTCTACACCATACTGCAGTCATAAAACTTCAATCATAAGTATACAACGTTAATAGCTGTACAACAGATCAAAATTGAATGGGCTTTCAGAAAGTGAGGGATGGTCGCCTTTTACGATATACCCAGAGACGGGTTTCAGTAGACGGGTTAAGCCTATTCTTTGGCAGAAATGGTATGTACTATGTTTGCTTACGTATTTTCTGTGAGTCTTGTGAGGTAAGCGAAAGGGTTTACGATAACAATAAAGGATTAAATGGCTGCGGACGCCGATATAGCCAACCTTTTGCATTATACAACTTTCGCCGTCAAACCTTAGGATATACGGTACATTTACATTTTACATCTTTTCACAGCAACATGGGTCAACCGGTGCAGCGAAGATCTAGAATGCCTGGATTTGGAAGACGAGCAGCCTCTAGCCCAGCTCAGCTCTATGCAGACAGACAAGTTGACCCTCTTCTTCACAGAACTGCTCGACCATGACAGAGATGACGTCATCATCGACACCGATTTCGATCAATTCTTCGAGGTAGGAAGGTATCAAATTTGTGACATTTTGTCTTAATAAATCCGATTTGTCGAAGTTGATAGCTCGTGTAATTGCCCGCCATCGACCCAAAAATTTCGTGTCCGTGGTAATTTCAATCATTATGTATGTAACTACGTAGTCGAGGTGTATATTTACGTTGAGTAGAATATAGCATTAGCTAGAATCCGTCATGGAATAACAATAACAATTTTCATGGCAAATATTCATTACCTAGCATCGAATACGTCATGCCAAAGAATTGCAAAAAGTTTTTGCAGTCAACAGTGTATTCAATTAAGTCTTAATAACTTTAATCATAGTCAGGACTGTTCTAAATATAAACAGCTCGTCCTTTAAACACAATTAACTCGGCACAGTTCAAATAACTCAGTTAAAAGTTTAACGGAATTAAATAACGAAGTTATATCTTAAAAGCCCTCGAGTTGGAGCGAAGTCAACACAACTCAGGACGAGAAACTGACGATATTTACCTGGCAAATAGACCGAGAACTGACGGCAAATATGGCTAATTAAGCTTCTAAAACTCAACATTAAGTCATTTCAACCTCACATAACGAACAGAGAGAGAGAGTAATGAATAAGAATAATTAAATTCGTTTCTCGTCGTATTTCACAGAGGCTCGCGCATTTCGCAGATTGGTCGCCGAACTCGTCGGAATTCCACATACTGCTCGAAGTGAAGCGGGAATTTATCGACAACTTCATCAATCCGCTGCCGGCCAAGTAAGTCTGTTGAACACCTTGCGTGATATTTGTCTGGTATTTATCTAGCTTTAGTGTCTTTTTCAGGAATAAGAATATTAAATATCCTGCGTAAAACCTAACAATTAGGAACGTTTTTGAAATGGGGACACATCAGTCGAGATTATCTTTGTAATCTTAAGGCTAGGTATCTGAAAAAACTCCTTAAAAACACATTATCCTTATTTACATAAAAGTCGAGTACATAAAGGCAGTAAAACTGAAATATGGCCGAACAAATACGTGCTGTAAACCGTCATTTTGTACTATGATATCCCATAAAAATGAATGTCAGCCTGCTGCTGATATTTCATGAAAGTGGCCCAAAAATATGAGCACTTTGTAATGTAATATGCAATTCTGTAGGCTGTATATATTCCTAACTGGCATTTTCATGGAAAGCCGGCCATTTTTATGATGCAGTTTCATGATACTGTAGAACTTTAGGTCGGACAAAAGACAGCTGAAGCAGGAAGCCAATGAAAGAAAGCATAAAGTTTACGACAAAGGAACAACAGTGAACTATAGAGCCAACCGGAGCGCAAGAAATATCACTAGAGACCGTACGCCATCCATTCTCTAAGTCACGTGTTTTGTAACTTTCCTTCGTTATTAAATTCCCTCTGTAATGCCGAACTTTTTTATGCCTTATTGCATGTTCTGTATAAGAAAAGTATGCGGGAAATCTGATATACAAATTCATGTTCTTCTTTTGTAAATTTTCAAACAAAACCGTCGTCGCATTCCTAACTTTGTCTGCCTTTTAAATTCTTGTTACCTTTTCATAATTTAATTTTGTGTCCCTAGATGGGCTGAACTGCCGTACTACAGAAGGGTCTGCGGTCCGGAGTCCAGCGGTATCAACATACCTGGGAGGACCACCCTGGAGGGATGGATAGCACGGTGGGCGTTACACCTGAGTGAGATGAAGAGGTTCACTGACCTGCCGCTATACCTACAGTACCTCTGCAAGATACTGTTTCATGTCGTTGATAGAACGAGTAAGTACTTCTGATCTATCTGTTGACATGTAGCGGAACCTGCAAAATGAAAGCCAATATGGCGATGATCATAAGAAAGAAACTTGGGTTCCTATGTGCTTAGTTGTATTTCGTAGTCTTCGTAGTTAAGTTTATTTTTATACAGTTACTTATACGAAAATAACCTTATTCTAAAACCTGTCCAGATAAAAGCAAACTTCAGACAATCCACTACTTAGCCCCAGAAACCCTCACAAGTTTATTTATTCACGAACTGTCAAAACTTTTCGGTCTCTACTTCTCACTGCTGAAACCAAGTTAACTTCGTCCTTATTTTTAGCCTGAAGGTACTTATTTTACGCTTGATTGTGAGCAAACTTCGCCCTGTTTAAGGTAATAGATAGGTACAAGTGACGTGTGTCGATTCCCGGGAAGGCTTGATCGACGGGATTAATTTGACGCAGGCGACGGCGAAGGCGAGTTAATTGTACAAAATGAATGTTCTCCTGTGCCATAGGGTCGAGCCACAATTTATTACTAATTTCAAGTTAATTACTATCGTAATTTGGCCAGAATGTTTACTAACGACGTTGTTGTTGCTGCATTGCCGCTGAAATTATGCACAAAATGGAATTTAATTTGTAACATCATAGCACTTTTCGCTGCCATGAACTTGCACACTAAATCATTTCACGTTGAAGCAATAAGATTGTGTAACGTTTAAATTTATTGCGCCATAAGTAGTCAAAAACTAAATAAAATTACAACGTTTGGTTGTTCTTGGCACCTTGCTCAACATTTGTAGCCAAAATCACAGCGGGTGCACACTGAAGCGACGCGAGGCGGTCTTTCCTGGGGTGCACTTATTTTTGTATCGTGTGTCTTTGCCTTTATTTTAACTTTTTAATCTAAAGCGAGTATCTGGTATTCTCGCTGTTCCACGGAAGAGTTATCGGAATATTATTATTCTGTGTCAATATTTTATGTTGCGTGACCTATATTCTACTCGACGTTATTAAAAATTGTGGAAGTTGTAAAGGTCTTGATATTTCTGCCATTACTTTGTATTTCTTACTTTCTTTTTCAGTTAAGTTCAATTAATAAATTCAGTTCAGAAGCAAGATGAAAACAGCTATTATATTTTATTAGAACGTCAAATAAACACAATTGCAATAAGAGTACCTAAGTGAATAGGTAGACCTGCTTAAAAATACTATAACAAACAGTTTTTTTCCCTAAATTGCTATATTCTGTCATGCTGATTTAGAAAGCCAAAACGATTTATCACGTAGATGTTCCCAAGGTGAACGATCTCATTTGCTTTAGTAACATCGTCGTGTTTCACCAATATGAGGTAAAAGCTCAGCTTCTACTTCATTTGTCACGATGATGGATTTGAAACATGTCAATATTTTTGGAACATGTTTTACCAAAGTGCCTAGACCGACATGTATTTTTACAGGCACATTCCCGAATTTCTTTAAGTACCCACTTTTATTAATTAAACCGGATCGCAAGCACTTCTGTTCGTAATGTTTCCCAGTTTAATTCCCAAACCGGACAAAATTGTTTTTTTTTATGGAATTTCCAGCAAACCCCGATATTTGGAACATTGCCCGGTAAATATCAATAGGCTGGCGGTATCACACGGGATCCAATCCCGGAAATGTCGAACAGCGGGCGTACGGGTGTACCAATAAATCTCAACCGGGCCTCCTTTGGGACACAGGCCTATGTGTTGCCACTTAAATAAATGTTTTTTTTTTTCTTGCAGGTACAGGTGCCATAACGAAACCAGCGTTGGCAGCCTTCTACCGGTCTGTTATTGGGTTGAATGGGGCTAGAGTTGACGAGATCATAGACACGGCGTATGATCGCATGACTAGCGTGAGTTTTGAACATCATTTCCGTAAAAAATATCAGATTATTAACTTAAAATAATCCATGCAGCATTAAGTTTCAGCAAAATGTTAGTGGAGCTGACTTTACAGGTTAGCATTTATAACAGGAACTCTTATATGTTTACTTTGGACATACTGTAATTTGTCAGAATGTTGACCTACGGAGATAGTTTCATGTTATTGTCCTTTAGTTAAAGTTGAACTAGCCTGTTTTAAATTCGTAAAGTTAGGTTTTTAATTTGAGAATAAGTTCATCATGCTCTTGCCCTTATACCAATTCAATTGGGGGTGGGCGTTAGCATGTCTTCTTATTTCGTACTTCTCTATTTCACGTCATCTCAGCAGTCACGTCCTTTCTTGCCATAATTATCATCCTCCATTGAGAATATATGTTGTTCTGTCTGATAAAATCGAATGCCTGCCGAACTTATTTTAAATTTCGTCTGACTAGATGTTTATTACCTAATCACAGTTCGATTCTACGTAGAGTATTTATTAGATTAATAAGAATAACTGACAATTATTTTAAAACTCAATTTCAACAGAACGGCTACCTAATTCTGGACTACGGGACCTACGTCCACTGCTTCACCAACTGGCTGATGGGGAAGAACCCCAACGGCCCCGGGCAGTGGGTGCTGGTGCCCCCCAAAGACTCGCTCCCCCAGCCCCCATTCCCCGTCGACTATAGCGCCCTCAACACGGAACCCGCGAAACTAGAACCTTACGCACCGGACAAGAAGACAAACAGACATTCTGTCATAGTTTAAAAGGCTCAAAAACATTCCTACGTATCCCTAATAAGTCAATTTTACAAGTGTTCCGATTTTGATACGTTTTAGGACACTCGACTGCGTTATTATAGATCCGTAGATCTTTCAAATAATGTTGACTTAAAACTTGAAGAATCGTCGGCACATCGCTTGTCGGAAAACCTGCCATTGTAAAACAAAATCTGTGAAAAACTTAAGAATTGATGCACGGAGCTTCTTCACAAGGACTTTTGACGTAGTGCAAAATCTCAATTCTGGATTACTGTACTTTATATTTATAGTGCTAGAATAACTATTATAGGTTAATTAGTTTAATTGATGAATATTAGCAGTATCTTCTGCCGATAGCAGTGTAATTAAGTCTAATCAAAATCGATGAGAGCAATTACCTACCTTAAGTAATTAGAAATACCTAGATATCTTTTATCGAGATGAGTTACCGAGAATTTTGGCTGAATAATGTTCTAATGACACCTAATTAGTTAGGTACTGAAAGAAACAACGTTTCTTTCCACAAAATAATCGATCAGATTCTGAAATAAAATTCTCCGTAACATGTCTGCACAACGTGAAAAAACCTCACATAAGTAAAACTAATGTATGTTACATAAGTCTCTCTGTAACTGCCTTAAATCTAATGTTTTACTTTTAACCTAACCTAGATTCGCTTGAACGTAAAAAGGAACGCTTTATCTAACGTGTTATACGTGCAATTCGACCAATTCTTGTCTCTACTCCTAGATTTAAACCTAAGTCGATGTAAATAGTAGTTTGTAATGATGCACGGTATGCAGAACTGCCTTAACGTAAGCATATTCACATCTCACGACATAGCCTTATTTTATACCTTAGATGTAATATAGGTATTATAAGTTACTTTAAATATATTAGATTTCTACACTTTGATTCACTGAAATAAACCCTTTCGTTTGTTTATTTGTATTTTTTTTTTGTCATTACGACCAATTCAATTTGCAATTCCCAAGGAGCTGAACTTGAAGGCATCTACTTAAGAAGCGGAGTCAAAGCGCTAAGGACCCTTGAGCTCTGAAAGTTCCCAGCCCAGCCCTCCCTACATCAAGAAATACCTACCTATTCCTTAATCTATCATCGGAAATTACCAATTTCCTAAATGAAAACGATAAGGAAATCGATTTTTTCTGCTTCATATTTATCAACTGCTTAGTTACCTTTTTTATTTTTGAACGTTATACCCTAGATAATCTCAACAGCAAAATATAACCCTTCTAGTTATCTACATTTTTTTTCTTTTAAATGAATTTCTTTTCCGTCGCCAGGAAGCAATTAATTCGCTTATTTGTAAAACATGAGAATACATGTCGGGTCTCAGCCTCGACCTCAGAAACAGAAGCTCTTTTAAAAGCTTGTTATGATTGATGGAGGGGATTGTTGCGAAAACCGCGACGCGCACTCGGGCTGCGGGGTCCGTCGCAGTTCCTTCACGGACATTCTCCCAAATTATCATTAATCATCCGACGGTCTGACAAATTCTTTATATTATATCTAACTTTTTTTTGCACTTCTTTATTTGACTGGAAATCTGTTTTCAAAGGAACCCGTGTAACTATAAAATCCGCGCAATCAGACCCATCTCTTTGAAAAATAATTTCTGCAAACGACCTTAAATAGTTGACCGAAATTAAATGAAGCTATGAAAGTTTTACTCGACGTAAAATTCGTGTTTTGCTTCATTCAGTTTGAGCAAGAAATTCGTATTTTTTGTGAACGAGTTTGGAGAACGTGATGCAAATGAAATGGTTTGAAGCAGACGTGTTTATGAATCATGTGGATCATGTAGGCATGCCGAAATCTTTTACCGACTAACTTTGAAAAATACAGCATGAAACAAAAATCTAACTGCGCAGAACACACGTAAGATAAATCTTGTGAACCACCTGAATGAAAAATAGACAAAGATAAGAAACGCCATTACTTTCTAACTAATTAGCTTCCCCATCACGTCTACACAATGTAAGTAGGCATTTCAATCAATCGTCCCAACTAATGGATGGGAAACGATTTGCGAAGAAAAGTGTGCTCATCCAACCGAAAAATTCAACCACATTCACTTACACGGAAACAAAGAATTAGATACAAAGGCGTCATTTATTTTGCAGAGATATCTCAGAAGAAATCTAATACTGGCCAGAAGATGTTTTAGTGAACATAAATCTTTTGGCACGTTGCCTTTTTTGAAACTAACGCCGCTAAATTGTTTTCTTTCAGTTTTTCGAAGAAAATTGCATATTTTTGTCCAACAGTGCCCACTTTTCAATGTCGTTCAAGGACCACAAGAACCAGGCAAGCACTGAATACCTATCATAAAAGATGATTTTATGTAGCATAGAATTTAACGCAATCTAAGCTATAGGCATTGGCTATACATAGATATTTAAAGCACAAGATCGTAGATCGTAAGCCCAATCAACTCGATCTAATAAAGCGTAACGAGAATATCACGCCTTTTCCCGCGCTTTTTTCTGTCATCTGTCAACAGCTTACCCATTTTCACAACAAGACTGGCGTTTGCGTTTGCGCGTCATTAGCAAACAGTCAAAAAAAAGTTGGGCACAAAGGCAGGTCAACGCAATTATTATAGGATCGTCAGCTCGCTCCTGATATTGTTTCCCCGACTCAGTAATAGCATCATTAAACGAGGCCGGGCCAGCATTTTTCCTCTGCAATATACCGCTCATGATAAATGGAGCGCAATATTTATCGATGTTGGTAGGAAACAACGCTTGCAGGTTTTTTTTGTGAGGCAACGGCAGATGGGGGAAATGCCCATGTTAGAATGACTTGGACCGTAATGGTGGAATGATTGGACTGGAAAAGGTTTTCTACTTCTGGAGATGATGACAAAACAAATTGTTTTTTCATCCCACCATCTCGGAAAGAGTATTTTTAATCTTCAATATCTGAGTGGAAAAGCCGTTTTTATTCTCTAGAGGATAAAATAAATTGAATTTAGAACATCGTGTGCACTAAGGAATATACCATACAACTTTTTTTTAATTTGTTAAAAACTCAGACTCGGAACCTTCTTGGTGTTCTTTTTTCAATTTGCTTTGTACGCGGTTCTTTACGCGGCATTTTTTCACGTCATTGTTAATTATACCGTAATATTATTTTGTTATAATTTAAAGATTATTCTGTAATACTTACCTGTCATAATGTAGTAATTAATACCTAAACTGAAATAAAAGTGTACCTATCTTGTGATTGTAAACGTTTTTTTTTTTGCATTTAGTGATTTCCTCGCTGAGGTGGAATGAAAAGTTACGTGTTGCACTCGAGTGCAAAGGTTTTTCACCTCGTGCTATTTTGATTCCCTCGCTAACGCTCAGGATTCTTATTTTGAATCACTCGCTGCGCTCGTGATTCAATTTTAGAATCCTTCGCTTGCTCGGTCATCAAAATTGAACACGCGGTTAAAAAGCAACTTTGCACTCTTGTATAACAAATAACTATTTTTAAGTCAGACTTATGATAATAGAAGTGTACCAGGCCCCTCAGAAAGTATTGCGAAAAAAAGTTTTTATATATGGGAGACTGGCCAGTTATTATGTTTTTCGAAAATATGATTATTTATAAGTAAAAATAAGTAAGTTCCAATTTCAAAATTTCCCTCCACATTTTTTGCGAGTTAATTCAAAGTATTGTGTCTCACTGAAATATGGATCTGCGCCGGGAACATTTTAGAGCTATGATTTTATACGATTTCAAGTGTCGCCTGAAACCGGATGAATCGTACGATAGACTTCAAATGGCATTCATGGATGAAGGCCCTTCCAAGGCAACCGTGTATCGTTGGTATAACGAATTCAAGCGCGGTCGACCAACTTTGGGGGATGACGAAAGAAGCGGTCGCCCTTTGACGGCTGTTACCGAAGAAAACGTGCTAGCAGTGAAAAATTTAATCCAAGACAATAGGCGAATTACATATCAGGAGATTCAACACATATTGAAGATTGGATCGGGAAGCGTTCACGAGATTCTACACAGCCATCTTCGCGTGAGGAGGATAGTATCACGCTGGGTGCCGCACAACCTCACCGATGCTCAGAAGCAGGCCCGGGTGGAATGGTGCCGTGATATGCTTAACAAATTTGAAGCAGGCTCGTCTCGGCGTGTTTACGACATCGTTACATGTGATGAGTCCTGGATTTATCAATACGACCCAGAAACCAAGCGCCAGTCGACTGTTTGGGTGTTTCAAAATGAGCCAACGCCTACCAAAGTGAAGCGATCTAGAAGCGGGGGTAAGATTTTGATCGCTAGCTTTTTTAATTTGACTGGCCACTTGGTATCAATTCCCTTACGGGATCAAAGAAGCATTAATGCCGAATGGTATACTTCCAAATGTTTGCCAGAAGTTTTCTCTGTTATAAGCAACAAGCGACCAAACACAGGGCTCCGCGGGCTACTGCTCCACCACGACAATGCACCTGCGCACACCGCACTCAAAACGAGGGACTTCCTGGACAGCACGCCAGTCAAACTCCTGGGTCACCCTCCTTACAGCCCTGATATAGCACCGTGTGACTTCTTTTTATTCCCAAAAATAAAAAATCAGCTCAAAGGGATACAATTTTCGTCGCCGGAAGATGCGCTGGCTGGGTTCGAGCAGGCTGTAAACGAGGTGTCTGCGGCGGACTGGAAAAAGTGTTTTGAAAACTGGTTTAGGCGCATGAATCTTTGTATAGAGGCTGGTGGAAAGTACTTTGAAAAGATTTAATAAAAATATATGTACGTATAGAACAATTTTTTTTAGTTTCGCAAAACTTTCTGAGTGTCCCACGTATATGTAGGTAGATACCCGTTGTGCATCTAAGTAGTAACAAAAACCTAGGATAGTACCAACTGAAGCCAGTTGCAGCGACAGCAATAATGCTCTCTACGGCGTTGTAGCACACTCGTAGCACTTTCGTAGCACTATCGTAGCAACAGATAGCACAGCATACAACAGCGAAATAAGAAAAATAAATAGGTATCAATATCAGGTTGACAAGCTTAACGTTATCACGCTATGTGAACCAGGTTTCACGTTTGAGGTTTCACGGCATATTAATTAAATAATTATGTTATCTTTACTTTTGTTCAATTCGATTTTAATGATAGACAAAGCCTTGAATAACCCTTTGATAAGACTTATGGCTACCACGCTATACGAAAAGGATTCACGCTTGAGATTACACAGACACATGATTGATAATAAATCTCCACCCATAGGACCCAGGGGAACAAAAGCTTGGGAACTCGAATGAGGGTAGGTTAAAGATAAAAATGCATCCTTGATTCGATAGTGATTCCATTATTTAAATAATCTGAGCATAAATCATTTAGTTCTTATTGCGTAAGAATTATTACTTTTTATTAATGATCTCCTTCATCTTCTTCACGATATCTTGATCCGTGACAAAAACATGTTCGCTATCACTGGTCCCCATACTCAAACCATTCTTAATTTGAGGCAGATATCTAATTCTCTTGCACGAACTGTGGACTATGTTGCATCCAATATCAATAAAAGTTTTCGCATTACTCAGATTTATCCCCGCTCCCGGCATAATGTCTATGCCATGACCATTACCCGAGATAAGTAACTTTATGAGTTCAATAGCGTCGGCATCATCAGCAGTCGCCTTCTGTCCGCTTGTTAGCAGTCTGTCAAAACCAAGAGTAACTATTTTGCTAATAGATAAAGCTGGGTTTGTGCACACGTCGAAAGCACGATGAAAAGTAACGGGAGTAGGATGTACTTCAGATATTAGTCTTTCACAGTTTATCTCATCAATGTGCTGTGTTTCAGTAAGGGCGCCAAAAACAAATCGATCTACGCCAAGCCCTTTGAAAACCTCTACATCAGATAACATTGTGTCCATCTCCTCCTCAGAGTAATGAAAGTCGGAGCCCGAGCGACATCTGATCATTACGTTCACTTTCGCCCTCTGAAATAAACAAAGAGTTTGAGTGGTAAATAAATAGGTCCTTGTATGAACACTCCATTTATCAAGTGGACCTACCTTCGTTAATTTAGCGCAGCCACAATTTCGACATGATTTACGGATTGGTTCTCCGGCCGCTGTGTGATTTACCTAAAATATTGTAATGTGATTTTGATAAGTGAACTGCAATTGATAAAATATAATAAATAGTGCTACGTCTAGCTAGTAGTTGCAAGTGGGACTGTTAGTTTAGCGTCATGCTAGATAGGTATGTACCTAATTCAGACAATTCCAATGTCATTTTGACAATTCAACACGTTAACATTAAAGAAATTCCCTTCAAAATCCTTCCGATTGTGACTGAATTTGTTTCGCTATATTTCACGTGTTGTAGAGACTCGACCCCATGGCCCACCGAGCAAGTGGTGAAAAAATATTATAACCAGGAAAGAAAAAAAGGTGTTTTACCATTTCCTTGATTTTTTTAACAAGGCCCAGCGAAGGAGTGAGCCCCCCGTCTGTAAGTGAGCTGCATACTTCCAGCTCGTCGGCTCCGCCGTGAATTGCGTTTATTGCAGACTCTAAGCTGTCAACACAAACCTCTAACATCGTCTGAAAAATAAACAATGTATGGAATAATAGTTATTTGTTATACAAGAGTGCAAAGTTGCTTTTTAACCGCGTGTTCAATTTTGATGACCGAGCAAGCGAAGGATTCAAAATTAGAATCCTGAGCGTTAGCGAGGGAATCGATAGCTACAATCTAGAGGTCTTTAAGTCAAGAGTGAATAGGTTTCTTCTAGGCAAGCGTGCTTCACCGTCGACCACATCATCGCTTACCATCAGGTGAGATAGTGGTCAAGCGCAGGCCTATAGATAATAAAAAAAAAAAAAAAAGGTGAAAAATCTTTGCACTCGAGTGCAACACGAACCTTTTCATTCCACCTCAGCGAGGAAATCACTAAATGCAAAAAAAAAACGTTTACAATCACAAGATAGGTACACTTTTATTTCAGTTTAGGTATTAATACTACATTATGACAGGTAAGTATTACAGAATAATCTTTAAATTATAACAAAATAATATTACGGTATAATTAACAATGACGTGAAAAAATGCCGCGTAAAGAACCGCGTAGGTACAAAGCAAATTGAAAAAGAACACCAAGAAGGTTCCGAGTCTGAGTTTTTAACAAATTAAAAAAAAGTTGTATGATATATTCGGCACCATAGAGGTAGCAGTAAATAATAGGTCTTTGCCTATGAAATTGCCGTATTGCAGTACAGACTTTTTCAAACAAAAAAAAGTTTTGATTGGCTATGAGTTCTAAATTCAAATTAATTTTGTTTTAAAAATATGACATTCTATTTACAAAATCAGTCTTTTGTTTATTGATTAGCGTTGTATTTTCATTACATTTCAACATTTTTCCTCATAATGGATACTTTGAAATTTCGTGTAGGTAATTATGGAATATGAGTTCCGTCGTGGCACCAACGCGGCACAAACGACCCGTAACATCAACGACGTTTACGGAGAGAACTGTATAAACGAACGCACAACCCGTTATTGGTTTGCTCGGTTCCGTTCTGGGAATTTTGACTTGAAAAATGAACCTCGTGGTCGTCCGGAAACTTTGGTCAACAATGATGAATTAAAGGTGATTGTTGAAGCTGATGAATCTCAATCTACAGCTGAGCTGGCAGCAGCTTTTGATGTTAGCATTAAAACAATATTGGTCCATTTGCGACAGATTGGCAAGATAAAAAAGCTTGATAGATGGGTGCCCCACGAACTTAACGATCGCTAGCGCAACGTACGCGTCGAGACTTGCCTTGCGCTGCTTAACAGGCACAGAAATGAAGGAATTTTGAACCGAATTGTTACGTGCGACGAAAAATGGATTCTTTTTGACAATCGAAAGCGCTCAGCAAGTTGGTTAGATCCTGGTTCGGTACCAAAGCAATGTGCAAAACGAAAAATGACCCCTAGAAAGGTGATGGTCACAGTTTGGTGGTCTAGTGCTGGTGTGATTCATCATAGCTTTTTACAAAACGGCGAGAGCATTACTGCAGATGTGTACATTGAAGAACTGACCACAATGATGGCGAAACTCGCACGTCTGCAACCAGCTTTGGTCAATCGGTCGTCTCCACTGCTACTTCACGACAACGCGCGGCCCCATACTGCACAACAGACCGTCTCTAAGCTGCATGAGTTGGGTTTGGAAGCTCATCCGCCATACTCACCAGATCTTGCGCCTTCCGACTATTACTTTTTCCAAAATTTGGACAACTTTTTAGCGGGAAAAAAATTCAATTCCCGAGAGGCAGTACAAAACGCCTTTGAAGAGTTTGTTGTCTCCGTCCAGCTGATTTTTTCAAGAAGGGCATCCATAAACTGCCACAGCGTTGGCAAAGATGCATTGATTGCAGGGGTGATTACTTTGAATAAAATAAATAAATAAGTTCGAAAAAAAAAATACTTTAACTTTTTTCAAACAAAACGGCAATTTCATAGGTAAAGACCTAATAGGTTAAATGTTTTTTTTAATTCACAAACTTAGTGCACACGATGTTTTAAATTCAATTTACTTTATCCTCTAGAGAATAAAAACGGCTCACTCCACTACTCCACTCAGATATTGAAGATTAAAAATACGCTTTCCGAGATGGTGGGATGAAAAATATCTAAATGGATGTAGAGTACGTGACGGTTCTTTAGACGTAGCGACCTACAAAAAGCAACTTACTACCAAAAGTTCTACAGCCCCATCTATGACACGACGGAAGAACTAACATCAATTTCCTACATCTCGCAAGCAAAGTTTACATCGACTTAAGAGTTTATAGAGAAA
Organism: Cerastis rubricosa; assembly: GCA_949152445.1. Classification (NCBI taxonomy): domain Eukaryota; kingdom Metazoa; phylum Arthropoda; class Insecta; order Lepidoptera; family Noctuidae; genus Cerastis; species Cerastis rubricosa. The sequence goes on from OX424547.1 coordinate 9,399,282, forward strand.
CCCGAAAACAACTGTTCGGGCGATCCGCGCCCGAACAGTTGTTGTCGGGTTTAAGGCACTCCAATTGAGGGTGCCCGTATTTACGGGCACACCACCCGATCCCGCGGGACTAAGGGCTCTGCCCACACCCCGCAAACAACGCGCCCCCTTGCGGGGCGCAGCGATTTCTTCAGTGGCAATTGTTCGGGCAGTTGCCCGCCAGACACAACACCTTTCTGGTCGGAGGATCCTCCCTTTTCTACTGGAAGAACTTTACACCCTGTTCCTCATACCCCCGAAAGACGCGTGGTCATAGTCGGAACTAACGCCGCCATTTTGTTTTTACAATGCAATTTCGCGAGGGTTGGTCTGAACTAAAATTCCGGACAAATGGCAACTTTAGCCCAACGCTAATATGCTAATCGTAAACAAAGAGTAGAATAATAGACATATCGTAGATCAAGCATAAGTCATTTTGTTAGGGGATAACCCGCTAGATGGCCATCTATTTTTGTTTATTTATTGTGATGCATAGATGGCGCTAAATACAACCGTGCCACACTCAGGGTGTCAGTGTCTGTCACGTCAGTGTTGTTGGTTGGCCAAAAAAACTTTAAAAAAATGTTTTTGTTGGACAAACATTTCAGAAAGTCTTCCTAACCTAGATCTTTTTACAAACATTAACAAAAGTGGACATAAAAGGTGAGTTTAAAATGAAATAATAATCATAGTTCTTACCTTGGCTGGTATAAATTAATGTTTTACAACTACAACAATAGTGCTAGAGGCGTTGGTTGCAGGATAAGTAGTAGTGTAGTACACAATGTTGCCTGAGTTTAAACACTTTTACGATACACGAAATGTGTCATTTTCTATGTATGCAAATATTGTTATCGTCTAGATTCAATATTTTACCGCACACACTCGATCTCTATAAACTGATCACGGATCACAGATAGTGTCTTGTCATTTTACGTGTGTAGACATCGCTTTATATTCTAGGAGTTGTATGACCTGAAATTGACATTTCGTTCAAAAACCAAATCCAATTTGTTCATTTAGGTTATTTTGTAAATTGCATTCATTTTCTATTTCGATGTCCTTTCTTTACGAAAAAGAGAGTATACTTAAAATTAATGAATTGGTTGATATCTAATAGAATAATTTAAGATTTTTGTGTGAATTATAGTATTTTAGAACGTAATGCCAAATGATCACTTGGCCAACTGGCGCTATGTTCACATTGGTTTGTTCCTTTTGACATTTCGAGTTCGATGTAAAAGGACACGCGAACGTAGGCAAAGTATCGCCAGCGTTCGCTTTCTTTTATCAGGTATTTAGATTATTCCTTTAGAACGGTTACCAATTAAAGATTAAATATTTTTCTGAAGTGAACCTTTATTTACTGTTTTATAATAATTAATTAGTCACGTCCTAAAGATTGAGGTTATATCGAAGTCTGTGCCACATATCGAACAGTTGTTTTCGTATATTTTCAATTAATTTGGGACCAAATTTGGTGTTAAAGTTTGTTTTTACGGTAAACAGTTATGTCTCGAAATAAACACCATGAGGAGACCGACAAGCTTACGCGTATCGCTATCGTCAATGCGGATCGCTGCAAGCCGAAGAGATGCAGACAGGAGTGCAAGAAGAGCTGCCCCGTTGTGCGAATGGGCAAGCTGTGCATCGAGGTAACGCCCAACGATAAGATCGCCACCATCTCCGAGGAGCTCTGTATCGGATGCGGTATTTGTGTCAAGGTAAAACTTTCCACAATGTTTTTCATATTTGCTGACCAATGTAAACACTTGGCAACTTCCGCATGTGCCATTCTTAGATGGAACAAACACCTCTGCATAGTTTGAAACAAAGGGTGTAAGTTAATTCCATGTTTGTATATTATATTCTATTAAGAAAACTGTTTATAATTTTGGTAACATTCAGTAAAATATTTCAATTCAAATGTGTACACAGTGATAAATTAAACAGAACGCATTCTGATTAAAAAAAAAATACTAACACAACAATAACTTTTCAGAAATGCCCCTTTGATGCAATTACCATAATCAACATCCCATCCAACTTGGAGAAACACACCACTCATCGATACTCAAAGAACTCGTTCAAGCTCCATCGTCTGCCCATCCCTAGGCCTGGTGAAGTGTTGGGGCTGGTTGGTCAGAATGGTATTGGCAAGTCAACTGCACTGAAGATTCTTGCTGGAAAACAGAAGCCCAACTTGGGACGTTTTGCTGTAAGTTATTTAACTTGACACTTTGTGATGTTGAATAATAATTTAATTATTTATTTCATTACAATGACAATTGTTACAGACATCTTAAAGATCATACAACATAGACATTATGTCCCATAGAATAGGTAGTATTGTCAGCTGCATGTCAGTAAATTTTGCTCTCAGTCTACTAAACATGTTGACCTTTAAATTATGCAATTTACTTGTTGCCTGTCAACTCAGAAAGTGGCAACATTCCAGTTCCTCAAAATTAGCATACTCTTACATTAACATGGTGACCTTATTTAACTGAAAGGTTGATAATAAATGCATCCACATTCCATCTTAGAAGAATACAATTATCTGGACAAACAACATGGAAATCCCTGATTGTAAACTGTATACTTTTGTTATTGAAGAAAATATCAGATAAGCATTGTTTATGGCAATCATTATCTGTAGATGCTTATTCTATGTAAGGTTTAAGACCTAATTGGGTTAAAGTTGTCTTTTTATTCCATAAGATTAAATTCCTCTATTTAAATGTAGACAAACAAACCAGCTACAAACATCAGGTGTTAAAATCTGTTATCAATCTCTCAATAGGACCCTCCAGACTGGCAAGAGATCCTGTCTCACTTCCGCGGCTCTGAGCTGCAGAACTACTTCACGAAAATCCTCGAAGATGACTTAAAAGCCCTTATCAAGCCTCAATATGTGGATCAAATCCCTAAGGCTGTAAAGGGCACTGTCGGTCAGCTCCTTGACAAGAAAGATGAAATGAAAAACCAGACTGCTATCTGTAGAATGTTGGGTAAGTAAGTTTTTTAAGAGAGTGAAGCCACCATGCATAGTGGCTGCAGTATAGCCTAAGAATACTGCAGATGCATCCTCATATAAATCACCGCCAAACGGTGTATTGTGACAACTCGCCTTGCAGTGCCATTAAGTGTGTGTGAAAGCACCTAATGTAACAAAATGTGCCCCCTAGGGAAGTGATTACACTAATCAACGTGAAATATGCTTGGAAGGCATATTCAGGAAAGTCCATGTAATTAAAACAAATACTGCAATGACGTCTCGAGTCGCGTCGTCCGAAGCCAAATGAAGCAAATGACGTCGTATTTGCTTTTATTACATTGCAAGTTCTTTCTGACCAGCCAATACTGCGACGATAAGTGAGGTGCAGTTGTAGATTCCAAAAATCCTCAATATACAGCTGACCAGCACACGTAGCATGACACTGTAGAAACCGAATAATCCCAGTCACCTCTAATGAATTGCCCCCGCGGGTGAGAATCGGGGGATCGCCAACATCGCTGTCTGTCTTACGGCCGCGATTGTTGGTTGGTGGTCAGACTTTTCCAATGTGGATCCACGCCTCAATGTACAGCGATTTGAACTGGGGACAATAACTTGCCAGTCGTCACCCGGGAGCAACTGGAACTATTATTCCCGATTGCCAGCCGGGGGCAATGCTTAGGGGGCGACTGGGAATATACGGCGGAAACGAGTTTTGTCGATTCTTCCGTCGACAAAACTCATTTCCAAAGTGGTCATACTACACCCTAAAATAATATTTCTTTGATATTCTGTTCAGATCTATCCCACATCCGCGACCGTGAGATCTCCGCGCTCTCCGGAGGAGAACTGCAGCGCTTCGCTTGCGCCATGGTGTGCATCCAAAATGGAGACATCTTCATGTTTGATGAGCCTTCATCTTACTTGGACGTCAAGCAGCGTCTTAACGCTGCCCGCACAATTCGGTCGCTCATCCATCCTGACAAGTAAGATATTTGTTACTGTTCTACATGGTATTCACATAAACATTTAAACTACGTAGACAAGAGCGATTTCCACAAAATGAGGGGTGTAAGTGATAGCCTAGTGGTGTGTCAGACTGCCAACTCATAGGTCTCTAGTTAGAATGCAATACATGCACTTCTGATTTTTCGGATTCAAGTACGTATTGTATCATTATCACTTGCTGCAGTGAAGGAAAACATCTCGAGGAAACTAAACCAGCATGCCTGAGAGACAATTCTCGACGGCATGATAAGCCAAGTTAACCACAGGCCAGATTCACTAACCACACGAAAAAGAAGGGATAAAATGTTATTCAACAATAATGCGAGCAAATTCCTGGTCTTATGCGATTTTTTCTGCTACGTCATGGCAGTATTTCATCAGGCCCCCTGAATTCGGACCAGCCACCCAAAACAACATTTTATGTACTCGAAATTATTAGAAACCAGTACCACTAATAAAATAAGATGACTACTTGAAGGAAAAAACAGCTCAGCTTGAAAAAATAAAGCAATATAATTATGTCATCCCAGTTGTTGCAGTGCAGGACAAAGCATCCCTTCCTTCTCTTCTCTTTTCCTGATCTTATGTAAAATCTAATCATTTTTATCCAGGTTTATCATAGTAGTGGAGCACGACTTGTCAGTACTGGACTACTTGTCTGACTTCATTTGCTGTCTGTACGGCGTACCCGGTGCTTACGGTGTTGTGACTATGCCCTTCTCTGTTAGGGAAGGTAAGATTTTATCCATTCAGAGAAATAATGTTTTAAACCTTTATCGTAAAAGTATTTAATGCCTTTCTTTATTTTTTAGGTATTAATATATTCCTTGATGGGTTTGTGCCCACTGAAAACATGAGATTCAGGACTGAATCATTAGTTTTTAAAGTCGCTGAGTCGGCCACTGAGGAAGAGGTAACTTGAGCGCAATCTTTTACCTCGAAAATCGTTTTTTGGCTAATCTAGCCAAAAAAGTTAAGCACTTTCATTTTTTTAACAGATCAAAAGGATGAATCATTATGAGTATCCTGAAATGTCGAAATTGATGGGTGACTTCAGGCTGGATGTACACCCTGGTGAATTCTCGGATTCCGAGATTCTGGTGTTGCTTGGAGAGAATGGTACTGGCAAAACTACATTCATTAGAATGTTGGCCGGTAATTTGGAGCCTGATGAGGGTAAGAGTCTGATGTTTTCGATAATAAGTTCCCAATTATTGTTTTTAATGACCTTATTTTCGTCCCTAACAACTTGTAGTAAAATTAAGGACAATATCGATTTACTTTTGAGACACGTATCCGAAACTGTTTTCTTAATCAAACGTTTTTTTTTGTAATGGTAACACCGAGCGATGTAATGTCAAATTTGTGAAAGTTGTCAAATTGTCAATAGGCTTCGGTTTTGTTGTAAAAATTCTTAATTTAACAGATTAATGTTTAATTCTAGCTTATACTGTGATATTTAACAGAAAATAATCGTTTACTTAGAATCTCCAATAAATATGCGTTATATAACTATGTAGACATCGCTTGAAAAAATGAGGTTATAGGTGTATTGCAATAAGTGTATTTTAATGAATTTAGACATAGTTAAGCTATTGAAATGGCTAGAACTGAGTTATTTGATTTGTTTTTCCATCCTGTATTTCAAAAATGTTTAAAACACGCGGAATCCTGTGCTACAAATGAAGGTATGGCAAGAAAAATGTATGTCTGGTTTGATTGTAAAAGTCAATATTTGCGGATTCTTTGGCGTTTCTATTTGTGTATCAATAAATTATCATTTGCGTGCTAATAACAGTATATTAGAGGTTATTGTTTCGTTTGTAGGAGACGTAAGTGTCCTTTGTCTTTGTGGCAAGCTTAACATCAAATATGCCAGGATGATAATATTGAAAACAAAATGAATACAGTTTTATAAACAAAAGAAAGCATGCTTGATGAAAACAAAGTAGTAGGTTTTTATGTGATTTGAAATAAGACTATAATAAAATGCCTCACAATTTTAATTTTAATTGATTTTGCAAGTTACAACTTTTATTGTGGTTAAATTAAAGTAAAAATGCACTGTATCAAAATAATACTGTCATGCATTTGAAGCAATGTCCTGATGATATTATTGATTAATTTCTGCAGGTCATTTAGTATCATGCTCTTATACTTATTATAATTTAATTATGAGACTTATTTAAATGGTTAGCATAGTATTCATATTAATGTGAGCAGAAATAGCTAATTGATCAGCAACTCATGGCCAGCAAACATTCCAAAATCAATCAGCAATTTATGTCATTCTGGATGGCTTTAATTATTTTTGTACAGCATATTAATTATATAAGCTGCAGTGAGCTGCTCCTGTTTAAAATAATGCATGGAACCGTCTCGCCCCTCCACTCCTACGCGATTTTAAATAACACTAGAGGTAGGGCAGACAAGACTATGTGGAGTCGGTTTTGCAGCGATTCGTTTCTGTCTGTCAATGAAAACGCAATCCAATTAGTTATTTTGCTCACCATGTTTTAAATGAACCAACCAATCAAATACACTGCTGATAGACATGTTCTCTCTGCTGATCCGTCATGAAATCTTGCTGATCAAGTAGTTATTTTGCGAGCTGAATGTTTATTATAAAAACTCATGTTAATGTAAGCTGCCTATTTATGATTGAATTTGTTACCATTATCAAAATTATTTGCGAAACAAGGATTGCTGCCTGATTTTTTTAATTGCAAACATAATCTTTATATGCCAACCAGATTATTTAAATGCTATTTTTTGTGGCTCACCAAATTTTATAATTGCTAAACCAATTACTTTTCTTTCATTATTACCAGGTTCCGGACAGCTTCCACAGCTGCACATTAGTTATAAGCCGCAGAAGATATCGCCCAAATCTCAAGGGCTGGTGCGTCAGCTACTGCATGACAAGATTAGAGATGCTTATATTCATCCACAGGTAATCATTTCAATAAAGAAGGATGTATTATTGAAACAACAAAATCATTTATTTACAAATATGGATAGGGTACTTCATCGTCATCTGCCTAGCCTTTTCTCATCTATGTTGGAGTCAGATTCCAGTCTAACAGCATGCAGCTGAATACTAGTATTTTACATGGAGTTACAGTGTATCTGACCTCCACAACCCAGTTAGTACTTGGAGATACAATACCCCTGGGGAAAACTAGTTGTCAGATATGGGTACATCATGACACTATTATGACTTTTATTGTATAGGTACTGTACACTGCTGTAAACTGAATCTACTAGGATCATAAACAGTTCAATCAATTAACTTGGAATCACTGTGTGTTACAAAAAAATTTCATTGGGTATTACAAAACTTTTGAAAAAAAACTTTTTCCACAGTATGGGTTACCTACAAAATGCTAATTTTTTTACAATCAATCTAATAATTCCTGTTGTTCCCTTTCAGTTTATCACAGACGTGATGAAACCCATGAAGATAGAAGAAATAATGGACCAGGAGGTTCAGAACCTGTCTGGTGGTGAGTTGCAGAGAGTAGCCCTGGTGCTCTGTCTTGGCAAGCCAGCCGATGTATACCTTATCGATGAGCCCTCTGCCTACCTAGACTCAGAACAGCGTTTGGTTGCTGCTAAAGTTATTAAAAGGTGAGTTTGTTGCTTATAATGGGTTTAAAAAGACCCTTCACAAATCCTGAAAGGCACTTGTTCCATCATTTCGATAATTTTGTTGCTCTGTATGTACTAGCAACTGACCGAAGTTTCGGTTTAATTTGATTGAAACAGGATTTGATAATCCTGTTTCCATCAAACAGTACTCTGGACCATAGCTGGGAACCTTCTACTTACTGAGATATTGGAGTTCAATTTTCTCACAACTTTTGTTTTGCTTTATGTTCCTTGATGAACCCCATACTATTCAATGGATCTATCAGCACAAGGTTTTGAGTTTGTTGCATTGTTCTTTGTTATCTTTAAATGTGTTTTTTAAACCAAAAAAAAAAAAGGTTTTTCCCAAATATAGTTTATGTAATAATTTTTGCATAGGATTACCTAGTTTAATATACAGACAAAGGATCCGTTTACACCCCGTTTAATTTAAGAAGGATCTAGGTTTCAGAACAGAATAATTTTAGTGTAGTATATTGACAGATTTTCAATTTTCATGTGAAGTCCAGGCAGCTATGTCAAAATCAAAATCAAAATCAAAAGTCATTTATTCAAATTAGGCTGATAATCAGCACTTTTTGAACGTCAAAATTACAAGAGACAGTCCCCCAAAACGCCCGCCCTTCGCCACTTCCTAGTGTTTTAGCTGGGAAGAAGAAGTGGCGGAACAAACTCCCCAGCAACACATCTGTCTGTTAGGTTAGAAGAACCAGATTCTACACAATAGTGTTCAAGTTCATATAAAGAAAGAATCTAATTAATGTCACATGTCAGCTAGCACACACCAATAATAAAATATTAAAAAATAAAGAAAAAAAAATAAAGCCTCCAGACTAAAGGGCGTGCCCGCTTACACGTGCATACCGACGAAAAAAAATAAAATAAAGTAAAAAAAAATGTATATAAATAAAAAATAAAAAAAGGAATCTATTCATGAAGTTATATCACATTTCAGTAAGCTAATTTGGAGAAAGAACACAAACATTGTCTTGAGTTCAACCCAGCGACCAACTATTCTTATCATTTAAATAGTCGTTAATGGAATAGTAGGCCTTTGAACAAAGGTTAGATTTTACTTTGGCTTTAAACGCATTAAATGGCAAATCTAGAAAGGAAGATGGTAGCTTGTTGAAAAAGGTAATACCAAGCCCTACGAATGAGTTATGAACTTTATGAAGCCGGTGAAAGGGAGCACGTAGTTTATGCTTATTTCGAGTGTTTATATTGTGAATATCACTGTTTTTACTGTACAAATGGATATTTTGTTTAATATATAAAATGTTTGCAAAGATGAATTGTGAAGCTACCGTGAGAATACCAATCTCTTTAAAAAAATCTCTCAAAGAAATTCGTGCACCCAGCTGGTAAATTGCACGAACCGCTCGTTTTTGAAGAACGAATATATTTTGGATATCAGCGGCTTTGCCCCACAGCAGAATACCATAGGACATAATACTGTGAAAATAACTAAAATAGACTAACCGTGCTGTATCAACGTCAGTGTATTGTCTAACTTTTCTGACGGCATATGCGGCCGAACTAAGCCTACCCGCTAGGCTTGATATGTGTGGACCCCATTGTAATTTTGAATCTACTGTTATACCCAGAAACACAGCTGAATCAACAGTTTTAAGCTCCTCATTGCCGAGAACAATGTTGGGACCTAGATTTTTAACATTTGGTAAGGCGAATTTAATACTTTTAGTTTTCTTGGCATTAAGAACAAGGTTATTTGTTGTGAACCAATCTGTGACCATTGATAGAGCGCTGTTTATGTCTCCAAAATCGTGTCTATTCCTATCTACTTTAAAGATAAGAGAGGTATCGTCAGCAAATAGTACTACATCACAAATACCCTTCAAATAATATGGTAAGTCATTGATATAAACCAAGAATAAAAACGGTCCCAGTATTGAGCCTTGAGGTACACCTAGCTGAACAGGTAGCCCGGAAGATTTCGCGCCATTGACATCTACACATTGGAATCTATTTTTTAAATACGAATCTATTACATTTAGGGCCTCATTTTGAACACCGTAATAACGTAGTTTCCGTAAAAGCGTGTCGTGGTGTACGCAATCAAAAGCTTTTGAGAGATCGCAGAAAACACCGATTGCATTTTGCGCGTTTTCCCACGCGTTAAATATGTGTTTCAACAAAGCAACCCCCGCATCTGTAGTCGAACGACCTTTGGTAAAGCCATATTGATCGTTGTGAAGAAGGTTGTTTAGATTAAAATGTCTTAGCAATTGATTAAGTATTAACTTTTCAAAAATTTTGCTAAATGCAGGTAATATAGAAATTGGTCTGAAGTTACCAATATCATTTTTACTGCCTGATTTAAATAGAGGGATGACTTTACTGCTTTTCATAAGGTCAGGGAAAGTACCTGAATCAACGCATTTATTAAAAGTAACAGCAAGATAGGGGGCTAAGATTTCTATTATATTACTCAAAAGTTTAATGGAAATACCCCAGTAATCACCTGTGTTTTTAGACTTAAGTGAATTAAAAACATTAACTATATCACGAGGTGTTACATGTTCAAAACTAAATACGAGACCACATTTGGGCACGCTACTATGCAAAAGGTTTTCGGCTTTAGACGGCGACGAACTTAAAGAGCGAGTCGTAGTTATAGGTATGCTAGCAAAATACTCATTAAATGCCTTAGCTACGTCGGCTGGATTATTAACTAATTTGTTATCAACCATGATTTCAAGTTGGTTGTCTTGTTTAACAGTTTTACCCGTTTCATTGTTTATAATTTTCCAAGTGGCTTTTACTTTATTATTAGAATTTTTTATAGTGTCAGCTAAAAATTTTGATTTTGCAATACCACAAATCCTTTTAAATAATTTTGAATAATTTTTAACATACTCTAGAAAATTTGTATCAAATCGGTATTGTTTCAGACCATATAACTCGTATAATCTAGCTCGACTTTTATAAATACCTGGTGTAGCCCATTGGTTGAAGCCAGCGGAAGGCCCACTAATGTTAATAGTTTTAGACTTAAAAACAGATTGGTACTCATTATGAACAACATCAAAAAGGGCTTCATAAATTTCATTAGGAGTTTCGTGATCCACTATTGACGATGTAACTTTAAGAGCTATATTATTTTTAAATTTATTGCAACGACTAGCTGTATAAGGCCTACATTCCATTTTGCGCTGATGATATGTGATGTGATGATATGTGATTCTTCAACACTATGGTCATGAATGCTATTTCTGAGCATGAGGCTTCTGGGTTCAATTCCCATGTCTGTCAAAGTATTATTGCGTTTTCCGAAATTTTCAGTAGCTGCAGTCCGGATTTGTGCATGGTTCATGGCAAATAATGGCAATTGTTCAGAAAATACCAATACCTAATCCACTGTCATCTTCTCCCCAGGTTCATCCTCCACGCAAAGCGTACTGGCTTCGTAGTAGAGCACGATTTCATAATGGCTACGTACTTAGCGGACCGCGTCATCGTGTTCGAAGGCACGCCGTCCACGCAGGCTACCGCGCACGCACCGCAATCCCTGCTCAACGGCATGAACAAATTCTTAGAGCTGCTCGGCATCACCTTCCGAAGGGACCCTAATAACTTCCGGCCGAGGATAAATAAACACTCTTCTGTTAAGGTTAGTACTGTACACTTGCTCAAATTGCACTAGTAGGTTGTAGCGGATATAATCAAGTCTTGAAAAAGAACATCAGTGACATCTATGACGTAAATGAAGAACTGAAATGAAAATCCTTAATCGCGATATTAGACTTCTCTGAGAGTAGGGAAAACCGAGAACAACCGTCGTGCATTAGCCCACCAGACACAAGACCTGTTTGGTCGCAGAATCCTCGCTTATCTATTGAATATTGAGTAACTTTACACCCTGTTCCTTATACATCCAAAAGGTTTATAAGATACATCCCATTCTCAAACAATACTCGTCCTTATTTCAAAAGGGTAACTAAAAGTGACATTCGCAGCATGAGGTATATAAAGCGACATAAAATTCAGTACTTTTTGCAAATTTTTCGTTAATTATCGGGTCGACAACCGAAATCCACAGGTTTGGTTGACATGGCGACGATGGTGGGAGGCTTAATCTAATTGATGAAGTCTTCTGGCTGAAATGATGATGATAAAAATGGAGCACTATACCATATCACACGTCATACGTTTTTCTAAAATACTGCTGCTCGGCTTTCCCACAAACAGTTCTTACTTTCTACTACGTATTTGTTCAGCTAATTGAGCAGCACTGAAAACATAATTATCAACAGACAGCACACATTCTAATTGATAATTATAACATTTATTTATTTTTTTGTTGCAGGATATAGAACAGAAACGAGCAGGCCAATACTTCTTCCTGGAAGATTAGTGCTAAAGACAACTGTATTTATATATATATTGTATCTGTCACAATGGTGACGGCCTGCCACCCGTGTATTTCCAATTAAATGTATTACGGTAATAAATCATGTTTTATACAACCAGCCATTCCGGAAACTTATTTATTATATTTTTATTGGTGGTGGGTAACCAAGTAAGCGTACTTGACGATAAGCTAATGCCCAAATTATCGTCAAACTTGCAAGGTAGCCACTAGCATTTTTTTCGCTCAAGAAACGTAATGATTGTAGTTTGTGAAAGTTTGTTACTCTTTCACGCAAAAACTACTGAATGGATCTGGCTAAAATTTGGCACACGGATAGTACGGATAATAGTCTGGAATAGCATAGGATACTTTTATCCCGGTAGTACGATCTCGTCGGACAATTACCTACCGAACGAAACGCGGGCGAAGCTGTCCATAAGCTATAGTGAGATCATAATAGTCGATCGCTGACTGTTCACACTTTACAGTGTGAAAACTTGAATTTGTTCTTACGAACAAATTCAAGTTTTCTAAATACTACCACGTAGTATTCAAGATGCGTCGTCTGTCCGGGGCGGAGTGAGCCTCAAGATTCAAGATTCTTTATTCGCATGAAATATGGTACATTATGGTCTTATAAATAAAAAGGTTTCACATATTTCGCCGACTTTTTTCAGCATGTAAACTTAAAATTAAATTAAAATACCTAACAAAATGAAGTCGTAATTTAGGTATCAAACTTCTAGACCTTATTAGTTACAAAACAAAACATTAATTTTATCCTTGATGATAATATTCTTTTATTTTAGAATTTAAAATACTCGGAATGTATAACCAGAATCATAGATCTATGAGCACAAGCAGGTCTGAAGTATAAGGATTGCGTTTGCGCCTCATGTAGCAGCTCGAAATAGCATTTTTTCATGCTCCTATCCCTTTGTCGCTCAGAACCGTCATCACAAAATAATAGCGGGAGTGCTATTAGTACGCTGTTTCTCGACCTCAACTTCAACCGTAAGACAGCAGCTCATCATCATCAGCCTATAATGTTCCCACTACTGGGACACAGGCCTACTCTCTATGAGAGGGAGTGGGCTGTAATCCACCACGCGGGCCCAGCGCGGGTTGGTAGATGTCACATGTCTTCGAATTTTTAGTTCTAGGACATGCCGGTTTCTTCACGATGTTTTCCTTCACCGTTTTTGAGGGCAGCGGTGTTGAAATAAATTACACAAAGTAATGCGCCTGGGTTCGAACCCACAGATTACTATTCCTAAGTCGGGGTTGCCACCACTGGGCCACCGCTGCTCTCAGACAGCTGCTCATATGCCTCTAAATAGCCTGGATGTCGCCACTTGCAGGGCAAATCACTTCGGTTACCCAGATCGTCTCTGTGAGATTGCCAGTAACACCAAGTCGTTGCTGGCCTTTCTAAAGAAGTTGATCGATATATTTTTTTTCTGGTATTCGATTTGTGGATCAAAGGTGCTCCCTCACCGGAGCAACGCTAATTCTAATATAATGTTTGCTGCATTACTGGGAGTGCCTGACACTATAACGAATATGTTTCAGTATTGGTATGGCCACCAAACCAATCAAGTTAGATGGGGCAACGAGTTGTCTGAAGAGTACAGGTTGGAATGCGGGGTGAGACAGGGGGGATTGACCTCGCCAGCGCTTTTCAACCTGTATGTTAACCAACTGATTGTCGAGCTCAGTAGCACTCTTGTTGGTTGTTCTATTGACGGACTTTGTGTCAATAGTATTAGTTATGCGGACGACATGGTGCTGCTGAGTCCGTCAATTAGTGCACTCAGGAAGTTGTTGGCGGTCAGTGAGGCTTATGCAGAAGCGCACGGACTTGTGTACAATGTACAAAAAAGCAAACTGCTTGTGTTTAGGGCGAAGCATAAAAAACCAACACATAATATGCCACCAGTTATGTTAAAAGGTGTGGCCCTTGAAAGAGTGGTTGATTTTAAGTACTTGGGGCACATAGTTACGGAGGACTTAAGTGATGATGCTGATATGGAAAGAGAACGGAGGGCGTTGGCTGTCCGATGTAATATGTTGGCCCGCAGGTTTGCACGTTGTACACCAGAAGTTAAAATAACTCTTTTTAAGGCTTTTTGTCAGTCGTTGTACACGTGCTCCCTGTGGGTTCGATATACGCAGAGGGCATACAACGCCCTCAGAGTTCAGTACAACAATACTTTCAGGATGTTGTTGGGGCTCCCACGTTACTGTAGCGCATCAGGAATGTTTGCGGAAGCACGTACTGACGGTTTCAGTACCGTCTTACGTAAGAAGATTGCCTCTATGATGCGCAGGGTGCGTGGGAGCGGCAATGACATTCTGAAGGTCATTAGTGAAAAGCCGTGCTGCACCATTATGGCGCATTGGGTACGTGTACATGTACAGGTACCCGGTGCGTCAAGTGAGTGCAGCAGATATATGAATTAGAATCTTTTATTTCGTTTGTTACTAACATAGTTTATAAGTAGTGTGTGTTACTAACATCATATGGATCAAGGTCTGAAATAAAGTATTTTTATTTTATTTATTACAATTACTTCTCAAGATTCGATTTTGACAAAAACACGCTCCCGGTAAGGACGCATCGCCTATATATAATATGTAGCAATCCAAGATTCGATTTTCTAAAGAAACAAGTGAAGTGATTGTATCGTTACAGGTTGCGCACTGTTATGCTCGATGCTCCTAACTCACTGACTTAATGCCCGAATCTGAACTATTGCGGCGCTCTCTCACTATAATGCTGCGTTATAACGTAATCCTAATTATAAAAAATGACCAGCCTGAGCCAGCCAGCCAGAGACAAGTACGAAAAAATCAAGGAAGCGAGGCCTTTCTGGGACACGCTATGACTATGAGCTAAAATAAATGGCAGTTAAGCCGTCACTAGAATGTTAGAAATGTACATGCCTACTTATAATAAATAGCAATCCTACCCCAAGGCAGCGCATAGCGACATTTATCCCCGCTATCCCATACCCTGACATTTTTGCCAACATTTCTTGGTGTAATAGGTCATCGGTAAAAATACGAAGGTGGATGCTACAGCTATTCATAATATCTTATACAACACTGTCGGCTTTGGTGACCTGCTTATGCATAGTAATTGTTAGAACGACATCATAACCCATTATTTTAAACGGCTTGTGGATAAAGACTAATCAATAATTAGCTATGAAATTATGGGTCACCGCTGTGGACTCACCGGTTAACGTGACGATTGTCATCTACCTATTACAGGTTGATCACAGATCTAATAGCACAAAATTAGACCAGTTAACGTGACGATTGTCATTTACCAATTATTTTGTTGATTATAGATCTAATAGCACATTAGTTGTTTCCTACACCTACACACCGTACGTATCACTCTATTCGAACATGGTAAAATATGCAAACATTCGTGCATTGGTTATTCACACGAAAGTCCCATTAAATTAATGACAACGTTATGACCCCATTCAGCTGACACATGGATTCTAGGTAGGTACACACAAATGAATAGGTCAACGGTTGCTTTCCGAGTATCAACACCACGTATTGATCCAAATCCACTTTGATGATCAACACCACGCGATAATTTGAATGGAGCATTGTTTCAATTGCTTTTTATGGATATTTTCGGTCTGGGGACAACGGAATTCTGAAGGGTAAGTGTTCAACAATGAGCCACCAAAATTTCTAACATACAAGCATCACAGTGTTCTCCATCAGGAGCTCGGGATATACTCGCACATGTCCTAATTTCAGTACCAGTAGCACGTCTCTCGAACTCTAGGGCATTCGATATAACTGCTTACCACGTCTTGTCTAGCTCGTGATGACGACATCACGCGCTAGACGAGACGAAATGAAACCAGCCGTCAGCATAGACCACCACCCACGTATATCGGTACTGCTCTGTATGGTGTCGGAGGTAAAGAATAGCACCATCCGTTATCTTCCCGTGGGTGTCGTAAGAGCCGACTAAGGGACTTGCCAGAGAATGGGCAGCAGTGTTCTCCGTGCTTTTGCAACAACCGTACTGTGATCGCCAACCCGCCTGTCAAGTGTGACGATGATGGCAAAACCCCCCTTATGCCAATGTGGCGACACTTGGGGAGGTCTATGTCCAGCAGTGGACGTCTTTCGGCTGAAATGATGATGAATGATGATATCGTTACTTGCAAATCGTTGATGGAAACGTCGGATCGTGTTAGGCAGTGTTGTAGATATACCTATCAAGTACAATCACATAATTATCACAAGTTGTGTGTAGCTAATAGAAACGAGCATAATAGCCATCAACCACTAATCCAGACTCAACTCCTCGTACTCATCTCTATCATGATAAGTATGACTAATACAATATATATTTGCATGTTTACCGTGAATGACAAAATGCTAATTAAGACTGAAAATTTCAAGAACACTGACGCGTCTGCTTTCTAATTACGCGATAATCACGCGCTAGCTTTCTAAGAAAATATGCTTCGATAGTGTCATTATTGAGAGCAGCGGTGGCCCAGTAGTGGCAGCCCCGACTTACGAGCAGTAAGCCGTGGGTTCGAACCTAGGCAGGCGCATTACTTTGTGTTACTTTTTTCATCACCGCTGACTTCAAAAACGGTGAAGGAAAACATCGTGAGGAAACCGGCATGTCCTAGAACTAAAAATTCGAAGACATGTGACATCTACCAACCCGCACTGGGCCCGCGTGGTGGATTACAGCCCACTCCCTCTCATAGAGAAGAGGCCTGTGTCCCAGCAGTGGGAACATTATAGGCTGATGATGATAAGTGTCATTATTGTTTACCATATTTTTGAGTAGAATATAGATTTAATATGCACTTTTAGACTTGATGATGATGCTTATGAATCAGAATGACGATGGAGAAACAAAAACATGAGAAAAATAATACATTCCCAAATGTCCTCTGCAACTTATCAAACACCGACAGATTATTATTATTATTTATTTATTTATTATACAACTTTATTACAAACTTTCATTTAAAATGTTTGCCCCACAAAACCGTTTCCACGGTTTGTCTGTGGGAGATGAGAAGATGGGTACATAAGCTACTTAATAAAACACCTATGAATGATGCTATATATCTAAGTCATGACTGTTAGTATCGTGACTTGTTGAGGCTTAATGATAATCTACCAACAACAGGAGGCCAATACAAAATAAAGACTAGAATGCTTAAGTCATATTTTTATTGGTTTGAGCTGGAATGATAAAATAACATTCAGAACGTTGCCGGTGACCCGTGAACCTTGTCTTTCACACATATTGAATATGCATTCGTAAGGATCTAATCTAAAAAAAACCTGGTCCTCGTGGGACCAGTGGTCACAAGCGCGACTGCTGGCAATAGGCTCGTCCCCTATTAAGTTATTACACATGGGACTTCACATAACTAGCGGATTGTGGGTGTACCTACTACTCCTTAGTATGTACAACTCTGCATAACCCTTTGGGGATTATTTACGTGATCTTAATCTAAAAAAGTTGGGTCTCTGGATCTATTTGGTAAATTGCGTCGGCCCGATGATCATCAGAATCATCCATCGATCCAACTTCTAGCGTGACTGCGGTGCTCCTGCCCTGACCGTGACCTTGTCCCCAATTACCGTGAAGTCCCAATTGTCCGTCCGCCCGCACTTCCGATGATCTGAAGCGACACCAATAAGAAGGTATCATCAATACGAGAGAACAGAGACAAACCAATATCCACACACATGATTTGAGAAGCTAACTCTGCCTACTCTCTCAAGTTGTACATCTAAACTAATATTATAAAGAGGAAAGATTTGATTGTTTGTTTGCATTGAATAGGCTCCGAAACTACAGGTCCGATTTGAAAAATTCTTTCAGTGGTATATAGCCCATTTATCGAGGAAGGTTATAGGTTATATATCATCACCATAGATCGGAGTAGGTAGATTGAATTGGGGTCATTGATCCGAAACGTTTATATTAATATGGAAATTCCTCCGGAATTGGTTGATTTGATTGAAATTTAAGTGCAACAATTTATAAGATGTTATAGTATTAATTAAGTTTTGATATCTTCCTTTAAATTCTTGATTTGAGTAGTAATAATATCACTACCAACATTAACAATTTTTAAATGAATCCGGAAATACCGGAATTACTTTCCGGAAAAATTGCTTATCCATGTTATTCTTTCTGTGTGCATTTATGATACAAGTACCAAAAATCTATCTACCTACTCCGATCTATGATCATCACGCTACGACTAATAGGAGTGGAGCAGCAATGAAAAATGTTGGGAAAACGGGGAAAATGTGACTCAAACGAAGTAGCGCCCGGGTCAGCTAGTTAAACATAAACAGCACATAAAAAGGAACTCTCAAACCTTTGCTTTATAAACAAACCAATTTATTTTAACTCTCATAGACAAACAAACGAAAAACGCGTTTCATAGACTCGATCTACTTTTCATCTGTTAATGTACGTCCCACGCGTACCGAATTCGGTACGCGCAAGCGTTACCGTTGATCCTCGCCGTACCGAATTCGGCGCACCAGCAAACTTAAACGCTAATATAAAAAAAAGTACATTTCTAAATCGTTCTGTCAAAATTTACCTCTATGGTCAACTAGTAGTCGATTCAAACAAAACCAATCGTTAGTAATACTAAACGGCACAACATTATTAAAAAAAATATAGAAACTCGTCTATGTCGAATGTCAAACGTCAATGGCAACCCGTGTTATTATGTTCGGAAAAGTGTTGTTTTTGTGAGATATACGTTGTAAAACTTTGGTAAGTAAATGTATAGTATGTTATAAGTGTATAATGCAACTTTTTAGATAGTCATTTGCTTGAAAAAATAACAAAAAAATTATGATTTGAGCCAACAAAAAATCCTTTGTTGTGAAGTATGTTATTCGAAATTAAAAAAATAATTTGACTCTTTAACCATGTAAAATGGTCTTGGAAACAATAGTAGCAAAGAAAAAATAGTGATAATTCATTATTTCATGTATTTCTCGCATTTATTGATATTTCAAGTATTTTCATGCTTTCAACAGCGGAATTCTAAAATGGCCGATTCTAACAAGAAGTTTGAGTTAGTATCTTATAAGAATAATGTATGTAGGACTCCTAAAAAACACTGTCATTAGATTACTTGTATATTTGTGATGTTAGATATAAATTTTCGTGTAAATTGAATGAGTAGTTTTACCAAACAAAAATAAGCAACGAAAACAGACGTATTTGCTGCGACCTCTCTCATATCTATGGGATATGTATAATTCTCAAGTAGTTCTAAAAGAGTTGTTTATTATTAATAAATGGCCCCGTTCATCACGAACCCGACACTGTTTACCGTTTAAGATTAGAGCTAATATAACTCAAGTTATAAGTGTTTATCTTTACGATATCGGATGACTCACGCGATGGCGTAATCAAGTGGCCCCCGAAGGGTTTCACGCGGGGTTTTACTGTTACGCGCGAAAGGATAAAGAGGTCAAAACTTAATTAATACTATAACATCTTATAAATTGTTGCACTTAAATTTCAATCAAATCAACCAATTCCAGAGGAATGTCCATATTAATATAAACGTTTCGGATCAATGACCCCAATTCAATCTACCTACTCCGATCTATGGTGATGATATATAACCTATAACCTTCCTCGATAAATGGGCTATATACCACTGAAAGAATTTTTCAAATCGGACCAGTAGTTTCGGAGCCTATTCAATGCAAACAAACAATCAAATCTTTCCTCTTTATAATAATAGTTTAGATTTACGACTTGAGAGAGTAGGCAGAGTTATTTTCTCTCATCATCTGTGTGGACATTGGTTTGTCTCTGTTCTCTCGTATTGATGATACCTTCTTATTGGTGTCGCTTCAGATCATCGGAAGTGCGGGCGGACGGACAATTGGGACTTCACGGTAATTGGGGACAAGGTCACGGTCAGGGCAGGAGCACCGCAGTCACGCTAGAAGTTGGATCGATGGATGATTCTGATGATCATCGGGCCGACGCAATTTACCAAATAGATCCAGAGACCCAACTTTTTTAGATTAAGATCACGTAAATAATCCCCAAAGGGTTATGCAGAGTTGTACATACTAAGGAGTAGTAGGTACACCCACAATCCGCTAGTTATGTGAAGTCCCATGTGTAATAACTTAATAGGGGACGAGCCTATTGCCAGCAGTCGCGCTTGTGACTGTTTGTTTTTTTAGATTAGATCCTTACAAATGCAGATTCAATATGTGTGAAAGACAAGGTTCCCAGGGCCCCGGCAACGTGCTGAATGTTATTTTATCATTCCAGCTCAAACCAATAAAAATATGACTTAAGCATTCTAGTCTTTATTTTGTATTGGCCTCCTGTTGTTTCGTTTGAATTGGTAGATTATCATTAAGCCTCAACAAGTCACGATACTAACAGGTCATGACTTAGATATATAGCATCATTCATAGGTGTTTTATTAAGTAGCTAATGTACCCATCCGTCGGTGTTTGATAAGTTGCAGAGGACATTTGGGAATGTATTATTTTTCTCATGTTTTTGTTTCTCCATCGTCATTCTGATTCATAAGCATCATCATCAAGTCTAAAAGTGCATATTAAATCTATATTCTACTCAAAAATATGGTAAACAATAATGACACTTATCATCATCAGCCTATAATGTTCCCACTGCTGGGACACAGGCCTCTTCTCTATGAGAGGGAGTGGGCTGTAATCCACCACGCGGGCCCAGTGCGGGTTGGTAGATGTCACATGTCTTCGAATTTTTAGTTCTAGGACATGCCGGTTTCCTCACGATGTTTTCCTTCACCGTTTTTGAAGTCAGCGGTGATGAAAAAAGTAACACAAAGTAATGCGCCTGCCTAGGTTCGAACCCACGGCTTACTGCTCGTAAGTCGGGGCTGCCACTACTGGGCCACCGCTGCTCTCAATAATGACACTATCGAAGCATATTTTCTTAGAAAGCTAGCGCGTGATTATCGCGTAATTAGAAAGCAGACGCGTCAGTGTTCTTGAAATTTTCAGTCTTAATTAGCATTTTGTCATTCACGGTAAACATGCAAATATATATTGTATTAGTCATACTTATCATGATAGAGATGAGTACGAGGAGTTGAGTCTGGATTAGTGGTTGATGGCTATTATGCTCGTTTCTATTAGCTACACACAACTTGTGATAATTATGTGATTGTACTTGATAGGTATATCTACAACACTGCCTAACACGATCCGACGTTTCCATCAACGATTTGCAAGTAACGATATCATCATTCATCATCATTTCAGCCGAAAGACGTCCACTGCTGGACATAGACCTCCCCAAGTGTCGCCACATTGGCATAAGGGGGGTTTTGCCATCATCGTCACACTTGACAGGCGGGTTGGCGATCACAGTACGGTTGTTGCAAAAGCACGGAGAACACTGCTGCCCATTCTCTGGCAAGTCCCTTAGTCGGCTCTTACGACACCCACGGGAAGATAACGGATGGTGCTATTCTTTAATTAACGAAAACAAGGAAAGTTATAAATGAAAAAAAAGGTCATTTAGGGGTACGGGGGTGCAGCTCCCCCCCTCGGATTGCCGAGCTGCACCCCCCTACCCCTAAATGACCTATTTTTTCATTTATAAAAAATGAAATTTAAAATCGACTAGACTTGTGGAAGTTGTTTATATCCCGTCATCAACTAGAAAAGAGAGATGATGATCTTCAAACGGCTGAGCAGATTTTCTCGAAACATAGCTAAAAACACTCTCGATTAAAATACCTTTCAAACGAAACCAATTTTATCAAAATCGGTTCATCGGTTTATGAGCTACGATGCCACAGACAGACACACAGATACACACGTCAAACTTAAAACACCCCTCTTTTTTGGTCGGGTGTTAATAAATAGCCTAGTGTGTCGCCGTGTGTAAGTAGTTACGTTTGTATGAATCAGTAAGTTTCTACTACAGACTGATGATCTAATGATCATGAATAAGATCTGTGACGACACAGTATCAACAGAATACTTAACTGCATGACGTTGATTTGTTATGTCTCATAAAGTCATAAAAATACCAATTGAGTCCACTGACTCAGTTTATTTTCAAACTTATGACTGATCAACCTGATGCTACAGTGGTTCCGGAAATCGATGGTGAGAATAATGATAATGGTATAGAATTAGCAGATGATGCAGACTGTTTAGTACGTGTATATATTACAGGAATGCCACAAGGGACTACAATCGGCCCCATACTGGCCAAGCTATGCCTGGCTGTAATTGATTTTCTTTGTTTTAGATTTGTTTTTTTTTTATATTAGTATAAGTAGCTGAAATATAGATAAGTAGGTATGTACCTACTTACATTGAAGTACCCAATGTATCCTGTGAAAACCAAGGAAAACAATGGTTTTCCTCTGTTTTATTTACAACATTATTACTACGAAATGAAGTTTTGCCTATATTTAACATTATCCTTTTGCAGCAGTAATTAAACTGAAAAATGAACATGTTCTGTTTGGTTTTGTTGATTGCTGGAATACCACGAAGTAGTAAAAACCGGCCAAATGCAAGTCGGACTCGCGCACGGAGGGTTCCGTACCATTATTTACTTGCCCCCTTAATTTTTTATTTTATTCTGTTTTCAGTATTTGTTGTTATAGCAGCTACAGTAATACATAATCTGTAGAAATTTCAACTGGCTAACTATCACGGTTCATGAGATATAGCCTGGTTACAGACGGACGGACGGACGGACAGCGAAGTCTCAGTAATAGGGTCCCGTTTGATCCTTTGGGTACGGAACCCTAAAAACAGTGCTAAGTACATCCTTTTAACTGAAGTTTACCTATCCATGATCCTGTCACTATCCTGCCTGAATGTCAGACTAGTGACAGACTGAAACGAACTATAGCGTATATGTATAGGGTTTTAACTGTATTTCCGCAAAAGATAGGCAGAGGTGATTTTAAAACATTCACCTAATACTGTTCTACCATAACAGGCACTAAACAAAAGTTGTCCAAGCTGCTTTCTGGGCAATAACTTTCACTTAAAACAGGCATGGCATCGCGCCCAGACTGTAAAGTGGGATCACTAACCTATGCGCATTGTCTCCTACGTTACAATATAATGTATCTCAACAAATCTGTAGACACTTGGCAGGCAGCGGAAAACTTTCCAAAGGTCAATGTGAGTCCCCTGTCTCCTCTCACATTGAACTTTGGAAAGTTTAAAAAAGGCTATAAAACAAATACTTTGAATGAATACATATAAAACAAAAGAAGAACCATGTACTTATAGAAGTATTCAATTGTTTTAATAGGAATCTAATAATTGCCCGATCGTCTTTTATGTTATTTGTTCAACGTAGGTACTTATGTTTTAACATTTATTAAGTTTAATGTTGACTAACTACCTATACCTAAGTACCTACATAACTAAAGGTTTTTTACCTTATCATAAAGACCTTAATGTTAATAGACCTTATTGTTAATGGTTTTAACACAAAAACTATCTAGTCTATTCGGACAGCAAGGCATTGCGGTGAGTGTTGTTAGAGTTAGAGGCTTTACTACGAAACCAAAGAGTAGATAGAGGGACGCGCCGGTAACGCGACGCAGCGGTGGCCGCGGCGGCGGCAGGCGGGTAGCCGCCGGTGATGTCATCGGCTGGCGAATAATACGTGGCCCAGGGGTCGGGACTATGAGGATGTAAATTAATGGAGAAATCATAAATGTTGCCGCAAAATTTTTCTTTGGCCACAGAGATAGGGACCTCTAATTTAAATGTAAGGCACGGGAAAATAAGATGGCTTCTAATAAACTAATTCGTCTTTTTTACAACGCCAACTAAATATTTCAAAGAAAGCGTCGCATTAAAAGCAACAATTATATTTACATGTCTTCTTGATTTATACATCAACAACTAAATTACTAACTCAGCCACAGATTTTACAACTCACCAACATTTTATTTGATTTTTCTAATTAAACCCGTTTATAGGACGAATAAGCGCAATTTACGTTTTAGAGGGTATTTCAGACCATCAAATCAAACAGGCTGTAAGTATGATTATTATAAAAAACAAATCTCTGATTTGAAATTCATAACATAACATCATGCCTGTAATTTCCGAAGGATTAGAAAGAGTTGTACTAAAAATACACCAACATTTCGCCAGTTATTTTTTAAATCCCACACTATAATAGGGCGAGCCTACTTATGTTTGCCATGAACCGTGCACAAATCCAGACTCCATGCTGCTACTGAGAAATTCCTGATTCAAAATCCCAATAACACTTTGCCCGACCCGGGAGTCGAATCCAGGACCTTATGTTCAGCAATCGCGTTTGCGACCAACGAGGCGTTTAAAATTCAGCGACCGATTAATCGGGTTAACCCGTTCGACTATTAGTCTAACCATATGTTCGATTAACCATTATAAGTATAACCCTTATTTATGTGTTAACCATTTAATTATACTCAAAGGTTTTTCACCTAACCCTAAAAATAGCCCGATTAAAACCCTTATACGAGTATGTAACCTTTTAGATCCCCTGATTTAAATATATATCTGTTTTACGTACTTATCTTTAACAATTGAGAGTAATGACTTATGGATTCCTCAGATAAATATTTTAGATAAGCCTAATCAATAACTGGAATGTGTTTACAGATAAGCCATATCTTTTATTTTGTTTTTGTCAACCTGTACTGCGTATCATTCAGTTAGTAGAAAAAACGTGTCTTCTTTTTGCATTCCAGAAGCGGTATCCTAATAAAACTGCAGTAAACCGAGCCAAAGGTTTGTTATCTCTGAACGGAGCGAGAGGCGAGAGGGCGACGAACAAAAACGGCTTCGTCCGACCTCACCGTGTTTCATTCGAGTCGAACGTATTTCGGAATTCGGTCTGTGATTTGGGTGTGTCGTGTCGCAAACTAAAGTACGTACAATTTTACCGCATTTACCTTGTATTATGCTTTGAAAATGTGTTAGAAAGCTTGGTAGCAACAGTTTATTGTGAATAATTTAGTAGTAACTGCAGTATTACAAGTGTAGGTCGATATTTGCCGGCAGGCGGTGGCACGCCGATCGGCCGATGTTTGTTAATCGCTTAAAGCCGGTCCGCGTTGATAGCAATAGAGTTTATTTTTAGCGCATATGTGAAAGCTAATGTTTGTAACATTATTTTCTATTCTTCAGGAATCTATCAACATGAGTGGACAGCAGTACTACCCCTACAAGGTAAGTTACCACCTACTTACTTAACTACCTACATAGCTATAATTCTATAGATTTCTCACGGGATGATGTCATCCTTTCAGCGCGAGGTTACCGATAGGCACAAAAGCAAAAGTACATCGTAATTGGCGATGATATTCATTTAGTTAACGCTAATTAACAGTCTTCTTTGCAAGACATTAGAGGAAAAAAATTGAAATTGGTCGAAACAGTTGCTAAAGGCACATTTTATGAACTTCCCCTTCCCCCAAAAAACTTCTGAAGTAATCAATTAGGTATAGATAGTTATAAAGTATAGGGAGATTGTATAGCTAGGGGAGCGGATCACGCCCTATACGCCCCTATGACTTCATGCCAAGGCCAGACAAGTTGACTGCGGGGAGGAAATCTCCATAAACATCCAGTTAACTACATAATGACGTAATTCTCGTCCCCGATTAGCGGTGCAATGTCAATTTATAGCAGGTGGATAAATGCTACACTTGTTTTAAAATATTCTGCCGGCTTTGCCTTAAAGTGGAGCAAAAAAACAACAGCTACATGCTATGCTCATAACGTCATCTTTATAACGAAGCTAAGTTTCAAGTATGCCTATTACTCATCGATGAATACCATGAATTTGAATAGGTTAGCCAATACTTGTGACGGGACTGTGAATAGGTAGCTATGGATCATTCTGTCATCTGTAAGATGCCGTAATCAATGGGGGGACAATTGATTTGTTTTGACTTCTAGTAAAACAATTGTGTGATCTAGTAACCGGTTATTGTTTAGTAGGTGTATGTTGAGTAGTCAAGTATGTCAATAAGTTGAAACTACTCACAAACGACAGCAATTTTACCATCAAGAATGACATGTCACTGAATAGGATGCCGCTACTTTTACAAAAATTTGAAAGACACATAACTTTTCAATAGCTACTAAGACTTTGTCTTTAGGACAGCCGCCGCTTAACACAAAAGTCGTAGTCCTCAATAAAGTAATTTTTTTACCATTGAAAGTCCTGTCATTTATTGGATGCAGCAATTTTTTCTGAAACTTGGAAGACCCATATACCCTTAATCATAACCATAACTTCCTATTATAGATCTTAGGGACTTAAACACAATGTCTAGTCTAGTCTAGCCTAGTCATCTTCTTGTTTCCACTTAATGTCCCTGATACTTGGAAGTCCTTCTTAAATGAACCAGATCCTTGGGATTTCGACACCCTTAACACCATATTCATCTTCTTCTTTCCTCAAACAGTGCACCCCCACGGTGTACCCAGCGGAACCCTTCGACCCCGCTGCGGATGCCGAGACCCTCCGGAAGGCGATGAAGGGAATCGGCACCGATGAGAAGGCCATCATCGACGTTCTCTGCAGACGCGGCATCGTCCAGCGGTTGGAGATCGCCGAGACTTTCAAGACCAACTACGGCAAGGTAAGAATCTTGTTTTCTAATCGATAGTACCTACTGTTTAAATTCGTTTCGAGTTCTTGCATTGATAGATCGTCCTCAAGATTTCGGGCATAACGGTCAGTTTCACCGGAAGAAGCTATAATAGTGCACACAGGTACAAACTAGTCTCTTTCTTAACTCTCATAGGCCAATGGGTCTTATTATACTTGGACCCTGTAGGTGGCCAGCTCAAATCGTAGCATTAGTCGTTTTCCGCCAAAAATGCAGATGTAGACACTAAGGACCGAACACTCCGGTTATGAATGCTGATGCTATCATCAATCAGGCTCCAACCAATAAAAATATGATCTAAGTATTCCTTCCTTTATTTTGTTTTGGCCTCCTGTTGTTTAGTTCGAATGTGCAGATAATCATCTGACCTTCACGACTCACATTGCTAATTGGGCGTAACTTATGATACTTACATAGCATCATAGGTGTTTTATTAAGTAGCAGGTTGTATGTAAATGGCCCATTCATTTGTTTATGTAGCAGTTACTTTGTGTACTCATACATAGGCGGACTTTGGCATTCTCCACCAGTCAATCTTTGGGTTAACCTTTTGGGGGGGGTACCATTGGTGTTTGTAAAGGCTTCATAAAAGTATGGAAATCTTGGGTTATAAAGGTTTAGCCATGATTGGATTGAGTGCCATAAGATTTTTTTGTAATTATACTCATCAATACTATGTAGGTTTTGGCTTGTATTGTAGCTCTATAGGTATATGTACTTAGTTTTGTAAACGTTATCGAACCCGCCCGAATAAAGTGGAAAGCTTTTAAAATCTAGCCTTGGCATAAAACAACAAATTCTAGATTCAAGTGAAGTGCTTTTACACAAGCTGTGTTTTTTCCTGAAGTATACAATTAGTCACAGGTATCATCATTTGGAGTGACCTTTCTGCTCCGTTTAGTGATGTTACTAACATGGTTTTCGCGGGTAGGTGTAAAAAAAAGACAGACGTATCTCCTATATTGATTTAATATTTTAATTAGAAATACTCAGTTTATTCACCCATTTTTCATAAAATATCAGTGTATAACCTCTGCACAGCAAGTACTTACGTTTGTAGCACATTCATGTGACTTACACTATAACTTTCCACCACCTGCCAGCACATCACTTCAGTTTTACCGTTTTTTCACTGTCACTGGTCACAAGAACACCATGTCTCAACTTGATGAGATTGTATCGGCACAGAAAAGCCTCGAGGATAGTTTTGTCCGGAAGATGAGTGAACTGGAGGCGCAAATTCAGTGCACAGGACCAGCCAAAGATACCGTGGCGAGGGTAGCTGAGGAGTTTCGGACCTTCAGGGAGCTAATTTTCAGCATGCTAAGTCTGCTCAGGAGACAGATCAGCGAGTGTGCTAGACAGGTTGACGGATTGGAGACCAGGCATCGTCGGAAGGCGCTGATCTTTCAGGGCATCGCAGAAGTTGAAGGAGAGGTCAGTAGCACAGTGATCCTGAATCTCATTAACAAGAAGCTGGGCCTTGAATCAGTTACCGCATCCTCCATAAAGGTCTGCCATAGACTAGGTGCATCCAACAAGGATCACCACAGGCCTATTTTGGTCAAATTCTTTACCTATGACGATAGGTCTGCGATATGGAGAGCGAAGACAGGTCTTAAGGGTTCATCTGTATCCGTCAAGGAATTCTTGACCAAGACCCGACAATCCATCTTTGGGAAGGCGAGGCTCCACTTTTCTATGCGGTCATGCTGGACTCAGGACGGTGTCATCGTAATTAAAGCCCCCGATGGAAGTAAGCATAAGGTCACATCGTTTGAAGAATTGAGTCCGCTGCTGCTGAAGTATCCCAAGGTGCAAAGTTCTGGAGATAGCCTGAAAAACAAGACTCGTTAATTTTGGTAATAAAACTCCTATATAATCTTATAATTTTCACGTATTAGATACCTACGTTGCGTAGGATATAGTTACCTTGAATATGCTATCTTTCGCTATTTGGTAATGACAACCTTTAATTACTTTTGCTCATAATCATTGTGTTGTTACTTTGTTTTTCTTTCTTTCTCACTCGTCTCTGAGATATTATATGTCTGTACATGTCTCGCGTACAATAGTTTACCCTCAACAAGGTTGTTTATATTTGTCATTATTTTCCTTTTTTACAAGTTTTGCTAATGCCAAATTGTCATTACTGTCAAATCTGACATCACGTTTTTACGGATCGGATACGTTCACGTAAATTATGTGTTTTGTTGAGGGTGTAAGGTGCGTTCCGAATGCCATAATATAATCTTTCTGTACTTACCACTTACTACTTTTGTATTTAATAAGCGTTTGTTTTTTTATTTTATTTCATGTCTCATTGTCCTTTCTTGGTTGTTTACTGTGTTATATAATGATGATGTTAGCTGGCGGGTGGTGCAGAGATGCAACCATCGTACTTGTTTTGCGTGTAGTTTTTTTAAATTAATTATTTTAATTTTACAACTATTTTTATTTATTTATTTTATCTGTATCAATGACAACTTTTTCTGATAATGAATCGTTTTTCTCAGCTCACGAATCTACTGCTACTTCTGATGATAGTTTTTGTTCCGTTTCAGACACCCTTGGTGATATTTTACGTCAAAGCTTTAACCATAGTCTTGACCGACTGTTCAATGTTTGTCACATCAATGCTCAGAGCATACCCAGCCACTACAACGAGCTGTATGAAACCTTTACGAACAATAACGTCCATGCCGTCCTGATTTCAGAGACCTGGCTAAAACCTGAGCTATCATCTGCCACTTACCTTCTCCCAGGATTCGTTCTTCTACGGAACGATCGAATCGGTAAGAGAGGCGGTGGTGTAGCTATATACCTTCGTGCAGATTTTTCTTTTAAAATTCTTGCTACTTCCTCCACTAATAATCTGGCTGAATTTCTGTTTTTAGAAGTTTGTGTCAAAGGAGCTAAAACCGTTCTTGGAGTTGTGTATTGTCCCCCGTCCCTTGATTACTTCATCGAATTCGAATCGGTCCTAGAATCATTAGGTTCGGAGTATGCACATCACATCGTCATGGGGGATTTCAACACCAATCTCCTTGCCCACAACTCCCCTCGATCCCGTAAACTCCTACATCTGGTCGAGTCAGCTAGTCTTCATGTGTTGCCTCTCCAACCCACACATCATAACACTGTCGGGGATGATACTTGGCTCGACTTGATTCTCACATCTAATCCTTCCCTAGTCTCCTCACATGGTCAACATGTCGCACCTGGCTTTTCCCATCACGACCTTATTTTCCTGTCTTATGTCCTTAAACCTCCTAAACCCAAACCTACGTTCCAGTACAGGCGTGCCTTTGCGCGGATGAATACAGAAAAACTTATTGCGGATGCTTCCAATATTGACTGGACGCCCCTGGAGGAAGCTACATCAGTTGATGAAAAAGTAAACTATCTTAATGCGGTTATAGTCAAGTTGTATGATACCCATGCTCCTGTCAGAAAAGTCAAACTGAAGCGCCCACCTACGCCATGGATGAATAACGGAGTTCGGATGGCAATGCGACGAAGGGATCGCGCGTTCCGGAAATATAAAAAGGATCGGTCCGAGGACAATTGGGTCCTTTTCAAAACTGCTCGCAATCGTTGTAATCAGATGATACGCAACGCTAAACGCCGCCACATTTTTGATAATATCACTTCTGCTTCTCCTGCTGATATTTGGAAATTCCTTGGAACTCTAGGTATCGGCAGATCGCGGCATTCAGACCTTCCTAAGGCATTTGGTTTGGACGATCTAAATCGCCATTTCTCCACTGTCCCTATTCTTGATAGTCTAACCAAATGTCAAACCATTGACTATCTTGCTGGTCTGACGCGACCCAATATTTCTCCCTTTGTCTTCACCCCAGTCGATCCCGGAGAGGTCAAGAAGATAATCCTGTCCATTAAGTCCAAAGCCGTGGGCTGTGATAACATCAGTCGTCACATGATTGTGACGGCTCTTGATCAGCTCCTTCCTGCAATCTCCCATGTCGTTAACTTCTCCCTTTACTCCGGTGTTTTCCCTTCTCTATGGCGGAAAGCCCATGTTCGGCCACTCCCTAAAATTCCTAACCCCACTCTCTTCAGCCACTTTCGACCAATTTCCGTCCTTCCCTTTTTATCCAAAGTACTCGAGGCCTGTGTTCACAAGCAATTTTCCCACTTCATCCACCACAATTCTCTTATCAGTCCATTGCAATCCGGGTTCAGGCCCGGCCACAGTACCGTATCAGCCCTTCTTAAAGTGACTGACGATATAAGGCGGGGAATGGAAGACACTAAAGTTTCGGTTTTGGTGTTAATCGATTTTTCCAATGCTTTCAATACCGTCAGTCATGAAGTCCTGTTATCCATCCTCTCCTATCTCATGGTCTCTCCCGAGGTATTGGTATGGTTTTCTTCCTATCTTCAGGGGCGTCAGCAGTCAGTTCTTGCTGGTGACTCTAACTCCAGCTGGTGTGACCTTGATGCTGGCGTCCCTCAAGGCGGTATTTTATCTCCACTTTTGTTCTCTATTTTTATAGATCTCATAACTACCCAGCTTCAGTGTGTGTATCATCTTTACGCTGACGACTTACAGCTCTACTGTCAGGCAAGTGTTGACAGCTTGTCCACTGCGATCGAGGAGCTAAACAGGGATTTACGTTATATCAAAAACTGGTCTGATCGTTTCGGGGTGGCAGTTAACCCAACCAAGTGCCAGGCTATTATTGTAGGGAGTCCCCATAGCCTGAGAAGGCTGAATGGCTTAACGGTACCACCAGTTACCTTTGACGGCACAGTCATTCCGTTTAGCTCTGACGTCAAGGATCTGGGTTTGCATGTTGACTCTTGCCTTGACTGGCGTAAGCAGGTCGCGATTGTGAGCAAGAGAGTCACCGGAACTTTGCGGTCGCTATATCGGCTAAAAAATATTCTCCCATCACACATTAAGGTAATGCTTGTACAGTCCCTAATCTTTCCCATAATTGACTATGGTGATGTGTGCTACTACGACCTGAATGCAGATCTCCTCAATAAACTTGACCGACTTCTTAATAACTGCATTCGATTCGTATTTAATCTTCGTAAGTATGACCATGTCTCCGCACATCGGTCACTTTTAAAATGGTTGCCTATCCGACAGCGCAGAGCGTTGAGAGCTTTGACTACCCTATTTTCTTTTCTCAATAAGCCTACTTCTCCTTCTTATGTGACTACTCATTTTCAATATTTATGCTCTGCGCACAGTAAGAATCTTCGTTCTACCAATAATCTTCTTCTACGCTGTCCTTCTCACCGCTCTGGTTTTCTCAAATCGTCTTTCTTTGTCCAGGCTGTCTTCCTTTGGAATGCACTCCCTCTGAACATCAGGTTGGCCAACAATCGGTTCACATTTAAAGTTAAAGCTCGTGAACACTTACTTAAGAAGCTGGCAGAATCATCTCATAATTAAACAGTTGTTAGTTTGTCTCTCTCTTTACTTTATGTTTATATGTATGTATTTATGTATTTATTGTTATATTATATTTGTAACTTTTTTTTCTTACTTTTTGTTATGCTGCACCTACTATGTTTTCTCTCTGCATCACCCTAAGGTAGACTGGTAGAAAATGCCCAAGGCATTAAGTCCGCCTTTGTACAGTGTTTTTTATACTTGTGCATAAAGTTTTAATAAATAAATAAATAAATAAGATTTGATGTGTCACCGTACACAGCTTCTCTTAGTATCTGTTAAAATTATGACTGACTAAAGGCAACAATACACTACAAATACAATAGTAATTTTCAAACAATTTCTCTCAAAAAGGTACAATTTTGGAAAATAGTATCTAGGTCACAGACAACTTCTAATTTTTGTGAGAGCTACAGGTCAGAGAGATACTTCACTATACTGGGTTCGAGACCTGTATGACAGATCTCCAGGCTCACACAATTAATCTTTCTTCACTTTCAATGCGAAAATAATAATTAATACGATAATTCTTTCGTGATACACGATAAAATAAGTCATAAGGTACACTACAATCGGTTGTTTTTACTTCATTATCTTCGTAAGCGCCATTGAAATAACCCAGATGCACGCGCCTAGAAACAAGCATTACCTAAAACTGGTAAACAAAATTATCCCACGTACAGATACGTCATTCCTAATTATCTTAATTACGATTGTTATATTTTGAATTTTAGGCCTCTTATACAGAACCTTGTAACGTCTCGTCTAAATAGTTCAACTGTTCTTGGCCTTGCAGTCAGTTTTCCGTTCTTAGTCATCGTTGATTCATGAGCATGACTCTTATTGCATTGACATTAGAGCGAAAGATCATTATTTTTTCTTGTTTCACGGACGTCGTGAACTCGTGAATCATTTAACAATGATACTGTAGTGTTAACAGTCGTTGTTTTTATAAAGGAAATTCTTTATTTTCAATGACTTAACTAGGTATGACAGATGAAACATATAGTCTCGCAGATGTATTTTCTAGCAGATGAAATATGTATGTGCAAATGTGCCTGTAAGATAAACAATTTACAACATGAATGATGTTAATATGTGCTATCAACATTTTTGTTTGCATTTGCAATCTAATCACATGTTATGGGCACATGTTACATTATATTACGTTATCTACCTACAATTTTAACTATGTACATTAAGTAGATCTATTTTTCCTTTACGCAGTTAAAGTGCCTATTTTCATACATCGAAACCTATGCGATATAATAAATAAAATACAAATGGCGAATTGGTGCTTACCTGCATTAGGTACCATCCAAGGTTATATTCTTATTTATATGTAAAACCGGTAACTCAGCACTTTACCCTGTGTCTGCATGGATTTTTAAATTTTTCCAATTTCTACCTACATAATATACACACGAAGTTTATTTTGCTTATATTGAATTCCCTTTAGGAATATATTACCCATGTATTTGTCATTTCATAATAAATAACCTTCCTCATTGTTCAAGCTATCCTGTACCAATCTGGGTTCAGTTGTTTAGCAGTAAAAACCTAACACGAACAGACAAAGTTTCCTGATAAAAATATTAGCCAGTGTGAACATGTAGCTTTGCTTCTAATAACGTTATGATAAAATCGAATGTGCCTATTTTAATATTAAACCGTTAAAACCATTAAATTTAATTAAATAGGTACGTGGAGCAGGAAAAATTAAAACAGGGAAAATAAATGTGTACCAATTCGTAGCCTACCACTGATTTAGAGTTGACATCATTATTAAAATTTATGATCTGTTAATATTACTGAAATAAGTAAGCACACTGAGCACCTTCCTTGTGCCACTCCTCACTCCTAGGCCACACCTGAAAATCCACATGCTACCCAATATTTTCCTACGTTTAATTTAGCTTCGGAAGTTTCTGCATACTCTAGGACTCCTATCTACACCTAATTTACTCCTAAACCCTCGTACCTAGGCGCATAATTATGCAAGCGGACATAAAGATTGCCTCATTATGTGTGCAGTGCCCCGCCAAAACGCGCCCACCGAGCGATTAGCCATCGCCAACGCAGCTCAAACTAGAGAACAATGACTGACAATTACTCATTGTTCAAGTATTCCATTTTCCTTAGTTTTCTTGGCATGGGTACGCCGCCTATCAGCGTTCGCAGCAGTATTGTACCATTGAGTCAATACCTTGATAACAGGAGTACATACCAACGTCGTTTTATTTACCGCTCAATTTGATTCGCCTCCATTGGTACATAGTTGCATGTTGAAGGGAAATCGAGCGTAATGCGCCAAGCTTACAATGTTGTGAGTTAGTGATTGTGACCGAGTTAGTAAAGTCGCGGCCGGTACCGGCAGGTGAATGGCTCTTAACTGATTCAATGATTACGAGGCGTTAGGAGTTTATATTTCAAATACCTAGACAGCTTCTGGCGAGTGGCGAGTTGTTTGTTGAACACCTGTACCTAAAGTAAATAAAACACATGCTTATGCTAAATAGGTGTGTAGAGTTTTCATTTTGAATCTAGGCGTTCTAGTATCCATTACGCGACCACAATGACCTACTTATAAGCTAGTGCAGTTATGCAGGGAAACACGAGTCGCATGCTACTGCATATCATATGAACAGAAGCTGCCAGTGTCCAAATTTGTGTACGTCAAAACCTCATTGGTAATTCAGATTGGTAGTCATCCAAAGAGGTCCTTCGTTTCATCCCGTGACGACCAATTCTGGTGTAGTATCAGCAGCGAGTTAGTTAACCAAAATGTTGAAGTCCAGCACTGGGCCTGCCTTGTGGATTAGGTCACGATCTTTCTCGCAGAGAGAAGGCCAGAGTCCCGGAAGTAAGAATTACCTACGCTGATTATAATGCCTAAGAAGGTTACACTCGTGCTTAAGACCCATTTTTTTTTAAATGACACAAAAATCTTGTTTTTTTTAAACACAGACCTTTTTGTTGTAGGACTTGGTGAGCGAACTGAAGAGCGAACTGGGTGGCAACCTGGAGAACGTGATCGTAGCTCTGATGACGCCCCTGCCGCACTTCTACGCCAAGGAGCTCCACGACGCCGTCGCGGGGATCGGAACCGATGAGGAGGCCATCATCGAGATCCTCTGCACCCTCTCCAACTACGGCATCCGTACCATCTCCGCTTTCTACGAACAGCGTAAGTTGGCTTTTGCTTTTTTGACTTAAAACTTGGGGATCTGGTGGAGGCTGTCAAGCCGGTTATCTGTGCGTCGGTGGATTCTTGAATTTAAACCCAATCTATCAACCATAGTTTGCTACGAGAATTGTCCGACAGATTGCTCCGTTTTCTATATTCCTATCGATAGTTGTCCTTTCTTTATGTAGTCTTTTGGCTGTCGACTATCGTCCAGTTGAAATGCCGCGCGGCTCTGAAATATATATTTTCCATTACTATGGCAATAAAAACTGTAATGTTCAGTTTTAATAGGCCATTTCCAATTTACTACAAGTCATAAACTAATGCTATACCGTTGCAATTGATCAATAAATTGTGAATGCAACATCAAAGCAATGTGTTCGCATAAAATAACAAAAAAACGTTTAAAGAGTCTTGTGTAATCGAGGAAACCTAATTACGAAATGGCCTGAAGGTCAATTGTAATT
The DNA here is from genome assembly GCA_949152445.1 of Cerastis rubricosa. Classification (NCBI taxonomy): domain Eukaryota; kingdom Metazoa; phylum Arthropoda; class Insecta; order Lepidoptera; family Noctuidae; genus Cerastis; species Cerastis rubricosa. Next base: position 9,435,149 of record OX424547.1, read on the forward strand.
ACAATGGCATTTCAACAGTTTTGTAGTTTTATAAACGCATGACTCATTACATGTACTGAATGAAATGTTTTTGTACTCGTTAAAATAAATAAATCATATGATAACGCAGTAGTTCTCATTTGCATTTCAATTACATTTTATAAGGACTCGGCCATGAGGAGTAGGGCATGCAAAGGATATTTATTTGCTTACGTCAACATTCGTGACACTGCCAACAAAACCGACAGTCCGACACAGGCAAATAATGTTAATGAAATAACGGTGTTTAATTTAATTAATTAGTAGGCCAACCTTGGTGATAAACTTCATTTGATAAAATACAATTTAATCATTTAAAAACTATGAATGATAATACTTTTAGGCTCTTTAGTTTCCGCAACCGAAACCGAATCAATGTGTTGCCAGATTCTAAATTGTACAAGCCCGACAACCACAGCTAGGTCGGTATTAGTTGCGGATTTTACAATTACTTGTTTGAAATAGACATAATTTCACAATCGCACATAAACACGATATTTTTTTGCATGTCTACCCAGAACCTGTATAGTGCAGCATGGGTCTTTTGCCACTTCAATGTTAAGTCAGAAAACTAGTTTGTGGAAGCTGTATTGAAAAAAGGAAGATGGCAACGTTAATACCGTTTAATGAAGAAGCTAGGATAGTATTTTAATCAACATAAACCCTGACACTGTTAATTGCAAAAAAAGTATGGAAGAATTTCGCGGACCCAGGCGCTTCCCCCTTAGTCACGCGCCGATTTTTCAGCTGTCCAGCCAGAGCATTATGTATCAAATGGTGCACCAATCCTAAGGTTCTTTTTCCCTTGACTCAGTGTACAACAAGAGCCTAGAGTCAGACCTGAAGGGCGACACATCCGGCCACTTCAAGAGGCTGTGCGTGTCCCTTTGCATGGCCAACCGCGACGAGAACCAGGGAGTGGACGAAGGCGCCGCCAAGGCTGATGCAGAGGCACTTGCGTCGGCTGGCGAGGGACAGTGGGGCACTGACGAGTCCGTGTTCAACTCCATCCTCATCACACGGTCTTACCAGCAGCTGAGACAGGTGAGGAAATAATACTTACTACTAGAAGTCGCAATTGGCGCAGTAGTTTGGCGATACGCAGCTGCCCTAAGCGTTGCCAGTTCGATTTTACACGAAATTATGAAGGTTACGTATAGTCATTTATATAACGTGCATTCAAAGAACTCGCTTTAACGCCTCGTTGTTTTTTCTTGAATAGAATTTATAACAACGGCGATGTTCTATTCTGCAATCACAAACACATATTTCATTCCTTTGACATTATGAGTCATCAAATCTAGAAAACGCGATACAATTGGGCCGGCAGACTGCAATCACAAACTACTCAATTCTCATCTAACCGAGCGTCTGACGCATGTATCTAATTGTCTGATGACTTCCAGATCTTCGCCGAGTTCGAGGCTCTGACAGGCAAGGACGTCGAAGACTCCATCAAGAAAGAATTCTCCGGAAGCATCGAGAAGGGAATGCTTGCTATCGGTTAGTCATACCACTCAATAGACAATAAGGCTGTAAGGCTATTATTGTTAGGGGAAAAAATATTTGGAATTCTGCTCCATCGTAGTAACAGCTCAATTATTGCGGAAGTACAATTTCTGGACGGAATAAAACGTACTTCTGCAACGTTAGAATAATCATCAAAATTCCGCTGCATTTTTGCGCTCAGATTTGATTCAAACTAAACAATCAGTCATATTTTACCCACCGCATATTTTCGATGATAACGAACCTCTATGCTTCGTAAACTAACCGCAAAATGGCCAAAAAGATTCCATGAGTCACCTCTAAACAACAGTCAAGGTCACGTAACAGGAAGTTAGTACTGCGGCCTTGTTCAGTCGTTCAACTTTTTGTACAACTGGGAATTACCCGAGCTACTCGTATGTTCCCAACATTGTCATTTGACACTTGTCAGATCATTTACAATCTGACCTTTGATGTCTAAAAGCCCTTTTATGTGATCTTTGCGCCACTCTATATCCGGAAAGAGACTATAAACTATTGTTCTACATATTTCTAACGCTTGTATACTATTTAAACTGCTGGCATGGACTAAATATTTACACTCTGTTTAAGTCATAAGCAATATTAACCGAGACGAATTTTCTATTTACGTTGTTTTATCTAAATATGCGCGGAATATTGCTTTTTTTCCCATAAATCCATGTCATTCACATTTTAATGTATTCATTCTTTAACATAATATCATTTTCCCTTCTAACACACAGACACACACCTTCTATACAGTGGGGACTGTATTGGATTATGGTGATGTCATTATGTTAGAATGGAAAATGATATTATGTTAAAGAATGAATACTTTTCAATTATAGTACCTAAATTATTCCTATTTTCGAAGAAAGATGGAAAGATACTTTTGGTACCTATGGTGTTTTCTTTAGATCCCGTAGCCACTTTGTCTTTACCTCTACTATGTTCACAAACCTCAATCCTCGCATTGTTCTTTTCAGATTGACGAATAGAAACAAACCACAATGTGGCTTGTTGTTTGTTTTTAGCTTCTTAGAATATACTCACATCAATATCTTGGCTTATAGGCATGCAAATTCAATATTTGAATCAATTCAACTAGTTAAAAATCTTGAGTCACCTTCTCAATTGGCAAAATTGAACGAAGAAACCAATAAGGATGCCAATATTCAGTTTATTATACTCAATTATTTGGGAACAAGTGATGATAGACAATAAAAACTATTAAAATTGTATCAGTGACTTAAGTGACCCCAACATATTAATATTGCCGCGAACTCTTTGATCAAATCTCGTATTTAAATTTTCTAGTTAAGTGCGTAAAGAGCAAAGTTGGCTTCTTCGCTGAGCGTCTGTACTACTCAATGAAGGGTCTGGGCACCAACGACAAGACCCTCATCAGAATCGTCGTCAGCCGTTCAGAAATCGACCTCGGAGACATCAAGCAGGCTTTCCTCGACAAATACGGCAAGCCTCTTGAGAGCTGGATCGCTGTAAGTTATTTTTCTTATATCTTCGCATTTGGTTTTGGAATTACTTAAATTCATTATGACAATCATTGGGATTTTACGGTTTATCACCCCATCCATCGACTTCAATTGACTTTAATTAATGTCTCTTTGGAGAACACATTATTAAGACATATGACCTCCAAATCAGACATGGTTGTTAACACTAAAGTTGATTGAAGTTGATGCACTGAAATCTTTGTTGTAATGTTGTTACAATTAGAGTCAATTTGATTTTGTTTTGATGATTTTATTTTTTTGTTGATGATTTAGTGGCTTTTTTTGTATATATCTACATTATTACCCCTATAACCTTTTAAGTTTAACCAAGTGTCTACAGTCAATCCATATTAACAATTCATTCAAATTATATCTACAACCATAAATCAATCGCACATCCCCATTGATCAAAATTATAACCTTCATTCACTTAACTTTTGTCCATAGTATTTTATTTACCACCAACTATTTATCTTGATCGTAACAGCATGAATTTTTGTGGTATTCTATACTATAAGAAACTGACCCATACTTTATGATTTTGTGAAGTTCGACACGTCTAAGCTTAATTAACTAAAACTTCTCAACGTGCATGTGGGGTGCAGACCGTGTGTCGTAGATAGCCACTCGAAATCATCCAATCGATACCATGTAGTATGAAGTCCACCTATTAACTGAAACACCATCTTAACCAGATTATACAGATCTATTTATAATATTTATTGAAAGGAGATTATATTACAACACATTATTACTTTCGTTTTTTTTTTCTGCGAGTTTTGTTCAATTTGTGTTTACGTGTATTTTGCTAACAATGTGTTCATAAAAAAAGTGATGAAACACTAAATGTGTCTGAGTATGATAGCCGTATAGAATAGTGGCTCATTTTGATTACAGGATGACACTTCCGGAGATTACAAGAAGGCTCTGTTGACTCTTGTTGAATAGATTGAGAAAGGTGTCTCCAGACTGCGAATGCGATAACCACCTAGTTCGTTAATTTAAGTTTGTCTTTGTCAATTTGTTAGGAATCTAAGTGATCTGATAGGGTACGGGCACACTGACGACTTAGCCGTCCGATGCTCAAAGCACTTAAACAGGAGGGCCGTAAGTACATCCTAGCGGTCAGCCGAGTCTTCAGTGTGCCATTATCTTTAGGTTATCCGCCGGGTGTAAATTTTATTTAAAAAGATCTGTATATTTTGCTTCCTATTAGCCTTACTCACGTTCATGTTATATCCTGCACTGTAGCTAACCGCTTCGTGTCGTGTGCGTGCATGGGGAGCGGTACACGTCGCCTGCTCGTGTATCATCTCTGACTAGTTTTACAAGTAGTGTTACATTTTCAGGAGGACTTAGGAGGTCCGATCGGAGATCTCCTGTCGACTATGTGTTACTAGCTCATCAATGCTAACATATAACACTCAGTATTACGAGCGCCTTGTAACGTGTGACAATGCTGCTGTGTGAAGTTATAATCTAATCATATGATACGCGTGTCAGCATAATCGACCGAGTACAATCACCTATGTTGCATTTTAAAGACATTTATCTGATAATTTTAAGATTTATGTTCGTAAGATTTTTTTTGTGATACAATTTCGAATACACGTGTGAATAAAATCATAAGTAATGGGCCAGTTTCTTTAATATATCTCACAAACTGTGCAAGCGGTAGATTTATTTCGGTATTCTTTACAGGATGACCTAGGGGGTGACTTCGGATATACGCTAGTCACACTTTGTGCTTAATCCTGCAGAGTTAATTAATTATATTTTTTTAATTAGAATTATTATTTTTATACAAGTAATTGTTTTGGCTTAGCATGCTATTTTGAATAAAACTGAGCTAACGTTACAAAGTACAATGTAATAATTTGCAGGACGATACGAAAGGCGACTACAAACGCGTGTTACTCACAGTAGTGTCGTAACGTAAGAACGCATAATACTACGCGATACGCAATACGCGATGCGATCCTTCTGGATAAGTTCCGTTAACTTAACTACTGCCTTTACTTTGTATAACTGTTGAAATGTTGTAGAAATTGAAGCTTGAATATTTTTGTGAAAAATGAGATATTTATTGGTGCTGTAGTTTTGTTTACAATATACACATATTTACATTAATTATTAATTAAACTACTATGTATGTTGTTGCGTGTTTTATTCCACATCCCTTATTCCTTCTGCTGTGATCTGAAAAACATAATTTTCTCCTTATGAATACTAAACCCTTTTTAAAAATAAAGAGGGGATTTCATCGTTTCTAAATATTGTCATTGATTGAATATCGATATCTATATACTAATATATAAAGCTGAAGAGTTTGTTTGTTTGTTTGCTTGAACGCGCTAATCTCAGGTACTGCTGATCCGATTTGAAAAATTATTTCAGTTTTAGATAGCCCATTTATCGAGGAAGACTATAAGGCTATATATCATTACGCTACGACAAATAGGAGCGGAGCAGCAATGAATAATGTTTCAAAATCGGGGAAAATGTGACGCAGACGAAGTTGCGCGGGAACTTCGTAGTGCGTAGTGTTTTTTATATGAGTACAAGGAAAACTTGGCAAGTTGTCAAGTTGTGAGTGAGGTATTACTAGGAAAGCCCTGTTTTCGTTGGCGACGCTCCAAAATGTTCATGAATGATCTGCACACATCAAATATTGATTTCAACTTTTATATGAAGGATTTGGGTCAATCTGAATGGGTTTTTCTTACAGCAGTTTTTCCATAACAGATGCTAGGAAGTTTTATGTGCCACCGATTGCTAGCTCAAATATGAGGTGATGGTGAAATTTGGACGTTCTGAGAGTAACTAATTGCCACTAATGATAATGATATTCAAAAAAATTCTTCTATATATCGATTCTTAAATAACGATATCATCATTTTGTATGTAAGTTATTCAAATTGATGGTTATTCAAGTTATTCAAATGCATTTGAATTGTTCTGTTCAGTGTAAAATCAATTCTTAAATATCGATATCATCATTTTGTATGTAAGTTATTCAAATTGATAGTTATTCAAGTAATTCAAATGCATTTGAATTGTTCTGTTCAGTGTAAATGTACGTAAAAGATATTGCAATATCTTATTTTAATAAAATAAGATATAAAGGGCGTCTTCAGCCATGGTTTCATTAAAGTGGAATGCACCTATTTATAATTTTCACGACGCTTCCACCACGGGTGTTACAAAAATAACTTTTTAACACATGGCACGCCTGAAGTGATGGCATAATCTTTAGAATATTTTATAATTCAGATAACGCTCATACTCAGGAAAATGAGTCTTGTATGGTTAAGGCCAGTGACAAAACGTTGCATCTGTGTTTACTCTAAAATATGAATAATGCAATGACAAAAGTACTTTTTTTTAAGTGAAATTTGTGATGCTACTTCCAACAAGGTTGCGTTAAACGTTTAACGCTACCATGGAGGGGGTATGAAAGCACTCATTTCCACATTACGAAGTTTCACTTCTTCCGCGCGGAGGGACTCCACGCACTATTATTTTTCTTTGTTTGAGTAAGAGCTATTACTATTACTGCCGAATGGATTTGCACATTTTTTCAGAAATAGAACATTATCAAATTCAAATTGTGAGTTTTTTTTTTAATTATGGTCTTATTTTGCACTTTACAAGCAATAGTGGGCCAGTGACAACGGCCTAGACTTACAGGTCATCAGAAGTCGTGAGTCCGAACCCAGGTACGCATGAATTGCCTTTGTGTAGTTTGTTTCATCACCACTGCTTTCAAAACAGTGAAGGCAAACATCGTGAGGAACAACATTCAGAGACATTGGCATCTACCTACCCACACTGAGCCCGCGTGGTGGATTATAAGCACACAGAGGTTGCCTTTTTCCCAGCAGTGGAAACATAATAGTAGGATAATTATGTGGAGACTAGTATTCCTTACCAACTAAGCCACAGAGCTTACAACGATATTACACTTCACCAACAGCGCTACTCTCAGCTTGGAATCATGAGCTGCGTGCGGGGTACTCAGCAGAACTTGCACGTTACAGCAGTCTTTCTTTTTCGTGTTGCCGAACCTGGCCCTTTATTCACAAACGGTCAGTTAAGATTTCGATTCGGAAAGTCGTATGTCTATCTCGCTCGCTTTCGTATTGCCAAAACAAGATAGACATACGACTTATCGAATCGAAATCGAAACCGAGCGTTTGTGAATACGGGGGCTGGTGTCAGAGTTGTTATGCCACCCATGGGCTTCTGACTTGGCTTTATATGCCGTCAAGAAATATCTCTCAGGCATGCTGGTTTCCTCACGATGTTTTCGTTCACTGAAGCCAGTGATAATTATACAATACGCACATGAATCCGGAAAATCAGATGTGCGTGCCTTGGGTTCGAACTTCAGACCTATGACTTCGCAGTCGGGCGGTCACACCACTAGGCTATCACTGCTTTTACAGCGGTGCGCCCACACATCAGTCATCATCATCATCACTTCAGCCCAAAAGACGTCCACTGCTGGACGTAGGCCTCCCCCAAGTGTCACCACATTGACATTTTGCGGGGTTTTGCCGTAATCGCCACGCTTGGCAGGCGGGTTGGTGATCGCAGTACGGTTGTTACAAAAAACACAGAGAAGCTGCTGCCCATTCTCTGGCAAATCCCTTAGTCGCCTCTTACGACACCCACGGGAAGACATGGTGCTATTCTTTACGTCCGACACCATACAGAGTCAAAGAAACATAATAACATAAGTACTCTCACCTGAAACCTCGCCACAGCACTCGGCGCGACATTACTCTTCATTAACAACGCAAGTCTCTCCCTATGATCCTGTGCTACATGCGGGGTGCTCAGCAGCACTCTCACGTTACACCGGTGTGCCCACGCGTCGCCCAGCGAACCCACCACGGCGCCGCCCGAGAGACCTACGCGAGTGCTCATCTCGTTTGATAGTACCACCTGGAATATTATGGGTAGACTCGTAAGACCAAAACATAACATCATGCCTGCAATCCCTGAAGGGTTAAGCAGAGTAGTACGTAATTAATAGTACACCCACATTTCGCCAGCTACGTTTCAAGTCCCATGTAAGAGGCGGCGAGTCTATTACCAACACTAGGGGACAAATCCAGACTCCTTGGCTTCTACTAAGAAATTCCGGATGGAACACAGTTTGCCCGACCCGGGAACCGAACTCAGGACCTCATGCTCAGCAGTCGCGCTTGAGACCACTCGACCAACGACGCAGTCCTAAAAAGTATCTCATAATCAGCGTACCGTAATCAACTAGCGGGCATGAGACTACTAAATTGTAGTACATTTAACTGGATCGTCCGCCCAGTTGTTACAGCAGACTACCTCGGAGACTTGGACAAGCGGCCTAGTTGTCAATGAAGAACAAATCTACCCCAAGAGCCATAGAGTCAAAAATGTTTTGCTGCTATAGTATAAACGTTGCACCAGCCCTTTCTCACTTAGGTTTAGATTGATCGATTTGTAATTTTTGAACACAGTGTTCCCACTTTCCCACTCTCCTCTCAGTGAGAAGTTGGCTATACAGTAATTTACCATGTGGGCCCAGTGCTGATGGTGGATGTTATTTCTTCGATTTTTTTGTTGTAGGATAAATCGGTTACTTTTTACCTCACATACATACTTATTATTACTACTACTTTGGTGATATCGTAAAATACCTAATAACAAAATGATAACACTATACTTTAATGAGCTACTTAATCGATTTAAAAAAAATGGTATCTTACAGCAATTTGGTATCGTACGGCAATTTTCTGTAGCTCTGCCATTTGCCTAAACAGCAAGCCTGTTCTCTGCTTTGTTGAGATGCCTTCTTTGAATGGGTACGCTATGGAGTCTATTGCTATTAGTTTCACCTGGAATTGTTAAGTTATTCATTTAACCTGTAAAATTTGATTATACAGCAAGCTTTATAAAATTATCATCACTATGAAGAGGTTTGTATTGTATAACGGGAAGTTTATACCTATTATCATTAGTATGATAGTGCCTAGTGGCAATGGGATATATTATATACAGATACAGAGTCTATCAAAGATGATATAGCAAGGCCAATAGATCTCTGGTGACAGAGAGCTCAAACAAGACGATAGTTAATCTTGCCATAAGATTAGTTTCCCTAGTGTCAAGGTATTATGTGGGCCGATCCCGGCGGCACTGCAATGCCGGGCCGACCCGCGACGGGAGTGGAGCGAGCCCCGAACATCCCGTCAGCTTACAAAAATCAGATTAATATACTGGTCCCTCAGTGAGGGAACTTTCAGATATTAAGCTGAAAAGAACAGATACTACACTTTGATCTTAGCCAAAAGGCCGAGAAGCGATACCGTACTCAGAGTATCCGAGGGTGGTCATTCGATCGCGGAGAATCTTAACACCGCGATTCAGAAACGTGACGTCAATGCACAACGCCATCTATCGGTATTTTAGGAACTATTTACCGGTTACCGGCCGTCGCCGCGCGCCGCTGCAGATGTCAGACACACAGTATAATGCCCATTCAAGTAAACATTAACACCAATCTATTTAGTTATAACATATAAATAGCAATAACAAAATACTAATTCACTGTCTGGGAATAGAAATAATTGCACAAACCCATAAACAAACACTGAATATAGTATAACAAAAGTGAGAAGCAAAAGCCTTGATCTTTCAACCAGATCTGGAATAATATTATTATGTTATCAAAATCAGATGGTTACTGGAATTAGCCTTAAAGGTTACTTAAAAATTTAATATAATGGATGATTTGCGTGAGGAATAATAATTATCACAGAAATACATGTTAATGATGGCATGAAGGCTGACTGGGGAGAATGAGAGGAAAAAAACGTGTTGCGCCGTCACCAAGTAACAATTACCATTACTATACTCTTTGGCCTAAATGTTAGGCAGAGGCGTACATAATAGTACACCCACATTTCGCCAGATATTATTAAGACCCATGTAATTGGGGATGAGTCTATATCCAACAACCAAAAAAAAAAAACAGTTTCAGAGTTCTGAAATTTTGATTGAAAATCCCAAATTCTTTATCTATCCTGGGAATCAAATCCAGGACACACTGAGGCCATGTACAGCAGTTGCGCTAGCAACTACTAGGCCAATGACGCATGATGATGATGTTTATCAGAAGAGATAATTAAATTAATATCTTACATTAGGATTTAGCCCAATAAACTTAGGCAGTTGATACATGAAGGCACAGAACTTCTCCAAACCAAATGCATTCACATAGTGAAGTTTATTCAATGCTTCATCTTCAGTTATTTGTAGAGGCTCATTCAGGATACTTTGACATCTCAATAAGCTTGCACTTAGGATCTCTAAAATGAATTAATTTACTTATTTATCTTATAAAATAGTAAAAGAGTACCTACTACTAAAGCTAAGCAGAGTAACTTTTTCATAATACTACTTTTGCCAGCAATACGGGTTGCCGTAATCCCACTAGAAAGGTGTGGGAGCCAGTTGTAGCAATACACAATGTATCATCATATATCAAGCTGCACAAAACCAGTTTATGCGGATCTCCCATTGTATGTGAAATCTATACAAAGTGAGACTATATTATAATGCAAATGTATAGCTAGCCGTATGTAGTATTTGTGCTATTTTATGCAGTGGTGAGTATAAACATCAGGACACAAGCCAGCTTGTTTGGTGCCGACCATCATCTGCCATACCATTTCCCAACATTGTTCCTGTCAACTTCCAATTTAACCAGATGCAGCTGAGTACTAGTATTTTAGATGCACAGCTACTGGCTATCTAACCCTGCTACTGGTTCAAAAATACAACAAATTAAATTACCTCTAAACCTAGCTATGGTGAAGTTAGTATTAGTGTCAATGTATAGAGCCTCTGCATTCAGTCCACCCAGCTCTTTAGGTATTTGTACTGACGCACACAACTGTAGGCTGAGAACAAAAACATAATATAACGCAGACTAACAAATTGTGTTCGGTGAGTCTTCTATTTCTATCTGCAAAGGCTGATCAAAGCTACAGTTAATTAAATATTATTTATTTCAATTATACTACTGCATTCTCTAGTAAGAAAATATGGTGAAAACATCATAATATTCCAGTCTATTCATCATAACAATGCTGGATCTGCTTTTTCAAGAGAGATGTTGTGTGTGAGACAATTTATTTATTATTTCTCAAGTAGTTTTGCCACATATAGACTATCAGAGCTTAACAGATAAAACGTGTGCTTCATAAAAAGTAAATACATACCACAGTTGTGTTTTACCAGAGCCAGGCAAGCCCAAAAGTTCAGTGATACGACCTAGTTGGAAGCCATCAGTTCCCAGCATATCATCCAAGCTCTGGCTGAAGGATGCCACCGCAGGAAGACTTGTTTCCCTCTGGAAATAATGTTTATAGCATACTTGAACACAAACTCTTGTAAAAAAATGATTGAAAAAAATTAATTGTTCTCTGTACCTGCCATAATTCTGTTGCGTTTGATGTCTTGAAAGCCGTCATGTGGCTATAATTCAATTTTATAACGCTGCAAATATGTGAATTATCAATTTTAATAACACATAAAAATTTAAAAACAAACTTTTCCCTCCCTCCCTCTGATGGATCTGTCAATGCCAGTCATAGTCAATCAATCATTTTTTCAAAGACTAGCAGTCTACATTCTACAAATGCAATTTTCAAACAATCAATCACTTTTTGCAGTTCACCACTAATCTCTTTTGGAGTCATCATCATGATCATCATCTACCTAGCCTTTTCCCAACTAAGTAGGAGTCGGCTTCCAGTCTGACCGGATGCAGCTGAATAGCAATATTTTACAAGGAGCGATTGCCTATCTGACCTCCACAACCCAGTACTTGGTAATACTATACCCCTTGGTAAGACTGGTTGTCAGACTTCCGAGTCACTGACTAGCTGTAACGACTAGTCATCAATCATGAATATTCATTAATCAATATCTTTCTGGAGTCTACTCTCTTTAGAGTATCGAGAATAAGTCTTGGAATTTCTTTGCGTGAAAAATATTCATTCTTAAAAAAAAATATGGCTTGAAAATGTCAAAAAAACGTCACTTTTGACATGAAAAAGTGACTTTTTGCACTTACAGCCCAAGTCAAGCATCATCAGCAGCAGCTAGTAAACAAAAATAAAATCACTTATAAATAGATAACTATCACCATAAATATGAATCATAATCAAATGAACATGCAAGTGCCTATGCATGCTGTTGGCTCGACACCAAATGTAGGGATGCAAATGCCAGTACCAGGTCCAATAATGCAACAACAATCGCCACAACAAATGCAACCTGCTTTGCCACAGCAACCACAGCAGGACAAAATGGATAATATATCTAGAGTTAAGACTCTCATGGGCTCCCTCCGAGAGTCTATACCTGTAAGTTGCTGCGACTTTGCACAATTTGATGTCTCAAAGTTACACCTGACTTAAAATTGTTGTTATAATTTCCAGATGACTCTGAAGTCTGCAGCCCAAATTTTACATCAAAACCATAATATTGATTCGAATTCTCAGTAAGTATCATACATAATAATGTATATTATGTGCGAATTATGTGTGTATTATGTGCTACAGCAGCCAATACCCTGCAACATACCCAAACGCATTATACAATGAGAGATATTAGAAGAAAATGAGACATCATATTTTGTTTTATAAGAAAGGGTTAGGACAAGAAAATGCATGCCTACATAATATGTGGCCCCTGCACTATACAAAGAAATTCAATCTTTCCAACAATCAATTGAAATTGTTTAAAATAATAATAAAAACCTTTATTCAGACACTTCTACACACTATTGATAAACATCTGTGTATATTCACAGTAGTCTTATTTGTTTATGCCTCCTCCTACACCTAAGACTCTTTTGAGTGGAGAACCACATTTTTTTTCTGATGGCCCTTAACATTATTGATTTTCTCAAGATTCAAGGATTCTTTAGTTGCATAAAATATGGTACATTATGGTCCTAAAAGTAACTAGCTGTCCATCGCAACTTTGTTTGCGTCACATTTCCCCCGTTTTCGCAACATTTTTCATTGCTACTCCACTCCTATTGGTCGTAGCGTGATGTTACATAGCCTATAGCCTTCCTCGATAAATGGGCTATCTAACACTGAAAGAATTTTTCAAATTGGACCAGTAGTTTCGGAGCCTATTCAATGCAAACAAACAAACAATCAAATTGTTCCTCTTTATAATATTAGTTTAGAAAAGGTTTCACATATTTCTCTGACTTATTTCAGCATGCAAACTTAAAATTAAATTAAAATACCTAACAAAATGTAGTTGTAATTTAGGTATCAAACTTTTAGAACTACATAGTTACAAATTTTACTTGACAGTAATATTCTTTTAGAATTTAAAATACTTGTGTGCAGGATATAGGATAAAGTAATAAAATTAGAAAAAAAATGTAACAAAGAACAGATACAACATAAATAAAATTGAAAAAAACAATATTGGAATGAGAAAATAGTAACAAGATTTTGCAAAAGTAGGAACCTAAACTACCTAACCATTACAAATGCGTTTATAAGTCAAAAATTTATTTAAAAACACATTTTAAACACATTATTAAAGAGCGCCTGCTTCAGTTTCTTTTTGAAATAATCAATTGGCAGTTCTCTGATTTGTTTAGGAATTTTATTCAAGATTTTGACAAACATGCTAAAGCACTTGTTTTAGAAAAGAACCTATATCCATTTGGTATTGTATGCTATACGACACATATGACTATAAGATTAGAGGAAGACGAAAATAAACAATGGATGGAATCTGTGAAGAATGATATGGCTAGAAAGGATGTGAGTGCTGAGATGAAAGTAATAGAGAAGTATGGAAAAAGAAGACATTAGAAAGAATTTTGAAATTATTATATTATCATTAGAAATTTGAAGACAAACTTTGACAACCCCAAATAAATTGGGAGAAGGGCAGGGGAATCATGATGGCATTGTGTGCCCAGCATATATCCACTTCAGGTTTTAATAAAAAAAAGTTAATTTAGATTTACATTTAAAATTTTTGAGCAATCTATACTAATATTATAAAGCTGAAGAGTTTGTTTTGTTTGTTTGCTTGAACGCGCTAATTTCAGGAACTACTGATCCGATTTGAAAAATTCTTTCAGTGTTAAATAGCCCATTTACCGAGGAAGGCTATAGGCTATATATCATTACGCTACAACAAATAGGAGCAGAGCAGCAATGAAAAATGTTTAAAAAACGGGGGTTTTATTTTCCTTTTGAGAGCTTCCGCTACGTGCGCTGCGTAAATGGTTAAAATTTCGCAAAAATTATGCATGACAGAATTGTTTCCCTTTAAAAGATCTAAAAAAAAACCGCGACAGCATATGTCTATCTTATAAGGTAGACTCACTATAACCATTTTATGCCAATCTATAATCTATACTAATATTATAAAGCTGAAGAGTTTGTTTGTTTGCTTGAACGCGCTAATCTCAGGAACTACTGATCCGATTTGATTTGGATATATAGCATCACGCTACGACAAATACGAGCGGAGCAGCAATGAAAAATGTTGCAAAAACGGGGAAATGTGACGCAGACGAAGTTGCGCGGGACAGCTAGTAATAGAATAATTTATTTAAAAAAGTATTACAATAAGTGTACATTTAGGCGCAGAAGTATTATTTCTCATACAATTAGTACTTATAAGTAAACTATAACTAAAATATATTCAACAGTTGCAAGTAATGACAGTTCAGATGTTTGGTAGCAACCTGCCCAATCTAGGTTTAGTTAAACCTGTGTTTCAGGCCATCACTTTACATAGCACATTTTAATTAGGACAGTAAAATTATAAAATTAATCTATTAACAACTTTAAGTATAATCTAATTGGAACAAAAGAAAAACAATAAAACTAGCTCAAGGAAATACGTACAAATAGATAAGATGGGATAGCATAAACAAACCACAACTTCTAGAAGTTTTTCTGTGAATGTGTAAATAAGTTTCGCTAAATAATTCGATATTACATGACTACATTATTTATAACTTAACCTTCTATGTATAGGTTAGTAGGTACCTTATATAGTATCTTGTTAAGTCTATTATAAAGAAAAGGTCCTAAAAAACATAAAACTGATTCCCAAACGCATGTCCAGTTTGAGGTTTTGTGCAAACCAGGCCCTTCCTTCTCCTATCGGAAGGAACTGGGTCTAAGGGAAGTGTTTAGTGTTAGAATAGAATAGAATGAATGTGAAGAATAAATAATTGCCGTACTGTAAGTAATGACATGCTTTGTAGAGTAGGTGTGAAGGGAATCTAAAAAGACGGAAAGTAGCAACTTTTAGAATTGCTTTCCCTCTAGAACGTGTTGAGCACGTTCTAGAGAGAGAGAGAAGAATGGATTTCCCGCGCCCCCAGGATGTTATACAATATGTTAAAATAGACTGACACAACGCTAAATAAATCTGTTTTTTTTTTTCAAATTGTAGTCAGCTACATTACGTACATTCTTAAAAACATACATTAGTTTGTGCATTCTAGTACACAGTAACTCGATATGTTTACGGAAGATTGGAGTCAATAGCACCCAGATATTTCAAGTGGTCATCTTTATCAACAGCTTGATGATTCGTAAGCGAAGAGTTAGTAACCAATGGTTTTTTTTTTTTTTTTTAATGATATTGTCTAAGCAAGAACCGCTTTGATGTGTGGGATAATAATGAGTTGGTAAAAGTCCAAGAAATGCACAAATATTTAGATAATGATCTGTATGGGTATCGGGTTTCTACCTGCCAACTAAATAGAATATTCTGAGACGCTTTTAGGCGCCCTCATAGTCTATGAAGTTTATGTAGTTGGTCTCTGCATATTTACGTACCGGGCAGTTAACATCACCGGTTGGTTGTCACGTTTCCTCTTGAATCTTTTGCACGTCGCACACTGGGGGAGAAGATTTGCTGCAGCATACCTTCACGGAGTGTCTCGTCTCTGCACAGTGGTTGCAAGTAGTATTAGTTTCACAGCAAAACTTAGCTGCGTGGCCGAACTGCTGGCAATTGTAGGACCTGCCTGACTAGGTTCCCTATCCATTTGCATTTAATTTGAAGACCTAATATAACATAGCATAATTTTGGTTGGCATAATTATATTTTCACATAATATAATTACGCATAACACCTTACGCATAATTTTTTTAAGCATAATTTCTCTAACCAGAATAATGATTAAGCATAATATTCTAAAGCATAAATTTATAAAGCATTAAGTTCTAAAGCATAACTTTTTTAATCATAATATCCTAATGCATAAACCTGCATGCAAGCAAGCATGCAGCATTCAAGCGAGCATGCAACATGCAGCAGGCAGGGTTTCTGTAACGGCTCCGGCGCTGCGGGCCTCCGGCGGCCCCACGCCTGCTAATCGTCGCAGACGGCTTTCGCTCGCTCGCAGCCACCTGCTCCTCAGCCCGCGGGCCGCCTCGTCCCTACGCGCCTACGCGATTTTAAATTACACTCTAGGGGTAGGACAAACAAGACTACGTGGAGTCGGTTTTGCAGCAATTCGGTTCTGTCACTAACTTTTGTTGCACAGCATATTAAATTTTTAACCAACAATATTATTTATTTGTTACAGAAACTATAGCAAATTGGTTTGATCAGAATTATGTATGGGGCACTACAAGTTCACCACCACCATTTCCACCCAAAGTCTCACAACATCTAATATATTCTTCAGATAAAAGTTATCTCGCGATTGAAAAATCATTTAAGTTACATAATGTTATGAATCATTTCCATGAAAATTGTTTTTGTTATATATATTAATTGTATGCCTAAATATTATTATACTAATAGTCATTAGGCCTACTAACGTTATGCGAATCAAATTTATGCCAAAACATATTAGTCTTTAAGATGATTATGCCAACATAAAAAGTATGCCTAAAAAAAATATGCCGAAGTATTATTATGCCAAAACAAATTGTGCCAAAATCGTTATGCCGAAGTATATTAGGACAAAGGACATTATGCGAAAAGAAGGGATCCCGCCTGACTACCGTCTACCATAAAATCTCTCACCGGGCAAGAAGTTCAATTAATAAAAAATCTGTTTTGGTTGATTAGCATTTTATGCCAGCGGGTACTTGCAGGGGAAGGCCTTTCTTACCTGATTTCTGGCTCAAATTAATGGTCCCAAGGAAGGATTCACGAGTTGTATTCGGTAATTTGCCTGATGGGTTTTGCTCGTAAATACAGTCGAATACCTCCTTCTCAGTAAGAGCTACGGCAACACCAATTACAGTAACCCTAGGGCGACGTTTAGATGGTTCTTCTATTGTTAGGTACGAGGTGAATATCTTCTCCGAATTTTTAAATTTATCTATGTCACCAATACATTCACTCTGTTAATTGCTCTCTCATATATTTTTCCAGGAAGGGTATTGACAACCCAGTGCCCAGATTTGATAAGAATCTAGAAGAGTTCTTCTCAATTAGTGATCAAATGGAACTGCATCTGGTAAGTCTAATAAATATTATATTATACTAGCTGTCCCGCGCAACTTCGTCTGCGTCACATTCTCCCCGTTTTCGCAATATTTTTCATTGCTGCTCCGCTCCTATACAGCGCCATCTATTGAATACTTAGTCAATCCAGATACCGCCATCTGTTAGAATCGCTTGGAGCTAACAGATAATTGTGACTTAATTTGCAATAAAATAATATTTCGACTATAAATTGAGATGTCAGCTATCCTATCTTCCAAGTTGGATTAAACTGCACACGGTCTGCAAATTTGATTAAAATCGGTTAAGTAGTGTAGGAGTCCACCCTGGACAAACAACGTGACGCGTAATTTATAAAAATATAGATTTAAATTACATAACTGTATTACCATACACTATTATTGACTGTCTCGTTGGTCTAGTGGTGGCAAGAGCAACTGCTGAGCATGAAGTCCTGGATTCATGAGTTTTTGGGACAGAGTCTGGATTTGTGCTCATATGTAAATTTTTGCATAATCAAAGTAGTGAAAGATATTATGCACAAAAAGTCACCATATCCTAGCCTTAAGAATTTATAGTGTCTTGTAACTTAACTTTAGACAAGTGACTTTTAACACATTAGACAAAACATTAAAATGGCAAAACAAATATTTGGTATTATTTGTTATTTCATCTTCATGTGCATTTGTGCAACAATTATGTTCATAGCGTCACAAAAAGAAACTGCCAAAGA
Source organism: Cerastis rubricosa (assembly GCA_949152445.1). NCBI lineage: Eukaryota > Metazoa > Arthropoda > Insecta > Lepidoptera > Noctuidae > Cerastis > Cerastis rubricosa. Next base: position 9,453,446 of record OX424547.1, read on the forward strand.
AGCCATAAAAGTTTTTTTGTTGTTTATAAATAGCTACTATTTTTAAGCTGAACATAATCATCATCGTCATCATCATCATTTCAGCCCAAAAGACGTCCACTGCTGGACATAGGCCTCCCCCAAGTCACATTGACATTTTGGGGGTTTTTGCCATAATCGCCACGCTTGGCAGGCGGGTTGGCGATCGCAGTACATAATGAAGTGTAATATTTACTACCTACCTAAAATATCTTTGCTGGGCTGTGGAGGTCAGATAGGCCGTGGTTCCATGTAAAATATTGGTATTCAGCTGCTGGGTTAACCAGAAGCTGACCCCAATGTAGTTGAGAAAAGGCTAGGCAGATTTACAACCTACCTAAACATTGACTCACGGTCATTCACGCCTTTTTTAATAGGTTAGGAAGAAAGTACAAAGGAGAGGAGGGGGAGGAGCTCTTCACGCCTTTTTTAATAGGTTAGGAAGAAAGTACAAAGGAGAGGAGGGGGAGGAGCTCGTGGCTAAATAATGACAGCCGCACGGGTCGAGCTCTAAGGTTAAGTCGTGCTTACCGAGGTTGGTCCGTGGATGGGTGACCATAATTACATACCGAGTTTCCTTCGTGCCTTGGAATCACGTTAACCCGTTGGTCCCGGCTGTCATTTGTAGATCTTTGACAGTCGTTACGAGTTGTCAAAAGCCAAAAGTCTGACATCCAATCTTACCAAGGGGTATCGTATTACCCAGTTAATGGGTTGTGGAGGTCAGATAGGCAGTCGCTTCATGTAAAATACTGGTACTCAGCTGCATCCGGTTAGACTGGAAGCCGACCCCAAGATTGCTTGGGAAAAGGCTAGGCAGATGATGATGAGGCAGAAACTACAAAATGCCATGCCACCTGTAACATTCCTAACATACTCCTTCATTCGTTCCTTTTCACTGAAGTAACAAATAAGCAAGCGAGCTAGCTTCTTCTAGGCAAGCGTGATCCACCCTAGACTGCATTATCGCTTCACATCAGGCGAGTTGTGACCAAAGGCAATACTGTAAAAAGAAAAAAAAATCAAAAAAATTATAATAAAGATCTCGAAACATTCAAAATCTAGAGTTTTCTACAGCATCTAGGAATAAGCAGCAGCATGTAACATCGTTAAGTAAATATTGTGTATCTAAGTGCAACAATTAACTTCTTGGCCCGGCAACGGTCTCTAATCACGATTATTATTAAATCCTTATCAGTGATGTCTTTGCGTGACTCCCTTACGAACGTCAACACCATCATATGATATACATGTAGAGCCGTAGGTACTAAAAACCACTAAGTACATCTACTTTAAACATGCACTACAGTTTTTTTAAAAAGGAATAGAGTAAACAAGATGACTTACAAAAAAAAACTGCAAGCTAAATAAAACCGTTTAAAAACGTTGGTGCTTCTATGAAAAGCAATTGCGAGATGACTATGAAAGGCCTAATAGTTATAACATTAATTATTTCAGTCGTAGCAACCAAATAAAATAGATTTCATGCGGTTTTGCTGCGGTACAACTTCGACTACCTTGCAGCAAAGACGACCTACCCTTTTTTATTTGTCGAGAAGTCCTCATGGCTTCCGACTAAAACCCTACGGTTCCTCCCACTACCATGAGTCGTGGCCCCGGGAGATACACGTATATTCGCGCAAACTTCATATAATATCAGCCTCCTAAGTCTAGCAAGCCTCATCACCAAGTGCGCCCGAGCTCACGACCATATAGTCAATCGCCTTGTTTTGTGGCGGTGTAAGCCACCTCTTCCACCTTTAGTAATACACACATTAAATTGTTCTTTGAAGGTTGCGGGGATCCGCTGGATGCGAGTCGCATGGGACTGGTCAATGTGGCGACACTTGGGGGAGGCCTATGTCCAGCAGTGGACGTCTTTCGGCTGAAATGATGATCATCATCATTTGATGACGTTGTTTCTTGATCGATTTTAGCCAGAAATTGATTGGGCAACATTGCTTTAGCGATTATCCCGCTGCACCGCGCTTTGTCGCGTATTTTTTTTTATGTCTGTCATTGGTTTCTGCTTAACCGGACTATTCTCCGTCGCGTAGCGCAGGGCCGCAGGTTTTAACACTCGTACGCGTTGTCAGTGATGTGATGTGTTGGCTTAGGCGTGTTTTCTATACAAATTGAGATAATTGCTTCCAATATAAAAATCTGTGGCCCCGCGCTACGCGTCGGAGCGCGATGCAGTGGGATAATCGCCTTAGATAGAAAGATTGTGTACCTACTTTATTTTACACCAAAATTGAAACACAGGCTACAGCTTTTGTACAATATTGCTAATTCTATGGATACAATGGCGGTTTATATTCTCAGTGACCTAGTAAAACTCGGTTGCTTATGTTGTAGTGTTATAGTCGACAACTTTAAAGTGTTCTTAGACAACCTTTTGATGGATCATACGATCTAAACCAGTTACAAAGTAAAGAGTGTCATTATCACTCAGTGTCTATGTTGTTTACATTCTAAATGTAAACTAATATCGACTCTTATTTATATCTATCTATTGGTAGGTACTTAGTTTCAGGGTGTTGTTTTAACCTAGGTCAGTGTTGTTTTCAATTAAATGGTAAACAGAAATGAGGAATCGGATGCTGATTGTCTTCTGACGTCGGTGTTACATAACATTCCTTGTCGTAAAGATAACTAGGAGAATATAAAAGATCTCAACGATTTTGTCTTTGTGGATTATGCTATAAAACTAATGAGATAAAACTATAATATTATTTTATTGACTTTGTATCTGTGACATTCAACCACAATTAACTAATACTTAATTATTATTTTGCATGCAATTGATACATATCCTTTATAGCTAAACATGTGGACTTTAGAATTATACGTGACTGTAACAACTTTCTACCATGTTTTAAGGCAAATAAAGACTTATCTGCTTATCTGCTCTGCATGGTGTCGGACGTAAAGAATAGCACCATCCCATATCTTCCCGTGGGTGTTGTAAGAGGCGACTAAGGGACTTGCCAGAGAACGGGCAGCAGCGTTCTCTGTGCTTTTGTAACAACCGTACTGCGATCGCCAACCCGCCTGCCAAGCGTGGCGATTATGGCAAAACCCCCCATGTTATGTCATTGTGGCGAATTTGGGGGAGGCCTATGTCCAGCAGTGGACGTCTTTCGGCTGAAATGATGAATGATGAAAGACTTATCTTATCTTTAGATATGATAAATCGATGTTTTCAATACTACAAAAATATAGAGGGGTAAACTTTTTTTTTAAATTACACCCTTCATAAATTCTTGAAGTCGCCAAAAGTACACTTATTAATAGAAGTATTTTGATGAAACAGAAAAACTCGTGGAAGTGTAAAACACTCATCACTGCCTCCCACACCCCAACAAAGCCACACACAACACACATGCCACAAACACCCCATGCAAACCTCATTAACACTCACCCTACACTCACCACATTAGCTCACCATCAAAATACATCCCAAATCTTATGTACTGTTTATTTTCTTATTATTTTATCTTATTTTTTGTTTTTATTATAAATTAACAAAATCGAAACTTAACTTAATTACCTATTAAGCACTTTTAGCATGGAACATTATTCCATTCAGTTATTGGGAAAGGGTGTTGTTAGCTGTCCTGTAGTTGCTTTGCAGCGTTTCTGTTCCGAAAGAATTTTTTTTTTTTTCATTTTAAAACTGTCAACTATTCGACCAGATAGACATACAGCTAATCGTCACCGTAGTATGGTTGAAGTTTCACGGACCCGAAAAAAGCACTTTGCTTCCACATCTTGTGCTTGCCGCCAGTCCGTGGAATTCACTGCCTGCTTTTCTGTTCCCTGATCATTATAATCTGGATCTCTTCCAAGTTCGAGTGAATCGGTTTCTTCTAGACAGGCAACTCGCTTGAAGTGAAGCTATGATGCAGCCCAGTGTATACAGGTCGCATCATCGCTTCACGTCAGACGAGTTGCGGCCAAACGCAACCCTATTAGATATTTTAAAAATAGGTGCTCTCTTATTTATTACTACGAGTAGCTGTGCCCGCGACCTCGTCCGCGTGTAACAAAAAAGTTATTTAGCTTTTTTATAATAATTTTAGATTTTTTCTAAAATAGAATCAGCCTAAGTTACTCCTTATTACACCAGCTATCTGCCAGTGGAAGTCCCGTCAAAATCGGTCCAGACGTTCCAGAGACTATCCGGAACAAATAGACAGACAGACAAAAAATGCAAAAAATAATATTTTGGTATATGTACCGTATATATACACATTCATATGCATGTAGTAAAAAGCGGTTATTTTAATATTACAAACAGACACTTCAATTTGGTTTATTTGTATATATGATGTATTATAGATGGTGTCTTAACTTACATTGTATTCATTCCCCAGCGCACTGCAATAACGTGCATCCAGCAAGCGCAGTCGGCGGCTCACTACCTCCCCATGACCATCATGCCTTCAAGGCTGGACACTGGACCGATAACAACGGTAACACTGAATAATTATATTATTATACATCTCCTCGCCTCGTTAGTCCAGTGGGCGGAAGCGCGACTGCTCGGCACGAGGTCTTGGGTTCGATTCCTAAATCGAGCATCGTGTTATTGGATTTTCCATGAGGTATTTCTCAGTAACAGCCACGGAGGCGAGATTTGTGGCCGGTTAATGGCTATAGGCGTGCTCCCATGCGCACATGGGGCTTAGGTATAACTGGTTAAATGTGGGTATACTATTACGTAGGTACACCTCTGCCGACTCTCTAAGGATTCGACACAGGCGTGATGTTATATTCTGTTATACAGTATACATACATACTAATGTAAGTACTGGCAATTTAGAACTTAGAACTATAAATTCGAAGACATGTGACATCTATCAACCCGCAATGGGCCTGCGTGGTGAATTACAACCCACTCTCTCTCATAGAGAGAAGGCCTGTGTCCCAGCAGTGAGAACATTATAGGCTGATGATACTAATGACGGGCTAATTTTTATTACATAGTACCTGCATTCTGCCACTGTCTGGGAAAATGACAACTTTTAATGGATCGCCACTTTCTTGGCAAATGTCATGTTTTAAGTTGGGATGGCTTAACCTGTTACCATGTGATTCGTAACCAAAGTATGGCCTTAGATGCAGGTCATACCTTCAGATAGGACTACTGTTTGTTTTATACACACTACATGACCTTAAAAAAGACATTGGGCTGCGCCGTAGTCGGGTAAAAATATTCTATAGTAAGTAAATATCATTTTTAGGGTTCCGTAGCCGAATGGCAAAAAACGGAACCCTTATAGATTCGTTATGTCTGTCTGTCTGTCCGTCCGTATGTCACAGCCACTTTTTTCCGAAACTATAAGAACTATACTGTTGAAACTTGGTAAGTAGATGTATTATGTGAACCGCATTAAGATTTTCACACAAAAATAGAAAAAAAAACAATTAATTTTGGGGTTCCCCATACATAGAACTGAAAACCAAAAATTTTTTTTTCATCAAAGCCCTACGTGTGGGGTATCTATGGATAGGTCTTCAAAAATGATATTGAGGTTTCTAATATCATTTTTTTCTAAACTAAATAGTTTGCGCTAGAGCCACTTCCAAAGTGGTAAAATGTGTGTCCCCCCCCTCTAATTTCTAAAGTAAGAGGAGGAAAATTCTGAAAATATTTAAGTTTGTAGAACGTAAAAAAAACTATCAACGAAAATTGGTTTCAATAAGATGTGATGTTTAGGTTTTGAGATATGGGAGTTTTTGATCAAACTGCAGCAGTAACTTTGTTTTTCATTAACATACTATGAAAAACCAATTTAGTTCTGCGGTTGAGTGGAAGTTTAAAACTAATACTACTAACTAATGAATGACAGTTCAAGATATTGTTTGGGGCTATGGAACCCTGTGTGCGAGTAAGACTCGCACTTGGCCGGTTTTTAGGACTGTTTCCAGCATAGATGTTGTTTTTTTTTTTGCTGTGCCATCCTTTGCATAACACGTAAGGCCACCAGAGCTTCGAACTTTTTGGATTATCGTGCACATTTCGCTTATGTATACTAATATTATAAAGAAGTAATATTTGTAAATTTGTTTGTAACCTTGTATGTTGTGTACTCTTCGGAATTACTGTTCCGATTCAGATTTTTTTCCACTAACGGGAAGATACATTATCCCCGAGTTTCATAGGCTACATTTAAAACGTTCCCTTGGATTTTCCGTACATAATCGAAGTCGCGAGCAAAAGCTTGCAAAAGTGTCTGATAATATGTTATCTAATGTTATTTATTTCTAATTCCAGGACACGAATCTAAGTTACCCACAATACCTGAACACGGTACGTCTACAGATCACCTACGCCAAGGACATCCACGATACGTTGGTGGCGGCTGCGCAGAACATATCACCTACTGAGTGACGTTATTAAAGTAATATAGCACGTAAGAATAATCATTATATTTATGCTCTAAGTATGGGTGCAATAAAGCCCTTTCAATTAGATAGTGGTTTTATTGGCATGTCTTCTCGTGGGAACATAAGATTTATAATAATAGCTCAGTGTTAGTAAAAAAAATAATTAAAAAATTAAAACAGCAAAGGGTCGTAACGCTTTCTAAGAACCGTAATTGTAGGCAAAAATGGACCAATGGAACAATCAAAATCAAAAGTCATTTATTCAAATTAGGCTTAACAGCGTTAAAATTGGATAAGACAGTCCCTCGGCTTCATACCGCATCCTAATGGCTATAGCAGAGGATAAGTGGCGCAACAAACTCACCAGCAACACATCTGTTTGTGAGGCCTGGACTCCACGGAAGTGGAGACGTATAGGAAGAGCGAAGGAGACAGGAGATGCTTAGGAGCTACAGTGGATACACCTAAGCTGTGCGGAGATGCGTACTGGTTAGACCGGAGAGATGTGTCCAGGCAACTCACATCTTGTAGCCTCTTCTCGTGTCAACTCTGCGCTGGAGCCTACTTGGCCGCGATGTCCTAAACTAATATGATACATCACCTCTCCTCTCTGTTCAACCGTTTCCACGAAAGCTTATAGGAGGCGACGGCGGCTCCACTAGTCTCGTTTCCGCTTTGGTGAAGTCTGGGCCGCAAAATAGTGTTACAGCTTAATAAGGCTGATTATAAATTACCTATAGAAACAGAAATTTCCAATGAAACGACACTTCGAAAATGTTTTTTAGTAACTTTTTAGACCTTTGTTCCTGCTTATGCGTATTAAGTTTCATTAAAATCGGTTCCGTCATTTCGGAAAATAAGGACTTGAAAGTTTTATGAAATGTCGTAAGGTGTAAACGCTCTTAAATTAGAAGAACTAGTTGGACAAAAAAATGGTGTCAAGACTGCAGAAGGCGTAGGTACATTTAAGTATTGCGTACTATAAAAATTATTCATAATAAAAACTAACAACCCTAAGAAAACAACACAAGTATGGAAAAAATCGTATTTTTTGTTTCGATAACTAGAAAGTAGATACTTTCCTCCAGATATCTAATCGTGACCTGTCGGTGTCAGCACGAATAAACTTGATTTATCTTGTTATGTAACGCGATTAGTAAATCATTAGCATATATACCTACAGAAGAAGTATAAGTAGAGCACTTATCTGCAACTACTAACTTTGTATCCTAGTGCATCAGCGCCCTCTCTTCTGATCAGGTCGGTGACTAACGCGAATGTACCTAGCAGTCATTTCGATATTATCCTCCTAAGACACTGAAGGATGAGTACTCACAATACACTTAAGTTTATGAAATACTAGCTGTCTCGCGCAGCTTCGTCTGCGTCACATTTTCCCCGTTTTCGCAAATACGAATATTTTACGTAATATTTTTCATTGCTGCTGAACTCCTATAGAGCACCATCTATTGAATACTTATTCATTCCAGTCAACAGATACCGCCATCTGTTAGAATCGCTTGGAGCTAACAGATAATTGTGACTTAATTTGCAATAAAACAATTTTGCGACTATAAATTGAGATGTAAGCTATCATAGGATAGCTTACATCTCAATTTATAGTCGCAATATTATTTTATTTCAAGTTGGATCAAACTACACACGGTGTGCATATTGATTAAAATCGGTTAAGTAGTTTAGGAGTCCATCTCCGACAAACAGCGTGACACGTAATTTATATATATTATGTAGATATTATAGATAATACTCATTAAAGCGATGGAGACAACGTGCGTTTTAGGGCTCTGTCTCACCGGAGTATTCGCTTGTAATGTAACAATCTAAGATTCGATTTTGAGCATTACATTACAGGTTGTGCACTGTGATGTTCGATTCGCATCACTCACTGATGTAATACTCAAGTCTGAAGTCTGAGCACGCGGCAGCATAGACAGCACACTTTGTTTCTCGCTCTAGCAAATGACACTTCTGAGCGACAGACAAAGATAGGACTATAAAAAAACCGGCCAAGTGCGAGACGGACTCGCACACGACGGGTTCCGTACCATGAATTATTAAAGAAAAATCAATTTTTGGATGGGAGCCCCCCTTTTTTTTTTTTTTTTTTTTTTTTTTTTTTTCGGATGGGAAATCATCAAATGACTTCTTCCGCTCTGGGCGGAGCGGAAGGGAGTGTCAGACTTGTACTGACTAAAACCCATCCATGTTCCTTCTTAGCCCTTTGCGTTCCAGGGGCACGGTATCTCTTTCGAACAACCCGCAGCCCTGGCAGGCATCGGCCCTCTCGGACCCCTTCCGATTTGCTGACATCTCCTTGAGGCGCGCGTGGAACACGAACGCGCCGTCGGCACGGTCTGTCGTCATAAGACGGACGGACGGTGAGCTAGCCCATTACTCACCGTCCACAGGCCCGCGCCTACGGTGGCCGGGGGCCACTGGTTGCCCCCCGACGCCCGGGGCGTCTCCCGCGGCGGCTGGGACGTGAGGTTCTCTCCCTCTCACGTTCCGCCACCTCCTTCGCTAGCATGACTGCTTCGCAGAAGGAGGCGACGGCTTCCCATTCCCTCTCGCTCCGGACCATGGATTGAACCAGGGCCGGACGCGAGAGGTCGCCGCCGCCAATCGCCGCTACGAGGACACGGCGGTGCTCAGCCCAAGCGGGGCATAGCTCCACAGTGTGCTCCACCGTGTCCTCCGGCCGATCCTCGCAGTGGTGACACCCGGGCGTTTCCTCCCGCCCGATTCGGTGCAGGAACCTCCCGAAACAACCGTGTCCGGTGAGGACCTGCGTCAGGCGGAAGGTGAGGGCGCCGTGGCGCCTCTCTAGCCACTCCTCAAAGAGGGGACTTATCGCCATTATTATGGCGTGCCCTGCACGGGGTTGCGACAGTCGCTCTCTCCATGTCGCCATGAGATCGCGCCGGAGGTCTGTCCGCTGAGCGACAATTTGCCGCGGCAGCGGAGTTTCCCCCCGGCGTAGTGCCTCCGCGCGCCATTCGTGCAGGCACGCGAGGACTACCGCCTCCAGATCCCATGGCGGCAATCCGGCCAAGAGGCTCGCCGCCTCGCCGGAGATCGTGCGGTACCCCCGGATCAGCCTTACGGCTACCACCTTCTGGGGCGCGTTCAGGTAGTGGGCGGCTCGCCGCCTCAAAGAACGCGCCCACACCGGGGCCCCGTGAAGGGCCATGGACCGCACGACCCCCGCATAGAGCCTCCGGCAGGAGGCGTTTGGCCCCCCAGGTTGGGCAAGAGCCGCTTGAACGCAGCCCCTGCCCGTTCCAGTTTGGGGGCCAAACGTCGGAAGTGCTCCACGAAGTTCCACCGGCTGTCGAGGACAAGCCCTAGGTACTTCAGCGTCGACTCGACGCCGATGGGAACCCCTCCTACCGTCAGTATGGATCCCGACGGTGGCGCATTCCGAGGCCCATGAAAGCACATGGCCTCGGACTTGTGCAATGCCACCTCGAGACCCAGTTGCCGGATTCTCTCCACGACTATCGCAACCCCGCGTGTCATAAGTTCGGCCGCCGCCTCGTGCGACCTCCCTTGTGCCAGCACCAGCGTGTCGTCAGCGTAGCAAACTACACTGACACCGCTAGGGAGGTCGGCGCAAATTGTAGCCCTACCTACCCAAAACAAAAAATGCAATCGGCAACATGCGACAATTATAGGTAAGGCAACATGCAACTCAGACTTACACTCGACACGTGTTTTGCCCCTTCTTATTCACCATCTGCCTAGCACTTTCCCTACTATGATGGAGTTGGCTTCCAGTCTAACCGGATTCAGCTGAATATCATTATTTTACATGGAGTGATTGCCTATCTGACTTCCTTCCTTCTGAATTTTTACTGGGTAGTACGAAATCCCTTAGTAGACTGGTTTTCAGACTTTTGTTTGTACTCATTCCAGTTAGTATATAAGTTCCTTGTCTATGACTGACTGATCGTGGTTGTCCATGACATCATCAAACACGATTAACAGATACCAGACGGGTACCTTAACGCATAAGTATGTCATGCCTTTTGGCAGTCGTTTACTTTTCTTGGTAAGGTAGAGAAGGTACTATCGAGTTCACTGACGGTTGATCACTTTTCACCCCTATGCCCTGAGCAATAAGGCTGAAAATTAATCGACCGTCAGTGAGGGTAGTACATTGCCGTTTGGGGCTTGTGAATCTTTCATGGTACAAAGTGCGTAAAATGTATGTCATACCTACTGAAAGTATTTTTTTAAGCCGTGTCCCTTCTGAATTACTATTTAGGAAGGCCACACTGTATGAGCATTCTATAGGTCGTTAGGTACATTTATAAACAAAAGTGGTTCAATTGCTGGAGCTAACAAAAGCTAACTTTTTCCTTCCGTTCTGAGCTTTTGATTTCGATCGAGAAACTTGCCGCCTTTGTTTCCTGTGAACTTTGCTATAATCTCGAAGTAACTTAATCTTACCGTGTTTACGATCTAACCAGAAGCCGGTTACTTTTTAATGAAGACTTCGCAGTAATTTATAATGAGGGTCCTATAAAAATATGAAAAGATAGGTAGGTAACAAAGAAAATATATACTTTAGTAAGTACAGGCTCTCTCTTTTATCTGTCCTATTTATTTTATGTAAAAATTGGTCGAGTAGCCGAATCTTCAAACTATTGACCTACACAAATATTTAAAAGTACGTCCCACACGATCTAGTAAGAGATTTTAGTACCGAACGCGACTTAACCCTAAAAAGCAGGCACATTTTTCGTCCTTACCCGCCACATCGCCCTCTCGGAGTCGACTCGGCTCGTCTACGAAGTAATTTCCGACGCGGGTCTAAACGACCTGCCTCAATGAGATACCGTTTTGATAAAACCCTGTATCAAGCGCGCTTGAGAGGGTTAAAGGGCCACGTTATAGGGCAGTTTGATTGTAATTATCCCAAACTGGAGGTACATGGAGAGTAATGGATGACACACGCAATCTATGAATAAAGCAGCCCCCCTTAAATATTTATTTTATTCTGTTTTTAGTATTTGTTGTTATAGCATCAACAGAAATACACAATCTGTAGAAATTTCAACTGGCTAACTATCACGGCTCATGAGATACAGCCTGGTGACAGACGGACGGACGGACGGACCGACAGCGAAGTCTCAGTAATAGGGTCCCGTTTGACCCTTTGGGTACGGAACCCTAAAAATGCGATTCCGTGCTGCCAGATGAGGTCCAAACCTAACATTACATGAGAATGCTCGGTGAAAATCTCGGTGAGGGAGAAACTTCAAGGGTGACTTATGACTAGAGATCGGATATTCGGATGCATATTTACCTAAAGTTTGATTGAGTGTTGACTAGTATGGAGCGCGCGTCAGTATGGGAAAAGGAGTTTATTTAAAAAATAAAAACTAGTCTAGTTACTTTTTCGTTTAGGTCCAAATGAATTATGCCCAGACATATTTACCATTTTGATTTAGCATTCGACAGTTCAGCACAAAAATACGAATTCAAATAGTTGTTGTATTTTTTTTCGTGTAATTTTCAACAAACTTGCCAGGTTTTAAATAAATTTAAAATATTCGTTACGATATTTTGAGTACCTACTACATTTTATACTTACTAAAGAACTATGAATTTTCGCAATCCCGCGACAAAAATTGGCATTTAAATAGCTGCTTCCATACTTTTGTACCTTTTGCCAGGAAAGAACGTACTTTAGGTAAATATGCATCCGAATATCCGATCACTACATATGACTCAGTTGTGAATCTGGCTATAATTGAGCATTTGCATTGAGCTCTGGTTTGTACTGGTATTTGAACTCTCGGCGCTAAGCCGAACGATAAATAAAAATCAAACTGCACCCTTTAATTTGACGTCGCCCATTAGTAGTAAATACTGACTTTACTTTTAATTAGTAGAGTGATATGTTCGAGTAAAACGTAGAGTCAGCAAAATAAAACAAGACATAATTAATAATATATATTAGACTGTTAAATATATGGATACATCAACAGAAATATTTTAACATAGTTTTATTCAGATCTTTGTAGCTACATAGATAATACGATATTTTACGTGTCCTCTACTTACTATATACCAAAAGAGACACCATACATACGCCTTAAAATAATAATAATTTACAGTTGGATATATTTTCGAGATCATAAGATTTTATTGCAAGAACCACATTTTATTGCAATTATTTCATTTTTGAAATGATTTTAACGGCATTTTAGAGTAATTAAACTTTAAGTTTCGATTCAAAACTTTCATACGATCTCTTGCAGCTGGTTCGTACATTCCACGCCATACAGAATATGTGAAAGTGACTTAAAATAAAACTACACTAGAACTATCACAATAGGGAGAAAATAGAATACTATCAGTCTTTGAATTAGAACACACCAGGATCATTAGTTTACACCAATTTCTTGTATGTACCTGAAACAATAAAATTTGATTATTAGAAAGATATTGGTCAATGGATTAGTGGTCATGTTTTTTTTTTTATGTATGGCATCTCGCAGTTCAACCTATGAGGTTGTCGTCTGCTTAACCGGACTATCCTGTGGGTGCCTTAAGGGTACACAAGTCGGCCATTCTTCCATACAAATGTAGTATGGTGATTACTCGTCTGTTTGACGGTGTAGGTTCAAAACTAAAAATTCTATCAACTGCTCTTGTCATTATCTAGCCCTGTATGGAAGCAGAATTGGAAAAAAATATTGGTTTGGAAGTTATGAGCGTCGAAACTTCCGTATTTCAACACTAATTTTAACTCATCTTTGGGCGTAAATAAATCACTTATGAAGTATGAAAATGGAAAAAGTGAAACCGTACAGGGATTTTGAGTAGATATATTTAGTAGTTTTTCCATAATATCTATACGGCCAAAACTCAATTTATGAAATTTGACGCGCTCATTTTCGCTATAAATCGTCGTATATTTCACTAAACAAATATATAAATAAGTAAATAAAAACTAGATAAATGAATACTAAATAAATTAAACTACGTAAATTAAAAACTTACTAAATATTAGGCAGGCATATTAGCCACGCCCGCCAACGAGTTCGTGCCGTCGACTTGTGCATCGTTAAGAGTAAGGCCTCCAGCCAGGGCATAAAAACTTACAAACTAAGCGACTACACGCTAAGGGCACCCCTGTGGGGTACGAGCCTCGGCTTAGGGCGTCGCTGGGGGAGGACTGCATGGGGACAGGCTGGGCCTGAATGATTAGTGGTCATGTGGCCAGTTCACTGTATAAATACCAACGGAATCTCTGCCAAGTCATAACTTCGAACTCAAGTCACGCACCTCTGATGTTTCGGATTCTTGTGTGTACTATAATTATCACTTGCTTCGGTGAAGCAAAACGTCGTGAGGAAACCAGCATGCCTGAGAGATATTTCTCAATGGCATGTGAAGCCAAGTCAGAAGCTCATGGGTGGCATATCAACACTGACACTAACTTATGTACTAACCACACGATGAAGCAGAAGAAAGACTATTATACATTTATACTATTATATATTTATACTAGCTGTCCCACGCAACTTCGTCTGCGTCACATTTTCCCCGTTTTCGCAATATTTTTCATTGCTGGTCCGAACCTATACAGCGCCATCTATTGAATACTTGGTCAATCCAGTCAACAGATACCGCCATCTGTTAGAATCTTTTGGAGCTAACAGATAATAATTGTGACTTGCAATAAAATAATTTTGCGACTATAAATTGAGATGCAAGCTATCCTATCTTTCAAGTTGGATCAAACTGCACACGGTGTGCAAATTTGATTTAAATCGGTTAAGTAGTTTAGGAGTCCATCCCCGAAAACCAGCGTGACACGTAATTTATATATATAAATAGAAGATGTAGATATAATTACAGTAACCTATTACTGGGATTATATCTACATATAAATATACCTATTTAGGTACCTATACCTACAGCTGCAATGGATAAGCCCCCCCCCCCTCCTCCAATTTACATAGGACAGCAGCATAAGATTTCTTATCATTCCTTATTAAAAATACGTTTCTCTTAGGTGTACAATAGCTTGGATCTACGTCTGTTATGCTGCACATGTTTTTGTCAAACAAATAAATAAGAGCATTACGTCTGCATTTATCAATTAGAAAGTGGCCTACCTAAAATTTCTTTCAATATGAAAATATCGAACATTCGTAAACAAATATCCTGAGTTACTAATCAACGCTCATCAAATAATGAGACCATTGGAAACTGACCTTTCTATGAACCATAGTACAGCAACCTTTTTATTCAAAACAACTTAGTAAACAACCCAACAAAACAACGTAATTCTATATCAGTAACTAATATACCTAGTAACAAAACATTAGTTAGAACTGCATTGTATAATAATAACACTAACTATTGGCAACAAAACACGATATCTTCTTGTCCAGTATATTTCCCTAACAACAGGCCCCGGGGGGCTGACAACACACGACAAACAATAATGGAAGGGACACATAAATCGATCCTTATCAACAAAAGAGAAATACAGTCCTCGCCTCTTCCAGTGGATGTTTGTGCATCGTGACCCTAGATAACCTTATTATGATGACATTAATAATGTTCTGTCTCACCCGCTGTGTGTCTATGCTATGGAATAATACAGGTTCGTTTTGTGTTCCTGCATACACTAGTACAGAGTATGTTTGTATCGTTTTCACACAAAGGGTTTGTTTTTATTATACTTTAAATGCATTTTTATATTATATAAAATTCATTCAGTCATTGGTCCAGTGACTGCTTCATTGATCTGGTGGTTGCAAATGCGACTGCTAAGCATGAGGTCTGGTTCGATTCCCGTTTCACGCAAAGTGTTGCTGGGTTTTTCCATAAGAAATTTTTCAGTAGCAGCCAGGAGTCCGGATTTGTGCCCGGTTGATGGCAATAGGCTCGCCCAGTATACATGGGACTTAAACATAACTGGGGAAATGTGGGTGTACTAATGGTACAGCTCTGCCTAATCCTTTGGGGATTACAGGCGTGATGCTATGTATCTCTAAAAAAGAAGAACATCATGTAGTGTGCAGCATGCTTGTTTTATTTTGTGGAGCTGTTATTTTACAATCCATACTAATGTGAAAGTCACTCTGTTTGTTTGTTACCTTTTCACGACTAAACGGCTGATCAGATCTTAATGAAATTTGGCAAGAAGACAGATTTCAACCTGGGGAAGGACATAGGCTATATATCATCACGATTACGACCAATAGCGGAGCAGCAAGAAAAAATGTTGCGAAAACGGGGAAAATGTGACCCAGACGAAGTTGCGCGGGACAGCTAGTATTCAATATTTCAAGCAATAAAGTAGATGGATGCGACAAAAATAAGCTTTAATTATTCATTTAGTTGAAAAATTAAAAATTAGACCCATCTAATTGTTGTTTAACGAATGGATTAGTTACGAGTAAGACTTTTGTTTGTACACCTATTTAAATAATTAAGGTACGATCATTAAAAAATGAGCTTGTTTTCACCATTTGAGACCCTCATTAACTTTCCAACTCATCAAGAAAACTTTTTCTTCTTTACAAAAATTTTGAACTACAGCCAGGATAAAAACTAGTCAAATAATAATTAATATCTAACTAATAACACTTCTGTACAGGTCAGACTATTTTCTATTAGGTCAATTAGCCGCAAGTGTAGAAATAACAATCACGAAGAATTTGTATGTAACCGGATGTTTCTAGATTATTATTTAATTTTAGACTTGCAAATGTATCTATTTCACATTGTAACTATGGGACAGTGACCAGTAACATCCTTATTTACTGCGATAACCATTAGTTAGCAACCAGTGAATTATTTGGCAACCATGGCGATTATTATTTCGGTTCACTAGAAATCACGGGTAGGCTTCCAATCTAACCGGATGCAACTGGGTACCAGTATTTTACATGAAGCGACTGCCTATCTGACCTCTACAACCCAGAAACTGGGTAATACGATACCCCTTAGTGAGAATGGATAGCATACTTTTGGCTCTTCGTCTAATTTCTTGTCCGTTGCTTAATAAGAAATGCATAAGGAATTACTTGAGCTCAAGTAATTACTTCCACTTGACCATAGATGACAAAGTTAGACTTCATATTTCCTAGAGATTACAGATCGTAGGCAAACAAATAAAATAAATGAATAGATATTTCACTAATAGCGCAGATAAAGTTATCATTGCACTTAGCAACAGTGGAGTTGATAAACGAACATTCACCCTACCCGACACATAACGAACTTACATAAGGTCTCACATAAAAAGTAACTCGATATTATGTAGGTGACAATAACATGTATTTTTTGCAGCATGATAATATTATCGGACAGCCTCCGTTGCTCATATTGTTTTGATTGCCATAGTATCCATGGCACTGATAAATGATAACAGCCAGACGGAAAGAAAGATATTTTTATACTACAGACCCAATTAATTATCGCTATTGATTGTAAAAAAGTAATTGTGTATTTTATGATTCATGCGGTGTTGTTGGCCGAATAAGCCGGCAATGAACGTTGCAGTGTCGGGATGACGATCAAATGATCGTGAGATCGAATCAAACCCTAGCTCTTTACCTTTACTAAATCATTCATACAATCATCATCATCATTTCAGCCCAAAAGACATCCACTGCTGGACATAGCCCTCCCCCAAGTGTCGCCACATTGACATTTTGGGGGGTTTTGCCATAATCGCCACGCTTGGCAGGCGGGTTGGCGATCGCAGTACGGTTGTTACAAAAGCACAGAGAACGCTGCTGCCCATTCTCTGGCAAATCCCTTAGTCGGCTCTTACGACACCCACGGGAAGATATGGCATGGTACTTTTCTTTACGTCCGACACCATACAATCATCAATAATTCAGTAATACTGATTGGTTGTGACAAAGACACATGCACATTTCGGGTGTGATACTACATTAAATAAATCATTCACGCCATCAGCAGTAAAATAGGGCAAGCGAATGTGCCTTGTGAAGGTAACACGTTATAAAACGTGTAACCCTTTACGAATACGTTAACCTATCTAACCCATGGCACGTGCGTCCAATACCTACAAGGTGTTGTTTTGCATCCTTTGCGCTTTCACAATTACAAACAATCTCAAACGTTTATTCGATGATTTCTTATTCCCTTTCTGGTATTCTGACAAACTTAAACAACCAAAAAACTCAGCGTTTATTAATAATTAACTAGATACCGTAAGTTAAATTGATTATTTATGTCTTTTGTCACAACCTCCTGAATTTTGACGAGGATACAAAACAACATCTTGTATAAAAGTAATTGCTTTACAAACATTTTACATTCATAATATTAACGATATGTTATGAAATGACGTCTGAATGTGCTATCGAGCAGATCTAGCAATTCAGCTCAAAGTGTATCAATGATACTTAATACAAGTAGTTCTTCAAGTGCAAACACATTAGGGGGTTCGCTACTTATCTACAAGATCAATAACTGTTTATGAATAACATCTTGTTTATACTCTAGTTAATCAGTTGTTTATAGAACTAGGTTTGTTTTAAAATCTATTTTCATAGACAACTGTGTCCGTACCATGACGCTTAAAACATTATTGTTCCATTTCTATTCCAGAGTGGGAAAGAGATGGAGCTAGACGACCTGTATAGCTCGGTCTCTTTTTCACTCTGGAATAGAAATGGAACAATAATGTTTTAAGACATCATGGTACGGACGCTGAAATGAGGAAGCGGACACTTAGGTATAATACCAGAATACATTAGATGGTACATACAAATATTGACGTTAACGAGTCTATTTAAAGACAATGTTTAAAAAATATATATTTATTGTTCATAACTGTAAGATGAAATCTTTATATGTAAGTGTTGGAATTAGGCAGGAAGGTAAATCACCGTCAGATATTGCAGCTTTCCGAAACTGATCAAGAGAAAATAATGATAGTATCCATTCAACTCTTCCGTGCCTAATTATATAAGTAATTTATTAATGAGCAGTAAACGAGGGTTCATTAACGTCTATTCAGAATTATATTCTTTGTTAATGACAATAATTGCACAATAAATAATAAAATTATGTAGACAACACTGACTTCATATTTAAGACATAACATTTATTAGCACAGTATAAGTAATTTTTATCAATGCTTTATTACATTCAAACGTCTAATAAATCTGAAGTTGTTTTTCTACATGTTGAATACTTTGTTGCAATTTAATTACCTTCGTAAATCAACGTTGTTATTGACAAAGTATTATCTGGGACAAATTATTCCACACCTTATCTGGTTGGTCCTGTTAAGGGCTTGTATCCAAGGCTCATAGTGAACGTAGTATCTCGGACTGCAGTATTTTTATTTTAAATCTACCAAAGATTTTCCGTCTGCTCGATAGATCTGCTATTGAAGCATGGTGGCTCTAAAGACACCACTATAATCGGACCATTGTGCATTGGGCAGAACTCAGTACAAGAAGAATACGATCTTACTTTTGCAATCTACCCAAAAAAACCATGACACAACTAATATTAAAAGTCCACGAAAAATTTTAAACATCCAAACAGCGGTTGTATTTTTGCCAAAACCATTCCAAATACCTGTTTCTCGAAAAGTCCGGTCTGTTCAAAAACAAGGAATATTGGGGTCACGATCAACGACCACAATGTAATCTTTATCAACGCAAAATCCTTGTTATTGCGCTATTTATAGGTCCCTCTATGTTTTAACGATCAATAGACGCAAGATGATAGGACCATATTCATTTATTATCTTGGTTATGTACCCTTGAATGCGAACATTTAACTTTCATATAAGCGTTGAACCCTATTTTATTGATCTTGTTCGGACAGGGTTAAACAATATTATGATACGTTTCGCATATAATTTCTTTGTTTTTATTTTTAGGCTACATAATGATACTACAGTATCGAGTTTAAAAACAATTAAGCTGATATTATAAATTAAAAAGTGATAAAAATTGCATTGTTGTCTGCTTTTTTAAAATTAACAAAAGCCTTGATTGGCTTTGAATTCGAGATTTGGAAGTCTTGTAATTGCTGTTGTTCAAAATTAATTTTCGGAAACTTAAGCTAGTTAATGATGGGGGATAATACTTAGGAAATAGGTATGTTATACATAAGTACCAAAAATTATCTCTAAATGGACTAACATTATACATGTAAACAATGCTTTTCTAAGAAAGCAACTATCTTATCATATCATGAGTTTAAACCAAAGATCAGATTTCTATAAAATAACTTCCTATCCTAGTTTGGAGTTACAAGTTCATCAAACACAATACAACCATAAACTGAAAGTTTAATATGCATTTCTAATCCAATTAACTGTCCCAAAATTGCGAACGCTCGCCACTCGAGTCCTAGTTCTGTCACAGATTACTAATTGTTCTGTCAAAGAAGTAGACAGTACAGTGGCAAACATATCAATATCAAAGTGTGTACTTACATGGTTCATCCGAACACCTGCTGCGCGGCATATGTGATGTGTAGGTACCCGTCGTGGGCGCGGAACTGGTCGTACGCCTGCGCCATCGTCATACTGTGGCTCACGAGGACTTTATCGTTCACCAGCAAGTATAGCGCCTGCGAGGAAAAAAATTAGAAAATGTTTTGTTAAAAAAGCGGATTGTACTTCGTAGATATTATAATTATGAGGTAACTTGGAAAGGTTTTAAAATTAATTTGCGTCAGCAGACTTGTGCCATCGCTGAGCAAAAAACATAAAACACAAATTTCGGAAGCAAAAGAAAAAATGACATACTTATTCATAAAAGAGTCATATGTGTGACATACCTACTATTCAAACGACTTGAGTATAATTGGAAGACCAACACAATTATTGCGGTGAGGTACCTTTTAGGTCGCTTGAAATATAGCCTTTTGAATGTTGGGAGTCTTGAAATCTTTATGGATAGGTTAGGGCTCCTAGCAATTATTTAGGCGGTAGTTACCTGTGAATCTCTTAGTTTCATCTTTGTCCGTATGATGTAAAGGAACTGGGACATGGTGAGTTCCTGTGGCACTAGGAACTTGTTTCTGCCCAACGCAGGCACTTCTCGCTCTCTCGAATACCGCTCTACGTATAGCTGCACAAAAAATAAAATATGTGTATTAAACAATATAACAATAGTCAAATAAAAACAAGGTGATAGAAATAATATTTACCGGCACTTTGTTTGGAAATCTATGTCGAATTGCTTGAACCTCTTGATTTGACTGTTTGATGTTCATATCTGCAACAAAACTAAGTATATTAGTTGGAAAGTATATCATGAGTGTAACTGCGAGATCTCTATAAATTTCGTGTCGCGAAAACAGTACGTATAAATACGAACGCCAAAAATACTGTGGGCCTCTTGTTTTTAAATTGATGCAAGTTTTAGATAAGAAAAAGAACGGCCTTGTTGTTTAATACGTAAACCCGCGGCAATTGGACTTTTTTACATTTGAATAGGCAATTCGTGTATGTGCCTTATGTAGGCTCGCAAGATCTAGTTCTGGATTATCAAAACGACTAGGCTGCTTTTGATAGTCCACAGCAGGATCGCGTTAACGTTAGCGCTTTGAAGAAAAGTCACAATTTTGGGGGTGCTAAAACTTACTAATTCTGCACTTTATGAACAGGCACTTCCCAGTACACGATTATTTTATGAAAATACAGAAACATTTGAAAACGATATAGAATAATTACGATAAAACAGAGTGGGGCGGATTAGAGAATAGATATGTTGCCTGAAATTACTTTTAGCGATAACACTGCACGTTGTTACTAACTACCTGTTTAGGTTTTTATTTTGTGTGCGAAAATAAGAACTGAGTTGTTCACTCAGTTAGTCCTTTGTTATAAAATGGTAAAATAACTTTTATTTGAAGTATGGCTCAAAAATTCTCACCATCTTTATAACCGAAAACTTCTTGTGACGCATATGTGATGTACAGGAATCCATCTTCATCGCCATAGTTGTCGTAAGCCTGAGCCATCGTGAGGCTCATGCTCAGCATCGATTTGTTGTTTATTATCAAATATAAGGCCTGAAACAATAAAATAAATTCAGTATACTGTTTTTTTACCAAACCTTAAAGTGGCTTGGTAAAAGACGTATACCTTATACGGGTAACCATATGCATAAGGACTTAACATACTACTACTTGCCTACGTAAGACCCACGCGCGAAATTACCTGGCGTTATCATTTAGCCAGCTTAAACGGTGCAAATATGCAACGACACGTCGCAAAGATCAACGTGAGTTTTAGATAGGTACCTCATCATGTCACATTATTATGCGCTCAATGCAGAGACATCTCATATTACAGCGGTTGCATTGGCATTACCGTCCTTACTTTAAATCCCTTTTCATTTCTTAAGAAATGCACTTTGTACGTTCTACGTTGTCTTAAGACACCTTTAAATTAAAACCTACAGATGTCTCGTGCTTACATGCTTCTTATGCAGATTACTTGGGTCACTTGAAAACGCTGTTAGTACTATGTAATATAATCAATTAATTATTGATTTATCTCTCAAGTTAATTGATTGATTACGGAATTACGTAAATAATACTTTTACCCAACAATACTCAAGATTCAACCAGATTGAACTAGATGTTAGCTAGACTAGATCATAGACTCTAGACTTTGGTATTGTTTTAAATGGTCGAGAATTCGATAAGGCTTTTATTGCTATGGAAGCAAACCACCAACCAGATTTAGCCATTGAAGTAAACATACTATACTGACCATGGAACATTTTAGTTAACCGTAGAGTTTAAAATAGGGTTTCTGCTTAAGGTAATGAGGCTAAATATTATTGAAGTGAAACTTCATAGCGACTTCCAACACGGTTGCGTTAAACGTTTAACGCTACCATGGAGGGGGTATGAAAGCACTCATTTCCACATTACGAAGTTTCACTTCTTCCGCGCGGGCCCTCCGCGCGGAAGAAGTGAAACTTCGTACTGTGTGTGTGTACTGTCGTTCTCCACGCACTATTTTTTTATTTATCTTTCCTTTAGCCCTTTAACCTAATCATACATTTTAACGCAATAATAACCCTTTGATTGAATCAAATAAGGGTAACCCTTACTCATTACGGTTTAGTAAACTCGTTCAAAAAGAATTTAATAGTTTCTAATTTTAGGAATTTTATCGGCTTTCAAATCTTATATCATGTGACTATAGTGGTTGTAATTTGTTCTAAGTAGGTACTTGCGGTCTACCAATTCTTCTTCTTCATAGGGTTTTGGTTTCCGCACTTAGTCCCTTAAGTGGACCATTGTGCGTGAGCCATAGTGGCCGTTACTCCAACCAGCCCACCTCCCTCCAGAAGCAGATCACACTTCCCGGTCTACTCAGGGCATCCGCAAGGGAACCTGGTGTTCCCAGGGTCGCCTCGCGAATCTTGGTGACACCGGTGCACTCAAGCAGCACATGCGCCACCGTTTCCTCCGCATCCATGCATGCTCTGCACAGGGGACTGTCAGTGATTCCTAGAGTATGAAAGTGTTTATTCAGTGAACAGTGTCCAGTGATGGTCCCCGCCACCAGACGCAGGCCATCCCTGTCCAGACGCAGAAGGCGCTTGGTCAGCTTTGCGTCAAGAGACGGCATAGCCTCCTTGGACTGCCTACACCCTGGTGTCGAGGTCCACCACTTTTCCGCCTGTGTTCGAGTGTGATCCTTTAACCAGTTATGTAGCTGCTTGAAAGGAATGGGCACAATGGGTTCGGGTCCGTAAGGTTTTGTGCTGGATCCTCTTCTGGCAAGTTCATCCGCCGCATCGTTCCCCAGGGATCCACTGTGTCCTTTGATCCATTGTAGTGTTACCGTGTTGTGGTTTAGTACCGTGATTCTTTCTAGGGCATTATGGCATTCTAGTATTAGTCTCGACGTGATCTGATTACTGTTTAGGGATTGGAGAACTGAGGCACTGTCGGAAAGTATTCGAATATTGGTATTCGTAACCTCTCTGGCCTCTATAGCGTGTGCCGCTTGGATTATACCTACACACTCAGCTTGGTAAACAGAGTTGAGCATTCCAAGGGGTTTGGATATTTTTATGTTTAGGTCATCGGAGAACACCCCGAAACCTGTCCCGTCATCGGTTTTTGATCCATCAGTGTAGATTCTTAGTTCCTTTGTACCTGAGTAGTCACACAACTCCGCTGTCAGTACGATGTTGTAGTGTTTTTGGAAACAGTGGGACTTCAGGGTTCTGTCGATGGGAGATGCCATCATAGGTTGTTCTTTGATTGCATCTAATCTGATGCGTGTGTGTTTGATTCTGGAATCATTACTTAAGGTGCCGGATGCTTCGAGTCTGAAAGTCGCTTTTGCCGCCTCCTCTCTTACGACGAGGTGTAGAGGTGGGAGCCCCAGCATCACCTGTAAGGTGGCAGTGGGAGAAGTTCTCATGCTACCGGTGATTGCTACGCAGGCAAATCTTTGTAGTTTCTCGAGATCCTTTTGTGTCGTACTTAGATTGGTCCTGGGCCACCAAACTAAGGAGCCGTATGTGATGATTGGTCGGATAACTGTGGTGTATAGCCAGTGGGTGATTTTGGGGCTTATGCCCCAATTTCTTCCTAGTAGTCTTTTACATTGCCATAGGGCTATACTGGCTTTTGTGGTGATGTAATCAGTGTGTTTCGCCCAGTTTAGTTGTTTATCCAAGAAGATACCCAGGTATTTGGTTTCACTCGATAGGCTTAGTGTGGTTCCAAAGAAGCTTGGTAGCTGTAATGTTGCCAGCTTCCTTTTCTTTGTGAAGAGGACGAGTTCGGTTTTGGTAGGGTTCACTGTTAGTTTGTATTCTTTGCACCAGTCTTCTACTATCCTCAAGGCTTGGCGCATAAGATTGCATAGTGTGTTTTCGTGTGTTCCATTTATTATTATGGTCAGGTCATCAGCGTATCCCACCGTGTAGTAGCCTCTGCTATTGAGACGTTTGATGAGGCTGTCCACTACAAGGTTCCATAGTAGCGGTGAGAGGACACCGCCTTGGGGGCAGCCCTTCGCTACCACGGCTCTAGTGGTGTCGTTTACCGTAACTTGTACGGTAGGCGGCGGTCTACCAATAATGAGATAATAATAATAGCGGTAAGTTTTTGTGTTGATGAGTCATTAAGAAGCCGATAGGTAAACTCTACTAACTCTAAGTTTTAGACAATATTATACTTACTTGGTTTGGTTTTATTCTTATCCTATTGCGAATAATTACTAGAAACTGCGACATAGTGATATCTTCAGGAACTAAGAACTTCGATTTGTCCAACGTTGGTAGGTTTCTTTCTTTGTGATATCTCTCGACTATTAACTGCAAAGAAATATTTACATTATTTCGTGGGAACAAACCCGATTACTTATTAACCACATAAGTATTTTATTTTTTATTACCACTTGCCTAGGTAAAAGGATTTTTTTACGCCAGGGCCGCAGTGATAAACACCCCGGCTTAGCAGGGTTGCCGTCAGGCTGAAGTTTTTTAATCATTCTCATGCAAATGGGAAAATTTATCTAAAGTAAGTTAAAAGCAAGAAGCAGCGGAATAGAACAAACAGTTCTCCGACCGTAAGTTAATTATGCGATGTTTTGACAGAAGTGTCTGTGCCTCTATTTTTTTTCGATTGGGTGTGCTTTTCAAAACAGGGTCAACTAAGCAATGGCTGCCAACAAAAAATATTCGAAATATACTCACAGGTATTTTGGTGGGGAATTTACTTTTTATCGCCATGACTTCTTCTTTTCTGTTTACTGCAAAAAAGAGCACAAATATTATGATCTCATTGGACGTAACATACCTATCAGATATCGACGGTCAATAGCATATAAGTTCTTTACACTGTTATCAGTACATTTGCCCATCTTTCACTTATGAACTTTTGCCTTTACGTCTGGTAATAACAAACAGTCAGTGTGACCACTTTGATAAGAAAAAACGCTAATCTTTTCTTGCTTGAACCACAAGCGTAACTCCATGTCGGCTGAAACTGGCCAGGAAATTAAGGTACCTCTTACATACACACATACTTTGTGCTACAGAAACAACAAGCTCACATTTGCTGACATACTTCAGAGTTTTCAGCTTTTCATTAAGGGTTCGACCTAGTTGCTCGTGCATAATACACGAAGCCGTCAACCAAGTATTCCTGTATATCAAACTTACTTAATTTCGATGCAAAAATTATTGCTTAGAATCAACTTTTTATTTTGGGTGAAACATTAATGTGGTAGGGTAGGACTCAATGTAACGCACTGAAAACATTGTACTAATGGGCGCATTGAATAGTACATACAGGATCATAGAGGTATTAACAGTAAAATCCTGTGAAATATTGGACTTTTGGTCTCCAATATCTCCGTAACTAGAAGGTACAGTCCAGAACAAAATGTGATCACAATATGGTGGGGAGAAAAAGTGTCTTTCGGCTTCTTGACGGGACTTTTTACACCCTTTATAATCATAGTGGAGACTTGAGTGACATCTTTTGCCAATGGACCATCGGCCTGAGGGCTATAAAAATGAATGCGTTAGAAAGCATAGAGAAATAATTACGATATCAGTTTTGTAAACATCGCGTGTCGCGTGTCATGCTGTTTGATATAGCTTTATGTTTAAAATAACTTATGTTCACATACACATAATTCTGGCCAAGAAAATGCCTAGGTTCTTGAATATCTACTCTCTTAAGTATTCTGGTATAGACTGACTAAGATATTGTTAGGTCCAATAGGACGGGAATACAAATGGAATGGTTGATGGTTGGCTCATGCTCCTGGATCTATAAGTACGCTAAGCAACAACATAGGCACTGGTGCACTCCATATGTCTTCATAGTTTAAGCTAGAGCTCTTTACATTGTGGTATAAATAAGGCCGCCTATGATCAGCTGAGGCTGGTTCAGAACACACCTGACAGTGGTCACGTTCCATCACTAACAAACTAGATCAATATAACGAAATAAACTGATAACTAAAACAAACACTCGACATCAACTACAAAATCATCAAGACAGTTCAATAAACTTATTTAGGCATAATTATGTTTTGCTAATATCATAGCATCAATAACAACTGTTTCGCGCTCTCAAATGGGTTATTGACATGAATCTGGGCGTAAACATTAATCATTTGGGGTAAACAATATTGAGCTAATTGATTGTTTGTCTCTAGATATTATGGTACGGTTAATAAGGCACAATATTTTTAGCGTCCCCAAGTAAGTGTTTGGGAAAAAGTAATCTGGAGGCCTACCATGACCGTTAAAAAAACAATCTTGTTACAGGAACGTTTTGTTTCAAGCTTAAAATAATATTACTTTGTGTCGTACCATGAGCTCAACAAAACAATCTTGTTTTACTTCTGCTAAAAGAACGAATGATTTATAAGATTTGTGTATTCCCTGCAACAAGATTGTTGATGGAAGACACAATAAGCAATATAAACTGTATGGCGCTGTCTCTTTCATAAAACCCCTCTGCTAGGTTGAAGTAGTGCTGCCAACCTAGTGGAATTTCCACTAAAACTGGTAGTTTTGACACCCCTTTTAGAGACGATATATTTTAGTGATAAGTGGATTTTCTACTGGTTTAAAATAATTCAATTTCAATGACTGAAAATGCGATCACTCAACCGCTAGACCACGTTTCGGTATACTATACGGGGTGTATGGGACACCGACGCGAAAACGCTTACGACGTACTCAGTAGGTACCTACTGAGTACGTCGTAAGCGTTTTCGCGTCGGTGTACATCATTCAGAAGCCCCCTATAGAAAATTTTCATCGGTAATTTAAAAAAAAACTGCTGGGCCCTACTATGACCTCTTAGAGCAGTCTTATTTTAACCTTACTTTGCGTTTTCGCACTATCACGTCCCTAAGACCTCTGCCTCAAATCTTGCGGGCAACGGGGCGGCAGCGGCGGCGGCGCGGGAGCGGCAGGATCTAATGCGTAAAATCAAATGGACCGGCCGGCGGGCCTCGAAAACAGCGACGCGGCAACGGGCAACGAGCGGTGCACTCCAGTCAAGCGGAGATCGCCCGCGCCGCGCCGCCGCCGCCCCGCAGACTGCAAGATTCGAGGCAGAGGCCTGCTAGAATTAGCAATTTTGATGACGTCACCTCAAATAGTTCATTCAATAGGTACCATGACGTGTCTTTTGACACCCAGCAAGAATGTTTTTACGTCAAATTGCAGGAATGTTTGACAGTTAAAAAAAGTTGTTCCGAGACGACTTATATATTATTGTTGTACAAATTATACTTAAAAAATGTGTTGTTTGGATATATATTGCATTAAAAACGTATTTATTTACGTGTGAGGGGTGTACTACACACCTTTGCAGAATCCTTCGAGAGGTACAGGCGTGATGTTATGGTGTGGTAAACTAGTCGATTGGATAGTATTTCTAGCAATATCAGTGCATCTTTATCATTATGATATCAGCCAAAAAACTACTGCTGCTGGACGTGGGCATGTCCCATGCATCGCTACATCGACCGATCTTGTGAATCTCGCATTCAGTGAATTCCCGCCACGTTTGCCAGGTCACGGTTTTTGGAAGTGAACACAGATGGCAAAGGTACGCGAAAGTCGCGTCACTTGAGGCTTGTATAATGAATGTAGTCATTTCAAATAAGACAAAATGTACGCAATGGATGGATATTCAAAGTTAGAGCACAAAGCAGCTCATCAGGCAGGACTATACCAAATTGTGTGTGATAAACTGATACCTAATAACAGTTTGTATCTACGTCCTAAACAATGTTGTGAAAATTGTACTGTTGCTATAACTTGTATTGCTGGAGAACCAATAAACCTTTACCATTATACCTGTGTTTGTTTGCATGCTTGTACATAACGGTGCTGAATACTATGATGCTATATATATGTTATGATGAAAACTAATTAAACCATTAGCATCCACAAGAATAATGACGTGTGTCTGTATTACAACATAAAGAAGTCATGTGTTGTTGCTATAGATTATAACCAGTGTTACTGATAATCAATATAGTTTTACCATTTAATGCATCCACTCCACTAAAACTCGTTTGAACATTCTCAAGTCATCTACAAACTCTTACGCACAGTCATCCATTCTACTAGTCCAACAAATGCCTAGATCCAAAGATTAAATAAAACCAATAAAGCTACAATTAGTTTATAATCAGAATTCTTTATTATACAATTTAAAATATAGATTAATGACTCGAAGATCAGTCCATAATCGATTTTCCTGGAATTATTTCAACGAGCTCATGCTTCCTCCATGGTGTGGTTTCTAAGAAGCATCGATGCAGCTTCAATGATTCTACATTGGTTGGTCTTTCCCTCTCAAAGGAAGAATCTCAATGTTCGTAGTATTCCACGTTCACGTTAAGGTTTTTATTCCAAGCCAACTTTGCAAGCAAGTAAGGCTAACACGAATACAAATTTTGGATAATACCGCATCTTCTTATGGCGCGGTAGGTAGTAGCATATTAAAGTCCAACATTATAACAGAACAGAATCAAATTTTCGAAAAAATGTTCTTAGTTTTACAATCACAGCACACAAGTAAACACTATTATTTAATTTTAGATTTAAAAGTATGCAGATATTTTATTAGATTTTTGTTGATATCCACTGACAAGTATAAATGACATAATGAACTGACATGGATGTCAATATTTAAAGAAAAAATATAATAATACCAGCCAGTTTTAAAATCTCTGTTCCGATTCCGCTCATGTTATAATTAAGGCCACAACTTAATTTGAAACATTTTCGTACTTTCTAAAGAAAAATCTTCAAAGGTTTTTATAGGTTTTATGTTTTTTATTAAATGTTTATCATAAACATAAAATATTGATGCGAAAGAATATTTTTAATGTTAATTAAAGTTATTTTTGGCTTCACGACCATCGACTTCAGTACTTCGACATACGATTCGGACCGCTTATTTGTGAAAGAGATAGCGCTATGCAGTTTATATTGCTAGTTGTTTCTTCCATGTGATTGCAGGGAATAGATAAATCTTATAAATCGTTCATTCTTTAGCAGGAGTAAAACAAGATTGTTTTGTTGAGGTCATGGTATGAATCGAAAGTAATATTGAAACAAAACGTTCCTGCAAAAAGATGGTTTGGCCCATGGAAGACACTAGCAATATAAACTGCATAGCGTTGTCTCTTTCACAAAAAAGCGATCCGAATCGTATGTCGAACTCCGTATTGGAGTTAGCCTTACTTACTTGCGAAGTTGGCTTGGAATAAAAACCTGGACCTACGAACGTTTATGTTCCCTTAAGAGGGAAAAAACAGCCAATGTAGAACCATTGAAGCTGCATCGATGCGTCTTAGAAACCACACTATGGAGGAAGCATGAGCTTGTTGAAATAATTCCAGGAAAATGATTATGGACTGGTCTTTGAGTCATTAATCTATATTTTAAACTGGCGTCCCGCCGTGGCTTCGCACGGGTGCAATGCTGTAAAGGGCCATATTGATCTATATTAAATGCACAATGTATTTAAGGTACTTCCTTGGATAAGGATTAATGTTGTATTGCTTAAAATCGCTTCGTAAATACCTAAGCCATTATTTCTCGTAAAAATTAAAGGATAAAAAATTTTTATTGTGGGATATCTCTAAGATATATACCATCGCGACCTTTTTCGTAGACCTTTTTAAGGTGAACAATATTGTAGTACATTATTTTGACCTATCTCGTAGTGTTCAGCCAGCGTTTGCTAAGTAAGACAGACAGCGGGAAGCGACTTTGTTTTACAATATGTAGTGATTTTTTAGTACAGAATTCTGATTATAAAATAATTGTAGCTTTATTCGTTTTATTTAATCTTTGGATCTAGGCATTTGTCGGACTAGTAGAATGGATGACTGTGCGTAAGAGTTCGTAGATGACTTGAGGATGTTCAAACGAGTTTTAGTGGAGTGGATGCCCTAAATGGTAAAACTATATTGATTATCAGTAGGTAACACTGGTTATAATCTATAGCAACAACACATGACTTCTTTATGTTGTAATACAGACACACGTCATTGTTCTTGTGGATGCTAGTGGTTTAATTAGTTATCATCATAACATATATATCATCATAGTACTCAGCACCGTTATGTACAAGCATGGAAACAAACACAGGTATAATGGTAAAGGTTTATTGATACTCAAGCAATACAAGTTATAGCAACAGTACAATTTCCACAACATTGTTTAGGACGTAGATACAAACTTTTATTAGGTATCAGTTAATCACACACAATTTGGCATAGTCCTGCCTGATGAGCTGCTTTGTGCTCTAACTTTGAATATCCAACCATTGCGTAGGTACATTTCGTCTTATTTGAATTGACTACATTCATTATACAAGCCTCAAGTGACGCGACTTTCGCGTACCTTTGCCATCTGTGTTCACTTCCGAAAACCGCGACCTGGCAAACGTGGCGGGAATTCCCTGAATGCGAGATTCACAAGATCGGTCGATGTAGCGATGCATGGGATATGCCCACGTCCAGCAGCAGTAGGTTTTTGGCTGATATCATAATGATAATGATGCACTGATATTGCTAGAAATACTATCCAATCGACTAGTTTACCAGACCATAACATCACGCCTGTACCACTCGAAGGATTGTGCAAAGGTGTGTAGTACACCCCTCACACGTAAATAAATACGTTTTTAATGCAATACATATCACGACAATACATTTTTTAAGTATAATTTGTACAACAATAATACATAAGTCGTCTCGGATCAACTATTTTAAACTGTCAAACATTCGTGCAATTTGACGTAAAAACTAGGCATGAGATGTACTTGCCACATTCAATACCAGGGCTTCCAAGTACGAGTGTACAAAAAAGCCAGGGTTTAAAATACTTGAAAGTGTTTGGTAGAGCTGGATCTAGTTCCTACCGTGCTAGAATATATTTAGACTGTCTGCTTAGGCATTTTTATAGAATGGCGACTATATTATTATTCAAAGTTTTTCCTCGCTATTTATTACATATTTACAATTAAAATATCGTCTTTCTATAAATCCACGAAATAAATATTTACAATTTCTAACTCATAAACACACAAAAAAAAACAGTTTTATTTATTTACACACTTTTTCTAATTGTTTAATATACTCGCGAAATAACTTCTTTAAAATGAATTACGTCAGGGTCAGTTCAACGACAACTGACAAAAAAAAAGGAAAAGAAATATTTACTTGACTTTAAACGTAACTTAGTAATACTATACTGTTCACGCTATTATGTGTCTTATTTCTATAAAAGTGTGGAAAAATGGCGCGAACCAGTCTACAAAATGACTGCGCTACCCATGCCGCTAGCCGACCGCGACCTGAGTCCCGCGGCGCAAGCCTTGTGACGCCCGCGCCGCGAGCCCTACTCCCGCACCCGCGCCGCGAGACCCGCGCGGCCGCGCCTTGCTAAAATTTTCATACTTGCAAGTATTTCACACTCATACCAGGGCGCCCTGGTTGGAAGCAAAGCCCTGGTTTCAAAACCTGGTTGCGTAAATAAGTCCCATCCCTAGAAAAGCATTCTCTCTGGTTGTCAAAAGGCACGTAGTGAATGAACTATTTGAGGTGACGTCATCAAAATTGCTAATTCTAGCAGGAATATAACAAGCTTGTTTTAAGGACGTGATGGTACGAAAACGCAAAGTAAGGTTAAAATAAGACTGTTTTAAGAGGTCATAGTAAGGCCCCTGAAAACTAAAAGAATTTCAGTCGGCACAGCTGCAATGGGATGTCGGACACTCATTTAAACAAGTACCTAGGTATCTAAATGAAGAGGTACCGTGCCTATTAACTTTGTTATAATCCTACTTCCTACTATAATATTAAAAATTAAATGTGAAAGTTTGTGAAGATGTACGGATATTTGTTACAGTTTCACGCAAAAACTACTAAATGGATCTGGATGAAATTTGACACAGGGATAGATTTAATAGTCTGGAATAGCAAATAGGATATAATAATTGCCGAACAAAACGCGGTCCGAAGCTGTACGCTATACGGTATACGCTAGTATAAAATAAATTGTTGAAATGTAGTCTGAAAACGTAACATAACTTTAACTAATCCAGCGAAAAAGTCATGGAAGGTACTTACTGAAAGGCTTTTTTGATTTGAAGCACTGTTTCACATTATGATTCACATCGTGTTTTATTAAAGTTGTTATGAAGTTTAACTCCATTTTGAAGTTATCGATCGCACAATATCGTTGGTCTCGCGGCGACGACGTGCACTGTCCGCACAGTTCGAATCCCGACTACGCCAATGTAAATATCACCCGTACTTTTATCATTTGACGGAGCACACTCGTTAACAAGCCGGTAATCAGTGCCCTTTTAATTTCTATTATACAGAGTTGCATTTGACTAGCCTGATAGCGATTACTGAGTTACTGTTGGGCAGTCACGTATGTTGTTATTGCTTATTTGCATAATACCCGCCTTTGGAAAATATTAGCTTTAGCTTTTGCATTCGGCTGTGTCCTTTCTACACACATCAAAAGTGTCTAGGGATCAACATATATTTTTGCAATAACTTTTCTCCTGATTGATATTAATTAAAATTTTCTTTAAGGATTCATCAAATAAAGTGTTTTCGTTTGTCACAGTAACGATAAACCAAGTCACCTTTGCATTAATAAAGAAATTTGCCATTTTCTAATAAAGGGATTTTTGACATTTGAACCACTAACATTAAAGTTCGAAAAAAAGACTGAAATAACAGTTTTCTTTAAAATTTTATTGGGTAACTTAAACAATTAATAATCCGTGTTTCTACCGCGAACACTAACAACACAAGAACATCGGTTTGGCATACTCAAAATGAGTTCATCCAAATCACGCTGTGGAATGGCCGCCCATGTTCGTTGCAACAACAAAAAAAGGTCTTCTTGCGACTGGATACCCTCCATATTCGGCAGAGCTCTTCTCTGTAGCATATCCCATGCATGCTCAATCGGGTTCAAGTCTGGCGACTGAGCAGGCCAGGGCAGGACATTGATGTTAGCTGCGGCGAGAGTCTGTCTTACAACTCTTGCGGTGTGCGGTCGTGCATTATCATGCATTAACTGAAATAAGGGACCGATTTGCACTTGTAGAGGAACGATGACGTCTGATACAATCGTCTCAGCATAAATTTGAGCGTTGAGGTTGCCTCTGATCCAAATCAACTCAGTTCTTCCGCCGATCCAAATACCCGCCCATACCATGATGGTTCCACCACTATAAGGATGGACTTCCTGGCAGGATTTTAATCGCTGTTGGCGTCCAGGGGTTCTCCAGTGTCGTATACGTCTTGTATCCGGTCTCATACCAAAACGAGACTCATCAGAAAAGCACACGAAACGCCATTGTTCTTCTGCCCAATTTCTGTGTTCAAGAGCCCATTGATATCGAATCCTACGATTGTGCATTGCTATAGGTGGTACCCGTAGCGGTCTTCGGGAATGAAGGTTCACTTCATGCAAGCGGTTTCTGACTGTTTGGTCGCTAATTAAGTTCCCTGAAGAGTGATGAAGCCTCACGGCTAACATCATGGCGGTTATTGTTGGAGCTCTTCGAGTTAAGATTTGAATGTATCGGTCTTGTCTCCGTGTGGTGCAGCGATACCGTCCTCCATGGCGCTCAGTCACGGTACCAGTGCTTCGGTAACGT
Source organism: Cerastis rubricosa (assembly GCA_949152445.1). Lineage (NCBI taxonomy): Eukaryota > Metazoa > Arthropoda > Insecta > Lepidoptera > Noctuidae > Cerastis > Cerastis rubricosa. The sequence goes on from OX424547.1 coordinate 9,487,580, forward strand.
GTCCAAAGTCGACTGATAACACTCTGACTTGTATTCAGAGCTAAAGCCACAGTACGTTGCCGGGAACCAGCTTCTATCATTCCCACGGCTCTGAGCATTTCTTCCCTGCTTAAATGACGTCGCCGCTCCATAATAACGTCGGTTTTAATCAGTAGTAGGGAAACAGTAGCACTAATAATGTCTTCAATGCGTTGTATGTTTTTATAGGGAAAATATTGACAGCTGATTTTCATCTTTTACTCGAATTTGATTCACAGTTCCTGATTCAAATTATGAAATGCACCAAAAAGGATCCATATAAATTTATAAAATCATAAATTTATTACAAAGCCACATCTCAATCTCAAGAAATCCGCATAAAAATTCTTGATCCCTAGACACTTTTGATGTGTGTATTTACCTACTTATTTTATTAAGTCAGGTAGGTACAGTCTCCAAAGGAGATAAGTAACCAGTTTCTCATAGTAGTAGTATGAGAATGTGGTTACTTATCTCCTTTGTAGACTGTACATAGGAAATACTCGGACAAACCAAAACATTTAATTGAAATTAAGTATGAAGAAATATCTACCATCATTCAACATAGATTCTTCAGATAAAGTGAAAGGCCACAATATCTTCGAGAATCTTTGCCTGTTTAAGTCGTTTGGGTTCAGACCCCGTACCATGAGATGAAAATCAAGGTTGTTGATTAGCCCGTTGTTAGTTTTCGGCCCTCTGTGAAAACTGATAGTGGGCCCCTGCCCGAAGGGCGACAATCTGAAACTTTTAAATATAGTTTTAGCGTATTCAGCTATCAAGTTTTGATGGTGAATAGGTACGCTTGCTGAAAAAGCCTCGTGTCCCTAAGGCTTCTTCAACGTTTTGTGATTTTCCGAGCTTGGTACTTTTTCTTTACATTATTTTATCAGGACAGGCTGTCCCGGCTTCAAAAAATATTTAGGTCAGTGGGTCGTCTTAGGGGCCAGGGATGCCATTTATTTAGTCGGTAGAACAATTTAATGGATATAAAATAAATAGCCAGTATTCATAATATTAGATCTTGTTTCAACCGTTTACAAAGTTGAAAATTGTGAAATATGCCCAAATCGGACACACAGTTATTGTTATAGAGCAATCAAGTGAGTCAAGTTATGCTATCTTCTCTCTATCTAGGATAAGCACAGATGGCGAAACATCGTCAAGCAGAAGACTGCTTCACGTCGGGGGGAACACGTCCTTCAGTAATGTGGAACACGACTAGCGGAGGAGGATGCTATCTCCATCCGTGCCTTGTTGTAGCTTTTGCGTCCACTACTCAGTCACACCCATAAAAATAGTTTGGCAGGCCTAAAATAAAAATTGAAAGTGCTGACTGGCCAGTGGCCCTTTGCTGTTTGAACCGTAACGCGGGTCTGCCATTGCTCATAAGCAGCCAAGCAGGTTTAGATACAATTGTTGCAGTACGATTACTGGCCCCCGAGTCAATGAATCTGTTGTTTTACTTTCCGATCCACGATTGCCAAGAAATGGGTAACCTACCCACAAAAAATCTGACTTTCTTATTCCTGTTTCAGCATATGTAAATCAATACCAACATCTGGGCAGGTCGCGCATATGTCAACATCACAACACAAGCCTAACTGCATCGCGCCAGTTAATCAATTAGCTAACGCCATTTTAGCTAATTGATTAACTAACTAGAAGCAGTTACGAAGTTGGAAGAAAATAATCATTAATTTGTCAGCTCTGGGTAGCTACGTGATTTCCTGTCACTACCTACATGAAATGATACAATTAGTAATTATTGAAATATATACTCCTTTCTCCCTTTAAATGACTAGTAAAGAAGGCGGCGACAGAAAATGAGATGAGGTCTTTGATAAGGAATCTTTGTCCCGCATACATCTTGAAACCCAAAGCATGCAGACATGCACTGGAAGAACAATTCCCTCTGTCGAAGTTATTGCACCAAACGGAGTGGATATCTACCTACTGCTTTTTTCAGCAATCTTTACTAGGCAGCCAAACTGAAACTCTGTGCTGTTTTTGGGTTGTACATAGCCTTGTAATTGTACCTACCTAGCACATTACATAATATTCTACCACAACACTGTTGCAAAACGGTTAACCGGATGGTCCGGATGGTTATAACCTAATAGGTAAGAGCGTGATTGCGTCGTGTGCCTCATAACGTGCAGAAAAGATGTTCGTCTGCAACGTGACGATTATCTCACATGTCTCCAGACACAGGTGACAATGTTTCTAACCGACTTAAAGATGTTAGTCAAAGTTGGTCTTTGACTAACATCTTTATGTCGGTTAAGTCACTGTAAGTTAAGACGGGCAGAATAGAAAAGTAAATAAGTTTGCGTTTCAGTGGCAACTCACCCTTGAACAGTTCCTTCATAAACCAGTATAATAGGTCTTCCAGGCGTTTTCGTCTTGCGACTCCTATGTATTGCGTCGCCTGGAAATAGTCTTTTATTAATTTATGTGTTTCATTGCACATAATAGTTTAGGTCTTCGACATATTCATCTTCAGTCCAACCTCAAGGCTTGCATCGCTTAGATCTTGAAGCATTAGCTGATGTTCTGTGTTTGAGGATGCAAAGATAACAATGTCGTCGGCGAAACGTAGGTTTGACAGTCTCGTCTCGCCGAGAACAATTCCTCTTTCCGTCCAATCGACTGCCAACGTCCTGAAGAGTTCTTCGAGGGTGCACAGCTTAGGAGATAGCGGGTCGCCCTGTCTAACTCCTTTCACTATTTTATTTAAATTTCGGACCTGTGGTTTGTATTTTTGCGGCTGTCATATTTTTCTATAATATTGCGTACTTTTATAGATTATGTAAGTGGGATCAAATGTTTTGATTGCATAAAGCGTTAACAATGGCTGTATGTGAAATGCTGTCAAAGGCTTTGAAGTAGTCGGCAAAAGCTAGGTGTCCTAAGAGTTGTTAGTATTCTTGATAATTTTCTATTATTTGGTTGACTGTTTGTAATGGTCAGTAGTAGAAAGGCCAGGGCGGAAGCCTGTTTGTTTAGAAGGTTGATGTTTTTCTAATTCACCGGATATACGATTTTGTATTATTTTTATGAAAGTATTATTTTTCTTTTATAAGAGAGACTAATGGGCCTGTAATTATTAATGTCTGACTTATCATCCTTTTTGTGGAGCAGAATGATGTTTGAGTGAAAAAGCCTTTATGGAAGCTACCGGACTGCAGAATGCTGTTAAAGAGCTTGGTGATGTATGGGAGGAGGATAGGTTCGCCCATTTGCAAATACTCTGTGCTGATGCCATCATCGCCACATGACCTATTGTTTTTCATTTTGGTGAGTGCTTAATGGACTTCGTGTCCAGTTATGGGTGGTATACCTTCTCTCAGGACAGAAATATACTCGGGTATTGAGGATGGCTGAGTGTAGTTGGAGTAAAGGAATTTATAAAAAATCGTACAAATATCTTAATTCTACGATCTGTGTATGTTAGATGCGCAAGACTGACACAATTTTAAGTATCAGCGGAGCGCAGTGGACCTATCGTATTGACTGTGTAATGCGCAGACAGTTACTCGAGTCACTTGAGCCACCTTACAGTTTGAACAGAACTTTATCAAATAATTATTTTAGAAAAAAAAATAGGTCAAAAATTATCTATCATAAACAAAAAAATATCTGATTGTGTTCACCTATATGTATATAATTCCTATAGCTAAGTATGTGTAATATCCAAGTCTAGGTAAATAAAGGAATGTTTTGATGTTTATAAGATCCGCACTGACGACGTAATGACGACAATGCGATAAGTAGTGATCTTAAATGAGGGGTGTCTAATATGTGGTAGATAGAGACTAATTGCTTTAGACATTATTTTAGTAGGGGTCCTTATTTAGTTAAAGATAAACTTAAAGATAAACTATTTGTTGAATGAGTGATGCTGACTTGGGGGCTGCCATTTCATCAGGTCAGTGGCCCGAAACTCTGACAATCAAGTGATAGGTACAGACGCCAGCATATCAACCTACAACAATTTATCAAATTGCTTGAATAGATTTTCAACTTTGTGGTTAAAGAATTAATAGTTTCAAGGTTGATTACGAAAATTTGACAGTTTCGGGTAGCTTGACCTAGTGGCGTATGTACTTACCAAGCAGTAACTGAGTTGTGGAGGTCAGATAGTCAGTCGATTCATGTTAAATACTAGTATTCAGCTGCATCCGGTAAAACAGGAAACAGATTCCGACAACGTCAGCAAAAAGGTTTCGCAGATATTGTGGATAGGTACTGCCAAGCTCTTCCTGTCCTTCTGATTACCTTATCCTTGATTACTTTTTCCTTATCCCAATGTATTGAGAGGTTATCATTAAGCCTTGTCTGCTATCGGCCGTTCCTGTATGCCTTCCCTAAGAAGTAATGAAACCCAAGAGGAATATATCGGGAGTAAGTAATTTAACCGTCACGCTTACTTACTTCAAACACATACTTAAAGTCATAAAGATTGATGATAGCACTCAGAGTGGAAAGATCACCTATAAATATAATAATCTTAGCAGTATGTAGGTGACCTAATAGCCCCGCAAGCTGGGCGGTAATGCGGTATGGTGTCTAAGTACATACTTACTAATAGAATTAGGATGTGTTACCTAATGAGTCGCATGACTATTCTATTTTGTAAGTAGATCTGCTAATGTTTAAATACATTTGGTGACCATTCTAGTTGCCGCCACAAACAGCGGTCGATATTGATTTGTTTTCTATAAACTCATCGCTTGGTGTTTGATTTGCTGAGTAAACCTAGCTTGGGCTAGTTTCAAAGTAGAGTAGAGAGTGGTCGAGTGCACAGAGAGCCGATTGGTCGAATCTAGTCACTGGACATAGACTTTAGGCACGAACTTGTCGGTCAGTGGTCGTAAGTGAGAAAACAAGTTGGTCAAACGTGAACACGGCCCCAAACTTTGTGAATATGTGCGATTTATAGGCAATTTTCTTATCAAATAATAATCAAGTGTCACTCTGTTCGTAGTACTTCGTACACGCTAAGCTACGTGCCCATGCCCACCAAACCAATTTGAATGAAATTCTGTGAATGTGTATGATTGGTTCTAGCTTGAAATATCGGATAGTTTCGGATCTGCATGATGACGCCGGGTAAAACAGGAGCAGGAGTAGCGTAATAAAATTTTAACTTCAATGCGTCCAAAGTGGATAAGCAGTGAAATTCTATAGAAAGAAAACTATTGCAATCACCAAAGTACCCGTTTCCTAACGCATTCATAATCATCATTTCAGCCGAAAGACGTCCACTGCTGGACATAGGCCTCTCCCAAGTGTCGCCACATTGACATAACATGGGGGGTTTTGCCATAATCGCCACGCTAGGCAGGCGGGTTGGCGATCGCAGCACGGTTGTTACAAAAGCATAGAGAACGCTGCTGCCCTTTCTCTGGCAAGTCCCTTAGTCGTCTCTTACGACACCCACGGGATGATATGGGATGGTGCTATTCTTTACGTCCGACACCATACAGAACCATGTACCTATAAATATAGCATCTTGTATATTCTTTATATACAAGATTAAATTGAATTAAATTATCTATCGAAACTACGCAGTCGTGATGATTTTCAATATCTAACACAAAAAGTAAAAGTTGGAAAAAAAATGAATTGGAATGACAACCCAAAGATAACTAATCCCTAATTCATAATCAAAATTGTAATATTCCAACGTTTACCCTACTACAGAAAGCATGGGAGAAATCCTATGATAATCAAATAAATAAAAACCTAGGAAAATAGTTGAAGTGTGATGTGAACCCCTATATATTACTTTACTCTTTGTGTGAACGCATATTATTTAATGAACGCAGATACTTTGACAGCCGACAAGAACGTTTCTTTACAAGTACAAAATATTTGAGGCATATTTCATTAAAATTATTAAAATTATTTTAAATGCAAACTTTGAAATATTTTACCTAAACGCGAATTAATGAGTCAAGTTTCTACTATAAAATTGAGTTGTAAATGGTTCAATGGGCGTAAGACAAATTAATCTGAATTGCGGTTTTGATTCCTGTGGCACGATTATTGTAATCGGAACGCACTTGAATCCTAGCGACTGAAAATGAATTATCGAATTTCTGAAATAACTTATTAGAAATATAACAAAGTGTAGCCGTAAGTGTACTGCGTAGGTGTAAAAACATTCAATGATTTAGGTATTATTAGTTTACTGTGTATTTTATACGGTTTTATTTACTAACACTTTTTGCTTCATCGATGGACTTTAGAATCGATAACCCAATTTCTTTCAAGTTTTGAATGACTGCAATTGTCCGTTAGTGCGTCGCTGTAAAATGCTGCTGTGTTAGGGTTGTGTGACGGTGTTGTGCTCGTTGTGACCATGCTTTTTACACCGATTTATATTGCTATGACCTTTATAAAGACCTGGCGCATTCGCTCGTTCAGAGCTCGTCTACTCGAGTTTTTGAGCGGTAACACGAGTGTCGCATTCTGCAAAGTTCCTGAAAATGCAGCTGGTAAGTGCCGCAATATAATATGAAGACAGTTATGTCACACATTTGTCTACTTTGACTGTAAAGTGCAAGACTTAAAGTTACAGATCATTATCATAATAAATTCCACTGCTTTTAATCTATCTACCGGCTAAATAACCTCATTTACACAATGATAAGTACAAATTTAAATTTTTAAACACCTAATTAACACCCTATTTAACTTATAAATAATTATTTTAATTTACAGAAACTCCTACACTAAGTTCTAAGCTTTGTACGAACCCAAAAAATGCATATCTATGTGACCTACTGGATTATACAAACGCCACTCGAATCTGCAGCATGAAGCCAATGCAGATGATAGAGATCAATGACTGGGTGTCGTGTTCTAACGGACTACCTCTGGGCTCCAGTGATCAGTCTCCTATTACTGACTTAGATGTAGATGTGCTGTTTGAGTGTGAGATGGAACCTCATGATAACTCTGGACAAGATATCATTAGCGTAAGGACCTATTAGTATTTTATTTATTATTGAAAACTCCCTTACAACTATCATTATGTGAACCTAACGCAACAGTTAATTAGTTTTCTGGGCTTGACAATACCAAATTCTGTACCACCTGAATGATTGGCAATCATTTGTATCACCAAATGATTTATTTACATATAATTTAAACCCAAACAAGAGAAGGCTATCCTATCTTCCTTTCCTACCATTGAGCTACAGATTCATATATCATCTCTAATTTGATTCTAGTTAGAGTCAATGGGTCAGCCTGTGGCGTGGAAGGCAGGCTCTCACCTAGCAATCATAGTGAAGACTAATATAGAACATCTTAGTGTCATTGGTTTCAACTTCATTGGTGGAGAGTTTGTCATAGATCACAATCTGCCTGTGGTCAGGATACAGAGTAAGTCACACACACTGTTTTAAAAAATACTTGTGAAAAGTCTTACTTGTTGGTTATGTGCTATGTGTGGCAGTGGAGTATTATTTTATTTTATCAGTCATTTAATTAAAAAAAAATCCTTCAAATTTCAGCTGTCCAACTATCAGGAGAACCTAACAAGGCTTCAGACCTCTCCATGAGAAGTCTCCGCAGTGAAATCCAATACAGTCTCCAACAGACAGCAAATGAATTCCAATGGCCAGTACATGCCGCCTTGCTCAGAAAACTGTCCAAAGTTGTAGATATCAAGTCTGACACCAAAAATACTATACAGATGAATGGTAGCAAAGGAGACATTGTGCTTGAAGTTCCACCTCCTAGGAAAACTGTCACTTTAGCTGATGTCAGTGTCAACACTGGCAAGTCATTATCGGAAGAGGCAGACAACCCTGAAGATAGCAATAAAGCAACAGGATCTACAGCAAAGGCTGAGGAGCCGACAAAGCCTGAAGAAAATGAAGTGGTTGTTGAAAATGTAACAGTAGAAATACAACACAATATCACACCAAAGAAATCTAGTTTAAAACTCGATCTGAAGAAAGGCACAAGCCAGCTCTCAACTTCTCTATTAAACATATCTAGTCAAATAAAGTCTGTAACTACTCATAAAAGGATAGTCAGTACCACTGGGCCAAAGAGGCCGCAGTCACAGATAGAATGTTACCCAGTCAAGGAGGAAGCAGCAAGGAGTTCTACATCCATGCAGAGTACGCCAAAATCTGTGAAAAGTTCCCGTCCATTAGTGAATACGAAGTCACCAAATGTGTTGATATATTCTGATAGTGTAGTAGCTAGAGATAATTTGGAGGCGTCCCTTAGGAAAGTACTGGATTGCGATAGGTGAGTGTGAGTGTCTTATGTGTTCTAAGGATATGCTGAGCTTTAATACAATTAACACAAGCTTGGATCATATCAAATCAACTGCATTTTGTTTTACCTAGATTCACTTTTTAATTCTGTTTCATATTTTTTTTTAATTTTTAGTATCTTGATTGGCATAAATAACATTGTTGCATTAAAGTATTCAAACATTACAAATTAGTTGTCAAAATTTCACTAGGCATGTTCAAAAGCACTATTATACTGGCATAGCAAATAAAATCATAGAGTATTTAGTAAATGGAATGCTAATACTTCACTTAAAACATGCAGTCCTACAGTCAAATTCAAAAAGTTTGATTGTGCTTGGGCCAAAAGAAAATCCTCATTTGTCTGGTGTAACGGAGATCATATTGGTCTATTATTTACTTAGTAACCAGTTATTCAGAAAACTAAATTAAGTTACGAAATTTCATACACAGGGGTTTATTCATAAATGCGGCTTATAGTTGAGTAATAATTAACGTATGTTTAACCATACATTTTTCGGTGTAAACGTCTCTCAACTTAAAGTAGCATAAAATTAAATTAATAAACTCCAAACTCTATGAAGAAATTGTTGTTACTGGTTCAGGGCACACCAAGGGTACATAATATAAATATCATTGCTTTAAATACCAGGTATACGTTATACGTGGTGTCTCGCGAGGCACTGGAGGGCGGCGCGTGGCGGGGCCGCGCCGCACTCGTGGCCGTGGCCGGCTGTGTAGGTCGCGCTGCGCCACTGCTGTTGGCACACTTACTAGCGGGAGGCAGGCTGCTCGCCCTCTGCTCTGATCTACTTCATACTGTGCTGCCGTATTATAAGACTGCTGAGGTAATGTGACGACGCTATATGATCTTCATGTGTATTTCCTGCCCGCTGTCAAGTCTGCGTAGATTGGAGTCAGTAATAAGCTTGTAGGTCATGGTAAAGTAAAACAGGCTTTTATCCGCAACTGGGCAATCCAAATTCAATTGCCCTTCTTCATAATCGATATAGATAACAAAATACCAATAGTTACACATATGACCAAACAATTTAGTATCCATCCTCATAAAGAAAATACCTTGAGAAAAATCACATCTCGTCATCTTGAACAGATGTCGTTAAATTTTACATTGAGCGATTTCCTATCTGACCTCCACATTCCAGTACCAAAACATTAAAACAAAATGTTGTAACCACGTGCACTTGTTTTGCCAGGTTCGTGAGAATGAAGTAGTACAATTCACTTACGATAAATGGAAGTCAGTGAAGATGAAGCATCACATATTCTGCTACCAAGCCTCTCCTGCCAAGAAACAGTTCTCCACTGAAAGCGATAGACAGTAAGACCAGTTTATTTTTATTTGATTGATGTCATTCTGTGTGTGTGATATGTGTTTCTTGCAAACACAGAGTAGTGAGCAAATGGAGTAATAATGCCCATACAATCATTAGGTCACCGAGTGGTGAAACTGAGTAGTTTTCGTGGTGCCATGAAACGAATATTCTCTCTCCATTTGCTCACTATTCTGTTCTCAAATAAATATTGTGCTTATAAATAACATTTTAATCAATTTACAGAGCAAGTCAGGAAAATAATATGTATCGGTACGCAAAACATACTATTGACTTAGAAGTCCTTTAATTTTCAGCCCTCATGTTATGACACATTATTATGCCTTGAGATTTTAGTGTTTGATTTGAAAGCAGTGCTATTTTCACGAATGATGAGTACATGCGACAGAACATTTATTTTAAACAAAAGTATTTAAATAAACTTTGCTTAATTAGAGTTTGTCATACTTAAAATATGCATGTGTGTGTGTGTAGATGTGTTGTCCTTCCATAATATACATAACTCTACATTTTATACTTTAATACAACTTTAAATGACTGCATTATACAATTTGAACTAAGTACATTATTGATAGAGTGGCTGAACAAGGACTATGGCTATTTTATACTTTATTGTAGCTTAGAAGCAACACATTGCAAGTCATTTACATTATTGTAACAAATATCCACTGTATTGATCACAACTTATGACGTAGTGAAACGTGTTATAACTCAAATAGTTACCTTGCGCCAAAAGACGAGAACAAATGTTCTTAATAATTATTCTAGCCTCATTTGTCACCAAATAAAAACTACAGTGAATCGTTTTTGAGCGGTTCATGAAACACATTATTTTAGTTACCTAGTGAATTTGCTTTTAGACATAGATTAATGCTCATATATATGTATAAATCTGGTACCGGTCACCCTCAAAACTGCCCCTGATTTTTCTCCAGTTATAATTGAAATAACCGATAATTTTACACAAATTATTTTTTTGGTTGTTCTAATCATTATGAACAATTCCTCTAATTACAATGGGACCAACCCGGAAATAGAGGAAAAAATCAGTTGCTCCATACATTTATGATTTCGCGGTTTCAAGATTGGAGCCATAGTAAAAGTTGTTGATAATGAGAGTATATCAGCCCCCGTATTCACAAACGCTTCGATTCGATGTCGATCGACAAGTCGTACGTCTATCTTTTTTTGGCATTACGAAAACGAGCGAGATAGACATGACTGGGGCAGGAGGATATTGAGTTTTATAGTTTATTGCAATTTCCTACAGAACTTGTATATGCATGACAACGGGGACGATGTATCCATGTTACCCTGTATTTGTTAGTACTTATGGCGCTAAGTGTAGGAAGTAAACTTTTTGTACAGTAATTACTCTTTGACTTAGACCTGCAATAACAACAATTATAAATACACTAGCTGCGTCGCAAGTTGTCTAAATTTTTTTTTTTTTTTTTTGGTTCTAGAGAGCCTTTCGTATAGAAAAAGGAGCCATATGATCGTACCATCGTAAAAGCAATGCTGAAAACTTGGCTTCGCCAAAACAGCCAAGTTTTTTAACATAAATATTTTAATTTATTTGAGACTATGTTAACACAACAGCGAGAAAAAAAAAATGAGCTGAATATTCTATACAGAAGCCATCTTGAAGGCTACATGCATGACGCATATCGCGAGAGCTGGTCTTCATCTCGCAACTCTATTTATAGTTAGGTATGATCTGATCATATAATTCCAAACTATATTACATAAAACAATACACCAAATATTGCGATTTATCTTCTAATTTCTCATACGAAAGGCTCTCCACCGCCCTTTCTCTACCAGAACAGTTCTACATCAGTATCATTATGTGTAGACCGTCCAAATACACGGGGCACCCGGGCCATGAGCTGGATATCCAGGTGCTGGCTTCTGAGGAGACCTGGCGCACGCCCTCGCTGCTGCAGGCCACCGACCTCACGAACAGGGGCATGGCTATTTTCTCACAGGTTTGTGTTCAAAGATTATCTAAAATCACTTAATGGTAATCGCGGTTATGGTTGCTCGGCAATTCGGGGTTATCCAAGTTTTCTTGAATCAGCAAGAAAAGTTATACAACCACGAACCGAGTGTACTACGTGAAATGCAAAATATTATCATGTTAAGGTCACAGGAATCGCTGAAGAAGAAAGGTGCATGGCCGGTAGTTATGGCTGAATGATGATATTGAATAAATCTACTAGTCCGGGGCTTTTAGATTTGAACCCTGCATTAAATATAAACAGCGATTTTTTTCTTGAATTGTACACTTGACCTTAGCTCTTCAAATAATAATAAAAAATTAAACATTTTCCGAGACCGGATCAAGCTGAAAAAGACGAAAACGCGTTTTTTTGAATAAAAACATGGGAAAAAAAGTTAACAGGACAAATTTAGTTACTTTACGTAAAGAATTGGTGACAGTAATATATTTTTTCAGAATTAAACATTTTCGTCCACGGAAATTACGGTAAAAAAACATTTACGAAATTTTTGGATTGTACTTAAGGCAAAAATATAAACAGCGGTTTTTTTACATAAAATAACTTAAATTAATATATTACACCGCCAATAAACAAAATTAAACATATTGTACTACCGGAAGTTATTATTACCAGTTTTTTTACAATAGCGGTTGAGGCAAAAAGGTAACAGGGTTTAATTTAGTTTAACTTTCATCTAAAGGCTATTTCTAACCTATTTACACGAAAATTAAACACTTTAAAGCAAATCGTGAAAAAAAAAACAATTAATGTTTACGTAAAATACGTCTGCAAGCTTTATTCTTGTATTTGGCGCAGCAGTTTCATAGGAATTTGATCTTTCCGAAATAGAAATAAGGTGTACAATCGCGTAACTCAATAAAACACCGACTCAAACAACAACACGGTCATACGCACACAATGAACGCAGCGCTTATCTTGTTTACGCACACTAGCACACGCCGTATGCCGCACGCTGCTTAGCGCTGACACCGTGCATCGCAATTTAATTTTTACTTTGACAATATTAATTATCGCTCTAATTTGTTTAATTTTGGGGGATTAAGGTTTGGATTTATATATTTCTCATTATTAAATGAATTTAAATCCTGTTACATTTTTGCCGTAAGTAGTATTTAAGATTTTTTGATTTTCTTGATTTTCTGTGAAGTCCGGAGCAGAATTTGTTTAATTTTCATAATAATAGTTAGACATGGTGATATAAATCATTTTAGCACTATTTTTGTCCTGTTAATATTTTTGCCTTAAGTACGAAGTCGAATTATAAGATTTTTAAAAAAAAACGAATGTTCCGTGGACGAATATGTTTAATTTTCTGACCTACTTGTAGTACTCAATCTGTTCTACAAATACTCCAAATAAACATACCTGTTTATATTTTTTTCCACCAAGTTAAATACATATTAGACGTTTTCTTAAAAAAAACATATACGCGGAGGTGAACTTTTCGCGGGATACAACTTAATATACTCTCCGGTCCATACCCTACACATTCAATGAAAAAAATCGCTGTTTTTAATTAATGCAAAGTTAGCCTAATATTCGGCGTAAATTACCCGGACTATACCCCTTTTCTAAACTTGACCGTAAAAAAATAATATAAAAAGTAAAATAAAAATAATGTGTGTTTTCCTCTAGATTCATTTAGAAGCAGACCCCAGTGACTACTTAGGAGACGAAGGCATGAAGAGCAACGAGGCTCGTCTAGGAATTATCCACAAAATCCTCGGCGATATCCTCGGACTTCACGTCAAAGAGCCCAAAGAACTGACCCAGATAGACTACACCAGAGGATTCTTCTTAGGAAACCATGTGGTAAGGCCCTGTTCTACTGTCCCATTAATATCACTGTATATGTTTATTTCGCATCACCATTAATGTAGCAATTGCTGATTATTGATATTTATATTTTGATACACAAATGTATTAGGAAAACAAATGACAATTATTTACCTATTCAATTGTTTAAAGACACGTGGGCATTGATAACACGTAATCTTCCGTACCGATGGGCAGCTCAAATATTAGACTTAGAAATCATATGATTGACCTAACAACAAGAAAAAGTGTGTTTTTCGTTACTTGCCTTGTTTGGTAAACAAATAGTTTACTGAGATAAAAGACGACGTACGAGATAAGACGTTAATACCTAACTTATGGGTGTGTTTTAACAAAAAAAATAACATTTGATTTTCGTGCTGCAAGAGCCGTGTGCCACCAGTGGGCCGCACTGATTATGAACCCAGGCAAACCGTTTACTACGTTAAAACGGTGAAGGAAAACGTCGTGAGGGAACCTGCATGCTCTAGAACACGGGAAATTCCCCGACTCTCTGGGATGGGTGTGTCCTGCAACAGGCTCGTTACTATAAGTTTACCAAATAATAGGACATTAAAGAAAAATACACCACCAGTAACCCCTCCTCTTTACGTCAAACCGTTGCTTATCAAAATATAAATGTCGCCCCTAACCAACTACTAGGAGTAGATTAACATAATTTGTGATGTGCATATTTGCATACATTAGATTAAATGTATTGTTACTAGGTTTGAACGATCTCTTGGATTCTGTCACGTGTCAAGCTTCTTAGAAACACCCTCATTTGGGAGCATTACTAAGGATATGGTAGATCATTCAATCATACTGCATTGTGCATTCTAGACACAGTATTAAATTGGTACAATAATTTGTTAGCACTGCGAAGGTGCATTTCAAGGCTGCATTAATGACATCAATAGACCGCAATCAACTTAAATTAATGCAAGTTTTATTGTATACTATATCATGGAGTTTGTTCGTTGTAGAGACCTTATTAAAAAAAAGAATATACGCTCATAAGCTTTATAAAACAATATTAAGTTCAGCTTGCAAATAATAACAATTAATAAGGGATATCGAAGGGTTCAAATGGTGTAAAGGTGTGCCCTTGGATTTTCTACTTTCGGCGCTGATCCGAACATTTCAAATCCAACGGCGTCCTAGGGGTATCATATACTAAAAATTGTAAAGACAAATACCACCGAGTGCGTAGAATACAGAATGCTTGTCGTCATGAGTCCATCACAGTCACCCTGTGTATACGATAGTGACACGTGTTCCCGGTAGGCGGCGTGGCCGAAGCGTGCGGCCGGCCCCGGCCACCTGACCGTGTGATGCCCGGTGAGACGCACAGCTTCAGCGCACTTGTTGCTACTTACGATGCTTCCACGCACGGTTTTAAGAGTGAGCACACCACATGCTACGTTTTAGAGGCCCTGTAACTGCTGCTTCATTTTAGAAGTTACATTGAAATGCAACATCTTTGTGGCCATGGGAATCAGTAAAATCTAGGATTTTAGGTCCAATTTTCTATTTTGATCCCTCATTTGATGCAAGATGGTTTAGTTGTAAAGCTCACTCTTAAAATTAATGTATATTTCAATTAAATTAAGCTTTTATTTATGCATTAATTAATAATGATCGCAATGTTTTTGGTATTATTATAATGTGCACGCAAATCGCTTCGAACGTTTTTCTTTTTATCACAATTTATTATGTAAATATTTATTATTATTAATCACCTCTTATATCACAGCTATTCATACTTATTTCAACATTCGATAGAAATAAATAAATCATAACATTAGAATCAATATAAAGTTTATTAAAACATCGCTTCGGTCACCGAGTTAAATACATTTCAACCGTGCTTAGTGAACAAATGCAAATTAAGCTAAACGTCATCAATTTCAATGTGAATATTTTGACTTTTGATTTTTTCTATCGATGTTGCATGTTGTGTTGCTCGGGATTTTCTGTCTCAAGAAAATATTAAAATTACTTGGTATTTGCTCAATATAACTTTTTTTGGAATTGTGGCACTTAAAAACAAAACAATCTTGTTTCTTAAAATATTCATTACACGATACACATTTCTATTTGTCTAGTAGTCAGCTATGTACCCTGCATAAAAAAAGAGTTGATTAAAATAACGGCAGCTCGCAAAATTCTGTTGGGAGATTGCGAGTCATGCAGAGTCAGTTCTCTGGGAATAACTCGTTGTCATCAGTAGCTTGTTATAGGCTATCGAGTTCGGAAACAAATATAAACTAAAACCATAGAGAAAACAATTGTTCTGTGACACAACGCGACATAGTGACCAGCACTAATTTTCAGCGACGGCCGGCGTTAACGCATTAAGGATTTAGCTTCTCTTTTGAAGATTCAGTACGTTCTTCATTGACAGCAAATTCCGAGCGTGTTGTCTACCCTTGTTAGTTCCCTACCTACACAAGTAAGTTTGATAACTTGTTCGATGGTCGTAGCACAAGCTGCGCCTGGTGGAGGCGTGCCCGCTGGTGTCGGGCGCGCGCGTGCAGGCGCTGGGCGACGTGCGCGTGCAGTGGTGCCTGCGCGGCGAGGCGTCGCTGCAGCCGCCCGGGCCCACCTTCCTGCCCGTGCACGTGTATGAGTGCCCCGAGCACTTCTCCACCGTAGACTACTTTGATGTGAGTGGCAACTACAAGTTTTATGACTTTCACTTTAGTTGTAAATTGTTCCCAACCGTTTCTCCAGTTTTCGAGAATATTTTCAGGTGAGTATTTTGCTTATATCACGTGTCAAGATAATTTTACAATTATAAATTCTTTGAAATATATCTGGTTTATCTTCATAAGACACGTCTATGAAGTCCGTCCAATTAATTGAACGATGCCGTGTTCGAATTATCAAAAAAACAATTTCACTTTTTGTTTTCTAGAACCTTACTTCGACAAGTCTAGGGCGTTTAGTGGTGTATTCCGACGTGATGGCGAGCACGATGCACGTGACGAGCGCTCCGCTGGCGCACGGCGTGGGCTCTGTAGCGCGCCGCCAGGTGGCCGGCCGGGGCCGCGGCGGCAACGTGTGGATCTCGCCGCCCGGCCAGGCCGCCATGTCGCTGCAGGTAACTACTTCACATCCGTTTCGTCATCGTTTTTTGGTCAGTGTTTAACTCTCTTCCCACTATCAATAGATTAACCTTCTGGAGCCATAGTCACTGTGAGCCTGCAGGCGTTGCCTTGCCCTGTTATCTTGCCCAGAGAGTAAATGACCAGTGATATTATGTTGTAGGTGTGGCTGAAGATGTCGCCGTGTCTACCTCTGGTGCAGCATGCCGCAGCTCTGGCCGCGGTGCGGGCTATACGATCACAACCCGCCTATGAACATTTGGATATTAGGTAAACACGTTTTACCGTTTTATTAACATCGATATCAAGGGCTTTACTGTTTGTTAATTTTTGTCTTTAATTGCCGAATGAAAGCAAAAGTTAACTTAATTTTTAAGTGAATCATCCATACAAAGTCGGAGTCGGAAGTGAAAAATTAATTCTTAGTGAACCGATCCAACCATGTTGGAATTCGACACCTGTCATCTTCCACTCGCCCACGAAGTGATTCGACGAATGAGAGACGTTTGATGATTATGCATTATCCAATTCAATAACTGTTCAGATAACTGATGGGGTTGCCATAGCGTTGTAGTGCGTCGGGGATGTTTGCGGCGGCGCGAGTAGATTATTTTTACATTATAATGCGAAAGCGTGCAGCATCGATGGTAGCTCGATTCATGGCCAGCCCCAACAGGGTTCTAAAAAGGATTGCTGGCAGAGTGGGCTGTCCATATGTGGTTCATTGCTGTCCGCTCCATGTGTATCGTGTTGTTTACTAACACTTAGTTTTAAGCATGTATGTTTCTAACCCTATATGAGCCTCCGCTCGAAACAAAGATTTAGAATTTGTATTACCTTGATATTTAATCGATGTCATGTGAACATGGAATATATGAAACTAGCTGTCCCGCGCAACTTCGTCTGCGTCACATTTTCCCCGTTTTCGCAGCATTTTTCATTGCTGCTCCGCTCCTATTGGTCGTAGCGTGATGATATATAGCCTATGTCCTGCCCCAGGTTGAAATCTATCTTCTTGCCAAATTTCATTAAGATCCAATCAGCCGTTTAGCCGGGAAAAGGTAACAAACAAACAAACATACAAAACAAACAGAGTGACTTTCGCATTTATAATATTAGTATGGATGAACATTCGTTGGAGTGAATCATCTGGTATTGTTTACCTCAAAATCGTCCTTCCTCCTTTTCGTATATTTAAGACCGTTTTCTTGACAGGATAAAGTGGCCCAACGACATTTACTTCGGCCGCGAGGTGAAAATTGGAGGCACCATCACTACTGCCAACTGTATCGGCGATCAAGTCTACGTTAATATAGGTAATGCTCACAAATTGGTTTTATTAAAACTTAAAATAAATCGTCAATCCCATATACAGATAGACAGTCTATTTCGGGTCTTAAAACAAAAATGTCCTCAAATTCAATTTAATTTCTTTTTTACTATTATTATTATAAGTCAGTCCCACTGCAGGGCAGGGTTCTTTTTTTTTTCTTCTCTTCCTAAACCTGTTTCAGCCCAATTATTTATATAGCAGTCCAGCTCATCACGCCTTCTCCTTCTGGGCCTGTCGTGTCGCCGATTCCTGTTGTTCCAAACCCAATACGTAGATTTTCGCCGAAATCTGATACGTCATGCTGCGTATATGCCCTGCCTAGTTCCATTTTAATTTGGCGGCTATGTTGCCTACGTGTGCAATTTGGAAGTGTTCCTTATACCTACGATCAGTAATTTTGACTCCTGAGTTCCGAGCATATTTCTTTTTAGTACATCAAAGTTCCATGAAATCCATCTAACATTTAAAGTAATAATTAATCCTCAGGTACGGGTGTAAACATATCGAACAGCGTGCCAACGGTCTGCCTGAACGACATAATAACGGATCACAACAAGACGCACGGCACGTCGCTCGCGCTGATGTCAATCGAGCGCTTCCTAGCGCGATACTGCTCGCAACTGGAGCGCATCCTCGAGTACATGAGCACTGACGGCGGGATTGATGCCTTTCTCGAACAGTATTATCAGTATTGGTTGCATACGTGAGTATTATAACTTTACTAACTTATAACCGCCCGTGTTTTTTTCGATAATTATCCCACGGGATCGCACTACTGAGATAAGTAGTATTCTATGTGCTATTAAGAAGTATTTATTCCCTGTACACATTTTCATTCATATCCATTCAGAAGTTTTTCGTGAAAGAGTACATCCATACATCCTCACAAACGTTCGCATTTATAATATTAGTAAAATTAAAACACAGATTAGATAAATTAGTTTTCTGACTGTTTCTTGTCTAAATAATATCAGCCTAGATCAAAATTTAAGGTTAAGCCTCGCTAGCCTAGATCGGTCCGTGGATGAATGGATGGTGGACTGTCCAATCCATTGCATACCGAGTTTCTTTGGTCCCTTCTGTCATTCGCGGGTAGTATTTCCCAGTATTATCTGGGTTGTGGAGGTCAGATAGACAGTCCCTCATTGTAAAGTACCGGTATTCCACTGCATCCGGGTAGACTGGAAACCGACCCGACATAGTTGGGAGAAGGCTAGGCAGATGATTAGTTATCTTTGGGTTGTCATTCCAATTCATTTATTTTCCAACTTTTATTGTGTTAAGATATTGAAAATCATCACGACTGCGTAGTTTCGATAGATAATTTAATTCAATTTAATCTTGTATATAAAGAATATACAAGACACTATATATATACAAGGTTCTGTATGGTGTCGGACGTAAAGAATAGCACCATCCCATATCTTCCCGTGGGTGTCGTAAGAGACTTACTAGAGAATGGGCAGCAGCGTTCTCTGTGCTTTTGTAACAGCCGTACTGCGATCGCCAACCCGCCTGCCAAGCGTGGCGATTATGGCAAAACCCCTCTTATATCAATGTGGCGTTGGTGGAGGCCTATGCCCAGCAGTGGACGTCTTTCGGCTGAAATGATGATGATGATATAAAGAAACATGGTATGGGCATGTGATGCGGAGGAATGAGGGATATTTCGTTAGGAAAATTTAGAGTATGAATGTGGATAAGACTAGAGGAAGACTAAGAAACGATGAATGGATTGCGTAAAATGATGTGGCTACAAAGTAGACAGCAACATATAGAAATTCAATCTCTAAACCTCCAATCTATAATAACAGCTAATCTTTCAATTTCCAGTGGCGAATCCATACGCGTGAAAAGCAAGGACGATGTCACCCCAGTAGACGGCACAATAAAAGGACTGGACGAAGCAGGATGGCTGGTCGTGAGTACTGCTAACGGTGACGTAACCGTGGCACCAGACGGCAATACCTTCGACATGATGAGTGGCCTCGTCGCGCCTAAGGTATAGCTGACAAATGATGTAAAGGAATTGGATGAGACAGCCTCTGGAAGAGGCGACGGTGGCTGTGCCGGGCCATTTGAAATGTTAAGGTAGCTTATACTTATTAGTGTGTATTTATGTTGATATGAAACTAGTCTTGTTGATAGTCTGTACCAGTGATCGAATTTTAATTTGATTCAGTCTTAGAATTTAAAATCGATTGATATTTTCAATAGCATGATGCAAGAAATCGAATACCAAAACTTGCATTGTATAAAACTGTGATTTTGACGAACAAAAACTGTTAAACAGTGACATTGAGATCGTCAATGTTCAAACTCAAAGCATCAGGCACTTTTGAATGTCAAACACAAAAGGAAGAAGATGGAGCCTGTGCACGTCAAAATAGACCAAAGTAACAAGTCTAGTTTCATTCAACAGTTAAGTTTACGGTGATATTATTGTTAGTGATTATTTACAGCTCTCTCTACGCGGGATATTTAGAATAGTTTCATTAGGGGTAGATCTATTTGTGATATTTTCTCAAATTATAATCTATGTGTTTAAAAATATTTTTCGTCGTGATTAGGGTAGGATTATTGCCGGGTTCGAATAAAAGAGTTAAATGGATGCGGGAAACATAGAAAAGTTTAATTATATGTACGTAAACGCGTGACTTTTATCAATATGCATATTAAAATAGCTGTTAGGTGTAATAATTATTTTAATACGCACGTTTAGCAATGGGCTCTGAGTGAAAACTAATTTAATTACTTGTTCATTGTTAGATTTAAAATAATTTAGCAATGTTATAATGTTATTATTTGCACTTATAGAAAATATAATTATGTTAAAAGCAACGACGTCCTAAAGTATGCTCATAATAATTCACTTTAATATGTTATTGTTTTATGGTTATTAATTATCTACGAAAACTAATTTAATTACTTGTTGATTGTTATATTCAAAATAATTTAGCAATGTTATACATGTTATTATTTGCACTAATAGAAAATTTAATTATGTTGAAAGCAACGACGTCCTAAAGTATGCTCATAATAATTCACTTTATGTTATTGTTTTATGGTTATTAATTATCTATTTAAATAATAATAATGAGGAATTTATGTGACGGAATATTATCAATACTAGAATTTAAACATTAGACACTATTATTGTTTAATGTTAGCTAGCCAAATATAAAATACTTATATTACCTGGATACCGATGTAGGTATCCTTATCCTAGCAATATATGCGAAGTGTAGATTGTTATATAGGCACAAATACGGAAAACATCTATATCGATATAAAGTAGGTAAAATATTAAAGTTATCGCGTAAGATTTTCGTGTGTTCACTGGGTTGCTGAACTTTCAAAACATCAAAAAATATATGGGGCTCGCTGAAGGTATTTTATTATATATGATAAAAATTTTGGTGTTGTCAAGTAAATTGGAGTTAAAAATTGCAAAAAAAAATGTTAATTGAGCGATCTATGCAATTTCTTTAAAAGCTTCCTTACGAGCCCCTTTTAAAATAATAAAGAAATGTAAATCAATTAGTATTTCGTAGTATTTGGACAGCCACACCACTGCCAGTGCTCTTATATCGAATAGTTAATAGTTTACATGACTACGTGTGTGAGTGTGCCGTGCGTATCCGTTCATAGATAATATAGAGTTGTTCTACACACCTTGTATAGTGAATAGAGGGTGATTGAGTTGGTGTCAATTACTCTAAGGGGTGTTATTTACGAAATATGGGAGGGAATTGTTTATCTGTCGTTAGCTCTTTTTAAGAAGAGATATATAACTAATGGACATACCTACTTATATATTTTTAGCCAGAAAATAACTTCATAACAATTATATTCCACCAATGTAGTTTTGTAGACGCATATTATATAATAAAGGATTATATAAAGGGGAAGGGAGTCAAACCAACAAGTTAGTTTTTTTAACGAGATTACAAACAAGTAGTTTTGTTCTTCTACATCTGTTGTGTAACTTACTTCTTATTAAAACTTTTGATACCTCTATGAGGCGGACTTTAAACAATTTAAAATTATACATACATAAGTATGTATATAAGTATATGTGCGTATGGGTTATACATAACTTAAAATGTTAAGTTAGTTTAATAGAGCTTTTTAACGTTCATTAATTGCAATATTCTTTGTATAATATGAGAAAAAAAATGTGCCTAAAGAAAGTTATTGTAACACATGCAATTTTATCTATTTATTAGGAGTTAAGTAGCGTTGTACAAAATGGCATCTTATCATAATTTTTTGGTGGGAATCTCAAAGTTTTTCGATTGGTGATTAAAAATTTTACTATTTAATAAATCGAATTAAAATTTTCGCTAACTAAAACGTTTTTAAAATTCGACTATTTTGAAAATAAAATGAATCTTGTTAAAAAAATGATAGAAGCAGTAATGTTCCCACGTTGTTGGCGTGTGTGATGTGGTCACAGTCTAGTCACTCCTCGCTATTGTAATGTGGCGTTATGTTGTTTAGGTGTTATTTATTGATAGAGTCTAAAATGTTATACAGTCTCTTGTTACATTACTCTGGTTGTATTCATGTGCTCTAATAAATTATTTCATTAATAATTATTACTTTTGTTTTATTTTACTTACTTAATTAATCGTTCAATAAGCCAGCCATAGGAAAGGTAAACAGTATGTGGGGTGTAACGAGAGGTCTAGGTTACACATTTTTATTCTATCTTATATATTGTTTATTAAACATAGCACAATTATGATTGTTCTTCAACATCTTAAAAGTAAACTAATATAGTTATATATTTATTAAATATATTTATTATTTTATTAATTATATTATACAGGTTGTAACGGAAAGGGTTTATACATACTTAAGGGTATGCTACAGACCATCAAACTGAACATGTGTCTCTACCGGACAAACATCGTAATAGCGAAAAACATATCAGTTACTCCATACATTGGGTCGAATAGCTATTGAAATTTTGTATGGGGCAGCAGATAATTTTTTCGCCATTACGATGTTTGTCCGGTAGAGACACATGTTCAGTTTGATGGTCTGTAGCACACCCTTAAATATGTATATACCCTTTCCGTTACACCCTGTATATATTTCTTACTTAACACAACAGGTGAGACGCCTGTCAATAAAATGGAACTCAATTTTATGTTTATCACGAGACGACAACACATCACAATACTTATTTGCGAGAAAAATAAGAAGTATTGGACAGCGTTCTTTTACTTACTTTCGAACGTTTTTATATTTAACTATGAACAACATAGAAAAACCTAAATTTTTGGCATCCTTGTCGCAAACGAGAGACAATGAAGGTGCTGTAAGATTTTCAACTATCGGTGTCGCGTCGGGCCGAAGGTTACAAATCTAATAGCAGCTCAATATCTCTTAATCGATTTTAATTTCATTCCTATCCAACTCTCAGAAACTAACTAATATTCATCAGCATGACTAAAAACAAACTTATTTGTCGGAACTCCTTTGGTTCCCATATTGTGTAGCACAAATATTGCTCCAGCCAGTGGTTGCTGCTTCAGTTGTTCGGTCTTCATGTTCCTTCGTGATGTAGTGACTATTAGGTCGTCCATTCCTGGACCACCCCATGTCAGAGAGGTGGTCAGGGTTACTGGGAGCTTGTAGCGTTCCACTATCTGTTGTGTGTCGGGGTTGATGCGGACTATCTGTGGAAGGGATGAGGCTTAAGTTGGTGTTTAACAACGACGGCAATATGTGCACCGTACAGTCCTTTCACAGCTAGCAAAAGAAACCTTATTGTTCCAAAAATATAGATCACTTTGAGGTTTTGACAGAGATGCCATATAACATTTGAAAATATATTTGGAAGGAATACGTATAGTGGTCAAACGCGACACTCACAACAGAAAATCATTCGAGTGTGCTGTTGCTAGTTCGTGGTAATATTAGTTGTCACGGTAGAGGAAGAAGTCCTGTTTCATCATCCTAATAAGCTATAACTTTATAAAGAGTCACCTATTTTCTTATAACTCGTTTGGTTTGCATTGCATGTTACAACACAATTTTTGCCTATTAGCAAAAGTATATTTCAAGCTACGATAGTGCTGGTAAATACTTATTTTATTATACTTACGCAGCCGTGGAACATGAGAGCGATCCAGATAAATCCGTCTTTGTCTATGGTCATTCCATCAGCTATAACATCGTTATCCCAGTACTCATCTATTTCCAGGATTGTGCGGCGTTTGCCTTAAAACAATCGCAAATTCATTTAACGTATACTTACTTTTAAGTTTACTATAGAATAAATTAATGTTCTTAGTCCCGGATTCTACTAGAAGTGGAGAGGAGACCCCTCGCAAACTTTACGCCTCTCCTGTGATTGGTCGATTACTATACGTCTCCTTTCCGTTCCACTCGTCTCCACATTGGTGGAACCAATTAAGGCTTCCTGGTGGCCTACCATGACGTCTTAAAGCAGTATTGCTTTATTCTTATTACAGTGTGGGAAAGAGACAGAGCTATAGAGGACATCTAGCGCCATCTCTTTCGTCATAGTAACCCCCCTGTTCATCGTAGCGGGAAAGATCAGAGAACCAGTCTCCACTTCAAACACAGGCAACTTTATAAAAAAAAAAACATACTTATGTGTCCCCTTTCTAAATCAAAGTCGAATGCTTCAATCCTCCTTGAGAGTGAGTCTATGTAGTACAGTATGGTGTTGTTGAGAGACCACACCAGCCCGTTGGAGATGGACACCGGTTTCAGTTGTACTAGCGGCACAAAGTGGGGCGGCTCCAGGCTGTATAGGGATCCTTCGTCGTACACTACGTCGTTGCCCTTCTGACGACCTTTAGTGCCTTCGTGTGGACAGAAACATTTTTTGGTTATACCATGGTGTAGTAAAACATTGTGGGAGCACCAGCATGCCTGAGAGATATTTCTCGACGTCATGTAAAGCAAAGTCAGAGGCCAATGGGCGGTATTAAAACTCGACACACTCGTGAGGTTAGGCACCACTAACCTCACGATAAAGAAGAAAGAGCTAGTTACCTCCCCAAAACCGGCCCAACGCGTCCGCTTTCCCTTCGTTCAGTATGTTATCGGGCAGGCCCTGGTCGAAAGCCGCCACGAACCTAAGAGCGGAGTCTCCGGGTTTCGTCCAGTCCATCAGGTGAAGCTCATTCCTGACGCCCACTAGGAGACGGCTGCTGTTGTGCACTGGCATGACTATGTTCACTTCACCGTAATCTGCAAGATCATCATCATATTAGCCCGGAATCATCCACTGCTGGGTATAGGCCTCCCGTTTTTTTTGCCACACTTCCCGATTCTGTGCGTCCCTAAACATCAAGGTGTTCCCCGCAACTTTGACGATATCGTCGACCCAACAAGATTTAGGACGTCCCTGGCTTTTTTGTCCTAACCTTGGCCACCACTCGGTCAAAACCAGACATTAAACCATAATATAATAAACCAGGCTAGACGCAGATATGGCCGATGGGGCAACCCATCGGCCATCTTTGCGTCTAGCCAGATGTCCTATCTAGGACCACTTGAGACGCACCGCCCGGTCCCCGACGTCGTAGTAGACGTCTATCCGACGTCAGATTTCAGTGTTACGCGCTCGATTTAAGAGGGTTATGCCGAGCATGGCTCGCTGCATTGCCCTTTGTGCCACTCGTACTCGGTAGACAGTCTCCTTAGTGAGCGTCCATGTCTACGCACCGTAGGTCATTGTTGGCAGGACACATTGGTCGAAAGGGCGGGTTTTTAGGCACTGAGGGATCTTTTTGGATCGAAATATGTTCCAGTTTGCCAAATGCCGCCCAATCAATCAATCTGCAAGATGGTTTCATCTTAGTTAGCCGTTAATATCCCACTTACCCGCCTGCCGCTGGGCTGTTGGTGTTGCGCCTGATCTCTCTCCGTGTCGGACAGTGCACCTGGGCACATACAATATACCTCCTGAGTGCTTGGCTAATGTCCGTTTATATTGTTGGCCACCACCGTCCAATCATCAATCAATTAACTCAGCGTATCGCAGTCCACTGATGGACATAGTACTACTCTCCTAAGTTACTTCACAACACCCTAACTTTCGGCTTTTGCATCTAGTCTGGCTCAGACTTCCGCTACGTTTGCCGATACGGTCTCCAATCCAGGACTAGACCGTCCAATCATGGAACCCAAGGGATAAAATGAAGGATGCTTCTTAACCTGCTGTGCTCTAAACTTGCCTGCTGTTAGGTACTTACTGATATGTTTTACTTTATGCTTCTTGGTGGCATAGTTCAGCGCATGCACGTCTTGGTTGAGTACGTCCACCCAGTATAGAACACCGTTGACATGGTCCCACACTGGGCTCTCACCGTGGGTAAACGTCAGGTTCGTGTACTCGAACGTGTTGAAGTTGTCTGATAATAGGTATTTTACCTGGGAGGAAATGTTTTTTGCTAATTTTCTTTATTAAATAGGCACAACCTATGCTAGCTGATCCATGAGGATGGTTTAGTTAGAGACACGAAACATCCTCTAATTCGGTACTAACGACCTCATTTCTGTTCGAATAGGTTGCGCCTAAATGGCCAATCCCAATGCTTAGATTTATTTCAATCAAAAATTAGGTACATAGGGTGATGAACCACTAACTAAACTTAGAGATTAACGAAACACTTACATCATATAAAGCAGCCGGTGTGATACAATATAAATTATAAATCGTAGCAAAAGACCACAGTGATAAAAACATGATTGTTACTCACTATTTGGTTGTAGAGCTTGGAGTGTGTTTCACCTACGTGTTACACCTATACGGTTCCGCTTTTAAATTATATAATTGACCTAAAGGTAATTAAAGCATGTAGAACACCATTATTGTTTAATTAGCGTAAAACGCACGTGTGTAAATCTAATATTGATTGCCTACGTAATACTTGCCATCTGTTACATCACTACTGGTTAGTGATTAGCCTGACTGAGGGGGTCCTCACTGTAACCCCTCAGGCTAATCATTGCAGTCGGCATCAGAAAGTCGGTTAACACGTATCAATATTACACCAAGTTTTGTGCTGATCAGTGTGATCTGACGTAATATTGTTTTGTGAATTTGTGTAACCATTGATGAAAATATTGTACTGTCTTTTACTCCAGTCTGTTAATATGGATCGTTATGAAACTAAGACGTCTTATAATTTTGGATATGTATAGCGACTTTCGTTGCTAACCATACCATACAAGGAAAAGTGTCTATAGCTGCGATTTAAGTAATACAATAAATTAAAATAAATACATTGCAAAGACTATTTAAAAATAAATGAAATCCCTGACAATAATAATTCCGAAAAAGAAAAGGAACGAGTACGATAATTTTGATTGAAATCTGAACATTACCACGACCAATATTCAAACTTCCTAATAAATAACG
Source organism: Cerastis rubricosa (assembly GCA_949152445.1). NCBI lineage: Eukaryota > Metazoa > Arthropoda > Insecta > Lepidoptera > Noctuidae > Cerastis > Cerastis rubricosa. Next base: position 9,514,935 of record OX424547.1, read on the forward strand.
TATGTTGGATGTATGCTCGTTAATGACAAATGCCCTTAGGCATTTATAGCACCTATACTATACCCATAGGTGCTATAAAAGCCGTTGTGCTCATAGGTGCTAAACTATAACATCAAGCCGGTAATCCACGAAGGCAGACGCATACCTTATCTCTAAAGAACTGTAATCTCTGAAAGGTAATGCAGAGATGTACCTAATACCATGTACCTAATAGTACACCTACATGTCGCCAGTTATGTTTAAGTCCCATGTAATAGCGGGCGAGCCTATTGCCATCAACCGCGTACAAATCCAGACTCCATGGCTGAAACTAAGAAATTTCTGATAGAATAACCCAATAACACTTTACAGAACTTGGAATCGAACCCAGGACCTCGTACTCAGCAGTTTACGACCACTAGACTAACGAGGCAATCATTAACGTTTAAATGAAGACGGATTGAAGAAAGGATTTTAGCTTTTATCGAACTTCTTAACATCATCATTCATCATTTCAGCCCAAAAGACGTCCACTGCTGGACTTAGGCCTCCCCTAAGTGTCGCCACATTGACATTTTGGGGGGATTTGCCATAATCGCCACGCTTGGCAGGCGGGTTGGCGATCGCAGTACGGTTGTTACAAAAGCAAAGAGAATGCTGCTGCCCATTCTTCAGCAAATCCCTTAGTCGCCTCTTACGACACCCACGGGAAGATAGATAGAGAAGATATGGGATGGTGCTATTCTTTACGTCCGACACCATACAGAGCTTCTTAACAGGAAACCATTTATTTTAATTGATCAGTTAAAAATAAGGACCGACCGAAGGTTCGGTTTCGGCTAAAAAATCTGGTTTCGGCCAATAATTGGCCGAACCTTCGGCCCCGCCGAAACTAGGTGTTCGTGAATTCTCACGCATCATTCGGCTAACTTCGAGTGAGTGACCGTGATTGCCAGTTGAGTTCACTAGCCGGCGCAGTCCGCAGTCGTGACGATTTGAGGTTACGTGGTTTTTTTCGCGCAAACAGGTAAGTATAAGTTTTTACTTATGATTAATGATGATGTATTTTTACAACATTCATTAGAGTCTTGTCCTACAGTGGAAAAACTTTCTTAAGAGCGTTTACACCTTATGGCATTTCAAACAAACTTTCAAATCCTTATTTTCCGAAATGACTGAACCGATCTAAATGAAACTTCATATGCATAAGCAGGATACGTAAGTCTAAAAAGTTACTAAAAAACATTTTCGAAATGTCTTTTTAAAAAAAAAATTGGGAATTTCTGTTTCTATAGATAATTTATAATCGGTCTAATTAAGGTGTAACAATATTTTTCGAAAATGTTTTTAATAACTTTTTAGACCTATGTATTCTGCTTATGCGTATAAAGTTTCATTAAAATCGGTTCAGTCATTTCGGAAAATAAGGACTTATTTGTATGAAATGTCGTAAGGCGTAAACACTCTATCAATAAGTTTCGGTTTGGGCCGAAACTGGGACAAAGACCGAAGGTTCGGTTTCGGTTTCGGCTAAAAAACCTGTTTCGCTCGGACACTAGTTAAAAACTTGTATATTATCAAGTTCAAGTTTTCCATGTGAGGCAGGTAATTTATCGGCAAAACAGTGTATTGATAATTAATTTTTTGGAGCATTGTTTTTCACTCTCGTAGCTTTATTTTCGTGTTAAAAAATCATGAATGTTTAAGGTGGGAGTGCCAAGGTAGCCCGCGAATTTTTTTTTTTTTTTTTTAAAAACTTTGACCCACACTAGGAATTTCTCTTGTATCGTGGGTGCGTTTACAAACATTTAAATTCACATACACAAACAGCCAGACCCGGAACAACTATCTGTAGACCATACGAATATTTATTCCGTGCGGGGATCGAACCCGCGGCACGCAGCGCAGCAGTCGATCGCTCAACCACTGCACTAACCGTGCCGTCACAAATTCAAATAGTCTTGCGTTTCTTGCAATTTGCCTATCAGTCTCAGTCTGTTTGTTGAACAAAATATGATTCGCGAAGTCATTATCAGCTATAAATGATTTAATAAATCAGTTTGCTGAAAAAAAGGCAAGGAGATTGTAATATTTAAATTGAATTGTTTGTAAAAATTTTGGAAAAAGTGACAGATGAATAAATACTTCTTTTATTAATTTTATGCAAGCATTTTTTTTTCCTTTTGTGAGAAATCTTTACCCTTCATAAAGGCCCCCAAACAATGTTTTATACAGGGCCCCGGCAAGGCACGCTACGCCACTGAGGGTTGTATTTAATGATTATTACTCAGTTAAGCCTTAATGACCTGCAAATTGCAAAAAAACGTAAGAAATTTTGAGTCATTTGCAGTTTAGCGGATTACTGTGATTAGATCTTTCACAGTGATTTTACCTGTCATTGAGCGCTGTCAAACTCACAGTGAGCTTTATTTTCGTTGTTATAAGGTTGCTATTGGGTTTTTATATAAACAAGATCAGTAATCAGACCTGAATTAAGGTAGGATAAAATAAAATAAGAGTCTTAACTAAAAACTGGTTTATTAAACGTTTATAAATACGTATTAGCTACAATTTGATCAGTAATAATCTGCGTTATCAAATCTAAACATATGCGGCTCGACGCCGCGACTGCCGGTGCCTCGTATGGTGAAGATAGCGCCCCCTAGCGACTCGGCGGCAGTGTCGAGCTTGTCGCGTGATGACGTCACGAACAACTCGTCCAGGTTGGGCCCGCCCCAGCATACTGACGTCAGTCGAGAGGCGGGGAGCTTGTAACCGAACACTACTTGCCGTGTTTCGGGGTCTATGTGTAATATCTGTAGGGAAAACACACACGTAGTAATTTTTCAGATATGTTTTTGTACCCTATCACAATGTTGTCCTATTTATCCCAAAGGTTGACTGGTAGCGAATGCCTTGTGGGATTAAGTCTGTCTATGTACCACCATTGTACATGATGTTTAAATAAAAAAATATCGAAATGAGTTGGAGAGCCTCGTTTTACTGGCCGTAAGTGCGACTCCTAAGACTGGGATTGGGGTTTTACATTTGAGCATTGTCAGTAGCAGCGCAATGTATAGATGTAAGTCCAGACAAACTACTGGATTAGATTTTTTGGACATTGAACCTTACGGCGAATACGCCATAATTACGAGGTCAACTATACCTACATTCTACACCTTTTCGGTGGTACACGTAACTGGGTTTAGATTCAAGATTCTTTATTTGCGTTAAATATGGTACATTATGGTCTTATCAATTAAAATGTTTCACATATTTCGCTGACTTATTTCAGCATGCAAACTTATAATTAGATTAAAATACCTAACAAAATGTTTTCGTAATTTAGGTATCAAACTTTTAGACCTAGTTACAAATTTTACAATACATTAAATTTTATCCTTGATGGCATATAGGCCCATGTACCTATTTTAAATTCTAAAAGAATACTCTTAGAATTTAAAATAGGTACATGGGCCTATATGCCTCACTTCTCTTGCGATACTTCCTAGATACATGCGTTCCTCATCCAGATGTTTCTCGCAACTTTGTAATGTCGTCAAAGTTGTTATACCCATCATATCACGCCTGTAATCCCCGAAGGGTTATGCAGATGTGTCTCTAATAGTACACACACATTTCACTAGTTATGTTTTTAGTCCCATTTAATATGGGGCAAGCCTATTGCCATCAACCGGGCACAAATTCAGACCCCGTGACTGCTACTGAGAAATTCCTGATGGAAACCTCGAAAATACTTTTCCCGATCTGGCAATTGAACCCAGGACCCCATGCTCATCAGTCGAGCAGTTGGTAGAAAACCAGTAGACCAACGAGGTAGACAAAGATGTTATAATGTGCGCTATACTCACAGTGCCCCCGAACATAAGCGCTACCCACAGGTCCCCGCGGCTGTCTATAGTCATGCCGCCCGGCATCGCTTCCTCGTATCCCAACGCTGCTATATCTATCACCGTCCGGCGACCAGCTGTTAACATAAACAGTTATATTGCTGCTCTGACGATTGTATGATATCAGAAGAGGGATGTATTGAAAAAAAAAAACAAGCAGACGGCGTTGTTTCCGCCTATTGCCACGCGCCAAAAGAACTATGACGTACTCTAACAGTAGTTTCATAAAAAGATTAACCGCACTGGTCGCTCTTCTACGTTAAGTCTTGCTTGCAAAGGTCATTCCGTGAATAGATGAGCGTTCATAACATACCAAGACCGCCCCCTATGCCTCGGCATCGTAAGGCCATTGGTCCCAGCTGTCATTCATAGCTGTTTGACAGTTGTTAGGGGAAGTCTGAAAGCAAAAAATCTAACAACGATTAACGACACCACTCAATATTTGGTTTGCGGAGGTCATAGTCTCTATGTAAAATACTGTTATTCATTCAGTTGCATCCGTTTAGTTTGGACACGATTCTAGTTGGGAAAATAGCAGATATCATCATCTGCCTAGCCTTTTTCCCAACTTTATTGGGTCGGCTTCCAGTCTTACCGGATGCAGCTGAATACCAGTATTTTACCACAACTCAGTTAGTACTGGGTAATCCGCTACCCCTTGGTTAGAGTGTTTGTTAAACTTTCGAGCCACTTACTACCCGTAACGACTCTCAAAAATCTACAAATGACAGCCGGAACCAACGGCTTAACGTACTTTCTGAGGCACGGAAGAAACTCGGTATGTAATAATGGTCACCCACCCACAGACCGACCTTGGCGATCGCGGCTTAACCTTGAAGATCGACTCGTGCGGCTATTATTATTTAGCCACGAGAAGGTAATTGATTACATACTCAAGTCTCCCCTCTGCATATCAAAGTCGAACGCTTCAATCTTCTGCGTGGCCGAGTCGATGTAATACAGTATAGTGTTGTTGAGCGACCACGCGATGCCGTTTGAGATGGAAACAGGACGCAGTTGGACGCGAGGCTGCGTAAAGCTCTCCTGCTCCACGCTGTAGAAGGTCGCCTTGTCGGGGACCACGTCGTCTCCTGTTTGAGGGCCTTTTGTACCTGTTGGGGAAACAAATGGTTGGGTTAGAACTTTAGAAGGCTGAACTGCACAGCTAACAGATTTTTTGTCGTTAGACAATTTAATTCAAACACAATATTAGCGTTAGGTTTGACCATTAAGAATTAGATGCATTTTTGTGCCCGCTGAAATATTAGAGCAGTGAAATCACAGTGATAATATATCTGACTTGTGCGTTTTGGGATGATGCGCAGTAAATAGGCATTTAGCGAAGCACATTTATGTAGATATTTCGATCCACCGTAATATAGGCTGTCATCGTACGCCTGCCCTTATATAAATTTATTTGGTATTTGCGCATCATATCTTCTTTCTTCTTCCATACTTCTCTATTACTCGTCGTCTCATCGGACACATCCTTTCTAGCCATTCACATCCTTCACACAGTCAATTAATCATGTGGACTGTCAAGCCCTATTAATGGGTGCTTTCGAAAGAAAATCCTATACAGGGTATAATGGACGGCCCTCCGCAAACTAATTCTGCATTCAGCTCCTTAACTTGAATCATATTCCACCGGATTTTTTCTCAGGAAACTTTTAGGGCTCTAAAAATCACGAACATACGAAACAGCCTTCGTATAGCTGGTTTTTTGATTTTAGCTGTATTATTCACATAAATGGAGTGCTACGTACAGAGAATGTAATTTCACATTGAAATAAAGGATAACTGAAAAAACGATAAAAAAATTAAAAATTCCAGTGGAATATGATTTTTCCGATGGAATTCAGATTGCGGAGGGCTGTCCCTTACCGTTCGTAAGAATCCGTTTTAATTGTAAGTTATACCTGCCCAAAATCGTCCTTCAGCGTCTGGTTTCCCTTCATTAATGACGTTGTCCGGTAGTCCGATGTCCACGGTGGTTAGTAGACGCATTGCATTGTCTCCCGCGACGGACCAGTCGAACAGGTACAGCGATGAGCGGGAGGCGATCAGCAGGCGATGGGTACCCGCGATCAGGGATACTACATTCACTTCGCCGTAGTCTGGAATTATCATAAACAGTGATAATATAATCAGAAGAACACTGTTAGTCTAAATCTGATAGAAGTTTCAGTTGTTCCAGCCAGGTTTGCAATTAGTTTTGTTTAAAACTACTTTCTTTTGTCACTCTTGACCCGCCAAGCACACAGATGATATGTGTAAGATTTTTCTGGCAAAATAAAAAGCCTCAACCTGGCTTTACTTGGCACGCGTTACGCTCGGCAACCAATCAAGCTATACCAAACCAATTTATACGGATCTCTGCATGTACGGAAAATCTATACAAAATGTGTAGCTTGAATTGTTGCCGTTTGTAGGTACTAATATATTTTTTCTGGATGAAGTCACGACATCGTACAAGTAGTTATCATATTTTATTATTCAGCAAAATTCTCTTGTGCGTTAATATATTATAGACTAGCATAGACTCGCGACTTCGCTCCGGTTTTAATTGGAAATTATCTTACGGGAAAGTTTTAAAGATGACACTCGGGAACAATGTAGCTTTCTTTCTTTTTACGGATGGGAATCATCAAATGACTCCTCCCGCTCTGGGCGGAGCGGAAGGGTGTCAGAGTTGCACTGATTAAAACCCATCCATGTTGCTTCTTAGCCCTTTGTGTTCCAGGGCCACGGTATCTCTTTCGAACAGAGTCACAGTCCCGCAGGCCTGGCAGGCGGGAATAACGTAGCTTACCTTTGGTGAAAGATCTTTTGGAATCGGATTATTAGTTTCGAAGATTACCCCCTTAAACATCGGAAACAATCGTATTGTACATTGCAAAAACGATTAACAAAAGTAATCCATAAAGAACTTGCAATTTCATCAAAAACATGTCAATTACATTTTCATATAAGGGTATATTTCGCGCCACGCCATGTAGACCAGGGTCGATAACTTTTAAAACCAAAAAAAATAATAGTAGGATGAAACCCATTAGAAAAGGAGAGGAATATTATAAAAATAAAAGGAAAAATAATTTACGGGCGATCTGAGGTCGGGAAAGGGATGGGGGTGAGTTTTTAAGGGTAAAAAACGGTTTTTCTCGATTTCCGGCAAAACTAAAAGTCCTATCGAAAAAAGTCAAATGGAAAAGTTGTAGGTAATAAAAAGATCTAAAACTTTTGTATTTACACTTTTTTTACATATCCTCCAAATTTATGTGAAAAATCCAAAAAACCAAGTTTTTGGTTTTTTATTTTTATCTTTTACAATTTTTTTTTGTTTTTAACGAAATTTGGTGAAAACTTACCTTTTTATGTCCCAAATACGCTGTAATTTATTTGATTAAAAATATTTATTTTTTCACCTTATTTTGAATTAATATCGAAAAAACACCCTAATTTTCAATCGAAAATTCACCCGTCAAAATATCAGCTTTTTTCAAAAAGTTGGTATGGTTTCTGTTCGTTAAAATCTCTACTTTCCGATGGTGAAAAAAAAATATGTTACTCTAGTAAATCTTCTCAGAAAATGCAAAAAATCAAAAAAAACTCAAATTCCCTCTTTTATTTCATTTACAGAAAATTGACATTCTGTTTCGTTGTCAACGATATAATTAATAAGATAATTAATAAAATTCTTAGTGTTTTCACACGCTGAGCGACCCCTTTTTCTTTCTGTTCTTTTGTTATAAAAATTAGCCATACAAGCAGTGTGATAATGCGCTTTTACTGCGACTAAATCAGGCACATTTTGCAAACAAGCTGAAATATTTTTATCGAAATCAGACATCAGACACATGAAATTTTTTCTTTTGAGATATTACCGAAAAATCCACCGCGGATAAAGCAATGAGATTCAAAATTAAATCCAAGAGCATCTTTAATTACTTCTTTTCCTTCCTTTGCTTTTTTTTTGTCTTGAACTACAAAATGTAGCTATTGCGGTCTCATCATTATATTGACTTTGACAACTTCGATGAATAAAAGCTGATGTCAAAGTCTCAATTTTTTTGTATTTATTGTCGATTCTTTTCTTGAAAGAATAATTCTTCTGAATCTCATTGCTTTATCCGCGGTGGATTTTTCGGTAATATCTCAAAAGAAAAAAATTCATGTGTTCAAAACAACGATACAAGAGATAATATATGACAGTATATTAAAAAACAGAACACATTAAATGATTTCGATAAAAAGATTTCAGCTCGTTTGCAAAATGTGCCTGATTTAGTCGCAGTAAAAGCGCATTATCACACTGCTTGTATGGCTAATTTTTATAACAAAAGAACAGAAAGAAAAAGGGGTCGCTCAGCATGTGAAAACACTAAGAATTTTATTAATTATCTTATTAATTATATCGTTGACAACGAAACAGAATGTCAATTTTCTGTAAATGAAATAAAAGAGGGAATTCGAGTTTTTTTTTGATTTTTTGCATTTTCTGAGAAGATTTATTATAGTAACATATATTATTTTTTTCACCATCGGAAAGTAGAGATTTCAACGGACAGAGACCATACCAACTTTTTGAAAAAAACTGATATTTTGACGGGTGAATTTTCGATTGAAAATTAGGGTGTTTTTTCGATATTAATTCAAAATAAGGTGAAAAAATAAATATTTTTAATCAAATAAATTACAGCGTATTCGGGACATAAAAAGGTAAGTTTTCACCAAATTTCGTTTAAAACAAAAAAAAATTGAAAAAGATAAAAATAAAAAACCAAAAACTTGGTTTTTTGGATTTTTCACATAAATTTTGAGGTTATGTGAAAAAAGTGTCAATCCAAAAGTTTTAGATCGTTTTATTACCTACAACTTTGACATTAGACTTTTTTCGATAGGACTTTTAGTTTTGCCGGAAATCGAGAAAAACCGTTTTTTACCCTTAAAAACTCACCCCCATCCCCTTCCCGACCTCAGATCGCCCGTAAATTATTTTTCCTTTCATTTTTATAATATTTCCCTCCTTTTCCAATGGGTTTCATCCTACTATTATTTTTTTTCACTTTTTATTATTTTTAAAGGCTTCTACCCTGGTCTAATGAGGCAAAAGTTGTTTTGAGTTTAGAAGAATTTATTTAATACTAACTTATGCCCACGGCATGGCCCGCGTTTTGTTCGGTAATTGTCCCACGGGATCTTACTACCGGGATAAAAGATATCCTATCTGTTATTCCAGACTATCTACCCCTGTGCCGAATTTCATCCAGATCTATTCAGTAGTTTTTGCGTAAAAGAGTAACAAACATACATCCATCCTCACAACTTTTGCATTTATAATATTAGTAGAATAATAAAACTTACTTATATGTTTAGTAACAATCTTCCCTGACACGTAGTCGAGTCGATGCACGTTGTTCTCCTTCACGTCCACAAAGTACAGGCTCTGCAGCTCAGGGTCCCACACCGGACTCTCTCCGTGCGTGAACAGCGCAGGAGTACCTGGATTGTCATGCGACGATACCTAATGGTTGTATCCTTATTAATTGATTGAGCATATAGGTCCGTAGCCCGTAGCTAAAAATAATAACAGCCGCACGGGTTGCCAAGGTCAGTCCGTGGGTGGGTGACCATCTATTATATGGGTACCGAGTTTCCTCCATACCTCGAAAAGCACGCTAAGTCGTTGGTCCCGCCCGGCTAGCATGTGAAGATCTTTAACATTCTAACTTTTGGAGTTCAGATAAGCAGGCAGTCGCTAGATGTAAAATACTGGTATGTAGCCGCATCTGGTTAGACTGGAAGCCATCCCCAAGATAGTTGGCAAAAAAATAAGCAGTTGAAAATTGCCCTGACTTGCCCTGGGCGCATAGGTCTAGGTCTGTCACGTCAAAGCAAGACATACAAATAACATAAGGATATCAAGACCTGTAGATTGCAAAACCAAAGTCTTGATCGTTTAGCTATTCCCTCGTTTTGCATTTTATTTCACATAGCTATGCTTACGACTCGGGTGTGGCTTAAGAGCGTTTATACCCTACGGCATTTCATACAAACTTTCAAGTCGTTATTTTCCGAAATGACTGAACAGATTTCAATGAAACTTCCTACGCATAAGCAGTATACATAGGTCTAAAAAGTAACTAAAAAACATTTTCGAAATGTCTTTTAAAAAAAATGAAGATAATTGGAAATTTCTGTTTCTATAGATAATTAAAAATCGGTCTAATTTAACTGTAACATTATTTTTCGATAATGTTTTTTAGCAACTTTTTAGACCTATGTATACTGCTTTTGTGTAGGAAGTTTCATTAAAATCTGTTCAGTCATTTCGGAAAATAACGACTTGAAAGTTTGTATGAAATGCCGTAGGGTATAAACGCTCTTAACAGGATAAAGTTAGAAATAAGCATAAAATGAAGTTTGAAAGTGGCGCTTGGTACAGAAACGAGGTGATGATCTTCAAACGCCTGAGCAGATTTTCTTGAAACATAGCTAAGAACACTTTCGATTAAGACACCTATATATGAATGTATACTGAAGGCCTGGCAGGATTAATAAAATTTAATGCGTGTGAAATTAGTTTTATCAGTTTTTTTCAGCCCAAAAATTGCAATATTGGAACACATTTTTTTTCACTAACCTTCGTGCCTATAGAGTTTAAGAAATACTAATAAACTTCACTGTTAAAATATAAATAAATAACATGGAAAATACCTGTAAAAGCTGTGTATTAGTTTTACAAGAACGTATTTTATGAACAGGCGTAATGAGTACTTACCATAGAAATTCTATAAAATGGTTCCTGGGACTCCGAAGCAAACGAATAATAAATTATAGAAACCAAAGAAATTATCAAAAACATTATATTTATTTAAATCTTAAAATTTAAATTAAAAATAAAATTACTTCCGTGCAGTACTGCACCACAGATTGTTTTCTGTACAACTGTGCATCAAATGTTTCCAAAACATGTCAAAGCAATAAAACGGATAAAGGGTTTTTTCTGTGTGAAAAATAAAAGTGAACGTAAACAGTTAGCGGGGTCGTTATCGCGGGACAAAATGACAGCGCAGAGTGAAACAATACCATTCGACTCGATACCTTTTATTTCAAAACGTCGCGCTATGCTTAGCGGCGACCCCTACGGACGTGAACTTACAAATAAATGTTTAAGCTCAACCAAATCAATCTTACACCGCATTCTTCGTTCGCACAGATCATTCGTTCACAAGAATCTTATTTCATATTAATAATAATTTGAAAGTCTAAACTTATTAATAGTATTTGCTTAATCACTAAGTTGCAGTACGCGGTCGTCGATAAGGCACAAGGAGTTTTCAATACAAACGGCCAAATATGTATGAGTGACAAAGACGAGGCTCTACAAAGCCAATCTTTTTCTAAGACTCCGTGAGCCCTATCAACACCTTAGTAGTGCATATCTGCATGTGTCGAGACGAGCACAGGGGGTGTTACTATGACATCTTAAAGCGGTATTATTTTATTCTTATTTCAGTGTGGGAAAGAGACGGAGCTATAGAAGACGTCTAGCGCCATCTCTTTCTAACTCTGGATTAAGATTAAAACAATACTGCTTTAAGGCGTCATGGTAGGCAACGGGATGTGCGTTCGATAGTGAGATGTAACCGGTGTGGGGTGGCGGCACTAGGCGTGCGGCGGCGGCGTGGGCTCGGGCGCGTCCGCCGGCGCCGCGCCCGCCGCCGCTGGTACGCCCGCCGCGCCCGGCGCCGCCACCGCGCCCGCGCCGCCGCTCTCCGCCTGGATCCTGTGCCACACATACACACTGTTAACTACACCATACACCTAGGACGACCTCATCCTACTGCGACTGCTCTCATATCTTGATAACTCAGTACAACCTTTCTTAAAAAAAATTGTAACTATCCCACAACCAGCAAGGAGCGAGTAGAATTCTAGTGAGTATTCGGCGGTGTGAACAGTCAACGATCAACTATTCATATTTATATCTCTTTTACTGTCACAAGCCCTACAGTATTTTAAACGTTTCTTGAACAGAGCAGAAAGTAGTTGATAAATATTCTCTTCCTCGTCCATAGTGAAAGAAATACCTTATATAATTTAAAATAAACATTGATTTTAATCAGGTGAAAAAAAAACTAAACACCATAAACTATGTAACCAAACCTAACAATTATGTTCTCAACAACAGGCTCACAAATAAAGCGGTCGCACAAATGCATTTATTTGTAAACACTTTACCACAAACAGTGTCAAACAATCGGGTTTGTTGCACAGCGAATATGATAAAACTGATTGTGTATATACGGCCGACTGACCGTATGCAAGGTCAATTCCAACGTTCTCAAATCTCGATATGACTAAATTCGCTTGCATGTTATGGTAGCCAGTCTGAGAGCTCTTTCTTTGCCTCCCCCGAGACATTATCATCTGCCTAGCCTTTTCCCAAGTATGCTGGGGTCGGCTTCCAGTCGAACCGGATGCAGCTGAATATATTTCTGTTCAGACTTTATGGCGGCTCATAAGTCAGAACACCTAACGTAAAGCTGTGCAGAACACAAGTTTAGGTATCGGCGGGCCACAGACGACGCATCGTCTTGACTGTAATTATAATGCCCAGATCGTCACTCGCAGCTAGCTTCCGAGCTGCCATAAAGTTTTTGAACAGTTGAAGCGACTGTATATCCAACCTCCACAGCCCAGTTAGTACTGGGTAATATGATATCCCTTGGTAAGACTGGTTGTCAGACTTTCGGGCCGGGCCGAGCCGAGTCTGTAACGACCCGAGAAGTAAATGCGACACGGTACGGAGCAAGCGAGGAACACCGAACTAGACGACCGCTACTACACAAGGTGTAAAATCCCTTCACGAAGCTCTCAACCAAGCATTCTGTACATCAGACACAGTAACTCTACGCAAAATTTTTGCTGGGATACGAATATTAATTTTTCGCGTAGGTCTCAATGTAACTAACTGAAAACACTGTGGTCGTGGAGGCATCAAACATGGCAGGGGTCGTGGAGGTATTTAAAGCTAAGTTATAACATAAAAACTTGTATCCAAAAATAGTTGGAACTTGGACTTCTAATATCTCCGTAACTAAACGGTTCCCAAGTATGGTCTAGAACTAAAAATATATCGCAATGACGGGCAGAACCTGACTACTGGTACTGGTAGTGGTACGGATACTGTTCATGCACAAAGCTGTATCCTCTTTGGCAAATATTCCTGTTAAAATAAGGTTTGCTGTAAGAAAACCCAATTCTGGGTTAAGCTCGCCGTTCTACATAAGCTATATATTATTTGTGTGTATATCTTTTAATTTTATGTGGAATAAGAATAAGAACCATAAGCTTTCGTAAAGAGTATTTTTATACTCATTATACACTCTCGCACTCGCTCCGCGCTCGCTCTGCCTTGGTGTCTCGGGGAGAGTGTACAGTATACAGACGCCAATACAGCTCCATTCCGCTTACCTCTGATGCGCTTGATGCCGCGCGCGGAACTCTGCAGCCTTCAGTTGTTCGAGGTGGAACTGTTGTCGCTCCTGGATCAACTGCTGACGCTGGTATTCCAGTCCTAGGACAAACGAACATTATTAATATTCATAATTTCTTATCTGTTTAAAAAAAGCTGGTGTATACCTCACACCTAATTAAGTGTGTATTATATTTATAAGTGTATTTGTTATAGTATCATGAGTTTTTTTTTTGTTTTTGGGATTCCATTTAATCAACCGCACGGCAGAAGTCGAACTAATACAAAATAAATGCTAGCAAAGTCAACATGATTACCGCGGACGTATGGTTGACTGACTGGCAAAGACAATATTTTGTATCTAAATAAGATACAGAATAAAACAACTCTTATAAAAAAATATTTCTAAAAACAAATTGTCTAAAGCCCCGGTACTGGTCCGTGCAGGTAACCGCTACATAAAGGAAGGGGGAAGAAGCAGGGGCTGGCCTTCTCAGTAGCGTTGTTCCCTTGCAAATACAGCAACAAATGACGGTCTGCCAGCGCTGATCGGAGCAGGTCAGAACTTGTGGTCGGCGCTGGTTCGTCATACAGTATCTCGACTAGCTGCGCGGACCAGCACGGACAAGTGCAGGCAGATGCATAGCAGCAGAGGATGACCCTTTCGAGTAAACTTATTTACCTTCCCGTTCCCTCTCCATAGTGGCCTCCAACTCTTCAAAGTGTCTCAGCTTAATCTCCAGCTTCTTCATCTGCGTCTCCACCAGTAGTGCCACCAGAGACTTGATCTTCCTCTCCTCGACACCGGCAAGGTGCTTCGCTTTGACAGCGGCCGCTGCCAGCGCTGCAGCGGCTGCGGATTGCAGTTTCGCGTCTACCGTCGTTGGGGCTGCTTCAGTTTTTTCTGTATTTTAGAAATAAGATGTTCAAAGTAATAACAATAGTACTCCCGACAGAATCTCAGCAGATAAGAGATATTAAAAAAAAGTTGTCAAAATAATGATAGGAGAAACAATAGTAACAATAGTAGGACATAATGTGGAGTGGAGAATGCCAGACAAAACTACAGAAAAGGCAGGTGTGGAAAGCCATTTTGGAGGCCATTTTACAGTAGTGAGCATGTTATAGCTTGAAGAGTAAAACTTTTTAAAGAAATCGGTGTAAATACATGAATAAAAAATAGTGCGTGGAAAACTCCACGGACTATTTTTTAAGATAAGATAATTTATTTGCTTAAAACATGGTATACAGAGGTTTTATTATAGCATATGAGATCATACATGTTTTGCTTAAAATTAAAGCATGCAAACATAAACGAAAAACAAATTTGAATTGGTGAACATTACAATTTATGTTCAAAAAAATCTTTAACACTATAGAAATTATTTTCGCTCAGCCATTTATACAGTTTAATTTTGAATAACCTGCAATTTAAAATTTTTAATACATTAGGCAGCTTATTATAAACACGCACACACATAGCCAGACAGCTTTTATTGTTTTTTCTCCGCGCGGAAGCAGTGAAACTTCGTAATGTGGAAATGACTGCTTTCATACCCCCTCCATGGTAGCGTTAATCGTTTAACGCAACCTTGTTGGAAGTCGCATAAGAAGTACCACTTCAAAAAAAAATTGGTGCTGGTGGAATACATAACCTTCTCCTTTTTAGAAGTCTGTTAAAAATTAAATAAAAGGACACAGTGAATTAAATAACAAAGCCCTAAACTTAAATCCTTACATTTAAGGATATTTAATTTATTGATAAAATAAATATCCATAAATAAATACCAATTGTATTGTTTGTAGTAATGGTGTTTATAACTTACCAGGTTGAGCTGCCGGTTCCTCCTTAGGTTCCTTCTCAGCTTCAGGGGCGGGCACAGCGGCGGGTACGTCTGACAGTTCTTCCTTTACTTTTGGCTCGCCTTCCTCTACTTCCATAGGTTCTGCCTTGATGTCTGATGCACCGGGCTCCTTCTTGGGTTCAGCTGGACATTAATATTTTTGAGTATTAATTAGTATACCAGTTATTTACGGGAGGAGCACGTTAAGCCCTAGGTCTCAGCTGGGACCAAGGGGTTTAGTACTACCCAGTATTAACTGTTGTGGAAGTCAGATAGGCAGTTACTCCATGTAAGATACTGGTATTCAGCTGCATCTGGTTAGACTGGAAGCCCACTCTAAAATATTTAGGAAAAGGCTAGGCAGATGATTAGTTATTTACAAGGTAGGTGACCTTGTAAATAACGAATCATATGCCTAGCCTTTTATTTTTATTTATTAAATTGTTGTTTCATGAAATAACAAGATGGCGATTTCTCGTAAATCTTACTGACGTAAAAGTGGACAATCAGAAACTGTGAACATGATTAAATTCTATACAAGGTGTAAGGGACATTTTGTCAGGAAACTTTTTGGGCTCATTTGCGGAGACGTGGCGCGTCGTGCGGCGTGTCTCCATAAATTAGCAAAAGTCATGGACATCAAACTGCCCTCGTATTGCTGTTTTTTTATTTTTTTGCTGTATTATTTACATAAATGGAGTGCTGCGTCCAAAGAATGTTATTTTACATTAAATAAAGGAACTTAATTAATTAATATTGAAATAAAGGAATAGTAACTGAAAAAATTATAATTTCCTGAGAAAAAGTCCGGCGGAATATGATTCAAAATTAGGAACTGAATGCACCCTGTCACTTGGCAAAGCGCTTTCCCTTATAATCTGTATTTAGACATATGTATACAGGCTGAATTTTTCAAGTGGACGCCCACTTGAAAATTCACCCAATAAAGAGTAAGTATATTAAAGAGTATAGTTACCTGTGGGCGAGAGGTCGGGCGCGGTGCCGGCGATGCCGGTGGCCGCCAGCGCCGCGGCCGGCCCGTGCGCGCCCGCCGCCTTCACGTGCGCCTCCATCATGGCCGCCGGCACCTCGTCCTGACAAACATATCAACTATTTACTCATCCAAACTACAGCACAGCTAGGCCCACTTTCCACTAAATTAGACGACGAGAGCTACACGACCAGAGTGTTGCGGATATCAGTTGTCGTTTCCCAGGATTAGTTTTTGCTTAAGCGAATCACACACAGCGAGCCGCCGCGGGTCGGGCGCAGGTGTCAGACCTCTGTATTTCATGTTCTTATATGGACGACATCACACAGTGCGCGTGCTCGGGTCGGGTGAAGCGGGGGACGCGCGAGACACTCTGTTTGTGGGGGCGGGCGACATGCGCGCGCACCCGCGCATCTCCCGACCCACGCACGACCCGCGCGCACTTTATAGAGTCAGTTCACACAGAGACGCGACGCAACACGACGATACTTGAAGAGGCCAGTGATTTCGCCGCGAGACTCATCGCAACGTCGCGAGGCGCATCTTAAAATCGTAGGAAACACGACGCCGCGCGGTGCAGCGGAACGTGTCTACATTCGCCACGTGCTCCCGCCCCGCCCCGCATCCTCCCGCAGTCTACCATTTGCAAGTCGCCACGGGGCAGCCTCAGCTATGGCGAGCGGCGATGCGCGGTCTCCCGCTGCGTCGTGCGGCCTCGTGAGGTGCAGCGCCGCTCATGCACGCCGTGCATACCGACGACGCACCGCTGCAGCGCTGCATGGCGCAACGTAGTCTGAATTCTCACAACGGAATGTGTTTCTTTTCGTGGAGAAAATAAAGTTATATTTTGAATCGCTTTTTAAAAGTGTGCGCGCATCGTCGCGTCGCTCAGCGTTGCGTCGCGTCGCGTCTCAGTTTGAGCTGACCCTTAGGTGTGTGATGCTCTTTAGAATTACTTACTTTGATACCTGATTGCCGGTTTCGTGAAGGGTCTGTTTACACCTTGTTTAATCTCACCTTGATAGCGGCGAACTCTTCCATGGCTGCTCTTGTGGCCTTGGACGCTATGCGTGGGTCCACCACGGACGCTAGGAACGCGACCGTGGACATCACAGGGTTGCCTGTCTTGCTGAACGGGATAGGCTGGTAGGCTAGCGGGCCAAGTACTCCACCTGTGGCGTAGCAAAATAAAATAATAAAGTCTAAGAACAGCTCAAACAAATGAAATGAACATTTGATACATACACCCGTTCTAGTCTCTCAAACTGAACGCAAACATTTCAAATAAACCAGTTACTGGGGCGCTTTTAAAATGTGAAAATATCAATCAGTCAACGATGAAGCCACAGTCCCGTCACACCTACTCTACCACTGACAGCAACAAGCCAACAACAGCGGGTATTGTATTGGATATAAAGATCATTGATTTTGACGGAGATGTAAAACTGGGGGCATGATAGGACTGTATTATATCTTTCATAGAAATTGCTTGTGGTCACTTCATGTGTGTTCATATATTTCGGCATTCAATGCTAGAAACACGCGTGTGGCGACTTCTGTATTATATATCACGCTGGTGTCCGCAAATCGTCGTCCATGGCGCGAATTTTGACTACCAGCGTCGGGCACTAGCTACTCGGCAGTTTGGTGAACTGGACCTATTTGGCGCAGCCGTGAGAGACACAAAATATAATAATATATTTTTATGTTCTGTTTAGATTTAAGTTTTTTTTTTTTTTTACTTTTTTTTGTGTTCACTTGTGTCACATGTGCTAAATAAATAAGTGTGCATGCTGGCAACAAAATGTGTCGTGTACCAGCTTGCGTGTCGTGCAGATAGGGCTCCTCGATGGGCAGGCGCAGGAAGTGCAGGATGCACTCGTCCTGCGTGCGCGTGCCCACGTGCGCCGCCACGCGGTTCCAGTCGTCGCGGTGCAGCTCCAGCGCCTCCAGCAGCAGCAGCGTCTCCTGCTCCGTCCAGCCGCGACCGCGCACTCCGCCGCGGTACTGGAAGGACAAGGAAAATACACTACAGATATTGGTTATGACTCGCGAGTTCCCGAAGTATTGACCATACTCTCCGCTCCAAGAATACGGTTCCGACTACGACAACGACTGGATGGTGTGCCCGCCAAAGTATTGGTACTGGCCCTGAAGGTCGCGATGGAGGATCAGCTTAGGAAATTGTTCGTGTTTATTGAAGCGGTTCCCTAAGGTGTGGATAGAGGGCCACTTGGTTTTGCTGGAGAAATCGGGTTGACCCCAGAACTTGCCCTTAGCGTATAGACTGATAGTGTTGCTGGAAGAGGCGGGGAACATATTGAAGAAGATTGTCGCGTGTTTCCCATCGCTCAGCACTTAAATAACGACGGCACGTTCTACGCCAAAAAAGGTTATGCCTATACCCAGCAGGGCGTGAATTCAGGCTATGGATGATAATGATGGCATCGCAACTTCTCCGGCACCATATCTAAGTACATCAATTTAGGTGAGGAAGTTATGTCCAGTTACCTGGTCGAGCTTGAGCCCGGAGGCGGCGGCGAGGTCGAGCGCGGGCTCGGGCTTCACGGGCGCCACGGGAGGTGCCGCGCCTGCCTCCGCGCCGTTCGGGAGCCCCGGCTCCACCTTCGGCACGTTCTCCGCTGAGGGTAATATTTCATAATCATATTAATTGGTGGTAACC
This sequence comes from Cerastis rubricosa, assembly GCA_949152445.1. Taxonomy (NCBI): domain Eukaryota; kingdom Metazoa; phylum Arthropoda; class Insecta; order Lepidoptera; family Noctuidae; genus Cerastis; species Cerastis rubricosa. The sequence continues at coordinate 9,533,824 of OX424547.1, forward strand.
AATGGGAATCGTGATTCCACCACTCCAGAGTGCTAAGTAAATAATCATGGATATGTCTATACAAATAATATTGAAAAAACAAAATGGCAGCGTCAGTTCCGATTATGGCAAACCACTCCGCAATTTAAAATTTCACCTTAGTGTTAACAAAATAAAGATGATGTTGCTTACCCGGCCTTGGCTGCGTGGGCCTTGAAACGAGCGGCTGCAGACCGGACGGCGTGTCGGACAGTACGTGGAAGTGCGACGTGGGCGGCGGACCCATTGCAGTAGGGCGGGATTCTGCCTCCAGCTAGAAAATATAAACAAAACGGTTAAAACACAGAAAAATTAAAAACGAAAGAAATTATTTATTGAGTACCAGCTTTTGCCCGCGGCTTCCGTTATGGTCGGAAATCATCCCACGGGAACGTTTAAAATTAAAGACCGATTAATCAGGTTAAAATTTTAAATTAGTAACCGGTTAGACCTATAAAGTAATTTGAGTTACCATTTAAATATCGCTAATTAACGAGAATGTATGAGATAAAGTACCGAGCGCGTGCTAACTCCGTCACTTTCTTTTCTTTCGTTTTATGTACAAAATTTACTCTTTGCGTAAACCGATTTATTATAGGCTGATTTAGCTACGACCTCCTTTCAAAGTCTCACAAACAATTCCTGTTGCGTTGCTGCCTCTGACAAGCCTGTCAAAGTCACAATGATCTTTATTCCCTAAAAAATAAAGTTAACTAATGGGTATGCAATAGTCCTCACCTGATAGTTGACGAGTCCCCACTGCTCGAGGAAGCCATGCACGCGCATGATAGCGCACACGTCTCCCGCCAAGTTGCGGCGACACGCTGTACTGGTCAAGTACTCCGTTGGGTTAAGTCGGTATGTGTCGATCATGAAGTTCCTGAATAAAAGAAAAACATTTGAATCTACACTTTAATATTACAAAGCCGAAGAGTTAGTTTGATTGAACACGCTAATCTTAGGAACTACTGGTTCGAATTGAAACATAGAAATAAATTAATTTTAGTGTTGGATAGCCAGCCCATTTATCGAGGAAGGCTATAGGCTATATGACATCACGCTACGACCAATAGGAGTGGAGCATCAATGAAAAATCTTGCAAAAATGAGGGAAATTTATTCCTTTAGACGCAGAAGTTGCGCGGGTCAGCTAATTTTACCCCCCCGACCCTTGCTCGACGAGCCAGCCCGCGCCGCTGAGCATGTAACGTTAAATTCCCTAAATAATAATATTATGACCCAGCCTGTCCCTTGCTGCCCACCCCTCAATGACGCCCTAAGCCAAGGTCCGAACCCCACAGGGGGTGCCCTTAGCGAGCGGTCATTTAATTGTACTTAGTTTGTAAGCCCTGGCTGGGGGCCTTAAATTCATTTGAGGTCACCACAGGATTGCCCGGTTGAGCAGAAATAACCTTAGCAGGTTGATCTGCGAGTGGCCAAGTCAAAAAAAAAAAAAAACAGCTAATTTTGTATTAAGTCGGAAGTTGATGAACGCAGAGGGAGAGGAAGGCCAAAACAGAGATGTATGGATTGTGTGAGAAATTATGTAATAGAGAAAGGAGTAAATGATGCCGTGATGCCTGACAGGAGAGAATGGAAGAAGAAAACGTGTTGCGCCGACCCCAAGTAGGATGGGACAAATCAGGAAGATGGTGATGATGATAAAGCTGTATTCAGACCGCATAGTGCAATCGATACGCTCGTAAAACAACCATCACAATCAGCCTACAGTTTCCCCTGTTCCACTGGATTTATTCTTTGAGAGGGAGTGTGTTGTAATCCACCACGTAGGCCCAGTGTGGGTTCTAGGTAGGAATACATCGTGAGGAACATGTCTTCCTTACGATGTTTTCCTTTTTCGTTTTGAAAACAGTTGTGATGAAAACAAAATGATCGAATCTGTTTGGGTTCTAACTCATGATCTACAACTGTTCAAGTCGAGAAATTAAAAAAAAAACATGTCTAGGCTCATATCACAACACATAAATGGATTTTGAAACCCAATAATAAATACAACTTCAACACACAAATTAGTCATTAATCATATTACAGCACGAGTAGCATGGCCACTGTAGAAATGAGTTTTGTCTACGGAAGAATCGACACAATGACAGATAGACAATGACAATGTGTCAGTTGGTCGATTCTTCCGTCGAGATAGCACGTTTCTAAGGTGGTTTACTACGCGTGCAGTAGTATCTTACGTGCACTCTATGTAACTTATCATTTTTTGGCCACCACAGCTCTCCTCCAAAAATTCCCAACTTCAAACTGACCTGTAAGCGAGATATATCTCCGGGGTCTTGGACTTGTTCTTGCCGTTGAAGAACTCTGGCAGCGCGCGCTTCTCGATGGTGTGTATCGAGTTGTAGTCGAACCACGCCGAGTACGACGGGACCACGATGTGATGCGTCTGGTCTGTAACGTTGTCTTCTAACTCCTCCTTGGTTAGCATCTCCTGTGAGAGTAGTCATTTAGGTTAGTCAACTTGAAAAGCTGGACCAGTCCAGACCACTTACTTTTGTATACCGGGTGCTAGTCAGATTGCATTGGGCAAAAGAATATGTAACTTTACAAACAAACCACCGATACCTAGCCTCATAGCAACGGATCAACGCATTGTATGCCAGACTTGCGTTGCGACGACATACGACGTCGTATGCACTAGTTTGCCCCTCTAGCAGTGGCATACTGTCCGTCGTCGCACTGGAGCTCCGACTGCTTCGTCTCTCGTCCGTTGCAACGACGCAACGCATTAAGTGACATGTCATTAAAAAAATATAATTATGTAAAACGACGCGGCGTTGACGCAGCGTCGAGGCAACGTAATGCAACGTGCTGATGCGTCATTAGTACGATAGCTAGCCCAGATCATAATAATATGGGATTTCAACTGAATTGTAGTTGTAGGGTACCTGCGTGTTGGAGTCGCTGTGCTTGCCCTGCGAGTCGTCGTGCGCGTCCAGCGGCGGCGCGGGCGTGGCCGGCGCGTCGGGCGGCGCGGCCGGCTCGCTCGCCGGCGCGGACGCACTCGCAGCCGCCGCTATAACAGTATGTAAGCACGTTAAGTAGCTCCCATTGTCAATATCACAACGGTAGGAACGACAATAGATAAAAACAAAATCGCTAAGTCTGTCTGTGTGACCTCTTAGTTGACACAAACTACACTATGGATGTTGTCATAAATCAGTGTTTTTTTTTTCGGAAAGCTACAAAACAACGAAAAACGGGGAAACTGTGACGCAGACGAAGTTGCGCGGGTCAGCTAGTAGATAGTACTCACGCTCAGCAGGTCGTTCGCTCTCGGGCGTGGGTGCAGCGTCAGTGTTGTCTCGGGACGCGTTGTCCTCTTCCTCGTCCACGTCGTTGTCTCGACGCTTGGTGATACGACTGTTGGACAAATTGATTTATTATTGATGTGCTAGCGTTCAGCACAAATAAACACAAATAATGTGGTGTATTGGTGGTATGAGAATGCGGTGTAGAAAATTCCCTTAAAGCGTGGTAGTACTTCAATTAGTCGAACTACCAACTTGCTGATTGCCTAGTATTTTAACCACGGCAATTGCTAAGTAAATTTTAATGCTGATAAGATATAAGAAGGTGGAAGAAAATTTTCCAAGAAATAGACGCAGAAGAAATATTTTCGAGAACTAAATGGCGAGTCACCTGTAAGCGAATCTGCATACCAGGGGGCCTAAAATGGTCGCTTTAGCAGAATCATAATAGGATAACAGTATGAATCACAGCAATCGCGAGTCAGTTTATAATATGAAAAGAGGAGATTCATTGATGACTCTGCCCTGGAGTGTAAATGTGGTGCTGTGCCAGAAACGATGGGGCACTTAATATCGTGTCCTGCGTGTACTGTTGTTTGTTCATTGCAGGAACTGATGGACTACAAAGGGCGCCAAACTAGTGGCTCAGTTCTGGGCCGACACAATTTAGATTGTCATCGACACGCTAAGAAGAAGAATTTATAATATTAACTGCATCTGTAATCATTTTAAGAATTGTAACGTAATTCATATTATTATCCTATAACGATTCTGATAAAGCGGACATTTTGGGCCCCCGGTAGGGGGTGACAATTTAGAGTAATTCTCACCAATTAAGAGTATTTGTCGGTAAGACTGGTTGTCATGTCAAGAGATTCATGTCACGAGATTCGAGCTTTAACTACACTACGTAATGATTAATCCGACAAACCACCTCGGATTGTACCCCTAACTACTTGTATCCAGAGTAGACATACCTCTTTCTCTTGCCATGTTTCAGTGGCGGTGGAGAGGGCGAACGCTTCCTTTTGCTGCCTTTCTTAGACTTGCTGGACGGCTCCGCGCCCGGAATCAGATCGTCCACTGATAGACGCAGTTTGTGGACCTAGAAGAATAAAATATCGTGTTAATCGGTAATGGTACATGGGAAGTTCATGTTTGCATATTCAAGGGGCGATAGTCGTTAACTACAACAGTCGAATGCGTGTAGGCCGCGAATAGCCGGTACTTGCTCTCGGTATGATACCAACGCGCATTTTAAGTCGCTGGGCTAGCGCCTGATCTCTTTCTAGTCGTGTCGGATCGCCGTCCCAACTTTCATAACAAGAGAGAAGAGAGTTCACCTGTGTTTGTGCGTTTGTGCCCATAATATCATAGCGTCGATGACTGCCTCTACTGGGATTAGACGCCATGACCGAAAACGGACAGGAGAATTACTACTAGGGGAGAGTGTTTCGTTTTACCTGACTACTCTGAGTCTCTTTTAAAGTCCAGACATAATCTTGGTAAAATCACATGAGGAGTATGCAGATTAGCACACATATTTGAGTGTACCAGGCCAGTGTTGTGTGAATGTGTTACCTTCTTCTTGCCGTTGGCGTCGAGCTCGTAGTCCTCCTCGTTCATCCACTCGTTGTACTGCGGCAGGTCGAGCGCCCACGACGCCGACACGCGCCACGGCTCCGCGCGGCTGCACTCCCAATTTGCGCTCTCGGGCACGTCCACCTATAAACATCACATGTTCAATGAACCAATATAAAGTCATTTTAATTGTAGACTTATATGTATGCGAATCACTTATAAGTCTACAATTAAAATGACTTTTTTTGAACTTCAAAAGTTGCTTAAGACTATCCCCAATGTCTACCTATCTATTGATGTTCTCTGGAGGTAGTATAAAACCGAATTTGGGTCCGTTTCCACCAAGAGGAAAACTCCTCGCGCAGTTTTTTGATGTCACTGAATTAATGATTATCAGTTTTACCTATATCTCGCTTGGTGGAAACGGACCCTTTAATTAATCAATGAATCAACTTAGCATATCGCAGTCTACTGCAGGACATAGAAAGAAAGAAAGAAAGAAAAAATGTTTATTTGACGTCAGTCACGCACACACACAATAATAATATTAAAAAAGTTACAGAAAAAAGGAGAATATACATAGTGTGCTGTGTGCCTCACGGCTGCGCCAAAAAGGTCCATTTCAGCATTCATGCCAGACAGGTAATGCTGTCTGACGCTGGTCTTCCAACATAGGGCCATCCTTCCATAACCAGTGTGACCAAGCCATCTTTTTAGGTCGTTAGTCCAGCTAGCTGGGGGTCCATATACAAGGGATTCTCTACATCAAACTAAGTAACTGTACGCAAAAAATATTTCTGGGAAACGACCCTTTTTTTTGTGGGTTGTTGGTGTCAAAAATAACGTCCTACTAAAATACTAAATACTAGTTGTAGCTATAAAAAGTTGTCATGACAACTTTAAAAAAATGTTAATGTTATAACTTTACTTTGAATGCTTCCATGACCCCGGTACTACCCAATGCATGCATCAGCACAATGTTTTGAGTGCGTTACACTGAGAGTGAAAAATAACGTTGTACGGTAGGACGTAAAACGTTATTTTTGACACCAACAACCCAAAAAAAAGGGTCGTTTCCCAGAAATATTTTTTGCGTAGAGTTACTTATGAAATTATGATCTCCAATATCTCTGTAACTAGAAGGTTTCCAGGTATAAGTAGGGTACGGAAAAATTAAAAAAAAAACACAATGTTGGGAACAAATGCCTTCTGCCTTCGTCAAAGGTGTTTCACCCTATATTTTTAATATGATGAGCAATCGTACCGGCAGCTCAGTCTGCGCCCAGGTGTCGTGGCTGTCGGGCAGGTAGTACCAGTGCACCAGCACGTGGTTAGAGCGCCGGAACACCGGCCGCGCGTACTCCTCCTCCAAGGGATCCACTGTCGGGTACACGATGTGCGTCGCCTCCTCTTCGTCTTCTATAAGCATAAGCATAGCATGATCAGCTTATAATGTTCCCTCTGCTGGGACGCAGCTGGATGGATGGAATTGAACTGGACGTGGAATTCAAAAGAAATGGCACACACATAAACTCGGAAAGGGATCGTCAACATATTAACTCGAGCCATTCAGTATTCTTTGTATGAAAATCCCTACTGTAACGCACAATAATCGGAATCGTAACGTAATAGCCTTGTGTTGGGACTAGTTCAAAGTTATAGGCGATGCGATGACGATCCCTTTCTGAGTTGATATGTGTCATTAAGCCACCATGCTTGCCCAGAGCGGGTGTGTAGTTGTCACAAGTCTTTTGTTTTGTTTTTAGGACATGTCGGTTTCCTTAGCGGTCTTCCACACTTTATTTCAATATACAATACATGAGATTGTAAATTGTCTGTGCAGAATACGACTTTTTGATATGAGACTTCAGCGAAAACAACGATATGTCAAGAAAAAAGTTGAATGCATCAAGAGCTCAATTTGGAGAAAACAAAATCCTGTTTATGCATAGTCGCACATTTGGAACATTGGGCGCTTCCTATCCTCAAGGAACATTAACGCAGAACTCATTTATCGATTTAGATAAATCGAAACAAAATCTAAAATCGATAAAACCGGTAGGTACACTTGAACTTAACTACTTTCATACAAAATTTACCCAAAAAATCATAGAAAAACAATAAATCATACCACAAATCTCTCCTTGGTGATTAACAACAATATCCTTCACTTTGTTGGCGGTCGCCTTGTCAACCTCCGGTCGTATGAAGACGCAGGGCGCGCGGATGATGTCAGCGCCGAGCAGTGCTGACTCGATCTCCATCATCATCTGCACGTTCAGGTCCTTGCGGGAGGGGTTCTGAAAATGTGGGAGCGTGGGGGAGGGGACAGAGACGAGTTTAGTGTTAGATGACAGGTTTAGAAGAGTGATAGTAAAGCATTTGTATAGCGGCTGTAAGAAGACCCGAAGCAAATCTGGGAGTGTTCCGTTTTGCATTTTTCATGCCAAATGTGTAAGATGTTTGCAATAAATTTTTACTCGATGTTATTTTGTTGAACTTACAAAGTGAGTAGATTTCGGCATTGCGATGGGTCTTTTACAGTTATATAGTTACATCCTCAGATAATTAAGAAGTTGTTCTAAAAACATTATTATCGTCTGATATCAACTTTTTTTTTTTTGTATTATTTGTTTGAGAAGTGATGTTAACAACTAAATTAAATATCATACTATTAACAATAAATTACTTGTTTCTGAAAATACAATATTCCTTATGAACTAATCCCAAGATTTCTAAATGAAAATAAAATTAACACATGCAATACAGACAGCAAAGGTGATTCAACATCCCACATTGTATTAGTGACATAACAAAGAGTTAAGGTATTAATCACACAAACACACACAAGTTTACGTGTTATTAGAAGTGCCCATTATTTACACACAGTTCAACAATCCCAGGACAAGTACTGCAATAGGTATGTATAATGACCCTGGCATGAAATGGTACATGGTAGAGACGCCCACACATCAAGCCACCCGAAACTGACAAATTTTCCCAACCAACCTTGAACCTTATTCTTTAACAATAAAGTTAAAGATCTATTAAAGAAATTTGTCAGACGGTTGTAGGCTGATGTGCTGGCGGCTTTACATATAGTGGAAAGTTTCAGGGACTGCTACCTTCAAGCTAAAGAAGTCATCAAGTGTTACTCTAAAGATCCCGAGTGTGTGATCTAGGAAGAAATGTGATCAATAACAACACATCACTAAATAAAATATTTCTTAAATTGTGCATTTAAAGTTGCTTTTACATAACACAAGTTCTATTAATAGGTACTGAATTGATAAGAGAGCTAATTCATAAAAAAAAGAAAATGTTTTTGTTTTTTTTTTCTAAAATTTCTACATTATACCTTCATGTTAATATAATACCCTCATTTCATTTCGTGCATTTGATCTAGTGCCAACACGCGTCTGACATGTGATGAAAAGGCAAAAAAACTTAGATATCAATAGACAATTTATTTTTACATCTGTTAATTTTATCTGAAATAGTCTAGTCACGATTGTGTTCGAATTTGGAACCTGACAATAGGTCTTTATGTTTTAAGAATTAGACGTATTCTGCACGTTGGCATAGTTATCCTTTGTTGTACTAACATCATGCCTGTATTACTGGCAGGCGGCGGTGTACAGAACACCCATATTTAGCCAGTTATGTGAGGGAGATAGCCTGTTGCTTTGAACAGAGATCAGAAAGGGTCGACTATATTTGTCTAAACGACAAGGATGTAACATGTCTACTTTTATAGTTCCTCTGATCAAAGTCTCATTTGGTTGTTTATTTTTGACCCTTTGAAAAACATCGTGTTGTTGTAATTTTAGGTGATTATAACTGAGACGTTCTCAAACAAAATATTTTTCATAGAGATAACGCCATTTAACTTAATAAGGGTTTAGACTGACACCGGTGAGAAGTGTTTTGTCTGATTACTTAACAGTTATGACTGTAACATAGCTATACCGATCTCTGGTCATAAAATAGGGTAGTAAAGGTTGTATTCAGATGCATGTTGTCACATGTCAAGTGATGCATTGTTATAGAGCCGCGTGGTGCGGGGCAAGGTCTGCGGGGCGGCGGGGCGGGCTGCGGGCGGTGAGCGAGGCGGCGTGCGGGGCGGTGCATACCTTACCGACCTGGAAGTCGAACTTGCGCCACCGCTGCTCCGCCTTGAAACGGAACATGGTGGCGAGCACCGTGCACAAGGATCCGCCAGGCTTCATGTCCATGAATGCTTTCATCTGTCAACACAAATACAACTTACACTAAATTGCGAAATTTAATTTAATATTTGCTTTAATGAATGGTGATATGAAAGGAAAGACAAAGTTTTAATTTCCCAAACATAGAACTTCTAGATAAAAGTAATAACAATTCGGGAGGCAGACCAAAATAGGACAGGTTAACATTTATAAAATCCTGCCCTTCGCTGTCTCTTTTAAAAATTTAAACCATTCAATTATAATTAATATTCTAATAGATATCTGCGCACATCTATAAAAAATAACAATATAACTATCATGTCAAGTTCATGGTCAGGGCTATTATGTTTCTCAAAATACTTTATTGTAGACCATGTTAGGCAACAAGTGGCAATTGTAAGACAATAGGCCATTTGGCATTGCAAAATTATACTACAGTTACATATCGAGACACATGTCTCAAAAAAAATCGTTTAAAACATATTAGTGAGCCATTCCAATGCTTAATGCACTTCCGTTCATGTTTCGGTTGGCTGTTAATCTTATCCTTATCAACGTAACATAAACAATTTAAATACATCGTATAATTGAAATGTATAAAAGTTGCATCTTGTATGAAAAAAAATTAGTGACGAATCGGAACAGTGACGAGTTGGGCATAACTCAAAGCTGTGCCATTATTTATGTGTTGATCGTGATTTTGTTTAACAATTCATTAATAAGGAAATGTTCATATAAGTTTTTAAACTGACATGGTCACTAACACTATCAACAACACTTGTAACGGGATATTTACCATGTTATAACAAACAAAACAAACTAACAAATAATAAACATGGTAAATATCCCGTTACAAGTGTTGTTGATAAGGAAATGTTCGACTAAAAAAAATTATGCCCCTTCATGGCTTGCTCCGTGACTCCGTGAGCAATGGCTATTACAATATTCCGACATCATGATGGCTGTTTGCAATATTCGTGTTGCAATCATAGAAAGTAACGGAGGAAAACTAAGTGCAGTATTAAGGGCAAGATAATAAGTAAGGAAGTGATGTCGATTAGGCGAGACAGTCTTACACGGCAGGATGTGTTATATGTCGGATGTATTGTTTATTAGTTGTCAGCCAATGAAAGGTTACAGGAACATAATCATTATGTTTATGACTACTAACTGTTTGTATCTATATATATAAAAATCAATTGTGGTTCGTGGGTCTCGCTAAGACTCGAGAATGGCTGGGCCGATTTGGCTGATTTAGGTTTTGAAATATTTTTCGTAGTCCCGGGAAGATTTAAAAGGTGAGAAAGGTAGGGTAGGGAAGGGTAGGATAGGATAGGGGAGGTAGGTAGGGTAGAGTAGATAGGTAGGGTAAGGTAGGTAGGTAGGGTAGGTAGGTAGGGTAGAGTAGATAGGTAGGGTAAGGTAGGTAGGTAGGGTAGAGTAGATAGGTAGGGTAAGGTAGGTAGGTAGGGTAGGTAGGTAGGGTAGAGTAGATAGGTAGGGTAAGGTAGGTAGGTAGGGTAGAGTAGATAGGTAGGGTAAGGTAGGTAGGTAGGTAGCTAGGGTAGGGTAGAGTAGGTAGGTACGGTAAGGTAGGTAGGTAGGGTAGGGTAGGTTGGTAGGGTAGGGTAGGCAGGTAAGGTCGGGTAGGCAGGTAAGGTCGGGTAGGGTAGATAGAGTAGAGTTGGTAGGTAGTGTAGGGCAGGGTAGGTAGGTAGGTAAGTCGGTAGGTACGTAGGGTAGGTAGGTAGGGTAGGGTAGGCAGGTAAGGTCGGGTAGGGTAGGTAGGTATGGTAGGTAGGTAGAGTAGAGTTGGTAGGTAGAGTAGAGTTGGTAGGTAGTGTAGGGCAGGGTAGGTAGGTAGGTAGGTAAGTCGGTAGGTAAGTACGTAGGGTAGGTAGGGTAGGGTAGGTAGTAAAAAGGGCATTGCAACGCATACACGGTACAGCTAGTCATACATATTTCCCTAATTTTAATTGTAGGTGATAGTTAGCTTAACTGCTGAGATGACGAGTAATAGAGAAGGATGAAGAAGAAGACATACTGCGCCGACCCCAAATAAATTGGGATAAGGGCAGGAGAATGATGACGAGTTAGCTTATAAAACGAAACCAACTATTTAACATAAATAGAACGTTTTAAGAGACTATGTTTCTGTTTTTGCGAATACCAAAGAAAAACGACTTACAAAATTGGCACAGGTTTTATCAGGTCGAAAATAAACAAAAAAGGAAGCTAAAGAAATTGACTAAGATATCACATAATGGTTAAAGGCCTTGTCTGAGGTCACACTTCCGCGGAATCGTGCTGTGTTTTGAGCCGTGACAGGACATCGGAGTCGCGGCCTTCCTAACCTAATTAACAACAATTGAATTGAAGTGGACATCATAAGATCTGAATGTTATTGCACGATCACGTGGAAATTCTTGGAACTATTGAATAACAACAACATAACAACAAAACATTAACAAAATAACATAACATTTTATAGCTTAAAAAAGTTCTTAGCGTTTTTTTTTGGAAGTCGGTTATTTTATTTTACGCTTTTTATTAGTCACATAAATCCTAGTCAAGTATCAATTTTACATTGTAACTAGACACCAGCAGTCAGTACATCGTCCATACATACGAAAAAATAAATGTTCATATAATGAAAACTACTGGGCCAAACTATGTAAAACTTTGACGGGACCAAATGGCAACTATTCCACATCAAATTAAAGAAAAATCACGCAAATCGGATCATAAATAATCTCAGCGTAATCGGAGTACATACATGAAACAAAATACCAATCGAATTGAGAACCTCCTCCTTTTTGAAGTCGGTTAAAAAGAGCTGCAAACCCCAACACTGCAATTTCGACAAATCTTAAGATCAAAAGATATAATCTCTTTTCATAAGGCTATTTCCTAGACCTACCAAAACATTTCTTGTTTTAAAAGCCTGCAGAAATTACTAATGAATTAAGCAGTAACTATCTTTATACTCAAGAATTTTACTGTGCTATTTGAGGAATTATTTTTATTTACTGATAAAATATACATTATTTTTCTGTAACGACTTAATGACAACAAACGCAATCATAATTATGGCGGCTATGCGCATATAGTAGATATTTTGTATACAGGTTGTATACCTATAGCAATAGGCACACGTTCACTTGCTCAAGATCACCAGTGACCGGTTACAAGAACTTGGCCAGCAGTGGGTGAGTGTCTCGCGAGACGCCGCGAACGCCAAACGTCCATAAAGTGCAAGATTCGATTACAACGAAAATGATCGTGTTATTTAGGGAGTTCATCCTAACAGTTTTACTGGTGAAATGTTTTGCATACAGAGAGAATACTCCGCTCATTAAAAATGTAAGTCGTTATCTTAATCATTTAATTTAATTTAGTATGCAGCACTGACAAGTTTTGGGATTTTATTAGTTATCAAAATGTTGAAAGTTGTTAGGCGCGATAGTTTATTTTTATGTTCACAGAATGAATAAATGTTTGTATGTGTGTTTTATCGAAATGTATGTTTTGTGCAGTATAATTCATAAAATCATAATATTTTTAATATTATGAACCTGGTGCCTTAGTGGTATATCCAATATCCATTCACCAACCTGCGCTGGGACTGCGTAGATATTTTAAATTACATACAGCTCTCCTAAAGGAGAAGCCCCTGCCCCAGCGGTGGGCGCTGATAGTGATTATAGATTTTTAATGAGACCAACTGCGTAAAAAAATGTCAGAATATTACCTATTAACTAAACTCTACTTGGTATTATAATATCTGGTTAATGGCAGTAGCAGTAGGCCCGCCCCCTATTTAAAAAGACTTAAGCACATCTGCAGAAAAGCCAGCCATGCCATCCATGGGAATCAAAGTGAGATTTAATAATGATATGAAAAGTTAATTTTAATTGCCAGGACACATTAGTTTCAATGTTTTAAGGTAGTTTGCAAAATTAATTTTGTTTGTGAATCTCTCAAGCACAATTTAGTACCAGAATATACCAAAAATACGTCTCCACTTAAAACTCGGAATAAAATAATTTATTTAAAACAGTTGCAGCGAGGCGGTACACACTTCGAAGGTCCCCACTGGTCAACAGCTGAAAATGCACTTTATTGGGTCGATATACATGAACAAAAAGTGTACAGATTTGATGCTGAAACTACCAACATCACGTCAAAAACAATTGGTATGTATTGTACGCAAGCTTATTTCTAAACATCACAATAAATAGAAAACTGGGAGCGAGTATTTTAATAAATTAATACTATGTTGATGGTCGTCACCAAATGGCGACAAAGAACTGGAAATAGAATTGTGGGTCTTCCGGCGGTGAGATGGGCAGAAGACTTAGTTGCCATCAGGGAAAAACCTGGATGAGGCTGCACAGGACCGTGGAGATTGGCACAAGAAAAGAGAGGCCTATACCCAGCAGTGGGGGAATTCAGGATGTGGATGATTATGATGGTGGAAATTTAACATTAAACAATGAGCACGCTGTGGCTTTGGCACGATCCGACTTAGCGCTGAAAGCTAAAAACTAAAAAAGTACTTCAAATTTCTAGTGCCGATTTGTAACCCGTATATCTCGCTGCATACCATAACGGGTTTTGCGTTTCTATATTTTAATAGTACACTAACCAGGTTTGAGCACGTTGGGGTACGAATGAAGGGGGATTAACAATGGCAATTTAAGCAGTTTAATAGTGATACCTATGGGAAGCCATAGAAGAAGGATATCCACTGATCCTATTAGTGATGTCATTCAAAATGATTAGGTACCAATAGGTAGATTAATCTTTACGGTCGAGTGATCATTTACAATACACTAAGAATTTGCACAATATCTCAATAGTCTATCGAGGCGAATCGAATCCAGGACCTATTGCTCAGCGACTAGGCAAACGCCTAGTAGTAGTAGATACAAAGTGTTATTGGGTTTTTCCATCCTAATTTTTTCAGTAGCAGCCACGGAGCCTTGATCTATGCCCGGTTGATGGCAATAGGCTTGCCCCCTATTACATGGCATTTTAACATAACTAGCGAAATGTGGGTGGACTATTAGGTCCACCTCTGCATAATCCTTCCGGGATTACAAGCGTGGTAGTATGTAATTTGCACAATATTTTCAACTTTGTGTTCCAGGTTACGGACCAGTCTCGTTAGTGGTAACGGTAAAGGACTACCCCAAGCTGATCCTAGTAGCAGTGAGGACGGAGCTATACTTCCTGCCGTGGGACGCACTGGACGGCGACAGTTCTCTCAGGCTACTGAGTGTGGTGGACTTGGGCCTGCCGAACAACAGGTGCAATGATGGCAAGGTTGACGCTAAGGGAAGACTTTGGTTTGGTAAGTAGTACAACAACAGTTACACCAACCGTTACTGAGCCAGCTTCGTGGTTTACTGCCCATTCCCTCTCTTAAAGAGGTGGCCTGTGTCCTAGCAGTGGGAACCTTACAGGCTGACACCTGAATTGTAAAACGTATCTATTTTGTTAGGCTTCCGTAGCCAAATGGCAAAAAACGGAACCCTTATGGATTCGTCATGTCTGTCTGTCAGTCCGTATGTCACAGCCACTTTTTTCCGAAACTATAAGAACTATACTGTTGAAACTTGGTAAGTAGATAAGTTCTGTAAACCGCATTAAGGTTTCATACAAAAATTGAAAAAAAAAAACAATTAGAACTGAAACTCATTTTTTTTTTCGTCAAACCCATACGTGTGGGGTATCTATGGATAGGTCTTCAAAAATGATATTGAGGTTTCTAATATCATTTTTTTTCTAAACCATTGAACGAGATCTAGTAAGTCGTTTTTTTTTTATAAATAATGGTACGGAACCCTTCGTGCGCGAGTCCGACTCGCACTTGGCCGGTTTTTAGGGTTCCGTAGCCGAATGGCAAAAAACGGAACCCTTATAGATTCGTCATGTCTGTCTGTCTGTCTGTCCGTCCGTCCGTATGTCACAGCCACTTTTTTCCGAAACTATAAGAACTATACTATTGAAACTTGGTAAGTAGATGTATTCTGTGAACCGCATTAAGATTTTTACACAAAAATAAAAAAAATACAATAAATTTTGGGGTTCCCCATACATAGAACTGAAAACCAAAATTTTTTTTTTCATCAAACCCATACTTTTGGGGTATCTATGGATAGGTCTTCAAAAATGATATTGAGGTTTCTAATATCATTTTTTTCTAAACTGAATAGTTTGCGCTAGAGCCACTTCCAAAGTGGTAAAATGTGTGTCCCCCCCTCTAATTTTTAAAGCAAGAGGAGGAAAATTCTGAAAATATTTAGGATTGTAGAACGTATAAAAAACTATCAACGAAAATTGGTTCCAATAAGATATGATGTTTAGTTTTTGAGATATGGGACTTTTTCATCAAACTGCAGCAGTAACTTTCTTTTTCGTCAACATACTATGAAAAACCAATTCAGTTTTGCGGTTGAGTGGAAGTTTACTAACTAATGAATGACAGTTCAAAATATTGTTTGGGGCTATGGAACCCTGTGTGCGAGTAAAACTCGCACTTGGCCGGTTTTTTTATATTGTTGTCGAGAAGTCTTTCTATCACTTATGCTGCTTCTGTTACTGTTTAGGATGTCCTGTACACAGAGAAGTTTTTCTCAAGAATGATCGTTCAAGAATAATTCAAGGATTCGTGCTAAAAAGCTTCTGTGCCAAAAGTTGCAAAATAATACACCGAATATTGGATTTTAAGATAAAATGATAATTGTTTTTTTGTTTGAAATGATGTCATACGATCAATTTATTAACACCAAATTGATGCAAAAACCAGTTTATTTGAAAAATAAAAGAATATTTGGCGATGAGATAAAATTTACTGATCACATCTCGTTTACAACAGGTACAATGGGCCAAGAAGTAGATGGCAATGTCGACAAAGATCAAGCTACGTTATACATGATGGATGAGCACAATTACCTAGACCCTATGGAGAAGGTTCGCCCCGTGTCGATCTCCAACGGAATCGCATGGACTGCCGACAATAAGTTCATGTTCTACATCGATACTCCGACCAGGAACATTGATGTGTTCGATTTTGACCTTGAAGATGGATGTATTCGTAAGTAATCGTTGCTTTTATGAGAAAGTTTTTTTTTTAAGTGAAACTTCTTATGCTACTTCCAACAAGATTGCGTAAAACGTTTAACGCTACCATGGAGGGGGTATGAAAGCACTCATTTCCACATTACGAAGGTTCATTTTTTCGGCGCGGAGGGACTACCCACACAATTTTTTATACTTGTCGTTTGGATCACGATTTTCTTAGGCTACGACACACAGGTGGCTTACCTAGGTTACGACACACAGGTGGTTTACCGAGCTCCTAGCGAGTAGCGAAGTGAAACGAACGTTCTAGAATTTTCGCATTCGGCCGCACAGCGCGCTGCTTCGATACAAGCTAGACGTCAAGCAAGCCTGCTAGTGCATACGCAGCCTTAGGGATGGTGGGAATCTTGTCTTAGTTTTTACACACAGAACCCATATAATGTTCTACCTAACCACTGATAATAAATTTGACACTACAAAACATTAAATGAAAGGTTTGCTCAGTAGCTGAACGATTGGTTGCTCCTTGAAGTGTCACAAGTTCAAATCCCGCATGAAACAGGTTGTGGCCTTCAGACAAAGATTTTACTATACTGTTCTGGTTTTGACCAGGTGTTTAAGTGTATGTCTGATTTGTGACTGCACTCAAAATCAAAATATTTTTATTTTACATAGGCCTACAGGGGCACTTTTAATACGTCGACAAAAAGGTGCTCGGTTCGGGTTGGTCGTTTCCTATGGAGAAGAACCGGCAAGAAACTCCATGGTTACTCTTTTAAAATCATTTTGTTCTACAATATTTCTGTTACAGCGTTAGTACTAAAGTATGGGCAGAAACCATGTAAAATCTATATCTAAGGAGCAGTTAGTAATTGAATTTCTTTCTAATTCCAGGCAACAGAAGGACACTGTTTAGTTTCCAAGCCAACAATGTCACCGGGTTTCCTGATGGAATGACAATAGACACAGACGGAAATCTATGGGTTGCCTGCTTCAATGGTTGGAAGGTAATGATTGTACTAAAAGTAATTTTATAAATGGATCATTGAAAAAAATTTCAAATCTCTTCTATTCTAGGATCTTCATAGGATCTTCTTAGGATCTTCTATCTTTTAAAGGAATTACAGCTTGGCAAAAAAGAGTCTGATGCGGTGACAGTTGGAACTAAAATTCGTACTGGACATTGAAGCCTTCCATGGTAATTGCGTAGCGTCCGAGGGACTGAACCACCCACTTGGAATTGGGATCATATATATCCCTAAAAATAACAAGAATCAAAATCTGCTGAGTTGTAGTATTACGGGTTGCCACAGTTGCGATACTGGCGACCTCATTTATTCCACACTCTTTTTTGCCAAGCTGTAAGATTTTTTTCCAATCCATTTGTAGAATATGTAGTATCGATCTGAAAGTAGCCCACCTAATACTTGGGGCACTTTGTTCTGTACCCACATCTGCAGTAACCAGAAATTTCAATGACACCAACCCGCACTGGGCCTATGCTGTGGGTTACAAAACCTGCTCTTAATCACAGAGAAGCGCCCTGTGCCCCAGCAGTGGGAACATAATAGGGTGGTTGTTTCAGAAAGCGTCCAGTATGCACATTGGCCTTATCAAATAATTCATTCACAATTTCTTTGTTTTAGGTTATCAAGATTGATTCAAGAGCTGGAAAACTGTTAGAACAACACAGGCTGCCAGCGGCAAAAGTAACATCAGTGATGTGGGGTGGTCACGACCTGTCCACCCTATTTGTGACAACCAGTAAAGTGGGTCTGTCACAAGCAGAACTTAACACTCAACCTGAAGCTGGCTCCTTATTCGCGATAGAAGGAACCGGGGCTAAGGGACTCCCTGAAAACCAATTTGTTTTTGATAATGCAGCCAATTATTAGTGTTATACATATTGTTATTTAAAATGAATTAAATAAAAATAATAAAAATGTAGTTACCACATTACTTTGTTTGTTTACTTATTTTGAAGGTAATGAATTGAACTTGTTGATCACAATAGGTTTACCTATACCTAAGAAAAATTAAACTAGACTTGAAATTTAATAAAAATATAGGATTCTGAACCCAAAAGGTGCCAACAGATTCCTATTACTTAGTAGAGAAGCCTATATCTAAGAGTACATGGTTTGTTGCTCTGTGTGTCACAGGACTCTACTTTTACAACTGTAACAGCTAGCCAGTTGACTTTCTACAGAATGTATACAAGGTGAAAGGCACACCAATGCTTAAACGGTCACCACATATTCAGAACATCATTCAGAACCATTGAAAAAGCTGTTTAAAAAAAATACCAATGAAGAAAATATTGTTAATTAAAAAAAAAACAGCTGTGGCATATATTTTGACAGTGTAGGTATTGCAGTTTTTTCGATAACAACTGTTTTATTTTTTTATAACTGATGAAAAATTTCTCCACTTATTTTCTGATTAAAATATCATACATATGCCCCTGGGTATATGATATTTTAACTATGATATGATGAGAGCAGAAGTCAATTACTCAGACACTGAGCCAATTGTGCCGGCTAAGTTATTAAACATAATAATTCGTGTTCAACTGTATCTTGATAATTGGGCTGATAGCCAGCCTAGACAATTATATGAAAACGCTGGTGAGGACTGAGGACACAAAAAATATATTAAGAAATAAGAAATTAAATTATCGGGGTACTTACCGGAAGCCTCAGAAACGGGGGATCTGAAGCATTTTTTCCCAATTTGTTTTCTTGATACTGAATGAGTTGGATTACTAGTTGAGCCAAGCCTTCCTTAGTAGGTGGATCTGTCTGGACATGCTGAAATAATAACAATACAGGTTGTAGAATAGTAAACATGGACTTTTTTTTACATTGAAATAAGAAATCATTCATACCAATTTCATTAATAACTCCAATAACTTAATAATTCATGTGCAGTATGTAGTGTCTAATACATTTCTTCCACTTGTTCAACAAAAAGTCCACACTAAAGTCACTGTTAAACAATGATATTTTAATAGTTTGGATTCAATTCCACTTACCTTTTTGCAATTCTTTTGCATCCAAACGCGAATTTGGTCAAATTGTGCTAATGATTCCGGTGACTGAAAAAAGTCGACGTTAGGCCCTCCATCCTTCTTCGGGCCTATGGTTGCCATTCTGATTCAATTATATATGTTGTTTGTCACAGATATACTAGGACTTCAATGCGTTTTTTAACTATATTTAGTAAAGAAACTCTCAAACTGTAAAAAACAACAAGCATAGGACACGGCGTCGCTGTTCACAATTTTGACATTTATGCTTTAGTGTTGCCAGCCATTCGTAGTTTTGGCCCACAGCTTAAAAAAATTGAGAAGTATTGTACATTCTCGTCAAGCTGAAATTCTTGACAGAATCACGGGCTAAAATGCGCCCGGCAACTTATTTAATTCTTGTCACAATAATTACAACAAAAGATCTTCGTTGCAGCACTGTAAAGTTCTGTAGCATTTTATGGCTCCAGCATATGTCCGTGACTACTGCCGGACCACCAACGCCAATGTTTTCCATACTTAGGAGTATTCGAAAAATTGGTACCTTCGTAGTTTTCGAGAAATACGATTTTGAAGCTGGTGGTCCTGATTGGTGGTGGCGGTAGTCACGCTCCCTTCAGCAGAACCACCATGAGCACCGAAAAAAAGGGCATGCTACAGCTATTATATTATACTTATTACAAATAATTAGTACCCTTACATGTGATTCATTTCGTAAAAAAACAGAACTGAAACATTTGTCTTTACCTAAAAATCAACGATGATAACTTTCGATGAGACAAATTCTTCGAAAGTGTCACATTTATTAAATATATGACATGCCATCAAAGATACTATCTCTGCAATCAGCATAACTTTAATAGCTTATATTTGGAAAACGTGACACTTTAGAAGATTTTGTTTCATGCAATTTGTGTTCAGTTTGTATTGATGCCAGCTATCGTTTTATCAATGGCCGGTATTTCGAAAATAATATATAATGACGGCAGTTAAGCAGGCCCAAATAATTCAAAGCTATTTGTGAATAGCTGTGCAGGAGTTCACGTTGACCGAGCGCTTTAGGCGAGTGCACTCTCGGTCAACTAATGACAGTACATACTGTCCACGTGTTGGCGTTCATTATCTACGTTGGCTGCACATCAAAAAGCCCCTTACAAATCCGCATCCCCCCTCCTACTCAAAAGCTGGCGACGCTTTTGACCACCAACCAAATCATCACAATTAAATAGAAGCTTATATATTTTCAACTTCATTCTGCAGTATAGCCGCTACCACCAACAACACGGACGACCATGAGGCCCCCAGCACAAAGTTGATGGTGACAGCTAACGGGCCCAATAACAACAACACTAACCAAGACGCTCCCACCTCGAGGCGAAGGAAGAGGCCACGCAGGGAAAGGAGGAAGGGGGAAAAAAGCCCCAGCCACCCGCATACAAACCTAGGCAGGATCCTGCCTGTCCAGGCGCAGGCGACGATACCGTTGCTCGCCACCACCATCACCACCACCACTACGAAGCTCACTGACGCCGCTGCTGGCGCCGGCAAGAGAAAAGGGAAGTGGGCGGGAAAGCCCGCCCCACCCACAGACCCGGCCCCAGACGCCGCCCAACCAGTGGCGACCACTGCTACTCAACTGCTAGCCGACACCCACGGTCAGCACCGGCGTCGCGACCCACGCACTGGCGCTAACAACCCGGAGCGCCAGAAGAAATACTTCACCGCCTGCGCCATAACCTGATGAGGTCGAACAGGTCGACTTCATCAGGGCCATCAGACAGGGACAGGATGCGGAGCTCGTTATCCTCGACAGACTGGCCGACCTACTATCGCTCTACCATGGCTAGTTCGTTGAGGATACTCTACTGGAACACCCGCGGCCTCAATAAAAAGGTCGCCCCACTCCTTTCGGCCGCCATGGCAACTGAGTTTCGCAACCAGTTGTGAAAAAGGATTTTTTATTCTTTCTTGGCAACTAGTTGCGAAGGAAGATTTTTTTTTCTTTATACGTAACCAGTTGCCAACAAAGAATTTTTCAAAAACGCTTTTTCAAATAGAAGAATTTCTTTCCTTCTTCCGCTACCATAATATGGTAATATAGACCTCATCAAATAAAATATTTTTTTTAAAGCAAACACTGAATCATTAGTTAATTTCAATTTAATGGACCGCTCCGTCACACCGTTTGTCACGATTTGTTACAGGCCATAATTAAACAAATTAAAAAATTTTATATACAGATCTTATATTAAACTACATTATTTCTTTAAAACGTAATTGCAAAAGGGCTAATGATCTCCAAGCAGTGACCTACAGATTTTTTTTCTTTTAATTCACTCCATGCCTGGTCAATTTTCTCGTCGATTGCTTTGTACTCTTTATTCTCTATAGTTTGAAATTTAAATCGTCAGGTCTATTTTCGGTTGACAAAATATCCAACTGATTTATGAAGGAAGACTGATGATGAGGAAAAATAACCCTGGCCAGTATTTCAAGAAATAGGTATGGGTTGACCGCGAAGATTGCCAAAAAAGGAATAAAACTTCCAATTATGCAACTGGTTGCGAAACTCAGTTGCAATGGCGGCCAAAGTATTCTTTGTTGGCAACTGGTTGCGTATAAAGAAAAAAAAATCTTCCTTCGCAACTAGTTGCCAAGAAAGAATAAAAAATCCTTTTTCACAACTGGTTGCGAAACTCAGTTGCCATGGCGGCCGAAAGGGCCCCACTCCGCCTCCCCCTCCGGGACCAGACGATCGACGAGACATTCCTGGGCCCTGCGGGCAGGCCGAAGAAGTCGCCGCTCGGCCCCAACTACCGCGGTCTGGCGGTACTGGTTAGCCGAAGAGTCGTCCCCCAGGCGCTCCCTCCGACGTCACACACAACGTTCTACTCGTTGGGTGTCCAGCTTCACGTCGCCGGCGAGGACATGAACATTTACGCCCGATACTGCCCGCCCGCGAACACGGCCACGCTAGACCTAGCTGAGATGCGCGCAGAACTCTACGGATCGCCTCACCCGATACTCTTCGCCGGTGACCTAAATCACAAGTTGGCCGGCGTCGAATAGCCGCAACACCAAGTCAGGGGGCAGACGACTCTTCGCGGACGTGGAGGCCTGCGGATACACGGTGTCCGGTCCAAAAAACCAACCCACTACACAGACAACCAGGCGCACGCACTGGACGTGCTGGACATCGTGGTCCACAGGGGCCTGAGATTGCCAGGCCGCCATACAAGTGATCGAAGAGGATATGAAGAGCGACCACGAGCCTGTTCTCGTCGCTCTATCGACGCGACTCACTCCTTCAGCGCCTCGCCGAATCACGGACTGGACAAAGTTCGCAGAGAGGATAGAAATCACCACTCTTGCTTGGCCCACCGTCACCGCCGCGGACGTCGACGGGCTAGCAGAGAAGGTCACCGCTTGCATCCAGCGCGCCTACGAAGAGGCGACCAGCACACGTCTTCGCAAGCGGTAGCAAGATAAAGGCTGCCCACGCGACAAGCGCGACCCTGGACTCCGGGACACGGAACGAGGACCAGAGCACAGGGATGGTATGAGAGTACGGCGAAACAAATATAACCTATCGTATTGCACCTATAACCTATCGTAATATTTGAAGAAAATCTGCAAGAACACAAAATTTTGCTGATTGTATCTGAATTTCTAAGGGTTGGTAGGGAAACTAGCTAACGAGCGAGTTGCGTACGCGCGCTCTCTGCCATCCGCGCGTACATCGCACTCAGTACACCAGACACACCGCGGGCCCAAGGACCAGGTCCATATCCCGCCAGCCGCGCCCCCTGGTGGGGGCTGAGAGAGGGGGATTTCTCAGTTTCAACTTTCAACAACAACAAAAATTCAAGGGTTGATATTTATTCTCATGTAAAAAAAGTATTTGGAAAAGGTTAAAATGAATACAACGTAAAATTGTCTTTTTACTGTTTCAACTTTATATTTTTAACAATACATTGGTAATTTAATTAATTTGTTTATTTTATTACTACAAAATGACGCACTGGTATGACTACGCGGGAAATTATTTTGTTTCAAAACTCATTTATTAAGGCTTACTTCACATTTAGACTTCACATTTTTGGCTTACAACATTATTTTTTTTATTGCAATTGATTTTGACAATAAACCATTAAATATTCGTAATATTAAAATTGACATAAACATCTTATAACACTCAGCACATATTACATTTATATATTATTGTCTTTAAACACCGACCTACATTCATTAGCCTAAGTACTCAGATAAACTTGGACAGTATCTGTAATCAATTGCAACAAGCCTTCAATTAAACAAAATCAATTACACATTATTCAAATTGAATTAATTAGACGGCAACTAAGCTAGCAGTAAGAAACTATGCATTTGATTATAATATAACATTATAATATTTATCACATATAATGCTTAACAACAAGAGTATCCCCTTCCAGTTGCAAACAATAAATTTATTATGTATATGTTACCGGCCAAACCCGATTTCAGGCCAAACTAGTTTGTCCTAGGCCAAACCAGTTTACTGGTTTATCACTGACCCAAACAAAACATTTACAATGTGCCCAACTTGGATGTGGCATCGCTCGGCTCGCGCGTTTATGGCCACAGTTCTAACCTAACCCATTTAGATGGGGTGCTCTATATGATCCTGTTATGATTAGTCCTAGTTTGGCCTAGGACAAACTAGTTTAGCCGGAAATCGGGTTTGGCCGGTAACTCTACTATCTAAGCATTCTAAGCAAATACTATTGTTGGTTTATATAGTGGAGATATCACATAATTTGCATGTATGGAACCATTTTATTAAATAAATAAATACAATAAACATAATGCCGTTACATAACCTTTATTTTGATCTAACATTTATTTTCTAAAAACAATTTCCATTACGTTTATAACAACACATCATTTTGTTCGTTTAATAAAAATGATCAGTACATTTTTACTTGTTCGTTTTTTTGTTTGTGGACACTAATATTTCACTTCGAAGATGCCGAATTAATGGACGAGAAACGAAACCGTCTGATTTCGGTTTATCTGCCAGATGTGCGAAAATGGGTGCGCATGATAACTGGCACATGGTGTTCGACATCAAAAAGCAGTATAACGCATGCCTCGAAAGGAAAGGCAGGAAGACGATGTGATGATGAGATAATTTGTTGCTATTATCATTTAATATTGCTTGCCCAACATTAATGTATGTAACTATTTAATAGGTATATAATAAATAAGATATGGTTCAGTTAAATCAGAAATTCTCTGCAGAGTAATTACTAGTTAGAAAGCTCGAAGTGAATAAATCGAAGTAATAAATAACTTTGAGCTACTCCTTTTCAGGTAATTTTCTGCTCCTCATAACAGTCTAATTTTACTGAATTATATTTATTTTATTTTGTTCTAGTACATTTTAATAGTTTATATTTATAGGAGTGTAATTGATTTTATTATTGTCTCATAATAATTGTCTTTACTTTGGAAGTTAGGTACTTATAGATGTACATTTCGCTAGTTGACTAGTTTTTTCCAATCTATATATGTAATATTGATCTACATATAACGTAAAAGCATGTTTTAAAAGCAATAATAACAAATTCATATTGTGCTACAAGAATCAAAAAAAAAAAAAAAAGATTTGAAATATAATAAAATTTAGTTAAAACACTCCGAAAAACCGACCGGCCAATATCTTTTCATTAGATATTAGACATTAAACAGCTGCAACATTTTGTAAGTTGTAAGTTTTAATCAAATTGGTTAAAGTGATAGCAGGCGGACGAGGGATTGCCAGGGTTAAAAATTAAGAAGACAATACATTACATTTGAACATAGGCAGGCTCACAAAGCAAGCACACTCTGAATCGGCTACTGGACTTACTATATCTGGCTTTAATCAAAAATAAAATATATAACGGAATATCTTGTACTCTGTAATCTATTGTAATATGAAGAAAAAACTTATCCGTATCTGATTACATAAGTGGCATCTACACAGCTGCAAATCCACCAACCAAATAACACTAAATATTCTAACAAACCTAGCATTACCATACTAAATGCATAGTTCAGTTATAATTACTTACAGCCGAATAAATGGTGGTTTCTCTACAGCTTGCGTTTCAAACTTAGCTATTGTAAAACTCAACAAACACATTCACTACGATCGTTATAAACAGACTACAATAATACACAAAATGGAAGAAGGTAATTAGAAAGATTGGTGGAAAAAATAAATGTTAGTACCACATTAATAAGTGCTTAAAATTGAATTTAAAAGTAAAAGAACTTTGGCGTGAGACGGTAGTTGTTAGAGAGTTGATCGTCATGGAAGAAGGCTTCTTCATCCTAAACTAAAGGCACTATATGACACTGTATGAAGTTCCTTAATTATTAAGCGTGATGGAACCATATAGTTATTTTTGTAAGCACCGGAAAAGCATTGTAAGGAAGGAGAATAATATGTCAAGAGGTTATGAAACCTTCCTGAAACATCAATAATATAAAACATAGACAACAACATACCTATGAATGAATATGTAGTTTCAAGACTTTTTCATCTCATACTTGGCTGTAATATTTTTAATAAATAGATTTGTCACAAAAATTGTATTATTAAACAAGTTGTCACAACGGAATGAAAAGTGGCATTTTTGTGCTAAAGCCTTCGTCACGCTCTTAAAATAACGTTGACATGAAACGGACAAAAAAGCAATTAATCACCCGTCTCTTCATAATTCGAGTACTTTTTAAGGTTATTTTTTACATAAAATAAATTGTAAACCAAAGACAATTTTGCAACAATAAAACACAACAATTTTATCACTAACGTTATAAATAAACAATTCACTTAAAGTGAAACAAAAATAAATATAACTGTTGAGCTAAACTTTGCTTTAGAAGCTTAAGATTGTATCACGTAATCTTGCTATGGTATATGGCTAATAATAATTATGCTATAAATTATACACAGTGTATTAGACAGCTGTGGTCACTTTTAAGGATATGTTAAAGATCATCAAACTGAAAAGCTTCTCCATCGTCGCTCCATTAGACCAATTATATAGGTATTGAAGTTTTGTATAGGACAGCAGCTGATTAGCGATGTTGGTCCCATGGAGATAGTTGGATATTCTGTATTACACCGTTTATTAAACATGACCACTCCTTTCTGACACATCCTGTATATTAGTTCATTGCTACAACATTTGCAATATAGACGTGGGAAACATCCCGTATTCTCAGCCACGTATATGACGCGAATGTAAATCATTATAATTATGGGATCTATTTCGTACAGAAATGACTCATTGATACTAAAATCAGTTACTCTGTAGAAAGTACAAAGCAATAATTAATCACAGCACGTTGTTATAAAGTTCAAAATTTAATGGATGCCGTTTTTAGTACCAGACTTTTTGCAGTTATAGTCTAAAATAATAACCTCTTATGTTTGCTAACAAGTTCTAAGTTGATCAGTGAATAGCATATTATGACATGGGCATAACTGATATCCACTTGATGTCATCACAGTAAATGAAATGTCATGATTACAGAGAAGCGTTTCATCGTATTAGTATACTGATAAATAAAATAAAACATTTACAGTCAAATAAAAACAAAATAAGAAGAAAACCAAAATACCTAGTCGAAAATAATGCACATAAGAAATAATGTGGAGCATATTTTATTCTATTCTAATTCTAATTTATTGTAATAATAATTGTTGTGTATGGGTACATATATGCCTGAAATAAATAATAATAAATAAATAATGCACATTTTATTTTTTTATAATAAATATCAACGATTCTGCACGTATTTCAATATTTTTTTAAGTAACTTCGATAATAATATATGTATATTGTTAAATAATGCAAGAAAAGTTAAGAAAAGATCGATGGATGGTGTGAGAAATGATATGAAAGAGAAAGGAGTAAATGATATGAAAGAGAAAGGAGTAAATGAAGCTGTGACGTTTGACAGGGGAGAGTAGAAGAAGAAAACGTGTTGCGCCGACCCCAAGTAGAATGGGACAAGGATAAGAAAATGATGAATGCCAGAAACAATAACTTATCATACAAATAGAGAACAAATGGGTATTCCAAGGAGCGAAGCGTGGTTGGTGACAATTCAGACGATGGTGGCCCGCTTGTATCCGAGCAGGTACTCAGCGATGCCGATGTAGTACACGGTCTGCGCGATACCGAACAGCGGCGCGATCACGATCATACGACAAGCGCCGCCCTTGAAGAACGCAGTGGGACCCTCGAACCTCAATATTTTCCTGATGGAAACATCCAAGTACATTAGCATACAAAAATAATACAGGGTGGAAAGGGACCATCCATTAATTACGTGAGGCATGAAAGGGGGGGGGAGGGGGTTTAGCAAAAATCACGATATATCACAAGGGGGGAGGGATGTGTAGTAAGATATCACGTGTATTTATTTTACCGTCAAACGCGCGATTTCTAAACCGAAAAGCAGCCTTTACTTACTACCTTTACTCGCCGTTTCCAGGCAACGAACGAAGTACACCTGTATTTAAAGATATAAGATTCTTTGTTGGTACAAAAAAATACACGTGATTTTGGGTGGGGGCGGGGGGGTTAGTCTTAAACCTCACCACCTCACCCAGGGGGAGAGGGGGTTAAAAAATGCTAAAAAAACATCACGTAATTAATGGACGGCCCCAAAGGACACAGACGCACAAACTGTTATTAGTTATTACGTTATTATTCAGTAAGTACATCATTCTGAATAGACAAAGGAATTTTTCTGATGAATGATTTGATTTTATCAACTTTCAGGACGGACACTGTTAGCTTGAGGTGTATATGTTACAGTCAAAACTGTTAATTAGTCAAACCTACTTTCACCACTACTTTACCAACCTCCATAATATTGCTACCGTCGATATTGATATTATGGAGGTTGGTCTATAATTAAAGTATGATAATTAAAGTATGTATTGTTTACTTACGTGATACAATCAAAGATGCCGGTGTACTGCCGATCACCGGTAGGCACAAGCGTCTGCATGCGCGTCTTCACCACGTCCAGTGGGTTGACGACAAGGGCCGCGAACGATCCCGCCGCACATCCCGACAGGAACGACCACCTGCAACGTTACCGAGCAAATCAGCCAGGTCCAAAAGTTACGGGCTTCAACTATAAAATTAAGGATTAATATCCAAACGAAAATGCATTGAAATAAAGGGGTAACTAAAAATGGAACTAAAAATTCGAAGACATGTGGCATCTACCAACCCGCACTGGGCACGCGTGGTGCATTACAGCCCACTCCCTCTCATTGAGAAGAGGCCTGTGTCCCAGCAGTGGGAACGTTATAGGCTGATGATGATGATGAAAGGGGTAACTAGAGAAAACTTCAGTAATTTAATGACATGATAATTCTATATCTCTGATTTATCGAATGTGTGTAGACGGTTAACTTTTGGACCTTACTATGTATCACTACTATTATAAATACGAAAGTTCCTGAGATTAGATCGATGGGTGTTTGTTACTCTTTCACTAGTGGCGTAACTATACCATCTGAGGCCCTTGGCAAATCCATTGCATGGGGCCCAAAGAAAACTCGTCGCATTTTAATTTAGTTTTAATAAATCACTGAGATAGTTACCCAATAGTAACATTGGTGTCTATTTTAGTTAAATATCTAATTTTCATAAGCATCATCATTCATTCATCATTTCAGCCCAAAAGACGTCCATTGCTGGACATAGGCCTCCCCCAAGTATCGCCACATTTCATTTTCATTTCATAAGCATAGGTGTTACAAATTTATAATAAAATAACAGTTAAGTTAATAATAAAATAATAATTAATGTTAAGTTCTAGATATTTATTAATAAAATTATTTTCTCCGAGCTTTCTATAAGCAAAAGTATCAATAACATCATCAAAGTTTAAAGATCGGGCCGTAGAATTTTCAATAGACCGAATAGCCAAGTTAGATAATCTATTTTGTCCCATAGAGTTTCTTAAATAGGTTTTTAGTAATTTTAATTCCGAAAATGATCTTTCAGCACTACCTGTAGTCACAGGTATTGTAAGAAATAACATTAATGCAGTACATACTTCAATGTTAGGTCACTTTTGAGCTCGCAGCCTCTCGGGCCGGGGGTCCGTGGCATTTTGCCAGTCCTACCACCCTATAGTTACGCCACTGTCTGTCACGCAAAAACCACTGAACGGATTTAGATGAAAAGCATCAAGATAGTAGTTTATATTTTAAGATTAATACATCACGTACTTTTATCCTCGTAGTATGATACCGTGGGACAATTACGGAACTCTACGCGGGCATCAGCTAGGCACTCATATTATTAAGCAAGTGCGTTGCAAGTATTACTGCCACTTTAAGCCCCGCCTCCGAAAGCCAAGTTTTCTTTTGATTTTGACATTTACAACATCCGTCGAATATTATAAAATGTTAGCTTTATCTTTGGATGTATGTATGTCAATCATGCAAAAACGAATGAACGGATTAGGATTAAATTTCGGTGTCAGTCAGTGTCCCAGTGTGTATCTGGAAGTACACATAGGATACTTTTTATTCCGGTAAATGGCATGGCTAGGGGCCCCTTAACGACTATTGTCACAGGCAGAAATTAGTACTTAGTAATAATTTTATTAGTTTTACCAGAAAGGTGGTGTGAGCTGATCAGGTTTCTTTCCCAGTTTGCTAAGTATTGCGAACATCGGGAAGTACACAACACTGAAGGAAACGTCGCGGAATCCAGTCGCTCCAATGCCCTTGTACAGCCCAAGAATACCCTTTTCTGCAACTAGATTCTTGGTCAGTTGCCAAGCAGAGATACTCTTGAATTCTTTGCCAGCTAAAAAAAAAAAACCTTTGTGTGTAATGTGAATTTGACTCACTCGCAAATGGTTTTAATTCATTCGTCAACTGACACATTTCATAAAATACCTTCTTAGACAATTCTATTAAATTATCATATCATATTAAAGACCTTAACACGCCTGTAATCCCAAAGCGGTTAAGCAGAGGTGTACCTAAAGAACACCCACTTTTCGCTTAGTTATTTTTCAAGTCACATGTAATAGGGGGCGAGCTTATTATATTATTGGATTCTTTGTTTACATGAACTTGAACACTATTGTGTAGAATCTGGTTCTTCTAACCTAACAGACAGATGTATTGCTGGGGAGTTTATTCCGCCACTTCTTCTTCCCAGCTCAAACACTAGGAAGTGGCTAAGGGCGGGCGTTTTGGGGGACTATCTCTTGTAATTTTGACATTTAAAAAGTGCTGATTTGATAATCAGCACTTTGGAATGGGAAACTACAGTGCTTTCACAAATTATTATGCCTTGTAACTGGGACTGTAGCTTCGCGTTTTTTTTTTGTTTTTTTGACTTTCAAAAGTGCCTGTAATGGTCTAATTGAAATAAATGCTTTGAGCTTGAGTTTGGACCTCATTCTAAGCAATATAAAAAGTGTCCTTTGTTTATTATTTAGCCTCAAGGTTTTCAGTATATGACAACACTGGTTAGACTGATACTAACCAGCTTTAGCCTCTGCCGCTACCCGCCCAGCATCCTGCATCTGGATCTTCAAGAGCTCCATAGGCGTGGTGACGACGATTTGGCACGCGCCGGCCATACCACCGGCGAGCATCTGACGTGGGATCGGTATGGTTCTACAATACATAATACAAATGGTATTAGTGATGTGGCCAGAGAATGGGCAGCAGCGTTCTCTGTACTTTAGTAACAACCGTACTGCGATCGCCAACCCGCCTGCCAAGCGTGGCGATTATGGCGAAACCCTCCAAAATGTCAATGTGGCGACATTTGGGGAAGGCCTGTGTCCAGCAGTGGACGTCTTTTGGGCTGAAATGATGATGGGGATGATGATGATAGTGATGTGGTGAGGTTTAACTGAAAGCGAAGCGCATGCCAGATGGCAGCACTGTTGGCTGTTTATTTACTGCCATTAAGCTTGAGAGTGACTTGTATTGATAATTTTAATGAATAATAGTTATATGTTTTTGTTCTTTTGCGTATATTATTTCGACGACACAGTTGGCACAGTGGCTGTGCGATCGACTGCTGTGCTACGAGTCACGGGTTCGATCCCGCACGTAACAAATATTTGTATGGCCTACAGATAGTTGTTCCGGGTCTGGCTGTTTGTGTATGTGGGTTTAAATGTTTGTAAACGCACCCACGATACAGGAGAAATTCCTAGTGTGGGCAATTGTTGAAAAAATAATATTTAAACAACGTTATACTGAGCTACATAGGGGTAAAATAAAATAATTTTGCGGGCTAACCTGACGCTTTCGCCTTATATCTACACACATCAAAAGTGTCTAGGGATCAAGCATTTTTATGCGGATTTCTTGAGATTGAGATGTGGCTTTGTAATAAATTTATGATTTTATAAATTTATATGGATCCTTTTTGGTGCATTTCATAATTTGAATCAGGAACTGTGAATCAAATTCGAGTAAAAGATGAAAATCAGCTGTCAATATTTTCCCTATAAAAACATACAACGCATCGAAGACATTATTAGTGCTACTGTTTCCCTACTACTGATTAAAACCAACGTTATTATGGAGCGGCGACGTCATTTAAGCAGGGAAGAAATGCTCAGAGCCGTGGGAATGATAGAAGCTGGTTCCCGGCAACGTACTGTGGCTTTAGCTCTGAATACAAGTCAGAGTGTTATCAGTCGACTTTGGACACGTTACCGAAGCACTGGTACCGTGGCTGAGCGCCATGGAGGACGGTATCGCTGCACCACACGGAGACAAGACCGATACATTCAAATCTTAACTCGAAGAGCTCCAACAATAACCGCCATGATGTTAGCCGTGAGGCTTCATCACTCTTCAGGGAACTTAATTAGCGACCAAACAGTCAGAAACCGCTTGCATGAAGTGAACCTTCATTCCCGAAGACCGCTACGGGTACCACCTATAGCAATGCACAATCGTAGGATTCGATATCAATGGGCTCTTGAACACAGAAATTGGGCAGAAGAACAATGGCGTTTCGTGTGCTTTTCTGATGAGTCTCGTTTTGGTATGAGACCGGATACAAGACGTATACGACACTGGAGAACCCCTGGACGCCAACAGCGATTAAAATCCTGCCAGGAAGTCCATCCTTATAGTGGTGGAACCATCATGGTATGGGCGGGTATTTGGATCGGCGGAAGAACTGAGTTGATTTGGATCAGAGGGAACCTCAACGCTCAAATTTATGCTGAGACGATTGTATCAGACGTCATCGTTCCTCTACAAGTGCAAATCGGTCCCTTATTTCAGTTAATGCATGATAATGCACGACCGCACACCGCAAGAGTTGTAAGACAGACTCTCGCCGCAGCTAACATCAATGTCCTGCCCTGGCCTGCTCAGTCGCCAGACTTGAACCCGATTGAGCATGCATGGGATATGCTACAGAGAAGAGCTCTGCCGAATATGGAGGGTATCCAGTCGCAAGAAGACCTTTTTTTGTTGTTGCAACGAACATGGGCGGCCATTCCACAGCGTGATTTGGATGAACTCATTTTGAGTATGCCAAACCGATGTTCTTGTGTTGTTAGTGTTCGCGGTAGAAACACGGATTATTAATTGTTTAAGTTACCCAATAAAATTTTAAAGAAAACTGTTATTTCAGTCTTTTTTTCGAACTTTAATGTTAGTGGTTCAAATGTCAAAAATCCCTTTATTAGAAAATGGCAAATTTCTTTATTAATGCAAAGGTGACTTGGTTTATCGTTACTGTGACAAACGAAAACACTTTATTTGATGAATCCTTAAAGAAAATTTTAATTAATATCAATCAGGAGAAAAGTTATTGTAAAAATATATGTTGATCCCTAGACACTTTTGATGTGTGTATATAGTTGTTATTTATCATGATTATGATTCAGTTAGAGTAGCTAGATTAATAGATAAAAAAAAGTACCCGTCAGGTAGAGCTAGATTCATACGGAAGATATCATTACAAGTTAATTTGATGGCTTTCTCTGGTGTAATGAGCAGAATGTTAACACCGGAGCCGCGGTACATGCCGAAGTAACCCTCAGCCTTATATGTCTGCTTGAAGCAATCAATCCTGAAAAATAAAAATAATGTAATGGTAGAATAGGGCAGCAGTGGTTCTATTTTTATCATAATAATTTCTGTCTAACGTACAAAAACAGAACAAAAGAAATATGACGGGGAGATCAAGTGGCTTTCGGTTTCGTGCAGGGTTTTTTTATACCCATTATTTTATAAATATAAAAGCTTAGTTTTTGTTCACCACAAACAACTTTCAGTGTGGGACCTACATTGAAATCGCAAAAAACAACGAGTTGCTACATTGAAATCGCAAAAAACAACGAGTTGCCGCACATTTGTGTTTGTGTATGTTAATCGTCGAAATGTCGAGAAAAGCACTTTTTTTTTTCTTTGATTGCCAGCACGTCAAGCTACCCGAAACTGATAAATTTTCCCAATCAACCTTGATCCGTATTCTTTATGGATAAGAAAAAAAAAAAAACAAAAAAACTATTAAAGAAATTTGACAGATGGTTGTAGTCAGTGAGCAGCATTACCTGACCCATTTGCCTCTTGTTTGCTTTGTGAGATGGGTCAGGTAATAGTGCAGGGCACTGTACGATGTGAGATCGGTCTGTAAGATAACCGGGATACTTACATGTTTTTATACTGTTTCTCGCCATTCGGTCCAATGGTTTGGTTCTGCAGTCGTGTCTTCACTAAATCCAACGGAAACACGATGGAGACTCCCACAATACCAGCAATACCGCCATTAATAATCTTTGGTATTAAACTGAAACAAAATTGCTTTATAAGTTAGCAGTTGAAGCAGCCTTATTATTTGCGTCAATAACCTAGCTAGGATAGTAAGGTGACGATGAACGACTGTTAAGTGGACGACCCAGGTGAGAGCGGGGCGGGCAACGAAGCGGTAAACGTGTAAACCTGACGCTTGAGACGTAAGAATTTTCAAATAATGCCCGCGGAAACAGCCTAATCAAGAGCGGGTACCGAGCGGCAACAAGACACGTCTTGTCGCTCGCCAGTTTGATTTACACGCTCATCAAGTGAGCAATGAGGAGCCCGCCACGCTGTCCGATTGGAACACCTCTGTAAGGATGTGCCCGCTCGCTGACCCGCTGCCCACAACTGCTACGACCTGAGACCAGAGCTGCGCTCTAAAGGTATGATGGAAAAGGGTGGAATTCTCCAAAATTCAGTTACGCGGATACCGCTCGCGCTCACACAAAGTCGTCAAGTTATCAGGTATTTTTTTTTTGTGAATGGCATCTCGCAGTTCAATCTAGAAGGTTGTCGTCTGCTTAACCGAACTATCCTGTGGCTTGAGTGTAAGGCCTCCAGCCAGGGCATAAAAACTACTTACAAACTAAGCGACTACACGCTAAGGGCACCCCCTGTGGGGTACGAGCCTCGGCCTTGGGTGTCGCTGGGGGAGGACAGCATGCAGACGGGCTGGATCTTAATGATATTATTATTTAGGAGCTGATTTAAAACTACTGGCACAGCATCGCGGGCTGGCTCGAAAGAGGGTCGGGGAGGTAAAGGACCGGGTCGTCGCGACGGACCTCAACGGCGAGGTCGGAAATATTGCGGTTTGCGTCTGAACTTTTAAAAAGTGCTAGTCTCTTTGTCTTTGTCTCTGTCATAACGGACATAAAAAGGGGCTCCCGTGACTGTACGTAAGAACCGGTCCTGTAAAGTTCAAAGTGCGCAGGTGACAGTGCATGCGCTTATATATAAGATGTCTTTCTTCCGAATTCACAAGAAGAGAAGAGAAAAGAATGGAGGGAGGTCTTTGCCCAGGAGTGAGACAGTCAAGTGTATAAGCCAAGTATAACACATATAA
Source organism: Cerastis rubricosa (assembly GCA_949152445.1). Lineage (NCBI taxonomy): Eukaryota > Metazoa > Arthropoda > Insecta > Lepidoptera > Noctuidae > Cerastis > Cerastis rubricosa. The sequence goes on from OX424547.1 coordinate 9,568,957, forward strand.
ACATTATATACTGTAACAGCATCGACAGCAGGAAGTCGATATTATAGCCTGTCAGATACATTTTTTTTCCATTTGGTTAATAGCTAGTCGGCCGAGCTACAAGCAGATATTAAGGTGGAAGCGACAGAGTGGCCCGCGAAATTAAAATTTTGTTACGTTACAATAATAATATAATGCTCTGCTCTGTATGGTGTCGGACGTAAAGAATAGCACCATCCTATATCTTCCCGTGGGTGTCGTAAGAGGCGACTAAGGGATTTGCCAGAGAATGGGTAGCAGTGTTCTCTGTGCTTTTGTCACAACCGTACTGCGATCGCCAACCAGCCTGCCAAGCGTGGCGATTATGGCAAAACCCTCCAAAATGTCAATGTGGCGACACCTGGCCTATGTCCAGCATTAGACGTCTTTTGGGCTGAAATGATGATGAATAATAGAATAATATTCTGGTAACTGCTTGTTATAATTTAGTGATAAGATTTGTGTTTTTAAATTAAAAGTACAATATATTACTTGAATACTTACGTATCTGTTTTATTATTTGTTTTTAGATAGAAAATACACGTTAATAAATCTGTTCGTGCAAAATTAAATCGAATCAGCTGCCACGGAGTTGACCAGGCAAAATTAAATTGTGTTTATCTGTTCTCCTCATGTTTTACTATTCTTTGGAAAACGTAAGTGGACGCACGGACGTTGGTCGATAAACGGCCTTACTGAACATGTCTCGTTTGCTCAAGGTTATTGGCGTATGTAAAGGACAAAAAAATGGAGGCACACATATTTTTGAATTTTCAGATCTTAAAAGATAAATAGAACTGCCGAAATGCCAATAGTTTATCTAAAGATCACTTGAAATCAGATTATTTATCTGATATGGCTTCATCATCATCCTTCTGCCTCTAGCATGATTTATCTGATATGAGTTTTTACGGATTACGGGTTCAGCAACTATATATTAAGTAAAACATTGCATTTTTATAATCAATTTAAATACTTTTACTACACATTATAAAATTACCATTTCATCTTATCAAACATGAAGAAGTTGTAAGAAATACTTTGCTTGTACTAATATTATAAATGCGCAAGTGAACTCTGTCAGTCTAGTCACTTCACTTGGATACGTTGAAGTACAGTTTGTTTTCATGGCTCCATTCAATTATTCGATCATTATTATTATTATTCGATCTATATCTTCCATTCAATTATTCGATTATTATTTACCTTTATTCATATTTCATCTTATAAATTACATTTTTAAATATTTCTTAAAAAACATAAAGAAAAAAAAAACATTTAAAAATATAAAAAATAGGTTTTTCCGCCGGTGTCGAGAGCAGGGTCCAAGCTACCGGTGGTTAGGGCTGCAGAGACAGGAACCTCCTCACAATGCGGGCCGTATCGAGGAGTACTGCCTTCTGAATCTTGCTCTTGATCCAACCGCCAAGTGAGAGCTTCGACAGATGTTCGTCGAGGCTCTTGGCCATAAGGCCATTGGCCGTTACGACAATCGGCACAATGATAGCCGAGTCCACATTCCACATATCGACAACCTCGTGAGCCAAGTCGAGATATTTTATCTGTTTCTCTTTCTCAGCTTTCACGAGGTTTTCGTCATGCGGGATGGTAACATCGACTATCATTGCGCGGCGCGCTGATCGGTCTATCACCACTATGTCAGGCTTATTGGCAACAATAGTCCTGTCAGTAATGATAGGCCGATCCCAGTACAGCGTGACATGGTCTTTCTCGAGAACTGGGTCGGGCACATACTTGTAGTACGGTACCTCAGATTCCACAAGTTCATATTTCAAGGCAAGTTGCTGGTGAATAATCCTGGCTACTTGGTTATACCTGTGCAAGTACTCGCCGTTAGCCAGACGAGAACAACCAGAAATAATATGTCTGATGGACTCACCCGGACGGTGGCATGCCCGACACACGTCCACCGTCCCGTCCTTTATAATATGTTTCCGGCAGTTGTTCGTCAGCATAACTTCGTCCATAATTGCACAGACAAAACCTTCAGTTTCCCCAAAGAGGTCGCCGAATCGTAGCCAGGACACGGACGCTAAAAAATCTTCATCGGGCCCATGAAGAGCCTGGTAGAAGCGCCCGTGAAGCACCTTGCCTTGCCATACTTCCTTGCGGTCATCGGTAGTTAGTATTACAGGTTTGCGCCAGTTCTCTTTAGCCATGGACAGCGGGGTGAAAGCCTTATCCACTGCGACCACATCTCGGTGCATACCCACCTCTGCTTTAAAAAAATATTCTCTGAGGCTGCACACCTCGCGGTTGTGGAGGGTCTTCGCGTTTAAAAAGCCTCGACCTCCGCACTTCGATCATTATTATTATTATTCGATCTATATCTTCCTGTAGGCGCCTGCAATCAGACTCGGACCTAATCTCAAGCAGCAACTTGAGGTCATCTGCAAATAATAAACAAGAGCCAAGTCTTATGACTTCCGGCAAATCGTTTACCATTATTATGAATTCGAGAGGCCCCACGTTGCTGCCCTGACTTACACCAGACCAAGTGTAATATAATTCGGATCCCCATCCGTTGCAGTTCACATACTGATGTCTGACTTGCATGTAGCTAGCGAAAAACTGAAATAGTTTGCCAATGCAACGAGTCACGGAAGTGCGAGACTTGGATGTTTTCATGACTCTCGCTCGATCTGTCATTCCGTGAGCATGTGAAAAAGATCTGTAAGAAGGCGTACATAAACTTAGGATTTGTTCTGAGACAGACACAAAGCTTCACAGACATCACAGCATTTAGGGTCTTGTATGACGCACTAGTCAGGAGTCGTCTGGAACGTAGTGCGGTCATATGGGCTCCACATGAAGCTAAGTACTCTGTAATGTTGGAGCGCGTTCAGAACAAGTTCACGCGCTATCCCATTCTGTTTGTCCTGGGTATGATTGGCTATAATCAACTGCATGTATTTAACCTCTTAGCCAGACGATGCCAGTTTTACTCGCATATCCATATTTAAAAAAAAAAACAAAACAGCAAAAGCTGCGACTTTAAAGACATGAACAACTTTTCATGCAAGAAAACTCTAATAAAATGGTTTGCCAAACTAACATATATGAAGAGACGGAAGAAATCTTAAAACAAACTAAAAAACAGAAAATAACTGTAAATAATATAAACATCTGCACACACACACTCACACACTCATGCACACACACGCATACACTCATACACACACACACGCATACACTCATACACACACACTCTCAACATTATCAAACTTTAGATTACTATTTATTCCTTTTTGTAATATAATTTTATTTCTTGTTTAAAAGTAATCGTAGAAAATGCTTCGTGGAGTGCTGAGTAACCCGGGTGTATTGCAGCGCTTGAGTCTGTATGTGAGACCGCTACGTGGAGGCGGCGCAGCCCGCCACTGCTACTGGTACCTACAGCCAGGACTAACCTGCTTGCCAAGGTCAGGATCAGGTAAAATTGGCAGTTTTGTAAACCCGGTTTTGTTTAATTTTTTGTCTACAATAAAGTTTTATTCTATTCTACATGTTGTTGGAGTGAGCTCGCAATGCAATATTATGCTACTAGTTACATAATATGTACTTAATTATTATAAAACGTAAGTCAATTATGTTTGGGTTTATATTATGTACTATATGTTTGTGTTTATGTACGTACTAGGTTTTTATGATAATAAGGTATATTTTTGTTTTATGCACCAATAAAAATGATGTAATAATTGAATAATGCTGTGATTTTGTATTGTTCTTATTTTTGTAATTCTGAGTATATAGTTTACTTAGTTTAAGTTCTGAACTGTCGCAATTAAGGATAGTGTTAGGTGTTATAAATAAATAAATCTGTTACCTTTTAATGCCAAAACTACTAAACATAACATTTACAAGACAGATAGGTAGGTGCAGTCACGAACAATAAAAAAATCCTAGAGTGGGGAAAAGTTGAAAAAAAGTTGGCAAGATAGGCATCCACCACCTTCGTGAAGCCCCAAGAACACCTCCCTCCCGGTAGTGTGCCCTATTTGGAAAGCGTTAAAACGCTTGCGTACCCAAGTAGGCCACTTACAATCTGGCGAAACGGGATATTATTGATTCCTCCTACACCAAGCGCTCAAGCGACGCTCCAGATCAGACTATGCTCCACTTGCTTGAGTGTCCCAGGAGTCCGTTTACCTGCACTCCTAAGAACAAAGCCAAAGTCTCTGCAACTGCAATATACGTGGTCGCTTACCGGGTTCCAACTTCATAATATGGATGTTACATCGATACGAAAAGAAAACCGGCCAAGTGCGAGTCGGACTCGCGCACGAAAGGTTCTGTACCATTATTTAAAAAAACGAGCAAAAAAATCACTTTTTTGTAAGGGAGCCCCCTTAAAATTTATTTTATTCTGTTGTTAGTATTTGTTGTCATAGCGGCAACAGAAATAAATAATCCGTAGAAATTTCAACTGGCTAACTATCACGGTTCATGAGATACAAGCCTGGGCTTCAAGTCTGCTATTTTTATAAACATCGTCATTCCAACACGATCCCATTGTCATTTTGCTAAAAGTTAGTAATCTGCTAAATTCATAATGGTCTATAAAATTCTAAATAGCTGACTTGAGGCCCTGGGCCTCAAGTCTGCCTCCGTCTTATTTTTGAGGTTTAATTTGCACAAAATTGACACTGCTCCTTCTCCTATTTTTTTTAATGTTTATTTTTTAAATGGGGTTTTTATCCATAAGGATATGCCAACCCCATAGTTTCTCCTAAATATCATGTATCATGTAGGTCATAATTTATTGGATGGTTTTTCAATAGAGTAGATAAAATATCATCGTCTATTAAGACCAGTTCAGTCAGAAGTGATGGTATTGAAGGTCACTGCATTAGAAGCGGTATTTAAAACTGATGGACCACAGCAAAATGAACTCTATATCGTGCCACAAAAGGTTCCAAAGAAATGTGAACTCACGACAACATAAAGAAAATCAATTTGCATAATGTTTATGTACCTAGCCACTATGGCTATTCATAACAAAATTGAGAAGACTTTGTATGTTCTTGAACAGTGTTGTGTGTAATCTCAGGTATATGACATTTACACATACACACTCTCATTTTTTTTTTAATTAAGCCAAGTAGTTAATTCTGTATTCATAGTGTGTGTGTGTAGTATTTTTCTCTTCGTATTTAAGTAACAGGAAAATGTATGTTGATATTAGTAATATGCAAACTAAAGGTAATTGCAATAAATCTTCTATGCTAGATATAGTAGCAGGCGTACCCCAAGGATCGATTTTGGGGCCTATTTTGTTTATATTATTTACAAATGATTTAATTAATTACATTCATTCAATATTTCCCGACACACAGCTGGTAGTTTTTGCAGATGACACCAATGCAATAGTTGAAGCTAACGACATTCAGGAGCTTTCCGCTAAGGTTAATGCAGTGTTGGCAGCTTTTAAATCTTGGTTTGAAAGTAACAAACTTTTAATTAGCACAGAAAAAACTAAAGTAAGTAATGTTATTTACCACAACAGCTCGCAATAAAGACAACCTGACGATCGCACTTAATTGACATAGTTAATGAAGTAAAGTTTTTAGGGATATATATTGACAAATATTTAAATTGGAAAAGGGAATTGCAAGCCATTGATTCGTATATTTCCTCAGCGTGTTATGCCTTACGCAGTCATAGGGACGTAATAGAGATAAAACACCTTAAAATGGTATATTATGCTCTAATAGAATCAAGGTTGAGATATAGTGTTCAGTTTTGGGGGAGTAGTTTTAAATATAACTGTCAGAGAGTCTTTGTGCTCCAAAAGAGAGCAGATACGAACCATGGTCCGTGTATCGCAATTAGAGAGCTGTCGGCCACATTTTATAAATTTAAAAATTCTTACTGTGCCCAGCCTCTATGTTTTGGTATTGATGGTAAATTTAAAAAAATACCTACATAGCTATGAGACAGATGAGGAGAGACAGTTGAGGGAAAGTACCCGCAGGAAAGATTTTAAAACCAAAATAATACCCCAACTTAATATTGTGCATCATTGTCCTCAATATCAAGCAGTGCGGATTTTTAACAGGTTGCCATTGGACTTAAAAACTATAATGTATAAAAGCTCATTTTAGTCAAGACTCAAGGCTTTCCTACTGGAGAAATGTCTGTATTCGATGGATGATGATATGTCTACATTTTGAATTTTTAATTGTATTGATTCATCATCATCATCATTCTCTTGCCCTTATCCCAATTCATTTGGGGTCGGCGCAGTACGTCTTCTTCTTCCATACCTCTCTATTACTTGTCATCTCATGAGATACGTCCTTTCTTGCCATATCATTTTTCACACAGTCCATCCATCGTTTCTTTGGTCTTCCTCTACCCTTATACCCATCCACATTCATACTCAAAACTTTCCTCACGACATTTTCCTCATTCCTCCGCATCACATGCCCACACCACGACAACCTATTTCCACGCATCTTTTCAGTCACCGGCGCCACTTTCAGACTTCCTCTAATGTACTCATTCCTTATTCTATCCATTTGCGTATTGATTATTTTTTTTTATTTGTTTTGCCATTGAATTTTATATTATTATTATTTTTGTGTTTGTTTATCCTATTTAGTGTACTTTGTATTAGTTTTATAATCTTCTTCTTAATGATTTATCAAAGCCAACCTCGGCAAGGGGAGCCAGGATTCCATAGCAAAGGGTATCATAGTTTTGATTCCTGACTACCACAAACCTTTGAACCTCAAATATTTGTAACATAATGTATATTGTAATTTTACTTTGTACCAACACCCATTGGGCCCGCATGGTGGATTACAGCCCACTTCCTCTCATAGAGAGAAGGCCTGTGTCCCAGCAGTGGGAACATTATAGGCTGATGTTGATGATGATGAATTGTACTTTGTGGGAGAGTTTAAATCATTATTATTATTCTCCTGCTCTTATCCATATTTGGGGTCAGCATGTCTTCTTCTCTCATACTTGTCTTTTACTCATCAGACACCTCTTTTCATGGCTAATCGTCCTTCACACAGTCCAACCACTGTTTCTTTGGTATTCCTCGAGACATAGACAATATGTTCCTCTGAATTAACATCTGTATTATGGAACTTTAAAATATGTCAAGATTTTATGCTCTGCCTATTCCATTGTCTGGTAATATTATAATAAAATAGTACTTACATTTGAGGTGTGACTGCACTTGTTACTGGTGGCTTGTCACCTGGCTTTCCCTTGCCCGACATTGTTAATTACCTGAAAAAAAGAAATGACATTATGATTTACGGCTCATTTTATACATGAAGGAATAAACACTTGTTGAATAGTCTTAGAGATTATCATCCATCATCAATAAAGATTGGTATAGGTAGATAGATTTTTGGTACTTGCAATATAAGATCATAACATGAACATCCCTTTAAAAATAAGAAGATCATCTTTACCGATTTAAGTGTTTTGTCAAGAAAGAAGCCGATTTCTGTTTAGTCTCGCCTAGGAAGTGTGGAGCCTTGTACTTCTAATCTAATATATGTGTATATACTAATAATAAAGCTGAAGACTTTGTTTGCTTGAACGCGCTAATCTCAGGAACTATTGGTCCGATTTAAGAAAATATTTCAATGTTAGATCGCCCATTTATAGAGGAAGGCTATAGGCTATATATCATCACGCTACGACCAATAGGAGCAGAGCAGCAATGAAAAATGTTGCGAAAACGGGAAAATGTGACGCAGACAAAGTTACTGTTGAAATAAAAAGATTATGACAGGGCCCAAGATGAGGCTTAAATGATTTTGGGACACAAATTTTGAGCTTGGGGCTCAAAATTTGTGTCTCAAACTACAGTCTAACTGTTCACTTTGGGGCTCACTAGCAACAACTGAACTCCACCCCTAAGACGACCCACTGACAACACTCTATGTTAACTAGTTTTAGGTAATATTTGAAGCAACGTATCAACATCAACATCAGCTGTTGTGTCCAGAGTACCTCTTAATGTATTACCTGGATTATAAATAATTTTCTATTCTAAGGTCAGTACTACTCAAGGCTTAGTCTAGATAATATGAATGGTTCTGGTGGATTCAAACCAACCATTCAGCGAGCTTAGGTGTTTTCAGAACGTTAATGATTATTATTCGTACTAAAAACAGTAGCAGTGATCTCCAATAAAAAAAAAAAAACAATGATTTTAAACACAAAATAAAATACCCATCGTCTGAAATCTAATACCACTTAATTCAATAACAGTATATCGCAATACAGTATGTTAAATTACAGCCGTTTTGTTTAGATAGTCTCGTCTTCATACAATTTGGATCCTTTCCATCGGCATTTTACGTAATCGCATCAAACAAAATGTTACTCACCTAATATAACTAGATAGTTTAAAGTAAATAGACGTTGAACTATCCAATTACATTAATTATAAGCTTAGTATTAAAACAACAATAATTTTCGGAATAAAAAAGTCGTGTTTGACTTATGGCAGTGCTTTTTGACGTCTGTGAAGCAGGTGAACAAAATTACAGAACAGGCAGAAGTTGCAATTTGGTTTGAATTTGAAGTTTGTATTTTGATTGATCGATAAATGAATGTTGCCATCCTCGAAAACATGCTTAGCCTGTTTTTGTTTTAATTTTAACCGACTGCGTCAGAAATAAAGATAATGTTTTTCTGTGGATTCGATTAATAGTTCTAGTATCTTGAGTTGGAGTAGTACGATGTTTAAAGGTGGAAGATAAGTGTCAGGTTGTATTTCGTGGCAGCAACAAAAATCCCTTATAAGTTCATATAATTCCACTTAATGACTATTTCATGAATATGTCTAATATTGGGATTAAATTAACTAAAGAAGATTGTATTGATAATTTTAATGATTGTAATTCTATGCTTACCAACATATTACTGCCGCAAATCATATTTTGATCATCAAAAAAGCCAGACACTGACCGGCAAATTGCAAAAACCCAAAGAAAATATAAAATTTCGCGGGCTACCCTTGCGCTTTCACGTCATTACAATAACGGCAGGAATTTTATATAGGTTTTGTTACTCCTGACGAATAATCATTTTAGACAATGTAACGAAAAGTCTTTTCATTCTAACATACAAATTCTTTTTTGGGATTAAAAAAAACAGCATTTTCGAAAACGGAAACAACAAAGAAATGGCAAGGGAGTTGTGTTTTTTATTTATTCTTCATTGTGAGGGTATACAAGGAAATGGCAACGTTTTAGGTTGGGGAAAAAGTTTCTTTGCATTTTTTAAGAAAATTCAAAACATTTTTTAATATAGTTTATTTACATGGTATATTGGTATATGGTACCATTTTGTTCGATAACTTTTTGCCATCTTGTAGGTAGGGACATAATCCCATTGCTACAGAAATTTTGGGACTTCTGATCAAAATACAGCGACAAGTGGTTTTGGCAGTCCTCTCGTGATGTAACCTGACATTGCCTAAAGAATTCTGAAGAGACCGAAACAGGTGGAAATCTGAAGATGCATGGTCAGTACTATACGGCGGATGCATTAACACCTCCCAGCCAAACGCTCTTAATTTTTGATAGGTGGCTAAAGATGTGCGAGGTCTAGCGTTATCATGATGAAAAACCACACCCCTTCTGTTGATTAATTCGGGCCGCTTTCTTTCAAACTTCTTCTTTCAGCTTCTTCAAACATGGTTCGGTTTCATTACGTCGTAATAAATAATCAAAAATGAGTACACGGTTCATTCGGTTTCTTTCAGTGAGCTCGTGAGGTACCCAAATATCGAGCTTTTATGTGTACCCAGTTTTTTTCCAATGCGCCAAACTGTTTTGTGGTCAATTCCCAGTTCTTCAGCTACGTCGTAACTACTGATACGCCGACCTTGCTCCACTTTTTCAAAAAAGGCATCGGTTTTATCCGTTATAGGGCGACCAGAGTGACGTGCATCATTGACATCAAAATTTCCGGATTGAAAAACGCTTAAACCAAATTTGTGCTTCTCTCACAGACACTGCATTAGGTCATAAACATCGCAAATTTTTTTCGCGGCTTGCTTTGCATTTTTACTTTTTTTGTAGTAAAATTTTAAAATATATCGAATTTCTTCATTAGATTCACTCATTTTGACGGTACGAAAAATAAATGAAAATCACACATTTTCCTAATTTGAATTTGGAATTATGTTCTTTAAAATTTAAACTTTCAATGATACCAAAACCAGCCAGATACAAATAGTATAGCCAAAGAGATTTTATTACAAGTTCATACATACTATAATGCGAAAAGACTTTTTTCCCAACCTATTATTTGGAAAAGTCGTCTCAGATACACTAAATACACAACTAAAACTAAAAACTGCAGCATTTGCGGTATTTTTTGACTCTCAGGTAACACAATCTTTTGATGTTGGTTTTGACATTTGTGCTGAATTGCCAACCCAAAATAATTGGAGAAAATGCATGAAAATATTAGGTACTATGTAGCTCATTAGGAAAATACCCTCTTTCAACAAAATGCCCAGATAAACCAGGGATTTCTTTGGTGTTAAGGTGGAAGCGCAAGGGTAACCCGCGAAGTTCGAATTTTCTTACGTTTTTTGCAATTTGCAGGTCAGTGTACTGACATTGTATGTCTGTTGATTAAAATATGATTCGCGGCCGATAGAAATATGGCATTATAGTATAGTTTAGTGTCTTTTTCACGGTTGTTCTGTAAATACATACTCATTACGATCGCAAATCGTCAACAGACAAACTGACATTGTCAACTGACTGCAAATTGCAAAAAACGTAAGTAGGAACTTCGCGTGCTACCTTTGCGCCTATATTACTCTTTGCTTTGCGCTTCCACCTTAAAATAATTTTTTCGAAATATATTCTGCCATCCTAGATATTATTACGTATTAACGAGAACGCAGCAGGACGATCACTTTTTTTTCTGGCTTACCAAGAGAGTGCGAATGTTTTTGGAGCTATGCAGTGACCAAACGGTAGGCAGGTCATTTGAAGAAGTTGTTTTTTTTATAAAGGTGACGGAAACGCACTCTATGTTTAAGTAGATGAAAGTATGTCTGGAAAACGTCCAACTTGCAATTGGAATAAAAACCGGTCAAGTGCGAGTCTACTCGCATACACAGGAATCCGTAGCACCAAATAATATAATAATTACAATAAAATAATATGGTAAATTTACACTGATTCTTCTATAATGCTGTAGAAAGCCATTTACGGCACATAGGCTTTCGTATAGGCATTTTTTGCGTATAGGCATCACGCTAAGACCCTGAGGAGCCGAGCAAAAAGAGTAACGGCGGGCAAAACGACAAGGCACAGCTCGTAATTTAAAGCTGAAGAGTTTGTATGAGTGAACACGTTAATCTCTGGAACTGGAAAAGTCGATGGGTGACCGCGGACACAACTATTCATTAATATTTAAAAAACGTAGCAGGAATAAACATAATTTACTAAAAAGCCGAAATTTTAATCATTTTATCTCCTCTGTCCCGTAAATTGTGCGATGGATACCGCCCTATTTGCGACCATATTATTATAAATAATGACGATTTGTATGGAGCATACATACAAGGTGTAACGTTAAATGCGCAAAACCTCAGACACCCCAAATGATTTTTAATTCAATTGACGTATTCTGAGAGAAAAAAAAAAACATTAAAAAATACGTAAAGGTTTTATGTGCTGTTTTAGTTTTACTGGCAATTCTGATCGTTTCTTTTTTTCCCGCGTATGAGAAAATTTAAATTGGACGGGAAACATTTGTGTTTGTTTACCTATTTTGGCGGGTGTGCGCACGTTATGGCTTGACCTATGAACAAATAGACAGGGCAACTTTTTTAATGAAGATTTTTTTGAAAAATTTAAAAAGTGGTTCAATTGATTCTGCTCGTCATTCTGATCAAACTATTTTCAGGTTTTGCGCATTTAACGTTACACGTTGTATACACCAAAGCAGCCGCCCGCCCACCACACCGGGCACGTGCGTCTCGCTTCGTCGGCGGCCAAAGACATACAAATATTACTCGGTGACGCAGCATATATAATGTCGACTGAACGTGCACTAAACTTGCCGATATACCCAGCCGTGCTGTGTAGGTTCCTTTCTGATACCTGCACCATTCCAAACACAGACCCCTTGCTCAGCTATACAGGCTACTAACGAGACAGTTATAAACATAACGACGCCTCTAATCCCCGCAGGGTTATACAGAGGTGACACTAATCCGACCTAAACCCATACTTCGCCATTATGTATTTAAGTCCCATTTAATAGGTAGGGGGCGAGCCTATTGCAATCAACAGGGCATAAATTCAGGCTCCGTGGCTGTTACTGAGAAAGTCATGGAAAAACCCAATAACACTACCCGACCTGGGAATCGAACCTAAGACCTACTCAGAAGTCGCACTTGCGGCCACTTGACCAACGAGGCATAATCTAATGCTTCCTACTCAGTAAATTAGATCAATCCCTAATACCTTACTAGATAGATACTAAGAAAGTGAAAGAATAGCGATTAAGCGATAGGTAGGGCTCTCATTTAGCCAGTAAGTTTGGTACCTATGATACTTACTGTTCATTATCCCTTTCTATACGGTACAGTCTTTTCCGGATTCGACAATATAAAATGATCCATGACCATCAGTTATGTATCACAGTATCTCGTGGAGACGTGAAGTTAACAACAGTAAAATGGGTTTTATTACTTTGGTAAGTTTACAATATTGACGAAAAAGCTCTACTGTAATAAAATAAGTTGAAATATTGTCTGGATAAAAAGCCATATCGAGTTTTAAAGTTACTTTTTTCACAACAAAAAACAAAGCTACATTATTTTTTTTTTCATAATGTTTGTGTTGATTGTTGCTGCAATACCTACATAGAAAAGCTGATCTTAAAAAAAGTAACCGATTAAAAACTTGTACAGTCATGTAAATACATACATACATAAACTCACGCCTTTTTGCCATGAGGATAAGCAGAAACCACCAGCTACGATCCTTACATACTCCTTTTGCCTCGTCCACGTTCCTACATGTGTACGTGGTTATGTTTTAGCGTCGGTGTCCTGTCCAACCCTCCACCCTGTATAAATCAAACTCAAAGTATTTTATTTAACATAGGCCTACATGGGCACTTAGAAAAAGTCCACAAAAAGTGCACGGTTTGGGTTGGTCGTTTCCTTTGGAGAAGAACTATGGTAGGTATAGCATAGATTGATATTTCATACGCTTCATGATCCATAGGTATATCCTACATGTCATTTAATATTTCCGCAAGGACCCTTACTCTTTCGGGCCCTTGGAGACTCCCCACCCTACCTATAATTAGTCTGTAAAGGCATGTTCATACATCGTCACTTCTACAGGTGTTGTCGATCTGTCTGGTCGCGGCTGCAGCCAGCAACCAAGACAAGCGGAGCGTCATTAGTGTGGAGCCTGCGTGGCCCATGGCGGCCTGGGTGCCGGCGGGAGGACATGGTAATGGTTTTGAAATAATTCGTTTCGTACCCACATATATGACTCAAAATCATGAGTTTACTATGAATGAGCATCAAGATATCTCAATGGAAATCCTTGCTCTTCTGTGGTTCTACTGGACTATAAAGCATGCAGCGTTATAGTCCAGTTTTATATCATAACATTTTGCACAGATAACCAAGAGCTTACTGGTTACTATGACCTCTATCTTGAAAAATAATAAAAAACACCCAGATAATAAAATATCATCTTACAACAGGAAATTCCATTTGAATTGAATCGCCCCCATTTTCCAGGAACATGGTCGTCAGACACCAGCTCAGATGTGGCGGGTGCAGTGGCGGCTGCTAAGGCTGCGGCTACGGCAGTCATGGCGGCCCAGCACGAGGTCGCTGCGGCCAAGCATGCAGCACTCGAACAGCAAAGTGTTGCTAGCGCCAAGGAAGCTGCTGCCGCTCGCGCAGCTCACAAGAGGTTCGTTATGCTTTTGTTATAAGTAGCTGAGGCTCGACAAGTCGATAGTAATCTTGTCATCCCAGAACTTCCTCAGTCTGCAAGTCATGGTGAGATGAAGTCGTCAAGTTAGCTTTGCCGCGATTTAACTGTGGAAAAAGAGAACAGTCGTTCTTTTGACAGACAGATAAGTTTTTACGGATTGTTTCGTTACTCAAAAGCTTAAGACGCCAGCCACTTGTTCTTTCTTGATTCCAGTGAGGAGGCAGCAAGAAATGCCCGTGCGCACGCCCTGGAGGCCGCGCAGGCTGCTGTACAGTCGCAGGCGCAGCTGGCGGGGGCCAAGGCCCGCGCCGCCGCCGCGCAGAAGATCGCAGCGGCCCGAGAGGCGGCGGCTGCTAAAGCCATACAACGCGCGGCGAGCAACCAGGCTGCTAGGCTGCAGAACGCTGGTAAGTCAATGAAATCAGCTTATCACGGTCTACTTCTGAATATCTGCCTCTAATTTGCACTACAACTTGTCAACAACAAGACTGCCTTTCGGTATTAGCCTGTCCCAATCTAAGTTAAGGTTTCTAGACATCGGTTGATGCTGCAAGAACAGATAAATATCGATTCCGTGGCTGCGAGATTCCTTAAGATACGCTCATTTTGAGCAAGAAGTTTGAAACTCAGGATTTTTCGTCAAACTCACTACGAATCTTTTCTTTTCAGACTTAGAAGCTTTAAAGCTGTCCGTGATCCAAAGCTCTGGAGCGGCTGGAGCTGCTGGTGCTGCCCAGCACGCCGCCACGGCCGCTGCCGCCGCCCTGCGCCCGCAGACCCCGGAGTGGCCTGCCAAGCCCTGGGCCCCATCAGCCTGGGTGCCTGCCGCCTGGGGTTGGGCTTGAACAACATAAATATAGCAGTACCTATAGGCGACTGCTAAGGAAAAACAGTACCAAGGAACTAGTTATTTTATAATAGATTTGTTAAACTATACGACTATGGAAATAAAGACGCTTTTAATATAAGTTTAAGATTTTGTTGCTTCTGCTTCTATACTAAGTTTAATATTTGTTAGAAAGTTTCTAGATGTTAGTATTGCATACAAAAAAAATATACGTTATTGAGTTTTAGAACCATGTTTTTTACTTACTTCTTACCTACCTACATATAACACAGTAAGTTTATGTACCTATGTAACAGTGTCACGTTTTGGAGACAATATATAGTTATCACTATTGCGATATTAAAGAATGACTGACTCGTGATAAACTTTAGAAAAGGACCGCTTTAGATAAGAAATAATCGAGATCCTAGTTTTACTATAGAGAGAGAGAGGAGAATGTTAGTACGAACAGCTGAAAGTTTACGTGTTGGTTGAATGTAATTAAGGATACCTAGCTTAAACACTATGCCTATCCTATAAATCTAGCGCATGTCTGCAGGTTGCACCAAAAAGACCTCTGAATTGGCACACGGTACAGTCATGAGGAAAAGTACGTTGCTATTTATTATGTAAATGGCGAATTGTGGGTGTAATATTGTAGTACACCTCTGCCTATCCTCTCCGGGATTATATGCGTGATGTTACTGCATAGGTTACATACTACTACAATAACTGAAAAGAGGATGTTTTCCCTGAATAGCTGATACCTCTTATGGGGTAAATAAAATGACGCGTTCGTGTTCCACGCGCGCCTCAAGGAGATATCAGCAAATCGGAAGGGGTCCGAGACGGCCGATGCCTGCCAGGGTTGCAGGACTGTTCGAAAGAAATACCATGGCCCTGGAACACAAAGGGCTCAGAAGGAACATGGATGGGTTTTAGTCAGTACAAGTCTGACACTCCCTTCCGCTCCGTCCAGAGCAGGAGGGGTCATTTGATGATTTCCCATTCGTAAAAAAAGGGTAAATATGCAATTAGGTATATGAATAAGTATTTAGAAGTATGATCTTCATTTTCACTGTAAAAACGATGTTCAAATGTTTCGTGTAAGTTTGGATTGTGATGAACAATGAATGTAAAGAAGCTTTATTTGCTCATGCATTAGGATCCAGAAGTTATATTTAATGCGGTTTTCAATACAAATTTCAAGTAATGTCTGTACTTTCTAATATTCTAGTATTTTCATGCATGTATCGATTTGGTACCTACGCCTGCGCGGTTCAGTATGAAGCGACTACTTGGGGATGAAGCTTCACAGATCTCGCTTTTGCAGCATCCTTACGTTTGTTCCGGCTGAATCAAACTATTTAGTAACTCGGTGAATTTAACTCTTATAATGCCGAAAATGACCAGAATTTAAGCCCAAAGAAGAGGACCGTAAGGTAAGATTAAATTAACCAGTATGTTAGCGTCCTTATAATGTGTTATTTCAAATTGGGTGCACGTGAAAAGGGGTGTGTCTGAAATATTCATACTCAATCTAAAGTTGAGCTGTTACTCTCGCTTATTTAGACATACAAGCGGGATGATATGAGTTTGAAATTAGTCATTATTAAGTTTGTTTACTTATGTTGGTAGGTTTTTATTAAGTTGGTATAGATCTTTGTATTATAATTTCGACATCGAACCGTACTTACAAAATAATTATAATAAAGGTTTTTGCATTTTAAGTAATTGGTCTGTTTTTAGTAACAAAATCTTTTTTTGAACTAAATTGTGTTGTCCTATCAATAATGTAGGTATTTCCTTAATTTGATATTACGAAGTACATTCCGCAATTGCTCGGCTTCGAATGATGCACATCGGGCGCCTACCATGGTTATCCGGCATCATTATACGAATGCCGCAAGCCGTGCTCATTTCTGTGTCGTCATCTCATCATCCGCGCAGTCGGATAAGCCAGGCTGCGGCCACACCTCACGCATGCGCGCGACCACTTGCTGAGTGAGCATCGGAACGCAACCGCGCAATCTAGTGGATTATGACAATACACTAGATTGCGCGGGCACGTTTCTGTTCACTCCAATGAGCTCTGAAGCTGGGATGATGATACGCTGCTGTTAGACTCGACTCGATGCGCTCCACCATACAATGCACTAACCTAGAATGATTGAGTAGTGGTAAAGCATAAGTGTAGGTACTTGTAGGGTGATTCGGTGATCAAAAAATAAAGGTTAAAATAAGAATTCTGCTTTTGCTTACGTAGTATTGTGTGGTGGCCCCTGCTTACCTACGAGCAGGTCGTGAGTTAAGTTGGTCAGGCACTTTTGAAATGTCTAAACCACAACACCAATAAAACGAAGCTACAGTCCAGCTGGCCTACCATGACCTCTTAAAGCAGTATTGTTTTACTCTTATTCCAGTGTGGGAAAAAGACGGAGCTATACAGGATGTCTAGCGCCATCTCTTTTGCACACTGGAAAAGGAGTAAAACAATAATGTTTTAAGACATCATGCTATGCCAACTCATCCTGAGGCATATTAATAACTGTGAATGAAAGTACTGTAGTTGCCCATTCCAAAGCGTTATATCTCTATGGAGAAGAGCGGGCATGAAACTCCATAGAGACGGTGGGATAATCCCGCATGACGAAAACCTCGTGAAAGCTGAGAAAGAGAAACAAATAACTCAAGTAGCAAAATATGGCCCCTGTAAGTATCTCTCGTTTGGCAAATGAGGTAGTTGACATGTGGAATGTGTACTCGGCTATCATTGTGCCGATTGTCGTAGGTGCCAATGGCCAAAACTGACCCCCCAAAAAATTTACGGTGTTCCATTCCTTGCTCAGATCCAAGGATGTGGTCGCACCACGTCCTGGTGGCGATGCTGTGCTGTGCCGGCCAACTGGTGGCGGCGGATATCGACCGGCGCCGGTTCTCGAACCCCACCTACTACAACGTTGGCGGGGTGCTATCCAGCAACGAGTCTATTGCTTTCTACAAGGATACTATATCGGTAAGTTCTTTAGCAAATATAGGACCGCGGGCCGTCGACCGGGGTAGTCGATGGCCCGGTCTTCGATCTTACTTCAGTGTGCGAAAGCGATTTAGCTATGCAGGATGTGTCTACTAACTGCATCTCTTTTTGCTGCCATTTTGATTTTCTTTAAGTGGTGGTATGTATGTAGATGGTGTGGGCACTGTTGAAAGAAAAGAAAAAGGAAATGAAAAGAAACTGCGTATAGTTTAATAAAAAATTTAATCTAGAAGTACCACCTATTTTAGAAGAACCTGTACTTTACAGAAGACGTACTAATGACGTGGAATCATACAAGCCTACCTATCTGTAAAAGTGCAAAAGTACGCAAACAGTATTACCATCTGGCATGCCAATAAATGATAATAATAAATGCATAATGTTCTCTGTCATGTCATCAAACCTTACCATCGACGGCAGAATGAAATGCCAGAACAGTGCGCGCGCTTTTATATAAGCAACGTTCAGCTCAGCGTCCAAAGTTGGAAATCCAACAGCACACATAACGTCCTTTAGTTTGAACATATCAAATTTACTCCGTCGATATTATACGTACTTACAAAGCGTCACTAATGTGTGCCGTTTTAATTTATCGCAGTTAGTGGCAATTTACATTTCCTTTGATATGCTTATGAAACAATTATAAAACAAGAGCCAGTTTTTATCAGAAACCAACATAATTACCTACAATAAGGACTTATTCAATAACTTGTTCACAGAATCTAAACTTCAAAGATCAGTATGTGCCGCGAGGAGTCACCTACCACGACTATTCCATGCTCATGGATCCGAATCCTATAAAAACGGCGCTGAACGTTTGCAAGGACCTGATCGCTCATCGAGTGAGTGTAGACATCAATAAAAATGAAGCATCTATCGGAAAAGGTGCAGTCAATCGACCGACCTAGGAGTTACCATCACGTCTTAAAGCAGTATTGTTTTAATGCTACTCCATTGTGGGAAAGAGACGGAGCTATAAAGGACGTATAGCGCCATCTCTTTCCCACGCAACAATACTGCTATAAGACGTCATGGTAGGCCACCTCGACTCCGATATTACAGTACATTATCGGTCAAAGTCCGGTGACCGGAGTTCGGTCTGGTTGGTTTGACTGCACCTTAAAATAATCGATACTAATGGTAGATCACTTTCTAGGTGTACGCGATCGTGGTGTCCCATCCGCTGACAGGGGACCTCTCACCAGCAGCTGTATCATACACGAGTGGCTTCTACCACATCCCAGTCATCGGCATATCCTCAAGAGACTCCGCCTTCTCCGACAAGAACATTCATGTATCATTCCTAAGGACAGTCCCGCCATATTCCCACCAAGCTGATGTGTGGGTGGATGTGTTAAAGCACTTCAATTACATGAAGGTCATATTCATTCATAGTTCTGATACTGATGGTCGGGCTATTTTGGGACGGTAAGTTGACAAACGTATTCAAGAAGTCAAACTGTAAAATTTATTCCTTGTAAAATAATTCTTTGAACTTTTTCCTTGTTCGTAAGTCTTGTATTCTTGGAGTTACAAATTCTTAATTTAAAAAATGTTTGGAATTCTCGGAATTACATTTTGACTGACCTTCAATATCTTTGATCATAAAGATACCGACTAGAAACTTACGTCATGCTTTGTCCACAGGTTCCAAACGACTTCCCAAAGCGTGGATGAGGATGTGGACCGTAAAGTGGTGGTGGAACAGGTCATAGAATTTGAACCGGGTCTAGATTCCTTCAGCGACCGACTCATGGATGTCAAAGGTGCTCAGGCGAGGGTATTCCTTATGTATGCCAGGTATATTACAGTTTAATTTTACACGTATCCAAACTCCTTTATCGGCAACATACACTCCACCCACTTACAATACAAATACACACCACCATTTACGGCCCACAAAATCCAAAAATCCAAAATCCTAATTACCACTTAATATACTACCATCCATCCTACCAACACATTCCATCATCAATCTCCAGCACTACACACCCTCATATCACTATTTTCACTTACACACCTCATCTTTAAAATCCCATGTACCGATACTCATATCAAATACTCATCATCATCATCATTTCAGCCGAAAGACGTCCACTGCTGGACATAGGCCTCCCCCAAGTGTCGACACATTGACCGGTCCCGTGCGAGTCGCATCCAGCGGATCCCCGCAACCTTCACAAGGTTGCGGTTATCGGTCCACCTAGTGGGAGGCCTTCCAACGCATCATCTACCGGTTCGAGGTCGCCATTCCAGAACTTATTCCCATCGCCCATCGCCCATCCGTTCTGCGAGCCGTTTGCCCTGTTGGCTATTCTTCGGGCTACGTCGGTAATCTAATACTACAACACCATAACACAACCCCATTCACCCAATATACCCCAATCAGTTACGACGACTTTTTGTTAAGCTTTCCTACTTCCGAGATATACCATAAATAGTATATTTTAAATACAGTTGCTCAAAAAGTGGTGTATTGCAGGAACGTATAGCGTATAGCGTAAAAAATACTATTCATTAGGTGTGCGGAAAGCCTGTCATTGCAAAGAGTCCCAACAAATGGCTACCCGAGCCGAGGCGCAGCAGAAGGTGAGGGTTCAGTCGGAACAAGTTAATACAGGGTGTATACAGGGTGTATTGACGTAAGGATTGTGTGTCATACTCACCCTGATACCGGTTCTACAGTCACAGCATCATACACTGCATGTGAAATAACAAGTGATTTCGAACCCAAGACACCCACGTCTGATTTTTCGAATTCATGTGTGTATTGTATAATTATCACTAGCTTCGGTGAAGGAAAACATCGTGAGGAAACCAGCAGGCCTGACAGATTCTCGATGGCATGTTAAGCCAAGTCATAGGCTCATAGGTCATAAATCTCTGACACAGGTTAGGCACTAACCACACGAAAATGAAGTGATTTTATTTCGCGGACTTTCTCTTTCTAAGCAAACGATGTTGCTAAACGAATTGTTATTGTGCTCTGTATGGTGTCGGACGTAACGAATAGCACCATCCCATATCTTCCCGTGGGTGTCGTAAGAGGCGACTAAGGGATTTGCCAGATAATGGGCAGCAGCGTTCTCTACTGTGCTTTTGTAACAACCGTACTGCGATCGCAAACCCGCCTGCCAAGCGTGGCGAACTGGCGATTATGGCAAAACCCCCCAAAATGTCAATGTGGCGACACTTGGGGGAGGCCTATGTCCAGCAGCGGACATCTTTTGGGCTGAAATGACGATGATGATGAATTGTTATTAGGTAAAAACTATGTTTTCCTTAGCAAAACGGATGCAGAGATAATATTCCGCGATGCAACGTTCCTCAACATGACGACAGTGGGCTACGTATGGATGGTGACTGAGCAAGCACTGGATGCTGCCAACGCACCCGAGGGATTACTGGGGCTCCGACTTGTCAATGCTACAAACGAACACGCGCACATTCAGGACTCTATGTAAGTTTACTAAATAATTCGTTTTATTAAATATAAAGGTGTGTAAAACAGCAAGATTAAAATTATTTGTAACAAAAACAAAACGTGAATTCTGCCTACCTACACAATTTAAATCTGTGCGATTAATCTGCAATTCTGAAGTAATTCTAAGTTACGATTTCTGAACATTTTATTTAAAGTCAAACTAGCTGTACCTAACTACCTACCTAGCTGTAGCGCTCGTTGCAATGCACTTTTTCCAACTTACCCACACTACCCTACGCTACCCTACCCTTCCCATACCTACCTACCTACCCTACCCAACTCTATCTACCTACCCCACCCAACCTACCTAACCTACCCTACCTACCCCAAATTTTGTAATTTAAAACCTTGTCCTGACAATAACGAACACAAAAAAAGAATTATCCAATTTGGTGCAGTCGTTCGAAAGTTATGCGCGTAGTTAGGTACCAAGAATAAGGTTCTATTGCAACAAAAACAAATATTCAAGCAGGCCGAGTTGGACGAAAAAAATTAAAGGCCATATTTTTTTTGAAAAAAAGCAAATTTAAAAGAAAATATTAATGGCATTTCACTGAATAACTTGAGGAAATGAGGCCAGTTCCTGTATTTCTTTTTTGACAACCAGCCAGAAGGAGGTTCTAGTCACATACCTACCATTTACGTCATTATGGTGGACTAAGGTTTTTTCAAGTCTCAGTTTTCGAGTCTACGAGTATTTATTGTAAAATTGCGTTAAAATATATTGGATTATTGCTGTTACTAGCGAGCCCTATACTTATTCAGTTCAATTTTCAGTTACGTCCTGGCATCAGCCATTCGAGACATGAACACTTCAGAGGAGATCCATGCTCCTCCATCAGACTGCGACAACTCAGGGTCTATCTGGACCACAGGTCGTCTGCTATTTGATTATATTAGGAAGCAACGGTTGGAGAATGGGGCTACTGGCCACGTGGCCTTCGATGACCATGGAGATCGAGTGCATGCAGAGTACGACATGGTCAATGTGAGGGCCCAGGGGGAACATGTTGCTGTTGGCAAATATTTTTACTATATGGTAAGAGGACAGCAGATTTACGATATATCAATACGGCTTTTTTTCCGAAGGGTTTTTTTTTATTTATTTATTTAATCAATAATGATATAGGTAGGTAGATTTTTATTTTTACAATACCTACACCTGCCAAACTACAAAGCAGTTTGTCGGCAGTAGGTTCTCGTGGATTTGCACGAATCTTTGCTAAAAAGAAACATTAAAATTAACTCTTAGTTAAGACTAAGACCATGGTTCTATGGCCGAAGACTCCGTATGTGAATACGGAGTAGTTAAGTTACCCACACAACCACAGGTTAGGCAGAAGTAAACCTAATGGTACCGGTACATTCCACATTTCGTCAATGGTGGTTAAGGTCCGGTGTATAATATGCTCGCTGTTATACGGAACCAAAACCACAACATAAGCCGTAAGCAGATTTTTACACTTTTTATTTTTTTATTTAATTTATCTCTCACATATACAAGTTATTTTGTAACATTTTTACTCGCCAAACCATATATACAGTTTGATGGCGAGAAAAAATTAAGAAGGATTCCTACGCTTGTGCCAAAATTGCCTGATAATATCACCACCGCACCTGCAATTGATAGAAGAGGAACTTCACGACTTTTATATTTTTAGGATACTCAGAAGATGAGACTGGAACTAAAAGAACAAGAAATAATATGGATGGGCCGCAGTACTACGAAACCGGAAGGGTTCATGATACCGACGCATCTCAAGGTGATATTAATCAACAGTATGATAAACAGAGACAGCATAGCTACTTATAATATGTAAGATAGAAAGAGGTAAATATATTTTTGTAACTTCAGGTATTGACGATTGAAGAGAAGCCTTTCGTTTACACTCGTCGTATTGACGATGGCAGTGACTGTACTCCTGAAGAGATCCCTTGTCCTCATTACAATGCTACTGAGGATACAGGTACTATACAATACCCCACGAATATTTTGTAGAAGTATATTTTATGCTCATATAGGTAGGGATGGACCAGGTTGAAAGCGCACCTGTAACTGTTAAAGTGAGATCCTGGCATTTTTTAACAAATTCATTTGATAATACCGCAAATTGAAAAAGTAAATTTGTTTTTTTTTAGCTAAATCTCAACTACAGTCGCTAAATTATGAGTTTAACTCACTTACCGTTAATAGAATTAGAATACATCTTACTAGACTCACTAAAATGATATCTGAGCATCTGGTTTCTTGAACAACTTGTGGCGATTTAAATGTTTGCCCATTAAACCGAGTTACTCAATGTTACAGACCAACTTTACTGCTGCAAAGGTTTCTGCATGGATCTGCTAAAACATCTGTCAAAGGCGATCAATTTTACCTACTCCCTGGCTCTGTCACCTGATGGTCAATTCGGAAACTATATCATACGTAACTTCTCCCAACCGGGAGCCAAGAAGGAATGGACAGGACTTATAGGTGAGTTCGTTAAGGTTCCCAACTGCCTACATAATTATTGACAATCAATGCCATATTTAAAACTAAGAAATACAAAATTAGGTAATGTTACTCAATCTGTATATATGGTGTCCGACGTAAAGAATAGCACCATCCCATATCTTCCCGTGGGTGTCGTAAGAGGCGACTAAGGGACTTGCCAGAGAATGGGCAGCAGCGTTCTCTGTGTTTTTGTAACAACCGTACTGCGATCGCCAACCCGCCTTCCAAGCGTGGCGATTATGGAAAAACCCCCCTTATGTCAATGTGGCGTTGGGGGAGGCCTATGTCCAGCAGTGGACGTCTTTCGGCTGAAATGACGACTCAATCTCCGAAGGGTTAGCAGAAGAGGTTAAAACGCCGACAGTCAAAATCGCATGTAATAAATGGCGAAGTTCTGCCATAAATCCATTCCTGGCTGTTGCTAATAATCTCCTAATAATAATAAAATCCAAAACCGTTTTGCCCCACCCATCATAAATCGAACCCAGAATCACATGCTCAGTAATAGCAGGGGTGACCACTTCACCGATGAGGCAATTAAATGTATCAATAAGTTTGTGAATTTTGTTTTCAGGAGAGTTGGTTTATGAGCGTGCTGACATGATAGTGGCTCCTTTGACTATTAATCCTGAACGGGCTGAGTTCATTGAATTTAGTAAGCCTTTCAAATATCAAGGTATTACAATCTTGGAGAAAAAGGTATGTTGACAGATTTCCATAGTATGTACTTTCTGAGTCTCTATATGTTACAATTACAAATAATAGTTCATAAAATCGGTTTCGGCCATGGCTGCCAATCTTAGCGGAGATAAGATTAGTCATCGGCGCCGGAGAAACTATAGTGCACAGCCACAGGTGCACTCTCAGTTCCATTACTTCTTCTTCTTTTTCGTGTTGCTGTCACGACAATTTTTATATTTTGTTAGCCCAAAATACTGTTACGAGCTGGGTTTAGGATAAGTTATCACACTACTGTACCAATTAAACACTAAAAATCTTTAATTAACACAAAACAACACACAAACACTTATAAATCAATCACAATTACACAACTGTTCACAATTCACTTAGATATCGCACTAGTAGTTCACTTCGATCGCTTCGTTCCGTAGCCAAAATCAGACTAACTCCTTCCGCCAACCCATCGCCTATTTATATGGCCGACCCATGTTCGAGAAACTTCCGTGAATGTCTAGGTAGTACCTTAGGGGAAACCCATCCTTCGAGAAAGTTCTACAACCTTCCAGATAGTTCCCTATTGGAACCAATCCTTCTAGAAAGGTCTAGAAAGGTCCAGAACTTTCTCGAACTTTCTAGACATTTCCATTGTGGCACATTCTAGGATTATTCTCGAATCTTCTAGACATACTGGATCATTCTAGACTCGAACGTAATCCTAGAATGTTCTCGTAAAGCAGGCGACGTAACAATACGCCACTTCCATCGCGTCATCGGTGGTAGCGCAGAGATCACTTCGACTGCAGTCGCGCATAGTTAGCGAAGCATAGTTTGCGACACAGCTCCACAACCATACACCGCTGCTGTTACATAGTTCCTTTAGTCTCATAGTCCGTTAATAGCAGATGCAAAACGACACGATGAGGCACGAAATGAGATGAGGCGCCAGGACCAACTTGTTTTCCGAGACACGGGGATATTTTTACCGCATACCGACATACTCCGAAACTCCGGGCTACTATTGAGAAATTCGTAATGGTAAATCGCAACGACTTTGCCCGACCCGGAAATCGACCACAGGTCCCCACGCTTAGCAATTGCACTTGCAACCATGAGATGATGAGATCAAAAGGGTTGTTGGGGCAGTTACAAAGAAGTAAGGTTTGTAACATATAATTTTGAAAGGGGGGTAATTAATATTATTGTTTGAATTTATCGCTCATGTTGATGCTAGCTTAATGGATATTCAGAGAATTCTAGGCTGAAAAAGGTTTCGTTCGATGTTAAATGTTAGGTTGGTACTGGCAGAACTATTTCAAAAACTTACGTAAAAGCCTTTTTACGCGAAGAAAAAATAAATTCAAATAAAATTCTGAATGGCATCAATCAATGATTCCAAGTTGTTTTGAACATTATGGCCAGTGCTGTTAGCTCATTTTTGTTGAACCGCATGCAAAGAGGTCGGAACTTAAACCATTACGACGGCCCCAAAAAAACGTCCTTAGACGACGCCTAGTTTCGGGTAAATACCGTAATTACCGAGGACCTCAAAAATCATACACAGCGGGTGTTTGCTTTCTAAAACGACTTAAAATTTAACTGTTCCCAAATAAAACGTTGGCTGTGGTTGTTTCGTCAGTTTCATGGTAAACAGTCGGTTTGCGAATTAGTTGTATGGTTTTCAAAAACCGACTTGTTTAAAGTCAAAATTTACCAAATCTAATATTTTCAATCAATTTCAGCCATCACGATCATCAACGCTGGTATCTTTCTTGCAACCGTTTTCCAACACCCTCTGGATCTTAGTGATGGTGTCAGTGCACGTGGTGGCGCTAGTGCTGTACCTCTTGGATAGATTCTCTCCCTTTGGACGATTCAAGCTGGCAAATATTGATGGGACTGAAGAAGATGCTCTGAATCTCTCGAGTGCTATCTGGTTCGCTTGGGGCGTGCTTCTGAACAGCGGTATTGGTGAAGGTGAGATCAACTTTTTACAAATTCTAATTCCAATGAGAAATCTCACGTTAACTTGTGGGGTTGGCTTTTGTTATTCCGTAGTTTCTGGGGAAAACAAAGCCAATTAAATTACAAATTAAATTCTTTCCAAAACCGGAGGATTTCGTGGGTGATTCGCAAGCCATGCATGCCGATTGATAAACCTAAGGCCTTGGTATAATTATTTGTATTGTTTCAGGCACTCCTCGCAGTTTCTCTGCACGCGTATTGGGCATGGTGTGGGCAGGATTCGCAATGATCATCGTTGCTTCCTACACTGCTAACCTGGCTGCCTTCCTCGTGCTCGAACGCCCTAAGACCAAGCTCACCGGAATCAACGACGCAAGGGTACGTAATTTTTTTTCAATTCCTAATTAGATAACGATGTATCAACATCAAATTATTAGTTTATATAGACGCAGTGAGGTTTCGGGATATTTGAATGCCGTCAAAAATGGTGACGGAAGCGTTACCAGGGGCTAACTTCTTGAGTTATTTATCACTTATTTACCAAGTACCTATCCATCAATCAGACCACATACCAAGATTAATTGATTGTAGCAATATTTCCCTAGGACTGTTCGATGGTGCAGTTTGAGGGGGAGGTACAACTTCACTGATTCATATTTTCGGGCTAACGTAGAAGCATAGACTAGTTTAGATAGTAGCTAATGCTTTATTTTTTATTATCTTTAGCTTCGCAATACCATGGAGAATCTGACATGCGCCACGGTTAAGGGATCCGCTGTTGATATGTATTTTAGACGACAAGTTGAATTGTCGAACATGTACCGCACGATGGAAGCGAATAATTATGATAATGCTGAGCAAGCTATCGAAGATGTTAAGCACGGGTGGGTTCACATTATACTTTGTTTCTGTAGTTGCAATTACGTAGACATAGACAATATAGAATACCCATGGAACTTTTTTTTTTGTAGTTCAATTTAGACCATGGAAAGAACAATTATAAATTGGTCAAGTAGTTTAGGAGATTGATGTAGACTGTTTTTTATTCGTTTTTAACTAAGTTTATTTTGCCTGTTTTCTTATACTACTCCATGGTTGCAGTAAACTAATGGCGTTCATTTGGGACTCATCTCGATTGGAATTTGAGGCCGCTCAGGATTGTGAGCTAGTGACCGCTGGAGAACTGTTTGGTCGTTCGGGCTATGGCGTTGGATTACAGAAGGGCTCTCCTTGGGCAGACCTTGTCACACTCGCTATATTGGACTTCCATGAAAGTATGTACTTATGTATATAATAGTTATAAGAAGAGTCTATAAGCGAAAGGTTTCCTGAAAGATGAAAATATATTCCATGTAACTTTCAGGCGGCATAATGGAATCCCTGGACAACCTATGGATCCTCCGAAACAACATGCTTAACTGTGAAGAGAATGAGAAAACACCTAATACATTAGGGTTGAAAAACATGGCCGGGGTGTTCATACTTGTGTTAGCGGGTATAATAGGCGGCATAGTACTGATAGTGATCGAGGTGGTGTACAAACGACACCAGATCAAGAAGCAGAAGAGGATGGAGATCGCGCGCCACGCTGCCGATCGGTGGCGCGGAGCTGTCGAGGTAAACAGAGTCAAGGCGGAAGCCATGGATGTGGACCACTTCGATAACGTCAAACAGCAGTTTGAGAGTAAAATATAGACCGTGGCTCGTAACCCCACTGACGACTGATGTGCACTTGTATGTAGTTCAGGGATTGCGAACCATTGCTACTCAAATATTTTAGTCAATCTTAATTTTAATACTCAATAGCAAATAACCACAATTATATATTTTTAAGAATATAGAATAATCAATTTAGTCTGCTTACTGAGGTTCGCCATCCCCGACGTAGATAAATATTGTTAACGACCAATATTTAACTTATATATTCAAAATAAACACTTTTCATGTTCATGTACATTGTTAATTTCGATCACAATAAGTCCCCGCTGCTTTGTGGAGCTTGTACACCAACTCGCTGGACACGGTAATAGCTCTATTGCTGTTGTAAGTAGATGTCATTGTGTTATTCATGATTTATTCGTAACTGTACAGCACAGATTAGTAAACAAATGGAGAGATACCACTCATCAATTAGGACCACTCTAGGATTTAGCTCACCGCTGTAGTGTTCTGAGGGTTGCATGCAACTTCATGCCTTCCGTACTCATTTTTGATACATAATAGATTCGGAAACGAGGAAGATGTCGAGCTTGTGCACACATTTTTTCGCTATATCACTCCACTTGTTTACTCCTCTGTGGTGTACAGGGACATTTGGGTGACCACAGACACTTT
Source organism: Cerastis rubricosa (assembly GCA_949152445.1). Classification (NCBI taxonomy): domain Eukaryota; kingdom Metazoa; phylum Arthropoda; class Insecta; order Lepidoptera; family Noctuidae; genus Cerastis; species Cerastis rubricosa. The sequence continues at coordinate 9,597,790 of OX424547.1, forward strand.
TCAGAAACGCAAGAATCTGCGAGCTTCAATCATGCCGTCGCAGCGCAGGGCCAAATCCAACGGGGTGAAGGAAGCCGGCACTATCAGCCTGGCAGTGGACAGGGGCGCCCGTCGCCGCGATGAGCCGCGTGTGCCAAGATACCTGCCGGCCTACACGCCTGATGTCTCTCATCTTGTCGTGTAAACCTCATTAGAATTAATTTTTAAATCCTTTTGAACGTCACTGTCATGTCCACTTGTATAGACAGCCGGAAAAGATTAAAAGTGCCAAAAGACTGTAATAGCAGACAAAAAATAAAGTTTACCAAATCGCAAACAAAGTAGGTATTAACACATACCAGTATAGCTTGAACCACTTAAAATTCCGTGGCTTGGGACGCCGAGCCGCGTAGCCGGTGGCGTTCAAAGGGTGGGCTGTTTACAAAGTGCGAATGAATTCTGCAGTAATCTGTAGAAAATTTGAACTAGTAATTTGTATCTTTTGAACATTTATGTTCAAATTTCGCGTAAACAGCGCCATCTAAAAACAAAAGCTGTACTGTATTATTCAGCTCGCACTGAGTAAACGAGACCTATGTTCGTGTTGTTCGTCCTCAAGTAGTTAGAATTTGAATCGTTGCTGTGACTTAGCTTATGATATTGGGAAGAATTTACTAAGCTCAACTTAGGTATTTAGTAATTAAATAATCTATTGTCCGTGGTAGCACCTTCAACGAGGAGCTCCGAATACTCTGCAATCTAGATAAAGGCATAAAAGCCATAGTTAGTGCTACCAACAATACACTGCCATTACATTTAAGGCCTAACTGTTTGGTGCACTATTAAAGATTGCATAGTCCTTAAATACTTCAATGTGCTGTAAAGTACAGGGTACCTATGGCCTCTAAACTAACTTCTAAACTCCATTATAGTTGTGATTAATTGTAAGGTTTGCAGAAAAGTTGTTTTCACTTGTAATTTTATTAAGTCTTTACTGGGAGCAGGCTTTAGTGGAATCGGAACCTCATTTAATTACGTATTAGTGTGTTCTATCAACTAAATGTGGTACTAATTGAATGTATAAGATTACTCGTTATATAAAAGATTAGCTAGTTACGACCATTTAGTAACAGAAATTAGAATGGTACTCATTCCGAAATATTGCATTTTTTATGCCGTTATTATTGCCCTTATTTATTGTTTACTAATAAATAGTGATATTGTTGTGTAGTTTATTGAATCATCTCAATCATGTGACATGAAATAAATACTGATTACTCCATGTGGTGTATTGATTGATTTTATATATAATAAAGGTAGGTATTATAATAAAACGAAAGACTATTTTCAACACATCTATATATTTACATAAGGATTTTAACAGTGCTGTATGGGAATAATATATAATAGGTAACAAGAGCTATGGTGCTCTGTGTAGCCACTGTCAAAAGCAAGCCAGAATGTTAGATTGCCAGGATAAACACAAGTAGGAATGTGTTGGTGTGCTGCAAGGTTCAAGTGTCACTCCACCCTGTGCACAGTCAAATCTTTACGTCGATTTGAGTGAACATAGCGTGGGATGCTGCCGTCACACGACAACCTTACAGCCCTCAATGATTCCTTACTAATAACACGAATGGTACAGACGAACAATATTTATCCAAAACATTCATTAACAACGATCATAATACATAGAAGGAAGATTATTATTAAAATACAAGTATATGTTTCACATAGAAATAACGCCGATCTACCATTGCGTGTTCTTGTGCTATAGTAATACTGCAGGACAAGTTGCTGCAAAGTCCTGTATCAACTTTATATAATGGTTATTTGCATGACCTAATAAATGGTAACATCTTACTTAAACCATCTCCAAATCCTATAAACTACATCCTCTAAAATAGATATAACATTATGCTATATGAATGAATTGTTTTAATAAAATATTTTATGCTCAGTAAGCCGGCATTGACATTATTTAAGCAGGCGAAACTAATGCACAGTATAGATTAGAAGCTCTGGTGGAACATTCCCAGAAATCAGAAACTCACATGATCACACATTATCACTTGTACATTTCTGGCGACTTAACGGGAACTTTCATCAGATTACATACTAAACAGCGATAAAATTGTACGCATTATTGCGATATAATTAATTAGGCAAAGGAAAACACTTATTATAATATTATTTTAGTTCTACAAATTATGAACTTTAAATAAATTGTTAGTAGTAACAAGTGTGAATATAGGTCACCGCCTAAATGTTTAGTCGGTGAATTTACGGTTAGGGTTGGGGCCGAAGAGGGCGGTACGGATCTCCGGCAGCAGTTGCTGGGCTATTAGTTCCAGGCGAGACTCCAGGGTGTTGCAGATCTGAACAAACACACGTTATTTTGACACTGCCTAATTACGACAAACATGCACGAACGACAGAATTATTCTCACACTCATAGGTGTAGCTAAACAATTTAGCTTATCAAGTGTGACCTTTCCATTATAATACTACTCAAATATAAGTTTCACTTTATCAGTGCGAGATTCACTAACAAATCTGATCAAGAAAACAAAAATAATAATATTTTTATAAATAATGGTGAAGCGTGGTTCCACGAGGTATGAGCGATACAGGAGTCAAGATAGGGTAAGTAGGTACACGGCTGTGCATTTGCTTTTCTTGTTTCACAGCTGTTTTACATAAAACTATTGGCGTTACTTTCACGTCGACACGCGCCTGAGATTTTTATTTTAAAACTGATGGAAAAAAGGTAAAATTAAAGTTTCTTACCTTGATGCGTCCCTTCAGGGCGACCAGTTCGATTCCACCGCAGGTCTCGGGCGACAGCCAGTGATCAGTGTCGATCTTCAGGGTGGTATCCTTTTTGATCAAAGCCTTGTAGTCTTGCTGGGCCTTAGAGAGGACAGACTCCACCAGGCTCTTGTCTGCCTGACGAATGCGGAGTGTGACTGCGGACTCCATCAGCTGAAACATACAGTATAAACCGGTGATTGCATTATGTATAATTTTTTGGTGGTTTCATATAAAAACATCTGCGGACTGTGTGTCTGAATTAAGCTTTAATTTTTGTTTGGCTTCTGGGCCAAAACTAAAAAAAAGAAAATTTAAGAACAACAGTAAAAGCAATAGTTAGAGTGAACAGGCTTCTTCTGGGTAAGCTCGTACCATCTTCGACTTTGTCTCTGTCAGAATCTAGACTAGAATCAAGAGTAAAACCATTTCAAATAAAAACAAAATATGGGCATGTCCTTTTGAATTGCTGGCAAATTATTATTTCAAGCACAAGGTGCTCTAGTCGAATCTATGAACAACTAGCTGTCCGGCGCAACTTCGTTTGCATCACATTTTCCCGTTTTCGCTACATTTTTCATTGCTGCTCCACTCCTATTGGTCGTAGCAAGATGATATATAGCCTATAGTCTTCCTCGATAAATGGCCTATCTAACATTGAAAGAATTTTTCAAATCGGACCAGTAGTTTCGGAGCCTATTCAATGCAAACAAACAAACAATCAAATCTTTCCTCTTTATAATATTAGTTTAGATATGAAGCCAGTATTGAATGTGGATGATCATAACAGTAAAGAGCAGTTATGTTTTTTTTAAATATTTTTGAATGTTTTTTTATTTTGTTTTATAGGGATTATTTAAAAATGTAAATAATTTGTATAGCAATAAATAAAGGACATAAGACCAGTACAAACCTGGAAGAGGGCCTGCACAGTAAGGGCGGTCAGCAGTTCACTGTACAACTTCTGGTCCTTGGGTGCCTCAGCCAGACGCTTGCGGGCCTCGTCCAGAACGTTGCGTACATGGTCTTCACGTACTTTAAGCACCTTCAGACGGGCCTGGTTCAGCATGTTGGAGGATTGGCTGTTGAACAATTTTGAAAATTTACAGTCCCATTCACAAGTTACAATTTTTTTTATAATGTATGTCATTCTGTAGACAAGCTGTGTTTCCTATTGTATTTGCTTGTCTTGGTATTTATTTACATATCAAAGATAACCAAGATACGGGATTAAACTAAGAGTTGAAAAAAAGAGGGGGAAAACATAGTAATGTTAGTAGTAAAAGTGGCAATGAATTTAAAACAAATCAAGTCTCTTCTGATTTTGTCCCAAGACAGCTTGCGTTGCCTAGTGCCCATGTATTTATCTAGTGCCAGAGCACTCCAACACTGCAAAAAAAATACAGATTGGCCTATTTACTGTGTGTGAACCTATAAAGTATTTACCATTGAGGTCAACGAACCTTCCTCCCACATAAAAATTGGTTCCCTTATGAGGGCGATGTAAAAAAAAAACTAAAGGCCATTTTTCTGAAATGGTAGCAGTTATGGCTATTCCTCAAAAAAAAGTTAAACTTTTAAATCTTATCAACTGTGATAACTTCTATGTAATCATTGTTATCATTCTATTCTGTTCAGTACTACATGTAAGACTTATATGAAGAAAATAATAAGTAAATTACATAAACCATTTTTCAATTAAAAAAATATCTGTCTAATAAAAAATGAATTCGCTTAGACCATTTAAAATTGGGTTAGGTATTGTTCAGAATTTAAAACTGTAACATGATTGCCACTATTGTTTATGGTACTATGTCATGTGACAATCTTACTTCACTACAAAGTAAATTCAAATAAAAAGAACCTCAACCTAAAAAGATGTCACCTACAAAAAATAGTGTAGTGTAGTATTTTATAAGATTAACACTTCATTCATGAAACATATGTAACTGATCACATGACCCAGAGATAGTATTGAAAAACCTTTTATAAAATTTAGTGGCATGATCAGTGTAATATTTTGTATATAACTCAAAATAAGATTTGTATAACAAATGAGGTGCACTGACTGAAAGATCTTGATTATTCACACCCAAGCAAACCATTAGACCTTGTAGATTCAATGTTATATTGATTTTAAGTTCTGATTCAGTTCAAAAGTCTTTAGTCGTAATTTTTCAGGATAAGTCTCAATATTGAAAGAAACTGTTGTTCAAGGCCATGTTCAATTACTTAACAAGTATGACAGGGAATCGTTATGGGTTGAATGCAATGGAGTGTTTGATACTCAGAGCATACATCGTCTTTAGATGTATTGATTAGCGGCAATGCGAACTTGAATGACTGTGTATGACCACACTAAGCAGAATGATATTATTGAACATCTGACAAGTTCTAGCTGATACTGATATTGGCTAGAACTGGAAACTTTCTTAACCCTGAGAACAAGAAAGTTTTATATTATACTTGGGTTGAAGTGTACAAAGGTGAACCTACATCTTCTTCTGGAGTTCAACCTGCTTCTCCTTCTTCTCGTAGTACTCCATGATCTTCAGCCGCTGCTGCTGCACCAGACGGCCCTTCTCAATGTTGAACTCCTCCTCGGCCTTTGCATCGATTTCCTCAGCCTTTTCATTGGCCTCTTGTTCGATGAAGGCCATCATATGCTTGATCTATTAACAAATAATGCCATTTTTCATTCAATAAAACCATAATAGAAAAGTAAGGTGGATTTTTAGTCCATTCCAACTTCAGAGGTAATTTGGAACGGAGACGGCAAGTGCCTCATTTTCGATCAATTATTCTGACAAAAATCCATGTCGCCAGATTTACGCTGCTCCTAAATTTCATATACATACCTGCTTTTGGACATCTACATCGCTGAGCGCCATGGCTGTAGGTTAATATTTAGCACCACTAACACGAAAAAACAACCGATAAAGAGCCAGAAAACTAAAAACTGGCCCGAAGAAGTAAGTCGACGCCTATCAGACGTGCTTCTTCATTGAACAATCATATGATCCCGGTGTTACCAAGTAATCTAAAATTTCACTCCATACCATAAACAGTTTAGGCGAGTAGAGTCGTATTGGATTCTGTTTAGAATGGACTATTAGAATCAAATATAAAATGCTCACGGCTCACGTGAATGACGGTGATCAATTTGTAATTGATGAATTCTGCCCATAAAAATTACTGTTTGAGCATCGGCCTCTTCTAACATAAGCCACATGGTGACAATACCCTTTTTTGTGTATTATCTAAGTAATTACTTTAGACTATAAAGTAACATAATCTAAGCAAGTTAGAATCGCATAATTCGGCCCTTTGTTGGAAAACAAACCATACATAGCTAAACAGAAAAAGAGCACAATACTTTACTCCTTGGACGTTACAATATTTGTTCTTTTTTTGTAATTTCTTGTGTTCAATATAGATTGATAACATTTTGACTCATCAAGCAAGTGTGTTTTGGAGGTTTTTGCATTTCTGTAGTCCATCATTTTAAAATGCCATAATTTTAATTGAGATCTAGCAAGCAACTGTGAACCAAGCAAGGAACTATGATTAATTTTAAAACTTCTGTATGAGATATGCTTTAAACTATTTGATATTTTCTTTTTTGTACGGCCACGTGAATTTTTTTACTGAGAATCATAAACTAATGCAGTAATTTTTTTATTACTTTTTTTTTACGTGTGGTAATTCAATTGAGTGTTGGCCACATGAGTCAAACTAAAAACTATTTATTTATTTTGTTTGATTTTTTAAATTACAGTATGTTGAAATTTATAAATTATATTAAAATTAAAAACAAAAATTGAAAAGTTGCCTTGATTTCAACTTTTCAGTGTGGCTTGTGCAGTTAATAAATAAGTTACTAGTGCGAAAATTGTTACAGTTGTCCGTCCGCTTTCAACAATATGGCCGCCAGTTGTTTAGGGTAATGTGGCGTTCGACAAAACTGAGTGAAATTGTTAAAATATTTATAAGTGACGTAAAGATGTATAAAGTTTTCAGCGTTTTATAGCAGTGTTTCATGCATAGACGGTTTTGGGCATCTTTTTAGTTCGTCTTAAAATTTTTGAATGCATTATAATCGTCGTCTAAATTGGACAGTCAACAAACTTTTGTTTATTTCATTGGAGTGAATTTATTTGTTCCTGCAGATAATACTCGATTATGAACCATTTATACTGGTAATAAAATAGTGGAACAAGGACTGACGTCGACACATTAGGTAATTTTTTTTGTAATTTTTGGTGAATCGAGTGTACCAAAAACAGGGGTCGCCATTGTTTGACAGGGGACGAATAACCAAACCATAGAATACTGATAAAATGTATAATACCTACTCCATTTGTTGTTATTAGCCAACGTTATCTCGTAGTCCTATCTATGCATTGAACACCATAATGCGTATGTATGAAATTCATTTGGGCTCGTTTCATAAACACCTCTTATGTTTGAACTGATTTGTTCAGTCAACACAAACTTTTACCGTAAGGTATTGTATATTTTACTGTAAACCCCTGATGTGTACATAATTACATTGGTTTTTACATAAATCAAATATTATAGGTTCTGTTTAAGTGGTTACTATCTTTATTTTGATTACAACAGTCCACTGTGAGTTGTTTTGACCTGGCATCTAAAAACCTTGTCCTACGAAATCTGTTGAACAAATGGCTAAAAAGATTAAATATTTTCCATTTAGGGTTTACTTAGCTCAAGTAAATGCTTTACACAGCTGAATGCAATTCACTCATGTCCAGGCAAGATATTGGAAAGTGGGTATTCAAAATATATCAAGTTGGAAGACTTTTGAAACAGACTTTGTTTAGTTCTTTGTATGAAATGTTAGTATTCATGTGAATGTATTTATAACTTGTGATTTTTTTTTATTATTCAGACTTTTAATAATAAGATATTTTGACATCATCACCCTTCAAACATAGAATGGACATCAGTGCAATAATAGTCACTAATGTAGTGAGATTGGTATTTCAAACACTATCACCATCTTATCTTCATAGTAAATGTAACAAAACACCCGAGACACTGGCTGTCTCAAGGAAAACAACTACTTTTAGATGTGTAATTGCTATGAGCAGCACTTGGTAAACAATCATTAGTTATTCCTATAATTATAAGGCTATTTTAGAATTATGCTTTGTAACTCTGAAGTATAAATTGTCACACAGTAATTACTACCATAACGAGCATCACAAACAGATCATTCCAGCCCTTAATAGTCTATAAATCATCATTTTATTGATAGATGTTTTCCGAGTTGGTCGTTAATTAGTTTATGCAAGTGGCCTAGATAAAGATGATTCAGTAAAACGTTAACTGTATTGTTAAAATTTCTGTAGTTTGAGAAGTGTGGTGCTGAGATTTCATATGAAACAGGTTAATTAACAATTGCAGGTTATGGCAAACTTGAATTTCCAACAAGCACCTAGAAGCCTAGCGAGCGGCGGTGTGGGCGGTCGCGTGAGCTCGGGGTTGGTGGGTGGCGTATCGGGCCATGTGACGCCCACTTTCGGAGGCGCACTGTCGCCCGGCCGAAATTCCACCGCCATGCCCGGGGGCGCTCCGCCCTCTATGGCATCGCGATCAACACTATTCGGTCAGCGGGCATTTGCCGACCGCAGGGTACCCATACCAAACGCGTTATCGCAGCCTAACTCAAATTCCATGGTGAGAATCTCTTTTTTTTTTCAATACTATAATTTGATAAATGTGGGTAGAGGAGAAAAAAAAACTGCTAACCCACAGTTGTAAATGTTGAATGAAATTATCTCAGTGAGACTAGTTTAGAATATTTTGTAATTAAATAGCTTGTATATTTGGCTTTGTTAAAATAATTTGTGAGTCATTTGAATATTAATAGAATGTGCATGAAATTACATACATCATACTATTCTCAGAAAAAACTACTTTGATTTGCTAAGAAAAAACCTGAAAAATGTTATTCAAACATCAATGGTGGCTACTTGGGTTTTCAAATAAATCTAGCAAGATTTGTTTAAATATTTGTATTCAAATAGAGTTGCATTTGAGTTTTAACTCCTCATTTTGTAATTTAATTGTTTCATGTGAACTAAGAAGCAAAAAATTCAGACTTTTAAGATGTGAAGTAGTGTTTTCTGTTTAGAATGGTGATGTAAAGTCGTAATTTCACGATCTACATTCAGAAATGTCGACACGGTTTCATGTTTGAGTGATTGTGTGTGTGTTGTCTTCAGTCGAGTATGGGCAACCTGTCTCGGTTCAACACCAGCAGTAACTACCACTCGGTGTTCGGCGAGGGCGGCGACACGTCGACGCCTCCGCTATTGGACCTGAGCGAGTTCCCGTCACTCACGGCGCGGGGGGCCGGCGACCAGGCTCCCGCCGCCGCGCCGCCGCCACCCGGCTCTAAACCTTACGGTTAGTTACCTTGTCCAGGACATAACTGAAAATTTAATTAAAATAGGGGGGAATTTTGAGAAAACAAATTGCTCTCAGTTTAGATCTAAAATTATATTATTCCATTTTCTTCGATATCAAAAGTATTTAATAATTATATTTAATAATTATATATTTAATAGTATTTAAGAATCACTTTTAAATTGTTGGATTAACTTCAGTGAAAGTAGTGACAAGATTGGGCTGCTAATCATGTAGTTGCATTATTACTAAAATTACTTATATACTCGACTAGTGTGTAATTAGACGTTGGTAACTTGTCACAGTGGGTATGGTGAAGCAGCCTACATCGGAGCAGTCAGAGTTCACGATGTCGTCGGAGGACTTCCCGGCGCTCCCGGGCACGTCGAGCGCGGGCGGCGCGGCGCCCCTGCCGCCGCCCGGCCCGCTGCCCCCGCCGCCCGACTTCAGCAACCACACCAACGACAAGCCCCGGAAAGGCATACAAACCTCCCCTGATGGTAAATATCAACACAACAATACATACTAAATAACAAGCCTGTTTAAGTTCTTAATGAGATTTGTCCACTAAAATAACCTTTTTTTGGGTTCAGACTTGATAGCTAAAAACAAAAACGTATGTCTATAAAATGCATTTTTTTAACATGTCCTGCAGATGAATGAAATATTGTGCTGCATTTCTAATTAATAACACAAACATGTTTATCTATTTTGTGTTTATTGTAATTAATGCATGCCATATTTTGAAGGTCTATGGAATTTTGATTTAGTAGTAAATTAAACTGAATAATTTGCACCTGACATGTAATTTTTTTGTCCTTAAAGTTATCAGTCAAGGAGCACATACGGAATTCTACGGTGTGTATACTAAATAAGTGCTGGAAATATATTAAAGTGCATGCATTTGTTGTTTTAGCAGTTTTAATATATAGTCCAGATAATATTCCATTAGAAATAGTATTTTTGTTCTAACAGTGTATTAATATAATGTGTAATGTTTTAGGTAAAGTAACGAATATACCAGAAACGATGATACCAAACCAGTTTGGTATTGTGGGACTGTTGACGTTTATTCGCGCGGCGGAATCGGATCCCAGTTTAGTGTCGCTGGCGTTAGGGCAGGATCTCACTGCGCTAGGACTGAACCTAAATTCACCAGACAACCTTTATCTCACTTTTGCTGGCCCTTGGGCGGATACGCCGTGCAGGTAATAAATATAGTTTTTTCTTCAAATCAATTCAGTGTTCTAGGCAATATTTATTTATAAGTGACCACTGGCCTCAGGGCCAGATATTTCATGTAAATAGTTATGATGACTTAATATTGAAAACTTCCCTGTAAGAAAACCAATGTAGATTACGAGAAAATGTTAACAGATGAACTGACGTATTTTTTATTTGTTTCAGACCACAGGATATGGACTATCATGTGCCTCCCGAATATCTAATCAATGGTTCAATTAGAGAAAAGTTAGCGCCGCTACGACTGAGTCGATATAAGGAAGACCTCTTATTTTATTTGTTCTACTGTTTCGTGGGTGACGTGCTGCAAATTGCAGCTGCAGCTGAACTGTGAGTCAATCTCATTGATTTTACTTAGTTGTATGTACAAGATGGCTATAGCAACAGGTTGTTAAGTTAGGTTTGTCTGTCTACTAACAGGCGATAAAATCGGCACATGCAAAATTCTGAAGTAGATAGTCCAACAAAACATTGTATGACCATCATAACTTGTTTTACAAAGACGATAAAAATGGGTCTGCCAAAAGCATAAAAACTAAATTGTAATCAAGTTGATAAGTATCAAAATAAAAAAAGACCAAAAACACACCTGTCCACTTTTTGATTGTTTGTTCAATAATGATCGACAGGTGGAGTGATGCCCATCCGTCTGGCCTGCCCTATGCTTCGTACCGGTGACGGGTAGCAGCGTCGCCGGCACAAGAGAAGTAGCTCGCCACTCGACAAGCTTCATAAACTGTGTTTATATGGGTTTCACATGTATACTCACCTGCGACTAATTATTTTCTCAATAAGCTAATTGGTCAGAATTATGGCAAGCTCGACTATAGCTATAAGTGTTAGGTAATCCAATGCAAATCATGCTGCACTTTTTCGTGTAATACTGAAAGAAGTATCTACAAAAATCAATCGCGTTTAGTAAAGCTGAAAAGACAAGCAAATCACTCTGCTAGGTATCAAAATTGTAATATTTCCTCAATAGATCTCCACAGAGTATGAACCCAATATTATGAATGTTTTTCAGCTATAATCGAGAATGGCGGTATCACATGGAGGAAAAGGTGTGGATCTCTCAAGCGCCCGGCATGCCTATGGTGGAGAAGACCTCAACGTACGAGCGCGGCACCTATTACTTCTTTGATGCGCACAACTGGCGTAAGGTACTATTGGCGTTTATTTAGATTTATACTATATGCATGTGGCATGTCATTTGATATAAGAGAGCATGAAGATTCATCTTAATAAGGCATTTTGCATGACTGACATGACTTCACAGAATACGTTAATAATTTATAATAGTTATGTACAGCACTGCGAATTTTGTTTGTTAAGGTAGCCATACACATTGGGGTGTACCTGACAGGTTTGACTGTTCAGTTGAACTGTACGGGTAAACCGGAGCATGTATGTTGCAAAACTGTGCAGATATTAATGTCCTCTACGCAGCTCAAGCTTACCTGTCAGAAGCACCTTAGCGTGTATGGCTACCTTTACGTTCTCTTGCCTGCTTCATAGCTATGAACGTAATTCTTTCTTCTTGCATGAAATATGGCCAATTGTAGGGCTATCTTTTAACTTACGATGTACAAAAAGTGCTGTTAATCAGCCTGATTTGAATAAACATGTTACATGATGTTATATGTCATAGGTGGCGAAGGAATTCCACTTGGACTACAGCAAGTTGGAGGGGCGGCCGCAACTTCCACCGCATGTGCTCACGTAGCGTCCCCGCCGCGTCCTCTCTCATACACCTATTGTAGTTTTGTTATATAAAAAGTACAAGTTTAAAAAAAGGTACACTCTTTTATTTGACGAAGAAACCCATTGTATGCAAGTCCTTTGCAACCGAGTGTGCATAAGGCGTTAGCGAAAATACTACTTATCATGATTCACGAGTGAACAGCTAAACAAGCAAAAAAGCTGTATGATCTCTCTCAAATTATGCTTAGATTTGATAGTATCATCACCATCTTCCTGCCCTTGTCCCATATTATTTAGGGTTGGTGCAACACGTCTCTTTCCTCCATTTTCCTTTGTCATGCTATTTAGTTTTGATAGTATCATTGTATGTTATTTAATCTCAATTTTATTCTACATATTATTTTTAATTCTGGAAATGATACGTACCAGCTAGGAGTTCAGTAGGCTATGGTTCTTCTTCGTTAGCCTTTTATACAAGGTGTAAAAAGACCCTTTACGAAGCCGACAACCAAGCATTCTGTACATCACACTCAAGTAACATTCAATTACCGGAGTGGGAAGCGCTAGTAATTGCCTGTTCTGAGCGAGAGAAAATGATGTAGGAGCATGGAAAAATGCGATTTCGTGCTTGGTGCAACCCTACACATGTGAAAGTAACTATCTATAGGGACTCAGGATACTTATCTCTTGGGTAAAAGCTGTGTTTGTCTTTCATAATAATCATAAAATTACAATCGAACTCGCAGTTTTAGTAATAGGCAGCTAAAATATCGTGTTGATAATCACGTAGTTTAAAGCAATCACAGAGATTCTGACATTTGTTGAAATATAGTGCAGGTGTGATAGTATTGCCCAAGAAATAACGCCATAGCTAGTTGGTAGCGATCCGTTTGATTGCTAGGTGCATTGTTTTCCTACTGTCAACCAGAAAGCACAAGTGATTGCATTAGCTGGACAGTGGACTATTGCCCTTCATTCGGGGAAGATTAAAATAATATCTATCTATATTTTAAAAATAAATGTTGTTCGAAACCTATAGACTCATAAACTACAGAATCGATTTTGATGAAACTTTACAGTTGTTTTACATAAGCCAGGGAAGGTTTCTGAAAGTAGGCTAGGTGGTAGGTAGTAGGTTGGTGAGACGAACAATAATAATACAAGGAGGTTAGTAGGTAAGAAAAAGCATGGTACACAAGTAATAAATAAAAGATTTCTACGAGTTATAGATATCATTTCATATATTTATATTTAAATTCTCATATGGGGTAAAATTGCTGTTGGTAAAATATTGTACACTGCATAGGAGTTTTACAATTATTGCTGTGACAAATGTGCTATTCATGGGTCACTTAACAGAACATTTCATTCCTTGAGATATCCAACACAAGTATTATGCTTTCTCATTTATCAGAACTCACTTATAATTTGAAAATACAAAATTAATACTATATAACATAAACTTAATCTAACTTATGTCCATGTGTCATAATGGAAAATGCCAAAATTCTGTTTCTAGCATTTCAATGATCTTCATAAGACTTATGCCTAAATACTAGCACACTTTGATTGTGTCTCAGTCAAGATCATCAGTGCTTGCCGAGGAGGTGGGGACCGGAGCATCACCGGCAGGCAGTGAGGAGCCTGCAGCATTCTCCTTCATAGTTGGTTCATCATCATTCTTGCCAGGAACCCAAAGTCCCGCATCCACACATCTCTTCATGAAATAGATGGCTTCTTGCTCTGGCATCTTAGCAATTGTGGCTTGGAGCAATGGCACATCTTGGGCATCAAAGCATTTCTTCAGTTCCTGTATTAATGACATAGCAAAAAAACAAGTTGGTCCAGGTCACTTTAGGGTTTGATCATAATTGTGTCAAAAAAGTGTTTATTCAACACTACAGCATATCATAAACTCTATCTACTTACATCAGGTAACTCCTCATACACCTCAACAGGGTCCAGCCCACCAGGTCCCAGCCTAGCCGCCCTTTCCTCTTCTTCCTGCTCTCTGATAGCCTCAGCTATTTTCTCAGCAGCTCGCTTCTTGATTCTTGCCTTAAACTGCTCCAATTCATCATCAAATGAGTCTTTGTACGTCTTCTCTGCAATTTGGATCCTGTACAACAAAGAAATTATTAGGAAAATGTCCATAAAGGTTTATTTAGAAACCATTTAACCCAAAGGTTATTTACTTTGAGAAGAATGAGCTGACACAAGCCCTTGGGTCCACATCCAGTTGTTTTGACAGCTCCAATATGTACTGCATGCAGATAGTCTGATGAGCTACATGAGCCATCAAATCATGTTTCTGAAAATAACAAAAAACAACCAAATAATATAAAAATCATAAAGCAGGGACAAATACATTGCAGTAAACCATAACAATGATAAACAACCTAGATTACTACAAGTAAATTAGTAACAACATACAGTGCACGAATGCAGCATGTTACAGACCTCTTCCATTTCCAAGTTGATGCACCAGATGACAAGATAGTTGGCCGTCTCCTCACACACAAGTTGACTGTGCTCCTGTAGAAACGCTCGCGAGTCCTCGTAACGCCGGAGCATACCAAACTGCTTCAGAAGCTTTTCATTTTCTTTGATAAACTTTTTCATTTTAGCTTCTTTCTCCTCCTCAGTCAAGTTCTCATCTGTGGGTCTGACGGGCTTGGTGTTAATGACGGTTTTGGTGAATCCCGGCTCACTGATTGTGTCCACATTCCATGGAGTTTGTTTCTCTTTCTTCTTGAGATCATCTTCTTTTTGTTGCAATTGTTTCTCTTCTTTTTCTAGCTCGGCTAAAGCTTTCTTTAAAGAATCAAGATCGGGACTATCTGGGCTCGCTTCGTTAATTTTTTTCCTAGTTTCATTGATCATTCTGAAGTTTTCGGTCTTTTTTTGAATGAATTCATCCCTTTCTTTACGTCGCTCCTCCATGCGCTCGACTCGAGCTTGGTGCCGCCAGCGAAATAGCGACGGAGTGTCGATGTTAGGGTGGGTCTCGTCTTCATCATCGGATATCTAAAATGGGTTGACAATCCAGGTTAACATACGAGTATAAACAACGGTGGAGATAATTTTGATTGGTTTGCAATAAGTACTTACTTCTATGTCCTTCCACTTGCTGTAGTCGACCATTGTGTGTTAATATCAAGGATTCCACTTACAATTTGATGTTTTAACTTTCTATTGTGTTAGCAGGAAAACGAATATCTTCAAGAAACAGTAAAAAGTCCGGAAAATTCTTTTAATATATAACGCTCGTAACAGATAATTAATAGAAACGTCACGTCATACACGTCATAGACAATATTGTTTTATTCATTTTCATAGACAGTCGAGTTCTAGAGAGTTCCTAGCAGGCGCGGTCCCGGTTTCAGCCAGACTTTGGAGGGTCACATCTAGGGCCAGATTAACCATGACGGGGCCCCTAGGCAATGCAATTCTCTTGTGCCTCTTTTCCGCCGTCGGCCGGCGATCATGGCGCTTGCAACAGCGTCGAAATATCGGTAGCTCACAATAATTGAAAATCACGGAAGATATCCCGAGGGGCAGAAGGGTGCGAGTAAAAACGGATTTGTAAGGATAAGTTTACTATTTACGGATGCAGCTAAAGTTCTTCTAAGAATCTTAAATGCAATCATCATCATCATTTCAGCCGAAAGACGTCCACTGCTGGACAAAGGCCTCCCCCAAGTGTCGCCACATTGACCGGTCCCGTGCGAATCGCATCCAGCGGATTCCCGCAACCTTCACTAGGTCATCGGTCCACCTAGTGGGAGGCCTTCCAACGCATCGTTTTCCAGTTTCGCGGTCGCCATTCCAGAACTTTTCGGCCCCATCGGCCATCTAAAATGCAATAGCCACTTAAAACTGTTAGCACCTTGGATTGGTTAGATTTTCCATAGTCGTTTATATAGAAGTAGGAGTTCCTAATTTTGAAGAGTTATTTCAGAAGTCTAGGAACTAAAAGAAAATTTTATCTCTCCACTCCAGACAAGCTAACTTAACTTTTGCTTTAGTTATTTTATTCTGAAAAACAAGAACTAATTAATCGCCCTAAGGAGACAATTTTCAGAACAAAAGGACCCAAGGCTCCAAGACATTGTTGTTGTTATTTGGTCGATTTACAGACAAAGTCAAGATTCATGAGGAAGTAGGCTGCAAGTGACCGTGTCAATTTCTACAGAAAAGTTTATGATATAGGAGAGTGTAGGAAGCAAGCAAAGCGATATCGATAATTTTAGTAGTCTCCCTGAGATGAGTTAGATTTTTTTAAGAAAAGTCATAGTGAAATTACGGCAAATGCAAAAAAAGAGAAAGTAAGAGTGAGCGAAGCGAACCGGGCCTTCGATAGGTTCTTTTTGTGCATACATAATACAGTTACTGGATTACAGGACTAACATCATGCAAGGTATTGAGTTCAGTATCATGATCAGTGGTCAAGGTCAGGGGCGCTTCAGCTCCATGAAATTATCATATTTTTTGCGCTCGATTTCGTATCAATTCTATGTTTATTCGATTTACACAGAAAAGCCTAATCGAAAAATAAAAATAGGAGCGAGCGCACAGCAACCTTGATTTTTTTTTAATAAAAAAGCTTTAATCTTTTCTTTGTATTTTCTTTTCTTATAGTGGGTTGCAAGTGCACCCCCTTGCACCCTGCACTCAAGTCACTGGTCGACCTAGTCCCAGTCCAAGGGACTCAAGGGACTCCGCCTTGGTACTCATAGTAGGTATGCAAGAGCGAGAGAAGTGAGCTTCAAAATTTTAGCTGCTCGCCTTGGATTTATAAGGATCTTCTTTGCTTTCTGCCTCAGAAAGATTGGTTTCTCTTGTTGAACGATTGTCGGTTAAGCAGGACGTTAATAATTTAAAAAAATGAGTATTTTAAGGTTTATCAATTTAATGCGTACGATTTAGGAGGGGGTCATGACTTTTGTGTGAACCAGGCAATGTCCTAGAAGGGGTCCTAGGATTTTGCCTGGTTCCTAGTATCCGCATGGAGCGTAAAGCCCTTTATAACAAGAGACAACTGGGAAAACGAACAACCGTAAAGAAATGCACTTTTTTATATTTATTTTTTTAACCGATGCAATAAACAACTTAAAAAACCAGATCCAAAAGATTCTACGTTGTTGTACCTATTGGATTTGCTGATTCAGAGCAATTCTTAACGAAGAAACTCAATGTATCTTTCCTTAAACTTTAGATAATTTCTAACAAGCCAACACGAAGCTTTATTTCTTAAAACGTAAGGTGAAAAGTTAACTTAATTTTTCTTCCTCTTTTTGGCAAGCGTGGTAAGAATTGTTGTCATGACTGTAGTAGTGGCAGTCGTCATCGCTTCGGTCGTGGCACTGGTGATGTTGTGAGGCTCTTCCTCATCGCTTTCTTGACTCTGGGAGTCATCGGGAATACTGATTTGGAATTGCAGCAGTACTACTAGGTATGTCACCATGGTTGCCAGCAACTGTGAGTAAAGATTTATTTCAAAACTTGTCTTTAATAGCAACAGCATTGAATAAAAAGGGATTCAATACCATCAAGTTGTACAAAACCAGTTTATGCGGATCTCTAATTGTACGGGAAATTTATACAAAGCGTGGCTATGTTATACTGGCAATGTATGGCTATATGACGCCGTGTGTGCAATAGCTACACAAGCGTTAATTGGATTGTTCGACTGCAAATACAGAGCGAGGACAATCGAGCCGCCTAGAAGTGCAAACTACAAGGTTTCTGGAGCGTTAACTTATGCTCTTGCAGCTCTAGGCTCTAGAGCCCTTGAACGCCATCAATGAAAGACCGCCAACATGGACCAATGCCACAATGTGTAATGGAATAAAGTATCAAAAGTTCAGCCGAGTTATTTTGTCATCGTAAGAAAATGAATGGCCGAGAGATGTGGTAAGTTTGGTAACTACAACACCATTGTATGGAGTTCTTTTCATTTCCTGTTTTTTTTTGGATTACCTACTTAGTTACGGATTAGTTAGATATCTAGGTCCAATCAGCAACTTAAAAATGGAGAACGAAACGAATCTGGTGCGTTCTACCATATCTGAACAGTAAATTATAATTATATTTTTAACACTTACTGATTTGAAAAGCGTCCTGTTGACATTGAAGAATCCTCCTAGGCTTATCTGTGAGGGGTTCATTTCGGTGGCTCGCAGGAACATGTTTACTTCGGTCTGAGCGTCAGTGTTCATCCAGGACAGTTCTACCATCAGCAGCTTCTTTTGGAAGTTTGTTCGCACCTGTGGTGAAGAAAAAGTAACAAGCATGGTTTAGTTGTAATACCTATTCGTTTCACATAATTCATCATCATAATCAGCCTATAGTGTTCCCACTGCAGGGGGGCAGGCCTCCTCTCCATTAGAGGGAGTGGGCTGTAATCCACCACGCGGACCCAGTGCGGGTTGGTAGATGTCACATGTCTTCTAATTTTTAGCCAAGCCGGTTTCCTTACGGTGATGGAAAACCCTTCACCGTTTTGAGACCAGCGGTGATGAAATATAAATTACAGTAAGTAATGCGCCTGCCTGGATTCGAACCCAGGGCTTACTGCTCGTAAGTCGGGGCTGCCACCAATGGGCCACCGCTGCATGCTCTCCTGCTATAATTAAATATCAAGAATTTATTTAAATTTGAACCGAAATTCCGAAGGATGGTTGTTGGTATTTTTTATTAAAATTTGGTTCGTATACCTACGTTATTTACGTCGTCGTCATTAGTTAAACTGTTATACCAACACCAAATGCAAAAACATGGCGCAACTGATCTTTGTAATTGTTTAAGATAACAGTTAGATACTTACATTATGAGATGCGTAATGAGCTTCGTCGCAAATAAAGAACAGCAGAAAGATACTGCATACCGCCGTCAACGCAAGACCAATGTCTTTGATACCAAAACCCTCGGAGATCTGACTCAGCAACCCGTAGATAGAGAGGGTAATTATTAGGAAGAGGTAGAGGTTGACGAAGGTAAATGTGTAGCAGTTGGCAATGCCTGTGTCTCGGGAGAGCTTGCTTAATCGGAGCCATAGGGCGCGGTACTCGGCGACTTTGCCTGCCGGGCCAATGTGACGGAGAGCCTGGAACAAATGGAACATTAGTTTTCGGAAAAATTTACCTTGAGGTATATCCATAAACATTAAACGTTGTATTTCTCGGGACGCCTGCCTAGCCTTACCCCGACTATGTTAATGTTGTTATGTCGCGTTAATTGCAACAAAATTGAATTAGATCTGGCTGTTTAAAAAGTGCTCAACATGACCGCATTGGCTCCATCAAACAAATTTAACTTACACTTTGGAAGTCTTCAGCTAAGATATTAGCACAGATGCTCAGCGTCTCGCAGAGTAGATACCAGTATCCGCCAAGCATGTAAGTTAGGATCTCCAGAAACACATAGGGCACCAGTTGTAAGGGCTTGAAGTGAACCATTGTGACGTGGGTCACGAAGACCGTGGTGGTTGATAGGATCGGGATGATGACAGCTATGGCCAGAGCTTTCTTATACAGCTTCATCGGGAGCGCACGACCTGACAACTGCTGGTACACTAACTGATTCGTGTAAAAAAAAAAAACAAAATATTTAATATTTTTATTTCACATGGCCTACATGGGCACACATCGACAAAAGTTGAACGGTCCGGGTTGGTCGTTTCCTTTGGTGTAAACGATTAGATATGCTATGGAAAACTAGAATGAATTTTATTTTGTAGTAATAGTACATTGTTACCCCAGGGGTGAAAGTAACTTGTTTAGTCTCGAGACGGGGTTTGGCGCCCGAATGAAGTGAGGGCGCCAAAAGTTCGAGGGACTAAATAAGTCTTTAACCCGAGGTAAACACTGTGCTTTTCATTACGAATACAAGTAAAGTAAAAATAAAAACATGAATTCGCTAAAGAAAAAAATAGTATATTTTATTTCGGATTGCCGCTTTCTCACCTATTTTGTTTTTTTTCTGTGGCCGTTCAGCCATTATTTTTAATTTTCATCAATGAAAAAATGGTAAATATTATGCCCAACTCTATGTTATTTTAAAGAAATTGTTGAAACTAAATTATAATAAACTTATTTAAAAAAGATATATTCTTTAATCAATAATTAACTTTAAGTTATTTAAATTTTACATCGTAGCTGCATAGAAAGTTGGAACATGGTTCAGTAAAAATGTCAAAATAGAACTAGTTTTTTTTTTTTTAAATTTGACATCTGTCATTTGAAAGAGATTCTCCCTAGGGATGAAAAGTATTACTTTCATCCCGCTCCTCAGTTGCCTGAGGACCTACTTTCAGAGTATGAGTACTGAAAAATAAAATATCACACCCACGGAGACTGAATTTCGTAGGTAGACCTAGACGTTTCTTTTAACTAAAACATTTTTGAAAAGAAAAATATAATCGACTTCCGAAAAACACAAAAAAAGTGAAAAATAACTTTACTTCCGGAAGTCGGTGAGATTGTTTGGTTATTTTTGTTTTTCAATAATGTTTTTTTATTTCACACAAATTCTTGTTATACTTAAATTTTACTTTGTAACGAGAAGTTATTATGACACCATCATGTCATCAACATAGTGAAGAAGAAAAATACGTATTATAGAAGATAACTCATCCCCAAGTAAAGTTAATACAACTTATATGGGACTACCGCGCAAGCTTCTTCAACCATATAAAAAAAGAATCAGGAAAATTGGACCATTAATCACAGAAAAATCGGTGAAAATACATGAAAAAAAAGAGTTGCTGGTGGAAAACATATCCTTTCTTTCTTCCTTTTTTTATAAATCGGTTAAAAACTCCTTTTAAACCAAGACGGGCATGGAGTTTGGGAAATGTAGTTATTTTAAGAAATCTTACCTCAAATTCTACCCATCCATTGAGGACATTCGCTATTTTTCTCGTTTCGTACCACAAGATGGGGATCACGATCATCGGGAACAAGTACACCGTGAATAGATATTCAATAACAGCTTCCTCGAACTTGCCTTCTGCTGTTCGTAAGATTTGAACTTTGTGCAAAGACAGGTATAGCACGTAGCTAACCAGAGAACAGAACACGAGGATGGAGTACAGCATCGAGGTAGACGCTATCTGGAACTGGTTGATACACGACGAGGGTCTCGTTATCGGTAGAACACCCATCAATCTCAGAATGGTAAAAACCGGTTTGATGTTCTCATAGATAATATCACTCGAGATTACTGGTTCTACGAAGTTGTTTCTCTTTGGAGCAACAGCATTTCTCGGAATCGAGTTCGCCGGCGACCGAACAGGCGTAACATCCAAAAAAATAATTTTATTTTTCGGTCTTGTATTCATCTGCACAGGAAACCCATTCGGTATGGATACAGTTGTTGGAAATAAATGGTCACTGGAATATAACGACATCTTTTCAGTTTATGACCGCCGTCTGAACGTTGATGTTACACAATGACTGAATAGAATTTTTGTGTGAGGAGGAAGCCGAGTCAAGAAGGGCGGAGGTACATCATCATATTTCAAAGGTTGACAAGTTGATTGTGGCTACGTAAGCACAGGGTGGGTCGACCTTGCATTAAATTTTCATTGGTTGCGTCACCTTGAGCGAGACCTTCGTTAGGTTACACTGTGTTCGACAATACGTCATCTGTCAAGTGCATGGCGGCACGTGCCATGAGCCAGCTTGTGGATATTTAGTTTCCTGAGAGACGTTGAATCCAAACAATTGAACTTGACTATTTGACCGTGTATGTAATAATTGGTAGCTTACGTTAAATTCCAGAGTAAACATCGGCAAAGAAATTGTGGAATTGTATCGACGTTTGTGAAAAACACGGTCGAAGACCGCCGTATAGCTAAGATACAACAATATCGTTTTGTTAGCTGTTTCTAAAAATTTAACTGTTTAACAAGCTGGAATTTGAATGAAATTAATACCAAAGGCAGAAAATTTTACAATAAATACGAAAGCTACAATAATGAACTGCCAGCAATAAAATTTACGAAGATTGACTTTGTCGTTTCAGCAATACTAATCCTGAAGATGTGAATCACATTGTTATTACCAACCTTGGAAAATGAAGGGAGATTTTCCCATCAGTGTATCCGGGCCAATTTAACTAATCCTCGATTAACCCGGCCGCGATGCAGCTAAATTTGATTGTGAGCGGCTTAAGAAAACCCTGAGGCCAACCTTTCTTCATGATTGCTCTCCGAGGAGACGCCTATATCTTGTGGCTGCTCTTCAAACAGGCCTCTACGTTTATTGGTAGGTTTATCTTGGATTACATGAAATAAAGCGGGACTCGGAAAATACGACTATCACTGCAGTAAGGATATATTTTATCCAAATGTTGATTATCCATGTAATTCTGTTTTTACGAGTGTACTGTTTGATTACTGTTATAAAATCGGTGATCACTATGATGCCTTAACATTGTGTGCAAAACACATGTCCACAAAGTTACTTCCGATTTCTTACGTCAGACAAATCCCTCAATATACGTATCGAAGGTGTAATATTACCAGAGTTTTTCACCTACATCACGCGATTTTTGCACTGCGTACGGAAAAGTACCGTAAATTTTCTTGGTCGTAATATAGAGAGATGCGACGGAGGCTGCCATATTGAAATCTCAGCAAGTCTCGCTTCGAGTGGTCCCCGTCAGTCACACTCGCTCTCAGGTTTGATCCTCCCGTTCATTGTTAATATTCCCTCCGTATGATTTATATCCACAGATATTGGTTGGCGTTTATATGAAAACCATTCGTGGCCTACCTTTTGTTACAAAACCGGAAAGTTGTTGTTTGTTTAGGTAAAATATTTCGTTACCTGTAAATAAAGAAACAACATTCAAAGCTTTTTATTTCACGCATATCGTCTCTCACCGGTAAACAATTTTTATTTTATAAGATCGGGGTTGTGTTACCCTTTGAGATACAGATTTTGAAAAAAAAAAATAGTTTCAGCATTCTTTCCTTACCTTATCGATTGTGGCATTTTAAATGTAGCTAGGATTTAATACTTACCTAAGTTTCGAGGCGATAGAAAATGTTAGGTTTTCTAAACTTATATTATATAGAGGAAAGATTTGATGGTTTGTTTGTTTGTTTGCATTGAATAGGCACCAAAACTACTGGCTCGATTTGAAGAATTCTTCAGTGTCATATAGCCCATTTATCGAGGAAGTCTATAGGCTATATATCATCACGCTACGACCAATAGAAGTGGAGCAGCAATGAAAAATGTTGCGAAAACGGGGAAAATGTGACGCAAACGAAGTTGCGCCGGACAGCTAGTTTTTAATATTTATACTTTTCCTCAGCGCGTAGGAATGTCAGCTGTAAGTGCTTGGTTACATCTTAATACGTCTACAAAAAGAATTTCCTGAAAATCATCTTTTACGGCATATTTTTTTCCTATTGTGAAACTAATTCCTTCATTTTCCGGCCCGTACTCATGTCACACAATATCTTTATTAACCTCACTGTCCTTTCGCGCGTAACAGTAAAACCCCGCGTGAAACCCTTCGGGGGCCCCTTGATTACGCCATTGCGTGAGTCATCCGATATCGTAAAGATAAACACTTATAACTCGAGTTATATTAGCTCTAATCTTAAACGGTAAACAGTGTCGGGTTCGTGATGAACGGGGCCATTTATTAATAATAACCAACTCTTTTAGAACTACTTGAGAATTATACATATCCCATAGATATGAGAGAGGTCGCAGCAAATACGTCTGTTTTCGTTGCTTATTTTTGTTTGGTAAAACTACTCATTCAATTTACACGAAAATTTATATCTAACATCACAAATATACAAGTAATCTAATGACAGTGTGTTTTAGGAGTCCTACATACATTATTCTTATAAGATCCTAACTCAAACTTCTTGTTAGAATCGGCCATTTTAGAATTCCGCTGTTCAAAGCATGAAAATACTTGAAATATCAATAAATATGAATAGATATGCCTCGAATACATGAAATAATGAATTATCACTATTTTTTCTTTGCTACTATTGTTTCCAAGACCATTTTACATGGTTCAAGAGTCAAATATTTTTTTTTTATTTCGACTAACAAACTTCACAACAAAGGATTTTTTGTTGGCTCAAATCATAATTTTTTTGTTATTTTTTCAAGCAAATGACTATCTAAAAAGTTGCATTATACACTTATAACATACTATACATTTACTTACCAAAGTTTTACAACGTATATCTCACAAAAACAACACTTTTCCGAACATAATAACACGGGTTGCCATTGCGTTTGACATTCGACATAGACGAGTTTCTATATTTTTTTTAATAATGTTGTGCCGTTTAGTATTACTAACGATTAATTTTGTTTGAATCGACTACTAGTTGACCATAGAGGTAAATTTTGACAGAACGATTTAGAAATTTACTTTTTTTTATATTAGCGTTTAAGTTTGCTGGTTCGAGCCGTTCCATAAATGGAACGGCTGGGACCTAGAGGTCCCAGGCGAGCTAGAGGAGCTAGAGGAGGAGGAGGGGTGGGAGCTAGAGGTTAATAATGCTCAAAGTTCCGCACTCGTGCTTAAGAAATAAGCTAAAATAATGATATTAATAAAGATCAGGAAGAAGCACTATAAGATGGCCTACGGGGACAACGGGGATACAGGAGCTTATGTAGTGTATAGTAATAAAATGAACGAATAACTAGATTATTCCTTACGATGTTATTTAAAAGTTTGTTAGCGACGTCAGCTTCCCAAGTCTTTGTTGCCGAAAGTTATGGGCGAAGTATAGTATCGCAAACTTAATAACAGCTGCCTTGGATGACGTGAAGATATTGTGCCATACTACTTTGTCATTCGCTTGCTTGTTTGTTGGGAAATATGTGGGAAATATGCTGGAAAATAGTGAATGCGATTTCATGTTACCGCATCTATGGATGTATACAGATACAGACTCACGGGTCTGGATCACGGAATATAAGAATATCGAGATACAATCATAACGAAATTGACTAATTTCACGACAAAACTTTTAACACTATATTTTGTATCTTTACAGTTTACTATTATTTTGTACTGATACTTTTTATCCCGGTGGTAAGATCCCGTACGATAATTACGAACACCACGCGTGCGAAGCCGCGGGCATAGCTAGTAATTTATGTAAATACAATTGCAGTAATTCTTAGCAACAAAATCAACAACAGGGACTAGAAATTCATGGGAATCAATTAGGATACTATTGGGATACAGTTACGTAACATTTTTACAGTAGGACATACTAATAAAAAGGAAATTAAATAATAGTCAACAAAAAACTCCCGTGAAATCGGGAGTATACAGCAGAGTATACAGCAAAGTTTTTTTTTATTATAAGTTTTGTTTATTTATTTATTTATTTAATTAAGGTTCACCAACAGTTGTTACAGATATTATACAGATAGGAACATATAAGTAATTGAGTCTTAGATCTAACTGCACAACCAATTACAGGCAAACACCACATGCAAAATGCTCTTTGTAATTATATAAATTTAATTTTAAAAGACGTAACGTAATTATTCCTAGTTATTTATATTAAATACTAATTAACTAATCTAATCTAATTAATCTGACTAACGTCGATATTGAGTCTGTGTGAATGTCAACTAGGTCGCTGCGTTCGTTTATAAGTTTGCACATGCGGGGTATAGGCGAATTAGCACCTCTGCATTGTTCATGCAGATAACCAGTCAACACTCAACATACTGATGACGAATGAGTTTTTTTTTTAATCTGTCGTTTGTACAATTTGTTGTTTTGTATTCAGCTTCATGCAAGCAGTGTATTGTTTCAGTAATCACTCGTGTCTACATTTTCCATTTTGAAAAGTTGAATATCGTATAGACAAAAACGTGTCGTATATTTTCAGGTTTATTCTGGGGCCTAAGTTCCTGTAGGTTATTTCAAAAAGGAGTTTTCTTTCAAATTTACTGTTTTTTGATATATCATATCACCCTTAGTGAATTGTATTTAACGTTAGCCGGGGCAGTCAAATCTCAAAAGAAAATTCACGTAAGAAATAAAACTATTTGCCAGGGGATAAAAAAATATCCATCTATTCTAATACATATTATAAAGAAAGAGGTAAAGTTTGTAAACTTGGACGTGGGAGGTCGGTCTTTGGAACTATAGTTTTATTTCCGAAAATTCTTTCTCTAATGGGAAGCTACATTATCCCCTAGTTCCATAGGCTAGACAAGGTGGCGATTTAAGCTTCATCCCTTAAAAAGGAGAGTGTAATCGTCATCATAAACAACTTTCCCAAAGATATCGGATTAGTGAAACAAAAAGCTTTTCATACATGCATCCATCGAAATACGTCTACACGTCTACTATCGTGTGGGTTTTTTTTTTTTAAAGGATTCAGCCTGTAATTACAATGTTCTCGTGGGATGATTTCCGAACATTTGACAAGCAAAGCCAAGCAAAAGCTAACAAGAATAACTCGCACTTCTTATTAGAACCACTTCCTCATAAAACCCGGCCTTACGACGACTAATATTCGAGCTAGAATAAGTTTCATAGAGCGAGATTACAGAAGATTATCTTAGTAGAATGGGAGGCGTTCTATGTAGACACTCGTAGTATTCTCGAGGTCCAGTACCTATGTAAGACATAAGGTTTCTTAGACCACGTATAGTTAATTCCGGCTATCAGCGGTGAACGGTCCCTTGGAGGAGAACGTAATGATGTGTCAGAAAGGTCTAGTCAACTACAGCTGGATTTATATTAACTAGACTATTTTATTCGTCCATAGTTTTGCTCACGACCGTTTTGTATGTCTGCAGGATGATTTATTGACAGCCGTTTCTTAACAGTGTATTTGCAAAGAAATAAAAATTTGACATATTTCTTTACTGCGCTGCTGTAAATATTTCTTGTAATGTGGCAATTCGTTTTATACGGCAGCTATAGAGGATTTCTACTGTGGTATTTCATTCTCAGTACCGTGCCTTTATGTCGTAAAAGATCCTGAAATAAATTAACCCAACAGTGTCGATTGGTGCGGACGGGTCCATTGGAAAAAATAACATCTCAGGCGGTTGGTTCCGTCGTGTCAAGGAAAGGTAACAAGGTTCCTTCTAATCCTTAATGAACCTTGACTGGCTTTTAGGTAAGATCGATGGTTCACCTCTATTGGATACGATTACTTCATTTGTTGGTTCTTTACTTGTTCAGATTTTTTTTTGTGAAAACTGTTTTTCGGTAATTTCAGTACTTATAGCGATCTTATTTCACTATCTGTTTTATTTATCACATATTGTAATGAGTACTTATAACTCGAGTCAACAGTTTATAGAGATTTTATTCTCAATACTAAATATTGTTCTACTTATTATTATTATTATTTTCAGGAAAACTATAAGTTAGGTGTATAATAGTTTGCTTAGAGATAAAAAAATCACCTAGTACTTTCTGTTCGAATTCTTAATTGACTGAGTAGTAACAAACCAGACTAGGTTAGGCCAGAGTGAGACAAAAATAGCAACGTCGATTAAAAGTTACCAGTTGGGACGTACCCATTTAATGTTTTCCACCCGTTGCTTTTTTTGTTTTGGAGCCGAATTTTGGAGCGCATGGGAATGAGCCGTATAATTTTGTTTTATTGTTAATTTAATCATTACGTTTTGTCCTATGCGAGTCATAAATACTTTTTCTTTCTTCAAATCTCACAGTCTTTCATGTCCTAAAACATCTTCAAATAATAAACACCAAGCCTCGCCCAAAGAACCAGTTAATAGTACAACCCGTATTTATCGTATCTGTCCCTTGGGCTAAATTTCCCATTGGTAGGGAAGGCGCATGGAGTTTTTGCTCACCACTGTAACTCAGTGAAGGACGACTGGTATTATCTCGGTCCCTCCGAGGTTTATCGCAGAACCGGATATCTACGATATGAATTAACAATAGTATTGAAATGGATGTGATGGTGTGCGTACTGGATAGATAAGATAGTGAGTTAGAGAGATAAATCCTTGTTAAAGTAACTTCAATTTTCGACAGATATAGAGAGTAATAATTATAAAAAGTCTGTGAAAAATGTGGCTGATGAGATGACAAGTAATAGAGAAGTATGTAAGAAGCAGTATTGCTTTGCCAACCCATAAAAAAAAATTAAAAATAAAATGAGATGAAAAATGAAATTAATGATGATGAGTCTGTGTAAAATGACGTGTTTTTAAGCTTGTTAAATGGACCGACATTAGTTTTAACTTGACCCTGTATTCCAACTATCATTGGCTGGAGGTAATCATTTAATAGTACATTGTTACCTTAGGGGTGAAAGTAACTTATTCAGTCCCGAGACGGGGTTTGCTAATAGTTCGAGGGACTAAATAAATCTTTAATCCGAGGTAAACACTGTGCTTTTTCATTACTCATACTCTAAATGTATGTTTGAAGTTGCCTGAGGATCGGGATGAAAGTAATACTTTTCATCCCCAGGGAGAATAGCTTTCAACTGACAGGTATAATAAATAGTATGTATATAATAAATAGTAATTAATAGTACATTGTTACCCCAGGGGTGAAACGAGGGACTAAATAAGTCTTTAACCCGAGGTAAACACTGTGCTTTTCATTACGAATACAAGGAAAGTAAAAATAAAAACATGAATTAGCTAAAGAAAAAATTAGTAATTATTATTTCGGATTGCCGCTTTCCCGCCTGTTTTGTTTTTTTTTCTGTGGCCAGCCAGCTATTCAGCCATTATTTTTCAATTTCATCATTGAAAATAGGTAAATATTTTGCGCAACTCTTTGTGATTTTAAAGAAATTGTTGAAACTAAATTATAATAAAGTTATTTTAAAAAAAAATATTTTCTTTAATCAATACTTAACTTTAAGTTATTTCAATTTTACATCGTGGCTGCATAGAAAGTTGGAACATGGTTCAGTAAACATGTAAAAATTTAAAGAGATCGATATACTGACTCTGCCTTCACTTTATATCTTAGAATGTATTTTATATGTCCGCAAAAACCGAGGGCTTTTCAAAATTAGAAGCGACTTCCATAATATAAACACACGCAGTAAACACGAAAATGTAATACCCAAATTTAGATTAACAAAAACTAGCAAGTCTTTTCTTATAAACAGTATACGCTTTTATAATAAGTTGCCGAAGTCAGTTACGGAACTGACTGATGGAAAGTTTAAAAATTGCATCAAACGTGTCCTAATTAAAAAAGCATATTTCAAAATTAAGGACTACGTTGAAGATAAAGAAGTTTGGCTCTAGTTCCTTCTGCTCATGCGGCTTCCCTGGTTGCTCATAAACGACACAATGTCGTCTCTAACTATTCCCAATTTTATCTTTTCCATTCTTTTTATTATTCAGATGTTTTACGGTAGTTTTCAAATAATTTCACCGTTCATTAATTGTTCAGAATAGTTACAGCACTGATGACAACATCTGTGTCAATTGTTTAATTTAGTGTTCTTATAATGTTTTATTTTTACTTTTGTATAGATTCTTTTTCATTTACCTATTTTTTGTGAATGTGTGGACATTGTAGGCCTTGTAAATTAGTTTTTTTTTTTAATATTTTTATTGTCTTCTTTTATTGTTTCTACCTTTTGTAGTAAGCAACGACTTATTGTCGGGCCTACGATGTCCTCCCACAGTTATGTACTAACGCTGTAACACTCAAATATTGTAAAACCAAATGATTTTAAAAGAGTAACCATGGAGTTTCTTGCCGGTTCTTCTCCATAGGAAACGACCAACCCGAACCGTGCATCTTTTGTCGACGTTTTATAAGTGCCCTTAGAGGCCTATGTAAAATAAAATATTTTGATTTTGATTTTGATTTTTGATGTGTAAATAGATCTAGTTTTTTAAAAATAATTTGACATCTGTCAGTTGAAAGCGATTCTCCCTAGGGATGAAAAGTATTACTTTCATTCCGCTCCTCAGGTTACTTCAGACCTACTTTCAGAGTATGAGTAATGAAAAGTATGTTTACCTCGAGCTAGATAATCCAAAATATTTGCCATGCCCTAACATGGACAAAACGTCATTATCCTCTTTCTTAGTATTATTATAAATGCAAAAGTTGGTAAGGATCGATCGCTGGATGAAAAGATGTATGTTTCTCTCTCACGCAAAAACTACTGAACGGATTTTGATGAAATTTGTTAAACAGATAGTTTTTTACCTGGATAAAACATAAAATACTTTTTATCTCGAAAGTACGATCCCGTGGGACAATTACGGAACCCTACGCGAGCATAAACTAGTGTTCTGTATGGTTTACACCCAATGATTATAACTGCGAACTAAATGAGAGCAGCGGTGGCCTAATGGTGGCAGCCCCGAGTTACGAGCAGTAAGCCGTGGGTTCAAACCGAGGCAGGCGCATTACTTTGTGTAGTTTATTTCATCACCGCTGCCCTCAAAAACGGTGAAGGAAAACATCGTGAGGAAACCGGCATGTCCTCGAACTAAAATTTCGAAGACATGTGACATCTATCAACCCGCACTGGGCCCGCGTGGTGGATTACAGCCCACTCCCTCTCATAGAAAGGAGGCCTGTGTCTCAGCAGTAGGAACATTATAGGCTGATGATGAATTATAACTGTCGGAGGTGACCACTGTTTTAAAGGAAAAGACAAGTGAATGTTAGTTTACACATTAGTATGACTATGTCAAGGTCAACTCAAGGTTCAGCAAACCGACTGACATGGTCAAGGCAATGAGAGAAAGAGTTATTGAAACAAAATGAATGTCAATATCAATTGGCCACTACGACAGAATTATTTATAACGGGCTAGGTCATGCCCATGACATGTTGAAGGTTTGAACTCAGGCAGGCTAGAGTGGTGGTGGTAGAGATGAGTCATCATCTTTCTCCAGCCAATGTGGTGAGTTGAAGAAACAAGCATTTTCTTAAGTTTAAAATTACTTAGAAAGGAAGTAAGGATCTATCTTCTTCTTAGCGTGTCGATGGCAATCTAAATTGTGTCGGCCCAGAACTGAGCCACTCGTTTGACGCCCTCTGTAGCGTCCATCAGTTTCTGTTATATATCATTTTTGGTTTCGGTTTTTCTTTTCTGTATATTTAGGTTTTTCTTTTTTGTGGCGTGCTTGGATTAATTTGAAAAACTATAATGGATTTTAAAAGTGATAAGAGGTACCAGACTGTTTAAAAAATACTGTTTAAAAATTAAAAAAAGAAGAGAATTGCGGCGTGAAATAAGATGAAGTCTGTTGACTTTAATGTTGCCAGTAGTATTATTAATTTTATAATATCCGGACATTTATCCGAAAGACGTTGGACCTGGAAACTGCGGTTGTGGAGAAGTTTCCGAAGTATGCGAATTAACCTCTGATCGTTGATCAAAGTCGCCTCCTTCCACAACAGCCGTTTGAGGTTGACATTGTTCATTAGTTGTGGTATCGTAAGCAGCTGAAAGATCCACGAACACAGCACCTATGAACATTCCTGCCTCGAAACCATCAAAGGTGTTGAACGAAGCCAGTTGGAATGGGTCTGAAGCCAGTTTGCTCTAGGATTAATTTCAGGTCAATAACGCTCGTAAGACGGTTCAGCAGCAGTCTCTCGAAAAGCTCGTATGTGTGACATAGTAGAGAGATTGGACGGAAGTTTTTGGGGGAGTAAGGATCATTGAAATTTTAGTATTAGTCCAGATAGCAGAGGTGGCCCATGGTGCCAGCCCCGACTTACGAGCAGTATTGCGTGGGTTCGAACCCAGGCAGGCGCATCATCATCATCATCATTTCAGCCCAAAAGACGTCCACTGCTGGACATAGGCCTCCCCAAGTGACGCCATATTGACATTTTGGGGGGTTTTGCCGTAATCGCCACGCTTGGCAGGCGGGTTGGCGATCGCAGTACGGTTGTTACAAAAGAACAGAGAACGCTGCTGCCCATTCTCTGGCAAATCCCTTAGTCGCCTCTTACGACACCCACGGGAAGATATGGGATGGTGCTATTCTTTACGTCCGACACCATACAGAGCAAGCGGGCAGGCGCATTACATTGTCTAATTTATTTCATCACCACTGCTCTCAAAAACATTGAAGGAAAACATCGTGAGGAAACCGGCATGTCCTAGAACAAAAAATTCGAAGACATGTGACATCTACCCGCACTGGGCCCGCGTGGTGGATTACAGCAAACTCCCTCTCTTAGAGAGGAGGCCTGTGGGAACATTATAGGCTGAAGATGAACAGTCCAGAAAAATTAAAAAAAAAACCATTAGTTACCTTGAAACAAATTAATTCAGAGTTAGTTATGCGCGTTGTTTACATATATTATTTGTATACTCGTAATATTTCAGGGACGTCTACGGGCGTGTCAGATGCGGAACTAACAATATCCGTCGCCGACGTCCGTGATTAATAAACATCAAATATACACACAACATAGACACTATGTTTGTATCTCTTACTTGTAGTACCGGTATGCCACTTTAACTGGATTATGCACCGGACATCGTTAAAAGAGGATGCATTGTGTTGTATGTACCAGTTCCCACGACCTTTTATAGTTATCTTAAACACTAAATGCGCCAAACTCAAGGCAAAAATCTTAGCAGACTTAATTTGGATTGCCACAATATGAAGAATACTCTTTTTTTTTTTAGTTATAATGTATTTTTACATGAATCTTTTGGCGTGTCACCTTAATCGGAGGTAACACCTCTCACCTCTTTTCTATTATTTTCAAGAAACACATGATTTCATCAGGAGTACTCTCTAAACAGTGTCGTTCGAACTCGAAAGAAGAATCATGCAGCACGAGAGGTATCTAAATACTATTATAACATCAAGCCTGTAATCCCCGAAGGGTTAGGCAGAGGTATATCTAATAAGTAGGTACACCCACATTTCGCCTGTTATATTTAAGTCCCATGTAACAGAGGGCGAGCCTATTGCCTCCAACTCCAGCCAGACTCCGTGGCTGGGTGTAGTGGTTGCAAGCGTGAACGCTAGGCATGAGGTCCTGCATTGGGATCTGTGGCAACCTACAAAAAATCAACTTACAACAAAAAGTACTACAGCGCCATCTATGTGAAAAACAGAAGAACTAATATGGTCTGAATCCCGCAAGCAAAGTTACATCGACTTAAGAGTACATAGAGAAACCCGACAACAACTGTCGGGCAGTTGCCCACCAGACATAACACTGAATGGATGAAAAACTTTACACCCTGTTCCTCATACCCCTAAAGATCGTTTTCAGGGTCGGGCAAAGTTATTGTGTTAAGTGAATGTGTTAGTCCCTCGGGAATTTCTCACTATAAATCTATATCTTCATAATATAATTTGAGTACTTCTGTAGTTGTGCATTCTGTGTAGTAGTTCGAGAAACCTACCCTTAACTATAGCATAACCACAAATGGACTGCAGTAACCGTGACAACCATTAAGCTGTGACTATACATCCCCACATGTGGTTTCACTGTTAGTTTAACTTTCACTTAAAACACTGTAAATGATTCCTATACAACCTTTTACCTATAGAGGGTTAAATTAAATTAGGCAGCAAAACTCTGCAGACGAGATGGTAACTCTCAGTTTAAGTAAATTACTCAGCCCGCGATCGTCAACCCAACAAAAAATATTTTTTGTTAACTTATGTTCGCTACTGCTTTGTCCTGACTGACAAACCACAAGAGTAAAAAAAAAAAAATTGTCGAAATACAACTAAGTATGAAATCGCATAATTTGTTAAATTATAAGAGGCAAATTGTTGAGACTTTTACATGAGGCAACATTGAGCTAGGTTGACATGAAACCCAGGTACTGTTGCTCGACTACTGCACACTTGCACTAACGCAGTTTAAACTGTACATTATGATAATACTAAAGTACTTTAGCTAGAAGATGGTACCTACTTTTAGTATAACAGTCCTGTGTGGGATGAACTCATGAGAACCAAGTAAGTACAAAGTTATGAAGTCGCTAGAATAGACTGCAGAATAATGTCGCCACAAAAGTTTCAACTTCCCCGGCTAATACTAAACAGGCAGGATTTTATAAAATGTATTTTCAAGATCCGTACTTGTAGCTTGCAGAAAAGTATTGTTCGCAAAAAGCGGCCAATCTTTTATGTATGCAGGAGAATGATTTGTCCAATGACTACTAACTACGTTTTTAGTTATAAAGAAAGCTTATTACCATAGATCGGAGTAGGTAGATTGATTTTTGGTACTTGTATCATAAAAGCACACAGAAAGAATAACATGGATAAGCCATTTTCCCGGAAAGTAATTCAGTTATTTTTGGATTCAATTAAATATTGTTAATGTTGGTAGTGATATTTACTACTCAATTCAAGATTTAAAGGAAGGTATTAAAACTAAATTAATTTATTATTTTTCTATTGAATAATAAAAATAATCGAATTCCGATCGAAGCATTTATAATTATTTTTATATTTAGCCTTTTTATGGCCACAACGTTTTATAAATTGTTGCACTTTAATTTCAATCAAATCAACCAATTCCGGAGGAATGTCCATATTAACACGTACGTTTCGGATCAATGACACCAATTCAATCTACCTACTCCGATCTATGCTTATTACTGAATTGCATCAACGCGTTATGCTATAGGACTTAAGAAAACTATCTACATAATCAATTTAGTTTTCAATGAACTATGTCTACTTAATTATTCATAGTCGTAGGGATTTTACCAGCCAGAGAAGGCAAAAAAAAACCCAGTAGAACCCGATTTACTTTTAAACGTCAAAGCATGTTCTCTTTTTGGACAAGTACTCTAGTCTATGTTGTCATTAATCGGCTTGTTAGATCTGGCAGTGTGCCGGAGACCGGCGCAGCTCTAATTGCTCCGTCTCGACTAGAGGAGCTCCTCTAGCGTACGACTGTTGTTGGATTGACGTATTTTCTTTGCACTAGTCTAGAACAGACACCTAAAACAATTCGGTATTCGTTCGACAGAATGTTCAGTTGTTCGGTATTGGCTGTTCAATTGGTCAATAAGTTTTGTCAAGACTTGCTTACTTTTCTCTAGCTTCTTTTGACTATTGTTTTATGCATATTACCTGAAGGCTCATTAGAGCTTATACACAAAGTGCTTAAACTATTCTCTGGCACTCATAACAGTACCAAACCGTATAATTACCTTAATTAAAATTATACAGTGAATTTGAGGTGTTTTATACAATTTGATTTTGTGTAGAGCGCCACCGAGGCTATTAAGAAGTTTCTAGTAGGTAAAGTTTGGCGACTAATTGGCGGGACTTGTCTTCGAATGTTCTGGTTCAAGTGTTATAGGTATATATAGATAGGGGATATCGCTAAAACCTTTTAAGTATTCGCTTCAGGTTTTCTTGACAGCATTGACATTGTCGTAGCGCTTTCGTAGAGGTGCGTAGCCACGTAGCCGGTGCTACGAGCTGCAAAAGATTTCAACGATATCAAACTTTTTTTATTAATAGGGATGTGCAACAACGCTGTCGACGCTTTTCATCAGGGTTGTCAAATTAAAACTTTTCAATGATATTACAAACGGGAATAAGTTAAGAAACAAGCTAACTCCTTTGTTGACTCATGACTTTGTCAAAGCATTGATTGAAGTAGCCGAGATTCTGTCGTATTTATTATTCTGTTGGTTGTTGTTCTTCTGTTTATATTGTTTTGTCGTCATATACAGTAGACGTCTGTCTCTAGATACTGATAAAGTTCGTTCGTTTGGAAAATTGAGCTCAGTGTCGCCTGAGTGGCTCACAGTGCTCACACTCATCATTATCAATTTTGTTTGGTCTTTATAACACCTTTGCATGTGTTTATCCATAACCCGTGAAGAACCTTGTCTATATATCGATGATGTTCAGCCATCGATATTCAGAAAGGTCGGGTGTGGAGCACTTAGCAGGCAGGCATGCATGTAAATATGCATTATACAGGGTGTAACGGAA
The DNA here is from genome assembly GCA_949152445.1 of Cerastis rubricosa. Lineage (NCBI taxonomy): Eukaryota > Metazoa > Arthropoda > Insecta > Lepidoptera > Noctuidae > Cerastis > Cerastis rubricosa. The sequence goes on from OX424547.1 coordinate 9,633,903, forward strand.
AGGGTGTAATATACATACTTAAGGGTGTGCTACAGACTATCAAACTGAACATATTTCTCCATCGGACCAACATCGTAATAGCGAAAAAATTATCTGCTGCCCCATACAAAATTTCAATAACTATTCAACCCAAATGTATGGGGCAGCTGATATTTTGTCCGATGGAGAAACATGTTCAGTTTGATGGTCTGTAGCACACCCTTAAGTATGTATATACCCTTCCCGTTACATCCTGTAGAGTGGGGTAGGAGTGGTGTATGGGTAAATTCACACAGGGAACATGATGTGGACAGAAAGTGTGACCGACGGGCAATTAATCTAGCACTGTTTGCCTTTCTATTACCATATCATACAAATAGGATTATCCAGGTTTTAGTTTATGCTTACATCTATCTACTTATACCGTAAAAGGGTTACTGATGGCGGGGACGTGTCTAACGACAGACGTTTCGAGTCCGTGTTATGATCACGTCACGTCGCTTTACGTAAACTATCGTAGCAGGTTCCAGGTGGCCTACCATGACGTCTTAAAACACTATTGTTTTGCTCCTTTTCCAGTGTGAGAAAGAGATGGCGCTAGACATCCTGTATAGCTCTGTCTCTTACCCACACTGGAATAAGAATAGTACTGCTCTAAAACGTCATGCATGGTAGGCCAGCTGAATGTTTCAAAAACGGTTTAACAAACAAAAGAATCCGATGAGCGATAATCCAACAGGTAATATAAAGTCGTAAACTACGTGAATTAAAGTGGCAAAGCTTTTAATGTAGCCTCGGAAAGTTCCAGCCAGTAACAAGGACGTATAGGGGGATTTCAGAACGGGTGTATTGTAATAAAAACAAATAGGCGAGTACTCGCTAGTGAGCCACTTACGGCAAATAGACTGGGTCGACGTGAACCGAATAGGTTTAGTTTTCAATCTGTGCGAGCGGGCCGCGTCGTGAAACCAAATTCATAGATTTAATTTTTGTGTAAATAGAGGGTTTGGTGAAGGTCTGAGGGAATCTTCAAAATTATTTGATATAACAAAGACACGTATTGTATATTTTTAATCAATTTCCAAAAAGGAGGAGGTTCTCAATTCGACTGTTTGTTTTTTTTGTATGTTTTTATGTGAAAGGATATACTTTCCGATTGGTCCCACAGACATTTTATAAAAAAAATGGGTTCAGTAGTTTGGTTTTTAAATAATTTAATCTCTGTTTACGAAACAATCAATACATTTATGGTATTTAGAATTGGATACATCAGGTATTCTTCTTGATCGTATCTTTGGGAATTTCAATAACTACATCTAAGTACAGTGTAATGTTGATTGGAATTTGGTTTTGTGCGAACTGATTATTCTTATTAAGCCCAAGTAATAAAGACAACCAAAGATAATATAAGAGCTTAATGTAGGCTGGTCTATTGTTTTCAGTAAACAATAATATTCTTACAATAGCAATATTCAAATGATATTTTCAGTGAACCTAGTACTTACCCAAGTCGAGAGTATAAACAATCATTCATTCATTTCATTGTCAGGGCACATCCGTTGAAATGTCTCCAGTGATCTGGATACCTATTGTAAGACAAAAATACTCTGAAAATTTCATTTGTGAAGTCGAGCAGAGTTATAAATATTCATAAGTGGGGCACGGCGACGGTTTTACTCAAGACCAGGCTGCATTAGTCCGCTTCTGCCGTACTATGCACAAAATGTTCACTCAACCTGATTTATATGCACTTTTGACTACATTTTCAGATGTATATTCATATTATAAAGTGAGAAGAGTTTGTTTGGTTGTACGTACTTATCTCAGGAACTAGTAGTTTGAATTGAAAAAAAACTATTTTGTATTGGATAGCCTATGTATTGAGGAAGACTATATACAAAATGTAAAAATAACTCCGTCAAAAACAAAAACCGGCAATTATTAAATAAAATATGTAGTAAAAAGAGGAAACTGACATAGTAACACAGGACAACACTCCATTCGCTTCTGAGGTAGTGATTAGTGAAGTCATAAAGAAACAACTAACGATCGAGCATACTAACTCCGAAGATGGTGTTCTCACGTTTTAAAAGTTTGGTACATTTTAGGGTAATGGTGGTAATTTGGCCACAACAATCGGGTTATTAAAATTCTTTAATATTTATACTTTCATGAATAGTTTATGTTTCTTATTTTATTTGGTAATGTCATTAATATACATATACGCCCCTTTCAGATAGGACAGGTTTTTTTGATATATCGTAGAGGCTACGACCAATACGAGCGGTTTATCAATGAACAATGTTGCAAAAATGGGAAAATGTGACGCAGACGAAGTTGCGCGGATCAGCTAGTGTTCTGATATAAACCCCGTTCGACGACTACTTTACTTTGATATTAAATCTAGAAATATATTCTCAATAAATTTAAGTTTTAAAATTTGCGTAAGTATTTAGGCTAAAAAATGTTAACATCGAAGCTTCTCTACGTAATTTAATTTGCCGAGTTAGAAATAATGGAAAAGTCAAAAGCGATTTATACTGAAAGTTTTAGCATAAGGACTTCTGCGTAAATAGTCGTGGGAAGTCGTCGAGTCGTCGAGTCGTGGGAAATGTAGTGAAGTAAGTGATTTATGGATTTAAACCGCCAGTCTGTGGAATTTACTGTCGGCTTCTCTGTTTCTCGATTATTTCATAAACTGGATCTCTTAAAATTTCGAGGGAATAGATTTCTTCTGGGCAAGCGTGCTCCACCCTAGCATCGCATCACATCAGGCGAGCTGCTGCCAAGCGAAAACTATTTAGTATTAAAAAAAAACGAAAGAAAAATCAACATAAATGTATGAAAGATGTCTGTTTTTAATATCACTGGTATGGAGAGGAATATTTCACTCCGAGTCTCCGATGTATTTATTATAAGATGTTTTTCATTCATTCCCGTTGCTTCGTTCTTACGTATTGTTCGCAATGCAGACTATTGTAAAAATCCATTGTAAAAACTACAAGCAAATCCCTAAGGCTTATAGTACACTGTCTGCTGCCTGAGACACTATCACTAGGTACCTACTTATTTACAATTTTCCATTTCCTTTGCGACTCGTAATGAAGTTTTGTTGACTGGGGAGAATTTGTACAAAGCAGTTTATGATAAGGCAAGTTAATAAATTTAATGATACAAGTTCTAATTTACAATAGTAGTATTGTAAATTAGAACTTGCAAAAACATCTCTGCCTAAATACTTTATTATAAAATCCAAAAGGGATTATTTCGTATCCAAAATGTCACGTCACTTAAAACAGGCAATTTTATTACTTGTTTCAGGTTGACATCTATAATTCTAAATTATTTTGTTGTGTTAACGGTATTTAACCAAAAGCAAAACAAAATTCGCTGAATCAAATGCATGTCCTTGACCTTCACTTGCTCAGTTTTCTCTTAAAACCCTTCTTCAAAATTCACCATGACCGTCAGTGTATCCGGACCTCACCCAAGGGGTTCGTTAATATTCACAGCGCGGTTGTGCGCTCGATGTTATGGGTTACATCACGGGGTACGTCACCCTCTCCGGACGAGCTTGCGTCACCCGGTCCGGACGATGATGACGTGGGACACAATTCCCATCCCATGGGAGGATGTGTGGAGAAGGTATTAGCCACTTTCTATTGCCGTCCTTGGAAGTTAAATGATGTAGCTTATGTAAGGTATACAATGAAATAGTTCTTTCATCTAGTCTGTAGCGGCATTACAAAAGGTCCTACAGCCAGTGCCGGATTAAGCAAGCGCAGGACCCGTAGCAAATTCTTTCAAAGAGCCCTTGATCTGCTAGGTAAAAAAACAATTCAATACTCAATACGTTTATTTGCTACCTATAGGTAACAATTTTGTAGGTAATTAATAGTGTAGTAAATTACTATATGCTGACAAGTACAAAAAGCCTGAGATGACACAATTGCTGGCAATTTAGAATAATTGATAGGAAACTAGCAATTGAAAACTGATGATACTACACAAATTATTTTTTTTCAATACATATTTCAAAGTTTATATTTAATACAAAGTATATTATATTTTTAGGAATAGCTTATGTTATATTTGAATAAGGTTTCACACAAAAAATTACGCTCAGGTAGAGATGAGTGGGTTTAAATGTGCGGGCCCCCTTTCGCGCGGGGCCCGTAGCAATTGCTACTCTTGCTACGTGGTTAATCCGGCACTGCCTACAGCATCATAATACAAAAGCACAACGCCAGCTATGGCACAATGAAGAACTTTCCTCAACATTCTGCATCGCGCAATCTAAGTTTTTTTTTTTGAACTCTGCCCCGCCCTTGGTATTTATCGTGTATCGTAGGTGCTTTTACAAACATTTAAACTCACATACACAGACAACCAGACACGGAACGTCTTACAAATATTTGCTATCTATCTGAATTTGAATTATTAGCTATCTGAAAGCCTTACAAATATTTGCTGCGTGCGGGGATCGAACCTGTGACACGCAGCGCAGCAGTCAATCTCTTAGTCACTGCGCCAACCGTGCCGTCAAAACCGTGCTGTCAAACAAGTTACAATAGATAACCTCCAACCAGACACAACGCCCGTCTAGTTGGAGGATCATTCCTTATCTATGGAAAATGAAGAACTACACCCTGTTCTTCATAACCCTAAATGTCATAGATACATTCGAAGTGGTAATCGGGTACTTACCTAAACAATTTCATTTTTTTTTCAAACTGTAATTATTTACAATAGTGTTCAATGTTGCAAACTTAATAAATAAAACTCGTAGTTATGTTTCCGAACGCTTACAATTCGATTAAACGAAAACCAAAATTGTGCAGTGCAACAAGATTTATTGTAGTGACATGTAGTGGCTGTTCAAAAATACAGAGCTTAAGTTGTCTCGAGAGGCGAATCTAATATAATATAATAATATAATAATCTAGTGATTAAATGTTATAGAATGGAAGTACGAAGACGACCTAATTAATTATTATGCAAATCTGTGGTAGAAGTGCAGCAATGGTTGGTTTTTATTAGCTGCAGAATAAAACTGGATTGAAGAAAAGTAATAACGCCAAGATGAGTATAATTGCATTAAATGAAGTGATAATGAGGTGACTTACAGAAAGCGAGCAAGCGATGGATTATCTAATTTCTTCTTGTGGGCAAGTTAGTGCAAACGAAATGTTCACAGTAGGTACGGTCTCAATAAAGGCTGGGTCAGACCCTTCAGCCGGACCGTAACTCTTCCGTACTAATTTGAATGTTCCTTAAATCTAAGTATGTCCCTATTCTCGAAATGATCACGCGTCGAGTCCGCGTATTCAAAAGAAGTTAGACTGGCGATGTCGCTTCGTAATCTCGCAAACAATCATAAACTTCATAAGATAAACAAGTCCTTGAAAACTTAAGAGTAAACATTGAGTAACAGTGTCTGAGTAAAGAAGGTCCAAAGAGCTTAAATTACTAGGTACTTTATAGTTCCATGCAAAGACCATAAATCGAAATTTAAGAGTAGCGATAGTTAGTCGAGTTAAGAAAATAAATTGGTGATCTCAGTTTCTTCAGATCTTTTAATAACTTCAAATGTTTTGAATGGTCATAATTTATTCTCTCTGATTTACTCTAATTCTCCGTTCTTAAGTGTGTAGTGAAGGGAAAATAAATAGAACAGAGGCGAGGGCGGAGGAGATTTTTCTTCCAGACGTTTTCGCTTCATTCTTAGGCGGAATGTTTAACATTTCTTAAATATTTACTTTGTCATAATGGAGGCTTAATGGTAAGCGGGAATACTTATTCCATCCTTTACCTGAAATGCGGAGGGTTTAAGACTACTTAGATGAGTGGACTTTATTTAGAGTTTATATTTTTAGCTGCTCGAGTGGTGGACATAGGCCTCGCTTATTTTGATTAAATGTTGATAGAAGAAAAATCAACATCAAGACTGAAACCCTGAACCCTTAGTTAGGCAGTGACTAACTATAGTACACACACATTTTGTCAGTTATGTTTTAGTTTCATATAATAGGGGGCGAGCCTATTGCCATCAAACGTTCACTAAACCAGGTTCCGGGCTGCTACTGAGACATTCCTAATACTCGTAGAATAACATCTAAGTATGTTTAGTTTTACATGTGCCCACAGATAGATAACTACTATTTAGTATGTAGAGGTGGGTCCACTGAAGTTTACGCAAATCTTTTGATTTATAAAGGTTCCTACTTAAGGTTAATTAGTTAGATTAGGGGCTGAAGATTAGCGCTGGGCCCTTTTAGTGGCTATATGAGATTATGTTAAAAGCTTGTATTAATAAATACTACACTTTTTTCTTCAATTAAGGGTGCACCTAATCCAATACAAAGTTACTGCACATTGGGTTAGAAAAGAAAGTTAGTTTTTTGAGTTTTGAAGTTTCAGAAAGTTGCAGAATTTAGATGGTCTTTATGAAACAACGCGTCGTGATCAACATAAATTAAGGGATAAATTAGGTACATCGATTATTCGATTCACGTGCCTACCTAATCGACTTACGACTAAATAACATAGCCATATTAAGCTTACTATTCCATCTAGTATGAAGGGTTAATAAGAATTCAACCTGATACTGAAAGCCTGTGTTATCCTATTGCAGGACAAAGGCGTCTCGACAATGACTGCCAATGACTGGTCTGACACAGCCAGAAGGCGTCGCGGCAGACTTCGTAGAAGATGGCAGGATGAACTATACCTACAAAACCAGCGACCAGTGGCCCACATTGTCCATGGATCAAAACCACTGGAACACTACACCTACGTGGTTAAAGACTGTTGATTGCACCAATCTGAACCTGTCTGATATCACCTCCATAGCTACTGAGCAACGCAATCGTGTGACGCGATTCGTGATTTCCGAGAAAGCTGATCCTGTACTTCCGGATTTAAAACGGTCATTTCCGGTACCTTAAATATATTATTAAAATGAAGGGGATCATTTAAATGTAAAGTATACTCTTGAACTCGTCTACTTACCTTGCCGTCTGGACGCTAGTAAAAGAAGAAAGGAAATATTATGTTTGAATATTTATTTCTAGTAGCTCTGTATGGTGTCGGACGTAAAGAATAGCACCATCCCATATCTTCCCGTGGGTGTCGTAAGAGGCGACTAAGGGATTTGCCAGAGAGTGGGCAGCAGCGTTCTCTGTGCTTTTGTAACAACCGTACTGCTATCGCCAACCCGCCTGCCAAGCGTGGCGACTATGGCAAAACCCCCCAAAATGTCAAAGTGGCGACACTTGGGGGAGGCCTATGTCCAGCAGTGGACGTCTTTTGGGCTGAAATGATGATGAAGATGATGATTTATTTCTAGTATACCTACATACATACCTACAAGGTGTACACGGACTCTTCACTAAGTCGTAAACCAAGCATTGTGTACTAACGAAGTAACTCTACGCAAAAAATATTTCTGGGAAACGAGTTTTTTTTTGCAGGAACAGGAAACATTTTTTTTTGTGAAAATAATTGTTTACGGTAGGACTCAATGTAACGCACTCAAAACATTGTATTGGCTGGTGCTTTGAATAGTACAGGGTCGCGGAGGTATTTAATTAAAGTTGCAACATTTTAACGTGTGGAAAAGTTGAAACTTTGACATTCAATATCGGTAACTGCGTGGTTCTGTTTGGTATCAGACGTAAAGAATAGCACCATCCCATATCTTCCCGTGGGTGTCTTAAGAGGCGACTAAGGGACTTGCCAGAGAATGGGCAGCAGCGTTCTCTGTGCTTTTGTAACAACCTTACTGCGATCGCCAACCCGCCTGCCAAGCGTGGCGATTATGGCAAAACCCCCCAAGTTATGTCAATGTAGCGACACTTGGGGGAGGCCTATGTCCAGCAGTGGACGTCTTTCGGCTGAAATGATGATGATGATGATGATCGGTAAATGAAGGTTCGCAGGAATGATCTAAAAAAAAAAGCGGAATGACGGGAAGACCTTTCGGCTTCGTTCAGGGTCTTTTAACAACCATTAAACAAGGTACATACACCCAACCAAAACGTTTTCTAAATCCTTGAGCGGAAACTACGTACCTACCCCTACCTACGTCTTCTAAACTGAAAAATATAATCTCACAAACATTTTCAATGCACGTACTTCTAGTCTTATCCAGCATTATAAATGCATTGCTGCAGGAAACACAGCTCGTACAATACAATTGCACCAGAAGCCCGGAACATTGAATATCAGAGATTTTCTTCGGTCATGCTCTGCTATTTAAGTAGGTAGGGAACTCCATTCCAAGAAACAAGTTACCTATGTGGCATCTTTGTCCGTGTATACTTAACTTCAACATTGTACTAGATTTTCTCTTTAAACTTTTCCACTAGATTCTGCAAAATTTGTAGAACGAAAGACTGTACTCGAACAATTTAGAGTAAAAGTTTAAATGCGTCCTGAATCCTGAAACGTGTAGTTTGTGGATTAGTAATATTATGAAGTTTGTTCAACTTGTACAAAGTGGAAATTCGACTTTACATTATTTGATATTAATGTATAATAGCAGAATATTTTTTGTATGAATTTACCTTGTAATTAGCGTTAATTTCTCTTAGTTAAGAGATGTGAAACTCGCATCTCTTAACTTAGGAGAAATTATGTTTTAACATATATTTTATTTCAATATTTAATTATTCATAATTAAAGGAGATCATTATTAGATAGATAATTTAGGGTTATTATTAAGGGTGCCAGAATACCTAATTTATGTTGAGGTTATTACACAAGTGTCAGATAAAAAATCATGAGGTGTAGGACGACGCTCAATCCAATTATCTAAGTACCTACATCAGTTAATTAATAAATAAGAGACGTCCGCTGAGAATAATTTCATGATTTGTTCATGTTATAGAGAAAGAATACCTTCACAACTGATTTGGTCTTGCTTACATTTGGGTACTCCTCATCTGTCTGCCTTTTTTCAGCTATGTTAGGGTCGGCTTCCAGTTTAACCGGATGCAGCTGAATACCAGTATTTGACATGGAGCGACTGAATTCTATACCCGAGTAAAACCTTATCGTTCATAGTTGAATTTAGAGCCGAAACTAAGCAGGAAGTACGGTAAAACTTCCTGATTGCAATCGTAAAATTTTATAGCTGTATTTTCTGGTAAACTTCGTGAACGTTTGAATTTTTCGCGTGACCGACTATCAAACTTAGGCTCACAGAAACATTTGTTTCTAACTTTTAATAGTTACCTAAATCGAAACCAATTCACTTTAATTTGATGGGTCGAAGAGCCTGCAGAAACTACACTTGACAAGTAGGTCGTGGCTGTCATCCTAAAGCAATTATTTCCTACCTTCATTGTTTTGCGATGACAGCAGAAAGCTCTATTGTCCTCAGTTATTTATCAGAAGTCATTTTGATAATCTAGACCAATAAATAAATGAATGAAACAAAAATCTTTTTCATAGCCACAATATCTCTCAATACCTTTTAAACCAGAGGTAATTAGAATTAGAATATGCCAATCAGTCGAGATGTTTTATTCACGTTTTCAGCTACATACTAGAAACCGAATTTTCCCTACTAAATTCGAGATTATTCAAATCAATACCGTAGGCAGGGACCACGGCTCATTGGTAGGGAGCTGAACTCTCAATACAAATGAGCTCCATAAAGAAAGCTGAAGGTTCTCCAAGTGATGTAGGTACTCGTACGAATTGGACAAATCACCTCAATTCTTTCGTTTATAAACTCACAGATACGAACGACTTCATTCGATTTAGACTTAGAATTAAGTTAGGGCTCTACGTTTTACCTAAGCTGGATTATTATATAAGATCTAAATTACTATATCACTAAATTATTATATAAGATCTTGTAAAACACATGTGAAATGCAATAAATGATTGAATTGAATTGAATTGGTTAGTCTGTTATTATTTAGCTCGTGACTAAATAATAACAGCCACTCGGATCAATTTTATGGTTAATCCGAGCTTGCCTCGGTTGTTTTTAATGAGTGAACTAACACCCATTATATACCGACTTTCCTCCGTGCCTTGGAAAGCACGATAAACCATTCGTCTCGGAATCCCGGCTGTTATTTATAGATCTTTGACAGTCGTTACAAGTAGTCAGTGGCTCCAAAGTCTGAAAACCAGTCTTAAAAAGTGGTATCGTATTACCCAGTTCTATTTCGGTTGTGGAGGTCAGATAGGCAGTTGGTCCATGTAAAATACTGGTTTATTCAGCTGCATTCGATTAGACTGGAAGCCGACCCGATTATAGTTGGGAAAAAGGTAGGCGAATGTCACGATAGTATGTTGGTTATATTATTACTCAAGTCATTAATATAGAATCACGTATAGTTCGAACTACTTTTATCTTTGAGAAACTCTTCAAAGCTGTAATAACATTTCTTCAATAACAACTTTTTTAATTTGCTCTTGAATTCGTTTGGACTCAAAGAGTTTTTAAATTGTACAGGTAATTTATTCAATATATTTACTGATTGCACTCTTGAGGCATGTCATTAAGCTTAGGCTGTACGAAATTAGGTAGATCCTTTCTTCGCGTTTTTATTCTGATAGTCTCTGTTCTTCTGTCTCAAACTTATGGATATTTTTAATAAAGTGACTAAGCATGACCAGAATATAGAGGCATGGTACTGTAAGAATGTGGAGTTTATTAGAGTGATCTCTACAAGACTCCGTTTGTTCATTGCGAAGCATAGTTCTCAAGGCTCTTTTCTGCATAACGAAAGCAGCATTAATATTGTATTGGTAGCTGTTGCCCCAGAACTTTATGCTATATCTAAGTCTAGATTTTAAGAGTGCAAAATCAAAATACTTAGGTAGGGTACGGACTAGGTAGGTACATTATTTATCGAAACAAACAAGGTATGGTAAGTTCCTAGTTCCTATATACACCACAATTGCATGTATATCTAATTATGTCAGTTGCATTATTGCATAACTTAGCTACTAATCTGGTGAAATCATATATTGGAAACTAGTTTACTCAATGCGAACACGATTGTAGGCTCGTATATTGACAAATAAACATTCTACCATTTTTGGAGTTTACAGATTTGTTTTACTTTTCTCATCTTTAGAAATTCCGGACGTTTAAGAATCCCCTCACTATTCCAGACTCTGAGCTAAAATTTTGGATTTGTCAGGAAAATTCTGGTCGTATGGCGGTATGGCAAGCCTAACCATTTCTAGAGAAAAATAACCAATAATTTTTTTATTATGTATCTTTTTTAGGTATAGGTACTTAATAACAGTTATATACGTAATTATACAATATTTTAAAGAAACCCTGTCCGATCTGTAAACGACATATAGGTATACCAATGACATTACCGAATAAAATAAGAAGCATAAAATATTCATGAAAGTGAATGAATGAATTTTAAAAACCCGATTTTGGGCCAAAATTACCACAATTTCCATAAAATCTATCATCATTTCAGCCGAAAGACGTCCCCTGCTGGACATAGGCCTCCCCCAAAAGGGGGTGTTTTACCATAATCGCCACACTTGGCAGGCGGGTTGGCGATCGCAGTACGGTTGTTGCAAAAAGCACAGAGAACGCTGCTGCCCATTCTGTGGCAAAAAAATAAAATCTAAGAAACTTTTAAAACGTGAGGACACTATTTTTGGCGTTAGTATGCTCGATCCTTAGTTGTTTCTTTATGACGTCACTACCTCAGAAGCGACCAGAGTGTTGTCCAGTGTTGCTATGTCAGTTTCCTCATTTTACTACATTTAATTTAATTTTTGTCGGGTTATTTTCTTTTTTTTACTTTTTATTTAAACAGGACTACATGAGTAGAATCTAATCGCGATACCTAATAAGACCCTCGCTGGTCGGATAGGGTTTTTTTTAACATATTGTATACGATTCGTACACGAATTCGGTAAATCATTCTGAACCCCCTGAAAAAATTACATTGGTATTTAAAGAAAAGTCTGCTGCTTCATACAAAAGTGCACACGGTCAAAATGTATCCAATTGAACAGCAGATTTTTTTTATATTTACCGAAGAAAAGTTTCGTCGGAATGTTTTCTAGCCTGTGTATCTACACAAAAATATGAGTAGGTATTGTATTTACGTACCTACTTATTATGGATACAATATTTAGTCGATCGGGGTCCACTGTTTTTATTGCACAGATCAACAGACAACCTCGGGGCACAACGCCCTATTCTTTTTGCAATATAAATATTGTATTTCGTTTATTTAGGACGTTGGCATCATTATTTTATCGAAACCATAATGTTTTGGACGGTTTAAGAAATACAAGAACCAGAACAGTTCAGAGGTAAATGTAGGTGAATGTGAAAATGCAAAGTGACTTTGGAACTGTGCTGGAACTCGAAAGTTTTTTATCATAGTAAACTACTTGTGGCTTCTCAATGGCTGAGCTGTAGGCGGCGATGCCGACTTCCACATTCCGTAGCCAAGATAAGGGCTGTACTTCACCGGAAAGTCATGGTAGGCGCAGCTAGATTGATGTCAATATAAGGTATGGTTTGCTGCTGTTATGTGAGATACCCACCATAGAATTGTAACCATGTCTTTCGTTGGCAGCGTGACCTGGCTGCTTTCTTGGCGCCCCAGTGCGATATATCCTCATACAGGTTCGGTCAAACCGGTTGCCTAGGTTGGAACTCTTGGCACAGCTTACGGGCTGGCTGTGGACACTGACAGATACTTCTGTACATACAGACAGAGTCACAGAGTCCGGTAACCGGAGTTCGGTCTGCGATTTGTCCGTTTGATAGAAGCATAATGGCCAATGTACAATACCGCGAAGGGAAATCCCATCTGATGCCTTGTGGTCGATCTCTAAACATTGGAATCTATATCTGCAACTACTAGTACGTACGTATGAATTTACGATGGGCAAAGATAAAATGCTTTGTCCTGCCGTCCGAAAAAGAAAAGAAAAGAAAAGAAAAAGTATCTATCAGTCTCCACAAAAAATGGTTAAAATGAACCAAAAAAATCGTGACTTGCCCGTGCTATAACTACCATTCTTACAACCAGTAGTAGAACGGGCGAAAACAATTAAAGACTACCACGGGCAATTTTTTGCCCGTGTTACTACTGGTAGTAAGAATGGTAGTAGCACGGGAAAGACACTAAAATAATTTGGACAGTGATGGCATACTTTGGTGTCTGGTGAATGAAAGTGGTACGATTTACTTTTTCAAAATACTTACAACCGAAAAGGTTTTACTCATTCCACAAATGATGGAAGCGGCGGCGTTGCCTAGGTTCTTACGATAAGGGACGACCGTCCGTAGCACTATTTACCGGGCAAAGTTCCAATAAACCGGCTGTAAATCAAAACCGTATTTCCGTGTCTTTTATTTAGGGTCCGTGTACGGTTTTATCGAGTGTCTAACTCGTGTATTAGCTCACTTCGTTTTAGGTTCAACAGTATAAAACTTCAAAGCTCTCGATAATTTGTTTGATAGATCAATATGAGCAAGATTATCCGGGCGTAAGATTGCTCTAAGATCTCGTTATAGTGAGAATCCATTACGGAGCAATTTGCCCGTGCGTGTAGGTAGTTGTACTTGCCATAAAACTGCTGTCCCATGTGTTTCTTCAAAGCTTAACGTAATCTTCTCCTATAATTTCTGCCAGCTGCTTTAGCTTTGTTACTCCAGCTCAACCACTTTTTATTTCTAACTTTTATTTTTAATAACTTGTTAGGTTCTCACTTTATTATTTATTTCTACATAATTAAAACCACAAGTGGATATTATTCTATAGCTAGATACGAAACTATGGTGAAAGCAAGCGGAAAATTACTAAATTGAAGGCTCTTACTAATTTCCATTTGCATTCATTTATACCTTTTAACGGTTGACCCTTTTGACTAACCTAACCCAGCGTTTTCATTAATGTTTCAACGGTTTAGCATATTTTGATAGGAACAGTAATTTTCCGGTAATCTATTCGTTTTTCTTTTCTTGTTGAATATTTTGGTTTTTAAAAGGATTTGGGTTTTTGCCCAGCTGAGAAATGTTTCTTTGGATATAGGTAATATCCATATTGGCGCGATTACACTTAGACGTTAGCCATTATAGGTATCATCGGACACCCTATGATGGATTCATAGGGTTTCCGAATGTCTTAACTCGCATTCGGGCATCCGATGCTTTGTTACATTACGAAAAGTTTGAATGGAGTCGAACCATGAAACCGTATAAGATTGAGGCGCGGAACCAGCCCTCAAAAAAGGTTGTGGGCACCTTCTAAGTGCAATTTACACGTTGCATTCCTACTATGAAGACGACAAGTCGTTCACAGTATGGTATATCTCCAGCCCGCAAATCTAGTAGTCCGGGGAATTTACGCCGAATATTAGGCTAACTTTGCATTAATTAAAAACAGCGATTTTTTTCATTGAATGTGTAGGGTATGGACAGGAGAGTATATTAAGCTGTATCCCGCGCAAAATTCACCTCCTCGTATATGTTTTTTCAAGAAAACGTCTAGTATGTATTTAACTTGGTGGAAAAAAAATATAAACAGGTATGTGTTATTTGGAGTATTTGTAGAACAGATTGAGTACTACAAGTAAGTCAGAAAATTAAACATTTAAGTCCACGAAACATTCGTTTTATTTTTTAAATCTTATAATTTGACTTCGTACTTAAGGCAAAAATATTAACAGGACAAAAATAGTGCAAAAATGATTTATATCACCATGTCTAACTATTATTATGAAAATTAAACAAATTCTGCTCCGGACTTAACAGAAAATCAAGAAAATCAAAAAATCTTAAATACTAGGTACTTACGGCAAAAATGTAACAGGATTTAAATTCATTTAATAATGATAAATATATAAATCCAAACCTTAATCCCCCAAAATTAAACAAATTAGAGCGATAATTAATATTGTCAAAATAAAAATTAAATTACGATGCACGGTGTCAGCGCTAAGCAGCGTGCGGCGTACGGCGTGTGCTAGTGTGCGTAAACAAGATAAGCGCTGCGTTCATTGTGTGCGAATGACTGTGTTGTTGTTTGAGTCGGTGATTTATTGAGTTACGTGATTGTATACCTTATTTCTATTTCGGAAAGATCAAATTCCTATGAAAGTGCTGCGCCAAATACAAGAATAAAGCTTGCAGACGTATTTTACGTAAACATTAATTAACTTTTTTCACGATTTGCTTTAAAGTGTTTAATTTTCGTGTAAATAGGTTAGAAATAGCCTTTAGATGAAAATTAAACTAAATTAAACCCTGTTACCTTTTTGCCTCAACCGCTATTGTAAAAAAAGGTAATAATAACTTCCGGTAGTACAATTTGTTTAATTTTGTTAAATGGCGGTATAATATATTAATTTAATTTATTTTATGTAAAAAAACCGCTGTTTATATTTTTGCCTTAAGTACAATCCAAAAATTTCGTTAATGTTTTTTTACCGTAATTTCCGTGGACGAAAATGTTTAATTCTGAAAAAATATATTACTGTCACCAATTCTTTACCTAAAGTAACTAAATTTGTCCTGTTAACTTTTTTTCCCATGTTTTTATTCACAAAAACGCGTTTTCGTCTTTTTCAGCTTGATCCGGTCTCGGAAAATGCTTAATTTTTTTTTATTACTTGACAGCTAAGGTTAAGTACACGATTCAAGAAAAAAAACGCTGTTTATATTTAATGCAGGGTTCAAATCTAAAAGCCCCGGACTATAGTTAAAAACCGGAACATTCTTCCCTATCTCAGGAGTGGGCTACCACTCATCGAAACAATTAACCGCTGTCCTCGGATTTGTAAGATTTTATTTATACAATTCATACATGTGACTTTGTGCACTTAACTACTCACTACTACAACCACACACTAAGTTGTCATACAATTGAAGAGCGAGCGAAGCGAACGCGAAATTTTTTGCATTGTGACTTTGTCACAAAGTTTCAGAATTGATAACGGAATATTGAATACAAAAGCGAGCGGAGAGAGCTCGAAAAATTTAGCAGCCCTCCTCAGATTTGCAAGATTTTTTTACCTGAACGGTAAAAAAAATCAATACATGTGATTTTGTCGTTTTTTGTTAAGTATGAGAATAACTAAGATTGTGTCTATAGAACGCAAGAAAAGCGAAGCAAGCTCGAATTTAGTTACAAGCCGCATCGGGTAGGTTAGGTTTTCTTTTATATAGATTGGAAGCAACGTGGCGGCAGGTTCGAAAATAAATAGTGATTTCATCAAGCAGTTACTTTATTTATTTGCCACCCAGGGCCATGTCTTGGTCTAAGGGCAAAATATGCTACTGCTTGTACTTATCTAATGTATAACTTAATGAGGGCAAAGTCTTGGGGCGCACAGTAGTAAATTAATAAACCAGTGAAAAGTTAATAACATGTTGTTTGTTCATGACAGTTAAAAAAAGTGTGTCTAGTGAAAAAAGTTTAGTCTAGTATATATCTAGACTTTAGACCGAGAAGTTCTCGGTCTAATTCCTTAAGAAATAGACGTAACAAAAACCACCAGGCGCCATCCAAGAATAGCCGAACCGTGGCGGCGAAACCACTTTTAGGCCCGCATAGCCTTGGGGAACCAAATCTCCCCAGAAAGTTGCACCACACCTAGCCAAGGGCTGGCAGCGTGTGGTATTTTTTATCCTCAGCCCCAAAAAAAAATAAAAAAATGAAAGCACAAGGAAAAAAATTATTACCCCAGGAAGGTACCACTACCACTGGTAGTGGAGAATCCTTCACCGAGCCTAGCTCGGTCAGTCCCTCGTATTCTGGGGGGGACAACCTGTGCTCAGGACCGGGCTCTAGCCTAGACCTGTCTGGCCTTGTGGAGGCCATACCATCCACCGTGAACACCAACACGGTGTCACAGTGGACCGTAGTCGCACACAAGCGACCCTGCAAAAGGGAAGCTTCTGCAGCTACCACCTCGGGGCCGGAGGGCAACCCGGATCGCAGTCGCCATAACCGGCGCGCGCAAAGGCCTGCTCTCCCGCCCAAGACCAACCAGAAGCCACCCGACGCGACAAGAAACGCAGCAGCGGAAACACAGCGCGAGCCTGAGCCCGTCGCCTCCACGGAGACGGCTGCGGCAATGAAGGCACTGTCGCCAAAACCACCACCTCCACCGTCTCGACCCAACCAGCCGAAACAGAGGCGCAAACCGTGGGGTTTTCGTGGCCGGCGGATCGCAGCGACGGTTCCCACTGCTCCTGAAAAGGAACAGCCTGGTACTGGGAAGGGCCCGAAAGGGCACGCTTCTTCGAAGCGCTCTCGCCTAGACGAGACCCAGTCTCCCAGGGGGGACACCAAACGCGCGAAAACCGGCGCGAAAACCGACGCGAGGCCGAAGCGGACGGTGAGCTACGCGGACGCGACTCAGTCGCGTCTGAGGGTAGCGGTTATCACCGTCCCACCGAGAGACCTCTCATCGGAACAGGCAGAGCTGCTCCGGGAAGCTATCGACGATAGCATCCTGCAGTCCGTTCTGTCTCCACAGACTTCTGGCGCGCAGGCCCCATCTTTCCGGGGACGTCCTTTCCTGCTGGACGGCGTCCCAGCGATGTGGTGCGAGAACGCAAACGCACTCAGCTGGTTGGAGAGAGCGGTCAAGACCATCAAGTCACCGATCCCAGACACCACTCTAGCTGTTGTTGAGCAGTCGGAGCTGAAGAAAAGGATCAAAGCAGGGCTCCTTATTCACACCCGAATCACCGAAGCCGCCACACTGCACAGAGTCCTTTGTGCCCAGAACCCGTGGTACAAAGTGGACTCTTGGCAGTGCTACGACATTTCGGTGAGTGACAAACCTCAGGAACCGGGTTCCAAGGAGAAGGTAGTTCATCTTCTCCTTGGTATACCAGAAGACCAAAACGAGACCATTCTCGGCCGGGATCGCCGTGTAGCCCACATGTCTGGAAGTGGGTACATTCGGTTCCTGACAGACGAACCGACAACGGCCGAGGACAAAAAAGAGACGACGCAGCAAGCCACAACCTCCACTACTGAGCAGTCCAGCAACACAACAGTACAAGCTCCCCAACAGGGTTTGAGTGTGAGGGAGGCAAGCTCGCCGTTGAATATTGGAGGAGCTACCAGCGAGGAAGATGACGTCCTGCGTAGCCCGTAACTCCTCCAATATCAACGTCATCCAAACCAACCTCCAGCACAAACAAATAGCAGCGGCCACTTTACGCAGAGTGCTGGAGGCAGACAACAAGACGGTCGCCCTGATTCAGGAACCCTGGATCAGAAACAATAGAATCTGCGGTCTGAACAATATCAGTGGTAAGTTACTCTTAAACACCACTGTTGACAAACCAAGAACATGTATTTTCATGCCAAAAACCATCCCAACCACCATACTTAACCAATTCTGTTCTAGAGACCTCACAGCAGTGAAAATCCTCACAGAAAAGCAAACCATCCTAGTTCTCGCTCCAGTGTACATGCCGAGCGACGGCGAAATTCCTCCTAAAGAATTAGCCGACCTGGTGCAACACTGCGAGTCACACAACTGGGAGCTGATCATCTCCGCAGACTGCAACGCGCATCACCCGCTGTGGGGAAGTATGGATACAAACAAAAGGGGTGAGTTACTAACTGAATATTTATTTCAAACAAACCTGAACATTATAAACAGAGGTACGGAACCTACCTTTGTAAGCTCCAGGTACCAAACCATTATTGATATAACCCTAGCAACGCACGCGGCGGCCAACCTCATCGGGGGATAGCACGTATCGAACGAGCCCTCCTTTGTTGATCACCGCCGCGTATGCTTCCAATTAAAATATAAGCCAACAGACCCTGTCTGTTGGCTTATATCTGTTGTATCTGTGTCCTGTTATATCTGTTTTGCGGGGGTTACGATATGGATCGTAACCCCCGCAAAACAGATATAACACGGTACATAAACTCAATAACCGAGGCACTAGGTGACGCACAACTGGCTGATGTAACACTTAGTACAGACAACATCAAATTAAACGTACAATTCGTAACCGCAACACTTTTGAAAGGCTATGAACTGGATGCATGAGAACCACCCCATCAGCCGCTTTAGAGTACCTCTTAAATTTGAGGCCTCTAGATCTTAGCATACAGGAAGAGGCGAAGATAGCAGCCTTAAGACTAAGATCGAACGGTTTGTGGAAACTAAACGCAGAGACACCACACTCAAAAGTTCTTCAAGGGATTCTAAAGGAAATACCACTCCTGGATGCACCCATGGACAGAACGCCATGTCACCACGTCTTTGACCGAAGATACGATATCCGACTCAGAGCGGAAGCTGAAGATTTTTCTGGCATCGATGAAGTCAGGATATACACAGATGGCTCCAAAACCATAAACGGTACTGGAGCTGGCGTCTTCTCAAATGACTTAAATATCAAAATATCTACCACTTTAGACAAACTAAACACAATCTTCCAATCAGAATGCATTGGAATCACCAATGCGGCTCAAGCAGTTGCAGCCAGAGACGTCAGAGATCTTAACATCAAAGTCATCTCAGACAGTGCATCAGTGCTCCAAGCGCTACAAAACAATACTTTAACCACTGCCCTTGTACTGGAATGTCACAACGCACTCCAACACATTGCAAACACAAACAGAGTAACTCTGCAATGGATAAAAGGGCACAGCAACTCACTGGGTAACGACGTAGCGGATGAACTGGCCAAAAGGGGAGCGGAGACAATAGCATACGGGCCGGAACCACTGCTACCCATATCCCAAGCCCAAATAAAAGCATGGCTGCGTAAAAAAACCGAGGAAACACACCAAATGGAATGGAGAAACAGTGTAACCTGCAGGCAAACAAAGAGTGCAGTTCCGGAAGCATCAAAGAGACTTGCCCGCAGCATCACTAGATTGAAACGGGACAAAATCCGCAAGATTATAGGTATTATAACCGGCCACTGTCCCCTGAACAAACACCTATTTACCATAGGTGTGACGGATAGCCCTCTGTGCAGAGGATGCATGGAGGCGGAAGAAACACCACAGCACGTGCTCATGGAGTGCAGAAGCGTGGCAGATCAACGGGCACGGACTCTTCAATCGCCGGCATCGCTCCCGGAGGCCTGCAGCAGTCTGAAAAGGCTGCTAGCTTTTTGGGAGGACCTGGGATGGTTGGAGTAACCAGAGGATGTCTCATTTATTACGTACAATGGCCCAATAAAGAGGCTAAGTGCGGAAACAGCCCCGCTAACCTAACCTAACCTAACCTATCTAGACTTTAAACTATTCGACCGATTTCGATGAACTTTTACATCTTAAAAGCAAATCAGATTTACTAAAAGGTGTCCCCACATATATGATATACCTACCTCTTAATTACCTACCTGCGTTTCACATAGTTTCACACAGAGGCAACAAAATTTTACACTGTGTGTAGAAGAAAACGATATCCCCGCGGTAGCCACGCTTACCTGGCGATAGTAGGATAGTAGGATTGGTGCTAGGTAAACAAGGGATTAGGTAAGGTTATTTTTACAACCATGGCATATAACATATTAGAAACATAAATTAATCAAAGTAACATCAGACTATCGACTCGGGCATGCCCACCGTGCCCACAACGGTGAATCCGCGCTTGAAACGGACGTAGACGTAAACTTGGTTGTTTGTCCGAATTCCAGAGGTAATCGAATATAGGCAAACGAACAAGTGTAATATGTGCCATAAGGCTACTTACTAGGCATTACATTGCAATATGAATATTTTCTTAAAAAAAGGTAATAATGTATTTTTTTCAGAAAAACATAATATTATCTGTAACAATTCATTACCGAACGGAATGACAGTGACAGTTGCAGTGACACTGACAGAAGGCAGACAGATTGTTTGTTTACGTTTTGGAGGTTAAAAGATTTGGTTACCGTATTTTACATTTAATAAACGCTTTCGTTAAATTTATATCTTTACCAAGTGATTTTTAACCAAAGCGTTTACTAAAACCTCATCATAAACATGGCCGGGATTACAGAAGAGTATTTGGGCTCAATTTTACATAAAATAGCAGCTGAACATCACATACATGATTGGAGTTATAACCAAGCAAAGTTTGAAAGTATCGCGCAGAACTACTTTGGATTATTAATTCCAGTTGTTTTGTCTGGTAGACGCGAAGGGAAGGAAATTGTACTTCATCTTGTTTTAAAATTGGCCCCAACCGATGAGCAGTATCGAGTGAGTGGCGCGGTATCAATAATGTTCGCCAGGGAAATCTTTGTGTATTCTGTTGTGCTCGATAAGTACCAAGAACTGCAGGAACACGCGCCGAAAAAGTCGCAGTACATCATACCTCGTTGTTATTACGTTGAGAAACAATTTTGTAAGGAGGTCATAGCTTTACGAGACATGTGTAGGGATGGCTACAAACCTTACACTCATGAAATGTTCCTCGACCTGGATCACACACTCATTTCTTTAAAGTCTCTTGCTAGGCTGCATGCATTGTCATTTGTTCTTAAAAATGAAAACAATAAGCTGTATGAAAAAATCTCCACAACTTGTGTTCCATTAACCTTACATACAAACTTAAGGTACATGGAAATAATGCGGGATAGATTAGACAAAGCATTGAATAAGTTTGAAGGCACGGAGTATATACCGCTGTTACATAAGTTGAAACAAAACTGCGGCAAATATTTTGATGCAGCGGTTGATTCAGTACAAAATACATGTATTTGCCATGGAGACATGTGGAAAGAAAACATTCTTTACAAATATGAGGTTTGTTTGCTTAGGATCACTTTGGGTTAATACATGTTTCAAAATAAAAATACTTGGTCTGCTTATTGTTTTAGTGCAATGAAATGTATAATTATTTATCTTTTTCCAGGATAACAAGCCTGTATCAGCCTGTGTGATAGACTACCAAACAGCCCGAATATGTAGTCCAGCTTATGACACTATCTACCTCATCATAAGTAGCACAAACACTAAGTTAAGAGAAAAATATTTCCATGAACTTTTGGATATATATTACCAAACATTTGAAATATCACTGGAATACTTTAACTTGGTGTCTGAAAAAATTTATTCTCGTCAAATGTTCGAAAATGATTTGAAGGTAGTTTCACCGGCTTGTTTGATAACAGCCAACACTGCGTTGTGGTTGTCGAGCGGTTTGCAAGAGGAGGGTCATGTCCGGAGCAAGCACATTTTGAAAACCAAAGAAGAAAAGGAGATGGCTGTTAATAAATACAAGGGAATTGTAAAAGCAATGATAGATGACCTTTCGCGTTATGGTTATCTTTCTTTAGATTAGTGATATTTTATGGATCTTATAGAAATATCTAATTTTATCCTAAATATTTGAGTCCTATGTCTATTAGAAGTAATATTTATAAGTAAAAAATACAACAAAACAGTAAAAATCCCATATTTTCTTGATAGTCATCTGGTATTGTACAAATTTCAAGATGAATTTCAAAATGTATGCAGTCTCATGTAAAAAAAGATATGGATAAATCAAAACTAAGTAGTTTTGCAATGATTAACAAATTGTAAATATTAATTAAATACGTATTATACATATTTAAATACCAAGCCAAATTGTTGAATATTTCTATATTAAATTATATAAATATTGTGTTATTAATTTTGTTGATTGTTGTTCTTTTATTTACTATTGTTGAAATGTTCAGAGAATTAACCAAGGTATCACCATATGCCTTAGTTTATAACTTGTTGATCTACGGAACATTACAATAACCAAAGAGATTACGGAGTTTTAGTCTGTATTTTTCAGCTGGCCTACTATGACGTCTTAAAACATTATTGTTTTACTCCTTTTCCAGTGTGGGAAAGAGATGGGGCTAGACATCCTGTATAGCTCCGTCTTTCCCACACTCGATTAAGAGTGGCAGGACGCAGCAGGACCGTACCGCTATTTCAGCGGGAATTATAGAGGCTGTAGATGAGCGGCTGTGTCCGCCGGGCATCGACGCACTCAAATCCTCTGCATAATGCAGGATACTTGGCCAAATAAGGCAGTCCGAATGGAATAAACGTAGTTGAAAAATACTTAAGTTACCAACCAGTATGAAAGTATTTTTAGGAAAAAAATATTATTTCGCAATAGCTTTTTCGCATTATGTGTAGTTATGTAGGTATGGACAGAGACGACGACAAAGGGAGCACCTAAGTAAGTGTCGTAGCTGGTGGCGTTTTGTAGTTTCTCACTGTCTACCCCCATGGGAAAAAGGCGTGAATTTATGTTTGTATGTTTGCAGGTTTTCATTATTTTCACACATTCTAAGTATTTGTTTTATAAAACAGAGTTTCGATGGGGCTGCAGTTTCTGATAATAATTGGCCGAAACTAGATTTTTTGCCCGAATCTGCCGAAACCAAAACGGACCCTTCAGTCGGGCACCACTTTCGAGTTAGATCGTACTAAACTGTGCGTGAGTAAGGCTGCCTATCCACCGAAGCGGAGCGAGGCTGCGGAGCGGAGCTGCGAGCTTAAGATTCACAATCTGATGTACTTTTAAAGTATTTGGAAACCTAAGTGAGTAGATATAAAATAATTTAGTAGGAAGTTTTCTTCTTAAGTAATTTCTACCAACCTACTATACCTCATAGTTGGTGCGAAGTTATTTAAAGTAGTTGCCAGATGTTGCACCTCGCCCAATAAAAATCCTGTATAGTATGTCCTGGTATAGTAGTTATCTCAATGTTAATTCTATGTTGTTTCAATGTTATTTCAACGTTATTTAATGTTGTTTAAATGTGATTTAAATGTTATTTAAAAGTTATTTAATTGTTATTTAAATGTTATTTAAATGTTATTTAAATGTTATTTAAATGTTATTTAAATGTTATTTAAATGTTATTTAAATGTTATTTAAATGTTATTTAAATGTTATTTAAATGTTATTTAAATGTTATTTAAATGTTATTTAAATGTTATTTAAATGTTATTTAAATGTTATCTAAATGTTATTTAAATACTACTAGCAACTACTTACTAACAACCATACTAACGCTTTCTTTGTAGCAATTAATGGACGTATATCTGAAATAAAGATATATTATTATTATTAAATGTTATTTCATTTAATTATTAATTTTCTCTTTGTCTGTAATAAAATTATGCTTATATTTTTTTTTCTTTTACGTATTATTAATGAATAGTGTATATTAATGAAAAAAAATCGTTTCCTTTTTTTTGTTGCGCCTGCAGAACATTGTCATCTTTTAACTTTGTGTTGTGTCTGGGTCACCAAGATACAGGTTGTGCCTAGTTTGGGATCGCTGCTACCCCTGTGAGTACTCTCGTGTAAGCTAATAAACGAATTTGAATTTGAGTCATATTTATATTAGTGATATAGTATAGAGGAGCTCGTGGCTAAATAATAACAGCCGCCCGGGTCGATCTTTAAGATAGAGCCGTGCTTGCCGAGGTTGGGTCGTGAATGTGTGACCATAATTACGTACCGAGTTCCCTCTCGAGCTCAACGTGCTTTCCGAACCACGTTGAGCCGTTGGTTCCGGCTGTCATTTGTAGATCTTTGAAAGTCGTTACGAGTAGCCAGAAGCCAAAAGTCTGACATCCATTCTTACCAAGGGGTATCGTATTACCCAGTTACTGGGTTGTGGGGTCAGACAAGCAGTCGCTTTTTGTAAAATACTGGTACTCAGATGCATCCGGTTAGACGAAGCCGACCCCAAGATAGTTTGGGAAAAGGCTAGGCAGATGATAATGATGGGTCTTACGAAGTCCTGATTTAGTAGTGGTATAGTATAGTAGTAGTTGTCCTGGTAAAGTCACCTTTGCTGAGTATCGCCAATAAAGCCTCCAAAGCTACTCCGTAGAATTTTTTAGAGAGCATACATTTTTTGTATGTAGTTTTCAGGTGGGCACTTACTGACTAGTCTTGGTTGGTAGCTATAGATTAGTTTAGACTTGCCTAAAATTAACTAAACAGGATAGAAGGTACTACACCGCGAAAGAGGTTACCACGTACATCATTCTGAATAACTTTTCATCGTTTTTTTTTGTTTTTTTAATCTGCTGTTTCCTACAAATGTGCAATACTTACACGGTTAAAATTTATGGAACAGCTGATTTTGTGACCCTTGCACCAGTATATCTAATGACCATTTATTATCAGAACAAAAGGTTTTTGTTAGTTTTCCAAAATATTTTAGACCTTACAGGACCACCAGAGAACGTTGAAATGCGTGAAATTCGAAAGTCTTGATCCAAAATTATCGGTTAGTCCCGCTATGGTATGGTCCCGGTATGGCACCCTCTTAAAATACCTATCAAAAAGTCCCGCTATGGTACCCATCTTTTAGATCTACGTTAGACAATAGAAGGTACAACTGAAAAGAAAAGTGTATCTATAAATAAATACTTTTAGGAGTGTATCAATAAAACGTCTGTTTGCGATATTAAATCAGTCTTTTATTAATTCAAAATATTTATAAAAAAATATCAAACAGTAAAACGAAATATTAATTGCAATGTAATTTTTAAAATAATCAACAATATTAATTACCAATAATCAACAATAAAAAAAAATATAAAAAATCCACATCTCAGAAAAGTATTACTGTAAATATTATAAACTACAAATAAAAACAACATCCAGACATAAATATTAGTTACAAATAATCAACATTGAGAAAAGGCAGTAATTGTAAATTTATATAAACTACAAAAATAATCAACAACCAACTAGACAAATATATTAATTACAAATAATCAACATGGAGAAAAAGGCGCAAATTGTAAACATAAACTACAAAAAATAATCAACATCGAGAAAAAGTATTAAACATTTTAATAGGCTAAAAACAAAATTAAAATAAACTATTTTTTTAAATGTTCTGATCGAAATGTTGACTTTGATATGTTAATCAGAAAATCACCAATGGAGATAGCTTTATTTTCGTAACTTTTTGTTAGCTTTTGAATCTGGCGGTCGATTTCTATACTTGTTCTTTTTCTTGAATTTATAGGTGATCTTTTTAGTCGAAAGCTATAACAAAAATCATCAGTTATTTAAGTTAAGCTATATTTTTTTCAGTAACCGTCTGTAATAGAAGGCGACAACCAATAATATCTACCAAAATAAATAAAATCAAATCCATTTTCAAATTCTTCTATGTACTCGTATTATGTAAAAAAATATATATCTGCTTTTAAAAATATTATATCTGCTTAAAAATATTGTCTAAAAAATACAACTTACTTGGCTTGTTTTATATCAAAGTGACATGTGTCGTTGCCAATTGTTTGCAGAAACAATAATAAACTGGGATTTTTTTCCAATAATTTTGTTGAATCTGCCATTCCATGATTCCGCCAAGTTAGTTGTTCTATGGCGTTCATTATGGCAACACCAAATGAGGTCTGGATATTCAAGCCACTGAGTGAATTTGGTCATAGCTTCATCGTCGAAACTGAAAAAAATACTTATTAAACGTTCGTACTTGTAAAGCAATGAAATTAACAGGTCCTTACTGATATTGTTGTTCTTTACTTTTTTGCCATATAATTAGAGTTAAGTACTCAAACATCATTTTGGAAAGTAACCAAGATATTATACCTATTTTCCATTATATGCAGCCAGCCGTCTTCAATATCTTGTTTTGGCAAAAACGCCAAGCCTATGCATTGCTTAACATGGTTCGAGGACTCTTCGTGTTCCATGAGATTTAAAGATTTCGCTTTTTTGATAACGTTCTTTTGAAAATGTACGTTACATCCATTTATTTTGATATCAGGAAAAATCTTCGCTGCTGCATTTATTACTCCTATTTCATAATCGAAGGTAAATTTCGATGGACGCCATTCAGGCAAAGTTTGTTTAATCAATTCGAAAACTTTTTCATAAGTTTTCCCTTCTTTGTTTTTTAACAGAATATAAAATAATGGTGCTACATTCGTGGATAACTCAGTGCTTCCCATGTCTCCATGAATGACATAAACTTGTTCGAATGGGTTTGGGCAGCCGTCGAAAGTGCCATCACCAAAGTAATGCGTTACACATTTTATATATTCCTTTACTTCTGTCGAGGAAAATATAATTATTCGATTACAGTCTTCATTACAATAATCAGCCAATACATACTTATTAAATTCTTCTGGTATTATAATTTCTTCCACATTCTTAAATTGTGTTTTTGGTACGTTCAACGACTTATTTCGGTGTCTGTATAATACTGTTTTTAATTTTTTATAGTCAGGAACATTTCCTGTAAGGTGTAACCCTTTGTCTTTTAAGTTACCCATGTGTTTTTCGAAAATTTTCTGTACTGATACGTAATTTGAATTTACTTCTTTTTTGCACTCACTTATAGCCATTTGAACTTCATTGTCTTCAAAATGTGGCACGCACTGATCACTGTGTTTATAATCTTTAATTATTGTATTATTGGTATTCTCAATAGTTATATATCCACTACATTTAATACTATTTCTCCTATTTACACAATGCCAAGTACTTGAATTTTTATTTTCTCTGCGTTTAATATATTTATGTCCGGCACGTAATAAAGTTTTTCCACCGCGTCGACTGTCAATAATTATTAAATTTACACCACGTGAACTACTTGACCCAGACATTGCAATAGATAAACTAACAAGCTATCCTAATTACTCATATCGCAAAAGTACAGCTGCAAATAGCAAACTAAACCCGGAATAATACTGTCTCTCTTTATTTTCATAAAAACAAAAGGGAAGAGCTAGATACAAATTCGAGGAAGGGCTCGTCTCTATTGTTTTACGAAAAAACCGGTTGGTCAGGTAACTACCTGAAGTGAAACGACAATTACCGAGCGTGATTTGTTTAAAAAATAGTATTAATAAATATTATCTTGCTTAACTATAATAGTTAAGAAAAGATATTTTTTATTTATACTATTTTTTTCTTAACGCATTGTATAACTTTTCTTTACAACAGTACCAAAAACTGAAGGGTACCATAGCGGGACTTTTTGATAGGTATTTTAAGAGGGTGCCATACCGGGACCATACCATAGCGGGACTAACCCAAAATTATTCAATGCTGTAGGGGAGACCGGGTACAAAAGTAACGGCGGGTCGAAAGTAACAAACGTTCTGTAGGTTTATCAAATGGTCGAAACGCCGCCGCCGCCCTGCTACCGTCAAGCGATAGCCGGCGGCGCTCCCCCCCGCTTGCATTTAGTCGCCGCGCACGCTTCGTGCCTTAACTATTTGTGCTAGAGGACGCCATGAGATTTTACGAACCAAAAGTAAGTTTTTTGACATTTATTCATTTGGTGGTTACGTAGTTTTAAAATGATTAATTGATTATATCGATGTGACTATTTGCAGTGTAATTCTTGATTAGATTGTTTACACAGTGTTGTTATTCATTTTGGAATAGCAAGTTCCATTTTTAGGTAGGCATTCATGAATTAACAAAAAGTTTGTAGGTTGGGGTTGAGTACAAAAGTAACATAGAACTACGAGTACAAAAGTAACATGTTACTTTTGTCCCCATAATGTAATGAGTATGTTTCACTTATTGTTTTACGTTAATTATTAGTTTTTTTTTACCAACAGAATGCCGCGACGACAGCGAGAAAGAAAGATAGCAACAATTCATCTGACGAAAAAGATTGCTTTTGTCTTGTGTGTTTAGAGCCTTTTAGCAACAGTCAGCAAAACGAGCAGTGGATAGAATGTATTGAATGCAAAAAATGGTCACATGTTGCATGCATCAATGATGATGCGCCCTATGTGTGCCATAATTGCGCCTGATTAGACTAGAGAACTGAATCTCATATAAGTTAGATATTATTATTTCCTACTATGATAAAGAATAATTCATGACGAGAAGTCAGTAACTGTTTTGTTTAGTTTTGTTTTGTTTACCGTATGCGTAAACAAACGCATAAAAGAAGTAGTATTAATAAGTTAAAAGTACAAATAAACATTTATGTTATTAAAACAGGTTTTTCTTAAATAAGTTGATTTGATATGACATTTCATATTTATTACATACACATCATGTTACTTCCGACCCTCACCGTGTTACTTTCGCCCTGACCTCGGGGTCGAAAGTAACAAACGTCACTTTAAAAAAAAAACTTGTTGTTTACTGTGAATTAAAACGTTTTAAAAATTTTTTTTTTTTTTTTAAACGTTTTAATTCACAGTAAACAACAAATAATGAGATAAATTTAGATACAAATTTGTAGGAACAATCGAAATTTACATGTGGCTATATTCATTACGTTTGTACCCGGTCTCCCCTACTTAATATGCGTAATTTCGGTTAGTACTTACTCGAGTTTATGCCCCTGACCAAACGCAACTCAAACTTAGATTGTTTGGTGCAGCCCAGCCCAGTTGCTAACATAACTTAACATCACGCCTGTAATCGTCGAAGGGTTTGGCAGAGGTATAACCCCAATGGAACACCCACATTTCGCCAGTTATGTTTAAGTCCCATGTAATAGGGGGCGAGCCATCAAATCAAATCCAGACTCCGTGTCTCCGAAATTTGCCTGATGGAAAAACCCAATAACTAAGACAGTTTAAGGCATATTTAGGTGAAAAGCTTCCACATTGAAATAAATTCAGCTGACCTACCATGACGTCTTAAAGCATGATTGTTTTATTCCTTTTCCAGTGTGGGAAAGAGATAGCGCTAGACATCCTGTATAGCTCCGTCTCTTTCCCACATAGGAATAAGAGACTAAACAATACTGCTTTAAGCCCTCATGGTAGGCCAGCAGTTGTCCGCTGAGTGCCTGCCTGTCAGGACGTTGAGCAGACCATCTTAGTTTTATTAAGTAGTCTTGCTACAAACCGCGACAGATTGAAGAAACGTTATTAATTTCTTGGACTTCCACGGCGAAAATATTACTTTAATATTTTTTTATTGAAGTTTATTTGGTTTCTGAGTTATTTTGGGAATGAGAAAAATGAAGAAAATATTACCTAAGTTATCGTTGGCTACCAGAACTTTAATATTTCGAGCCCTTTGAGTCTTGACTGCTGTTTAATTTTAGTCAAGTGGACGTTTCCTTCAAAAGTATTTCGTTCGATGATTGGAGTATGGACGAATGTAAAGGAATTGGGAACCTTTTTATGTGCAATGCTGTGCATCAGAAAGGATACAATATGTTTACGTTCTTATCTATACTAATATTATAAAGCTGGAGAGTTTGTTTGTTTGTTTGCTTGCATGCTTGAAAGCGCTAATCTCAGGAACCCCTGATCCGATTTGAAAAAATATTTCAGTGTTAGATAGCCCATTTATCGAGGAAGGCTATAGGCTATAAATCATTACGTTTCGACAAGTAGGAGCGGAGCAGCAATTAATAATGTTTCAAAAACGGGGAAAATGTAACTCATACGAAGTTGCGCGGAACAGCTAGTGTATATATGTAAAGCGTACATAGCTACCTACGCTACGTTCCCCAGACTATCACTGAAGTATCTAGATCTCTACCTAGACCTAGAAGCCAGAGCTAGAGCTAGAGCCTAGGATTGTAAAGACATACTTGATTTTTGTTAAAGAACACCTAACAACAACAAAAATCCCCAGTATCGCTGTCTGAACTTTTTATTAGCGTTACTAAAAGTTACGTTTGGTACCTCAATAAATTGTGTTCATGACAAAGATAAAGTTAGTTTCGTAATACCATAACTGCTTAACTTAAGTCCATTAAAATAATAAGATCGTCTAACACAAGTGTAACGGCTCCCTTCCGCTGCAGACTTAATGTATTTTAAAGTTAAGGGGGAAGCGAACAACGCGCGGAATTCATTTTTTTAGGTTTATTTTGCAATTTGCTGGTCAGTGTCAAGTTGTATGTTGTTTAAAATCGCGACCGGAACAAATAAGGTTTTACTGTGTTACAATCATAAAAATCATCAATACAGCCCTTTTTTTTTTTTTTCGGATGGGAAATCATCAAATGACTTCTTCCGCTCTGGGCGGAGCGGAAGGGAGTGTCAGACTTGTACTGACTAAAACCCATCCATGTTCCTTCTTAGCCCTTTGCGTTCCAGGGGCACGGTATCTCTTTCGAACAACCCGCAGCCCTGGCAGGCATCGGCCCTCTCGGACCCCTTCCGATTTGCTGACATCTCCTTGAGGCGCGCGTGGAACACGAACGCGCCGTCGGCACGGTCTGTCGTCATAAGACGGACGGACGGTGAGCTAGCCCATTACTCACCGTCCACAGGCCCGCGCCTACGGTGGCCGGGGGCCACATCAATACAGCCCTCAAAGATTCATCATTCATCATCATTTCAGCCAAAAGACGTCCACTGCTGGACACAGGCCTCCCCCAAGAAGGGGGGTTTTGCCATAATCGCCAAGCTTGGCAGGCGGGTTGACGATCGCAGTACGGTTGTTACAAAAGCACAGAGAACGCTGCTGCCCATTATCTGGCAAGTCCGTTAGTCGCCTCTTACGACACCCACGGGGAGATATGGGATGGTGCTATTCTTTACGTCCGACACCATACAGACGAAAGATTATTTAACCCCATTGAAGGACTTTTTCATGAAAAAGTGTTGGGATTAAAAGAACATACGAGCGTCATTTTGATAATATTAATGATATTGATTATCTATATATGTATAAAATACGTGTCACGTTGTTTGTCATGGATGGACTCCTGAACCACTTAACCGATTTTAATCAAATTTGCACACTGTGTGCAGTTTGATTCAACTTGAAAGATAGGATATCTTACATCTCAATTTAAAGTCGCAATATTATTTTATTGCTAATTAAGTCACAGTTATCTGTTACCTCCAAACGATTCTAACAGATGGCGGTATCTGTTGACTGGATTGAGTAAGTATTCAATAGATGGCGCTGTATAGGAGCGCAGCAGCAATGAAAAATGATGCGAAAAGGGGGAAAACGACAACGACGGAAAACGGCGCGGGACAGCTAGTAATCCTATAAATACATACGTATTACGTGTTCTGTATGGTGTCGGACGGAAAGAATAGCACCATCCCATGTCTTCCCGTGGGTGTCGTAAGAGGCGACTAAGGGACTTAGCAGAGAATGGGCAGCAGCGTTCTCTGTGCTTTTGTAACAACCGTACTGCGATCGCCAACCCGCCTGCCAAGCGTGGCGATTATGGCAAAACCCCCCCTTCTTGGGGGAGGCCTATGTCCAGTAGTGGACGTCTTTCGGCTGAAATGATGATGATGATACGTATTACGGCCGCGCATCATATTTTGTTCTATGACACTGACCGGCAAATTGCAAAAAACGTAAGAAAATTTAAATTACGCGGGCCACCCTGTCGCTTCCACCTTAATCAATTTTCCAGATACTGATGATTCGTATCTCCTAATTCCGAGAAGATACCATTTGAGTAACCTAATTGTTTTTATAATTAGTTTATCGTTTTGGGTTCTACTTTTATACAAACAAATAGAAGTTGTTTCTTGTGGGCGATCGGCCCACTGACCCTTGCAGCCCAATTAACGGGTTCTATGGTATCCTTGGATCAAACGGGTTTACAGGTTTCAAACGAACTTAGGTATTACTTATTAGTAGAACCCGCCACAAAATATTTGTTCTCTTAGCCATAGTTTAAAATATTCAGTTAAGCTGCAGAGATAAAATTCACCGCCACTGCGCATTAGATGCAGGTTTCAGTACCGCCACGTCGTTAAAAGTTCAAGAAAAAGCGCAACTAAAAATAATCTGGCTTCCACGAGACACATTTTTAAAATACTTCTTAAGCTTTTGTAGTGTCATAAATAGTCGCGGGATCTGCGTACAAATGACGACAAAGCTGGCTGGCGCCTCGCCAGAGAGCTAGAGTTACTGGCGCGTTAAGATTGCTCAGTGCACACACGACCTCAATTGTGGGAGTCAGGTACAGTGGTTACAGCACTCTTTAGGTGCGGAGGCCTTTTATGGTTATTCGTTCATAACTTGAACTTCTTGTAGGTGCAATTTCAAGAAAACTTTAAAATATTAATATCTCCTTGCAAAATTAGAATGGCTGGAAAGAGTGTTCGGTTTTTAAAAAAAAATGCGTTTCGTCCGTCGCATTGCAAGGTCAAAAAGGTTTTATATCTTAGTATTACTCATTTCAGTCTATGATCTTACAATTTTTTATAGCTTTGGTTGCTGTTGTTCCACCACTAACATGTGACGGTGATGATTTGATTGAACGCTAAATAAATTATGCCGAAGTTAAATGACCGTTTTTACTCGTAGTAGCGAGCAGTTTAGAATTCAAATCCTGCGACGATTAAGAAAAAAGCATACCTACTTCAACAAAAGTGTAAAGAGCCGTAAGTCTTGCAATAGTGTTGCTAAAATATTTTATATCCTATTCTACTGTAACCCCGATTTTCACTTTTCTTACACTTAAAATCTTTTAGCGGGTCTTTATGTGTTTGTAGTACACAAACGTGCAACGAATAAGTGATTGTGCGATTTTCATATTTATAATCTGAAGAAAAACTTTTTAATATTCTAGCACTTCACACACATTCAGACTGTTATTTCAGTAAATAGTGCTGTGCATTTATTTTGCCTCGGAGACCAGCGTAAGGAAAATTAAATGCAACCACTTACAAAACGCTTACCTTTAAATGTGGCGTTTAAGTTAAACACAGAACGTGCTGCCCGTGTAAAAGCAACGTAATTATAACTCCTATCTATGAGCATTAAGTTGGACATTTAGTCTAATCGAGTTGACCCGGTAGGGAGTAGTTTCATCTGAGAAAGGAGAACACTTGGTCCAATGTGCGGATGTGCCACAAGTTTCAGATTAAAAAACTTTCTTGGAATTAGTTTGGGCACCTATATCTATACATACCGGTTGAGCGTTTAGCGCTTCTAACTTGGAGCTATTATTTTTATGCAACATGTCCAATGTGAGCATAAAACTTGGTTGTCCATTTCTTATTTATTTTATTAATTTAGAAAACTTACTGCTAGGATATAGATAGTGAAAGAAAGCCAATTAAAAGTTTTCACTGACAATATTACGAGTAGTGTAGCACAAGAAATTGTAGAAAGGCAAGACAAAGTAATAAATAAGCACTCGTAGAGAATTAAGAAAAGACTGAACAATATTCAGTGATCTTCAAAGAAGCTTTTAGACAATATTTTTTTTAGTTTAAAGACACTGGTGGAGAACAAATGAATGTCGTCAATACCCTGACACATCGAGTTGTATGCCCCGCTGGCTCTTATCATGTAAGAGTTTTTTCGATAAATGCACTGCACAGAGGGAGCATACAGAGGTTGATGATTCCTTAAGGTGAAGGATGGAACACGCAGCCCAATTTTACTCATCAGTTCCAAACAGTCAGTTGCATTAGCCAAATTGTATAGAAATGCCATGTCGGCAATTTTTCTCCGCTCAATTAGTGAAAGAATGTGAAACTTCCTGCAGCGGTTGAAATAGGTAAATAGGTTTTTGATCTATACTGAATGTACCTTATGAATTCCTTTTGAATACTTTCGATGCGATTGACGTAGGTGTTGTAAATCGGATTCCATACTGGTGAGCAGTATTCGAGATGACTGCGTACAAAAGCACAATAAAGAATTTTGAGTGTTTTGATCTGCACATTCACTTCTCATTTTATAGCTACACCAAGTGTATTATATATGCATATGCTATTATACATGCATGTACTTTTGTGTCGGAGCCTAGGTTCAGTGCATGTTGTCCAAGGCATACGTCAATACGTATATGGCACATTTATTGAACGTTCAGTTTATTATGTTTGTGAAAATCTGACAATCAGTCTTACTAAGGGGTATCGTATTATCTAGCACCAACTGGAATGTGGAAGTCAGATAAGATAGCCAGTCGCTTCATTTAAAATACTGGTATTCGGCTGCATCCGGTTAGACTGGAAGCCGACCCCAACATGGTTAGGAAAATTTTCGGTAGATGATTGAACGCTCAATTTAATCTTTCTCACTATCACAATCTAATTTGAATTTACACTTAGAACTCGGACTACTTTCGTCAGCCCATGGTCTTCCAAAGTTGTTGTTGTCAACATGTCCTCTAGAATCTAGTCGGAACACGTCCATCAAAAAAAGGGTCGCATCTAGCTCAACTCAGCCCCAGATCGGTCCAATCCAGTGATCCAATGTGGCTGATGTGGCTCGTGGCTATTTATCAGACACCAGCCACGAGTCCTCTCCGAACTACAATAATAGTAGGTAATTATGTAGCGAGTCGTCGTGTGCGGTTGGTATTCAGTTCCACAGATTGTATCTGCATTTTAGATTGGCTGCCGTGCTCGGAACCGTGCCGGGAAGCTTAGCACTTCTGTACTGTTGTATTTTCATTATATTTCTATTAGTAACTCTTTGTCTGCTACGCTTATTTAACGTATTTTAACGTTTTCCTTGTACGTGTTTTAATTACAGAGGAATGAATCAAAGCGCTTCTATTGTGGAAAATTACGTGAGCGTTCGTTTTTTAGAACAATTTAATTTATTTTTAATTAACTCCAACCCGATAATTGCCTTTACCTTTTGTCCTGAATTGTTAAAAACTGATCAGATCATGTAGCGAATTTCCTGAAACTTCATGCATCCAGACTTAATTACTTTGGACGCAATTACAACAAATTTTCCGACAAAAACTTTAACCGAAACAAAAAACCGTAATTACACGAGACAGTTTGAGAAATCCAGCAAATTGTATAACAAAGCTGCGGCGTGAGATAGCAGGGGCGAAGCGAGGCGAGGTCGCAGACTGATACTTATTACTAAAATCTTTTAAGCTCGCCTGCTCGCCCCTCACAGGATATATAGCGATATATTTCGCCCTCGCTGGCACACGATCCACGAACAAACTGAGAATTTCAATTTAAGGACATATTACACATACATTTTACGTAGAGCTGGTACCTAATGCTTCCGCACTACGGTGTAGTTGATCTTGTGCACGTTTGGGATAGTTTATCTTCGTTGCTTAAATTTTAGCGGATATTAGCAGTGGTTTGTGAAAAGGTAGGATATCTAGCACTGTTTAGGGCGTACTTGCATACATGATATAAACTTGGATGAAGTAGAAGGAGTGTGTGAGGATCGTGGAAGAAGGTGTTCTATCTATCATAGTGGAAAGAGCCGGTGGGAATGTGTTGAGAACATAGTTTTCCATCAACTATGTAGGATAAGTAGGTGCTTAGGTGTTCACAGTATGAAAAAAATTGTAGATGCCAAGGCACATAATGTCTGTAAACGACAAAACATGTCGTACGCTACACATACACATATCGTACTTCGGCCACGTTAAGGACCGATGTGTTTTCGAAACCTGTTGATGAATAGTATTTGCCTGAATTATTGATCGCACCATGAGATAGTGACGGTGATTGAATGGGTTCTGTGTTCTGTTTTGTTAAGGGTCGCTGGCTCGAATTCCGGATGGAAACAGAGGCGCTTGTATTGTATGGCTTCCTGACGAATATACAAGACTGGTCTCGGTATGTGAACGTAGTTTCTGTAAAGTCGACGTTCAAGTCCGTAAATGCTGGCAAATTCCTGTGAAGCAAACCATACACGATAGGTTATGCAAGACAGTGTTAAATGTGCATGTAAAACTGAGTTCTAACTGGGACACACGGCGCTATGGTTGCTGCTAAAGTAATGCAGGATATATTAGTTGTTGTAAAAAAAAAAGAAGAAACCGTAAAGATGATGTGTTACAGTTTAACTATACAGGCAAAACTGCAAAATGCTCTTTCGTCTATGGTGGATTTAATATTTGATTCGAGGATTTACTCGGTTGAAAACCAAACATGTACAAAACAATTTAAAATAAATCAATTATTTATAATTGGTTTCTGCGTATTTTGTGAGTTCAATGGTTCGACACAATCACTATTAAAATCGAAACGTTAATTTAAACATGGCCAGTTTTGAAAAGTTAATGAACGTTTATTGTGTTGACTTTAGCACTGCGTTCGTTAATATTGTCCTAACTAATGGTAAAACGAGAGTGCCGGATTAAATACGAGAATTACTTAAAATAGCAAGACTCAATTAATTTAATCGCTCGACCCTTCGTCGAATTTATAAACTCTGTTCATTGTAGAAAGATTCTCGTTGTAGTCGTTTGACCTCTGCCTTTTGACTTTCCATTTAAGTTTATTGTGCTGTCAAGAGGATTACAGGAACATCCTTTGTATTATTAAGAGAAGGCGAACATTTTGGAGCGTGGGTATAATTGCCCACAAGTCACAACTGATCGTTGTAGGTTTGTTCTGTGGTGGGCATACGCGGAACCATTATATTCAGATTTTACTATTCTTCTGCTTGGCAGAGATCACCTCTTTTGTATCCGTTCCTGTGCCAAAGTCAAGTGTTAATCAAAATTTATTTAATTGTTTGGTTTCGCTAACCCAGTTCCTTCATCCCAACTGCCATTTGTCCAACATTTCTGCTAATTTGTCCCGACGAACATTCCGACTTGTATGAAGATTTTATTTTTTGCCGTGTCTAGCTACAATGTAAACAAAGCCCTTTTTATCTTATAGGCCATCGATAACGCTAGCGAAAATTGTCTCGACAGTTAAATAGTAAAGGTAAGTCGTTCTATTTGGATTTGTGATACCCTGATTCGGGTTGTAGTAAACCGATTTACGTCGGTGAGCCGTGGTAATCTGTGGATTCCTTCGAAGAGCACGCACAATATTGAGCAGATTGAAAGTAACCAGCTTACGAGAATCACACTTCAATTGGAAGAGGAACGTAAACGAATTGGACCGTTTTCGGTTAATACAATTGAATTGAATTTTAAACTGGTTCTTACCGAATGTGGGAAGATTGGATTATTCTGTTCAGGAACCATGTAGATCGATCCTTCGGGCATAGCCGCGTTTGCCAGATTCATTCTCTTGAACGGGTGGCCGCCCTTTAACGATCGTAACATTGGCTTATCTGTGCTCGTTAAGCGATATCATTATGTGAATAAGATCTCTATTCGAAGACGTGACTTCCACCAATCAGCACTGAGCCGCATTTTGGATTACGGTACGGCTTATATTCTCTCTTACATAGAGGAACATGTTCTATGAAAAAAAAATGAGACTTGTTGGACAGCTCCATCTACATTATAGGTTCCAAAGGATGCTTCTCTGGTATCTTTGCATAGAATCGTAAGCTAAAACAAAATCGAGTAGTCCCTAAGATCTCTCTAGAACGCGCTCCATCCGACGTAGTAAAATAACATTTTCCTGTTTACACAAAAAGTGTATGTAGGACAGACTAATTCCAGGGTGACTTACTAACTCATTTATCAACGTCCTTCCTAAACAGCTGAACCCACTAAAATGAAATTTTGGTAGGGATGTTTCTTTAACGGACGAGAAAAACTTTACATCATTTTTACTTGGAGGAAAATTACCTTACACAGCACTGTAGCCTCGCAACTTTGTGAGGAAATTGAATAAAGGTTATGTGTGTGGGTAACATTGAAGATAACATAACATCATACCTGTAATCTCCGAAGGGTTAGGCAGAGGTGTAGGTACCTAATAAAACACCCAAATTTCGCCTGTTAGGTCAAAATAGTCGTTTTAGATATTATAAAATTCAAAATAATGTAAGTTTTCCGTTTTCTCATCAATATTACCTGTTTGAAACTCGATGACAAAAAGGGAAATGGTTATGAGATAATGTTTGTAAAAATTACTATTGTCGGCGTACTACGTTGTAATTACGGGACTGGAACGCATGTTTTACCTCAAAAAGTTTTAGTTGATTTCGAACGAAAATAAGCAACAAGTATGTATAGCGTTCTTAAAACGTGTCATACTAGAATGAAAAGTAGGTCTCGTTGTTCAACATATTTCCTTAACTGCAAACTTCTACCAACTACTTTAAATTATTGTTTTTTTTTTTTTTTACAGTACCAGTAGCAGCTTTGAGCTCCAATATTTCCGTAACTAGAACGTTCCCAGGTATGGTCCAGAACAAAAAAAGATCGCAATGATGGGGAGAACAATAAGTGCCTGTCAGCTTCGTTAAGGGTCTTTTTATACCCAGTGTGTAGAGACACGTTGAAGGAGCTCGTGGCTAAATAATAAAATCTTTAAGGTTAAGCCGTGCTTTTTGAAGTTGGTCTGTGGATGGGTGACCATAATTACATACCGAGTATCCTCCGTTCCTCGGAAAGCACGTTAAACCGTTGGTCCGGCTGTCATTTGTAGATCCTTAACAGTCGTTACGAGTAGTCAGAAGCGGAAAGTCTGATATCCAGTCTTACTAAGGGGTATCGTTTTACCCAGTTACTGGGTTGTGGAGGTCAGATAGCCAGTCGCTTCATGTAAAATGCTGGTATTCAGCTGCATCCGGTAAGACTGGAAGCCGACCCCAAGATAGTTTGGGAAAAGGCTAGGCAGATGATGATGTAGAGACACGTTACCGGACTCTGCCTGATACTGTACTGAGGTATCTGTCAGTTTCCAATGCCCGCAGCCGGTCCCACAACTTGTCCATACCAGTTGGATTGTTCCTTCAGTACATATTTGTATGGAAGCGTCCGTGTTCGGAGCCAGCTTTACACCCGTCTTCAACGTGTGGTAGTTAGTATTCAAGCGCTTATCATCATATCACTTCACGGCGACGCGAAGCCACATCGTTTGTAGCGGCTTCGCGCCACGCATGTTGATGAGTTGCTGTAACATAGCAGAGATAGTAAGTAGCCTTGCAGCTACGAGGAGTGAGCTAAGTGACTATTGATATTATAAGTTATGGGATGCGTTGTGTCGGTCGGAAGCAGGGTTCGTGGTTATCAAGATAGTTATTACTTCCAACTCTGGTCAGTAGGCTGGTTGGTAGTTCTAGAAACTTCTTTTTCAAATAATCGCTAGAATGTGTGCCTATCAAATTTGAAGAGTTCCCTCGTTATCTCCAGGATTCCATCATCAGATCTTGACCTGATGTCCATGGGGATACACATACAAAACACATACATAAATTACATAAAAAATAAAAGATTCCGACGACCTGAGAACCTCCACCTTTTTTGAAGTCGGTTAAAAATCTGAGTAATTTAATCGTAAAGAGCAGTGGCGACGTCGTTTTGCGTAAGACCCGTTTACACCAGATAACGAACTTTAGCATTCTTGCACAGAATCAAGCTAAGAAACACAAGTTGTTGATTATTCTGTAGACAAAAACAAACCATGTTTATTAATTTAAGGAAATAATATCGACATTTTCTCTACCGATGTATTTTTAATGCAAATGTTGCTGGAACCAAAGGGAAATCAATGTTATTTTATAGTG
This sequence comes from Cerastis rubricosa, assembly GCA_949152445.1. Lineage (NCBI taxonomy): Eukaryota > Metazoa > Arthropoda > Insecta > Lepidoptera > Noctuidae > Cerastis > Cerastis rubricosa. The sequence goes on from OX424547.1 coordinate 9,674,148, forward strand.
TTGTTTTTATATCTACACTTCGTTAACCGTAATAAGGAAATACTTAAATGTTAATTTATATATCCTTTTGTCTTCCATTGCATTAATTTGGTTTTTATTTCATTCTATTTTTGTTTTCCCTAAGATTTGATTTGATTTTTACGATCGTTTCGTTGTTTTTTCGATATAAGAACTTGAGAATTTCAGTCATAGCGACGAGTATATACCTACATATGTAGCCATTCAGTTGTAGAAAAAACTACGTAGAAGCAGCGTATTTCTATGTAAGGAAAAAAGAAGATAAGCGGAAAGCTATTGCATGATCAGCTGGCCTACCATGACGTCTTAAAGCAGTATTGTTTTAATCCTTTTTCAGTGTGGGAAAGAGATGGAGCTATACCGGATGTGTAGCGCCATCTCTTTTCCACACTGGAAAAGGAGTAAAACAATAATGTTTGAAGACGTCATGGTAGGCCATCTGAATGTTCTGAATTGGATTGTTTTAATTTTCCGCCCCAAAGAAAAAACAGACATAGATAATAAACGAAAAAAGATTGACCCAATATTGTAATATCTCAAAAAAAAAGAACGGGTAATGTTTTCAAAACAACCATTTTCCAGGTTTTTTTTTTCAGGAAACTTCGTATGTTCTTCGTAGGTTATTATTATTATTTTCTAGTTCTATAAATAGAGAAATAAACAGCAGTGATACGAGAGCGCTAATTCTTTTCTCTGCAACTCAATTCACGATATTTAATTAACAGAATAAAACAAAAAAAACTGGACAAGAGCGAGTCGGACTCGCCCACCGAGGGTTCCGTACAAATTTTTATTTAAATTATAAATAGTTCAGGAAATGAGTCTTTTTTTAATGATTCAACTACAAATGTATAGTTTTCAGATTTTTCCCTGTACTTGTAGTATGACGATATTACTTGCCAAATTTCATAATTCTAGGTCAACAGAACATATGCTATTAATTTTGATTCCCATGAGAGTGTCGAAATATTCGTTTTTTTGCGGCATAAACAGCCGTATCTTTTTTTTTACGTTAACTCAGAAGCTTCATTTTTTCACAGCTCTATGTCACTGTAGACCGGAGTATATGGTATTAATTTTAACTCGATACCTCCACGCCTTCCCGAGATAAACTGTCTTGACAGACAGACAGACAGACCGACTGACAGACAGTCGTCATCGTCTTACGGGTCTTTTGTTGTCCGTCTTCCGTCGGGTTCCGTTTTTTTCTTTTGTGGTACGGAACCCTAAAAAGAATTAAAACAAAAAGAAGTGTCTACTTAAGTATCTGAGCAACCCCCGAGCCCTTGGCACAAGGCCAACAACACACTTTCAGGGTCAATGTCTGCGATATTACTTTGTTTGTCGCTTTTCCCTTCGAATCACATAATGTACCGACATTCTACTGATACGACACTTTGTTATGTTAAGACGTGCTTTACGATATTAACGTAACTTTGTGATAGTGTCAGATCAATTTGATGGGATGTTTTCTGTCAAATTGTACTCAAGCAACCCCTTAATGATGCGGAAGCGAGCAGTTTTGCTCGATGGTATAACTTTATATTGCTTAATACAGATAGTAAACGTGTCTATTTTATTGAAATGAGGTTTATATAGTATCGTTGTTGGCCTTGAACCTAGGAGAGGGAAAACACTGCTTGAGTTATCGATAGTTATGGTGAATATAAGCTGTGTGACTTCGTCGTTCGTCTAGTCGTCGCAATCGCAACTGCTGAGGATTAGGTCTTGCGTTCGATTCCCGGGTTGGGAAAATTTGTTATTGGGTTTTTCCATCAGGAATTTCTTAGTAGCAGTCACGAAGTCTGGATTTGTGCACGATTGAGGGCAATACGCTCGCACCATATTACATATAGAGCTTAAACATAACTGGCAAATGTTGGTATACTTGTTAGGCGAACTTCTGCCCAACCCTTCTGGGATTACAGGTCTGATGTTATGTTATGGTTATACGCTGTGTAACTTATTCTAATAGCAGATAACAACGATCAAACAAATATTGCCTACTCAAGATACTACCTCCAACGTGCTATATAGAACCTAGATATGTCACAAACCTTTTCGAACACCACGTTCCCGATTTCACGTTTCAATTGAACAAATCGAAGGTCAATTCGATAAAGGACGGTGCACGGGGTATGTGGTAGGATTCATTTTGTTATTCTGGTCCAGGCAGCGGCCGCTCTGTGCCATGAATAGGTGATCTATGGAGATGTATTATGTAGCTGTGGACTCTGTGAAGGCTCTTTTTGTCGTATGGAGTTTTTGGTCAATTATGCTGGAAGGACAAAGGCAAGCGTCGCGGCGTGTGTCGACTCAATTCGAGAAGGGACTGTTTCTACTGATTCGGTTTATTGATTACCTACCTGTCTCAATTTGGTTCGTTTATCTTAGTCTTATTGTATTAAGGATAAGGTGTGTAAGGGATCGAACTTTCCGGTAGAATTCAGGAGGATCAATCATGTGGAATATGAATAAAACTTGTTATTGAGACGAATTTCGTAGGTTGGTATTTTGGTTGAACATAACCTTGGAACTTCATCCATAACTTTGAAGATTGTTGATTGTGTTATCAACCAAAATGAAGGCAAAAAGTTGTATTTTTTGCAGACTGTCGAGTACGTCGGTTTCTTATAAAAGGATTTACGAGATAAGGTTGTAGATGCGGGTCGTGTCACCTTTGTGTGGCCGTCATACTATAACAAAAACGCTACCGTTTACGGTTCGTATGAAACGCAGACGGTTCGGAGCTTACTCGTACTTAGATCGTTCTGTACTTCGGTGTTGGTGAGCGACAATTCCTAACTTCGTAGTTATGGATTATAATGATGTGAGTGTAGCCACAAAACGGCTCTTAGAGACATTCAAAGAGTAATTACAAACCGCGGATACGTATACAAGGAATGTGGAAAGTTACATGTACTCTTTTCATTTCGCGCTTGGCTGGTCGGTCACGCGTGGTTTGGCAAGTGTTCAGGTAAGCGTGGTTTTTAAGCTGAGGCCGACTATCTACCCTTTATCGGCTCCGTGTTTTGTTGCGTCCACATCAAACACAGCATTTTTCAAATCAGCAGCTCAGCCGATGTGGAGCACGCGCGGGTTTTATGAATGAAGTGATTGTTGTATGCGCAACTTTTTTTCCAATCGTCCAGACTTGTTTACTGTTTATTCGTATCTTTCCAATTTATATGTTTAAAGTATACTCTATCAAATGGTAAGCAAAGACTTTACTTTTTCTACAGAGTGTACGAGTCTGTTGAAAAGATGAGTCGTAATTTATTTATTTATTTATTTATTTATTTATTTATAACAGCTTAAACTATCATTACAGGTTAAAACCTGTTAACCTGTTGTTGTAAACCTGTTGTGTGTGTGTGTGGCTGTCGCATTAGGGTAAACCCTAATGCGACAGCTAAGAACTTAAAACTAATAACCTTAATTATATATGTACTTACAACTAAATTAGAAAAAAAATAAATTAAAATAACAACATTATTAAAATTAAAAAACATATCAAACACAATTACTAACAAAAACATAGTACAAAAATAAAGTTAAAATTAAGTATTAATTTGCTTGTAGCATAACATAAATAGTAATACCCTTGCGAATTCACTAAAACAACATGTAAACACATCAATCTTAGTTTGAAGATCGTTGATGGTTCGGATAGCTCTGGTAAGGGGTGCCTTGGCAAGCAAGTTAGTTCTGGCTGTAGGTACCAGTAGCAGCGGCGGGCTGCGCCGCCTCCACACGTAGCGGTCCGGCACACACAGACTCAAGCGCTGCAATACTCCCGGGTGACTTTCCACTCCACGAAGCACCCTCACCAAGTAGGCGACCAGCGTAAACTCCCGTCGGACATGCAGTTGATTATAGCCAACCATGCCCAGGACAAACAGAGTGGGATACATCAGTGGGTAAAACGGATATACCCCATATAATTTCTTGTACAAATGGCGCGTGAACTTGTTCTGAACGCGCTCCAGCATTACAGAGTACTTAGCTTCATGTGGAGCCCATATGACCGCACTATGTTCCAGATGACTCCTGACTAGTGCATCATATAGGACCCTAACTGCTGTGATGTTTGTGAAGCTTTGTGTCTGTCTCAGAACAAATCCTAAGTTTCTGTACGCCTTCTTACAGATCTTGGTTACATGCTCACGGAATGTCAGATCGGGAGTCATGAAAACACCCAAGTCTCGCACCTCTGTGACTCGTTGCAGTGGCGCCGCGTCCACCATGTACTCATAGAGCAGAGGTGCACGAGCACGGGTGAAACTCATCAACGAGCACTTGGATACGTTGAAGTACAGTTTGTTTTCATGGCTCCATTGTACTATCCGATCGATGTCTTCCTGTAGGCGCCGGCAATCAGACTCGGACCTAATCTCAAGCAGCAACTTGAGGTCATCAGCAAATACGTGGGACACTCAGAAAGTTTTGCGAAACTAAAAAAAATTGTTCTATACGTACATATATTTTTATTAAATCTTTTCAAAGTACTTTCCACCAGCCTCTATACAAAGATTCATGCGCCTAAACCAGTTTTCAAAACACTTTTTCCAGTCCGCCGCAGACACCTCGTTTACAGCCTGCTCGAACCCAGCCAGCGCATCTTCCGGCGACGAAAATTGTATCCCTTTGAGCTGATTTTTTATTTTTGGGAATAAAAAGAAGTCACACGGTGCTAGATCAGGGCTGTAAGGAGGGTGACCCAGGAGTTTGACTGGCGTGCTGTCCAGGAAGTCCCTCGTTTTGAGTGCGGTGTGCGCAGGTGCATTGTCGTGGTGGAGCAGTAGCCCGCGGAGCCCTGTGTTTGGTCGCTTGTTGCTTATAACAGAGAAAACTTCTGGCAAACATTTGGAAGTATACCATTCGGCATTAATGCTTCTTTGATCCCGTAAGGGAATTGATACCAAGTGGCCAGTCAAATTAAAAAAGCTAGCGATCAAAATCTTACCCCCGCTTCTAGATCGCTTCACTTTGGTAGGCGTTGGCTCATTTTGAAACACCCAAACAGTCGACTGGCGCTTGGTTTCTGGGTCGTATTGATAAATCCAGGACTCATCACCTGTAACGATGTCGTAAACACGCCGAGACGAGCCTGCTTCAAATTTGTTAAGCATATCACGGCACCATTCCACCCGGGCCTGCTTCTGAGCATCGGTGAGGTTGTGCGGCACCCAGCGTGATACTATCCTCCTCACGCGAAGATGGCTGTGTAGAATCTCGTGAACGCTTCCCGATCCAATCTTCAATATGTGTTGAATCTCCTGATATGTAATTCGCCTATTGTCTTGGATTAAATTTTTCACTGCTAGCACGTTTTCTTCGGTAACAGCCGTCAAAGGGCGACCGCTTCTTTCGTCATCCCCCAAAGTTGGTCGACCGCGCTTGAATTCGTTATACCAACGATACACGGTTGCCTTGGAAGGGCCTTCATCCATGAATGCCATTTGAAGTCTATCGTACGATTCATCCGGTTTCAGGCGACACTTGAAATCGTATAAAATCATAGCTCTAAAATGTTCCCGGCGCAGATCCATATTTCAGTGAGACACAATACTTTGAATTAACTCGCAAAAAATGTGGAGGGAAATTTTGAAATTGGAACTTACTTATTTTTACTTATAAATAATCATATTTTCGAAAAACATAATAACTGGCCAGTCTCCCATATATAAAAACTTTTTTTCGCAATACTTTCTGAGGGGCCTGGTAATAAACAAGCGCCATGTCTTACGACTTCCGGCAAATTGTTTATCATAATAATAAATTCTAGAGGCCCCAAGTTGGTGCCCTGACTTATACCCGACCAAGTGTAATATAAGTCGGATTCACATCCGTTGCAGTCCACATACTGCTGTCTGCCTTGCATGTAACTGGCGAAAAACCGCAATAGATGCTGGGTGCATCCGACCTCTGCTAGCTTCCGCAGTAAGATGTCATTGTCCACGGTGTCAAAAGCTTTTCTAAAGTCAAAATAAGCTGCGTCCATCTGCACCCCAGCATCTACCGCCGGCACCACGCGTCCCATGAAATCAAGGAGATTAGTAGCAGTGCTGCGCCCCGGCCGGAATCCGTGCTGCGCATCCGAGAACTGTCCGCGCACTTGCTCATGCATACAGCGCTGAATGGCAGACTCGAACACCTTTGCCGGCGTCGACAACACCGCCACCGGCCTATACCCACCGATGTCAGCTCCCGCCCTGCCTTTGGGCACTGGAATGACTCGCGTAATCTTCCACCGAGCTGGAAACTTCGCAGAATGAAGACAGGCGTTAAATATATAAAGTAACGGCTCCGCGAGTACCCTACCACAATCTTTAAAAAGAAACGCTGGTATACCATCCGGGCCCGCAGATCGCTTAGGCTTGAGGCGGTCGAGTGCACTTCTAACGTCCCTTAGACTGAAGATTGAACTTCCCTTAGAATTAATGATTTTACCATATTTATTAGAAAGGCGAGGGTTGGCACTTTCATTATATTTTTTTAAATCATTAATACACTGATCGGCAATACACAACCTGAATACTAAGCTTAAAAGCTTCAAATTTTACACAAGTGCTTTTTATTAGCAAAGGTGGAACCAACTAAGGAAGAATATTTGAAGATCCGTTCCCTAAACGTTTTAAACAGGAGATAAAAGATTGAATAGAGTATCTCCGAGTCATGACTAGCAATTAAATAAATGAATATATTACATAACAACGTTTTCTACCAATGTACCCCCCTCGAGGATCAGAGTTCTAATCTGAAGCGCGCAGATAGTTCTAAGTGCTCAAGCGCCTCAAGGTGGCTTTAGAATGAGTGTCAAGGTGACGATCGATTCACTGCGGGTGCACAAATTTGCATTGTACTCCGCGCCCAGCTTAGTGCTGATTCTCTTGCTAAGACGTGCCCAAGGACCAGACGACATCACCCTAGTATTCTCTGATGGTAAGCAGGGGTGTACAGAACACCTATGTAAATTACATCATTTATTTTTTGGTCCCATATAATAAGGGTGAATGAACCTGTTGCCATTAACCGGGTATAAAACCAAAGTCTAGGGCTACAAACAAGGCATTTTTTAATTTTTTATTTAAGCGTTTTTGCAAGTAAAAGTGAACCAGTAGAACTTATAATGTTTTGCTAACTTCCAAACGGAAATTTCGAATAGCACAAATCAGTTCACCGTTCATTTACCAATATTCGACTAATAACCCCTATTCCACGCGATCTATCTTAAGCCAAGTAAGTGAAATCCTAGATTCGCCGGTAATCGCCGCGCTGTCAGCGGTACGTCTTCAACCCTCCACCGCTCCACCTACGTGGGGACTGAGGGTAAATGATTTTGATTCGATAATTGAGCCGCTCAAGACCGCTCAAGCAGCGTATTCGCGGGGATGCTCCACCTATTTCGATTTTAACGTTATTGCTGACAGCCAGCATTCTTGAGCATTGCGGAGTTGAGTGTTACCGCGGCAAACATAATCTGTTTGCGTGTTTGTAATTGTTCTGATTATCTCTCGATAGGTTAACAGTGTATTAGTTTGAGAATTGGGGGTTTTGGTTTGCTCATAAAGCTGTTTTATTAGATTACTTGAGTGTATTGCAAAGTTAATTAAGTATGTTTGTTTGGGGAGAAATTCATGACTGGTTAAGCTTGTGGATTTTTACACGTATCGTAAATATTTCATTGAGATTTTACTCGTGGATGACTTTTGAAACTACGTACTTGTCCCTTTTCATTTTAATTTGGAATTACGAATCAGAATTAAATACAACCTCCATGCAAAGTCCTCTGGGCTGGACAAAGCTCTGAATTAACAAATTCTATTTAATTTTATTATTGGATTCGTATCGTAAATAACGCTAAACCGTGGGTAAACCGTATGGCGCTCCGGATCCCTATGGATCCAGGAGATCAAATTAATTGGGACAGATGAATTAAAATGACCGCTGATTGAAAATCGGCTCACTTTCACTAAAGCTTTTCAGCTATTTTCTGTAATGCCAGTACTTTGTCTCTGTGAATATTAATATATTTGAATGCCGATGTGAATTAAAACTGTTCGCATCTTCAAATCTTATAGTAGTTACCTAGACTGTATCTTATATAATTATGTGTCGGAGTCGGATTATTAGTACGGACATCCTGAAACTGTAACCCGATTCATGGTGCCTAGTGTTATTGTGTTGGATAGTAATTTCAAGTAATTTGTTAGTTCGATAAAAGCAGTGTACCGTGTGTAGTGTGTGTTTTCATTGCACGGAACCCATGTTCTGCCCACATGATGAACAAGTCTAACGGAATAAAATCATCTAACTGCGACATATGTATAAAATTCTCGTATCACAATGTTAGTTACCATAGTCCTCTGAAACGACTGAACTGATTTGTATGAAATTTTGTGTGCATATCGGGTAGGTCTGAGAATCGGCCAACATCTATTTTTAATACCCAAAAAAAAAGCAACGCGAACGAAGTCGCGGGTAGCAGCTAGTAAGTACCTATAATACAGCCTGTGCAGGAAACATTGTTGTGATCGCTATGCTCGACAAACGTATTGTTGAAAACTACTACCCGTGCAGAAGACAATCATTCAATCAATGTTTATATAGGAGTATGAAGAACAGGGTGTAAAGTTTTTTATCCCCATAGAAAAGGGAGGATCCTTTGACCAGACGAGTGTTTTGTCTTGTTTGCCCACAAAACAAAACACCTGTCCCGAGACGAGTCGAGTTTTCCTATATAGTCTTATCGCGAATAACTTTAATAACGTGATTTTGATGTTAGTTATTCCTTTGTGTCATAGATGGCGCTGTAGTACTTTTTGTACCAAGTTGCGGAAGTACTTTTTGTACCAAGTTGCGGAAGTACTTTTTGTACCAAGTTGCGGAAGTACTTTTTGTACCAAGTTGCGGAAGTACTTTTTGTACCAAGTTGCGGAAGTACTTTTTGTACCAAGTTGCGGAAGTACTTTTTGTACCAAGTTGCGGAAGTACTTTTTGTTGTGCTACATTCTTGTTACAAATTCTAACGTTATTGTTCGATATAGATTCTTTGCCTCACTCTTTGATTACGTGTAAAACAAAAGGTATCTACCCCAACTTTTGAATAAAATAAAAATCAAATCAAGTAACCATCTATTACGAACAACATAAAACTCGCGACGCGGGTAATGTTATTAAATATTGTAGATCAAATGATATAAATAGATTCATTTAAGATCATAAATAGATTTATACGAGTATACGAAAGCAAGCAAAAAGTTTACGATACAGATCATATTAACTAAAACGCTGAATATATATAAAAATTATTGAATATACAACTTAATCCAGGTAAACATTTTTATCTAAGATAAAGTTAGACCTATTTATTTGGGCCAATTTGAGATTTATTTTTACGTTTGCAAAGAAGAGATTTATTTGGGAAAAACATGTTATCGTTCTTTGATTCTTATTTTATTTAAGTAATAAGGCTTATTCGTTATCGTAATTCTGATGAGAGAACTAAATGTTTGTTCTTTTCTATATAACTCGTAATTATTCTCACACAACATGGGTTTTTCAACATAACATCATCTGCCTAGCGTTTTCCCAAACTATCTTGGGGTCGGCTTCCAGTCTAACCGGATGCAGCTGAGTATCAGTATTTAACATGAAGCGACTGCCTATCTGACCTCCACAACCCAGTAACTGGGTAATTATGATACCCTTTGGTAAGACTGGATATCAGACTTATGGCTTCTGACTACTCGTAACGACTGCCAAATATCTACAAATGACAGACGGAACCAACAGCTTAACATGCTTTCCGAGGCACGGAGGAAACTCAGTATGTAATTATGGTCATCCATCCACGGTACAACCTCGGCAAGCACGGCTTAACCTTAAACATTGACCCGTGCGGCGGTTATTTTTTACCCACGAGCTCCTCGTTACGGTTTTCAACATAACATCACGCTTAAATTCAACCAAAGGTTTGGCAGATGTTTATCAGGCGGTTTACCTTCAGTACATCCACATTTCGTCAATATGGTGCTTTCATGTAGTCCCTAATACCTTTATGTCTTTGTACATAAATCTACAGGTATATTAGTCAGTTTAGCATAAAAACTTTGCTTAAGTAACGTCATCTGAACTAAATAGACAAGGATTTTGACTTTTTAGTTTTAAAGAATTTTGAGACTAAAAAGTTTCGGTCTTCTTTTTAATAAATACTAAAAAGGGAGTGCAGCTCTAGGGTTTTTTTTTGCAACAAAGTGCCTTAAGTCCTTGCCCCGTGAAATTTTAAATAAGGAACAAAATTGTCACTTTGTCAAAATGGTATTTATTGAGACCATTTTGACTTTACCACACCTACACGACGATACGACACGAGGACGTGCTAGCTGTCAACTTTTTTTTGTTCCGTTCCTTATTACTTATAAATATTTGTTGTGCATTGTATGTTTGTTTTTTTTTGTCATTTTGCACGTACAGACAGCGTCTTTAAGTAGTAACCCCCCTGGCGTACCCGGCCGGACTGTAGAGGGGTTAGCACATACTGACGCTGTCTGTACGTCAAGTCCCTGCAAGTTTTTTTTTTTTTCTTATACTAGCAAGCTTCTATTTAACTAAAAACTATCAAAGACTGCAATCTACATAGACTGAATTATTTCGTACGAAACGTACCGTATCTGTCCATCTATGCAACATGGCGCCCGCATGTACCCAATTTCCGCGGGAAAAAGCGTCGGTCCGTCGGGAACCAATTACCGTCTAACAAGCAGCCCTTGAGACTAAGCTGTTAAGCCTTGATTTAATGCTGACCCCAGATTTGGATAATTTGACTCAATTTTTAGTTAACTCAACTGTTTAATTCGAAACTCCAAAGGTCCTTTGGATTTAGGATAATCTGCGGTCTATCTTTGGGATAGTTTGTATTTCAATTTGTATTGTATGAATATTTGGTTTCATTTATACACAAGCAAAGCCTGGAATTTGCAAATGGGCTCAGCGGAACCTATTTAGTTACTCGTATTTCGTCAGTTATGTAGGTACATATAAAACAGGGCTACACTTAATAGTGTAGCCCTGTTTTATATGTACAAATAGTATGTGTAAAATTGATGATAATTCTTCAATTGGGCAAAAATCTAGACTTCGGGCATCTGCTTGAAAAACCCAATAGCACTTTGCTCCACCTGAAAATAACCATGTATTATAATGACTATTTACAAAAACCGCCAAAATTCAGTCAAATTTGACTCAATGCGTAGCGATTTTGTAGCGTATACTCGTAACCTTATACAACGGTGTAGCACGCGTAGCAGTGACGTCATCTTCATACCATGCCCTGACGTCACCGCTACGCTCCGACTGGTACGTATGCTACGGGCTACGCGTAGGTTACCCTTTCCACTTTGGACAGTTTTTTTTTGCGTGATGAATGAATTGAATTCTGTATCCACCAGCGTAGTATTTTTATCCATTGTTATATAAAAAAACGTGGTAACAGTTTGAGCCTCGATGTCTTTACACCGTTTATATCAACTTTAAGCTTGAATAAACATATCCATTTGGTGATAAAGGAAGCAAACACGAGACTGTTTAAGTGTGCTATTTTCTATAATATATGTATCACGAACGACCATCTCGTCTGTATTTATTACATCCGATAATATCTTGCCAACCGACAGTAAGTAGGTTATTCACGCCTCAAAGTTACTGAACCGATACATTGTTCGCGTAGTGTTACAAGCAATTAATTTGAGGTTTACCCGACCGCTTCAATGGCGATTAATTAGTACGTAACATAAACATAGGCTGGCATGTGTTAAGTACACCTCAGGTCATGTTGGACACGCATACAATACCTATAATTCATGTTATTACAATGTATACCCAACTGTGGCAGTTATAAGGCGACTACTACGACTACTGACTAAGAGACTATCGACTATCACGCTATCATTTACTCCTTTTTCTTTCATACTCGTATCATTTTCTTATTTCTTTCTCTTTTCTTTCTCGTATCATTCCTCCCACAATCCATTCATCGTTTTCTTAGTCTTCCTCTCCTTTTCCATCCATCAAAATTTGAATTCATCACTTTTTTAGTTACATGCAATGCGTCCCTTCTCATCACATGCCCAAACCATGACAGTCGATTCCTTTTCAACTTTTCTGTAACTGGTGCAACTTTCAAACTTCCTCTAATAAGAGTATATTAGAGGACGTACGCAAAATACGCGCTTTAGACGTGGAGTTGCGGAAACCAGCCCGCAATACATTACAATATTAGAGCAGGACTCTAAAGAGTTCTTTATCCATTCTTGTCATATCACACAAGAATTATTGTTTACGAGTATCTCACTGATAGTAGAATTGTCTATCGTTCCATGCGGGCACACTTTTTCGCGCCACATAACTACGTTGAGGGCTCATCTTAAGATTTAAATCGTTACAAATGTGAATCAAAAGCTACGGTTAAATCGCAAATTGAACACGGGTTTAATCCTTGTAATAGACAAAATTACTCAATTTAGGCCTACTTTTCTTCTAGATAACAACATCTTTAGTATGCAAAACAACACATTATATCCAATCTCCTGAAATACTTCAACAAATATATATTTCGAAAACGTACGGCTTACATAATTGGAACAACAATGATTTTGGGCTAACAATCTGTTATTAGGAATAACGAACGGACACAGATTTCTGTTATTCAGACAAAGGGCCCTCATATTGCGCGTGTCATTTGTTTTCATTAAACATTTCATTAACTTTCTAAATGGTGTTGATTTTAAACGGACGGGCGGCGCTTTGTGAGTTTGTTTTAGTATTTACCAGGTTGGTAGCAATGATAATGGATATAAATAGCTTTGGCAACGATGCACGGGTTTTTATGTTTTTCGAGGACAGCGTTCCGGATATATGAACACACCTTGTTGGTATTCAAACGCGAGACTTACCTATTTGTTGTTTTAACATTTTTTTGGATAATAGAAGAAACAGCAAAGTGATTTATTTTTACTTTCTTTCATGACGTGAATATGGAAAAAATCGGCGTCCAAAATCATCATGACTCAGCATTGTTGGAACGCAATTACTGAGTTAAAGCCTGAATTTGCCAGAAGTTGCTGCTCGTCTTACCATTTCCACATATTGTGAACCAGTGTGGGCAATGTATATTCGGTAGAAGGGACATCGACACGTAAACGATGACCGTCTCTTCAGTGCATCATCATCTGCCTAGCCTTTTCCCAAACTATCTTGGGGTTGGCTTCCAGTATAACCGGATGCAGCTGAGTACCAGTATTTTACATGAAGCGACTGCTTATCTGACCTCTACAACCCAATAACTGGGTAATACGATAACCCTTGGTAAGACTGGATGTAAGACTTTTGGCTTCTGACTACTCGTAACTACTGTCGAACATCTACAAATGACAGCCGGGACCAACGGCTTAACGTGCTTTCCGAGGCACGAAGGAAACTCGGTATGTAATTAAAGTCGCCCAAATCAAATCAAAATCAAAATCATTTATTCGCTTAAATAAGGTACAGAAGGTTCTTAAAGATAAGTATATAGATCTCTTATTCTGCCATTAATTTCGGCGTGCAAGTTTTACATAATTATTTATAATATTAATGACAAGTAAATTAACCTTAACGTCCCACGCGTACCGAAAATTGAATTATGCATGCAGTTAGTAAATTGTAATAAAATCAATTCCAATATTTAAAAAATAATATAATAATTTCATTCTAATTTGTTAATAATTAATATTGTGACAATCATTGACACACAATTCATGACCTACAACTTATAATCTAGGAACTCAAATACACTATAAAAGCATTTATCAATTAATATTTGTGTTAAAATACGCTTAAATTTAAAAAATGGGAGTGTCGTTTTGGCACTTGGAAGTCTATTATACATTTTAATACACATGATATAGCTGTTGTACGATGTTAGTGTCAGATTCGTCTTCGGTTTATATAACTTGTTGGTATTGTGTGATCGAGGGGCATAGTAACTAGTTGCTTGCTGAAAAAGACTCTTGTGTTTGAACACAAATATACAAGCTTCCAAGATATACATACTAGGTAAAGTGAGTATCTTATATTTTCTAAAGAATGGGCGACAAGAATCTATTTGTTTTAGCCCAAATATAGCCCTTAAACACTTCTTTTGCATAACAAATGCTTGATCAATTTCAACACAGCGACCCCAAAGAATGATACCATACCGCAAAATGGAGGATATACCCATCCACAGACTAAAATCGGCAGGCACAGCATAACCTTAAAGGTCGACCCGTGCGGATGTTATTATTTAGCCACGAGCTCAACGCTACATAAGTATACATAGTAAAAAGTATATCTTAACATCATAAAACAACAATAAATCACTGTACCTATCTACATTGTAGGTACTAAACACCTGGAGTTATGAACCAAGTAATTCTGTACAAGTCCAAAACTCGGTTGATGGGTTGTAGTCAAGTTTTTATTCTCACTGTTTTATTTATACAACAGTAAATGCCCCGTAAACTACGAAATCCGTTTCTAAGTACCAAAGAGATAAATCTTCTTGGTACTTGAAGACGAGATGATCTTAAAGTATGAATAGGATACGCTTCATGGCGCGTCGCGTCGTCGGCGTCAATATTTATACTAATATATTGATACTAATAAGTCGCTGTGACATATTTACCTAACATACATGTAAGTGTTGGAATGTGGGTGTACTTCTATTACAACTCTGCTTAACCGTTAGGAGATTATAGGCGTGATGATATGTAAATATATTGAATACTGAAAAATACTCGTACATGAGCGTATAGAATGTGTCTGAATAACAACATAAAAAAAAACTTTGACATAGAATATAATACTCTTTTCACTTCAGTAGCTCAAACATGTAGGTTTTGCTGCCTGAAATCAGTGAGCAAAATGCGATTTTGCTCACTGAGTGAGACCAAGTAACTTTTTAACTATTTTTTTAGAAAGCCGCGAATATCTTATTCAGCCTTGGGTTAATCATACAATTCGAAACATTCACATTCTATATCTTTCCCGCCATTAGAAAGAGAGAGAGAGAGGCAAAGACCAGCCCTTTTGAAGTTCCTATTTTGAATTCGAACTCAAAGATAAACACGTTCGGAATTTCGTACTATGTAAATAAATTTTGCAAAAAGATAATTATGTCTTTTAATGTAATCTATTGCATTTTTAATTTATTGTTGTATTTAAACGAAAATAAGTATTTACTGCAAATAAAACTAATATTATTTATTTCTAGTTCAAATAATGTTACGTAATATATTTTGAATAATAAAATATCATGGGTGCTATTTCCGAACACGCCAGGAGCACGCAAGAGCAGCAATAAAATTTCGTGGCTGGCGTAAAGAGTTGAATAAGTTAAAAAATATTAAAATAATCGTAAAATATGAGTGAAACTAGCAACGAGAACAGTACCTACCTCTACCTACAATGTTAATTATTTTGATTCACAATAAATAGTTATTTCAATCTATTCCTGTTTATTATTTTATCTCCTAAAGTGTTCTCGCTGCTGAAGTGAAAAGTTATGTGTGTTACACGAGAGCAAAGGTTTATGCATCTCGTGCCTTTGAATCCCTCGCCACACTCAGGATTCAAAATCAGCACTCGCAGCAAAAAAGGCTTTGCTCTCTTGTTGCACAAATAACTATTATTGAACATCAAAATTGAAACAACTGTTTTACAACATGGTTTTATTATTGCATGATCAACTCAAACATTTCTCTAGTATTCTATTTTCATCATTGTTCATAAAACTCATTCTCTTTAGCTTGTCTTTTGCTCTCTAGCTTGTGTATTTTGAAGCTTTAATTTATGAGTTCACCCTTATTTTGTTATTTGATTGTTATAGATTTACAAACCTTAAAAATACTTCTACGTTATTATATATCTCTTTGTTTAAAACTTCACATTCGATTTTAGTAGCATCCTTTAACAAACAATTAATCATTTAGTTCAGGATTAAATACTTTTTCCATCTATTCTGTTTACTACGGTTGTATAAAACTTCGAAGGACTTAACACAAAGTAATTTATTCGGTATTTTAGGAATAATGTACATCCATCAGGCTGCGAGCCGGTTTGATTAGGCAATTAATCAACCGGCGTTGAGCAATAGCATTCTAGTTATTTAGTTTGGAACAAAAACAATCAACACACACACGACTTAACGAAAACAACGTAAATCGTACTTGAATGTTGTTGGGAAAAAAGTATCGATAAAAATTTATCGTTACTTCTTCTGTTACATTTCTGTCCTTGTAGTTTGATCTTTGTCATCATCTTCCTGCCATTTTCCTATTCTACTTCGGGTCAGCGCAATATGTTTTCTTCTTAAATTCCCCCCTGTTAGGCATCACGGCATCATTTACTCCTTTCTCTTTCATATCATTCCTCACACCATCCATCCATCTTTTCTTTGGCCTTCCTCTCCCTCTCCATCCATCGACATTCATTTCCATCACTCTTGTAGTATCTTTGCATAAAATAAAATTGATCTTCAAATTTCAGATTTACACCTAACACTGCTTGTCTCTCCACTGCCGAAAGGATGACTGAAAAAAAAATATGGTTGGCCCTCCATACATGTAACTGAGGATTGAAAAAAACATTGCGAAGTATCAATCGATAGCCATTAAAAATGATATCGAGGTTTCTTAAATACTTTTTTTCTGAAGTCAATGGTCGACGAGAAATTGCTTAAAAAGTACCATGTACTAGGGGGTTAGCCTGTTGTCATCAACCGGGAATAAATCCAGACTCTATGGCTGCTACTGAGAAATTCCTGATGGGATTGCCACCCACGACCTCATGCTCCGCAGTCGAGCTTGCGGCCACTATACACCCAATATGCAGGTATCGAAAGACTTTTGTTACGATTAAAAAAATCAGCAGTTAATCGACACTTTTCATTCCACATTTGTTTCACATCCCTAGAATTATTACAACTACATTAAATACCACACAAACGGCTTATTTGTCTGTTCATTAGGGACGTTTTAATTAATGCATTGGTATTAGTCGAATAGGCATTTTGGGTTTATTTTGCTTAAATGCGAATGTAAATTGTTAATTAAGTAATTACGAGTACATAACAGACTATAATCGAATATATAACAACATTTAGAACACTGAAATCACATTCAGATTATTTCCTCCGTATCTCGGAAAGCACATTAAGCCGTTGGTCCCGGCTGTCATTTGTAGATCTTTAACAGTCGTTACAGGTAGTCAGTGGCCCGAAAGTTTGACAACCAGTCTTAGCAAGAGGTCCCATAATAGCCAGACTACCTGGGTTGTGTAGGTCATATAGGTAGTCACTCTATGTAAAATACTCGTATTCAGCTGCATCCGGTAAGACTGGAAACCGATCCCAATAAAGTTGGGAAAAGGCTGGGCAGTTAATGAATCACGTTCAGACTGTTATAATGCGTGGGAAGAGGGTGATAAGAAACTTGTATGATCTGGGTGATCCTTTCTTTGTTGGAAGCATCGTTTGCTTAAAAGTTTAGAACATATTAGTGTTCGTAGAACAGCATCCCTTCGAGGTTTATTTACCTCGAAGTAATAAGAAAGATCGGCAACAGGGGAACTAAAACACCTAGTACTCGTGGTATTGCAGATGTCCGAGCGCATCCGTGACCTTTTTTTTTAACTTTGTTCCACACTAAACCAGTAGTGTAGAAAGGAATAAAAAATCCCCACGAGACTACTAGTGGTGCGGTTTAGTAGTGTAGAAGGAAAGGAGGGGAAATTTCTCCTGTATCATCATTCATCATCATTTCAGCCCAAAAGACGTCCACTGCTGAACATAGGCCTCCGCCAAGTGTCTCCTGTATCGTGCTTTAACAAACATTGAAACTCATACACAAACAGCCACAGCCGGAACAATTAACTGTAGGTCATAGAAATATTTGTTCCGTGCAGAGATCGAACCCACGCGCGCGACTCGCAGAGCAGCAACCAATGGCACAGCCACTCTTTTTTTATTTTTGCGAGATGGTAATTCCGCATGGATGTCCTCCGTCTGGGGAGGGAGGAGGGGTCTGTCAGACTCCAACTGACTAAAAACCACTCCGGTGTTCCCTCGCACACTTGCGTGGGGGGCAGCGGGAACGAATGTGACTTCCGCTGCCCCGGACTACCCGGCCCGCTTGACCAGTGTGGGCCTCGTCCCTGGGGGGAGTGAGGTGTACTCCCCCGGTTGCGTCATGAGAAGCGCGCGTGGAACACAACGTGCCGCCATCTCGGGTCCAGTGATATGGGGGGCGATGGATGTCCCCGAATCCGTCGCCCCTGGACCTGTTTAGGGGGGCCGGAAGAGGGCGTTATCCGCCCTCTGCCGACGCCCGGTGCGTCTGCTGCGGGATGGGAAGGAAGCAAAATCACACAAAGTAATAAGGTTATAACAAGTTTTACTATCGCACGATAGCCCAAAAATAAGGAGTTGTAACGCGTGTGCGTTTGTTCTTTTTTTCTTACAAAATTTTAAACAGTCAGCTAATTAACAATTCATAATGATTTCATAAACTTTCGCCCGAATAAGCACTAAATATAGCTAAAATCTATTTGGGTGAAGTGACACAGTTACCGCGTGACGAGCTCCGCTGGTCACGGTATTCCCATTTCCTGCGTCGCCGTTTTCAATAACTACCTGCATTTGTTTAGGAAAACATTTTATTGGCAAATCGTTTGGTCACATGATGTGATACAAACTGCATTTGAAATTGAATTATATTGACCGTGATAGAACATGAATTATCGGGAATTAATATAATTTGCGTTGGGTAATATGCTGTTAACCTTTTTTTTAGCTACCCTGGTTAGTGTTGTGGTCATAAGTGATACGGTTGAGCATGGTGGTCTCGGGTTCGATTTTCAGGATAAGCAAAGTGTTATTGGTTTTTCAATCAGGAATTTCTCAGTAAAGCCTGGAGTTTTGAAATTAAAATAAGAAAATAAGCGTATTTTGTTAAACTGTGTAATAAACCATACACTTATACGAGTAATATACATTGTAATAAGATAATAATTTTAAGCCTGATATGTATAATTAGTTAGTAATTATTAAATAGTTGAAGTTAAATAATAGTTTATTAAAGACATAAATCTCTAGAATTAAATACCATAGAGATAAATCGGTTGAAACATATTTAAAGAATCCACGGAGTGTTGATTATAATATTACAAAGAAGCTATACGCTACGCCGTAGCACCGGAGCACCGTAGCGCTACGCGACTATCTATTTGAGAAGTGAACTTTCGCGAAGGCAATAGAAGTCGCTTTGAGCAGTGCTTCAGGTGGCAAACTACTTAGGAGAAAGTGCAAAATTCTGCATAAAGCCACTGTGCAACGAACCGAACTAAAACCTTTGAACTCCTTTGATTTGTGGAAGGTTTACTTACGTTTTGACGGCGGGCGGTGGTGTCATTTACCTTCACCGTCTGAGTTTTCTTGTAAATCTTGTTAAAGAATGTCTGTGAGTAGAAAGTTTCAGTTTTTCTTAGTTACAGATTACTTGTCAGATTAACTTGCGCCTGAGGTTTGTAGTTAAACAAGTTTATTTTCCGATTTTATTGTTTCAAAATGTATACAAGTTGAAAATGTGCTTACTCAGGCAATAAACCGTGCAGGAATAACCTCGCATGGTACGAGTATTAAACAAACTTGCAAAAACTCGAAAAAAATCGTTAACACGTATAAAAAGCAATCTACTCGCAAACCAATTACAAAATTTCTATGTTTATGTAAAAACGTGTTTAAAAGAATGTAACACACATATTACTTTGTTTTTCAGTTAGCGTTACCGTCTGTGCGCCGGCAGAGGGCGCATAAATCAAACTTTGTTCAAGCGCTGCGATGTAGCGCTGTAAAGTATTTACGATGTAAAGCATCGTCCACACTAGGACACAAGTCATAGCCCACACGGTCGGTTTTCTGTGAGAAATGTGACGGGCAAATAATTATGTCTGAAGTCAGTTTTGAATATACACACAAAGCACATGACAGTGACAACGGGACTTATGCTGCTTTCATAATAAGTGAAAGTTAGGAAGGCCGATAACCAGGAACTGACGTAACGATCAGGAATGTATTAGTTGCTACTGCATCAAGTTGCTGGAAATAGAAAGAAACAAAATATTTTTAAGGATCAGGCATGATTTTCGTCAAGATTTCATTGCCTTGTAAGGTTTTTGGGGTTTGGAATGTGTAAACCATTTTTACTTTTTTTTCAAGTATGCATATACAAAATATGAACTGAATAAAATCATGTTTAATAAAATAATATATTTATCAATACAGCTATACAATATCCTGTGTGGACAAAACTTACCTTTCTCAACTATTCCGATCCATTTGTTAGTTTGCAATGCAGGACAGGACACAGTGGCCACAGTTTGCATGACATAAGCAGAGATGCAGCCATTGTTGGCAGGAAGACAACCTGCAAGATCTTTGTGCGGCCGTGGCCTCAATGCACGTAAAATTTCCTGTGCATGGATTGTGTAAGCACGAGAATATCTACTACGTGAATACTGTCCTAAATTAGTGTTAAGGCGAGGTCTCCTAAAGGAGCGAGTTCAAAGTTGGAAGATACCGTTTTGGATTGGCTTTTGCATATTTTACAAAATCTATACAAATATAGCACGTCTGATCTTTAAACATCTTCATAGATTGCTTTGTGAAAGAAGTCCACAACTGACTTTGCATAGCGATGTGAACAATAATTTAAAAGTTTTGGACATTGTTGCGGCTAGTTTTCGATAGTGAAATTAACGGCGTTCATTAGGTACAAGTAAAACATATTCTGAGAAATTGAGTCTCCTTGTTCCTTAAGTCAGTTAAAAATAGGTGTGTTAAAATTGGTGATAAATGGGAGCGACGACGCCGGGGCGGCCCCAGGGTCAAAAAACCTAACTCAAACGCCTTATCTGCCCTCACCCTTACATTCTGCGCAGCAAATCGTTTTTACATCCAATAATATCGTCCACGATATTCACAATAAGGAGCGTCGAGATATATGGGAGTAAATGATCCCATTTATCCGCTCGAGTTTTTCATGAAGTGATATGAATGCTGTGCTTGTACAGCTGCCGCTTTCAATGCGGACAAATTATTCTGTAACACGAAAAATTTGACGATCTCAAATGGATTGCGATGTTTGAGCTTCACTCTCGCATTTATTCAGAACGCGATGAGACTAAAACATTTATATTTAGAATTGCGGTTTATTGAATAAGAATCACATTTTGTTACAAAATGTAGCTGACAATGTTACAAGTTGATTACGACACTAATCTACTCAATCAACCCCTCGTTTTCAACATAAACTCTTTATTCCTCGCAGTTATGCGCTTAAACAAGTTATGTCGTCTTCGTTTAATGATTTTCGCGAATATTTCGGAAGGCGAGGATGGCGGACAATCAGCGCTAAAAGCACCATTGTCAATTTTAATGAAACCTCTCGAGATATCAACTTTGTTTTGGGCTATTGTTGGAGACGCCGCGCGCTGTCTACCGACGAAGCAACGAGTTTTGTTTCGCTGACAAACTTTTATTTGACCAAATTGTTCATAGTTAGACACTTTATTTTTGTGTGGAAACGAGATAGCAATCCTATTAAAACTAAACTGTTTGCTACGAAACCTTCTGTAACTTTTGGAGAGTTTAACTGAATGAAATAACTTCTAAAAAACGTTAATGATTGTTCATAATTAAATTAAAAGCCTCAAAACTTGTTTTGTTGTTTGGTTAGCTAGATTGGACGCGGTATGCTACAAAAATGTACCGGAGCAGTTTTTGTAGAATAACTACCGTATGTAGGAAATGTTCTGCGATTATAATGTGAGTTCATGCCAAGCTGAATTGAAGGACAACGATCTATTTATTACGAGGTAAGAGGTGGTTTACTCAGTAGGTATCAGGAAATATCGTGCAAGAATTAGAATCAGTTTTAGAAACTTATTTTAAAATCTGTCTACGAAGAAAATGGGCGCGATTTACATCACACAGTTGACTAGACTGCTTCAACGTAGATAGATTATTCTCCTTTCAAAAATACTCTGTGACGACCGACATCAAGCTCTTTTCATGGATACATAATATGACATTTATTTCTGGCCATTTTTTTGCGGATCCCATTACTTCCAGACGGTATTACTATTATTAGATAAGCCTGTTTTCAATCATTGTTTCAGGGGCGTTGGTTGTTTGTCTCAGTATCAAATGCAATCATACGTAAGAGGGAGGTGTTGCTTTGTCCGAACTCCCCCGAGCTGAGACCATCGTTGTAACGGTTATAGCTCTTACACGACGTGACGAGACCCCCAACACTCGGGGGATTAGGGACCGAGCACTGTGCTCCTAGCCCCCAATACTGCTGGATAATACGATCATTCGGTTGTATTGGGGGCGGATTGGGGTTAAGCTAATGCTGAACATGGAACCTAAGCGGATTTAAACATTTTGTAATGTTTAGAAATAGTTTTCTATGTTTCCCATTTCCGGCTTGGGTGGAGTTTTACAACTGGTACGACGGTTGTAAAAGTCAAAGGAAATGGACTCATGAATTGTTAAACCTTATGGAAAATAATTTCAATTTGTATTTATGGGACAATTGTTATAGGTGTTTTAAGAATTATGTTACAACTAAGCAGTAATTTTTGTCTTGAGCATGTTACATAACATAACAGCACGCTTGTAATCCCCGAAGGGTAAGGCAGAGGGGTACCTAATAGTAACTGGCGAAGCGTACTAGAAGCACATTTTGCCAGGTACGTTTAAATCCCAATTAATAGGGATCGAGCCTATTGCCATCCACCGGGGACAAGTACAGAGTCCGTGGTTGCTACTGAGAAATTCCTGATGGAAAAATAACTTTTTGCCCGACCCGGGAATGGAACCCAAGACCTAATGCTCAGCTGTCGCACTTACCTCCACGAGACCAACGAGGTAGTCGAGTTGAGGCCTCAGGGATGTTACGGGAAAGAACATGATTGCGTGGCTTATTCGAATTCGTCTATGAACAATAATATATTATGTTTTATCTACACGATCTCCGACATAGAATTGTTGTTGCAGTTGCGTTTATTTTATGAAGATCCTATCAAAAGTTATGGTTTACTGCATTCTCAGTAACTACATACAAATAGTTGTACTGTCGTGAATGCAGTAGCCATAATTTATGTTATACAGGGTGAGATTTTGAGATAGGAATGCGGGGGAGAACCCAAATGTGTTAGGAGTCCGATTATAAATAAAAGGTTTTCCAACCAAACTAGTATACCACCATATAAAAAATACGGCCCAAAAACACAATTTACGGATTAGATGCTGGAAAAACAATTATGACTGTATCTAATCCATGAAAATGGCTTAGCTTTTTAAAGCTTAGTTTTTTTCTAGGAAAACTATTTTACTGTCCACTTTACGACCACTCGATACATTGTTGGTGAGGTAATTTCCCGGTGAATCAATATGCCTCTATCAATCAGCGGTAACAGCCGCAGCGCCGCCACGCCGGTAAACAGACGGAACTGAACATGCAAACCTATACGAACAAGCGTTTGGTTTATCGTGCATGTCAGTATTTTTACTATGAGCCAATGAGGAATGATTTATGTACGTTTTCTGTGGTGTGTAGAAATCGGTAGCAGATTATTTTTGACCAAGTTTTTTTTTAATAGCTTTCACGCCTATTTTTCGTGAAGGGTTAGGCGGAGCTCTGGTTAAGTCTCATGTATTAGGAAAGTGCCTATTGCCTATTATTTCAATAAATGGATTATTATTATTTCCTTTATTCATTGAACATCGGTCGGTTTCAATCGGTGTCGGGAGCAGGGTCCAAGCTACCACGGACCACCGCGGTGGTTAGGGCTGCAGAGACAGGAACCTCCTCACAATGAGGGCCGTTGCGAGGAGTACTGCCCTCTGAATCAGGCCCTTGATCTAACTGCCAAGTGCGAGCCTCGACAGATGTTCGTCGAGGCATTTTTTATTATTTCCTTTATTCATTAAACATCGGTCGGTTTCCATCGGTGTCGGGAGCAGGGTCCAAGCTACCACCGCGGTGGTTAGGGCTGCAGAGACAGGAACCTCCTCACAATGAGGGCCGTAGCGAGGAGTACTGCCCTCTGAATCAGGCCCTTGATCCAACTGCCAAGTGAGAGCCTCGACAGATGTTCGTCGAGGCATTTTTTATTATTTCCTTTATTTAAATCTATACACATGATTTACATGTTTAAATATTTCTATATAAAGATTAAATTAAAAATTTCAAAAACCCCCGACACAAAAAACCTCTAAAAAATCCAAAAATAAAGTAATCCAAGCGTCGTAGCGTCGGGGGTCCGCTTTGTTCTGTGCTTGTACTAAGCACTCTTCTTAGCGGCCCCCCGACGCTACGACGCCGTGATTAATTTTTTTTTGGCTTTTTAGCGGTTTTTTGTGTCGGGGGTTTTTTAAATTTTAAATTTAATTTTTTTTTCATGCTTTTTAAACTTATGTTATTTTTTCTTAGCCTTGACTGTCCTACTCGTGGGCATAGGCCTCCCCTCTTTCCTTCCAATTTTCTCGGTGTTGCGTCTCTTCTCGCTAATTAACGAAACCGAGGAAAGATTAAATTTAAAAAAAAAAAAGATTTTTTGGGGGGAGGGGGCGTGTACCCCCCACCCCTCAGCAATGCCCATGGTGACAAGCGACAAAATTTCAAATAGTCTACCTGTGAAAGTTGTTTATATCCCTTCATCAACTAGAAAAGAGGTGATGATCTTCAAACGGCTGAGCAGATTTTCTCGAAACATAGCTAAAAACACTCTCGATTAAAATATCTTTCAAACAACACCACTTTTATCAAAATCAGTTAATCCGTTTAGGGGCTACGATGCCACAAACAGACACACAGATACACAGATAGACACGTCAAACTTATAACTCCCCTCTATTTTGGTAGGGGGTTAAAAATAGTACTTAAAAAAAAAAAATTGCATTCAACCGGGCATACCTCCAGAATCCGGGCTGTTACTGAGAAATGCTTGGTGGAAAGAATCAAACTTAAAATCACTTAGGGTCTTGTCTTTTTTACATCTGACATTTTTTTTTTTACTTTTGGTTTTTCCTGTTTTGTGAATTAGTACAGCTTTTAATTCGAACTTAGTATTTCTACATCGTTCTCACATATTTGTAACTCTTAAAATAAATGACGAAACCCAGATTTTGTAACATATTTTGATTTAAGAGAGTGTCCATGGAGTTTCTTGCCTATACTTCTCCATAGAGATCTACGTTTTGGAATAGGCGACTACAGTATTAGTCCGGGGAATTTACGCCGAATATTAGGCTAACTTTGCATTAATTAAAAACAGCGATTTTTTTCATTGAATGTGTGGGGTATGGACAGGGGAGTATATTAAGCTGTATCTCGCGAAAAGTTCACCTCCGCGTTTATGTTTTTTTTTAAGAAAACGTCTAATATGTATTTAACTTGGTGGAAAAAAATATAAACAGGTATGTTTATTTGGAGTATTTGTAGAACAGATTGAGTACTACAAGTAGGTCAGAAAATTAAACATTTTCGTCCACGGAACATTCGTTTTTAAAAAAAAATCTTATAATTTGATTTCGTACTTAAGGCAAAAATATAAACAGGACAAAAATATTGCTAAAATGATTTATATCACACTGTCTAACTATTATTATGAAAATTAAACAAATTCTACTCCGGATTTCAAAGAAAATCAAGAAAATCAAAAAATCT
Source organism: Cerastis rubricosa (assembly GCA_949152445.1). Lineage (NCBI taxonomy): Eukaryota > Metazoa > Arthropoda > Insecta > Lepidoptera > Noctuidae > Cerastis > Cerastis rubricosa. The sequence goes on from OX424547.1 coordinate 9,699,980, forward strand.
TAAATACTACTTACGGCAAAAATGTAACAGGATTTAAATTCATTTAATAATGAGAAATATATAAATCCAAACCTTAATCCCCCAAAATTAAACAAATTAGAGCGATAATTAATATTGTCAAAGTAAAAATTAAATTACGATGCACGGTGTCAGCGCTAAGCAGCGTGCGACGTACGGCGTGTGCTAGTGTGCGTAAACAAGATAAGCGCTGCGTTCATTGTGTGCGTATGACTGTGTTGTTGTTTGAGAGTCGGTGTTTTATTGAGTTACGCGATTGTACACTTTATTTCGATTTCGGAAAGATCAAATTCCTATGAAAGTGCTGCGCCAAATACAAGAATAAAGCTTGCAGACGTATTTTACGTAAACATTAATTGATTTTTTTTTCACGATTTGCTTTAAAGTGTTTAATTTTCGTGTAAATAGGTTAGAAATAGCCTTTAGATGAAAGTTAAACTACATTAAACCCTGTTACCTTTTTGCCTCAACCGCTATTGTAAAAAAACTGGTAATAATAACTTCCGGTAGTACAATTTGTTTAATTTTGTTTATTGGCGGTGTAATATATTAATTTAAGTTATTTTATGTAAAAAAACCGCTGTTTATATTTTTGCCTTAAGTACAATCCACAAATTTCGTAAATGTTTTTTTACCGTAATTTCCGTGGACGAAAATGTTTAATTCTGAAAAAATATATTACTGTCACCAATTCTTTACCTAAAGTAACTAAATTTGTCCTGTTAACTTTTTTTCCCGTGTTTTTATTCACAAAAACGCGTTTTCGTCTTTTTCAGCTTGATCCGGTCTCGGAAAATGTTTAATTTTTTTTTATTATTTCAAGAGCTAAGGTCAAGTACACGATTCAAGAAAAAAATTGCTGTTTATATTTAATGCAGGGTTCAAATCTAAAAGCCCCGGACTATATTTTCACAAGTTATTATGCCTTGTGACTGGGATTGTACCTTCGCGTTTTTTTTAGTTTTTTGACTTTCAAAAGTGCCTGTAATGGTCTAATTGAAATAAATGCTTTGAGTTTGAGTTTGACTTTATCTTGATTGTTGGGAAACCGCCTATCGCAGTCAACTTCTAGATATAAGCTTCTTATAAATTACAGCCACCTACCAGAAAAATCAACCGACCCAATTTATCTCGTCTTGAATCACGAGAAATATATCGCTGTCTATTTTTAGGCACAAATAATGTCGTTAGTATTTAGCCTTGTAAAAAGGCGTAGGCATACAGAATGTCAAAGGAAACCATTGATACAGACGGCGATACATTACGAAAATAAGTAGCTGTGGGAAAAACAAAATAATAAAGTGAATTATGTGTTTACTCGCCCGCCATGTTGAATGTTCAATTCTTATTCGATATCTGTCATCATTATTTTGTGGATTTGATTTTGTTAAAGGATTCTTGCGGTATTGATTTTTGTTTGCTTCTTATCTGATAGGGAATGGAAAGGTTTTGATTTTTGAGGGTTGCGTTTATTAATAATTGGTCCTAAAAAGATCAGGTGCTCAAAAGGATCATAGCAAATGGCGTTTGTGTGGTGTCTGCCTCCCCCATGGGAAAAGTGTATGTATACATTGTCCGTATTTATGCAAAACTAGCTGTCCCGCGCAACTTTGTCTGCATCACATTTTCCCCGTTTTCGCAATATTTTTCATTGCTGCTCCGCTCCTATTGGTCGAGCGTGATAATATATAGCCTATGTCCTTCCCCAGGTTGTAATCTATCTTCATGCCAAATTTCATTAAGATCCGATCAGCCGTTTAGTCGTGAAAAGGTAACAAACAAACAAACATAAAAACAAACGAGTTTCTTTCGCATTTATAAAATTAGTATGGAAGTATGGATAGAACCACTCGACAAATTTCGTTTTTCACTTTTTTAAGAATACCTATTTAAAAGTGGTCTTAATTCTTACAGAAAATGAACCACATGGTTTTTCCCTTGGAAACAAGGTATACTAAAAGCAGAACAGTACCAACAGCAACAACAAACATTACATAATAAAGCATAACCCAACCACAGCAGTACGGGGCTCGATTATTCAAACAATTATACGATATTACTACCATGTAATTTTATACAAAACAGATCCACACGTACTTAGGTACTATTATACACTACTCATTTTTCTATTATTACCAATTTTATTTTAATCCACTCAATGGAAACAAGTTTCTGTGGTGTCGTTATGCGTAAAAAAAAACCATAATTTAATTGCTCATATTCTCTGCAACATGGCACAGATTTCCTTGACAGTACTGTGAAAGTAAATATAGGGGGAGCTCCGGTTAGCGGCAGACCAGCTGTAATCATGACGGAAGAATCATTTTTTTCCCCTGTGGTCATTAGGAAAGCCAGTATCACCAGCGAAACTAGCCGATATTAAGCCTATATTAGATCTCATTCCACAGAGTTTTGCACAGAGTTTTTATAATAGTCTCATTTGTGATGATGCAATAGAAGATAAAATAAATGGACTAGACGGTGGATTTCGAAATCCAATTTGATGATAACGTCGAATAAACGCTCTCTCTATGTATTATTTTATATTTTTTGTAAACTAAAGTTTTATTACGATAATATAAATACATAGGTTCATTTATATTAGTAAATCCCTGGGTTGTGGTTCTTTTTTGTAAATGAGTAAACCTATCAATTATTCAGAACCACAGTCACATTTCGTTAATTATCTAGATAGTTTAAGAGTATTGAGCTTTACAAACACATACTTAAATACTCCATCTAACAGAGCTGCACACGGTTTTCTAAATCCTTTGATATCTCAGAAGTGCGTGTTTGTTGGATGGTTTCTTTTTGCATAGATGCAGACATCTTATGTATGTTTATTAATTATTCATTTAATGACAGGACGTGATGTTCATCACTAGGCTGAATGTTTTATGGCATATAATGTAATAATTCATTTTAAAACTTTTACTTTCAACATATGCGATTTTAGAGTGTATCGTAGAAAACGTTTATGTACACTTTTACAGGCTGTAACTATAATATATACGTAAGACTACTATTTTCAATAACATAACGCCCCACAGTTTCCCCATAAAACCGCAATTCCATAAACTCATGTGTTTTCCCGGACGATCGATAGCGACCATTAAACGCTCGCCAGGCTTATAAGTTCAACAGGTAATCTATATTCATACATCACCGTCAATTGGGGATTGCTCGCAAATTGCTTTGTCTTCGCATGTAGGGAGTAAATTAAGTTATCGGAGTTACAGAATATCAACTCTGGTTGGGAAATAAAGGATATTTTCTGTCAACTACGCAGTAATGTTATCATTAAACACTACAAAACCGATCACATAGGATGTCTTTTTTGCTTAGAACCAAAACAGTGCAGAAAAGTTATATGAAATCTCATTAATGCACTGTTTTTCATTACTTCACTGTTTTAAATTTAAATTTGGAATTAAATTTACCACAGAGGTGTTATGTCTCGTAATAAGTTAATAAAATGTATGCATTAGATCAAATAGATTACTGGCTGAAAGTAAAAATCGGCTGAATAAAACTGACTTGGTGAAAAAAAAAACAAATGGCGCGCAGTATCAAAGTTTAACAATGGTACAAATACCATTGTTAAACTTTGATACTTCATATTTACCAAATAAAAAGGTAAAAAATCATGGAAATTGACAGCGATAGCGATATGAATTCAACTCCAGAAAATACATAACAGCTGCAAATGTTGTTAATAACCTTTAATAACTGCACTTTTAATAATTGTATTGTTATTGTTGTGTTTGAAGGGAAGATAAATTAAACTTTGTTTCATTAACTTGAGTTTTTATTTTGAGCAGGTATATTTTGTCAGGGTAGTTGAAAGAAAAGCAGATTACGCACCTCGATAAATTGAGTAATTAATGCACTCGTGATAATTTAGTGCCCTCGCGTGCGCTCGGGCACCAACCTAGCACTCGTGCATTAATGACTCACTTTGCGCTCGATGCAACAATCTACTATTTTGCAGTAAAGTGTGTAAAACACGAAGTAGGTATTTAATAAAAAAATATGGATATTTCTGGTCATGAAAGAAATTAGCACACAATATTCTATGAGTGTGGTTGAAGAGGGAATGTGTCAGCAGTTGTCGAAATAAAGACAACAATAAAATGAATCTGACAGTCCTAGTCACAAGGAATAATAACTATGAAAGTACTGTAGTTGCCCATTCCAAAGCGTAGATCATTATGGAAAAGAACGGGCAAGAAACTCTTTTAAATGAGAATATTGTTACGTAATGCATTAAAATTATAACATTGATCGCTCGTCTCCTCTAAGATTGACTGGCATAAACAAAAACGGTTAGGAGGACTATAATTAATTCCAAGTAGGTAGGAACTCTTAATTAAGCAGTAAGATTATCTAATTAAGAAAACATAAGCTTTACTTCTGACGGACATGAAAGAAAAAGAGAGTTTGTTTCTCCTCAATTTCAGCGTGTTTTTAAGAGGATTATTGTGAGGTTTCGTCTAAAGCTCTTCAGTAATTGAGGACCCTTACTTTTTTCCTTTACTTTGTTTTAATCTGCAAATAAAACAAAGATCATCTCGAACAGTCCAGTCTGCTTTTCCCTAATCTGACCCAAATAAAGTTCATGAAGGCAACATTGAAAGACCTAAGTTAATCGAATTAACACCTCATCGAACACCATTAATAGAATGTCCGAACGATAGAACATATATTACATCGAATGATATTTAAGAAAATAGTTCTTGTAGCAAGTCTGTTCTTACTTAGTTAACCGTACAATTATATAAAGAAATAAGTGTACAGAAGCCTTTTTAGGGTTCCGTACCCGAAGAGTCAAACGGGACTCTATTACTGAGACTTCGCTGTCCGTCCGTCCGTCCGTCTGTCACCAGGCTGTATCTCATGAACCGTGATAGTTAGCCAGTCGAAATTTCTACAGATTATGTATTTCTGTTGCCGCTATAACAACAAATACTAAAAAACGAATAAAATAAATATTTAAGGGGGGCTCCCATACAAAAAAGTGATTTTTTTGCTCGTTTTTATTATGGTACGGAACCCTTCGTGTGCGAGTCCGATTCGCACTTGGCCAGTTTTTTACTATGTTGTGCAGTTACCGAGCAATCAATTCTGTAATGTAACAGCTCAGATTCAGTCCTTCCTCTACAAAATCGAATCTTGGATTGTGACATTACAAGCGAATGCTCCTGGGGATTCCAGTACCATAACATCCCTTGTATAAAAAAACACATTGTAGTGGAGTTTTACTACGTGACATGTGCCCACGGACAGACTCAGTTAAAAAAAAACCAAGGGAACTTACTACCGTACCTAATGGCCTGACAGAAATACAGATTTACTTTCACTTTTATAATAATTATCATAGCACAAAACAATTTATCAAAAATATTTTGGAGGCTCTTTCATATATAGTGTACATTCAACAGCAAAACTAAATTTGTTTTTCATAGTATGTTAATGAAAAACAAAGTTACTGCTGCAGTTTGATGCAAAGCTTCGTATCTCAAAAATTAAACGTCAAATCTTGTTAAAACCAGTGTACAATAGCATTTTTTTTTAAAATCCTTTTCTTACTTTAGAAATTAGTGGGGGAGGGGCACACATTTTACCACTTTGGAAGTGTTTATCTTTCAACCGATTGACTTTGAGAAAAATTGGTTTTAGGAACCTGAATGTTATGTTCAAAGTACATCCTATACACCCCGCAGTTTGACGAAAATCATTTTTATCAAACGATATACATGTAGCTGAAAATAAAAAGAATGATTTTGAGCCCCCACTTAATCTTCATTTTTTTTTTATAATTTCGTAAAGCGGTTCACAGAATACATCTGCATTTAACAAGTTTCAACCGTGTATTCTTATAGTTTCGGAATAAAGTGGCTGTGACATACGAACGGACAAAAACACAGACAGACATGACGAATCTAAAAAGAGAAAAGTGCTAAAATTAGTATGAAAGTTGAACTGTTCTCAAAATCAATAATATTTTATTTCACCTTATAAAACGTCGAGAAAAGGTGCACGGTTCGGGTTGGTCGGAGAAGATCCGCAATTATTTGGTTTTATAATATTATCAGCATTAGCACAAAAGAATAGGGGACAGCGTAGACCCAACATTAAGTCGTTACTTAGCACATAAAAAACTAAAAAGAAGATAAAATGAAACAAAGGTTAACAAGCATCTCGGAATCTACAAGACCTACAATATTCACACATTCACAAATAATCGGCCGACTTTACTAGCTCTGTGGCTACAATTCGACCAAGTTTGTGTCTGTCTCAATTGACACTTGCAGTATTCAAAGTTTCACAGCTGAGTTCATTGACAGCCTCTCTCTAGTTTTGCCACACCATCCGGTTCGTCGCTTCTTGTATGCAATCCAGTGCCCAGCTGCCATCTACTGTCTGCTTGAGTGTAGAGATGTTGTAAAAGCAAATAAATTAGTTAGTAACTTGTCTGAATCGACCTGGCTACTGACAGGTCGTGAGTTCAAACCTCATACTCTTGACTTTAACTTAATCTTAACCTTGTATTTGCCTAGTCTTTGCCCAACTATGTTTGAGTCGGCTTACCAGAATTTTACATGGAGTGACTACCTACCTGACCTCCACAACACGGGTAGTACTGGGTAATATGATAACCCTTGGTTTTCAGACATTCGGGTCACTGACTACCTGTAACGACTGACAAATATCTAAGTACAAATCGATCTTCGTGCCAGAAGCAAAGACAAAACTCGGTGTATAATGTATGGTCACCCATCCAACGACCGGCATTAGCAACCGCGTTTTAACTATGAAAATCGACCCGTACAGCCGGTAAAATAACTAAAGAGATTTTATGTAAATACTTTGGATGATAGATACTACTAATAGGAATCGTATTTTTATTTACTTAAAAAAAATTAGTTGCGAAAATAAATTAGGTAGTGTAATAGGGAACGCATAAAATTTTAACTTATGAATTCAGTGGGTTATCCCATTGAATTTTTACGTTTAGATTTCATGGTTTTAAAGCACTTTTTTTAATAAATAAATTTATTAAAATGACGAAAAACTATTACCTTTTTTTTCATATAAAGTAAGTTAAAACTATATGGTTTTCCTTTCATTTTATTTATCATATTCGTTAGAGAGATTTGGTCCTTATATTATGATACAGATACAGTTCAGTACAGGATATTACTTTTTTTGGACTTAGCTGGTTTGATTCCCGAGTGTGGTAAGTGAATTTTCGAAAATCTTTGAAATCTTGCTGTTTAAAAATTAAGGACAACAGAGCAACACGCACAGCAGCAGTTGAGCAGCTTTGTAACATTTGCTATCTCCAGTATTTAGAGTACTTTCCCTCCAGCTGGCACCAGTAGAGTGGCTAAGTAGTATGGAGAGGAAGGAGGGGTTTTAGTCACGAGGTTCTTACTCCTAATACCATCATCATCATTATCATCATCATCATTTCAGCCGAAAGACGTCCACTGCTGGACATAGGCCTCCCCCAAGTGTCGCCACATTGACCGGTCCCGTGGGATGCACATCCGGTTGCGGATCCCCGCAACCTTCACCAGGTCATCGGTCCACCTAGTGGGAGGCCTTCCAACGCATCGTCTTCCGGTTCGCGGTCGCCATACCAGAACGTTTCAGCCCCATCGGCCATCCATTCTGCTAGCAATGTGCCCTGCCGGTAACTCGGGTCGGTAAATCGGTTAAAGCCTATTTAAAAGGGTGAACACTTGCACAGGAAGTGACTTAAAGACAAGTTAAACTCACATATAAATAAAGTATAAGAGAAAATAAAAACATATCCGTTATAAACACAACCTAGAAGAAAGTAGAGTTTCATTTTCATATCTTGTTCATATCTCAAGAAAAAACCCTTCAGTGATACGAGAAAAAAGGGGTTCCTTACTTCAAAGTCATCTGCGACAAGTCTAAAGACAATACGACGGGTATACAGCCCTATATGTATCCATAAAAAGGAACATTTAGAAGAAAACGAGCGAGCGAAGTCACAATTTAATCCCGTTTGGGGTCGTTTCTACCCGCGGCGCTGTTGTACATTTAAATGGTGTATCTTTGCATGTAAAACACAATGATGTCGCTTGTGTTTCCGGAGATATGACAATTAAAATGTCATTTTTAGAAAAATATTTATGAGGAATTTACATGCGAGGCCTATTAATATCCTTTGTGAGCCTGGGGATTTTTGATAACAGTGCAATATGATGAACCTTCGTTTTGGGGACATCTGTAACATCAATGCTGTACTTTTGGTGTGCAAAAAATATAATTTTTTATAATCCCAAATTGCCTCTAACGTCGAGATACGCAACAGCCGCAACGGTCGATCTTTAAGGTTAAGCCGTGCTTGCCGAGGTTGGTCCGTGGACCATAATTTCATACAGAGTTTCCTCCGTGCCTCGGAAGAACGTCAAGCCGTTGGTCCCGGCTGTCATTTGTAGATCTTTGACAGTCGTTACGAGTAGTCAGAAGCCAAAAGTCAGACATCCAGTCTTACCAAGGGAAATCGTATTTCCCAGTTATTATTAGGTAGAGGAGGTCAGATAGGCAATCGCTTCATGTAAAATACTGGTACTCAGCTGCATCTTCCCATTGAAACCAATCTCAAGATAGTTTGGGAAAAGGCTCGGCATATGATGATGAATCGCCTCTAATGTCATCGACAGAATATAACGACAGATTAATCATTAGCCATGACTGGCACAGCCTCGTTTTTTAAATCCTTACTCGTAAAATAACATAAAACAATCAAACTACAACACAGGTCTTCTGATCTTCTCTTTGAGGGTGGGAGTGGGTTGTAACCACGACACCACCTTGGCTCATCCGCTCACCGTGACTCAAGAACGGGTGGTGAATGTCACAAGTCGTTGATTTTTTCTTTCTGTTTTGATTTTTTTTTACAAAAAAACTAACTTTTTTAAAATTTATTAATGATCAAAAATATCTACTATATACAAGGATTAAGAAACTAAAAAAATAAAATAACTAAAATAAGAATAAACTATAAAAGGGCGTCAAAAAACTCCTCCCCAACGCTGTGAGCTGGTAATGTGCCCAAGAGACTGGCAGCATTGCCACGTTGTATTGCAATACTTAACCTCTGGCCAAAGTAAAAGCCAGCCCTTGGGTCACGTGAAGCGTCAACTAAGCGTTTGGAGATTTCCTTAAAAAGGCTGTGTGCACTCGGACCCCACGGCCCCAGAGTTTCAACCCCAAACGGCTCGAAAATATAGTTACCACAAAGGTTACTATATTTACGCCGCTTGAGGTTCTCCGCAGCCGCAGCGGCAGCGCCAGCACAGCACGATGAGCTTGGAAGATGTGATGGCGCAAGAGTATCGACGCAAGTTGCGTCCCACACTAAAGGCCTACCCATCTTCCAAGGAAACAAAGACATGCCGTCCGGTCTTTTGCCATCGTCGCGTGCCAAGCCGTTGGGCTCTAAGACAGCTGGAACGCCAACGGTAACAAGAGCTCGTCGGATGATGTCGTTTATGTTCGCGTGCCGCGCAAAACGGCCCGCACTTCGGCTGCATGACAGGCCGTGGTGTCCGAGGCTGTTGACAGCTTCACCACAGTGACAGCGATGAGGAGTGCAGCAGGCAGTGTTCTGTTTTGATGAGTTAAAGTAATAACTTAAGAAACCATTTTCATTCTGTTAAGTAATTTCTTGTAGTTAGAACTGTCAATAGTTACAATTCCAAGCTATGCTTTTTTGACGGTTATCACGTCGTTAAAACTATTGTTTTTTGCATAAAAAATGGTAGCAATTACTACTTGATTATAGATACCATATCACAAGATGTATGGTATTTTCTCATTCAATCTTCTCCATTTTGTTCTGGCAATTCTTCCTTTATTCTATCTTAAAAAAAGATAACATTACAATATCAGTTTCCGAGAACACGTTCACATTTTTCCTGGCATCATTTGCATGAAACATAATAGACTCCGTCTCGTGTATCTGAAATAATTGTTGACATCGAGTGCGAGCTCCGAAGCCGACTCGTTAGCGGGACGATCCCGTCCCGGAACGATGCCGTACCGATGTGACTTGATTGTATACTACTTGTGACTAGGTAGATTGCATTATACTGCTGCCGATTAGTGGGGTAGCAGAATGCTATGTCATCAAAATCAGAATTCTGAAGAAGCGCTCGTCGATGAAGAAGCGCTATTGTAACAAGAACGAATTTTTCAGTAAAGGTTAATCAGATGCATAATTTATACCCCGTTTTGACTAGTACACACGGCGATACATCAGGCTATACATTTCCAGAATAACATGGCCTCGCTTTGTATACATTTCCAGTACAATGAGAGATCCGCATAAACTGGATATTGTGCATCTTGATTGGTCCCCGTGCGTGTTATGAGACACAGCTCCGAGAATTTGCAACGGAATTCCAACAGTGCAATTTGTTAGTTATTCCTTTAGGTGTCGATGTGATCTGCCAGGGCTGCGGGTTGTTCTGCCAGGGCTGCGGGTTGTTCGAAAGAGATACCGTGCCCCTGGAACGCAAAGGGCTAAGAAGGGACATGGATGGGTTTTAGTCAGTCAAGTCTGACACTCGACTCTCTCTCACTCTGACACTCCGCTCCGCCCAGTGCGGAAGAAGTCATTTGATGATTTCCCATCCGAAAAAAAAAAAGGTGTCGATGTGAAAAAAAAATGGCATTAATAAATAATTTTAAGCATAGGCTGATACAGACTGTTTTAATTACACGCAACAATGCATGGGTCTGTTAATTAATGAAAATACAAGTAGCTGAAAGTAACATAAGTAACTATATTCGATAAGTTCCACACAATAATCATAAACGACCAAAAAAAAGCCATTATGTTATAATAACCTGTAGCATTGAGTTAACAAACCATTCCCGAAAGGAAACATATGTAACGTCAAACAAAGCGCGTTAGTTACAAAACGTGGCCGAACTGATAACTCAGTTAAGCCTTATTTACAGAGAGCCGGCGATTCATTAGACGAGCCAGTGGGGCAAACAAGACGAGTGAGCGATGTTGGCGGGGTAAGGACTACGCTATACATATGTAGGCTGATGGTATTTAAGTTTCTTTACTCTTAGAGCAAATTTCTAATAATTTTAAAGACGTGTTCTGTTCTTGAATGTCATAGCGTACAATTTAATTTTTAATTTGTGAAAACTGCTCTTATTACGAATAGCAACGCATAATTTATTAATTGATGAGACTTTATAGTGTCATATTTTGTGTTTTCGATAGTTGTCAATAAGAAATGGTGCTACCAATTTAAAATACCACGATTTTTTACCCAACCTGAATACATAAGAATTTTCAATCTCAAAATGTCTCTCGAAGTTCAGATAATTTAAAATTATATCGCGTGTGTTCATACAATAAATTCGAAGGTGCTTTATGATAGTGCCAATAAAATGTCAAAAGAAAATCGAAAAAAAGTTTTCGCGAAAGACAAATAATATCTGCGAGTCAACGATCTTGTAATCTTAGAAGAGAAATAATATGCTGTATAAAAACACTGTCAACTTTGTTTTACTCTTAGGAGTTGTTCTTTTTTTCTTTTCTAGGACTGGCCCATCGAGATAAACAAGAAAATATTTATAAATAATGTTTGAATATAATGTTTATTTTACAGCACGAAAGACTAGGTTGTGATCTACGTTTCGTATTTCAGTTGATGCCCTATGTCCCCAAGTTCCAAGCTCCCCAAAATAGTCCGACATGGTCATATAGCTCAACAAAAAAAACGACGTGTTCGGTTGATGGTTTGCTTGCCCCTAGTTCCTGGATATTAGTATCCTAAAAATAACATTCGCCATAAGTCATAAGCTTTCATGTTCGAACCCAAGCCACGCACCTCAGATTTTTTGGATTCATGTTCATGTTGTATTATTATCACTTGCTTCGGCGAAGCATAACATAAACCAGCGTGCCTGAGAGATATTTCTTGACGGCATGTAAAAGCCAAATCAGAGGACCATTTGTAGCATAAAAACTCTGACACAAGGTTATGTGGAACCTGTTTCAAGTAAATATTATACAAATAAAATATTCACATTATAAGAACAATATTTTTTTATTTATATTACATATATATTGTTTACAAAGTACAAATGCATCTAAAATAATAATAAAATATTTACAAGTATCAAAATTACTGGGCGTCAAGAAATTCGTCCACATCGGTGTCAGCAGGAAAAGTGCCCAAAACGCTGGCCGCATTGCCACGTTGGATGGCAATTCTGATTCTTTGGGCAAAAAAAGGTCAGCCCTTTGGTCACGTGAAGAGTCGACCAAACGTTTAGCGATATCTCGATACACAAGGTGGGCACTCGGGCCCCATGGCCCTAGTGTTTCAACCCCAAACGGCTCAAACACATTATAAGATTATTTACATATTTTCAAGTAAACAAATACAAACACTAAACACAGCATACAATATGTTGCCAGCAACACCTGCACAGACGCGACGCAGCAGAACGTTAATCATCGTGGCAGCTGAATAATGCTGTGCCTGCCCTGGGGAACTAACTGAATTATTCTTTATTTACTTTACTTCTTTTTTGGTTGTATTTTATTTTGTTTTGTACAAATAAGCACAAAAAACACATGTATCCATTCAAAATTATGGTATAATAGAACATGATTCCTATAAGTTTCATTACATAATAGCATAATTAGGTACTAGTCGACCCCGAAATTAAGAAAGATTGAATAGGTTCTTTCTGTAAAAAAAGAAAATTATTTCGTTGATATCCCTGAAATTTAATCTAAAGGTGACTTTTGGTTTGGCATATAGCCAAAGAATCAAACAAAACTCCCAGATATCAGACACTCGGCAGGTATGATCAAACAAAATCGAGTAAATATGTAACCAAAGACGTCTTTTTTTTCCTCCAGGTTCGCGATTTTCTAGACTTTATCGCTGCTCTATTTTTGTAGTTAACAGGAATGTTTCGTGAGCCATGCCATGATACTGGAAAATGCGAAATTTTTCTACATTGATTGCCGTTTGACCTCCATGTCTAATCTTTAGGGAAATCAGATTAACTCAGCACGATGTTATCAGATACAAGGGGATCAGTGAATGCTGCACCCCTGGGGTTGAAGAACCGTTTATTTTTTGCTAAGAATTATACTGAAGGTGTCTACTAACATATATCTACTTACTTTTTCATCTTCTTCTTCTTTTCGTTTCGACAGAACTTCCATAATATTTGGGCCCAGTTTATTGCCTCGTCAGAGGCGTTGTTTAGTTCGTTAAGTTCTGAGGCCTCATATAAGCGCATTGCGTTGCAACGTCGCAATGGATCAACGCATTGTATGCCAACGCACTAATGGGTCCTTAACCTAAATGATGCAGGATAACGGACATCTGGGATGAGACTTTCCATCAGGTGGGACATAGTCTGATCGGGGTCGCTTTTTCGTATAAAGCTATATGGATAGAACCAAATCAAAGGATTTAAAAGATGTTTCTTTTCAATTAAAGCATTTATTTTAACTTCAAGATTCATTTAAAAAATTTCCTTGTTGTACTTAACTTAAATCATTTCGTTAAAAACACCTGATTATCAATCAAACCATTTAATTCGGATAACAAAGACCCATAGCAATATACCTTACAAACTAACATACATATTATATTTATAAAAACTAGGAAAATATTATTAAACTATTGTACACGAAGTGACGGCGTCGTGTTGCGCTGCATGGTGTCGCGTTGCCTTCCCAAAATCGCCGATACATGACACCCTTCGGCCAAAACTCCTCCTTGAGGAAGGTCTCAATATTATGAGTCGGAACTCGTACCACGAAAGACTTGAAATTCGTGTTGAGGCGCGACTCCGACTTCTCGACCCTGAAGGTCCAGCTGGTCTTTACTCGAACATACTCCATGACCTCCTCAACCTTCGTGGTGTGATGGAGCCGGGAAACGTAAAGCTGCGTCGTGGGTATTGCCGGACGCAGCATCACATTGGGGCCTGCCGGCGCGGTCCCGCACAGGTGCCGACAGGAAGGCTTCCTCCTCTTCTTCCTCTCCACCTTCACGAAGGCATCCTTGTCACATGTTCCTGAAGCTAGTCCTTGTTGTTTCGAACCCCTGTTGCCAGGTTCACAGCATCTCTTGATTATACTGAAGAGTTTCCCGATTCCTCGAATTTCTAATGTATAAAATTAATAATTCACATTACGATAACATCAATACATACAAAATTACCACGAATTATTTTGGCAGGAAGTAAGAGAATATTATATTTCATATTCCGGGTGTTTTCCCATTTTCTGGCTATAGCAACAACCGGTTCTTGTATAATAATGAGGAGCTCGTAGCTAATTAATAACAGCCGCTCGGGTCTTCCTTTAGGTTAAGCCGTGATTAGCTAGGCTGGTCCGTGGATGGTTGACAACACATTACATACGGAGCTTTTCCCCGAGCTTTGCTTGCTTTCCTCCTCGGAAAAGGAAGTTAAGCCGTTGGTCCCGGCTGTCATTTGTAGATCTTTGACAGTTGTTACAGGTAGTCAGTGTCCCAAAAGTCTAACAAACAGTCTTACCAAGTGGTATCGTGTAACCCTCTAATTGGGTTGTGGAGGTCAGATAGGCAGTCGCTCTATGTTAAATACAGCTAATATGTTATATTCAGCTGCATTCGGTTAGACTGGAAGCTGACCCGATATTTGGGAAAGGCTAGGCAGATGATGTTGCATTATTGCAATGTTCAGATTTTCTCTTGAACTCATACAAATTAACAAAAGCCATTGTGATCGTAAGACACGGCAAAACCTTGTTTTATAGCAGTAGTAGGTATTATTTTTAAATAGTGAAAAAATTGGTTGTCTGTAAAGTCGGTTTGACGATAATTTTCATAACAAAACATTGATGAAATGATTGCATACTTTTATGAATAGCAAGCCGAACGCTCAAGCCGATCGTGCCTTCCACTCGCTCGTGCAGCGCTCTCGCTCCGATCGTAATGTTACAATGAGCGTAACGTTACAATGAGTCATAATTTTCCGTGCGTGCAGCCGGCGTTTATCGAAATATTAGACGTTGTCACGTCAAAAAGTTTTATGACTTGTTTGGCACATCTTTTGTTTAGATGACGAATCAGGAAAGTTACGAGAGGGGGTATGTAGTCCTTTTATATTTTATAGGTGTCCTGCTGTTTTGAATGTATTATGCTAGGTAGTACACTAGTGTTATATAACAATACACAAATCTAGGAACACAACTCTAAAAATATTTATTGTTTATTGAAGTCATGGATGAATCACAAATATCATATTCCGGAAAATACGTTTGCATAGAAACTTCATTTCCCAGTTTCAGATAAAAACCATAATAAAGGATTGACTTTTTTTCGGCTCCGTATTGAAACGTCCATAAGCAAATGGTCATATTAGCAAAACGACCTATTATCAAAACGACACTTTAGCATAATGCCCTATAAACAAAACGTCCAAATGGTCCTAAAAACAAAAGAAAAGAAATTCTAGTCATACCACACACACATTTGTATCATGCGATTTTCCTCAAAATTCGACAGCCCAAAATTAAATCAGTAGTGCACATCCGTCCTCAAAGTTAGTTTGAGCGTTAAATCGCAACTGAAATCATATTACGACAGCGACTCGGGAAACGTAACGTACCGGAAAGGCTTCAATTTATTCGACACAAGCGATGGGTCCCGCTAACGGCTTCCATTTTCAACTTTTGTATTTGATCATTAAAATCTTTTTTTAATTGATATTTTCTGTTTTCTTAATCTTTAAACGTAGCAGGCCAGTTACATCATCATGTGCCTAGCTTTTCTCAACGTTATTGGGGTCGGATTACAGTCCAACTGGATGCGGCTGAGTTACAAAATTGTACATGGAGTGACTGCCTATCAGACCCCCACAACCCAGTTGGTATTGGGTAATACTATACCCTTCTTTAGACTGATTGTCAGACTTTGGAACCACTGACTAACTGTAACAACTGTCAAGGATCTACAAATGACAACCGGGACTTGAGGTGCTTTCTGAAACATGCAGAAAACTCGGTATGAAAAGGGTGGACCCGTCCACGGATGCTATTATTTAGCCACTAGCCCTAGGCACATTATGTAGGCATTATTATGGCAGTATAATCTTTATAGTTTCAAGATCTTATTCTGTTATATTTTATAAACGTCGACATACACATCTACATGTACCCATGTACTCGTACAGTGACGACCACTAATATGTACAAAGAACCACATTTAAAGCGTTGCAAAATACGTTTCTAAGTACGTCAAATTGCAATAGAATTTGACGTTCTTACAAACATATTTTGCTACCCATTCCATGTCGAAACGGGTCTTATCTCAAAGTTAAAATCGTTATTTCACGAGAAAACTGTGTACATATAACAGCTCCCGAATGTACAATCACGAGCGTGCATATCTTGTACAATCATTCCCTTCTTCCCTTCTACACTACTAAACCGCACATTTACGCAAGATTCAATAATGATTTACTCCTAAATTAATTATTATAATTTTATGTTTTTACAAACTTAGATATGGTTTTGAAACCCATGATTTTACAAAAATGTTAAGGTAAGGTGAAAATGTTTCAGGCATACACACTTATCAATCAATCAGACTGCTACGATTAATCAGAGATACGAAACTATACATATATGTTATGACTATTTATGTTAGACTAGCTGCCCAGACAGACTTCGTTCTGCAAAAAGTTCTTTTTTGTTTTAGTATTAAACCTTCCGTGGACTTTAAGGAACATACAAAAAAATAAATTAGCCGAATTGGTCCAGCCATTTTTGAGCTCAGTTTCATTCAACATTCATTTTTATTTATATAGACAGAAGATAGACTATATTGAACAAAGTGTTATTTTTTTACTGTGGAGTAAAAAATTAACATTTTGTTTCGATGTTAATCCTTAATTTTATGCTTGAACCCGGAAAGTTTTAGATCTTACTGATGGGTCACCTCTCAAAGTTGCACTGCACATATAACAGCTCGCGATAGTACCTACCTCGCTCCCAACATCTCGTCTCTCTAGCGTGAGTAGCGACGCGCTTGTACCTCCGCAATCTGCCCATGTTCGCCCTCCCCTACACGGCACGATATCCTCTCTATAAAACATGATGCAATCATGTGATTTCTGCTCACAGTCCTCTTCAGATTACAATCTCGGTGATCTGATTGCGTACGCGACCTTTCCCGATTGGCTATTTATTTCAGACTTATCTTGAAGCACTGGGCCATTTATTCAGATCTTTTTTCAACGAGTAAGTATCTAGCTGCTTAGGCTACATTTGAATGTTGAAGAAACTTTTACGCATTGATTTATTGAAATTCTACGTTCATGATAACTTTGCGTGCATTGTGTAATAGCTAGCTATCAATCCAGACTATAGCTACATGTTTACTGTGGGAAATGGGCCTCTCCTAAGTTGCGGTACATAATAGTGATATATATGAGCTAATGACCTGGTGAGGTGAGTATGCAAAAAGCATTACATCACTGATCGATGTGACCTCTAGTGGGTGAGGCCTGCATCCAGCAGTAATGTCTTTCGGCTGATAATAATATGGTCATGTTGACCATATGTTACGTGCTGAGCGTGGGGTCCTGCGATCGATACCCGGATCAGGCAAAAAGTGCTATGCGGTTTTGTGATAAGGAATTCCGCAGTTCCGCAGCCCGGAGTTTGGAAGTTGGCGGTATGATACCCCTGTGCTCCAGAAAGTACGTTAAGCCGTTGGTCCAGCGCCTGATCTCTCTCCGGTCGTGCCGGATTGCCCATCCCATCGGACTATGAGAGTAAAGGAACAGAGCACGTCCTTTATATTTCCAGCGTGTGCTGCCGTGACAGAAAATCGTATCACTGCTCATATGATTTTTTAAGAAAGTTTTGTGTTTGAGAAGTTGTACATTATGTGAAGCAGAAAATTTAAGTGTATAAGAGCGAAAAGTTTAATTCGTGAACATCCAATAAATTCGAATAATCTGTACAAGATGTTTATGCGTGACAGGCTCGTCTGAAAATAGCACAATACGTACATAAAGTATGTGAGCTATTTTCAGCTTTTTCTGTAGAATGTTTTCTGACATTTTACTTTCAATTTCGAAATGTGTTAAGTGCTAAAACTGATTCTCGTAAAAAAACTTAATCCACCTTCATTAAAATTTGAATCCAAAAAATTTACTGTATTTAGTATTTCTGATGGATCCAGAAAATAATGTTCGTTGAAAGACTAAATGCTACGTCAAAATACTATTACGTTGATTTAGGCAAGCCGCTACATTTAAACACTAGCATTTCGCCCGCGACTTCGTTCGCGAAAATTGCGATGTAATATAGCCTATGTTACTTTGGTAAACACGTAGCTTTTTAATTGTGAAAGAATTTAAAAAATCGGTTGAGTATTTTTTGAGTTAAATCGTAACAAACAAAAAAGCAATAAAATTGTCTTCTTGTTCTTCTTTACAATATAAGTTTAGACACAACACTAGCTATTGAGTCAAATGGTCAGATTTGAATGTATAAATCTTATCAACAAAGCACATATATTCACATTCTCAGTACGCTTGGACAAATCTAAATCGGCAGAAAAGTCAATAAAACGAAACGATACACAACAATGGCGACAAACCTCGTAAAATATATTGCAACGAAAGCTGGTTGTTTCTGAATAAATATCGGGGAATACGTAAATATTATGAGCTGTAAACTATCGCGGCCAACTGCTCCTGTTGGTACAATGGTCGAAAGCACGACTGGTAAGCTTGAAGTTCTAGTTTCAATTCCCAGTCGGGTCGGGTGTTATTGGGTTTTTCTATCAATAATTCCTCATGTAGCAGCTACGGACCTGACTTGTGTCCAGTTGATGGCTATAGGCTCGCCCCCTATTTCATGAGGCTAAACGAAATTTCGGTGTGCTATTTAGTATATAGGGTGACTGGTAATTACTGACCGATACGTATACACGTGATTGTACTCATGATAACAAACAACTTTCCCAAAGAAACATTTTTTTATACATATTCACTTTTATCACAATGACACAACAGCCGTATGAAAATCGCGCGCGCACGCCTGTGTCCTATCAGCTGCGGGACGCCGTTCTGTCTCATTACTATCGTACCAGTAGGCAGAGCACCGCGCGGCGAATTTCATACGGTTGTTGTGTTATTGTAAACAAGGGGAAGTGGTTTAAAAAATAATGTTTCTTTGGGAAAGTTGTTTGTTATCATGAGTACAATCACGTGTTTAAGTATAGGTCACTAATTACCAGTCATCCTATATGTACCTCTGCCCAACCCTTCGGGGATTACAGGCGTGATGTTATGTTTTGTAAACCATCCTGGCCGACGCACTGGGCGACCGGCCAAATGATTCAGGGTCTAAGCAGACTGGATTAAACCTAAGTTATGAGCTCTTCATTATATTCGCTGATGTTTGTCGGCACTGATGTTTATGTTAACATAAGTTATACCGTTATGGAACGCTGCAATATATACAATATAGTAAATGTGCTGTTCTTCGGAAGAGTGCACTTGCAATATTGTGTTTTACAGCGTTTCAATAACCGCATAACTTACGCAAATATAAACTTCAGTGCTGTTTACTTGTTTTATCAGATACTAGTTGCTGCCCACGACTTCGTTCGTGTAGAAATTTTAATATGTTTTCTGGGATAAATTATACATATAAATCTTCCTCCTAAACATCCTGTCTATTGATGAAAACCGCATCAAAATCTGTTGCGTAGTTTAAAAGATTTAAGCGCACAGATGGCGGGAAGCGACTTTGTTTTATACTATGTAAAGAAGTTTTATGAATGACTCGTTTGCAGGAAGAGTAATGTTTCAAGATCTTTGCATTTTTGTTGTCATCTTACGCAAAAAATACATAAATCCATACATACATAAACTCACGCCTTCTTCCCATGAGGGTAAGCAGACACCACAGAACGCCATCAGCTATGAGCTTACATTCTCCTTTTGCCCCGCCCACGTTTATACATCTGTCTGAGTACTAAACACATGACCTTTCTGAAGAAACGATATAATCTGGTAGCCACATCCTGACTACATATTCCAAAAACAAAAAAAAAAGACTTTAAATATGTATTTGTTTATGTTTTCGAGCGTATGGCAAATCAGCGTCAGGTAAGGTACACCTTTTTTTTTTGGATGGGTAATCTTCAAATGACTCCTCCCGCTCTGGGCGGTGCGGAAGGGAGTGTCAGACTTGACTGACTAAAACCCATCTATGTTCCTTCTTAGCCCTTTGTGTTCCAGGGCCACGGTATCTCTTTCGAACAACCCGCAGCTTTCGAACAACCCGCAGCTTTCGAACAACCCGCAGCAAGTGGTACAACTTGTGTTGTCATCTGGCATTATGCTGAGCTGAGGCCCTTTTGGCATTATTAGTCTTCTTTTTTTATTTATTTTGTATAATTGTTAAGGTGTTATTAATGCCAAATAAAATCAATTTTCTTTCTTTTCTTTCTTTCTTTATTCCTCTTCTAAAATGGCGTCTGTTGCCATAATACTAAATTAAGGATTGATGACCTCACAGCCTCGGTACACCACAGTATCGGAGGCTAATAAAATAAAAGTATTAACCCTGAAGTGCCGACGTTGCGTTGTATCTAACCCTTCATGAATACCCATTATTCTTATTTTACGACGTATGTATCAGTTGATTGTGTGCTTCATTTGTTTTCAGGTCACACCCAAAAACAAAGGATAGAGAGAAAATAGCTTTGCGTTAGATGAGTGTTTTGCTCTATTTTTTCTTTTTTTTCGATCACAGTTAAATGTTCTTCTGCTGCTTCATCAGCATCATCTGCCTAGCCATTTCCTTTTCTAATATCTTTCGCTATCCTTAAAACCAATGTAGACGTTTTTCATATTTTGAAAGAGAAGAAAGAAAGAAAAAATATTTACTTGTCGCAGGGACATGACGTTCATACAAAATAAAAATTACAAACAAACATTTGCAAGTACAATAAGACGAAACAAAAAAAACTTCTTCCCGTCGTCGTTAGAAAATTGACACACATCCAAAACTTCAAGATATTTCTCTAAAATAATCTTCATGCCTTCCTCTTAAGATTCGATTACCATATAGTAACTTATTCATGGACACATATGAGGAAGACAGCCACAACACAAAAGCTATTCTGAATAAATAAAAAATGTACCTACAATTCCTAAGCGCGTCGTCCAGACATTTTATTAAGAGCCTCTTAAAAATGTTGTAAGATGAATTATTATGAACTCCTCTGAACTTCGAGACCAAAAAAGGATTTACGTTAAGATAGTAAAGGTCTAGGTTTAAAAGTTTGTCATTTACGTTTTATTTTTAAGCGTTGTTAAGCTGCCGCTCTGGGCGAAAAAGGGCAAAAGGATGGAGGTGAAAATATTTTTGTAAAAACTCCAGGAACTGAAGACACTTTTGTTTCATTTTTAAAAATCATACTAGACTTCTAAGTAACAGGCAGGGAGTCTCGTTCTGTGCCCGGTTGTTGCCAATAGGACTTAAACATAAATGGCGAAATGTGGGTGTACTATTACTCAAGCGTGTTATTATGTTTATAAACTACAAGACTAAAAGATAACGAGTCATATTGTTTGAAACGAAAAGTTAGAATGATCAATAATTCGCTTTATTATAATACCTAAAGCCGAAATCCAATATTCTTTCAGTGAAAACAATATTTATTGGCCGTGATACCACAACATGTAATATTCAAGGCCCTGCCCTTCGCTAAAGTTCAGATAAAATACAATATTCACTCGGCATTGGAAATAGCAATGACACGCACGTTTCTTCATACATCGTAAATATAAGGGGTGTTACGCACGGTTGTTGTTTCATCGCTAATTGTTTGATCGAATTTCGTTTTACATAAATTGTTTCTCATATTATCATTTCATAGAATAATCAATACGCAGAATACTTACTTTGAAGAAATTTAAATCATCGATTTTTGTTTCAACTAAAGTTGTTAGAGTATTCATATCATAGAATAACAAATCAAATATTCTTTATCCACATATTGTTTGTTTCACATAAACCTTATTACCAAGAATATCATTTAATCGAATGACAGTTTGCAAACGTTTCAAGTCATACCTTTGATAAAATTAATACCCTCCCATAAAATTACAACACCCAGTTCTCAAAAATAATGCGGGTAATATTCTTGTAAAGCAGGAAAATAATCTTGTTATTCTCACTAATAGTGTCCCTGACTGTTTCATGTTGCATGCATCATGCAAGCAAGCATGCAACTTGCAGCGTGTAAGCAGGCATGCAGCATGCATGATGCATACAACACGCAGCATGCAAGCGAGCATGCAACATGCAACAGGCATCGTTTCTGTCACGGCTCCGGCGCTGCGAGGCTCCGGCGGCCCCACGCGAGCTTATCGTCGCAGATGGTATTAACGCTGACCACCGCAGCTTCGGCTTGCTGGCCGGCAAGCCGACCAGCCTCAGCCGCGGCGGGCAGCATTAGGAACCACCTGCTCCTCAGCTCGCGGGCCGTCTCGCCCTCCGCGCCTACGCGGGCTTAAATTACACATAGGGGTAGGGCAGACAATACTACGTGGAGTCGGTTCTGCAGCCATTCGTTTCTGTCACTAACTTTTGTAGCACAACATATTGACTTTTAAAGACAATATTTTAATTTAAGTTTAAATATTTCGTTGAAATAAAATACCATGAAAACATACATCGAACAAACAATATTCATAAAAAAATAATTTTACTGTTTGATAAGTTTGTTTAATAAAAAAACGTGATTATAAAATTCTTTCAATTGTGTTTCTGTAAAATATGTTTCATTCAAGTAAATAGAAGTTGAAACAAAAATATTCGAAATAAAAATACGAGGACTAAATAGTATGTGAAACATTTTCTGCGAAGCGAGATTCTGTGAAACGTCAGTCTGCAAAACAAGGCGACACCGTTACGCACATATTCGGGTACGATCGGGTTCACCAAAAAGACGATTAGGTACTATTACACATACTCCGTTCATGCCAATCGGCATACTTCGTTCGGCATCTCTCATCATGCACAGGTTGGGCTTAACCGAACGGCATTTTCCCAAACAAATTTCTACATTATATTTAAAAAAAAGAAAAGAAAAAAGGTAGTCTTCCAGCCTGCAATGTGATGATAACGTCTATTATAACTTCATACTGGTAGACAATACTCTCTCATAGACAGGAAGCCAGTGTCCCAGCCGTGGGAATTTTGTAGGGTATGTTATAGAGGTAGGTACTGATTTTAAATTTTCCGGTTTCAACTATAAAATCAAGGATCATGAGGATAAATGTACCATTAGTCTGTTTTTTCTTTTGTTAAGATGTGGATATTGGTGTGATTATGTTGTGATTTAAGGATTTTTTGTTTTTCTGTAGCAAGTAACTGTTTTATTTCCCCAATAAATAATAGTATATTTCATTACGAGTTCGGAAAGCCTGTCATTGCAAAGAGTTCCGACAAATGTCTACCCGAGCCGAGGCGCAGCCGCAGGTGAGGGTTGACAGTCGGAACAAGTTGCAATGACGGTTCCGCACGTGTACTGAACAACTATTTTTAATACAGTTGCGAAAAAATAAAGCAATTTAATAAAGAACATTTTTGGAAAATGGCGCCAACCATAAAAGAATATAAGCAGAGTTTTTTTTTTGTTTTCTTTACCCATTCTGGGTAGGCAAAGGGAACTATGCCCATACAGCCAAGTCTTCAGTAGAATTTTTTTCATTGATATGAAATGAAAATGAAATGAAACCTAACCTAACTCATTGAATCAAGCCATTAAATCTAATATTGAAACAAATTAGTAGCTTCTTTTTAGAAATATTTGCATGAATCATAAAAACTTCTATGATTTTTTTTTAGTAAAAACTCCGTGGTTGGTTTTTTTTCTTTTTAATAGACTTTATTTTGACAGTTGGGAAAGAGAACGCACGAGTTCGGACAAGGTAAAGAAAAAGCTCGAGTGTGTAATAGCTCACATCCCGAACGCTATACGTCCCTGCAATACGCCACTTTTTGAGCAACTGTATTAAAAATAAATTATCGTTATAAAAAAACCAAGCCAAAATGGATTGAAATAAAGGGAGAATAAATATAGCAATAATCTTACTTTTCTACTGTGGGTAACTGGAGTGGCCAGAAATTTTTGGATTTGACAGATTGTTGTAGTTTTATGTGCGGGCGTCTGTACCTCTACATCTATGCGACGTGCTGTGCACTCAATGTTCATGAGTAGTGAGTTGCGTAGGAGCTCGTGGCTAAAATAATAACAGCCGCATCGGTCGATCTTCAAGGTTAAGCCATGCCTGCCGAGGTTGGTCCATGGATAGGTGACCATCTTTACATACCGAGTTTCCTCGGAAAGCACTTTAGAACTTAAAGCACGTTAAGCCGTTGGTCCCGGCTGTCATTTGTAGATGTTTGATAGTCGTTACGAGCAGTCAGAAGCCGAAAGTCTGACATCCAGTCTTTTAAAGGGGTATCGTATTACCCAGTTACTGTGTTATAGAGGTCAGATAGGCAGTCGCTTTATGTAAAATACTGGTACTCAGCTGCATCCGGTTAGACTGGAAGCCGACCCCAAGATAGTTTGGGAAAAGGCAGATGATGATGAGTTGCGTAGGCGTTGCATAACTTATTTCCACACTACTTTTATATGAAACAAAATGTCTGTATGTTTATGAGTGCGCTTAAAATGCTTGAGTTACAGTTAATCATATACATAAACTCGCGCCCTTTTTAATGGGGGCAAGCAGAAACTACTAAACGCCCATGGGGTGCTTCATCCTTTAGTAGTTTAACAGACGCAAGTGGGTTGCGAGAACTACGCAGTTGACCTTTGACAAAAATCATTTTGTTTGCATAGCTCTGTTTCCTGGTTAGGATTTCGTAGCTTTTCTGGTTCAGCTCAATGCTAGATAATAATAAATAAATTCTACTTAATATTATAAATGCGAAAGTTTGTGAGGATGTATGAATGTTAGTTACTCTTATAAGCAAAAACTACTGAATGGATCTGGATGAAATTTGGCACGGGGATAGATAATAGTCAAGAATAGCTCATAGAACTTTTTATCCCGATAGTATACTGAGAAACAAAAACCGAACATAATGCGGGCGAACCCGTGGGTATAAGTAAATAAATAAAATAAAAATGCCTTTTATTTCCTACTAAATATTTTAACATTATTTAACTAATTTTAATGAAGTGAATACACTTAACTAGTTTAGTTTTTTTTTTCTTTGATATCTTAACTTACTAATTAATAACTGTTTACTTATTTACTTATTTTAATACTTTAAACGGGTTTATTTTTTTAGTTTAGTTACTTTACCTCCTCATTAACTAAACGATTACTATCGATAGCCGTAGGTAGACGCTAGTGTAATATACAATATTAACTTAATTAAAGGTTTCTTCAATAAAAAAGAATGTCATAAGAATAACCGAGAAATGATATTCTGTAATGAACTGGAAAAATGAAAGCAAACATATTTTCATCGTATTATTATGATTTTCGTCTCTTTCGCCACAGGTTGCGTAGGCGATTGCCTGGAGCGACGTTCTTAATTTGATGGTCAAAACAAATGGTAATACAATAAAGCATAAACAATTGAAATGATGTTTATTTCTGTAAGTGGTATTTTATGATCAATGTTTTCATACCAGATGGCGCCGCCGGCATTCCTGCCATTTCCTGGATGACAGATCCTTTAAAAAAAAGCTTAGAGGAGAAATATATGTACGAGTATATTGGAACGTACTATTAGCTATGTACAGACAGCGTCCGTATGTGCTAACCCCTCAACACTCCGACCGAGTAGGCCAGGGGGGTAACTACTTAATAGGGCTGTGTGTGCTGTTTTCTAGGATGTTTGAATTATAATTCACTTTAAGTCAGACGTGCTGTTGCGCAAATGACAGCAGCGTATAAAATTATACTTGGTTTTACCAACGCCTTGGATTTACATGCGGAGCTGTGTCAATATTTTTTCCAAATAATTATAATCGCTCTAGAAAGCATGAATTGATTAATGTCCCATTTTGGTGCACTGAAGCTCAATCCACCTCCCAATACCGCGTATGCTTACGATGCTCAACGCGCTCGTGGAGACTAACCCTGGATTAGACTTGTTTGGTGATGAATGGAAGACCATTAATAGTAGTAGTGGTTCTGTGAGAAGACCGAGTAAAAGGATAACCTAACTTAATTTAGCGTTAATGGCTTATGCTGTACTTAATTAACTGAATAAAAAACAAACCATACCACGGTAATCGAATGAAGTGGTATGGACATGTGATGCGGAGGAATGAGGGAAAGGTAGTGAGAAAAAGTTTGAGTATGAATGTAGATGGCTATAAGGGTAGAGGAAGACCAAAGAAATGATGGATGGACTGTTTGAAGGATGATATGGCTAGAAAGGAGCTGACGAGTAATAGAGAAGTATGGAAGAAGAAGACATGCTGCACCGACCCCAGATAAATTGGGAAGAGGGCAGGAGAATGATTAGTGCTATTTCATCATCATCATTTCAGCCGAAAGACGTCCACTGCTGGACATAGGCCTCCCCCAAGTTTCGCCACATTGACATAAAATGGGGGGTTTTGCCATAATCGCCACGCTTGGCAGGCGGGTTGGCGATCGCAGAACGGTTGTCACAAAAGCACAGAGAACGCTGCTGCCCATTCTTTGGCAAGTCCCTTAGTCGCCTCTTACGACACCCACGGGAAGATATGGGATGGTGCTATTCTTTACGTCCGACACCATACAGAGCGTGCTATTTATAACCGACTTTTTTAAATGCGGTCTTTTACATGGGAATTAATCATAACTGGCGTAATTCGGGTGTACTGTAGGAGTAGCTACAGCTATGCCTGACCCTTCAGCGATTACACGCACTAAATTACGTTTAGAAATGCATTCCAGTTACACGTCCCTTCGGCGTACCGATTTAAGTTAAGACACGTTTTGCGTAGGTGTCATATGACCAGCGTTTTATTTTTATTGATGAAAATGATATTTCATCGTTAACAGAATATGAGTATACTATTTATATCACTCCGAGAAATACCAGGGATTTCAATGTCAGAGTATAAATATCTGCCGGCACGATGTGCGTAGGTGTCTTTCTTACAAAATGTTACAAGATAGTATTTATTAGGAACACGTAAAACGATAAGTATTTTTACTGATTTGTCATGAATAAAAATCGGAATAGTTTTTTTTCATATCATAGAATTAATTACATTACAAATGTACATAATTTACAAACTACAAATAGATATAAAATAAAAATAAAACATGTACAAGTATCAAATTACAGGGCGTCAAAAATTCGTCCACATCACTGTCAACAGAAAAAGTGCTCTGAAAGCTAGCCGCATCGCCACGTTGGATGGCAATGCTGATTCTTTGGCCAAAAAAAAGGCACGACCTCTGACCCGAGAAGACCAGCCGCTTGGCGATATCCTGAAACACAAGGTATAGTTTAGAGTTTATTGGCCTAATAAAATCCCGGATTGATTTTAAAGTTGCGAAATAAAGTTTTTAAATTAGAGGGAGGTAGGTACTGGGGAGCATTAAGGTTTGCGGTTCAGGCATTTCGGAAAATAGGGACTTAAAAGTTTGTATGAAATGTCGTAAGGCGTAAACGCTCTTATTATTATATTTTATAAGCAGGATACGTAGGTCTAAAAAGTTAATAAAAACATTTAATTGCTGATGATGATATCTTTTCACCTTAAAATGCAGCTTTTCATGAGCTTAAAAGATTATCTTTTCATATGTAAGATCCATCATTCACATAAAAATAAATGCATTGCCAGAAAATAGCCAGATGCCCGATGCTAAGAACTTCATCGAGCAAAACTTTGGCAATTTATTTCAAAGAATTGGATTTAAAGTTCAACCGTTTCAAGTCTGTATGAACTAATAAATTTTTCATGATAGTTCCATGAAGGTTGTGGTGAATTCGCGGAACTTACCTTCATTGAAGCAAGTAAAAATTAACGTTTTGAATAACATAACATCAAGCTTGTGATCGCCGAAAGGTTAGGCAGAAGTATACCGTATTGTAGCTCATTGTGCCAATTTTGTTATTGTTATTGTAGCTCATTGTGCCAGTTTTTTTTACCACATGACCTACCAGGCAGTCAACCTTTTAAATATGCTTAACTGAATCTTTGATTGATCAAGTTTTCGATATCACAATACCAGCCTGTTACCGTCTCACTGCTGGGCAAAGGCCACATCGCATATAGAGATGGCATGAGCAATAATTTGGCTTTTGGCCGCAGGGACTGGTGTTCCGTTGCTTCCGCGGACAAGTGCCACATGAACGTGCAGTGACTTATTGCGCAAGTGAAGTGCTACTAACATATGTAGTTTTAAGGTTTTATTTACTAACACAAATTGTATTTAATAGTATGTATGCTAGTCTGTAAGGTATATATCTATGGGCCAAAGTTGCCTGCAAATAAACGTATGTTGTTGTTGTTTAATAATTACCAGCTATCAATCAATCAATAAGTCAATCACAAGATTTTCCTTCACTGATGTCTGTTATAAACTTATAAGTACATAGAAATTGATAAAGTCGCACAACCTCGTGCATGGAGGTGAGACCGCAACCTCTGGTTGACGCATATTATTAAAATTGATTTATTATATTACGAAACATACTGTTCAGGTTTAGGCACATTGCTACAATAAATAGATACGAGTATAAACTTATAATTTTCAAGTAAAATATTAAATAATTTCTACCATTTGTGGTAAAACGTCAGGGTGAAATCTTAAACGTCCCCAGAGGAGTAAATCCGTGGCCTTGAGATAGTGCCACCCGATTTTCAAGATAAAATCGGTGTGCTCCCTCTCCGGTATCTCAATTGAGAAGCCATTTAAGACTCACGTAGTTGGCCAGTGTCATCGCTGCCAGCTTTACGACCACAGTCAGGCCAACTGTCACGCCCCTCATAGGTGCGTGAAGTGCCTCGGCAACCACTCGACGGCAGAATGCCCCCGTCCTAAGGACATTTGGCTATGTACAGAGCCCCCGAGCTGTGTGCTCTGCGGGAAGTCCGGACATACTGCCAACTACAGGGGATGTTCCATGGCCCCTAAGGGTAATTCCAAGTTGGCGAAGCGCACAGGCGCCCGTCAACAAAGGGAAAGCCCCTTAGTGAAGTCACCAACTTTACAGATGCCAGAAAGGCTCAGCCCTCAGCGGCCCTCTCCATGGACCTCGCTGAACCATCAGCGTGCGTTCCCCGCCCTTGGTAAATCCAACGCTGCCCCGAACCCCGGGTTAATGGACGTTCCAGTCCCTCCCCCGACCACTAGCTCAGCCGCTACCCCGCTTCTGGCTGCGGCCGCGGCCGCTCCCGCCTACGTGCCCCTCTCCATACCCGCTTGTGGACCACCACAAGAGAGGGAGAAAGCGATCGTCACGATCTTTCGAGCGTTCGGGGCCTTCGTCTCCCCAGAAGCCGACCTCATGGCGGCGGAAATCAGGGCGTCCGACTACAAGGCGGACTCCCTCCTGAAAATTTTCACAGTTCATCCTAAGATCGAGCAAGGCCATAAATTTCAACCAGTCTCATGGATAATACGGCTTTATCACGTACTCTCCCTAGATCCCTTAGGTTAGGCTTCTTTAATTCCAATGGCATTAGATCCCAGCGCGACGAGATCGCCACTTTTCTTCGCGACCATCAAGTTGACGTCCTCCTCGTCCAGGAGACGTTCCTCAAACCCTGTCACCGTTACCCGAAAATTGCGAACTACCGCATAGTCCGCAATGACCAATCGCGCTGTCACAAGGGCGGCACCCTCATCTCCTATAGGAAGGAACTGCACTGCATCCCCATAGACCCCCCTCCGCTTGAATTTCTTCTAGAAATATCAGTCTGTCGGCTTGGCATGACCGGTCATCAACCGATACACCCTATCTCAGCCCATATGCCCCCCATTAACGGGAGTGAAGATCACACTCTCACTGTCAAGGACCTTACTGTCCTCTTCGGCTTGAGTGACTCCGTTATCATAGCGGGTGACCTCAACGCCAAAAACCCCGCCTGGAACAGTACAATAACAAACCCTAGAGGGAAAGTTATTTACGAGCTAGGCGCGGCTCTCAACTTTGACCCTATCGCTCCTATGGAGCACACTCATTACCCAGGGACCGTCACCTCCCGTACCGACGTACTGGATATTGCGTTACATGAGAATGTCAGCCTTAGGCTACATTCCATTGAGACGCTACACGAGCTCAACTCGAACCACCGTCCAGTGCTCATGCACCTCATCCCTCGTTCGGGTCCCTCTGACCCTGACGCCACCCCACCTACCATAGTGATGACTGACTGGAAGAAAGTCAGCGCTAAGCTGGCCTCTCCCACGTCACCTCACTTGGAAGCGAAGCCATCCCTGACCACATAGACTCAGTCACAGACACGACGGCCGCCATCAACTTGTGTACTGATCACGTGCAATCCGTACTGAAGGATTGTTCACGGGAAGTCCCGGAGACGAGCGATCATCGCTGGAAACTACCCGCTAACATACGTGATCTGATAACCGAGAAGAACGCGGCCATCCGTGCCTACAGCAGCTTTCCCTGCGACGCGAACAAGGCCCACATGCGTAATTTACAGCGTGCTGTAAAGGATCGCACCAGTGAGTTTCGTTCTAATCAATGGGACAAGACGCTCAGCGAACTAGAGCCTTCCCACCTAGCTTTCTGGCAGTTGCAACGTAAGATGCGTGCCACCGGTGAAGAGGCCTCTATGCTCCCTCTCAAGCGCCCCGACAAGAGCGTCGCATTCGACGACTCTGAAAAGGCTGAATGACTGGCCGATAGCCTGGAATCTCAGTGTTACTGGTTAACAGCCAGTAGACAAGCGACACCTGGAAATGGTGGACGCATTCGTCGAATCTAAATCCGCCCTCCCCCCCGTTGAAGACCCTGATGATCCTCTGCCTCCTGTCACATGTAAAGAAGTGCAAGACATCATTAAAAGGATTCAGCCTCGGAAAGCACCTGGCTCCGATGGCATCACCAATAAGGTGTTCAAACTCCTCCCTAGTCAGCTCATAGTCCTTTTGGTAGCCATCTTCATTGGCGCCCTGAGCAACAACATATTCCCACAAGTGTGGAAAGAGGCCACTGTAATCGGTATTGCCAAACCCAGCAAACCAAAGTCTGAGCCTTCGAGCTACCGGCCTGAATGCACTCGGTTAAATCTACGAGAGACTTATTTATAAGCGACTCAAAGATTATGCCGAAGCTAAGAGCCTCATTCCCAATGAGCAGTTCGGCTTCAGGACCGGACACTCGTGCATCCAACAAGTACACCGCATCGTAACACTTGAGCGCTGGCTTCCAGCGTAGAGCGATGACGAGTGTACTTTTCTTCGATATAGCGAAAGCTTTCGACAAAGTCTGGCACAAGCTTTACCAAATGGGTGTGCCAGGCCGTCTCGTGCTCATCTTACGGGACTTCTTGTCGGATCGCACCTTCCGCTATCAAATATGAGACGCTCTGTCCTCCCCTCACCCTATCCGAGCCGGAGTCCCTCAGGGCTCTGTCGTCCCCACTCGCCTTCACACTGTTCACCAGTGACATCCCTAAGAGCAAGAAGGCTCAGTTAGCCCTATTTGCCGACGACACGGCCGTTTACTACACCGGTATTAGTCAGGATAGCATTGCTGGCACTCTGCAATCCGCAGCCAACCTCCTAGGCGATTGGTTCCGGAAGTGGAGAATCGAGGTTAATCCCGATAAGAGCCAGGCTGTTTTGTTCCTCAAACAGCGTCTCAAACGCCTCTCTCTCCTGACCGATCACTATGTACGGCAAGCCTATCCCTTGGGAGACGCAAGTCAAGTACATACGAGTCACACTCGACCGTCACCTGTCCTGCGCGTCACATATCACCGCGGACGGCAATTAAGAGCAAGTTGTCACTCAAGCGCAAGTTGCGTCTCTATACCGCAGTGATCCGTCCGACTTACGCATGTGTCGTGTTCGCACACACAAAGCCCCGATTCATTCGTAGGATGCAGACATTGGAGAACCGTTTCCTACGTAAGATCAAGGGTACCCCCTGGTACGTCCGTAATGACAACCTTCATGTTGATCTAAAAAATCCCGACCATGCGTCAGTTCATGAAACGTCTTTCAAAGCGTTTCTTCGATTCAGCTGTTAAGCATAGTAATCCCCTGATCGCATCGGCCGCCCGATACGTACCATCGCGTATTAGTAGGATTCGCTGTCCGCGGCATACCCTAGTCTCCGATGACCGTATTAACCTTCTACAAGAGAGCAGTAGGGA
Source organism: Cerastis rubricosa (assembly GCA_949152445.1). Lineage (NCBI taxonomy): Eukaryota > Metazoa > Arthropoda > Insecta > Lepidoptera > Noctuidae > Cerastis > Cerastis rubricosa. Next base: position 9,732,439 of record OX424547.1, read on the forward strand.
AACCAGCACGTTAAAACGTAAAAAACACAGACTCAAACCGCCGTCTTTCCGGCCTCGGCGACGTCCCTGTTCAATACCCCTCCCCCCCGACCCTTGCTCGAGCCAGCCCGCGAAGCTGAGCCATTAGTAATAAATCCGGCCCTAAATAATGGAAATCAGATCCAGCCTGTCCCTTTGCTGCCCTCCCCCAGCGACGCCCTAAGCCGAGGCTCGTACCCCACAGGGGGTGCCCTTAGCGTTGTCGCTTAGTTTATAAGCTTTTTGCCTGGCTGGAGGCCTTAAATTCAAAGCATCCACAGGTTTGTCCGGTTGAGCAGTAGCCAGCCTCGGAGGCTGAACTGCGAGACGCCCTTATCAAAAAAAATTAAACGTCATGTACATAGGTGGCTTTTAAGTGTATAGTTTAAATTGTGTTGTTTTAAGTTGTATTTAAGTTGTATTTTATAAGACCCCTTTTTTAGGGTTCCGTACTCAAAGGGTCAAACGGGACCCTATTACTGAGACTTTGCTGTCCGTCCGTCCGTCCGTCCGTCTGTCACCAGGCTGTATCTCATGTACCGTGATAGTTAGCCAGTTAATATTTCTACAGATTATGTATCTTTGTTGATGCTATAACAACAAATACTAAAAACAGAATAAAATAAATATTTAAGGGGGCTCCCATACAAACAAGTGTTTTTTGCTCGTTTTTAGGGTTCCGTAGCCGAATGGCAAAAAACGGAACCCTTATAGATTCGTCATGTCTGTCTGTCTGTCCGTCCATATGTCACAGCCACTTCTTTCCGAAATTATAAGAACTATACTGTTGAAACTTGGTAAATAGATGTATTCTGTGAACCGCATTAAGATTTTCACACAAAGATAGAAAAAAAAAACAGTAAATTTTGGGGGTTCCCCATACTTAGAACTGAAAACCAAAAATTATTTTTTCATCAAACCCATACATGTGGGGGATATGGATAGGTCTTCAAATTGATATAGAAGGTTCTACTATATTTTTTTCTAAACTGAATAGTTTTCGCTAGAGCCACTTCCAAAGTGGTAAAATGGGGTCCATATTGGCTCACCTAAAGTTCTTTACTCGAAATTGTTCTTCCTAACGATTTGTAATCCGAATGATCACTCTTCCTAAAATTTTTCATCCTAAAGTTTTCATTCATACTATTTGTAGTGCAAATGGCGATGTTCATAACACTCATGTTTCCGAAAATTGTAATTATTAATATCATTAATGTAAATAATTTAAACTCCTACTTTTTTTATCATAACGCTTTTATCCCTAAACATAATTACCATAATATTTTCACTGATACTCAGATAGAAACTTTTACCAAGTGTAATAAAAATATATGTGGGTAGAAGATGATATTTATAGTTTTAATTTGGGTGGGGATTAGGTCAGAGTGCCGTCGGCGGCACTATGAAAAAATTACTTCGAAAAATTTTGTAACCAATTTCGAGGTAGCGCTCGCCGGCCGTTGCAGCGGCACCGCTCGCTTTGCTCGCTAGTTGGTCACAGTTCTAACCTAACCTAACCCATGGATATCTTTCCAGGTACCTACACACCGTAATAAATAAAAAAGTAAAAGTTACGCAAAATCAATGTATATAATACTGATTATTATGAATAAAAAGAAATCTAAACAAAAAAGATATGACTTTGAATAATAGTGTAAAAGATGGTTATGTTGAGAAAATATAGGAAAACAATTATAAGTATAATAGATGTTTATTGCTACTGACATTATGAAGTTGAATGCTTCGGAATTATGAACATTAGAGACAGAGAAGTTAGGAATTGCGATTGTTAGGATGAAAAATGTTAGGAAGAACATTTTCGGATTTCCAATTATCGGAGTTGAAAATTTAGGTGAACTTTGGCGCACCCGGTAAAATGTGTGTCCATCCCCCATCTAATTTCTAAAGTAAGAGGAGGAAAATTCTGAAAATATTTAAATTAGTAGAACGTAAAAAAAACTATCAACGAAAATTGGTTTCAATAACATGTGATGTTATTTTTTGAGATATGGGACTTTTTCATCAAACTGCAGCAGTAACTTTGTTTTTCATTAACATACTATGAGAAACAAATTTAGTTTTGCGGTTGAGTGGAAGCTTACTAATACTACTAACTAATGAATGACAGTTCAAAATAGTATTGTTATTATATTGTTTGGGGCTATGGGACCCTGTGTGCGAGTAAGACTCGCACTTGGCCGGTTTTTATAAATAATGGTACGGAACCCTTCATGTGCGAGTCAGACTCGCACTTGGCCGGTTTTTAGAAATAATGGTACGGAACCCTACATGGTGCGAGATGCGTTTTTTTTTGTTTCGAAACCTATTTTAATTTAATACTACTACATGGCTACATGTTGCTATGCCGCTCTTAACAACAACCATATAGCACTATATGGTTCTCTTGGGCAGGAGGGTGCAGTTTGTAAACATTTGTAATTTCATCCAGCCGTTTTGGAGATCAACTGCAACAAACAGACAGACAGACAGATAGAACCATAAAAAATTAAAAACGTGTTTTTTTTATTAAATAGTTATGTATTTACATTCATGCGTTTAGTAAAAAGCAATTTTATTTTTATTTATTTGTATAGATGTGAAGTGATTTAAAGTTTTCTGTACTTATTTTCATTACTTAAACGTACAAAAGTCTACTCCATATTGAGAATAAAGACTTCTAAAAAGAAATAAAATAAATGGCATCTAAAAAAAAATAAAGGTGGGCTTTGTCGTATTTTCGAATTCTGTCTCATACAAAGAAACGCCCACTGTTTAAATTCACCTTTAAGCCTTTAAGAGTTTGTTTGCTGAACCACATAATTTTATTAGTTGGAACTGGTTGGCTTTGTGGGCGATCCTAATGCGTGGGTGTAAAGGTCTCTATAGTTTGGTCAGAGAAATACATTATGGTAACAACAACAAATTATATAAGTCGGAAATATTTTCTTAAATGGGAAAAATAATCTCACAATTTAATCTAGTTCTAAGACATAAGTTTCAAAATAATTTCATTTAAATGAATCGTGGTTCCTTGCCAGAGAATGGGCAGCAGCGTTCTCTGTGGTTTTGTAACAACCGTACTGCGATCGCCAACCCGCCTGCCAAGCGTGGCGATTATGGCAAAACCCCCCTTCTTGGGGGAGGCCTATGTCCAGTAGTGGACGTCTTTCGGCTGAAAAATGATATGATGAAATGAATCGCTTAAAAACTACACCAGCGTGCAAGAAAAACAGCTCCGGCCGGCTTTTACATTCAAAAGACGAAATCTCAAAAAAAAAGCAAATCAGAGAGCATGGGGCGGGAGGTTCTTCACCCAAGCTTTTTTGGAACATTCTTCACACTATTTAAATCTACCTAAAAAGGCGTTTTAAATTCAACACCATTTTTAACTTCTTCAGTCATTAAATTAGCGTTACGTACACACTCGCTGAGATTAGATTAAAACAGGAAAATATAGAAATGGGTCCCTGCAACCTCGTGCGTAGGTGGTCCTTCAAAAATAGAACTGGGAACCTGATTAACTTAGAAAGGATGGGTTTAATGTGACCACTTTTGTGCGTTGACTGTGATTTTAGCTGTACTATTTCCGTCTTTACGAAAGGTATTTTTACTCTTGTGTCGAATTTAAAAATACTATTCATAGATGCGTAAAAATGCCAATATAAAACGAGTCTTTGTTGTTCTAGGAGATTTACAGAGTGGAAGCAACACTGACGCGAAAACCGTTACCAAATGTTATAATATTCAGTAAATCATTTTGAGCCCCGCTACATAGATATTTTATTTATTTATTTAAACTTCATGTACAATAGTGGTACATAGGCGGACTTAATGCCACAAGGCATTCTCTACCAGTCAACCATTGGGTTAAAAAGGACAACATTTTGATAGGGTACAAAAACAATATCTAAAAAATGTAATAAATTTCGATATTGTCTATTTCTACACAAAATAAACAAAAAAGAAGAAAATGTAATTTATTAAATAATACTACTATAGAAATACACATAGAACAGACTTCTAAATATTTTAACAAATACCAAAATAAAAAACGAGTAAACTAATTATAATTACTATGACTAGACTTCTAATTGCGAGCTACTTCGTCTGATTTAAATAGTGGTTGCGGAATTTTCTTTTAAAAATGAATTTGCTTTCAGCATCTTTAATACCGAGGGGTGGCGCGTTCCAGAGCTTTATTGATGAGACAGCATATGAATTTGACATAAAACCGGTACGGTGTGCAGGAATTTGGAGGACTAGATTTTTGAAAGCTCTAAGGTTACGACTGTCAGAACTGCACAACACTTAGAAATAAGTTTTAAGATAATCGGGAGCACATGGATCGTTCATAACAGTGAAGAGCATACAGAGAGATGTGAGTGACCTCCTGAGTCGGATAGCTGAGAACGGTAGGAAGAAATGTGATCGTACTTACGAAGGCCAAAAACAAAGCGATTAGGTACAATTGTTGAGAAGTCGATCCAATTTATTAAGAAGTTCTTGGGATAGATCAGAAAAACAAACATCAGCAAAGTCAAAAATGGGAAGCACAAGTGACTGGACTAAAGTGATTTTGGTGCGAGACGGAAAATTCATCGAAATTTTTCATCGGTTATAAAAAAAAAACCGTTGTTACCTACGCAAGTTGACGACACGGTTGGCGCAGTGGTTGAGCGATCGACTGCTGCGCTGCGTGTCGCGGGTTCGATCCCCGCACGGAGCAAATATTTGTACGGCCTACATATAGTTGTTCCGGGTCTGGCTGTTTGTGTATGTCAGTTTAAATGTTTGTAAACGCACCCACGATACAGGAGAAATTTGCTAGTGTGGGACAAAGTTTTTTTTTTTTAAAAAAAAGTGCACAGAAAAACATTTGTTTTATAATCTGTGGCAGGCGTTTTAATACTGGATGAAAAAAAATAAAGCTTCTACGTGGCTCAGAATGTTGTACTGAATATGCGGCAACCGTTTCGCCTCGGTGTCCCTTCCACCCAGAATACTTGTGCCGAGAGCAAATTGGAAGGAATTCTAGAACAAAAGCCAATCAGGCAGCTACTGCGCTATTCCACCCTTCTTTTGTTATTTGTTCGGCATCCAGTAATAAAACGCCGGCCACAGATTATAAAACAAATGAAGATATGTCAAATACCAAAACCAAAATAAAACATTGGATTTCAATACTCTGCTGAAGCTCAAAAAGATTTATCACTAAAGACTCCAACGATTGTAATAATGTCTATGAGCTCTCAAGAACAAATACTGTCTCAGGCCAGCCAAAAGATTCCAATGTTACAAGTAGCTAGAGCCTACTATATTTTATCCCTAGAAAAACGATCCTACCATCAGATTAAGTACTATTTATGTCGGTTCCACATCCATTATAGGACTTTTCGGCGGCCATTTAACTCTTGCCGAATTTTGTATCAACAACTGAAGGGTCTGAGGGGGTCTGAGAAGCCTAAAAACATAACACCATGTTTGCGCGGTCGGGTAAAAAAACAAGACGATGTTTTGTTAGTGTCCCCAAGTTTGCGAATTCTTGAGTTAGTAGGGCTGTTTATTTGCTGTCATCTTGTGGGAGACCAGTGATATTAATTTGTAATGTTTTGTTAGTATTACTTTTTTGCTTTATTATGTTACTTTATGGTATTTTTAATTAGATAGACTTTCGGTCTTATTTGTTTTATTCGTCTTCGTTTATTTTGCTCTTGTCCAAGACAAAGTTGTTTTTTTTTTTTGTATATTCGCGAATATGCGTTTGAACCAAACTATCAAATTCTCAGTCTAGTCCCACTCTATCACATTCTTTTGGTGGAAACAGACACGAAGAATTCGTTCGTTGTTCTTTAATTTTTCGTTTAGATTCGATGTTAAGTTGTCCGTGGTTCTGATCCACAATTTTGTTTTTGGTTTTCCCTTCGGTTATCGTTTATTAAATAGTCAACAAAGTAAAGAAAACGGAATTATCTTTGAAGTCTGACTGATGTTTAGTACAGTCAGCTCCATTAAGTTCTTACCCCCCTAAAAGACGTGCGCGTTCAAATCCGTGTCGGGCCTAGTTGGTTTTTGAATTTTGCAAAAATATTTTAATATAATTAATTTATTATTTTAGTGAATAAATAAGTTTAACTATGTATTTTTCTTTGAAAGTCTGTTTTTAATAATGATTTTTCAATAAAACGTTAATACTTCTATTATTGGGTATAACGACTAGCAATAATACGCTTAAAATTTACACTAATGTTTTAATGTGTAAATAGCCCGGAGGTTTCAAGACCGCTTATCGTGCATAAGGATGGAGGATCAAATCCTAGGTGTGGAATTTGCTTTTGCTAATGTATTATTTTAATAAATTATTTTTAGTAATATATTTAAGAAATATGAAATATTTTAATAATATGTTAAGTAATAGAAATAATAAAAAAATGTTTATTATTGCTATTATTTAACACAAACTTTGATCTTATCTTACTACAAAGATTTGTGTTATATTTTACAAATTGTTTTGATAATTTACAGTTATCATAATATTCATATTTTGACACAAACGGGTCCCTAAACAAGTGACATCTTATCATGCAAACCATACGAAGTGCTATAAATATTTTACATTGACTAAGCTTATGTTATAACTCGAGGGTATAGTATTATAACGAAAAAAGAAAACGTAAGTAAGTAAAATTAATGGATACCCTCAAATTTTAAAATCTTTCGATTAGACAGAAACCTAAAGATAGTGACTCGGACGATACTAATTACCAATTTCATCGCAATTTCATTTCATCAAGGGCTCGCTGGCTAATTTGTTAAACCGGCCGGTATTAATAATACGCAGCTTGGTGAAGCGATGGTTTGATCCCGGGTGGAAACATTGAGTCCTTTTTGAAAGTATTCTTTAGATTATTCGAAACGAATTATATGTTGTAGCAGTGTAACATTTTAAAACTTGAGGGGTTAGGACATGCGGGCCTGTGGACGGTGAGTAATGGGCTAGCTCACCGTCCGTCCGTCTTATGACGACAGACCGTGCCGACGGCGCGTTCGTGTTCCACGCGCGCCTCAAGGAGATGTCAGCAAATCGGAAGGGGTCCGAGAGGGCCGATGCCTGCCAGGGCTGCGGGTTGTTCGAAAGAGATACCGTACCCCTGGAACGCAAAGGGCTAAGAAGGAACATGGATGGGTTTTAGTCAGTCAAGTCTGACACTCCCTTCCGCTCCGCCCAGAGCGGAAGAAGTCATATGATGATTTCCCATCATAAAAAAAAAAAAAAAAGGGGTTAGGACATAATGACGCTACGTGTTACAACTGAATGATTTTTCGTTGGAAGGATTGTAGACCACATCATTGCTGATCAAATAATGCAGTTTCAGAAATAAATACTTCCAATTAATTTTATTCACCTGATAAATTTTGTATTGTGGAGTAATTATGACAATCGAGCGCAGGTAATTATAACCACACAACCTTGTGCAAGACATTATCAGGGAAGGACGTGCATTGAGTGCACACGGGCCGTGTCCCATGTCAAGGTTCCCGGCATTTACACGCACTATTAATACCTACACAAAGGCTTTTAATAACCCGGGGTTAAAGTGCCACTGTATCTTTGAAAACAGTACGTCAACTTTTGAATGCAGGGAGCATTCGTCAAGTAACTGTAAGTATTGGTATATAATCATATCAGTATACAAACTGTTGTCTCTTTTCGGCAATAATCTGAATCTTCAACTATCACATCATACATGTACTGGAGTTACCGGCAGACCTTGCAGTATAAGCAAACTGAAGTGACAGTGATCCATCTTAGTTTACGGACTTATAACCGATGGAGCAAATGAAACCTGGAATTGAGTTAACATATTGGCAGCATTGGCTACATGGACCTTAAAAAGTTGCCTGAGTCAGACTGAATACTAAAGATAGAGACCCAGGTTTTGTGCCGCAGCTTGGGGAGGCCTATGACGGGCTGTGCTGTATTTGTACCCTAAGGCTGGTAGGTACGGCTAGCTCACCGTCCGTCCGTCCTATGACGACAGGCCGTGCCGACGGCGCGTTCGTGTTCCACGCGCGCCTCAAGGAGATGTCAGCAAATCGGAAGGGGTCCGTGAGGGCCGATGCCTGCCAGGGCTGCGGGTTGTTCGAAAGAGATACCGTAGCCCTGGTAGTCGTAGTCAGTCAAGTCTGACACTCCCTTCCGCTCCGCCCAGAGCGCGAGAAGTCATTTTATGATTTCCCATCAGAAAAAAAAAGCCTGGTAGGTACAGACAGCGTCATTAAGTAGTTACCGTCCTGGCTTACTCGGCGGACTGTAGAGGGGTTAGCACATACTGATGCTGTCTGTACGTCGTTTGCCTAAACCACAAGTGGCAAGTCACGATCCGTGTACTCCATTATCAAACAGTGTGTATACAAGGGTGCGCCTACCAAGTGTTCGTGCCTTGTCGGCTCGTATGAATAATGCAGTACGGAGTGGTCCACTTGTGGTGTCACCGTACATGTGTACAAGCTTTGCCGCCTTTTGGCGGAGGATGGTAAAAATGTTTAGAACGTTGTCGTGCAAAGTGTCAGGCTTGCACTTATGTCGACACTTATACGGCCTAAGGCCTTGAGCGATGTGACTTGCAACGTCATTTGTTTCTGTCCAGGCCAAACCATGTCTCCGCAAGTCATTATCCAGTGAAGGTGCTGTCAAGCAAGGATAGATATTTCAGTACAATATCTGTCAAAATCCGGTTTTTGGAGTCCTGTCTGATCGGATTGTGCGTGGCTTGATTCGTGATATGTTCTACTTTCAATCATTCAAAGGCACGCAGCATTTATGTACTATCTATCTACCGATATTATGCTCATAAATTATTTGATTTGATGACCACCGTGTGCAGGACCAATATGTCGCCATTCGAGTCTCTGGTCTCCTCGCTACAGCGCTGACCGAAAGAATGATTTTCACCGAAAGATTTTTTGATTTTAGTCTACCTTACATTGTGCATTGTTAAACTATTTAAGTGAGATTTCGGCAGTAAATCGACTTAATATGTGAGTCTTATTTAGTTTCATACCTTACACTATTTACCTTGTTTAGGTACCATGTATTTCATTGAGCTGCACAACAAGACGTTTCACGGAAATCACTGCGGTGGCGAATCTAATATCTTCTACCTTTTTTTTCTCTCAATTTGCCGTGTAGCTCAGAGGTAACAGCTTAGAATCCATTGGTTGTTCAAAGTTGTATTACTACGACTGTAATTTATTTATCTGTCGCATTATGAGGTCAACTGCTCCCCTTATCCTTGGGATCAAGGGGATGTAACATGACTTGTCAATCTGATGTTACATAAAACGCAAAATCTCCGTGTAAACAGTTTGGGTATGATCGGGAACTCGGGAAGGGTTGGTCGAAGTGACGGGTGTAAATATGTCTGTTTATACGCAGCCGTGTTATTTGGCCCACTTCGCTAAACCGGTATTGTTTATTTACTATTTGTCGAAGGTTATTAGCTTAGTTTATCGTTCCGCTTGTTAATAAAATTGCAGAGGATTTTTGACATTTAAATGCAATCGTTGGGGTTTTTGGAACTAATGTAAGATTCTATTTTTTTACAATGTTTTGTTTGATTTAATAACTCTTAATTAGCGTATGGTATTATGGTACGTACAACGACCAATCAAGCTATTTTGTATAGCAGTTTATGCTGATCTCTTCAAAAATCAATAGAACGAGGCTATTTTATACTGGAAATGTATATCTTGATATGACGCCGTGTATCCTTGCTTTTATAAGTATTATGACGGCGAAGTGCACATTCAGAAACTTTTGAAATGAAATGCCCATTTTCACTAACACAAAGCAGATTAGGTTAATAGAACTAGATTTATAACACTCGAACAATCGGAGGAGTATTTAGGCATTCATTTAGGTGACTCTTAGACCCGTATCTATGAACAAGTGTAAGTGATTACTTGAGTAAATATCTTTATTTAAGATACAATTTTTATTATGTAGATTAGTAATTTCTTGAAGTTGGGACTGAAAAAGTTAGAATTTTTAGCTATGCTTTCGTTGTCGATTTTTACTTCGTTTAAATTCTTGTTTATTGCATAAACAAATGCATAAGTAATTATTTAAGAGCTTACCTTACGACATTTCATACAAACTGTCAAGTCCTTATTTTCCGAATGACTGAACCGATTTTAATTAAACTTCATACGCATAAGCAGGATACATAGGTCTAAAAAGTTACTATAAAACATTTTCAAAAAATAATGTTACAGCTAAATAAGATCGATTATAAATTATGTATGGAGTCAATTATCTTTTTTTTATCTTTTCGAAAATATTTTTTATAAAAGCCGTAAGGTGTAAACGCTCTTAGGGATAAGCAATTTCTTTGACTTGACTATGGATTCGAGGGTTAGTGTGGTAAGATTTTTCCAAGATGCAACACTCGATTGCATTTACCATTATATCTCCTAACACTAATTTTATAAACAACACCCTACAAAATTAATTAAACGCAATCGTAACGTAATAAACGATCCATTTTATCTGTGAGTAAAGTAGTATGGTCCCCGTCACTTATCTCGGCCGAATTAATCTAACCCAAGGAGGTTAGCTCGAACAATTAATGGTTTGTGGGCGAGCAGGGAACCCCATACTGCCCTATGCATTGGATGAGGTGGGCACGAGGGATGTAGGAACATTTGACCGAAGTGTTTGATGTGCAGACAATGAACGGAATTCTAACTTCATAATACGACGGATGGCCGGCACGGTTGGCGCCGTGGTTGAGCGAACGACTGCTGCGCTGCGTGTTGCGGGTTCGATCCCCGCATGGAACAAATATTTGTATGGCCTATAGATAGTTGTTCCGTCTGGCTGTTTGTGTATGTGAGTTTAAATTTTTGTAAACGCACCGATACAGGAGAAATTCCTAGTGTGGGGGAATGTCCAAAAAAAAATATACGATCATCAACCCGACTACTTAGCGTGGCGATTATGGGATACATCAATCAAATTAGATTACTTAATATACCTTTGCAAAATTTAAAGCTTGGGGGTTGCCTAAATTCAGCATTGGATGTCTTTCGCCTGAAATAATGAATGTACCATGTAGGCTAGATTGTTATTTCGAATTGCCTACCAAATATGTTTAATGTAAAATGAAGATACATTGTGTGTTATCTGGCGCTAAATTAATTTGTTTGGTTTGAAGGAGGTGTATCTACACCCACGTTTAAGTCCCGTGTACTAGGAGGCAAGCCTAGTACCAAGAACCGAGCACAACTACCTGCGGGGAGCTACTGAGAATTCTTTATGAAAAAGTCCAATCGTTTTTTTTCTTCTTCTTCTAGTTTTTGTAGTAAGCAACGACTTCTTGTCGGGCCTACGCTGTCCTCCCATACTTAAGTACTAACGCAGTAACATTCCAATACAGTAAAACCAAATGATTTTAAAAGAGTAACCATGGATTTTCTTGCCGGTTTTGGTACGTTAGTTAACCCAACGAGGCAGTAGTAACAATAGAATCGCAAAAACAAGCACCACAACAAAGACTACAATTGATCATTCAAAAGCAACAAATCCTAGACACAGGCAGACGTAAGTTCCCTACAGTTTAATGAGTACATCCACCTCTAAGATAAACGCCACTAAAACTCCAACATCCATACTTAAAACCTTAGACACTAAGACATAGAGACGGAGCTCAAATGCACATAAATTCTAATAAAACTGAACGATGACTGGGGTGCACGTTTTGGGGAAAAGGGATTTCATGTTCGATCGTCTGATGGCTACTCCTATCCTCCACCATTCTTCCCAGGGGCCACGTCCATTACTGCTAGTTCCCTGATGAATCTTATATAAAGTTTTATATATCTGTTTAACAGTCTCGCCGAGAACCATACAGATTTAGACAGTTTATTGTTTTGCGTTTTTACAGGAATCATTTTGTTCATAGTTTGGGGTCTGTGAATGTGGTTTTACTTGTGCAAGGTTGCAATTTGGACATAGCTGTTATCGAGTCAATTTAAATTAATTTCGAAGGATGTAAAATTTTTTTTTTTTTCTTTTTAACTTTCTCTTTTTTCAGCTAATGTTACGTCAAGTAGCACGGAAAAATGTTGGCAAAAAAAAATTTTTTTGAGAAACTTTTGTGATAGACTGGACTCACGAAAGCTGCCCTGTAAAGGACAAAGATAAACATTTCAAGTTGAAAGCCACCCTTAAGTTACTGAACAGGAACCTGAAGAAAAAGGATAACAATTTTTTTCCCGGAATTCTAAACGTTACTTCATCGGCGGTTTTCTCAAAATAAAACTACTCATTCTATACAATAACGTGAACAAATCTTACGCAAAGCCCTCCACATTGTCAAGCACAATACACGCAAAGTGATACAAGACAAGATTTTATTAGTTCCACACTCACACAATGTCCCGGCGGTATACTTCGTAAGTCTTACAAGGAACCCGGCTGATTTCCAACTATGCGGAGCTGTGAGCACGGTTCATATCCCAGCTTAGCCTGGATTTGTGCACAGAGAGCAAACAGACCTACGTGTCGCCACTTCTAGCAGTGAAGAGGGGAGTGCCGGTCTCGAACAATCGTGCGCCCATTCTAAAACGAAACATTAAGTTATATTAAGCCCTAAGTCTGTTGGATATGGTTGCTTGGGTTTGAAATTATCGTCTATTAACAGGCAGATAAGTCTTGGTATAGTTTTACGTTTTTATGATGATTCTATCGAAATAATACTCATGGAAACGACTGTCTAATGTGACAGTGTGTGCAATACGTACATCAAAAGCTGTAAAATAACAAATGAAAATGCTTGTTTGGTAATAGAATAGAATAGAATAGAATAGAATAGAATAGAATAGAATAGAATAGAATAGAATAGAATAGAATAGAATAGAATAGAATAGAATAGAATAGAATAGAATAGAATAGAATAGAATAGAATAGAATAGAATAGAATAGAATAGAATAGAATAGAATAGAATAGAATAGAATAGAATAGAATAGAATAGAATAAAACTTATAAAATAATATGGTAATAATACTACTGCACATTTATTTATACTTTAATATTATAAAGAGGTTAGGTTTTATGTGAGTGTAAGAGTGTAATCTTCAGAACTACTTATCCGATTCAGAAAATTCTTTAACTAACAGGAAGCTACATTATTCCCGAGTGTCATAAGCTACGTTTGAAACGTTCCCTTAGGTTGATATCCGTACACAACGGCATCGAAGCAAAAGCTACTTAATAATATTTTGTTGTCCAAATATTTTCCTCACAACTCAATAAGCTTCGCCACACGACGTTAACATCTGACAATAATACGTGGGACACTCAGAAAGTTTTGCGAAACTAAAAAAAATTGTTCTATACGTACATATATTTTTATTAAATCTTTTCAAAGTACTTTCCACCAGCCTCTATACAAAGATTCATGCGCCTAAACCAGTTTTCAAAACACTTTTTCCAGTCCGCCGCAGACACCTCGTTTACAGCCTGCTCGAACCCAGCCAGCGCATCTTCCGGCGACGAAAATTGTATCCCTTTGAGCTGATTTTTTATTTTTGGGAATAAAAAGAAGTCACACGGTGCTAGATCAGGGCTGTAAGGAGGGTGACCCAGGAGTTTGACTGGCGTGCTGTCCAGGAAGTCCCTCGTTTTGAGTGCGATGTGCGCAGGTGCATTGTCGTGGTGGAGCAGTAGCCCGCGGAGCCCTGTGTTTGGTCGCTTGTTGCTTATAACAGAGAAAACTTCTGGCAAACATTTGGAAGTATACCATTCGGCATTAATGCTTCTTTGATCCCGTAAGGGAATTGATACCAAGTGGCCAGTCAAATTAAAAAAGCTAGCGATCAAAATCTTACCCCCGCTTCTAGATCGCTTCACTTTGGTAGGCGTTGGCTCATTTTGAAACACCCAAACAGTCGACTGGCGCTTGGTTTCTGGGTCGTATTGATAAATCCAGGACTCATCACCTGTAACGATGTCGTAAACACGCCGAGACGAGCCTGCTTCAAATTTGTTAAGCATATCACGGCACCATTCCACCCGGGCCTGCTTCTGAGCATCGGTGAGGTTGTGCGGCACCCAGCGTGATACTATCCTCCTCACGCGAAGATGGCTGTGTAGAATCTCGTGAACGCTTCCCGATCCAATCTTCAATATGTGTTGAATCTCCTGATATGTAATTCGCCTATTGTCTTGGATTAAATTTTTCACTGCTAGCACGTTTTCTTCGGTAACAGCCGTCAAAGGGCGACCGCTTCTTTCGTCATCCCCCAAAGTTGGTCGACCGCGCTTGAATTCGTTATACCAACGATACACGGTTGCCTTGGAAGGGCCTTCATCCATGAATGCCATTTGAAGTCTATCGTACGATTCATCCGGTTTCAGGCGACACTTGAAATCGTATAAAATCATAGCTCTAAAATGTTCCCGGCGCAGATCCATATTTCAGTGAGACACAATACTTTGAATTAACTCGCAAAAAATGTGGAGGGAAATTTTGAAATTGGAACTTACTTATTTTTACTTATAAATAATCATATTTTCGAAAAACATAATAACTGGCCAGTCTCCCATATATAAAAACTTTTTTTCGCAATACTTTCTGAGGGGCCTGGTACAATCAGCCGGATTAACGTGCCTTGAGTATCAGCTTCACTCCAACCTTATGAGAGACAAATATCACCTTACGTGTACGTGTACGTCTACGTGCTTGGCCGCTGACTGTGACGAGACTGTTCTTGTCTGTCCTACCGCTCATTGCGTCACAAGCTTGACGTATTACTTGGCATAATTTATAAGATTCCCACTGTAATTGCCTTGCTGGTCTGGTGGTTGCAAGCGCCTCTGGTGAACACGAGAGTCCTAGGTTCAATTCTCAGATTGAGCAAAGTGTTGAGCAGGAATTTATCAGTAAAGACATTGATGTCAGTTTTTTAGATTTTCGTATGACTGGAGTTGCACGTATCTGTAAGTCATGAACAAACATGACATGAAATATTACGTAATGATGTTTGATTCCGATCTTTCGATGTTGACATTAATTTTGCACTGGCACACTATCAAACAATCAGGAAGGTAGTAACTTGACTGTTGTTCTTTAGCCATTTTATAATATGTATACATATTATATTAGCTCTTGGCCTAGAGCATGGCAGTTGCTAGTCACACAAGTGTAGGAATCGAAAGTACTTTTATCAAGATTTGTATGATTCATGGTTTTCCATATTGCAATTTATGCACATGTAGCGACCAACAAAAAAGCAACTTACTACAAAAAAATAATTTTTACAAAAAAAGAAACCGACTTCAAAAAACACTTAACGCACTAAAAAGTTAAAAATAATACTACAACCTACCTATATTAATAAACCTACCTAACCTACGATTAACCTATAATAAAATTTAATAATTCTTTAGAGTCGGTGCCAAGCAATATAATTAGAATTAATGAATGAATAAATATTTAGAAGCTGTAAGATTTATGTTTTGCTTTTTCTGGCCTTAGTCTGTATATAGTTATTTAGGTAGGTATCGTATACTTTAAAAGCATGAAACAAGAGTAATTGCACTCAAGAGTAATTACTCCGGTAACGCAGACTTATATGCGCCTATAAGATATCATCTGCAGGAATATATGCACTGAGGAGCAATTACTCTTGTTATTTTTACTTATAACCTCATATAAGCTAATATTTTATGGCCAATATAAGTAAATTTAATAATTTATATATCTGGTTTGGTTTTACATGAGCTTAAAAGTAAGTGTTAAATGAATTTCATATCCACATTTTAAAAATAATTAATCACCAAAATTATAATAGCACTCGGTAGGATAAAAGTTTCTCTTTATCGATTTATCGTGTGCCGTTTTAAACCTAGACTGATTTATATAGGCATTCCATAGTACTGTTATTGTCTAAGTAATCTCAAACAATCCTGGTTAAAACTTTTATGAAGCCACTTTTGCTTGTAACGACCAGTAGGTATAGGCGAAAACTGGTTTTGTCTACAAATATTGAAAATTGATTTAAATAAGTGGAAGCGGTTTAAAAAACTAGATCTTGCAAAAGAAAAGTAAAAAAAATCTAAAGAAATGTTAACCACAGTGAGCACCGATTTTTCAAATTAAATTGGTTAAGACCGTAACACGAATTCTAGCGAGGGTTCCGGACAAGATAATTATAGTACTGCTTTAAATGGAAGAGGTTTGGACTATGAAAGTACCACGAAAGTACGAAAGGACTGTGAGCGATATTGAAAGCGATAATCAGGAAGAACTTTCGGATTATAACAAAAATTTACAACTGCGGAATCTATTAAACACTGGGCTTTAGACTTCAATATTTCACAGGCTGCATTGAAATCTTTACTTGAAATTTTAAATATTTCATGACTATTAAAAATGTTTTGCGTATGACATGTATTTGCAAATGCGATTTCAGGGAACTTAACAAGGTCAAAAATGTGTATAAAATTGCATGTCAAATGTGTAATATATTTAGTCAAATAAGAACAATTTTTAAACTAATGTTTAACCTAGCACGTAGAACAAACTCTTAAAATATTACTTTAATTTCATCATCATCATCATTTCAGCCCAAAAGACGTCCACTGCTGGACATAGGCCTCCCCCAAGTGTCAAATTGACATTTTGGGGGGGTTTGGCATAATCGCCACGCTTGGCAGGCGGGTTGGCGATCGCAGTTAGGTTGTTACAAAAGCACAGAGAAAGCTGCTGCCCATTCTCTGGCAAATCCCTTAGTCGCCTCTTACGACACCCACGGGAAGATATGGGATGGTGCTATTCTTTACGTCCGACACCATACAGAGCAATACTAATAACTACTAATAACTACTAATACTTTAACTTACTTATCCATAAATATCAATCGATTTTCATCTGGGCATTGCGGAACCCTAATCGGTTACAATGGCGAATCTTCCTCGGTTTTGTGATAACCCAATATAGAACCAATATACTAATATTGGTACTATATCACACTTGTAAATGCTAAAAGTACTTATTTTAGCACTATATCGCACTTGGAAATGCTGACCAAGAAAATGGCAGCTGCCTACATAATATTTATTTAATATTAATTAAAACTAAAATGTAAATAAGCAAATTTCAAGAGGCGCTTTAAAATTTTGATCAAACCCATGATAGATTTCACAGAAAATTCAAGTTCCCCTACGAATAAGCTATAAAATACTAACAATTTGACAACAATAAAATTTTGTATAAGGTTGACATTAATAAATTCTGATTCATATAAATACTTAATCTCAAGATGTAATTTTTTTTTACAGAGTAAAACAATATGTGATACACTCACTTTGACTGTTCACAATATATGAGCTTAGAGAAGCATTTCTAGGCGCGTATTAATCTCACTTTTTACTAAAATTTACTTATATTGAGATTTACAGGAGTAATTGCATTGACGTAATTCAATTACAGGAGCAATATAGGCGTATATGGCATTTCAGCGGTCTAATATAAATACGTTATAAGTAAAAGTAGACTTATAAAGTGGGCCCTTTTCGCGACTTATATGCGGATATAAGTCTCATATAGTCCTCGATAAATTATGGTTCTAGGATAGTTTAAAAACCACTTTTTGCTAGTTGGGCGACTACCACTGTCGGGCAGTTGCCCGCCAGACACAACCCCTGTCTGGCCGGAGGATCCTCCCTTTTCTTAGGAGTATCGAGGAACTTTACACCCTGTTCCTCATACCCCTAAACTGGTGACCCCGAAATGGACGTCAGCGCAGCCTTCGAGCAACTTGACGTCGCACAGCCAGCCAGCTTCAAGCTGGTATTCCTGACCACCAGCATGCAGCGGAAACGCATTCCTGGCCAGCACCCTCAAGCCTCTCTTCAAGCGACCATGGCACAGCACACTGCACTTTCGGCCGGCCGAGAGCTTCTACCTCTCGGTCGACACCTCTCTAGCTGTCTACCACATCGCGGCGCTGCACCACGTCCGACGCACTGGAGCAAACGCAGCGCCGGCCCCGACTCACTGGGGTTCGCCTCACCACCGCAGACTGTTCCGACTCACAGTGAACAATGCGGCAACGAGCTTAAAACTGGCGTGGCAAAATACTTCAAGACTCATTCGACTACCGACCTCCGGTCTCCGGGGGGGAGTGATGTAGCGACCAACAAAAAAGCAACTGACTACAAAAAGTACTACACGGCCATCTATGACACGACGAAAGAACTAACATCAATTTCCTATATCTCACATGCAAAGTTTACATCGACTTCAGAGTATATAAAAAAACCCGACTATAACTGTCGGGCAGTTGCCCGCCAGACACAACACCTGTCTGGCCGGAAGATCCGCCCTTTTCAATGGAGTATTGAGGAACTTTACACCCTGTTCCTCATACCCCTAAACACATATGATTTTGATTTTGGAACAAATGTTGCAAAATCTGTACAGTAATTTACGTAACCCTGCCTTTTCATAACCTATATTTTCAGAGACAGTTTTCGGTCGAGCAGTTCCTTGAACATGATTTAATATGACAGATGGCCGATGATGATGTTATTCAAAATTTTGCTGTAAATTTGTTGGGTGAACTGTATGTGTGCATGTGATAGGAAGTAAGTATGCTTTGTGTTCGTGTGTTTGTGTTAGATGAAGTGCAGTGTGACGCATAGTCCTTTTGTAGTAGCCAGTCTGTTACTATGGATTTAAGTTTGTATATGTTTAAATTTGTAATATTTGATTATGAATATTTTTTTGGTATAATATGCATGTGTGTACAGTAAGTTGTAGTGTGAATTGATGTGTGGCAAAGGCAGTTTTGTGCTGGGTTCTTGGAAAGAAGATTTACTCGCTTATTTGGATTTGGCGGAGGTAGACCGACATGTGTTGTAAGAAGTAGTCGGAGCACATAGAGTTGCCGTACTCTCAGAACTTTACAATCAGAGTACAATTCTGTGATCAGGTTCCTGTAAGGTTTTTTAGTCACCCTGCTCATCATGACGACAGGCCGTGCCGACGGCGCGTTTGTGTTCCACGCGCGCCTCAAAGAGATGTCAGCAAATCGGAAGGGGTCCGAGAGGGCCGATGCCTGCCAGGGCTGCGGGTTGTTCGAAAGACATACCGTGGCCCTGGAACACAAAGGGCAAAGAAGGAACATGGGTGGGTTTTAGTCAGTCTAGTCTGACACTCCCTTCCTCTCCGCCCAGAGCGGGAGAAGTCATTTGATGATTTACCATCCTAAAAAAAAAAAAAAGGTTTTTTAATCATGACTTTGAGAAACTCTTTGTGCTTTTTCCACTCACAAAACACTAGTTTTGGTTGCACCACCCCACGCAGTTATGCAGTAACCAATAACTCACGGACACAGATCATAATAAACTATCTTCAGTGTGTCAATATTAGCCGAATCTTTAAGGAGCTTAAAGATGTGAGTAAGGTGCATTGTTCTTGTGGTAGCGTCTTCAACCTGTTTGTCCCATCTTAGGCCGCTACCAATTAATCAAATATGAAAGTCTACGGCACGCTTGGCGCAGTAGCTGAGCGATTGGCTGCTGCAGTGCGTGTGATGAGTTCGATTCCCGCACAGAACAAATATTTGTATGGCCTACAGGTAGTTCTTCCTAGTTTGGATGTCTGTATAAGTGAGTTTTTAACGGTTATGTAAACGCACCCACGATACAGGAGAAATTTCTAGAGAGGGGCAATTAGGTCATAGGACCCTTTTTACCCTGATAGTAAATGGCTGTATAACGTGAGGTCAATACACGGAAGCGCGATTAACGCTTGTGCGACTCACCTATAGTTCAAACGCACGCTTGTGCGATAAATTGTAGCTCGACATCACCCTAGTGCGAAAAACTGGAACGAAACCTGGTAAATAAATCCTAATGTCTCTTGGAACAAGTTTATTACATTATACAAGTAAATATTCGTTATAAAAGAGGTTCTTCAGGGATTTTTTGCTTTCAAGAGACTGTTTATTCATCTCAAAAGACTTTTGACTTCTAAAGAATCATTTAACATCATTTACAAAGAACTTTGGAAGACAAACCAAGTACATTTCCCAGAAATTCCAACGATTATAGGGTTAACGTTTCGGCATTTAAAAGTATTAGTAGTGTACGAGTCTCTAGATATCTCTTGGAGCGCTCCGTCAGACAAGTTTATATATATCCAAAGAAACTTGGTACAGTTGCGAAGAAATCCGAGGACGCTCAGATTCTCGGAAGCTTTGTTCTATAACGTTGGGCGTCTGAAATTACGTTTTTAACTAATTATATATATATATATATATATTTAATTTAATTTTAAATGAGATTTGGTTTAATGGTACAAGTTTGGCTCACAAACGTAAGAAAAAATCTATACTTTATCATTATCAAGGTGTCTTGAAAATCGAAAAGCAAAAACAAAGCTCTTATATTTTTAACTTGTCCGTTTGTTTATTATTTATTTAATTCCAACAAATTATCAGAGTTCAACAGTCATCGAATTATTAAAAATACTTTTTATCTTCTCCATCACAATTGAAACAAAATGCTTGTAAGCATTTTTTCACTTTTATGCGATAAAAGGATCGGCTGTGTCTTTTCAAACTTTTCTTTGGAGTGCTTTATTTTTGCTTAGCATCGTTTATAAAATAAGCGAGTGGCCGAAGAGACTTCGCTCAACTTCGGCTTTCGTCGGGCTCCCAGTTTACCGGTGCCGTGTCTTGGTGCTTTAATGACTTTCAGCCACTAATTTAATTTAAATTTTCTTGATTACTTTCTCGTCTTTGTTAATACGACAGAGTTTTTCTAAGAATAATCCAATTTATGTTAATTTTGGGTGTTATGTTTGGGCCGTGTTGTTAATTTCTTACTTGCATTCAGACAGGTGCTAATCCTAACGCATATTTAATTTTGGGATTGAATTAATTATTCAACATTTTGTTTTGGGTTTGTTTTGAAATTAATATTTTGTTTAATCTGTTTCATCTATATTGTCTAATCTATCATTATTTGTGAGTTATGTGTCAATTTATAAGGTAATTAGGTTTGTATTAAATACAGATTGATTTCGTATTTATAAAATTAATCAAGCGAAAGCCAACCTCAACAAAACATAAATTATACGAAGACTTATAAAACATTCTAAACAAAATCAATTCGAAACCAACATTCTAATTTCAAATCAATACTGCCGACTTTGACATAGAACAAAAAAAAAAGAATAAAGAGATAAAAGAACAATAGAGGTTGTCTATGTGTAGTAAATATCTGATGTTGAGTCGTGCGTGCACGGAACGCAGACTGGACAAAAAGGATTACAGTGTCCACAAAAGGAGGTTTTTATGAATATCCATTTTCAGGATAAAGGCTCCTGAAGCAAAAGAGCATGAAGATAAGGGTGTGTTTTAGTAATAAAATTTAGGATTTTTTTGATGAATAATTTATTTTTATGGCCACTCAGAGTTATTCTAATTCGGAGAGCGTGGCTTATCAATTGATGTTTATTATTTTATAGTGAATTTTAATGTGAATGAGTAAGTAAAGTTCTTTTTCGGGACTTTAAGATATTAGGGAGGTATAGTAATAATTATATCATAGAAAGAGACTGGGGCCAGCACATGAAACACTGATTATGCTATCGCATGGATATTGCCATTTTAACGTATTTATTGCGTGACAACAAAAACAAAAGCTATTGGTTGTTTTTACTTCAACTTCTGTAATAAAAAAAATTAAGAAAGAAAATATTTATTGGACACTCACAGGGCACAGAATAAAAATAAAGATTAAAAAAAAAGATTCTTTGGTTTCCATATTGCTAGTACTTATTCGCAGTTAATGTTTTTTTAACGGAACAATGAACCTACGGCTTAGTGTCATGCCATTAATTAAAATTCTGCCTAAACAAGACAATTTATAGTTTTTGTTATCGAGATAAGGCTCAAATTAATACGAAATACTTTTCACTCTGTTCAAAAGTTTATCTACCAAAATGATAATAAATTAAAGTTGTGGATTAAACTATCAAAGTATCGTCGGATGAACTTTTAATTTAGAGATGCTTTCTTGTATACTTAATTGCAGCTGTCACTTCATATTATTTTGTTAATTTGTGTTTCATTTACGTAACTTATTATGTACTTAATTAACTTAGTAACTAGCAGATGAATTTATTAATATGAAAATAAAAATCACCGTAGATTACAAAGCCTAAAAATGTCTTGTTACACTCGTTTTCTTTTGTTGTATAAAATATGTAAAATAAAACCCTGTCCGATCCGAAAGGGGCCATATTGGTATCCCAATTACATAAACAAATAAAATAACGAAAATAAAATATTCATGAAAGTTAATTTGATGATAATTAATGATAATGATGAATTTTAAAATCACGATTTTGTTGCCCAAATTAGCACCATTTCCACGAAATGCAGCAACTTTTAAAAATGCGATAACACCATCATAGTTGTTGTAAATTAATTCGTATTAAAACAAGACCTTATAATAAAGAAAGAAAAACAGTCATAATTCTAAAAATAAATTTTAAAATTATGTGTAAAATTGTGTTTTCAAATTGTGTGTTTTTGTTTTTGTTGTGAACCAATAAAATTAAATTTTAAAATTATGTCAGTTTTGGGTAAATGTTATTGTGATTGCAATTATAGAGATTACGACACACGTTTTGTGGTTCCGCGATGTTCCACGGTGCAGTCCGAGCGTACGTTTCAACATTTGTGCAACCGTGTGTACGCTACACTGCCCAGTGTTGACGGCCACGAAACGCATCACGCTGATGTAGGTCCACCGCGAGTGAATGATGTTAACATTGAAGAGCAGTTGCATAAATCGAACACAAATGTGCTACAAAGCGTCCGTGCTAACCTTGTGCGATAATGCCCGAGCTGTATCATTGTTGGAGGCAGAAACATGGAATAGAATATCCGTCACAGCCATCGCATAGGCGTCTTCTAAACTAATATTATAAAGAGGAAAGATTTGATTGTTTGTTTGTTAGCATTGAATAGGCTCCGAAACTACTGGTCCGATTTGAAACATTCTTTCAGTGTTAGATAGCCCATTTATCGAGGAAGGCTATAGGCTATATATCATCACGCTACGACCAATAGGAACGGAGCAAAAATGTTGCGAAAACGGGGAAAATGTGACGCAAACAAAGTTGCGCCGGACAGCTAGTCATCGAATAATCTTACACACGATCTAAACTCGAACGACATGATCAGCAAAAAAGTTTTTTCAGAGCTGATGACAGACATTACCGGTTCTTGGCTTTATGACATCAACATCCCGCCGCCGGCCTTACCTCCGTATTGCCATGTAAGTTTCCAAATTTTATTAAATTTTCATTTTTTAGGGTTCCGTACCTCAAAAGGAAAAAACGGAACCCTTATAGGATCACTTTGTTGTCCGTCCGTCTGTTTGTCTGTCAAGACCCTTTTTCTCAGGAACGCGTAAAGGTATCAAGCTGGAATTTATATCGAATACTTGAGTCTACTGTCCCTTGAAGCTGTGAAAAATTCAAACTTCTAAGCCAACGCAATCAAAAGATACAGCCGTTTATGTCGCAAATTTTCGACACTCGCAAGGGAATCAAAACCTACAGGGTACTTCCAGTCGACCTAGAGTCTTGAAATTTGGCATTAAGCAACGTCTTATAGCACAGATAAAGGAATAATTCCTTAAACCGTAAAATTTTATTTACATCATATAATAAACATATTTTTAATAATTTTAAACTTACCACCCCTTTCCTCATGAACGCGTAGAGGTATTAAATTGAAATTCATATCAAATACTTAGGTCTCTAATACCTTTAAACTGTAACAAAATCGAACTTCTATGTCAACGCAATCAAAAGAAACAGCAATTTAAGCCGCATATTTTCAAACTCGCAACTACTCGCAAGGTACTTCCAGTCGACCTAGAATGTTGAAATTTGGCAAGAAGCACTGTTCTATTACACATAAAAAAGAAAAAATCCGAAAACCTTTAATTTTTTATTACATCACTTTTTTTTATAATTTCCGCGACTTCGTCCGCGCGGAATAGTTACTTTGGGCTAACACTAACTTTTACCCGCGACTTTGTTTGTGACGGACTTCTCTCCGTGGCGGAGAAAAAAGTACGCTCCGCGAATAAAATGTCCACCACGGATTTACCGCAAACTCAACGCACACGTTGTACGATCATTTGTTGCCCGGAAATGTAGAGAAGTGCACGCTATGGAAGCAAATATTCAGAGGTTACGTTGTGATGCAATTTACATGAAGTTTAAGAAAAAGAGAAGACATTTTAAAAGAAAATACTGGGTCCATCCCCTTATATCGGATCTCGTCACTCTCGAACGCACAACGCGGAATAAAGTCCGTCATGTGCGTTGCTTCGCCTAGCCACACGAGTTCTATTTTTTTCGGGGACTCCCCTGTACTTTTGTCCGGTCCGCTCTCTGCAAGTTCTCGGTTATTCGGGGGACTTTTTGTACGCGGTACTTTTAATCCCTCGTTTGCGTTACTCGATACAGTTGTAAGCGATCTATTTTAGCGGACAAAAAAATCCGCGGACAAAAAACCGTCGTCTGCGCAGGCTATATATCATGTAGATTGTTGGTTCTCCTCAAAAAACCTCAAAACTAATGTTACTTATTTTAAAGTACTTCTGTGTACTCTATATTTTTAGTTTTGTTTCCTTTCGGCAGAAGTAGATATTGATTTTCACCAGAACCAGATCTCGGTAGGGCAACACATAGTTGCCCGTGCGAAAAACACTCTTGGCGTAAATCTCATGACTGGCCGGCCTTGCACATCATAAACGTGCGCGCAGTTCTTGATCATTATTTTGCTAAGATGTTATTTTAAAGCTGCGATATCTCCCTAAGTTGTTCATTGAAATCGAATGATGCAAAGGGCAATTTTGTTATAAATGAAATATTTGTGATGGATAACGTATTTATTTGGATAAGGATTAATATCATGTTTTTAAAAACACCTTCGAAAAGAATGCATTATTTTAGAACAAATTTGGTTAGCCTAAAAAAGGTTTTAGTGATTTAACCTATAAAGATACCAAAGATACCTTATACAGCATGATTTTTTAGTCACCGTCCAAATTTAGACATTAATCTTTGGCGAAAACCATTGAATACGTGTTTTTTCTTTTAGTATCACTCAATACAAAAATATTGATATACCATGGACACCGCCGCGCCATGCGTAGGTACACGCTGCTGGGTAACTACGCGGGCTGGCCGCCCCCGCCCCATTGAATGTTTGCGCGGCAAGTGTAGTATTTTTAACGTAACTTAGTGACCAGGCAGAGCGGATATTTTTTCGAGAAAATGATTTCATATGAAATATGAAAATTTCACATATCGTTTTTTTTTTCAAAAATGGAGTTAGTGAATGATACATAATGCCTAGAAAAAATTTGGACGGTGACTAAAACATCTTGCTGTATATGCTGTCGCAAACTTTTTTTAGAACTTATAAAGGGGAACAATTCAGTCATACATGATTTTTGAGAAACTTTAACCGTTGACGCTGCGCATGCAGCGGAAGCTCTCAAAAGGATGTAAAAACCCGATTTTGATACATTTTTCATTGCTGCTCCGCTCTTTTTTGTTGTAGCGTGATGATATATAGCCTATAGCCTTCCTCAATATATGGGATATCTAACACTTAAAGAATTTTTCAAATCAGGAACTACTTGATCAGTAGTTCCTGAGATTAGCGCGTTCAAGCAAACAAACTCTTCAGCTTTAATATTATATAAAATAATATATATTAATATTAGTATAGATAGATATATAGATTACCCTTTTCCAATTTGAAACTCATATATAAAACTTAGGTCTGATTGCCTTTACGGAACCCTTGGTGCGCGAGTCCGACTCGCACTTGGCCGGTTTTTTTTTCTGTCAGCGAGTTTTTTCTCTTGTTATCCATAAATGATCACATACATAGAGTAATTGACACCTAACAATAACATATATTGTGTAGTTGTAAGTTACGCAATCTATCTTCTATCTGTCTATGTTTATAAAATACAATAAATGTTTCTATCTACATACCTACGTTCGTTATAGACTGATACCATCCAACCAATGTGCCCCAAACCAGTTTCATTAGAAAGGCAATAATGCAAAAATGGTATTGGCCACTAAAACGATGAAAAAAAAGTGAATAGATAGGAAAAAGTGCATTGCAACGTATGCTGGGTACCGCTAGTATAATAAAAAAATGCACAACCTGACACTTACCTGCAAAGTTGGATTTCGCGGGCTACCTTGGCGCAGATTTTCCTTAAAAATCAAAATCAAAATATTTTATTTTACATAGGCCTATATGGGCACTTATAAAACGTCGACAAAAGATGCACGGTTCGGGTTGGTCGTTTCCTATGGAGAAGAACCGGCAAGAAACTCCATGGTTACTCTTTTAAAATCATTTGGTTTTACAATATTTGAGTGTTACAGCGTTAGTACATAACTGTGGGAGGACAGCGTAGGCCCGACAATAAGTCGTTGCTTACTACAAAAGGTAGAACAAGACAATAAAAAAATAAAATAAAATAAAAAAACTAATTTACAAGGCCTACAATGTCCACACATTCACAAAAAATAGGTAATTGAAAAAGAATCTATACAAAAGTAAAAATAAAACATTATAAGAACACTAAATTAAACAATTGACACAGATGTTGTCATCAGTGCTGTAACTATTCTGAACAATTAATGAACGGTGCAATTATTTGAAAGCTACTGTAAAACATCTGAATAATAAAAAGAATGGAAAAGATAAAATTGGGAATAGTTAGAGACGACCACACATTTGTGTCGTTTATGAGCTACCAGGGAAGCCGCATGAGCAGAAGGAACTAGAGCCAAACTTCTTTATCTTCAACGTAGTCCTTAATTTTGTAATATGCTTTTTTAATTAGGACACGTTTGATGCAATTTTTAAACTTTCCATCAGTCAGTTCCGTAACTGACTTTGGCAACTTATTATAAAAGCGTATACTGTTTATAAGAAAAGACTTGCTAGTTTTTGTTAATCTAAATTTGGGTATTACAATTTCGTGTTTACTGCGTGTGTTTATATTATGGAAGTCGCTTCTAATTTTGAAAAGCCCTCGGTTTTTGCGGACATATAAAATACATTCTAAGATATAAAGTGAAGGCAGAGTCAGTATATCGATCTCTTTAAATTTTTCTCTGAGGGACTCGCGAGGACCCATTTTATAGATCGCGCGGACTGCCCTCTTTTGCAATATAAAAATTGAATCAACGTCTGCTGCCGATCCCCACAGCAGAATGCCATAAGACATAATACTGTGGAAATAAGCGTAGTATACTAACCTAGCTGTGTCTACATCAGTTAACTGCCTTATTTTCCTAACTGCATAGGCAGCTGAGCTTAACCTCCCCGAAAGAGTTCTAATGTGTGCGCCCCACTGCAGTTTAGAATCGATAGTAATCCCTAAGAATACAGTTTCCGCGATAACATCGAGTTTTTCGCCGTCAAGATTTAGATGAAGGTCACGTTGTGTTACATTTGGTAAAGAGAACTTTAGACATTTAGTTTTGTTCGTATTCAGTAAAAGATTATTAGCTGCGAACCATTTCGAGAGAACAGTTAGACTTTCGTTGACATGTTTGACTTCTGTATCTTTTCTATGAATTTTAAAAATTAGCGAAGTGTCATCAGCAAATAGAATTATATCCGATAATTTGGCCATCATATAAGGGAGATCATTAATATAAACAAGAAATAGGAAAGGGCCAAGAATTGAACCTTGGGGCACGCCCATCTTGACTAAAGACCCGGAGGATGTCGCCCCATTTACACTTACCTTAGGGTAGATTTTCAATTCCTTTATACAAATTAAAAAAGAAATGGCTAACTAAAAGATGCTTACAATCTCTTTCTATTCATCGGAAGAGACTGTGTAATTGGTCAATTAAAACAGCCCGGTGTACCGTACTTCATGCGAAAAGCCTACACAGTACACAAAGATACCCGTGATTCATTCTATTGGCTGTAGGGCAATTTGTGGTGCCCATTAAAATGCACTACACGTACAATGCAATGTGAAACATTTGAATATGGATAAATATGTATAGAAATGTTGGTATGGTGGTTATCTTTTCATGGATAGTTCCATGATGATAATTAACCGTACCAACAATTTAATATAATTTTATTCAAATTTGTGGAAATGTAAAGATATTATTTTTATGAGGGATTTAATTACAAAGACGAAATAATTTGTATGCCTGTAGTTGAGGTTCTGTTTGGAGGACCATAGGATGATAATTTCAGGATACACGGAGAAATTCCTGCAGGATGCGATCGAAACTGCAGGAAACCGCTTGTCTATTCAAATTATATAAATACACCATTCTGTATAGATTTCGTTTTTATCGTAACACTTGAACTATGCGTCACTCAAACCACAATTTAATTCAATATACATTTATTTTATGTGTTTTACATTCTGCGGCATTTTATCCGATTTAAAAATATTGTTTGTGTGTGCCAGGAATATTTGATCGCTCAACGGTTTACATCACATTTTTTTTTGTGGCCAGAGATTGTTTTTTTTTATGAAATCCAAAACTCTATATCGGAATTCGATTTTGCCTAATCTTGATTCAAATAAAAAATGATAATAGCCTGATAATAATAATGATCACAATAGCCTGTAAGACGCGCCGTGGCGCTATAGATGCTCCTGATCTGCTTGAAGTGCGGGCGCACTTCTTTGTCCCAGACTATTACTGCCGGGGAAGAAAGCACAGGCTGTTTGCCGTGCCTTCATGTCGTACTGTTGCACGTGCTAAGTCGCCAATTACTCGAACTCTGGCCACGCTTAATGATCTCTTGGAGTCTTGTCCAACTAGCGATCTGTTTGCGGATGGATGGATGAAGATTTTATTGGTATATCAGAAGTACTGTGAGAGGAATTTATGAGTGTTGTTAACCTCCTTTTATTTCATCATTTCAGCCGAAAGACGTTCACTGCTGGACATAGGCCTCCCCCAAGTGTTGCCACATTGACATAACATGGGGCGTTTTGCCATAATCGCCACGCTTGGCAGGTGGGTTGGCGATCGCAGTACGGTTGTACCAAAAGCACAGAGAACGCTGCTGCCCATTCTCTTGCAAGTCCCTTTATCGCCTCTTACGACACCCACGGGAAGATATGGGATGGTGCTATTCTTTACATCCGACACCATTCAGAACAACCTTTCATTCATATCATGTTTTTTAAAAGTTACAATTTAATTTGCTTTAATTTGTAATTTTGTACATTTTAATATGTGTAATAATTATCATTTTAATTTTAGTTACAGTAATTGGTGGTAAACCGTTGTAATTAAATAAATAAATGATAATGATGTGATTAATTTGCTATAGAGACGCTCTGAGAGAAAAAAAAACCGGCCAAGTTCAAGTCGGACTCGCGCACGAAGATACCATTATTTATGTAAACGAGCAAAAAAAATCGCTTTTTTGTATTAAATAAAGAAATATTTATTTTATTCTATCTTTAGTATTTGTTGTTATAGCGGCAACAGAAATACATAATCTGTAGAAATTTTAACTGGCTAACTTTCTCGATTCATGAGATACAACCTGGTGACAGACGGACTGACGGATGGACGGACAGACAGTGAAGTCTTAGTAATAGGGTCCCGTTTGAGCCTTTGGGTACGAAACCCTAAAAATGATAATGAAGATAGATTGAATGAATTAAGATTGCATCTCGTATTAAAATACGAGATGTAATCTTCAGTATCACCCATCTATTTATTATCTAGCTTACACCCGCGGCTTCGCCCGAGTGGATTTTGGTAACAGTCCCACAGGATCTTACGACCGGAATAAAAATTGATATTCTATGTGTTAATCCAGGTTATAAACTATCTCCAGCATCTACCTAGCCTTTTCCCAATAATGTTGAGGAGCTTGTGGCTAAATAATAACAGCCGCACACGTCGATCTTTAAGATTAAGCCGTGCTTACCAAGATTGGTCCTTGGTTGGGTGACCATAATTACATACCGAGTTTCCTCCGTGCCTCGGAAAACACGTTAAGCCTTTAGTCCCAGCTGTCATTTGTAGATTTTGGACAGTCGTTACGAGTAGTCAGAAACCAAAAATCTGTCATCCAGTCTTACCAAGGGGTATCGTATTACCCAGTAACTGGGTTGTGGAGGTCAGATAGGCAGTCATTCATTCATTCATTTCAGCCCAAAAGACGTCCACTGCTGGACACAGGCCTCCCCCAAGTGTCGCCATAGATAGGCAGTCGCTTCATGTAAAATACTGGTACTCAGCTGCATCCAGTTAGACTGGAAGCCGACCCCAAGATAGTTTGGGAAAAGGCTAGGTAGATGATGTTGTGATTGGCTTCCAATCTAACAGGATCCAGCTGAATTCGAGTATTTTACATAGAGAAACTCCCTATCTAGGTTATAAACTATATGTGTGCCAAATTTCATCCAAATTCGTTCAGTAGTTTTCACGTGAAAGAGTAACAAACATCCTTCCATCCATTCATCCTCACAAACTTTCGCATTAATAATATTAGTGGGATGGTGAGAGGAAGATTAAGAAAATCCTAGCTGTATTTCAGGTTAACCTATTTTTTTTTTAAACGTAGCTCCACTGTGAATTTCTCCTGTATCGTGGGTGCGTTTACAAACATTTAATCTCACATACACAAACAGCCAGACCCCAAATAACAATAATATCTGTAGGCCATACAAATGTTTCGCGTGGGGATCGAACCTGCAACAAGCAGCGCTGCAGTCGATCGCTCAGCCACTGCGCCAACCGTGCCGTCAAATGTTGCTTTAATGTCACCAAAACCTATGCAGATAGACGTACTGTTTTCCTCATTGACCAGTGTCTATGGACTCATTACTTTGGCACTTCGAGACTCATCATTGGCTTACATAAACAATAATGATATTTGGGCAGTCGCGCTCGTGTTGCGGGTATTAATCGTCCATTATTCTATGCACGGTTATTTTTGATAATATGAATTTTATAGACGTGCGAATTTTTTAACGAGTAGAGTATATGTTTTGTTTTGTACTACGAGTATGTCTGTACTCAATAATAATTAATACTCGTACTTACTTCACTTTTTAGGCTTCCGTACCCAAAATGTCAAACGGGACCCTATTACTGAGACTTCGCTATCCGTCCGTCCGTCTGGATGTCACCAGTCTGTATCTCATGAACCGTGATAGTTAGCCAGTTGAAATTTCTACAGATAAAAATAAAAACTGGATAAAAACAAGATAGAAACTAAAAACAGAATAAAATAAATATTTAAGGGGCCTGCCATACAAAAAGTGTTTTCTATAAATAATGGTACGGAACCCTTCGTGCGCGAGTCCGACTCACACTTGTCCGGTTTTTTGTTCATCATTAGCCTAGCCTTTTCCCAAACTATCTTGGGGTTGATTTCCAGTCTAACCGGCTGAGTACCAGTATTTTACATGAAGCGACTGTCTATCTGACCTCCACAACCCAGTAACTGGGTAATACGATACCCCTTGGTAAGACTGGATGTCAGACTTTTAGCTTCTGACTACTCGTAACGACTGTCAAAGATCTACAAATGACAGCCGGGACCAACGGCTTAACGTGCTTTCCGAGGCACGGAGGAAACTCGTTATGTAATTATGGTCACCCATCCACAGACCTACCTCGGCAAGCAAGGCTTAACCTTAAAGATCGACCTGGGCGGCTGTTATTATTGAGCCACGAGCTCCTCTCGTCCGGTTTTTTGTTATTTAGCAGATTAATAGGATAGTCATAATTCATAACTTCACGCCGGTAATCCATGAAGGGTCAGGGAGAAGTGGTATATGCTGCCCTAATGACGAAATGCGCGTGTATTATTGTATACATACACCCACATATTCCAGTCATATTTAGGTCCCATATTATAGGGAGCGAACCTATTTCCATCAACGGGGTACGAATTAAGACTCGGTACTGCTACTGAGAAATTCCTGATGTAAAAACCTAATAGCACTTTCCCCGACCTAGGAATCGAACCCGAGACTTCATGTTCAGTAGTAGCGCAACTAACTAACAAACCAACGAAGCAATCGCTAAAAGTCATGCTCTGAATTCCCTGCTACTGAATAGTGCACGTATTGCACATATTCAACGATATTATATTATGATCATCGTTTTTCATTTGTTTCTACTGTTTTTCCAATAGAATTCCCGAGTCGCTATTCACATCGCCGCTCGCCGCTTCACCGTTGCAATGATCGCGTTGCTTCAGATTGGTTCCCGACCAGCACCATTCCGACTGGGTCTCGCCATTACTATAGATAGAATTCTAAATAATATCGTTCAATTTAATCAGTCTTTACCAGTGGTTACTACTTCTTCGATATCGAGCTACACGATAACTGCCAAATGCTTGCACTAACTGGACATCATCATAATCATCACTTCTGCCGAAAGACGTCCACTGCTGGACATAGGCCTCCCCTAAGGGTCGCCACATTGACATAAGGGGATTTTGCCATAATCGCCACGCTTGGCAGGCGGGTTGGCGATTGCAGTACAGTTGTTACAAAAGCACAGAGAACGCTGCTGCCCGTTCTCCGAAAAGTCCTTTAGTCGCTTCTTACGACACCCACGGGAAGATATGGGATGGTGGTATTCTTTACGTCTGACACCATAAAATAGGGTTCTGCCAGTCTATTGAATATGTGATTCTTTCTTCAAAAGACCATCACGTCACTTGCCCCTGTTTGACTTGACTAATTTCTGGACTTTAAAGGGACAGTGACAGATCTCTAAGTTTATTTCAGCTGTTACTTCTCAGAGGAGATCGTGGCTAAATAATAACAGCCGCACGGGTCAATCTTTATTGTTAAGCCGTGTTTGCCGAGGTTGGTCCGTCGATGGGTGACCATAATACCGAGTTTCCTCCGTGCCTCGGAAATCACGTTAAGCCGTTGGTTCCGGCTGTCATTTGTAGATTTTTGACAGTCGTTACGAGTAGTCAGAAGCCAAAAGTCTGATATCCAGTCTTACTAAGGGGTATCGTATTACCCAGTTACTGGGTTGTGGAGGTCAGATAGGCATTCGCTTCGTGTAAAATACTGGTACTCAGCTGCATCCGGTTAGACTGGAAGCCGACCCCAAGATAGTTTGGGAAAAGGCTAGGCAGATGATGATTACTTCTCAAAGTAGTCAGATACGAAACACCGGCCCCATCTAGTTTTAAAACATAACATGATGTGACATGCAAAAGTGTATTTTAAAACCAATTTACAGGAATAAATATTATTTATGATATATTAGCTCAAAGTATACACGCTGTGTAACTGGGTAATGAATCTAGCATATTAAGATCATAATCGAGATTTTTTCCGCTTTAACAAGTCAAATGTTTCATACAATAAACATCGATTTCCACTCTGTAAAACGTATAGCTCATGCTGTGCAAAAATAGTTTGTAAATGAATCCTCTAATGGGGTTAAATGGTATTTACTGCACAGAGTGCTCCAATAGTACTTTAAGGTACAGGCTATGTATACTAACTGCTCAATATTTATTAAACAACAACTTCTTACACTACTAGCAATATACATATTGCTAGCTTGTATATTCGTTAGAAAAAATAGGCACCTTTTCAGATCTAATATCGAGCTAAATGAAAACTAAAACCGACGGAACAGGAATAGATTAATACTACCCATCACAAGCTTAAAAGTTCGGGAAAAGCCCACACTCAAAACTAGCTAATATCTTTAATAAGCTGCCTGAAAAATTAAAATCCCTACCAAATGACTGCATTTTCTCTAAACAGTTGAAATCTTTTGAAGAAAGGCTACTATACCATAGAGGAATTTAAAACTGACAAATCGTAAATCGATCGACTCTGTAATAATATTAACTTGACAAAAATGTAATAAAATAATGACTACATTTTAAAATAATATTAATAAATGATTGATTAATGTTTTGTCTAATTAATGTAATATTTGTAATGTAAATAATTTTAATGTAATATTTGTAATGTTTCTTTTTTTTAATGTAATATAATTGTAATAATCAGAATCAATACTATGTTTATTATGTACTTAACCTTATTAACCCCATCCGAATCCTTTGGTCCCGTTTGAGGGCCCCTTTTGGGCATCGCGCATTACGTGATCGCTGACGTCATTGATCCCTACTTTACGTACGATTAGAGTTTAAGTTTGCCTGTATGAGGGTAACCCATTTGGGTTCCTCGGGGTCTTAACGGCGGATGATGTAACTAACCCATATGGGTTCCACGGTGCAATTGCAGGGCCCTTACAGGGTGCATGTCTTAATACTGTCATGAAATTGTAATGCATGCCTACTATCCAGTGTTTTACATGTGAGCAAATCAATAAATAAATATACCTACATATATATTTTTTTTCCTCTTTGTTGCTTTGTTTTTTTTTTCTATGTTGCTTCACCACTACGAATATCAAAGAAACTTATGTAAATTCCTGAAGATAATCTATAAAGTCTATTCTATCTATCTAAAGCATCTCAGTAGTAATCCTGATTAGCATATGAACTCCATTAATCCAATTTATGCGCGCTCATAATGTATTTTGCAAAATCTAGAATAATGTTAATTAGATAGACAAAAACCGTTCTTACTATATTGGTTTTAGATTTAAGGCTTGTTGGGTCATTATTGTGTGATCATGTTACTTTCAATCCGAGCATCTAAAACTGTTGCAAATAACTAATTGTAAAAACAATGTTATTTTTTTTTCTTTTCACATTGAATTTTAACTTTGATATATCTAAATTGATTTTATATTTGAATTCAATAAGACATTGAACTTAGATTCGATTTCAAAGAACACGGTTCAGTTATTTGAAAAACAAACTTTGAAATGCGATAGGCATGTTTGATTGAATTTATTCATTTGTTTATTTACACTTCAATCTAAAAACTATTCCCTCAAGTAAGATGGAGCGACGATGTTCAGGGCTGAGAGAGCTAAGTGAAAAAAAAAAAACTATTTATACCAAGAAGTCTTTGGACTGTTGTAGACTCATGATAGTGTTTCTAAATAATTATAAAGCCTATATTATGACTGGCTTTATTATATTAGACTGGGCTGGCTATGTGTGCCTTATGTCCGACGAGCTGTAGTCCGAAATAACAGCGATGTGCAGCCCTGACACAGCCACAAACCAACGCGGTAGACCTCGCAGGAGATGGCTGGACGAGCTGGACAGCACCACCGACCAGTGGCACTGGATCGAAGGATTTCGAAGTCATTGTGACATCTCCCTGTACCCAGCAAGTGGGATGACACAGTTGCTAACAGCAACAGTATAGTTATTATATAGCTACGCAGATAGGTGAAGTCTATAATAACCAGCACTGCAAGTTCTTTATTCTCCGTTTAATTTTGTATTAGGTCCACCAATCCATGAAATATCGTGTTAAGGCCTCTTTAATCCTAAGTCCCATATAAACTGTTGTCTATAACCCCTGTGAATGTTATTCTTCTTCGTTTATCTTCGGCCGCCGGCGGTATGAAAAGGTCCGGTCGTGTGTTCTGGCTTGTTTTGTTTAAGTTGGAGATATACGAGGTCATCGGCGCAGATGTGACCTTTGGATGTTAAGTTTTGGGATCACTATCGCACTATCATATTATCTAAGTAAATGTTAAACACCCATGGTAAGAAAAGGTTGAGCAGTCATCTTTTTCTTTATTTGTATGCTAGCTGTCCCGCGCGACTTCGTCTGTGTCACATTTTCCCCGTTTTCGCAACGTTTTTAGATGAAGGTTGGAGAAGATTCCAAAATATTCGGACACGTAGTATAATCAGTAATCAGAATTCTGGCCACTTCTTTATGACAGGGAGTGAGCTGTAATTAAGTTAGAAAATAATAATGGAAATTCTATGCAGCATTGCTTTTGCTTGACCAGTATTAATTGATGTATTAAAGAAAATAACCTCAGATCATCATAATCATCTGCCTTGTATATCTGATATCCATAATCAAGTTAGTACTGGGTAATACGATACCCCTTAATAAGATTGGTAAAGTAATCAAATATGAATTTCAGTAAAAGCAGTCGAAACTTTAAATTGCCTTCTGGGCTGAAGGCGTTGTAATAATAATGTATGCCATTAAATATTCCGAAAGGCTCTTTGTGTTCGTGATAATGACATCCAGTTATTAAAATTTCATACGAAAGAACTTTTGGATTTATTTTCTACAATACTTTACTTGCGAACGGCACGAAAAAGGATAATTATAGTCTTAGCAATAACAATGTTTTTGTTAGTTTCAGTCCTGGAGCTATGTGCATTTTTATTTCACACTGTCTCGCTCTAAGTAAAGATTTTTCTTTATATTTTTGTGATCAAGAAGGTAGTAGCGTTAAACCGTCTGTTTGTTATTAACAACTAGAACTTCTCAAAATATTTTGGTCATCCATTATAATCAATCAGTTATGCCATTCAGGAAGCTTGTCCTTAGACTGTTTTTAATTTTCATCTTAAAGATTAACATATTGAGTTGTTTTTTGTGTAAACACTGCTGTAATAGTCATGTTTCATGGAACCTTACGCATTCGGCCAGGACTTATCAAATAAAACAACTACATAGGAAAAATACTTTATATAAATTTATACGACAACCCATTTTAAATTTTACATAATTATAATTTATTATACACAATATTGAAATATAATTTATAATCGAGCTGTAGCGAGAAGTATACACTAATATTTAGTTATTAAAATGTTTTACCTGAGTAGTATGTACAGTATTAGGTACTACTGCGTACGTGTAAGACAGGCACACTGGTATGACAAAATAAGGGTTGAAATAATTGAGTCTAGAAAGGCTTTGTGGGCTATTTACTATCCGAAATAATTATTTTTTATGCTGTTAACACACCATCAAGTAACGCTTTCTCGCTGTATTGAAATCACTCTTATACATACATATTGTGTTGATATTAGCAGGGAAATAAATATTTCAGTACTTTAAGTATTTACACGCACCATGCATGAGACTTAGATAGAAAAAGGAGTAAATGATAGCATACGAATGACAGAGGAGAATGGAGGAGACGTGTTGCGCCGACCCCAAATAAAATGGGACAAGGGCAGGATAATGATGATGATGTTGATGAATGAGACGTAGATTTCTAACTAGACACTACTTATAGTGGTTGTTCCCGAAGGGAAGCCGGTAGTAATCGTATTATTAGGCACCTTCGGGCCTAATACCTACTGCTAGTGTTAAAAATGAAAATGACAGTTAAAACTTTCTAGTTCCGCGATTTTATATATTTATTTTAAGTAGTTCTGAGAAGTTTTGCGGAATGCAGGCGCTATTGTTTCGATTGATAAAACAATAAATTGGTTCTGATATCGATCGGTGTGCTAACAGCAGTAAAATTATTCATTAGAATTTCTAATAAATTTCATCTTTGCCTTTTTACATTCATTTTAAAACGTTACTTAACACGATTTTCGTGGGAGCATGATGGACACTTTAAAAAATAAGTTACAGATTGAACCATTATATTCCGATTCCGATTCTGTACTTGATCTTAATCTTTATCTTAAACTGTCACTTATACAATATCTTCCGTGATTTTAAATTATTATTAACTCCCGATATTTCGACGCTGTTACAAGCGCCACGATCGCTTAATTATGGCGCTTGTCTTTTCAACTATTATGAACTCCCGATATTTCGACGCTGTTGCAAGCGCCGTGATCGGTCAATTATGGCGCTTGTAAATAATGAACTCCCTATATTTCAAAGCTGTTGCAAGCGCCATGTTCGCTTAATTATGGCGCTTGCCTTTTCAACTATTATGAACGCCGGATATTTCGACGCTGTTACAAGCGCCATAATTGGTCAATTATGGCGCTTGCAACAACGCGGAAAAATTTCCGTAAGTGACAGTATAAGTCTAGTTAAAAACCGTGAAAGCTTCAAGCAGTGTCTTATATTCTGTAAAAGTAATACTACCTACTGTATGTTATTTATGTAATCGATAATAAAAAAGAAACCGGTAAATGCGTTAGTGGTATTTTGCTTATTATTTTTAAACAATTCTTCAGATATAAACTTGATTTTATATCATGTTTAAGGCTTTATCGAAAAACAAAACAACCTTAGCAGTGAGACTTAAACTATTTAAAACATAAAATGACTAGATAGGTATAATTTCTGGTGGAAAAGACACTAACTAATAACCTCTATATTTAAGTTCCTAAATTAGTATAATTAAACAATGTATTTAACTTAGAGATCTGTTAACAAAATAGATACAAAAATAAATCAACAGGAGCCTTCTTATCAGTCTTAAAGCTCACTTAAATTGGAGAGAGGGCCAAGGTCGTATCTAGGGGAGGGATGACCTTGGCAAAGATTTCAGAACAAGTTAAAAATTAATTAATTACGAAACGGAATGATAACGATGTCATTTTTCTGAAAGTTTTTTGGAAGTTATAATAAAATGTTTGGTTAAATGAAATCTACGACGTGCTTGGAATAAACAAAAGTTTGGAGAATTAAAGTCTTTTTATGACGGAAGAGCTTTATAAGCCGTGTATTTTTCGTGGAAAGAAATTCAGCTGTGAAAATGTATTCGTACATTGAGATTATTTAAGAAACATTTTGAACTCCAACAACACATTTAGAGTTCGAATATTAATCGAAAATTTTGTTAGGAATCGAATTCCTAGAAATAAGGGATACTGCTTATCTTTTCTAAGCGAACATTTAAATACATAATTTGGAAGTTAACGTAGCAACATGAAGTATCTAATTTAATTAAAACAACTAACAACATACAATGCTAAAGTAATATGATAAATTAATAACACATAAATATGATTATACAAGGTGTAAACAAATCCTTCACGAAGCCGTCACCTCAAGCATTCTGCTTCAAACAAAATAACCCTACTCAAAAATTATTGCTGGGAAAAGAGTAT
This sequence comes from Cerastis rubricosa, assembly GCA_949152445.1. Taxonomy (NCBI): domain Eukaryota; kingdom Metazoa; phylum Arthropoda; class Insecta; order Lepidoptera; family Noctuidae; genus Cerastis; species Cerastis rubricosa. Next base: position 9,771,521 of record OX424547.1, read on the forward strand.
TTTTTGTGTAAAAATCTTGTTCTACGATAAAACTCGATGTAACGCACTCATAATATTGTGTTGAATAGTATACGGGTCATAGAGGTATTCGAAATAAAGCAACCTTTTTTTTTCGGATGGTTAATCATCAAATACCTCCGCTACCGCTCCCGCTCTGGGTGGAGCGGAAGGGAGACTGTCTGACTTGTACTGACTAAAACCCATTTATGTTCCTTTTTAGCCCTTTGTGTTCTAGGGCCATGGTATCTCTTTTGAACAGTCCCGCAGCCCTAAGTAAAGCAACCCTTAAAATGAGTATTTTTCATGATAAACTTTGTATTTTGACCAATATCTCCGTAACTAGACGGTTCCCAGGTATGGTCCAGAAAAAAAGAATGATCGCAGTGGCAGGGAAAATTTAAGTGCCTTTCAGTTTCGTTAAGGTTCTATTTACACCCTTTATGATGGAAGGAATGTTTAGACCACTATCATAAAATCTAAATAATTACAACAATATTTTTAACATTTAAGAATATTTACATTCTGAGGTTTAAGTCTAAAGAGTTTGTTAAACAAAAGTGCTAGCTGGTTTAAAAATGGAACAACACTATGGATTTCCTTTTAATTGAATTTAGAATCATCATTTCATCATTTCAGCACAAAAGACGTAGGCCTCCCCAAAGTGTCATCACATTGACATTTTGGGGGGTTTTGCCATAATCGCCACGCTTAGCAGGCGGGTTGGCGATCGCAGTACGGTTGTTACAAAAGCACAGAGAACGCTGCTGCCCATTCTCTGGCAAGTCCCTTAGTCGCCACTTACGACACCCACGGGAAGATATAGGATGGTGCTATTCTTTACGTCCGACATCATACAGAGAAGAATTTAGAATGGTTTATGATAAAAATTATCATCGAAAAATCGAAATTTAACGTTGATCTCATGGCCGCTTTTTAAAGTTTTCGTGTAAGTTATAATTTTACTAATAGATAAGTAGATATTTGCAGAAGAATAATCATAATGTTTCACGCCATCTGCCATCCATTTTAATTTTCGTTATAAACAAATAAAATAGCCTCTATATTCCGAGGCAGATTCTGTTAGCTAATTAATCACACTTACAAATAATTAACTAATGCTTATTATTTCAAACATAATTTCATCACAAACATCTGGCTGCTAACAATTTCATTTGTGAAATTATTTGCATTAGTTTTCCATTTTATTGTTGTTAGTTATTATAATCAAATTGTTCAAAGCTCACTGATTAAATTAGTACGTCTGTTTATTTAACGCTAAAGAACTTTTAATTTATCAGTTTATGTTATCTTTACTAATATAATAATTGACTGTGAGGTGCCGAAACATAGAAAATGCTGATTATACAAACTGATTTATTTCGAGGTTATCATTTTCCTAGCCTTTTCTCAACTATGTTAGGGCCAGGGCTAAATAATAACAGCCGCACGGGTCGATCTTTAAGGTTAAGCCGTGTTTGCCGAGGTTGGTCCGTGGATGGGTGACCATAATTACATACCGAGTTTCCTCAGTGCCTCGGAAAGCACGTTAAGACGTTGGTCCTGGCTGTCATTTGTAGATCTTAGACAGTCGTTACTAGTAGTCAGAAGCCAAAAGTCTGACATCCAGTTTTACCGAGGGGTTTCGTATTACCCAGTTATTGGGTTGTGGAGGTCAGATAGGCAGTCTCTTCATGTAGAATACTGGTACTCAGCTGCATCCGGTTAGACTGGAAGCCGACTCCAAGATAGTTTGGGAAAAGGCTAGGCAGATGATGTTAGGACCAGTCTCCAGTCTAACCGGATTCAGCTAAATATCAGTATTTCACAGGGAGCGGTTCCACATGATCTGACATCCACAGCCTAGGTACTGATTATCACGATACCCCTAGGTAAGATTGGTTTTCAGACTCCTGGCTTCTGACTACCTGTAACGACTGCCAAAAATCTACAAATGGCAGCCGGTTTATGAGACCATGGTGAATCTTAAGCATTCGCATAAAATAACAGCTCACCTTAATTAGTATTCCTCTTATTTCGATGCTACAGTCACGTGAAGCAAAAAAAAAAAAAAAAAAATCAGTACCTGGATGAAAATAGAGAAAAACAAATTTTTCCAGATAATTATATAAAGCCTATCCAGATCAATTTTTCGCCCCCGTAAACCCTATATTGCAACTTTCATCAAAATCGTTAGAGCTGTTTTCGAGAACATGATAAAAGAAGACTAATATTGCTCATTTAATAGTATGGGATAGCTAGCACTCTTGTTTAACACCATTGAACATACTTGGTATTGCTATGAGTATTGGAATGTTTTAATGAACAATGTTACACCGTAAATTTTTGATCATTTTAATCCCTTGGACGGGTGATTCAACTTTTAAAATACTATTCATCAATACATTACACAGCATTGTATTTCTTAAAATAAACTGTAAGGATTCCGTTTTTTGCCATTCGGCTACGGAACCCTAAAAATAACAAAGTGATAACGTAATATTCGCAAAATATGTATATGGTACGAAGTGAGCTTCAAATGGTACTACTAATGGTTTGTATTGGTTTTTCATTAATGCGAAAATTTGTTCGAAGTTACAAGAAAATGTAATTTTTCTTAAATTTATCACTACAAATCGATAGTGTTTTATGCACCGAATCAACCCTCCACGGGATTAAAACGATTAAAATGTAACGGTGTATACAATGTAATGAAGCGCATCAATTCCCACTCGACATAATTACAATGTGACACTATATTAAGCGTTACATGGGTGACAACATTACATATGTACAGTACACAATATACTATATACACAGCTAATCAGTAAATCACAGCTCCTGATTGAAATTTTTCCAGTGGAAAGTCATGACTAGAATTAATTCGCTAGGTCATTTGAGATTGCCTTGACTGACATGAGTTCCAAATATTTTAATTAGTGTTTATTCTTTATCTTTAACAACTAGATAAAAAATTCTTTAACTTTATTTTTGCTAATTGTATCAACAACGGACACAATTTTAAATGTGTCGGGGAAGTTACCCGAACGTCGAGATTGAAGGGCTGCACAATCTAAGCACATAAAGGGAAATTTTCAGTAACAGCCAATATCAGAATTCTATGCAGAATATTATCAACACTGGCTTCTGCTGACTAATCAAGGCAATCTCAATCACCCAGCCACTTGACACGTACAACAATCTACACTTATATACAATGAACATTACAACTACCTAATTTGAGATCACGTCCGCTTTGATTTGGTAGGTCACTTTCTTTTTGCTAGCCTTGCGTTTTATCGAGGGGTTTCTACTGTCGCTTTCTAGGCTCACTTCACTGACGGACTCCGAGTCATGGCAGTAGGGAACGACGTCGGCGCACAGGTGGCGTTCAACACACGGTAAGGGCTCGTCGAAGGAGGTGTGGTCTATGGCCCTCATGCGGTAAGGGTCCGGGCACGGTGGCCGGTCGCCGCTGCGGCGGTGGGACCGCGAAGAGCGGCGATCCCTGCATCAGGAGCAACGCCCGCGAGGCGCGCGGAACGTGCCCGCCCGCGCCTGGTGTCACAAGCGACACATCTCGTGCTGGGACACTGACGAGTACATCATCGTTGACACCGGGTACTGCAATTCAAACCTTGTATTATTCATAAGCTGTTCTAGCCAGTAAGTGACCGGAAAAAGGGGTAAGAGATAGTTCGGTAAAGTTTCGGTCAAACTGGAACGGAAAAATTTAAGACGCGGCACAGATCTGTGACAGTTTTTTTTAAAGTATCGAGGTGTCCATGTCCTGAGCAGTGTCCGCAATTTATCCGCAATCATTTGACCGAATCTTAACGTTGTAACAGTAATGCAGTCAGTTGGAAACCATAAAATAAGAGGAGTTTTATTGCTTCCCCAACAAAGAGTTCTTTTTGAGTTGTTTGAAGCGGAAATGGAGCGTTTGATCAGAATCATGCAATTGACAACACGTAGGGATGAAGAAAGTTTTCGTAAAGACAACACATAATTTCAGAACAATAAACAATGTTTTGAGACTCATAAAATATTAAATTTTCTTTTAAAATTCATGATTGTTATAAAAGTGTTGCCTAGTTTTGAACTCGATTGAACTTTTGGCCACAAAGCGTGTGACGTGGCATGACCGCATGACAGAATGATAAATGTAATTAATTATTTAAAAACAACACCATAATTAAATACCGCTGCATAATGAAAACTTAAGTAAGTATGGTATCTATCGAACCCCAAGCATGCAAAACAACGATTACAAAAGAAAAACATTGAAAATAAAATTACTTAGAAAACCATGCAAAATTCAAGCGCTGTTGTTGGTTATACTCGTAATGATATAGGAATGAGAAGCGTTGAAGAGTAGTCGGAGAGTCGGGTTGTTATGTTATGTCAGTTGACAAAGAAACGAGTGCAGACAAATTGTTATAAGAATGTGGACAGTAACAGGGCGAGGGCACACGAGGGCACACAGGGCACACGAGACGGAGTGCATGTGAGCGATAGCAAGTCTGCACGTACCTCTACACGTATGTATCCTATCCCTTACTACCGAGTCAACATCTACTTAGTATCACCGCCTGAGATTACTGTCCGTCACGGCTCTGAATGGCTCCTAATTCGCATAAAGTATTCTAGAAACTTTTGGAAGATACGAATTGAATTTTTTCATCAAGGCACTTGGAAATATGGAGGAGAATCGAAGCGATGTATAAAATGGAGCTGATTCGCTATATGTAAGTTTGCTCGCAGGAGTTTTGTCTGAGCTGTTGTATGCCCATCAGTTCACTCGAAGAATAATAACGTCGTGTGGTGCGCAACTGAAAGTAAAAGAACAAATTCATAACAATCTAAGAAAAAGCAATTTAATTTGCAACCGAATTGGAAATTCCTTTTATTTAAGGGCTTTTTTATTTAAAGAAAAACTTACTTTCTAATTGGCTTTAGTAGCTAAAGTGGGCTACTCACTTGGGACTGTTTGAAGCGAAGTTGTGGCTGATATTTCCTCCGCAACTTCCTGGGGCAGCACACGCACAGAATTCTAAGGAAAGCCCTGAAACAATAAAGTTTGTTTTGAAGTTAAATGTTTTTAAGTAGCTTTATTGAGCTCAATTACCAGTGTCTTTGTAATTTTAATTTGACACTTAGATTGGGTTTAACTTTGTACACATTCTTTAAGTATTTGTGTTGAGTAAACGCAGTATTCATGGATATAATTAATCAGTGAATTTTGTTTTCATGAAATATTTTAAGTAAGTTTCTGATAAAACTTGAAGTTATGTTTGTTAAAATGTTAAATAGATCATTTCGATTTTTTTAAAGATACCTAATATAATTCGGGTCGTTACTGTTACTGTTACTGTTAGCCCATATCATCCCACTGCTGGGCAAAAGCCTCTCCCCATGATTTCCAAATCCTTCGATCCAGGGCTAATGTGGACCACTGGTCGTTAGTTCTGTCCAGCTCGTCCCGCCATCTTCTACGAGGTCTACTGCGTCGCCTTCTGGCTGTGTCAGGGCTCCACATCGTGGTTATTTTGTGCCCACAGCTCGTATAATACATATATTGAACCGTATAGTGATCAATCGTAAAGTTTCAATTAACACAATTTTAATCGACAAAGGAACAGAGTATTCGTAAAAACAAATAATTACCATACAAGTCATGAAAAACTAAACCAATAAAAACATTATCTTCCCTACAAAAGCAGAGCTCGAGGAGCTCGTGGCTAAATAATAACAGCCGCATGGGTCGATCTTTAAGGTTAAGCTATGCTTGCCGAGGTTGGTCCGTGGATGGGTGACCATAATTATAAACCGAGTTTCCTCCGTGCCTCGGAAAGCACGTTAAGCTGTTGGTCCTGGCTGTCATTTGTAGATCTTTGACAGTCGTTACGAGTAGTCAGAAGTCAAAAGTCTGACATCCAGTCTTACCAAGGGGTATCGTATTACCCAGTTACTGGGTTGTGGAGGTCAGATAGGCAGTCGCTTTATGTAAAATACTAGTACTCAGCTGCATCCGGTTAGACTGGAAGCCGACCCCAAGATAGTTTGGGAAAAGGCTAGGCAGATGATGATGATCTTCCTACAAACAAAATAAGAACCCACATTTAATTCAATAGAAAATAGCAATTCGAGGCTAGAGGAAAGAATGTGTAACGATTCACTAGCTATTCCTTTTTGCAATTCTCACGAATTAAAAGCAAAGATTTATTGACAAAACAACAAAAAGAAACCGTTCTGTGTATCAAATAAGCTAGTTGAATATATTCAACTAAGCTTAGCTACACATAAAGAAGATCTTATCATAATTGTCTACATAAATATTACCATTAATAACCATACATCAAAACAACGTCGTCCGCAGCCATCTTAGTCAAACTAACAAAAAACCTAAATTGCACAAAATAAATTACCTAGTCTAATTTTATTTCAGTTCACCCGATTGAATATGATTTATCTGGTCTCCGAAATTGACCTACCATTGTTGGGGCCGCAATATTTCATCACAGAGGTCGAATAAAAAGTATCTGTGGGCCTTGGGAGGCGGTTTTCGAAGAAGTCCAATAAAAGCAAGGTCTGCGAAGAAATTGAACGAGTGGCGATAGGAACAGTTCATTAACATTGTAATTCTACATTCCGTTCTGATGGGCTCGATTCGATTAAAACTCGCGGTTCGAGATTTGAAATGAACGAGATGCGAGTTTCCCTAACAGTGGGAGATTTGCTTTTGGAATTGGGAGACGTTCATCTGTGCTCAAGATTGTTATTTTAACTATATTTTACGTTGATATTTGTTTTAGGTATGTTAAATGGAACAAGTGAATATTAATTTTGTAATATCAATATTTTAGTAATTAACTTACTCTAAGGATAATATGTTCTAATTCAAATACATAGATCTGGCTTGCGAGTTTGTCGACATGTGGAACGTGAGTACAGCAGTCATTGTGCCGATAGTCGTGTCGGCCAATGGCTTAATAGCCGAAAGCCTCGACCATCATCTGAGGAGTCTTTCGCTTGGCAGCTGAATCAAGGGCTTGATTCAGAAAGCAGTACTTCTGGACACGGCAAGTATTGTTAGGAGGTTCCTCTCTCAAGAGCCCTGACCACCAGTAGCCCGGACCCTGTTCCCGATACCGGTGGTCTACTATTTTTTATATGATTTTGTAAAAATATTTATAAATGTAATCAATATGTAAGAAAATAAATAAAGAATATTTTCTAAAATACGTTTTTTAAATCGATTTTTCTTATTTTTAAAAGAATTGAGTAATTATTAGAAACTTGAAAAGCTTGTTGAAAGAAAAGCAACGGATATTAAGATAAACCTACTATTTAACGTTTCGGAAGAAGGTGAAGTCGGGGAAAATCAGGTTTTTTCTTTTATTTTTTGCAAGCCTGCCTGACTTATTCTGCTGAATAGGAACTTTTGGTTTATGTATAGGATCATGTCATAAATATGCTCAATGTTTGTTTTGCTAACATGGTAGAAGCGAATCTCCTGTCACGAAAATTATATTTATTTGATCATTTGATTTGATCCGTCGGGGATTCGTCCGCTTTACTTTTTTAGGCGCGTGTTTCTAAAAAAAGATTGAATCAACAGTTATTTTATCGTAAATATTATTAGTTATTTTTTGCTGAACTCTACTTGGCAAACTATTTGATTTCAATCAGTTTATAGCCAAAAGAAATCGTACAATAATTTATTTTTAATAATAAGAAGGTTCTTGGCAATAAAAATATAACTTGGTCCCGGCCTGTAAGTGCCAATTAAGCGCCTATAAGTAAACACATATACAAACAAATTAGGTCCAACTAAACTGAAATTTTCCTTCTCACTTACGTGTAAGTTATATCAAACTTTGTAACATAATTAACACATTCTAGACTCTATTCAACACACTGTTAAGCCTAATAACATTAATTAACAGGCTGTTTCACAAGCCAATTTCGTCGAAAACTTTAATCTGGAAATTCCATTTGGGACAATATTGATGTTGTTGGTACGGGAAGGTCGTATATTGAGTTTGTAGCCATCGTGTTGCGGGCTCGGCGTCGGATACAACAGCGAGCCAAGTGCTCAAACCCGGTCTTTAATCAACGCCGTTCTCATGTAAATACGTCACTATAGCCACACAGTGGCTATCTAATGCTGCCACGCAGGCAAAGTTAAAAAAAAAAACCGAAAATGTTTTGCATTTTCATGTGTAGTTTGGGAGTTTTAAGGGGTGGAAAACATTTTTTAATTTACGTTTCTGAATACGAAAATCAGCGTAGTTATCAGAATTATTTTTGCTTTTTCTGGAACTAGTTTTGAGTTTTGCAGCAGAAAGCACCCAACGGAAATTCAGAATTGCAAAAATGCTGAAAAGCAGCCCGTTTATGAAATCTATATTATAAATATTTTGATATTAAAAAGTGTTACAGTTATCTTTGTTTTTGTTTCAACAATTCAAAAGTGCCTGTAACTGGCCTACTTGAAATAAATGCTTTGTTTTGATTTTACAGGTGTGCCGCTGGTACTACAAACATTTTTTTTTACAAAAAAAAAAAATACACACACAATACACATAACGTTCTGTTCATTTCCTGAATATTAAACCACACGAATCAAATCTCGCTTACCTAATTGGATATATACCTATTTTTAAACACGGGTACGATTTAGGAAAATATTATATTCACAAGCGCGGCTCATGCTCTAATTTAAGGTTACAAAGGGAAGCCCAGCAAACGAGTAATGAAATTTCAATTGTGGAGGTTTCCCTCTTTGTCGGCATCGTTTTAATATTAAAGGCTTTTATTTTGGTAGGCGCTGTACTTTGTAATATAACCACTCATATAATATTTCGTTTATAAAGATAACTTTATAAAAGATGAAAGGTTTGTAATCCCTAATGCTTGTTAGTTGTAAGATGTTTTATTGCATTTGGTGTTGTTTTGAAACTCTACATTTCTGTACATACAGACCTACGGTTTGTACAGAAATTTAGAGAGTATAGAGTTTAATTTTATGATGGTGCTTGTTTTAAATCAGAAAAGGTTTATGCCCCAAATTAAAACAGAACATAATCATCTTAGCCTTTTCCTTATTATGTTGGGGCTGGCTTCCAGTCTAACCGGATGCACCTGAATGGCAGTATTTTACAAGAAGTGACCTATTTGACCTACTTACGCTAGCCCTTGGTAAGACTGGCTGTCAGACTATCGGACCACTGACTACGACCTCCTGACAGCAGCAGCAGTAGCAGTCAGAACCGACCGTTTAACGTGCTTTTCGAGGCACTGACCAAACTCGGTATGTAATGGGTGGTCACCCATACACAGACCAACCTAGGCAAGCGCTGCTTAACCCAAAGATCGACCTGACCGGCTGTTATTATTTAGCTACGAGCTTCTAAAAAATTAATTAAAACAGAATGAATAGGTATGTAGGTTATTAAAATGAGGAATAGTAAGTGTGAATGAATAACCTATTTCAACCTTCATAAAAGGTAATCTTATACACAGAAAAATAAATGGAATGAATAAGAAAACGTGGCACATAACCTGAATGAAACTCAAAAGTTTTGCAGCTCTGTAAGCTTGGCAAAGGATTTTCTGTGAAAAATCTCGGCATTGCAGCGCTGTATGCAGGAACGCTCAAAATTTTGGTTTTTAATTATAGCTGTTTTCCTTAATTATTGTCTGCAATACTTTTGAAGATGTACCCGAATTAAATAAGCGGTAGTGGTAAGCTACCGCTTATTTAATTCGGACTAATAATAAAACCATAGTGAAAATACCTGGATAATAATATAAAGTGAAAATAGCCATTAATAAAAATCGAACTAAAGTAAATCGTACATTTTAAAAGCCCTGTTTATCAATTAAATCTGTCCAACTTCGAAAAATAAGTCTGGAAATAATCATACTGTTTTTAGTCTTCGAAATTTTTTCTTTTAAATAGAGGTATCCTGACTCGAGAAATATCTGAATACATCTGCACGTAAGTAACAGTTTTAATCCAAGTGCTACTCTAATAACCCTCACCTGCTCTCTTTTAGCCTATTAAATTTTATGCCTTAAACTCTTTATTGCCTTTGCGCTGGACATTCAACGACCTCTGAATATTTCAAGAAAAAGGTTAAAATAAGAACACATTTTGAAGCACGTTTAAAAGAGAACCAGAGACAATTTTAGTTTCGTTTTAAAATGCAGAGGAAGCGTCTGTAGTAATAGCATCCAATAGAGTAACAATACGAACATTTTGAACATGGAATAGAGTGGCCATTTAGGTTGTGGGCGTTTTTTATTTATTTCTGGTGGTAACCATTCGTTTAATCAATTTGGAAACGAACTGTGCAGTGTGCATGCATGTCTAGAGAATGAATAACTTTTTCTTGTAATGATTCAACAGCATACATTGTGTTTTGGAGAATAGGCCGAAAGTTTTTGAAGCAAATTAATTATGAAATAAAAGAGGACTTGTACAAAAGCTTTTATAAAAAAAGTTACCGTTTATGTAAGAACTTCATTTTAGGAATACAATAAAATAATACGTGCATCGTGGCAGTATTAAATAACACATACATACATATAATAACAATATTAATTTTTATTATATGTTTTTTTTTCCTTTTTTTTAAAAACCTTTTGAAAACACTAGGAATTTCTCCTGTATCGTGGGTGCGTTTACAAACATTTAAATTCTCATACACAAACAACCAGTCTCAGAACAACCATCTGTAGGACACACAAATATTTGTTCCGTGCGGGGATCGAATCCGCGACACGCTGTGCAGCAGCCGATCGCGCAACCACTGCGCCAACCGTACTCTCATAAAACTTCATATCTCATAAAACTTCCATAGGGTCTAATTTACATTACATTAAGTGCGAATCGAGTTCGGTGAACAAAAGCAATTTTTCACCCGACCGCTTAACACCGAAGGGGAAATTGCGAAACACTCCAAAGAAAAAGGTACAAATACCGCTTTTGATCACTAATTTATCGCCTACAGGTAGGATAATAGCGTTATGCGAGACTATTGGGAAAAAAAAAGTCTTTAGAAATTGATGCATTGCGCCGGTATTAATGTGGATACGGTTCATTAAATAAATCACTTTAATCTACTTCGGTTTCGTTATATTCGAATTACAAAACTGATAGCGGTTTCATTATGATACCCATAACGACATCGGGTTGCATTATGCGAATCGTCATAAATTCTAAAACACAAGCAAAGACATTCTGAACATACAGCCAGGTACCTATAATATTACTTCGAATTCGATACAATGTAAATGATGTTTTTTAAAAATGGAACAAGTTTAGAACAAAAGTATCGTATACTATTTGGCTGTAAAATCTACATAATCATAAATAAACAATAGTCAGTCAGTGTGTAGTTAAGTTTCTATTAACAATACTTACGAGTATTTGTCTGTATCTGTGTTTTATTCCTTCCTTCGTTCTTATAAGATTTACATCCAACTTAAAAAGTAAAGCTGATAATGCAGCTATGCTTTTTAAGTTGAATGTATACTGTAACTTGTTAGTGCCATACTGTGTTTATTTCCCAATTAACCATATAGTTCGGTACGGGCCCCCAAAGGGGCTCGACGAACAAACCTCCGCTGGGTTGGTATCGGCCCCGAAAGGGGCTAGCAATTAAGTCATTCGTCATCCTCATAATTTATGCAAATATTTAATTTTCTGATTATCAAATACTATGAGTGTGCGTTAATTAAGAAAGTTGAATAAAAATTTTATATATCAACGCCATTAAAACTTCTGTAAATAGCTCGCAAGTATCTTAATTTACCCTTATAAAATTCAAGTGCATAAATTCGGTCATCGCCATTTTGACGGCTGTGCTGGTCGAGGCTAAAAATCATAAAAATTGTGGTTTTCGAACATTCGAGGTCCACTATATGGACAATAATCAACTCGTCATTTAATTATGCGGCTAATTCATCCATAGTTCAATTTAAATAAGCAGTGGTAATGATGAATTTTGAAATCTAAAGTTGAAGTTTCGCGCCAATCGTGCGTGTTTACATTTTTATTTTTCACATATAACACACACACGCCTAGAGATTCGGTAACAAACATGACAAATATCATTCCAAATATTATAATCCGCATGAAAATGCCCAGATCTTGGCGTTATTTACTAATACGGGACCAATAACACATAATATTCATTACCACCGCTCAATTTGTATTTTGAAATAGACGACCATTTTTTTTTTAAATTATTGTGATGTGTGAAAGCGATTATTCCAATCGATTATTTTTTTGTAATCTTCGATCAACTCGAGTAATTAAATTGAGAAATTTAAGAAATCGATTGATGAAAATTAAAATAAATTTATTTTAACCGTAAAATACAGTAAAAAATTATTATAATGTTTTTTAGGCTTTTATAATGGTAATCTTAATTGTTTTTCGTACATTCCGACCCAACATTAAACAGCACGGACTGATATTATGACTAAATTCGCGCCAATTTTTTTATCCATCTCAAAATTTAAATTTGGAATTCGTTCGCTGTTCCAATTTATATTGTAGGCATTCAAATTTACTATTATAGATTATTTATTGTGAATTCTGTTTTGAACAATCTGAAGATTGGTAGAATGCACAGGATCTCGGTAGGAATAGTAAAACCGAATTATGTAGTTTGATTATGGTTAGGAGGTTGGGTTGGTTAATGGGTATTTACTCTTTACTTTATTAATCAGCCTGTTCTGTCCCACTGCGGGTAAAGGCCTGCCCATGTCTTTCCAATTTAGTGTAACTTTTGCCTTCACCGTCCAATACTTTTAATCGACAATATTTTTTTACACCTACTTAGATGGGCTAGGTTAAATGGTTTCTTTTTCATTTTTGGGGTAGCTATCCTTAATAGCTACCCCAAAAATAGAAAACATTTTAAACAAAACTATCCAAAGTATACGGTAAGACTCTCGAGTAAGAGTCTTACTCGTATATTTTGTAGACTCTTGATGGTGCTGGTTCATATCTATTGCTGTTCATGGCTTCATTCAAGTGACTCGGCCCTCGGCCTTTGATGGATAAAAAAATGTGTGCGTCTCGGGACGCTCGACAGAAGTGATAACTTAAACTAATCTAAGCAAAGAGTATAATAATAATACGGGAGAATCTAAGCCTGCTGCCGTATGCGTGAGAGAAAGGGAAGCCACACAGAGTGGTGCCGTAACGCGTTACGTTACGAAGCGGTTTACCCTCCCATAAGAAGTTATCACTTCAAAAACCTTTTTAGACTGGACAGTGAACCACTTTGAAACAATAAACTAATGTTCCTTGAAACGGCTTATGAATTGCCGATTGTCAACCATCATCATCAACTGTTGGGGTCGGCTTCCAGTCTACCCAGATACAGCTGCATAACCATATTTTAAATGTAGCGACCTGCGACTGCCTATCTGACCTCCTCAAACCAGTTAGTATCGGGTAGTACGATACCCCTTGGTAAGACTGGCTGTCATACTTTCGGGCCACTGACTAGCTGTAACATAACAATAACCCCATCATACGATACACAATCTTGGAAGAATAAACATAATTTATCTTGTTGGATCATAATAATTATTTACTATGCCTTTCATTCTTTAACCAGCCTTCAGATATTACACAATAAAATTCTTAAAATGTAATCTGGTAAAATTAAAATACTTATTTTAAATAATGAGAATTGCGAGCGCATTCTTTATTTAAATTTTAAAATCAAAAAAAAAATCTGCGGGCATTAAGCCTTATCATTAAAATGTTGACTTGTTTTTTTTTGGGATTACTGTCTTGTGTCGTTCTTATTTCATAATAATAAATCTCCTTCCCATGAAGTCAACGTTCATTAATTAATTATAAGATGCTTTTGATCTAATAATTACTTAATGAAATTATTAAAAAAGATGGTTATTATGACCAATTTCAAAATTAAATAATTATTTAAAATTATACTTATGAGTTTTTATTCAGTCTCAACTTTTTTTTGTCAAACTCGATTTAATTGCGATTATCGATTAGACTGAATGCAACTAATTAATCGTAAATAAGAAACCCGGGTTTTCGGTCAGCACTAAGAAGTGTTATGTTACAACATAGTTTTCAGTAATATTTGTCTAGACTTTGATTGGGTTTTCTTCAGAAATTGTGTGTGAATAATGGCAAAAATAAGAATGCAGATAAAATGTTACTGTTTTTATTTTGCCGTTCCGAATTGTTTTAGCAAACGATAAGCATGCCTATGTACATTATTTCCAGCGCATATAAGGTACCTACTTTTTGGAAGGGTGTAGTAATATGTATTTTACGCATATTTGGCAATAGACTGACTCCGTTTTACCGACCTAACACGATACTGAAGATATTAACCTCAAATTTATCGTATGTAACAGATCCCGTGACATATTTTTCATAATAAAATCGAACGCTGAAAGTTAATGAAAATTTTGTGAAATTCATGACAATTCGCATCACCCCGCCGATTCAGCTGATGTGTCATGTGTCAAAATCTTGTCGGGCATAGTGGTTAAGTAAGAAAGTATGTTTATTTACTTGAATATGTGGCTAATAAAATAGATTGTACATGTTAGCAAACAGGTGTTTGCTAACATGTACAAGCTCTCTGTAAAGTTTAAATAAAATTTTCACACGGATATAACCAAGAGCACGGGTATTATTTATTTGCACAATTAGCTGACCGCAATGAATGGGTGGATTTTAATATTTAATTTTGAGGTAATTCTGGTATTATAACACGTTCGAGTTTAAATTGAAAATAATATTTTGACACATGCTTTTGTGGTTAATTACTGACCTACCGTATTTTTTATGTGTAACACAGGGAATTTAGATGAGCTTAGTAATATGCAATTATTGGGACATTCATCATCATCAGCCTATAATGTTCCCACTGCTGGGATACAGGCTTCCTCTCTATGAGAGGGAGTGGGTTATAATCCACCACGCGGGCCCAGTGCGGTTTGGTAGATGTCACATGTCTTCGAATTTTTTGTTCTAGGACATGCCGGTTTCCTCACGATGTTTTCCTTCACCGTTTTTGGAGAGCAGCGGTGATGAAATATATTACACAAAGTAAAACGCCTGGGTTCGAACCCACGGCTTACTGCTCGTAAGTCGGGGCTGCCACAACTGGCCCACCGTTGCTCTCAATGGGACATTATTTATCGGCAATTGGTATATTTAAACATTCTATTAGTACCTACTTGTTGCATTGTCATCATCTGCCTGGTGTTTTCCAACTAGGTTTGGGTCGGCTGAGTACCAGTATTTTCCATAGAGCGATATCTGACCTCCACAACCCAGTAAGTAGTTAAATATGATACCCCTTGGTAATACTGGTTGACAACCGTCGGGCCACTACCGGACTACCTGTAACGACTGTTCACAAATGACAGCCGGGGCCAACGACTTAATGCGTTTTTCGAGGCATTGGGGAAACTCGGTATGTAATGGGTGGTCACCCATCCACGAACCGACCTAGGCAAACGCGGCTTAACTTGAAGATCAACCCGAGTGGCTGTTATTAATTAAATACGAGCTCCTCTTGTTGCACTATCAGAAATCTATACATCTTTACATACAAATAAATAAAATTGAAGTGTCTGTTTGTAATATTAAAATAACCACTTTTTACTACATGCATATGAATGTATACGGTACATATAGCAAAATAACATTTTTTTTCTGTCTGTCTTTGTTTGTTCCGGCTAATCTCTGACTGGACCGATTTTGACGGGATTTTCACAGTTAGATAGCTGATGTAATAAGGAGTAACTTAGGAAAAATCTAAAATTATTATAAAATAAAAATGCAAAAACGAAAAGAAAGTAAATAACTTTTTTGTTAAATTCCACGCGGACGAAATCGCAGGCACAGCTAGTTTTAAGTAAAGTTCATTGAGCCTTTCATTG
The DNA here is from genome assembly GCA_949152445.1 of Cerastis rubricosa. Taxonomy (NCBI): domain Eukaryota; kingdom Metazoa; phylum Arthropoda; class Insecta; order Lepidoptera; family Noctuidae; genus Cerastis; species Cerastis rubricosa. The sequence goes on from OX424547.1 coordinate 9,787,481, forward strand.
TTAAAAAAGTCTTATTAACCGCAAGAAAAATTGAATCATAAAAAGTAATATCTGGTGTTGCCAGCGCATGCAAGGAATCAATTTGTAAGACCATTAATTAAATAGCTCCGTTAAATTGAAGCCGACACGAATGGCTGCCAACACAGTGTGATAAATGGCGACTTTCTACCATGTTTGTTTTTATTATTTTTGCAGGATCTCCGCAATTTTATGTCCACATGCCTAAAAGCTTTTAACTCGTTAGAAATGTACGTGGATCATCTGCGATTGAATTTGTGTAAATTATTTGTAGGCGTACTGAATATTTGATTTGCAAAATTAAAAGCTCTTGAATAACTTTATAAAACTACGCAGCCGCAAAACGTTTGATGAATCGGACTAGAAGTAGTGAAAAAGTAAACGATCTGGCCTTTCGATTCGATAAGTCGTATGTCTATCTTGTTTTGGCATTAAGAAAGCGAGCGAGATAGACATACGACTTTCCGAATCGAAACCGAATCTGAGCGTTTGTGAATACGAGTGCTGGAATCATAATCGGTGGAAAAGTTTCTTTAGAAATGGCGTTATAGATCGATTTCGTTGAGGGGAATTCGATTTTCTTATTTAAAACTGCAATCAATGACGTGTTTTTAAACACAAAGTATCATCACGCCTGTAATCCCCAAAGGGTTAGGCACAAGTGTAGGTACCTAATAGTACACCCAAATTTCGCTAGTTATTTTTAAGTTCCATATAATAGGGGGCGAGCCTATTGCCATCAACCGGGCAAAAATCAAGACTCCGTAGTTGCTCCTGATGGAAAAACCCAATAATACTAACATTTTGCCCAACCCGGGAAACGAACCCAGTACCTCAGACCAGTCGACCAATTACTAAGTTCTAAAACAGCTACCAACTTCCAATAATGTTGTCACCATCATCACCAGCCTAAAATGTACCCACTGCTGGGACACAGGCCTCCTCTCTATGAGAGGGAGTGGCTATAATCCACCACGCGGGCCCAGTGCGGTTTGGTAGATGTCACATGTCTTCGAATGTTTAGTTCTAGTTTCCTCACGATGTTTTCCTTCACCGTTTTTGGAGAGCAGCGGTGATGAAATAAATTACACAAAGTAAAACGCCTGCCTGGGTTCGAACCCACAGCTTACTGCTCATAAGTCGGGGCTGCCACCACTGTGCCACCGCTGCTCTCCCAAATAATGTTGTAAACTTATATAATCTGTTCCACCATACAATAGTCTTACGCTCCCCTTTGTTAGATTTTTAACCCGTGTTACTGAAAAAATACGGGCAGGAAAACATTTGAGCATTTTTCATGATTAATGACTACTTTGTCACGATGTAAAAGGTTGAGGGAGACCTTTTGACGCATTCCATTCTGCAACACATTTTTTACTTGATATGTAAAATGAATCCGGTTTTGCGTTTAATGGTTTAATTTTTAGATGTAAATGTTTCTGCGTTTTCTGAATTCGCTATAAACACGTTTAAAGTTCTCAATAGGATGAAGTCCTTCTTGTTGTTTGGATCAGATGTTAGTTTAATGTGTTGAAGCTAAGCTTAAAAGGCAAGACCAGTCTGAGCCAGGTAAGTAGTTGTAAAATTATACCGAAAATATATAAATCCCATTTTTTTAAGTTTTAATCCTTAAATAGGCATTATTTCCTAGTTTATTGATCTCTTACGACAAAAAATATTCTATAACTAGTTGTCCCGCGCAACTTCGTCTGCGTCACATTTTTCCCGTTTTCGCAACATTTTTCATTGCTGCTCCGCTACTATTGGTCGTAGCGTGATGATTTATCTAATACTGAAGGAATTTTTTAAATCGGATCGGATCGGATATAGATAAGAAAGACAGAAAGAAAATAAGTTTATTTGGCACATGCCACAAGTACACACAACATTAAACAAAAATTAACAAAAAATACTTAAATCTAAACAAAAGAAAAAAAAGAGGGTTAATTATTGTGTACATATACAAAACAAAAATAAAAAAATAGGGATAAATATTGTGTGCCTCACGGCTGCGCCAAATAGGGCCAGTTCAGCAAAATGGCGGGCAGCTAGGCTGCCTGACGCTGGTTTTCAACTGGACCTGCGAATGTGATGTGACGGACGTAAAACAGTTTCCTATTTAAGAGTAGATAAGTATAAGTATAGATAGTGCTTTACATTACAGTTTTCGCGAAAACTTTCGTACTCCAAGTATAAGATATATTTCTCGATGTCATGTTAAGCCAAGTCAGAGGCCCATGGGCGGCATAGAAACTCACGCAAATAGGAAGAAGTATAAGATAAACACATTTCGGGTAAGTTTTCACATGAAAGTTAAAACGAAAGTCAGCTGACGAATTCCAAAAACTTCTCTGCGTGGTCAATCAAAAAAATCAAAATCAAAATATTTTATTTAACATAGGCCTACATGGTCACCTAAAAAATGTCGATAAAAGGTGCACGGTTCCGGTTGGTCGTTTCCTATAGAGAAGAACCGGCAAGAAACTCCATATTTGAATGTTATAGCGTTAGTACTTAAGTATGAGAGGACAGCGTAGCCCCGACAATAAGTCGTTGCTTACTACAAAAGGTAGAACAAGATAATAGTAAAAAAACTGCGAATTTACAAAGCCAACAATGTCCAGATATTCACAAAAAATTTGTAAATTAAAATGAATCTATACAAAAGTAAAAATATAACATTATAAGAACAATAAATTAAAGAATTGACACAAACTTGGTCATTGACATTTTCTCTAGCACTTGAACTAAATTCCTTAGCCAAGTGTACATAACAGAATAAAGTGAGAGTACTACGTATCACAGAGTACGTAAGTAGTAAGCTTGGCTGTACTTCAGGCGCCGTATTTGTGTCAATTAAATATTCCTGCCTCGCAAAGTCCCGGCGCACACTTCTTACACAGCTTGCAAAATATTTATACAGCGTTTTGCTTATAAATTGTGTTACATTTTAGAGGTGATATCTTGAGACTTAAGAGACTAGACTAGATAGGTAGAATGTGATGTATTGTGCACTATAAGAGCCCTAGGTGAGGTGACAGGAATGCTGTTCAATGGCACCATGGCAGCCCAATGGCAAAAAGTTATGTCAGAGACTCATCATCATCATCATCATTTCAGCCGAAAGACGTCCACTACTGGACATAGGCCTCCCTCAAGTGTACATAACGGGGGTTTTGCCATAATCGCCACGCTTGGCAGGCGGGTTGGCGATCGCAGTACGGTTGTCACAAAAGCACAAAGAATGGTGCTGCCCATTCTCTGGCAAATCCCTTAGTCACCGTCTTACGACACCCACGGGAAGATATGGGATGGTGCTATTCTTTACGTCCGACATCATACAGAGCTTTAATTAATTAACAGTACTAAATATTACTAATGACTGCCAAGCAATACCTATGCGTCGCGTTTCCGTCGCATTGTTACTATGTTCATAGCATTAATTACTATAATTAGCAGCCGTTTCTTTAGCTTGAAATTACAAAGCTGTGAATTCATATTAAAAACATACAGTATGAAATAGAACTCTGTTTTATGTAGAGGAAACATGAATGCTTACAATATTTTTGTATTGTGAGTACTTTGTATAACGAGAAAATAGTTAAAAAGCGCACATGTTAAAGTGGTTTTTACTGAGAAAGTAATTTACTATTAAAGTTGTAATAGTTTAGGTTATAGTTTATTTTAGATAAGGCCATTGTGTGTAGACTGACGGTCTGCAAGGATTAGAGAGGGATCAGCTTTGACTGCATGTGTCAAGTTGCCTTTTTTTTTCGGATGGGATGTCATCAAATGACCCCTCCCGCTCTGGGCGGAGCGGAAAGGAGTGTCAGACTTGACTGACTAAAACCCATCCATGTTCCTTCTTAGCCCTTTGTATTCCAGGGCCACGGTATCTGTTTCAAGGGGCCTTAATGTTTAAACATAAGTTAGTAATTACCAATGACATAACATCACGCCTGTACCCCCGAAGGGTTAGGCAGATTTGTACTTAATAGTACATCCGAATTTCGCCAGTTATGTGTAAGTCCCATGTAACAGGGGGCGAGCCTATTGCCATAAACTGGGCACATATCCAGACTACGGGGTTGTTACTGAGATATTCCTGAAACACCCGATAACAATTAAAACAGGACGTTATGCTTAGCAGTTGCTATTGGGACCACTTGAATAACGACACAGTCAACTAAACAACAAATAAATCAAAATCTATCCATAACTAGGCCACACCAAAAATCTAAAGGTTGGTAGGTTTTCAGTGTTTCTTTGTTTACCTATTTATATTTTTTTTTCTTTAAAAAAACGTTGGCCCACTCTAGGAATTTCTCCTGTGTCGTAGGTGCGTTTACAAACATTTAAACTAACACACACAAACAGCCAGACCCGGAACAACTATCTGTAGGCCATACAAATATTTGTTTCGTGCGGGGATCGAACCCGCGACACGCAGCGCAGCAGTCGATCGCTCAACCACTGCGCAAACCGTGCCGTCAAATATATAATATATACAATACAATTGCGATCAACAGTTTAACAAAGGGGACTCGATGTGTTGAAAATGATCACCAATCTTGGTAATAACCACAGCCACCCAAGGCTAACCTCATAACAGTTAAACTGGGTGAATTACTACAAACATGAACTAATATCAACACAGAGTAGGAAACTATGTAGAAGGTACAGTCACGAGAACCAATAAGTATACACAACACACACATACCAATATGTGTACCTAAATTCTAAAACTATTTTCTCGTATTTGGTACATATAGGTAAAGATTGTAACATGGCAATCAACCTATTAGAAAACTACTTTTGAAACTTACACTGGATATCTTCCGCGATTATCAATTACTAGCTGTCCCGCGCAACTACGTCTGCGTCACATTTTCTCCGTTTTCGCATCATTTTTCATAGCTGCTCCACTCGTATTTGTCGTATATATAGCCTATAGCCTTCCTCGATAAATACGCTATCTAACACTGAAAGAATTTTTCAAATCGAACCAGTAGCTTCTGAGATAAATGCGTTCAAGCAAACAAACAAACGAACTCTTCAGTTTTAACATTAGTAAGCATAAAAAAATATAATATAATTATGTAAGTGTATATATATGTATAGTAATAATTAGATTATATTGTGAGCTCCCGATATTTCGACGCTGTTGCAATCAGGAGATTATAGTAATTGATAATCACAGAAGCCAGATCCCATGTGACAATGTAAGTTTAGTTATAAGCCGTGAAAGCTTAAGGCAGTACTTTTGAAAGTTGCTATGATAGTAAGATAATATGAGATAAGATTTTTATTTTCATCATCATCATCATCATTATCAGCCTATAAGGTTCCCACTGCTGGGACACAGGCCTCCTCTCTACGAGAGGCAGTGGGCTGTAATCCACCACACGGGCCCAGTGCGGATTGGTAGATGTCATAAGTCTTCGAATTTTTAGTTCTAGGACATGCCGGTTTTCTCACGATGTTTTCCTTTGCCGTTTTTGAGGGCAGCGGTGATGAAATTAACTACACAAAGTAATGCGCCTGCCTGGGTTCGAACCCACGGCTTACTGCTCGTAAGTCGAGGCTGCCACCACTAGGCCACCGCTGCTCTTAACTCACGACGACATAAAAAATATGATTAGGAACAGCCTTATTTAACCAAGAGGCGTGCAAAAAAACAAAACACACTAGAGACGCTAAGTAACATATCGTTTATTTGGGCTTCTTCTACTCTTATCGTCATATCTACACCAGTACTCAACATTTTCCTCATGATTTTTCAACCCATCATTTTCAATTGGAGCTTTTCATAACAATCGTGCCGAAAAAAAAATCTTTCTAACATATTTGTACCCATAATAATGCTCGTGACTGTACTTCAAAATTCTTGTATTGAAACAGTGTGACCACAAAACTTGTGTGTTCGGCTGGCGGCCTAAAAGTTTGCTACTCCGTTATCTAGTTGGAATGTTTACCAGCAAAACATTCCATGCAAATATCTTCACGTATATATTACAGGTTCAGACTGAACGTGAGCAAACATATTCTAGATTATAACCTTGCTATGTACGTTAGAAAGGTCTATTAAAGTTAATGAACTAGTCATTTAGGTTATCAACGGAAATGTAGTTATAATTTTGGCGGTAGGCTTTTTAGTCTATCTTAATTACTAATTTATTTTTAAAACTAGTTTTAGTATCGTAATACCCAATACTGACTGGGCTGTGGAGGTCAGATAGGCAGTCGCTCCATGTAAAATAGTGGTATTCAGGTGCATCAAGTTTGACTGGAAACCTACCCCAACATAGTAGGGAAAAAAAGTAAGGCGAAAAGCAATCAAATCTAGTCAGATGATTAGTGAACTACCGCACATGTTACTGTATATCAGTGTAATGAGAATAAATTACGTCGAGAAGTATTCTATCAGGCAAACACTAACAGAAGTATCAATTTCATGTTTACAAACAAGCAAATCTTTAAAAGCGATTTATAGACAGCGGGATTCGTAGCATGTCAGCGTAGCTAACGTAGCTGGCGTAGACATAAGCTACGCCGTAGCACTGCTACAGAATATAACTTGAAAACTGCGGATCCTGGACTAAGACAGATATTTCCGTACATTATCTGTCAAAATCCATAGTCGGGCTGGAGTCCACTTCACTTGGTTTCACCGCACCCTAACAACTGCTAAAATAAATATAAAGGGAAACTATCTAATGTGTACTTCACATGTATTTAACTTATAAGCCATTTTGTTACTGTCTACTATACCACCAAAAAATCGGCTTTTACCTTTACAACAAAAAATCTACTTTATCTACACTCTTCTCCTTTGCAACGTTTTCCTTTTCTCTTTAGCCTCCAACGAACTATTTACTTTGAACCTTTCAATCTTAACACCGTCAATTCCGAAAAGGTTTTATTTATAATTTAATACTGAAGGTTTTGATACGCGTAATTTAATACGCAGCCCTGAAACTCCCTGGGAATCCGGAAGCTTAACTCGATGGGTCCGGAGAGGAAGTTTTACGATTTCATGGATTAGTGTTTCAGGCTAGTTCGGATAATGTACGATATAAACTGTAATGGGTAAAGATTTGACATTAAGTATGGGTAGGCCTTGTTTAGTTTCAAAGGGATAAACTTGAGCATGTTTTTTGGACTAATGTGTTCAATATTTAAAAAAATAAATCTTATTTTTTAATGACCAAATTTGAGAGGGACACGCTCCTTACTTTTATTTTCGAGACCTTTCTTGCTTGAGTAATGCAAAATAAACTGTAAAAATATACAAGGTGTTGTTTTGCGTCCTCGTCAAATTCAAGGAGGTAACTAAGCTAATGATTCTCGACCTGAATAATAAAACGGGTAGGTATTCTTTTTATTTTTTTCTTATTTACGGATATCGGTAAGTGTGAACCACCCGTGTTTTAAACGCGGTCGTTTGTTCTCGCCCTATAACCGCGCTTTCACACATACCAATAGTCTCAAAAGTTTATTCGAAAATTTCTTAAACCATGTTAAAGGGGTTATTCTGATATACTGACAAACTTAACCAACCAAAAAAATCAGCGTTTTTTAATAATTAAATAGGTACTGTAATTTAAATTGTTTATTAATGTATTTTGTTACAACTTTCTGAATTTTGACAAGGATGCAAAACAACACCTTGTTTAACACTTGAAGAATGACTCAATTTTTAATTTGAAACACAACAAGCTTTCAGATGCATTCTAGCTTACTTATTCGAATAAATAAAACTAATAAGTGATAAGTAAAATGGTTGTTTTTTGACAGATTGTGACAGAGATTAGGTAGGGTTAATTGGGAGGGATCTAAAATGACGGGGATTCCCATCTTATATACGTTGGTTCAATGTTCGGTATATTCTGAGCCGTGATTTATCTACAGTATCAATCAGACAGATAAGTGCCAAGGTGAGTAATCTAAACTGTTTCATACAAAAACAAACGGTAAAATAAAACAGCACTAATATAATATTACGTTAGATTGTAGTATTATTTATTATCCGAACTAACTCATTCGGCAAAACATTAAACTTCACAACTTTAATGACAATGGGCTAATGTTGGCAATACTGCGCTAAGCAAACTTGTCAGTTCCGCCAACACTCGGAGTCCGACCGGAACCGGAAGCTCGCTACACGAGTATGTGCCTGTAAATACATGTTGTACTGCCAACTGCACGACAACCGTCACACTTGGAATACAAAAACCAACCTTACTGCTATTAAATCAAGGAGCGTTTTAAAATGTAAATGCACGTTCGAAATGCTGCTGGTAATATAGGAAGCCTCGTAAACGTTTAGAAGTCTCCTCGTAGTCGAGAACAATGACAATAAATTGCTAATATAGTGTCAGTCAGTGATTATTACTTTACTATGCAAGTTTTGAACTAAAATAAAATCAAATTTTGAGTTTGGTATGGTGTAAATATGCATGATTGTTCAGTACCAATTAATTTTGGACAATAATAAAAAAACCAGCCAAGTGCGAGTCGGACTCGCGCACGAAGGGTTCAGTACCATTATTTATAAAAACGAGCAAAAAAATAACAGGTTTGTATGGGAGCCCCCCTTAAATATTTATTTTATTCTGTTTTTAGTATTTGTTGTTTTAGCATCAACAAAGATACATAATCTGTTGAAATTTCAACTGGCTAACTATCACGGTTCATGAGATACAGCCAGGTGACAGACGGACGGACGGATGGATAGACGGACGGACGGACAGCGAAGTCTCAGTAATAGGGTCCCGTTTGACCATTTGGGTTGGGAACCCTAAAAATAAATATCACACACAGTCGGCCCATCTCGCCTTTCCGCAAGTACCTCCAGTGGAGGGAAGCACAATGGAGCATCATTGTGCTTCCCTCCACTCTGCGTATTAAGCACCGGCAGAAATGTTATTTAAATTATTTATGGGATGCATTCCATATCACACACTAAGCGATAACTAAATGCATGCCTAAATATTCTTGCACTGTAATTTCAGCTTAATCGAACGCTGAGCATACAACAGAGTAAGTGAAAACGGTTTCATTTGTTTAATTAAGCCTCAACTGTTGATGGACAACTCGACTCAAGCAATATTCGTTCTGCGATGCAGCATCAGTTGTTAGTTTGTGCCCTAGTGCTTACCTAGTGCTTAGTAAAGCATCACACCCTTCTTTTTTTTTTTTTTGGGATGGGAAATCATCAAATGACTTCTCCCGCTCTGGGCGGAGCGGAAGGGAGTGTCAGACTTGACTGACTAAAACCCATCCATGTTCCTTCTTAGCCCTTTGCGTTCCAGGGGCACGGTATCTCATTCGAACAACCCGCAGCCCTGGCAGGCATCGGCCCTCTCGGAACCCTTCCGATTTGCTGACATCTCCTTGAGGCGCGCGTGGAACACGAACGCGCCGTCGGCACGGTCTGTCGTCATAAGACGGACGGATGGTGAGCTAGCCCATTACTCACCGTCCACAGGCCGCGCCTACGGTGGCCGGGGGCCACTGGTTGCCCCCCGACGCCCGGGGCGTCTCCCGCGGCGGCTGGGACGTGAGGTTCTCTCCCTCTCACGTTCCGCCACCTCCTTCGCTAGCATGACTGCTTCGCAGAAGGAGGCGACGGCTTCCCATTCCCTCTCGCTCCGGACCATGGATTGAACCAGGCATCACACCCTCACAAATAATCTTAGAACATCTGCCTGCATATCCTACCCCCGTTTTCTTACCATTACACACAGCCTATAGTTGCAGGCTTTCAGCCACACAATAGTTGCAACAATAGGCGGGCTACAGAAGTAGATAGCAATTGCGAACATTCATTATTAACTGGCTGGAAACAATGGCTTAATGTTGGCGTTTAAACCGTTGCTACAAAGGCGATGCAAGTGTCAAGCGACGAAGATTTCTAGCAGTGTTAGGAAGAGAAAAGCAATCTCATTTATTGTCCCGTGAAGTAGCCGTTTCAGCTACTGTCAAAATAAAAAGAGTTGTGCAGCATGATTCTTTAGGCGCTTGAAGAGCATTGTTGGCAAATATTTTTACCTAACCGAGGGAGTGTAATGTGTTTATTAGCCTGTACATACATCTTTGTACCTTGGCGATCTAGAGACCAAACGCGTTAACCGATTTGAAGATTTTTACGTCACTCGAGTTGTCTTAATCTTGTGAGTGTCACTAAAGACATGACTGTAATCAAAATTCAATATGGAGACAACCAGACGCCATATTGCGAAAAAAAAATTTGTTGACGAACTATGTTAAGTGGGTTATTATTGATTAAGTATTTAAAAACATCTTTACGTTTCGCAAATCATTTTTCATTTTGATTCAAAGTTGCTTATTCGAAATATAAAATTATTAAAACAGGTAATGGGTCCCGCTTGTTTCCAAATTGCTGAGCATTTTTGGCGTAGCTGTGACACATACAATATTGTCTTTTCTTTTCTGTTTACATTTAAGTTTTTAGGGTTCCGTACCTCGACAGGAAAAAACGGAACCCTTATGTCTGTCAAGACCCTTTTTCTCAGGAACGCGAGGAGGTATCAAGCTGGAATTTATATCAAATACTCAAATTTACTGTCCCTTGAAGCTGTGAAAAAATCAAACTTCTAAGCCAACGCACGGTACGGTACGATGATGTGTATGGGAAACAATAGCGTAATGCGATGTTGCAACAGAGAGTGTGGCGATGCAAATATCAGGCAGAGAAGATTTTAGATGCTTTGCTGTGGTTTTTAGTATATTTGCATAGGAAGAAAGTCCCAATGCCTTGGTCTAGTGGTCGCAACCGCAACTGCTAAGCATAAGTTCCTGGGTTCAGTTCCCGGATCGGGCAAAATGATATTAGGTTTAACATCAGAAATTTCTTAGTAGCACCCACGGAGTCTGGATTTGTACCCAGTTGATGGCAATAGGCTCGCCGCCTATTACATGGGACATAAACATTACTGGCGAAATGTGGATTAACTACACACACACACACACACACACTACACACACACACCACACACACACACACACACTTCACACACTTCACTTACTTCACTTTACTTTTACACTTCTGCCTGACCCTTAGAGAATTACAGGCGTGATATTGTGAGAAATTCTCAATTCTCATTTATTTATCTGTACTGGTGTATAAATATTTATAACGTTATCGAATAAATATAAAACTATTAGAACTGAGCAATTTTATTGTTTGCTTAGATTTCGTGGAAAACCTACAGCATCGATTTAATAATTGTTTTCTTGGAATAAGTATATGGGTACATTCCTAGAAGAAATAATCAAAAGTCGGTGAGTAGTAGGATAGACGTAAGAAATGATTAAAATTAAGGTTTCTCAGTTCATAGTAAAACATAAAAAATACAGTATTTTCACAAAAGCCATAGTGAAAATACTGTATTTTTTATCTTTTACTATACAATACAATACAATCCTTTATTTCAGGCAACTAGGCCTATAGAACACATTACATATATAAGCATAAAAAGACTAACTATAAACTAATACATACTTACATACTTTTACAGATTAGATCAGAAATGTGAGGTTCTCGATACTGACCATCAAACTGATCAACTTTTTCCATGAGACCAACAACCTATTCGCGAAAATTATATCAGCTGTCCTAATAAACTTCAATACGGACGATGCTGGTTTCATGGAGAATATATTGTTCAGTTTGCAGAGGATGTGCCGGGTGTCCCGCGAAATTTTCTTACGTTTTTTCAATTTGCTGTATGTTGAACAAAATATGATTTGCGACCGTAAGGCGTATGTTTTAACAGAATTATATTCATTAAAATCATCAATCTATAGGTTCTTTAAGCTTCAACCAGCAATTTTGCAAAAAAACTTGTCCAGTCGGCTTCATCCTCCTAGGACGAAAATGTCTTTTACCTTTTTCTTTTGGCTTTCGAATACTAAAAGTTTCAAGCCCATATTGGTAGTGTTTTTATCAGCGCTCCTAACAAACAAAGCCTGCCATTAAAACAGAATAACCATATTAAAGCTAACCTGAAAACTCTGAAACGTTGAATAAAAGAGCGAGTTCAACGAGGCATGCGCTATTTCGAATTTGTTTTACGCGGTGACTGGTTTTACCGGGGACATTTTGAAAAGGGTGTTCACTATATCAAACATCGAAAACATGGTGAGGAAACCGGCATGTTATTGAACTAATAATTCGAAGACATGTGACATCTACCAACCCGCACTGGGCCCGCGTGGTGGATTACAGCCCACTCCCTCTCTTTGAGAAGAGGTCTGTATCCCAGCAGTGGGAATATTATAGGCCGATGATGATGATGATGATGATTCAATATAATAAAGCCAGTTCAATATAATAAAGCCAAAGTTTCAAATATCGACGTTAAAAAATACCGTTCACATTTGACGTAAACTATCCAATCGATAGTATGATTGAGGATACTTTCAGTCACACACAAGTATCCTTAGGTGAAGATGGATCCGAGAACTAAATTAAAGTTATCTAAAAAAAATGTGACGTAATGTCGTTTTGTTGTGGTTCTGCGTTCCAGCAGTTTATCGGATTGCGCGGATCCACATCCACATACCAAAGCTTAAGGCTCTGTCAAAAAGTCAAACCGTTCGTGGTGCGAGTTCCGACTCATCAAATCGAGACCTTTCTCAAGGAGGAGTTTTGGCCGAAGGGTGTCATGTATCGGGGATTCCGCGGAAGGCTACGCGACACCACGCAGCGCAACACGACGCCGTCATTTCGTGTACAATAGTTTAAATATTTACTTTTATAAAGTATGTATTAGTTTATAGTTAGTCTTTTTATGCTTATATATGTATTGTGTTCTATAGGCCTAGTTGCCTGAAATAAAGGATTGTATTGTATTGTTATTGTATTGTAAAAAGGTATGGAAAAAAATCTTAAGAGCCGACCCTCAACACAAATGCTACGCAGTGTAGCTTCATCATTCGTAGCGCTTTGAGTTAGAATTCATATCAGTTTTTTATGTGGATTCCCCAATAACAGTTTTCATCTAGTGTACCTTAAAATAGACTTCATATTTGTTAATATTTTCTTTGTTGTTTGTTCAATTTTTGTTTTCCATAATTATCTTTATTTTTCCACAATATAATGTACTATACACTATCATGTCCTTGACTAACCCTCTCCTCTTCCCAGTCATATGTTATAGACACAAGCTCACAGTGAGTCACTAGTGTAATACGGATGGCGCCCCGAACATTATTGCTTTGTCTCCTACTGCTCCCAAATTAGATCATGTTAAGGTTCAGGTACTATGAATTATGTAGCAATTATTTTCACAGCTTTTCCGCTTCAACAAAGGCTATATATAGCCCTGTTTTGAACCGGGAAAAATTAGGTTATTACCGCCTGTGTAATTATTTAAATAGGCACCTGGATTAAATATGTATGTACACTCCGTGGTGTATAAGATTCATGTTAATTAAATTCTTTACTGGTTTTTGGGACAAACAGAAACCTTTTCTGTTCTGTTTTTCGAAGAAAAAGGTTGGTAAGGGGTGGATCGGTGTCCAAATGAATTCATATTATGTATGAATTTATAAAAGTTATTTAAAGATTCAAGAACACTGGAACGAAACTACAACATTGAGTTCTTAACAACATTTAAATATTAACAAAGATTTTCGATTATGATAAAATATAATGACATAGTCATGTGTAGTTTGGCAATAACACACACAAAGTCTTGAATTTCGTTTATCCTTTACAGACCATAAAAATCGTCACTTTTATACAACATATGATTTATTAACACAATCCCCGCACTAAAAAAACTAGTATTGGCAGTGTGCGTACAAAAATGCGCAATTTGTGGTATTGTCAGATGACAAAAAGCCGTCGTTTGGCCTCCCGGGTTCTCCATTTGGAGGGTAGAACCCCTCGGAGGCCGTAACACTTTTTTATTCGTAAGATTACGATGGCAGTAAAATGTAAAGTGATTCCGTTTTTCTGAACACGATAGCAGTGTTGTTAACATTGTTATGAAATGAATAAACTATTATAAAGGTTTCGGCGAGATTAAAGGGATGGTTCAAGTGGAAGCTCGTTTGTGGTAATGTTTTTAACGGATTGTGAACATTATGAGGAAAATGATAAAGTTTTTTTAGAATCTCGATTCGAAGAAGGGCAGAAGAGTTGGTCGTTTTATTTCGGATTAAAACCACTAAGATTAGAATAAATAAAAAGCAATATTAAGATACGTAATAGTACAGTGAATAAATTGAACATGAACTTCTTCTTGCATCTATAAATAAATAACGTTGATTAATAGACTATTCTCACCTGCATCTTTTATAGATGTAAAGCGACAAAGCGAGAGCCGGAACTCCTTTCAAAAGACAATGGCGGGTGTATGCTCGAGAATCCGTGACCACCACTTGAGGAACAAAAGACAACTTAGCCGTCTATTTCAACCAACATGGCGGATTGGCGGCAAAAACTACAAGAGCTCTAACTAAACTAATTTGGGTCCGTGCCTGCAAACCTGCAAGGAAGTTGAGGTAGGTTCTGTTTTATTATAAAGGATGAAAGTTGGTTTGCTGTTAAAAAAATATGAGTACCAAAATTACGCTTTCAAATGGTTCTATGTTTTCTACACGATGTATTGAAAGACATCAGCTGCTCCATACATTTTTGCGTGTCGTTTGACCTTTTATACAAAACAACAAATTTTCTGATGAAAAATTTTCACGCTGGCGGGTCTGAAATCATGTACTAAATTCTTATAAAAGCATAGGCCAAGCTCTTTTGCCTATGCTTATTGCTTCTTGGCATTAAGTCACAGAGACAGATTTTTAAAATACCAAATCAAAATCAAATCAAATCAAATCTAATCATTTATTTCTTTGCAAACATAGGTAATAGGTACATAGATGTTCGATTACAATAAGCTCCTCCATATTTTACCGTCACATGGGCATGCAAATATTAGGTTTGTAATTTAAAATAAGTGGCACGTCAATGAATTACAAAAAAGCTAATATAATAAAAATGTCATTTGAATTAGACTAAAAAAATAAAAAAAAATCGTCAGATTCATTGCTTGCTTGACAATACAACAAAAGTATAATTCCGCCAAAATAAGCAGCCCTTCCTAGACTTCGAGATCTAACCTCAGTCAAACCTATTAACTTAAGTACCAGTACAAAGAACTACAAACTACTAGATGTTCTTTGTACGTAGTGTACAAATAAAACTGTCTCATCCAGTTTGTCGGAGGAAGCAACGTTTATTGAATTAAAACCCGGCAGATCCTGCAAACCAATAATAGGATTGAGACCTATTTTTTTCTTCACGGCTCCTGGTCTGATCTAGGTTTATGATAAAAGGATTGTTTTGACGCAGGCTTTAGTGCTTCTGACGTTAATATTGGAGAATCGGTAATATTTGTAAGAAAGGTGGATTGTTTCTTTGACTTTTGCTTTTAGGACAGATTTTTTATTCCGGTTTTGTAGGTAGAGATATTCTATTTCTTCTTCGTGTCACGGGCTCGAATAACCATTGTTTTAAATTATGTTGGGCCCAAAAATTGGTGATCATTAATTCATCATCATCTGCCTATCTAGCCTTTCCCCAACTATGGTGAGGTCGGCTTCCAGTCTAACCGGATGCAGCTGAATACCAGTATTTTACAGGGAGCGACTGCCTATCTGACGTCCACAACCCAGTTAGTACCAGGAAATACAATACTCCTTGGTATCAGACAGGTTGGTACTGGTTGTCAGACTTTCGGGCCACTGACTACCTTTAACGGTTATAATTAATTGCTGTATTAAGTTTAATACAATGTAGGAAATAGATACTAGAAATTCAAAAAATAAACTCTTGCTTTGTGGTCACCTGTAATAAAAAGAAACAATAATTGATAACCTTCAGTTGGTCAGGTGTTTTCCAAAACAAACTGAAAATACCTAATATAGTATTTTATCATAAGCCGGGCTCATGCAGTTATCTCGACCAAGGTTATCTGTTTGTATTAATGAAACATGTGTGCGCGAGATGAGTTTGTAACTACTTGAAACTTTCATAGCGTCTTGGTAAGTTAATGTCTGTGAGGTTAGGTACCGGAAAAGAGTACCTGCGGGGTTTAAGCAGTGTTGATTTATTTTTAATCCAGTGTGGGAAAGAGATGGAGCATGGAGTACGTCTAGCGCCAGCTCTTTCCCACTCTGGAATAAGATTAAATAAATACAATATTGCTTTAAGATGTCATCGTAACCTACCTGGCCTTTTAAAGCCAAATATCATCACGCCTATTATTCCCGAAGGGTTAGGCAAAAGTACACCCACATTTCGCCAGTTTTATTTAAGTCCCACGTAATAAGGGGCGAGCCTATTACTATCAATTGGGCACAAATCCTGACTCCGTGGCTGCTACTGATAAATCCAAATAAAATACCTATGGTATTGGTAAAACCCAATAACAATTTGCCCGACCCGGGAATCGAAATCCAGACCTCTTGCACAGCAGTCGCCACTGGACCAACGCGGCAGCCAAGTACCCGAAAAGAGTACTTAGTATTTTCGGGCGACTTGCACCAAAAATCGATAAATCCATTTAACGCCAAACGTAATTAACACATCATTCTGTTGCTGCTTATTTTGAGCTTGGTAATAGTAATATATTTATTTATTTAGAACATGGAGGACTTACATCTAATAAAAACAAACAAGAAAGTGAATAATAGTCACCAGAGAGCCAATTACGAATCATCAGGTATAGACATACAAATTTCTGATGTGAGAACAGCAACAAAGAAAAAACACACACCGCTTTAATTAAACTAAAGCTAAAAGCATACTGGGTTTGACATTATAACTAAAATAATAGAGAAAATAATAAAAACAAAAACATACAATATAACAAACCGCCACTTGAAAAAAATTGTATTAAAGATCCACAGACAGCCTTTCTTTAAAAAAAATTATTCATGTGTGTTTCTTTAGTTAATCCATACTTAATATTAAAAACCGGCCAAGTGCGAGTCGGACTCGCGCACGAAGGGTTCCGTACCATTATTTATAAAAACCAGCAAAAATATCACTTCGTTGTATGGGAGCCCCCTTAAATATTTATTTTATTCTGTTTTTAGTATTTGTTGTTGTAACAGCAACAGTAATACATAATCTGTAGAAATTTCAACTGGCTAACTATCACGGTTCATGAGATACAGCCTGGTGACAGACGGACGGACGGACGGACGGACGGACGGACGGACAGTGAAGTCTCAGTAATAGGGTCCCGTTTGACCCTTTGGGTACGGAACCCTAAAAATGGGAAAGTAACTCTGTTTGTTACCTCTGCACGACTAAACTGCTGATCGGAACGTAATGAAATTTGGCAAGGAGATAGACTATACCCTAGGATAGGACCATGCACAGCTAATAAAATGAATTTAAATAAAGAGTAACCCATCTCTATTTATTTATAATGTTAACCAAACAAAATCTTTTAAAAAACATAAGTAACAAAACAAATGTAAACTAAAACTATCTCTTGTTTTTCTAGACATATCTGCTTGCGTGACAAACACGCCCCATACATGTGATTTAATGCCTATGTCAGTTGACCACGACGTGGTAATATATTACTTTTAGCCATGCATCTTTGCTGTAAAAGGGATGTTTTCAAATCATGCTAAAGATAAAACAGGTTATAGGGCGAGGACCAGATGGGCCACGTTTAAAACACGGTTTATTCACACTTGCCGACTTCCGTAAATCCGCACAGTGACATAGTGCGCAAGTGATGTGCTACTAACATATATTATAGCTTTAAGATTTTATTTACTAACACAAATTGTATTTAATAGTATGTATGTTAGTCTGTAAGGTATATATCTGTCGGCGCCTTTGCAAAAAGGCTTCATATGATTCACGTTGCAAACTAATCTGTGACCACAGACGAGAGAGAGGGGGTCTACAATTCTCTCTGGCGGAACGTCAAGTCGTTGCGGGTAGCCATATTGACTTGGGTAGTTGTCAAGGAAGGTGGCGCGTAGCAAGTCGTTGACGGATCGCCGACGTCTGTTTTCTTAATTTAATTAAATCTGGTGCGACATATCATAAGTGGTTCCGATGCGGCGGGTAAGAGCCTTTATCATAAGTGGGATAAAGAATCGCGCCCTCCACGAAAGTAAAGCCGAGTGAGGAACATAACCAATGATTTTTTCAAGCAACAAAGAAAGCGTTCAAACCTGCGAGCACAAATCATCAAGAGGGTACCCTCACAACATAATCGGGTGAGACCGTTTCTTTTCTTTTCGATAAGTAGGTCATCTGACTCATTGCTTAAACATGGCTTGTTTAATTGGTTTATGGGTGACATCATAATCAGTAAACCTTACTGGCATCGGAGGTTATGATTTAAAATGCACGATGGAGATCGTACCATTAAAATAGGCGATATTTTGATAAAATAGGTTGTCGGCCAATAAGTTCAGGAATTATTAGATGCTAGCGTTATTCGTAAAAGTTCTTCGGCGTTTGGAGTAAGCGCTTGTCTGGTCCACAAGTTTCAATCGAAAAGAAAGTGTGTTCAGTCGAAATGTCACTGTTCCCCGATTCATGGTGCCTAGTGTTGGATTGTAATTTCAAGTAATTTGTGAGTTCGACAAAGCAGTGTACCGCGTGTAGTGTGTGTTTTCATAGCACGAAGCCCATGTTCTGCCCACATGATGACCGAGACTAACAAAATAAATCATGACAACTACGACATCACGAGGGCTTAATGGAATTAGCTGAAGGCATTATGAATGACGAGGAAGCCGTGAAGGCGGTAGATATGCAGTCAGAAGGCAATATTGATGCCGATTTTGAGACTATGTCGGCTCGCAGTGTTGACACCTTGACTGCAGATTCCGCTAATCTGACTGCATCGTCTGAAACGCTTGCGGCCCCTTCTGGGTCAGTGGGTCGTTTTAGGGGCTGAAACAGCTAGTGCTGATTCGGAAGATGAGGGACCCTTGACCTTTGACGTAGAAGTAGACGTCCACCGAGCATAATGTTCAGAACATAAGGTACGTTCAGATTATGTGATGTGATTACGTGTGGGTGTTGTTGTCCGGTTTTGCCCGTTGGTTGGTAACTCGAAAGGACGCAAACCCAAAGACGAGGTGTTGTCCGGTCTTGCACTTGGGGCAAGTCGAAGGGACGCATTTGTCCGGGCTACGCATCATGAGTGAGCCGATAGCTAGTCGAAGGGACGGTGTTGTCCGGTCTTGCACTTGGGGCAAGTCGAAGGGACGCATTTGTCCGGGCTACGCATCATGAGTGAGCCGATGGCTAGTCGAAGGGACGGTGTTGTCCGGTCTTGCACTTGGGGCGAGTCGAAGGGACGCATTTGTCCGGGCTACGCATCATGAGTGAGCCGATGGCTAGTCGAAGGGACGGTGTTGTCCGGCCTTGCACTTGGGGCAAGTCGAAGGCACGCATTTGTCCGGGCTACGCATCGTATGAGGAAACAGAGCGGTGCAAATTGCGAGAGTGAGTTCGAAATAGGCTGTGACCTAAAGTAAGAAGCACTGGCTCCTGTCAGGGTGGACGAGCGGATGTCTTGGTGATTAGACATTGTTTGTTCCAGGAATACAATAACGCCCGAGGACGGTCGTATGTCAGTCTGGCCGTGTCCGGCGCCTTTGCAAAAAGGCTTCATATGATTCACGTTGCAAACTAATCTGTGACCACAGACGAGAGAGAGGGGGTCTACAATTCTCTCTGGCGGAACGTCAAGTCGTTGCGGGTAGCCATATTGACTTGGGAAGTTGTAAAGGAAGGTGGCGCGTAGCAAGTCGTTGACGGATTGCCGACGTCTGTTTTCTTAATTTAATTAAATCTGGTGCGACATATCATAAGTGGTTCCGATGCGGCGGGTAAGAGCCTTTATATCTATGGGCCAAAGTTGCCTGCAAATAAATGTATGTTGTTGTTGTAATTGTTGTAAATAAAAAAAAAAACTACCTAACCACTTTATTAATGGTTCGGTTCGAGAATGATTAGCCTATATATATTTACAACCTCCTTGAATTTGCCGAGGATGCAAAATAACAGCTTGTAAATATCCCGTACAGTGAAAGATCTACATAAACTGGTTTTGACAGCTTTATTGGGCGTCGTATTTTTAAAAGTGTGTGTGATAACTAGAGATCGTATATTCGGATGCATATTTACCTAAAGTTTGAGTGTTGACTAGTATGGAGCGCGCGTCAGTATGGGAAAAGGAGAAAAAGACTAGTCTAGTTACTTTTTTGTTTGGCTACAAATGAATTATGCCCAGACATATTTATTATTATTTATTATTTTTTTGTTTTAGCATTCGACATTTCAGCACAAAAATACAAATTCAAATAGTTGTTGTATTTTTTTCCTTGTTATTTTCAACAAACTTGCCAGGTTTTAAATAAATTTAAAATATTCGTTACGATATTTTGAGTACTAAATTTTATATTTACTAAAGAATTATGAAATTTCGCAATCCCGCGACAGAAATTGGCATTTAAATAGCCGCTTCCATACTTTTGTACCTTTTGCCAGCAAAGAACGTACTTTAGGTAAATATGCATCTGAATATCCGATCACTAGTGATAACACAGCTAAATTTCATTAGGTAACTAAATCAATTAAAAAATCTTCATTTATATACACCATGCAAAGATCTGCTCACACACATTTCTCTCATCGGTAGCGAATATTATCAACGTTGTCCTTCTTGAAGATCATCCCGAATAAGGTCAAAAAAGGCCTATGTCCTTGTAGTGCGCCCTTCAAAAAGGGTTACCCAGTTCTATTACCCGTTTTGTTAACCGTCTTACATTCATTCTCTTTATAAAATGATTTTAAAAAATCTAGTCTTGTAAAAATGCTTCCATCAACGAAATAATTTTCTCTCTATTTTTTAAATATGGTCTTTGATTTTTATCTGGAAATGAGATTATGAATCAATTATAAACTGAATATGATTACAATCTTCTTTAATCATTTTAAACGACATTCTTGAAAGCAGTTCATCCAAAACGAGAGGTTCTCAGATTAATTGATTAATTAAAACATTTTAAGAAGTAAAGGATTAAAAGATTCAGTAATAATTTAGTGAGTTTTGTATAATTTTTATTTCCTGGCGGCCATCTTGGGCAAAGGAAAATTATTTTCCGTGCGACTTGGCTGAGTAATTGCCACTCGTCGTTTTTGTAAACGGTACATTAAACTAATGTGACAGATGCATTTGTCTCTCGGGTAGACCCAGCTAATTTAGGAAATGAAGCCTTCCGAAACTCTTAATTACTTACTTACTTTATTTTGATGTACCAGGGACTTTAGTATTTTATAAATAATGTAATTGGTTTTGAACATTAATATTAGAACAATAATAAGTTTCATTGGTATTTAAGCCTTAACACTTGACAGTTAATATCTGATATTTAAGGGAGGTTACTTCAAATACTACAAGGAAATATATAATGCCTCCTTCCAGACTAAACCAAGGGTAGCTAAATTTGAATTAAATATCTACAATTTAAACCACAATGAAAAAGTTAAATGGCAATAATTACGAAATGGTGTCACTGTTTACTACTAATGAAGCGATGCAAAGTTTAATCAAAAGCTGACGCATCGTGGTGAGTTCTATTTATTAGGGATTCCCTACATATTTCTAACGAACTTCGCAATTGTTTACTGATACATTTATTTATTATTTATTTACGACAACTCATAATAAACTGTATAATGTACTGTAACTGTATATGTTATTATATGCTGAATTAAATTAACTATAAAACTGTCAAATAAGAAAATAAACAACACTCGTATAAACCAAAAGAAAATTAAATACTAACTTACCGAAAGTGCTTCTGTGAAATTATATCAAAATTATTCATTTATAAATTAATGTGGGTAAGGTCTATTCGTATGTTATGTGACTACACACTGACTATCGCATGTATTCAATTGAGATATGTTTTTTAAATTGATTCAATTAGTATGCAAAAAGCGATCAGCAGTCCTTGAATGTATTGTCCAGAACTGCCCGATAATTGGGCACATAGTTTAACTGATTCTATATCTTCAATATGTTCATACATTGAATTAAGATATGGACGTTTGCTGTTCACGATGGGCTGAGAGTGAAACAAAGAAATAAAGTGTTGCAGCTGGAGTGATTTGCATTTGTTTTTATTATGGTATCCTTTTATCTCAGCACGAGTTTTACAACTATGTTTTTTTTTCATAAATATGGTATTAGTATTAGCTATTATTTTATTTCGTATGTTAAGACCAAAGGACATAGACAAATGGCAACTGTATTTCTTTAACTATTTTCAATAAGATTGGCATTTTAAGCTTTTTAGTTGATGAATATAAACTAAAAGGCTTAAAGCTATATCTTTCTCTATCTATTATCTTTCGATATTTAGGAGTCGTCACTCGTGTGGCTCTATTAAAAACTACCTCATCATTCATCATTTCAGACCAAAAGACGTCCACTGCTGGACATAGGTCTCCCCCAAGTCACATTGACATTTTAGGGGGTTTTGCCATAATCGCCACGCTTGGCAGGCGGGTTGGCGATTGCAGTATGAAAGCACAAAAAGCACAGAGAACGCTGCTGAAAAGCACAGAGAACGCTGCTGAAAAACTACCTATTTAGTTTTAAATATGTTTATAACCTTCTTTCTTGCGTAGTATGACCGCCGTTGAAACGGGCTATGTCGACGGAAGAATCGACAAACTGACACATTGTCATTGTCTATCTGTCTTTATGTCGATTCTTCCGTAGACAAAACTCGTTTCTAAAGTAGTCAAGCTACGAGTACTGGTGTCAGAGTTTTTATGCCGCCCATGGGCCTCTGACTTAGCTTTACATGGCATCGAGAAATATATCTCAGGCATGCTGGTTTCCTTACGATGTTTTCCTTTGCCGAAGCAAGTGATGATTATACAATACGCCCATGAATCCTAAAAATCAGAGGCGTATATCTTGGGTTCGAACTTGAGACCTACATACATGTCTTGGCACTCAAACTCAATTGCAAAATGTACAATAACTGTCATTCTCAGAATGATTATCCCGAGATTCAAACGAAACAAAAGACAGCCAATCATCGAATGTCTGCTGGTTGATTTAACCATAGGCTAAAAGCGGCACTCGCGCCGAAACCAAATCAATGGCTGGATAAGCCCGTGTTTTGACACGGCTTATGCAACGCTGATTTGCATCACAAAATGTGTCTGCTGCTGAAACACTGGGAGCGAAACATCCGTTTGTTTGATAGACATGTTCTATGTGTCGTTTCGTTTAGCATCATCATCATCATCATTTCAGCCCAAAAGACGTCCACTGCTGGACATAGGCCTCCCCCAAGTCACATCGACATTTTGGGGGGTTTTGCCATAATCGCCACGCTTGGCAGGCGGGTTGGCGATCGCAGTACGGTTGTTACAAAAAGCACAGAGAACGCTGCTGCCCTTTCTCTGGCAAGTCCCTTAGTCGCCTCTTACGACACCCACGGGAAGATATGGGATGGTGCTATTCTTTACCTCCGACACCATACAGAGTATATTCGTTTAGCATGAATGTTGCTAATTTTTTGTTATAATTACGTCGTGTGAAGATAGACATAATCAATTAATTCACTGGAAATTCGACAATCACAGGTGCACAATTTTTATTGTGAATTATAAAGCGGTTTCAGACAAGAAAAGAATACTCGTACGCTATTATTCTTTTGCGCGTATAAGCTCCTATCAGCTTACGCGCTTATAAGCGCGCCACGTTATGGACTTCAATCGTGGGCGCGCGGGGATGTGTCTCTAACAACTCATGCTTATATGAAAGCTCCTCAGCTATAAGGGCGTCAGTACACGTACGAGGTACGCGTGACGCACAAGCTACTAAAAACGAGTTTTTATGCTCTGAAAGTACAAAGGACTACCTCGGTTATTTACTAGCCGTAAGCGCAACTGCTACCTATGAGGTACTGTATTCGATTTCCTGGTCAGACAAAGTGTTATTGGGATTTTTTCATAAGGTGTTCATCAATAGCAGCCTGGAGGTAGAAATTTTTCCTGCTAGCGAAAACCTCGCTCCTCATTATATGATATGACTGAAACATAACTAGTAAATTCTGGATATACATACAACTCTGCCTTATACTTTGGGGATTATAGGCAGATGATATTTAATTCCGGCTTGTGGCATCGTGCTTGGATTATATCTGGGTGCGAGCGGGACGCAGTGAGCATGACGCGTGCGCCTATTTGCTTGAGTCACGCATCGACGAACGCCATTTTACTGAACTTATTACTAGGCCTCACTAAATGGAAAATATTTTCTTTTGTGAACGATAGGATTAACACATACAACAAGACATACCCGATTTTATTTGATAATCCTGTAATTATACCTAATAAAGGTCTATTTATATGTATATATCTTGCTTATGTGAGCTAAGATTTATAATGTCAACCACCGGAAAAAATACCGAACTAAAAGAAAGTTTATTGCCAAACCCACAACAAAACGTTCAATGAAAAAAAAACAAGTAACGCTAAAGATTTTAGCAAATAGCCACGAAAAACTTTACATACACTATTTTCTCCTGCGAGGTCACCTTCTGGCTGTGTCTGGAGATGGCGGGACGAGCTGGACAGAACCAACGACCAGTGGTCGACATTGGCCCTGCATGGAAGGATTTGAAAGTCCTTTGCCCAGCAGTGGGATGACACAGACTGACAGTAACACTATTTTATGGCAAAGTCGATGACCCAAAAACGGATTCGGCTACCATACTTATTATAAAGGAAAGAACAAACAAAAGATATGCAATATGATACTCGTAGACGGTAGCCTACATCTTCCAATGTGTATCTTTTATCAAAGAACAAATGGGTTGAAGACGTACTGAGCACAAAGAGGTCTGAAACAGATATCGTGCTATCTTTATAACCATCTCTACGTACATTATAGCGCTTGTAGTTGTCCACGGGTTCACTCACATTCTAAGAGATATTACTTCGTTTACTTGAATAAATTTTCTTCTCAGCGTGTTGATGACAATTTAAATTGAGTCAGCCCAAAATTTGGCGATGAGTTTGGCACTTTAAGTAGTGTCCATCAGCTTCTGTGAAGTGCAAGCAACAGGAAAGGCAGGTCACGATAACAAGTGTCCCATCGTTTGTGGAGCAACACCACATTTACACTCCAGGGCAAAGTCATCCCTGAATCTCCACCTGAACAGGTTTTCCTTGCTTCGGGCAACCTGTGTCCGGAGTCAATTTGAAGACTTTCAGGTCAGCCATGGCAATTCATGTCCAGGTGGGAGATTTTCAGTAGGTGGCACAAATGGATTCGATAGGGAACACTTTCTCGCCACTATTTGAGTCTTTCTACGGAGCGTTCGCCAGTGAGCGGAGACACACTTTAAAAAAATGTTGCGGCTTTTCAGGCTTTGCAGCTCGAAGATGTTAGTGTGTAAAGATGTTGTCCAGTGAAGCAGGGTAAGACTGCGGAGCGGAGAAATGGAGAAATATTAACCATTAGGATAGCGGAGTGGAGATTTTGCGGTGATTTTATGCAATCAAATTGGTGTCTTACGTCAGAAACTATTTTGGCTCTTTCACTAGAGCTTGCCACCGCTCTGCGAACTTCTGGAGGCGCTATACCTGTCAGTGGATATAGCATCTGTACTGGGGTCGGTTTCTGGCAACCAGTGATGATCCGGCGAACCGTTTCATTCAGAGCTGTATCCTTTAACTTTGCATGGGCTGAGCGACTCCACACAGAGCACGCACATTCACCCGCAGATAAAGATAGCGCCAGCCCAGTAGTCCGCGGAACGTCAGGCGAAGCACCCCACTTTGACGAGACTAGTCACCGTAAAAGACTGCGAGTGTGCATCTTCTGCTTGATGTTGTTGCTGTTCTTTCTGAATGTTAGTAAAGTGCCCAGAAAAATACCAAGACATTTCGGGAAGTTGCTGTGCTCAATGGAAAGCCTACCCCAAACGATGTTAAGTTTGCCGTTCGCCTCACTATTGCGGAAATGGATTAAGCACGACTGCGTTTTGCTCGGATTTGGCTCGAGTGTGTTAGCGTGGTAGTACGTGGCTAAGTCAACAAGAGCGTCTGACAAGTGGGACTCAGCCTCCACAAAAGCAGCTTGGGAGGTAAGGGCAATATCGTCTGCATAGAGGAAGCGGGGAGCTGTGCGAGCTGGATGGTTGATCGTTTGTATAGATGTTAAACAGGAGCGGTGTCAAGACACTTCCTTGAGGTAGGCCGTTTTTTTGAGCTCTCGAACGACTTTTTCCCGAGAGAAGGTGGAACTGAAATGGGCAGTTGTGGAGAAGTTCTCGGAGTAGGCGTACGAAATTCTGATCGCTGACTAAGGTCTCCCCTTCAGCATCAGCCGCTTGATAAGTAATTTTTAAGTATTTGTGTAGGTACTGATTTATTCAAATCTGTTCAGATTGTATGCGTGATTCTATGAAAAACATCTCTACGCACTTTGACAAAAAAAAAAATGTAATTCATTGTTGTACACAGGATAGCCGAATGGGAGACTGTACTCGTATATTTGACTCTCATTTAGGAATTTATCTACATCAAAGTGATTTGTATTAAAGCAAGTCAACAGAATTTATGAAAGTAATTGTTTCATCATCATCATCGTTTCAGCCGAAAGACGTCTACCGCTGGATATAGGCCTCCCCCAAGTGACGCCACATTGACCGGTTTCTTATCAAAATATTAAAACACAAAAACATGACAACTTTCAAAGAGCTCTTATAAGATTAATAACTCTCTAAAAAAACAAGGCTAACTTAAAGCCGAACGAGAACTTAGCCTTCACTACTTAATTCCTCAGCCGTTAAGTACTCTACGAACGGGGCGATTACTTATTTTATTTGAGTAGTTTTTCCAGAAAGAAAGGTTACTCGTCCATGATTCGTCTCGTTCACCGTGTTGATCCATAGAAAAATTCATAGGGAAAAAATACACTGTGCGAAAATGCACGCACATATGAAACACTTCATGTAAGTAAGTGCTGTACATCTTTGGGCTGGAACTCGTACCTTTACCCATTACTGACTAGGTTGTGGAGGTCAAAGAGGCAGTCACTCCATGTAAAATACTTGTATTCAGCTGCATCCGGTAAGATTGGAAGCCGACCCCAACATAATTAGGAAAAAGGCTAAACGGATGACAATGCATACGTAAATGAATTGAATAATTCGCACATTCACAACATGTTTGAAAAGTGGTTGCAAGTAAGCTTGCCGTGGGTATACCAAAAACTCGGAGCTTGTTTGACGGATCTTTCGCTCGTCCTATTTCAGTGTACGGCGGACCTTCTGAATAATTCCGTGGGCAACCGATCGCGTCTATAACTTTAAGTGGATTATACAGGCGTTGAAAATGGCTGGGGGCTCGACCGCTTTCCAACCAGATTATGATTAATAGAATTTGCTTGTTAAATTAATCAGGAAAACAATGTCGCTTTCACCGCTTTAGGTGATTAAGCTTTTGCGATGATATTAAAATAATGGTGATGATGATCTTGTAGTGTTATGTTTTTGGAGGTCAAGTGTTTTTCTTTAGTAGTAGGTAATTGAGGAGTTAGCCTCTGGATGGAAACTATGCTGTCAGATTATAGTTATATTTAAATAAAATTGTTGATCCGACACACATTTGTTCCAAATAGCGCATAAATTAATGGCAGTAGGCAAATAATTTGTGTCTCGTATGATTTACTTATTTATTAGTTTCAATTTAGTTTACCGGCAATGTCGTAGCATTTGTAGCAAGCGTAGAAGCTATTGCTACGCCTTGTTTGTCGCTATGGCGTTTCCTTTTAACGGAGTAAGTGGTTTAATAACTCGTCAAAAACTAGACAAGTGCGAGTCTTACTCCCACGTACCTACACAGGGTAGCACCAAACAATATAATAAAAATATTTTCAAGGCGCATTCATTTTTTGTATTGTATAACATTTAACAGCAAAACTAAATACGTTTTTCATAGTATTGCACGTGTATAGGTATGATGACTTTTTTTAGTTTCAGTTCCATGTATGGGGAACCCCTTAATCTTTTATTTTATAATTAATAAATTCTTCTATTCTAAAGCGGTTTACAGAATACACCTACTTGCAAAGTTTCAACTGTGTGTCTTAATAGATTCGGAATAAAGTGGCTGTGACTGTGACATTTGGACGGACAGACATTACGAATCTACAAGGTGTTGTTTAGCATACTTGGTTGTCGCAAAAGACAGGAGTTTGTAAATACACACATCAAAAGTGTCTAGGGATCAACATATATTTTTGCAATAACTTTTCTCCTGATTGATATTAATTAAAATGTTCTTTAAGGATTCATCAAATAAAGTGTTTTCGTTTGTCACAGTAACGATAAACCAAGTCACCTTTGCATTAATAAAGAAATTTGCCATTTTCTAATAAAGGGATTTTTGACATTTGAACCACTAACATTAAAGTTCGAAAAAAAGACTGAAATAACAGTTTTCTTTAAAATTTTATTGGGTAACTTAAACAATTAATAATCCGTGTTTCTACCGCGAACACTAACAACACAAGAACATCGGTTTGGCATACTCAAAATGAGTTCATCCAAATCACACTGTGGAATGGCCGCCCATGTTCGTTGCAACAAAAAAAAAAGGTCTTCTTGCGACTGGATACCCTCCATATTCGGCAGAGCTCTTCTCTGTAGGATATCCCATGCATGCTCAATCGGGTTCAAGTCTGGCGACTGAGCAGGCCAGGGCAGGACATTGATGTTAGCTGCGGCGAGAGTCTGTCTTACAACTCTTGCGGTGTGCGGTCGTGCATTATCATGCATTAACTGAAATAAGGGACCGATTTGCACTTGTAGAGGAACGATGACGTCTGATACAATCGTCTCAGCATAAATTTGAGCGTTGAGGTTGCCTCTGATCCAAATCAACTCAGTTCTTCCGCCGATCCAAATACCCGCCCATACCATGATGGTTCCACCACTATAAGGATGGACTTCCTGGCAGGATTTTAATCGCTGTTGGCGTCCAGGGGTTCTCCAGTGTCGTATACGTCTTGTATCCGGTCTCATACCAAACGAGACTCATCAGAAAAGCACACGAAACGCCATTGTTCTTCTGCCCAATTTCTGTGTTCAAGAGCCCATTGATATCGAATCCTACGATTGTGCATTGCTATAGGTGGTACCCGTAGCGGTCTTCGGGAATGAAGGTTCACTTCATGCAAGCGGTTTCTGACTGTTTGGTCGCTAATTAAGTTCCCTGAAGAGTGATGAAGCCTCACGGCTAACATCATGGCGGTTATTGTTGGAGCTCTTCGAGTTAAGATTTGAATGTATCGGTCTTGTCTCCGTGTGGTGCAGCGATACCGTCCTCCATGGCGCTCAGCCACGGTACCAGTGCTTCGGTAACGTGTCCAAAGTCGACTGATAACACTCTGACTTGTATTCAGAGCTAAAGCCACAGTACGTTGCGGTTCCCGGCAACGTACTGTGGCTACAACAGCTTCTGTCATTCCCACGGGTCTGAGCATTTCTTCCCTGCTTAAATGACGTCGCCGCTCCACAATAACGTTGGTTTTAATCAGTAGTAGGGAAACAGTAGCACTAATAATGTCTTCAATGCGTTGTATGTTTTTATAGGGAAAATATTGACAGCTGATTTTCATCTTTTACTCGAATTTGATTCACAGTTCCTGATTCAAATTATGAAATGCACCAAAAAGGATCCATATAAATTTATAAAATCATAAATTTATTACAAAGCCACATCTCAATCTCAAGAAATCCGCATAAAAATGCTTGATCCCTAGACACTTTTGATGTGTGTATTATTAATTCGGGTCGAGAATCATTAGCATAGTTACCTCCTTGAATTTGACGAGGATGCAAAACAACACCTTGTATTATACGGGTTCCGTTTTTTGCCATTCGTCTACGGAACCCTAAAAGCGTTTTAAACATTAGTTTCTGTCTGCTGTAGTCATATTTTCTTTGGTGTTCATACAGCTTTAAATATGACGGCGCATTTGCAAAAAGGCTTCATATGATTCACGTTGCAAACTAAACTGTTACCACAGACGAGAGAGAAGCGGTCTACAATACTCTCTGGCGGAACGTCAAGTCGTTGCGGGTAGCCATATTGACTTGGGTAGTTGTCAAGGAGCGGTACGGGCAAGCATGAAATACCTGGGCCTGGTTTTGGACCGGAGGTGGAACTTCGGCGAGCACTTTGCTCAGCTTGTGCCGAAGCTGATCGGCACGGCGTCTGCCCTCAGCCGGCTGTTGCCAAACCTGGGTGGACCGAATTTGGTATGCCGACGGCTATATACGGGGGTGGTTCGCTCGATGGCGCTATACGGGGCCCCGGTGCGGGCGGAGTCCCTGTCCGCCCAGAACAAGGCTCTACTGCGGAGGCCACAGAGAGTCATGGCGGTCAGGGTCATACGCGGATACCGCACTGTGTCCACGGAAGCGGCATGCGCCCTTGCGGGCACACCCCCGTGGGATTTGGAGGCCCAAGTGCTCGCCGAAGTCTACCGGCGAGGCGCAGATATGCAGGCGGAGAGTGGCAGACGTCCGCCGCCTGAGCTGGTCACGAGGTGGCGCAGGGAGGCTCAATCCCAAACCCTGAGGCTGTGGAAGGTGAGGCTGGAGACGCCGAGCGCAGGACACTGGACCGTGGGGGCTATCCAGCCGATCCTGGAACAGTGGGTACGGAGGCGACACGGGACCTTGACCTTCCGTATAGTGCAGGTGTTGTCAGGGCATGGCTGCTTTGGCAAATACCTGCACAAAGTGGCTAGACGGGAGGCGACTCCCGTGTGTCACCAGTGTGGCTGCAGCGAGGACACGGCCCTTCACACCCTCGAGCATTGTCCTGCTTGGGTGCTGCAGCGCCGTGCTCTCGCAGCAGCAATCGGGGCAGACCTCTCGTTGCCGGCTGTGGCCAAGGGCATGGTCGACAGCAGGGGGGCTTGGGAGGCAGTGGCATCCTTCTGCGAGGACGTCATCTCGCAGAAGGAAGCGGCGGAGCGCGTCAGGAAGGAGGACGTCCTCGCTGACGCGATTCGTCGCAGGAGGACAGGGCGGCGGAGGAGGCGCCATGGCGACTTGATCCCTAGGAGGTGCCAGCGGGCGATAGATCGGGGAGTCTATCACTGTCGCATTGCACGGCCCTCGCGAGCGGTGGCGATGTCTCAGGTGAGCCCGGACATCGTCAAAGGAGTTGGTGCCCGGAAGCGGGCTGCGCTGGGTGGGTCGCGAACGTCATGCGTAGCAGTTCTCGTGGCCCATCCACCAAGGCGACAGTAGGCTCACGGTGGTGTTTTTTAGTGGGTGCAAGCCCCACATAGCCAAACCGTCTCCCCGGACGGGGTGGTATGATTTAGGCATTTTTCACCACTTAATAAAAAAAAAAAAAAAAAAGGGTAGTTGTCAAGGAAGGTGGCGCGTAACGAGACGTTGACGGATCGCCGACGTCTGTTTTCTTAATCTGATTAAATCTGGTGCCACATATCATAAGTAATTCCGATGCAGCGGGTAAGAGCCTTTATCATAAGTGGGATAAAGAATCGCGCCCTCCACGAAAGTAAGGCCAAGTGAGGAACATAGCGAATGAACTTTTTAAGCAACAAGGAAAGCGTCCAAACCTGCGAGCACAAATCATCAAGAGGGTACCCTCACAATTTCATCGGGTGAGACCGTTTCTTTTCTTTTCGATAAGTAGGTCATCTGGCTCATTGCTTAAACATGGCTAGTTTAATTGGTTTATGGGTGACATCATAATCAGTAAACCTTACTGGCATCGGAGGTTATGATTTAAAATGCACGATGGATATCGTACCATTAAAATAGGCGATATTTTGATAAAATAGGTTGTCGGCCAATAAGTTCAGGAATTATTAGATGCTGGCGTAATTTGTAAAAGTTCTTTGACGTTTGGAGTAAGCGCTTGAGTGGTCTACATGTTTCAGTCGAAATGAAAGTGTGTTTAGTCGAAATGTCACTGTTGTCCGGTTCATGCTTTACAATGATCGAGGGACGCAGGTGCCCGGTTTATGATGTTTTTGTGATGACGTTGGTCGAAGGGATGCTGTTGTCCGGTCCGTACACTGGTATGGTCGAAGGGATGCAGTTGTCCGGTCCAAACGTTGGTATGGTCGAAGGGATAATGTCGTTCGGGCCATGCAGCTGATAGCGGCTGGTTGAGGGGACATATTCATCCGGTCCAACCTTAAGTGTTCACTGGTCGAAAGGACAGTGTCGTCCGGGCCATGCAGCTGATAGCGGCTGGTTGAAAGGACACACCCGTCCGGTCCAGGTGTTAACTGTTTAGAGAAAGGTGTCGTCCGGTCCATGAGTGGTCGAAAGGACACACGCTTTCGTTGTAGGAGAAAGGTGTCGTCCGGTCCATGAGTGGTCGAAAGGACACACGCTTGCGGTGTAGGAGAAAGGTGTCGTCCGGTCCATGAGTGGTCGAAAGGACACACGCTTTCTTGGTAGGAGTAAAATGCCGTCTAGTCTGTGAGTGATCGAAAACATACACGCTTTCTTTTGTTCTGAAACAGTTACAGTTACGATGAGAGTAATGTTTGTCATAGTTTGTCAGGATGGAAGAGCGGATGTCTTGGTGATTAGACATTGTTTGTTCCAGGAATACAATAACGCCCGAGGACGGTCGTATGTCAGTCTGGCCGTGACGGCGCATTTGCAAAAAGGCTTCATATGATTCACGTTGCAAACTAAACTGTTACCACAGACGAGAGAGAAGCGGTCTACAATACTGTCTGGTGGAACGTCAAGTCGTTGCGGGTAGCCATATTGACTTGGGTAGTTGTCAAGGAAGGTGGCGCGTAACGAGACGTTGACGGATCGCCGACGTCTGTTTTCTTAATCTGATTAAATCTGGTGCCACATATCATAAGTAATTCCGATGCAGCGGGTAAGAGCTTTTAAATATGAACACACAGTGATGTTTATTTTTCTTCTTCCAAAAACGTTGCAAAATGCATTTTTTTGGCATTGAAACCTTAAAACTAAAGTTTTTATTGATTGTTGTACAGTCCAACACTTGCTGAATTTATATCGAGTCTGTTGTTGTTCCAAGCTCACCACGGCTAGATCCATTATTGATGTGATAGACGATGACGTCACAACATAGTACTTATAAGACATTGACTTTCACTTGGCACTTGGCAAACTCTATTATGTCCAGGACCCACACAAATGAGATAGATCTGAGCAGGCGGTGTAGACCAAAGCCGAATAGCGGACCCCTAAACTCTTTCATGCTTCTTCCAACAGACCAACTTGAAATTAGAGAAATAATTGTTAACCTAAAATCAAAGAATTCCTCGGGATGGGATGGTATCTCCACGTTTTTTATTAAAAGAGCAGTGGATTCCCTTATTGCACCACTAGCATACATATCTAATGCTTGCTTCTCAAAAGGAGTTTTTCCAGATGCGCTTAAAAAGTCCGTCACTGTTCCTATATATAAAGCGGGAGACAAAAATTTGGTGTCAAACTATAGACCAATCTCTCTACTTCCTAGTTTCTCAAAAATCCTTGAAAAATTAATAAATAAGAGGCTAAAACATTACCTAGAAACACATAAACTTCTCTCAGGTAATCAGTTTGGGTTCAGAGAAAAAATATCAACCGCCGACGCTCTCCACAAACTAACCTCGTATCTAGTCAATAACATGGATAGAGGACAGAAGTGTCTAGGTATATTCCTAGACCTAGCAAAGGCCTTCGACACCGTCTCTATACCCATCCTCCTGAACAAACTCGAGATTCTAGGAATTCGAGGAATACCTCTCCAACTTTTTCAAGATTACTTGACGAACCGAAAACAGGTTATAAAAATAGATAACAATGTAAGCAACGAGGAAAATGTTACCTTCGGAGTACCTCAAGGCAGTGTAATGGGTCCTACGCTGTTTTTAATATATATTAATGACCTTTGCAATTTGCTTTTAAAAAAGGGTCAAATAATAACATTTGCGGATGACACGGTACTATTATTCAGCTCCAACACGTGGAAAGATGTAACCGAAGCAGCAAATGAAGGTTTTGCTTTAGTAACCTCATGGCTGGACAATCATTTGTTAACACTTAATCTTGACAAAACTAAATTTATTACATTCACAATTAACGCCAGAACTCAACCTTCTCCTAACGCTATAATTATACAAACTCACACTTGCAATAATCCAAATACCTGTCAATGTAAACCAATCACCAGAACTAGTTCAATAAGATATCTCGGTGTGATAGTAGACCAAAACTTAAACTGGAAAGAACACGTCATGAAAGTAAATAATCGCACAAGAAAGTTGATTTACATTTTTAAAACTATCAGAAATGCATGTGACATTAACCTACTAATTAAAATCTATTTAGCACTATGTCAATCTATACTGATATATGGCTTAAATGTATGGGGAGGAACTTCAAAAACCACCATGTTGTTTGTCGAAAGAGCCCAACGCATGGTACTTAAAGTTATTTCTCGCAAAAAGTACACTTATCCGACACACCTACTTTACTCAGAACTGGAAGTTCTCACGGTACGAAAACTATTCATTAAACTAGAGATCATGGCACAACATAAAGTAAAACCGCACTTTTCAAAAAGAAGACGATTGGATATAGTTTATAACATACCCAAATATAGTACATCTTTTGCACACAAATTTCACAATTATCTCGGTCCTAGCCTTTACAACAAAGTAAGTAAAGATCTAGAATTAAAGAATCTTGATAGTCAAACATGCAAAAAAACTATGGATAAATATTTGAAAACACTAGACTATAACAGCACTGAAAATCTACTTAAAAAATTGGTATAAACAAGGCACATAAATGATAAACCACACATAACTGTACCTTTACAGAAATATACATTAAACATACACATATACCCATTCACAAAACAACACAGACAATTCCAGACATAACTTAATTAAAACTGTACAATGATTTATAACCTACACAGCTGTATTGTAAGCTCTCTGCTTAAGTATGTGACTTAAACTGGAACCTTGTGAAAATCTGTTGTCCTAAGGTTGAGGAAGACTATCCGCTCGTGATACAGTTTTATACTAGTACGAGGGGGTAGGGTGAATCAGTCCAAAGGCAACCAAACCATCTTTACAATCTACTATTTCCTGTGTTTACCCTTAAGTTACTCTGTATGGTTGTCTCATATTCATGAATAAAAAAATTTATTTATTATTTATTTATTATTATTTATTATTGAGCCAAAAACTTGAAGCATTCCACACGCTTCTTTTGGGTGATTCACACAAGAATGTGACCCGTGTAGGTACATCTTGCTTGTAAAGGTGGCGAAAATATCTTGGAGAACGACGAGATAAATGGAAAAAAGAAATCTCAAAGTACGTTGAGACAGTTTTCTCTTGATGATACGAATGTAACATAGCTGTTTCATCTTGCTTTCAATATGGCGGACTTTGCTGAAATATGGTGAGCGGTATAAAAGTTGGTTGTGATTATAAGTAAACTAACACGACTCTGCTTATCAAGGCTTTTACAATATGACAAAACATTAAGATTTATTTATTAATTAAGTGTTCGGATGGTCAGGATTTATTCTGTTATTATCATGAGAGCCGAAGATGAGTTTCGTCAATGAAAACACACAGGGTACATTGCTTTTATTAAACTAACACTTGTAATTATAATTTGATATAATAACCCAGTTCTGAGACATCGCGATCAGACACTGCATGTCGTCCTTGCTGCAAAACATCACGACTCTGTAGAAGCTATGGGTGTGACACTATCTTTCACAACATATCTGCTGGTTTTACCTCAAAATCTCAACGATAAATCCTAAAATACAGATAAAGGAATGCTAGTACCAATATCTGTATTTCAGGGTTGATAAATCATTTATCTATCTAAACTGTACGTCGGGCGACGTGAAATCTGACGAATTAATAAACCTTTCACAAATGTAACGTGGCGTGCAATAAATCCGGGTTTTACGACCCCCCTCCCCCCCTTCTCCGCGCACTGTTAGGGAATTTAGTTTAAATTAATTTGGATATAGGTCTGTAATGCTTCGTAAAGTGTGGCTTTGAAAGAGCCAATTTGATTCGTCTGTTTCCAAGAAATGTAAATGGAAAAATACTGGGTAGAGATTGAAAGTCGTTAAATTATATTTATTTACTGGGAGTAAACTTAAAGGGGATTTTGAGTTTATAAATACTTCTAGTAGCACTAAATTAACATGTTATTTATAAATATCATTATTAATACCTGCTATTCCCAGGATCCTATTGACAGAGAGCCAAACTGATGAACAGGCAAACCTGTTTTTATACCACCGTATTTGATTCAATGTATTATAGAAACCTTCACAAATAGGATATTTTCATACAAATGGCTCGATGGACGGTCAACACAAAATAGTGTTATTTGTTTATTTAATAAATACTGGCTTGTTGCCAGATATTGCTCAGTAAAGTACTGACATAACAATACTAAGGGCGGTCAGTGGTCAATAAAAATTCTGGAGGCAAATCTCAGAAGTGTCTGCGATAAAACAGTCATACAAATTTAAATGGCATTGTCCTTGTGATCTGATAAAGTAAATAGGGCTTTATTGCTGATTGTGATTGAGTAAATGTTTGAGCGGTTATTTAAATATAAATAAAGCACAAAATTTCTATAATCTCTGAGGATCTTACTTCTTTAATATGAGGACACGTTTTGATTGAAAAATCTTAGGGTGCCTTAATGAGATTACGATAATAATATAACAGTGTGGAAGGGATACCGAGTTTTCAAAAGGTTGAAAATCTTAACCCTATCTTCACTATTACACATACATATTTAAAACAGCGATGATGATAAAACGCGATATAGATAAGTATAAAACGTTGAGAAGTGCAAGACACTAAACTGAACTTAAAGGTATTAAATGTAGAACAGTAAATTTTAAATCGAGTGTATTTGGGATTGGAGTTCCAATTCCAGTTCCAATCCCAAATAGGGATTGGAGTTAAAATCTATAACAAACTCCAAAACTCTATTAAGAATATCTCATCATTAAATTAATATTTTAAGAAAGAAGTGTTTTTTTTAAAGCGTTGTACTGTAGGAATTCCTCCTATATCTTGGATGCGTTTACAAAATTTAAACTAACATACATAAACAACCAGACCCGGAACAACTATCTGTAGGCCACACAAATATTTGTTCAGTGCGGGGATCGAACCTGCGATACGCAGCGCTTCAGTCGATCGCTCAACCACCGCGCAACATATAAAAAATGTCTATGTCGGGGGTTCAAATTAAATGATGTACCGAATTCGTCGTAACCATTTTAACGGTGTCCATCCCACCGTTTATAAAAAAGTTACGTGAAATAAGGATTCAGTCAATAAGGTAGTGATAAGACTGGCTGTTTTGACTTTATAGCTCACTCAAATACCAAAGTAAAAGTCAAAGTTTCCTTCTAAAAAAGCAGTCTAAAAGTTTCTTTATGAGATTCAACAAAAACTTTGTATAAATATATACCAAAAAAGATATCTTTAAATCAAGTTCGGTTGTTTACCACTTTTAAAGATTTGCTACTGAGTCCCCTCATAAAGCAGCTATAATATAGGTTGTATACAAAGCTCAATAAATCCGAATTAAGCAGTAAGTTGAGCAGTTGAGAGCAGCGGTGGCCCAGTGGTGGCAGCCCCGATTTACGAGCAGTAAGCCGTGGGTTCGAACCACGGCAGGCGCATTAATTTGTGCAATTTATTTCATCACCGCTGCTCTCAAAAATGGTGAAGGAAAACATTGTGAGGAAACCGGCACGTCCTAGAACTAAAAATTCGAAGACATGTGTCATCTACCAACCCGCACTGGGCCCGCGTTTTGGATTACAGCCCACTCCCTCTCATAGAGAGGAGGCATGTGCCAGCAGTGGGAACATTATAGGCTGATGATGATGATGAAGCAGTAAGAAGATTTCGCGACGCCACACCGCGGCCATAACAACTGTATCAAAACTCTCACACTTCCACGTGTGAAGTTAGAATATTGCTTTAGACTCGAGATATTTCGTAGCATTAATTTACTAACATCTACCAGCGGCTTCACACGCTCGAAAATGATCCTACGAGATCGTCCTACCGGGATATCCAATCAATAAATATATCCGGTATATCAGAATTGTCACATTTTTCGTTTCAT
Source organism: Cerastis rubricosa (assembly GCA_949152445.1). Classification (NCBI taxonomy): domain Eukaryota; kingdom Metazoa; phylum Arthropoda; class Insecta; order Lepidoptera; family Noctuidae; genus Cerastis; species Cerastis rubricosa. Next base: position 9,825,791 of record OX424547.1, read on the forward strand.
CTTTTTTTATCGATTTCATCAAAACCGTTCAGTTCATTCAGTTCAGGCGTGACAAACACACAAAGTCACTTTCACATCCTACTATCCAAATGCGTAATTTTGTGACGATGGATGTTTCACGCAAAAACTTCTGGATGGATTCAGATGAAATTTAGCACAAAGATAATTAAAAACGTCGATTAACATATAGGATATCCCGGTAGCATGATCTCGAGGGACAATTACCGTACTCCACGCGGGCGAAGCCACGGGCATAAGTCCGTTAATCTTATTACTTCGGATAAGGATACTTGTTGTGTGCCAAAGGGCTTAATTCGGTAACTATGACGATAGTTGGTAAGTTGATTATGCTAAATGTGGTTTTATTTGGAAAGTTGATACATGCACCTACAAAAACCTATACCCCGTGAATACGGAAACAAGCCATTCCATATACCCAGTTTCTTCCAGCACACGGAAGAATCGACAAACTGACACATTGTCATTGTCTATCTGTCAATATGTCGTTTCTTCCGTAGACAAAACTCGTTTCTACAGTGGTCATGCTACGAGTACAGGTACTCGGTACCGTCTCAAACCAGCCCTAATTGTGCTCGTCTAAGACATCCAACCACCTCTTTCTGTCCTAGCCTCGACGGAACATTTTATTCGTAAAATTATTTTTGTACTTACTTTTCTTTGAGTGACATGAATTTATACAATAAAAAAGAGGAGGCCTTATGATAATAAGAGTGATTGTATCTTTAGATTAAGCAGCCATTTTATTTCGAGACAAGTGCCATTATATTCCATTGTCATTCTTTTATTTAATAACTCACTGCGCCCTACTTACTCGCCTTAACAAATAACTAGAAATTGAAACCCAGCCAGAGAGCAATTTTTAAGAATTCAAATAATAATCCAGTAGAAGTTCGAATTTCACTAAAATCAAGACTTCACTAGGTACGGTAATGGCATCATTGTTATAGAATATTGACCCTGACTGCTCTTGAACGCAGTTTAAATGTGGTGATGAGTTAAGTTACATTTTGACACCTGCACTAAAGGTGCAGTTAAATTATATTCCAGACCGGACTGCGGGCACAGGACTTAGACAGATAATGAATTAATTGATCAGTCTAAGTCCAGTGACCACTGCTAGTCCATAGTTCTATTTGACCGTACGTTAAGTGGTTATCAAGCAATCTACGCATTCTAAACAGACAAATATTGTCTTTCAGATTAAGTAAAAACTAAGGAATGGATTTGTTATTACCTCGTTGGATGTTGTTGTGTCCCTCTAAAGATACTATAAACAAGGTTTCAGCGCTTGTTTATCAAAACCGACAAAAGTTTCGGATACTAGATAAATCCTTGTTTAACTTACGATCCCGCAAAATCCATGTTTAGCGTGGTTTAAATTTGAACACGAAACTGTGTTTAGGTTTGTGCTAAAAGTTTTAATCTGTTTTTTTTTGTTGAGTTTTGACTACATGTTTTTGCGATTGTTGAACATTATCGTTACATTGCTTTCCCCCGATAGGTTAGCCTGAGGTGTTCTTAGGAATGAAAAAAAAAATGAACTTTTCAGACTAAATGCTTCAGCCGATGTGACATTCTTCATGGGAAGTCCATTTTGTATTTTCGACCCATGCATTTGAGGGAACGATGTTCAGTTTGAATGTTTGAATCTCTACCTAAGAGGTATTGTGCTTTTTGTGTACACCCATCATTTTGGCCGTAATGTTAAAGATCCTAGTAATAGGAGGCCACCTAATCAATCTGGCTTTAGGCTGATCCTGAGAAATTCCTGACTGCAAAACCTAATGACTCTTTGGCCCACCATAATGTTTGAACCCTTATGTTCGCTTTGTCAGAACCTTTAAACGTTAAGACTATTAACAACAACAGCAATATTTGATATTTGTCTAAGCTAAGGTTGCATAATTCATACTCGTACATGGCTCTAGATGTTCTACATCTAAGAACAATGACTTTAACTGATTTTGGCTAAGTATTATAAACCTGCCAAACACTGAAACCTGCCAAACCGTGGCTTGAAACTGACCAGAATATACATCATTATTTTCAACATGAACTCATATTTCTATAATTTAATAACAAGGTTTGTTGTCTTTAATAAGAGTTTTAGTTTTAGCTGTCAAAACCGAGACCATGTTCGTGAGTTATGGAGTTACGCTCGCCAACATACAGCGTGGTACCTAAAGAATTTATCCGAAAATGTTCCTCTAAAATTGAAAACGAGTTCTGACTATTTTATGAAGTTTCCCGATAGTTTAAGTTGTGCTGAAACTAGAACAGAAGTAAAACTTTGGTACTGATTTGGAAAGTAAAACTATGTTTTATTCAACACGTTAGAAAATATTATTATAATGCTTGTTTTCACTTATACTAGGCAAAACCTAAATGTAATGCCTAAGTAAAAGCTCAATGTTGGATTTCAGCGCTCGACTCAGTGCAAAGAGTTGAATTTGGAATTTGAAAGAGTGCAATTAGGTGTAGCCTAGACGAACAATATATTTATTTATACTATGAAATAAATTAACATAACATATCATTATTCTCAGGCAACTTTGTCTCTTAGATACCAAACCATGGCATCAAGAATTGCCATCTATAAGTCTCATTTGAGTATTTTGTCATCTATTTTAACACCTCAAACGAAATACATTATTATGTCTGTCGTCTCCATTACCTGCTTTTATTACATTTATTCTTTGCGAAGCGGATTTCGAAATTAACTCTAGAATAGCTATTAGCTTGCAAAAGAAAAGTTTGATTAGGCTTACACACAACGCAACGTTGATAAAAACTCGTTGAAAAGTCGCGTTTGGGTCATAAAGTTGTTTTTTTAGGGCCATAGACTGGATCCGTATGTAGAAGAGACAAATAAAACGTTTTATTAATTTGTTAGAAGAATGGTACTTATTCGATATTGTTAAAACGTTATCGTCAATATAATGTGCTTAATTGCTAAGCCCCCATTTTACCATTTCCTAACTAAGATTGGTTTAGGTTTTCGGAGTCTTTGAGTCTATCTAGAAGAGCCATGAATTACATTCTACAAAAGTTTTTAAATCCCACCAACCAACCAACGTTTTATCAAAGTATTGTCCTGTTGCGTCTCCCGAAGTCCCGACGCAAGGACGCTTGGATTAAAATATTCTACTTATAAACGTAAAGGGACAATATTTAGAAATATTTTTTTTTCCTATTTAGAGGTTTTTTTCTGTCGGGTTCGATTTATATTTAATATAATAATCCGCCTGCTAATATTAACATTAATTTATATGTTGCCGTGGGCAGGGCACATTGCTCGCAGGACGAATGGCCGATAGGGCCGAAAAGTTTTGGAATGGCGACCGCGAACCGGAAGACGATGCGTTGGAAGGCCACCCACTAGGTGGACCGATGACCTGGTGAATTTTGCGGGGATCCGCTGGATGCGCGTCGCACTGGACCGGTCGATGTGGCGACACTTGGAGGAGTCCTATATCCAGCAGTGGACGTCTTTCAGCTGAAATGATGATGATGATGATATGTGCTGAGTAATTTTGTGGCCCTACTGCTTATCCCAACTAATAAACTAGATATAACAGCCTCATTTTGTCTTAAAATTCACACCTCTGCCAAAAAGCTGAATTTTCGTCCCCATTATCTTCAATAAACATAACACAAATAAATTCTGTTTATGACAACATGATTTAAGCAGTAAACTCATCTTGCCATCCATAAAATTTTCAAAACAGCAAAACTTTTTAAATTCCTTCGCACAGAAACAGGGTGTTGTTATAACATGAACTCAATAGAGGGTGCAAAGTAAACTTTGTAAACCCGAGTGGGGGTGGAGGGGGCTGCAATAATCAACGACGTTTTATAACAGCTCTGTCGTGTCATATTTCCAAGGTTTTAGCTTGTGTTGTTGGAGAATTTAGTGTTGTTTTATGTTTTTATATGTTGTTGAGTTCGTATGAGCAGTTGTGGTTGGGATTGACTTGAGGTTTCGTAAGTTTGGTTATTTTTCTTTATCGTGTGGTTAGTGGCCTAACCTGGAGTCAGAGGTTTTATGCCGTTCTTGGGCTTCTGACTAGGCTTGACATGCCGTCGAGAAATATCGCAGGAGTACTGGTTTCCTCACTATGTTTTCCTTGAACGAAGCAAGTGATAAATATACAATACGCATATGGATCCGAAAAAGCAGACGTGCGTCATGTTGGGTTCAAACTCAAGACCTACGACTTGGCAGTCTGACCTCTAGGCTGTCACTGCTGCTTGGCTATTAAATTTGGGCATTTTTGGGGTGTTAAGTTTTGAGAAAAATGTTGATAAAGTATTTGAGTTCCACAACGTAGGTTTAAAAGTTGTTAGAAAAAGCTTTAAGTTCCAAACAATTAAACGAAATCATAGCAACGAATTGACGTCCATAAATCGAAATAAGTATAAGTTCTGTATGGTGTCGGACATAAAGAATAGCACCATATCTTCCCGTGGGTGTCGTAAGAGGCGAGTAAGGGACTTTCCAGAGAATGGGAGCAGCGTTCTCTGTGCTTTTGTAACAAACTTACTGCGATCGCCAACCCGCCTGCCAAGTGTGGCGATTATGGCAAAACCCCCCTTATGTACAATTGCGGGAGGCCTATGTCCAGCAGTGGACGTTTTTCGGCTGAAATGATGATGATGATGAATCGAAATATAATACTATGGGTATTTAGATTGATTTAATTTGCTTTGAAGATGAAAGTTAAAAAAACAAATGTATTGCTCCCTTATGAAACTAACATGGCTTTCCAATCAGCTGTACGTATAGTCATTACTATTAATCTAGCTAATAAACTTACTACAGAGCTGTAACACTAACATAAAACATTTGTAAAACAATGTCCTAAGCCCCAAAACACCTAATACCAATTCTTCACCGTATCTTGCTACCTTTAAAGTTGTATTTGGTAAAGCACAATAGTCAGTTACAACGTGCCTCGTTCAAATGCTAGATAATATGTTATGGTATCGAGTGCGTTCCCTTTGCTACTGGCTGCCAGTGACTGGCGCTATTGACTGGGTCAGTAGTACATTGTCAACCTGCTAATGGGTTAATTCCTCGTCTAAACAGTTACACTAATTTATTCACTATAATGTTTTGCTTTTAATTATGATTTGTGAGTGTGAGATTATGGGAAGTTAATATTTATTAAATGTTTGGATTATAGTTAACTAGCTGTCCCGCGCAACTTCGTCTGCGTCACATTTTCCCTGTTTTCGCAACATTTTTTATTACTGCTCCGCTCCTATTGGTCGTAGCGTGATGATATATAGCATATGTCCTTCCCCAGGTTGAAATCTATCTTCTTGCCAAATTTTATTAAGATCCGATCAGCCCATTATTCGTGAAAAGGTAACAAACAAACATACAAGCAAACAAAGTGTCTTTCGCATTTATAATATTATTAAGTACCTATGGATATTTATTAAATGCTTGGATAATAAGGCTATTATAACTATAAAAACGTGCTTGTATGCCCATTATAAACGTGGACGAGGCAAAAAGAGTATGTAAGGATCGTAGGTGACAGGCAGGTGGCGCTATTGTGGTTTCTGCGTACCCCTATGGGAATATGTTTATGTATGTATGTTTAGCTTAGTAGATTGCACTTATTGGAAATAAGTTAACGCTGTCTGTAAAGATTAATCAAGAAGGTACTTTTTTGACACACTCATACCTTAGGCACACAGGTAACAACACTGATGACAACATTTGCGTCAATTGTTTAATTTAGTGTTCTTATAATGTTTTCTTTTTACTTTTGTATAGATTCTTTGTCGTTTACTTATTTTTTGTGAATGTGTAGGCTTTACAATTATTATTTTTTATTTTTTTTTATCTTGTTCTACGTTGTGTAGTAAGCAACGACTTATTGTCGGGCCTACGCTGTCCCCCCATACTTAAGTACTAACGCTGTAACATTAAACATTGTGAAACCTATGTTGTGAAATGATTTCAAAAGAGTAACCATGGAGTTTCTTGCCGGTTCTTCTCCATAGGAAACGACCAACCCGAACCGTGCACCTCTTGTCGACGTTTTGTAAGTGCCTATGTAGGCCTATTATATTATATTTATACAATGTGTTGTTTTGCATTCTCGTCAAATTCAAGGAGGTAATTATGCTAATGATTCTCGACCCAAATCAACAATAAAATGGGTAGGTGTTTTTTTATATTTTTTTTCTTATTTACGGAAATCCGTAAGTGTGAACCAGCCGTATTAAAACGCGGCCCGTCTGTTACCGCGCTTAAACGCACACAAAGAAACGCTAACAATACATACACAACGCAAACGCAACGAAGATACGATAATTTCATAGGTACCTATTCCCTACCACGCACGGCGGGGTGCGCGGGCGCACTTGTCGCTCGCGCGCCTATCCACCCCCGCCGCGCCGCCGCCGTCCCGGAACCAAATAGTGTGAATTTGTCGCCGACGCGTGCATACGCGTTGCGAATTCCGCTCCTAGGTACATCGTTGAGACGTAGGTGCAAAGTGCAAGATGACGGACAATTACTCAAACGTCGAGTTGGTAGAGATGGTCCGCACGTATGCCATCAGTGGAGACAGCCTACGTGGAGCAGTACGGTGTTTCCTCTCAATATGGTCGGCATGTACGCGAGTAGGTACTTAACCGAAAGGTTTGGTGACCATTGGATGGGTCGCGGAGGACCTGTGGCCTGGCCCGTTCTCCGGACCTGACGTCTCTAGACTTTTATTTGTGGGGAGACGTTAAAAGGTTAGTTTACTCGGAGAAAGTGGCAAGTGTTACAGAATTACGTGAAAATATAATTAGTGCTTTCGACACTTTAAAAAGGAATGTGATAGTGCTACGTAAGCTGAAGGAAAACCAGCTACGTCGTTGTCGACTGTGCCAAGAATGTGGTGGTGGCAACTTTGAACATACCTCCGGGTAACTTAAGTAGGTAATTTATTTATTTGTACTAGACTATCATTTTGTAAATACGTTGTTAGCTTAATCAATTTTATTAGTGTAAATAAGTTGATTTCAAATTTTTAACTACGCCAATAATACCTAACAGTCGAAAGTATTTCTACATACCTACTTAGCTAGCACATCTTTCCAATTCCAACAAGAGTAAAAAACATTTTTAGATTTAGTAAATCGGTACCTACACCAACTAAGGTACTAAGCACCAATAAATTCAATCCACAAATTCAAACAAAATCATTACGAAAACTTTAGGCTGAATTTACCTACGTACAATGTTCAGAGTGTTAGTGTAGATAGCAATAAAGCAAAACTAACATTTTATTACTCATCTGATAACTACCGAACTTAGGTAAGTACAGGTCAGTGAACTTTTCTTTGGCACACTAGTATTGTCGTCGTTAGTAAGATTTCCGTATTCCAATGATGCTTAAAAATTAGTTTAGTATCAAGCGAAATTTATGACAATAATGTAGGTGATTTTCGAAATAAAATTAGGTAAAATTGCTAGGTACCGGTCGCCGTAGGTCATCGCACGGTCGCAACACAGTTGCATTTCGTAGGTAAGACGTCGACTGTCGACTCTCACGCACACAGAGCAGCTGCATTGTCGCTGTGTGCGTACTTGGGTGATTCTGTTTTAAGTGTTTTGAATCAAGGGTTTTATTCTGAAATACTGTTAAATTTCAACAATAAAAAAAAGCAACGCTTATTAATTATAGACCGGTACCGAACTTTAAATTGATTATTTATGTGTTTTATGACAACGTCCTGAAATTTGACGAGGATGCAAAACAACACATTGTATATTATATTTTTTTGCTTAGAACCAAAACAGTGCAGAAAAGTTATATGAAATCTCATTATTGCACTGTTTTTCATTACTGCACTGTTTTAAATTTTAAATTTGGAATTAAATTTACCACAGAGGTGTAATGTCTCATATTAAGTTAATGAAATGTATGCATTAGATCAAAAAGATTACTGGCTGAAAGTAAAAATCGGCTGAATTAAACAGACTTGGTGAAAAAAAAAAAACAAATGGCGCGCATTTTGTACCATTGTAAAACTTTGATACTTACCAAATAAAAAGGTAAAACATCATGGAAATTGACAGCGATAGCGATATGAATTCAACTCCAGAAAATATAAAACAGCTGCAAATGAAGTTGTTAATAACCTTTAATAACTGTACTTTTAATAATTGTATGTTTGAAGGGAAGATGAATTAAACTATGTTTCATTATCTTGAGTTTTTATTTTGAGTAGGTATATTTTGTCAGGGTAGTTGAAAGAAAAGCAGATTACGCACCTCGATAAAGTGAGTAATTAATGCACTCGTGTTAATTTAGTGCATTAATTACTCATGCACTCGGTGTTGGTGCCCTCGCATGCGCTCGGGCACCAACATAACACTCGTGCATTAATGACTCACTTTGCGCTCGATGCAACAATCTACTATTCTTTTTGTACATGGCAAAAGTGCGAGTGTTTGTACTTAAACATAAACAAACACTCTTTTCCCATGGCGTAAGGCAGACACTACAGAATACCACCTGCAACGAACCTTCTAACAAACAACAACAATAATGCTGAATTAAACAAACATTGAGCTGAAAGGCATAATGATAGCTTCATCATCATCATCAACCTATAATGTTCCCACTGCTGGGACACAGGCCTGCTCTCAATGAGAGGGAATGGACTGTAATTCACCACGCAGGCCCAGTGCGGGTTGGTAGATGTCACATGTCTTTGAATTTTTAGTTCTAGGACATGCCGGTTTCCTCAAGATGTTTTCCTTCACCGTTTTGAGAGCAGCGGTGATGAAATAAATTACACGTAGTAATGCGCCTGTCTGGGCTCTAACCCGAAATGATAGCTTGTTCATACCATTTTTATTTCATTAAGTGGTGAAAAATGCTCAACGCATACCGCACCGTCCGGTGAGACGGTCTGGTTATGGCTTGCACCCATTAAAAAACACTGCCGTGAACCTACTGTCATCTTGGCGGATGTGCCCTGAGAACTGCTACGCATGACATTCGCGACTATAGCTTTTTCATCCCTTGTAAAAGTTGCCGCAACGCCCTAACAATAAGTTTATCCGTGATAAATATTTTGAGTGTCTGTGTGTAAATAACATCATAAATTTTCCTACCAACACGCATAATTCCCAGCACTCAAATAATTTATCCATCCAAAAAAAGAAATCTTCAAAAACCAATTCATTTTGCTTACACCTATCAGCTGCGACAAAAAGTCGTCAGTGCAAATGATTTAACGGGGTCTCATCCATCTCGTAATCAGGGGCGCATGATTTATCGCGCCGTCACCATTGTTATTCCACACGTCGCATGATCCCAGTGAATCTCACGTAATTGACACGGTGTGCTCGAGGCTGTCATTTTAACGATACATAAATCTATATGGGGGTGCGTTTCTAGCGTGGATCTACATATATCTATTAAAGATAAGGTGTTGTTTCGCATCCTCGTCAAAATTCGTCACAAAAGACATAAATAATCAATTTAAATTACGGTGCCTAGTTGATTATATTTTTTGGTTGTTTAAGTTTGTCAGAATATCAAAATAACTCCCTGAACGTGGTTTCGGGAAAAAATAATTATCGAATAAACGTTTGAGATTGTTTGTATGTGTGCGGTTATAGGGCGAGGACCATACAGACCGCGTTTAAAACACGGGTGGTACACGCTTACCGATTTCCGTAAATAGGAAAAAAAATAAAAATTATCTACCCATTTTATTATTGATTCGGATCGAGAATCATTAGCATAGTTACCTCCTTGAATTTGACGAAGATGCAAAACAACACCTTGTATATACGGCAATGTGTATCGACACGTTGCCAACTTAGCTTCGCTGCTTACGTCATTATATGATTAGCCTTAGAACGCTTCGCCAGCTATTGTCCTACAGGATATCAGGATATGTAGTGTTACCTGTATAAAAATATTCGATGTAATAATTCAGATTATTATCTTGCCCCACAGATATGTGGGGCAATTTTCATCCGAATCCGTCACGTAGCTTTTGCGTGAAAGAGTAACAAACTTCGATCCATCCAACCACCCTCAGAAACTTTCGCATTTAAGATAGAAGTTAGAGATAAGCAGTATGATGGTAAGCTTAAAATCAACATGAATAGAATTTGTCGTTCCTGCGGATCACCCACAAATACATTATAACATGTTTTGATTTAACAGAGTATCCTCGGAGATTATTGTCCGTTCTTTTCCGAAGGATTCTACGATATGAAACAGTTACTACAAATATAAAAAGTAACAGTCTGGAAAGGTTTTAATTACAGTTAATGTTTTAAATTTCAGATACAGTTCTATATTGTCTAGCTGAACGAAGATTTTTTACCGAATTAACTTCCTAAAGAAGTGTTAAGGTAAGGCAAGTAAGAAAATAAAATTAATAAAAGAGTAAAAGAAAGAATTAACATAAAAGTTAATCTTAATCATCATCTGTCTAGCCTTTTCCCAAACTATCTTGGGGTCGGCTTCCAGTCTAACCGGATGCAGCTGAGTACCAGTATTTTACATGAAGCGACTGCCTATCTGACCTCCACAACCCAGTATCTGGTTAATACGATACCCCTTGGTAAGACTGGATGTCAGACTTTTAGCTTCTGACTACTCGTAACGACTGTCAAAGATCTACAAATGTATAAAAGTTAATCTTAATAAATACTAATATTGCTGTTCCCCTTACATTGGTCCATTACATTTCTCTACGCTTTAAGCCTTTTATACAATCTCTATAACATTGTGGAACGCAATTAAATTAATATGATTATGAAAGGTTTGTCAACAAGCAGCTTTTTTTTTAAACAAGCTTTTGGATTTATGTACATAGGTGTGATATAGTTATCTTCTCAGATAATTTTTAATAGATACCCATATCATGGGGATGCATAAAAATAACTATTCCGCCATATTGGATTTAGCTGACCATGCATTGTCATCCAAACTAAACGTGTATGCAAAATTTCAACTCATTCGGTTGGAGTTATCTGTTTATTTCAGTTGCTAGACTCGACCTAAACAAACATAAAAACACTGGAAGTTAAAAAGAACCTTGTAAAAAGAAGTTATATCGACAAGAACTGGTAAATTTAACCTTCATAAGATACTCGTAGTTACCGATGTTACCATTCCTATAAAAATGTGGATAGCGTCAAGATAGCGATAGTTTTATTATTTTACTCGGTCTACTGCAGTAAAATAGCACGCACTAAAATGAAATGTGTAACATATTTGCTTATCGCTTATCAGGTACGAGGGGTCTCACAAAATTGCAGTGTAGGTGCTTATGGTCTTCCATATAGATGTGCACAAGCAGGGACTAAACTATTCCTTTTTGTTGGCTTTCTTATCGTGTGGTTAGTGTGACCTGTTGTCAAAGTTTTTATGCCGCCCATGACTTGGTTTTAAATACCGTCGAGCAATATCTCTCAGGCATGCTTGTTTCCTCCCAATGTTTTCCTTCACCGAAGCAAGTGATAATTACACAATACGCACATGAATCCGAAAAATCAGAGGTACGTGTCTTGTGTTCAAATTCGAGAGCTTATGAGCTATTGTTGTGGTGCAAGTATGATATACTTAAGAAACCTTGACTAGTAGGAAGTATCCTCCTGTGGTTTCGTCATAAATCATCAAAGCATTTCTATGGTAAAGAAATAGCACAAGAACCATACATATTATATGAACTCATAAAATTCAATGTTCATTAGAGGAACTATAGGTTTCATTCTGATAAACGTACAAAATTATGCACCTAAAACCACAAAACACACAAAACTACTAGAAATAACAAAAGTTCGCTACACATTGTTAGAACATAGTTTTATGTTTGATATCTCTCGCATCTTCCAGAAAAGGCTTAATGAAGCGTACGACCCCGGCTCTGTAACTACCCTGTCGGGCCACTGTGTACAGTTAACAACCTTTGTCGTGAAATGTTGCCACAGCTTAAATTAAAACCGGTCAAGTGTGACTTGAACTTTGAACTTGCACGTATGTTCCTGGCTGAATTTGAAAACCTTTTTCCGTGGCTTCAAAAAGGAGGTTTTTCTTTTGATCTTTTTCGTTAGTGTGTTTGTTATGCGATGTCTAGTAGATAGAGTGAGTGAATGTATGTGTTATTTTCTATCTTTCCAACGGAACTTTTTTAGATAGTTTTTTTTGGGATTAGTTTTGTCTCATCGTAATTCTCGTGCCCTTATCTTAATTCATTTGACGTCGGCGGAGTATATCTTCTTCCATACTTTTCTATTACTCGTCATCTCATCAGACACCTACTTTCTTCATTGTTTCCTTGGTCTTAAGAGCAGAGGATTAGTTTTGTCTCCACATTTGAAAGGGGGGTCGTCGCTAAGTCATACCAGCCATGGGTCGAAAAAGTCACCATAATCACAAATCACGGGTGCTATCATTACTGCAATCGTTTATCTATGCATTTACCTTTATAAATAAACTTAAACTTCGTTACTTTTTGTGCAGCCATTTTAAATTCAACCAAGAACCGGTGATCACAGAGTAGAGTTTCCCGACTTGTTACCGTCAGGTCCATTTATTATTGGCCTTTTCCCCGACGCGGAGTATTAGGCCTAAGCAATATTAATTGACCTCTTGTCTATAAACTAGGCGAGTATTGTAATATATAATAATACATGTCTGCCTGGATTAGTTCTTTGATGTATGGCTGAAATATTTAGGACAGGGAGAATTTAGTCAGTTGGTACATTAAAGAGCGTTTAAGGATAATTTTTCATCTCAGTATGTTCAAGTCATAACGTAGTTTTATGGCCTTATTAAACTAACTTTGTCTACGTTTCAAAGAATGTTGAAAATCAAAATTAATAAATCAACAACGTAAAATTCCTGTAAAAATGTTTCTAAGAGAATCCGTCAGTTTGAAGTGGCTATAAAACTAAGTGGTCAATAAAAACTTGGGACATGAAACGTTATCCTAAGAAACTTGAGTGTAATGTTTCACTTTAACATCACTATGAAATCATGTCACAATGTTGCTAGTCCAGGCTTTTCCTAACCTAATCTTGTATTCTTATGAAATAACTGCATCCAGGCTTATTAATCATGATTTAGACAGTTGAATGGCGTTATTTGTAGGATAACTTGATTGTGACTTACTGACAAATGATCAAAACTCAATTGTTTTATCTGTGTAAACTGACACGTTTCTTATATTACAAAGCACTGTTAAAACAACGCAAAATTACACTTCGAATTCAAGCAAGAAATGGTTTGGCTTTGAACAGCGTCATCTCTGTCACAGACTTACTCCATGTGACAATTTTATTCTTAAGCGCAACGCTTTACGTTTCAAGACAGGGGATTGTACGTACCTTCTAAAATCTCTACTCCAACAAGCGTAAATAACGGGGTTCATGCTTGAGTTGACCCAGCCCAGCCACGTCACCACCACGTTCACGATCTCCTCGTGCGCAATGCACGCCGAGCAGATTCCTGACAGCAGATTTACCACGAAGAACGGTAACCAACAAACTATGAACACACCCATCACTATACCTAATGTCTTCGCCGCCTTTTTCTCTTTGGCAAACTTCGCCAACTTCCGAGAAAGCGAAAAGTTTTTCGGCAAATGTTTGCCGTGCGTCACGTTGGTCAGACGCGTCGACGATCGCGATAGACCATTGTTTTGTAACGCGGTCAGAGGCTCGTGATCCTGATCCTCCGGCGTACACACCCCGTGACACGCGTCACTCCGCTGCCGCACTGTGCCACCTCTATGTATTCGCAACGTCAACTCTAACTCACCACTAGGTCTCATCACTTGCTTAGTGCCAATTTTAAGAGACCGCGTCTGAATAGTCGCTGCTCGATATATACGATAATATGTAAACACCATTACAAACAGAGGCAAATAAAACGATATTGTCGATGAAAATATTATGTACTCTAAGTTTTCCGTGAACGGACACTTATAGTCTGGAACTTCCTCCACTCGCACAGCGCGCCACCACGCGATCGCAGGGAACGATATCGCGCCCGAACACACCCACACTGCCGCGATAAGGAAGGCGGCCTTCCGTCCACTCATACGCATCGGATATGTAATAGGGTCCGTAATGGCCCAGTACCGGTCTAACGAGATCACGCACAGATTTAAAATAGAAGCCGTACTGAACAACACGTCTAGAGACCGCCACACGTCACACCAGTCCACTCCGAAGAACCACGTGTGTTCTAACACTTCATATAGCGCGGAGAACGGCATCACCACTAGCCCGACCAGGCAGTCGGCGACCGCGAGTGACGTCACGAAGTAGTTGGTCGATGTGTGCAGGTAGCGCTCGCGCACCACGGCGAGGATGACGAGCATGTTGCCGAACACTGTCGTGAGCGAGAACAGTAAGAGGAAGGTGACGAGGAGTGCTCTGTCCTGAAGGAGCTTGATGTAGTCGTTCCAGGGCTCCTCGGGATCACCGGTCGCGTTGTAGGCGGAGGTGTTGTCGAAGGAGATGTTGAAGTCGATGCTGCTGATACCGCTGATGCCGTCGACGGCGGCGCGGCCCGTGTCCAGGGTGTACTCCACGCCGCGGTACAGGACGTCCAGTTGGCCTCTTGCCACTAGTACATCCGGATCCGTCGCGTTCATATTTTTCCGATAGTCACTTGCTCACTAGCGCCATGGTGAGTGTTTATGCTTCCCTTGTTTCGCCCGCAGCCATTTCGATATTACGTTCTTGGCAGGCATTGTATTCCAACATTCCAATTTCTGGCACATCTTTCGTTGGCATATTTTTTGTAGCCCGCAGATATGCTTAGCCACGTTCTGAAACAAAAAAAATCGAAATTAGAATCTACGCAGAGTTGTTTTTATTAGAATTTAAGAATACCTTATAAAATTTTGATTAAAAATGGTCTGTGCAAAGCATTAAAAGAGAAAATTAAATTGGGAGCTGTTAATTATATCGCTTTTCAACTTTTCTGAAGCTTAATGATATCAATAGTTGAAGGTTCTGTGTGTTAGCTGTGTCATTGCCACGAGGGTAATCGTCACTTTTATGGCGTCATCATCGACAGGTGGCCTTGCGGGCCATAAATAGCGTTCAGAGCAACTGGCGAGATCAAACGAATTGTGTGCCGTGGGCCGTGACAGGTCCGTCCACATGAGGGCGCCTGAACCGCTCCCCTCCCGACCCTCGACCTTCCCACCCCCGAACTTTACGTTAACTCGTAGCTAGAGTCATCCCACGTGTGATGTAAATAAACAGGTGGGTTTCAGTTACGCAATTAAGGTATCGGGACACTTGTGAGAGCTGAAAGAGGATGGGTTGATTACAGACTGATTGATTCCGAATTTTGACGGGTTTATATTTAGTTTAGAAGCTTCGCAAATTTTTACTTCGTGACAAAACATAGAGGTTTTCTTGTGGACTCGTTTATCGGGAGTGGCCTTAGGAACCATATGTGTTGAACCAGGTTATAAACTATAATGATGTGTACGAGTTTTTATCCAAATTCATTGAGTAGTACTTTTTTTGTGAAAGAGTTCCAATTACCCATCCCATCGTCTCAAACTTTCGCTAAGATAAGATCAGCAGTTATACAAATACATTAAAGGAAAGCTTAAAAGGGTTTAAGGGTTGTAAAGTTTTTCATTTTAATATGTCTAGAAATAACCTTAACATTCTATATTTCCATCAATTTTATTCACGTATCTCTCTCTAAGATTTCTTAAACAGGATCTTACTCGTAAATATTCATATTTTGTTAAAAGTTCTTCAACTTAAGAAAAAGTTATGAAAAAAAGCAAAGATCGTCATAAACTTTCTAATTGACAATTTAAGAGTTAGAGGGACTTTGGAAAGTATTATTAAATCGTAAACATAATATTTTGTACGTGGACAGCGCTGATTATTATTTTTATTGAGGATTCTTTTAATGAGCTGAAGTTTCTAACAATGGATAATTTTACTCACACGATAGCTTTTGATACTACAAGATTTGTATACATAAATATATACATTATACAACAAGTGAAAAAAAGAGAATTTGATTCGAGGGACCAAATTGGACCTCGACAGCAGCGAAGGATTTTAGAGTATTTTTTTTTTCACGAGGTGTCTTCTCGTCTTTTTACCAATAACTGCGAAAAAATTAAGTATTCTAGAACATCATTATTACAACTTTGGATGCAAATATCTCATCAACCATTGCATAGACAGACAGACCGACAGACAGATAGACAGTTTTCGAAATTCAGTGTTATGTTCTTGTCAGCACGTTTTATTTCTATTTTGGTTACATTATTCATACTTATGCCACACTGAAAGTCTCTGGCAACTCTCTTGTTGACTGCCACAGCGTAAATCATATTAATATAGATGAATTTATTTACATATATTTATTTATTTATTGGCCTATCTACAATTTTTACACTGTTTATATTTATTTAAAGATCGGCAACGTTCTCAGCGCTTTTCAAAAGTTAGTTAGTTATTTTAGTTTATTAGTTATTTTCAGCCGAAATACGTGCACTGCTGGACAAAGGCCGGGGAGGCCTTTGTCCAGCAGTGTCACCACATTGACATAAGAGGGGTTTTGCCATAATCGCCACGCTTGGAAGGCGGGTTGACGATCGCAGTACGGTTGTTACAAAAACACAGAGAACGAAGCTGCACATTCTCTG
Source organism: Cerastis rubricosa (assembly GCA_949152445.1). Taxonomy (NCBI): domain Eukaryota; kingdom Metazoa; phylum Arthropoda; class Insecta; order Lepidoptera; family Noctuidae; genus Cerastis; species Cerastis rubricosa. The sequence continues at coordinate 9,842,495 of OX424547.1, forward strand.
GAAAGTACCTTATTCGCCTCATACTGCACCCACGGGAAGATATGGGATGTTGCTATTCTTTACGTCCGACACCATACAGAGCTTATAATACAGAGGATAACTCATAATGTATCAAAGCAACGTTAATAAAATTTATATGGGACAACCGCGGGAGCTAGAATAAGATCAAACGTGTCCTTATTAAAAAAGCATATTACAAAATTAAGGACTATGTTGAAGATAAAGAAGTTTGGCTGTAGTTCCCTCTGCTCATGCGGCTTCCCTGGTAGCTCAAAAACGACACAAATATGTGGATGTCTCTAACTATTCCGAATTTTATTTATTCTATTCATTTTTTTTTCAGATGTTTTACAATAGTTTTCAAATCATTGCACCGTTTATTCATTGTGCAGAATAGTTACAGTACTGATGACTACATTTGTGTCAATTGTTTATTTAATTGTTCTTAGTTTTATTTTTACTTTTGTATAGATTCTTTTTCATTCATATTTTTTGTGAATGTGTGGACATTGTAGGCTTTGTAATTTTTTTTATTTTTTTTTTTATTTTTTTTCAGCTTCATCTTTTTCTACCTTTTGTAGTAAGCGATGACTTATTGTCGGGCCTACGCTGTCCTCTCATACTTAAGTACTAGCGCTGTAACATCCAAATATTGTAGAACCAAATGATTTTAAAAGAGTAACCATGGAGTTTCTTGCCGGTTCTTCTCCATAGGAAACGACCAACCCGAACCGTGCCTCTTCTGTTGACGTTTTATAAGTGCCCATGTAGGCCTATGTAAAATAAAATATTTTGATTTTGATTTTGATTTTGAGCTTCCCCTACCGAATGAAAAAATAGTCGCTTAAATCGGACCAGCAATCACGATAACGTCCTCCTTTTTTAGAAGTCGGTTAAAAAAATGGGAAGAGTGATTTCTCATTTGACTTTCATACTGGAATGGTCTAATCTAATATTCTGTGATTGACTAGCTTCTACCCCAGGCCTCGCCGGGGGTTGTCGAAAATTATCGCACGGATTAAAAGTATCTTAAGTGTCCATAGTTTGGTCATGGTCTAATCGTTCCAAATTTTATGAAAATTCGTTCAGCTGTTAAGACGTTACAAACAAAGAAAAAATATATTTTCTATATTAATAGGGCTTTGATAAGTTGTAAGTACTAAATACATATTTAAATAATCAACTTAAATGAGTGAACTAAACTTTATTTTTATTGAACGTCTAAATTCAAAGGGACAATCAACTTAACTCCCGTAGAAGTAAACTATTAACTTACTTCGTTAGTTCTAAATAGAGTTAAGGCGAATCCAAAAATAATATCATGCATTAATTATTCAAAAGCAATTAAAGTTCACTTATTAAGTTAGTTGAAAGCGAACAGTTTTTGTTTATTTTATCTTCTTATTTTATGATATGAACTGAGATAATAAACACAAATATTTTAGTTGAAGCTTGACTTTTAAGATAGGAGAGGTAAACACATAAATTAATGTTTAGAAACGATATCTGAGATAATTTTAGAGAACCTGCTACGTGATTGCTACGATCGCGTAGCCAATTGCTACGATTTTGTACTGTTTGCTACGCGGCGCGCTACGCCAAATGCTACACGGATTGTTATACTGTCATTTTGTTTGTTATTTTCTACCTTGGAGGGAGCTTATGTTCGAATATAAAATCGCTTAGCTTATTTCAGTCCACTAATAGATAACTGCTCCACAATATGCTATCTTCTTCTTTCTACATGCGATCCATTTGGACGAGAAATGTTCAACACTAGACTAACCGAATACTTGAATATATCTCTACGTTATTTTCCTCGTTGGTCGAGTAGTTGCAAGTGCAACTGTTGTGCATGAGGTCCTGGGTTCGATTCCCAGGTCGGGCAAAGTGTGATTGGGACTTTCCATCAGGAATTTCTTATTAGCAGCCATGGAGTCTGGATTAGTGCCTGGTTGATGCCAATTGCATCGCTCGCCCCCTATTGCATGAGACTTAAACATAACTGGTGAAATGTGGGTGTACTATTAGGTACTCCTCTGCATAACCCTTCAGAGATTAGAGGCGTGATGTTATGTTATTTGCCTAAAACGATATTTTTACCCAAGTACCAAGGATTATAACCGATTTTGGTTGCTAGACCTACCGTTAATAGAGTTTAAATGTTGTAACCGTTGACTACCGTACCGTAAGCCCCCTAACGTACGGAAATCCTGTTTGGATGCCCCAAGCTAACTACAAGGCTACTGTTAAATGGCTACTAGTTCCCTTTAGATTAGTTTGGACTTGCGGGGACACAAGTATAGCTAACTACCTCCCAAAGTAATCTTCTGTAACTTGAACGTTGACGAGTTGTTGAAACATTTTTTTTTTTTTTTTTATGTATAATCATCAAATGACTTCTCCCGCTCTGGGCGGAGCGGAAGGGAGTGTCAGACTTGACTGACTAAAACCCATCCATGTTCCTTCTTAGCCCTTTGTGTTCCAGGGCCACGGTATCTCTTTCGAACAAACCGCAGCCCTGGCAGGCATCGGCCCTCTCGGACCCCTTCCGATTTGCTGACATCTCCTTGAGGCGCGCGTGGAACACAAACGCGCCGTCGGCACGGCCTGTCGTCATTAGACGGACGGACGGTGAGCTAGCCCATTACTCACCGTCCACAGGCCCGAGTTGTTGGTACCTTGAGTCATTAAGTGGTACATGAATTTATATTGTATGGTTGAAGTTGAAATGTTCTGTTGCCGTTCAATCAACAGTATCTTTTGATGCTATGGAAGAGAGTACATTTTTAAACATGATATTTATATTGTACAGCCAACAGTATTTTTTTTTTTTTTTTTTTCTTTTTAAATAGCGTTGTCCCACAGTAGGAATTTCTCCCGTATCGTGGATGCGTTTATAAGCATTTAAACTTAAATGCACATAAAGCACTCTCCGCCTGACCGCCGCCGCGTACGGACGTGCCGCTACCTGCTCGCATTCCCGCTCGCTATCAGTGTGTGTCATCGGTTCGTCGCTTCCCAGTGTCGTGACGTCATCAGTAGTCCCTTGACTACACCCCCCGAACAATTGTTGTCTTTTTATTAAGACAGCACTTGCTCATTTTGCTTCGGATATTATTCCGATTTAACTTCCTTTGCCCCATCAGGGAAAAGTCCTCAGTTTCGAGGTTCTTGGTGGGAAACCTAACGGTGCCAACGAAACCAAGAGAGGGTGGTGACCCAATCCGCCCGCCTAATCCCTTCAGGATCTAGGTGAAAAAATTGGGCTCCGTCGCGAACGTGTGTGTCGCCGATTTACTGTGCTAGTGTTTCCCGTTTCAACAAGTTCCTGAAAGCAAAGTTCCCTGGACTGGAGTTGGAGTTGCTACCAAGCCCGGATCCTCGGACTGTGGCTGCGGGAAGGTTGAAGCGGGTGAGTCGCTGGACCCAGTAAATTCCCTTCATAATTGTGCAAGGAATTAGGTTGTTAGGCTGTTTAGGCGCGGAGCTTCACTCAATGTCCGTTAACTTTTAACCGACAAAATGTCGTCCTTAGACGAGAAGGAAAAAGCGCTTTTGCGTTTTTTCTTCCGCGTCTTCACGACCGACCCAAATTTTGAAAAGTATGGGTCAGAAATTGCTGCCATTCAGCAAACCAGCGATAACGTCACTGACTTCAGTGACGCGCTCGACAGCCCTTTGTCGCCGCCGCCTGCCGACAGAGGCTTACCGCCAGCCGTCGCCGCCGCGATTCCGGCTAATCCCGAACCCATTGTTTCGCAAACAATGGATCAGTCCGCACCTGCGTCTATTGTTCCCATTTCGGAGAACATGGACACAACCGTACCAATCTCCGACTCGGAATCGGTTATAGATTCTTGCTCTGCTTCCTCGTCCTCAGAAGACGACTACCAAGTCGTCGGAAAGGGCAAGAGGAAGAAGGGCAAAAACTCGCAGGCCGCCATGGCCAAAAAGTTAGTCGCGCTCCCTCTAATCCCCTCTCCCGAGGCGTCCCGTCCCACCTCCCCGGTCCCCGCACCAAAGTCCGCCGCTGCTCATACCAGCAGGCCAACACGCCCTAAGGCTAACTCTTCAGCCGCTTCTTCAAAGAAGCTAAAGCCCCCTCCCCCGTTGTTCATTCAGGACAAAGGGAAATGGACAGATGTGTCCAAAATGTGTAATGAGCGCCGCATTCAATATACAAGCGCAAAAAGCACACAGCAGGGGATCAAAGTGGTGGTCCCTACGACCACCGACTTCAGGGAACTAACCCGTCAGTTAATCGGAAGGCGCATAGCCTTCCACACCTACTCTCTTCCAGAGGAGAAGCCCACTCGCGTGGTGATCAGGCGGATCCCGAAGGAAATCCCCACGGAGGACATCCTCAATGACCTCCTAGGCCAGGACATCCCGGTCGCAGCCGTCCACCGCCTTCATAAGGCGAGAGGCGGAGACCTTTACGATATGGTACTGGTCATCTGTGACCCAGTAGAAGGTCACCACCCGATCTTCAAAGTGAAGTCGGTTTGCTCCCTGTCAGGCATCTCAATAGAGAAGCCCTACCGCTCAAGCGTAGTCGGACAGTGTCATCGCTGCCAGATGTACGGTCACAGCCAAGCCAACTGCCATGCGCCACACAGATGCGTAAAGTGTCTAGGCGACCATGGTACGGCAGACTGCCCCCGTCCCAAAGACAAGTCGCTTTGCACGGAGCCACCGAGCTGTGTGCTTTGCGGCCAGTCGGGCCACACGGCCAATTACCGCGGCTGCTCAAAAGCCCCCAAAGGCTCCTCCTCTAACCTGGTGAAGCGTGCAAGCGCCCGCCAACAAAGAGAAAGCCCATCGGTGAGGCTACCCTCTGCCCAGATGCCGGAGAGACTCAGCCCTCAGAGGCCCTCTCCCTGGACCACGCTAAACCACCAGAAAGCCTTCCCGGCTCTCAGTAAAGCAAAGTCCAGCCCCATTCCCGGGCTATTAGATGTCCCTGTCCCCACTCCCGCGGCCCAGGCAAGCGCACCGGCGCCCGCTCGTCCCACGCCACCTGGCCCCGCGGCTGTGGACCCCTCTCACAACGTAATTTTAGAATCACTAGCAGAGTTAGTCACCCCCGAAGCAGACCGCATGGCGGCTGATCTCAGGGCGGCTAACACTGGTGGCGATAAACTTAAAATTATCCTCAAGTCCCTACTCAAGTTAGGCGACCTCCTCCGCAACCTTAACCTCGACTAACTCCAATGGATAATACGAGATTAACGTGCACCAAACCCCGATCCCTAAAATTAGGGTACTTTAATGCCAATGGCATTAGAGGCCAGCGTGATGAGATCGCCACCTTCCTCCGCGACCATCAAATTGATATCCTCCTCGTACAGGAGACCTTCCTCAAGCCCAGTCACCGCGATCCGAGAATTGCCAACTATCGCATAGTTCGCAACGATCGGTCACGTTGCCACAAGGGCGGGACTCTAATCTATTATAGGAAAGAACTGCATTGCATCCCCTTAGATCCCCCTCCCATGGAGTCTCTACTCGAGACCTCAGTGTGTCGACTAGGCATGACCGGCCATCAACCGATCACTATCGCCTCTGCGTACATCCCTCCCGCCGGCACGTCCGAGGAGCACACTTTGTTCACCAAAGACCTTGCCGTCCTCTTCGGCTTGAGCGACTCCGTTATCATAGCGGGCGACCTCAACGCCAAACACCCCGCCTGGAACAGCACGACGACCTCTGCCAGAGGACGTCACTTGTATAACCTGGGCGAGTCCCTCAACTTCGATCCCATCGCTCCTATGGAGCACACCCACTATCCCCACGACCCCGACCAACGTTCGGACGTTCTCGACATAGCGCTTCTCAAGAATGTCAACCTTAAGTTGCATTCCATCGAGACTTTACATGAGCTTAACTCAGATCATCGACCAGTGCTCATGCACTTAGTTCCTCGCTCGGGTCCTTCTGACCCCAGCCAGCCCCCGCCGACCCAAGTGATAACCGACTGGAGGAAAGTCAGCGAAAAGCTGAAATCCACCACGTCGCCTCACCTGGAGGCCATCCCCGACCACATAGTCTCAGTCGCAGACACGACGGCCGCCATCAACTCGTTTACAGAACACGTGCAATCCGTACTGAAGGACTGCTCACGGGAAGTCCCAGCAATGAGCGATCAACGCTGGATACTACCCGCTGACATACGTGAATTGATATACGAAAAGAACGCGGCCATCCGTGCCTACAGCAGCTTTCCCTGCGAGGCAAACAAAGCCCACATGCGTAATTTACAGCGTGCTGTAAAGGATCGCACCAGTGAGTTTCGTAATAATCAATGGGAAAAAACGCTAAGCGAACTCGAGCCTACCCACCTAGCCTTCTGGCAGCTGCAACGCAAGATGCGCTCCACCGAAGAGGCTTCGATGCCTCCCCTCACCCGACCCGATAAGAGCGTCGCATTCGACGACTCTGAGAAGGCCGAATGCCTAGCCGACAGCCTGGAGTCCCAGTGCTCCCCCAGCTCGCAACCAGTAGACAAGCGACATCTCGATGAGGTGAACGCATTCGTCGAACGTAGAGCCGCCCTGCCCCCCGAAGAAGACCCTGATGATCCTCTGCCTCCGGTCACAGCTGACGAAGTGCATGACATCATTAACAAACTTCAACCGCGGAAAGCACCCGGCTCCGACGGAATCACCAATAGGGTGTTCAAACTCCTCCCCGCTCAGCTCGTCGTGTTAATGGCGGCCATCTTTAATGGCGCCCTGAGCAACAACGCGTTTCCCCAAATATGGAAAGAGGCTACTGTCATCGGTTTCGCCAAGCCAGGCAAACCCAAGTCTGAGCCTTCGAGCTACAGACCTATCAGTCTCCTGAATGCACTCGGTAAAATCTACGAGAGACTTATGTATAAGCGACTCAAAGACTTCGCCGAGGCAAAGAGTCTCATCCCCAACGAACAGTTCGGCTTCAGGACCGGACACTCTTGCATTCAACAGGCCCACCGCATCGTAGAACACTTAAGCGCTGGCTTCCAACGTGGAGCGATGACGGGTGTGTTGTTTTTCGACATAGCAAAGGCATTCGACAAAGTCTGGCACAACGGCTTATTAAATAAGCTGTACAAACTGGGAGTGCCGGACCGTCTCGTGCTCATCTTACGAGACTTTTTGTCGGATCGCACCTTCCGCTATCGCATCGGGAAGGCACTGTCTTCCCCCCACCCCATTAGAGCCGGAGTCCCTCAGGGCTCCCCGCTCTCTCCCCTTATCTTTACTCTGTTCACCAGTGACATCCCCAAGAACAAGAAGGCACAGTTAGCCCTGTTTGCGGACGACACGGCCATCTATTACACTGGCCGTAGTCTCGACGCTATTTACAGCACCCTCCAAACCTCAGCCAACGTCTTAGGCGCTTGGTTCCGGAAATGGAGAATCGAGGTGAACCCCGACAAGAGCCAGGCAGTTCTTTTCTCTAAACCGCGTAAAAATAAGCCACCCGCGCTCAGCCCGATCACTATGTACGGTAAGCCTATCCCTTGGGAGAAGCAAGCCAAGTACATAGGAGTCTTACTTGACAACCACCTGTCTTTCGCGGCGCACATCAAAGCAGCTCGCGACCGAGCTGCCTTTGCTATGGGTAGGCTTCATTTCATGATCTCGGCAAAAAGCAAATTGTCACTCAAGTGCAAGTTGCGCCTTTATACCGCGGTGATCCGCCCCATTATGACGTACGCTTGCGTCGTGTACGCTCACACCAAGCCTAAATACATCCATAGGATGCAAACCTTGCAGAACCGGTTCTTACGTAGAGCCACGGGAGCCCCTTTTTATGTCCGTAACGACCGTCTACACGTAGACCTTAGAATGCCCACCGTCCTTCAGTTTATGAAACGTCTTTCGAAGCGTTTCTTCGATAACGCCAGTAAACACCGTAATCCCCTGATCGCAGCGGCCGCCCGTTACGAACCCTCGCGCATTAGTACAGTACGCCGTCCTCGGCATACCCTCGTCACTCCCGATGATGTTATCACCCTCCTCCAGGAGAGTAGCAAAGAGACTAGCACTCTTAAAAAGTTCAGACACAAACCGCCGTCTTTCCGACCTCGCCGTCGAGGTCCGTCGCGACGTCCCGGTCCATGCCCTCCCCGACCCTCGCTCGAGCCAGCCCGCGATGCTGTGCCAGTAGTTTTAAATCAGCCCCTAAATAATGATATCATTCAGATCCAGCCTGTCCCCATGCAGTCCTCCCCCAGCGACGCCCTGAGCCGAGGCTCGTACCCCACAGGGGGTGCCCTCAGCGTATAGTCGCTTAGTTTGTAAGTTTTTATGCCCTGGCTGGAGGCCTTACTCTTAAGGCACCCACAGGATAGTCCGGTTAAGCAGACGACAACCTCCTAGGTTGAACTGCGAGATGCCATTCATAAAAAAAAAAAAAGCACATAAAGCCAGACCCGGAACAAATACCTCTAGGCCATACAACGATTTGTTCCGTGCAGAATCGCTGTCACTGCACGAATCGTGCTGTAAATGTGCAGGAGCATACCGTTCAACTATAGGCCAAGTAACCAAAGAAGCTCAACAGTTAAGGGTACACCAGTCAGTCTTTCTTCCATACAAACGTAGTATGGTGATAACTCGTCTGTTTGACGGTATGGGTTCAAAACTAAAAATTGTGTCAACTGGTCTTGTCATTACCTAGCCCTGTATGGAAGCAGAAAACGAAAAAAATATTGGTTTTGAAATTATGAGCGTCGAAACTTTCATATTTCAACACTAATTTTAACTCATCTTTGGGCGTAAATAAATAACTTATGTAGTATGAAAATGGAAAAAGTGAAACCATACAGGGATAGATAATTAATACAAAAGTTCAAATAATTTATTTTAAGTAGATTCATTTAGTAGTTTTCCCATAATGTCTATATGGCCAAAACTCAATTTATGAAATTTTACGCGCTCATTTTCGTTATAAATCGTCATATATTTCACTAAATAAATACCAACGAGTTCGAGCTGTCGACTTGTGCAACCTTAATGTTTAGTTTCGATCAAACCAATGTTTTTTTTTCTGGTTCTCAACCGCTGTCAAATACTTTTGCGTGCGCGCATTTTAATGCTAGAGCCGCTGGAGGTTCCTGAGTACCCCATCCAGGACTCTTAGTTTCAAATTTTTCCCACTCTGGACTAAGATTTAAAATAATACCGCTTTATGACGTCATCATAGGCCAGGCCGCGCGTTGTCTAAAGTTATAAGATTTTTTTTAGGTTTATCATTCAAACTTGAAACTTGTGCAAATGCAATGCATCTTGATCAAAAAGTCATGGAATTATATATACAAGTAGCACACTAACCGTGTCATCCGAATAAGTCTATTATCCAACTCAAACATACACAGTTTACTAAGACAATAACGAACAATGAGTCCAGCATCAATTATACACTCGATCAAATTAGCTAAGCAATCGAAACAATCGAGTTGTCGACTCGATTTAACACCAACTTGAATCGAGTTGATACAACATTCATGCGAGACAATAAGCATAATTGCTTTGTTCCAATCGAAGCTATTCATGAGTTAACATCTGATTATCAGGCAGTTGGTCTTAGGGTGAACGGTCATGGTTAGTGGATGTCATTTGGTGGTCATTTGGTTACGATGTTAGTGGTATCTAAGCTGGATCTGAATCTAAATGGGATTGTCTATGGTTTACATGGCCCAACTCTCCATTTTTAGGGTTCCGTAGCCAAATGGCAAAAAACGGAACCCTTATGGATTCGTCATGTCTGTCTGTCCGTCCGTATATCACAGCCACTTGTTTCCGAAACTATAAGAACTATACTGTTGAAACTTGGTAAGAGGATGTATTCTGTAAACCGTATTAAGATTTTCACACAAAAATAGAAAAAAAAAAACACAAAAAATTTTTAGGGTACACTGAACTGAACTGAAACTCAAAAATGTTTTTCCACCAAACCCATAAACGTGGGGTATCTATGGATAGGTCTTTAAAATTGATATTGAGGTTTCTAACATCATTTTTTTTCTAAACTGAACAGTTTGCGCGAGAGACACTTCCAAAGTGGTAAAATCGGAAAATTCTGAAAATTAGGTTTGTAGAACGTCAAAAAACATTCAACGAAAATTGGTTTGAATAAGATTTGATATTGAGTTTCTGAGATATGGGACTTTTTGACCAAACTGCAACCGTAACTTTGTTTTGGGTGCGCCAAAGTTCACCTAAATTTTCAACTCCGATAATTGAAAATCCGAAAATGTTCTTCCTAACATTTTTCATCCTAACAATCGCAATTCCTAACTACTCTGTCTCTAATGTTCATAATTCCGAAGCATTCGACTTCATAATGTCAGTAGCAATAAACATCTATTATACTTTTATTTGTTTTCCTATATTTTCTCAACATAACCATCTTTTACACTATTATTCAAAGTCCTATATATCCTTTTTGTTTAGATTTCTTTTTATTCATAATAATCAGTATTGTATACATTGATTTTGCGTAACTTTTACTTTTTTATTTATTGCGATGTGTACCTGGAAAGATGTCCATGGGTTAGGTTAGGTTAGAACTGTGACCAACTACCTCGAAATTGGTCGCAAAATTTTTCTAAGTATTTTTTTCATAGTGCCCCCAAGACAACACTCTGACCTAATCCCCACCCAAATTAAAACTATAAATATCATCTTCTACCCACATATATTTTTATTACACTTGGTAAATGTTTCAATCTGAGTATCAGTGAAAATATTATGGTAATTATGTTTAGGGATAAAAGCGTTATGATAAAAAACAGTAGGAGTTTAAATTATTTACATTAATGATATTATTGATTACAATTTTCGGAAACATGAGTGTTATGAACATCGCCGGTAGCACTACAAATAGTTTGAATGAAAACTTTAGGATGAAAAATTTTAGGAAGAATGATCATTCGGATTACAAATCGTTAGGAAGAACAATTTCGGGTAAAGAACTTTAGGTGAGCCAATATGGACCCCTTTGTTTTTCATTAACATACTATGAAAAACAAATTTAGTTTTGCTGTTGAGTGTAAATTTACGTATGAATGACCTTTCAAAGTGTTCTGTATGGTATCGGACGTAAAGAATAGCACCATCCCATATCTTCCCGTGGGTGTCGTAAGAGGCGACTAAGGGACTTGCCAGAGAATGGGCAGCAGCGTTCTCTGTGCTTTTGTAAAAACCGTACTGCGATCGCCAACCGGCCTGCCAAACGTGGTAATTATGGCTAAACCCCCCTTATCTCAATGTGGCGTTGGGGGAGGCCTTTGTCCAGCAGTGGACGTCTTTCGGCTGAAATTATGATGATGACCGTTCAAAATATTGTTATTACATTGTTTGGGGCTGCGGAACCCTGTGTGCGAGTAAGACTCGCACTCGGCCGGTTTTTTTACAAGGAATCTATTCGTATGTAGCTTGTTCGTATTGATTACTGGGTTTAAACAAAAATGTCACCCTCTCTTTTGATCGATTGGATGCTTCCATGTCCTTAAAAACTGCTACAAAATGTAGCATCAGACATCTGTCTAGTCTGTCTTCAAATCTAGAACTGACTATTCTACTGACATCAAAACACTATATTACACAAAAGTGAACATCAAAATTCACTTAGACCAGGGATTGCAGGCAAGCGTCTGGACCATTAATTCAACACACAGCGCTGTCTCACGCACCCAACATCACCCAAAGTTACCCGACGTTACCCGACGTTTTCCGAAGTGACACGAAGTATTCCGAATGCGCCCGAGTGAGGTACGATTACAGACGACACGCGAACAAGCTATCAATCACGGAATACCCAACCACGATTCAGTTTATGTTATCGTTTCTTATTTTGTTTCTGCGAAGTTTAATGTGATTTCGGAGTTTTTTGGATTCGTCAGTTTAATCGAATTTTTAGTGTAGCTTTTTCTTTCGTGTTTAGTTTTTGTTAGTAACTCGTTGCTTCATTGTTTCTTATTTGCCACAACACGATATATAGGTAACCAGTCGTACGATCGGCGGAGCGCGCGCGGGCGACGCGTCTGTGGGCGGCGGCGTCAAGGGGAGGCGAGAGCAATACGGTTTTTTTATATATATATATATATCACTGGCGATACACTAATAATATATAAGTGTTTATTTTGTTTAGCTGGAACACTTACTTTTACACATACACGTATGTATATGTATATATATTTTTTGTAGTTTTATTTTATTTCATTTATATGTTTTTTTTACTGTCTATTTTATTTTCTTATTTATGTTATCAAATATTTGTGCTGTCTTGGCTTCCGTACGTTATGGCACAGCATCATGCTGAGTGGTAACCAGCTTGTCGCAGTCACGACGTGCTAGCAGTAAACATTTTTGTTCTTTCCCATTTGTACTTTTATTTTTGTTTCTTGCATCTACCTATGTTCTTTGTTTAATTTTTGTTAATTTTGTATGCACGTCCTTTGTGTCATGTCCCTGCGACAAATAAATATTTATCCTTTGTTCTTTCTAACCCCAATTAAAATTCAGCAATCGATCTGTGAAAAAAAACATGAATAGGTACTAGTGTTACTTCTCGATTTACTAAATTGACTGTATTCCCACTTTTTTATCTACTAATTGTGAAGGTCTACTTGTATTTTGTTTCAGACAGTTTATTTTTTCGGCAACACAAATAGTATTTGCACAACCTGAATACTTAAGACATATTAACAGAGAAAAATTTGTATGAGAGAGACAAACGAATTGCAGAATATTTTTTTTTAACTCAAGTCATTAAAAGTCCCACATGTGAGACAGCACCGAGTTTCCGCTCCGTGGTAGCACCCCAAATGATTGATAGTCGTATATTCTTGGTGTGGTGGAAGACAATGTGGTCGACACCGATAGGGCGCGAGGCGCTGCGGACGTCCTAATTTGAAAGAGGGTAGGTATGCGTGCCATTCATTAATGTCAGTGTCTACTACGTGGGTAGGATTCAACATCCTGATTAGGTTTAAGCGTTCTACTTTTGTATCTTTGTGAAAGTTTGTAAGCCGCTAAAAACACTCTAGTTTAGACCTGCAACACAATTCTTCGGATCAGCAGTATTTATTAAACAACAGAGCGGACCTGAATTGGATTGCGTTTTTTTTTTTTTTGAATTGTTCATCTTCGGGCTGGCTGCACCAAGTCATGCCGAACTGAAAATGTGTTTGGTACCAGTTACATTGTAAATAGTTTACCACACTTCATATAACATCAACACCTGTAATCCTCGAAGGATTAGGCAAAGGGTTACTTAATAGTAAAACTACATATTGCCAGTTATCTTAAAGTCCGATGTAATAGGGGACGAGTACGAATTCTTGGGCTCTAATCCAGACTCCATAACTGCTACTGAGGAATTTCTGATGGAAAACTCAATAACAATTCACCAGACCCAGCCAGTCGAACCTAGGACCATGAGATCCTGGGCTGGTTTGACTGGCAGTCACAAGCGTGACTGCCAAGCATGAGCTTAGCAGTCACGCTTGTGACCACTCGACATACGAATCACGCAATATGCCGCACAATCGGTCATCGCATAGCTAAAACCTATGTCCTACGCTGCTTTCAGACTACGCTACACTATAGTGCCATATAGTATAGCAAAGGAGGACCTAACCTAGTCATCATCATCATCAGCCTAGCCTTTTCCCAAACTATCTTGGGGTCGGCTTCCAGTCTAACCGGATGCAGCTGAGTACCAGTATTTTACATGAAGCGACTGCCTATCTGACCTCCACAACCCAGTAACTGGGTAATACGGTACCCCTTGGTAAGACTGGATGTCAGACTTTTAGCTTCTGACTACTCGTAACGACTGTCAAAGATCTACAAATGACAGCCGGGACAAACGGCTTAACGTGCTTTCCGAAGCACGGAGGAAACTCGATATGTAATTATGGTCACCCATCCACAGACCAACCTCGGCAAGCACGGCTTAACCCTAAAGATTGACCTGGGCGGCTGTTATTATTTAGCCTAGAGGACCTAACCTAGTAAGCCAATAATATATAGTACAGTAAAGTGTGATCGTGTCCATAACAATGTATGGTGCGCGATATTGTTGTGCTATGAGCTATATACAATATGCTATAATATTATAGCGTAGTCTGAATGCAGCTTTTTACAGACAATCTTCTCTATTTCATTTGTATTTATAAATAATACATCATCATCATCATCATCAGCCTATATTGTTCCCACTGTTGGGACACAGGCCTCCTCTCTATGAGAGGGAGTGGGCTGTAATCCACCACGCGGGCCAAGTGCGGGTTGGTAGATGTCACATGTCTTCGAAGATTTAGTTCTAGGACATGCCGGTTTCCTCACGATGTTTTCCTTCACCGTTTTAGAGGGCAGCGATGATGAAATAAATTACACAAAGTAATGCGCCTGCCTGGGTTCGAACCCACGGCTTACTGCTCGTAAGTCGGGGCTGCCACCACTGGGGCACCGCTGCTCTCTACACACAATAATACATTACTCAGCTTAATTACCAACTCAGTGTAAAATGGGATGTGATTATACGTAGTCATATACCTCTCATATTATTCAATTTCTTCACTGCTCCAGCAAAGAGTGCTTGCAATGAAAGGCGAATCAAAAACTTAAAAAGTCGGAAAACGAGAGGCATTCATGAGCGTTCAGCTGACGTGAAGTAATTAGGTATAAGTCTAAAAAAGTACTATATATCTATATATCTAGGGTTGTTGAGTACATTAAGCAAGTATTTAGTGTAAGATTTTTGTTTTTTTAAGCTCGGATTTCAACGAAATCGGTTCGAGGGACGAAAACTGACAAATAAACGGCGTTTTGGAGCTGTCAGTGCCGATTATCCATTGCAATGATCATTCTTAAAGCTTTCGAAAGCATGAGCAGTCAAAATAATGTGTCCTTCGTATCGATAATCGATTGTACTAAGATTGTACCAAGGCAAAACAATCAAGAAAAATAATTTTACATTTAGTTTCAGTATCGATTTTATAGTGAGGTGGATAGTAGGCGTAACTCAGTTTACTACATCGGTTCTAAGAAATTACATAATTGCAATGCAATGTTGGACCTTGATGAAAATTCACAAAATGTATTAAATCTGCGGAAGTATGGAAAATATCGTAACGTGTCTAGAATAACAACTTTTTCAATTAATTCCAATCCATCGTTATTCTTATAGCATCAACCGTACCTATCGGAGCGTGGTTGTATTTATCGCTTATTCGTGTGCACTTCACTCGATCTTGAGTGTCCTTTCACACCGAGAGGCAAGCAATTATTGAGTCGACGGGTCACTCATATTCCCAGCTTTCACTGGAGAATAAATCTCCGACCACCCATCATGCTGCTTAATTGGTAATAGCGCCGGAGATTTACGTTCCAAAGTCCCGTTTATGAGCTGAACGAGAATCTAGTATGCTCGGAGTTTAAACTGTCTTTGAGTTAGACGTACAGCTGTTAATTCATTGGGTATGTATATGTATAAGTGTGTCCATGGTCAAATTGACCGTTCAGAATTGCAACAACAACCAATTTTGATTTACAAACCTTATTTTATTTATTCATTTATGAACTATGGAAGACTTACAACTAAACTTAACAGAATAAAAAATAACTTCTTCTCTTATATTAATTATTCTCATATTCATAAATACCCCTGGAAATCAGGTATAGCATAACATAACATTCATTTATTCTCAGACAAAAAGTTGTCTGCCAAAGGGCCCATAGATAAATACCTTACAGGATAACATTTATATCGTAAAAATACAACTCGTGTTAGTAAATAGAAACTTTAAAACTATGTTAGTAGCACTTCATTGCACTATGATACTGTGCGTTCATGTGGCACTTGCCTCTTCCAAGTAAGGCAACGTGCAGATAGCACGTTGGTATCCGCACCACAAACGTCTTAAAGTTGACGTCGCGACGCGACTCTAGCAGCTGCACTCTCGCCACGTACTTGAGCTTCTGACTCACGTACTCCACGATGTCCTCCGCCGTATCATTGTAATGTAGGCGGGAGATGTACACCGGAGTATGATATCCTTTAGCGTGTATGCACAATAATAACCACTTTTATGACTATATTTCCAAATTAGCTTATAAGTCTTATCAGCCGTCTTAACTAGGCTATTTGCGTAGATTACACTATTAGATTTGACACTTGATCCACTAAGACTAAAACTGATTTACGCTTAATCTAATGTAAACTGCGCCCAGCAAAGGTTAGCCATACACCAAAACTTCGTCGCCAAAGTCAACAAACAGTATGACGTAATAAAATCACTAACAGTAACAATACTCCGCTATTTACTTTATTAAATCCGAACAATAACCAGTTCAAACTAGTTTGTCGTGAGTTATTGTGAACATTTCTTTTCCCGTTGAGCGAGTCTTTTATCCGGGTCCTCTCATTTTGGGTGCGACAGTAACAAATCTGTCAGTTTTGGCAAGGGGAGGCCTCGCCATGATTTATATAGGAACCCGTAGGAACAAGGACTAACAAGGCAACTACATCAAAGACTGTCATTTTGCTTAAATTGAGAGTGTTGTTTTTCATCTTGTATCGGGTTACACCATTTTGTTTTTTGAACTTGTGAGTTAAGGATTTTTTTGCTCAAAACAGTGTGATTTACTGGGCAGGATTTTTAAACTTTAGTTCTTTTTTGCACAGACTTTTTGTCACCTTTTACTGTTTTTATTAAATCTATACTAATACTAGTTTGTATGTAGAGGGATAATCTTCAGAGCTACTGATCCGATTCCAAAAAGCTTTTGCTAATGGCATACAAGATTATTCCCGAGTGTCATTCACTATAATTATAATTAAAAAGAAAATGTTCGTACCTTGGTCCAAAACACGACAAAAGCCGCGTGCTAAAGCTATTGTCGAATAATTTTCCTAAAACGCGCAACCAACGTGAGAACTGTTATACCCTATTTAGTCTATTTATAAAACCGGCCAAGTGCGAGTCGGACTCGCGCACGAAGGGTTCAGTAACATTATTTGTAAAAACGAGCAAAAAAATCACTTTTTTGTATGGGAGAACCCTTACATATTTATTTTATTTGTTGTTATAGCAGCAACAGAAATACATAATCTGTAGAAATATCAACTGGCTAACTATCACGGTTCATGAGATACAACCTGGTGACAGACGGACGGACGGACAGCGACGTCCTTTGGGTACGGAACCCTAAAAAGTACTAGGAAGCTAACCTCATTTTCTTATGTCCTAAAATCCTTTTATGGACTTGAATACACTAAAGTCAGAACTTAACCTTTGTGCCAGAGAATAGTTGGAACCAACGTCAAATATTATGATTAATGACCCCTATACCCCTTACACCCCTTGCCAATCCGTGGCCCCACCTGTTCGGGTAACCTATTTCTCAGAACCCGGTCTAATTACGGGTGAACTAATCATTCGCTTTGAATACCCGGTTTTTTTGTAGTCACGGGATTTGGGATTGATTGAAGAAGGATTAATTAGGACGGAGCTAGTAAGGTGCTATGATTGAATATGTTAATGATGGTGGCAGAGAATTCGTTTGTGTGAGTTTCCTGGTGAGAACATGAAACGTAGGAAGTGTAAGCTGGTTTATTTTGTTAATTTTATGTAGAACTTTATCGAATAGTAAACAGGGTATTTAAAGCGAATCCTTCACGAACCCGTCAGAAAGCATTATGTACTGCCAAACTAAGTTATTCGACGCAAAAATTAAATTAAAGTAAAAAATCACGGAATACGCTAAGCGTCAATGTAACGCACTCGAAACAATGTGATGATGGATGCATTAAATAGAACAGGGGTCGTGGAGGTGTTTAATGGAAAGCTATAGCATTAAAAACTTGTATTTAAAAAAAAGATTAATTTTGAACACAATATATCCGTAACTGCCCTCCGACCGTTTTCGCAAATGCGATTCGCAACCAGTTGCGAATTAATAATGTTTATTCCTTGTTCGCAACCAGTTGCGAATCAAGAAAACTTTTTCCTTAACCGCAACTTAATTGCGAACAAAGATTATGAACTTAGAAGGTATGATCTAGAACAAACAATACTTATCTTAATGACGGGGAGAACAAGTGCGTTTCGGCTTCGTTCAGGGTATTTTTACATCCACTGGGTATTACAAGCTAATTTTCTGCCAGCTTCTGTATTCCCTTCCACCTAAAGGTAAACCCCTTCAGCCTTTAAAGCAAAAGTGAACCGACCTCTTCTGTGCACGCTCGTTCCATTGATAGTGCAAGCACCCGGCTCTACAAATACCTTTAGAGGATTGGGTATACGCGGTTCTTTCAGACGGAAAGGTAGAACTGTGAGCACGCCCTAATTGTACAGCTCTTCTATCTCTTTAAATCAAGCGAAATCGAAGTTGTGAGCTAGCCCATTAAGAAATAATGAAGGATAAGCTAGCGAAGACAGTATTGTTGTCAAAGTTGGAGGTATCTTTGCGCTAAACACACGGTTCGTATTTTTTCTTATAAGCCATTCATTGTGAATTATCAATAGACGGGTTGCCTAGTTCGCTCGCTCTGTATAGTGTCGGACGTAAAGAATAGCACCATCAAATATCTTCCCGTGGATGTCGTAAGAAGCGACTAAGTGACTTGCCAGAGAATAGACAGCAGCGTTCTCTGTGCTTTTGTAACAGCCGTACTGCGATAGCCAACCCGCCTGCCAAGCGTGGCGATTATAGCAAAACCCCCCAAAATGTCAATGTGGCGACAAATGGGGGCGGCGTATGTCCAGCGGTGGACGTCTTTTGAGCTGAAATGATGATGAATGATGGGTTGCCTAGTATAACACAGGTCTGAGGACCATCAGAAAGAGACGATTAATAAAGTCTATTGATGAACGCTAGCGCTACACCTACTCATGTCATCTGCCTAGCCTTTTCCCAACTATGTTGGGGTCAGCTTCCAATCTAAAAGGATGCAGCTGAATACCAGCATTTTACATGGAGAGTCCCTCCCCTATCTGATCTCCACAACCCAGTTAGTACTGGATAACCACACTAAAGGTTAACCAGAGGACAGCGTCAGTAAATTGAATCTAATTCCAGAACCCTCCTAGTTTCTACCTGGTATAATTAATATTAGTTTAACTTTTATTTGGGTACTTCGCTCGGTCACTTGAGTGTCAATTGATGCAACTAATGAGTTCATCTCGTTATCTCATGGTTGCAAGGACGACTGTTGAGCGGGTGGTACTGAGTTAAAATGATTATGTAAAGGTCCGTCTACGATAACGCCGCCCATTTCTTTAGTAAGCGCACAATATAATCGATACATAGTTATCATTGAGTACGCTTTTGACCGCTATATTATAAGCACATTTTTACAATTCATTTATTAAGATGTCAGTAATGGTTCTTTTCCATCGAAACTCCTGAAACAAGCAAGTACTCGTATGTTCTGAAATGTCCAGAGATTTGCACACATATGTAAAAACAGTAGACGTAGTTTGTTTTTTATAAGTAGACCGGCAGTTCCTTTCCATTATTTTAACAGAATAACTTACTTGGTTTTTATAATACCCAGGAGTGTGTCTGAGGAAAAGTAACTCTGCTTTATGATACAAATAATAAAGTAAATAGTACAAAATAGACCTTTTAACCCAAATTAATATACTTATTCAATACACGTTGAAAATTAATGTTGTTCATGTAATGTGTTAAATATTAACAGTAAAGTCGCGTGATTAATATTTCAAGCTCTAATAATTAATAATGTATGAATGTAGGAGTTACCTCAGTGTTTACCACGAAGAAATTACTGGCCAGCTGGAAAATTAAGTTTGTGTTGTTTTAATTAATATTTTCTATGTTGTATGTGTTTTATATGGGAAGATGATTATTATACTCTCGTTATACGACTTCTGTTTTTCATATTTGTGAGAAAACATTGTACACACAGGATATGGAGGGAGCGACATAGAGGAAAGCAGAGTAAACGCTGGAGCGACGAACTGGAAAGTACAGGAGGAAAATTGTGGACTCGAATAGCTGTCAATAGAAAGGAATGTACATATATGGAGGAAGCCTTTGCCAAAAGGCACACAGACCACGACTATCTTTGTCTGCCTTTTGGAGTTTAGTCCAAGATAAAATTTGTGTACCTAAACTTATTTTTACCTTTTCTTTTGTATGTACAACATGTGCTCTGTATGGTGTCGGACGTAAAGAATAGCACCATCCCATATTTTCCCGTGGGTGTCGTAAGAGGCGACTAAGGGACTTGTCAGGAAGGGGCAGCAGCGTTCTCTGTGCTTTTGTAACAACCGTACTGCGATCGCCAACCCGCCTGCCAAGCGTGGCAATTTTGGCAAAACCCCTCAAAATGTCAATGCAACACTTGGGGGAGGCCTATGTCCAGCAGTGGACGTCTTTTGGGCTGAAATGGTGGTGATGGTGGTACAACATGTGTGAATAAGTTTATGTTAGTAGGTTAGGTTAATTAAGGGTCTGAATAAATGTCTTTTGAATTGTAATACTTAACTAGTAAACAAAACATAACGTAACATCACGCCTGTAATCCTCGCAGGTATAGGCAGGCGTACCTAATAGTACACCCACATTCCGCCAGTAATGATCAAGTCCAGAGAAGAAAGAAGGAGAGAACCGGGCACAAATCCAGAGTCCGTGGCTGCTACTGAGATATTTCTGATGGAAAAATCTAATAACACTTTGTTCGACCCGGGAGTCGAATCTAAGGTTGCATGCTCAAAGTCGCGCTTGAAACCACTCGGCCAACGAGGCAGTTTACTTTAAAAAACGCAAATCATAGTATTTTCTTTTTTTTGCAATGTATTTTTGCTCTTGACTCTAGTCTAGTTCAGAGATGACAGAGACAAAGTCGACGATGGTACGAGCTTACCCAGAGGAAGCCTGTTCACTCTAACTTTGAAGAGATTAGGGTTGTAAGCGTTTGGAAACACAGACGCGGGCAGAGAGTTCCACTCCTTTGCTGTGCGCATTATTAAAGACGTTTGAAAACGCTTAGTGCGAATTGGTGGAATAGCAATAAGGTATTGATGGTAACTTTCAGTGCGTCTAGATGTCCAGTGCTAGAAGGGAGAATAAATAAATAAATGATCATATCAAATAATCGTGTACAATTTACTGGGATAACTTTATACTCTGTTTGTTTTATGGCTGAATAAAAACACAAATAAAACGCTCATTAATGATGATCCATTTGAAAATACTGAATTAATAATGGAGTTGTTTGACCCATATTTAATTTTAACACTCATCATCATTTCAGCCCAAAAGACGTCCACTGCTGAACATAGGCCTCCCCCAAGTGTCGCTACATTGACATTTTGGTGGGTTTTGCCATAATCGCCACCCTTGGCAGGCGGGTTGGCGATCGCAGTACGGTTGTTACAAATGCACAGAGAACGCTTCTGCCCATTCTCTGGCAAATCCCTTAGTCGCCTCTTACGACACCCACGGGAAGATATGGGATGGTGCTATTCTTTACGTCCAACACCATACAGAGCATTTTAACACTAAAATGACAGATTAGCTAAAGTATTTCATTTCAAATCAATTTTAATTTGGTTATCTACAGGGTCAGTGAACACATCTTATCTTTAACATCACGCCTGTAATTCCCGAAGAGTTAGGCAGAAGCGTAACTACTAGTAAACCCACATTCCGCCAGTAATGTTTAAAACTCATGGAATAGGGGGTGAGCCTATTGCCATCAACCGAGCACAAATCAGAGAGCGGTGGCCCAGTGGTGGCAGCCCCGACTTACGAGCAGTAAACCGTGGGTTCGAACCCAGGTAGGCGCATTACTTTGTGTAATTAATTTCATCACCGCTGCCCTCAAAAACGGTGAAGGAAAACATCGTGAGGAAACCGGCATGTCCTAGAAGTAAAAATTCAAAGTGACATTTACTAAACCGCACTCCCTCTCATAGAGAGGAGGCCTGTGTCCCTGCAGTGGTAACATTATAGGCTGATGATGATGATGGTGGACACAAATCCAGACTGCGTGACTGCTACTGAGAAATTTCTGATAAAAAACCCAATAACACTCTGGTATAAATCGAACCCAGGACCTCATACTCCGTAGTCGCACTTGCTACCACTAGACCAACGAGTCATCTTTGCTTCAAGCTTAATAACACCTGTAAGATCCAAATAAAGTAGATTTTACCTACAATACATTCCCGGCAATTGCCTTACTAATAAATACAGGCGTTATGTCATAATGGCGTCGTAATAGACCGGTCCCTGTTATTCCAAGAGCGTTAGTCTCGCGGGTAATAACTAGTATTAGGCTGATCTATTGACACCTTTAAGGATCATTTACACGATCGTAGTTTCTTGCCTCAAAATTTGAATGGGCGATTGTTTATGATGAATTATATTTTTTCTGATACGTAGGCTTGTGAAAAAAGTTTTACACGTCAGACTTTTTTTTTAAATTAGGTGAGGTGGGTTTAAACCCACCATATATAGATAAAAGTATACAACAATATCTCTACAGAAGTTAAAAAAAAAACTTTTTCAAAAAAAAAAGAAAACAAAAAGTGAAAGATAATATTAGGTTCAGAAGTCGGTGACTTTCGTTTGTTCAATTCAGATTTTTTGCCACCGAATTCTAGAAGTCTAGTCGGTTAAAAATCAGCTGATTGCGACCGACTACGAACGCGCGGCAACCAATCAAGCTAATTTATGCGGATCTCTCTTTGTACGGGAAATCTATACAAAAGCGAGGCCATGTTATACTGGAAATGTATAGCTTGATGTGTCACTATGTGTACGAGCATAGTTCAGCCGATGATGGATCAGCTGGACTACCATAACGTCTTAAAGCAGTATTGTTTTACTCATAGACAGTTGCATGTCCACTTATACTATATTTTTGTGTGAGTGGACATGCAACTACTTATTCCAGTGTGGGAAAGAGACGGAGCTATACAGGATGTCTAGCCCCATCTTTTTCTGACACTGGAAAAGGAGTAATACAATAATGTTTTAAGAAGTCACGGTAGGCCGGCGCAGGTATAGGTACTTCTCGCAAGAAACTCCTCTCGTGTTAGCGAGCCTTAATTTGACACGCTTAGGATCGTCAATAATTGCAATAATTACAAGTATTTATAGACTAGACACATGAAAGGAGACTCATATAAATGTTAGGATATTGCCTTGAAATCTACTAAACCAAACTTGTAAAGCTATATAACCTTCTTAGTATTATTCTTGTTTTAAAACTACGACGCTAGTAGAGGAAGCCTATTTTGCTTCACTTAGGTGCGGAATATTTACAACAAATTTCTTTATAAACTATCCTACTCTTCTGTCATCATCGTCAATTAAAAATGAAACTTATACCGGTAGCCAATAAATTGAAACATTCAAAATCATTTAATTCAAGTAGACCAATTACAGGCACTTTTGAATAGTCAAACAATAAAAATGAAGCTACAGTCCCAGTCACAAGACATAATATCTGTGAAAGTACTGTAGTTGCCCATTCCAAAGCGTAGATCTCTATGGAGAAGAATGGGCAAGAAACTCCATGGACTCTCTTTTAAATCAGTAGCTTGTTACCAGAACCTTGGTTACATAATTCATGTTGAGATGGTACATTATGTGAGAACGATGTAGCAAGACGTGCACGTTAAAAGTGTCCACAGTAAAACAAAAAAAAACCGGCCAAGTGCGAGTCTTACTCGCACACGGGGTTCCATAGCCCCAAACTATGGAATATAATAACAATATTTTGAACGGTCATTCATTATTAAACTTCCACTCAACCGCAAAACTAAATTGGTTTTTCATAGTATGTTAATGAAAAACAAAGTTACTGCTGCAGTTTGATGAAAAAGTCCCATATCTCGAAAACTAAACATCATATCTTATTGAAACCAATTTTTGTTGATAGCTTTTTTTACGTTCTACAATCCTAAATATTTTCAGAATTTTCCTCCTCTTACTTTAGAAATTTGAGGGGTGCCTCTAGCGCAAACTATTCAGTTTAGAAAAAAATGATATTAGAAACCTCAATATCATTTTTAAAGACCTATCCATAGATACCCCACACGTATGGATACGATGAAAAAAAAATTTTTGGTTTTCAGTTCTATGTATGGGGAACCCAAAATTTATTGTTTTTTTTCTATTTTTGTGTGAAAATCTTAATGCGGTTCACAGAATACATCTACTTACCAAGTTTCAATACTATAGTTCTTATAGTTTCGGAAAAAAGTGGCTCTGACATACGGACGGACGGACAGACAGACAGACAGACAGACAGACAGACAGACAGACAGACAGACAGACAGACAGACAGACAGACAGACAGACATGACGAATCTATAAGGGTTCCGTTTTTGCCATTTGGCTACGGAACCCTAAAAAAGACAGTTAAAAAATAAAATAAATAGTTCAAAATAAGCCGTGGCAACTAAGAGATGACCAGGCACAACTGACAGCGCCCGTTCACGAACATGACGCATGGATCATTGATTTACGGAACGAATTTTATACAGACACCTTTTAGGTACTACATATATTTTCCAGACGACTCAACTCTACGTTTCTGGAGTTCAATTAGCGACGCTTCTCATGATTCTAATTTTGAAGATAATTTGCATAATGCAATTAACGGATATTCAAAGGCATACGAGAATACGTGCATGATAACTAATCTCAGGAGGCGAACGTCGTAGCGAAGTACTAATAAGGGGCTTAAAGGTTAATAACTCCATACCTTGGAGAGCAATAAATAACGCAAACGCAAATAACAAGTTCTATGAACATTTTAACATATTTTTGTAAGCGAAATGAATAATAATAATAATAAAAAAAGGCTGGCAATACTAAAGTCAACACGTCTATCAATTTCTTTCCATAATTTTCAACAATTTAAATTTTATACAGTTTATTTTTTAAGTTTGATACCAGATTTTAATACTAAAATAAATTATATATCTATATATCTCCGATCACACCACAAAATTCAAGAAATATCCATAGAAATGCTGAAAAGAAAAAACTGGTCCCAAAAATGACATGTGTGAATTTGACATGCATGTCATCTATGAAAACCCAAATATAAAATCATGAATTGAAGACGATGTTTACAAGATCAGCTGCTCGAAAAGCACTCCTACCACCTCCGGACTCGTCGCCCCGCTCCGCCTCGCCGCCGCCGGAACCCAGCCTCACCGTGAGTGCTGTGACGCCGGCCGTGGCAGTTGCGTCGAGCGACAGCGACGAGTACTTCTCTCCGCCCACGACGCCACCACCTGCTCGTCGACGGGGAGGACGCCGGCCGCCGGACGGTTTAGGACCTCGAGGCCCACCGGCCTCTGATAGGGTCCCAGCTCCCGGCGGAAGTGTGCAGCGCATGCGATGGACTCAAGCCATCAACGAGAACGTCATGCGCTCATACTATGGGGCTACAGAGGGAGGAAACAACCTGACCGCGTACCGTGTTCGGATGCTCTCTCTGTTTCAGGTGCTTGAGCCAGCTGTCAACGTGTCGGCGCAACGATTATCGGATCAGGTGCGGGTCATCCAACGTAATCATATGTTGGACGACACCGTACTTGATCGCTTGCGAACTGAAATGCAGAGTAGTCGCGTCATTGTCCCTCCGTCGCAGGCTGTGGGTCCACCACAGTCTAGTCAGTTATTTAATCGCGCTGACGAAGTGAGTAATGACGTGGCTACTAATGTAAGTACCCAATGCAGTGAGGAAATGAGGAGTGCTTTGGAAGGTGCGATTCGAGAATATCGGTACATGTCGCCTGAACTTAGACCACGCTTACCTCGTTTGCCCATGCATAACAGAAATAGGGCGCTGGTGGCTGTTCTGGATTCGCAGTTATCAAACTATTTTGATAACTGCGAAGACCTCACTGATGCTCACTCAATCCTGTATTGTGCGGCTGTAGCGGCATGTCGTGTAGCTCATGTCAAATTTTCTGATGACAGAGCTACACGACCTAAACCTGCCGTACCGGCTTGGCAATGCAGAATTGAGCGACGTATTAGTGGGGCCAGAACACTCATCGGCAAACTGATCTGCTTCCGGGAGGGCAACAATCGCCCTCGAGTGATGCGCTTTGTGAGGCGGGCATTTGCGGGTACTGATATTAGTCCTCGAGACTATATGTCCCGTATCACAGAGCGCATCGACTTCCTGAAGCAGAAAGTGTATGCATGGGCAAACCGTATCCGTAGGTATAAGCGGCGGGTGGAACGATACACTCTGAATCGCACATTCCAAAGAGATGAAAGGTGGGTTTATAGGACTTGGGAGCGACCGGACCAAGGTGTGTCTGACACGCGCTTACCGGATGATAACGTCATGTGCTCGTTCTGGCGCAGCATCTGGTCGGTGCCTGTCAGCCACACCGAGGGTGAATGGACTCGGGTGGTCGAGCGAGTGTGCGATCCAGTTCCAGAAATGGGGGCTATCACTATCAGCCCCCAAGACGTAGCTCGTGCAGTCCGTCCGTTACCTAACTGGAAATCTCCAGGGCCGGACGGGCTGCACAACTTTTGGATTAAGTGGATCCAAAGGTCGCACGCTCGCTTGGCGGCCCTATTCCAGTCAGCCTTAGAGTCAGGGTCGCTGCCCGAATTCCTGACTACTGGAATAACTCACCTGCTCCATAAATCGGGTAGTACTGCGGAGCCCAAAAACTATAGACCGATAACCTGTCTCCCGACAGTGTATAAAGTTCTTACATCCATTTTGAGAGCTAAAATTAGCAAACACATTGATGACAATTCGATCATGTCCGCTTCTCAAAATGGATGTAGGAACGGGTCCCGCGGTACTAAGGAGCTGCTCCTCATTGATATGGCCATTAACCAACAGGTTCGGCGTTCCCGAAGGGATCTGTCGACATGTTGGATAGACTATAAGAAGGCCTACGACTCGGTGTCACATACATGGCTCATGAGGGTGCTAGAATTGTATAAAGTTGATGCAACTCTGCGTACCTTCCTGATGTCGTGTATGGGGCAATGGAGGACAGTCCTTCGCTATCCAGGATGTCGGCATATCCAAGGGAACAGCGAACCGATAAGGATAGAGCGAGGTATTTTTCAGGGCGATAGTTTGAGTCCGCTTTGGTTCTGCTTAGCCTTGAATCCTCTAAGCACGCTGCTGGAGGATTCAGGTCTGGGCTTTCGGTTGAGGAGAGGTGGTCAGGTTATATCTCACCTTCTTTACATGGATGACCTGAAACTCTTTGCCCCCAACAATTTGCAACTGATGGAGCTACTGAAGGTAACAGAAACTTTCAGTAGCGCCATCAGGATGGAATTTGGTGTGGACAAATGTGCGGTCATGCATGTAAAGCGAGGGGGGATTGTGGAATCTGCGGGAACCCAGCTCTCAGATTCCATAAATCTTAGATCCCTCTCAGCAACCGAAACCTACAAGTATTTGGGTATGTCGGAAGCGCTGGGCATCAATGCTGTTGACGTGAAGCAATCGTTGAAGGAGCGCTTCTTTGGCCGCCTGAGAAAAGTATTTAATAGTCTTTTATCAGGCGGAAATAAGGTGCGTGCCTTCAATGGTTGGGTCATGCCGGTTTTGATGTACTCTTTCGGCGTACTCAAATGGACTCAAACAGAACTAGACGCCCTGGATAGGAAGGTCCGTACATTGTTGACGGCATATCGAATGCATCACCCACGTTCTTCGGTTATGAGACTGTATATCCCGCGGAGTTGTGGAGGTCGAGGCTTTTTAAACGCCAAGACTCTCCACAATCGCGAGATATGCAGTCTCAGGGAATATTTCCTAGAAGCCGACGTGGGGATGCATCGAGATGTGGTCGCGATGGACAAGGCCCTCACCCCGCTCTCCTTGGCTAAAGAGAACTGGCGCAAACCTGCAGTGCTTGACACTAATGACCGCAGGGAAGTATGGCAGAGTAAGGAGCTTCACGGACGCTACTTCAGTGCCCTGCATGGGCCTGATGTAGACCATGCAGCGTCCGTAGCCTGGCTACGTTCCGGGGAACTCTTTGGAGAAACCGAAGGTTTTGTTTGTGCAATTATGGATGAAGTTATGATGACGAAAAACTACCGGAAATTTATTGTGAAGGATGGCACGGTTGACATATGTCGGGCATGCCACCGTCCGGGCGAATCGATCCGTCACATTATCTCCGGGTGTTCTCGTCTAGCTAACGGAGAATACTTGCATAGACACAACCTTGTAGTCAGGATTATCCATCAGCAACTTGCTCTGAAATACAGCCTTGTTGAATCGGAAGTGCCGTACTATAGGTATGTGCCCGACCCAGTTCTCGAAAATGGCAATATCACACTGTATTGGGATCAATCCATCATCACTGACAGGACTATTGTAGCCAATAAGCCTGATATAGTGGTGATGGATCGATCAGAGCGGCGCGCAATGATTGTTGACATAACGGTTCCACATGACGAGAACCTCGTGAAGGCCGAGAAAGATAAACAAATCAAGTATATTGACTTGGCTCGCGAGGTTGTCGACATGTGGCCTGTTGACTCAGCGATCATTGTGCCGATAGTCGTATCAGCCAATGGCCTAATTGCCAAGAGCCTCGACCAATATCTGAAGAGGCTCTCGTTAGGCAGCTGGATCAAGGGCTTGATTCAGAAAGCGGTACTCCTGGACACGGCTCGTATTGTTAGGAGGTTCCTCTCTCTGGAGCCCTGACCGCCGGTAGCTTGGACCCTGTTCCCGATACCGGTGGGCTACTATTTTTATATTTTTAAATGTTTTTATATTTTTTATTGATTTTATGTAAGAATATTTAAAAATGTAAAAAATATGTTATAGAAATGAATAAACGGAATAATAATAATTTATTCATCAAAAACATTGTAGTACATGATCACAATTTACTGTTTACAGTATCGTTATAATAGTGTACAATGACTACAATTAAAAGGTGGGTGAGGTGCTGTATTCCTAGCTAGGTTAATAGATTACCTGTGTTAAGGAGTACAGTGCCAGTCCCCTATAGATAAAAGAATTAAATCGTACACAGTATGTACTAAGTACATTATGTTGTGCCAACTACAAACAAATTTGATGTTTGACTATAAGACATTTTTATTTTATTTTTTTTTACTATTATTGCTTAGAACCAAAAAGAAAAAAAAAAGTTAAATAACAAGTTAAGAAAATAAAATAATAGGGTAAGTATATAAACTAAAAGTAAATCATGTAGCTTGTGGGTAGGTGAGTATTTGTTGTGATATGTGTATGCTGTGCGAATAAATAGATTAAATTGTATGACCGTAACGATTTTTAGCGTGATTTCAATGTGCAGCTTAATAGTAATCTTAATTTGTTTTTTTTTTAGAGTGTATTAAATATATTTTCATAGTAAATTATGAGGGAAAAAAAAAGAATAAGAAAAAAAAAGAAGAAAAAAAGAAAAAGAATAAGAAAGGTTATTAACAAGTGATTCAAGAAAATAAAAGATATCAAATAACCGCGCGTTAATTTCGCGGTAAGTGGCGCCGCGACCACGAAATGAATAAATAGCCTTCATTATAATGAAAAAACTCTACTCAAACAGTGTTATTTTGTATAGAATCTGAGTCACAACCGCCATAAAACAGCCGTAAAATGTCGGTTTTCTCGTGAATGAAATAAAACAGCAATAAACGGCACGCAGCTATGTACCGAAGGCACCTACCCCGTTACGAGAGGGTAGCAAACATTATGCAAAGTAGAAAATCCCATTTACCACGTGTTCCACCGTGTCGCCTCACGCCAAAGGTCTGAAACAACGTAATAGACTTGTTTATAAAACGGAAAGTGAATTCGCTCCCCTCGATACAATGATTTTCTTTTTACGCATTTTTTTCCTAAAATCTCTGAGAAGTTTCACTTTTGTTTGCGTGTAACATACAGCTACTGGGATTTTATTGCTTTTCTTTTAAGTGAAAATAATAGACGATTTAGCCAAGAAACACTATAAAAAGATTAGTCATAGTTCCTTGCCAAATTGTGCTGAGTGTTCGCAAAAGTTGTGACATAAAATTGGTTTATCGAGGTCGGTGCGAGGCATTCAGTCATTGAATAAACCCCTTCACTTATAAAGCTCCCTGATTTAATTTTAGAGTTACTAGCTGATAAAACTGGTATTGCTCAAGGAGCTTGTCCCGATTTTAAAATCTTTCTTCGTTAACTTATTTAATTGAAATCCGATTGCGCCGAGTCATTGAGTAGACGTGTCAAAATTAATGGAACGCCATTCCTTCGCGTTTGCTGACTCCCGTACTAAATATTCAAAAAGTCCTATAAAAATATTGGATTCTTTTTATTTTCTCCATCTTTTTCTTGGCGAAATATTCGATTGAGTGTCGAATATTTCAATCCTATCATAAAACTACGTCTTTTCTTCGAGTTTTATGATTTATTGTTATGTCAGCAGAATACCTGTCTATTATTGTTTTGTATGCATAAAATAAAGACGAATCTTTACCATTGTGAAGAATATACGAATAGTTCTCTATTGTGATAGTGATTTTACGTAAATAAAATAGTTGCAGATTTATCAAGGGATACCGTATTACCCAGTACTAACTGGGTTGTGGAGGTCAGATAGGCATTCGCTCCATGTTTAATACTAGTATTCAGCTGCATCCGTTTTGACTGGACACCGACCCAGCCAAAAAAAGGCCAAGCAGATGATGATGAATTGCATAAGCATGCAGAGCTCACTGGATTAATTTAAAATTCTAATACAAATTCTCCAAATATAGAGATCATGCTATATTCAAGACACAGAGGTGCTCCGCAGCCCCTTCAGTAGTCAGGTTCGCTAAATAAATCCATAATTTAAAAAAGTTCCTCAACCAAGTTTTTTCAAGAAGACTGTCAGTAAAGTGTCATGGCCACCGGTGAATAAATTACGACTTTTAATTGGAAATATTGGTGCCAAGATCGACTAACTCATAATATATACATAAATAATAATAGATAAAACTACGGTATACTCTTTGACCACCCAATGCTGAGTGTGGGTCTCTTCCAAATCTCTCCACTTTTGTTGGTTTTGTGTCATGGTGGTCTTGTTTCTTCCGACCAGTTTAATGAAATCGTCGGTCCACCTAGCCGGTTGTCCTCCCACATTCCTCCGTTGAGGTCTATTATCCCGTCTGTGGTCTCCACTCCAGCACTTTCTTTCCCCATCTTCCCACGGTATATCATAATTTCAGCCGACAGACGTCCACTGCTGGACATATGCCTCCCCCATCCCATGGTATATTACAATCATCTATTTACCTAATCATCTCTCATTAAAAGTGAGACCCGGCACAATGTTTGTTTTTCCAAGTTTTCATTTTCAAAGTTAATTGCATAATAATTAAGTTTGAGTTAAAATATTTAAAATTGACGGGAGAATAATTTGAATAAAGTTTTGCTGCATAGAATGCTAAAATTTTGAGGGCAATGACGGGCTCTTCAGAAATAAAAAGTGTTTTGGGAATGGGAGTAATTAAGATGCAAATTTCAAGGGAATTACAGCGCAGGGCGAATTAGCCCTGTGTTAATGAAATACAGAGTTCTTTGTGGGACAAGCATGCATAAATTGAGAACAGGATTGTGTTCTAAATTTAAACAGTTTCGTTCTTTTCTATAGAAGCGAATTCAAATTATTGTGTCATATATAAACGAATGAAAAATATTCCATGTTTTATGTTCCACGTTTCATAGATATTTGTACCAGATACATTAAATTTCTTTGTTGAATATTTTAAAGTGATCCAAGACTGCTTAGCATGAACCACTTCCCCACAATGCACGAGATATGGGGGAATACATTAGTAAAGTGCATTCATACATATGGAAATACGAAAACTTGATCAAACGTAGTAGGATAGATAAACCAGCAAATCTACATTCTGCTTCTGTTTTATCCGTTGAATATGTAACTGCCTCATTGGTCCCGATCGTCCATATTACATGGGACTTAAACATAACTGGCGAAATGTGGGTGTACAGACAGCGTCTGTATGTGCTAACCCCCCAAGTTTTTAAATGTTACACAACAACAAGATTGAATTAATTTCGAATAATGTAAAGAGTACTTTCAAAAACAACTCATTGTTCCACTCGGCCTGCGTCATACGCATAAGTTTTACAATAGCCAGCGAGCCCTTAAAAAATTCGATGAAGTTGTTAATTAGTTTCGTCCGAGTCACTTTGTCTAATCGATAGCTGTTACGAGGGTTTCCATTAATTTTACTTACTTACCTTTTCTTTGTAAAATTAATCCTATACCCTCGAGTTACAACGTTAGCTAAGTCAATCTTAAATATTTATAGCGTTACCCATTTTAAGGTTTGCATAAATAGAATGTCACTTGTCTAGGGACCCGTTTGTGTCAGGTAAAATATGTGTCGGATCCGGTCAATAGTACGGACAGAAAATGAATCGAAAGCGCGCCAAAGGTTGCATCAAGCGACCTACTTACCAGTCTACTCACACCTAAGCGCGCTTACTACAGAGTCGTGATGTTTTCGAGCTCGCTGCGAGTAGGACAGTGAGTGTCTGATCGCGGCGGAGTCAAGACGTCCCGGAACTGTAACCCGATTCATGGTGCCTAGTGTTATTGTGTTGGGTTGTAATTTCAAGTAATTTGTTAGTTGGATAAATGCAGTGTACCGTGTGTGTGAGTGTGTGTGTGTGTGTGTTTTCATTGCACGAAACCCATGTTCTGCCCACATGATGACCGAGTCTAACGGAATAAAATCATCAAACTGCGACATATGTATATTGTGATAACTGTAAATTATGAAAATCAATTGTTAATAATAATATTCATTTATTTAATCAGATAACAAAGATCCATTGGGTTAGTAACAATATTCTTAACCTATGTCAGTACTTAATCGAAAACATAGACATTGTACAGGTGACTAGACACCTCACCAACGGGCTGTCATGCCTCCCGACTATGGCGCTCAGAATGCTGTTGGGGCTGCCACGGAGTCTGTTTAGCAGCGAGGCCGCTTCCTTACACCGTACAGCATTGAAACCGTCGGTACGAGCCTCAGCGAACCTAGAAGACGCGCTACAAAACCGAGGCAGACGCAACAGCACCCTAAACGCGTTGTTATACTGGATCTTTGTTAAATATAATAAAAATCTTTGTAGTAAAATAAGATCAAAGTTTGTGTTACACAATAGCAATAATAAATATTATTGAAGTAGGTATTTCATTTTTCTTAAATATTTCAAAAACAAAATATAAACATACATTAAAATTAAAAAAAAACACAATGAAAGTAAATGTCACGCCTAGGATTTGAACCTCCAAACTCATGTACTATCCTGGGAATAGGCACCCTTTTTAAACAAAATCCCGTGCACACGATGACCACGTCTGTTTAACACCTTTACTCCTATTGGTCCGCATAAATAGTTTGCGGACCAATAGTAGCAAAACAAAAAAAAAATACGTTACCCTTTTATAAAATATGGTTTGTTTAATAAAAAACCCAGACTCTGTTAATGATCCCAGATGTTTGACCACCGTTTTTCGACCAATAGGAATTTGAGAAAAAAAATGGGACCAAGGAATAGAAAGTTTTAACTGTTTTAACGCTGCAAGCAAGGATAGTCCTTACCGTGGTCCGATACCCAGTTAGTTGATAGTACGTGAAGCGGTCTTGAAACCAATGACGACAATGACTTGATGACCCATGTGTAAATATTACTGATAGTCGTTATACCCAATAATAAAAGTATTAACGTTTTATTGAAAAAAAAAAACAATACTAAACTTTCAATTCACTAAAACAATAAATTTATTATGATAAAATGTTTTTGCAAAATACAAAAAACAACTAGGCCCGACACGGATTTGAACGCACATGTCTTTTGGGGGTAAGAATTTAATGGAGCTGAGTACTTACTACTACCTACTACGGATTACAGACGTGATGTTATGTGAAGTGACGAAGGAAAGGTTCTGATAATGCATACCAAGTCATTAGTAACCAGAACAGTACTCTATTCACTAATGAAACCATGTCCTAACGTTCTAGACATGATTGATCACACCTCCCTTAAAAAAACACAGAATATTGATGAGTTGGCTGAAAGCTTCCAGTAAGAATATGCATTTCTCGAAACACAAACTTCGCTTTAATGTCCTTGTTTATTTGAAACTTTATAGACGTCGCAAGTTAATGAAATCAACTAGGAACAAATATAAAAAGGGACTTTTTAGGGTTCCGTTGCCAAATGTCAAAAACGGAACCCTGATACAAGAAAATAAAAATTAAATTAAACTAATCTAGTTATAAGTTAGTGCTATCTAAAATCTTAAAATTTAAAACAAGGCATTCATTTCGGTCCAAAAGACGTCCACTGCTGGACATAGGCCTCCCCCAACGCCATATTGACATAAGGGGGGTTTTGCCATAATCGCCACGCTTGGCAGACGGGTTGGCGATCGCAGTACGGTTGATACAAAAGCACAGAGAAAGCTGCTGCCATTCTCTGGCAAGTCCCTTAGTCGCCTCTTTCGACACCCACGGGAAGATATGGGATGGTGCTATTCCTTACGTCCGACACCATACAAAACAAGGCATTGCTATAATTGAATTGCTGTCCGTCGGTATGTCACAGAGTTTTTATTACTACACTATTGGCATTACGCAATTGTTTATAGAGTAGCCTGTGTGTGTGGTGTACGAAACCCTGTGTGCGAGTCGAATCGCACTTGGCCGTTTTTTTTCAGCATTAACGATTGATAGTCGTTTTTACAATCGTTTTTAGAACTTTTTAAGGCTGTTTTATGTGCGGGCCCTGAACATGAGATGTGTATTCCGCGTTTAAGAGACGTCGAATTGTTTTTATGTATAGTGTAGATGGTTTAGTTTCATAATGTTTAGTTACAATTGAAAGAATATTGTTTGAAATTTCTTAGAAAGTGTATCAAGAATTGTCGTAAATAATTGCAGTATTAGCGACTTTTAATTGGTATAATTGTTTTTGACTTGTCTTCTTTAGTCTAGTGGTCACAAGTAGGTACGACTGCGGTCCTGGGTTCGATTCTCAGGTCCCGGGCCAGGCTATGTGTTATTGGGTTTTCACATGGTCTCGATTTGTGCCCGGTTGATGCCAATAGGCTCGCCCCCTGTTACATGGGACTTACACATAACTGGCGAAATGTGGGTGTAGTACACCTCAGCATAACCGTAGGTAATTAAGGGTGTTTGAACGCTATTCTAAATACTAATATGATTGTGAAAGTTTGTCACACCTTCACGCCATCAACGGCTAAACGGAGATGGTATAGAGATAGACCATAACCTGGGGGGTAACTATGACGTCTTTAAGCAGTTGTAGTTCCAGTGTGAGAAACAGACGGAGCTATAGAGGCCGTCTAGCGCCATCTCTTTCTCGCACTGGAATAAGATTAAAACAATACTGCTACAAGACTTCATGGTAAGCACGTCGATTCTGTAAAATTCATATAACAACTCGCATTTCACATCGCTATTCACTCTCATTTCGCATAAGGTTCAAAATAACCTTTTACATTTTGCGTCGAAGTGACGGTGGAATTACCTAACAGAATGCTACTTCTTACGTCATCTCATACTTTATCTGTCAAAATCTCCCTGTTAATTTAGTTCATCGTGTTGCGCTGACCCCAAGTAGAATGCGACAAGGATTGGAAGATGGTGAGGCTAAGACGTTCCATTAAAAAAACTAATCTCCTCAGCCAAAAGCTAAATTCAATCTAATAAAAAAAATTGGTTGTCTGTAAAGTCGGCTTACGGACGATAGTTTAACGTGACAACGTAATAACAAAACATTGATGTAATGATTGCATACCTACTAAGTGGATGCTTGTTTTGTCCAATCTATTATGTTGCCGTGCCCTAACCGGGTTTCATGTTGGAACTTTGCTATATATGTAACAACTAAATGTTTAAACAAGAATGCAATAAAGAAATTGAGTTTGAGTTTACTTTTATATAATAACTATAATAAAACTAGCTGTCCCGCGCAACTTCGTCTGCGTCACTTTTCCCCGTTGACGCAACATTTTTCATTGCTGCTCCGCTCCTATTTGTCGTAGCGTAATGATATATAGCCTATAGCCTTCCTCGATAAATGGGCTATCTAACACTGAAAGAATTTTTCAAATCGGACCATTAGTTTCGGAGCCTATTCAATGCAAACAAACAATCAAATCTTTCCTCTTTATAATATTAGTTTAGACAAGCTGAAAGCTCAAGCCGATCGTGCCTTTCACTCGCTCGTGCAGCGCTCTCGCTCCAATTGTAACACACACATTGTACAATGAGCGTAACGGTACAATGAGTCATCCTTTTACGTGCGTGCAGCCGGCG
This sequence comes from Cerastis rubricosa, assembly GCA_949152445.1. Taxonomy (NCBI): domain Eukaryota; kingdom Metazoa; phylum Arthropoda; class Insecta; order Lepidoptera; family Noctuidae; genus Cerastis; species Cerastis rubricosa. The sequence goes on from OX424547.1 coordinate 9,878,884, forward strand.
TTCATCGATTTACTAAACATTGTCAAGTCAAAAATTACTAGACTCTTTTATAAAAAGTCTGAAACACTTCCTCCAAACAGAATTGAGTTATAAATGTCGACCGTAAGATGTAAGTACTTGTAACAAAGATATAAACTCAATGAAGTAGACCGCACCGTATTTCACTTCCCGGCGGTAAAAACAAAGAGTAAAATAATCGTAAAACACAAGCGTTTATAACGTAAATACTGTTGTAGTTCAGGCGGAAAGTTTTATATCAGTATAATATTCATGGAATGTTTCTACTACAAATAAAATTCATATCTAAGCGCAATAATACTGCAATATGTTTGTTCACTTATTTTTTGTTTGTTTGTTTTGTTATTTGTTTTTTAAATAACACAGTTACAATTTTCATGTAGGTTCATGGAACTTACAAGAAAATTGTAACTGTCTGTGTGCAACACATCACACGCACGGAGTTCCTACTCAGTTGACCAATTCAAAAATGCATTAGGTCAACGGATCCCGCGGGTCGCGTTTGTGCGGGATCAGTTGACTAAAGAGCCTCAGGGATTTACAACTTTAGAATCTATGGAATTATTAATACATCAAAGTGTCTTTATAGTTCACATAAGTGTATGACATAAGAGCTAGAATCCTCTAAACGTGAGACACCTTAAGAACCTAAAGATGGTTTAAGGATTACCGGCGAAATGCAGTACCTTTAATGTACTACGCCTTTGATACGCCTCGGGGGAAACGACTAATGACTTGATCGTATCGTAATTTACTATCCAGACTACGCCGTAAGTAACTACATATCATTGTCAAATATGTAGGTATGTGATAAACTAAACAACATACATACATTAATTCCCGCCTTTTTCCCAAGGTACTAAAGAACAATAATAAGAATATTTTAGAGGAAAAATTAGTTATCATGGACTTGGCAAGAAAAGGCAGCTAGCACCCTTTTAATAGTATTAGAGGTTTTGCAGATTTTTTTTTATTCAGTGTGGTCTCAAGAATTAGTGGATGAAAAAGAAGGAGTTTTTAGTTTATTTTTAGAACTACCAGGCCGTTCTTAAACCAAAGGAAAAAGACACGCAACGGCTGCTTTCATTTTTCTCAGCAACACAGAGCTTCTTCCGGTTTTCCAAATAAATGAGTGAATTTGAACGCGCACGAGTTCGTTTGGTTTACAACACCGGGTCAGCCTCTCTCAACGCAACAAAAACAACAGACAGTTATTACGTCAACAACAATATTAATTAATACATCGAAAGTTAGTAAGGAGGTGAAAACAAAAGACTTACACAGAGGACACAAGTTCTGTGTTGGACAAACACAAAGTTTGAGGATACAGTTGACAAGTACTCGCACCAAGTAACTGGGTCGCTCAACTGTTCCCACTTCACAACTATGGTAACTCCTTCAGTTGCGTCAAATGTAAAATGATATAAGTTTCCGCGGTCCAGTGGTTTATTATGGGTCTCTTGTTGAACCAAGTTGAACTTTATTCTAAACAGTTTAAGATGAGTTGGAATTCCGAGAGCTTAAAAAATTATGTACTTTGCTGGATAAAACATTAGGACGATGCTGACTAGACAACAAGTTTATTTACTATGAAATAAGACTATTCTAGCTAGAACCGTGAAGATAAAAATCGGTTTTCTCTCAAATTACACAAGAAAATATGGCAAAAATTTATCAAAATAGGCTATCTATAATTTATAATTCACGATCTATAATTTTCGGGATCAGCAACCAATTAATTAAACCACATAAATCTTAATATCAATGCAATAATTTAGCAATAATAATTACATCCGAATGAGCCAACAAATTATGTCCCATTTCCACGGCACGAAGGTGTGCGCAGGCAATTAATTTTCTCAGTGGCAACACCGCCGTAGTGTTGCTACATGTTGTGTGTCAGTGCATGACGTCGGCGCTCGTTAGGCAAGGAACTTCATTAGAAGCAGGCAGTATTGATTGCCGTCTGCTGAATCATTGTTTTCTCATTAAATATGCTATAACGATGCCATCATGGGTTACATGATCGTCTGTTGTCTGTTCAAGGAATGTGCGGACAGGCGTGTTCAGGGGTACATACATGTTTAGGTTTGCCTGAAGAAGTTTGTAGCAGGCTTTATACAGCTTTTACCAGAAAGGTATGATCATTACTGGTCACATTTCAGGATGTGATTCGGATCATCAAACTGAAAAAGTATAAAAAATACTAATAAGAATCCCCTACACAAAAATCTAAAATAAATGAATCCAAGCGTCGTCGTAGCGTTTTTTGTAACGGGGGTTTCTTAAATTTTTAATTTAATTTTTATTTCATCCTTTTTTGGTTTAAACTATATTATTTTCTGTCCTACTCCTGGGCATAGGCTTCCCCAATCCTTCCAATTTTCTTGACGTTGCGCCTCTTCTCGATAATTAACGAAAACAAGGTAAGTTATTTTAAAACAATCCCGAGGTTTTAGGGAGGAGGTGCATCCGCCCCCCGGTAATAAGATGCCAAATTTCAAATCGACCAGACCTGTGGAAGTTGTTTATATCCCTTCATCAACTAGAAAAGAGGTGATAATCTTCTAACGGCTGAGTAGATTTTCTCGAAACATAGCTAAGAACAAGATTTTAATCGAGAGTCGATTAAAATACCTTTCAAACGAAACCAATTTCATCACAATTGGTTCATCCGCTTCGGAGCTACGATGCCACAGACAGACACACAAATAAACAGATCCACAGATACACGCGTCAAACTTATAACACCCCTCTTTTTTGGTCGGGGATTAAAAATCTGCTGTCTCATACATTTGAGGTATTGAAGATTTGTACTGGACAGCTGTTGTTTTGTTGATGACCACACGTTTCGGGTACACTCTGCAGATAGGTGATGGAGTAGCGAATCGATGAGAAGAATTGCCGGAAATAAGTTTTGTTTTCCGATATTTTTTACTTGATAAACGAGTACGCACTAGAAAAACTTGAAAACAGACACAGGTTGAGGTTGTTATTCGATGATAACATCGCGTTGTCATCCGATTTCTAAGCTTGAACGCGATTTTTAAGATCGACCCGTGCGGCTGTTGCATTATTTAGCAACGAGCTCCTCCTCTTATATCAGTCACACTCACAGGATAAAATTTATTATTTCTAGCCTACTCAGCATTCACTGACCTTACCGTGATCTCTTTCTTAGAGCACCGGCATCGATTAAAGCCAATTCCAGCGAAGATTTGATTGAATCTTAATTAAAAATGCATCTGACGGGAAGCAGAGTTGGCAGGAGATAAATTGGTGCGGGCAGATGTTTTTCGTTTTAATTTTATTGGACTGCAAGAGCTATATACTTCGAAACCTAGATTCTATTTCCTATTATTTAAACATTCATTTGAATTCCTAATTTATAAATCGACTCAGCGGCTTTTCTTGCACGAAGGCTCTATGAGCCTTCGTGCAAGAAAAGCGCTTTTAGCGCGCGCTTTTTAGCGGTTGTTTTTAGTATTTTTTTAGACCTATGTATATTGCTTATGCGTAGAAAGTTTCATTAAAATCTGTTCTGTCATTTTGGAAAATAACGACTTGAAATTTTGTATGAAATGCCGTAGGGTATAAACGCTCTTAACAAGTATCTAATTGACATAAGCTACTGAAAGCTTATGACAAACGATGTAGTTGCCATTGCTGATCATTTTGATTTAAACCCGAAAATCTCGATCGAAAATGTCATTAATAATATCTTTCAAACTGCGATTCTATCGCATTAAAGCACGCTTTATTTATCCAGTATAATACTTAATCACAAAGTTTGAGTTAACACTCAAAACTTGCATCAGATGACAAGCAGTTAATAACTTTGTTTTATTAATGAACGTCGTTAAAATAGAATTAATTGCTTTCGTTATTATTATTGTTCGTCATGATTTTATAACGTGTCGAAGCACTTTCATGAATGTTACAAATATTAATTAGTAACAAAATATGATTCTGATTGTGCCAATTTTATTGTTTTTGCGTTGAACAATATGTTTCCAATTGCATTAATTGTATTTGTTTTTTAACAATGAGTAGTATTACACAATGTTTTACATTTTATAATTAATTATTTATTATATTAACAAGTTTGACTTTAGGTGCGGTCACAGCGAGTGGCCTAGAGACCAATTACTACAGATAGCGGACTTTGACAGATCATGTACTGAATTATCTGACAAAGTCTGCAGCTTTGTCCGGACTCCGATCTCCCCAGTTTGACGCACTTTTATTATAGAGTTGATTCTGTCACTAAAATAAAACTGTGAACAAGCTCTTCCTAAACCCCAATCAGCCTTGTTGTCAGGATACTAAAGTTACCTTCAGCGTAAAATAAATAAGGTTTGTTAGACGAGTGATATCAGTGACACTTTCGCTTTTATTGTCTGTGTTATCGAAATGACATCACAGTCATAAAGATGGCGACCAAAAGCATTTGGACTTTATTTAGAAATACCTTCATTAAATAAATCTGAACTCGGGAATACGTATTTAATTAAATATTGTTTTTGCGTGACTAGATTTATCTAGGGTCTACAAAGAATAGAGAGAACGCAAGAACTGGAAAATTTCAGCACATTTTTCTCCAATTCATGATCATTACCTTAACACTCGCACGCCGCGAGTCACTCGCGCGCCGCGGTCAAGGTCGGCTGTGTTTGGTTCGTGCGCCGCTGTGCTGAGTGCGACGACGCACTTTGTAAACAATGTCGCAAGTTTTAAAATGTAACGTCTGTAATATCGTCATTGATGAACTGTTAGCTTACGTGCAAAACAAAATATCAGTTATTGACGAAGAAACTTTAAAAAGAATCTGTGTGTCTGCGTTCACGAGCAGTGAGATTTGTAAATCCAAGTCTTTATTATTTGAATCCCTGCCGACGGATCAACGGAAGATTATAAGAAAAAGGAAGGGGAAAGAAGAAAGAGACCTAGATGACATCATAAGTGTGTTTAAAAGCACAGATCCTGAAATAATTCCAGTATTTGTGGCGAGAGTGCTCGAAAAACTACCCCCAATTTTATTCGATCATCTCGATTGTACAAAACTGTTAAAAGACTTGACAAGATTAAACTCCGAGATTGAAAATATCAAAAATTCCTATGTCACAATTAAACAATTTGAGGACTTACGAGCAGATATACACGATCTAAAGCACGCATCGCTACCTCCATTTACAACTCCAACCGGATATGTAAACGTGAGAAGAGGCGCTTGGAACGTGGAAAGTGGCCCTGTAGGAATGACATTGAGCCAAGATTATTCCTCAAATGAGCAGGACTTCCAACAGTCGTCTAACAACGCACAGACACATAACAGCCCAGCAACCAAGACAACTACAAATAATTGTCAAGCTGAAGTTAAGGTGTGTAAACCGTTATCTCGAGCCATGCACATAAATGAGTCACCGCCGATCACGAGTGTGCCGGTAGTAGCGGGGGCCGCAGAGACGCAAGCGGTCAGCTGTGAAAAAGTGCAAGTCATACAGACATCTACCGCTGGCTCAAGTATTCCTAAACTACCAATGCAGAAGAACAATTATAATATGGCTCAAAATAATGTTTGTCAAAATCTTGAGTCTAACGTAAAAATAAATAACGAAAAGGAAGACAGTTCTTGGCAAACAGTAAGTAGAAATAAAAGGAAGCAAAAGTATAGGTATTTGGGCGAAAGAGGTAAAGCAGCAACGACAATATCATCTTTCAAAGCTGCTGTTAGAAAAATACCTATTTTTATAACGAATGTCCATACTGATACATTAGAGTCTGACATTGTTGATTACATAAAAATGGAAACACAGGAGACGGTATTCTTAGAAAAGATTAATACGAAAAAAGTATTAGATCACGAAGCCTACAAGTTCTTTGTATCCGAATCTAAAGTATCAATGTTTTTAGACGAAAAAATATGGCCAGAAGGTATTATCTTTAGACGCTTCGTGCATTATAGATATCGAAAAATAGACGGAGAATCCGCTGACATCGGTCCATTGCCTTCCAACTATATGGATAATACAACTTACAAGTTTGCCAGTTATAATTGTAAAAACGTGAAGAGCGCTGTGAGCGATATTCGACGCTTATGTGACGAGTGTGTTTTGATAGCACTGCAGGAAACCTGGCTGCTTCCGGAAGAATTGGCTTATCTAAATGGCATAGATAGCGGATTTAGTTGCAAGGGGACATCAGCTGTGGACACGACGGCGGGTCTATTGCGAGGCAGGCCGTACGGAGGCACCGCGCTTCTATGGAATACCCGTGTGTTTCCTAGTGTTACTGTGATAGATTGCGATAATCCGCGAGTGTGTGCTATTCGCATCAATACGGCCGCTAGTCCGTTTGTAGTGGTGTGTGTTTATATGCCGACAAACAAATCGGAGAACTTGACAATGTTTACTGACTGCATGGGAACTGTAAGTGCTATTAGTAATGATTATGAAAACGAACCTATTTTTGTTTTAGGGGATTTTAATGCACATCCCGGTGAATTATTTTTTAATGAGTTGAATATTTTATGTAATGAGTTCAAATGGGTAATTATTGACGTAAGTGAATTAGGATTAACTTCTGATACATTTACTTATATAGATCAAGCATGTGGGTCTAAGCGTTGGTTAGATCATTGTGTTGTGTCGCAATCTGCCGCTGTCACTGTGTGCAATGTGTATGTTAATTATGACGTATTGTGGTCAGATCATTTTCCAGTTATTTGTGAATGTAAGTTGGAGTGTTTGACTCCAGTTAGAATTATTCCGACTGTGTCTAATAATAAAATTGTGTGAGGGGAGAAAACGGACGACTGTATTAGACAATATAGAAATGAATGTCATAAACGTCTTAAACTTATCGATTTTCCTACTGAGTTTAAAAAGTGTAGTGACCGGTATTGTAATGACCCTACTCACAGATTAGTTATTAGTCGGGTGGCCCGGGCGAGTTTTCGTGAATGGCTATTATGCGGTAGTCCTACCACTGGTGATATGTACGCTAAGATGTGCGAAAGCAGAAAAATATTTAAATCGCGGTTAAAATGGTGTAAAAGTCATCAAGATCAATTGAAAATGGACGTTCTCGCTGCTAAGCATAGCGTGAAAGATTTCAGTGGTTTTTGGAAAAACACCAATCGTTTGGGGCCTCGGCCGGGTCTTCCTGTGAGTGTAGACGGTTCGAATGATTTAAAAAACATTGCTGATAAATTTAAAAATAACTTTACTGTTAGGTCACCCTTAGGACCATTATCGTCGTCTCAAAGTGAGAGTGGGATGAGTGGGGAATATGTTGATACCAGGATTACGGCCAGGGATGTATCAAGGGCGGTGAAATCTATTTCAAAAGGCAAATCACCTGGCCATGATGGATTAAGTGTGGAACATGTGCAGCACGCTGGGCCTCATATGTGCAGAGTGCTGGCCATGTTGTACAACTTCTGCATATCACATTCATACCTACCTAACGACATGATGAGGACTATTGTAGTACCGGTGGTGAAGAACAAGGCGGGAGATTTGTCAGACGTAACTAATTACAGACCTATTTCCTTGGCAACAATAGGTGCGAAAGTGTTTGACAGCATTCTGAATACACAATTAAACAAATACTTAAAATTGCATGATAATCAGTTCGGGTTTCGACCGGGACTGTCCACAGAAACAGCGATATTGTGTCTGAAGAGTGCTGTCAAATATTACACTGACAGAAAAACATCTGTGTACGCCTGCTTCCTTGACCTTTCCAAGGCCTTCGACCTGGTCTGTTATGATATCCTGTGGGATAAAATGAAAGCAGCCCGTATACCAAACGAACTTATCACCATCTTTAAGTACTGGTACGGAAACCAGGTAAACCATGTCAAGTGGGCGGGCATATTGTCGGACCCGTATAGGTTGGAATGTGGAGTGAGGCAGGGGGGGTTAAGCTCACCATCCATTTTTAATTTGTACATAAATGGGCTGATCGAGGCGCTCAGCGAGCAGCATATTGGTTGTTACATAGATGGCGTCTGTTTCAATAACATCAGCTACGCGGACGATATGGTGCTGCTGAGTGCCTCGGTCTGCGGACTCAGAAAACTGATGAGTATCTGTGAGGGTTATGCAACTGATCATGGACTAATCTATAATGTAAAAAAGAGTCAGTGTATGGTCTTTCAGGGCGAGCAGAGAAAAGTTATTGAAATGCCAGCTATAAAGCTGAATGGCACGCCTTTGGAAAGGATAGATATTTTTAAATACTTAGGCCACTTACTTACTCCCGACTTGAAAGACGATGCAGACATTGAACGGGAGCGAAGGGCGCTGTCGGTCAGAGCGAATATGGTGATCCGTAGGTTCGCACGATGCTCAGCAGAAGTTAAAATTACTCTCTTTAGAGCCTACTGCACTACATTATACACATGCAGCCTATGGAATAACTACACGCAAAGGTCGTACAGCGCCCTTCGAGTTCAGTTCAACAATGCGTTCAGGATGTTGTTGGGTCTCCCCCGTTACTGCAGCGCTTCGACAATGTTTGCGGAGGCGCGCGTAGATTGCTTTTATGCAACAATGCGCAAGAGAGGCACCTCGCTGGTTCGGCGAGTGCGGGGGAGCTCCAACAGCATGTTGGCCGCGATAGCGGAAAGGGTCGATTGCGCCTACATTAATCACTGCTGTAGGTTACACATTGAACACAGGTAATGTGGCACTACTTCAACCAGGTCCAATTTGAAACCTAATTGTTGTTTTGTTTATTATTTAATTTTAATTATTATTTTTTTTGTCCAATAATTTCATAATTTCTATTTAATTTTAAAGTACCTAATTAATTGATTATTTAATGTGACTGTGTGTGTACTATATCATTTTATGAGTCTGTGAAACTTGAAATAAACGATTATTATATTATTATTATATTATTATATTAACATGGCTGGCCAGTTATCGATCAAACTTTTTCAAATATTTACGAGTTTATTTTTCGAATACATCATTGAATCATCAATTTCTTAAAGTCCCTAGTACCTAGAACGATATCACCATTCAGTCATAAGTTTTGATTTAGGTCTGGATTTGTGTTAAGATTATTATGACAGCTGTCAGTTTGACATCGAGATTTTAATCAAAATAGAGCATTGTTCTACAACGCGTGTCTAGGGATAGCGGCAGCGGGCCGATGGATGGATAGCGGGAACGATGGATGAACTGCGTTGTAAGTGAAGGATGATAATATGACTAGATGAGGGGACTGCTAAGATGATAAATAGCTAGAAATACATAGTTAGATCGAGCACGGCACTGATGGTTTCAACTATGTTCTATTTGGCAACAATAATTTTATAGTTAGATCCTCAAAGTAAAATTTCTGATTTTCTTAATTAACTGCCGAAATACAACATTGAAGGCATTTGATAGCTTAATACGATGGCATTATTAGTTTTTTTTTAATGAGATTTTTTTTTCTCGTATAGGCCTATGTCCAACTTCTCCGATACATTCGTCCCACTGTGCGCCAATATGTTCTCCCATAATGCGCCACAGACAAGTGTGCCCAGGTTAACCGCGGTAATTGGCCGATGTGATCAGTAAATGCGATGAACGCTGTGTTTCGGGCTGATCTATAAATAATTTGGGCTTCTCACGTTGTTTAGTACCTAATCGGTAGAACTGAAATAATTTGGTGGAGTACTTTGAAAATAAGACGACGCCTGTATTCCTGAAAGGGGGAGACATGGGCAAAATCAATGCTCTGTCTTATTATGGAATTTAACAAAAAAGTTATTTAGTTTCGTTTTTTATTTTTTAATTATTTTTTATAATCAGTATTTTTTTTTCTAAAATAGAAGTAGCCTAGTTACTCATTACTACATCAGCATTTGCCAGTAAAAATCCCGTCAAAAGCGGTCCAGCCGTATTAGAGATTAGCCGGAACAAACAGACAGACAGACCGACAGGCAGACAAAAATTGTGAAAAATGTTATTTTGGTATGTGTACCGTATCTAAATTCATATGCATGCCTGCCTGTAGTAAAAAGCGGTTATTTTAATATTACAAACAGACACTTCGATTTTATTTATTTGTATGTATAGAAGATTGATTGTATAGAGATTTATTGTATGTATAGAGCGTTCTCTGTGCTTTTGTAACAACCGTACTGCGATCGCCAACCCGCCTGCCAAGCGTGGCGATTATGGCAAAACCCCCCTTCTTGGGGGAGGCTTATGTCCAGCAGTGGACGTCTTTTGGCTGAAATGATGATAGAAGATATTCAGTTCTTTATATTTTGTAAAATGGATAGCATCACGCCTGTAATCCCCAGAGGTTTCGGCAGAGGTGTACCGAATAGAACGTCCACATTTGGCCAGTTAACCTTCCTGGGAACCTTCTAATTAACAAACTTGAAACAGTTTACCAATGTTCTCTATTACCTACCGTTTAAAGAACAAGTAAAATAAATATTATCAGGAGAGAAAACGTAGGGAAGTTCTGTAGAAATAGGATTAAGTACTTTGACTGGCCGCTGGCGGTGGTGCGATGGTATTTTAAACTTAGGCGGTAAAAGAAACAAAGCTTTTGTTCCGATTCTGTTTCCCTTTTCCAAGTGCTCCTTGAGCCTTTTCCGGACAGAAATATTTTGGTTTCATTGTGTAACGAACTAATTTTAAACCTTTTTTTTAGTAAGCTCGTATTGTTCCACTTCTGGGCAAAGGACTCTCCCTATAGGTACCTTACATTACTTCGCTAAGCATCAATAACACTTGTAAAATATTTAACATGTTTATTATTTGTTTCGAGTTCCGGATATTTCGGCGCTGCCGCGCTGTTGCAAACGCCATGATCACGGATAAACTGAAGTTATTGCGGGTGGGTGTTTATGAGCAGACAAATCGGTCTACCTTCTGTTATTGATAGTGTTAGTGACCATGTCAGTTTAAACACTTATTCCGCTAGATATGCTTCTTCCCGTCAATTCGTGATAAATAAATTTAATTAAAATATTTATTTATAGATCTATAAGGTTCTTCCCACGATCAAGGCGCTTGCAACAGTGTCGAAATATCGGGAACTCAAACCAATAAATAATCATGGCAGATATACCGTAAGTGAGAGTATAAGTAACAGATAATAAACCGACCAAGTGCAAGTCGGACTCGCGCACGAAGGGTTCTGTACCATAGGACACGGTGGAGCACACTGTGGAGCTATGCCCCGCTTGGGCTGAGCACCGCCGTGTCCTCGTAGCGGCGATTGGCGGCGGCGACCTCTCGCGTCCGGCCCTGGTTCAATCCATGGTCCGGAGCGAGAGGGAATGGGAAGCCGTCACCTCCTTCTGCGAAGCAGTCATGCTAGCGAAGGAGGTGGCGGAACGTGAGAGGGAGAGAACCTCACGTCCCAGCCGCCGCGGGAGACGCCCCGGGCGTCGGGGGGCAACCAGTGGCCCCCGGCCACCGTAGGCGCGGGCCTGTGCACGGTGAGTAATGGGCTAGCTCACCGTCCGTCCGTTTTATGACGACAGACCGTGCCGACGACGCGTTCGTGTTCCACGCGCGCCGCAAGGAGATGTCAGCAAATCGGAAGGGGTCCGAGAGGGCCGATGCCTGCCAGGGCTGCGGGTTGTTCGAAAGAGATACCGTGCCCTGGAACACAAAGGGCTAAGAAGGAACATGGATGGGTTTTAGTCAGTCAAGTCTGACACTCCCTTCCGCTCCGCCCAGAGCGGAAGAAGTCATTTGATGATTTCCCATCCTAAAAAAAAAAGGGTTCTGTACCATTATTTATAAAAACGAGCAAAAATATCTCTATTTTGTATGGGAGCCCCCTTAAATATTTATTTTATTCTGATTTTAGTACTTTTTGTTGTAGCAGAAACAGAAATACATAATCTGTAGAAATTTCAATTGGCTAACTATAACGGTTCATGAGGTACAGCCTGGTGACAGACGGACGGATGGACAGTGAAGTCTCTGTAATAGGGTCCCGTTTGACCCTTTGGGTACGGAACCCTAAAAACTGTTGAAGTTTAAAACAGTGAATAAGGTTCTTGTCTACCAATAAACAGTAATAAATTAATTTTGCTGGTCTTAGTAAGCTTACTGACCCCAGTAAGGTTCTTCAGACAAACTAATCTATTAGATAAATAGTTAGAACTAGTTAACTGTTTACAGTAGGTAGTTAAAACAGGGACTGAACTGAACTACCTATATTAATTTTAAAATGTTTTTCTTATTAGTAAAATTAAGCAATACGCGCTAACAAGAAACATTCAGTATACTTTGTGTAGGTACTGTATGCTTTGAATAATGCAATATTTCTTTGTACAGACGAGCATAAAAACATCATATTCATCATTATTTCAGCATAAAGCATACAGTCTGGTCTGTTCCAAATTTTAATGGTCCACCTTGGACTGCTGCGCTGCGTGTCGCGGGTTCGATCCCCGCGCGGAGCAAATATGTGTATGGCCTACAGATAGTTGTTCCGGGTCTGGCTGTTTGTGTATGTCAGTTTAAATGTTTGTAAACGCACCCACGATATAGGAAAAATTCGTGTGGGGCAACGTTTTTTTAAAAAAACTAAAAAAAAAAAAACTTTGACAGTGAAGCACGTCTGGCGCGGCGCCCGTTGTCAATCTTGTAGTCGGATAATCAAAGTCGTCATTAATTATAAAATTATAATATGCTTACTGTTCTGCTGCATTTTGGCCGTGTAGGTTACACTTTTGTAGAAGCCATTTTTAGGGTTCCGTAGCCGAATGGCAAAAAACGGAACCCTTATAGATTCGTCATGTCTGTCTGTCTGTCTGTCCGTCTGTATGTCACAGCCACTTTTTTCCGAAACTATAAGAGCTATACTTTTGAAACTTGGTAATTAGATGTATTCTGTGAACCGCATTAAGATTTTCACACAAAAATAGAAAAAAAACTATTAATTTTGCGGTTCCCCATACATAGAACTGAAAACCAAAATTTTTTTTTCATCTAACCCATTCGTGTGGGGTATCTATGGATAGGTCTTCAAAAATGATATTGAGGTTTCTAATATCATTTTTTTCTAAACTGAATAGTTTGCGCTAGAGCCACTTCCAAAGTGGTAAAATGTGTGTCCCCCCCCCTCTAATTTCTAAAGTAAGAGGAGGAAAATTCTGAAAATATTTAAGTTTGTAGAACGTAAAAAAAACTATCAACGAAAATTGGTTTCAATAAGATATGATGTTTAGTTTTTGAGATATGGGACTTTTTCATCAAACTGCATCAGTAACTTTGTTTTTCATTAACATACTATGAAAAACCAATTTAGTTTTGCGGTTTAGTGGAAGTTTACAACTAATACTACTAACTAATGAATGACAGTTCAAAATATTGTTTGGGGCTATGGAACCCTGTGTGCGAGTAAGACTCGCACTTGGCCGGTTTTTTATGAAAAATTTAACATGTGGGTGTGTTGGTGTCCCTTCCACCCCGAAGACCCCGCACCTTTACATACTCAAGTTACTTACATAGTATCAAACCTCGGCCGAGGCGCGGCGGCCACGAAACTCCGGAAGCAATCAATCAGATACATAGAAGGTCATAACAGTTGTTTCGTTCCTGTCTACAGAGTGTTCGAGACATCTATCAACGTCGAATCATTCATCAGCAGAACTGGCTGATGTTGCTGACTATACAAGATGTTGTTTTGCATCCTCGTCAAATTCAAGGAGGTAACTATACTAATGATTCTCGTCCCGAATCAATAATAAAATGAGTAGTAATTTATATATTTTTTTCTTATTTACGGTAATCGGTAAGCATGAAACACCCGTGTATTAAACGCGGCCCGTCTGATCCTTGCCTTATAACCATGCTTTCACACGTACATACAATTTCAAACGTTTATTCGATAATTTATTATTTCCTAAACCACGTTAAGGGGGCTATTCTGATAGACTGACAAACTTAAACAACCAAAATAATCAGTGTTCATCAATCAGTTTTTTCAATAATTATCTAGGTACAATTTAAATTCATTATTAATGTCTTTTGTGACAACCTTCTGAATTTTGACGAGAATGCAAAACAACAACTTGTATCCTAAAGGGAAAAATGTTGGGCAGTTTTGTTTGTGGTGCCTCAAAGGTTGAAAATCAGGACAGGTGGCTCCGATTACTACATACAAAGATTGGTGTATATGTATTTACATAGGTATAATAAAGTAGCCCCTACTTTGTGTAAAAAGTTGAAGTTAAACCTGAAAAGGGGTCATTGCACTTATGATTACGATGAGCTTTTACTACGGGACCAACCCTGACCAACCGAATGCCTTTATGTTCCCATAACTTGACAAAGTGAAATGAACGCCTGAGTTTATCAGTTTTTTAGTTTGGCAGTGGTGTACCTAATAGTACATCCTTATTTCAGCAGTTATGCCTAAAGTCTCATGTAATAGGGGGCGAGCCTATTACCATTCTCTCTCTCTCTCTTCTTCGACCCTTGGCCACCCAATGCTGAGTGTAGGTCTCTTCCAAATCTCTCCACTTTTGGCGGTTATGTGTCATGGCTATCCAGTTTCTCCGGCCACTTTAATGAGATCGTCTGTCCACCTAGTCGGTTGCCATTAACCGGGCATTAATCAAGACTCCGTGGTTGCTACTGCGAAATCCCTGATGGGAAAACCCAATAACACATTGCCCAGCTCCGGAATCGAAACCAGCATGAGGTGCTGGGCGAACCACCGAGCCATTTTTTTTAAACAAAAAAATCTAACTTGAAATCTCAACCAAATATTGATCTTTATTTCCGCAGTGAGTCATACAATTATGGTTCAGTGTCGCTAGCAATACCTATGTAAGTAGGTAGATAACAAGGAACAAAATTCTTCAAAGCCGGAGTGATGCCGTAAATGTCAGCCCTTAAGTAGGAACGACTCTTTTTGTTTGTCTATATTTAGAATAAAGGTTTAATCTTAATGGTTAAGGCCATTAGTACTTAAGCTAGTGAATCGGAAAGACATTAGGGCCACTCTCCGCCTGACCGCCGCCGCGTACGGACGTGCCGCTACCTGCTCGCATTTCCGCTCGCTATCAGTGTGCGTCATCGGTTCGTCACTTCCCAGTGTCGTGACGTCATCAGTAGTCTCTCGACTACACCCCCGAACAATTGCTGTCTTTTTATTAAGACAGCACTTGCTCATTTTGCTTCGGATATTATTCCGACTTAACTTCCTTTGCCCCATCAGGGAAAAGTCCTCAGTTTCGAGGTTCTTGGTGGAAACCTTACGGTGCCAACAAAACCAAGAGGGTGGTGACCCAATCCTACCCGCCAAACCCCTTCAGGGCCCGGCACTCCATTGGCATCGGGAGCCAGAATCTTGGCCTTGGGGGCTACCCTAGTCAAGCCTGGTCTAGAAACACTAGTTAAATCTGACTTCGTTCACAGCAGTCACCTAGTGTCGGTTGGGAGTGTCTACCCCTTCGCACTAGAGGCCCCTTGGGGCGTAGGGCCCTGTCGCACAATAAGACTGGCGTCAGGTTCACAAGCTTAGGGCACACCAGTAGGTACTCACCTCCCTGTCATTGCACACCCGACAGAGAGGCCACACACCCCCGGGCCCACCCACCCGGGGAGTTAGGTTGTTAGGCTGTTAGGCGCGGAGCTTCACTCAATGTTTGCTAAATTTTAAATTTTAACCGACATAATGTCGTCCTTAGACGAGAAGGAAAAAGCGCTGTTGAGTTTTTTCTTCCGCGTCTTCACGACCGACCCAAATTTTGAAAAATATGGGTCGGAAATTGCTGCCATTCAGCAAACCAGCGATACCGTCACTGACTTCAGTGACGCGCTCGATAGCCCTTTGTCGCCGCCGCCTGCCGACAGAGGCTTACCGCCAGCCGTTGCCGCCGCGATTAAGGCTACTCCAAGACCCAAAGTTGTGAAACCCATTGTTTCACAAACAAAGGTCCAGCCCGCACCTGCGTCCATTGTTCCCGTTTCTGGGAACATGGGCAAAAGCTCACCGCCAGCCGTCGCCGCCGCGATTCCGGCTAATCCCGAACCCATTGTTTCGCAAACAATGGATCAGTCCGCACCTGCGTCTATTGTTCCCATTTCGGAGAAAATGGACACAACCGTACCAATCTCCGACTCGGAATCGGTTATAGATTCCTGCTCTGCTTCCTCGTCCTCAGAAGACGACTACCAAGTCGTCGGAAAGGGCAAGAGGAAGAAGGGCAAAAACTCGCAGGCCGCCATGGCCAAAAAGTTAGTCGCGCTCCCTCTAATCCCCTCTCCCGAGGCGTCCCGTCCCACCTCCCCGGTCCCCGCACCAAAGTCCGCCGCTGCTCATACCAGCAGGCCAACAAGCCCTAAGGCTAACTCTTCAGCCGCTTCTTCAAAGAAGCTGAAGCCCCCTCCCCCGTTGTTCATTCAGGACAAAGGGAAATGGACAGATGTGTCCAAAATGTGTAATGAGCGCCGCATTCAATATACAAGCGCAAAAAGCACACAGCAGGGGATCAAAGTGGTGGTCCCTACAAGCACCGACTTCAGGGAACTAACCCGTCAGTTAATCGGAAGGCGCATAGCCTTCCACACCTACTCTCTTCCAGAGGAGAAGCCCACCCGCGTGGTGATCAGGCGGATCCCGAAGGAAATCCCCACGGAGGACATCCTCAATGACCTCCTAGGCCAGGACATCCCGGTCGCAGCCGTCCACCGCCTTCATAAGGCGAGAGGCGGAGACCTTTACGATATGGTACTGGTCATCTGTGACCCAGTAGAAGGTCACCACCCGATCTTCAAAGTGAAGTCGGTTTGCTCCCTGTCAGGCATCTCAATAGAGAAGCCCTACCGCTCAAGCGTAGTCGGACAGTGTCATCGCTGCCAGATGTACGGTCACAGCCAAGCTAACTGCCATGCGCCGCACAGATGCGTAAAGTGTCTAGGCGACCATGGCACGGCAGACTGCCCCCGTCCCAAAGACAAGTCGCTTTGCACGGAGCCACCGAGCTGTGTGCTTTGCGGCCAGTCGGGCCACACGGCCAACTACCGCGGCTGCTCAAAAGCCCCCAAAGGCTCCTCCTCTAACCTGGTGAAGCGTGCAAGCGCCCGCCAACAAAGAGAAAGCCCATCGGTGAGGCTACCCTCTGCCCAGATCTGCGGAGAGACTCAGCCCTCAGAGGCCCTCTCCCTGGACCACGCTAAACCACCAGAAAGCCTTCCCGGCTCTCAGTAAAGTAAAGTCCAGCCCCATCCCCGGGCTTTCAGATGCCCCTGTCCCCACTCCCGCGGCCCAGGCAAGCGCACCGGCGCCCGCTCGTCCCACGCCACCCGGCCCCGCGGCCGTGGACCCCTCTCATAACGTAATTTTAGAATCGCTAGCAGAGTTAGTCACCCCCGAAGCAGACCGCATGGCGGCTGATCTCAGGGCGGCTAACACTGGTGGCGATAAACTTAAAATTATCCTCAAGTCCCTACTCAAGTTAGGCGACCTCCTCCGCAACCTTAACCTCGACTAACTCCAATGGATAATACGAGATTAACGTGCACCAAACCCCGATCCCTAAAATTAGGGTACTTTAATGCCAATGGCATTAGAGGCCAGCGTGATGAGATCGCCACCTTCCTCCGCGACCATCAAATTGATATCCTCCTCGTACAGGAGACCTTCCTCAAGCCCAGTCACCGCGATCCGAGAATTGCCAACTATCGCATAGTTCGCAACGATCGGTCACGTTGCCACAAGGGCGGGACTCTAATCTATTATAGAAAAGAACTGCATTGCATCCCCTTAGATCCCCCTCCCATGGAGTCTCTACTCGAGACCTCAGTGTGTCGACTAGGCATGACCGGCCATCAACCGATCACTATCGCCTCTGCGTACATCCCTCCCGGCGGCACGTCCGAGGAGCACACTTTGTTCACCAAAGACCTTGCCGTCCTCTTCGCCTTGAGCGACTCCGTTATCATAGCGGGCGACCTCAACGCCAAACACCCCGCCTGGAACAGCACGACGACCTCTGCCAGAGGACGTCACTTGTATAACCTGGGCGAGTCCCTCAACTTCGATCCCATCGCTCCTATGGAGCACACCCACTATCCCCACGACCCCGACCAACGTTCGGACGTTCTCGACATAGCGCTTCTCAAGAATGTCAACCTTAAGTTGCATTCCATCGAGACTTTACATGAGCTTAACTCAGATCATCGACCAGTGCTCATGCACTTAGTTCCTCGCTCGGGTCCTTCTGACCCCAGCCAGCCCCCGCCGACCCAAGTGATAACCGACTGGAGGAAAGTCAGCGAAAAGCTTAAATCCACCACGTCGCCTCACCTGGAGGCCATCCCCGACCACATAGTCTCAGTCGCAGACACGACGGCCGCCATCAACTCGTTTACAGAACACGTGCAATCCGTACTGAAGGACTGCTCACGGGAAGTCCCAGCAATGAGCGATCAACGCTGGATACTACCCGCTGACATACGTGAACTGATAAACGAAAAGAACGCGGCCATCCGTGCCTACAGCAGCTTTCCCTGCGAGGCAAACAAAGCCCACATGCGTAATTTACAGCGTGCTGTAAAGGATCGCACCAGTGAGTTTCGTAATAATCAATGGGAAAAAACGCTAAGCGAACTCGAGCCTACCCACCTAGCCTTCTGGCAGCTGCAACGCAAGATGCGCTCCACCGAAGAGGCTTCGATGCCTCCCCTCACCCGTCCCGATAAGAGCGTCGCATTCGACGACTCTGAGAAGGCCGAATGCCTAGCCGACAGCCTGGAGACCCAGTGCTCCCCCAGCTTGCAACCAGTAGACAAGCGACATCTCGATGAGGTGAACGCATTCGTCGAACGTAAAGCCGCCCTGCCCCCCGAAGAAGACCCTGATGATCCTCTGCCTCCGGTCACAGCTGACGAAGTGCAAGACATCATTAACAAACTTCAACCGCGGAAAGCACCCGGCTCCGACGGAATCACCAATAGGGTGTTCAAACTCCTCCCCGCTCAGCTCGTCGTGTTAATGGCGGCCATCTTCAATGGCGCCCTGAGCAACAACGCGTTTCCCCAAATATGGAAAGAGGCCACTGTCATCGGTTTCGCCAAACCAGGCAAACCCAAGTCTGAGCCTTCGAGCTACAGACCTATCAGTCTCCTGAATGCACTCGGTAAAATCTACGAGAGACTTATGTATAAGCGACTCAAAGACTTCGCCGAGGCTAAGAGTCTCATCCCCAACGAACAGTTCGGCTTCAGGACCGGACACTCTTGCATTCAACAGGCCCACCGCATCGTAGAACACTTAAGCGCTGGCTTCCAGCGTGGAGCGATGACGGGTGTGTTGTTTTTCGACATAGCAAAGGCATTCGACAAAGTCTGGCACAACGGCTTATTATATAAGCTGTACAAACTGGGAGTGCCGGACCGTCTCGTGCTCATCTTACGAGACTTTTTGTCGGATCGCACCTTCCGCTATCGCATCGGGAAGGCACTGTCTTCCCCCCACCCCATTAGAGCCGGAGTCCCTCAGGGCTCCCCGCTCTCTCCCCTTATCTTTACGCTGTTCACCAGTGACATCCCCAAGAGCAAGAAGGCACAGCTAGCCCTGTTCGCGGACGACACGGCCATCTATTACACTGGCTATAGTCACGACGCTATTTACAGCACCCTCCAAACCTCAGCCAACGTCCTAGGCGCTTGGTTCCGGAAATGGAGAATCGAGGTGAACCCCGACAAGAGTCAGGCAGTTCTTTTCTTTAAACCGCGTAAAAATAAGCCACTCGCGCTCAGCCCGATCACTATGTATGGTAAGCCTATCCCTTGGGAGAAGCAAGCCAAATACTTAGGAGTCTTACTTGACAACCACCTGTCTTTCGCGGCGCACATCAAAGCAGCTCGCGACCGAGCTGCCTTTGCTATGGGTAGGCTTCATTTCATGATCTCGGCAAAAAGCAAATTGTCACTCAAGTGCAAGTTGCGCCTTTATACCGCGGTGATCCGCCCCATTATGACGTACGCTTGCGTCGTGTACGCTCACACCAAGCCTAAATACATCCATAGGATGCAAACCTTGCAGAACCGGTTCTTACGTAGAGTCACGGGAGCCCCTTTTTATGTCCGTAACGACCGTCTACACGTAGACCTTAGAATGCCCACCGTCCTTCAGTTTATGAAACGTCTTTCGAAGCGTTTCTTCGATAACGCCAGTAAACACCGTAATCCCCTGATCGCAGCGGCCGCACGTTACGAACCCTCGCGCATTAGTACAGTACGCCGTCCTCGGCATACTCTCGTCACTCCCGATGATGCTATCACCCTCCTCCAGGAGAGTAGCAAAGAGACTAGCACTCTTAAAAAATTCAGACACAAACCGCCGTCTTTCCGACCTCGCCGTCGAGGTCCGTCGCGACGTCCCGGTCCATGCCCTCCCCGACCCTTGCTCGAGCCAGCCCGCGATGCTGTGCCAGTAGTTTTAAATCAGCCCCTAAATAATGATATCACTCAGATCCAGCCTGTCCCCATGCAGTCCTCCCCCAGCGACGCCCTGAGCCGAGGCTCGTACCCCACAGGGGGTGCCCTCAGCGTATAGTCGCTTAGTTTGTAAGTTTTTATGCCCTGGCTGGAGGCCTTACTCTTAAGGCACCCACAGGATAGTCCGGTTAAGCAGACGACAACCTCCTAGGTTGAACTGCGAGATGCCATTCATAAAAAAAAAAAAAAAAAAGACATTAGGTTCTTTCAGTGGGTATAGTTGGATTTATGACTTGACAGACCAATACCCATAAACGTGATTTAGGTTGTGCTTAAAGGCTTTAAAAACATAACATCACGCCTGTAATCGCCGAAGCGCTAAGCAGAGGTGTACCTAATACTATGGGTGAGCCTATTGCCATCAACCAAATGGCCTGGGCACAAACCCATCAGGCTTTAATAATGGGTGTACAAATACCCTTATCGAAGTCGAAACGGTTCTCCCTGTCAATGCAATCTGTTTTTTGTTTAAGATCATAACTGGTAACTGTGTATGTTTTTCCAGAGTGGTAAAGAGATAGCGCTAGACGTCCTCTATAGCTCCGTCTCTTTACCTCACTGGAATAAGATTAAAATTAAGTATACTGCTTTAAGACGTCATGGTAGGTCACCAGGGAACCTTCTAGTTACGAAGATATAAGAGGCCATAGTCATGTGATAACTTTACTTCAAATACTTTCTCGACCCCTGTTCTAGTCAATGCATCCATCAGTGCAATGTTTGAATACTTGCACTAAGTCCTACCGTAAAACGAACTTTTCATCAAAACAAAGTCGTTTCCCAGCAATAGTACTGTCAAAGCAAAAATAATCAACATACACTTTCCTTGAAATGTTCGTAGGATTTGTAGCTTTTTCAGTATTTTAAGTTGAAAAAACTGATTTGGCAGCTCTTCAGACCCTAAGAGCGTTTACGCCGTACGGCATTTGATACAAACTTTCAAGTCATTCTTTTCCGAAATGACTGAACCGATTTGAAGCATAAACAAGATACAGAGGTCTAAAAAGTTACTAAAAAACATTTCCGAAATATCTCAAAAAAAAAAATTGGACTGTTTCTTAACATAATTTATAATCGGTCTAATTTAGCTGTAAAACAACTTTTCGAAAATGTTTTAGTAACTTTTTAGACCTATGCATCCTCTTTATACGTATGAAGTTTCATTAAAATCGGTTTAGTTATATCGGAAAATAACGACTTGAAAGTTTGTAAGAAATGTCGTAAAGTGTAAACGCTCTTATTAAAACTGTATTTGTTTCAATATACTAGATGTACTTTTGTGAGTTAGGTGTTTTGCGACTGTGTGCGTTACTGCAATTATGCTTATGCCAAAGTTAATACTATAAAGTATCGTCTATAAATCTCACCGCAAGACTCTATCACCCGCATCTATAGTCAAGTTAAAGCAATTACTCGAGTTTAAGTAATTACTTATGCAAACATTTGTATGCAATAAACAAGAATTTGAACGATAGTCAAAGAAAGCAAATCCAAGAATTCCTAATTTTGCCATTTGAAACATCTCACATAATAATCGTATCTTAATTAATTCCTTTAATTGCTCATGTAAAATAATGTATCAAGAAATGCACAATAATATTAAAAAGCAAATTATTTTTTTTACTGTTTTCTAAATTTATTTATATTACAAATATACATTATTTACAAATACATCTATAATAATAATAAAACATGTACAAGTATCAAAATTACAGGGCGACAAAAAATTCGCCCACATCGCTGTCAACAGGAACAGTGCCCTAAACGCTGGACACATTGCCACGTCGGATGGCAATGCTGAAAACTAGGCAAAAAAAAAATTGTGTAGTTTACATACGTTATTTGTTTTGTATAGTTTTCTTGTTGCATGTGATTTTAATACTGCATGACACAGTTAATGAAGGAGTGTTAAAAAAGTTTAATATGTTTTGGGAAAGAAATGGCTTTATTATTATAAATAATTCCTTTTAGTGTTAGACCGAAATGTCGACGTCGTAGCTAAATTGAACGAATAATGAATACTGTAATTATCATTGACAGGAACCTAGAACACCCAACAAAACACTAATTTAGGATAGTCTAATCGGTCAGCCATATAAAGATTGAAGTCAATTAAAGAATTTAGATCTCAATTATAAATAACACAAACATTTACAACAAAGAAAGCTTTCATTTTCACGTTAGGTATAGAAAAGAACCTAATTACGGGGTTATTTCTAATTCCTAGTAAACAATTTTCAAGCTGTGTTTCTGTGAATCGTGGTGGTTGCTAATCGATAACATGTGGCAACCATGTCGCCACTACATGAAGCATTGGACATGTGATGGAAATAGCATGAACTTTAATTTAATAAACTATTGTTTGATTTGTTTTTATGATAAATGGAAATGACGGTACCAAGCAGGCACGGCCGTAGCTAGGGGGGGGGCATTGTGGGGCTATGCCCTACCTTAAAAATACCAAAAACTAAGATAAATTATTATATTTAAATTATTTGTTCTTAGTTTGAGATAAAAAAAAAACTTTGTGGATGGCTTGAGGATTTAAGACCCCGTGCTTCGGAGCAGATCAATTATGATAAATTATTAACTTCCCCTACTTGCCCTAGCTATAACCAAACCAACTTCAAATTCGAGTCCAGCTACAGCCCTGCACAAGTAGGTAATGACAAAGCTGACCAGTTCATTCTGTGCCTTAAAAAGCACATGAAACCGTTGGGTACCGGCTGACGTTTGTAGATATGTATTTGACTATCATTACAAGTAGTCACAAGCCCGACTTAGACTAAAAGCATGACCTAATATAGTTAGGTAAGTACAATCGTATTTCGATAGAGATTTCAGGAAAGATATCGACCTAATTATAATTTACTGAAAAGCACAGGCATGGCAGTACCTACTGGCCCAGAAGTAACGACCGTAATTTACAAGTTATAAGTCGTGGTAAGACCCGACTTGCAAGAAAAGAGGCTAAAGACGTCTAAGATAACTTATCTTAGACTTTATTAGTGTTTTTAGTTTCGGAGGTCAGTGGCACAAAGTCACCGACTTCCGAAAATAAAGTTATTTTAGAGTTTTTTAGTATTTCTGTTTCCCTGGTGACAACCAGGGGGTTTGCTATATGACGTCTTAAAGCAGTATTGTATTATTTTTATGGAATAAGATTAAAACAATACTGCTTTAAAAAGTCATGGTAGCCCACCTGTTCTCTCAATTGTTGAAAAGCGGCATGACCCAAAACGCACTGACGAGGGCTCCGAACCGCTCGCGGTGCGAAACGACTAAAGAACGACGGCGCCGCGTGGTGCATTACACCCCATGTTCTCTCAAAGAGGAGGTCTGTGTCTTCTGTGGAACCATTACAGGCGAATTATACTTTTAGGCAACTGCATGTCTTTGTCATTATCCTCCTCCTTCTTTGTTCCCAATTTAGGTACCCAATTGGAGTCGTTGGTGCAGCATGTCTACGCTGTTCATAACTTTTTATATTTTACTTTCGTGGGAAAATCCTGATGGATGTCCTCCACCCTGGAGTAGCTGTAGGGGGAGGGGAAGTGAGGACGCCACCCCGTCTCACCAGCCACTCCTTCTTCACGGCTCTTACTGCCGTAATAGCGACGGCCCTTGCCTATCACACCAGCACCAACCGCCACCCACCTGAAAACATCGTGAGGAACATGCCTGAAAGATATTTCTAGGCGCCATGTAAAGCCAAGTGCAATAAAAACTCTGACACCCGGTTAAGCGCTAACCACACTATAAAAAAGACTGCCAACCAGCTATTATCTTAGTCTTTAGTCTACCCCAACTCTTATCCTTAGTCAAACTTTGAATATTATTCACGTATTTTTCGGTCGCTCTGTATGGTGTCGGACGCAAAAAATAGCACCATCCCATATCTTCCCGTGGGTATCGTAAGTGGCGACTAAGGGATTTGCCAGAGAATGGGCAGCAGCGTTCTCTGTGCTTTTATAACAACCGTACTGCGATCGCCAATCCGCCTGCCAAGCGTGGCGATTATGGCAAATCCCCCAAAATGTCAATATGGCGAAACATGGGGGAGGCCTATGTCCAGCAGTAGACGTCTTTTGGGCTGAAATGATAATGATGATGATGATGATTTTTCGGTCAAAATGCAGTGTCATTCATCATCTGCCTTTTCCCAAACTATCTTGGGGTCGGCTTTTAGGGTAGGTAGGTAAGTATATTTTATTTGTTGAAACATGGTGTAAATGAAACATTGCATGCAAAATAATAATAGGATACAGAAAAGTTCTAACATGTTCAGCCGCATATCGTGGCGTACAAATTGGTAAGAAGAGATGGTGCATTAACCGTGATATTATTCATAAAAGTTACATTTCATCATTATTCATTAAAGATTAGGTACAATTGCAATTCAATAAGCATATTTTTTTTGATACAATTCATTGTCAAATTAGTCATTAAATAAATTGGTCAATGATAATAATTATGAATAACTGTCATTAAAAATGACAGAACAGGTCTAACCGGAAGCAGCTGAGTACCAGTATTTTACATGAAGCGACTGCCTATCCTACGTGTTCTGTATGGTGTCGGACGTAAAAAATAGCACCATCCCATGTCTTCCCGTGGGTGTTGTAAGAGGCGACTTAGGGATTAGCCAGAGAATGGGCAGCAGCGTTATCTGCTACAATAGCATTGTAACAACCGTACTGCGATCGCCAACCCGCCTGCCAAACGTGGTGATTATGGCAACACCCCCCCAAAATGTCTATATGGCGACATACTTGGGGGAGGCCTATGTCTAGCAGTGGACGCCTTTTGGGCTGAAATGATGATGTTGATGACTGCATATCTGACCTCCACAACCCAGTGGCTGGGTGGTAAAATGCAGTGTCATTGTAATAATTAATTTACCGAGCCATAAGGACAAGATGTCTTAATACTACAATAAATTAAGATAATTCAAGATACTCATTTTCTGTAGACATTAAACAGACTCATATAAGTCTGCAGAAATTACTTTCACATTAACTGGGGAACCACAGAGGAACTAGACCGTATATCCCATTTCACGCCAAATGCTTTCAGGGTGATGATGTTTCAGAAGTTTATTTTTGCCTTATAACAAATTATATTTTCATTCAATAACGTATGATCTCTTGAATAAGACATTGACGTCTATAAATTACTTCATGTATATTTAAGATTTAGAGGTTGTATACCGTATTATTTAATCAGTTTCCGTGCATTATTTAATGTTTTGAGATTTCGTATAGCTTCTCTGGAAGGCTATGTATAGTAACTGTATTACTGTTTGGCTGAATAGTAATAGGATATAATTTTTCTAGTTTTACAAGAAAAAGAAATCTTTCAGTCCAAAATTATAATGACAAGTGAGTAACAAAAAGAATATCGAAAATAGACAAAACGTGAAAAAGTAAAAATATAAAAAGCATAAACAATATAAAAAAGGCTCCAATCGGCCACATGCTCCCTTTTTTTAAAGAAGAACAACTTTCTTTAATGGCCGCCTTAAAATGCCCGTTTGGGTCCGAACATCCACCACCCGTACCACCCCATCACGGCCCGGGTGTAAAGCAGCGATCACGCCTCGTGGCCAGATTCCCCTCGGCAAGTTCCCGTCACCGATGAGAACCGGGTCCCCGACCTTGACGACGATATCTACTCCCGGCACGCGACGGGGCGCCAAATTGGGTAGATATTCGGTGACCCAACGACGCCAAAAATGATCACTCAGCCGGAGTGCCCTTCTCCAGCTGCTCCGACCAATCAGTGCGGCGTCCGTCAGGTCTGTAGTTGGGAACGGACGGCCCGATGAGTCTCCCAGCAAAAAATGGTTGGGGGTAAGCGCCTCCGGGTAATTGCTCTCGGGGGAGATGTGCGTCAGCGGGCGTGAGTTTACCACCGCCTCGGCTTCGATCAGTAAAGTTGCCAGAACTTCTTCTCTTGGAGCCTGCTCTCTCAGTGTCACCTTCAATGCTGACTTCACTGACCGAATCAGCCTTTCCCAGGCCCCTCCCATGAAGGGCGCCGATGGGGGAATAAAACGCCATTTTATTTTTTCATTTGCTGCAAACTGTGGAACGGCGGCATCGTAAAGAGCTCTTAGTTGTCGGTTTGCTCCCACAAACGACGTCCCGTTGTCGGAGAATATTTCGCTGGGCGTACCCCGACGAGCGATGAAGCGTCGCAAGCACATAATGGCAGAGTCTGCGGATAAGCTGACTACGATCTCTAGGTGGATAGCTCTGGTTACCATGCACGTAAATAGGGCGACCCATCGCTTCTCCCGCCTGCGTCCAATAGAAATTAATATGGGGCCGAAATAGTCCACACCTGTATAGGTGAAGGCACGTCGATGATGGGCGAGTCTCGCCTCTGGCAAATTTCCCATGGGTGGTTGTAAGGTTGTGCTTTTCAGCAGCTTGCACAATTGACATCTATGGACCACTGACCGCACGGCGTTCCTCAAACCGAGAATCCAGTACGACTGCCGCAGTTCATTAATTACAGTTTCTGTATTGGCGTGGGCAAACTTGACGTGATAATGGCTGATCAGAAGACGTACAGCTGGCTCCTTGCCACTTAGAATAATGGGCTGCTCATCGGAAACAGCAGAAGTTCTTCCTGCGAGATGTAAAAGTCCGTCTCTGAGTTTTGGGGATAAAATGGCTAAACGACTTTTCTTGGGAACGGGCTGTCCACGTGTCAGACAAAGAATTTCCTCTCCGAAGGCGCTAATCTGACTCCTCCCCAAAATGTGCCTTTCCGCGCGGATGATGTCCTCTGAGACTAATGGCGCTGGAGCAGAAGAAGCATCAGACCGCAAATCGCGCTTCGGCGCGTTTACAGACTCACAAATTCCCCGAACCCAAAAATTTCGGGCAATTTGACAACTGATGACAGATGGCGTTTCGTCAAAGACAGCAAAATCTGTTATCGTTGTCTTCAAAAAGTTCCACACAATTTTAGGTTTTGTAACAAAAATAAGGCTAGTTGCACAATAACTGATTGTAATCGTAGGCATCACACTATTTTGCATAATGAGAAGTTTGTAGCATTTGCTCATGTGAAGGAGGAGGACAAACTTGAACCTAGGACTAAAACTGATGCTGAACAAACTGACCAGGTTCTCGTAGCTGTCAACAACACTCAAATCGAACTTGCACCTCCACCACTATTAAAGGTAGCACCCGTCACAGTCTCCGGGCCGACTGGGAGCGTAGACACATACGCCCTTCTGGACGACGGGTCGACGGCTACTTTCATAGATGCTGACATCGCCTCCAAAATTGGTGCCGAGGGTCCCGAGGGCAGCCTACATTTGGATTGTGTGGGAGGGTTATCTAGGGATAGCAGTGTGCAGTTTGTAGACTTTCAGATAAAAGGCCGATCAGCCTCACAGAGTTTCTTAATCCAGCGGGCAAGGGCAATTAAAAACTTAGGGCTGCAAAGCCAATCGGCCACCCGCGATTCTTTACGTCGCTACCCATACCTGTCTGGAATAGTTGAGGAGATGTGCTACCCCGAAGCAAAGCCTACACTTTTGATAGGTATCGACAACTGGCACCTGATAACAGCATCCGAGGTCCGGAAAGGCACAAAGACCCAGCCTGTCGCCATCAAACCATTGTTAGGGTGGGTGTTGTTTGGATTTACAAGCAGCCGGACAACTTTAGTGGAGACTGCCTGCCACGTATCCTTACGTGAGCGTCCGCAGCATGACCTGGAAGTCCTCATCAAGGAACAATATAGGTTAGACGCGATCGGTATCACGAAACATGAGCCTCGCAGTGCAGGCGATCAGCGCGCTCTCAGTATTCTAGAGGATACAGCCCAACGCCTACCGAATGGCCACTTCCAGGTCGGCTTATTGTGGAAGGCGAATAACCTTGCTGTTCCCGAGAGCTATCCATTGGCACTTTCTAGGTATAAAAGCCTTGAACTGAAAATGTCAAAGGATCTTAAATACGCCAAACATTACAAGGTTAATATTCAGGACATGCTAGCTAAGGGTTATGCTGAGGAGTGTGGAGAACAGTCGCCCACATCAGTTTGTTGGTACTTGCCGCATTTTGGTGTGGTAAATCCCAACAAACCGGCAAAAATTCGTATTGTTCACGACGCGGCTGCTAAAGTACAGGGTGTATCACTCAATTCTATGCTTCTGTCGGGTCCTGATTTTTTACAACCGCTACTAGGAATTTTGATGCGTTTTAGGGAGGGAAAAATTGCTTTGACCGCCGATATCAAGGAGATGTTCCCGCAGGTGAAAATACAAGAGTGCGACCGAGATGCTCAGCGATTTCTTTGGCGCGATGATCCTGCGGGACCAATAAAGACCTATCGTATGTCTTCTATGATTTTTGGGGCGTGCTCCAGCCCATCAACGGCTATCTACATTGTCAACCGAAACGCATCGGAATTCATAAGCGAGTTCCCACAAGCTGTGGAAGCTATTACATCCGATACATACATGGATGACTTCATCGGAAGTGTAGATATCCCCACAGAGGACGCGGCTCGTTTGGCAGTCGATATTGTACAGATTCATAAGCGTGGAGGATTCGAGATGCGCGGTTGGGTATCAAATGAGCCTGGCGCACTCAATCGATTGCCAAACGAGCTGTTGTCTGACGTTTCACTAACCAATCTTTCTAGTGTAGAGTTGGGTAGTTTACCACTCTCAGCTACCTCAACACGGACTTTAGGTTTGATCTGGATACCAGCTCAAGACATCATAGGTTTCAACCCGGGCCTCAAAGATACTTCAGGCAATTTCACAAAACGCGTAGTCTTAGCCCAGGTAATGCGAATCTACGATCCACTAGGTATCCTAGCACCCATTGTAGTTAGAGGCAGAATTATGTTTCAAAATTTATGGCGTAAGAATCTTGACTGGGACGAGAGGCTATCACAGGCTGACCAGGAAACTTGGCTCGAATGGTTCGAATGCCTTAAATCGATTTCGGAACTGAGAGTTCCAAGATGCTACAATTTATGCGGTTTTTCAGAACTGGAGCTGCACGTTTTTTGTGATGCTAGCGAGCTGGCACACGCCGCCGTTGCCTACTGGAGATTCGTGCTTCCCAACGGTGACGTGAAACTTGCACTTATAGCTAGCAAGGCACGTGTGTCTCCTTTGAAGCCAGTTTCGATCCCACGCCTGGAGCTCCAAGGTGCCTTGATAGCCACTCGACTTGCCGCTAGGATTTGCGAGGCCCACCGCTTTAAGCCTAACCGACGAGTTTTCTGGAGTGATTCCATGACCGTGTTGGGGTGGCTACGCAGCGATGCGAGAAACTATAAACCTT
The DNA here is from genome assembly GCA_949152445.1 of Cerastis rubricosa. Lineage (NCBI taxonomy): Eukaryota > Metazoa > Arthropoda > Insecta > Lepidoptera > Noctuidae > Cerastis > Cerastis rubricosa. Next base: position 9,908,717 of record OX424547.1, read on the forward strand.
TTGTGGCTCATCGCGTGGGAGAGATTTTAGAATGCACTAGTGTAGTTGAATGGCATTGGGTTCCTACCGAACTTAACGTAGCTGACGATGCGACGCGGGGGAAAGCCAGTATTGAACCACGCTGGGTATCTGGCCCAAATTTTCTCCTAGCTTCCGCTTCTGAGTGGCCATTAGAGCCCAAAGTCGCAACGCCAGTAATTCTTGTAGAGGAAGAACTCAAGCCATCTCTTCGTCATTCAAAATCATTAAATCATTCACGTGTCGCAGAGTTCATTAATGTTATCAATTTACATCAGTTACCTTTACCAGTTGTAGCTGACATCACTCATTTTAGTTCTTGGATTAGGCTGGTAAGGGCAACAGCCAGGACTCATCAATTCATTGCCTCTATTTTCAAACATCGGGGTCATAATTTTCAAAATTTTTGGGTTCGGGGAATTTGTGAGTCTGTAAACGCGCCGGAGCGCGATTTGCGGTCTGATGCTTCTTCTGCTCCAGCGCCATTAGTCTCAGAGGACATCATCCGCGCGGAAAGGCACATTTTGGGGAGGAGTCAGATTAGCGCCTTCGGAGAGGAAATTCTTTGTCTGACACGTGGACAGCCCGTTCCCAAGAAAAGTCGTTTAGCCATTTTATCCCCAAAACTCAGAGACGGACTTTTACATCTCGCAGGAAGAACTTCTGCTGTTTCCGATGAGCAGCCCATTATTCTAAGTGGCAAGGAGCCAGCTGTACGTCTTCTGATCAGCCATTATCACGTCAAGTTTGCCCACGCCAATACAGAAACTGTAATTAATGAACTGCGGCAGTCGTACTGGATTCTCGGTTTGAGGAACGCCGTGCGGTCAGTGGTCCATAGATGTCAATTGTGCAAGCTGCTGAAAAGCACAACCTTACAACCACCCATGGGAAATTTGCCAGAGGCGAGACTCGCCCATCATCGACGTGCCTTCACCTATACAGGTGTGGACTATTTCGGCCCCATATTAATTTCTATTGGACGCAGGCGGGAGAAGCGATGGGTCGCCCTATTTACGTGCATGGTAACCAGAGCTATCCACCTAGAGATCGTAGTCAGCTTATCCGCAGACTCTGCCATTATGTGCTTGCGACGCTTGAATGATTTAATGATTTTGAATGACGAAGAGATGGCTTGAGTTCTTCCTCTACAAGAATTACTGGCGTTGCGACTTTGGGCTCTAATGGCCACTCAGAAGCGGAAGCTAGGAGAAAATTTGGGCCAGATACCCAGCGTGGTTCAATACTGGCTTTCCCCCGCGTCGCATCGTCAGCTACGTTAAGTTCGGTAGGAACCCAATGCCATTCAACTACACTAGTGCATTCTAAAATCTCTCCCACGCGATGAGCCACAAAAGGTTTATAGTTTCTCGCATCGCTGCGTAGCCACCCCAACACGGTCATGGAATCACTCCAGAAAACTCGTCGGTTAGGCTTAAAGCGGTGGGCCTCGCAAATCCTAGCGGCAAGTCGAGTGGCTATCAAGGCACCTTGGAGCTCCAGGCGTGGGATCGAAACTGGCTTCAAAGGAGACACACGTGCCTTGCTAGCTATAAGTGCAAGTTTCACGTCACCGTTGGGAAGCACGAATCTCCAGTAGGCAACGGCGGCGTGTGCCAGCTCGCTAGCATCACAAAAAACGTGCAGCTCCAGTTCTGAAAAACCGCATAAATTGTAGCATCTTGGAACTCTCAGTTCCGAAATCGATTTAAGGCATTCGAACCATTCGAGCCAAGTTTCCTGGTCAGCCTGTGATAGCCTCTCGTCCCAGTCAAGATTCTTACGCCATAAATTTTGAAACAAACTGAGTTAGCTATTATGAAGACTGTTAAATTACCGCTTACCTTTTTGAGAGGTTTATAAAAATCGCTGAGGTTATTAAAACTTACACATGAAAACAACAATACTGGCCACTTATATAAATAGACCAGCAATGCAAAGGTTAAAATCACGAGCGTTCAAATACAATTTAATTGTTCACCTAAAACCAGTAGAATATGAACCTTTCAAGCAACTGTTTATGAAATTATTGATTCATCAATTCAAAACATATGGCGATCCAATACCTACCAATTATTCTAATTGGTTACCTACAACTTCTAATCCCGTCCATCATTACGATACTCCAGACAAACTCCGAGCCAACTGTACCCCACATGTAAAAGATCTCATTTGTTTCCACAACTTGAAAACTTCGTGAAGTCGACCGTCCACTGCTACGTAGGAAATAACGAAGAGGTTTGCCACGTTAGCTGTGCTGCACGGTCATTTAATTTAAAAGAAATATAGAGCGGACATAGGATTAAACTTATTCAATTTTTAAGTGAAAACTTCTTTGGCGGCGTTGTGCACTTTTGTGATGGGTAAAAAAAATTAAACTTGCGTCAGGAGTCACGTGTCCTGATCGAAAATACGTAAGACGGATTGACATTAGGTTACGAAAGAATTTGAACTTTATGACATCTGCTATTGAGTTTGGGTTTCCAAAACTGGATAATTATCTTATGTACAAACAAAACCTTCGGTTTCTCCAAATAGGTAAAATTCGTAAGACGGATTGTAATAGCTCTTTAGTGTTACATTTTTAATGTAATATAAATTGTCATGTTTGTTTATGATAGCGCAATAAATGAATATTGTATTTTACCACATAAATGATAGTACTTTTATACAGAATTAAAGCAATTTGTGCAAAGTTATTCCCTAACCATTTCAAAACTATATAATATTAAGAGCGTTTATACCCTACGGCATTTCATACAAACTTTCAAGTCGTTATTTTCCGAAATGACCGAACAGATTTTAATGAAACTTCCTACGCTTAAGCAGTATACATAGTTCTAAAAAGTTACTAAAAAACCTTTTCGAAAAATAATGTAACAACTAAATAAGACTGATTTTTAATATCTATAGAAAAAGAAATTTCCAATTATCTTCATTTTTAAAAGACATTTCGAAAATGTTTTTAGTAAATTTTTAGACCTATGTATACTGCTTATGCGTAGGAAGTTTCATTAAAATCTGTTCAGTCATTTCGCAAAATAACGACTTGAAAGTTTGTATGAAATGCCGTAGGGTATAAACGCTCTTAAATAAAAACCGGCCAAGTGCGAGTCTTACTCGCACACAGGGTTCCATAGCTTCAAACAATATAATAACAATATTTTGAACTGTCATTCATTAGTTAGTAGTATTAGTTAGTAAACTTCCACACAACCGCAAAACTAAATTTGTTTTTTATAGTATGTTTATGAAAAACAAAGTTACTGCTGCAGTTTGATGAAAAAGTCCCATATCTCAAAAACTAAACATCATATCTTATTGAAACCAATTTTCGTTGATAGTTTTTTTTTTACGTTCTACAATCTTAAATATTTTCAGAATTTTCCTCTTCTTACTTTAGAAATTAGAGGGGGGGGGACACACATTTTACCACTTTGGAAGTGGCTCTAGCGCAAACTATTCAGTTTAGAAAAAAATGATATTAGAAACATCAATATCATTTTTGAAGACCTATCCATAGATACCCCACACGTATGGGTTTGATGAATTTTTTTTTTTTGATTTTCAGTTCTAAGTATGGGGACCCCCTTAATTTATTGTTTTTTTTTTCTATTTTTGTGTGAAAATCCTAATGCGGTTTACAGAATACATCTACTTACCAAGTTTCAACAGTATAGTTCTTATAGTTTCGGAAATAAGTGGCTGTGACATACAGACGGACAGACAGACAGACAGACAGACAGACAGACAGACAGACAGACAGACATGACGAATCTATAAGGGTTCCGTTTTTTGCCATTCGGCTACGGAACCCTAAAAATGCACAACGCTATTCAAGTTTTCACTTCTGCTACTCGCGGAGTGCAACCCGTTTTTTTTTAACATTTTCAATTTAGACACACGAATGCTAACTGACAAGCGGGCGTGTGACACTCTAGAGAGACCGATTTGTTACTAAGCAGTAACAAATAATTGATTACGATTTTATTTGTCTTGTCCCATCTATTGCTCGTAAATATTTGAGTGTCTTTGTGCGCGGTTCATTTGTTCTCAGCTCACATTCGTGCGAAACATGGCCGTAGGTCGCAGACTCGCAGTGGACGAAACCGCGGCCATTATCATGCAAAATTATACTTAGGCATCTGTTTCACGACCGCCAACGATAAGCGATAAGCGAATAGAACGTAGTAGGAACGAGTTGTTAAGTAACGAGCTGTGAGTTTTAGTTTGGATAGTATTGTCCTAGGCCATGAGCTAGTGAATTACGACACGGGCGACGCGCGAATACCCGCTGGCATGCGTATGTACCAAGCAAGGGTCTCTGAGCGAGTGTTCTGCCCGGCAAGCGAGAGTCGCTGAGTCTTTGATAGCTCTCGTCATGAAAAACGGGAAATGTTTTTTTTTTTTTTCTCTTCGTGTATTTGCAATCAGCCCTAAGGCTATGAGCAAATCTGTTCTAAGGTGCTGTCATGCGGAGTGGCTTCCCATTGGAAGCTACTCATCTGCTGCCCAGAGCTACTGCCGGTCTTCTAGCTCTAGGATATGATGACGTTTTAGTCGCCTCACATAGTGGTCCATGGTGAGTTGGCGAGCAAGTTCGTTAGGGTGATGGATTAACCTCTCTTTGTATTTAGCTGCCAGACTCCGAATTTCTTCTTTGATTGTTCTCATTTGAAGGTGCTCGTGAACTTCATTGTTGGTTATGTACCATGGTACCTTCGCAATTGTTCTTAGAATCTTGTTCTGTTGGCGCTGGAGTATATTTATGTTGGAATCACTTGCACTGCCCCATAGTTGCAGGCCATATGTCCAAATGGGCTTTAAGATGGCTTTATATATAAGCAGTTTGTTGTCCAAAGAGAGTCTCGAGTTCCTTCCTAGCATCCAGTACAGGCTGTTGTATTTTAGCTGAAGGTCCTGCTAAAAAACGGGAATGTATGTATCCTTTTTACTGACATGGAACTTTCAATTTTGACTGCCTTGTTGGCCGAGTGGTCGAAAGCGCGACTGCTGAGCATGAAGCTCCTCGATTAGATTCCCGGGTCGAGCAAAGTATTATTGGGTTTTTCCATCAGGAATTTTAGTAGCAGCCTGGATTTGCCCGGTTGATGACAATAGGCTCGCCTCCTATTACATGGGACTGAAAACATAACTGAGGAAATTTAGATGTACTATTAAGTGACGTTTACCACCCCAGTTGTCCCCAAACAGACAACTGGCGTGATGTTTTTGTTTATGGAACGTTCAATCTTTTCTACATTTCTTGAGCGAGTTACTAGTTGATAACTAGTCGCGATGGGACAAGCTCTATCGAGTTCAGCGTAGCTTGCCGTGGAGCAAACCCTTATTCAGAGTCGATCTGTGACGGTAACATTAAGTAAAGTTGATTCGTTACATCGTTCGGTTTGCCCTCGGGAAATATCGGTGTTCCGATACACTTAACTAGGTGGTACGGTTAGTTAGGAAGAGGAAAAGAAAAGCATTTCTTATTTCCTTATATTGATCTTGTTTTCTTAGAAGTACCTTGTCATTAACAATTTATCATCTCGCATAGACAAAGAACATCTGTTGGTAATAGATGTAATTCGATCGGCTTAGGTGGATTGAGATATAAATCATCATGCCTTTCATGTAATGATTGTAATGCAACGAAATATGGAACCCGTCTCGTGAAAACGTCAATGACACATAGGTATAAGAACTAGACGAACTCTGGTAGCTAGCCTGTCATAGTCGCCCCTAATATATTGTAGAGTGGAGATCCCAGTCCTTTTTTGTTAAAAGTTGCTGAACATCATCATCAAATTCCTAATTTGTCCATCTGCTGATGATCCGACAAGAAAAACTTAAGCTCATACCATGTCCTACTTAGCATTTCTATTCAATCTTTATTTCTTACTATTTCTCGTACATCCAAGAAATAAAAACCGAGCCGAGATATAATCCGTTATAGCAAGCTTATTTAAGTTGTGACATCTCATCACAGAATAACAGATGGGAATGTTCAGTCTCTGTAAGTTTTTAGATTACTTTGTGAATGCCTACATGCGTAGTGTTTTTTCTGACAATGAATAACCTACATTTTTGTGCCAGTTGTAAAACTGGTGTAGTAATAATTGCGAAACCAACAATCTGTTTGATTGCCTTTTGTCCATATGGGAATTGCGTAAAAAGTATTACAAAGCGGGAACTAGCTACATAGTAAGTGCAGTGTCGTTCTAAAATGTGGAGTTGCTTGTATGTACAGGCGCCAGAACATCACTACAACAATCTGTTAAATTCCTTCAATAGATTTTCAACATTATTGTTAAAGAATTAGGTTCAAGGTTGATTGGGAGAATTTTACAGTTTCGGGTACCTTGATGGTGGTGGCGCCTGTACATTCTCTAATGCAAATCCTGTTCGATCCGGTGACGAGCATTAATCGAGAATTCTGTTTCCTTCGTGTTTGTTGAGAGCTAAGTGAGAATACCTAATGCTGAAGTGAAAGATAAGTCAGATAGATAGATAGATATGTTGTTGCATAACGCGTAAAGGCTTTTAAACCGACTACAAATAAATGGGGGTTATCATTCGCCATAAGTTATATAGAATATAGTTGAAATACCACATCATCATGTGCCTAGCCTGTTCCAACTATGTTGGAGTCGGCTTCTAGTTTAATAACAGTATTTTACATGGAGCGATTGCCTATCTGACTTCCACAACCCAGTTCATCATTACAGCCGAACGACGTCCACTGCTGGTCATAGGCCTCCCCCAAGTGTCGCCACATTGACCGGTCCTGAGGAACTCGCATCCAGCGGATCCCCGCAACCTTCGCTAGGTCAACGGTCCACCTAGTGGGAGGCCTTCCAACGCATCGTCTTCCGGTTCGCGGTCGCCATTCCAGAACTTTTCGGCCCCATCGCCCAGATAATACGATATCCAATTCTTTGGTATGGGAACACCACAATAATCTTATTAATTTTTCCTACGTGGGCTTCTAAACACGTGTGCCAAATTCATATGTGTGTGTACGTAATTTTTGACTTTTCAGATTGGATTAAGTATCTTTCAACTTACGAAACAGTGCACGTTTAATCAAAATCCGTTTTTGATTTTAATTTGTCTTTTTTTAATGCTTTCTATTTGATTATTACTTAAGTACCTATGAATCGCTTGTGAAATGTTTATGTTCTCCGAATTCTATAAATAGTGTTTCATTTCCGCACACCTGTTTGAAGTAGCATGTAAAACCAATAACGTTGACTCGGCTGTCACATCTCTAAAGCAGGATTAATAACTGCCGGAACTCAGCAGGAAAATTTCCGATAGCCAAATCTTTGACCGATTGTCAATAATACCGAACTGCGTAAGCTTTGCGTATCGCTTTCATTGAGAATGCTGTTTATTTATCAAGTAACTTGGTATTTGAATCTAGTTTCCATTCACCTTCACAACCCAGTTAGTACTGGGTAATACAATACCCGTTGGTAAAACTGGTTTTCACTGGGCTGTAACGACTGTCAAATATCTACAAATGACAGCCAGGACCAATGGCATAACGTGCTTTCCGAGGCACGGAGGAAACTCGGTATGTATTGGGTGGTCACCCATCCACAGATCAACCTTGACAAGCGCAACTTAAACTGAATATTGATCCGAGTTCTTGAGTAAATAGTTGTTGATATGTACTACATAGGTATGAAGCCTATTTGTAAGCATTGTCTTCTATTCTAAGCTTGCACGAACCAATATTATTGTGACGCAGCTGTTTCGTCTAATACACATATTCAATCCCTTACTGAATTGAAAAGCTAGAACTAAATGACGTACTTACGCTGAACCCGAAAGCTAGAGCTGTGCCTAATGTGGGACACGCCAACTGTTTTTAGATCTGCAATCAATCTCTCCGGCTGCCAGTAGCAGGATTTTTGAAGTAAAATTAATCGTGTGAGAAAACGATGGGGAATTGTATTTGAATAAGATTTACATTTATGTAATGTATAGTGGACTCCGACTAGGTGGACAGAAAAAACATTAAAGTGGCCGGAAGAAACTGGAGAGCCATGACACAAAATAGCTAAAGCTTTAGATTTGGAAGAGACCTAGTCTCAGCATAGGGTGGCCAAAAGTTGAAGAAGAAGAATCATCATCATCATCATTTCAGCCCAAAAGACGTCCACTGCTGGACAAAGGCCTGTCCTGTGTGGGGGGTTTTGCCATAATCGCCACGCTTGGCAGGCGGGTTGGCGATCGCAGTACGGTTGTTACAAAAGCACAGAGAACGCTGCTGCCCATTCTCTGGAAAATCTCTTAATCGCCTCTTACGACACCCACGGGAAGATATGGGATGGTGCTATTCTTTACGTCCGACACCATACAGAGCGAAGAAGAAGAATGATTAGTTAAATTTATTCGTGTTATTTCTCATAAACTAATGGGCCCTAAAAATTTAATTGTTGTTACAGCTAATGACAATTTTTTTTTTGACTGCACAGTTGCCATGTTGGCCAATGTTGGCGCTGCGTGTCGCGGGTTCGATCCCCGCACGGACAAATATTTGTATGGCCTAGAAATAGTTGTTCCGTGTCTGCCTGTTTGTGTATGTGACTTTAAATGCTTGTAAATGCACCCACAATACAGGAGAAATTCCTAATGTGCAACGTTTAAAAAAAAAAAAGAAATAAAAGAAAAAAAATTGTGAAGTGTGTGTGGTTTTTGTGTTGGTTATTTCACTTGCAAATTTTCAGGACCATTTTTCGCTAAGTGTTTGTAAAGAGTGACGAGAACAGTTTCGTATTAGTGGCCGGACAACCTGAGGTTAGAATGATTCTCCTGAAATGAATAAATTAAAAAAAAAATTGGCAAATTAGCGGCAAATATACTGTACAATAACTGGCCATTTAAAAACGAAACACTGACATTTCCGTGTTTTCGTTCTTAACTTTCGTGATATCTTGACTCTTCATGAACACATTCACCTTTCACAGTATAAACGACCTCAACTGACGTCATAATCATCATCATTAGAGGCTGATTAACGAGACATACACCCAACACGATCCTCCCATTTAGACCAACATAACCGAATCTTGGCGACCTGCCATGATCACTAGCCTTGACAACCAGATGCACCGTCATACTACACAGATAGATACTGGGATTTATGGAAAGTGCACTGTTTGCTTAGCAGTGATTGGGTTTAAATTGCTACAATATCGATCTATTGATTTGAGTTGCTCTTCTAGTCTTAGGTTGTTAGGTCAATACCATGCCTTGAAGCCCACGTTCTATTGTTTGTGATTGATGGTATATAATTGTCTTGATGTGAATAAATTAAAAATGTGATAGTCTCTTGTGAATTCTAGATTGGTAACAAGAAAGTAGAAACAAAAATGTGTTTCCTTTCTTCATGAACCAACAAATCAATTTTTATCAAGCAAACAAATCTGAGCACATTTTACCAATTATTGGTATTTTAGTTAAAAAAACTTTGTATGCTTTTAATAGGTACTGATGATAAAATTACCTCAGGTAAAGAGACATTTAACAGACTCCTTACTCCCAGTAATAGAGAAGTATGGTAAAAGAAGTAGTAGAGAGCAACGGTGGCCCAGACGTGGCAGACCTGACTTATGAGCAGTAAGCCGTGGGCTCGAAACCAGGCAGGCGGATTATTATTATTATAAGCCTATATTGTCCCACTGCAGGGCAAAGGCCTCCCTTCCCGTCTCCAATTTTCGCGATCTAGTGCGATTGTAGGCCAATCCTTAGAGAACGAGCTCAACTCGTCCCGCCATCTGCTTCTGGGCCTGTCGTGTTGTCGTTTCGTGCCCTCTAGAATCCATTGAGTGGTTATTTTTGCCCATTGCACCTCCGACATGCGGCAGATGTGACCAGCCCAGTTCCACTTCAATCTAGCAGCTGTAAAGCTAGCATCCGATATTTGGGTTTTGGAGCGAAGTATGGAGTTTCTGATGCGGTCCGTAAGTTTGACACCCAGTATACTGACGCATAACTTTGTCTAATTTATTTCATCACCGCTGCTCTCAAAACGGTGAAGGAAAACATCGTGAGGAAACTGGCATGTCCTAGAACTAAAAATTCGAAGGCATGTGACTTCTACCAACCCGCACTGGGCCCGCGTACAGCCCACTCCCTCTCATAGAAAGGAGGCCTGAGTCCCAGCAATGGGAAAATTATAGGCTGATGATGATGATGGAAAAAGAAAATATACTGCGCCGACCCTAAGTAAATTGGGATAAGGGCAGGAGAATGATGATGATGAAATGTATCGTGGTTTCCTCACGATTTCTTCACCGTTTTAAGCGCAATGGTGATGACATAAATGTCATAAAGATGTGTCGTGTGTGTGTTGGACTGCTTACTCGTATGCAGTTGCTAATGCATATTAAAATGTATAAATATTCCCGGGAAATTGTCGATGGCAGGCAAATGTGGTCGGCGCCGCTTTTTCGATAATTGGAATGTCAATTGAGCTTTAAAGCTGAAATAATCGCATCTGTATCCACAGATAAGATAGATAGACAGATATCGTTAGCGACGGCATCGGTCGATTATTGTTATTCATTGATATTTGGGTGGAATGACGACGGAAATATTTGGAAGAGGACACGATAATAGAAGGAAACCAAATATATGATAATATATTTAAAAAAAACTTGAAGTGTTATTGTTAAATGTAAGTTCGCTAAATGTACTCTACATTTAGCGAACTTACATTTAAGTGTCTAAACTAATCTAAACTAATATTATAATAAAGAGGAAAGATTTGATTGTTTGTTTGTTTGTTTGCATTCAATAGGCTCCGAAACTACTGGTCCGATTTGAAAAATTCTTTCAGTGTTAGATAGCCCATTTATAGAGGAAGGCTATATAGGCTATATGTATATCATCACGCTACGACTGGGAATAGGAGTGGAGAAACAATGCAAAATGTTGCGAAAAAGGGGAAAATGTGACACAAACGAAGTTGCGCCGGACAGCTAGTATTATGATAATTTAGCCGATTGCACAGTGATTTCAGATACATAATTATGAACAATTATATCTAGGGGACAGAAAATGAATGATAGTTATAGTACTACGGAAGAACAATTTCACATCAAACTTTAAGGCTCCCGCAGACTGGCGCGACGCGACAGTGGGACGCGGCATGGCATTGTTTCCGCGTCGCGAAGCCTCGCACACAGGCGCAACGGGGCGCGGCGCTACTTCGAATCGATTACTCGATCCTAACGCATCGAAAAGCGATCGACAAGTAATAGATTAGGATTAAGGTCCAAGAGTACCACTTTCTGAATCAAGCCCTTGATCCATCTGCCTAACGAGAGATAGAATATAATATTGCAATTAACTACTTTGGCCTACAAAGGCCATGCTAATGTGTTGCAGACGATATCTTAAAATTGGGTCGTCATATGGACTTAAATCTTTTAGCAAAATATTTTTATGCCTAAAATCAAAGTAAATCAAATATCGATTTTCAAGTTACGTAATTTTACACAAAACAAATTAAAAAAATCACGATCGCTTTTCGATCGATACATTAGGATCGAGTAATCGATCAACGAGTTGATGCCGCGGCGCGTTACCGCGCGACGAATAAAAAATGTTTTACAAATCTTTTGTTTCTTGTCGCTGCGTGCTGCGCAGAACGTAACTTTTTCGTTTTCTTATAAATCGTTATACCTACAGAGGTTTTGTCGCGCCTGTCTGCGGGAGCCTGTATTTTTTCTTTATCGTGTGGTGCTTGCCTAACATGGTGTCAGAGCTTTTATGCCGCCCATGGGCCTCTGACTTGGCTTGGGACCATGCACACGCTGTAGTAAGGAGGCCGTTTTCTTTCGCATGATAGCGTAGAAGCCATCTGTGCGAGACTCCGCGAACATTCCTGACGTGCTGCAGCGCCATGGCACTCCCAACAGCATCCTGAAGGCGTTATTAAATTGGACGCGCAGGACATTGTAGACTCGTCGCGTATATGACACCCACAGGCCGCTCGAGTAGAACGATTGACAGAACGCCTTAAAGAGAGTTACTTTGACGTCTGTACTACAACGAGCGAACCTGCGCATATTGCTCCTCACAGACAACGCCCTGCGCTTCCTCTCAATATTTCCATCGTCCCTTAGGTCGCTCGTGATGACGTGACCGAGATACCTAAAACTATCGACAATTTTTAGTGCTACGCCGTTGAGACATATGGGCGGAACACAACGTGACTGCTGCTTAGGGGCTTTAAAAACAAGAAGTTCACTCTTTTTAGAGTTGTATATCAAGCCGTGCTCCCCCGCACAGGCCTCACAGGTCGAAAGCAACTTCTTCAACCCACCTATCGATGGACTGAGCAGCACTATATCATCTGCATAACTTATGTTATTGACACATACTCCATCAATATGGCAGCCGATATGTGTACTGCTCAGTCACTCGATAAGCCGGTTGTACTCGCGCGACATAGCACCTATCCACCTTACCCGGTTTTTTTGCATGGCTTACTAGTATTTCAAGAGGGAGGTGTACTCCACCGACACACCCGCGTCCCTCAACTTGTCCCGCAGTATATCATATTATGCTCCAGATCAAAAGCTTTGGACTAGTCGAGAAAACACGCGTATACCGGCATCCTCCTCGCAGTGTAGTACCTGACAGTTCGCTTCAGACTCAGGATAGCGCTCTCTGTTGAGACTCCTGCTTTGAACCCGAACTGTGCAGGTTGAGTTGCACGATGCAACTCAACCTGTGCAGCGAGCGACTTTTCAGCAGACTGTCAAGCTACTTGGCTGTTGTGGTAGCGAGTGAGATGGGCCGATAATTATTTATATCAGACTATCACCCGTCTTATCTTTAACTATAGGAACGACTATTGTCCGCATCAGCGGATCCGGCAAGTACGAGTGACCTAAACACAGACTGTAAAACAGAGACAGTACTCTCGGCAAGTGCACCCCCGCATATTTAAAATGTTCGATACTGAGCCCATCGTGACCAAGAGATTTTCCACGCTGCAACTTATTATATATAGCCACAGTTTTCGCAGGTATTTTGACATTCTTCCCCGTCACAATGAGCTCACCATCGCTTGTCTCAACAGACGAGGGACCTAAGGGCGACTTCACAGTAAAATGCCGTCTGAAACCCTCAGCAATGCTCTTGTGGTCAAATCAGAGGTGCGTGTTTTGGGTTCGAACTTTATTAATACTACATTTTTATTAGGACTACATGTATTTTATCATACGAACCTGTATGATAAAATACATGTTTAAAAAAGACAAAAGACCGATACATTCGACGCAGGAGGTGTGTTACTAAAATATTCACGTAGACACACATAAATTACCTTCGAAAAAGCAATAAATGGGCAATAAATTTTATATTCTGGATTGATGTCACTTGAATAATAAAGAGCAACTCATATCTATAGAAATGGTTACTTTTCAAGCCACCTACATATATGTATAATCAGAAGTTTATCTACTTTGCATAAATTGACCGTAAATTTACTTGTGAAATTAATTTCAATGAATATAAAGGCACATTTTATATTTTCTCGAAAATGTTAAATTAACATGAAAAAAAATATCTAAAAATAAATAAATATCTATCAAGCGCTCGTAAATACTGCGAAACTTAAAAAATTGTTACCTAATCAACGTCCAAAAAATTCTAAGCTCTTATTTTATGAGTAAAGCGTACCGTACGATGCCGATAGGCAACGGAGGCAGTGCGTAGCCATCTGTGACGTTTAACAAAAGCCGGAGTAACAATGGCGGTCCGAAGCGAACGTACAAATTGACATATTTCTCTCCGTTTCGGTCTGATATGCGGGCTCTAAACGTTTGGCGGTTTTCTGGATATCGGTAGGTATCTAACCACATAGCAATTTATGAAAGAAACATACTGTTGATCTAGGTGTAGGACGTTGTGGATTTGCAAAATATGTGAAGGAGGTACAGTGCCCTTCAACATTACCTGACCCATCTCACAAAGCAAAAAAGAGGAAAATGGGTCAGGTAATGCTGGCGACTGACTGTACCCTTTTCTTCCTTTATACGGGTGGTTAGTGCCTGGTGTAAGAGTTTATGCCGCTCATGGGGCTCTGAGTTGGCTTCGGTGGCTGACCAGCATCGGGAACAGGGTCCAAGCTACTGTTGGTCAGGGCTCTTGAGAAACGAACCTCCTAACAATACGCGCCATATCCAGAAGCGCTGCTTGCTGAATCAAACCCTTGATCCAGCTGCCAAGCGAGAGTCTCCTCAGATGTTGTTCGAGGCTAATAGCTATTAAGCCATTGGCCGACAGGACCATCGGCACATTGACTGCTGAACTTTCTATATCATATCTACACAGATTAGGTAAGCCAGAAGAAAACCTTAAAAGACTTTTCCGGCACTAGCAAAATATAGGATTGTTGGGAAAAGGGAAAGGGATAATACAAGCTAGTTAGTTAGGGCCAAACGCAACCCTATCTAGAATAAAAAAAAAAATTAAAGGTGCAATTAAACGGTACCCGCGAAATGTTGTACCTAAAAAACAAATTTTTTACCCAAGTTGACTTTACATGCTCCAAAAAAAACAACAGCTGTTGGCTGTCACCGCAGTTTTCAAAGACTCACTCTGTGCTTATCTAAATGCCTTGTCGTCTCATCGGCAGTGCAAAATTCTTGAGACAAAAAGGATAGACAGCGACAAATAAGAATTTTCATTACAAAATTCCCAGACTGAGACATAACCCTACCTTTGCTGGCGATGTTTCCTTTGAATATTTTCACAAGTCAGCGTAAAAATAAGTACAGTATATCATATTGTGACGTCGTAATTAAACATCTTAGTAAATTCTGTTAAGAGGCATTTCCTTTAAACTTGAGAGACATTATAGCGCAATTGTTACCACAATTTCAGCATAATTCTAGATTCTAGGTCTAAAATGAATCATCATCAACATTGCATGGAAAAGCACTTTTTATGTGTACCGAGTGTATACTTAGTTAACGTATTTTCGATTCAATTGCACACTTTTTTGTTAATCTTAACTGTCCCACACTCCCACTCCAAGAGCCAAAGAATTACTTAATTAGATTTAAACTACTAATGTTAGCTTTTAGAACACCTAACACTTTTTACACAACGCTTAAACTTTCCACTGAAAGTTTTTATCTTAGTGCGAAGGTAAGCTTTGGCCAAGACTAGAATGTTTTCGGTCCGAGGCAATTTGCTAAATCCTCTTACGTCAGACGATCTGCAATTTAGCTTTGAGACAGAATTTAAACTAAGTTATATGACCATTACAAGTACATTTTCTGTTCTTTGTGAAATCGAAAACCTATCGATATTTTTAGAGTGGACTTAATATCTGCGCTTCTTCAAAAACCACAGACCTAAAAGAAAAAACAGTAGTAGAAAACCTTTTAATATCATATGACTAAAAGACTGATGAATATAAATGTTGATGAATTTAGAGTGAAAAGAAGACCATGAAACGATGGATAGATTGTGTCAGGAATTCTAATAAAAGTGCTATTAAAATGAAAACGACTGACTATACATGCACTAAACTTATTAAAAATAAAAAAGGAGAGTGTACCATCAAATCTGTATATAAATTAGGACATTATAACCCTAACTTCAGCAGCAACAAATTTTCAAACTTTCAAAACGTGATATAACAAAATACTGTTTTTGTAGATAATACCCTTTTGTTTGCGACGTGCGATATCAAAGACTAGCTGTCAGGCGCAACTTCGTTTGCGTCACATTTGCCCCGTTTTCGCCACATTTTTCATTGCTGCACCACTCCTATTAGTCGTAGCATGATGATCTAAAGCTTATAGCGTTCCTCGATAAATAGGCTATCTAACACTGAAAGAATTTTTCAAATCGGTTCAGTTGTTTCGGAGCCTATTTAATGCAAACAATCAATCAAATCTTTCCTCTTTATATTAGGTCTTTACCTATGAAATTGCCGTTTTGTTTGAAAAAAGTTAAAGTATTTTTTTTTTCGAACTTATTTATTTCTTTTATTCAAAGTAATCACCCCTGCAATCAATGCATCTTTGCCAACGCTGTGGCAGTTTATGGATGTCCTTCTTGAAAAAATCAGCTGGACGAGAGACAACAAACTCTTCAAAGGCGTTTTGTACTGCCTCTCGGGAATTGAATTTTTTTCCCGCTAAAAAGTTGTCCAAATTTTGGAAAAAGAAATAGTCGGAAGGCGCAAGATCTGGTGAGTATGGCGGATGACGGAGAGCTTCCAAACCCAACTCATGCAGCTTAGAGACGGTCTGTTGTGCAGTATGGGGCCGCGCGTTGTCGTGAAGTAGCAGTGGAGACGACCGATTGACCAAAGCTGGTTGCAGACGTGCGAGTTTCGCCATCATTGTGGTCAGTTCTTCAATGTACACATCTGCAGTAATGCTCTCGCCGTTTTGTAAAAAGCTATGATGAATCACACCAGCACTAGACCACCAAACTGTGACCATCACCTTTCTAGGGGTCATTTTTCGTTTTGCACATTGCTTTGGTACCGAACCAGGATCTAACCAACTTGCTGAGCGCTTTCGATTGTCAAAAAGAATCCATTTTTCGTCGCACGTAACAATTCGGTTCAAAATTCCTTCATTTCTGTGCCTGTTAAGCAGCGCAAGGCAAGTCTCGACGCGTACGTTGCGCTGGCGATCGTTAAGGTCGTGGGGCACCCATCTATCAAGCTTTTTTATCTTGCCAATCTGTCGCAAATGGACCAATATTATTTTAATGCTAACATCAAAAGCTGCTGCCAGCTCAGCTGTAGATTGAGTTTCATCAGCTTCAACAATCACCTTTAATTCATCATTGTTGACCAAAGTTTCCGGACGACCACGAGGTTCATTTTTCAAGTCAAAATTCCCAGAACGGAACCGAGCAAACCAATAACGGGTTGTGCGTTCGTTTGTACAGTTCTCTCCGTAAACGTCGTTGATGTTACGGGTCGTTTGTGCCGCGTTGGTGCCACGACGGAACTCATATTCCATAATTACACGAAATTTCAAAGTATCCATTATGAGGAAAAATGTTGAAATGTAATGAAAATACAACGCTAATCAATAAACAAAAGACTGATTTTGTAAATAGAATGTCATATTTTTAAAACAAAATTAATTTGAATTTAGAACTCATAGCCAATCAAAACTTTTTTTTGTTTGAAAAAGTCTGTACTCCAATACGGCAATTTCATAGGTAAAGACCTATTATTAGTTTAGAAAAAGGAGTAAATGGTAGCATGACGGTTGTCAGGCCAGAATCGAAGAAAAACACGAGTTGCGCCGACCCCAAGTAACATTGGACAAGGGGAGGAATATGATAGGTAAACCTTTCATTGTTATCATGTTTTGTATTGTATGATTACTATAATTTCATTCATACATAACTCACCACAAAAATTCATTCCATTTCAGCTCAACTTCGTAGCTTGAGTGGGACTTCTCGGAACTAGGGCCTACATTAGGGCATTTTATCGAAAATCCCACGCTTTGTACAAACCGAATTTCTTCCATGGCGGCCAGTCTTAGTGGGAAGTTGCCACCGACGTGGGAAATATTATATAACATTGGTATACCTCTTTCGTCCCTCACTCTAATAGTTCGATTGGACGAGAATTCAACACGACAGGATAGACATAGGCGCAGGACCAGCGGTCGACTGTGCTTTCTATAGCAAGGGGGTATCACATCACCAACAGCCAATCTCCCGGCAATACTGACAATTCCTAATGGAAAAACCAACTCAACATTCGTGCCTGCGACCACAAGACGAACTGGGCATTCAAACGGAATGTAGATATAAAAAGGTAGGTAGATTCGCATTGATAACAGTTAACGACTGTATCAGTCAACAGCGACATCTTTTTAAAGCTCGAAAGCGCAATATGTTACGCTTTATTTACTACGGGTGATAAATTTACTTTTATGACTGTCCTATTCTCACAAGAAAACTTGGAATCACCTTCACCAGCGTCGGAATTTTCCCTTTTTTTCATTCGTAACGTTTTGTCGCTGTCAATAAACAATTTTATTGGTATTTTGTGAGGGCGACGTGAACGCGTTCACCCGTCAAAAATCCCATTAGGGTGACTGTAGTTTTTTAAAATAACGTTTAAACTTCTGGTACACGGATTTTCACTTTTGTCTGTTAAAATAAAAGGAATTTGCCATTTTGTCAACTGACTTTTTTAGGATAGAAAGCTCACGTGTTCGGCTAACGGGACGTGTTCATCGTTCTTTTGTTTAACTTATTTTAAAAATACAATTATTATTTAAAACAAAATAGGTTAAAGAAATTGTTAAAATATAATATTAAGTCTACGAACAAAACTAGCCAATCAAAGGCCGTAATAAAAGCGAAACATTTGCATTTTATTGAAATACACTCAGATTTGCATCACAAAAGATATCGATACCCGATTATACAAACATAAGCGAAATGAAACCGTCAAAGTGATTTCATATACCGTATTTATATAACAAAATAAATTATTGTTTCTTTCTTTAATCTTGTAATATCTTTCAATGAAATATTCTAGAGTAAAGATATAACTTGGAATAACATTAGCCAAATGATAAGGAAAATTTGGCAAGTAATACCATTAATAAATTTAAATAAAAGAGGTATTACTTTATTTGTTAAAATAACAGAATCACGAAATTTGGTTTGACTCTGTAATTTTATGTATGGGATCATAAATGTTCTCTGTAGACTCGTAGCGTAGGCCTGCGTAGGCGTGCTACGTAGGAGCTACGACAGTGCTAGGTCGTCTGAAATGTAAAATTGTTCGATGAATGGGTTTTGCGTGGGTATATGGCTCAGTTTTAACAAAGTTGTTTTAGGCCATAGATAATGAATGAAACTTGTTCAAGATATTTATATCGTGTGACAAAATTAAGTAATTAGTAGTCGGACTATTCTCCTCACATATATCTACGTAAATACGTCGTTATTTCTGATGAAAAACTTCTAATTGAAGATAATTAGCTTTATGTTTACTACGAGTTTTGGGTCGGATGATTAAATAAAAGAAGAGAAGACAATTAGTCAGAGGATATTGTGAAAGAAGAAAATAATTATGTGTAAAAGTAATCTAATAGAGATCAGATTTCTTTAGTTCAGTACAACACTATACTAAGTGTGAATTTCGCTAATAAGAGTGCACGCGATCAATACATAAGAACGCAGTTTGAATTTTCTATTCGTGTTAATATTGCATAGCTTATATGACACTGATAACAGTCATAAAAGCTGTACAGGATGGCGATTTAGTTACTTGTACAGACAGTGTCAGTATGTACTTACCCCTCAACACTCCGGCCGAGAAGGTCGGGAGGGTTACTACTTAATAAAGCTGTGTGTACAACCTTATACCCTTCAAGGATGTGAGTCAACTCGTCATATTAAAAAAAAAAACATATTGCATCGAAATAGTCAGTCTACTGTTGTATGGAGATTGCTTTTTTTTAAGAATCGGATATGCATTTCTTTAGAATCCTTGTATATTAACAGTGACGGCTCTTGATCGCTTTCAATTTCTTTGGTGAAATCCGCTCTAGTAAGTTTTTATGCAAAAATGACTCCAACAACTATGTATATAAAGTATATGCGTAACCCTAAAGTAGCACAACATAGTCATATAAAGGTAGTGGCTATAAACTGAAAACACAACATTTGTGAAGGGACCACTACGCATAAACCTAGTTCTTGACAAAAAGATTATGTTACGGTTTCATTGACCACTAAACCTTAGGTGAAACTCGTTTTTTTTTCATGTATGGCAACTGAGCCGATGTCGACTATTCTGCCAGCGTCTCTGTAAATCTTGTTATTTTCTATAACCACGTGTAAAGAGTTATGCGAGTCACTGAGTGACCGACAATCCCATTTGCTATATTAAGTTTTTAGAAGGTAAACGTGCCCACTGTCACTGTTAGCCTACGTGATCTGATGACTTCCGGTTCCGACATTAAAGTTGATTTGTGAAAGATCCGAATATCTCTCCAACTTAACATACACATTCGAAAAATAAGAAGTTTTTATTTAGCTAGTTTCCTTCTTTTCTTTTTAAATGGATACTGACTCTTACAAGTCTCAAGTACTTAGCTTTCTATGTTGGCTTGATGTCAATGCCCCAAGAATGAAGATAGAAAAATGCATTTTGCATTTATTTAGATATTAATATAGTGGGTGTATGCACTGTTCAGTGTTTAGTTATTCTTGTGCAATGAACTCAATTGTGGCTTGATTACCTAACTTTTTTTTTAATTCTGATGAGCTGATGATGATGAGATGATTCATATACCGTGAAATATAATCAAACAAAACACGTTTGTTATATTGCCATCCCCTTTCATTTTTTATTATTTGTTGTTTTAGAATGAAAAGGTATTTTTTTTTTTATTATCTCTAGGCCCGCGCTTGACCACTATCTCACCTGATGGTAAGCGATGATGTGGTCGACGGTGAAGCACGCTTGCCTAGAAGAAACCTATTCACTCTTGACTTATAGACCCCTAGATTGTAGCTATCGGGAAAAATCAATTGCATAGTGCTGAGATGAGAATGATTGGGAGGGTTTGTGGTGTAAGAAATAAAATAAGGAATGAGTAGGTACAGTGAACAAAATAATTAGGTATACAGGCAAAAAAAAACATCCATTACCATTAAATTTTTCACTAATATTTCGTCTTAAGTAACATTGTAAAAAAAGAAATGTTTGTTCGAAATATTAGTGAATTCATATTGTAATAGTAGTGGATGGATTTTTTTCCTATATACCTAACTATTTTGTTGACAGTAAATAAGAGGAAATCTGAAAATTTCGTCGATGACTGAAAAGTAGTGTGTTAATCGGTTATCGTAGTATACATGTGATGCGGAGGAATGAGGAAAATGTAGTGAGGAAATTATTGAGTATTCATTTAGATGGGGATTCATTTAGTTCTGTATGGTGTCGGACGTGAAGAATAGCACCATCCCATATCTTCCCGTGGGTGTCGTAAGAGGCGACTAAGGGACTTGCCAGAGAATGGGCAGCAGCGTTTTCTGTGCTTTTGTAACAACCGTACTGCGATCGTCAACCCGCCTGCCAAGCGTGACGATTATGGCAAAACCCCCCTTATGTCAATATGGCGTTGGCGGAGGCCTATGTCCAGCAGTGGACGTCTTTCGGCTGAAATGATGATGATGATTTAGATGGCTATAAGAGTAGAGGAAGACCAAAGAAACGATGAATAGACTGTGTGAAGGAAGGATGATATGGCTAGTAAGTAGCTGACTGCAGAGTTTACGAGTACCTAATAGAGAAGTATGGAAGAAGAAGACATGCTGTGCAGTCCCTAAATAAATTGAAGAGGAGCCTGATAATTTGTTGTTTTAGCAGCCATTTACACACTCCATGAAAATGTCATCTATCTATTACAGTTCAAAATACACAGTCCTGATACAGCCAAACGGACAGACTGCGGACCGTTCGTAACAAGGCACCATTGCCCCCTTTGAGTACGGAATCCTAAAAAAAACTCAATTGAAATGCAAATTCGAGTTGAAATAAACCGAATATTCGTATTACTTGAATAATCGATATTGCTTTATCGAGCCCTTTTGTGTTCGCTATGATTTGACAGGTGCCATCGCGCGTATATCAAAACTCCAAACGATAACTGAGAAATAGAAAAGAAAATCTTATTACTTTGCAATAATAATATATTGATGGAGATTGTATATTATGTTTCATTGTGCGTTGAGATTAATGGACAAATAAATTGAGCAAATGATAATTTATGGAAGTTTTTTTTTAGGCTGACCGTGACTGTTTCTATCTACTTTGTTACAATAACAGTTTTTATTGATGCTAACAAATATAAATGTGTTTTATTCGAATAGTTATCGTAACATATTGTTTTTCTCGGTCGTCTAGTAATGTAGTGCTATTGTGGCATTTCATCAGAATTTTTTCAATAGCATCCTGTCAACTGCACCTCCTTGTCAGTTCATCAACACTTATAGAGGTACCAGCTTGAAGCTCTTTATTGTATACCAACTATATAGTCTGTAGGTAGACTATTGTTGAGCTCTCGGAAATTACCACACAATGTGCACTATCGAATGAAACAACACTACAACTGTAAAGGGTTGAGCCGTTGTTAACCACCATTGTTATGAATTGATATGGAAAAAACATGAATTAGTTTATTTACTTAACAAGTTATCGAGAACGATATCGAACTTAAAAAAAAAGCTTTAACTAAAATCAAAAGAAGAAAATTAGGTTATTTATCAACATTGAACGCGTATACAAAGTATCGTGTCCGTGCTTTTAACTAACAAGGCAAGAAAAGAATAAAAGAATTAAATTTTAATAATATTAGGAATGACGAGAAAATAATAGCTTATAAAATCTCACGCAATAATACATGATCCCTGAGAACATAAACCTCCTTTTTTATTGCAGTCGTGTAAAAAGTAGATGACGACGATTATAAAGACACGTATGTTTTTTTTTAAGGTACTATAAGGTATTAAACTCCCTCAGTCCCCAGGTAAACCCTGGTTTTATTCAAAATAATTCAACAACGACAAAAAGAATATAATAGACTTCTTTATCTTGCTGAAATAATTTCGGTCACCACTTTCTTATTCAGAATGTCACGCCATTTGTCCAAATAGGTTTAGACCTTTTGTAGTCAAATGGTAAATGCAAACAAACCTTTCAAACTGAAAGATAAAAAATGTTTGGTTGGCACGCCTGCCGTGAATGGTAATGTTTTAAAAACATGTTTTGCAGAAGAATTTTATAAAGAAGAATTTTAAAAGATTAACTCTACCTGCCACAAGACCGAACGTTGAGCATGAGGTTCTAAATTCTACGAAGTCCTCCGAAGTGTTATTGACTTTTTTCCAAGAGACATTTCTTAGTATCAGGTTGGAATTAGAATTTGCAATCAGTGAAACGCAAAGTCCTTATAATTGAAACTGGCGGAATCTAATAATTAAGCTAAACGTAGGCATTTTCATTTTTCCTTTCGCAGATCTGCTGGAAGAAATTCACAAGAAATAAACAAACTAAATACGCCGTCGGAAATAATGAGTGTATTATGTGTATACTTGTAACTTTATAAAAGCGTATGATCTAAACTTAAATACTAAACCCACTCATTAACAAACAAATTACTAGAATAAATTTTATGTTGCTCTGTTATACACTATTTAACATTAATATTCAACAAGGGACAAGACTCGAAGATAATATAAGTAATTTAGGGCGTCGAACTTGCCTCATAAGTAATGGAAATTATCTCATTTTACATTGTCACCGTTATTCTGAAGATAGGCTCAATAATTAGTAATTTTGAAAATGGAGAGCTGTTTTAACCAAGTTTCTACAAACGATCTTTTTATTTTTAATAGTCGTTTTTAGGGTTCCGTACCCAAAGGGTCAAACGGAACCATATTACTGAGACTTCCCTGTCCGTCCGTCCGTCCGTCCGTCTGTCACCAGGCTGTATCTCATGAACCGTGATAGTTAGCCTGTTGAAATTTTCACAGATTATGTATTTCTGTTGATACTATAACAACAAATACTAAAAACAGAATAAAATAAATATTTAAGGGGGGCTCCCATACAAAAAAGTGTTTTTTTTTCTTGTTTTTTGTAAATAATGGTACGGAACCCTTCGTGTGCGAGTCTGAGTCGCACTTGGCCGGTTTTTTAATAAAGTTTAAGGGCTATCATGAAGTACTTGTGTCATCAAGTTTCTATTCTAAAACAGGATAATGTTATCAGGTGCTCAGTATACGCCTGTAATGTAACGTTACAGAGCCGAGCATCACATCAGCGAGGGAGGAGAACCGAGCATTACAGTGCGCAGCATGTAACGATACAATTTGTAACAATTACTTGTTTCTGTACAGAACAGTATCTTGGATTGTTACATTACAGGCGAATGCTTAGTCAAGTCAGGGAGGCAGTATTGTAATGTTCAAAATAGAATCTGAAATGTAATGCTCAAAATGGAATCTGAAATGTTATGCTCAAAATGGAATCTGAAATGTAATGCTCAAATGGAATCTGAAATGTAATGCTCAAAATGGAATCTGAAATGTGATGCTCAAAATGGAATCTGAAATGTAATGCTCAAAATGGAATCTGAAATGTTATGCTCAAAATGGAATCTGAAATGTAATGCTCAAAAT
The DNA here is from genome assembly GCA_949152445.1 of Cerastis rubricosa. Taxonomy (NCBI): domain Eukaryota; kingdom Metazoa; phylum Arthropoda; class Insecta; order Lepidoptera; family Noctuidae; genus Cerastis; species Cerastis rubricosa. Next base: position 9,932,963 of record OX424547.1, read on the forward strand.
GGAATCTGAAATTTAATGCTCAAAATCGAATCTGAAATGTTACATTACAGGCGGACGCTGCAGGTGAGGGAACACTTTAAGCTGATTGTAGCACCATCAACTATACATATACATTCTCTTTCTTCCACTGGAATTATGATAGCATTAAAACGTTCCAATACGGCACCAAGTCATTCACCATTTCATCATCATCAGGTGCAGGGAAATTCGAGGCTACACTCAATAAGACCCACTACATATGTATTAATATTATTTATATATCTTAAAAGTAAAGAGACTAAAGAGTAGGTAGATGTAGAGAGATGAGAGGTATAATGCGAAGTGCTTAGTGTACGCACCGTATTACGCATACGGGAACCCTCAGATCTCATCTAGGTTCAACATAGTCAACTGCCTATCTTGCTTATAAATATCAGACGAGCATACACATTAGATTTCAATGCAATCCTATAAACTGGAATAACATTTAAAGCAAATTCGTCAAACGAAGCCTAATTTTGCAATAAAACCAAATAATTTATTTCAGTACGTTGAAGTTGATTTTTTTATAGTTTCTCGGAGGTGCTTGCCCAAATCCTGGACACCCATCCTGGATTTGAGCTAGCATGATCTAAAGAGTTATAAATTGTTACTGTGACTCAACAATCACAGTTCGAAATGCAAATTGCGATCAGATTTTTGCCACAATAGGCATAATATAGCATTTATTCAAATCTTAATGTTAATTTGAGTTAATAGGTCTGTATGTTTGTTCAACCACGCACGTACCTATGCATGTATTAAGAAATACCACCATTCATAATATTGTACAATTTTCCGACTAAGCTAAACTTAATGGCCTATTCGAAGTATTGCATTTAGAAATCGATTAAAAACAAAACAGTCTTCGCAAAACCAGAAATGCAATTGTGGCGACATTTACCCATTAAATGGAATAAGTGGAAAAAGAGCAATTCCCTGCATTTGCCAATTGTTGTGAGCATGCGAGATGCCAATAACGATGGCACAAATGCACATAGCTCTAAGTATTGTGGGTGTGGAATAGCCTGAACGGCGCAAAACGAATGGACCGCGTGCCATTAGACCGTAATCGGCCTATTAACAAACATTATTGATTGTTGTTGTGGCCTAACCGCCACAATGCATCACGTTCTTGTGATCATGCATGCTCATTGGTCATTATTGAATCTGTTAATTGGTTGATATATCGAATGTGACATGCTCTTGTTTTGCTATTTTGAAAACGTTTTTTAATACAGTTGCTCAAAAAGTGGCGTATTGCAGGGACGTATAGCGTTTGGGATGTGAGCTATTACACACTCGAGCTTTTTCTTTACCTTGTCCGAACTCGTGCGTTCTCTTTCCCAACTGTCAAAATAATGTCTATTAAAAAGAAAAAAAACCAACCACGGAGTTTTTACTAAAAAAAATCATAATTTTTTTTATGATTCATGCAAATATTTCTAAAAAGAAGCTACTAATTTGTTTCAATATTAGATTTAATGACTTGATTCAATGAGTTAGGTTAAGTTTCATTTCATTTTCATTTCATATCAATTAAAAAAATTCTACTGAAGACTTGGCTGTATACGTACTAGTACGTACACACACGTACGTACGTAGTGTAGTACGTAGTATGTGTACTATACTATAGTTCCCTTTGCCTACCCAGAATGGGTAAAGAAAACAAAAAAAAAACTCTGCTTATATTCTTTTACGGTTGGCGCCATTTTCCAAAAATGTTCTTTATTAAATTGCTTCATTTTTTCGCAACTGTATTAAAAATAGTTGTTCAGTACACGTGCGGAACCGTCATTGCAACTTGTTCCGACTGTCAACCCTCACCTTCGGCTGCGCCTCGGCTCGGGTAGACATTTGTCGGAACTCTTTGCAATGACAGGCTTTCCGAACTCGTAATGAAATATACTATTTTAATACAGTTCAAAAAGTGGCGTATTGCAGGGACGTACAGCGTTCGGGATGTGGGCTATTACACACTCGAGTTTTTTCTTTACCTTTTCCGAACTCGTGCGTTCTCTTTCCCAACTGTCAAAATATGTGTATTAAAAAAAAAACCAACCACGGAGTTTTTACAAAAAAAAAATCATAGAAGTTTTTATGATTCATGCAAATATTTCTAAAAAGAAGCTACTAATTTGTTTCAATATCAGATTTAATGATTTGATTCAATGAGTTAGGTTAGGTTTCATTTCATTTTCATTTCATATCAATAAAAAAATTCTACTGAAGACTTGGCTGTATGGGCCCTTTGCCTGCCCAGAATGGGTGAAGAAAACAAAAAAAATCTCTGCTTATATTCTTTTACGGTTGGCGCAATTTTCCAAAAATGTTCTTTATCAAATTGCTTCATTTTTTCGCAACTGTATTAAAAATAGTTGTTCAGTACACGTGCGGAACCGTCATTGCAACTTGTTCCGACTGTCAACCCTCACCTTCGGCTGTGCCTCGGCTCGGGTAGACATTTGTCGGAACTCTTTGCAATGACAGGCTTTCCGCACTCGTAAGGATTTGTTGAGAAAAGTACGTTATAATTATTTGCTGAAAACCTTTCGTTATAGAGTATGTAATAATTATTCTTGTCGCAATAATGGAAACCAAAATGTTATAGGATAGTTATATTTTTGACTTAAAAACTTATCGCTCGAGTTTATTTACCTGAAAGGGCTTTTTAATAAAATAAGCGTATTGTGTACCTACTTACGCGCTACACTATAACAGTATTTTAGCTATTGTAAGCATTTCTAAGTATTTTGACACATGCAATGATTTAATTATACAGCTAAGTATATAATTTCTGTTATTATTTTCCGAGTTAATAATAAGCTACACGTCGTACAGGTGTGTTCTGACACATTACAATAAATCAAAAGTAAACTAGATTCTGGACACGCAAAAGACTGCTTAAACAAACGAATGGGTAATCATTATTTTCAGTCTAATTATTTGAGTAGCACATATTAAGCACTCCCATCCCAAATGAATGACATGTTAACTAGAATTTCATAACGATTTAGTAAGAAAAAATCTTTTAATTTCCTGCAATAATTTCCCACATTTATTGTTTTGTAAACTTGGCTGTATTTTAGTTTGCTGCATTTTGTGTTTTTTATCGCTATCAGCGGTAAGATATGTCGTAAATGAAATTGTTAATTTTAATGAAGAGTTACTTGAGCCGCGGCTTCGCTTCGGCTATGGTCGGAAATATTCCGACAACAACGTTTTAATGAATAAAACTATGAAACTCGAAGATAATGTAGCTTCCCAATAGTGAAAGTGTTGAATCCATACATACTTCTATACATAATTTTAAAACGCGAAAGTAACTCTGTTTGTTTGATTGTTACCTTTTAACGACTAAACGGCTTATTGGGTCGCCATGCAATTTGGCATAATGATTATATTCTGGGGAAGGACATAAGCAATCTTCTTTTCCCATGCATACACACTCAACTACTCCTCGTGAACAAAGTCACAGGCAACAGCAAGTATTAGTATAAATATTTTATCGTTTTTTTTCGGAAGATAATACTTTATCATAGACCAAAGTAAACCCTTAAACGTCAACCAGACATGACCCTCAATAAATATTTAAACTACTTGAAAATTTACCCCTGGGCCGTAAATCATAGCCTCTCGATAGACATTAAATATGCAGACGTCGTGTTGATATATTTGCTAATAAAAATAACTTATGGGCAAATCTTACTTACTTTGGAATTCTAAAAAGATTGCATTGTTTAGTAAATAGAGGCAATAGCTTGTTTGTCTCAAAAGCAGTTTAGGGTCTAGTCAAAAGAGTTAATAAGTTAAACGTTAAAAAATAAGGGTTTATTTGATACTAACGTTGCTTATAGTTGAAGAGATGTTTAAAGGTCACAAAAATATGGTTATGATGACATAAATCGTTAACTACTATTTATAATTACTAGCTGCGTCACATATTCCCCGTTTTCGCAACATTTTTCATTGCTGCACCACTCCTATTGGTTGTAGCGTGATGATATATAGCCTATAGCCCTCCCTGATAAATGGGCTATCTTGCACTGAAAGAATTTTTCAAAACGGACCAGAAGTTTCGGAGCCTATTCAATGTAAACAAACAAACAATCAAATCTTTCCTCTTTATAATATTAGTTTAGATAACTCATACATACGTGGCGATGATCATGTACAGAGTGTTCTTTGTTATTTACCTATTAAACTTTATGTACAATCGTGGCACATAGGCGGACTTAATTCCCCAAAGCATTCTCTACAAGTCATCCTTTGGGTGTTTCATACATCATGAACTTATCATCATCTGCCTAGCCTTTTCCCAAACTATCTTGGGGTTGGCTTCCAGTCTAACCGGATGCAGCTGAGTACCAGTATTTTTCTTGAAGCTACTGCCTATCTGACCTCCACAACCTAGTAACTCGGTAAAACTCCTTACTAAGATTGGAAGCCAGACTTTTGGATTTTGACTACTCGTAACGACTGTCAAATATCTACAAATGACAGCCGGGAGGGTTAACGTGCTTTCCGAGTCACAGAGGAAACTCGGTATGTAATTATGGTCACCCATCCACGGACATACCTCGGCAAGCACGGCTTAACCTTAAAGATCGACTCGAGCGGCTGTTATTAATTAGCCACGAGCTCCTCATGAACTTATAACACACTATAATTTTGCACAACAACAGTTTTTTTTTGTATTAATAGCCTTTGGCGTTTCCCACTGCTGGGCAAAGGCCGGCCCCAGACTTTATCCTTCCAAAAACTCCTTATCTGAGTCTTAATCAAACAGAGTAGCCAACTCTTAAAAAATTTTTCAACACTAAAACTAACATTTCGGCTAGTTCACCGCACATGATACTAAATAATATACCTAATTATAATATGAAAAGCGTCTAAATATACGAAATTTCGGCACCGGTTCCAATCTAGCTACAAATTATAATAAACTTTAATCCCATAATATAAAGACCATAATAGAGTGTAAAACCTCTGACAGGATTAAAAGCTTAGCACCGCCCGTATTTGGCTGTCTCCAAAAAGAAAGGGTTAAAATTTGGGCCATGATGTTTATTTAACTTTTTTGTACTTTCTGTTTTAGTAACATTTTAATCCTAATGACACTTTTACTATCTTGTGTCAACGGATTACTTAGAGGTTTTCAGTTCCCTTTAAAAATGTAGTAAATTCCTATAAAAAAATATAAATAGACTATGAAGTCTGAATGTTTTGGTGGTCCAGTGCTCGCAAGCGGTTTAGCTGCGTATAAGAACCTGTGTTCGATTCCGATTTCAGACCTAGTGTTTTTGACTTTCTCCATGAGGCATTTCTCAGTAGGAGCTGAACGACATATGCCTGGTTGATGACAATAGGCAGTATTACATAAGACTAAGTCATAAACGGTGAAATGTAAGTATACTTTTTGATGAAATAAACTAGATAACTAGGATATGGAAACAAAAACGTCGTTTGCACAGAGATTTTTTTATTTCAAGTGAATTACACTAGTCCTTGCCAATAAACACATGTTCGAACATCAATTTGAAATGTTGTTATAAACAAAAAAAAATACTACTACTACTTACGTAAATCATCATCATCATCACACAACAAAAACATAACAAAATGAAACATACTGCTTTAAGCTTTCACGGTTTATAACTAAACTTTTCATCATCATCATCATCATTTCAGCCCAAAAGACGTCCACTACTGGACATAGGCCTCCCCCAAGTGTCAGCACATTGACATTTTGGGGGGTTTTGACATAATCACCACGCTTGGCAGGCGGGTTGGCGATCGCAGTACGATTGTTACAAAAGCACAGAAAATGCTCGCTCTACTTTACGTAAACCTCCGCCTAAACTTACGACGGTTACAGGCATAAACTTATGTGTATATTGATTAAAATCTACGATGCTGACCATAGTACGTACCACATTAGGTTAGAAGTGGCACAATTCTGGTATATAATATTTAGAAAATGTGAAATTCAAATTTTAAATGTGTATTTTTATTTTGGCTTCAGGCTTTTATAATGTCAAACTAACCTAAGTTTGAGATTATTTAATTACTTGTCCTATTATAATTGTACCCTATACTCATTTATTTATTTCTTTACATATAATTTTCATTTTTAAATATTTCTGTATAAAATAATATTAAACAAAAAAAACATTTAAAATATATAAAATGCTTACTGGTATCGGGAACAGGATCCAAGGTAACCTTATTATTAAACATATTAATATTATAGTTCAAAACTTACTTCAATATAACGAAAATAATTACATACAATGTATAGGTATCTAATATAGCTAGGTATCTTTACTAAAAATAGATACTTTCTTGCAACCGAGCCAATAAGTAGATAAAATACAATTGAACGTAAGTAGTTCTGGTGTACCGCGGAGTGTCTGCAGCCATACTAAATAGCTACTAGCAGCCAGTGCTCGTGGCGAGTGGTTGCAGCTTGCGTCCCAGGAGAGCTCCTCATTGCTACTGGTTTATGGCCACGAGGGAAGCGGCTAGTAAAGTGGCTTGGCTTATTTATTTTTTATTTTATAATGGGGAGGAAATGTAAGTAGTTTAAGATATTCTTGAAGTTTGTGAGGTAGTACCGTTCTATTAAACAAAACCCGACAAGTGCGAGTCGGACTCGCCCACCTAGGCTTCCGTACAAATTCACTTTTGTTATGCGCGTTTTTTTTTTAATGATTTTTTTACAAATGTATATTTTTCAGATTCTCTGTACTTGTAGTATAAGAAGATATTACTTGCCAAATTTCATAGATCTAGGTCAAAAGGAAGTACTCAAGTACCCTATACATTTTGATTCCCTTGAGAGTGTCGAAATATACGTTTTTGCGGCATATACGGGCGTATCTTTTTTTACGTTAACTTAAAAGTATAATTTTTTCAGCTTGAAGGGAGGATCTGAGTGCATGGTTTTAATTTTCAACTCGACACCTCCACGATTTCTCGAGATAAAAGGTCTTGATAGACAGACAGACAGACAACACAATGATCCTATAATCTTTTACTCTAAAAGACTAAATAATCCATGATTAATCCATGTTACTTTTGAAGGATTCAACCTACCACTACTAACCGCATTGTTCTCATTTTTAGAGTTCCGTCCCTCAAAAGGAAAAAACGGAACCATAAAATGAGAACAATGAGGTTAGGTTAACAATGGTACTAAAAGTTTAAATAAAAACATAGCCCGTACAGAACTTGGCCTTGTTTTTCGTTAAACCACCAAAACCAACAAAAAATAAATTAATTCTATAATTAATTATATAACAGCCATGACTCCAAGAACACTATTCTACTTCTAAACATAATTAAATACATTTTAAGTAATTTACACATGAAACAGTAACCGTTTACTGTTTCATGTGCAAATTACTTAAAAGGAAAGTTGAAATAGTAGGTACTAAGATAATATTCCAAGTCAGTTGGGTACAAACAAAATTAACCTCTATTAGAATATGTCGACCTTTAAACTTTACGCCGTAAGTACTTACATTATCATAACAGATTGGATTTTCGCATATTAATTAGAACCAACGCCTACAATGTTTTAGCATCTTCTCCTGTTATTTTAACCTAAAAATAACATAACAAGAATATCAAAAGGATGAGTTTTTTTTTGTGACTTCATAGTCTTTCTTTATTGTGTGGTTAGTGCAACCTGCCCCCGTATTCACAAACGCTCGGTTTCGTTTTCGATTCGGAAAGTCTTATGTCTATCTCGCTCGCTTTCGTAATGCCAAAACAAGATAGACATACGACTTATCGAATCGAAAACGAAACCGAGCGTTTGTGAATACGGGGGCTGGTGTCAGAGTTTTTATGCCGCCCATGGGCCTCTGACTTGGCTTTACATACCGTCGAGAAATACCTCTCAGGCATGCTGGTTTCCTCGCGATGTTTTCCTTCACCGAAGTAAGTGATAATAATTATACAATACGTATATATGTCCGAAAAATCAGAGGTGCATGTCTTGGGTTCGAACTTGAAACCTATGACTTGGCAGTCCGACGGTCACACCACTAGGCTATCACTGCTTACTTCCAAGTTATGATGAAAGAGCAAATGGCACCACTATCGTTTGTTCATAGTAAAAAGTTTGTAAGATAATGTCTGGTTATTATAGTTACTTGCTAGTTTTGTAAGTCAAACTTTAAACATGGCATGCGTTATAAGAATCTTAAAATAGTTTCTTCTACGTTTCGGCCAAGTTTCATTCTCTCGAATTATTTGTGGCCAGTGCAGCATGTCAACTGTCTTCGTGTTTTTTTAAAAGAAAAATATGTAAACCTATAAAATCTTTTGAGAAGCGCGAATACAGCTCTAGGTCAGCATGCCAATGCTGCTTCAATGTACGTACCTACTTCTATTTTATTCCTAAAGAATTCATAAAATTCTCTTGAATTTTAAATCTTACCGCCATTTTTAAAGCCACACCTGGGAGGTAAGCAAAAGTCGTACGTGTTTTGCAAATAGGAGTACGACGCAGTAAGAATTGCAATAGACCGGTGTATGTGCCCCTAGCACCTTACACTACTCTGTTGCAAAACATTGTGCTACTGAGATAGGGCAAGACTTTTTATTCGAAGCACTTTCTATTCTCTTCTATTCTAGTCAATAAGATTTGCATGTAAATGAGATGGTTGTACTCTTGACAAACACCAGTTTCGTTAACGACAATCTCAAACATTAACCGCTGACTAAATGATGTGTTAAGCTGTAGACAAATTAATTCAATCACAACAGTTTAAGTGCGCCTGACAAATTTATAAGCTAACTAGTAGTTCCTGAGATTAGCGCGTTCAAGGAAACAAACAAACAAACTCTTCAGCTTTATAATATTGGTATAGATTTTGGCGTTGGTTTTTTCTAGTTTTTAGATTGGCTGTTAGTAATTAATTCAACCAATTACAGCAGTTTACGCCCGCTTGGCAATTTATGAGCTAATTTTTGTGTTGATTTTCGTACCAGAAACCTTAACTTGTTTAGGGGAAAAACCGTGGTTCAACGGATAGGTTATTAAAAAATAAAACGTTTATAAAATATGTTTCTGTATGTTTGTGTTTACAAAAAGTTAGCAGCGGATTCTATAACGATAATTAATCATTTAGAAAATTAAGTTGGTATCCAGACTAAAACTACGTTAAACAAAGCGCGGTCGACCAGAACTTAATTAACGGTTAAATAAAATTAGCTATTACAAAATCTAATTTAAAACAGAATATAGGAGATAGGAATATAGGAAAGCAGCGGTGGCCCAGTGGTGGCAGCCCTGACTTACGACCAGTAAGTCATGGGTTGGAACCCAGGCAGGCGAATTTCTTTGTGTAATTTATTTCATCACTGCTGCTCTAAAAAACCGGTGAAGGAAAACATCGTGAGGAAACCGGCATGTCCTAAAACTAAAAATTCGAAGACATGTGACATCTACCAACCCGCACTGGGCCCGCGTGGTGCATTACGGCCCACTCCCTCTCATAGAGAGGAGGCCTGTGTCCCAGCAGTGGGAACATTATAGGCTGATGATGATAGGAGATAAACTTATTTATATGTCGTCGGATGGTTTAAAAATTACATGCGGAAAAAGCAAGGGTGTTTTTATGCAAATGCATGTTTTGCCAGTCAATTTTGTCAGAGATCAGAAAAATATTCGAAATTTTGTGAATACATAATTTACCCAATTAAGTAGAAACTACTATACTAATATTATGGCCCCTTAAAACAAGCATTCAAAGTCATTCAAGCATCAAAAGTGGTTATGAGAGCCAGCAAGAATACTTGGAAGAATAAAAAAGAATACTTTGAATTAAGTAAGGATGGATGGCGGGACGCCTTGGGTGGCTTCCTCGGGAATTGCTGGGAAGAAGCCCACCATCGAGTGAAGTGGAAGGAATAGGGGAAAGCATTTGCCCAGGGCCTCAAGTCTGCTATTACAATAGTGTCAGAATGGCCTATCATTGATTTCATAATTGTTGATTTTGACAAGTTTGGTAATCTAATAATTATAACGGCGTCATTATGACTTCACAATGGTCAACCACCGACACTCCATTGAAAGAAATGGCATAGAATTTAACAGATTATTATGAATTTAGCAGATTACGAGCTTTTAGCAAAATGACAATGGGATCGAGTTGGAATGACAATGTTTATTAAAATAGCAGACTAGAGGCCCAGGAGTGCGACAATACGGCCGAACTAAAAAAAAAGCATTGTAAGCAAACGCACCACTTATTTTCAATCGAAACAAGACATCCCCAGTGAATTCCACATTCAGGTTTAAGATACCATCTCAAAACTATTTTACATATATACAATTTTGACTAAAGTGCTTTTACCTTCGCGAGAAATGTCTGCGTCGAAAAATCCACGACACAAAGAACTCACACAATTTGAGATTTAGAATCTCTATTGAAACATGGCGTCTTGAGAATCTTCTCTCACTTGACGACTACAGTAAGCTAAATGCTGCTGGTTTAGGTGTACCTAGCTTATGGCCACGGCTTCGCCTGCATTTTGTTCGGAAATTGTCCCATACGATTGCACTACCGGGTTACAAAGTATATTATGTGCTATTTCAGACTATTATCTATGCCTCTGCCATATTTCATCCAGATCCATTCAGCAGTTTTTGCGTGAAAGAGTAACAAACATCCATACGTCCATACATCGTCACAAACTTCGCATTTTTAGGGTTCCGTAGCCGAATGGCAAAAAACGGAACCCTTATAGATTCATCATGTCTGTCTGTCCGTCCGTCCGTATGTCACAGCCACTTTTTTCCGAAACTATAAGAACTATACTGTTGAAACTTGGTAAGTAGATGTATTCTGTGAACCGTATTAATATTTTTATACAAAAATAGAAAAAAAGCAATAAATTTTGGGGGTCCCCATACTTAGAACTGAAAACCAAAAAAATTTTTTTCATCAAACCCATACGTGTGGGGTATCTATGGATAGTTCTTTAAAAATGATATTGAGGTTTCTAATATCATTTTTTTTTAAATGATTAGTTTGCGCTAGAGCCACTTTCAAAGTGTTAAAATGTGTGTCCCCTCCCCTCTAATTTCTAAAGTAAGAAGAGGAAAATTCTGAAAATAGAATATAATAGGTTTGTAGAACGTAAAAAATCTATCAACTGAAATTGGTTTCAATAAGATGGGATGTTTATTTTTTGAGATATGGGTCTTTTTCATCAAACTGCAGCAGTAACTTTGTTTTTCAATAATATACTGTGAAAAACAAATTTAGTTTTGCGGTTGAGTGGAAGTTTACTAACTAATACTACTAACTAATGAATGACAGTTCAAAATATTCTTATTATATTATTTGGGGCTATGGAACCCTGTGTGTGAGTAAGACTCGCACTTGGCCGGTTTTTAATATTAGTAGCGTAATTTCAGAATTCAGGGGAGAATAGTGACTGAAAAGATTTTGATCAAATTATGCAAAACAGTTGAGCGTTTGTATGCAATAATTCGGGTATGGATTTGGAAATTGATATGTTTTCTGGGAGAACAAGAAAATTCTCCAAAAATGTCAAACGCGTAATTTAAAATCTGAAAATTTTTGGTCATGGTTCCTTTCACGACTTTATTTTTATGGTTCCATGGTGCATGCATAATTTGAGTTTTAGCTATCAAGTACCATCTAATCCATAAAGTGATGGAGGAGATTGTACGTAGAATATGTGTATATTCTCTTTCTAACTATGAAATAAATTTGGAATGTGAGGTAAACAGGTAACAGGTTACAGGTAGAAGAGCCTAGTTGTTAATTAACGGAATGAAACAGTTCTAAAGCCTTAAATAATACGAGTACGCGACCGGTTAGGTTACCCAAACAATGAAATCAGGTAACAATTGGATTTATGTGAAAGAGTAGAATCATATCCGTCTTAATATTAGCCATGAGATTTAAAAAAGGACATCCAGTTTTATAACTTCGTGACAGTGATTTCAACTTAAAAATCGAAGCATTTCACGTAAGTAATTCAGTTTCGACAGACACTCACGAGATGGAAAATTGCAAAATGTCGCGTCGCAATAAAAGTACAGATACAGGGAGTGCACATTCCTTTTTTCAAAGTCAAAGTCAAAATTATTTATTTGCAGTAAATGTGGTACAAAAGATGGAAAAAATAATAGTAGTGCAGTGACACATTTCGCCATAAAGATGGCATGCAAACATTAATGAATGGGATGCTAATTTTAACACGTGACTACATTTAAGTGTACACAATCATTAAATTTAGTAATCAAGTAATGTATGTTTTAGGTTTAATAGACTCAACACAAACCTTCAAACAAAGAAATAATTAACATAATAATAAAATATTTTAAATATACAAACATCACAATTAAAAAAGAAATAGTTAAGCTAATAAAAAAATAAAAAAAATTACAGACATCACAATAACAAAAGAAATAGTTAACCTAATAATGATAAAATATTTTTAAATATACAGACATGACAACCATAAATTATTACAATTTAGGTAATTCTCTATAGTGCATTCCGGTAATGGTATGATTGACAATTAGATTTTTTGAGAAATTCAGCTATGGAATAAAAGCTATGCGAAATAAGCCATCTTTTCAGAACTATGCAAAATTTTCTGTATGGAAGATCAGTGATAAAGTTTGGTAGAGAGTTGAAGATAAGTGGAGCCATATATACACAATTACGTCTGAATAATTCAATCCTAGGTACAGGCATTGTTAATAGATACTGTGTAACTGTACGTTTATTAATATTGTTTTTAAGTTCAAAAAGTGAAGAGTTAGTTTTGACAAATTTTGCGATCTCATATATATAAATACAAGGAACAGTGAGAAGGTTGTGTGATTTATACACTGGTCTGCAGGAATCAGTCCAGTCCATATTGAAAATAGAACGTATGCATTTTTTTTGTGCTAACAGAACCCTAGTTATTTCAGAAGAGTTTCCCCAGACAATGATGCCATACCTGATGATGGAGCAAACATAGGCGTGATATACCATTAACGCAGTTTGTCCTTTGTTTATTATGTCGGGACAGTGCCGTTGTCACGGCTTCATGCAAATAAAAAGTACAATCCCTGTCATACGACGCCGTAAAGCTTTTATGTTGGCAGCATTGGCTCACTAGATTTATATCTGCTCTTTTGTGAACATGCTATATCTCAAATGATTCTGTGTGCACATGACATGCGTGCCTAACTAGTTTTGAAGCTTTTAACGACGCAGTTACATTTAAATTGATTCGAAAATGGCTAATGGCTGTCCCGTTAAAATGCGGCCACTCAGAGAATGCGTTTGAATGGATTTAAATTTTTGTGAAAACTGTATGCAAATATTGAATTGGTTCGATTGAATCAGTTTTTATTCTATCGGCAGTTGCAAACTTCAAACGAAACTACAAAGTAGGTTAAAAATGCTAGCCAAATGTTCTCTAAACCAATTACTGAACTCTAGAAGATGACTAGATTGGTTTTGATCCTACAACCCAAAGTTTGCAAAACAAAAAAAATAACAAAAACAAAACGTGACCCAGTTAATTTCAATTCGTTCCACAGACAACAGTATCATTTGTAATTATTTTTTTTACAATATGTCACGCAACAAAGGAGGGCGCGAAACAATAGGCCGACACAGATAGCCAGGAAGGTTTACCGCGATTAATATGAGCTGTATAAATCACGAATATTGGGCAGCGGGCGCAAGCTCCAATTAATTCATAAAAACTCTGTTATTATGTCCGTTCTTTCCTTATTTTGCTATTCGGGAAGCTTTTATTTTGAAACAGGATAATTGTGTGATGTAGAAACAATGACATAATCATTGCTTGAATGTGGTGACAACGTTACTCAAGTATTTAGATTTATCTAGATTCATAAAATTAAGCTTAGCTTTCTATCTCTCAATACCAAGATATGTCAAGCCTCAATTAAGTTCAAGTTTTGTAATTAAGTTCTCAAGTTTTTGCGGTCTGTGAACTATGTTTTAATTCCAAGGTTTCGTACGTGCAGTTACTGCAGCGATACGGTGTTTTGAGTTTGGAGTCCAGGAGACTGCTTCTGGGTGCAATGACACAAGGCCTATGTAACAATAAATTCGACTGTATTGAACTCACTAATCAGTTATGTTATAGAGTACCCAGAACTGTTGTCTAACGGGGGGTGCGCATACCCCGACTGTTCCATACAGACTTGTGCAAAACTAACGCTGGAGTGCGCGCACCTCTTCGTCGCCTTGTTGAGTCATACAACACTCACTTTATGGAGCTTGACATATTTACTCTATCAAACCAGATGTTTAAAAAAAAAGCTATAGATATTTTGTCAAAAAAGCGGTAAAGAGAAGGTTATAATTTTAATTTTGTTGAATATTTTTGTATTTTATTTTGAATTATTTTTAATTGCATTACTTTGAACTTAATTGAATTATTTTGATACGATTTGAATTATTTGAACTCAATTTTATGGCACTAAATTGATTTGAATCAATAATTTAATAGAATTGATATAATTTGTATTTAATATTTATTAATTTTGTATTGAAAAGGAAATTATTTAATTAATTGTTTACCCATCGAAGATAGCCATCACAGAAGGGTTTGTACTCTGTAAAATCGGCTGTCTACCACAGTCATGTATGTACCACCATAAGTCTGTTATTCTTTTGTTTAGATGTGGATATTGGTGTGGGTTATATGTTTAATAACTGTAGTTTTTAAAGATTTTTTTGTTTTCTGTAGCATGTAACTGTTTTAAGTCCCTAATAAATAAATAAATAAATTAATTAATACCTATGTAACAGATTAACAAAAAAGTGAAAACCGTACCTTTGTTTGAAAGAAGTATTCAAATATTTCGATTCAGAATTCAAAAACCGATTAACCAACCGATAAACTGTTTGCAAATACTTTAAACCCAATGTTTTGTTCCCAAGCGATGTCAACGTCCTCTTCATCAAAGTTATCAAGTTCAAGTTAAGTAAGTAATTGACTTACTACTCACCGCAACTTATTGATCAGACTCAAGTCTGAATAAGCTAACTTACAACTTCGACTTAAGTCGCATAATAGAAATACCATTGTTTGACGCTCAACATTGATGTGGTTGATGATTTAAGTTATTTACATATATATTAATTAATGACTTTGAGTGAGTGTGAATATGATCAAACCAGCTACACTGTTAATGTGGGAGTACCTAATAGTACACCCACATTTCGCCAGTGTATTGTTACAGGGAGCCAGCCTATAGCCATCTACCGGGCACAAATCCAGACTCCGTGGCTGATACTGAGAAATTCCAGATATAAAAACCCAATAATAGTCATGACTATGATAGTCATGACTATGACTATGATAGTCATGACTATGACTATGATAGTCATGACTATGACTCTGATAGTCATGACTATGACTATGATAGTCATGACTATGACTATGATAGTCATGACTATGACTATGATAGTCATGACTATGACTATGATAGTCATGACTATGACTATAACACTTCGCCCGACCTGGGAATCAAACCCTCTCATTCAAGAACCATCTCATGCTCAGCAGTTGCACTTGCAACCATTGCAAACCAACGAGGCAGTCCAGAACATATTAAACAGTACCTAAATTGCGAAATATATTGGGAATAACAATGCTTTGAAATTTCAACAATATCCATCGTCATCATCAACCTATAATGTTCCCACTGCTGGAACACAGGCCTCCTCTCTATGTGAGGGAGTGGGCTGTAATCCACCACGCGGGCCCAGTGCGGGTTGGTAGATGTCACAAGTCTTTGCATTGTTACTTCTAGGACATTTCGGTTTCCTCACGATGTTTTTCATTACCGTTTTTGAGAGCAGCGGTGATGAAATAAATTACACAAAGTAATGCGCCTGCCTGGGTTCGAACCCATAGCTTACTGCTCGTAAGTCGGGGCTGCCACCGCTGGGTCACCGCTGCTCTCAACAATATCCAATGCATTGGAAAAAGGAAGCAATTGATTTTGCCAATATGAAAGGTATTGTCATTCCGATTGCGTAACACAATTAGGACGCTGGTTAGGAGGAATTAATTGCCATAATTGATACACATTCATAGCATTTTTCCATTATGAGAATCAGCAATATGGGCCAATGAATGAGGTGCCTAATTAATATGTCCCTTTTTAATTACAACAACAGTGCCGATATGGCAAAAGGGTAACAAGAGGACCCTTGGTACCAGATATTAAAACTGAAAAACCGGTTCGTCCCCGTGCTAGTGGATTCAATTAACCAAATTATTCATCATCATCTGCCTAGCCTTTTCTTAGCTATTTTGGGGTCGGCTTTTAGTCTAACCGGATGCAGCTATATACCAATATTTTACATGGAGCGACTGCCTATTTGACCTCCACAACCCACTTAGTACTGGAAAATACGATACCCCTCAGTAAGACTAGTTGTCAGACTTTCGGGTCACTGACGAGTAACGACTGTCAAAGATCTACAAATTACAGCGGGGACCAACGCCTTAACGTGCTTTCCGAGGCACGACTATTATAAACATAAAATTATTCTCCAAATCACCACATTGTATCTGCCGTTTATTAAATGTTAAACAAGCAGATCGTTATCTAAAAATAAGTATAATAAAATCGACCGAAACTTTAAGGCCGTACTATTTTATGACCCTTAAAATTTCACTCCAGTTCGCCGGTTCCGGCCCACTTTGTACAAAGTAGATTCGATGACTCGCTATTGTTTTGATTGGCAATCCCGTTTCAACTTTAGCTATGAAATATCATTTTTATCCAACCAAGAACTTATAAAGGAACGCTTGCATTTGAAAAAGGAATAAACTGTTTATCTTTTTCTTATTTATTTAGTGGCGTTATCGGTTTTTCCAAGTTGAAAAGCCGTGAAGAGATAATCTTTTTATCGGCATCTAAACTGTTTGCCAGTATTAATTGAATTGTGTTCTAAAATCAAATTGGTTTGTAGAGTTAATATAATGGTAATTGGTGATTAAAGTATCCGGTAATTTGTAAGGCTGAATGAATATCTACGTTTTCTTTCATCCGGTTTTCTTGAGTCCTACTTAAGGTTTCTGCTCAATTAGAGTTTGAAGACACTGGAGTACCACCAGGCCTTAATATTCTTTGGTAAATTTTGATTTATTAGGTGTGAGTAGTAATGTAAGATTATGAGGTAAGCTCCTAATTATTTATGATACCCTACTACTTAGGCAAAAGAGGGCAGTCCCCGCCATCTTGAAAATGGGTCCTCGTGAATCCCTCAGAGAAAAATTTAAAGGAATCGATATGTTGACTCTGTCTTCACTTTATATTTTAGAATGTATTTTATATGTCCGCAAAAACCGAGGACTTTACAAAATTAGAAGGGGTCAGAGCCCATTCGTCCCCTAAAATTCGTCCCCCAGCATAAAAGTTGTAGATTCGGCCCCTATATAGGTGCCCATTGGTCTCCTGGTAGGGGACCAATTAATATTTTAATAAAAAATATTATTTTTAAGGTACCCATTCGTCCCCTCTAATATATATACAATATAAGTTAAAAATTCGGCACCTATTCAGGTGCCTATTGGTCCCCTGAGATAAAGTTAGCTATATTTTACATAAGAAACGGTTAACATAGTACACTTGTGAACAGTTTATTAACGGAATTAATTTAATAAATCATAACAGATCATTGAAAAAAGAGCTATGATGAATGATAATCCATCATGATAATAATATAACCTGTCGATAGGCTTACGATGTAAAATTGTCTCACTACGAATGGCTTGTTAAAAAAACGGGTTACAAATAATAGATAAGGTGTTTAAAATTGGTAAGTACTTACTCTCCAGATGTGCGCGGGGTGTGGAATGCCGAAGCGGGAGGGGTAATCTTAGCCAGAGTATCTGCGCGCGAGCAAATAACAAAGGTGAAGCCCAAAACAATAGACGCTCGATGAAAGGACTTGCACCTGATTGGCTAACACCTGTACTAGACAACTTCGGCGTATTTATTCCAGGAATGTGTTACTACATTTAGTTTACTAATTTATTTTTATAGTTGCAAATCCAAGCGTACTGATTTTTATACTGTCTCGATTGAAAGTTTACTCATTAGCGTATCCTGTAGGATTACTTATTAAATTTAATTAGTGAGTGAAGTGATCAGTGCATGTACGTGAAGGAAAAGTACGTAAGTTCTACTATTTACCTATACATCCCTATTTCAAAAGACTTACATGTATATAATTTCAACGATTACACAGAAAAAAAAATTCAGGTGCTGCTACTTTTTAATAGTTACTATTAAATACTTTATTTTATTTTAAGGTAAAACATAGATTTTTAGTATGCTAATACTAGTAAATATACAAAAAAATAAAAAGTGATTATTTACTGTTGATATGTGTTCTATTTTTTTTGTATATTTTATATTTAAAGTTGATTTATATGATGGTCAATCAAGGCTGATTTTTGTAAAAGAGTTGTATTTTGTTAGTTTCTAGGACATTGTGATTTTGTATGTGTTAATCTTATTTGAAATAAACATGATATCTACCGAATTACTATATTTTTTATTTTAGCCTTTTCTGCGCGACCGTACCAGGACTACCAAGCTGCAGTATACACATATAAATGTACTTATATTAGAAGAATGAATAAAAATAAATATTCTTCAGGGGACGAATGGGCCCCTCAAAAGTTCCAGGGGACGAGTGGGCACAGGGTGCGAATCTTAGGGGACGAATGGGCTCTGACCCATTAGAAGCGACTTCCATAATATAAATACCTACACGCTGTAAACACGAAATTGTAATACCCAAATTGAGATAAACTAAAACTAGCAATTAATTGCTTATAAACAACTCTCTTTATTTCTTCTACGTTTTTATAATAAGTTGCGCAAGTCAATTACAGAACTTACCGATGGAAAGTTTAAAAATTATATCAAACGTGTCCTTATTAAAAAAGCATATTACAAAACCGGCACAAATCTGTGGATGTGTCTAAAAGATTCTCAATGTTGTTTTTTATTTTATTTTAATCAGATGTTTTACATTAGTTTTAACATCATTACACCTTTTGTTTAGAATAGTTACAGCACGGATGACAACATTTGTGTCACTTGTCATCTAGTCTTTTTGTTATTTTTTTTATATACTCTTTTTCTTATTTACTCATTGTTTTTAAATGTGTGGACATTGTAGGCCTTAAAAATTCCTAAATCCTTGGTAACTTTTTATCTCGTTCTACGTTTTGCCGGTGAAATGTCCGCGGTAGCCATGGCTACCCCGCGCGCATGCCGCGCGCGCATGGAAAGTTTTTGCCGCGCAAGCCCCCCGCGCCACTTCCCAATTAAAGCTTATTTTCTCGTAAACTATTGCAGCTACACCAAAACAAAAAATACGTGTGCATAGCTGAAACTATACAGAATCTAAGTACGTAAAAACTAATTACGACAACTAGATATAAGTATTTCGAAAAAAATGTGAACTTGAGAATATGTTGTAATTTCAGTTTCTCCAATAAGAATGTTAAGTTTTTCCAACAAGAATTGTAGTTTGTGTCAATAAAACCTATTTATAATTCAACTAGACTATATAAGCTTCGTTTTAATACGCATATATCCTTACTTTGGCACTTTCTTAGTAGCACAATCACCCAAAACAATCAACCCTCCTCGCATTCTATTCGATACCTACTGATTTTGTCGTGTTTACGTAAAAAATTCGATAAGATTTCGTTTTATTTTACTGTTTTATATTGCGGAGACACTAATAATTACTTAATTGAAGTAATTTTAATAATACGAGCACTATTTTAACTATTTTTTCAATAATTTCTAAAAATAATGATCGAGGCCCATAATTACGCCCGGGACGTTTGACTTACCTGATAAATTTTTAGGCGTATTTGGAGGTCCGAACGTGATATTCTTAGATATTCGTAAAGCTTGATTGATGAAGTTTATTTTGATATATAACACTATAAACATTGGGTTTTAAATTAAATAGTATTCACGTTTTAAAACCAGAGAACATAAATCACAACACGGCATTACGGTAAAATTAGACAACTGACTTTTAAAACTTTTTTGACATTTAATTTTGACGGCTGATATTGTCGTTCTTTGTGCCACAGACGCAGAATTTAATACTGTATCCATAAAAGGGGACCATAGACGGTACATTTAGAGATGTTACCAGATTTAGTAAGTTTTTTCGAAGTTTTTTCGATACAAATTTAGATGCAACAAACGGGGCCTAAGCACTGGACCGGAATATTTTTTTGGTCCTTTTTAGGGCGTAATCGTTTCATCGGACGACCTGCAATGTTTTCCTTACTAACTGTACTTTTTGACATGCAAATTTGTACTGTTGACGATTCGGGAACGTGGATTTTAAATAAAATTTCATTTGTTTTCTTACGATGACGAGTTGGGATATGTTGTATGAAAAAAAAATTGCTGACAAATCGGAACAGTGACGAGTCGGGCATAACTCTTTGGAAACATGTTTTCCTTTTCAGAATATTTTTCCTTCATTACTTTCTTGTGGATTTAACAGCCCGACTGTAACATTGTTAATAGGATTGTTCGCCATTACAGAAACGCAGTTTTTCTTCATAAAACCAATGTAGTGGAAACAACACAACAACGAACGAATGATGTAACCAAGATTCTGTAACATATTTTAATTTAAAAGAGTGTCCATGGAGTTTCTTGCCCATTCTTCTCCATAGAGATCTACGCTTTGGAATGGGCAACTACAGTACTTTCACAAGTTATTATGTCTTGTGACTGGGACTGTAGCTTAGCGTTCTTTTTTTTTGTTCTTTGACTTTCAAAAGTGCCTGTAATGGTCTAATTGAAATAAATGCTTTGAGTTTGAGTTTGAGTTTATTACTAATCATGTAGTGCGTTTATGTCAATTGGTATTGTTTTGTTTCCTGCATAATATTTGAGTGCGGAGTGGATTTTTACTTGTTTGTTATTCATTTATATTTACAGTAGCTTTCGTCCGCAGTTTCTCTGGCGTGGTGTTCAGAAATTATCAATGTATTATCATTCTTTATGACACGGTGCATCGGACTCCGTTCAGTTATTAAAGCAAAAGAGGGACAAATAAGCAAACTTACATTCACATTAATAATATTAGCTAAGTTCCTATTCATTCATACTAGACTGTCTCGTTGGTCCAGTGGTCACAAACGCGACTGTTGAGCATGAGGTCCTATTCTTAGGTTCGATTCCCAAGTTGGGCAAATTGTTACTGGGTTTTTATTTATTGATTTAAACTTCATATACAATATTGGTACATAGGCGGACTTAACGCCACAAGGCATTCTCTACCAGTCAACCATTGGGTTATAGAAGACAACATTGAAATAGTTACAAAATAAAATCTAAAAATATGTAATTAATTTAGAAATTGTATATAATTACATAAATAGTAATACACAATTACACATTAAATAGACCATGGATGTGGATGTTTTTTTTTACATCAGGCATTTGTCAGTAGCAACCACGGAGTCTGGATTTGTGCTGTGTCTGATTTGTGGATAGGATCGGCCCCGATTACATGGGACTTAAAACATAACTGGCGAAATGTGGGTGTACTATTAAATACTCCTCTGCCTAACCCTTCGGGGATTACAGGCGCAACTTTATGATATAATGAAACTTACACAACAGTTAATTCAAACTTAAAAAAACATACATTACTTAATCAAATCAAATACCCACGTATTTGCTTTTAAAAAGTATTCGTTCACCATAGACAGCTGTTTATCATTCGATATTTGAAAGAGTGCTGCGAAAATATGGAGTCCCGGGTGTGTTGACTTTTGACGAGGCAAAGTGAAGTTATCAAAATATTATTCGAGTTACGTAGTTTAGAAGTGCCAATGTGACCTGGTGCTGGCGAATTATACCAATGCATTGCGATGTGGAAAACTTGATTAAAGGAATATCTAATACCAACCGAACATTGAATGGTTTGAGGACAGACCGATAGTGGCAGTAGGAATGTTGTTGAATTTTCCTTATTGTTTTGTAGGCCTTTAGTTTCTCTTTTTTCATTTTCAAAGCCTATAACTATGAACCTTTTCAGTAACAGGCAATGCAAGCACGACATACGTAATGATTTTAAACAGTAAATAAAAGAAACACTAACAAATCGAATTTGTCTTTACTATTTATTTCACTTTTCCAATGAAAGAAAAGGAAGTTTTAATAACAATCACATTTTTTAATGTCAGGGAACAAATGCTTTTATTTATCTGGAACATATTGTCTATTTCATTCCATTCACATAAAACTGATATCGCACCATCGCTAAATAGCGAAATAGCGATAGAGAAATCTAACAGTAAAGGAAACGGAAAGATACCTCACCAATTGACATGGGGTTTTGAACTAATTGGGGGTGGAAATTAATAGCCCCATGCCTCTGCAGTGTTGGACATAAACTAATGACCCTGAATGAGTACATCCCTGATGGGTCGACATTGGGCTTGTTATGGATCCTTATGGACTTCATCCGTACTAAGGATTATAAAGCTTCCACCAATTTTTATTTCATTTATAACTAAAATTCTGACAATCCTATCCAAACATTTTCTTGCGAATAATAAAAAACAATAATGTAACTTTTTTATTTTAGCGTGTTGATTGTCCTACTGCTGGACAAAAGCCTCCCCTTTCTCTTTCCAAAGCTCTCTGTCCTGTGCAATGTCTGGAACAACTTATATACTTGTAGCAAATAAAACCGCCACGAAAATATAATAGATAGATTGTACTTAATTGTACACCAACAAACATACATACATCTCTTATGCAGCATTGCAAACTCTTCAAGGAGTTGTTTTGCAACCTCGTCAAAATTCAGGAGGTTGCCACAAAAGACATAAATAATCAAATTAAATTACTGTACCTAGTTAATTATTACAAAACGCTGCTTTTTTATGTTGTTTATATTTGTCAGTATTTCAAAATAACCCCCTTAACGTGGGGTTATTTTGAAACACTTAAAGTGGTTCAGGGAATAAGAAATTATCGAATAAACGATTGAGATTGTTTCTATGAGTGAAAGCGTTATAGGACGAGGATCAGACAGGCCGCGTTTAAAACACGAGTGGTTTTTCCATTTTATTGTTGATTCTGGTCCAGAATCATTAGCATAGTTACCTCCATGAATTTGACGAGGATGCAAAACAACAGCCTGTATAGGTATAATGGCGGTTTACAAAGTTACTCAATACTGTATACAGTTTTAAAATAAGCTCAGAAATACCTTCAATACCACGTCTAACTTCACCCACATTTTCACAATCCGCCTTCGACTATTTAGCACACAACTTTTAAATCGAAATGCACACAATAAATATTGCGTTAAATTTTCGCGAAGCTTTCAGAATCCGTTGCGATACGGTTTCATAGTTGCCTCGTCATTAACGGGAAATTTCAGTTAATGAATTTAATGTTACTGTTAGAATTAAATGGGTAATTAAAATGATATGTGGTCTCTGATAATGTGAATCTATGTGTAAGCTTTCTCTTGGACAGTTTTAGGCCAAATTTACAAGCACCCTGGGAGTGAATGACGAATTAAATTGGTAAATGCAGATTTAGATGCATTTTAGTGATCGATGATTTGAGTATGAAAATAAGAGGGTATCCAATAAATAGGCGTTTTACATAACCAGCATCTGGGTAGACTTTTTTCCCAGCTATGTAGGAGTCGACTTTCAGTCTAGTCTGATGGAGCAGAAAACCAGTAAGTTCGAAAGGAGCGTCTGCAAATTTGACCTCCGTAACCCAGCACATGGGTAACATGATACCTCTTAGAAAGACCGGTACAAGCGTTTGTGTATAACATCATGTCTGTAATACCCGAAGGGTTTGGCAGAGGTGAACCTAATCATCATCATCATCAGCCTATAATGTTCCCACTGCTGGGACACAGGCCTCCTCTCTATGAGAGGGAGTGGGATGTAATCCACCACGCGGGCTCAGTGCGTGTTGGTATGATGTCACATGTCTTCGAATTTTTAGTTCTAGGACATGCCGGAGCACACTTATAGTAGGTACACCGATATTTCGCCAGTAATGTTTAAGGCCCATGTAATAGGGCACAGATCCAGATTCCAAGGCTGCTACTGAGAAATTCCTGATAGAATAACCCTATATTATTCTGCCCGACCCGGGAATCGAAGCCAGGACATCTTGTTCAGCAGTCGCGCTTGTGAACACTAGACGAACGAGGTAGTCGTTTATATTTATCCTGTTAAAATACTTATACCAACTTTAATATTGTAGGAGCATTGTGTAGGATTACTCTGGGACAGTATTGGTGGAAAAAAGGGCCAATAGGAGACTACTTCGTGAAGCAGAAGTCACTCTTCACGTTAAAGTAAACAGCAACCTTTTAATACCAACATACTAGTTTTCCACACTAATCAATCTAATAACTACTATTAGAACATAAACATGGATCACGCGAACTCGTCAACGTAGTCAGTTAGCCAGACGGACGATTAAATTTTAAGTATGTACTTACTTACGTAACAATATCACTAGGTTTTAGAACAGGCACTTGAACTTGAAGCCGAGGCACGTTTACGATCCTAATTTGAAGACGTTTATCGATGTACATCGATGTTAAGGGTTCGTTTTAACCAAGCGGAAAAAATATTCGCGCACT
This sequence comes from Cerastis rubricosa, assembly GCA_949152445.1. Classification (NCBI taxonomy): domain Eukaryota; kingdom Metazoa; phylum Arthropoda; class Insecta; order Lepidoptera; family Noctuidae; genus Cerastis; species Cerastis rubricosa. Next base: position 9,957,715 of record OX424547.1, read on the forward strand.
TTTTTGATGTCACTGAATAAGGAATCAAGATTTCTTTTAAGTATAAAATTCGATGCAAACAAAACGTCTCCACGCGCGAGGATGTCTGAGCCTTCAATAGTACTTAAAGTCAATACAGATCATCGTCTTCTCGGCCTTTTCCCAGCATTGTTGGGGTCGGCTATAACCGGATGCAGGCGAATACCAGTGTTTTAGAAGCAGCGACTGCATATACCACAACTCAGTTAGTAACTAGGTAAAACGATACCCCTTGGTAAGACTGGTTGTCAGACCTGTAACGACTGTCAAAGATCGACGACGGACCAACGGATTAACATCATTACCGGGTAATATCCTTTGGTAAGACTGGTTGTCAGACGGAAGTCAATATAGATACAGTCCTCTATTCAATGACATCAAAAAAGTTCGCGAGGATTTTGTCGCTTTGCGGAAATGGACCCTTAGACTATAATACATGCCACTGTGCAATATAATGTCCATTTCAGAAAAAAATCTAAGCAGGGAGCGATCCAGTATAGACCCCAGACGATCGTATGAAACATCGATTTTTAAGACAGAGACGGCCAAACAGGCAGTTAGTCCTGACAGAGATGCCATTCAACAAAGCCAAACGTGTGCGCCAAATCTCTGGCTGTGCAATCAGCCTATATAATTCCCACTGCTGGGACCAGGCCTCCTCTGCATGAGAGTGAGATCGTTCTGGTTACGAGGTAAATTGTAGGTTGGGGGCCTGCTAGCATTTGCCCATCTTCCAATTTTAAAAAGGACAAAAATATCTGAGAGGTATTCAGCGGTGTGTTTTCGTCAGGCTGGCGACGAGCGTGATGGTTATGTTCGTGCTAGGTAAAACACACAGTTATTGAAGCCTATAAGAATCATTTCACATACTATACTGTAATTACGGTCAGCTACCGTAAAAGCTCTAAATTAACCTTAAATAACATTTCCTTTAATCATAAATAAAATGTAGATTCAATCTTTTAGCGATTTTCATATAAAATACAAACTCCAAATTTCTATTGAGAGAATCGTTAGTAATGCGAGGAAACAGGGAAAACCTCGTACTTTGTTATAACCTTTTTGATATAATGAAGAGCTTTTCTATTATGTTTTGTTTATTTACATTAATTTTTTTCTCGTACATAAGAGTAATACGAGTCTATTTTCCGCATTCTACAATATTTATTAGTATATTACAAACCTCGAGCTAAATAATAACAGCTGCACGGGTCGATTTTCAGGTTAAGCCACCTGGCCTCGGTCGGTCCATAGATGGGTGGCTACCCATTACATACCGTACCAAGTTCCCTCCGTGCCTCGGAAAGCACGTTAAATCGTTGGTCCTGGCTGTCATTTGAAGATCTTTTTTAATAGAAAATTTTCGTTACCGATAGTCAGTAGCCCCAAATTCTGAAAACCAGTCTTACCAAGGGTATCGTATTACAAAGTACTAACTGGGTTATGGAGGTCTAATAATCAGTCGCATGTTAAAACTGGTACTAGTAGCTGTACTGTGTACTGGTACTATTGAATGGTTTAGTAATACAGTGTATTTCTTTTTTCAAAATCAACTGGTTCGATTCCAGGCTGACAATATTGTTTTTTTTTTCAAAATTCAATGATACGATTTTAGTTTAAATAAAAATCGAGCTCGAGACTCCTTTGGAGTGTTTTTCGCTATTCCTCATAGTTTCGAATTTGGCCATCCTCACCCACTTGAAAAATTCACCCTCTATATATATATTATATGTATTTGCAACTGCGGCCTGTACGAAAGCTTTCTTAGAAAATGGCGATATTATACAAACGATTGAAGAACCATAAACCTTGGGCACGATATCATCATGACAGTCGAAAACTAAGCCGCGGATTCTATTTCTGTTCTTCAAGTTCATGTTGGAACATGATGGTAGGCACCAAAATTTATGAATATATTTGTTTTAACTTATAGTTCATTTATTTATTTATGTTTATTAGACTTTGGTTCTATCTGGTAATTATTCTGCTAGTTTTGGATCCTGAATGTTGTCTGTCTATTGGATATGTCTCAGTCAAAACTTTTAATAAGTCAAAACTACTTTTGACCGTTTAAAACAATTTTTACAATAACCAATATTTACTTAGAAACTCATTAGGTTATTAGGTTTTTGTTTTGTGACCCTTTAACAAACATTGAATTGTAGTAATTCTACGTAATTATAACTGAAGCGTTCTCAAACAAAATATTTTTAATAGAGGAAACGCCTTTTAACTTAACTTAAGGGTTTTGACTGACATCGGTCCAAAGTGGTTTTATTCGATCAACAGTTTTGACTGTAACATATTCTACCGTACTGCTCCAACCTAACAGGTCACACGCGTCGCAGTTATAAAAATATGAGGAATAGCAATTCCAAAATAATAAATATCAAACATTATTTCGAGCATAGTCTCACAAATCGTTCCTACATTTCAAGTTAATCCTACCAAGTTGCTACGCCGTAGCTTATATGACGTCAGAGCTACGTTTTATTTAAAGTCGTAGCAGATCACTGATTTGCTACGCTCCGGCTCATTTCCTCAAGTCCTACAAAATGTCAGAGACAGGAATTTATTTTTCTTTGAAATTTTTGTGAACCTTTGAACTGAAGACATTTATTGATAAATATATAAATAAAAAGAGAAGTCCTGACTGACTGACTCATCAACGCCCAGCCCAAACCCTTGGACCTAGAAAGCTGAAATTTTGCACAGAGGTTCCTTTTATAATGTAGACAAGGAATAAGGAAGGATTTTTAGAAATTCAACCCCTAAGGGAGTTTATTAGGGGATGAAAGTTTGTATGGAAACCGGTAATTTTTTTAAGTTACAAGCATACAAATTCACATACAAGGTTCTGGTTAGAAATAAATAAATACGTATTTGAGCGTTTTTGAGAATCTACCCCCTAAGAGGGTTAGATAGGGGTTGAAAGTTTATATGTGGATTCCGTCATTTTTGAAGTAAGAAGTATGAAATTAAATATTGAAGGTTATGAGTAAAAAAAAAAATAATATGTATTTCGTTGTTTTTGGAAATTCAACCCCAAATGGGCGAAAAGGGGTGAAAACATTAGTATAACAAAAATGGTCTGATCTGCTTGAAATTCACAATGTGTTTCTTGATTGAATTGATAAACATTTAATTCAAAGTTTTTGGAAATTCCACCCCTCAGACGATGGTTTTTTTTTGTATTGTTGTGTTAGTACGTTTGTACGTACAAATACGCTATTAAAACTTCATACACATACTTCTAGGGGATCTGGGACATTTGTGCGAAAGATATTTGCGCGAAGGACACTTGCGGGAACCCACTTGCGCGACAGACACTCCCGCGACTGGATACTGGCGCGACTCAATGGCTTCATGGGTGTCGTTTTGGTGGGTTTCGAGGTCGCTTACTATAAAAATCAGGTTAAAATTAAAATCCAAGATGGCGCCGAAGAAAACTTTCAGTTTTTCTTTCACGGGTGTCATTTTCGTGGCGTTCGGGGTCACTCATAACGAAAATGAGGTCAAAATGCAAAGACAAGACGGCACCGAAGAAAATTTACTATCTTTCCTTCACGGGTGTCGTTTTCGTGGTTTTCGGAGTCGCTAACAATAAAAATAAGCCAAAAAGAAAACCCAAGATGGCGCTGAGGAAAACTTTCGGTTTTTCTTCACGGGTGTCTTTTTCGTGGCTGTCAGGATCGCGGATAACGAGAATGAGGTCAAATAAAAATACAAGATGGTGCCGAAGAACACTTTCGGATTTTTCTCCATGGGGGTCGTTGTCGTGGTTTTCTGGGTCGCTGGCAATGAGAATAAGGTCCAAATGAAAACTCAAGATGGCGCCGACGAGAATTTTTGGTTTTTCCTTCGTGGGCGTCGTGTTCGTGGTTTTGCGAGTCGCTGGCAATGAAAACGAAAATCTAAGATGCTGGCGCCAAGGAAACTTTTTAGTTTTATTTCATGGGTTTCATTATCGTGGATTTCGGGGTCGCTGATAACGAAAATGAGATCAAATGATCAAAAAAATCCAAGACGGCACCGAAGTAAATTTATTTTCTTTCCTTCACGGGTGTCGTTTTTGTGGTTTTCGGGGTCGCTTACAATAAAAATCAGGTCAAAATTAAAATCCAAGATGGCACCGAAGAAAACTTTCAGTTTTTCCTTCACGGGTGTCGTTTTCGTGGCGTTCGGGGTCGCTCATAACGAAAATGAGGCCAAAATGCAAAGACAAGACGGCACCGAAGAAAATTTACTATCTTTCCTTCACGGGTGTCGTTTTCGTGGTTTTCGGAGTCGCTAACAATAAAAATAACCCAAAAAGAAAACCCAAGATGGCGCTGAGGAAAACTTTCGGTTTTTTTCACGGGTGTCTTTTTCGTGGCTGTCAGGATCGCTGATAACGAGAATGAGGTCAAATAAAAATACAAGATGGTGCCGAGGAAAACTTTCGGATTTTTCTTCATGGGTGTCGTTTTCGTGGTTTTCTGGGTCGCTGGCAATGAGAATAAGGTCCAAATGAAAACTCAAGATGGCGCCGACGAAAACTTTTGGTTTTTCCTTCATGGGCGTCGTGTTCGTGGTTATGCCAGTCGCTGGCAATGAAAACGAAAATCTAAGATGCTGGCGCCGAGGAAACTTTTTAGTTTAGTTTTAGGTCAAATAAAAATACAAGATGGTGCCGAGGAAAACTTTCGGTTGTTTCTCCATGGGTGTCGTTTTCATGATTTTCTGGGTCGCTGGCAATAAAAATAAGGTCCAAATGAAAATTAAGGATGGCGCCGACGAAAACTTTCTGTTTTTTCTTCATGGGTGTCGTTTTCGTGGTTTTTCGGGTTGCCGAAAACAAAATGAGAATTTTTTTCGGCGCCATATTGTATTTTCAGCTTGACCTCTCTTTCTAGGTGCAAATAAGGAAATTTAAAATACACAATGTCTCAATATCGTCCCCTAGGCTTTGGCTGGCATTGATTCAAGTGAGAACTGTTTCTCACATGGGCAGTTTTATGTAGCTTTCTCCGAAAGGAAATACCGCAAGCGACATTTACAAAGAGATGCTAGGCAAATTCATTATTAAAATAGTTTTGTTTTACTCTGAATATTTTTTTATTTAACAAAATTGTAAGCTAGCTCATTTACACTATTAACTGTATCGAAAAGCGTGGATGGATAACCGGGGCATTTGAGCTCCGGCATCGTAGCTCGCAAGCTATTTAAGTCACTATCAGTATAAAATAATAAAAAAACGCAGCGATATACTTTTTCTAACCAGAATTAATTATCTGGCTTCTTACTTTGAAAATCACAGACTTTAACACAACTATTTATACTATACATACACTTACGTGCGAGCGAAACTGCAGCCAACAACTATTATCTATAACATTTAAATTACTATTTTCGACATTATTTTGCGAGGGTAACATATATGTAGGCAATTTCCGACTCCACGCGGGCGAAGCCGCGGGCAGAAGCTAGTAAATTATAAAATGATGAATTTGAAAAGATAAATCAATATTATTTCAGCTAAATAATTCGCAATATCTTACTCAAACCTACCTTTTTAATTTCATCACAAAAATCAGAAAGCTAAATAAGCATTGTCATGCAAATACAATACAATTTCGATTCCGAAAAATCTGTCTCGCTGAAAAAATATTTGGCCCTCCATAATTTAGATCAAATCAAATACTTGAGGAAAAACTTTTTAACTTTATGATTTCAGGACAATATTACAGAAAAATAAAGCCATATTTTTCTTAGAAGGCCAAACTTTGTAGGTGTTTTAGATTATTATTTTATATTATTTATCAGTAGAGTGTTTTATTAACTATGTAAAAGCAACGATGTAAAGTTGATCTAGTGGTCGCATGTGCCAGCGTTGAGTATGAGGTCCCAGGTTCAACTCCCAGATCGGGCAAAGTGTTACTTAGTCATCCGAATAAGGATTTCTCAGTAGCAGCTTGGATTTGTGCCATGGCGAAATGTGGGTGTACAATAAGGTTCAAATCTGTGTTGTAACCCTTTTGGTATTACAGACGTGAAGTTATGTTATGTTTCATTGTGAAAATCGATTATCGGATACATATTAGTACCGAGCCACTGCAACGATAAATATGTTGTTTAAAATTTAATGCTGCATTGTAGCTTGCATTTACAGCAGTACTAAAGTAAATTACTTCATGTAATTGACACTTACTGCTTTTCCGAGGAAATGCTAGCACACGAGCAATCCAAACTTACTGTTATGATAAAAACGGTGCAAATTATTTATTGAACTACTTTATCCCGCTACTTTGCCTGAGTTGACTTAGAGATCCAGTCAGGATATAATAGTCTAATTTTCAAAATCACAAATCAAACTATTTAATTTTACATAGGCACTTATAAAACGTCGACAAAAGGTGCACGGTTCGGGTTGGTCGTTTCGAGAAGAACCGGCAAGAAACTCCATGGTTGCTCTTTTAAAATCATTTGGTTTTACAATGTTTTAATGTTACAGCCAGGGGCGTAGCTACCGCAGTATCTGCCGTATCAATTATGGGATCCCTTCTTTTTGCATAATATTCTTTGTCCTAATATACTTCGGCATAACGATTTTGGCACAATTTGTTTTGGCATAATAATACTTCTGCATAATTTTTTTAGGCATACATTTTATGTTGGCATAATCATCGTAAAAACTAATTTGTTTTAGCATAAATTTGATTCGCATAACGTTAGTAGGCCTAATGACTATTAGCATAATAATATTTAGGCATAAAATTAATATAAATAACAAAATCAATTTTCATGCAAATGATTTATTATACATAACATTATGTAACTTAAACGATTTTTCAATCGCGAGATAACTTTTATCTGAAGAATATATAATATTAATTGTTGTGAGACTTTGGGTGGAAATGGTGGTCGTGAACTTGTAGTGCCCCATACATAATTCTAATCAAACCAATTTGCTATAGTTTCTGTAACAATTAAATAATATTGTTAGCTAAAAATTTAATATGCTGTGCAACAAAAGTTAGTGACAGAACCGAATTGCTGCAAAACCGACTCCACGTAGTCTTGTTTGTCCTACCCCTAGAGTGTAATTTAAAATCGCGTAGGCGCGGAGGGGCGAGGTGGCCCGCGGGCTGAGGAGCAGGCGGCGGCGAGCGAGCCGCCGCGGCTGAGGCTAGCCGGCAAAGCCGGCCAACAAGCCGAAGCTGCGGTGGTGAGCGAAAGTCGTCTGCGACGATTAGCACGTGTGGGGCCGCTGGAGGCCCGCAGCGCCGGAGCCGTGACAGAAACCCTGCCTGCTGCATGTTGCATGCTCGCTTGCATGCTGCATGCTTGTTTGCATGCTGCATGCTTGTTTGCATGCAGCATGCTTTTTGTATTCTGCATGCTTGCTTGCATGCAATATGCAAGCAAGCATAAAAGCAAGCGTAAATAAATTTATGATTTAGGATATTATACTTAAAAAAGTTATTCTTTAGAACTTTATGCTTAATACATTTATGCTTTAGAATATTATGCTTAATCATTATTATGGTTAGAGAAATTATGGTTAAAAAAATATGCGTAAGCTGTTATGCGTAAATATATTATGCGAAAATATAATTATGCCAAACAAAATTATGCTAAGTTATATTAGGTCTTAAAATTTTATGCAAATGGATAGGGAACCATCAATTATACAGGTTCCCCGACGTGCGTAAGCAAAAATTAATAAAAACTTTAGAAAAACTAAAGTCATCATCAATGAGAGTGTAATTTATTTAATTTGAATTGTTTGTAATTTTTTTAGAAAAAGTGACAGATAGATTATGATGAATAAATATTTCTTCTAATTTTATGCAAACAAATTTTTTTTCATATGTGATAAATGTTTACCCTTCATGAGGACCCCCAAACAAATTTTTAAACGGGGCGCCGCCAAAGCACGCTACGCCACTGGTTACAGCGTTAGTACTCCAGTATGGGAGGACAGCGTTGGCCCGACAATAGGTCATTGTTGACTACAAAAAGTAGAAAAAGCAAAAGCAAAAAAGAAAAAAAAATACGCGTCTTGGAATTTACAAGGCCTGTCAATTTCCACGCATTCACAAACAATCGGTAAATAAAAACCGGCCAAGTGCGAGTCTTACTCGCACACAGGGTTCCATAGCCCCAAACAATATTTTGAACTGTCATTCATTAGTTAGTAGTTTTAGTTAGTAAACTTCCACTCAACCGCAAAACTAAATTGGTTTTTCATAGTATGTTAATGAAAAACAAAGTTACTGCTACAGTTTGATGAAAAAGTCCCATATCTCAAAAACTAAACATCATATCTTATTGAAACCAATTTTCGTTGATAGTTTTTTTTACGTTCTACAATCCTGAATATTTTCAGAATTTTCCTCCTCGTACTTTAGAAATTAGAGGGGGGGGGACACACATTTTACCACTTTGGAAGTGGCTCTTGCGCAAACTATTCAGTTTAGATAAAAATTATATTAGAAACTTAAATATCATTTTTGAAGACCTATCCATAGATACACGTATGGGTATGATGAAAAAATAAATTTTGGTTTTCAGTTCTATGTATGGGGAACCCCAAAATTTATGTTTTTTTTTCTATTTTTGTATGAAAATTTTAATGCGGTTCACAGAATACATCTACTTACCAAGTTTCAACAGTATAGTTCTTATAGTTTCGGAAAAAAGTGGCTGTGACATACGGACGGACAGACAGACAGACAGACAGACAGACAGCCATGACGAATCTATAAGGGTTCCGTTTTTTGCCATTCGGCTACGGAACCCTAAAAAAGAATCTATACAAAAATTAAAATAAAATGTTATAAGGAGACTAAATTAACCAATTGACACAAATTTTGTCATCAGTGCTGTAACTATTCTGATTTAAGTGCCCATCTAAATAAAGGCATGCCGATTTTAACGCACTTAGTGCACAAGCTAAGTGTTACTAACATAGTTTTACCACATATATTATATGTTAGTCTGTGGGACAAACTTGCCTAAAAGTAACTAAATGTTATGTAGTGTTATCTAACACTAGATGGAACGTTCAAACATGTCCAAAAGAGTGCGCTGTTGTATTTCCCGTTTTTTTTTACCTGTTTGTGTTTCTTAGTATTAGTTTAGCCGTACAACTAATGCCTCATTAGTTGTATGGTGTAAATTGTAGACATTTTAAACACATCTTTCTGCACAGCCTATTATAATCATGATTAGTACATAATACACCAATGAACTAAAATAATTTTCACGGATATCAAATTCAATCAAAATATAACACCACATTGATCGGATTGTTTCAATGAGACAATTATCGTTCATTTATGTCTCGTTATCATCATCAGCCTATAATGTTCCAACTGTTGGGACACAGGCCTCCTCTCTATGGGAGGGGGTGGGCTGTAATCGACCACGTGGGCCCAGTGCGGGTTGGTAGATGACACAATCATGTCTTCGAATTTTTAGTTCTAGGACATGCCGGTTGCCTCACGATTTTTTCCTTCACCGTTTTTGAGGGTGATGAAATAAATTACACAAAGTAATGTGCCGGCCTGGATTCGAAGCCACGGCTTACTGCTCTTAAGTCGGGGCTGCTACAACTGGGCCACCGCCTGCTAAGACTTTAATTAATACTGTCTCTCGACATTTCTATGTTATCTCGTCCATCAACTTTTGTAAGGGAAAGTTCTTTATTCCTTGCTAACTATGTCGTCGGTTTAGTGATCGTAAGAGAGAGATCTCTTATCATATCATTATCATCGTTTTCCTGCTCTTAACCTACATTATTTGGCATCCCGCAGCATGTCTTCTTCTTCACCAACTCTTCTTATCATCATCTGCCTAGCCTTTTCCCAAACTATCTTCGGGTCGGCTTCCAGTCTAACCGGATGCAGCTGAGTACCAGTATTTTACATGAAGCGACTGCCTATGTGACTTCCACAACGCAGTAACTGGGTAATACAACCTCTTGGTATGACTGGATGTCAGACTTTTAGCTTCTGACTACTCTTAACGACTGTCAAAGATCTACAAATAGCAGCCAAGACCTACGGCTTAACGTGCTTTCCGAGGCACGGAGGAAACTCGGTATGTATCTATGGGCACCCATCCATCCACGGACCAACCCCGGCAAGCACGGCTTTACCTTAAAGATCGACCCGTGTGGCTCCTATTGTTTAGCCACGAGCTCCTGCTTCACCTTCTATATTATAAATGCGTAAGTCACGCTGTCTATCTGCTACGCTTTTAGAGCTGAACGAATTTGAAAAAAAAAATAGGATACTGGTATACCATGTCCTTGGTTAGAACTTGGCATACTTTTAGTAGTTCGTTCTCCTTGATTAATACCCGACATTCGCGAGGCCAAAGCTAATAACCATGAGACCAAAACATATCTGACGAAAAGTGGGCACACCATAAACCCCTGTCACCCCTTCGGGGACTACAAGCTTGGTGTTATGCCCTTGCTTAAGACGCATCGTAAATCACGATCGACCCCTGTAATGTAACGTCACAATTTTTACACAACGCTGCTTGGCGAAATTCAAGCGAGAAATTATTAAATTTCTTATAGGTCCCTAGCTATGTGGACAACGGGCTTTATTTACATTAAGCAGAGGGTTGACAATTAGTTAATTTACTTAAAAATTGTATTTAAAAAAAAAAAACGTTTCCCCGTTCTAAGAATTTCTCCTCTATTTTGGGTGCATTTACAAACATTAAAACTCACATACACAAACAGCCAGACCCGGAACAACTATTACAGATAGTTGCCCATACAAATATATGTTCCGTGCGGGGATCGAACCCGCGACACGCAGATCAGCAGTCGTTCGCTCAGCCACTGCACCAACAGTGCCGTTTTTTATAAGTTTTCTTTGTTTGTGTGCTTTATATGTGGCCTGAGGTTGTAGTTTCAAACTTTCAGAGATTTTTAGAAATAATAATTAAATTTCTACTTAATTTGTTACTTCAGTCAGTGTGATTTTTGATATTCTTTAATTTTGGTAGAGAAAGTGGTAATCAGCAAGATTAATTCTTTCTCTTTCTCTTAATTCATGAATCCACCCAAGGTCATCCTTGTCTTTGCACGTGACCGAAGTGACTCATACTAGTTCTTCACGTCATTAAATACCGAATTTTCATGAACGTCATAGCGAAGTTCAAAATAATTACGTACCCCAATATTTTCAACCGATTGGAAGTTGAAAAATGTTTCCCTTTGTGGCCCGATTCAGCTATTTATTACAATTATGTGAAATAATATTTTATTCGTAAAGTTACATCAAAGAGTTTTCATTGCGCTGATTTTCTCTTTGTGTCATTTGGGGATTATAATACATAAAATCAAAATTATCATTGTTTATTTTACCAATTTGTGTTTGTTAGAAATGACACTAACTATCTAGTTAGTACGAAAACAAAGTTTTACGAAATTGAGATTTTCTAATCATACATCACCAAGTTAAACATATTACCAAGCGAAAATTACATTTTTTTTTTGACATGTCCTACACTTGGAATTTCTCCTGTATCGTGGGTGCGTTTACAAACATTTAAACTGATATACACAAACAGCCAGACCCGGAACAACTATCTGTAGGCCTTACTAATATTTTTTCCGTGCGGGAATCGAACCCGCGACACGCAACGCAGCAGTCAATCGCTTAGCCACTGCGCCAACCGTGCCGTAAACATTTAAAATCGAATGAAATGAAATACCATGAAATTAGCATAATTTGCACCTCAGTAAGTAAAAACTTGAGCAAACGTTGAAAGCAACAGAGACGTTAATTAGTTTTCCTTAATTAACAATGCAATGAAATCTGCTTTTCACATCAAATGCAGAAAGTTTCTCCACGGATTTTTGAAGAGCCGAAGTTGAGTCTCAAAAAGAGGTAGAAAAAGGTTTTCGTAAATTGGATTGGATGATTTTAATGAAAATGTAGGACTGCCAGCACATCAAACTGCAACAGATCTGTCAAATTCCTTTAATAGATTTTCAACTTTATTGACAGAGAATTAGGTTCAAGGTTGATTGGGAAAAATTGACAGTTTCGGGTATTTTGATGTGCTGGCGTGTGTAAAAACTCACTCTACTCACTATAACTACAGCCCATATTTGGACAGGCCTTCTGCATCCCATCAGATGAAATAGGTCGATATATTTCATTGTCATTACCTGCAACAAAAATAAACTTTGATTTTTCTTTGGAAAACAGACAGTTGCGTAAGCTAATCTAATGACCATAGCTGTCTATTGTATAATCAGCTTTAACATGGAAAACAAAAGAGTTTAGACTTATATTCGGCCATAATCATATAACATTCACACAATGCCTAAAACCCCTTTTGTCTTTTTCACGAAGGTTTTTTCTACAAAAGCCTAACTCAAAAGTATCATAAAATACGAGATGAAAACCTTATAATAACCTTGAAAACTTTCAAATTAGGTTTCATAACTAAAAGGGACGCTACAGACTAATTTTTTTACAACTGCATTTTTACGACCACCCTTTCTTTTCACAATTCTCCATTGTCCGTATTTGAGTTGCCTAATTGAAATTTTTCATCCACTATTGTCATTTACTTTTTTCAAGTTGTTTTTGTTTGGTTTCTATTGAGTTCCCTCTTGCCGAAATCTGAAAGTAACGACTGTTGGTCCCACAATGATTAATCAGGGTTAAAATTGAAAGTGGATATTTGGTCGAATTACTCAGATTTGAAAACTCATCTTCTTTTGTTGGGTCTGTTCAGGCCACCTCTGAAATTCACAAACGCTTGGATTCGATTTCGATTCGATAAGTCGTATGTCTATCTTGTTTTGGCATTACGAAAGCGAGCAAGATCAACATACGACTTTCCGAATCGAATCGAATCCGAGCGTTTGTGAATACGGGGGCTGATCTTCACGATCAAGAGAGCTGAAATGTTCTGGTTATAATACAATATGAGGAAAGATTTTAATGCGTTTTTGATTTACAAAAGTATCCCGCCTTTGGAAATCGTATTAATAATACTAAAATACAGAATTTTCTCTTCACACACTGTTTTTCATTGAAATAGAATCTTTGCGCGTAGGTAACCCTACGCACCACTTTATAAAACCTCACAAGATCTGAATAAATGAACGATTATTTTCGTAAGTTAATTGAACCAGGCGTTAATTATCATTTTAAAGATATCTTCTTTGATTAATTGATGGAAATTCTATTTAATATTTTACTTAATCATGAAATCGAAATTAACAGTTAGGAGATTCAGAATTTGTAAGTATGAATGGATGGATTTTTATTACTCTTTCACGCAAAAACTTATCGGATGTTGATGTAAGGCACGCTGATAGTTTACTTTACTACACATAGAATATTCTCATCCCGATCCAGGCAGACAAAGACGCAGGCTAACGCTAGATGGACTTACCGTTGGTAAACTTAACATCAGGAAAAATGTGCCGCATTTTATATTAACTGGCTACGTTATACTTAACCAACAAAATAACTTGTCAACCATGTTGATATTGTCAACAATTATGAAGCCTAAGGAAGCTCGTTAGCCAACATAAGGCGCTTCGAACTACCAGTTTAAGGGGTGTTAACATTCAGCCCTACATAAACTTTTCGCTTTTCTGAACATTTTACTAAGGAAAAAGCTGTCCGCCTAGAGAAAACATCTCTCTTGTATTGTGTAGGATCGTTTCGACAACCATTAACTGAAATTTACGGCATGCCAATTTTAGACGGATTTAAGTACTTTCCCTTAATGTGCGTGCCGCTGTAGATACTGTCGAAGTTGTGAAATCGAAACGAAATATTTTTATTGTCGCGCCATCGCGATGCCGCCGCGACGGATTCGATATCAGATTATTTTTGAAATTCGAATATTTTGACAGGCCGCTAGAGAGATTAAATAAAAAAGCATCGGTTTTGTTTTTTTATTTCGGTACCAATTTCAAGAACTTTACTTATTTTTTACGGGAAAGTTGTCACAATATTATTTAAAGTTGAGGTATTTTTTCACGTAATCGCTACATTATTCTGAACCCCATTGGTAACTTAAAACACATGAGCAATTCCATACATTTTGACCATGAGGGTATTACAGTTTTGTATGAAATAGCAGTTTTTTATTAATCGCTAAAAATGTATATGTGGTAGGGTTCACAATAATGTACTGAATACTTAGTAACTGTTTTAGCGTCGGTGTCTCTAGCACCCTGTTTACTGGCATTTACCATCAGTATGTAGGTGTAATACAGGCTCATCTTCTTCACATAATGAGGTTTTAGCTTAACCTTTTACATGTCTTATAGGTTACGCAGACCTTTAATCGCCCCACACTCCATTTAAGGATTCATTTAACTTTTGTTCAGGGCACTTGACTCCCGGTGGGTCCTGCCCTTCACAGAAATTAACCGGTAAATGATCCGTGAAAACCTATTTGGTTTTAATGTAGGTAATTTTCTCATGAATATCATCAAACCTAGTTTTATATTATGTTGAAATATCAGCTGAGATACGAGCTCTTTCGACCTTTCGATGGTAAATTGTTTTTTTTTATTACGTGTTTCTTTAAACAGTAGTAAAACACAATTTTGGAAATATTAATTAACTAGATGTCCCGCGCAACTTCGTCTGCGTCACATTTTCCCCGTTTTCGCAATATTTTCATTGCTGCTCCGCTCCTATTAGTTGTAGCGTGATGATATATATCGTAATGAACGATGATATATAGCCTATAGCCTTCCTCGATAAATGGGCTATCTAACACTGAAATAATTTTTCAAATCGGATCAGGAGTTACTGAGATTAGCGCGTTCAAACAAACAAACAAACAAACTCTTCAGTTTTATTATTAGTATAGATATAGAAGAAATAGATATTAGTATAGATATAGAATAGATATAGATAGATGACTGCTTTTTTGGTCCAGTGGACGCAAGCCCGACTGCTGAGCATGAGGGTCCTGGGCTCGATTCCCTGGTCGGAAAAAGTGTTATTGGGATTTTCCATCAAGAATTTCTCAGTAGCAGCCACGAAGTCTACATT
The DNA here is from genome assembly GCA_949152445.1 of Cerastis rubricosa. NCBI lineage: Eukaryota > Metazoa > Arthropoda > Insecta > Lepidoptera > Noctuidae > Cerastis > Cerastis rubricosa. The sequence goes on from OX424547.1 coordinate 9,972,780, forward strand.
TATAGCTGGCTGATGGTAAGGCTCGCCCCAGATTACAATGTGTAGGAAAGGTGGCCTACCATGACGTCTTAAAACACGTCGTCACGTACGTCATGGTAAGCCAGCAGGTAACAATAATGTTAACAACGATGCTAAATGCAATGTGCCCCGCGCATATACCTAGTCTAGTGGTCAATCGTCCTCGCTGCGTTGTACCAATAACTCGTGTGCTATTAAGATTAAGTAACTAACGTCACTGTAACTATTACTCCTAGAACGTTATTATCAATAAACTTTATACCGGACACTGATTTTATTTACGACCTTCTCCAACCACTTAACCAACGGTTACAACACTTGGGATTAACAAACATAACTGGCGAAATGTGGGTGCATCTGCTTGAACGTCTATACATACTAAAATAGTTTGTATGGACGTTCAAGCGTTTAAGTACACCTCTGCCTAACCCTTCAGGGATTACAAGCGTGGTGTTACGTTAACGTTTTTTTTTTCTTTTTCTTTTCTTTGATATAATTAATCATAGTATTTAACTTTATATTCTCTCAGTATTTAAGTTTTTGGCAACTATTTCTGGTTTGATCTGCCTAAAGGCTAAAAGGTGAGCATACACAAAAGGTGTTAACAGCATGGGAAATGCGGTGTACACGTGTGATGTTAAACTTTAGACACGTGACCTTTGCCTTTTGTCATTGGAGGCTCGTATTTCATCCATTCTAGGCTCAAAAATTCCGAACCTATCAGAACACATCTCCTATGTTTGTGTTTCTTATATTTGGCTATGCGTATTTCGTCAGTGCCTCGGAAAGCACGTTAAGCCGTTGGTCCCGGCTGTCATTTATAGATCTTTGACAGTCTTTACAAGTAAACAATGGCCAAAAAAAATAAAATAAATTGTTATTTATTTCAGGCAAAATATCCATGTACAACAATTAAAGACAACGAAAATAGTAAAATCATTAAAAACATTGAAATCATTAAAACATTAAAAATAATAAAAACATTAAAAACAAAAAAAAAAATATTAAAAACAAAAACATTAAAAAACCTTGAAATCATTAAAACCATCACTAAAATTATCAAATCATCAAAATCCATAAAATCATCAAAAACATTAAAATCATCAAAATCATTATAATCATCAAAATAATTAATCAAAATTATTAAAATCAACATTATCATTAAAATCATCAAAAATATGACAACCAGGGTGTATCGTATTACCCAGTACTAAATGGGATTTGACATTGGGTGTCTGTATGTTGTCGGACGTAAAGAATCACCATCCCATATCTTCCAGTGGGTGTCGTAAGAGGCGACTAAGGGACTTTCCAGCGAATGGGCAGCACCTTTCTCTGTGCCTTTTGTAACAACTGTACTGCGATCGCCAACCCAGGCGAAGCCCCCATAACGTCAATGTGGCGACGATTGGGGGAGGCCTATGATGTGAGGCAATGAATGACCACATACCTGTGGACGATTGGGGGAGGCCTATGATGTGAGGCAATGAATGACCACATACCTGTGGTAGCAATTTTTCTGGATATGAGTAAAGCCTTTGACTTCGTTGATCATGAGCTATTACTAAGCAAACTGGATAAATATGGCATAAGGGGAAAAGCGAATGACTGGATTAAATCATACCTAAGTAATAGGCGTCAATGTGTGCAAATATCAAAAGTCATTGATGGAAACAAATTAGAATATAAATCTAGCTATAAAACTAACGCAGTGGGAGTACCCCAGGGTGGCGTGATTGGATCTTTTTTATTTCTACTATACATAAATGACCTTCCCAATGCAACACGACATGAAACAATATTATTTGCTGACGATACGACACTAATAATAAAAGGTAATGACAAAATTAAATTGGAGCAGGAAATTAACGAAGCCATCAAAGACATAATAATTTGGCTTAATAATAACAATTTAAAAATCAATATAAATAAAACAAAACACAACACAAAGTTCCTGGGCATAATAGTGGATAAAAACTGCAATTGGAAATCACACATCAATTACGTATGCGATAAGCTAGAAAAATTCGTATTCGCAATAAAACGTCTCCGATCAACAGTGTCCGTAGCCGCAGCAGTCACTGCATATCACGGATACGTATCGTCTGTGTTATCTTATGGTCTAATACTATGGGGCAATTCAGTTGAAGTTTTAATGGCATTTCGGGTACAAAAAAAGTGTGTTAGGGCAATATCTGGCGCCTGGTTCTTGGACAGCTGTAAACCCCTATTTAAAAACCTTCACATATTACCTTTACCCTGCATGTACATCAAAGAACTATGTATGCTAGTAAAGCAAAACCCGCACTATTTTCGCTTGCAATCTGAAGTGAGCCACAAAAAGGCTTCTGCTAGAAATAAATATAGACATGAACTAAATGTACCACAATGTAGACTGCAAATATTTAGGAGAAATGTATATGTAAATGCCATTCAGGTATATAATAAGTTACCTAACTCATTTAAGGAACTTCCCATCCCCATGTTCAAGAAAAAGCTGACAAGTTGGTTGTTGGACAATTGTTTTTATGACATTGCAGAATACATGGAATATTGTTACAATCCAAGATGACATACGTATCTAATTAATTTTGAAATTGGTCCTATTTAATTACCTATTTAATTTAATGACCTACCAATTTAATTTAATTTAATTTTTAATTCTAATTATAATCATATTATTCATTCACAATGGACCTATTGTATCACAAGTTTTAAAAATATTGTACTGTGTAGCTATAAGATTGACATGTGAATATTTGTACACCACATCGTGTGGTAGAATGTATTGAACTAAACAGAATATTAACACCATACTATGTAAAACTACATTCTTACAAATAAATAAATTCTAATTCTAATTCTAATTCCTATGTCCAGCAGTGGACGTCTTTAGGGCTGAAATGATGATGATGATGAAATGGGATTTGGAGGTCAGATATGCAGTCGCTCCATGTAAAATACTGGTATTCAGCTGCGTCTAGTTAGACTGGGAGCCGACGGCAATATACTTGAGAAAAGGCTAAGTAGATGATGATGATTTGGCGACGCATTGTCTGGCAATTCGTTATTAAACCCCAGCATGATTTGAAGTATTCGTTTAGTAAGAGGGTAGCCAAGTTTCTAGTCGGCACGTGTATCTAGCCATTTATAAAGTTATGAATATTCTGAAGCGTAAGGAAGTGGATCTCACACCCACAGTTTTCATTCGCAATTTATTACAATGTCGTGTAATTCAGGAAAAGTTACTATCTTGCGGGGAAATTAAAAAATGAAGAGTATAAGTCCTTTAGATAGCTTGCTAGCTCTATAATCTTGTAAAAATATAAAAATTGTTTTAAAAGATAATAAAACACGCAAATATCGTTTGTATTACTGTCAAGTTTAAATCGAATTTTGATGTTAATAGGTATTCTAAATTAAAAACAGATCATAGAAATGATTTTAAACTACGTGTACCTTATAAAAGTTGACATGAGTTCTATAGTTTTGGTATTTAATTTAATAAACCAATAAACATCATCATCATATAAGATGCTATTTGACATTGTAATATGTTTGTCCTTTATTATTTTTTCATCTCATTTTTTATATATTTACATATTTCTTAAAAAAAAGAAACATAACATTTAAAAATAGGTTTCCGCTGGTGTCGGGAGCAGGGTACAAGCTACCGGTGGTTAGGGCTGCAGAGACAGTAACCTCCTCACAATGCGGGCCGTATCGAGGAGTACTGCCTTCTGAATCTGGACCTTGATCGAACTCCCAAGTAAGAGCTTCGACACATGTTCATCAAGGCTTCTTGTTAATATGATTATTATTAGCATTTAAGCGTTTTGGTCAAAAGTTAGGTGTGAGCTGTAAGCTTAGAATGTTCTTCATGGAACGACTGCCTATCTGACCTTCATAACCTTGTGAGTATCAGGTAATACCAGTCCTTTGATAAGAGTGGATGTCAGACTTTCGGGCCATTGACAAAAAGTGTTAGTAAACCAATAAATTCGATTCCCAGTTAAAGTGTTATTTGGGTTATCCATCAGGTATTTTTCAGTAGCACCCATGAAGTCTGGATTCGTGACCGGTTGATGGCAATAGGCTCGCCCCCTATTACATGGGACTTAAACTGGTGAAATATGGTTGTACTATTAGGCAATACGCTTTCATTCTGCTTAACCATTCGGGGATTACAGGCATGATGTTATGTCCAATAAATAATCAATATTTATGTCTTCTGTCCACAGTAAATTGTTTGTTCTGTCATAATCATTGAATGTGGTGTTTATGAGGGCTATTTATCATTCATGCCACGAGTTGGTGAGCAAGGATGGCTTGGAATAAGAAATTAATATGGGAAGTGTAATATTGATTTTATGTCATGTTTAATTTATTTCCTTTGGTTTCTTCCGACGACATAGCTTTTTTTTTTTTTATAATAAAAAAAAAAAAAAAAAAAAAAATAGCTGCACGTGTCTTGGAGGAAAATGTTGGAAAATTAAAAATGTAGACATATTATAAGTAGTGATGCGTTGTCAGCACTAGATATATTTGATTATACATACTAGCTTTGCACTAGCATGTAATCAAATATTTCGATTATTTATGCTGTCTTGGCTTCTGTAAGTTTTTTCACGGGTGACCACTGAAAACCAGCGCTGTCCTGTGGGCCCCTATAGCACAGCATCATGCTGAGTGGTAACCTGCTTGTGGCAGTTACGACGTGCAAGCTGTCAACTATTTTTGTTCCGTCCTATTGTACTTATAAATATTTGTTATGTTGTATGTTAATTGTTCTTTTTTGTCTTTTTGTATGCACGTCATGTACCTGCGACAAATACATATTTTTCTTACTTTCATTTTTGTTTTATTCACGAATTTTATTCGCTTTTGGTGCCAAAAACAAATGTGATGTAGTTTGTATAAGGCTTTGTAGATAACTTCAGAACTAAAGAAAACATTCATTTTGGTCTTGTAGAGATTACAGATTAGAAGCATAAAAGTTACACACATTTTTTATATTTTTTAGGACTAAAATACTGACTCCATACGAGCCCAACACAGATTTGTATCTGTTTTATGCTCTTAATTAATTAAATCACTGTTACCAGTACAGTTTCTACTATAGTAAGTAAGGGCGAAATAGGTCTGCACTAAATAAACCAAAATAAGATTAACTGTGTGAGGAATGATATGAAAGAGAAAGGAGTAAATGATGCCGTGACGTCTGACCGAGGAGAGTGGAAAAAGAAAACGTGTTGCGCCGACCGCAAGTAGCAGTAGTATTAACAACCAAAATAAGTATCGATACATACGAAAGAAAAATCGGAAAGCACGTTCAGCCGTTGGTCGCCGGGCCCAACGGCTGAACGTGCTTTCCGATTTTTCTTTGAGTGATTTTTCTTTGTGTGTCATTTGTAGATCTTTGACAGTCGTTACAAGCAGTCAGAAGCCAAAAGTCTGACATCCAGTCTTACCAAGGGGTATCTTATTACCCAGTTACTGGGTTGTGGAGGTCAGATAGGCAGTCGCTTCATGTAAAATACTGGTACTCAGCTGCATCCAGTTAGACTGGAAGCCGACCCCAAGATAGTTTGGGAAAAGGCTAGGCAGATTAGTATTGGTAAATTGACTTGAATTGTGCAAGGTTGTTGTATTGATAAGGCACAAAAAGTTGTATTTTTAGCAACAGCGCTGGTACAAAAATTATTTTATTTTTTTCCGACTAAATATGCGACGTAATATTTCAAAATAAAATGGATATACCACCGCCGCGTACAAAAACATTTCTAGCAATACCAACAACTAAACAAACCCGTTTTATCACGACCAAACAATCTAAAAACTCCGGACACACCCATACAATAACAGTCAGACACAACAAATAAAACTCCAATATTTTCCGATATTAGATAGGGGCCCAATTTTACAATCGTCTGCAAGCGACATTTGGCGGGACCTTCGCCTCTGTCACTTTATTGGCGACTGCTTTTGCGCGCGACTTCGATCCCGTTGTTGTATGAAGTTATCGCACGTTATATATATAATATAGGGTGTAAAAGGACCCATTTATCATCAACTAGCATTTTAAGTAATACTGCGCAAAAGATTTTGTGTGAACTCAAGATTTACGATAGAGCTCAATGTAACGCACTCAAAACTTTGTCCTGAAGGACGCATTGATAATACAGGGACCAAGGAGGTATATAAAGTAAATTTAGTAAAATTTTACATTTTTACATTACCTACATTTGAAAAAAACTGTGATAAAGTTGGAACTTTGTCCTTCAAAATCATTACTAGAAGGTTTCCAGGTGAAGTATCACAACGACGTGAAGAAAAAGCTTCACGGCTTTCATAAGGGTGTTTTTGCACTCGTAATATGCTATAAGGCACTCGAGGATAATATAGCTTCCCATGAGTGAAAGAATTTTCGGAATCGGATCAGTATTTCCGAAGATTACCCCTACATCCAAAAAAATCAAAAATATCTAATTTTTTTTTTTTTTTTTAAAAAAAGCACTATGCAGCGTTACAACTAGGGAACAGAGTCAAAGAACAAATCAAAAGTCATTTATTCAAATTAGGCTGATAATCAGCACTTTTTGAACGTCAAAATTACAAGAGACAGTCCACCAAAATGCCCGCCCTTCGCCACTTCCTAGTGTTTTAGCTGGGAAGAAGAAGTGGCGGAACAACCTCCCTAGCAACACATCTGTCGGTTAGGTTAGAAGAACCAGATTCTACACAATAGTGTTCAAGTTCATATAAACAAAGAATCTAATTAATGTCACATGTCAGTTAGCACACACCAATAATAAAATATTAAAAAAAAACACAAGAATTATTAAAGCATAAAGGGCGTGCCCGCTTACACGTGCATACAGACGAAAAATAATAAATAAAAATAAAATAAATAAAAAAATAAAATAAAAAAAGATAATAAAAAAATAAAGTAGAAAATCTATGCATGAAGTTATATAACAATCAGTAAGCTAGTTTGGAGAAAGAACATAAACATTGTCTTGAGTTCAACCCAGCGACCAACTATTCTTAAAATTACAAACATACAAACTTTACCTCTTTCTCCTTCATGGTGAGCCGTCGGCCGCGTGGCCCATGTGTTGCTGTGGGCCGATGAAAAACACACGCTCTCAGGCTACAAGCGAAATCTGATAAATGAAATGCGCCATTTCGTTCGTTCGACCGGCAACTGAAATCGGCAAAAACTTCTACAACCATGCATGTGTTTTATTTCACTGTTTTTTGCCAATTCCCATGTTTTTTTTTTTTTGGGACGGACTTGTGAATAGAACAAATCTCGTGTTTTAAGAAGGAAAACCTTCTTTCAGTTTTAATCTTTCAAAAGCTGTTAAGATGTTGACGATGAAATGAGGTTGTGACTAGATTTTGAATGCTTTGATAGTGTGACTATTTATATATACTACTTTTTTATTACAAGACAGTCAAGCTCCGTAATGTAATATAACTGTTGCAAATACAAACAGTCAAATTCTAATTCAACGGACTAATACTAAATAACATTCCCTCATGGCATCTTTCTCAGATAGACTTTATTTACTAACTACCATTCAAAACATATCATAAGACTAATCTTCTGTAAAATATTGCTTATAGGTATTTATTATTACATGTATAATTGCGTATATGTTTCCATTCGTCAATTTTTATTAGTAGTCTCTCCACTCGTTGCTACGGCGTAGGCCTCTCCAAAACCTTTCCATACAACTCTTTCCTGCTCCAGATAGACATAAGATGACTATAAATTTCCCATTTCAGCAAGAACCCCTAAGGTCACCACGACTTCTTTCGCCAAATATATTATAACCCCAAAAGTTGGTTAGAATAATAAAATATGATGGTGGTTTTAATGGCGGACGTTTCTATACCTCAATTATTCACGCCACAGAAAGATCCCTCACATCGCAAGGAACATTATATAAAAGTACACTCACTAAAGCTCCTCAAATATTACTGAACCACGTAAACTCAGCGCTTAGAAGGCGTCCTTAATACTATGAAAGCAAATTTTAATGGCCGCCAGGTGACTTTGCGTTTATTCGACAAGGAAATAATGGAGACGTGCGATAAACGTAAGTAAGCCGTCGTCGAGCCGTTTTACACGTATGCCGCCAATTTAGAGCAGCATTATGGCTCATAATAGCCCATTAAAGTCTTAACGGAGAAGCCTGGCTATGAAAAACTATGCAGTAATAGGAGAGAAGTTTAGAATAAATTGGGTGATGGATATTTGGAACAAACCCTTACAATGTAAAGCTTTGGGTACACAATCATTTATCTTCTGCGGTGTCTAAACGTTGACGGATACCCGATATGTTGTTTAGAAAGTTGCAATTTGAACAAGCTTGGTAATTTTTCAGTCGATCTTTTTACGGTGTAGTCATCATCTGCCTAGCCTTTTCCCAAACTTTGTTGGGGTCGGCTTTCAGTCTAACTGGATGCAGCTGAATATCTGTATTTTACATTAAGCGACTGCCTATCTGACCTCCACAACCCAGTAACTGGGTAATACGAAACCCCTTGGTAAGACTGGATGTCAGACTTTCGGCTTCTGACTACTTGTAACGACTGTCAAAGATCTACAAATGACAGCCGGGACCAACGGCATAACGTGCTTTCTGAGGCGCGGAGAAAACTCTGTGTGTTATTATTGTAACCTATCCACGGACTGACCTCGGCAAGCACGGCTTAACCTTGAAAATCGACCCGTGCGGCTGTCAATATTTAGCCACGAGCTGTCTCGAGTCCTTTTTACGGTGTAGTAAGTGGCGTTCAATGAATTACGAAGTCAAAGTCAAAGTCAAAATGTTTATTGCGAAGTGTACAATGTTGGTGTTGGTTTATGTTGGTAGGTACTTAAGACTTAGCAGCCTTTTACAAGCATTGCAATTGGGTATCATACGCCTGCCTTTATCGTGCTAAAATATCATGCATTAAATATTATTATTACTTAATTATTTCCTTTATATTAGCACAATTAAATTGAGAAATTTTATTTATGTCAAAATAAAATGTCAATAGTTATGAATTCAATATAATTATTCAGCAATATTAATGTCATCATTTCAGGTGATACAAATTAAAATTATGAATGTAGGAATAAGATAGACTAATTTTATTTTGTTTTTATAGGACAGATCATCACTTTTGTACATGAGAGTAAATCGTTATTTTAAGCTAGACTCTAAATATTCTTTTACTGAGTAGAAACATTTTTGAATTAGGAATAGTCAAGGCAGTTGGCGTCTTCTGTTTATTTCATTATGCCAAAATCTCATCTTTTCGCAAAGCTTGGTGGTTGCAGTAATGTTTTCGTACGAAGCGTGACGTAGCAGTCCGTCCCTAAACTTACACTGTCACTTACTCACTTATATCTTCCATTCTTTCTTTTATTTATTTTTAATCTTTGCCCCACGCTAAGAATTTCTCCTGTATCGTGGGTGCAAACATTTAAACTCACATACACAAACAGCCAGCCCCGGAACAACTATCTCTAAGCGATACAAATATTTGTTCCGTGCGGGGATCGAACATGCGACACGCAGCGCAGCAGTCAATTGCTCAACCACTGCACCCACCGTACCGTCAAGTCCATGATTTTAAATTATTGTGAGCTCCCGATATTTCGAAATTGTTACAAGCGGGATGACACGGAAGATCGCGTGATGACACGGAAGATATCCCATCAGTGACAAGTGTAAGTTTAAAACATAGTCTGTCCCTAGTTAAGTACATAGAACAAATTAAGGATGAAATCCGCTCATTATTTTGGAAATGGATTAAACAGGAATGTGTATATCCTCCAGGTGGTAGGATGACGAAAACACGTTGGCTTCAAATAGCAAGGATAACAAACGCTTGTTTCCAAATGGCGAGAATGAAAATATGGAAAGCGCTCTATTATGTGGACGATGACGCAGTGCCGAGCCGGCCGGTGCGCGGACGCAGCTTGAGTCCCCCCGCCGCCGTGCCGTGCCTCAGCTCCCGGTCGCGGTCGCCCGGCGCGGCCTGATATTCTCGACATGCTCGCGGCATGGCGTGATATTCTCAACAGGATTATTATCTAACTAAGAAGGTAGGTAATACGCACCAGCATAATCCCCAATATACTTACTTATATTTATACTTATTCCCCAACTGTCCCGAATCTGTCCATTCGAGATTACGAAGCAATCTTCATTCGGGCCTTCATATAACATGAAGAAACTCGAAATAGAATAATAATAAAAGTATGTCTTATATCGTCGCAATAACTGTATAATATTATTATCTTACAAGGGGTAGTCGGGATCCTCCCGGGGTTACTGTCAATTTTATTACAATCTCTATGTCCCTTAAGATAATTGTGGGTTTTCAACGACCAGCGATACGATACAGTTTCTTCTTAAACAGCCACCCCGATTATTTTATCTAATTTGTTTAAATATTATAATCAGATTCTTTTAAAAAAAAATACAAAGTGATAAATATATAGTACCTCGAAATCCATTTGGTTATTATTATTTCGATTTACTGAGTATGAGGTCCCGTGTTCGATTCTTAGGTCAGGCAAAGTATTATGGGGGTTTTTCCATCAGGAATTTGTCGGTAAGAGCCACGGAGTTTGGATTTGGGCTCTGTTGATAGTGATAGGCTCGACCCCTATTACATGGGACTTAAACATAACTTGCGAAAGGTGGGTGCACTATTAGGTACACCTATGCCTAACGCTTCGGTGATTTAAGCCGTGATGTTATGATATGTATATTTCGATTTAGACATCAAAAGAAAAATTAAAAATAATTGCTTTTATTTTGAATAACTTAAAGTTTTATTCTGAAACTTTTTTTGACTAGAATGAAAGAAAAACGTGGTGTTGAATAAACAATGGGTGAATAAATTTTTCCAAAAGTACATTATTCTTCTTTTTAGCGGACTGAAAATCACTTGTATCCTGTGATTAATGACGTCATCTAGACCCTTGGCTACATTTATTGGCTTAAAATGTCAGGACAGTCTGACCCTAAGTCGAAGAGGAACGACTTGTAATTTACAACTTCGTACTTAGTAAATAATAACAGTCGCACGGGTCGATCTTTAAGGTTAAGCCGTGCTTGCCGAGGTTGGTCATGTACACTACATATCGAGTTTCCTCTGTGCCTCGAAAAGCACGTTAAGCCGTTGGTCGCGGCTGTCATTTGTAGATCTTTGACAGTCGTTACGAGTAGTCCGAAGCCAAAAGTCTGACATCCAGTCTTACTAAGGGGTATCGTATTACCCAGTTACTGGGTTGTGGAAGTCAGATAGGCAGTCGCTTCATGTAAAATACTGGTATTCAGCTGCATCCAGTTAGACTGGAAGCCGACCCCAATATAGTTTGGGAAAAGACTAGACAGATGATGACTTAGTAAGTACCGCCCTTATTCTAGTTTTCATAAAGGCTGATTGTGTGAACAAGTTTAATTTTGGTCATAATTCTTACTGATATTGTTGATCTACTACAACTAAACGAATAAAGGAATAGAAAATCTATCAACATCACGAGGGAACAATTAGCAATATTTGTGCTGTGCGTGCAATTTTAATTTTTTTTTTTTGTGTCGTAGGCAACTAAGTTTTGTTACAAAAGTATAATTCGAACTATCGAAAAGTATCAGGTTTTGAAAGCAAATTGTTCCAAATAAATTCCCGTCTGCATTCTTAAATGTTTTATATTAAGTTAGATTTACGATGTGAAATTTATTATTCCTTGATTAATTTGGAGCACAGTCATGTCAAATTAGACATATCCAGTGATACGATAAGAATTAAAAATAAAAGCAAAACACTAAACGACTTTCTTTATATTCATTTCACTCTGAAAACACAGACATGTTTTCCGATTCAAAACATAAATATTTTCCTTTGTTCTTAAAACTCAGCTATAATAATATAAGTCTGTTTCTCGCGCATGTCTGAAATGTCATAAATTATAATTTAGCCGAATTGAACGCATAACTCGCTTTCTGGGATCCCAAATCGGATTTCAACATATTTTTTGCAAATAATTTCATTTCATATTTCTTTAGCATATTTTAGTGATGTGACACGGATAAAATTTATCGTAACTCGGTTCACTGAATTTGAAAAGAGTTGATGATATTATAATATTGGAGTTATGAATTTTTGAAACATCCTCAGGTGAACGTTAAAGACATTTGTGATGAAAATAAGGAACACTCCGACACTAGAGTTGGTCGGAGTGTTTAATGTTTTTAGGGTTCCGTACCCAAAGGGTCAAACGGGACCCTATTACTGAGACTTCGCTGTCCGTCCGTCCGTCCGTCCGTCCGTCTGTCACCAGGCTGTATCTCATGAGCCGTGATAGTTAGCCAGTTGAAATTTTCACAGATTATGTATTTCTGTTGATGCTATAACAACAAATACTAAAAACAGAATAAAATAAATATTTAAGGGGGCTCCCATACAAAAAAGTGTTTTTTTTCTCGTCTTTTATAAATAATGGTACGGAACCCTTCGTGCGCGAGTCCGATTCGCACTTGGCCGGTTTTTTTTATTTTTTCAGATACTTACCTATTACTACTAAGTAATAGGTACGTATCTGAAAAAAAAAACACTAAACGTCTTTGTTGACAGACTAAACATTCTATTTATATACCACGTAAAGATGTTTATCAACGTTGTATACAGAATTTATTTAATAATTAGACTAAGAGCTCAAAGTCAAAGCACACGAGTTCCAAGAACCCAAAAGAAAGACGAGCAAAAAAATTTGTGAGATGTCACGTCACTAAATATCGATATGAAAGTACTGTCGCCCTCATGTGTGGGATTAAAAGTTGGAGCGCGGTGTAACGGTGCTTCCCTAATCCCGGCTGCGACGGCTGCTCCGGAGGACTTACCATTATGAACTTTGTCATACTACGTCGTTATACAGATGACAACAATTATTAGGTGTCTTTAGAAGTTATAGAAGGTCGTAAATGAGTGATCTTACTTACAGGTTTTCAGAAATTTATTCGTATTTGTCCTTACACGCAAAATTCTCATGTACGGAATACGGAATTCTCATGTATGTGTCTTAACGTGAAAAAAATAGGAAGATTAACTCAGTATATTCAAGGCCAAAGAAGCAGAAAACTAATAAAAGCAGTTGAAATAATATTAAAAGACTACAGAATTCATACATCACACGAACAACCTAACACACAACTTGAGCATTTTCTAGATACTCTAAAACAGAAATTAACAGTAGTAAAAAGTAGACTAAATCGATACACTAAATGCACACTTCGTAAAACCCAAAATAACCAGTTTAGGAATAACGAAAAACAATTTTACCGATCCCTAAAGAACGCAACAACAAATGAAACAAGATCTACTAACAATACACATACAGTATTTCCAACTACAGAAGAGTTACAGCAATTTTGGGCTGGGATCTGGGAAAATCCTGTCCACCATAACACCGAAGCAGAATGGATTAAAGTAGAGCAGGCCATTCAAACTAATACAGAAGCAATGATCTTCGATCAAGTTGAAGTAGCAACTTTTCATGACGTCCTTACAAAAGTACATAATTGGAAAGCGCCTGGTTCAGATTACATACACAACTACTGGTACAAAAAATTTACTCACATACACCCACACATATTTAACTATATTAACAACTTTATACAAGACCCCGCATCGATCCCTACATATATCACAGAAGGTAAGACCTATATGCTACCAAAAGACCCTAACGACTCAGCGAATCCAGCAAAATATAGGCCAATTACTTGTCTGCAAACCATATATAAAATAATGACATCATGCATTAGTCACGTAATTTATAAACACCTTGAAACACAGAAAATATTAACAGAAGAACAGAAGGGGTGTAAGAAGCTTAGCCAAGGATGTAAAGAACAGTTAACAATAGACGCAGTAATACACAAACATGTTCAACGTACAAAGAATGATTTACACACTATGTATATAGATTATAGGAAAGCATACGATTCAGTACCCCACTCGTGGTTACTCGAAGTTTTAAAAATATATAAAATACACCCACAACTGATCAATTGCTTAGGTAATATTATAGAGAAATGGAAAACACGATTGCAATTGAATACATCTGCAGGAATAGTCGAAACAGAACTCATAAAGATCCAGCGAGGAATATTCCAAGGAGACTCACTCAGCCCACTATGGTTCTGTCTAGCATTAAACCCTCTTTCAAACAAACTTAATTCATTAATACCCGGTTATCAACTCCAATATAGCGATACAGTGACTGACATTCTGACTGACCAACAATATTGTAAAGTAAACCATCTCCTTTATATGGATGACATCAAACTATATGCATCCTCCCCAGATGACCTATATGAACTAGCGGATGTAACTGAACAATTTTCAAAAGATATATCTATGGAGTTTGGGATTGATAAATGTAAAATCAATTCAATAAGAGCAGGAAAAACATATACTCATTCATACCAAATGCAGACAGGCGCAACAATAGATTCATTAGACGAAACCGGAACATACAAATACTTAGGGTATATACAGGCTAAACAGATTCTGCATAAAGAAATCAAAACTACACTTACCAAGCAATTTAAGCATAGGTTAAAAACAATATTTAATACTCAGATAAACGCTAAAAACACCGTTAAAGCTATTAACACCTATGCCATCCCCATTCTCACCTACTCCTTTGGTATCATAAAATGGAACAAGACCGAATTGAAAAACCTACAAAGGATTATAAACACCACTCTCACTAAACACAGAAGACACCATCCTAGGTCATGTGTACAGAGACTCACACTACCAAGGAACGACGGCGGAAGGGGAATAATAGATATCACTAACCTACATAACAAGCAAATAACAACATTAAGAACATACTTTGATTATAAAAGCTCCACTTCAACCTTACACAAAGCAATAGCTTATAATGATAAAAAACTTACCCCTTTGAACATGTATGACAGGACTACACAGAGTAATGAACAACAGACTGACCGACAGACAAAAATCGAAGAATGGACCCAAAAGTCACTGCATGGGAGACACCGACACGACCTTAATATACCTAACGTCGACAAGTTAGCGTCGAACGAATGGTTAAGGCGGGGCGAGTTGTTCCCTGAGACGGAAGGGTTCATGATAGCGATTCAGGATCAGGTCATAGAAACCCGCAATTACCAGAAACACATAATGAGAGTTCATCAAATAGTAGACATATGTAGGCGATGCAATAGTTCTTCGGAAACTATTCAGCACATCACAGGTGCGTGTAAAGCAATAGTCCAGACTGATTATAAGCACAGACATGATCAAATAGCGAACATAATCCATCAAAAACTAGCAATCAAATATAACTTAATCTCCACACCTCCAGTACCTTATTATAAATACCAGCCCGAAACTGTTCTTGAAAATGCAACGCACAAACTATACTTCGATCGAGGTATTTTCACCGATAAAACAATACACTACAATAGACCAGACATCACTTTATTAGACAAATATAACAAAACCGCACAAATCATTGACATCGCCGTACCAAACACGCATAACCTACAAGACACAATAGCTGAAAAACTCGCTAAATACATTGATCTCAAAATCGAAATCAGCCGAATGTGGAGTCTTAACAATGTCGCCATAGTCCCTATTGTATTGTCAACAACAGGTGTTATACCTAAACAGCTCCACCAGTCTTTAAAAACACTTGATTTACCACCATACACGTATCAAAGCCTTCAGAAAGCCGCAATCCTTAATACTTGCAGGATTGTTAGAAAATTTTTACAAAATGAAAATGAAGCAGTGATCCCCACCTCACACTCTCGCCTCTCAATCACCGCACAGACACAGTCTAATGGACACTCTTCATCACACAAACCGACCATATCATCATCTCATCATATCACCACTCTCCCAGGGTAGTACTTGGCTTCGGCCCGTACTATTCTACAAATCCGGCAATAAGCCGAGATACGTAAAAGTATAAAAATAAATAATAATAATTAATAATATTAATTAATCTGTGGCTCGGGTGTCAAATTGACGTGACAGAAAAATTTTCCAAACCGATTTTTTATTTAATTATTTTGCAAATTTAACGCACAAAACTATTCAAACATAAAGAAACATGCAAAGAAAAATGAAACCAATAAATAAAAATAGAAAACCTACTACTATGCACCACAAATCATTACAATAGAAATGTCATAAAATATTGTCACTTATGCTAACCCGACACCGAGCAAGACTTAAAGAAGAGGCACACCCACCATCTCCGGGCTCGTCGCTGAGCTCCGCCTCGCAGCCGCCGGGACGCGCCACATCTGTGGGCGCTGAGTCGCCGGTCGCTGCAGTTGCGTCGAGTTCCAGCGACGAGTTTTTCTCCCCGCCGTCGACGCCATCACCACCACGGCGAGGAAGAGGACGGCCACCAGCGGGCCTGGGACCTCGAGGCCAACAGGCCCCGAACAGGGTCCCCGCTGCCGGTGGAAATGTGTCGCGCATGCGATGGACTGAGTCAATCAATGAAAACGTCATGCGCGCATATTATGGGGCTACTGAGGGGGGAAGTAACATGACTGCGTACCGTGGTCGGATGCTCTCTCTGTTTCAGGTGCTTGAGCCAGCTATCAGCGTGTCGGCGCAGCGACTGTCGGATCAGGTGCGGGTCATCCAACGTAACCATATGTTGGATGACAATGTACTTGATCGACTACGCCTCGACTCACGGAGTAACCCAGTTACGCCTGCTTCGCCAATAATCGCGGCGCAGCTGCCAAATGTACCCGCGGCTTCGCCGCGATCCGATCGCGGTTGTGAACAGGATGATGACGAAGTTATAACCGTGAGTAGCCAGTGCAACGAACAATTGAGGAGAGCTTTGGAGAGTGCGTTCCGAGAGTACCGCTCCACACCGCCTGAACTTAGACCACGTTTACCTCGTTTGCCTATGCACAAGAAAAACAAGGCGCTGGTGTGTACTCTAGATTCGCTGCTGTCAAACTGCTTTGACAACAGCGAAGACCTTGCTGATACCCACTCAATATTGTACTGCGCAGCAGTAGCGGCATGTCGTGTAGCTCACGTCAAATTTCCTGACAATGACAGAGCCACACGACCAAAATTAGCCGTTCCAGCTTGGCAGTGTAGGATTGAGCGGCGTATCGGTGAGGCTAGAGTACTCATCGGCAAGTTAATCTGCTTCAGGGAGGGCAATACTCGCCCTAGAGTGATGCGCTTTGTGAGGCGGGCTTTCTCGGGAACTGACACTAGTTCTCGTGATTATTTGGCCTGCGTTACAGAGCGTATCGACTTCCTGAAGCAGAAGATCTGTGCATGGGCAAGCCGTATTCGTAGGTACAAACGGCGAATGGAGCGATACACTCAGAATCGCACATTCCGAAGCGATGAAAGGTGGGTATATAGGGCTTGGGAACGACCAGACCAAATGGTGACTGACACGCGTCTGCCGGATAATGACACCATGTGTTCATTCTGGCGCAGCATCTGGTCGGTGCCTGTCAGTCACACTGAGGGCGGTTGGACCCGGGAAGTTGAACAAGCGTGTGATCCAATACCAGAAATGGGGGCAATTATCATCAGCCCCCAAGACGTAGCTCGTGCAGTTCGTCCGTTACCTAACTGGAAGTCTCCAGGGCCGGACGGACTGCACAACTTCTGGATCAAATGGTTTCAAAGATCGCACGCTTGCTTGGCGTCCCAGTTTCAATCAGCCTTAGAGTCAGGGTCGCTGCCCCAGTTCTTGAAGACAGGCATTACCCACCTGCTCCATAAATCAGGCAGTACTGCGGAGCCCAAAAATTATAGACCAATCACTTGTTTACCAACGGTCTATAAAGTTCTAACATCTATTTTGAGAGCTAAAATAAACCAACATATTGAGAGTAATTCCATCATGTCTCCCTCTCAGAATGGATGTAGGAACGGGTCCCGTGGTACTAAGGAGCTGCTCCTCATTGATATGGCCATTAGCCAACAGGTTCGCCGCTCCCGAAGGCATCTGTCTACATGTTGGATAGATTATAAGAAAGCCTACGACTCGGTGCCGCATACATGGCTCATGAGGGTACTGGAGTTGTACAAGATAGATGCAACTCTACGCGCCTTCCTTGAGTCGTGTATGGGGCAATGGAGGACGGTCCTTCACTATCCAGGATGTCGACAGATGCAGGGGAACAGCGAAGCCATAAGGATCGAGCGTGGTATATTCCAGGGTGATAGTCTGAGCCCATTGTGGTTTTGTCTAGCCTTGAATCCTCTCAGCACACTGCTGGAAGGTTCAGGTCTAGGCTATCGGTTGAGGAGAGGTGGTCAGGTCATATCTCACCTTCTTTACATGGATGATCTGAAAATCTTTGCCCCCAACAATTTGCAACTGATGAAGCTACTGAAGGTAACTGAAACTTTCAGTAGCGCCATCAGGATGGAATTTGGTGTGGACAAATGTGCTGTCATGCATGTGAAGCGAGGGGAGATTACGGAATCCGTGGGAACTCAACTCTCGGATTCCGTACACCTTAGATCCCTCTCCTCAACAGAAACCTACAAGTATTTGGGTATGTCGGAAGCATTAGGCATCAATACTGCTGACATGAAACAATCGTTGAGAGAACGTTTCTTTGGCCGCCTGAATAAGGTGCTAAGCAGTCTTTTGTCAGGCGGAAACAAGGTGCGCGCCTTCAACGGTTGGGTCATGCCGGTTTTGATGTATTCTTTCGGCATACTCAAATGGACTCAGACGGAACTTGATGCCCTGGATAGGAGGGTCCGCGTACTGCTGACCGCAAATCGGATGCATCACCCACGGTCGTCGGTGATGAGACTGTATATCCCGCGGAAGTGTGGTGGTCGTGGCTTCTTAAATGCTAAGACCCTGCACAACCGTGAGGTATGCAGTCTCAGGGAATACTTCTTAACAGTCGACGTGGGGATGCACCGAGATGTGGTCTCAGTCGACAAGGGCCTTACCCCGCTCTTCTTGGCTAACGAGAACTGGCGCAAGCCTGTAGTATTAGACACTAATGACCGCAAGGAGGTATGGCAGAGCAAGGTGCTTCACGGACGCTTTTACCAGGCCTTACACGGGCCCGATGTAGACTTCTTAGCGTCTGTATCCTGGCTGCGTTTTGGTGACCTCTTCGGGGAAACTGAAGGTTTTGTCTGTGCAATAATGGACGAAGTTATGCTGACAAATAAGTACCGGAAACATATTATGAAGGACGGGACGGTGGACGTGTGTCGGGCATGCCACCGTCCGGGTGAGTCCATCAGACATATTATTTCTGGTTGTTCTCGTCTGGCTAACGGAGAGTACTTGCATAGACACAACCTTGTTGCCAGGATTATCCACCAGCAACTTGCTTTGAAATACAACCTTGTGGAATCAGACGTGCCATACTATAAGTATGCGCCCGACCCAGTTCTCGATAATGGTAATATCACGTTGTATTGGGATCGACCTATCGTTACTGACAGGACTATTGTTGCCAATAAGCCTGACATTGTGGTGATAGATCGATTGGAGCGTCGCGCAATGATTGTTGATATAACGGTTCCACATGACGAGAACCTCGTGAAAGCAGAGAAAGATAAGCAATTCAAATATCTAGATCTGGCTCGCGAGGTTGTCGACATGTGGGATGTGAATACAGCAGTCATTGTGCCGATAGTCGTGTCGGCCAATGGCTTAATTGCCAAAAGCCTCGACCAACATCTTAGTAGGCTTTCGCTTGGCAGCTGGATCAAGGGCTTGATTCAGAAAGCAGTACTTCTGGACACGGCACGTATTGTCAGGAGGTTCCTCTCTCAAGAGCCCTGACCACCGGTAGCCCGGACCCTGTTCCCGATGCTGGTGGGCTACTATTTTTTATATTTTTAAATGTTTTTTTATACAATTTTGTAAAAATATTTAAAAATGTAAATTATGTGTGATAAGATGAATAAAGGAAATAATAATAAAATTGTTTATTCACCAACAAAAGCTACAGATATACATATAACAATACAAATGTTGCAAAATCTGTACAATATTTTATATAAACAAAGGTTCAATTAGTATTAAAAATAAAACCGGGCTTATAAAAGCTTAGTAAACCGCGTAGTTTGTGAAAAATCATATCTTATAACGTTCTCATTTTACGCCCAATTTAATAAATGTAATTAGGGAAATTCTTCGAGAATTTTCCAAGATTAAAAATACGTTTTATTCGGTACGCGTAACTACGTAGAATATTCTCGACTGAACGAATCCAACTGAAATCTATTTCTCTGGATTAGGAACGGAATGCGCGAAATAATTATCTTTCCCTCGCAGCATGATAGATGCCGATCACGTTTTTAGGAATTTCTGCTATTCCATTCTTCTTAATCTCCTTTTTTTTCTGTTTTAATTTAAATATTGATAGCTACTCAAACACACTTATAAAAATGTTACTGCAAAGATTTGGGCCACGTTTTAATATTTTATTAAATGTCGTCAATATAATATCTTGGGATCGATTTTACACCAATTTTGCTTAAGCAGTTTGAGTGGAAAGTTCTTTTTGATACTTTCAGCGAAGTTTCATTTCTGAGTTTTATTATCAGTCCGTCGGTAATTGATCATTATTTGATCCATTATATTTGGCAGTATACAAAATACAGATATATATACAGTACAAACAATGAACATTCAACGCTTCAATATTTATGAATACAATAGAACGCGGAACAAATAAGTTGACAGCTTGCACGTCGTGACTGCGACAAGCAGGTAACCACTCAACATGATGCTACTATAGTAAATATTTGTATGGGAGCATAAATGCCTGGAGCCATGTTCATTTTTTGTTTTACCTAACTTTACCTAACCTTTGACATAACTGCCTCACTCTTCAAAGTGTAATAAAAATGTATGATTTCTCAATCTCAATCCAAATACTTCAACAGCAACAAACGGTCGTAACTCACTCGCGCTGAGCGACAATCATTTTTATCGCGTCGATCAGAGCACAGTGAGCAATACAGCACTATTCCCACCGGCGGAGTGCTGATAGAGTTGTATCCTCAAAATAACGAGGGTCGGCTATATCCCGTATTCATTCGGGGCTACTTTTCACATTTGATTCAAGAAAATTGGTGGATTGGGTCCTCGTTGTGTAAGGAAGTACTAGGGTCTATGAAAGTTTCCTTCCTGTCAACCCCAGTGGTCACATCTGGGACTAATGATATAAATATGATTTTTTATTTGCGATGGGTTTGCTCCTGACTCTAGTCTCGGTCAGAGATGACAGAGACAAAGTCGAAGCCCCAGTGCATCTTATTTTAAAGGAAATCTCTCGCCGACAACTGGTCGACACTTCTGGTGACCAGAGGGCTGGCTCTTTCTTTGGCCAAAGAATTAGCATTGCCATCCAAAGTGCCAATGCTGCCAGTCTACCTGGGCACGTTCTCGGAGGAGTACTTTAGCTAGTGTCCCATCGTCGTCATTGATATAGGTACCTACTTAGTTTTAGTCTTAATTTTTAATTATTATTTTAGATCTATTTGTAGTTAGTATAAAATGTACATAGAAATTAATGAATTTATCATGTCTGTAATATGATGTATGAAAATATCTTGTTTGGCTGTGTTACTACCGAAGTTATCGTAAAACGTGGATGTCACTAAGATCTCAATCAGTGAAACTGGACACCGAACAGTTGTGGACCGGACCGGCTGCCGACACTGGACACATAGGATGGACAGAAATATCAATACAGTGTCAATTTACGATGTCCGAAATGGTATTCAATTTTTTTCATGTCTTTAATTCGATTAAACTGCTGAAAATGTAGAATAAGTAATTTGATTGTTTTACACAGTTACGCCAAAATATCCATTCGCCAAAACTGTCCCTACAAAAGTAAAATCAGGACGCACAAATGTGTCACCTACCCACAGAAAACAGTAACGATAGATAGATAGCGACAGGTCGACAGCTAATAGCCCATACACACCATATTAATACGTTTCGCTTCCCTAAGCCATGCCTACGATTTACTAATATATATTGTCCACATAAATATCCATGTAGATCCCACGCAGAATTGTCGAGAGGACGGTACGCACGACAACCAATCAAATTGTACAAACCCAGTTTATATGGATCTCTCATTGTACGGACAATATATAACAAAGCGAGGTCATGTTACACCGAAAAACTTTAACTTGATACGCCCAGGGTGTACCTACTACTAACGACTTTTGGTATCACGAACATGCTCGAGAGAGTTGAAGAGCGATTCCTGTGTTAGGTTTTAATCTTCCATCGTCACTGACGGTTGTCATAACAGCTAAACCTGTTGGTCCCAGCCGTCATTTGTGAGTCTTTGACAGTCGTTACGATTCTGAATCTTGTCGTGTAGTCTAAACTAAACAATAAGTGTAATCTCTCTTTTGCAAGGGGTGCAATAAAACCCAACTCGTCA
Source organism: Cerastis rubricosa (assembly GCA_949152445.1). NCBI lineage: Eukaryota > Metazoa > Arthropoda > Insecta > Lepidoptera > Noctuidae > Cerastis > Cerastis rubricosa. Next base: position 9,995,306 of record OX424547.1, read on the forward strand.
GTAAGGTTTTATAGCACTGTCGGTACTGTCTCAAAAATTAGCAACAGCACAGCAACCTACATGTGCCCGTAATGCACGTTTCCCAAGAGCAAAGTTTGCGTAAGTTGACATCTGCAACGGACATGCGTTGCGGAAAAGTTTCCTGCAAGTTTTTTAACTTAAGCTGTCAAATAATAAAGCTGTGCAAAATTACTTGCTCGTGGATATTCCGAAATACGACATATTCCGATCAGTACTTCGGTTGCTATGTGGCCAGGCGGATAGTTTATGGTTATGTATAATCATTTATCTCAGCTAGGATTATGTTAGTGGTAAATATCGAGCTGATATGATAAAGTTTCCATTGTACGTAACAGATATTGATAATATTATTATTGACAGCCCGCGGATTCTAGCGCTTCCAGAGAGAAAGGATAGGAACTATGGACATATAGGGTAGAAGAGACTTCGATGCACATAATTAGCAGTTCCGTACATTTTAACTGTGTTGAATTTTGTAGGAAATACTTAGCTGTTTTTTTTTTAAATTACCGATGAGAAATTTCTGTGTGTTTTTTAGGTTCAGAATGTTATCCTGATTACGGGGTAAGCGTTTGTGTGTTGGTTTCCGTTCAACCGTGTGTAATATGAACTAGGAGGTTGAACCCGGTTCCAAACCTTATTTCACAGAGGACTTGGTCTATTTTTGAGTATGGTAAATAAATTCGATCGGCTGCAATTAAGTATTAACAAAATCTTCCCACTAGTAATACAAGGTGTTGTTTTGCATCCTCGTCAAAATTCAGGATGTTGTCACAAAAGACATAAATAATCAATATAAATTACGGTACCTAGTAAATTATTAAAAAACACTGCGTTTTTTTGTTGTTTAAGTTTGTCAATATTTCAGAATAACCCCCTTAACGTGGTTTAGGGATTATAAAATTATCGAAAAAACGTTTGAGGTTTTTTGTTTGTGTGTAAGCGACGTTATAAGGCGGGAATCAGACGGCCCGTGTTCAAAACACAGGTGGTTCACAGTTACCGATTTCAGTAAATAAATAAAAAAAAGATAAAAATTACCTACTCATTTTATTATTAATTCGGGTCGTGAATCATTAGCATAGTTACCTCCTAGAATTTGACGAGGTTGCAAAACAACACCTTGTATAAAAGCGGACCTTGGACAACGAAAACGGTTACCACTAACTAGAAATTTAAAAAAAAACTGATGTCCCGTTCATTTTGACCGTGTAAGTATTTCAGTTTTGAAGGAAACAGCTGGTTTTTTTTAAATAACCCACGAAAAATTTCCCCTATCACCCTGTATATAAATGTAAGCATAGCTGCTGGCTCTTATCTCACAAATAAGTTTTTGCCGAAGGCCCCATCCAATAATGTAGGGGAATGCTACCTAAATCGATTTCTGATGCGTTTGAACTTATAAAGGGTACCACCGATTCGACAACCATCTGGAAATGTCTCAGCTTTCCGATTCCTGTCGAGACAGGAAGATTGTTTCAACCAAAAACTTTCTGACAAGATGAATATCGAACTTAAGATTCCTTACTTACATTCTATTAGTATAAATTAACACGACAGTTGAAATTAAAACTTTAATTAGTACTTCGGAGTTTGTTGAAAGCGACTATAACTTTGAGTCGCTATCTACGTTCCATGCACAATTGAGTCCAAGATATTTTCTTTCCGTTTTCATTTACTTACACAATGAGTTGCAGAATGTTTCTTTTTAAATTAACCGAGTTTGCATAGCGGGGTGGTTGAGATAAGCTGGCAATTGTAAGATCTTAATGAGAAAGAGAAACAATGTCTTGGCTAAAAGGCTTTTAAATCTTTGTGACCACAACAAACACTCACAGAAAACCGATGCAGTAAATGGTTCAAAAGGAAACTACATCAGAACTCTCATTCTTTATTGTACACAAAATAAAAAATAAAATCTACAAATTGCAATACTTTAGCTTATGTACTATGACGACTCAGAAATGGTTTTTCATACAGCAAACCTAGTTTCGATTGCCCGATTTTCAGAAGAGGATTTTATACATATGTACGGTCACCAACAAAACTCGCCATACATTTCCAAAATTATAAGACGTCTGAGTTTTAGAACGATCCATATTAACAGACTGGAGTAAAAGACATAACTTTATTTTCATCAATGGTTACACAAATTCGCAAAACATTTTTACATCAGATCACACTGATCAGCACAAAACTTGATGTAATATTGTTGAGTGTTAACCGACTTCTCATGTCGACTGTACCTATGTGCATATGTAGATTGTGAAAACAACTAAGAGTCTAACGTTCTGTTTCTGGTATGAAAATCAACTCAACATTTGATAACAAATTATAAAAGCGCGTGTTAACCTTTGTTTCTGAAAATTTAGTAGGGTTAAAACAGTCCAAAAAATTGTTACTTATGTTATTCATTAAATTAATGAAAAATTGTTCTTCACTATAAATATTACTGTTTTGTTTTTGTGGGCTGTTCTAACCCTACTTAATTATCTATCAAAACACCATTTTTCTTTCAGAGTACATCTCAATTTAGTACAATTTCCCTAACTCACACATTATGGTTACCTATCTTAAATTCGATAATTGTTTGACCGATGAATTCGATTTTTTTCGTTACTCAGACGTTTTATTTGGTCGAAAAACTTTTTACCGAAGTAGACATTCGACTGTTAGCCGAAATAACATTGTTCGAAGTATTATGTTTCCAAACATTCATTATACCACAGTTTCAACCACGTTTTAGCTTTTTTCCAAAAAAAAAATTCGACTCTTATCGAAAAAATGCATATTACAGAGGATAACTCATACATAAAGTAGCAAAGTATAGTTAATAAAGTTTATATGGGCCCACCGCGATAGCTTCTTCTACCAAATGAATAATTTAAGAATCACTTAAATCGGACCACGGAGAAATCACTGAAAAAAAGATTGAATTGATTTGATTTGATTGATTGCTGGTTGAATTCACCCCTTCCTTTTTCAGACGTAGGTTAAGGACAAATTATTAAACGCGTGTAAGTTTTTGTAACTGTTTGACTTGAGTTAAATATTGGCATTTCTTTGATTTTCGGTTCAGAAACCGCTTTAGTTAATACGAATTACATATCAACACATTTGAAACTATTTCCCTGATTCACATAGTATCCTTTTACTGGAAATTGGTCCTTTTCAGTACAACGGTCCAGCAATTTTACAAAACACCGCCCTTTAACTAAACATCAAAGCAGGAGCGATTCTTAATCCGCTCTCAGTCGATCGTGTTTAGAGAGGATATCCCTCGTCCGGACTATAACGTGCTAGGTATGTTCAGTTGTACAGGGTGACTGGTTAAACTAAGGACAATAATTGAAGGAAATATAGAGATAGATATTTATTTTCGATTTCTGTTCTACAATGTAAACGGACTATTCATGAAGCCGTCAACCAAGCATTCTGTACATCAATCTAAGTTACTACAGTTTTTTTTTGTGATTGGCTTCTCGCTGTTCAACCTAGGAGGTTGTCGTCTGCTTAACCGGACTATTCTGTGGGTGCCTTAAGAGTAAGGCCTCCAGCCAGGGCATAAAATCTTACAAACAAACGACTAAACGTTAAGGGCACCCCCTGTGGGGTACGAGCCTCGGCTTAGGGCGTCGCTGGTGGAGGACTGCATGGGGACAGCCTGGATCTGAATAATATCATTATTTAGGGGCTGATTTAAAACTACTGGCACAGCATCACGGGCTTGCTCGGGCGAGGGCCGGGAAGGGCATGGACCGAAACGTCGCGATGGACCTCGACAGCGAGGTCGGAAAGACGGCGGTTTGTGTCTGAGCTTTTTAAGAGTACTAGTCTCTTTACTACTCTCCTGGAGGAGTGTGATAGCATCAGCGGGAGTGACGAGGGTATGCCTCGGACGGCGTACTGTACTAATGCGCGAGGGTTCGTAACGGGCGGCCGCTGCGATCAGGGGATTACGGTGCTTAATGGCGTTATCGAAGAAACGCTCCGAAAGACGTTTCATAAAGTAAAGGACAGACTCTAGACAAATAACACCCAGCAATTTGAATAAATTTAATAATAACTTAATTAGTAATTTAGGCATTCCGGGCCATATTATTGAAAATGCAAATCAATTTTATGAGGAATTCTTTTCGGTAGTTCATGTAGAGTTCAATAATACATTAAAAATGAAAACTAAATGTATTTACCCTAAGTTTATGTTCTGTGACTGGGCAACTAAGGGTATTAGGATAAGTAGGGAGCGATTATTTGAGTTGTACGGCCTTAAGCCTTACATCAACTCGGAAACTTTTAATAAATATGTTGCAACTTATTCAAAAATCTTTAAAAACACTTGCAAGGTAGCTAAAGCCTTATTCATTAGCAACAAGATTAAGTCCGCCGATAACAAAATAAAGACGGTTTGGAAAATTATCAATAGTGAATCTAATAGAAATAAGAAAATTAATAATGATATCAGACTAGAGACTTCACGTGGTCTTTTAAGCTCTAAAAACGAAGTAGCTCAAGAATTTGTAGATTTCTTTACCAATATCCCACTTAAAACTACTGAAACCTTAAATTCCTCACCCTTGCTTTCTATTGATTTATTAAAAGCGAACGTTTCAGCCTGTCCGGTTGAGTTTCAATTTAAGCATATAAACCCCATAGCAGTCATTAAAGCTTTTAAGGAAATCAAAATCAAATTAACCGAAGATCTATGGGGAATGTCTATTAAAGTGTGTCAAGCTATTATTGACACTATAGCACCGTACTTAGCCTTAATTTTTAATTTGTGTGTGGACCAAGGGGTCTTCCCGTACCTTATGAAATACAGCAAGGTAATACCACTTTTCAAGTCTGGGGACAGTAAAGATACCAATAACTATAGACCCGTATCCGTGTTGCCGGTTTTCAGCAAGGTGTTTGAAAAGGTAATGCTTAACACCAATAAAATCTTACACGACAAACAGTATGGTTTCACCAAAGGACGTTGTACGACTGACGCCGGTGTCACACTATTAAAACACATATATACTGCGTGGGAAGAGGCACAAGATGCCATAGGAATCTTCTGTGACCTCTCGAAGGCATTTGATTGCGTAAATCACCAAACCTTGCTCTTGAAACTGAAGCATTATGGTTTAGGTAAACTTGCGCTCAGTTTAGTAACATCGTATTTGAATGATAGACAGCAGCAAGTACAAGTAAATGGTGTAAATTCAATGGGTTTAAAAGTAAAAATGGGTGTACCACAAGGTTCGATATTGGGTCCTTTCCTCTTTTTAGTATATATAAATGACCTACCCCATTTATTTAAAAATCATCCACAAATGGTGTTGTTTGCTGACGATACTTCTTTAATATTTAGGATAAACAGACATGCTACAAACCTTGACGACGTAAATAACGCTCTAATGCAGGTCCATAACTGGTTTACCGCTAACAATTTAGTATTAAATGGGAAAAAAACTAAGTGCATAAGATTTTCTCTACCAAATGTCAAATTTTGTGATACTGACATAGGATTGAATCAAGAGAAACTTGAATTTGTCGATGAAACTGTTTTCTTGGGGATCACGCTCGACTCAAGGCTACAATGGGGTCCTCATTTAACATCTCTTGCAGGACGGCTGAGTTCAGCGGCATATGCTGTCAGAAAAATCCGTCAATTTACTGATGTAGATACCGCGAGGCTAGTGTATTTTAGTTATTTTCATAGTATTATGTCATACGGTATTTTACTATGGGGACGGGCTGCAGACATCGAGTCTATATTTATTCTGCAGAAAAGAGCCATCAGAGCCATATATAACCTGCGTAGGCGCGATTCTCTAAGAGAACTGTTTAAGGAAATTAACATCATGACTGTACCTTGTCAATACATCTATGCAAACATCATGTACGTTAGGAAAAATCTGCATTTATTTATTAAAAGAGGTGACCGGCACCACTATAATACTAGAAACAGGGACCAACTAGTTCAGCCAGGTTTTAGGTTGGCTAAAGTAGACTCATCTTTCATGGGGTACTGTTTAAAATGTTACAATAAAATACCTCCCCCCATTCAACAACTGAATGAAACGAAATTTAAATCTTGCATAAAACGCACACTATGTAGGCAAGCATATTATAAGTTGAGGGATTACATTGATGATAAAAATGCTTGGCGCAATGCTGGTCCTGCTCCACAACCATAGGGGCAACCTGAATCAGTGAATTACCATTTGAAGTTATTGTGGAAGCAGCAGAAGATTGTAAAAATATATTTGCATTGTATAGATTCAATCTAGTATTATATAATTGCATAGCACATGTGTGAGTACTATGTACTGCGAAGCCACCATTTACTGAGTACCTACATCTTTCATTGACGCGAATATACCCTGGTGGTTGAGTGAATGTCATGCTCACTTAAATGTCACGCTGATGGTGGCGGGTGTGTCGGGTCATTTAGTTCCCTTCAATATGGTTGAGTTGAATGATGGCTGATACATGCGTGATGTTCGTGAACGGGCGCTGTTAGTTGTGACTGGTCATCTCTTAGCTACCACGGTTTATTTTTAATTACTTTGTTTTTGTATTACTGATTTAATCTTTTACTCTGGACGCTCTTAACTTGCCCGTATTTCTACATCGTTCTCACATATTTGTAATTTTTAACATGAATGATGTAACCAAGATTTTGTAACATATTTTGATTTAAAAGAGTGTCCATGGAGTTTCTTGCCCATTCTTCTCCATAGAGATCTACGCTTTGGAATGGGCAACTACAGTACTTTCACAAGTTTTTATGCCTTGTGACTGGGACTGTAGCTTTAGCTTAGCGTTTTTTTATTGTTTTTGACTTTCAAAAGTGCCTGTAATGGTCTAATTGAAATAAACGCTTTGAGTTTGAGTTTGAGTTTGAGTGGGCATTCTAAGGTCTACGTGTAGACTGTTATTACGGACATGAAAAGGGGCTCTCGTGACTCTACGTAAAAACCGGTTCTGCAAAGTTTTCATCCTATGGATGAACTTAGGCTTGGTGTGAGCGTACACGACGCAAGCGTACGTCATAATGGGGCGGATCACCGCGGTTTATAGGCGCAACTTGCACTTGAGTGACAACTTGCTTTTTGCCGAAATCATGAAATGAAGCCTACCCATAGCAAAGGCAGCTTGGTCGCGAGCTGCTTTCGCTCGCTGGAAGGCAGCGCTCAAGTGCTCTACAATGCGGTGGGCCTCTTGGATGCAAGAGTGTCCGGTCCTGAAGCCGAACTGCTCGTTGGGGATGAGACTCTTACCTCGGCGAAGTCTTTGAGTCGCTTATAAATAAGTCTCTCGTAGATTTTGCCGAGTGCGTTGAGGAGACTGATAGGTCTGTAGCTCGAGGGCTCAGACTTGGGTTTGCCTGGCTTGGCGAAACCGATGACAGTGGCCTCTTCCTATATTTGGAGAAACGCGTTGTTGCTCAGGGTGCCATTGAAGATGGCCGCCATTAGCACGACGAGCTGAGCGGGGAAGCGTTTGAACACCCTATTGGTGATTCCGTCGGAGCCAGGTGCTTTCCGCGGCTGAAGCTTATTAATGATGTCTTGCACTTCGTCAGCTGTGACCCAAGGCAGAAGATCATCAGGGTCTTCTACGGGGGGGAAGGCGGCTCTAAAGTCGACGATTTTTTTTTTAACACTAATTTTGGTTTTATTATCTATACTTAAATATTAGTTACAAATACATTTAAAATAATAATAAAATATGTACAATTATCAAAATTAAAGGGCGTCAAAAAATTCGTCCACATCGCTAGAGTTATCTACGCAAAAATTATTGCTTGGTAACGACTTTTTTTTGGGGAGAAAATTCACATTTTAGGATTGAAGTATGAAGAGAAAACTGATCATTATTTCCTGCATTTTTAAAGGCCACATGCGATTTTTTATCACACGTTCGTGTTTTATTAAGACAATGCATTGCCATTGTCAACTCGTAGTCACACCAGATTGTTACACCAGTATGACAAACAGGGTTTTTTTTCTCGTTTGTCACACCTCTGTTTTTTCCACACCATTTATTCCGAGCTAGTGCTGTCCTAGTTACACTTCTTAGTTAAATAAAAAACCTTCAAATTACGTTTTAAAGGCAATAAAAAAAATAAAAAATTGTTGTCTTGTAAACTTTAATTTATGCTACTGGATTCGTCCATCGTTTGCCCAGCCACCCTGTACACTACTATAATAAACTATAGGCTGTTCTGTCGCCTTCACTCGTCTCTTCCAATTTATCGTGAGTATTTCTGAGGGACCATTCGTATATCTCAAGTGATAACGCCCTCTGTTAAATTGGGATCGAGGGCTGATAGATGTTGTATTGGATTTGTGCTTATCTATGAATTGGTGCGTACAGAAACATTTACTTGTTTAAGGCATTGTTTGTCATGCCTAGATTAGTATTTGGAGTTCTCCATTTATTTTCGTCGTTGTCATTGATTGGCCTTCAATGAACGATGGCATTTTGCTTAAAGAATTAAATAATGGCCCTTATACAGTGAGAAAACCCTTTAAATGTAACTCTTTATTGCAATCCCATCTCTTTGTCTTCCTAAAATATTTTGACTCGTTGGCATAACAATAACTTTGCCTATCCGTTCTCTTTCATTACTGGCTTTAAGCCCTTTCATTTTCACAAATAAAAGTCATTTGTTCGGAAAAAGTTGGGAGGCTGTAAAAACTTGGCGGCATCGAAAGGGTTGGGGTCAACCGCCCGGAGGGGTCTGGGGGGTCTGAGCACCAACCTCTACCGTGATCACCCACATAACACCCACGACTGGGACCTTTTGTACTAATGTTTTAATAACCACTTTCTATTTATATCTTAGTAATTCTAAATCTTAAATTAAATTAAAAAGGTCTGCTCTTTTAAACTAATTATATAATAATACAAGCTAAATTCCAAAATATGCAACAATAATTTTCAGCTAAAGTAAGTACTTTCTGTTGTCATCCCAATTTGGAATAAGGTCACAACTTAAAATCTTGTTACTGCAGCTACTTCAGTCTTTATATAGATCCTTCGTCGCTTCTAAAATAATTCGTCTTAATTTCTCTGTCCAGTTGAATCTAGTTTATTACACCTTGAAACAAGTTTCCACTTCAAAAATTTATTTACTAAATCATCATTTGCTTGCTTTTTAAGTATGAAAAATATAACAAGTAAAGAACAGTTTGATAAGTATTATATTATACTGGTTTCCCGGAGGAAATTACTGACAATTTTCAACTGCCATGAAAAGGGATTGTTTAGACGTATTCACATCTAAATCTCCCCGAGGGCTGCGTGAAAACAATTCATTTTTGTACGAGGATACCCATTCCGGTTATAATAATTTATTGTCTTAAATTATATCCGCAATTCGTTAGGACCTTTGAATTAAGCCATAAAGGTCATGATCAAACGCATTATTTTCGTGCTTTTGAGTTATTTTTACAATAAGTAATTTCGTTTCAACATCCTCAGCAATAAATATGTTAACGACATACGTCCTGTAATCATTTAGGTTTCTAACATTAGGGAAAGAAATATCTGATCTATAAATATTCTCCATTTATAAGACCAGCTTCTGTGACTTTTACAGAAAGTTTACGTAGAATTCGGCTCGAAGGACCAACTATTTTTGGGTGATAAATGAATGTATTGTTTGTAGACGTTCAAAATCAAAATCATTTATTCGCTTAAATAAGGTACAGAAGGTTCTTAAAGATAAGCATATAGATCTCTTATTCTGCCATTAATTTCGGCGTGCAAATTTTACATAATTATTTATAATATTAATGACAAGTAAATTAACCTTAACGTCCCACGCGTACCGAAAATTGAATTATGCATGCAGTTAGTAAATTGTAATAAAATCAATTCCAATATTTAAAAAATAATAAAATAATATAATAATTTCATTCTAATTTGTTAATAATTAATATTGTGACAATCATTGACACACAATTCATGACCTACAACTTATAATCTAGGAACTCAAATACACTATAAAAGCATTTATCAATTAATATTTGTGTTAAAATACGTTTAAATTTAAAAAATGGGAGTGTCGTTATGGCACTTGGAAGTCTATTATACAATTTAATACACATGATATAGCTGTTGTTCGATGTTAGTGTCAGATTCGTCTTCGGTTTATATAACTTGTTGGTATTGTGTGATCGAGGGGCATAGTAACTAGTTGCTTGCTGAAAAAGACTCTTGTGTTTGAACACAAATATACAAGCTTCCAAGATATACATACAAGGTAAAGTGAGTATCTTATATTTTCTAAAGAATGGGCGACAAGAATCTATTTGTTTCAGCCCAAATATAGCACTTAAACACTTCTTTTGCATAACAAATGCTTGATCAATTTCAACACAGCGACCCCAAAGAATGATACCATACCGCAAAATAAGCGGTATGGTATACGGCAGTACGGCGGGAGGATATATAGCCGTGATATGCAGTAATTGCAGCGCTTCTTGATATCTCGCAGCTAATACGCCTCAGAGGGTAGACAAAACTATTCATTTTACCGCAAACTTCATTGACATGGCTTTTCCAAGAGCAAAACTTATCTAAGGATATTCCAAGAAATTTAACTGCGTCAGTTTCCGTCAGGACGTTCCCTCTATATACTACATTTAGTTTCAACGGTTTTGTTCGGTAGGTATGAAATTGCATAAATTTTGTTTTACTAATGTTGACCTTTAGATTGTTTGCTTCTAGCCACTCTATGGATGTTTGTAGAACTGTGTTAATTTCCTGCTCATAGGATTTTTTGTCCTCGCCTTTTATTATAATAGTGGTATCGTCCGCAAATAGTACACACTTATGATTCAGAATATTTACAAAATCATTAATGTAAAGCAAGAACAGTGGAGGGCCTAAAATACTGCCCTGTGGCACGCCGTAACTATTTAACAAAAACGAAGACTGAAATAATTCTCGCGTTTTGGATTGATCATTATAACTTGCTACTTCCACTGCTTGTACTCGATCAGCTAGATATATAGTTATAGTTAAAATACTTTGCGATAAAATGAGTATCTTTTATTTTCTTTCATATAAACAAAATGATTTTACGTGGTCAACGCCCAAGGACAAGTTATTCCCATTGCCATAAAGTCTAAGTAGCTACAAGATTTACAGTTAAATATTTATCATACAAATCCGTACCATCTAAAGACGAGGGCTCAAAACATCTTTAGCTGGAACACGCGTGTGGGTTGCAAATCCTCAGAGTATTTGTCACAAGGTAAACTGCCATTACACTGAGCCCCGTATTATTTTATAGAGTCATTTGTAATGGGGAAGAGGGAATGTTAAATTATTTCTTGTCTATTCTGAGTATTCTCTTTATGATACCTAATATTACTGTCTGGTATAATGTTGAGCGAAAATGTTTACATGCCCACATCGTACGCGGCTGAGTCAAGCGTAGACTGATTTATGTTATGACCTTAAATACCAGAACTTTTCTAAGAACGTCTGGAGATGGTCGAACCAAAAAAAGATTTATACTTTTCGAATTTGTGTAGGCCTATTATCAAATAAAAAGGTGGAATTGGTTCCAGTTTCGAAGTAGGACGAGTTGCCCCCTAATCCTGTCAATCAACTATAATGTTGGGTGGTTGACAATTGCCTTTTCAGCTCTGTAGCCCAATAATGTTTCAGTTTTAATTTTAATGTTCACCAAAATTTGTTTCATTATTGTTATACATATTTGAACAGCTTTATACAGAAATTAAAATAATACAAAAATTAATTATCGTGGCCTTATTTTTGGTAAAGCAGACGATTATAATTACGTCGAAAATATTTTATATTGTAAATAATATGAATATAAATGAATAAACGAATATAATATGAAGGACGGGACGGTGGACGTGTATCGGGCATGCCACCGTCTGGGTGAGTCCATCAGACATATTATTTCTCGTTGTTCTCGTCTGGCTAACAGCCAGTACTTGCACAGACACAACCAAGTAGCCAGAATTTTTCACCAGCAACTTGCCTTGAAATATAAACTTGTGGAATCTGAGGTACCGTACTACAAGTATGTACCCGACCCAGTTCTCGAGAAAGACCATGTCACGCTGTACTGGGATCAGTCTATCATTACTGACAGGACTATTTTCGCCAATAAGCCTGACATAGTGGGGATAGCTGATACCAATCAGCGCGCCTCGTAATGATAGTCGATGTTACCATCCCACCTGAAGGCTGAGAAAGAGAAACAAATAAAATATCTTGACTTCGCACACGAAGTTGTCAGCATGTGGAATGTGAACTCGGCTATAATTGTGCCGATTGTCGTTACGGCCAATGTCCTCATGGCTAAAAGCCTCGACGAACAGCTGTCGAAGCTCTCACTTGGCAGTTGGATTAAGAGCCAGATTCAGAAGGCAGTACTCTTCGATACGGCCCGCATTGTGAGCAGGTTCCGCTCTCTGCAGCCCTAACCACCGGTACGTTTCTATAAGAAATATGTTAAAAAAAACTATGCTGCAATATTAAAGGAATTATTATAATTATTTCTTTAAAAAAAAAACATAGTCTTGACGCGCGCCGTCAATCTGTCAATCTCAAATTATGATTTTATTTGGCAATTTTCTAAAATTAAAAGTTTTAATTCTTTCATCCGTACATTTGTTTGACACAAATATTTAGAAAACTGGCTCTGAAAGAAACTCTAAGGCGGGCTACACAAAAAATCTTAGAAGCTATTCAATAAATACTGGATGCTCCAAATCTCGACCTTACATGCGCAGAAATAAAAACAAATTAGTATAACTTTCCGCTGAGATAATCGGAGATTTGTTACATTATTTAGCAGTACCCACATAAATAAGGAATAAACTGGCGTCATGAATAAACAAGATAACTCGATGCTACAAAGTCTTGCGGGGAGAATACTTTACGGTACTAATATAATATTATACTCTCCCTGTACGACTAGTACGAGTACCTGCGTATACAGGTACTTCTTACTACCTGCGGGAATGTACTTCATTTCGTATCTATATTTAAATACCTGCTGATAGTGTATACAATCACCCTTGTTGATTAAGTGGTCACAAGCACGAGTGCTGAGCATGAGGTCCTTAATTCAAGTCGATGCCAGCAGGCTCGATCCCTAATTCATGGGTTTACCATAACTGGCAAAATGTGGATGTACCTACTATAAGCTACATCTGCGTAGTCCTTTGGAGAATAACAGGGGTGATGTTATGTTACACATAATAAGTACATAATGTGCCCATTGCTGGGATTCGGGACTCCTCTCTGTGAAAAGGAGTGGATCGTAATCCACCACACAGCCCCAGGAAGAATTGGTATCCACTAATTCAAACAATTCAATTCAATGTCCACAAAAATTTGGTTCTAACACAAACATAGTTTTTGTAATGGTAATGGACGGCACGGTTGACGCAGTGGTTGAGCGATCGACTGCTGCGCTGCGTGTCATGGGTTCGATCCCCGCACGGAATAAATATTTGTATGGCCTACAGATTGTTGTTCCGAATGTGGCTGTTTGTGTCATCATCATCATAATTTCACCCCAAAAAACGTCCACTGCTGGACATAGGCCTCCCCCAAGTGTCGCCACATTGGCATTTTGGGGGGTTTTACCATGATCGCCATGCTTGGCACAGGCGGGTTGGCGATCGCAGTACGGTTGTTACAAAAGCACAGAGAACGCTGCTGCCCATTCTCTGGCAAATTTCCTAGAGCGGGGCAAAGTTTAAAAAAAAATGTGTTTTCCTTCAATGTTAAAAAAATAAAAAAGCTGAAGACCGTTTTAGTGACTGTTGTTTAACTTCGTTTTTGTAGTAGTACTTGTCTAATGCAAAAACGGCATACAGTTACTAAAGTTTAACGTTACAAGGATTAATGATCTGGTCAAGATCGACTCTGTATGCGACGTACTCCTAACCGCTCAAATGGGAAATATTTAGCTTAGGGGCGGTATGGGGACCCATGTCAAATGATATGTGATAAATGTAGCGCAAACTTAATCAGATTTTCCCCCTGAAACCACGATTCAATATACCAGATTGATATATTAGAGATTTTTTATATATATAGATAGATTTTTTTTCAGACTTTTTTTTATTTTCAATTAAAAATTAAACGGCTGTTAAAGTGATTAATTCAAAAGGGTAGATATAACTTTAACGAAGCACATCACCTTAAAAGGAGTAGGTAACTTTCTGGAGTCTGAAACTTTATAGGAGTCACAGCTTTCGCACAAATACTTACATAAATCTTGAAGCTGAGTCGTCGTAGTTCCATTTTAGAGTTGAGCTTCTAAACTAGCGAGCTTTTCGTACTAGTTATAAGGTATAAAACTTACTACATAAAGACAATGTACTTTATACTCAAGAACAAAACCATAAACCCACATTTTCGAAAAAAAATCGCCACATTATGACAAAAATACAGTCATGAACACATAACATTGAAAGTATTCTTTTGCGAACGATTTTAAAGACACTATTTTCTATAGAAAGAAGATTATTTTTAATCGGTCGTTAGCAAGTTCTATCATAAAAAAATATAGTTTCGCTTCACGGCTATCATTATAGGTAACTGTTTGCACAGCAGCTCTAGCGCTGTTTCATCCCGCTGTTCTAAAGGCCGTAACCCTAGGTTATTTCCTACTATCAGATCATAGCGTTAATCTAACTAATAAAATCTTCTTACTACTTGTACTACAAATATAATTAATATTAATGAGCTAGCTTTCAGGCGGTTATCTGCCATGTTCAGCGCAATGATAGTCGGAAACTTCGTCAATTTATTACGATGGAAAAAGTCGTTGGAACAAGGAAAGTTGCGCAAGAGGTAAGTTAGAACACTTTTAGTGGACTGGGAGGAGACCATTAATAGGACCCTACCACGGAATTCAGTTGTGAAATTTTGTGACGCAAGACAAAGGATGATGGAGCAAAATAAACAAGATATTGAAGATGCACGAGTCAGTTTAAAGCTTGCGGGAGACTATGTAAAGTTGTAAATACAAGCACAATCAATAGGCAATTTCTTTTTTTTTAGATAACCTTTCTTTCAACTCAACAAGATTGCAGTTATAACCTAACTTCATAACAACCGTTACAACCTCATTGAAAACATTCTCAAAAACATCTTCTTATAAATGGTTACAGTTTGTACGGTCAAGGACAGCTCTTTATGTAAAACTTCATCGAAAACGTACAAATTTCTAAAATGGCCTGATGGGCCGACAATCGTCCACTAAATCCCCAGTCACCAGGGTATGCAAATACTTCAAACAGACTTCTAATTCCCAAAACCACTCTTTTCCTTTGTTTTGTTTGAAACTGCCGAAATTTAATGAACTGTCAAAACGATCAGATATCACATAATAAATACCATAAAGTAATATTTATACGCAATAAAATGTCACAATTATTGTTGGAAGATGTCCTCAGATTATTAGCTGCCGAGCTGTTCGTTATGGGAACATTATTACTGGTATCTTTGATGCCGAACACTTCAGAGGTGGAGGAATAACTGCTAATATAAAAGTTATTAATGTATATCCAAGAGGTTTTACGAACTGATTTATGATATTGTTGATATTAGAGTATACGTATCCTACCTCTTAAGTTTTAAACAGAACTTGGGTTGGATACGATCCTTTTCTGCCTAGCCTTGTCCCAACTATCATCATCATCATCATCATTTCAGCTGAAAGACGTCCACTGCTGGACATAGGCCTCCCCCAAGTGTCGCCACATTGATCGGTCCCGTGCGACTCGCATCCAGCGGATCCCCGAAACCTTCACCAGGTCATCGGTCCACCTAGTGGGAGGCCTTCCAACGCATCGTCTCCCGGTTCGCGGTCGCCATTCCAGAACCTTTCGGCCCCATCGGCCATCTGTGTGTGTGTCCCAACTATGTTGGGATCGAATTCTTTTCTAACCGTATACAGCTGAATACCAGTATTTTTCATGGGGCGACTGCCTATCTGACCTCCCCAAGCCAGTCAAATCAAATCAAATCAAAATATTTTTATTTTACATAGGCCTACAGGGGCACTTATAAAACGTCGACAAAAAGGTGCTCGGTTCGGGTTGGTCGTTTCCTATGGAGAAGAACCGGGAAGAAACTCCATGGTAACTGGATAACACGGATTCACTTTCGGGCTTCTGACTACTCGTAACGACTGTCATACATCTACAAATGACAGCTGAGCCCAACGGATTAACTTGCTTTCGGACCGAACTTGGTTTAATGTAAATGTAATGATGTTCCTCCTTTCACGGACCGAAGCACTACTTAACCATCCAGATGGACCTGTGTGGCTGTAATTATTTAGCAACGAGGTAGAATACAATTAATTCTAAAAATCACATGTAAAGCCTTCATGCATGTAATGCTATTCGGTAGCAAAGCTAGACCGAAACAATTACAGCAAAATCCCAGCACAAAATAGTCAAGAGTACACAAATCAAAATAAATGACCGCGCCAGCGTCGGTCGTTTATTCGTCTATTCACACTGAAAACTCTCCGGTTTCAGTTTTATTTAGGTTTTAACAAAAACCTCGCTTCCATTTGTTTGTCAACTACTTTTAGTATTAACATAACAAAAAACGGAGCCATTCAATCAGTAGATTTGAAACGCTACAGTTTTATGTTCTTTGACACGAGAGAAACGATTCATTTCTTATACATTGCCGGGTTAGTAGATGAAACGTATTTTCGCTAAGCTATTAACCTTGATCAAAGAAAGGACAAACGTCGTTCAGTATCCGTGTACGCGGGCAAAACTGTGTCGTTCCACAGTAATGGGGTTTTTGTGTTGCATTCCATCCCGAAACAACGAGTTTTCCTCTACAATACCAAAGTACACACTTACATATAAAAGCATAAAATACTACAACGCAAAATGACCTCGAAATCATTTAGTCGAGCGTTGTGCTAAATATTTTCGTACATTCCTTTTAATTAAATTCCTAACGGGACTTACACGGATTTTCCGATTTTCCTTTGCGTCTGTTTACATAAAATGATAAGAGCATTGTTTTTCTCTTTATACAATGCAAGAAGCCAATTCCATATTAGAGTCGCCAACATTACGGTCACGTTCGAATATTAATTTCCTTTATTTACAAACTCGTTTTAAAGTTTTGCAACTACAGTTGTGGTCGTAAATAAGTATGAAATATGCCATACAAGTTTATTCTCATTTTAAAGTAAACCAAGTCCGGTTGAACGTTCCTTATATCATAATGTCTGACTTTATGGCTGTTTGGTAGCTATGCCATAATCACGGTAGTACTGGGGAGTTGGACAGAAAGATTGTTGGTCGGTTCGTAAGCAATTATTTAAACTGGCCACTTGATTTCAGCAAAACTGGAGAAGTGATATAACGCCCTTTACAATGAGATAAAAATAAAGGCAATTTATCCGTACAAAAAGACAAGTAAGTCATACTAACACTATATGGGTCCATGGTCTGAACAAAAAGTTTGAATTCGAATTTGAAAAACAACAAGCCTCTCTCTACAGTCCTATAAATAAGTAATCCAGCAGCACCTTGTATGAAAGTATAATATGTCAGGACTGGAGTAAATCCATTAATCTGCTAATAATAATTACGTTAACCAGGAACTCCATACGAAGCTCCAAAGATTCCACGAAACGAATGAATATTACATTATGTAATTTATAAATCTTTTAGACCGCGTGGATTACGAGAAATTAGATGTATGAAAATAAAATCCTTATACGCACCGTATAAAACAACGTAATTCGCAGGGCTGCGCAGCTGCTCGGCCTTTGTAAGGAATGCATCCTTAACGTAACGTAACGAGACATCATCTGCCTAGACTTTGTACTTATACTCATAGTCTTTGTCAGTCATACCTCTGTTCTAGTTCATTCCCAAACCATACTTCGCAATTTAAACCGGGTACTAGTACATCATCATCTACCTAGCATTTTCTAGCTAACTATGTTGGGGTTGACTTCCAGTCTATCCGGATGCAGCTGAATACCAGGTTTTACAAGTACCGACTGTCTATCTGACGTCTAATTTTTTAACAGGGCACTTGTACAGTTATCTGGAGGACCTACACTAGTAGCAAACGCTTCCAATGCATTTCCTATTTCTAAAATCTTTAACAAGATTGACGTAAGCTTTTCGCTTTTCGGTACATACAAGTACAGGTACAACGATGGATAAAATGCCAACAAAAAGAAATTAAGAGAAGAATTTTAGAGAAAAAAATATAGCAAATTGTAAACATACCGACCATAGGAACACCAACGATCTTCTACCTAGTAACAAGTCTTTGCGTTCGTAACAATTATAATATGTTAATATAATCTGAAGTGTTCAGGACCATTCTTTCATAAGCTCATAGAAATTCATTTCGATCTAACTTCCCAGATGTGGCACTTCATATCACGTTGTAAGATTATTTTATAGACAAGAATATAAATATTACATATAACAAAAAATGTTGAAATCTAGAATATTTCTCGTGCCCATATCTTGGGGACAGTTTACTGACTTATCTCACAGCCACGCCGCAAATATCTAGACCCGGCCTAATGTTACTACTTACTGCCTAAACGCAAATATCTGGACTTAGCACAAATACTCAACCGAGAACTATTTGTTACGCCCAGGCGCAGAAAATCTGTGTATTTGGTTAGATAACCAGCAAAGGATAGTTACTTTGTTACATTTACTTTTTTTCGGGTCAGAGCATATTTGTGTAAGATTTGTCTCCAATCGATCTGCTACTCCTTCTGTAAACTACAGGTGTACACGGTTAAATTACTGCTACACCCTATTTCTTGATCAATAGCCTTGTACGAGCGACTGCCTATTTGACCTCCACAATTCAGTTCGTGCTGGGTAATACGATACCGCTTGGTAAAAACTGGCTGCCAGACTTCCGAGCTTCTGACTACTGATAACGACTGCCAATGCCTTAACGTGCTTTTTGAGGCACGAGTACATCCCTGTCAACATTTTTTCTACGCTTTATTGTAACAGGCATAAAACAAAGAAAAGATTGCCGAAAGTCTCAGCGATAAAACAAGCCAATAATCTATTTATTACATGGAACAGCACTTAGCTAAGCCACTTTTGTGGCAGACACTCACTTTACCTTCGATGGAACATAAATCAATCAATTACCTTGTGTTTTGGACACTAAAATATTAGATCCTACTCGGTTACTGCGGTAAATATGCTCGTAGTCGCAGTAGTTATGGGTATTAATTTTATCTTTTTTTTTGGAACATAATCGTTGAACTTTAATCAGTATTTGAAGGAGTTTATCACGAGTTGAACTTAAACATCTCTCTCACATCTTCATCATCATCTGCCTAGCCTTTTTCAAAACTATCTTGGGGTCGGCTTCCAGTCTAACCGGATGCAACTGAGTACCAGTATTTTACATGAAGCGATTGCTTATCTGCCACAACCCAGTACATGCTTTCCGAGAGGCACGGAACTTAAACATCCCTCTATCTATCTCTATAAATAAAAAGAAAAGTCCTGAGTGACTGATTGACTGACTCATCAACGCCCAGCCCAAACCCTTGGACCTAAAAAGACGTAAGAAGAATGAAATTAAATGTTGAAGTTTTTGAGCAAAAATAAATGAATACGTATTTCGTCGTTTTTGGAAATTCAACCCCATTCAGGTGAAAAGGGGTGCAAACATTAGTAAAACAGAAATGGTCTGATTAGCTTGAAATTTACTATTTGTGTTTCTTGATAAACACGAATTTCAACTTTTTTGAAAATTCCACCCTCAGACGCGAAAGGGGACGCATTTTTTATTTTTGTTTTGAAGTGTTAGCACGTTTGTCACTGATAACGAAAATGAGGTCAAAATGAAAATCCAAGAGGGCGCTGAGGATAGCTTTTGGTTTTTTCTTCACGGGTGTCGTTTTCGTGGACTTCCGGGTAACGCTGATGACAAAATGAGAATTTTCTTTGGCGCCATATTGGATTTTCATTTTGACCTCATTTTCTATGTGAAAATAATGAAATTTTAAATAAACAATGTTAACATCCTCTACTAGGCTATGGCTGGTATTTTGTATGTAGTGGTATCGTTCAAGTGTGTTTCTATGTTATGTTTCACACTCAAAATCGAGTGTGGACATACAGAAAGCAAAGATAATAGAAATCTCTATTCTTATCCATAGGTGCTTTCTTTGAACCAAGCTATCTGGAAACACTGGTTTCTATGAACAAAGATTTCTGTCAACAAGCACTGTTGACAGAAACGTAAAGTACCTATGGACTGAGATATCCACGAACAATGTTTTCTATCAATAAAGTTTTCGGCGAAACGTGCTGTGATGCTGTCTATGAAAAAAGATTTCTATTGAGTTTGCTTTCTGTATGTAGTAGTATCGTACAAGCGTGTTTCTATCTTAGGTTCCACACTCGAGTGAGAACTCTTTCTCATATGGGCTGTTTTATGTTGTATGCTCCAAAATGAGTTTTTTTTTTGTGAATGGCATCTCGCAGTTCAACCTAGGAGTTTGTCGTCTGCTTAACCGGACTATCCTGTGGGTGCCTTAAGATTATGGCCTCCAGCCAGGGCATAAAAACTAGCTTACAAACTAAGCGACTACACACTAAGGGCACCCCCTATGGGGTGCGAGCCTCGGCTTAGGGCGTCGCTGGGGGAGGACTGCATGGGGAAAGGCTGGATCTGAATGATATCATTATTAAGGGGCTGATTTAAAACTACTGGCACAGCATCGCGGGCTGGCTCGAGCGAGGGTCGGGGAGGGCATGGACCGGGACGTCGCGACGGACCTCGACGGCGACGTCGGAAAGACGGCGGTTTGTGTCTGAACTTTTTGAGAGTACTAGTCTCTTTACTACCCTCCTGGAGGAGTGTGATAGCATCAGCAGGAGTGACGAGGGTATGCCTCGGCCGGCGTACTGTACTAATGCGCGAGAGTTCGTAACGGGCGGCCGCAGCGATCAGGGGATTACGGTGCTTAATGGCGTTATCGAAGAAACGCTTCGAAAGACGTTTTATAAACTGAAGGACTGTGGGCATTCTAAGGTCTACGTGTAGACGGTCATTACGGACATAAAAAGGGGCTCCCGTGACATCGTTCATCCATAGGTTTGCATCCTATGGATGAACTTAGGCTTGGTGTGAGCGTACACGACGCAAGCGTACGTCATAATGGGGCGGATCAACGCGGTATAAAGGCGCACTTGCACTTGAGTGACAACTTGCTTTTGCCGAAATCATGAAATGAAGCCTACCCATAGCAAAAGCAGCTCGGTCGCGAGCTGCTTTGATGTGCGCCGCGAAAGACGGGTGGTTGTCGAGAATAACTCCTAAGTACTGGCTTGCTTGGCTTGCTTCTCCCAAGGGATAGGCTTACTGTACATAGTGATTGGGTTGAGCGCGTATGGCTTATTTCTACGCGGTTTAGAAAAGAGAACTGCCTGGCTCTTGTTGGGGTTCACCTCGATTCTCTGGAACCAAGCGCCTTAGACGTTCGCTGAGGTTTGGAGGGTACTGTAGATAGCGTCATGACTGCGGCCAGTGTAATAAATGGCCGACAAAAAGTCTGGTATGATGAGCACGAGACGAACTGGCACTCCCAGTTTGTACAGATTGGTTGTGCCAGACTTCGTCGAAAGCCTTTGCTATATCGAAGAACAACACACCCGTCATTGCTCCTCGCTAGAAGCCAGCGCTCAAGTGCTCTACGATGCGGTGGGTCTGTTGAATGCAAGAGTGTCCGGTCCTGAAGCCGAACTGCTCGTTGGGGATGAGACTCTTAAGCTCGGCGAAGTGTTTGAGTCGCTTATACATAAGTCTCTCGTAGATTTTGCCGAGTGCGTTCAAGAGACTGATAGGTCTGTACCTCGAGGGCTCAGATTTGTGTTTGCCTGGCTTGGCGAAACCGATGACAGTGGCCTCATTCCATATTTGGGGAAACACGTTGTTGTTCAGGGCACCATTGAAGATGCCCGCCATTAGGCAGGACGAGCTGAGCTGGGAGGAGTTTGAACAAACTATCGGTGATTCCGTCGGAGCCGGGTGCTTTCCGCGGCTGAAGCTTATTAATGATGTCTTGCACTTCGTCAGCTGTGACCAGAGGCAGAGGATCATCAGGATCTTCTACGAGGGGAGAACGGCTCCACGTTCGACGAATGCGGTCACCTCATCGAGATGTCGCTTGTTTACTGGTTGAGAGCTGGGGGAGCACTGGGACTCCAGGCTGTCGGCTAGGCATTCGGCCTTCTCAGAGTCGTTGAATGCGACGCTCTTATCGGGTCGGGTTCCAGAGTGAGCTCTGCGTTTTAGTCATTTTAGCCTCAAAAAAACACCGCAAACGTCATTTACAAAGAGGTGATAGTATAATTCATTATTAATATAGGTTTCTGGGAGCAAACAAGTTTTGTTTAATGAGTCTTTCTGAATTAAAAAAATATTGTAAGCGAGCTACCTTACAATTTAAATTTACACCATTAACTACATATATCGAAATGCGTGGATGGATGACCGTGGATGCGTGGATGGATGACATTTGTAATACGTTAGCTCGGAAGACATGTATAAAATGAATTCTAGTTCAACCCATTTAGGTCACCAAAAATCTAAAATAAAATAAAACACAGTAATATACTTTTTTCTAACTAGAATGAATTCTCTGGCTTCTTTCTTTGAAAATTGATAAATAGTTGTGTGATAGTATGTTCTTTTACAACGGGCGAAGTCGCGCGCAACAACTATTATCTATTACATTTGAATTACTATTTTCGACATTATTTTGCGGGGGTTACGCACACGTCGGAAATCGCCGAACTCCACGTGGTCGAAGCCGCGGGCGGAAGGTAGTATGAAGTAATTCACACTGTGACTATTCGCTTGTGATACAGTTTTATACTAGTACTTATGAGAGGATAGCGAATTATTTCAAAGGCAACCAAACCATCTTTACAATCTACAATTTCTAACCTGTGTTCACTATTAACTTACTTTGTATGGTTGTCTCATATTTACGAATAAATAAATTATTATTTAACAATATATACATTATTTTTATACTGTCTAAAATTACTAATTTCTAACAATCCTACTAGCACCAAAATAATGATATTATTACAGTAAAAATATGTTTTCGGTTACAAAGCAAAGTTTTGTTAACATGAATAAAAAGATGTTAAAAAAACATGAAGAAAATTCTATGAAAACTTGGGACATATTTTTGCCAACAAACAAGGCTATATTTGCGAATCCTTAGGTCGGTAAAAACAAAATTCAGGCGCCCTTAACGATCCTATCTAGAAAGTTGGAGGCTCGAAACTTGTACCAACAACTGCCAAAACAGGATTTGTGCAAAAAATTACAGACAAATCCCGTGAGCATATAACTACATCTTACTTAGACTACAAAAGTTTGGCTGGATGTTTGTTACTCAATCGCACCAGAACGGCTGAACGAAACTGGATGAAATTTGGTACAGATATAGAACATAGGGTACTTTTTAATCCTGGAAATACGACCCCATGGGCAATTCCCGAGCTCCACGCGGACGGAGCCGCGGTCATAATATTGTATTATAAAAATTAAAAAAAAAACGATGGAAGTTTGTTGCTCAATCGCGCCAGAACGGCTGAACGGATTTGAGGTAAAACTTGGCACAGAGATATGTTATTTAATTTTACTTTTTTTTTTATTTATTTTATTTAGGTAACCAACAGCGATAAATGAAAATATTTTACAAAATATGCGTGTTACAGTTGTTATGCCAATTATAGGTTTCCCTGTATAACTGGGATGGGTGTGTAATATATGCCATAATAACAGATAATATATTATCACTTGAAATAACGTTCACATGATATAATTTTCATATACTATAAAAACAAATAAACTAATTTTATGTGATCTAATATTACATTTCATATAAACTTCTTTTGCTCTAATAACATTTAGTATAACGTTCAGATGACCTAATTTTCATTTTATCTAATTTTCATATTTACTCATTTTCTGCCCAAATTCTGTAGTAAATAAGTAAATATCAGACTACATCATACTTTTATAACCTCATCTAACCCAAATGATTCACCAACAATAGAAGGGATATGGCGCTAATGGTCATGGTTCTAACCTAACCTAACCCAGATGGTTCACCCACAATGGTGGAGATCTGGGGCCCGACGGCCGCTGCCGCGGCACGCTCGCTTTGCTCCCTCGCCTTCGAGCGCTAATGGTCATGGTTCTAACCTAACCTAACCCACATGATTCACCAACCATATAGGGGATCTGACACAGGAATGTATGAGGAATAATATACGAACTAAATACTATACTAACTGAATATTAGTTCAAATGTGCATTATAGAAAAGGTTTATTAGACCATATAAAATTAGGTAAACTGAAATTATATCAATAATTCATTACATCATTTCATCGTTATACTAATCAAAAATTATATCAAATGAATATAGGTCAAATGATCATTAGAACTTTTGTTATTATATCTAAAGGTAAGCACCCAACTGGGTTATATGTATAATAAATGCGAACGGACTAATGCCAGATATTTCCAATTAAACAATAAAATCAAATTGCAATACAATACTAAACTAAGGTTAAATTTGACAACAAAATTAAAAAAAAAAAGTTTAAATAATAAAAAAAAGATAGAAGAAGAAAAAGATTGGTTGCCTGTCATTTATCTTCACTTATAACTTTGTAACAGCACATAAGAACCATTTTTCTCACACTTATGCAACAGAATATCCACGCGAACGAAGTCGCGGGCAACAGCAACTTATGTATATGTGGTTGTGCTTATATCTGTAAATTTATAAGTAAACCTCATTTTAATATTACTAGGTACTATGAAAAGTTAGTGCTTCAATATTCTTCGCTGGAATATATTAATATTGATAATGATATTCATGGTATTTAGTTGCTAGTATGCGTGTTGTTTGTAATAAAAGCTATCCCTTATGAGACATTGAATTTCTCCTTCGTTGAGCCTTAACATAGAACTTTGACCTTCAGCCGTATGATAAGCATCCAGTCAATCACAGTTATCTTCTTCTATACCGTTAAAGGGAGGTTATGAATAATAAAGAGGTAATTTTTCAGAGATGACAATAAAGATCTGAACAAGGAAGATTTCAGCGGTACAGGCATGACGCCTTATAGACCTCCATTTAATTCCATCTCACAAAAATCACCATCCCTTTTACACATTTCGTTTATTCTGCTGTGGAATGACTTGATCAAATCCCTTCCGTCGTTTCCACAACTGCGATTTGCAACCAGTAGCGAATTAAGAATGTTTATTCCTTGTCCGCAACCAGTTGTGAATCAAGAAAACTTTTCCCTTAACCGCAATTTGGTTGCTAACAAAAAATAAGACGATCGCAAACTTACATAGTTGCAATGGGAGAAATGTGTTTCTTAATTCCCGGCCAGTAGCTAAGAAATTATTTAAAAAAAAAATAACGTCTCAATGTCAATCTACGTACATTTTACTTCACACAACAAAAACATAACAAAATAAAACATACTGCTTTAAGCTTTCACGGTTAATAACTAAACTTTTCATCATCATCATCATCATTTCAGCCCAAAAGACGTCCACTGCTGAACATAGGCCTCCCCAAGTGTCGCCACATTGACATTTTGTGGGGTTTTGCCATAATCGCCACGCTTGGCAGGCGGGTTGGCGATCACAGTACGGTTGTTACAAAGGCACAGAGAACGCTGCTGCCCATTCTCTGGCAAATCCCTTAGTCGGCTCTCACGACACCCACGGGAAGATATGGGATGGTGCTATTCTTTACGTCCGGCACCATACCTACTGAGCTACTACTAAACTTTTACTGTTTCTTATTCTCCAGTCATCCCACGATCATGGCGCTTGCAACAGCGGTAAAATATCGGGAGCTCACAATAATTGATATTGAAGAAAGATATCCCGTACCTAAGTGACAGTGTAAGTTTTGATTTGAACAAAGTAACAGGGCAGTAAGGAGAGGTCGATAACAAAAATGTTGTTCATTGCATTTTGTTCTATAGGTAATATTAGTCCGATCAAAACAGACATTTCAATTAACAAAAACTCGGATCAAGCTGAATTTTGGTAAAGACCTTGGGTACACCAGTACAAATAAAGTGTCAAAAGTCCCCATCGATCCTATGTGTACTAAAAAAGTTATTCGAAAACTGCTATTTTTCTGAAAAAACTTACTGTTTTAGAGAAAAATCCAATAAACCGAAAATATTGATCTTTGACCTCGAATAATCTATAGTTCCGAGTTTTGGTTTGGTTGATCAATAGCTATTTTATGTCTAATTTGACCGGACTAACAAAAAAAAACTTAAACGACAACTGGAAATGTAAAGACGTGCCAGAAGTGTTAACAAGACATTGTTTTTTCCAGTTTTCGTATAACCACGCGGAATCCCTCATCATTACTAAATATGGCTTATCTTACAGATACGAGTAACTCCTGTTCTTCAAAATCGACTCAGCAGTTGATCAATACAGATAAAATCATAGGCTTAATCCCATCTATACACTTGACACACTGTAAAAAGAAACCAATAGTGTTATGAAATAACCTTGCTAGTAAAAAAAAACATGCCATTTGACATAGTTAGTACTTAGGTACACGTGTTCCGATTTATTGTCCTTAGGGTATACTCAGGATACTGGAGCGCTTTTACGTGTTCTAACGATGCTAGGCTCGGATTTTATGTACAACCTATGTAAAAAGGGTCTCGGTCGGAAGGTCCCGTAAAAGCATACTAAATTAGTTCCAACTGATGGCTTCTTAGGCTTCTTACATAAGACAAAACTTCGTTCCTACCAGATTAATTATTTAGATGTTTTCTTCATAATTTTTCAGGGTCTTTTCGGAGAAAATCCACGCATGCTCTGTTTCTCTATATAAAATTTAACATAATAACATTAGTTAGCATAAAAAAGTGATATTGTAGACAAAACGCAACCGTTACGTTCATATTTCCTTGAAAGATGCATGAATTTTCGTACGGAATTAGTTTATTAAGAAAGATTTTATCGACGAAGTGCGAGCGAATTAGTTTTAGCAACCATTCGTTACGCAAGCTTTTGTTACGCAATCGCAAAGAACATTGGAAACATATTCAACATTGAAAATCGTGCATAGTAAATCTTATACTGCTTCACCAATGCTTAGAAAACCAAATGTCACATCGATTTCTACAAAAAGTTCTTTTTTATAGAGCATCGTCTTTGCCACTAATACCTGTCTGCCAGTTTATTTCTGAAACACATGTCATAATAGAAACCGGGCAAAATTTAAGAGGGTACAGCATAGCGAGTGGCAATGGCAATTATATTTGACTAGCTTTGCCCGCTACTTCGTCAAAATCGGACCAATCTTTCCAGAGATTAGCCAGAACAAACAGACAGACAGACAAAAATTGTAAAAAAAAATATTTTGGTATTTGTACTATATATACATTCATATAAATGTAGTAAAAAGCGGTTATTTTAATATTACAAACAGACTCTTCAATTTTATTTATTTGTATGTATGTATGTATTGTATAGATGTATAGATTAAAGTATGTGTTGGCTTTGCCACTGTATAAAGTAAACGAGACCACTTAATAACACATGTCTATGTACCTGTGATAAGTAATTTATGTATTACAGTTACCAGCACCTGCTTTACTTTATGATCTTTTAATTACATACTCATATAGGTAAAACTATTATGTGTTACGGTCTCCATGTATAAATTACAAAGCGTTTTCTTTTCATTTGCTTTATCCTTTTATTCTAGCTAACAAAATTAAATTTTAATAGTAAACCTATAGAGCCTGCGCTAAGAAGTGTGTTCTACAAAAAAAAAGATGAATATAAAATGAGCTTAGTCCTCAAAATTTCGTTGAGCCCAGAAACTTTTTAATCAATTTTAAAATTGTGCTATAAACTGATTATGTCTTTATTCAACAACTTTTGTTTACAAGTTTTTGAACTATAAGTAGAAGATTAAATATTGATAATAGCGATGCGACGAAATAACCCATTTATTAAAACTAGCTGTCCCGCGCAACTTCGTCTGCGTCACATTTTCCCCGTTTTTGCAACATTTTTCATTGCTGCTCCGCTCCTATTATTCGTAGTGATGATATATAGTCTATAGCCTTCCTCGATAAATGGGCTATCTATCACTGAAATAATTTTTCAAATCGGACTAGTAGTTCCTGAGATTGGCGCGTTCAAGCTAACAAACAAACTCTTCAGCTTTATAATATTGGTATAGATTACAATGTTTTCACACCTTTGAATGTATTTATTTTGTATATTACATATGTACAAACTACAAATAAATATAAAATCAAAATAAAATATGTACAAGTATCAAAATTACAGGGCGTCAAAAAATTCGTCGACATCGCTGTCGACAGGAAAAGTGCCCAGAAGGCTGGCCGCATTGCCACGTTGGATGGCAATGCTGATTCTTTGACCAAAAAAGAGGCCAGCCCTCTGGTCCCATGAAGCGTCGACCAACCGCTTGGCGATATCTCGAAACACAAGATGGGCACTCAGGCCCCATGGCCCTAGTGGCCCTAGTTTTCAACCCGAAACGGCTCAAATACATAGTTACCAATTAAATTATTGTATTTGCGCCGTTTAAGGTTTTCAGCGCCTGCAGCAACCGCCCCAGCGCAGCTCACCGTGTTAGGAAGATGGGATGGCGCAAGGGTGTCGACGCAAGTCGCATCCCACATGTGTAGAATGGCCACAGGTATGTCTAGTTTAGACCGAATATCTGTGTAGCATGCCTTGGTTTTTCGTTGTAAAGGGTTGGCTTATTGCATGTTTAAAGTATGACTGCCGTGCAAGCTGTGTATCCACAAAACTTCTCCAATCTCACCGAATTAACCAGCATCACTACATGTTACAAATAAATTAAAACATACTCCAAGTCTGAGATAAACATTGACAGCTAACAACCGCCAAAGGTTTGTAAGTTAACCCAGGTGGTCCCAAACATTATTGCTTTACTCCTTTTCCAGTGTGGGAAAGAGATGGCGCTAGACATTCTGTATAGCTTCGTCTCCTTCGCACAATGGAATAAGAGTAAAACAATACTGCTTTAAGACGTCATGGTAGGCCAGCAGGTTAGGTACCCCAAATAGACTCAATCATCATCTGCCTAACGTTTTCCCAAACAATCTTGGGATCGGCTTCCAGTCTAACCGGATGCAGCTGAGTACCAGTATTTTACATGAAGTGACTGCCTATCTGACCCCAGTTACTGGGTAATACGATATACCCTGTGGTAAGAATGTATGTCAGACTTTCGGCTTCTGACTACTCGTAACGACTGTCAAAGATCTACAATATACAGCCGGGACCAACGGCTTAACGTGCTTTCCGAGGCACGAAATTCGGTGTGTAACTATGGGCACCCATCAACGAACCAACATCGGCAAGCACAGCTTAACCTTAAAGATCGACCCATGCGGCTGTTATTATTTAGCTACGAGTTCCTCTAGCCTCAAATAGACTCTGCAGTAAATAAATAAACAACTAAGATATAGGTGTTACATTACTTGGGATTGTTCTTTACTATTTAGTAAAGTTAACGATACAAAACAACACGCCTGTAATACCCGAAGGGTCTGGCAGAGGTGTGTACCTAGTGTAGTGTTATTTTATTTCATAGACTATAGATGTTTTATTTTATAATCCTAGTACTGTATATTTTATTTTTCTTATTTATATTATGAAATGTTTATGCTGTCTTGGCTTTCATACGTTATGTCACCTGTGACACAGCACAGCATCATGCTGACTGGTAGCCATTATCGCAGTCACGACGTGCAAGCAGTTAACATTTTTGTTCCGTCCTGTTTGTGCTTTCAATATTTTTGTGTTTTCTTGCGTTGCACCTACGATTATTGTTTTATTTTATATTGTTTTTTTATTTATTTTTTTATTTACGTCAAGTCCCTGTGACGAATAAATATTTTTTTCTTTCTTTCTTTTTTCTTATCTGATAATACACACACATTTCGCCTATTACGTTAAAGCTCCATTTAAGGCCATCAACCGGGCACAAATCCAGACTCCGTGGTCACTACTAAGAAATTCCTGATGGGATAAGTTAACGATAATATTTTCATGATCATTAATTTCAAGTCAACGAATGTCTGTATGGTGTCGGACGTAAAGAATAGCACCATCCCATATCTTCCCGTGGGTGTCGTAAGACGCGACTAAGGTACTTGCCAGAGAATGGGCAGTAGCGTTCTCTGTGCTTTTGTAACAACCGTACTGCGATCGCCAACCCGCCTGCAAAGCGTGGCGATTATGGCAAAACCCCGGTTATGTCAATGTGGCGTTAGGGGAGGCCTATGTTCAGTAGTGGACGTCTTTCGGCTGAAATGATGATGATGATGAATGTCTGATGTGACGTGATGAGTCCACACGTGTGGTAAGTCATTGTTTTTTCAGTCTCAATAAACAGCGTTGAGACAATGAAGACTCTTGATTTTTTATTTTCATCAAAACTTTTTCATTGGAAATATGAAGTTCAAAAATGAATGCGGTTTTTCTATTGAAATAAAATAAATCAGTTACATTACCTAAGTTTTAATAAAATACTAAGCGGTTGAAGTTGAAAGTAGTTAACAAGTTGTGGGCGGAGCTAAGAGAACAAAGGTTTTAACACTCACAGAAGAGGTAACCTAATTAATAAGAGCTTTGAGGGATCGCGTTTCAAAATCGTCATTGCCATAATCATATTTTGTACACTAGCGATTATCGTACTTATAGTAGTGGATTAATGCCACTTTAGAGAGTTCAGAGTTCATTTATTTGTCAGAAACATGAGTATGCACAAACAAAAGCATGCAAGATGTTAAGTACATTGCAGACAGGATGACAGTCATGTTTTACCTTTACAGCGTACAAATATGTATTATATTAATATTTGATAATAATTCAATTCATTGTAACTATTAATACATATCTGATTATTTATCTGATATTTCTGATTTTGTAAATTTGTAATTTAGTCTTGCATTTTTTTTTTAATTAAGGATAAAATTTAGAGGCACATAATAGAGTAGAGCTTGATAATGATTAAATATTATACTTAGGCTAGTTTTAACCCGACTACGGCGAAGTAAAAAGGAGGGTTATGATTTTGACCAGTATGTTTGTGAGTATGTATGTTCAGCTGTTCCCTCAAAACTTCTGAACTATTTATCTTAATTTGACAAATGAGGTATCGCTGGAAGCGTCTTGTTATTAAATTGCATTAAGTACTCGGAAAATGAGTAAAAGTGAGGGTAACAGCTAGTCTATATTAATTATTACTTATATACACTTACCTATAAGACTGCAAATTCTTTCACTAATTAAAGTTGCATTATACCCGTATGTCATAAGCTATAGATGTTCTCGTGGGATTAATCCTGCTGCGGGTAAAAGCTAGAAAATTATAAACGCAAAAATTTATTGCGTTGTCTAATAATAAACTTTAGTATTGATATAAAACGAGTGAAATCACAAAATTTTATGTACAGAGACAACCTTGTTTTGTGCATTTGAAACTCCGCTTAAGGTCAACTTTGCCACATTTCAGGAATGCTGACAATATTAATGTTTTATTGTACATTATTACTGACATGTTATGTGAAGAATTTGAAGTTCAATAAATAAAAGGCGGTTAGTGCAACTTGTATCGCTGTTCTCGTTTTGTGAATATACAAAGTGTAAACGAAGCTTTTACGAATCCGCCAATCAAGCATGCTTTAGATCAAACTAAGTAGCCCTACGCAAAAATTATTGCTGGGAAACGTCTTTTTTTTTGGGTGAAATGTCTATTTACGGTAGGACTCAAATCTAAAAACACTCAAAACGTTGTGCTGATAGATGTATTGAAAAGTATGGTAGTGGGGGTATCTAAAGTAAATTTAAAGCATTAACAACTTGTATGTAAAAAAAAAACTTGTGAATTAGTTGCAACTTCAAAGTTCCAACTAATTCACAAGTTTTTTGCCCCAATATTTCCAATATCTCGTAACTAGGCGGTTCCCAGGTGGTATCATCATCATCATCCTATAATGTTCCCACTGCTGAGACACAGGGCTCCTCTCACTGAGAGGGAGTGGGCTGTAATCCACCACGCGGTCCCAGTGCGGTTTGGTAGATGTCACAAGTCTTCGAACTTTTAGTTCTAGGACATGCCGGTTTCCTCGCAATGTTTTCCTTCACCGTCCAAGTGGTATCATCATCATCATCATCCTTTCAGCCGAAACACGTCCACTGCTGAAGATAGGCCCCCCCAACGCCACATTGACATAAGGGGGGTTTTGCGATAATCGCCGCGCTGCTAAGCGTGGCGGGTTGGCGATCGCAGTACGGTTGTTACAAAAGCACAGAGAACGCTGCTGCTCATTCTCTGGCAAGTCAAGAGACTTGCCAGAGAATGGTCGCCTCTTACGACACCCACGGGAAGATATGGGATGGTGCTATTCTTTACGTCCGACACCATACAGAACCAAGTAGTATAGAACTAAAAAAATATCCCAATGACGGGGAGGACAAACTCTTACAAGGACGATATACAATAGTTCGCTTTGAAGTGCATGTGGGTTTTTTAACTATACGAGCACGTGGCTTTATGTCAATAGGTGTATGAGGAACAGGGTGTAAAGTGCCTCAATAATTCATAGAAAACGGAAGATCCTCCGACCAGACGGGTATTGAGTCTGTCTAATGGGCTGCCGCCCAGCATGTCTTCTTCCATACTCCCCCATTAGCCGTCGATCTTATAAATCACCAACTTTCTAGCAACTATATCTTTGTAGTCTCTAAGTTATGAAAACGAGCAAGTTAATAGGCAAGAAACGCTAAGATGAACTTGTGTATTAATTATATTGATAATCGGATATAGCACGCGTCGGCAGTTCGTTACATCTGCTATTAGATGATCGATCGTCTTTAATGGGCATATTTATTAGTCGAGGAGCGTAAGCGTAGTGCCCTTATACCTTTGCTAGAACATTTTGCTTAGTATGCAATTACTGGTTATCTTGGAGAGTATTTGGTTCGTATGTGGGGATAAGGACCTGTTTTATAGTCTAGGCTCTTTCTAATAGTTAATATAAAATTAGAACGGAATTTACGGTACAGTTGGCGCAGTGGTTAAGCGATTGACTGCTGCACTACGTGTCGCGGGTTCGATCCCCGCACAGAACAAATATTTGTATGGCCCACAGATAGTTTTTCCGGGTCTGGCTGTTTGTGTACGTGAGTTTAAAATTTTTGTAAACGCACCCACGATACAGGAGAAATTCCTAGTGCGGGGCGACGTTTTTATTAAATACTAGCTGTCCGGCGCAACTTCGTTTGCGTCACATTTTCCCCGTTTTAGCAACATTTTTCATTGCTGTTCCACTCCTATTGGTCGTAGCGTGATGATATATAGCCTTCCTCGATAAATGGGCTAATTAAACTGAAAGAATTTTTCAAATCGGACCAGTAGTTTCGGAGCCTATTCAATGCAAACAAACAAACAAACAATCAAATCTTTCCTCTTTATAATATTAGTTTAGAAAAAAAATATTGTATATAATTGTTTGCCAGATGGGAAGTAGGTACTTTTGGAAACTACTGAAGAAAATAACCAATATTTTCTTTTATTCGAAACAATCATTTTTGTGATCTGTTCTGTACTGCGCATTGTAGATGCAACTTAAATATATTGCAGTATTAGCACAGAATAGATAATAGTTCGTATAAATACCTATGCTATTTTTAAACGTAATTGTTGAAAGTCCTGACTTTTTAGTTCGTAACACAAAAAAAATACAAACATATAACCTCCTCCTTTTGGAAGTCGGTCAAAAACATTGTAAATTAGTCGCCATGATTAGTCACCCACACTTTCAACCACACAAAATTATAAGTTTGCAGAACATAAATATAATATTTTCTGGAATTCATGTGTCACACTCTGTTTTTTCCAAAACAAACAACAAAAGAGAAACACAATCAGGAAACCTTTCAGCACCTGAAAAGGATACTTTCGTTCTGGTCATAATAAATCCATCGGTCACGTTCCATACCATGGTGGACGTGACAGAGCGGCCTATCTATCGACTGTTTTTCGAAATCAAATATCATGAAACTAAGAAAAGCTTTCACATTTATGGTGTTCATAAAAACTTCATGGTAAGAGTGTAAAACCCTGTCTGAAAAAATGGCGTCCCCGCTGCATACACAAGACCTTTGCATAATCTTTCAACATGATTGGATATGTTAAAGCCGGTAAAGGGACCAAGGGTGACCGCGTCAGTGCTGCCATAGCGATAATAACCTATCTCTCAAACCGGTTATTCAAAAATGGTTGCGCTTTTTTATAATAAATCATGGCTGTGGAAAAATCCAGGTACCCAAGAGTTGGTGGACCCCAATGATTAGTGTTTGAAACAAGATTTATTTATCAGACGGCCATTTTAAATTGAAACCCCTCTTGGAAGGGTACTGATAAATCTTCACTAGGCAATAGCGATTTCAATTATATGACCATTGACTAAAAGCCTGAATATAAGACCTTTCTGTTCAATGTAATAGTTTTAATGGCGAAGATGTCTTGGATTTTTTTAATAAGTGTTTTTTTGCTATCTAATTAATTCCCAAAAAGAGTCAATATTGATTAAATACTTATGTACTGATTTTATTACATAAATACCTAAATAATAAAGATTTTAGAGTTAGTAATTATCGAACGTCAGCGAACGTGGTAATGCTTACGATTAACGTAGTAATCATCATCATCATTTCAGTTGAAAGACGTCCACTGCTGGACATAGGCTTCCCCCAAGGGTCGCCACATTGACCGGTTCCGTGCGATTCGCATGTAGCGGATTCCCGCAACCTTCACCAGGTCATAGGTCCACCTAGTGGGACGCCTTCTAACGCATCGTCTTCCGGTTTGCGATCGTTATTCCAGAACTTTTCGACCCCATCGGCCATCCGTTCTGCGAGCAATGTGCTCTGCCCAGTGCCCACTGCCACTTAAGTTTGGCAATTCTTCGGGCTACGTCGGTAAGCCTGGTTCTCCGTGTCCTGCCCTTATCCCAATAAATTTGGAGTCGGCGCAGTATGTCTTCTTCGTACTACTTTACATCTCATCACACACCTTCTTTCTAGCCTTATCATGCATTACGGACTGTAAAGCATGATATGACTCCATCATTTCTCCGGTCTTCCTCTACACTATTGGTAGTTACCTACCTTTATTGTGTATCTTATATGCGAATTCTCAACAAAATCACCTCTTTCTCATACTATGGCTTCATATCAGTGACCTATCTGCGAATATTACCCTGAAGTCGCAAATTGACTATACTATCTAACATTGGAGAGGACCGTATTGTGAGCAGAGTAATTGCGTGCTATAAATCGCACCCCAGCAACACTGCCACTGAGTGCCGGCTTTTTAATTCTGAATAATTATAGACAACGCCCTCTGTGTGTGGCTTCCGTAACTTATTGCATATCTGTTATACGACTTTTATTTCGATGGTTTTTTAATCTTTTTAATAGAATGTCGGCTATGAACTAAGGGCCGAGTCCATTAACGCCATCTGCTTTTTCTACTTTTAATAAGATTTCTGACAGTTCTCGTATGGAATAAAATACTAGAGTGGTTAATAATAGGCGTTGGTAAAAGCTCTAAGTATTTTTTGTAACTGTTCCTTCAAGTACTCAGCATGAAATATTACAAATACTACATTACTTTAATGCATAACGCAAAAATATGACTCAAGCATGATGCATTTGAAATGAATAACATCGGATCCTAGGCCCCAATACGGACAGTTTTGCTCACGGCTTCTCCCGCCTGGATGTTGAAAATTTTCCATATACGGGAACATATCTACTACCGGAATAATCAGTTCTAATTATGGTCCACCCGCACTGAACCCGCATGGTGGATTACAGCCCACTCCCTCTCATAGAGAGGAGGCCTGTGTCCCAGCAGTGGGAACATTATAGGCTGATGATGATGATTCGTTCAGCAGTGAATGCGTAAAATGGTACCATACAGATACAGACAGACAGGGAACCTTCATAGCTACCTATGAAACAGACAAACAGTGATACAGTACCTATGAATAAGAATGAGACGCTGGCGCTGAATAAAACTTAAGCTAACACCTTACTGATGGTATTCTGATATAGGTCTACTTCACAAAACCGTAGCATAAGTTCTGAAAAGGGTCGAACATTGAAGGCAAACTTTACTCAAGCTGCGCTAAACTAAGCTATACTCCTATAGTTCCATGTAAAGAGGCGATCATATTCTCATCTCACAGTAACACCGTTCATCTCCGGCCAATAAAGTGAGGATTTGTGTCACCAAAACGTTATCAAAACAGGCGATTGATCTCTCCTTGCATGGCTGCCGAGTTACACAAAACTAGCTATGATTTGTAAGCAAAAAATATGAGGTAGGTTATTTTAATACAAGCAAGCAGTGTGTTCTGTATGGTGTCGGACGTAAAGAATAGCACCATCCCATGTCTTCCCGTGGGTGTCGTAAGAGGCGACTAAGGGACTTAGCAGAGAATGGGCAGCAGCGTTCTCTGTGCTTTTGTAACAACCGACTGCGATCGCCAACCCGCCTGCCAAGCGTGGCGATTATGGCAAAACCCCCCCTTCTTGGGGGAGGCCTATGTCCAGCAGTGGACGTCTTTCGGCTGAAATGATGATGAATGAATGAAGCAGTGTGTATCATAGGATTACTCTTCCGCAAAAGTGCTACTATAAAAAAACAGTGTCTTTTGGGGATGAATTTAAAAAAAAAAACTTTCTTTTTGCTATGTCTAATATAAGAAACTTTTGCAAGTACCTACCATGTTTCTACATAGCATGCTTCTAGATCGCAAGACCAGTTACATTATGCATCAGTGAATTTAAAAAATACCTACAGGCAAAGTTGAGTTGTTGACTACTGAGGCATGAGGAAGTGTAGATCTACCTCAGTGTAGGTAAATCAGGTTTTCCATCAGGAATTTGCCTGACCCTTCGGGAATAAAAAGCGTGATATTATGCTACAGGCAAAGTGACATCATCATCGATTCTTCTTCATCCGGAGTCAGAACACGTCATGTCCCACATTACGGGGAACTTAATTCATATTCAACGCCGTCAGAAAAATGTTCCCGCATAATAAATAAAGCATGTATTGTACCCTGATATTGGAAATCCAACCCTTTTGGTTCAATGTCGGATTATGTAAAATTCTATATTCATTCTCATTCAACTTTTTCCATACATTTCGACTCTGACAATGCTCCGGCGCTTTCTTAAGGACAAATTGTGATCGTATTTTCTTCTTGATAGGAACAAGTTTATACAGCATACCTGACCAATAAATTACAGAAGGTACACTAGAAACAGTAGGTAAATTAATAATTTTTTGTATCTTTGCGCTTTGAAATATCAAATGAAATATAAAATAACATTAGCTATATTCTCGAATAATTATTGTCAGCCAACATTATAATAAAATTGGTGATGATGATTCAAGGTATTATAAAATTGGTGAAAAACGGACCTCTTAGTAAATCAAACGATAAACGATTCGGCTAGACAGAAATAAAGGTCACGTGTTACCAACTGATCTTTTGCAAAATAAAATATCAATGGGAAAGCCACAAACGGGCATCGATAGCAAAAGTAGCGAAAGGCGAAAATTCTCGGAACCGCCATTAGTCTTGCAGGCGCCCGGCGACTCCGATCGATTTTATCATTTCCAACGGCCCACTTAATCTTCTTGAATAATACTTTTTTACTCGAATATCTTACTAAAGTGACGGTTCAAGAACAAGTATGATTAAAATTCGAGCAATTTCTTGTGATAAAACTTAACATAAATAAAAGCTCAGAAGAAATATACTGTCTACGGCCGTGAAAGCCAGACGCATTTATTTGATCAATTGAATTTATATAAATCTCATAAAACTTATACACACACACACACACACACACACACACACTTCGTATAGGTACGTATGTCGTCTTACTTCAAAATAAATAAATTAAAAAAACAATAAATTTTTGAAAATTTCCGGGTCCCTGGAATAGTCTAGCAAAAATGAAAGGATGCCGTATTACCGTATTATTACCCAGCTTTAGGTGATTCCAGGCTAATGCGATGATGATGATAATAACGAAACGATAAAGTGACAAACGAATAAACATCATAAGTGTAACTATCAACTTTTTTCATAACATAGGCCTTCGCCAAATAGTTGGCTTGAAACTGAAAGGCCATATTACTATAAATACTCCTCTATTGTGTTCAAAAATAATCACACATGTTTCAGCCAGACGGATGTCCATTAAAGAACTACAATAAGACCTTATTTCGTCAGTATCTTTCATATTAGTTTCTCTCAAAGGTGGTCTATCCGACAATACAATAACTAACATTATGTGAGGTCAGTAAAAAGGTAATATGAGTCGTAAACACGTCATAAAGATTTATTTTGGTCCATAAAGTCAAAAAGACTATTCTTTCTAATACCTACTTATTTATGTCATAGTTTATTATTGTGGAGATAGCAGACACTTTATTATGTACTTAATATTAATGTTAAAGCAGGTAAAACAAAAAAGTATCCACAAAAAATTCTTCAGAGTAAATCTAACTACAAGACAATTCTAATGCC
This sequence comes from Cerastis rubricosa, assembly GCA_949152445.1. NCBI lineage: Eukaryota > Metazoa > Arthropoda > Insecta > Lepidoptera > Noctuidae > Cerastis > Cerastis rubricosa. The sequence continues at coordinate 10,034,097 of OX424547.1, forward strand.
TCGGGACCTCAGACGCTTCCATACGATATACGACGTATGTACCTATGTCGAAGAATTTTATATTCTAGAAGTTATAAGCCGTACTCCTACTCACTATTTTGGCTTATTACTTAATAAGATGAAGATCTACAAAGATTTGTGAAAAATATAATGATGAAGCAAACTGCAATGACAATCATTTTAAATGTGTGAATGGGTGAGAATGTCAGCTTTTTCCCATATGCACATACCGTATTTATCTTTTGCATTTAGGTCGACGTTCTTTTGCCGTTTCCTATTTAATATCACAGATTTTTCCGTTGCAAGTTTTATTATTCTATGACATGTATAGCTGTCGAAGAAATAGCCTTATGCAAACTACGATCACGAAACATGTGTGGCACTTGATATAGTTTGTAAGTAGTTTATTAGAAAAATTATCTTAATACCCAACATTTTACAGCATTGTTTCATCAATATTTGATCTTTGTACGATGATACGGATGTTAGTTGATAATTTACATCCCCACACAGTGTAACATCTGAAACCGGAAGTCAAAACTTTCCTTTTAAAGTGATTGTACCTTCGCATTTTAATGTTTAACTATGTTTTGCTTGTAATGTTGTCCGCGTGGTAAGTGGTTAGACCCCTTTCCATGTCAAGACTCGCTACTTCATACACATTTTGGCCAGTATTCAAGTTCGTAATACAACCCTGTCTGTAGAGCTACAGGCGTTCCGAAGTAAAATGCTTAGTAAACTTACAAAAGGCTTTTCAAAAATCTCATGACTGTTTTTTTTTCATATTTTCTGTAGAGAACTTGTGATGTCAATTGCGTCCTCACCGAAAAAATTTACGAGATAAAATTCAGACGGAGTTTTGAATTCTTTAAACATAATTCAAGTTTTTGTAATTTTCATGTTTTTTATTTTCTTTTTTAACGGCTTGCTATCTTTTTTTTTCTTACAGTGTCTAAAGATTGAATGGACTCCATTGCTCCCTTATTTTTGTAAGTAACTTTAAGTGGTGAATGTTGATATAATAGGTAGGTACTATACACCCTCAGATATTATATAAGGTGAATGAATTATGTTGGTATGGACAAAAAAAGGTGTGTATGATAATATCTAACTAAGTTTATATAGTGCTATAATCCATACTAATATTAGGTCTTTACCTATGAAATTGCCGTTTTGTTTGAAAAAAGTTAAAGTATTTTTTTTTTCGAACTTATTTATTTCTTTTATTCAAAGTAATCACCCCTGCAATCAATGCATCTTTGCCAACGCTGTGGCAGTTTATGGATGCCCTTCTTGAAAAAATCAGCTGGACGAGAGACAACAAACTCTTCAAAGGCGTTTTGTACTGCCTCTCGGGATTTGAATTTTTTTCCCGCTAAAAAGTTGTCCAAATATTGGAAAAAGTAATATTCGGAAGGCGCAAGATCTGGTGAGTATGGCGGATGAGGGAGAGCTTCCAAACCCAACTCATGCAGCTTAGAGACGGTCTGTTGTGCAGTATGGGGCCGCGCGTTGTCGTGAAGTAGCAGTGGAGACGACCGATTGACCAAAGTTGTTTGCCGACGTGCGAGTTTCGCCATCATTGTGGTCAGTTCTTCAATGTACACATCTGCAGTAATGCTCTCGCCGTTTTGTAAAAAGCTATGATGAATCACACCAGCACTAGACCACCAAACTGTGACCATCACCTTTCTAGGGGTCATTTTTCGTTTTGCACATTGCTTTGGTACCGAACCAGGATCTAACCAACTTGCTGAGCGCTTTCGATTGTCAAAAAGAATCCATTTTTCGTCGCACGTAACAATTCGGTTCAAAATTCCTTCATTTCTGTGCCTGTTAAGCAGCGCAAGGCAAGTCTCGACGCGTACGTTGCGCTGGCGATCGTTAAGTTCGTGGGGCACCCATCTATCAAGCTTTTTTATCTTGCCAATCTGTCGCAAATGGACCAATATTGTTTTAATGCTAACATCAAAAGCTGCTGCCAGCTCAGCTGTAGATTGAGTTTCATCAGCTTCAACAATCACCTTTAATTCATCATTGTTGACCAAAGTTTCCGGACGACCACGAGGTTCATTTTTCAAGTCAAAATTCCCAGAACGGAACCGAGCAAACCAATAACGGGTTGTGCGTTCGTTTGTACAGTTCTCTCCGTAAACGTCGTTGATGTTACGGGTCGTTTGTGCCGCGTTGGTGCCACGACGGAACTCATATTCCATAATTACACGAAATTTCAAAGTATCCATTATGAGGAAAAATGTTGAAATGTAATGAAAATACAACGCTAATCAATAAACAAAAGACTGATTTTGTAAATAGAATGTCATATTTTTAAAACAAAATTAATTTGAATTTAGAACTCATAGCCAATCAAAACTTTTTTTTGTTTGAAAAAGTCTGTACTGCAATACGGCAATTTCATAGGTAAAGACCTATTATTATAAATGCGAAAGTCACTCTGTTTGTATGTTTGTTTGTTAACTTTTCTCGACTAAACGGCTGATTGGATCTTAATGAAATTTGGCAAGAAGATAGATTTCATTCTGGGAAAGGACACAGGCTATATATCATCACGCTACGACCAATAGGAGCGGAGCAGCAATGAAAAATGTTGTGAAAACGGGGAAAATGTGACGCAGGCGAAGTTGCGCGGGACACCTAGTGTATTATAAATTTATAAGTCATGGTACCAAACTATGTTAAACCAAATATCCTTAAAGAGTAATTATTTATTCGGATTAACTCATGCTCCTTTGCCCACGTCGGAGTAAAAAGATAGAAGGTACTCGTACATTTTTAATAGGCTCATGTCATGTCAACGTGGATTGATAGGTACGTTATTCGCCAAACTGACAAAAATTGGAGACACGTTTTAAAAGCCTCCCGTTATCTGTGCAATTATAAAAGTTGACAAGGATGCTATCATCCCGAAAAATAGGACTAGAGAAAAAAAAATAAAGTCTGTAATCCCCACTGGGTTAGGGATAGAAGCATCTATGGTACGCCCACATTTTACCACTTTTGAAATGGTTCGTGTGATTGTATCTAGTGGGCCCAGCCCAGAACCTAGTACTGTTTCATGAGCAGGATTTCTAATGGTTTTGATCAAAGAGGGGACAAGTGACACTTCCAACTATTTTGAATGTCGATCTAAAGGAATAAACTAAAGTAGAGTTACCATCACTTAAACTGACGCTGCAGAACAAACCTTAAAAAAATACACATACATTTAGGTGAAATCGAGTATTTTAAAAAGAAAAAAATAAGACAGAAAAAAAAACATCACAAAACGAACTGTTTGGTGACAGAGCGTGGATTCAAACACCAACACGCGTAGCATGACCGCCGTAGAAACGGGCTATATCGAAGGAAGAATCGACAAACTGACACATTGTCATTGTCTATCTGTCATTATGTCGATTCTTCCGTAAACAAAACTGGTTTCTACAGTGGTCATGCTACGCGTGCAAGTGAGGGCGCGGCGGGAGCGGGGCGTCAGTGATCGGCATTTTTTTCCGACTACTAAAAATGGTGGTGTTGATTTTTTCCACCAGAATGTTTTTTGCAGCATCAGAGTCGGCTTGGTTAACTAAGATTTGTTTTAATTTATTTGTAGCTTTCGTAGTTTAATAGACCCGGACGGATGGCAACCCAAAACTATTGTAGTATTTCGTTGAAAACTCAGAACTACTTGTTTTTTTTTATTAGTCTGTTTTGCTGCACTGCTGGGCAAAGAACTCCCCCTATTCCTTCCATGTGCTCTTTTTCCATGCCTACTCGAACCAGCCCTCGCGGTACGCGTCCAGACTACTTGTCATGTTTATAAAATCTTCAGACTGTTAAAGATGTAGATCGCTAAATTTTACTCTGTTAAGTCGCAAATAGAAAAATTAACTTTTTTCTTCTAAGACATTTATTTTCTTGACAACTAACGTGCGTTTATAATCAGTTGTAAGAAGGTGGCGGGGCAAAAAGAATATGTTGGGATTGTAGAAGATAGCGTTTACTTCCAGCCTAAACCCATGGTAAAACGTGAATGCGGGAAAACACAGAACTAAAAAAACGTACCAAGTTAGACATATAGATGCATTTTTTCTTGATAAGCAGTGCCACTTTGAACTGCACACAAAAAGTGGTCATACTGTACGTATGTATTTACCTTGTGTTCCGTCAGAGCTAATTCAATCACCATCAATCTTCACAACACCAAACATATTGGTTATATCTTCATTAGCCTATCTCGTTACATGATTAACAAGTTCCAAAGTGCTTATAACTGAATCAATATTGTTGCAAGCGAACCTGCCCCGCAGTGCTGGATCGCCGCCAAACTACCGCGTTTGGGTTATCAACTATATCAAATTATCATGCTTCTATAATCTGCGTTTTTGCATCAACCTGTGTTATTTGAAAGGGCTAACCATGAACTAGTGAATATGATGTTGTGCTATGTTAATATTTTTCAAGAGATCTTCTTCTATCATTATGGTTTATCGCGTAAACCACGCCCAGTATCGGGTATTTAGTCTGAACGGCCCAAACCGAATGGCACACGGGCCATTCGACCGTAAGCAAAAATCGTCTACTTGTGAAAGGACCGATAATATAAACACATCAAGTACATTCGAGTGCAAAAAATAAAAAAGAAGAAATAATAGATGAATTTCATCATTCATCATTATAGTAATAAATATAGTAATACAAAAATTAAAAGAAAAAACAATAACTTCTTTTCGTTTAGTTAAAAAAATAGAAAGAAAAACAGTTTTAAAAATATGATACTTTATTTCTTTTCTCTGTAAACCGTGATCAGTTTCGAAAAATAAAATAGGCACTTTTACCCAAAATCTACCAGGCTGGCATGATTGATATGGTATGGTGTCATGTTTTTTGATAATTCTGGGTAGGTACGGTCTTCGACGGCCCTACGCTTATCTATCAAGTCTTCCTGTACTTGTAGTTCGTATTTTTCAGTTTGCTAAAGTTTCACCGACTGGACTAAAATGATACCAGTGCTATTTAAATTTTGTTTAGTGCCAAGTTACCAAACAAAATCTGCATTTTATTTTGTTTGATTAAACACATTTTTGTCCATACTCTTAACACGTTCACCATCCACGAAGTAGATACAATCGCAGTGAACCATGACGTGGGCCAGGGAAGGGTCTATCTGTCGTTTTGTTCCGGCTAATCTCCGCCACGGCTGGACCGATTACGACGCGACTTTTACTGGCAGATAGCTGATGTTATAAGGAGTAACATAGGCTACTGGCTACTTTAGTAAATTAAGGTTGTTTTTTCTTAAGAATTATGATTTTGTGCACAAAAAATTCAACCCAAAAAAATAAAAAAAACAGGACAGTAATATTTTTATAATTACGGACCTAGGTCGCTGGCAACAGCAAGTCGCATACAAAACTATAGATAATGGAATTATATTGATTAACACAAAATCAACCCACTGTCCATTTCCAACTCCTCTCACTATACAATACCAGATACCACTATATAAAAACCGTGTCCAAAATGCATGAGCAAACACACCTACGTACAAACAAGTACACAAATATGTACTAGTATGTACTTAGAGTATTTGTGCGGGATCCTGTGTGCGTACCCTCGCAAATGTAGGTACACACTCAACATCCCCCGGGAACCTTTAGATCCTCGGATCTCTACAATATTTGCTCGAGGACCAACTATTTATCCGCCACCATTTTGCCAAGCGGCTGAGCATACTTGTGATAAACAAACAAGGAAGAAGGTAAAACATGAAGAATGGAATCTTCAGAAATATTCAATGGATGAAAGAATATTAAAGATGTCTTTATGTGGGTATAGTCGCCTATTGTTCTTTTGAAACTTGTTTTTGGTTATTTCAAGAATGGAAAATATTACCTAAGTAACTTTGAATTCTTACCAACAATTTTTCAGGGGGTGAAAATGCACTACACAACTACTTTCATAGCAAAATCTTCCATACATTTACATATTTTCCTTAGTTTAGATTATTACATTTTTGTATCATGTAGGTTCGCACGGTGATCAATTATTTATTTATTTATTTAGAAAAAAAATCTTTGCATACAGTTTTTTACCAAAAACGCTTAAAAACTAACAATTATCATATTACAATGTCCAATAACATCGCAATCAAGCTATGCCAAACCAGTATAAGCGGATCTGTCATTGTACGGAAAATTTATACAAAGTGAGGCCATGTTATATTGGAAACATGCTGGCTTGTTAAGTCGCCCTGTATTCCAGAAAATTATATTTTGCTCTCTGTACTCATAGAAAAGAGACCTTTCACGCCCTCAAATATACTGCCTATATTATCCTAACTAATATTAAAAATGCGAAAGTAAGTCTGTTTGTTACCTCTTCATACATAAACCACTGAACAGATAGATCATCCTGAAATTTTGCATATACGTTGTCAGGTGTACAGAAACGGACATAGGGATAGAGATGAAAGCTATTTCATCACGAAAAAAAGTACTGATTCCGAGGAAAACAACTAACGTTCTTATCATAATAGATGGCGCCACGTGTCCCAGACGGTTATTGTCAAATTCTAAAATTACGGGCGCGAAGCCGCAATCCAAAAGCTAGTATCACCTAAAGAGAAACACAAACACTTTCTCAGAAAAACAAATGCCAACATTTCATATAATTTGAATATTAAATTAAGTGATTAAACGTCACACAACAATTTCCCAAAGGGATATTCTCGGGGTTAGTTTTGTACGCCCACATTTTACCGATAAATAATATTGATTACAAACTTAGGGTAACTAAGGTTAAATTATTGATGAATTAGGTCGTTTCCACCACCTCTTTGACTAAACTTTTTCACCTTATCTATAAATATATATATAAATTATGCGTCACGTTGTTTGTCCGGGATGGACTCCTTAACTACTTAACCGATTTTAACACCGAAAATTTGCACACCGTGTGCAGCTTGATCCAACTTGAAAAATAGAATGGCTTACATCTCAATTAATAGTCGCAATATTATTTTATTGCATATTAAGTCAAAATTATCTGACAGCTCCAAACGATTCTAACAGATGGCGGTATCTGTTGACTGGATTGAGTAAGTATTCAATAGATGGCACTGTATAGGACCGGAGCAGCAAAGAAAAATATTGCGAAAACGGGGAAAATGTGACGCAGACGAAGTTGCGCGGGACAGCAGCAGGATTATTTTATTATAAACTAATAAAATAATCCTACTAATATTAGAAATGCGAAAGTTTGCGAGGATGGTAGGATGGATCGATCGTTTGTTACTCTTTCACGCGAAATCTACTGAACGGATTTGGATCAAATTTAAAACACGGGTAGTTTATAACCTGGATTAACACATAGCATTTTATTCCGTTAGTACAATCCCGTGAGACAATATCCGAACTCAACGCATGCGAAGCCAAGGTCATAGGCTAGCACCTAATAAAATAGGCATCCGTAACAACACTGGACAATTTTTTTTTTTTTTTTTTACTTTGCTTCACACTAGGAATTTTTCCTGTATCGTGGGTGCGTTTACAAACATTTAAACTCACATACACAAACAGCCAAACCCGGAATAACTATCTGTGGGCCATACAAATATTTGCTCCGTGCGGGGATCGAACCCGCGACACGCAGCGCAGCAGTCAATCGTCCAGCCACTGCGCCAACCGTGCCGTCAGCGTATACGAGCATATTGATGCATATTACAATATTAACATCAAAAACTCTACGGTATCAACGAAAAAATGTACGAATATCTGTATTTTCAGGCATTGTCTAAATTCAATTACTTAATAATTTAAAAAAAGGCTGTGCTTTTCTAATTTATTTAGGCAATTGAATTTCATCAGTTAAGACAAAACAAAGTTCTTTGTCGCTATAAAGAAATGTTTGAAGCTACTGGTAAATATTTCTTTTCTTATTCAATTCGACTTGGAAGATTTGATGTATTTCAATAAATACATACATATGTATTTGCTCAGTATCTACACATACAAACACACTTTGTTTTTGACAAATGGAAGAAATAGCGTAAGCAGATATTAAGGAGTATAATATGCTTCGATCCTTGCCTTGTTTCGTTCATAATATACAAGGTGTTGTTTTGCATCCTCGTCAAAATTCAGGTGGTTGTCAGAAAAGACATAAATAATCAGTACAAATTACGGTTCATAGTTAATTATTAATAAACGCTGATTTTTTTGGTTGTTTAGGTTTGTCAGTATTTCAAAATAACCCCCTTAACATGGTTTAGGGAATACAAAATATCGACTAAACCTTTGAGATTGTTTGTATGTGTGGAAGCGCAGTTATAGGGAGAGAATCAGACGGGCCGTGTTTAAAACACGGGTGGTTCACACTTACCGATTAACGTAAATAAGAAAAAAAAAAAAACTTGCTATTTTATTATTGATTCGGAACGAGAATCATTAGCATAGTGACCTCCTTGAATTTGACGAGGATGCAAAACAACAGCTTGTATATCACTTGTGCCCGTAACTTGGCAGAATAAAAAGAAAGAAACCATGTTATTTTTTTTTTTTGAATTCATAAAATAAAATAAACAATTCTCGAAATATAGTATAACTATAAAACAACCAACGTAACTAAATATTTAGTTTTTGGTGTCAAACAATTGCATTGTTTTTAACTACACAAAGGTTTTATTGAAATTCTATTGTGATGGTACAGGAGAATTAATATTTTGTAATTTATGTATAAACAGAAAAAAAACCGCGCAGTGCCCTACACTGCGCGGTTTTTTTTCTGTTTATACATTGTAATTCCGTAGTTTTTATAACAGTCAAGTACGGGTCGTATTCGCTGACTGATAGTTTCGTACCAAGCTCTACTTAAAGGCCAATAATGACTACCTACCTAATTTGACTTCATTTACAAACAACAACAATAACAATTGTTTTTTTTTAAAGGAATGAAACAGCGCGTCACAACTGACTACCATCTATCGACATTTCTATGGAGTTTTTAGAAATTTTTGAGTCAAATACAATTGGTCGACTATTACTCGTAAACTTGTAAAGTCCACTTAAGTGCGATAGTTTTCCTTTAAACTTCGTTATATATGTATAACGAAGTTTAAAGGAAAACTATCGCCCCCATTTCTTGTTGACTCCGGAACCCAAAAAAACTGGTCTATCTTCAAAGGTACAATTGCAAATTTACCATATACGGAAAAAGAGAAAGAGTGTTCGTATATAAGTAATTATTGACACAGAGAAGTAGATCAGAATGTTGAGTTGAGCCACAAAAGGGATGAATGAAAGGCATTTGCATGTGGCTGAGATGAGAATGCTAAAGGGGATGTGTGGTGTTACGCGAATGGATAAAATAAGAAATGAGTACATAAGAGGAAGTCTGAAAGTGGCGCCGGTGACTGAAAAGATGTGTGGTAATCGGTTGTCGTGGTATGGGTATATGATTATAATATGTTTTAAGTATGAATGTGGATGGGTAGAGGAAGACCAAAGAAACGATGGATAGACTGTGTGAAGGATGATATGGCAAGAAAGGTGGTGTGACAAGTAATAGAGAAGTATGGAAGAAGAAGACCCCAAATAAATTGGGTTAAAGGCAAGAGAATGATGATGATATAAGTAGTTACCAAAATTATTAATCTTAGAATATTTCTATACCTTTTTATTTTCCACTAATGACAAGAAAATTACATAATACAAGTTAATAGCTATTTGGGTCAGAATAGCCACTAAAACATAGCTCCGGAATCTCATAATCCCAGTTTCTTAAAATAAATAAAAAACAACTCAAAATAGTATCATAAAATTCAGTAAGTAAAACAAAAAATAACAATTTCGCTTAATCCCCTCACAACTTGGAAATGAACTAAACCGAGTTAAGGAGGTCAGACGACAGTCGTTTCATAAAACCATTAGCATTCTATAAAACTATACCTAATGTCTTTAATTATAGAGCTCCTAATGACTGCATCATCAATCTTTCTTTCAGTAAAGGAGTATTTTAAGGAGTAGACGAGACGTTCAACAGTGTACCTTCGCCAAATTTAGGCCTTTGACCGATTAATGAACTTTAGTGGAAATTTATACAAGCATGAGCTTGTCTCATCATCATCATCATTTCATCCGAAAGACTTCCACTGCTGAACATAGGCCTCCCCCAAGTGTCGCCACATTGACATAGGGGTTTTGCCATAATCGCCACGCTTGGCAGGCGGGTTGGCGGTCGCAGTACGGTTGTTGCAAAAGCACAGAGAACGCTGCTGCCCATTCTCTAGCAAGTCCCTTAGTCTCCTCTTACGACACCCACGGGAGGATATGGGATGGTGCTATTCTTTACGTCCGACACCGTAAAGAATCAATACAGAATACAGAATGAGCTTGTCTGCTGGAGGCTAAATAATAACAGCCACTCGGATTAATCCTCAGGTTAAGCCCTAATGGTCTAGGTCGGTGTGTGGATGGGTGACCACCCATTATATCCAGAGTTTCCTCCGTACCTCGGAAAGAACGATAAGCCGTTGGTCTTGGCAGTCATTTGTAGATCCTTAACTATCGTTACAGGTAGTCAGTGGCTCGAAAGTCTGTCTACCAATCTTACCAAGGGATATCGTATTACCCAGTAATAACTGGGTTGTAAAGGTCAGATAGGCAGTCGCTCCATGTAAAATACTGGTACTCAGCTGCATCCGGTTAGACTAGAAGTTGACCCCATTAGATCTTGTTGGGAAAAGGCTAGGCAGATGAAGATGAGCTTATCAGACAAATTGTTTATTGCAGCAATGGATACGAAAAAAACAATCTAACTATGGTGAAGTTGGATAAAGTCCCTCACAAATGAACTTTTTCCTATCTACCTACAATTATACATGAACCCCAACTCCACAAAATAGCTTCTTCCGGTTCCTTACAAGCAATCAGCTTACAATTACAGAATTATAATTTTATACAAGGGACCCGTCGACCTTCGTCGAATTTATTCGTTAGTACGATTCTCGCAGATTTGGCAAAAAATAATTTGGCTTAAAGCCAGTGAAGCGGCACGCATGCCCACATCAAGACCAGTAAATATTCCAGTGACGTCACATCCACGGCCTTCTCCAGTATCTATTGTGGAAATAGATAAGATTAGCAAAAATGACTTTTATGTACAGATTTGTTTAGTACGCATTTTATATGTCAAGGATCATTATTATATCGCGATGTCAAGGCTTGTGGCTGAACAATAACAGACGCATGAGTCGATCGAAGGTTAAGCTGCGCTTGCCAAGGTCGGTCTGTGGATGGGTGACCATCCATTTCATTTGGAGACCCATTTACAGCACGTTAAGCTGTTGGTCCCGGCTGATATTTGTAGATCAAAAAAACTGTGGTAACTTTGGTTGTTTTTTTTTTGTGGTTTTGTTTGTTTGAGATGTTTTTGTGGCCGATGTTTGTATTTGTATTTTTGTGTTCTTGGAAAGTCGTCGCTAGTAATTAAAGTAGTCAGAAAACAGAAAGTCTGGCAACTAATTTATCAAGGGGTATCGTATTACCAAGTAAATGGGCTGTAGAGGCTAGACAGGCATGTAAAATACTGACATTCAGCTGCATAAAATATTCTTAAGTAGGTATTTTGGTAGATATGACTGGTTGGTTGAGGCTCGTGATGATGATATCAAGGGCATATTCAATGTTACTTAGTAAACCCCGCTTACTAACAAATGAATAAGATCCATATCGCACTGTACCTTTTCCAAAACCGAACCCTTTACCATTCAATGCATCGTCGAACTCGATTTACGGTCAGACTTATCACTACGTGACCGACACCAAATAATATTTCCACAGCTCAGGAGAAGATTCTTTTTTTTTTAATTTACTCTTTCAAATTTGGCTTTTGGGGAAAATATCTCCTAACCATAAAATTATGATTCAAGTGAATTTCAATTTTGATTAGCGTCAATTTATGAGTGGATCTCGAATCTATACTAATATTATAAAGCTGAAGAGTTTGTTTGTTTGCTTGAACGCGCTAATCTCAGGAACTACTGGTCCGATTTGAAACATTATTTCAGTGTTAGATAGCCCGTTTATCGAGGAAGGCTATAGGCTATATATGATCACGCTACGGCCAATAGGAGCGGAGCAGCAATGAAAAATGTTGCAAAAATTGGGGAAATGTGACGAAGTTGCGCGGGACAACTAGTTTACAATAAAAATAAAATAAGAAAATGCTTCATAGAGCCTATTCTCGATGGTAGAAATGAGAGGAAAAAATTAACTGCTCCTTGTAAAAAAGGGAAAATCGTTACACGCCTCAAAGGTACGAAGGAATGGATGCCATTCACGGCACCTGCAACGCTCGGTGGGATTACTGATGCGTTACCGACTTTATAAGTCCCTTTTTATGTTCTTATTTAAAAATCCAATTTAAAAAAAACATGAGATGCCTCTTTGGGAATTGTGACTTTACATACATAGCATTACAAATTGAGACAAAACAAAGTTATTGCTAAGCTTCATGTAACCTAGGATTACCTAGGTATTATAGGAACTTCATAAACCTACTTGCCAATCCCAGTTCGTAACGATGGTCATTGACAAGCACAGTTTGAGTCATAAAACGCATTTGTACGTCTTTTATTTCTGTGAGTCACTCTATTGCCAATAAAAGACGCTACCAGACCATTTAATCGAAATAATATGGCCAAATCTAAATGTAAAATTGGTTTTATTTCGTTTTTTGAGATACCTATTTGGATGTACTGAAAGCTTGGCAATAGATTTTCAGTAATTTCTTACAAACTTTTGTAAATGGAGCTCCCAAAAATCACAAACAGAAAAAAACGCTAAAAAATATCATTGAAATCGTATACCAAAGCGACCGGATTCGAGAAATAGAGGAAACTTTTTTTACGGCAAAAACTACAAATAATCCAATTCGAGTGAAAATATTTGCTAATACTTTAAGTGAACTCAAACCGAGTACGAACCTTTTCGAAATGCAGAAACGTCGACAAATAAAACGGAATTGTATAATAGAATAGAATTTAATCAAACTGCTCATTTAAATACGCCATCTACTACAATACATTAGTTGCCAGATCAAAAGCCTCGCCCAACTCCCAGGTGTCCAACTAAAGCAATTTGTCAAGCAATCGCACTTTGGAAATAATTTGAGACGCTGAGGGGATGACGGGATGGCGGGATGGACGTCGTCTAAATTATAGTTACCTAACTGCAATACAATTGCCCGTTTAACTCGCTCCTAAACTTCCCAACTTAAACCATTAAAACGCCATAACTCAGCCGTGTTTTCGTTGTTCTAGTTTTCGTTTCAGCAACCATTGGTCGTCTAATTACAAACTGTAAATTCACTCAGGTCTTAAAATGCTTTATCATCAGGTTTTAAACTGTATCACTCGGTTTTCGTTCAACTTTTTTTTTCGTTCTTTTCGGCCTCATTTGTCGGTTTCCTTAATTTATTAATCACTTTGGAAATTAATATCAATTTAGTTTATCATCAATATATATTTTTTTTAGTTAATATTTTTCACTTTAGGTCGTCTCCTAAATTACATTTGGCATGGAATAAATTGCTTTTTTAATATGTTTTAATGCTGCTTCGGTAATATATTCTTCATTTTTATGTTCATGGCATTCAAAATGTGATGGTATTTCTGTTCTTTATTTTCATTTTAATGCAAGGCCATTTAAAGGGCATTGCGAAACTGTTAAAGGACATAGCCACTAAAAAAAATCAAATATAAGTTTACGTAATTATAGGGATTAACGAAGAATAAAGATGGAAAATATTCCACGGTTCTTTTATAAAAAAAAAAGTGTTTAAAGCCAAAAAAGGATTCTACGCTACGCACCAAATAAACCTGTCTTTTTTACTTAATTGGAAAAAGAAAAATTACATCGGACTTACCTGTTACGGCATTTTGTTGCAAGTTTCCTTTCTTCCATAACTTTACACTGGTCCGTGTCACAAAAACTGCTAAACCATAAATCATCTTTATTCTTTTTTTTCACTTTATACGTCAATTTTACAGAATTACTTTCTTTTTACCACAAATATATTCAACCCATTCTTGCGAACTATTTAAGAACGCGATAAAAAAATGTTTTTAGACACTAAGCATTTTTTCTTTTTAAATAAATACTGCGTTTATATTTTTTTATGCTTGTTATAGTCTATGATAAGTTTTTCGCGGGAAAGCTCGGCAATGGCGGCAAACGGTAGCGTGGGGACAGCACCCGCGCTTTCCTCGAGGCTACTACCCGTCGACGCGGAGTCAGCCCGCTTCGCTTGTGCGCGGACCGATGCGCGGGTTCGCCTTACATTTGCACTTTTACTACATTTTCCAGCGTACTTCGGAATTTTCTTTTAAGTTCTACAATAAACGTTGAGAATGCACAGTTTTAATGATATTGAGGAGGCATATTGGTTACTTTATTGGGAAGACTTGTAAATTTTTGATTAGTTACATCTTCCACGTTTTCCAAGTACTAAGTCCCAAAATTTCACTCGTTTTCCGATATTTACTTATACCTATTATTTACTCCAAATGAAAATTTCTTACATTAATTTTAAAAAATAAAGCTTAGTTCTCTTTGTTTTGAAATTGTGACACAATTTAAATTTTTTTTAATTACCGAGTGTTACACTGGCATGATATTTAAATCATCAACGTTTAACCTGTTGCGTGTTTTTAAGGGATATAGTAGGCTCACCCATTTATTAATTGCTTTTTAAAATAAAAAATATGTGTGACATTGATTGACCTTAATAAAATAATTTCATGAATTCTAGGGAAAAGTAACTATTTGTTTTCTGCTATGTTTGATATTATTTATTTACATAACTATAAAGCGATGGGCATTCAGGCAGTTGCTATACCTATCTAAGTATATATATATCCATGAAATAATATAAACTTAAATTACTTTAAGTGTCTGCCTCTGTGTCTGTCAACGCGTTGTTCTACTACGCTAAGAAATTTGATGCGGTTTTAAATAATTTATTCTGGAAGGTTTATGTGTATTAAAAAAAATATGTATTAAACATGCATTTCCCGACGTTGACACGTCAAGAAATGCATAAGACGTATTTAGTATGTTTATGTATAATACATGGTACTAATATATTCTACTGACTATAACAAGATAACTGTTAACTTGACCCTCATTGTTAGGTCTGAACTGCAAAAATATTTTGTGTTTAAAACACTTTCTCGATATCTTATCGCTGTCACACCTGGGTGAATTGAACTCAATTCACACAGGTATAAGAGCGATAAGAGCCAGTATAATTGTAATGAAAAACGAGTGTTGTTTTAAATCTGTAAAAACATCTTGTTTTTATTACAATTTCCGCAGACAATTCACAAATTTTTACCAACAGCAGCTTCTTGACAATATTAATCAAGAGCCAAAAAAAACATGCATGCACTGTACGATACATTTTAAAACCTTAAGACCGGTAAGGAAGCGTCAGGTTTTCTGTAGTACTACTATAGTCATACCCACGCCTTCAGTCTTATAGAATATAATAATTTCGCCTAAATCGTCACCATAACGCTGACGTCACACGTCACTCAGGCTATAGACCACATTGACGACGCCGCGTCGTGGCTGTAATGAACACCAACTTCAGCAGTGATTCGAGTGAATTTAGTTGGTAACACCGGGTTTTAGAAGTTCTGCAAGTCATGACTAGGCTAGAGTAGCTGGCTGCCTTTTTGCGAGTAATTTATAAGTTATGTGGGTAACTGCCTCGTTGGACGACTGGTCGCGAGCGCGACTATTGAGCATGAAGTCTGTCAGTCTGCATTCGAAACCTAGGTTGGAGGGCGTTTCTGGTTCTGGGTTCGTCCATTACTTTCTCAGTAGCAGCCTGAAGCTCTAGCTTGGTGCCCGAATAAGGACAATAGGATCGGCCCCGATTACAAAGTGCTTAAAAGTTGGTAATTCCAAACAGCTCCTGTACTGAAGACTAGACAGACCTGAACAATCTAGCATTGCTTTAGTTACATTTTTTTATATTACCTATTCTGTGCCACTGCTGGGCAAAGTCCTCCCCCATTCCATTCCAACACCCTCGGTGGCCTTCTCCGGCCAATGGGTCAGGCTGGGTCCATGTATATAAGATAAAAAAATGTTGGGAAATACAACCTGTCAACTTTTTTCGTGACTGACGAACGCAGGACGCAATCCAATGACGTGGATAAGTGAACGTGACGTCCGGGGTAAGACAGATTTAATAAGGAAGGGCTTCTACAACTAAACATCAGGTGGGCTATCTGCAAGCTCTTTCAAGAAGAAAAACACTTATTCTGGTACGGTCAGCAACGAAAGTCGCTGTACATATCCAAAATTATAAGACGTCTTAGATTTAGAACGATCCATATTAACAGACATAAGTAAAAGACATAACAATATTTTCATCATATTCATCTGTCTAGCCTTTTCCCAAACTATCTTGGGGTCGGCTTCCAAACTAACCGGATGCAGCTACATCTGCATCAGCCGTCGACTGACTATGTGACCTCCACAACTAAGTAACTGGGTAAAATACGATACCCCTTGGTAAGACTGAATGTCAGACTTTTGGCTTCTGACTACTCGTAATGACAACAATATTTTCATCAATGGTTACATAAATTCATTTATCATCACTCTGATCAGTACAAAACTTGGTGCAATATTCATAAGTGTTAACCGACTTCTGATGCTGCTGATTTATTTCAGGTCGCGTGTCATTTTCTTCCATACTTCTCTATTACTTGTAATCTCATCAGACACCTCCTTTCTTGCCATATCATCATTCACAAAGTCTATCCAGCGTTTCTTTCTAATATCTGTCGCCAGAGCGAATTCGCCGGTGTGTCGTATTCTCCAAATGCTCAACGCCCTTCTGACTACCAACCCTGAATGTGATGTGTTTGCGGATGGATGGAATAAAGTAATGCTTATATGTCTGGTGTTCTGTGAGAAAAAGTATGCAAGAGTGTCCACTGTTCCGTGTTAGTTTTAGTTTAACTTGGTGAATGTCGTCAATTTTAGTTTTAATCTGCTTATGTTTCTATGTTAATTAATGTAATTGGTGTTATACCGTTTTAATTAACTATAAATAAATAAATAAATATACTTAGTTTCTTCTTCTACTATAGCGTGGGTACCAAATAACAATAAAAATATCTGTCACAACCTTTCAGAGAATTCAATATCAAGTGTGTAGGTACTATTCATACATACGTATGGATATTCCATCCAATCAACTTTATCCAATAATTTAGATAACACTAAAAATATAACACGTACTTACGAAAATATTTCCTCATACTATCTGATGCTTGTGTCGACAAAACTCATTGACAGCTTGATAAGAATATAACATTCTGAACACACAGATTAATCAGCCATAACACTAAGGGTTTAAAGGTGATAATGGCATGTCTGAGGTATGTGGCCAGTATCCGATTTGAATTTCGACCTCATTAAAACCTCTTTAATAAATAACCTACTTATGTACGTCAAAGTGTAAAGAAAAGAAGCATACAATCATGTGGAAGGTCCTGTTCCTTTTTCAAATTTTCAATGAATATTAATTGGTACTTGATAGCTCGGTCGATGGTCGGGGGTTCCTTTGACAAACCTAGGCGAAGCTCATAGCCTTTCCAATTAAAATTACGACCATGTGTGATGTAGGTGGGTGGGTAAATAATAAATTAAAGCCCTGGAATTGCCAATTTACCTAGTTATTTCTAATTTATTGCTAATCTGGCGACAACAATTATTCGAGGAAACCTTTGAAAGTTAAAAATAGACAAAACAATTATTAAAAGTCTAATCACTCTAGTCACGCCAAACAGTCCAATGCATTATCGATTCCCTTCAGCCATATGCGCAACTATTTTAGGTTTAAGGTACCCAAACAACACGTGGTGTGCGTGACGTCATCACTAATGTACTTACTTTCCTTAAAAAATACCATTTAGAGAAGAGCAAAAGATGATTATGATATTTAGGTATGTAGCCAGTATAATGTAGCATGAAATTATTATGTAACGGATATTTTAATTTAAGAGTTTAATTTGAGTTTTCTTAAATAAAAAAACGTATCTTAGATGTTAATTTTCCGTTAGGAGGTAAATTTTGTTGCTATAAAAACTATCTAACTATTACTTAATCCAGATTTTATTTACTTCAATAAATAAAACAATTCTTGTTTGAAAATGATGCTACTTAATTATTTTATATGCGTGATAGATAATACAGATAATGTGCGTGGTACGCATTCTTTCGCATATTTATATAATTTCGCTGTTCCGGTATTGGCCGATGGGTGCGGCAACTAACCAACCACGTGTGAGCGTACCTTTCTCTTTTTAAACATGTCTAATGTTTTCGTCAAATTGGTACCACTATTTCGAGTGTTCTTACAGTTGGCTCGTTGGTCTAGGGGTATGATTTTCGCTTAGGGTGCGAGAGGTCCCGGGTTCAAATCCCGGACGAGCCCAAATCTTTTTGCATTTTATTTTTGGATAAATTGTGTCATTTTTCTTTGTTTAACTTCTATTATACGCAAACATTATACAAAGTATATATTAACAATTATGTGATTTTTAAAGAAGACATTTTTAATAAATCTCTTTGTTCTATAAATAACGAGCTGTAGATAAACACGGAATGCCATAGTGAATTCGATAAGACCTGATGTCGGATAACGCAAAGGAAAAACATAAAATACCATTGATAACGTAGACATTCTAACATGAATGGCAAACAAATGTATCATCAATAATAATATGAGTAAATCTCACACAAATGTTTCATTCTTTACGTCGGTAAATAAGCAGACAGTCTTTTCCTACACATCATCTGCCTAGCCTTTTCCCAAATTATCTTGGGGTCGGCATCCAGTCTAACCGGATGCAGGTGAGTACCAGTACTTTACATGAAGCTACTGTCTATCTGACCTCCACAACCTAGTAACAGGGTAATACAATACCCCTTGGTAAGACTGGATGTCAGACTTTTGACTTCTGACTACTCGTAGCGACTGTCAAAGATCTACAAATTATAGTTGGGACCAACGGCTTAACGTGCTTTTCAAGGCGCGGAGGAAACTCGGTACATAATTATGGTCACCCACCCACGGACCAACCTTGGCAAGCACGGCTTAACCTTAAAGATCGACCCGTGTGGCTGTTATTATTTAGCCACGAGCTCGCGATCCTCCCTATAGTCTTATCCTACAAATTCAACAAAAAAAAACAACATTACCAAATCATAAAATAACTTATGAATTAGTTCCAAAAGACGCCGCCTACATACATAAAAGAGATACCGACTCCAATCGACCTATTTACCCAGTATTATAATAATTAACTAACCAAAGGTTAGAATAACATTAAATAACAAAACGCCTTTGTAACGAATTAATTAATTCTTAACGAGCTGTTAACTTCAGTTCGCTTTAACGAACTGCTAAAAACTTTGAAGCTGAAGTGTTCCAAGATGTAATCGTGTGGCAGACGTATCTTTTCAGTGTATTTAACACACACCCTGTATTTTAACACCTATCGCCCTGTATGTGTTAGGGCGTGTTCACATTGAATCTAAGTAAGGTATACTGTGCAGTATGCTACTTCGAGAGTAGATATGTTGGCACTAGTTTTTTTTTTAACTTTTATACATACACTAATTTTAGACCTGTGTATCCCGCTTTTATGCGTTTCAGGTTTCATTAAAATCAGTACAGTCATTCCGGAAAATAAGGACTTGAAAGTTTGTATGAAATTTCGTAAAGTATAAACGCTCATATACATTTGTTCATGTGAGAGTGATTCTTGGATCGAAAGTTAAAGAAATAGAAGGGTAAAGTTCATTTTTCGAATTTAGACTTAATGGTAGAACCTTTGTACTTATATTAGAGAAACAAACGACGTTCAATGAGCGAAAATAATGTCTTAAAAGATATCCTCTAACTCGTTTATGTTTTGTTGTCAAATATTGTACGACTAAAGAAATGCGACGTAAATTATCGTGGAAAAGCAAGATTCAAATGGAACGCAAAATAACGTTTATTAAACGAATTCATTCATTTATTATAATTGAGTGCTCAGTACAGATTCTGCCGACAAAGTCAGAACGTTGAGTTAAGTAATTAATAGTTTCGACAAATTAAACAAAAATATTTGGCAGCCATTTATCACGTTGAGAATAAATTGGTGGCGTGGCACCATCAGATGCCAATTAAACACACGCTCTTTTCACTTTATTTTACATGATTAATTACTTTTTCTGTGAGGAGCTCGTATATAAATAATAACAGTTGGTTATTTATATTTGCCATCGTGGAGAAGGATTAGCCAATCGACAGAAGTCGATTGCCCAGGGTGCGCCGGACGTATCAGAAGGTAGAATATGTCACTCGGGGAGGCTCCTTTCATCTCAATTGTGTATGCAGCGTGTCTCCACAGACAATGGCCCACCTTCCATCTTGCGCTGCATGCCCTGTCACCTGCGCACTTGAGGATCTTATGTCTGCATCAGCGAGCGGAGTTCGCTTGGCTGAGTTTTGGGCTAAATATATTTAGCGATTTGCCGTCGACACGCTAAGAAGAAGACAGTTGGTGGATGTGTGACCACTAATTACATGCCTAGTTTCCTCCGTGCCTCTGAAAGCACGTTGCACGTAAGCCTTTGGTCCCCGCTGTCTATTGCAAATCTTTCACAATCGTTAAGTATATAGCCAGCTGCCCGAAAGTCTGACATCAGCCTTACCAAGCGGTATCGTATTTCCCAGTTTTAACTGGGCTATGGAGGTCTGATAGGCGCTTCATGTTAAATAGTGGTATTCAGCTGCATCCAGTTAGACTGGAAGCCGACCCCAACATAATTGGGAAAAGACTAGGCAGATGAAGATGATTACTTTTCGTGACATTAATACGTGCTTAAACGAAACGGGCAATTTGTTTGGACCATGCTGCCATATAATAAAATATTATGAATGATCAGCTGGCCTACCATGACGTCTTAAAGCAGTACTGTTTTATTCTTATTCCAATGTGGGAAAGAGACGAAGCTATACAGAATGTCTAGCGCCATCCACCACCAGATCGTCAGTGTAAATTATAGGATAGAAAGCGCTACTGTACAGAGCTTGGCCCATTCTGTCCCACCTCGTTTATATTTAGGGACCAGAAAACCTCAGCCAAACTGTACAGATAACAAATTATCTGTTAATGGACTCCAATTACCATCCAAATAAAATAATTTCCTAAACGGGAATAAACCCGCATAATATCTAAAGGGGTGGTTACCCTTCGTGTACCTACCTACCCTTTAAAAAAATACAATTTCACGTGATTTAACCACAAAACGTGATTCTTATTCTGTGATTCCAAACACGTTTTCACGTCTTTAAGTAAGGGAAAAAGCGCCTGATTCTTTTAAACTAGCAATATTATACAATACTGAGTTATTTTGTATCGCGAAAGTGTGAATCAGTTTATCATAAAGGAATAAAGTTATTTTCGTTTAGATGTGATGGATTTTCCTTGTATTACAAAATTGCCGTTGAAAATATTTAAAGAAAGAAAATATCATAACAAACCAAGACAAAAACTAACCCACTGTAGAAATTAATAAAATGTACCTTATTTATTTATTAATATATTCTATTCGTTTTACTTTAACATAACACGGCGAAGGCCTACTACATTATTTAAAGACTATATGATCTATTTCATAGCATGGTATCATCATCATCATCATCATCATACTATAATGTTCCCACTGCTGGGACACAGGCCTTCTCTCAATGAGAGGGAGTGGGCTGTAATCCACCATGCGGGCCCAATGCTGGTTGGGATGGTTTAATAAATTGTAAAACTCTGTTACCCTATGGATTAAGATATTATTACTTATCTGCTTATAAAGTTTCTTGTGCAGCCAAAGATCCCAATCTAATCCCAAAGATACCAAAATTATGCAAATGCAGACAGTCTAATTTAATCTGTTAGTATAAACAACAAAAGTTTCAGGGGTAGGTAAACAACAAAAACCAAGCCAGATTTTTACCATAATTTATTGTCTTAAAATTATTAAAATAAATAAATTAAGCTAAGAGTGTTTAAGAAAGCGACCACTCGCGACAAGTGCTCGGGAAAATCATTTAAATTCCCAAAGCCGGGAGCAGTTTAATTGGCTTCCGAAGTCGAAACAAAATTTATAAAATAAATACAATTTTCTGCCATAACTTCATAACAGCTGAATAAAGTTATTGGCGGAACCTGCAAGTTCTTAACAAACTAAAGTGAGCAAATAAAAATGTCCCTGTTTTCGCAACTTATTCAAATATTTCTTGTTGTTCGTATTTTTAAAAAACATACAGACATACATACAGAAACATTATGATATTGATTTAGCGCTTAAAGTTATATTGATTCTTATTTTATCTTATTTATTTTATGTCTAATCGATGCAGTCTTGTACACGATTATAAGGCAGTGATCGATACACTATAATCTCAATGTTTAAATTATTTTGTTGCTTTCTTACCAAATAGAGCTATAATTAGGAAAGATTTCGTTTTGAAATATTTTTGTATTCCCAATTAAAAAGCATATTTTTAAGTAAGAAACGCAGTATTTACACAAGTAAATGTAAACCTAAAAATCACAATAAGCCTACCCACTTAATATAAAGGAGACGTAAGAAAACATTGGCGTATTATGTTCCGACATGATAACAAAATACGACAATATTGTTCAGTAACCTAAAACTTCGTAAATACGACCATTATTATGATTCATTGCGTAGAGGAGAGACACCATTTTATCAAAATCAAGGCACCGAACAGCTAGACCACAAAAGGTATCTTCAGACACTTAATTTATGTATCGTTATAGAATTTCATGATAGCGGAAAATCAAGACTGAACAACTGAAAACGAGTCTTGCTAACCGCTACTTCAGATACTATTCTTAGAATCTAGTTTACCAGTTTTACAGTCAGATTTCTCATTTGCTAATAGGCCCATATTGACAGCCACCTAGATCTACATACATCCGAATAGCAAGTCCAGTCCAGAGAGAGAACTGAGATGCAATCCGCAACAGAGCAACATAATTCATCATCTGTCTTGCAAGGCGAATACGATTTCGATCAAACGGTATCTCCACAATGGCCAGTAAGGCGTCCTGTTCACACGCGACTATGTCTAAGACTCGCAGTCAGTGCGGTCGGCGTTGTCGGGCCAGTCGCAGACGTTCAGCTTCACGTTGAACACCGTTCCTGGTTGGCAGGTGAATTCCATTCCTTCCCCGTTGACGCAGCGCCAGTACTGTAGAAAATTTAACTAATTAATTTAAAACGAAGTAAAAATGTATGGTTATGTGGGTAAGGCGTTTACACATCAAAATTAGTTCCACATTTTTTTCTTAACTAACCTTACTGCATTTCTTCTTGTCTGGCACATAATCATCTTCAGAGCTGCAAACATCATGACTATCGATCTCGTTCTCCTGCAAAATAATAGTTTTATTTGCAAAAATTCGATCAAGGAAAAAAGTGTTTTATATAAATTGAATAACAATGTCTTACAATTGGATGTTCAGGAGCTACAGGCACATCAGCTGCTACTGGGATCTCAGGAGCCTTAGGAGGCTCAGGTCTCACCGCAATATCGTTCTCATCATCCTCAACTTGGACGACTTGAGGTGCCTTCGTCGTGGTCGGTCGCGCCGTGGTCGTAGGCTTCTTCGTGGTTGTCTTAGTGGTAGTAGCTGGCCTTGCAGTCGTGGCTATGGGCTCTCCCTCAGCCGGGTCGGACGTTGTCGACGGTGGCCGCGCCCACTCAGGCTAAGATTTATATCAATATGAGTAATGGACCATCCATTTGTTTCTGTTGCGATTAATCGCGCGTGTCTACATCGCCGAAACGTTGGGAAAGTTTATTAGTCAACTGTATTTATGGTTTCCAGTTAGGAAAAGCAAAGGGATAAAAATCGTTATTCATTATGACGAATTGGTTTGGAATATTTGGTTGGGGACAATGGATTTCCAATGCGTGGTATTGTTTTACCCACACAGGTTTTTTAGTTAAATACCTACTACTTTTTTGTGGTTTTGAAATTTCACTTCCATTGATTGACATCTTTTATTTTAACACTTACCGTGGGAGTGGTATTTCCAGAACGAGGTGGTGGGACGGTGTAACTCTTCATATGCTTATGCAGAAGCTTCATCAGAGGGTTCTCAGCGCCACAAAGTCCCTTGAAGTCGTCCATGTCGATAGCCCAGGTCATGGCTCCGAGGTAGCCCTTCTCCTTGATCCAGTTCATCTTGATCTCGACACTGCGGGGATCCTCGTACCCAACCCATTGGGTTCCCTTGTATGCGTACGGGCACTTGCCCTGCTCGTCCCACTTTTTGGTCCAGCCAGAGCCTTCTTTGTCGACCTCGGTACAGATCTAGGAGAATAAATCAAGGTAATAAAGCCAACGTGAAGGATATTTCTAAACTTCTAGCTGGGTTGAGTTAGATACATTGTCAATTTCCTGTGGGTTTAGAAATTCGTCCATATAACTTTTTACCCACACGTTCCAAACATTAAGCTTCGCTGACTTATACAAAAACAGAAACAACAATTTAATTCCGTTAGTTAGTTACTCGTTTCTCGTTTTCAGGTTTCAGTTGAATGAATAGAGCTAAATTGAGGAAAAAAACAAAGTAAGAGCTCATCCACGTGAGGAATAGCAACGGTGTGTTCTAGTTTGAAGGGATCAGGAACCGGTGTAATTAAAAGCACGCGAGACTTTTCAGTTTTGTCTCTGGGACGGCAACGCATTTGTGGTACCTCTGGGAATGCATAGCCGGCGGTGACCACTTGGCATTGATGAGAAAGCTTGTTTGACATCTCATTGAACTATTCCTATATTACCCTAGGCAGATAGAATTTTCGTTTTTCCTATCCCCCTCTATACTAATATTATAAATAGGTAAGTTGGTAAATTTGGATGAAGGGGGTAATCTTAGGAACTCCTGAGGCCCTACCGTGACGTCTTAAATCAGTATTGTTTTAATCTTATTCCAGCATGGGAAAGAGACGGAGCTATAGAGGTCGCCTAGCGCCATCTCTTGTCCACTATGGAATAAGATGATGACGTGAGTCATGTCATGACGTCATGGTGGGCCACCTGAACAGATCCCAAAAATTCTTTCAGTTATGAGAAGCTTCATTATCTTTGAGCATCATAGGCTATATTTAAAACGTTTCCGTGTGGTTTTCGACCATAACGCCAGCCAAGCGGTAAAAGTTTACCTCATAATAAGCCCAGAATCCGGTAGCATTGGTGTAGGGAGCAGGGTCGCCGCCGCCAGCCTCCTTGTTGATGTAAGTACCGAGACCGTAGTTGTTGTTACCAGCCGACAGGGTGAACGAACGGCCGTAGAACGGAATGCCGACCACCAGCTTGTTGCTGGGACAGCCCTTCTCTTCCCAGAGCGCTAAGCCGTCGTTCTGAAACGATACATTAATTGAAGCCAGAGATTAATTTGGAGAAAATATAGTTCTAACTACAAATGAAGTGAGTACTCGTATCGTTTATCCCACTATTAGTAGCATTTGTCATCTGCAAAGGGACCGTAGAAAAAAAATATAAGTCAATTTATCGTATATTTATACGTCCCTAAGTAACTACTGAATCATTTCTATCGCCGGCTATTTTACACTGATATTGTAGGATTCCTTTTTTTAAACTCCTACAAAAACTATCACAAACTTAAAAAGTACTCACCACATTAAGTTTCTCATAAGCAAACTGGTCATGAGGGCGCCTATACAAAGGCGAGTGCACATCAGCGAAGCCGGCCCAGTTCCCTCGCAAATCGTACGACATCACGTGAATAGCATCCAGCTCCCTGCAACACACGCAAATCTTAGCACTCGCTCAAACAAGAAGTTTTAAAGCACTTCAGAAAATTGTTTGTTTTCTTTTCAGTCTTCCTTCCACCGTTATTTATGTAGCGCTCGGAAACTTTGTAGCTATAAAACTTTTTCAAACTATTAAACTGTTACAAACTTTTTCGTCGCAAAATATGGAGTTAATTGCTTATGAAACAGGATTGAGTTGGGGTAGTTTCATAAAGGATTTTGTTCGAGTCTGATTAATTCGGGGGATTTTTGAGTGATGACATTCCATAAAGTAGAAAAACGCTCTGGTATTTTTAGATAGGAACCACATGTTTAAACCACTTTATTGTTTGTTCCTTATTTTCAAAATTGGTAGTAAAACCTCACTCACTGGCAAAGATCCGGTACATGGTATCCCTCCATCAGCCTAAAGTTGGCAAGGGGCACGGCAGCAGTCAGTTCCCATCCCCTCTTCTCCCTGATGAAAGCTCTCTTCAGCTCCTGCACGAAGAACAGGAACCGATCCTTGTCGGAGAAGGAGCCTCCACGGTCAGCAGCACCAGGGTACTCCCAATCCAGGTCCAAACCGTCGAAGTTGTACTTCTTAAGGAAGTCTGTGGAAAGAAAAACGAAAAACTTTCAATATTGCTGCAGTCTTCCTTTAATATAGGAGTTTAAAGTATTATCTAGACAAGCTAGGGTCGTCCATACTAAAATATTGATCTTCTATTCCACTATGATTTTACACGACTCCTCTAATGTATTAGTGTAACTCCTCTAAAATACGTTCAGTGGTTTTCAGATAACAGCTGAAACTCTCACTTAACTAATTAAAAAGTCAAATCCTGGATCTAAGATGTCTAGACTAAAAGAGTAACCTAATATTATGGAAACACCGAGATACGATTTGTGCTCTCAGTAAGAATGAAACAAGATATGGATATTTTGACAAATATTGTATTTACACACACGACATTCGCGAATATATATATTATATTTGTTTTCTTACTTTTCGGAGATGTAACGCGAAAATTGAAAATAGATTGAATATGAAGTCCCTTGATACAATTTGCGTCTCTGTTATTTAATAAGACAATCTCTGATAATCTTAGGTGAACGAGAATTTAGATACACAAAATTGTTTTCGTATACATCGGGAATTATGGTCAGTATCTAAGACTGTTCATCGCAGGAATATATCGATGGCGAATATGCATAATTTCTTTCCACTTTTATTCCAGAAAGTACGCAATAGGTAAGTAACCCAGTTCCTTGAGAAACATCTCTAAATAAATATTGCTTATTACTTTAAACATTTCTCTCGCTGCAATTCTCGGACTATCTTATATAGAAAATATCCAGTGTGCAAACAAATTCCACCCTTTTGTGATTTCTTTTATTTTCCTTGTGGGAGTCGCTACACGAAACTATGTTAACAATAAAATAAGGTATCTTGGTAACGTATGACGATGAGGAAATATATTCCCAAACACACAACAATGCATAATTTACGACTAGATTGTGACTCGCACTTGATACATTTTATTTGCCAAGGGTCCTTGTTTTGCGGGGTACGTTTATTGTATTCCCAAAATGTCGCACTGGTTTATCCACTGTGCATCATTTTGCTGACTAACAAAACACGAGTGACAAATCCAAGGGGCGAGGATTACTAACCAATTACTAATCTAATTTTACCTTAAATAAAGTTAAGTTTTTGTGTACTTTTATTATATTGTGGAGGTCCTACAACAGTGGTACAGACAGCGTCAGTATGTACTAACCCCTAAACACTCCGTCCGAGTAGGCTAGGGGGGTAACTACTTAATGGAGCTGTGTGTACTAGCAGTAGGATTTGTTACTTATTTTCATAAGCTAGGCCCTTATTAGCCATCTCTCTCTCTCTCTCATTTCCTCGTACTCACCAACAACGCTCCTGACAAAGGTCATCCTAGTCTGCTTCTGTGCGACCATGTGCGAATACTTCGAGCCGCCCTCTGCCCAGCCTCCCACGGCCACCATGAACTTGACATTGGGGTGCGACTTGCGCAGAGCCGTGAAGTTGCTGAAGCCATTCTTCTCTACGTCAAGCTGCAAAAAGGATTTTTAAAAGTCAATCATGTGGCGAGAAGGAATGCATGGAAGAAATACTAAGACCTAATTGGATTCCAAAAGAATCGGAAAAAATGGTGTAGGAGAAGTATTTACATCAAAACATTCACTAACAGGATATCTCCCGTTATTTATTGTGAGCTTCCGATATTTCGACGCTGTTGCAAGCACCCATGACAGTCATCCCGCGATCATCATCACAGTGTAAGTTTAGTTATAAACCGTAAAAGCTTAAAGCAGTATTTACAGCAAGTTTTCTAGCATTATTTAGTTTAAACCTGCGGGCTGTTCTTCAGTTTTATCTTTATTTGGTCTTGACAAAACTACTTTCCGAAAGAATTAGTCCAACATTCTCGAAGTTTTCGTAAGGCATTTTATTTGACAGTTGAAAGAAATAGGCAAGGCCACACACTAGGTGGGCCGATGACCTGGTGAAGGGTCCGCTAGATGCGGATCGCACGGGGCCGGTCAATGCAGCGACACTTGAGGGAGGCTATGCCCAGCAGTGGACGTCTTTCGGCTGAAAGGACGAATGAAATAGTCCTAAAATTTTGATCAACCACTTTGTTTCTCACCTCAGGATCAATGATGAGGACCTCATTGCTCTTCTCGGTGACGCCTATGAAGGAATAGATGATGTGCGTGCACATATCCACGGGTATATCCTCGATGCCGTAGCGGCCCACCCCAGGCCGGTACACCGCCCAGTTGCTAAAGTAGCATACTATGCGCGCTTTGCTGTCCGCTGTATAAACAAAAAGAAAAGGTTTAAGAAGGTAATAATACCAGATATTGTGCAGTAATGTCGGAAATGTAAAGAGGAGCTCGTGGTTCAAAAGGAAGTTAAACATACATAATATCTCGTTTGTAATCTGCGTCGGGTTTGGCACAGGTGAACCTAATGGAAGACCCACATTTCGCTAGTTTAGTATTTATTTACTAAAACTGTATGCTCAAGTATAAAAACACTGTACAAAGGCGGACTTAATGCGCCTTGGGCATTTTCTACCAGTCTACCTTAGGGTGATGCAGAGAGAAAACATAGTAGATGCAGCATAGCAAAGGGTAAGAAATTTTTAAATAAAACAAAGAGAGAAACTAACAACAATATAATTATGAGATGAATCTGCCAGGTTCTAGTTAGCTAGTTATGTTTATGTCCCATGAACCTTCATGGGACATAAACATAACTAGCTAACTAGAACTTTCTACTAGATCGCTTGGTCCTCCTAAAAGAATTTCACAACTAGAAATCTCAATCTCGAAGTCATTTAAAACTGGAAATTGTTGCTGTGAATCTTACACCTTTCACTACAGAAACAATAATTTGATTAAGTTATTGAACTTAATCAAATGATTGTTTATGTGCCTGTTTGCAATAGGGTGTCGTAAGACACACCAACAGAAATAAAGAGGTAAGATTTAATATTGACAACATGTACGCAGTATGATTACAAATACACGTGGCAATGATGAAAGCCATAGGTAACTACATTACCCAAGATGATTGACTCATAACTGATTTTAGTGGGAGCTCTTATTCTTAGAGCAGACGCCAATAAACAGATTCGATAATAGCTTTGTTTACCATAGAAAAAACTACTGATCAAGAAAAAACCTCTTAATTTAAGACTACTTGACTGACTCGTTGGTCTAGTGCAGGGTTGGGAAAACTACGGCCCGCGGGCCATCTCCGGCCCGCGAAGCGTTGAAATCCGGCCCGCGACCATCAAAGAAAAATCTAGTAAAACTAAGAAAAAATTCTCTTCGTATTAGGCTTTCGGATGACCTGCTTTTTTCACTGCTAAAAATTTCAGCATCACTGATGGAGCCGGCTTGTGATGAAATCATGCAGAAAACAAAAACAGTTCCCCACAGAGATCATGCAGCGTTTCTACTTCTACTATCTTCCTTCTACAATACATTTTCAGAAAAACCCTTAACAATATTTTTATTTCAGTATATAATACAGCCAAAAATGCAACAACTTGGCCCGCCATATATTTCGTTAGTAAATAAATGGACACGCGAAGGAAAAAGTTTTCCCATCCCTGGTCTAGTGGTTGCAATCGCGACTGCTGAACATAATATCCTGGGTTCGATTCCCGGTTCGGGCAAATTGTTATTGGGTTTTTCCGAATTTCTCAGTAGCAGCCACAGAGTCTGGATTTCGGGCCCGGTTGAAGACAATAGATTCGTTCCCTATTATATGGGACTTAAACACAACTGGCAAAATGTGAGTGTACTAATAGATACACCGCTGCCTAACCCTTCGGGGATTACAGGCTTGATTTTATGTTAAGTTATTTTAAGACTAAATCAATTATACGCTTGAACGTCCATCCATACTATATTAGTATGTACGGACGTTCAAGCAAAACTTTCAGTGTCAATAAAATCAAGTTTATACTCGTAGTCAATACAATGATAAATAACTTCGTATAATAGTTGCAACACGAGATAAGCGGGGTTAACCCCAACTTAGTCGGCAGTTAACTGGGAGATTGATTTATGTCCCCTAACCCTTTGTTATGAGGAGCCCGTTAATCCGTCGGCTGCGAGCTACCAGGGGTAAGCCTTGGTGTCAGATAAGTCACCTCAAATCGTGATAAGAAACATTAATTGTACTGCGAGATAGGATTTATATAATATTGGATGGTTTATTTTAAGAAGGATGAAAGAAATAATTTATTTGCCATGAATGTGGGTACAAAATAAGATTTAGACTTTGTAAAAGCAGTTCCAACACACTCTACATTACGGGCATGCAAAAGTAAAACATATTTTTATCTACTCAGTTATACAAACAAATAGAAAAAAAAAAACATAGAAAAGTACAGTTATATATCTTCAGGCTTCCTACATAAACTAAACATTAAAAAAATACTGAAATCATTTCTTGATTTAAGCTTGCAGAAGTGGTAAGTATGGTTTTGTTACCCGGCTAACCAAGAAGGTGGGGTATGTTTTCTCATGTTTATGCATGCTGCACCAGTTGTTCTGCCATGTCTTGTACCTTGCTAAAATACAAAGAATTGGCGAAGAACCAGTATTTTTGAGAACTATTTTTGTACTTTTGAAGTTTGTGATGAAAATGTTCCGATTCTCAGCCTTTTTTAAATCAGTATCTTTTTTATTATTCGATTAGCTCAACAATTAGTCTTACAAACTTCCCAGTTTTAAAAGCAATCAGATTTGAGGCATGTTTGTGCAACACTTGGCTTTCTGGTTTTTGTTGTTTATATCCACTTGGGTTTCCTGTTGTTCTTTGGCAGTTGGATTTCTACACCAACTTTACTTTATTGTAAGAGTTCTTACCTTCAATTGCAGTCGTTGCGACCGCTAGGACGGCCAACGCGAGTATCGCTCTCATTTTGAACCTGTCGACAACAGAAACACGAATGCTTAATAATAAGAAAGCCAAAGTAATTCTAAAATAGTTATTATCTACTAGAAAATCAATACAAAAGTATTAAGAAAATAAAAGCACGCTTGCCTTACGGCATTTCATACAAACTTTCAAGTCCTTATTTTCCGAAATGAGTTAATCGATTTCAATGAAAATTAATACGCATAAGCAGGATAAATAGGTCAATTATTTTAAAAAAACATTATCCATCCGTCTTAAAAAAAAAAAGACAATTGGAAATTTTTGTTTCTATTGATAATTTACAATCTAATATTGCTGTCACACAATTTTTCGTGCGATGCCAAGCGTGGCGACTATGGCAAAACCCCCCAAAATTTCATTGTCAAACACTCGGGGGAGGCCTATGTCCAGCAGTGGACGTCTTTTGGGCTGAAATGATGATGATGATGACTATTTTTCGAAAATATTTTTAGTAACTTTTTTGATCCTATCCTGGCTATGAAGTTGTATTAAAATCGGTTCAGTCATTTCGCAAAATAAAGACTTGTAAGTTTGTATAAAATGTCGTAAGGCGTAAACGCTGTTAAAACACACGGTGACACATCAACCTATACATTTCCAGTATAACCTCGCTTAGTTTAATTTTCCTAACAATGAGAGATCCGCATAAACTGGATTCGGAATTTCGAAACTCTATTTCGGATTGGTCTTCGAGAGTGCAACATCAACATTTCACTAGCTACATACTTTCCGAGTCCCTTGTCGTATTTGGCGAAAAATATCCTATTAAACACTAAAATTTAATATAGGTACGTCTCAACCTACATTAACATAAAATTAAAAAGTCTAATAGCAACAAATTATAAAACGTCGTCCGATACAGGTTTCTCGTCTCCAAACCAGGACCTCAAAACAAGTTTTCATATCACCTGGCATTTTCTCATTACATATCTATAATAACCTAGCTGTATTACTAAGTTGCAACTCAGTACAGTTACCTATTTCCCATGGAGCTTAGGTGTCGGGGGTGTACGGTATATACGAGTAACGGATGTTGACAGTTCCACATTCCATATGCTTATTAAATAGGCTAGCTATCAGGAAGATTATAGAGGTATGTGTACCTTAGAACTTGCTACCAGGTTGCTATCTAACGATAAAGCCTTCAACTTATTGCTTCGATAGCAGAATTAAATTGTTTTTAATTTTTATCATTCCATTGGATTATTATGCTTGCAGGTAAGTCAAAAGGGTATCCGCAGTATTATATTTATACCAAAAATATTATAGCCTGATTTAAACAAGTAAACAGGTAAAGCAATGGTGGCTTAGCGACTTACAAGTCTCCAAAGACATTCAAATGTTTACGAGCGAAATAAGTCTTTTAAATATCTTAAAGTCCCGAACCTTGCGAGGTGGATTGCTTTATGTAGTAATTTATTTCATCATCACTGCTTTAAAAACGGTGAAGCGCCACGGTCGAGCGCGCGCCATCGTACGAAGCGCATGCAAATATTTGAAGCTCCGTGTTAATATTTTCTTAAAATTATAAATACTCACAAAATTAGTCCAAACTTATACCAATCGATAGTAAAAAGTACAAGTGTCAATAATCTCATATTGAAATAGACATTTAACAAACAGTGCGCCGTATACAATCAAAAAACTATTCAAAAAAGTGAGCAACAAACAAAAAGACATGTGTTGTGAACGTGACCCAAAGTGATTCATCGAAAGTTTGTGCGGACCGATTCGTTACCATAAATGGTTATGCAGGACGACGGACCATCCACTTGAATTACTGCCCTAAGAAACAGGCTGACAATTTGATATCATTCTACAAGTCACTTCGTGGCGCAGAGGCTATCGTCGTCGGTAGTACATAGAATCTCAGCGGTGCGGGTTCGAATCACAGTTGGACATCGATGAAAATTTTTGGATTTATTTTGGTTTTGACTTTAGATTTTTGGATTCATTTTGTTTTACTGTTTGTTTATTAATTGCAAACTGATAAAACTTAATTTAATAGATTACTACTATGAACTCATTTGAAATGGAATTAGAGAACATTACCACTAGAAAGCCACGACGGGCAAATTCACTCGATCATTTGTTTACAAATAATTCGTCATTGCTCGATACCACCATGAAGAGCTTGCCAAGCACGTCCATGAATGATAACGACACTATAATCAACCTCAATGAAACAATTAGACGATTAACAACGGAACTTCAATCAGCACATCAAGAGATCGAAAACTTGAACAGCGAAAACTTCCGACTAAAAATGGATATAGGCGAAGGACAGAAAATTATTAATACTTATAAAAAAATCATCTCATCCGACACGAAAAACATGACACCAACGACCTCACGTAAACGTAATCTCATTAGAACGACCAGTACATCTACTCATTCTACACCTCTCAATCTCGATAGAAAGACTGGTACATTTCCCCATTCTACACCCCCGAAGAGTAACAATTTTGATCCAGTAAACCATGAGCTCAAAACTCCTCAACCACCCCTTCTAAAGCGTGACATCATGGCCCACACGACACAAAATTTAGCGACATCTACGGACCAAAATAAGAGTCCAAACAAAGAAAAAGTAGAAGAACTGAGCAACAACATACCTTCTCCAAGGATACTAGTATTAGGTGACCAACAAGTACGGGAATTTGCTCAAGAAATAACAACGCAGAGAAACAATAATAAATGGAACAACATATACTCGGTATCGGGAATCTCGAAACCATATGCCACGAGTACACAAGTCCTGTGCAACTTTGACAAATTAACAGAAAAACTAAAAACTGACGACATTATCGTATTAGGTGTGGGAAGTAACGATAAAAATCCCTACTTATTTTTAACTGAGTTAAGTTCTTCACTTCATCAAGTAAAAAATAACAAAGTGTTCATCCTAAACGTCCTAAATAATCGCTACTTAAATGCTAACCTGTTAAATAAACACATAAAACTGATTGTGAAAAATTATCCAAACTGTCAATTCATTGATACATCTGATGTTATGGTAAGCTCTAATAACATTAATTTTGTTTCGAAGCGCTTCATGTGTTCTAAAATAAATATAGAAATTGACAACATAAACTACCAGAAATTAGTAACTTCACAATTAAAATCAAGATGTAGAAACAAAGGTATGCAACATAACTATAATAACAATGTTACGAAAACAAATATGTGCAAAAAAGGAACTATCCCATATTATTTTAAAAAACAGACCGCTAATCATATTTCTAAACCTGAAAACACTAGCCAACCGATGTTTTTTCGAGGTTAGACGCAAATGTTCTCTTCTACATCAAAATATAGCGGGTATATTGAGCAAAAAAGACCTTCTAGAATTATCAATAACGGAACTAGAGAAAAGTAATTTGAGTATCGATATTGTTTGTCTCAGTGAAACATTTATACGACAAGGGGCAGAATCCAATCTTATTATGAAAAACTATAAGGTAGTGTCAGCCTTTTCAAGGCCGCATCAACGTAGGGGTGGGACTTGTATATTGATAAAAAAAAACCTTGATTGTAAACCTTTATGTAATTTAATTGAGCCCAAATTATATTATTTCGAATACTGTGCAATTGAAATTACAACCTTAAAACTTTATGTTATCTGCATATACCGAACCCCAAATTCAAACATTAAATTATTTTTAGAAAATTTAAACCTCCTCTTAACAAAACTTGTGAAAAGAAATAATAAAAGCATCATATTATGTGGTGACTGGAACATAGACGTTATAAAAGCAGATAAACATTTCAAAGAGCTAGAATCTATTTTAAAAAACTATAACATAAATAATCATATTACCAGTCCAACACGACAATTGTCTTGTATTGACTTAATTACGAGTAATATCCAAAACGTTAAGCCCCAAATACACTACCTAGCCCTATCTGATCACGAAACAGGACAATCTATATGCTTTGAGGTAACGGTTGACACCACGAATATTAAAAGACCGTTCTATTTCGAACAAAGACGCGATTTTAATCAAGATAATATGGATAAGTTTGTGAACTGTCTGTCTTCATTGTCTTTTTCAGATATTTACCAGACTGAAGATACTGACATTGCATTTAATTATTTCCATGACATTCTAATATTATTTTATAATCTATGTTTCCCCATTATAAAGTTTAAAATAACTGTTAAGCCCATAAAACATAATTGGATGACAAAAGGCATAAAAAAGTGTTGTCTAAACAAACGCCGTCTATATCTAAAATATCGTCTCACAACAGCAAATAAAAAACGTCATGAAAACACCTACTGTAAATATACTGCTATCCTAAAAAGATGCATGTTGCAGGCTCAAAAAGGCGAAAACACGCGTTATCTATCTCAATCCACCAACAAATGCAAGGCTGCCTGGAAAGTAATAAAAAATAATACCAGCGAAAAACAAAATTCTCATGACATTCATAAAATTCAATTGGATAATCAAACTTACACTCAACCTGAAAAGATAGCTGACATTTTTAACAACTTTTTTATTGATTTAACGAATGACACCATTGACCCATCTATTGACTACACACCACCAATGACTTATCTTCCAAACACTATGTATTTGACTCCAACTAATGCCACAAATGTATATAAAATAATAAACTCCCTAAAATCTACGAACTCTACGGGCTACGATGAAATTAGCACAAAAATTCTAAAATTATGCTCTTCATTTTTATCAATCCATATTAGCCATATTATTAATCTGTCATTTATGCAAGGTTTATTCCCTTCACGGCTAAAATTCTCAATTGTGAAACCAATCCACAAGAAAGGTGATAGAAGTGAAATGAATAATTACCGCCCTATAACACTCATACCAATACTGGCAAAAATCTTTGAAAAGGCCATGCATGAAAAACTCTTCAGTTTTTTATCCAAATACAAAATCCTTAGTGAAGATCAATTTGGTTTCAGAAAAGATAAATCGACCACAACAGCTTGCTTTGCCCTTTTAAAATTAATA
This sequence comes from Cerastis rubricosa, assembly GCA_949152445.1. Classification (NCBI taxonomy): domain Eukaryota; kingdom Metazoa; phylum Arthropoda; class Insecta; order Lepidoptera; family Noctuidae; genus Cerastis; species Cerastis rubricosa. The sequence goes on from OX424547.1 coordinate 10,070,511, forward strand.
ACGAAAAGCCTTAATGATAAACTACCAATTGTCTCCATTTTTCTAGATATGTCCAAGGCATTTGATTTCGTGAACCACACATTGTTAATTTATAAATTAGACCGATATGGCATTAGAGGTAACGCGTTGAAATGGTTTGAAAGTTACCTTACACACCGACAGCAATGTGTTGAGATTTCGGGACAAACAGGAAATCAGAAGCTCACGTATAGGTCTCAGTATCGTGAAAACAACTGCGGTGTTCCCCAAGGGACTATACTAGGGCCACCTCTATTCTTGCTTTATGTTAATGACTTGCCCAATGTAACTTCCCACAAATGCATATTATACGCTGACGATACGACCCTTAGTATTATAAAAGAAAATGACGACATTGTTGAGTACCAAAATGAAATAAACATGACATTACATAAAATTATCACATGGCTTGAACGCAATAATCTTCATATTAACATTAACAAAACAAATATGATACAATTCCAGACATATAACAGTAGGCGTCCACGGCTTAAAATACAGTATGGGAACGAGACAATAGAACAGGTTGATTACGCAAAATTCTTGGGGATAATAATTGACAAAAACTGTAACTGGAAATCTCATATTGATTATCTCTGTAAGAAGATAGATAGATTTGTATACGTTCTATATAGACTAACACGTGTGGCTAGTGTTAATGCGGCACTATGTGCATACCATGGTTATGTATCATCCATTTTACGTTATGGTATTACAATATGGGGTAATTCGGTTGAACTCGAAAGAGGGTTCCGAGCTCAAAAAAAATGCGTGCGCTCCATTTGTGGAGCGCACCCACTGGACAGTTGTGTTCCACTATTTAAAAAACTTAAAATACTGCCACTTCCAGCACTGTACATATTTGAAATTTGTATTTTTGTTCACCAAAACAGACACGAATTTGACTTATTTAATGATGTTGTATCCAGACCCAGCCGAAAAGTGCATATGCTTAATGTTCCAAGGCGTAGAATTAAATTATTTTCTAATAATGTATACTGCATGTCCATTACTGTCTACAACAAATTACCTGATGGCTTCAAAGCTCTCAGCCTCAGAACATTTAAATGTAAATTATTTAACCTTCTTTTAAACAAATGTTATTACTCGACTGAAGATTTTATGACTGAAAAATTTACCTGAATATTTGACATTTTTGCCCATAAATTATATTTAATCTCCTTGACTTCATCGAATTTTTACTTATATAATTAATCTCATAAACAGATATTGTTCAATTTATTTAAATTATTTGTATTTCTAATGATGATTTGTGATTCTCAATTTTAATGTAATGATGGACCATAATTTAACAAACCATATTTGTACGCCGGAAACGGCAGAATATTATGATCGTAATACATAATTCACAACAGCTTTGTACAATATTCTGACAAATAAATGCATTCTATTCTATTCTATTCTATTCTGATAATGCTAAATCAGTTAAATCACTTTATTTATAATTTATAAAAACATGCATAATATCTATAGATAATATTTTTATACTAGCCCAATACAAAAGGAAAACAGGTTGCAACACAGTTGGATTATTCTTGACACCGAAAAACGACATTAATTTATTATCAAAAACTAAAAAGAGTTATATGACTTTAACAAGTTTTCCTTGTTAAGGACACATAAGACAAATATTGTGTTAAAAAAAATGGTTTTACTTATGCACAATCAATAGACAGAAATAACTACGATGTAAAGAAGAAAAATAACCACTTAAAGAATACTTCAACCAAGTTATCTCTGCAGGCAGTAAAACAGAAAGCTTAATTAAATCAAGTTTGACATATCGATGCATTTTTTTTTTTTGAAAAGTAGCGTCACCTCTTACTGCAAACTTAAAGCATTAAATCAGCAATACTTTGAGTTCAAACGCGCTTCTTCTTAATAGCGTGTCGAAGGCAAAATATAGTTTCTAATGTATTGGCCCAATACTACAATCAACACATTCGCTGACGCAGACATTATACTGACACAAACACACTAATAAGCGCCAATAATGATCAGGTAATCATCATATGATCAGCCTTTTCCCGTCTAACCTGATACTAGAAACTTACAAGAGGCGATTGACAATAATAAGCAGTCAGCAGATAATAAACAACGTTATTACTTGAGCTGCGCACGCGCATAGCCGCGACACAAGCGCCGGAGTAACGGTACAGCCGCTCCAGATATGTCAACATCACCCACTGACCTAAGCTCTCATTGTAAAACTAGGCTTCTTCTTATACCCACTTAACCATTCACAATAGACCCGCCAATTGTGCTGATTTCATCTCACTTTTTCAGAGAACTATCACTTTACTGCCTCATCTCTATAAAAAAGTAAAAGTACCTGAATTTAGAGCGTCAAAAAACTGTACTATAATTTTTTTTTGAAGCCAAGTTAATGCAGAACGATGATGTGAAATAAAAGCAGCTGCCAAGATGTTCACGTCTAGTAATTTTCTAGAAACAAGGGTACGTTTTTAGAAAGTATTTAAACAATTTAATATTCACAATGGTAATTAATGAACTACTAGAAAATCTCAAGTGTCGCGAACTAGAAAATTTAATAATTAAAATAAAAAAAAAACCAGATGGGCTTAAGGAATACTCAAACTCAAACTAAAACCGAAAGCTCAAGAAACTAATCTACAGCAAAACAAACTTTTCTGAAACAGTTTGAAACCATTAGAAGCAAGACAATGACTAGCTAAACCTCCTAATGGCTTAGCGGAAAATAGCTTTTCCCACTCGCTAAAGTTCAAATCTGTTTGATCGTTTGTAACAATAGCCAAAGAACGCCACTTAATTCCCTAGGTGCCTTCATACTGGCTTTAAATGGAGACCCCAGGCTAAAGTGATCGTTATTTGTAAACGGTTTATTGAAGTAATAAATAGTTCTAGGCTGAATATGACATTTCTATTTTGATTTGACCTCTGGCTCTTCTAGAATTTTATTTATAGTTTGTATAAACTAAAAATCATCATCATCATCTTTCTGCCTTTATCCTTTGTTACTTGGGGTCGGCGCAACCCGCTTTCTCCTCTGTCAACCGTAACGCTATTATTTACTCCCTTTTCGTTCCATTATTTATTCCTCACACAATATATCCATAGTTTCCTACATTATCTTTCCTTTCGTTGTAGAAACTATAAATAGAATTTTATTTAGTAGTACTTTTACTGTATTTTATACGCAAACATAAGTTTCTAGCCAACCATCCAATTCCTAAACAATAGTACTAACTTCGTTTAATGTGTCGCAATGAATTAAAAGGCGCTCAGCCTTGAGATTATTTGAGAATCCTCGTTCTCGATCCTCACCCCAACCAATAGATGTAAAATGTCGCGTTACATTCTTCCGTTCGTTATGTTTATAAACAATGTCGGATCTATTCCCAGAAACATCATTTGATTAAAATTATTGTTGTGAAATAAGTATTCAATGCATCGTCGTAGTTGTTGAGTAGAATATTACGATCTCATCTGGGGCCATTAAAACCCGTCGTGCAGACATACGTAGCTTCTATTCATCTATAAAGTAAGATAAACCTAATAAAGCAGTGAACGAACATTCATAAACTACTCAGTTTTATTGTGTTCACGTGCTTGTTGCGATAAAGCATTCAGAAGTCTTTGTCAAAAGAATACTTTCCCCATGGAAGAGCTTCAAAGGATTATAAATTACTACTGTTACTGTTAATCTGTGTCATCCCACTGTTGGGCAAATTAGCCCAGATACAGCCAGTAGGCATCGCGGTAGACCTCGCAAGAGATGGCGGGACAAGCTGGGCAGATTGTAAATTATCCGCGAATTTTATTGACGTTTCTATTCATCATCATTATCGTCCTCAGTCCGACTTCACCGACTGCTGGGTATAGGCCTCTCTGTGTTTGTGCCAAGCTCCTCGCTCTTGTTTCTATTTTCTTTCTCGTTACTACAAACTAACGTAACGTAACGTAACTATCTTGGGGTCGGCTTCCAGTCTAACTGGATGCAGCTTTTAGTACCAGTATTTTACATGAAGTAAATCTATCTGACCTCCACAACCCAGTAACTGGGTAATACGATACCCCTTGGTAAGACTGGATGTCAGACTTTTAGCTTCTGACTACACTTAACAACTGTCAAAGATCTACATATGTCAGCCGGGACCAACGGCTTAACGTGCTTTCTGAGGCACGGAGGAAACTCGGTATGTAATTATGGTCACCCATCCACTGACCAACCTCGGCAAGCACGGCATAACCTTAAAGATCGACCCGAGCCGCTGTTTTCTCGTTTCTTATATGATTTAAATATTTACTTTCACTGTTAGCGCTCAAATGATTAGGTATAAATGTCTAAGCATGGTCTGTCGTTTAAATTATTCTTTGTCAGCTTAAACCACATATTAATATTTATAATTCGGTGACATCGAACACCGGTGCTAATTCTCCGAACAATAAGAAACCGGTTAAACATCTGGAGGTCCATCAGCAATGCAAATTGAGCATCAGGGACTGACTCAGTGGATGAATGTTTTGGTAGCACAACATTTAAGCATTAAATTTATGGAAGGTATATGGTAAGTGTATATGTATTCTTTCTCTTGTATCGGAACGAGCTACACGAATAAGAAAATGAGCCAGTCCAATCAGTAAGGGTGCAGTAAGAATGGTTGGATAAATGAAAATGAGTGGAAACTGTAATAAGGTAACTTTCTTTTTTTTATTTGCGATGGGTTTGGTCTTGGCTCTAGTCTAGGTCAGAGATGACAGAAGCCTGTTCACTCTAACTTTGAAGAGATTAGGGTTGTAAGCGTTCGGAAACACAGACGCAGGCAGAGAGTTCCACAACTTAAACCTAACTATCATTTTATTTTAGGGTTATAAACTGACACGGTCACTCACACTATCATTAACACTTGAAAACGGGATATTTACCATGTTTACTATTTGTTTTGAGTTCTCGTTGCGAGCTTCAGTTTGTCCGTGATCATGGTACTTGCAACAGCACCGAAATATCGTGAACTCAAAACAAATAGCAAAACTTGGAAATATCTCGTTTTCAGTGAAATTGGCATTGAAATATTTATGTGACTTATCAACTTTTATAAGAACGACAAAGTTCGAAACTGTTTGTTACCAGTAGTGACAAACAGTTTAAAGAAAAACAACTCGGAGTTGTGTTTACAAGCAACATCTTGAAAACATTATTGTTTACTGTTATACGATCCCGTCTTAACATATAAACAGGACAACATTAAATTCCCAACAGATACCTAATGATAATATTTGAATAATTTAGATAAAACTCAGGAAAATCCACGGTTTCTGTTCCAAAAGGAAATGCTTGCCAAAACATTGACATAACACGTTACCCATGTTTATTTACTTGGCCCAGGAGTAATGCCTCCTAATATTTACATTATGCCCCATGATACTCGGTATTTTATTCGAAAATTCGAAATCTTTGCTTGATGATACAAGGTGTAACGGCACTTTCACGAAGTCGTCAACCAAGGATGTACAGAAGTACATCAAACTAACTCGATGCAAAAATGATTACTGGGAAACACCTTTTTTAGGGAGAAATAATTACGATTTACGATAGGAATCAATGTAACGCACTCGGCACATTGTGCTGATGAATGCATCGGCTTCGTCTAAACTATCTAAACTAATATTATAAAGAAGAAAGATTTAATTGTTTGTTACGATTTAACTCAAAAACTTTAAAATCTTTCACTATTAGAAAGCTACATCTTTACCGAGTAACATAGGCTATATTATATAACAATTTTTGCGGACGAAGAGCTAGTTATGGATAATTTCACACACATTATAATTTGGTTACGAAATAATTTTTCAAAATGTATCTCAGGTTTTATCTTTTACCAAAATTTTAACCTTCAAATAATAATATAAAACTAATTACGACTATTTTGAATGATTGATTTTGTACCTAATTTAATAATAAGTACCTTAGTCTGTACAAAGATTCTCGATTTAAAATTCCTGGTGCCATATCAGACACCCAGTCATTGTTCTAACTACGCAACAATACGAAGTCCTCATAACAATAAAAGGATCTACATAGCGGAACCATCACACTTCCCCTTCCCTATAATCACTACGTTAGTACAGTCAGCAAAAAAGTTTTTTTTTTTTCAGGCTAGACAAGGATTGCACACTGGCCAATAATTAATATTATTGATTTTTATACAGAGTGTAACGAAAAGGGTATATACATACTTAAGGGTGTGCTACAGACCATCAAACTGAACATGTTTCTCCATCGGGCAAACATCGTTATAGCGAAAAAAAAATATGCTGCCCCATGCAAAATTTCAACACCTATTCGACCCAATGTATAGGGCAACTGATATTTTTTTCGCTATTACGATGTTTGCCCGATGGAGAATCGTGTTCAGTTTGATGGTCTGTAGCACACCCTTAAGTATGTATATACCCTTTCCGTTACACCCTGTATAAGTAAAGCGAAAAATTTAACTCTTTAAAAATAAGACAGAAAAATATGACTTTCAAATGGGCGAATTTTACGACTTTTGATTATTTTTTTTGTTTAATTATATCAAAATCAAAATATTTTATTTTACATAGGCCTACATGGGCACTTATAAAACGTCGACAAAAGGTGCTCGGTTCGGGTTGGTCGTTTCTTATGAACGATTGTTTATCAAAATCACCTTAACTATTATTTGGTTCTAATTGGTTGAACTTTGAGTAAACGATGTTAAAGATTGGACAACTCAGCTCATTTCGTCTTTTCAAAAGAAACATAGTTGGAGTGACCTGTACACTCATCTGTTTAGTTGCCAGTACACAATTAGCAGTCGCATCGGAGTTGCCAGTACACAATCGGAGCTCCTCGCTCAATTACTAAGAAGTAACTACCAAAGGCTAGAGTACTAAATGCCAGGAATGTCTCAGCCCTCTCAATAGGACCTATTGCATTGTTGTGGAATTTATTCGTGTTTCAGACATTTACTAAATTATTGTGACATTGACTCAAAGGATGAGATAATTATGATTGGCATATAAAAAGTCTTGTTATTACAGTACGTACTTACTGCATAAATGTTTCGGGACTTTGTATCTAAAACTTATATTATTGAATTACTTATCTAATTAAGTACTTTACGACATATAGGTACCTATACCAGGTGTAAACAGACCCTTCACGAAGCCGTCAACCAAGCATTCTGTACATCAAACTAAGTAAAAAAAAAAGTCGATTTCCAGCAATAATTTTTGCGTACCCTACGCAAAAATTATTGCTGGAAATCGACTTTTTTTTGGAGAAAAACCTCATTTTACGGTAAAACTCTATGTAACGCACTCAAACCAATGTGCTGATACATTGAATAAAGAGGTCATGGAAGTATTTAAAGTACAGTTATAAAATTAAAAACGACAAGTATTTAAAAAAAAAGTCCAATATCTCCGTAACTAGAAGATTCCCAGGTCTGGTCCAGAACAAAAAAATGATGGCAATGACGGGGATAACAAGTACTTTTCGGCTTCGTTAAGGGTCTATTTACTCCCTTTATTTTGACGAAACTCAGGAGCACGTGGCTAAATAAATAATCGCTCGGGTCGATCTTCAGCCGCGTTTGCCTAGGTTGGTCCATGGATGGTGGCTGATGGCCACCTATTACATGCAGAGTTTCCTCCGTGCCTCGCCAAGCTCGTTAAGCAGATGGTAACGGCTATCATATTTTGATCGTTGACAGTCTTTGCAGATATTCAGCGGTTAGTAAGTCTGACAACCAGTCTTACCAAGTGGTTTCGTATAACCCAGTACTAACTTTATTTTGGAGGTCAAATAAAGAGCCTGCGCCACGTAAAATACTGGTACTTAGCTGCATTTAGGTTAGACTAGAAGCTGACCCCAACAAGCAAATGGTGATTTATACGAAACTCACATACACTCACTTACATGCCCAATCCAGAATCATATATTTTTATTTTAAAAAAACCGCCTTCTAAAAACCCTATAAAAATAATACTATAACCTACTTATATTAGTAAACCTAATCTAACCTACGATTAACCTACAATAAAATATAACAATGTTTTGGAGTATAATTTGAATAAGCGATATAATTTGGATAAATTAATGAATTAATATTTAATAATACCGACTTGGTGACTATGGTACCAACTGGAAAGCATAGGCTTTGGAATAAAATAAATAATTTGCGAAATCGGTTCGTAAATGACTGATTTATGCGCGAACAAAAAACGCAATGCAGAGTAAACAAAAAGATCGTTAATGTAGATAAATGATTATTTTATTGTCCGATATCAATAAAATTTTCATGGGACCATTTGGAAAGTATACGCTTTCCAACCAAAAACGATTTTTTCAAATCGGTTGGCAAGCGACGGAGTTATACGCGAAAAAACATAAAAAAGCAAAAACTAGCATTCAAATTGAGAACCTCCTCCTTTTTTAGAAGTCGGTGAAATGCTAATGCATCCAAATAAAACTACAAATATTTAATTTCCATTTGGAACGTCAATTCAAACATTTTACCCACGTTTTTAAAGCCCTTTTCCCGGTCGTTCTACCGCAAACGATTCGTCAGCAAAGTCAATAACATCAGTTTTATATCGGTCGCAATTCCGTGTGTCACATACGCATCGGCGACTCACCGATGAGTACCTATACGTGTTGATACTAGCACCCTTCCTGAATACTAAAGACTTGATGAGTTCACACTGGAGTCGTTATCCTACAGCAAAGGTCAGCGGCCGAAAGTGAAAAGCCTTTGTCCATCTATAGCTCCTTCGCTCCCTTTAGAAGACAAACCCCATGGCCGTGACATGAGTCTTAAAGTGCGATTATGGTGCGTTTCATAATGCATATTACATGTGAATACTGAGTGCGAAAGGGTGATATGAGCGTCGATGAATGTAGAAAGATAATTTTTACTAACTCAGATTTGCATCGAAATAAACGACGACCGATTCAACTAGAATTTTAACAAGAGAAACTCTCCGTTTTAAAAAATATTTTCATCTTACACACGATATTTTAAAATTAATCATTAATTAAATAAATTCAGTAGTTGTTAGCGAGACTGCTATATCTCGCGCTGATAGCTGAAACTGTATTTTTTTAATGGCTTTATCGTCAAGCAATTTAAAATAATGAATTATTACACAATTTGTAATTGCTTTCTTTCTTTAAAACTTTTAGCATCTCATTTAAGTACAAGATTTTTTCTAAATTATGGTCTTAATAGTATTCATAGAGGACATATTTATAGTAATCTGTACTTGTTTTGAATGTCTTTCAGTAAAACTGTTGGTAGTTTAAACAACGATATAGTAAACATAGAAATCGGATCAAAATATTTACTAATAAATAACGACATGAATCCTATTGTTTTGTCAATATTTATTGATGGGGAGAATTACGCTAGTATTATTTTATGACAATGAAAACAACACATCGTGTAGACAATTATTTCGTTACTAAACGCGTTCTAGATTTTGCTGAAAAGCTTTACTACCATTGTGCGTTATAAATAAAATAGTAACTTTTATTATGCGTGAAAAAATTTGATCTAAGAAGCTTAGGTAATAAAGACAAAATTAATGTTTTTGGCAGAAATGCAAATCGTTACCTATGCTCTGAAATTATGTAATTTTCCTTTCTGAAAAATACAAAATAAGAAAACACTTGCCAAAGTTGCAGCCAGAACCAGTAAAGACAGAAATATAATTATTTTTCACTGGAAATTATAAATTCATTTCCGAATAAAAAAGCAAACGGATTAGCAAGCAATCAGCATAACCATAAAAACGCACATTTATTAACATGTAATGCTACTGTTACCAAACAGTTAATAAGTTTATTGCTGCACGCAATATTACTGGATCAACTTTTCAGCATTAGCTGCAAATCATTTCAGTTATCATTTTGTCTGAATATTTTTTGTAGATAGTAAGTATGTGGACACAATATTTTTCTTGCCATAATTAAACACATGCAAATTTGCAAAATTAAGTATAATTAAAACGAAAGTGGGTTACATATTTGGTAAATGAACAGTTTTTACAGATTATACGAAAAGAGTCTGGATTTATGCCCGAATGAACGCAATAGGCTTGCCCCCTATTAAATGGGACTTAAACATAACTGGCGATATGTTGGTGTTCTATTGGGTACTCACACCTCTGCCTAGCCCTTCGGGATTACAAGCGTGATGTTATACGAAAGGACAATATAATTATTTGTTTTATATTACTTTCTGATTTGCCAACTATCAAACTGATAATCATAAACAAAATAAGAGTGAATTCTACAGTTTTAGTGACACCCATTTAAGAACTATCGAAAGTCAATAAAATTATCATAAACCGATCATAATATTTAACACTTTCACTAAACAGAAGTCAAGTTCAAAAGAAACAGATGCTGTGATGAATATTAATGTGATTTGCAAATATATTGAGCTTAATTTTATAAACAAACATAATAAAAGTTGGCAAGTTGCCTGCGCTGGCGCCGCGCCGGTAAAAGTCTCATGCTTAACTTATGCGAGAAATGGTGATAAATAGAATAGCATATTAATTTAATGTTGTTTTATGTGGGTAACAAATAAAGGTTATACAATTTTAAAAAGCTCGATACTACTATTTTTATTATATTTTTTTAAAATTTAAGTTATAACTTTAACCATATTTTTTTAGATTAACTCACTATTTACTCTTTATTTAAGTCCTCTCCATAAATTGACGTTTTGATGTTTTTTGCTTTTTGTATTTTTAAATGCTTTTTTTTTAGAGTTTTCGCATGACAGAAGCACTATAAGAACGGAATTCGGAAAAATACGAATTACGGAAAAATATTACATTACTTCCAGTATTGTAATATTTTAAATGTTTTACTATTTGAGCTTTTAATTAAGGTTTTCAACCGTTTGAATTAAATTCAATAAATAAATTAATCCGATTGAAAATTCTGTTTCTTCTTCTAACTAATTTTTTTCAGAAGGTAACACAAAACTACTCGCAAAACTTTAGTCACAGAAGACTGTTTAATCGATTTGGGAAAACCGCAGTTTTTTAATTTCCAGCCTATATGTTTGCGTGTTTGTTTGTATGTAATGTGTGGTACTCACAGTTGCGGTGTTGCGGCGGACGACCGGCGTATGATTGTGTGTCGCCGAGGCTGCAGCGCGGTTATATGTGCGCACACGACGCCAACCGACTCCACAGGGTGTAAACAAACGCTCGTTTTTCCTGCTTCTTTATTTTGCGACAAAATTATAATGCGGTATGTGTTGTGAATTTGGTATTAACGCTGAATTCTGCTGGGGTCTTGCGCTGCTTTGAGTACAAAGAAAATTGGGTGTGTTTGTTTGATAGCAATACTATAAAGGGTCATTATCATAATCATTTCAGCCGAAAGACGTCCACTGCTGGATGTAGGCCTCCCCTAAGTGTCGCCACATTGAGCGGTCCCGTGCGACTCGCATCCAGTGGATCCCCGCAACCTTCACCAGGTCATTGGTCCACCTAGTGAGAGGCCTTCCAACGCATCGTCTTCCGGTTCACGGTCGCCATTCCAGAACTTTACACCACTTTAATTTACTTTTTTTATAAAGGGTACTTTACAGTATTGCTATAATATCACGTCTAAGGACTAAAATTCAGTTTGTTCTTATAAACATCTTAGTTAACTTGTAAATGAGGGACGTAGGTCAGCTTCCTTGTAAGTGGTTCTTTCATAGCTTTTAAGTAAAATGTTAAGTGAAATACGTTTGTGGTGTATTTTATTTATCTAGGTAGATCTGTGTTTGCATCAAAGGTATAAATGCATCTTCATCCAAGTTCCACCATATATTTCTTATGTATTTTTATTTCACCCTTCTTAGCTGTAGCAAATTCTTATCACAAGTTAATCTTACATTGTAGGTAGAACTTATTTAGGGACCATCATATCATCAAAAAAGGCCAAGAGGAAATAATACGTATTAACGGGAGCTAACTACCTCATAATTCATAAACTACTCAAGGAAAGTTCATAATTTATATGGGACCGCGCGGTTTCTTCCACCAAATGAAAAAAAAAACACGTTAATCGGCCAACTAATCACAGAGTAATACATGAAAAAAATGCCGCTGGAATACATAACCTCCTCTTTTTTTTGGAAGTCCGTTAAAAATGTTTACCAACAGCGGTCTCCCAACAATGTCATTAAAACTCCAAAAGATCTCCCATATCCATGCAACATTGCACAAATAACAGCGAGCTGTGCTGTGGAACATCCAAATAGATAGTGTAAAGCACAGCCTATACAGGGTGTAACGGAAAGGGTAAATACATACTTTAGGGTGTGCTACAGACCATTAAACTGAACAAGTTTCGCCATCGGACAAATATCGAAAAAGCGAAAAAAATATCAGCTACCCATACATTTGGGACGAATAGGTACTGAAATTTTGTATGGGGTAGCAGATAATTTTTCTCTATTACGATGTTTATCAGATGGAGATACATGTTCAGTTTGATGTTCTGTATCACACCCTTAAGTATGTATATACCCTTTCCGTTACACCCTGTATAGTGTCTGATCGATGATGGTGTGCAGGCGACGCTCCCCAAAAGTGCAATGTATCAAACAATGAGATCAATGGCGGGTGCCGGGTCGACCAACGGTCCCCAAACCAGTCTCAAGGGAAAAGCTCTAAATACCTTATTACATTTAATGTATGCCAATGATAAAAATGTCCCGTTCGCTCTACACTACCGAATTTAATCGTCCCTTGGTTCGAGAAACACTAATGAAGCAAAATTAATACCACCGTCTTGGTACTTGTTACGGTACGGTTATTGAAATTGGGTGCCATATACACCCATTTTGCAGCGTTTTTATTGCTCTTTGGTACCAAAAATATTTTATGTTGTTATAAAATCATGTAAGTTCAATGTACTGGATTTACAAGTTTCTTACCCTGTAACATCGTGTAGAAAACTTTACGAGTGCTCAGTATTAAGGAACACAGACACATCAGCAGAGTGCTAGATAAAGTAATAAACTGACACACTGGTGCTACTTAGGGGCCTGTCGTTAGAGAAACAACCACTAAACACATCCCTAAGTCCACACAAGTACTAAAAACTTGGCAGAAGCTTTCCCTTTTAGCTTCATATATATCGGCTAACTCCGACTTGCATCCTCGAAGTAGACTCAAAGTGAAAATATTTATTCGAAAAACAAGTCTTATAATGACCTAGTACGAGTTGCTAGAGATAGTCCCATTGATTATGTTTTTGCCTCTTCTCTGATCATAACAAGACCTCTTGCCGCCCGTAAAATTAGGACATGAATTATTATAATTACTTTTGTAAGCTTATCCTAATTTGGACTTAATTAAACCCTGTTTAGTAGGTCACGGGGCTCAGTAGACAGCTAGGTGTATTTATCAAAGGGATATTTAAATTCATAACGACTGTTGTTGGTACTTTATTTTGCGTGTGGACCTAATTTGTTTAAAATGAGCCAGTAGTGCGGAAATGTGTGAGCGTTTGTTAATTTCGGGTGAAATTTGGACATATTTAGGTACTAATTAAACATGGTTTTATTAAAGGTTACATTTTGAATGTCAACTTAGAACTGTATGTATAATTATGCTTTTAGACAAACAATAGTTAATGCGCTATTGACCTACTATGATAAGAATAACCATAGGTTATTTTCAAGGGTAAAAAAATCATCTTGAGAACCATCTTTTATCTTATTGTTTACCCTAGTTTGTTGACGTTTCTTGGCAGTTAGAAAACAGCTCTCGTTATTTGAGTAGGTAAGCCAGAATTCCAATGATTGAAGACAATGTAATAACCAGTACCATGTGTGAGGATAGATATGTAATATTGTTTATTTATAGAATCTATGTAAACAGTTTAAACTGCAGGTTTAAATTTTGTCATAGTCAGAAATATGTGTAAAGAAAAAACATCGTATTTATGCCATCGACAACTTAATACATGAATTTTTTTAAATTACTGACAGAAGAATGAAAATTTGACACAAAAGTTCCATAAATGTTACAAAGGTTGGATAAATGGATGAACCATTAAAAAGTTAAATAGGGAATGAAACAGTGACATTTTTGTTGATGCCATATCTGATCGCGCTTGTATGTACATCAATGAAATATCAAAACTACTCTTAACAAATCTCACAACACAATGATGTGAAAGAAGCGAATGCAATAATAACTACTGTTATTTAAATAAACGTTGTGTCATTTAATAGCTGTCCTCAATCATTGAAAATCTATACCGCAGTACCGTTGGAGACTTAGTACGAAAGGCTTCGACACTCAATCGTTCAAGCGACACATTGAATTTGCATTCTATTGGTCGATTGACATTTGAGATGAATCGTCGCACGCGCCGATGATTGTCTCCGAAGCCGAGAAATAACGGAAGGAAGATACGCGGCATTGAACTGCATCCACGTACCGCTCGCCTGTATGCGTTCACGCATGGAATTACAATCACTACGGAGGAGACAAAGAGTTGAAGTCCCAGTATTGGTCGGCACTCACCTCGAGGAATTAACAGGAAATGGACAGAATTTAAATTTCGAACTGATCTTTTTCACGGTTACAAAATGGCGGCTGTTTTTGAATTCACTGATCTTTTTTAATTGTTTTTGGAATATCTGATTTATGTATGAATATTTAAATTTTAAATTATTTTCGTCTAATTCTAATATAAAAGCGAACGTCACTACTCCATGACTACAGGCACTTTCGCACTAGACGAAAAAATCTAAGCAACTGGCTGCGTGCTGTAAAGTGCTACAAACTAGGGAAGGGTTACAAGCGGAAGAACTAATAAGTACAGAGTTTTACATCTCATTGAACACATTGGGATTACATAAACTAGATTGTAAAAATAGCAATGCTTTATGGCTGTACGTAGCTGCTCTATACTTTGTTATTATGGTAACATAGGAGCCATAAATCCCATAGCTTCCCGTGGGTGTCGTAAGAGGCGACTAAGGGACTTGCCAGAGAATGGGCAGCAGCGTTCTCTGTGCTTTTGTAACAACCGTACTGCGATCGCCAACCCGCTTGCCGAGCGTGGCGATTATGGCAAAACCCCCCTTATGTCAATGTGGCGTTAGGAGAGGCCTATGTTCAGTAGTGGACGTCTTTCGGCTGAAATGATGATGATGATGATGATGAGGAGTCGTAAGCGACATAAATAGTAGTAGACTAGCAGCTCTCATAGATCTAGTGAACGCTAGTTGCATCGAGTATAAGTACCCGGGTTATTTTTATCACCCAGTCATCGGTATATGATTATAATTATGTATTTTCTCCGTGTTTATTTTTATTTGTAAATAGTTTCCAAAGAGTTGCCACATTCAAACATTACCTATGTCACCGTTCGGTCACAGTCGTAATATAAAACAAAAAAATATATTTTAAATTAGAGAGTTATCTTAGTACTTAGGTACCTAACCGTCTATTCAAACTCTTCCATTTATAAAATTGTAAAATGTAACAGAATTACGAACAAAGAATTGATAGATATCGTAAAAACAACATCGGACTCCACCAATTTTTCCTGAACTGTCAAAATGATATTGCTTTCTTTTTTATTTTATTGGATCATAAATAATTCAAAGACAGCTGTTGGTAAAACCAAATGTTCTAGCTGACTTTTTAAATATTTAAAGAAACAATCGAAAGCGGTGATTTAACGAAAACAAATTTTTAATTCGTTTTTTTTTTTAAATAGCACGATTTAAATTAATGGTTCTAGCTGAGTCTTGTAAGTAATTGCAAGTAGAAGATAGAGATATATACGTTAGTCGGTTTCTACGATGTGCAATCAATCACGTCACGAACCATTCAATAAGCGGTGCTAACGGCGTCTTAACGATCATTAGTGGACTAATACGTAAAGATTACAGTTTTTTTCGATCAATTTTCATGATAGATAACGTAAACATTGGTGTAATGTAAAATATAATGTGCTTGATACTTATAGTAGTTTACATACTTACATATTATGACGCCTGTAACCCCAAAAAGGCCTTCGTTGTCACTAGTTCCATTAACAATAACCATGATGGAACTACGGATTGTTTTTTTTATCACTAGTTCCTTTTTCAAAGAATCTGAAAATAATAAAACTAATGTTAAATTTGTTATCACTAGTTCCATTTTTAAAAGAATATGAAAATAATGTTGAATTTGATATCACGAGCTCCACATTATTAGTACATAATACTCCTACCGACAGTTGACTAGAATTGCGACAATTATGTTTAAGTCCCGTGTAATCGGGTGCGAGCCTATTGCTATCAACCGGGCACAAATGCAGACTCCATGGGTGCTACTGAAAAAATTATGATGGTAAAATCGCAACTACTTTGCCCGATCCGGGAATCGAACCTAGGACCTCATGCTCTGCAGGTCGCTCTTGACCACTAGACCAAAGTGGCAGTCTAGTGTTTATAGTTGTTTATTATTTAGGTAGTTATAGTTGTTTAGTGGGGACATAAACAAGCTCTTTAATTGGCACGGGCTCCCTACACTTACTACATTTAAACGTAATTTTCTTCCACCGTATTGATGGTAATTGTATTGTGTAATATCTTTTATTGGTCCCGGCTGTCATTCATAGATCTTTGACAGTCCTTTGACGAGTAGTCTGAAGCCAAAAGTCTGACATCCAGTCTTACCAAGGGGTATCGTATTACCCAGTTACTGGGTTGTGAAAGTCAGATAGGCAGTAGCTTCATGTAAAATACTGGTACTCAGCTGCATCCGGTTAGACTGGAAGCCGACCCCAAGATAGTTTGAGAAAAGGCTAGGCAGATGATGATGATGATTGATAGTAGTTGTATGCTGTTTTATGACAGAGACAAAGTCGACGATGGTACGAGCTTACGCAGTACAATCCTGTTCACTCTAATTTTGAAGAGATAAGGGTTGGAGTATTCGAAAACACAGACGCAGGCAGAGAGTACCTTATACAAATACATACTCTTTTCACCTCATCCACGTTTACACATAGGGTTAAACACGCAAAAAGATAATAAAACCTATATAATTGTTTATTTATATAGATTTTATTATCAAAGCTAGCCCATATTGTCCCGCTTTTTGGCAAAGCACGATTCTGTGCTACTTCTTTCCAATTCTTAAGGAAGACATCCAGTTCGTCTATAGATCTTATGACAAAGTTAAAATTGATTCTTTACGAGAAAATCGCTGTTAATTTTTACTTAGTGTCGTGTTGATACTTATACCAGGCCCCTCAGAAAGTATTGCGAAAAAAAGTTTTTATATATGGGAGACTGGCCAGTTATTATGTTTTTCGAAAATATGATTATTTATAAGTAAAAATAAGTAAGTTCCAATTTCAAAATTTCCCTCCACATTTTTTGCGAGTTAATTCAAAGTATTGTGTCTCACTGAAATATGGATCTGCGCCGGGAACATTTTAGAGCTATGATTTTATACGATTTCAAGTGTCGCCTGAAACCGGATGAATCGTACGATAGACTTCAAATGGCATTCATGGATGAAGGCCCTTCCAAGGCAACCGTGTATCGTTGGTATAACGAATTCAAGCGCGGTCGACCAACTTTGGGGGATGACGAAAGAAGCGGTCGCCCTTTGACGGCTGTTACCGAAGAAAACGTGCTAGCAGTGAAAAATTTAATCCAAGACAATAGGCGAATTACATATCAGGAGATTCAACACATATTGAAGATTGGATCGGGAAGCGTTCACGAGATTCTACACAGCCATCTTCGCGTGAGGAGGATAGTATCACGCTGGGTGCCGCACAACCTCACCGATGCTCAGAAGCAGGCCCGGGTGGAATGGTGCCGTGATATGCTTAACAAATTTGAAGCAGGCTCGTCTCGGCGTGTTTACGACATCGTTACAGGTGATGAGTCCTGGATTTATCAATACGACCCAGAAACCAAGCGCCAGTCGACTGTTTGGGTGTTTCAAAATGAGCCAACGCCTACCAAAGTGAAGCGATCTAGAAGCGGGGGTAAGATTTTGATCGCTAGCTTTTTTAATTTGACTGGCCACTTGGTATCAATTCCCTTACGGGATCAAAGAAGCATTAATGCCGAATGGTATACTTCCAAATGTTTGCCAGAAGTTTTCTCTGTTATAAGCAACAAGCGACCAAACACAGGGCTCCGCGGGCTACTGCTCCACCACGACAATGCACCTGCGCACACCGCACTCAAAACGAGGGACTTCCTGGACAGCACGCCAGTCAAACTCCTGGGTCACCCTCCTTACAGCCCTGATCTAGCACCGTGTGACTTCTTTTTATTCCCAAAAATAAAAAATCAGCTCAAAGGGATACAATTTTCGTCGCCGGAAGATGCGCTGGCTGGGTTCGAGCAGGCTGTAAACGAGGTGTCTGCGGCGGACTGGAAAAAGTGTTTTGAAAACTGGTTTAGGCGCATGAATCTTTGTATAGAGGCTGGTGGAAAGTACTTTGAAAAGATTTAATAAAAATATATGTACGTATAGAACAATTTTTTTTAGTTTCGCAAAACTTTCTGAGTGTCCCACGTATATTATTGCTCGTGACTGTATATAATTCAATCTACTCTGCTTACCGCAGTTCATAGCATTTCGCCACAAAACCGAGATTAGTCGCTTTCATAAAGTTTCTACTTATAATTTTGTTTTATCATTTTATATAATACATCTCTTGGCACCTTAGTAGTCTTGACAAATAAATAATTTTAAACGCTTTAATAATTGTTTGTTCGTGGGGATCTTTGGGGATTAGACGGCTCTCCCCTGGAGTTTAAATGTGGTGCTGCCCCACAAACTATGGGACACTTGATGTTGTGTCCTATATGTCGTATTGTTTACACATTGCAGGAACTTATGGACGCTACTTTGGGTGCAAAACTCGTCCCCAAATTTTGGGCTGACTCAACCTGAATTTTCATTGACATGCTAAGAAGAAGATTATTTGTTCACTTGAGTGTATGTGTTCCTGCATTTAGATACTTATGGCAAAGGTAAAATCCAGGGACTCAAACTGTAACCATAATAAGTGTTTTAAACACTATTTTTTAAAACAGTTATATCAGTAAAACACTTTTAAATGTAAAAGATACAACAATGTTACCGAATCAAACTGTAACCTTTTATATGTGTTAGTAAGTATTAATATGTGTAACTGAAATATATTAATATTGTTAACACTTTTATATCTGTTACAGATATGTTACGGTTAAAAACACATTTAAAAGTGTTACATATTTGATTCTGTTACCAATTCAACATGTAATAACACTTATAATTCTGTAACTTTTATGAAGGTGTTTTTAAGTCCCTGGTAAAAACTACCACACATTATTGGTAACAAATTGACATTGACAACTTGACATTATTGGTAACAACTTGACATTAATAGCGTCCATAAGTCGCAGCTGTAGGTAAGGGCTAGGCTTACCAAGAGGTAAGACAGCAACGAGATCGTGGAGGTCAGATCTCAGTGGCAGTCGCTCTATGTTAAACACAACTGCATTCGGTTAGACTGTTAGGCAGATAATGAAGAGTAGGGAAGGACGGTTTTCGTCATGCAAGTGCTACCATTTATGTTTAGTTGCACTGGGATCCAAGAATTACGTTCAAATGTCTTCAAAAAAACATTCAACATAGATAAACCCATTCAATAACTTATCCCTTTAATAAAAAAGCAAATAAATCTGTCTTTCTTAATTCAATTTAAGCTTCGTCACTGCAATTTATCACTCAAATGCGCTTATCACGTCAACAGTGGTCATAGACATCCAACTTTCAGATTTAGATAAAGCTATCTTCATTTGTTTTTGTGCTCCGGCCTGTCATTCGATTTTGGAAGTTTCGGCTTGGAGCACCCCACGAGTATTTAGATTATTTTCTCTTTATTTTTTAGGGACGTTTATCCTATAAGGCCCTAGCAGCTTCATCGAAACCTATGTATGTTTATGTAATGCAAATTTAATATAGGTAAACAATAGGTTGTTTATTTAGTTATTTTATCTAATATAGGTTATGTTAAACAAAAAGTGGAGCTACCGGCTCATTATTATATCATAAACAAGCTTAGCAGCATCAATTTCTGAATCCGACAGAATTAAAACAAAAGTATCTTCCCTTATCCCATTTAATCTATTTATTAATTTTGCGCAATCTATTCACTAGCGCTCTTCCCACATTTCACTAAAAGATGCTGGACATCATCAATAACTTCACACACATCACGTGATCTATTAGGTACACCTCTGCATAACTCTTCGGGGATTACAGGTCTGATGTTATGTTACATCACAATCTGGAGATGTATTCAGTTAGTTATGGATATTTTCGAAGACTGGAACTAAACATTTGATATTGCAGATGAAGATTTCATTCTTTAAAAAATAAATACTTGCGTGTTAGCTGCATGCATACGGTTGTTGATTCTAGCGCTATCTGTGAGATTTCCAACTTACTTCACAATGGTGAGTGATGATGGTGAATTTTCCGGCTTTGCCGCTAAATCTTCCTCAGCGCCTTGCGAGTCATATGATTATGAGTACACAGTTAAAATTTCGTAACACTGTGACCAGAAGGCCCGCCTTTTTTGCCAAAGAGTCAGCGTTGCCATCCGACGTGGCAATGCTGCCAGCATTTTAGTAGTTTAGTGGACGAATTTTTCGATTTCTATGATGATTGCATTCACAACCCAGGTTGTATATTCAACTAGTATTTACCAAAAATGTCAATGAACAGTCTCGTAAGCAGCTTCACATGGTTAATTAGACATCCAGCGCTGGTAAGTCAATTTTGAGGGGAAATTCAGAACAAAAATAAAACCAAATGAGAAATACAGCATATTATTTATTTTGTGAACAACATACGCGCTATAATTACAAGGATTGATGTAAAATTGGATAGAGTCAATTATATAAAACAATATGCACAATTCCCTGTAGGTATTTACACAACAACTCATCTTAAGGCAGTCAAATTAGTACTTCTAATATGGGGGCTTTTTGTTTAGGCTATGTTCGAAGCAAGCAGCTATATTAAGTAAAAAAAAACTTTCAACAATTATAAACAGATTCATGTACAACATAATTCAAACAAACTGAACATTCAATATTATATCGTACACTACAAAGGACATTACCAAAACTTGGTTACAATCGTATAACTTTAGAAAAACCAAATCTTTATACACGGTGTAAATAACATCGACCAACGAACTTTTTACACGAATTCAGCACATGATTCTAGAGTTTTCTGCGTAGAAGCTTTTTGTCAGTTATTAAAAAAAAGTTTGCTACACCATACATTGTGACCGTGTGTGACATTTACACCCTGTATACTTTACTTAGTTGAATTATTTCGCTACTTGCTTCTAAATAGGATCTATTAACATTTTCAACAGTCAGTTACTAAGCATTAGCTACATATAAAGTTTATAATACATACTCAGAATCATTCGTTGAATATTAGGGGCTACAGTTCTAACATCTAGGTCTAATATATATTGAAGTAGAAATTATTCTCGAACACGGGCAGTCTACTTATAAGGCAATAGATATCATTATATTGGAGAATAGCAAGGTACTAATAAATTTTACCTTTAAAATAGCTATTATTTATAGTAATTTTGTTTATATATGGCTCAATGCGCCTAGAAAGTTTATTTTAGCATAGGATTTTTTAGGCTTCGATAACATTAATTTAATCAGAAGTGGTATCTACAGTTTTAACTTCATTTTTTGAGTCGATAAGGAATATTTTCCGTCACAATTTTTATAAAGGTAAGTGAGGAAATCTCTAATTTTTATTATCAATGCTATTCATTATAATAAATATCACCTACGATACAATAATTCGGAAAACTCCAGTTTCAAAATCAAAATATTCTTTATGAAAATTCACTAGTAGAAACATTTTTGGAAGTTTATAGCGTTTTTACCATATACGTTAGTTATCTAGGGGTTTAAAGTATAATTGACAGTAAAAACAAATCAATGTTGATGTAGATTAATAAACAGTCTTTAGAATTTAGGGAAGGGATATTTTATTTGTCAAGAACTAATCAAAAGGGACATAATGGCAAGGTTTCCTATAAATGGCTGCTCTCTGAGTCCTTAATTTAATAATTGTATTTTCTAACACACATTTTCATAAGAACATGATTACTGACAATCTAAAGACATACAAACAAAAATGAAATGCGAAACAATGGCACTAAATACAACGTATTTTATTTTGTATAAAAGTAATTTTGTTCTCCTATGTACATAAAATAATTTGAGATTCACTTCAAATAGTAAAAGCTAATTGTAACCTTGAACAGAATTATGTAGCTAGAGAAATGATTGTAGGCAGGAATATTTAAAGCTTTTATGACATTGTGAACATTTACTACCTAGGGTTGTACTAGCTGGCTAACTATCGTATTGATACCCATAGCAAGACTCAGTAAATTTTGTCCTCAAGTTTTCCTACTCAACATTATCCCAATAAAAGATGACTTAATAGCCCATGATCTGTAAATTATGAATTAAAATGATTACAGGGTCCCCTCGCCATTAACGCTACCTACTTATCTTTCTCAAATTGATCGTTATCGTCTGCAAAATGTAGTCGAAGAATAATTATAACGATCCTTAAGTCGTAAATCTTCCTCTAATGAAACATTAATTCTATGAATGAGTTATTAGCATTCACCTTTATATTCGCGTAAACAGGGTGTAACGGAAAGGGTATATACATACTTATGGGTGTGTACAGACAATCAAACTGAGCAGGTTTTTCCATCGGACAAACATCGTAATAGCGAAAAAAATACCAGCTCCCCATACATTTGAGTCGGATAGGTATTTCAATTTCGAATGGGGCAGCAGATAATTTTTTCGCTATGACGATGTTTGTCCGATGGAGAAAAATGTTCAGTTTTATGGTCTGTCCTTTAAGTATGTATATACCCTTTCCGTTACACCCTGTATTTGAATCACAAACGATTCGTTGCTTCAGCTACATGATATACGAAGCAGTTTACATAATATTTGATACATAATCTTTTCATACAATACTAGGTACAAAATTAATTGACGAACTACATAAATGTGCATACAATCAACTAAATAAAGAAGTAAGTACCTACACAAATGTTAAATTAATTAAAACTTAAAATATGATTAGGTAATATTTACAGTAAAGTACAGATAAATTAAACGAAATAATACTAAAACGCATTGTCATTCGTTATCTAAAGTTATGTTAATTATTATAAATGTGCACTTTCTATTCAATTAACATGGCAACTGTATACATTATAATGTTATCTAGGTACTTACATTTCGCTATTTATCTTAATTCTAAAGTAACAATGCAAGGCCTTTTACATAGAAGACTTGTATGTATTAAATAACAAAAAAATAATAATTACTTCATTTTTATTTATTCAAAACTTTGAAGAGCATTAAGAAGATTTTTTTTGAACACCTGAGGCACTACCATGAAGTCTTAAATCAGTATTGTTGGATGTCATTCCAGTGTGGGAAAGAGACGGAGTTATAGATGACGTGTAACGCTATCTCTTTCTCACTCTGGAATAAGATTAAAATAATAGTGCTTTAAGACGTCATGGTAGGCCATCTGAACACGGTCATAACCAGTTTTTGTGTTTAGAAGTAACATGAAGTTTTGCTTTTCAAAGTATTGAAAGTAATGGTTTACAATATGTGCTAACTGGCCAAAATAATATTTTAAATATCTTTTACAGAGTCATTTGTATTTCTACGAAAATATAACATCGCTAAGGAATGTCCACAAAATTGAGCAAGTGCTACAAAATATACCAATTCCTATTATCTCCTAGAAGTTAATTACATATTCATGTAAATGATATTCTGTTAGATATGTGGAACGCACAATGCAAGTCGAATTTATTCCAACAACAAAATACATTAAAATATCTAGTTCCTACACATACAAAGATGGAGATCCACAAAATATCAATCTGTTCTGGTATAGCCTGAACATTTTTCATCGTAATATATTACTATGATATAATTTTGAAAGCAAACAAATGATAACTAAAGCCTTTCTCATTTTCACACGAATAAGTTACTAAATCATTTATATGACTAAACCCCACATAATTTCTCGAATTATATAAAAGTAGGTTCAATTATTTACCACTATTATTCTACAAAGGATTTTAATATTTGATTTATAATCACCTATAAACATACGAAAAACGAGTACAATAATATTTAAGTTACTATTAATTGAACATTCTACATTGACCGCTTATATTTTATTTAAAGCCCAGCTTGGTTATATGTTTCAATTTTATGTACAGGTATTAAGTAAGTTTAGGTACTTACGTACAATATTACTCGCCGAAGACAGCCAAATACCAGTATAGTTATTCATAGTTGGGGTCATTTTGAAGTGATCATAAGTATCAAAGAACCTTTAGCCACAGATACTATTTAGCTAGGTTCTATAAAAAGTGATGTTTGTTGTTTTATCAAAGTTTCCAAAGTTCTAGGTAAAGAAATTATCCCTTTGTTGGTAGAGGGGCAGCTCTACGTCTGGTGACCGATCGTCCAAGTCGTCAGCATTACCATTTTGAGGCAGTTCTTCTAACGCTTTAACTGACAAAATAAAATTTAAAAAATTAGATACCATTCACAAAATAGAATATGTTAATTCAAATCACCATTCACACATAAAAATGCAAACAAAAACAATGCAACTATTAATGAATTTGAACTAAAAACAAATAAAAAGTTAACTACTCACAACAAAATGCAAAAAACGAAACCATGCCGCAACACACTGGGTCAGTGAGGATCTTCGAAGAACCGTCCGTGTCAGCCAATTTTCTTACATGACATATTTTTGAGGGATTTGAAGCAATTTCATTATTAATAGTAATAGGCACAGAGCATCATTTGGGAATTATCTATTTTCATAGATTTTTATTGGAAGACGCTACTGTACCCAAGGTTGTGTTAATGGGAGCGGATTAAGAGGAGGTGGTGTAAAATGTGCAGGTGTGAATGTGTCTGGCTACTCGTATCAGTGGTTGGATGCGGACGGTCCTTGGTCAGTGTTGGTTCCTGCACAAATCGGACAAACAACATCAAGCAAACGGTTACAGGCGTGACACACACGTGGTAGGGTTAGTCACATCAAACACACAACAATTGCTACTTTGAATAGAAGAAAAAGTACGTCAAAATGGCAATACTGTGAGAAAATTAAAAGAAAAACAAAATGTGAGACGTTCATAATGTTTTGAGTCTACATGAACATTTAGTGTCATGTTGCAAAAGGTGATATTAAACATTTATTTTCAGTTATGAGTATACATGTAAGTTTTTCTAGTTACAATAGATTGCCAATTGGTTTACGATACTGTTTGGAGTCTTTCATATTAAAACAGAATTATGGTATTTAAAACGCATGACAATTTAGTGTAACCTAAATCTGTTCCAAACATCCAAAATTCCTACAAAATATATATTAAATATCTTACAATTAATTTAGGTAGCTATCAAGAAAATCTAATAAGAAACAAACATACCAAAGGAATCTTGAAGGAATCATGAAACAGATTAAACTTGAAACATTTAAACAAATATCACAAAAATTACAGAGAATACAAGTAAAACGGTAGGAGGCAAAACTAATATGAAGCAACGTCCTTACCGGCGATGATTTTGCTCATCTCAGTGACCTGCTTGGCGAGAATCTGGTTCATTTGTAGCAAGTGCTCCCGTTGCCTCTTCTCTCCAGCATCAGGACTCTAACGGTCATCATACAAGCACACACATGTAGGACTGTGCCGGTATACATATTTACAGCCAACATTCTAAGCGGCTATATAAGCTTTCGAGGTGTTTGCAGACAGAACGTGAAATATAAGACTCTTGGACACTAAAATATGAACACAAATAGTTCATCAATACAACGAATAACTAAATTGAGGACTCCTTAATTGAAACCACATTGTTACATCTACAAACAACAAACTATTTATATGTAGTCTATAGGTACATTATATTCAGGTTGTAGATCTAAGACTCTAAGGTCAGTCAAGAGAAGAATGAAGATGCAAAAAGTATAAAAAAGTTCATTCCAAACAACAATGAAAGCAGAGCGAGCGAATTTAGAGTGCAATGTTTAATATAGTGAAAGTACATGAGAACTAGATGCATTAGATGTACAGGCTGTAGAGTATCGACTACATGAAGTAAGAAACTATGTAGATGATGATCTATTTCCAACTGAGAGTGATGAAGAAAGACTATGAAGAAGCGTTGCTCAAGAACTTGAAACAAAGTCGTATGTAGCAAATCGACAAAGTATCTATGCATCAGTTCAGTTCATAAAAGACAGAACAGTTCAAATAGTAATCGGAAATAGTCATAATTCATACATTCTTAGAATGTATTACACATTATTCATAAAACTTCAGGAAGTAGGAAACGCATCGTAAATCTACTTCGGAAGTAAGTTGGAGGTGATGTAACAGATGTATTATGCGTACCTTGCTAGGGTCAGCGGATGTGCCTGTCAGCATTTTCTTTATCGATTCCACTTTCTCTTGCCTCTTTTGTTGTTCCTCTGGTGACAGTTCTGGAGGCTGTGAGAAAACAATTTCTGATAAGTTTGTTTCTGATAATGGTTTTTCATATCTTTTGCTATAAGCTTAGTTATTGGTCGTCATATCTTGTCTTGTCTTTGTCTTATCGTATAGTAGCTATGACAATAAATGTAGTTCTGTACTTTTACTAAAATATGATGCTTTTATTCATTTGTTTAATTAGATCCATTAGCAAGTACTTCCAATTAATTTGTACTTGGATGCATTTACACAATGCTATCCGTATGGTTCCGTAATTATTAATACTGGAACAATACTCATTTCTAATCCAAAATAAAACATGTATACGAAAGTATGTTTGTTTGTTAGTTAGACTATCGTGCTTCAGTGAACCGATTATGTCTCGATAATGTATGCATGAAACAATTAGCTCAACTAGAGCACGAATCGCAGGGCTTCATTAGCATTCCTCACACATTTTAGTCCAAATTCTTATCAGGACATTTATGCATTGAGTAGTGTCTCTTTTTCATTTTCGAGAAGCCTGGCATAATTCTGTTTGTTTTTGTTAGGGTTCCGTACCCAAAGGGACAAACGGGACCCTATTATTGAGACTTCTATGTCCGTCCGTCTGGCACCAGGCTGTATCTCATGAACCGTGATAGTTAGCCAGTTGAAATTTCTACAGATTATTTATTTCTGTTGTCGCTATAACAAGAAATACTAAAAACAGAATGAAATAAATATTTAAGGGTGCGCCCATAAAAAAAGTGATTTTTTCGTTTTGATTAATAAAGTTACGGAACCCTTCGTGCGAAAGTCCGAATTGCACTGCCAGTTTTTTTTTATTTTCGTCACCCTTTTGGTAAATGAGCGATTTGTCCTTTTTGTGCAATATTGGGTAACCAAGTTTGGATTTTAAACCGAAGGCAATAGAATAACTTGCAGACAACTACAAACAACATCGCGTCTGTAATCCCCGGTTAGGTAGAGATGTACATAATAGTACACCTACATTTCACCAGTAATGTTTAGGTCCCATGTAACTGAGAGCGAGCCTATTAACATTACCCGGGGCACAAATCCAGACTCCGCGGTTGCTACTGAGAAAATCCTTACGAAAAAACCCATTTACACTTTTCCCGACCTAGGAATCGAACCCAGGACCTCATGCTCGACAGTCGCTACGACGACTCAAAAACAAAATCAAAATATTTTATTTTACATAGGCCTACATGGGCACTTATAAAACGTCGACAGAAGAGGCACGGTTCGGGTTGGTCGTTTCCTATGGAGAAGAACCACTCATCATCATCTGCCCAGCCTTTTCCCAAACTATCTTGGGGTCGGCTTCCAGTCTAACCGGATACAGCTGAGTACCAGTATTTTACATGAAGCGACTGCCTATCTGACCTCCACAACCCAGTAACTGGGTAATACGATACCCATCGGTAAGACTGGATGTCAAACTTTTGGCTCGTGACTACTCGTAACGACTATCAAAGATCTACAAATGACAGCCGGGGCCAACGGCTTAACGTGTTTTCCGAGGCACGGAGTTAACTCGGTATGTAATTATGGTCACCCATCCAAGGACCAACCTCGGCAAGCTCGGCTTAACCTTTAAGATCGACCCGTGCGGCTGTTATTATTTAGCCACGAGCTCCTCGCTAGCAACGACTATGACCTTTAAAATAAAAAATAGCAGATGAGTTATCTGCTTCCGAGAAACTTACCTTCTCCGGTATATATCTCTCAGGGATAAGAATCTTCTGTGGGGCTGCAAGCAGCTGATCGATGGTGTTATCAGCCAGTCTGAGCGCGTGCGGTGGGAGTGCTGAACGTACCACGTCCGGAGCTGCGCCGCGTAGAGCCCGCTCCATGTCCGCGTCGTCCACTGAACGACCCATCTTCTAGACAAATGTTTATTTCAGATATGACTTTTGATACAGTAATTGCATATCAGATACCTTATAGATACACTATATCAAGTAATATAAAATTTGTCGTTAATGAATGCTTCGGAGAAGTTACATATTTTATTCACATCCTCTACAGTACTTATGTCACGTACAAGGTGGAAGAGATACCGGTGCAACTGTTACCAATTATACCAGTACGTCATTCTCAAACCCACATAGAAAATTGTCATCGGTAATTATAAAGATAGGGCGGAAGGTCTAATACTCGGGCACTGGACCACAACACAAGTATTACCTTCAACTAGTGCCTTGAAATAATATTTCTATTAATTAGTGCTTTTTTATTATTGTCCTTTATTTATTCGTTTTTACTTCCCGATTTTGAATTATCAATGATGTTGACATGATTGGTGGTGATTTTGACATTATTGTTTCTAGGATTTTGACATTTGCATTTTGAATTATTTTGACATTGTTAGTAAGTAATTGGATTGTATGATCTGTTAATAAATAATGAATTATTTTAAAAAAAAAACAGCAGTCGGTGTCCCTTCCACCTTGTCTAGGTCTACAAACAAGCCATTTTTGTCAGGACAGGAAAGGTGTTGCTTGGTGATCTTGCTGCGAGAATCCTGGAAGATGATCTTTTCAACTAGCTTGTTTAAGGTCTTGTTAGAACGGTCTACTAAGCCAATATTATTTAAAAAAAATATCTACGAATACTTACATCTTGATTGTAAGCATCCTTGGGCATCTCATTCAACGTCTTAGCACTAAGATGATGAGGTGCCGTGTAGTGCCTCCTCTTCTCCTTCGGCACTTGCCTTCTATGCAAAGAGCTGTTCTTCGGAGCATCTCCCGACATCTCCGTTATGATCTGCTTAGCAGCCTCACTCTTGAAGATCGGAGACAACTCCATATGCGACCTGGTCAGGCTAACGATACTGCTTGTCTTTGATAGAGGATCATTCGTCAATGTCCTGGAGCTATCTGTGGGACTATTCAAGTACTGCGTTGACAAAGACATGTTACGGTCATATCCAGACCTGTCGTAGCTCTTGTTGTAGCTACTGCTGAGAGATGACATGTTTTGAGAGTAATCGTAGTTGGAGAGAGATGGACTCGACACATATTTGGGGCTGAGATCCATGTTTGGCTGCAAGTAGTTATTATCACGTCTCATGCCGTATACTTGTTCGTATTGCTCGTTCCGAGGTAATGACGTTGATCGAGAGTAGTTCAGAGATTGTACAAGTTCTTCTTCTAAGAATTGGTCCAAGTTAGCAGTGATGTTGTTGGTCGGCCAGTCCGACATCGGCTGGAGAGAACGTTCCCTGTCTCTCTGGCGACGTTCACTCTCACGCTTGACTATGCGGACTGTTTTGATCTCCTGTTTTTCTACATTTGTGAGGTTACCTGTAAAAAGGGGTAAAGTTCATAACAGGGCTCTTGGATTTCCCGAAGGGTTAGGCAGTACCTAATACCTGTACCTAAAACTTCACCACTTCACCCACAATTTGCCAGATATATTTAAAGCCCCAGAAGTAATGGGAGGCGAGCCGATTGTCATCAACCGGGCACAAATCCAGATTCCGTGGCTGCTACTGAGAAAATCCTGATTGAAAAATCCAATAACACTGCCCGACCCGTGAAGCGAACCCAGGTCCTGACGCTCAGTAGTCACGCTTGCGACCACGAGACCAACAAGGCAGTCAAGGTAAGGTTATCTTACGACTTAAACTGTTGTGGCTCTTTAAAATTGGTTGAATTAGGCTCCGCTATTGCTAATGCGATTCATCACCGCTGCCTTCAAAAACGGTGAAGCAAAACATCGTGAGGAAACCGACATGTCCTAGAACTAAAAATTCGAAGACGTGACATCTACCAACCCGCACTGGGCCCGCGTGGTGGATTACAGCCCACTCCCTCTCATAGAGAGGAGGCGTGTGTCCCAGCAGTGGGAACATTATAGGCTGATGATGATGATGATTGCTAACGCGAGGGAACTTTCAAGGTCGTCACATAAGATCAAAGTATACTCACTAAACCCAGCATGTTGCAAGTCCTCACTGTTAAGTGGAGAAGTGACATCGGCACCAGGTCCTCTAGTATCTACATACAAGGGCGTCTCCACGTTGGATGGCTCATAATGTCCCGGTTGCATGAGCGGTCCCACATCGTAGTCATAATCGGAGTGACCGTGGTCGATCGTGTGACCAGTGTCAAGGTTGGTTTCCTGCCAGGATGACATGGGGCGACGTTTGTCTTCTGGATGCATAAAAAGTTATGGTTATATATGACGCTTTATTTACTGAGGACCGGGGTGAATGGAGTAATAAAACGTGTATCGAACCGACCCCAAATAAAATGGGACAAAGTCAGGAAGATGATGATTTACTCAAGATTAATGATCATGGCAAGCCTGCAAAAACAATTTCAAAGGCTGGTCAGAGTGGTAAGACCTGTATAGTAGTAGTTGTACTCACCCCTTGAAAGGAGGCTAGAGAGTAGAGACAACCCAAGAAGTAAATAATTAATATTGGTAAGCAAACATATTTACTGAAAACCAGTAGATCTTTTATTATAACTGGAACTTATGTTCTGGAATAAGAGAAGAAGTTGCCTAATAGTGTAAGATAACTAACCAGGCATAGAACTGTGGGTATTCTGCAATGCATGTGACTGTTGAGTCAGGTGTCTGACGGCTCGGCTCAGCTCCTGTCGCTGGCGCTGTAATGCTGTCACCAACTGCTGGACGCGGGATACTTCTGCAATCAAAGATTAAGCAATTAGTACAGCACATTTTTTTATTATACTTTACCCCACACTAAGATTTTTTCCTGCATAGTGCGTTTACAAACATTAAACTCACATTCACAACCACACAGACCTGTAACACCTACCTGTAGGTCGTGCTTGGCAAACATTTGTTCCGTGCGAGAATCGAACCCGCCACTTTAGATTTAAGCCTTAATTTTTTTAGCCATTTTTTCATTTAAGCCTTGATTTTTTTTTGAACATCAAACGGGAGTCCGCCATAAATGTAGAACATCTTGTTTCTTTTCCATTCACATCTATGTTACGTTCTATTTCAATATGAACGCCATTCCTCTCTCTTTTTAGTCCAAATCTGGCGAGGAGTCAAACGTCTTTACTTTTTTCCATTCCGTTCTGCCTTCGTCATCTTTTAGTATTTGTGCACTGACGCATGCACATAAACCTACAACAGTCTGTCAAAATTCTTTAATAGATTTTCAACTTTTTCGTTAAAGAGTTAGGTTCAATAGTTCAAAGTTGATTGGGATACAGTTTCTGTTAGCTTGATGTGCTGGCGGCCGTACAATGTTATACTGACCGTCTTCGAGCATGGCGGTGGGGTTGGCGGCGTGGTGCTGGTGGCCGGCAGCTCGCCGCGCCTGGAGCGCGCGCCGCAGCTGTTGCAGCTCACGCTCTAGACGCGCGTTGTCTGCTACTGTTTGCTCCAATTTCTGTTTAATAATATTATTTTTCATTTAGTAATGTGCTTCAATAACATTCTTAATGTTTTCTTCCATGCATTGCAAATCACTAACTACTTCCACATGGAGACATGCAAATATACATAAATATTTATTTGCAATACAGACACAAAGTGCAATTACTAAAAATAAAATCGTATTCTCGTCGATAACTTTCTTAAAGAAGTCCATAGTAGTGCCAAAAGATAAACCATAAATTAAAAACCTAAGTATTAATACGTATAAATAAACAAAAAATAAAAGTGCATGATATAGACGAAAACCTTATAAACCTTAGAATTGTGCGCCAACATCTGTTGCACGCGCGCCAGTTCTTCTTCAAGACCACCTCCTCCTCCTCCTCCTCCAGGGTTGTTCGTGGGAGCCGACCTTCGAGTGGAGGCAGGGTTACCATCAAGATTCAGCTCTCCTTTGTGGACGCTGTCCAACTTACCGCGGACACCTGGAAATACAAAACAATTGGGTTTTCAAACTGTTCATTTTACGTCTACGTCATTCACCATTCTCCTGCCCACATCCTAATTTTATATCATATTTATCTTCTTCTTTCATACTTCTCTTTAAGCCGTCAAATCATGAATTACCCCCTTTCTAGTCATAATCTGTTTCACACAGTTCATCGATCGTCTTGTTTGTCTTCCCCTACTCTTATAGCCATTAGACATTCATACGAACTTTCCTCACGCCATTTTCCTCATTCCTCTATATCGCATGCCCATACCATGACAACCGATTTCCACACATTCATGTACCTCATTCGCTTTTTTTTTATGTTGTGATCTAGTTGCTTACCAGAAAGTAAGTTCTCTATAGCGTCTTTATCAGTTCTCAATCCTTGCAGAATGGCTGCTTCATCAGATAGTTCTTGTTCCAATGCCCATAGTTCAGCCACTCTCGCTCTAGCTGCTTCTGTCTCCAATGATTTGCCTGCAGCTACACTTTCTAGCCACCTGAAAAATACGTCCGTTTAGTATAAAAAACTTGAACGAAAAGTTTACTTGACTTTTATAAAATAAAGAAAGAATGAGAAAAGTCGTACCTTTGTTGCTCAAGAGCGTGTTCAGCAAGAACTTTTTGTCGAAGCCTCTGGTTTCTTTCCAGCCTTTCGATTGTAGAACCAGGTCGGTTATAAAGAGATCCTAACTTAACCATATTGTCCACTAACTGTACTAGAGGTTTGCTCTTTTCGTACTGATGTTCCAATTCCATCAATTGGTTTTTGAGAAATTCGAGTCGTTGAAGACTTTCTTCACGTTCCATCGCCTTTAGAGAACTGAGACAATCCTACAAATAAATAACATTATAAAAGTGTGAACAAGTAGCTTTTAACAATGTTGTATTTCAAATTTATGAAATTAACTACACAAAATAGATACTACAAAAATAGAAATATATAAAAACAATCAAAACAAAAAAGAATGCAACTAAACAAGGAATTATAAAAAGCATAAACAAACACCTCAATGCTACTGATTTGTGCGCAGCACTGCTCGATGGCTCGATGGGTTGCTGCATGGCGTCTCCGTAATTGAATCAAGAGTAACACCAATTCTTCGTGAGTTCGACCAAGAAGTTCACCAGCAGTAGGAATTTCACCTAACTGCTCATTTTGATTCTGATTCGGCTGCTGTTGACCCCGTTGCTAATATGATAATACAAAACGTAACACAAACAATAAAGCTAAATGCACAAATAAAAAAAAAAATACATATGTGAAAGCTAACTAAAAAACAGTACAAAAATGAGAATACAGCAATAAAGAATGCAACTACAAAAGCATTAACGGATAAGTTTCCATGAACACATACCATATCATCAGTTTCAGTGTTCCTTCGAACTCTAGGGCTTACAGCTCTAATAGGTTGCTGAGAAGCTCTTGACGGCGATCTGGCTGAAGCCCAGGAGTCCTCTGTTGTACTTAATGCATGTAACTGCAAGGCAAATTATTAACATCAAAGGTAAGTTTGGAAAACGGCCTCTTTTTCGTTGATAAATGCAAATTTTGAAAAGTGATGTTACAGGTTATGTAGATGATGAATTTCTAAATGATCTTACATTTTGCTGAGACGTTGACATTTGTTGTGAGCCGTAATGATCATTGGATTGTTTATCTTCTACCCATCTGACCCTCGGGCTCACAGCACGTACCGGTATGTTGGCGTCCCGGCTGTTCCTTCCAATGGACGTGTTACTTCCGAGAAAAGCTTTCTTTGACAATGCTTGCTGATTTGCCGTGTTATTGTTTGTACCAGATTCCGTATGCGCGCCTGACATTGTCATAGAAGCTGCAAGAATTACTTTCGTGAGATTTTCACATAAAATTAACTTTTATGGGTAAATCCAATTCATTTCAATTTAATTCGAGAAGTAAACATGATAAAGTGTGTTTCAGTGCAAGTATTAGTAGAAATATTTGATTATAATATTTACAAAAAAAAACACAATCCATGTTAAAGTCGCATGCTTGTTTTTTCTTTACACCTTATCGTGTTTCAACCCTTCCTTCGAACCAAATCTAATTAAAATTAATTTGATAAGAAAAACATAAAAATGCCAAATTATTTACATTTCCAATTTAGTAACAATGACTTTGCTTTGCATTAATATTGTAACAGAAATATAACTTACATAGTGTACCTTACAGGACCTTAGAATGTTAGAGGATACCTTCATTGCTTGCACTATCAGTTCCAGTGTCCGTACTACAGGCAGCGTCGCCCCCGCCCCCACTAGCGCCTGAACCCCGCACACGTCCTACCCTGCCTTTCATTAAACCACTCGACATCAGGTCCCACTGCCTAAGCTTTTCCCTATCAATTTCAAACTTTTTCTTATTCCTTTGTTCAGCTTCGCAAGATCGCCTTTTATTTGTGAAAACCATTGGATTATTTGGTTCAACCGATAATTGCTCATACTCACCTTCATCTGATTGTTTTAATGACGTTTCTACGCTTTCGTCGAGGCTAACATATACGTCGTTTTCGTCCAATTTTTGTTCTTCTTCTAAAAAGTTGCAAAGAAAACCAGATTTACTTTCCCTATTTCTTAAAACTCGTCCTTGTATGTCACAATTTACATAAGTGACATTCCTACATATTTTGTTAGTACCGTCTTTCTTTACTCTTTTAATACTACTCATGCCACAGGCTTCATTAATCTTAGCAGATAAGGATGTTCCCGCCGGCATTGAATCTAAGTCATCCATCGATCGAGCATGCCTATGAGATACACGTCTGAGATTATCCCTCCACAGAGTATCTTCGTCCCAGTGTTTGTCTCCTTGGCATACAACATTTTCATAGGCACCTGCGTCCGCTTCTGCGTCATAATATACGGTATTTGATGAATTTCCGCTGCAGTGGGATGACATGCTTGTGCTAGAGAGTTTTATTAAGGAATTTGCATTTGAGTCTGGCGAAGAGTTGTCATGATTACTATGAATACCCGAATTACGTTTGCATCCAAGACCAGACAAATTCATCGACTCTGGAATTTTAGAATGTCTACCACCAGTAGACTCGTATATATTCTTCATATCTATCTCGGGATCTTTATCAGCTGCGCTCAAAAACTCAACAGATACACTCCTAGCTGTAGCAGCCAATTCAAAAGATGGTTCTGATAAAATAATTTGATTATTTCGAATGGGGTTATGAATATGTGAGATATCATTTTTCTTATGTAATGGTCCCCTGCGCCGTTGGTTATTCAGTTTTCGATGAAGGTTAGTATTTTTCAAGTAATGAGAAGTAGGTAAAACATTAATATGCTCTTGTGAAGAAAGATCAGAGTAGTAATAAGGAGCACTGTGTTCCGTAGAGCTTTCTCTGCTATGAAAGCCTGTGGAGGTTGAAGAGGCATTGGTCTCATTCCCTGTCCGAAGTGATATCTTTTCATTTTCAAATTCCTTTACCTTGTCAGAGATATCATCGTTGTTTAAATTTTTACTTGAAAGTTTTTCTTCGTCATAGTTTTTACAATAATAAGACATTGGAGATTTGGGTACTCCAGATGAACTGCAAGAGCTCTGCGAACCTGTGTAGCTAGACGTTTGTTCATTTATATGTCGGAATTGTTGTCCAATAGAATTTCTGCTGCCAAAGCTATTTAATCTACTATTATGATTTATAGGTGTACTTGAGGAACGAGTATGTGAAGCTGTTTGTAGAGCAGCTTGAATTACATTATCTTTGTAATTAGATGTTTCTGGGGCTGAACTATTCAAATGACAGTGACTTTGGAGACTTTCATTTTGCGCTTCACTTGTACCAGCTTGTAAATTATCTAAATATCTATCTAAATCTACGTAAGTAGGAATATCATTATTAAATGGCAATTCAGCTTTTACCAGTTCAAATAGTGATTCATCAGAAAGAGGTCTTCTTTTTATCATCATCTCTAAATCTCGATATCCAATGGGATGTCTAAAATCTATAGCAGATTCGCTTTCATTCAAACTAGTAACCTCCGAAGATATATTTGATGGCACTAAATCAAACTTACTACTAACATCGGATTCGAGTGATAATCGAGACGAACCTCTGTCTGCACTATAACTTCTCAAAGAATCTGTTTCGATGCTGCTTGAATGATTATAGTGATCAAGTAAAGTACTGCTTAGTAAATTACTAGAACTTCCATTCATTTTATTAATGTCGTTGGTAAGACTTGCTCTACTATTCCGAATTTTCTCTCCCCTAGAAAGTGTGTCATGAATACATGTTCGACTTCCGTAAATCATTAAAGATGTAGTTTTCCGTTTAACGGTATTCATATTCTGATTTTCACTCGTTAGCATTTTTAAAATGGAATTATCGTATGACATGTCTGATTTGTCTAATTTTTCTAGAATATATTTGGAAAGAGCATCATCCGACAAATCATCACAAGGAGGAGAAGAACTTGGAACAGGAGGAGGTGAAGCTATCTCGTTGTCGGAACTATCATGAACATCTAAAGTACTTTTGCTATTGCTTAAATAATATGAAGCCGGTCGAAACGTGTCTGATATACTAAATCGACTAAAAGGTGATTCCAACGAAACGTCTTTATTTGCTTCGTCATCGACATCAGAGCTTTCAGATTTATCTTTGGAGCTCTTATCACTTTTAGCAGCCCTTTTTAAAGTGTGATTTTTAGAGTCAGCAAAATTCGATGCAGTGTCCAATAATTTAGTACTTGCTTCATCTTGAGACTTCGTTTCGTTACACGATAAATTATTAAGTTCCATGTAAACAGGTTCTACTTTTCCATTATTTACACAAACTATTTCATATGTTTGAGTATCATCATCTTCGTTTCCCAAATTCATTTCTACGTATGGGTTGTCTTCATATCCTTGTGGCATAGACTGATCAAATACACTGAAATTTTCGAATATAGCTTTATGAGGGGGTTCGTTCACAGACATTTTCCTGGGACTCATAGGCAAATAATGGTTCTCTCCAGGACTACCAGATGGGGGTGTTTCTGATTTTGCTTCAGTTTTTTCTTGCTTCGTGTCATTGTTTTCTTCTTTATCATCTCTTTCTTTTTCGTCACTATTTTGTCGTTCGTTTTGATTTTCATCTTCTGAATCTAACAACACTTCGTCTAAATCATTGTCAGTGTATTCTATTTGCGTTTCAGACTCAGCTTCACTGTCATCTGTTTCACAGCCATCTTCAGACATGGTTGGCGGAGGTTCTTGAACTGGTTCCGTATCATATACCGTTTTTCCGTAATCGTTATCCCCTAAGTCTACTTTAGGAATAGATATTGTACAAAGAATATTTTGATAAGTATTCTCGGTCTTATCAGTAATTTTAATCTCTCCACTTGAAGAGATTTCCACTGGATCGATTTGTGCAATGGAGGGCGCGTGCGGGGTTATAGGTCGCATAATGATAGGACTTGTTAGGTTCACGTTATGAGACCTTCCTGCCTGCATTTCTCTGGGTTTTTGCAGTTCAGTGCCCGATGTTCCCTCTGAGGTGCAAAAGTGAAATCGATAATTACTATCTCAATAGTAATTATTCAATACATAATAATGGTTCATAGTGTTCCTTATGGTCACCACAATGTTAGTATTGGCTTTGGGTGTTAGAGTGATGCAAACTACTCAAAATATAACCAACAAGAACTAAAATTCGTAACCCACCACCGAATAGTAGACCAGTAAAATTATGTTAGTGGCACAATGACCCCGCAGGCAGGAAGGTACCCTCCGCAAAGCGAAGTCATCATAATGCTACTGCAGGTGTTCCATGTATATGATAATATAATATAGATAAAAATAATGAATTAATCTTTTCTTATGTATTAAATGGCATTTTCATTATTGAAATAAAAGGATTTATAAGGGAAAACAGTACTGTACGCGCCCAAATTATTTGTAAAATGATTAAAGATGAATGAAGACTTTTAATAGAATCTTGTAAATTAAGGCATGATTTCGATTGTTTGCGTAAAATAATGTTTTAATAGAATGTTAAAGCTATGTAATATTCTTTTAAAAAGATTTTTAAATAATCCAAACTCAATATAATAATTAATAAGACGAGTGTTCACAGTTTCTGCTCATGCAAAATATTATAAAAAATCAAAAGATAAAATAAACAGATTCATGCTCCTTTCACACTTGATTGATATACCGATATTTATCACCAATCTAATCTTGATAATTTCAAACCATGCTACGAAAAAGTAACTACTTACGAACACATCATAATCATACACATTAAACAATATATATATTAACATATTCTATCACATACCTTCATCGTCAGAAGAGTAGCTATTGTAGGAAGCATTCGTATATGTCTTTGGCTTATATTGATCTGATCTCAAGGATTGACGACTATGATTAAGAGATCTTGCCAGAGATATAGTAGCCGGAGTACTTTTTCTTGTTAGAGGTGATTGCAACATCCTTTGCTTCCATTCCAACAATCGTTTCATTGATTCTTCGCGCTGAAAAGTAAAAATCATAGTCATTAGTATTATGTAATGAAAGACTGATGCTGGGGTCGGCTTCCAGTTTAACCAGATGCAGCTGAATACCAGAATTTTACTTGGAGCGACTGCCTATCTGATCTCCACAACCCAGTTAATACTGGGTTATATGATATCCCTTGGTAAGACTCGCTCACAACACAATCTAAAAAAAATTACCTGTTGGACTTTCTTTTCACCCTCCTTTTCTGGGGCTGTCGAAGGTAACCTTGCACTAGCAGACCTCATGAAGCCATCAGCATTAGTATCATACTTCGCTGCCTCCTTAACAAACCCGCTTGCATTAGACCCATCACTCATCACGCTGCCACTTCTGTTCATATACTCTTTCTGTATCTCCTTCTCCTTTAATGTCCAATTAGAGTTCAATGCTTCTAGATCACCATATTTTGAATTGTAACTGACGTTATCCCTAGCCGTGTTATACTCGGCTTCGAAATTGTTATTTGTAATTTGGGAATACGCAGTACTGAGTTGTTTCTTTGCTAAACCGCTCGCATACTTCGCCAGAGGAATGTCCATATTTCTAGGAGCCACACTGGGAACAAGTCCCTGCGTTAGGTACTGTGCGGACTGGCGCATTTTTTCTGCATAACTTTCTTCGGAGTAATACCGGTCTGAACTGGGATCGTAATATGAATTGATGTCCAGACTTGACTTAGGCCGTTGAGGTGGCTCCTTGTATGTATCATAAGCTGAGCGTGCGGGAGCTGTTTTGTTCAACATTTCAGCTTTTGATTCGTATTCGAGAAAATCAGCGCTGTGTGGTCGTGGCATTGGTGGTTGAATTCCACTTGATTGCATCTTCTTTCTCCTTAATACAGACGGTCCACTAAATGTTTTCTCTTGGGGCTGGAAAAAACACAAGACCATAAATGAATATTTGTTATTCAGAATTATTTGGTTATTAGAAATCATTTAGTGTTCTACTTACATAATTACCCGTGTTTCTTTGCTGTTGTGGCTGTTGTTGTTGTTGATGACTAGAAATGCTAACACCATCGCGATCTTGGGCTGGATTCGGAGATTTGGCGTACGTTTTACCATATTCATTTTCGGTTGCATACTGTGAATATACATCCTCATAGTCTCCAATTTTTTCTTTGTTATAAGCAGCCATGGTCGTAGATCTACCGTATGCATCCGGGGTCCGCCTCTCTGCTAACAAGCGTTCGTTGATAGCACTCCCTGCTCTTCCAGGCCTTGAATTAAGTTCCCCATATACATCCCGATTATAAGCGTTCAAATCCAAATTCGATTTAGCATTATTTCTACTTTCAGGTGTCATATCATGATGAGTTTCAGCCCTTTCTCTTTCCTCCTTCATATTATTAGATCGAGAATTCTTATTTTGCATTTCATTTCGTTCGTCTTTAGAATAAACTTCTTGAGGTGTTTTATCTTGAAGGAACGGATTGCGTTGCGATTGCCTTTCATATAATTGCTCTCTCTTGTCTTGTTGCACTTGCTGCTGACTTCGATTCCTATCAAAGTAAGGCGACTGCGCATTAGACTTATACATGGATGTACTGGGTTGGTTGTTCTCAAGTTTGTCGGTGACTGTGTTTGTTAATGGCAGAGAGAGATGTTGCGTATCATAGGGTGGTCGTTTTGTTTGATACTGTGGTTGCTGTTGTACTGGCGGTGGAGATTGCGGACTGCGTGTGTATGTGGGCTCTTGGTTCGGACTGGCTGGGTAGTTTGCGTGGTCTTGATATCGTGCGTGACTAGTGCCTTGACTGTAATGTGATGCTGGCTTTTTGAGTAAGTCATAGTTTGGATCGTACCTGTAATGCATCGAATGGAATAGAATAAGTTTGTTTCTTATCGATATTAGTATAGGACACAATTTAATAAAATCTTTCTTACATGTCCGGGCTTGGTGAATTATAGCCTTCATTGGAGCGTCTA
This sequence comes from Cerastis rubricosa, assembly GCA_949152445.1. Taxonomy (NCBI): domain Eukaryota; kingdom Metazoa; phylum Arthropoda; class Insecta; order Lepidoptera; family Noctuidae; genus Cerastis; species Cerastis rubricosa. The sequence goes on from OX424547.1 coordinate 10,111,526, forward strand.
GGCTTAGGTGGTGCGTTAGCGTAGGTTGGTATTTCGTCGCCATCCTGAAGAAAAACAAGTTATTTTATTATGATGATATCATAGAGCGTGATGGTATTAATTGGATTTATTCTTCGTTCGTCCTAAAGTTTTGTCCCACATTCCAGAAAATTCTTCGTTTCAAAATCAATCAAAAATCAAAATCAAAATATTTTTATTTTACATAGGCCTACAGGGGCACTTATAAAACGTCGGCAAAAAGGTGCTCGGTTCGGGTTGGTCGTTTCCTATGGAGAAGAACCGGCCTGGTTTGTCCCATATCACTATTGATTTCCTTCCCAAATTATAAGTACTTTAAAGGTACAGTCAACGAAAAAATCATGTACATAATTGAAATTTTTGAAACAATGACACCTAACCATCAACTGTGATAAATTTATGAAATGCATTCGGAACAGGTCGTTAATGTTACAATCAATTTGCGGTGGCGTCGTCCGCACTATTATCTGCAGTTATAACGACCATGTAATGGCTGTCCTTGGTTCCGCTCTGGCTAACTAATTGCCGATCACCTGCACCGGTACAAAATACGTGCTTACAATAATACCCACCTCTGCTTTCGCAGCTGTCCGATCGCTCTGTTTTTGTGGACGCTCACTGAAAATAGACATTAATGGATTTTAAAATCAACAGACTTGAACTTAAAACAACTGTTCAAATGTTTCACTATCGAAAACATAATAGCTCAATCACAAGTCAACAATAATCTGTAGCAGGTTTCACCAAAGCGTAACTATCTAGTGATCTGCTATCGAAGGCAATCTTACTTTGGGCTTTGCATTAGTGCAGCCATGGTCAACGCCTTCACCCATTTCATCATGGCCTCCTGATCGGGCGCGGCGAGGATGTAGGTTCTCATATTGGCATGCTCCAGTTTAAAAGCGTACTTCCGAAGTACTTTGTCTTCCGAAGTGCAACCAGATACTCTATAAGATGGGAGAAGTACTGAGCCAAGTAGTTTCTCCTCGTCTTGACCTTTAACACAAAAATTGCACGTTAATACAATACAATCAGGAAAAAACAACGAACTTTTTTGTGTTTTATTAAGTGAATAAACTCCCGTAGTAACAATATGGCATTGTGCATTTATAAATGTTGATTGTTGTTTTTTACTTACTTTTATAGTAGAACAAGCAATACTCCGACAACACGAACCATCGTTTCCTCCAGACTTTCAATCCGTCTGAGCCTTGTTTGTAAAGTATGCCAGACATAGTAACTGGAGCTGATGGTATTCGCTGCGCTATAGGTGACCGCAGCGCTTGATTGCCGCCGCTACTTCTCCTGCTATCAGACGACGGAGATTTCACACTGGGACTACTAGATTCGCTAGACTTCATGGGCGATGCGACACTCATATTACTCTTTTGGCTTTGGTTATTATAATCTGATGGAGGAGACTGACTTTTCCCTTTGTCGGCTTCTATTTGCCTTCTGTATTGTTGTTCCTGCTCTCTGTATTCTGCTTGCTGATTTTGAGCCCATTGAGTTTCATATTGCCTGTTTTGTTTCTCATATTCCTTATACTCATTGTTTTTAGCGTAACTGTCGATGTCTTTTTGTATATCAGGGCTACTATATTCTTTGAAGTCGTTTTTACTACTGTATCGATCTAAGTCTCTATATGAACCATCAGAGTATATACTGTTTTGCAAGTTAGGCGGTGGTTGCACCCCATGAATTTGTTGAAGTAACAGTTGCCGTTCAGCAAACTTCTGCTGTTGGTGCATCTGTGCCTGATTTTGATAGTGAAGTTGTTGTTGCAGTTTCATTTGCTGAATTTCACTGTACTGTCTTCGTAATAATTCAGTGTTACTCTGTGGTCCCGTCCTATTCGAATATGGAAGATATGGCTTTGATCCGTACTGATTAGGATTAACATTAGGCCTATACATAGGTTGATGATTTTGGTATATTTGGTTGGTATCTTTCGGTGGGTTGCGTTTTAAATAATCTTGATAGACTTCCGCATTGTATCCCTTAGGGATATTGTGGAGTAGCTCATGATTTACATTTTGATCTGTGTGCACTTCTGTTCTTTCGTGCCTCGGAGGTGACTGCGGGTAATTATAGTTATCATTTGCTCCGTAATGCCTGGCGTAATCGTGATTGTGTCCAGTGCCATATAAATCGTGTCTGTTTTCGAGGAGCGGAGATCGTGCATTCATGTTCGAGTGATACTGACTCTGCAGTAATTGGTGCATGACGCCATTTGGTTGAATTTGGCCTGTTTGTGAAGAACTTAGGTGGGTTAGTTGTGGGTGCTGCTGCGAGTAGATTTGCTCGGGGTGCACATGATGCGCCATCAGATGTTGTTGGGTCAGCGGCTGCTGCGTCGCCGGCGCTAGCTTCTTGTTCTCCATTTGGTATTGGCTCTGCGCTGCTGGTGGATCAAGCCTGAAACAAAAATAAACATAAATTGAGCTATCGTATCGTAAAAGGGGTTATTCACCGTTGACATGTATGGCACAATAAAATGTTATGAAGAATGTGGTCGCGTGCTCGATAACATGAATCGAAACGATTCAATTTGAGTCGGTTGATCGAAATGTTATCATCGTGGCTTTGATAAGGTGCGTTTGAAGAAGTATTGTATATTATTATGTTAAAGAAACACATTGCGTATAGTCACGTAACACTTTATGAAGCCGCGCTGCCTGGCCCGCGCAATCACTGCCAAGCATTCAGACTCCAATACTGTTATGATGTATTTCTCATACAAAAGAATTTAAATACGTGAAAATATTTCGTAATCATACCCAGTCACACTTGCTATGGTCTTATTTATTAAATGTTCGTTAATTCAGTGAGTGAGAAAGTGAACTAGCAACACAAGCAAATTCCTATTCATTTTGAATTAGACATACAAATTGGTGGGTAGTGTTATATTAACAACACATAAAAATCTTATATCAGTTAATCTATCTTTGTATCTGTCGGCGTGATATGGTGTTATCGTGCAACCCTTATTGTAAATAGCCTATTTTCATGGGAGTGTTAGCACGCAAAATAAAGCCAACTTTTTTATGGTCGCTTCCCACGCGAATGGCACACTGAAAAACCTACCGGTGTGTGAATTTATCAGTATTCTAGTTTCTTATGACAACCTTATAAACAAGTTTTTACTATTAGGTACTCGCTGAATGAACATGAGTTCCCAAGAAATAAAGTGCATGAGAGTAAATATTCTCAAACTAGCTATCCGGTCCGGAATTGTCAATATTAGAAATACCATGGACTTATAAATATTTTTGCAAGATTGCTCTAAGTCAGTCGAGTGAAAAGATAATAGATACTACCTATTACTCATGCATCAGTATCAAGTAACACTATTGCATGTAACTCTGCTGCCCGCAACTTCGTTCGCTGGTTTTTTTTTATAGATATTAGGTCTTTACCTATGAAATTGCCGTTTTGTTTGAAAAAAGTTTAAGTATTTTTTTTTTCGAACTTATTTATTTCTTTTATTCAAAGTAATCACCCCTGCAATCAATGCATCTTTGCCAACGCTGTGGCAGTTTATGGATGCCCTTCTTGAAAAAATCAGCTGGACGGGAGACAACAAACTCTTCAAAGGCGTTTTGTACTGCCTCTCGGGAATTGAATTTTTTTCCCGCTAAAAAGTTGTCCAAATTTTGGAAAAAGTAATAGTCGGAAGGCGCAAGATCTGGTGAGTATGGCGGATGAGGGAGAGCTTCCAAACCCAACTCATGCAGCTTAAAGACGGTCTGTTGTGCAGTATGGGGCCGCGCGTTGTCGTGAAGTAGCAGTGGAGACGACCGATTGACCAAAGCTGGTTGCAGACGTGCGAGTTTCGCCATCATTGTGGTCAATTCTTCAATGTACACATCTGCAGTAATGTTCTCGCCGTTTTGTAAAAAGCTATGATGAATCACACCAGGACTAGACCACCAAACTGTTACCATCACCTTTCTAGGGGTCATTTTTCGTTTTGCACATTGCTTTGGTACCGAACCAGGATCTAACCAACTTGCTGAGCGCTTTCGATTGTCAAAAAGAATCCATTTTTCGTCGCACGTAACAATTCGGTTCAAAATTCCTTCATTTCTGTGCCTGTTAAGCAGCGCAAGGCAAGTCTCGACGCGTACGTTGCGCTGGCGATCGTTAAGTTCGTGGGGCACCCATCTATCAAGCTTTTTTATCTTGCCAATCTGTCGCAAATGGACCAATATTGTTTTAATGCTAACATCAAAAGCTGCTGCCAGCTCAGCTGTAGATTGAGTTTCATCAGCTTCAACAATCACCTTTAATTCATCATTGTTGACCAAAGTTTCCGGACGACCACGAGGTTCATTTTTCAAGTCAAAATTCCCAGAACGGAACCGAGCAAACCAATAACGGGTTGTGCGTTCGTTTGTACAGTTCTCTCCGTAAACGTCGTTGATGTTACAGGTCGTTTGTGCCGCGTTGGTGCCACGACGGAACTCATATTCCATAATTACACGAAATTTCAAAGTATCCATTATGAGGAAAAATGTTGAAATGTAATGAAAATACAACGCTAATCAATAAACAAAAGACTGATTTTGTAAATAGAATGTCATATTTTTAAAACAAAATTAATTTGAATTTAGAACTCATAGCCAATCAAAACTTTTTTTTGTTTGAAAAAGTCTGTACTGCAATACGGCAATTTCATAGGTAAAGACCTATTATATAAAATAGATGTTGGACGATTCTCAGAGAAAATCTGCTCAGCCGTTTGAAGATCATCACCTCTTTTCTAGTTGATGAAGGGATATAAACAACTTTCACAGGTAGTCCATTTGAAATTTGAAATGTTGTCGCTTGTCACCATGGGCATTGCTGAGGAGGGGGACAACCCCCCCCACCCCCCCAAAATTTTCTTTTTATTCCCCAGAATAAAGCGGACCCCGACGCTACGACGCTTGGATTAATTTATTTTTGGCTTTTTAGAGGTTTTTTGTGCCAGGGGTTTTTTATTTTTTTGTTATTCTGTTTTTAGTATTTGTTGTTATAGCGGCAACAGAAATACATAATCTGTAGAAATTTTAACTGGCTATCTATCATGAGATGCAGCCTGGTGACAGACGGACGGACAGCGAAGTCTTAGTACTAGGGTCCCGTTTGACCCTTTGGGTGCGGAACCCTAAAAATGTAGTACCCAACACGATTTTTAATTAATCAAAATTGTTCTATTTGATTAATAAAAAACGTTACCTAAATTTTTTATGTGTCCCATATATCAAAATACACCCTAGACTTCGTGATATAAACATGTTCTGCGTACCTTTTTACGATATAAACGGAGTAAACTCATTGCTAATGGAAGTATCAAGTAGAAACCTAAATATGTATTGGCAAACACGCATTGCGTAAAGGTAAACAAGCAATTTTGAAGAGTCATCGACCTAATTAAATTATCTATGCTTATGATTATGCAACTGCTTATCAATAACCACATATTGTTAGAAATATTGACTCAAGGGCGTTTTCAATACTAACTAGAGCTCTAACAAGGGCTTAGACTAAGATTCCCAAAAAAAAAAAAAAAAAAGTTTTCATAAAAAATATTTGTATAAAACAAATCTACCGAAACTACGTTAATTGTGATAGTAACCTCTGTACAAACACTTTGCTAAAAACCGACCCAAAACCAGCGATAATTCCTAACACAGAATCAAAAAAAACAAGCACTTCACACATCACTCTCCCCACCATCTTCATTTCATAACTTGCTACACATACTCATATTACTCTCATCTTCCAATAATGAGCTTCGACCCATCATTCGACTCACGCGCAGCATCCGGCATGAAAGCGACCACTACTGTTGTCTAATGACCGGAAGATGCGCGAACATCTAAGTCGCAGTCGTTGTGAGACCGCTTCCTTCACGTAACGATAATAGTTAAGCATTTGTAAAGTTAATATTTTTAATTTGGACAGTCGTTCTAACTTCGATGATGGGTGAGGAACGAGGTTAATAATAATATAATTGTTTACGTTGCTTTTTGTGTACCTATTGTGACAATATTTCGACATAAATGTATTTTTGTTATAAAATAAATAAATGGAACTTGAACTTATACACCTTATTTTACCGATGAGAAATCATCAAAGGACCATTCTGATGAAATCACCCCTCCTGAACTTATACACGTCATCATCACCTTCCTGTTCTTGTCATTCTTCACGCTATCGATTACTCCTTTTTCCTTCACATCATTTCTCACACATTCCATACATCTCTGTTTGGTCTGCCTCTCCCTCTACATCCATCAACATTTATATTCATCTCTCTTTTAGTCACATCAACTAACTTATTTGCGCAGGCGGAAAAAAAACAGAACAAAAATTTTACATATACATGTGTGGTCATGCAATGCGTTCGAGGTTTAAAATAAGGTTGTTTTTCGCCAATTTCTTATTAAATGTTTACAAGTTTTACAAGATATTCTATCGTCGAGTCTGACTCGGCTGGTTTTTTTTTTATGTATGGCATCTCGCAGGTCATCCTATGAGGTTGTCGTCTGCGTAACCGGACTATTCTGTGGGTGCCTTCCAGCCAGGGCATAAAACATACAAACTAAGCGACTTCACGCTAAGGGCACCCCCTATGGGTTACGAGCCTCGGCTTAGGGCGTCGCTGGGGGAGGACTGCATGGGGACAGGCTGGATCTGAATGGTTGAATCGGCTGGGCAGCGTTCGGGACTTAAATCTCTTTGCTTTACACAAAAAGATGAAAAAGACAAGAAGATTTATGTTTTGTTTTCTTTTTTTGTAATTTAAGACGTATATGATTTGTTGCCTTTTTATAATATAAGACTTTAACAAAATGTGTTTTTTTTATTTAAATGTTTAACGTACTATACCACTATACCAGATTTTGTAAAGAACTCATGATAAAAGTATTTTTATTTTTGATTGCACTCGAAAAGTCGAATTCACAACGTTGCCAAACAATATTAACAATGAACAGACCTGAACCAACCAAGAATAAGAAATTGGAAAAAAACAACCATATTTTAAACCTAGTTTTTTTTTTCTAAGTTACTAACGCGACATTTTGCGAAAGAAACATTGTGAGTAAGCGACATTTTGAGAAGGAGTCATTCTGCAAAAGCGACATTATAAGAAAGAAATATTTTACTACAAGTAGACATTTTGCGAAAGCGACATTTTGCGCCTGAGCCCTTTCTAGTAAAAGATTTTATGTAATTGAATTTTTGTATTTAATATATCAATGAATCGAATCAGTATTTTTGGAGATACCTGTTACATTCATCACTTTACACCACTGTACACCTTAAAACTTAGTAGTTTTCGATAGAATATTTCCATATGAGATGTCAATGCAATGATGAACCCATGAAGAAATTAATTAAGTACTTAAAAGGAATACTAACTGAAATATTGCACTAACAGATCTCATTCATGTCAAAGTCTGCGCAGATAAAATTCTATTAAAAAAATGAAAGGAAAGAAAAATGTGTACTTACAACAGAAGCTAATAAAAGAACACATAAAAAAAGTAAAGTAGAAGATCGTCATCGTCTAGACATTCCGAACATTTCCGATTTGTGATAGTCGCAGTGATATTTACGTAACGCATTGCCTACTAATCTGCAGGATCTACATTCTTACGTCCACCCCATGCATTATGTATTAGATGTCAACTAATTATATTCTATGCAGATTTTCTATAACATTCTTGAAAACTCATAACATCCTGTTAATTAACAATGAGTAAGTAATGCTTAGTTGATCGTGCCCATGTACAACAGGATATTATGAAGGATTAAAAGACTGTGATTAAAAGCTTCGGAATCTATTACGTCCTTAAGGTGGAAGCGACAGTGTGGCCCTCGAAATTCAAAGGTTTTTTGCAATTTGCCGGCCAGTGATAGGTTTTATGTTGAATAAAATACGATACGCGGCCACCTTAATGGTAAAGCTACGCCATAAAGTGGGTGAGAACCGACGACGTGTTCCTATATATTATTAGGATTTTATTATGGCTATAAAAATGTTTGCTGCTCGTTTTATAAGAATAGCCCATCAAAATATTTATTTCTTCTTCTTATTAAGAATACTTTCACGCTGTCTATTGCTATACTTACATTATATATTTAAATATATGAATGCCTTCTTACTTTCTTTCACCGATATCTTATATATTGTTAAACAACTATGACTTAATTGCTTTTACAGAAACTTGGTTAAACTCAAATATATGTACTAGTGAATTTATCGATGATAGATATATTACTTTCCGCAAAGATCGATTGTGCACTGGGACTTCCAAAAAAGATGGAGGCGGAGTGTTACTTGCTGTTTCAAAACACATAAAATCAACAAGAGTTCAGAGCTGGGAGACCAGTTCTGAAGATTTATGGATAATTTTAGAAATCAAAGCTCAACATTCTATAAGAAAAATTGCAATATGTATAGTTTACCTTCCGCCTCCGGTCAAAATAGAAAATTTATCCTCATTTCTAAACAACGCTGATAATGTAGTGGCTAAAGTGGACGATGTCCTGATTCTTGGAGACTTTAATTTGGGTTTTATAAAGTGGAACCAAGTGAATAAAGGTTTTCAGCACACACTCCCCGAAAATTATACAAATACACTGGGTTACTCTTTAACCGATTTTATTTCACTGAATAATCTCTATCAGTTCAATAACGTAAGAAACATAATCGATCGAATGTTGGATTTGGTGATAAGCAATCTGAAGAACATTACAGTTACTCCTTCCCTTGATCTACTTAGTAGACTCGATTCACAGCACCCTGGTTTACTCGTAAATATATCCGATACAACTCCCGAGACACTAAAATGTAACCATAAATCAGGATACAATTTCTTTAAGGCAGATTACGCTAAAATAGTAGCTAAATTGAAAGGAATTGATTGGACTGCCTTATTTTCTAAATGCTGTGACGTAAATGATATGGTCTCTCAATTTCACACTTCTCTTCAGAATGTTATTGCTATGTTGGTACCGAAATATAACCGTAAAAAGCAGAAATATCCAACCTGGTTCTCATATCGGTTAATAAAACTGCTTCATCATAAACAGAAAGTGAGACTAAAATGTCGCAAATATGAAAATCCACGTGATATTGTGGAGTTTGAGGGGTTGCGTGACCAATGCCATAAACTTATAAGATCGTGCTACAATTCATATAACCAAAGAATAGAAACCGACATAGTACAAAACCCTAAGGCTTTTTGGCGTTATATAAAAGACAAACGCCAAGGGCAATCTAGGTTTCCATCCAGTATGCAATTAGATGGGTCGGTTGCTGATTCTGGACCCGAAATTTCGAACTTGTTTGCCCAACAATTTTCTTCAGTGTATAGCTTGAATAACGTAGGGACAACTGATGTCTCCCATACTGTACAAAAAGTACTCCATAAAATAAGCTTTACAGAGAGAGAAGTGCACACCAAATTAAAGAAATTAGACCATCTGAAGGGCCCCGGTCCTGATTCTATCCCACCTGTCTTTTTAAAGCGCTGCTGTAATGCACTGGCATTTCCGTTATGCACTATTTTTAATCGTTCATTGGCCGAGGGAATTTTTCCTGATGTGTGGAAACAAGCAAAAGTTATACCTATTTATAAAAAGGAGGATCCCGTGGATGTTAAAAACTATCGCCCGATCTCAATATTATCATGTTTCTCGAAAGTATTTGAGTCCCTTATTTGTCCAATAATCACACAACACTTTAATTCTAATTTTTCATCGGGTCAGCATGGTTTCATGGCGGGTCGTTCAGTGGAAAGTAACCTAATCCAGTTTGTGTCCGACATATCCGATTCTCTAGACCGAAGACTGGAGGTGGATGCGGTGTACACGGACTTCAGCAGTGCTTTTGATAAAGTTAGTCACTCGCTACTTTTGTCGAAATTAGCAGCTAATGGCGTACATGGATCACTGCTGAGGTGGTTTGCATCGTATCTAGAACGGAGGACACAGAACGTTGTCTTGAATGGTTACGTGTCAAAGCCATATGTATCCATCTCGGGTGTTCCGCAAGGATCCCATTTAGCACCAGTCTTATTTTTGCTATTCATAAATGACTTGGGGCAGGTTATCAAAACCTGCAAATTCTTAATGTTTGCCGATGACCTTAAGATCTACATGCCAATCATGTCACCAAACGACTCTGTGGCGATGCAACATGATTTAGATCAAATAGTAGACTGGTGCAATAAAAATGGAATGACTTTGAACGCTAAAAAATGCTTTCATATCAAATTTTCAAGAAAAAAAAAAGCTAGCGTAACATCCTACAAAATTAATAACGTAACACTTACCAGGGTCAGTGAAATTCGGGATCTCGGAGTGATAATGGATGAGGGATTAACTTTTAGGCAACATATAGATAGTTGTGTTAAAAAATCTGCCCAGTTACTAGGTTTTCTAAAAAGGAATACTCAAGGATTTAGATCTGTAAAATCTAAAATCGTTCTGTATAATGCGTTGGTGCGCAGCAAGTTGGAATACGCCAGCGTTGTTTGGAATCCATTTTATGCTATACATTCCCAGCGTCTAGAGAGCATACAGCGGGCTTTCACCAAACACCTTGCGTTTATGGCCCCCGGCATATCTCATAGGTGCCCATACCAACAACGTCTGACTTTTTTTAATATAACTTCACTATATCAACGCAGAGTTATGCATAGCCTTATGTTCCTATACAAGTTGGTCAACGGCCATATGGATTGTAGTGAACTACTATCGCGCATTTATTTGAGTGTTCCGTTCAACATTCCACGGTATCCCCTTACCAGACTGCTCCATCGCCCTTCTACCCGTACCAACATAGGTCGCAACTCCCCATTAGCGAAGATGTGTGACTACCTGAATTCACTTATTAAGTCCATTCCTGAGACAGATTTGTTTAGTGACTCTAAAGCGAAATTTAAATCGAGAATCCTGGCATCCCTACGTGCTATCAAGTCTCCTGATCAAGTCAGTGGTCCAAAAAGTTAACTTTGTTTTGATCTGTTTTCCCTGGTCTACTACTGTTTTGTTTTCCGTTTTATTGTATGTATTGGATGTATTGTATGTTGTTTTTATATCGTGTCTCTTTGTAGTAGTTCATAAATAATCTGGCGTGTTTTTGTCAATGTTGTGTTTGCCCGTAATTGGCATATATATTAGAATATTACCATAAGACTCATATGTATCTATATCCATATATGTGCTGTGGGTGAACCTAAATAAATAAATAAATAAATAGATATCTGTTATCATTGATACAAAAGTAACTAATGGTTCGCGCGAACTAAATACCAACACTGACCGAGACAAGCATAATCGTTGGCAAATCATCAAATTTCGCACGCACTGAAAATAACCCAGACGTTCTAAATTTTAAATTGAGTGATGCGTTCAGATTTTGTCGTTTCCGAAGTGTTAATATTGGTGAATTAGTCTGGTAGCTTCGGTTGTTAGTGTTAGGTCATAAACGGGGTAATTATGGGTGATATTGTTTGCTTCGACTCGGTCGAGAGTTGGTCCAGTTGGCTGCGAGCCAACAATGCGGCGGGCCCGTTTGCACCACGAGACGACCCGCGATTAATCTGCCGTTCAATGTCAATCCTACCTTAGTTGACCTACATTCACTGAACGATGCTCTGATTTTTAGTTAGATCAAAGCTGATATTTTGAGAAGCGATTGTGATATCGTACGCTAGACTATACAACTTGTCAGCTCTCAAAACGGTGGAAAGAAACATCGTGAGGAAACCGACATGTCCTAAAACCAAAAAATCGAAGACATGTGACATCAACCAACTGTGGATAACAACAGCCCATTCCCCTACATAGAGGGGATGCCTGTGTCCCAGTCGGAATATTATAGGCTTATCATATACGACTTGCCTAGTTTTATTTATGCTTTCTCAGAACATCGCCAGCTACGGCTTATATCATAGATCCAATGTTACAAGTAATACGCAAGCATGGCGTCAAAAGCTATCTCATATGCACGATCAAAATCAACCACATCATCTTGTCTATCAAAATGCCTACGAAAGGTTAACAGCATCACGCTAAATAAACTGACAGCTAACTGTCAAAATTGTCAGTCACTTGCACTGAACGATTACACCATTCATACTAACGTAATTTATGTAATGTTGATGATTATCCAACAAGCTTTACAAATAATAAAATCTGTAAAATTTTAATGTAATTAAGTTAAATAATTACTTGTTTACAATGCTTATGTAAGCGTTAATTTTAATTGTGCACGCATTACCATAACTAAATATTAATTACACTGCGCCCAAAAACTGAAGTTTCTACGAGGTACGATTCGGCGTCGGTAAAATATCCATGCATGCAGCATGGATACTTTACCGCGTTTTGGTGTGGGTGCTTACCCATACCAAATAAAACCTCCACTAAATGAGTAGCGAGAATATCTTTTTCATTTCCCCTTCATTTCAAATTAGTCACCAATAAAAGATACTTCACCATGTAGGTACTGATTGGATATTAAGCACCAAACGTGCTGTTGACTGTGTGATTTCTCGAGTCTCAACGTTTGCCTCATTACGACCTTTCGCAATAAAAATAGACAAAGTCTCCGTAATGACTCTTCTTTTCTGCGAAATGTTAATGCTACTTTAATAGTTGTTATAAAATGCTTAGGTAATCAACGTACCTAAGTTACTCGTGGGTAACTTACGCACGCACATCTTAGCTCAGAACTTTCTTAGAAATAGGGATATGAGAACTATTGAAGTTTCTAAGAAGTGTGTGGTTATTTAAATTCTATACTATACCCTAGTTAGTCATTGAGCACGAAATGTAATTGAAACCACAAACACAGAAAGTACTCACAGTACCGCAGCACACATTCGGAACACGATTTTCAAATAACATGTTCATTTGTTTATTTGTTTAACACTGCCGCCATTTTCATTCACAACGCGCCGCTGCTGATTGAAAGTTTAGAAATCTCTGACTCAGACTTACTCATTTTACCTCTGGTATCCGGGTTTCAACATTAAACTGACAGTTTCCCAATGAGACACCTCGATATCAGATCGGATAGTAAAATAAATTGAAAAATACGAGATTGGAAATACAAAATCTCTAAATGACCTACTTTAATCTAAATGTCAGCAAATCAAATTGATTCTGAGTCTAAAAACAGTATCGAATGACATCATTGATGAAGCCATATTCATATAAAAGGCAGTCGTCACCTGAGCTCGTACAAATGGAACGGTGCCCCGTATGCAGCGGTTATCGGCTGAAAGGAAATAATTAACTAGGCAATCATTACCCCTTGATAGTTAAAGCATATAAAGTGGAGTTTCCATGCCTAGTAGCTAGAACCATAGAGTTAAAATTAACCGCATCCTGACTTGCGGTCGCGAATTATGTCCAAGTGTAATTACACTTGGACATAATTTGTTGTCTTAGCATTTAAATTACATCTGTATACAGGGTAACTGGCTAAGTCGACCTATTCCTTGAAAGGGGTTATACTAGAGTTCATTATAAACAACAATTTAAGTCCAGTTAACTAGGGGTCAAAACTGGATGGCTACCGAGCTGTGTCGGTTCTTCTATTCTATTGAAATACTTGTTACCAAAACCAATTAATTATGAAAAATTCTACTGTAAACATTTAATTGAAACTATTCCGATAGCTCACGAACGAATGAATCCTTCGAAAACCAGTCTTTGGAAATTAAGCGTCATAGAGGTCATGTTCTGAATATTTTTTTAACACGTTGCACGCTTTACGACCCACCGGTGGGCCTATCGTAGTATACCATTCGGGCCAAACCAAAATCAGGAAATCGGTAATTTTTATCAACTTAAAATTTTCATTCCAATGTTTATAAAATGCTGTAATTTGTACTGAAAATAAAAATTAGCGACTTTTACCGTCTAGTTTTTAAGATATTGAAAAGGGCTCACGGGTGGGTCCCGTGGCTTCGTATAAAAGATTATGTTTTTTTCGTTGGCGGGGGCCACGAGGTCACGCTACGGCTCACGTCAAGCGCGCGCGGAGTGGGTGTACTGATATACAGAGACCGAAGAGAATGATACACTCCTTGGAAAGAAAAGAGGGTTTGGCTAGAAAAGTCAGAAGATCATGTCGCCATTGTTATACAGATAACGTACTAATCATGGGTAGCAAACAGGCTAAAACAAAGTCGAAAAAAGTATCCACTTATTGCCAAAGCTGTCCAGTTAAACTTTTCCTTTGTTTACCTTGTTTTGACAAGATTCACCAAAGATTTGCATTATTTTTAGGGTTCCGTAGCCAAATGGCAAAATACGGAACCCTTATGGATTCGTCATGTCTGTCTGTCTGTCCGTATGTCACAGCCAGTTTTTTCCGAAACTATAAGAACTATACTGTTGAAACTTGGTAAGTAGATTTATTCTGTGCACCGCATTAAGATTTTCACACAAAAATAGAAAAAGAAAACAATAAATTTTGGGGGAACTTATAACTGAAACTCAATTTTTTTTTTCATCATACTCATAATTGTGACTGTGGGTTGAAGTTTGTGTGATAATTTCTTCTAAACTGAATACTTTGGGCGAGAGACACTTTCAAAGTGGTAAAATGTGTGTCCCTCTAATTTCTAAAGTAAGAAAAGAAAAATTCTGAAAAAAATTGGGTTTAAAGAACGTAAAAAAACTTTCAACGAAAATTGGTTTGAATAAGATTTGATATTTAGTTTTTAAGATATGGGACTTTTTGACCAAACTGCAGCCGTAACTTTGTTTTTGATTAAAATACTATGAAACACAAATTTAGTTTTGCTGTTGAGTGTAAAATTTACTTATGAATGACCGTTCAAAATTTATTTTTATTATTGTTGTTATTATATTGTGAGGGACTACGGAACCCTGTGTGCGAGTAAGATTCGCACTTGGCCGGTTTTTTATGCTTTATAAGATGACTGATTATGGAATAATGTCATATTAAAAAGAAGTGCCTTAATTGCGATTTTTGAAATTCATAAATTATTATGATAACTATACAAGGTGTTGTTTTGCATCCTCGTCAAAATTCAGGATGTTGTTACAAAAGACATAAATAATCAATATAAATTACGGTACCTAGTAAATTATTAAAAAACACTGCGTTTTTTTGTTGTTTAAATTTGTCAATATTTCAGAATAACCCCCTTAACGTGGTTTAGCGATTATAAAATTATCGAAAAAACGTTTGAGGTTTTTTGTTTATGTGTAAGCGACGTTATAAGGCGGGGATCAGACGGCCTGTGTTTAAAACACGGGTGGTTCACAGTTACCGATTTCAGTAAATAAATAAAAAAAATAAAAATTCCCTACTCATTTTATTATTGATTCGGGTCGAGAATCATTAGCATAGTTACCTCCTAGAATTTGACGAGGTTGCAAAACAACACCTTGTATAGAAGTTTGTATTACTTGGTAATGAGGAAAGTGTTATGTATTGTAATAATTATTTTATAGTTACTAACCGCTACTAAAACGAAATAATATTTTCTAACGTTTTGTTAAGAATAACCCTAGCATCATTGCAAAATCTTGATAAAACTATAAGCCTTTATTGGATTTGAAAACCACGCTGTCCGGTTCGAATACAGGGCCACGCGGCTCACTTCCATATGCATTTTGTTTGATAGCTGCAATCTGTGGCTTGTAGAAAGCATTTACGTTGGACCTCTCACGCGGCTCACGGGTGACCCCCTTGGCTCGAATGGTTCAGTAAGACAAGGCTCACGGGTGAGCCCCGTGGCCGGAATGGAAATACTCGATTTTTCATATGGCGTTCAACGTGTTAAACTTCCCATGTCCTTCGAGACAGTATTCTCAAAATAAATGTATTACACTTGTCCTGCAGGTAACAAAAACAACTTCCTTGTATCATTAGCTTTCTAAAATTGTGCCACAATACAGTCTTTTAATAAGTGAATGACCACAAAACAGCGGTTGTTCCTGAAATGGTATTTTTTTAATAAAACTGGGTCGTACAGTTTTTTCGATGCACGTGACCCTTGTTGCAAATTTTCTTGTTACCACTACGTGATTTAAGCTGTTTGACTTATTGCGCCGAATTTTAGTCTATCAGATTGGGTAAGTTCTGCCTAGAGCTGGTTTATTTTAACCTAGTGCCCTGGGCGCATACTTTGACAAGAAGCTAAAATTTTCTTGTTTTTGAAGAATTTATAAAAGTTTTAATAACTTATGAATAAGTTTGATTACTTTTCTTACTTTTGAATGAATTCTGATCTGAGTCATAATTACGATTTACATTGTGATTAAAATACTTAATGACGATATGTTAAATTCACTTTGTTTTGCTGTTTTATCGCTCATAAGAACGTTTATACCCTACGGCATTTCATACAAAATTTTCAAGTCGTTATTTTCCGAAATGACTGAACAGATTTCAATGAAACTTCCTACGCATAAGCAGTATACATAGGTTTAAAAAATTACTTAAAAGTATTTTCGAAATGTCTTTTAAAAATGAAGATAATTGGAAATTTCTGTTTCTATAGATAATTAAAAATCGGTCTAATGTAGCTGTAACAATATTTTTCGAAAATGTTTTTTAGTAACTTGTTAGACCTATGTATACCGCTTATGCGTAGGAAGTTTCATTAAAATCTGTTCAGTCATTTCGGAAAATAACGACTTGAAAGTTTGTATGAAATGCCGTAGGGTATAAACGCTCTTAAAGCGCAATGACCTATTGACATTGGAAAAGTCAGCTGCCTGTATGAAACGCCATGTTGACTGTAGCTTTTCACACACATAAAAAAAAGTATATACATGCTTGCAAATTGTTTCTTATTCTCTTGGGTTTCAAATAACAGTCCATGGTTATTGAATATATACACGGCATGAAATCAATATCACAGCATCCGATTGAAACTTATCTAGTCTGACGAGATACGATATACCTACCTACATATAATATACCTTGAACGCGGTAATAATAGGTATGCTTGGCAAGTGTGTTTGTATTTATAATCGTGAAACAAAATGTCATAACACTGAAAAACGATATCATTGAACTATTTTGCGACTGCAAGTAGGTAAGTATTTACACTTCCGTGTGTGATTTAAAAGAAAAAGCAATCATATCAGATTTCTTCGAAATCATATTACGTGTAGCTTTTACGACAAACAAAAATAATAAATCATGAAGTACTTCAAGTGAAATGACTAGTTCAAGTTCTACGAAACTGGTATACAACTACTTATTCATTCATAGTCGCGAGTTGCACTCGGCTTGCGCTGCCTTTCAACGACAGCAAAGCAAAACAAATAAAACTCTATGAATGACTTCATCCTATGAATACAGTATTTGAAACAAACAACACACTTGAACAGAAAAAGATTAACGAGAAGAAAAAACGTGTGGGGAAGATCAAAGCTGTCACTGTCAGGACTGCGCATCCGTTTCAATTGACAAATGTTGGAGGTTGAGTGATACCAGCGAAATCCCATTGACACTTGAAGTATGTAAGATATAAAGGTGTACGATTCACCGCAGTGGAATGTTGAGGCAGTGTCGATTGGCCGGCCCGCGAGCCGGTCCCGCACCGCAAGCGCCGGGTTCCCGCGGCGATCCCGCGCATTCTTGCCGACGAGGTGAACAACCGCCGCACAGTGGAACGAATGTATGGGAGCGGTTGGACGTAGACATGTCCGAAAAATAAGAGTAAAATTATGACAAACTAATGATGCCATCTTATTCGATTACTTAATGCCTTCATAAATTGTGGTGATGAATTTCTTCATAACTCCCATATTTCGGGAGTAATTTGAGAAAATGTGAAATTTTACTATGAAAATGAGTGTATCGAGCTCTCTCCCTCCTGATTCCGGGCTTGTTTCAAGTAGCGGTCTCTAATATCGTAATGCTATTACTAAGAGCTATATTTAATACTAAGACACATAGTGCGCCAAATGTGCACTTTCTGGGATAAAAGGAAATGAAAATTTAAAAAAAAAAACGTTTTTTCCCCATTTGTATTTACTTTAAACCGCAGACAGACTTATTAAGAGGTCTATAAATATATTATATATATACAGAAATATATATTAACAAAAATATTCACAAGAACTGATGAGAGTATGACTTTTAAGTAAGTTGATAATAAATTACCTAGTTTCATTAAAAGTACAATAAATAATTAAGATGTAAGCTCTAATTTACTAAGTTACACATTTTAAAACAATAACATCATTTAATTATCTTCGTCATCATCATCATCATCAATTAATTCAAATTCAGAATCGATGTCCGCTAAATCATTTATGTTAACAAATTCGATATCACTTTTCTCAGAATCCGTAAGCTCATAAAATTCCATAAAAGAAGATTTTTTTACAAACTTATTTCCTTTTGGACGGATACTTGTAACAAGTGGATCAGAAGACAGTAAAAGATTGTGCATAATATCTTCATTGCATGAGATACTGCTATGCTTTCGAGAATGCCCCTCTCTATATTTTCTAAAATCTTTATTTCTAGCCTCAGATGCCTCTTCGGATAGAAAACCAATGGGCACAATTGACATGTTCTGAACTATGTCTGGCCCATGCATTAAAATTTTATGAAGTGAAGAAGGCATATAATACCATGGGTATAACTCCACGTAAAGCTTAGCAGTATCAAAGCAGAACTCTCGGAATTTAGTTACGTTGATCTTCTCTCCTGATGAAATACACTGCAAGATCACACAGATTTTTCTTAAAAGCATAGCATCTATTCCGGTCAGTTCAGCAGATTTAGTGTAGTTTTCAAAAAATCTCCTTGCCGAGTTGCCATTGTTGGTGGATCCACTGCCTTGTTTCACAACATCGAGAAGTAAGCCCGTTTCTCTTCTTACAGCCTCTTGAACTCTTTTCTTCCTGTCATCAACTTGCCTTTTTGCTATATCACCCCTTACTTGCCATGATTTTATGTCTAATTTGTAGGAAATGTGTAATAAGCATTCCATTGAGCGAATCCAAGCGTGAAGGGTGCTTAAGCTATATTTATACATGTCCTCGTTTGCGTGTTTATCTTTGATTAACTCTAAATTATTCATTTCTTTAGGACAAGCCTTGCATATGTCACACACTGAAGCTGCTGTATTGGATATAATGGAATGAATTTTACCATCAATCATTGTCAACAGCAGTTGGTGTTTGACACTAATTCCATCAGTGATGGTGGATGGAGTTAAGGCTTCAATCTCTGCTTCGATTTCAGCCATCTCTCTCTGCACATTTTCTTTGGTTTCCTTTATAAACTTAAACAATATTGGCCGGCAAAATGAAGTGGAAGATGGTCGCTCGTTTTCCCAAATTGTTACACCTTTTGAGACGAGCCGCAGTGGTACAAGACTAATCATAAAATTACTAGCAAGATCGATTTGCTCATCTTCACTCGTCCTTTGATGATAAATGCTTTGGCTAGATGATCCGTCAAAACCCCATTTGCTGGTCAATACGAGCTGTTGATTGGGATCAACAGGGGTTTCTAACGACCTAATAAGTCTTCTTGAGGTTAAATCCATCAAGGCTTGTAATTTGATTTTTGCAGAGCTCTCTGTAACTGTGAGATCTTCTTTGGCCGGATAGCACTTAATTTTTTCTTTAACCAACATGTAGTAACTCGGGTATTGAAGAGCTCCTTCTTGAGTGTTGAAATCCCGAAGAGTGTTATAGCGCCATTTCGATAAGTTCATCGATACATAAAGAGCCAATGCCTTCAAAGGGGATATTTCCCGTACCTGAATTGATTTACCTTCAATGAAGGCTTTGATTTTTGAGGCCTCTTCTGGATTCTCCGTCAAGTATTTCATAACATAAGCTGTATCGCTTTGTCCTGCCTTTTGAAGCGCCCTTTCGGCCGAAAACATAATTTCAGCGCTGCTACTGCTGCATGAAAGACTATCTTCAGTGCGTCTTCTTTTTTGCCGGTTACTAAGGTCCTCAAAAGATTTACGAGGACTAGGATGTGTACAAGTTGAAGCATCAGATTTAGCAGGAGAAATTATGGGCTCGATGACGTCACTTATATTTTCTGTAGAAGGTTCCATATTTTCATTCTGTAATTCCGGCCATTGAATTGCAGCCTGTAGCCAAATCTCATGTTTCTTCCGAAACTTATCTGTGCTTCTTCCAGACTGTGTCCATTTTGCATAAATGCGGTAGCAAAATCGACGACACCAGTCTTTTAAACTTGTTTCAGCACTTTCACATAACTGAACACAACTGTTATCTTTTAAAACACTGAACAAATAGTTAAAGTCGCGTAAATCTTTATGTGCGCGTGCGCATAAAGCAACGTGAATATCAAGATTTGTATTAAAATTTGGAAAATACATTGCGAGATTAGCTTGGATACAACGAGGTGTAAATCAACACTGATTTTAAAGTTACTAATAGTGACCTATTTATATAAAATCCAGGTATCCCAGGTATCCTTTGTTAAATATTGCAAGGTAATTAGTTATTGTGATAATTAGTAAATGATGCATGCTAAATTAGTGTATTAAGAGCCATTTAGTAATTAAATAATAGCAATGTTCTTATCAGTAATCATTAGTGCATCAGATTTATATGTAAACCTTAAGTCCCTAATTATATATCCTAATTAGCTTATATCTTCTCTAATTGGCTGCTCAGAAATGTTATTGTAATAAGGTAAACCTTTAGAAAAATGGTTTTAATCAACAAAATAAACAAAAAATAAAAAAATTGTGTTATAAAATAAACATCACTCTTTATCCCAGAAAGTGCACATTTGGCGCACTATGTGTCTTAGTATTAAATATAGCTCTTAGTATTAGCATTATGATATTAGAGACCGCTACTTGAAACAAGCCCGGAATCAGGAGGGAGAGAGCTCGATACACTCATTTTCATAGTAAAATTTCACATTTTCTCAAATTACTCCCGAAATATGGGAGTTATGAAGAAATTCATCACCACAAGTTATGAAGGCATTAAGTAATCGAATAAGATGGCATCATTAGTTTGGCATAATTTTACTCTTTTTTTTCGGACATGTCTACGTCCAACCGCTCCCATACATTCGTTCCACTGTGCGCCGCGCACGTCGTCGTCCTTGGAGCCGCGTGCTCCTTTCTACAAAGCTCACAGTACACAGCCTCCGTCAACCCGTACCGAGGGTTGCTAGTCTTGCTAGTGTTGCCACATTTCCGTTGCAACTGGACGCTGGATGGGGTCCGGTTCAGAGCCTTCCTATTAACGATGGTAATTACTGTAGATATGCGCGTTCGACTAATAGTAGTAACGGAAACTGTTTTAAAGATGGAGGAGAGATGACTTGTTTGTGCTAGATTGTAAGGTTTTAGTTTGTCGTTGATGTCTTTTGAGTATTGATTTGACTAGATGCTTGAAACATCTGTAGAATTTTATTAACAGACTCGCTCGAGATTTACTGCTCGCTAAGCTTAGTATATAACTGTGCGAGCTTCTTTTGCCAAAAAAAGGTCAAACATTTGCTAACCACATGCGACCGACAGACAACTGACAACCCTACTCAGCCGCTGGGCCAGCGTGGTTAGATAATTCACATGTCGGTGGTAAACTGTAACCTGAGTACCGTGACCGTAGACGAGGTGTCTTTGTGCGTACAACCACGCCGTGTGCGAGATTTTCCCACATAGACCATACAATATCTGATGGAATTTCGCAGAAATATGTCAGAATGTTGGCCTACATATTTGGCATTGTTCCCAAATTGTTTTAATAATGTAAGATTTCCTTTTCCTAAAAGGCCACACGCAACAAAAAATTCAAATATTTTTCCAAGAAAAAGTTTCGTAACACTTTTGACCATGCCAAATACGTACAAAATTAAGTTGAAACATGTGAGCATTACTTTCTACTAAAACACAAATTACCATAAAAGTCATTACAATGTACAAATCACGTAGTATTTAAAGAATAATAAAAAAAATGCGAAACAATAAATCAGTCTATTAAAACAAGCAATTTAACGGATTAAACAATTATAATGTTATGCTAATATTCACGGCACACTAACCACTTTCTACAAAGAAATCAGGCAGCGTGGAAAAGTCTGCCATTCTTGAAATATTCTAAATTTAAAATATAAACTTATCAGTGAAACCGGTGTATGCTATTCGCAATATTCTAAAATTAATGGCAACATTTTGCAAATTCTTTTTTACAAGCTGGCTGGTTTATGTCGTTAAAAATGTTCACAAGCAAAATAAAAGTGTCTTGCAAAAAAAGTGACTACGAGTATTTGAGAGAAAATGAGAGTTGGGAGTTTTCCGGGAAATTCACTAGCTAGAATTAAGTGGTAATTAACCAATTATCCTTACGAAAACTTAACGTCGTTTCAGGAGGTCTACTCTCTTTCTCCGTAACGTAACTTCGGTAACGAACGAAAATTTACCGTAGTTACGTTTGTGCCTCTAAACCTATGTGCCACACAAGAAGTTCGGATTCACAGACAATTAACGTGAACGAATGTATTAAATGTTATTCTGTGCGTCAGCAAATGATATAGAATAAGGTCACAAACGTAACTACGTTTAATTTTCGTTCGTTGCCGAATTTACGTTTCGGAGAAAGAGAGTAGACCTACAGAGTAGGTAAAGAGTTGACATTTGTGAACGTTGTACCGACCGGCAGAGCATGAAAACTTGACAAAGAGAGTGCCCACAATAAGTTGTGTTTTTGTTGTAGCGATTGTACTCGCCTGCGCCCGACGGCCGCCAGTATAGAGTTACTGCGTTACAGGTCGGAACTTCAAACAAAAAAGCCACGTCTGTCTCCTCCGAGTTCAGTAAACCAAAAACAATGGGGACAAACCAGAAATTAACGGTAAATGTTTGTTTTAAGGGAGACAAAGGAAGTTAAAAGTAACAATTCCTTGTAATCGACCGATGTTTACTTTCGTCTTGATCGTTGTTTACCCTTTTTGGTATTGAAACTTTACATAAAATAACATAGCATCAAGCCTGTAATCCCTGAAGGAGTAAGCAGAGGTGTACCAATTAGCACACCCACATTTCGCCAGTTGTTTTTAAGTCCCATGTAATAGCTGGTGATGAAGTGAGCCTATTGCACCAGGCATCCAGAGTCCTTGGCTGCTACTGAGAAATTCCTGACGCAAAAACCCCATAACACTTTGCCCGACCCGGGAATCGAACCCAAGACCTCATGCTCAGCAGTCGCATTTGCAACCACTAGACCAACGAGACAGTATTGAAACTTTATTACAGACTAGCTGTCCGGCGCAACTTCGTTTGCGTCACATTTTCCCCGTTTTCGCAACATTTTTCATTGCTGCCCCACTCCTATTGGTCGTAGCGTGATGATATATAGCCTATAGCTTTCCTCAATAAATGGGCTATCTAACACTGAAAGAATTTTTCAAATCAGACCAGTAGTTTTGGAGCCTATTCAATGCAAACAAACAAACAATCAAATCTTTCCTCTTTATAATTTTAGTTTTTACTGAGGGAATACCGTTTTTCCAGGTATTCAGGTTAATGACGTATTACAAGTCAAAATGAAGTTTAAATAACGTATCCATTAACCAATTATGTAATTCAAAATTATATGCTTTCATAATACTGTATCATTTTACCATTATTGATACATTAGTTTTATGATTCGTTGTAAAAGTAAAAGCACTAGCTACTAAGCTACTTAAATAATTTTGAACAAGAGGATATAGGTTATATGGCTTCCCAACAGTTAAAATATGGGACTAATCCATAAGCTATTTTAAGTAAACGGTAATTGACTGCCTAGTTGGTCTAGTAGTGGCAAAGGTATAACCGCAGTGCATGAGGGACTAGGTTCGATTCCAAGTTTCAGGGTCCAGAATTTCTCAGTAGCTGCCATGGGGTCTAGATTTGTGCCCAGTTGATGGCAGTACGCTCGCCCCCTACAACATGGGACTTAAGAGGGGACATTTGAAGAAACTATTGCTGTCGCGCTGCGCCCGACCAAGCCCCCGTAAAGTGCGAAAGGGACAACTACAGCTCAGGCTGATTTTACCTACAAAAATCTTGACCAAAAGATGATTCTTTTAGTGATTATGTTCTGAAAAAAAAAAAGAAAAAAAAGAAATGATAGTGGCATGTATTAATAAGACCTACATTTTTTGGAAAAAAAATTGTTGCATTAGGCATCGTCCTAATAGAACCATTTTTTGGAAAAAAAATCGTTGCATTAGGCATCGTCCTAATAGAACGCGAATGCGCGATCAACGCGCGAGTAAGCGATGCGACAATCGCGTGTTCGATGGCAAAAACTGGGTGTCCTATCATCGCGCGAATTGACGACGCGAGCGAGCGAGGGGCGCGGGCACAGCGGCCCGCCGACGCAATTGTCGCGCGAATTTCAATCCGACTATTCGAATTCAATATGTTTGATCACGCGTTCGTACGAACTAAGTTCGTGCGATTAGATTTACAAACATTTGAGTCGCGCGACCGCGTCGTGCCATTGTCAGTTAGGACACCTATTCGAGTTCAGTATGTTTAATCGCGCGTTCGCACGAGTAAAATTCGCGCGAACCTACGATGATCGCGCATTCGCGTTCTATTAGGACGATGCCTTATATGCCTTATCCACGAAAAAAACAGCGGAATACGTTTGTATGGAGAAAGGCCCTCTAGAGTCTCTTAATAATAACTGGTGAAATGTGGGTGTACTATTAGGTACACATTTACCTAAAACTTCAGGAGTTACAGGCGATATGTAATGGTAATTGACTAATTACCTAAGAAACTAAATTCGTTTCACAACTTTCTTAAGTTGTAATATTTCCTTTAATCAGTTCCGTACTATTAATCAACAACCATTGAATCAGTTTAATTAGGAGCAAGTCCACCTTGAGCTTATTAAATAAGCATATTGCAAAACTTAGGTATTAATTACTGACCTTATCATAATAACATTAAACATTCCATTAAAAAAATTGCATCAAGAATTATTGTCATTCAATATGGCGAGTCGGGCATAACTCGTAATAGGAGTGTAATATCTAATATTAATAAAAATAAAGCTGAAGAGTTTGTTTATTTGTTTGTTTGCTTGAACGCGCTAATCTCAGGAACTACTGATCCGATTTCAAAGATTCTTCTTTCTGTGTTATTTAGCCCATTTATCGAGGAAGGTTATGGGCTATACATATAACATCACGTTACGACAAATAGGAGTGGAGCAGCAATGTAAAATGTTGCGAAAAGGGGGAAAATGTGACGCAGACGAAGTTGCGTGGGACAGTTAGTTTATTATATGTAAAGTTTGATTTTTCATCATCATCATCAATCTTCTTCCTTTATCCCAATTTACTTGAAGTCGGCGCAACATATCTTCTTCTTCAGTACCTCTCTATTACTTGTCATATCATCAGACACCTCCTTTCTTGCCTTCACACAGTCCACCCATCGTTTCTTTGGTCTTCCTCTCCGCGTATACCCATTGACGTTCATACATAATGAATACTTTCCTCACGACATTTTCCTCACTCCTCCACATCACATGCCCATACCAAACCAACCGATAACCACACATATTATCTTTTCAGTCACCGGCGCGGCGCCACTTTCAGACTTCCTCTTTTTACTAATTTATTATTTTATCCATTCGCGTAACACCACCGTCCTCCTTAGCATTCTAAAGAGGATTCATTCATATATCATAGCATGAATATGTTAAGTAAACCAAGCACTGAAACGATCTGAAAATTACGATAATGGTCTGACATACATAAAATAGAGCGTCGGCGTCGTCGGTGATAAAATATTACAATTATCTTGAATAAAACTTTTTGTAAAATTATGATTTCCAAGACATTTAATTCTACTCATTCCTTTTGTGTCAACAATTTATCTACTTATACTAAAACAGTTTTGTTATTTAAGAAATTTTCATCAAAATTACCCATCGTGTACGGAATATCGTCATTATCGAAATATGCTAAACATGGTGTTTTTAAAATCAGGTTACAGGTAGACAGTGTCCTCCAGTCGCTTCATGTAAAATACTGGTAATCAGCTGCATCCGGTTAGACTGGAGGCCGACCCCAAGATAGTTTGGGAACAGGCTATGCAGATGATGATTATGACAGGTAGTCAGTGTCTCCAAAGGCTGACAACCAGTCTTATCCAGGGCTATATAATACCCAGTACTAACTAGGTTGTGAGTTCACAATACTATATAACTTTATCTTTGTCATTGACATGGGAAACGGCATCACTACATGTATTTCTTAGATTATAATTATTCTCGAATCAATGCCACACTGTCTCAAGTTAGTAGCCTATCTCAAAACTTTCGTATCACTATCGATACGGATGCGCTGACGTTGATGCGGGTTTTATCAATCCCATTAACATACCGAACTAGCTACATTTGGTAAACTGGTTCACAAGATTTAAGTCGTATACTCAGCTCCGTAGAACAGTAAAATGTGACTTTTTATTTTAGCTTTCTCTTAACATAATATCTACGTTTTTATGAAACTGTTGTCGCTTGACTGTCATAAAAGTCATATAGTTGAAAGCATGAAGAAAAATCATTTAATGACGACTTTTTATGAAATTATTTTTCTCAATAATAAGACAGACAATCTTAAATTACAGAAAGTGCAATTTACATACATCATATCTCACACAACTGTGCTCCCATACATATAGCACAGTACACACGAAACCAGAACTAATCTAGATAAAAGACAAAACATATTATGCTAAAATGCCCCGAGACACTTCGCCCATTTTCTGTTCGTGTATAAAAACATTTCTGGTGATATCATTTCTTAAATGAAACACATTCTCACACCGTATCAATCTCATAAAGGATACACAATATCAAAAGGGTTTACGACATCAATAAGGTTCAAGTATCCTCTTTGGTTTATATTTCTTGGTCGTTATAAGTCTCATACATTTTGATACGAGTATAAACGAAATTGGTACTAAACCCTGATTAAAATAGAAACGGAAAGAATGAGCTTGATAATTTTGCAATGCCTTCTTGTGTATGATAAAACAATCAGCCTGTATTAGGATTAAACTTCGAACGCATCTAAACGGATTAAAAAGAACAAATCTAGAGGGATTGTCAACCTTATGGTTTTATTATTATCATGTTGGTATTATGGCGGATCTTATTTGAATAGATCTGCGTGGGATCCGCGCTTTTATGCTCACAATGCAAGCACATACCAACCTCACCTGTATGATGTCATATTTCGGTGTCAACGATCATTATGATTGATTGGATTATCGATAAACATAACATAGATATGCCATTATTTTAATACATTTGAAAGTTGCTAGAATTCAATTAATTTGCTGACAAAGTTATGACAGCGGAGGTCAGTAAGTGTCAATACGCGATAGTTCTACGATAAAATATAGTTCACGGATATCCATATTGTGATAATCGAAGGTATTTTATTGGAAAACGCGGTTAGGGCATTGAATAATAAGAGGCACGAACCTCGTACCGTCACGAATAGACTAGATCGAACACACCTGTTACATTTGTGAATAAGAAACTATTGTTAGATGTATTGGATTCTTTCAATCGAATCTAAACCCTGGGCTATAGAAAAACACTCTCGTGTTACATAAATCCTAGTCCAGTAATGTTTACCGATAAATCTAAGAATCCAATATGGATGGACTGAGTGAAGGATGATACGGAAGAAAGGAGGTGACTGATGAGATGGCAAGTAATAGAGAAGTATGGAAGAAGATGAAAAGCTGTGCTGATCCCAAAGATGATATCTAAGAATCCAATATTTGGCTGGTGCATTGTCAAGATCGACAGTGACAATCATACTATATCTACATGATACATACTATACATATCATCATCATTTCAGCCGAAAGACGTCCACTGCTGGACATAGGCCTCCCCCAAAGGGGTTTTTTGCCATAATCGACACGCTTGGCAGGCGGGTTGGCGATCGCAGTACGGTGGTTGCAAAATGCACAGAAAACGCTGCTGCCCATTCTCTGGCAAGTCTCTTAGTCGCCCCTTACGACACCCACGGGAAGATATGGGATGGTGCTATTCTTAACGTCCGACACCATTCAGACCCACCATACAGACTATACATATAGTCAGTGAAAACATCAAGCAGAGTTTAGCTTATGATCCCATGCATTCAATGGTATTTATACTACTGATGAATTACACTTTATTAAAAGCTTCCTATAAAGTGATAGCTGGGCAGCCCCTGTATTCACAAACGCTCGGATTCGATTTCGATTCGGAAAGTCGTTTGTCTATCTCGCTCGCTTTCGTAATGCCAAAACAAGATAGACATACGACTTATCGCATCCGAGCGTTTGTGAATAGGGGGCCAGATGTTACTTTTTACCCCATCCACCTTTGGACTTCTATGAATAAACAGGTATATACTTTATAATGGGTGTAAAAGTATTCATAACGAAGCCGAAAGGCAAATTTTTTTTTTTTTTGCTATAGACCATACCTGGGAACCTTCTAGTTACGGAGATATTAGGGGTAAAAGTTCCAACTTTTTCACAAGTTTATATTTAAATACAAATTTTTAATGTAATGCTTTAACCTATACCTCCACGACCCCGGTATTATTATCCCGTACAATATTTTGGGTGCGTTACATAAGTCCTACCGAAAAACGTGATTTTCACCCCCAAATAAAAAAGACAGTCGTTTTTTAACAATATTATGTGTGTTACTTAGTTTGATGTACAGAACGTTTGGTTTACGACTTCCTGTCTGTTTACACATTAGTGAGTTGAGCATCATACATTTTCATTATGATACATTATCGTAATTCAGGAAAATGAACATGATTTAAATCTCCCAACATTTGATATGCCGTGCAATTAATTACCAAACAGACGTAAACATGCCACAGTGCACTCAGTTTAAAAATAGTATAATTACAAGATTGACTGGTTGTTTGTACGAGGCACAAATAGTGGTTAGCCAAGGGATCAATCGAGGTGACAATGAGCCAGTCACGAGTATCGCAGGGCTCAAACGTGCTGACTGCTATAGGAGTTAGAGAGAGACAATGGACTAAATTAATGGTTTTAAAATGGTGTTGAATAATTGTGATGTCTTGACAGTGAACCGACTCAAAATTATATGACTTGATTATATATGATTATGATTAGATCACATAGACAGTCGCTCCATCTAAACTAATATTATAAAGAGGAAAGATTTGATTGTTTGTTTGTTTGCATTGAATAGGCTCCGAAACTACTGATCCGATTTGAAAAATTCTTTCAGTGTTAGATAGCCCATTTATCGAGGAATGCTATAGGCTATATATAATCACGCTACGACCAATGGGAGTGGAGCAGCAATGAAAAATGTTGCGAAAACGGGGAAAATGTGTCGCAAACGAAGTTGCGCCGGAAAGCTAGTGTTAAATACTATTATTCAGCTGCATCAAAGACAAGGCAAAGGACTATGGTGTGATTATGGATTCACTTAAACCTTCACAGACATACCTACGAACTTCTAGTCTTGTTTAAGTTCAATGAAAACAGATGGATGAGGACTTAATCCAGAGATGGATGAGTCCTTAATATGTCAAATTTAAAATATATATAAATTTGTAAATTATAGGGAAATCAAGGTCCCCGCAAACAAGATCAGATCGTATCGATTTTATTTTATTTAAGTTCAATGTTAACGCATAGCCAGACAGAAGCCAGATAAGATCTATAACACATACGCTAAGATCTACATCAACTATGAAGGTAGTCCATTATATTAACGCAGTAGTTCAAATTAATTTACATTTTACTATTAATTTCTCGCCTACCTAAGCAAATGTTAGCGACTGGTATGCAAGGCCAAGTTTGGCCATGCTCTGTAATACATAATTCATTACTAAATTATCTGACACGCGCCTACCGGTGCGTGCTTTTTAGGGTTCCGTAACTGAAGGGTGCCAGGGGGTCTACTCTCTTTCTCCGAAACTTAACTTTGGCAACGAACGAAAATTAAACGTAGTTACGTTTGTGACCATATTTTATATCATTTGCGGACGCACACAATAAAATTTAATACATTCGTTCACGTTAATTGTCTGTGAATTCAAACTTCTTGCGTGCGTCTGCAAACGATATAGATTAGGGTCACCAACGTAACTACGTTTAATATTCGTTCGTTGCCGAAGTTACGTTTCGGAGTAAGAGAGTAGACCCCCAGAACCTATTGCTAAGGTTCCGTTGTCTGTCCATCCCTTTGTTACAAGGTTGCATTTTTTTACCGTAATTGGTAGATACTTTAAATTTTCACATAGTATGTATTACTATGGCTGCTATAATATTTTAATTGGTTACCCATTAAAGACAGCGATCACAGAAGGCTCTGTGCTCTGTAGAATCGGCTGTTTACCATAGTCATGTACCATTAGTCTGCTATTTTGTTGTTAAGATGTGGATATTGGTGTGGGTTACATGATGATAACTTCAGCTTTTAATATTTTTTTGTTTTCTGTAGCATGTAACTATTTTATGTCGCTTATAAATAAATAAATAACAACCAATTATAAAAAAAAAAAATTAAACATAAAAATTACAAGGCTCCCCAATTCCTCATACAAGATATTGCACATTGGTACAGAACCCTTTGTGTGCGAGTCCACTTCGGCCGGTTTTTAACAACAATGATTGATTTAAAGTACGTACCTATCTAAACGAAACGTTAGAGATAACTATCGGCTGTTGGTAAAGTAGTCTATTATTATCGAGTAACGATTCAATCAATCAATCAATTTAGCCTGTCGCAGTCCACAGCTGGACCAGGGGTTTGAATTACTAATGAATTTGTGTTGCAGTCCTCGGCTAAGTATAGCGCACCCCATCTGATGTGTTAGACTGCGTTTTCAGTGGAAAGCGGAAGCGAGTGATGGAAAGTAATAGCGCAGCGTTGCGTTGACTGTGAAGTTGAGCGTTATAAAACCTTTTTTGTACGGATTATGTGACCGATTTGTGCATTTGAGAATATTTCCTATAATATTTATATACAACGTGTAACAAAAAGGCTATATACATACTGAGGGGTGTGCTACAGACCATCAAACTGAACATGTTTATGCATCGGACAAACATGGTAATAGCGAAAAAATAATCTGCTGCCCCATACAAAATTTCAATACCTATTCGACCCAAATGTATGGGGCCGGTGATATTTTTTTCGCTATTACGATGTTTGTCTGATGGAGAAACTTGTTCAGTTTGATGGTCTGTAGCACACCCTTAAGTTTGTGTATACCCCTTTTTGTTACACCCTGTATATATATATCTATACCTAACTTAGCTAGCATATTATTTTAGAGGGTTTGATCAGTATGACCACTTTTAGCCTTATATACTTAAAAAAAAAGAATATCTTTCAAGTTTTCCTGCCTCATCTTGTCTTGTTATAAATGTACAACGATAAGTACCTACCTAGTACAAAACCAACATAACTTCATTGCTACTTAGAAGGTTATACGGATGATCTCATCACAGCAATAAGCACATAGCTCTTATCCCGCAACAATAGCAATAAGCACATAGCTCTAGTACATACCCCGCAACAATATATCGTATATAACAATGAGCAGTTCGTGTTTACATCTCGCAGCCAAATAGTGGCCCTACATTGTGACAAAATGCAGTTATGACCCACTTGGCAAGCGTGCGTTTTCTAATCGTGGTTTGATTTGCAGCCGTGCTTACATGACTGAAGGAGATTTTCAGGTCAGACAAACTATTAATAAGTTAATAATTTTGCAAGTTTCATAACTTCACGACTGTAATCACTGAAGGATTAGGCAGAGGTGTATTTAATAGTACACCCACATTTCGCCAGTTATTTTTAAGTCCCATGTTATAGGGGGCGAGCCTATTGCCATTGATCGGGCACAAATGCAGACTCCATGGCTGCTACTGAGACAATCCTGATGGAAAAACCCAATAACAATTTGCCCGATCCGGGAACGGAACTCGGAACCTTAAGCTCAGCAGTTGCGATTGTGACCACTAGACCAACGAGGTAGTCAGAGTCAGTTTAAAGCTATTTATTAGGTATACTCATAACGACTTCTCCTTTCTGACCCATGGAACACCAAAGTGGTTCACCTAGGTGTTCCACGGTTAACTTTTTGTACCCTTGGTTCACCTAGGTGTAGCACGGTTAACTTTCTGTACCCCTGTGTCACCTAGGTGTACCACGGTTAAGTTTCTGTACCCCTGGATCACCAAGGTGTTTCACGGTTAACATCAATACGAAAAAATAATGCGAGTCGTAAACAAATGGATATCAGTATATCTCGATGGAAAGAATCATCATTTCAGCCGAAAGACGTCCACTGCTGGACATAGGCCACCCTCAACGCCACATTGACATAAGGGGGGTTTTGCCATAATCGCCACGCTTGGCAGGCGGGTTGGCGATCGCAGTACGGTTGTTAAAAAAGCACAGAGAACGCTGCTGCCCATTCTCTGGCGAGTCCCTTAGTCGCCTCTTACGACACCCACGGGAAGATATGGGATGGTGCTATTCTTTACGTCCGACACCATACAGAACTCCGACACCATACAGAACTCCGACTCCGATGGAAAGAATCATAGTTTTTAATTATTAATTCATTAAGAAACTAGCTGCTGCCCGCTACTTCGTTCGCGTGGAAATTTTAATGGGTTATAAGGGTATGAAAAATGTATGTTGGCCGATTCTCATACCTACCCATGCACACAAAATTTCTTACAAATCGGTTCAGCCGTTTCGGAGGAGTTTGGTAACAAACACCGCGACACGAGAATTTTATATATTAGATAGAATTAAATATTAAATTAACATCAGATCTGGAAGTCAGTTTAAAGAAAATTTATTTTCTACTAGGACCATCATATTTTCCACTAGGTTTACCATTACTGGCCAATACAATATCAATAGTCTAAAGTCATTCAAACATTTAATTAGTACTTGAAGCAGCAATAAAACAAAATTTTCGGAACCTAAAATATAGACTTCAACATCGATCACGATGGTCATAAATTGCGAAAACGTGACTATGTAGCGAACTTACTTGTTTACCAGCCAGCTATTATATATCTACACACTAATAATACCTAATCATATGCTACACAGGTAAATAAATGTACAATGAATGGATGCTACAACTGACTTGGTAATAACAAAGGCTTGAATTGACGTAAACAGAGATAAGAATAGTTATATGTATTCGGAACACGTTGGAGTTAAGCAGCATAACATACGTTAGGCAGAGGTATCAAGCGAGAATATCCTCCCAAATCAGTAGGAATATCAAGAATACCTTCTTAATCCTGTCACCTGAGGGCACCATTTTAGCTGCCAAGCGTAATTGCACTTTTTATCATCTGCAAGCTCCTTGTTCAATTAACCTGTTTTGCAAATAGTACACCAATATTTCGACAGTTATGTATAAGTCCTAACGTCCTAAGTAATAGGGTACCAAGTTTTTAAACTGACATGTACACTAACACTATCAATAACACTAGTACAGGATATTTACCATGTTGATTATTTGTTTTCCCGATATTTCGGCGCTGTTGCAAACGCCACGATCACGGATAAACATCGGATCCGTGATCATGGCGTTTGCAAATAATAAACATGGTAAATTTCCCGTTACTAGTGTTATTGATAACAGGGTACCAAATTCATACTCCGGACTGCTACTGCTAAATTCCTAAATCCGAATAACACTGCCCTAACTGGGAATCGAACCTAAGACCTCATACTCAGCAGTAGCCCTTCAAGGCAGAAGAAGGAAGCAGCAAGAAGAGATATGAGTAGTCATGCATAGCCTGGGCACGTTAAAAAAAAACAGTGTTTCATAATAATTCAATACGCAGTACTTAAGCCTTGAAGATTATCGCTGTTGAGGCCTCTCAAGTCATACAATTAAGGAAACTCGCTAATCTAACGTTGAGTGACAAAACCGACATTTCCAAGCAATTAGGTAGTTTTACCTCATTTTTCACGACGATTCTAACTATGTACCAAGTATACGGCTTTTGTTGTTACTGTGAATTTGAACAAAACGATGTCGTTGTCAATTTAAAGTGGCTGGAGGTATGGTTAGCATCTTCAAGCAAAGAATAGTTGTAGTAATTTTGAAAAGATAGGAGCTATTACGGAGAATTATCATCTTTTCAAATTTTCTAGACTTTATCTTATTTTATGCTAATATGTATGCTAATTTATAATTATACGTTTTTGTTAAATATCTATGGGAACAAAAAAAACACTGTGTTGGATTTTCATGCAGACGCTACGTCGCGTAAACTCGCGTACGCTTCAAATTTACTACCTTCACGTGCCGAAGACATTACCTTAACTGCCATTTTTACTATAACAAGGAAGTGCTACTATCTGTATACTTAATATCGCATTAGGGACACAAATGGAGTATGTCTATTATGGAGAATATACACCACTTGTTAGATCGAAACTCAAGTCTCTGTTATATTGAGAAAGCTCAAAACCATACACCTACTAGACACGAACTACTTCTTAGAATTTTATGAACATTCCTAGTACTAGTATCATGGTACTATGCGGTATACGTGACTTTGATAAATGTGGGATTTTTTGCTGGAGCCCTGTAGAGTGACAAAGTGACCAAATGTGACCCAAAACTGATTTTAATTAACTTTTGAATGGGTGAAAGGGTCATTCCTTCTAGTGCTTTTTATAAGACCATTTGTGACAAAAGCAGGGTAAATAAAGGCCTCACTATTCTCATACCACGTCTCTGTCCGGAGTCGTCAGGAACCATTATTTATTGAATTGATGAGCTGGAGGATTTCCCTTAATTTTGTATACACAATCAAGTATTTATTCTCAAAAAAAGATATAAATACATACTTATGTTTATAATGTTTTTTTTTTTACGTGCAGGCATGTGTAATTGTGTATTTAATTTAAGCAACACGCATGCCGCGACTTCAGACAAAAGTCGTGAGAGAAGAAAGTTATAGTCTCACTGACACAAGAACACAGCTGAGACCGACTGCCTTCATTACACTTCTTGTAAGCGGGTAATTATGTAGCGGGACTGTTACGTTATCAGCAGTGACGTAATTTTTAATAATCTTGTGTAAGACCGGTATAAATAAAGTAAAAAATGAATTAACTTTTACTGACCTGAAAATAATGATTTACCGTCAGCTTTACTTCGCTACGACAGCTTTTAAACAGAGAATTACGTAATAAATTAAAAGACAAGCAATTAAGTTGCCCATTTTCATTTCAAATTATACAAACTCATCAAAAAAAGTTTTCAATTACGAACGAGTGTCCTCGACCTCAACTTTTCAGATATTTTTTTTATAACACAATACAAAATATCGTAGTGAAACCCCACATTAAATATTAGAATTATTTTTTATAACCGGTAGCCTACGTGCTCTCGTAGATAACATCGTCACGTCAGCGAAGCGAAGTGACACAGAATCGTGAGAGATGAAAGTCATTGTCACACACAGTAATCCAAGTAATAATAGGAATAGGTACAAAGAAATTATGTGCTTTATCTACGTTTCTAATGTTATTAAGCCTTCTGACTTTTTATACTCTGTGGCATTACCACTGATTACAAAAATTCTTTGACTAAAAAGGCATTTCGGAATTGTCGTGTTCTATCTTTGTCGCGAAGTATTTTCATTTTGAGCGAAGTTATTTAGTAAACTGTGTTTTGTATTACAGGTAAGTAAGTCAACACTAGTGGCGCAGTCAAGTATTTTAAACCTCTTACACGTTTTAAATTTATTACTGTTATCAATCCAGGAACCATGATCGTTTACTGAGAAGACGGAAATAAACAAGAAAGGGGAAATTATTAAAAACACTACCGTACAAACAATTTTATGTTCAACGAAATCTTCCGAAAACCTGAACAATGTTGATTAAAATTGAAACCTTTTTACAAAATGCAAGTTCAAGAATTACGTCTGAATTACGTGAATCATATAAAATCAGTACTGCACAAGTATTAAACCAACCGTTAGCAATGCAATAGATCATAAAAACCAGTGAGACATTTGTAGCGTCCGTGTGAACTGCGATATTAACAGACTTAGCACTAACCGGTAAGGTATGCAATGCAAATTAATTTTAATAACTCATAAACTTTAGGTACGTTGTCGTCTAGCTAAGCGTCGGAATTTCGTGGCTTTATCATAACAAAACATCTTAAAGTGTTAGGTAACGTGCTCTTTAGTATTATTATTAGTAACGTGACCCTTGGGTTTCTTCGTTCTTCCACGAAATTCTACACCACTGAATTGTTAAGTGCCTTTAGCTAAACGAACGAGTGCAGGTCAGGATAACTCAGGCAGTCATGTTTAAGTACCAAAGAACAAATCTTTAACACAATAACCTTCACGATTTGGTTTTTGTACTGCAGTCTAACAAAGATCATCTATTAAGCCTGGAAGAGGCAAAGGAACTTTGGCATTTCGCTGAGATTGCAGTGTTAAGTGCGAACGGAATCCCAACTAAACCATTTTCATTCTACTGGATTAAATGCTTCTGCGAGCGGTGAAATACAATTCACTCTTTTATTTCGAACTGCACTACTTTTTCATTTGCCTTTTGCTGAGCTTGAGAAACCATTCAAGCTCATGTCATATCTTGTTGCAGTTTATTTTTATCCTTGTTCTTGTAAAAATAACTTCTAAACGTCATTTGCGAGTGCAGGTATAAACCTCTTAATCACCGCCTTCATAATACCTCCAAGACTCCAACCAATGTTTAATGTATTCTTAAATTTTGTAACAAAGGCAAGTTGATAATCCCGAGCAACATTCTGACACAATCCTTATCGTCCACCGTCTATCACACGTGTGTGTTTTAGTAAGTTTAATGTTAGGGCCTAGTTTATAATGTAAACAGCCTTGTATAGCGGGTGGAAGGTAACTGTACATAATAGTGACGAGATAAACGGCTCTCCGGCTGTGCCTCTCGAGTCTGGCCGCAGGTGTTACGTAAGTACCGGGCTGCAGTACCTATCGACCGCTCACCTAACTGCATACCACAGGGACTTACTAGAGGATTCATCTTGGCGTTCATATTTCAAAGTGCACGGATGGTACAACGGCCTCTCCGTACCGACAACTCTGTTACATAGTCCAGTGGGCGAAAACATAAAAGTGATTTAATTTAAGTTTCACTGTCTGGTGACGCATAAAAATCTTTGCGTGTCCAGATGACGAAGTAATAAGTGAACCTATTTTTGAGTTTCACCAAATGGACACACCTGTGTCCAGTCTTTCGTGTCAAGTTGGTGACTAACCCCTAGACCCATTTGTTAGTCATTGTGTCGAGTATTGTATAAGTGCAAAAATTAATTATTTTTTTAAACAATGCTAAAAAAATGATTATCTTCCGTTAACTCAAACCATCTTCCATAAAGCCTAATTTAATTAAACCAAGCATTTGATTTTATACGCTATTAAACCACACGAAGCCTTAAAAGCTCTGTAAGCTAGAGTGCACTTTAGATCTTACTTATGCCTTACTCGTCCTCAAGTATCATTCTAGGAACATTTGATTTACTGGCTATTTCCTCGCTTTTCTCAGAAAAGATTAAAAGATCGTAATGAAGAATGTCGTAGACGATGTTAAATTTGGATATAAAACCCGTAGTACTACGAGTAAACAGTGCTGTAAAACTATTTTGTATTTTGTGGGCACTAATAATAGTATTACATGCTTGTATACATAATTATGTACATGTTTATGTAGATCTTCTATCAGTTTATTGCCTCGCCAAGCGAAACGCTTTAAAAGGGTCGAGATCACATTTCATTCTAAGAAATAAAGTGTTAATCAAAGTTCCAACATTGAAGCAGAAAGCTAATCTCCTGTGGCTGAGAAATAGGAAATATCTGATACCAGTTGACCTCAAATATTGAACTTTTACTAGGAAACAAGTCAAGTGACGGTTTTCCGAGCAAAAGCTTATACATAAACATTTCTTTAAAAGTTTATACAATAACCACTGTTATGCTTTATTTATGGAAATATAATAAACTTTGGTCGGAATTTGTTTATTTATTGCTGAACTTAAAGTTTGCGAAGAAATAACAACCACGAAGCCTTTACTGGAGAAACTCCAAAGGAAGTTCTTGAAATGAGCAATTAATCAGTCCCAGAAACTTCAAATTGCTTCTGAAATCAGTCAAGTCTATTTGAAAGGTAAAAGTACAAGTATACAAGTGACAAGCTTTAAATATTCCATATGGGTGAAGATAACAACAACACTATTAAAGTTCAATTTAAGATTGAAGATAAAACTCAAACAGCAGAATTCCGTTTAAAGATATAAAGGTTCGATGGAAGGGAGACGTCCGCTGCATTCCAATAGTCCTTTCACGCCAGAAGTGTTTCGCAATAATCTGCGCAATGTGCCATCAGTTAAATGTCGAAGAACAGATTGCTCACAGCGACCTCACAGACTGGAATGGAATATTTGCTGTAACTGCAAATAACATCCAGCGTATTGAAAACAACTTGCGAAATAAGGATGTAGACATATTCCCTAGCCGCTACCGCTGCAACTTTTTTCAATATCCGCAATAGGAACGAGCTAATAAATTATCGAGATGGAGCTGAATGCATATGTGCTTTCGTGTATGATAAGTATGTATGTCACGAACTATCTTAAGCATCTACCTTGATCATTGATGATTAATACTGCTTACTCAAAATATGCATAATCAAATATATATCGTGATTCGTGAAACATGTCAAGGAAAACAAAACAACCTCTGCACCAACCGAACCAAAAGGAGAATTTGAAGCAAACAAAAAACATGAGGATTCAAACGGGCAAGGGCATATCAATTTGTACCAAAAGCTAATTCAAATTATTGACCAAATTAGTGCCCTGGAGATATTCAAATGACGATTGGAACAAAACTGGAAAAGGAAAGAAAGTTTTTTGTTGAGTTGATCGTTGTGGAGGACGGTGTGCGGGCGCGCGCGCAGGCCACTCACCCTGCGGCGTAGGGCGGGGGCGCGGGGGAAATGCCACTACAACCCATACCTTTGCCTCAGCTGTGAGTGAACCACGGAAGAGTCTCCTGTTGACTTCTTTGTTAAATCCTTTATCAGATTCTTCCGTTAAAGGGTTTAATGAAAATCTCCTCCAAACAATCTTCTAAAGCGACAAATATTTTTTTCTGGATGTTTTGGGACCTTGTTTTGATTGCAATTTTGTTAAAAGCTTCAATACTCTCATCGTTTTAGGTTTCGTGATGTTTTATTATACATAGATTCTAGTTTTCTACAGAATTGGTTTAGCTTTACATCACCAAAGTTTCATCTGTTATCATCAAACCTTTTTGCAGTTATTTGTTTTTCTTGGCGCCTGTTTTCAAGCGATGTTATATACGCCAAATACCTTTATGCTATTACTTTAAGAGATTGAAGATATTATAGCAGTCTTATATTCTCATGAGTATCTGATCCATTTTGATTAGCTATGAATTTATGATTGAACAAGGTGCTTTGTTCAATCATAGGTAAGGTGTTTCACAATTTGCAACCTTTACCACGATTTCTTATCTCATGCTCAATCTTAAAGAATGAAAAGCAGTTTCATAATATTTGCAAGTTATAAAATCTTTCACCTTCAAGTATGATCAGTGGTAAGGGAATGCAAGTCTTTGTGAATATTGATTTGAGACCTGCCTATCATTGTCTTTAACTATTTCTCAGAAATAGCCTTAACGTCATAAATGCAAATTTTAGAAGGTTTCGTAGTAACAAGTGCTACTCAAACAAGTCCCACAACAGCTATTCAATACCGCACGCCGAACAAAGGTCTAGAGACAAAAAACTCTTTGCTACTAAAGGTCCGTTCAACTACCTGCTTTGAAGACATATGGACGTCAGCCGCCTCCGATGTTGAGTATTAGAAGTGATGAATACCGTACTTTGCAGTCGATGACACATCGCCTCCATATTTGATGATGATGTGCCCAAATGTTTGCAAATTATTTCGCCTATAATGATAGCAGCTGAATTGTCACACAGAATGACTCATCAACGGAAAAATGAATCTCTTTTGAATACGGGTAATGAAGCCTCACGTGTATCCGGCAAAGCAAAAAGTCTGAACCATGAAATTTGTGGCAAAAACTAATCCTATAACCAACTGACCATGTGCTCGCGTATTACTGGCCATTTCCATAGATGAGAATGATATAAGAGTAGGTAAATTTCCAATTTTGAACGTTTTGTTTTTTGGTCACATCGGAGATTTCTTTTCTGCTGCGGTCGTGTTGAAACTTGTTTTGCTTGTGTCCCTAATACTTTTCTAGCAAACAAAATACTTTGATAACCTTTGATACAGTGAACTC
Source organism: Cerastis rubricosa (assembly GCA_949152445.1). Classification (NCBI taxonomy): domain Eukaryota; kingdom Metazoa; phylum Arthropoda; class Insecta; order Lepidoptera; family Noctuidae; genus Cerastis; species Cerastis rubricosa. Next base: position 10,151,983 of record OX424547.1, read on the forward strand.
AAATGTGGGTCATTCTCAAAACGTATCAGTTGCACTAAATTCTGTTCAAGTGCGTATCTGCTGTAAGTTAAATTAAGAAACAAACAGATAACGTTCAGTGCAGTCTTGCGGTCTGTGGAGGATCTTTCAAGTCTTTTATGGCGAGATGTAATGATAAAAACAAACTTGTAAGTAAACCGAGTCCACCTGTTGACACCACACCTGGTGCGGCATACATAGGGGTGCGCTGGCATGCACTCGACCACCAATGTTTATCTCATCTACAAATATTTAAACGTCGTGTGACTGAACTTGAGATGCATTCGAGCCGCCTCGATGAAAATTCTTTAACGACTTAACAAAGATAAAAAGTTCAAAATCCTTTTTCAAAAGGCTCTTAAACCGACTATAATTATTATACTAAACTAGTCAAACGACTGTCTAGTAACTAGTACAATATCCGGTTTGCCGTACCTTATTCGCTGGCGGCATCAAACACTCTTCTTCTTCGCAGGATGTATTGCTTCATTTACTCCAATCTTTTTAAATAACACTAAGTTATAGAAACACTACTGACACTACACTAAACACTAAAACTTTTTTAATCTAATTTATTATTCCTTCTACTGCAGTTCACTTGCTTCCTTTTACTTCAGTTACAACTTTTTTATACTTGTCGACTACTTTTCATTTATGATTATCACTTTTATTGTTTTGTGGTACCGCATTTACAATTAAATTAATTTCGATTAGTGATTGTATCGGAGAACGTTCGCGGCCGTCCGCCGTCGACTGTTGGAGTAGTAACGTACTAGCTTCGCGGCAACCACCACGCTGAGTGGGAGGAGGACCATGAGACAGTGCTACGGGCTACGCATGTGTTAGAGGGAGACGACAACATACGTCATCACTGGCACATCTATAAAGCAACTAATGAAAACTGTCCTGCAAACAAATTAAATAACTCACGAAGTCAGGGGTCTCCATTTTTACCGTATAATACCGGTTTTACCTGTGTCCGACGGCGTGCCAATAAGGTAATTTGAATTCCAGTAGAGTGAAAAAGACGGAGATTTGTGTCGAAGGCTCTATACATATAAGTCGTAAAGGGTTACAGTTCGAAAGAAAATGTTAATAAATTAAATTTGAATACTGGGTTCGTTAACGGTCACAACGAGTCGTGGAGTGAAACGAGAGATTTTAATACCGTCTAGTGTTGATAATAACAAACCGGTTGCACTTTGTTTGGTTATCATCGATTCTTAATTTGGCGGTCTTTAAATTTTTCTCACCGCACAACAATGGAGTGTAAGCACTTTCTAAACGCAAGTACATACCTGACATAAGTAGGAACAAAAAAAAGCGCGAAATCCGTTAATTCAATAATTGCGTTACGGGTAAGTCAATAAACACCAATTCGTTGTTGAAACCGTAGCCCGTAAGACAACGCAACGGTTGTGCTTGGCATGATTCAAAATAGAAGAACGCGGTTACTCTTCTATTTGTCTTTCTTACTATTGCGCAAAGAAAAGCTTCACTTTTACCAATTAGCTTGGCCGCTGGCGGCGCATGAGCGGTCAACAGACGTCGCTTTGTTTCCCAAAACAAGTGAAAATCTACTTGATATCGACACACTTTCGATACACCTGCTACCACAGCCAGCTACGAACGTCCATTGTATAACGATATTTTTATGCTGTCTTCCTATTATTGTTCTTTAAACGCACTATTTGGTAACACAAACGAAACTTCTAACAAACAAAAACTTACGGGCAAAACATTAATTGTGCAAAAAAACTATTCGTAAGCACACTTATTTTTTTTTTATAACATGGGCTTAACATATTTAGTTTCGCTCAGGCTTCGGCAGGATTGGTTGAAAAGACCACCAACATTCGTAAAAATTGTACGTGTCCTATCCAGTTATTCAAAGTTTGGTATCGTTTAGTCTTTCATGTCAAGGTTTCCCTTTACCATCAAGTCTTTATTTTTTAAGTCCTCTTTTGACTTTATGAAACTAAATTCCGCTAATTTCGAAATGCTAATCAAATGGAAACATTGAACTATACGCAGCCAAAAGTGTGCCATCAGGTGCGTTGTATCCGTATTCTTTAAGCTCTCATTGTTTCTTATGTTTCTCCCTAGTTCTCGCCTCTGCCATGTTATTACTATCGCTTTAACATTAATTAGCTGCCTTGTAAGTGGGTGGTAAGTGTGGTAATAGGCACCTACATAAAGGTAATGTTGATTGATTGAAAAACTTGCCTTCTCTGGGAATACTATCTAATTTTCTCCTCCATCAGTGTTATTTTCTTGTGAATCACATGTATCCGCTAATAACTTTTGCTTTTCTTTTAGACCTCACAATACAAGTAAAACTGCCCTGTTTACACTAAATACATAAATTGGGAAAAGAGAAAGTAAATCACTTTCCGATTTCTACACCTTTTTACAAGAATACAAATTACCATGAAGAAAAACAGTCCACTCGTAAATTATTTGGACGTGCATAAAATTCCTAGTTACAAGGTTTATTTCCAATCGGTCAGAGAGAGGATTAGAAAGATTCGGAATGGAAAAACCTGTTTATCAGTCACGTTTACAGTTTTTGCCGACGACATTGCTACTTAAGGTCCGTCCAAACCAGAAAGCGACAACGCCTGTATAAGCCTTTTAAATGCATTATTTCGATTCAAACAAGACGTATATTTGGCTAAGTCTCTCTCTCTCAATACAAAACAAATCTTGCTGTCCTTGTTTTGATTAGAATCAAGTCTATGGCAAATATATATTATACAGTCGCTTTTCAACAACGGCATTGTTCGAAGCTCCAAAGCTAATGACGGACATGACCCAAGTGAAGGGAGTGCGTCAGATTGGAGGTTTCAATTTTCGCCAGATGTCTCCGCGTGATCGGCATGGCATACGAGCTATGAGCCAATGGAAATCGAACCGATGACTGACCCCTTTCTCTGATGAATAGTAATGACCCTACTTGGATTGTTCACGGTGAGACTCATGCCAACATATCGATTATATATGCATCAGAGTCAGCTTTTGTGGGTTGCGGCGTGCCACGAGATTCGTCATAAACGTGTCTAAGTTTGATATTGATGGTATCAAATGTTACACGTGGTTTTTACGAGGTATCTTCAAGTGTGGTACTGCTAATAGTACCATCACCAAAACATTCCAAATCACAGAAATCAGCCAGTCGACGTCCACTGCTGGACATAGGCCTCCTCCAACGCCACATTGACAAAAGAGGGGCTTTGCAATAATCGCCACGCTTGGCAGGCGGGTTGGCGATCGCAGTACGGTTGTTACAAAAGCACAGAGAACGCTGCTGCCCATTCTCTGGCAAGTCCCTTAGTCGCCTCTTACGACACCCACGGGAAGATATGGGATGGTGCTATTCTTTACGTCCGACACCATACGGAGTTTGTTCCGCCACTTCTTCTTCCCAGCTAAAACACAAGGAAGTGGCGAAGGGCGGGCGTTTTGGGGGACTGTCTCTTGTAATTTTGACGTTCAAAAAGTGCTGATTATCAGCCTAATTTGAATAAATGACTTTTGATTTTGATTTTGATACAGAACAGTGTCAGTTAGAAATAATTTGCTGTCATTTCAGTTAAGCTTCGTATTTGTATTTAAGGTTCAGTATGTTTAAGTAGACAGTATTTATTGGTCTTCGCAGACCAATAAACAGAACCTTCTCACTTTTCCTTATCCCTTTACATTGATTTGCCTTATAATAGCCAATTTAAAATGAATTGGATCAAAAGCGTCGGGTACGCGAAAGGTTTCATCGATGAAGGCTGAGGAGCTCTCAATTCATTTACCATCTTCAACACAAGAGCCTTTGACCTTAAAACCGGAATTCTTAGCCGTCCTTTCGTCCTTACTTATATACGTTTTTTATCGTGTAATGAGTCTCTTATAAGGCGTACATGTTTCTTAAGGACAAGATATGTGCGTAATGAAGGGTCTAACTTGCTTGCCGTGATCCAATCTCCTAATCGAGACTCGTTTGTGCTGTCGTTTGCGGCTTGCGTTCACATTTTCTACCTCTGCGCTTAAGAGAGTTTATACCATACGGCATTTCATACAAACTTTCAAGTCGTTATTTTCCGAAATGACTAAACAGATTTTAATGAAACTTCTACGCATAAGCAGTATACATAGGTCTAAAAACTTACTAAAAAACATTTTCGAAATGTCTTTTAAAAATGAAGATAATTGGAAATTTCTGTTTCTATAATTAAAAATCGGTATAATTTAGCTGTAACAATATTTTTCGAAAATATTTTTAGTAACTTTTTAGACCTATGTATGTATACTAGACACATATGTGTCGGTTCGATGTATACTGCTTATGCGTAGGAAGTTTCATTAAAATCTGTTCAGTCATTTCGGAAAATAACGACTTGAAAGTTTGTATGAAATGCCGTAGGGTATAAACACTCTTAAAGCGCTGACGATAGCTAAAAGCAGCCTTCCAAAAATACTTGCTTAAATAATAGATGAAAGTATTGATCGTGTGAGACAGTACGCAGTACACTTTATGTACTGTATCAAATCAACACAGTACAATGTAAAACTAATGATATATTGATGGTGAGCGTGCCAGCAATTTAGCTTAAAAGCCTTTTTTTTGTAAAGCCAACATGTAAAAGCCTTGGATATCAAAGTAGGACAATGTCTTGGAAAATTTAATTTGACCTTTTGGGGATATGTGAGCACTCGGGGCGTGTACTGGGAGAACGTTATTAAAGGAAAAGGAAACGTTGCATTTGAGAGACCGTTATTGTTACTTCTACCAAAAATGTTCTCATAGCTATGTTCGTGGACATTACTTCTAAGGGATAAAAAGCGTGAAAATATGGAACTCACCGCAGCATAGCAAAGCATTACAAACGGATAGCATCAGAAATAGATGAGAATTCAAATTGAACATGAAATTTCAATTTTGCCAGACTCCATTTTGGTTGGAAACGGTTTCTGGTAAACTACGGGGCCGAGTTGGGAGACCGAATCGATTTAAAACCATAATTTACTTTCCCTGCCAAAAACCACGTTTGATCTACGATAAGATGAACGACGTAGATTGTTGCAGTGTAACTGCGGTACCTATTAAAAGATTAAAAGAAACTGTTAACGTAGAAATAGACCTGTTTTGCACAATTAACTTTGGAAATAAACGAATCAGGTTAAATGGGTTTGCGGTTTGCGCCATGTTTAACGACATTTTTAATAACTTGGTATTATATGACTTGATTTGAAATGAATCAAGTGGGTATGCGAACTGTTGAACATTGATGTTATAAAATGCATATTACAGACCAAATCTCCAAATGCATTTTTGAAATCAAAAAGAACGCATAGATATTCTACTTATGTACTACCGTACTGTATGTATCGAAGCTGCATCCTGCATATTTTAAAAGAACTAAACGCCACATACGCTTTGAAACATTTAGGTATGTATAGATTTACCAACTCCCAATGATACTTTTTCCATACTACTACTTTTTTTTACTATATCATATTCCGAGCTGATTCACCAAATTCAAATCTGCAGTTAACCCGATACCGAAGGTTTTGTAATATAGAAGTCTCCAAAATGATAGCTAGGTACTTTTACCCTTATCATTCAAAAGTTGCTATAGTTTAGTTTATCAATTATCATCATCAATCTCCTGCCCTAATCCCAATTTATTCGGGGTCGGTGCAGCATGTCTTCTTCTTTCATACTTTTCTATTACTCGTTATCTCAACGGTTACCTCCTTTTTAGACAAATGACTCAGTCCATCCATCGTTCCTTTGGTCTTCTTCTACTTTTATAGCCATCAACATATTTAGTTATGAATATATAAATAGCACCGAACATCCATTTCTTTTAATATCCGCCATCCGGTACAAACAGGGGCGTAGCTACCGCCGTATCAATTATACGGGGCCCCCGGGCCACGGGGGCCCCCGACGTGCGTAAGCAAAAATTAATAAAAATTTAGAAAATTGAAGTCATCATCGTCTATAAATGATTTAATAAATCAGTTTGCCGAAAAAAAAGGCAAGGAAAGTGGCGAATTGTTTGTTAAAAGTGGCAGATAGATCATCATCATCATCATCATTTCAGCCCAAAAGACGTCCACTGCTGGACATAGCCCTCCCCCAAGTGTCGCTACATTGACATTTTGGGGGGTTTTGCCATAATCGCCACGCTTGGCAGGCGGGTTGGCGATCGCAGTACGGTTGTTACAAAAGCACAGAGAACGCTGCTGCCCATTCTCTGACAAGATAAATAATTATATTAAAGATAAATAATTTTGGCAGATAGATAATTATGATGAATAAATATTTCTTTAAATTTTATGCAATTTTTTTTTTCTTTTGTGAGAAATCTTTACTCTTCATATGGGCCCCAAACAAATTTTTATACGGGGCCCCGCCAAGGCACGCTACGCCACTGGGTATAAACGTAAACTTGGCAAAGCAGAATAGCAGCACACATCCACACTGGGCCTACGCAAACTCTGCTATTTTCCAACAATACGTCTAGACTTTCATTACCGACAGTCACACTGTTGTACTGTCGCCAGACGTCGCGACACCATGGAACTGAAGCTAACGCCCGAACAATGCTGAAATACACCGGAAACGTACGTTTTATTTTAAGAAACCTTCGAGAATGGACGACAAAAACTTTGCCTTACGTTTGCACTAAAATAGAGACAATTCCAGACTACTATCGCGTATTCATGTACTACAGTCACGGTTCGTCAGTATTGACCAAAGCTTTTATGGTTGAAAATTCAATTTTCATGTTGGCTTTCAATCTGTGTTATTGCATTTTCATTTAGCAATCAAGCGTTCATTTGTTTCTACAATTACTGAAGTTTACTCATCAAACAGAAATTAATTAGCACAACCTAGATGAAGCCAACATGTAAGCATAACTAACTAAACAAACTTAGTGTGAGAGTTCTATTTATTGCGCAATTCTGAGAGCTCTGGCTTTGTGGTGGATGATGCGTGCGACAGGCGACAGCTTCCTTAGCACAAGTACTGGGCACACTAGAGACACAAACACAAAGAGAACGAAACCGGAACAACTTTAATATTTCAAACGGCGAAGACACAACGGCGGTCACTTTGTTTTCCATCGGCAGGAAAATAACTCACAGAGACAACGATCGATATTCACGTCTGACTGTTTTAAGCTTTCGAATACAGCCTCTAAACGAGCAACTATAAAGTTGAAATACAATGTGCTTCCTCATAGTACTTATTTTAGCAGTATTCTTATATATGAAAATATCGGCAAAGTACAAAATATGTAAATAGAAAGTAACGGAAAAGCTTTTATGAAATATTTACATGCGCGAGACCTTTAACTTTCGTTATGTGCTTTCGACGTATCATGTTGTCGATGTACCACGTAATGGAAATTTCAAATAAGAAATATTTATAACGTTTTTCATAAAACCACATCATTTATAAGCAGCAATCATCGTCTGTAGGAGCCATTTGTACTATAAAGCGGCCGGATGCGACTTTAATGATATAACCTCTACGTATAAACTAGGAAAAGTTATTTTGTAGCCGTTTTAGTACAAAACTAATAGCGTGGTATTAAAAACTTGTACTGGTGAAGTTATAATTTGTGACGCTTCCTAATGACTGCGGTAGTGGTAGGAACTTTTGTTGTGACTTAGTAGGTAATTTAATAATAAAAAGCAATAATTACTACTGTGCGTATAGAACTATTAAATATCAATTAGGAGACTCGGTAAATTTTTGTAATAATACAAAATGACTCATTCTCAGCAGTATTATTTTGGTTTTTACAGAACTTATAATTACGATATTAATGTATAATATTTGTTTTTTTTTACTTTTGATAATGTAATTTGAAATGTATAATGGAGTCAGATAAAAACGTTATGACTTTGACCCGATTTTTAAAACAGTGCAATAATCATAATATAAGACGACATAATTGGAAATACATCTTTATGTAGAAACAATAGTGTTATCATAATTTCACCTTTGTTTACAATAAACTTCAGCATAATATTCAATATCGATTATTAACACGTGGGCTGTTTTCCATAATATTTTGAGCAATACCTACAGATTTTTTTCTCGGAAATTCCTGGTCCAATACTAAATGCCGTCGAATCTACCTGTACATTTAGTACATAATGACAATTTTACAAATGACTGCCTTTATTCTTCAAATTCCATTTTGTAAAATCTTAAAACAATAAAGGCACCCGCAGAAAGACGCGACACGACGGTGCGACGCGATTCTGGTAGAATAATTTCCTTGAAGTTCTTGTAGAAATTGGTCTAGTAGAGTTGCGTCGCACCTGTCTGCGGGAGCCTTAAAACAGCATTAAAATGAATACTCACCATTCCCAAAGATGCACCAGACAGTCGAACATGACGCAGCCATGTTCCGTGCTCATGCACGACGCTGCAGGGGCCGCGGTCGCCATCTTGAATCCCGCACTAATCTTCAACTAACCCTCATTTATAATTTCACTCGCATACAAGTCAGTACCGATGGTGACGACGCCTAGTAATTTTGTGAAGGTAATCTCTGGAAAGAGAAAAGTGCCAATTAGTCTTGATAAGGTCGTGAACATTGTGATGAAATGAGATGAAAGTGAAATTATAGGCGGTGCGGCGGTGAGTTTTTGTAGTGACAGCGCTTTTGAGTGTCATTTGATACCTGTAGCTACAAATATTCAAATGATACTTAATTTTGAAAAAGAGCATTAAAATTTTGAGGATCGTTTGAAAATTCGACTGTCATATTCTAAAATGTAAGGTGGCAACGGTAAGTAGGTAGGTACAAACTATATAATTTACGCCGAAATAACTGGAATAAAAGGACATTTTAAATTACACATATTGATCGGATAGGTAATAATACCCTGTAATAGAATAATAGTATCCAATCAGTGTCGTAATTTTTTTAATAATAAGTATTTGTCCAAAGTGCTAGCTAAAACAAAAGTAAGTACTGTGTATGTAATTTAACTGGCCACTTAATTTAACGAGGTTTAAAATAGCCTATCAATAAACTTAAAAAAAGTAAGTAGTCCGGGGATTCCGTTTTTAGGGTTCCGTAGCCGAATGGCAAAAACGGAACCCTTATAGATTCGTCATGTCTGTCTGTCTGTCTGTCTGTCTGTCTGTCTGTCTGTCTGTCTGTCTGTCCGTCTGTATGTCACAGCCACTTATTTCCGAAACTATAAGAACTATACTGTTGAAACTTGGTAAGTAGATGTATTCTGTAAACCGCATTAGGATTTTCACACAAAAATAGAAAAAAAACAATAAATTAAGGGGGTCCCCATACTAAGAACTGAAAACCAAAAAAAAAATTTTCATCAAACCCATACGTGTGGGGTATTTATGGATAGGTCTTCAAAAATGATATTGATGTTTCTAAGATCATTTTTTTCTAAACTGAATAGTTTGCGCTAGAGCCACTTCCAAAGTGGTAAAATGTGTGTCCCCCCCCCTCTAATTTCTAAAGTAAGAGGAGGAAAATTCTGAAAATATTTAGGATTGTAGAACGTAAAAAAAACTATCAACGAAAATTGGTTTCAATAAGATATGATGTTTAGTTTTTGAGATATGGGACTTTTTCATCAAACTGCAGCAGTAACTTTGTTTTTCATAAACATACTATGAAAACAAATTTAGTTTTGCGGTTGTGTGGAAGTTTACTAACTAATACTACTAACTAATGAATGACAGTTCAAAATATTGTTATCATATTGTTTGGAGCTATGGAACCCTGTGTGCGAGTAAGACTCGCACTTGGCCGGTTTTTTTTGTATTATTGTTACAGGTTTTAATGAAAAGATTACTACGATTCTTTAGAATAGTCCTCTTGTCTAAGACAAGTAGTGTTATCTATAGATTGACAACATTCCATCAGGAAGCTCTACGTTTTGTTCAACCGCAAGAATACCTCAGAAACGAACAGGTATTTGCGGCAATATAACGGTACCTTATTATTTCATTTATCGTTTACTTTATACCCGATAGTTGCAGCTTTTATAGAAAAGCGCATTACCTGCAACGGTGGCATTTGGGTCAGAGTTAATAGCCCCAACTAAACTTGCTTCAAAGAAATTAACTTCTGCAGTAGTCGTTAATATTCATTAGCGAACATAAACACGTTTCTAACTGGCTGAATATCCATACAAGTATTCATTTCATTTGAATTATTAACGACTTTTGAATTAAATGTTAACTATCAGTTTGCACAACAGTAACTGACATAAAGAAGTCAGTTATAAATCATGTTCAAGATACGAGCTCTGTCAAACAAATCTAGAAACAAAAGACCATTATGCTCATGGGTCTAGTAGTTCATTGCTGCGGTGAGGGTCCTCTAGAAGAAATCGTGTCGACATTGAAAGAATAACAGCCTTGAAACGTTGCAATGGCGTCCATCTATTTAGGGGCCCACCGCCCAAAATACTGCTTCGAATCACATCGACTGTTGCATCCTAGAAAACAGCGGTGCCACTCAAAGAAAACAACATATTTAATAGTTTAAACAAAATAACCCAAATCCTCATATTTTACTACCGATAAATCCTTCAAAGACGAGGTTTGTCGCTACATTCACTAATGACCACTTAAAATAATGGCCTAACTCGACAGAGCCTATGTAATAATACGCTATCATTTCCATAATACACTAGTACTGTACGCGTAGTCAATGTAATCTATGCCGCGGTACAACATATACCATAGACAATATGTACCTACCATAGACAAGCACGGAGATAGTGGGACACTTAATAATTCACAATGGGCCGTGTAGCGGTCGCTGGCCGGTGCGATCTGCTCTATTTCAACCATCGACCGCCGTCAAGATTGCCATTACCTTGGACACACTATCATTGTACTTTTTTAATAAGAAAAAATCCTTGTTCTTTTGAACAAGGATTTTTACTTCATTCATTCTTCTTCATTCATGAACAAACCAAAACATAGTTAGCAGTTAGTTTAACAAAAAATAAACAAGTGGTCAACATTAAAACTTTTAAAAGCCATACATTACTTGCAACATTCAAAAGTTCCATGCAATCTGTTGAAAAAATCAGAAGCAGCGGCACACATTTTGACCTCTAACTGTCAGAGTATCAGCTAAATAACTTTAGAATTTCCTGAAAAAAGAAGCTCAGAAGAACATAAACTTATGTTCGCGTAGACATTGTAGCAGGGAAACTAATGAAATCTGGTTACCATGACATACTTAATACAGGTGGGCAGTAAGTATATACAGGTTATTGGAATCTTGAAATCCTACAATTTATGGTAGTGTTTAGCTTTATGTGACACCTCCGTTTGTTAGCGAATGGGACTTTACAAACTGTAAAGTTTAAGCAAGAACTTTGACAGTTTTCCCCGTTACTGCAGCGCCTAAGAAATCTCTAATTCAATGTGACTTACTACGTAACTCACTCGCAATCCCAATGGTATTTGTTTTGACAATTCAACAAAATGCATTTCGCCAAATAAATAAAAATAGTAATAAGCTAAAATACTAATTAGCTTTATAGTTTCCTTCAAAATCCTTCGGATTACTATAGAAAAGTATATTACGTAATTGGAATGCTGGTCAAGACTCAAGTTAAATCTGGTCTAGTAGGTATTATAATTAATACGGGGAGTGCGAAGCGTCTTTATAGGATATATGTCACATCTCTAACCTACCTGTCATGCATAACAGGCCTACAACCTACAACCTGGCCGGAAAAAAATGAATTGGTCCACTGCAGAAAAAAAGAAATAAAGAAAAGTGCCGGGAATTTAAATTTCGAAATATTTAAATAACCATGCAACACCATAAAATGGAAATGTCTCCAATAACAAGTAAACCGTATCCAATAAAATGCACCCTTGTCTATTCGGAGGGGATCGCCCTTTACAAAATTTGCGAATTCAGATGCAAACGGAAATAGGGAGACCATCGCCTTCGGCAAGTGTTTTATGAAATGTGTAGTTGTAGATATCTGTCTGTCTACCCTATCTGTATTAATGAAACGATGGTTTGTAAAAAAACCGGCCAAGTGCGAGTCGGACTCGCGCACCGAGGGTTCCGTACAAACCTGTAGGTATTTATATGATGTAACTAAAAATTTACGGTTTTCGTAATTTTTCTTTTATCTGTGCTATAAGACGTTGCTTTGTACCAAATTTCAAGATTCTGAATTCACGGGAAGTACCCTGTAGGTTTGGATTCCCTTGCGAGTGTCGAAAATTTGCGGCATAAACGGCTGTATCTTTTGATTGCTTTGGCATAGAAGTTTGATTTTTTCACCGCTCCAAGGGACAGTAGACCTGAGTATTTGATATAAATTCCAGCTTGATACCTCCACGTATTTTGATAAAAAGAGTCTTGACAGACACATAGACGGACGGACAACAAAGTGATCCTATACGGGTTCCGTTTTTTCCTTTCGAGGTACGGAACCTTAAAAAACCTAAAAAAAATATGTGTGTAGGTATTTATGGTACATTTTGATAGTTTTCATTGTCCATAGAACCAAACCAAACCAATCTGCGTTAGTTATTGATCTTAGTGTTGCTCACTGTGGAGGCTTCTAAATGGCTTGTATATGCTATAACTTCTGTTTTGATATCTGTAAACCACCCAAACACAATCAAATAAAATAAAAGTCTCAGAAGTCAATGGTAGATACTATCCCGTTTTCCACGCCTTTTTATGGCATGAATCTAGTTCCCTACAGTAAATTCATCTGGGAAAGAATTTTATTTATACTGTACGTCTGTAGTACCTAAGAAGGTTCTACATATACACTCTCCTTATAGTTAAGTCGTTTATGGATATTGAGAGCTCAGAGCCTTTGTCAATATATTGATTTATTTTAATGACAGGACAGGAACCAAGTTCCTAACTAATTTACATCATAATGTTCGCCAGCCACTTCTCCTTAACCTCACAAGATTCCACAAGAACCGCATAAAGTTCATTACAGGATTAATACGCTCGACCGATAAGTAACGCTGATTACACACCCAACATAAGCAGCAAGGTATTTGCGTAACACACTGGCTTTCCCAATGCCATTAATTTTGACAATCCAGCAACATCCATTGCATTTTTTATGTTGTCCTGCAACGAATTTGTCAAACAAATAAAGCAATGTGGTATGAATTTCCTTCAAAATCCTTTACATTAACATAGGAAACTGGCAATGGAACTGCAGATAACTACACTACCAACATTTTTCTTATCAACTTTCTAATCATATTTCGTAAAACACGAGTTATCTCATCAGCCACATAATTCATTCAGGTAAAAAATATAAACTATTTAGTACGCCAGATTAATTTGTAAACAAATAAGACAGGCAAGGAAATCACACCATACAGCCAACGTATTGTATTTGTGTCAAAACTGACAGTTATCAGATGATCGGGGCTCGGGGCGTGCAGCCAGACAGTGAAAGTGTCCCTACCGAACGGTTAGCGGTACTTTAGTTAAGTACCTTCAGGCTGATAAGACCATCTCTCTGCTCTAACTGAGATTTCCATGGTTAACGGCTGTGAGCCCGTAAAGTTTTGATTTGGGGTTTGCTTTTTCAAAAGAGTTATCATATTCAGGAAAAACTAACATTACAAGCACACCTAATACTTAGTTATGTAAATCAACACCTTCAAAATTATTTATAACTCAATTATAGGCATGGAATAGTTTAACACCAGCAGTCTTTGAAGTTTCATAAAACTGTAGGTAACTAAACACCTCTTAACTTCATAAAATTCCCAACTATATATTGACGCCCTATTAATTCTGTTCGTATAGGTATCTTAACCTTTTTATCTAACCATAACCGCGGAAACCCTAATTCTATGATTACAGCATTCAAATCTACACAGTAGTAAAACTGTCTTTTACAGCCCATTAAAACGCTTGACGTCTGTAAATCTCTGTTTTCCAACATTTCACTCATCCGTAATACAAATAATATAGTTTATGGTCACCTTAGTCAAGCTTGCAGCTTTTCTCTCTGGTCGTCACACTTGGGTCTATCGATGTTTGACTGGTTACCGACCTACCGACGACCGTCGGTAAACAGCTTTCCTCGCAAAGGGCCGCTGACTTTCGACCGTCGCTATCGTGAGATACAGCCAGTCCCATATGTTAAAATAAGCGAACAATTATCAAGAGTGAAAGCAGAAATGTCAGCTCTTTAATCAATGAGCTGCTTCAGATCGAAAGTTATTCAACTCGCTTAAATGGGGTGTTATGAAATATTGAAATTAAGAGGTTCTTCGAACCTTTTGGCGTTCCTACCTACATCGTTGGTTGTGATTCTGCTCATTAATACTGAATAATTTTCGCAAGACTCTATGCTCCAAAGAATTTCATAGTAAGTATTAGGGAAATCGTTGTTTTCCTGAAAATACTTATCTTTTATGTAGTAAAAGTCTACAGCGTACGACGTCAATTTGAAGAATGCAGTACAGATTCCCCATCATTAATGTACAGAACCATTTTCAAAATCCCAAGGAAACGAAGCAATATCTTGAGACAATTGTAAATCCCCAAACGACTACGTTTGGCAGCGCGCCCCAGCCCCTAAGAATACGGAGGTGACGGATTTGGCACGCTGCGAGACAGGGGTGGTAGCGGCACGGTGCCACAAACTCACGGTCAATGACACTCACGATTTCAGAACCTATTACGAAGGGGCATTATGGGCACGGCTGATTGAACCATGCGGAATTACGACTGCCGAAAAGTTTATAATCACGAAAATTGGGACATTTAGGATGAGTACGTGAAAACAGGAGTTACCAGAATGAGAATTATAACGATAACTTGCTACATACCAAATCTTGTAAGCGCGGAAAAACGTTGATGACTCGTGAAAATTGTGCGACACCAAAACAAATCGTAAGCGTAAAAGCTCGTCGAGATTTCACAAATTACAGCAAGGAAAATGTTCCGGTTCGATAGGAAAATTCAAAACATAACGTCAGTTATTATAAATTATAATTATTCACCGGTAATTTAATAAAATATTTTTTAAGTACTTGAAGGGATATTTCTACATGGTGATGATTATTGCGCAGAAATTAAAAGCACATTGAATATATAATCTAAGAAACTGAAAACTGACCAAGAAATATAATCCAAAATACGACACAAGCATAGGACCTACACGATGGCGATAACTAGGTCATCTCGACGTGCCAATAATTATAACTTACCTAGTCTGAAGCGGTTTTGCGACGCACTTGTTTATGGTTCTGATCACATCGTGTAACCTTCACGAAATCACAAGCACAACCAATTAAACTTCGAACAAAAATCATAAATAACTGTTTTGGTGAATTTATGATATTTTATAGGTGAAAATTGTTGATTTTGTCGTACAAAAGCGGTGTATCGATTGAGCGGCGCCTCACCACGGAATGAGCCCGGCCCGCCACCCCATGCGCGCGTTTTCCGCGCTTTCCCGCCACCGGCTTCGTACCGGGGTGGTTTGAAAACTCTCGCCGCGCGATCTACTGCGCATTTTGTTTGTTTTATATTAACCTATGCCATCATCTGATCTTGTTACATTTACTGCGTATCATACAGACATTGTATTGTATAACGAATGAGCTTTGAAAGGCCTTTTGTATCATGTTTCCGTGAGAAATTGGGTAGAAATTTATATTTGTTAAGACTCAGATGACAAATTAATTTATTATTTGATCTTTATGTCTAAATCTAAATTAATTACTAAACATAAAACAATTAAAACTAGATAGTTAAAACTAAAATAACAACAAATTATAAAAGGGCGTCAAAAAACTCCTCCTCAACGCAGTCAGCTGGTAACGTGCCCAAGAGACTGGCGGCGTTGCCACGTTGAATGGCATATATGATGTGAACAAAAATGATAATATACTGGAACAAGTGTTTGCTATAACAGAATTTTTCTCATTTGCTATCCCTAGCCAATGCACTATTTCTCTTTTTTTTTATTTAATTACAAAACTTCTACTGAAATATGTAGTTATTTATCAAATACTGCTTGCATAGCAAAATATAAAAAAAAACGTAATACTGGGTAAAGAAAACGAAATTCTATTTTGTCCGTCAGATAGGTAATACAAAAATATTAGACACGTATTTTTTGTTTTATCAAAATATCAAAAGATCACTTAGTTAAAACTCATTGAAGTTGGAGAGTGGGGGCTCACTACGTCACAAGTAGGCTCCATTATTATTGTAACAGTCTACATGCCAACTGACTCATTCGACAACCTGCCTATTTTCACAGAAGTCTTAGGGGAGATCAGTGCGGTTGTTGAAAGTGGAGGTGTAGAAAGTGTTTTTATTCTGGGTGATTTTAATGCGCATCCTCATGAGCGGTTTTTTAGGGAACTTACAAGTTTCTGCACTGATCAATCCTGGATTTGTGCCGATATAGAGAAACTGGGCTGTGCGGCCAATAACTACACTTTTATTAGCGATGCACATGGGTGCAAAAGATGGTTGGATCACTGTGTTGTGTCATTATCAGCGTGGCAAACTATTATTAGAGTAGGCATAGAAGAGGATGTATTTTTATCTGACCACCTACCCCTGTACATTGAGTGTGATCTGAATTTAGTGAGGCCAAAGATAATGATGCAACAGTTTCGGCATTGTGGTGTAACATGGGGAGAGAGGCATGACGTGCAAATTACAAAATATCATAGTTTATGCAATGAAAGGCTACGGAACATAGGTCTTCCTCAAGAATTTCAAAAGTGTAGTTATGGGGCTTGCAAAGTCGTCGAACATAAATAGATCCTGGATAATTTATATAAAACTATTATAGATATCTTAAGTGACGCGGCTATAATGACGTGTGAGAATGTTCGGGCCAGGCCAAGGAGAGGAAGAGTGTTGTGTGGCTGGAACAAGTATGTTCGAGACGCTTACCGAGAGGCCAGGCTTAAATTCAAAGCTTGGGTATTACAGAACAGACCGACTTCTGGAGTGACATATAAAGAAATGTGTGAGGCTCGAAAAATATTTAAGGGCCGTCATAAATGGTGCCAAAAAAACAGGGAACAACTAAAAATTTATTTTTTTGCCGAGCAAAGAGCGACTAAAAATTTTAGTAAATTCTGGAAAGCTACGGGTAAGCTGGATACCAAGCCTGGGCTGCCGGTGAGCGTCCGGGGAGTGAATGATCCAGAGCATAATTCGAATATGTTCATGGAACATTTCAGAGTGCAATCACCTCTTGGCCCCTCAGGTGCGATGACCGGTGCTGAGTCCTTCGGTGAGGGAGTGGAACCGGTAACGTATTTTTCAACTAAGCAG
This sequence comes from Cerastis rubricosa, assembly GCA_949152445.1. Taxonomy (NCBI): domain Eukaryota; kingdom Metazoa; phylum Arthropoda; class Insecta; order Lepidoptera; family Noctuidae; genus Cerastis; species Cerastis rubricosa. The sequence continues at coordinate 10,169,340 of OX424547.1, forward strand.
GTCAGAGCAGTAATTAAAAACATGAGTAGAGGGAAATCACCCGGACACGATGGACTCAGCATCGAGCATTTTAAGTTTGCTGGGGTTCACCTGCCGAGGGTCCTGTCTTTGTTTTATTCAATGTGCATTAGTCACGCGTACCTACCGGCAGAACTAATGAAAACGGTTGTGGTACCAGTAGTCAAAAACAGGACAGGGGATATCTCGGACAAAGGAAATTACCGGCCGATATCTCTTGCAACTACCGTTGCTAAAATATTAGACAGTATGCTTGATTCATGCTTGGAAAAGCACCTGTACTTGCACGATTCACAGTTTGGGTTTCAACCTGGACTGTCAACTGAAAGTGCAATCCTATGTCTCAAGAATATTGTCCAATATTATACAGATCGTAAAACGTGTATGCCTGTTTCCTGGATCTTTCCAGAGCTTTTGATCTTGTGTCATATGATGTGCTCTGGAAGAAGATGGGGGACAGGAATGTACCGGCGGTTGTTCTTAGAGTTCTGCAATTTTGGTATGCGAACCAAACTAACCACGTGAAGTGGTCCAACACTTTCTCCGAGGCTTATGGGTTAGAGTGCGGAGTGTGACAGGGAGGTTTGACGTCTCCCAGGCTCTTCAACCTATATGTGAATGACCTCATGGTTGAGCTCAGCAGCATGCGTGTCGGCTGTTCGGTAGGTGGTGTTAATATTAACAGCATCACCTATGCGGACGACATGGTGCTGCTGGGCCCGACGGCGGGATTTATTGAGGAGATGTTGAAAGTGTGCGAGGATTACGCGGCTGCGCATGGGCTCGTATATAATGTAAAGAAATGTGAGTACATGGTCTTGGGGTCGCCGGTAAGTGTACAGGTTATTCACCTAACCTTACTCTAAATGGCTTGAACATAAAACGAGTAAACCAATTTAAATATCTTGCACACATACTTACCGACGACCTGAAGGATAATGTGGATATTGAGAGGGAGCGCAGGGCATTGGCGGTCCGCGGTAATATGTTGGCTCGTAGATTCTCCCGCTGTGCAGACCAGGTCAAAATAACACTTTTCAAGGCGTATTGTCAGGGTCTGTACGCGGGGGGTCTATGGATCAGTTACACCAAAAGGTCGCTAGATGTCCTGCGCGTCCAATATAATAATATTTTTAGGATGCTCTTGAGACTGCCCCGGTTCTGTAGCGCGTCAGAGATGTTTACATTGAATCGTACTGACGGCTTCCACGCAATCGTGCGGAAGAAAATAGCGTCGCTGGCAGCTAGAACCCGGGCCAGTGGCAACAGCATCCTAAAAACAGTGGCCGAGAGTGTGTTTTCTCCTTTTATGAGGCATTTTGTGGAGAAGATGACCGAGTAAAAACTTGTTCATCTTCTGTGCAAAATGATTCTCAAACTCATTATTATTGTGTACTAACACTAGGTATAAGGTATGTTACTAACACTATGGATTTCTGTTATCCGAATATTGAAAATAAATTATTATTATTATTATAAAATCACCTACAAGTGACGTCATGCGCCATTTCAACTCAATTTATCTCCGTAATTTTATGAACACGTGAAAAAAGAAAAAATACGTGTCCAATACTTTTCAATAATCAACCCGACAGACAAAGAAAAAAAATTGTGATCATCCCCTATTTTAAATGTGCGAGTAGTAATGGTTCACCCGTATACCTCAGGGAAAACGGTGTGACGGTATGTTATCGTATTAGGTTAACAAATTGAACCCAAAATTGTCTACCTAAAACCATTATTATGTTGTTATAATTGTAGATTGAAATTGGGCATAAAGGTCCCAATTAACAATTGTCCAAATAAAAACCCGCCATTCGGGTCAGTCGGGTAAAAATAAAATAGATCCCTCAAGAAAATTCAAATCGCCGAAAGTAAACAAAATCATAGTTCATCATTTTCCGACCATAACTGAGAAAAATTATCATTTAAATTATTTGAAAAACTTAAATCCATTACATTTGCTATCTGTTGATGTGTTAGGCATCGTTGCCTTTGGAAATAAACAGATCTAGTAATGGGGGTTGAGCTCGTTAACGTTGGGGTGGGTTAGGGAGCGGCCGCACACCCTGGCAACACCTCCTCCCGCACCCTCCGCGCGTACCCCGCGAGCCCCACTCTCCGCCTGCCAACAGCAAGTGTTTTCACAACAACGCACCTACGCTGCACTTACCTCCTCTCGGCAACTAAGTACATTTTACTTCACTTGAACATCATAATTACAGCTGCGAGGTTTTTCAGTACTTGCTTTTTATTTTTATTTCCAAGTTATCGTTACTTTTTATGGGGTTTTATGTTTTATTGTATAACTAGCAGCCCACCCCGGCTTCGCACGGGTATTTAACAAAAAATTAAAAATTATAATACACACAAATACACAATCATTTCTTGACATTGATTCCCCTACCGTACAGTCCGTACCCCAGTGACGCCTACAACGCATAAGGTGCTGCCTAGCTAGCTAGCTGAGCAGAGAGAGCGGCCACCACGCAACTTTTTTCTAATACTTACATTTTTAAACTCGTGATTTCTTTCGAATGGAATGTCCGAATTGAATAGTTCAAAAAGTTATATAAAGGTATTGAAGCAGTCTTAAATATGAAGTAATTTATTTTGATAAGGATTAATACCAAGATACAAATAAAGAGCCTTTTCTAGCGGGGGCACTTAAATTAATTTTTTAAAATAAAAGAATAGTTATCGTAGCATAACAATAATAGTTAGACATATGCTGTCCCGAAACATTTTGTAAATAATGATATATTCTGCAAAGTCGTAGAACATTATTTTATTCTATCATCAATAGTTTCCGCAGCGCTCACGATGTAAAGAATATTTTAGCTAATTTTTTACACCTTCGGTTACATTATTGGTGTTTTACTCGTAGTAAGACTCCCTATTTTTTTTTGAAAATATAATTTAGCCGTTGTCACCCGAGGATGGTGTAGCTTCTCAACAGAGAAAGAATTTTTCAGTCGTTTCGGAGCCAATGCAAACAAACAATTACATCTTTCCTCTTTATAATATTAGTTTAGATGCAGCATTTGATAGTCTAAAACAGGATACAAAATAAGTTCAAATCTAAAATTTTGATGGCAGATACAGATATTTTACAGTATTTAATGATACAGGTTCCTACTATACTATACTTAATATCCTATCGGACACACGCTGAAGAAGCTCCTGTTAAAGTCCGAACAGTTTGCAAAAGGAGATGCCCGATAAAGTCTCAACTAAGGAAAGTGAGGCGGACAAAATACAATTAAGTAGGTTTTGTATACGTTGCAAAATGATCCAGAAGTAGGTGGTTACTATGGACAAGTATCCAACGTGACAATTACCAAAGACAAAGCATCCACAATCAACTGCCTAGCTTTTCCCTATTAAGTTGGGGTCGGCTTCCAGTCTAACCGGATGCAGCTGAATACTAGTGTTTTACATAGATCGACTGTCTATCTGACGTCCACAACCTAGTTAGTACAGAGTAATACGGTACCTACCCCTTGAAACGACTAAACAGACTTTCTGGACACATAGGACCCCCGATATGTAATGATGCTCACCAATCGGATCGAAGACAACCACCGCTTAACCTTCAAAATCAACGGGGCGGAGCTCCTCGACAACAAAGCATCTACAATTATGATCCCAATTGTCCCCCATCAACGCCTCGGTAGGGTAATGGAGATGCACTGATAATAAGCTTGTAAGGACATTTCACGCCGATCAGTCACGTTCACGTTCAAGCTCCATAAGTCTCTAATCTAGGAGGATAAAGATTAACTGACTTGATAACGAAGACTAAATTCCTAAATATATAAACAACCCTATCAGTCTACCTCGATGGACTAGTGGTCGCAATCAGCGTCTTCTGAGCATGTGTTCCTGGGTTCGATTCCCGAGCCGGGCAAAGTGTTATTGGGTTTTTCCATCAGGAATTTCTCAGTAGCAGCCACAGAGTCTGAATTCGTTGCATGATTGATGGCAATAGGCTCGCCGTCTCATATGGGACAGTGGGACTTAAAAAACTAAACTGGCGAAATGTGGGTGTACATCTAAGTATACCTCTCCCTACTAAACCCATCGAGGATTATATTACAAGCGTGATGTATTGTAATGTAAACCTATCAAACCTAAAAGTTCAGTCTAATAATAATATCATCATTATACTATTCATACTGCAACAATAACAATAAGCTTAAATATAGCAGTCCACTAATCGAATTAGGTACACTTTTCAACTAATCCCCTTCAATTCTCATCTATTCTTTACCAGCCATCGCAATAACATATATCGCACATTATCGTCGGTCTATCAAGCTTGAGGGTTCTGGATTACTTTTAAAATTAAACACTTGTTTAATTATAAATAATCATATTTTATTTGGGTGCGATTAGATGACATCCAATATTAATTCCACTAAACACGTTTCTACACTTGAGTGTCTGCTAGCAGCCGCGCGCCGCGCCACCCGGCGAACAAGTTTTTGCTTCCACGAAACCATCATTTTATGTTGTTGCCGACTGGTCAAAATAACATATCACACATAGCACTTATGTTGTTAATAAATGCTTTTAAATAAGCAATAATGCTGACCAATACTTCTTGAATTTATGTCTTTTTCTTGAAGTTAAATAATAGTAATATTTTACAGTGGCAACATTACAATTTTGCTCATGTATATTTAACTGTCAAACTGTCAAAGTTTTTAAAACTCAACGGACGACACACGAAGGTTGCGTTGTTTGTATTGTTCTTCTCAAAATAATTTGATTGAGAAGATCTACGGATTATTCGAAAATTTATGACAATGAAAAGCGACGTGTTAGATTTGGAGACTAAAATTATAAACCATGAAGCATACGGAACTTCGTAAGTGATTCTTATCAAATACGAAAATAGTTTTTTGAAGTTAGAATTTTGTTTACATCATCTTTCGCGTATTTCAGGTATAAATGGGCACCCAGAGACTTCGAGCTCGGTTCAGCTCTTGGTCAAGGCAAATTCGGACACGTTCACGTCGCCAGAGAGAAGAAAACTGGCTATTTAGTAGCCATTAAAACACTTTTCAAATCTCAGATTGTGAGGTCGAAATGTGAACGACAAGTCATGCGGGAGATAGAAATTCAGTCGCATTTGAAGTGAGTACCGAGTAACAGTTCCCGTATAGGATTAAAATTACCCAAAAAAACAAGAGGTATCTTGTCATAAAGGAACTTGTATTGACATATTTATGACTGCTTGTCCCTCTTCAGACATCCAAACATACTACGACTGCTGACCTGGTTCCACGACGAGCGTCGTATTTACTTGGTGGTGGAATTTGCAGCCGGTGGAGAGTTGTATAAACATCTAACCAACTCGCCCAAAGGTCGCTTCCCTGAAGCCAAAGCTGCTAGATATATTTACCAGGTATGATTCATAAGGATTTTCGGTAGTATTAGTAGTAATTGTGGACTTAATATTAAAGTTGTTTGGTTTAAAAATGTAAAATATGCTGTTGTTCTGTAGTTCGTTTCTAATAATACAGGGTGTAACGGAAAGGGTATATACATACTTAAGGGTGTGCTACAGACCATCAAACTGAAAAGGTTTCTCTACAAACAAACATCGTAATAACGAAAAAATTATCTGCTGCCCCATAGAAAATATCAATACCTATTCGACCAAATATATGGGGCAGCTGATATTTTTTTCGCTATGACAATGTTGGTCCCATGGAGAAACATGTTCAGTTTGATGGTCTGAAGCACACCCTTAAGTATGTATATACCCTTTCCGTTACACCCTGTATATAAACCATCTAGGAGTCTCAAAGAGCAGCCCTTGTATTGTCCGCAACTCGGTCATTGCAGATTATACATTTTACAGGAGAAGTGTCCTTTTAAGTTATGTCCTTGTGAGACAGCTTACAGCTCTTATTTATCCTATTGATTAATGCAGTCAAGAGCTCAAATGGAGAAAATATCACTAATGGAGTTGATATCATTATAAATAAGCACAACAGTTACGTCTCGTCTGTTTTTCCAGGTTGCAGATGCTGTGGAGTACTGCCACCAGCATCATGTGATCCACAGGGACATCAAACCGGAGAACATTCTAGTGGCATTCAGTGGAGACCTCAAACTTGCTGACTTTGGCTGGTCGGTGCACGCCCCTTCTGAGAGGTATGGCCTACTGTTCACAATTATTTCTTCTTGTATCTAAAAAGCATGCTCTCATGGTATGAGCAGTGATAGCCTAGTAGTATGTTTATAGATTCCTAGATCCTAGGTAACTTTTTATCTCGTTCTATGTTTTGTAGTAAGCAACAACTTATTGTAGAGCCTACAATATCCTCCCATACTTAAGTATTAACACTGTAACAAAAATATTGTAATACCAAATCATTTTAAAAGAGTAACCATGGAGATTCTTGCCGGTTCTTCACCATAGGAAATGCATGCTAATCATAAGGATAAACCCCATGTCTTGTCTAGTACTATGACACAATGCGCGTCTCAGTGAGAGGAATTGAGCCCTAATGCACCATGCGGGCCCAGTGTGTGTTGGCAAAGGAATAACCGGTTTTTCATGCATGTATCTATGTTTGTGGGGTACATATTATTATGTACTAGCTGTCCCGCGCAACTTCGTCAGCGTCACATTTTCCCCGTTTTGACAACATTTTTCATTGCTGTTCCGTTCCTATTGGTCGTAGCGTGATGATATATAGCCTATGTCCTTCCCCAGGTTGAAATCTTATCTTCTTGCCAAATTTTATTAAGATCTGATCAGCCGTTTAGTCAAAAAAAGGTAACAAACAAACAAACAGAGTGACTTTCGCATTTATAATATTAGTATGGATAAAGTATTCATAACATTCATTTCCAGATCTTCTTCTTCTTCTTTATGGGGTTTTGGTTTCCGCACTTAGTCCCTTAAGTGGACCATTGTGCGTGAGCCATAGTGGCCGTTACTCCAACCAGCCCACCTCCCTCCAGAAGCAGATCACACTTCACGGTCTACTCAGGGCATCCGCAAGGGATCCTGGTGTTCCCAGGGTCGCCTCGCGAATCTTGGTGACACCGGTGCAGTCAAGCAACACATGCGCCACCGTTTCCTCCGCATCCATGCATGCTCTGCACAGGGGACTGTCGGTGATTCCTAGAGTATGGAAGTGTTTATTCAGTGAACAGTGTCCAGTGATGGTCCCCGCCACCAGACGCAGGCCATCCCTGTCCAGACGCAGAAGGCGCCTGGTCAGCTTTGCGTCAAGGGACGGCATAGCTTCCTTGGACTGCCTACACCCTGGTGTCGAGGTCCACCATTTTTCCACCTGTGTTCGAGTGTGATCCTTTAACCAGTTATTTAGCTGCTTGAAAGGAATGGGCACAATGGGTTCGGGTCCGTAGGGTTTTGTGCTGGATCCTCTTCTGGCAAGTTCATCCGCCGCATCGTTCCCCAAGGATCTACTGTGTCCTTTGATCCATTGTAGTGTTACCGTGTTGTGGTTTAGTACCGTGATTCTTTCTAGGACATTATGGCATTCTAGTATTAGTCTCGACGTGATCTGATTACTGTTTAGGGATTGGAGAACTGAGGCACTGTCGGAAAGTATTCGAATATTGGTATTCGTAACCTCTCTGGCCTCTATAGCGTGTGCCGCTTGGATTATACCTACACACTCAGCTTGGTAAACAGAGTTGAGCATTCCAAGGGGTTTGGATAATTTTATGTTTAGCTCGTCGGAGAACACCCCGAAACCTGTCCCGTCATTGGTTTTTGATCCATCAGTGTAGATTCTTAGCTCTTTTGTACCTGAGTAGTCACACGACTCCGCTGTCAGTACGATGTTGTAGTGTTTTTGGAAACAGTGGGACTGTCGATGGGAGATGCCATCATAGGCTGTTCTTTGATTGCATCTATTCTGATGCGTGTGTGTTTAATTCTGGAATCATTACTTAAGGTGCCGGATGCTTCGAGTCTGAAAGTCGCTTTTGCCGCCTCCTCTCTTACGACGAGGTGCAGAGGTGGTAGCCCCAGCATCACCTGTAAGGCGGCAGTGGGAGAAGTTCTCATGCTACCGGTGATTGCTACGCAAGCAAATCTTTGTAGTTTCTCGAGATCCTTTTGTGTCGTACTTAGATTGGTTCTGGGCCACCAAACTAAGGAGCCGTATGTGATGATTGGTCGGATAACTGTGGTGTATAGCCAGTGGATGATTTTGGGGCTTATGCCCCAATGTCTTCCAAGTAGTCTTTTACATTGCCAAAGGGCTATACTGGCTTTTGTGGTGATGTAATCAGTGTGTTTCGCCCAGTTCAGTTGTTTGTCCAAGAAGATACCCAGGTATTTGGTTTCACTCAATAGACTTAGTGTGAATTTTTTTTCATTTCCAGATCACTTCAAGCTTAAATTATTTACCTACTGACAATACTTTCTCCATGTTACAGACGTAAAACCATGTGCGGTACACTAGACTACCTGCCCCCTGAAATGATCAAGCGTGAAGTCTATGACGTGTCTGTTGACCACTGGTGCATTGGAGTTCTCCTGTACGAGTTCCTTGTAGGCAAGCCTCCGTTCGAGAGTGAGGGACAAGACAAGACTTATGCCAGGATCCTTGCTTTGGACATGGTGTATCCTAATTATGTACCTGAAGGAGCTAAGGATCTTATTTCAAAGGTTGGTATTTGTATTTAGACAAATGGAGCATAATTTAGTCTCAAAAGAAAGTTTTGATCATCCAAACATTACATATACATACATAAACTATCGCCTTTTTCCTATGGGGGAATGTAGAAACCATAGAACACACAATATACACATACAATTATGATAAAAAAAGGCTATAGGTTCGATTCCAGAGTGTGGCAAGCATATTTTCGAAAGTCTTTGAATGCAGATATGTTTCTTTTTAAAAATAAAGGAATGTTTCCTTTGAGTAAAATTTGCTATCTTCAGTATTAAGAGTACTTTCCCTCCAGGTGGCATTGAAAAATTCCACCCTGTATATTTAATTTCTCGTTCACACCAAACTGACTATACGCACAGTGAGCATACTCACATTCGGCGGCGGACAATACGTTTGGTGTGGACGATGCATAATAGGGGGCGAGCCTATTGCCATCGACCGGACGCAACTCCAGACTCCGTGGCTGCTACTAATAGATTGCTGATGGAAAAACCTAATAACACTGCTGGACCCGGGAATGGAACCCAGGTTTTTATGTTCAGCAGTCGCTTTTTTGACCAATGAGTCAGTCTATCTAGGTATTTCATATATTTATTATGGTCTCTTGCAGCTCTTACGACATTCAAGCAAAGACAGGTTATCACTGGATTCTGTGAAAAAACACTACTGGGTGCAACAGTTCCAGACCAATGGCGCATAGTATTCACATTGAAGTTGTTAAGTTAGTATTAATCCATTAATTATTATTTTAATCATAGTAATAAACGTTTTATATTTCAACAACAACATTTTATTTATATAAACATACACAATTTGTTTTTATTTGAGCATTAGCAAAGAAATTTCACTTAATAAGTGGTTTTTTAGAATATTTAACATTAGCTTAAGAAATTGGTTCTTATAAACAATTAAGATGAATGTTCCTTAAAGTATAATATATATACCTTTCATTTTTATATATCACATTTACACAAAGTATCTAGCTCTGATATCATAATTTTTTACATTATCACAAAGTATAACCATAGTTCTTGACCCACACTAGTCCATCCTTGGAGTTCTTCAGTGGTTTGTACTCCAGGCCGATCCAATCAGTGTAGCCGCTGCTTTCCAACTGGTTGAGAACATACTTGTAGTTTATCTCTCCTTCAGTGTCTGGTTCATTGCGGTTAGGGACTTGAGCTATCTGCAATCAAATAAGGTACTTGTTAAAAAACATTACACAGACACATTATTGCTTTGAGTGGCCATATACACAGTGAAACGGACACCGACGTGAAACATGTACATCGGTTACATGTATTCAAACTCAAACCATTTATTTCTGTTAGACCATTACAGGCACGTTTGAAAGTAAAAAAAAATAAAACGCAGTACATAATTCTAAAGCCCCCATCCCAGACACAAAAATATTTTTTTGTTGGTTATTACTTGGATTATACGGTCAAAATATGTTAGAATAGCTGATTTTTAGGGTTCGGGACCCTATTACTGAGACTTCGCTGTCCGTCCGTCCGTCTGTCTGTCACCAGGCTGTATCTCATGAACCGTGATAGTTAGCCATTTGAAATTTCTACAGATTATGTATTTCTGTTGACGCTATAACAAAAAAAAATTTTTTTTTCCTTTTTATAAATAATGGTACGGAACCCTTCGTGGGCGAGTCTGACTCGCACTTGGCCGGTTTTTTTAAAAAACCTGTGAAAAATTTCTATGTATCTATGTTTACAGTGTTTTTTTAACTTTTAGCATTGGCGTCCATACCACCTTATACCCTTAGTTCTGTTTGCATGTTATGAATTCTAGTATTCTTCAAAACGAAACTTAGCCCTTCTCAATATAAAGCTGATAGATGAATTTCAGAATAGCAAAAGTCAGGATTTTTTATCAAGTAGTAGTATTATTCTATGATTAATAGTCTTACCTGAACATGGCCAACATAAGGCATAAAGTTGGTGATGCTATGAGATATATCTCCACATATTTGTTGTAAATGGAACACATCCAGCATCAGTTTCAGGTTAGGGCTGTTGATGCGTTTGATGATGTCCAATGCTGAAACATAAATATAGGTACTATATATGTTGGCTGTTAGACAGACAGAACAGTTAGGGGTCTTAATAAATATTGAATAGCTGGTAGCATTCAAGATGATAAATTTGAAATGTTAGGGTGAGCTGAAAACTCAATTATTATAATAACTAATCGAATTAAACTTAATTCAAGTAAAATATAAGTAGCAAGTTGAGGAACTTGAACCAGAACTTGCTCAGGAACATTGAATCATTGATTGACTAGTACTGAATCAATTTCAAATGTTTCCCTAAGTTGATTTTAGCAAAAAAGTAAGTTTCAATCAAACATACCTTTATTAAAATCACTCAAGAAGTAATTAGGCACAGAGTATTGATTGATAGGTTCAATAACTCCAAGGAGGTTTTCATTCTTCAATACATCAGCTGCATACTTCAAGTTATTCTCATAAGTTTCCCAATTTTGTGATGTGGGGTTCTGTAGTTTGCCTGCCATTATGTGTATTTTCCTGGCATTAAGGGCTTTGGCATAGTTGACTGTTGTTGTAAAGTTTTCTTTGAACTCATTTTCTTTTCCTGGTACGGCTGTTACTCCTAGCTCTCCCTTGGTTACATCTCCTGAAAAACAATAGAAATAGTCATGTTATTATTTAGACTTCATCTTCCAAAACAAAGGAGTCTTTATGATTTTTTTTTTAAGTTGTTGAGTTTTTGTGTACCTGTCTTCAAATTGATCAACACTTGTTCAACGCCGGCTTTTTCCTTTGCATCCTTCACTTGCTCTACTGTCAAACCAAAAGGGAATCCACTTTCCACCGCCTTGAATCCAGCGTCTTTGGCCAAAGCGTACCTCTCTAGCATCGAAGATGCCTCCGTAAACATAAAAGACAAGTTTGCACAGAACTTCATCTTTCAAAACAATTGAAGTTAGAGGTTAGGTGTTGCCTGTCAGTCAGCTAACGTAATAATGTACGTTTAGTTATTGTTTTCTGTTGGCGGACGATTTTATTCAAATACACTGATAAGTCTGATAACCTATCTCACCGCAAGTTGGTGCAAAACCTCAGTTTGTTATCTTTTGTTTGTATAAATAGCTAAATTTATCGTCAGAAAATCGTAAAATTCGTAACAAACCGCAATTAAATATTTGGGGACCCGAAACCTACCTACTTGATCAGTTTTTTACCGTTAGAAACTGAAATACTGACTAAACAACCGTTACTGAAACGCCTGTCAATAATAGTAAGCACTCCGCATAGAAGCCAATCTGGGCGCATCATACGCCTCTAAGGTGTTGACACCAGCACCTTATTTTAAACGGATTAAGGACTTACCAGCTACGTAGACATAGTACCAATAACGTCCCACTTGTTCGAATTAACCATAGAACCGTTTTGTAGAATTGATTTAAATATAAAAGGGTCGAATCATCAGTTCTTCATACAGTAAATGTAGTCTAGAAAATATCCCACTGTACATAAATATAAAAAAAATATACATAGACCATCAAACTTAACATGTTTCTCCATCGGACAAACATCGTAATAGCGAAAAAATTATCTGCTGCCCCATACAAAATTTCAATACCTATTCGGCCCAAATGTATGAGGCAGCCGATATTTTTTACACTATTAAGATGTTTATCCAAAGGAGAAACATTTCAGTTTGACGGTCTGTAGCACACCCTTAAGTATGTATATACCCTTTCCGTTACACCCTGTATATTAAAAAAAATGATTATACAGAGTGTAAGGTATTGATGATTTCCCATCCGAAAAAAAAGAAAAAACAAAAAAAAGGTATTGTGAATGTCAAATTACATTATGCGCTCCATTTATGTAAAAAACGCAGCTAAAGTAAAAAAAAAAACCAGCAATACGAGGGCGGTTTGATATTTCCGTGACTACGCGGCGCGTCGTTTGGCGCGTCTCCGTAAATGAGCGTTAAAAGTTTCCTGAGAAAAAATCTGGTGGAAATAAGATTCAAAATAAGGAGCTGAATGCACCCAGTCAGTTTGCGGAGGGCTGTCTCTTACACCCTGTAGAGGCACGAACCCATATTGTGGACTATTCAGCCTGGTTGGCTTAATTTAACCTACCAAACGTATGGGGATATTACCTACTATTATTGGACTAAACTACACTTGGTCAAATTCAGGATGATCGTTGGTTACAAGAACTAGGAAAAAAGGAAAAGTCTCGATAGCCTACAAAGTCACCAAGTTGGAGCGACCATGATTGAGAAAGGCTTTTGAAGAGCAAACTTAACCTTTAACGGAAGATTGCTGATCGGAAATCGTTTCAGAACTAAAGTATTGATAAAGACGACAACACAAATGAGACACGGTTACATTGTAATTTATTTATTGTAATATAAGGTTGAGTTTATTATTTCGAAATAATATACGGGGTGGCGGGGACATTGATCCACAAACAATTACCACGTCTTCAGTACATCATACGGAACCTACACAGAAATCAACAAAGATCATTAAAAAAAAAGTCGGCTGTTTCCTACAAAAGTGCAATGTACACGAAACAGCTGTTCCATCACCACGAAAATGTATGGAACAGCTGTTTTTTTTTTCCGGGGAATCATTTCTATGTGGACGGAAACCGTTTGTCCGTCCATGTTCCTTCCACTCTGTATATTATAAGTTATATAACAGTATCCTTGTGTATGTATGTTTCCTCTAATTATATTGATAAACAAATAATACATTTGAATAAAAAGCTAACATGAATGGAACCATTCAAGTTATTGCCATACAAACTAAAGTCAACATAAAAATATTACATTATAAAATAATCATAGGAAATGGCCACTTCTACTTCTAATTTATTCATGATTTTATTATAAATATCGAAGCTGGTATTACCAAAAACTTATTTTAAAATGGAATGATTGTAATGCTAAACTTAAATGTTTACACTTAGATTAAAAATTGCATTAAAATCCTGACAAATGCTTGTGCTGGCAGCTCACAGTCTTATAACAAGAGGTAATTGCGGTTATAACATTTTATATAAATATGTTTTTGATATTAACACAGCCATATTTTTATAATATTGTGTAGCTATAAACTAGATCAGTATTCTACGTAAATATAACACGTACATTATGTTCTTATACAATAATTTGTGAACAGTTCTTTCAACATCAGAAAGAAGTGTGCGCTTTGTGCAGATTTTGCCAATACCCTGTAACGCACCCTACACTGAGCTGTCATGGCAACCGAGTTACAATTATTAGAAGAAATGTTAACTATCCGGATAAACACACCTTACATATTTTTACTTAAAAAGAAGCATATAATTAGACGAATATTAAAGATCTAAACTGAGCAAGTGGAAGACATATCGAGAACTCGCGTAAAATTAAATAGCAAGATATAAGACGGACATAATAATAGTCATTTAAAATTTAACAGCAAATATTAAAGTTAATGGCGATCTTTAGTCTTTATAAAGCTTTGATAATACACGATCGTACCAATCGTGTCCTGTATTCAATGAAGAATTTAAAGGCGAGAAAATGGACAGGTCGCAAATATGTCTCTAAATCGTGTCGCAAATAATGTCAAAATATTTATTGGTATATTTGAATGACAACTTCGATTTAAGAAGCAGAAGAAAACATAGCACGTTGCTAACAAGAAGTATGCGACTACCACTCGACTAATCGCAGCGACACCGGCGACTTAGGCGCCAGCAGAAAGTCGAACTGAATGTCCAACTCGCCATCAAACTCCACGCGCCATCTTTGCATTATCTGTAATTATAAATAAAAATAAACAATTAGTAGTTACCTAGAGAATCAAAATCTTGAAAATCCTAAAAGGCAGAGTAAGGGGGATCAGAGCATAGATATAAGTTTAATATTTCTATAGATCAGAGGTACAAAAGAAAGTAGAATTTCAAGATACTGCGATGACTACTATTCGATAGGATTCAGCTGAGAATCAGTACAAAAAATACAAAAGGCATTCGCAAAACGCCCACTTCATCATGTTTCGACTGATAAGCAAATCAAGGCATAATATTGAATAACTAAGGAATTTAAACGTCTAAGTAATTTATGATGGGCAGAGTTGATTGAAAATCTGATGAAGCTATATCTACCAGGTTTTACTGAGACCCTAAGGTTTCCCGAAACCCGCACATCAAGGATGCACTATACGAGTAGTAGCAGGATGATCGTGTTCTTTTCAGCCAGTCTTCTAGACTACCACGTGTGCTGTCATTTATGCATACCTTAGCGAGCAGCAGATGTAACTCGAGGTCCACGAAGCGTTTACCAGGACACATGCGACGTCCCCTTCCAAAGGGAGCCACCAACGAGGCAGCATGAGGAGCTGTGGGATTCACCCAGCGTTCTGGAATGAACTCGCCCGCACGCCAGAAGTTCTCCTCGCGACGACACGCTGCCCCTGTGTGGGCCAGGATAAATGTCTGCGAAAAACAAAATTGTTTGTAGACGAGCAAAATTTTAGAAGTGCAGCGCAAACCACCAAACCTCAGATTCCTAAAAACCTGAGATTTGTGATGGACTAAGGCATTTTTTATTTACAAAGAAAAATTATGAGCTCAATTTGGTTGAATCGCCTGACATACTGAAATTTAAGTAACAAGGCCAGTCAGGCTCGCTATTATGACTGTTTGGGAAAACAATCAACGTCTTTTTAAACTTGCACCGAAACTTCCGGAACTGCTATCAAAATAACGAACAATAATAAAAGCAACTCACACCAGCAGGCAATTTATGCCCAGCAATGTTCATAGGTGTATCCAAAAGCCTGGCCAAGAACGGTGCAGTTGGCAGCAGCCGGAAAGCTTCAGTCGCAGCAGCCCGGACTGATGGGGCGGCTGCAAGATCCTCGGCAGTCAGGGTACTACATGAGGGTAGTTCGGAGCGAATCGTACGCTGCCAGTCGGGGCGCCCGCTCAGCAAGTACAGCAGGAAAATGAGGCTGTTTGCTAGCTGTTAAAAAAATATGAAGTTTGAATATCGAGATTCGGCAGCGAACAAAGGAAGCATTTTACATGGAGCTGAGTTGTTCACTTCGTGTCAAAGATCGTTCATTAAAAAATAGATTGCCAATTACTGTCCCTCTCAAATTAAGATTCAAATTCAAGCTCAAACTAGAATGCGATGAATGTTTAGTCGTTGTCGTTTTTGTGAGTTGTATGTTTAGACGTTCTCATGTTAAATCTATGCTGGGCATTCTTCTTAAATCGTGGGTTACGCAAGATTTACTCACTCCTCAAGAGCCCTTGGCTCGACGATAAACATATAAACTACTTTTTTAGGGTTCCGTAGCCGAATGGCAAAAAACGGAACCCTTATAGATTCGTCATGTCTGTCTGTCTGTCTGTCTGTCTGTCTGTCTGTCTGTCCGTCCGTATGTCACAGCCACTTTTTTCCGAAACTATAAGAACTATACTGTTGAAACTTGGCAAGTAGATGTATTCTATAAACCGCATTATGATTTTCACACAAAAATAGAAAAAAAAACATAAATTTTGGGGTTCCCCATACATAGAACTGAAAACCAAAAAATTTTTTTTAATCATACCAATACGTGTGGGGTATCTATGGATAGGTCTTCAAAAATGATATTGAGGTTTCTAACATCATTTTTTTCTAAACTGAATAGTTTGCGCTAGAGCCACTTCCAAAGTGGTAAAATGTGTGTCCCCCCCCCTCTAATTTCTAAAGTAAGAGGAGGAAAATTCTGAAAATATTTAGGATTGTAGAACGTAAAAAAAACTATCAACGAAAATTGGTTTCAATAAGATATGATGTTTAGTTTTTGAGATATGGGACTTTTTCATCAAACTGCAGCAGTAACTTTGTTTTTCATTAACATAATATGAAAAATCAATTTAGTTTTGCGGTTGAGTGGAAGTTTACTAACTAATACTACTAACTAATGAATGACAGTTCAAAATTTTGTTTGGGGCTATGGAACCCTGTGTGCGAGTAAGACTCGCACTTGGCCGGTTTTGGTAAGAACTGGAGCTAACATACCCGCCTAATTTATTGCATGACGTGTACTAATGTTTGAAAGCCAGTGCAATAATACCAGGAATATTTATTTGAATACCTAAATATTCGATAAAAAATTGACCAGTTTTGTAAAGTCCAGTCAGTAATACCTCAATATATGAGTAAGCTTACCGTCTCAATGCCAGCTGTAATAAAGTCAATGACTGCAGCTTTCTTGTCCCTCATATCTAGGGCAGGATTCTCCAGAATCTTCAGGAAAATTTCCTGCATGGCGTCATCGTCGGCAGTGCCTTGTTTCTTGTTCTTCGCTTCTTCCATCAGCTCCGATACTATCCTGCCAAAAATTGTTTTTGTTATTGCTTGACTGTGGGACGTCCAATTATTGCGGAAAAGAGAGTCCCAGAGTCTGGGAGTATGCAATCGAAATACGCATTAGGATATATTAACATAATGTAATAAACTACCTATTAAACAAAACGGATGTTATAAAAACTTCTCAACGAAGGTTTTGGCTAGACTAAACCTGAACTAATAACAAGACGTCAAGGTTGAAAGATTTTTTGTAAGTCGTTGCGCTTTTGTTGTTGATTCATCGAATGCACACGTGCTGAAAGTGTCTAGCCAGAAGCGTCTTGTATCAGTCACAAAAAGATTCGTAACCTTCCTCTATTTACTGAACAGAAAATCGGTCAAAGCTTAGAGGCTCGATTAAGGAAGGACCTCACTTTTTTATTAGCTCTGTCGACTTCAAGGCTACAATACATTAAGGTCTCCAAACTTATGCGTCATTTTCAATTTTTTCAAAGGGATGATTACTCTAAAAGAGCAAAAGCTTGGGACATCATTTTGAAACTAGCTCATTAATTATACCTATTCAATTTGAACTTGAACGATCAGTAAACAATAAGGTGCTCTATACTTATCTTTAGGTACACACTGTCCAATGTCACAGTATATAACAGACCTGTTTCATATAAAAACACTGTCCACGCATTGTGAGTAATAGCCCATCAATCACAAAGTCAATAACGTAAGTTGTAACTGCTATATTTACGCACTGCTTTATTATTAAGATAGGGGAACTAACTCACGTATGAATGGTTTCCTCGCTCTTGACAAATGTTCTGTAGAGTGTGGTGGGTGCAAACTTCCATAGGGGAGCGCCATAGTAGGAGTCTCGCTGAGCCCTGAAGTGGGCCTTCACGGCTGCTGCAAGCGTAGCCGCGCGACCCGACATCCAACGCTCCAGGAAACCTAGTCTTGAGCCCAGCATAAGGCCGCAGACCGCTGAAACAGTATGATCAAACTTTACTGTAGGAATTCTAGAACTGACAACTTCGATTGCAGTTACGGTGACGAACAGAATATCATATTATGTTCTGTGGTCTATATTATCTCTTCAGACTGCTACTGCGGTATTTCCCACCGATACGGGATTATACTGCCATATTGGTAGATTTTTTTACTGTAGAGAGTTACCAACATAAATGCATTGAAATGCACCCAAAACGTGATGTCACCTGAACTTTCGAACAGAAACTAGACAATGATTAGACAAAAAGAAAGTGGATATTCTTATTAGATACGAGTTGGTTTTTTTTTTCAAATAAACTTTTTGCATACTAAGTATCTGAATTAATTACAGGTTTGATTAATGTTTAAAACACAAGAAAACCTTGTTCAAAACGCCATGTGGACAACTTAAGAGCGTTTACGCCTCACGCCATTTCATACAAACTTTCAAGTCCTTATTTTCCGAAATGAGTGATCCGATTATAATGAAACTTCATACGCATAAGCAGGATACATAGGTTTAAAAAGTTACTAGAAAGCATTTTGAAAATGTCTGTTAAAAAAAAGAAAATTGTAATTTCTGTTTCTATGGATAATTTATAATCGGTCTAATTTAGCGGTAACACTATTTTTCTAAAATGTTTCTAGTAACTTTTTAGACCTATGTATCTTGCTTATGCGTATAAAGTTTCATTAAAATCGGTTCAATCATTTCGGAAAATAAGTGCATGAAAGTTTGTATGAAATGCCGTAAGGCGTAAACGCTCTCGATGTGAACTGATGTTTTCTCACGTTTAAAGATACGTTAAACCCACGTTGACATCTTAAAAAAAAACACTAAGTTTGAAAAGAATGCGCCATGGTTATCCAAAAATTAAAACACATAGTTTGAAAAGAATGTGCAATGGTTCTCCATGAATTCTCGATACTAAGAAATAATGTGACATTTGGAGTGAGATACGCGACATAGCTTCCGGTCATTAAGTGATAACACTAAACGCAGAGAATGGTTCTATGTAATCCGGAGTAGTGTACAATTTCATAATGCATTATTTTCTAATGTTGATCGTTGCATTCCTCGCAACGCACGCACGCGAGAACGTTGGCCGTCTAACGCTATTCTCTTCCACATATGACCCACATTCTTATCTAGACGAACATCATTTTCTCGTCACTATTATCGCAAGTCTATATTTAAGACCCACTGACTTTAGCATTTGAACTCCACGCGACAGCGCACGATTGATTTACGAGATGCATTTGTTTGATAAACACATTTCAAACTACAAGGCTGGAAGCACCTAAATAATAAAAATAATGGGTACGACTTGTAGAGTTTATGTGTGTATTTGTGGATAACGGGTCTCTTCAAATAAACACAGCTCTAACAATTAATAAAGTTTATTAGTATAACATAAAATATAAAATAAGCTAACAAAGTTACACTGGTGCGCGGCGCGAATAGAATTAGTACGTTCCGTTGCGTTAGTGGACGCGGACTGGCGAGGGCGACCGAGGGGCGCACCTCGCGCGCGGGTTGGAGGCGGCGGCGCGTCGAGCCGCTAGCCGTGCTGTTCGGTTTAACATCGTGTATCTTCGGATATACCGAATACATCCTAGTAGGTACATAGGCAAAGCGGCCGAACTGTAGGTAGAGTAGGCAGCTAGCCTACATCACTCCCCCGCTGAGACCGGTTCACGGTCGATAGTGAAAAAGGTGTCGCGGAAATCTTACGGTTCTACCGCTTCTTGTGGTGGTTTCCGGCTGCGGTAGTGGCGATGCTGCCTGCTGCGGCAGTGGCGATGCTGCCCGCTGCGGTAGTGGCGATGCTGGCGATGAAGCTTGTGACGGTGGTTGCGATAAAGGTGGTATTTTCGAGCCATCATTGTTGTTGGCCATGTAGGCTGGTTTTAGCCTATCAATGGTTACAGTTGTGTATTTCCCTTGGACGTCTATTGTAAAGGTTTTTGATCCTCTTTCTATGACTTTATGTGGGCCGGAATAAGGTGATTCTAATGACTTCTTTAAAGGTCCTTTCCGCAGGAAGACATGGCTGGCTGTGTTAAGATCTTTAGGTACGTAAAAAGTTTTCTCGCCATGGCCAGATGTTGATGCAGGTGAAAGTCTCGAAATATGTTTTCTTAACCGTGCTGCGAAGTCAGCTTCATCTACGGTGTGGAGTGTTATTGGTTTTATGAACTCACCAGGTAACCGGAGTGGCTCGCCGTACACTAACTCAGCTGAAGAGGCTTGTAGGTCATCCTTCCAGGCGCTCCTCATACCCAGGAGAACAAGTGGAAGTACCTCCGACCATTGCGCGTTGTTGTGGCACATTATGGCGGCTTTCAGTTGCCTGTGCATTCTCTCCACTAGTCCGTTGCACTGTGGGTGATAAGCTGTCGTGGGGCAATGATAGGCGCCTATGATCGACGACATGCACTGGAACAGCTGCGAGTCAAATTGTTTTCCTCGGTCAGTGGTTATTTTCTCTGGACATCCGAAGCGAGCGACCCAGCCAGAAATGAAAGCGCTAGCGCAGGTCTCCGCAGTGATGTCTGCTAGAGGGTAGGCTTCTGGCCATCGAGTATACCTGTCTACAGCTGTAAGGCAGTACCTGAAACCAGAAGAAAGTGGCATAGGGCCTATTATGTCCAGGTGGACGTGGGAAAAACGGTTGGAAGGAACAGGAAATAAGGAAAGAGGAGAGTTGGTATGGCGGGTTATTTTGTTGCGTTGGCAATCAGTGCATTGTTGAGCCCATGTTCTGCAGTCACGACGAATCTTAGGCCACACAAATCGTTCTGACACTAGTTTGACAGTAGCGTTGGGGCCTGGATGACTGAGATTGTGTAGGTTATTGAAGATTGCTTTTCGGAAAGATGGTGTGATGAATGGCCTAGGACGTGAAGTAGACTGGTCACAGTAAATGTAGGCATCCGTAGTTTTCACTCTTTCTAACTGTAACGCCGTGTTGTTTTGTAACAAACTCTGTAACTCTTGATCTTTTTCCTGTTCGTGTTGCAGTTCTTTGTAGTTGATGGTAGTATCGATGCTTTCCAATCGTGAAAATGCGTCGGCGACTACGTTGTCATTTCCTGAGATGTGGTTGATGTCTGTTGTGAATTGAGATATATAATCTAGATAGCGGTGTTGACGTGGTGAGCAGTTGTCTCTTCTTGTCGTGAAGGCGAATGTAATGGGTTTATGATCGGTGAACACTTTAAATGTTCTCGCTTCGACCATATACCTAAAGTATTTTATTCCTTCATGTATTGCGAGCAATTCACGGTCATAAGTGCTATGCTTTGTCTGAGCAGGAGATAACTTGCGGGAAAAGAATCCTAGTGGTTGCCAGCTGTCATTTATTTTTTGTTGTAAGACAGCTCCGATGGCCACGTCTGAAGCGTCGGTAAATAGTGCTAATTCAGCTTGTGGATCAGGATGCGAGATGAGTGTGGCTTCTAACAAGTTATTTTTGCATGCGTCGAAAGCTTTTTGTATTTCAGGTGTTATGGTGATGGGCGTCGTTCCTTTGATTTTTGGGCCACTTAAAGCTTGATTGAGAGGGCCTTGTATTTGGGCGGCGCCAGGGAGAAATTTTCTGTAAAAGTTAATCATCCCTAGGAATCTTCGTAACTCTTTAGCATTTTTAGGGAGGGGGTATTCCTGGATCGCCTTTACTTTTTCTGGGAGGGGACGTATACCAGCTGCAGATACGTGATAACCCAAGAAAGTAACTTCGCTAGCACCTAAGACGCATTTGTTGGTGTTAATTACGACTCCATATTTTTTTAATTGGTCAAATATTTTGGTCAAGTGTCCAATGTGCTCTGTCTCCCCTTTTGAAAACACGAGGATGTCATCTAGATATCCGAACGTGAAGTCTAATCCTTGAAGTATTTCATCTAAAAATCTTTGGAACGTCTGCGCAGCATTTCTCAAACCGAAGGTCATGGCGGTAAATTCAAAAAGTCCGAATGGTGTTGTCATCGCTGTTTTCTTAATGTCGTCTTCAAAAACCGGTATTTGGTTAAATGCTTTCACGAGGTCAATTTTGGAAAATATGGTGGAGCCTGACAGTTGGTATGCGAAGTCGTGGATGTGCCTCACTGGATACCGGTCAGGTATTGTACGTGCGTTAAGTTGTCTGTAATCGCCACATGGCCTCCAGCCGTCGTCTTTTTTGGGCACAAGGTGTAATGGGGACGACCAGGGACTTTCAGAGCGACGAGCTGTTCCATTTTGTACCATCTCCTCAAACTCTTTTTTCGCGATCTTGAGACGGTCGGGTGCCAAACGACGCGGTCGTGATGTTACAGGCGGGCCAGACGTTGTTCTAATGTGGTGTTTTGTATTGTGAATTGGTACATTTTGAGATCCAGCTGGTCTTGTTATTTCCGGATAACATCGTAACAAGTCGAGAAAAGTTGAATGACCTGTGAACATTTTCAACGACAGCAGTTCGTGTGATGTTTCGTGAGATGAAGGCGCGCCGACGGTCAAGTTTGTTATTGAGTCGATCAATTTCTGTTGTCTGCAGTCGACTAATAAATTATAAAAGCTTAAAAAATCGACGCCTATGATGGGCCTTGAAACGTCAGCAATAATAAACTTCCATGTAAACTCACGACGTAATCCGAGGTTAAGGTTTAGTTGGTATGTACCGTATGTAGGTATCGGAGTCCCATTCGCTGCGACAAGTTCGTAGTTACATAATTTGTTATTTTGCAGCTGATTACGTAGGTAGGATTTAGGGTAGGCACATACGTCTGATCCCGTGTCTACCAAAAACTGTATGCCGGTGCGTTTATCTGTGATGAATAGGCGGCCTTTACAAGTAGAGCAGTCGTCAGCCGCCATCACTGACTGCTTGTGCAGTTTTCCGGATGAAAATCACATGGCTGAATACATTTGGTGGCCTTTGCGCCAAACTTGAAGTGATACCAACATGTTGAGTATTTTTTCCTTGACTGCGATCGGTTTTGGCGGGATTTTGAGCGGTGTTCGCGTTTATTTGATCGGCTTGGGCGGGAACGGTCATTGACCTTTTGCGTAAGTTCCTGGATTTGCCTCGTTAGCTCGGTCATTTGTTTGCACATTATATTATTATCCATCTCACTCACCCCATGTGTTGATGTCGCTGCAACTTGATGAGCTCTCGGCACGACATCATGTATTCTGTCGGCGAGATCAGCGAGCGCATCGAGACGCACGGTTGCCTGCGACGCGATTATAGACTGTATGTGGGTGGGCAGGCGGCTTGACCATATTGTTTTTAAAAATTCTTCAGGAACTTTCGGACCAGCGAGGTGTTGCAGGTGTCGGAGGAATTGCGAAGGCTTCCTGTCGCCAAGTTCTTCGTGTGTCAGCAGTTGGTGCACTTTTTTCTCGCGGGATTCTGAGAGTCGCTTAATGAGCTCTGCCTTCAATATCCCATATTTATCGGTCGCTGGTGGATTCACGATGATATCTTCGACCTCTGCTGCGTAACGTGGATCGAGATGGCTGACGACGTAATAAAACTTTGTTGTGTCCGCCGTAATACTGGATATCGCGAACTGTCCTTCAATTTGTGCGAACCAAATCGCAGGCTTCTCCGGCCAAAATGGCGGGACGCGCACACCTACACGAAAAACATCTCGCGATTCAGTCCCTTCCGCATTTTCCTTCACGAGCTCAGCATCATTCATCGTGCCTGTCATTAGAGTTATCCTTCACTATAATAATAGTTTATGAGTCCACGTATTTTACACTGAACTATGTACTGTTTAGGTAGCACTTGTTGCACGTGTTAACTTGTCGGGGTCACCACTGTAGAGTTTATGTGTGTATTTGTGGATAACGGGTCTCTTCAAATAAACACAGCTCTAACAATTAATAAAGTTTATTAGTATAACATAAAATATAAAATAAGCTAACAAAGTTACACTGGTGCGCGGCGCGAATAGAATTAGTACGTTCCGTTGCGTTAGTGGACGCGGACTGGCGAGGGCGACCGAGGGGCGCACCTCGCGCGCGGGTTGGAGGCGGCGGCGCGTCGAGCCGCTAGCCGTGCTGTTCGGTTTAACATCGTGTATCTTCGGATATACCGAATACATCCTAGTAGGTACATAGGCAAAGCGGCCGAACTGTAGGTAGAGTAGGCAGCTAGCCTACAGACTCATTCGCTGATTGCCTTATTCTATCGCTCTCAAGTGTTATGAATGATAAGTATGTGGTGAAAACGCCAGCCTCTGTATCGTTCTCTCTCTTGCTGATTTTATACTTTATGCTCTGATCGTAATCACTGCTTGGCATGTCACCGTTTACTAACCAACTATTTAAAGGTCTAGAGCATCCATTACTAGAGATGCATTGTTTTCATATCAGAGGATTCGTCTTCGTCAAAAGTATCGTTATCATTTTTTCAGTCAATAGACGTCCTCTACTTGGGACATAAAATACCTCCATCGTGGATGCATCTGACATAATTTGTACTAAAAAGCTTTCTAAACTCATTAGTTTAAAGTTAATAACGTCGTGAGTAGACAACGTCGATGAGCAATAGTTAACGTTTGTTTGTTTGTTGTCAACTTGTCACTAACGCAACTTTTATCTTAAATTCCAACACACGTGTGACTCACGCTTGCTCAATGTCTACACATTAGACGTCAGACGATCAAATTATCTAGTAGGGTCAATACCAATTGACTATGATTCTTTCTCAACTCCGCTTAAAATTTCATCAAATTTCAAATGGGTGGTAGAGCATCTCGATTACACCAATTTCCGCGTCCTTTAGATTAAAAGTTTGCAACTATGCATCTGCCTGTCAATCGCTTCCTGCCGTATTCATGTGCTATCTGATGGTGGCTTATCATAGAACCCTATCGGATCCTAGCAGCGGACAAATATAAAAATAACTACAGAATGTTTTACTTACACTCCAGTCCCATCCTGTTGGTCAGTTGATCAAAGCCAGCGACGGTTCCATCGCTCCGGCGACAAGACTCCAGAAGTATGAGAAAGTCATCACAAATGTTGTTCAGCTCGGGAAGGAAGCCCTGCATTGTGTTGGGACTTGTCAGCTCCGCGGTCAGATGCCGCCGAAGATGATACCATTTTTCTCCTTGTCTGAAAAGGTTTTGAAAAGTTGTCAGAATATGACAAAGACGCTCCGTCTTTGTGATTGTGATAAGAGATAGAGAATTCGGTCCTGATTAGTCATAACTACCACATTGATTATGATAAAATTATCCTATATGTGATTAAACCTTATCATATCTAGGCCATAACAGATTTGGTTTTTGGTCAGACGGTTGTTACCCGTGAGAACTTACCCTGTTATCCCGAAAATAAATCATTACATAAAATCTCAGATTGTAGTGTCTACTTGCCCGCCTGCCGTCATATATTTTTTTACGTCCATTGCGAAACTCACGAGGTATCATAAAGTTGAGCCTTGACCGTGCGTCTTTTCGACTATTATTACTATTTATAGTTACGTGTAACCTAGCCAGATCTTAAACTGTTGTTAGCTATGAATGTATAACTTCACTTAGACCTTGAAAGATCTACCTGCCAAATAAACGTGATGGTTTTATAAATTACACGCTAGTGAATTAGGCAATAAAAGTTAGGCACACTTGGTTATTTCCTTGTATCTAATTGTAACCTTCTTCATTTTAACTTCAATTCACAAGCATACATTTGCTTACAAATGTGGGCGTTGACGCAGAATTTATCTTTAGAGAGCATCATTAATAACACTATTTCAAATTAATGTGGTTTATGATCATGATCTAGCATCTGTTTCATACGATATAGATCCTATCATTTATTCCTATTTGGTGCCCAAGGTTCCAAAGTATATATACAAATCCGTGATACGACCTGTCGTACTGTATGGATCGGAATGCTGGGCAGTGAAGAAGACGGATGAAAAAAGATTGCATGCAGCAGAGATGAGAATGTTGAGATGGATGTGTGGAGTGACTAAAATGGATAAAGTTAGAAATGAGCTTACAAGAGGAAGTTTGAAAATGGCGCCTGTTACCGAAAAGATGAAAGGGAGTCGTCTGTCTTGGTATGGACATGTGATGAGGAGGGTTGGAACACATGTGATTAAAAGATGGATGAATATAAATGTGAATGGATCGAGAGGGAGAGAAACACCAAAGAAAAGATGGATGGATTGTGTGAAAAATGATATGAAGGAAAAAGGAGTAAATGTTAGCATGACGAATGACAGAGGAGAATGGAGGAAAGAGACGTGTTGCGCCGACCCCAAATAAAATGGGACAAAGGCAGGAAGATGATGATGGTTACAAAAGGATCAACAAGTTAGATTGCAAACAACAAATTATATTGCAAATTAAATTTGTGAGGCATTGTTCAAAATTATGATGAAAATGTTCGTATTATCGCCATAGACTTCTTTTACAGGAAATGGCAACATTGCAACGTCATTCAACTATAGTGCCAATGTAACTGCGCAGTTATATTTGAAATCGACGTGACTAGACGTACAAAGCATTGCCAAAATATCACGAGCACAGGACACAATGGTAATGTAGCCCCGAGAGTGCCCGCGACTCGAGGTCAAGCCACCCGCTGTGAATGAATGCTTGCTTACTTAAAAGATAACCTAGTCTAACTAGGTATCTATGTCAATTACTCTCGACTTGAAATACGAGATGATTGACGTTATCTATAATCGGGCCGTCAACTTATTTATAACCTTCTCGGACATCTAAATAAAGCACTGTATAGCACAAACCTTGAGATTAAAGTTGTTTTAAAGTAAGACAGACGCTGACACGGGGTAATGCGATCATTATGTTACATCTACCTACCCACAGAAAAACTCCTAGTTAATGCTTGCTCCATGTATATGGTCTATAATCACATTAATATTAATGGATTGCTTTTGATTAGGTACCGATACTCCCCCTGTTAGTGATGAGGTCAGAGGTCGACCAATTTCAAGCTGATTGAATCCGAAAGCCCTTCGAAGATCTCATCGGGCTCTTTTCCAATTTATTGAACGAGAGGTCTACTTACTCATTAACAAGTCCAGTGGAGGCATATCTGTCGGGTCTACTCCTGCGGTAGACCTGGACGATCTCGGTGGGTGGACGGTAGGGTCGTTTGGCGGGCGCCCGAAGAACTACCTCCAAAGCTTCACGCTCCGCGATGGACACCACAGATGCACCCCCAGGAGTCGTCTCCACGAATACCGGCCCGTAACGCCTGAACATGTCTGTGTGCAAATCTCTCATTGTGACCGTAAACTAGTTTATACATTATAATAAAACAAGATAGCGAAAAGCTTTAGAGAAAGCTTAAATCAATATTGAGACGAAAGGGAGAGAAGGAATCGACACGTTTCCAAAATGGCCAAAATTTTCGCATTGATGTCGCAGCTTTGGTAATTTCGATCTAGACTGAGAGGCTAACAAGTTATCATATTTAAAGTAGCTCTTCTAAAACATTTAAAGTTACTTTGCATTCCTCAGCGAAACAAAAACAAAAAAGTCGCAAGATTTATTAACTCTAGAGTAAGGGGATAATTAATTACTATGCTTTTGTTGTTTGTTTTGTAATTAGTGCTGTTTTGTTCCTCATCCTAATTGCTTGTTAATTATAATGTAATCGAAATAGCACAAACAGTGAACTATAAATTCATCTTCTCAAAACTAGATCAAGTTATTTATAGCTGACATCGGAATTACTTATTAGTCTCAAAACCTAATTATGTTTGTATCATGATCTAATTATGTTTGTTCCGTGATCTAGAATTCCAGATTACAACGTCTAGACAATTGTGACCAGAAAAGATTCATCAGCCATTGGCACTGGCACTATACTCGGGGGACATTTTCATTCGTGGATCTACCTGTTATGCTCTCAGTCAGCGGAAAATCAATACCCTGGTAACCTAGACATCTAAATAACTTATGCTTATATTTATATAAGGCCTTACAGTGGTAAATTCTTGGCTTGCTAATAAAAAATGCTTGTTGTTGCTTTTGAAGTTTTGCTTGTTTATTGTCGTTGCTTGGCTTGAACTACAAATAGACTTGCTTATTGAATTGGTCTAGCTAAAATGTTGCTATTTTATTGATGCTTGCTTATACAAAACGCTTGTCTATTGTTTGCTTATTCAAGTGACAATTACTGCTTGATAAAAATAAAGAGAACCGCTTGAAAACGATCAATGCTTTTAAAATCTCACCTTCATAAGCTTCATGTAGTTTGTTCATCTTATATCTACTCCAGAACAGCCACCGCGTACCCAAGAAGGGTAGTGCTTGCGGTCCGGGCAGGCGGGTGGACTGCTTGCCATCAGCTGCTCGCGCAGCGAGTGCTGTCGCTGCTACCAATACCAGGATCACTGCCAGCACTAGCGTCGGCACGTAGGACCAGTCCACCAGTGGCGGCGGCGTGCTCTGCGTAACCAAAAGAAAACAACATGTATGTAAGTAAATTAAATAGAAATCTCTATTTGTGAACAAAAAGTGAACATGGTTTCTAGTAAATATCCGTCATAAGGATTGTTAGCTGAAACGGGTAGAGGTTGGCCTTATCAGCAAACTTTGCAGACTAGTTTCATGACCGGCACTTAAATTAGACGGCTAGATCACACATGAGAACGCTATAATGCTACTTGAGGTATTTTGAGATTCTCTTAAATCTTACATTCTTCCCAATCGTTGCTTATGCTTATGCTTACCATACACCACACTATTTGCTACTTCCCACCTAATGATAAAAAGTTCCAAATAAGTTTATTGACCGCACTCGAATATTTGTGTACCTACCTACGTCGATTCTTTTAAATATTTTAGCCAATATCAGCTTCTCAAATCTTTGTTCAAGTTCAAGTTTTGGCTTTAAGATTTTGTTTGGTATCGTGGTCGTTGACCCCGTGTATGGCCGCGCTGCGCGGCGCGTGCGTCGAGTGTGCGGACTCGACGCCCGCGCCGCTCGCCGCTGGCACAACGTTGACGCGTCGCTCTTGACATTGGCGTTTACGTAACTGTCTCTCGTTACGTAACATTACGCGGCCGCAGGCACCGGACACGGCGTCAACGGCCGACCATCTCGCAGCTCACTACCTAACTGCACTCAGTGACAGCTTAATATGTCAGAAAATATGTCTCGAAGTATCGAGCGACTCTGGTGGCACAAGTTTTTATTGCCATTTTAACGGATCCCGCATTTCACAGGAATTCTAACTGGTACTGGAATTTAACGGGAGTTCAACTTTCACAAACCTGTCGCGAATTGTCAATGACTTTGATATTACATTGCAATGCAAAAAAAGGTACTATTTACGGCAATTGGTATCGAACGCAAAGAGAGAATTGATTTTTTAATGTGAAGACCGCGGGGCATGTTGCAGAAGCAAAATGTTAGGCATAAATTACGAGATTTACCTACTTATCTAAGTATATTTTTTTATTTTAACCCTCATAAAATATTCGAGGCAAAAAAAACTTAATAAACAACTTCTTTAAGATGTTTCCTTTCACTACAAAGTAATATTTATTACCGTTCATATACATGAGGTTCATGCATGGCTGCTGTACGGTCCTGCATAACTAGTCCGCTATAGTACAGATACAAACATAAATAACTACATATACGCAGAATACGCCTTGTTGAAAATTATTCTTATCCTTCGTTGGTATTAAGTGCAGAAGGTAATTAATGTAAGGTTTGTTCAGTTCACGGTTAACTGAGATAAATTAAGATATTTACTAATTTGAACCGGAGACTCAATAAACGAGATAGAGAAGACGTTGACAGTTTGTCAACATAGTTCAGCTAAACTAATGAGGTTATAACCTTGTTGACTAGTAACGGGTCACACTAGAAATTTAGTTAACGTTTCTCGAGCTGCGTTACACCATCAGACCTTATATCCAGATTCCAGAGCAATCCAGCTAACTTTTTTAGAGGGTCCTATCAGAATCTTTATTTGTTAAACATAGGTATATCTGACTTTTCTCGTAATTCGCCTCATACTCGTTTACAGAAAGTTTAGGATCTGCTGAAACAGGCCATTAGTCTTAGAGGCAAACCTCTATCATCGGTATGAGAAAAAAATCACGAGCCTTGATAATAAAAAATCGTATGTAATTTAACATTGGCGTCGACGTGGGGAAGTTTTTCATAGCGCTCGCTACTTAAATGCTAATTATACCTTGCGTCGTACATGGAACCACTGGGTCTGCTAACGTGGCCCACATACAAGAAAATGCTTACAATGTTAGTAAGTATGTATCGATTAGCCAGTTTTTCGCATGGTTGCTTCATAGTCTTCAATTGCCTTACTTCAGCTGGGGAACGTTTCTTAGCATTCCTTAGGCTAACAGCTTCATAAATATACCTCATAAGTACCTATGCTTAAAAGTCGGCCAAACAAATAATTGTTTTTGTACTGTCGGTATTTTACTAGACGCTTACCTTTTTCCAACTAATTACCAAGGCTGAATAATTTCTTTGACCTTTTGTGTCAATAGCATTTATTTGGAAACCTTTTATTACCCACGTGAAGCCGAAAAGAATAAAGTAACATCAAGACGTAGGTAGGTTTAAGTATCTAGTGTTCCTTAGAGCCTTTGCATTACATATATTAGGTACCTACTTCGTCTGATGTAGGTTGCTTTGGACAAGCGTACGGAATCGCGCACCACATCACAGCTTAAACCTTTTACTTCAACAGAATAAAATAATATAGCCTGGTTAATTCTCATGAACTTGTAACGTCACTTTCTACACAAATACTCTCTCTAAAAATTAATAAAACTGGTTAAAGTAATGAGTAATAAACAGACGCAACCCCAGACAATGACTGTTCTTCATCGCATTACCTGTGATTCTTAATCGATTTACTGGAGCATACACTAAATAGCATTTGAATTACAAATAAGTTGTTTATGTGAATAATGCGAATCAGTTCGCTCAGGTGCGAAGTGATGTGGAATGAACTTAATGCAAGTTGAAGGACAGTTCAGTTTTAACAAAGACGTTGGCATAGCTTTGGGTTGACGCGTTGTACAGAACGAGATAAGATAAAACGGTTAGTAATCAAATAAATAAACAGTGTATCCCCTGTTTCTAGTATCTCTGCATCTCAAAGTGCTCTACATAGTCTACATTCGGTAAACAATCCCTCAAGGGCGCCCGACCTATTCGTCATTCGAAACAATATCAGACGGAGCCAATTGCGCAGCTTCCAGTCTTGCATTTTCTGAACGTTCGGTTCAATCCTTAATAATTATACGTCTGATTACAGTTAATAAAAATAATCTGTAGTCAAAATAATTGTGATTATACCGGTAATGCAAATGACTCGCCGGTGATTGTCAGAAACTAGTATTGAAGCAACACATCGACATGTTCATTGAATCGACATCGACAGACACAAAGTCATCATTAAGCTTCATTTCAACATATCATTTATTTCTTAGTGCAGTACGATTTACTGAACCTACGAGAGCTTAACGACTCTAGGCTCTACCATTGAGGTGACACCTAGTATCGAGTTCGAGAAAATTATAATACTTATACATCCCAACAGGATATTTAATGCCTATGACCTATGCAATTATGCATCTTGATTACGTAGTAGATTCAAAACATGTTTGGAGTTCAAAAAATGCGAAAAACTTATTTTATTTAAAGGTATGACCTTTAAATAAAATAAGTATCTCGCTTTTTTTTCATTCGTCAGTTAAGCCACAAATATACATATATTTTAAGCATTTTTCTTCACAGTTATCGTTGTGTCAACATATCGGCTGGTAAACATTAAAACCTTCCTTGTATTTTTGCAAAATATTTTGCCAAATTCCCCGTCGCTTGCTACCTACTCTGCACGTGTGGCGGAAATGAGTATTTTGTAAACAGATAACATGAACACATCCTTGCTTTTAATATTAGTGTGTCTGACACCCAACCATTTGCTTATAAATGACGAATTAACTTAATAAAGTGGAGATAACTTGTTCGAACGTTTAGTGTTTCTTAGGCACTTGACAAACGGGGGCCAACTAGTGGCCCCCGGCCACCGTAGGCGCGTGCCTGGGGACGGTGAGTAATAGGCTAGCTCACCGTCCGTCCGTCTTATGACGAGAGGCCGTGTCAACGGCGCGTTCATGTTCCACGTCGCCTCAAGGAGATGTCAGAAAATCAGAAAGGGTCCGAGACGGCCGATGCCTGCCAGGGCTTCAGGACG
Source organism: Cerastis rubricosa (assembly GCA_949152445.1). Classification (NCBI taxonomy): domain Eukaryota; kingdom Metazoa; phylum Arthropoda; class Insecta; order Lepidoptera; family Noctuidae; genus Cerastis; species Cerastis rubricosa. Next base: position 10,201,599 of record OX424547.1, read on the forward strand.
GGTCCATATTGGCTCACCTAAAGTTCTTTACCCGAAATTGATCTTCCTAACGACTTGTAATCCGAATGATCATTCTTCCTAAAATTTTTCATCCTAAAGTTTTCATTTATACTATTGGTAGTGCTACCGGCGATGTTCATAACACTCATGTTTCCGAAAATTGTAATTAATAATATCATTAATGTAAAAAATTTAAACTCCTACTGTTTTTTATCATAACTCTTTTATCCCTAAACATAATTACCATAATATTTTCACTGATACTCAGATAGAAACATTTACCAAGTGTAATAAAAATATATGTGGGTAGAAGATGATATTTATAGTTTTAATTTGGGTGGGGATAATCCCCACCCAAATTAAAACTATAAATATCATCTTCGACACTCTGACCTAATGGTCAGAGGGTCGTTTTGGGGGCACTATGAAAAAAATACTTAGACAAATTTTGCGACCAATTACGAGGTAGCGCTCGCCGGCCGCTGCCGCGGCACCGCTCGCTTCGCTCGCTCGGCTCGCGCGTAGTTGGTCACAGTTCTAACCTAACCTAACCTATGGATATCTTTCCAGGTACACACCGCAATAAATAAAAAAGTAAAAGTTACGCAAAATCAATGTATATAATACTGATTATGATGAATAAAAATAAATCTAAAGAAAAAAGATATGACTTTGAATAATAGTGTAAAAGATGGTTATGTTGAGAAAATATAGGAAAACAAATAAAAGTATAGTAGATGTTAATTGCTACTGACATTATGAAGTTGAATGCTTCGGAATTATGAACATTAGAGACAGAGTAGTTAGGAATTGCGATTGTTAGGATGAAAAATGTTAGGAAGAACATTTTCGGATTTCCAATTATCGGAGTTGAAAATTTAGGTGAACTTTGGCGCACCCCTTCAGGACTGTTAGAAAGAAATACCATGGCCCTGGAATACAAAGGGCTAAGAAGGTACGTGGATGGGTTTTAGTCTGTACAAGTCTGACACTCCCTTACGCTCCGCCCAGGGCGGGAGGGGACATTTGATGATTTCCCATCCGTATACAGGCAACTTACGTATAAAAGGCACTTGACAAGACATTTTTTATTTATTCGAGGTTATCTGAAGAGAGAGAAATTGATAAAGTATCTTTATGGTCATGTTTATCTATAACGTTTCTGATTCAACAAAAAATATTTAGTTAGGTTGGGTCAAAAAACTCGTAAAATTCCCTGCTGATTTTCCCCGGTTTCAATGTCGTTTTCGTGACTAAATGTTTTTGGAGTTTACCTAGCTACGTACTTCTTAATTTTTGGACTTATATTTAAAGATAATAAACTGATCTACTTTATAATTATACACTTAGAATAATACCTGTTCATCAATCGAAATATTTTTGAAGTTTTCAAAAAAGTCAATGAAACACGTAGGTACGTGCTACGTCGGGTGCTAGTAAATGATCATTGATTGCCTTATTATATTATATTAATATCTACGTAGGTAATCTATTACCTACGTAGATATTCAATGAATGTATTTACATTGATCGCTATTATATCGATGTGTAATGCTACGCTATCAAAATTTCATCACAGCTTGCACTTTTCCAATATTTATTGAAACGTCTACAAATATGTAGGTAGAAGCAAACACTTGACATTGGATAAGACACTATTTCTAGATGTCCTCACTGCGTACCTAGCGTATGTACTTACTTACCCAGGTGACGAAATTTATGCACCTACTTGTAACACAATAACAAATAGATCCATACCTACGCTAAGTTATTATCATTCTTATATAACTCTATAATCTCTCTTTTAATTAAAACCTTTTCTTCAATGTTTAAACAAATTAAACTGGAGTCATAAGGTTATCCTGTTTTGTTTAAAGAAAGACTAAAAATAAATGGCCTCAAGCCCGAAATGTGTAGGAAAAATACGAACGAAGTCTTTTAATTTACCCTTAACCAAATGTATTACTATCACATAAAATTTTAAATAAATTGGAAATGTTGAAACCACCTAAGATACAGAACACTAAAAGAAAATAGCCAGTCTCTCTACCTACCACCACCAGATACTGGAAAGACCACCTGCAATAAATATTTGCAAAGACAAAAGCAGAGGAAGAGCGTTCAGATGAGCTGCGTTGTTAATTTTGGTGATGCACATTTTTGTAAAAACATCTTTAATATCAATTCAAGAACAGGACTAGGAAGCATAGATTAATGAAGCTTTTTTTTTTAATTCTGACTGGTTTAGAAGACATTGTAACCGATTCTCTTCTTTCAAATTATAAAAAGTTAAGCTTACAGCTTGCTTATCTACCCTTAGATATATTTTATCAGATCACTTTGGCCTTAGGTTAAATCCCTTCTATAATTAGCTTGAAAACTTGGTTTTCTTCAGTCAAGTGTTAGGGACACGAGAATTATATATACTGACTTTACGAAGGGAAAATATAATTAAAAACTGTTTTTTTTTTGTCGATTAATTTGAGTTCATAAATTACGTAACAATGGTTATCGTTACCAGTTACGATTCCCTTGCGTATTAAAAACTTTGTTTTTCTATTATCTTCCTAATTAATAGGCTTGTAAATAAAATTCACACAATTCGTCTTGATTGACACGTCATGCTGCCGTTGTAAGGTCAATGAATTAAGAATGATACACAAGCCTTGAAACGATAATATTGTAAGAGTAAATAATAAAAAATCTTATGTAAACTGAGTAGGCATAACATGTGTAAATAATAAATGTGTAAGTTGTGTCTACATTACTACATAATTATTTTTAGCCTTAATGTGGTTTAGGTTACGTTAAATTGAAACTAAGTCATCACGAGTTTATACCAAGTTCAGTACATAAAGCAAGTTAGAAAAACAAATAAGCAATGAAGACCCAGACACGAAGATAAAAAATCGATCGTGCCACAATCGCCAAACTAGGTTCGTTGCATTTCAGACTTCCTTCCTTTGTGATATTTCAGCATTGACGTCATAGTATCTGCGTGCACTTGCAACTTGGACATAATTTACATAACGCCGCGAAGGGAGGAGTCCCGTCACGTTGTCAGTTGCGTCGTCTCTTCCGCGTTTATTGAGGCCGGTTCACGCGGTTCATCGTCGCTATAATTGATTGCACTCCCTCGCTCCTTACTCCCTGTTACTGCGAGACTAACTTGCATCCTTAATGTTCATCACTTATCGACATCGAAGCGAAGTACTTTGGACCTATCTGTGGCGGTTTATGTGAAGTATGGTGCCGATCTGTATAAAACTGTTACTGTATGACAAGTTGTCTGCGGTGCAGCGGTGTTTTGTTTCATCAAGTTTTCTGCAAGATTGTTGGTAGTGAAGAGTCTCGAATAGACTATAGTTATGCCAAAATATTTATCAAGATATATTTTCTTTTTCCAAATCAAATCAAAAGCCAATCGATCAAATCAAAATCATTTAATTCATGTAGGCCAGTTACAGTTACTTTTGAATAGTCGAACAACAATAAAAATTAGGCTACAATCCTAATCACAAGACATAATAACTGTGAAAGTACTGTAGTTGCCCATTCCAAAGCATAGATCTCTATGGAGAAGAATGGGCAAGAAACTCCATCAGATCAGATGAGCCATACTTGGCTATATTTGATACTTAGTACAATGTTATAAAAGTACAAAAGTATTCAGTAAGCAGTCCAATTTTGCCAAAACGAGATCCGTTTATCATAGATCGTCTGACAGGCGGATCTTGGTGTATTTTCTCCTCATTATTTATGGACGAGTAGTGTCAATCGTCTTATTTTATTTTTTAAAGATCAAAGTGCCAATTAACCAGTGTTATATTGATAAGCAAATAACTATTTTGAATAACACGATGAAAAGAAGAAGACGCTGGGAATAAATTACATGATCTGCTACTTGAATATATTATTATAGGTTTTATGTACCCTACGTCTAGTGGACCCAAGGGGTAGTAGTATAAACAACCTAGATTGTTCAATTCAAGACTGAAAAGTCAAAACAGACAGCCAGATCGGCTAAACTAAGCAGACAACATGCCCCAGCCGTAAACGACTAGACGCTCTACAAATGTAAGCACAGAACTGTCTGTGCCTACCGGCTAAGTTTATATTCAATAAACATAACTTGAAGTAGTGATCATAGCTTCCTTCTCCTTCAACCGACTTCTGCAACTCCCGGATCAATACACAGCGGTTATTCTACGACCTTTCACTGCAAAACTCTTTTATTTGCGGCTGAGAATGTGGACAATCTGTTGGTATACGTAATTTAATATACGAATTGTTTCAACTCCTCGATAGCGTCCTCAATACCATTGCAATTAATTTATATTTTAAGACCCAATTCAAGGTTTCCGACGAATGAAAGTCATTGAACGCATTAAATTCAAGATTTTTGGTATTCGGTAGTTTTTCAGATCGATAGGAACCACTTATGCTAATTTCGCACGAAAATAACAGTGACATTAACGACGCTGGTGTCTGCAGGCCAATACTTAGCTAAAAGAATTCATTTGTCATTGAGATGCGTTGGGATAAACTATGGATCGAGTTCATAGTGTATTAGTGTATGACAGTTGATATGACATTCATTGATGAGTTCAATGAAATATCAAGACGACTGTGAGCTGTCTGTGAGGTTAAGAACTTTCAGATCAAACATAATTGGAGATTGTAGGTAGACTGGTATAGATAGTGTGCTTCCCTGCAGAGCGCGATGGCGCGGGCGGCCGAGGGCGGCGCGCGATTCGTTTTGCTCCCCGAAGGCCGACCAGTCCCGGTCGTCTCGCCGCATCGGATATGTGTCACTATAACACTATACATACGTCTGCTTCCCTTCGTGTGACTTCCACACTCACTTGATATTAAGACAAAAAGATTCTGTGGACTGTGACCCTGAACTTGCCGATCACATTTCGAATATTTGGTGCAGAAAGACATTTTTTAGATCAACTATAACGCTAGTAACTTATTCAAGGACTGACTACTCATGCTTACGAGGACTGATTTGGTGATATTTTCTGCTGATTACGAGATTTACTTGCTAGCAAAATGTATTGATTGCATATATCATAGATAAATATATGTCAGACTATGCTCGTATTATTACGTAGATATAATTAATTTAAATCTTTAAGGTCAAACGAACTTCAAAACTACTTTTGTGAACAGCTTCGTTTGAACTATACCAGTTGTCCACATTTTGAAATGCTACAAAACTACGCAGAAATTTTACCAGATTTAATATAGTCGATGTAAGCAAGCAAGCATCAACAGAAACAGGAAAACAGACATAAAACCATCGTAGAAGTCAATCAAAGGCAATAAACTACCTTCTATTGATTGAGAATATCAATGAGCAACAATTTAGTTATATATTTTTGATTCCCAAAATCATGTAGGCATCCCAACTGCGTAGGCCAAGTTTAACGGCCACAATACAGCGCTATTATTTAAAAACATTATATTTTATCTAACCAACAAAGAGCGTTTCTAATCTTATCAAAACAAAAAACAATAACATTACAATATATTTAATTGAATAATAAAAAACGTGTCCTTGTATGAGGTTCAAGGCGAGCCGTAGGTCGAAGGCAAGCGCGTCATCGCCGATACAAAATTTTGTACAGACGATATGGTTTACGACCCGACTCGGCAATCCATTATCATACTAATAGGGTAGTTTTAGCCAACTAACCAGTTGGGGAAGGCCATCGATACCGCAAAAGTGAAGCAGTAAAAAACAAAATCACAAAGTGCGATCATATGTTGGTGGTTTTATCGGTGATCGAAAAGGAGCTATGGATTTATTACGGGCATATATTATAATTAGCAGACTTATTTAATTAGTAAGGTATAGTGTATGTGATGTATTTGTTTTACCTATTAACACTAACACTTTAACTTAGCTCACAAACTTTTAAATATAAATTTCTTGCTACAAATCTAAAACGTACCTAAGTAAAATAAAGTCGTGATGTTGTTACATCCAATGTCTTTCAAACTGAAACTAATATCATAAGCATAACCCAATATAATGTGCTGTTAATCTATACAAATAAATAAAATTGAGGTGTCTGTTTGTGATTTCATAATAACAGCTTTATAACGGAATACATATGAAAGTATTTACGGTATTTATAATATTTTTTTTGGTCTCTGTTTGTCTGTTTTCTCCGGCTAGTCTCCGAAACGGCTTGACTGATTTTGACGTGACTTTTCGGCTAGCAGATAGCTGATGTTATGAGGCTAACTATGAGGGTAACTTAGGCTACTTTTAGTTAAAAAACAATTAGGGTTCCGTGAAAAAACGCTTGCATAAACAAAATCATTCGATACAAATTGGGAAGACATTTTTATAATTATTTCACGCGAACAAAGTCGCAGGTAACGTTTAGTTCGCAATAAAATGATAAATAGGTAATGGGGCAACCTATGATGTAATACTATAAATTAATTGTAACCATCAAAGTCTCTAGATATTTGAGACAGGGTAATAACGCTGATGAACATCCGGTCACGGCTCTCAACACATGTTCGACTGTGAACTGTCGCACGTGATACCACCAAATATCAACCGTTTTTAGCACAAAACTCCTTTAACTTGTTTTCGACCACCAGAAGTCATTTAAACAACGTTTGAGCTAATGCAAGTTCAATACTAAAAATAAAACGAAACACATTCACTGTTTACTAAATCAATCTTGTGCGACCAACTAATATCGTTTAAAACCTCGTTCGCAATTATTCTTAATTAGTACTGGGTAAAAAATTAACCTTGAATCAGAAGCAGGAGTAAGCGACCGATTGAATATTAATATATAGCGATGAGTGAACAAATGCTGAATATGCAACGTCTCGGTCAGGCAGTCTCACGCACTCCTGAAGCTGCCGAGAACGCTTGTTTGGCAATAGGAACCGACAGCAGCGCACTGCACCACAATATTACTAGGTACGCCTCAACACTCGGAGAAAAACTCATACTCAGCCCCATCAATCGTACCCAGAGTTTTCCTCACTCCGATTAAGCAATCCAAGTTTCTTGATAGCAAAAACTAAAACAAGAAATCCCACTGCGAAACAAGAATCGTCTGCCGATGCCGTTTCAAATTGAATTTCGAACACAAAAGCTTTCGTGAAATCCCTATTCATTAAGAAAAGACTCCAGCATGTAGTTAATTCTTATTAATGAAGTAAAATGTGGGCTAACTCTAAATATAGGTCGCTATTTGCATTTTAATTACTTATATAGTTTCTGCAAAGGTCAGAAACTATCAGCCAATTACCAGCCCACGAAGGAAGTTGTGAACTTTACGAAAGTATTTCAACCGTAACTATAGTTATGGATGAATGTCCACTTTACTTAATTGTTAGCAGTAGGTCCTGCATTGTCTACGTGAATTAAACACTGTTCCTTAGTACTTTTCTTTTTAAATGCTTACCCAAGCAAAAATTCTATAAATTAATTGCGCCTCTTAAACCAAACTGCACCCATTTAGCGAACACTTTGGTTTTCTTATTCTTTTCACAGCGTATAGGGCAAATTTTACATACAACAATTTTAACCTTTTTTCGCGTCATTCGTCGGAAGAAAAAACATCTATTAAAAATTAACTTGCAACATAACTTCTCCAAAACACGCAAGCTAGGCGTAGCGCTTCATAATTCGCAAGAAAAATATCTGAATAATGTATATTTTCTACTTGCAGCCGTAACTTCTTACACTTTATGCTTCGGCTGGATCTTTGTGTCCGGGATAAAGCAGAGAAAACTAGGCACGTAAATAAAATAAATTTCACTAGTCATAATGTTATATTGCTAAATAAAAACTCGTTCATATTATGATAGGTAAGTAAGTATAGTACCTACTACTTTCAATCTATTCTGGATCAGGCAAGCATTTCAGAAGTAGTTTATGAATTAAGTGCAAAAAAATAATTACCTACGTGCCTGCTCGCTTGGTAAACATACGCTTTATTAAAAATTAAAAAGATTAAACCACAACGATCATAAAAAAAATAGCGATCCGTGAGTGAAGACGATAAAATTTTATTTTCAATGATAGGTAATAAACTTACCCAAAAGCTCTCAACGTAGTGTGAAAAAAGGAAAACTCCCGGAAGAGACATTGTAGCCAGCTTAACTTCACAACTAGACTGACAGAGGGAACACGCCGCGCTTTTTATTTATACACTTTTTGTTTACTAACATCACATAGGAATTCCTTTATCTGTGTCGATAGGTAGCTAATACACGAGGTCGCTCACGGGAGTCTGCCGGCAGCCCGCGAGCCTCGTTAATAACGACTGAGAATCCGCCAACACGTTGCGCCCCTATATACTTGCTTACTTCTTGTTTTGCCTGAATGCTTTATTTCACGCTCTATATCCACGAATTAATAATTATGGATTGTGGATATCGAACAGCTAGTGTTCGTTGCATACGAATAGTGCACATGACCAACAATCATCTTGTTCGACTTTCTTACGGCCACAAACTAAATTAATTAATTATATTGACCTAATAAAGTTATCTATCGGGAAGGGCACGATTGTGAAAAAGTAGGGAAATTAGTTCAAGGTTTACTGTATTAAGTAGTTCATTCATAAGTAGGCTATAACCGTGCAATACGTTTAAGAACATTGTGCAGGGATCAGAAAAAACGTTGCAGACAATCTCCTTAAACAATCATCTAAGTACCAGGCCCCTCAGAAAGTATTGCGAAAAAAAGTTTTTATATATGGGAGACTGGCCAGTTATTATGTTTTTCGAAAATATGATTATTTATAAGTAAAAATAAGTAAGTTCCAATTTCAAAATTTCCCTCCACATTTTTTGCGAGTTAATTCAAAGTATTGTGTCTCACTGAAATATGGATCTGCGCCGGGAACATTTTAGAGCTATGATTTTATACGATTTCAAGTGTCGCCTGAAACCGGATGAATCGTACGATAGACTTCAAATGGCATTCATGGATGAAGGCCCTTCCAAGGCAACCGTGTATCGTTGGTATAACGAATTCAAGCGCGGTCGACCAACTTTGGGGGATGACGAAAGAAGCGGTCGCCCTTTGACGGCTGTTACCGAAGAAAACGTGCTAGCAGTGAAAAATTTAATCCAAGACAATAGGCGAATTACATATCAGGAGATTCAACACATATTGAAGATTGGATCGGGAAGCGTTCACGAGATTCTACACAGCCATCTTCGCGTGAGGAGGATAGTATCACGCTGGGTGCCGCACAACCTCACCGATGCTCAGAAGCAGGCCCGGGTGGAATGGTGCCGTGATATGCTTAACAAATTTGAAGCAGGCTCGTCTCGGCGTGTTTACGACATCGTTACAGGTGATGAGTCCTGGATTTATCAATACGACCCAGAAACCAAGCGCCAGTCGACTGTTTGGGTGTTTCAAAATGAGCCAACGCCTACCAAAGTGAAGCGATCTAGAAGCGGGGGTAAGATTTTGATCGCTAGCTTTTTTAATTTGACTGGCCACTTGGTATCAATTCCCTTACGGGATCAAAGAAGCATTAATGCCGAATGGTATACTTCCAAATGTTTGCCAGAAGTTTTCTCTGTTATAAGCAACAAGCGACCAAACACAGGGCTCCGCGGGCTACTGCTCCACCACGACAATGCACCTGCGCACACCGCACTCAAAACGAGGGACTTCCTGGACAGCACGCCAGTCAAACTCCTGGGTCACCCTCCTTACAGCCCTGATCTAGCACCGTGTGACTTCTTTTTATTCCCAAAAATAAAAAATCAGCTCAAAGGGATACAATTTTCGTCGCCGGAAGATGCGCTGGCTGGGTTCGAGCAGGCTGTAAACGAGGTGTCTGCGGCGGACTGGAAAAAGTGTTTTGAAAACTGGTTTAGGCGCATGAATCTTTGTATAGAGGCTAGTGGAAAGTACTTTGAAAAGATTTAATAAAAATATATGTACGTATAGAACAATTTTTTTTAGTTTCGCAAAACTTTCTGAGTGTCCCACGTACTTTAATAATGTTGTTAAATAGCAGTGCAAATATTTAATAAAAATATTATAACACCTTGATAAAATTAAAGGGTGAACGTCCCAAAGGTTTTATACAAGGTCATTACTCATTTCTCGGTGAAATATCAGCATAACTTGAAACTGATATCTACATTGTTATTGTTATCCATAAGACTTTCTAGACACAATACAAACAAAGTAGGTACTTATTTAGCATTTCGTGTTAGCCATAAAAAGCAAAACGAAATGGGCTAAACCCAGGATAAGGCTAAGCAAAACAAAAAAAAGGAGACGGAATTAGACCTTGCCAAATATACTGAGGTCACCTTGTATCCAGCTCCCGACAAAAGTATGATAGACGCCCGGGTAGGTGGCCTACAATCTACAGCTGCGATGAATAAACCCCAACTTCTTTTTTATGTGGACAATCTTTCGACAAGCGTTCGACTTTTTGTAGATATATTTATAAATGAACGACACCAACTCAAAGATTCATTTCTTGGTTTATTGCCCTTGTCATAAAAAGAGTACTTATTAGAATCTTCCTAATTGTACCTAAATTTTGGTAAATTTTTATTGGTTCGGTGGGCGTTCAGATTTCTTATATATCAGCTCCACTAAATATTTCAGACCGAATCAGTGGCGTAACTGCATATATCGCTTATAATGAAATTTATAGGATTAGTGAGCTTCTTTACATTCAGCCTTAAGGAGGCCTCCTTAAGCCTGAATGTAAAGAATCTCATCCATAGTTGTAGGAACGTATGTTACATACATTACATTTATGTCATAAATGTAATGCGTGTCGATGGCAATCTAAATTGTGTCGGCCCAGAACTGAGCCACTATTTTGGCGCCCTCTGTAGCGTCCATCAGTTCTTGTAATGAGCAAACAGCAGGACACGCAGGACACTATATTATGTGCCCATCGTTTGTGGAACAGCACCAAATTAACACTCCAGGGCAGAGTCATTAGTGAATCTCCACCTAAGCAGGTATTCCTTGCTGCGACCAACCTGCAACTCGAAGCACGGTAACGCAGTGTTTGGCATACTATCCACCAAGTCAATCCTTCAACTTTGATTTATTTAACTAAGTAGCTTAGGAAGCTTCAGACTTTTAAAGCGTAGATACAAAACATAATACGGTCTATACTTTATTGTAGGTGAATATATCGAAATGATAACGCAGGTAGGTAAATCTTAGTATTTAAAAAATCATAGTCACGCCGCACACCAACGTTGCTGAATAAGACACATCGAAATGAATAGCCTCGTTGGTCTAGCTAGTGGTCGCAAACGCGACTTCTGAGCATAGGGTTCTGGGTTCGATTCCCTGGGTCGGGAAAAGTTTTATTCACTAATACAACTTTGGGTTACTGTAACATAAACTTAAAATCTAGAGTGAATTTGTCACTTAGGTACAGGTGTGCACAGCACTTACATATTTTAGTCATAAATATAATATTACATGGATTACAGATAGGTTAAAAAAACCGGCCAAGAGCGAGTCGGACTCGAAGGGTCCCGTACCATTATTTATAAAAACGAGAAAAAAATCAGGTTTTTGTATGGGAGCCCCCCTTAAATATTTATTTTATTCTGTTTTTAGTATTTGTTGTTACATTAGCAACAGAAATACATATTCTGTAGAAATTTCAACTGGCTAACTATCACGGTTCATGAGATACAGCCTGGTGACAGACGGACGGACAGCGAAGTCTCAGTAATAGGGTCCCGTTTGATCCTTTGGGTACGGAACCCTAAAAATAGAACTGAATGAAAACAAAATTTTAAAAAATTAAAACAAAATTGTAATAACTAAATCTATAATGCTCTTAGAAAAACACTATTATTAACAGATATAAAATAACTAAGTAATGACATAACATAGATACTAACTGTGGCCGCTGTAGGTCAGTAACTATTATTTGCGAAACTGTGATAGCTTGTTGGCGAAGATATCAATGCTATTGGAACATGTAAGGAAGGGGCATTTATTGGGTGTTTCCTTCAGGAATTTCTCAATAGTAGTCATGGACTTAAAAACATAATTGGCAAAATGTGAGTGTACCTACTACTTATTAGGTACACCTCTGCCTAACCCTTCGGGAATCAGGATCCCCCTAAAATGGATAAATTGTAAAATAATATAATGGTTATCCTGATTACAGGCGTAATTTTATGTAAACTTTGTAGGTTTGGATGTAATCTCTGAAACTGCTTATCTTATTTCAATAATCTTTCACCGGTGATAAACCTCCTCTCATTTCGAGAGCGGGCGATGTCGCGGGTAGAAGCTGGTTAGGAACAAAGCAGCATTCCTCTATAACAAGCAGTATAGTAGGTAGTAGGTATCATATACGAACAGTAAACCAACAGGCAAAATGCGTTTGTGTTGATTGAAACTCTGCCAAGGCCTGGTTTTTAATACTCAAGTCTTTTCGATTCACGTTACTTGCTCTGAATCCACCATCAGAGCTTGTCCACGGGACTCAACAGGCGTTGCAGACTTTGTAGATGCCACTGCTTCTATTATAAATCCATCGATTTTTTTCGACAGATCTTTCTTCAATTATAAATCCCTTAACAAAAAAATATATATCTTAGAAAAAAACAAATCACAAATAAGTTTTGTTCTCTTATTCTCTATCGGTGCCGGTAGGTTTATTCATAATTTCGTACGTGACACAACCTTTATTTAAACTTCCCGCCATTAAGGGTATCTTTCAGGATTTATCGTTCAACGGTCTCAAATCAGAATGCGTGTAAAATAAAATAATCAAAAATGTTCAATGAACATTGAACAGAACATGAATGAACAGTGTATTTAAACTTACAACTTGTTTTAAGATTTATTCGACCAATATTTTATCAAGTCTATTAAAACAACCCTCTAAATTGCACCTTCTAAATTCTTTTTACGCAGCAACCATGTTTTTGAATTCATAAATTCGTAAGATTATTTATTCAATTAAATAAAATGCTGGCGATCTATCTAACCTACATTTCAATAACGTAAATAAAATATTGATATTATTTGAAATCAGTAATTATTTTTATGTTTATTATTTTATTTAAGAGCAAACAGTAATGTTTTGCCGGTGTAATGAAACGTCTCTAAAGTTATCAAAATGAGCGATACCTAATTTTGGTCCCAATAATTTTAAACTTGACATAATTGGAGAAAATAAATACGTTAAAAACACGAAATTATTAACTGATTACCATTATGTAATTGTCAACATTCTGGAAGCTAAGAAGGCCAAAAGATATCCGCTATCACTGTCAAAATCCAACACAACACGATCTACTGTGGAGTGTGGCGACGAAAGCTATAAAATTAAAATAAGTGAAAAGGATAAGACTAAATATTCATAGACACATATATTTTGGAGAAATATTTTAAAATGCAATTCAAAAATGTAACTCACGTGTTGTTCGATTTAGATGGCTTACTTTTGGGTAAGTTTTCATTTTATTGCGTGAGATTACGGATAATACTGGCTGATAAAACGTCCGGTTACGTTACACGTAATAATTTGGTGTGTTTCAGATTCTGAAATCTTATATACAGAAGCCTTTACTGCTGTATGTGCAAAGTATGGGAAAACCTTTACCTGGGAAATCAAAGCCAGCCTGTTGGGATTCCAAGGTCATGAATGTGCTGAAAGAATAATAAAGGCTTTGGAGTTACCGATTACTAAGGAGGAGTTTATGAAGGAGAGTTTCGAATATTATGAGGTACTGTTCCCTAAAGTGCAGCTTATGCCAGGTAAAATTAAATTTAGTTATGAAAATGTTATTGAACTGCATGATAAGTGTGTATTTTTTGAGTATTCATAATATTAAACAATGCTTTAAATGTTAGAGAACATTTATTTCCATTAACACTAAATATCACCTGCCTTAAAAATGCTCACTTTCAGCAAAAAATTATGACTATACTTGTAGTGAATTTTCATAAAATCTTTGTTAACAGTAGAATAGAATAAGAAAACATTTTCATACAGCTGCTGCACTGTAATGCTAGCCATTTACTTGCTTGTTTCCACCATAAGCTGCAGTTTTACATTTATATACCACCTTCAAAAATGGAATCATTTGTTTTTTAAATGGTAACTTAAAAAACAACAGCCTTTTTTCTAATGAACCATAAACAATTACAGGCGCACAAAAGCTAGTGGAACACTTGCACAAAAAAGGAGTACCAATAGCTCTAGCCACAAGCTCGAGTAAAGACAGTGTGGACATGAAGATGCAGAACCATCAAGAGTTCCTAAGGCTATTCCACCATCACATCATGGGGTCAACTGACCCAGAAGTGACTAAGGGAAAGCCTGACCCAGCCATATTCCTTGTCTGTGCTTCTCGGTTTCCTGACAAGCCAAAGCCAGAAGATGTAAGTAGATAACATAGGTTTCTTTTACAGCAACAACCAAATGGGTCATGTTGTTTATAGATATATTTTGACAAAAAGAACCAAAGCTTAGGACAGTACAAGTGAAAATTATCTATATACAACATGTCCCAAAATTCAACGATAAGCCAGCACCGCAGGAGTGTCCGTTTCAACCACGCGGCCACCTCATAATACTTGATGAAACTTTGCCAGGAATTAGTCCTAATTTGTTCCTATACACACCTCTTTTCGTGAATTTGTTCCAAAAAAACCAAGGCGCTATGACCAAGAATAGTTGGCCGCTAGAACCGCCACTTGCCGTAGTCATCGCCCGTGATTACACAGAAACTATATAATGCAGATAGACGAATTATGCATCAAAAGAAGGGTCTTAATTTGTTCCATTTGTTTCAAAAATAAAAAACATCACAAAGTAAATAAATGAAAAGTTATGCAATATTTAGTTTTCAGGTTATGAGTAGTTAGGTATCTCACCTTATATATCAAATTATTAGAAGCTAATGTGTATGGACAATTAGTCCCTAATTTGTTACAGCGAATAAACAGAAAAAAATACTAGAAAGTAGGTTCAATGATTTGTTAGAGTCGATTTTAGTTGGCCGCTCGGACGGCAATATGCCTAAAATACAATGGCGTTTATCTCGTTATTAAAAGCAGGTTTAAGCTTAGTTATAGTACTAATTGAGGGGTAACGTAACCTAGTTTGGATACACATGGGGAATATAACTGCAGCATTCTTATTTTAGAAGAAATTTACAAAAAATCTGTAGTATGAAACCGTATGAGAGTAGGGTGACCATGATTACATTGGTACGAAGGCATGTTTTTAATGTTGGACTCTGTTTGAACGAATATGCGGTTCGTTTTGCGGCCATTGTCTATTGTTCTTAATTCTTTAAAGTATTTACTGATAAAATTATCGTTTCATTGACTTCCAAACTATTGTTAAAAATATCACAAGGGGTTTGAACGATTATTTTTTGTTGTGAATATAGTCATTACTGTGCTGAATTTTTAACTGTGTGCTCGTACCTCGTACGTATTTAATTCCCGAAATTTACAAACTACTAAGTTACTGAGACAACTATCACTAAATCCAGAAGTGTCTAAGAGTGCTTAGCTATGAGTTGTGTCACTTATATGTTGGATTTGTTAATGTGGAACTCACCACCAAAAAGTATTGCAGAGGGATCCAAATGAACTGCGGTAAGTTAAATTTTTACTTTTTCATGATGACTGGAAGCAAGCCTGCTTTTGGCTGCTCCCAAACGAAAAAATCTCCTTTTGAAAATCTTATTATTTCTTTATTATTATTTTTTTCTTTTATTATTTTTTCTTATTTTTTTTTTGGATTAAGAACAATAGACAATGGCCGCAAAACGAACCGCATATCGTCGTTGATAGTCCAATACCGCGTAACTAACATTGTTAAATACCGCTTAAGTACATCTTTGCAACTTTACAGGAGGGCCAAAAAACTAATTTTCTAAACGAATCAGCCGAATTTCGAACGAACTTGTGTTTTAGAACTATTTCGTCCTCCTTTAACTAATGTACTAATTTTAAAGTTAATATTGCTATTAGTTGGTTTACAAAGTCACTTACGCTGTATTTTTTCTAACAGTTCTGGATCATTATCAGTACTTACGCGGAATTGTTAATAAAATAAAATAATACTCTAAACTCAATTAACGATTCATTTAATATTATTTAGTATTCCAATCATTGCACATTAATCATTTTAATCATAATTATTCCACCACTGCAAAAAAGTTAACAAAACAATCAAAACTCAGTCAAAAAGTAATCAGTGTTGACAGTGACACTGTTCACTATTTATAAAGTAATTTTAACAATCACAAAATAAATCACTAAAGTCCTTTAAAGGTGATGTGCCTAAACATATCTATTAAAAAAAGTTGAAGTTGAAGGCGCGCACCTTGTTTCCGCCCGAAAGAAGGCTCTTTAATACCTTCTTCAGGCGACCGAAGAAGCGTTCCCTCAACGATTGCTTCATGTCAGCTACGTTAATGCCTAACGCTTCCGACATACCCAAATACTTATAATTTTCTGATGAGGAGAGAGATCTGAGGTGTATGGAATCCGAGAGTTGGATTCCCTCGGATTCCATAATCTCTCCTCGCTTTACATACATGACTGCACATTTGTCCACACTGATGGCGCTACTAAAAGTTTCAGTTACTTTCAGTAGTTTCATCAGTTGCAATTTGTTAGGGGCAAAGAGTTTCAGATCATCCATGTAAAGAAGGTGAGATATGACCTGACCACCTCTCCTCAACCGGTAGCCTAGGCCTGAATCCTCCAGCAATGTGCTTAGAGGATTCAGGGCCAGACAGAACCAAAGTGGACTCAGACTGTCGCCCTGAAATATTCCCCGTTTAATCCATATAGGCTCATCGTTCCCCTGGATCTGTCGACATCCTGGATATCGGAGCACCGTCCTCCATTGCCCCATACACGACTCAAGAAAGGCGCGTAGACTTGCATCAATCTTGTACAACTCCAGCACCCTCATGAGCCATGTATGTGGCACAGAGTCGTAGGCCTTCTTAAAATCTAATCTATCCAGCATGTCGACAGATCCTTGCGGGATCGACGAACCTGTTGGCTAATGGCCATGTCGATGACGAGTAGCTCCTTAGTACCACGGGACCCGTTCCTACATCCATTCTGAGAGGCCGACATAATAGAATTACTATCGATGTGTTTGTTAATTTTCTCTCTCAAAATGGATGTAAGAAGTTTATAGACCGTCGATAAACACGTGATCGGTCTATAATTCTTGGGTTCCGTAGGACTACCTAACTTATGGAGCAGGTGGGTAACACCCGTTGTAAGAAACTCTGGTAGCGACCCAGACTCTAAGCATGACTGGAATTGAGATGCCAGGCGAGTGTGTGTACTTAGCCATTTGAGCCAGAAGTTGTGCAGTCCGTCCGGTCCCGTAAATCTATTAAAAAAACTATTTTCTTCCGGAGCGCCACACAAATCCTATCACACTCTTAGCAATCTGCGCAGATACGCGGTATTCAGGTTGAAACTTGTTCGACGATAGATCCGCGGTATCGTTGCATTTCATTTACTCGTCTTCCTATTGGTCAATTCAAATATTTGTCATACGCGTCGATGCCAATCACAATCAGCTACCTACAGCTGCGAAATGTCAATTTTGATTTTTTTGCACATACGCGGTATGTAGTCAAATGTCCACTCATACTATATTTGTATGAGTGGACATGCGACTGAGTATTTAACAATGTTAGTTACGCGGTTTTGGACTATCAACGACGATATTCGTTCAAACAGAGTCCAACATTAAAAACATGCCTTCGTACCAATGTAATCATGGTCACCCTACTCTCATACGGTTTCATACTACAGATTTT
Source organism: Cerastis rubricosa (assembly GCA_949152445.1). Lineage (NCBI taxonomy): Eukaryota > Metazoa > Arthropoda > Insecta > Lepidoptera > Noctuidae > Cerastis > Cerastis rubricosa. Next base: position 10,219,434 of record OX424547.1, read on the forward strand.
TTGTAAATTTCTTCTAAAATAAGAATGCTGCAGTTATATTCTCCATGTTTATCCAAACTAGGTTACGTTACCCCTCAATTAGTACTATAACTAAGCTTAAACCTGCTTTTAATAACGAGATAAACGCCATTGTATTTTAGGCATATTGCCGTCCGAGCGGCCAACTAAAATCGACTCTAACAAATCATTGAACCTACTTTCTAGTATTTTTTTCTGTTTATTCGCTGTAACAAATTAGGGACTAATTGTCCATACACATTAGCTTCTAATAATTTGATATATAAGGTGAGATACCTACCTACTCATAACCTGAAAACTAAATATTGCATAACTTTTCATTTATTTACTTTGTGATGTTTTTTATTTTTGAAACAAATGGAACAAATTAAGACCTTTCTTTTGATGCATAATTCGTCTATCTGCATTATATAGTTTCTGTGTAATCACAGGCGATGACTACGGCAAGTGGCGGTGCTAGCGGCCAACTATTCTTGGTCATAGCGCCTTGGTTTTTTTTGGAACAAATTCACGAAAAGAGGTGTGTATAGGAACAAAGTAGGACTAATTCCTGGCAAAGTTTCATCAAGTATTATGAGGTAGCCGCGTGGTTGAAACGGACACCCGCAGGATAGACCTGCCCATGACTACTCCAGGAAAAAAAGAAAAAAAAAACTATTTTTTTTTTTTAAGTTATTAAAAAGAAAACGAAATTCTTAAAAAATTTAGACATTTTATATATTTTTTACTCTGTATGGTGTCGGACGTTAAGAATAGCACCATTCCATATCTTCCCGTGGGTGTCGTAAGAGGCGACTAAGGGATTTGCCAGAGAATGGGCAGCAGCGTCCTCTGTGCTTTTGTAACAACCGTACTGCGATCGCCAACCCGCCTGCCAAGCATGGCGATTATGGCACAACCACCCAAAATGTCAAAGTGGCGACACTTGGGGGAGGCCTATGTCCAGCAGTGGACGTCTTTTGGGCTGAAATGATGATGATGATATATTTTTCACTACCATGACCACACTTTTTTAAATATTTCTGTTATTTTTTTTTATAGGCAACCTGAATAGCACTACTATCTACCACAATTCTTAAAAAATCCAGAATACCTCTACTTTTTTTCCATTAATTAATGAAACTTAATTTATTCTTAACTTATTTTTTTTTGTAGATTTTTACTTTTAATCAACTTTAACTCATTGTGGTGTAAAAAAAAGTATGAACACTACTACGGCAAGTTTTTTTATAAATTGACGCAACTAATAAAGATTCCAAAATGGTATAATACTCTAGGCAAACAAGTTTGAAAAAAAATGTTTACAACACATAACTCGCAAAATATGGATGGACTATATACAATATTTAAAAAAAAACCTGTCCCACACAATGACATAACCAAATTTTTTTTTTTCTTGAATCCTAAAACCCCATTTTTTGTGCCCAAATGAGAGAGAACGAAACGTGAGAGCACCATCCTTGGCATTCGTATGCTCAATCGTCTATTGTTTGTTTATGAAGTGATTTTTTTTTCCTTGTTGTCCAAAAAGGACTACATAAATAGAATCTAATCTCGATACCTAATAATAATTACACCCTCGCGGATCAGACGTGGTTTTTGAAAATATTGTATATAGCCCTGTAATACCCATTCATGGGATTGTATGTAAGTGCGTCGGCAGAGTTGTTGGTGCCCCCTATCAAAATATCCATAGAAAACCCGCAGCACGCGCCTGCACCTTTTAACTCCGCTCATACTAGTTCCCAATACAGAAAAGCGCCCAGTGTGTGCAGTAATTTTATTCCCTTTTTTTCAGTGCCTTGTTCTCGAAGACGCTGTGAATGGTATTAAAGCAGCGAATGCAGCCAACATGCAAGTAGTAGCAGTGCCTGATCCACGCATCGAGGCTGAGCAATTGCAGACTGCTACATTGGTCCTGAAGTCCTTGGAGGACTTCCAGCCTGAGTTATTTGGTCTTCCAGCTTATGATAATTAGGCAAACTGTTATAACTTTATGCATTTATTGGTGCTTGTATTTATATTGTCAATTGTCAATCATCACATGATCTGTACTTATTATTTTATAGTATCCACTATTGTAAGTGGTAGTTATATTTTTTTGGTGTTAAGCAAAACTGTTTGAAAAACATCTAATGTTTTTCAAATGATCAATCAATGAGATATACACTATAATTATACAGCCAGTACTACACCTCCGCAGTACCTGAATATGTTAAACATTGACCTCTTATGTCTAGTCATATTGAAATAAAAATACAAAACTTCACAGCACCATTATGTAGTTTTATTAATATTTACAGTAAGAATGCACTATTTACATTATATTGTGTGTAATGTAAATAGTGAACTCTTATTCATATGTACCTGATTTATCTGACGTACACATCCAGATCTACACATTAATTTATTTTAACTAAAATAAATTATACCATCCAAAAGAACTCTGGAGTTCAAAATAACACTACAGACATCAATCAAAATTATGATGAAAGAGTATCATTTTACTAATCATTTTTCTTATAAGGTGGTAATCCAAAGAGTTCTGGCCTAAAATCCTCGACAGAGTCCAGGACGAGCGTGGCTTCCGTAGTACGTGATCGATCCAGGCGAGGGTCGGGTACCATGACGACCTGCATACCGGCCGCACGCGCTGCCCTCACGCCGTTGATAGAATCCTCGAACACCAAACACTAGAATAAAATAAAAGATACAGGCTAATTTAAAGTAAAACTTTTTTGTTCAATAACTTACTCTATGACGTAAGAAATTAGTTTGAAAATCTCATAAATAATACATGCTAAATAATTTTCTGATATTGATGACGGTTTTGAATGAGTAGTTTTCTAATTAGGATGAAGAGTCTAATATGGCCAGAGATCGCACATGATAGTAAGGTATGAAAGGAAAAAGGGGAGGCCTTTGCCCAGGGATACCATAAAATAAGGCTGATAAAAAAGGATGAACATTTCGTCGTAGTTGTCAGTATTAACGTCAACACTCAACAGCAATCACTTGAGCTACGATAACCGCTCTTACTGCTCGAAAAAAGCGCAATTCATTTTTAAAGTTTGACTATAACCGTAACTGGTTGAACCCGCCAATGTGGCAGCACGGGATCGCACTTTTCCGTGCTCCTATGCTTTTCCATCGTTAAGAACCGTCATTTTCTATACAGTGGGAATGCTATCGACACGCGACAATGCGATCGTCCGGCGCTGCCGGATGAGGTTCAACCCTGGCCGGTTTTAGAGCTCTGCGTACCGTCGGTGCGTATGTTGGTTGCGTTTGTTATTTGTATGAAAATTCTCAAATCGTTTTAGAGCTCGACCGACCGTACGCAAGCGTATTTTGCTACGCATTGCGTACGCGGGCCATCGGTCTAGCGCGTACGCATGCGTACAGTCGGTCGACCGACGCGCTATGGCAACGTATGGACGCATTCAGAGCTATACCGACCGTACGCCGTGCGCGTACTGTCGAACATAAACAAACCGATTATTCTATGCTACCAACCGTCAATAAGTGTGATTAAAGGCCGGTTTTTCGTTACTTTTGGTGATCAAACATGGCATATATCGACACAGAACGCCTAATTAAGTACCTCTGTTTCTTATACGTTTACGAATATAGTAAGCAGCAATTAAACAATTTGTAAACGCGTCCATTTCGTGCTGTACACGTGTTTGTGACTGTACCCGTCGGATCAGTGTGGTCCGTCAAGAGAGCTCTGAACTTAAAAAACTGTCGGTCGGAAAACAGGGTAGCTCTAAAACTGGCCTAAAGCGTGCAACTAAGTGTTTGGGCCTGCAAAACATAAGTATATTTAATTTTGTCGACTGAGCTATGCCCATTCAGACCGACCCGTAGAAGTATGTTCCTAATTAAATTAAAATAGTTACCATCTCAGGAGCTGGCTTATCGGGAAATTTGTTGGCTGCAACAAAGAATATGTCAGGGTATGGTTTGCCTTTCTTCACGTCAGGATCAGAGGTGCCCCAAGTTTTGCACGGGAACAGATCAAATAGCTCTTGATGGTTGGCAGTCTTCAAATCATAGGACTCTTTGCTACTGCTTGTCGCTAATCCTATGCTAACATGGTTGTCGTGGAGATGACGAATGAGTTTTTCGACTCCTGTAATTAATAAGAAATTTAAAATGGACACCTCTGCCTAACCCAAAGGGTATTGCAGGCGTGGTGTTATGTTAAAAAGGATAACAATAGAGAGGATTTGGAGTAGATAGAAAGAACGACAGAAAAACAATATATAGGATAAATGCGTAATCAACCTATGTTTACTCTCTTGATACACAGGTCTTCTCTCTATGATATCCCTGTCATAGAGAAGATTATCATACACCACGCGGGACCGCGGGTGCGGGTTGGTAGAAGTCACATGTCTTCGAATTTAGGTTCCAGGACATACTGGTTTTTCTCACGATCTTTCGCTTCACCGTTTTGAGAGTAGTGGTCATAAAATACACTACACAATACAATGTAATGTGCCTGCCTGGGTTCGAACCCACGACCTGCAAGTGTGTTGGGGCTGTTACCACTGGCCCACCACTACACGGGGTAGATAAATGGTCGCCAAAAGTAGCTTTAGATATTATTAATCGTACTATAAAGTAGTTAGGTATAAGCTCTACAGAGTACAGTGGTTGTGAAGTCATCAAAACAATTTATCGTACGATAAGAAAATACAAGTATAACTAGGTAGGTTTTAATTAAAACTTACCGGGCATAATCTTGCACTGCGGAAATATTTCATCGAAGATTGCGCGCGTCTCATTCAAGAACTCATCAACACTGATAGGTAGACCAAGGTCGTCGATTATGGTGCTCGCAAACTCTTTGCTCTGCTGACCCATGATCTTGCTCTTTAGCGCGAATGTAAACTCTTTTCCGAATCGTGACGCAACTTGTTGAAATCCTACAGTATACAGATCTTCCGTATCTGTAAATAGCAATATCAATAATGAAACATCTGTGCGTCGTATGATGTAATTATAATTTATGATTAAAAACTTACTCAGTAATAAACCATCCATATCGAACAAAACATGTGTCACTGGTTTAAACATTTTATTTTAATATTTTGCTCCTATTAATTGCAAGATTATAATTCACAGGAAATGCAGTAAAAAAGAATATAAATCTTGTATTATTTTATTACATTCTACACTTCATGGCTTCTTTGGTAATGCCATATGACTGAGATGTTGTTATGACAATTTATATCTTATCTGCAGTCTGTCCAACTCTTTATATAACTAAGTAGGTAATTAAAATCATAGTTACAGCATTGTATAGTTTCCGATACTATTATATTATACAGATATAGCTAGCAACATCAATTTCAGTGCTATGGTGCTACTTACACTTTAACACTTGCATGTTAAATTGTAAACATGTGCAATTTCCACTGGCTTACAATATATTCCTCATTTCTATTAAGCAAATATATTACACACAGAGACAACAATGTAATTGCAAATTAATACAATTAAATTAATATATTAAATTATTGGAAAAAACCATTATTGAAGCCAGTTTGTTTATTAATTTAGTAGAATGAGGTATTATGGAATTAGACTAACAAAATAATATAATTTGTTTGTATTACATACAAAAAAAATAGAATACTTTGTACATTTAAAAATAATAATCTAATTATTCATTGTACATAACTGATCTATAATAAAAAATACATTTATGAGGTAGACTAACAACCCAAGTTATTTATGAATATAGAATAATTTCTATGACTGGAATGGTGGTAAGCCGAAGAGCTCTGGTTGAAAGTCAAGTAAGGTGTCGATCACAAGAGTGGCATCGGCTCTCAAATTCTTAGGTGTTCTAGGGTCTGGTACCATCACCACCTTCATGCCTGCAGCCTTGGCTGCCAACACTCCATTTACTGCATCCTCAAAGACGAGACACTAAAAAAAGTTGATTCAATTGGATTTAATGATAATGAACGGCGAAATGAATAAATATGAATGAATAACAAATTGATATTATATTTCTTGCTTATACACTGGATACAGAAATGAAAAAAGAAAGTCTGAAAGTGGGCCGGTAACTGAAAAAATGTTTGGTAGTGGGTTGACTTGGTATGAGCATGTGATGTAGAGAAATGAGGAAAATGTCTAATGTTGATATGGGCTATAAGAGTAGGGGAACACCAAAGAAACAATAGTCAGACTGTGTGAAGCCACTTCTTTTTGAGCCATATCACCTAGAAAAGAAGTGTCTGATGAGATGACAAGTAATAGAGAATTATGGAAGAAGACCGGCTGCGCCAACCCCAAATAAATTGGGATAAGGGCAAGAGAATGATAACACAATCCCTAGTAGATCAAGTTTTCTTTTGGAATCATTTTTAAAGTTGATTCCATACTTCCATATGATTAGAAATGGAATTATTTCAGGCAAAATATGATTACGGTTACAAAAAAAAGTTTTACCTTTTCAGGCTTTGGATTATCAGGGAATCTTTTAGCTGACACCAAAAATATATCTGGATGTGGCTTCCCATTCTTTACTTCAGGATCTGATGAGCCAAATGTCTTGTATGGAAATAGAGCAAACAGGTCTTTGTGATGTTTATCTACTTTCAAATCATAGCTTTCTTTGCTTGAACTTGTCGCAAGTCCAATCGGAACATTATTTTTGTGCAAATGTTCTATCAGCCGCTTGGCACCTATAAATTAATATGTGTTAAGTGGCAGCTGATATCCTTATTGTAACTCTTATTATCATAAAATTTACCTGGCATTAGTTGTGTATCAGGAAATAATATTTCAAACTGTTTTTTACTTTCCTCAAGGAATTGTTCAATGCTCATTGGTAACTCAAGTGCCGATATAATCATTTTGGCTGTCTCATGTGATTGCAGTCCCATCAGCTTAAGTTTCAAGTCAAAAGTGTAATCTTTTCCGAATTTGGACACAATATTTTGGAATGCCACTGTGTATAACTCTTCTGTATCTATAAGTGAAATAAAAGTATGATGGTTTTGTCTACCTCATAAATGAATTCAATTGTAACAGCATAATACATGGCCACAACACAAAGATAGCTTTCGCAATCAAGGATCTCAAATGCAATACCAAAACCAGAAAAAATCTTTGGATAATACAGATAAGTCAAATACTTTTCTATATGATCCAAAGATTTTTCTGTAATGGAACATGCATCCGTAAGTAAGCACGTACAGTGAGCCAGCTTTTGTAAATAATTTTCTTCTTTTGATCTTGTTAATTGCTATTAACTACACCTTCCCCATTAGCTTGCGCAAAAGTTAGTAAAAGTAAGTAAAGATTATCCCAATGCTTCAAACATTGGGATTATTTCACGAAAGTGAGTTCTGCAAAAATCAAAGCATGTCAATTTAATAACTCAACTTACTCAATATTAAACCGTCTATATCGAAAAGTACATGGGTCACTGGACGAAACGCCATATTAAGTACAAAAGACTGTATTTTTCTTGATAGCACCCACAATATTGTTTGTCCAAATCGTATATTTTTGTCAATATTTTTAAATTTTATAACCTAAAAAAGTCATGTCATAATAAATTACCATAGACATATAAATTATATGGACTTGAAATGTTTGACTATAGAAAAAACAGTTATACAAATACGAGGCATATCGACACCAAAATCATAAAAATACTGCTATCTCTTTTTAACTTTCATAATTTTGCGTAAGTGAAAAAGGATAATAGTGTTTTTGACAGTTACTATAATGGCAACTCTACATTTCTATGCCATTGAAATACCTACTTGCGGCCGGGTCGCCATTTTATCAGCTCGCTGTTTAATACTTATGTTGGGTACGTCAACTGTCAAATGCTCTATATCTGTGGTTAAAATTTGTGAATTTTGGAGTTATTTGCTGTGTTATTGCGTTTGAACTCGGTCCTATTTATCGGATATCATCAATAGCAAGATGCCAAATTGCAATATAATTGGATGTGGCATCAAAAGAATCAGAAATCACCCGAATATAACTTTTCACCAGTACGTACATTATTTCAGCTGAAATATTTTTAGATTTAGATGATAAACAAAGGATTCTGCATTTATTGAAGACCTTGAAAGGTAATGCATTCATATTTTCCCTTTTGCCTCTATTTTCAACAGTTTTATTACATGAAATCATTTTCTTGTTATTGAAGGGATAGAGTAGTGCATTCAGACATTTTTATATTTATCGATAATGCAATTTTATGGTTCTTTATTGGTTTTATGTTTTACTTTTAAGGCTCCCTGCTAATAAAAGAAAACAGAAAATTTGGCTGGAAACAATCGGTGTGGAAAATTTAAAAATGACAACAAAAACAATACTTATTTGTTCTCGTCACTTTGAAGAATCGTCTTTCAACCGAACACTCAATAAAGTAACATTGCGTGACGATGCTTAACCTTCACGAACCTTATTGGTAAGTAATATTGCATGTTATAAATTAGTCCAACATGATTCTGTAGTGGCTGATAAATGATGGTGATCTCCTCAATTGCAATTGTCTAATGGACACAAAGAGTGATGTAAAGAATATGTTCGCGCATGGTCAAGAATAATTCAAGATTTCTATGAATAAAATCAAGAAAGAAACATCAAAATACTAATCATTTATTGTTTGTTTACAGCCTGCAATTCAAACAAATATGTCTGACATTTTAATTGAGAATGATCAAAATCAGACATACTCACAATCAATATCTGGATGTGGTGCAAAACATGACACAAATCATAAATATTTATTGATTAAAAGTGTAATAGAGGTATACGTGAATTTAAGATACAAATATTATGGGGAGAAATCTACTGAAACAATATCACATAGAAATTACCTGAACAAAATTGTATTTTTCAGAAATGAGAGTGATTTGTTCAATATAACTTTATTATAATTATTGTTGACTTTTAATTAAAACCCACAATCATTGGCATGTTAGAAACTTAGCGTCAAAAATATTTATTATGGTGGTTCCGTCAATTTTCTAAATTTATTTTTCACTGATTGTCCGTGAAATTCAAATTCAAGTTTTTGGAAATTCCAGCTCTGTGTTATGTTGTATGTTGATCTAAATAAGATACACGACAAAAATAATATAATAATAACATAAATATCATGTCGTTTATTTGTTTTATAAATAAACGACTTAAATATAAATTATAATATTTAATTTCAAAATTACTATCTGCGGGCCATTGACGGAACCACTTAAGGTGAAAGCGTCAGGGTAGCCCGCTAAATTCAATTTTTCTTAGGTTTTTTGCAATTTGCAGGTCAGTATCAGGTTGTATGTGGAACTAAATATGATTTGCGACCGTATCAAATGTTTATTTATTGGATTATAATCATAGAAATCATCAATACAAATCTATAAGTTCATGCCATATTCAAAGCCATATTTGTTTCGGTCGCAAATCATATTTTAATCAAGATACAACCTGACACTAATTTCGCTGGCTACCTTGGCGCATCCCCCTAAAGCTAACAGTATAAAGAAACCGTGTCGACAGCAAGTCAAGCAAGAAGGTCGATTAAAAAATTATTCGATGTAAGTAGTCCCATGCGCGCTACTAAGGTGAGACCGCACTTCCCCGATGGCGCCCGTATTGTACCGTGGCGGTACAAAAACGCCACTGTTACGTCACCGCGCTCTCAATTTATCGCGCACGGGTAGTACAAGTCGTGCCATTAAAGTTGAGACTTGACGCACCACAAGGTTGTCAATAACGGGCCGGCAACTAGATAAACTTGTTGCTTAAATTATAAAATGGAGTGAAATCAGTTACAGAATACTAGGTCGATAAAAGCAGCATATACCAAGTGTCAACCTATCTCAATGGGAAACATCAAAATAAGTTCTACGGTTTAGCCTTGAAAGAAGGACGAAACTTCTCAAACAACAACAAATGAAAGGCATATTATTATATTAGAAAACTGGGGTATTTTTACCCATAGATATTATTGTACCGTAACATTATAAAACATTCTCACAATCTTTTATCGATGTTATTATATAGAAATATCGATAAGGGCTGCCCTATTAGCCGCCATTTTATCCGCTCACTAAAGTGTAGGTATACACGTTTTTCTTGTAGGTATGCCAAGTCCATATGATTTATATGTCTATGTAAATTACCAACAAAATTGACAGATAAAGTAAGGTGTTGTCAATAATTATTGTAACTCAATTTACAGCCAATACAATACAAAATATTATAATAATAAACATGGTACCGACATAAGACAAACGACTGTTAAGTTGTAATATGTTACATTTTTCTCAAATAAGCGAAAAGCTTTCATAATTCTCAATTAATACAAAGCAATGTACTCATTCATACTGTCATTTCATACTTTTGACGCGACAACGTCTAATAAATCAATGAACGCCGGCTGCACGCACGAAAAACGATGACTCATTGTAACGTTAAGATCGGAGCGAGAGCGCTGCACGAGCGAGCGAAATCACGATCGGCTTGAGCTTTCGGCTTGCTATTCATAAAAGTATGCAATCATTTCATCAATGTTTTGTTATGACGAAGTCACGTTAAACTATCGTCCGTAAATCGACTTATTTGACAGCAGACCGAACGAGTGGACAGGGCTCGATCAAAGAATAGAATACTTATACCATGGGTTCGATCCAAACCTAATGGCGGCGCGGAAGTTAGGTACGAGCTTAGGTGCGCGCAGATACAGTCAAGACGAAAATAATTAGATTACATTTCAATTTTTACCTTTTGATCGCCAGAGCATAAAATCACGCGCGTGCCCTCCACTCCAAGCCAAAAGTTCACCGCAAATACTTACAAATAAAAAAAAAGATTTAAAAAATATTTCTTGATAAGACATTTAATATTTAAGATATATACATCATAATATATTAAAGATATTTAAATAAACACACAGAAAAGTAATGATTTAAATCGCTTATTTCGTGTTATAGTACACCACATTTTTTGTCACATATTTGTGTCGTTTGCGTACAGGGCACGCGCTTGCTTGTCACGTATATGTGACAATGGCGGTCAAAAGGTATCATGATTAGATATTAGCGCCGATGGTCAGGTCAATCAGTGGATACCGACAGTGCAGCGGCGTTACCTTAATAAAATTACCATAAATCAAGAGGCGAAATAGAAGACCAATCGTATTTTGTTTAATGTTTAGTTGACGCTTCCCGTGACCCAAGGGCTGGCTTTAACTTTGGCCAGAGGCTAAGTATTGCCATAGAACGTGGCAATGCTGCCAGTCTCTTGGGCACATTACCAGCGTTGAGGAGGAGTTTTTTGACGCCCTTTTACAGTTTATTGTTATTTTAGTTATTTAATTTATTAGTTTGTTAATCGTTGTAATGTTTATAGTTAGATCATAGATAAATAATAATAAAATCATTCAAAAATGTTAAGTGAGATCGTAATGTTTTGAGAAACATTATAATTAAAAGAAATAAAAGTAAATAATGCAAATCAACAGACACAAACAAATTATCCAAACATTCAGTAATTAGTCTAAACTAATATTATAAAAAGAGATTTGATTGTTTGTTTGCATTGAATAGGCTCCGAAACTACTGGTCCGATTTGAAAAATTCTTTCAGTGGTATATAGCCCATTTATCGAGGAAGGCTATAGGCTATATGTCATCACGCTACAACCAATAGGAGTGGAGCAGCTATGAAAAATGTTGAGAAAATGGGGAAAATGTGACGCAAACAAAGTTGCGGCGGACAGCTAGAGTAACTAATAAAAACAGCTGCTGCTGGGTCATTTAAATTTTTTCTAGAAAGTTTTCTTTCGTTTTTTTTGCAATTTGCAGATAAGTGTCAGGTTGTATGTTGATTCAAATATGATTCACGATGGTAAATATGGTGTTTAAAAGAGTTATAATCATTTAAGGTGGAAGCGGTGGGTAGTCCACGAAATTCAATTTCAGGCTGTATGTTGAATAAAATATGATTCGCGACCATAACATGTAGGTATGTATTTACAGAATTATAATCATAGAAGTTAATTTAATCCCATAGAATATCTATTACATGAAAAAGTCAGGGCTTCATAACACAGCCTCTATAGCCCCGAGTCGATTCTCAGACCTCTGGGCCAGGTCTGACTACTGTGTTTAACTCTAGCAAAATGTTTTCGACGTAATCTAATACAAAATACAAAAAAAAATAAAAACGTTTTCAATTAGCTGTAGATCTGATATCCGGTGACTTAGGTACTTGCCGCAATACTATGAATTGGAGAACACTTCGTGATACTATTAATAAGAGTTATAATTTAAAATATTATAATTTCTCTTCTGTCAGACTTACGCCCATTTGAACTCTCTTACCTAATATATTTATTTGCGTTATGTTTCTTACTTTGTTTATAGAAAAACTACATCTGTTTGGTACTTGTACGAAACGCTCAAGGAAAAGTAAAATAATTATGTTTTATAAGAAAACGAATTATTTATTTTATTACAATTTTACAGATGCTGTCCCGGAAGAGGGATGAGGAGGGGGTCCTCCATAAAAACTTGTTGGCTAGTGGAAGGAACGGCTTCCATGGAACTATCGCTTTCGCTTCGTTCGTCTTCACTAGAATCAGAGTCCATTTCTGATTCGTTTTCACTGATGTGGACAATAATTTCGTCCGTCAATCTGTCAATGACAATGTCACTCTTTATATAATCGTCCTCCATGCTTTTTACTTTTCGGCACAATGTTTTCAACCATTCATTTTCTTCCATTTCATTTAGTTTTTGTTGGACCAATTTCATGACGGCATTTACGTTGGAGGTAACATGTTTTTTTTCCAAATATGGTTTGATTGCTGCCCATGCCATTTCGATGGGGTTCAAATCAGGGTGGTAAGGGGGAAGGCGTAGCACCGAATGATTATTTTCTTTAAGTATGTTGTCAATGTTGAACGTTTTGAACCGATCCTTGTTTCTAGCGATTAATTCGTATAGCTGTGGCTTCAACATTGTGTCTTCATATGGGATGTTTTTTTCGCGAAGCCACGATTGCATTTCTGCTTTATTTGTGTTTGACGATGGTGCAGGATTAGCCTGTAGGTTGTGGTATGATGCGTTATCCATCACAACAACTGAATTGGCTGGCAAATTTGGCATCAGATGTGTTTTGATCCACTTTTCATAATCTTCATAGTTCATGTTAAGATGGGAATCACCAGTTTTTTTCCCAGCTTGAAACATTAAAAGGACATTGGGTACAAAACCGGCTTCAGAACCCGCATGCACGATTACAATTCCCGACAACTTCGACTTGCTATGGGGCGAATCAACATATAACTCGTCGGTATAAATAACAGGTCTGCCTTCCGAGCGATACTTTGTGATTTTATGCAGATATTCGATGCGCTGCAATCGTATTTGTGTTTGCTCTATCAAAACTTTTTTCCCGTTCTGGGTTCTTTTCCATTGAAATCCTAATCGGTTTAGGATGCGGTTTAAGCTGGATTTTGAGCCATTGAAATTAATGTCAGCTTTTATTTTATTATGTAACTGCCTGAGAGTAGGCAATTCATTTTCAGTAATGTGAAAGTTGTGAACGCACTTTTTGATTACACCTTGGTCAAATCCGTTAATACCTGTCACTCTCTTAACACCCTTTCTTTTCTTGCCAGGTGTACGGAAGGCATGTACCATGCCATGCTCACTTGCTTTTGCTGCTACCCTTTGCACAGTTCTAATTGAGACGCCTGTAGCTGCTGCCACCCGTTTTTGAATTGTCTGGAGAGGAATTTGAATGCCTTCTTCACCCTCCTTTTTCATAAACTGCATAACATCATACACCATTTTTCTGGCTTGCGTGCGTAGAACGCTAAATCTTCCGCGAGGCATTTTTAACAGTGTTTCTGCCGCACAACAAACAGTAAAAAACTGGTAGGTTACGAACAGTTGAAAACAAAACATTCAATGACAAAAAAATTAAACTAAAAAACGAAACAAAAACAACAAAAATTTCAACAATAACAAGGACGACAAAATATGATGTGCTTGACTGTACATAGACAAGCACGCGCGCGCAAGTGCAGAGTACAGACGTAACTCACACACTGAATTTATTTAGGTGTGGCACCGGGTAAAGTAGAGAGCAGGCGGGGGGTATGACCCGTCTCGCTGTCCCGTCCCTTTGTGCTCTGCCTTTTTATGTTACAATTTGAGCCGCCATTAAGTTTGAATCTCACTGTACCAATTACAATATAGTTTATAAATTTTGTTATTTCGCCGTTATTTGTCACAATGAGTCATTTTAAATGATTCGATCTTTAGAAAAAAGATCACCGAACCGATCACAGAACACTAATTATAATCAAAGGAGGACCCGATAAATTACTTTTCTAAGCGTACGACGCACCTTTCTTTGCTAAAAAGATACAATTACTACGTGTCAAACTTTCAAGATTGTCAGAGAATGTTGCCAAATACAACATTTTTTGTACAGACGTGTGGTAAGAACTTTTTTAGAAGAATGCTCACATAAACCAGTGTCGATATAAAAAAAATATGATATAACATATACACGGCTCATATCGAATATGAAATTAGTTTCTCAAAAATTAATCCACTTAACTGTCTCAGTCTACACAAAAACCTCACATTATGGACGTAAAAAAAACCTTTATTTAAATTGCGGATAGTAAGAAGACGGATCACGATCCATACAAAATTACCCCACGTCCTATAACAAAGTGACGTATCTCAAAAAAAAAATAAAAATGATTAAAAAAATATGGCATACTCCAAACTTCATTTTTTACACCTTCTTATGGAAAAATTGCTTTAAAAATAGTTCAGGCGCTGTTATGAAAAATTCGTTCGTATTTTATTTAGGAACCGATTTAAAAAAATACTTTTTTATTTGAAAGGATACCCCCAAGGTAGTGCTACGGCCATAAAGTCAGGTCTCTGGTCTCCAGGATCCCGGAGAAATAAAAGTAAAATCTCAAAAATGAGCTCATTTTTGAGATTTTACTTGAACAACAACAGAGTGAAAATCTAATAATATAAATTTTATATTATTAGTTTTTCACTCTGTTGTTGTTTCTTTTGACTTATTGCATTATGATGAGACAGAAACGTCAGTGGTAACGCGAGGGAGTGGTCGACAGAGGTTGTTTCACTTACATTAACAAAAACCGGTCAAGTGCGTGTCGGGCCACGCGCAGTGTAGGGTTCCGTAGTTTTTTTAACAGCCAAGTGCGGGTCTTATTCGCTGACTGATAGTTTCGTACCATGCTTTAACTAAAAGCCAAACATATTTTTTTTTTATAAAACTTATTTACGAATGAAACTGCGTGTTACAACTGACGCTTAGCGCCATCGATCGACATTTCTATGGAGTTGTTCGAAATTTTCGAGTCAAATACAATTGGTCGACTATTACTCGTAGGTAAACTTGTAAAGCCCACTTAAGTGTGATAGTTTTCCTTTAAACTTCGTTATACATAGGTACTACTGCCGTGACATTTATATTTCTAACTACAACCGTTTAGTATGTAGAGGGGGGGGGACATTTGACATCATTCCCACTTTACATGTAGGGGAGGTACCCTAAATAAATGTTTTTTTCCAAATTTTATTTTACCACTTTTTCGGCGTCATTAACGTGTATACTCATGCCAAATTACATCTTTCTAGTACCAATAGTTTTTGAGCTAAACCGCGGACAGACAGACAGACAGACGGACATGGCGAAACTATAAGGGTTCCTTGTTGACTAAGGAACCCTAAAAATGAGAGAGACGAATAACGATAGCGACGCGACGCGGCAAGCGAAGCTAAGGAAATGCAAGAGAATAATGTTGTTTCACTCGAAAGACAGTTAAGCACAGAAGCTTCCAACAAATCAAGGCTCGTCACTATTATATAGTAGTAGTAGCTTCTAGCAATCAATGGCGCCTTAAAAGGGATTTTAAAATATTTCGGCACCGCACTTTTAATCGCGACTTGCTACACATTTTAAAATAGCAGGCATTATGAAGAGCTTCAGCTAATTTAGCTGAAGAGGGGAGAGATTTCGTAACCTCTAACGTAATGTTGGTAAAGAAGTTGTCTAGAGTCTCAGCGACTTCTAGCTTATCACAAATTGTTTTATTATCTATTTTCAAAGACAATTCAGTCTTATCTCGTTGTTGCGTCTTTCCTGTTTCTGTGTTAATTACCTGCCATACAGTTTTTATTTTATTCTTAGAAACACCGATTTTATTACTTATTATTTTAGATTTTGCTTGAGCGCAGACACTTTTGAATATTTTTTTCTAACATAAGTGAGAAAGACTTGATCTGAAGTCAGAGATTTTTCGTGATATAAATTGTATAAAATAACACTACTTTTCTTATTCCCGCAGTGGCCCATTCGCTAAATTTGGATTTTGAGTTGACTTTAACATTTTTTACAGGACACGTTTTATTAAATTCCTGGCAAACTGTGGAAAATAATATACCGTAGTTTATATTGGGGTCTTCTAAATCAAAACTAGCATTAGAAAGTTTGCTAAGAACATTATTATTAAAAGAGTTCTGTATAATATTATAGTATAGTATTAGTTTAGTATTCAAACATTCGAGCTCAAGCTTTTATTCTCACGTTTTTATAATCAGATGATCGTTGATTGAACAAAATAAATGTAATATTTTAAAAAATAACCAAATTGAAAAAAATGAGCTTATTTTTGAGATTTTACTTTCATCAATCTCCAGGATCCTGGAGACCGGAGATCTGACATTATGGCAGTGTGACTACCTTGGGTATTATATAGTGTAGCAGAGGGTGGTTTATATAATTAAATACATATTTTATAATATCGTCTCAACCTTTTATTTTTGACATCAACAAGACAGTAACCAAGATAAACAATAAAACTTAAACTAAGAACACTTCTCTATGACACTCCCCCTTACGAAGACCTTAGGAGGAAACTGAACTCAGGTTTGAGTGACTCCGATCATTTTACACAGTTTCATCAACCTCGGCTGTGGCAATGCCTTTGTTAAAAGATCTGCCTCCATATTTTCAGTGGCCTTATAATTAATCGATACTATTTTCTTTTGAACACTTTATCTAATGAAGTGCTCCTTAATACTTATGTGCTTCGATCTTTTTCCAGTTATTAAATTGTTGGCCAGCTTCTGTGCAGCTAAATTGTCGTTAAAGATTTCAACAGACTGCTGTACCACTCCAATGTCCTCCAATAAATTTTTCTAATGCAGAGCTTCTTTGGTAGCTTCTGTCATAGCCATGTACTCCGCCTCTGCTGTTGATAAAGCCACAACTCTTTGCTTTTTTGTTTCATAACTAATTAAGCCACCACCATACTTAAAAATATATCCTGTATAGGAACGACGGTCAACAGTACAAGCTGCCCAGTCAGCATCAGCCATACCTACAAGTGCCATTCCCGTTTTCTTATATCTATCTCAATTGACATATTCTTCGTCCCTTTCAGGTAACGAATTATTCTTTTGGCTGCTTGCCAATGGCTTTGATCATAACAGGTATTGTACTGGCTAAGATAGCTTACAGCGAACATAATGTCTGGCCTTGTCGCTATAGCTAGATACATTAACGATCCAATAAGCTTCTGATATGGATAATCCTTCTCATTTTCATTCAAATTTTTCTCTAACTTCAGTGCAAATTCCATTGGTGTTGACACGGGCTTACAGTCTCCCATGTTGAATTTTTTTATTAAATTTTCGACATAAGTCTCTTGTGATAAGGTCATCTCTCCCCCTACATTGGTGAATTGTATGCCCAAGCAGTGATGTAGAGTACCCATATCTCTCAAATCAAAAGGTTTTTCTAATTTGGCTTTAACTTCCTTCAGCAGTTTCTCTGATTTGTATGTCAATATCAAATCGTCCACATATATGTTGGCAAAGATCTTTTCTCCGCTTTTCTCTAAAATGTACAAGCAAGGATCTGCTGTAGCATTTTTAAAACCAATTTCCAACATTTTATTATGTAACTTTAAGAACCATTGTCATCCTGCCTGTTTCAATCCATATATAGCTTTCTTTAGTTGACATATCCCATTATTTTTGTACTTATTTATGTCCATTACCATTTCTTTTGCACTAATTCTTTGTCATTTTCATTCGTTATAATAATTTTCAAGTACTTATGCAGATTTTTCGGCTTTTTCATATAAATTTGTTCGTCTAAATCACCGTTTAAAAATGCAGTACATACATCTAGTTGACATAATTTCATATCATTTGCTATTGCATGCGCAATTACTAGTCTAATTGTACTCATTTTTGCTACTGGTGCAAAAGTTTCAGTATAATCAACGCCTTCTTTTTGATTAAAACCGCGAGCTACGAGTCGCGCCTTCCGTCTATATATTTCTCCATTTGCGTTGTATTTATACTGTCAATCAAATTTTTACTTTCGTTTCGATGTACAATCTTCCAGGTATTGTTTTTCAAATGAGATTTAATCTCGCTTAAGATTGCATCATCCCATTCATCACTATTTTCATCTATTTCACAGAGACATGATTGTTCAGCATCCATATCATAATCTTTGTGCCATGCTGGTGGCTTTCTTTGCCGTTTTCCATTACTGAAAGTAATCTCTTCAATAACTTCAATTTTATTATTGATTGGCATTTCATCTACTTCGTCTGTTTCCGTAGTTGCATCTTCAAATACTTCATCCGTATTTGGTTCTGGTTCTGATTCATTACTATTTGGTAAACTCAAGTCTTCATTGTCTTGAATACGATGTTCTTTTGGAAAAAGTACTATTTCTATTTCATTTTTATCAACTTCATCTGGTTTTTGCTCTTCTTTTATTTCACTTTCGTAAAACATACTATTTAGAGCTTTAACATCTCTACTAACCAGCACTTTTTCAGTTTTTGGATTGTAAACGCGATACGCTTTGTGATTTTCCGAATGTCCAATAAATATTCCAGCGTTCGCTCTGGCATCAAATTTTCCGCTTCTCTTTCCCTTTTTTAGAACAAATGCTTTAGTTCCAAATATATGGAAATGCCTTACAGATGGAACTCTATTTACCCATATTTCAAATGGAGTCGCATTATTAATGCTGCTGCAAGGGCTACGGTTTGCCAAATAGTTAGCTGTATTAATAGCTTCGGCCCAAAAAACTTCTTTCATGTTAGCGTCGATCAACATACATCTAGCTTTGTCAAGCAATGTCCTATTTTTTCTTTCTGCCAAGCCATTCTGCTCTGGCGTGTAAGGTGCAGAAAGTCTTCGTTTGATTCCAGCTTCTTTTAGGTATCTATCAATTTCATTATTTATATATTCAGTCCCATTGTCACTTTGTAAACGAATTATCTTTTGTTTAATAAACTTTTCGGTCTCATTTTTGAACTCTTTGAATTTGGATAGAGCTTAATCTTTTCTTTTCATCATATATACTCTAGTATATCTTGAATAATCATCGGTGAATGTGATAAAATATCTAGCACCACCCTTTGATGATTGTTTCATGGGCCCCCGCATATCTCAGTATGTACGATTTCTAGTTTTTCATTCGTACGTTGCTCATTTTTGAGTGTGTTAAATGGCAGTTTTGTTGCTTTGCCTTTAGCACAAACTTCACAGTCCTTGACTGTGTCATTTTTGTTGAATTCCAAACCTCTCATATTCTCCTTATCAAGAGCTATACGCATTTGCCCCTCATTGAGATGAGCTAGTTTTCTATGCCATTGCTGCATTTTGTTCTCTTCGCAAAAATTGACTTTTACTTTTATGCCTTCTTTAACATAATATAACCCATCTTCATTTCTTTCGGCTTTTAACAATATTACTCCATTTCGCTTCACTGTTGCACTTTTCTGTTTAAATAAAACTGTTGCACCTTGGTCTTTTTGCGGGTGTTCCTTCAGATTAAATAACAACTTCCAAAATGATTTCACTTCAATATAATTACTCAGAGCATTTCCAACAAATATACATTCTATAAATATCAACACGACATGTTATCTCAAAAACTGCTTAAACTCAAGTGTCATCTATTATTCTTTTGGATAGAACGTTCACGAATACAAACCAAACTTCTTAAGATCCCATAAACAATTCAGCCTGCCAGAAATCTACAACATTAAATTACTATTTCCATAACATCCCCTCTTAATTTTATGTCTATTATAATATAAACAACATCCTCTATAAAACCTTCATTAATCTCATTTATAACCCAACTTAATTAACTTAATTAACCCACCCAACTTAACTAACTATAACAAACAAACTTTAGAATTAATTAATCTAAACACCTTACTTAACTATCATAAACATTACAATTTCAAATTAATTCTCAAACAACCTTATAACTACTTAACTTACTTAACACATCACATTGCACAATGTTCTTTAAGTGTCACTCACTATACACTGTCTCAATCTCAAAAACTTTGTTCTATCAAGAGGTTTGGTCAATATATCTGCCAAATTATTTTTCGTCGGACAATAGTGAATCTCCAACAAATTTTTATCTATTTTCTCCTTAATGAAATGATATTTAACATCAATATGTTTGCTCCTTCTATTTAGAATTCCATTCTTAATCAAAACTATAGCAGATTGATTATCAACAAACAATTCAGTTTTGGGTAGTTTACCTGTCAACTCAAAGATCAGACTCTGAATGTATAATAGGTCTTTTATACATTCGGCTGCAGAAATATATTCAGCCTCAGTACTTGAAAGAGCAGTGACTGACTGTTTACGTGAACACCAATGAATTGGACCACCACCATAAAATATGATAAAGCCAGTCGTACTTTTCCTAGTATCAGGATCACCTGCAAAGTCTGCATCACAATAAGCTTTTAAAGACAAATCTTTACCACGAACATACTGTATCCCACTGCTAACTGTGTTTTTTATATACCTAAAGAGATTCCTGACATTCTTAAAATCATTTAAACCAGGATGTTCCTGGTGCCTACTGCAATATCCAACATGAAAAGATAAATCCAATCTTGTCTTATTAACCAAATATAACAATGAACCAATCAATTGTCTATATTTATGCACATCATCAACTCCCACTTTCCCCTCTTGATGTGTATCTACCAAAATATCTGGATGACTACTATCTTTTAAGTTTTCATACTTAAACTTTTCCAAAATTTGATTGATATAACTTTCTTGATAAATCTTAATAAAATTCTGTCCTACTTTAATATCAAATCCTATAAATTTTTCTGTTTTATCAAATTTCCTCATTTCAAATTCTTTTTCCAATTTATATAGAATTTTATTCAATTCAATCTCGCTTTCACCAATTAAAATACCATCATCTACATAAATAGCCAAATATATTTCTTTTTCTTTATTAACAAACACACATGGATCTGATTTTAATTGTATTAATCCTAATTTCTTCAAAACCTCAGTTAATTTCTTGTTCCACATAAGTGGTGCTTGTTTTAAACCATATAAGCTTTTCTTTAGTTTACAAATCTTATTTTCTTTATTTTCCACCTCATATCCCAATGGTATTTCCATATAAATTTCCTCATCTAACTCCCCATATAAAAAAGCCGTTTTAACATCAAATTGTTTAATTTTTAAATCTTTTTGTGCTGCAATCGCCAACAACAATCTCACACTACTTGCATTAACAACGGGACTATATGTCTCTTTATAGTCAATATTATATTTTTGTAGAAAACCTCTTGCTACTAATCTCGCCTTATATCTTCCACCAGGCTTTATTGTAAATATCCATTTACTTGTTATAATCTTTCTATTTTTCCCTTGACTTTTATTTACAATTTCCCAAGTTTTATTTTTCTCTAGCGAGTCTTTCTCCTCTTTCATTGCTTTTTCCCATAAATCCTTATCAAAACTATTAAAAACATCTGTATACGTTAAAAATGAAGTATCCAAATCATAATCTTTTAAATATGCTGGCATTCTCCTTTCTCTTCTCGGTCTTTCTCTCAAACCATCACCAACTACTGGTTCAATTGCATCTTCAAACTCAACTTCCCCTCTCAAAGTACTATCCTCTTCAACACAAACTCTCATCTCATCAACGCTGTCCACAAAAACATCATTATCTTCCTCAATTCCTACTTCAACTCTAACTTCATCATTACAAACTCCTTCGTCAATAACTTCATCATTAAAAACTCCTTCGTCAATAACTTCATCACCACTTACATCCGCATCACCAATTTCTGCATCACCATCACTACAAAACCCATCATTACTTTCACCACTAAAAACATCACTAACCAACTCCTTAAATAAACTCTCCAAATCACTCTGTTTCACTCTACACTTACTCATTTTTAAAAATTCTGCAACATCACTCTTATTATTATTAAACACCACATCTCTCGAGTAAATAATTCTAAAATCTGAAGGATCCCATATCTTATAACCATTATTTGTAAACCCTACTAACAGCCCTTTACTGCTTCTGGAGTCAAGTTTATTCAAATTGTAATTATTTTTATAATAAGCCAATGAACCAAAAATATTTAAATGTTTTAAATTCGGTATTCTATTAAACCACATTTCAGCTGGTGTTTTAATATTTATTGTATTTGCATTCCTGTTTAATAAATATGCTGATGTTAATACCGCTTCTCCCCATAAATTAAGTGGTAAGAGCATATCAAAAAGTAATGCTCTTGTTCTTTCCATTAAAGATCTATTTAATCTTTCTGCTTTTCCATTTAATTGTGGAGAATAAGGAATTGTGTAATCAATATTTATACCTTTGTTAATACAGTAGGTTTTAAATTGTTTGTTATTGTATTCACCGCCATTATCGCATCTAAATGTTTTAACTTTTGTGTTAAAATGATTTTCTGCCAAATTAATATAATTTATTATTTTTGATAATGCTTCGCTTTTATTTTTAATAAGATAAACTTTTACAAAATGTGTATAATCGTCCAAAAATGTAATAAAATATTTGTAACCATCCCATGTTTCATTACTTATAGGACCACAAATGTCACTATGAATTATTTCAAGTGGTTCACTTGCTCTTTGCCTACATGTGTTAAAAGGTTTTCTGCATAATTTTGCTTGTGTGCAGACTTCACAGATGTCGACCTCCTTTACTAAATTTCCATGCATGCCTTTAACAATGCCTTTTGTACTCTTTACAGGTACATGTCCCATTGCACGATGCCAAAATTCAGTATTTACTAAAAAGGTTTTGTCTGACCTGGAATGCACGACTGGCCCTGTCATATTTATGTTTAATTTTAAATAATATAAACCGTCTTTCCTCTGCTCACATGTTTCAACTGATTCAGAGTCCTCACTTTTGAGTTGACAGCTTGTTCTGAAAAATTTTAAAGAATAATTATAATTTGTTAGACCTGATACTGAAATAATGTTCTTTTTTAATTGGGGAACACAAAGAACATTTCTCAAAGTCATGTTTTCTGAATAAATATTTCCAATTATGTTTACATTATGAAAATGTCCATCTGCTGTCATTATTTTGTGATCTATTTGTTTTTTATCATGAAGATAACATTCTGATGTTACAATATGGCTGCTTGATCCTGAGTCTATTATAAATTCCACCTCTTCTTCTGTAATATAACTTGTATTAAAATTACTTACTGTTTGTGTTAGACAGAACTTAGTAAAATGTGAATCCACCTTGCAATATATGCAGCAAAATTTTGATTTGCATTCTGTATTCATGTGTCCAGTTTTTAAACATTTATAGCAGCATGTATTCTTTCTTGTATCATCTTTGTTTCTACAAAATCTTGCAATATGACCAGTTTTACCACATCTGTAACAGTTCCTGATATGATAATTCCTTTCAAAGTCATTTTGACAAGAAGTCATTTGTTTCTCTTCTGTTTTTTTATTTTCTTTCCTTATTTTTGTTTCTAAATTTATCCTTGATATAAGATTTATTAAATTTTTGTCTTCTCTATTTGTTGATTCCCATGCTGTTCTAAAATTTAGTAGATCTTCTGGTAAATTCGATAGTATTTTCGTCATTATCTGTTGGTCGTCGAAATTATATCCTAATTCTCTGATTCTGGTTGCTTTATTTTCAATTTCTGCTATTTCCGTCATGATGTCCTTTCCTGTCATTGTATGCTTATAAAATTCTTCTAGTAATAAAGAAATTTGTGTGTCTGTATGTCCTAAAAATAGCGTGTCGAATTTATTTATTATATCTCTGCTTTTCTTACAGTTGATAGCATGTATTATATATTTTTCGCTGAGAGCGCTTATTATTATCAATTTTGCCTTCGCATCCTTTTTCCTGAAATCTTTATCTGTATCTCCTGTTTTATCCAAAACTGTTTCTAAATCTTTAGCTGCCAAAATCAATATTATTTTTTGCTTCCACAAAAAGTAATCGTTTTCATTTTTTAGTTTTGAAATAGTTGTAAATTCTTCCGCCATCTTAATAATTTTGTAAATTCGTTAAAAAAAAATTTTCAAATCTCTTCTCCATACATTTTTGGCTTCTTACCTCAACAAAACGTACGGGGGCCCATAACCTTTTGCGGGTGTTCCTTCAGATTAAATAACAACTTCCAAAATGATTTCACTTCAATATAATTACTCAGAGCATTTCCAACAAATATACATTCTATAAATATCAACACGACATGTTATCTCAAAAACTGCTTAAACTCAAGTGTCATCTATTATTCTTTTGGATAGAACGTTCACGAATACAAACCAAACTTCTTAAGATCCCATAAACAATTCAGCCTGCCAGTAATCTACAACATTAAATTACTATTTCCATAACAGGTCTGTAATTTTTCCTACTGACATAAGGTTTGTAGTTAATGATGGTACATACAAAGCTTCGTTCAGTTGTAGGTCGGTTTTTTCCTTGATGTTAAGTTTCGCCAGACCATGGCCTTCAATCTGTGCTGTACAGTTCTCTGAAGCTAACTTTAAATATTTTCTGTCTTCTTTTTCTAAATTATGAAATCTTTCCAATTCATGAGTCATATGTGACGTGCAGCCACTGTCAAGACAGCACTTGTTTATTGTTTCTTTAACATCACTTGTATTTAAAGAGGTTTCTTCTGAGCATAAATTTGCGTTACTTTTATTACTTCTATTCACTTTTGACCAGCATTCATTAGCCTTATGCCCCTTTTTCTTGCATTTAAAACATTCAACAATATTTTTATTATATGTTATTCTACGCTGTTTACTATAAAGAGCCTCTTGTTCAGGGATTTGTTCACTTATGCTAGCTATGTTTCTTCTGGCTTCAGCTTCTTCAATAATTTTAGTTTTCAAGTTGTCTGGATCTGGTAGATCATCTCTGGATTCTATAGCAAACCTAAAGTTTTCAAAAGATTGAGGCAAGCTGTAGAGCATCATAATGCTAAGTAGATCCATGTTAATTTTTATATCCATATCTGATAATTTATCGACAATGTCCATAAATTTATTCAAATGATCCACTACATTATCACATTCTTTCATTTTTCTCAGTATCAATTCTTTCAAAAGACTCGCTTTTCTTGCAGGACCTTTGCTGTTGTAAATACTTTCGAGTGTGTTCCAGACATCTCTGCTAGTTATACAGTTCTTCACTTGTTTTAATTCATTTGGTGAAATTATTAGAAATAATTCCGCTAGCGCCAAACCATCTTTTTCTAAATATTTATTTAGATCATCACCATTCTTAAAAGGCTTCTTTATTTCGTTAGAGACGTATTTCCATAGGCCTAGTTTTAATAAAAGAGCTTTTGCATGGATTCGCCATGTGTCATAATTTTCTCTCTTCAACGGCTCAATGTGTACATGACTCATACTTGACGTATACTGGGTGTCTCCTGGGCTTCTGCTGGGCCCATAACCTATTATATAGTGTAGCAGAGCGTGGTTTATATAATTAAATACATATTTTATTATATCGTCTCAACCTTTTATTTTTGACATCAACAAGACAGTAACCAAGATAAACAATAAAACCTAAACTAAGAACACTTCTCTATGACATTGGGGGTACCCTTTCAAACAAAAAAATATATTTTTAAATCGGTCCATAAATACTCATACGAACGAATTTTTCATAACAGCGCCTGAACTATTTTCATAGCAATTTTTTCGTATGAAGTTGTAAGAAAATGAACTTAGGAAGTATGCCATATTTTTATACATTTTTATCTTTTTTTTTGAGATATGTCACTTTGTTATAGGACGTGGGGCAATTTTGATCCATCTACTTTATACAGATGAACATGAACTCCGTGCTGTTATTATTTTTTCTACTCTATGCATTAATAGCCTTGATTGCTGGTAACATTGGTGAACGATTTTCAAAAACTTGTTTTGGTTATTAATTAATAATTTACAAAAAATATACATGACACACGCTGGAGTTTATTGTTAAGATTGTTTTTCGCAAAGCAGAAAGTTGTAGTGTTATGTCTTTTGGTGAAAATTGTGCGAGGCCTCGTATTGTGAGGCGCTAAATAACGGAAATGGATGGTCCCGGAATGAGTTTATTTCAAGGCGCCGCGAGTATACACATAAACAATAGTGCACAAGACAGGCTTGAAGAACAGGAAGAACTTGAGGACCAGAAACGTCGGAATGAAGAGGTAAATTTTGAGCTTGAAACATCAAACTTCAATGCAAATGAGAAAAACTGTACAAATTGTGTGATTTATGTTTTCTTGACAAAAACATTGCATTATCTGTAACAAACATTAATGTTTTTTGATCTAGTTGAAGCATAAGCTTGCTAATGCGTTTGACGACTTGCTGGATGATGATGAAGCCAGTTCAGTCAACAGCAGTGGCAACTATACTTTGGACCCAGGTCAAAGTAATGGAGGTAAGTTTGTTCTAACAAAGTTTTTTTTGTTAACATTACTGTCTTATTGTTTGATAGACACCTTTCTTACATCTTCATACATCTTTCTCTTGTATTAATTATCACGAACAATGGCATCATCAGCTTTTGAGTCAGGAGCAGAAGGATGGGGAAGAAACAGATTTCTAAGATCCATTTTTTTTCTTCTGTCTACTACTGGGTTTAGTTAGCTATTTACGAATGCAGCTGAAGTTCTTTTATGAATCTAAAGTGCAAAAGTTGGTATACTTGTTCAATACATACTATATTTGTATGAGTGGATGTTCAACAACGTAAAGAAGTAGAAGTTGCTTATTTTGTTATTTGAAAAGTCTAGTAACTAAAAGAAAATGTAAGCTCTCCACTGCAGAAAAGTTAGCTTTTCTTACTTAACCAACACAAACCATAAGAAGAACAAAATAGCTAATAAGCTAACTAAGCGGGTTCAAAAACTTTAACATTATGATTGAGTAAACATAAGTCATCCTAATTATATTAAACAAAACCAATGATTTCTGGTTAATAATGACGAAAACTTATTCATATGCTTACATTTATTTTCAAACTCAACAGTCCAACAAGCAAGGACAGGCTTGCCCCCAACATATGTGGAGTCTCTCAACCACTTGAAAGAGAATCAGCATGGCTCTGAGTCTCCCAAGCTTTACTGCGAGACTCCTAAGAACCATATCAGTCATATGAGACACCAGGAGGAAGCATTGAAAGCACAGTTCAGTCCTTATGGCGCTGGTGATGGACAGAATCATTATTTTCAACAGGATTATAGAGGTACACCAATTTATTTTCATTTATTTAATTGCTAGCTGCAAAATACCTTAATACAATAAAACAAAAAGATTTGATGATATTTTTTGGGGACAATAACCACAGGTGGTTGTATGTTTGTTACCTAAAGTATAAGTTGAGTTTTTTTTTTTGTCTTGTTGTTATACAGGGTGTAAGCACGCACGTACGCATGTGCGCGCGTAATACGCACGCACTACATCATTGTACTGTACAGTACTGAGTATGTTGTACCCGTTCTCGCGTGAGCATCATTGATACCCATCAAATCTGTGCAGTTTTGCTAAGTTATTTAATAGTAAACTTTATTATATTTATAACCTTATTGCTGTACATTGCAATATTCAAAATCATTACCAGAGGTATATAACTAAAAATATGTATTGTTATTTACAGGTCACATGAATGGCGGTATGAATAACTGTGAGAGACAGGAGTATATGAACAACGAACAACTTAAAGTTATGTATGACGTAAGTACTTCTATCTGTTTAACAAGGAGAAAAGAAGACATATTGAGTCCTGCATACTACTGACTTTGCCTTTTACTGGCTATGAAGTGGCGGCACAATTTAATTGGTCAAGAAGGTCTGCTAGAGAAATGGGCAGCAGCGTTCTCTGTGCTTTTGTAACAACCGTACTGCGATCGCCAACCCGCCTGCCAAGTGTGGCGATTATGGCTAAACTCCCCAAAATGTCAATGTGGAGACACTTGGGGGAGGCCTATGTCCAGCAGTGGACGTCTTTTGGGCTGAAATGATGATGATGATGATGTGTTGTCATTTTTTTAACTAAATAAATGCTGATTATAGTTTCATTTGTTCGATAGATTCGTGTCAAAGAATGTCAACAGTTAGCTGGTCAGATGCAGAAGCTAGATACAGAGATCGACAGTCTGCGAGCCCGCCTGGCTGCTGCTATCAACGACAGGGACAAGGCCGAATTATCCCTGCAGGAAGCTCATCACTTGCTTGGTAACTAAACTATGCAATATCGGACTTTTTCTTTGTAAAATAGGTGTTATTTTGTTATGGCATTGCAAGGACAGCAGCATGCTTGCCTAATTGTTGTTGCAAAGTCAACTGTATTATCATAATCTAGGCAATATTTTCTGATGAAGCAAAACACACACTGAGATTTTGTCTTATACAACTCTCATTATGTGTTCTGGTATGCAACATCTTGCTCTGTGTACAGATTAAATAATTGTAATGTTGAATTCTTTTGCTGAGCATTATGAGATTAACATTTTTTGCCAGAATGCTCAATTTAACTACATTTTATAATTTCTTCAGCACTAGACTTCCCAACTACGACGGCACGGTTGGCGCAGTGGTTGAGTGAGCGACTGCTGCGCTGCGTGTCGCGGGTTCGATTCCCGCACGGAACAAATATTTGTACGGCCTACAGATAGTTGTTCCGGGTCTGGCTGTTAGTGTATGTGAGTTTAAATGTTTGTAAACGCACCCACGATACAGGAGAAATTCCTAGTGTGGGGCAACGTTAAAAAAAAAACAAAAAAAAAAAACAACAACAAACTATGTTGGGGTCGGCTTCCGAATGAACATGAAGAAGTATTTCAATAAATACATATTTTTTTATATCCAGCATCGAGCAAGCACAAGTTGATAGAGCTGGAGCAGCAAGTCACAAATCTGACTGACAAGTTGGTTGAGAGTGACCAAGAGAAAGAGCAGCTTAAGCTGGAACTACGCTCAGCTAATATTAGTCTCCAGGATGTACAGCAAAGACTTCATACTCTACAGGTGAAATATAAAACTCAGTTAAGATTGCACATTAGAACAATCACTTTTGAAATGCTCTTACTTCAAACTCCTTACTAATTATTTCTATAGAAATTATTTATAAACTTGATGTTACTTCCAGGTTGCACACACACATGATACTGATGCCATTTTTAGAGAACAGCAAGATAGGTATGTTTAACATTTTTGATCGAAGGATTATGAAATATTTAATATAAACCTGATTCATGCAAAAAAATATATTAAGTAACCGCGATTGTATTTAAAATACTTTCCTTTTATTATTTCAGACATCGCGACGAAATGGAAAGATTACAAAACGATTTGACCAAAGCTAAAAATAGACTAGACGATAAAGTAAGTATTTAATGACCCTCTTCTTACATTAAAACACTATCTGAGCGGAATACATTTTCCTAATTTTTGCAACATTTTTCATTGCTGCTCTGCTCCTATTGGTCGTATCGTGATGTTAGATAGCCTATAGCCTTCCTCGATAAATAGGCTATCTAATACTGAAAGAATTTCAATTTGAACCAGTAGTTCCTGAGATTAGCGCGTTCAAACAAACTCGACAGCTTTGTAAAATTATAATATTAATATTAAAAGTAATATGTAGTAGATTTAATAAAAACGAATATCAATGAAAATATTCAATTTTACAGGACAACGAAATAAAGACATTAGAACGACGGTGCATGGAAAAAGACAGAGAGAAGGAAGACATATTGATTGAGAAAGGGGCGACCATCAACAGATTAGCCAGCGAACTAGAGGCGGCACAGAGCAGGCTCGTCAATGGAGAGACTTCACGGCTCAAAGAGAAGGTGTCTCAACTGACCACTGAGAGGAACGCGGCGAGGGAACAAGTGAAGGAGCTGGGCGTAAGTTGACCAGTTATAATATTATAGCTGAAAATTAACATAGAACAAGTTTTCTCGTATTGTTTTCAGCAAAACCTTTCATTTGAGTACTCATATCATAGGAATGCATAAAAAATTACTACTCATCGCCAGCTTCGGGAGTCCGCCATATTGGATTTAGAATGACAACACTTAGCTAACCATACATTGTCATCCAAACTAAACATATTAAATGTAAAATTTCAGCTTAATCGGAAACCGGGTAAAGTATATTCTAACATTTTTTTACATGGTTAGTTACAGGTGAAGCTAATAAGTGTGTTAAAAAAGAATATTCTAAGGTACTATTTTGTGCATGTTTGGTAAGAAAACCAGTCTGGACACACTCGTTTCAACATAGACTTCATCCATCATCTTAATCATTTCTATCAGGCGAGATCGTCAAGAGTAGGCCCATCATTCAATACAAGAAAAATAATAAACCTATAATACCTTCCTATAAATTGTTTGTAAGTTTTTCATTTGATTTTCACATGAATTTTAAAGGGTCTGCTCTGTTCTGCTAGTATTTTTTGGCCAACTACAGAAAATAAAAGATTCTCAACTTACTGCTAAAATTTTTATAAAAGTATTAAAAAGCATGCTCTGTATGGTGTCGGACGTAAAGAATAGCAACATCCCATATCTTCCCGTGGGTGTCGTAAGAGGCGACTAAGGGATTTGCCAGAGAATGGGCAGCACCGTTTTCTGTGCTTTTGTAACAACCATACTGCATCAAAATCAAAATATTTTTATTTTACATAGGCCTACAGGGGCACTTATAAAACGTCGACAAAAAAAAAGGTGCTTGGTTCGGGTTGGTCGTTTCCTATGGAGAAGAACCGGCAAGAAACACCATGGTTACTCTTTTAAAATCATTTGGTTTTACAATATTTCTGTTACAGCGTTAGTACTAAAGTATGGGAGGACATCGTAGGCCCGACAATAAGTCGGTGCTTACTAAAAAACGTAGAACGAGATAAAAAGTTACTAAGGATCTAGGAATCTATAAGGCCTACAATGTCCATACATTTACAAACAATCGGTAAATAAGAAAAAGAGTCTATACAAAAACAAAAAAGAACAAAATATCACAAAAAGAATAGATAAAACAAGTGACACAAATGTTGTCATCCGTGCTGCAACTATTCTAAACAAAAAGTGTAATGATTTAAAAACTATTGTAAAACATCTGATTTAAAATAAGGGAAAAAATAATAAACAAAATAAAAACTAAGATTGAGAATAGTTAGAGACATCCACACATTTGTGCCGCTTATGAGCTACCAGGGAAGCCACATCGGCCACATGTGCGAAGAGGCTAAGGCCAAACTTCTCTATCTTCGACGTAGTCCTTAATTTTGTAATATGTTTTTTTAATTAGGACACATTTAAAATAATTTTTAAACTTTTCATCGGTCAGTTCTGTAACTAACTTCGGCAACTTATTATAAAAGCGTATATACTGTTTATAAGGAATGACTTGCATGTTTTCGTTAATCTGAATTTGGATATTACAATTTCGTGTTTACTGCGTGTATTTATATTATGGAAGTCGCTTCAAATTTTGAAAAGTCTTCGGTTTTTGCGGACATATAAAATACAGTATATCGATTTCTTTACATTTTTCTCTGAGGGACTCACGAGGACCCATTTTATAGATAGCGCGGACTGGCCTCTTTTGTAGTATTAAAATTGAATCAACATCTGCTGCCGATCCCCACAGCAGAATGCCATAGGACATAATACTATGGAAATAAGCGTAGTATACTAACCTACCTAGCTGTGGCTACATCCAGCCTTATTTTCCTGACTGCATAGGCAGCTGAGCTTAACCTTCCCGAGAGAGTTCTAATGTGTGCACCCCACTGCAGTTTTGAATCGATAGTAATCCCCAAGAATACTATCTCCGCTATAACATCAAGTTTTTTGCCGTCAAGATTTAAATTTAGTTCACGTTGTGGTACATTTGGTAAAGAAAACTTAAAACATTTTGTTTTATTCGTATTCAGTAAAAAATTGTTGGCTGCGAACCATTTTGAGAGAATAGTTAAGCTTTCGTTGACATGTAAGACGTCCATATCTTTTCTATCAATTTTACTGCGATCGCCAACCCGCCTGCCACGCGTGGCGATTATGGCAAAACCCTCCAAAATTTCAATGTGGCGACACTTGGGGAGGCCCATGTCCAACAGTGGTCGTCTTTTTGGCTGAAATGATGATGAATGATGACTAAACAACAATGTTTTTCTATTTCAGTCCAAGCTAGAAGTGACGGCACACGAATTAGTTCTATTCAGAAACAAGCTGGCCGGAACTCAGAAGGAATATGAACATTGGAGATCAACACTACATCAAATTTTAATGGAGTCGCTACCTGATAATACATATCTTGGTAAGTTACTTAAATCTGCAATCAACAGGCAGTGGTTCGCACACAAGGCTGTGTGCGAACCACTGCCAATTAAATAAACTATCTTATGCTCGCGGGTTCTTCCGCGTGGAGTTCAGTAATTGGAGGTATTGTATATGTCGCAGTCTGATGATTTTATTCCGTTAGACACGGTCATCATGTGGGCAGAACATGGGTTTCGTGCAATGAAAACACACACACACTGTACACTGCTTTTATCGAACTAACAAATTACTTGAAATTACAATCCAACACAATAACACTAGGCACCATGAATCGGGTTACAGTTTCGGGACGTCTTGACTCCGCAGCGGTCTGACAGAGACTGTCCGCCTCGCTGGGAGCTCGAAACATCACGACTCTGTAGTAAGCGCGCTTAGATGTGGGTAGACTGGTGAGTAGGTCGCTTGACCTTTGGCGCGCTTTCGATTCATAGTCAGTCTTGTATCCGTAATAATAACTCCGACTCCGACACGGCCATCCTGCTTGCACACGTCCTCGTGTGATGGGTACCCTGCAAACAAATACTCCACGACAGAAATTTGTTCCACTCGGTCACTCCTGACCAAACTTTAGATTCAACGGGGTGGTGGGAATAAGAACGTTGTAGAACTAGCCGTTTCGTTTTAACCGAACCGATTGGAAATAATCGAAACTACAATAATGATAACCCTGGGCCATGTACCATAGTCGTTCAAATCAACCTTTAAAACTCTACTGCAACAACAAAACTACCAAGCTTATAGAAAACCTCGAGTAAAGCCACTAACGCCGCGGCTCTCTAGCCGTCCAGCAATCGCATTGCTCTCACGCATCCAGCGCATGGATCAAAACTAAAATTAGATCCAACAAACAATTAGGTCAATTAAAATGCAAGAGCAACCAAGTACCTCTTCATCCATCTAATTACCACATAAAGCAGGAATCTCATCCGTGGCCTATGGGCAACACTCAGGCCCTCCAACAAACCTCTGTTTGTTTTACTACGTTCCTCAAGAACGCCGAGTCCCACATGCATGACTCTATGGTCTCTACAAGACCCGACCTCCGCCAGAGCCACCCGCGCACCGCGCATCCACGGACTACTATAAGCAGATACCGACTTCTAACGGACTACGGCTACGAAATGGCTACTGGTACGGTCTGACCATCCGAACCAAGATTCCACACTATCTCTCAACTCTAAATCATTTACTTCAAACGATAACGGTACTTGGCCCTCGGGCATTCTTCTTAACCCATCATGTGCATACTTGTAAGTAAGCTTAGAACTTAATGATCTCAATGTGTAGCGATCCCCCTCTAGTACTTCGACTGGTACGTGACCCGCTGGCAATCTCAATCACTCTAAACAGACCTTTATTTTTTATTAACAACCTAAAATCGCCAATCGCAAAACTTTTAAATTTCGCCATCGTTTCGTCAACTCGGCACACTTGTCATTTTAAGCTAAGCTAACCCGTCACGTCTATACAAACCGTGTACCACCGGCTCGACACCTTAGGTACCGGATGTAATTCGGCTTGAACTTAACCGGAGTGAGACTTCGCTACTTAGCACGTAAGGCCGCTATTTACGAATGTTCAAACGTATTGAGACTTTCCCGGGAACTAATTATAATCGAAAAGCTTTTCAATAGTCTTTTCAGCACCAAGGTGAACGATAAGAGTCGCGGAAATTACTGTTTACCGACCATCGGAGAACACGAGCTAAATACGGTACGCATTTAGACATACCATTACGTTGAATATGACGGTGAAAGACGCCTGGACGTAGCACTGATTAAGTCTTGGCTAGTCATAGCTAGTTCCATTCGTTGCGATAACAGTTAAAAACCGATTGAAGCTTGTTACCACTATTATGCCTCACCGAATGTACACAAAGGATTTTCGCTAATGAAAACTCCCTTGCCGTCATGTTTGCAACAAAACCCCGATTTAAGATCTCGACTCCTAACATGACGTCACTTTGTAAATAATTATCAAGCAAACATTGCAACAAAGTTTCGATAGGGTAATCGTTAATCACTACACATCATAAAATCTGTTCTGTACTGAATACTCGCGTCAGAACTATACCAGTCTTAGCAACAACGTGACTAACAAGTTTGCCATTAAATTTCGATGGAAAACTTTCTTTTTAATACAGTTGCTCAAAAAGTGGCGTATTGCAGGGACGTATAGCGTTCGGGATGTGAGCTATCACACACTCGAGCTTTTTCTTTACCTTGTCCGAACTCGTGCGTTCTCTTTCCCAACTGTCAAAATAATGTCTATTAAAAAGAAAAAAAACCAACCACGGAGTTTTTACTAAAAAAAAAAATCATAGAAGTTTTTATGATTCATGCAAATATTTCTAAAAAGAACCTACTCATTTGTTTCAATATTAGATTTAATGACTTGATTCAATGAGTTAGGTTAGGTTTCATTTCATATCAATTAAAAAAAATCTACTGAAGACTTGGCTGTATGGGCATAGTTCCCTTTGCCTACCCAGAATGGGTGAAGAAAACAAAAAAAAAAACTGCTTATATTCTTTTACGGTTGGCGCCATTTTCCAAAAATGTTCTTTATTAAATTGCTTCATTTTTTCGCAACTGTATTAAAAATAGTTGTTCAGTACACGTGCGGAACTGTCATTGCAACTTGTTCCGACTGTCAACCCTCACCTTCGGCTGCGCCTCGGCTCGGGGAGACATTTGTCGGAACTCTTTGCAATGACAGGCTTTCCGAACTCGTAATGAAATATACTATTCACCAACAAGTATTCAGAATCAGAATAATTAGTAAACCGTAACAACTCACCCCTTTGTTGTTACGTGCCCGCGATGTTGCTTGTACGACGCAGCATCGACGCGCCGCTTGTTTGGCGCCCCGCCGCCGTCGGCTGGCCCGCTGTACACTGCATGCTGTCACCGACGCACGTACGCCAGACGGCTACGTGAACCGGCATGACACTTTTGACGCACAGCAAGGCCTTCGCGGCCCTTTGTCGCTTCCCCGATGCCCGTAGCAGCCGGCACAGGCAGCGGCTTCTTCGTGCGACAATCCGCTTCGTTGAGTCCTGGTTTCTCCCTGGTCCGCAAGCATGGCACTTGATTTGCGGTAGCGATGAACACTTGTGACGTTTTTCTTTCCTTCGTCATGGTCAGTGCGCATTATCTTTAGGGGTTCTCCTTTGGTTTGTCACTACTCAGGTTAATGAGGGTAGTCGTAAAAGTTACAGCGCACACGAATCTGGCCTTGAACAATTATTTAAACTGGTCCCACGTCAAACCTGGATAGGTTCTCAGTGTTTCGCAAACATTTGTGTTCAAGATACATCTAGAAATTCGGTAGTACAGTTTGGAGGTACACCGTAGATGGAAAATCACCTTCGTTTTCCGAGGCACACCAACTAATGACCACAGTACACCAGTGTGCCGCGGCACACTATGTTACAGCACTGTTACACTATGTTACACTATGTTACACTGTGTTACACTATGTTACACTGTGTTACACTATGTTACACTATGTAGATGCGGAGCCCTTCAACGCCTTGCTTAACGTCCAAATAAGCTGGATTCCTACCACTGCACTCAACAAGAAAAAATCAAAAGTCACTTCATTCAAACTAGGCTTATAATCAGCACTTTTTGAACGTCAAAATTACAAGAGACAGTCCCCCAAAACGCCCGCCCTTCGCCACTTCCTAAGTGTTTTAGCTGGGAAGAAGAAGTGGCGGAACAAACTCCCCAGCAACACATCTGTCTGTTATGTTAGAAGAACCAGATTTTACACAAAACAAGTCAGCGATGGATGACGCATTACTAGCGCGCATCGCACTCTGTGAAATGTGGGTATTCTATTAGGTACACTCTGCCTAACCCTTCAGAGATTACAAGCGTGATGATATGTTATGTTTTGTTGGGATCAAAATCCGCTAACACACTTAACAAAAACACTAACCGCCAACACTAGCTTGCTATTCACTGGCTGAGTTTAAATTCGTATCGCGAGTGCAATTATTCGTTTTGCATTTCAAAAAGTAACCGTCACTGATTATTATTGTCACTGTTCTCGCGTGTGATTGCATTAGCACGATTTGATCGCACTTCTGATGTCGCAGTCTGATGATTTTATTCCGTTAGACACGGTCATCATGTGGGCAGAACATGGGTTTCGTGCAATGAAAACACACACACACTGTACACTGCTTTTATCGAACTAACAAATTACTTGAAATTACAATCCAACACAATAACACTAGGCACCATGAATCGGGTTACAGTTTCGGGACGTCTTGACTCCGCAGCGGTCTGACAGAGACTGTCCGCCTCGCTGGGAGCTCGAAACATCACGACTCTGTAGTAAGCGCGCTTAGATGTGGGTAGACTGGTGAGTAGGTCGCTTGACCTTTGGCGCGCTTTCGATTCATAGTCAGTCTTGTATCCGTAATAATAACTCCGACTCCGACATATATAATAAATCAAATTGCCGCGGGCGGAAGCTAGTAGCAAGATAAGATTCTGTATCTCCCCCTGAATTACAACCATAGCCATGTTTAGGGGTGAGAGGAACAGGGTATAAAGTTCCTCATCCCTCATAAACCTGAAATCGACCATTGTGTAGTAAATAAATACAATTTTACCCGTTACAGGTGAACCTCCTTCTCCAGGCAAGTTGTCAACTCTCAAAGAAGTTTTGAGTCGATACAAAATACAGATGCAAAAATTGTCGTCGTTACAGGAAGAAATCAGCAAAAGGTAAGGAATCACTTGTACTTCACTGCTAGAAAAAAGCATCTTAAATGCTTCGTGCCTTAGGTTAATTTAAACTTATTCAAAAAATCTAATTCTGTTAATTTTAGGGACAAGAAAATAGAGCTGCATCGTAAACAGGAGCTAGACCTTCGATCAAAGCTAGAGGAACAGAAAGGCCTAGAGATGCAGCTGAACTCTCGCATGGCAGTACTACAGAACAAGCTGGAGCTGCTCGGCAGTAACTCCGACAGTGAGCTGTTGGAGAGCTATAAACAACAGAATGAGGCACTACAAGCCGAGCTTGAGGAAGTCCGGAGTGAACTGAAAAATGTAAGTTGAGTACTCTTATATAATCACAATCACACACGCTATTTTTGGTTCGTTCCCACTAGTTCTACTAAATAGTTCGACGGTAGAACTAGTGCGAATATTGTTTCCCATCGTAGAAATAATGGGAACCGATTTTGGTTCGTTACCACTAGTTCTACTAATCAGTTCTACATTCTACAGTAAAACTAGTGAGAATATTGTTTCTCTACTACTTCTACAATTTAAATTGGTAAAAAATCGTAGAACTAATGGGAACCAAGTTTGGTTCGTTACCACTAGTTCTCATTCTCCTCCTCATCATTACATCCTCCTTTTGCTTCTAATATGAATAAGAATGTTCTCTTTTTGTACAGTTAGTAGTTCAATACAGAAGTTGTTTCATTGATCTTATCCGGGGTTGTCATTTATGGTGGTTGTGAAAGCTTATTGATTGATTATCGAGTAAATAACCGGCACACCACATACAATAACACATTTGTATTCTAAGAGCCAAACCAAATCCATTTTTGGATTTAGTCGAACTGTATTGGCATGTCTACAGTTGAAAACACGCACACAATCGTATTCCTAGAATTTCTTGGCCGCAATTGGCGGTTCTTCGAAAAAGGTACCTCCTACAGCTACGTATCTTTGTCAAACCCATAGTTGCATCTTGCTTCAATAAATTATAAAGATGCCATTATGTCACTTTAATCTATGAGATGTTATATACATTAATATTTTTCCGGTACTTCAAAATTGACAGATGAAAAGTAGGCGTTTATATATCAATTTATAAACACACAGGGCGAATGTAAGCGTGGTTAGTCCGACTTAAGTTCAGTTCGAAATTCTAAGAATACCAGTTAGTGACTAGACCAAGTAATCGAGCTATGGTCAACAAAACATAAAGGTATCCCATAGGTGGCCATACAATATAGAAAACCAATTGTATTTTTGTTAATTGTATTAAACTACCTGCTGCCCGCGACTACGTACGCGTGGAAATTTTTTTATGGGTTTTTCAGGGATAACTTATACATAAACCTTCCTCTGGAATCATTGTGCCTATTGATGAAAACCGCATCGACATCCGTTGTGTAGTTTAAAAGATCTAAGCGTATAGACGGCGCGGAAAGCGCCTTTGTTTTGTACTATGTAGAGATTATAACCTCTTTGTATCTCCTTTCCTCCAGTTGGACCTCAAACACACACAACTAGAGTTAGACTACGACAAGTTAAAGGCAGAGAAGGGCAGCCGCGCGTCCATAGTGCAGGAGGCGAACGCGGACTTGTTGCGGGAACTGGAACGATACAGTGGACAGCTCAAAGACACGCTCAAGGAGAATGGGGAGCTCAAGACCTTGTATCTACAGGTATGTAAAGGAGAATTCTCTATATACATTTTTCTCGCAATTTACTCTGCCATTGTTAGTTAGGCAAGTCCTACGTTGGCTGGTTGGTGAGGCAATTTGATTGGGTTCTTCTATAAGAAAATTCTAAGCAGCATTTCCCAAATTCTTATTTTTTTCACCATAAATCATCATCTTCTTGCCCTTGTCCCATTCTATTTGGGGACGGCGCAACACGTTTTCTTCTTTCATACTCCCCTGTCAGTCGTCACGGCATCATTTCTTCCATATTCTTATTTTTTATTACACATAAAATTTAAAGATATACACACAAATAATATATAGCTTATGTACAACGGCAAGCTTAACCCAGAATTGGGTTTTCTTACAGCAAACCTTATTTTAACAGGAATATTCCTCCTTTCTCTTTTGAACATCATTTTTACACCTTATCATTATCATATTATTTATGGCGAAATGCGACTGTATTTACACCTCGGTCTACATCTTTCGGGAATACATACATCTCTGTTCTAGCGATAGTTGTTTGCCCTGCCAGCCCCACCCCAGTCGTGCTGACAGTATTTTGTCTAGGTCTTACGTTTTTTCGCTAACTACCCTTAGACATAGTCATCCATTCTAATAAATAATAATGGTAATACATAACTTGTTTACAGGCTTGTAGCTCGCGCGAAACGGTATCAAGAGAACTAAAAGATTTGCAATCGAAAATACAAAAGGAAAAGGAACTGTACAAATCACAAGAGAAAGACTATGTAGAGAGATTGGAGAAGCAAAAGCAACAGATAGAGAAGTTGACGGCAGATTTGAGTAACTCGAAAGAAGAGTTGGAAAGAGCTAACAAGAGAATATCGGAGTTGCAAAGAGAGTTTACTGATAAGCAGAGGGAGTTTACCGAAAAACTTGATAAGTACTTACAAGGTATGTTTATTTAGTTATAAAAAATATTGAAACAAAATTATTTTTTGTTATATTTTGAACTTTATTTTTAATATGGTTGTTTGGTAGATGAAAAGTCGGCGATGCGAAAAGAGAGGGAACCGTGTGCACAGTGTGAAAAGAATATAAAACATATCAAATACTTGGATGACCAACTTAGCAAATGCACTATTAAATTAGGTGAGTTCACATATTTATTTATTAACCTTGCTATTCTAATGTTATGTGTCTGGTAAAGTGGGTGTATATGTGTACATATATATTTACCTAACTTACTTTTTATCATACTAGCTTCACAAGAAAGCAACGAAACTTTGATGAAGGAGCTGAAAACCAAAGCGGAGTTCTTCCAACAATACATCATAGAACGTTTTAACAAACTATGCGAACAACGCAGCATAGGGACCAACACGGAGGAGCCACCGGAGCGGACTCACACGCCGACCTCGGAACAGTCCAGCATCGAGCAGCTCGTACAGAACTGTGACGACGCGCTAGCTGCCAAGGTTAGTAACAGTTTATGAACAGCGCAGTATAGCAACCAACACGGAGAAGCCACCGGAGCGGACTCACTCGCCGATCTCGGAACAGTCCAGCATCGAGCAGCTCGTATAGAACTGTGATGACCAGTGATCGGAGTAGGTAGATTGATTTTTGGTACTTGTATCATAAATGCATACAGAAAGAATTACAGATAATCCTTTTTTCCGGAAAGTTATTCCGGTGTTTCCGGATTCAATTAAATATTGTTAATATTGGTAGTGATATTATTACTACTCAATTGAAAATTTAAAGGAAGGTATCAAAACTAAATTAATTTATTATTTATCTGTTGAATAATAAAAACAATCGAATTCCGATCGAAGCATTTTTTTTTTTAGCTTTTTTATGGCCACAACTTTTTATAAATTGTTACACTTATCAAATCAACCAATTCGGGAGGAATGTCCATATTAATATATACGTTTCGGATAAATGACCCCAATTCAATCTAGCTACTCCGATCTATGGTGACGCGCTAGCTGCCAAAGTTAGTAACAGTTGATGAACAGCGCAGCCTAGCAACCAACACGGAGGACTCAAACGCCATCGTGTGATTAGGCTCCTCGTTTCCTGTGAGTCGTATTGTACCAGAATTATATATTTTTCTTAGAAACTTGATTTAAATTGGTGTACCCATTTTATCGAAACTTTAGGATTAATGTCTGAGACGAGTTTCTAGTAGAAACATACTTATGTGAAAATAAAACTTTAAATTATTTATTACAGACTGCCCTCATGGTTAAAGAGAAGGCCATTCGAGATCAGATAGCCGAAAAGTTTACGATAGAAATGAAAACCATCGAAATGAACTGTGCCAGAAAAATTAAGGAGATTGAAAACGAACATTTTGAAACAATAACAAAAATAAAAGAACTCCTCGAGAGAAAAGCAAAGGAAGTTGATGCATTGAAAGATTTCATACTCGATGAGAGGGCAAAAATAACGAAAATACTAGATGCAAAAGAGAATGAAATATCAGAACTTATTAAAGAGCATAATGTGTTACGGGAAGAATGTCAGATAGCAAAGGATCAGTACAAAACGTTGTCGGACCAGTCCAAAACGATTTCGGATTGGAAACAAAAAGCCGAGAAGTACAAAGAAAGAGCACAGCGACTGGAGTCGTTAGAGGATGTCCTGAATTCCGAAAGAGAACATTTTAAACTAAGATTTAATTCGACTGCTAAAGAATGTGTTATAATGAAAGCAAAGGTAGCAGAACTACAACAAAAGCTGGATGAACTTGAACAGAAGTATGACAAGTTAGAGGCGGAGCATACGATCATTCAAGACAAGTATAGAAATGCTAAGAAGACTATTTTAACTTATAAGGTATATAATTTCTCTTTAATAAAATAACATCAACTTTTTCGTTTAAGAGCATTTACACCTTACGGTATTTTAAACAAACTTTCAAGTCCTTATTTTCCGAAATGACTGAACCGATTTTAATGAAACTTCATACGCATAAGCAGGATAACTTTTTATAGGTCTAAAAAGTTACTAAAAACATCTTTTTAAATTGTTTCATTTCGGAAAATAAGGGCTTGAAAGTTTGTTTGAAATGCCGTAAGGTGTAAACGCTCTTAACAGGCAAAAAATTATAACCTTATCAAATTAAGTAATGACGATGAAGTGATGCATCGTTGGTCTACTGGTCCCAAGTACGGCTGAGTATAAGGTCCTGAGTTCGAATCCCGTCGGGCAAAGTGTTATTGGGGCTTTCTCAGTAGCAGCCACCAAGACTAGATTTGTGCCCGGTTGATGGCAGAAGGCTCGCCACTTGTTACATGGTACTTAAACATAACTAGCGAAATGTGGGTGTGGTATTTGGTACATCATCATCATCAGCCTATAATGTTCCCATTGCTGGGACACAGGCCTCCTTTCTATGAGAGGGAGTGGCACCACGCGGGCCCAGTGCGGGATGGTAGATGTCACATGTCTTCGAATTTTTAGTTCTAGGACATGCCGGTTTCCTCACGATGTTTTTCTTCACCGTTTTTGAGGGCAGAGGTGATGAAATAAATAACACAAAGTAATGCGCCTGGGTTCGAACCCTCGGCTTACTGCTCGTAAGTCGGGCTGCCACCACTGGGCCACCGTTGCTATTAGGTACACCTATGCTTAACCCTTTGGCGATTATAGGTGTGATGTTATGTTATGTAATACAAATTCGAATTGAAGTGAAAAAAAAAATATGTAGTGAAACTTCCCAGATTGATATTGTACTTAGAATGTTGTAAAATATTGTTATTTTATTTTTATAGGATTACGTGTCGAAAAAGGATTGTCATATGAACAACGAAATGAACAGAATACAGACTGAGTACAGGAAGATATTTGTTAAGTTGCAGAATCAGTTAACTTATTACATTAACCTTAGGCTTGAAGACGAAAAGAAAGGAAAGCGGGAGCAGCCGCAGAGTTCCAAGCAACCAGATGTAAGTTATATAAAAATATAATTAATTTTGGTAATTCACACTAAATTTTTGACTACCGAGTGTTGGTTGGAT
Source organism: Cerastis rubricosa (assembly GCA_949152445.1). NCBI lineage: Eukaryota > Metazoa > Arthropoda > Insecta > Lepidoptera > Noctuidae > Cerastis > Cerastis rubricosa. The sequence continues at coordinate 10,262,625 of OX424547.1, forward strand.
TTGGTTACGTACGCTCAGCGACCAATCAAGGTATACAATTCCAGTTTATGCGAATCCCTTATTGTACGGGATATGTAGATATACAAAGCAAGAAGACAAGGCCATGTTATTCTGGAAATGTATAGTTTTATGTCTCGCCGTGTGTAACCCAAATACTTATTTTACGCCAGCTGCTTGCTTAACGATCTGTCTTGGCATAAGGTTATAGTTGAAATAAAACACCTTTGGTGGTATGGAATAATTTCTGCGCGAGAATGACTCGCACTTGACCGCCTTTTTTTTTCTTTTAATTTAATACCTCAATTTCTTATAAGCTGAGCGATACTACTTTTAACTTCCCCGTTTAAGTTATCTATTGTAATAAAAAACACCCTATCCCAAAACCTTTCTGATAAACGGTTTGGCTTTAAACATGGAGAGCACTAAAGAAGCTATTCTTAAATGCGAGCATGGCAAAATAAGTTTTTATAAGATAAGTACTGAAATTAACAATCTATTGACCGTTTTCACTTGGTGTTGTTTAGTTTTTTGGCCACCGGACACCGGTCTTCTACTTCTTTATCGTGTGGTTAGTGCGCCGTCGAGAAATATCTCTCGGGCATGCTGGTTGCTCACGAGGTTTTTCCTTCACCGAAGCAATTGATAATTATACAATACGCACATGAATCCGGAAAGTCAGAGGCGTGTCTTGGGTTCGAACTTGAGACCGATGGCATATATGATACTTGGCTTGGCTTGCTTCACCGGTAAAATCTATAATTTTTTTTTTTTTTCAGTTCACAGAAAAGATAAATAAGCTCAACGATGATTTTAAGCGACTGACCCAGTCCAACTTTCGGGATTATTTGAAAGATTACAAATGATGGCGGACTGCACCGCGCCGACTGCAACTAATTGTCACAACTAAACGACTGTTTAAAACTAAAAGTAAGACATTCTAAAGCCCCAGTATTTGTACTTAATATAGAATGTATGTAAACAATTTTAAAAGTATTATATAAAGTTTTAAAAAGGGTATTGCAAGGCATATCTCTCAGGGAGAACTTATATGTAACGTTAAGACTGCATATAAACTATGACAACCGCTCAAGCCCCATATAGAATAATTTCATAGAATATTTTGATGAATTAAATTTAGAAAAGCAGATCATTCCATTAACCATATAGAGAATTGTTCCTGTGATAGTTAAGTACACTGTAGAATAATGAAATGAGAAGCAGTATTACACAATAAAGTGCAAAAATATCTCACATTCCTTGTGACATGTCCAGTTTTACTTGTACGATTATGTGAACACTTCTGTTGAGTAGGTATGTAGTCGATCATAGAATTGCGTTACCACCTTACGTTGGAAGCGCCAGGGTAGACATTAAGTAAATTACATTTTCATGAAATGAGTCATTAATAAGAAAGAAAGAAATAAGAAATAAATTTATTCACAAAATATTAAAAAAAAAGTGTACATTTAGGCGCAGTAGTATTATTTCTCATACAATGGTATAGTTATTGAATGAAAATTTCATTGAATGTGATTAAATGAATTTAGAGCGTTGTATTGATTATGTTAATGATTGTATACGTGTTATGGCCGCGAATCATATATTGTTCAACATACAGCTGACACCTGTATACAGGGTGTAGCGGAAAGGGTATATACATACTTAACGGTGTGCTACAGACCATCAAACTGAACATGTTTCTCCACAAAGAGAGATCGTCATAGCAAAAAAAATATCTGCTGCCCCATACATTTGGCTCAAATAGGTATTGAAATTTTGCATGGGGCATTTGCCAGATAATTTTTTCGTTATTACGATGTTTGTTTGTGGAGAAACATGTTCAGTTTGATGGTCTGTATCACACCCTTAAGTATGTATAAACCCTTTCCGTTACAACCTGTATAAATAAATAGCAATATAAAACAAGAAAATATGAATTTCGCGAGATATCTTGGAGCGTCCATCTTAAGGTTGCCAGTGACTTGCACGTCATGAAAAAGCAAGGCCTTTTTTATTTTCAAGACTGTCAATGTCTCAATTACATAGTCTCAACTCTGTGAGATGTTTCTTATTTAAAATTGTTGTCAAAATTGGTAAGGTAATTACGAGATCGACTATGTTTATTTATGGCCTTTTACTATGAAAAAGACTTGTTATATAATAAATAATATGAATGTTAATTTCAATTATTATTGTGTTAAATAGTTAATAAATAATTTGAATTGTTTTCGTTAGAGCTCTTGATGGTAGAATGAGTAACGGAATTATATTTTATAGTATGGAGCATTATATCTGTTATGTAAAATGTTTTGTAAATAAAAGTATCATTTTGTAAGTTAGTTTTTTATTTCTTTATGTAGTACTTTGAAGGAACAAAAGGCATCTTGGCGACTACACAGGGGACATCTTTGCCTCGAATATTGACGTACAGTTCAGTGCCAGCTTTCTTCAGAGCTTCGCTGACGTAACCCATGCCAACATTGCCGCCAAGTGATGGGGCCGGACAACCGCTAGTCACAGCACCCACGGTTTCCGAAGTCTTCGCGTCCTTCAAAACTGCGCCTTTCCTTGCCGGTGGTCCGGTTTCTAATCGGATACCCACTCTCCTTTTAGTAACGCCTTCCTTGATTTGACGCAGGATTATTGATGATCCCGGAAAGCTATCATCTGTGCGCCTCCTTTTAGCGATCAGCCAAGTCAAATTTGCTTCGACGGGGGTGACACTTTCGTCGATGTCGTTACCATAGAGGCATAGTCCAGCTTCTAGACGCAGCGAGTCCCTAGCACCAAGACCTGCTAGTTTTACGTCACTAGACTGCAGTAAAGCTTCCGTAACTTGATCTGCTTTTCCCGCCGGGATTGATATCTCCACGCCATCTTCACCCGTGTATCCGCATCTAGTTACACGACAATCTACTCCAGCAACTTTGCCCAATTTGGATGTCATGAACGTTAAATCCTCCACAGATATGTCGGTTAGGTTCTGTAAAACTGCGGCAGCTTTAGGCCCTTGTAACGCAATCAGGGCTCTCTCGCTAGTTTCCCAGAACTCAACGTTTACGTCATTGCCTAGCTTCCGAAATATTTCTGATGTTTCTTTCATGTGCTGCTTGTCTACTTCCAACCGCCCGGCGTTGGAGACGATGTATAAAGTCTCCGCATTCACTTTAGTCACAATCAAGTCGTCTATAATTCCACCTTTGTCGTTCAAAAACACAGTGAGGGAACTAGAGCCATCCTTCATTCCTTTCAAATCGACCGGACATATCGACTCGAACCAGGACAAACAATCCTTGCCACGGACATTCGTTTGCAGCATGTGAGACACATCGAAAATCGAAGCACTTTTTCTTGTGAACAAGTGTGACTCAGATAGACTTAGATCAGAATATTGCACTGGTAGGAGAAAACCGGCGAAATCCACCACTTTACCTCCATATTTCGTGTGTAAATTATACAACGGTGTCTTCGTTGCTTTGGACGCATCACTATGCCATCGCAGGTGTACTATCCCGGGAAGTACTGCTCTTGGCGCAAACAGAACATGGCGAAGAGCTATTGAACACATTTTCACAGTCCAAACTCTTTCAATTGTACGATTACAACATCTGGCTAAACAATATCTTGACTATAAGAAAAGGTCAGCGGTCAATCGGTAGAGTCCTGATAAGTAATAATGTTACATTCTGTCGGTAGTGGGGGTAAGTAGTTATTGGGAATATTATACGCTATCTAAAAATAAATAGTGTGTTAATGATAATAGCTCTTGCTCCACTATACGTTAGTGTTTGTGTAATTAAGCGTACTTTTTGCCTTTTGTACGGTTTGCTGGATTGATTGATACTTATATAGGTAAACTAGCTAGCAAATTTTGCCTTAAATGGATCCGATAAATTCTCAGAAGATGAATGAACGGCTATTGAAATTCCATTCATACTGATGCAGATATGTATTAAGTACCTACAGTAATAATAAAAACGACCGACCCTAAAAAAATTACCGGCAAACGGCGATTGCCGGTCAGACACGTGTGTTGGACTTGGAATACGCCTATTTGTTTCTTTTGCCCAGATAAGCAAGGATCAATAAAGTGCTGCTGCCGTGGGAATCGACCCTTATACTAGGTAACGCAGCGACCAAATAGTCGCCGGCAACTTCAACAGCATATCACAGGTCCACTGAGATTTAAATCTCTAAACTTCACACAAACTTTAAAATTACTAGCACTCGGTTATTATACTTACGGTTTTTAGGTTCCGTAGCATTTGTTGTTATAGCGGCAACAAAAATACATAATCGATAGAAATTTCAACTGGCTATCACGATTCATGAGATTATCTCATGAACCGTGATAGCCGAACCGTTTGTCACCAGGCTGTATTACAGCCTGGTGACAAACGGACGGACGGACAGCGAAGTCTCAGTAATAGGGTCCTGTTTGAACCCCAAGGTTCATGAGGTTCATACAAAAAAAAATACTAAAAAACATTTTCGAAAAATAATGTTACAGCTAAATTAGACTGATTTTTAATTATCTATAGAAACAGAAATTTCCAATTTTCTTCATTTTTAAAAGACATTTCGAAAATGTTTTTATATACTGCTTATGCGTATGAAGTTTCATTAAAATCTGTTCAGTCATTTCGGAAAATAACGACTTGAAAGTTTGTATGAAATGCCGTAGCCCATAAACGCTCTTAAATATTACCCTAACCCTTTTACAAATCAAAATCTCAGTCTAGTGTGTGGATTTCACACTTCAAAATCGTCATTGAGTCGTCGGCGTAAGTCGCTGCGTGTGTATTCAGTCCGGCTAATCAGAACCCAGCTTCAAAGGTTGAACTGCGAGATGCCATTATAAAGATAAAATCTAGCTTTCTTTTATGAGACCTGGATTCCACTAAAGCAGTGGCGAGAGGAGCGATGTGCAAGATGACCAATGTGAGTGGTCGGTTTCCGCACGTCTCATCTCTGCGTTGGTGTAATCCAGGCCTTAAACCTCCCAACTTCGCAAATGTTTAAGATTTTGCTTCTTTTTTATGAGGAAAGTAGATAAATTGAGTGAAGGTAATGCTTATAATTTATTTTTATTTGGTGGTTTCTCTTAATAAGTTTAATATTTGTGTGTATCCACATTATGATTATTTTAAAATTCTAATATTTCTACACCGGCAACGGTAGTATATGTGAACTATTATAAATTGTAAGATCTGTATGTACCTACCATATACTCAGAAATAAATGATATTCTATTCTATTCTTGATTGAAATTGTTAATTAATTTGTCAAGCCTGTGTGAATGTGAACCTTACACAATAATTTATTGAAAATTTTACTTCTGTTGAATGAGGGTGCCTTGGTGATGACAGACATTATAGGTAGTTTATAACCTCAATTACACAGGTTGTGTAGTAAAAAAAAACAACAGCTCTATATTAAAAGTCTAAACTAATCATTTATTTCACAACTATCCAATACTTTTAAATACTCTTCATGAGTTAACAATTCACTCTTAGTGGCTTCGGAAATGGCAATACTTGATAAAATAATGGCGATGTAACCATCGGCATCTGGTAATTCTTTCAAGAGATTGGGCTGATTTACTAACTCTTCATTTACTTCAATTAACGCCCCTTTCATACAACAGGGTATGTCAAAACTTGTGCCATCTTTAAACTCTATTTTGCAAATGACTGACTTGGGATTTAATTGCTGGCCACCCTTCTTACTTTTACCCCTTACAGAGTTTTTCAACCGGTCCACTTTCCCTACTGTAAAGTTCACTTTGTACTCTTCTGTGTTACTGAAAAAGAAATGACTTGGTGCGAGGCTCAAGAGGGCAATCCTGTTTGAGTGGAACATTATCATGATGTCATTATTCTTTATTCCATCAACATCTGTAATATATCTCTTACTAAAATATCTCTCTGTAAACGATTTTAGGTTGTTCAGGTCTGGTATTGAATCTAGTATGTTCGCCTCCATTATAACAAAAATAAATGCTATGGTTTAAGTGCAGAGTTTGGCGATTTAGATGGCTTGGTTAGTTCTCTCTTGTGCTAGTATTCGCGCCCGGATTTCAGCGTGGCGTTTACGGGATTCTTGCAAATTAGCTGATTGTCGTGCAATGCGCTCTGCTTTCAAACACTTTCTCATATCCCGGTCATAATCGTTGCAGTATCCCATAAACTTTCTAAATGGATGCTGGAACAAAAAACATATTCTGTCAAATAAATGCCCCTTCTAGGTTGAAGACCAATAACTTTAAACGTAATTATTATAGATTAAAAAAAAAAACACTTGGCGTGTTTCTTGTGAATTAGGTTATTAACATTAACAGATATCAGTAACCGCGAGTTATATATCGTATTTAACACATAATTGCGGTAGATGAGGCTATTGTATCATATTCATAATATTTAATTTGTTATGCAATTATGGTTTTACTTCTTACCTACCTCGGTGTGACAGTCCATCAACTTTCGTATGAAAACATTACATTCATCGGTATGTAAATGGGGTGCCAAGTCTGTGTGCATAACTAAGTATTTGCTTAGATCGTTATATAGGAATTATATATTTACCAACACAACCGTTGTAGGTTATTTAAATGAATAAATTTCAAAATTGCCCAACAAAATCGAGTTTAACAATTTCGATTGTCAACTTTTTGACATTTTGATGATGACAGCGTAGAGCCCTCAGCCAACTTCGACGTAATCCACCAGAGACTAAAAAAGCTGTAAAGAGAATGTGTCGAGAAAGAAAGAAAACTTAGTCGAATAAGATTGTTTGATTTTCTCATCATTCTTTTCACCAGCGGCGGAAACGGGGGCCTGTTATGGCCAATAGCGCAGAGCATATAGTCCGGGGAATTTACGGCGAATATTAGGCTAACTTTGCATTAATTAAAAACAGCGATTTTTTTCATCGAATGTGTAGGGTATGGACAGGAGAGTATATGCTGTATCCCGCGAAAAGTTCATCTCCGCGTGTATGTTTTTTTTAAGAAAACGTCTAATATGTATATAACTTGGTGGAAAAAAATATAAACAGGTATGTTTATTTGGAGTATTTGTAGAACAGATTGAGTACTACAAGTAGGTCAGAAAATTATAGTCCGGGGCTTTTAGATTTGAACCCTGCATTAAATATAAACAGCGATTTTTTTCTTGAATCGTGTACTTGACCTTAGCTCTTCAAATAATAAAAAAAAATAAACATTTTCCGAGACCGGAACAAGCTGAAAAAGACGAAAACGCGTTTTTGTGAATAAAAACATGGGAAAAAAGTTAACAGGACAAATTTAGTTACTTTAGGTAAAGAATTGGTGACAGTAATATATTTTTTCAGAATTAAACATTTTCGTCCACGGAAATTACGGTAAAAAAACATTTACGAAATTTTTGGATTGTACTTAAGGCAAAAATATAAACAGCGGTTTTTTTACATAAAATAACTTAAATTAATATATTACACCGCAAATAAACAAAATTAAACAAATTGTACTACCGGAAGTTATTATTACCAGTTTTTTTACAATAGCGGTTGAGGCAAAAAGGTAACAGGGTTTAATTTAGTTTAACTTTCATCCTAAAGCTATTTCTAACCTATTTACACGAAAATTAAACACTTTAAAGCAAATCGTGAAAAAAAATCAATTAATGTTTACGTAAAATACGTCTTCAAGCTTTATTCTTGTATTAGGCGCAGCACTTTCATAGGAATTTGATCTTTCCGAAATAGGAATAAGGTTTACAATCGCGGAACTCAATAAAACACCAACTCTCAAACAACACACAGTCATTCGCACACAATGAACGCAGCGCTAATCTTGTTTACGCACACTAGCACACGCCGTACGCCGCACGCTGCTTAGCGCTAACACCGTGCATCGTAATTTAATTTTTACTTTGACAAAATTTAATTATCGCTCTAATTTGTTTAATTTTGGGAGATTAAGGTTTGGATTTACATATTTCTCATTATTAAATGAATTTAAATCCTGTTACATTTTTGCCGTAAGTAGTATTTAAGATTTTTTGATTTTCTTGATTTTCTGTGAAATCCGGAGCAGAATTTGTTTTATTTTCATAATAATAGTTAGACATGGTGATATAAATCATTTTGGCGCTATTTTTGTCCTGTTAATATTTTTGCCTTAACCTCACTGTCCTTTCGCGCGTAACAGTAAAACCCCGCGTGAAACCCTTCGGGGGCCCCTTGATTACGCCATTGCGTGAGTCATCCGATATCGTAAAGATAAACACTTATAACTCGAGTTATATTAGCTCTAATCTTAAACGGTAAACAGTGTCGGGTTCGTGATGAACGGGGCCATTTATTAATAATAACCAACTCTTTTAGAACTACTTGAGAATTATACATATCCCATAGATATGAGAGAGGTCGCAGCAAATACGTCTGTTTTCGTTGCTTATTTTTGTTTGGTAAAACTACTCATTCAATTTACACGAAAATTTATATCTAACATCACAAATATACAAGTAATCTAATGACAGTGTTTTTTAGGAGTCCTACATACATTATTCTTATAAGATCCTAACTCAAACTTCTTGTTAGAATCGGCCATTTTAGAATTCCGCTGTTCAAAGCATGAAAATACTTGAAATATCAATAAATATGAATAGATATGCCTCGAATACATGAAATAATGAATTATCACTATTTTTTCTTTGCTACTATTGTTTCCAAGACCATTTTACATGGTTCAAGAGACAAATACTTTTTTTTATTTCGACTAACAAACTTCACAACAAAGGATTTTTTGTTGGCTCAAATCATAATTTTTTTGTTATTTTTTCAAGCAAATGACTATCTAAAAAGTTGCATTATACACTTATAACATACTATACATTTACTTACCAAAGTTTTACAACGTATATCTCACAAAAACAACACTTTTCCGAACATAATAACACGGGTTGCCATTGCGTTTGACATTCGACATAGACGAGTTTCTATATTTTTTTTAATAATGTTGTGCCGTTTAGTATTACTAACGATTAATTTTGTTTGAATCGACTACTAGTTGACCATAGAGGTAAATTTTGACAGAACGATTTAGAAATTTACTTTTTTTTATATTAGCGTTTAAGTTTGCTGGTTCGAGCCGTTCCATAAATGGAACGGCGAGGCTCAAGGCAAAGGTCCGTCCGTTACGGCTGGGACCTAGAGGTTAAGTACGAAGTCAAATTATAAGATTTTTTTAAAAAACGCCCTTCTTGAAAAAATCAGCTGGACGGGAGACAACAAACTCTTCAAAGGCGTTTTGTACTGCCTCTCGGGAATTGAATTTTTTTCCCGCTAAAAAGTTGTCCAAATTTTGGAAAAAGTAATAGTCGGAAGGCGCAAGATCTGGTGAGTATGGCGGATGACGGAGAGCTTCCAAACCCAACTCATGCAGCTTAGAGACGGTCTGTTGTGCAGTATGGGGCCGCGCGTTGTCGTGAAGTAGCAGTGGAGACGACCGATTGACCAAAGCTGGTTGCAGACGTGCGAGTTTCGCCATCATTGTGGTCAGTTCTTCAATGTACACATCTGCAGTAATGCTCTCGCCGTTTTGTAAAAAGCTATGATGAATCACACCAGCACTTCGATTGTCAAAAAGAATCCATTTTTCGTCGCACGTAACAATTCGGTTCAAAATTCCTTCATTTCTGTGCCTGTTAAGCAGCGCAAGGCAAGTCTCGACGCGTACGTTGCGCTGGCGATCGTTAAGTTCGCACCCATCTATCAAGCTTTTTTATCTTGCCAATCTGTCGCAAATGGACCAATATTGTTTTAATGCTAACATCAAAAGCTGCTGCCAGCTCAGCTGTAGATTGAGTTTCATCAGCTTCAACAATCACCTTTAATTCATCATTGTTGACCAAAGTTTCCGGACGACCACGAGGTTCATTTTTCAAGTCAAAATTCCCAGAACGGAACCGAGCAAACCAATAACGGGTTGTGCGTTCGTTTGTACAGTTCTCTCCGTAAACGTCGTTGATGTTACGGGTCGTTTGTGCCGCGTTGGTGCCACGACGGAACTCATATTCCATAATTACACGAAATTTCAAAGTATCCATTATGAGGAAAAATGTTGAAATGTAATGAAAATACAACGCTATAATCAATAAACAAAAGACTGATTTTGTAAATAGAATGTCATATTTTTAAAACAAAATTAATTTGAATTTAGAACTCATAGCCAATCAAAACTTTTTTTTGTTTGAAAAAGTCTGTACTGCAATACGGCAATTTCATAGGTAAAGACCTATTATATTAATTTAAGTTATTTTATGTAAAAAAACCGCTGTTTATATTTTTGCCTTATGTACAATCCAAAAATTTCGTAAATGTTTTTTTACCGTAATTTCCGTGGACGAAAATGTTTAATTCTAAAAAAATATATTACTGTCACCAATTCTTTACCTAAAGTAACTAAATTTGTCCTGTTAACTTTTTTTCCCATGTTTTTATTCACAAAAACGTGTTTTCGTCTTTTTCAGCTTGATCCGGTCTCGGAAAATGTTTAATTTTTTTTTATTATTTGAAGAGCTAAGGTCAAGTACACGATTCAAGAAAAAAATCGCTGTTTATTTTTAATGCAGGGTTCAAATCTAAAAGCCCCGGACTAATATGCTTTAGGGCTCTTGTTCAAGATCAGTTAGCGGCGCGCTAAGCCCGGTTTCAATTTCGCGGCATGCCCAGTATGACTGTAATTAGGCTGTTAGGCACCCGGGTAAGTATTATTTATGAGCGCTTATTCGCGAGGTACATAATATGGCGCTACAAACAAATTCACGTCTCTTTCCAGCTAGCTATCGAATACTCGGGGATTCATGGCATGCAAGTTCAAGACCAGTGATAATCCAATTTGACAAAGCCCGCATCGCCATTATTAATAAAAGTGGATAGGTACAGTTCTATCGCATCAGTCTACTGCGACTTTACTTACTTAAATGACGACAAAATAAAACACCGATGATTTTTATTTATTTTTTACTTAAATACATAGTCACATTGTGTCTCATTAATAACTAACAAAGAAATAATAACGGCAAACACCGCTCAAGTACGGGATTTATTAGACCTAGTAGTAGGAATACCTACATTTACATAACCTTAGAATAGATACAAGAGTAACTGACAAACTTCATCAATGACTAGTAATATATTGCATTTTTGAGACATGTATAAAAAAACACCTTGATAATTAGGATTGGAAGTTGTCTTGCGTTTTCTATCATCACCACTAATAAACGCACGAAGAAAATCACAATAAAACATACGATACGACATCATTCATCTCAAAAACAGGACCAAGCGAGTATTAAGCAAAATAAATTACAGATAAATACAGAAATGCGATGTAACGAAAAATAACTAGTGATTTGATGTCCGATTAGATGAAGAAATGCAAAATGTGCCCAAAATAAATGTCCAATCCAATTGGCTAAAATTAATAAGCAGGTGTGTAGTGTGGTGTGGGGTTCGTTCGTTCGCGGAGGCATCAACTCTTGGGCATGCCCTGGGGCGTAGAGGTCTCCACCATCTTCTTGTACTTGCCGACGAGCTCGGGCAGGTCGTAAGCGATGGCGACGTCGAGCCGCGTGATGGGGCAGCCCCGGAAGTACGTGCACGTCGCCGACAGCTGCTGGAACTCGAACAGGGGATTCAACCGGAAGAAGTCCCGGTACGTCTCGGGATCGGGCAGGTCGTACCTGGAAATACGGATTAGTCAAGTTTCAAATATTACGCTTTTATGAAGCTAGTTTTCATAGTGCGTCGGTTTTCAGTTGTCGCCTAGACATTTTTGAAGTGATAATTTCTTATGCGAGAGTAAACCGCTTCGTAACGTAACGCGTTACGGCGCTACTCTGTCTGGCTTCCCTTTCTATCACGCATACGGCAGCAGGCTTAGATTAGTTTAAGTTATCACTTCTGTCGAACGTCTCGGACAATAGTCGAGCATTAATAAAAGTCACAAAACACCACTTGAAGGATAAGGCTTTATTACTGTAGTCAGCTGGCCTACCATGACGTCTGAAAACATTATTGTTTTACTCCTTTTGCAGTGTGGGAAAGAGATGGCGCTAGACATCCTGTATAGCTCCATCTCTTTCCCACACTGAAATAGGAGTTAAAAAATACTGCTTTAAGACGTCATGGTAGGCCAGTTGAAGTCCAAAGAGAGCAGTGAGCAGAACCACGGCAATCAAATTCTCTAATTTTGTGAATATTTACCAATACATACCTGGAAATATTCGTGAGTGTGCTGAGACCCTCATAGATGTGGTAGTTCTGAGGGTTTTCAATGATGGCGTCGGCGATGACCTTCCTGTTGCCGAATATCGTCTTGTGGTTGTAATACGTCGTCAGGTAGCAGTCAACCATCTTCGCGTGGTTCCTCACGCGAACCTTATACACAAAACAGTCATGAGCTTATGATATCAAAGTTAACTTAGAATTCTAGTCAGCATTAAATGAAGATATTTTATCAATTAGTATAAAGTTGGTGAGTATTTTTTTCCTACATCGAATAGCCACACGGCACACCAAATATGTCCCATATCTTCCCGTGGGTGTCGTAAGAGGCGACTAAGGGATTTGTCAGAGAATGGGCAGCAGCGTTCTCTGTGTTTTTGTAACAACCGTACTGCGATCGCCAACCCGCCTGCCAAGCGTGGCGATTATGGCAAAACCTCCCTTATGTCAATATGGCGTTGGGGGGAGGCCTAAGTCCAGCAGTGGACGTCTTTCGGCTGAAATGATGAATGATGATGACACCAAATATGGAATCATAATGCTGTAACCATGTGTCTAATCCTTGCGTCATCTTCGATCATTTTTCAGCATATTTTTGTTTTCCAACATATCTACTTACAGCGAATCTCCTAGCGCTCGCAATCTTGTTCTCAATGCGCTTGTCGATGGCATGCCGCAAGTCTCTCAGGAGTTCCCTCTCCTGGGCTTGCAGCAGTCGCACGGGCGCGCCCGCCTCATACGGCATCGACCACAACGACGCGGTGTACATGACCGGAGGCTGCGCTGAGCTCATCAATGGTGAGATGTTCCAAATCAGCGCGGACTGTACGCGCATCAGCTCCTCCGGCTTAACAGTGTCGGCTTTGTTCAGCAAGATGCGTGTCTAAAAGAAGATTGGAGATTGGAATTTGTAAGTGCATTGAAACTGATCGACCATAATTATTAGACGCGAACTTTTTTCAACCCCTAGCCGTCGCGTCATCACTGTTACCTAAGAGGGATAGGATATCTGCAAATTACAGTTAGAATTAAATAATAAAAACATATGATTTAGAAACAGTACGGTAGATCGGAATCATAAATCAAATCACTTTGCGAGGACTAATTGAACCCAAAAGAAGTTTTAGTAGATAATATAATTTTTCAATACGGAAATAATTGCACCTATTTATAAACGTTACTTACACGCATCTGACGCATCAAAACAATTCATTCTTTCGTCGATGAAAATATACCTGGCACCTGGGCCGAACTGAGAATCATTCGATGACAGATAAAGTACTCACTCATACTCGATACTATGGGAATGGGACGGACGTTGGCATGCAGATGATGCAAACGTATTTACTCTACCTATTGAGGTAGAGTAAACCAATCTAATGCATGATGATGTTGTAATGCTAATGGCGTTAGACAATTCTAATGCCATTAGCATTACAACATCTTACACTGTTTCGCCTTCTAAATAAATTTATCCTGCATGTGTCCCAATTTCAATTGTTGCCTAAATTTAAATCTTTCTTTTCTTGCTATCATATTAGATTTGAGATTTACCTGAGACTCCCTGCCTTTGAGTTGGTCGAGTATAGCTTCAGTTTCGGGACCCACGTCCAGTTTGGAAGGATCGTAAACTAGGAAGATGATGTCGGCGCGGTCGATGAACCACTGGCAGGCGTCGTTGAAGGGAAACACACGGGACACCTGTTTCCTCACTTCTAGAATTCCGGGAATTTCTACGATGTTCACCTGGAAATAGTCATTTACTCGAGTGATTTCCTTGAAATCTTCTTGTTCTCAAAGTTGGAAAGAAAGGGCAAGTAACTTAAGGCTTTTCTCACAGCTGGGATTGATTCACGAGCACTTTATAATTTCAGCTATGCTTAAAAGTTTCCAAGCCGGTTGTCTATTATAATAAAAATATTTAAATGAACGTACCTTTTCCAATATTTTGCTAGGATATTTCAAGCCCCTCAGACGCTCTTCCAGGCCTTGACCGAACTTTTGAAGGCCCGAGAAAGTCCAGTCAGCTGCCAACTGAGTGCCATCCAACACTTGTGGTTCTTTACCGTGCATAAGAATGTTGAAATATGCAGGTGATGGTTCCGCCCCTAAAATGTAAAAAGAAAGTTACTGTAAACGATTTTCTTTAGTGAAATTCCTGAATTATTTTCCAAATTCAGATACTTTACCAGTTCTTAGAGACCATTCAGTAAATTCAAGCCCAGTCAAGTAGTTCAAGATGCTAGATTTTCCACCGCTCCAGGGACCCATGAAGAGTACCAAAGGCTTGGAGAAGATCTCAGGGTCGCCGAAATGTCTGTTACTTAGATCCCTGTACTTGTAAAGAGCTTCTAACGGTTTGATAGAGCCCTCGTATAACCTCTTCAAATCTCTGAGTACGATATCGGCGGATTTTTCAACGGTTAACTCAGCTTCACTCGCGTCTTCATCTAGTCTTAGGATTTTGGTAATATGGTCGCGAGATCTTAAGTTTTCGGGAATATCAATGGTCTGAAATGAGTGAAATGGTAATTTAAGTAAATCTTATTTTAAATGTCAATTTAATCAGATAACGTCTTCGGTTCATCAAAAAAACTAGCATACGCTATTTTTAGGTCACCAAATTATACGCTAATTAACTATATTTATACGAAAAAGTACATATATTTCCTTTACAAAATGAATTTTGACATTAAATTTTCAATAATAATTAAGAATCATGAAATCATGACACCCACAATGATTGGTTTCTACGTTACGCGAATGAATAACATTTTTTTATTTATTTAACAAGCAAATTGTACTTACAATTAATAAATCTTCCTCGGGCGCTCCCTCGTCTTCCTCAGCTTCTTCATCAGCAGCCTCAGGTTCTTCCTCGGCAGCCTCAGCTTCTTCCTCGCCAGCTTCAGCTTGTTCCTCGCCAGCCTCAGCTACTTCCTCGCCAGCCTCAGAGGCCTCCTCGGACTTGTCCCCATCTCCTTCCTCTTTGCTATCTGCAGCAGACTCCTCCTCTTCTTGTGACTTCTCTTCTACCCCTCCTTCAGCATCCTCGACAGACGCTTCTTCTTTTTCTTCAGATTCATCTTTCTCTTCTACTGATTCTTTGTCATTCGTTGATTCTTCTACTGAATCAGCTTTTTCTTCTCCAGAATCGGCTTTCTCTTCTCCAGACTCTTCTTTTTCTTCTCCTGAATCAGCTTTGTCTTCAGCAGTTTCGTCTTTTTCTTCTTTAGATTCATCTTTGTCTTCTACCGATGCTTCTTGTTCTCCGGACTCATCGTCAGCTGTTCCTTCTTCGGATTCGTCATCTTTACCTTCTTTAGAGTCTTCCTGTTTACTGTCTTCATCTTCTTGAGATTCATCAGCCTTTTCTTGAGATCCATCGTCATCTTCTTTTGTCTTGCCATCATCATCTTTATTTTCGTCAGACGCGTCTGCAGCTTCAGCAGACTTGTCGTCGTCATCTGCTGATTCTTGACTAGCACCGGTTTCTTTACTGTCTTCTTCCTTTACTTCTTTGCTGTATTCTTCGGATCCTTCTTGGGATTTTTCGTTACTTTCACCCTTGGCCTCGTCTTCTGCTTCTCCACTCTCTAAAATGAAGACAATTTACCTATAATTTGATTTAGTTACCTTATCGTTTTTTTTTAGGCTTGTATGTGAGGATGAAAGTTACAGCAAAATTCTGTATGGTTTGAAAACGGTGAGGGTGCATACATGCTCGTTATAAAAAGGGGTCTAAAAATACTCTTACCGAAGCCGAAAGGCACTTGTTCTTTTATTTTAGACCATACCTGGGAACCTTCTAGTTACGGAGATATTGGGGCAAATGTCCAAATTAATCGCAAGTTTTTTTTTTTTTAATACAAGTTTTTATTGTTATAACTTTACTTTAAATACCTCCGCAACGCCATTCGATGCATCCATCAGCGCAATGTTTTGAGTGCGTTACATTAAGTATTAACGCCAAACGTGATTTTCCACCCCAAAAAAAAAGTCATTTCCCAGCAATATTTTTTGCGTAGAGTTATTTAGTTTGATGTACAGAATGCTTGGTTGACGGCTGCGTGGAGGGGTTCGTTTACACCCTGTACATAAATTATCAAACGTGTAAGGGATAGAATTAAACTATAGGCTATGCTCACCTTGGGTAGCTGCGTCTTCTTCAGCAGCTGCTTCTTTACTGTCTGCATCACCAGCCTGCTGTTCGTTGCTGTCCCCGTCGGTGTTTTCTGCCGCAGCTTCTCCTGAGTCAGTGTCATCAGATCCAGCTTGTAAATCTTCGACGGATGCTTGTGGGGCGTAGGGTTCGTCTGCTATTTCCACTGATGGCGCACCGTCTTCTCCACTATCAGCTGCTTCCCCATCACTTTCTGCTGAATTAACTTCTTTGGTATCGTCATCAACATTTACTTCATTACTGTCGTTTTTTTCGGCAGAATCTGTGAACATGATGTTATTGTTCTTATAGGAAAACTTTTTACAAGATTGTTAATTTCTTCTTTTATTTACATAAATACTAACGTAATATTATGGTTAAAAATATCGATAAATGTAATGTCATTATTAGCTACGTAACGTGGACTAAAAGTGAATTTACTAACGATATGAGTACTATGCATGCGTCGATAATCACATCTCACTATTACTCTCGATTCGTGTTGTTTGGATTGTAAACGTACCTAAGCAATATTCGATACAGTTCTTAGAATTCATTCTAATTTTCCTCAGAAACATTGTAGCAAGTTTCCCTACCACTAGCCTAGGTTTACGTAATGATTCATCCGTTTTGTTCGTCCTTGACTATCTGTGCAGTCGTTTCAAAGTCATAATTTCTTATTAACAGTCCGTCACATCTCTAGTTTGACGCTCTCAAGTGAATTTCTGCGTTGCGTGGTTATAAATAAAAGTTTAATTTTAGATGGGCCAGCCTCAATACGTTTTAGAGGACAATTACTATTAAACAACATTATAATATTTCGGCGCATGTCTGTAATATAATAACTCTGTTACAAGTCCGAGATATCACAAAGTTTTGTGATGCTTTCATTGCCCACTTATACGCTATGATGCTCAATCATATTTACAGTTGTCTGTCCGTAGTTTTCATTATTGATAGATAATCTATTACAAAAAGTTATTCCTTATTTTTCTGAGATTTTAAAGCGTCTGATAGCTTTTTTTTTTAACCTTATTAGCTTTATCTCCGCTCAACACATCCAGACTGAACCGTCTACTATGCTCTTAACCTAGATTAACGAAATAATTACAAAGGAAAAAAAAAAAACTGGATGATCTAGTGGTATGTCTATTATTTAAGCAACGTTAATATCGATGACGCGCCGACGTCCGCGCAATTAAAATAGATCCGACATCTCAACACCAGCAAACTTGTGTCAATCCGAGATTATTCTTGGTTCTGCTGAGGTCACATTTAATAGCATTTAGGTTTTACGTATAACGTACAGTTACGGTACGTTTGGGAACTGTTCAGGGATGCGGTGAAACGGAATATAATTTTACAAATTTTATTACAAATGAAACCCTTTTAAATCGGGCCTTGACCGTTCCGCTCTTGTGTCTGCCACAGCTGTCCAAATTAATCTGTGTAAGTTCTCAGAAAGTCCCCGGACTGTTTTTTTTTTTAACAAAAATGTTTTAATTATTCTATGATATTGATACCTACCATGCTCTGTATGGTGTCGGACGTAAAGAATATCGCCATCCCATATCTTCCCGTGGGTGTCGTAAGAGGCGACTAAGGGATTTGCCAGAGAATGGGCAGCAGCGTTCTCTGTGCTTTTGTAACAACCGTACTGCGATCGCCAACCCGCCTGCCAAGCGTGGCGATTATGGCAAAACCTCCCTTATGTCAATGTGGCGTTGGGGGGAGGCCTAAGTCCAGCAGTGGACGTCTTTCGGCTGAAATGATGATGATGATGATACCTACCATACGTTTTGTTAGTGTGTAATTGTGAATATTTATGGGTAGTTTGCTACCCGAATACCTGACTAACCCCAAGCGATTACAATTTTCATTCATAATCTGCCATTTACTTATTTTATTTTAGCTAGGTAGTTCTCATGCCAAATATTTCAAAAATAAAGCTTTTAAAACACCATTAGTTGAATAGATAGCAAACTCGGGACTAGATGACTACAAATAACTAGGTAGGGTAGTTAATTACGGAAAAGCAATTAAAATGCTTTTACCTGGTTCCACATCTCCTGACTCGAGCTCTTTAAGAGCTTTTTCGATGTATGGCCGGCATTGTGACTCAGATGGTATTTCGTCGTCAGCTGAAAACAATATATAACATTACGTAATTTCTGGTTGAACCACCTCAAACCTATTCTTGAAAAAAATACATTCATAAGTGAAATATATCTGCTAGTATAGTAATCTTAATTCGCGGATGGCCGTGGAATTCATCCTTTATCAATAATTAAAGGTTCAAATCACGCCAAAGAAGAATTGAGTCTTCAGATAGAACTGTGACCTTGTTGACTAGCCGATTATAGGTGCCAGCTTACAAATATAAGCTTGTACCTAAATCCCAATGTAGTCCATAAAATACCCTGTATTAGAGAAGGAACGTGAGTCAACTTTGCGCATCCACGTTGTGTCTAAAATGTATTCAAGATCTTGTATTTACCTATCTGTTTCTGCCTGTAGATAGATAGAATCAGTATTAGTTCCATCAATAACACAAAACTGCTATCGACTCAGACTTTCGCAATGTACTGCTAGTCATAGGCCTGTCCTTGTTCCACAATACCTGGTTCTTCGCCTTCCACATTCAGTATGCCCTATTTTTCTTTGGAAACTACAAAAAGTTATTGATTGATTTCTAATACTTCACTGAATGTTTTGTGAACATCAAAAAAATCATCATCAAATCATAATTTTATCTTCACGTGGTCTTGCGTCATTACCAGCTGTAGATACGTCAAATATGAATCATCTGCATTCCTCATCTTCGATCAATAATAGAACATATAGTACTATATATAACTATATAATAGTACTATTATTGATCGAAGTTCCTCATCCTAACTGTATTTCTATCCATAATGTTAATGTGCTTTGTGATTTTCTAATAACCCATCCTGTCCTATTCCTGGGCAAATACATTTCAGTATATTCCTCGCGTGATCGAATGCCTCTTTTTAAAAGCTTTTGTTTTCTTCATTAAGTTTTTTATGTATCTCTAATCATTCATAGTTGCTATTTCAATATGATAACAATGATTAGATCTCGTTTCATAAATGGCGTTAGCAATTAGATCCATTTCATTTTTTTTTCATCGGTTTTGCTATATACGTGTAACTTCCAGATTACGTGCCTTATGCAAAAAATACTTTACCTATGTTTAAAACAGTTATGAAGGAATTGGATGCAGGAAATGAGAGATTAGAAATATTTTTGAGTCGTCTTGGATCTTCTCGTGTGTAGTATTTTCACCGAGCGTTTTATTGCTGGCCTTGGTGCGTCGCTCTACAAAGTGGAGCTGTTTGTGTTTTATGTTGCATGCTATGCTGGCTGACATTGACTTACATGTGGTGCTGACACTCTACGTGTAGTTTCTTCTACAGCACACATAATACTTTCTACATTTTTTCTGTTCTAAGCGTGCGTAGACGTTTTCTAACTACCCACTTCTTATAAGAGGAAGATTATCTCGTTTTCGGTCACATCGATGTGTTTCTTTTATCACAAAATCATTTTGTGCCTGAATGAAATAACAGAGAAAAAATGTGTTGAAGTACTGTGCTATGCCATCAAATATTTTAAATTTGACGGTAACACTAGGTGATCTAGTTGGACGCAAACCAAATATTGGTTTACCGTCTACAAATGTGTATTAAACAGGGACTTAGTTCTAAGGTTTAGGCATTGCTCTAACGATGAAGGGCAACTTGCAGTTATGACGTGACCTAGATCCATGTCATACTTTTATAATGTCGTCACGATCCTATCGTTTTTCACAAGATGGCGACGCACAGCGACAAATCCCTGTATTTCTATTTACGTATCTAGCTTTGCGATGTAGCGAGGCGGCCGGCGCTCTACCTTCTCTCAACTCTGTCTGATAAACACAGCAAAGAATAGACAAAACCTGTTAATAACTCGGTCACTAGATCATTTTGTCATACAAAACTTCACCTAAGGTTATCGCCAAAAATAGAGCACATACGTGAGCTTTTTACATAATTTCAGCGCAAGTTACGCCGAAAATAGCAACGATGTAGTGACGCAGAGTGGGAGCGAAGATTTGCCGTCGGCTCCCACTCGGCGCTCGGGCTGGACTCACCTCGCACCGCCGCGGCGCACGCCGACACCACCAACAACATGCACAACATTATCCTCCATAGCGTGAATCCTTTGCTCCACATGTTGTTCAAGTTAAGCCCGCGACGCTGGGCTATCAGTCATTTGCACACACACTCGCGCACCTGCTCGGCCGATCTAAGGACGTTGTACACATCTACACTGAATGAGCGAATCCACTTAATACGTTGGCTCAACACGACTCGCATCCCCTCAGGAATGCAACTCGGGTCAAAACCGTTGCCATTAAATCGCGGTCGGAGCTGATCAAACCGAAAGATGTAGCGAAATAAATCTCGTACGAAAGCAATAAATTACTGAACGACAACTCTATTATTAACCGCGATTCAATGGCTAAAATGTTGGCTGCAGCGGCAAGCGGTACGCGACACTGCACGTAAAGACGACGGACGTACTCTATTTCCGGAGACAGCACAGCATCGCTGGTCGGAGGGGTACTGGCGAGAGCGCGAGGCTCTCCCCGCGCCGGAGCTTTCAGCGATATTCAGCGCGGTGCGCGTGCCAAGCGCAGCCCACGACGACGCGCGGCGCCCGCGCTCCCGCGCCCGATAAACCTGCTTCACATCACAACCTGGACGCCTCAATAAAGCTTATTTTGTTTATAATCCACGTGTTTTATATATTATTCTAACCTACAGTTTTACTAATAGATACCGTCTCGACTATCATAACGAGCCTAAAAGAAACAAACGCTTAAGAATGTGAGACTGATTTATTTTAACGAATTATCTATCCAGACAAAGTTCTGTGGAGTATGAGTCAGCCATCTCATATTCATATACTGATACACCTGTTAGAAACAGGTGATACCTACCTGTGAAAATAGGAAAGTTTTCAGCTCTGTTCCGATCCTCGAATTTCTCTTAAAGGCAATCAAATCCAAAACTGACTCCTAACATTATTAATTGGTAACAGACCACATGTTAGTCAAGGTTGATCCACGTATTTTAGGGAAACTGTATCTCCGTCTTCTATGACGTCTTCCCACTTTAATTGTGGTTTAATTTCGTCCAAGATTAGATAATAAATATAATAGGAACGCGCCAAATGGCTTTGAATAACGTAATCAGACAAGCGAGATGTTGGTGTGTAGCGTTCACAAAGCATTAATACCTGTCGTCATACAAGATATGTTGGCAGGAGAGCCACTGCTGCTGCTGTGACCGGCCGTTTTAATACATCAGCATGTCGCTTTCGAAATGACTGCACTTGGTGCAGTGACACCCTCAAAGCCAGTGCCTACGCAAATATAGTTTTCATTTGCAGTTATTTACGGATAGTCCTTGTACCGTAGGTGTCATAACAACGCATTTAGGTGTACGTATGTTCCTACGTGATACGAGGAAATACAGGTATTTTATTCGGAATGTTAGCGTTTTCAGATATTAAGAATACGTAGGTGTATTAACAAAGAAACTATAAATCAATTTTAAATCTTTGCTTTACTCTAGTTAAACCTAGTAGAAGACAGTGCCTATTAAAGTAAGGTAAAAAAAAGTATATATGTCAAATGAAGTAGATGGGTGCTGCCGATCATCCACCACAGGTTTTTAAAAGTCCAAATAAGAGACTACAGATCTTACAATAAATTAATTCGACAGATTTAGGCAGATAAAGAAGCCCTTATACTCACAAAAAACAATCATATTTTATAGCGCCACCAACAATTTAATACCGGTTGCAACACCTACCAATATCTAGGTGTTATAAATGCCTGGCGTAAGTGGCGATGTTATCGATTGCCAAACATTTATTAAAACATCTAAATGACTAACATTTATTGGGTTTGCACCAAAAGAAATAATAGGCTCGTATTACCAGTTTGTCTTCATCATCACTCTTATTGAGATCAACGTAACAGTCTCCCAATGTCTCGACAACGATGCAGAACTCTAAAACCTACAAACAAAATCATCTGAGCTCCCATGTGCAAAATTATCACCTACATAGCCTGTGCCCAAATTTATTGGCGTCGGCTTCTAGTCTTACCGGATGCTTTGCGGTTGCAGTTGCTTGCGGATAGATTTACCAGTGGTTTACATGGAGCCACTGACTATCAGTTAGTACTGGGTTATACGAAAACCGGGAGGTTTTGATTTCTCCTGGTTTCTCTAGATTTATTCAACTGAACGGATGTACTGGGGCTGTTTGGTCTATTATGGGGTTCCCACTAGACTCCACTCTAAATAAACTCCTTAGTGGTCCAACTCATTCGGGAATTAGTCGCAGTTGGAGTTCCACAAGGCACCGTAAAGCACCGCAGGGTACCGTAATAGTTATCACCGAAGCTGTTCCACAAGGATCCATGTTATGCATATTATACTCTACATAAAACAATTCTGCGGCCATTATTCAAGTCACTATGGGAGCTCCACAAGGCACCAATATTGGTCCCTTTTTATCAAAATTAAACTAATTATTGTCTAGTATTTGATAACACAAAGTATCTCGTCCGACTAGGTACCGTAGTAATCACCGAAGCTGTTCCACAAGGATCCATGTTATGCATATTATACTCTACATAAATTCATTCTGCGGCCATTATTCAAGTCACTATGGGAGCTCCACAAAGCACCAATATTGGCCCCTTTTTATCAAAACTTAATTATTGTCTAGTATTTGATAACACAATAGTATCTCGTCTGACTGTACCTAATCGCAGTGGAAGTCTAGAAGGTACCTGCAGTATTTGCTCAATCAACTGATCGTAAATGTATAATGACTCATTTTCGTGCATCTAATGAGGAAAATGTCGTGAGGAAAGTTTTGAGTATAAATGTGGATGGCTATAAGAGTAGAGGAAGACCAAAGAAACGATAGATGGACTTTGTCAAGGATGATATGGAAAGATAGGAGGTCAATGCTGAGACGACGAGTAATAAAGAAGTGTGGAAGAAGAAGACATGCTGCGCCGACCCCAAATACATTAGGATAAGGACAGGATGATGATGATGATGCGCCTAAAAATGTGCATAAGAACCTCTTAGTGCCAGTAGTCGAACAGGGAGTTAAGAGGTACAAGGCTCCAATCTTACCCTTTTACACTAAAATTCACTGTCTTCTTACAACTATGTAGGTACTAGATACTTGTACATACAAACCTACTGGTACAGGTCTCATACAGTAGGTTCTTCTTTAGCCGCATTGAGCGATTTTCGGTAGCGGAAAAATCTATGGGTTCGCGTCACCGATGACCTCGAAATGCTCGTGACGTATTGTGACAGACTAGCGATTTGGACTGAGCTTTTGCACTGTGCAGCTCATCGTTTATTTGATTAATTAATAAACTGTGTAAAAAATATTGCTCGGAGTGCCAATAGATATGAAAACCAGTAATTTCAATTTACAAATTATGAAATTAAAATAATTCAGACTATATTTGATTTTAAAAAGAACACAGTAATTCCATTGTTTTTGGGCAGTCCATGACTGCTTCTGTATTTTTTTTTATACAAAATTGCGTTTGGCTGCGACTCGCCTGATGTGAAGCCATGATGCGGCCTAAGGTGGAGCACGCTTGCCTAGAACAGTGTTTCCCAAACATTATTCTGCTATGGCTCGGTAAATGTCACAGGGCCCTTAGTGACCCATTCAATACTTTAAAACCTCTTCCCCCGCTGATTACATTACGTAAAATAGATCGGTATCGCCTACTTTGTGCAAATGGAGCAATTTTTTCTAAGGCGGACTGGTAAAAAATGCCCAAGGCATTAAGCCCGCCTTTATGCAGTTTTTTACTTGCATTAAGTTTTAACTGATAAGTTAATATTTTCAAAACAAGGCAGAAATTCTGCGACCCGGTATTTTATTTTGATGGCCCGGTACCGGGTCGCGACCCACCATTTGGGAAACGCTGGCCTAGAAGAAAACGATTCACTCGAACTTTGAAGAGATCCAAATTATAATAATCAGGGAACAGAGAAGCTTGGGAGTTCCACAAAGCTCCAATATGGGCCCATGTTTTGAAAACTTACTGTCTTGTAGGCAGGCACAACCCAATATTTCAAGGGTACGACGCACGTAGAACTCATGAAAAACATCTACTTTTAACCACAACAGCTCTCGAAAAAATATCAGCAGCTCCATAGATTCATGCTCGCACAACTCGAAGAACGAACGAAGATAAGAACTGCTGCTGAGATTCCTGATGGAAAAACCCAATAACGCTGCCCGACTCGGGAATCGAACCCAGGACGTCATGCTCAGCAGTTGCGCTTACGACCACGAGACTAACGAGTCACATGTAATAAGGAGCAAGCCCAATTGCCATAAACCGTGTACAAATCCCAGATTCCATGGCTGCTAGTGAGAAAACACTGCCCTAACTAAACAACCATGCACCAGTCCTATCATCTTCCAGCCCTTTTTTTTTTTTAGGATGGGAAATCATCAAATGACTTCTACCGCTCTGGGCGGAGCGGAAGGGAGTGTCAGACTTGACTAAAACCCATCCATGTTCCTTCTTAGCCATTTGTGTTCCAGGGCTACGGTATCTCTTTCGAACAACCCGCAGCCCTGGATCATCTTGCTGCCCTTATCCCATGTTATTTGGGGTTGGTGCAACACATTTGTTTCTTTCATTCTCCCTGTCATTCGTCATACTATCATTTACTCTTTTTTCTTTCATATCATTCAAACACACAATCCATCTATCATTTCTTTGGTCTTCCTCTTCCTCTCTATCCATCAATATTTATATTTATCAGTCTTTTAGTCACATGTGTTCCATCCCTCCTCATCACATGACCAAGACAGACGACTCCCTTTCATCTTTTCTGTAACAAGCGCCACTTTCAAACTTCCTCTCATTTCTAACTATACTCATTTTAGTCACTCCACACATCCATCTCAACATTCTCATTTCTGACAAATTCCTTTTTTTTTCATCCGGCTTCTTCATTGCCCAGCATTCCAAAACATACAGAACATCAGATCAAATCACAGACTTGTACATTTTCCCTTATTACTATAGCGGCATGTGAAAACACACTGTCTTGTCCAACAATGTTCACATTCTACATTTCTAGATGACAAAGAAAAGACAAAATAATTATAAAACCTTAATTTATTACTTAAATCTATTAACTTATATAATTATATGACATCCATAATGTGTGAGTTCATGAACAAAATGATAGTTGATAAATCAAGGCCATAGCCAGGCTGCAGAGGAAGCATTTCTTCTCCTTTTCTTATATCTTTACATACCTATGTCTTGTAGGCCTTCATGGTACACCCAGTCAACACTTTCAGTGCTAAGCACCAAGCATATGGGTTGAACAATAATTTGTTTGTGTGCCCACAACCCTGCCTCCCAAATAGTTGCTATATGTAGCTATAGATGACTTCCATACTATTAAAAATGGATTATTTGAACTTGGTAGCAAGGTGTTGAACACCCAGAATTTTACCCATGAGCTGGTCACAATTTATTTACATTGTAATATGTTTAGATGCCGAGATAGTATCCAATCTGGCAGATTCAAATAAACTATCCTTCTAAGGCCTTGAAATTATCAGTTTGATGAAAAGTCAGTAAAAAAGACTGCAGGTCTACTCTTGTTAATGATCTATGATAATAAGTTCATCTATACTCCAGTCTTCATAGGAATGGTCAGGCAGGTATCTTCTGATGATGATGGGAATCTTGCCATGCTTCAGCTCTTTCATTGCTATTTGTAGAGGGTCTGTTTCACCTTCTAGTTCCACCATTACGGGAGCACACATGGCTATTTGCAAGGCTCTTGTTCCTGAAATGATGGAATAATAGCCACAATAAACAACAAAATATTGTAAGACATGCTCAATATGTTTTTGTCATTAGTGTAACATTCATAAGACAATTCCAATGAACATTACAATATAAACGTTTGTTGTACAGCTTTAACATTGCAATAAGTATGAAAGTTATTTAGCAGGATCCAAAAAATATGTGTATCAGGTGGGCAGAGAGAATAACCTTACCTAGAACTCTCGCTCGTTCGTACTTCGTCATGTACCGTGTAGTGATACGCTTAGACTTGTCAACTCCTCCGCCAGCCTGGCCAGGTAGAAGACACTGCACGTTATATCCTTCCTCTTCTTGTTCCTCTGTCTCCTCAATGTTGTCATCATCCTCGGCGATATCGTCATAGTCTGCCCCCGCATCTTCTGCCTCGTATTCCTCGTCAGCCATTATTTCAAATGAACAAAGAAGTACAAATCAATTGTGCAAATATCGTGATATTCAAATAATAATAGAAATTCCAGAAAATAAACTTTTTGAGGTTATCTAACTATTAACTAATGTCAAACTGTCAATCAATAATGACATTTTGTCATAGACAAAGAAATCATCAGAAACCAAAGCTTTTTAAATTCTTTAGTCAGCTACTCAACTTTTCGACAGTGGTGTCGTGGTAAACATTCACGGTCTACAGTGCGAAATCGAGTTTATTGGATTGTTGAGTTATTTAGACCGAGTAACAATCTAACAATAAGTTTACAATCTAACTCACCCGAAATCATAATGTGGGCTCCTTTGCTGTCTGAGTGAAAGGATTTGAGTGTACGACTGTACGCCGACAGACACTACGCCGACAGACTGAACACCGACAAGCCTTTACCACAATTACTCTTTAGAATTATGTAATATTTTTATGTGGTTTTAGGTAATTGTTTAGTTCCACACAAAGTAATAATATTATGAGGCAATTTTCCAATCATTTAAATGTTTTTTTTTTTTTTTTATGAACGCATCTTTTATCCTATGGTATAGAAGATATTTTTCCTTGTCGTTGGCAATTGGCAGCCTTTCCTTTTCCGGTTCTGCATCAAAGCTGTAACCATGCCGGTGTGTATTTTTATTTAACTGAGTAAAATATCTCACTGTGTTCAATGATATCACAAGTTTTCTGTGTTCGTTATTGTTGTCTGATATTTCTGGTAGTTTGTAATAGTGCCTTCCAACATCAAAATGGAAACTCGGTCTCGTCCAAACAAGCGGATACACATGGCAGTACTTGACATGTCAGATGAATAACTAGCAAAAAACTTGAAGATTTAGCCAATTGTTTCTTAGTTTTTGACGAAATGAGTCTCTTAAAGTTCAGTCAGTGCTTTGAAAGTTCCTACATTCACAAATGTGATGTATTGCGAAGTGACAAAATAACCTAAATGTGCGTCTTCGGGATTTCAGCTCGCAATTGATTTACTGCATCCTTCTCCCGTGTCGGAGAAAAGGAAACACAAGTTGAAGAGGCTGGTGCCACATCCGAACTCATACTTCATGGATGTCAAGTGCCCTGGCTGCTACAAGATCACAACGGTTTTCAGTCACGCGCAAAGGGTGGTCGTATGCGCAGGTTGCTCAACGATCCTTTGCCAGCCCACCGGTGGTCGCGCAAGATTAACGGAGGGTAAGAATCTGTAAATTCTTATTTATAAAAAATCCTCATCTCCAGTCCCCCATGTTCAGCAACTTTTCAGTTGTGAAATTATTATTATTACACCACATTGCCAAACATAGCTTAAACCACCCATGACTTAATATTAAAAGCCTATCTTTCAAAGCTGGAACAAACAAAGAATATTCTGTTTATGTTAAATCATTGAGTGATGATCTTATTTCTTTGCCATCCTCAAAATATCAGCTGATAAAATTATAAACTGATATTCATAACTAGCCCCTGAGCGGATCATTGGATCAAAACTATGGTTTGATTTCAATCAGTGTTTTGTTCAGCAAGGAGAATTGTTTTTCTACACCAGAAAATTGTGCAAGAATCATGTCTTGCATAACTAATCTATCTAATCCACCAATGTCCAGCCCTTATCCCTTAATTATTATGGGTGGCACAGCATGTCTTGTTCTGAACATTTGTATTAACTCTCATCTCAGTATTTGCCCGCTATATCATCTTAACTTGTCTTGTTAAGTATGTCAAACTGTTGTGTAAACATGTTTTTGAATGCCTATTATGTGTTTTGTTAGATCCTTATCTACCAGTCACTCATTTATCTAGTAAAAATGGATATGAAACAACAATATTGTCAATAAAGCTAAGATCATCAAATAATTCTGAGTTGAATGGAAGGTTGCTTAAAATTTATCAAATATGTGTGCCCCTAATTAGAAAGGAGTCTGTATTCTGAAGGATGTTGTTTCAAACATTAGTGTAAATTGTGCAATACTGCAGTTTTATTTGCATTGCGCATATGGTGCAATAATTATATCCTTTGTTGATGCTCTTATCTTCATATGGATACTTATTGATATGCCTATATTTTTGTTTGCATACTTCATGCTTATTTTTTCCAAGTGATTAGGGTCAGTGACCACTGCAAATATGTTTGTCTTGTACATTTTAAAGAGTGTTTCTTGTTATGATAAGTACTTGAAACTTGGAAAACACTGTGCCATCTATTTTCATTTACATTTTATGGCATTTTAGGTGTTGTCTATTGTTACTGAAATTATCAATACTTATATTTTTATTTTCAGTATCAATTTAAAAGTTTATACTTACCCAATGTTTTTCTGTTTCAGGGTGTTCGTTTAGAAGAAAACAACATTAATTAACCTGGAGAGAGAGCCCTATTAATTTAAGATTCTTTTATTTTCCAATGTGAGAAGGAGAGATATTTTACAAGTTTGTTAAAATGGATCCAGACAAGCTCTATCAATAAAAGGCTTTTTCGAAGGGAATGTTGTGGTTTGATTCATTAAAATAAATGTAACTTTTATTGTAAATATGTTTATTTTTTATAAATAATTTCATTGCACATATTTCCAAAAATATCACATAGTCAAGGAATAGCCCTCATATATTTGCTTGAATAATTATCTTATCATTATTTCACAGGCCACATTATATTTTGTGGTTAAGAGATAACATTTATTTGCAAGCTAGCTTTTACAATGTTATGCCAAAGGTAAAACAGAGGTCTGAAAGTGCTAATGGCTATAATCCAGCCTCTTGGACTGTATAAGTATGAAGTTGGATTTAACCATTACATTATAATGCAATAAAAACTGCAAAGAGGAAAATTAAAACTAGATAATACAATAAAAATAACAAACATTCATTATTGAAATTAAATAAACAACAATGTCAATAATATTGTAACAGATTGTAGTACCACAAAAATGGCAAATTAGCTAAAAGTAAATTAAGTTTCAAAAAATGTATTAGCCTTTACTACTTGTGCTTGAGGCTGCTCCAAAGCTTGGTCTGCATTATCTATATCTTGCTTGATAGCTTCTATTAGGTCATCTAAAGATTTAAAATTCTTCTCTCCTCTCAAATATCCAACTAGACTCACTCTCAAATGTGACCCATAGAAGTCGTTGTCGAATTTGTGCATGACATGGGTTTCCTGAAAACAAACACATGCCATAGGAGATTTATTTTAAAATCGTTAAAATGAAGGAATTTTATTGATGAGCTTTGCTGTTCAGTAATTTAACAAAAAAATACTAAAATCAATAAGATGTTCGACAACATTATTTGTAGATCAATGACTGCAGGAGTTTACTTGACTCTTCAAAGTCTAGCTGACCATAACACTGCACAGTCAAAGAAATAGTGGTATAGGTCGATTGGTATAGATGAATGTCGTTTGGCAGTTCAACCTAGGAGGTTGTCGTCTGCTTAACCGGACTATCCAGTGGGTGCCTTAAGAGTAAGGCCTCCAGCCAGGGCATAAAACTAACAAACTAAGCGACTAGCGACTACACGCTAAGGGCACCCCCTGTGGGGTACGAGCCTCGGCTTAGGGCGTCGCTGGGGAGGGACTGCATAGGGACAGGCTGGATCTGAATGATATCATTATTTAGGGGCTGATTTAAAACTACTGGCACAGCATCGCGGGCTGGCTCGAGCGAGGGTCGGGGAGGGCATGGACCGGGACGTCGCGATGGACCTCGACGGCGGTTTGTGTCTGAACTTTTTAAGAGTACTAGTCTGTTTACTACTCTCCTGGAGGAGTGTGATAGCATCATCGGGAGTGACGAGGGTAGGTCTCGGACGGCGTACTGTACTAATGCGCGAGGGCGGCCGCTGCGATCAGGGAATTACGGTACTTAATGGCGTTATCGAAGAAACGCTTCGAAAGACGTTTCATAAACTGAAGGACGGTGGGCATTCTAAGGTCTACGTGTAGACGGTCATTACGGACAAAAAAGGGGCTCCCGTGACTCTACGTAACAACCGGTTCTGAAGTTTGCTTCCTATGGATGTACTTAGCCTTGGTGTGTGCGTACACGAAGCAAGCGTACGGCATGATACGAAGCAAGCGTACGGCATGATACGAAGCAAGCGTACGGCATGATACGAAGCAAGCGTACGGCATGATACGAAGCAAGCGTACGGCATGATACGAAGCAAGCGTACGGCATGATACGAAGCAAGCGTACGGCATGATACGAAGCAAGCGTACGGCATGATACGAAGCAAGCGTACGGCATGATACGAAGCAAGCGTACGGCATGATACGAAGCAAGCGTACGGCATAATGGGACGGATCACCGCGGTATGGAGGCGCAACTTGCACTTGAGTGACAACTTGCTTTTTGCCGAAATCATGAAATGAAGCCTACCCATAGCAAAGGCAGCTCGATCGCGAGCTGCTTTGATGTCCGCCGCGAAAGACAGGTGGTGGTCGAGAAGAACTCCTAAGTACTTGGCTTGCTTCTCCCAAGGGATAGGCTTGCCGTACATAGTGATCGGGTTGAGTGCGGGTGGCGTATTTCTACGCGGTTTAGAAAAGAGAGTTGCCTGGCTCTTGTCGGGGTTCACCTCGATTCTCCATTTCCGGAACCAAGCGCCTAAGACGTTGGCTGAAGTTTGGAGAGTGCTGTAGATAGTGTCGTGACTGCTGCCAGTGTAATAAATGGCCGTGTCGTCTGCGAACAGGGCTAACTGAGCCTTCTTGTCTTCCTCTTGGGGATGTCACTGGTGAACAGAGTAAAGATAAGGGGAGAGACGACGTACCCCTGAGGGACTCCGGCTCTAATGGGGTGGGGGGAAGACAGTGCCATCCCGATACGATAGCGGAAGGTGCGATCCGACATGAAGTCTCGTAAGATGAGCACGAGACGGTCTGAAAGGTATAGGTCCATATTAGGCATCTTGTTTTATAAGTAGTAAACCTTATCATGCCGGCGAGCACGTGTGTGACTAAACAGATAATAAATTATGTTGAAGAAACATCACACTATGTGAAAAGCGGGGTTCTGCTTAATAATGATGAATGAGTTGTAATTCAAGAAATGGATTCGGTTTGTTTAAACGTTATCATGGTAACCCTGGGAGCTAGAGAGTAAATTCATAGGAAATAACAATAAAATGCGGAAGTTTAAAAGGTCAAAGCATAGCTATTTAATTAATAGGTAGGTACAAGGCTATGTATGAATGCAGAGACAGCAAAATGGCTGCGGAAGACCACGACAAAGACATTAAGTACGATTGAAAATTTTTTCATCTTCCAGTTTAACCGGAGGCAGCTGATAACCAATATTTTACATGAAGCGACTGCCCAGCTGATTTCTACAACCCAGTTACTACTGGGTAATACGATATCCCTTGGTAAGTCTGGTTGTAAAAATTTCGGGCCACTGTCTACCTGTAACGACTGTCAAAGATCTATAAATGATAGGACCAAAGGCTAAACGAGCTTTCAGAGGCACTGACAAAACTTAACTCAGTTTGTAGTGGGTGGGTCACCCGTCCAAGGACCATCCTAGGCAAGCGCGGCTTAACCTGAAATCGACCTAAACGGCTGTTATTATTCAGCCACGAGATCTTCGATGACATTGAAGAATTATTAAAAAGGGGTTGTGGATAACCGAAAGCTACCAACTGAATGAATGCAGTGTAGTATGCCTTCTTCCATACCAGAATGCGGGTTCGAATTCCAAATATATGTATAGGGGTTGACTAATTGTATCAGCAGAAGTAGTACAATAGTACCTATTTAAAAAAAACACTTATTAAGGTAAAAAACTTAAATTGCATATAGGTACGCCTTTACTTGAAAATACAAAATATTGTATATTACAGATCTAACGAGTAATACAAGCTGTTGTTTTGCGCCAATGATTCTCGACCCCAATCAATAATAAAATGGCGACTTACGTTTTTTTTTTTATTTACGGAAATCGATAAGTGTGAACAACGCGTTGTTTTAAACGCGGTCCGTCTGAACTTCGCCCTATGACCGCGCTTTTACACATACGAACAATCTCACATGTTTATTCGATAAGAAATTTCTAAAATCGGTTTAGGGAATAAGAAATTTCTTAACCCCTTAAAGTGGTTTAAGGAATAAGAAATTTCTTATTCCCTAAACCACTTTAAGGGGTTTATTCTAAAATACTGACAAGTTAACAACCAAAAAATCGGCGTTTATATTAATATATGTACCGTAATTTAAACTGATTATTTAAGTATTTTGTGACAAACTCCTGAATTTAGACCAGGATGCAAAACAACACCTTGTATAGCGTAATTCCCACCAATGACTTATTCATGAAATTCAGGTAAGTACTTACTTTTCTAATTCAAAATCATAGATGGCGGCACTATATGCGGTATAAATGAAATCTATAAACAGGGTGTTTGGTGCATCGTTTGCCAAATCAAATAGGCCGAAAGGAGAGGTCATTTGCTATCTCTTCACGCCCTATAACTCATTCCCTTGCCACACCGGTTTGTTATAATAACTTTTTAATTTAAATTTTGAAAATTTCCAAAATTCAGCAATTAAAATTTTGTTTAGACCTAAAATTTCGATTTAATTTTGATGTGTACTGTTGTATGATTCTACCAAATTCAAAATTACTTGCAAGTAACAATTGCCTTCTGTTTTTAGTAGCTCCTAAAGTTTATGTAAAACAAAAATAAACTTAAAACGCAACGTTTAATTTCTATAAAAAAAAAACTAACTGCGATCGGGATCTTCAAATTCTTTTAAAAGTTCTCTAGTCTATCCCCTTTCCAACGCAATGCGTACGACTAAATCATCACTAGTCTCAACTACCGTGGCGTAGATAATTTATTGCCGCATTGATGCGGCTTTTAGTCCGGGGCTTTTAGATTTGAACCCTGCATTAAATATAAACAGCGATTTTTTTCTTGAATCGTGTACTTGACCTTAGCTCTTCAAATAATAAAAAAAAATAAACATTTTCCGAGACCGGATCAAGCTGAAAAAGACGAAAACGCGTTTTTGTGAATAAAAACATGGGAAAAAAAGTTAACAGGACAAATTTAGTTACTTTAGGTAAAGAATTGGTGACAGTAATATATTTTTTCAGAATTAAACATTTTCGTCCACGGAAATTACGGTAAAAAAACATTTACGAAATTTTTGGATTGTACTTAAGGCAAAAATATAAACAGCGGTTTTTTTACATAAAATAACTTAAATTAATATATTACACCGCCTATAAACAAAATTAAACACATTGTACTACCGGAAGTTATTATTACCAGTTTTTTTACAATAGCGGTTGAGGCAAAAAGGTAACAGGGTTTAATTTAGTTTAACTTTCATCTAAAGGCTATTTCTAACCTATTTACACGAAAATTAAACACTTTTAAGCAAATCGTGAAAAAAAATCAATTAATGTTTACGTAAAATACGTCTGCAAGCTTTATTCTTGTATTTGGCGCAGCAGTTTCATAGGAATTTGATCTTTCCGAAATAGAAATACGGTGTACAATCGCGTAACTCAATAAAACACCGATTCAAACAACAACGCAGTCATACGCACACAATGAACGCAGCGCTTATCTTGTTTACGCACACTAGCACACGCCGTACGCCGCACGCTGCATAACGCTGACACCGTGCATCGTAATTTAATTTTTACTTTGACAATATTAATTATCGCTCTAATTTGTTTAATTTTGATGGATTTAGATTTGGATTTATATATTTCTCATTATTAAATGAATTTAAATCCTGTTACATTTTTGCCGTAGAGTAGTAGAAAATCAAGAAAATCAAAAAATCTTAAATACTACTTGTATTTAAGATTTTTTGATTTTCTTGATTTTCTGTGAAGGCCGGAGCAGAATTTGTTTAATTTTCATAATAATAGTTAGACATGGTGATATAAATCATTTTAGCACTATTTTTGTCCTGTTAATATTTTTGCCTTAAGTACGAAGTCAAATTATAAGATTTTTTTTAAAAAACTAATGTTCCGTGGACGAATATGTTTAATTTTCTGACCTACTTGTAGTACTCAATCTGTTCTACAAATACTCCAAATAAACATACCTGTTTATATTTTTTTCCACCAAGTTAAATACATATTAGACGTTTTCTTAAAAAAAACATATACGCGGAGGTGAACTTTTCGCGGGATACAGCTTAATATAGTCTCCTGTCCATACCCTACACATTGAATGAAAAAAATCGCTGTTTTTAATTAATGCAAAGTTAGCCTAATATTCGGCGTAAATTCCCCGGACTATTTCGTGACTATCAAAGCAGAAATACGTTTACGCACAACTACAGTCGAGATAAGACGACGATGCCACGCGTGCATTCTCAAACGTGGCAAACAATTTGAACAAGATTTGTGATTACTTGTTTTTATTTTAATTTCAAATTCTTGAAAATTTGGTACCTTGTTTAGGAAAAAGATAATTATGACACTACGAAATAGTGAGATAACAGTATCTATCTACTTACTTGAGGCATGTTATTTATGCTAACTACTGTTATTACTGTAATATCGAATATCAGCCTAGTGTCTCGATTACAAATTTAGTTCAAAATTAAAAGATATTAGACGTTTTTATGGCATTTGGCATACTGTTGGAAAGGGGACAGGCTCGAGATTTTTTTTAAAGAATTCGAAAATCCCGATCGCTGGTACTTTTTTTTAAAGAAAGAAGTTTAAAGTTGACTTTTAAGTTTATTTTTCTTTTACATAAACTTTACGAGCTATTAAAGAGAAAGTAATTGTTACATGCCAGTAATTTTGAATTTGGTAGAATCATACATCAGTACACATCAAAATTAAATTCAAATTTTTAGTCAAACAATTTTTTTATTTGACCTTAAATGCTGAATTTTGGATTTTTTCTAAATTTAAATTAAAAATTTGTTATAACAAACCGGTGTGGCAAGGGAATGAGTTATAGGGCGCGACGAGAAAAAAAACCTAAGACTTATAAGACACCCCAAATGATTTTTAATTCAATTGACCTAATTCTGAGAAAAAAAATCATTAAAAAAACGTAAAGGTTTTATGTGCAGTTTTAGTTTTACAGACAATTCTGATCGTTTCTTTCTTTCTTTCTTTTTTCCCGCGTATGAAAAAATTTAAATTGGACGACTAAAATTTGTGTTAGGTTAGTTTACCTATTTTGGCGGGTTTGCGCACGTGATGGCTTGACCTATGAACAAATAGACAGACCAACACTTTTAATGTTTTTTTTTTTAATGTGACCTATAAAAAGTGGTTCAAATGATTCTGCTCGTTATTCTGATCAAATTATTTTCAGGTTTTGCGCATTTAACGTTACACGTTGTACAGCCTATAGCCTTCCTCGATAAATGGGCTATCTAACACTGAAATATTTTTTCAAATCGGATCAGCTGTTCCTTAGATTAGCGCGTTCAAGCAAACAAACAAACTCTTCAGCTTTATAATATTAGTAAAAGTATAGATTTAGTCACGTTGACTTTTATATTTGTTTAAAAAATAAAGTCAGATAAGTCTTAATTTATTAGCTACGAACTACATTCAATAGTAGGTAAATATTTTATTGGCATAATTTGTCTTGTACACAATTTGTTATTAGTTGTAGATAGGCAATATCGGAGTAGGTTATTATTTTTACAAAGGAATGGAATGGATTAAACTTTTCGTGATTAAGCATCGCGTAGCTGCTTGCGATTTTCATCAATCACTCATTGATCATCATCATCATTTCAGCCGAAAGACGTCCACTGCTGGACATAGGCCTCCCCCAACGCCACATTGACATAAGGGGGGTTTTGCCATAAGCCATAATCGCCACGCTTGGCAAGCGGGTTGGCGATCGCAGTACGGTTGTCACAAAAGCACAGAGAACGCTGCTGTCCATTCTCTGGCAAGTCCCTTAGTCGCCTCTTACGTCACCCACGGGGAGATATGGTCACTTTGATGAAATTCGAAAATAGAAGGAGTAGGGTGACAACATTGCAGCAGAGTCAGGCGAAGATGGTGGGATAAGCTGAACTTCTTTATTCATGAAGACTGGTCCTTAACCTAAGCATCTCATTTTTTGTACACCACTGACTACCCCCTTTTTTATTTTATTTCTATAATGTCCATCCAAAGGTTGTCTGGAAGATATCGCTATCAGCTATAAGACCGCCGTTGTAACCATAAAATTGGCAGTTTTGTAAGCCTATTATGTTTCATTTTTGGTGTACATTAAAGTTTTATTCTAATCTATTCTATCTCGAGTTAAAGAGAAGGGGCTGGCGAAAAGAAGATAACAAGAACTTCAGACAGCGTGTTATGCGGACGACACGCTAGTCACGAACGGGTGGGATCTTTTGGGATCACACAGTGTGGTCAAAGTAGGGGCCTACGTAGCTGTCGAGTCAACCATGAGGTACTTAGGATTGGTGCTCCGCAGCCGTAGGGACTTCGGCCCCTACTTTATCAATGCTGCTTTCCAATCTGGGGGGCCAAGCACTGCCTATAGGCAGTCTATACGTGGGGATCATGCAATCGCCCGATTGCACGATCCCCACGTATATGGGTATGGGTCGGTTTTATGGGGCCCCGACATAAGCGACCGACCTGACGACTTGCAATATCACAATTCTGCGCAGAGGGAGAGAGCGATGGCCGTCAGAGCCATATGGGGATACCTAACGATCTCCTACGAGGCGGCTTATGTACTGGCCGGACCCACGCTGTGGGACCTGGAGGCGAAGACCCTAGCGACACTGCATCTGTAGCGCAAGGAAATCCTCACGGCTTGTATCTACGTAAGGCGCTGAGTTTGAAAAATGCGAGTGTTTCTTTTGGTTATTGACTGATTGAGTAATATATCGATAAGAAAAAAAGTACCTACTCATAAAATGTCGCACAGTGATTTTTGGGTGTAATGTATAGATAACACATAATCATGCTGAAAATTGTCGGCCGTCGTTTTTATGATAAAAAAATGGTATGTGGAGAATTGTCGACTAAGGTTTTCGACTTACTACTTAATTAAAATATTAATTACCTAGTATTTTATCATTTGTAGAAAACTGTTCCTTAACGGTAATTTTCTTTACTACAATAGAATTTCTGTTGGTATGATAATGGTCACTGAAATTAATTTTCCTTTCAATTTGATAAGCTTTTAACTATTTATTAGACTTTTATTTAGTTAAATTTGAAAAAACCTGTATTTTTTAATGCCAAACTGAACTTAATTTATTATGACTGGCTTACTGAATTTAAATTTATGCACATCCTTGATGAATTTAAGCAGAACTATTAAAGCTGAATAAATAAAATGGTATTATCAGACAGGCAAACATAATTATACAGAGATAACAAAATGAGTTTGCAAATTAAGTTTTACATAATTTGTTCCTATAATCTAAACCTACATTGGTTGTTTTTTTTAAAGAAATTTAAAAATATAAAAAAACATGTGTCTAAAAATGACTAATGTTACACTGCTACAAAAGAGATATCAATAGGTTTCACTATTTATTTATTAATAAAAAGGAGGTTATTATCATATGAGTTTTGATGAGTTTTTTCACTCACCTGTAAACTTGTTTTTTTTTTATTTATTGATATGGTGTTAGAACTTAGCAACCCTTTGGCATTAAATCTGCCTCTATACATTTGTGTGCTCAAATTATTAAACAATAATAATAAATGTGGAATAGAAACATGATAATACTTACAACAGACATTTGCTTGTTCTGGTAAAATGGACACCAACCAATGTTTGCGACCATTTTATAGATTTTACTCTTGTCTACTTGTGCCCATCCATAGTACACTCCTGGCTCCAGGTCTTTGGGCAAAGATTGGACTACTTCCAGAGAGTAGTTTGCTGCGGAATCATTATATGAATATTTAAATGGTTGTTATAAAATTGGGAAAAAAAATCTAGGATGATCTTTTTGGTGTAGACAGAGTTGCTAAACTTTTTTTATGTAATCTTGGAATTCAATGCGTCTCAGTATTGTGCAAAGTCAGTTTGTGCTTTACCTATTTTTCAAATGTATGAAAGGGTTGGGTAAAAATAATATTTGATAAATAAATTTAACTTTACTGTAAAATATATAACAAAATGTTTTTGGTTTTACACTTAGTGGTACTTTTCTGCTTTAATTCTAGAGTGAAAACTTTGACCGGCTGATGTAATTATAGACAACAAAAATGTTGATAGGTAGGCATTACAAAAACTCCAAGATATAAAAAACTAAATATTTTATAAAGTTAACATTAACTATAAGTCCTTGACCGCTCTTTTTTAATTTTACCTGTAGGGCATCCGAGATCTTTAGATCCTCTTCCAAAGCCTTTTACCACTTCTCCTTCAAGAAATAGTGGTAAATGTTTTCCCGTCATGTTTAGTCGTCTTATCGTGGTGGGTAATCTAAAAGACAAACGATCTATTGTGCTGGCTTTACCATTCAGTAAATACACAGTAAAATCCTTGAAAATTGAGTAAATAATACTAAATACTCCACAAGTTTACAAGTTGTCATGAAAAAGTAAAATTTTCGTTTCCTACTAAAGTAAGACAATTATGCACTTTATGATAGTAAGTTCGCTAAACTAAATTAGATGTCTCTTCAATCCAAAGTCTGGATAAGACTGAAATAATGAATGGGTTTGTTTCACTTTATTGAATCGAACTGACGTGTTTTCATTGAAATTGACGTATTTTTGACGTGCGGTTCGTTTGACTTAGTTCCACATCTGACATTGACTGCGTTCCAAGTCACGTCGTCATCATCATCATACCGATTCTTTTCCCAACTACGTTGAATCGGCTCCCAGTCCAACCACCGGATGCAGCAGAAGACAAGACAGCTTCCATTGCTTATTCTTCTATGATCGACGCACCACGCTAGTACGCACGGCGAGCAATCAAGCTATATAATCCCAGTTTATGCGTATCTCTTATTGTACGGGAAATCTATAAAAAGCGAGGCCATGTTATACTGGCATTGTATAGCTTGATGTGTCGTCGTGTGTTTAACAATGATCGTTATATTCCTTGTAGCGTAAAATATTAGTAACAATCTTTAATTTTATTTATTTCTGGCACTAATTAATAATTCTATAATATTATCGATTAAACAAGAAAAACAAAATAACAAAATTTTAGTCGATGTTCAAAAAAGGCAAAAAATGACAGAATAAGTCAAACTTGTATTTGTCATTCTCGTCTTAAAAAATAAATCGTACTATTGATAGGTATACAGACATTCAATATAAGTTTTATTTCTGTTTTTCTATACGATTTTTCTCGCAGTATTGATGTAGTCTGGGCGATAGTATTCTTGTGCTTTTTAATTTTATAAAAAATAATATAAACATGGTTAAAATTAAGTGAATACGGCTTGCTCCATGTCTGATGTTGAGTGTTGACAATAGCAAGAGTAACGAATTTACCTTGTACGTTTAATCTGACTTGGACCGATATGGAACGGTGTTATTGTTAATAAAATGACTGAGAAAGGCTACGAGGGCGAGCAGTTGTCGCCGTCGTGGGATATCGCTGGCCCATCATCTCTAGCAGCCATCCTGGATACTGTGTTTACATCTACAACTTCTGACAATCAACAGAGGAATGGTAAGGACTTTTCTATAACATTCAGCTCCACAGCCTCATTATACTGCCAGTTTGAGTTATGACCGGCTGTTTTATTTAAACTGATTCATTCAATGATCAGTTATACTTAATCCCTTTCTAATATTTTACCATAATAAGTAAGGCCCGTCAAGTTCCATTAATACGAAGAAACTGAATAGTTATATTGCAGTTGACACTGACTTCAAGTGGTTTTTGTGTTTGAATTCCTCATCCTCGAAGTACATACTTACATTTTATTTTAATCCACAGCTTAAATGAAGTTTAAATGTATTATCAATATAAATACTTAAAACAATTTAAATTATTAAAAGCAAAATAAGACAAAAAAATAAGATTGAAATATTTGCAGAAACATATTTTGTTAAAACCCTTGGTACAGTAAAAATAATAGTATTAATAGATAGTTAACAAAGTTACTGTCACATTAATCATGTTTCTGGGCTCTGTATGGTGTCGGACGTAAAGAATAGCACCATTCCATATCTTCCCGTGGGTGTCGTAAGAGGGGACTAAGGTACTTACCAGAGAATGGGCAGCAGCGTTCTCTGTGCCTTTGTAACAACCGTACTGTGATCGCCTACCCACCTGCCAAGTGTGGCGATTATGGTAAAACCCCCCAAAATGTCAATGTGACTTGGGGGAGACCTATGTCCAGCAGTGGACGTCTTTGGGCTGAAATGAATCATGTCTTGTCATCCTTTTCCTTTTGATGTTAGTCTCTACATACCCATGTGGGAAAAAGGTGTGATTTAATGTACCTATGTACATATATTGCACGCCCAGAACAACACTGAACTAAGTCAAAATAGCTCATTTTTCAGAATCGACCAAAAACCATTATCTCATGTTATGTCACAGTTATTGCGAATGTCCTGCACATTGCATGTGAAGAATCCAATGCGCATCAGTATTATTTAGTTCAGTTGATACAAAACGCATTATTAAAGCAAAAAACGGTTATTTTTTACTTAATTCACTGTTGTGGAATGACTGAACGAAATAAAAAATAATTATTTCGAGTTAC
Source organism: Cerastis rubricosa (assembly GCA_949152445.1). NCBI lineage: Eukaryota > Metazoa > Arthropoda > Insecta > Lepidoptera > Noctuidae > Cerastis > Cerastis rubricosa. The sequence continues at coordinate 10,304,113 of OX424547.1, forward strand.
GTGGTTTTTACTGATTGATTCTGAAATAATGCACTATTATTCTACCATTTTTTAATGAGATTCAATAAAAAAATAATGACTCATTTGTTTTGTTTTCAGGATTAGACCAACTAAAGAATTAAATAAAAGACAAAATTGTACTAAAATCAGTAGGTACTTATATTTTGAACATAAACTAGTACTCGTTTTTGACCAATAGTGTTAATTTTAACATTTAAATAACTTAAAAAATACTCTGTTAATCTAAAATAGGAAATAAAAACCGGCCAAGTGCGAGTCGGACTCACGCACGAAGGGTTCCGTACCATTATTTATAAAACCGGAGCAAAATAATCACTTTTTTGTATGGGAACAAAAAACAGAATAATATAAATGTTTAAGGGGGGCTCCCTTAAATATTTATTTTATTCTGTTTTTAGTATTTGTTGTTATAGCGGCAACAGAAATACATAATCTGCAGAAATTTCAACTGGCTAACTATCACGGTTCATGAGATACAGCCTGGTGACAGACGGACGGACAGCGAAATCTCAGTACCTAATAGGGCCCGTTTGACCATTTAGGTACTCACACATTTAGGTAAGCCGAATTCAAAGCCCTCAATTTTTGAGAAGTGATGTACCTATACTTCGGTTTAATTTCTTGTATATGCCTTAATAAGTATTCTCTTTGCTTTTGTCTCCATATCGCCCAGCTGCCAAAACTGTTTGAAAATGTCTTGTCTTACCATTTCTTCTATTTTAGTTCTGCAATTCAACCTGCATTTGTCGCCACAAGGTGGAAGTATTTGACGCTCAGCGATCAGTTTTGTAGAATTTGTTAAAGAAACATGCTCTTTTCCTGTATTCCGGAATGTCTTAGGCTTTCAGCCAGCAGGGTTTCGTATTTTCTTTCTTATTAACTTAGGCTCGCTCACTGATGGAGTAGTGTCAATAGCAGAAAAAGTTGAAGGTGCGTTTATCGCAGTAGAATTGGAATCGCCTTGGGTATTCGCTGTAGAAGGATCCGGCCTATCGGATTCATCATCAGATGAACTACTTTAACTGCTGGAGCTTGACGATGAGGAGCTGGAGCCTGACGAGGAGCTTGAGGAGGAAGGAGAAGATAATCTTCTACGGATTACGAGAGGCCGCGATAGTCCTTTAACAGGTACAACAGAAGTAGGATCCGTATCCGAATCATCTATAAAATCTTCTTCATCGCCATGATCAGATAAAACAGTAACTGGTACCTCCCTATCTGATCTTTCATCGGTTGATGCCACCTTCGCTGACGTCCTATCTATTGATACCATCTTTGCTGACGTCCCATCGGCTGATGCTGCCATCGCTGACGTCCCTTCGGTTGATGCTGCCACCGCTGACGTCCCGTCGGTTGGTGCTGCAACGGATGTATTTACGACATCCTTTGCCACGCTGATTTGTTGAACAGAAGGTCTGGTTTCGTCTGTGGTTGCTTCCATTGCCTTTTTAAGTAACAGGAGACCACAACCTCTCATCATCTGCCAAATAATAATTAACAAATTTGATTAATTCAACAATAGTGCATTATCTCAAAAAAAAATATTAATCATCTTGTAAATTAAGAAAAATACAAATTGTAAATATATTTCTATTAAATAATAATGTAAGTAACTATTACAAGTATTAAAAATATTTATTATCATTGTTTAACAAAATTAGGACATAATTTATATCTACCATCAATAGTGTATCATTTAACTGATTTTCACCTTTTACGAACAATACTGAACTATTTTGAAATAATATAAAAAATCAAACATACCTTCGTCAGTAACAGAGAACTATTTCGAAATAGTATCAAACACGTTGTATAAGCACAGTCACCGACACTGAATTAAAACGAAATAATTCGGAGTATTATTAATGCTACATTCAACAACAACGCATTATCACAAAATAATACGCTGTTGAGTAAAGGAACTGCGTGCTGTTCCCTGAAGGGACAAGTTGCAACTAGAAATAGTTTTGTGTTGGCGGTATGACTCTGGCAGCGCGTCTTCAACAATAGAGAGTTAGCACGCCATCTGTTGAACATTTTTGTAAATATAAATACGCCTGTCTTCGTGGTATGCGCGGACAATTTTTGGCTATTCAAATCTATAAAAAAGTCGATTTTAAGATTTTCCGACATAATACAGTGTTGTTCTGGGTGTGCGATATGTTATGTGCACAAATTCAAGAAGTAACATAAATTAACAAGGATAGAATATATCATAACAACTGACATATGAACAGACTAAATACTGACATACGAAAAAAAATAAAACTCGCGGATGCACTGCAACAAGCCATGACACTGATACAAGTGAAAGTAGGCAGGCCACATAGCAAGGTACCAGGATAGCAGATAGACATTACAAACAATGAAATGGCTTGGTCCCACAGGAAAAAGACAAAGAGGACGGCAAAAAAAACAATGGGTCAATTGATTTTGTTAGAACAGCTGGGAAAAAATTGATGAACACTGCCCAAGACAAGCAAAAAGAGAAAAATATGGAGGCTTTTAGCCTACAGAGGCCATACAATAATATTTGTGTACATCATTAAGAATTTAATTTTGATTGCATGGATAAATAAAGCTATAAATAAATAAAATAAATATTACAACTACACTAAGAGAGTAGGCAAAGGTTTAATGTATTACACCCATGATAGTTAAGTGTTGCTGGCCTTTCTTGAAGATCTAAGGTGGATCAAATGATTATTTTCCCACAAGTATGCAAAATACACTCTTTAGTCATGGAATTATGGAGATCACCCTGATATACACATATACTCATATTTCAACAAGAAATTCAGTAGTCCCAGAGTTACACAGCTAAATCTATGATACAGAAATCAGACTGGTTTATTATTTATTGTAGCAAGAGCGGCAATGGTTTGCAGTTGGAAATAACTGGGGATACAGAATATCTTCTTAGCTAATCAAGTTATAAGAGAGATTTGAGTAATTATGAAGTCTTTTCATTAACACTTTCGGTGCTAAGCAAGCACACAGCATATTGGTCAAACAATAATTTATTTGTGTGCTCACAACCTGCCTCCTGAGGCGTTATACATTAGATTTCAGCATACAAGTAAAAATGGATTATTTGAACTTGGCAGTGGAAGTGTTAAAGGAATACAATACACACAAGTAAATATTTTTGATACATCAATATTATAAACAAACAAAACTCTAAAATATGATTGTATCAATGAGGATAACATTCAACAGGAAATATTCTTTTTTAGAGAGTATGTTGTTGGAAAAAGCATAATTTTCTGGGATTATTAATGGAATAACAAGTGTGCTAGCTAGGTGACCTGCTTTGATCAGTCAGTGTCCTAGCTGATATGTGGCAACAATTTAATTTGCATTTTTGTTTTTTTTTCGTTAATATTTGCGCTTTGTATACTAATGTCAGGTTCTTACAGACAGATGTGTTGCTGGGGTGTTTGTTACGCCCACGCCATTTTTTTCCCATCTAAAGCTAGGAAATGGCGAAGTGTGGGTGATTTGGGGAATTGCCTTTTTTTTTTTTTTAGGATTGGAAATCATCAAATGACTTCTTCCGCTCTGGGCGGAGCGGAAGGGAGTGTCAGACTTGACTGACTAAAACCCATCCATGTTCCTTCTTAGCCCTTTGCGTTCCAGGGGCACGGTATCTCTTTCGAAAAACCCGCAGCCCTGGCAGGCCCTCTCGGACCCCTTCCGATTTGCTGACATCTCCTTGAGGCGCGCGTGGAACACGAACGCGCCGTCGGCACGGTCTGTCGTCATAAGACGGATGGACGGTGAGCTAGCCCATTACTCACCGTCCACATGCCCGCGCCTACGGTGGCCGGGGGCCACTGGTTGCCCCCCCGACGCCCGGGGCGTCTCCCGCGGCGGCTGGGACGTGAGGTTCTCTCCCTATTTGGGGAATTGCCTCATGTAAAATTTTGATGTTCAAGCAGTGCTAACTAAAAGACTTTTATCATACAAAGTGTTTGCATGTCCTGAAGTTAAAATAAAAATGTGGGGAAACTATGACAAAAGAAATCATATAGCCAGCAATATCTAACAATAAATTAATTTTGATTTTCATGTGTTTTAAGATATAACTAGTAACAACTTAATTAACTACTGCTTTTTTAAAAGTAAGATGACATAATTAATTGTAGACACTTCATTTACCATATTAACCACAAGTAATCTTTTCCCTGTCCTGCCTGTCATACATGTATGATTTAATAAAATATAGCTCATTTATTTACAGAACAAATGGAGTGTGATGCTCTATTTGCCGAAAGTGATGATGAAGTAGAAGTGATGCCGACAACAACTGAACCAGTTGAAAGCGTCTCTACCGGGTCTGACACAAATACTAATGAACAAACACCAAAACCTGTATCATCAAACTACGTTAACTCTACCACCCCAAACCAACCTTATGAAGTAAACCTGTCCTCTCTCTCCCACCCAGCCGACTCACACACTCCTGTCCCGGAAGAATATCAACCCTTACCAGATAGCTCCAGCTCACTCGACTACTCTTTTGGTACTAATAATCCTGACAGTACTGATGGCACTGCTCAGAGGAGAATCCCAGATATAAACATTCGTTATCAACCAAAACCACACTCACTTAACCAACATGGCTACTACTTTCCGAACTATGCACATTATCCGGGCATTCAGCCGCCAAGGGAGTATGGAGCTCCTTATCAAAGCAATGTCGTTGTCCTGGGTGACGGTAGACACTTTTTGCCTAATGCACTGCCATACACAATGTCCAATGGAATGCAAACGTCGGAGAATCAGCCAGAATACGAATATTTACACCCAAGGGCAAATGGCTACAATCCAGGAACTGCCACAGGCGATAATGCAATTCAACCAAACGGCCTTGAACGGCCTAGTCGCAAGCTCAATATCTCACCGCGGAGACGACACTCGAAAGAGAATGAAGTACCAAATCTAATAGAAGTAAGTTCAGAAGAAGAAGATAATGTGTCCATACCAAGAAAGAAACCATGCGACAATGGTGCTGGCCACCAAGCTACGAATGGCAATGCAAGTGGTACAAGTAATGGAAATAGCACTCATTCTGAACAGCAGCAATTCTGGAGGCTGGAGGTCAAAGGCGAGCCTGGCACCCAACCTGTACTTGTACCATTCTTGCGAGCTGTAGACCAACGGAGACAAAACAGCCAGAACAACAACACTCAAACCCCAAATGTGTCTGCAGTGAAGGTGCAAATAAAGCAAGAAAACACAGGTAGTGGATCCTCAGTCACTGCGGATTGCGGATGCAGTACAAATTACCCCAGTGGTTTGCCACAGCCTGCTCATAATCACAATGAAGAGTGTCCCAGTCCAAATCACTACCAACAGAATGGATCTCAACCGAGCAGAATCCCCAAACGGAGTACTAGCAACTCAAGCACTGGTGGCGAAGCATCGGGATTAGTGGTAAAAGTGAAAGAAGAACCTGGCACACAGCAGCCTGTTATAAAACAAGAGCCGACAAAAGACGAAAACATACCGTCAGTGAGTGCCGTCAAATATGAATTTCTGGAACCATGGCACGTTAAGGTTGAGCCTGGTACTAGTAATGTAAATGTCACCGAAAACGTTGATGTGAAACAAGAACTTGACAATGCGAGATGTTGTAAAATAGATGCTAGCGGCGACCGAAGACCGAACGAAACGTCTCCACAGCCAGGGACCAGTTCAGGGCGACGGGCGGCTGATAACAGGCCTACAAATAATACGGTATGTGTTCTTAAGGTTGCACTAGTCGATATTTTTTCCATACAAATTTCGGGGGGGTATTACACCATTGTCTGGCATTGTACAGACGCCAGCAGGTCAGCCTTGAACCGTATTCTATAGCGATAAGTTTGAAAATCTATTAAAGAACTAGTTGTCCCGCGCAACTTCGTCTGCATCACATTTTGCCCGTTTTCAAAATATTTTTCATTGCTGCTCCGCTCCTATACAGCGCCATCTATTGAATACTTACTCAATCCAGTCAAAAGGTACCGCCATCTGTTAGAATCGTTTGGAGCTAACAGATAATTGTGACTTAATTTGCAATAAAATAATATTGCGACTTTAAATTGAGATGTAAGCTGTCCTATCTATCAAGTTGGATCAAACTGCACACGGTGTGCAAATTTGATTAAAATCGGTTAAGTAGTTTAAGAGTCCATCCCCGACAAACAACGTGACACTTTATTTATATATATAGATCTTGACAGATTGTTGTGGCTTGATGTGCTGGCGTATGTTCGTCCCAAATTAAACATAATATTATTTTACGTGGTGTTTTTTGTGTAACACAGGAAACACAAGCTACTGAACCATCGGCGGCGCCTGGTAACGTGCTATCTGCTCCTGACTTGCAGCTGGATTGGGTCTCTGATTCCAGCTCCGATGATGGCGTTATGCTCGTAGGAGACGACTCCAATGCTGTAAGTATTCAAGGAAAATTTGTGTAGATCGACTGCATCATTTTTATTGTTGGTTACATAATTGGAAGTGAAGGAAAAAAACAGTATATTAAGGATAAACAGAGTTTTGCTTAACTAGTTCGGGGAATAATCGTCAATATCATTTTTAACCGACTTAAAAAAAGAGGAAGTCCTCGTTAATACTACAATAATTTTTGTTGTTAAACTTTTGGAAGCACTATCAACACCCTATTTTTGCCCAAAATGTTGCTATTAAGACGACTCAGTGGGGCATATCGTTTAAATAGTGGTAGATGCGGGGAAACGGTATTAAGACAAAGAAAGATATTTATTCGAAGGATATGGTTACAGGGTTGGTAGGTCTCTGTAGAGCTAATAGCCGCCGCCAGAAGCGGCATACGTATAAATATTTACAAGTGTTTATTAGTAAATTGATTACAGTACAATAATAAATTTATTTTGTTGTACAGAAGTCAACAGATCAAACTACAAAAATCTGTCAAATTTTTAATAGACTTTCAACTTTATTGTATTTAAGAATTAGGCTCGAGGTTGATTGGGAAAATTTGACAGTTTCGGGTAGATTGATTAGCTGGCGTCTGTACCTACCTAGTTAGATGTGACAGTACACATCGTTTTATAAAAAGGTTTTTTCTTCAGAAATTCCAATACACTATAAACGTTATTGTAGCAACAAGAGGTGATAGACCTGACGGGGTCCCCGGGCCGGGTGGGGTACGCGCCGGAAGAGCCCCCCGCGCCGTCTCCCGTGGCCCCCGAGGCCCCGGGCGCAGTCTGGGTGGGCAGCGCTCGCACCATCCTGGGCATGCCGCGTCGGGGCAGCTACCCTCCGCATCTCGCGCACAATGATGTACCGCCTCACGCGCATCTAGTGCGGACCAGGTGAGTCACGCTTACGTCAGAATATTGTGCTCCATCATCTGGAGCGTTCAGTTCAGTTCTTATCATTATTATCATATCAGCCCGGAATCACCCGCTATTGCTCGGTCATCCATCCTCGCTGATGTGATGCTCGACCCTGTAATGTTACATTACAGGCAAATGCTCCAAGTATGGGAGCACCTTTAGAACACGTTCTTTTTTTATTTGCATGCGCATACTTTGAAAGTATGCGCTTGCACATAAAAACACTGGAGCGTAAAATAGTTTAAAAGATTTTTCCGACAAATCAAGACCGGAAACTGAATCTTTGTGTATACACCCTGAAGTCCAGAGTTTTTGACATTTCTAGTATTGTAAAGTTGTTTTCAATTACCTATGAATCTAACCCAGTAGTACCTATAGATATCTTCGTTAATATTTTATGCGTATTACTTAGGAAATGAATCGTATTAAAAGCATGCATTGTTCTCCCGAACATTTGTTATTTGAGTTGTAGCTAGCGCGGATAATCAATTTCATCGATATCGGTTAGACCGCACTGGATATGGTGCATTACGACATTGTGATGTAACCTATGTGTTCGTGCAGTAGCCACTGAGTTTTTCTCGAGTATCAACCGACTACCAGATTAATTTGTTACATTTTTTGCTGAGTCATCATCATCATCTTCCTGCCCTTGTTATCCTTCCATTCTTTCGTGCCAGCCGTCATCATTTTCTCGTTTTTCGTTACCTCACACAATCCATCCATCTTTTAATTTGGCCTATCACTCTCCATCCAACGATATCATCCATACTCACTAACAATAGGTTAGGTCTTTATAAAATTCTTCTTTGTGTGTTAGCCTTAACTAGAACACTTCGTAATCAATTCCCAGTGCAGTGCTTGCAATGTAAAGTGTACCATGGAAAGTTTGCGTGGTTCGAGCAGTGTATAGCAAGTCCTGAGCGTGTTGTATGTGGGTCAGGGTCCGCGTGAACGCGTGCGGGGGCTGCCGGCGCTGCTGCTGCGGGCACGCCGGCTGCGCGTGCTGCGGCGCGGCGCCGCACCCGCCGCACCACGCGCACCAGCCGCCGCACGCGCACCCCACGCACCACCACCACCACCACGCGCCGCCTGCACACAGTGAGTACATCTGCGGGCACGCCGGCTGCGCGTGCCCGCCGCACCACGCGCACCAGCCGCCGCACGCGCACCCCACGCACCACCACCACCACCACGCGCTGCCTGCACACAGTGAGTACATCTGCGGGCACGCCGGCTGCGCGTGCTGCGGCGCGGCGCCGCACCCGCCGCACCACGCGCACCAGCCGCCGCACGCGCACCCCACGCACCACCACCACCACCACGCGCCGCCTGCACACAGTGAGTACATCTGCGGGCACGCCGGCTGCGCGTGCCCGCCGCACCACGCGCACCAGCCGCCGCACGCGCACCCCACGCACCACCACCACCACCACGCGCCGCCTGCACACAGTGAGTACATCTGCGGGCACGCCGGCTGCGCGTGCTGCGGCGCGGCGCCGCACCCGCCGCACCACGCGCACCAGCCGCCGCACGCGCACCCCACGCACCACCACCACCACCACGCGCCGCCTGCACACAGTGAGTACATCTGCGGGCACGCCGGCTGCGCGTGCTGCGGCGCGGCGCCGCACCCGCCGCACCACGCGCACCAGCCGCCCCACGCGCACCCCACGCACCACCACCACCACCACGCGCCGCCTGCACACAGTGAGTACATCTGCGGGCACGCCGGCTGCGCGTGCCCGCCGCACCACGCGCACCAGCCGCCGCACGCGCACCCCACGCACCACCACCACCACCACGCGCCGCCTGCACACAGTGAGTACATCTGCGGGCACGCCGGCTGCGCGTGCCCGCCGCACCACGCGCACCAGCCGCCGCACGCGCACCCCACGCACCACCACCACCACCACGCGCCGCCTGCACACAGTGAGTACATCTGCGGGCACGCCGGCTGCGCGTGCCCGCCGCACCACGCGCACCAGCCGCCGCACGCGCACCCCACGCACCACCACCACCACCACGCGCCGCACCCGCCGCACCACGCGCACCAGCCGCCGCACGCGCACCCCACGCACCACCACCACCACCACGCGCCGCCTGCACACAGTGAGTACATCTGCGGGCACGCCGGCTGCGCGTGCCCGCCGCACCACGCGCACCAGCCGCCGCACGCGCACCCCACGCACCACCACCACCACCACGCGCCGCCTGCACACAGTGAGTACATCTGCGGGCACGCCGGCTGCGCGTGCCCGCCGCACCACGCGCACCAGCCGCCGCACGCGCACCCCACGCACCACCACCACCACCACGCGCCGCCTGCACACAGTGAGTACATCTGCGGGCACGCCGGCTGCGCGTGCTGCGGCGCGGCGCCGCACCCGCCGCACCACGCGCACCAGCCGCCGCACGCGCACCCCACGCACCACCACCACCACCACGCGCCGCCTGCACACAGTGAGTACATCTGCGGGCACGCCGGCTGCGCGTGCTGCGGCGCGGCGCCGCACCCGCCGCACCACGCGCACCAGCCGCCGCACGCGCACCCCACGCACCACCACCACCACCACGCGCCGCCTGCACACAGTGAGTACATCTGCGGGCACGCCGGCTGCGCGTGCTGCGGCGCGGCGCCGCACCCGCCGCACCACGCGCACCAGCCGCCGCACGCGCACCCCACGCACCACCACCACCACCACGCGCCGCCTGCACACAGTGAGTACATCTGCGGGCACGCCGGCTGCGCGTGCCCGCCGCACCACGCGCACCAGCCGCCGCACGCGCACCCCACGCACCACCACCACCACCACGCGCTGCCTGCACACAGTGAGTACATCTGCGGGCACGCCGGCTGCGCGTGCTGCGGCGCGGCGCCGCACCCGCCGCACCACGCGCACCAGCCGCCGCACGCGCACCCCACGCACCACCACCACCACCACGCGCCGCCTGCACACAGTGAGTACATCTGCGGGCACGCCGGCTGCGCGTGCTGCGGCGCGGCGCCGCACCCGCCGCACCACGCGCACCAGCCGCCGCACGCGCACCCCACGCACCACCACCACCACCACGCGCCGCCTGCACACAGTGAGTACATCTGCGGGCACGCCGGCTGCGCGTGCCCGCCGCACCACGCGCACCAGCCGCCGCACGCGCACCCCACGCACCACCACCACCACCACGCGCCGCCTGCACACAGTGAGTACATCTGCGGGCACGCCGGCTGCGCGTGCTGCGGCGCGGCGCCGCACCCGCCGCACCACGCGCACCAGCCGCCGCACGCGCACCCCACGCACCACCACCACCACCACGCGCTGCCTGCACACAGTGAGTACATCTGCGGGCACGCCGGCTGCGCGTGCTGCGGCGCGGCGCCGCACCCGCCGCACCACGCGCACCAGCCGCCGCACGCGCACCCCACGCACCACCACCACCACCACGCGCCGCCTGCACACAGTGAGTACATCTGCGGGCACGCCGGCTGCGCGTGCTGCGGCGCGGCGCCGCACCCGCCGCACCACGCGCACCAGCCGCCGCACGCGCACCCCACGCACCACCACCACCACCACGCGCCGCCTGCACACAGTGAGTACATCTGCGGGCACGCCGGCTGCGCGTGCTGCGGCGCGGCGCCGCACCCGCCGCACCACGCGCACCAGCCGCCGCACGCGCACCCCACGCACCACCACCACCACCACGCGCCGCCTGCACACAGTGAGTACATCTGCGGGCACGCCGGCTGCGCGTGCTGCGGCGCGGCGCCGCACCCGCCGCACCACGCGCACCAGCCGCCGCACGCGCACCCCACGCACCACCACCACCACCACGCGCCGCCTGCACACAGTGAGTACATCTGCGGGCACGCCGGCTGCGCGTGCCCGCCGCACCACGCGCACCAGCCGCCGCACGCGCACCCCACGCACCACCACCACCACCACGCGCCGCCTGCACACAGTGAGTACATCTGCGGGCACGCCGGCTGCGCGTGCTGCGGCGCGGCGCCGCACCCGCCGCACCACGCGCACCAGCCGCCGCACGCGCACCCCACGCACCACCACCACCACCACGCGCTGCCTGCACACAGTGAGTACATCTGCGGGCACGCCGGCTGCGCGTGCTGCGGCGCGGCGCCGCACCCGCCGCACCACGCGCACCAGCCGCCGCACGCGCACCCCACGCACCACCACCACCACCACGCGCCGCCTGCACACAGTGAGTACATCTGCGGGCACGCCGGCTGCGCGTGCTGCGGCGCGGCGCCGCACCCGCCGCACCACGCGCACCAGCCGCCGCACGCGCACCCCACGCACCACCACCACCACCACGCGCCGCCTGCACACAGTGAGTACATCTGCGGGCACGCCGGCTGCGCGTGCTGCGGCGCGGCGCCGCACCCGCCGCACCACGCGCACCAGCCGCCGCACGCGCACCCCACGCACCACCACCACCACCACGCGCCGCCTGCACACAGTGAGTACATCTGCGGGCACGCCGGCTGCGCGTGCTGCGGCGCGGCGCCGCACCCGCCGCACCACGCGCACCAGCCGCCGCACGCGCACCCCACGCACCACCACCACCACCACGCGCCGCCTGCACACAGTGAGTACATCTGCGGGCACGCCGGCTGCGCGTGCTGCGGCGCGGCGCCGCACCCGCCGCACCACGCGCACCAGCCGCCGCACGCGCACCCCACGCACCACCACCACCACCACGCGCTGCCTGCACACAGTGAGTACATCTGCGGGCACGCCGGCTGCGCGTGCTGCGGCGCGGCGCCGCACCCGCCGCACCACGCGCACCAGCCGCCGCACGCGCACCCCACGCACCACCACCACCACCACGCGCCGCCTGCACACAGTGAGTACATCTGCGGGCACGCCGGCTGCGCGTGCCCGCCGCACCACGCGTCGGTTTCATTGGTGAAATTAACCCTGAATTTGTTACAGCAGTTTAATAATCTTCCATTTTTCATGGTGAGGACTATTGTTTTTTGAATTCCATGATTAATTCATAGCTTTTGTTTCCGTAAACAGTGGGCGAACGCCGCCGGGACGGCATGCCGGTCGCTCCGCCGTACCTCGTCCACGAGCGACTCTGGCAACGACAACATCACATGATGGTAAGTAGTAGTCTGCAGTCCTTTTACAGTTAACTTTATGTTAAGCAGCAAAAACCCACCTTATTGTGACGATAATAAAGATCATTGTGATTTTGACACACTAATTTATCAGCTAGCTATGCTTAGAGTCTCTCTGAGGGATCTTATCCGGAACGGAACTAGGTGATCCGATAGAGAATGAGAGTTGTCGACATAGCTCACAGAATAAGTAGGCTGAAGTGGCAATGGACCGGCCATATTAGCGGTAGAACCGTTGACCGCTGGGGTAGTACGTGTTCTTAAGCGGAGACCGCGAATCAGCAAGCGTAAGGTGGTACGCCCTCGGGCTCGATGGAACAGCGATCTTCGCAGGGTAGCAACTGGAGTTGCCGAGAATCAAGCGTGGAATGGAGTGCCCAAAATGCTGCCCAAATGGCTGTGATATTGATATCACAGCCATTTGGGCAGCGATACACAATCAAAGGTAAAATAACTGTGCAAGGATTACATAAAAAACCATGAGGTGTAGGAAACTTACGTCCTTTGTATAATCTAATCTAAATCTAATAGTAATTTTGAATATTTTAGAATAAATTTTTGAATATTTTAGAATACATTTTTGAATATTTTCGAATACATTTTTAAATATAACAGAATACATTTTAAAAAAAATCGTTACTATTTCAGGAGCTGCAACGTCGCAGCATGATGGGCGAAGGCTTCGGGCCCGGCTTCGCTCAGTTCCCGCCCGTGCCGATCCCGCCAACCACAGTGCTCGCTGTATATTCACTTTTTTTACATCATCATCCTCTTTGTATCAATGAACCATAACTGGCCTTGTTGATATTCATCAGCATTATTATTTTTTTGTCATTATTATCTTTTTGAAGTCGGCGAACATGTTTTTTTCTTGTTGATATTACTTTATGGGATAATCTAATCAAAGGGTGGATCCCTTAGATTCAGCCTGCTTATTGGGGGTCCTTGCTCAGACAAAAGCTTTTCTATATTAAATTCTCTGGTTCAACTATTATTTAGGATCGTGCGACACTATACCCCCTTCGGAGTGCCAAATGAGGTGTTAGTTCGGTAGTCTGCCCAGACCCGGCCATATTTTCTTCTTAAGTGGTAACGCTTTCCTTATTTCAGTTCCCTGATGAGTTGGAACAACGCGATATCGGAGGAGCCCCGCCGCCGCCCATGATGCTGTAAGTACTTTCACGTTATGAACTATTCAATCTGATTACCTATACCAAGATATCTACTACAATATTCTACTTTATCTACAATATTCTACTATATATCTACAATATTCTGCATTATTAAATCTGCTACTTGCCTTATTGATATTTCGGTGGCGAGCATGGTGAACTTGAAAATCTATGATCGCAATAAAAAACAAAACTTCATACGAACCGATACTGATGTTGGGCCAAAATATCGATAGACTCGTACTGTCTAATACTGTTGACCAAAGTCCGCGCGGCGAGAACAAATGTATTCGCTTCTAGGCGGCGACGACTGGCGAGCCGGGTGATTGCAGCGATTCGAGGGCAAAGACCCGTCACCACGAGGTATCTTCAGCCTTTATAACTCCATAGGCGAAGTGTAGACATTACCAATTTACTCTGCTCAAATCAGTCGCTTCGTCTACTTTGTTCAACTACCTACTCTACGTTTACAGTCTGATTTTTGAATTAACATTTTTGACATTTCGGAAATAATTATCACCTCAGTCTACAATTCCTACAGAATTTTCAAGTTTACATACATGAATGAATTACTTTTTGTGGTGTTATTTGAAAGTGTCTTATAAAAATAATGTTTTTTCCAGTGACAGACAACATATCCACCATCACATGCATCATTACATGCAGATGCACCCTTCGCCGCCCCACCTGCACATATCTATCCAGCCATCATTTATGGTAAGATAACCTAACCCATTACTGAGCACAAATAAAATTATTCGACTCATCCGTCGAGAACCCAAGTGCCCATGCGAGTCTGGTTTGAAATTTTTTTCGCTCTTTGATACAAGGTGTAACAGAATGGATATACATATATGTACATACTTAAGGGTGTGCGACAGGTACCTACAGACCATTGAACTGAACAACTTTCTCCATGGGACCAAAATCGAAATCGTGATTGTTCATTTTGATGGTCTTCAGTGCACCCTTAATTTATTACACACTGTATTTTTACGTGAACCCTTTTTGTTTTAGGGGCGAAAACGTCCTAGTCTTAAGGAGCCATTAATCTAAACTAATATTATAAAGAGGAAACATTTGAATGTTTCTTTGTTACAATTTAACTCATAAAGTAATGGACCGATTTTTTAAATGCTTTCACCATAAAAAAGCTACATCTTTACCGAGTAACATAGGCAATATCACAATTTTCACGGACGAAGTCGCGGGCGAAGTGCTATATACAATAATTATGATACTTAATTTTAGTCGCAAATGGAAAGCAACTTACCTATTGATTTTCATCAGTTAGTTGCAACTTTACTAAAGATAATGTATTATCTTATGAAGTTATGCTAAGCAATAACATTTGGGACCCATTAATTTACTTGGCAAATGATTTGATACAAATTCTGAATGTATTCGATAGTGGCTATTTGTATCGTGAAACAGGCCCTTAGAGGAAAAAAATGAAACAAGAGATCGAGCGCGAAGACTTATGTTGTATGAATGTGTCGGTGTGGTCCAGGGCACGGGCGCCATGGCCGCCGCCATCGTGTACGCGGCCGAGGCGGCGGAGGAGGCGGAGGCGCGCGGCTGGCGCGGGCGCGGCGCGTCGCTGGCCGTCATCGAGTCCAACACCTACCGCCACGCCTACCGCCCCGCGCCCGCGCACCAGGACGAGAAGTGCACCATCTGCCTCTCGCTCTTCGAAGTCGATTCTGATTGCAGGTTAGTACCAGTCGACGTATATTTTTTTTTAAAGTGAGTGCATTAACATTTGTAAAAGACAGTGGGGAGCACCTAGACAGTAACTTAAGCCTGGTATCCACTACGCACATGGTCGGCAGCGTTGCACAACAGCGAGCGACGTTGCCAGCTGGCGCGCAATATGACGCGCGGTTTGTTGTTTGTTCAGGGGGACAACGCTTAGAACTATCATCATCATCATCATTTCAGCCGAAAGACGTCCACTGCTGGACATAGGCCTCCCCCAATTGTTGCCACATTGACATAACATGGGGGGTTTTGCCATAATCGCCACGCTTGGCAAGCGGGTTGGCGATCGCAGTACGGTTGTCACAGAAGCACAAAGAACGCTGCTGCCCATTCTCTGGCAAATCCCTTAGTCGCCTCTTATGACACCCACGGGAAGATATGGGATGGTGCTATTCTTTACGTCCGACACCATGCAGAGCTTAGAACTATGCAACGTCTCAATTCATTCATTTATTGCATCAAATGGTCCTACAAAGGTTACTTGCTCTGACCATAATACTATTTAGGCAACAACCCAACTCAATGGTAAAGGCTGCTTGCCCACGTCCGATAATCGGTGACCGATTTTTTGTAGGAGAAAAATAGAATACACTGATAGCAATAGTGCAACGCACACGTCCTACAAAAAGTTGGTCAGAAATAGAGGAAAATGATCAGAGGAAAAATCGGCCCGATTTATCTGTCCTACAAAAAGTCTGACGTGGGCGGGCAGCCGAATTTGTGTGAATATTTGGTCACTAGGTCGTCTTAGGGGCGGATTTTGATTTGATTTTAGATATCAAAAGACTTTTTATCTAACGTCATTTTCGTCTCATTTCAGGCGGTTACCATGCATGCACCTGTTTCACATGGAGTGTGTGGATCAGTGGCTCAGCACCAACAAGCATTGCCCAATCTGTCGTGTGGACATCGAGACTCATCTCAACAAAGATGCCACATTTTAAACATCAAGGTATGATTCAAGCTTTCACGGTTCATAACTAAACTTACACTGACACCTACGGGAATATCTTCCGTAATTATTATTTAATTGTCTAGTATGTGGAATCCAGTGAAAGGTATACTCAAAAGAAACAGTCGGCCTCAAAATAAGGACTCCACAAAACCCGCTGATATTATGAGTATATTTTGCCGTGAATTTTTGAGGAGTGCCAGTAGTCCGCGTAGTAAAGACAAAGAAAGACTGTAGACAGATTTTTCTGCTCGTAATTATTTATTTACTATTAACCCGCATTCTCCAGTCATCGCACATCATGGCGCTTGCAACAGCGTCGAAATATCGGGAACAAACAATTAATAATAACTAGCTGTACCCGCATGCGTCGCAAAGTACTTTTTCCTACCTACCTACCCTACCCACCTACCTACCTACCCTACCCTACCCACCTACCTACCTACCCTAGCCTAGCTACCTACCCTACCCTACCTTTCTCACCTTTTAAACCTTCCCAGGACTACGACAAACATTTCAAAAGAAAAATCGGCCCAGGCGTTCTCGAGTTTTAGCGAGACAAACGAACCACAATTGATTTTTATATATATTGATTGATTACGGAAGATATCCCTTAGATGACATTGTGTAAGTAATCAAGGTATGTGTTGTCATGTTAGTTACTGATGACTATAGAATATTCATTTATTTTATTTCGTTAAGTGAGTTTTGAGCAAGTGAAGTGAGTGTAGTCCTATGGGTTCTTAGAAAAACTATCATATAAAGTAAATCAACAGTATTGCATTTTAAAAGTATCTTATTGTCTAACACACTAATTACAATTATAAGTATATGTACATAAAATTTGGCTGGCAGGTTTGCTATCTTATAAATAATACCTTATATTTTTGCTGTCCTGCTCACTAACCTCTGTAACTGTACCCAAAAAATAAGGCTACTATTAGAATTTTCGTGAGTAGTAAACAAAAATAAATGTAGCGACACACCTGCTGAAAGTGACACAACGGAAGTACGGTGTGCGCTCTGTCTGATATGTTTTAGGTATTTAGCATTGCATGCCGTATGGACGTACACAGGCAACGATACTTGGTGTCGTTGCTCTGTAACCTTAAAGACCGAGGCGAATCCCGTGCAGGATGGTACGGAGGGTACTCATTGCAAGCATTTTTTGCAGACATTGCCTTGTTAGAGTTAATTTCGCAAAGCGAATGCTTGCGGTATGGTATCCTCTCCCAATGATTAGTAAGTCATGCGACTATTGGTGCCAGTTTGAACACCTTCATGCCAAGTTTTTTGCCAATCAGCGGGTTGAATTCCATCTTACGTCCAGCCCAGCATTTATCTAAGTTTGATTGATCAGTCTAAGTTTTCTTGTTATTCTTAGGGTCTTGTTTTAGTTTGTCCTGCAGATGCGGTGAGCTGAGGATAGCCTGCTGCTGCAGCTCCAAGCTCTCTTGCTGCAAATCGTGTGTCAGCTGTTTCTGCGCGTTGCAAGCCCTGCAACACACACACACACACTACTGCCACTATATGTATATACACAGAATATCAATTAAGGATAAGAGTATTTTGTTTTATAAAATTTTGTTACATTATCATTATTACAATGTTAGAAGTCAAAAGAAGTGACCATTGTTGTTTTACATATTATTAATGTGCATATGAAATATCAAATATATGTATTAAATTAAATTTATAAAAAGCAATCTGTTAATTTTGAGCACTCCTATAAATATAAAAGAGGAAAAAAAATTAAAACTTTGTAAAATATTCATCTAAAAACATAACATGCTTTAAATAAACTCTTTTTTTTTTGTATTTTTTTTGTTTATTTACCTGCATGCATGATCAATTCGCTCACAGATGGCATCTGAAGCAGCAATGTTTCCAGATAGATATGATATCTCTGCTGCAACTGTTGCTATTTTTTCTGCATAATCCATGTAACCTGAAAATGTTATCAATAATATTTTATTACTGCAAGCATAAACAAAGAAGGTAGGTATAAAATTTATAAATTGACATGAAGTATATTGTTAACTGAGCAACTAACTAAATAAAGTGTGAAGATTGTGTGTTAAGTCACAGAGTGTTCCTCGCACAGCAACCAGTTGGTCCCAGTGTTGTGGAGGAGTGCTGTCCTCACCCCACTCCAAGGCTTGTTTCACGAGGCAGATCTCTCTGGTCAGTGTTTCTCGGAGCCTATAATGATGAAATAGGATTAACAAAAATATACCAAACATCACATAGTGACAGATTTAAAGCTTTCAGAGTAATCAAAATATGAAAAAAATTATATCTACAATCTAAATGATGCCATATTATTCAGTCTCATCTGGCTCTGGATTTGATACTGGAAATTGGGTAGGCTGACGGTAACCAATAACTACCTTACCTTTCACTAGTATCTTGGATAGCGACTAAGGTAACAGTCAAAAGCTGAGAAGCTGCATTCACATTGATGGTTGTAGCCTGACGGATCAAAAAGTCGTGTTCCAGACTATCTGCATCCCAAATTACGTCGAACTCTTTTAATTTGTCGTCACAATATGCCGTGGTTATTAGTCCCAAGGTTGCAGGAGTGTAATTTCGAATCCTTGTGACAACTGTCCTACGATGAGTACGGAAAGCCGCTTTGGCACTACTGATAAAAGTAAATAGACCGTTTCTAAACATGGTGTGGATGGGACGAACAAGGATAGTCTGGATCAAACTTAACAAACACTAATTTTTTACATCATTTTTTAGTTTTTCTTGAAAAGAAAAAATATGACAACCAATTTTAACAGATTCGTAAACTTTTGAGGTTATGTTTTGATTCTAAATTTTTTTTAAATCCTGTTAGCTGTCAGTGTCATTTCCAATTAGTGTTACCTAATCCAAAAAAAGCAAAATACTTGTGGTGTCTAAAAATTCTACAAACTGAGAATAGTTGTGATTTATGTTATCCAATATTCTTGTGCTTTAATACTTGTTAACTATACCGTGATTTAAGTCTGAAGTGCCCTTTAGAGCTAAGCTACAAGATGTAGAGGCGGCGTGGCGAGTGACTGTGCAGTGAACCGCTCTCTGTGCCAAGTGGTGCCACACAATGAGTTGTGATACCGTGCGGCATCGCTACGCCTACGCACAGCGCATTGCAGATTGCACTAGATTTATCAACGCCAGATGCTACCGGCGGCCGTAGCAAAGTTGCATTGCCACACCGTCCGTGTGGCAACAAAAGGGTTCACCACACCGCTGCGCCGCAGCGTGTCGACGTGTGGTCTGGCGAAGTAATTAACACTATCAATGTAACATACTGATTAATATATTACTTTAAAGCTATTTCAATAAGTAAGTACTCTTTTCAATTCAATAAAATATATGTGAAAAATCTTTCTGTTCTTCTGCAGCAGCGACAACATTGAAGTTCAAAACGGCGACTCCGCGGTCCACAGCAGTTATAAGGCGGTACGGGACGAAATCTAAACTGTACACGGGCGAAGCTTTCCGTTGCGTGAAATACATCTGAAACATTAACATAGCAGCTATTATTAATGTAAAGCTTTTTGTCATATTGTGCATTAATAACGCAAGCTGATGTTTAATAACCTGAACATGATTAACTCGATTGCGGGTATCAAATAACACGCAACGTGAATATTCGGACGTTCCTGCGACGATGCCGTAATGACCATCAGATTTCACGCAGTAAAATGAGGATTGGAAAGGATCCTTTGTATTGTACACCTGGGAATCATAAAATTTTATCATTGCAATTCATTAACATCATTTCCGCTGATTAAGCCTGCAATTGGACAGCCTACATCGGAGGAGCTCGTGGCTAAATAATAAGAGCCGCACGGGTCGATCTTTAAGGTTAAGCTATGCTTGCCGAGGTTGGTCCGTGGATGGGTGACCATAATTACATACCAACTTTCCTCCGTGCCTCGGAAAGCACGTTAAGCCGTTGGTCCCGGCTGTCACTTAAAGATCTTTGACAGTCGTTACAAGTAGTCAGAAGCCAAAAGTCTGACATCCAGTCTTACTAAGGGGTATCGTATTACCTACCCAGTTACTGGGTTGTGGGGGTTAGATAGGCAGTCGCTTCATGTAAAATACTGGTACTCAGCCACATCCGGTTAGACTGGAAGCCGACCCCAAGATAGTTTGGGAAAAGGCTAGGCAGATGATGGACAGCCTACATCCACTTTCAGGTATAATTTTTTTTAAATGAAGATTTGTCTTTATTATTATATCATTGACTCTATATAGACTATTCAAAAGTGCCTGTAACTGGACTACTTGAAATAAATGATTTTGATTTGAATTGATAGTTTTTTTTTTGGCAGCCGGCTATTAAATAGATATGAGGCTGCTAAATTTAAAATACTGTACCACTTCACATGTCCTCATGTCTATCATTTCCAAGACTCCGGAGTGTGTGACATACAGTATAGTGTGCTCATCATGCCATCGTATGTCACGCACAGCTTCTTTAGGATTGATGGTTAAATCAGCAGTCAAAACAAATGCAGGCCTGGAATAACACTCTTGTTAATCTTCTATATATATATAATTACGTGTCACGTTGTTTGTCGGCGACGGACTCCTAAACTACTTAACCGATTTTAATCACATTTGCACATCGTGTGCAGTTTGATCCAACTTGAAAGATAGTATAGCTTACATCTCAATTTATAGTCGCAATAATAATTTATTGCAAAACTAGCTGTCCGGCGCAGCTTCGTTTGCGTCACATTTTTCCCGTTTTCGCAACATTTTTCATTGCTGCTCCACTCCTATTGGTCGTAGCGTAATGATATATAGCCTATAGCCTTCCTAGATAAATTGGCTATCTAAAACTGAAAGAATTTTTCAAATCGGACCAGTAGTTTCGGAGCCTATTCAATGCAAACAAACAAACAATCAAATCTTTCCGTTTTATAATATTAGTTTAGATAAGTCACAATTATCTGTCGATTCTAACAGATGGCGGTATCTGCTGACTGGATTGAGTAACTATTCAATAGATGGCGCTGGATAGAAGCGCAGTAGCAATGCAAAATATTACGAAAACGGGGAAAATGTGACGCAAAGTTGCGTGGGACAGCTAGTTTTGTTATAAACTTACACTGTCGACACCGTCGAAATATCGGGAGCTCACAATTAATCACGGAAGATATCCCATACGTCACAGTGTAAGTTTAGTTATAAACCGTGAAATCTTATTACATCACTTCATTTTAGTTAAATTCTAATGTCTCCAATTTTTATAAAAAAATAACAATTTATTTAACAGTTTTTATATCGAAGTTTTGTATCACTGTCATGTAAATAAATTTTATAAAGGTTATGCTTTACAAGATTTATTTAAGTACATATTAAAATAAATAAAAATAAAATACCTACATATTCACATCAAGCACAATAGGCCTACTGTTTCCATCAAGACCTATTGCTAATTGGGATACTGTGTTGTTAAAAGCCAAACATTTTGTGCCAGTATTTTCATACAGAGATATATTACGTATATCTGGAATAAATAAAAACAAAGACATAAGACATGAACCAATCACATAACATAACATCATGCCTATCATCCCCAAAGAGTTAAGAGTATACATAATAGTACACCCACATTGTGTAAAAGTGCAATAAATACAAGGTTTTCACCTTGTATTTATTGCACTTATATGTATGGAATAGCTGACTTTATATGTGGTTAACGTTTATTCATCGATGTTTCACCCTGTATAGCAATAATAAAACTTACTTGATTCATTCCCTCTCAATATGTGTGTTGTATTTGCATTATCTTCTTTAGTAAAGGCGCAGAACCTTAATTCGGGACTATTAGTGGACCCTGTTACAACTGTAATGTTGGTCATTCCTTCTATCGCTTCAACTGCAGTGACTTCCTTTTGCCCATTCTCATGGCAGTCTTGTATATGATACTGTAACCATGGTCTTCTTTTTAAATTGTTAATTTGGTACAAAGCTAAACAGCCATCTCTGAAAAATTATTGATAAACTATTGCATAACAATTATTTTTCGTTTTCGTGTCCAGGACACTAAACCCCACATTGAAATTTTTAAATCAGTAACTGTTGTTTTTAACAAAGTGCAAACACAACACAGTCAAACTGTATGGGATGGGACAGCTGTTTTTTTTATTGAATGATGAAGGTTGTTTTCTTTGGCTTCTTTAAGTAGTACTGAACACATGGTA
Source organism: Cerastis rubricosa (assembly GCA_949152445.1). Classification (NCBI taxonomy): domain Eukaryota; kingdom Metazoa; phylum Arthropoda; class Insecta; order Lepidoptera; family Noctuidae; genus Cerastis; species Cerastis rubricosa. The sequence goes on from OX424547.1 coordinate 10,326,744, forward strand.
ACCGTTTGTGCTCCAACGTCCATTCTACCTTGTATAAACAAAATAGTCCGGGGAATTTACGCCGAATATTAGGCTTACTTTGCATTAATTAAAAACAGCGATTTTTTTCATTGAATGTGTAGGGTATGGACAGGAGAGTATATTAAGCTGTATCCCGCGAAAAGTTCACCTCCGCGTGTATGTTTTTTTTAAGAAAACGTCTATTAAGTGTATAACTTGGTGGAAAAAAATATAAACACGTATGTTTATTTGGAGTATTTGTAGAACATGTTGAGTACTACAAGTAGGTAAGAAAATTAAACATTTTCGTCCACGGAACACTCGTTTTTTAAAAAAAATCTTATAATTTGACTTCGTACTTAAGGCAAAAATATTAACAGGACAAAAATAGCGCTAAAATGATTTATATCACCATGTCTAACTATTATTATGAAAATTAAACAAATTCTGCTCCGGATTTCACAGAAAATCAAGAAAATCAAAAAATCTTAAATACTACTTACGGCAAAAATGTAACAGGATTTAAATTCATTTAATAATGAGAAATATACAAATCCAAACCTTAATCCCCCAAAATTAAACAAATTAGAGCGATAATTAATATTGTCAAAGTAAAAATTAAATTACGATGCACGGTGTTAGCGCTAAGCAGCGTGCGGCGTACGGCGTGTGCTAGTGTGCGTAAACAAGATAAGCGCTGCGTTCATTGTGTGAGTATGACTGTGTTGTTGTTTGAGTCGGTGTTTTATTGAGTTACGCGATTGTACACCTTATTTCTATTACGGAAAGATCAAATTCCTATGAAAGTGTTGCGCCAAATACAAGAATAAAGCTTGCAGACGTATTTTACGTAAACATTAATTGATTTTTTTTCACGATTTGCTTTAAAGTGTTTAATTTTCGTGTAAATAGGTTAGAAATAGCCTTTAGATGAAAGTTAAACTAAATTAAACCCTGTTACCTTTTTGCCTCAACCGCTATTGTAAAAAAACTGGTAATAATAACTTCCGGTAGTACAATTTGTTTAATTTTGTTTATTGGCGATGTAATATATTAATTTAAGTTATTTTATGTAAAAAAACCGCTGTTTATATTTTTGCCTTAAGTACAATCCAAAAATTTCGTAAATGTTTGTTTACCGTAATTTCCGTGGACGAAAATGTTTAATTCTGAAAAAATATATTACTGTCACCAATTCTTTACCTAAAGTAACTAAATTTGTCCTGTTAACATTTTTTCCCATGTTTTTATTTACAAAAACGTGTTTTCGTCTTTTTCAGCTTAATAAAAAAAAAATTAAACATTTTCCGAGACCGGATGGTCTCAGAAAATGTTTAATTTTTTTTTTATTATTTGAAGAGCTAAGGTCAAGTACACGATTCAAGAAAAAAATCGCTGTTTATATTTAATGCAGGGTTCAAATCTAAAAGCCCCGGACTAAAAAGCAGAATGAAGTTTGAACTAGCAGACACTCTTAATTTATTTCAAACATACTGACCTGTTTCCGCAAGCTATATAATTACATGTTACCACAAATCGAGATATGTCATTGGTCCTAATATCATTCCTTTGTATTTTTGGTACATCAACCTTCCAGAATGCTTCTCTACAGTTTGGAATTCCACTCCGATTTGTTCGGTAACAGTGCAGTTCAGAGCCCATTGACACTAGTAAGAATTGTGACTGGTGGTATGATAACCATGGCATGTAGTTGGTGTAGTGATTGATGACCACCTGTAGAGTACAACATTTTATCACAACCATGAAATTTTGTTGATGATAATATTGTTATTAAGTATTGCATGATACATAAAATTTAACTTGTAGTATGTGTCCTTACCTTACTATTGTAATACCCATTGCACCAGTTGTATGAGGCTCTGCATCGATTATACCATAATTCATTTGATTCACTGAAATATAGACAATTGTTGTAACACATAACACTAGAACAAAGGTACATAGACTTATGGTCATTTTGATAGAATAATAAACACTATTATGAATTTTAAATTAGAGTACCTGCTGTCAGACCAATCAATCATCAGTCTATTTCGGGCAAGGGGTCTCCAAATTGTATTATCATTTTTGATTAGATCATTGAAACTCTTACAAGATAGCATTACATTATGAAGATCTGCTATGTGTAACCGCTTAAAAATATTTACTAATAAATCAATAGGTAATAACAATATATTATCAGTCGGCATTGTACTTTTTCTTTATGTGTTTCAGATTTGATTATTGTTTATTAAAGTACATGATTTTAAATTTTTATTTACAACATCTGCTACTGATACCAGTGAGTGATACCCATCCCATAACAAGCTTATGTCAAAAATGACAACAACAGAGTGACAAAAAAACAGTAAATGAATGACAGATAGCAACAGATGCATGGAATTAACACTTACCATCGATGTGTAATAGTGCCACTCAACTTCAAAAACTCTTTTTATTTGATTAACCGGATTCTTCATCAAAATGCACAAGTAAGGAAACAACCGCAGTTTTATGCGTGTGGGATACAACTGGTTGTCATCTATAATAAAATTAGAATTTTGCGGGCCAGCCAGTCGCTACCACTTAAATTATTCTACTATACGTAAAGGGACAATATTTAGATTTTGATCTCTTGATAATTAATATGCGAATTTAATACGACCAGAAAGAAAACCAGCGCTTTAGAAGCTCTCTGAGGAACTGTGATTTGGGACTGGAAAAGAAGTGTGTTGTGTGTTACTAGCATTATAGGCCTTTTCCTTGCCCATATAGTTACTTACGGATTTTATGTCAAAGCGTATTTGGCAATCCGTGATAATCCCCAACAAAAATGTCCTCTCAATGTATCCTTTTCTTTCAATAACCATAAAATAGAAACAGTCAATGAATTTAACTTGTTAGGCATAACTATAGACAAGAATATAAATTGGAAGTCACACGTGCAAAAAATAAAATCTAAACTTTCAAAATTTCTATACGCTTTTCGTGAAGTAAAAAAAACCACAAATCTACAGACAGCCCTAGTTACATACTACGCCTATGCTTATGCATGGCTTAGCTATGGCATAATAATGTGGGGTTACAGCACAGATGCACAGACACTATTCACTGTTCAAAAGAAATTTATCCGTATCCTAGTAAACATACAACAGATAGATAGCTGCAAACCTTATTTTATATATCATAATATTTTAACTCTGCCTTGTATATATATACTTGAAATGTGCAAATTCGCTCACAAACACCAAGACTTATACACTAAACGAGAAGACATACAAACACGATACACACTCCGATATAAAACACGACTCAACCAACCAACTTCCCGCTTAAAAATACATTCAACGAGCCCTCTGTCTATGTCAGTAAAGATATACAATATGTTACCCGAATCAATTAGAAAAGAAAAAAAACTCCACCTATTCACGAACAAATTAAAAAAGCTATTATTAAGCAAGTGTTACTACAATGTCAACGAATATTTAAATGATAAATCCTTAAAACTAATAACATAAGGTAAATTAAAATGTTTTTGTTTTTTGTAAAAATTAAGTTAGATTATAAGATACAGTCCTCATCTCCAAATATCTTTCTTTTGCTGTGCCCGACAGGGTCCACGATTGTTTCTTTTGTTAAATGTTTACCAACTAAGCCTACATTGTGGAATGCAATAAAGAATTGAGTATTGAGTATTGAGTATCTGTATTTGTACAACATCATCGTGCATGAATGACAGCAGGAAACAACTACATAAAATTAGCCAAGTGTAAAAGGGATGCAAAATGTAAAAGCGTAACGTTTTCTCAATATCTTTGATATCTTTCGTTAGAAGGGTCAAGAAAATACTAAAACTGAACGGAAACGATTACAAAATTAAATGTGATAAAGGAATTTGTGTAGCGTTTATGTTTAAGTTTATTTAGTTCTTCAAGGAAAAATTTACGTAGACAAGCTTTTAGATGGGTGCATGGAGAAGTAATTTATTTGTTATTGTCATATGATAAACGAAGTCAAAATAAACCATTTTATTATATGCTTGCACTTCAGCTGTGGCCGTGGTCCCTATGGATTTATTTAAGGGTACGTATTAGCTGTTTTTATTGTTAATTTGTGAGCATAGTTGGTGCTATAACACAGGAGTAACCGTCAGTAATTAATCCTTCCACGCGATTACGTCGAACTCTATCAAGGCCGCGGGCCGTGCTGTCCCGTACCTGGCACGCGATACTGAGTTCAGAGTTGGAACGACTGCGGAGTCGTGTGCATTAGTGTACAGTGGGTGGATCTCGATATCATAATATTTTTATCGCGGGTTGAGTATCGGCTGGTCGCGGTACTTCTGTCAAACAATTGCTCACAGCCAAGCTGTGCGCAGTGTATTGCGATCTTTGTCCTCGCCTTGCCGCATTAGTGCTGTAAACTACGATTTACTTACGCAGATCATAGTCATAGACTTTACAGTGGATACAGTGATGTTTATGATACTGTTTTAAGTGTTTCCAATAAGAATTAACTGACAAGTGAGTTATTCTACAACTTTTTATAAAATTTGTTTACCATTTTTAAGTGTGTTAGTGGATTGTTAAGCTTTATGACTCATTTTGTGCTAGAATCTTCAAACAAGTTTTGTGAGAAATATTTTTTTGTCTTATTGGGTAAAATAACTGGAAATACCACAAATTGTAAGCTTTTGTAATGTAGTCATCAAATTCACTCAACTGAAAGACTGGATCAGATGGTACTTCTCTTGTGAAAACATCAACACTTCAAACTTATTCTCTGTACACACACACATCAACACTTCAAACTTATTCTGTTCTCTGTTCTGTGTGTCTTCTAAAACTCATTGAGTCACCTGAATCTTGTTTAGTTCCACTTAAAATTATACAGTGGAGGAATTATTTACAATCAAGTTTAGTCTGAGTAGTTTAAATAAATTAAAATTCTAATTATGAAATAGCTAAACTGTGTTATTCAAGGCTAGAGGTTTATGAATTATTGAACTATTATTTTGATACTCTAACTTGTTAACTTTGAAAAGAGCCTCCAGTAAATGAAGAGACTAATATTAAAAAAATAAAAATATAGTCCTGCCCTTAGCATACCAAAACATTTTACTTTGGTTAGAAATTAGTGCTTTTGTGTTTAAGAATAACCAGTGATAAGTCTTTCCAACAATAACCCATTATAAAATAGAAATAAATTATTACCAAGCCAGCTAAATAAGTATAATTTGTCCTCAGACATGAAGGGTCCAACTCGGCCAGCTCCAAGTGTTCCTGGCATGGCAGTGAACAGATACTCTCCTGTAACAAATTGGAATGATGACCCCTTCGGTGCAGATGTCTTTGAGCCATCACCACATTTCGCACAGAAAAAGAAACCTCCACCACGTCCACCACCACCAAAAGTTAACAAACAGCCAGATGTCCCAGCAAAACCATCACATTTTATAAGAAAGCCAACAGTACTCACTTCTTTATTATCTCGTAAATCTAAAACAGTAGTGAATAACCAAAATGTGAACGTCCAACAAAGTTTTGTCAAAGATGTAAACAGTGATGTGGACACTCATAAAATGTTTCCTAAATGTGAGCCAAAGAATGTGCAGACAGGTGCTTTGATAGATCTCTCATCACCTCCCAGTTCACCCACGTTCACCACCAGGTCAAGCAGTGATGGTCTCAGTGTGGACAGCTTTGGTTCTGATGCCACTACATCTACCAACCATCACAACACTCACAATGGTGGCAATGCATCACAAGCTGAGAGTGGGTTTGAGGATGATTTTGATCTGTTCCTTCACTCAAGGAAACCTGTCAAGGAGGATACAATGGAGGATTTCACTGCCATAGATCCTTTTTCGCCTCAGCCAATATCAAACTTAAAAAGAAAACCTGCCTTGAAGAAGAAACCTATTTTAAGTAAGGAGAATGTATATGAAGTATCAAATAACTTTACGAGCCACGTTTCGGCCCCGCCGCCGTTGAAGGGGCCGACGATAATCCGAGCGAAGCCAGCCAGGCCGAAGCCTCCGGACAACTCGGCGTTATTGAAGACTACATTTGGCAGCAGTTTCCCTGTGACCACCATGACAGTGAACACCACCACACCTATACAGAAGGTCGCCAACGGTTTTGGCGATAGTTTCGTAAGTACTTAGTCTTGGTTTCTCTTTGGTTTCGTAAGCGCTAATTATGTACTTACAATTACTTTATGTACATATAGAAGTCCTTTGACATTTAGGTCTGTAATCCGGAAAGTTGCTTTTTTTAACATGATGTCAATGGCTAGATATCATCCTAATCCCAGCTTTAGATCTAGTTCGAAGACGAAATTCCTGATTGAATACGTTTTCAGAATAAGTACGCGACTTAGATAGACTATCTCAATGGAATCACTCAATTGATGAATAAGCAGTTTCTATCAATGAGTATGTCTTATCATTATCACAAATTAATAATTTGCAAGTAATCATTTGAATAATCATTTTAATATTTAATCTAATATCGGATACTTCCTATTAGTCACCAACAATGTGTCAGAGAAGCTTTGAAAATTAATAAAATTCTCGTGAGACTGACAGACTGCAGACTTTTACCTACCTCTATGTTATAAGTGTGTGAAAAATACTCTAAATAAAAAAGCGAGTAATGATACAGTCGTGTCGCCCCACTACAGAGCACAATGTACGCTAAGCATGCACGCTATTTGTGTTCATGACCGTACAATTAATTAAGGTGCTTTAAAATTTGCACGATAATTATCGCAATGTCCGTGAGCTCTTTGTTTAAATTGTGAGTTTTTATTAAAACGGTATAAAATAAGCACTACAACAGATAGGTAGCTATCAAGTGATATCCTTTGTTATCGTTGTCGCACACATGGTATTTATAAAGTCATTAACTTAGATTTCGATCAGACTGCCACAAATAGGTGACTAAACAATGTTTAACACCTACATTATTTGTAGAGAGCTACAAGAATACGAACAATCTTCGATCAATAATAGAACTAGATTAAGGATCAGGAACAAAAATGAATCGCTAAAGTGTCCACGTTTGCACACACGTAAACATCTATATTTCATAGAAAAAAGTTTAATAATATTAACAACTTCAGTTTATTATAAACCATAACACCCTCACATAAAGTTTAATAACAATTGCAAAAAATATTTATTTAAGTCCTTTCATCGGAGAAAGCTAAAAGGCAATAAATTTAAAACGTCGCTTGAAAATAAAAAGTCATGAGTACAAAAATATTTATTCTAAAATGTATCTTAAAATCTAAGTGACAAGGTTAAAAAAATTACGTTGACAATTTTGTGCTTACACTAATTTAGAACTAGACGTATTTCTTGGTATTACATTTCAATGCTCAGAACACAGTAAGTATTGAAAGACGTGGAGTTGCAGAATATATTTTTTTAGGCCAAGGCTCGTTTTGTATGGTGGCAATTTTTTTTTTAAAGTAGTAGGCTAAGTAGTAGGTACTATTTTAACCGATTTTAAAAAAAGGAGGTTGTCCATTCGACCATATTTTGTTTGTTTGTCCACCTATTTCTCCACCAATAATTGTAAACCGATGTTAAAAATTCTTTTTTTTATTCTAAAGCATATACTCTTGTGGTGGTCCCGTTGTCACCAAGTCTTAGAGAAATCGAGGCAACCCTCAAATTATATAAGTAAAGTAAAGTAAAGTAAAATTTATTTGCATAGATTGTAGGTACATAAAATAAGGTGTAACAATAAAATGGCATGGCCAATGGGTGAGCCTTGTACAATTTACCATAAATTAGGCATGCAAACATTTGAGAAATTTGTAACAAATTGAAATAAAATTAATAAAATAATGGTTTCTAGTTAAGACAATAGTTAAGACAATAGTTGGCACAGTGCATTCAAATAAAAGAAAAAACAAACATTTTTAAAATCTACATAATTGGAATAAAATCATACAAATTTAAACAACGAGATCATTAGGTATGTCAGTAAATTATATAAAATCAGAATAAATTAAATCTTATACATTATATTGTTCAATACATATGTCAGTGTCATTTAAAAAGTCATTTACTGAATAATAACATTTTGTAATCAATAATGAAATCAGTCTCCTTTTAAAATTTTGTAATGTGTCATTTTTAATAATATTGGGTACTTTATTAAAAATGATTGGGCCCATACTAATAACACTTTTTTTGAGCAAAGCAGTATTACATCTCTCGACATTAAGTAAGTTCTTATACTGACTTCTTATAGGTCTCTTCCTAGTTTCTGACATTGTAGTGAAAAGGTTCATATTACATTTAACGAAAATTGCGACTTCTAAAATATACATACAAGGGAAAGTTAAAATTTTGAGAGACTTAAACACTGGAACGCAACTATCTGTCACTTTCATATTAAGTATTGCTCTTACGCAACGTTTTTGAGCCTTGAACACCTGTTCTCGTAGAGTACAATTTCCCCAAAAAATTATTCCATATCTTAAAATGGACGCGACTAGACCATGATATGCGACTACTGTTGTGGTGGTGTTAACCTTTTTCGCTAGATTATGTAGGACATACGCGGATACGCTCAGTTTTTTACAGACTTCCTCTGCTTGAGGTTTCCAAGTCAACTGGCTATCCAACAGAATACCTAGAAATTTTGCAACTTTTACTTGGTCTATACAACAGTTATTATTTTCTATAATTAAATTCGGTACTGATGTGCGTTGATAAAAGTGCATTATGTTAGTTTTTTGCAAGTTAATTATTAAGTTATTTTTGTCAAGCCAATCCACGATGTCCTTAAGTGTACTATTTACGTCCTGTTCGTATTTATTAATGTCTGTATATTTAATTAGTGCGGTACTGTCATCGGCAAATAAGACCATGGGGTGTTTGATGTGATGAGGTAGGTCATTTATGTATAGCAAGAATAGGAGTGAGCTAAGAACTCCACCCTGGGGTACGCCCTGCCTGATGACTCTTGCTTCGGATTTATATTTTTTCTCACGCCTAGTTTTAGTGCAAATTTGAGAAATTTCGGTGTATTGTTTACGTCCACTTAGATACGACTTAATAAGATCAAGAACGTTTCCTCTTATTCCATACATGTATAGTTTATCAATCAGGGTTTCATGATGAACACAATCGAAAGCTTTGGTCATATCTGTGAGGATTGCGCAGATTGGTATTTTTTTATCGACATTCCCCATTATAACACTAAGCAAGTCGTAAATAGCCATATTTATACCTTTGTCTTTTCTGAATCCTTTTTGTTCATCACATAAAATATTGTGTTTACCTAAAAACTTATTAATTGACTCATAGATTATCTTTTCGATGACTTTTGAAAATATTGGAATTAGGGCAATGGGTCTATAGTTACCTAAATTCTCGTTATCGTTTTTTTTGAAAAGTGGTTTTACGATACTTGTTTTTAAACCGTTCGGGAATATTCCAGAGCTAATGCATAAATTTATAATGTGGCATAAGTGTATGGCAATATTATGCGACACGAATTTTACTACTTTTGTATGTATACCGTCATACCCAAAGCTGTTTGTATTTTTTAGTGCCAGAATTACTCTTATTACGTCTTGAGGTATCACTGGAGACATAAACATTGAGTGTGTATTGCTACTCAAAGCAGTTGGTACACGTGTTGGTGGAGAGTTGGGATTTATTTGGTCAATAAAGAAATTGTTGAATGCATTTGAAATTTCTGATGGGTCACTAATGACGGTGTCTTGAATTTTGATTTTACATATAGGCTCGGTATTGCGTATTTTGTTATTTATAATATGCCAAGATGCTTTTGATTTATTATTGGAGCTGTTTATAAAGTAATTATTAAGTAATATAGTAGTAATATTGTTTATTAAGTAATATAGGTGCATACAATGTTTTTCATGATCTAACGAGGTTCGTCACGTATTCCTGTGGTATCATCAGAACTTAAACTTGTTGAACCTGTAAAGAAACAGGCGCGGTTTATTGAATACAGTTTTAAAGTATTTCATGAAAATACCTACAGGTACTTATAGTTTTCTTCCGATAAAGATTTTTGTAATCTATTTGCGTGTTCCCAGTTATGTCCAAACTATCAAAATAAATTGAACATATTCTCGAATGTTTATAAGGTTTATGTATTCTGCACATCGAAATGGTTCGCTAAAAAATCTATAAACAAAAATAATATATAAAATAACAACACTACTCCATGTATTGCCGGTTCCAAAACAGTCGATGTTTGTAACAATAGTTGGTGCGTTGTTGCAAACATTGGCCAAACATCAAAATATTAGCTAACTTAATTATTTTTACTATTTATCCTGTTTTTATTTCACGAAAAAACACTTAAATAATATAAACTTACCGAAATAAAAAAATCCTTCCAAAATCGTGGTTTTACGGTGGTTATTTTCACAGTTTTAAAACGCGCACTACGGCATCTCGACGTCTTAACGTTGGCTATGCTTGGACAATACTAATTTGAAATAAGACCACAAAATTATTTGTGGTCTTATTTTTCGTGCCGTTTTTGAAGCGCTCATCGGGAATCTAGTACTATTATTGATCGAAGCGAACAATCGACATTTTGTACAGATCAGCAAATAATATGGCTTATGTCTACATCTAGTTGTCGCAAACACGGCTGCTGACCATACCAAATTCGCTACGCCATTTATTTGACCCGAGAATCTTTGACGTGACTTTGAGGTACAAAGTTAAAAACACAGAATGGTTGTGTACAAAACTTAATAATTTGCACAAGTAGCGAAAAATTAGGCAGAGGTGTACCTTAGTACACCCACATTTCGCCAGTTATGTTTAAGGCCCATGTAATAGAGGGCGAGCCTATTGCCATCAATCGGGCACAAATCATGACTCCGTAGCTGCTAGTGATAAATTCCCGATGGAAAACCCCAATAACAGTTTGCTTGACCTGCCCCCTTATTCACAAACGCTCGGTTTCGTTTTCGATTCGGAAAGTCGTATGTCTATCTCGCTTGCTTTCGTGATACCAAAATAAGATAAACATACGAATTATCGAATCGAAAACGAAACCGAGCGTTTGTGAATACGGGGGCTGGGTCGAAACAAAATAATAATGATGAGGAGAATGAATGATTGATGAGAAAAAATCATGTCTTCAACAAAATAGTCTAGGTATAAGAAAAGTCTGGTCTCATCTTCAAAACTTTATTACAAATTGATATTAGATTGATTGATGAATTGATAAAACATAGATACATGAAATGTATCTCTATCAACATGATACCGAACTACGGCAACATAAAACAACGCTATACGTAATTTCATTATCACGACTTTTCTCGAATACCTAGTAACCTGTTCTCGAATTATCTGACACGCATCAATTTAAAGACAAGCGTTATATTCGTGTGTAATGTCTGTCCTAAACACTAGACTTCTAGCACTGTTTAGACATTACGCAATGATGATTAAATAGAACGCGTCATTAGACGTTGTTATTATGATACAAAAACAGTATGCTTAGCTTTGGAGATCAGCAAAAACAACTCATAAACCGCCTATTAGCGACTTTATTAATAACCAACGAACACAAAAGGTGCTCATGGACTCGTGACCATGACTCGCTCGGAATTTTAACTAAGAAGAAATATTTTGGATTCACACAGCGTTTTAGGAGCATAACCCAACTCTAGATGTTTTTGCGCATACGGAAAATTGTTTGTCTAACTCACTAATTAACTTCTTGTAATCCAAAAAGAATACAGGATCTGCTTGAAAATAGCTCGGTGTTAGTATTTGCAGATTTATAATAGCGATAACCTTCAACCGTTTTATATAACGCTCCAAGCCGAGGAGCGTTAAAATTAGTGTTGAAAATCGCTTCTCACATGGTGTAAAATAATTATAGCCTTAGATTATGGACTTATGTTTGCGATTTGCTACAGGAATCGAAGTCTTACGGTTGGGATGAGGTTGATGAGGAATGTTCTCCGGAGAGAGAACTGTCGCCGCCGATGCCGACGATTCCCCCTCCCCCGCCACCAGTCGTTGCTGATGATGATGTGACGAGCTCCTGGAACAGCGACATCCCCGACTTCGCGCCCGATCAACTTGCCAACTTTGTTGAAGAAGAAGAACCGTACGCGATTGCTCTTTTCGACTACTTCACCGATCATCCGGACGATTTATGCTTTTCGGTAAGTGCATTTGAAACTGCAGAGAACTGAAGCTCTGAAGCTTGATTTATTTATGTGTTAGATAATTTGTTTCATCCATATCATTTTAAATATCATATTGAAGACGGAATTCGCACGTTTCGATGCCTTGAGATACAATTTGCAAATATTAGGCGGTTTTGTTTGTTTACATCTCGTGGCTTCTGGCCAAAACACCTGCGTATTTTTAGAAATTGTTATGTAGGTGTAAGTATTGAGATCGTCATTGGCTTAACATTATCTATCTTAGAAGCAAGTTTAAGGTCAATATACTAGTATTTAGGAACTTTTAAAACATCTGTTTTTCATTCATGTCACATTTCGAGCTTGAATACGATATGAGAATTTTGCCGAAACGGTTGGGATCCATTGGTATACTGATTCCTGTTTCAAACAATCATCCGAATTCGAGGTGATCGACATTAATTTGATTGAAAATAGCCCAAAGCTGCTCCTCGTTATAAACCACTCATGCATGATTAACTTAATAGTATTGATCAGCTCAAAAGTAACAAGATAATTACACCTTGGCTTAAAGGACTCCCAGTGGCAATTCATCATGGGACTGGGTCAATTAGAAGTGCATAGACCGCCTGTAGGACGGATGCTAAACGTTATTAAAATGGAAATAAAATTCCAGAGACATAAATATCTATTGTTTTATCGACATGTTTGAATGAAGATGATCACTATAGAAAAATCAATAAACAATCATTAATTCTTGGTTATACTTCCTATTCAACAAAAAACATTCTAGAATGTTTGCTTTCTTCATAAGCGGTGATCACGTAGTGCAACCGTTACGAAAACGAGGAATTAACACATTTTTATATTGTGTTTTATTTTTATAATATACGAAACAGGCTTGAACGGTATTACAAGCCAAATAGGTGTAGGTATTGTGTCATAAGCATTACATGTTGGTTGCTGACTGTTGAGATCAACCTAGAAATTATGATAAATTATATATTAATTTTAATTATATATTTGATAGATGGAATATTCTTTATTATGTACATTATACAAATTTCAATTTACATAAAAAGAAAACATTTTATATCGAGTGTTACAATGGGCATTTAAATTCCTTCTTTTAGCAGAATAAAACCCTATGAATGCGACGTAGGAAATAGCAAGCAATCTTAATTCCTTAGAGCCTGATACGGAAAAACTAGGTGGCATTAATCTTCATTTATATGGTCTTTGTTCGCAGACCAGACATAATAGGCCTAGATAGAACTCTGATAAAACAGTTCTTCAAAACGCAGAACCTAAGGGTACATTACAAGAAGACAAGAGTAATTAAAGTGATATCTTGGGCTAGCGAGACGCGTTAAGTTTTCGCTGTGCACTACTTTCGAATTCATACAAGTTGCGTACTTATAGTAGGAACATTATTGGAGCGGTTTATGACTAGAACATTTTCTTAGGCAACGACTGAGGGCGTCAGTGCTTTGGCCTACATTTTATTTTACAGAGTTGTAAGAATACTTTATTTCAAGTAATGGAATTTCGTTAAATCGATATATTTACTGTAATTGTGTAATTGATATGGCAACACCTATAACTTTATCGTACCAATGTTGCTTCATGAATTTGAATGTAGAATGGGTTAATGTCCTAATAAACACAGTTCTACAGAAGTTTGTATGGGCGTTCAAATCATACAAATATGCTGTTCTATATCTTATGCGTGGTTATGCGCCCTTTTTGTCTCGCAACATTCGAGGGTCCGTGGCTTAGGCCCCCAGTGGTCGAGGCACCTGTGGCCGATGCCCCCGATTCGATTATTTTAATTCAAAGCTATTTTTGATCAAATGTACTGTCTGGCACAAAAATGTTATTACTTTTTTGGACGGATTGCCACATATAGGCGGATTTGTTCTAAAAACATGATCGTGGTATTTTTTTTCAGTTAAATTCATGTTGTATTAGGAATCGTTGTCCTACATACAGTATACATGGTGATATTGCTTATGAGAGGTGGCGTAACAAGCCGGTGAAGATTGAATACCTACCTTCGAAGACTTGGGTCCATGGTACATATTTTGGATAAAGATCCGAAAAAGGATAAGTTTGCAGCAAGAGGGATCGCAGGTACTTTTGTAGATACTCAGGTACCTAATGCAAAAGGATACAAATAATGTTTTCCAGAGCAAAGAAAATTCATGATTGCGAGGGATGTGAAATTCCACGAAAGTAAAATCGCGAAGCAAGAGACGAGACCGGTGAACTTCACAGAAGACAAGGATAAGGATTTTATCGAAATTGAATTCTTGCGGAATGATGTTCCAGAAACTGACTAACATAGGGGCGAGAATGAGAAATAGCAAGTAGAGACTACTGAAGAATTATGGAGTGAATGTCAAGAAAATCCTGGAGATTATCCAGATGATTGTTTGTCAAGACCTGCAGGAGTTGAACAAACATCCTGCGCCTCGCGCTCTGCGTCTAGCGTCTGTACGCAATATTCGAAGTCTACCAGGAGCTCTCTTTATCAATCTCTTTTGATCATCATTCAGATAAGGTCTTAATTATTATAGTGAAACACATTTTTCTTTTACTGTATTAAGTGAAAAAACAATAAATCGAATCGGGGGCGTCGGCCACAGGTGCCTCGACCACTGGGGGCGTAAGCCACGGACCCACATTCGAGGGGCATGGAAATATTCCTGAATTTCAATGAATAGCTCAACACATAAACCCATTTAACAGATGTGTTGCTACGTTGCTAGATAACCATTTTCCTTTGTAGGCGATGTTTAAAATTCACAGGCAGAGTCTATGACGTTACGAGTGCCGGCTGGCAATGCTAACCAATTGTTCAAATTTGCAGCGATAACTTTTATTGGTTGTTTTTCCGCATTAGCATATGCATTGCCATTCTACATTGGAACACATGTCGTGACGTAAGCAGTACACAATGAGCTGAGCGGTTTCCGTTACGTTAAAAAACGTGGCTGGAAGATGTAATACGTACGTAGGAACACAGTGGACAGAATTTCCGGGAATTCATTGTTTGGGGCGTACATCGTGTCTGTTTTTTCAGTAATCGCACTTGTTTATATTATATTCTGACGTTTCACGCGTGTTGGCAATTTTATTGATAAAATGTTTTGCATTGAGCGCGGCATTATCGCTCGGACAGGAACTTGTTATCATCGCCACTTCCCTTAATATTGTGTTGATCGTTTCACAAGATTTTATTGACATCATTTAATGGAAATTCCTGTCATCAAGTTAAACACGTTATAATTATTAACTTGACACAGTTATAGAGCATAATTTTCGCATATTTTTGTCACCTTTCTCGCCCTCAGTTTGTACCTACCTAATACTGAAATTTAGTAGGGACGTTGTCGATTTAGCACTTAGCGGATGAAAACGTCAGCATGGCGCGAAGCCACATGTCGCATGGAAAAATCCAATTAAACCAATTTAGTTTATTAAACTGTATTACTGTACGGCTGTACCGTCAAGGGTATTTGGCAAAACTTCCACGTGCAGCTCAAATTGATTACGAAATGTAGGTTTATGCAGTCATTGGAACTAATAAAACCTCTGCTCAGACAGATTAGAATCAAGAGTGATGTACAAGGCAGTTTCATTCATTACTTTTAACATTTGAAAATAACTCTGGACGCTAACAAACATTAGGATTCTCCAGATTGTTCTAAATCCGGCTCACTCTATGTTCACATCTCTCGACCACAATTCATTATTTTCAGCCCGTTTGTATCTGCGCTTAGAAAAAAGGGCCGTCCAATGTTCTTGAGGCAATTTTGCTACAATCATCACGCTTCACGAACGCGTCGGTGGTCACAGTATGTTGCTCGGGGCACCTCACAGTGCAACATTACTTTCATTTAATTCTTTACTATAACAACCCGCCTCGGCTTCGCACGGGTGCAATGCGGATACTAAATATACTACATAATGTCTTTACATACAACGTTCACAGCTTTTTGTCACCGCCGCAACCGCTATGTCCCTGCATTTTAAATCTGTAATATCTTCGAAAATATTCATTTAAATTACATGCTTTATAGGGCCATATTGATCTATATTAAATGCACAATGTATTTAAGGTAAGGTTTAATTGGATAATAATTAATGCTGTATTGCTTATGATCGCTTCGTTAATAAGCCATTATTTCTCGTAAAAAGTAAAGGATAAAAAATGGTTATTGTGGGTTAGCCCTAAGAGATAGACATATACCATCGCGGACTTTTTTGTAGACCTTTTTAAGGTATAATAATAACATGACCCAGCCAGTCCCTTGCTGCCCACCCCGCAATGACGCCCTAAGCCGAGGTCCGAACCCCACAGAGGGTGCCCTTAGCGAGCGGTCACGTACAATACTGTGGTACATTATTCTGATCTATCTCGTAGGGTTCAGCCAGCGATTGCAATGTAAGCGCAAAAAAAATGTGTTTATTTACGACATCACATTGGAAACCTCTAAAATTATCAATTTTCCCTACTATATTATGCATGAATTATACATATAAACCTTAAATAACTCTTGCATAACTCTATCTATTAAAATCTAAAAAAACCGCATCAAAATCCGTTGCGTAGTTTTAAAGATCTAAGCATACATAGGGACAGACAGACGAGAAGCGACTTTGTTTTATACTATGTAGTGATTGACCAAAGTAAAAGTACATAAGCAATTAAAAGCTTTTCTCTTCTATTTTACTGTCTTAGAATTGTCTCTTTGCATGGCCTGAGTTAGCATACTTAGTCGTATACAAAGTTTCATGGAAAACGCTTCACTAATTTCTGAGAAATCTAGCGAAACACATACATTCGCATTTGGAATTAGGTTCAATGGCTTAGGTAGACTCAAATGTCTGCCGTCATCATGTATCTATCTACCCGAAGTATGTACTGCTAATAGTAGCACTTAGCTTATTGCTACCACATAAATGTACATAAGGTTTTTTTTTAATTTGGCTAAGAGGATTTGACGCTCTGACGCACATTAACAAAAAGTAGGATAGGCTCTGAAAACTTTGTAGCATTCAATCTCAAATTACCAATACAATTTAAAACGATGTTTACAAATAAAATTGGTTGTATTTAAACGAACGACGCACATTGGATTTATTTGTTGATAACTAGATGATATAATTTATCATTTGTTTTGATGATGTTCTTCAATTTTATGTCGCGGAATATATGAGGACGCAGATTACCTTATACTTATGTTTTCTTTGTGTCTATGTACTCTAGAGTAATATGATGATATCTAATCAGATAAGATGCTATGAATTAGGTAACTAATGTGTGCATATTGTTATATGTATGACTCATTTAAATTACGTTTTAAATCGTCTAATAAGTGTACACACACTTTGTAAACAAGCCTAAGATTATCAATAACACTAGTACGGGAACGGGACGCAGCTGGTACGGGGTAACGGGAAGCCTAAGATTAGATAGGTAGATCAATGTACTATAAATAAACTATTTGTATATTGAACGGAGAGTAAGTTCAAGTGTACAGTGAACCTCCTTTAACGCAATTTACGTTTATATATGGTACCTAGTGTATATACATATATCTACAAACTTAAACGTATGTTATACTAGTTGCTGAACCTTCCTCTGGAATCATTCTATCTATTGATGATAACCGCATCAAAATCCGTTGTGTAGTTAGAAAGAGCTAAACGAACAGACAGCGGGAAGCGACTTTGTTTTGTACTATGTAAAGATATTACGTGCTAATTGTTTGCATACATACACATACATTACACATTATAATTATCTCTAGTAGAAATCCCCACTGTTCTTAAATCACTGTATTTCACCCGTTTGACGTCATAGTGCGTCGTTCTGTTTATACGGGGAAAGTTAATTAAGTCAACAATAATACCTCCTGATGTTTTTAACCTGCACAATGCGTTCGTAATTCGCAAGCGATTTAACTAAAAGACATACACGCAACGTTTCGTAATTATGATGATTAGTGAATCAGAGCGGGTCATGAGTTCATTGCAGTTATAAATCTTGTACGCATCGTGACCAATCAAGCTATACAAAATCAGTTTATGCGGATCTGTCAGTGTATGAGAAATCTATAAAAACCGAGCCCATATTATACTGAAAATGTATTGACTGATGTGTTGTCCTGTGTACATAACAGTTGCACGTTAGTATTGGTAGTAAGAACAAGATGGAGGTCATAACGCTTCGCTTCTCGCAGAAGGTCGGATCCTTACTGAGGATGTACTTATCGCGCGAGCATCATTTTATTAGGTCACTAATTACGCTCGATCAATTGAATTCACGTCCTCTGATACCGATTGACCATTCATTAGGCACTAGACGGTTGTTAATAAAACGTTGAATTGGTGTTTCTTACTGTCCCGGCACCAATGTCAACGAGTACACAGTCGTTTTTATACACTTTTGTTTGTTAATACTTGCTATTAACAAGTTGTAGACGTCAGTATAGGTGACGTCTTTTGTTTGCAATGTCTGTTTTCAAGTGTTCCTATGGTGTCGAGAGGTTTATAAACTCACTAGCTGTCCGGCGCAACTTCGTTTGCGTCACATTTTCCCCGTTTTCGCAACATTTTTCATTGCTGCTCCACTCCTATTGGTCGTAGCGTGATGATATATAGCCTATAGCCTTCCTCGATACATGGGCTATCTAACACTGAAAGAATTTTTCAAATCGGACCAGTAGTTTCGGAGCCTATTCAATGCAAACAAACAAACCAATCTTTCCTCTTTATATAATATATATATATATATATATTAGTTTAGATAAAGAAAACTATGGAGGACAGTTTTATGAATATCATGAGATTCTAAATGCTGGCGTTGTAATCACAATCATTACGTCTACTCTGAATACACAGAATAGATAAAGAATAATATACATAGAATAGATAAATACACAGTTCAATGTCTCAAGGTTTATTTTTATAATTTACAGGCCAACTCGAGGATAAAGTTGATACGGCGAGTGGATCACGAATGGCTGTATGGCAAGATGAGGAGCGGCGCTGAAGGTCTGTTCCCTTCCAACTACGTGGAGATCAAGGTTCCGCTGCCGAACGAGTCGGCGCCTCCGCCCCCGCTCATCGGCGTGGCAGTCGCGCTGTACGACTTCGAGTCCGAACAACCTGGCGACCTACGCTTCGTCACCGGCGACACCATACAAGTTAGATACAAAATCAACGAAGAGTGGTACTGCGGCGAATGCAACGGACTGACAGGACAATTCCCCATTAACTATGTTCAAATGAGTTAAACAAGGAGTTTCTATCACTGTTCAGACGCCGCTCGCGCCTTGTCCCCCGGTGGTTAGTATAAATTGCTAGTAACATGTGATACTGATACAGCAAGAGACTGATGTCTACCATATTGTCATGATGTCACTATTTTTTAAAAGGTATTTTACTACTTCCTTATGGCAGATCAGTCTATTTTTGATGGAGTGTTGTTTTCCCTTGGTGCAATATATTTTCTGTCAAAGAACTGCAATATGTTATTTTTGCAACAGGAGAACAATATCCGTCCAAATGATTACTGTTGAAATTGCCTAATGAACTTCCTAATGTATCAGAGAATGAAGTGTGAGCCATGGATTTGTACAATTATAATGATTTATTTGCGTTTTCGCACTAATGTTGCCATAATAACGTAATGCCCGCTATTTGCTGTATTACCATTTCGGGCTTTAATGAAATTAATATATTGAGTAGTAACGTTCCAACGACTGAATGTAAATAATAAGAGCTTGTATAAAATAACGTCCCTAAATTAGATGCTGTAGATATTATTTTGTAATGGTTGTGTAGTCTCTTTTCGATCTGATTCTTCGTTTTAATTATATTGATTATGACTCCTTATTATAATTTTAGATCGAGACAAGATCCCTCAGATCAAGTACCCATGTATTTCGTGACACAATGTTAATCTTGCTACAAAGAATTTTGTATTTTGTCAAAGATTGTACTAACACTAGTCGAGTAGTCGGGTCAAGTTTATGCAATACATCGTGGTTCTTCATTATATTATAACGGGTGCAATGTTAAATTTCTTTTACTTTATCGATGTATTACTTATATTTTAAAATTATAATTTGTCGTAAAACGTAGTATTTAAAACTTATGTAGCCTACGGGCGTGAAATTACAGTATATTTTTGTCTAGAAGATTGTGATAGGTGTCAGTTTTGTACATTTTTTTTATTGTTCTGTTTGTGTCATTCATAACTTTAAGTGTATTATTTGAAGGGACCATAATGTTAAGTGCCTTGAGTATTTACTTATGTGTATATGATGAAGTAATTTATAACAAAATAAATCTAATAATTCCAATTACTATTCTCTTTTGTAGCCATAACTGGCGTATATCCCTAAGCTCCATAAAACACAGGATGTTTTTAATCTAGCATTACTAACAACGGAATATTTCTACATTTACTACACATATAGGTACCATATAAGACTAAACCACTATAGCAATACAATACCGACATATCACCGCTCAGTAAGCAAATCAAAATTTCGCAACATCAACGCTGTAAACGAAACTAGGTTAAATAAACAGCGATTGCTGAATCCAGTGCAGAGAGCACGCAACACACACATGCTATATTTGTGCCCAAATATATTATTTTGTATTAACACTTGTACTATAGTAACATTAACATAACATCACGTCCGCAATTCCCGAAGGGTTTGGCAGTGTTCACGCCTATTTCGCGAGTTGGACGAGTCTATTGCCATAAACAGAGCACAATTCCAAACTCCCTTGCATCTACTGAAATATTCCTCATGGGAAAACCCAATAAAACTGACCGAATCCCTGGAATCGAACCCAGGACTAAATAGGCAGCAGTATTAGCACTTGCGGCCACTAAACCATCGAAGTAGCTCTAGTACTGTTTTAAACTTTCACTGTCTCACTAACGGGATATGTTCCGCGATTTTCAATTATTGTGAGCTCCCTATATTTTGACGCTAAACCGAGTGGATGGTAAATAAGCCTTTGTCTGCACCTCAGTGTCATCATCGTCTTTTGTCAAGCGGCCTGCAGCGTAGCCGTGTAATGTAAGATAAATATTACATCTTGATATAATCTGGTAATCCGTTGTATCATAAGAGGAGCCCCGACACCAACTGATATGATAACTGTATGTTACAGAATATGAGTCATAACAACGCGTTTGACAGCTACCTAATGGTTAGGCCATGTGGACCTATAGAGTAAGTAGACACGGCTTTAAAGTTTGAAAAATCAAAAGATATTTGAAACATACATGTTTATCTATCAAAATCGAACGAGTATCCAAGTTTCGTGACCGTGCTATTAACCATTGAGGACTTCTGTCGGAGAGAGGATCCTAGCATTCCTAGCCAGTGGCGTAGCTACCTCGGGTGACACCCGGTGCAGCCAGCCCCCGCCCCCCCCCCCCTCCCGCTGCTCTACGCCACTCTTCCTAGCTGTTGGATCAGGTCATGTCTGCCATAACAATGTATTGTCACCAGAAACAAAGGTATGTACAAAATTACATCTTAATAGGTTGGGCGGAACTGGTTTAAAGTTTATTTGCAAGATTTGACTGACCCATACATACTAACATGACAACTTAAATAAAAGTCTGTAACAAGTAGCAAGGCATTCCACCTAGTTGCAAACAGCGAGATCACGACCTGGTGGCAGCAACCAACTTGTCAGTGAGTGATGGAATGCATGGTGGCAACACCGGGCGAGGGAACAGTGTTACATAAGGACTGCCGTCAAACTGCCACTTGTGAGGGGAGATCTAGTAGCACTGCAACTATGTTGGGGTCCGCTTACAGTCTAACCGGATGCATCTGAATACCAATATTTTACATGGAGCGACTGCGAGGGGTCACATGACCCCTACAACCCACTTATTACTATATGAAGTATTATTACTGTAGTAACTTTTTGACCATAACTTTGACAAAGGGCATTGGGTACCTAAGTTTGTATGGACTAGGGGCATGATTTTTTTTCACAGCGGCCACAAATATAATTATTGCTAACGTATAGTGGAATATATAACAATGGCTCCTAAAAGAATTTTGCCGAAAATTATATCGGAGCTGAAATATCTGATGTCAAAGTTGTGTTGTTTCTACTAACAGTTCGCATACAGTTATGTATTTTATCAAAAATAAACTCTTTCCTATCGTTTGCCGTATGACATTACTTCCCAGAATTTGATCCTTAGCAGCGACACTATCGAATGGTGTAATAATACAGGATAATTTTCATTAGTGGCCGCAGACTTAAAAAATAATGCCACATTTACCCAAACCTTTTATGATTTTGGGAATAAACTTTTACAAATTATTACAAAATCATGGCATGGCCGCGCGGTCCAAACGCACACTATTTGAAGATTAGGTACTACGCGAATAGTGCATTGAGGTAAGTTCTTAAAATGAAAGACGTATGATCATCACATGTAGTGAGTTTATTATTTGAACAAAAATAATCTATAATTCATAAAATATTTACAATTCCTTAACTTACAACTTACTGTCAACATACCCTGTTCGCTTTTCAACCGTTGCGTTCAAACACTATTTAATAACTAAAACGTGTGGGTGGCAAGAGAACATTCCGAGCGATCTACGTTTCAATGAATGAATTATCTTATAATTACGATAAGTTAGTAGCGATGATAAGTCATATCGGCCCTTCACGATATCATTCACAACATGTTGAAAAGAGAAAAGAGGGCGGGGATTCTCCTAATGTTACATAACGTTATATAAGCTAATCGTCTAATAACACAGTCCCAAACATTTATACCCTAGCATATACTTTAGAATCGTCTCCGCGATTACTGTCGCTACTTCCTCAGATTCTAACTGTTCCTAAAGAACTAAAATGGACATTCAGGTACATAACATACATAAAGCAATATAAGTATACGCTTTTAAAAATGGTAAACGAATATTTATGAACGGATGACAAAACAATTGTGGTGATGAGAATGAATTGGAGTAATAATCACGTGACCTATATCAATATAGTCAGTTCAATAAATGTGAATAAAAATAGCGCTGACGTTGTTTGTTGAAAGAATGACTACTACATTTACACTCAGTGCGCAATTGTAGACTATACATAGAACGTACTATTAACCATTCTATTAACATAGATAACATCTTTAACGTAATTATGTATATTATATATATTTTCTTTTCTTTTCGCTACCCGGAACATTAAGCACACATTTTGAAGTAAAAGCTTCACAGCTTGGCTCATCGCCGCAAGATTGCCTGCTTGTCGGTCTTCTACAGGCTGTACTTCGGTGAGTGTGCTCAAGAACTCCACGACCTCATCCCACCGGCCCCCTTATACCATCGGACATCTAGACGCACTGCAAGTTACCATCCCTACCTTATTGCTTTTCCAACAATTCGCACTAAGCGTTTTCACAAGTCTTTCTTAATGCGCACAGCAAAGAAGTGGAACTCTCTGCCTGTGACTGTGTTTCCGAACCCTTACAAACCTAGTCTCTTCTAAGTTAGAGTGAATAGGCTTCTTCGGCGTTAGCTCTGACCATCACCGATTTTTTCTCTGGCATCTCTGACCTAGACTAGAGTCAAAAGCAAACCAATCGCATATAAAAAAAATAAAAAAGTGGCTGGCAATAGACGGCTTAACTTACGATGTACGATATGAAATGTTAATACATAATATATGATAGTAAGTACATCAAGTATTTAAAATGCGTAGTATGTTAGTGATGCTTTTCTTCAGCTTTATTACCTATTATCGAAATAGGTCAGCAGGAGGTGAACTGATTAGGTACAGACAACGTCATTAAGTAGTTACCCCCCTAGTGTACTCGGCCGGACTGTAGAGGGGTTAGCACATACTGACGCTGTCTGTACAGACGCCAGCACATTAAGTTACAACAATCTGTCAAATTTATTTAATAGGTTTTCAATTTTATCGTTGAAGAATTAGGTTCAAAGTTGATTAGGAAATTTTGATAGTTTCGGGTAGGTCGATGTGCTGGCGCTAACAAAAATAATAAAAATAAAACAATGACACCACAAAAATACACAGGCATGATCTTGAGCATACAGTATTCGTCAGGTCTTCTAATGTACTTCCACCGAGTAATCATCCCAAGTTTGACGATCATCAGAAAGCAACACATGTATAGCAAAACATAGCACTACACAGACCCATACTAAACAGTAATCTACCTTTAGATAATTGTAAGTATAAAAAGTGTTTTGATAACATAAACATTCAGATATAAACGTATCTGAAGAAATGTTCTAAGACGATGTATGTAGTAAGTTCATATAAAGATACAATTGTGTAAATTCGAGTATTGATGCAGTACAATTGCACATTGAACAAAAAACGAAAAGGTTCCATACATATTATAACATGTCGCTAGCACTTAACCCATCTAATACTATTTATAGTACTTTTTATCAGAAGTTTGATAACATATTTTGCAGCTTCCAAAAGCTTTTACATTTTTGTAAACTTCAAAAAATATATACACATTGTGATAACATTTGCAGTCTAAGCTTGCGATATATTGCGACACCTATACACAAAAAGCGTTTAACAGTAGCACTTATTTGTCCGTGTTTATATGTGCCGTTTGCTTATATTTACATAAACAGCACTATGTGAGGAACGACACCGCTAATGTGCCTCCGACACTGTAATCTTATTATAATCAAGTCGTGCTCGCTACGCGACGGCAACAATGTGTAAATTCCGCAAGATTTTGACATCAATTTCTACTTGGGCTCCTCAAATATGTTCCATGTCCTAGCATAAAGGTTCATTGGCTTGGCCATGCAAATTGGTTGTTATCGTCGAGATGCAATGACGTCTGATTTATGTGTTATATTTACAGTACAGTTAGTCTACGATACTGAGTCGTGGGACCCTTAGTCGGGTCTGTATATGGGTATTTTGGGAATAAACTCTATAAGAAGTACGTATTCCATCATGGAGGAGGAATCGCAGTGCTGCTTCGTGAGTCGCCAGCGCAGACCTAGCTTGTTGTACAGTCGACTGTTTTCCCATTCCAAGAGTTTGTTCAGAGAGTGTTGCGTCTGGAAAGAAAATCGCAAAATTACTATCGTAAGTAAAACAAAGTATATATGTATAACTATCTTTTCTATTTATAGATGGAAAATCATAAACAGTTCAAACTTGGAACGTTGTATCTGCTAGCCATTGATCGACAAGTTTATGGGCGTAAACAGCAATGTTAATATTTATGTGCAACATTGTAGCTGTAGGTTCATAAATAATATTCATCGAAGAGAGTAATATATTAACCGAAGAGCGTATGCTATTTGAGAGCTGCTGTATTATATATGCTTGATTGGGTTGATTTCAATATCAACTTAAACAGCACCAATTTCCTAGAGATTTGAACCGATCCCCATCAGCTCATGTTTATTATTTTGTTATCTTAATTAAATACAATGTTTTGTTTTTCCTCATCATCATCTCCCTGCCCTTGCCCTTTCTCACACAATCCATCAACGTTTGTACTCATCACTCTTTTAGTCACTTGCGACTCGTCCTTCATCAACATCACATGTCTAACAAAATTAAATTCTAAGTAGTTGAACGTCCACTCATACAAATATAGTATGTATGGACGTTCAAGCGTAGAGTATAAAATAAAATCAACGATAAGATTGCATTTGTAAGAAATTTGAATAATTATTAGTCTGCCTATTCTACGTCTTTACATAACATTAACGAGTGATAATTAAAAGCATAGTTAGTAAACATTACAACGGCATAATTAGTTACTTGCAACAAATACATTATCAATACTGTACACAGTTAATTCAAATATGTACCCTTCGTTTTCCTGACTAAGATAAACGGAATAATAAATAGTATTGAGATCAAAATATGTGCATGTTTTTCTGGAATAGATTGTTTATGTATTTTCCAAGGTTTTGTGAAGCTGAAGGCGGTTTGTATCTCATTCATTGTAAAATACAGTGGAATAAAAATAATTCCAATACTTATTCCCTTACTACTACTACGCGCATGGAATTATCCCTGATAGTTCAAAGTTTCAAACGAAGCTATTTATATTTGCATACTTATCTACAAGGAACAAAGTGCATAAGTAGGTACATAAGTCCTAAGTCGGAAGTTTCCATATATTGGAAGAGTTATTTTTAACATTACATACATTGAATTTATAGATAATCATTTGAAACTAATAAAGCAGCCTATCTTATTTAATTTCATAACTGAACAGGACCATAGGAATCTTCTCTGACCTCTCGAAGGTATTTGATTGCGTAAATCACGAAACCACACGGTTTAGGTAAACTTGCGCTCAGTTTAGTTAAATTCAATGCGTTAAAGGTAAAAATGGGTGTACCACAAGATTCGATATTGGGTCCTTTCCTCTTTTTAGTACTTATATAATTTTTACTCTACCAAATGTCAAATGTAGCGATTGTGACATAGTATTGAATTCAGAGAAACTTGAATTTGTCGATAAAACTGTTTTCTTGGGGATCACGCTCGACTCAAAGCCTCAATGGGGGTCCTCATTTAACATCTCTTGCAGGACCGCTGAGTTCACCAGCATAATTATGCTGTCAGAAAAATCCGTCAATTTACTTATGTAGATACCGCGAGGCTAGTGTATTTTAGTTATTTTTATAGTATTGTCATACGGTATTTTACTATGGGGACGGGCTGCAGACATCGAGTCTATATTTATTCTGCAGAAAAGAGCCATCAGTGCCACGGATAATCTACGTAGGCGCGTTTTTCTAAGATAACTGTTTTAGGCAATTAACATCATGACGGTACCTTGTTAATACATCTATGAAAACATCATTTACGTTAGCAAAAATCTACATTTATTTAGTAAAAATATTTTTTACAAAAAAAGAAACCGACTTCAAAAAACACTTAACGCACTAAAAAGTTAAAAATAATACTATAACCTACCTATATTAATAAACCTAACCTAACCTACGATTAACCTATAATAAAATTTAATAATTCTTTGGAGTCGGTGCCAAGCAACATAATTAGAATTAATTAATGAATTAATATTTAGAAGTTGTTGATTTATGTTTTGCTTTTTTCTGGCCTTAGTCTGTATATGTATAGTCATTTAGGTATCGTATATTGCTTGGCACCGACTCCAAAGAATTTTTAAATTTTATTATAGGTTAATCGTAGGTTAGGTTAGGTTTATTAATATAGGTAGGTTATAGTATTATTTTTAACTTTTTAGTGCGTTAAGTGTTTTTTGAAGTCGGTTTCTTTTTTTGTAAAAAATATTTTTATTTGTTAATTTTTAGTGACATATTTTTAATCTAATAATAAAATATGGGTAAGCCTAGTAAAGATGCTTCTCGTGTGAGAAAAGGCGTCGAACTGAAACTGAGAAAAAGGAAAACGATTAAAATAAATTATTGAAAGAAATGATCAACGCATTTTGAATAAGAACCCTGATCATCGCGAAAACATGTTACGTAGGTTGAATAAGGAAAGTCAAAAAGCTAGTCTGTGGTACACGTGGAAAGTGCATACCGTTACAATTCCAACAAGCCCAAACACAGCTAAGATACATTGTCTTATTATGGAGTTCCAGTGCCTGTCTCTTGGCTTCATCATCAGATCTGATGGTAGAATGGTTCTTACTGAACGCAAATGCTTCACTTGTTGTAGAAAATACCAAAATCGCTGTACGTTTTCCTATAATATTTGAAGAGTTCCCTCGATTTCGCCAAGATTCCATCATCAGATCCCGACTTGGTGACTATGGGACCAAATGGAAAGCATAGGCTTTGGAATAAAAAAAATAATTTTCCAAATCGGTTCGTAAATGACTGAGTTATTCGCGAACAAAAAACGCAATGCAGAGTAAACGAACAGTTAGAAATATTTAATTTTTGTTGATTTTTTCAGAAACGGCTTGTCAGATTTCGATACAATTTTCATGGGACCATTTGGAAAGTATACGCTTTCAAACAAAAAAAGAATTTTTCAAATCGGTTGGCAAGTGACGGAGTTATGCGCGAACAAACATAAAAAAAAAATACAAACATCCGAATTGAAAACCTCCTCCTTTTTTAGAAGTCGGTTAAAAAGAGGTGACAGGCACCACTATAATACTAGAAGCTAAAGCATTCTACAACTGAATGAGACGAAACCTTGCATAAAACGCACACTATGTAGGCGAGCATATTATAATTTGGGAATTACATATATATAAAATATATAAAATTGAATCTCTATTTCCGTTGGTCACGCCATAACTTGAGAACGACTTAACCATTTAAGTAATTCATCTTTTTTTAAACGTTTTCTAATATTTTGTTCTTAGGTAGGTAGATAGGTAGGTAAGTAGGTGATAGGTTGGTAGTAGGTAGGTAGGTAAGTAGTGGGTAGGAGCAAGTGCATTGCAACTTGTAACGCATGCGAGGATGGATGGATGCCACACCGATGCATGGGGATCAGCTAGTTGATGATAAAAATGCTTGGCTTAATGCTGGTTTTGCTCCACAACCATAGGGGCAATAAAATTACCATGTGAAGTTATTGTGAAAGCTGCAGAAGATTGTCAAAATATCTTTGTATTGTAAAGATTCAACCTCTTAGTCAGGGACTCAAACTGTAACCGAAATAAGTGTTTTTAACACTGTTACCTCTCTGAAGTTGGCATGGCAAATATAGCAGGCAAACAAATAAAGTACAGGATAATTAGCCGTTAATTAACCGCTAATTAACCATGGAAACCAAAAATTTTCCGCTCGCCGGAAAACCCAAAAATCGATTTGTATGCCAACTTCAGGTGAAGTTAGCATGCAAACATTTTAAAATCGGTTAGGAAAGACCTAGACAACTGTACCAAGGGTCATAATTAGCCGTTAATTAGCCGCAAATAAACCGTGAAAACCAAAAATTTCCCGCGTGACGGAAAACCCGAAAATCGGATTGTATGCCAAATTCAGTGGAAGTTAGCATGCAAACATTTTAAAATCGGTTAGGAAAGACCTAGACAACTGTACCAAGGGTCATAATTAGCCGTTAATTAGCCGCAAATTAATCGTAAAACTAAAAATTTCCCGCGTGCCGGAAAACCCGAAAATCGCGTTACATGCCAACTACACTACAAAATAGCATGCAAAATTTGTAAAATCAGTTAGAATAGATCTAGACAACTTAACCAAGGCTAGATAGCTGATTAGCCGTAAATTAACTAAATAACAAAATAAATTTAACGTTTGATAGATAGTTTTTAAAAGAATTGTTACGTGTTTCATACATGTTGTATAATTACGAGAGCAACTTAAAAATGTGATTTTTTGTTTGTTAAGATATCTTAACGACTTAGGTGTCAAATGAAAGATCTAAGTCTAAAACCATTTTATACATTTGAATCAGGTAAATGAGTCCACGCCTTTAGGAGATAATTAAGAATTAGTGTAGTGAAAATAACCAGAATTTTTGATGTTTTTGTTCTACGAACTTTTTAATTAATGCAAAATGTGAAAATATTATTATTGTAAGTTAATGATGAGTTTTAAAAAAAAGCGCTCTAGGTAGCCTAAGGATTGAAGGTTTGTTTTCATTTGTTAATTACAAATGACGGACTTTAATATTCATTGTCTATCCACCTAATTGACCGTGTAATCATCATACGCATCAAACATAAGATAGATTACGTGGTCAACAGATAGACGATGAATATTATAGTAGCAGCGGTTAGCTGACAACCCTAGGGCCACAGCTAGTGCGTCATACCGCGCCAGAGACCGACACAGTTACGCGTTAGAAAAGGGCTAGGCAAGAGTCGCTATTTCTATTAATTGTTTCGCGAAGTGCCTCTTCTGGACTTGTACTAATTATTCTGTTACTTTACGAGAAGCGCTCGTTTATCATACATAAACATAAAATTATAAACTTGATAAAGTCTATAATTATGTAGAACAAAAACATCAAAAATTCTGGTTATTTACATTTTCACTATACTAATTCTTAATTATCTTCTAAACGCGTGGACCCATTTACCTGATGCAAACGTATAAAATGGTTTTAGACCTAGATCTTTCATTTGACACCAAAGTCGTTAAGATATCTCAACAAACAAAAAATCACATTTTAAGTTGCTCTCGTAATTATACAACATGTTTGAAACACGTTACAATTCTTTTAAAAACTATCTAATCAAACGTTAAATTTATTTTTATTACTTAGTTAATTTACGGCTAATCAGCTATGTCAATTCTAACTGATTTTACAAATTTTGCTTGCTAACTTGTAGTGTAGTTGGCATGTATGCGATTTTCGGATGCGGGAAATTTTTGGTTTTTACAGTTAATTTGCGGCTAATTAACGGCTAATTATGAGCCTTGGTACAGTTGTCTAGGTCTATCCTAACCGATTTTAAAATGTTTGCATGCTAACTTCCACTGAATTTGGCATACAAACCGATTTTCAGGTTTACCGGCACGCGGGAAATTTTTGGTTTTCACGGTTGATTTGCGGCTAATTAACGGCTAATTATCAGCCATGGTACAGTTGTCTAGGTCTTTCCTAATCGATTTTAAAATGTTTGCATGATAACTTCACCTGAAGTTGGCATACAAATCGATTTTCGGGTTTTCCGGCGAGCGGAAAATTTTTGGTTTCCATGGTTAATTAGCGGTTAATTAACGGCTAATTATCCAGCACTTTTTTTGTTTGCCTGCTATATTTGCCATGCCAACTTCAGAGAGGTAACACTGTTTTTTAAAACAGTTATAACAGAAAAACACTTTTAAATGTAACAGATACAATAATGTTACTGAATCAAACTGTAACCTTTTATGTGTGTTAATATGTGTAGCTTGAATAATCAATTATAGCTTTAGTACGCTGCGTTTACGTGTTAAACTTATTAACATGTTAACACTTTTATATCTGTTACACATTTAATACACAAACACATTTAAAAGTGTTACATATTTGATTCTGTTACCAATTCAACATGTAATACTTATATTTCTGTAACCTTTATGAAGGTGTTTTTAAGTCCCTGCTCTTAGTATTATATAATAGCATGACACATGTGTGAGTACCATGTAATGTAAAGCCACCGTTTACTGAGTACCTACATTGACGCGAATTTACCCTGGCGGACGAGTGAATGTCTTGCTCACGCTGATGGTGGCGGGTGCGTCGGGTCATTTAATTCCCTTCAATGAATGAAGAATGTTGAATGATGCGATACATGCGTCATGTTCGTGAAGGGGTTTATTTTAATTACTTTATTTTTAAATTATTGATATAATCTATTACTCTGGACGCTCCTAACTTGCACGTATTTCTGAATTGTTCTCACATATTTGTAATTCTCAACATGAATGATGTGACCAAGATTTTGTAACAATATTTTGATTTAAAAGAGTGTCCATGGCGTTTCTTGCCAATTCTTCTCCAAAGAAATCTATACTTTGGAATGGGCAACTACAGTACTTTCACAAGTTATTATGCCTTGTGACTGGTACTGTAGGTTTCGTGGTTTTTTTACTTTCAACGGTTTTGGTCTAACTGAAATAAATGCTTTGAGTTTGAGTTTGAATAACATCACGCCTCGAATCCCGGAAGGGTTAGGCAGAGGTGTACCTATTAGCATACCCACATTTCGACAGTTATGTTTCGGGCCCTATGTAATAGGGGGCAAGCCTATTGCCATCAACCGGTCACAAATCCAGAGTCCGTGACTACATGGATTTTTACTAATATTTCATTATGCAGTATTTGAGCACTGATTTTATAGGTACCGGAGAAAGCCGGCCCCGTAGAAACTACCAACAAGGTGTTTAGAAGTATCTAACTAAAATAGTGATCTGTCGTGGTAATTTGTTACAAAATAAATGTTGGTAAGTAGAACATTAATAGTGGACTTGAACGCAAATTATAGAACATGCCATGCCATGCTGCCATTCTATATTATAGTTATATAAATTACGATACATAACCAAGCTAACGTTACACGGGCAATAGACGGGCGATACAAAAACGTGACCAAGTGTCGAAGGCGCAGTATGTAATATATGTTTAAATAAATGATCTCGCCAATTCCCTTATGTTCTTTCGAAGTAACGTTAGCAACGGAAACGCTGTTACTTATACATCATCTGCCTAGCCTTATACCAACTATGCTGGGGTCGGCTTCCAGTCTTACTGGATTCAGCTGAATACCATTATTTTTCTTGGAGCGGCTATCTGCCCGCCACAACCCAATCGGTACTGGGTAATACTGGTTGTCACACTTTCGGGACTACCTGTAACGACTGTCAAAGATCTACTAATGACAGTCGGGACCAACGGCTTAATGTGCTGTTACTCATAGAAGATATCTAAATTGAAAATAAAAAATGCATTTTCGGTAATACAAGCAGTCGGGAATTCGTTTTTACATTTTTTTTGATTTATTTAGAAACAAACCGTTATTCGTGTTCTGTGCTGACTGTACTAAGTATACTATTTTAAACTTAAGCAACATTGGACGAGGTGTCTATAATTCTAAATCAATAAGGTAGACCCGAGCTCGGTTTAGATTAATCGCTCGATCGAGGTAAAGTTGAAGGTTGGGGCGACGCGATGGCGGTTCTGTGCATGGTATTTAATATGTAAGTTTGTGTGAATCTGCAGGTGTACTGGCTTTGAACAAACATTTTGTAAAGCAAGGAATATGGTTTCCTCTTAGAATGTTGAGGATTATGCAGTGTGAGTTTGTTTGGTTGATCGCGCTAATCTCGGTAAATTGAAAAATTCTTTCAGTGTTGGATAGCCCATTCGAGGAAGGCTATAGGCTATAAAACAAAAACGGGGAAAATGGTGATGCTGACGCAGAAGAAGTTGCGCGGGTCAGCTAGTCTCGAGTACCCAAACCTCTTGTAGGTGGCACCGTCGTAACAAGCTTTAGTCAAGTTGACATTGATAATTTGATACTACCTACTCATTAATGCTCCAACGAGTGCCACATACGTAAGATAGTATACCGTAGGCTTTAAATCCAGTTACAGAAATCAGTTAGCGAATTATAATTCTAGAGTTAATTAAAAAAGGTGACTCAAATGCACGAGCATGCTCGGGGAATGGTACCGTGCTGGCAAGCATTTCATCATCGTCATCAATTCATTATCCACAGCCCAACTTCACCCAGCAGCAGTGGGTGAAGACGGGGTTGAACGCTTTGATTTGCCAATCTCCACATTCCCTTTTTTTTAAGTAAGCGGGATGCCCGCTTACCGCACCGTCCGGGGAGACGATTTGGGTATGTGTGGTAACACCACCGTGAGCCTACTGTCGCCTTTGTGGATGAGCAGCGAGAACTGCTACGCATGACGCCCACGACCAATCTCCACATTCCTGTGCCAGCATCTTCCAGGTTTTACCCAAACAATTTGAGGCAACTTTTATATTTCTGAAGCATGAATTATGCCATAAAATATGGCTAGACAAGTAACAAGAATATTCTAAATACATACCCTTTTACTTAGACAAATAACGGGCCAGAGAGAGCATCCTAAGGTGCAGCAACAGCATACACAGCCACAGAACAGCCACTTGACATTGACAGGCAGGGTCTTCTTCAGCACGCTGTTGATGCGAGCCACCGTCGCCTGGTACTCTTCGGGAGCTACGCGGGACTGCAGGCCTGAGGGGAACTCGACGTTGAAGCGGTTGCTCAGCCCGAAACTGGAATGTTAATGATGATGGTTAAGTTTATAGAGAAGATCCTGAAAATTACCAACTAGACTAAGCAGGTTAGGGCAACTTGAATCAATTCTATTTCCGTGTAAAGTCTGCCTTGAACCAACATGCATACAGCTCGGGTAAGTCCACTGAATCAGCACTCCACCTGGTAGTCAGTCGGATAGAAGATGCTATACATCAGAAGGGTACCTGCCTCGGAACCTTCATAGTAGACATCGAAGGAGCCTTCGATAAAACTAACTTCTCCAGCATCAGCACCGTCCTCTCTCGACACAACGTAGAACAGGCACTGATAGACTGGATCACTAACATGTTGAGCAAACGAGCAGTTCGCCTTGAAGGAGAGCAGCAGATAGCCATGATAGCCAGAGGCTGCCTTAAGGTGGAGTACTATCCCCCCTCCTCTGGAATCTGGTGATAAACGATCTTATCATCAAACACATCGCCAGCCACTTCCACACAATTGAGTACGCAGATGACCTTGTTATTTTCATTTCGGGGAAAGTGACAGGAACAATCTGTAACCTCACCCAATAGGCGCTACGTATCGTGGAACGTTGGTGCAGGGAATACGACCTTTCAGTTAACCCCACGAAAACTGATTTAGTCATGTTTACACAAAAACGAACATTAGGACCTATTACTGCCTACTTATACTGCTTGATACAGAACTTTAGTTAGTCAACGAAGTCAAGTACCAGGAAGTCATCCAAGACAGTAAGTTAAACTGGAGGAGTCACCTAAACAACAAAATAAAAAGGTCCTGCATCACCTTCTGGCAGTGCAGGAGGATGATAGGTAAGAAGTGGGACCTAACCCCCAAAATAATACTTGGCTATACTGTGCGGTGATCCGACCCATGATCAGGTACGGTATAGTGGTCTGGTGGCCACGTACCAAAATAGTCACAGCCTTGAACAAACTGCAACGCATGCAAAGGCTTGCCTGCATGGCGACTACTGGCTGCATGAGGACTACTCCGACAGCTGCTCTCAAAGCCATGTCGGAGTTTCCACCACTCCTACTGTTCATAACAACGGCAGCACGCCTAAAACACTTCAACACACCACGGTACTGGAGGGATTCTACAACGAGTTCCCCCTGGCGAAAGCCATAAACTATTGGGTACCTAAACAATTTGTATTCAACAAAAAATACAAGATCCAGCTCCATGAGGATTACCGCTGCGAGGGGTTAAGCCCCGCAGAGCTACAGATCTTCACGTACAGATCTAAAACAGGTACTGGAGCTGGAGTCTTCTCGGAGGATCTCAACATCCATATAGCCGTACCACTGCGGGTGCACAACACGGTATTTTAGGTAGAATGCACGGGCATTTCCCTGCCCGCATCAGCCATCTTAGACAGGAAGGTAAAGGACCCTATTCGTATACTCTCAGACAGCATGGTTGTACTGCTAGCACTAAACAACCACACGGTCAACTCCAGGTTAATATACCAGTGCCACCAGCGCCTAAACCAGGTTGGTAATCACAACAACATAACCATACAATAGATTACAGGACAACGATGCACAGATGATCTCGCTAGAAGGGGATCGAGCATGGCAGCAGTGGGATCTGAACCTATCGTGCCACTCCCCTTCGGGTACAGTCAGCAACAGAAATCGTTGAACATAATTTGTTTCCAATATTTCCTAATCATTATTATTTAGCATAAGTTACTGACCAAAGTAAATTATAAAACAACTTGTCATAATTAAACTACAAAAGTCGCTGAACTCAGTTAAACCATAAATTGCTATACATTACTACCGACAAAATTGTATGATCTGTAATAAATACAAAAGTCGCTGATCATAGCTAATTTCCTACATTTCCAGTTCATTGAACCCGTTTGCTACAAGGCACTATCCGGCGAAGCGCAGCCCACCGCATTTTTTTTCATAATGAAAACATTGCCGAATAAACACAGCTACTAGTTCAGAATAAAAAATCATTTTTTTTTCGGTTTTTTTTTAAACTTCGCGTAGGCGCCCTTTACTGGGAATTTCTTCTGTATCGTGCGTGCGTTTAGAAACATTCACAAACAGCCTCTTAAAAACTAGGATAATATTTATTTATTTCTAGTATAAAACAAATGCTCTGTATGGTGTCGGACGTAAAGAATAGCCCCATCCCATATCTTCCCGTGGGTGTCGTAAGAGGCGACTAAGGGATTTGCCAGAGAATGGGCAGCAGCTTTCTCTGTGCTTTTGTAACAACCGTACTGCGATCGCCAACCCGCCAGCCAAGCGTGGCGATTATGGCAAAACCCCCCTTATGTCAATGTGGTGACACTTGGGGGAGGCCTATGTCTAGCAGTGGACGTATTTTGGGCTGAAATGATGATAAAACAAATATCAATAATAACTTACCCATTACCGACATGTTGCGAATGAAAAATGTTGCGGAAACGGGGAAAATCTGACGCAGACGAAGTTGCGCGAGACAGCTAGTTATTTATAAAAACGAGCAAAAAAAAAAACACTTTTTGGTATGGGTACGGAACCCTAAAAACTTGCGCATAACACGTTTAGCGACTTACGGCAAAATTTAAAAAACCCCCGACACTAAAAACCTCTAAAAAGCCCATAATCAATTAATCCAAGCGATTTTTGTGTCGGGGGTTTTTAAAAATTTTAATTTAATTTTTTTGTCATACTTATTTTATTTTTTCTTAGCCTTGACTGTCCTACTGTTGGGAATAGGCTTCCCCTCATTCCTTCCAATTTTTTCGGTGTTGCGCTTCTGAACGAAAACCAATTTTATCAAAATAGGTTTAGCCGTTTAGGAAATACGATGCCACAGACAGACACAAAGATACACAGATACACACGTCAAACTTATAACGCCCCTCTTTTTTTTTGGTCGGTGGTTAAAAACGAGGAAAGTTATAAATTAAAAAAGAAACTATACTTTAGGGGGAGGGGGGTGCAGCCCCCCCCCCCCACTCGTCAATGCCCATGGTGACAAGTAACAAGATTTCAAATCGACTAGACCCGTGGAAGTTGTTTATATCCCTTCATCAACTAGAAAAGTGGTGATGATCTTCAAACGGCTGAGCAGATTTTCTCGAAACATAGCTAAGAACACTCTCGATTAAAATACCTTTCATACGAAACCAATTTTATCAAAATCGGTTCATCCGTTTAGGATCTATGATGCCACAGACAGACCCACTGATACACAGATACACAGATACACACGTCAATCTTAGAACACCCCTCTTTTTTGGTCGGAGGTTAAAAATGATAGTTATCGACTTACGCTGTAATGATGTTTAGCGACTTACTGTAAATTGATAATTATCGACTTACACTGTAATGATGTTTAGCGACTTACGGCAAAATGATAGTTATCGACTTACGCTATAATGATGTTTAGCGACTTATGAAAATATTAATGCTTAGCGTTTTTGTAGCATTGAAATGATAACCTTATTGTGTACTCTATTCTGGTAAGTGATTAATGGTCCGTTTTAGTGTTCAGGTGTTTTGAAAATTAGTATCTGTTCATGGACTTTTGTTGCTGACTGTACCTATACTCTGGTAAGAAAACGCACCAGGGAACAACACCACAAACTGTAGCTAGACCACGATGAGTGCAGGCAGGCCAAGGAAGCAGTTCCTATCATAGACGGCCGCTTCACCAATTGGGCGCTTCGGCTGACCAAATTACAGCTCCGGACAGTCACAGCCGCCATTACTGGACATGACACTTTTAATAAACACCTCTTTGTCCGAGGAGTCACAGATAGCCCCCTGTGCCGAGCCTGCATGGAGGAAGATGAGACAGCTGCCCACGTGCTTCTACACTGCCCAGAGGTTGCACCATACAGGGCAAAGTACTTCGGTAACCCAGGTACTCTCCGCGAGATTGTCAG
This sequence comes from Cerastis rubricosa, assembly GCA_949152445.1. Lineage (NCBI taxonomy): Eukaryota > Metazoa > Arthropoda > Insecta > Lepidoptera > Noctuidae > Cerastis > Cerastis rubricosa. The sequence continues at coordinate 10,364,600 of OX424547.1, forward strand.
CAACGTTCTCGGGGAACTAGGGTGGGTCGAATAATGTTCCCACCCGTACACAAAACACGCGCTTGGACGTGGAGTTGCGGACACCAGTCCGTTATATAATACAATACAAAGTCTGACTTTCAAAAGTGCTTTTTAATGGCTTATTTGAAATCTTGAAGATAGCGAGGACCCGATAGGTGGTGCCGTACGAAACATGGGCGGGTCGGTAGTAAGTTTATTAAATACTAGCTGTTGCCCGCGACATTCGTCCGCGTGAATCTAAACTAATATTATAAACAGGAAAGATTTGATTGTTTGTTTGCATTGAATAGGCTCCGAAACTACTGGTCCGATTTGAAAAATTCTTTGAGTGTTATATAGCTCATTTATCCGGGAAGGCTTTAGGCTATATATCATCACGCTACGACCAATAGGAGTGTAGCAGCAATGAAAAATGTTGCGAAAACGGGGAAAATGTGACGCAAACGAAGTTGCGCCGGACAGCTAGTTTATTATAAAAAATATTACTTGCACTAGCAGCCTAACTTACTCCTTATAACATCAGCTGTTTACCAGTAAAATTCCCGTCAAAATCGATCCAGCGTTTCGGCGATTACCCGGAACAAACAGACAGACCCACGGGCAAAATGTGGAAAAATGTTCTTTCGTTTTAAGTACCACATATTCTTTCACATTTCGCAAATACTGTAAAATTGTTATTTTGACATTACAAACAGACACTTAAATTTTATTTATTTGTATGTTTAGAAGATGTAGAAAGGCTGACATGAACAAGTGATAAATTGTCTAATGTCTACGTCTGGGGGATGCATAGGATCAAATCCCATCAACAAATAATTCACACCAACCATGAAGGTAACTAGCCAAGATCAAATATCAATTTATTTTAAGGTTTCTAATAAAAGTATAAATATTTTTCAAAATTCATGGACATCATCAATAGCAACACAATGAAATTAGGATAAAGATTTAGTATGAAAATGGACTTTGACCATATTTATACGACAAGACAACAACAAACACTGCTACAACAAGTACTGCTTAATTTAATGGTTGTATGATTTGAATAGAACACCATTTTTCGAATAGCATTATTAGTGTACAATAATACTCCAAAGATACTTTAACAGGTTTTTGTTTTATACCAGACTCAATGAGTTCTTTTGTAAATAATGCTGCTTATTAAAATAAGAAATTATATTTTATTTTAAATGGCTATAAAATAAAAATGCGCTGAGTCACTTGCAAAATGTATCATATTATATGGTATTTTTTAAATGACTCAGTACAATGTCTTTATCAAGTAAGGCAATACCACTGATATCAGATTTCAAGTATTGATAATTATCCACTGATTACTCATGGATCTATAATCTAGTTCAGATCCATCAATATAATATGGACTCTGGATTAAAAAAATATAAGTAGTTAATTTTTTTTAAAAATTTTAATATGTGTTCCCCTGCTTGCCAGGGGTCAACATGCTTCATGAAGGGAAATAAAATATACTAAGTGATGGTCTCTAACACTGATATACTGTACTGAATTTTGGTCATAGTATTTGACTAGGGTTTGCTAAGTCAGTATTAGTGGATAATTTTAAAAGTTGACTAGAGTAATTAGATAAATGTTATCTTTCGAAAGTAGGTTTCATAGATAGAAATAGTTACATCTTGTTATGTAGGTAAATAAGTTAACAAATACTGACAAGCAGTCATTACTAACATTGTGTAATGCGTAGCTATATATACAGGTTGATTATTTCGTGCAGAACACAATACTATATTCATTATGTGTAAAATAATTACTAAAACCACAAGCCACAAACTAATATATCTTACAGTTACTTATTAAAGTAAAACTCAGTCAATGATTGATGGTATTTGTCTTTAGTGATTTGCTAGGAGGTTCCTCTCTCAAGAATCCTGACCACCGGTAGCGCGGACCTTGTTCCTGATGTTTATGGGCTACTATCTAAACTAATATTATAAAGAGGAAAGATTTGATTGTTTGTTTGTTTGCATTGAATAGGCTCTGAAACTACTGGTCCAATTAGAAAAAATCTTTCAGTGTTAGATATCCCATTTATCGAGGAAGGCTATAAGCTATATATCATCACGCTACAACCAATAGGAGTGGAGCAGCAATGAAAAATGTTGCAAAAACGGGGAAAATGTGACGCAAACGAAGTTGCGCCGGACAGCTAGTTTTTTATAAGAAAATGAATAAACTAAAGTCAATGTTATAGTCAGTCAGTGTTTTAGGCTGATCGTAACAACAACTTCATGTACTTTGAAAATACAATTCAATCTTCAAGTAGAGGAAAATATTTCAGAAAAACATTAACACATAAATACATACAATGATTATGATAAGTATTGAGAATTCTTGTTTAAAATTCACATCAATAATGGATGTTTTATCTCATATTTAAAAATAAAAGCAGACACATGAAAACAACCACAAACAAAAATTAAAAAAATGTTTAACAGTTAATGTAAAAGGAACATAAATCCTTTGTTAAGACTTTTGCAAGTGTGAACACAGCTTTACGCTAACAAAACCAATCTCAAACAATGTTGTCTAAGTACTTAAACATGGGTTTTCTTTATCTGTGTACCTAAAGCTCTTTGTCCTGGCTGAGTGACTGACTCATCTGTGCCTCATGTCTTATGTATTGAGAAATAAATTATACTTTAAATTTTATTAGAGTAAATTAATAAAACTGTTCCAGTGACATTTTAATATGTACACAACATTCTTGATTGTTTAAACTAGGTACTCTTTTACAATATCATAATCCAGTGGATCAGTATAGTTGGCAATAAAGAGAAATTACTAAGTAGCAATAGTCAAGACATTTCAAACAACATACACAAAAAACTGGGTCATGGTTTGAACATTTTTACAGTCTATAGAATTTGTCCAATTAAATGTTATGTTATCCTCATTCTAATTATATGTCTAGACAGACAAGGATGATCACATAGATTTAAATACTTGAAGTGAACAAGTTTTATGAAAACAATAACAAAATAATTACAAATTAGGTTTGTTAATTAAATTAAACTCTGCAAGTTTGTCCACCATTGGATTGTAGTAAGAAAAGCTATTATAATCTAATTAAAGGTTGTAACACATTGAAAATTGGCGCCTGGTCAATATTATGCATAAAGAAATAGTCCTTCAATGCCACAGGTCGAGTGACAAAGAGTCGAGAAACGAGAATAACTTTCCAGCACGCGACCCACGGTGCTGGCAGCTCCTTGTTACCGACCTAGGAAGGTAATAGAGACCTAACAGCTGATGTTATTAATCAGAAAGCACAAATAAAAGCTTACACTGTCATGTTCCCAGCCCCTCGAACCACGATCGGATCAGGCACTAGCGTAACATGTGTCTCTTCTATATTCTCCTCGAGTTCCGTCTCATCAGGGTATATTGCATCAAAGTCTGCCATTGTACTTAACACTAACTAAAAAACCAATTCCGTATATTATAAACACATAACAAAGCACAGTGTTTGTTGGATTTTACACATTCACGAAAAAAGGAATACAGAAAGTCAAAAGTGACGTTTTCTTTCATAAACAGAAATGTTTAATATTGCCATATTTAGATTTGAAAGTGTTCTTGTTTGCATTCTTCTGCACGTTTAGTATTATTTCCATGTTTTATAAAATAATTTGTAGTTTAGGCTTTTTTTGGTTAATTTTGCTACACACGAGTATTCTGAATTCTGTTTCGGATGAATGGTTTAATTTCGAATGTTGTAGCTCAATTTAATTTGTTGGGTTGCAACATTATTTCCAAAGTACAATTGAATTAGTTTCAGTTATGTTTACTAGATGGCGCTACAATACTCGTTTGTTTTCTACTAACAATAACATTCAATGGTTTGAGTAAGATTCCGTAATTCCGTTGCCAAATGGCAAAAAACAGAATCCTTAATGATTTGTCCTGACCTGTATGTCTGTCCGTCAGTATGGCACAGCTATTTAGCTCCGAGACGGTTTTCACCTCACAGTTGAAATTTGGGGAGCAGGACGGTGTCTATTATGAACCGGTACCTACATAAAAGTGGTCAAGCGCGATCCTACGGGGAGGGGCACGCGGGACATGACCCCGCCAAAAATCGTTGTTAAAATAGCTATTTTTCAGAAATTTCATTCCAGTTAAATCGTTCAACAAGAGAAACTAACCTTTATGAGGCAAAATGATAAAAAATATTCAAGCTCGCTACGCTCGCTAATGCATCCTATATTTTCTCAATTCTGCAAAAGTTGACAGACTTACTCCTATTCTCATTTCTGTATGGATGAACAAAAATAACTTATTTTATCCGGGATGCAAAAATTTTCGAGCTCGCTTCGCCCGTTAATACATACTTTCTCAATTTTGCAAAACTTGACAGAGTCCCTCCTGTTCTCATTTCAAAATAACTTAATTTATCCGAGCAGGGATGCAAAAAGTTTCGAGCTCGCTTCGCTCGCTCGCTAAACGCGGCTGGGGATGATTTCATTTCAAAAATTGGGGTGGCCCTCCATACATGTAACTGAAGGTTGACAAAAAAACGTTCTACGTACCTACCCATATTACTGTGTGGGGTGTTATCATCTCTTTAATGCAGTTGTAGCGCCATAATACAAAAAGTATTACAGCGACATGGTAAAAGTTCTAAAGCGCCATCTATGAGACAAATGAAGAACTAATATCAAATTCCTAAATAATGATAAGCGCCAGGCTGCCCGAGAAGTTTTCTTGCGTTTCTTGCAATTTGCAGGTCGGTGTCAGGTTGTATGTTGATTAGAATAATATGATTCGAGACCGTAACAAATATGGGTTTGCGTAGTTATTATAATTTTATAATCAACCCTCTAAATTCATCTAATCCCATTGAATGACTCTTTCATTAAAAAATAATCATTTAATGGCATTATATGAACATAGAGGGTTGTATGGATCTTATTAGACTGGAAGCAGGCCTCAACGTAATTGGGAATAAGCTAGGCATATATGGCATATAGTGGCGATGTTTTTAAAATAAATACAAACACTTTATTGTTTAAATTTTAGTTATATAGGTATTTCGTAATCTTCTTCTGTAGATCAGCTGGCCAACCATGACGTCTTAAAGCAGTATTGTTTTACTCTTATTCCAGGTTGGGAAAGAGACGGACCTATACAGAATGTCTAGCGCCATCTCTTAATATAATAAATAAATAAATAAATCTCTTTCCCACACTGGAAAAGGAGTGAAACAATAATGTTTAATGTTGGTGGCCTACACCAGATAGTCAGAGTTATTTGTTACTTGATATTGTAATGTGTAACATAGCATCACGCTTGTAATTCCCGTAGGCTTTACGCAGAGGTGTAGGTACCTAATATAACACCAACATTCCGCCAGCTATGTTTAAGCACTATGTAATAAGGGGCGAGCTTATTGCTATCACAAATCCAAACTCCGTGGCTGATAGGTACTGACAAATTCTGAATAGAAAAACCCAATAACACTTTGCCCGACCTAGGAATCGAACGCTGGATGTCATGCTCAGTAAGACCAACAAGGCTGTGAGTGGAACGAGCCATGTTGGGCATCTCCATCTATGACCGGGTGAAAAATACCGAAATACGGACACGAACGAGACTCACGGACATAGCGGAAGTGATAGCAAAAAGAAAGTGAAGTGGGCGGGTCATATATAGACGTAGACGGAAGACGTGGATGGAAGATGGGGAAAGAAAATGCTGGAGTGGAGACCACGGATGGGACGGAGGAATGTGGGAAGACAACCGACTAGGTGCACAGACGATCTCATTAAAGTGGCCGGAAGAAACTGGATAGCCATGACCTTTAACCGCCAAAAGTGGAGAGATTTCGAAGAGGCCCTTGGCCACCCAATGCTTAGTGTAGGTACACTCAGCATTGGTGGCCAAGGGTTGAAGAAGAAGAAGGTCAACATATTTCGTAAGTCGGTGAGTTTTGTTTGTTTCATTGACTTTTTGCCACCGACGTTTGATTGGTGTTTTTGTCGTTGGTGTGGTGTGGTATCTCACACAAATCTTTGTCAAGTATCATTTTTACATTATAACTAGAAGTTATTTACACATCATCCACAAAGACGAAGAACAAAAAATGCATATAGAGGATAACTTATAAAGTACCAAAGCAAATTTAACAAAATTGATATGGGGCCACCGCGCGAGATTCCTCTACCTAAAGAAAAACCGTAATGACGGGAAATTGGTAAATACATGAAAGTTACCCTCTTTCAGTCGGACTGACGGGTTTAATAGTAAGCGATATTTTTAGAAATTGGTTGGATTTTAATAAAAACAAGAGATTTGTTATATTTTTTGTATATCCCTTTGCCATTAGTACGGTGGTTTACGTCGGTCATCCATCAGACTTATTACTTACTTGTCTAAACTAATATTATAAAGAGGAAAGATTTGATTGTTTGTTTGTTTGTTTGCATTGAATAGGCTCCGAAACTACTGGTCCGATTTGAAAAATTCTTTCAGTGTTAGATAGCCCATTTATCGAGGAAGGCTATAGGCTATATATCATTACGCTACGACCAATAGGAGTGGAGCAGAAATGAAAAATGTTGCGAAAACGGGGAAAATGTGACGCAAACGAAGTTGCGCCGGACAACTAGTGATCAATAAATCGGAGATAATATATAGCTGTGTATTCATACTTCATACACAAAATGACGTCATTAGCGATATCTTTACCGTGGCCAGTGCTACGCTCGTATATGCCAGTGTTAACACCTCATGGAATCCGATTTGATTTAGGACAGCCTGTACCTACTTATCCAGAGTTGATGTTATAGAATTATAACTGTTAAGAAGTTAGACTTAGCTATGGATAGGATAAGATACATTATGTGCATACATAAACTCACGCCTATTTAAAAAAGAGGCAGACAGAAACTACAAAAAGGCCACTTCGATCAAAGCTGTAAGGATTAGTTTAGGTTTTAGTTGATTGATGACATACCAAAATTTCGCAAGAAGGTAGAAATGGGTTAGTTAGTGGCAAAGAGATTTCTTACCATGCATTGACTCTACCAGGGATCTAATTCTTCACCCAACCTGAGAATCAATTGTTTCCTGATGTTTTGACTAACAGTCTGTCAGTGATAGTGTGATCCGTATTCCTTTTTTTATATATCATCATTTGTCTATGTCATCCATACTTTCAAAATCGTCATCTGCCTAGCCTTTTCCCAAACTATTTTGGGGTCGGCTTCCAGTCTAACCGGATGCAGCTGAGTACCAGTATTTTACATGAAGCGACTGCCTATCTGACTTCCACAACCCAGTAACTGGCTAATACGATACCCCTTGGTAAGACTGGTTGTTAGACTTTTTGGCTTCTGACTACTCGTAACGACTGTAAAGATCTACAAATGACAGCCGGGACCAACAGCTTAATGTGCTTTCCGACGGCACGGAGGAAACTCGGTATGTAATGGTCACCCATCCACGGCCATCTACGGACCAACCTCGGCAAGCACGGTTTGACCTTAAAGATCGACCCGTGCGGCTGTTATTATTTAGCCACGAGCTCCTCCCATACTTTCAAATTATAATACTATAAGCGAAATTCGAACTAGATTACAAATGCGAAAGTAAGTCTGTTTGGTTGTTACCTTTTCACGACTAAACAGCCTATCGGATCGTCGGAAAGTCAAGGAGATAGATTCTATCCTGGCACAGATTATATAGCCTCTTTTTTTCTATCACAAAACCTGTTTTTCTATCACATCCCTAGCTGTACATACTTTTACCTGATCTGAGGAACTGAACCCTGAATTTAATGTTTTTCAAACCAAATTAGATTGGTTTTAAAATATATATAATATCGTTTTTGTAAAAGACAAAGGTGAACCACATATTGCAATTACTAGTTCAAATAATATACGTTTTAGTTTAGGCACGGATCGATTGTCCGTACAAGGCTTGGCCATTATGAATTATCTCACGACTCGCATGTATGACCACTATCACACATGTACTGATAACTTGCAGCTGTGACCCAAAAACTGCCACCTTGTTATACCGCCTCCCTCCTGCATTTTATCGTCCGAACTTACGAAACCACCTGAAAAGGAGAAGGCATCTCAAACGCGAAACATCGTCAATCAAATCCAATTATTGTCGATTTTTAAGTGTCGAATGCTCTTTACTTTTATTTTAAGTTATTTCAGACTCGACGTTTTTATATGGATAGGCATTTTATCGAGTATTTCATACGTACTACTTTATGTTTTAATAAGGGGATGAAGAATTTGCCCAGCTACACGATTTACTCAGAATTTTGTTCCAAGGAGGCCCACCTCCTAATTCCTGGGTAATTTGCACTAATCTTTTTGTCTAATCTAGGCTGCAATTCTTTTAATCTGTATTTCAGGCACCAGGTGACCGCTACTGGCACTGCTTGGCTGACGCTGCTTATAAGTAATGCAGATGGCTGCTCTAAAGTTTCTTAGTTTCTTCCCTGCTCTTCGGTGATTCTCGTTGGTACCTCTTGTGTAATGGAGATCCGGCGAACCTAACCCTGCAGTCAGAATCATTGCCACATCGCTTTTCGGACCAATGTTTCTTGAATGTCAACGTAATTATCAATCTAGATAAAGGGATGAATTTATAACTTCATGAATCATGAGTACTTCGTGCGACAACTTCTTTCGATTAATCCATTTCTGAAATATAATACTTATCTGATATATCGAGTAACTATACCTGAATTGACGGTTGTGACGGTCGACAGAGGAGAATGAAAAAAAGAAACGTGTTGCACCGAATGAAAGTACATGGGACAAAGGCAGAAAAAATATGATGAACTTCGCCTGAATCGCTCTAAAAATTAAGAAAGTGGAACCTTCCAAATCTAGTTTCAGGCATCCGAGCCAGTTGATCAGTTTCAAATAATAGATATTAATTTAACCGGTATGGTAAAGGGTATAGGGCCGGCCATGACAGATCAAACGTTTTTCTAGGCGGGTGCATTGAGAAGTGCAAGTGCACATGCGTATAAAAGCGACGTGTGCGCACCCTTCAGCGTCACAGCGATTCAGAGCGCCCACCGAAGGTACTCACGCAACATGAAGGTATGGAAACCTTTTCTAGTAACTTTATTGAAATACTATTATTTGTTTTAATTTTTTTGTAAATTACCACGAAAGCCACGGCAAACTATTATTTGTATAAAAAATTGCGCCTAAAATACCTGACAATTGTATTCTTGGGCTATACTTGGATATCTCGGCTTTTGGTGTCAATTAGTGGGATAGGATGGCTATTGTCGTCTAATACGGGAAATCGAAATTCGAAAAAAAAATATTGAATGAAACATAATCTATTAGTCTCGCACAAGACAAAACAAATGGTAAAAACAAATGGTATAAACAAAAAACAAAATTAAATTAAAAAATTATAAATATAAGAAAATACAAAAAAAAAAAACAAAATAATGTAGATATACAATCGATAAAAAGATTTAGCGCGCTTTCAGCAGGAACGTGATTCAGCGATGATCATGATGATTATGGACCACTCAGCAAGAGTTGAAAATGTGACTCGAACAAGTATGTAGGGCTTATCCTAATAAATTTTAAATCAACAACCTGTTATTCTTTCTTTACAAGGTCATAATCGTAGCAGCTATCCTGGCGGTGTGCAAAGGAGCGGCTGGAGGCCTGCTGCCGGCGGTAGCCCCTTACGGCTACGGGCACTCTCTGGGCTACCCTGCGCCCCTCGCGGTCGCCCGGCCGGCGTACGGACACGCCATCGCCGCGCCCCTGCTGGGCCACGCCGTCGCTAAGGTCGCCCCCGTCGAGGATTACGACCCCAACCCTCAGTACTCCTACGCTTATGACATTCAGGATGCTCTTACCGGTGGGTATTGGTTTATTATTTTGGGGAGGAATTCGCTGGATGCCATACTTTCTGTTGTGTTATTTTACTGAAACGACTAACCTCAAGTATCTTCAATTATTATATCTTACAACAGAGCTAATTTCAGGCTGAAAAAAAAGACTACTATGTATAAATTATCTGTTTCCCCATACAAAATTTCAATACCTATTCGACCCAAATGTATGGGGCAGCTGATATTTTTTTCGCTATGACGATGTTTATTTGTGGAGAAACTTGTTCAGTTTGATGGTCTGTAGCACACCGTTAAGTATGTATATACTCTTTCCGTTACACCCTGTATAATCAATAATGATCCCTTATTTACGACACTGTGTAGGTATACTTTTGGCATATGAGGTACCCACGCCTCAGATAAATTCACAACTTTCACTCTGGATTTTTTTACAATAAAAGTTTTTCTACAGGTGACTACAAGAACCAGCAAGAATCTCGTAATGGCGACGTAGTCCAAGGTTCATACTCCTTGGTAGAACCCGACGGCACCCGGCGCACCGTGGAGTACACTGCCGACCCCCACAACGGCTTCAACGCCGTCGTGCACAAGGAGCCCCTCGGCGGTCACGTCGTGAAGGCCGTGGCTGCCCCTCACCCATACTACCACTAGTCCCCACTAAACTTTCCCTAGCTTAGACGGATCCAGCTTATGTCCAACACCAGTAAGAATGCTCTTTATCAATTTTCGAATGCAATGCTCCGTCATCGTCGCACGATGTCTCAAACTGTTATGGCAGCATGCATTAGATTTTCCAACACCAATTTAATTGATAATGTCATTGATATCAGCAATCTAACCTAACAGGGCTGCTCAGCTATCTCAATAAGAGTTCCCAATAAACCCCTGCTCCTATTTGAAAAACGAACTGATCGCTATGTCATGTTCGAATCAGATAGAGACAAGTTAGCCATGCGTTTAAGACCCGCCATATTTGATGTGTTCGCAATTGTCAAGTTTGCTCTTTGTAACATATACTCAAGTCTCTCTTGTCTAGTCACATCTGTATCAATAATGGACAGCAGGATCTAACGAAAGCACTTGGTACCTAGCCTAGATCCGTCTAAACGAGCTTGTGCCCGTCGACGTGACCTGAACCGTATTACGTTAATGTTATATTTATGTTTACTGTAAACTATTGTTAATTGATGTGTTAAAGCTGAGGTAATAAATAAGAGGAATCGAAAACTTGTTGCTATTTTATTTTGGTCCGATCGTAAGGTGAATGAAATATAAGGCTTTTACGCGACCAATGTGGCTCCATTATGGTTCTTTATAGGCTGTTTTTATTGTGAGTGAACCAGTTTTATTGTGTGCGTAAAATAATGGCTTATGTGAATGTGTGTCAGCCGCGCTCGGTTATTATGTGCGGCCTGCGCGGGCGCTGCTGTTGTCTGACTGTCGCGACATGCGACACTTTGCTGTTTCCCAATCTAGACCGGGGCTAGAAAAAAATATTTGTGACCTGCTCTATATAGACTGGTTCTAATAAATATCAATCTCAAAACAGGTACTTGTCTAGTAGTGTCTAGTATCAATTATCAAGGTCCGCGTTTACTTGCTACCTTTCTTTTATGTCGTTCTATATTTAACATTTATTGCACAAAGAAGTAGATATAGCACTCCTCCTTTTGCCAACATAACACACTTGTGCAATCTAGTGCAATGTCAGTTGCAATTAAGTAATTTGGTTCATTGCGGATGCCTGCATTTAGATATGTAGGCATAGATAAATTTAATACCGATATACTAGTATGTAACGTACAGTCAACCAAATAGTTTGCAGACAAAAAAATCCATCCACTAGTATTACAATATTCACTAATATTTTGTCTTCAGTAACATTTAAAATATAAGACTAGGACACCCTAGTGTTTTAAATGTTGCTAAAGACATTTAAAACATAAGTGTGTACATTATGTACATTATTAAATGAATGGAGGGTGCTAAATAATTATCGTTATTCATTGGATATGGTATGTACTTACAAATGCTACTATCAGAATACGTATGCGTGCGATATGATACGTGCCACGCTACGCGCTACGATACGTGCTACGCCACGTACCTACTACGCTACCACCGACTACGCCAAGTGCTATTTATTTTTGCGATGATTTGTTTGACGAGGAAGATATCATGCAACTCCAAAATTGGTGTACTTTAAGTAAATTCTGAAGTCAGTTCAGTTTCTGCTTTCATGCAGTTCAAACTTTATTCATCTTCATGGCAGTTTGCCACGATCAAGTCAATTTTTAATATAACTCAATGTACGAAAGTTTCCCACTTTAGCAAAGTATTAAATAAATTAATATTTCATTAATAGTTCCCATAAAAAATCTGTTGTTCCTGCGGTTTGTTTTTAACGTAACTTCCTCGTGCCCTTGCAACTTCAGTGCGTTGTGCAACTTCCTCGCCAGCGTGATTAACGCCTTAAACTACACTCGTAAATAACTAACTGCCGTTAATCATCGTAGAAATTTCCTAGAAGTTTTAGATTAAACCCATTTACCAGCAACTTCAGTCTCTCATGTTAAAACTATTTCTAATACTCGTTTGAACTCACAAAGTACTAATTTGCGACGCAGATCCAAGGGTAAAAAATCCATCAGTGCACATCTATATAGACATTAGTTTAGGTATTACCTGTCGTTAGTGAATAAGAGCATTACTTTGACATTTTATAGTTAAGAGTTAGGAGTGAGCTTAGCCAAGAAAGATAGGCCCTTAAAGCTATTAGATCGAATTAAACAATGCCTTTAAGGGCACCCGTAAGTTTTAGACATACTTAAGCAGAGTTTTGGGGGACTGTCTCTTGTAATTTTGACGTTCAAAAAGTGCTGATTATCAGCCTAATATGAATAAATGACTTTTGATTTTGATTTTTCGCATGCAGATAGATTCAGCTCATAGGCTAGGTAGGGGTTTCCTATAACAATCACCGTACTTTTTGAATGCTTTGACGGCACGGTTGGCGCAGTGACTGAGCGATTGGCTGCTGCGCTGAGTGTCGAGGGTTCGATTCTCGCAAGCAACAAATATTTGTCTGGCCTCCACCTTCCAACCGGTCTGTCTGTTTGTGAGTGTTAGTTTTAATTTTTGGAGACGCTGGGTGCGTTTCCAAAAATACATAAATAATACGATACAAGAGAGATTCCTAGTGGGCCAACGTTTTGAAAACAGTGCCTGTCTGTTTTCATAGATTATGGTGCTAGGGCTAGGGGTCCGGAGCCTCGTCGGAAGACAGTATTCCAAACTGGACTAAATTGGCGATCATTTAGACGAATGTAATCCATAGGCGGTAATTTCGTAACGTGAACAAGAAATATGGATACATCAGCAAGCTTTACGGAATCTTGTTCGGTCGCCAGTGCCGGTAATTGTTGCTGAGTCATATTAGGTGATTCACCTCGGAAAAAGATGCTTGAAACTTGTATAAAAAACTTTATTTTGGCATTCTAAAACTTGTCTCAAAGTCTCATCAAAATATGTCGTGTTTGCGTCTTACATACAATTAACTTTTGCTTTATGGAAAAAAAATGCTTTCACGCTAAATATTGGAGAAAATAACTTTAAACTTACACAATATTTACGCGTATGTTGCCCTACCTTTCTCCTGTATCGTGGGTGCGTGTACAAACATTTAAACTCACATGACACAATCATCCAGACCCGAAACGACTGCCTGGAGTACATACAAATTTTTATTCCGTACGGGAATCGAACCCTTAACACCCAGCGCAACAGTCAATCGCTCAGCCACTGCGCCATCCGTGTCGAGTTTTCCTAGCCGGCATTTTATGGAAAAACGTATGCGTTATTTATTAAAAGTAGTGTTACCGAAATAACTAAATCTAGAGTCCAAGCTTTTGTTAAAACAATGCCAACAACCAATCGTTTGGCCGAGATTAAAGCTAAAATTAAAATAATAATATCCCGCCCGGAACTGCAAGTTTCAATGCCTAGTGCTGTCGTGAATAAGCGTATACGCACGTTGCAGTGTCTTTATAGATACACATATATACCGATCTTAAGATATAACTAGACTTTGAATTGCGTCATTTATTTTATTATGCGGTAATTGTAATAAAAGGACTATATCTTTACACAATGTAGGAGGTCTTGCGTAATGAATTTAAACAGGTTTTAAGTATAACTTTTCTAATTCCAACACCATAAACGAGTGGTGAACACAAAAAACCGGCCAAGTGCGAGTCGGACTCGCGCACGAAGGGTTCCGTACCAATATTTATAAAAAAGCAGCAAAAAAATAACTTTTTTGTATGGGAGCCCCCCTAAAATATTTATTTTATTCTGTTTTTAGTATGTGTTGTTATAGCATCAACAGAAATACATAATCTGAGAAAATTTCAACTGGCTAACTATCACGGTTCATGAGATACAGCCTGGTGACAGACGGACGGACGGACGGACAGCGAAGTCTCAGTAATAGGGTCCCGTATGACCCTTTGGGTACGGAACCCTAAAAAGAAGAAGAACTACTCCATAAATGTGGCTACTATAATTATGAAGGCAACATTCAAAACAGCTAGAGGAGACTTTTGCCAAGATGCATGCTGATTTAAGAGATTATATACTTTTTAACACCGTTGCTCGTAAAGCTGATGTAATTCCACCGGTTTTAAATATGTAAAGCGGGTCATAAAAAACGCGTGTGTTATCAAAGCAAATAGTTAAGTTATAGTCTATACAAATTCCATAACAGCATTATTTGCACTTTCGCGCGCTGCTATTCAAATTTCGAACTAATCGCCGCGCGGCGCCAGTCAGTCAGTAGCACGCTGTTAAAATGGCGGGAAAGCAACAGTGTGCATTCACAGATTCAGTTTATTTAAAATAAAAAAAATCAGTTTAACAATATACAATCAGTTTATCAGTTTGGTAATTTAAAAACTTGGCTGCGTGCTCTAACGTCTTTGCCAACATTTTCACGCAGGGTACGGCAGAAAATAATCCTCGCGCCATTTTTCTCAAATTTTCTTTTCTTTGTACTTGTATTGTGAAAATTTAAATATGACAACTTTCAATAATGAAGAAGAGCCATATATTACTTCAACTCCACCGGATATACTAACAGAAGCGCGAACCGCATGCGACAGCTTGCTGCCGTCAATATCCAAAGACAGATACATAACCACGTATGAAAATTATTTGAAGTGGAAAAACATGAAAAATGACAAGTAATTTTCCGAAAATGTAGTTTTGGCGTATTTTAATGAACTAGCTAGTAAATATAAGCCTAGCTCGTTGTGGACAACATATTCGATGCTGAAAAGTACCCTCAAGATGAAAAATGGTGTCGACATTAATTTATATTCAAATCTCATTGCATTTTTAAAGAGACGCTCTGATGGTTTTATAAAGAAAAAATCTAAGGTACTGTCATCAAATGACGTCGAAAAGTTTTTACGAGATGCTCCAAATAGCCAGTACCTGGCAACTAAGGTCAGTTTACCTCCTTATTTAATGTATTGATCTACCTACTGTACTTACATACTCTTTTACATATTTCTTAACGACCGTCTGTAAGCTAAGTACCTATACCTTATCTTACACATTTTTATTTCTTTTCAGGTTGCGTTAATATTTGGTATTAATGGTGCATGTAGACGGCAAGAGCTTCACATATTACCACAAATGAAAATCAAGGCAAAATGCTTTTAATTAAAATCCCAAACATTATAAACAAAATACCCCGATCTTTTATTATCAACGGCCCATTTTATGACGTGGTCAAAAAATATGAAGCTCTGCGTACGACTAAGGCAAAAAATAATCATTTCTTTCAGAATTACCAAAAAGGTAAATGTACTGCGCAACCTATTGGCATAAATAAATTCGGTGCCATGCCAAAGGAAGTCGCCAAGTTTTTAGGATTGCCAGACGCTGATTGTTATACAGGGCACAGTTTCAGAAGAACGTCAGCTACATTAGTTGCTGATTCGGGAGCTGATATATTGACTTTAAAGCGGCATGGCGGGTGGCGTTCTAACGCAGTAGCAGAATCTTATGTAGAAGATTCCATCCAAAACAAAGCAAATATAAGTGCCAAAATAACTCGGGCAATAAATTTGGAGCCACAAACGAAGAAGTTTTGCCCTGAACCGCGCCCCTCTACTTCTACTGAGGATATTTTTTTATTTACAACTAATGACGAATTACAATGCTCTTCTGCCGCCTTTCAAGAAGTTTCGTCGTCTCCAACATTTACCCTAACACAAAACAATGACATTATGAATAGTAATAATAAAAACATAATTAAAAAACCAACTACAACTACGTATCATTTTAATAATTGTAATTTCACTAACTGTTACAATAATTAGAAATGAACAAAACATATTTTTTTTTTTCTGTTTCCTCGCAAATGTGTTAAAAAACGTCGTACGATATACGTGCGTATTGGTTATAACATGCTCGGCTCAATTACGCCCTCGCCTTCGGCTCGGGCTGAAATTCCGCCTCGCATGTTATAACCATCATAACGCACTAATATCGTAATGTACTATTAACAACGCACAAAAATAAAGATAATTCAGAATAAAAGGGCTTATAGGCTTTTAGTCTGCATACGAGTGTCAAAATTGTTTTTGATTTAGCGATAAGGACAAATCAGACGAAGAGTGAAAGACTAGCAGGTTTTTATTTCTATCACGTCCCGATAGCTCGTTCCTCACCATTGTACTAAATTACTAATGAATACAATACAATAAAACATTAAATAAAATGTACTTATAGTAGACAAAGCTATGCCCAGTGAAAGTAAGGTCTTGCGTTCAGGCTCTATAACTACCTACCTAGCTATGAATTTAAGTTCGAGTCACTTAGGTCCACGGGACGTATTTGCATTGCTTACTTCTCTAAATCTCCACATTTGGACGCAATACTAAAATTGGAAGACTAACTACGACGAGATTTTCTTCGAAAGCATAAAGACTATCGCTTATTATTTCAATATTTTTCCAGATGGAGATAGTTTATCTCGATTTATTCTGAAATTCATTAGACTCCAAGGTGACCTATAATAGGTAGACTTGAACGTGAAAAGTTGTAGGTTATAAAATAATGACAATTAATACTAGTCATAATATCCATCAGATATTAAAGACAAATATTGAAAAAAGCACCACAATGATATCAATTATATTGGTGCTTTATTCCAATCTTTTGTAATAAGTAATCATAAATAATAAAATTGCAACTGTCCGTGACCTCAAAGGAGAATATCAAAGAAACCATTACGATGATTGTAACGAGATATTAATTCAAGCTAGTCTATGTTAGGTTCACGTAATCAAGATCATGGCTAATCTCATGAATATACAAGTTAAAAATGGTCGTAAAAGTTGATAAGTCTGTCTATTTGCATACATGCTGACAATCTTGCATAAAACAGGTATTTAGCTATCTACTCTCTAATTATATCTTTATATATAAATTAGAACCTTAGCAAGAAGGCGTAGTTAAATCTATAACACTCAATTCAAATTAACAATAACATGTTTTATGATTAATGTTATTCGCAGCGTTTAAAGCATAAAGTAACTTATTGCTGCCTCTAGCTGCATTAATTAGAGCGGCTCAAATAGGAAGCCATAAAGTAAGATTTAATTAGATTGTAAGAGGAATTTGGCTACCGGAATATTGTATCAGGGATAATCAGTGAGTAGTTAAACTTTCAGCGGGCAACTGTGGACCTAAATAAAGATCGTAGGCTACAACGTGAGTAAGAATTAGGTAATAAAGCTCTAATTACGAGCCCATGCTAGTTAGAAAGAGACTCGCGTAGCCGAGGTTCGGGCGCCCGTTGCCAATAAGGAACATTCGAGTGAATGCACGCCGCTTCTATAAATACGACAGCGGTCGCCGCGCGTGTGTACTATTTACTTCGGACCCTATTGTTGAACAAGTCTGCATCATGCTAAGGGTAATTGTCTTTTTATTGATTTTCTATTTATCCTGTATTTGTTTGTGATACTCGTACTCTGTAATTGTAATCTTTGTCGTAACACTTAGGTGCAATCTTTTTTGGTTTTAAACCTGTTTGTTTAGTACCAAGAGTCATAATGTGCTTTCAGATCTTGCGAGAGACATTTTGTAACTTAGTATCTTCGATTTCAATGCAACATTTTTTTTTTGCATTTCAGGTATCATTGGTACTGTGCGTCGCGCCAGCAGTCTTCGGGATCATAGTGAGGGATCCTCCGCCTTCCCCGAACGATTACAAGTACTCGTATAACATTGAGGACCCGACGACTGGTGACAGCAAGAGCCAGCATGAGGAGAGGCAGGGTGACGTGGTTACTGGAGCCTACACGGTGTTGGGACCTGACGGGACCAAGCGCACAGTGGAGTACACCGCCGACGCAAAGCATGGTTTTAAAGCTGTCTTGCGAGAAGACCCCGCGAGCCCGCCTATAGTGACTCAGCCCCCTGTCCCTCATTATAACTACAATACGATCCAGTACGAAACTACTACTCCCAGACCAGTGTTCGTACAATACCAGACACCTGCCCCCAGACCAGAATATGTCCAATTCCAGACCCCTGCCCCCAGACCAGAACTCGTCCAATACCAGACACCGGCCCCTAGACGTGAATACATCCATTATCAAACTCCTACCGCCAGACCTGACTACCAGCCTGTGTTGCACCCTGAACCACAGAGCAACTACATCGAAGAAGAGCCCACAGTATACTTCACCCCGCAAAATGCAGTAGAGCCCAGGGCCCCTTTCGATGGACAGTATTTTATACCGGCGACGGCGAATATCAAGTATTAGATTAGACTGATATTCTAATTATGTAATTCTTATCCTAACCTTGTGATATTAAGATAAGTGTGTTAAATGAGATCTGTAAAGTATTATGCTGTGAAAAATGTACCTTACTAGATATATGTAGAATGATAACATTGAGTATACTTGTACTTATTGGTTCGTTAACTTGTGTGTGTTTTGTGCAATTGTTTGGTATGAAAAAAATAAACAAAAAGATTAGTGGCCGCTTGAGATTACTAGTATAAGAAATAAAAGGCAAAGCAAGGCTGACTGCTTATTATTTCTCAGCTCAGCGGCCTAAACAAAAAGTGTCAGTTTTATTTGACCTTTCCTTCTTTCACATTGCAAGTACGAGGAAACGCAAAAACGGTGCAATAGACTTCAATGCAAGTGCAATAAAGATAAATTTAATATTACTGAAAGAGCCCGTGAAGTTCCGGGGTTGTGTGCACCGGATCAGCTGGTTCAAGGGCGTGGCGCGAGAACTGGGTCGTCGAGCGAGCGGGCTGGCCTTACTTGCCCGGGCTTCGAAACCAGCGATTATACGACCGGAGCGAGCGACGCAACCGTCACGAATGCATTATTAAGACGCGTGCATGATGACAATGATGAGTGACGTACGCTTCGGATTTAGATAATGGACCACTCGTCACAGTTAGTCTGGCTTGTTTTATTTGCTCTAAGTCTCACTTAGGGCTAATGGAAGTTAGGCAATGTGAATCATTGGCCGTATAATTTAATTAAGAATTCCAATGTGAAGAACTAAAGCACATTCCGGTTCCTATTTTCTTAGTTTCAGATTATGCTAAATCGATAAAGTAAAATTCGTTTGAAGAGCATAGTATAGAAAAACGGGCAATGAAGTGAGTTTAGCGACGAATATATTAATTAAGTTCTCTTAGAACAATTTGCTGGGTTGAATAGGTCATAATTCCTACAGTATTTTCTTAGAGCCGCGGTTTTTAAAGCCCCACACGGTTATACTCTTTTAACAGCGCATATTAATTAATTCACTCAATCACTTATTTATGTAGGCCTACATGTACGGTCAGCAACAAAATTATAAGACGTCTTAGTTTTGGAACGATCTATATTAACAGACTGGAGTAAAAGACATAACAATATTTTCATCAATGGTTACACAAATTGGCAAAACAATATAAAATCAGATCACACTGATCAGCACAAAACTTAGTGTAATATTGATAAGTGTTAACCGACTTCTGATGTCGCCTGTACCATCACTTCTCATGAGCAAATATAATTTTGACACGCTCAATCCAGATGCTTAACGATGTCCAAACTTTATCATTCGTGTCTCGGAGATTTTTGACCGTTTTTGTAACTGCTTTGAACCGTGGATGGAAGCGCTTCTGCTGAGTGTAGGGTGCTGGTTTCTATCGCCATGACGAACAAAGCGTTCGTTAATTTAATAAATGATTTAGACCGTGCCAGTCTAGATTTGGGTTAAAAGGCTCTCTCAAACATAGCTGAACCAACATGTGCATCTGGTTGATCCGGCGTCCAACTATATACACTTCTGTCCACCCCTTTGCCTAACCAAACCGTGACGTTTTGATAAGTTAAGAGCGGGTACTTTATATATCGTTAATTTGTGAGATCAATTAGCACGAATTTGTGAATTTAAAGTCATTACGCACATATTTGTTGATGATAAAATTAACTAAAGCTGGTAACAGGCCATTATGTGTTGGTTATATTATGTAAAACGCGTGGGATTCAAGGTCTTTAACAAAGATATTTAACAATGTTATCATTATATCGGTTAAACCTACGTTCTGTGACTTGTGTATATTGTATCAGGCGCTCTCCTTGCAATTCTTACGACATTTCATACAAACTTTCAAGTCCTTATTTTCCGAAATGGCTGAACCAATTTTAGTGAAAATTCATATGCATATGCAGAAACATAGATCTAAAAAGTTTTTCGAAAAATAGTTTTACAGCTAAATTAGACTGATTATAAAAATACAAACTTTCAAGTCCTTATTTTCCGAAATGACTGATCCGATTTTAATGAAACTTAATACGCCAGGATACATAAGTCTAAAAAGATACTAAAAGTATTTTCGAAAACATCGTGTTACAGCAATATTAGACCAATTATAAATTATCTACAGAAACAAAAATTTCCAATTATCATTATTTTTTTATCATTAATATTTTTTTTAAAGAAATTTGAAAATGTTTTTTTGTATCTTTTTAGACCGTTAAAACCTGCTTATGCGTATGAAGTTTAGTTAAAATCGGTTCAGTCATTTCGGAAAATTAGGACTTGAAAGTTTGTTTGCAGTTTAGGACAAAGTAAACAGAAAATGTGAAATAGATACCCAGAAATCAGCATGATCATTCTCTTGCCCTTATCCTAATTTATTTGGTGTCGGCGTAGCATGACTTCTTCTACCATCTTCTTCTTCTATCTATCTTCTTCTAATATATAAAATTCTCGTGTCGCGGTGTTTGTTACCATTCTCCTCGGAATCGGCTGAACCGATTTGAATGAAATTTTGTGTGAAAAATGTCATTTTGGTTTTAGGGGTATTTTTCATACCCCTAAAACCCATCAAATTTTCCCAAGCGAACGAAGTCGCGAGCGGCAGCTTGTACTCCTCCATAACTTGTCATCTCATCTTTCTCTCCTTTCTTGCCATATCAGCCTTCACACATTCCAGACAATAAGAAATAAATTATGTTTTTAGAGAGCGCGAAGTTTTCTTTTCATCTTCTTTATCAGTATGAACATAAAAGAAAAAGGAGTTATTCCGACCATGATGTGATAAACAATTAAGCTAGGCAAGTGATAAGTAAGGTGGTAACCGTTGCCTGGGCACGTTATCATAAATTGTAATTGTTTACAGAATACATTGAGTAAGTAGTGAGACTCGCAATAATAATCGACAAAAAAAGGACAGATTTGATTTTTTGTGCTATATAACATAACATCACGCCTGTAATCCCAGAAGGGTTAGACAGAACCATTAGTAGACACACATTTATTTCGTTAGTCCCATGCATTAGGGAGCGAGACTATTGTCATCAACCCGGCATCCAGACTCCGAGGCTGCTACTGTGAAATTCCTGATAGAAACACCCAATAACACTTTGCGCGACCTGAAAATCGAACCAGGACTTCATGCTCAGCAGTCGCACTGGCGACCTAAACCATCGAGGCAGTATTGGTATTACAAAAAAAAAAAACCGGCCAAGTGCGAGTCTTACTCGCACACAGGGTTCCATAGCTCCAAACAATATAATAACAATATTTTGAACTGTCATTCATTAGTTAGTAGTATTAGTTAGTAAACTTCCACTAAACCGCAAAACTAAATTTGTTTTTCACAGTATGTTTATGAAAAACAAATTTACTGCTGCAGTTTGATGAAAAAGTCCCATATCTCAAAAACTAAACATCATATCTTATTGAAACCAATTTTCGTTGATAGTTTTTTTTATGTTCTACAATCCTAAATATTTTCAGAATTTTCCTCCTCTTACTTTAGAAATTAGAGGAGGGGGGACACACATTTTACCACTTTGGAAGTGGCTCTAGCGCAAACTATTCAGTTTAGAAAAAAATGATTTTAGAAACATCAATATCATTTTTGAAGACCTATCCATAGATACCCCACACGTATGGGTTTGATGAAAAATTTTTTTTTGGTTTTCAGTTCTAAGTATGGGGACCCCCTTAATTTATTGTTTTTTTTCTATTTTTGTATGAAAATCCTAATGCGGTTTACAGAATACATCTACTTACCAAGTTTCAACAGTATAGTTCCTATAGTTTCGGAAATAAGTGGCTGTGACATACAGACGGACAGACAGACAGACAGACAGACAGACAGACAGACAGACAGACATGACGAATCTATAAGGGTTCCGTTTTTTGCCATTCGGCTACGGAACCCTAACAAAGACAAAATAAAACAAAGACCTGAAAGTATGGTACCAATACTTTAATATTAACATGCATACATAAGCCCATGCCTTTTTCCCATGGGGAATAGGCAGACTGATACATGTAAAATAAACCTGTTTCATATCACTATGAATAACACACGAAACAGGATATTTATCCTGCTCACTATTTGTTTCGAGTTCCCGATATTTCGGCGCAGTTGCAAACACCATGATCACGCATAAACTGAAGTTATTGCGGGTGGGTGTTTATGAGCAGACATATCGGTCTACCCTCTTTCTTGTTCGTTTTTTGCGTTCGGAAACTCAAAACAAATAGTAAATTATCCCGTTTCTAATGTTATTGGTAGTGTTAGTGACCATGTCTGTTTCATATCGTAACTAAAGACATGAGTCTAAAGCGGTGCTACAGGGCAGAGTAAGAACCAGTATCCGCAGCCACATCTGGTGGGGCAGCCCATGTGTAGCCACACGAACTCCAGGTGGTTGTCATGGATGCAGCAGCTGCAAGCCAGCAGTCTCTGGCTGAAAGCGCTCGGGATCAGGTTGGGACGCTCGCGGGTGCCGGGACCTGCAAAGGTGCGAAATCTAGAACCGATGATAAAGATGAGATAAGATGTTAAAGGTGAAATCTTTTGAAGCCCGCATGAACGAAATCATAGGTCATTTATTGAAAGTGATCTGAGAATCATATAATTTTATGGTATTAGGTATTTATTGGTCAATATCCCATAATACTTCCCCGCTCTACTTCTTAATTGTAAAGATAGGCCATCACAATAGACCATTTACAATTAGATATACTTTATTGTACACAAAAATAGTTACACAGGTTAATTATATAATTACTTAAATCCAAGGGTATAACGGTAGGCTAGACTTCCCGCTAGTACTACTAACTAATAACATTGGCTAAGTAGTAACTTACAGCAACATCTTGAATTAACTTATCAACCTCCAGAGACTGTCACACACTTATTTATCAGAAGACGCACAAGAAGGGCTAACTTTTTTTTTAATTTCGGTTTTTCTTATTAACAGTAGAGAACTGTACCTTTCTTAATGGCCATAATGCGGAAGGGGTCGCAGTCCCCAGCCAAGTGTGCGAGCAGCTCTCTCTTCTCAATCCCAGTCACATGATCCAGGGGATCGTGCATGCCTCCGTACACCCGAGAGCCCATCGAGCGCAGACGCCGCACCGGACGTAACCACCACATTCTGAACCTACAGGGATTTAATATGTAACGGTTATAGTCCACACTTCATGCTGTTGTAGTAAAATAAACACAAGGGCCTAAGCTATAAGGAAGAAATAAGGAGAACTTTTATAAGGGTCGTGTTTGTTTCTATATTGCTGATTCCATAAAGAGACACGTTAATCAACTAGTTTCGTATCAGGGCATGGACACGATGTGTGAAGGGCGTTATTTCTATAATTCTCTACTCCTGCATCAGCACTAGCTTTGCAAGAACTTGGCTTAGTTCATCGTGAGTTGTTTCGAAGTGCGGTTGACGATCCAGAATGGGTACATCAAAGAAGGTACGCTAAATCTTTGTTTGCCTTTTTTCTTGAGCCTCGGACGAAAGGTTGGTGGCACCACTAACGAAAGCCTCTAATAATCAATTAACTTACTGAACACTTTTTATCACAAATGCACTTCAATACAGAAAATCTAGTAGCCAAAATTTGTGCTGAAGCTTCAGCTTTCGTTTACTTCAGATTTGATCATTATGACAACGTCAAACGTTACGTACTTTTGAATTTAGAATTGTAATTGATATCTATAGGTTAAAAATTACAGCAACATAACTTTAAATAGTTCAGTATACATGTTGTTACCATAGTTTGTATAGATTGTAAGTGCCACCACTGCTCTCATCTCATCTCATCGTGAGTAAATTTTATACATATTATAGAACCCAACATAAAAGAAATGTGACATACAAGAAGTATAACGGTTGTTTCTCACTGGAGGAAGGCATATATCCCAGATGCTGTTGCTCTTTGTGCTTAATACTTAACATGCACATTTTTTTTTATGCAAAACAATGGGAGGAGCAGATTGATAAAACTTGTAATGGAAACGAAAAAGAAGCCGTGAGCAATAAGTTTGTAAAAAGTGCATTTGGCATTTGAAACAAAAGTAAGCCCGAATGTGAACTATAAAACTGCACTCGTATGACCCAGCTAATAAATTACATCAACAAATATGCGACGTCGCAAGGACGCGCCGCCCAAAAAGCCGACAATCATTACAATACAAGTGATCTTTACGGACAAGATCAATCATAGCCCACTTGCTCTTATTAACATATTATACGAACCAATTCGGTAGACACCCGCGATGCAAATATATAATTGAATTGTGAAACACTCCAAAGCGACCGGTTCATGCGATCTTACTCACACCGGTGTCATAGTAATGCAATGCTGAGCCAGATGTGAGGCATATAAAAAGTCGAAGAGTTACAATTACGGCACATTCAACTTGAGATCTCCTCATAGTGAAGTCACTCACATATATCAAAAATGGCTTTCAAGGTACGAAGGGGTTTACTCAATAATTATTTAACATTCTTAATATTTTAAACCTGCAAAAGTTGACTGAAAAAGTTTTAATTGAGATCATCATAGAGGTATTTTTCAGTAACGATAATCTTTACTTCATTTTCAGCTGGTCGTACTGGTCTGCGCTTTCGCCGCCGCCAACGCGGGTATCATCGCCCCTGCGGCATACACGGCGCACCCCGCTCCCGTCGCATACGCGGCTGCCCCCGCTGCACACGTAGTGCACGCTGCTCCCGTGGCGTACGCCGCGCCCGTCGCGAAGGTGGTGGAGGAGTACAACGCACACCCCCAGTACAGCTTCGCGTACGACGTGCAGGACGGTCTCACCGGTGACTCCAAGAGCCAGCACGAGAGCCGCGACGGTGACGTCGTGCAGGGCTCCTACTCCGTAGTGGACCCCGACGGCACCAAGCGCACCGTGGACTACACCGCCGACGACCACAACGGTTTCAACGCCGCCGTGCACAAGGAGGCCCTCGGACACGTCGCTAAGGTCGTCGCCCCCGTTGCCAAGGTGGCCCCTGTAGCTTACCAGGCGGCTCCTGTCGCGTACCACGCCGCCCCTGTGGCGTACCAGTCTGCCCCTGCCTACCACTCAGCCCCCGTCGCCTACTCTGCTCCCGTCTACCACCACTGAGAGTCATATCAAACCTAGTCATGCCTTGAACTGAGGATCAATATTATTTATTAGATTAGACTTACGATCATGAGCAAATAAATATTTTTTTATGAATATAAATGCGATTTATCACTTTATATATCATCATCTTATACATGCCAATACTTCACTTATTTTTTGCCCTACTGCGGCGAAGCTCAAAAGGTAGTATGGTATGTTTTTGTTCTGTATTCGTGTATTTAGGTGTATTTTTTTGACAAATTTATTTTTCAAACTTCTAATCGGCGTAGATTCCTCACAATCAACCGTAGGGTAGGATTCTAAGTACATTTCAAGATTTTCATGGAATGCACCCAATTACCAGTCAATCTGTGTCAGCTATCAAAGTTGTGCTGATGGCAAAGATTGTAATTTTGATGGCTTATATCTCGAAAACGTAACGCTTGAAAAGTTTTGTCTCAAACATAATTTGTTTGTATTTGAGTAATATGGATTTTATGCGTGGCCGCTACGCTGCGTGACCACGCTTAATATAATATTCTTCAATCCCTTTAGTTTTGGTGTTAAGGTATGCGCGTTAAAAATATTATTATTATTGTTTGGTGCAGAACACCTCGTGCGTAGCCGGACTCGCACTTGGTTTTTTCAATCATAGACAATGATTGAAAAAACCAAGTGCGAGTCCGAGTCTGTCTGTCTGATGAAACAAGAATGGAGTAGGAATCTAGATTATTTACCGGTTAGTTACAAATATTACTAGTAAATATCAATCACTCTATTTTCCAAATTGCTCCTGTTGCAATATGAATTGCACTTGTTGTTATTGCATCGCCCAAAGGTTGACTGGCAGGAAATGCCTAAGGTGCTAAGTCCGCCTTTTGTGAACTTGAAGTATTTACAGGTTTCAGGCCTGCATAGCAAATGAAATCTTGCAATCTAGCAATTGGAATCTTTATCACGTAAACGACATAACAACCTGCATGGGTAAAAAATATTGATGTTAGTGAAAGGTCCACAACAGCCTGACCCTTTGTAGAGCTTTTACTAACATCTAGTGCAAAGAAGCCTATAATGTTCCAACGGCTAAGACACAGGGCACCTCTCTATAGGCAAACAAGGTGTTAACAGACCCTTGACGAAGCCGTCAACCAAGCATTTGTCCATCAAACTAACTCTGTAACTTTACGCAAAAAATATTGCTGGGACATGTCTTTTTTTTTTCGGTTGTGAAAAATCCTTTTGTACGGTATGGCTCAATGTAACGTACAAAACACATTGTGTTAATGGATGCATTTAATTTCACGGGGGTCGTAGAGGATTTAAGATAAATTTGAACATTAAAAACTAGTATTTTAAAAAAAAATAAGTGAAAAATTTGGGGCTCAAACCTCAATATCTCCATAACTAGAAGGTTCCCAGATATGGTCTAGGACAAAAAAAATATCGCAATGAGGGATAACTGTATTGTTACATCCATTATATCATCGTATCTCAAATAGACTGTCTATTTTTAACCGACTTCAAAAATGAGTAGTTTTTGTGTGCGTTTGTTTGTTCAGCCTTTTTTCGCCAATTGTAAACCGATATATAGTATAATATAGATATTATCTTTTTTTGTATTCCGTGGTGGTCCCGTTTAAATTTTGTGAAGATCTGATGATGATCTTCGGAGATATACAATGGGACTCTTCAATAATAGACGGCAAATCTGTCGTGATTGCTGCAATCACTTAGATGTTTATTGTTTACAGGATATCATAACATATCATCACGCCTGTGCGCTCTGAGGGGGTATGCAGATGTCTACATACACCCACATTTCGATAGTTAGTTATGCTAAGTTCCATTTTATTGGGGGTCTATAACCATGACATGTGTTATCAATGTAAAATAAATTCATAGCGAATATAGGATGTTGCAATTCAAAATGGCAACTTACAATTACTATTTTTAATTCAAAAAATGGCAACTTTAGCTTCAGAAGTCGGTGACTTCTGAAGCCAAAGTTATTTTTCACATTTTTGTGTTTTTGAAGTCGGTTAATTTTTTTAGCTAAAATGTTTTTTATTTAATAGCCTATTCCATGAGTTCTTGTCGGTCTGTTGCCAATGGATATTTAGATGCACATTTTTGTCTGGGTTAAGTGGTAATAACTTTGCAATTTAAAGAAATACTGTATTACTGTATAATTTTAATAATATATTTTTTTGCAAATACATCGAGATATTTACAATGCTGAATCATCATCTCCATCTCCTAGCATTTTCCCAACTATGTTGGGGTCGGCTTCCAATCTAACCGGATGCAGCTGAGTACCAGAATATTTACAATGCTGAATGACATAACTAAAATTGACATTCGTTATGACGGCAACAAAAAAGATATATTTCAATAATTTAGATCTTTATTTTCAGTTCATAACTAAAGATAAAGATAAAGATAAAGATTTTTATTTATTTCTCACCACAATACTTAATTACATTATTAAATTTTGTGAACAATACATGGCTTTTATAATACTGTGGGAGACTGGTGCCTAAGCTAGACAAAAAGTCTGTATTTCAGGACACCAGGTCTCCACCCCTTCGGAAGCACAATTAAAAATTATTATGCACTCGTACACAGATGCGGTAAGCAATAGAGCAAACAAAGACACATTACAATAGTGTTTATTACTAATTCATGGGTTAGTAGGTGTGTGACTGTGTGTGTGTGTGTGTGTGTATGTATGTGTGTGTGTGTGTGGTGCGTGTGAATAATTTTATAAGTGGCTGAAAGCACAGAACAATTATACATATAAACACAATGTATATTGAATTGTATTCCACGACAAGCAAGTTATTTTGGGGCAAAAAGAAGTTTTTCCGTGGCATCATAACTCAATTCCAGAAGCCAGGTCCTAATTTTTATTCTACACTTAGTTTTGGTAAGATCATAGATAGAAAGCGTCTTATTAATTTTATTATAGAGAAAACGACCAAGGTAACAGAAGAAACGTTTGGAGAACATCGTTGTTAGTCGTAAACCATGACGATCTACTGGGTCAAAACGTCTTTTACTTAGCAGTGAGGAGTTGAATGTAAGTAGTTCATGCTGTTTTAGGACCGTTTGCAAAACAAACAGTTGACGTACAGTTAGGACATTAGTCTCTTTATATAAGTTTGCAGTAGGATATCTAAATGGTAAAAAGGAAGATACCTTCAAAATAGCTCTCTGCGCTCTTTCAACCTGCAGGATTATATATTTAGATGCACCGCCCCAGGACGTTATACAGTAAGTTAATAGAGACTGGGCGAGGGCAAAATATACCGATTTCATCAGCCTGGCGTCAGCCACATGTCTAAGGGTCTTAAAAACAAATATAAGTTTACGTAGTCTATTGCTGAGGGTGTTGATGTGTTCGTTAAATCTCAAGTTGCAATCTATTATAATCCCTAGGTACTTCAAACTGGTTGTTTTTTCTAGGCGGGTGCAGTGACAAGTATTTTCGCGTTGATTGGAGCAGGAATGGGCTATTATAGAACATAATGGCGTCGTATTTGACATGTGTGTTTGGGACTTTAGGGAAAAAGCAATATACTTTGTTTTATCCGTGTTTAGTGTAAGCACATTGGTATGAAGCCACCCCATTACCATGTCAAAACCTGCCTGAGCATGCGCGTAAACTTCATGCCATGAGTCTGCGCTAAAGAGAAGGGCAGTGTCATCTGCAAACGTTATAATTTTACCATTGGGGACAGTGAGCATGCCCAGCTCGTTAATATATATGAGAAAGAGAGTGGGACCGAGGACGCTACCTTGTGGCACACCATAGGTGACGGTGCGCTCTTCACTGACGATATCATCAATCTTAACGAACTGTGTACGCTCACTCAGGTAGTCCTCAAAAAGTTTGAGTTGAGCACCCCTTATGCCTATGCATTCCATCTTGTGAATGAGCATGGGTACAGAAACAGTGTCAAACGCTTTGGCAAGGTCTAGAAAAATACCCAAGACCTTCTGTCCACCATCCATGTTAGTGACAACAAAGTTGGTCAGATCATGGACTGCATCAGACGTTGATCTACCTGCCCGAAAGCCATATTGTGAGGGTGACAAAATGTTAAACTTTTCCAGGTAGTCAACGAGCCGTCTGTTCATGATCTTCTCTAAGATTTTGGAGAAAGCAGGGAGTACTGCAATGGGCCTGTAGTTGTTGACACTGTTTCTGTCCCCACCCTTGAAGATAGGATGAATTATGGATTTTTTAAACGATTTGGGAAATTGTCCTTGCTTAAGAGCTAGGTTGCAGACATATGTAAGTGGCGGTACAATTTTAGCCATGTGCTTTTTTATTAAACTATTAGAAATTCTATCCCACCCTACAGAACATTCGTTACGTAGGGATATTATCAGATTAGCGACTTCAGATTCATCCGTAGGTAATAGGGACATAGAATGTGAAAAACTGCTGTTCACTGCCTGGGGTGATTCAAGAGTTGATCTAGAAACTATTTGTTCTGCTAGATTTTTACCAGTTTCTGCAAAGAATTTGTTGGCCAAGTTAACAGATTGAAGTGGCGTAGTTGACATATTCAATAAATGAGATGAGCTGTCTTTTTTACGCGTTCGATTGGATATTGTGTTAATGGCTGCCCAGATTTTTTTACTATTATTGCCTGCACTGACAATTTCTTTTTTCTCAAATGCTTGTTTAGTTTTCCTCAATAGCTTGTTGCAAAAATTTCTGTATCTAGTAAAAGTTGTTTTTAAAATTACGTTGTTGGGTGACTTTTTAGTTTTTTTGTGTAGGTTGTCTCTGTGTCTAATACATCGAAGGAGGCCCGGAGTTATCCAAGGCTTTAAAACTTTTTTCCGATTAGATACTTTAACAATTTTCGAATTAGTATCGATCACCTGCGTTATAAGGCTGACCAACTGCTCTGCAGCTAAGTGAGGATTTTCAGTACAATATACTGGTTCAAAGTCAATTTGCTTAACTGCAGCATCTAGTAGGTCGTGATTGATTCGGACAGAAGTTTTTTTAACAGTAATATTGGGCAATTTTTTGATTAAGAACAATAAGGTAGTGTCATGATCAGTCAGTGCAGAGTGGGCTACATACGTTGTCACTGGTAGGGTAGTTTTTAAGATAAAGTGATCAAGGCAAGCTTGAAGCCGAGTGGGGAGAGTGTGTGCTGGTAGTAGACCATGTGAAGCTAATAGGTTTAGGTAGCTATCTTTGGTTGAGTCAACACACTGATCACTGATGTTTATGTTTAAATCACCGGTTATAATTATGTTATTATAGTGTGCGTTACTCGACAGGATCTTATCAAGCGAGTTAAGAAAGTTGGAAATATCTTTGTAGGCCGGCCGGCGATAAATAGCCAATATGATAGTGTTTACGTCGATTTTTATTAGTAAGCAATTAGCGTCATCAATCGATGGTTCTACCACGGACACGTTCAGATTATTTTTGACATAAACAACTACACCTTCATTTTGTGTTTGATTACTATCAGTTTTGAAGACGTTATACCCTTGGAGGTCTGGAATATAGTTAGTATTAAGAAGCCAGCATTCAGTTAATGTTATTACGTCCCATTCGACCTTTGTTCTGGCGAGAATAGTGTGAAGCCCCGCCATATTTTTTGTGATACTTCTTATATTTTGGTTAAGAATTTTAAGCGAGTAATTTGGATTGAGGTTAGGTGGGACACAGTTATCCAAATCACAGGTAGATGAGTCAGACACAGAGACAGCATCGATGTTATTTAGGTTATTTTGTATATTATCGAATTATAGTTATTTTTATCTATATTTGCATTTTTAGAGTAGCTACTGTTGGGTTTTGGGCAGGACATTATCATAGTACTGTTATGGCATGTTGGGATGTGAACAAATAGTGATACCAGGTCATGATTTAGTTTCCAGGCTTTAATTATATATGAGTGTTGTGCTTTGGAAATAGCCGTAAATAATGAAACAAGTGTAAGGTTTGTAAGTGTAAATAGTAGTATTATATATGTATAATTATTGTAGGTGTAGTAAAGTAGGTGTAATTGTTGGTAGTTGTAGATAGGTAGGTTAATTATTAGTTTGACATTTAGAACTAACGATATTAATAGAGTACAGTTAGAAGTTATTGCACTCAAGAATGTATGATAATTATGTAGGTAAACAAGTAAGTTAATAACAGATTTTAACATAGGAACAAAACATATTAAGAGGTAGAGGATTTTTTTTTTAGTGAATATTGTATGGCGAGGTAGGACAGGTACTAGTCATTTAGTTTTCTCGTGACGTAGTTTAGACAGGTCTTCTTCGGATTTTATGAGCCTGCTGGGCATCCCTTCTTTTTCGCGTACATATACCTTCCCGTTTGCAGTCCAACATTGTTGATACTCACTGCTTTTTATGAACTCTCTGGTTAGATAGTGAAGGCGTTTGGCTGCAGAAGTTAAGGCTTCCGAAACGTATATTGGTTTCCTTGGTCCTACAGCTTGCAAGTGGGTAGTGTTAAGACGATTGTTTATATTTTCTTTGTTGTAGTTTTTAGTGGACTGTATAAATTTTTCTTTTATTGTTGAGGATGCGAATTCAACAATGATTGGACCAATAGGCTCCTTCTTAGTTCTTATACGAAATACATTTTTGACCTCAGATGGTGGCACAGGTTGGTTGATAATAATACCGAGTTCTTGAACTAATCCAGTCAGAGATTCTTTGGTCTCGGGGTTCGAAGGTGGGATATTTTTTATTTCAATTGTTGCAGCTTTTAAGTTTCTCTCCAGAAAGTCTACCTTCAGTTCCAGTGTTTTTATAATTTTCTGGTTGTCTTGACACACCGTCTGTAGTTTATTTATTTCTAGCATAGCATCATCATATTTATCGGACAGAAATTGCACTGAGTCTTGTATTTGAGCATTCTGAGTTCGGATTTCCTCATTTTGACTTTGAATTTTTATGTTTTGGGTACGAATAAGGCTATTCTGAGACCTGATCTCCTCAAGAGCTGTGTGTAGAGTGTCAATTTTATTGTTGTGGTGTTTTTGATCACGGACAAAATCAGAAAACATGGACTTCATATCCGTCAACATAGTTTTTATGCGTTGCAATTCAACGTCATCACCTCGCTTCCTTTTTCTTTGGTTTTGTTCGTTGGATTCTGTGTAAGAATTTGTGTGTAAATCAGGTTCCGAGCTGTGTAAAGGTGATGATGCAGTTTTCTCAGGTGAACGGAACATTTTTGTTGTTCACGGTAGCATGCCTACACTAATCACACTAGTTAATGGTGGTAGACGGGAGCAGAGTAGGCGACGGGGGCGGAGTGGTAGGCAGGGGCAGACTGGTACGCCACAGGGGCGGCGTGGTACGCGACAGGAGCCGCGTGGTAAGCTACAGGGGCCACCTTGGCAACGGGGGCGACGACCTTAGCGACGTGTCCGAGGGCCTCCTTGCGCACGACGGCGTTGAAACCGTTGTGGTCGTCGGCGGTGTAGTCCACGGTGCGCTTGGTGCCGTCGGGGTCCACTACGGAGTAGGAGCCCTGCACGACGTCACCGTCGCGGCTCTCGTGCTGGCTCTTGGAGTCGCCGGTGAGACCGTCCTGCACGTCGTACGCGAAGCTGTACTGGGGGTGTGCGTTGTACTCCTCCACCACCTTCGCGACGGGCGCGCTGTACGCCACGGGAGCGGCGTGTACGACCGGGTCTGCGGCGTAAGCTTGATGCGCGACGTAGGCAGGAGCCGCGGAGTAAGCCACTTGAGCAGCCGGCAAAAGTCCTGCGCTGGCCGCAGCCACCAAACACGCGAACGCTACAAACTGGAAATAGATAAGCGTTAAGTAATGGCTTTTGTGATAAAATGTAAAACAACTACTACTACTTTCAATTATGGACTCCTTACAATACCTGTGGTCATACTAACCAAACCTAAGCTTGAACCTGTCTGCCTAGTTGGTCTAGTGGTCACAATCGCGACTACTGAGCATGAGGTCCTGGGTTCAGTTCCCGGGTCAGCGAATTTATTTTTTTGTTTTTTCCATCAGGAATATCTCAGTAGCAGCTACAGAGTCTGGATTTGTGTCTGGATGAAGGAAATAAAAGTCGCCCCATATTACATGGGACTTAGCATAGCCATAACTGGCAAAATGTGGGTGTACTGTTAGGTACACCTCTGTCTACCCCTTCGGGGATTACAGGCGTGATGTTAAGTATAAACATAAACCAAAGCTTGTAAAAAATGACTCATACTTTCAAACTTAACAAATTTACCTTGAATGCCATTGTAGAGAAGTGTATCTATTGAGTTCTACTGAACGAATGATATAATTTTGAATCATGCGCGTTATTATATACGACAACCGTAGCCCCGCGGCGACAGCTGTGCAGAATCAAAATTTGTACATGCTCTTTTACTACTTTTGCGGGTGTTCCTTCAGATTAAATAACAACTTCCAAAATGATTTCACTTCAATATAATTACTCAGAGCATTTCCAACAAATATACATTCTATAAAAATCAACACGACATGTTATCTCAAAAACTGCTTAAACTCAAGTGTCATCTATCATTCTTTTTGAATAGAATGTTCACGAATACAAACCAAACTTCTTAAGATCCCATAAACAATTCAGCCTGCCAGTAATCTACAACATTAAATTACTATTTCCATAACATCCCCTCTTAATTTTATGTCTATTATAATATAAACAACATCCTCTATAAAACCTTCATTAATCTCATTTATAACCCAACTTAATTAACCCACCCAACTTAACTAACTATTACAAACAAACTTTAGAATTAATTAATCTAAACACCTTACTTAACTATCATAAACATTATAATTTCAAATTAATTCTCAAACAACCTTATAACTACATAACTTACTTAACACATCACATTGCACAATGTTCTTTAAGTGTCACTCACTATACACTGTCTCAATCTCAAAAACTTTGTTCTATCAAGAGGTTTGGTCAATATATCTGCCAAATTATTTTTCGTCGGACAATAGTGAATCTCCAACAAATTTTTATCTATTTTCTCCTTAATGAAATGATATTTAACATCAATATGTTTGCTCCTTCTATTTAGAATTCCATTCTTAATCAAAACTATAGCAGATTGATTATCAACAAACAATTCAGTTTTGGGCAGTTTACCTGTCAACTCAAAGATCAGACTCTGAATGTATAATAGGTCTTTTATACATTCGGCTGCAGAAATATATTCAGCCTCAGTACTTGAAAGAGCAGTGACTGACTGTTTACGTGAACACCAATGAATTGGACCACCACCATAAAATATGACAAAGCCTACTTTACCTAGTATCAGGATCACCTGCAAAGTCTGCATCACAATAAGCTTTTAAAGACAAATCTTTACCACGAACATACTGTATCCCACTGCTAACTGTGTTTTTTATATACCTAAAGAGATTCCTGACATTCTTAAAATCATTTAAACCAGGATGTTCCTGGTGCCTACTGCAATATCCAACATGAAAAGATAAATCCAATCTTGTCTTATTAACCAAATATAACAATGAACCAATCAATTGTCTATATTTATGCACATCATCAACTCCCACTTTCCCCTCTTGATGTGTATCTACCAAAATATCTGGATGACTACTATCTTTTAAGTTTTCATACTTAAACTTTTCCAAAATTTGATTGATATAACTTTCTTGATAAATCTTAATAAAATTCTGTTCTACTTTAATATCAAATCCTATAATTTTTTCTGTTTTATCAAATTTCCTCATTTCAAATTCTTTTTCCAATTTATATAGAATTTTATTCAATTCAATCTCGCTTTCACCAATTAAAATACCATCATCTACATAAATAGCCAAATATATTTCTTTTTCTTTATTAACAAACACACATGGATCTGATTTTAATTGTATTAATCCTAATTTCTTCAAAACCTCAGTTAATTTCTTGTTCCACATAAGTGGTGCTTGTTTTAATCCATATAAGCTTTTCTTTAGTTTACAAATCTTATTTTCTTTATTTTCCACCTCATATCCCAATGGTATTTCCATATAAATTTCCTCATCTAACTCCCCATATAAAAAGGCCGTTTTAACATCAAATTGTTTAATTTTTAAACCTTTTTGTGCTGCAATCGCCAACAACAATCTCACACTACTTGCATTAACAACGGGACTATATGTCTCTTTATAGTCAATATTATATTTTTGTAGAAAACCTCTTGCTACTAATCTCGCCTTATATCTTCCACCAGGCTTTATTGTAAATATCCGTTTACTTGTTATAATCTTTCTATTCTTCCCTTGACTTTTATTTACAATTTCCCAAGTTTTATTTTTCTCTAGCGAGTCTTTTTCCTCTTTCATTGCTTTTTCCCATAAATCCTTATCAAAACTATTAAAAACATCTGTATATGTTAAAAATGAAGTATCCAAATCATAATCTTTTAAATATGCTGGCATTCTCCTTTCTCTTCTCGGTCTTTCTCTCAAACCATCACCAACTACTGGTTCAATTGCATCTTCAAACTCAACTTCCCCTCTCAAAGTATTATCCTCTTCAACACAAACTCTCATCTCCTCAACGCTGTCCTCAAAAACATCATTATCTTCCTCAATTCCTACTTCAACTCTAACTTCATCATTACAAACTCCTTCGTCAATAACTTCATCATTAAAAACTCCTTCGTCAATAACTTCATCACCACTTACATCCGCATCACCATCACTACAAAACCCATCATTACTTTCACCACTAAAAACATCACTAACCAACTCCTTAAATAAACTCTCCAAATCACTCTGTTTCACTCTACACTTACTCATTTTTAAAAATTCTGCAACATCACTCTTATTATTATTAAACACCACATCTCTCGAGTAAATAATTCTAAAATCTGAAGGATCCCATATCTTATAACCATTATTTGTAAACCCTACTAACAGCCCTTTACTGCTTCTGGAGTCAAGTTTATTCAAATTGTAATTATTTTTATAATAAGCCAACGAACCAAAAATATTTAAATGTTTTAAATTCGGTATTCTATTAAACCACATTTCAGCTGGTGTTTTAATATTAATTGTATTTGCAGTCCTGTTTAATAAATATGCTGATGTTAATACCGCTTCTCCCCATAAATTAAGTGGTAAGAGCATATCAAAAAGTAATGCTCTTGTTCTTTCCATTAAAGATCTATTTAATCTTTCTGCTTTTCCATTTAACTGTGGAGAATATGGAATTGTGTAATCAATATTTATACCTTTGTTAATACAATAGGTTTTAAATTGTTTGTTATTGTATTCACCGCCATTATCGCATCTAAATGTTTTAACTTTTGTGTTAAAATGATTTTCTGCCAAATTAATATAATTTATTATTTTTGATAATGCTTCGCTTTTATTTTTAATAAGATAAACTTTTACAAAATGTGTATAATCGTCCAAAAATGTAATAAAGTATTTGTAACCATCCCATGTTTCATTACTTATAGGACCACAAATGTCACTATGAATTATTTCAAGTGGTTCACTTGCTCTTTGCCTACATGTGTTAAAAGGTTTTCTGCATAATTTTGCTTGTGTGCAGACTTCACAGATGTCGACCTCCTTTACTAAATTTCCATGCATGCCTTTAACAATGCCTTTTGTACTCTTTACAGGTACATGTCCCATTGCACGATGCCAAAATTCAGTATTTACTAAAAAGGTTTTGTCTGACCTGGAATGCACAACTGGCCTTGTCATATTTATGTTTAATTTTAAATAATATAAACCGTCTTTCCTCTGCTCACATGTTTCAACTGATTCAGAGTCCTCACTTTTGAGTTGACAGCTTGTTCCGAAAATTTTTAAAGAATAATTATAATTTGTTAGACCTGATACTGAAATAATGTTCTTTTTTAATTGGGGAACACAAAGAACATTTCTCAAAGTCATGTTTTCTGAATAAATATTTCCAATTATGTTTACATTATGAAAATGTCCATCTGCTGTCATTATTTTGTGATCTATTTGTTTTTTATCATGAAGATAACATTCTGATGTTACAATATGGCTGCTTGATCTTGAGTCTATTATAAATTCCACCTCTTCTTCTGTATTATAACTTGTATTAAAATTACTTACTGTTTGTGTTAGACAGAACTTAGTAAAATGTGAATCCACATTGCAATATATGCAGCAAAATTTTGATTTGCATTCTGTATTCATGTGTCCGGTTTTTAAACATTTATAGCAGCATGTATTCTTTCTTGTATCATCTTTGTTTCTACAAAATCTTGCAATATGACCAGTTTTACCACATCTGTAACAGTTCCTGATATGATAGTTCCTTTCATAGTCATTTTGACAAGAAGTCATTTGTTTCTCTTCTGTTTTTTTTATTTTCTTTCCTTATTTTTGTTTCTAAATTTATCCTTGATATAAGATTTATTAAATTTTTGTCTTCTCTATTTGTCGATTCCCATGCTGTTCTGAAATTTAGTAGTTCTTCTGGTAAATTCGATAGTATTTTCGTCATTATCTGTTGGTCGTCGAAATTATATCCTAATTCTCTGATTCTGGTTGCTTTATTTTCAATTTCTGCTATTTCCGTCATGATGTCCTTTCCTGTCATTTTATACTTATAAAATTCTTCTAGTAATAAAGAAATTTGTGTGTCTGTATGTCCTAAAAATAGCGTGTCGAATTTATTTATTATATCTCTGCTTTTCTCACAGTTGATAGCATGTATTATATATTTTTCGCTGAGAGCGCTTATTATTATCAATTTTGCCTTCGCATCCTTTTTCCTGAAATCTTTATCTGTATCTCCTGTTTTATCCAAAACTGTTTCTAAATCTTTAGCTGCCAAAATCAATATTATTTTTTGCTTCCACAAAAAGTAATCGTTTTCATTTTTTAGTTTTGAAATAGTTGTAAAATCTTCCGCCATCTTAATAATTTTGTAAATTCGTTAAAAAAAAAATTCAAATCTCTTCTCCATACATTTCTGGCTTCTTACCTCAACAAAACGTACGGGGGCCCACAACCTTTTGCGGGTGTTCCTTCAGATTAAATAACAACTTCCAAAATGATTTCACTTCAATATAATTACTCAGAGCATTTCCAACAAATATACATTCTATAAAAATCAACACGACATGTTATCTCAAAAACTGCTTAAACTCAAGTGTCATCTATCATTCTTTTTGAATAGAATGTTCACGAATACAAACCAAACTTCTTAAGATCCCATAAACAATTCAGCCTGCCAGTAATCTACAACATTAAATTACTATTTCCATAACAACTACAAGGTTTGCAGGATGAATTCTTGAATAGTGTATGAAAATGATCATATTGTTTTGTAATAGGATTGATGTTATACTTGCGTTTTCCCGCGTGGTTGGAAACACAAACAACACAAAATAATCAACAATAATAAAAACACTTTGTGGGATTACTTTGTACGTTCAACGTGTACTATCGAGATAAAAGTGTTATTTAATTTAAGATATAAATGTATTGTACGATGTCCATAATATACTTGGTCTTACAATTGTGGTCTAAATTCGGCCGTAATTTATTTTATCCTCTTGCACTCTTTCTGCATAAATTAACTTTACCTACGTCAAATAGCTCACTCTTTCGTGCGAGTGGCGTGGAAAGGAGTCCAAACCATCTATAAATTTGTTTTTATTTTCGTTGTGGTATAATTTATCGCTCTAATAAATTAGGAACAAGCTTAACGTTTCCGCTATAATTCGTCGTAGCACTTTCGTAGCGCTACAAGTAGGCGAGACGTAGCGCCTCTATCAAGAACAATATTTTAGAAGAAAAGTGTGATCAGAAGTTTTTTTTAATATAATTCAGCGAATATTTTATACTAAAATTATTTATAAGATCGACTTTTTAAAATCGAATAACAATTTTGGCCTATTTTAAAAACATTTTTATAGATGCTATCGAGTAGGATATTTGTGTTTCTAATCGAAGTCAACCATACGTAGATATACACAAACGAACCATCAAACAGTGGGTCGGAGAAGCACAGCTTACATAATACGCGCGTGGACGGTACTAAACACGGCCTTGAACTTACGATGACGAGTCACTCATAAAGTGCTTTTTATGGTTCCGTAGCCGAATGGCAAAAACGGAACCCTTATAGATTCGTCATATCTGTCTGTCTGTCCGTCCGTATGTCACAGTCACTTTTTTTCCGAAACTATAAGAACTATACTGTTGAAACTTGGTAAGTAGATGTATTCTGTAAACCGCATTAAGATTTTCATACAAAAATAGAAAAAAAAAACAATTAATTTTGGAGTTCCCCATACATAGAACTGAAAACCAATATTTTTTTTCATTATACCCGTACGTGTGGGGTATCTATGGATAGGTCTTTAAAAATGATATTGAAATTTCTAAAATCATTTTTTTCTAAACTGAATAGTTAGCGCTAGAGCCACTTCCAAAGTGGTAAAATGTGTGTCCCTCCCCTCTAATTTCTAAAGTAAGAGGAGGAAAATTTTGAAAATATTTAGGATTGTAGAACGTAAAAAAAACAACATATCAACGAAAATTGGTTTCAATAAGATATGATGTTTAGTTTTTGAGATATGGGACTTTTTCATCAAACTGCAGCAGTAACTTTGTTTTTCATTAACAAACTATGAAAAACCAATTTAGTTTTGCGGTTGAGTGGAAGTTTACTAACTAATACTACTAACAAATGAATTACAGTTCAAAATATTGTTTGGGGCTATGGAACCCATTGTGCAAGTAAGACTTGCACTTGGCCGGTTTTTTTATTATAAAAACATCAACGATCCATGGAGTGAAACTGAAAGATCCAACTGGAAACTTGAATGAGATCATTGCACCCACTCATCACTACAAGGTGTTGTTTTGCATCCTCGTCAAATTCAAGGAGGTAACCCTGCTAATGATTCTCGACTCGAATTAATAATAACATGGGTAAGTAGTTTATTTTTATTTTTTTATTTACGGAAGTCGGTAAGTGTGAACCACCCGTGTTTTAAACGCAGCCCGTTTGATGCTCGCCCTATAACCGCGCTTTCACACATACAAACAATCTGAAACGTTTATTCGATATTTCTTATTCCCGAAACCGGGAACGAAAACGGGAACGTTAAGGGATTATTCTGATATACTGACAAACTTAACTGCGTTTATTAATAATTAACTAGGTACCGTAATTTAAATTCATTATTTATGTATTTTGTAACAACCTCCTGAATTTTGACGAGGATGCAAAGAACACCTTGTATAAATATCATTTACTGTGGGAAAATCCTGAAATCTTGAAAACCAAATGTATTGCTACATGCGCTACAGTACTTACTTGCTCCCCACTTTTGTTGAGGTAGACATACCTTAATTTTCTCTAATCTGAAAAACTAGGAAACAATCGTAAGGTAAGCAGTTAGGAACTGGTTTTCACAATTCGGCTGAGATTCTATATTATTTTGTAACGCACGATTGATATTTGCCAAGATCATGGATGACTAAAAATAAGTTTACTTTACCTAAGTTAAGGGAAACCTTGCAAGATATAATGGGTAAGCCGGTGCGTACGATTGAATTACTCACACCACATTCGGCGTGCCAATAAAAATATCTTTAGAAAAATAAATAGTTCTATAAGTACACAATGATCAATGTATTCACCATTGTTTAGCCGTTTATATCAAGAATAGACGACTCTGCAAATGTCAAAGTCATCTACGAATTTGCCTGGTAGTCCTTGTCACAAAACAAGGTACATTGTATTAATTGATCGGAGCGTGTCATCGACCGGTAGGGTGGGTGTCTGTGCTTTGCAGCTTTCGCCTCAGGCGTAATCTAAACTGTATATAATAGCGGTGTATGATTCAAATTCATATCATACGTTCTTTAGAACTCAATTGATACACTTCTAGTACAATGGCATTCAAGGTAATTGATGAGTGTGTTATTTAATTGTACGACCTGCCCCAATAACAATATTTAGAGTACCTAGCAGTACTATACCTAGTGCAGTTTGTCTAATGCTTGTATCACTAAATGATGATTTCATCTCTTAAATCAGCACCAACAACTGGTTCAAATTCTTGGGTCATAGTAATTCATCTTCTCCTTTCTGTCAGTTTGTAGCGTTCGCGTGTTTGGTGGCTGCGGCCAGCGCAGGACTGTTGCCGGCTGCTCAAGTGGCTTACTCCGCGGCTCCTGCCTACGTCGCGCATCAAGCTTACGCCGCAACCCCGGTCGTACACGCCGCTCCCGTGGCGTACAGCGCGCCCGTCGCGAAGGTGGTGGAGGAGTACAACGCACACCCCCAGTACAGCTTCGCGTACGACGTGCAGGACGGTCTCACCGGCGACTCCAAGAGCCAGCATGAAACCCGCGACGGTGACGTCGTGCAGGGCTCCTACTCTGTAGTGGACCCCGATGGTACCAAGCGCACCGTGGACTACACCGCCGACGACCACAACGGTTTCAACGCCATCGTGCGCAAGGAGGCCCTCGGTCACGTCGCTAAGGTCGTCACCCCCGTCGCCAAGGTGGCCCCTGTTGCGTACCACGCCGCCCCTGTTGCATACCAGTCTGCCCCTGTCTACCACTCGGCCCCCGTGTACCACTCCGCCCCCGTCGCCTACTCTGCTCCCGTCTACCACCATTAATTGCTTGTCAATACCTAGTGTAGTCATGAACTGAAAATAAACAACTAAATTATTGAAAATATGTAACTATATTATTTCTTGAGTCTTCGCTGTGAGTTTGAAACTTTTAGATACATTACGCACTTGGCTGGTTTCATGATCCAGTACCGAGCTATAGAACTTAGGCTGCTATACTCAAGTCCATGTCTGCACGAGAGCACTGGACAAGATTGCAAAATGGTTACCTTGGCCTAATAGGTGGACTGTATCACTGAAATACATAGCTTAAATGATATACTGAGTCTCATGTAAATCAGCCAGTAGGAATTTTTGATACCCATTGAGGCTAGTCTAGTGTATAATAAAACATGGGTCTATACTCATCTTTGATCATACACTAAGCTGTCTAGCCTAACACAGTAAACAGAATTCGACGTGGCCTAGAGGGTTTGAGTTACTATGTTCTGTGCTGTGGGATTTCCGCAATTTGTCCATAAAGTGGACCGTTGTACGTGGGCGATCACGGGCAGATAGAAGAAAAATATCCAGACGCCCGGAATTAGACAAAAACCCCATCTTAAGTTTTTTTATTTTTTTATGTCAGGCAGCTCTGTCCTGCTGGGCAAAAGCCTTCCCCATGGCTTTCCTCTTTTCCTTGAAATTTGCCTTCTCGGACCAATCTAGTAATAATCAGTCATCTAGACTCATTCGCGACGCCAGCGTTCCTTCGGTCTGCCTACGGCTACGTCGGCCGTCTTCAGGTAACCATTGTGTGCCTATCTTCGCCCATCTGTCTGGTTTCTCTTAAGTTACGTTAAGTTACTTCTCTAAGTAATTATATTTTTTTCTTATTTCATAATACTTGGCCAAAAGTCAAGAACGCGCTCGAATTTTCCGCCATTGACAAATTGTAGCTCATTTCCAATTGCGTGCACATCCATAGTGATGCGCACACATAATACAAAGCGCGAACTTGAGCCCGGATGTCACAACCCACCGCTACTATATATACCTCGTCGGAGACAACAGGAGCATAGTCGGACATCACTACGATCCACAACTCCTTCTCAACAACAAAAATGGCCTTTAAGGTAAATATTCGAACTTTAAAAGTAAGGTGTTTTTTTTTGGTGTCAAATCCCTTTGGAAATTAGTGAAGTCTTCCACAATTTACTAAAAATACTTTTTTTTTAAATGATTTAAAGTAATGATTTAGGTCATGTTAATTGTTTAATATTTTCGTTGTAACTGTTTACTACTCATTCCCGATAACATTTGTTTAATTTGAATTAATCCTTCTGCTTTTAATGTTCACTCTCCAATTAATAACTGGAGTTTGGCCAGCAACTCCAGACATTTCTCTAAACTAAAAAAAAATAATCATGACGTTCGTTCAACTCACAAATAAATTAAAAATCTCCTCAAGAACCGCTACCAACGCTCATTGTAATGCGGGAGGCAACGCCTTGCGTGTCCTTGACGAGCGAGCTATCCTCGGCTTGTTAGTAATTTCTCCGCGCATGCGCTTACGCAACTGCACTAGTCTCGCCCTCGTAAAACCGTGTCACTGTTTCAAGTACAACTTATGTGTCGCACGTTAAATGAGACTAATGCCTTCAGAGATGACCAGTGACGGACTTTCACGAATCAATTTGTTTCAGTTCGTCATCCTCGCATGCTTGGTGGCTGTTGTGCGCAGCAGCGCGGTCGCCGCCCCTCTTGTCGCGCAACCGGTCGTAGCTGCGCCTGTCGCAGCCAGGCTGGAAGAGTTCGACCCTGCACCACAGTACAACTTTGGATACAACGTGGCGGACTCTCTCACCGGTGACTACAAGAGCCAGACCGAGCAGCGCAACGGAGACCTGGTGCAGGGACAGTACTCGCTGGTGGAGCCCGACGGCACGCGCCGTGTCGTGGACTACTCCGCCGACTCAGTGAACGGGTTCAACGCGGTGGTGCGCAAGGAGCCGCTGGTGGCGGCCGCACCCGCTGTCGTGGCTGAGCCTGCGGTAGTGGCTGCCCGGTACGCTGTTGCTCCAGTTGCCGCCGCCCCCGTCGTCGCAGCCAGATACACTGCTCCCGTAGCTTACTCTGCAGCGTACTCCGCTCCTGGGTTCGCGTACTCG
Source organism: Cerastis rubricosa (assembly GCA_949152445.1). Classification (NCBI taxonomy): domain Eukaryota; kingdom Metazoa; phylum Arthropoda; class Insecta; order Lepidoptera; family Noctuidae; genus Cerastis; species Cerastis rubricosa. The sequence continues at coordinate 10,409,235 of OX424547.1, forward strand.
GCGCCGGTGGCAGCCGCATACACGGCACCGTTCGCCCGCTACGCAGCGGCACCCTTCGCATACCCTGCTGCTGCTCCTTACGTGGCTGTATAAACATCAATTACCCGGTTCCTGATGACTGACAACAATGGCTAATAAAAAAAAATAACGACACAAAATATCTTCTTAATTTAGTACTAAGAAATGCGTAAAAAGTTATTATTTTCTAGCTCTAGTGAACTAGAGTTTTCTACAAGAAACAGTATTATAAAACATGAATGAATATTCTTAGGGATTTCGTGTAGTTCCGCTGTACTGTACTATAAAATGCTTTTTGACTTGGAAAAAGACTGTAATATACCACCAACATACGGATATACAAACGTTGTGATACGGTGCGTTTCTTATTCTCAATTACAAAACCACCTTAAACATTCACAGTATAAAGTACATCTAGCTCTACATATAAGTTGATGTAATATAACTGGAAATGCGTAAATAATACCATGTTTCTTAGTGTCGAAAAAAATTTCATTAGGTACCTACTTCTTACATCTACGCACTACTTTGGGAATTCGGCTCACATGAAATTTTTTATGAGGTTCAATGTTGTCGATATCGTCTCGTGCAGTTTCTATTTGTTTGATGAGCGGCAGAAAGTCTAACATAACATTCCCGGAGTTGACCCCGATACAGTCTTGGATAGTCTCTACTCCCTGGTTGATACCTTCCATGAAGTAGTGCGGCTGGCGGCGCAGGCGCAGGCCGCGGAAGTTCATGATGACAGAGCGCTCGAAGTCGGTCATGGTGTACATAGCGCGCGCTTGCATGTTGCGCGCGTTCATGTTGCCGGGCGACAGCTTGAGCGCCAGCTCGGCGTCGGCGTACGCCTGTACGGGCCGCACGGCGTCCGCGCACACCTGGCTGCGCCCCGTCAGCGTGCGCACATCCTCAGGGTTGCTCTTGAACGCCTCGTCGTACGACGCCTTCGCCTTCTCGAACTGCTCCAGGCGCCGCAGGTAAGCGCCTCGCTCGCGGTACACCGTCAGTGCGCCATACAGTTGATTTTCCTCCATTTCAGTGTGGTGTTGATAAAAAGTAAAAAACACTTTCGACGTCTAAAAAAATGTCTGTCAGTTTTTTTTTGTCTATGGCTAATTTCCTAAAATGTTATCTATGTCAATTTCTCAAAATTTTACGACTACAATACTACTACTAAACTATATACTATAGTTTACAGTAAAAGTAGTGTTTTAAATATAGCGTAACTAGCGACCCCTTGCTTCGTATGACACCACGTATCGGGTCTTAAACTATTCTATCTTTCAAAATGCAATCATATATACACATTCATAAACTTACCTTGTAGAAACATATTGACCTCTGATTTTTATATATTACAAAAAGAAGAATAGGTCTTCTTCTTTTTGTTGACAAAATCTTTAATTGATTGGACCAATTGAATGTTCTACTGTACACTATATGTTGTGAGGAATTTAAATCCGTGAAATTAAAACCATATATTTCTCCTTTTGACAGCTAATATAATTCTATTATTTTTAAGTGTTTCTTTTTCTTATATTTTTGACAATACAAAAACCATAGAGAATAATCAACCTCTAACATCCTCCCTTTTGTACAGTCTATTATAAAAAAAAAAAATACTAATTTAACAAACAATGTAAACCAATTCGGTTCAATATTGTTATCATAGATGGCCTGCTAAGAGCCTTTGTTAAGAAATCAGCACTTTGAAGTTGTGTACCAACGTGCTGAACCTTAAGTCTTCCATCTGCAACTAGTTCTCTCACATAGAAGTGTCTGATTGCAATGTGCTTTGTTCTTCTATGCAGTTCAGGATTTTGAGCCAACTTCACAGCGGCGTCATTGTCAATTTGCAGTATGGGAACATCCTTCAGAGCAGAAATTTCATCAAATAGTCTTTGCAGCCATACTATTTCTCGTGCTGTTTCGCTGGCTGCAACTATTTCAGCTTCAGTCGAGGAAATAGCAACCGATGACTGTTTACGACTTGCCCAGGAGATAGGTCCGCCAGCGTATAAACAAAGGATGCCACTAGTCGAGCGACCGTCCTTGACGTCTCCTGCATGATCGGAGTCACTAAAACTTTCTAATATTCCGGACTTGCAATCCTTTTTGTACGTTATTCCATAGCTTGATGTCCCTTGTAGATAGCGCATTATTCGCTTTACCTTTAATACATCTTCTTTTGAAGGATTTTCTAGGCTTCTGGAAACGACACCAACAGCGTAGGCAATATCAGGTCGTGTTCCTACCATGAGGTACGCTAAGGCACCAACAGCTTGCCTATAAGGGTATGACTTCTCGTCTATGCCCTCTCTTTCAGACTGTCGTAGTTCCGAATCTCTGATAATAGGTGTAGTTACTGATTTACAGCTGTTCATCCCAAACCTAGCTAAAACCTTTTCAGTGTAATGTTTCTGCGTTATACTTATGGAGCCATCATCTTTGTATAGTAGTTGCAAACCTAGATAGTAGTCTGCAGGCTTTACGGTTATCTTAAACCTTCGTTTAAGTTCTGCCATAAACTTATCTGCATCCTTCTGCTTTGTTGCAGCTACGAGTCCGTCATCGACATATAATGCCAAAATGATTTTATTTTGCAATCGCTTTCGAATAAATAAGCAAGGATCACTTTGACTTTGTTGAAAGCCTATGGTCTTCAAGTAATCCACGATGCACTTATTCCAACATCTTGGTGCTTGCTTAAGTCCGTATAGACTTCTCTTTAACTTGCAAACTCGTTTAGTTCCGTCATTGATACCTTCTGGCTGTTTCATGTATATCTCTTCATCGATAGACCCATTTAGAAAAGCAGTTGTGACATCAAATTGAGTAAGAGATAAACCTTCGTTTGCAGCAACACTTATGATCGATCTGATTGTCGTCATTTTTGCAACAGGACTAAACGTTTCGTCAAAGTCAACTCCGGGTTGTTGGGAAAAACCTCGAGCAACAAGCCTTGCTTTGTATTTGTCGATTGTACCATCAGCGTTCGTTTTGATTTTATAGATCCATTTGCACGAGATAGCTTTGCGATCCTTGGGTAGATCAACTAGAGACCAGGTTTTATTTTCTTCTAAGGACTTAATTTCACTTTTCATTGCTTTAAACCAATGCTCCTTGTCTTGACTCTGTAGTACGTCAGTATATGTTGTAGGTTCATCATTTTCAGTCTTATCATCTACTGATATCATTACGTAGTCACCAAGTCTTGCAGGAGGTCTTAGCTTTGATCTGTCTCGAAGAGTTATTCGTCCTTCATTCTCTATTTCTCTATCTGGCAAAATCTCATCGTTTATCGCTTCCAAGCGTTCTGGTAATGTTTGCTCTGATAAATCGTTGTCCACATCATCAGTTTCATCATGCTCATCTTGAGTTTCCGAAGATAATTCTGGGATTCCGTTATTTATCTCTGTGTTAGGTGTATCTTCAAACGATTCAGGAGGTATACACTCTTGAAATGTATCTGTACTTTCATTTGCTTCCTCCCTTACATCATGAATCGTTCTATTATTCTCCTCCCTTGCAGAAAGATTCGTTGGTAATCGTAGACTTATTTCCATCTCAGAGTTTTCCTCAGCAGATTTAGATCCAATATTCAATTTCATGTCAGATCTGCAGACTGCTGACTCTTGAAATACTACGTCTCTTGATCGTACCAGTGAATTTCCATCCAGAAGACGATACCCGTCATCATTATCATAACCGATCAATAAACATTTTTTTGCTTTCTTGTCCAATTTCGTACGCTTTTGCTTGGGTACATGGGCATAACAAGGACTTCCAATGATTCTTAAATGACTTATCTTTGGTTTCTTGTTAAACCATAATTCGTATGGTGATTTACCATCAATAGGAGTGTGTCCTGTACGATTTAGCACATACGCTGCGGTATTTATAAGTTCTGCCCAACAGGCAATAGGCAACTCTTCGTGCGCGTACATCATGGCACGAGCGGCTTCGACAAGCGTTCTATTCTCCCTTTCACTACAACCATTTTGCTGTGGCGTATATGGCATAACCAATCTATGCTTGATGCCATATCTTTGTAGTATTGTTCGAGTTTTCTCGTTGTCAAACTCTCCACCATTGTCGCTTAATAGTTCTTTTACTACATGACCAGCTACTTTGCTTTCTTCTAGCATCAGTTGAAGCTTTAAATGGACTTCAGACTTCTGTTTCATGAAGTATACATAACGGTATTTGCTGAAATCGTCTTTAAATAGAACGAAATATTGATATCTTTTGTATGAAAATGGAAAAGGTCCACACACGTCTGAATGTATCATCTCGCCAGGTATCTTTGCTCTGTCTCTGGTTCCAAAAGGTCGCCTTTTCATTTTTCCAAAGCTACAACCTTCGCAACATTCATGTGTATTATTCGGTACCTTAATCTTCAGTTCCCTTTCAATTAACTTCTTCACATGCGTTTTGCTTTGATGTACAAGTCTTTCATGATAAATCTGTAATACATCTTGGCGTATCAGTGCATTAATTTCGACTAGAATTGGTGGCATTACATTCTTCACATTAAGTTTAAACAGCCCTCCTCTTTTCTTTCGAATGCCTGTAACTTTGACTTGACCTTTAGATTTCAATCTACAGAACTCGGGGTCAGATTCAAATAAACTTTGCGGTAATCTATCTTGCGCTGCTAATAATGAGAATAAATTTTTCTGCAGTGTTGGCACACACCACACATCGCATAAGGTTATCATTTCTTTATGATCGCCAACCGTAGCTTCAAGTTTTATGTCACCTTTACCAGTGGCATCTACTTTCTCGCCATTCGCTGTCATTACCGTATGCTGTGAACCAAAAACTTCAAACGTATGGAATAAATCTCTCCTGAATGTGACGTGGCTTGTAGCTCCACTGTCCAGATACCAATTATCTTTGTCAGGGTATAAGCATCTGTCAACGTTCATTAGGACTGTACTATTCACATTATTTGTATTTGTGTTTGGCTTGGGAGGTCGACCATCACTCAACCACTTAGAGCATTTTCTTACCTTGTGTCCATCTTGACCACAGTAATTGCACTTTATCTTTTTATTGTAAGCCTTGTTTACTTTCTTCTGAAAAGCTTTAACTGTAAGAGCTTGGTTACTCACACTTGTAGACATAGAAGCCTGTGTATCTATGTTTCTTTCAAAGGCACAGAGTTGTGAGGTTAGTCTCTCTATAGTCCTCTCCTTTTTACTCATAAGTAGCCAACTAGATTTGAAAGTAAGGTATTCCTCTGGTAAAGTATCTAAAATCTTACATATCAATAGTACCTCTGGTAACTCATTGTTTCCTTCAAGCTTCGTAATTTCTTTGTTTAGTTTGAACCAAATATTCTTCAGCTTTGAAAGATGTATAGCCATATTGTCATCCAGTTGCTTCTTGTACTCAAAGAACTTTAGGCAATTGTCATATACTAAATCGTCACCATCTCCATCAAACAACCTTTTTAGTTCATCCCATACTTCTTTAGAAGACTCGAAACGCATTATTCTTTGAACAATTTCATCTTTCATATTGCTCGTAAGAATTATAAGAACCGTGCTATCTAGTTCTTGAAACTTTTCTGAAGCAGTTTTGTCATCTGTACATAAAGCTTTTTCATATCTACCTTCTAATAGATCTAGGGCTTTTGGGATTCCCTTCAGTAACATAGATATTTTATACTTCCATATCAACCAGTTGGTGCCATCTAGGTTCCCAATGTTAAATCTCGTGATATCTGGTTTGGTTGCCATATTCACTAATAAACACTGTTATCGTATTTTGTAATATCGATTTTAAAAAGAACCACGCTCTGCTACCATGTTGTGAGGAATTTAAATCCGTGAAATTAAAACCATATATTTCTCCTTTTGACAGCTAATATAATTCTATTATTTTTAAGTGCTTCTTTTTCTTATATTTTTGACAATACAAAAACCATAGAGAATAATCAACCTCTAACACTATAAAGGTACAGTATACTTAGCACTGTATACATATTCTTAGAACTGTGTGTTTATCAGCCTTCTTCATCGCTTCAATGGTTCATTTGTATAGCTGTGGGCGTTGTGGCCCTGCCAGCCACGCTTTCTGGCAGGGTCGCGCGCGCGGACCAATCTGTTAGGTGAGGCGCCACTGACGCGGGTGACTACTCCCAACCTCACACCTAATGACGTTGATTTATTCCATTGTTCTCTGAGTGTGTTCACAAAAATGCATTTAATGTACACAATAACAATAAAAGGTTCTTACTTAATGCGATAGTGTCCTGTACACTATCGCATTAGGTAACACAGTAGTGATAGAAAAATAGAGAAAAAACTATGTAGCTGCTGGCCGCGGCTTCGTTCGCGTGGACATTTTGACGGGTTTTATGAAACATAGATGTTGGCCGATTCTCAGACCTACCCGATATGCACACAAAAGTTCATACAAATCGGTTCAGCCGTTTCGGAGGAGTTTGGTAACAAACACCGCGACACGAGAGTTTTATTTAATAATATTTTGTAAGTAATAAAGTTCGAGTCGCATACTTGGGGCGGCACATCACGGTTTAATTTTTTAATTTTTTCCGTTCTATTACCAAAACTAATTATCACTGGTATTTGTTTCAAACACTGGTAGTTGAAACAAAAACCAGTAGTATTAGTTTTTGGTACAAATCGTTTTTTTTTTGTTTCAATCTCAGTAGTCCCGTCACGCTATAATTTACTTATTTTTCTTTGATTTCATTAATTATCATATATCATGGGACAAGGGCAGCAGGATGATGATCATTCCTCATTCCATGCACCTTCTTTTCTTTGGCCTTTCTCTAGCTTCCTACTTATAAACATAATGCTGTTAGTGACATGAGATTAATCCTTTCGCATCACATGTCCAACACTAACCCAGATAATAAGGGAGCCAAGTGCAATACGAATTTACCAACGCATTTTCATATTTAACACTCCTTTGCTTTTCTTAGTAAAAGAGTTACAACAAAGTAGTTCAAGGTTTCATGAGGTTTTCCTCACAAAGGCCCTGACGAGTTCTTGAACATAGACAACACAAAATTTTAGCAAGTTGGGTATAAACAAAAAAACATAGAAAAATATAGCTGACAGATATTTCTATACCGTCGTAAAAAATGTTTTTTAGTTTGTAGAAGTTTATCAACACCACACTGAGATGGAGGAAAAGCAACTGTATGGCGCACTGACGGTGTACCGAGAGCGAGGCGCTTACCTGCGGCGCCTGGAGCAGTTCGAGAAGGCGAAGGCTTCGTACGACGAGGCGTTCAAGAGCAACCCTGAGGATGTGCGCACGCTGACGGGGCGCAGCCAGGTTTGCGCGGACGCCGTGCGGCCCGTACAGGCGTACGCCGACGCCGAGCTGGCGCTCAAGCTGTCGCCCGGCAACATGAACGCGCGCAACATGCAGGCGCGCGCCATGTACACCATGACCGACTTCGAGCGCTCTGTCGTCATGAACTTCCGCGGCCTGCGCCTGCGCCGCCAGCCGCACTACTTCATGGAAGGTATCAATCAGGGAGTCGAGACTATCCAAGACTGTATCGGGAGCAACGCCGGCAATGTTATGTTAGACTTTCTGCCACTCATCAAACAACTAGAAGCTGCACGAGCCGACGAAAAAGAAATTCAAAGAAGATTGCATGTAAACCGTATTCCCAAAGAGGAGCATAAGAAACAACTGACCCAAATGGAGGCCCGAAAACACGAAACTTTATCTCGCGTACTTGCTATGAAATATCTTGGACCAATGGCTTACGATAAATTTTTTCTTTCTGAGCTCTTGGAAGACCCAAGAATTAAATCTGCAAATTCGGCTGGAAGTAGAGAATTGAAAGAAATAGCTAAAGAAGCTCTACGATCTCTTAGTGAAAGACAGGAGATGCTACGTGCACAGAGACCATACTACACTATAAAATTAGCTGAAAAGGCAGAATCTAAACACCAGACTAAGTACAAGGAGGCTGTGTTGTTGAGAGAACGGGAGATTGGAGCTAGGACTGCAGAGCGCTTATTGAGACAGATCGAGAAGAGTATGCGTGAGCACCGTGTAATGGATTTGATGGCCCAAGCTGAGCGAATGCAGATGTTCCTTAATGGAAAGACTCCGAGAACATTACCAGACAAAGAGGTATACTTGGATCGGTTATACAGAGCGGTTGGTGAAGGATATCTGTCACAGCATCGTCTATCTTACACTCTGAGCGAGCGAGGCAATCGACGTCGCATCGCTTTTCTCATGGGTTTGCCAGTTGGCCGACCTACTTCTTTCGATTCTGTTATGGCAAATTATCCATACAAGTTCATCGATATTCAGTATGCCACACAAAAAGTGAAGCATTCTCTCGACATGTGCGAAAATCCCACTATGAAGTGTTGGTTAATGTATGAATTGGCTCGGTTACTTTCTACACAGAAGAATTACGCTCTCGCAAAGTTTTATGCGAAACGATGCCAGAGAGAGGCTCAAGAACTGGGAAATGTCACGTGGTGGTTGAATGGCTGCTTTGTTCTGATGAGTGGCGATATGCAACAAGGCAACGCAAACGAAGTGCGTATAGAAGTGGAAGAGGCTTTCGAGATGATAAAGAAAATGCAGGACCCTGAAAGAGTGCAGGCCTTCTTGACTAAATGTGCAGAAATGTCTGCAGAAACCGCTACTGGAGACGATCGTAAGGCGATATTGGCGCGCGAGCGACAGATCCTGGGAGTGATGGACCCAGAGACGCGCGTGGAGACGCAGGTGCTGTTCAAGCGCATGTCCACGGTGCCGCCGGGCCGGCAGTTCTCCGTGCTGCCGCGCAAGGCCGATCCCTCCATGGGCGACGCGTTCTCCGAGCGCAAGCGGCGGCGCCAGCGCGGCCTCTCTGTCGTGCCCGGGCCTGAGCAAGAGTTGCCGGCCCCACCCAAGTCTGGTGTTGCGGGATTACAATTGTTTAATATTTGATTTAAATTTTAAACAATTTTTTTGGTAAGGTAACAGTCAATTAATTTGTTGCGCACAAAAATCGCACAAAGATTTATTTATTAATTTGATAAATTGTCCATTATTTTTTTATAAATTAATGAAATACTATTTTGTTTGTACGCACTTACACACTTTTTTTTATTTTAAAGTTGGTGCCTACATTAATTAGGAACATTTTTACGTAGGAAATATGGCGCAGGCAATCAAACTATTTAGGTATAATAAATACATAATTTATTTACATTATGGTAAGATTGTTATACAACAATAACTTCTCTTAATGATGGTAGTAGGGAGCCGATGAGTAAGATACAGGGGCGGCGTGCACCACGGGGGCGGAGTGGTACGTCACAGGGGCGGCGGCGTACTTGACGGGTGCGGCGTATGCGACGGGCGCAGAGTGGTAAGCTACAGGGGCCACCACCTTGGCGACGGGGGCAGAGTGGTAAGCTACAGGGGCCACCACCTTGGCGACGGGGGCGACGACCTTAGCGACGTGACCAATGGGTTCCTTGTGCACGACGGCGTTGAAACCGTTGTGGGGGTCAGCAGTGTACTCAACAGTGCGCTTGGTGCCATCGGGGTCCACCACGGAGTAGGCGCCCTTCACAACATCACCGTCGCGGGTTTCGTACTGGCTCTTGGAGTCACCAGAGTGTCCGTCATGCACATCGTAAGAGAAGCTGTACTGGGGGTTGGTGTCGTAAGCTTCAACCTTGGCGACGGGGGCAGCGTATGCCACGGGGGCCGCGATCTTGGCAACGGGGGCTGCGGCGTAGTAGGCAGGAGCAGCCTGGACGTGGCTGGTGTACGCAGGGGCGGCCTGGACGTGGCTGGTGTAGGCAAGAGGGGCAGAGTAGGAGACCTGGGCAGCAGGCAGGAGACCAGCGCTCGCCATAGCCAACAGGCAAGACAGGGCGACAAACTGTAAATAAAATAAAATTATACTAAACATATTTAAAACACGGACGACAATTTTTATTAAAATTAAAACTTATCTGTTAATTAAAGTACCTTGAATGCCATTTTGGGTAGTGATAATGTTCAACAGTGGGATAGAACTGCCGCTTACAGAGCACTGTCTCGTTTTATATTCAGCGCGCGTCCACTCATGCTCAGATTTATGTGACGTCACAAGCCCGATCCGGTAACCGAACCTCGTATACATGTGACAGTTTATTGAAACTTTCGCTTTTAATTGAGGTGGTTAACCAAGGCAAGGCCGCGGTCTTCACCGGAATGCGAGCGAGTCCTGCGCCAGCGCAAAACGGTCACCGTGCCACTTACAGTCAACCGTACGTCTATGGTAATTTGACTTTGTCAGCGCCTTTATTCCATAGTAATAAACCACCTTTTCTGCTATGGAATAATATGGCGCTTTGTAGATCAAATTTTTCGTTACTCAAATCATGTAAAATTAAGGACGAAGTGAGCTTCCAGGTACTCGAAACTACGTAAATTAAGTGCAATCAAACCGTTAAGCGTGTATTGACCTTTTCTGTACATTCGCCGCTCACAGTTACTATGCCTTGTTTCGATAAAAGATTTGAACTTGAGAGGCAACAATTAGAGATACATTTACAGTACATTTTAATCATCAATCAAATTGGGTCGTCACTGAAAAGTATTAAACATAAATCTTTGAATGCTAGAAACAAAGTTATAAAAACACATACAAAATGTATCAAAAAGCGTTTATTTACATAAATAACAATAGTATAAAAAGTTCCTAATAGTAGTAGTAAAGATATCAACAACAAAATTGTAATAATTCATCTAGAAAAAGTATGGATGTCTGGGGGCGAAGAGGGGTGCGGGCGCGGGGGCGAAAACGGGTGCTGGTGCTCTCGCGAGGATTGGGGCGGGGGCTACGACCCTCGGAGGGGCAGCGACCACCAAAGGCTCGCGGCGTACAACCGCGTTAAAGCCATTGAGGGGGTCAGCAGTGTAGTCAACAATTCTTCTAGTACCGTCGGGGTCAACGACTGAGTATGAGCCGGTGACGAGGTCGCCGTTCCTTTGTTCCTGATGACCTTTGTAGTCGCCGGTGAGGGCGTCCTGTACGTCGTATCCGTAGGAGTACTGCGGGAGGGGGTCTAGTCTTGCGAGGGGGACGGCCGGGGCTAGCACGCTCGCGCTCGCTACGCCTACTACGCAGATGAATACCACAATCTGAAACAAACAAGTGATTTGATTAAGTCGGTGTTGAATGGCATAAATTGTTGTTAATATAAAATAGTGATTAAAATTTATTAAAGTCTTAGCAACCGATTGACTTTATTAGGTACGAATAAAACACAATTTTATTTTCAGACATATCAAATGAAAAATATAATTCGTATTAAAATCAAACAATTCATTTTCAAATGACACAACCAATCAATTTCTCCTAGACGAGACGTCTACAGAATAAAATATGATGCATTAATAACGCAATAAATTCATTACACAATAATAATAAGATTGCAACATTAATATTATCACATTGTTCGCAAGTGCGTCGTCCAACGCCTTGCAACATGCTTTAGCCCTTTCTTCGTAACTAAACGCGACGGGAATGACAATACTATCAATTTATGCGCCGTTGTACGCTTGCGTTTTGTTTCACTGAATGTTAATTAAGGGTCTACTGCGTCTATGATGTTACAAGTTTAAGTATCAGCTGACATTTAATTATAATTATAGACATTTGTATTTGTGGAAAAAAAACAAAATGGTGGCGTTTTCTGCTACAAAGGTGGTTACATTCCAATTCAAGTTCTGCTTGTAATGAAAAGTAAGCAGTGTAGAATTATTAAGGTATAAAAATGATTATTTTGAAATAATAATTAATATTTCTACACTACTTACTTTTCATTATAAGCAGAACTTGAAATGGAATAGGTACATAAGTTTAGAAATATATATAGATAAGTAAAACTACCAGAATCTCAAATGTTCTTTTGAAAAAGTGCGCGCGTTGATGTCTTTTCAATTAAAATTTTACGTTCCTAATATAATAAACATCAATTTAGTTTTTCTGAGGCTTAGATTACGTCTCAAGGGATTATAACTGTTCTCTATGACAGATGTATCGATTTATCTTTTTTTTAAATTTCATAACATTTTAAAAAAAATATCTTACAACCACGGAAGCTTTAAACAAATAAATCATACAACGATCTATCGGGGTCCTAACTTCTAACTATGGAAGTTAAGGTCACAGTTGAATGTATGTTATTATTAGTCATCAATAAAAAAAATATCTCGAAACTTCAATGCCAGAAAAAATATGTAAGTAACTTAATGCGCTCACGATAAAAGGATATTTTTATATCTGCACTTGACCATGATTTTAACTTCGATGAAATCGGACCTTATAGGAAAAAAAATGAAACGAAATATTGGTGTGAACGTATTCATTGTTATGTGCAGGGGCGATCAAATCGAAAGCGTCAGAAAGAAGGCAATGTCGCAAAGCGTTCCGATATGGATCGCGTTGGTCAATCCGCGTGAGCACGGGCCCGCACGAACTAGCGATGACGGCGCGTAAGCTTAAACTTAGATAATATCGCGATAGACGATACGGCGATATACAAGTATATCACTATCTAGACATCATGGTTAAATACAGTTTGATACAAAGTCTTTTTGAGAGAAGAATCATGATGAATTCGGAAGCTTTTTGCGGCAATGATGCATCATCATTTGCCTAGCCTTTTCCCAACTTTATTGGGGTCGTCTTCCAGTCTTACCGGATGCAGCTGAATGCCAGTATTTTACATGAATCAAAGTTTTACAATAACAAAACTCGATATTTAGTTAGTGACAAGTATGAAATAAGACAAAATTCGAAATTAAAGGAAAGCTAGAAATAAGTTGTAACTGGAAATATAATAAAAAAAAATCTGACTTAAATCATGCACCTCTGCAATCAAAATATGTAATTGATATTATTTTACATAATACATGCAAAATTTAAAAAAAAATCGATATCTCACCTTGGAGTCCATGTCTGTTTGTGTGAGATAGGATGGTCACAGTCCTCGATGTGGAATGTGATTCCCGTCGGTCGCCCCTGCGTTATATATCGAGCTCCACGCAATCGGGACGTGAGGTCCATACGCACGGCTCATTGAAGAAAGTGCTTGAATTACGCGACAATCGCAAGAGTCACCGACATCGATGATTCTTGCGATACATGTTACGTTTCACGAATTCTATGCTTTCATTGATTTCACAGGCTTCCGGGTTTGATTCATCGACGAAAATTGGGTGATTTTGGGGTACTTGGTATTTGGATTCCGCCGTCTTTGTCCAGAGCCATTAGCCATTTAGGTAAAAGGTTTTAATCTAAAATGGTCACCAACCCCATCATTAACACTGAAATCAGGATATTTACTATTTGTTTTGAGTTCCCGATAATTCGGCGCTGTTACAAGCACCATGATTACGGATAACAAAACAAAACAAATAGTAAACATGCCAAATATCCCGTTTTTTTAACTTGTCATTTCTTCTACGAAGTTGTTGTTCGGTTTTTAGCACAGGCTGTGGCTTGTTATAGATTTCGAATCCTAAGTGTATGGAATAGTATTAAATAACATCTGTTATATCTCAAACCGCTTAGCTTGGTTATTACACCCATATAAAGAATAGGATACCTTGTGCTAAGCCTAAACTAATTCTTAACCTGCATAAATAATTAAGTCGCTGTATAAAAGACGATTTGAATCAAATGTGCATCATCCTCCATAATATCTGCGGCATGAATTCCTGATTATATGGGGTGCCTTGTTGATCTACCTATCACAAATGAGACTTTTTTGTGTGGAGAATCGCATCCCGGACTCTAGATTTGACAACCTTTCGTCGAATCAAAAGTAATTCAATAAAATAGTTTTTTAGGTTGCTCCACACTAAGAGTTTTGTCCTGTATCGTGGGTGCGTTTACAATCATTTAACTCACAAACAGCCAGACCCGGAACAACTATCTGTAATTCATACCGCTATTTGTTCCGTGCGGCAATCGAACACGCGACACGCAGCGCAGTAGCTAGTCGCTCAAATTAAGCTGAAGGTGAGTACGTCAAAAATCATCACTTCCTAGTGTTTTATTGGGTAGAAGCAGTGGTGGGTCAAACTCCCCAGCAACACAAATCAGTGATAATGGCGTATTGGTGATTTACTCGTTTGTCGATCTCTCACTGCTAAGGATCGGGACTACTTATACAATGCATCTCTTAGCTATGCGGTGTTCTGTAACATGGCCTACTACATGCAGTCTCCAACAACAGCAACAGCAACCTTATTGAGTCTGGTCATCTTACCATTTCTCTTTCAGCCAGCGCAAAAGCTCTTAGTCGTCTAGAAAGATGATCGTTTATCGAGCGACTGTCCGTAAAAGGTTGACATTTGACCCTTGACTTGTAGACTTAGTAGTTCATGATTTTATTAAAGAATTTAATTTAATTTTCTTTAGAAATTAGGTCAAGGGGTTTGCGTGGACAGAATATAAATGCTATTAAAATATTGTTGGCACACCATTGTTCATTGATCGACGATCGATACCAAATAGTTGACGTGATTAATGACCTTTGACACATTGATTACTTATCGAAAGGAAAAACCAATAGACAAGACACATTGTCTGCCTCGGTGGTCTAGTAGTCACGAATGCATTGCTCATCTTGAGGTTCGATTCCCAGGTTGGGCAAAGTGTTATTTGGTATGTCTTGTGGAATAGGAATTGACGTAATACCATTTTTTTGCCAAGTAAAAGTATGAGTAGTTAAATTCGTAAATTGGTTATCGATTCCGTTTTAGTAACCTCTTACTTAACAGTTGTAATGACGTCATTCCGCTAGGCATGACGGGAACTAAAATTTCAATGTCCCTAATGTGAACTCAAGTAGCGATGAACGCTGGTTGCGGACTGCAGTGCTAAGTGTCGCGCGTTCGAACCCCGCAGTTGACTGATTTGTCTTTTTGTAAGTTTTAAGAAGCGTCAACAAATAATTATAATAATGACCGTGAGTTCGAAGGTGACATAGCAACGCAAACAGTAATCAGGGACAGACGTGTGTCGCTCTGTGAGCAATCGTTGTCCATATACCGCCATCTCAAATTATAAATTGGTTGAGACCAAGAAATATTGTTTTGTGAAATAATCAACAATAAAGGGGTGAGTTAACCTTTAATTCCACCATTAATAGCTGCATAGTAGTCTATTTTGTGTTCGTTATCACTTTTACTTAAATGGTGTTAAATTACTTGTTACAGCCTACCGTCACGCCCTTTAGTTGTTGAGGATTTTGGAAATTTTCATAAGTGCACATGCCGTAACCGTATGTAACTCTTATATTTATTGTTTAATAATTGCCACCACATTATTGGTGAGAACCTACGTCAGCCGGCCGTTCTGCATTGGATTGGAAGGTTCCATGAGCGTAACGCCTGCCAAAACCTTCCTGGCGCCCTCTTAGTTGTAGTTAGGTTTAAGTAGATAAGGTCTTAGTTAATATAGTATATCTTTAGTATAGTCAATCTAGTTAAGGTTTCTCTTGTTGTTGATGGGTCACTCATTAAATTAATCATGTTTTGAAGCTGTGGAAACGCTTGTTTTTTTTCTGACAAACTACCGCCATCATTCGGTACGTAACATGGCGCCCAACGTGGGGCCCGAACCCACGACCCTGAGATTAAGAGTCTCATGCTCTACCGACTGAGCTAGCCGGGCTATGAAACTTCAGCAATTTTCTTTTGATATAATTCACAGGCCAGGCAAACTTAACATAGTTCCTGATGCCCTGTCTAGGTCAGTGGATATCAATATCTTGGAGTCAAATTTCATTAAAGTATTAGAGAAACACAAAGATAGTTGGTATCTAAATAAGGTGAATCAAATTAACGACAATCCTAACAAAAATACCAAGTGGGCAGTGTTTAAAGGTTTGCTCTTTAGAAAAGTTAATTTAAAACAGTATCCAAGCGATAGTTGCAACTGGAAATTATTTATACCGGAAAAACTTAAAGACGAAGTGTTAAAAAAGAGTCATGATGATATAAATTCTGGGCATTTGGGTGTGCGTAAAACGTTCTACAGAATAAAAAAGGACTTCTTCTGGTTTAAAATGCTAAAGGACGTTAAGAAATATGTTTGTGATTGTGAAACCTGTGCAAAATATAAGGTATCACAGCAACATCGTTTTGGACTGATGGGCCAACATAGAGATGTATCTCAACCGTGGCAGGTGATATCCTTAGACTTGATGGGCCCATTTCCCCGAAGCAAAGCAGGTAATACCATGCTATTAGTTATGACATGTTGGTTTAGTAAGTTTGTTTTACTTTTTCCATTAAGAACGGGAAAAGCAGACAAAATTTGTGAAATAGTAGAACGTCAAATATTATTATTTGGGGCACCTATGGCAATCATTTGTGATAACGGTAAACAATTCGAGTCACAACTGTTCAAAGAAGTAGCCACTAAGTATCAGACGAAATTATGGTACACACCTCTTTATCATCCCCAAAGCAATCCGACCGAACGGGTAAACAGGGTAGTAGGAACACAAATAGCAGCTAATTCGAGTGTTAAAAAACATAACGAATGGGATGTTCACTTACAAGGCATTGCACATTCCATAAATACAGCTGTACACGAGACTACAGGTTATACGCCCTCATACCTATTTCTTGGCAGAGAAGTTTCAATTTCTCCACTTGATATTTCAGCACTAGACTCGGACCCTATAGACTTGAGCAAAGACTTAAAGTGCAATTTCGAAAACGTTAATAACGATTACACGACTCGACAAAATTTGTACAAAGAGGTTCAGATGAAACTTAAAAAATCCCACAATAACAGCAGCAAATACTATAACAAGAATTATAGACCGGCAACATTTAGAGAAGGGGAATATGTGTGGAAGAAAACCAAGAATTTATCTAAAGCAAGCAATAAATTCATGGCCAAACTCGCACCAAAGTTTGAAAAAGTCAAAATTGTACAAAAAATCTCTAATAATGTGTATCGACTGCAAAACTTGCAGGGCAAGAACTTAGGTATTTGGCATGCAAACGACTTAAAAAGATAAAAAAAAAATAAGTTTTTTTTTCTTTTGGGAGGGGAATATTTGTAATGACGTCATTCCGCTAGGCATGACGGGAACTAAAATTTCAATGTCCCTAATGTGAACTCAAGTAGCGATGAACGCTGGTTGCGGACTGCAGTGCTAAGTGTCGCGCGTTCGAACCCCGCAGTTGACTGATTTGTCTTTTTGTAAGTTTTAAGAAGCGTCAACAAATAATTATAATAATGACCGTGAGTTCGAAGGTGACATAGCAACGCAAACAGTAATCAGGGACAGACGTGTGTCGCTCTGTGAGCAATCGTTGTCCACATACCGCCATCTCAAATTATAAATTGGTTGAGACCAAGAAATATTGTTTTGTGAAATAATCAACAATAAAGGGGTGAGTTAACCTTTAATTCCACCATTAATAGCTGCATAGTAGTCTATTTTGTGTTCGTTATCACTTTTACTTAAATGGTGTTAAATTACTTGTTACAGCCTACCGTCACGCCCTTTAGTTGTTGAGGATTTTGGAAATTTTCATAAGTGCACATGCCGTAACCGTATGTAACTCTTATATTTATTGTTTAATAATTGCCACCACATTATTGGTGAGAACCTACGTCAGCCGGCCGTTCTGCATTGGATTGGAAGGTTCCATGAGCGTAACGCCTGCCAAAACCTTCCTGGCGCCCTCTTAGTTGTAGTTAGGTTTAAGTAGATAAGGTCTTAGTTAATATAGTATATCTTTAGTATAGTCAATCTAGTTAAGGTTTCTCTTGTTGTTGATGGGTCACTCATTAAATTAATCATGTTTTGAAGCTGTGGAAACGCTTGTTTTTTTTCTGACAAACTACCGCCATCATTCGGTACGTAACACAGTTTCGTTTGTATGTATCGATAATTGAATATGGCATATTACAAATGCGTGTTGTAGACTTGTGGACGCATACGCATATTTCATTTTAAAGTGTTGATTAATATTTTGGTGTCATTGCTTCGGGCAGGGCAGGCTACCGCCGTTTCATTGAGACAGGGCCCCACGAGTCACAGGGGCCCCCGACGTAAACAGGAAAATAACCACAAAGTCTTCCCACAACGTCAAATTCTTGTTGATAAGTAATGAAAATTTTAACTATCGCAGCCGAAAAGCTCCAAATTTTCGAGCTTGCTACGCTCGCTCTTCAATGAAGACTGCAGTTAATCCGGTCTAGAAAATTTAAATCTTTCGAACTCACTTTGCTCGATTTTACATAAACACACACACTTGGTGCGATCCAGGACGCTCTAGAGCTAGAGGTCGCTTGATATGGAAAAAAGACCGATCTTTTCAATGAAAACTTAACCTATGCGAGCCTCGGTCGAGGCTACAAAGTTTTCTTTCTCACTTCACTCGCTCTTGCATTATCTTAGTAAAATCAATGACAGCTTGCAAAAATCTTACTTCATTATCTTCTTTTTAAGCTTCGTTGCACTGGGTTCAAAGGGCCCCAAAAAAGATTGATCCATGGCCCCATTAGGACTACGCCACTGGCTCCGGGTGTACTAAACAAAAGTGCAAACAGTTTATCCTGAAGTTTCCCAAATATTCGTACTAATACCTTCCATTGAAGAAAGTAACTAATATCTCTATGCTAAACACAGTTCTTATCATTGTGAATTAGAATTATGATGGTAACAACTTCTTTGTTTTCCAGTACATGAATAAAAAACATCAAGTGAACGGAACCAAACGGAAGTCTGACACCCGATCTTAGTAGCACTAAATATTACATAAGTTCCTTTCCGTGGCTTGGTCACTGATTTTACTCTCAATTGGGACAAGTTCATAATGATTGTAAGTAGATGGAATTTTAAAGGTAGAAGTCGGTGATTGACTATTATAGCAACAAAACGGTGATCTGCGGTAATGAATCCGTACTTTATAAATGAAAGAGCTACTCAATTCGATCGGTTTGTTATGTTTTCAGAAGAATTCAGATTAATTTGCATTATGTAGAGCGTATGTTTTAAATAAATATTCTACATGACACATTAGATATGCGAACCGATCACTTTTCCGAATTATGTTTGTTCGAATTTCATTTTACCGAAAACAATTGACCGACGTCTCTTTTGCTGTATGCGTTATTTGACATATTTTTAGATCATCGAAGTATCATGTGTCAAATGTATTATTTTACCGAACCTAATTTCGCCGATTTGCAAAATAACTTTTTGCTATTAACCAAAGCTTCTTTTGAACTTTTTTCATTTGCCATATTTTCACCACACCGAAACAACATTTTACGGAATATTATTTGGTCATAAATATATAGCCGGTTACTTGGTAGCGTTTTCAATATTAAATTAAAATAGTATCATAAAAAGTCAAAATGTTGTACTTCAAAATTTTGTGACAGAAACTAATCGCTGCATAACCGACTTCACGCAGTCTTGTCTGCCCTACCCCTAAAGTGTAATTTAAGCCCACCTAGGCGCGGAGGGGTGGGGCGGCCCGCGAGCTGAGGAGCAGGTGGTTTGAAGGCCCATCGCCGCGGCTGAGGCCTGGCCAGCAAGCCGAAGCTGCGGGTGGTAAGCGTTAAAACTATCTGCGAGACTAAATATTTCAAAGAAAGCGTCAAATAAAAAAGCGCGAGCAACGATTATTTTTGCTTGTCTTCTTGATTTATACATCACCATCTTAATTACTAATTCAGCCACAGATTTAACAACTCACCAGCATTTTACGTTTTACAGCATGTATTTACGATTCTCTAAAAAATGTATTTTAGGCATCAACTCAAAAACTTAAATATAACTTAGCATGTAAAATAATACATCGTATTCTTTTAATATGAAAATAACAACTGCCACTGGCCGCTGCCACCAATGAGAGGATGGCGGGGTCTTGTGAGCGAGCGAAGTAGGCGAACTAAGACCCCGCCATCCAATTCGTGTTAGGTTATTTTAAACCATGCAGATAGAAATATGAGCCCTGCGTAACGGGGCTACGTCCACTAGCCTATCACAAAACTTAGAACTATAGGTAAATTTAAACACTAATAAAAAGAGCCTATTCTACACAAACAAAATGCTACGATTGTTTTGTTTCTTGTATTTAGTGGCTATAGGTAATTATTTGATGATTATTTTAGGTACATTTTATGACCAATAAATTTTAAGACGTGATATGAATTAGTTATACATTTTTAAACGTATGAAGTTATAAAATCAGATATCGATAGAATTACTTTATAGATGTCATATATAGTTTTTAAGAAGCTTACTACTTGAATACATATCACAAATATAGACGCTATAAAAGAAAACCATGCTGAGATGTATTTACAGTAGCTGACATCAATGATATATGGTGGCTGAGTTAGTAATTTAGAAAGGACAAGTTATTTTTTTGGACTACAAAAATGCTATTAAATAGAAGTTGGTTTAATTACTACCCATTTTAAAATACTTTTTAGATAATGCTCAGTTTCATTAGAACACTAGGCATTTAAGTCACCTTGTGTGAATACAGTCGCTCATTTGGTGAAGAAACCAGGTAAAAATGTAATTTAAAAAAATAAAATATATTATTTCTCAAACATATATTTTCATTTTGTAAAAAGTAACAAAACTAACTAAAACTAGTAGTATGTACAAATCAAGTCTTTAGTGGTTTGTTAGCGTCCATTTGTCAGGGTTTTAAATGATTCGAGGATCTACCAGGCAGCGTTGTACGCAGCGGCAGGGTAGGCATTGTACGCGGCAGCAACCGGGGCGGGGTAAGCATTGTACGCGGCAGCAACCGGGGCGGGGTAAGCAGAGTACGCGGCCGCTACTGGAGCTGTGTAGGCAGCTCTGTAGGCACCTGCTACAGGTGCGGCGGCGTAGCGAGCGTAGACTGGGGCAGGGGCAGCAACTGCTGCGGCTACGGGTGCAGCGGCGTAGCGGGCGGCTACGGGAGCAGCGGCATAACGAGCGTAGACGGGGGCAGGGGCAGCAACTGCTGCGGCTACGGGAGCAGCAGCGTAGCGGGCGGCTACGACGGGGGCGGCTACGGGAGCGGTGGCGTAGCGGGCGTAGACTGGGGCAGGAGCGGCGATGGGAGCAGCCGCGTATCTAGCAGCAGTGACAACTGGAGCGGGCTGAGCCACGGCCACAGGAGCAGCAGCGTACCGGGCAGCCACCACCGCAGGCTCAGCCACGAAAGCGGGTGCGGCCGCCACCAGCGGTTCCTTGCGCACCACCGCGTTGAATCCGTTCACTGAGTCGGCGGAGTAGTCCACGACGCGGCGCGTGCCGTCGGGCTCCACCAGCGAGTACTGTCCCTGCACCAGGTCTCCGTTGCGCTGCTCGGTCTGGCTCTTGTAGTCACCGGTGAGAGAGTCCGCCACGTTGTATCCAAAGTTGTACTGTGGTGCTGGGTCGAATTCTTCCAGTCTGGCGGCGACGGGGCCGGCCGCGTATGCGACGGGAGCAGCGGCGAAGGCTGCGGGCACCGCGCTGCCTTGAGCGAGCGCTAGGAAGCAGGAGAGAACTACCAACTGAAAATAAAAGTGGAAAAACATTACAATATTAGTTTACAACTTTGCAAAAAAAAAACAACGCACCGCGGGAGACATTGACTCTTGAGTCATACAATCCCATTGCTTTCAAACAGTGCTATTGCTTTCGATTAATGCTTTTTCGCACTTAAATGTGTTAAATCCGCATTCATATGGTAAATAGCCTTTCAGAGGATTTATTTTCACATTTTTATCACTTTTCAAGATTATCACTTTTCACCCTCACTGTTACACTTCACAGTCGCACTGCGTTCCGTACCTTGAATGCCATTTTTGCTGTTTGTTGCTGAGTTGTGTTCGGGGATGCTTAGAGCTGTGAACTGTACCCTTAGTTAGAGTCTGAGAGGCTTTATAGTAGTTGGTAGAACGCTTGCCTCATCCTGGTGGCATCTCCAAATTTGAATATATTCAAGTACGCACGTACGACGCGGCCGCGCGCCAGCGTGCGCGCAACGCGGGGACGGCCATGGTAGAACAATGCTATGTGAGGGAAAATTAAAAATGTACTTAATTGCTTCTAACTATATTTCACTGTATCATTACATAAGTGACTGTATCACATAACAAAAGGACTTATTTTTAGATGGGTAATAATGAATTTATTACATGTATGCTACCTTTACAAGTCATGTCCGGTGACTTTGTGATTGCTTAGGTAGACAGTGACGCACGCTGTTGAGCAATTATCGATACAATCGGTTTATGGGTAGGTTGTCTATTAGGCCTCTGAAGTGTCGATCACAGTCCCCAACTGGGACACAACAAATACTCTAAAGATCAAAGGATCAACTGGCTAAGGAACGAATAGTTGAAAACAGATGTCCGCATAACAGCTGAGGGGCTAAGAAAACCTTCACGCTACTTTATTCGTTGTCAATTTTAATGTACCTACATTGTTAAGTCACCATCTCGTATTACAAGTTGTTTACTTAGTCTATTGGCAGAGAAATAGATAAACCTAGACAATGTAGTGGACGAACACTCATTTATTTATTTTCATTGACATTCATAAATGCACTCCACGTCCCCGAAATAAAACGCACAAGCTTAAACAATGGTCCTGACCGTCAAGCAAGAACTATGAATGTATTTAATAATTAGATCTCTTTAATTGTCCATAATACAAGGAAATAAGACAATCTATTTGTTCAGGCACACCCCATTTTTATTCATTTGATCATACTGAAAGTTGAATTTTATTAAATAGAGATGGATAATTGCAAATGTGCCATTTAGAGAATTGGCCATTCAGAGAATTAGGCTTTTAGAGAATTGGCCATTCTGAGAATTAGGCTTTTAGAGAATTGGCCATTTTGAGAATTAGGCTTTTAGAGAATTGGCCATTTTGAGAATTAGGCTTTTAGATAATTGGCCATTTTGAGAACTAGTCCTTTTGCGACTCAGTTGCCATTTTGAGAATTAGGCATTCTGCGCCTAAACCTTGTCTACAATGAGAAAATCGTAGGAAATCATAGTTGAAAAACAACTTTCAGTGTTGATGTAATATATCATGAGGTTTTAAAAATAATTGTGTCTGATACCGCAGCAGCCAGAAATAGATGCTATAGCCACTAAAAGCTGTTGTCTGAATACCATTAACGACATCCTAGTCATTCCATCCATTAATGCAAGCACGGTTGGCGCTGTGGCTGAGCGATTGACTGCTGCGCTGCGTGTCGAGGGTTCGATCCCAGCACGAAACAAACATTACAATGGCCTACATATCGATCTTCTGGCTGTTTGTGTATGTGAATTATTAAATGTTTGTAAAAGATAAGGAGAAATTTCTAGTGAGAGGAAACATAAAAAAAAATATGTAGTACAGGAGTAGCTCGGTAGCAGCAGTAAAGGTTATAGTGCCACTAGCTAGATTATACATATTGGTCTAGTAGTCACAAGCCTTAATGCTGAGCTTAGGGTCTCGGGTTTTATTCCCAAGTCGGGTAGTTTTGTTGGGATTTTCCGTCAGAACTTTTTAGTTGCAATCCGGAGTCTTGATTTGTGCCCGGTTGAGGACAATAGGCTTGCTCCCTATTACATAACTGTTTCCTAAGTTTTCAGGGATTACATACATGATTTTAAATAAATGTGTATGCATAAACTCCTCCAAAAATACCACACAGATTACACGTTGGCACCAACCAAAGCCATGTAGCAATGGATAGCGTTGAATTAAAGATAAGGACATCGTGTAACCCATACATTGTTACCCCATTATTTCATTAGAACCATTACCTACATGTATGACCGATTCATTGAAAAAGTTGGTCGTATTTTGCAACTGTCCTGAGTGCCTAGATAAAATGGTCTCTAAGGAAAATTCAAAAACTTAGGTATTATATAAGCTAAGGAAAACTTAGGTCTCCCCGTTGAAATTCGTTGTAGTAATACGAAACGCTTTGAAAGCCATAGCCCTCTCTGTGCCCTCCAGTGGTCATTCAATCACCCGCTCAAAAGTCTCAATGACCGCACTAAGACACAATAGTGAAACAATTACCAGATCTAGGACACAACTGCGCATATACACTCAAAGTCTGGAATCGCCAACACGCAACAAGCATACTTAGTGGCCTGCTCGTTTTGTTTCTGCGTTCAAATGGCCTTATATATAGGAAATCTGTGGAACAACACCTTGAATTTATGCTAGCCTAGTACTTGTTAGTGGGTTTTCAATGTAAGAAAGAAATAAGAAATAATTTATTTTTAAAAGTATTACAAAAAAGTGTACATTTAGGCGCAGTAGTATTATTTTTCATACAATGGTATAGTTAGTACTTATAAGTAAATTATAACTAAAACATATTCAAAAGTTGCAAGTAATGATAGTTCAATTCAGATGTTTGGTAGCGACCTGCCCGAACCAGGTTTATACAATAAACCTGTGTTTCAGGCAATCACTTTACATAGCACAATTTAATTGAGACGTTAAAATTATAAAATAAAATTAATCTATTAACAACTATAAGTATAATCAAATTGGTACAAAAGAAAAAACACTAAAACTAGCTAATTAAGTAAATATGTACAAATATATACGAGAGGATAACATAATCATACTACAACTTCTAGAAGTTTTTCTGTATCTGTGAGAAAAACTTCTAGAAGTTGTAGTATTATTATGTTATCCATTATTATGTATTTTTAATAAAATAACTTTTTTGCAAAAAAAAAAAATTACTGGAGTTAAATTTATTTTTCAAATTTTGTTTTTGAAGCCGGTTTAATGTTTTTGCAAAAAGTTTTTTTAATTTGCCATTTTTTGTTGAAACATCCTATATTCGCTATGAATTTATTTTACATTGTTAACAATACATGTCATGGTAATGGACCCCCAATAAAATGGAACTTAGAATTTTATTATTAGTACTTTCGGACTGTTGGTGTACTGTACAAATCTGCGTACTACAGAAAGTTTCTACATTAAAGTACCGCCACTACCATATGACGTATAGATACTAAAGGCTTTGAAGGTGGTTTGCGTAAGAAGTTGAGCGCTCTCATCGTCACGAATCTTGTAAGTGCTACCGGCACGGGCAGCTCTGGCAATCCCGTTCTCTTTGATTTGTTCTCGGCGGGAATTAAACCCATGACCAGTAATGCTCCAATAGCACCCGTGTCTAAAAAAATACCAATCAGTACAGTCATCATCATCACCCTATTATGTTCCCACTGCTGGTACACAGGCCTCCTCTCTATGAGAGGGAGTGGGCTGTAATCCACCACGCGGGCCCAGTGCGGGTTGGTAGATGTCACATGTCTTCGAATTTTTAGATCTAGGACATGCCGGTTTCCTCACGATGTTTTCCTTCACCGTTTTGAGAGCAGCGGTAATTAAATAAATTACACAAAGTAATGCGCCTGCCTGGATTCGAACCCACGGCTTACTGCTCGTAAGTCGAGGCTGCCACCACTGGGCCACCGCTGCTCCCAGTACAGTATCATCTGGTTTTGTATGACTGATTGCCTGCCTTCTCCAACCTATAGTGTGCCTTCAATCAATTATTTGTAAGCTTTACTTATCTACCTGCACCTGATTGAGATTTTCACAAATGATTAACCATTAACCCAAGTCTTTAATCAAGTTTACTATACACAAGCAGTCGAAACAAATGTCGTGATATGCTACGTATATCAGGAAAGTGGGAATAGGCACGGTTTTCAAACAAAATCCCGTGCACACGATGACCACATCTGTTTAACACCTTTACTCCTATAAGTCCGCACAAATAGTTAGCGGACCAATAGTAGCAAAACAAAAAAAAATGAATGTGACCCTTTTTAAAAATAACATATTTTTAAAAAGGGTCACGTATTTTATAATTAAAAAATCTCAGGCTCAGTTAATGATCCCAGATGTTTGACCACCGTTTTTCAAGCAATAGGAATAAGACAAAAAGGGACCAAGGAATAGAAACATTTTAACTGTTTTAACGCTGCAAGCAAGGATAGTCCTTACCGTGGTCCGATACCCAGTTAGTTGATAGTACATACGTCGCATTAGCTAGGTATAACGTAAAACAAATCAATTATGTTCGCTACATTGGCGATGAATTCACGGCCATTAGATAAAAGGGTTTGCTTAGTGAGCTGTCACAGCTGCATACCAGAACGGTCGCATGTTTTAGGCTATGCCCTTTACATAAGACAGAGAGCTAAGTATACTGGACAAAGCGACCCCAAAAATACCTAATGTTCAGTGGGACTATGAACATTACAGGCGGTCAAAATTAATTAATTTGGCAGATCCAATCTTGCTACAAGTAGTTGGGATTTTAACAGCGGGGAACCTACCAAGTGACAGTAGATACAGTCGCAGCTACAGTTAGGTTAGCGACGATTTTTTGTTGCCTTTGCAAGTGAGTATTAGCTTTGAACCAGGTTACTACTCGTGTTGTATGCGTAGTAACCTGATTCATTCATTCGTGGATCAATCCTAAAGTCGTGTAAAACTCATAGCGGCAACCTACCGGAGTTTTTGAATAAGTTCACCTATTATTGCACATTTCTACGAAGTTTCCCGTCAGCTGTCACTAAAAAGTTGCGAAAAGGTAATTGCATACAAATGTTAATAAATGGCTCTGTATGGTGTCGGACGTAAAGAATAGCACCATCCCATATCTTCCCGTGGGTGTCGTAAGAGGCGACTAAGGGACTTAGCAGAGAATGGGCAGCAGCGTTCTCTGTGCTGTTGTAACAACCGTACTGCGATCGCCAACCCGCCTGCCAAGCGTGGCGATTATGGCAAAACCCCCCAAAATGCCAATGTGGCGACACTTGGGGGAGGCCTGTGTCCGGCAGTGGACGTCTTTTGGGCTGAAATGATGAAATGATGTTAATAAATGCGTAAGTACTTTCTTAGTGAAAAGTGAGGAGTGGGTTCCTATTACAGAAGATGGTGAAGATGATAATTATGATAATTACCGAAGCGTGTGTATCCTGCGTGTGTGTCCTAGATCTGTTACTCTCTGAGTGATTAATATGCTGTTGCTCTGTTGTACAGACAACAGAGCAACAGCATATTAATAACTCGAATATTATAAGGGAACTTCACATTGTTATTGTTAATTGCAGTAGGATGTAAAAGTACAATCCTGTTCATTTATTGTGTTGTTGGAATTATTAGCCAATTTGCGAGTGTCAGTAGATGTGGTATGTTTGTATTGGTCTATTTTGAAAAACATCGATAAAAAAATTGTTTTGATGTGTAGGGATGCATCCTTGTGACAGTCACAAGGGCGCTTCAAATAAGCGCGCATAAATGAGTACAATCATTAGCTTTTGCTCCACAAAAACAAACATTTAAAATCTCATAAATTTATTTCATGTCGTAAAAAAAGAATAATAGTAAAAACTAGTCGTGTATATACAAATCAAGTCTTTAGAGGTATAGAGGCATCATTTAGTCAGAGTATGGCATTCAAGGGTAGCGGTATCCAGGGGTGGCGGGTTCCACGAGTTTGGCGGGAGCAGCGCGCGCTGTGGACAACACGGGGGCGACCGCCGTGGGAGCGGGCGCGGCAGCCACGCGAGCTGTGTACGCGGCTGCTACGGGGGTGTTGTATGCCACCGGTGCGGTGTAGGCAGCGGCTACTTGGGTAGCGTAGGGGGCAGAGTAGGCGGTGAACGGACCAGTGTACGCGGTTAATGGTGCGGTGTATGCGGCGACTGGAGAAGTGTACCCCGCGGTGTAAGCAGCCGTCACGGCAGGAGTGGCATAACGTTGTGCTACGACGGGTGCAGCTGCGTAGCGGGCGTACACCGGGGCAGGAGCGGCGGCTACGGGCGCAGTTGCTACGGGAGCGGCAGCGTAGCGAGCGGTTACGACAGGGGCGGCTACTGGAGCGGCGGCATAGCGGGCGTAGACTGGGGCAGGGGCAGCTACGGGAGCTGCAGCGTAGCGGGCGTAGACTGGAGCAGGAGCAGCGACAGGAGCGGCGGCGTAGCGGGCGAAGGCGGGAGCAGCCGCAAATCTCGCAGTGGTGACAACTGGGGCAGGCTGAGCTACGGCCACGGGAGCGGCCGCGTACCGGGCAGGCACCACCGCAGGCTCAGCCACGACGGCGGGCGCGGCCGCCACCAGAGGCTCGTTGCGCACCACCGCGTTAAACCCGTTCACAGAGTCGGCGGAGTAGTCCACAACACGGCGCGTGCCGTCGGGCTCCACCAGCGAGTACTGTCCCTGCACCAGGTCTCCGTTGCGCTGCTCGGTCTGACTCTTGTAGTCACCGGTGAGAGAGTCCGCCACGTTGTATCCAAAGTTGTACTGCGGGAAAGGGTCGAATTCCTCGAGCCTGGCTGCGACGGGGGCAGGCGCCGCGTATGTGACTGCGGGCACTCCGCTGCCGTGAGCGACAGCCAGGAGGCAGGAGAGGATCATCAACTGAAATAGAAAATGATAATTTGTTATGAGAAATCCTGTTTCTTTTTTGCACGACGATAACTTATCGAGTTTCCAGTATTCTAAATTATTTTGATCACTTTTTAGTATTTTTATCACTGTTTCACAATCACTGTTAATACACTTCACAGATCGCACTGCGCTCCGTACCTTGAATGCCATGTCTGTTGTTTGTTGCTGACTTGTGTTCAGGGGTGAGTAAAGCTGTGAACTGTACCCTTAGTTAGTGTCTAACAGCATTTATAGTAGTTGTTGGAACGCTTGCCTCATCCTGGTGGCATCTCCAAATTTAAATATATTCAAGTACGCACGTACGAGCGGCCGATGGGACGACTGGACAATGCCACGTAAACAATGCGGCTACTTGCAACACACTTGGCCTATGAAACATCGCGGTCACACCGATTCTTCGCTCAATTCACAAATAACGTGTTTTTCAGGATTTTTGTTTGCTGATCTTCACGGTTAATGCCGCTTAAAGAGATCATACTCGTGAAATAAAACAAGGATTACATAATGATGGGTGATAAGAATATTTTTGCTTGAATAAAGTGATGTAAGCTTAGAGGCTCAAGGTTTCTAATGCATATTGAACATGTATTGGCGCTTACTCATTGTACTGTAATTAGTCACGGTGTGTTAGTGACGACAGTGGCCGTGATTAACAATTTCAGTATTCTATCCAACCTGAGGAATTCACTTTTATATTATTATCTAGCTTATGTTATCTTTTGTAAATCATTCCTACTTTCCCTATGATAATGATGGAGGTATTGAATCATTCCTAGATTTGTTAGGATTATCTTTCCTGGACCACAACACGATATCGTCTCTGATATCTTGGCTGATGGTAACAGTGTCATGTATCCCAGACGTAAGTCACCCTAACCACGGTATATCAAAGATATTATACTCTTGTGATTCAAGTATGCTGCAATAGCTTGAGATTGGCTTGAGCTCGTGGCTAGACAGTAACAGCCGCACTAGGCGATCTTTAAGGTTAAGCCGTGCTTGCCGAGGTTGGTCCTTGGATGGGTGTCCATAATTAAATGCCGAGTTTCCTCCGTGGCTGGGAAAGCACGTTAAGCCGTTGGTCCCGGATGTCATTTGTAGATCTTTGACAGTCGTTACAAGTAGTCAGAAGCTAAAAATCTGACATCCAGTATTACTAAGGGGTATCGTTTTACCCAGTTACTGGGTTGTGAAGGTCAGATAGGCAATAACTTCATGCAAAATACTAGTACTCAGCTCCATCCGGTTAGACTTGAAGCCAACAAGATAGTCTGGGAAAAGGCTAGACAGATGATGATTTTCCAAAAAGCACAAAACCTGCTTACTGTGAGACTCTTTTGCAAATTAACAAACATGTTGTGTCGTCACTCGTTCTTTACAAATCAGTCTAAACAGCAATAATGTTCTAGTTTAGTTCGGCGTGCACATTCGTGGATAGTCGCCGCCATTTCAAACAGGCTTGTTGTCGTCGGACACAAAACTTGTTACATTACGAAATAACATGTGTACACAAATAAATTGCATCCTTTGCAATGAAAAAACTAGTCTGTACACTGTACAAGTTTGATCTAATGTCTCTATTTCTGTGAACTAGAAAATGTTTCTAGGGTCACGTATTCGAGGCTTCGAGGCTGAC
This sequence comes from Cerastis rubricosa, assembly GCA_949152445.1. Taxonomy (NCBI): domain Eukaryota; kingdom Metazoa; phylum Arthropoda; class Insecta; order Lepidoptera; family Noctuidae; genus Cerastis; species Cerastis rubricosa. Next base: position 10,439,379 of record OX424547.1, read on the forward strand.
ATATAACTCTGTTTCGGAAATAGCTAATTTTCATAATAAAGGTTGATGATATGTATGTGTTTGCACACTGCTCTTAAAATGCATTGATTTCTAAAAGGATTTCAAGTTTGCAAACTACATAATTTCGGGCAACCGAAAATGAATACAGACAGACAGACACAAAAACGTTAAAATTCTTTCAACTGCAACGGTTTGTAAGACTCTCCTATTATATTTAGTCTACCTCATTAGTATGACAAAGACCACTTTTCTTAGGTGAATGTATTCGCAAGGACGGAGGTCGTGCACTATTTTGACTGACGCCTAATAGACGTCGTTAGTCCGCGACAAAGTGTGGCACACCATATTAATCTTTGTTTTGTCCTGAAGCAAAATTGTACCAACGACGAAACATATTTTACGAGCTTGGCTTGATGTTTCAATTTGGCGAGTAAAGTTGGCAATTTCTGTCTTAGATGAAACTGTTGTGTCAAGCAATACCGGAATGGAAATAATTAAGATTTTCAGTTTAGTAATTTTGAGAAAATGTATGCAGTCCATGGTATTCAGCTGAATCCGGTGAGGTTGGAAGCCAACCCAATATATGTAGTTGGGAAAACGGTAGGCAGATGATGATGATGATGATGAATGCAGTCTGCCAATGTGCTGATCAAATGTTAATAAATTAATTTCATCATCTTCCTAACCTTTTCCCTAACTTTCTTGGGGTCGGCTTCCAGTCTGCACCCGATGCAGCTGAGTGCCAGTATTTTACATGAAGCGATTGCCTATCGAACTTCCACAACCCAGTAACTGGGCATTACGATACCCCTTGGAAAGACTGGATGTCAGACTTTTGGCTTCTGACTACTCGTAACGACTTTCAAAAGTCTACAAATGACAGCAGGGACCAACGGCAACGTAGGAAACTTGGTATGTCTAATTATGGTCATCCACGGACCAACAAATCCTCGGCCAGCACGGCTTAACCTTCAAGATCGACCCGTGCGGCTTTTGTTATTTAGCCACGAGCTCCTTTATAATCATTAATAAAGGCGTGACTCTTTGCCAATTTTGTGTCGAGTAATTTATTATTTGAGAGTCGTAGTGGAGTGAATATGAAAAATATGTAAGTATTTAGCATTTTATACAGATTTTTCATTTCGATTTCTTTCCCGCATAGTACAACAAGCATTACAAGTTTTACAAATTCCCAATACATTCTATTATTCTCGTTAACTGCGACACACTCATAAATACATGTTTCCGATATCTTAAGACCTTTTCACAATCAATAATTGGAGATAATGCAATATCTACGCATTATTTCACTGCTACACAAACCAAAGGCAACCTCCATCGTCCACCCTTGAACTACCCTCGCCAGGCAGCGGTGGCGCAGCTCATGAAAATGCGCGCGACGGCGATGGCGGCCATTTTCCTAGCATCGCACGCGCGTCCTTCACAAGGTTGCCAATTGTTGCGCAACCTGGCGCGTGCGAGGCGCGGCCTGCCAAAGTGCGCGCGCCGACACTCGGCAGTTGATGGTGAGAGATGACTGGTGTGTTGCAGAGGAGCGATCAGAATGAAGAAAATAAACACTATCAGTGCTGGCATTCTACATAGTCAGAGTAAAAAATTTAAACAACATAAATTCTGAGGCCCTAAGCACGTAACGTTAATACGTCGATTTTTTAATCGAAAATACATAACAGCAGTTTAGTTAAATTGTTTGCAATCAGTATCATCCATACATATTAATAAATTGTTAAAATTATGAAAATTTTATTTGTGGAACGAGTATTTTTATTTAAAAATCGACGTGTTTACGTAACGAAAAATGTCAAAACTCGTGCTAGGGCCGTGAGTGAGCTGAAATCGAAGAAAGAAGGGGGTTTCACGAATGAAATTGCGAGTAATGAAGATGAGGACATTTTGCGGCAACCTTAATAAAACTAAGTTATTGCCTGGTTCACGTTATTCCAGTATAGTGATTTAACCCAGCGCTGAATTACAACTGGGATATTCTTAACATGCCCGTGCACTGGATCCAATGAGAGATCCAGCGGTCTAGTTTTCATTGACTGGGATGGAAAGGACGCGGCCTGCGGCCATCGTGCTGGATTAAACATTGAACGGTAAACATGCATTGTTTTTAATACTCACCCATTCCTAATAATGAATGGAATGACTGGAATAATGTGAACCGGGTCTAAAGGTAGGTCAAATTATGAAATGAGCTGAAAAAGTAATTAAAAATACCCGTCAATAAATCTCAGACCATTGCGTTTTAACTTGACTGCAATCAATCTCTAGCGAGTTTGGGAACACTTACTAAAGGCAAGCTTATCAAAACCAAACTAGTCTTCCGAAGCATCACACGTAGTCACACGTTACGTTTCAAGATCACAGTACTGCATAAATAACTCTAGCTAACTATGTCGAAACTTAGGAAATCCCTATGTCCAGTATTCTTCGAATACTATGTACTTGGAGTAATTGTTACCCTGTATTCACTATAGTATAGTGCATCATGACAATCATGACTTGAGCCTGATAATATGCCAACAATAACTGGCTGTAGCAATACGTCACTGGTGGGATTTTTTTGTTGCTTTATCTTTTTCTACCTTTTGTAGTAAGCAACGACTTTTTGTCGGGCCTACGCTGTCCTCCCATACTTAAGTACTAACGCTGTTGCATTCAAATATTGTAAAACCAAATGATTTTAAAAGAGTAACCATGGGGTTTCTTGCCGGTTCTTCACCATAGGAAACGACCAACGCATACCGTTCACCTTTTGTCGACGTTTTATAAGTGCCCATATAGGCCTATGTAAAATAAAATATTTTGCTTTTGGTGCCAATACGTACACACCCAAAGTCTGAATTTATTGTCATCATCATCATCATACACCTGAACTAATCCCAATTTATTAGGGTGGGCACTGCATGTCTTCTTCTCCAAAACTTTCCTATGACTCGTCATCTCAGCCTTCTTTTTAACCGTATCATCTTTCAGACAGTCCAATCATTTCTTTGTATTAATCTATGTATTGTAATAAAGTTAATTAGAGGCATAGATTTTTGAATTACGATGCATGATTACTCACTTGTTATAAAATCCAGCTCAATATGTTAGCACCAGTGCCATAATGTATGATCAGTATGATCACACATGAATACCTACAGTTTTATTACCTACTGTCATTTGGCCACAAAACTTACGGGGACAACCTTTAAGTACTTTGGCTAATAAATATAATTTACACCTTTAACATTGATATTACAGTTATTACGTAAATTATAAAATAGCAGTCATCTTAAATAAGTCGTCTGAAGCAATAAGGTTCGACATTGCGTTCATTTATTATAATGAATTCGATTTGTTCTCGACGCAGTGTTGGACTCCTTGCATGTGACCTTTTCAGCGCGTGCGTTGAATATACCTGACCTTTTACTACTGTCAAACCAACACACGTAGTAATATTGGGACATATGTTTTATAACTGTATCTTATCGATAGCGCCTCAGACTCACCTGTGGTGCTAACATTTTGGGACTCCCTTCAATCATTTGCAGTCAGCCCCAAAATGTAATTTCATAAATGTAACGTCGTGGTCATAAAACTTCTTGTTAAAAACACTACAAGTCTATGGAATTGGACTTGGATACTTGAAGACCACTACCGATGATGTAAAGATAATTAAAAAAATATTAATACGATTTACAACGCTCGTTGATGTCTTTTCAACGCACAATTAACGGGAAAATTATGATCAATTAATTCTTTATTTAATTTATTTGCTATGCTCTGCAAATCCTTCAAATAATATTAAATAATTTTATTCATACTTTTTTATATTCAAATCTATGCTAATTTGAAAATTTTCTTTGAAATGCAGTTCTGAACGAATCGTCATTAATCACAAATTTTGCATTGATTTGAAATTTTGAATGTATTTTGTTCCGGGATTAACCTCTTCGATGAACCCACCAATCTAAGGGAAACCGGTATCAGCCCAGAACTCTTAACACGACGATGTATTTACGTCTCTTACTTAGATTTTATTTACTAACACAAATTGTATTTAATCGTATGTATGTTAAGTCTGTAAGGTATAAATCTATGGGTTAAAGTTGCCTGAAAATAAATGTATTTTGTTATTGTTGTTTGTTGTTAACTTACTGGGCAACCTACAAATTGTACACTCTTTTTACGAGGTTTTATTAAAATATTGACCTCGATTGGCTATTTAAAATGTGGGAAGCGTTCGTTCTGCAAGAACCGTTTAAAGAGAAGCATTCAGTGTTTTTTTTTTTTTTAATGTAACTCCATAGTTCTTAGAAGTGTGAAAAGTCCTTGGTTTAATATGGCGTCATATATGGCGGGTTTTTCGGACTTTAGGTGTTGTTCCGCAAAACCAAACTAAATAAAACAAAACAAAAAGGTCAATGTTATTTGACCCTTCGTAGCGGACAGGAAACAACCGCTCTGCTATACTTATCGAAGTTAATTTTATCAAAGTCAAACAGGCTAAGGTTGTGCAAAAATAACTTACGTTAAAACACTGCAATTTACGTATTGCTCACTATTTGCTGAGATAATTGACAATCGGATTAATTTCGTTGTTAATCTCATAGGAATAAATGTTTAAACTGCTTGTTGAAATCTAATTGTTTAATTTGATTGTGTTTAGATAAAACCATATAGATAATAGGCCCGCCCTCCATAATAGGGACATACACTCAACTAAACCAAACACAACTCTTTGAGGTAAAAATAACCGGCCAAGTGCGAGTCTTACTCGCACACAGGGTTCCATAGCCCCAAACAATATTTTGAACTATCATTCATTAGTTAGTAGTATTAGTTAGTAAACTTCCACTCAACCGCAAAACTAAATTGGTTTTGCATAGTATTTTAATGAAAAACAAAGTTACTGCTGCAGTTTGATGAAAAGTCCCATATCTCAAAAACTAAACATCATATCTTATTGAAACCAATTTTCGTTGATAGTTTTTTTTACCTTCTACAATCCTAAATATTTTTAGAATTTTCCTCCTCTTATTTTAGAAATTAGAGGGGGGGACACACATTTTACCACTTTGGAAGGGGCTCTAGCGCAAACTATTCAGTTTAGGAAAAAATGATTTTAGAAACCTCAATATCATTTTTGAAGACCTATCCTAATTTTTTTTTCATCATACCCATACGTGTGGGGACACGTATGGGTATGATGAAAAAAAAATTTGGTTTTCAGTTCTATGTTTGGGGAACCCCAAAATTTATGTTTTTTTTTTCTATTTTTGTGTAAAAATCTTAATGCGGTTCACAGAATACATCTACTTACCAAGTTTCAACAGTATAGTTCTTATAGTTTCGGAAAAAAGTGGCTGTGACATACGGACGGACAGACAGACATGACGAATCTATAAGGGTTCCGTTTTTTGCCATTCGGCTACGGAACCCTAAAAAGTGTTGATGTTATGAAGTAAATCTATGCTTATACTATAGGTACAGAGGTAACATTTGTTTGTAAGTTTGCATGTAATGGGTAATCTTCGGAACTACAAATCAGATTTTGAAAAATTTTCACTAACGGGAAGCTACAACACATAACAAACAAACAGCAACAACAACTCACTTGGGGAACATTATCCCCAAGTGTTATTTAAAACGTTCCTGTGGGTTAATATTCGTACATAACGGGATCGAAGTGGCAAGCAAAAGCTAGTGTTATATACAAGGTGTTGTTTTGCAACCTCGTTAAATTCAAGGAGGTAACTATGCTTGATTCTCAACACGAAACAATAATAAAATGGGTAAGTAATTATATTTTTTTTCTGATTCACGGAAATCGGTAAGTGTGAAGCACCCGTGTTTTAAACGCGGCACATCTGAATCTCGCCCTATAACCGCGCTTCCACACATACAAACCATCTCAAACGTTTATTCGATAATTTATTAAAAAAAAACTGCGTTTATTAATAATTAACTAGGTACCATAATTTTAATTGATTATTTATGTCTTTTGTGATAACGTACTGAATTTTGACGAGGATGCAAAACAACACTTTGTATAAGAAGGAAAAAAGTATCGATCTATCTGTTTCTCTGTTGCAGAGCTCACAACTTGAAAATTCATTCATATCGTATGGATACTCGAATAAAGAAAATTCTACTCTATATCGTCACTCGCCACCTACTAAACATTTCACGTCCAAATCTGAAATTCAAATGCAGCACAAAATACTCTTGTACCTAAAAAGTAGTGCACATACCTTGACTCAAATTATTGACCTCATTGCTGTTAGGAATGCGTCACACGCTGCGACTTGCGTCAGGCTCAGTCACAGCTCTGCTTTATATTCCGTCCCCAAACTCGCGACAAACCTAAACGCTTTCCTTGACAATAATTCTGACAAAACATATGTCCAGATATAAGAGCTATGCAAGCGTACCTGCATATGAATCAACGTTACATGTTTTCTAGTTTTTGTGAAATTGAATCCCTATTTCCAAACGTCTTATTCTTTATTGCACATGAATTAAAAGATATACACAAATAATATATAGCTTATGTACAACGGCGAGCTTTACACAAAATTGCGTTTTCTTACTGCAAACCTTATTTTAACGGAAATATTTGCCAAAGAGGATACAGCTTTGTGCATTATTATTTTATTTATTTATTTATATTGACAAAAGGTAAGAAAACTTATACACTAAGCCCCACAAAACCGTAGTAATAGTTTGACTGTGGGGTCGGTGAGTCTCTATACACTCAATCTTAAACATTGCACTTAAGAACAGTAGTTTTAAAAACTTAAATCAACTTTGTTTATAAACTAATGCATACCTACAATGTAATAAACGTAATACACACTATACATATATAGATCAACATACATATATTTATAATTGTATACAACGAGTAACGTTAAATGCGCAAAACCTGAAATAGTTATTTGTGCAACAAGAGAGCAAAGTTGGTTTTTGCCGCGAGTGTTGATTTTGAATCCCGAGTAAGCGAAGGATTCTATATTTGAATCACGAGCGTAGCGAGTGATTCTAGGTTAGAATCCTGAGTGCAGCGAGGGATTCAAAGACACGAGATGCAAATAACTTTGGTCTCGTGTAGCACATACAACTTTTCACTTCAGCAGCGAGAACAAATACCTAATCTAAAGGTAAAAAATACAACTTGGTAATATTTAAACCACATGTATATTTGTAAAAATTAAAAGTTAAAAGTAAAATTATTGCAGTTTTGCAAATTAAAAGTAACAGTTTTATTTGGAACCGATAATGTTGTGTTAGCGACTTGCGTTTGAGTATTCGCTGCGATTTCAGCTTCCTTACTTGTGGATTGTGACGGGAGGATAGTGAAAGTAGGTGACTCAGCGCCGGTATTCGTGACTCTGGAAGTAGACGGGCGAGACCAAGGATCTGAGGTTTGTTTCAAGGTTATGGTCTCTACTATACGCTTACAGATTTTTGATTTATTTTGGATCGAATCCTCAATATACCCTTCCGCGACCGTATTCGACCTCCATCCGCCGTGTCGTTTTAATGTAGTGAGGTCGGCTCCTGAATCAGCCAAAAGTGTGGCCGAAGTTCGCCGAAAGCAATGTCCAGTGTAAAGCTGAGGTTCCTGTAGCTTTAGAAAAGTGGCTATGTCTCTCGGCGTCCCGCCTATTTTGTTGACTGTCTCGAACATTTATCATTATGATACTGCAAGAAAAATCGATCTGTTTTCGTATTAGCAGGGCGTAATCCCTTATATTTCTCAATAATATTTACATGTTCATCGCGAATAACAAAGGACCTGTCAATGTTCGTCTTTGTATTTGGCAAGTTGACTAACAGTAATTTGTCTGAATGCTTTTCGATGGCATTAACAGTTAGATTTAATAGTTCGTTCGTGCGGCATGCTCCATTAATGCCAATTATGAGGATAACCTGCAATAAAAATATTACATGAGTAATTAAAACAGATAAAACGTAGGTACTTACCCACTTTCTTTACATAAGTAAGTAACTCGCATTTAGTTATAACTAGCGACAAGGCCTATGCGACGAATTACAGTAAATAGGTATAAAATATACATACTAAAATTATACATTAAAACCACCACCAAGCATAAAGCAAAATGTTAGTGAAAACCACACCAAAATCGGTCTAGTAGTTGCCGAGTTTACCACGAACATACAGATACCCAGATAATGATTTGTGTAGGTATGTACATACAGTATACATATAGAAAACAGATAGAGATTTGTAAAAAATAATGTTAAGTTACAACTAGGGCCTAAGTAGGTACTATGTCGAAAGCTTCACAAATGGGTAGTGTGCACATTTAATATTACTTAATTACTTACTTTTGCAGCGAGAAAATTGCAGTCTGGAGCTTCATTGAGAAACTTTTCAATGTTAGCAGGCGAAAATATTTTGGACTTTTTGGATTTGTGCCCTACTGAAATTCATTTTCAAAAAGCTATAAGTTTGGCATAGGTTTCAATATGCACGTCATCTTTTGTCTTTATTGTGGCTTTCAACATTGAGTAAATACTCCACATTGTAGATGGTTGCCTCGTTTGTGATAATTCTATGAAGTACGATAACAGTACAGTCTCCGAAAAAGTATTCGCACTTTTTAAGTCTCCATTGATTAAAAATATCATAAGCTTTTAGATATTTTTCGCGAGACTTTTCAGGCAGGAAACTTAATTCTGCATTTTTTACATACTGCTTCAATTCTTCCGGTGTTAAATCGCAGACATCATCACTGGATTCACTCATATTTATTTATTATTATTTTAATAATATCCAACGTGTATCGCACTTTGTAGCTAGTGAACAGAAGAAGAAAACAATAAAAATTTAAAGCCCGCTATTTTTTAAAGATGCGTTCGGAAATTGCACTATTACTAAATTATTCTGTCACAATAAAGATTGTTAAAACTTTAAATAATTATGTAGATACATGATAAACTTCGTATTTTTTACTTCAACATCTCTTTATTTGATTATAAAAAAATATAATTCGATTATTAAGAGAAAAGTATAATAATTACATTTAAACCTTGATTTGAAATTTTATAGATGACGTATGACCGACGTGTGATGATGACCGAACGTTTTATTGTTGGTTTCTTTTTTGAGCCTATTATATATGGAATTTGAAAATCGAACTTCGAATCGACTTGTTTCTATCTCTCGCTCTTTTCGTATCGAAGTGAAAGTGACAGAACAAAGTGAAGTTCAAATCTTTTGAATGTTGTGAGTAGACCCAGCACTGACTCGGCATTTAAAAAAAATAATTAAAAAGTTACTTTGTCTCACGCTCGCAGCAAAATCGCGTTTTGCTCACTGATTTCAGGCAGCAAAACCTACATGTTTGAGCTACTGAAGTGAAAATAGTTTGATCAGAATAACGAGCAGAATCAATTGAACCACTTTTTAATATAGGTCACATTTTTTCAAGAAACCATCATTAAAAATGTTGCCCTGTCTATTTGTTCATAGGTCAAGCCATAAAGTGCGCAAACCCACCAAAATAGTTAAACAAACACAAATGTTTGTCGTCCAATTTAAATCTTCTCATAAGCGGGAAAAAAATAAAGAAAGAAAGAAACAATCAGAATTTCCAGTAAAACTAAAACAGCACATAAAACCTTAACGTTTTTATTAATGATTTTTTTTCTCTAAGAATTAGGATAATTGAATTAAAAATCAATTGGGGTTTGAACTGAGGTTTTGCGCATTTAACGTTACACGTTGTATATATACATACAATTTCCAAACGTTTGTCAAGTTTAAGCATAATCTTTGGGGCAATGTTCAAAGCCTACGCAATGATAGGTACCTAATGTTAATACGAAATTTTCTCTAAGTATCATCATCATCGTCTGCCTAGGCTTTTTCCCAACTAAGTTGGGGTCGGCTTCCAGCCTAACCAGATGCAGCTTAATACCAGTATTTTCTGGCCCCAAGAATAATCATCATTCTCCTGCCCTTATACCAATTTCTTATGAGTTGGCGCAGCATGTCTTCTTCTTCCATACTTCTCTATTACTTGCCATCTCATCAGACACCTCATTTCCTTCAATCCATCCAAGTCCATATGTCTAAAATCAATCACTAAGGTATTATATATTCAATGAAATTCATTATTTTCTATAAAACATAATAAATAAAACAATAACCTTAACTTTAGTAACTAGTAAATTGATAAGCTCTGCTGAGTTTTTCAAGTTGACGACACGGTTGGCGCAGTTCGATCCCCGCACGGAACAAATATTTGTTAGGCCTACTGATAATTGTTCCGGGTCAGGCTGTTTGTTTTTGTGAGTTTGAATGTTTGTAAACGATACAGGAGAAATTTCTAGTGAAAAAATAAACTCCTAATTCCAAATACCCAATTCAAAAACGTGGTGTGTATTTTCGTTCTAAGCATTTATAACTAGAACACTTTTGTAGGCACTAAATTCAAGGATATGTTACGACTGTTACGAGCGAGCCACATTAGCATAGTATATGTCTAAAGGTTGACAGCTGCCACTTTAGACTACGTGATGAAGAAAGTAAGTGACTATTTAAGGCCTTATCGTATGGTTTAATCTACATACTAATGGTTTAATCTATATACTGATAGAAACATTTAGCATGTCGAAGGTTTTGTAAATAATAGCTGATACTAGAATACACGTTTTCCGTGCCTCGGAAAGCACGTTAAGCCGTTGGTCCCGGCATTTGTCATTTGTAGATCTTTGAAAGTTTCGCCACTTCCTAGAAAAAAGGTTCCATAAAATACTCACTCAGCTGCATCCTGGTTTTACTGGAAGCCGACCTCAAGATAGTTTGTGAAAAGGCTAGGCAGATGATGATGACTAGACCACATGTTTAGTATAAAACAGATGCTTCGTTACAGTTTCAAAGGTCTAAGACTAGTTTACGAGTATAATGTCGTAATGTCGTCCCTATACAACTGCCATAAAGATAGCGTATGTATTATAAACTCCGAAGAAATTCCAAAACTTCTACAAAGTAAGACACTTAACCATAAAACGCTTTTAAGTGCTCTAGGAAAAGATACTAAACTAAATCTTTGCCATAAGTTAACTATTATACATAAGGTAAATAATGTAAGTATGTATCTATTAATTGAGAAATTAACAAATCTATAACTTGCATTCATTACTTCACACTTAAACTAGTTTCAAACCAAGATAGTATCTCAATCAATTAAATAAACCTAATTCGATTTCGCTATCTCAGATCGCTCAATAAAGATCTTGACTTTATAGGATCCCTGACCAGTTAGATAATAAAGTATAAAAGTAGTATCATTTAATAACAACTTGCCAGATGGGGGTTAGTAGAAAAAGTTACGAAAACTGGCATACAAAGTCATAGGTAGCAAGACTAGATTTTGCTAATGCCACTTGTAGTGATTTTCAAGCTACCATGCAAAATGAACTTTGTCGAAGACTTGTCATAGACAACATTGGCAAAAGACTGATAATAAAAAAAACGCTTGAATAGAGTATGAGTACACTAACATGATTAGATGTTGTGATTTATTAGTCTTTGCGATGAATCTATCCGCTGTCGCATTGATCACATGACGCAAGACATACTACTGCTTAAAGAAAGCCGCTCTACGTGAAAACATTATCCCACAAGTAAACGCTTTACACTGGTGAGATCACCAGACCGCAACTATCACATAGTGATACCAATTACAAATAGAGCAGTATGCACATGCAATTATTTAATAGGCTCCCGACAGCGCTTTGCCGCTTTACGTATGTAAGCGCTGTAGCTACAATTGCATCATTTAACACGTGGACACAATACGTAAAGACAACCCGGGTATTGCCGACAATGCTGCGCAGTTGTGTCACATGGCTGCTACTCAGACGATGTTATCAATGACTAAGATGAACTCATGCAAAATGTAAACGTTAACAAAATATTTCACACTAAAATGTCATCGATGTACGAGTCAATGCAAATCAATAAACTTCATAAACATCCAATCATTTCTGAATGAGACTAAATTAAATAAAAGCTGATGAAATGTTTTCCTATAGTTACGCGACTTCGCAAGCTTGATTTATATCACCAATACGATAAATGAACATAGCTCGATGCTTTTTGCGGCAAATGCATTTAATATTTCGATACAATTACAAAATAGTTGCTAAATCTTTATTCTATATCTTTATCAAACTAATTTGTATGCAAAAAATAACTACATCAGTTATTGTTTAAGTGATAATTTTGACAAGCTATTAATATTAATAATTATTTGTAAAGTCTTCGCCGAGGGAGGCCTAGAAAACGCTGGCGAAACGACTAAGAGGAGTTTGTGAGGCATTGACCAGAGATAACTGTACAGAGTGGAAGGCTATGGAGGAGGCCTATGCCCAGCAGTGGGACAATATAGGGTAACGAAAACATTAAAAAAAATTAAAGTGCTACTTCCCAACATAGAGTTGACCTTCTGCCTAATCGCTCGTGGCGAGAGTTAATCGTCATCTGTCGAGTGGGTAAAAGAATAGCTAATAAGCTTTCTCTGCTTACGCACTTGTGGCTACGAATGCAACACACTGCTGCTACAGATACGTGCATTAATACACAATCTACGCATCGAGCATACATTCTATTTGAAGCTTGAACACCTGTTAGCGAAAACCTACTAGACTATTCGCGAGTATGTAACTAGAAACTATTCGTTTTCATAAATAAAGCCGTTCAAGTGAGTTGAGGATAACTCCTCAACTCACTTGAACGTAATGACGAGTTTCGTAGTGAACTTGAAGATAAGTACAGTTGTGCTACCAGCTTTTCTTAGAAATCATTGATAATGTTTGGTCGAGCTTATTAGCTCGGAAATATGTTTGAATCGTATTGCTTAAATAAGCGTGATATTTAAGGGCATAATTATTATTTAAATTAAGGTTGTTCTGGTTCTATTCTTTTCTTTTTTTTACTAAATAGTTTTGCGTTTGGCCGCAACTGGCCATGGAGCTATCCTGATTTCGCCCAACTATGTTGGGGTTGGCTTCTACTCTAACTGGATGCAACAAAATACCAGTATTTTACATGAAGCGACTGCCTATCTGACCTTCACAACCCAGTTAGTACTGGGTAATACGATTCCGCTTGGTAAGATTGGTTATCAAACTTTCGGGCCACTGACTACCTGTAACGACTGTCAAAGACACGTTAAGCCGACACCAACGGCTTAACGTGCTTTCCGCAGCACGAAGGTAACTCGGTATGTAATGGGTGGTCACCCATCCACGGACCATCATAGACAAGCGCGGCCATATTCAGGTTATGCCGCGATTGTCGACGTTGTTCCACCCGAGCGGCTGTTATTATTTAGCCACGAGCTGCTCCACGAGATTCATTCTGTCCATTAGACCTAAATGCCTATTATTAAACTTGCCATGAAACATAATTAAGCCTATAAAGATATCACTAGACCATATTGGTGGGGTCGTGCTCCGGACATTGCGTCACATTCGTGCCATGCCCGACAAAGCCCGAGGAATGACATAAGTGAGCCGAGTACGAGCAGCCATGCAGCTATTTGGATCACGAAGTTGAAGCCGATAGCTCACTAGATATTAACTAGGGTACAAAATATGCGTGTCCAAGTGACTAAAATACCAATTGCAGTTGTTACGGACATCACCGACTGTGTATTAGAGTTGTTAAAGTTAAATCGTTAGTAAAATATATATTTTGAAAATGCATGTATAATAAAACAATTATATTCACGTGTTAAATAACCATATACATTTTTTTGTAGGACACTATAGTCCTACTTTTATTGATAAACTTAGGTCGACAACGGGGTAATGTGTATCTACTACGGTCTATTGGATGTAGACAAAATAGCTAGGTTAGTCTAAGTTTAGTTGTATTATTTACATTGCGACTATTAGTAATCATACTAATATTTTATTTTTACAATTATTATTCTGAGGAGGTTCCATGTGTGACCAAGGAAAATTCTCAATTAGGGTCTTTTAGTGATAGGAGTTTGTTGTCTGGTGACAAGCACGGGAGTCTCGGGACTCACTCCGGATGCTCATTAACTACTAGTTAGTAAGACAACAGAAAATTAATGTTCAACCTTTTGCTATCAAATATAAAAAACGGGCTACGCAGAATTCTTTCGCTCGTTCCACTAAAATCCCCTAGGTAAGTCCCCCAGGGGACTACATAGCATTCAATGTTCTACGCCGATCTCTTATGCTGTAGTTTTTAAGTACTAATAAGTGCTATTAATAAGTCGCTTGCCAAAAAATGCCACTTACAAAATAACAATATGAAATACAAATACATATTAAATTCTAAATATTAACTTAAAAAATGCAAGTTGTTTATCTTTTACTTCCTTATTTCTAGTAAATGATCGACTGATATTTGCCCATTTAGAAATTTTAGTTGTTTAGGGGGTTTGAGGAACAAGGTGTTAAGTTCTTCATCCCCTATAGAAAAGGCAGGATCCTCCGACCAGACAGGTGTAATGTGTGATGGGCAACTGGCCGATATAGTCTTAAGTGGGTGTCCATATTAGTTCTTCTGTATACTCATAGATGGCGCTTTCGTACTTTTTGTTCTAAGTTGCTTTTTGTAGGTCGCCACAAGTTGTGACTCTTGAATCCACTGATCTTTGAGTACACCTTCTGGTCTTAGTTTAAACTTTGGGCGGCACTCTTTTTTTAAAGCATTCAAAACATGCAGGTACCAGCGTTGGTTTACTGCCAAATTTTTTATACAGATTGGAATGCCAGTTTTCCGCAACATTTGTAGTTCTGTGACGTTCGCCGAAAACTGATAATCTAACAAAATTTTCATTTTGTAACCAAAACTTTGCAGGTTTTAGATTTAGAACTACCTATCTAATAATTCCATCCTTTCTTTTAGGATTCAATTCAATAATAAGGTTCTCAAACAATTAGGGGATTCAAATGGAAATTTGAGTTTCATATGATCTCTTAGGTCTCGTAATGGAACATTGACTGCTCAGTAGGTCCATGGGGAGGTTGAGCTGGATAAGCATGAGATCCTCAAATTATCAAAACTACTCTATATTTGAATCAGGAATGGAAGATGCTTTAGCAAAACTTGCAACTGGTAATAAATCACTGGTTGAGGACTTTAATATTAAAATTTTAGACAAAAATTCTAATAGTAGTAGATTATTTCATCTTTTTAAATCATTTAATTTGTTTTAAACGTGTTTCGGAATTACTAAAACTTACTACTTTACTACTTTTTTTGGATGCTGCAACTACTTAGATAAATCCATTATTAATTACGTCCCTTCTGAATCTGATCACATCAGTCAAACCGTTGTTTTTGAGTCCTACACACCATAAAAAATCAGATAAACTAGACAAATAACAGCCTGCAATTTTAATTCATTTAATAATAACTTATTTCGTAATTGAGGCATTCTGGGCCATATTATCGATAATGTAAGTCAATTTTATGAGAAATTCACGTAGAGTTCAATAAAACATTAAAAATGAAAACTAAATCTATTTACCTTAAGTTTATGTTCAGTGACTGGGCAACTAAGGGTATTAGGATAAATAGGGAGCGATTTGAGTTGTACGGCCTTAAGCCTTACATCAACTCGGAAACTTTTAATAAATATGTGTCAATCTCCATGCATGCATGATTATTGTTAAGAAAATAATATGAAACTTTTTGCCGTATTTCCAGTGAATGCTATTGCTGATCAAGCTTTTTCCAGCTTTCCTGAAATAATTTAAACCTTCGTTTGAAGTAGAAATCTAGGCGTCACCTGAGACTAATTTAACGATTGATTAGACTTTTCGAAATTAACTCTGACAAGCGATTTACGTGCCCGTAATGCCTATTTTTTTTTGTCTGTTTTGTTTCTACTGATAGTATCCCTGAAACTGACTTCTTCCTCATTTTCTTAAGAAAGAAATAGTGCTGAGCAGTATCTACGTAAGTGTCTGAATCGCCACAAAACTAAACGCATCGCATCATCGTTAATCTTAGTGCACGTCCCCCGCAATTACCTACCTCTTCAAATAAACAAGTCAGCAATAACCATAATCATCGTTTAAAGATTATTTGGTTAGCTAACCCTGCCCCGATAACATCGTCTATCATTACCAAAGCCAAAGCTTGGCCAGCAGTCAGGGGCGGATAACCATCGCGTTACACCTCGGTATAATGTCAAGGTGAAGCTCTACTATTGTCTCTGGCCGAAACGAAACGGAGCGCGAATCGTAAGTTACAATAATGAATAGCAATTCATCGGGCTGTCGATAACAGTGAAAGATTACAGCGCAGGGCGTGATTGTTTTAATGTATGTGCATTTTTATACGCTGTGGGTATTGTATTCATGTGGTTACATGGTTAATGGGCAGTGCAGCAATTATTTCGAGAGATTCCAAATTAATAGGAACTCTCAAAAGGCATTTATGGACCAGACTCACCAGTTTTGCCATAGGTGATATGAAAAAAGAACTAAGTATAAAGTATCTATCTATCTATGTCAGACGGATTTTGCAAAACTTTAAAGGAATCAATCACCCTGATACAAAAAGTGCTTACAAAACTATAAATAATTAGAATGCTAAAACGTTGTAGTCACTTGCTCTGATTTATAATATTAGTTCGACAACTCATCAAAATTTCAGATTTATTGCCTATTTCATCATTTCACGAGTGCTGTATAATTGAGTCATCATCATCATCATCATTTCCGCCCAAAAGACGTCCACTGCTGGACATAGGCCTCACCCAAGTGTCGCCACATTGACATTTTGGGGGGTTTTGCCATAATCGCCACGCTTGGCAGGCGGGTTGGCGATCGCATTACGGTTGTTACAAAATCATAGAGAACGCTGCTGCCCATTCTCTGGCAAGTCTTTTAGTCGCCTCTTACGACACCCACGGGAAGATATGGGATGGTGCTATTCTTAACGTCCGACACCATACACAATAACATAATTGAGTCATCTTGACATTATCAATATTTGCGCATCGAACCTCCACAATAAGCCGATGTATAAAGGAGCATAAATATCGGTAAGAGAACCTTTACCGAAACTCATTATCCTTTATTATCGTTTAACGATAGGTACTTATTGAGCCTCTTCGACGTTTATTGAGTGATAACTAAAGCTTAACATACAGTCACACTCCGCGACGACACGCTACCATTTTGTTACGTGATACCATAAAACTGTCAAAGAAATCGAATAATCTTAACCTTGTACCAAATTATGAAGAAAACAGGTTGGCACTTAAAGTTACGTATTGCAAAATACCGGTAATTACGAACTGCGGGCATTCGACCAAGTAGTGTAGGAATGGTAACAGATGTTTGCAAATTGCGACGATGAACTTTAAGTCCGATAGCTTCAACGGGCACTCACAGGCCTCTCAATGAAAATATCAGTAGCTTATAATCCAGAACAAGGACAACAATAATATGTGCCTATAAAGTCATGTCCCACATTAGTAGACAAGTTAGTGCGTTTAAATATGTGTTACGCAAATCAGTTTAAAAGGACTGATAACAAAATAGAGGCATGTTTGTGTCTATTAGGATTTGATATAGATAGTAAAGTTGTTCTCCATTAAAACCCTAATGCCTGATAATACTCTTTCAGATGGAATTGTGATGAGATACATGCCGTTCAATTTACTCATGGAATCTAAAAATACTTAAATACATATCTCTATACAGGTAATGCAGGGTAGAAGGAACTTCAAGGGACATCGAGGCACAATCGATAATCACTTATTCAGTACCTCATTCAGCACCATGAAAATTATGCTTAACCGTTTCTTCGTCGATGTCTCTTCCACCCTGTAGATACTCGTGCCTGCTTAAAATGTTACTTTTCTTCAAACTTTCTCTAATTTGCAAGACCGTAGAGGTCACAACGCACTCCGACTTCTCAGGTTTGGATCACAATCTGAGGGTGTAATTCAGTCCGACGTTTGGCCCCCAAAGGGGCTGCGTTGAAGCGGCTCTTGCCCAACCTGGGGGGTCCAAACGCCTCCTGCCGGAGGCTCTACGCGGGGGTCGTGCGGTCTATGGCCCTTTACGGGGACCCGGTTTGGGCGCGTTCTTTGAGGCGGCGAGCCGCCCATTACCTGAACGCGCCCCAGAAGGTGGTAGCCGTAAGGCTGGTCAGGGGGTACCGCCCGATCTCCGGCGAGGCGGCGAGCCTATTGGCCGGATTGCCGCCATGAGATCTGGAGGCGATAGTCCTCGCGTGCCTGCAAGAATGGCGCGCGGAGGCACTACGCCGGGGGGAAACTCCGCTGCCGCGGCAACTTGTCGCTCAGCGGACAGACCTCCGGCGCGATCTCATGGCGACATGGAGAGAGCGACTGTCGCAACCCCGTGCAGGGTACGCCACAATAGTGGCAATAAGTCCTCTCTTTGAGGAGTGGCTGGAGAGGCGCCACGGCGCCCTCACCTTCCGCCTGACGCAGGTCCTCACCGGACACGGTTGT
The DNA here is from genome assembly GCA_949152445.1 of Cerastis rubricosa. Lineage (NCBI taxonomy): Eukaryota > Metazoa > Arthropoda > Insecta > Lepidoptera > Noctuidae > Cerastis > Cerastis rubricosa. The sequence goes on from OX424547.1 coordinate 10,457,906, forward strand.
TTCGGGGGGTTCCTGCACCGAATCGGGCGGGAGAAAACGCCCGGGTGTCACCACTGCGAGGATCGGCCGGAGGACACGGTGGAGCACACCGTAGAGCTATGCCCCGCTTGGGCTGAGCACCGCCGAGTCTTCGTAGCGGCGATTGGCAGCGGCGACCTCTCACGTTCGGCCCTGGTTCAATCCATGGTCCGGAGCGCGAGGGAATGGGAAGCCGTCGCCTCCTTCTGCGAAGCAGTCATGCTAGCGAAGGAGGTGGCGGAACGTGAGAGGGAGAGAACCTCACATCCCAGCCGCCGCGGGAGGCGCCCCGGGCGACGGGGGGCAACCAGTGGCCCCCGGCCACCGTAGGCGCGGGCCTGTGGACGGTGACTAATGGGCTCTCACCGTCCGTCCGTCTTATGACGACAGGCCGTGCCAACGGCGCGTTCGTGTTCCACGCGCGCCTTAAAGAGATGTCAGCAAATCGGAAGGGGTCCGAGAGGGCCGATGCCTGCCAGGGCTGCGGGCTGTTCGAAAGAGATACCGTGGCCCTGGAACACAAAGGGCTAAGAAGGAACATGGATGGGTTTTAGTCAGTCAACTCTGACACTCCCTTCCGCCCCGCCCAGAGTGGCAGAAGTAATTTGATGATTTCCCATCCGAAAAAAAGGGTGTAATTCAATCGGAAATAACTATATAGAGCTTGTAAAAATATCTAATCTAATTTCGCAAAAGAGTTTTTTTTTAATGTTTAGCTAATTACAGCGTTATTTCAAGTCTATAAATAAATTGATGTTTATAAATAATTACCATAAATAAATACTGCAAATTCTTTGTAGACTATGACCTCGAATGACCTTGAAACCTGACAGGAACATGAATGAGGGCTCCATCATGATAGCCACCGTCGTCAGATGTCGGCCACACCCATCCACTTTTATTTTCATTGCTCGGAGGCTTCGAGACCATGGCCACTGACCTCTACTAATCAAATATCATAAAAATCACTGAAATAAGTATGAAGTTTATGTATATATATATATATTTATATATATATTCGTTGTATATGTAATGTGCATATTTTAACGAGGTAGGGTTCCGCCCGTCTCATAAAACATTGAACTGCCAATGTCTATGTTTTCACCCAACTCAGACTGAGCCGGTTATAAAGAATTCCTAAATGGATTAACCGTATAATAAATTGTTCAAGCCTAAAATCGAAATTAGCCGTAGCAACCAGACAGAGCAGATTTTTTTTTGTTGACCCAGCTACTTTTACTACAGGGACCAAAAAGGTTATCCATATACGGGTTTTAATCAGTCAGGTCAGTTAGGTGATAAACCTAACCGGTTAACCTTTTAACCCGATATTTCGGTATCTGGTCTTATACAACAACAACAATATACATTTATTTTCAGACAACTTTGGCCCATAGATATATATATACCTTACAGTCTAACATACATATGATAAAATACAATAACTAAATATGTTAGTAACACTTCACTTGCACACTAAGTCACTGTGCGTTCATGTGGCACTTGTCCGCGGAAGCGACGAAACACCACTCCCTGCGGCCAGAAGTCCTCTTCCAAGACGAGGTGCAGATAACAAGTTGGTATTCGCACCACGCCACGTACGCCTTAAAGTTGACGTTACGGCGCGACTCAAGCAGTTGCACTCTCGCCACGTACTTGGTTTTCTGTCGCACGTACTCCACGATGTCCTCCGCCGTAGTGGTGTAGTGTAGGCGGGAGATGTACACCGGAGTGTTCGGCTTCGCGGCACGAATAGGCACGTTGGGCTCCGAAGGAGCCTTGCCGCAGCGGTTCTTGTTAGTTCGTTGACGGCGCTTCCTCTTCAACACCATCACGAAACCATCATGAGCCCGAATCGGTGCGGTGCGGTCGGTTATAAGATACTAAATGAAAAATTAGCAAGACGTTGCACACACACATTTTATAGCAGCATAAGGAACTCTACAACAGTTTCTCAGGATGCACGCCAAAGTTTGTTTAAACAAAACACCTTATAAATATTAGTTCTCCTACATGGACGAGGTATTCACAGATGATTGAATATGCTTTGAATTACACATTACCCAACTATTTTGTACTTATATTAAGTGAAGCCCGCCCCGGCTTCGCACGGGTATTTAACAATACACAAACATAAAAAACCGGCCAAGTGCGAGTCTTACTCGCACACAGGGTTCCATAGCCCCAAACAATATTTTGAACTGTCATTCATTAGTTAATAGTATTAGTTGGTAAACTTCTACTCAACCGCAAAACTAAAATGGTTTTTCATAGTATGTTAATGAAAAACAAAGTTACTGCTGCAGTTTGATGAAAAAGTCCCATATCTCAAAAACTAAACATCATATCTTATTGAAACCAATTTTCGTTGATAGTTTTTTTTACGTTCTACAATCCTAAATATTTTCAGAATTTTCCTCCTCTTACTTTAGAAATTAGAGGGGGACACATTTTACCACTTTGGAAGTGGCTCTAGCGCAAACTATTCAGTTTAGAAAAAAATGATATTGTATATGAGTTTAGAAAAAAATGAAGACCTATCCATAGATAACCCACACGTAGGGGTATGATTAAAAAAAAATTTTGGTTTTCAGTTCTATGTATGGGGAACCCCAAAATTTATGTTTTTTTTTCTATTTTTGTGTAAAAATCTGAATGCGGTTCAGAGAATACATCTACTTACCAAGTTTCAACAATATAGTTCTTATAGTTTCGGAAAAAAGTGGCTGTGACATACGGACGGACAGACAGGCAGACATGACGAATCTATAAGGGTTCCGTTTTTTGCCATTTGGCTACGGAACCCTAAAAACCCTTCTATTTGCGTCAGGTAACTAAAAAAAAATCTCTGTGGTTTGAAATTTTGTATGGTGTCTGGTTCTGTATGGTGTCGGACGTAAAGAATAGCACCATCCCATATCTTCCCGTGGGTGTCGTAAGAGGCGACTAAGGGACTTGCCAGAGAATGGGCAGCAGCGTTCTGTGGGCTTTTGTAACAACTGTACTGCGATCGCCAACCCGCCTGCCAAGCGTGGCGATTATGTCAAAACCCCCCCCCTTATGTCAATGGCGACACTTGGGGGAGGTCTATGTCCTGCAATGGACGTCTTTTGGCTGAAATGATGAATGATGATGAACTAAAAAAAAATTATAAACAAAGTTTGAATATTCCCCTCCCGTACGGCCCGTACCCCAGTGACGCCTACATCGTATAAGGTGATGCCTAGCCAGCTGAGCGGGGTGAGCGGCGACCACGCAACTTTTTTCTAATACTTACATTTTTAAACTCCTGATATCTTTCGAATGGAATGTCCGAATTGAATAATTCAAAAAGTTATATAAAGGTATTGAAGCAGTCTTGAATATGAAGTAATTTATTTTGATAAGGATTAATACCAAGATACAAATACAGAGTCTTTTCTAACGGCGGCATTAAAATATTTTTTTTTTAAATAAAAGAACACTTATTGTGGCATAAATATAATAGTTAGACATATGCTGTCGCGACACTTTTTGTAAATAATGATGTGTTCTGCAAAGTCGTAATACATTATTTTATTCTATCATCAATAGTTTTCGCAGCGCACGCGATGTAAAGAATATTTTAGGTAATTTTTATACACCTTGGGTTACATAATTGCAGTTTTAGTAAGGATCCCTAATTTTTTTGAAAATATAATATAGCCTATGTCACCCACGGATAGTGTAGCTTCCCAACAGTGAAAGAATTTTTCAAATCGGTTCAGTAGTTTCGGAGCCTATTCAATGCAAACAAACAAACAAACAATCAAATCTTTCCTCTTTATAATATTAGTTTTAATACTTACATTTTTAAACTCCTGATATCTTTCGAATGGAATGTCCGAATTGAATAATTCAAAAAGTTATTTAAAGGTATTGAAGCAGTCTTGAATATGAAGTAATTTATTTTGATAAGGATTAATACCAAGATACAAATACAGAGTCTTTTCTAACGGCGGCATTAAAATATTTTTTTTTAAAATAAAAGAACACTTATTGTGGCATAAATATAATAGTTAGACATATGCTGTCGCGACACTTTTTGTAAATAATGATGTGTTCTGCAAAGTCGTAATACATTATTTTATTCTATCATCAATAGTTTTCGCAGCGCACGCGATGTAAAGAATATTTTAGGTAATTTTTATACACCTTGGGTTACATAATTGCAGTTTTAGTAAGGATCCCTAATTTTTTTGAAAATATAATATAGCCCATGTCACCCACGGATAGTGTAGCTTCCCAACAGTGAAAGCATTTTTCAAATCGGTTCAGTAGTTTCGGAGCCTATTCAATGCAAACAAACAAACAAACAAACAAACAATCAAATCTTTCCTCTTTATAATATTATTATTATAGTTTAGATGATAAGCATGAAGCGGACTTATTTATTCAATTCTCACTAATTAAATTTCCCGTTTCGGAGTTTTGAATAAATAACACGTTTAAAAAACAAATAATTAACCTTGTCAGACATCTAAAACGAGATGATTAAAATGTAATAACATCGTGTAGTGGGCGAGTGATCCTTGAGCCGCGGGTGAAGTCGCATGCGCTGGCGCAACGACACATTACAGACGGTAATAACAAGAGCACACGTACTGGCTGTAAATGTCACTACAGCTTTTTATGGCTGTCTCATTTCTTTCTTTTCGTACTAAGTGAGCACTTTGTGATACTTAGTACTGATATGCATTATTTGAAATCTATTTAGTAAGCACAGCTTATACTTAAAGCTGCGGTTTTGAGTTTTGCTTAATCTGTCATAATCATACAGTTAGATCGTAATCTGCCTAGCCTTTTTTCCAAACTATGTTAGCGTCGGCTTCCAGTCTAACCGGATGCAGCTGACTACCAGTATTTTATGGAACCTTTTTTTCTAGGAAGTGGCGTAGGGCGGGCGTTTTGGGGGACTGTTTCTTGTAATTTTGACGTTTAAAAAGTGTTGATTATCAGACTAATTTGAATAAATTACTTTTCATTTTGTTTTTTTTTTTATTTTATTTTATATGAAGCGACTGCCTATCTGACCTAAGCAACCCAGTAACTGGGTATTACGATAAACCTTTTGCTTCGGCTTCTGACTACTCATAACGTTTGTCAAAGATTTACAAATTACAGCGGGGCCAACGGCTTAACGTGCTTTCCGAGACACGGAGGAAACTCGGTATGTTTTGATGGTCATCCCTTCAAAGACCAACCCTGGCAAGCACGGCTTTACTTTGAAGATCGACCCCCTGTGGCTGTTATTATTTAGCCTTGAGCGCCTCTAACCTAAACAGTTAGATGTTAAATTGATATTATGCATACCTGACATATGTTTATAAAGACTTTTAAATAAAAAAATGTGATTATAAAGTGATTTCAACCATGGCTAAACTCAATTCCTTATTTTTTTATTAAAGCAATCTAGACCCGCGGGATCAATTGATTAATTCATTTTTTTTTGTATTTTTCTTAAGTCGCTTGATCCCGCTGTCAAAGAAGGAAAAAAAATGTGTTCGAATTTCATATTTGAGTACAAGCGTGTAGAAAAGTCATATGAAAATGCACAATTTAATCCGTGACTTGCCCGTGCTACTACCAATGTTACTACCAGTTGAAAGTTGTAATACGGGAAAAGTACTCAGAAAAATACTCAGAAATTAAAATAACTAGCATATTTTAAAGTAGTATGTATATTAAGAGTTCTGGGTAAGTAAGTAGAACTAAAACGACATCATCAGACGTGGTCTTCTAATCACATTTCTAACTATTTAAAAGAAGTCCTTTAATTGGCCCCGACTATCACTTAGATCGTGGTCGTTATCATGTCAAAAAAGCTTTTCTTCTTGACTATACAAATCAAAAAATCAGTCAACGGGATCAGTTGACCAATTAATTTATTAAAGAAAACCTATGCTGTAATTGATTCCGACAATAAACAATAGCATGTCCCTACTTACGTGCTATTAGAATACATCTGTATGTATAAAGGAATAAAACGTCTAGAGTCAGACAGACAAATGAATGGAGTACCTACTTATTATTTTGTAACGTCTGCAAATGAGATTATGTGATTCACAAGCAGTGGCACAACGTAAACTAGAGAATCAAGACAATTTTGTTTCTCTTTTAAGAGAAGAATTAGCAGAGTTTGTAATAGGTATTGAATAGTAGGTATGAAGGTACCTAAAGTAACCTTTACTTTATTTCCCGTAGACATTAATAGAAGTAGAAACACCCATTTTTTTCTAATTTATTGTTCATTATTATTATTTTTTTCTCCAAACATCTTGCCTTCACTATCTCCTGTCTTATCTACAAAAAAAAACCTAACGCAAGATAACACCAAACAGTCCTTCTAAAACAGTTATTAAATAAAGTTCGTAGCATACGTGGTTGCCATGAAAACTGGAAAGCAGTGCAAGTGAAGCCGGAGAGCCCTGCGCGGCGGTGGCGTGGACCAGCTGCTCCGATTACGTCGACCTTGATCTGCGACGACGGAGGGCCGCGTCTTTTGTTACAGGAAATAAAATATAACAGGTCTTGACAAACCGTTGAATAAAATTTTGCACACCCTAAAGATTACGCAAGTTCTTTTATACACCCCATGCCGTAACTGAACTAAATGTGTAAGAGATTTGTTGTCAAAAAGATACTGCTGAGCTATTTTATACCAAATACAAAATACCTTTAGGTATTTTGTATTTGGTATCTATCTTTTCAACCGAATCCAACCTAATATAGGCATAAACTTGACTCTAAGAATATTTTACCACAGTTTAGTTTAAGATTAACAATTTTAGGAAAAGCGTTGGGAAAATAAAACATATTAAATCATTTGTCATAATTATTAATGACAAAAATACTTTTCGTTCTAACTATTTAACTGTGTTATGTAATAATAACTTATCAGTTGAACTAACCAAAGTTACTTGCCTACTCTGAACGGGATAAAAAGCTATCTCTATATATATAAATTACGTGTCACGTTGTTTGTCGGGGAAGGACTCCTAAACTACTTAACCGATTTTAATCAAATTTGCACACAGTGTGCAGTTGGATCCAACTTGAAAGATACGATAGCTTACATTTCCATTTATATAATTTTATTGCAAATTAAGTCACAATTATCTGTTAGCTCCAAACGATTCTAACAGATGGCGGTATCCTGTTGACTGGATTGAGAAAGTAGTCAATAGATGGCGCTGCATAGGAGCGGAGCAGCATTGAAAAATATTGCAAAAACGGGTAAAATGTGACGCAGACGAAGTGGCACGGGAAAGCTAGTAGTACCTGTATGTAGATTTTTATGGAATGGGCGCTGGTCATCATCTGCCTAGCCTTTTCTCAAACTATCTTGGGTTTGGCTTCCAGTCTAACAGGATGCAGCTGAGTACCAGTATTTTACATGAAGGGACTGCCTATCTGACCTCCACAACCCAATAACTGGATAATACGATACCCCTTACTAAGACTTGATGTTAGACTTTTTGCTTCTGACTACTCGTAACGACTGTCCAAGATCTACAAATGACAGCCGGGACCAACGGTTTAACGTGCTTTCCGAAGCACGGAGGAAACTTGGTATGTAATTATGGTCACCCATCCACGGACCAACCTCGGCAAGCACGGCTTAATCTTAAAGACCGTGCGGCTGTTATTATTTAGCCACGAGCTCCTCCTGGAATGGGCGCTGGTCAAAAACATAATATTAGCAAAACAAACAGAAAAAATGTGATAATAAATTAAAAATACGTAAACGTGTACCAGGTACTCCCAATTGACCCACCCTATGTGTTAATAAATCTGGTCATATCGGGATTCCTTAATCCTTCCCAAACACACCGTGGGGCCCCTTTACAAGATATGGGCATAACCTGTACAGTGTTAAATTGTAAATAGACAGAAAACCCTCCTTCTCTCCTGTCCATCCTTCACAACCATAAGCACCTTCCAAGATTTAAAAGAAACCAATGATAAAGCTGTATAGCTGGTTACAAACTGATCAGAGTTATCGACACGTTAAGAAGTAAATTACCATAAAGCTGGTGAAAGTGGGATAGGTGGGTGCCTCGAACCTGTCTTTTCACCTTTTTCACCTGTTCTTTAAGATGGTTTACAAGGTCTGAAGCCCGCCCAACGTTGTGGCTTCACATTGTATTAATTATGAAGTTTTACCCTGTGTCGACTGACACCCTTGAGCCATTTCATGTTGTAAGCACGACAACCAGCTGCTGCTGCTGCTGCTTAGACCCTCAAGCGGCGCAACCACTGTAACCATATAGATAGATTGGTACAGTTTACAAATAACTCAGTTTAAGAAAACACCGTGGGTGAAGTATGTATATCGGATTTAAGTTTATTTTGTTTCGTGTATTTCATAAAATTTTCTAATCCACGTAATTATACTCACTGCAATATAATAAGTTTTAAGTTATCTTCCTGCGCCCACATCCTGGTCAAATTACCAACATGCAATTATCATAGCTAAAATCTATCCTGTCTTAATAACACAAAACTCCTAAAAAATGTTCTTTATAAATTATGCTAGTTACATTGTAGCTTTTAAAAAAGATTTTCTGGCATTGCGCTGGGGTTACCCAAGAAAATACTTACAACAGCTAGAATTTACTTATTGATATCGATCTATCGAGTGCTAGTTAGAGTTACCTTTGATTTGAATATCAAATAGTTATCATATAATCAGCTTCCGAAAAAAATTTGGGATCATTAATAGCCCCCCTGGGGCTCTAACTCACGGCCGTGAGGCTAACGCACGACATCGCGCGGTGAAAGGGTGCGCCCCCGCTGCTCATATATAAGCTCCAAACACTCCGAAGCAGGCATCATTCAACATCCTCGATCAATTCACACTCCTCACAATGGCATTCAAGGTACGACATAGCTGTGCAAGTTTCTAGAGCAAGAACCTAAATCTGTCATTGAATTTGTGAAAAAACGTTGAGCATTGTTAACCAATTTGTTGTTTACAGTTCGTAGTGTTCGCATGCTTGGTGGCTGCGGCCAGCGCTGGTGTATACCCGGCAGCTCAAGTGGCTTACGCCGCTGCTCCTGCTTACGCTGGACACCAGGCGTACGCCGCGGCTCCCGCCTACCTCGCGCATCAACCATACGCCGCGGCTCCCGTGGCGTATGCCGCGCCTGTCGCTAAAGTAGTCGCCCCCGTCGCCAAGATCGCCGTCGAAGAATATAACTCACACCCCCAGTACAGCTTCGCGTACGACGTGCAGGACGGTCTCACCGGCGACTCCAAGAGCCAGCACGAAACCCGCGACGGTGACGTCGTGCAGGGCTCCTACTCCGTGGTGGACCCCGACGGCACCAAGCGCACCGTGGACTACACCGCCGACGACCACAATGGTTTCAACGCCGTCGTGCGCAAGGAGGCCCTCGGTCACGTCGCTAAGGTCGTCGCCCCCGTCGCCAAGGTGGCCCCTGTAGCTTACCAGGCTGCCCCTGTCGCGTACCACGCGGCCCCTGTTGCATACCAGTCTGCCCCCGTGTACCAGTCCGCCCCACACGCGTACGCCGCCACACCTGTGGTCCACGCTGCCCCAGTTGCCAAGTTCGGCTACTCAGCTCCTCTCTACCACCACTAAATTGATGCCAAAACCTAGGAATTCAATTGTATATATTACTAATAGCGTATTATTTTCAATACGTTTGTAGTATTATGTTTTACGTTCATTAGGACATACCTATTTAATTAAATTAATATTTTTATTGAAACATTTTCTATTATTTTAACATAACCAGACCTATTCGACACTAATTCAATACATGTATTGGATGACTAATTCAGATTAATACCATGCACACATTGAATCACGTCTCCGCGGGTTATAAAGTTCACGCTCAAATGGCCTGCGACTGAAATTATCCTACTGACATTTTCGAGTAACCTATGCTAAGTTAAGACCTGGGAAGGATGTGACGTGTTACGTACCTACACATAAACATCCTTCGGTCTTGATCAAGATAATATCATAAATGTTGTGGTCGTTTCGACGTTCAATGTAGGTCACGGGAGACAGCAAGAGAAAATGGATCAATTATTTAGATTTGAACTGTTTGTTGGCTTATAAACTTAATTTATTTACCTCCCTAATTCTTAAAACCGGCCAAGAGCGAGTCGGACTCGCGCACGAATTGTTCCGTACCATTATTTATAAAAACGAGCAAAAAAATAACTTTTGTATAGGAGCCCCCTTAAATATTTATTTTATTCTGGTTTTAGTATTTGTTGTTATAGCGGCAACAGAAATACATGATCTGTAGAAATTTGAACTGGCTAACTATCAGGGTTCATGAGGTACAGCCTGGTGACAGACGTACGGACGGACAGCGAAGTCTCGGTAATAGGGTCCCGTTTGGCCCTTTGGGAACGGAACCCTAAAAAATACGTTTTATCGTTATGTTTCTTCATTATTTATCTATGTATTAAATAACATTGCGGTGTGCGTGTTTGTTGTTGTATACATACTAAAGGGATCTCTTGCATAGCTTTTAGTTATGTTTGGACCAGGTAGTTGGCGCTGTAGTTGACATCCAGATAATATTGGAACGGGACAGTGTGTGTCGGATCAGTTAGTATTCTAACATGGTAAGAAAAGCAATGGTAACTTAAGTAACCGCAAATAAGCAAAATTAGAGACTAGTTTTCAGTAAAACACTTCTCACGAACGAGGAATGACCATGACCTAAATTAGGAGTAGGACTTATGATTTTGCTACTAGTAGTTTCTACGTTGCCGTTGTATAGTACCTATGATTTATTTTATCTGGAAGAAAGAAAAAAATAGGTCTCACGTGGTTTTACTGCTAACACGCAATGCAAAATGGCGTGAAAAATGGTTTCGTGGAAATGTTACCTACGCAGTATTCTACTGTACAAGTACCTACACCCAAGTTCATCCATCATTCATAGTTCTCATCCGATACTAAAAGAAAAAAAAAAGGTACAAATTATCATCAAATCTTTATTTTATTTATCAAATCTTTTTATTTCCATGATACCAGAATCAGATAAATGTTCTGTGAAGTTGTAAACTGATTCCTCTTTGCGTATCGATGGACTCAACTTAGATTCGATCAGTATGTAGCCACCAGCACGGCTCTAGAAAACTGGCTAACTATTACGGTTAAAGATATAGGTTTGACAGACAGCGTAGGTACGGAACCCGAAAAAACACATAACCCTTTCTTTTGGGCTTCGACGCAGTCGGGCAACAAGACACCCATATAGCTAAACACTCACTATTGCCTTACTATTAACAAGTGGTCGCCCAGTAGTCGACAATACATTTAAAAAAAAAAAAAAACCTGGCCAGGAATCAAACTCATTGATTTTGGAAAATAATATATACTGGAATATATAACACCATTAAATAGTGTCGCTTTCTCTCGAATCAAATTCTGGGAAGTAACTACGTACGGTACCTAAATTAAAGAGTATTTTTTTGATAAAATACGTTACAATAGGTACAGGCATAGGTACTTTAAAGGCGCACATTTGCTACAGAACGTAACCCTCAACGTTTATAATTATTCCCCCAAGCTCCCGCAATGGTGTTGTAAATAAAGGAACTAAGAGCAATGGTCAAAGGAACCCCCTTTGACTATTCTGCCTGATTGTTCCCGAGTAAACGAAATTTAATTGATATTTCTGTGGCGCCTGCCCAAAAGGAAAACAGTTTTTTCATATTTCATTTCAGTTGAAGCCTTTCCTCCACAATTTAATTGAACAATTTGTTTATCAAGGCCCTGATACCACGATCCGATAATAAAAATACTATATCTGTTGCAAATGTACGTCCGGTAATGTAGATTGTATGACAAGGGAGCAAAATAGTATTTTAACCACGAGCAAAGGGAAGGATTCTAGAATAACTTAGAATCATAAGCACAGCGAGGGATTCAAAGTACATCGCCCGAGGGAAAAATAATTTGCTCTCGAGTCATCTATTCTACTTTTCATCCCCTCTCTATGAGAAAATAAAAGAACAGAGACGTAATTCGCGCGCTTTTGTTTTTTTTTAGTAAGCGCTGGTCCCCTCGCCGTGCAGCCATCACGTACCAGCCAGTAATTCATACAATTTGCGTTCGATTTCTATGAATGATATCGTCGGTGCGCGTGCGAAGCCGCGTAACAGCAGTTTGTTAATACCGCGTAACAACAAAAGGTGCAAAATTGAAATATCGCGCCAACAGATTCTCAACGCGGATTCGCTTATATTAGACCTCACGCGTTTCGAATTAGCCAATAGGAAACGTCATTTTTAGCATTAAAACAATACAGCGGAACAGTATTAAGCTTGAAGTTGGCTGCAAGTCCGCGTATTTACCAAATCGGCGAACAAGTGTCACACAATCTATGCGTGCTTCTGAAATATATTACTTTGCCGCTAAAAACAACTATGTAAGTACGTTTTAATTGTTTAAAATGTGTCTTTACCAATATGTTTATGCATGCATGGTGTAGTTACGTCTATTTATTTAATAATTTAATAATTCTGACGAGTTAATCCTATAATACGTAATTACGCGGTATTGATATTTACATCATTTCATTGTGTTGGTTATTTACGCGGTATTGCATTAAACTAAAATTATTTTGTTATTTTAGGTAAATACGTTGAAGCTTAAAATCCAGTACCTAACCAAATAATGATGGAGGACCAAGAAAATGTTGACTGTTTTTTAGAAAATGCTTGTATTGACGATGAAGTGGTAACTCTCAAAGACCTATGTGAAAGGCGAAACGCATTGCTAGAAAAAAAGAAGGAAATATTAAATAAACTTAATTATAAAAATCAACCAGCATTGCAAATAGTTACTATCCCTGTGTCGGAGGAAATAGAGCAAGAGCAAGAATGCCGGAATGAAAATGTAACATCTGAGTTTACTACACTTACAACAGTTTTTGATCCAGTTTTACAAAATGAAGATGATGATTATATTGCTACTTCTACTGTGTTGAACGATAATGATTTTTCATCCGACGATTCAGTCGCTGATCCTTCTTTTGTCGCACTTTCAGACATTACAAATTTAAAACCATTATCGCCAGATAATATGGAGTGGTTTCCCGAAAGGGAAATAGAAGAAACATCGAATAGAAATAAAAAAAAGCACAAAGTGGATCCAAATAATTGGAAAAGAATAAAAAATAAGCGGCAGAGAATGATGGGAGAAGAGTATGTTGGATTTAAAAAAGAGGGCACTAAATTTGTTCAAAATGATCCAAAACCAGCAAGAGTAATGGGGCCGTTATGTATGTCAACGCGATGTTTTAGTGGTAAAGCTATGTATTGTTCAAAATTAACAGAAGAAGTTCGATCACAAATTTTTAAAACCTATTGGAAAATGAGTTGGCAAGAAAAGAAAATGTACGTATCATCAATGGTAGATAAGATACCTACAACTAGAAAAACTAAAAGCTCTAATTCAAGAAGGAGTGATACCAAAATTTACTATTTAAAAGTAAATGATAAAAAAGAAAGAGTTTGTTTAAAAACATTTTTGGAAACACTGGGTATTAAAGAATGGACAGTTCGATATTGGCTTGGAGAGAAGACGAGTAATAGTAATGAATCTGAACCAGGAGATGAAGTAGTCAAAGAACCCAAAAAAGAACTGGCTAGAAAATATTTGACTGCGCTACCCAAACTACCATCCCATTATTGTAGACAGTCAACATCAAAACTATACTTAGAACCAATAATACAATCAAAATCACAGTTATATCGTCTATACGTAGACTATTCAAGTTTGAGAAACGAACCCATAGCTTCTAGAAAGATATTTGTAGGTGTTTTGTTTGAAGAAAATATCGGACTTTTTCAACCTAAAAAAGATGCTTGCGACCAGTGCTGTGCTCACAAAGTAGGAAATCTATCAGACGAGCTGTATACCAAACACATTGAACTTAAAGATTTAGCTAGAGCTGAAAAAAACTCTGACAAAGAGGCAGCACAGAAAGGAATCATACATGCAATAACAGCAGACCTTCAGGCTGTAAAGCTGTGTCCGTTCCTTAATGCCAGTGCACTTTATTTTAAAACAAAACTCGCTGTTCACAATTTTTCAGTATACAATCTAGGCAATAATGAAGTCACATGCTACTGGTTTGACGAGACGGTATGCGATTTGAAAGCCACTACATACGCATCGTTTTTTGTAAATTATTTGACAAAATTACTTGAAAACGATCCCAAAGATGTTGTAATATTTACAGATGGCTGTACCGCTCAGAATAGGAATAATGTAGTGTCAAATGCGTTGTTGCGTTTGGCTATGGCCAAGAACATTGTCATAACACAAAAATATTTAGAGAAAGGACACACACAAATGGAAGTGGACTCGGTTCACTCCGTGATTGAGAGGAAGCTGAAGAACCGGGAAATTTTTTTACCACAATATGCAACTATTACAAAGGAAGCCAGAAAAGTACCAAGTCCTTACGAAGTTATAACACCTGATTATACGTTTTTTAATGACTTCAGTCTTAAGAATTACCTGATTTATGAATCAATAAGACCTGGTCGTGGGGCGGGTGATCACTGTGTCGTAGATATAAGGGCTCTGAGGTATAATCCAAGTGGAACAATCGACTATAAGCTCCATTTTGCTGATGACTTTATTCCTTTGCCTAGAAGACCAAAGAAAATAACATGTCTGATTGACAGTGTGCCGTCACTTTATGAATCTAGACAACCAATAACTAAAACAAAGTATGACCACCTACAGGAGCTGAAGAGTGTCATACCTAGAGACTGTCATAGTTTTTATGATAATTTACCTTATACATAAAATAGTAATGTTTAATGTTAATTTTACTGAGATTTTAAAGACTGTGATTACCTGATTAAGTATAATTATTTTTTAGAAGTTTGTACCACACAGATTATTGTTTGGAATGTTAATTTAATAAGAATATTTTACTAATTAAGATTTAAAAAGAAAAAGAAGTGCTAATTGAGGAGCAGAAAAGCTGATTATATTTGAATTCAATGAATAATTATTAGCATCATTGATAAAAGGTACTTTTACTATACCAGCTAAATACTTTGCTGTTATAGTAAAATTACCTTTACTTTTATTAGGTAGGTACCTACACATTTGTGGCCAATATTCAAAGTGCAACTACTACTTGGTACTAAAGTACAACTTATTGGACTGATTATTTTTATTATTTATAATTAGTTAATAGCAAGAAATATTGCTGAGATTATTAAGAATAGTTTTTTTATGTTTACGTTTAAGAAGCGTTTTTTGTTATTTCATTTTAATAATAAATTAATTCATAAATAATAAGCATATTTCATTTCAAATCCGCGTACCTACTAAAAGTACAATTAAAATTTTTGCAACTTATTGCAACAAAACCGCGTAAGTGATTTTACTCGGAATCCGATCAAGTTTTAGGTAAAATTACTTCATTTTCCAATAAAGTAAGTAGTTAAGACATGTCCACAAAGTTCAGTCAGTAAAATATAAATAAATGGCTAAGTTATTAAGTTTTTTCTTCCTCCTGTAAAATCGTGGAAACACAGATACGCGGTATTTACAAATTACTCTTCCGCGGTTTTGCACGCGCAACGACGATATATGTTCCAAATTAAAATCTCATTTCCGCCCGCTAAAAAGTTCCTATCGGAAAAGAGCTATTTTCCTCCCACTTATAGAGGAACAAAGCGACACTTTTAGAATAGAAGGGATGAATACAATACAATACAATCCTTTATTTCAGGCAACTAGGCCCATAGAACACAATACATATATAAGCATAAAATGACTAACTATAAACTAATACATACTTTATAAAACTAAATCTTTAAACTATTGTACACGAAGTGACGGCGTCGTGTCGCGCTGCGTGGTGTCGCGTAGCCTTCCGCGGAATCGCCGATACCTGACACCCTTCGGCCAAAACTCCTCCTTGAGGAAGGTCTCGATATGATGAGTCGGAACTCGCACCACGAACGATTTGAAATTCGTGGTGTGGCGCGACTCCAACTTCTCGACCCTCAAGGTCCAGCTGGTCTTCACTCGTACATACTCCATGACCTCCTCAACCTTCGTGGTGTGATGTAGCCGGGACACGTAGAGCTGCGTTGTGGGTATTGCCGGACGCAGCATCATATTGGGAATGAATGTGAAAACACTTATGTACTTTTGTTAACATAGATAACATAGAAATATTCAAAAATGTAAATATTATGAACCCAACGTTACAAAAATAACACCACCAAAGGTCAAGAACAAAGTCCTTATTTGGATCATTTTCAAACAGGCGGTCATTCACTTATGCACTGAAACACGTTTTCAATATCATGATGTTCACTAGGCATACACGTGTTTTAGGCTTTGTTCCTTCCTTGCCAACGCCCTTGGATATATGCCCCCACACTCCCCCGTTCGCCACACCCTGCCTACGCCCAAGTCCTTAGGTAAATAGCACTGCGCAGGTCAGGGAATCAGTCAACGCCCTTGCCAGATTAAAAGTGCGGTACTGAAAATAAAATGAACAGTTTCCTTTTAATCCACAGGTATAAAAGTAACGTACAAACGGATGTATTAATTTTTTTTTACCATGCAATTAAGTTACCCCATAATCAGTTGAACATTTGATTGTTTTCTTCTCTCAGCTTTTACTTTTGATTTTCAATTTTGTGCACGTCAAAGCTTCAATTTTAAAAAAACCGTTCATAACGACACTGCTCTTTAATTAAAATCCACCCATTTAACCCAATTATATTATCATTTAGCGTTAATTTAGGCTTTTTTATTATTTTGTAGCTTTTGGAAAGCTTAGTACTACTAGCGCCAATGTTAAGTGAGTGTTGCCAGTAAAAAAATGATGCCATTGTATACAACGTTTGACAGTAGACAGAAATCAAAATAAACATCGGTCGACGCCCAAACAAAACATTATTTTTGTGAAATAGGTGTGTCGCACACAGCCGGTTGCAGTGTTCGCTGACAATAAATTAAAAATCCTTTAAATATTATATAAGTCAGTCTTCAAAATAATCAGGCAATCGACGAGTAAAATAATACGTCGCAATTTTGTGTTTTCTACAAATTAATTTAATTTTTAATCACACTTATTGAATTACATAACTTATAATAACGTAATATTGATTAAAGTGTGCCATTGGAGAAGAAAACCCAGCTATGGTATCTACTAGGGGGGTTCGTTATAAATTCAGTGAAGGGGAGCGCGTATTGTGCTATGAACCGGATCCAACAAAAGCCAAGGTGCTCTACGACTCCAAGGTAAGGTTTAACGAAGCTAGGCCTAACCACGCCCTGCAACAACATTTTTTTCAGCTTCAGCAACTATAATACTCCAAATACAACTGGAACAATTACAACAACAACAACTAGGTTAAAAATAAGTAAAAGATTTTGGGCAACAATTTTTAATGTTATTCATAGAAATTGGTAAAAAAAAACTATAAATCTAATACAATAAACTTCGATATGAACTTACCGGTCTCCTACATAGCTGAGATTGTAAAATTCTGTTTCAAAATCATATAAATATTCCCCAAAGTATATTTATGTGTCAGTATATTCAAGTTTGTTTGAAATAAATTGAAATATTGCGTGTCTTTGTGCTGGTACTATTAGTTCTATTACGCTAATCCTTTTTACCTAAAAAATAAAATAAAGTGTGTAGCTATTTCTAGGACTTGGTGCAGTAGGGTGGGGCTAGACTTAATGTTGGCATTGTTTTTGTTTTACAAAAATAATTCCTAGATAATCCGTGTATATTAATAAAAATCTTTTCATGATTTGTTGCTGTTGCTAGAATATATATTCGCAAACAGCACTAACATCATCAGTTGTGAAAGAAACTGAAGCCATAAAAAGGGTGGGTACAACTTGGGCAGTGCAAAAGTAATAATAAGTTAAGGGGAAAGGCTAGCAGCACTCAGCATCTCATTTTGGTTAAGCCACACTTGCTGCACCTAAGTTGGTCCGTGGATGGGTGACCAGCCATTACATACCGACTTTTGTCCGTGCCCTGGAATGCATGTCAAGCCGTTGGTCCTGGCTGCCACTATTAGCTAATTGGCAGTTGTTATAGGTAGTCAGTGCCCTGAAAGTCTGATAACCAGTCTTACCAAAAGGTATTGTATAACCCAGTACTAACTGGGTTATGGAGTTCAGATGGGCAGTTGCTCCATGCTGGTATTCAGCTATATCCGGTAAGACTGGAAGCCGACCTCAACATAGTTGGGAAAATGCTAGGCAGATGATGATAATCTACGTTTACCCATCCCTACGTAGAATATGTTTCATTTACAGGCCTTCTTCACAAAAGAAACCAAAACAAGAACAGTTAGTGCTATAATAATTTGCGAATTTTTTACAAAGCCCGGCCATTTTATTGTATAATTTGTAAACAGGTGTTGGAAGTTATAGAGAGCAAGGACAAGCGTGGACGCCGTACTATGGAGTATTTGATCCACTTCCAAGGTTGGAACTCTTCATGGGACCGCTGCGTTAGTGAAGATTTTGTGTTGAAAGACACTGAAGAAAATAGGCAGCTGCAAAGAGATCTTGCTGAAAAATCTCAACTACAACTGTAAGATATTTTTTACTCTAAAATACTTGATTTTGACAATTATTTATTTGGTTATTTTTAGAAATATGGTATTGATGATCCCCATGGCACATTGTTAGCCACCTAATAATAGGAGTTGAGTAGTTCTGCTGCTGTGCCAACAATTAGTTACTTTTTCGTGGTTATAGATTTGTATTTAATATAGGGGTGCATATCTGTATCGACGGGAGCGCAAGAAGGGTAGCAGCACCTCTACCACTGGCCCCGGCCCCGCCAAGCGCCCCCGGCATGGCTTATCTGATGACGGCTCTTCTAGTAGCACACAGCCAGATTGTAAGTTTTTAGTTAACCATTTTTGTACTGTATCGTGATTTTAATGACTCAAGTACTTATGTTTTATCAAGTGTTATAGTGTAAAACAGTTGATTTTAATCAGTCAGTAATCAGCATCAAATGAAAAGAACTGCATAATATAATTTTTGACTAAATGTATTTTTGCTGCTATTTCTCTTTGTGTGATATAGTTTATCAACCATAGCCTCAATTTTTCTACTGCTGAGTATTGGTCTTTCTTTTTCTGGTTTTTATCAGTGGCCAATTATTTGTTTCATAAATTAGTGTGTGTTAACGCATATCATTACCAAAGCATCAGTACATACTAACAAGTTATACACGTGGCTATAGTTTCGAAAAGCGCGCCACCCGACACACCCAACTACGTCAAAGACGGCCACGCCGTTTGCGCGGTAACGCCTAGACGGCCAAGACCTGCGCACTCATCCTCTTCGCATTGCCGCTTTCCTTTGTTATCGTGTTTATAAATACTTTCAATGAATGCTGAAAAGTATTTACTTTTCCTAAATAAGTTCAAGAAATACTTGAAACCCTACAAAAATGTCCACCTACGTCATTCTGTTAAACTGATAAAGGTAATTTTTTAGTTGAAAACATAATAAATTTTAGTTTGCCAATATCTTGTACCTGTTAATGTTTTTACATGTACTAGGATACGAATACTAAGTTATAGTCTAGTCGCACTTTCTTATGGCTGCGGTTCCGCTGAGGCGGAGCGGAGCAGAGCGGAGACGAGCTGTGCCGTGATTCACCAATCACATGGTTTGAAATCCACATCTCTTCTCCACTCGGCCATGTGATTGGTGAATCGCGGCACAGCTCGTCTCCGCTCCGCCTCAGTGGAACCGAAGCCCAAAGGGCGTGTCTACAGTAACTTCGCAGATATACCTACAATGCTATAAACTCGAACACGTCGAACAAGATCGACATAGTTAGGTACCCCTATTTCAATGCAATTATCCATTGTTGCGACTACACCGGAAATGTGCGGAGCAGTTAAACTCCGGTCCCCGTTCTTTAATTTTTTAGCAGGCATTTCGAGTTCTGTATAACTTCGTTATCGTTTCATGAAACAGGACTTTGGATTGGTATTTTGAAAGAGTAGGCAGACCTTACGCTCTTTGTAGATATGGACACGCACTGAATAAGTACTTGAATAGTAGAATATTCAGGGCATATCCATAACATTGAAGTGTAGTCGCTACTTGCAAGCATAGTTATAGCATAGTTATAGTTCTGTTTTAAGCCTTCACGGATTATAATTACACTTACAGCTTGGCAAAAAAGAGTCTGACGCGGTGACAGTTGGAACTAAAATTCGTACTGGACATTGAAGCCTTCCATGGTAATTGCGTAGCGTCCGAGGGACTGAACCACCCACTTGGAATTGGAATCATATATATCCCTAAAAATAAAAGTATCAAAATCTGTTGAGTTGTAGTATTACGGGTTGCCACAGTTGCGATATTGGCGACCTCATTTATTCCACACTCTTTTTTGCCAAGCTGTACAATGTCACTTACGGGATATTTTCCGTGTCGTCCCGCATTCTCCAGTCGTCCCGCGATCATGGCGCTCGCAACAGCGTCGAAATTCGGGACCTCTCAATAAATAACAATCACGGAAGATATCCCGTAAGTGACAGTGTAACTATAATAACAGACAAATAACTATTATAACTATATTATTATAGTTATCTGTCCTCATACATCTGTCATTGTTGTTGATAGAGCAGGTCGTACACATTAGTTGTTCTTGATCAGATAACACCGAAGACGATGGCTGTAGGCCGCACACGCCCGAAGACGACTCGTCTAGGTCTGCCGAAGAAAACGTGCGGGTCCCCTCGCCGCCCATCGCGTTTGTGGGACGAGCGGTCATCACACTGCCATCTGCTTTACGGTAAATAGTAATAATGGTACAAGAATAAATTAAACAGCGCGTTTTTTAACAAGATGGTCTTTGAGTGTAAATTGCTCACAATTTAAATGAATATCGTATGAAATCAAAATATTTTTTTTTTCACATGGGCCTACATGCCTATATTTGATCTAGCATCGAGATCAACATTGTCAAGCTAATCAGTTCAACGCCAGATCTGATGGTGTGGTGTCTGTCACCACTGCATTCTCGACATAGTCTGGTGGTAATCTCCTTGGTGACATGTTCCAGCGATCGGCTGACATTCGACTACCACCTGGTTGTTAAACGCGGTCGTCTCTCCCAGCTGCCCGCGACCCCGTGTGTCGCTCTGATCTTTGAGTCGTTCGTGAAGTGGTACGCGCGCGCCGGCGCCTGGCATCCCATGCGCGCACGGAATGACCCACAGCAGAGGCCCAACTTTCTTGAGGTGTCTTGCAGGTACGATTATGACGCCCTCTTTTTTTCAGTCTACCTTTTGTGGTGGCTTACCAAAGCAGTTTTGATCGGGAGGTTTTTTCGAACAGAAAATAATCGATTCCGAGTTACAATACTCGCAAAACAAATGTAGAAAACAAAAACATTTAACCTTTGTACGACCAACGATCGCACAGGTGCATGGCTAAAAGACATCAACTCTTCTACGCACTAAGTAGGTATAGCGACCCCCACCCGCCTTACTCCACCCATGCATAATGAATCAAAGAAGTTATTTTCAGCAGCATTGTCCTAGACGCTCGTCGTGTATTTTAAGTAGTCGCTTAGCTTCACTTACTAACCTGTCGACTACTATACCTTCACGTTGTCACCGTGTATTTTCAGGTTGAACTTGTGCCGCGAGGTGACCGACGGTATGCGCGTTTACTTCGACTGTATCTTACGCAACCACCTGTTGTACAGACAGGAAGTGAACCAGTATCATGAGGTCTGCGGTCAATTCATCGACGAGTAAGTTACTACACTCAAAAGTTTCTCGAACTAAAATTATCGACGCTTCAAAATAAAACGCAAGTGAAGTGCTGTGATTGGTTGAAGGAATTATCAATCGCCTATTATTTTGCTAACCGGTATTCAGCTGCTTCCAGTTAGACTGCAAGCCGACCCCAACATAGTTGTGAAAAGGCCAAGCAGATGATGATGACGTCGATAATTTTCGTTTCAGAAACTGGTACTCTACCAAAGCGGAGATG
Source organism: Cerastis rubricosa (assembly GCA_949152445.1). Taxonomy (NCBI): domain Eukaryota; kingdom Metazoa; phylum Arthropoda; class Insecta; order Lepidoptera; family Noctuidae; genus Cerastis; species Cerastis rubricosa. Next base: position 10,479,991 of record OX424547.1, read on the forward strand.
AGCGGAGCGGAGAGATGTGCCAAGATTCAACCAATGTGATTAGTTGGTTTCCGCACGTCTCCACTTTGGTGGAGTCCGGGCTTTACACTATGTCCATAATAGCCAATAGATCTCTTTGTGAAGGAGCTAGTCACCATCACTAAGCAGCGTACCTATGATTCATCTTGAAAGGTTTTGATGCCGAAAGTTTAGCCTTTTTTCTGGGATGGCAACCTACCAGCGATGCGTCTGATATTGAAAATGTCTTAAGGCGGCATCGGCGCGGGCATTACACAAAAACAGCTGAGTCATCGGCCATCCAAAATAATACGTATAATAACAAGTGGCGTACAACCTTCTAGGCAAGAAGCATTCAAGAAGCGGTCGGTGGAAGCGGCAGAAGAGTATGATGATGAGCCGATGGCCACTGAGGAACCTGCAGTGTCGACTGCAGCTGATGAAAATCTCAAGAGCCCTAAGCTCCCGGACTACTCGCATCTGCCGCCCGATCCTATGGATGCTGATAAGAGCGACGGTAACACTTGCATAAAAAAACCGGACAAGTGCGAGTCTTACTCGCACACAGGGTTCCATAGCTCCAAACAATATAATAACAATATTTTGAACTGTCATTCATTAGTTAGTAGTATTAGTTAGTAAACTTCCACACAACCGCAAAACTAAATTTGTTGCTGCAGTTTGATGAAAAAGTCCCATATCTCAAAAACTAAACATCATATCTTATTGAAACCAATTTTCGTTGATAGTTTTTTTTACGTTCTACAATCCTAAATATTTTCAGAATTTTCCTCCTCTTACTTTAGAAATTACAATTTGGGGGACACACATTTTACCACTTTGGAAGTGGCTCTAGCGCAAACTATTCAGTTTAGAAAAAAATTATATTAGAAACATCTATATCATTTTTGAAGACCTATCCATAGATATCCCACACGTATGGGTTTGATGAAAAATTTTTTTTTGGTTTTCAGTTCTAAGTATGAGGACCTCCTTAATTTATTGTTTTTTTTTCTATTTTTGTGTGAAAATCCTAATACGGTTTACAGAATACATCTACTTACCAAGTTTCAACAGTATAGTTCTTATAGTTTCGGAAATAAGTGGCTGTGACATACAGACGGACAGACAGACAGACATGACGAATCTATAAGGGTTCCGTTTTTTGCCATTCGGCTACGGAACCCAAAAAACACAGATAAAGCCAACAACTCTTGTTTCTTTTATATTGATAATTTTGAAAAGTAATATTTACTTAATATTATAAAGAGGTACAATTTAATTGGTTTGTAAGTTTGAATGCACGGGGTAATAATCGGAACTTCTGATACGATTTCCAAAATTATTTCACTAACGGGAAGCTACATTGTCCCCGAGTGTCATAGGCGAAAAAACGTTACACGTTGAGTTAATTTCCGTACATAATGGGAGCTGGAAAACTGGTTATATGTAAGCTGATTATAGTTATTCTAACTAGCCCATACTGTTCTGCTCTGCAAAAGCATATACATCCAATTCTTCAGCGCTTCTATTCTATTCTCTTTCGCTTACAATGTGTAAAAACGCCATCTTTTCACCAGGCGAATCTAACACCCAGGACGATGGTATCGCGTCGAAGAGCGACTCCAATGATAAAACTGCTGCTATCGCTAGCGACTCGACCACGGACGACAACCAGGCTGGAGGATCTGGGAAGAAGACACGCAAGAGCCGGCCCGCTACTCGCAGCGGCATGGCGAGGAGGTTGGTGGATGTACTAGCTTTCTCCCACGGTTTCACTCGTATCTGAGAAACTTTTTGAAGTATCCGGATTAAAAGTATCCAATGTATTAATTTAATGGTCTACCCGTGTGCTAAGTTTTATCCAAGTCCGCATACTTAAAGCGTTATTGATTAATACACAATTTTTTATTTTCACAGTCTTCGTAGGATAACACTATTTCCTTTATTTATTTTGCCTTTGCTAACACTTTTATTTTTTTCAGGCTCCGCTCTCACAAGTCCCAATCGGAAAATGAAGAGCCGACTCCGTCAACTTCAACCGGGGAGCCGAAGCAGTTTGAAACTATGTCATCCAGGTAAAAAGTTTAGGTCGAGACCAGTGTGCCTATTCGATAGCTTTGTAACTTTAATTTCAATTTGTACACTGGTACTGGTATTTGTACTGGCGCCGTGTGACAAAGAAGGGAAATACATACTCCAATGACTTAACGCGATGTAGTAGGTTTCTTAGTGATGAAACTCTCACACTTGACTCACAGTACTAACTTAGAACTGTTCCATAGGCTAACATGTGAAGAGTTCCGAGCTACAATTTCTGCTATGGAGACGAGACAGATCTATAATAAAATACACCTCTGTTCAACTTACTACTTCGTCATTCCGTCTTCTCACCAAAATAGGCAAATACGATTGACTTACGACAGCTTTTAGAAACCGGAGCTGAACTTATCGTAAGCCGGCGCCTCACATTGGGTATATTGGCTAGTTATAGCCTTGGATCCAATACTTGGTGTATTGTAATCCAATACTTGTTGTGTAGATCCAATACTTGTTGTGTAGATCCAATACTTGGTGTGTAGATCGGTCTTGGACAGATATTGGATATAAACTGAACATTGCGTCCAATAGCCAATGGCAACCCGCCATGTTTCGGTTTTTTCGGCGAGTGAAGGTACCGGACTCCACCAAGATGGAGACGAACGGAACGGTGGAGACCCGTGCATTATTAAACCAATCGCAGGCGTGATAAGAGACGTGATGTGGATTGGTTGATTCCTGCCAGTCTTCACGTCGTCCGGCCAGCAAATCAGTACAGTATGTGCATGTTCCAGCGCGGGCAGCAGCGGGTCGTCGCTGAGCGAGTGCTGGGCGCGGCCGGCGCGGGCGGCGCCGCCCAGCTCGCGCCGCACGCCGCTCTCTTTGCTGCTTGATAAGGTACCTCCAGAACACACCGGTTTAACTTGATCTATACTTTACGACTGCTAATATTGCGGTTTTTGTACAAATAAAAATGAGAAAGTCTTGTCCACGTTGTCAGGTTCGGGATTCCTTCAATTGTTAAAGTATAGATTAATAATTTCAGAATTTTCACATTAAAAGATGATGCGTTAGAACGTCACCCCAAATCTTTACACCGACCAACAGATTTATCGTATCTCAGTCAAAACATCTTAGTATGGTGATCATTTTTTATTATGGCGACATCTTACATAAGTGTGAGATACTCCGAGAAAGTTATGTTAAGTTATATTTTAAAACTAATAATCTGACACAAAATAACTGTTTGTGAACTATATTCCTTGATTATAAACCCTATGGATTTTTAAGTTAAAACTGGTTGCTAGTATTTTTATAGATCCTTAGGAAACTACTACAAATACGAAAGATCTGTTGGAGGGGGGGACGGGTATCGTAAAAATGTATCGCCTTTTCATTGTCAGGTGGCGAAGTGGCAGATTATTCCACGCGAGGGAACCGAACATCTGCCATGCCGCATGTATGGTGCCATTCATCTTGCCAGGCTCTTCGGTATTGTAGCTTTCACCTTTATTTTATCATAGAACTTCACAACAGGACATTCAACATTAAAATATGCATTTTTATATTTCCAGTGAAACTGCCAGACTTTTTGAGTTCTTTGCCACAGATGAGTGACTACAAACTGAAGGTGGTTCTCAAGTACATCGATTTATTCATCCAGTAAGTGTACCATTGAATTATTGAAAGATAAATCTTGTTCTAAAACTAAGCATATTAACAATGAATAACAAAATATTTGTATTTGACAGTTACCTGGAACAACATAGCGAATGGTTCGGCGAGATATACTACTTCGCAGACCCCGCATGCCGCTCGCGTTAAACTATCGACGGATACGGATACTCGTCAGAACAACTAATTTGCTCTCTATTGAGATAATTCACATTCCAAAATGTTAAAAATTTATCGCTGAACTTTTTTTAAGATTCAAAGAAAATTGTTTATGCGCCACCGTCCAAAATTGAAACAAAACATGTCAGCGGTTAGCTACTATATTATCAAGATATGAACACGCTATCCTATTGAATCTCTTTTTAGGTTTTATTTTAATAATATAGTTGCTGAATTAAATACTATCTACTAGTAATGTTGAGATTGCTATAAAACGATCAATATTGTAAACGAGTGACTTATTGTAAAGCCTTCATTAGGAAACATAGTTGAAATAATGTATTTCAAAGTTCTCATGTTGATTACGCGCCTAGACTCAGACACTACTTCTGGACATGAGGGTCCTGCTACTTTTAGTACGGGATCCCCCGAGAGAGAAAGAAAGGTTTGTAATCCAGGAGATCGTCAAACAAACTACCAGGATAAGCGATTTGTCCTTGCGTTTTCATATGAATTTGCGCCAATGTTCGGAAGTGTTGTCTAAGTAAAGACTAAGTAGGGTACTATTTTCTTGTAGTGGGAAACGTTTGTCAGTATTATTTAGTGGTTGTAATGGATCCTTGTTAACTATTAGCACTGGCCTATCAATGCACAATAGATAAGCCTGGTATGATTATACTAAATAGGTAGGGGGTAGAGTTGGACTAGCCAACATTTAATCTTAACTTTCTGCTGCACCTTATACAATATTTTGTGGTCTATCTATGCATATGAACAGCCATCGTACTTATAATAATGTGATCATAATAGTCGTACATGACCTATCATTAGAATACAGTCGACTATTTAATGGTTAGATAGATTTCTCAAAGGCAACAATTGGATAGAATAGATATTTACACCGTGTTAATACTTTAGTGTTTCAACTAATTATATCATTTACCGTGCGTGTTGTTACGCATTTAGCAGATTGCCGATTGTTCTTGCGCTTGGTAGCTTATAGGCTGTCATCGTGACGCAACTTGCATATTAATGCAAACTATATCAGTATATTTTTTAAGTCGTGTAACCAAAAGACGAAACTTCGATCAGTGATGATGTTTGTCTTTGCACTGATTAATTATTCGGATTAGTAGATATTATCATCATAATATTATTTTAAGTACAGTGTAGTTTGACACTAGATAATTAGCCAGCGCACTGCGCAGTTTAAAACAATTATGATTATTATGTATTCCAAAATATTACGACTCTTTGCCAGCGCACTGGAATTTCTTTAATCGTGATTACGTATTTTCAAATAATATTACGATTCAAATGAATCGTAATATTATGTGAAACACACAAGCGAAATTTTAACTATAGAATGAATAATTATTAATTATGATTAAAAGACGAAACTGCGATCAGTGACGATGTTTTACTTTTCCACAACTCAAGATTCGTAGATGTTTTCATCATATTATTATTTATAATAAGTGTGTATTTTGACAGTAGAAAAATAGCCAGCGCAATGCGCATTTCATTAAGTTTGATTATGTATTTTCAAATATTACGATTCTTACACGAGTGACATTTTAACCATAATGCAACATACATATATTTAATCCGCATATTTATTAATATTTTATGTTAGTAGACAACCAAAAAGAAATAAATATTATTTCAAATCGTGTGTTTTATTATGAAAAATTACATTACTACTTCAATAACAAAATATTTTTTTTTCGAGACATTTAGGTCGTGAATTAGACATATCCATTAACTGTATTGAAAACTAAAAGTAATAAGACATAACAAAATTACATTTGTGTATTGAGTTCATAAGGCACACAAGAAACATTAAATTGTTTTGCCAAGCATAATGTTTTCTACTTTGAACAAAACACCTCGCTTGCATGGTTTTTAACCAGATTTAACCAAAGCTTAGCCACATTCTTTTGTGATTGTTTGTTCAAAACATTTAACACATATTTCAGCTTTAATTACTAACAATAAGCATAATCTGGTTGATAATGGTATTAAAAAGGTTCACCCTGAGATCAACGTAACTTGGTTAACTGACAATAGTACACAGATTTATATCAATAATAATAATTCAAAGGAGTAAATTGGAAACAATGGAAAATACATTAAACCTAGAACCTTAAACTGAGCAAGACCAGGTCTTTATCACTAACAATGTAGTTCTTCGCAAATTTACAAAATTCTTAGAAGTATGAAACGACTATAAAATATGTGATTGTAGTATGTGCCATGAAACCTATGATTTTCGTTATCCACTTTTAAGGACGTCATACACCGAAGGACAAAATGTTAATTGATAAGTTCAACTCGATGGACTTGTGTAAAGAGTGCAAAACAGCCCTGTATTAAACTCTTTTCACAAGTTCTGTCTCGCGTCTAGCTGTTTCCTAAGAACCGGACGCGAATGCCGACACAAAATCCGATTTTGCAACCGGCAGCCGAAATGTTTTGTTTATTAGAATACCAATTCATCAACGACCCTGGCAGCGTATCAGAGCCGTGGTCACATAACAAGGGAGCATTGACATATAGAGGGAGATCCCGTGATCGCCAGACCTAAGTCATTTTAAAAGAGCCGAAACTTTTTCTATGGAAGTATAGCTTTTATGTCATGGGACATGGGATCTTGGTCCAGTAATATCACACATCCTATTCAAATCTTTTTCGTACACCGTCCGTTCGGTACAGTTGGTCCTTGTGCCACCAACGCAGCTTTGTGATAAGAATTATTTCGCAATCATTTGGACTCCAAACAAAATACTATAACAACATGAAATTGCCATCAATATTAATTTTAAAAGTTGCAAAGTTGCTACGTATTGCTGCTTGTGACTTTAGTGTATGGCGCCGTTAATCAATGGATCATAAGATACAGAGAGCGTTTAGTCCTGTTCCATCCTGTGTATGACGCGCCGGTACTCCTGCTCCAACGCCAGGTATTGATTAGCCAAGCGGCCGTGCGTCTCACTTAAGCCGGTTGCGCTCACAGTTGCTGCGTATTCTTCGGGTTTTAACACCTTTTGCAATTTTTTCATTTCTAATTTCTTTTTCTGTAAACAATATAAATTACGGTAAGCATATTGCAGTTGGATTGTCGTTCAATTGAAGAGGCTACAGATTATATAATCATCAACATTCTCAGGACAGCTATGGAGAAAATGCTTAGCATCAATTAAGTAAAATCTATACTTCTAAAATCGTTTGTCACGTCTGGCTATCAACGCACAGCTCAAATTATTGGTCGGATTGGGCTTAAATTTGGCATACAGATAGCTATTAAGACGTAGGAATCCAGTAAACTTAACTTTTGTTATTTAAATTTTTTGCGTGGTAGGCACACCACTGACTACCCCCTTTTTTATTTTAATTGCATAATGTCCATCCAAAGGGTTATCTGGCAGATATCGCTGTCAGCGATAAGACCGCCGTTGTAACCATAAAACTAGCAGTTTTGTAAGCCCGTTATGTTTCATTTTTGGTGTACAATAAAGTTTTGTTCTATTCTATTCTAAAAAAGGATTTAGGGAAGTTCAACCCATAAGCCGAAGCTAAGTGAAATAGGGGTTAAAAGTTTATATGAATCCTTCACCAGGCGAAGCTGGTGCAGGTCAGGTCTAGTAATACTTATACGGACTGATTAGAGACAACAGTAGTAATCTAAAAATAAATAGCATTTTATCAATCAAACTTTCTGTTTCGTGTGGTTAGTACTTGACCTGGTGTCTGAGTTTTGATACGCCTATATATCAAACTCAAAGCATTTATTTCAATTAGACCATTACAGGCATTTTTGAAAGTCAAAGCACAAAAAAAAAGAATGCGAAGCTACAGTCCCAGTCACAAGACATAATAACTTGTGAAAGTACTGTAGTTGCCCATTCCAAAGCGTAGATCTCTATGGAGAAGAATGTGCAAGAAACTCCATGGACACTCACTCTCTCATCAAAATATGTTACAAAATCTTGGTTACATCATTCGTGTTGAGAATTACTAGTATGTGAGAACGATGTAGAAATACGGGCAAGTTAAGAGCCTCCAGAGTAAAAAACGAAATCAATAATTCGTAAATAAAGTTAAAAATAAAATAATTAAAATAAACCGTGGCAGCTAAGAGATGACCAGTCACAACTGACAGCGCCCGTTCACGAACATGACGCATGTATCAGCCATCATTCTCAGGTACTCTCAGGCATGCTGGTTTCCTCACCATGTATATGTATCAATCAATGAAACAAACCTGGAAAGGTGCATTGAGTCTATTTTTAACATCAAGCCTGTAGGTTAAGTAGGCAGTCTTATCAGAGGTGTTGGTGTTTTTCAAGCGGAGGATCTCGTACACACGCCGCGATTGTTTCTTGTTGATCTTGAACTTGCTGCTCGCTTGGTTCGCCATGTCTTGAGAGAACCTGAAAATGAAAATATTTTAGAATTACATAACATAACACCACGCCTGCTACTGCTGTGTCTGTGTGTCAGGTGTACTTAGGAATCATCCATAAAGTACGTCACACTTTAAGGGGGAGGGAGGGGGTCAACGAAGTGTAACATTGTGTGAAAAGGGGTGGGAGGGGTCTTAAGTTTCTTGATGTCACATTTCTTCGTTCAACAAACATCTAAGTGTTAAAATGCCATGACCATTTGAACTATTAACGAAAAACTTAAAGTATTTCCAACTATATCTGTATCTGTAAGGTTTAAATTGTTTTGTTGGTAGGTTCACTCTCGCTCTACTAGTTACATTAAATGGAAATAAAACTAATTTCGGAAGTGCAGTTTCAATTTCATAATTTGTAGATATAAAATTGCAAGATATGTGACGTCACGCTAGGGAAGGGAGGATCTCATAAATGTGAAACTGTGACAAGGACGGACGAGGGGTCAAACAATCACGAAATTCGTGTGACATACTTTATGGATGACCCCTTATTAGTATACCCTCATTTCGCCAGTTATGTTTAAGTCCCATGTAATAAGGGGCGAGCTTATTGCCAGCAACCGGGCACAGATTCAGACTCCGTGGCTGCTACTGAAAGATTCCTGATGGAATATAATACTTTGCCTGACCCGGGAATCGAACCCAGGACCTCATGCTCAGCAGTCACGCTTACGGCCACTCGACCAACAAGGCAGGCATTTTAGGATTGATTATATATTTCGAAACTAATTCTGTTTCTTATTGAGATTAGTTTTAGGGCTAATACTTGCTGGTAGTAAACGACGAACGTATCATGAAGCGTTCGAAATCCCACTGTGAATAAACATTAGACGGGTATAATACACGCAGTTTCGTTTCATTACAATAACAAAAAAAAAAACATTATAGTTACCCTTGAAGTAGTTTCATAGGATGAAAAGCAGGTAAATCACTGCAGTTCTTGGCATCAACATAATCTCTAATTCTCTGGAAGTCTTGTGATGGATCCTCAACCGTAATGTCTACTACTTCTGGAAGTATCATGAAGTGAGAATAAACAGCCTGGAAAGATAACAATCGGTCATGATAATTGAATCATCAATAACATTAGAAACGGGATATTTACTATGTTTACTATTTGTTTGGAGTTCCCGATATTTCGGCGCTGTCGCAAACGCCATGATCACGGATAAACAGTTTATCCTTGATCTTGTTGTTATATATCCTGTTTCAAGTGTTATTGATAGTGTTAATAACCATGTTTGTTTAAAAACATAATGAAGATAGCCAAACATAGATCATCATCATCATCATTTCAGCCTAAAGATGTCCACTGCTGGACATAGGCCTCCCCCAAGTTTCGCCACATTGACATAACATGGGGGGTTTTGCCATAATCGCCACGCTTGGCAGGCGTGTTGGCGTTCGTAGTACGGTGGTCACAAAAGCACAGAGAACGCTGCTGCCCATTGTCTGGCAAGTCCCTTAGTCGCCTCTTACGACACCCACGGGAAGACATGGGATGGTGCTATTATTTACGTCCGACACCATACAGAGCAAAACAAACATAGATAAAGAAAATTATTCCCAACTGAATACCAATATTTAATAGGTGGGTAATGTAGGTGGGATGGCATCGAGCCAACATAGCAAGCCATACATATCAATGTTATGCCTGATTTCTGCATCACGGCGGAACCCACGCATTTGTGTAATACACTGCGTCACTCGAATGTGTGCCTCTTTTGATTAAATGCTAGAACTGGCTCATGGTTGAATTTCTTTTTTTAAGTTATGTGCTTGCGTTTGGCCCCAACTTGCCTGATGTGAAGCAATGATACGGCCTATGGTGGAGTACGCTTGCCTAGAAGAAGCCGATTCACTCAAACTTTAACTTTGTGAACTGTTCTAATTTTAAAGATGCAGATGCGAGCTGAAGAGCAGTAAATGACTGAAGTGTCGCAGATCATGGTGTAGAACCCAGGCAGGCGCTTCACATAGATTTATCGTCAACACTTCTCTCAAAATGGAGAGCGAATACATCGTAAGGAAACCGATATGCCTTAGAACCGAAAACTAAAAGACAATAAAATTGTGACATTCACTAACAAGAACCTGCCTGCCTGCCTGGCGGGTATTGACCCCGAAAGGCCTCTTCTTTAAGAGAACAGAGAGGTGGCTCCGACTGCAGGGACACTGGTCCTAGCTGTGGCAAAGTAGGGTTGCCATCTGTCCGGCTATTCCTGCATTTGTCCTAGTTTAGGGGGTCCGGGTTCCGTACGTACGGGGGTTTTAAAAATAGTCCGGTTAAATCCCGGTCACTTTTTGTTTAATCCAGGCCTGCCGAAACCGTGTATGCAAGTCGTGTGGCACAGCCACGAATAGAGTGCGTAAAAGATCTCGTCATACCATGAAAATCTTTTCACCTCGCTTCGCCCGTTTTTACATCCTACGTTCTCCTTGACTTTCCGGTGTGCATTAGTCGGTTTTTAATGGATAATTAATTTATGTAACAAAGATTTGTTACTCGGTTTTGACCATTGAACTAAGATTAGTTCTAAATTTATCTGTAACTATAAACCGACCGCCGCACGGCGCCCTCAGTTCTTGTTTGCATTCACGCACTCACTATATCACCATAGGTACTATTTGTTTCGCAAAATTATTTGCTTCAGTTTTATGTATTCCATTGTGTCCAGGAAACCTAAATTTCACCCAAATATCCGGGGTTTTGAGGTTTTTGTCCGGTACTGTCAATATGGGTGATGGCAACCCGATATAGGTTAGCAACATTTAAGCTGATTATCCTAAACTGACCTGCAGCAGTTGCGCGCAGATACCGAGCTTCCTAAAGGGCGGCAGCGTGAGGACCTGCGAGATGCGCGGCCGCGAGTGACGCGGGTACGCGTAGTAGCGGTACACGGTCGCGTACGCAGCCGTCGCGTATCGTGCGCCGCCTTCGCTCGACTGGAACTTCTCAAATCTGTAACCATGCATGCGTGACGTCAAAGTTTGTCTTAACCCACAAGTAAAAAGCGCGAGTGTTTTAAGAGATTTTTCATTTAATTAAAAAGATAAATAGTAAAAGATACAGATTCAAAAGAAAAAGATACAACCCTATATCTTCTTCTTTTGAATCTGTATCTGTATCTTTTAATCTTGCAATCAAAGTAGTATCAGTCTGCTGTAAGAAATTCCAATTCTGGGTTATACTCGTCATTTTACATAAGCTATATATTGCTATTTGTTTGTTTATCATTAAATTTTATGTGGAATAAAGAATTAGATTTTCTTTATTTTTTGGAATTTACTTCAGGAATGCCAAGTTATATACCATACTTATAACAAAAAAACTTCTTTAGTATGGTATATACTTTAATTCAGTAAAGAGCAGTTATTGTGAAATCACAAACAGACCCTTCAATTCATTTGTAGTTAAAGATAAATTATTATAAATAAGTACCAGTTGATATGGATAAAAATTCTTTGAAGTTAATAATGAAAACTTCTCCAAAAATACTTACACAGTAAAAAATGTCCACTGATCATCATCCACATCAATGAATGATGCTGCATCCACATACCACAGCAAAAAGGTCTGTAGCCTCTCATGGAATACCAGGAAGCCGGGGGTGGATGTTTCAGAGTAGTATACTTCAAAGGATCGCTTCTCACCACCATCAACTTTGAAAAGAAACAAAAATGTTTGAACAAACTGGACAGACAACTTTAATAATAAATAGTTCATACCCTAACGTAGGCATGTAGATTGTATTGTTTAACAGGCTGGTATCAGCAACTCCACGTACAAAGTGCATATTTTGCATATGGATATAGGTGGAACAAACATCCATACATAAAAATAGCAAAAGAAGCTGTCAGAATCTAATCTGTTTCATGACATGTATTTACTTCACCAAACTTTACAGAAGGGAATACATAATTATAACAAGACAGTGTAGTTCAGAAAGTACACAATTAAAGAACTTATACTAGCCTATAGCTGATTACAATCAATGTTGCAATATTGACAAAATATGGCTTCCAGTCCAAGTTTGCAGAAAACATAAACAATTTATATAAAAAAAGTAAGAATTCCATTTACCTGTTACATAAGATCATATTATCTACCCTACAAGTTATATGGAACAAAATTTTATTATTTACATTGCATGTTAGTCAACAAACAAAGTTCATTGACCTAGGTAAACCAGTGACACTCAATACACTGACTATAACTAGCAATATGTGACAGTTAACAATATAACCTTATGTGATACAAAAATTACTGGTTTTTAAATCAGTAGCAATGCAAAATAAACTGAAATATAAAAAAACATTATTACTTACAAGGCTCAACAGAGAATGCGTGTATCAACTGCCCGTGGGGTGTAAATGACTCATCTTTCTTCAGTATAGACACAAAATGGTCCAGATTGGTGACATAGCCTGGTGCTAACACTTTAGTCAGGGCACCTTCAACATCATCTGGTTTCATACCTTCAGATTTATTTGGCTCAATCTGTAAATATATTAGATCTTGAGTTAGTTTCTTCTACTACCGTCTAACCTCTCAAGAATAAGACCAGCGCATGTAATATAATAGCTCCAGTGTTATTGCAGTTTTACAAACTGTTTATTCTAATATTTCTGAGTTAGTGATGCAAATTTTGCATGCTTTGTGAAACTAATAGCGCACAACATGTAACAAGCTTACTGCAACAATGTAAAATGACTTCGGCAACAATCTAGAAATTTGTGCCTCTGTTAGACTTGTATTGAATATATAAAATAAAGAAAACGTTTTTAAATCCAGTAAAAGATAACACATGCACTAAAACAAAAACATATTATAAATTCCAATACCTTTTCCGTGTATTCAATTCCAAGATATGTCTGCAGACTTCCTGCGCTATAATAAAGTCTAATGTGCAAGTCTGTGTAGCCAAATATGTTTTCGTTCTCCCCAAAAACCTGATGACACATCTCTGGACCGAAACTTGTGTCATCATTCTCCAGATCATCCACTGATCTCACTGAAAATGGCAACCAAAGAATGAATGACCAAATACTGTTACCAAAGCAGTTAAACAGGTCCTTTGAAAGGATTATTTAAACTATACAATTACAACGTTATGTAGTGGCAAGACATGAAGTAGAAAAGTACAATATAGACCAAGACATTTAGGTTCAATTATTATAGTATAATTTCTAGACTAAATAAAAAAACTCTTACCTAGCTTAAATTCCAAAACCTCGTTTCCATCTACAACTAAATGGCACAGTGCATCAGTCATTGTCTATAATAGTTAAAATCCAATTTCATTACACTCAATAACCCCGCGATTCCCGCGCAAAAAAAATGGGTACTAAAAATACTGAAAGACAAAACATGTAATATACTGTGTTTATTTAGTTTTCTTCACTGCTCCGATTTGTTGTCTCGCCGATGCACTAGCAAAACCACTTTATTTTCATCAAAATTTACAGACAGGACTCAACAAAATTGCAAAAATGAGGGAAACGAATGCAAACGAAAGTTACTTTTAAAAATAGCTGTCAAAAAAGTCTTGTCAAATGTCTTCAGACATCTCACTAATTTTGATCGTCCTTGTGATGTCTATGGTGTCGGCACTGGTTGTAAAGGTGTTACAGAGATTCGACTAAACAGCGGACCTTGCGGTTACTGTGGCTGAAAGTACAAAGGTACTCTCAAATAAAGCGTAGACCAGCGAAGTTATATAAGCAACATAGAAAAACATTCTAAATCACACAGTTATAACAAATGTTGCACTTAAAGCAGCAAATTTTGACTTTTACTTTTTATCGCCCAAAACTGTTTGAATTTCAATTAGGAAAATATTCCTTGAAAGCTCTTCTCTTTTCTTCTTCTTTATTTCTTGAAATAGTCAGTTAACGGGAATTTCTATGACTAGTAACATCACGGTACTGACTTCACAGTTTGCCTGCCATACAACGGAGGACCTGCCCCCGTATGCACAAACAAACGGTCGGTTTCGATTCGATAAGTCGTATGTCTATCTTGTTTTGGCATTACGAAAGCGAGCGAGATAGACATACGACTTTCCGAGCGTTTAGATTTCGAGGGTGTATTAAAACGAACTAAGATTACGACTTCAAAACGTTGTACTGTAACCACAGAATAGAATGGTAACCGGTTTTGGTCAGAAATTCAAATGTGATTTAAATAATGAACAAATTACTCCCTTTCGATTCAGCTTGCGTTATTGACTGTCGAAAATATTCAGAATATTTAATCGATAATTTAAAGAACAGCGTGACAGTAAAAGCCGAGTAAGCAATGCCGTTGCGTAGTGAAGAAAAGAAAAAAGCCATATCGATGGTTCATTCATTTATGTGACGTCATTATGGCCTGGTTGGGTTAGGTTTGCTTGGAAATTTTTGTTAACAATCTTGTATTTTAATATATTATATGTTGTGCTACTTATTTTAGATTAGTAATATAAATACCTCATATAGTACCGGTAATCCTGGTGCCAAGAAGTGTCTGTTTCGACGACATTTTCTGGCGAAAATGAATCGCCATGAAGGTGGGTAATGATAATCAAAATTTGTTCGATGCTATTGTCACTGCGAATTTCATTGCAAAAAAATATGAAAATATTGTCATCATAGCGTAATTATATGTTTTATACATTCAATTTTCATGTCATTGTCACCAATGTAAAGGAAATAACGAATTGTTGTTGTATTTTGTGTATTGACATATTTTCAGGAGTCAGCTGTGATTCTTGTTTGAAAAATAACTTTAGAGGACGACGATACAAATGTTTAATTTGCATCGACTATGACTTGTGCGCAGCCTGCTATGAGTCCGGCGCTACCACAAACCAACACACTACAGAGCATCCCATGCAATGCATTCTATCTAGAAGTGACTTTGGTGAGACCTATTTACAGTGCTATCTATGTTAGATTGCATCTTATATGCCAAATACTTGTACATTATACCTCTGCAAGGTTAAAATCAGGTTTAGTAAACATTGAAACTACAAACAAAACAACAATAACTTAAATATTGTTTTCATTTTGGATGACATACATTTTGGTACTCCAAACAAAATGTTGTGAAACCATAGGTATGAAAATCTCATTCAAGTACTGTTTGAAAAGAGACAGTACCTGTGATTATGAAAAATTTGTAAATGCACACAAAGGTTTTTGTTTATAAACAGTACAATTAATACACAAAGGTAAATGACATTGTATTATTATAAGACAAAGACATTTCCATGGAAGACTGGCATGGAATGTATTTATCAAATTTTACCTTAGATTTCCATTATAATTAATGAATCAAAAAATTCTCAATGATGCTGTTGTTAGTAGCCTACAACATCCCACTGCTGGACAAAAGCCTACCCCCCTCCCCCAGTTTTTTCTTTTCCTCAGTGATGATTTCAAAAAAAAACATTTTAAATCACCCACAAGGCTGCTTTATTATACCAATAATATTCCTATAAGAAACCTATGCACATTTTTTCATCCACTGAAACCATAAAACAAGCTTCTGAAAACAATTTTATTCCAACTTTCTCAAAAGATGTGTCATTCTTGGTTTCATTTCTCATCGGGTAACTAACAAAAATAATCTTGAAAGAAAGTCATTTAGCCATTACTTATGCCCCGGCTACACAAGGCTAGTTTTTCAAGCTAGGATACAAGCTAGTTCGTCGTTAGTTAGTTGTTAGTAATAAATATTCTATGAAATGTTTTTGAATATATTCTAATTCATTATGCTTTTTAAAGGAATATAAAAAAAAACTATATTATCACCGCATGAATGTAAAATCTTAAAAATATATTGTTTTAGGTGTATGTGTTTAAAAAACATATATTGTTATATGATATGTATTTCATAAGATTTCATATCACCTTCAGATCTGTACTATGGTGGAGAGGCACTAACTTTGGAACAACCTCAGGCATACACATGTCCATTCTGCAATCGGATGGGCTTCACTGACACAGCGCTCATGGAGCATGTAACAGCAGAGCATGCAGATACTACGCTGGCTGTAAGTATCCA
Organism: Cerastis rubricosa; assembly: GCA_949152445.1. Classification (NCBI taxonomy): domain Eukaryota; kingdom Metazoa; phylum Arthropoda; class Insecta; order Lepidoptera; family Noctuidae; genus Cerastis; species Cerastis rubricosa. The sequence continues at coordinate 10,496,373 of OX424547.1, forward strand.
ATGGTTTTCTCATCACATTCTGATACATTCATACTTTCGTATTTATTCATGGGTATCTGTTTGTCATCATAGTAAAATAAGAAATGAGTGTACCTTTTTGTTTTCCCGAATCCATACTAATATTATAAATGCGAAAGTCACTCTGTTTGTTTGTTACCTTTTCACGATAAAACGGCTGATCGAATCTTAATGAAATTTGGCAAGAAGATAGATTTCAACCTGGGGAAGGACATAGGCTATATATCATCACGCTACGACCAATAGGAGCGGAGCAGCTATGAAAAATGTTGCGAAAACGGGGAAAATGTGACGCAAACGAAGTTGCGCGGGACAGCTAGTATATAAATAAACTGCTTGTGCATCGTTATAACTGGATTTCAGTCTCTTTATTTCAAAGTAGTTAAGGAACATTTGCAGTTCAAGAGTTACCATAGATTTTAGGTTGAACATACCTAATTCAAAAGTTTTGTTATGTTATGTGGTTTTTGTGGAAAATTCTTAATTTATTTGTTTTTGTGCACAGGTGGTGTGTCCAGTATGTGCTTCGATGCCTGGTGGGGAACCAAATTTCGTGACTGATGACTTTGCCGGACATCTTACCCTGGAGCATAGGACTGGTCCTAGAGATCTCATTTCATTTCTGATATCCTTTTTAATATAATAATACTTTCCTGCTAAAAAGCATTGTCAACTGTGCTGGACTAAAATCCTAGCATTACTTTTAATTGTTCAGTGGACAAATAAAAACATAACATCACTCATATAATCCAAGCGGAGGTAGAGGTGTGCTTTAATAGCAACACCCACATTTTGCCAGTTGTATTTAAGTCCAATGGAATGGGTTAAGCCCACTGCCGTCAACCGGGCGGGCATAAGATCCAGACTCTGGGCTGCTAATGAGAAATTCCAATTAAAATGAATATATCAAAACCTTTTGAACTGATGCGTAATGGGTGTAAAAAGATCCTTAGCGAAGTCTTAAGGCACTTGTCCCCGCCATTGTGATTAGTTTTTTGTTCTGGACCATACCTGGGAACCTTTTTAGTTACGTAGATATTGGAGGTGAAAGTTCCCATTTTTTCAAATCTTTTTTAAACTATTAGTCTCAAGGCTCAATGTTCATGAACAAATTTAAAATTCGTTAATGAGTCCTGTACTATTCAATGCAACAACCATCACAATGTTTCGAGTGCGTTATATCGTGTCTTACCGTAAACAGTGATTTGTCTACCCCAAAAAAAAAGTTGTTGAATCATTTATTTTGATGTACAGAATGCTTTGTTGATGGTTCATCATATATATATACATGCATAATATAGTAGAGAAACACTGATAATTTTAGAAGTGTCTAATGTGATATCGACAGACATTCTGCAGTATATATAGTATCAGCATTGCACCTGTGCGAAGCCGGGGCGGGTCGCTAGTGAAATATAAATGAAGGGACCGTTTACACTCTTTACACCTTGTATAATATATTAGTAACAATCTATACTCGTTAAATCCACTATATTGTGTTGTTGAAAATGGCTTCCTTAACCACGCTGCACGATGAACCAAGCGGTATCAGGCATGGCGGCGTACGACGCATGCCACACTCGGGTCGCGGCGTCAGTCGCGCAAGACGCACCAACATGCAGTTCAGGTAACTGATATTTCTACACTTTTAAATTGCTTTTGACTACAATTTGCATTATTGGCAGAATTATTTATTAACGTGCTTTCTGGAATTGAGGGCAACACAAAATGACGCCATCTAATTTGAAATTCAAACCTGGCTTTTATAATTATTTAATTGTTTTGACGCTGAAATAAGGCTTTGGTTGCTGCTGTCAACCTGATAGCAGCCTTATTTTAGCGACAATATGGATGACTGACATTGTCAGACTTTTTAGTGGCAACAAGCTAACAACAACCTTACTGCTACAAAATAAAGATCACGACTATGCAATCAGTGCTAAAATAACTGAAAGAGCTCAAAAATACGCAGCATTGCTTTGTAAAATATTTTTTAATACAGTTGCTCAAAAAGTGGCGTATTGCAGGGACGTATAGCGTTCGGGATGTGGGCTATTACACACTCGAGCTTTTTCTTTACCTTTCCCGAACTCGTGCGTACTCTTTCCCAACTGTCAAAATAATGTCTATTAAAAAGAAAAAAAAACAACTACGGAGTTTTTACTAAAAAAAATCAACTACGGAGTTTTTACTAAAAAAAATCATAATGTTTTAATGATTCATGCAAATATTTCTAAAACGAAGCTACTAATTTGTTTCAATATCAGATTTAATGATTTGATTCAATGAGTTAGGTTAGGTTTCATTTCATTTTCATTTCATATCAATAAAAAAAATCTACTGAAGACTTGGCTGTATGGGCATAGTTCCCTATGCCTACCCAGAATGAGTGAAGAAAACAAAAAAAAAAACTCTGCTAATATTCTTTTACTGTTGGCGCCATTTTCCAAAAATGTTCTTTATTAAATTGCTTCATTTTTTCGCAACTGTATTAAAAATAGTTGTTCAATACACGTGCGGAACCGTCATTGCAACTTGTTCCGACTGTCAACCCTCACCTTCGGCTGCGCCTCGGCTCGGGTAGACATTTGTCGGAACTCTTTGCAATGACAGGCTTTCCGCACTCGCAATGAAATATACTATTGCTGTACAATTTTGGGATCACATGGAAGTTCTATACTGTATTCTGTTTGTAGCCATATACATATTGAGATGTTGAAGTATGATCTCGACTTTGTACCGTAATAGTACATTGTGCATTAAGGACGATAAGTAAGGAATTACGATCGAGGCTCTATAGTGCATTTACGGAGACGAGTTAGTATAGCGCCTTCTCTGTCGCACATTATCATACAAATGACAAAGACAAAAAAATCTTTTTTAGGGTCGGTGGGCGTTAACAATACCTTAGAAATGTAAATGCGCGTTCACACTGCGCTTCTTAAAAGTTCGCTTAGTTTTTTGCGGCTTCATCTGTCGTATAAATTGAGAGCCATTTATTTAGTAAGAATTTTTTATAGGTATTTTTTTTTTTTATATCTGGTAGATATGAAGGAAAGCAATAAAATCGAGAGTTAATTATTAATTTTAGTTTATTATAATATACAAGTTATTAAGGCATATCATCACTCTCCGACGACGTATCACTACTGTCGTCGTTTCCTACATTTATTACGAATCTTTCTGACATTACTTCCACATTTCTATTCATAGCATCCATTTTGGGCTCAACTATTTCTATGACATGCTTTATACATTTTTTCCATTTTTCTGCGTCAATATTTTGAATAGATTAGTTTAATACAATTTTTAATTCTGCCATTTTATGTGTTTTCATGTGTGAAGCTACATTTCCTTTAACTTGAGCCCACACTAGTTCACTAGTTGAGCATACAGTCACAAGTAAGAGCACGTCTGCACAGTACGGGAAGTATGAGTAAACTAAAAAGTACTCGTACTGTGTACACCGCCTTAGCGCTTATCACTGACCAATTGCAGTTTAAAAATTGTGTGAGTGACATAGCGCTCTACTAACTCGTCTCCGTGAATAGACTATAGTAGAAGCCCGAAATCGAAGAGTGAGGGCTTTCCGAGTGAGGGTAATTCCCGTACCGCCCGTGAAACACACCGTTTTCATCACATATCTGCGAGTAAATAAATAAATATGAATTATAGCTTATATTTAATACACAAGTCAGCACAACTATTATTACGAAATACGTGTACTTTATTTTAAGCAGATGGCGGGCTTTTCGTCCGCACCACAGATAATACAAATATTTCGTTCAGAAACGTTAAGGGCAAATACTTACATAGGTATACAGCCATGACGGAGTGTAAAAAAATAAAATAATTTCGACGTTTTAATACAAAAAACTATCGATTATTAAGCACAGTAGAGCTTCCGAAAGAATGGGTCTTAAAATGAACATGGACAAAATCCAAGGTCATGTTGAATACCCATGTAACACCCACTCCTATCAAGATCAGTGACTCTACACTCGAAGTTGTAGACGATTATGTCTACCTGGGACAAACGGTCCAGTTGGGTAGGTCTAACTTCGAGAAAGATCGAATCGTCGAATCCGACTCGGCTGGGCAGCGTTCGGGAAGCTGCGTGGTATCTTCTCGTCCAACTTACCGCAGTGTCTCAAGACGAAAGTCTATGACCAGTGTGTGTTGCCAGTGATTACATACGGGACTGAAACGTGGTCCCTCACAATGCGCCTCATCAGAAGGCTCAAAGTCACCCAAAGGGCAATGGAGAGGGCTATGCTCGGAGTTTCCTTGCGTGATCAAATCAGAAATGAGGTTACCGACGTAGCCCGAAGAATTGCCAAACTTAAGTAGCAGTGGGCAGGGCACATTGCTCGCAGAACAGATGGCCGATGGAGCCGAAAAGTCCCGGAATGGCGGCTGCGAACCGGGAGATAATGCGTTGGAAGGGCTCCCACTAGGTGGACCGATGACCTGGTGAAAGTTGCGGGGATCCGCTGGATGCGAGTTGCACGGGACCGGTCAATGTGGCGACACTTGGGGGAGGCCTATGTCAGGCAGTGGACGTCTTACGGCTGAAATGAGGATGATGAATGATGATCGATTATTAAGAACATTAGTTGAGTATTTAAGTATCATGTAGCGAGATTGCAATGAAATTCCTGTTTAGAAAACATTTTCAGTCAATTTTTCAATTGCGTGTAAACTCCTTGCTTGAACTTTCATGACCTGAGTGCTGTGCTATAAATTTAAAAAAAAATACTCACCGACCTTGGGTTTCATGACAAAAAGAAATATGGGGAATTACGGCCAAGTTAACCTGTATGTTTAGATACTGTTTACGTGCAAGTGTGATGAAAAGTATCCTGCAGGGCAGCGTCCGCGTCGTGTGAATGTCTGATAAGTAAATGTATACATTTTGAATGTTCACTCACTACAAAATGAACAGCAAAGAAATACTTTTCATTGCCATAACAGGGTTCATGAACTAAAAAAGGTAAATTTTTCATATTCTGCTTATAATAGAAAAGGCATAGTCACATTTAAGGGTATGTATACCCTGTACAGACCATCAAACTTTTACCATGGGTTCAACATCGTTATTGCGAAAAAATAATGAGCTACTCCATGCAATTGGGTCGAGTAGAAATTTTGTATGAGGAAAGTTAATCAGATTAAGTATGTCTACACCTTTTCTGTTACACGCTGTAAAATGTGTGGTATGCAAATAAATAAAAGGCATATTGTATTGCAGCACGGGCGGCGGCATCTCGTCACTGTCGCCGTCGTCGCGCGACGCCGTGGTGGACCCCATCGCCGAGCTCCTGTCGCAGCTGTCGGGCGTGCGGCGCGGTGCGGGCCAGCCCGGCACGCCCAGCCAGCTGCAGCAGCTACAGATGCAGCTGCAGCTAGAACGACAGCAGGCCACGGTTAGAACAACTCTCATTCTAATATTTGTTGCTCTTGTGGTCGTATGTGCTGCTGCAGAGCATGAAGTTCTTGGTTCGATTCCCAGGTCGGGCAAGGTATTGGTGGAATTTTCCTTTAGAAAATTGCCAGCTTACTTTCCCATACACAAGCCGTTAGACCACCTATTGATGGCTGCTGTTGATGGCGCCATTTATGCATGCTTCTCGTTTAGCGTACACTGCTCCATTCTTACATGTTTCTTTTTATTTTCTTCCGAAAACTGTATTCACTAACGTAAAATCCAATTTTATTAATTATAGTTTAATCACCGACAGGCGGCCCGGCAGCAGCTGGAGCGCCTGCCGCGGCGAGGCGGAGGCGCGGCAGGCTCGGCCGGCTCCGCGCCGCCGCCCGCGCCGCAGCCCACCGCCGCGCAGCCGCCGCCGCAGCCCGAGCCCAGCGACTCGCAGTTCCTCCTGTCTGGCTTCCTGGGTGAGTACCGCGCCCCGCGCCCAACCCGCCCCGCTGCCCTGCGGCTCTAACCCGTGTTTCGCCCGCAGGCACCAGCGACAGCCAGGCGGGCCCCGAGGCGGAGAGCCGCGCGGCGCTCCTGCGTGGCCTGGTGCTGGCGTCCCTGGGCCGCGCCGCGCCGGCCTGGCGCCCGCCGCCCGCGCCCGCCGCGCCGCCCGCGCCCCCCGCGCCGCGCGCCGCGCTGGCGCCGCCGCCGCCGGCCGCCATGCTGCGCGTGAAGCCGCAGCCGCGCACCAAGGTACCGTGCCGCGCCGACAGCGCCGAGCGCCTGAGCGTGTGATAGTGACCGCGTGTTCCCCGCAGGAGGCGGCGGCGCGCGCGCACGCGGCGGCGCGGCAGCTGCCCGAGGGCAGGTAGGAGCGGCGCGCGGCCCGGCCGACCGCGACCGCGACAGCTGCCCAGGGCAGGCAGGAGCGGCGCGCGGCCCGGCCGACCGCGACCGCGACAGCTGCCCAGGGCAGGCAGGAGCGGCGCGCGGCCCGGCCGACCGCGACCGCGACAGCTGCGGCCGCGGCCCGCCCCGCGCGCCTCTTTCGGGTGCGGGCCGCGCCGCCCGAGCCCGCCGCGGATGGACGTCGGTGGATGAAACTATTCGATGTTTACTCGTTAGATGTTACGGTAGTCCACTATGGCGCGGCCGGCCGCGGTCCCGTCCGCCGGCGCCGGTCGCGATCGCACTTGAGGGGTAAAGTTTGTGGCCGTCGATGTTGTTAGTGTTTATCCGTTGTACATATGGAGTCGCGGGCGCGCCGCTGCGGTCCCGGTCGGCCCCGGCCACCGACGCACCGTTACCTGGACTCGTTTCATTGTTTTACGCTAACACTTATTAGTGGACGCTTTTGTTTGTTTTGTTGGCTTTCGAAATATCCGTGTGATTTCCTTTATCGTAGAGAATTAATAGTGATGGAATGTTTTAATCGATTTAACTACGATTAAATTTAAAAGAATAATGATATACATAGGGCGTCGTTATTAAATTATTATCGTCCGAGAGGAGTCCTATCGAGTTGCATTTGCATTAAGGTTAGATAAGTTTAATAATTCGCAGATTATTCCAAATTTATAAGGAATATTGACAACGGTCATTCATTAAAGTTTGACGTCGTTTAGGATCGTTATTAAAATAATTATTGTATTTATCTTATATAAAGTATAGGTATTGTTTTAATTTATTCAGCAACTTATTAAACATATTTCACAGTGAACACTGACTCCTCTCTTAAAGTTATTTTTATAAAACAGTTGAACATACTTACCCACAAATTTTCACTAGCTACTCAAACAAAGTGCTTATTAGTTTGATTATTATACTCCAACATTACAAAATGTTTGTATGTACCCTAATTAAATTCTATAATATTACAAATGTATTTCATTTACTAAATTAATAGCAACCATGCCCATAACTTGTTTTATTTCTTCCATGTTGCAGAACGACTGATTATTGACTTCAGCTGATGAGCTGAGGCTAGTGAAACATCAAACAATAGTTATATTCGAGAAATGTCAAGGACTCTGCCGAAAGTGTTGGTCGCGGGTCATACGGTTTATTTTTAATTAATTAATGTAGCTCTTACAATAAAGTCAGTTAAAATCAACACAATCAAGGTTACTTCATACATCTGTTAGAACGACTCCCACGACCCAAGCTTCTAAAGATATGTTGGCTTTTGAATCGAGTTTTGGATAGGGAGTTATAGTTTTGGTGGGTAGGTAGTTTAAAACGGATGATGTGCTATTTGTGGTGTTTTAGGGTGTTATCATAGCAATCGATCGATCGTCGATCGATGGTAGAAAGGCAAATTGGCATGGCATGGTCAAGGAGAGAAAAAACCGGCCAAGTGCGAGTAGGACTCGCGCACGAAGGGTTCCGTACCAGTATTTATAAAAACCGGTCAAGTGCGTGTCGGGCCACGCGCAGTATAGGATTCCGTAGTTTTTATAACAGCCAAGTGCGGGTCGTATTCGCTGACTGATGGTTTCGCACCATGCTCCAACTAAAAGCCAAACATCTGAGTCGAGATCTGGTTTGACACAATCCTCAGCTATTTAATTACTTAGACACAACTAACTAGAATTTTATTGGACAGCAACTGTTTGTTTTTTATAAAACTTATTTAGGAATAAAACAATAGCGCGATACAACAGACGCTTAGCGCCATCTATCGACATTTCTATGGAGTTGTTCGAAATTTTCGAGTCAAATACAATTGGTAGACTATTACTCGTAAACTTGTAAAGCCCACTTAAGTGTGATAGTTTTCCAATAAACTTCGTTACATATAGGTACTACTGCCGTGACATTTGAATTTCTAACTACAGCCGTTTAGTTGGTCGAGGGGGGGACACTTGACTCTAGCGAAAATTGGTACTTTAAAGCTTGATAAGTCACGAACTGTTTTCGACTACTCGTAAACTTGTAAAGCCCACTTAAGTGTGATAGTTTTCCATTAAACTTCGTTACATATAGGTACTACTGCCGTGACATTTGAATTTCTAACTGCAGCCGTTTAGTTGGTAGAGGGGGGGACACTTGACTCTAACGAAAATTGGTACTTTAAGGGTACACAAGTCGTCTGTTTGACGGTGTAGGTTCCAAACTAAAAATTTTATCAACTGGTCTTGTCATTATCTAGCCCTGTATGGAAGCAGAATTGGAAAAATAATATTGGTTTGGAAGTTATGAGCGTCGAAACTTCCGCATTTCTACACTAATTTTAACTCATCTTTGGACGTAAATAAATAACAAATGTAGAATAAAAATGGAAAAAATGAAACCGTACAGGGTTAGATAATTTATTCAAAAGTCCAAATAATTTATTTTGAGTAGATAAATCCAGGAGTTTTCCTATAATATATATACGGCCAAAACTCAATTTATGAAATTAGACGCGCTCATTTTCGCTATAAATCGTCGTATATTTCACTAAACAAGAAAATAAATATATAAATAAGTAAATAAAAACTAGATAAATGAATACTAAATAAATTAAAAACTTACTAAATAAGATGCATATTAGCCAAGCCCGCCAACGAGTTCGAGCCGTCGACTTGTGCAACCTTAAAGCTTGATAAGTCGCGAACGGTTTTCGACTACTCGTAAACTTGTAAAGCCCACTTAAGTGTGATAGTTTTCCATTAAACTTCGTTACATATAGGTACTACTGCCGTGACATTTGAATTTCTAACTACAGCCGTTTAGTTGGTAGAGGGGGGGACACTTGACTCTAGCGAAAATTGGTACTTTAAAGCTTGATAAGTCGCGAACGGTTTTCGACTACTCGTAAACTTGTAAAGCCCACTTAAGTGTGATAGTTTTCCATTAAACTTCGTTACATATAGGTACTACTGCCGTAACGTCTGAATTTCTAACTACAGCCGTTTAGTTGGTAGAGGGGGGGACACTTGACTCTAACGAAAATTGGTACTTCGGTCTTCCCAAACCCCTAATATTTTTAAAAGACCGATCCAATCACACAATACGGCAAGAACAAAATAAAAATATCATCCCCACTTTACAAGTACGGGAGGTACCCTAAATAATTGTTTTTCTCAAAATTTTATTTTACCACTTTTTTGGCGTCAATAACGTGTATACTCATGCCAAATTACAACTTTCTAGTACCAATAGTTTTTGAGCTAAACCGCGGACAGACGGACATGGCGAAACTATAAGGGTTCCTTTTTGACTACGGAAACCTAAAAACGAGCAAAAAAAACACTTTTTTGTACGGTGTAGTACCTTAAATATTTATTTTATTCTGTTTTTAGTATTTGTTATAGCGGCAACAGAAATACATAATCTGTAAAAATTTCAACTGGCTAACTCTCACGGTTCATGAGATACAGCCGAACAGACAGACGGACGGACGGACAGCGAAGTCTCATTAATAGGGTCCCTTTTGACCCTTTAGGTACGGAATCCTAAAAATGAGTAAAATACTAAAATTGACAAAACAAATATCGCGCTAACTTTTTCCCATTTCAATAAAGTTTGTTTTGAATTGATTGTTGATCTTGTTTTGTTTTTGTAAAGAGTCAAAAGAAAAAGTCTAAGGTCATAGAAACACTTAAGCCAGGTAAAGCAGCAGACACAAAAGAACGGCATGCCCCAAGGAAGTGTCTTGGCACCGCTTCTATTTAATAAATATAAACACTAACGACCAAACTTCAAGCCCGAACATGTCTCGCTTCCTCTATGCAGACGACCTCCCAAACCACCACCTTTGAGGAGGTCGAGGTCGGCTTGTCAGATGCTCTCGGTGAATTAGCCACATACTACCTTGCTAATTCACTTAAACACAATCCGAGCAAAATACAGTCTTGCATTATCTAAGAATAATACCATTACCATTTTTAGATAGAAAAGAGGCTGTATCTTTCCCTTTAATCTCGGCAGTATAATTTTCAGTTGCGAAGTTGAGTTTTCTGTCTGTTCTCTCCATGTTTTTAAAGAGGTTTTTTTGATATGTCATGTGAGACGTACGTCCGCTGTCTAAGACCCAAATGTTGCTTTTAGGCTTCTCGTATCTTGTGAGGAGGCACTGAGTAGCAAAATTGTTCTTATGAGAACGATTGTAATTTTCTTTGGATTTCTCACTACTTTCCTGCCAACAGGTAGTACAAACTATATGTTGCTTGCGTTTAAAGATGTAACCTCTTCGTTTGCAAACTTTACAGGACGCTGTGACTGTTCCTAAATTACCCTAGGCTGATAAAATTTTCGTTTTTCTAAATCGTATTAATATATTAGTATTACAGGTCGGTTTCCCCCGAAGGGGAAAGGGCCGGGCCCCGCCATTTCCGCACGGCCCTGTAAGGTTCGTCCCAGACTGGTCGCCTTCCCACCGACATAGAGGACTGAATTCCCAATTTAGGGTAGCCCTGTCCCGACTTTGAAAGCTAGGGGACAGGGAGGGGATACAAGGTGAAGTTAATATTGGGAATTCACAGTTATTACATATACATGCATAATTTCAAATCATGTAAAACAATACAACAGTAAATTATGAAGCTAATAAGACAAGAGGTCGCAAAGATATGATATAGTATGAAAAGGTCAGTAAGGAGAACGTTACGCTTGCGCTTAAGAAATTCATTATTAAGTTACGTTAATTTTATAATTCAAGCATAACGAACGAACCCATCTCTATGGCATGTAACCGGTTACAATAACTGCCCCAGTACGTGACTGTTAGACCTAAGCGCATAGGTCCACTAAGAACACTGCTACGAATTCTAACAGATCACGCTCCCTAAGCATTCTTCACATGTCTTTCTCAATCCTAAGGCAGGGTCCTGAGAAGTCCAGCTGCCATTGAGGAAGGCATGTTTTAGTAGTTGTCCCTACTCGCGTACTTATGTCAGTAACCTCCTTACGGCAGTCTACCCCTTTACTATGATATCACACAACTTGCGCAAGCGCACCGTAGATTCAGTCTGTAGCAGAACATATTGCAATTGTTATTGATGAACGCCGAAGTGGTAATTCTATCGTCACTTCACATTCCATTAATCTTCCCCATGTCGTGATTGCGTGTCTCGCCAAACAGTGTCAGTTCACTAATCGGCCTACAAACAGCCTGGTTTGGTAACGAGATACGGGTAGTCCCTAGCGTTCCTTAGAACGGAGTTATCAATTCATTTTGAGATACTTGGTGGAGCCTAACCCTCTCCCGAATGTGCAGACATCAATACCTACGCAATGTTTCTGAGCTAGACCTTTATAGGAAGCAGTATACATCAGCAGCGTTTGGTTAATTTGTACTACTAGTACAAGTCAGCATTATAGCCTGACTAACAATATAGGTTGTTTTAATCGAACTGCGAATATACGGTTCTGCCTTCCATTTGTGGTACGTCAGGTAAAAGTCAGATATATTAACATGCGTCAATAATAGTCGGGTGTATTAGTGTACAGTGTACAGTGATGTACTGTAAGTGTGAAGTGTGCGGAAGGCCTTCCCCGTCTCCCTATAACCAAACGTAGATGACGGATATTTGCCAAGGTACGGATTAGGAGGTGGACACATACACACATATAACACATGAGATAATAGTATACATTTTGGAAGCAGGCGGCTCCGTCATGCTGAAATAAATGATTATTAACAGCTCCTCAGTACTACCACCAAACTGCCACTAAAAGCTAAGAGTTAAATATAGTAACACTTACCTCGTGTTAAGTTAAGGAGACCACAACCCTCTTACAGAATACTGCACACATTACCAATTTCGCCTCCACCGCAGCTCATCTCCTTCCGCGCCTTGACACTCACGCTCACACGTTAACTTCACGGACCTAATATAGAACGCCCTAGTACTTTAAGGTCTTAAACCTCACACGTCCGAACTCTTCCGTGATCCCAAATCAACTGCCCACTTGGACATAGCCTCTCGGTATTTACCAAGTATCCTAACTTAACTCAAATAGCCCATATCGTCCGAGCCCTATAGCGATCCAAGACCGACTGCCCTTCCTTCATCTCCAAAACCATCCTCCCAAGCGTCACTCGGACCATCTTCCCACACTTTCACAGTGTTATTTTATTGCCGTCTTTTTATGCGAAGTCTCCAATTGTTTTTAAGAGTCCTTTCGGGTGAAACCCATAATAATGTTCTCCAGATGTGGCGCAAGTATTGTGAACTACACTTAAGAATCGAATATTTTTAGCGTTTCTTAGGAATTCGTAGAAATATTACACTTGGCCTGTCGGGCACACAGGAATTTATGGCTTTTCAAGTGGTACAATAGTGTTTCACAAATCCAAGGAATAAAGAACGTTTCGTTATTAATTACGGTATCTTGCCAGGCTGTCAAACCATAAACTAAGGGTCTAATGTGTTTGTAAGTGGCTGATACCGTGTGATAATTTTAAAATAGGAATCATGTATTTGTTTAATAATTAGGAGTAAGTGACAGACAGTCACAACGCGTATAATATTTCTTCTTGAAAAGAGGATTCTGGTAATCGTTATTGGTAATGTTTTGAGTATGAGCTTCACTTTCTGCAATAATTTTTATTTTAAGGTCCTCTGGCTTTAGAAGAGTGTCTCTTGATTCAATTGCAATCCTGAAATTCTCATATTCAGATGAGAGACTGTACAACATTATAATTGTTAATAAGTCCTCAACTTCATTTATAATTACTTCCATATCTGATAATTTGTCAACTTTATCCATGATTTTGTTAATGTGGCCACCTACATTGTACCCTTCTAGTTTTGTTAGGATCAGTTGTATGCTGTCGATGACTTTCGTGCAGGTCCCTTGCTGGCATAAATATATCCTTCAGTTTCTCCCACAGTGCTTTTGCAGATGAGCAGTTTTTTATTTGTTTAAGCTCAGGAGGAGCTATTATCAGGATGAGTTGTGATCTTACGGTGAGATAATCACCTGTCTGTCCCCTTCTTTGTCGTCCGCAGTAGCTTTCGTCTCGATGTTTTCCATAACTTGTGTTTTACAACAACACGCTTCGGCCTGTTTCACCCAAGTGTCATAATTTTCTTTTGTAAGAGTCGATTCTCGTGCTCGGCATTTTTGATAAGAAAAATATTCCTACAGTTTCTTGAACCTTTGTTTACGCTCTGCTACCATGTTAAATAAATAAAATTAAGGAAACACATTTGGATGGAGAATTATATTTGTAAGTATAATTTTATACAGGTAAGTTAAAATACATACATAGTAAAATACATAAATACATTGGTACGTCAAAATATCAACAACTATCTGTTGCCGCCAAGAACCATAGACTATTATAATATATAAATGAGAACAACATAGAGAAGTATTTTCTCTATTGTTGGAATACCTCCTGTTGGATTTCCTTACTTTACCTTATAACTCATTTCCCTGGGATCCCTTTCATATATAAAACACTTTATTCCATCATTACTTTTATTACATTCCGACTTTCTTCTTCAATACTTATATATAAAAACTACATACTTATTACATCAAAAACTAAAACATAACTTATGTTTTTCCTATCTTGTCAATACAATTCGTCATTTTATATCTATTTTCATAATTTGTTAAAACCCATAGACAACAAAACCTGCCAGTTATTCATAGACATTAAATTCCACAAAGCCAATCTTATAACATCCCCTCTGAATTTTATGTTTATTACAGTTTGAATAACATCTCTTATAAAACTTCCATTAACTCATTTATAACCCAACTTAATTAACCCACCCAACTTAACTAACTACTACAAACAAACTTTTGAATTAATTAATCTAATCTAAGGTTCTGTATGGTGTCGGACGTAAAGAACATACATACCATCCCATATCTTCCCGTCGGTGTCGTAAGAGGCGACTAAGGGACTTGGCAGAGAATGGGCAGCAGCGTTCTTTGTGCTTTTGTAACAACCGTACTGCGCCAACCCGCCTGCCAAGCGTAGCGCTTATGGCAAAACCCCCCCTTCTTGAGGGAGGCCTATGTCCAGCAGTGAACATCTTTCGGCTGAAATGATGATGATGAACTAACTTAAACATTACAATTTTAAATTAATTCTCAAACAACCTTATATTCTAATAAATTATCCTACTTAGCTCATCACATTACAGAATGTCATTTGCGTGTCACTCACTGTACACTGTCTCTATCTCAAAAACTTTGTTCTGTCCAGTGGTTTAGTTTACCAACTACCTGCCAAATTATTCTTAGTTGGACAATTTCTAAAATTTTTTATCTATTTTCTCCTAAATGAAATGATATTTAACTTCAATATGTTTGCTCCTTCTAGTTAAAATTCCATTTTTAATCAAAACTATAGCAGATTGATTATCAACAAACAATTCTGTTTTTGATAATTTATTTGTCAACTCGAAGATCAAACTCTGAAAGTATAGTAGGTCCTTTATACATTCGGCTATATTATTATTTATATATTCAGCCTCGGTACTGGAAAGAGCATTGACTGACTGTTTACGTGAGCACCAATGAATTGGACCACCACCATAAAATATTACAAAGCCAGTCGTACTTTTCCTAGTATCAGGATCACCTGCAAAGTATGCATCACAATATGCTTTCAAAGTCAAATCGTTACAACGAACATACTGTATACCACTGCTAACTGTATTTTTAATGTAGGTATCTGAAAATGTTCTTAATATTCCTAAAATCATTCAAGCCGGATGTTCTTGATGCCTACTACAATAACCAGCATGATAAGCTAAATCCAATCTTGTTTTATTCACCAAATACAACAATGAACCAATCAATTGTCTATATTGATGCACATCATCAACTCACAGTTTCGCCTCTTGATGTGTATCTACTAAAATATCTGGATGACTACTATCTTTTAAGTTTTCATATTTAAACTTTTCCAAAATTTGTTTTATATAACTTTCTTGATAAATCTTAATAAAGTTTTGTTCTACTTTAACATCAAATCCTATAAACTTTTCTGTCTTATGAAATTTCTGCATTTCAAATGCTGTTTCTAATTTTTTAATAATTTTATTTAAATCAATTTAATTTTCACCAATCCATCATCTACAGAAATAGCCAAATATATTTCTTTTTCCTTAATAACAAACACATGGATCCGATTTTAATTGTAACAAGCCTTATTTCTTTAGAAACTCCGTTAATTTCTTGTTCCACATAATAATGTATAAGCGCAGGGTTGATCGATACTCGCAGAATTGCATGTTCCGGAGCGATGAGAGGTGGGTATACAGATATTGCGAGCGACCCGAGCAAAATGTGACAGATGTATGCCGTCCAGATGATGATGCCACTAGTTCATTCTGGCGCATCATCTGGTCGGTGCCCGTCTGTCAGACTGAGGCTGACTGGATGCGAGATGTCGAGCGAGTGTGTGAATCTATCCCAGAAATGGAAGAAGTTCTAATAACGCCCTTAGATGTTGCCAGAGCAGTCCATCCGGTAACGGACGGTAACGAACTGGAAATTTCCGGGACCGGACGGACTGCACAACTTCCGGGTTAAATGGCCGAGTAGTTCACACACTCGGCTGGCATCTCAATTCCAGTCATGTTTAGAGTCTGGGTCGCTACCAGAGTTTCTTACAACGGGTGTTACCCACCTGCTTCATTAGTCAGGTAGTACTGCGGAACCCAGGAATTATAGACCGATCACGTGTTTGGCGACGGTTTATTAACTTCTTACATCCATTTTGAGAGTGAAAATTAACAAACACATCGATAGTAATTCCATAATGTCGGCCTCTCAAAATGGATGTAGGAACGGATCCCGCGGTACTAAGGAGCTACTCCTCACCGATATGGCCATTAGCCAACAGGTTCGTCGATCCCGCAAGGATCTGTCAACATGTTGGATAGATTACAAGAAGGCCTACGACTCTGTGCCAAATACACTTCTGGACACATCTATTGGCCCACCTTGTATTTTCAGTTTCGTTTGGTCCTAGCTAAAATTTTATATTAGGTCGAGTAAAAAAACACATCGATAGTAATTCCATAATGTCGGCCTCTCAAAATGGATGTAGGAACGGATCCCGCGGTACTAAGGAGCTACTCCTCACCGATATGGCCATTAGCCAACAGGTTCGTCGATCCCGCAAGGATCTGTCAACATGTTGGATAGATTACAAGAAGGCCTACGACTCTGTGCCAAATACACTTCTGGACACATCTATTGGCCCACCTTGTATTTTCAGTTTCGTTTGGTCCTAGCTAAAATTTTATATTAGGTCGAGTAAAAAGTTTTTATGCAGTTTTGAACCTGGCACATTCACAATTTCATTCAATAGTCTTTTTTTGAATCTCGAACACAGAATTTAAAGAAACAAAAGACAATTTGGAGCCTGTTTGTTGATATCAAACAATCGAATACTAAGAAAACTTGGTTTTATTGGTTTACTTGGATTTAATTCTTGAAAAAGTGATTGATATCTTTGGTTTTGCAACAAACATTACTTATTCTTAACATTAAGGTGAGGTTCTATCAATAATCTATGGATACTTCACCTGAAGTCGCCGCCCAAGCTGTGGCACTTATTCAGGCCGGACACAGCCAAAGAAACGTGAGTGCTCAACTTAATTTAAGTCGATCTGCGGTCCGAAATGTTTATCGGAGGTACCTAGAGACTGGCGGCTTTGTTCGTCGCCAAGGAAGGCCACGATCTCGGGTCACAACTGAAAGGCAGGATCGATTCATCGTGACGACCAGCTTGAGAAATCGTCACCTTACCTCCATTGAGATACAAAACCAACTTCGCGACTTCCACGGAGTATCTGTGAGCGCTCGAACTGTTCGGAGAAGGTTAAAAGAACGCGATATGGTACCACACAAGCAGAGCTAATGGGCCCAAACTAACGCGAGCCCACCGAACAGCGCGCCCTCATTTCGCACGCAGTCATTTAATTTGGACACAATTAAGCAAGATTGGAGCCGTGTACTCTTTTCTGATGAGTCTAAAATTGTGTTACATGGCAATGATGGAAGGAAGAAGGTCTATCGACGTAAGGGAGAGCGTTTCGCACAATGCTGCTTTGAAGAGAGGGTTGCTTATGGCGGTGGCTCATGGACTGTCTGGGGCGGTATATCCGCGAGCGGCAAAACTCAACTTGAGGTTGTTACAGGACCACGGCTGCCAACATTAAATGCTGAAAGGTACATTCGTGAGTGCTTAGAACCTCACGTGATACCATACGCGGGCTATGAGGGCCCAAATTTCCTTTTTATGCATGATAATGCAAGAGCCCATGCGGCCGGCATCGTCAGGGAATATCTTCGGGATGTGAACATCACAGTTATGGACTGGCCAGCAAGAAGCCCAGATATGAACCCCATTGAGCACATGTGAGACGAGCTAAAAAGACGTGTTAGGGCTCGTCAACCAGTTGCCCAGACGATGCAGGAGTTGAAAACTGCCATAGAAGAGGAATGGGAGATGATCCCTCAAAATTTCATAGAGCGGTTGATAAACTCTATGCCTAATCGTATGAGAGCTGTGGTAGATGCCCATGGAGGCAACACGCGTTATTAAGCACCGAGATGTGGTCGCAGTGGACAAGGCTTTCACCCCGCTGTCCATGGCTAAAGAGAACTGGCGCAAACCTGTAATACTAACTACCGATGACCGCAAGGAAATATGGCAAGGCAAGGTTCTTCACGGACGCTTTTACCAGGCACTTCATGGGCCCGAAGTAGATTTTATAGCGTCCGTGTCCTGGTTACGTTTCGGCGACCTCTTTGGGGAAACTGAAGGTTTTGTTTGTGCGATTATGGACGAAGTTATGCTGACGAACAACTACCGGAAACATACACACATCAACACGGTCTGGGGATATTTAAAAAAAAATGCGAGTTACTTTATTTATATGACATGGTATATATTTAAAAGATACGTTATTTAATATTCTACCATTTTTAATAATGGTTAAGGTACTTCGATTAGGGCGTCGGGGGGCAACCAGTGGCCCCCGGCCACCGTAGGCGCGGGCCTGTGGACGGTGAGTAATGGGCTAGCTCACCGTCCGTCCGTCATATGACGACAGACCGTGCCGACGGCGCGTTCGTGTTCCACGCGCGCCTCAAGGAGATGTCAACAAATCGGAAGGGGTCCGAGAGGGCCGATGCCTGCCAGGGCTGCGGGTTGTTCGAAAGAGATACCGTGCCCCTGGAACGCAAAGGGCTAAGAAGGAACATGGATGGGTTTTAGTCAGTCAAGTCTGACACTCCCTTCCGCTCCGCCCAGAGCGGAAGAAGTCATTTGATGATTTCCCATCCGAAAAAAAAAAAAAAAAAAAAAAGGTACTTCGATTAAAATTTCTGGATTTTATGGAAAAAAAATGAAGCATAGACGGAAACCGTATATGAATTAACTTTTAATTTATTTATGAGTAAAAACTGAAAAAAATAGAAAAAATCATTTAATTTGTGTTTATAAACTTGAAGTTAGTAGTCTGAGAAAGCGCCCATGATGTTCATAACACATCGGCAACGATTCAGCATGCTCAGAACAAGGTTGTCAATGTCTTGCTGTGGAATATTGTCCCCTGTCCTTCTGAGGTGCGCAATAAGTTGATCTTCTGTAGCCAGATTTTCAGGAACTTCCTTCAGAGCTCTTCTTTGCAGCATATCCCACGCATGCTCAATGGGATTTAGATCTGGCGATTGAGCAGGCCAGTCTAAGGCCCTAACATTGTGTGTATGTAACCAAGCTGCTACCGTTCTCGCCGTGTGTGCCCGGGCATTGTCGTGCATGAGCAGGAAATCTTGCCCCATTTGTGTTCTGTGGGGCAAGATTACGGGCCCCAGCACCTGTTGGCCGTATCGTTCTGCCGTCATATTGCCCCGCACCCAAACGAGATCCGTCCGTCCTCCAAGACGAATTCCTTCCCAAACCATAGTTGTTCCTCCTTGGTATGGATGAACTTCCTGAGAGTTCTGAAGACGGCTCCATCGTCCAGGAACTCGCCAAACACGCGTCCTTCGTGAATCTGGATGGAAGCCGAACCTGGATTCATCCGTGAACAGCACATTGGACCATTGCTCACGGCCCCAGTCCACGTGGTTCCGAACCCATTCTAATCGTCGTCCACGATTGCCTCTCCGTAAAGGTGGGACCCGGAGTGGTCTACGAGAGCGTAGATTGCTTTCATGCAGTCGCCTTCTTACAGTTTGGTCACTCACAAGCACTTGGTGTTCCACTCGCAGCCTTTGGACCAATTGAGTCGCCGTTGCATTTGGTTGAGCTCGCGCAGTAATTTGCAAAAATCGGTCTTGTCTGGGGGTAGTGATGCGACTTGGCCCCCGGTGCCTCTCCGCTACTTCACCTGTGGCACGATAGCGTGTCCACAATCTTGAAATTACAATTAGGGACCCACCAGGTCCCTATGGCCTCAGCAACATTACGCTGAACAGACCCAACTTCCAGCATTCCCACAGCTCGTAACATCTCCGCCCTCGTCAAATGTTGGCGTTGCATGGCTACAATACCTCAATTTTAACTTTATCTTTCGTTTAAAAATGAAAAAAAAACTGTAACTAAACGTAATTCGTATTGTTTTCTAAATTTCGCACAAATAAAAATTCCCTCTCCTACACATCAAGACATTTTTATGCCAACGAAACAAAAGAATTTTCAAAAAATTGAATTAGGAATTAGTCTGAGATAAATTACAAACAAATCGGTGTATAAAAGATTCCAATGCGGCCAGTACTTTTCGAGTTATTTAATTGAGTATGAAATATCCCTAGACCGTGTTGATGTGTGTATTATGAAGGACGGGACGGTGGACGTGTGTCGGGCATGCCACCGTCCGGGTGAGTCCATCAGACATATTATTTCTGTTTGTTCTCGTCTTGCTAACGGCGAGTACTTACACAGGCACAACCAAGTGGCCAGGATTATTCACTAGCAACTTGCCTTGAAATATAAACTTGTGGAATCTGAGGTACCGTACTACAAGTATGTGCCCGACCCAGTTCTCGAGAAAGACCATGTCACGCTGTACTGGGATCGGCCTATCATTACTGACAGGACTATTGTTGCCAATAAGCCTGACATAGTGGTGATAGACCGATCAGCGCGCCGCGCAATGATAGTCGATGTTACCATCCCGCATGAAGAAAATCTCGTGCAAGCTGAGAAAGAGAAACAGATAAAATATCTCGACTTGGCTCACGAGGTTGTCGATATGTGGAATGTGGACTCGGCTATCATTGTGCCGATTGTCGTAACGGCCAATGGCCTTATGGCCAAGAGCCTCGACGAACATCTGTCGAAGATCTCACTTAATTGGCAGTTGGATCAAGACCCAGATTCAGAAGGCAGTACTCCTCGATACGGCCCGTATTGTGAGGAGGTTCCTGTCTCTGCAGCCCTAACCACCGGTAGCTTGGACCCTGCTCTCGTTACCGGCGGAAACCTGATTTTATTTTTTTAAATGTTTTTTGTTAATTTTTTTTTTGGAAGAAATATGTAAAAATATAAAAGATAAGATGATAGATAAATAAAGGAAATAATAATAATAATCATAATAATAATCAATAATAATAATATAATAATAAGCTGGCAATACTAAAGTCAAGACGTCTTTCAATTTCATTACACAATTTTCACCAATTTTAATTTTTAAACAGTTTCTTTTATAAGCCTGATACCCGATTTTAATACGAAAATAAATTATTTATCTATCAATCTTCAATAGCACCTTAAAATGCAAGAAAGCTCCTTAAAAATACAACAAAGAAAAACTGGTACAAAAAATGACACATGACATATGTGTCATGTAAGAAAATCCTTAACAAAAATGAAGTGAAGAAAGACGATGTTGACCAGATCAGCTGCTCGAAGAGCACTCCTACCACCTCCGGACTCGTCGCCCCGCTCCGCCTCGCCGCCGCCGGAACCCAGCCTCACCGTGAGTGCTGTGACGCCGGCCGTGGCAGTTGCGTCGAGCGACAGCGACGAGTACTTCTCTCCGCCCACGACGCCACCACCTGCTCGTCGACGGGGAGGACGCCGGCCGCCGGACGGTTTAGGACCTCGAGGCCCACCGGCCTCTGATAGGGTCCCAGCTCCCGGCGGAAGTGTGCAGCGCATGCGATGGACTCAAGCCATCAACGAGAACGTCATGCGCTCATATTATGGGGCTACAGAGGGAGGAAACAACCTGACCGCGTACCGTGTTCGGATGCTCTCTCTGTTTCAGGTGCTTGAGCCAGCTGTCAACGTGTCGGCGCAACGATTATCGGATCAGGTGCGGGTCATCCAACGTAATCATATGTTGGACGACACCGTACTTGATCGCTTGCGAACTGAAATGCAGAGTAGTCACGTCATTGTCCCTCCGTCGCAGGCTGTGGTTTCACCACAGTCTAGTCAAATAGTCAATCACGCGGACGAGGTGAGTAATGACATGGCTACTAATGTAAGTATCCAATGCAGTGAGGAAATGAGGAGTGCTTTGGAGGGTGCGATTCGAGAATATCGGTACATGTCGCCTCAACTTAGACCACGCTTACCTCGTTTGCCCATGCATAACAGAAATAGGGCGCTGGTGGCTGTTCTGGATTCGCAGTTGTCAAACTATTTTGATAACTGCGAAGACCTCACTGATGCTCACTCAATCCTGTATTGTGCGGCTGTAGCGGCATGTCGTGTAGCTCATGTCAAATTTTCTGATGACAGAGCTACACGACCTAAACCTGCCGTACCGGCTTGGCAATGCAGGATTGAGCGACGTATTAGTGGGGCCAGAACACTCATCGGCAAACTGATCTGCTTCAGGGAGGGCAACAATCGCCCTCGAGTGATGCGCTTTGTGAGGCGGGCATTTGCGGGTACTGATATTAGTCCTCGAGACTATATGTCCCGTATCACAGAGCGCATCGACTTCCTGAAGCAGAAAGTGTATGCATGGGCAAACCGTATCCGTAGGTATAAGCGGCGGGTGGAACGATACACTCTGAATCGCACATTCCAAAGAGATGAAAGGTGGGTTTATAGGAGTTGGGAGCGACCGGACCAAGGTGTGTCTGACACGCGCTTACCGGATGATGACGCCATGTGCTCGTTCTGGCGCAGCATCTGGTCGGTGCCTGTCAGCCACACCGAGGGTGAATGGACTCGGGTGGTCGAGCGAGTGTGCGATCCAGTTCCAGAAATGGGGGCTATCACTATCAGCCCCCAAGACGTAGCTCGTGCAGTCCGTCCGTTACCTAACTGGAAATCACCAGGGCCGGACGGGCTGCACAACTTTTGGATTAAGTGGATCCAAAGGTCGCACGCTCGCTTGGCGGCCCTATTCCAGTCAGCCTTAGAGTCAGGGTCGCTGCCCGAATTCCTAACTACTGGAATAACTCACCTGCTCCATAAATCGGGTAGTACTGCGGAGCCCAAAAACTATAGACCGATAACCTGTCTCCCGACAGTGTATAAAGTTCTTACATCCATTTTGAGAGCTAAAATTAGCAAACACATTGATGACAATTCGATCATGTCCGCTTCTCAAAATGGATGTAGGAACGGGTCCCGCGGTACTAAGGAGCTGCTCCTCATTGATATGGCCATTAACCAACAGGTTCGGCGTTCCCGAAGGGATCTGTCGACATGTTGGATAGACTATAAGAAGGCCTACGACTCGGTGCCACATACATGGCTCATGAGGGTGCTAGAATTGTATAAAGTTGATGCAACTCTGCGCACCTTCCTGATGTCGTGTATGGGGCAATGGAGGACAGTCCTTCGCTATCCAGGATGTCGGCATATCCAAGGGAACAGCGAACCGATAAGGATAGAGCGAGGTATTTTTCAGGGCGATAGTTTGAGTCCGCTTTGGTTCTGCTTAGCCTTGAATCCTCTAAGCACGCTGCTGGAGGATTCAGGTCTGGGCTTTCGGTTGAGGAGAGGTGGTCAGGTTATATCTCACCTTCTTTACATGGATGACCTGAAACTCTTTGCCCCCAACAATTTGCAACTGATGGAGCTACTGAAGGTAACAGAAACTTTCAGTAGCGCCATCAGGATGGAATTTGGTGTGGACAAATGTGCGTGCATGCATGTAAAGCGAGGGGGGATTGTGGAATCTGCGGGAACCCAGCTCTCAGATCCCATAAATCTTAGATCCCTCTCAGCAACCGAAACCTACAAGTATTTGGGTATGTCGGAAGCGCTGGGCATCAATGCTGTTGACGTGAAGCAATCGTTGAAGGAGCGCTTCTTTGGCCGCCTGAGAAAAGTATTTAATAGTCTTTTATCAGGCGGAAATAAGGTGCGTGCCTACAATGGTTGGGTCATGCCGGTTTTGATGTACTCTTTCGGCGTACTCAAATGGACTCAAACAGAACTAGACGCCCTGGATAGGAAGGTCCGTACATTGTTGACGGCATATCGAATGCATCACCCACGTTCTTCGGTTATGAGACTGTATATCCCGCGGAGTTGTGGAGGTCGAGGCTTTTTAAACGCCAAGACTCTCCACAATCGCGAGATTTGCAGTCTCAGGGAATATTTCCTAGAAACCGACGTGGGAATGCATCGAGATGTGGTCGCGATGGACAAGGCCCTCACCCCGCTCTCCTTGGCTAAAGAGAACTGGCGCAAACCTGCAGTGCTTGACACTAATGACCGCAGGGAAGTATGGCAGAGTAAGGAGCTTCACGGACGCTACTTCAGTGCCCTGCATGGGCCTGATGTAGACCATGCAGCGTCCGTAGCCTGGCTACGTTCCGGGGAACTCTTTGGAGAAACCGAAGGTTTTGTTTGTGCAATTATGGATGAAGTTATGATGACGAATAACTACCGAAAATTTATTGTGAAGGATGGCACGGTTGACATATGTCGGGCATGCCACCGTCCGGGCGAATCGATCCGTCACATTATCTCCGGGTGTTCTCGTCTAGCTAACGGAGAATACTTGCATAGACACAACCTTGTAGCCAGGATTATCCATCAGCAACTTGCTCTGAAATACAGCCTTGTGGAATCGGAAGTGCCGTACTATAGGTATGTGCCCGACCCAGTTCTCGAAAATGGCAATATCACACTGTATTGGGATCAATCCATCATCACTGACAGGACTATTGTAGCCAATAAGCCTGATATAGTGGTGATGGATCGATCAGAGCGGCGCGCAATGATTGTTGACATAACGGTTCCACATGACGAGAACCTCGTGAAGGCCGAGAAAGATAAACAAATCAAGTATATTGACTTGGCTCGCGAGGTTGTCGACATGTGGCCTGTTGACTCAGCGATCATTGTGCCGATAGTTGTATCAGCCAATGGCCTAATTGCCAAGAGCCTCGACCAATATCTGATGAGGCTCTCGTTAGGCAGCTGGATCAAGGGCTTGATTCAGAAAGCGGTACTCCTGGACACGGCTCGTATTGTTAGGAGGTTCCTCTCTCTGGAGCCCTGACCGCCGGTAGCTTGGACCCTGTTCCCGATACCGGTGGGCTACTATTTTTATATTTTTAAATGTTTTTGTATTTAATTTTGTAAAAATATTTAAAAATGTAAAAAGAATGTTTGTAAAATGAATAAAGGGAATAATAATCAATTAAGTTTCAGGTTACAACGACCCATAGATAAATACCTTAACCTAAATATACATACTACAACAATTGTGTTAGTACATAAAACTCACAATTATTTTAGTAACACTTCACTTGCACGATGTTGTGTGCGTTCGTGTGGAATTTGTCCGCGGAAGCGACGGAACACCACATCCTGCGGCCAAAAACTTTCTTCCAACACCAAATGCAGATAACATGTTGGTATGCGCACCACAAACGCCTTGAAATTGACGTTGCGGCGCGACTCCAGCAGCTGCACTCTTGGCGACACACACACACACACATAAGTGGTGCTTATTTTAATCCATATAAACTCTTCTTTAATTTACAAACTTTATTTTCTTTATCTTTTATATCATATCCTAAAGGTATTTTTCTAAGCCCGAGAGGTGATCTGTACTTCAGGATCTTCCTACTTCAGACACCTTTGTCTATATAAGTTGTACAAATGTGAACCAGCGCCTTATTTCTTGATGTCG
Source organism: Cerastis rubricosa (assembly GCA_949152445.1). Lineage (NCBI taxonomy): Eukaryota > Metazoa > Arthropoda > Insecta > Lepidoptera > Noctuidae > Cerastis > Cerastis rubricosa. The sequence goes on from OX424547.1 coordinate 10,521,843, forward strand.
AGATAAATAAATATTTATGGTTATGATTATTATGATGATTTCCATAAAATTATCTTCATCTAATTCTCCATATAAAAATGCTGTTTTTACATCAAATTGTTTAATTTTAAACCCTTTTTGTGCTGCAATCACCAACAACAATCTTACACGACTTGTGTTTACTACTGGACTATATGTCTCTCTCTGTAATCATTTTTATATTTTTGTAGAAATCCTCTTGCTACTAATCTAGCCTTATATCTCGCACCAAGCTCTATTGTAAATATCCATTTACTCATTAGATAAAAACAAAACTTAGGAAATTGTGAATACATGTAAAGCCAAATATAGGAAAATAACCTATTTTTTGCTTCACATATTATGTATTCACAATTTCCTAAGTTTTGTTTTTATCTAATGAATCTTTTTCTTTATTCATTGCTATTTTCCATAAATCCTTATCAAAACTATTAGAAACATCTGTATAAGTCAAAACGAAGTCTCCAATCATAATCTTTCAACCAAGATGGCGATTTCCTCTCTCTTCTCGGTAAAATTCTCAATCCATCATTAATTACTGGTTCAATTGCATCTTCAAATTCATTAATTTCAACTACAGCATCATCTCTAACTTCCCCTCTCAAAGTATTATTTTCTTCAACACTAACTCCCATTTCTTCAACGCTATCTTCAAAAATGTCATTATCTTCATCAATTCTTTCTCCAACTTCAACTTCATCAACTTCTTCATCACTAAGTTTCGATTTTCTAAAATCTCTTCATCACTAACCTCTACATCACCACCTTCACATTTTTTCACTCTACAATTACACATTATCAAAAAATCTGCAACATCACTCTTATTAAACACCACATCTCTCCAGTAAATAATTCTAAAATTGGAAGTATCCCAGAGCTTATAACCATTATTAGTAAACCCTACTAATAGCCCTTTACTACTCCTGGAGTAAAGTTTCTTTAACTGATAATTATTTTTGTAATATGTTAATGCTCCAAAAATATTCAAATGTTTTAAATTCGGTATTCTATTGAACCACATTTCTGCTGGTGTTTTAATATTTATTGTATTTGCACTCCTGTTCAATAAATATGCAGATGTTAACACACGGCTTCACCCATGTGGTAGCTGCATATCAAAAAGCAACACTCTTGTTGTTTCCATTAATGATCTGTTTAATCTTTCTCTTTACCATTTAGTTGTGGAGAATATGGAATAGTGTAATCAATATTGATACCTTTGTTATTATTTGTTGATCATCAAATTGATATCCTAATTCTCTTAATTCTTGTAGCTTTATTTTCGATTTCTGCGATTTCAGTGATCAGATCTTTATTGGCCATTTTATATTTATAAAATTCTTCTAATTGTAATGGAATTTGTGTTTCTTTATGACCAAGAAATAATGTGTCAAAATCCATGTCTTTTGTTTTTGTACAATTTATTGCATAAGTCTAAGTCTCGCTAAGTCTGGGGTGGCGTGGTCGGGAGTGAGGGACTAGGAGCACCTAGCTAACCCGGAGCACATAGCTTACCCGGAGATAGTTGAGCGAGGAGTTAGTGATGCCTTGGCGCGTTATGTTCTTGGCGAGCGTGTCTGGGGCGGCGTGGTCGGGATGAAGGTACAAGGAGCACATAGTTTACCCGCGGATAGTTGAGCGTGGAGTTGGTGATGGCCTGGCGCGTTATGTTCTTGGCGAGCGTGTCCGAGGCGGCGTGGTCGGGATTGAGCGGACAACAAATATTAAGTAAATATACATTTAATTGACTATTTTCGACATTATTTTGCGGGGGTAACACACATGTAGGCATTTTCATTTCCGAACTCCACGCGGGCGAAGCCTCGGGCAGAAGCTAGTTATTAATAATTTTGCTTATTCTTTTTTTTTTTTTTTTATCTTTCATTGATGGTTCTGCATTTTTTACCAAAACGGTTTCTAATTCTTTTGTTGTTAGAGTAACATTAATTTTTGTTTCCATATATAATATTGGTTTTCGTTTTTTAGTTTTGATATATCAATTTCTTCCGCCATATTTAAGTAATTTTGTTTTTTCACAAAAAAAAATCAAACCACCAGACATTTTTTATTAAGGCTTCTGTTTTTTCTTTCACTTCACAACATATCTTCAGTATCCTGGGCCCATAACCTGTTGGAATACCTCCTGTTGGATTTTCTTACTTTACTTTATAACTCACTCATATTGTATATTTCCCTGGGATCCCCTTCATATATAAAACACTATAATTCCATCATTACTTTTATTACATTACGACTTCCTTCTTCAATACTTATATATAAAAACTACATATTACATCAAAAACTAAAATATAACTTATAATTTTCCTATCTTGTCAATGTTGGGGGTTTAAACTCTGATGGTTCCTAAACCAGTAAAACCCTGCCCCTCATATTGCTATACGTCACCTCGATTAATCCATTGGGACCCTTCTTTAAATTTACTGAAACAACTCTATTCAGTTCACTTTTAATTTACTCCGAATACCCCTTATCAAAATAACATTCTTTACATCAAAACCACATAAAGACAACTTATCAAAGCATTCTAGTATAACGACATTTTCAGACTACGTACTGACATAATCTATCGTTTCTCTTTTCCTTCAAAATACAAAACATTCTTATTTTAAAGGCCATAAACATCAATTGCCAGTATTAACAAGAACATTAAAATTCGACACTTACTAATTCCATAACAGTCTACTTCTGCATTCTAAAACAATTCGTCACTAAAAATCTATAATATATCTTCATAATTTGTTGAAACCCATAGACAACAAAAGCTGCCAGGCATTCATAGCCACAATGCCAATCTTTAATCTTATAACATCTATGGAGTCAGGAGTATAGCATACTTGGATACTTGAAAATTTGACTTGACTCGGATATTGACAATTTGACACTGACAGTCTGACACCGACTCACACCGACCGACGGACCGACTGGGAGTGTGAGATCCAAAGAGTACATAAACTGTAAAATATTAAACTTCCTTTTGGTTTATGTTTTCTTCTCTCTCTTTGGGGCCGTGGTTGTAGGCGTTGTAGCACATTTAATGTGGTAGATACTAGATAGGTAGGGTTGTTTGTTGTAGTTGTTAAATATTCCACCGATTATAATTATTTTCGTACGGGGTTACTGTAGGTATACGAATTTATTTAATGAATGAGTATACGCAAATTACACGTTTTTGTGTTTTATCCGAATATAAATAGATAGTTTGGCCCAATGATATATTTATAATACGTCATTGGTTTGGCCATGGCAAGTGAAGAACATAAACTACTTTCCCGATATATAAAGAGTGTTCATTTATCATTGAGGAAATCAACCTTGAAGCTTGGTGCTGATACTGCATGGCAGAATCATTGTAAAAATGAAGAGATATTGTCGAAATATGCACAATACATGCAGACCCTAGCAACTACACACTGGGAAAGTAATTGTAACAGTGAAACAAGTGAAGCCACTTCAAGAATTAAATGGGTAGTTGAATTCTGCTGCGATTACTTTATTAATAGTATGTACATGAAGTACAGAGAGAAAGAGCTACTTATTTCTCAGAAAATAGATTTACAGGTTGATGTCGAAGAATCATTTCCAGAACCTATAAAGTTGTTAGATGTTGGGAGTTGTTATAATCCTTTCAAGGAGTATGATATTTTTGATGTATTAGCAATTGACCTACACCCAGCCAATGCTTCTGTCTTACAGTGTGACTTTCTTAATGTAAATATTGGTCCTAGCGAAGTTATTAAAGAATCAATTACAACTGAATTAAAGGTAGAGTCCTTTGATGTTGTTACATTTTGTTTCCTTTTAGAATACATACCTTCTTCAGAGTTAAGAATCTTAGCTTGTGAGAAAGCATATAGGCTTTTGAAACCTGGTGGACTCCTGATAATCAATACACCTGATTCTAAACATGTTGGTGCAAATAGCAAAATCATTAAAGGTTGGAGATATACTTTGGCTCATATAGGATTTAATAGAATTAAGTATGAAAAAGCCAAGTACATGCATTGTATGGCATTTAGAAAATCATTGAGCAAGGAAATAGCTAAACGATGGGCTTTATTGTATAAGGAACCATACATGAAGTATGCTATTCACATACCTCAAGATTTCAATGTTTCAGAAGAAGTATTAACTACACCTATTGACCAAGATTCTGTGGCTGGTGATTTTGAAGAACTGCCTTTTTGCAACCATGCAGACAAGATTGTTTGAGATATTAAATAGTAACACATCAAATATTGGTCATTTTTTATTGAGTATCCTTATAAACAAAATTTATACCTAAGTGTTAACATAAAATATATCTTATTTCACTATTTAGCAAAGTCACAAGTTATTTAAATACATACTCAGATACATATTTTGTATTTTAACAACTTTTAATAAGAGAAAACTAGAATTTACCTCTGGTTTTCTTAGTCAAATTAGTTTGTGACAGTGTTAAGACACTTCTCTTCCATACATAATTATATGAAATGAAAGAACCAATTTTTGTTACAAGAATTCTCAAAAACTTATTTACAATATTTTGCATATCAGTGTCTATGCCGACTCACCAAATTTGGCTTTACGTTTTTCCAGTTTTTCTTTTTTTTCAATATCTGTCATTATTTTAGAAACCGACTGGCCAAACCTTTCAGCTCTTTTCTTGAGTTTCTCCATGTTCTCAGATAGAGTGCCAGTATCAGTAGCAGTGATGATTGTGTTCTTGGCAGAGGCAGACGCATTCTGACCAAATCTTTGTTTCCTAGCTTCTTTCCGCTCATCTTCAGACATTTTTACTGGCAAACCAAATCTCTTGGCTCTTAGCTCCAATCTTGTTTTAGTATCTATATCTGCAGTTATTTTAATCTTATTACTAGAAGAGGAGTTTGTCTCGGCTGGCACAGTATCTTCTTTATCTTCAACAGTAACCGCAGGAGAGGTTATAGATATAGCCCTGTTTAATACAATTTTCTTTGATGCGGATTCCTTGTTATCTGAAGATTTAGCATCTTCAGATTTCTCTTTAGAAGTTTCCGTCGATGTTATTCTTCTTTTGAGCGTTCGCGACGGCTTGGAGTCAGTACTGGGTTTAACCGGTGAAGGCTGATCGGAAAGCGCCAATTCTTCGTTTAATGTATCGACTGCAGCATCATCAAGTATGTCACCCTGGCTTTTATCATCTTCATCCTCCAGAACTCCGTCGGAATCGATTTCATCGGAGTCTAAGGTGATGTCACCGTGATCCGGATCGTCTGAACCTGAAGACATAGCCGCCTGAAGTCGAGCCACTAATTCCGCTTTATCCCCTGTGTATGTCAGTCCACGTGATTTTAATTCTTTACGTAAATCAACTACTTTCATTTTAGTCACATCGTTTACTGAAGAATCTGCCATTCTGATGATACTTGTCTGGTCAATGCGCTGCATAGACGCAGGAAACGTTAACCAAACAAAATGTTTGTATGCGTACGCCGTACGGTCGGTGTCGGTACGGTTTGCCTGAAGGCCATAGACATTAGACTTCCATCTAAAATATCTATATTACTACACTCTTTGCCATAGACATTCAGTATAGTAACAACTAAAACACACTGGGTGCGATACACTACATATTTAGTACTTACATATGATACGAAACAGATTGATTTGGAGGGGCAGATCGTTTACAGAGAGTACTTATTTGTGACATAAAACACACCCACTTGCTAACTAACCCCGACCAAAGAAGAGAGGGGTGTTATAAGTTTTACGTGTATATCTGTGGATCTCGGGAACTGACAGTGACAATTTGTGTAATCTGTTTTGCCAATTTGACAGAGACTTTGACAGTTTTCTAAATTATCTACCCTTGTGCAGCACAGCGCTGTTATTGCTCATTAATTGTTTGTTTAGATGAAGCCGGTATATAACAATTAAAGAGAAAATTATTTTAAATCGTTTCAGAAAAATAAATGATCGATAAGTGACCACATTTTAAATAATAACATGGCTGATCAAACGTGGGAGTGTGGTCTTTTAGATCAATTATTACTTGAAGACGATGTAACTACAATGCCTCTGCCCGGCATCGAATCAGACCCGCATCTCCTAATATCAAAGGTTATTTAATAAATAAAAAGCTAACATCTTCTTCCCTGTGCTCTTGTAAAACTGATCAGTTGTATTTTAGGTTCGTAAACACTACATGGAATATATGATCAAACTACTGACTAGTAATTATGAAACACACCAGAAGCTTGTCAACAAAAACATATATCTTCCCAGTGCCATTTGGACATGTGCTAAGAATATAGAAATTTCTGCAGCTCGAGCTTGCATGGTTGCACAGCTTTATAGAAAAAATATTATGACAGTGGTAATTATGTTTGCTATTATTAGAATTCAATATTTTATTAAAAGTTGAGCATTTACAAATTAATTTTAACTTCTAAACATTGCAGGTAAATGAATTGAAGAAAGATACAAAAAGAGGAAAATTGAATAAGAAATTGTATGAGTGTTTGAATAAGCCACCACAAAATTATAAAAAAACTCAAACATCAACCACATACAATACCAATAATTGCCAATGTGCCAATAGCAAACGCAAAAGACACACAGTGTCTGAATCACCAAAACATGTTGAAAATCAATTGTCCTATTTAGTTAGTGATCTTTCTAATTTGACCAATAATCCTATTCCAACAGTAGCCAGCATGCACTACAACTACAGTACTCCATACCCACCGTTAGCTAATGAAACCTTACCACCAATGCAAATGCAGACAGAGGTTCAAACAATCACTCAGGCTGGAAATACTTCAACAATGCCTGTTAAAAGGATGTCTGTTGAATCCCAAGATTCAGATGAATTAATGATGCAATTAGAGAAACTCTTTCAAGGGGAAGTTAACAATGATGACGACTTATTTGAAGGTGCTCTTTATGATAAAATGGATTCACAGCCTGATGATCAGTCTAAGAAAAATAACTATATTTTGGAAACCAATATAATAAATAACTCAAAACAGGACTTGGTTATTGAAAATCATTCAGCTCAAATTAAATTACTAGGTGAGAAACTCACTAGTTTAGCAGGCATGATAGAGAGTACTGATACTAATGTGCCGCAGAAGACTGAAATTCCCAAAAACAGAAAGAGTGGTACAAGTAAGTGGTTATGTGAGGAATATTTTCTGAAGCAGAAGTTGTTTGAATTGCTGGATCAAATTGGAGACACTGATAGGAAAAAACTTGAAAAGGTATGCATGTAGTACAAGATTTTTCATTTATATAACATATTTTAAGTGCATGTACAAAATACACATTTCATGTTTTCCTGTACATTTTAATACAATATTATGCGTTACTCTTACAACATTTTTATGAGCATGGGCTATTAAATAAAGTAGTACTGAAAAAATTGATTGATTTGCGATTGCATTGGCATCTATTGTGGGGGGAAGGGCGCTGCCGGTAGGGTTACCAGTATCAAATGGATACAACACAAAATTGGAACTACTTTAAACCTACTTTACGCTTCATCATCATCATTTCAGCCGAAAGACGTCCACTGCTGGACATAGGCCTTCCCCAAGTGACGCCACATTGACCGGTCCTGCGTGCCTCACATCCAGCGGATCCCCGCAACCATCACCAGGTCATCGGTCCACCTAGTGGGAGGCCTTCCAACGCATCGTCTTCCGGTTCGCGGTCGCCATTCCAGAACTTTTTGGCCCCATCGGCCATCCGTTCTGCGAGCAATGTGCCCTGCCCATTGCCACTTAAGTTTGGCAATTCTTCGGGCTACGTCGGTAACCTTGGTTCTCTTGCGGATGTCCTTATTTCTGATTCGATCACGCAAGGAAACTCCGAGCATAGCCCTCTCCATTGCCCTTTGAGTGACCTTAAGCCTTCTGATGAGGCCCATTGTGAGCGACCACATTTCGGTCCCGTATGTAATCACTGGCAACACACACTGGTCATAGACTTTCGTCTTGAGACACTGCGGTAAGTTGGACGAGAAGATACCACGCAGCTTCCCGAACGCTGCCCAGCCGAGTCGGATTCGACGATTGACCTCTTTCTCGAAGTTAGACCTACCCAACTGGACCGTTTGTCCCAGTAGACATAATCGTCTACAACTTCGATAGTAGAGTCTCCGATCTTGATAGGAGTGGGTGTTACATGGGTATTCAACATGACCTTGGTCCATGTTCATTTTAAGACCCACTCTTTCGGAAGCTCTACTGAGGTCATCGAGCATTGTACTGAGGTCCTCCATGGTCTCAGCCATGACCACTATATCGTCGGCAAATCGAAGGTGAGAGATGTACTCGCCATTGACGTTGATGCCTAGCCCTCTCCAGTCCAGAACCTTGAAGACATCTTCCAGTGCAGCGGTGAACAGTTTCGGAGATATGACGTCTCCCTGTCTCACACCTCGCTGTAGAAGAATAGGTTCCGAGGTCAGGTCCTGAAGTCGGACTGACATGGTGGCGTTTTAGGGTTCCGTAGTCAACAAGGAACCCTTATAGTTTCGCCATTTCCGTCTGTCTGTCTGTCCGCGGTTAAGCTCAAAAACTATTGGTACTAATAAGTTGTAATTTGGTATGAGTATACACGTTACTGACGCCGAAAAAGTTGTAAAATAAAATTTTGAAAAAGCTATTATTTAGGGTACCTCCCCTACATGTAAAGCGGGGATGATAATTTTATTTTTCGTCCTTCCCGTAGTGTGGGATATCGTTGGATAGGTCTTTCAAAAATATTACGGGTTTGTGAAGACCGTTTTTTGATTAAGTAAACCGTTCGTGACTTATCAAGCTTTAAATTCCCAATTTTCGTTAGGGTCAAGTGTCCCCCCGCCCCCTCTACAGACTAAACGGTTGTAGTTATAAATACAAATGTCACGGCAGTAGTACCTATATATAACGAAGTTTAAAGGAAAACTATCACAGTTTAGTGGGCTTTACAAGTTTACGTGTAAAAGTCGACCAATTGTATTTGACTCGAAAATTTCGAACAACTCCATAGAAATGTCGATAGATGGCGCTAAGCGTCAGTTGTATCACGCTGTTTCATTTTTATCAGTTTTATAAAAAAAAAACAGTTGTTGTCGTTGTTGTTGTTTGTATAGGAAGTCAAATAAGGTAGGTAGTCATGTTTGGCTTTTACGAGTAGTTAGAGCTTGGTACGAAACTATCAGTCAGCGAATACGACCCGCATTTGACTGTTATAAAAACTACGGAACCCTACACTGCGCGTGGCCCGACACGCACTTGACCGGTTTTTGTACAAACACTTCAACACCTTGATGTACCGATAATCAATTTGGCACCGTTGGAGAGACTGCAGTACAGCTCAAATCTCGATCGAGTCGAAGGCTTTCTCGTAGTCCACAAACGCTAAACAGAGAGGCAGACCGACTCTTTGGTCTTCTGTATAACCTGTCGCAGCGTATGTATGTGGTCTACGGTGCTAAAGCCTTTTCGGAATCCGGCTTGTTCGGGAGGCTGAAAATCGTCAAACCTGCGCGCGAGACGATTCGTGTTGACTCTTGAAAACAACTTGTAGACATGGCTTAGAAGTGAGATGTGCCTATAGTTCTAGAACCGGGCACTGTCGGCCTTTTTGAAAAAGAGTACCACCACACCCCTGCACCATGCCTGTGGCGTTTTCCCCTCGAGTATGACGGAATCAAACAGCTTCTGAAGGGCCTTAAGTACCGGTTTTCCACCCGCCTTTAGAAGTTCGGCCGTAATTCCATCATCACCCGGTGCCTTGTTGTTTTTAAGCTGTTTCAGAGCCATCCTAATCTCGCTGATGTCCGGGATGTCTTCGGTATAGTGTCGGGTCAGTCTAGCTATTGGGTCATTCGCTAGATTTACAACGGGTTTCCTGGTTGACGTGTACAACTGCCCATAGAATCTCTCGATCTCCCTCAGTAGCTCCGGTTTGGCGGATACGATCCTGCCACCGTCGGTCTTCAGTTTCGTGAGCTTGCTCTGCCCAATAGCCAGATCTCTTGCAAATACCTTTGAGCCTTTATCCCGCTCAATTGCGTCTTTAATACGCTCGGTATTAAAGCGGCGGAGGTCGCCCATTTTTTAAGGATTTAGAGCTCCGTCTATTGAGCTGCCGGTATTTCCACGCCTCGTTTGAAGACTGCAGGATCATCTCACGCCGTTCCTTCATGAGCTTGAGAGTATGATCGGAGAGCTTTTTGTTTTTCTGTGCACGACGTGTCGTGTAGAACTTAGACCCCGTCGTATGGAAAGTTTCCACGAATCCATCGTTGCATTCGTCCACTGAGCTTCCTAGGCACTCGAAACGATTCTGGAGTTCCAGCAGAAAGCTCTCGGGGTTTTGGATCTGGATCTGTGCTGGTCGGAGCGTAGACTTCATCAGTCGAGACCTTTCAAGCTTAATATTGATGTTTTAATGTGCCTCTTACCAGTCGGTGATCGCTCCCGGTTTTCACTGAATTGATCACAGAGACATCATTGAACATTTGCTTCTTGGTTGACATGATGAAGCTAGTCAATATCATTTTTTGTTGCACCATTGGAGCTCTGCCAGGTCCACTTCCTGTGCTCACGCTTTCTGAAGAAGGAGTTCATCATGTATGTAGAGGCCCTCCTTCTCCAGTTGGTGTCCCCGGTGGTTTCGACGTGCAACCCCAAATTGCCCCACCTGCAGCTCATCCCCGTCTCGTTTACCCAGTTTCGCGTTGAAGTCCCCCATGACAACGGTGAAGTGAGTTTTGAAACCATGCATGGCTTTAGAGATATCCTCATACATAGTCTCCACTTCGTAGTCGGGGTGTGCCGAGGTCGGGGCGTAGACCTGTATGACCTTCAGCGAATATCTTGATGATATTCTGAGTATAAGGCACGCCACCCTGGTCGACACACTCTCGATCTTCAGCACGTTATTCACAAGGGACTTGTAGACGATAAACCCAACACCACCCTGGGACTGCCGGTCACCCTCTCGGAAATAGAGCAGGTTGCCGGATTTCAGGATCATCGAGTCCTCCCCCTCTCTTCAGACTTCAGATAATCATACAATACTCCATCGCAACCTGCTCAATTCCTCTTCGAGTTCGGTTATCTTCTCCTAAGTTCGGAGTGTTCGCGTGTTGTATGTTGCCAGGTCAAATCGTCGGTATAGGCAGCCGGATCCCTTCCGGAGATTCTTCGCACCCCTTGCCACGCTATTACCTCGACCGCTACCATGGTCGAGGTTAGACGGGCTGCTGGGTACTAGGGGCCATTTCTGTATTGCGCTCATTAGGGGGGGGGGGGGTTGCCATAATCGCCACGCTTGGCAGACGGGTTGGCGATCGCAGTACGGTTGTTACAAAAAGCACAGAGAACGCTGCTGCCCATTCTCTAGCAAGTCCCTTAGTCTCCTCTTACGACACCCACGAGAAGATATGGGATGGTGTTATTCTTAACGTCCGACACCATACAGAACACTTACGCTTATTACAACTTACAACTTTACGATTATTGTGATACATACTATCCAACTCTATGTTTTTTCATGACAGATTAAAGTAAACTACGTGGAACTGTTTGGTTATGATAGTGATGATGAAGGAATTTTGTCGCCTTTGGAAGAGACCCCTGAATTTACTATCAGCTGTAAAGAGCGAATGGCGCCGTGGGTCGTGAAGCTGCTGACACCCTATTATATAAAAGGACATATAAAGGGCAAAGGAATATTTAAAGCCTTAGCCAAACATTTGATCAGACTTATATACCAGTGCAGTCAATATCCAAGTATATATTCTGTTATTTTTTTCTAAAATTATTTTGAATACTAACATTCTGACACATAGCTTATTTATTGATATTTAAATTACAGAGGAATATGAAGTGACCAGTTTTGTTTCTGATTTCCTGAAAAATCACAGAACAATCGCGAAAGAAGCTGACTTCAAAGAATTCAGAATTGAGAATATCTAACCGCGGCTTTGATTCGACAAATCTGGTATTGCTTTTAAAAGGGGTTGGAAGACTTTTTGTATGAGGGCTGGCCTGCCTAACTTATTTTCCATCTTAGTTTATTTTCAAAATAGCGGACACGCATATTAATCGGCACCGTCGCGGAATGTACACTTCCCAAAATGGGCACTAGGCAAACAACGAGCACCTTCTCGTAACGAGCACTGCTTAAATTTGAACATTTCGTAAAGTTACCACATTTCGAAATGTGCACTTCGCAAAGTGTGCATTCGACAAAAAACGTGCACTTCTCATAAAGGACATTCCTGAAAATGTACAAATGTTATTGTAAATGGTTTTAAAATCAAAAACGTTCCCTTTTTCACAAATTTTGTACTTTTTATCAGACTTAGACATCAGGTATCCAGAAACAAAAATGATTGATTCATTTTAAATAATTAATTCTCAATAAATAAACTAACAACATTCATAGGTCACCAAAAACTCCTCCTCAATGAATGAAAAAGCGAACGATTTATTAAAAACCATTTTAACAAAAATGTACCGATTTTTCGAAGTGCTCATTTTGCGAAAAGTTAATTTTGAGACGTGCATGTTTATGTCCAGTGCAGATTCTGCGACGGAGCCGTATTAATGCTAATAATTGATTAAAAGGTTTTATGCGTGGCTGCTTTTTTTAAATAAAATGGTGGAAGTTAGGTAGCCCAAATAATACAAATCCCTTGTAAGTAGCATGAACAGGTTCTTAACTGAAGCATTGACAGCAAGTATGTTCATTTCTCATAAGAGGCTCTGTAGAACAGAGTGTGTGGCCTATTTGTGAACATTTGTGATTATATCAGCACTAAAGTGCAAAATAACTTTATGATTCACTCCTTGGGGTTCATTAAATTGCTTAAAGCTAAGTGAAAATAAGATGAGTGTCCAATCTCACAGTTTATACATTAATCAGTATATAAATTTCTCTCAGCTTTAATCAGCGTTTATGAACCCCATTGAGTTCAAATAAAAATAATTTAACTTAAAAATCTGTTTTATTTAGTTTTATGTAGGTAATAACATTTATTTATTATATTTTATCAGTTTTTTGCTTTTTAGAATCAGAATCACTTTTTTCAGGTAACTTACGTTTTTCAACTTTAACAAACCAAGAGTTTAATGTTCTTTGGGTGTTTCTCTTATTTTTCTCATCTTCGGATAATCTTTTATTACAATTCGTAGATTTATTTCTAGAATTGTTGACTGCAGTTGAAACTTTATGCCACGATAATAATTTTATTGGTTTAAGATAGGTGAGTGCCATGTCTGGTTTAACATTATCAATATCGAGCCATGCCTGAAATAAAATTGATTTATTTTAATAATTGCGCATATTTCAACTATATTCATTACAATGTAAGTTTCAGTCAGTAAGTTAGTTACAAACCTGTATCTGTTCATCACTGTCTAGAATTGCAGGCATTCTATGATGAAGCCAATCCATGGTGTTATTAGACTCCATTGTAATAACAGAGTATGAATAAATGATTGTTTCTTCATTTTGCCAGACATTATATAAGCCTGCCATCTGTAAGAGGTGTATTCCTCTCCAACCAGTCTCTTTACTATAGATATTATCCCATGTATCAGGTTCATCAATCTGAAGTTTATTATGTAATAGTTGATAATATTATGATAGCTATCAAATAAACAAGCGAGATTGTATTATAAACAAGTAATAGTAGTTTCATGCAGGCATATATATTTTTTTCTAGCCTGATAAGTCCCACTACTGGGCAAAGGCCTCCCTCCACTCCTTCCACTTCTCGCGAACCCCCGCGTCCTCCTGCAGATATATTAAAAACGAATAATTCTTTAATTGTCAGTTAATACACAGAACAAGCCTAAAAAAAAAACAACTCTTTTCTTTACAGTTGTATAAGAAAATAAATTTGTATATACCTTGTAACCATCATCTTGTGGAGCATAAATATAATAAGGCTGTCTGACTTTAGACATCTTGTTAGTTGTCTGCCACTCGTAGAATCCCTCTGCAACTATTACGCATCTACCTCCATTATTTAATATAGGACTGTATAATTTAGAACTTTTAATGTTCTCAAGACGGCAATTATTGGTACTTAAGTTATGTGTTTTGTAGTCACCCTGCAAAGTAATATTAATTTCATTACCTAGTCATTAAAAACAGTTGTAAGCAGATGTGGCAAAAATATGGAATTTATGCTCTACCTTGTGCCATGGTGGTATCATCCCCCACATCATTGGTTTAAGAACTCTGTCAGATTGTGCGACATTACGGAATCTACTAGAAGAAATGATCACTGGAGTCACATCTGTTGGAGCAATATTGTATGAAGGTGTATAGTCCTTGCCTGCGTTGAATTCTGGCAGCCAGTCGGGTTTTGTGTAGAAATTATCATCTTTTGATTTGTAACTACAAGCGCATTGTACTTTTTCCTTATTTAATGACCTACAAAACATTTAAATTGACATTATTTTGCATTCTGCCACTAAAATTATATTTAGATCATTATTGTTAAATAAGTGCAGTTTCTACGTACAATCCAGTACGGCCACACATCATGTGGTTTTACTGTGCCGAGTGTGCGACAGTAATATCAAGTATATTTTGAGCTACTTTTTGTTAAAGCCTCCTTGTTGTTTGTTCAGCTGCAGTGACATAATTACTTTTTATAAGTCGTGTCACTTGTCACCTTTCGTTTGTTCTCTAATATACGTTTTCTTTAATTATATTTTCTATTATTCTATTACAAAACCCTGAGTTTCGCTTGAGACGCTTCACCGCACATTCAGCACTCTGCTACAGGTTATGGGCTAGCGGAAAAAAAAATGGAAACGAGCGAAAAAGTGGAAAATTTAAGTACAAAGGTACATATTACACCACTTCAAGGAAAGAGTAACTGGGATACATGGAAGTATAAAATATCCATCCTTCTAAGAAGCATACCCGATGCATTGGATATAGTCGACGGAAAATGTAAGAGACCCGTGTTGCCAGCAGGTGTAGGAGACGCAGAAGTTACTGCATTTAAAACGAAACTAGCGCGTTTTATACAGGCAGAAAACAATGCAATGATCCTGCTTTCAACAAATTTAAACGAAGATACCGTTGGAAAGGTAATGTCATTCACATGTCCTAGAGAAGTTTGGTTAGAACTACATCGGTTATTCGACGGAGATAATGAGAATCGAGCTTATAATCTTTGTTTAGAATTCTTCGGATTTAAGTTAAATCACTCTGATGATATGGTCACACATATTTGCAAATTGAAGACTCTCTGGTGTCAGTTGAATAGAGAGATTGGTAAGGATGATCCTAATAAGAAACTACCAGAAATATTCTTCATTTGCAAAATTCTTGACACATTAGATCAGAAGTATTTCGAATTTAAATCAAGTTGGTTGTTGTTAGCCAAAGAGCAGAGGACAGTAGAAGGTTTGACAAGTCACCTTTGCGCTCACGAGAAGTCACTTGAAAAGAAGAATGGTGAATCGAGTGAAGAGGTATTTGTGACGACACAGAATAGCACGATTCGTAAAGACAAGAAGAATAAGGATAAGCATATGAGATGCAATTACTGCCATGAGATGGGACATCGAGTAAGATCCTGCCAAAAGTGGATGAAAGATGGTCGCCCGCCAAAAGACAGTAAAGACAAGCAATCTTCAAGTCAAAGTGCGAATATGGCTATTATGAGCGTGGATATTATGGCATTTATACCGCAAGATAGAGAGTCATGGTACGTGGACAATGGAGCGACTAGCCACGTAACCAACAGGAGTGACCTATTCCAAATATTCCATGAGTTTCACGAGATCCAAGGAGTTACTACAGCGAATGGTAACATTGTTCAAGCAAAAGGCAAAGGAACAATTTATTTGGAAGCAGATGTCAAAGGAAAGATTGTGAACATAGCCCTCACAGACGTTTGGTATGTGCCAGAGATCCAGAGAAATCTGTATTCAGTGCTAGCTATGCACGATAAACAGAAAAATAGCAAGTTCATCTCGACCCCGGAAACTTGCGAAGTAATTTTGAATGGGGAAGTATCAGTTGTTGGCAAACGTAATAACTGTGGAGGACTTTTTAAGTTGAAAGTTCGCAATGTCCTGCCACCAGTACCTGTACTTGCCAGTACTACAAGTGATTTGATGCAGCTGTATCATGAGAGATTAGCGCACCAAAACAAAAGGCACGTTAAGGAAGTTATTCAAAGAGAATTAGGATTGTCTCTTCCAATAAACAAAGAGTTGTGTGAAGCTTGTATCTACGGAAAGATGCATAGATTAAAGTTTGGCATACGAGAGAGATCTACACAGCCAGGAGACATAATTCATACAGATGTTTGTGGTCCTTTCCCTATGAGTTTTACAAAATATCGTTACTATGTACTTTTTAAAGATGACTACTCCGGATACTGCATGGTTTATTGCATTAGAAACAAAAGCGACGTCAAAGACAAATTGAGAATAATGCTACAAGAAGCAACGGTCGCAGGACATGTAATCAAAACATTGTTGAGTGATAACGGAACCGAGTTTGACAATAAAGAAGTCAAAGATATTTTAAATCAAAAAGGAATTAAGCAACGTCTTGTTATGCCGTACACGCCAGAGCAGAATGGCTGTAGCGAGCGCCAAAACAGGACTTTAGTAGAAACCGCAAGAACATTAATGAATGCTCAGAGAGAACTGCCAAAAGCATTATGGGCAGAACTAATAATGACAGCTGTGTATATTTTAAACCGAACAGGCGCAACTAGAGAGAAGGACAAGTCACCCTATGAATTATGGTTTGGGAAGAAGCCCAACATAAAGCACCTTAGAATAATTGGAAGCACGTGTTACGCTCATGTTCCGAAACAAAAACGTAAGAAGTTAGATAAGAAAGCAACTAAAGGCATTCTCATAGGATACGACAATGATGACGGTTATCGTATCTGGTATGAAACACAGCATAAAGTTGATAATCTAATCCGATCTAGAGATGTTGTCTTCGAAGAGACACCTATTCCAGGGGTTGAAGTTAAAGTTAAAACTTCAGGAGAAAATGCTAAATGTGACCCAAAACCAATTGAGAAAGATTGGACCGTATCATATCACGCATTTCCTGAAGAAATTATTCAAGAAGAGCATTCGCAAATCGCTAATCCCTTGAATCGGGAAGTCCGATCAGAACAGAGATCTATTCTATTAGAGGGAGAATTAGAAGATAGACATTCAATGAGACCTATTGAGACAGCAATAGAGGCATATGAATCAAATGAACAAAGACAGTCAGTCCAATTAGAGGGAGTAAATGAAGGAGAGTTTATTGAAAACGAAACCACATTTTCAGATAGTGAAACTGAAGAAGAATTCGTAGATGCTGTTCCTACCTATGTGGAGACTCCGATGAATTTAGCGGGAGACGTTTCTCTACCGGACGTTCCAAGATATAATCTCAGGGACAGAAGTACTCTACGACCTCCACGTAAATTGGATGACTATAGTTTATTCCTAGTCGATACTGAAAAAGAACCTTCGACGTATAAGGAAGCAGTATCAAGTGGAAAAAGTAAAGATAGATGGTTAGAAGCCATGAAGAGTGAAATCGATTCTTTGCGAAGATTAAAAGTATGGGACTTGCAGAATCTACCGAGCAATCGAAAAGCTCTTCCATGTAAATGGGTTTTTAAAGTCAAAAACAAACCTGACGGTACAATAGAAAAGTTTAAAGCTCGACTGGTTGTAAAAGGGTTTAAGCAGAAGAAGGGCTTTGACTACAACGAAACCTTTAGCCCAGTAGCGAGGTTAGCAACTATACGATCTTTGCTCAGCGTTGCAGCAAGAGAGAAACTTCATCTTATTCAGTTTGATGTTGCAACAGCCTTCCTAAACGGAAATTTGACTGAAGAGATTTACATGCAGCAGCCAGAAGGCTTTGAAGATGGAACATCCAGAGTATGTCGTCTAAAGAAAAGCCTTTATGGTTTGAAGCAGGCACCGCGCTGCTGGAACTACTGTTTTGCAGAAACACTTGAATCTTTAGGCTTCAAGACAAGCGACGCTGATCCATGCTTATATACAAAATCTGTAGGAGATAAGAAAATCTTAATAGCACTCTACGTTGATGATGGTTTGGTTGCAGCGAGTAATGAAAACCTAGCAAATAGTTTCATCTCTGAACTAAAACAGATTTTGATGATTACTAGCAAACCAGCTTCATTCTATCTTGGGTTGGAGATAGAACAAATGAAGGACGGCTCGATTTTCATAAAGCAGGAAGCTTACGCAAATAAGGTTTTGGAGAGGTTCAATATGAAAGACTGTAATCCAGTATCGACTCCTTTACAGAAAGAAGGAATTATCGAAGAAGGGAAAGCTGACAAAGAGTCACAGTCATTTCCCTATAGAGAAGCAGTAGGCTCGCTCGCTTACTTGATGGTGGGCACTCGCCCTGATTTGGCCTATGCTGTAGGAATGGCTTCGAGGAGCTTAGAAAATCCAACTTCTAGCGACTGGCGTATGGTTAAGCGGATAATGAGATATTTGAAAGGAACATTATCAAGAGGAATAATGTATGTTCATGATGCAAATTCTTCTAACCAAATAAAAGCCTACAGTGATGCTGATCATGCTGGATGCTTGAAAACAGGACGTTCTACGACTGGAGTATTATGTTTGTTTTCAAGAGGAGCTATCTCCTGGATGAGCCAACGACAACCTTCAGTCGCCATTAGCACTACAGAAGCTGAGCTTGTGGCAGCAAGTGAAGCTGCAAGGGAATTAATTTGGCTAAAGAGACTGTTCAAAGACTTGAATGACCAAAAAGAAATTCCAGTTTTGTTTGTGGACAACGAAGCAGCGGTGAAACTAGCACATAATCCAGAGTTTCATCGTCGCACCAAGCACATTCGTGTGAGGCACTTCTTCGTGAGGGAGCTTGTGCTTCAAAACGACATCGTGGTTGAGAGGACTAGCTCTGCTACCCAGTTAGCAGACCTCCTAACTAAGGCCCTGCCCAGACCCAGATTGCAGGAACTAGCTCAGAACTTGGGTCTGAAGGATAAATTCAAACGGCCGACTAGCAGCTGAGGGAAAGTGTTAAAGCCTCCTTGTTGTTTGTTCAGCTGCAGTGACATAATTACTTTTTATAAGTCGTGTCACTTGTCACCTTTCGTTTGTTCTCTAATATACGTTTTCTTTAATTATATTTTCTATTATTCTATTACAAAACCCTGAGTTTCGCTTGAGACGCTTCACCGCACATTCAGCACTCTGCTACACTTTTGTTTTATAGTTACTTTTTATTTGTAAACAACAACAGCACACAGAACATATACACAACAGCAGCACCCGTATTTTTTTCAGTTGACATTGACAATTGAAAAAGCACAGAGTATTAAGAATTAAATGAATCAAAAATAATGCTGGGTTTACAAGCAAAGACTGGCCGTCTTTTTTAAAAACACAGAATGTTACCTAAAATTCTACTACGTCGTTCATAAGTCGTAAGTTTCCTACTCTTTGGGTCGTACACACGGCAACGCATATACCTATAAATTTCCAGTATAACAACCTCGCTTTGTATAGATTTCTCGTACAATGAGAGTTGAAAAAACTAGTTAGTAGTTTAGCTTGTTTTGTCGCCTTGCGTACGCTGAAATTCCATATTTATAAAAGTACTCTAGTGGCTGAAATTCACGCGGGTGCATGCTAGCCTGCCTGTCTTTACTTCGTTAGGAGGTCTCTTACCGGAGCTTTTACGTTCCCATTTTGATAAGGTATGGCAAGTCAAGTGGGCTCGTCCTCTCACTATGGTATATTTGACTTGACGTAATCAGACAAAAAATGTCTGTGGTAAATTGTTATCTATCACAAAAAAATTGTGGTATTTTTTGGAGTGGATTGAAATATCCGTATTCTTCTAAAAACAAGAAATAAATACTAAGTTTTAGTCTAGGACTATCTTGGTGTGCTTACCTTTAAGCATTGTGTGTGAAAATTCAAGATTTTCACAAAAACATTCCGATGATGGAATTCCTGTAAGTTCTCATGGAGTGTCGATATCCGTCTTTATTTGTCGAAAATATGTGGAAATATGTCACACGACGCTTTCGGGATACCTTGGAACGGGGTGCAAATGATTTTGGTCGATGCAGTTCCACCGTAGTCAACAATAGTGCCGTCAATTACGACGAAAAAAGTGACGGCCTACCTGGAACACCTGGTCCACCTTGTAAATGGCTTTCATCTCGCAAAGCTAAGTCGCACCAGAACGGCCCAAATGGTCCGAAATGGAACTTCGAACACCGCGACAGGAATTGGATGGGTGCCATGCTATGGGTATGTTTGTATTTGGCAAATTTATTTTTAACACTGACATAACACTATTATCTTGAACAATATGTTGGGCAAAATTTGGCATGATAGCTGAAACAAATAATGTTTTTGTTCTGTTTTTAAAGCCTGTCACTGTCAATTCCACTATTATTTAAGGTAATAAATAAATGTATGTCATCAGATCACACCTAAGTTGCTATGAAACCCATGTAGATGATATTGATTAAAAATACCTTAGCTAGCGTTTTTTTTAGTTCAGTAGCAACAACATTGGGTAATAAAATAAGATTACTGATTGGATAACAAAACATGACAGTTAGCTAGGAAGGAGCCTGTAACTGCCACCATCACCTTTAAAAGCTTATTCTTTATACCACACAAAATTAAAAGATACACACACAAATAGTATATAGCTTATGTACAAAGGCGAGCTTAACCCAGAATTGGGTTTTCTTACAGCAAATCTTATTTTAACAGAAATATTTGCCAAAGAGGATACAGCTTTGAGTATGAACAGTGCTGCAGTGCAGTGTGCTTATATTGGCCTATCCAAAGTTTTAAAATAAGGGCAATGTAGAGAAAGTAGTTTTGTAGGAAGACTGGTCCCTGAAGCCCTATATTGCAATTTATATATAGACAAATAAATAAAATTGAAGTGATGGTTTTTAATTTGAAAATAACAGCTTTTTACTTATTGCTTAAGAAAGTTTAAAGTTAAGTTTTTTTTTAGTCTGTGTTTGATCCTGCCAATCTCTGAAATGGATGGACCGATTTTGCAAACCTTTTAACAGATAGCTGAACTTATAAGGAGTAACTTAAGCTATTTTGATTTTAGACAAAGGATTAGAGTTCTGGGCAAAACAAATTAAAACCCAATTAACCGAAAAAAAACATTATTTCAGGAAGTCACATTTTTATAATAATTTCATGCAGACGAACTTTGCGGGAAAAGCTAGTCTAAAAATAGGAACATGAAATCAAGTTTGAAGAGCTGAAAAGTAGGATATAGATGATATTTATTGACTTATTATTTTTCCTAGGAAAATGGCTCTAATCAAGTGCATGAAAATAATGAGAACAATGTTGGTCCACCATGTAAGTGGTTTCAAAAAGACTCTCAATTGGAGCAGCACGAAAATGCCACCAATGACATGAAATGGAGCTTTGACCATCATGATGAAACTTGGATCAATGCCAAACCATGGGTGTGTTTGTATTTGGTCAATTTATTTAGATAACTCGTATAATTTTAATACCTTGCCATAAAAGCTGGATAATGCTAGTCACAAACACAAATACTACCTTTTTACCATAAAACCTTTTTATTTTTTAGGAAAATTTTACTAAATACAATGACGGCAGTGAGAGAAATGTCAGACCACCCAGTAAGTGGCTTTCTCTTCGCCAATGCTCTGAAAACGGCCCAAATGGCCAGGTATGGAGCATTGAACGCAGAGAAAGACCTTGGATGGATGGCAAGCCATGGGTATGTTTGAATAATTATGGCAGCAGTTATGTCTCATATTTTATATAATTGAAGTTAAGTTAGTCAATATTATAGTAGGAATATTTGGTTAGATATGCAATTCAAGATTGGTAAAAATCTGCCAAATCATATTCACGGTGTCTCAACTGGTATCAAATGACAAACTTATAATTTACTAGCAGAAGAGTATGTATACCTTATTAATATAACAAAAAATATATATTTCTAGGGATGCATGAAGAAACGATTTGAGAATGGTGAGAGAAAAGGCGGTCCACCATGTAAGTTTCGTTCAATTCGCCGCAGTAAATCCTTGGGGAATGAAGGTGCTGATGACAAGAAATTGGAACTCCAACAACGACACAAAGCTTGGATGGATCTTAAATCATCTGCATCGGTATGTTTATTTTATTTTCAGCTATATAAAAAAAAGCTATATAAATTAAATATTAAAAATTCATGTTTTATAGGAAAATTGCATAAATAAACATAATGATGTCAAAAATGCCAAACCATCAAGTATGTGGATTTCACTTCGCAAATACTGTAAATCATACCACAATAATGATGGTACAAATGGCAAGAAATGGAGCTTCCAGCACTTGAATAGAACCTGGATGGATGCTATTACATGGGTATGTTTACATTTGGCAGGATTATGTTTTTACTGACATGATTCTATTATAGTATGCCATTTATTCAATGAATCATTCATTTTTACAGAGTGGTGTAGCAGTTTTGGGTTGGTACACTAGTCAACTCATTCATTTTAAACTGAAACAACATTGCCAACATAAGGAGACGAAATGCCGTCCAGTAAACAACTTGCTAACATCTATCTACCCATATGTAACAGATATGAACAAAAATGATTTTTATATTGATTCAATTTCAAAAATTGGCAAAGTGTTTTCGGAAATCACTCCTACTGTTTATTTGATGGCTAATGATCAAAGTGGAAGTCTAACAATAAAAGCCAAAGATAATGCACCTGGAAATCTATCAACTAATGTATCCGAAAATTTATTTGCTAATGTATCTGAAAATCTGGCCAGCAATGACTCTGAAAATCTATTTGCCAATGTATCTGAAAATCTGGCCAGCAATGACTCTGAAAATCTATTTGCCAATGTATCTGAAAATATGTCCTCCAAAGTCTCTGAAAATCTATCAAGCCATGTCTCGGAGAATCTATCCAGAAATATCTCGGAGAATCTTTCTGGTCATGAATCTGGACACATCTCGGGTAATATATCTGGCAGTCGATCTGGCAACAGCGCACAAACTCACCCCCACAGTCCTACACAGAGTATTGATACCTCAGATGGTGATTTGGGTGGGGTGTTGAATTCAATTGAAAACAGACTTGGTTTGGCTTCCATTGAAAATGGACAATACCAAGATGGACTTGGTTTACTAAGGTAAGAAGTTAATGAAATAAACTGTGAATAATAAAATGTGGGTTTTTTGTTATTATGTGTTACATGTTGTTTAATCATTTATATTATTCTTCTAAGGTCTGCAGCAGAACGTAATCATGCTCCAGCACTTTACAACTTAGGGCTGTGTTATGAAAAAGGCTTAGGAGTTACTGCCAATGAAAAGACTGTAAGTAAACAATAACATTATAAAAGCTGGTTGAATAGGTTCATTTTTAAATAATTTTATTTATTAACTAGCTGTCCGGCGCAACTTCGTTTGCGTCACATTTCCCCCGTTTTCGCAACATTTTTCATTGCTGCTCCACTCCTATTGGTCGTAGCGTGATGATATATAGCATATAGCCATCCTCGATAAATGGGCTATCTAACACTGAAAGATTTTTTCAAATCGGTCCAGTAGTTTCGGAGCCTATTCAATGCAAACAAGCAATCAAATCTTTCCTCTTTATAATATTGGTTTAGATTTAGATTTAAATGATATCATGTATCCTAAAATGAGGATATTTAAAAAGATCTTATGGACACATCTGTAGCAGCAGGAATCATCTGTAGCACATGTTTTTATTTTTTAAATGAGCGATAGTGTGCAGTACTATACAGTTTATCCTACGATAAACTTCACCAGTATGAGTCAGAAAAACCATATAATAATTTAAGCAGTAGTTATGTAAAACAAATATTTTTAAAGGTATTGGCTCCACAACTGTTTCATCCAATAGGATCAATATCTGTGTTTATAGTTCATTTAAAATGATAGAGATTAGACTTCTTCTGAACCAGCTCGTATTATACATATACTTCACATACAGGCTCATGCAAGCGCCTCACAGCTAACCTAGTGATTATAAAATTATTAACATTGACAGGCCATGGAGCTGTACAAGTCAGCAGCTGCATTGGATCACCCTGAAGCCCTTTACAATCTCGGCATCTTCTACGGCCAGGGCCGAGGCGGGCTCAAGCCAGACCAGGACACTGCGGTCAGACTACTGCGCCTCGCCGCAGTGCAGGGACAACAGGACGCTATTGCTGCTCTTAAATACCTCAACGTCAGCATCTCTGAGCCTCAGCATAAAGACGTAAATACCTGGACGTACCAACAACACACACAATTTCCATCAAGTCAAAATATTGTTCCTACGCAAAGCAAACTGTTTATCGACAATATAAACTTTCTGCAAGCAGCAGTTTGAAGCTACTTGTGAGTAGCATTTTATACTATAAGTTGGTGGTGGTTGATGCACCTTGAAATTAGTCGCTAAGCTACAATACACGCATAGCGTGCATTTGCCATGTAATATAATTACTTGGTCCCTTCAATGGTGGTTCGAAGTTGATTCTGTTTTTTTAAACGATGGAGTGTTTTATTATTCTATTTGTTTTTCATTTTGGATAAATATTGCTTTAAATTTTTAATAAGTCTTTCAATATTTTGAAAAAGTATCAATTAACTTTCAGCAGTGCATAGCGTTATATTTCAAAAGCTTTCTTTTTTCAGATTTATTATTGGATTTTTATAGTTGCACTAGATAAAAATATATAAAAAAAAATCTAAGTTCTCTGAACAAACTTATTTGGAATTTGTTTACTTTTTACTTTAATTGAATAAATTGTGTCATTATAAATTATGGGTAGGTGCTAGGTAACCCACATGCTTCTTACGTATACAGATTCAAAACTGTATTCATACCAACTACTAATAAAAATGCGGAAAAATGTTTTGCCAAACGACCCGCTTGGGGGATATTGCGGTGCTCGACTCGGGTCTTGAGACCAGAAAGACAAATTGAGGAGGTGTGCTATCATGAGAAGCTGTGGCACCGCGTTTACCGTGTGGCATGCAATACACTGCACCACTTATCTTCGCTTATGGAACAACACCGCGTCCATCGAGATACAAGTCCTTGCACAATATACGAGTTCATGTTTTATCTTTTCCTAAACCTGATTAATAACAAGCCCCATAATTCCGCAGTTTTTTAATAATTGAATGGTGCTAAGTAAAAATGTAATTACGAGTACCATCGGTTATGCCTTTTTCGGTACATTTTCCGCTAACACTATCGATACTAAACTTTTTCTTCTTCTCTCGTGGCGGTTCAAGATAGCTAATGCAGCCTTATAGAAAAGATCGATTAAGTTAGTAGTAGTTTGCCCAGGATATACCAATAGGCAAAGTCTCAAAACAAACGGAACCTTGGAGCCGCCAGTCCTCTACACTTACCAAAATTATTATCTTGGTATGCAGTGTTGTTCCATGAACGAATAAAAATCCGCCTATTTTTGTAAAGAGACACTTCAGACAATTCCTTAATTATTGTGCTGTTTATTAAATTGTCTTGTTTACTTAAATTTATTTGACCACACCAAAATTGTGAGACAAAAATAATATTGCAACTATCTGAAACTGACACGGAAGTTTAGCTTCAGTATTTAACTATGATCAATATATGTTATAAATAAACTATAGAAAATAAACTTGGTAGTGTTTCATTTCAATCTACACTGTAGTAAAATCGAATCGAATGGAAATGTTGCCACTTACACTTGCCCCTGAACACCCCTTCAAGGGCAGGTAGGAGGGTAGGGGTTTTATAATGATAAGAGTTAGATGGCGAAGAAGACTTATTATGTTTATTTAGCCTGTATTCTTCCGTGGCCGCCTCAAGTACTAATTATAGAAGGTAGTAAAGGGGTAAGGAACACTGGCCTGAACCGTCTCCAAGGCGATGATGGTCCGTCAGACTTTGCCCGCAGCAACCTAAAACGGCTTCAGGTTCTCTATCTGGCAGGAAGGTCAATAAAACGCATCAAGAGGAGGATTCTCAAACCAGCCTGTAATTTAAGTTGCATTTTAGTTGAATGGAAACTTAAAGAACTTTGTTCTTACTGTAAAATAATAAAACAATGTGCCCGTTATAATTATTTATTACTTATCACATTATAAGCTATACTTTACACAAAACGATAGAATGTGTACTAGCCTATCGTACCCAATGTAAATTTGTACTTACATTTAAGTATTATAATAAGTTTTAAATTTATGACTGTACATCTTTTAAATAATTTAGTTCATTTTGGTCAAGTATTACATGATAAAATAAAACGAGAATTGCGTACACGAATATAATATTTGCACATAATACCTAGCTGATATATGAAGACGATATGAAACGGAAAATAATAAGTAAATTACATTGAAGAAAATAAACAACAAATTACATAGAAGTCAAATTCCCATCACATTCTGCTTAGTAGTAAGGAATGAGGAATATTATAATAACTATAGCATTCATAAAAGCCGCGAGCAAATCCACGGGCGAAGCGTAGTCTTTGAGGTCTCCTTAGCAAAACTTACACAAATCAAGGTCACGTGTATTGCCATCT
This sequence comes from Cerastis rubricosa, assembly GCA_949152445.1. Taxonomy (NCBI): domain Eukaryota; kingdom Metazoa; phylum Arthropoda; class Insecta; order Lepidoptera; family Noctuidae; genus Cerastis; species Cerastis rubricosa. The sequence continues at coordinate 10,548,479 of OX424547.1, forward strand.
GTTCTTTGTTAGTGTACCTATCTTTACACAAAGTAATCATTCAGAGATAGATACTATCCCTCTAAGCTACATGAGAAAGTTTACAATATCCTAAAATAACAGCATTCACTCTAACATACGAAATAAACACGTGAACTTAGATCGCCATGGGTCATCAAAATCTGTAAATAAATAAAATTACAACATTAGCAAGTTCGAGAAGATAATGAAAGGCATGTAATGGACATACAAAGATAAAATCTGTAGATAACAACTTTTATCTTTTCTACATGAAAAATCAATAATACATTGTTATGGTTATGTATGACATTTCAATGATGTTATATGATGATAGTTTGAGTTAGATAGATGTATTATATTTCATAGGGATATTTGTGTCGATACTGGATACAGGCCGTGGCAGGCAAAGCATATAAGAAAGTATTAGGAGTTCAAGTTCGGCTTTGATTTCGTCCTCCGCGTTTAGTCTTTTTTTTTTGTTAATGGCATCCTCGTGATCAACCTAGGTGGTTGTCTACTTTCGAACATCCTGTGCCTTGATTGTAAGGCCTGCAGCCAGGGGCAAAAACTTACAAACCAAGCGACTACACACTAGGGCTTTCAGTCTCGATCCATGACTGAGTCCCGGGAAAAAAAAATCGAGACTCGACGTGGTCTCGAAATTCCCGGAGAAAACGATAAACGCTAACCCGCGTTAGAAAAAGCCCTCTCTGCTTCTACGCTAGTGGGGGGAATAGATATTAAATAATTGTAGCAATTATTTAGATATTTCTCTCTGTCGTATCGCCCCCATTTTCAAAGAAAGCTTTACTAAGTGTAAGGTTGTTTGCAAGTCATGTATAGACATGGAAGTTATTTTCTGTCCTTTGTCTTCTTGGGGGTATAACAAATTATCAAGCTCACATTAAAGCAGAAATAAAACGGCGAATAACCATAGCTAAAGATGCTATGACACGCCTTCAGAACATCTGAACGAATCGTGGTAAAAAGCTACAAAACGAAGGGCCTTCGTTTTGTAGCTTTTACCACGATTTTTTGAATGAAATGTCTAAACCGATTTTAATTAAACTTAATACCCATAAGCAGGATATAGAGGCCTAAAAAGTTACTGAGAAAACATTTTCGAAATGTCTTTAATAAAAAAGATAATTGGAAATTTCTTTTTCTATAGATTATGTATAATCGGTATAATTTAGCTGTAAAACTATGTTTCGAGCTACTATTTTCTTACTATTTTAGACATGTATGCTGCTTATGCGTATGAAGTTTCATTACAATCGGTTCAGTCATTTCGGAAAATAAGGACTTGATAGTTTGTATAAGGTGTAAATGCTCTAAATGTTTTGAAATGCTGTTACATCAAGCTTGTTTCAAAAACCTGAGAAGGACTGTGCAAGTATTGTAAGATATTTGCCTCAATCAGTCTATTTTCCTTAATACGGATGCGCAGTGAATTGGCGAGACTTACTCTGAAAAAACTTTGTTGTAATTTTAATTTCTTTAGGCAGAAATTTAGTGCAGTATCGGCTGTTAGAGTAGCGACTCTTAGAGTAGTATCTCGTCTACATAGTGATTCTAAGGTCACTTTCATGATACCTAGTGAATTTGAGATTGCTTCCAATGTAGTATACTCTGATTCGGTGAACAGAAACAAAAAAAAATACTGTGGGTTAGTAGATTATTTAATACTCTTATTATGTGACTCAAATCTCAAAAGTCTCGTTATTCCCGTGACCGTTAATATAAGTCTCGAGTCTCGAAAATACCAAAAAATCGTCGAGACTCTCGAAATTTTCGAGATCGAGATTCCCGGGATGAAAGCCTTACTACACACTAAGGGCACCCCATGTGTAGTATTAGCCTCGGCTTAGGGCGTCGCTGGAGGAGGACAGCAAAGGGACAGGCTGATCCAAATGATAGGGGGCTGATTTAAAACTACAGGCTCGACATCGCAGGGCTGGCTCGAGCAAGGGTCGGGGGGCTAAAACGTGGATTTTGCGATGAGCCTCGTCGGGGAGGCCGGAATGATGTCGGTTTGTTATAACGGCGAGAACAGTTCTTTCACCTCTGCCATAAACCTTAAAACAATACTGAAAATCACGAGGAAAAGACTTGGTGTACTCACGTGCTCAGTACTTGCGCGGGTACTCGCGCGGCGGCGGCGCGTAGCGGTCGGGGTAGGGCGCGCCGGGCGGCGGCGGCTGGTACTGCGGCGCGTAGCGAGCCTCGTAGCTGCCGTAGCGCGTCTCGCTGCTGGACCAAGCCTCGCCTCCGCCACTGCCGTTGCTACCTATAAGTGGATCGGAAGTTAGGAAACAGCCCAGTGGTGGGACAGGAAGGTATAACAAATGTAAGAAAATAAATCAAGAGTAAAGTTTGCCTTGTTGCTCTAGTGGTCGCAAGCGCTATTGCTGAGTATGACGTCCTGGGTTCGAATCTTAAGTTGGGCTATGTGTTATCGGATTTTTCCATCAGGAACTTCTCAGTAGGCGGCCACGGAGTCTGGATTTGTGACCGGTAGATGGCAATAGCTTGGACTCTTACATAGGAATTAAACATTACTGGCGAACTTCGGCGATTATAGGCGTGATGTTAGGTTAAGAGTCATTAACGATTACCTTTAGAAGGAGCTGCGGCGTCAGGGTATCGACTGGACGCGTTCCAGCTGCGTGGCTCGGGCTTGCCGGGCGGCGATGGCCGAGCGTAAGAGCGGTTGTCGCGAGACTCGTACGAACGACTAGAAAATATGTTAATTAGCATAATTAATTTCATTTCGTTCACTACAAAAAGCATTTTCCCATAATAGTTTTCGCTAAACGCTACCAGGACTACTAAGCTTTGTCTATGTTTTTGCTAAAAATTTAGCAACTCAATGTATTGAATTAGCGAAACAACGCTAATATTTAAAAAAACACCGAGCATGACAAGAGAAACTTCTCCATTTCCGCGATATCATTGACCAATCTAAACTTATTGATTGCCTATTTGTTCGATAGGTAAGTTTAGTATAAGAGTAGAAACATACCTCGGCTCTTTGGGCCTGGTACCTGGAGGCATCGGTTGGCGGGAGTCTTCGCTGGCGCCGCCATTGCTGGAGTACTTTATGTTTCCAGCTGGAAAATAATATTGCAATGTTTGTAAAAGATGAATATGGTTAACGTATAAAAATGACTGTTTTGATTTTCTGTAGGGTTGCCTATGAATTAAATTAGACTTCAATCGCTTACTGGACTATATAACTGGACTATATGGACTACTTTAGTAAAGATGTATTTATATACTTACATGAGACATGTCGCGGGTAGTCTCGTTTGTAGTCACGGTCACGGTCTCGCTTGTCGGTGCTACGCTCGTAGCTAGCTGTCATCTCGAAGCGGGGAGGCGGAGGCGCCTCAAACTGACTGCGGCTCGACGACTGTTGGAGAACATACATTCAAGTGGGAGAATAATATGATGATACACAATATAAACTGTCTCTTGAGTTTACTACCTAAGCAGTTTAAATAAATGGACGGCTATAGATAAATATCATTGGTTGGTCTATCTTTTGTTAAACAACAGGTATTTGAATAGATGTGGACTTCAGCCTGGCCCTGGCGCCGTCATTTGACAATGGGTAACACCTAAATTTCTACAAAGAGTGAGTTTAGAGTACAATGTTCTGAACAGTCTATTGCTGTTTGGGCCTGCTGTAATATTGACTCATAGGTTTAATAGAGTAGTAGGTATGATTGTAGGTGTAGTTACGATGGGTGGCGGCGGCGGGCGCTTGTGCCTGGTGTCGCGCTCGTAGGCGGGCTCGGGCGGCGGGCTGGCGGCCTTGCGGTACGTACTGCCCTCGTAGCCGCGCTTGCGACGCTCCTCTTCCAACCTGTGCATTCATATCCGTTTAGTTTAGAACATCTACAAATCAGGGATTCTTTACAGACAAAACAACCAAACAAATCATTTGAAATTTGACACTGTCACCTAAGTTATGGTGATTTACCAATCGATCAACAATTTAACTTAGCTGTTTTCTTTCAAATTTTTTTAAAACTTTTTCAAGGTATGTTTAGCAGGTAAATTAAGATTAAATAAAAACGTGTTTCAACAAAATCTTCAAGAATGTGCACAAAAGAACATACCTCAGTTGAGCTCGCTTCAGTTCCAGTCTCTCTAACTCCAGTTTCTCTCGCTCTATTCTGTGACGCTCGCGTTCCAAACGAAGTAGTTCGTTCTTTTCGCGTTCAATCTTTTCTCTGCGAAGAAAATACGATTATAGGACCTAGGTGTTCAAATTTTTTTACGTGATAGTATTGGTTAGGTATGCTAGAAGTTGATTGGTTGTGTAAATGATCATTTTCTCATTTCTGTAATAGTCTAAGGGTGGTATTTCACTTATCAAATATCTTTGTCCAATGTACACAAACAGCAAACAAACAAAAGTAATGAAGAGCTTTGAGTCACTACGGATTGTACAATCAGACAAAGATATTACCTACCTACTGGGTGGTATGAGGTTAAGAGCGCAACTGCAAAACTTGGGGTCTCAGGTTTTATTCTCAGGCCTAGCAGTGTTATTCTAAGTTTTCCATTAGAAGCTCATTGCTCCAGACATTTGGAGGCGACCTTTCAGTTACATTTACACGGGACTAAAACATTCACAAGTTACGTTAAAAAGCGGCAGAGATACACTGTATCTCTTGTGGTGGGAAGTTGTGCATTTCGTAAATAAAACAACATAAATACCTCTCAGCGCGTAGCTTCTCCCTCTCCAGCGCGAGGCGATGCTTCTCCTGGCGCTGTCTCCTCTCTCTCTCCCGCAGCGCGTCCTCGGCGGCGCGACGTCTGCGCTCCTCCTCCCGCGCCGCACGGGACCGCTCACGGGCACGCGCAACGTCGCGCTCTTTCTGTATTATACAATACGTTGCACGTAAGAACCGTGATGTATAAAGGTATGACAATATTTTTTTATACTTTACCCCACACAAATTTCTCCTGTATCGTGGATGCGTTTACAAACATTTAAACTCACATATACAAAGAATTATGGTCGAATGACGTCGACCAGAAGGTACTGATATCGTCTCAAAATATGTCACGATGACAATGAACGACGGCAATCTAGTTGCATACTAACTACACCCAGTGTCCACAATGCTGGTCAAAATATAAGCACATGCTAGCCATGGCAAATCCCATTCATTCTCAGCCCATGCTCACCCAGATCTTGGAAAAGGAGAGAACCTCGCGGGGCGAACGCTTCCGCTCCCGACTCCTTGTGCTCCGCTTGGCACGATCCTGGAACATCACAACACAGTTAGTAAAGAAAGAAGTACGATTAACAAATGGCGTCCTATTAGAATCCGAGGCGCGAACTAAAGGAAATTTTGTCTATATGTTCAATTTTGATAAACAAACATAAAAGCTCACCATGAAAATCCAATTTCATTGCTTTTTAAACAACAAAGAAAATTAAAATAATTAATCATTTACATAATACTACTAGTTCCAAGATATAGCCCTGTGAAAGACAAGGAGTACTAAGATGGGAACAGGGTCCAGTTTATCTTGGTGTTTTATCTTTGAGTACAGAGTCCCTATACTTAAGACTTTCAATGTGGGAAAGCTGTATAAGAACAAAAACTTTTATATTGTACAGGAAACTATATAATTATATACCTTATCAGATCGGTGGGACTTTTCCCGCGTCCGAGAAGTGGACCTGGTACTTTCTGCTCCGGACACTTCACCATCCTTCTTCGGCTTGGGCTCTCCAGTCTTTTCAGCGCCTTCTTTATTCTCCTAAAATACAGTACAGATGCAAATAATTACACTTATTACGACAATCACTTAAAGATGGTCTAATTAAATGACGTTAATTTTGCAAATAAGTTTTTACAACTCTTACAGAGCAATTCTTCTTTTAAACTAGATGAGGCTAGTGCCAGGCGAGTTCGTACCTAACTACCCTGAGAAGAAACAGCCGAAACAAACTCAGAGGTCACTGTCTAGATAGAGGTGTCTGTCTGTCTGTGAGTCCAGACATTGTGCAAGTCATATGAGGATCATGCAGATCACTGTCTGAGATGGCCTTTTGAAGAAAGAACCACACCAATTTGGGTGGATCTGTTCAGTCAGTGCAAGCAGTGATTGTGTATAATCTAGTCAACATTAGCCATTTTCTCGAATTCCAGTTTGCCTACTCAGAAAATTATGATAAGTGTTACTCGAATCGTAATTTCATCTAGAAACTTTTTGAAAAAGTTGGAAGTCCTGCGTAAACAAATTGCATTAGTTACACGCAGCTGCATAAGGAGAATCGCCAACTCAGCGCCCAATGCATTTCGTATAGAAGCATACGCTGGAATTAAACCAACGACGGAAACGTCGAACTGAGATGGCACTTTGTGACACACGGACCTAGATCTACCTATTAATAAAGTTGTTTGCTGGTAGCAGGTTCTTGTCTCTAACTTGCTTTCTGTAAACAGCCAGTGGCCATTGTACTTTCGTATTTCTGCTTGTAGCACTTACAACATGATTTTTTTAATAACAATTACCTCAGTCTCTTTATTTTCTTCCTTGCGTTCTTTGCTTGGTCGACGCTCGCGCACAGATGGCTGCCGGCGTGCCGATGATTCCGACTCAGATTTGGCTTTCTCCACGGAAATCATACGTCCATGCAATTCTAGGGAAAATATAACCAAAAATAAGTTTCCGAATTTGATAAATCATTTCAAATGAATTTATTGTGAGGTAATTACCAGTCCTGTGTAAGTTCTTAATACAGTTCTCAGCATCTTGAGCACTAGCCATTGTGACATAGCCATAACAACGGGAACCAGGTGTTCTAGCGTTGGTCACCACTTTAGCTCCAATTACCTGTAATAATGTATTTGTAAATAAGAAATCAAAATCATCTTGGTTGGTTTGCTTTTGTTTCTGCAGCTGCATTTCATATAATAACTTGATCCAAAGATGAAGAATATCATATCAATATGTGTTTTTGTTTACTTTTCCATGTTTGCTGCACAGTTGCTTCAGGTCCTTAGCGCGCGTGTCTCCCGACAGGCCACTGACCCACAGGTTCCTCGCACCACCTTCTTTATTTTCATCCTTTTTCTCTTTCTTTTCACCATCACCTTCTTTGTCTTTATCATCTAAAATAGGATAATGCACTGTTAGCTTTACTGATTTGTTATAGAAAAGAACTGAATATTTATTAAATCAATTACATAGTTAGATTATTGAATAAATAAAAAGATCAATATTAAATACCTTTTGTGTCCTTGTCATGTTTTTCATCCTCATTGCTGAAAAAATAAGCAGAGCATTATTTTACAATAAAAGAACATATTACAAATAACAACAATACATGTAGATCGGAATTTGAACATTTTATTACAAGCACAAGTTCCACTAATCGTGCAGTTTCGTGACATTTATCATTTTAGAATTCCCGTAGTGACACACATCAGCTACAAAGTTTTGCACCATTACTCCACTGCATTGGCCCAGGACATCAAAGGCAGGTCCAGAAAGATGTATGAGTTGCCTTATACCCGTAGCACGCCGCTCTGCAGCCGCTCGCTGACATCACCATCGACAGCAGATAGTCCTCCAACAGCGATCAGGTATACAAAGCCGTAGGTATGCAGCAGCCGGCGCTGACGACCGTAGACACGACGTCATCGAGTTTAGTCGGCAGGCAGCTGTCGCCAGATCCGTCGAGCAGCCGGGACTCCAAAACGTTTGGTGCAAAACTTTGTAGTGATAACGAAAAGAAAGTATTGGATGTCGGAATAATCGAAGTAGTTATAGATGCGCGTGGGCGGCGACTCGGCGGCCGTTCGACGTTCACCAACCTAGTGGCGGGGACTTCCGAGGTTACTTGTTGGTCGTCAGCCGGCTCGTCGTCGCCGTTCGCCGCAGAGTCGGCCGGCGGAGACTTGTCGCCCGACGGCTCGCCTGCGTCTTCTTCCTCCTCCTCTTCAGCTGCCTCATCTACGTCAGTCGCATTTATCAGCTGAGCCAGCGCAGGTCGCTCGCCGATACTCGGGAGCGGCCCACCCTGCCTCTCCTTTATCTTGCCATGGAGCATTGAGTGTTTCTTGATGTTTTTCACACTTGTTTGTTGTTTACACAAAAAAAATCCTGACCTGAAAACTTGATTGGACATTAGCACCACCATCTGGATATGGAGCAGCATAGCAGCTATGAGCCACTATGTCTATAGTAAAGCATACATAACTGTAGGACACTGGAGTGCAGCTGTGACTGGAAATGCCCTGCCACTTAAATTACACAAAACACCACAACATCGTAATGAGAGCCACCTCAGTCTGTGCTCATTTCAGTGGTAATCCTCCCAAATGATAAATAATGTCATCTTTTCTCTCTCTTTTAGTTTTTGGTTGTATTCTGCGTTGCAGCTGTTTCTATCACGATGTTTGCAGGTACCATACATTTTCTTCTGCTGTATATAACTTTCCACTCTTGTATACCGCAACTATTTGAATTGTTATTTTAGAATGATGACAAACATTGCAACATGGGTATCTCATTTTAATAAATTTATTCGCATACTGAAGATTTCGCATATTATTTTAGTTAATCTGCTACAGATTCGAATTTAATAATGAAATCTATTAATTGTTCACTACAAAACAAAATTCACTAATAATTATTTTTATTGTAACATGTAATGTTCACAATAAAAACTTGAATATATTCTAAGCTTACCTTTTTTGTCTGTTTTAGAGTTGTTGTCAGCCTGAAAGAGATTAAATGGAGGTTAGTTTAGAAACATAAATGCATGTTTAATGAATTATGTTGATATTAGTTTGGTCAAATATTTGGCATTATTCCAGTTTGTACTATTAATAATTACTGAAACCAGACTTTGATGACATATTTTGGGTTGATAGTGTTTCAAGAGACGTTAGAAAGATATTGATTATTAAAAAAATAAGCTACTTATAACAAAATAAGTATATTTCAACAACATTAATATACTACATACATGTAATATACATTTAAAGGTATACATCTAATAAATCACTTTTTTGGTTTTGACTATGAATATTCTAGTCTATCTCCATCATGAACCCGTTGGATACTTTGGAGGTAACTGTTGGCAGTTTAACTGTTACACTGTAGAAATAGAAACATACCTCTTCATTGAGAAGTTCATCATCACCAAGATCCAAGTTGATGCTGTCCTCTGCATCAGTGTTGTTTTCTATTTTGTGATCATCTTCAGATTTGATATCCTTGTCAAGACACGGTTTTTTAGGCTGTGTTGCTTCAGATTCTTCTTTTATCTCTCTTTTTCTGTTCAATTTTTCAGTTTCCTCAACCTCCATGTTAGCTTCAGGCTTGGGGCTAGCTTTTTGTTTCTTGCTGTCGGTCTGTTCAGTTTCTTCCTCTTCTCCAGCGTCATCTTGTACGATCATATCTTCCATTGCTGGAGTGTCTTCAGACTCCTGTTCGGCAAAAGTGCTCTCTGACCGCCTGGTCCTTTTTGCAGGAGTTTTTGCCTCTGCAGTGACAGACTCAAACTTGAAAGTTGCAGGATCGTGCCCCTCCTCTTCTAAATGCTAGAAAGATGTCAACAAAATCGTATTGAATACACTGCGGATGAATGTTGTGTCTATTCTAATTATTACACGTCACATAATTACCTTGGACAAACGTTGTATGAGCACACCGCGAACGCCGCTTTTATCTAGGTTGCGTTTTTCTAACTCTGCGCGTAAGTCTATAACTCTGAGGTCGTTCAGCAAACGTTTCTTGTCCGACATCGCCTGGTGTTATTTTAGGAATGTTTCTAATAATAACTCACTTTGGCCTGTTGTATATTTTCAGTAATCTATGCGAAATGAATATTCCCACTTACTCTTTGATTCCCACACATGAATGACGAAAAGAATAAGATGGCGGCGTCGGGCTAGAACAGAACCATAGACTAATAATAAACTAACTAACAAGACTTAGTTATCAAAGAGATAAAGACTTTTTTGCTGTCCCAACGCATCTCCTGTCATAGTACAGTAAAATTTGGCTGATGTGTAAGCCGGGTAGTAATCATCATATTCCTGCCCTTTTCCTATGTAGTTTGGGTCGGGGGAAAACACGTTTTTTTCTTCTATCTATTCTCCCCTGTTATTCGTCACGCCATCATTTACCTACTCATCACACATCATACATAATTTACTGTACAAAAGCCTTCATATCATTTCTCCCAGAATCCATCCATCTTTTCTTTTGACTTCCTCTCCCTCTCCATCCATCAATATTTACATTCATCACTATTTTAGTCACATGTGTTTTTAAAATAATGTGTTCCCTCACTCAGGAGCTTGACAAATATAAATGAAGCATTTATTGTTAAAAAAAATGCCTGAGCGCAATTTGCGGTATCAGCCTATCGACCACTGTTTAAAAAATTAAATTAACTCTAACAGGCCTTTTCATAATGCAGGCTGGTACAGCTTGGCAAAAAAGAGTGTGGAATAAATGAGGTCGCCAGTATCGCAACTGTGGCAACTGGTAATACAACTCAACAGATTTTGATACTTGTTATTTTTAGGTTAAGATCTCAATTCCAAGTGGGTGGTTCAGTCCCTCGGACGCTACGTTAACACCATGGAAGGTACCAATTTTAGTTCCAACTGTCACCGCGTCAGACTCTTTTTTGCCAAGTTGTATTTTTGTCAAGGAACACTCTAAATTTTTTATAGCATGCGACCTGCATTCGAAATACACTCGTCGAGAACCCAAAAGTTTAAGAATACCTTCACATCAAAGCACATTATACCAAAAAAATCGTTTAATCACTGCAATAAAAATCCTTAACAACATACCAAACGAATTAACAGAGCTCCCGTTAAAATATTAAATCCAAATTGCATAAATGGCTCATTGATAATTGTTTTTATAGTGTAAAAGTATTTCTAGAAAAAAAAAGTATGGTTACTGAGCTCTACAAAATATTTCATGTAGCTGCATTTTTTTATTTTTTTGTAGTGAAAACTTCTTTAGCATTGTTGTGATTTGAAACTCGATGAAACGAAAAAGCGACAGTAAAAAGAGACAGACACATTGTAACGTGGGAGAAAATGAGATAGGAAGCAGTATACAGTGTTTCTTAATGTGTTCGTGGTTCTCTTTGTGCTATAGCCTAAATTATATTTGTGGATGGGTGATCAAGGTGAAGCAACGGTAGCCGAGGTCTTTATGTGGATGGGTGATCGAGGTAAAGTAACGGTAGCCGAGGTCAGTATGTGGATGGGTGATCAAGGTTAAGCAACGGTAGCCGAGGTCTTTATGTGGATGGGTGATCAAGGTTAAGCAACGGTAGCCGAGGTCAGTATGTGGATGGGTGATCAAGGTTAAGCGACGGTAGTCCAGGTCAGTCTGTCAAATCAAACCAAAATCAAATCCAAAGTCATTTATTCAAATTAGGCACTTTTTGAACGTCAAAATTACATGAGACAGTCCCCCAAAACGCCCGGCCTTCGCCACTTCCTAGTGTTTTAGCTGGAAAGAAGAAGTGGCGGAACAAACTCACCAGCAACACATCAGTCTTTTAGGTTAGAAGAACTAGATTCTATACAATAGTGTTCAAGGTTAAACAGGGTGTTTGTTGCATCGTTTTCCAAATCGAATAGGCCGACAGGAGAGGTCATTTGCTATCTCCTCACGGCCTATAAACTCATTCCTTGCCATACCGGTTTTTTTTATAACAACTTTTTAATTTAAATTTCGAAAAATTCCAAAATTCAGCATCAAAGGTCAAATAAAAATAAAGAATTGGTTCAGACTTAAAATTACGATTTAATTTTTATGTGTACTGTTGTGTGATTCTATCAAATTCAAAATTTCTTCCTATAGTCCGGGGCTTTTAGATTTGAACCCTGCATTAAATATAAACAGCGATTTTTTGAATCGTGTACTTGACCTTAGCTCTTCAAATAAAATAAAAAAATTAAACATTTTCCGAAACCGGATCAAGCTGAAAAAGACGAAAACGCGTTTTTGTAAATAAAAACTTGGGAAAAAAAGTTAACAAGACAAATTTAGTTACTTTAGGTAAAGAATTGGTGACAGTAATATATTTTTTCAGAATTAAACATTTTCGTCCACGGAAATTACGGTAAAAAAAACATTTACGAAATTTTTGGATTGTACTTAAGGCAAAAATATAAACAGCGGTTTTTTTACATAAAAATAACTGAAATTAATATATTACACCACCATTATACAAAATTAAACAAATTGTACTACCGGAAGTTATTATTACCAGTTTTTTTACAATAGCGGTTGAGGCAAAAAGGTAATAGGGTTTAATTTAGTTTAACTTTTATCTAAAGGCTATTTCTAACCTATATACACGAAAATTAAACACTTTAAAGCAAATCGTGAAAAAAAAATCAATTATTGTTTACGTAAAATACGTCTGCAAGCTTTATTCTTGTATTTGGCGCAGCACTTTCATAGGAATTTGATCTTTCCGAAATAGAAATAAGGTGTACAATCGCGTAACTCAATAAAACACCGACTCTCAATCAACAACAGGCATTCGCACACAATGAACGCAGCGCTTATCTTGTTTACGCACACTAGCACACGCCGTACGCCGCACGCTGCTTAGCGCTGACACCGTGCATCGTAATTTAATTTTTACTTTGACAATATTAATTAATGCTCTAATCTGTTTAATTTTGGGGGATTAAGGTTTGGATTAATATATTTGTCATTATTAAATGAATTTAAATCCTGTTACATTTTTGCCGCAAGTAGTATTTAAGATTTTTTGATTTTCTTGATTTTCTGTGAAGTCCGGAGCAGAATTTGTTTAATTTTCATAATAATAGGTATACATGGTGACATAAACCATTTGAGCACTATTTTTGTCCTGTTAATATTTTTGCCTTAAGTACGAAGTCAAATTATAGGTTTTTTTTAAAAAAAAACCGAATGATCCGTGGACGAAACATGTTTAATTTTCTGACCTACTTGTAGTACTCAATCTGTTCTACAAATACTCCAAATAAACATACCTGTTTATATTTTTTTCCACCAAGTTAAATACATATTAGACGTTTTCTTAAAAAAAAACATATACGCGGAGGTGAACTTTTCGCAAGATACAGCTTAATATACTCTCCTGTCTATACCCTACACATTCAATGAAAAAAATCGCTGTTTTTAATTAATGCAAAGTAAGCCTAATATTCGGCGTAAATTCCCCGGACTACTAGTAACAATTACTTTCTTTTTTAATAGCTCTTAAAGTTTTTGTAAAAGAAAAATAAACTCAACTCAACTTTTAATTACTATAGAAAAAAAAACCGATCGGGATCTTCGAATTCTTTAAAAAGTTCTCTAGGCTGTCCCCTTTCAACGGTATACAATATGCCAAAAAAGACGTTTAATACCTTTTAATTTTTAACTGAATGTGTAATCGAGACACTAGGCTGATATTCGATATTACAGTAAGAACAAAGCATAAATAACATGCCTCAAGTAAGTAGATGGATACTGTTATCTCACTATTGCGTAGTGTCTATCTTGTTCTTACAGGGTAACAAATTTCCAAGAATTAAAAAAAAAGTATCACAAATCTTGTTTTAATTTTCCGCCACTGTTGCGAATGCACGCGCGGCATCTTCGTCTTATCCCGACTGTAGTTGTGCTTAAACGTATTTCTGCTTTGTTAGTCACGAAAGCCGCATCATCATCATCACAATTAATTGTTATAAAAAACCGGTGTGGCCAGGAATGAGTTATAGGGCGTGAAGAGATAGCAAATGACTTCTCCTTTCGGACTATTCGATTTGGCAAACGATGCACGAAACACCCTGGTATAAACAAAGAATCCATTACATCTAATTAATGCCACATGTCAGATAGCACTGTGTATGGGTGGTGCTGCGGATGAGTGATTAAAGAAAACCATCGACTGCCAAGGTCAGACTGTGGATGGGTGATCAAGGTAAAGCAACGGTTGCCAAGTTCAGAGGTGGATGGGTGATCAACGTAAAGCAGCGGTAGCCAAAGTCAGCATGTGGAAGGGTGATCAAGGTTAAGCAACTGTAGCCGAGGTCAGTCTGTAGATTGGTGATCGTTACCATAAGCCTCTTTTATCATTTATTGAAAATGTAAACTCTGAGTCTGAATAAATCTATGTAATAAATACGAATAAAATGTAAAATAAATATCAAACTTTGTATCCCTATGATCATTACAAAAACCTACAATTATCCTCTTCCTGATATTTTACATTCGTCTCATTAACTCACAGAACATATACAGGGTGTTTGGTGCATCGTGTGCCAAACTGAAATGGTCGACTGGGGGGGTCATCTGCTATCCATTCAGACCCCTAAACAATTATCATGCCCTACGGATTTTTTTTCATCGACTTTTTACTGTTTTATTAAAAAAATACCCAAATTTTACATTCAAATACAAATTTAAAAAAAAAGTATAAGTCGTAGACTCTGAATTTTAATTTTATTTAGATGTGTATTGTATTCCAGTACTTCTAAATTCAAAATAAGTGACATTAGACATCTAGTTTTTTTTAATTTATTCGCAAAGTTTCGGTCTCAATTAAAGCTGTTCATGTTGCAGCTATTTACATGGGTATAAAAAAAAAACAAAAGTGACCGGGATCTTCCAACTCCCTCAAAAATTCTCTAATCTATCCTCTTGCTAGTGATGTGCCACATGCCATAAAAATCTTTTTACAACTTTGTGAATTCGCTAGAATTGTGAATCGAGTCACGAAATATTAAATTCCAAATTATGATTTCAAAACATATTTTTGTTTAAGTGATACCTGAAAAACTTATTAAATCTGTTATCTCATTATTATAAGGTAAAATCTGTGTCGTATCTCGCTTTTGGGGGGAAGCAGGGTTCTAGAAATTAAAAAAAATATGCATTTTTAACATTTATTAGCATTTAATAATTATGTGTGACGATGTGTTCCCCAATGCGTGGATTGGTCGCGATAGCCCTTTCATGGCCGGCACGTTCCCCAGACCTAACTCCGCTAGACTTTTATGTCTGGAGACGTGCCAAAGAGGTGGTATACGCCACGGAGGTTCCGACTAGGGAGGTACTACTTCAATAGGGCCATCGCGACCAATCCACGCATTGGGGAACACATCGTCAAACATCATCATCCGCCTAGCCTTTTCCTTAACTTTCTTGGGGTCGGCTTCCAGTCTAACCGGATGCAGCTGAGAACCAGTATTTTACATGAAGCGACTACCTATCAGACCTTCACAACCCAGTAACTGGGTAATACGATACCCATTGGTAAGACTGGATGTCAGACTTTTGGCTTCTGACTACTCTTAACGACTGTCAAAGATCTACAATTGACAGCCAGGACCAACGGCTTAACGTGCTTTCCGAGGCACGGAGGGAACTCGGTATATAATTATGGTGACCCATCCACGGACCAACCTCGGCAAGCACGGCTTAACCTTAAAGATCGACCCCTGCGGTTGTTATTATTTAACCACCAGCTCCTCAACACATCGTCAAACAAAATTATTAAATAAATGTCAAAAATGCAATTTATTTTTATTTTTGGAACCACCCTTCCCCCCCAAAAAGAGATACGAGACAGATTTTACCTTACAAGAGTAAGATAACACATTTAATAAGTTTTTCAGATATCATTTAAACAAAAATATTTTATTAAATCATAATTTGGAATTTAATATTTCGTGACTCGATTCACAATTCTAGCGAATTCACAAAGTTGTAAAAAGATTTTTATGGCATGTGGCACATCACTAGCAAGACTAGACTAGAGAATTTTTGAGGGAGTTGGAAGATCCAGGTCGCTTTTGTTTTTTTTTTATACCCATGTAAATAGCTGCAACATGAACAGCTTTAATTGAGACCGAAACTTTGCGAATAAATTTAAAAAAAACTAGATGGCTAATGTCACTTATTTTGAATTTAGAAGTACTGGAATACAATACACATCTAAATAAAATTAAAATTCAGAGTCTACGACTTATACTTTTTTTAAAATTTGTATTTGAATGTAAAATTTGGGTATTTTTTTAATAAAACAGTAAAACGTCGATGAAAAAAAATCCACAGGGCATGAGGGTCTGAATGGATAGCAGATGACCCCCCCAGTCGAACATTTCAGTTTGGCACATGATGCACCAAACACCCTGTATACCCTTAAGCGGGCATTAACTTGAAACCAAAATTGAAGATTTCACTTTTGCCACGTGGTCATGTGTTTTTTTTCTATTTTCTTCACTGCCCAGCATTCCGTTCAAAGAGTATAATAATAATACGGGAGATTCCGTTCTATACAGTACGACAGCCCGAGTGGTAATATCAGTAAAATATTTTGCCCGATTGCGGCTGTGCTGCTGAACCAGACTGACCCGAACATGTGTATAGCACTGTATCACAGTAGCAAGCACTCTTCGTGTTTGGACTTTGGGCTGTGCTTTAGGTTTCTTGAGCAGCCGGGACAACCTAAATCGTTTTTTTTATGTAGGCAATACGTTTTCCAATCACATGACTGCTTACGTCACTGTCACTTAGTCACTGTCACTTTGCATCGTTTGTTGGTTTGTTGTGTTGTGATTTTGGAAGCAATAATAATTGTCCATTCATTTCACGGTTCATTCAAGAGGCAGTTATAAAAATCGTCAGTCATGAGTGGACAGGACGAAGGTAAGCAAAGTTATAAATAACTGTGATGAATAAGTGTAATATGTATGTAACGACCTACTTACTTATTTAACATAGAAAATTATTAACCAGCTCTGTTCTTTTGGACACAGGTGTTCCGTCTGAGGCAGTAGCATGTGAATTGCTTGATAAGATTATTGTCAAGCAATTACATTTGATGGAGGAAAAGATGCGTTGCGAATTAAACATCGAGTCCAGTATCAAGAATGGAAGTTTTCATTTAGCCAAGTCTCGATATATCATGGGTCAGAGCTCAGTAAGTACATCACGGCTCCCTACCGAGGGCAGTGCGGATTTCTCAGCTTCTACACTATGCGAAACTATAGAGGAAGATGGAGTTAAACAACTGAAAGTTATTGAAAATGATGCCGAGAACACAGTCAACCCTCTTCGCTGGTTTGGGGTCTTAGTTCCACAGAATATGCATAAAGCACAGAGTATATTTCAAAATACCATTACCTTTGTTGTTGAAAGTGTGAATGTTCAATTACAGTTGTACAGTAATTTGAAATATATTGATATGTTGAAAAAATACATTAATTCAGAAAAGAAAACAGCATTGTGAGTTAATTTGGGTATCAGTCATAGATCTATTAGTATCCAGGAATTAGATAAAGCTGTTTTATTTATTTTTTATTTGTGTTAATAATTTAAGTTTCTGTTGATGTTGTTGGTAAGGAGAAATAAAAGAAATTATGTTTCAATTGTCATTTATTTATTTATTTTTATTTGTGAAATGAACACTAGGTGTCATGTTGTGGCATAATCATACTTCAATAAGCATTATTTATTAGGTTAATTTCAATTGAAAGGCCTTTGTAGAGTAAAAGTTTGTCTACTGCAAATGATTTTCTTAGATTTCTATTATGAATGGCACTTTCAAATTCCAATGCACTATATTCTGTATAAACAAGAAGATATTTATTTATTGATAACATTATAGAAATTTGTTGGTGTCACATACTTGTTATAACATTTATTCAATCAATTAATCACACCTATTGCTCCTTTTCATATCAAATAATTAGTGTTTAGACGACAATGTTTTTCTAATAGCAGTTTTTTTGTATTAAATAAAGAATTGTCTATATAATATTTAACTACATATATACATATTGTTTTCTTTGAGGTACATAGAAACAACAGAAATGGAATGTTCATCTGCAGATATAATTTATTAACAATGATCCCAGCAAATACAACAACACTCCTGTAAACACATGTTCTTTAGACAATTTTCATTTGAGATATTTTTATGAATAACAATATAACTTACATAATGCTACCAAACTGGGTGTATTTTTCTTGGCATTTAATTAAATTTGAGATCTTTACATTTAACATTCAGATACTTTAAATACATTAAAATTTGATTAATTTTAAAACTAGCCATGTAAGGTTGTGGAATATAACATCCTGTGAAACAACAAAATACATAATATCTCAGATACACTTAATTTAAGGCAAGGAACTCATTTCACCTAATAAAGTTTATCGGCCACAATTTCCTCAAAATGTAAAGTAAAACATATAATTATTTAAAATCATTTAAGATTCTTCAGTCTCTGTTTTAACAGCCAGTTACATTTTAAGTCTCCATACCACGATTTCTTAAAAATGTACTGCAATGTGTTTCTTGAGATACAAGTTTAATTCATTAGCAGCATTCTTGTTTCAAGAGGGCTTTTCTTATCTAAGATTGATTTACATCCTACTGAAGAAAATAACATTCTAAAATAACACAACAATATTTATGTACAAAACATTCAATTATTAGCAAACATAATTTATGAACAAGAAATACATTATTTTATTTAAAAGATACGACACAATGTAAAACTTTTAACTCCTTAGAGCAGTGCAAAATCAATGATTAATTAATATAAAATATAAAACTTTTTCATAAAGTCTTTGTTACAACTTTGTGCTAAATGTGCGCAAAAATTCATGAAAGTTTCATTTTTGGTTGTGCTTTACCAATGGCATCATGACTAGACTTACTTCAAGTTGAGCTGTGTCAGTAGATATTTCATTTCATAATGTAAATATGGTGTGTTGGTATGTGTTGTGAAGTAACACAATTCCACCAACACAAAATCATTCAATCGATACAAAAATGGTACTGTATCAAGTCTAGCCCAAATAGTCAGTATAAATACTTAACTCCATAATAAACCATACAACATCTAGGATTTTAAGGACGTTCATGCTCACCGCAAATAATGGTCTTATTGCTTCTTTAGGTAGTTTGATATTATCTAGATGTTGATTGTTGGTCTTGGTCGATATTTCAAAAATGAAATAAAGTAGGTACCTATCCATGTCAAAAAATATTTACAAAATTCAAATAATTTACAAAAGTAGTTAAAGATAAAACAGCAAATATATAAAACAAACATGTCCTAAACCTAATAAAATTCGTTATTAAAGTCAATAAAAATATTTTAACAGTTGGTAAATAAATTAAAACTACATTGGAATGTTTCTGCTACTAAAACACACGATGTCTGTGATTGTTTAATCGGTCTAATTAAATGCAAAAGCGAATCTACTATGGCTTTTAGTCATCAATGGGGAAATCAGGTGTCGTTCACATTGATTTTCCTCAGGTCTCCTGACCCATGTCGGGCGCCAATAACATCGAATTATATTTTTTCTTAATCTAATGCGCGCTTTCTATACGCCTCACTAGTTCATGTTACAAAAATATTGTGGGGAGAACTCAAACACCGAACACCGGCAGTCTAATAAGAATTAACAGAACCACTACCACCATCGTGTACGCTAGATATGCTACATGGACGCGATTACTTTCGACTCGATTGGTAACACGATAAAAATATTGACTAAAATGCGTAGCGCCGGGGTTCAGCGACTTTGTAAAAAATAGTCGGACCTCATGGACGAGGCGGGCTCGAAGCGATAAACTTAGAAATAGCGTCGTGTCACGCGGGCGTGTCGCTAGCCGTTGTCGCGCGTGTCCCGCACCTCCGTGCGCCACTCGGAGCGCGTGCAGGCGCCGTCGCGCCACCACGCCTGCACGTCGCTGTAGTGCGCGCTCCGCTGGCGCCGCTCGTTTGCGTGCACCATGGCGCACACGCGGCAGAAGAAGTACGTATTTATGAACTCGCCGGTACCCTGCCAGATATAAAGCTTTGTTTTAGTAATGAACATTAAATTACGAGTCAAAGTTGGACGTTATTTATGCTTGGCACTCCCGAGTAGCAGTCTAAACTATATTAAAATTTGTCAGTATTTGTAGGCTGGTAATAGGTTTGTGTAGAGAAAATAAAAAATAAAAAAAACTACCACCTACTAGGTAGATAGAATAAGGATGCAGACTAGAAGCGCTAATTTTTACCTTCCACTTGAAGTAGGAATTATACAAATTATCGTCTTCGTCGATGCGCCGCAGATACGCGGCGAGCTCCTCCGGGTTGGCGAACTCTTCGACGTGGATGTACGAGTTGTGGGGCGCCAGGGCTGCGTACTCCGACGCGCGGGCACCCATTACTATTGGTAGCACGTTGTGTCTGTAATACATCACGTAGAGTTATAAAATGGAACCGAAGTTTTAATTGGAATTGGGTTATCATCTGGGTTGGCTATTACTATGATGCAACGTATGTTTTGTTATTGGTGCAACGCATAATCAGCCTATAACGGTTCCACTGCTGGGGTACAGACGCGTCCTCTCTGCCAGAGCTAGGATAGGAAGTCGTTTAAATAATTAGATATTTGAAAGACAAGGTATAAACTTACTGTAGCCCATTGACAAAGAATTTTTCAGTGACGTAATCACGGCAGTTGGAGTTTTCGAAGGCAAGATAGAACTTGTAGTCTTTGTCGAGCATTTCCAGGCAATTGGGGTCGTTGCGGGGGCAGTGGTGCGCGCCGCAAGCTCCGTAGATGTCCACTTGGATGTACTTGCTGAGCCGTCGCGCGTACTGCAGCCGGCGGTTGCGTGCGTGGCAGTTCGATACGAACCACGCTACCTGAGAAACCGAAATGTTAAATTGCGGCATGACTTGAAAGATGGCTATTGTGGAGAGTGACGTTTTTATACTAGATTTCCTATTTTCTAGAGCAAGGCTTTCTAAATAACTAATACCTGCGTCATACCATCAAGCTAGTTTTTTAAGGATGGAGGTGATGGACGCTGATTCTTTTGCGTCGAATATCAACTTAGACATAACACGCCCTAAAAAGTTCTGTGCACAATAAAGCGTGAAAATGTTACTTCTAAGTTCTAGGCAATCGAGTTTTAACGTCGTCGACCCTTCATAAGTGATCCTCTATCTTCGCGACCATAGCATGCATTAAGCAGGCAAGTACCTTTTTAGTTTTATTAGCAGCAAAGTTCCTGTCGAGATCTTTTTCAGTGATGAGGGGGTCATAGTAGACCCAGTGTTCGTAGGGCGCCACTATGTCGGAGTCGCGCCGGTAGGTGGACGTCCAATTGAATACGTCTATCGACGACGGCCGCAGTGACGCCGTGTGATATGGACACTCTAGGTAGTACAGGATCCAGATCTGGAAAATGAAGAGAAAAAAAAATAGGTCAATTCGTTGCTAAAGAACTTCAAAAAGAAATTTACTTAAAATTGTTTTAACGTGAATACGTCTTTTCCATCGATGTATGGTGATGATCTTACCTGTTTAGGAGAACGTTTAACATTGAAGGGTGTGTGGTGATCTTTGTAGAGAATAGCGTCAGCACTGGCGGCATCCCTTGCGTCCGCGGTCAGCGTGCAGCGGTCCACCGGACACTTGTTCCGGACGAATTCCGTCCGGCCCCCGGACACGCCCCACGCACCGAATCCATTAGCGAGGAGGATTTTCTTTACAGGCACTTCTTCGTCTTTTGGTAGCGTATACATTAATTGGTTGACGATTCTGCAAAGTTAAAACAATCGCCATCAATAAAAACATCCATACATTCGCTAACGTCTATTAGTAACCTTTTCAAGCTATTACCAAATTTATCGCTAGTACTTAGGTAGGATTCATTGTAGTGGTCCACACAAGACACAAATTGCTTGTCTTGATGGTAGTAAAGGTGTGAGTTTAGAGCTATGCTGAAAACTACCTAGGCAGCCTATCGTACTTTCAGAGCCCCGAAACATGCAGCCGAAGAGATCTCTGCACTGCCACTGACGACACTGTTGAAGTAACCAAGCTTTCAGCCATGAAAATGTAAAATACTGTAGCGACCCGAAACAGAAGAAGAATAATCTTGATGATGAGCTTTGTCACCTAAGTGCTAAGTCCGAAAGGCCGTCTACCTGTCGTCTCCTGGTGAATCCTCTGGGAACATTTTAGCTTCAGGGTCGTGCTGTCTGGGACGCAGTTCTCCTCCGCGCAGGAACCACGGAAGCTTAGAGGTCTCGTCATCCTCCTGAGGCACCGCGTAGTCGGGTTCCGTGATGGCGTTCTAAAAAAAAAAAAATATATATTTTTATTTTACTTAGGCCAACACGGGTACTTACAAAACGTCGACAAAAAGGTCCTCGGTTCGGGTTGGTCGTTCTGAAGGTATAACAAGGCTAGTTTAGTAGGTTACATACCTAGACCTACTTACGTAAGTACAGACGGTAACGTTCGCTAGTAAGTTATGTTTAACTAGCTGCGCCCCGCTGTTTCACCCGCGCAGACCGGAACAAAAAGTAGTCTATGTGTTCAGTAGGTGATCCAGGGTATAAGCTATCTACATATCAAATTTCATCAAAATCCATTCAGTAGTTTTTGCGTGAAAGATTAACAAACATACATTCTTACAAATTTTCGCGTTTATAATATTATAATATAATATCTCATATATAAAATTCCCGTGTCATAATGTTAGTTACCATACTCATCCGAAACGGCTTGACCGATTTGTATGAAATTTTGTGTGCATAGCGGGTAGGTCTGAGAATCGGCCAACATCTATTTTTTATATCCATAAAAAAAACTGCTGCCCGGCAGCTAGTAATATTATATAAGTAGGTTTAGCAGACAAATAAACATATAAACGTCGTATAACGTATCATTTATAAACATATATACTGTGTGTGTGTGTATACAATATAATGTGAGTTTGCCAAGATTTTGTCTGGACCTTAAAAGAGACTGTGACCTCTGAGTTTGTTTCGGCTGTTTCTTCTCAGAGTAGTCTGGTACGAAACACCGGCCCCATCTAGTTTAAAAAAATTGACGTGTAAAAGAGTTTGTAAAAACCTACTTGCAAAATAAACATCATTTATCATTTATCATTTAACGACATAAAAATCTTTTAAAAGGTGTACCTAACATAATAAACGCAAGACTTCCCGTGTGGTGTGTCGGATCAAGAAACTGAACCAGTTCTACGTGATATTGAAATTCGCAAAAAAATTTACTAATTTGCGCGATCAGCTGATCAACATTTAAATAATTTCCAAAAATCATAGAACAAAAGTAATTCAGTTTCATGTTCTGAATCACCACACGTGTATTATGTTACAGCTATAATTAGCTATAATATTATTATGTAAAACACTTGAGTATTTCTCTAACTTATTTTTCTAGACTAATCGAGTCACAAAAGAAAGTCAGAAAACTTAAGAGATGACTGAAACTGGCATAAAATCTAGAGATTTCCCTATAGGATTGAGTCAGGTCATAAGCTAATCGGAAGCCAATCATAGGCGTCTATGGTCGTCGTGTGTGAGAACTGAGTATGCTTCCGGGTGCGAAGCAAAGGAAATGTAGCACTGGAATCAGTATTACATTACTTTGTTATGTATTTTCATGGATTAACCCAGCAGGAATCGAAACTAGGACCTCATGGTCGACTCCTCTACTTGACCAACGAGGCAGTCAGTTACATTTTATTTACCGTTTTTAATAATTTAAATACTCCTTTGCGTTTACATACTTTCCATTACTGGTACGAACACGTACCTATCTACTGGAAGTGATCGCTTTGGAAGGCCTTCCACGAGATGGTTCGATACGGATGACCTGCCTGATGGTGAATGATGATTCCCTGTACCGGTCGATGTGGTGACGCTAGGTTCCGGCTCATATCTTTCGGCAAATATGACGAAATTATGATCAATATCATATTATGTTACGACGGTCACGAACCACTTTCGTCAACTTTGGTGTTGGTGTCGGGCATATTAAAACGACGGTAAGCACAACAGTAGATAGTCGCTTTTTTATGGTTTGCGTTGACGAGTAGACCTACCTAAGGGTTTAAGTTTTAGTTATCTAGATATTACCTCTACGTGGAGGTCTAAACGCTGTGGTGCCGGGGGAGAGGTGCTCCGCGGAGCTGGGGCGAGGGTCGGCGGGCGCGGCAGCAGCAGTAGCGCCAGCGCCGTCAGCGCTAGCGGCACCAGCAGCGCGGCCCGGCGCAGCGCCCGCATCGCGCGCGCCGCTCGCACCCACATGCTGGCGGGCTTGGCGCGCGGCGTCTAGCCCGTCCGGACCGGAGCGACCGCCCCTGCCGCTGCCAGCATCCCTGCCCCCCGCACTATCGTGTTCTGCTTAGCTTTGACATTGATCTGTAAATATGGAAAAAATAGTTTTTAAAATACTAAAAACCCGACTGCAGTTTATTTCTAGATTGGAGGTGTGGTGGTAAAGACTGGAGAATATTGGCCTGAAATTAAGTAGGACCAAAACAGAATACTTATTCTGTGATTTCTGTGGTCTCTCCAGTCCTGTGCCCATTACTTTTGCAGGAAACGTACTGGATCAACTCAGGATGGATGAAATGGCGACAGATCATTGGAACAACTTGCGACGGATGCCCCTCAAGTTAAAGCGGAAAATAAACAAGTCCGTGATTAGACCTGTCGTACTGTATGGATCGGAATGCTGAGCTGTGAAGAAGATGGATGAAAAAAGACCGCATGTAGCGAAGATGAGAATGTTGAGGTGGAAGTCACAAAAATCTTGAAATATACCAAAAACATTTTGGGAACGTGTAATTGGTAGAATATATATGTCGGAGACTGTCATTAGCACGGACTATGAGTAGAAAGCGCGCCAAAGGTCAAGCGACCTACTTACCAGTCTACCCACACCTAAGCGCGCTTACTACAGAGTCGTGATGTTTCGAGATCGCTGCGAGTACGACAGTCACTGTCTGACCGCGGTGGAGTCAAGACGTCCCGAAACTGTAACCCGATTCATGGTGCCTAGTGTTATTGTGTTGGATTGTAATTTGTTAGTTCGATAAAAGCAGTGTACCGTGTGTGTGTGTTTTCATTGCACGAAACCCATGTTCTGCCCACATGATTCCGAGTCAATCGGAATAAAATCAAACTGCGACATATAAATTGAAATTTACATGCATGGCATACTTAAGCCATAAAACGAAATTCTGTCTATACCTACGTATTTTTAACGTGAATGTGGTTGGTTAGAGCTAGGTAGGATATGCATATGTACCTATACAGTGTGTACCAGAAACATGTGATCAAATTTCGGAGTGTGGTTCAGACCATCACCCTGAACTACTTTTATTTGGTTTCCACGGTACCAAAAGTGAAAAAAATATTAGAGAATCACTTTTAATAACATCGTAATCTACTCATCTTCTGTAGCACTTACCTGATAGTTCCTGCTTAAACGTGGTTCTTCGGCTTGTAATAATACAGTACTGCTTGAGCAATAATGACAGTAAAACCAGTATTTATCAGTCACCTGAAGACTATATTCATTTAGTTTAATTTCGACTTCACTGAACGGATGTTTAGAATTAATAACACTATGAATTTGCAGTTTCTTGTAAAATAAAGCATTTCTTGTATAAAAACCAGATTTCACACTACAGATTTTTAACCATGCTTCTGACTTATGTCTAACATTTCAAGTTTGAATAAAGCTGTTGATAATTCACATCAGGATTTTCTGTTTATAATCACTTTAACATAAAATTATGTAAATATAATAAACACGACTAAAGTCGGTCAACAAGTCATGATAATCATACGAAAAGTCACTTCTGTGAGTTACTCAAAAAGTTAACTCAAAATGTCATGTCAGAAGACAGATTTTTATTTTTTAAAGTTCACAGAAATATGTTTACAATGGAGTTCGTATTGTACGGAACAGTCGCCCAGAATTGTTCAAGAAGGTCTTCAAAATGCAAAGTTTTCTCAATCCGTGAAAATGAATTTAGATATGCGAGGCCGTATGTTGTGTAACTGGTTATGAAGCTCAACCTGCATCCGTAATTTGGTGCGCGATTCATCCAAAAAGTAATGTGAAAACGCTTCCTTTCAAGGAAGGAATTGTATTTATCTGAAATTGTACAGGGTCCCCAATCCCTGTCGACGCGTAGCACCGTAGGCGTCGTAGCTATTACTGCTACGAAAATGTAGAGCGCGTAGCGGATCAACCGCACAGCATACCCGTAATAGCAAGTAAATTAAAGTAATAGTTATTATTACTTATTCGTTAGCTCAGCTAAACTGCTCTGGAGTATTATATTATCTGTGGCACTGTTGTGTTGCGAGTCTATTAGTCATGTCGATTTCACGAAAACTATTTTACCTATATGAATGAATAAAACCTAAAACAATAAACCTAAATATTGTAAATTGCGCTGTTGGAATTACAACTTTCGGCCACCGTATCGGTTACCCTAATATTTGAGAATGGTTATAGGCTGCTTAACTGATATTATACAGTATTACAGTTAGTCTGATCGCTAAGACTAATAAGAGCCGAGCAAAAAGAGAAACAGCGCGGGCGGAACCGCGGGGCACAGCAGTGGCTACTATGGCCCAGATCACTCTTACTCACTCTCTTATTGAGGAAGTTGCAAACAGAAAAAAAAACAAAGAAGGTAGGTACTAAAATGTAAAGTCTAAGCAAGCAAGAAAACATTATGGTATCTTGCATTTTGCATCTTGCATCTTTCTACTCTATTCGTGTTTGTATGTGTAGGTTGTGTACCTGTTACATTAGATACTGTTAGAAAATTATCATAGAAGTTATAAATCTTACGTAGATAAGTACCGCTCTACGTATATTTTTTTCGGAGCAAGGTTTGTTACACTTGACTCTATTTATTATAACGCTGCGGTTACTTCAACGATGCTAATTTGATACCGTTCTGTCACAATGCGCAAGCGACGACAGCGGTGCGCGTGTACAGTCACGAGCACCAATATAAATACACTTTCCTAAATAGGGATGATGACTGGGTTATAAAAATTCAATTTTGTCCGTCAGTCCGGTAATACTCGTACAAAAATATCACCTATCCAAGAATTTTTGTTTTATCAAAATAACAAAGAAATACTTTGTTAAATGGAATTAATGGAGAGTGGGGGCTCACTACGTTACAAGTACAGTCTGTCTATAAAGTCATGAAATTAATGTTTGAGGAACTAACATTATTTAAAAGTAGGGCAACACTAAATCAAAGTACATCTAATGTCATTGGCTGTCATCGTCTTGTTTTGTAACTCGTTATTTATTGCATTTCTATTGCTTTTCAAATCTAAATGGATTAAACCTAGAAGAAACGTGTTAAATATGAAGAAAACCAATCGGAGTGGAGCTCAGGAAATTATTTTTAAAGTGTATCAGCGATGTTTGTTTAATAACACCAAGCTGGACAAATTTTATCAAATTTGGATGATGTTTATGCTCAAACAGCAGCTATGACAGGTATGTAATCGTGTTACTGTTTGTTTTTATCTACCAGAAGTTACAAATATACTAAATATACGATTTTAAGACTAAAATAAGGATTGTTTACATTGCGCATAATTAGGTTAGATTGCAAAGTTATATAGGCCATATTGTAGTGCGACCAAAATTTTTGATACTTTTTGATGATCAAATTTACTGCTGATTTTAAATCTGAATAAGTTATATCATGTCTGAAATTTAAAATAGTATCTATTTTCTGTTAGTACAATTATTAATTACTTAAAACTTTCTTTCAGGAAAATCTGAGAGTACAGTAAAGCGTATTGTAGATGAAGGCTATAAAAACGATGGCAAATTCGGAACCCCTGGCAAACACAGATCAGGTCGTCCTAAGAAAAAAATGGATGACGTCAACATATGTGCTCTTCGACAAAAGATTCAATTATTTTACTCGGTGAAGAAAGAGGAACCAACCTTAACTTCTGGATTTTGAATGAAGCCTGGAAGGCATGCGTAAAATTTTGAAATTGATTGGGTTTTCTTACAAGAAGTGTCAAAATAATAGAACAAGAATATTTGGAATCAGATAATGAAAGTAATTAATTATTATGTTACGGCATATTATTATTAATAATAAAAGGTTAAAAAATATGTATGAACATTTTTCTTTTATTTACTCATTTATTTGAACGACAGAGACCATAGATTTGTGCTATCTCATATTACTATATTATTTATGCTATCTGATCGTATAAGAAAACTAATGAAGGTCGTATCTTTGGTTTCTGTAGTTTTTTAAATAAGATCTACGGATTTTACGACTTAACCTTTTCTTCTATCCAGTTTCAAAAAAGCGTCTACGAGTAAAAATTGTTTTCATTAAAATCAGGTTTGCTTCTAGTACAAAATAATGTGCTAGTATCAAAATAATTTAGTCACACTATACAGGGTTGCTAGGTGCACGACCACAGCGCCCTCAATTTTTTTCATGACTTTATAGACAGACTGTAGGTATAAATTTTACTTACCCGTGACGTCATGCGCAATTTCAAGTCAATATATCTTCCTAATTTTATGATAACGTGAACAAAGAAAAAATACGTGTCCAATACTTTTTAATAATCTACCCATACAGACTAAAGAAGAAAAAAGTCATCATCTCTAATGAAAAGCGAATCACGACAATAACTTTTGGATATGATCTATTTCATAATGATATGAGTTCCAAAATGCTGTGTTCGCAACAGCATGAAATTTAAATCAGAAAAGTAGGAGATAACTTTTTTTAAAGCTGCTAAGTGTTTATAAATTGGTGCTCGTGACTGTACGGTCAACTAACTGCAACTGTACGGTCAACAAACTGCTCGTCCATGGGTCAACTCATTTGTCGCGTGGCTTTAAGTGGAACTAACGCCAACATCTTGATTTTTCAAAACAATTTCTGAAGACAATTCCACAAATGTTTACCAACAGGCAGCGTTGGCACTTTACTACCGCTTTTAGAGTACTTTCTTTTCTTGCAGTACCATACGGTCATCTACCACCTTCTTATCTCTCTATATTACACATACATAACATCACGCCTGTAATACCCGAAGGTTTAGGCAGAGGTGTAAATGGTACACCCACATTTCGCCAGTAATGTTTAAGCCCCATGTGATAGGGGGCAACCCTAGCTATCAAATCCAGACTCCGTGGCTGCTACTGTACTGAAAATTCCTGATGGAAAAACGTAATAAACTTTTTGCCCGACCGGGGAATCGAACCCAGGACCTCATGTGCAGCAGGCGCGTTTGCGACCACTCAACCAACGAGGCTGCCAAATAATATAATTATGTGGCAATTACTTACGTGGACGGCTCGAACTAATTGGCAATTTTTTTTTGTTAGAACAAGGTTGCTAACTGCACTTTTCATTTTTTTCATTACAATAATGAACCCGTGCGAACCCAGCGCGAGTCGCTAGTTTCAAATAATTTTATGTTGCTGCTGACCGTACATCCGGAAAATCTGTGGTCAACGGTTAGCGACTTGATATCATGTTGTGAGAAATATCTACTTGTTTGAATGCAAAATAATAAGTTCTGTTATCCTGTCTCGGTATAATTTAATTAGACCCTTAATATTAACCAGTTCGCTCGTTATCACTGAAATACAATATCTACGTACTCGATAGTACTATGATAAATATTAATCTACATAGTTCCTTGTGTTGTATTGTATCGATCATATGTATAACGCCCCCACAGAAAGACTCAGATAAGAAAGCCAATTAGAATTGTGTGGAATACCTGTGTACTTATTGTTTCCCGAAATGTTTCATTAAATTTATTCCTAGTTTTTATATTTAACTCTTAAACATTACCATGGCTACTAGAGTACCCCACACATCATCTTCCTGCCGGGGTCCCATTCTACTTGGGGTCGGCGCAACACGTTTTCTTCTTCCACTCTCCCCTGTCTAACGTCACAGCATCATTTCCTCCTTTCTCTTTCATATCATTCCTCACACCACACCATCAATGCATCTTTTCTTTAACCTTCCTCTCCGTCTCCATCCATCAACATTCATATCCATATCACTATTTTAATCACATGACATATTCAAATTTCAATATTTCAAAAATAATTGCGATCATACCTTTGCACAGTTCTGTTTCAAAGACTGTCTACAGAAACGGCAAACTGTCCGGTACTACACGGACAGGAAGACTCCAGTTTATGGATGCTTCCTTGATTTATCAAAGGCTTTCGATTTGGTGTCTTATGAACATCTCTGGGAGAAGAGGTCCACCACACACCCCGTGTGGATCATTAATTTTTTTGATTACTATTACAGCAATCATGTCAAATTGTCAATGTTGTTGTTGATGGGCTAATGTTTTGTCCGATGAGACAGGTTGGAGTGTGGTGTGAAACAGGGTGGCTTAACATCCCCTCGACTCTTCAACCTGTACATCAATGAGTTGATTGAGGGTCTCAGTAGCATTGCAGTCGGCTGTACTATTGATGGCACTCGGTTACCTATCATAAGCTCGGAAAACATTTGATCGAATTTCATTTCAACTAAAAATTTCAACTATTATCGTTTCGTTTTTTTTACTTCATCGAAGTCAAGTTTGCCACTGTATCAGTTGACCTATTCGATTTTTTTCGTTACTGCGATGTTTCATTTCGTCGAACAACTTTTTACCGAAGTTACATTTAGAAATAACATATGTTCCAAGTATTAAGTTTCCGAACATTCATTATACCATTGTTAGAATGACCCTATTTATTTTGCAAGCGGGCATGCAACATGCAGCAAACATTGTTTCTGTCACGGCTCCAGCGCTGCGGGGTTTGGGCGGCCCCACGAGCTTAGGCGGGCTTAAATAACACTCTATCAACAATCGTTGGATTTTTGAAAAATCAATATTCCTAGACAGGCCAGTTTGAAAAAAAAACAGCTGTGTCCTACCATAGTGCAATACCTACGCGGTCAACATTTATGGAACAGCTGTTTGATTGTAAAAAAAAAATCTGATGAAAAATTTCTATGCAGGGGGTTCTGAATGATGTACTGAGTACATTATGGTAATCGTTTTCACGTCGGTGTCCCGTAGATCTTGTATAAGCTCATCTCTAATGATTAGTTCCTGCGTAACTTTCGTCGGATGCCAGCCTCGCACAAGTGTACTTGTCTGTGCGAGTGTTCCGGGGTACCTACTGTATGACCCCACGGTAGTAGTGCTCAAATTTTTTCATGTTCAAACGATATTGAAACTTTGTTATGTTATTTATTACTAAGTAATATTTATATTGTAAATGAAATATTACAAGATCTTTACATAGTAAAAGTCGCTTCCCGCCGCCTGTACGCTTAGATCTTTTAAATTGCGCAATGGATTTCAATGTGGTTTTCATCAATAGACAGAATGATTCAAAAGGAAGGTTTATTTGTATAATTTTATCCCTGAAAACGCATAATAATTTTCACGCGAACGAAGTCACGGGCAGCAGCTACTTTAATTTATAGTGCTAGGCTGTATGGCTTGTATCATATGTAACATTTAAAAGTAATACTATTACAACGTGTTTTTGTTACAAGTTTTGGTAGATATATACTTTCCTGATAGTCAGGGTGACTGGTAATTAGTGACCGATACTTTAACACGTGATTATACTTATGATAACAATCAACTTTCCCAAGGAAATATTTTCCAACACTCATTCACTTTTATCACAAGCTGAGGCTAGAAGCGCGCGCGCGCGAATTTCTTGTGGCTGTTTTATTATTGTGATAAAAGTGAATGAGTATAAAAAATGCTTCTTTGGGAAAGCTATAAATTGTTATCATGAGTATAATCACGTGTCGGTCACTAATTACCAGTCACCCTATATATCTTGGAAGACTATGAAAATCTGCATACTGAAGATTCTTCAGATAAATGATGATAAAATGGATTTCAATGGCTCAGCTTTTCCCAGGGTATCATGGAATCCATAAATGGTATCCTAAAAGTGAATGTAGGTAGTATTCATATCTATAAAATTGAGGGTAGTGTTTCTAGAGATGATTAATTTTAATTTGTATATTTTCCCTAATCCCTAATTCAACTTTTATCTTCATACTCTACGTTCCTCTATGTTCCAATTGTTCATCATTCATCATCATCATTTCAGCCCAAAAGACGTCCACTGCTGGACATAGGCCTCCCCCAAGTGTCGCCACATTGACGTTTTGGGGGGTTTTGCCATAATCGCCACGCTTGGCAGGCGGATTGGCGATCGCAGTACGGTTGTT
Source organism: Cerastis rubricosa (assembly GCA_949152445.1). Classification (NCBI taxonomy): domain Eukaryota; kingdom Metazoa; phylum Arthropoda; class Insecta; order Lepidoptera; family Noctuidae; genus Cerastis; species Cerastis rubricosa. The sequence continues at coordinate 10,580,637 of OX424547.1, forward strand.
ACAAAAGCGCAGAGGACGCTGCTGCCCATTCTCTGGTAAATCCCTTAGTCGCCTCTTACGACACCCACGGGAAGATATGGGATGGTGCTATTCTTTACGTCCGACACCATACAGAGCATCAATCAGTGCATGAGCATTAAATTCTTATTAGGTAGGTATTCTATTTCCCCATTTAGATAAGAGGGAAAGTTAATTAAAGCGCGATACCAATTAAACCGTCATCAGCATGAAATCAAATTGTGATGGAATACCTACACATACACACACATATGGTCATCTGGTGTCGATATCTAGTTACCGTCTATTGATTACGATGAAATGCGTTTCGTTTACAAAATGCTTTGTTTTGTTTCGTCTTCAGTCTATGACTCTATTCTACCTATAAATTGAGCGAAAAGCACCGAGTTCGATACGGGACTTAGAAAAGTGTAACACCGAATATCGCGTTCCCGTAAGCTTAATTAATACGAAACACATAACTACGAATGCACGCTACCACGAAAAACTTAACGCCGTAGCCATACGATATCGAATAACCAAATCTCTAACGAATATACCTACATCCATTTTAGGGGGTTCCTAATAAAAAGCCAAAAGCCATTTTTATTCTCTAGAGGATAAAGTAAATTGAATTTAGAACATCGTGCGCACTAAGTTTGTGAATTAAAAAAAACATTAAACCTATTTACTGCTACCTCTATGGTGCCGAATATATCATACAACTTTTTTTTAATTTGTTAAGAACTCAGACTCGGAACCTTCTTGGTGTTCTTTTTTCAATTTGCTTTGTACGCGGTTCTTTACGCGGCATTTTTTCACGTCATTGTTAATTATACCGTAATATTATTTTGTTATAATTTAAAGATTATTCTGTAATACTTACCTGTCATAATGTAGTAATTAATACCTAAACTGAAATAAAAGTGTACCTATCTTGTGATTGTAAACGTTTTTTTTTGCATTTAGTCATTTCCTCGCTGAGGTGGAATGAAAAGTTACGTGTTGCACTCGAGTGCAAAGATTTTTCACCTCGTGCTCTTTTGATTCCCTCGCTGACGCTCAGGATTCTAATTTTGAATCACTCGCTGCGCTCGTGATTCAATTTTAGAATCCTTCGCTTGCTCGGTCATCAAAATTGAACACGCGGTTAAAAAGCAACTTTGCACTCTTGTATAACAAATAACTATTTTCTTTCCTATTTTCTTTTGTCTTTGGTCTTTGAGGTTCTTGATACAGTGAATTTAATTTTTCTACCAACAATTCTATATCTTTTTGTTCCTGTGCAATTCTTCAATGGTCTTATATAAATTCCGTTTCTTTCTGCCCAATACGCTGTTGCGGCGTTGGTGCCATGATTGCACAAAATAGGTAGTTTATGTTCCTGTCTTCAATTTCTTCCAACAGCAATGTATGCCGTGCATTGAAATCCATCCATTGAGCTTCTAACGAGGACAGCCGCTTGTTCAAGTATTCCTTTGTTTATCTGGTATTGGTATCCTTGTTATAGTTGGTGCATAATGTTTTCATGTTTTAAAAACATGTTGATTGTTCCGATAGCTTATTCATCTTGATTAAAGATGATAGCTTCCTTGTAGTTAAAAAAATGCCCTTTCGAAAAATCCCGAAGATAATCCTTGTAGTTAAAAAAATGCCCTTTCGAAAAATCCCGAAGATAATCCTTGTAGTTGAAGACTGTTCTAGGTATCGTTGAAGGCTCTTCCAGTCGTCGAAGGCTCTTCCAGTAGTTGTAGTTAGTTCCAGCAGTTGAGGGCTCTTCCAGTAGTCGAAGGCTCTTCCAGTAGTTGTAGTTAGTTCCAGTAGTTGAAGGCTGTTCCAGTCACCGAAGGCTCTTCCAGTAGCTGTAGTTAGTTCCAGTAGTTGAGGGCTCTTCCAGTAGTCGAAGGCTCTTCCAGTAGTTGTAGTTAGTTCCAGTAGTTGAGGGCTCTTCCAGTAGTTGTAGTTAGTTCCAGTAGTTGAAGGCTCTTCCAGCAGTTGTAGTTAGTTCCAGTAGTTGAAGGTTCTTCCAGTAGTCGAAGGTTCTTCCAGTAGTTGTAGTTAGTTCCAGTAGTTGAAGGCTCTTCCAGTAGTTGTAGTTAGTTCCAGTAGTTGAAGGCTCAGTAGTTGTAGTTAGTTCCAGTAGTTGAAGGCTCTTCCAGTAGTTGTAGTTAGTTCCAGTAGTTGAAGGCTCTTCCAGTAGTTGTGGTCAGTTCCAGTAGTTAAAGGCTCTTCCAGTAAATGTAGTTAGTTCCGGTAATTAATGTGCCTGTACTCTCGCTAGGTATTTGCACCTTCTCCATCCAACTAGGGCCACTCTCTTCCGGGAGACCAGTTGAACCGATTCGCTACCATAACAAGAGACACAAACATACTAAGATACACGATGGCTCGAAGGACCCTAAATGTACGGGTTGTAGTAGTTAACTCCGTAAGTCCGTACAACGATTTGTCGTGTTTTTTTTTTATTTAGTATAGTTAAACACGTTCCACTAAGATGCACTAAGTAGTTGATTTAAGTTAAGAGTAAGTTACAGTACTAGAGTGGAAGGCGGCTATTTCTCTCAGTTGTTGACTTGTTGATAGATACCCAGTTATAAGTTCACTATGTTTAAATTCGTTTGTCATGTTGTTTTATTATGCAGAATTATGACGCGCATCGTTGGCCTAAAGTAGGTCACCGAGTAAGCAGAAAAATGTACGGCGATGAGCGGTCTCATCGCCGTACATTTTTACATATTTTGTTACATATATTTTATTTTTTCATATATTTTCTTACACATTTTGACATATTTTGTTTTACTTTTTCATAGATGTTTGATTTGATTTGATTTGGTTTGTTGGTAAATGAATAATGACTTTTCATAAAAAAAAAATATGGAACCTTTTTTTTATGATGGAAAATCATCAAATAACCCCTCCCGTTCTGGGCGGAGCGGAAGGGAGTGTCAGACTTGTACTGACTAAAACCCATCCATGATCCTTCTTAGCCCTTTGTGTTTCAGGGCCACGGTATCTCTTTCGAACAGTCCCGCATCCCTGGCAGGCATCGGCCCTCTCGGACCAATATTAGGAATCCTTTGAAATTGAATTTCGTATATAGCCAAGCGATCACGAATAACTAAAGCTATATATCTGCATAACTAAAGTTATTCGGGTTCGCATGGCTTTTTCGTGGCAGTGATGCATTCGTAGTTATGTGTTTCGTTTTAGTAAGCTTACGGGAACGTGAAATTCGGTGTTACACTTTTCTAAGTCCCGTATCACACTCAACAGCGCCAATTACCTAACGAGAGACCTAAGCCCTCCTACCCCTCTAACTCTACCGGTCAACTCTTTTGCTTTAGTTGTGGCCGGGTTTTTAAAAGCAAATTGGGTCTGGCCAGTTACATAAGGGCACACGCAAAGAAACACCTTGAAAGGGTCACCGTTACCGAAATCGGTAAGTAGGACTGTATATTTATATATACATATTCTACTTTATACATAAACTCAGGTAATAAGCTTTGTAGGCCAAGGAAAATAATTTTCTGAAATTTTTTTTCATGGTTTAGTTTTAGTACCTTAAGTTCTAAAGAGAGTAATAAAAGGCTAAGGTCGAAGGTTTATCACGAAAAAAGCGTCTCTGAAAGTATTTAAATTTTCCGCGAAATATAAAAAGCATACAAAACTCGGCCTACCTAACAACATTTACGTGGCATAGCACCTCATCATTCATCATCATTTCAGCCGAAAGACGTCCACTGCTGGACATAGGCCTCCCCCAAATGGGGGGTTTTGCCATAATCGCCACGCTTGGCAGGCGGGTTGGCGATCGCAGTACGGTTGTTGCAAAATGCACAGAGAATGCTGCTGCCCATTCTCTGGCATGTCCCTTAGTCGCCTCTTACGACACCCACGGGAAGATATGGGATGGTGCTATGCATAGCACCTACAATCCTGAAAAAGAAAACTTTCCTTGGCTTTTTCAAAAGATGAATGCTTATCCAGCCTGACTAATGCTAGTGCTTTGCTAGTCCGTAAGTAGTTTATAAACAATAATATGAATAGGTACATGAAATGTGGGGAAATAGCTACACTACAATACCAGTTGGTTATAAAATAATAGTGAAATAAAACAAAAGTTTCACATTGTTTTTACGAAACACGGGCAACTCATTGTGGTCACTATTGCACGGGACAAAAGCAGCTGGCATAGTGACCAGTATATCACTTCTATGACCAACACGTTTATAGACCTCATTATTCAAGTAAAGTCTTAACAAGTCTATTGCAAGCGACAGCCACTTATTATTATAATTGCCAGTTTCTGAATTCAGTTCGTTTGTATATAGTTAGTTCCCTTTTTTTTAAAGTTAAATTAAATCTTACAAAAAAAAAAGTTCGTAATTGAAGTTTAGGATTTGTCAAACTCTTTTCTTGGATAAAGTTTTTTTTAAAATTTCGGGTGCTACACTACATTGCAGGAATGAACTTGAAATAGTTTGTCTCGCTCTCTATTCAAATCAGAAACTGGCAGTACCCAAGTATTTCTGATAACTATTTAAATTATGACGAAACGTAAAATAGGTTATTGACATCGGCCATTTGCCTGAAGGTTGATAAGCTCACTGACGATAAGCATTGTTACAGGTACCTTAATTATCAGTACTTGCGATCATATAAACATACGTGTGTTATGCTTGTTTATGGTCACTTTAAAAGTGCTATCAACTCTTAAGACTAAGTGTAATACCGTACAATATTTCTTTTATAGCCTTACCTTAATAAAACTCGAATAGTTTCACTTACGCTTCCAATAAGCTAATCGTTGGTCAAATACAGTCGTAAATTATCTTCATCTGTAATCTAAACGTATTTTCAGTACGTTAAGCTTTATTGTGCTATTTTGTTTACAACGAAAGAACGATTTGTTGCAGAACATTGCGGTGTGCTTAAAATCTTCTACTAATAATAAAGCTGAAGAGTTTGTTTGTTTGTTTGCTTGAACAAGTTAATCTCAGGAACAACTGTTCCGACCTTTTCTTTCAGTGTTAGATAGCCTATTTATCGAGGAAAGCTATAGCCATATCATCGCTACGACTAATAGGAGCGGAGCAGCAATGAAAAATGTTGCGAAAACGGGGAAAATGTGACGCAGAGGAAAGTTGCGCTGGACAGCTAGTATATTATAAACCTAACATTATAATATTAATATGTACATGGTGGAGAGTACACCGACGCACAAACCGGTAAACCACGTATTCAGTACCGACATCATTCTGAAAACCACCACATCAAAAGGAGATGTTCCAGAAATGTATGGAGCCTGGGCTAGCACTATGTACACTATATGTAAATATTGCTAAATAATACAGTAACCGTTTTTTATTATCAATTTTCTTTAATTTCACTTCGTTTTAATGTACATTCAAATTAACTTGGTCAAAGAGAGCAACACAACATAAAAATTAAACATAGTGGATCAGATCAGCAGGCGAAAAATGTCATTTTGACAATGACATGTGTTACGATACACGTCAATCAAATGTAATTGTCATAACTGCTTTCGTAAACAAAACAACTGGAATTTGTAAAATCTCGGGTTTTGGTTTGTTTTGTTTGGTTTGGTTGAACAAAACAACAAGTTCAATCCAAACTTAATGCAAAGAAAGACTCAACGGCGGCACTTCTCAAAACTGTCAAAGCCGTCAAACGTCAAACAACTGTCATGGCTGCTCTAAAATAGGCTTATCGTAGTAAAAAACTTTTCAAATGATAATTATTGTACGACTATACTCTTCTTCAAATTATTTTATTAGTATTTTTATGATATTCCTTTATTTTTTTCCTATTTATCTATGTAGTGTACATGGTGGTAGCCCAAAATCAAACATCTCCTTTTTCATTTACAGCATTGGCAACCTATACGGGTCCTCTCCGAATTTTTGTTTCTAGGACATCGGTTCCCTTTCAATGTTCGTCTTCAACGATTTTTGAATAATAAAAACATTTCGATCAGAAATGATGTGAATTTTCAGTTACGGCGCATTCCCATTATGTCGTGACGATTTATTTATCGTTGGACGATTGTCGTCTCTAGCTGTTCCCATTACACCCATTGACTTGATAATCTGTCGTCTCTGGATAGTTAATCGTGTCGTCTATATGTAAACACGTCCATTTAAATACATAAGCCACGATGCTTTAAACGACACGATAATCTGCCGTCAGGACATAGTGGGAACGCACCCTTACACAATTTGTATCTATCGTTCGTGTACCATCTGGTATGGGACAATTATTAATTAAGTAGTTCAAAAGTTGACAAAGTTTAGGTTTTCGGTAACTGATACTGGATACGTATAAAGAGTACCTTTTAATTTATAATATTAGTAAAGTAATAACACTTATTTCAGGTGAAAGCTTCTTCAAAAGAAAAACTTCTTATGGAAAGCTGTTGAAATACTTAAGGAGGAGCGCCCGGATAGCCTGAGATTTTTCCTTTTTTTGCAGTTCAGGCTTTATGTTAAAACAATATAAAAATATGGTTTTATTGGATTATAATAATTATTAAAAGCATCAATACCCCCCTCCAACCCCACCCCTCAAGCTCATGAAATCCCATTGAATGACTTTCTCATGAAATCGTCATTCAATAGGATTAAATGAACTTCGAGTATGGTATTGAATTTCTGGCGCTTTCACCTTAAGCCTATCCAGTATTTTACTACTTAATTGGTCTGGTTAGATACACGTGTTACATATCCTCGCACTGTGTCACTGCGATGAAGAGATAATGTCACACACCAGGCGTGTGCCGCTAAATGATAAACTGGGTGAAAGCCACACAACATACATTAGCATATTACACATGCAATAATGTGTTAGCCCGCTCATAGTTACCCGTATTTAATGGCAAGTATTCATACACAACCACAGAGTACGCAGTTAGGACCTACTTTTGTTTATCTAACCATGACCTACAATTATTATAGTATGTGACTGTACAGACTTCGCTTTAGAGAGCGTCTTTTCTGTAAATCATACCGCTATGACAGTGACCAAATGCAGTATTTCACTCTCGCAGTCGCTAGTCGGTTAGGAGCTGTACCTGGCAAGTTCAATGTCAAGTAGGTAATTGTAGTGCTTACTTAATGTGTTATGACCATAGATCGGATTATGTAGATTGAATTGGGGTCATTGATCCGAAACGTTTATATATTAATATGGACATTCCTCCGGAATTGGTTGATTTGATTGAAATTTAAGTGCAACAATTTATAAGAAGTTGTGGCCATAAAAAGCCTGAAAAAAAAAACAAAATTAATGCTTCGATCGGAATTCGATTGTTTTTATTATTCAACAGTTAAATAATATATAATTTAGTTTTGATACCTTCCTTTAAATTCTTGAATTGAGTAGTAATAATATCACTACCAACATTAACAATATTTAATTGAATCTGGAAATACCGGAATTACTTTCCGGAAAAATGGCTTATCCATGTTATTCTTTCTGTGTGCATTTATGATACAAGTACCAAAAATCAATCTACCTACTCCGATCTATGGTTATGACTTATGTGTATGGTGTTTTACGGTGGTTATCATGCACAGTTTAAAGAAAGGAACGACCGGGCAAGCGCGAGTTGGATTCACACATTTTTTAAACGCTTTTTCCGGAATTGAGTTAAGTTTTCGCCGCGAATTCTCCTTTATGTCTTCTACTGAATGAAAACGGGTGCCTGGAACTGGTATTTTTTTACTTTTAATTTTAGAAAAAATAAAGAAGTCGGCTGGAGCCATATCTGGTGAATAAGGTGGTTGCTGGTATGGTATTTGTTGATTTTTGGTCAAAAATTCGTTTACTGTGATGGCCTTGTACGAAGGCCCGTTATCGTGTTGCAAAATCCAAGAAATTTCTTTCCACAAATCTGGCCTTTTTCGTCGAATTTGTTCTCTTAAATGCGGCATAACGCTCAAATAATATTCTTTATTTACTGTGTGCCCTTCCGGCAAGACGGCACAACAGTCAATGAAAACGGTCAACATGACTGTCTTTTGATCGAGTTTGGCGTGGTTTTTTTGGTTTGGTTCAAATCAGTCTCGTATCATAAAATCTTTCTCGGGTGCTACATTACATTGCAGGAATGAACTTGAGAAAAGTTTGTCAAGCTCTCTATTCAAATCAGAAACTGGCAGTACCCAAGTATTTCTGATAGCTATTTAAATCATGACGAAACGTAAAATAGGTTATTGACATCGGCCATTTGCCTGAAGGTTGATAAGCTCACTGACGATAAGCAGTGCTACAGGTACCTTAATTATCAGTACTTGCGATCATATAAACATACGTGTTTTATGCTTTAGTTTATGGTCACTTTAAAAGTGCTATCAACTCTTAAGACTAAGTGTAATACCGTACCGTACGATATTTCTTTTATAGCCTTTACCTTAATAAAACTCGAATAGTTTCACTTACGCTTCCAATAAGCTAATCGTTGGTCAAATACAGTCGTAAATTATCTTCATCTGTAATCTAAATGTATTTTCAGTACGTTAAGCTTTATTGTGCTATTTTGTTTACAACTAAAGAACGATTTGTTGCAGAACATTGCGGTGTGCTTAAAATCTACTACTAATAATAAAGCTGAAGAGTTTGTTTGTTTGTTTGCTTGAACAAGCTAATCTCAGGAAATACTGGTCCGACCTTTTCTTTCAGTGTTAGATAGCCTATTTATCGAGGAAAGCTATAGCCATATCATCGCTACGACTAATAGGAGCGGAGCAGCAATGAAAAATGTTGCGAAAACGGGGAAAATGTGACGCAGAGGAAAGTTGCGCTGGACAGCTAGTATATTATAAACCTAACATTATAATATTAATATGTACACGGTGGAGAGTACACCGACGCACAAACCGGTAAACCACGTATTCAGTACCTACATCATTCTGAAAACCACCACATCAAAAGGAGATGTTCCAGAAATGTATGGAGCCTGGGCTAGCACTATGTACACTATATGTAAATATTGCTAAATAATACAGTAACCGTTTTTTATTATCAATTTTCTTTAATTTCACTTCGTTTTAATGTACATTCAAATTAACTTGGTCAAAGAGAGCAACACAACATAAAAATTAAACATAGTGGATCAGATCAGCAGGCGAAAAATGTCATTTTGACAATGACATGTGTTACGATACACGTCAATCAAATGTAATTGTCATAACTGCTTTCGTAAACAAAACAACTGGAATTTGTAAAATCTCGGGTTTTGGTTTGTTTTGTTTGGTTTGGTTGAACAAAACAACAAGTTCAATCCAAACTTAATGCAAAGAAAGACTCAACGGCGGCACTTCTCAAAACTGTCAAAGCCGTCAAACGTCAAACAACTGTCATGGCTGCTCTAAAATAGGCTTATCGTAGTAAAAAACTTTTCAAATGATAATTATTGTACGACTATACTCTTCTTCAAATTATTTTATTAGTATTTTTATGATATTCCTTTATTTTTTTCCTATTTATCTATGTAGTGTACATGGTGGTAGCCCAAAATCAAACATCTCCTTTTTCATTTACAGCATTGGCAACCTATACGGGTCCTCTCCGAATTTTTGTTTCTAGGACATCGGTTCCCTTTCAATGTTCGTCTTCAACGATTTTTGAATAATAAAAACATTTCGATCAGAAATGATGTGAATTTTCAGTTACGGCGCATTCCCATTATGTCGTGACGATTTATTTATCGTTGGACGATTGTCGTCTCTAGCTGTTCCCATTACACCCATTGACTTGATAATCTGTCGTCTCTGGATAGTTAATCGTGTCGTCTATATGTAAACACGTCCATTTAAATACATAAGCCACGATGCTTTAAACGACACGATAATCTGCCGTCAGGACATAGTGGGAACGCACCCTTACACAATTTGTATCTATCGTTCGTGTACCATCTGGTATGGGACAATTATTAATTAAGTAGTTCAAAAGTTGACAAAGTTTAGGTTTTCGGTAACTGATACTGGATACGTATAAAGAGTACCTTTTAATTTATAATATTAGTAAAGTAATAACACTTATTTCAGGTGAAAGCTTCTTCAAAAGAAAAACTTCTTATGGAAAGCTGTTGAAATACTTAAGGAGGAGCGCCCGGATAGCCTGAGATTTTTCCTTTTTTTGCAGTTCAGGCTTTATGTTAAAACAATATAAAAATATGGTTTTATTGGATTATAATAATTATTAAAAGCATCAATACCCCCCTCCAACCCCACCCCTCAAGCTCATGAAATCCCATTGAATGACTTTCTCATGAAATCGTCATTCAATAGGATTAAATGAACTTCGAGTATGGTATTGAATTTCTGGCGCTTTCACCTTAAGCCTATCCAGTATTTTACTACTTAATTGGTCTGGTTAGATACACGTGTTACATATCCTCGCACTGTGTCACTGCGATGAAGAGATAATGTCACACACCAGGCGTGTGCCGCTAAATGATAAACTGGGTGAAAGCCACACAACATACATTAGCATATTACACATGCAATAATGTGTTAGCCCGCTCATAGTTACCCGTATTTAATGGCAAGTATTCATACACAACCACAGAGTACGCAGTTAGGACCTACTTTTGTTTATCTAACCATGACCTACAATTATTATAGTATGTGACTGTACAGACTTCGCTTTAGAGAGCGTCTTTTCTGTAAATCATACCGCTATGACAGTGACCAAATGCAGTATTTCACTCTCGCAGTCGCTAGTCGGTTAGGAGCTGTACCTGGCAAGTTCAATGTCAAGTAGGTAATTGTAGTGCTTACTTAATGTGTTATGACCATAGATCGGATTATGTAGATTGAATTGGGGTCATTGATCCGAAACGTTTATATATTAATATGGACATTCCTCCGGAATTGGTTGATTTGATTGAAATTTAAGTGCAACAATTTATAAGAAGTTGTGGCCATAAAAAGCCTGAAAAAAAAAACAAAATTAATGCTTCGATCGGAATTCGATTGTTTTTATTATTCAACAGTTAAATAATATATAATTTAGTTTTGATACCTTCCTTTAAATTCTTGAATTGAGTAGTAATAATATCACTACCAACATTAACAATATTTAATTGAATCTGGAAATACCGGAATTACTTTCCGGAAAAATGGCTTATCCATGTTATTCTTTCTGTGTGCATTTATGATACAAGTACCAAAAATCAATCTACCTACTCCGATCTATGGTTATGACTTATGTGTATGGTGTTTTACGGTGGTTATCATGCACAGTTTAAAGAAAGGAACGACCGGGCAAGCGCGAGTTGGATTCACACATTTTTTAAACGCTTTTTCCGGAATTGAGTTAAGTTTTCGCCGCGAATTCTCCTTTATGTCTTCTACTGAATGAAAACGGGTGCCTGGAACTGGTATTTTTTTACTTTTAATTTTAGAAAAAATAAAGAAGTCGGCTGGAGCCATATCTGGTGAATAAGGTGGTTGCTGGTATGGTATTTGTTGATTTTTGGTCAAAAATTCGTTTACTGTGATGGCCTTGTACGAAGGCCCGTTATCGTGTTGCAAAATCCAAGAAATTTCTTTCCACAAATCTGGCCTTTTTCGTCGAATTTGTTCTCTTAAATGCGGCATAACGCTCAAATAATATTCTTTATTTACTGTGTGCCCTTCCGGCAAGACGGCACAACAGTCAATGAAAACGGTCAACATGACTGTCTTTTGATCGAGTTTGGCGTGGTTTTTTTGGTTTGGTTCAAATCAGTCTCGTATCATAAAATCTTTCTCGCAGTCAAGTAAATTGATAAAATTGAGAATGAGTTCAATCATTATATTTATTTAGAAGCTGAGCAGGTAACAGGAAATTAATTAAGAAATTGGATTGAAAATGCAGACGAATTTGGGGAACCAATTACTTAACCAACGTTTTTTTCGATCGTTTTGTCGAAAGCAATTAACCTATGTTTTTTTTTGTGCTATATGGATTATTTGACATATTTTTAGATCATCGAAGTAGGTATGTGTTTTGGTATTATTTTACCGAACTTATATATTTCGCCGATTTACAAAATAACTTTTTGCTATAGGCCGAAAACCTCTTTTGTTTGGTGAAATGAAAATATGGTAATTAAAACAGTGGTATAATGAATGTTCGGAAACATAATACTTCGAACAAATGTTATTTCGGCTAAGTTTTTTGTTTTTGCTAGCCTTCCTAGTGTCCCACTGCTGAACAAAGGCCTCCCGTTTCTCCTTCCATACCTCTCTGTCCTGTGCGATCTCTGGCCATGTTAGCCCTGCTAACAGGGTCAGATCGTCACGCCACCTTCACCATGGTCGACCTCTACGACACTGTCCTTCCTCAGGCGTCCAGTGTGTTACCATCTTTGCCCATCTCTTCGGGTGCATCCTTGCTACGTGGCCTGCCCACTCCCACTTCAGCCTGGCTGTTTTTTCTCCAACATCAGCTACTCAACATCTATTATGCTGCGCTGCATTGCTCGTTGGCAAATTTTGATTTTGGACTTCTGTTGTTCAGTAAGTGACCAACGTTGTGCAACTTTCGGCTAAGTTTAACTTCGGTAAAAAGTTTTTCGACCAAATGAAAAGGCGGAGTAACGAAAAAAATCGAATTGATAATAGGTCAACTGATACAGTGGCAGACGCGAAGGCGTTTGAAGTAGGAAAAAACGAAACGATAATAGTTGAAAAGTTTTCGTTTGAACTTGTGATAGGTTACCCAGAATTTGACATAGTGAATTGGATTTACACTTCAACCAACTTATCTGTGCAGTCGGAAAAACACAGAACTAAAATAAATGTGCCAAATTTGACACACTGATGCAAATTTTCTTGACAAGCAACGCCACTTTGAACTGCACACTTAAAGTGGTCACTTCCGACCTTCTGCGACCACATATTTGGAGGAGCGTTTATTGTAGCGTGCAGCGGGTGCCTATGTTTGTGGCCTAAGCCTGAAGAAGATGTGTGATAAATAAGAGAATGCTAGGGGAACGCGTAATGCAAAGCGAACCGATAAAAAAAGGAAACCGGCCGAATATATAACCTCCTCCTTTTTTATAAGTCTGTTGTCATTGGACCCATGGTATGGGCATGAGATGCGGAGTAATGAGGAAAATATCCTAAGGAATGTTTTGGTGGTGATGGTGCATGGTAAGCTATAAGAGTAGAGGAATACCAAAGAAACTACGGATGAACTGTGTATATATGGCTAGAAAGGAAGCATAGAAGAAGAAGAGATACTGCGCTGACCTGAAGAAATTGTGATAAGAATAGGTGAATGACATTTTTTTTTCGATATTCAAAAATATGAGCGGTAATAATAATGTCTTACAAATAACGCAGCCTGTGTCTTCAATGACACACCCATGTGTCTTCAATGACAGTTTAGCCACGTGTTAAAACAAAATCAATTCGATTCATTGAATAGATTCTTACTACAATGTTTTGTTTGAATCACAAGAGTTATTTTCATTGATCCGATTGTTTTTACTTTTGTTTCATTTTCAGTATAGGATCACAAAATTGACGAGTTCCTTTCGAAATTCCATTATTAGTTTATTAATGGCGGGACTTTTAGTTCCACCGGATGGTAGTCTAATTTAGCCAAAACGTTCAAAGTATAGTGCTTAATTTAGCCACAGAGCGGCTTCCCACTGTAAAATAACACCAAGTTATGTTGAATTTCCTACGTTTGCATTTACCAGAAGGGCTAGGCAAAGGTGTACACAGAACGCCCACATTTCGCCAGTTATAACTAAGGCCCATGTAATCGGGGCGCGAGCCTATTGCCATCAACTTGGCACAAATTCAAATTCCGTCCCGACTAAGAGGTATTAAGAAAATCCTAATGGAAAACTCAATAACGCTTTGCGCGACATGGGCATCGAACCTAGGACCTCATGCTCTCTTGCGACCACTAGACCAATAAGACAGTATTCTACAATAATGTTTATTTTGGAAACCGACACAATAACAATAACAAAATAGTAGATAATGAATTGGAATATGTTGCTACATTCTAATGCGTTTTTCACGTCCGGTGCAAAACACCGCGTAATAATGGCATTTTAGATTTGTCGATTTGAACTAAAGTGACAAACCTAAATTACCATTTAGAAAACCGGGTGTAGAATTTATATATTTATGAAATATTTATGGCGGCTTAAATATATATAAAGCTGGAGGCTGGGCAGGGGCCGCGTTTAGTTTTGACGCCCATGCCACGGACAAACTTAGTTTTAAAAAGGTATAGAACCGAAGTATAATACACTCACCCCATCGCCATTTTGAATTTTCCACATATTTGCGCATGGTGAATCGATGGTTTTATTTAGGGATAGAGGACACTTTCACAACCAGTCTTCGAGCGATGCAAGGAGCAGTATTATAAACAAATGGATAACATTTCCCTTGTTTTTATCGTTCCTTCCGTTTACATGTATAAAATTTAGCGAGGGGGTGCCGGTTGCCACTGAAGTCTCGCCTTAAGCGTCGCAGCAGTAACACTATAACCGGCACAGGATTTAACGAGCAATTACTGTAATTGTACCGAACGTCCACATCATTATGTATTGTAGTTTTTCGCAATAAAAAGTGTGAAGTCATTAGTTTGACAACATGATGTTTATTGAGTGAAGCATTCATGATTACAGTTTAATAGCTATTGTGTCTATTTGCATGCACTTGTCCTAATTGTGATGCTAACACATGAAAACCGGTCAACCACGCTGCCATCTCACCAGGCATAGGCACAATAGCAAATCGTATTCGAGTTATGGTACGTTAAGTACGTGTGAAGGCTATCTGTTTACGAAAGACAATTCGAGTTAGAATCCCCCGGGAGACATGATACTCATGATAGAGAAAATAGACGGCAATTGCAGTTGCAGACGGCAGTTGACATGGTAAAAAAGTAGGTGTGGGAAGGAAGGCTATCCTTATCGACACCAACAGCCAGGAAAAGAGAATAATTAAGGTGGATTCTAATTCCAGTTGCTTAGGGTACAAAATATATATTTACAGTGGAAGAGAACAGATGGCTGAACGGATGGATATACTTCGATTTTATAAAAATAAATACAATTTTCTGTAAGTAATGACAAGAGAGATAAAGAAAATATGCGTTGTATGGGCCATATGGTAGCTAAGGTTGTTTTCCATACCACTAATCGTCTCATTGAGTAGATCTATGTACATTTTGTTAATTATGCAGTGCTTAAAATTAATATGCCTATTACAGGCTCGTATCTCTTTATAGCTACGTATAAAAAGACTACGTTCATTTTAAGAGATGCAATTCAAACCATATCATTATGGTTTTTATCAGTGCAATTTGGTATTGAGATAATCTGACCGTAATTATGTTTGTAAACAGCTCAAGCAGCTAAACACTGCAATAATATTTTTCACCTAGAACTAGATAAAGTCAGCGATCACGCCACGAATTATCTTCGCCTAAGTTTAAAACGTTTTCACGTAACCGAGATCTTAGTAACGATTCGATTCGATGTAACCGCTTCTCTACTGCAGTGCCATTGACATCGCAAAAGTAGGCCTATAGGTCGAAGTCAGGCAGAAAGATCGTGGTCTAGGTTTGCTATGTCTTTTTAGTATTGATGCACCGCTAGTGATGGGAAACTGGAGCAAATCCGTGTGAGTCGTGCACGCTTCCCATTGTCTCTGGTACTCGCTTACAAATAATTCTTATGCACTGTTGTGAACAGGAAATTTGTGTTCGTCTTGCGTTTTTATACAATGCATTTGCCGGTTTATCAAAATTGGAAGACAGTGTTTATTTTTCTTTTGATCAAGACGATGCAGAAGATAGAAATGTTTATGTTAGTCTAATTTAATTAAAGTTTAAATTATTTTGGGGGTTTATTTACCCACTTTCATTTTAAAACGATCCAGGCGCTTTACTTACCCGATTCTAAAAGCATTTGGAACGATTAACATTTCCAAGACGACATCTACCTAAATTATAGAGTTTGCTATTTCGTTGGTATGTTAGACCTGTATTTGAATAGAGGATTAGTTTATACATAGATTAGATATTAATTAAAGTCGGGCTCGATGACCGCACTGATTTTTTGTTTATGCATTCGATCGACTGCGCATTTTCCCGTGCCAATCGGAACAAAGATTTTCGCGTAGAAGAAATCAGTGATCTATCTCTGATCTTCATCATCTGCCTAGCCTTTTCCCAACTATGTTGGGATCAGCTTCTAGTCTCACCAGATGCACTTAAATATCTGAATTTTACATGTAGCGACTGCTTTTCCGAGGTTTATCAGACATTATCGGTCCAGTTGAGTAGGTCTAACTTCGAGAAAGAGGTCAATCGTCGAATCCGACTCGGTTGGGCTGCGTTCGAGAAGTTGCGTGGTATCTTCTCGTTCAACTTACCGCAGTGTCTCAACGCTGTGTTGCCAGTGATTACATACGGGACCGAAACGTTGTCGCTCACAATGGGCCTCACCCATTCACAAACCAACCTAGGCAAGCGCGGCTTAACCTGAAGATTAATCCGAACGGCTGTTTTTTTTTTATTGCTCTTTAACGACTTACTCACTAAAACATACATAAATATAAATCACAAACAATTTTAGGTACAGTGAATTCGTCACCTATAGAAATGCACAGCAAAATTATACAATAACAAGTCAGAATCAATTGCAGAATATAAGTTTTACAATGAACAGACAGCTGTTATTATTTAGCCTCGAGCTCTATCGATCTATCTGTGATCTTAATAATTAGTAATACTTGTGTCTCTTCCAAGACAATCGCCTGCCATGTGCGTATGCAGCATTCGTATTAACACAATAGTATTCTTGGCCGATTGGAAGTTTGTTCGTAAACGTGTCATCTGTTTTTCAAAACATCCCATCATGAATTCGTTGCGTAATGCCAACAAAGTATAGTACTTATTAAATCAATGTCGAATTTTTATATGTACATATGTTTGGGTCCAACTGCACTTGCGTAAGTAAAAATCTTTTGAATTATTTATTTACTCTTACCTTGAAAACCTGGCGATAGGGTGAAGGTTACTAGAGGTTATGCAGTTCATGACAGTTAGAATACGCAGCACTTACCTTTACATGGGATACCAATTCAATGTTCATCCTCAAATATTTATTTATTTATTTAAAAAACACAACAATATATAAACAACATACCTACAATAACAATACAATTAATAAAATAATATTATAACAATATACCTACTTACTTATGGTCAATAAATTAGATCGAAAAAAGAACTCTTTTCAGGCGGTTCATAACGCAATCGTAAGTCAAACTCAAATATAAGACTGTCAAAAACTTATCGCCCCACACTGAAAGTGTGTGGTGGGAAATCATCAAGTGACTTCTCCCGCTCTGGGCGGAGCGGAAGGGAGTGTCAGACTTGACAGACAAAAACCATCCATGTTCCTTCTTAGCCCTTTGTGTTCCAGGGCCACGGTATCTCTTTCGAACAACCCGCAGCCCTGGCAGGCATCGGCCCTCTCGGACCCCTTCCGATTTGCTGACAACTCCTTGGGGCGCGCGTGGAACACGGCCGCCCCGTCGGCACGGCCTGTCGTCATAAGACGGACGGACGGTGAGCTAGCTCATTACTCACCGTCCCCAGGACTGAAAGTGTACCTTTGGTCATAAAGTAGACATATTGAAGTAACAGTTTACATACATATTCACAATGACTGCAAGAATATTTTCTCGTAGGATGTCGAGGAAGGGACTATGGACTATGCTATGCTAGCCTTCCTCCTTGCTATTAAAAACCAATGATGATGTATATCTAAGTAAAGTAATAAGGTAGTTAAAAATATTTAATTCTCATAAAACTTATACCTAGTTTCATTGTTTATAATATCAACAATGCCCTCAGTCTCATACCCTACTTTAGGGTTAAAGTTAGCTAGGAAAAGAGTAGTTTGACACGTGGCTTGACACTTAATGTCTCAATTGTAAAGTCCATTCTCTTGAAGACGAGCAGGATTCAAAACTAAGTTATTGATTTCACTTTGCTTATTACGGATTTATTTACAGGTAACAAAGGCCCATAGATAAATTCCATAGCCTATTCGTAAATATACAAAGTATAACATTCGCATAAAACTTCTTTTTTGTGAGCGAAAGTTTCATTTGTGATTAACCTTTCTTGTTTTCAGCGACATTTTATAATCGTTATTTTTATTCTTGAAATAAGTAGGTATAACTAAACGTGTATGTCGTTGGTATCGACCAATTACATTTCGAGTTATTTGATTTTTTTTGTGTGCTTCGACAAATATTAATTTTCTGGTATTGACATTACTAGCTAAGGTACCTAATCTAGAGCTGTACCTAAATGGCCTACTGCGTCTAAATGGCCCGTGTTCAAATTACGTAAGTAATCGTTTTATTTAACACGCGTGATGTTTCAACATAGGTCGGTAATGTTTTGATTAACCCGCGGAATAGATGATAAATAGGTAACTCCACCTTTCTCTCTATCAACACAATATTCAACTACCATTCAAATTCATTTATTATTTATCACAGGTGAAAAATAGGTTCTTATAGTTATTACTTATAGGCTCTTATTATCTAAACTAATATTATAAAGAGGAAAGATTTGATTGTTTGTTTGTTTGCATTGAATAGGCTCCGAAACTACTGCTCCGATTTGAAAAAATCTTTCAGTGTTAGATAGCCCATTTATCAAGGAAGGCTATAGGCTATATATCATCACGCTACGACCAATAGGAGTGGAGCAGCAATGAAAATGTTGCGAAAACGGGAAAATGTGACGCAAACGAAGTTGCGCCGGACAGCTAGTTGTTTTATAACTACGCTTAGTTCTATTACAAGGTGCTAGTATAGGTCCTGCTGCTACTGCCTGGGGCCAAGGGCAATTCTAGTTCTTGAAGACTTTGAAGGGTACCAATTCGATTTGGATATCTACGTACTCCGCTCTGCTTGGACCGCCGCCTTTTTCGAGTGGTAATAAGCGTGACTGCTGGTCCTGGGTACAATTCCCGGGTCAGGATTTCCTAAGTAGCAGCTACGGAGTCTGGATTTGAGCCCGGTTGATGGCAATAGGGTCGCCTCCTATTACATGGGACTTGTACTGTAACTGGTAAGATGTGGGTGTACTATATTAGGTACACCTTTGCCCAACCAATTGGGTATGACAAACGTGATGTTATCTGCGTACTCAGGTATCGTAAGAAACAGCAAGATTTAGGCAACCATAAATGACTTGGACCTCTTCGAATGTAATGGGTTTATCATAAGAGGTTATCGGTAGTTCGAAGTTTGAAAATCAGGAAACTGTGGCGTCCTCAACCTTCGCTAAATAGGTTGCAGAGGTCATGTTACAGCACTGAATTCAAATCCAACTTGGTAGAAAATAATATGATCTATAAATCCTTGAAAAATACTGCAGGCCAACCTAATGCAGTATTCTTTCAAGGTTTATTATCTGCATACCCTAGGTTCAATGTTTTCCTGAAAAGAAAGCTATCCTTCGTTTAAATTGAGTCAGTTACCTTCCTACCTGGGCTAGAGTAGGTAGGTAAGTAACTACGTGGTCTGACTTCCTAGCAAAATATAGGATGGATATTTTTACAAAAGATTGTAAAAATATCGTCTGTCGTGGAATACCCATTGCACGACAGCCGATGTTTTCATATGCTCATATAAGGCTGCGGAATGAGGAAAATGTTGTGAGGAAAGGGTTGAGTATGAATGTGGATGGGTATAAGAGTAGAGGAAGACCAAGGAAACGATGGATAGACTGTGTGTGTGAAGGATGCGAAATAGTTAGAAATGAAGTATCTGATGAATAGAGAAGTATGGAAGAAGAAGACATGTTGCACCGACCCATGACGATTTAAAAAAATGATTTTTCTAGGAAAGGACAAATAATCAATGTTGATATTAAAATTAATAAGAGTAAATAAATTGCTGCTGCATTGTCGACTACAATTTTATCGATTTCTTATCGTTGCACATGCAGTACCTACAATCTGTTCATTTCATACAATATTTATATGGGAAACACGACAAACAGATAAACCTATAACACTCAGCCTTTGAGGTGTAAAATAGAAATTCTAATGGGTATATCTAACTTATGTGTTTGTGAATGAGTGACCACTCATTGCATACCGAGTTTCCTCCGAACCTCGGAAAACACGTTAGCCCCTTGGCCCCGGCTTGTAATTTGTAGATCTTTGACAGTTGTTACAGGTAGTCAGTGGCTCGAAAGTCTGATAACCAGTCTTACCAAGGGGTGTCGTATTACCCAGTACTGACTGGGTTGTGGAGGTCTGGGCCTCAAGTCTGCTATTTTTATAAACATTGTCATTCCAACACGATCCCATTGTCATTTTGCTAAAAGTTCGTAATCTGCTAAATTCATAATGGTCTGTCAAATTCTATGCCATTTCTTTCAATGAAGTGTCAGTGGTTGACCATTGTGAAGTCATAATGACGCCATTATATTAGTAGAGTAACAAACTTGTCAAAATCAACAATTATGAAATCAATTCTGACACTATTGTAATAGCAGACTTGAGGCCCAGATAGGCAGTCGCGCCATGTAAACTACTGGCATTCAGCTGCTTCCGATTAGACTGGAAACCGACCCCAACAAAGTTGGGAAAAGGCTAGGCAGATGATGATCTAACCAATGAATTCGTTTTGGGTGAAATTGGGAAAACGGACTTTAGATCAAACCTAAAATCAATACTAAAATGACTGTAACTCAGAAATAGGTTTGTAATCATTTACAGTTTAAAACGATAACTATTATTGATTCCTATACCAGTCTAGATTCTGATACTTAGATAACCTTCAGGTACAAGTACAGGTATACCTAAGTCGTACTTTCTTGACATTGAGTTCGTAAAGTGCTTTATAGAAACATTTCAGTAAGACTATTATTTTTCATAATCTAAAAGTTAGGTAATCGCCTACCTATTGATAACGATTACTTAAGTTTTAGATTGTATAAGTAGGTAGGTACCTACTACCTATTCTTAAATGATACGTAAGTATGTATTCATCTAGTTTTTTTCATTTAGGAGTACTTAAACATGATTGTGTAGGTACGAGTGTTAGGTTATGTGACGAGTTTCGAGAATCTAGACAGGTAGAAATTATGATTGTAATTTTTGTAAATTGAAATTCAGCAGTAATTAATCCAAGGAGATTTAAAAAACCACATCCTAATAAATTGTCCATTCCTTCCTAAATTTTTTATATTGCTACTAGATAGGATAGGTGATGTAAGGCTACATCACCTATCCTATCCTATCTAGTAGCAAATCCTGTCTCCCTTCTTCAAACTTGTTAAATGTTATACTGTGTACATCGACATCCTAATGTTGGTGGGAGAAATAAATAAATTTATTATTATATTATCTGTTTAGCTGATAAAATCTCCTCAGAAAAAAAACTAGAAAACTTTCAGTTGTGGAAAATATCAGCGGGAATCTCTCTTAAAAAAAAAAAAAAAAATTGTGCTGGATAATTTTCTAGTTCTCTTAGTGTAGTTTTTAGTAAATAAGTATATATTGATCTAATGGTTTTCCGGAACATTGTCGTTGATCGTTTTACCAAGCATTACAAACATTGGTTTTACGCATTCCTCAAAATGTTTAAAAACATGTGAGTTAGTGGTTGGAAGTCTAGCTTAAATCACTGTCTAGCTCGTAGCATCGCCTAGCTTTAACCATAGGTTTTAATCATCACCTACTAATACATCTAAAAATTGACGATAGCAACGGTGAAATCTAACACAAGACTGTGAAACTTCGAAGACTAGAAAGGAATATAGACTTTGTGACGCTTGAAAAGCTCATGAAAACATTATAGATTTCTAATAACGAGTCCATAGTAAAACTGCCAGCGATGTATGTACTTTAAAAAAAAAATCACTTTGTGTATTTTACAAAGATTTGGATTTACGAAGACGAAGAGAATACGGCTAGATAATCTTTTAAAATAAACGAATAAAACAGCACTATTATTATAAAAAGTGCTTATTACACTAATAGTAATACAAAATTTCCGAAATGCAGTCGTTAGATATTGACACATTTAGATATCGGTTTAATCTCCTTTTTTTATACCGCGTACCATAAAACATTTTCTTCTTGGAAAATTAGAAAATGGTAAACAGTAGACAATTACAAGAATTTTTATCGTCTTATTACTGTAGCGTTTGCCGTCAACATTTAATTTTGTTCTTAAAAGTGCAACGTAAATAATAGGGTCATGAATGCTCATGAATAAT
The DNA here is from genome assembly GCA_949152445.1 of Cerastis rubricosa. Lineage (NCBI taxonomy): Eukaryota > Metazoa > Arthropoda > Insecta > Lepidoptera > Noctuidae > Cerastis > Cerastis rubricosa. The sequence goes on from OX424547.1 coordinate 10,602,939, forward strand.
AAATTAAATAAAACCCATTTTCAACTAGACAATTAAGGCTAACTAGTCAAATTCTGAAAAACTATCGTCCGTGCTTCAATCACTAATAAAGAACCTCCATTTTAAAAGTTTATCATAAATTATTTGAAAATATCGTAATTCTGAGTGCACTGCAGCGAATTATTTAAAAAAAATTAAAGATATTTTCGGCTAGGTGAGTATTAGAAAAAAAAAATATGGAAAACCTTTGTTGCGAAAAAAATAACTTACATAATCTAACGCCTTAACGTAGCCACCCCGGTCAAGTTTACCTTTTCATACTTAAGTTCAATGTTACTTGTAAATCGTATCTTATCGCATTGAATAAAAGACTGATCAAATAACATTTATATCCTTATGTAAGCAGTTAATTCATTTGTAAATATTTGAAGATTTATAATAAACATGGAAATAAATCATTTCATTTAATTTCCACTGCGAAAAGCAGTCATATCATACCCAAAGCTAATGATTTAATCGCGGATACTCAGGTTTTATTTGTGCAACGATATAGCGACTGTATTAAATAAACTGATCTCGTCAAATAAATATACAGATCTTTATAATAAAACATAGTACTTACATGAAAACCGTGTGTGCAGTTCACTGATAAACTGATAACGTGGTGCACTAATCGAAGGCTTTCATCAAGAGCACTGATTTTATTAAATCCAGTGATGTATTGCGAGTGTTTGCACTAAAACTATGGCACAGTTTTCAGAGTGAGTTAACAGGGTGGTTGTAAGGTTTACGCGTCGATATTTTGTTCAGGAGCGAGTGGCGCGCGCGGTACGGCTTCTAGCGGGTTATTGGCAGTCGCGGGCCGGAGCTGCGTGCGCAGGCCGCGTCACGCCGTCGCTTGCCGCATATCCACTCCGCATTGACAGCCAAACACGCTGCACACACCCATCGAACCAGGTCGACGTCAATTCACGGCTTCTCTGACGACACTACGCCTATTTGAAAGGTGAATGTATACGCCATAGATACGCACCCGAGTGAAAGAATGATTGATCTAAGTACCTACAAATTTACCACTAAAAATCTGCATTTTATAAACCATGCAGCGTGATAATAAACCTACACACCATATTTCAGAAAAATACAAAATTATTAACTGAAAATGTTTTCAAGACTTTACAGCCGGAACGTTATCACCGTTGTACATTGATTCGATTTGGATAGTGACGCTCATAAATGTGCGAACACTAGATTGAATTATTTACAAACATCGACTTGTGACTTTCTTCGGTAAGACAACGGTTCATTAAATAGTGTGGGATACAGAAATAGAACGGCATGCACTACTACGATCGATAGTTTATACTGATATCACAACCCCTATGTGGCTGTTAGCTCTAGCCTCTAGGTACAAATTTAGCAAGGCTAGTTTCAGACCTATTTTATTTAGGAGTTTGGGATTCATCTAGACCTACGCGCTACCCCGTCTGACCGTCCTATCTTAACGGATAGGACGGTCAGAAGAACAGTCTGTAATCGTAAGATATTTTGTTTAATTTTTATTTGTTCTTTTTCCTTCTGCTTCTCTAACAGTTGTGCTCAATTTTCTTTACCACGCCCGTTAGTGAAAATGTAGAGGAAGATAATTAGTTTCGTGTTACTCTGGTTATTAATCATGCTTAAACTGTAATAGTTACTGTGCTGCACTCATATTCTACTAATCCTACCCGCATTTGGCACGCGCTACTGACGGATTTTCGCAGAGGCCTGCAATCTGCAATACAAAATTTCTGTTCATTTTAAGTAAATCCTAAGCACTATACTTATACCTAGAAACGTCACAAATAAAAAATATTGTAACGAAACACTACGCAAAAATTTCAAGCCTTTAAAATCGATTGTTCTAACATTCGCTCGGAAGTTTGGGTTCGATTCCTACACACCGCGCGGAGCAGTATTCGTAAACCTCACAATAATAAATTCGTTCGAGTTAATGTATGTCACAAACGTCTCGTTATTTACAGACGACGTTGTTTCGGCTAGCAGTTCCAATATCTGATACTTAGTTAAATTCTTCGGTTTGAAATATTGGAACATGTGTTCGGTGAGTCGGGGTGTATCCCGCATTCATCAAAATATCTCTACGATTGCATAAGATGCGACTAATGTCGTAATACGTTGTATCAGCTGCATTTATTTATAACGGAATACAAGGGCCGCTCTACTTAGAACTGTCACTCATCCAGACATAATATTAAACAAAGCGATTTCAATTGTAAATAACGATCTGGTATAAATTCTTTAGATTAACTACTACTTGCCTATTTATTTGTTAGTTTACAAACTACATTTCTAGTGGGTGTTATGTAACTAATAAGTAAAAAAAATCGGTAGGTAGCTCCTTCGTCGAAGTACCTAAATAGCATAAACATACATACTTTTTCAACGTTTCAGGTACTTAGCTTAGGTCATAAACTTGCGTAAGTATGAACGTAATTTGGGCGCCAGTTACACATGGGTAAGTACTTAAGTAGGTCCTATATGCATACCTGATAGTTGATAAATTATGAGGTTCAGGCGAGACAATGAGAGTCCCGTAGTTCTCTTTCTGCTTCTGGCGAAAACCAACAATTTGGAATGGACACCTGGATTCAATTTACTGACAGAACGATATCTTGGACTCTTTTGAAAATCCGTCAAGTTCATGTCTTAAAAATTCTATGTAGTGGATATTTGACTTATAACCTATTAATATCGTGCAAAGGTCTCCCCTCTCTCTCTTTTCCTACTCTCTTTTATTGTTTCTCTTTCTACTTGATTATAAAAATAAAGTAGGGCCAAGGCGTATTTCAAGTTGCACACGCACGATGGGGACTGTGTGTGCTAGACTGCTAGTCCTCTCAAGAGCTGATAAGGTCAATGAATATCAATGGGCCTCAGTTAAACGATTCAACTTTCACGGAAGATTGGAACGAGAAATGAAATTAATCTGTAAAGCAAACCTGAAAGGGGGAAATGGGCCAATAAGCCCGATATGGAGTGGAGACCACGGGTAGCACGGAGGAATGTGGGAGGACAACCGACTAAGTGGACAGACGATCTTATTGGGTAAAATGACCGGAAGAAACTGGATAGCCGTGTCTCAAAGCCGTCAAAAATGTAGAGATTCAGAGGAAACCTAGACTCAACACTCGGTGGCTTAAGGTTGAAGAAGAAGAGAACCCCAGATACGTCCTCGGTTGGTAGAAAAACAGTAGAGGGGTACTCGTACCGTCTACGCATTTTCTAAGAGAAGACCTAAGACGACCCACTGACCGACTTTTGTTGCCGACTGTCCTATGTAGATTACTAGGCAAGGTGAACCTTTTGTCGACGTTTTATAAGTGCCCATGTAGGCCTATATAAAATAAAATATTTTGATTTTGAACAACGGTTTATATGAAATTATTTCACCTTGATTTTACCTAATTACCATGCAAGTTAAACATGCTATTAACGAGCCTGTAGAGGTAACGTTAATGCCATGAAAATAATGTACCTACCTACTACCTACCTGTATTTATGTACATAATACTTTACATTGCTTGTTTGCTTATCGCTTCAACATGTTGATAAAAACAGTTTTCAATAAACTTTTACACTGTAAGTTATCCTTATCAATCCTTGAAACACTTACGCAGTTGATAAAACCTACTCACGGACAACGGTGTCCTTTAGCAGCCACTGCAGAACTTAGCTATTTAAGGCTCTTGATTTTAGGTCTTTAATATAACAACAACAAAAAAAAAATACTCTTGTCCAATATATTTACTTCGGGTCGCACGATCGCCGCAATGTTTCTTTACCATTCTCCTCATTTCTTCATAATAGCGTTTCGATGAAAATCTAAATTAAATCGGCCCAACATTTGGCGCAGGTCAATCATGGCAGCTGATGTCTAGGTGGAAGATTCTCTCCAGTGAGATGTCCCGTTATCATTCGCTCTCTTTTCATGCATTCCTAACTCAATCCTTTTTATTTTTCTTTGACTGTCTTCTCTCAGATCTTCCACATTCTCTGCGACACGAAGAACACCTTTTCAGTCGTCGGTCCCTACTTTTTTCATGAAGTAGGTAGGTACTTACCTACTGGCTGCAGCGTAATGTTTGTCGATAATGAGACACAGGCGAGTCATGCTTGAACTGTAATCGGGTAACTGGTAACTGGCAATCAGCCCGCATAGGTAGGTCGGTATCTGTCAGGTACAAATGATGATAGTATTGACTTTAGTTTTATTTTATTTTAGTGTCGCATCCGCAATATATGTTTTAGGTGCAGTTTGCTCGTGGTCATACTAGTTTGTCATAGCACAATAATGTCATATAACAAGATATACATGTTCTCGTGGTCATACTCTTATTACTGCACACGCCTATGATGAAAACAAATACTACCTAGACTAGACTAGAAAAGCGATCCCCGGTGTCTATTATGCGTCTAATAAACGTTATTATAACGCAAAAAGAAAAACACAGGTGATGAAGCTAAACTCGCAAAGAGAGCATTGACTGTGACAATTTCTTAATGAATTGCTAAATGGAACTTACACAGGGAGAACTAATCAATAGGTTTCTTTTTAGAAAATCTTGAATTTTTTCTATTACAAATAAATAAAATTGAAGTGTTTGTTTGTAATATTAAAACGGCTTTTTACTACATGCATATGAATGAATATACGGTACTTATACCAAAACAACATTTTTGACTGTCTGTCTGTTTGTTCCGGCTAATGACGGGACTTTCATTGGCAGATAGCTGATGTAATAAGGAGTAACCTAAAGGCTACTTCTATTTTAGGAAAAATATAAAATTATCATAAGAAAACTAAATAATATTTTTGTTAAATTCGACGAAGTCGCGGGCACAGCTAGTTATGACTAAATACGAAGTTCTGTCTAATTCCTTTTAGCTCTTCATTTTTTTTTCTAGTAGTCCAGCATTTCTGTTCTTCACAGAATGTGCAGAAATAAGAGTATGACCACGAGAACATCAATGTACATTAGGGTTGTGAAAAAATAATCGAATATGGTAAAAATCGATTTCTCCCCAAAAATAATCGATTTTTATAACCGATTTTTAGATTACGAAATATCGATTGTAAATCGATTTTTGTTTTTGCACTGCCGATTAATTTTCCTCCGGCACCCACCGAGTCCACCGACATTTAGTCTGGACTTTGGAACCAGAATTACTATTAGGTCCATCACTGTAGCATTATACATCTGTGCGTCTACAAGGCAGCATGTTAAGTGTTTTTTACTCTTGTATTTAGTTGTTTTTAATTAACGATGTCAATGACCAAAAGGCCGATGAGCAGTTGGCGTCAATATTTTAGTATTGACAATTAATCTGGCAAAGCTCAATGTAAATATTGCCCTATCATCATCATCTCTGCCGAAAAACGTCCACTGCTGGGCATAGGCCTCCCCCAACGCCACATTGACATAAGGGGGGGTTTTTCCATAATCGCCACGCTTGGCAGGCGGGTTGGCGATCGCAGTACGGTTGTTACAAAAGTACAGAGAACGCTGCTGCCCATTCTCTGGCAAGTCCCTTAGTCGCCTCTTACGACACCCACGGGAAGATAAACACAACATACAATCAACAGATAAACATAACACGATGGAACTGCGGCGCAGTTCCATCGTGGTCATACTGCGGTTTTAGGTATAGCCTACAATTTGCACGAGAGGGTCCCCGCTTCATATATGAATGTTTAATTTCAACACCTGGTTTCCCGTTTCAGGAAGGCAAGTACGCAATCTACTGCTAAAAATCCCGAGAGGGATTAGTATTAGTACTAAAGTTTCGGTTCAATCATGAGCCAATGGAGAAATTGCGGACACTGGCGGATATTTCAATAGGTAATATCCGTCAGAAATGAATAAAGATTTGCGTTAGAATTTAAGTATAAAATTGGGCGCTCGTGCATCCTCGAACTCGCGCAAGGTGGACGCTATTTCTGCGTCGAATTTTTTGAGCAATACTTATTACTCACAAACGTAACAGTTTCCAAACCTTATCGTCGACCTAGAGTGGATCGTAGAAATAAATGGATTCATAGATTCATAGGCGGTGAGAAGGATTTGCGTGGGATCTAACATTAAACAAAGATGTATAATTAATTAAGAAGTTTATTACTGTCCCCAAAATGCAAGAAATACAAAAAGCTTATCTACCACAATACCTAGACTTGAAATAAATTATTGTGACACTACTTCTGCCTCAACATTACATGGTGCATACAGTGAGTGGCTAAGACATTATTTACCAAATTATTTACATACCATTCATTATATCGGTAATATATATTTATACAAGCCTGAAGCCTAGGCACTACTAAATACTTCATAAATGTTTGCACCTAAAAGTTTTAATTTGTCATTTAGAGTGAGCTGCTGTGTCAATAGATCTGGAATGTTTGTGTTACCCTTGCATGTGTTCTTGTTGATGAGTTCATTTATAACAGGCAACAGTTTGACAAAGTGAATCTCTACCTTATTAACATCTACAAAAGAGTCAGGAGTTGCTCCTAGCTTTAAGGCTCCATTTGTGATTACATGATCAACATTTAATTCCAAATGATTCTTGGTAGTTGGTGCTCCTGATTTAGTTACAAATAAGTTGGCTACTTCATCAGTTACAGAAGAGAAACTGCGACTCACAGATGACATAGCAATAGACCTGACTTCATCACTTTCCAAAATGTCCATAGTCTCTTTTACAATGGTGTCTAACTTAGCTCCACTGACCTCTGCATGGCCTACTAAATAGTGCACCATCTTTTTCACAGGGTCACCCTCTGTGGAGTCTGTGCACAAAGCAGTTTGTATTGACCAGAATATTTGCTCCACCTCCTGCAGTGTCATCTTCTTCTTTAAAGATACTGGTTCAACAACCTTCTTTACAACAGTCTCTATCTGTTTGACCAAGTCTTCAACCCCTCCATCTACAAAGTGGTGACATAAAGACAAGTACTTGGCCTGTAATTCTCCATCAATCAGAGAATCTTCATCATGGACTGAATCTCTATACAGATAGCCACCAATAATGTTAAGTTGCACTCGTAGTATAACTTGTAATATACTCAGTGCATACACAAGGACACATATTCTTGTAAATATCATCATTTTCAACTGTTCCCATAATGCTAATTTGTTGTCTGGATTCTCTTGCAATTTTTGAACTATTTCTTCCGTGTTTAAAACACTTAGAATGCTTTCTGTCACAATTTTTGAAAGTGATAGAATGGTTTGATTACATGTGCGTTCTGTGCTCTCAAAGTGTTGCTTTTTACGAGTCATCTCAAAGAATCTTTTGGCTTCTTTTTCCTGCCATTCTCGTAATTTTCTTTGAGCATAGCTTGTCAATAGGTAAACTCCACCAAATACAGCACCCGTCACAATAAACTTCCTCTTGTGACGGCGCAAGAAGTCCTTAATGCCGTCTAACATATTGCTTACTATACTGTATACTTAATTTATTGGAATAAAAGAGGAGCGTCAGAACGGTACTTAGTTGTGTTCATAAGACGCTTGGTGATGAATGTTGTAGCATCAATGAACCTTTCCACACAGTTCATGATGCACACCTCAGTTTTGGAGTCCAAGCGGCTAGAAGGACTACCCATACAAGTGTCCCAGCATGTGTCCGTCAGCCCATGAACAAGAACCTGCAAAGGAGAACAAAATACAATTAAGTATTTGTATAAATTTATTTTAATTAAAAAACATGATTATCTAATCTATCTGCAGTGTTCTTTATGCACATTTGGCTACAAAATTACATTTACATAACTAGTAACACAAGCCATATTCTATGATAAATTCGAGTTTTATCAATAGTTGCTATCATTTTAAACTCAAGGTTTATGGCTGAGATAATAATATTAAACCATACTGAAGTTACTGCTTCATTTTTACCTTCTTACCAATGTATTAATTATTATAACAATAGAGCATGTTAATTAGTTAAAACTGAGCAAGGTTCGGTCAAAGGTCGATGTAAACCTGTGTGACTTGGGTACCTGTGATAATCGATGCAAGCTTGGTGGTGAGGCCATCTTCTCATCAATCTTGGCATCAACCCTTTAGCTAGTAACTAACACAGCAATGATGAATGTAATATTCACCTGGAAACGTTGCTTCTGCGTTTCAGCGAGGATGAAGTTTTCTAACTGTGGATCCTTCTCCAATTGTGTTTCAACCATAATCAGTGGTTGATAAGAAAGGTAATAGCACTTTTACATAAACTGAAACTATTTTGTTTACTATTTTATTTGCAGCTCACTTAAAAATAAAGTAGCAATGCAGGATTATGGTAGCTGAGAACAGAGAAAAAATAATTTCATATTTTACGGAGAAACGTGAACAATAGTTTAGTATTGCCAAGCTAAGCTTTTTTTTCCAAATAATCACCGACAGTTTGCTTTCAACCTTTCAACTGTCAGTTTTTTTTATTTGCAATGGTTATAGTATTCCGCGATTGCTCCGACTCCGCTTTAGGGATGGCGAATGTTATATTTTTTTGTTAATTAATTTAAAAAACATTCATTCATTTTTATTCGTTACATAAAGAAATAAACCAATATATTTTTTCGTTTTTTGAGTAATGGTAGATAGTAGTTAACATTTCCATGCTTGAATTTTTGTTGAAAGGAACGTATTATTTATTATAATAAAGGAACGCAACAAAATATTGTTCCTGCTTTGTCCGCGCGTCCGTTGCGCTGGTGTGTTACATGTTAAAAGAATGTTAAAAGAATGTTTAAAGAAAAATATCTGTCATGGCCTCCTCTCTTGCTCGTAATAAAAATCACGTCGTGCCTAAATGCAGTATTTGATCCAAACCACAACGAAGACCACAAGCATCACCTCATCCAACAATGTTAACACTCTATTTGAAAACTAATAACTTATACCACGGGTGTCACTAGTGTCGTTTGACTCACATAAACAGTTTTAGTAGTCAAACAAATAAAACTTATTTTCAAAACACTTAAGACGGTATCTGCCAAAAATTTCGAATTGTTTTGTAATCGGTTAGTATAATAATGGGAATTTTCATCAATTAAACAAATAAGACAAAAGTCAAGAATTTTACAGCTCTTAAAATCGAAGATATATTTCTTTTACTTCAGCATAGCTATTCACAAACCCGTCAATCGAAACCGAATGAATCATAGACACTGATCGATTATAACCGCACCGCGACCGAACGGTTATCAAAATGCGATTCACAGATCCGGGCGGTAAGGTTTTTTTTTAAAATTTTAAAAATGATGTTTAAAGGGTTCGTTACAAAATGGTAGGAAATAGAAACTGGTGGTAGAAAATATAAAGTGGCAAATAAATTAATTTTACTAGGGATTTTGTTATGTACGGCTATAGAATCTACATTTAGTATTCCTATATAATACAAAACAGCAAACACTGATTGTTTTTTTAAATGAGTTCACCAGATTTTTATCAAACTTGCTTTGTAAACTGTTTAATGTCAAGGTCAAACCGGCAATTTCAATAATAAGTTAATAACCTCAAACTCAAAAGTTTTCAAAAGTGTTTTGTGCTAAACTAGGGTTTAATTAAACACATATTGAAAAAGAAATGGGTGTAAGTATTTTACTAGTATATAAAACATCATCCTTTTTCATACTTATCACTTACAAAACGTAATTGACATTGGATATTTTCAGAAAAGTGAAAAAGAAACAATCTTTGCGTTCACGCAGGGGCATGAGGACTTAGCCCGGGGCCGTTTCTCAGGACTGGATGCGGCCTGTGCCAAAAAAAATACCTAACAGAAGAGCCCTAGCAATCAAGAAGCCGCCCAGACCCGCTTCATGCTATCCTCGCACGGCACGCAGCAGCAAATTGAAGATGTCGCAATTGGAATGCATAGCATCGAAGCTATCCTTCACCAAATTGCAGCCTGAAATTTGATTGTTTCTGGAGGAAGGATAAGGTTTGGAAATAAATGATACACAAGTAATTTTTAAAATAATCTATTTAATAGAACTTAACTAACATACCATAACGTATTTTTAAAATAATCTATTTAATATAACTTAAGTAACGTAATAACGTAACTTAATTTGCCATCTTGCTCAATTCCTGAACCCATGATTATTTCTGTAAGTGGTTGGTTCTCCAACTCAATTTCTTTGGGTTCAGGCAAGCGGCCCCATATACACTTGTTATGCAGAACTGCACATGCCTTGGTGGTGCATCCCACTTTAGAACGGCTGTATTCAAGCACCTAAAGCACCCTTTCTACATCTTGAAGTAACTCATGACACAGAATCTTGTGTGCAGTTCTGTGTACCACGCTTCCAAGTAAATTGGCTCAGCATTAAGAATCGGGGCGAGAATCCAAGGCTCCAGAATCTCCTGGAAACATTAAATTCTAATTAAGTATTTATTTTTCAACATGAATGTTTATCATTATTGTTACAGTTACTGACCTAGAAGCTAGCAAGATGTAGCGGCAGAACATGTGTCCCGTCCACATATCCTAAACCACCAGCGAACCCGAACCTGCTGTATTTCCTGAAAATAAACATTTTAATTGTACAATAAATAGATGTTTTTCTTCTTGTACACTGCAATTTATTGTAACAGCTCATTGACAATTTCATAATTAAGTTGTTCTTGTATCTTTTAAAATTATGGTGACTCTAGTATAAAGAAACAAATATGTGACTGATGTTATATTTTTACATTACACTATTTGAATCTCCTAAAGTAGAAGTTCCTGTTTGACTGTGACCTGTGTTGACTTATATTGTACTATACCAATAAATTGTCCTCATGTAAAGAAAGTATATTTTGTTTTTTTTTTACTATGAAATGTGTGTATTAATATTAATAAATAAAAATCAATATAATCTGTGATTGTTGTAATCTCTTAATTTAATAAAGGATATTTCTAACCTTTGTAAATTTTGTTGCCTTTCATTTACTTGGCAAGGGAATTGAACACACTTGTGCAGTATTTAGTGTCATTGTGGTCTCCGTTATGGCTCTGGAAATAGATGCCTGGCTCAAGCTTACGAAGGCATCCCTTCCGTCAGTTTTCTGGCAACTGCTTTGGCCATGAAAGTGTAGGCAGCTAACACCTAAAATAAAAGTAAGTAGTAGTAAATAAATAAGCATGTCAGATGATATTGGATTCACGTTTGTATTATATGTATGTATACTAGGGTTACTACTTTGTTACAATTATTGGTTTACCTAAATCCAGGGAGGGTCTAGGTAAACCTTAGCCACACTAAGGCAGTACCTACTACATAGAGGTAGGGTTATAGGGATGAGTTTATCAGTAACAGTATAGTTTGTGCCTGATTGGATAATAACAAATGTGGGTGAATAATGACTCCTCGTCGTATACCTTCTCGACCGTGATGTTAATGTGATGACTTTCATTACTTATGTACTTTATATTTAAATATTACTTACTTTGAGTTCAATAGGGGATTGCGCCTGATGAATGCACGCTTGGTAAATACGGCTTTATTTCCACATCTAAGCTACGGACCATGTCAGGCCTGTACACGGACTGGAAACGCGGGTCAGCAAATGGATCCATCATGTCTCGTATTCTTCGATGAAGAGATAATGTCTCCAGCCTCTGTTGTTTTGCGGCACGCCGACGGTCTCAGGATTGCACAATCACGAACTCCATCTACCCAAATAATTAACATCAAACTCGTGAACAAACTTTTATGTTACGTACTTATGTAACCACTTAAACTTGTGTAAATCTTTAAGTAATAGTCAAAACAATAGTTTTTCTATCTATACAATATATACACTTACTTCATACACTGCTTAAATTAGTTTAAAGTGCTTTTAATTTTCATTCGACTTCACTCTCTACTGCAAATAGCTGTCGGTAAATTAATGTCTTCAAAACCAAATTACAAACGAATAGAAACGTCAAAATTGGTCAACATTCATCGGTATCGGTTTTGTGAATAGCGTTTGGAAGACTTGATCGATTGCACGATCATTCGATTAGATTAGTTGTCCAATCGAGTGGTTGTGAATAGCTATGCAGAAGTGTGAAGATTCTTGTACTATCAATTTTATACCGCTGAAGTATCGGGAAGTTTAAACTAAGAAATTTTACTTCGATAACATCATTTACCAATGACACCCTACTGACCCTACCAATTCCAACATTTTATCAACGATATTTTTGAACAGTGATAAAATCCCCTAAAAGATCCATGTAGCACTGTTTACTTTATGTTGCTATATTGTCTATCTAAAGTGTCCGGAGTTAGGGGTAGGGCCAATTTTGGAAGTCAGCAATTTTATCTAACAAGTACTCCCAGAAATGCATGTTTCAAGATTTGAGAATACACTCGAGTACAGCCAAATAAATTATTTTAGCCTCTTTGTCTTGAATGTATCATAGGTGCTTGTGTTACCTTATTCCTCTATGGTTAGATGGTGTTGTACCTCTTAAAGGATGGACGGAAAATTAATCGATATATTGTCGATAAAATTTTAATGTCATAATGTGTCAGAACCTCTCTAAATGAGTAGTGGATATTTTCATGTTTTGTGATTGTTGAGTTTATTCTTGGATTTAAAAATTCTAATTCGTTTGTTTACCGGAGTAAATTTTTTGGTGTTGATAATGGCTCAAATTAACCATTGGAAGATGTTAACAGACTGTGATTTGAATGGTTACACTCTTATTATACCAAGTGTGGCTGTTGGAAATGTTGGACAACTAGCTTGTGATTTAGTTATTTCTTCTCTAAAGATGAGAAAGATTGGATTTGTTTATAGTCCTGCCCTTATACCCATATTGGGGTACGATCCTTACAAAATTGAATCAAACGATTTATCTGGTTCCTGTGAACTTTATCAATGTGCTGATAGAAAAGTTATTATTCTGCTACTAAGAGCACCACTAGTAACTAAGTATGGAAAGAAATTCCTAACTGAAGTGGTGGATAAATTTAAGGGTGAAAATATAAAGGATATAATAATTCTAACCAGTAGTTTTGCTCATGAGAGGAAGCATATAATGACATCTCCATTCCGATTTGCGGTCAATGAATTATGTCCCCACACAAGCAAGCTGAGAACCTTAGATTGGGTAGAACATGAGTCCACAGGCGAGACAGTTAAAATACTTGGAGGAGGGTTTGCATCTCTACTGTTTGAAATCATCAAGGAGAAATCTGTTCCATGCTTAGTTCTGTACAAGTTTGTGTCTGAGGGAGACAACATCCCGGACTCATATGAAATGGTACAGTACCTCAACACTGTGGTCCCACTGTTTGACAACCCAGACTTTAACTCACAACTAATCCATCCAGTGTCATGGAACCTCATGTTTGGTGGACCGCCACCAATAGATATTTATTAATTACTAATTTTATATAACATAATATTATTGTCTTTTATACAAATAATAAATGTTGGAAAATATTGTTCTGGTTATTACTGTTTTTTATTTTATGCCCATTGAATATAGGAATTTATCAATTGCATCATTCCATTTTAAATGAATAAGTTCATAATGCCATGTATAGTCAAATGCACGTATATGGTTACAATCATTGGGATTCAACCACAATACAATCCACTCACAGAATGTTCTTTATATTTTTGGTCTTACATGGGTGTTGGCACTTTAAGTGATCAAACAGTAGGCTTAAAAGGGCTGGAGTCATGTTCAGGGCGGATTATTATTTGACACAGTCGGGGAACAATATCGAATATAAATTATGTAGATGTAATTCGGGAAATGCTGCTCTATTTAAACCGAAGACGTAGAGCCGACCCAAACACATACAGCGAGTCAGCGACGGTTGATACCAAACAGAGAATGCCGATCGGTAAGAGCCGAATATGTGTAATTATCATAGATCGGAGTAGGTAGATTGAATTCGGGTCATTGATCCGAAACGTATATATTAATATGGACATTCCTCCGGAATTGGTTGATTTGATTGAAATTTAAGTGCAACAAGTTATAAAAAGTTGTGGCCATAAAAAGGCAAAAAATAAAAATAATTTTAATGCTTCGATCGGAATTCGATTGTTTTTATTATTCAACAGATAAATAATAAATTAATTTAGTTTTGAAACCTTCCTTTAAATTTTTGAATTGAGTAGTAATAAATATCACATTAACAATATTTAAATGAATCCGAAAATACCGGAATTACTTTCCGGAAAAATCAATCTTAGGTAGATTAATTTTTAGTCACTGGTAATTATTGCTTAGGGTCGGCTTTGTTGTAAAAAAAAAACATATCTTAATCGGTTGTGCCGACCCAAACTTGTCTGCAGCATCTCAAACAAAACACAAATCAAAACACGTACTTTGATCGTTGAGTTGCGTACACAAAGTTCATTATTACCCAACTAGATGGCGCCACAGGTTTGTAAAAAGCATGAAATTGTGATGTATAATCGTCATCGCAGTATTAGTCATGATCTTCAAGAGGATGAGTTGACGGTTTGTTACGAGCATAGATCGGAGTAGGTAGATTGATTGTTGGTTTGTACCACCAATGCACACAGAAAGAATAACATGGATAAGACATTTTTCCGGAAAGTATTTCCGGTATTTTCGGATTCACTTAAATATTGTTAATGTTGGTAGTGATATTATTAGTACTCAATTGAAAATTTACAGGAAGGTATCAAAACTAAATAAATTTATTTTTTATCTGTTGAATTATAAAAACAATCGAATTCCGATTGAAGCATTAACACTTATTTTTATTTTTTGCTTTTTTTATGGCTACAACTTTTTATAAATTGTTGCACTTAAAGTTCAATCAAATCAACCAATTCCGGAGGAATGTCCACATTAATATATACCTTTCGGATCTATGACCCCAATTCAATCTACACTCCGATCTATGGTTATAAGGCTTGACCAAAATGTACCTAACCTTAACCAATAGCTACATGCCTAAAACCACCACTGATGTGGCTTTTCGTCTGTGATAAATTTAAGTTTTAAACAGCTACCTACGTCTTCAATGCTGTTTTTTCTCTTTTTTCTACCTTTTAAAGTTACAAACAAATTTCAGTGAAAGTCGAGAAGTCTTACTGGGTGATGGCTAGTGAACCTATATTTATAATTATTCATTGGTTTTCGCCTTACTTAATTTATTTATAGGGTTCCGTACCTGAAAAGGGAAAACGGAACCCTAATAGGTTCACTTCGTCGTCTGTCTGCCCTTTTTCGTAATGTAATAAAGTAGATATACCTAAACAAATAGGCCTTTGACCTGAAGAAAAAATCAAGCTTTTTAATCAACGCAAGAAAAACTTTGGCCATTTAACACGAAATTCGGTCTTACAGCTCAATTAAAGGAAAACATCGTACAATCATTAATTTTGTAGATAAATCACATTAAAAGAAATATTCCTGCGATTACAAATTTATACTTATTTGCAGTTGAATAATTAAACGTGACGTTTACAGATGTATGGGAGAGTACTACGAGTATTTTAACTGCAATATTAAATTTGTTCTTCAATCCGACTCATCTTTTGTGATGAGCTTAAGAACTTGAATCTTTGAGCCGATTTCCATGATGAACAAACCATCAACATAGGTACAAGTTTGTAAGGAACCCTCTGTGAGCGTGTCAGACTCGCACTTGCCCGGTTTTTTAGATATACCTACAGTTAATGAAGTAATTTAGTTTCATAACCTAGTCCATAGGTGGAATAAAAATGGCGGTGCTATACCTACATCTTTTTTTACGCAAGTTATGTTGGAATAAAATGAAAAAAGAAACAATACGATTTAGCTTTCAAGTTTATACTTATATACCTACGCATATTTTCCAAATACAGTAGGTTTAAAGTCATTATTCCTGCGGGTGCTTCTGAGGGACGCTTGTTTTAATTAATTAGATCACGACCACGATTACCTACAGGATGTTGGATATAAACTTTAAAAAAATTCAAACCGGATTGTATTATAAGACGGTATGCAGTTGGTTCTCGACGTTCGCTTAGTAAATATCGCAATATTAATATGTTTAGACATATTAATATTGTACACAAGTGGCGAATTTGTATTTTAATAAGTACAGACAGAGGTAGTGTGTATCTGCTTACAGGAATATAAGGTACAGACGCCAGCACATCAAGCTACTAAAATCTGTCAAATTTCTTTAATAATATAGTTCAAGGTTGATTGGGAAAATTTTACAGTTTCGGGCAGTTTGACCTACTGGCGTCTGTACCTACTTTTTGTTTTTACGTGTGGGAATTCATCAAATGACCCCTCCTGCTCTGGGCGGAGAGGAAGGGAGTGTCAGATTTCTACTGACTAAAACCCATCCATGTTCCTTCGTAGCCCTTTGTGTTCCAGGGCCACGGTATCTCTTTCGAAGAGTCCCACAGCCCTGGCAGGCATCGCCTCTCTCGGACCCCTTCCGATTTACTGACATCTCCTTGAGGCGCGCGTGGACACACGAACACGAACTCGCCGTTGGCGAGTTACCTTCAAGTTTGTTAGGTGGGTATACCTACCTACTTAGTTCATATTCATCACCTACCTACCTAAGTCAAAAAGGCTAGTTAAAAACAACTCGCCATATTGCTGTCTATTACCTATGGGAAGCCTTTAGATTTTTTTCCAAGTTCTGCAACAGTAACGTATACACCGCCTTTTAAATTGACGAAACTCGGAAAGGGTTAAATGACATCATTTTCACTTTCAGTGAAACATTTTAAATACGGTAGCATCCATCTTAAATTGTTTTATGTCTGTTTAAACAACAGTTCACGAAAGTACCTACAATGTTTGTACGCAAAACTAAACAGCTTAACAAGAGCAGTAAACCCATATTTGTAGGCTCCAACTTTATAACTGCTACACATATAATAATGAAAGTAATTGCAGTTGGATATCACATGGCCATTAAGCGTATGTTGGAACTTGGGTTGCCAGCGAATAATTGTTAGGCGGTGGGAGATTATATTACCTTCTGTAGGGACGTATGGACCCGAGTAATTATAGAGATTGGTTACTCTAAATATAGAGTTGACTAAAACAGTACTTCCAAAGCGGAAAATAGAGTTTGAATAGACTCCGGACACGGGTTTGCCTAAGAAGAACCAGTAAAGGTGGAGATTCATAGATTGTGGTGTTGCCCCACAAACGATGGGTCACTTGATATCGTGTTCTGCCTGTCCTGTTGTTTGCACATCAAAGGAGCTGCTGGATTCTACCGAAAGTGCCAAACTCGTCGCCAAATTTTGGGCTGAATTAATTTAAACTGTCATCGACACTCTTAAGAAAAAAGGGAAAATGATGACAATCCTAACTACAGCAGGTAAATACTTTCCACCCCAATTACAGTGACAGGTATACCTAACGAACCCACAATGCATAATTTACACAAAATACCTCCTATTTACAAACTGAACAGATTCTCTTTATTAATAAAGTCCAAATAGAAACTCGTCATAATTTCATGGCGATTTATATTTACGGCGTCACACAGCAATACAATTTAACTTTACGTCCGTTCCCGACTCTAACAATGAGTGCCGGTTGTCGGTATTTTCACCCACTTTGACATTAGGGCCAGCTAAACGACTTAATTGAAATAGAAGCATGGGCGTATTCAACAGAGCCCACGTAATTATGGTAAAATGGAAAAAAAAATAACGACATTTGCCTTCATTCGCGATGACTGTATTTTGAAATGGAAATCCTTCGTGAATTGCGTAACGTAATATTATATTTTCGTTTCGTTTAAATATTCATTTGAGCTGTCAATTACACTTTATAGCGTTGTAACAAAATCACCATCGGTTATGACTAGGTCTTTCATCTCTGTGATAATCTAATATTGCTTCGTAACGTAATATTCTTCTGTGGGGTTAAGGGACACCTACAAAGTACCTACTTTGAAGATAAGATCTCTAAGTTAGGCACAAGAAGTGCCTGGAGACAAAAATGTAATAGAAGCTATTGTGCGAAACAACATTTTCTGTTTTCATATTAAAACTTATCTCGAAGTACGCACTTTTTCAACGCACCGCAGTAAACAAAAACTTGGTAAGAGCGAACAATATAAATGTGTGAAAATAAAGTGTGTTAGAGAAGGGCCGGTACCCTCAGCGGGCCACCCAGCGAGCGCTAAAGTGTTATAAATCGCCTGTTATCGCCTCCGAGCAATAACTACTTTATGGCGCTATAAAGACAACGCAACCTTATCTATCACAGAATAGACCAAGAGATTTTCCTTAGAAGATTGAAAAAAAAGAAAGGTTTCACGAAAAAACTAAGCCATTTTGCTTTTAGTTAATCTCCTCATTAGGATTTCGTAAGTATTATAGGTACATTTTTGGTACGTAAAAGCGGCACTAATGGATTATGGGATGATTTAGACGAGGATTTAGTAGAAGCCGTCCGTATAACATCTTAGAAGATCTAAGTATTCGCTTTCATTTATTATAGTCAACATCATCATCATCATTTCAGCCTAAAAGACGTCCACTGTGGGACATAGGCCTCCCCCAAGTGTCGCCACATAGACATTTAGGGGGTTTTGCCATAATCGCCACGCTTGGCAGACGGGTTGGCGATCGCAGTACGGTTGTTACAAAAACACAGAGTACGCTGCTGCCCATTCTCTGGCAAATCCCTTAGTCGCCTCTTACGACACCCACGGGAAGAAATGGGATGGTGCTAGTCTTTACGTCCGTCACCATACAGAGCATTTATTTATTATTATAAATATATTATTATTAATTTATATTTCATTTATTATAGTAGATGACTCCATTTGGCCAGGCCTACGAAATACTTACAACCAGTCTCCATCGCTACGAAAATGAAGGTACGTCTGCTACGAGTGGCTACGAGCTACGAGTATAATATTCAAATGGCAGAGCTACGTACGTAGCGTCTGTATTAATAACTGTAGCGTAACACTCCACGTTCTATTTACCTCGAACGGCGGCTTGTCGCTTTATCCCGCCATAATCGAATTTTGCCCTTTGGAATTGGAAATTGTTTATGTATAACTATGGCTGTCGAATAAATAAAATGGGTCACGTCGCGGTTGCGTGACGTGAACGTGTTCCAAATAAATATCCAAGTTGTGTATTTTGTTGATGAATGGCGATTGTAGTATTTAGTGGCACAAATAAACAAGACTTGAAAGTCAATACCGCTGTTGTGCCACATTTTGGGGCTCCATTCAAAATTTAACAAACGAATTTGAAGAAGTTACGTAAATAATAGGAAAGCAGGTGCCTGTTTCGAAGTATAGTTTGGCAAGTAGGCGGTGTCATTTCTTAGAAATCAAGTATTACATTTTACTCAAAACATCAATTTAAACAGGAAAATAAACATTTACATGACAATGTTTAGGTAATATCAAGGCAAAACAAATAAATTATATTTGCCCGTTTATTAAATTCACAAAATTTCCGGTGGGGCGAAATATTCACATTCCTAAAAGCTTTATTGCCAAAAAAAGGGTCGCTTGTTTACGGAGTCCCAGTAAACCGGGTAAAGTCTTCATTTTTAAAACAAAGGGGTTCCGGGCGCTGGAGCGTGCGTTTATCTCGCGGGACTCGAATCAATTAAACATTCTCGTGACCCGTTCGTATCCACTTACCACTCTATAGGGATGTAAGTTAAGAGTCGCATTGGTCGATCGCCAGTTAAGGTACGATTATCGAGGTCTGTCCGTGGATGGGTCCCGTGCCTCGGTAAGCACGTTATGCCATTGGTCCCGGCAATTGTGCATCTTTGACAGTCGTTACGAGTAGTTAGAACACTAAAATTTGACAATCAGTCTTACCAACAGGTATCGTATTATCCAGTAGTTCAGGCAGTCGCTATTTGTAAAATACTGGTATTCAGCTGCATCCGGTTAGACTGGAAGCCGACCCAATATAGTTAATAAGGGTTGTAAGAGTGTAGATATATCATAGGACCTCACGTAGACGGACTCGCAGGATAATAGTTTCTACAGTCAAAATTGATCGCGAAGTGCGATGCGATTTCAATCAAAAGTTCCAGCGAGCGATATTGCGACAGTTGCAACATGCTCACACATTTGACAACTTATACCGTACTAGCTCCGCCCTGTGGTTTCACCCGCCGTTTCTCATTTTGCTCCTAAGGGTCGATGCGTGATATTAAATCATCATCATTCATCATTTCAGCCGAAAGACGTCCACTGCTGGACATAGGCCTCCCCCAAGTGTCGCCACATTGATCGGTCCCGTGCGACTCGCATCCAGCGGATCCCCGAAACCTTCACCAGGTCATCGGTCCACCTAGTGGGAGGCCTTCCAACGCATCGTCTCCCGGTTCGCGGTCGCCATTCCAGAACTTTTCGGCCCCATCGGCCATCTGTTCTGCGAGCAATGTGCCCTGCCCACTGCCACTTAAGTCTGGCAATTCTTCGGGCAACGTCGGTAACCTTGGTTCTCTTGCGGATGTCCTCATTTCTGATTTGATCACGCAAGGAAACTCCGAGCATAGCTCTCTCCATTGCCCTCTGGGTGACTTTGAGCCTTCTGATGAGGCCCATTGTGAGCGGCCACGTTTCGGTCCCGTATGTAATCACTGGCAACACACACTGGTCATAAACCTTTGTCTTGAGACACTGCGGTAAGTTGGACGAGAAGATACCACGCAGCTTCCCGAACGCTGCCCAGCCGAGTCGGATTCGACGATTGACCTCTTTTTCGAAGTTAGACCTACCCAACTGGACCGTTTGTCCCAGGTAGACATAATCGTCTACAACTTCGATAGTAGAGTCTCCGATCTTGATAGAAGTGGGTGTTACATGGGCATTCAACATGACCTTGGTTTTGTCCATGTTCATTTTAAGACCCACTCTTTCGGAAGCTCTACTGAGGTCATCGAGCATTGTACTGAGGTCCTCCATGGTCTCAGCCATGACCACTATATCGTCGGCAAATCGAAGGTGAGAGATGTACTCGCCATTGATGTTGATGCCTAGCCCTCTCCAGTCCAGAACCTTGAAGATATCTTCCAGTGCAGCGGTGAACAGTTTCGGAGATATGACGTCTCCCTGTCTCACACCTCGCTGCAGAAGGATAGGTTCCGAGGTCTGGTCCTGAAGTCGGACTGACATGGTGGCGTTTTTGTACAAACACTTCAGCACCTCGATGTACCGATAATCAATTTGGCACCGTTGGAGAGACTGCAGTACAGCCCAAGTCTCGATCGAATCGAAGGCTTTCTCATAGTCCAAAAACGCTAAACAGAGAGGCAGGTTGTACTCTTCGGTCTTCTGTATAACCTGTCGCAGCGTATGTATGTGGTCTATGGTGCTAAAGCCTTTACGGAATTCGGCTTGTTCGGGAGGCTGAAAATCGTCAAACCTGCGCGCGAGACGATTCGTGATGACTCTTGAAAACAACTTGTAGACATGGCTTAGAAGTGAGATGGGCCTATAGTTCTTCAACCGGGCATTGTCGCCCTTTTTGAAGAAGAGTACCACCACACCCCTGCACCATGCCTGAGGCGTTTTGCCCTCGAGTATGACGGAACCAAACAGCTTCTGAAGGGCCTTAAGTACCGGTTTTCCACCCGCCTTCAGAAGTTCGGCCGTAATTCCATCATCACCCGGTGCCTTGTTGTTTTTAAGCTGTTTCAGAGCCATCCTAATCTCGTACAGGCTGATGTCCGGGATGTCTTCGGTGTAGTGTCGGGTCAGTCTAGCTCTTGGGTCATTCGCTAGATTTACAACGGGTTTCCTGGTTGACGTGTACAACTGCCCATAAAAACTCTCGATCTCCCTCAGTAGCTCCGGTTTGGCGGATACGATTCTGCCATCGTCGGTCTTCAGTTTCGTGAGCTGGCTCTGCCCAATAGCCAGATCTCTTGCAAATACCTTTGAGCCTTTATTCCGCTCAATGGCGTCTTTAATACGCTCGGTATTAAAGCGGCGGAGGTCGCTCTTCAAGGATTTAGAGATCTGTCTATTGAGCTGCCGGTATTTCCACGCGTCTTCTGAAGACTGCAGGATCATCTCACGCCGTTCCTTCATGAGCTTGAGAGTATGATCAGAGAGTTTTTTGTTCTTCTGTGTACGACGCGTCTTGAAGAACTTAGACCCTGTCGTATGGACAGTTTCCACGAATCCATCGTTGCATTCGTCCACTGAGCTTCCTAGGCACTCGAAACGATTCTGGAGTTCAAGCTGAAAGCTCTCGGGGTTATGGATCTGGATCTGTGCTGGTCGGAGCGTAGACTTCATCAGTCGAGACCTTTCTAGCTTAATATTGATGTTCAATGTGCCTCTTACCATGCGGTGATCGCTCCCAGTTTTCACCGAATTGATCACAGAGACATCATTGAACATTTGCTTTTTGGTTGACATGATGAAGTCAATCTCATTTTTAGTTGCACCATCGGGGCTCTGCCAGGTCCACTTCCTGTGCTCACGCTTTCTGAAGAAGGAGTTCATCATATAGAGGCCCTCCTTCTCCATAAAACTAGCCAGTTGGTGTCCCCGGTGGTTCCGACATCCAAACCCAAATTGCCCCACCTGCAGCTCATCTCCGTCTCGCTTGCCCAGTTTCGCGTTGAAGTCCCCCATGACAACGGTAAAGTGAGTTTTGGAACCATGCATGGCTTTGGAGATATCCTCATACATGGTTTCCACTTCGTCGTCGGGGTGATATTAAATAGTTTTTTATATCAATTTAGTAATGTATCATTTAGATAGAGGCATTGAGATGCGTTATGATGGCCGTCAGTAAAACTCTAATAAAAGTTGTGATATAATGTCATCCCAAGTTTCGCCAAAATCGCTCCAGCCGTTCGGAGATTAGCCGGAACAGATAGACAAAAAATATATAAAAAAACTGTTATTTTTAAATTACAAATAGACATTTCTATTTTATTTATTTGTATTTGTAGACAACCTTCCTAATCGTTATTTTGGAGCGAAAACTTCGGTTTCTATTGACAGTTGAGAAGTTGTGACATCCCTAGTACCAGGGAGTTATGTGACGTCAGGTGCATTATTTATTGGAGTCTGGCGATATTTCCGCAGCTGGTTTACGCCGCGGCGCACGGTGACGCAATGGAAGCGACGCGCACGTGATGTTGCATTTCTATCGAATGTTGACGCTAGTAAAAGCTGCGGGATATTCTGCGAAACGAGTCAATGATATTGGTGTGAATGTGAAACCAGTAAAACGAAAATATTTTGTTTGATATATTTTATTATGAGAACAATTAAACTAACATAGGAAAGTTTCCGCTAAAAAATTGTATAGTAGTAGAACACGGTATTACTATTACGGTAGGTAGGTGGACGGTAGGTAGGAAGTGCAGCGGTGACCCAGTGGTGGTAGCACCGACTTACGAGCAGTAAGTCGGGTTTGAACCCAGGCAGGCGCATTATTTTGTGTAATTTATTTCATCACCGCTGCTCTCAAAAACGGTAAAGGAAAACATCGTGAGGAAACCGACATGTCCTAGAACTAAAAATTCGAGGACATGTGACATCTACCAACCCGCACTGGGCCCGCGTGGTGGATTATAGCCCACTCCCTCTCATAGAGAGGAGGCCTTTGTCCCAGCAGTTGGAACATTATAGGCTGATGATGATGAATATCGATCAACATTTCATGATACTCACTACAATCGAACAACTGTGTCGCCGTTTGGTGCATGTTTTGACTTTATTCCTATTTTAAGACAGTTTTGAGCAAAAAAAAAATAGTAAACATGGTAAATATCCCGTTTCTAGTGTGATTGATCTTTTTGAAACTTCAGTCCAGAATAAAAATCTAGACAAAAAAGCAAAAAAAGGATCGGTAAGGGACAATTACGTATTAATCTTAAGTGACTTACTTAAAATGGAAAGAGCAGATATCTATCATTCACTTTTAACAAAACTAGGTACAATCAGGTTTCATTTCAGATAACCGGTACCTCTCTTAAATTGCTCTTTAACCAACTGCCCTCACTGGCAACTTCTACATTCGACCCAGAAACCGGAGCAATCAAAGTTAATGGATATCTTTTAGTGACCCTTTCCATTGATGGGATATAAGAACTCAATAGAACACACAAGTACCTACCTAGTCAGTATTTGGATAGTGTGAATAGATTCATAAATACACTCACACAACATAACATAACATGACAGTTTTTCCCCGACGGGTTGTGTAGAGGTGCAACTAGGTATGTTTAAGTCTTATTTATTAGGGGTCGAACCTGCTGCCATCAAGCCTGCTGCTATCCAGACCCTGGGCTGACACGAAGAAATATAGCTTCTCCATGGGCTAGATTTCTTACAATGCTGTTTTAGGTCAAAATGTATGGAACAGACAGCTGTTTTTAGGGTTCCGTACCTCGAAAGGAAAAAACGGAACCCTTATAGGATCACTTTGTTGTCCGTCCGTCCGTCTGTCTGTCCCTTTTTCTCAGGAACACGTGGAGGTTTTTAGCTGGAATTTATATCAAATACTTAGGTCTACTGTTAGTCCGGGGAATTTACGCCGAATATTAGGCTAACTTTGCATTAATTAAAAACAGCGATTTTTTTCATTGAATGTGTAGGCTATGGACAGGAGAGTATATTAAGCTGTATCCCGCGAAAAGTTCACCTCCGCGTATATGTTTTTTTTAAGAAAAGGTCTAATATGTATTTAACTTGGTGGAAAAAAATATAAACAGGTATGTTTATTTGGAGTATTTGTAGAACAGATTGAGTACTACAAGTAGGTCAGAAAATTAAACATTTTCGTCCACGGAACATTCGTTTTTTTTTTTTTAAATCTTATTATTTGACTTCGTACTTAAGGCAAAAATATTAACAGGACAAAAATAGTGCTGAAATGACTTATATCACCATGTCTAACTATTATTATGAAAATTAAACAAATCCTGCTCCGGAATTCACAGAAAATCAAGAAAATCAAAAAATCTTGAATACTACTTACGGCAAAAATGTAACAGGATTTAAATTCATTTAAAAATGAGAAATATATAGATCCAAACCTTAATCCCCCAAAATTAAACAGATGAGAGCGATAATTAATATTGTCAAATTGAAAATTAAATTACGATGCACGGTGTCAGCGCTAAGCAGCGTGCGGCGTACGGCGTGTGCTAGTGTGCGTAAACAAGATAAGCGCTGCGTTCATTGTGTGCGAATGCCTGTGTTGTTGTTTATGAGTCGGTGTTTTATTGAGTTACGCGATTGTACACCTTATTCATATTACGGAAAGATCAAATTCCTATGAAAGTGCTGCGCCAAATACAAGAATAAAGCTTGCAGACGTATTTTACGTAAACATTAATTGACTTTTTTTCACGATTTGCTTTAAAGTGTTTAATTTTCGTGTAAATAGGTTAGAAATAGCCTTTAGATGAAAGTTAAACTAAATTAAACCCTGTTACCTTTTTGCCTCAACCGCTATTGTAAAAAAACTGGTAATAATAACTTCCGGTATTACAATTTGTTTAATTTTGTTTAATGGCGGTGTAATATATTAATTTAAGTTATTTTATGTAAAAAAACCGCTGTTTATATTTTTGCCTTAAGTACAATCCAAAAATTTCATAAATGTTTTTTTACCGTAATTTCCGTGGACGAAAATGTTTAATTCTGAAGAAATATATTACTGTCACCAATTCTTTACCTAAAGTAACAAAATTTGTCCTGTTAACATTTTTTCCCATGTTTTTATTCACAAAAACGCGTTTTCGTCTTTTTCACCTTGATCCGGTCTCGGAAAATGTTTAATTTTTTTTTACTATATGAAGAGCTAAGGTCAAGTACACGATTCAAGAAAAAAATCGCTGTTTATATTTAATGCAGGGTTCAAATCTAAAAGCCCCGGACTATGTCTGTCTGTGTGTAAAAAAATCAAACTTCTAAGTCAACGCAATCAAAAGATACAGCCGTTTATGTCGCAAATTTTCAACACTCGCAAGGGAATCAAAACCTACAGGATACTTCCCGGGAACTCAGAATCTTGAAATTTGGTACGAAGCAACGTCTTATAGCACAGGTAAAGGAAAAATTGCGAAATTATACGGAACCCTCGGTGCGCGAGTCCTACTAGCACCTGGCCGGCTTTTTTTTAAATTAACAATTACAGTTTTCTATGTAAGAATATGTGTCCTCTCCACCTTGTTTTGTAGCTATATTTCTGCTTGTGACACTTGTTCATATTCGATAGGTGCCTATGTATATGGTGCCTATGTAGTGAGGTATTTACCTTACCTACATACCAAAGTGGCAAAATCTCCCATTTTCCTGTTATTATTTAGTGCAATGCATTTTATATCGCGCTGCTTTTCACTTCAATGGGTCTATCTACGTGGCATATTAGATATTCATAAAGATAAGCAACTCGACCGCTTCATAAACTGCACCGCCGCGCCGTATTATTCTCACAAGTAAATAAACTCCTTAATGGGTTTATTTAAAGCACATTTTATCTCCCTCTATCGTGAAGATCACGGATAAATTCGTCTCTTTCTACAATAATTAGGATGACAAGAAATAATGCTTTCCGATTGTTTGTCGTTTGGAAGTTTGATTAAGTGTTGGAAGTTCGAATCTCTTGATCGTTAAGTAGGCGGTTTCCACGGATATTTGTTAAGACAAAAGCCCACTTCCAGTAAGCGTTGTAGAAACGTTTTAATACGTACGAAAGATTAACGAGTTTCCTTACAGAATATTTCATGTGGGATATTCAAGTAATGACTCATTATTCCCGAATGATGAAGTCAATTGAATAACAGAACATGTCACAACAAATGAGCAATAAAGAATAACTCGTTCCTACATAAATATATTACATTGCTATTACTAAGGTACGATGCTGTTGCGAAATTACTCCTCATGCATTTAACGAACAATACATTTACCAATATGACAAAATTGAACCTGCAATAAACTTCAGCGGTTATTGACGTGTTGCTGATGACCAACATACGTCTAGCTGAGCGACATTAGAGTGGTCAGTAGCAGCCTCGCGACAGCGTGCGAACCACGCTCAACCGACTGATAAATTTGGGCAATTTATCGTGAAATTACTCGATATCCCTGCGCTAACTTTTACATCACCCCCCTCTCAACCCCCGATATATCGGCATAAAAGCCTGACCCGCATCCGCACCCCTTCACAAGTATCAAACTCAATTGTCACGTCACATATTTTAGCTACATTTCGACGAAACGACGAGTCGCTGTATTCATCGCCATCAAATATAAATAAAACATAATTCATAAAATAAACATCCTCCGTACAATACGATAACAGTTAAAAAGAGCGTAACCCTCAGTAAAAGTTATCATAATGTTTACTTTTATTACTCTCTTTATTGCTGAGTTTTTTACGACGAAGCTTCAACAGTCGACTGACTTTAAGATTTTTTCCGTTTAAATTGAGGACAGCTTTATAAGAATAAAAAGGTACTGCATACAAGTTTTTGCTCAAAAACTCTTTCTACACAAAAAATGTGTATAAACTACCTACCAGTCTGTAAAAATATGCCACAAAAGAGATTTTTATTCGTGTTATATGTTTGACCGTGTTCGTCCATCGGTAAGCGAATATGCATGAGTAAAAGGGCAGGCACTTTACTTTATATAACTGCAATACCGACATGGTTCAGATTGAATTAGAACTAGCCTGGCTTCACGTTCGATTAAAGCAGCCTTTTAAAATTGTCCGTGATAATTGTCGGCACCTAGCTATAGTAGACGCATCAAACTACAGCGCAATTGTTTTAGCGGCATCAATGAGATCGTTTAATCTTTTCGCATAGTCAAAACATTTTTAAATTACTGCCAATGAAAATGGGAAAAAGCGTTAAAAGTAATAGCTCTTCACAGTTTTATTGTGAGAGTGCGATATGGCTTTTGTTGAGGCAACAATAACAAAAAGTACTTTGAAAGAGAACAATGTAGGTAATTTGTATAGAAATGGTGTTATATAGCTTGTACGTTGGATTATTGGAGCATGGTAAATAGAAAGTCTTAAAAGTAGGTTAGGTAGGCACGTAGGTTTTATGCACTGAAGAAACGGAATATTAAAAAAAGGAAAAAAAAAACAAATTACAAAACAAAAAAAAATGTGTGTAAAATATGATAGGAAAAAGGAGTAAATGATAGCGTGACGAATGACAGGGGAAATTAGAAGAAAAAAATGTGTTGCGCCGACTCTAAATAACATGTGGCACAAGGGCAGAAAGATGATGATGATGATACAAAACAAAACATTTTTAAGTAATATAAATAAATATATACCAAAGAAACGATGGATGGACTGTGTGAAGGATGACATGGCAAGAAAGGAGGTGTCTCATGAGATGACAAGTAATAGAGAAGTAAGGAAGAAGAAGGCACGCTGCGCTGACCCCAAATTCATTGGGATAAGGGTAAGAGAATGATGATGCTAATGATGAATGAATATAGCCACAATTGTAGCGATGGACGACCTTTACTAAGACGGTGACGACCTTCTTTGTGAGTGATGACCTTGTTTACTAAGACGGTTGTTATGTAATGGTGTGTTGGTCAATGAAGTGTCACCTTAACATAATGTTCCATAATATCCATTGCAATGTGCACTGTCTACCAAACCTAGACACATGAAGGGGCTGACAATGATGATGAATATTTTAATTATTCATTTGTTCTGGGAGATGTGGAGACCGGCGTGAATTTCGTGATTGCTGGGGCACTGTGGTTAAACGGTTAATATGAAACTTCACTGCCGCCCTCGAAAATTGCGAACATCTCAGGATAATACGACACAGACACTCACAGAGTAAGAATATCAGTTGAACAACGCTTTATTATTAAACTTGCTTTTGCTTTCATTCATGACTGAATGTGGTAGACGTGGGGACATAACAGAAATAATGATATTATCACGATGCACAGTCACCAAATTAATTTACCTAACATACCTTCCATTATACTAAAACCTCATTAAAAAGGGACTTATTAGAAATGGAAACCATAATGGGGTGAGAATAGCTAAAATGTGCTTTAACGAGCCAGCATCGCGACCAAGCCAGTTAATTTAATAATATGATAATGGTACTTTGAATATAATGACGTCTTATTTTGGTAGCAATACATCATGACCCTAAAAGGGCCGGATACATTATAAGACGGTCCTTTCAGCAAGTTATTATAAGAGAACACAAAAGAAAATGGGAAGTGTGTACGACGAGATTTTATTACTCTTTTTAAGTTTATACAATTTTTCCTACATGTATTTTTATCGTTAAACGGAAGTACTTTCAGAAAATTGTGCAGAAAAAGCTTTAGAATATAAATCTACGCATAAGGGAAGACGGATGACGGCAAGAGAATGAACAACAGCATCTTGGAAAAATATTGTCTGTCAGGGTGTTCATGGGACCGTTCATTGCTGTTTCATATGCTACACTAGACATCTACGAGTATCTAGCGTAGAATAAGAGCGGGTGAATTAAACCAAAAAAACGGACAAAAAAACCACTCCTTACTTCTTTTTCTATACTGTGTATTTTCTGTGAGTCGGTCTCAGTAATTGTGTTAGTTGGTGGGGTCGGTGGCGCCCGTGTCGCCACGTCGCCTGATTAAACTGCTTGCACCTGATTACGACTCTATTACATTTTAAATACACCATTCATATGTACTGAATTGCATATGCGGTATACATATGTATCCACAGCTACCAATTTTCAAATGCTTGTACCGGGGCCGGGGCTTTGATATTGAATGAAAAGAAAATAAAGAAATCTTTTTCCGCGATCGAATGGAAAAGCGATGTGAAACGCTGTTGTTTTTATGGAATTTCACAAAAAGGTTTCTGTAGTATCCGATCCACTTAAACACATGCCCAATATATTCGAAAGTTAAAAAGCTAACTATACATGCGTGTCAAATCCAGCATTTCCACGCAACGTGGAATGTATGGGAATGACACTGGCGAGCCAAAGGCGATCAAGCAGTCACGTGGTCAAACGTCCATGCCATACATTTTAGTGCCTTTGCGTTAATGGATGCAACATAAGCCATTTTATTTCGGGAGCGTGTTATGCATAATTGAAATTCTCGCTGCGATGAAATGTTTAGGGCCTTCGCCTATCACGACTTTTTGTAGCGATACTGTCGCGCGTTTAGTAAACGCTTTTCAGCATCGCTGTTATCGCGGGATAGTCGCATTTGCAACGTGTCACAGAAGTCAAACCCACAACAGTTTCGGACGACATCAGGGGAACGAAAAGTACAGAACGGATGAAGGGTATAATTGCGAGTCAAGCGCGGCAGCATCGCGATAGTAGCAATACAGCATCGTGGTAACGTAGAGGACATTGCACACTTGCACAGCCAACGTGAGCGCTGCAACATTATCGTGGCCGTTTTACATTTGCATCGCTGCAAAAAATCACAGTGTGCGACGTCCCTTCCAGTTTAAACATTTGCTCTTTATCCTAATCTCTTGATACTGATACAGATCGTTGTATGTCGGATGCAGCTTAACTAGCTTACCTTGTATTATCGCTGTGTTGCGCTCCTGTGCTCCTGTGCTCCCGGGAGACTAATTCGTAAATAGACAGGATGTGTTCGGGATGTGTTTGCAGTTTCCAATTGTTTGTCGCTCAATCATCAGGCTCAATGTTTGATTATTGAGTCCATTATGTGAGAATGTTATTTGGATAAATAAAACAGACACATGTACGAGTATGTAAAGTCTTGAGGCGTACAAATTTAGGTATTAGCAATTTTTTTGAGGTAAAAAATCATCTACTACTGTAAAACTGAATGTAACACACAAAAAACATTGTGCTGGTGGATGCATTGAATAGTAAAGGGGCCATGCAGCTATTTAAAGTAAAGTTACCTTAACCTAAAAACGACTTAAAAAAAAACTTGTGATAAAGTTGGTATTTTGACCTCCAATTTCT
This sequence comes from Cerastis rubricosa, assembly GCA_949152445.1. Lineage (NCBI taxonomy): Eukaryota > Metazoa > Arthropoda > Insecta > Lepidoptera > Noctuidae > Cerastis > Cerastis rubricosa. The sequence continues at coordinate 10,633,893 of OX424547.1, forward strand.
CCGTAAGTAGAGAGGTTCCCAGGTATGAACCAGAACAAAAAAATATCGCAATGACAGGTAGAACAAGTGCGTCGGATTCGTTAAGGGTCTATTTACAATTTGCACCCTTACAAAGTGAAGTTTTGTGTAGGCTTTAGGTTGTATCTAATACGCTTGAACGTCCATACATACTATATTTGTATGAATGGACGTTCAACTACCAACCAGATGAACCTGTCGCAGTGTAAGCCATTACAGAAGACCAAAAGCTTATTACTTGTTCTGGAATACAGAACGACGAACAAAGAGCTTTTATAGTAAACATAAAAATCACGGAAACGAAGCTGGAAATACTGAAAGATTCGCCTGGGGTTATTTTGGTTTTCATTTTAAACATAAATTATGTGTCTTCATAATAATCTTTTTCCCGCAAGATATTTGATTGCTCTATCTAATTGATTCATTCATATTAATGATTATGTAAAAGAATTTGCGTAATTTTCCTCGCTATAGGTAGATGTTTATTTATCGCGACTACCTACGCAGCTACGCTTGTATATTATTATCATTTATTACATGCTAATGAGTATGATGAGTATCGAAATTTGATGTGAAATACCTGATAAAGAAGAGAGTTTGTACGTAATATAGTTACGCATGTATTATAATTTGTAACGTGTAATGTATCTTAGGCATGAGGTAAATTGGCTTTGATTTCCAAGTTAGGTTAAGTGATATTGTGTTCTTCTTAGCAGCCACGATATCTGGGTTTGAGCCCGGTTGAGGGCAAAGGCAATAGGGTCGCCCCCTATTAAAACATAACTGGCCAAATGTGTTCTATTAGGTACCCAACCTTTTTGTAATATAGGCGTGATGTTATTTTCTAATATATAAAATTCTCGTGCCGCGGTGTTTGTTACCAAACTTCTCCGAAAAGGCTGAACCGATTTGTATGAAATGTTGTGTGCATGGTAGATCTGAGAATCGGCCAACATCTATTTTTCATACCCCTCAAACCCATCAAAATTTCCACGCGAACGAAGTCGCGGGTAGCAGCTAGTGTTGTTATAATGTTTCAAAGAATTAAGGAACTACTAAAATTATAGTATATGTAAATCTTGCATCAATTTAGGTTGGTCGGGTGACAATGCTTAATTGCCAACCATATGAAAGGCATCGCCGTTAAAATCTCAAATATCGATACAAAACTGTGCTTCCCACATAACGGGTTAACTCGCACATTTAGCGTATTTACCAAGATACATGATAGCAGTTTATATGCCTTGCGTAGACACCATCCATTATAATTTGTAGTGAGCACGTAGACCAGTGACGGCGGCACTGTATCTTGCGTTACTGCCCTAAATGATCCTTAGGCCTTTAAAGTATCTCATTTAGGCATCCTTTGAGCTGCGTAATACTTTGTATTGCTACTATAAATTATTTGAGGGTAACCACGAAACGTCGTCACGTTTTGAATAGCGTGATTGCTTACTTGCTTTATCTAACAAAGAAATATTATTTTTCCTCGTCGGTCTAGTGGTCGCGACTGCTGAGCTGGAGGTGCTGGGTTGGATTCCCAGGTCGGGCAGAGTGTTATTAGGTTTTTCTATCAGGAATTTCTCAGTAGGTACCCGATTGATGGTAATAGGCTCACACAACTGGTGAAATGTGGGTGTCAAACAAACCCGTCTGCCTAACCCTTCGGGGTTTACAGTCGTGATGTTATGTTATGATGTCATGTGTAAATATATATTTTTTTCTCTTAATAACCACTTCTACCGCTGGCTTTTTCTACCTCAATCTTATCTCGATTAATCAATATTGCTTACCTTAATACAATGTAATTTACATACATTTAAATACACATAAACGATTAGTTTTTGTTGATGTTTACTGCGTCAAACATTTATCAACACACATGAATAACAAATAAATGTTTTCATTCATCCATTCTAATGCTAAACACTATCGTCAGCCGATATTAATAACCCTTGTTTGTACTCTGAGATTATAACAACCCATAGTAAGTGAAATACAATCTGTGAATGTAATCGAACATGTGGAAGCCTGAGAAAGGGATCGGTCCAACAGTACGGGGCTTAGGTTCACTCGTGTACCCAGCACACACAAGCTTTGTCGGCCCATCATTGGCAATGGAGATTAACAGTTACTTGCGATCCTCCAAATACAATTATGTGAAAACAAACGAGAAGTCCTATGTTTCTTGGATTTAACCACACGGAATTGGGTTGTTATTTGTTTTACGCTTTAGTTTATGGAAGTACTAGAGATTTAGTCGCTTAATTGCTTTCTTGTGATGAAAATATAAATAATTAGTATGTTTACAATTTTCAGCGCGTTCTGTGACTGATTGATCTTTTTTTATTTCATTAATTAAATGTTTTCGTCAATTGAAAACTAATCAAATTAGTAACTAGTTCTTCCTAGGTCTCTTAAAACTAAAATAAAAAAGACAGCAAATTCCCAATTAATACTACTCGCTTAGTGACGACAAGAGTCAGTTCAGCGTGGCGTGTTTATGTTGTTTAAAATTTATTTGTGTTCTAGTCTAGTAACGCCGTCAAAGCTAGCGAGCTGCCTGAGCGCTGCGGCTGCCTGCCTCTGCCTGAACTTGCCTGCCCCTGCCTGCCCGGTGTGACTGACATCCGTAATTATGCGCCCCTGACGCCCCTGGCATCACGACAAACTTTTAATTGAACCGATGAAACAGTTTTTGGCTCTCTCGCTGGCGGAAAGCTTTTTATAATATTATTATTCTATTGTGTTTCATTGGCTTCGAAGCTAAATAGGTACATATCATGTGTGGGGGACAAGGCTTAATAAAGAGCACTTCACCATGATGGGGTCACGAGCGATATATTTTTCTACTCAACTTTTTTATAAATAAACTTTTATTTGAAAAGTTATGTAGTATCTAATAAAACAATTACTTAGCTCTGGTCGACGAGTGCCATCATACTGTTTGCATAAAATGTTTGTATTAAATTAAGGTAACTGTCACTGCAAAGCAGCGATAAAACGCCGAAGAAGAGAGAATGAAAAAAGATGTTTTATCTGACTTCTGGAAAATAGAGCACTCATAAAATAAAACAGTTTAAAAGTAAAATTCAAGTTTAAACGATTTCTTTAAGTTTCACCTTGATTGAAATAATTTCAAACAAATGTTAAATGTAGGTGAAAAATATCTAATAAATATTTATGAAGAAAGTATTTTTTTTCATAAAATTCAATCAGAGCGACCTTTTTCGTGGAGATATGTAAATTGTTTGTTGTTTCGACAGAAGCCACGCGTCTCCGCACACAGAATAAGTTATCCTTTCGCTAAGTACGGCCGCCCTATTGTTGAATTTCGTCAAAAACGGTTAGGTAGGTACGTTTTATTTAACTTTTGTCTAGAATATTTGTGGCGAAGCCTTTTAGGCATTTTTGGTTAACTAAATTATATTATGTACGAGTACATGACATTCTCTGCCAACATTGACTAGAATCCTCAGAAATTCACAACATAAAATTAAATGATCCGATAAGATTACCTAATGTCAGGAAAACTCAAAAGGAAACATCACGAAATCAATTTAAGTAACAACATTGTAAGAAAAACGTCTCGAACAAATTATTACTTTTAAAGCTTTTAACTAACATTAAGGTTATCGCTTGCTCCTTACGTCTAAGCTTTGGATCCTTTCCAAATGACGTACTTTAAAAAGATGATATTCTACGTCAAATATAATCTTTTCGTAAATTGTGGGTTGTAAAGCCAAGAAGCGGGTCCGAGTCAGATGAACAGCACATTCTCCACCGGGCCGACTGTTGCTACTTCTGCACCAATCCAATTTGCACAAAACTGCTGTATAATCAAGTCGTTTAAATTCACATTCACCAAAAAATACAACTCTGTTTCTATTCGTGTTTGCTGTTACTGTTAACTGCGGTTGAATATTTTTGCATAATTATATCTTTCTGACCATAACATGTTACTATTATCCTTCACGTTTTAATTCCCTTGGGTTAAACTTTAGTTAAAATTCAGCACCATTAAAGGTTCGGACAGAAAAATGTTTTAAATTAATTGACATCAACGCCTGACTTTTTTAACCTTGAATATAAAATATTCCTGCAGCTTTCGAATACTTGGTGCAGCATAAAGTTTCCCGTGTCAAGTTGATCGCTGAACATTTTACTTCTATACAATTTTCGCACAACATTGTTGCCTCTGGAAACGTACGAACCGAAACTCTAGCCTCAAGGGGCGAATATTTTCACCGTTCTCGTTTCCGCCATTTTGTGTTGCAAAAAAATCTAATGGAATTTAAGCTCAGTTGGTGATAACAGACCATTAAGGCGTTGACACACGTCACGACATCGCCACTCAAAAAAGAAACGGTTATGAAACGTATTGTCAGAACTGTCGGAGTGTTACCGACGGTGTAGGCCGAGGTTTATTGTTGCACAGTCGACGATATGACGTGTCTTGTAAGCGTGAGCTTATTGTCATTTATCGAGTACAGTTTCATCGGCGAATAATTAAGTTTTTAAAGAGAAAATTCCAATTTAATTTATCTGTAATTATCTCTTGTTCGCTTGTGATCATTTTACCAATTATAATAATAAACACATCCCATCACAGGCCGCTGCGTCGCTTTAAGCCGAGGTGAAGTCACACTGATAATCAAGACCAGCTGCTAATGAACATCATTATCAGATATTTGTGCCGATGAGTAATGCACGGAGTGCGCGGGGAGGAGGGGGTCGGCTCGAGGGCAGCGAGCCGAGGAAATTGCCAATTAATGTGTCCGCCGACTGCGCCCCGATATTCTCCCCCATCGCTATTTTAAGATGGGGATACAGCAAGTGTCAACTAGTGAAACTATTTATGCTAAGAGCTGTTACAAGTCTTCAGACAGGCAACGTATTGAGTTCAACAACGACTAACAACTTCTGGAAATGTTGAATTAAACCAATTGAATAAATAAAATCCTAAATGTGTTTTTTTCTGACAGCAATTTCGGCAAGAACGAAAACTGTCCATAGCCCCAAGCTAACTCCCGTCCCGTTATTACTTACCAAAAACATTAGTCAGGTGCTTATTTTTATGACTTAACAAGTCGTTGGCACATTTTATGGTGTAATTCCCTCGCAATGTAGTGTGTCCGAGGCTTAACCCCCCAGATACCTTTCGTCGGAGAGTCGAGATTTATTCGATTCTTTTTTCTTCTCTGAATACATTATTCTTATTTGTAAATAATTACTTCTTTCGCCGGTTCGTCCCTTTGAGATTAAGGTCGTGACTGCTTTAGTTCATGTGATTATGGAGCATGTGTTTTTAGTGTTGTGGATTAAATAAGAGGATTAAGATCTATCTACCCATACTATGAGAATCAATGTTTTGATTTTATTTGAGTGTCAGTCGTTACGAGTAGGTTGTCAAAATTCCGAAAGTCTGACAACCAGACTTACTTAGGGGTGTCATATTACCCAATACGGTGGTGGAGGTAAGGTCAGGTCACATTCTAAGATTCATCCACATCCGGTTAGAGAGATAGCCAATACACAATAAAAAAATGTAGTTGGGAAAAGGCTAGGCAGATAATGATGAATTTTGAGTGTCATGTAGTGGCATATTTTTGTAGTCAAAAATAGGATTGCATCACCGTCCGGCGTCTAGTTAGTTCCTTTTGCAGTAAAAGGTTTTTTACGAAGAGTGTCAGTCACTACTAACTGAAAGTTCGTTTTGAAGTTTGTAGATTCTTTCTATGTACTAATGCATGCATAATCCTAGATCTCGATCATTATTTAATATATTTATAGAGTGCATCTTTTATCATTGTTAACCTAGCAATATTCCTTTTCTATTACTATGTCTATAATAGCAAACCTAAAACCATTTATAAGTTAATCATTTAACCAACCTATGGCGAGAGAACAACAATAGAGATAAGTGATATAAATAGGGTATTACCAAACACAAGCAAATAGAAATATTATCTACACAATAGCCAGGTAATCCTCCAGCCGACAGCCGCTTTTAACATGATACTCTTGTTTTATTCTGTTACGCACACACTTGCATGTCCCTAACTGATATACTACAGCATACATGACGGGTTATGCTATAGAACAACATCGAACATTGTATACACAAGCAGCAATAGAAGCGAAACACGGCATTGTGAACAGTTGGAGGGAATAATTCACGTGGCTCAGTGCAACCGCCCCGGGGGATGCGCGAATCTGCCTCGCTACGGGCTACGGCAGTTGGCTACGAGCCATAGTACCGGCGCTACGCGGTGCTACGCCGTGCTACGAACTCGCGGTTGGGTATAAACACGTGCGTCGACTCGTATTTATTTTTATCTGTGCTGCATATTTTAGTGAAGTTTGATTTATTTTTTAATTGGTATGAAATAGTTTACTTACTTCTAAAATAACTTTGATGGTCTTTCGTACTTGCTAGTTACTCTTGTTTTTTATTAAGGTAAATCAATTAAAATAAAGTAGATGTTTAACTAACAACTCAGATCCTAAAAAAGATTAATCTTATATGTATTTACAGTATTGAAGTATATAAGGTAGGAAAGCGTTAACCATTAATAAATAAATGATTAGGAACGTGCTGGCGTCACATTTCTCAAAATTCATAAATATTTTCGTATCTGCCTCAGACAGAGTCTGATCAAAAATAGAATGATTAATATAAAGCTATGATGATCTAGATTCATATCAAACTGAACTCACTTATAATAGTTGAAATAAAAAGGCAACGACCTTAACGTTTTACTTTTGAAAAAGTAAATGAGGTATAATAGTTTCATCAGGCATCAATCAACTGTATTATAAACTACAATTTAAAGTTTGCTGACGTGTCAAGATAATTATTCAGCGTATAGCTTTACCTTAAAGGAAATAAAGACGGCTTTTCATTACCATAAAGAGCTTAATTTTAATAATTAAAATACCGCCAAAAGATTTTTAATTTTTATTTTTTATTAGATAACTTCACTAGAATACTAAAGACCATATTGAAGAACCTTACAAATGTTTGAAGAAGAACTTGATGTAAAGTGAGAGTCAGTGAACATTCTCCAGCAGACTGTTTGTGCGTCAGAGACAATAATGTACTCCTCGATGTGGTTTATGAGCATCGTGGCTCTGCTGGTGGTGGATGTCAGGACTGGAGCCCTGCAGGAGGGAGGTAAGCAGAACAACCTGCCTACGTATAGACTCCAGCACTTAACCAACCCGAAACTGGTCAAATTTTTCCAATCAAGCTTGAACCCATTTTTTTAACAATAAAGTTGAAAATCAATTAAAGAAATTTGATAGATGACAATATTGTTGTAGCTTGTCTGTGCTGGCATTCCTACTTTCTGTTCAAATAAAGAACTACTCTATACATTTTTAGCACAGGCAAAAGGAGGAGCGATGATAATGGCACGGTTCAGTCGAAGGTTAGGCTACGCTTGTCGAGGTCAATCCGTGGATGGGTGACCATTCATTACATATACGGCTGTCACTGACAGTCGTAACAGGTAGTCTGACACTAGTCTTACCAAGGGGTGTCGTATTACCTATGACTGGGTTGTGGAGTTCAGATATATAGCGCTACATGTAAAATATTGTTATTCAGCTGCATCTGCTTATTTTGGAAGCCGAACCAATATAAGCCGATGCAGCTTTGATAGTTGGGATAAACGACTAGATTATAGACTTAACACATCCAAAAGGAGTACGTAAGGATCGTAACAGGTGTAGGTCTGTCCCCATGCATAAAAAGCGGAGAGTTCATTTGTATTGAACACCAAACTATGCACCTTTGAACACCGTTCCTGTTTTCCAATTGTTTCCAAAATGTTCAAAGCATCTGCAATGCCTCTGGTTGCAGATGACCTAAGTGTTGGATCATATTCAACTAGAGACTCATCATCACACTATAATACGAAATGTATGTATATTTTGATATTCCAGAAGTGGTTACTTGAGGTAAGCTTATTCCCAGTAGTGGGTATCTTTTTCGTTACTAATGAAAAAAAAAAATGGGTTAATTTTTAATTTTTTTCACGTTCCCTCCTTTCACTTTCTGCGATCTAGTGCGATTCTAGGCCAATCCTTTAAGAAAGTCTTGCCATCTCCTTCTGGGCCTGGCGCGTGGAAATCTGTGCAATTATATTTAAATTTAGTTTGAATATACCGGGATGCTTGCAGAAAATCCTACTTTAGGGCAAGGACTTTTAGAAAAAAAAAAACAAACGAGTATTTACTTTTTTCACTTACGAGGTTTTCAATCATCGTTCCTATATCCAGCTATGACTGAAAACTCGTTTGGAAACGAGTATTTCGAGTTACGTACATAGCCAATATTAGTTTTCGCTTACCACTAGGATAATAATGTTTATTTCAGTAAATCGGTTACAAAAGAAATACGTTTTCACATCACTCATGTCACTTATCACTATTTATTAACATAAGTCTTCCGGCGAACTTCGTACCGCTTACAGTCAATGAATGTAGGGATACCTTTTAATTATGATTTAAATTAACGTAATAAAATGAATACAAAAACTTAAGTTTAATAGTTCAATAAAAAATCACTAAAAGTACAAAAATCAAGTATGTTAGTGGCGTGCCGGTAAGACATTTGCTTTGATTAAGTCATCTATTTTGCTGCATGGGTTGCACTTGAGTTGATTCTCTTCAGTGAAGCACATTGTGGTACCTATAAGACGTTTCGTTTTGTTATCAGGCGCAAGAACAAATAAAGCGGATGGTTAACTAGAGGAGGTCGGCCTTTTCTAATATACTACTCTTAGAAGAAACATCGCAATGTACTCAGAGGTAGAGTCGGTCTTTTGAGAAAAAGAAAACTTTAATCAAAATTGGTTCATCCGTTCAGGAGTTATGATGCCACCGACAGATACACATTTCAAACTTATAAAATTCTTTTAGTTCGGAGGTCAAAACCACAAAGATTTGATAAGACTTGTGGATTATTCGTTTAGTTTAACCCTAAACCAATAAAACAAAACCTACAGAATTGATTGGATTTTAGACTTCTAAGGCATTATTAGTGAGTTTTTTGTATTATAGCGTTCAAAGCCTAGTTGAGAAATACCAATGAAAATGTTTTTTTATTTTATAATCTGGATTTTAGATATAGGTTATTGTTATATATATTATTATTGCGGTCCGCCTATTGTTTCCTATAAATTTTAGCCATCATTCCAATATAAACGGTGAAGGAAAACATTGTGAAGAAACCGGCATGTCCTAGACCTAATAATTCGAAAACATGTGACATCTACCAAGCCGCACTTGGCCCGCGTGGTATCCACCAAGCCTATTCCCTCTCATAGAGAGGAGGCCTGTGTCTTAGCAGTGGACACATTTTATGCTGGTTATACTTATTCCAATATTGAGTATTAGAATTAGCATTTTTGATACGTTATTCGTTATTCTAGTACAAGATTATAATTTTAATTACATATCACTGCCTCGTTGGTCCAGTGGTCGCAAGCGTGACTGCTGAGCATAAGGTCCTGGGTTCGATTCAAAACATCGCAATGTACTCAGAGGTAGAGGCGGTCTTTTGAGAAAAAGAAAAACTTAATCAAAATTGGTTCATCCGTTCAGGAGTTATGATGCCACCGACAGATACACATTTCAAACTTATAAAATTCTTTTAGTTCGGAGGTCAAAACCACAAAGATTTAATAAGACTTGTGGATTAATCGTTTAGTTTAACCCTAAACCAATAAAACAAAATCTACAGAATTGATTGGATTTTAGATTTCTAAGGTATTATTAGTGAGTTTTTTGTATTATAGCGTTCAAAGCCTAGTTGAGAAATACCAATGATGTTCAACATTGGATTTTATAATCTAGATTTTAGATATAGGTCAAGATTTGCGGTCCACCTATTGTTTCCTATAAATTTTAGCCATCATTCCAATATAAACGGTGAAGGAAAACATTGTGAAGAAACCGGCATGTCCTAGACCTAATAATTCAAGAACATGTGACATCTACCAAGCCGCACTTGGCCCGCGTGGTATCCACCAAGCCTATTCCCTCTCATAGAGAGGAGGCCTGTGTCTTAGCAGTGGACACATTTTATGCTGGTTATACTTATTCAAATATTGAGTATTAGAATTTGCATTTTTGATACGTTATTCGTTATTCTAGTACAAGATCATAATTTTAATTACATATCACTGCCTCGTTGGTCCAGTGGTCGCAAGCGTGACTGCTGAGCATAAGGTCCTGGGTTCGATTCCCGGGTCGGGCAAAGTGTTATTGGGTTTTTCTTTCAGGAATTGTGCAGTAGCAGCCACAGAGTCTAAATTTGTGACCGATTGATGACAAATGGGTCGCCCCTATCACAAAGGACTTAGACATAACTGGCGAAATTAGGGTGAACTATTAGGTATCCCGACCCTTCGGAGATTACAGGCGTGATTTTATGTTATGCTATCATACCAAATTCCAACAACAGTCAAGCACACACATTAGTATAGTTTGTTTCCTCCAATACGAGTCACCTGCAATTCTCTGTTCATTCGATCCACTTTTAGTTTTAAAGCAATTCAGTGCACATCCCGCGGAAGGTATTCCGTCTTTATCTATAGTAGGGCGAAGTGAGGCAGTGAGGCCAATAATCCCCGCTCTCAGACGCGCCTCGGGTTTCCTTGTCCGGTCTATACATACTAACGAGGTTTCTATCACGACGGCTAAGAGAACTCTCTGACTTGACTGCTAACTATTGGAGGAGAAGAAACTTTGCAATTATTGGTTGCTGTATCGATCATAAGGTGTGATTGCATCTGCAAATGAATAAGTTGTTTAATTCAAATATTCTTGGAAAACGTTTGCTTTTCTTGCGGAGCAATCTCCGGCCAGTTTTCTATATGACAGTTCAGTAATGAATATTGATTGAACACTTGAGAACCAAGGTTACCGACGTAGCCCGAAGAATTGCCAAATTTAAGTGGCAATGGGCAGGGCACATTGCTCGCAGAACGGATGGCCGATGGGGCCGAAAAGTTCTGGAATAGCGATCGCGAACCGGAAGACGATGCGTCGGAAGGCCTCCCATTAGATGGACCGATGACCTGTTGAAGGTTGCGGGGATCCGCTGGATGCGAGTCGCACGGGACCGGTCAATGTGGCGACACTTGGGGGAGGCCTATGTCCAGCAGTGGACGTCTTTCAGCTGAAATGATGATGATGATGACTTGAAATCGAGCTCGTGGCTAAATAACAACAGCTACTCGGGTTGATCTTTTGCCTAAGTTGGTCCGTGGATGGGTGACCAGCCATTACATACCGAGTTGCCTCCATGGATCGGAAATCACGTTAAGCCTTTAGTATCAAGCCTCTAGTATAAGTATAAACCTCTGGTTCACGACTCAATGTTTAAAAATAAATCTAGTTTTCTGAAATATGAGCCTTTACCTTTACAGGTAATATAATAATATATAAATAAAATAATGGACATAATATTTTTTTAATTTAAAGGCTCTTACCCACAACATCGGAATTACTTGTGATATGTGGCACCAGATTTAATTAGATTAAGAAAACAGACGTCGGCGATCCGTCAACATCTTGTTACGCGCCACCTTCCTTGACAACCACCCAAGTCAATATGGCTACCCGCAACGACTTGACGTTCCGCCAGAGAGTATTGTAGACCGCTTCTCTCTCGTCTGTGGTAACAGTTTAGTTTTGCAACGTGAATCATATGAAGCTATTTTGCAAAGGCGCCGTCACGGCCAGACTGTCATACGACCGTCCTCGGGCGTTATTGTATTCCTGGAACAAACAATGTCTAAACACCAAGACATCCGCTCTTCCATCCTGACAAACTATGACAAACATTACTCTCATCGTAACTGTAACTGTTTCAGAACAAAAGAAAGCGTGTATTCTTTCGATCACTCACGGACTAGACGGCATTTTACTCCTACCAAGAAAGCGTGTGTCCTTTCGACCACTCATGGACCGGACGACACCTTTCTCCTACACCGAAAGCGTGTGTCCTTTCGACCACTCATGGACCGGACGACACCTTTCTCCTACATCGAAAGCGTGTGTCCTTTCGACCACTCATGGACCGGACGACACCTTTCTCCTACAACGAAAGCGCGTGTCCTTTCGACCACTCATGGACCGGACGACACCTTTCTCCTACAACGAAAGCGTGTGTCCTTTCGACCACTCATGGACCGGACGACACCTTTCTCCTACAACGAAAGCGTGTGTCCTTTCGACCACTCATGGACCGGACGACACCTTTCTCCTACAACGAAAGCGTGTGTCCTTTCGACCACTCATGGACCGGACGACACCTTTCTCTAAACAGTTAACACCTGGACCGGACGGGTGTGTCCTTTCAACCAGCCGCTATCAGCTGCATGGCCCGGACGACACTGTCCTTTCGACCAGTGAACACTTAAGGTTGGACCGGATGAATGTGTCCCCTCAACCAGCCGCTATCAGCTGCATGGCCCGGACGACATTATCCCTTCGACCATACCAACGTTTGGACCGGACAACTGCGTCCCTTCGACCATAGCAGTGTACGGACCGGACAACAGCGTCCCTTCGACCAACGTCATCACAAAAACATCATAAACCGGGCACCTGCGTCCCTTCGATCATTTTAAAGCATGAACCGGACAACAGTGACATTTCGACTAAACACACTTTCTTTTCGACTGAAACATGTAGACCACACAAGCGCTTACTCCAAACGTCAAAGAACTTTTACAAATTACGCCAGCATCTAATAATTCCTGAACTTATTGGCCGACAACCTATTTTATCAAAATATCGCCTATTTTAATGGTACGATCTCCATCGTGCATTTTAAATCATAACCTCCGATGCCAGTAAGGTTTACTGATTATGATGTCACCCATAAACCAATTAAACAAGCCATGTTTAAGCAATGAGTCAGATGACCTACTTATCGAAAAGAAAAGAAACGGTCTCACCCGATTATGTTGTGAGGGTACCCTCTTGATGATTTGTGCTCGCAGGTTTGAACGCTTTCTTTGTTGCTTGAAAAAATCATTGGTTATGTTCCTCACTCGGCTTTACTTTCGTGGAGGGCGCGATTCTTTATCCCACTTATGATAAAGGCTCTTACCCACAACATCGGAATTACTTGTGATATGTGGCACCAGATTTAATTAGATTAAGAAAACAGACGTCGGCGATCCGTCAACATCTTGTTACGCGCCACCTTCCTTGACAACCACCCAAGTCAATATGGCTACCCGCAACGACTTGACGTTCCGCCAGAGAGTATTGTAGACCGCTTCTCTCTCGTCTGTGGTAACAGTTTAGTTTTGCAACGTGAATCATATGAAGCTATTTTGCAAAGGCGCCGTCAAATTTATCTGTACGAATAGAATAGACATGTTATTTTCCTAGATGTCTTTGACCATCGGGTGACTGACACCCGATGACCCGATACCCTAGTACTTTACAGTTTACTTCACTACAACGAGTATAGGAAACAAGTTATGGAATGTACAAAGCAAAGACTATTCACTAGACGGTCGCCTGTCGCTCTCTATAAATTCGAATGATGCAAGTGCGCTTGATTAAACTGGAAACCGGGTTGATATAAAATACAAAGGAAAAGAACAAAAGCGGTGGCATGATGGTTTGTGTTCAGAAATAACGATGCATCAAACTACGTGTCATACCGGCGCGGCAGCGGTTTAGAAAACAAGTTTCCATAACGAACTCCGTTGTTTGTTTATTTCAAAAATTTCCATGTTGGTACTACCGCATAGGGAAATTGTACCGAGAGAACGTTACCTGGTCTGCGGTACGTCAGGCAGGCGTGAGGGGGTCGGAGGGGGATGTAGGAACAAACCGACCAACCCACTTCAAAGGACGCACTTCGTTGAAAATTTTATTCAACTCGAGTTTGAATCAGAAGTGGAATTAAAACAAAATGTCGTTTTACGACGTTTTACAAAGTTTCTCTTCCTTTTACTACCTGATTGGAACGTTTTATTTGAAATGTTGATCGTTAATCGATTAATTTTTCTCTTTGTACGCGAGAGAAGTCGATTTTATAAGTTGCCTGAAGTGAGCGCGAGAATTTATGCTTCAAAAGACTTTTAATCGTCTGAAAATACTTTTACTTGTATTGTTTGAGATTTACCACCTCATTGCTTGTAACTGGTAGGTACTGTTGATAAAAAAGGTAAAGTTTTAAAAATATTGAGAGTTACCAATATGGATATTTTTAGGAGTCTGTCGTAGGATTCAATTGTACGTGGTACCTACACAACATGTTTGGCAAACATCAAAGACTGTTTTTTCACGCAATGTATTTTTATTAACCAGAATCTTTTTATAACAAAATCAATTCATGAACATATCTAATCTTATTTTCGTCGCAGGTAAACGTTTACAGGCGAACACGTCCCAAAATAAATAAGTTGTTTCAACGCGCTGAAAGACACGTTTAAAATTACTTTTCTTTTCGGATGTTCCTCAAAATAACTGAACACATTGTAAGTATCTAATGTAACAATTTCCGGGAATCAAATGGGTTATTGAATAGGGCAAGGGCTCCGGTGTCTGACTGCAGACGGTCGGATGTTTTATACCCTGTTTGAATAAGGGACGGAGCGGTAAATACTGCCCAATTTCAAAGTTCGCCCAGACAACGCCGGGGGCAAAAACTATTCATGTGTAGCTGTAACGATGTTCTCATATATTCGGCATTGATTTAGGTTCACAGTTGGATCTCATAGTTTTGGTGTAGGCATATCTATACCAAAATATGTTTGGATATTCCTACAGCGTTTAGGTACAGCCATGAGGGAATTTGTATAACCTGCGATTGGATTTCTCGGTTAGTAACAAAACTCATTAGTTTTGGTGTGATCGATCCCTTTGTAATGTTGTGACTACAATTTATAGTCTCTTGACAAAAACAGAAAATATTATATAAGCTACACTTACTCCAAATAAAAGTGAAAACTTGACTTATCTGAATAGGTATAGTCTATCTCTATAGGATTTTTTCATCGGTAATTTAGAAAACTGGCGTTTTTCAGGAGCGGGGCAGAAAACTAAACGCCAGTTTTTTTTAATTACCGAAAAATTCCTATGTCTAAATGGATGGATTGCTAAAACCATATAGCATTCTTCTAAATGTATTTCTTATTGTGAAATTCAAATATATAACGAGAAAGAATTTTCAGTAAAATTTTGTATTCAGCCATGGTTAATTAAATTCTTTTGGCATACATGTGCGCTTATGGACAAAATAGGACACGATGACACTTTTCGCTCTTATGTCCTTATTTATAAGGTTGAAAAGTGGTTGACCGTCAGTAAACTTGGTACATATTTCAGAGAAATATTATTTTTCTGTAAAGCATCGAACCCGCTACCCATAGCGCAGAATCCGCTCAGCCATGCTAGCCGAGCTGTCTGCATCATAATAGATTGCTGTCTACCTACAACGAATGACCTAGTTTCCTCTCCACGTCTTCATATTGTAAAACAGTTTTCATAAAATTAAATTCTCCAGTCTCCTTGTTTCATATCCTTTTCAGTTTATTTCTATGGAAGTCTGTGCCAGAGACATTCAAGAAGAGAGATTTCATTATTTCTTCATTCAAGAAGTAGGTCACTTGTCCTTTATTACTAAGAACAGTGTTTTTACTGCGAAACATTACCGCGATTCAAAACTACATGTAACAAAAGAACGCAATACAACAAGGCTCTTTTATTATAGCTAAACGTGACATAAACATGTTTAGGCGCAGTCTGACCACGGGGTCGTAAACCGTTTAGTGTCAGCAGAATAGGCCATTTAATGAAATAATAACTAGAGATATAAACTTGGTGATAAAATGCTGATCGACGCCGCGGGGAGGCCGTTAAGTGCTGTTCAATCTTAGTTGGCCTGGAGGCTGGAGCTTGGATCCACTTTCCAGTTACTGTCTCTATGGCTCATAATTCGATTTGAAACAAAATTATGGTAACCTTGAAGTATTTTAATACTGTGGAATTAATCGTTTGGTGTTTTTAGGGTTCCGTAGCCAAATGGCAAAAAAACGGAACCCTTATGGATTCGTCATGTCTGTCTGTCCATCCGTATGTCACAGTCACTTTTTTCCGAAACTATAAGAAGTCCTACTGTTGAAACTTGTTAAGTAGATGTATTCTGTGAACCGCAATATGCTTAACAACAAATTCGTAAATTATAGAGGAGAACCCTTACGAAAGTAAGAAGAAAATTAAGAGAGTCTTTCATTTTTTTGTTTTTTTTTACTGTTTTGCTTTGTAGTACAAAGTTAAAATTTTATCAGTGACTGTGAAACTTAATACCGCTGTAACAACGCCCTGTCTACCAAACGATTTGGATTTAGTTTTTGGCGGTTGACAAAATAGCTATTTATGCAACTGTTACGTTATGAACGGTCTTAAACGGCACGAGTTATTAAAAGACCAATAACGTACAGTTGCATGCAAGATTTTATCTTCGAAGGAAGTAATAAAACACAGTTATAGACAAATAAGTATATTTAATAGAAACTGAACTACACACTGACTATTGTTTATACGTTCCCGCCATATCACGAAATCTTCATAACATTTTTCATATACATGTCTTGATTTTTCTGGTAGTAAATTATTTGTAGCCGCAACCGCATCCACTTTTTTTATTTAGTCTTTATTAGGTACTATCTTTCCGGCGCAACTACGTTTGCGTCACATTTTCCCCGTTTTTGCAACATTTTTCATTGCTGCTCTACTCCTATTGATCGTAGCGTGATGATATATAGCCTATAGCCTTCCTCAATAATGGGGCTATCTAACACTGAAAGAATTTTTCAAATCGGAGCAGTAGTTTCGGAGCCTATTCAATGCAAGCAAACAAACAATCAAATCTTTTCTCTTTATAATATTAGTTTAGGCTAAGATCTTGTTGCCGCAACAGCCAAATAGTATACGATACTTTCGTTCTAAACTTGTTCCATTTTTAAAAACATCATTTATATTGTCTCGATTTCAAAGTAATATTATAGGTTAGCTGGCTGGCTGTATGTTCAGAATGTCTTTGCTTGTGTTTAAGAATTTATGACGATTCGCATAATGCAACCCGATGTTGTTATGGGTATCATAATGAAACCGCTGTCAATTTTGTAATTCGAATTTAACGAAACCGAAGTAGATAAAAACATTAAAAACTCAACAAGAGCTACAAGCAACGTAATATTTGAACACAGTGAGTTTCCTCCGTGTCTCGGAAAGCACGTTAAGCCATTGGACCTTTGACATTTATTATAGTAGTCAGTGGCCCGAAAGTCTGACAACCAGTCTTACCAGGGGGTATCGTATTACCTGGTACTAACTGGGTTGTGGAGGTCAGATTGGCAGACGCTCCATTTAAAATAATGCTAGTCAGCCGTACCCGGATAGACTGGAATCAGACCCCAACATAGTTGGGAAAAGCCTAGGCAGATGATTTACTTACACGCAATATGAAGCCAAAAGAATGGCCAAAATCTCGGCAAGTCGGTACAGACTTATAATGCCTTCCCACAGACGGGTCATGACCGACACGTAGGTATATTTACACCACGACGCTCTATATACAGGGTGACATTTAAGACAAAGGGCATGTTTACCGATCCTCGATTCATAAAATCCTTAATATGACTTTACTTTTTACCCTTTAAAAGTCGAAAATAACTTAGTAAACCAAGCCAGACAACCTAAAGTACTTATCGGTGAATGGAATAGGCAACACGGCCGTAAAACAATGAAAACACTAAGTGAAGTTGAAAAGCGATTTAATCCTAACATGTTTAAACCATTGTAGAACTGATTTTGCAAATAAATATTTTTTTTTGCAAAAAAATAACCGACTACAAAAAACCCTAAACGCACTAAAAAGTTAAAAATAATACTATAACCTACCTATATTAATAAACCTAACCTAACCGACGATTAACCTATAATAAAATTGAATAATTCTTTGGAGTCGGTGCCAAGCAATATAATTAGAATTAATTAATGAATTAATATTTAGAACCTGTAAGATGTTTTGTTTTTCTGGCCTTAGTCTGTATATAGTCATTCAGGTATCGTATATTGCTTGGCACCGACTCCAAAGAATTATTAAATTTTATTATAATCGTCGGTTAGGTTAGGTTTATTAATATAGGTAGGTTATAGTATTATTTTTAACTTTTTAGTGCGTTTAGGGTTTTTTGTAAATAGTCGGTTATTTTTTTTGCAAAAAAAATTTTTATTTGTTAATTTTTTGTGACATATTTTTAATTTAATAATAAAATATGGGTAGGCCTAGTAAA
This sequence comes from Cerastis rubricosa, assembly GCA_949152445.1. Taxonomy (NCBI): domain Eukaryota; kingdom Metazoa; phylum Arthropoda; class Insecta; order Lepidoptera; family Noctuidae; genus Cerastis; species Cerastis rubricosa. The sequence continues at coordinate 10,652,252 of OX424547.1, forward strand.
GATGCTTCTCGTATGAGAAAACGGCGTCGAACTGAAACTGAGAAAAAGGAAAAAGGACAACGATTAAAAGAAATTAGCGAAAGAAATGATCAACGCATTTTGAATAAGAACCCTGATCATCGCGAAAACAGACTGTCAAAGCAGAGGACCTACATGTTACGTAGGTTGAATAAGGAAAGTCAAGTCTGTGGTACACCTGGAAAATGCATACCGTTACAATTCCAACAAGCCCAAACACAGCTAATATACATTGTCTTATTATGGAGTTACGGTGCCTGTCTCTTGGCTTCATCATCAGATCTGATGGTAGAATGGTTCTTATTGAACGCAAATGCTTCACTTGTTGTAGAAAATACTAAAATCGCTTTACGTTTTCCTATAAAATTTGAAGAGTACCCTCGATTTCGCCAAGATTCCATCATCAGATCCCGACTTGGTGACTATGGTACCAAATGGAAAGCATAGGCTTTAGAATAAAAAAATAATTTTCCAAATCGGTTCGTACATGACTGAGTTATGCGCGAACAAAAAACGCAATGTAGAGTAAACAAAAAGTTAGAATATTCCGATTTTTGTTGATTTTTTCAAAACCGCTTGTCTGATTTTGATAAAATTTTCATGGGATCATTTGGAAGGTATACGCTTTCCAACAAAAAAAGAATTTTACAAATCGGTTGGTAAGCGACAGAGTTATGCGCGAACAAACATAAAAAAAAAATACAAACATACGAATTGAGAACCTCCACCTTTTTTAGAAGTCGGTTAAAAATGAACGCGAATCATATCTTAAGATCAAGAGCTATTTGTGGCATCCTTGTGAAGTGTTGGCACTAGCAGCTGAATGCCATTTAGAAAGAAGGAGAAAAAGTATTTATTTGTCTAGCTGGGTAAAAAAAACCGGCCAAGTGCGAGTCGGACTCGTGCACGAAGGGTTCCGTACTATTATTTATAAAAACGAGCAAAAATTCACTTTTTTGTATGGCACCCATACAAAAAAATGTTTTTTTTTGCTCCCTTAAATATTTATTTTATTCTGTTTTTAGTATTTGATGTGATAGCGGCAATAGAAATACATATCTGTAGAAAGTTCAACTGGCTAACTATCACGGTTAATGAGATACAGCCTGGTGGATGGAAGGACGGACGGACACACAGCGAAGTCTCATATTATTAATAGGAACCCTATTACTGAGACCTCGTTTTTTCGCTTCATTTGACCCTTTGGGTACGGAAACCTAAAAAGATCAAAATCAAAAACAAAATTATTCAGAAAATACAAACTAAACTGGTCTTATACAAAGCCAAAAGGCCTCAGCATGGTGCTCTAATATTTAGAAAAAAAGTCACAGCGCTGGTATTTTGATAGCGCCCAGAGTGATGTGTGAGTTTACATGTGCAGATTGCTTTCAGTTTCTTTGCTAAAATCGTTGTACCTCTTATCTTATCCCGAACCACGTGACAGTACATGTGTTCACCCTGTGCCTACAGTACATACATGTAGTTGTGTAGTAGTAAGTCGTGTCAAAGTTAGGAAGGGTTGTACACACCGCAACTCACTAACCCTCATAGTTTGTTGTTACGGCCGCGTATGTCAAGCTGAACTTTCGACTTCTGTTGACTTACGATACGGCTGCCTCTCAGCAATTACTTACGACTAATATTATTTGAGTTTGGGTACCGACTTCGGTTTTAGTATATTGCTGTTTTGGAATGCCGGATTAAGCGTTGAAATATAACCTATCATAATATCGCACCTGTAATCCAGGCAGAGGTGTAGGTACCGAGTAGTTTATTTTTTTATTTAACCTGATCTTTCCCACTCCTGGGCAAAAGCCTCCCCCCATTCCTTGAAGAAAGCCATGCAAGGCGTCCCGCAAGAAGAAGAAGACCTAATAGTACATCCACATTTCTCCAGTTATGTTTAAGGCCCATGTAATAGGGGGGCAGCCATCAACCGGGCACAATTCCAGAATCCAGGCTGCTACTGAGAAATTCCTGTTGGAAAAACCTATTAACACTGCCCGACCCGAATCGAACCAGGGCCTCATTCTCAGCAGTCGCGCTGATGACCACTAGAACTACGAGGCAGTCGACCAGGGTAATGTTGATAAAAATATAAATTGCTTTGTTGGAGGTGAATTAAAAGGAACGTCGGGCGTGCCCTGGACGTTAATACTGGCTATATCATGTTGACTGGCGTAATATGAATGGCAACGCATGAACAATCGTTTTGCCAATACCATAGAGATTTAAAAGACTTATAGAGTGCACATTAGGAATATTTTCTACAAAAATGTTACTTGACAAGTTATATGACACAAGAGAGACCGATTTGTTACTAAGTAACAAGTATTGGATTACGATTGTCTTCATCTTGTCCCGTCCATCGCTCGTATGTATTTGAATGTCTTTGGCAAAACGAAAAAACCGGCCAAGTGCGAGTCGGACTCGCGTACGAAGGGTTCCGTACCATTATTTATAAAAGCGAGCAAAAAATCACTTTTTTGTATGGGAGCTCCCTTAAATATTTATTTTATTCTGTTTTTAGTATTTTTTGTTATAGCATCAACAGAAATACAAAACCTGTAGAAATTTCAACTGGCTAACTATCACGGTTCATGAGACAGCCTGGTGACAGACGGACGGACGGACAGCGAAGTCTCAGTAATAGGGTCCCGTTTGACCCTTTGGGTACGGAACCCTAAAAAAGACATAAGACCAAAACGTAGATGTATTGGTCGTATTACAAACAATATTGGCTCACCCGAAGGTTACGTTTGTCCATAGTTAGGTGCATTTTGACCTGCTTTGTTTATTATTGTGTATATCACCTGTGCTTACAAAAGCTTCTCGTTTTTTATTGTTCCTGGCCCGACTCCAAGTTCCCGACAAAGCCTAATCGAATTTGCTCGATATGTGCACTTCACCCCGTTGTAAGATATTTGCCGTTTGGAATTACATTTGCACTGAAAAAATACGGGACAATTTTCACTCAGAATTTCAGCTGATGTTTGTGTATTCTAGCGTCCTGGTCAAATAGTAATTGCATGTACGAGTACTTAGCGGAGCAAATGCTAATTACTTAGTTTAAAAGCCATCCGAGCACAGTTTCACTTTATATTCAGAGGTGTACATTACTTAAACTGTTTTAGTATATAAATATCTAAAATGAGATTGAGGATGCTTGTCATATGCTGTTTCTGTAAGTGTATAAAGCTGAGTTGGTGCCACCCATATCCCGGGCACCATTCTGTATGGTGTCGGACGTAAAGAATAGCACCATCCCATATCTTCCCTTGGGTGTCGTAAGAGGCGACTAAGGGACTTACCAGAGAATGGCAGCAGCGTTCTCTGTGCTTTTGTAACAACCGTACTGCAATTACATCTACTGATGTTTGTCATAATATTGTTAGTTAATTATAAGGCTTTATCTGCCCAACCCAAACCCACACATTTTCAATACACACTACAACACAATTACACATTTCACATCCACACACACAACCACATATTATTAAACCATTTAATGCATCACACAAATATAATTACACACATACCAAGTGTCAAGACCATTGCTGAACTATTCCAAGCATTCCATTATTACAAATATTTATTTGACAAAGCACCAATTATATGTGACATAATCTTCAATTCTTTTCCCAATGGCTAATAATTCCAATACAATTTTATTCGATTTAGATACTATCTCTGTGGCAAATAGCTATCTTTGTGACCCTGAAACTTGTAATTCTGTGTTACATAGCACTACAACGTCTTTGAAAATCATAACACAAAACAATATTCTAATACAATTTCATCAAAAAAAGTCGTTCAAACGAGATTTAATAAATAGATTTCAATGTTAATTTAATTATAAATCTGTAACTACATACGTGTTGCGGTTGCCAATCATAGAGACAAATAAGCAAAAAAAAAATTGCCGTGCTCCCTGGCGCATCCCCCTTAATATCAACTTCCACCTTTGACGAACTCTAACATTTGTACCTTGTCTGTACTGCTCGCCATCTGTCAGCCGTCACAGCCTCGTCACTGTATAAAAGGGTACAGCCGGGTGTGTTCGACATTAGCAGGTTGCGCACTCTGCGGCATACATTACTAATGTCCCTTTACATACATAACATCACGCTTGTAATACCCGAAGGGCTAGGCAGAGGACCAGAGGTGTACCTAATAATGCATCCGCATTACGCCAGTTTTGTTTAAGTCCCATTTAATGGGGAACGAGCCTATTGCCATCAAGTGTGCACAAATCCAGACTCCGTGGCTGCTACTGAAAAATTCCCCTTGGTAAACCCCAAAAACACTAAGCCCGATGTGGGAATCGAACCCAGGACCTTTTGATAAGCAATCGTGCTTGCGACCACTAGACCTATGTAATGGGGGCGAGCCTATTGCCATCAAACGGGTACTAATCCAGAGTCTGTGGCTGCTGCTGAGAAAATCCTGATGAAAAAGAAAATAACATTTTAAACGACCTTGTATTCCTCATGGTGAAAAGTTGTGCTTGCGACCACTCGACCAAGGAAGCAGTCACTAATGTCGCTTTGCTTGCAGATATTCGGCCGGATCGGTGCCATGCGTGTGGCGGCAATGGCACGGCTTGTGACGGCAGCTGGCCGACTGCGCCGTGTCCTGAAGACCGACCATTGTGTGCCACAGTCTCTGTAGGGCCTGGTGAGTACCTCACTTACATGGTCGCTTGTGGGATTGTTTAATATGAATAATTAGAACGGAGAAGACAAATTGATTGAATTCACAAATAAAGATTGATTTGATTAACTGGTGTGCTCTTAAGAGGAAAGCAGCTCGATGGTATTGATAACAACGCAATTTATTATTGGTATGTGCTAGCTGACATCTATGACATTAACTTAATGTAATGGATTAATGGGGATTCTTTGTTTATAATAACTCACACACTGTTATATAGAATTTGGTTATTCTAACCTAACAGACTGATGTGTTGCTGGGGAGTTTCTTCCGCCACTTCTTCTTCTCAGCTAAAACACTAGGAAGTGGCGAAGTGCGGGCATTTTGGGACTATCTCATGTAAATTTTGACGTTCAAGGAGTGCTGATTTTCAACCTTATATATATAAATATTTTTTCATAAGTTGTTGATGGCAATCGAACCGTAGTTATTTATTTTTCGTAGATTATTTCCGAATGGTTTTCCTGTGATTAAAAAATCAAGGAAAATAAATAGCTTCTGACATTATTTGTTAGCAATCTGTAAATTATTCAGGTACGAATTGTATAAAAACAGTAAAACAATCTAAATGAAGTTTGCCGAGAATGCATGTAAAAGAAAATGAAAATAAAGCCCAGAGAGAGTCTAAAGGCGTAATTTCATTACAGTCTAGTATGTTATTGCTCTGTCAAAGAAAAATTGCTCTTTCAGCGAGGAATGGTAATGTTATTGTGAGTTGAATAAGCGGTGAGCGAAATTGGATGGAAATTATCATATTTCTTTATAACCGACGCCCGACTTAGTTCTATAATATTTTTAGATTGAAACCGTTTAAGGTATTATGGAATGGAATATTAATATGCTATTAAAATTCTCTGCAGATTTCGTGTCATCGCTGGCGTGTGCGGTCGCTTCCACGTCACCTTGTGCGCTAAGGAGCGCCGCGAACAGCTCACTCGAGTTGACGTGCGTCTGCAAAACACACCTCTGCAACAAACCGTTCTCTCCCGAACTGCGAAATGAGCTCCTCAACTTCACATTCACCCTTACAAACAGTAGTGCCAACATGGCGCAAATTTTCTTCCAATCAACAAAATTTGCGAACGTCACGGACGAGAATCTATACAAAGCGATCACAATTGAAGTTACTGAAGCGACGTCAACGATTGTGAGGAATTTGTCTCAGCCGACGACAGTGATAACGGTTCCAGGGACAATAAACACTCAGTCTATATTGAGGGATTCGGAGAAGCCGAGGGCCGAGCCTTTGAAGCAGGAGCCGACGGCGCCGTCAGATGATGACGAGGATGAGGGTGAGGGTAGTGGCGCGTACGAGGAGTCGCGGGTGCACAACCATGCCGTGTCCGCCCCTGCCGCGCCCAGCTCCTTCCTCCCTGCCAACGAGAATAGCGCATCTTCCTTACAAACAAACATTCTCTTAACCACATTATTCATATACATACTAGTCTAGACGCGAAGTCCACACAAGTACCCTAGGTGTATTCAAAATTTTCTCAACTAAGTACAATAATATTAAGAGAGTAATTTATGAATTATACCCAGAGAATTTAACTGATATTAGCGTTGACCTGTTGGGAACAAATAAGTACGTTTTGTAATTTCACATGTTTAAACCGCCTTTTTGATTTATGAAGCGAACTTAGACTTTTTGGTGGGTACACACTCTATTTAGGACTTAAGTGCCAGCTAGAATTATGTTGTCCTGTCATTTACTGATAATAAAAGCTCAAACTAAAATACCATTGAATAAAAAATTCAATGCTCATTTAAATATTATATAGAGAAAAAATCACACAGTCACGATTATAGGAAATCTGACTACTAGCATTTTGTAACTTGACTAGATGAACGTCATATATGATTTTACTTCTCCCATTCCTATAATGACGAAGCAATCCATCCTCCCTGTACCAATCGCCTTCATAATTTCAAATTGTGATACGTTAGACCCTCGTGCCAAACATATAATATTGTAAATACTAATGAGGTTATTTGATATAGAGTTTCGTGTTCAACAAATTAGGATCAAGTACGTAAACTTTTTGAACAATCACAAAACATATTTCAGTAGAATAATTACATTGTATCGAAAATTCACTATTCCCAACGACGTAGGCGTACAGTCAGCAAAGGAGATTTGTAACTATTACATGGCCTGAGCGTGTTTTATACGTATTTAAAAAGTTATCACGCACCTAATAATACTAAATATTTCCTTCGCAGGTACTGCAAAGACGTTAACTCCTTGACTAGTTACTAATCTCTTTAGCTGACGGTACTTACTCAGGATTTGATTGTACAGACTTAGATAGTAGTTTATGAACTCATATTACAGAAGTTTTGCCACGTCTGGTAGTCACAGGTCGATTTTCTGATATAAGGGACTTGATAAAATAAAATTTTATTGAGGTGTTGTAGGAATAATAGCTGTAAATAAATGTCAAAAATCGACCTGTGAGGATTTAGTTGTAGACCACTATCTACATATAATAAAATAGATAGATTCAGAGTATGTGTACTTTTAGGGGATTTTGAACACCCTGTATGGTCAGGAATATTATATTTAGAGCAACACAATGTTGATACGCTCATCTTAATCCATAGCTATAGATATAGCGTCAATTAATATCACCATCGATCTCTTGTTTTAAAAATGTTGTTGTGATTTATTAAATAAATAAATGAAAATAGTAACCTCTACTATATTTTTTTTATTGTTGACACCAACACCACCACATGTCGTTGGCCTTAACTGAGCTTAATTGGAACATGTCCAGATGTGAAGAACATGGCACAGCTGAAGCAATTCATGTTTGTCCACCTGCTTATCGACGTGCCTAGTAAGAATAATACATACTGAAAGGCTCAGTTGTTGTGAGCACGACTGCAAGCTGAGATGTTACGTTTGATTCCCTAAGAAAATAAGGATAAAAAATATCAAAGAATTTTAATAGATATTTCCTTCTATATAGATTTTCCTTTTAATATTGATTTTCTGCCAATTAACAGGGACTAATATAAGAAGGGAAGTAGAATACATTCGTGACGAGGTGTTTATAATCCTTCTAGAAATTTAAAGAAGGAATGTACACTATGCGTCAATAAATTTTCTAGTGTATGTACTCTATGTGTCAGTTATTTTCCTACCCGAGAAATCATACTATTGCGGATATTAAACATTGGAAAACTGAAGAAAATAAGCCGGAAGGATCTGCGAAGCTTCGGCAATATTCTGAGAAAATCACGTTTCTCGTAGAATAAGAAATGTGTAAAATGAAATGAAAACAAAACATTGTATCCACACTCTGTTTCTCGAGGGAGGTTTTCTCGAGATTTTCTATACAACCTATGTGACAACGTGGCGACGAATTTGAAAGGGGTTTGAATTAAATGGCCTGCTTAACTTACACATTTATTCTTTTTCAAAGATGCGTTAACGCATAAGACCTTTATTAATAGATAGCTAGTATCAATACAAACTAGTTATGTATGAGACACAATCCTCTAAAGCGCCTTGTTTCTGAGATATAATCTGTCAATTTGTCTGTTTATCTTACTAGAAAGATTTGTAATATGCAATTTAATTTGATAATTTACAGATATCATGATATTTAAATTTTGCCTACTGTCTCAAACGGGTCCCTAGTCAAGTGATATTATCCTATTAACGCAAACAATGATATAGGAAGCGCTATAAATATTTTAGATTGACATAAACTAACGAACAAAAAGTAAGTAACTCAGACGATAGTTTATAATTATTTCATCGCAATTCACATGGACCCGTTGGCTAGTTTGTCCAAGCCGTTATGATAATGATGACGTTCCACGATGCGATGGTTCGATTCCAAGTCGATAAATTGAACTCTTTTTGAGTTATTCTTTAGATTATTCATAACAAATTCAATGTTGTAGCTGTGTAACATTTTAAAAGTTGAGGGGTTAGCACATACTGACACTCTCTGTACTGTAGCAAGAATAATTTGCCTTTAACATGTGCCCAATGACCAGCTGGCCTACCATGACGTCTTAAAACATCATTGTTTAACTCCTTTTCCACACTGGAATAGGAGTAAAACAATAATGCTGACGTCATGGTAGGCCAGCTGATGTATGAACGTGGACGAGGCAAAAGGAGTATGTAAGGATCGTAGCAGGTGGCGTTTTGTGGTTTCTGCATACCCCCACGGGGAAAGGGCGTGAGTTTATGCATACTTATGTATATGTCCTTCAAAGTAAATGTGCCTAAGATTTCATTCAAGCATGTTATTTATTTATTTAACAATTTATGTACACACTTAATACAGACAAGAAGAAAGGTACAGAAAATAGGTACAAAGGTAATGCTTATTTGTAAAGAAATCTCTTCCAGCAGACATAGTGTGTAAAAGAAGAAGAGAGAATTGAATACATAAAGCAAATAACTATTTAAAATATAAAATACAATATAAAAATATACTAACTTACTTATAAATAAAAAAACAAAATATATACCAATAAAATAAATACCTTAGATGCAACCATGACGGAATCGAAAGATAATGTTCTTAGCTTTCTATCTGTCAGCGAACAACCTTCATGTTATAATTAAACTTTTAACATAATTAAATCAGACTTCAAAGGAACAGGTAAGGTACATAGTAACTTTATTTCGTAAAAAGGAACTACCTATATACCTTAAAACGATTAGAAACGAATAAATTAAATAACTAAAATAACAATAAACTATGAAAGAACGTCAAAAAACTCCTCAACGCTGTCAGCTGGTAATGTGCCCAACAGACAAGCAGCTTTGCCACGTTTGTATGACAATACTTATCCTCTGGCTAAAGTAAAAGCCAGCCCTTGGGTCACGGGAAGCGTCCACAAGGCGTTTCGAAATTTCCTACCTCACGGCCTCAGATTTTCAACCCCAAACAGCTCAAAAATATAGTTACCACAAACTTAGTAACTTCAACAAAAAGCGCAAAGCCAACACTTGTGTACCGGTGTCCTTTGAAGGTTTGTATCAAAGATGTCGTCCTCCGGCACGCGCCTAAGGACACTTATGGCGTCGCCGCCCTCATAGATGCACAGAATTATCTTTGTCAGATTGCCACAGCACTGCTATTTTCTGGACATAATGTATCTGTATAAAGGCGCTCCCTCACCGGGAGCAGATTCACTAGTTTCTGTACGAAATCGAATCTTGGATTGTTACATTACAGTCGAATGCTTCCGGTATTGCAATAAATGTATTTCATGAACTAGTTCTAGAGTGAATATTGCAATTCTTTCATACTGAACTTGAGTCATTTTAACTTTGACATAGTGTCTTGGATGTGCTCGTGACTAAATAATAATAGACGCACGGGTCGATCTTTAGGTTAAGCCATGCCTAGGTTGGTCCGTGAAATAAAATAAAATACTGGTATTCAGCTGGATTTACACATGGGATACTTTTAACCCGGCAGTACGAACGTACGAAGTAAAGGTAACGAACTCCGCGAAATCTAGGTTTGAATAAAGATTGATGTCATACTCCCAGATTAACTATAAGGGCTCATTTAACCAGACGCAGCGCGTCGGACGGTGCGGTGCGCGGCGGGTCGCATGGCGCTTCGGGCGAATTTGCCGTTTACGGCGATGCGTCGACCGCTCGCGGCGGATCCACATCCATGCTTGTACTTGTCTGTGTGACAGAAATTATGCCGCGTGCACAAGGAATAGGGTAGGGTTAGGTAGGGTAGGTAGGTAAAGTAGGGCAGGGTAGGTAGGTAGGTAGAGTAGAGTAGGGTAGGGTAGGTAGGTAGGTAGGTAGGGTATAGTAGGGTAGGTTAGGTAGGTAGGGTAGGTAGGGTAGGTAGGGTAGGTAGGGTAGGTAGGGTAGGTAGGGTAGGTAGGGTAGGTAGGGTAGGTAGGGTAGGTAGGGTAGGTAGGGTAGGTAGGGTAGGTAGGGTAGGTAGGGTAGGTAGGGTAGGTAGGGTAGGTAGGGTAGGTAGGGTAGGTAGGGTAGGTAGGGTAGGTAGGGTAGGTAGGGTAGGTAGGGTAGGTAGGGTAGGTAGGGTAGGTAGGGTAGGTAGGGTAGGTAGGGTAGGTAGGGTAGGTAGGGTAGGTAGGGTAGGTAGGGTAGGTAGGGTAGGTAGGGTAGGTAGGGTAGGTAGGGTAGGTAGGGTAGGTAGGGTAGGTAGGGTAGGTAGGGTAGGTAGGGTAGGTAGGGTAGGTAGGGTAGGTAGGGTAGGTAGGGTAGGTAGGGTAGGTAGGGTAGGTAGGGTAGGTAGGGTAGGTAGGGTAGGTAGGGTAGGTAGGGTAGGTAGGGTAGGTAGGGTAGGTAGGGTAGGTAGGGTAGGTAGGGTAGGTAGGGTAGGTAGGGTAGGTAGGGTAGGTAGGGTAGGTAGGGTAGGTAGGGTAGGTAGGGTAGGTAGGGTAGGTAGGGTAGGTAGGGTAGGTAGGGTAGGTAGGGTAGGTAGGGTAGGTAGGGTAGGTAGGGTAGGTAGGGTAGGTAGGGTAGGTAGGGTAGGTAGGGTAGGTAGGGTAGGTAGGGTAGGTAGGGTAGGTAGGGTAGGTAGGGTAGGTAGGGTAGGTAGGGTAGGTAGGGTAGGTAGGGTAGGTAGGGTAGGTAGGGTAGGTAGGGTAGGTAGGGTAGGTAGGGTAGGTAGGGTAGGTAGGGTAGGTAGGGTAGGTAGGGTAGGTAGGGTAGGTAGGGTAGGTAGGGTAGGTAGGGTAGGTAGGGTAGGTAGGGTAGGTAGGGTAGGTAGGGTAGGTAGGGTAGGTAGGGTAGGTAGGGTAGGTAGGGTAGGTAGGGTAGGTAGGGTAGGTAGGGTAGGTAGGGTAGGTAGGGTAGGTAGGGTAGGTAGGGTAGGTAGGGTAGGTAGGGTAGGTAGGGTAGGTAGGGTAGGTAGGGTAGGTAGGGTAGGTAGGGTAGGTAGGGTAGGTAGGGTAGGTAGGGTAGGTAGGGTAGGTAGGGTAGGTAGGGTAGGTAGGGTAGGTAGGTTCGATTGCCGCATGTTTGTATTTGTCCGTGTGACAAAACGCCGTGGGCAACGCTTACATCTCAAGCAAACACGCGTCAAACCGCTTCTTCGTAAACGCTCTCATACATCGTCATATCTTTGAATTTAAAGCGGACCGCGTCGCCCGACTCTGCGGGCGCACAGTGTGCGGCGTAGAACAAGCCAAGTGGACAAAAGTCATTATCAAATTCCCGGAAATTTGTACTTTCTACATGTAAACAACACCCCTAAACCTCTAATTCCAAGAATTGTTTACGTCTAACATTACACACTGATGAGTCATCGTTTATCAAAGTAAGCTAATGAGGTAAATGCAGTTAAAGAGTTAGGTCAGTTGCATTTTCGCGACACTTGCACTAACATCTCATGGTGACAGTTCTAATTTTGTGGAAAGTTTTAGTGATGGATTTTACTTCTGTAGGTATGTACTATATTATTTTCTTATTAGAATCTTTTAATGTGTCGTAAACGTTCAGAAAGTAGACTATCTGTGAATACACAAAAAAAAAACAATGTTTTTCTTTGTTTTCGAACTTTACAGGCTTGGAAAAGCCATGTATCCTCTTGTATCCAGTCTGAATTTGTATGTTTTAGCTGCATGGTTATAGATGATTATGGTATATATTTTATGTAGCACACTTGAGTACAACATTCTTTTTTTTTTTTGCAGACAAGCTATACTCTATCAGTAAAATAGAGTTTTTCGAAGAGTGGCTTAAGCACGAAAAAGACGAAAGAAATGAACGTCTATTTGAATTTATTTTGTCTAAGTGTGATTTCTCTGACATCACTGAAGAATGTCAAAGGGAAATAAAGATGAAATTAGCCAGCATTTCTTCGAAAATTGCTACCAAGTGGGTGTCTTCAGGAAAGTCAAAAGAGCGTTTCCTGAATAAGAATAAATTGTGGCTGGAAGGCGAGAAGATAGAATTCTGCATGCGATCGAATCAACCACAACCTTATACCTCATCTACTGACCTTTCTCGACCCGGAAGACCTAAAAAAGTTTTTGAAGATTCATCTTTTAAAACTAAGAAACGTAGAGTTGCTGATTTAGTTCAATCGCGGAGTGTTGGGGAGTTAATGGTTGCCGCAGAGGTAGCTGCACGGACAACTGGGCATAAAAACGTTGCCAGAGTTATAAAAGACATTGGTGAAAATCCAGCTTCTGCAAGTGCATGCCTTACCCTTCAACAACCAAGTGCTGTGCAAAGTAATAGACCACTAAGGAGTGACGAGGCATTAGCGTATTATATAGATTCAAAATCAACAACTCACTCATACAAACAGACTAGGAAGTGGACTATGAAAGTCGGTCATCACGTGTTTCCATCATATGATTGCATTGTGAAATCAAAAAAACCTGTTATCCTTCCGAGGAGCACATTGTTGTGACACAATCTCGAGCAGAAATTGAGCTACAAGCTAATTTTGAAAAAAACAGCAGAACGTTTAGTAGAAGCTCAGAGAGAAGTTGTCACAAGTGTGCTCCCCAATCTAATACCCAATTCATCGTTTACTCTTATAAGTAAATGGGGATGTGACGGATGTTCCGGTCATAGTGCTTACAAACAGAGATTTGAGAACAGCGAAGACACTGATGAGTTCCTTTTTGTTTATTCGTTCGTTCCTTTAAGGTTAATCGACGAAGGTAACAACATTATCTGGCAAAATCCTCGCCCATCATCGACGATGTTTTGTCGTCCAATTTAATTCCTTTTTGCCAAAGAAACTACGGAAATGACGAAAATCGAGACAAATAAGGTTTTGGAACAAATAAACAACTTGGAGCCTACATCTTGTGATCTCGGTGGTTCTGAAATTTCTGTTAAGCACAAGCTTCTGCTGACTATGACTGATGGAAAAGTGTGCAACGCTTTGACAGAGACACATTCATCGCAGAAATGCTATATTTGTGGGGCTACTCCCATAATGATGAATGATGAAGGAAGGCATTTTGATAGCAATCAGGATAATTTTGGCTTTGGTTTGTCAACATTACATGCTTGGATTCGTTCGTTTGAGTGCTTTTTACACATTAGTTATAAGTTAGACATTAAGAAATGGCAAGCTAGATCTTCAGAGGAAAAAGCAAGTGTAAAAGAACGATCAGACGAAATCAAACAACGATTCAAGCATGAAATGGGATTAATTGTGGACAAGCCAAAGCCGGGATTAGGTTCCACAAATGATGGAAACACAGCTCGACGATTTTCGGGAACCCCGAAGTGAGTGCTCAAATCACAGGATTGGATGTTACAATCATCAAAAACTTTGATGTATTGTTGAGGACATTGTCTTCTGGCTTCGAAATAAATCTTGTTGAATTCCAAAAGCTTTGTCTCGAGACAAGAAGACTTTATCTGAGTCTCTACTCGTAGTACTACATGCCTGCTACTGTGCATAAATTGCTTATTCACAGTACAGAGGTGATTAAGACGGCAATAGTTCCAATAGGGCAGCTTTCAGAGGAAGCCCAAGAAGCGAGAAACAAAGATTGCCGGAGGTTTAGAGAGCACAACACCAGAAAGTGCTCTCGTCTTGCCTCGAATAGAGACTTGCTCAATATGTTGATTTTAACGTCTGATCCTCTGATCAATAGCCTCCGGGAAATACCGAAAAAAAAGTCTAATAAATTGTGCGCGGAGGTATTAAAGCTCATCATATCTCCCACTATAGAGCCTCGACTCCAACTACAACCAAGACCTCCACAAACTCAGGAAGACTATCTTCTATCGGATTCATCGGATTTTGAATCCGATGATTCTGATATTGAGAATTACCTTTAATGTAAATAGATACCTCTAGTGTTAGATTTATAATTTCTGTATTTCATATGGTAGTTTAAGGTTGTATAATTATATATAATTTGCGTTGATGTTTCTAGCGATTAAGATAATTTGATTCTTATTTTTTTCCTGTATTATAATCGTGTATACATGAAATAAAATATGTATACAAAATTAAAAAGCATTTTCTTAAAAAATAATAATTATAATACTATGTAATTAACTAATTTATAGATATACTTCCAAAACCATTAAAAAATATTTTTGTCCACCTGGCTTGTTCTACGCCGTACACTGTGGGGCGTCGCGCCGCGTCTGCGTAAATGAGCACTATGTGAACTCTAAATAATCTAGGTGTCTAACCTTTGATACAGCCTCACACAACAACACAGCATATTGAAGTGTGTCGATGAATAATATCTACCTATACAGTTCTCGTCAAAGCGCGGCACCTCTTTCAACTTTAAACAAAGGCGCTCCTCTGCGCCGCGCGCCGCCGAGGACACTCGATGTTCAGCCACTGTCATGTGCAGAGCATAAGGACCAAACTGTAGCAACACTCGCTGATTGGGATTAGTTTAGGCGTGCGTTTTACGAATTTATGGTTTATAAAGTGTGTCAATTTTGGGAGCAATTCTTTTGTAGGTTATGCTGGTGGTGGTGATAGTGATGAAAGTGTCATATCCTAGAAATAAAAATTCGAAGACATGTGACATCCGCACGTGGCCCGCGTGGTGTTACCTACATAGAGAGGAGACCTGTGTCCCAGCAGTGGGAACATTATGGGCTGATTATGCTCATGCTTTTGTAGGAATACCAACTGACGTGCCGCCGCGCCGTTTGTGGAACGTGATGATCGTAACAGGTGGCGTTTCGTGGTTTCTACCTAACATGTTAAATAAATAGAGATACATCGGATTTCAAAACACTGTGTGATAACCAAATCAAGTGCAAAGATGACGCTACGCGTTGAAGCGTAGCACACGTATTATGTGATATTATCTATTCAGACACATCCCGGGACTCCGGGAGTCATTCGGGAATCCTTCGAGTCGGTAACTCACTGAATATGTTCACTGAGCTGTTTGCACTTAGGATATTAACAATGAAATAAGGCAATAGTAATGAGACTAAAAGTTTCACGTTCCTACACACGTAAGTTTTGATTGTACAGAAAACTTGACACACTAGTTTGTTCTAGATCCTTTAACGTTAGCCTCTACATACACACGACGACCAAACAAGCTATACAAAACCAGTACAGACGGATCACTCATTGTATAGGAAATCTAAACATAGAGAGACTATGTTATGTTGGAGACGTATAGCTTGATGTGTCGCTTGTGTATACTATATTTTAACCAAGCCACCAACCTTTTTTTTACCAAGTTCCTATGTAGGAACGTGTCACTAATATGACGAGTTACCAAGTATCTTCGGTGATTTATAAAAATCAAGTCAACCTTTTTAATTCAACTTTTTCTATTGCCACTGCTATACATCTCAGTTAAGCCCAAGTTTGTGCGAAACAATCTGCCCCTCTCTTGTCATCTCATTTATCTATGGGTTTTGCAGAGCAAGTCCAAATAAACTGGACCCATTTAAACAGTACCATAAATAATATATTCATAAGCAAGCATGCGTTTAAAACGGACGGTGTGCTTACACCGAGAATCAAAGACAATACGACGACGGTAAAAACAGTAAAAAGGTTTACAGTACCGTGCGTTTTAATACTGTCTCCTGAAATATTCAGTCTTATTCAAAAAGTGCCTTTTGTGCTTACTTTGTAGCAACGAATTGGATAAGTATAGTATAAGCACAGAGAAGGATTTTGTTTTGTAAAGGTTTCCACAGCAGTAAAAAATATTCAGTAGAAAGTACTAATTAGTGTTGTTTTTATAGTTTGACTTTTCACAGTTTTTAACGGCTGTTTCTGTGGAAATATAAAAGTTTGAAAATATCTGGTGTTTTATAGAACAGTTAACTAAGAAAAGTTTTAAGTATTTGTTTCAAAAGTCCGCCGCACACGCACCCACATCCTAAGCTGTGAAAAAAAATGTTTCAAATCAAATCAAATCAAATCAAATATGTTTATTTGCAAGAATATGGTACAATAGGCGTTACAATAAGGGTTCCAGCATATCCTGCCATTATATGGCGTACAAATATTTCTGTAATATGTAAAAATCGAGACTTATAATATTAATAACACTAATACATTATATTGGTAAGTGTGAATGAATTAATTAAACATCATTTTATTGGAATAAAAATTGCAATTTTTGTGTAATTATAATAATATGGTAGGATTTAGGCTTCCTTTATTTTATTATGATACTAACGATTTATCCTCTAAATATTCTTTAACACTATAATAATTTTTCTCTAATAATAATCTGAACAATGACCTTTTGAACAACGACAATGGCAAATCTTGAAGATTATTTGGCAAATGATTATATATAATAATTGCCATGCAGTAAATATTTCTTTTAAATAGCATTAATTTTATTTGGGGTAATTTCAATTTGTCTTTATGTCGTGTTCTACTATTAACTTTATAACTGCTTTTTTCAAATAAATTATAATTTTTTTTAACAAACATGCATGTTTCAAATATATAAAGACATGGTAAAGACAGTATTTTAAGTTTTTGGAATAGTGGTTTACAGCTATCTAAAAAATCGGCTCCACATATTGCCCGGATACATTTTTTTTGTCCTTTGAAAACTCTTTCCACGTCTACTGAGTTTCCCCAAATAATGAGACCATATCTGAGTACAGATGCTACATAAGCATGGTAAGCAACCATTGCGGTCTTTAGATTAACCGTTTGTCTTATTCTTTTCAGGACATACACAAACCGATCAATTTTTTTGAGTATTTTGTCAATGTGCGGTTTCCAACTGCAATTTTTGTCCACGGTTATACCTAAGAATACACATTCATCAACAGTGTTTAAGACGGAATTGTTATACTGAATCTCTAAACTATTTGTGTTTGTGTTGAGTGCTTGAAATTGGATTATATTTGTTTTTGTCATATTTATTTTTAAGTTATTTATTTCTAACCATTTGATTGCTTTGTCTATAGCTTTAACAATTTTTGCTTCTAGGTCTTTGTTATCATTACTTTTAATAATCAAGGTTGTGTCATCAGCAAACAGTACGCACTCTTCATTAATCGCCTCTGGTAGGTCGTTTATGTATACAAGAAAGAAAAGCGGGGATATAATTCCTCCTTGAGGTGTCCCGAAGTTGTTTCCTTTGTATTTTGATCTGAACTGTTTTTGTTCATTTTGACCGGTTCTTGTTATTTCCACGCATTGCTGTCGGTCGGTAAGAAAGCTTTTGATCCAATCGTTGGCTTTCCCGCGGATTCCATAGTGTGAAAGTTTAGAGAGTAATGTTTTGTGGCAGACAAAGTCGAAGGCTTTTGTCATGTCCAGAAAAATACAGCCTATTTTGGATTTTTCATTGAGACTTTCGGTTATATGTTTAATTAAGCAGAAACATGCTGAAGCTGTGGAGCTCCCCTTCCTAAATCCAAACTGTTCTTTTTTAAGGATGTCACACGATGTCAAAAAGTTCTCTAGTTTATTAAACATAACTTTTTCGAATATTTTTGAGAGTATGGGGATTAGAGTGATTGGTCGATAGTTGCTCATATCCGACTTTATGCCTTTCTTGTATAAAGGTTTGACAATGGAATTTTTCAGTCGCTTTGGGAAAACTCCCTCACTTAAAGATAAATTTATTATGAAGCATAGAGGCGAGACTAGACTCAATGCACAAATTTTTAACACTTTGGTATTTATGTCGTCGTAACCAGTTGAATTCGTATTTTTTAAACTATGAATTATTTTATACACATCTGTTTCGTCTATTGGTGTTAGGAAAACGCTTTTAGGATTCTGGGGAATTGTAAAATTGATATTTTGATTATTATTGTCTTGTGATTTTTGAGTTTTATTCGTTTGGGATATGTAATAGTTATTAAATTGCTCACAAATATGGTTAGGGTTGTCATAAGATTCACTATTGGTTTGTATTGTGTCAATGTCAGAGTAACATGTCATATTTTTAACATCTGCTTTAATTAAATTCCATGCAGCTTTACTAGCATTTTTAGCTTTGTTGATGTATTTTAAACTATTAATTTGTTGTGCATTTTGTATACATCTTTTTAATATTCGAGTATAGTCGTTATATTTTTTTTTGTTTTGTTTTTTGTTATCTTTACAAAGGCTATATTTAAGGTATAGGGTTCGTTTTTTAATACAACATCGTTTTATATTTTTTGTTAGGCCGCGGTTCTTCACTAGCTTGTTACTAATTTTAACTTTAATTATGGGGAAGCATAAGTTGTAAAAAAGAATAATTGTATCGTGTAGGCAATTGAAGGCATCGTTTGTTGAGTTGCATTCATATACCTCAGAGAAAGATAAGCTTGACAGACAGTCTTTAAATTTGTTTATGTTTACGTCGCTGAGATCCCTTATAGTTTTAAACCAAAAACTTTGAACGTCCTTAACTTTATCGTCCGTTTCTAAGTTAACTGTTACTGATTGGGCTGTGTCGTGGTCTGAGAGCGCTAAGTAGTGCAGTGCGGACTTAGCGTCATGTATGTTGCTTACAATTAAATCCAAACAAGAGGTTTTCCTCGTCGGCCGTGTAATATGGTTTTGCAGGTTATTATTACTAAGTATGGCATTCAAATCATTGGATATTTTATTTATTTTTAAAATGTCTATATTCCAGTCACCGCATAAGATAACTTTTTTCTTAGAGTTTTTGCATAATTTATTTATAAGGACTTCCAGATTGTACAAAAATGTTGTAGCATCACGTGTAGGTGTTCTATAGATGCAAACTATTATTAGGTTATTTTTAAGAATTTCAATGGCGCAGTATTCGAATTGGAGGGGAATCGGAGGGATAGGGTTCACGATTTCCTTGTATTGTATGTTATTTTTTACTAGTATACATGAGCCACCCCGGCGTTGGTTTGGACGAGAGAAGAATGATGCTGCTTTGTAGTTCTCAATTCTAAGGTTTAGTTCAGAACCACTTTTAATAAAGGTTTCCGTAAGACATATGATGTCAATGGAACCCAATTGAAGTTGTAAGTCTGTTAGTGCTACTTCTATTAATTCCTGCTTGTTTAGTACCCCGGCAATATTCTGGTGAATTAACGTAATTGCTGTGGCTTTATTTTGTTGTACGAAAAAACCTATTATCTATGTTTGTGATTCTTTCAAAATAATTTGTAATTTTAGTTTGTGATGTTTTTTGGCGTATTATGGTTTGTGTGTTAGATTCAGGGTGTTGTGCATGTGTATTCGTTGATTGTGTTATAACTTGTTTATTCTTGTATTTGTTGAGGAACTCTGTTTTGTATTTCTTATAATCAATCCTCGTATTCAACCCAAAACACAAATATTCAAGATATTCCCGCTGGTAACTTTTCGTATGACTAGCATTATTGTTATTTTTGTTTGTCGGCTTGTGCATTTTTACGTATTTACAGTTCTTGTAGTTTTGTATTATCAATTCTAAATTATAATTGAGTGTATCTTCGTTTAAATATGGGTTATATTGCACATTGGTGATGAATACAGTTTGGTTGCGTAGTTTATACAGTACGTTACATAATTCAGTTATAAATGCATTAGGGTTTTTATCGTTAGAACCTATAACTAAGATTATAATATCGTCCGGGGTTAATATCTTTATGAAGTCGTCGTTGCAACTATCAAGTATTTGTGCACTCGTAGCTGCTGGCTTGATGAAAGAACTTATTTTGTAGTTATCATTCCATTTATTGGATCTGGTGTTCGTTAAGGTTTTATTGAGGCCGTGGGCTTGCTGATCTCCGAAGATGTATATGTTATTTTTATTGGTAGTATTTAATGATTCACCCTTGTCTTCATTGCTACATTTGGGCTGTGATTCATTTTTCTTTTCCGTGTTTACTTGTTGCACTGTACCAGTAGCGACATCTATCGGCTGAATGGCAGTGATATCTTCCTGGTCGTTGTTGTTGGTACAGGTAGTGATGGTCTCGTCCAATTGATTACCATTACTTCTACTTTTGGGTTTTCTTTTTCGCACAGAGTTTTTGTGAGTTGGAGATCCATGGTAAACTTCTTTGAACTGAGTTATTTTTCTGGCTTGATCAATTGTTTTTTGTTTTAGCTCGTTATTTTCAGTTGTTAAAGTGTCAATTTCTTGGTGTGCGCTTTCTAATTCACTTTTTAGTTTGTATATTTCTTCCTTTAGTGCTTCTACATCTTCTGTGTGGGTTCATCGGTGTGTGGGTTCAGTAACAATGTGTTCAGAATAATGGCCCACCTCGGATTCGCAAATTATCAACATTATTAATGTGGGACGGTAAGTTGGCAAATTATTTTTTATGCCTAAAATCCCTTTATAAGCACGGACAAAAGCCGCATTAGCTACAAATTAAATTCATGAAACCATAAAGTGTTCCGTTGTTCATAGCCCAGGAGCGCGACTGTTTTGTTCCTTCAAAGGTATGGTTTTGGCTTCACTAATATTGTTACGCTTCTTTTTGTTCAGAGTAATTGTTAAAGATTTTTTCGTCGGTTTTCTCTTTGAAATAGCTCAAGCGAAAAACGCAGTGCTTCAAAGAGATCTAATTTTAAACTCCATGATTAAAAACGATGTTCATTTTGTTTAAAGTTACTTGTCCGGATCGACGTGCTTGTCTCTAAATTGTAATTTTAAATAGCGCCCTTTTAGAGCTCGCTATAAAAAGACATTTGATACTCTCGTAGGACGAAAGGCTTTAAAAACGAGAGGAGCTGCGAGCAATTCGCTAACAAAAGACTCAACGGCCCTCTTTTATTTTCTTTCTAATGATTTGGGTACAATTTAATTTGCCATTCGCGGATATCGTACAGACGTGGGTTTTCTTATCTTTGTGAGGTTGTCGTTAAATTAAATTCGTACAGATTCGTAAGGTATTCATCAAATTCCAAGAAAAGTTATGAACTTGTTGTTAATTGAGGAAAATGCGAAAACATTTCATTTTCAACCAACAACATAATAACATTTATCAGTTAATTTCC
The DNA here is from genome assembly GCA_949152445.1 of Cerastis rubricosa. Classification (NCBI taxonomy): domain Eukaryota; kingdom Metazoa; phylum Arthropoda; class Insecta; order Lepidoptera; family Noctuidae; genus Cerastis; species Cerastis rubricosa. The sequence goes on from OX424547.1 coordinate 10,673,860, forward strand.
GCCTGCAATAAGGACGCGTGAAAGCTAGAATACCCATTTGTAATTAAAATTACCTGTACACGTGACGCCTAAAGGGCCTAACTTAAAGGTACCTACTTATCGTTCCGATCGCAAAAGCCTTCGTAATCAAATCAGATATTTATGTCGTTACGATATACTTACAGAGGCTTACTTGAAATAAACGTTTTGAATAAATACTCCTAATTGTACGGTACCTAAACTACAATTTGGCAATTAAATTGGTGATTGCAGTACGCACGACAACCAATCAAGCTTTAAAAACCAGTTTTTGCGGATCTCTAATGGTATGGGAAATCTATGCTAAGTAAGGTCATGTTACACTGGAAATGTACGCTTGCTGTGTCGCCGTGCGTACTTATCTTGAAATTAGAACTGAAAATGTTACTGCCTATTTTAGAAAATATCCATAAGTCGCTTTTTAATCGGGCGAAAAGGTTGGTACTATTCTGTTACATTGATTACTGCCGCCAAACAAATTAAAGAAACGGTAATTATAACCAAACTTATTTATTTTTATTTGATTATTATTTATTGTGAGCTTCCGATATTTCGAGGCTGTTGCAAACGCCATGATCGCAGAATAAACAATAATCAGTGTAAGTTTGGTTATAAACCGTGAAATAAAGCTTTAAACGGAAATAACAAATTTCAACGTCGTCCGAAAAACACACAGAGATGGGTGGTCCAACACAAACCACGGGATAAAACTCTCGTTAGCCAATCTTCAAAGTTAAACACGCAGCAACCTAAAATCGATCAGTAATATTAAGTTATAGGGGTTGCCCAATTGCGAGTGATACATGTTCGTTAGTAATCGGATTCTGAAGGGCTGCATCAATAATTACGTCAGTCACCCAATCTGTCAGGCAGTGTGGAGAGGCTTTAATTATCGAGTACGACTTGATTCAGTAGCTTAGTTCACAAATTGACATAAACACTACTTAGTACGTTGTTTGACACGACTGTTTGTGTTTATGTTAGTACGATCAGCAACGAAAGACGCTATACATGTCCAAAATTATAAGAGATCTTAGTTTTAGAACGATTCATATTAACAGTCTGGAGTAAATAACATAACAATATTTTCATCAATGGTTACACAAATTCGCAAAACAATATTACATCAGATCACAGTTGGTGTAATATTGAAGTAAGTGTTAACCGACTTCTGATGCCGACTGGTACTAGCTTATACCCGCGACTTCGCTCACGTGGAGATTAGAAATTGTCTCACGGGAATGTCCTACCGGGATAAACAAGTATGCCATGTCCTAACCCAGGACATTTTATATCCACAGTTAATCGAAATCAGTTAAGGCGTTAAGGTATGACAAACAAACAAACTCATTTTAGGATTTATAATGATACTAGCTGCTATCCGCGACATTGTTCGCGTGGAAAGTTTTCATGTGTTTTTCAGAGATAAATTATACCTATTGTACTAAAACTGCATCAAAATCCGTTGCGTAGTTTAAAAGCTCTAAGCGTACAGACGCAGACGGCGGGAAGAGACTTTGTTTTATAGTATGTAGAGATTTTATGTATGTAGTTATTACATATTGACACACATAGACTTATGTATTGACATTCATCTTCATTATCTCTCGAGATCATAAATCCAGTGCTCAATACATACACAAATATGAACGTCTACAATAAATCGTCATGAAGAAATACAACCAACATTTAGGACACCCGACGCCACTAATCGGATTATCGCACCACTGAATGCCGCAGCCTATTGTTTCTCTCTTTAATCTAAAGGCTTAAATCTTAAGTCACCTCGTAGCAAAAAGCTGGGAGACTGGCAAAGAATAGACGGTAGACTTATTGAAGACAATACATAAGATTAACACATAATACTTTCACTTCACTTTCACAGGTCACGAACACATTACATAACATACAGGCATTTAGGTAATCCCCGAAGGGTTAGGCAGCACCATCTAATAGGGGCCGAGCCTATAACCATCAACCGGGCACACATCCAGACTCCGTGGTTCCTACTGAGAAATTCCCGCGAACTCACGAGGTCACGAAGTTTTCTGAAAATATCGAAACGAACCTTGACTGGATATAAGATGAAGATTATACAAAGGAATAAAAACACGTAACATGTACACTACAACACATCTTCAAGCTATTATTTCCAGTACATCATGGCCTCACTTTCTATAGATTCCTCCTTCCTACTCGTACAAAGAGAGATCCGCTTTTACTGGTTATGTAAAGCTTGATTGGTTGTCGTGCGTACAGCCAACAAATAAGTAGGCATTGAAATTCGAAAATACAAAAGCACAAAGGCCCGGCGAGAAGGCTAGTCAACCCAAGTTCGAGAGGATTCAAATACAATTGCCTGGTACTCGAAACGACTTATTTGTGAGTTTGTCAGAATAGTAAGGTCGCAAATAGAAAAACCTTCGAGTAACATCACTACCTCATACTTGTATTATTCCTTTGTTATTACTTAGTACTTGTGCTTTAGAAGGACGTTCATTTTTATTTTATTGCCTTTTGTGTGTACTCGATGGAGTTACAGAGAAATAGAATACCCGAACGTATGTTCATGTTGGAAGCTGAAATGAAATATGTGTGTATTCTTAATGTAAGTGTGCAATAGTACATTGCTACCCCAGGGGTGAAAGTAACTTATTTAGTCCCGAGACGGGGTTTGGCATCCGAATGAAGTGAGGGCGCCAATAGTTCGAGGGACTAAATAAGTTTTTAACCCGAGGCAAAAACTGTGCTTTTCATTACGAATACAAGGAAAGTAAAAATAAAAACATGAATTCGCTAAAGAAAAAAATAGTACATTTTATTTCGGATTGCCGCTTTTCCACCTATTTTGTTTTTTTTCTGTGGCCAGCCAGCTATTCAGCCATTATTTTTCATTTTCATCAATGAAAAAATGGTAAATGTTATGCCCAACTCTATGTTATTTTAAAGAAATTGTTGAAACTAAATTATAATAAAGTTATTTAAAAAATATATATTCTTTACTCAATAATTAACTTAAAGTTATTTCAATTTTTCATCGTGGCTGCATAGTGTCAAAATAGAACTAGTTTTTTTTAATAATTTGACATCTGTCAGTTGAAAGCGATTCTCCCTAGGAATGAAAAGTATTACTTTCATCCCGCTCCTCAGGCAACTTCAGACCTACTTTCAGAGTATGAGTAATGAAAAATGATAAACATGCCTACTGTATAGTAGAGGAACTGATAAATTACCAATAACATAATTTAAAGCTGAGCGATTCAAAGAAGCAAATTATTTTTATTTACACTTCATGTAGTACAATAGTGGGACATGGACGGACTATAGTGCCACAAGGCATTCTCTACTAGTCAACCTTTGATAAAACAGTTAATCTTCAATTATCGATTGATAGTTTCAGCACACTATTCGATTTCTATCACTATTATGAATAGACTACCATCCTCTTCTCAATCCATCAAAAGTACCTCTAATCTACATTCTTACAGATGAAAGTTAGTTAGATACTGGAACTCCACATACGTAGGTACAATCGCCAAGAAATTCCCGACATGTGACAACGAACCACTACGGTAGGATTACACTCCGGTTAAATGGCACAGAAATGTGCCTCAATACACGTCGACACGCATAATACGCCCCGCTGTGCGAACCCGCCTTTATTCTCGACACGTGGGAACATTGGTACAAAGCACTTTGGCACATTATCAAGGAACACTGTTCCAAGGTGCTATTCTATGCAGAGATCCGCCTGTCATCGGTAAATGGGAGACAATGCCGGGATTACGGCCACAAGTGTACACTACACGACTCGCTCGTTACACTAAGCACCAAGATAAGCAAGCGACCCAATTATAATTAACTTTGTTTTAGACACATTGTGGAATTACCTACTGAGACGTTGAACAATTACTGCGGCAGTAGTAGAAGTTGTTGTTCTTTGTATAAATAATCGTCGTCACATCTATTGTACTAAGTATTCTTTATAATGGAAGGTTAAAAAAACCGATGTTTATCGTCGGGACCCAGGACAGATCATGAATTGCATCAATTTGCTTTCGTTCATATATTTCTCTTTAGCGTGGCGTTGGCAATCTAAATTGAGTGCCCCCAATTGATTACTAGTGCATTTAATCCTTAAACCAAAGATGTATTACTAAGTTTTTGTTTAAATTAAGTCAGTTTATTAGCATATTAGTTTGATAAGGATGTCAGGAATATACTACGACTTCACGTTCCAAGAAAAGTCGGTCACGTGAGCGAAGCCGCGGGCACAGCTAGTTCACTATAATATTGTCGTTCCGCAAAAACAAAACACGATTGGGCTACAGGCTAGTGGCTCGAGGCAGTTATGTCCAAGGTATAAACATTTTACGCTCCAGTTATTACGTCAGCACAAAAATAATGGCGTCGAAGAATTAGCGGTAATAGAGTTTGCGGCTAAGAAGATAGATAGAGATAAATAGAGCTGCGCGAACTCCGACAACAACCAGAATTAATCACGTGAAAACAAAAAGAATTTGTTGTTAGTATGGCTTAGTTTTGTAAAGTAGAGTTTTAGTTATGAAGCTATGATAGTCGACATTATGTAGGTGACTTGCGGAGTGGAACATCCAAACGAAAATTTGTTTCACCGCATCACTGAACTCTTTATATCTGCTGTTCGCACCGACCCAGCCATGCCCCGCCACTTTATAATATTTTCACTAGAAATTCGCTTTTCACCCTTGTTTCATTTGAGTATGATTAATATATAACGCTGCTTCCGATTCTGAAAAATGTGCATCGAATGTCGGAAAAACAGTTGAAGAAAAGTGTAAAAATAATCTTACTTTTGTATTTCAGAGTACCGTTTACTGTGTCTGTAATTATTATGTAAAACTATAATAAATGTTGGCTAATCATTCTTTATCCTGCTGTAATCCCAGCTTAATTAGATAGGCCAGACTTAACGCGTTAAAGAGATTATTTCAGGTCAGCAACCCGCACACTACCAAAACAACCAAAAACATCATCAATTTTCATGTTTGGTACGAACTGCAAAAAAATACAGTAGTAGCCAACAAAGAATGCTTTCAATTTAATCTAAAATACGACGCCCTGTAATTTTGATACTTGTACATATTTTATATTTATTTGTAGTTTGTACATATGTAATATACAAAATATCTAAAATAGTAAACACATTTTTTTTTAATCATTGTGTGTTACAGTTGTGTCAAGTCATAGTTTCGGGTTAACTTTTGATCTCGTGTGGAGCTGTTGGAACTAATGTATGAAAAAAAACAATTGGTGACGAATCGAGACAGTGACCAGTCGGGCATAACTCTTATTCATGCATAATAAAACACGGTGAAGTCGATTCGAAGAATAATTTAATAGAATGCGCAAAGCTCAATCTACCTTAACTGTTGTTGTATTTTATTTATATCAACACCGACAACAATATAATAAAGCACCAACCCGATAGTACTATTCCCACAAAACGAAAACAACGAAGAAAAACGGTAATAATTATGAAAAATATTTCACTCTAACACAATTATTACGAGAAAATATTTTGCAGTCGTATTCGACAGTTACAGGGGGATTGGTAGGGAGGGGGTGTTGGGGTGTTTGCTCCCAGTCTGCCTGCAATAAAACCGTTACAAGCCGTAGACAGATTTTGTGCCCCCTGGCCGTCTGCGAGTGGTACTGACTGATGTAATAATTTCACCGTAAACTGACGGGCTCTAAGATGAACGTCTGCGGGCGATAGATTAATGTTACACGGCCTTTTATAGCTTCACAACAATGTTAATAGAATTCATTGTTTCACCAGTTCGTGAACGCAATGAATTTTTAATCCAAAAAGTTTTCTGCAAACATTGTGTGACATATCACAGTAGTTTTTCGCAACATTCCAACTTCGGCTTACTGTTGAAATTGAATTTTAAGCCTCTGTTTTGAAACAAAACTGCTATGACAAACCGTTTTGCAATAACAATGAAAAACGGTGAGTTATTCATGCAATCGTTGGCTTTGGATATTGGCTACTTGTTGGAGGAGTGATTATTTCCTCGTTATATACTATCATATAAAACTTTGCATCTTCCTCCTCTGAATCTTTCGAGAATCTCATTTTAGTAACGGCTGTTGCCAAATGCTTGCTGATATGAGCAAAAAGCGCCGCGAAATGCATCTTTTTATTATTTTCGGGTGTTTTTGCGACGGGCGCGCTGGATAATTTAATACTGTAATATGAAAAGACCTTTACTCACAGTTGTTAGCCCTCGCTCACACGTTTTCAAATAAAATATTCACACCGCAACTCGGTTACCTCGATGAACTTTTGAATTTTCAGTTCGGTTTTGCATTGCTCGGGTTAGTTTGCATCATATTTCCCATTCGGCATATCGAAACTTTGTATACCTACTGTTTGAAAACACAACCTGAACAATTTACATGTTGTTTTCGATTGTACTTTAATAAACCGAATACATTTTTAAAACTATTTGATTTTAGGATTCAAAAAGTTTACAATCAAATAGTTTTTACTCTTTATATAACTTGTTAGTGTTCTCTAAGCCCCGGTTGAGTGCTCTGGTTAGACTGTATAGACATTAAATTAAAAGTTCGGTTAAGAGCACACGACACGGTTCATTGGATAATAAACGATTATTGCCGCCCACACGTTGGCAACACATAGAATATGGCCGCTATTTTTTTTCGGGCAACATTTTTTCTGTACCAATGCTCGCGTTAATAGTAGTTAGACCTACACCATTAAATAATGGGTTTGCATTATGTGCTCTAGTGTCTTCGAAAAGATTGTAAGAACATAAGTAAGTACATGTTATTTTTCGTGGACTTATATACATCTTAAAATGGCCCGAAGTAGTCCAAAAGTTTGTTTTACCCTTCACTCACTCATATTTCGCCTCTTATTTACTTTATACAATGAAAAAATATCCTGAAAATAAAGAACTAAGTCAAGTTATCGTATCACAAAACAAACAACTATGCTTAGTTACAAAGTAATCGTAAATAGTCGTCCGCGTACTTCTATATTTTGTAAGTAAACAAGAAATATTTGTACTTTGTTTTCACTTCATATTTGTTCTAAAAGCAGAAACCTTGTTGAGAACGTTTGTTGGTTGTGATCGCGATAAAAGAATAATGTGTGTACTTAACTTGATTACTTCGTTAGCGAGATTACAAACAACAAACACGGGAACAGAACATTTTCACAAATAAATACCATTAGCTGTAGGTATAGCAGTACCGAACTGTCGTTAACGTTTATTCTGCTCGTTGTAATTGCTTGTTGAATGAGTAGACAGGAGAGCGTATATTTATTCATTTACATTTTAATTTAAAATGGTGGCACTTAGGTGTCCTAACATACATTTAAGTATTGAAGAGAGATTTTGGTCTATCTAACTAGTTTATTATCTGATTGCCTCATTCGTTGTCTGCGCATTTCGATTTCTGAACGGATGTTCCCAACCTCGAAGCTCAGCCAGCCTACCATGACGTCTTAAAACAATATTGTTTAACTCCTTTTCCAATATGGGAAAGAGATGGCGCTAGACATACTGTATAGCTCCGTATCTTTCCCACACTGGATTAAAAGTAAAACAATACTGCTTTAAGACGTCATGGTAGGCCAGCTGGTCAGGTAAACTGTTGATAGGTTTCTATTACGAATGCCTTAGTAGCAGTCTAGTCCCAGCAGGAACATGGACCGTTATATCAAGTGGAGAAATGTATGTATATCATAAACATGATACATATGCCTGTACCTCCGAGTGGTATTGTGACAGTTATGTAATTGTTAAATGAACAGACACAAACAGAGTTTATATCAATGTCTAGCTAATTAGTAGATATCCGTCACTTTATGCCAAGTATATATCCGCAAATGTAACTGATATCAGATATATTAACTACTGACAGATCAATTAAACTGCTGATGTCTGACTCTCCTGTGTACTTGTGTAGGTACTCAGTTATATAGGAAGCCGCAAAATGGAATTAAATTTAGTTAGAAGTAGTATTAGTCTGTCAGATACACGATGTATTGCCAAGGGGTATCGTATTACCTAGTACTAACTGGGTTGTAGAGGTCAGATAGGCTGCATCCGGAAGGACTGTACCCGACTCCAACCCCAACGTATTTGGGAAAAGGCTAGACAGATGATAACACGATGTAAAGTAAAATCGAAATTTAATAGAGAGGGAGAGAGAGTGAAATGGATTACACACCACCTGTCACCACCATATCCTCTTTTCCAGAAACAATTTTAAACAGCCGCAGATTTTCCCTACATAATAAATTTTTAATGAAACTTTATTACTTATTCAGTTATTTATTACCAAATAATGTGACGAAAAGTTCATCGAGAGAATATCTAAGCGATGCCCCAAGGAGAAATAGTAGGGTAAAACAACTAGCAAAGCTTTCACTGGTGCAAGGTAAAGTTTTCAACTCGACTGATTAGTCTGGCTTCTTGTACGTCTCGCGAATTGATTAAGGTTATAACTTACATTCATTTTACATAATAAATTCAGGAGACGCATTCATCAAAACCTGTTATTTAGCAAGAATTTAGAATCTGGATTCCAAGGATTAGTGCTGTGAAGTCAGTATTTATTAGTAATGGAAATGAGAGGAGCGCAGGTCACGCTAGGAACAAAGCCAAACGATGCGAAGCGAAGATCGTTTCGCTTCGCAGTTGTCGCCCAACTATGAGAGCTAAGCGAAGCACACGAGTGGGTTGACACCGAAAATTTAGGTCAAACGAACGAGACTAGTTATATTTTCACATGTTTAACGGTGTTGTGATCTGACTAGATATCAAATGGTTAAACTTTCTTAAACTGCGCTATTACCTAACCCGACGATTCCAGGGAAGCGAAGTGCACCCCCACTTCGCTTCCCTGAAATCGTCGGGTTCGTCAACTTGCAAGTTCGCATCGCTGACGTATGTTCGGTGTGTACCAAAGTATGAAAAAACGTTAAATGAACGCAGCTAAACGAACTTAGCTTCGTTTCGCTTCGTTCTCAGTGCAGCAGGTCACACTGAGATATTTTCAGATCTACTGGTAGTAGCGACTTAATCTAGCTTATAATAGAGTTGCACTAAATCATTTTGAAAATGGAAGACAGTTGTGTTAAACCAAAACTACGTATCTACTTTAATCTGACTGTGTGATCGTGTACCTACAGAGTTTCAGTGAAACTAAACCTAAGCTAATAGGAAAAGTTTCTTCACTTTCTAGTATTTGAATTGTTTTTCAAATCATCATTCGTTAGTTGCTGACTGCTGAGTTATACAGGCAGTTCCAATATCTTGAGCTGCCTTAGGTAAAAAAATTGCAAATAAGAAAAACTGCTTCAATTTCTTTTTTTTTATTTTATTTAATTCACAAAACTGATGTACAATCCGAAATGCAATAAAAAAGTTACAAAACAGTATTAATGATTGACATCTACTGGATGTGAATCTAGCATGCATATTATCAGTAAAACATTATATATATGTCGGAGTCGGAGTCATTATTACGGATACAAGACTGACTATGAATCGAAAGCGCGCCAAAGGTCAAGCGACCTACTTACAGCTTGGCAAAAAAGAGTCTGACGCGGTGACAGTTGGAACTAAAATTCGTACTGGGCATTGAAGCCTTCCATGGTGTTTGCGTAGCGTCCGAGGGACTGAACCACCCACTTGGAATTGGGATCATATCCCTAAAAATAACAAGTATCAAAATCTGTTGAGTTGTAGTATTACGGGCTGCCACATTTGCGATACTGGCGACCTCATTTATTCCACACTCTTTTTGGCCAAGCTGTACCAGTCTACCCACACCTAAGCGCGTTTACTACAGAGTCGTAATGTTTCGAGCTCCCAGCGAGGCGGACAGTCTGAGTCTGACCACCGCGGAGTCAAGACGTCCCGAAACTGTAACCCGATTCATGGTGCCTAGTGTTATTGTGTTGGATTGTAATTTCAAGTAATTTGTTAGTTCGATAAAAGCAGTGTACAGTGTGTGTGTGTTTTCATTGCACGAAACCCATGTTCTGCCCACATGATGACCGTGTCTAACGGAATAAAATCATCAGACTGCGACATCAGAAGTGCGATCAAATCGTGCTAATGCAATCACACACGAGAACAGTGACAATAACAATCAGTGACGGTTACTTTTTGAAATGCAAAACGAATAATTGCACTCGCGATACGAACTTAAACTCAGCCAGTGAATAGCAAGCTAGTGTTGGCGGTTAGTGTTTTTGTTAAGTGTGTTAGCGGATTTTGATCCCGACAAAACATAACATATCATCACGCTTATAATCTCCGAAGGGTTAGGCAGAGTGTACCTAATAGAATACCCACATTTCACAGAGTGCGATGCGCGCTAATAATGCGTCATCCATCGCTGACTCATTTTTTGTAAAATCTGGTTCTTCTAACCTAACAGACAGATGTGTTGCTGGGGAGTTTGTTCCGCCACTTCTTCTTCCCAGCTGAAACACTTAGGAAGTGGCGAAGGGCGGGCGTTTTGGGGGACTGTCTCTTGTAATTTTGACGTTCAAAAAGTGCTGATTATCAGCCTAGTTTGAATGAAGTGACTTTTGATTTTTTCTTGTTGAGTGCAGTGGAAGGAATCCAGCTTATTTGGACAATAAGCAAGGCGTTGAAGGGCTCCGCATCTACATAGTGTAACATAGTGTAACATAGTGTAACAGTGCTGTAACATAGTGTAACAGTGCTATAACATAGTGTAACAGTGCTGTAACATAGTGTAACAGTGCTGTAACATAGTGTGCCGCGGCACACTGGTGTACTGTGGTCATTAGTTGATGTGCCTAGGAAAACGAAGGTGATTTTCCATCTACGGTGTACCTCCAAAATGTACTACCGAATTTCTAGATGTACCTTGAACACAAATGTTTGCGAAACACTGAGAACCTCTCCAGGTTTGACGTGGGACCAGTTTAAATAATTGTTCAAGGCCAGATTCGTGTGCGTCGTAACTTTTACGACTACCCTCATTAACCTGAGTAGTGACAAACCAATGGAGAACCCCTAAAGATAATGCGCACTGATCATGACGAAATAAAGAAAAACGTCACAAGTATTCATCGCTACCGCAAATCAAGTGCCACGCTTGCGGACCAGGGATAAACCAGGACTCAACGAAGCGGATTGTCACACGAAGAAGCCGCTGCCTGTGCCGGCTGCTACGGGCATCGGGCAAGCGACAAAGGGTCGCGAAGGCCTTGCTGTGCGTCAAAAGTGTCATGCTGTTCACGTAGCCGTCCGGCGTACGTGGGGCGGTGGCAGCATGCAGTGCTGACAGTGTGCAGTGGGCCTGCTGACGGCGGGGTGCCGAGCCGCGTCGATGTCTGCGTCGTATAAGCAACGTCGCGGGCACGTTGCAACACAGGGGTGAGTTGTTACGGTTTACTAATTATTCTGATTCTGAATACTTGTTGGTGAAAGAAAGTTTTCCATCGAAATTTAATGGCAAACATGTTAGTCACGTTGTTGCTAAGACTGGTATAGTTCAGACACGAGTATTCAGTACAGAACATATTTTATGTTGTGTAGTGATTAACGATTACCCTATCGCAACTTTGTTGCAATGTTTGCCTGATAATTATTTACAAAATGACGTCATGTTAGGTGGCGAGATTATAAATCGGGGTTTTGTTGCCAACATAACGGCTAGGGAGTTTTCGTTATTGAAAATCTTTTGTGTACGTTCGGTGAGGCATAATAGTGGTAATAAGTTTCAATCGGTTTTTAACTGTTATGGCAACGAATGTAACTGGCAATGAGTAGCCAAGACTTAAGTGCTAAGTTCAGGCGTCTTTCACTGTCGTATACAACGCAATGGTAGGTCTAAATGCGTACCCAATTTAGCTCGTGTTCTCCGATGGTCGGTAAACAGTAATTTCCGCGACCCTTATCGTTCACCTTGGTGCTGAAAAGACGACTGAAAAGCTTTTCGATTATAATTAGTTCCCGGGAAAGTCTTAGTACGTTTGAAAATTCGTAAATAGCTGCGTTACGTGCTAAGTAGCGAAGTCTCATTCCGGTAAAGTACAAGCCGAATTGCACCCGGTACCTAAGGTGACGAGCCGGTGGTACACGTTTCCTATAGACGCGACGGGTTAGCTTAGCTCAACATGACAAGTGTGCCGAGTAGACGAAACGATGGCAAAATTAAACGTTTTGCGATTGGTGATTTTGGGTTGTTAAAGATTAAAGGTCTGTTTAGAGTGATTGAGGCTTTAGACGGTTATCCTTAACACGGAAAGCTTTAAATTCTAAGCGTACCTACAGATACGCACGCGGTAGGCTAAGGAAGATGCCAGCGGGTCACGTACCAGTCGAAGTACTAGAGGGGGATCGCTACACATTGAGATCATTAAGTTCTAAGCGTACTTACAAGTATGCACATGATGGGTTAAGAAGAATGCCCGAGGGCCAAGTACCGTTACCGTTTGAAGTAAATGATTTAGAGTTGAGAGATAGTGTGGAATCTTGGTTCGGATGGTCAGACCGTACCAGTAGCCATTTCGTAGCCGTAGTCCGTTAGAAGTCGGTGTCTGCTTATAGTAGTCCGTGGATGCGCGGTGCGCGGGTGGCTCTGGCGGAGGTCGGGTCTTGTAGAGACCATAGAGTCATGCATGTGGGACTCGGCGTTCTTGAGGAACGTAGTAAAACAAACAGAGGTTTGTTGGGGGCCTGAGTGTTGCCCATAGGCCACGGATGAGATTCCTGCTTTATGTGATGATTAGATGGATAATGAGGTACTTGGTTGCTCTAGCATTTTAATTGACCTTATCGTTTGTTTGATCTAATTTTAGTTTTGATCCATGCGCTGGATGTGTGAGAGAGCTCAATGCGATTGCTGGTCGGCTAGAGAGCCGTGGCGTTAGAGGCTTTACTCGAGGGTTTCTATAAGCTTGGTAGTTTTTTTTTGTTACAGTAGACTTTTAAAGATTGACTTGAACGACTATGGTACATGGCCCAGGGTCATCATTGTTGTATTTTCGATTATTTCCAATCGGTTCGGTTAAAACAAAACGGCTAGTTCTACAATGTTCTTATTCCCACCACCCCGTTGAATCTAAAGTTTGGTCAGGAATGACCGAGTGGAACAAAATTCTGTCGTGGAGTATTTGTTTGCAGGGTACCCATCACACGAGGACGTGTGCTAGCAGGATGGCCGTGTCGGAGTCGGAGTCATTATTACGGATACAAGACTGACTATGAATCGAAAGCGCGCCAAAGGTCAAGCGACCTACTTACCAGTCTACCCACACCTAAGCGCGTTTACTACAGAGTCGTGATGTTTCGAGCTCCCAGCGAGGCGGACAGTCTGAGTCTGACCACCGCGGAGTCAAGACGTCCCGAAACTGTAACCCGATTCATGGTGCCTAGTGTTATTGTGTTGGATTGTAATTTCAAGTAATTTGTTAGTTCGATAAAAGCAGTGTACAGTGTGCGTGTGTTTTCATTGCACGAAACCCATGTTCTGCCCACATGATGACCGTGTCTAACGGAATAAAATCATCAGACTGCGACATATATATAAAAAAATAAAACGATAGTTAAACAAAACTTACAAATTGTGAACTTTTCCAAAATTAATGAAAAAGTTTTGGGAAAGACAAATTAAATATAAGAGAAATTACAAATAAGTATAAGAAAATTACAAAAAAACAAAAAAAAACATATTATTCAAATAAGACTCTTAAGTTTAGTCCTAACTGAGGCTACAGAACCAGAAAATACATCGGTTTCACCACGAATGGAGTTGGCCACAGAAAGCATGCGGTAAATGGGTGAAAAATTACCTATATTATTTCGATTATATGTACAGCAATAATTACCAATGACAATATGACAACACACACTTACTAATTCATAAGTCTAAGGGCTTAAAGCGCCATAATTATTTTCCAAACTACAGCATATTTTAATTATAAAATATAATGAAGTTAACGTGATATCTAAGCCAGTGTTACTGAAGAGATATTGTTTGCCAATTCAGGGAACTTTAAGACTATGTGAGCACCTCGGCTTAACAATCTTGAACAACCCAAATAGTTTATTAACTTGAACTACTTATGAATATAGGGCGCTAGGTACAAGTAATCTACGAATAAGACTTGTAAAGAACATGCTCCTACTAATATCATATAATATGATGCTGTGTTTGGTACTCTTTCGCGAAAACTACTGAATGGATCTAGATGAAATTTGGCACAGGAATAGCTCATGGGATTCTTTTTATCCCACAATTACCGAACAAAACGCAAGCGAAGCATAAGCTATTTTTTAATAAATTTTCAGAAGTTCTGTTTATATTCCTAGTGTAAAGCATAAAAAGAAAAAGGATTAGGAACACACGGGTTCGCACTAATGGCAATGCACGAAATATCTCAATTTTTCAAAATATTGCTGTAGAAACGCTGCAGCGAGAGAAATGGGTATTCCCGCAAGCCACAGCATTGTGCTATGGCGGGAAAATAAAAACGAAACGCACCCGATTCACAACCGTAGCGCGCAATATGTTATAAACTTGAAAACGTGCCACACGAAACATTGTTGTGATAACACAATATCATGTTGCCGACAATACCCTTCCCGGGGGACACTTGTTTTTTCCCGGAACTTCTTTGTAACATCGTCATCGCGATCTGCAGCAAAAAACTGGTTTAAATGCCCGGAAAATATTGTATTCTGATAGTGTATTCTGTTTCATGATTTACACATTCGTCCTTTCAAAAAATCTTCCGATTTCATGAAAAGTATTTTCAGTTTCAGACTCCATTTGATTAAATTGTAAATCTGTACCAACATCGTCTAACCCGGGCGGATTTCAGTAGAAACTAGGATTTCATTATATTATTAACCACCCACTCAGTTAATTGATCCTCCACATTCAATTCCCTTATGTATCTACTCTCCTTTGATGTGGGCAGTATTTATAAAACTTTATACATTTCCGCAGCAACCTATTCAAACAAAACGGTCCTTTTTTCGCCAACGTGTAATAAATCCTTCACCTTTTTGTTCCCACATGGAAAATAAAAAGTGTGTGACGTAAGACAACATTGCACCATATGCGATTCCCGCTCAGGTCGGGTCAGGATCCACCGCATTGCAGCACCTGGCAACACACAATAATTACATTTTTAAATAGGTAACTGTTTTTATTGCAAGCTCCTGTACATTAGAGCTGCTGCAATTGTTTTCATGTAACCATGGCAACCGATAAATTCGAACGCAGTCGTTCTAGAATTGTTCGAATGTTTGAGTTGAATTTTAATTTGATATTAGTTTGAGCGGTGGCAATAAAGTTAAAATGGAATATTTTTCGTCTATTGTAGTACCTAACGAAATGAGAATTTCTATGAGTAATAAATTACATTTCTAAAGAAATAGGCCGAGACTGGCCGTAGATTCTTGATGTTATGTCTAATAATACAGGGTCAGTCTACCTATTGTTATTTTGGCAATTATCTACTGTTTATCGCCGAAATTCTCTGAACGATATAATATAAAAACCTTATAATAATAACAGAGTTCTTAGAAAACAGGTGCCGCTATCAATATAGGGAAATTAATATCGTTTAATCTTTATGAAACGCGATACCAAAACAATTTTACCTGAGTGTTCCGACGCCAACTTTTATGATATTGATAGCCTTACTGAGAACCCACTTCAATGTTTTATCTACAGGCAATTTATCGACTCCACGGCAATTCTGTTCCTACGGTTATTACAATAATTAGACAAGTACCCTTTTGATACAAATAGTTAAGTTATTATTGTTACCAAGTGGAGCTTGAGTCACTTTCGCCTCCGTTCCCGCCTACATGAAGTTGCCAATGTGTTAACAGTTATTTTCGTTGTTATTTTAAGTGAGTAGGTACTCCACTTAAAATAAAACGTGAAGAAGAACATGCTAGCTTATTCTAACACAAAAAATCTAAGTTAATAGTTACCCCAAGTACTTAGAATAACATAACATCACGCCTGGAATCCCCAAAGGTATAGGCAAGATGTACCAAATGTTACAACCACATTTTGCCGGTTATGATTAAGTCCTATCTAATAGGGGGCAAGCCTATGGCCATCAAGCGAATATTACTTAACACTACTTGTCTGTCATTTGTTAATCTTTGACAGTCATTAAAAGTAGTCAGAAGCCAAAAGTCTGACATCCAGTCTTACCAAGGGGTATCGTATTACCTAGTTCCAGTAACTGGGTAAAACGGTTGTGGAGGTCAGATAGGCAGTCGCTTCATGTAAAATACTGGTACTCAGCTGCATCCGGTTTGATGGGAAGCCGACCCCAAGATAGTTTGGGAAAAGGCTAGGCAGATGATGATGACTACTTGTCTTGATGTGTTGTTTCTACTTTTACTTAATACTACTTTTAGGTAGGTACTTAGAATCAACATTTTGTTGCCCTTGTCCTATTCTACTTGGGGTCGGCACAACACGTTTTCTTCTTCCATTCTCCTCTGTCTGACGTCACGGCATCATTTACACCTTCCTCTTTTATTTCATTCCTCACACCTGCCATCCATATTTTCTTTGGCCTCCTCTCTCTCTTCCTCTTCCTCTCCATCCATCGACATTCATAACCATCACTCTTTTCGTCACATGCGTTTGATCCCTCCTCATTACACGTCCACAACTTCCTTTAATTTTTTCTGTAACAGGCGCCATTTTTAAACTTCCTCTGATATACTCATTCCGTATTTTATCCAGTCTCGTACTTAGAATTACTACTACTGCTTGTACTTAGAACAATAACGTAATTGTTTCTTCCTTTTGTAGTAAGCAACGACTTATTGTCGGGCCTACGCTGTCCTCGTGCTAACGCTGTAACATTCAAATATTGTAAAACCAAATGATTTTAAAAGAGTGACCATGGAGTTTCTTGCCGCTTCTGCTCCATAGGAAACGACCAACCCGAACCGTGCCCTTTTTGTCGACGTTTTATAAGTGCCCATGTAGGCCTATGTAAAATAAAATATTTTGATTTGATTTAATGCTAATAAATAGTCATTCGATAACATACATATATCTGGTTTCCTCCTCCGCCTTACCCGTATCACAATAATCCACACAACACACACAGATCGGAATCCATACTTCCTGTAAATTGGATCCTCGGTAGCACATGTCGATAGGTAGGTGTTTGGTATCCAAGAGGCTAATACTATACTAACAGGGAGAGGTAGGGATCGCATTAAATGTACTGAGAACATTGCATATTTCATATAGGTACGAGTATGTAGACTGACATGTTGGTATACTGGTCGCAACGCTTCTGCTGAGCATGAGCCCCTAGGTTTAATTACCAGTTCTGGCAAAGTATTATTAGGTTTTCCGTTAGGTATTTCTCAGTAACAGTCAGGATTTGCAATTATGGAGGAGCTCGTAGCTAAATTATAACAGCCGCACAGGTCGATCTTCAAGGTTACACCGTGCTTGCCGAGGTTGATCCGAGGATGGGACGATGATGACTCATACCGAGTTTCCTCCGTGCCTTGGAAAGCACGTTAAGCCGTTGGGTCTCGGCTGTCATTTGTAGATATTTGGCAGTCGTTACGAGTAGTCAGAAGCCGAAAGTGACATCCAGTCTTACCAAGCGGTATCGTATTACCCAGTTACTGGGTTGTGGAGGTCAGATGGGCAGTCGCTTCATGTAAAATACTGATACTCAGCTGGATCCGGTTAGACTGGAAGCCGACCCCAACAAAGTTTGGGAAAAGGCTTGGCAGATGATGAGTCAGGATTTTCGCCCGGCTATAGCAATAGGCTTGCCCCCATGCACTATTAGGTACAGACGCAGCAGGAACGTACCAGAAACTGTCACATTTTCCCAATCAACCTTGAACCATATTCTTTACCAATAAGGTTGAAAGTCTATTAAAGAAATTTGACAGATAGTTGTAGCTGAATGTGCTGGCGTCTGTACATTACTCAGTCACCCTTCGGGGATTTCAGGCGTGATGTTATGTATGTATCTGTATGTACAAACGCTTTAATTTCTAGACCGATTAACACGCTATATTTATGATGTGAAATTTGGGTAATGGCTATAATGTAGTCTAGACACAAACACAGTTTAGCAACAAATAAAACATTAAAATGGAGGGTGCCCGAACGTTTGTACTTCACCATCAGCCTATAATATTCCCACTGCTGGGACCCAGCCTGCTCTCCATGAGATGGAGTGGGCTGTAATCTACAACGCGGGCCCAGTGCGGGTTGATAGATGTCACATGTCATCGATTTTTTAGTTCTAGAACATGCCGGTTTCCTCACGATGTTTTCCTTCACCGTTTTGGAGGACAGCGGTGATGAAAAAAATTGCACAAAGTAATGCGCCTGCCTGAGTTCGATCCCACGGCTTACTGCTCGTAAGTCGGGGCTGCCACCACTGGGCCACCGCTGTTCTCAAAGTTTGAACTTACCATTAATTAATAAAATCATATAGTGATAATCCTATTTCTGTCCCTGTTGTGGTAACCTAAATCCAATTGAATATAAAGTGAAATTAAATACTCCCAAATGTTTTGAAAGTATATCAGATGGGTTATTTTCAAAAGAAACAAATAGTTAGGTTGTTCACAAACGAGTTTATGTCAGTACTACCTCCAACATGGTGTAGTAACACCATGATTCCCCGACTCAAAACGATGTTGACAGCATTTCGCCGGCGCGTAACAGCGAAGCGGCTGGGCGTCCGTTTAAACTGCATTTTCCACAGCAACAACCCGCTAAGTAGAAACTCAACTCGCCTTCGCGTCTTCTTCATAATATTTTGCCAATTTTCTGCCTGTTACATGAACTGATGAAAGATGTTCGTGTATTAGAAGCTGCGCTTCCCGATCGCATAAACAATGAAGTAAGATAATTATTTTTCTTGTTTACTCTATGTTTTCTAAATCAAAATCATCATCATCATCAGCCTATAATGTTTCCACTGCTGGACACAGAACTCCTCTCTATAAGAGGGAGTGGGCTGTAATCCACCACGCTGGCTCAGTGCGGGTTGGTAGATGTGACATATATGTATTCGAATATTTAGTTCTAGGACATGCCGGTTTCCGCTCGTTGTTTTCCTTCAAAGTTTTTGAGGGAAGCGGTAATGAAATAAATTACACAAAGTATGCGCCTGCCTGGGTTCGAACCCTCGGCTTACTGCTCGTAAGTCGGGCTGCCTCTTTTGGGCCACCGCTGCTCTCAATCTAAATACTTTTAAGTAAACTGACATTATTCGTACACAAAATCATACTTATTCAAGTCTCATCTATAATTCAACAAAAGACTCGGGTAGCACTCTTATGTTGGGAGACTGGATTAAATTTAAACTGCCATCGCATTCTACCAATTGAAGAAAAGTGTCGCGCGGAAACCGTACGTTAATAATAAAAGTTGAAACATGTAAATTGCTCGGAGAATGCAATACGAGGCGTGTTCCGTGTGCTACTTGAATTATTATACCCTGACGGATATACTAACATAATTTCATTAAATATTTATGGTTATCTTGTTTTGAATTCTTTATAAATGTGGTAGTTTTCCATGACTCGGTAGAGCTGTAAAAATAACCATTCAGTTACGCTTCGAAATACAGAAATTTCTCAAAAATAATTTCTCTCCATTTCGCTCCCGTAATTTATTATTTAGCAAAGCTTCAGCTACCATTGATTTCAGGACACGACACAATAAATAACACACATTTATTTATGCAAACATCGTCGTGGACGTTAAACGTTGTGCCGAAACTCATTTGCTCATAGGTTGTCGAAAATCAAATAAACAGGAGAAGAAAATATTCGATTTCGAACACCGCATCATCCAATCAACACCTTAGCGGGTCTGTGTAAATACATTACCTTGTGATGTGTCGCATCCGCAGAAATCTACCTCAGGGCCCTTCGGGGATCCTCGGCACCCTTCGTAGAGCTCGCGGCTCCATACGCGCCCCTCTGATTGCCTTTTTTATTGCTTCGCTTTCATACCGTATTTCATCTTAACCTTTTTTTCTTCTTATAATTAGAGTTCTGTTGCGTTGCTCGAATTTGATATTATTGATTATAAGGTTCTACTTGATTTTTTAGCCGTTCAAAAGGAATTCTTTCGCTTTTTTTTAGATCATAGTTAACACGTTTGATAAACAATCGTAATATTTTATTAATTTAATTGATTTAATATAAATTCTTGACCATTTAGTTCGTAGCAATCCTATCTTAACTAAAATTACATTCGGCAGACATTGCGATGCATAGCCTTGTAAAGCCTTAATCCTGAAATCCCCAGACAGGCCTCAGAACGTGCTTAATTTTAATACGTTCCTACACAATACTTATATTTATACCGTAAGGTTGTACACCTGTACAGTTACCGGCTTAAATAGGCACTTACTTATCTTGAGTATTCTAGGTACCTTTCTTAAATTGCCTGAAGGTCCGGTTCCCATAAAATATTTACTTTAACTATTTGAAACTTATGAAGCTGGTACCTACCCACTTAAACCTTTCACTATTTGCTCACAATAATGCTTTAAGTACCTAAGTAGGTAGTTATAACGACTTCAATTTTGAGTGGGCAAAATGATATGACATTACCTTGATTGTATGGAGAGTATTGCAGCAACTTTATAATTTAAGTATTAGTACTATCTTTATATGCGATGATTCTGAATTCAGTAGACACTGTTTTTTTTGACATGGTAAATATAACAGGCACGTACGGGTGTGTAACAGGTGTTTTTCACAAATACCTACTAGAAATACTATGCCCTTATGGACAAGAAAACATTGAGCCCGAAACAACATCTGTAAGGCAATCAAATATTTATCAATCCAACGACCTTTTGAACTTTTGCACCATTTGTAGTGGACTCACAGCCACAGTTTTATAGATGTCATCCGCGGAATATATTGTTTTAAGACCGCCATAAGAATTTTACAGTGCAATATCTTTATATGTCCACGAATATTGCACAAGAGGACCAAAATGATATCGAACAAATAAAATATTAAACACGTTTCAAAAACACCACTTCGAATTCTTGAAAGCATAGTAGACTTCCTTTGTGCAAAAAAGACCATTTTTTTACTAAGTACAACTTTGACCGAATCCTAGGTTCCCGAGCACTTACGAAAACGAGAATCCAAGTGCGCCACTCGGCATTACGAACGATCTTTCTAGATGCTAACGACAATTCGAATGACCGCATTCCTACTAGGAAACTTATGATGGCAAGGAAATTAAAATGAGCTTATAGAAACTCTTTGAATTCTTTATTCTTAAGGCGGTACAAAAGGAAAAGACTTGTGTGTCGTAGCTAGGTATTCTCGTTCGGTTTCACTTTGTGGTAACTAATAAATGGTTCATATTATGTAGAAGTACATATGGGTCAGTCTATTGTTTGCAAGCGCAGAGTTAGAAATTGCAAATGACTGAGTCTTGTCTCTGTTTCCTAGACCAGACGGTATTGTAAAGTTTCTTGTATTTACTATTTATACACATTTTGAATAGTAAATGGCGCCTAATGGCGCCCAACGAGACATATTTTGGCGCCCAACGTGGGACCAATGGGGCCCAACGTGAGACCAATGGCGTCTGATAATATGCCCAAGGCATTAAGTCCGCCTTTGTACAGTTTTTTTATACTTGTGCATAAAGTTTTAATAAATAAATAAAATAAATAAATAATAAACTCAATAGGTAATCGAGTAAAACAAATTACCTAAGGCTACTGATTAAATACTGACATACCAAAAATGTTTTAAAACAAACAATACAACAAAAGTAAGAATAAGCCGAAAAGAAAATAGGGGATTTAAGAAAGATAATTACCAACAACAACTATGCTTTAACATAAATAAGGACATAATGTTCTTATCATTTTAAGGCTGGATTACTTAGCTGCACTAAAAGAGAAACATACAAGTGATAAAGTCCGACTCAACATCCATTCACGGAAACATCCGCCACCTATTTTAACTTGGGTAAAGTCGCCAGCAAAAGCTTGTATAAAAAAGAAACAGGTGTGGAGCTAATGTTATTTTCAATACTACATACGTGATTACTCCAGGGCCTTCCCTAAAACGAACAAAAACAAGACTAGCGTGTTGTAAAGCTTTACTATTTGACCACGTACATAAGATTTTCGGAAATTCGGCAGCACTTTTGTCTGTAAAGGTGCACTTTACGAGAAACATCTCAATACAAAGAATTACAACAACACCAAGTAATTTACTACATTATGATAAATTGTTGCTAAGTATCATAATATTGAGTGATGTGGAGCAACTTAGTAAACTAGACACATTAAACTAAGCATGAATAATATGTATCAATTAGATTATATTTCCAAAACAATTTAAGGGATTACAATACAAGACAAGATTGCTCCAATAATTTCTATACTACTCTAGCTCCAGATCCAGCTAGTATTGCCGGGCAGTAATTGCAGAAAAAATTAAACACGTTGAGCCTTTGTCCCCGGCTCTCATTTGTAGATCTTTGACAATCGTTAAAGGCTAAAAACTGGTTTTATGGCTTTCGAGCTACTGACCGTAGCTCGAAAGTCAGACAGCCAGTCTTACCAAGGGGAATCGAAATGCCCAGTAACAACTGGGTTGAGGAGGTCAGATAGGTAGTTGTTCCATGTAAAATACTGATACTCAGCTTCATCCTGTTAGGCTGGAAGCCGACCTAACCATAGTTGGGAAAAGGCTAGGCCGATGATGATGATGAATTGCAGAAAAAAATAACATTGTAAGCGCACCTTTATTTACGAAAATCTGAAAAACTCATTCAGATTTTCCTAAAGGCAACCTTTTCAGTCTGTAAAAGCATTCTCGGTGATCACGTGTTTAATTACGCTATCTATCAAACATTCAGTCTGCAGCCACACAATGGGCCGCTAACAAAGACAGATCGGGCAAATTTTCAATCTCATTAACTTTTCATTTGATTGCTTTCAGTCGGGCTCCGTGATTCCAGTGGAAACGGATCTGTAACCGGCTCTTGTTAGGGGAAACATTTGACTTTGATGATTGCGACGGGAGTACGGAATACCTTCGATGGAAAACCTTGTTGTGAATTAATTGGAAATAGAAAAAAAATACTGAGAATTGCTTGTGGCCTAATGTTAAGTAGGATTTGTTTATTTCTTTTATGTAGCCTCGTGATCAGTCTTTGAATTATTGGTCATTATCATTATCTGCCTAGCCGTTTGTCAACTTCATTTGGGTCGTGCTCCAGTCTAACCGGATCCAGCTGAAAACCACTATTTTACATAAAGCGACTGCCTATCTGACCTCACGAACCAGTTATTACCGAGTAATACGATATCTATTGGTATTCGATCATATTACCTAACATTTTACTCTGAAAAATCAGCGTCTAGAAACTTAATAAAGCAGCTGCCAGTCTTTCTCTACAGCTTATTTATTCATGGATTGCGTAAATAAAGTGGCAAACAATAACCGGCGAGCTTAAATAAACATTTTTACAAGACCATCAATCCTGCCTGAGAAGGGAATTTAATAAGTAAATGCGTGAACGAAACGTCATCACATCACATCAATCAGAAGGCCGCGAGAACCACGCAGCCACGCTCCAAGCTTACTCTAGCTAATATTAAATTAAATTCAACCACTCACGTTGACTCTGTGACTGACACACGTTTTCTGAATAAAGTCACGATAACGTTCCACTAACCGAGTATACAGAAATGTAATTAATATGGAGATACAGAACCAGCATGAATAATATTTTAAAGGAGTGATAACTGATGAAGAAGCTCATCCTCTTATAAGCTCTGGAACTAAAGGAGGAAGTCATGACGGGAGAGCTCTCTCTACAGTTTGTTGATGAGGACTGAAAGTAACAGTAATCGTTTGGAAACAGTATTTTTTTTGATAATTATCATTCTCTTGCCCTTATCCCAATTTATTTGGGGTCCGGGCAGCTTGTCTTCTTCCATACTTATCTATTTCTTGTCATCTCATCAGATTCCTCCTTTCTTGCGATATCATCCTTCACACTGTCGTTTCTTTGGTCTCCCTCTACTATTACACCCATCCACATTCATACTCAAAACTTTCCTCACTATATTTTCCTCGATCCTTCTCATCACATGGCCACCAAACCAACCCAACTTTTCAGCACGGGGGCTACTTTCAGACTTTTTCTTATGTACTCATTTCTTATTTTGCCCAAGCAGATTTTTTTTTTGATAATGCAAATGTAATATTATTAAATCCCTGCCAACCAACGGTAATTACAACCATTATACATAGCATAATGAAACCCAGTAAATTCCGCAAAGTTAATTAATAATAACGCCATCAATATTGTAAGAGGAGAGTGTGTAATTAAATGATGACGTCGAGTGCAAGCAGTCGGCTGAATGAAGTTAATTACGTGTGCAATCAGCGTGGACTGTAATCATATGGAAACACTTTAAAAACAGTTTGTTTTTAATTTAACAAGGGTTGGCATTTTAATCAACGTATTTTAAGCTGCAATCCACAGGTCTGGCAATGTGAAATTATTTAACTGTTTAATTTTAAACAAGCTGGAAAACGGTTCTCTTAAATCATAGCTTTGTTATAATAAAATAAATACATTAAATTTTTCTGTTGCATTTTAAAGGAATTCCTTTCTACCATCTCGCTAAGATGATACAGCAATTAATTAATAATCAAGAAATTCTTCGCATTTTCCTAGAAAGAATTCTTAAACAAGCTTACGAAAATAACGTCATTCCTCGACCCAATAATAAATAATTTCTTGAGTTTGATAAAACAAGGTAACTTTTCTAATTTCCACGCCACTAAACATGAAGACACAGCGGCAGTTCTCACGTATACGTGTGATCACTATCATAAGCCCAAACCAAATATGATAGGGCTCTTAACACTGCGGCAATATTCTGATATAGTAATATGACCCGCCAAACATGACCTTTCCTAGTACCCTTTCAATCGCATGTTACGCTATTAACATCCCAAATACTTCGGATTCTCGCAAACTGATTGTCACTTCTCGCAGATATATTGTGAACATTTCCGAAGAGGTTACCCTTTTTTGTGAGAGCTCTCCCTCATCAGTGGCGTGACAGGCGAAGGATTCGAAACAATTCGGCCGCCAGAATTCGCTCATTACGATCAAGAGTGATAACGGGAACAAACGTCGTGCCCTTTCGATTTATTGTACTTTAACAGATGAGAACGAACAAGCTTTTATGTATTTGTATGCTGGAGTGTAGGATTCATGTAATGATGTTAGATTTCCATAAGTAGGCAGTACATTACTCTCCGCGTACTCGTAAAGACGTAATGTTAATGTTATGTACGGAGTTATATTGTTATGCATCACTTAAGACAAGGCTTTCAAAAATATGTCTCGTACGAGCTTCATGTTTTGTATATGTCGTAAGTATAAACTTGTACATAAACATGCAAATACCCAAGCTCATTCTTTCGTACAATAACAGAATGAGCATGGGACTGAGTGAGTTAGGAGAGAAAGACCCATAGAATATAATTATTCATGTCGAAATTCTGCTTACTAAGTAAACACTCACGTCCTAAACAATGAGTAGACGTTTTCAAAACAAAACAAGATTAAAACTCAAAGTGTTTAAGCACATAAATTCTTTTTATTTAATTATACAAAACATTCCATTTAACATCGCGATGCTGAGACCAAAGAAAAATAACAAGTGTCCAGGAAGTTATCACGGTAAAGTTGTGAAAGTTAAATGAGGGATAAGACTTTCCACGGAGCTCGTACCCGATGAGATAACAACTGTCATCTGTCACTATGCGGGATTACTTTTACACTTCAACCAACTTATCTGTGCAGGCGGAAAAACACAGAACTAAAATAAATGTGCCAAGTTTGACATATCGATGCAAATTTTCTTGACAAGAAACGCCAGCGATTTCAAGAATTCCCACTGGGTCTCAATGTAAGACTATTATTTGAAATCGTATTTCATGATGTTTTCCTTAAAAACAAACATTACAAGAGGACGTAGGTATTTTTATACGCGATCAAACCTGCTTCTTAGGTAATTTCGTCTTTGTTCTCGCAACTAACCTGAAGACAAAGAAAATACACACTACCCTACACTGCACTACGCACTATATACTTGTGACCCATAGATTTCCCGGCGGTCGCTCCCTGTACAACAAGAACCTCGGCGTAGCACGTGTCACACGCTTGCCACGAAAAATTGTGCAACGGATTCTGATAAGTGTGAATTATCCCTACAAGTGAATAAAATCTTTCTTTCATGAAAAAAAAAATGGCTCTGTAGTTTACACGCTATGGTAGAACATAATATTGTTACAAACTAACCTACCCTGGTATCTATAGTAGATAATTACTTGAGCTTAAGTAATTATTTGAGAGCAGCGGCGGCCCAGTGGTGGCAGCCCAGACTTACGATCGTAAGGCTCGAACCCAGGCAGGCGCATTACTTTGTGTAATTTATTTCATCACCGCTGCCCTCATAAACAGTGAAGGAAAACATCGTGAGGAAACCGGCATGTCCTAGAACAAAAAATTCGAAGACTGTGACATCTACCAACCCGCACTGGGATGACAGCCCACTCCCTCTTATAGAGAGAATGTGTCCCAGCTGTGGGAACATTATAGGATGATGATGATAAAATAATTATTTATGCCATTTTTAATGCAATAGACAAGAATTTAAACGAAGTAAGAGACGACAAAGAAAGCAAAACCAAGGATTCTAACTTTTGCAGTTCCAACTTCAAGCAATTACTAAGCTGTATACTAAAAATCTTATCTTAAATAATGACATTTACTCAAGTAAACACTTTGACTTGTTTATAGATACGGCAGTTAGAGAGTTACCACACAAATCGATTGATCGTCGATCGATGGTACAATGGATTAGTCGACAATTGATCGATTGATTTACCTAGTAGAAATCCATCGATCGACGATCGATCGATTGGTGTGGTAACAATCTTAGACTGCTGATATCATAACCCTCCCTTTTAGCTATGCCTTAGTCGGGTAAAAAATACACGAATGCCACGATGTTAAACACACTTATGTAATAATTCATTCATGTTAACATTCATGAAGGAACGGTATTAGAAGCGCTGGCAGGAACACAACAAAATTTATGGAATCCTCTCCGCGAAGCATTCATGGATAATAAACAAAGGTAGGAAATTCATTAATCCAGCGACAGCGACGCTCTATAATGTCTACAGTCTACACATTATATTAATAGACTCGTCTATTGTGCTATAACATTATTAAGGAAATTCCGTTTGAAGCCATCGACTCAATTACACCATTATGTGCGGAGATACCTTTATGTAACGTTATAGTTTAGGTGGCAGATCAGTATACGGTACCGTTTCCTTCCTGAATTGATGTTTACTGGATAATTTAATATTCAACAAAGGGTAAGTAATGAAAATAGATGTAGCTTAATTCTAAAAGACGTTGTAGATCTGTCTGTATGTAATTAACAATATCGTGCGTTGGTCTAACTGCCTCGTTGGTGGTCGCAGGCGGAGCTGCTGAGCTCATGCTCTGCCCTGGGAGTGATTCCCGGGTCGGGCAAAGTGTTATTGGGTTTTTTTCATCCGGGATTTCTCAGTAGTAGCCAGCGAGTCTGGATTTGTGCCAGGTTGATTAAAATAGGCTCGCCCCCTATTACATGGGACCTAAACATCACTGACAAAATGTGGGTATACTATAAGGTACGCCTCTGCCAGACCCTTCGGGGATTGCAGGTGTGATGTTATGTTAAGTTTTAATATTCAGCTTGGGGTGAGTAACGAAAATAGATGTGGCTTATTTGTACAAGACGTTGTAAACATGTCTGTCTGTAATTAACAGTATTGTATCTCCAGGACTGCTTGCATGATATATAGAATTGGGGAAAATAAATGCATCAAACTTAAACTCGACAGCCACAATTTACTCATTTATCCTCGTAGCAAACGTTAAGCACGTTTAGCAAGTTAAAGACAGCGAGATATTTCAATATGCCGCTGAACCTTTAAGAAAAAATTCTTGAATAATTTTTTGTTAAGCCACCGAGGGCCGACAAACTTTCCGGTCCTACCCTCCAAAATTCAAGTCATCCCTGTTCGGTACCAAAGCAATTTGCTTGGAAAAATAATCATTTTAAAACTTTTCTTTATTTTGATAACCTCGGTTATATTAACACAAAGTAAGCTTATGAAATTACTGAAAATTGTTTCGGCATCCTTTATTACAAAATTGTTTTGGCGTGAGACATAATAACAAGTAAGAATATTATACTGATATTGTTTTCTTGTCGTCTGCTCCCTCTCGGTGCTCGTGGTTGTTTGTTGTCGATGAAACCATCCGAAATTAGGACGCAATACTAATTAAAATGTAACAGTTTCGTGACTTTATTTTCATGACCGTTTTATTTAGATTGCTGGCAGTTACTAGAATTTAAAGTTGACCTTAGTTTTAAGGGTCATATTTAAACCTTTTTACATCTGTATATTTAAGCTCCACGTTAGTTCAGCTTATTTGCATTATCTACACATTTCAGACATGTTTTAGGATTATATTTTAACTCATGTTTAGTGAGGACTACTACAAAATATTTCAAAGTTTCAACATTACCTAACAACATAGGTACGTGAATCTCCCATAAAAACTGACTGCGTTTTCTATTACTTTCAACCAAACTGGGTCGCAACCGTGTGATAGTGTAAACAAAGACAGTTATGGCATAACTGGCCATCGCAACAATCGCGGCATCGCTATTATTGTGGGCAAACATGCCTCGTCGCGCTGCCGCGGCCGGCGGTAATCCACCAGCGAGCGCCGCTGATTGCTGAATAAGTCAGGCGCGCGGTGCCGGCGCACGATCGCAAACATAAAACTGCGAGCTTTTATGTATTTCTGATAAAACTAGCCGCGTTGCACCACACACACACTACCCGTCATGTTTATTACTCCTATGTTCATTTATCGCTCTCTCGTTACCCATTTTATTCAGCACATCGTTTTACCTTTTGGATCAAATAAGTCTGATTACCATACAAAACCCACAGTATCAGATTTCCTAAACAAAACAGTAAATAAATATCGGACCCGAATCAAAAACGAATGAGCTTGTAGACACATGAATATTGAATGAGCTGCCTATTAATACAATTTGCGCTACATTCATTTCATTCGGAAAGCGACTTGTTTGTACATAATTCTTCACAACCAGCACTCGGCAATCTGTTGTACGAATTCATTAATATTAATCTTTTCTGATGTTATTACTGGGAATTGTACAAGGAGTGTTGCTCGAGTTATGCCGGAGCAATTCCGCAAAAAGCCCGGCTGAATAAGTGAAGGCGGGGGTCGGGTGCAGTCGCTGGCTCGTGAAATATAGCCCTGCATTGCTCTGAGGTGGGTTAGGGGCTATGGGCTGCTCGGAGCAGGTGTCCTGCACACAGATTAATCTGTCGACAAACAATAACTGCCGTCAGCCTTAGCCGTCGCCGTCCCGAAGCTATTCATTCGCAGATAATCGCATTTTCAATTGGAAATCGGTTTGACTGATGTTACAGCTAAGCTGGAAGTTTTTGTTTGCTTTTGTGTTTCTTCGGTTTGGTAGTTTATTCGTTTCGTGGTAAAATTTTATCTTTGACATATGATGATGATGAAAATAAACACATTATTTTATTTATTTATTAGGCACATAAAACTGTTACATGCTACAGAAAACAAAAAATCCTTAAAAGTTAAAGTTGTCAAGCAACCCACACCAATATCCACATCTTAACAATAAATTGTAATTGCAATGAATGCTTTTTCTACATTGTTCCATAGATATTAGTAAACATTATTAACTCACAATAAAAGTAAAATAGTTTAGTTACCTCGTAGCTAAATAATAACAGCCGCCCAGGTCGATCTTTAAGGTTAAGCGGTGCTTGCCGAGGTTGGTCTGTGGATGGGTGACCATAATTACATATCTAGTTTCCTCCGTGCCTCGGAAAGCACGTTAAGCCGTTGGCCCCGGCTGTCATTTGTAGATCTTTGACAGTCGTTACGAGAAGTCAGAAGCTAAAAGTCTGACATCCAGTCTTACCAAGAAGGGGTATCATATTACCCAGTTACTGGGTTGTGGAGGTCAGATAGGCAGTCGCTTCATGTAAAATACTGGTACTCAGCTGCATCCGGTTAGACTGGAAGCCGACCCCAAGATAGTTTGGGAAAAGGCTAGGCAGATGATGATGAATAAAAGTAAAATAGTTTACTGCCGAATTTTCCACAGTGTGGCCCACTGGAATGGAAAATTCTGGGAAAAGCGCTGTATGCTAGAAAACTATTTCAAGATTGTTGAAGAAAAACAATATGACTTTTCGGGATTGCTCTCGATGTCTGTTATACTTCAGTAGCAATTGTGAAAATATTCTGTAGTTAGATTCTGGCGATTTAGGTAAAACAATAAAAGTGAAAAGTACGGATAAAAAACTGTTATTTTGACGTCAGAATAACTATGTTGGTATCTCCTAGGTATATTCCCGGGGAAGGCTGGAATGAAATTCCGGTTAAATGCTTATAGATAAAATTTTGGAAAAATCCACGAAAAATATTTCTAATCTGCCAATTCAACCATAGGGAACATGCGAAACTAACAGAAATATAACTCACCAACTCTCTGGAAAATACTCGTAGGTACTATGGGTAAAATTAAAATAGCATATAACAATTTCCAACAGTATCCTAGAATTGACATCAAAAAACATAGAAACTCACAACAACATCATAAAAGGACGGGAAGCACTAGATTACAAATATATTGTCATAAGCCAGCATTTTATCAACGCTCCAGATCCACTTCCGTGTCCTTATAAATAGTTTCAATTAAACTGTTCACAAAAATATAGAGCGAGGCGGAACAATGAAGAGCACATGTCCCCACCACAACGAGCAGCCATATTGTTATTAGACATTAGCTGAAGATGTCGGCTAGAATT
The DNA here is from genome assembly GCA_949152445.1 of Cerastis rubricosa. Lineage (NCBI taxonomy): Eukaryota > Metazoa > Arthropoda > Insecta > Lepidoptera > Noctuidae > Cerastis > Cerastis rubricosa. The sequence continues at coordinate 10,704,951 of OX424547.1, forward strand.
ATGGGTCAATTGTAGCGCAGCGCGGTTGGCAGCAGTCTGCGGCCTCGTCGCATGCTCTTATTAACTTTGACCCGTGTAATACATAAACCACAGTGGCGCAAACACCCGTAATTTAAAGGCTCGTGCCGCCGCCCGAGGTGCCACACTAATCCCGCATAACATAGTAGAGATTTATTAACCAGCCTCTCATGTCGAGATAATGAATGAGTAGCCGCTGCGAAACGACTGAACGCGACACCACGTGTTTTATGTTTCAGTGTATAAGCGAGCAGTCTCGGCCTTCGCACTGCTCGGCACTGGGCGGTAATGCGGCGCTGTCGCATGGCTGCGGTTTCAATATGCCGAGAGCACGTTGAATAATTTCGAATCTGATAAATGTTCAGAAATTCCGTTTGGATGGCAATCGATACGTAGCGCATCGGTAACGAGTATGACGAACCCCGGAACACTGCCTCGTTTATTTATGCTTCTCTTCAGCTACATTTATTTTACTCGGTCTTCTCAATTTATTTTGTTGCCAAGAGACCTTTTTGAATAGGCAATGTGGCGTATAAATTTCTCTCGCCCCTCGAGGACCGTAGGCTCCGGTGACTCTCCGTTAAAAGGTGCTACGAATTAATTTTACCTGACATCAAGGACGCGACGATGGAATACGTTAGCTCATAATGAGATAGCTCAGTAAACATGTTCGGGCCGGAACAAAGTAAGTGCCTGTTTAAATATGCATATTGTATGTTGTCTATCAACATACCTATCGTACATAAAATCTTGAAGTTGCTGTGGGAAAATTTCTCATCTTTTCGAATAACCTTTTAGGGGATTGAATCAGCCTTGGGCCGAAATGAGTAAAAATATTCGCTGGGAATGAGTTTTTGAAAATGGTTTTAGATAAAATAAGCACAGCGTACATATAGAATATGGTTTCAAAAACATTATCTAGAAACACAGAAACACACCTGTGCTATAACCGTTCCATATCAAGTACGTTAGTAAAATGTATCGTAAAGGAAAAGCAACAGCAGAGAGATTTCCGTTCCTGTAATATGTAGATAGGGTAGTGGGTAGTCTGAAATTGTTTCAGTATCGGCTGCTTTGCCGTTCCAATGCACTAACGGTTCGGAAATAGCTGACGCGAGTTCAACAGTTTCTTGCATACGTTTAAACACGCAACAAAACTAACTTTCTTCATTAAAACTGATACATTCAATTACATCAAACTTTTGAGTAGCTGCTCCACTATTAATGACGTAGATAAGTTCTCTGTGGAAATGTTTTTGCATCTATAAGTTTATTTGAAATTAGAGCGATCCCAGTGCTCTCGTCCATTTCAGTCGATGTCCGGTGTAGAGTTTGTCGAAATAAAGCGATTTTCGCTCTTTGCCGCCGAGGGACTCGGAGCTACATGGTTTGTGTGTATATTTGTGACTTTTAGCTTTAATAACACGAAAATGGATGCTTTGCTTTTGGGTTGAGTTTAAAGATAAATTTTGGCACTGTGAAGCATAGTCTTTGCCATAAAAACCTGGCTTAACCTGGGTTACATACGGTATCTTTCTAAAGCTATCCCTCAGTGCTTGTGTTATTTTTATGCCTGGCCGTCCCCGATCAATCCACGGCTTCCACTTCTGCAAGAATAACCAATCATGACAAAAACCGTTCATCAAAACCGTAAGTATTAAGGAGTTAACTGTTTACATGTAGCGATTAATTCATTTTCTTACACGGGTAGGTGGAGACTAGAAACATTATAAGCATAATAGATACATACATCTGCCTAGCCTTTTCCCAAATTATCTTGGGGTCGGCTTCCAATCTAACCGGATGCAGCTGAGTACCAGTATTTTACATGAAGCGACTGCCTATCTGACCTCCACAACCCAGTAACTGGTTAATACGATACCCCTTGGTAAGACTGGATGTCAGACTTTTGGCTTCTGATTACGCGTAACGACTGTCAAAGATCTACAAATGACAGCCGGGACCAACGGCTTAACGTGCTTTCCGAGGCACGGAGGAAACTCGGTATGTAATTATGGTCACCCATCCACGGACCAACCTTTATGCACGGCTTAATCTTACAGGTCGACCCGTGCGGCTGATAATATTTAGGCACGAGCTCCTCAAGCATAAGCAATATATAATAAGCATAATAGATGTAGTATAAGTAAGTGTTTAATAGTTACATAAAAAAAACGGCCAAGTACGAGTCGGACTCGCGCACCGAGGGTTCCGTACAAAAATTATTAAAAATATTTTTATTATATGATATCACAAAAAATTTACGGTTTTCGCAATTTTTACTTTATCTGTGCTTTAAGACGTTGCTTCGTACCAAAATTTCAAGATTCTGAGTTCACGGGAAGTACCCTGTAGGTTTTGATTCCCTTGCGAGTGTCGAAAATTTGCGGTAATATGCAGCATAAACGGTATGTATCTTTTGATTGCGTTGGCTTAGAAGTTTGATTTTTTCACAGCTCCAAGGGACAGTAGACTTGATTTGATATAAATTCCAGCTTGATACCTCCACGCGTTCCTGAGAAAAAGGGTTTTGACAGACAGACAGACAGACGGACGGACGGACAACAAAGTGGTCCTACAAAGGTTCCGTTCTTCTTCTTCTTTATGGGGTTTTGGTTTCCGCACTTAGTCCCTTAAGTGGACCATTGTGCGTGAGCCATAGTGGCCGTTACTCCAACCAGCCCACCTCCCTCCAGAAGCAGATCACACTTCCCGGTCTACTCAGGGCATCCGCAAGGGAACCTGGTGTTCCCAGGGTCGCCTCGCGAATCTTGGTGACACCGGTGCACTCAAGCAACACATGCGCCACCGTTTCCTCCGCATCCATGCATGCTCTGCACAGGGGACTGTCAGTGATTCCTAGAGTATGGAAGTGTTTATTCAGTGAACAGTGTCCAGTGATGGTCCCCGCCACCAGACGCAGGCCATCCCTGTCCAGACGCAGAAGGCGCTTGGTCAGCTTTGCGTCAAGGGACGGCATAGCCTCCTTGGACTGCCTACACCCTGGTGTCGAGGTCCACCATTTTTCCGCCTGTGTTCGAGTGTGATCCTTTAACCAGTTATTTAGCTGCTTGAAAGGAATGGGCACAATCGGTTCGGGTCCGTAGGGTTTTGTGCTGGATCCTCTTCTGGCAAGTTCATCCGCCGCATCGTTCCCCAGGGATCCACTGTGTCATTTGATCCATTGTAGTGTTACCGTGTTGTGGTTTAGTACCGTGATTCTTTCTAGGGCATTATGGCATTCTAGTATTAGTCTCGACGTGATCTGATTACTGTTTAGGGATTGGAGAACTGAGGCACTGTCGGAAAGTATTCGAATATTGGTATTCGTAACCTCTCTGGCCTCTATAGCGTGTGCCGCTTGGATTATACCTACACACTCAGCTTGGTAAACAGAGTTGAGCATTCCAAGGGGTTTGAATATTTTTATGTTTAGGTCATCGGAGAACACCCCGAAACCTGTCCCGTCGTCGGTTTTTGATCCATCAGTGTAGATTCTTAGTTCCTTTGTACCTGAGTAGTCACACAACTCCGCTGTCAGTACGATGTTGTAGTGTTTTTGGAAACAGTGGGACTTCAGGGTTCTGTCGATGGGAGATGCCATCATAGGCTGTTCTTTGATTGCATCTATTCTGATGCGTGTGTGTTTGATTCTGGAATCATTACTTAAGGTGCCGGATGCTTCGAGTCTGAAAGTCGCTTTTGCCGCCTCCTCTCTTACGACGAGGTGTAGAGGTGGGAGCCCCAGCATCACCTGTAAGGCGGCAGTGGGAGATGTTCTCATGCTACCGGTGATTGCTACGCAGGCAAATCTTTGTAGTTTCTCGAGATCCTTTTGTGTCGTACTTAGATTGTTCCTGGGCCACCAAACTAAGGAGCCGTATGTGATGATTGGTCGGATAACTGTGGTGTATAGCCAGTGGGTGATTTTGGGGCTTATGCCCCAATTTCTTCCGAGTAGTCTTTTACATTGCCATAGGGCTGTACTGGCTTTTGTGGTGATGTAATCAGTGTGTTTCGCCCAGTTTAGTTGTTTATCCAAGAAGATACCCAGGTATTTGGTTTCACTCGATAGGCTTAGTGTGGTTCCAAAGAAGCTTGGTAGCTGTAATGTTGCCAGCTTCCTTTTCTTTGTGAAGAGGACGAGTTCGGTTTTGGTAGGGTTCACTGTTAGTTTGTATTCCTTGCACCAGTCTTCTACTATCCTCAAGGCTTGGCGCATAAGATTGCATTGTGTGTTTTCGTGTGTTCCATTTATTATTATGGTCAGGTCATCAGCATAGCCCACCGTGTAGTAGCCTCTGCTATTGAGACGTTTGATGAGGCTGTCCACTACAAGGTTCCATAGTAGCGGTGAGAGGACACCGCCTTGGGGGCAGCCCTTCGCTACCACGGCTCTAGTGGTGTCGTTTACCGTAACTTGTACGGCCCTCAGTCGGAGTATGTTTGTGATCCATCCACGCAGGGTCTAGTCCACACCGTGTTCCTCGAGGGCTGCGTTGATACTATGAAAGATAGTTTTGTCAAAAGCGCCTTCTATATCAATGAAGACAGCTAGTGAGGAACATTTGTGATCCACTGCACATTCGATCTTGGAGATTACACTGTGCAGTGCAGATTCTGTTGATTTTCCTGTGGAAAAGGTTCCGTTTTTTCCTTTAGAGGTACGGAACTCTAAAAATACAGTTCAACGCCTAAATATTTTAAGAATCTTCTGATTTTTATCGCAAGTTGCTATTCAGTTGTACGGTTTTTTTTTTAAATCTCTAACCTCACAATAATACAAATTCTGAGGATGATTCAACCCCAAGGCAAGAAGGCTAACAACTAGGCACTCTTCACAATTTCCCAGATCAATTCATTTTGATCAAACTGAGAGAACTGCTCATGATCTTAAGGTATTATAATAATTATCCATACTAATATTCTAAAATAAACACAGAGTAACTTTATAAGAGAGTAACCATCTGTCTGTTACCTTTTCACGCCATAACGGATGAACGAATTTAGATGAACATTTAGCAAATGGGTAGGTCATGACCTGGGTTACATCCCGTATAATATATGCTTTTTATATCGGTAGTTCCCGTGGGATAACTCCCGACTTCCACACGGGCAAAGCCACACGGGTATAGCGACATTGGCAAAGCCACTTGAACAGACCCACACAAACAAAGCCACATGGCATAACCACACGAGCAAAGCTACATGAGCAAAGCCACACGGTCAAAACCACTTGAACAAAGCCACACAGACAAAACCACACGAGCAAAGCTACATGGGCAAAGCCACACGGTCAAAGCCACACAGACAAAGACACAAGGACAAAACCACACGAGAAAAGCTACATGTGCAAAGCCACACGGTCAAAGCCACATGAAAAAAGCCGTACAGACAAAGCCACACGGACAAAACCACACGAGCATACCTACATGGGCAATGCCGCACAGACAAAGCCACACGGACAAAACCACACGAGCAAAGCTACTTGGGCAAAACCGTACAGACAAAGCCACACGGACAAAACCACATGAACAAAGCTACATGGGCAAAGCCATACGGTCAAAGACACGGGCAAAAGCTTCTGATGTATATACGGCTAACTTTTACTTGACCGGTTTTTTTAAACAATCTGGCAATCAAAACTTTTGTAAGACGCACTCAAGTTTATATTATTGTATCGTATAAAATTGTTCGATAATGGTCGACTTTATTCAGCTTAATTTCTCAAAGTAATGGCTAGTGAGATGGAACAGGCAAATGAAGCTTAAAGAAACAAATGAAAAGTTTTTTTAGTAGAATTTTATGTTCATTATATTTTCGGCTCTCAAATAATTAAGTTTATTCGTCAAGTCTATTGGAAAAAAAACCTTTTTAAAAAAAGCTTTTATTTAAATGCTCTAAAAAGGAGAAAAATAAAATTTTCTTTTCATTTTTTAACTTTCAACTTATAACCTCATTATACACAATTTATATGATCATAAAAGCTTGTCGCGAGGTTTGCGTAAGTACCTATAAGTATTTAATGAAACTGAAATTAAAAAAAAAACTTATACTTGGCAGATTGTTACTCAATTAAATAGGTACTAGTTTATTTATACAAGTAAACCTCGCGACAAGCTTTTATGATCATATAAATTGTGTATAATGAGGTTATAAGTTGAAAGTTAAAAAATGAAAAGAAAATTTTATTTTTCTCCTTTTTAGAGCATTTAAATAAAAGCTTTTTTTAAAAAGGTTTTTTTTACTTATAATTTTATTTTAACATTTTTAGTTTTGCCGTAGACGTTTCTGAACACATTATTATCTGAATCCCAACACTTTTTTCATATCCATGCTATTAACCGTGCAACAGCATGCGTGCAAGATACAAATCGTGATTATCCATCAAATATGAACCCGTATGCAAAGTTTCGTGTCCACGCTATTAGCCGTTAAGGAGTTCCCTCGTGAGAAGACGATCCTCACTGCAGGTTGAGTTCATGATACAAAGCGTGATTATGCATCAAATATGATCTCGTATGTAAAGTTTCGTGTCCACACTATTAACCGTTGAGGAGTTCCCTCGTGAGAAGACGATCCTCACTGCAGGTTGAGTTCATGATACAAATCGTGATTATCCATCAAATATGAACTCGTATGCAAAGTTTCGTGTCCACGCTATTAGCCGTTGAGGAGTTCCCTCGTGAGAACACGATCCTGGCTGCAGGTTGAGTTCGTGATACAAATTGTGATTATCCATCAAATATGAACTTGTATGCAAAGTTTCGTGCCCACGCTATGAACCGTTGAGGAGTGCCCTCGTGAGAAGACGATCCTCACTGCAGGTTGAGTTCATGATACAAATCGTGATTATGCATCAAATATGAACTCGTATGCAAAGTTTCGTGTCCACGCTATTAGCCGTTGAGGAGTTCCCTCGTGAGAAGACGATTCTCACTGCAGGTTCAGTTCATGATAAAAATCGTGATTATGCATCAAATATGAAATCTTATGCAAAGTTTCGTGTCCACGCTATTAGCCGCTGAGGAGTTCCCTTGTGAGGAGACGATCCTGGCTGCAGGATTAAGTTATGTCTGTCATAAGCATGTATTGTCTTCAGAACCAAAGGTGTGTGCAAAATTTCAGCTCAATCGGTCATCGGGAAGTGGTGCTAATTTAGCTTCCAAGATTTCACCGTAACAAACATACATACATACATACATACATACATACATACATTGCAAGTTAAAAAATATATAAAAGCTTTTAAAATGACTGAATTTTAGGACTTTCTATCGTTATTAAATGGCCGAAATACTTTTTCATCATCATGATCATCATCAGCCTATAATGTTTCCACTACTGGGACACAGGCCTCCTCTCTATGAAAGGGAGTGGGCTGTAATCCACCACGCGGGCCCAGTGCGTGTTGGTGATGACACATGTCTTCGAATTTTTAGTTCTAGGACATGCCGGTTTCCTCACGAAGTTTTCCGTCAACGTTTTTGAGGGCAGCGGTGACGAAATAAATTACACCGTGGGTTCGAACCCAGGCGGGCGCATTAAAGTAATGCGCCCGCCTGTGTTCGAACCCACGGTGTACACACTGCTCGTAAACTCAAACTCAAACACAAAACATTTATTTCGATTAGACCATTACAGGCACTTTTGAACGTCAAAAAAATGCGAAGTTACAGTCCCAGTCACAAGACATAATAACTTGTGAAAGTACTGTAGTTGCCCATTTCAACGCGTAGATCTCTATGAAGAATGGCAAGAATGGGCAAGTAACTCCATGGACACTCTTTTAAATCAAAATATGTTACATAATCTTGGTTACATCATTCGTGTTGAGAATTACGTTATCTAAACTAATATTATAAAGAGGAAAGATTTGATTGTTTGTTTGTTTGCATTGAATAGGCTCAGAAACTACTGGTCCGATTTGAAAAATTCTTTCAGTGTTAGATAGCCCATTTATCGAGGAAGGCTATAGGGTATATATCATCACGCTACGACCAATAGGAGTGGAGCAGCAATGAAAAATGTTGCGAAAACGGGGAAAATGTGACGCAAACGAAGTTGCGCCGGGACAGCTAGTTAGTAGACAGTAAATGAATTATGTGAGAACCATGTAGAAATAAGGACAACTTAAGAGCGTCCAGAGTAAAAGACGAAAACAATAATTCGAAAATAAAGTTTTAAAATTAAATAATTAAAATAAACCGTGGCAGCTAAGAAATGACCAGCTGTGACTGGTCATCTCTTAGCTGACCACACACAACACACACACAACACTGGGCCACCGCTGCTTTCAATACTTAGATTTACTTATTTTCTTTCTCTTTTTTTTAAAGTTCTTATAACTGACATGTGCTAAGGCTGACTGGTACCGCTGACCTCCGTGACCGAAATAGGAGGACTATTATTATTATTTCTGACATAACACTTTCATTTTGTTGGGGTCAAGATCGTATATAACAGTCTATGTTCGGCAGCATGTATAAGAACAGTCCTTGTCGTAATTGCTAAAACTCCTTTCTGATACATGTAGGATGTTAATTAGGAATGCATCATAATTTTAAGAAGGTAATTAGAACGCAGCGATGAGTGAATGAGAGTATGTGTGTGGGAGGGAGAAAGGTGAAGGAAAAAAGATGGCGATCGAGGAATTTTTATTTATTTATTTGTGCTGGGTTTGCTCTTGACTCTAGTCTTGGTCAGAGATGGCAGAGACAAAGTCGACGATGGTACGAGCTTACCCAGAAGAAGCCTGTTCACTCTAACTATTAAGATGTTAAGATGTTTTTTTCAATATTGTAAGAAGTTATTAAGTAATTATAGAAGTTTTCAAGAAGTGTATGTAGGTTTTATTTCGGACATCCACCCAACACACCTACAAAAAACTACATGTTGTATGTTGATCTATCTTACCGTGGACACGAAAAGCAGAGATTATGAATATTTTTATGAATGATAATCTAATTTTAAACCGATAACCGAGAATAAAAGGTTCTTATCTAAGTTTAGTTCAAGACTTTTCATCAAGTCAGGAGCCAGGAGGGTGGATACTAATCTGGTGGGTCATTAATTTAGTGACTTCTGCGCGGTCGAGGTGCTAACGTCTTTGATTAATCGAATTCAATCGCAGTCTCTCCCATTTTGAACAATTTAGTTTTACTAATTAAGTGAACTGAGTCGTTAGTCTAGTGGTCGTGACTGCTGAGTATGAGGTCCTGGGTTCGATTCCCGAGTAGGGCAAATTGTTATTGAGTTTTTCAATCAGGATTTTTTTAGTAGCAACCACGGAGTCTGGATTTGTGCCTGATAGGAGTTATTACATGGGACTTGCAACAAGGGACTTATTATATGGCTTATTAAGGTGCACCTCTGCCTAACCGTTCAGGGATTATAGGCGTGATGTTATGAATTAGGCGAAAGAAATTTTAAATCTTTCAAATACACCTATCTCAAGGATGTCGTATATATGTAGGTATGTAAGTAGTTTAAAAAAAAAAAAACGAAACGAATACTATCTACTTAAACAAATGATACCAAAAGTTAGCGACACCTAACTACTACAAACTTACTCGTACATGCCTCAGAATCTGATCACTCCAGCTGAAAACCCTCTCACAGAAACGAACATTAACAACAGAAGACCCTCCCTTCAAATCTGACACAACATACATATTCATAAATAACGCGTCGTACAACTGATACAAGTTCGTAATTAACAAAGTTATGTTATTACGAGCGATACGTAATATTTTAATAGATGCGGTCGAACCAGACTATGGGCGATCACCGTAATAAATTTACGTAACCGCTCCCGATCGCTGTATTTCAATCAAAGTAGCCGGAGCTCCCGACTCCATTACATGTTCAAGTTTAAACTGTGTTAAGGTTATGGAACAAGTGACCTGGAAACAGGCTTCGTACACCGCGGCGAACATTAACACAGTTTGACTTTATTGATATAATAATTAATTTAATGCATATCGCACTGTGGGTAGGATTTGAACATTGATGATGACACTTGGATATTGGTAAAAAGTTGTCAGAGTAGGAACCTAAATTCGCGAAGCACTTATATATATTTAATTTTTTAAAAAAAAACGTGATAAACCCTGATCACCCATCAACAGACCTGGGAACCATCGGTTTACCTTGATCACTCATCCACATACTGACCTCGGCTACCGTAGCTTAACCTTGATCACCCATCTACATACTGACCTCGGCTACCGTTGCTTGACATTGATCACCCATCCACATACTTACCTGGGCAACCGTCGCTTAACCCTGATCACCCATCCACATACTGACCTCGGCTACCGTTGCTTTACGTTGAACACCGATCCACATACTTACCTGGGCAACCGTCGCTTAACCTTGATCACCCATCCACAAAATATAATTTAGGCTATAGCACAAAGAGAACCACGAACATAAGAGACACTGTATAATGCTTCCTATCTGATTTTCTCCCACGTTAAAATGTGTCTCTTTTTACTGTCGCTTTTTCGTTTCATCGAGTTTCAAATCACAACGATGCTAAAGAAGTTTTCACTTCAAAAACTTAGCCTATTGCCCACTGCTGGACAAAGGCCGGGGTGGCTTTTGCCCAGCCGTTTCTCTTTATAAATATCTCTATATTTCACTTTCATTTAATATACGAAAGAGAAAGGAGTCAATGATGCCTTGACGTCTAACAGGGGAGAAAGGAAGAAGAAAAGGTGTTGCGCCGACCCAAAGTAAAAAATGAAATTTATAAACATGTATAGCTTAAAAACTTTGTTCACACTTCATTTTGATTAACGCACTCGAAACTGCAAATGTAAAAAGTTAAATCAGACACAAAATAATTGGTAAACTGTTTTAATTTCAGGGAACATTCCAGATTTATTTAAAACGTGGTTGTGTTTTACATTAATCCTTAATACAGACACAATGGCCGCTGTAAAATGTATCGATTTAAAACATTGATTCTCAACCTATAGTAGACCCTAGTTTACGTTTTCGCGGACCACCAGTGGGGTCGTCCGCGAAAAAGTAAACTATGGTCGGTGAAAAATTCTGCTCTGGAAGGTAAATGTGGTGTTGTCCCACAAAGTATGGGACATTTCATATCGTGTCCTGCTGTCCTGTTGCTTGAACGTCACAGAAGCTAATGGACGCTACTGAAAGTGCCAAACTCGACGCCAAGTTTTAAGATTACTCAATTTAAATTCCCATCGACACACTTAGAAGAAGAAGACGAAGCGAAAAATTGCTAACTTTAATTCGTATCTACATTTTAAAACTTGTACAGATAAGCAAACTCTGAAATGACATTGATACAAACTGAATCGCTCACTTAAAAAGATTGTGTTTTCTATTACAATAATATCTCGTGCTGACTTTGAGACGCTCCCAATAAATATTTCTTGAACCTATGGTATATCTAGAAATCAAACTGGTTTCTGGTCAAAAAAAGTTGAGAGCCACTAATTTAAAATATGCGCTTCATTCAACGTAAGTAATTTTCACGGCACAATGAGTCGAATGTTTCAATTCATTATTTCGCTATTCTTGCTCTGAAATACAGGCTTTGCTTTGCGATTAATGTTTTATTACGTTTTAAAACAACAGAGAATAGAACAGAGGATACGTACTAATTAAAAATTCTTTTATTGTTTGTGTGCGAGGGGTTCGGGAACGGCCCTTGCATTGGTGAAATGATTGCGTAGTCTATAAAGTAAGTATTTATGGAACCCATGGCTTGCCGGGCAGAAGTAACTACAAATGTGTGTTATAAAAAACATATGGTTACATGGTGTCTTCTATTGATACTTTAAAAATTTAATGAACGCCAGTTTCATCAACATCAGGTTTAGCAACGCTTGGTTAGGTAAAGTGCCTAACCAGGCAATATTCCTTTTTCGCCAATATTTTTTTTGTAGAGAATTCTGTGTGACTGTGGATAACACATTATCCACACTCAACCATTACCTCCTTGAATTTGACCAGGATGCAAAAAAACAGCCTGTATATGGAATATTACATGCCATACACAGGCTGTTGGCCTATGTATGGCATGCAAGCTCCAAATTAGCTTGCTGATATGACTTCATGCATAGATTTTTTACTTTTTATTTTTTTTAGTCTGTATGCACGTGTAAGCGGGCATGCCCTTTATGTTTGGAGGCTTTATTTATTCTTGAGTATATTTTTTAAATAATCATTTTATTATTGGTGTGTGATTCTTTGTTAATATAAATTTGAACACTATTGTATAGAATCTGGTTCCACTAACGTAACAGACTGATGTGTTGCTGGGGAGTTTGTTCCGCCACTTCTTCTTCCCAGCTAAAACACTAGGAAGTGGCGAAGGGCGGGCGTTTTGGGGGACTGTCTCTTGTAATTGATTTATACTTTATAATTTAGAAATGTTACATTTCAAAATTGTAATCGTACCAGTTACAAGTAACAAAACTACACGGTTTCTATTATCATTTATGCTGTGATGTGCGAACGAAGTTTATATAGTAGAAACTAGTATCCACTTTGAATAGCTTCCCTAGTCCATAACAAGCAAACAGTAAAGCTATTCCCCGTCGTAACTTCCTTGATTACAAGTATGTAGAAGCGACGCCTTCATAAATATCTTAGCATTCATCATACTCACTATAACTCGGTTTAAACTTGATGTAACTATTTTAAATTGCGCGCGAACCCGCACCTAGTTTTACCATACGCCCGGATTTATCCGGACATAACTATCCTTCTTTTGAACCCTTTGCATTCATCTATAGCTTTGTCATTTTTCTAGATACTTTTTTAAATGGGGACTATAAAAAAAAGATAATAAATACTTAAAGTAGTGTTAAGATTATAAAATAAAACGTCCGATCTTTTTTCGCAAATGTCAACCAATTTTTAAATATATGTACTTTGAATTATGCAGTGATGGACCGCGGTGACCTAGTGGTGTGACCGTCGGACTGCCAAGTCATAAGTCTCGAGTTCGAACCCAAGACACACACCTCTGTTTTTTCGGATTCATGTGCGTATTGTATAATTATCACTTGCTTCGGTGAAGGAAAACATCGTGAGGAAACCAGCCTGCCTGAGTGATATTTAAAAATAAGCCCACAGGTAAGCCCTAAATGAGCCCTAAGGTAGACTAGTAGAAAATGCCCAAGGCATTAAGTCCGCCTTAGTCCAATGTTTTTTTTTATCCTTGTGCATAAAAAATAAATATGAATAAACAAATACACACATCAAAAGTGTCTAGTGATCAAGCATTTTTATGCGGATTTCTTGAGATTGAGATGTGGCTTTGTAATAAATTTATGATTTTATAAATTTATATGGATCCTTTTTGGTGCATTTCATAATTTGAATCAGGAACTGTGAATCAAATTCGAGTAAAAGATGAAAATCAGCTGTCAATATTTTCCCTATAAAAACATACAACGCATTGAAGACATTATTAGTGCTACTGTTTCCCTACTACTGATTAAAACCAACGTTATTATGGAGCGGCGACGTCATTTAAGCAGGGAAGAAATGAAAGAAAGAAAGAAAGAAAGAAAAAACGTTTATTGGCGCCATCGCCACAAGTACACACAATATTAAAGAAATAAAAACAAATAAAAAACTTAATACTAAACAAGAAATACTGTGTGACTCAAGGTAGCGCCAAATAGGCCCAGTTCAGCATAATGCCGGACAACTAGTGCCCGACGCTGGTTTTCAACTGAACCTAAATGGTGAGTGTACGGATGTCAGTAAATACAGTAATTATATAAATATTGTGTACGACATGATAATATTATGTAGTGTATTAAGAAAATAATAAAAAATAATAATTAAAAAAATATATATATACATATTGTAAAAAGTAAAATATTTTAAAACCGGGATTAAGTAGTTTCAAACACACCATAGTTAGTCCGTAGCAACACACTGCGCCTCACGCGGCCGAGTGTGATGCACGAACCAACGACGGCATCGACTTAAATTGCACATTTTTAAATGTATAAAATTTCTAGTAGTTGCGGGTATACTAATAAATATATGAATATGTTGAAAAATATTGTGTGAGTTAGAAACGAACAAACTACATAAGTTAATTTAGATCGTCCAAAGTGATCAATAGTAAACAACTAATGATAATAAGATAACGCGAAGGAAGGTAAGTGTTGAAGAAAACTTTATTTGAGTTTATTGTCTATTGTGTGAGGCTGACACAATTTTATATCTCTACCTACATTGTGCGCACTACACAACATTCCACTGAAATTGACAATTATATAAGTGAGACATTAATATTGACCATGTCCAATTTCCGTTGTGCATCAATCAAGTATTGCCGTAAGCGTTTTCTAAAAACAGCAGTCGAGTTGGATGAACGAATGGGTGGTGGTAGATTATTCCAAATCTTAGATGCCGCATATCGAAAACTGCCTCTGAAAGCCGCCGTACGATGAGACCGAGACGCAAGCTGTTGCGAACATTGCCTTCTATCGCATTCTCGTGTACTAGCTATCCAACTCAACTTATTGTATAGATAGTCTGGTTTTTGACATTTTATCACACCGAACAGAAGGCACGCCAAGTGCAACTTGCGTCTCGATTTCATTTTAAGTGTGTTATGTTTATTTAAGACCGGGGTTACATGACTTCTGGGGGGAATTTTATAACAAAACCGGGCACAAGCGTTTTGTACCCTTTGGATGAGCCGATCTGTGCGGGCCAACAGGCGCGGACCGTATACTGTATCCGCATAGTTTAGCCTAGACAGCACCAGAGTCTCCACAAGCTGCTCCCGTAGCGTTTCAGACAAGTAAGGTCTCATCTTGTACAGAACCTTCAAGCGGTAAAAACAGTTTCGCACCGAATCAGCTATATGTTTTTCGAAACGAAGGTCTTTGTCCATAATGAGACCAAGATTCCGCGCTTCAAAGACTCTGTCAATTGGATCACCCATCAGTTCCAGGCCAAACTTTGCGGGTAGTTTGGATAGTTGCTGTCTTGTGCCAAATACTAGGTACTTAGTCCTGGAAGGGTTTAGCGACAAACAATTTTCCTCAGACCAGACGGCTATTCTATGAAGGTCTTCATTTAGATCCCTGATAGCACTATCATATTCATCCGGCCTAAAAGATAAATAAAGTTGGACGTCGTCCGCGTAGATATGGTATTTACATTTCTGGAGGCAATTGATAATATCCGCACAGTATAAAATAAAAAGAATTGGCCCTAATATAGACCCTTGGGGTACGCCTCTTACTATCGGAGTACACGATGACCTAAGAGCAGTTCCGTCACCCAACTGCAGATCTACACACTGTTTTCTGTTGGTAAATGCTCAGAGCCGTGGGAATGATAGAAGCTGGTTCCCGGCAACGTACTGTGGCTTTAGCTCTGAATACAAGTCAGAGTGTTATCAGTCGACTTTGGACACGTTACCGAAGCACTGGTACCGTGGCTGAGCGCCATGGAGGACGGTATCGCTGCACCACACGGAGACAAGACCGATACATTCAAATCTTAACTCGAAGAGCTCCAACAATAACCGCCATGATGTTAGCCGTGAGGCTTCATCACTCTTCAGGGAACTTAATTAGCGACCAAACAGTCAGAAACCGCTTGCATGAAGTGAACCTTCATTCCCGAAGACCGCTACGGGTACCACCTATAGCAATGCACAATCGTAGGATTCGATATCAATGGGCTCTTGAACACAGAAATTGGGCAGAAGAACAATGGCGTTTCGTGTGCTTTTCTGATGAGTCTCGTTTTGGTATGAGACCGGATACAAGACGTATACGACACTGGAGAACCCCTGGACGCCAACAGCGATTAAAATCCTGCCAGGAAGTCCATCCTTATAGTGGTGGAACCATCATGGTATGGGCGGGTATTTGGATCGGCGGAAGAACTGAGTTGATTTGGATCAGAGGCAACCTCAACGCTCAAATTTATGCTGAGACGATTGTATCAGACGTCATCGTTCCTCTACAAGTGCAAATCGGTCCCTTATTTCAGTTAATGCATGATAATGCACGACCGCACACCGCAAGAGTTGTAAGACAGACTCTCGCCGCAGCTAACATCAATGTCCTGCCCTGGCCTGCTCAGTCGCCAGACTTGAACCCGATTGAGCATGCATGGGATATGCTACAGAGAAGAGCTCTGCCGAATATGGAGGGTATCCAGTCGCAAGAAGACCTTTTTTTGTTGTTGCAACGAACATGGGCGGCCATTCCACAGCGTGATTTGGATGAACTCATTTTGAGTATGCCAAACCGATGTTCTTGTGTTGTTAGTGTTCGCGGTAGAAACACGGATTATTAATTGTTTAAGTTACCCAATAAAATTTTAAAGAAAACTGTTATTTCAGTCTTTTTTTCGAACTTTAATGTTAGTGGTTCAAATGTCAAAAATCCCTTTATTAGAAAATGGCAAATTTCTTTATTAATGCAAAGGTGACTTGGTTTATCGTTACTGTGACAAACGAAAACACTTTATTTGATGAATCCTTAAAGAACATTTTAATTAATATCAATCAGGAGAAAAGTTATTGCAAAAATATATGTTGATCCCTAGACACTTTTGATGTGTGTATTTCTCGACGGCATGTAATGCCAGGGCCTCAGGCAGAGGCGGGCGGCATTAAAACTTTGACACCAGGTTAAGCATAAACCACAGATAAATAAGAATATTTTGCAATGGCAATGGTAACCCTAGCGTACCCACCTCGTCTGAATAATTCAATGAGAGCGGTATCTGTAAACAAATCTAATCAGAACTCCGATCAAAATCACTTTATATGTATTCGCTGACGATAAAGTTATTCAGAAACTTCTTGTTCCTTCGTAACAATGTTTCCTCGTCATAACTAGGTGGTTGACTATTTAAACGTTGTGTAGGTTGTGTTCAGGAATTAATTAGGAGGAGAGGAAAATTACGAATTACCTATATGTTAGGCCAATATTTTCGTCAGAAATAGGTTTCCATATAAGTTACTGCAGGAGCGTTTTTTTTTTCGTTTTTGAACTTACTAACTTGCGTTAAGGTTGCACAAGTCGACGGCTCGAACTCGTTCGCGGGCGTGGCTAATATGCATGCTATTTAGTAAAGTTTTTAATTTATTTAGTATTCATTTATCTACTTTTTATTTACTTATTTATTTATTTAGTGAAATATACGACGATTTATAACGAAAATGAGCGCGTAAAATTTCATAAATTGAGTTTTGGCCGTATAGATATTGTGAGAAAACTACTGTGTGTATCTACTCAAAATAAATTATTTGAATAAATTATCTATCCCTGTACGGTTTCACTTTTTCCATTTTCGTACAACATAAGTTATTTATTTAAACCCAAAGATGAGTTAAAATTAGTGTTGAAATATGGAAGTTTCGACGCTCGTAACATCCAAACCAATATTTTTTTTCCAATTCTGCTTCCGTACAGGGCTAGATCATGACAAGACCAGTTGATACAATTTTTAGTTTTGAACCTATACCATCAAACAGACTAGTAATCCCCATACTACATTTGCATGGAAGAATGACCGACTTGTACCCTTAAGTTATTGTGGCGATACCAACACCTCTACTTACACTAATGCTAGTTTGCACTAAGGGACACCTAGATGAATGCCTAATTATAATTCCATCTCTCGGCACTGAAACAAACGTTGAGAAATCAACAGTGTATTTTAATGTAGACATTATTTTAGGTGTTGCTTAATATATTACTAATATACATATTACTAAATATATATTAATACAACGAACAAGAAGCTTGTAAATCTTGGAAACAAGAAGATGTGGGGGGACGATACACCTCTGCCAAACCCTTCAGAAAATAGAGCATGACTCTCGTAGTCACTCATTCTACTTAATCAACGACTTCTAACGTAATTCAAAATAATAAACGACATAAAGAGATAAAACACCAAACACCGAAGCGAGAAGTGTTCAAAATGGGAGTCATGTGTATCAAATTAATAAAACGTCCACTTTAAATAAGTGCTCCGAATGCCTACCGACAATTTAGCAAAAATTAAATTAACTACGGAATTTAATTCAAGAAGGTATCTACGCTTCTACTGAAAATTCCAGTTTTAGAAGTGGAAATACAGTCTATTTCAATCTTGTTTTCAGTCTATTTCAATTTGTGAAAACAGTAGGTAATTTTCAGTTTGGAATAGTTACTATAGCTTAGGTTCTTCAAAACGGTCTGGTGTATCACTTTTTCGCAACCCGTGTGCGTGTAACGAGACCTGTGCACGTGGACGTAACATAGTTAACTATATTACGTCCACTACGTACAATCACAAATCAGGGGCTACTACTAAGAATGTCCTAGTAGGTAGTAACCTAGGAAAATACACTTGACCCGACCTGAGATCGCGCCTGTGCCCCCATCTTCGGCTGATCTGTTTATTTATATTCGCATCTGACCGTGTCATCACTTTGCCATCCCTATCAGAATACCACCATGCACCATGCTGAGATAGTGGGTTTTTTTGGCCACGTACAGGACCAATTTAGTCTAATATATTATATGTCTGTCTTATTTTTTTCTTATGTATATTTTTATATAATTTTGTTTCGTGGATTCATCTCGTTTTTTTTAATTTTTTTGATATTTCTTTAATAAATACCTGAAAAAGTCATTTAAAAATATAAAAGTATAGGGTTCAAGCTACCGGTGCGATGGTAAGGGCTCCAGAGACAAATAAATACTTTTTCTTTATTATAACAAAAACTCGTCTTAATATAACTACGAATACTAATGTAACGTTTCCTACTCCAACACAATATTTTAAGTTTAAAACAACATTTACAGATCCATTAAGATGGATCGTAAACAACAATATTGGAATGGGGATTCATTAATAATTCACAGTCGCCAATCTGTGACTGACAGACCCTTGAATTTTTGATGTAAGTTTAGCCGACGCTACACGCCACCTGATTTATCAAATATTTATTTAACAATACTATAACATAATTAAAACTGTTCAACTGTCTGTCACTGTCACGTAAAAGTTATTTTTGTGCAAAAACATCAACAGTATTTGTACAAGAATCTTTCAAGTCATGATCATGTTCGAAATTAACGCCACTATTTTGGTTCTGTGATACATTTCTAAAAACTGCTTATCATTGAGCTCGTGGTTAAGAAATAACAGCCGCTCGGGTTGATCTTTAGCCGCACTTGGTCCGTGGAAGGGTGAACACCCATTTACATACCGAATTTAAGCACGTTAAGCCGTTGGTCCCGGTTTTCAACATCCTTCGAGAACTCAAAGATCCTCGTATGATCACTATGAATAAAAGGACTGAATACTTAAAATAAAAAACAGCACAATTTTAATAATGTCACGATTGGCAGCAGTAATCGGTATACGAAAATCTGCTTAAGCTCCTTCATATTTCACAAAGTTCTAAAAGAAAAAACATTTTACGAATCTCGTCTAATATGTAATTTGAAACTAATCCATTTTCATTCCCAGTGAAGCCAAAGAATATTTTGGCTCAATCAGTTACGGTTTCTTAAGTTGGTATATTTACATTTTATTAGATATCTTTTATTGCTTAAAACATTTCGATATAGTTCAAAGTTCTAGAGACATTAGAGGTCACCTGGATCCACAAAAACACACATAACATGAAGAATTAATGTGTAAAGATACCATCTGACTTACAAATAGGTAAGTACCTACTACTTCTCTATACTATCTTAGACAAACGTGTTGTTTGACTCTACTTCATCGGTTAAATAAGGTCTCATTAAAATAGATGGACAAATTTTAATACAGCTTTCAGTATGTCTAACCAAAGATATCCAAACAAAAAAAAAACATAATAAAAAACATTCTGACCTAATAATGGTTCTGTTTATTCTAGTGTCAGCAATTTATTATTTTACGTCTTGAACGCCTTGCTAAAATTTGTCCAGCTATTTTAATGGGGCATTCTATATAGTTGAACATAAACTGGTTTGACATTATCATGTTTTGAATGTAAGTTAATTTGAGAGGCTTCTGTATCTAGGGCAGCTGTGAGGCAGGCGGCAGCCGGCTGGCGTAATCAGCGACATTGATTTGATGCGGCAGACACGGCCGCGCCGAGAACCCGCTTCACTAATCCACTTAACTAGCTCTTATACTGTAAATATTATTACAAATATAACACTTTATCTACCAAGAGAATATTTAAATTTCCTTTCCTTCTACATCGCTGACTAAATTATTCTAACGTAAATAATTCGATCGATGGGGAGATGTGCATCCTTGCATGGCCTTGTAGGGGGGAGCGGTCACCGTGAGAACGAGATAATTCTCGGTATAAAGATAGAAAACTGCGATAACCTTGCCAGGGCGTCGTGTAATTAAGAGATAATGATATTGAGTGAGGTCGTTTATTTTAGGGGCGAGATATAATTAGATAAATCTGAAATCAAACGAAACAAAAGAAAGGAAAGATTCGTTTTTATCTCACCTTCGGGCTCGACCTATTAATCTCTGCCTGTTTGACGCAGCCCAAATCGGGAAAGGAGTTGCCAACATTTATCAACGGGGACACTTGATTACACTAAATTTTTAAGTGATCCCGACGGATATTTTACATTTATACAGTTTGAAAGCTTTCTGAAAGTGGAATTAGTGCTTTGAACCAGCGAAGGTTAGTTATTAACAAACCTATGTGTATATAATGTAATCCTAGTTGATTATATTCCTGATGAAGCTTATATCCAAGTAAGTCGTTACGGTCTAGAAAACAGATTAAATGAAAGGAATATCTTTTACTTACCGAAGTATTAATCAGCCTTCAGACTGAAATATTCATTATCGCGGTCCCGACCGATTACGGTCACGGCGGCTATTTATGTCCGTCTAGTTTCATTTGATGCTCTGCTGATAAGGCTGAAATATTACGCCTCTTCTGTTCTCTGCGCTCCTGGTAGCTGACGGATCACCATCATCATCTGCCTAGCCAACTTCCCAACTATGTTAGGGTCGGCTTCCAGCCTAACCGTATGCAGCTGAATTTAACATGGAGCGACTGCCTATCTGACCTTCACAACCCAGTTAGTACTGGGTAATACGATACCAATTGTTAAGACTGGTAGTCGGACTTTCGCGCCACTGACTACCTGTAACGACTGTTAAAGATCTACAAATGACAGCCGGGGCCAACGGCTTAACTTGCTTTGTGGGGCACGGAGGAAACTCGGTATGTAATGGGCGGTCACACCCATCCATGTGTGACGTAAATTATTTCTTTTATAAATGTGAAAATATTATGTTTACTTTATTGGATTGTATTGTATAGCGGGCTGGTTTCCGCAACTTATTATTAATTTGTAAATATTGAATATAGTTTAATTTTTGTTTTTAATATTGATTCTTTTGTATAGTTTTTACAAGCGGACGGACACGAAAACCATTTTTAATATAGAGACTGGTCCTAACAGCGCAAGTCGTGGAAGACATCATTATTTATACGTCTCTTGATCCTTCCTAATATTTTGCTTTTATTTAAAATAATATTCTTGAATTTGCCTACGTTGAACACCTGTTTCATTTTATTACTCCTTCACAACATTTATACATGGACCAACCTAGGCATGCGCGTATTTAGCCACTACCGCTCCTAGTAGGTGACGAATCATAATCCTTCTATTTAGTCATTCACATAAAGTTAATTCAGTGCCCTTTATTTTGGCAAAACTTCCACTCACTGTTTCTGTTCGGTTCAGTTTCAGAATCCTGCGAAAACTTCGCGATAAACCATCTATTCAGTTACAACAAAGCCGAGCTGAGCTATACTTCCTGCTTCACTTCGCTACACACGAAAATATTCTTTGCTTATGAAAATGAGACTATTCTGCACATCCGATAATAATAACAAGTTATACGTTCACTGCCTCTTTGGTCGAGTAGTCGCAATCGCGAATGCTGAGCATGAGAGCTGGGTTCGATTCCCGGTTCGGGGAAAGTGCTATTGGGTTTTTTCATCAGGGATTTCTCAGTTACGAGTAACAGCTACGGAGTCTCGGTTCGTGCCCCGTTGATGGCAATAAGCCCCCTATAACATGGGACTTAAACATAAACATAACTGCCGAAATGTGGGTGTACTACTAGGTACAGCTCTGCCTAAACTAGTGGGGATTACAGGCGTGATGATATGGTTAGTGCGTGCTCATACGTTAGGTATAGCTACTTGTTATATGGATTTAACTTTTATTTTTTGTTGATTGTCGTGAAGGCTTCATGGTCAAGATCCTCGACCAACATCTTATAAAGCCGTCTTTGTGTGGCCGGATCAAGGACCTGATAATGAAAGTGGTCCTTCTTGACGCAACACACATTGTGAGAGGTTCCTGTATGTAAAGCCGAAAGCCGGAAGGTTGGCCCCTTTTACGCTTATGATCTTTATATTTTTCTTTGAAAAAACGTAACATATGTACTTACATGGTTATTTCATAAAAGAAACAAAATTATTGAATAATTTTCGAATTTTGAACTATCCTGAAATAAATTAAAGTTTATTTCAGACTACAGTTCATAGTTTTGTCAGTAACAATGGTGCTTAAGTAACTAGTTTGTAGTTGAACGTCCACTCATACAAATATAGTATGTATGGACGTTCAAGCGTATAGTGTACTAGTTTATATCCTGAAAGTATCCATTACTAAAGTTGATCCTAAAACCCTTATACATTTCAGCACACGTAAAATTCCGTGTTTTCGTACATAAGAGGTTCATTGAAGGAGTAATCCATCATACGACGTGAAGTTTGTCCAACAGTGCCTATTGTGTGCTCGCCTTTAGCGATGGCTTCGACAAAGCGTGGAGGCTATATCATTATAAGGGTGGGTATATAACATGGACGTGGACATTATACAGGTGTATTGATATTCGTCACACTCCATCTTCGAGGAAAATCAGGTTGTGCTCACCAATGCCTTTACAATTTATGAATTGTATACAGTGTCATAGAGACCTTACATTTACTTTTTACAGAAATCTGTAAGGTATTGGAAAGAAATAGCACAGAATCGTGATCGTGTTGGAATGAATGGAGGGAGGCCTTTGCCCAGCAGTGGGTCAATATGAACTAGCTATAATAATAATAATAAGGAATCTGTGCCTATGAGTTTTAATAGTGCGTTTTCAAGTTTTGATTAATCTTAACTTCTTTAGTTATGAGCAGCTGGCCTACCATGACGTCTTAAAGCAGTATTGTTTTACTCTTATTTAAATGTGGGAAAGAGACGGAGCTATACAGGATGTTTAGCGCCATCTCTTTCCCACACTGGAAAAGGAGTAAGACAATAATGTTTCGTCATGGTAGACCACTAGGTTCTGAAACATGTCGAACCCACACCCTTCATAGCGTAAGCGACCCCCGCTATACCATATTGTTTGTTCAATTCTTTTGACATTATTAAACAAAAGGACATGCCGTACCTATTCCAGATACTTAATATTCTAATTATCAGGCTACGTAATAATTACCATTGCAACAAGTTTTTTTTGTCTAGCAGACTAGACAAAAAAACTTAATGTAGTAAAACTTAGTGTTATATTTTTTTAGTGCTGGCCAGCCTAATTGTCAGTCTATAATTGCTTACTACACATCGAACATTATAGTTACCGTACATACATCATCCTTACGACGTCAACGCTACAAACAAGCTACAATACAATCATTTAGTTTGATTATCATATAACTCTGTTGCCAATGAAGACGCCTCTCTTCGAACACTACATAATATACAGGCTGACGTTGTCGGTAATAATTCGATATGTGCTTAGCACTTTATATATTCGCGCAAGTTCCTCGGGCTCGTCACAGATGGCGCTCTATCGCCGTGCCAGGCCATTGCACACGTTAGAATTTATTATGAGCCCGATTCTATTCTAGTCGAGGAAGAAAAATATCGCGCCAACGATGAATGATATTCAGGGATATTCAGGTAAACCTTATTTACTTCCTTGCTATGAAGACCAAACATAGACGAATAGATTCAAACACGTTATACTTTATTTTCCACTAAGATTTAGGACCAAATGAGTAACCATTTGGTCCAAAATCTTAGTGGAAAATATAAGGAAGTAAATAAGGTTTATAAATAAGTAATATAATAAGTAATATAAATCTTTGCTTGGTTTAGTTCAAGTGAAATATTAAGGTATACCATCAAATTAAATTAGGTACCTACCTACTATATTTTGCGAATGTATTCGTTAGAAACACTGTTAGTCCCGGCGGTCATTTGAAGATGTCTCCAGTATTACCGAGAGGTATCACATTAGCCAGGACTAACAGGGTTATGGAGATCCGATAGGCAGTCCCTCCATGTAAGATACTTACATGTAAGATACAGCTGCATCCAGTTAGACTGGAAGCTGACCCCAACATAGTTAGGAAAAGGCTAGGTAGATGATGATGACGCTAGATAAGTAATAATGAGCTACTAAGTCTAGTAGAAGGAGGCCGCATACACTACGGATACTCGAGAAGGTTTACAAGTAGGTACTGGCCACCAAAAAACGTAAAACCGACAATCTGATCGCCGAGGATTTATTTTTCTAACTCCAAATTTGAAATGTAAAAGCTGGCCTCTATTGTATTTGAGCGAGGCCGCGGCACGTTCGCTGGCGCCCCGCCAGCACCGGCCTGTAAAGTGAACGACACCGAACTTGTGCTAATTACCTAGGTGGCAACCCCGCCACAATATGTTGCGAGGCGATTTCTTAAAGATTTATGATGGAAAAACAATATTAGTTCCGTACGTGTTCGATGTGAGAAAGTTTGAGTTGCTCGGTCCTTGTGTCCGAACACAAAAATAGGCAGGAAACTTAATTTTAAACTCGTGTATCTCATCCTGTGTTTAACCTATGCTAGTAGCTTTGTGTACGAGTTCAACCTGGATAATAAAATATTTTCTATCTTTGTTTCATAGCTTTGAAACAAAATACAAATATGATATATTTAAAACAATAGTTTATTGAATAATCTGTACTTTGCGCAACGCTTACCAAGTATAAGAAAATAAGGAACCAAAAAATCTTCAAGACAGATTCTGTAAAAACGTTCAATTTTATGCGCAGAAGAAAATTACAATCTCCTTTTTCCGTTATGCATGCGATCGCTAAGAAATATTGTAATGGTAACCGGAACCGACAAACAGTCAGACTGGCGGGCCAATGGGCGGACATCCTGGGAAACTCGGGAAGATTGGAAGCGGAAGAGGAGGCTGTGCCGCTGTGGTGCAGTGACGACGATTGTGCGCTGCTGATGAGTTGGGGAGATGAGCTTCCATCAATTCATGCGACTTACGGCATCAATTTATGGAAGCTGGTTAAAGAAAGAAAGAAAGAAAATAGGTTTAATTAGCACATGCCACAAGTGCACGCAAAAAAAAAAAACAAAAAAAAACTTAAATGTAAACACAAAAAAAGAACAATTGTGTGGCTCAAAAATTTTGTTTTTCTGTGGGTCATTTGTGATTCTGTAATACGTCCAAATGTGTGGAGTTTTTAGCCAATGGGGAAGACCGTTAAAAGCTAATTGTAGATGGCACGACCATAGCTGGGTCTCAATCTGACCAATGAGGTCGAGCTAATTTGAAATATAAAATGACATTACCCGATTTTCAACCAATGACGATGCATGGAACCAGCTATGCTAGCGCCATTAGTTCCGCAGTTTCCATCCCCATTCCTCTCTATGAAACTACCCATGGGCAACCAGAGTCAATTCTATTTTCTTGTAAAGTTTGACATCTAAAACTGTATTTTAAAATGGTTTTACCTGATTTTGTCAAGTGGTCCTAATTAACTGACGACTCTAATACCTTTTTAAAACCTTGACCAAAATAGAAAGATTTATTTCACTTTCACTTTACAAAATATAAAAATAAAATATTTACTTTTTTATGTTGAAACTGTTCAAACGCAAAATTAATTGCCAGCGTGTTTTTTTACCCAATACATATCTATTACACCGCCAGTAAAATTAAATTTACAGTGAGTGGTCTATTTTTAATCGCCGAGTTTACCGTTCCTATTTATTTTCTACAGAACATTGATAAACGACAGCCATCCTCATAATCATTCTCCTGACATAGCCCAATTTATTTGGGGTCGGCGCAGCATGTCTTCTTCTTCCTTACTTCTCTATTACCAGACATTTCAGCAACGAAAGTATCATGAAAAATGTTAGTAATAACTCTTATGATGAATTATAAAATATTTTCTACCATGGGATGGTTCAAAGTCAGTCATATTGCATGTGTAATCAATAACTCCAGTCATGGAACTACTACATAAATCTAGATAGTGTTACCGCATCGCAAGATTGACCTGTAATCCAATTTCAACATGACTGCATCTCAGCTATTTCGAACCTAAATTCTTCAACCTCCTGTGGATTTTGATATATATTGAAGTCTAATAAATACGCCGCGCTTTTTACGTATTAAAACTTCAACCATTTTATAGTTCACGAGTTTCTGTTATGAGTTTTATGTGAGATTATGTATAGGTTTAGAACAATGACATATGATTATTTATAAATTAAACAAACTGATAAACAGCCAAGTTTTTTATGTTTATATATGTATTGTGTTCTATGGGCATAGTTGCCTGTAATAAAGGATTGTATTGTATTGTATAAACATGAGTGACAAAGTATTGCGTTGGTCGTAGCAAAGTGCGTGCTACGGCGTAGCCTATGCTTGCTACGCCGTAGCTAGGTGCGAAGCAAAGCGTAGAGAGGCTACCGCTTTGGCGCCCCGAGTTACCGCAGTTAATAGCATTTTACTGAACACTGAAAAGAAAGCACTATAGTCTTAAAAAACACCAAAACTCAAATGTGTCACGGTTAGGTTTTTTTATGACTGTTTAGTATTCCAAGCAGTTCCCGTCTAAATGTTATAACAATTAAACATTGAAAGAAAAGTACCATCCATAATCTCATTCTCAATTTACAACACCCACGGGAATACTCATTTCAATAAGTACAAACCAGACAATAATATCGATACATACAATATCCAATGCATTTGGGATTAAAGCAATTAAGCTTTCCATCGAGTGCAAACAAGCCAATTAATTAGTTAGTCGGCTAGAAGCTATGACAATGGGATAACATATGATTATTGCAAGTAAGTAAATGAATGTTTGTTGCCTTGCATTACCGTAGCTGTTTGAACATGTTCGAGCTTTACTTATGTCGTTTGTGACATCATTTTTGTACTTATGCAAGACTTGGAGAAACTGGATTAGGTTAACAAAGACTGAATTTTTTTGCGGGTACTTTGATATTATAATAACTGTGAAAGAAAAAATAGTGGGGTGACATATACCAACTAACACTGGGCCGCGTGCTGGATCTCGGCCCACTCCTTCTCATAGAAAGGACACCTGTGTCCTAGAAAAAGGAACATTTTAGGCCGATTATGCTGAATACTTTTTGCTTTGAACAGTACGGTTCGATTATTATTTTTATTTGGTTCGATTTAGCAATATTTACTACTATAACCTTTCATGCCCATAATTGATGTACCGGTATTTTTTAATTTAATAATTCTCAACTATGGACATATTCTGGGAGCAGAACAAACGTATTCTATAACAGCATCGTCCAGCTGCGGTATAAATATTTTTACTACATAACAACAACTAGCTAAAGAGACCTACATTATTACTTACGGGATATCTTTTGTTATTATTGTTTGTTTTGAGTTCCCGATATTTCGACGCTGTTGCAAGTACCATGATCGTGGGATGACCCACGACGATGACCCCGCCATTACTTGCAACAGTGTCGAAATATCGGGAACTCAAAAAAAAACAACAACCACGGAAGATCGGGATATCATCGGTGATTATTGTTTGTTTTTATAGTCATAGTTCATCATTTTCCTGCCCTTGTCCCATTTTATTTGGGGTCGGCGCAACACGTCCCTTTCCCCTATTCTACTCTGTCATTCGTCATGCTATCATTTACTGCTTTTTCCTTCATATCATTTTTCACACAATCCACCCATCTTTTCTTTGGTCTTCCACTCCCTCTCCATCCATCCACATTCATATTCATCACTCTTTTAGTCACATGTGTTCCATCCCTCCTCATGGAGTTGATAGTGATAGTTGAAGTTTAGATACAAAAACCTTGAAAGTTTAAAACAGAGCTAGGTAGCTAGCTATACTAAATGCATTTTAGACTAACAACCATTATCACGAGGTTTTTTATTTCCACGTAAAAAACAATGTTGTTTTGTCTATGAGATCAATGTTTTAAGCTATAAAATGAAGGCGAGATAAAGATATAGAAGAATAGACCGCTCTAAATCTGTCAAATCGGGTTTGAACATCACAATAGAGCCTGAACTGGGGCACGAACTGAACCTGGGTGACAGCTGATACACTGAGCCTTCGTTGATATTGTGCAATGCTTCTTCGGATTTAGCTGTGTTGCGGTTGTCTTTTGTTTTAGAAGTTTACCTACTCGTAATGTGTTGTCGAAGTCACGCGGAGCGTTTTCAGATGGGTTATTGTAAATTCGCCACAAATTAAATTTGTCACATTTTTGTAAACTCCATCCATTGAAAGTGTATTCGCCTCATGCATTACAAATATCTCGTCATAAAACAGCACTCCTATCACATTTTCGATGGGTATTAAGAAGGGCAATCACTGTCGAAACAAAAATATGCTTTACGAGGACTTTTTGTCTCAAGATAAACGCAAAACTGCTCTGTGTGGTGTCGGACGTAAAGAATAGCACCATTCCATATCTTCCCGTGGGTGTCGTAAGAGGCGACTAAGGGACTTACCAGAGAATGGGCAGCAGCGTTCTCTATGCTTTTGTAACAACCATCTGCGATCGCCAACCCGCCTGCCCATCGTGGCCATTATGGCAATACCCCCCTTTCTTGGGGGAGGCCTGTGTCCAGCAGTGGACGTCGGGCTGAAATGATGATGATGATGAAACGCGAAACAAACTGGTTGGTATTTACTGGGACAACAACAGAACGTTATTATAGCCTGCTTAAATACTGAATAAAAGCGATTATCCCATTATTGCCTTCACTGTCTTTATATGATATCTTTTGTTCATTACTTCGGCGGCGTGAACGAGCTTAATAATTGACCTCTCTATTATTTGTTGCGATATTGAAGGTGTAGAAATAATGGTTTAGTTGGCGAATCCTTGCCTGACTATTTATCGCCTATCATTCAGTGGTCTTCAGAGGGTCGTTAAAGAAGGATTCAGTGTTTTATTGGTTTCATTTATTCTTTCCTTATGACCCACTGTTTACTTAGTAGTAAACAGTGGGTCTGGGTCACAAGGAAATAATACATACTATGTACCAACTCGAGGAGTCGAAATTTTTGGTATCGTAACAGCACGCAAATGAATAATTAGAATAGCTCATGCTGTGGGAAATAATTATAGGCAGTTAGCAATATTCTGAGTGACTATATTCAATACAATTTTTCAATACAATTTCCACGTCCTCCTGCCAAAATAACCATGCCGCAGTGTACTAATTTGAAAGAAGAAAAAAGAAAATACCTTGCGAAGATCATCGCTCCTCGTTTCCACGCAATCTGTCAATTAGACTTCTCTGGAGTTTTCCACTAGTTTCTCTTCTCGTATTACAGAAATGATTAGTCATCTGATTGCCTAATTAAGACATTCTAAGTTTAGATTCTCATCTCAATTAGTATAAACTGTAAGTGTCGTCTACTGATATAATAAATTACGTAAGGTATTCTTTGAAAAATGAATTCTCCGAGTAAGTACTTTAAATTAACCATGTCATCTAAATACGCCGAATGAATTGCTTATAATTCAGTCGGCATACAGCTTTTTCTCTACAGCAGAGTTCATGGCGTGAACTCCTGAGTTCATCTATTGGCTCACGGCTATAATAATTCAGGACTTACATCTCCATTTATTTTCTAAACATCATCTGCTGAGCCTTTTTGCCAACTACGTTGGGGTTGGCTTCCAATCTAACCAGATGCAGCTAAATACCAGTATTTTACATGGATTGACTGCCTATCAGATCTCCATAACCCAGACAGCACTGGGCAATATGATAATACTTGGTATGACTTATTGTCAGACTTTCGAATCACTGACTACCTGTAAAACTATTACCTATTGAATCTACAAATGACAGCCGGGAGTCCGAGACTGATTAAGATTTTTTTGTATACATTTTTTTGCAATAATTTCCTATATGTTGAGCACCAAAAGATTGTTGCATCACTGTGACTCAGTTGAAAGAGCACACGTCACAGAGTCACAGACTGTACCGAAAGTAGGTTATTAGAAACATTGATAATCTTCAATTAAAATGTACCTATTAATCCTATTGTGATTATCTTAGGAAAATACCCAAAAAGAAAAATGGGGCTTATTTTCTAATTATTATAATCCCTTACCTCTTCCAATTATAAGTTCGAGTTTGCGTTCAATCTGTAAAGCTCCTGTAGATCCAATCATAATATTGGTTAAGTTTTGATTTCATTCAACGTTATTATTAGATAATCAGAGTTTATTGTACAGCCATATTAGGCAGAGGTATATTATTTAGTCTGCTTTGCTCTAATACAGACACTTAACACACATTAACTGTTGTGATTCTCGTTGTGATTGTGAGGAACCCGTGGCATAATAATAACAGCCGCATGGGTCATTGCTTGCGTGGGTCAGTCCGGGGATTTGGTGACGATCCATTACGTACTAAGTTTCCTCTGCGTCGGAAAGCACGTTGAGGCGTTCGTCCTATGTGAATTACATATTGTATTTGAAGATACTACTAGTCGTCAAAGGTAGTCAGAGGACCGAAAGTCTGACAGCCAGTTGGCATCCGGTTAGACTGGAAGCCGACCACAAAATAGTTAGGAAAAGGCTAAAACTATTGTGATTACTTATTCCACCTCACGCCAATAGTTAATTATTGAAATGGTACAAGCTCCCAGCTTCCGGCGAGAGGGTACAGCGCATGCGATAGACACAATCCATCAATGAGAACGTCATGCGCTCATACTATGGGGCCACAACGGGAGGAAGAGTATTATTATTTTTGTTGTATACGTGTTTTTTGCCTGAAATGAAACATATTTGGTTTTTGTGTTTTTTTTAAAATCCGGTTTCCACTTTCAGATTTCCCAAAAAATTACATGATCTTTGGAACCTGTTAACTTTTCTCCGAAGTACTCCCGTAGCTTATAAACATAGGGTCTCGCTAGAATACGTAGTATTTATCATGAAAACATTATTTATATATGTACCACTTGGCTCTCTCGGTGGTTCACACGGTACACTGCTCGCCCGGCCAAGCTTCCCATTGCTGCATTGCTACTTGTGTGCCAAAGGATTTGGGTTACAATAATGCATAAGTCATAGATATTATCTCCACATTTCTCATCTTTTAGTAGAACGAAAATGTGGTTGCAAAACGTATTTTATTATTTGTCTTTGGCTCTAAAACCGCAGTAACCTAGAAACCCAGAATCTTTATATTACCTGAGCTGAGCTGGCATAGAGAAGTAGGAATCGGTTTCAAGACGTTTCTTTCTGCAACTACTTTCAACAGGATTGATTAAGTTTTCGAATAGATTAGGTTTTCATCATCGCATAATTATTGCTAATGCTGATGGAATGTGACTATTTCAAGGTTACCCTATACACAAGGGTACCCTACCCTACCCTACATTACACAAGGGTATCATCAAAATCAAAATATTTCTGTCTTTTCACATAGGCCTACATGAGCACTCTAAAACCTCGAGAAAAGGTGCATGGTTGGTAATTTCCTATGGAGAAAAACCAGCAAGAAACTCCATGGTTACTCTTTTAAAATGATCCGGTTTTACAATATTATCATGTCAACAGCATTACTAATTAAGTATGGGAGGGAAGCGTAGGCCCGACAATTAGTATGCAAGTAAGCATCATTATCATTCCCCTTCTCTTATCCCAATTTATTTGGGGTCGGCGCAGCATACTTCTTCATTATTCACCTCCTTTATAGTCATATCATCTTTCATACAGTCCATCCATCGTTTCTTTGGACACGGGTATGCGAGTGATTAACTAAAATAATGTAGGTACACATATTGCTATAACATAATATTAAAAGGCTCTTCAAACACCAAAACGGACATAGAATACTTTCGAAAGCAATTATATTCACAAAGAGACTCTTTGTGATGTGAACGTATAATTATACTTTATTCTACTTCTGTCAACATTATAATTTGTTAGTCATATAGCGAATGTGTAGTTTAGCTGTTCGCTAAATAACTACTGTAATTAACAACACGTTCATTAAATGGTTGACTGTATTTGTACTTACACGTGTGCGTATTTCCATCACCTATCCAAATTATATGTGCAAATATTTATTTTACCTATAAATGCGAAACTGCCATTTGGTATAATAATATAATAATAATAATATATGTAGGATCCGGTCATTAGTACGGACAGAAAATGAATCGGCAAGCGCGCCAAAGGTAGCACGCGACCTACTTACCAGTCTACCCACACCTAAGCGCGCTTCTACAGAGTCGTGATGTTTCGAGCTCGCTGTGAGGCGGACAGTCTGTGTCTGACCGCGGCGGAGTCAAGACGTCCCGAAACTGTTCCCCGATTCATGGTGCCTAGTGTTATTGTGTTGGATTGTAATTTCAAGTAATTTGTGAGTAGTAAGTGAGTTCGACAAAAGCAGTGTACCTCGTGTAGTGTGTGTTTTCATAGCACGGAACCCATGTTCTGCCCACATGATGACCGTGTCTAACGGGATAAATCAAGACAACTGCGACATATATTTGTTAAAATAGGTAAAAAAGTACAGATCTTATGTTTGATGAACAGCGCTATGATATGCCAGGAGGCGTACAAAGGATTATTAATTATTTACTAAAATATTTGAATATCATTCATATTTATGGTTTAACATTAGAAATTAATTGAACAATTACATATTATGTAACGCTCGAATTATGTCAGACCTAAATGAGGAATTATTAAAATGTCAAAAATCTATGTCATGTCAAAATAATGCCTATGTGGAATAATGTCTGATGGCTTATTTGCTACATCTTTACGCAGGCTATATCACTGAACCAGCTTGACATACAAAAGAACATTGAAAAAACGAAACATGTTTAATTCGATATTCACCCGAACGAAGTCGAGCGCTATCATTTAAATACATTATCAAGCCTTTCCCCCCAATCAATTTAGGGTTATCTTGTAGTCTAGATTTAGCTGAATATTATAAATTTAATATGACGGGGACGAGACTACCACCCGATACCCGCAACTCAATTACTGAGGAATACTGATATTATAGGTCAGACCTGTCAGACGTCTAATATTCCCAATATCCATCTGCCAAAAATACTGACTTGACCACTGTTACCGACTGATGCGGACGGTTTGACCAAACTGACTCGACATATTAGGGTGCATAAAGAAGGGTCACCTGTCCGCAGATTGACAGTGGGTCAGATACCTTTCGATTGACACGGTTGCCATTTAGACATTAATCCCACGGTTAAAGGATTCAGGTATGTGCCTGCTGCTAGAAAGTTCAATTTCGAAATAAAGGTTGATAGCAGGGCCAGACCGAATCTATAAAAGATTTTTTTTTTAAAATATAGAACCGTTTTTACTTTTTTATATTATGTGTATGTACGCGTGCCGTGCCAAATAAACATTTTATCTTTCATTCAACGTTCCTGAAACTAAAGCACTGCCCATCAGGACCGAAGGCACCTAAGAAGCCGATTCCTGACGGCTTCCCTTTGGGAACAAGGCACTATACGTAGTGTCTCGTGTCTACTGTAGTCAAATAGTAAATTATGTTCACATCTGTAGGTATCACATCACAGTATAGACATTGAATACATCATAGGATTGAAAACATTACAAAAATGCCAAAAAATTTAATGTCAACAAAGAAAGCAACATGTGGCGCCAGTAAGCCGACGCTCGGGTGTCAGAATTCAGAAGTAAATTCGTATGGAGTCCATACGAATTTAGTCCATACTATGGACGCGGACACGTGACTTCGCGGCTATAAGCAGCGTTTTGTAGGAACTAGGTAAGCCGAAGTTTATCGAGTTACGACAAACTTTGCATGTATGGAAAGCTAAATTATAACCACTTCCCGATGTCCGATTAAGCTGAAATTTTGATTTAACTTAATCCTGCAGCCAGGATTGTCTCCTCAGAAGGGAACTCCTCAATGGTTAATAGCACAGACATGAAAATTTGTATGCACGTTCATATTTGATGGATAAACCTGAATTCTATCATGATTATATCTTGCAGCCAGGATAGTCTTCTCAAGAGGGAACTCCTCAATGCTTAATAGCGTGGACACGAAACTTTGCATACGAGTTCATATTAGATGGATAATTACGATTTGTATTATGAACTCATCCTACAGCCAGGCCATCGTCTCCTCACGACGGAACTCCTCAATGGTTAATAGCACAGACATGAAAATTTGTATGCACGTTCATATTTGATGGATAAACCTGAATTCTATCATGATTATATCTTGCAGCCAGGATAGTCTTCTCAAGAGGGAACTCCTCAATGCTTAATAGCGTGGACACGAAACTTTGCATACGAGTTCATATTAGATGGATAATTACGATTTGTATTATGAACTCATCCTACAGCCAGGCCATCGTCTCCTCACGACGGAACTCCTCAATGGTTAATAGCACAGACATGAAACTGTATAAATACCTGAAGATTATTGCGTTAATGGTAAATGCTATAAAAACTAAACGCGACAAGCTTTTGTGAAAACTATCCTTTATCGTTTTCATTTACCAAAGATTTATTTTCTTTTTGTTTATAGTTCCTGTGCATTTAATCGTTACAATAAATAAATAATGAAAAATATCTTAAGCTAGCTTCTTCGAAAATTTTCGGTATTTTATCATGGGTTACGTTTTCGTGGTTTTCAAAATTAAAAGGCGCCGACGTAAATTTTTGTTTATTTTTCGTCATGGGTGTCTATTCTATTCTATTTTTAATTATGGCAAGTAGAGCCGATGTCGACTATTCTGCCAATGTCGAAAGTGGCTTGGAAAAGCAAGTGTGTATGCAGAAAGTGTTACAAGAGAAGAATTTAAAAGAGAAAAAAAAAAAAAAAAACTTTGACGATACATTGTAGATCTTGAGGGGTTAGTACTGGACTGAAACAAACAAAAAGTATATTTAAATAAATAATATAGGTGTTAAAACATTAAAATATACGTAGGCCATATCCACACACAGAATAGGGGAATACAAATATTATAATTTTATATTATTGTGACGGATGAAAATCATCAACGCCACAAGCAGTTCAGGAGTGGAATATGTTAAAAGAGAGGGGAAATTAATGGGAAGAGGGATTTTAAATTTAGGGAGACGGCTATACAAGTCTAGAGGTGGGATGTTGTACGAGCATTCAAAAAATATGTGGTCCAGGGTGCCCTCCTCCAACCCGCACTCGCAGAGTGAGGTGTCACGGACATGAATTTTGTGTAGAAAAACGGGAGTGCAACAAAAACCTAAGCGGATTCTACAAAGGACAGAAACAACAGCTTTCGATACTTTTTTGTGACGAAAAAACCACGGTTTTGGTTTTATGGTCGGTTGTACTGCGTAAAAAAAACTACCTTTCTTTTTGCTGGACATGTTCCACTGCTCCTGCCAGGAACACTGTAAATTCAGTTTTGGAAGGGACAATAGGTCGTAACCCTGATGGGTGTTGTGCGAGAGATCTGACGATGAAGATGAACAAGCATCTTTAGCCATGGCATCAACACATTCGTTACCCGTAATGCCACAATGGCTAGGTATCCAAACTAACTGAACATCCTTTTGACTACTAGCGCAGGACAATAAAGAGCTTTTAATTTTTAATATGAGGGAACTGTGCAATTTACTTTTAAAGGGATTTTGAACTAAGGCTTGCAAACAGCTAAGGGAATCTGTAAAAATGACGGCTTTCTGAATATTGTGGTGTGACTCTATGAAAAGACAAGCTTCCAGTATAGCCACACATTCGCCAGTAAATACGGAAGACTCCTTAGGGCATTTAAACTGTAGGATAATTTTGGAGCTTTGGTAGTAGACCGCAGCGCCAGTATGACTAAGTTCGGTTAGTTTCGAGGCATCCGTAAAAAATAATTGAAAACCGTTCCATCTCTCGTCCACCACCGCATTGAAAGCCAAATTCGCTGTCGGAGATTTTTTGAATATACCAATATCAAAGAAAATTTTTGGGTTATAACATAGAACTTCATAAGGAAAATTAAAAAGTGGTAATCTAGGATACTGGACGATCGGGTTTACTAAATTTAGAATTAGTCGAAAGGATTTTAGGATTAAAGGAGATTCTTTATTTTTCCAGTAATTTGAGCTTCTGCATAAGGCATTCAGCTCGTTCAGTTTGCCTATAAGAGGATGGGAGGATTTACATATTAGTCTAGACACAAAACGGGAGGCCAGGTATTGCCGTCTAAGGGTCAGCGGGGGATCAGCACATTCGACTTGCAATGCGTTGACGGGCGAGGATTTCATACAACCAGAGATGATTCGAAGGCACTTGGACTGAACTCCATCCAGCCCAGCCAAAGCACCTTTGTTGCAAGGAATCAGAAGATATGTTCCATAGTCTAAAACACTACGAACCAATGCATTATAAACTAATTTCATGGTGTAGGGGTGAGCACCCCACCAAACACCCGCAAGAACTCTTAAAATTGAAATAATTCTTTCACACTTTTGTATAAGAAAATTTATGTGATGTTTGCCAGTTAATTTTGAATCTAAAGTAACGCCTAAAAATTTTGCTTTACTAGCTATAGGAATATTTTGGCCTAAAATGTTTACTGAAATATGAGGAATGAGTCTTTTACGAGAGAAAATAACTGCCGAACTTTTTGGTGCAGGTAATGACAGTCCATGGTTTAAAAGCCAGTGGTTCAAAGAGTCCAGAGAGAGGCATAAAGATGACGCCGCGTCAACTATGGAGGGATCTGTCACATATAAAACAATATCATCGGCATATTGCAACAACTGACAATTATTATTTAAGCAGGACCCAATATCAGCCGTGTATAAATTGTAGAGTATGGGACTGAGGACATAGCCTTGTGGGAGTCCTTTCCATGTCTGCCTTTCATCGAACTCCTCACCCTGGACTCTCAGAACCAATGAGCGGGACATCAGTAGTTCGCATATGCATTGTATCATCTTAGCCGGAAGACTCAGCTGTTGCAGTTTTTGCCTGAGTACAGGAAGAAGTACATTGTCATACGCAGAGGAGATATCAAGGAAGGTAGCAACAACAGATTCATTTCTAGAAAAAGCTATGTGTATATCCGTAACTAAAATACCAACACTGTCCATTGTACCAAGCCCTTTCCTAAAACCAAATTGGTGGTTCGGCAGTAAGTCCCTCGATTCGACTATCCACTCGAGACCATTTTTAATAAGGTGCTCCAGTAATTTGGCTAGGACTGAAGATAAAGCAATTGGTCTAAGGCCATTCGGATCATCTGCATGTTTGCCTGGTTTCAATAGAGGAATAATAACCTGTAATTTCCATTGATCTGGGACCCAAC
This sequence comes from Cerastis rubricosa, assembly GCA_949152445.1. Lineage (NCBI taxonomy): Eukaryota > Metazoa > Arthropoda > Insecta > Lepidoptera > Noctuidae > Cerastis > Cerastis rubricosa. Next base: position 10,742,643 of record OX424547.1, read on the forward strand.
CATTACTGTAACAGTAGTTTAAAATGTTTAAAAAGTAGATTTTAGCCTTTTCGCCAGAATGGGTTATAAAGGAATATGGCACACCATCAGTACCAGGAGCTGAGTCCCGTACATGTTTGAGTACCACATTCAATTCCTCCAAAGTAAATGGCGCATCTAAAGGATCCTCTGTAACATTAAGAAGGGGTGTGTTTTGACATTCTGTTGAGAGTGGAACATAAGATGGTGCTATTTTGTCAAAAAAATGTTCAGCTGTTTCTCTAGTGATTGGTGAAGAGATTGATGGGGAGCATCCATGTCTGAACCTATTTATATTTTTCCAGACAACTGAAACTGGAGTGGAGGGAGATAATGAAGAGCAAAATTTAACCCAACCTGAACGTTTCTTTTTACGGAGGAAGCGTTTGGTTCTGGCATTAAGATGGCAGTATGTCATCAGATTTTGTGTGCTCATATCTGTATTGTAACACACCTCGGCCTCATTCCTATCCCTGACTGCTGCAGTACATTCGGGATCCCACTAAGGGGGTGAAGGTATTTTATTGTGGGCACTGTTCTTCAATGGAAAGCAGGAATCTGCACTGGAGGTAATAGCTGTTACAAAACCTTCATAACAGCTCTTGGCATGGCAGTGAACAGAAGGATCCGATAAATTTGAATTTAAATTTGGAAGAACATTAATTTTATCCTCCAGTAATGACACAAATTTTGTCCAATCTGGTTTGGACAAGTTATACTTCAAAAGTGGAGGGGAAGTTTTCTCGAAATAAAATTTGTTAAACAAAGAAATGACTATAGGGTAGTGATCACTACCATGCGACAAGGTTGTGCATTCCCAGTGAGTTGATGCTGCTAATTCGACCGAACAAAATGTAAGGTCTACGCAACTCTTTTGCTGCCCTGGAAGAGAACGTCGTGTCGAGCAACCGTCGTTTAACACGCAGAGATCAAAGTCATCCAAAATATCGACTAGAGCTACACCAAAGGCATCACAGCGTTCAGACCCCCATCTATAATGATGGCAGTTAAAGTCGCCCATGACCAGTATCGGACCTTGAACATTAGCAAAAATTTCCTTTAGTATTATTAAAAAATCTGGACGAGGATGTGCAATATAAATGGAAAACACTGTGATGCCCTCTACCCTTCCTGCGGCAATGCTCATATCACCCGTAAGTGGAGGTAAAGTAAAGGGTAAAAGTGGGACCCGGTTGTTGACTAAGAGGGCCGATCCTCCATAGCCATCTGATCTGTCACATCTGACAGTGTTAAAGTGTGGCATACGGAAGCTAAGACTTGGAGTAAGCCAGGTCTCAGCTATGGAACAAGCTAAAGGCTTGTACTTGTTTAAAAGGAATATGAGGTCGTGCTTTTTATGCCACACGCTCCTCACGTTCCACTGAAGGAATACTTGGCGAGACGCCATTTCTGATGTCTAAAAGAAGAGTTATAAGGTGGTCGGCAACGTTGTACGGTGATTGAGTATTAACAGTAGAAGAAGAAGTAATGATAGGTATTAGTTTTATAAGTAGATCAATAATAGCAGAAGTACTATTATTGGAAGGGATATTGTTAGAGTTAAGAGCGCAGCCATTAGGCTGTGAGGTTTGAGGGGAGTTAATTATCTGTTGATGAGCAGTTTTGTCATAAGACTGGGAAAGAGGGGCATGGGATTTAGGCTTTAGGGTTACTGTCTTGCGATAAGACTGAGAAATCGGAGTTTTAGTGATGTTGGCGTAGTTGCAGGAAACTGTTGGAATAGATTTACTAGCCTCAGCATAAGAAATGGATTTCTCAGCCATAACGGTTTTAATGGCTTTCTGTCTACCATGCTCGGGGCATGACCTGCTATTCGCGAAGTGACTCCCCGAACACAGAATACAGAAGGCCTCGCCCTCAGAGATATTGCAGCCATCACCTGGGTGATCATGACCACATTTGTTGCAGCGTGGTTTTGACCTACATGCATTAGCCACATGTCCAAATCTACAACATTTGCGACATTGAATGGTGGGAAATATGTACTGTTCTACAGGAAGAGATGTGTAGCAGCAGAAGATTCTTTTGGGTAAGACTTGTCCATCGAATGTGATCACACAAGTTTCAGTGGGTTTCCACTCGCTATCCCCGTCTCTCTGAACTTTCCTGTTAATTCTACGAACTTTAAGAATATGCCCACATCCTGCAGGCACAGACAAATAGGTGATTGCTTCATCTTCGGATATATCAGAGGGTATACCTGTAACTACTCCCATCCTAGTGATGTTGAATGTAGGGATAGAGGCAGTATAACTGTACTTGGCTAACAGGCTATTGGTCAAGAATGAGTTGGCATCCTGAGGGGAAACAAACTCTACAGATACGCGATTTCTACCAATCCTATTAACCCCACCACGAGCTATGTTCGCGATGTTGTTACTCATTAAAAACTTTCCAAAATTAACTGGGTGTAAGGTAGTGCCTGAGTTGGGTTGGGTTTCTACACGTGAGACGTGGACGATAAAAGGAGCCTTATCTATTGCCGAGTATTTGGCACGTCCAATTTGGCTTTTCTGTTGTTTGTTTGGGGGGGTAGATGTTAATAAGGTATCTTCATTGTTAACGGGGCGTTTACGGGAAGATTGGACTTGGGATTGGGATACATCCATCTCTGTAATGCTACAGACAACATCCGCGAATTGTGCTAAAGGATTTGGGATTACAGGAGGTGGGTGAACTGGAATATCAGGGGGATCAGGGTCGGGTGGATTATTTGGATCCATTTTTAATAAGAGAGAATAAATAAGATAATAACAAACCTGTTTACGAACACAAGGACAAAACACTTATATACTAGCAAGTCACAAAAATATCAACAAAAAATAAAAATACTCTAGAACTCAAAACACACGTGCTAACCAAGCGCGCTCTAGCAGAATCCGTCATGGGTGTCATTTTTTGGGTTTTCGGTTTCGCTTATAATCAAAATGAAAATTGAAAAATGCGATGACGAAAAACAATATTAAAATTCTCATTTTTTTCTTCGGCTTTCCCTTACAAAATTTTGACCCTTCGCCACTGAAGTCATACACACAAATCAAAAGAGGTCCAAAATCAATCCGAATAATTTGAGCGGAGCACTTATATAAGTCCTATAACGAGCCGACAACAGAACTGGAACGAGTTCAACGAATGATAGCACAAAGTTTTAACTGAACTTCACCTCGGGTTATACGGTTAATTTGATAGCACGCTTAATCCCCCTCGTAATAAGTTTAGATACTCTCCCGACACAGGGAATAATTTTCATTTATAGGTTTAATTACCATGCCAGTTAATTGTAACTTTATGTAGTCCCGAATTACGTATGGATGGGACGTCCCACGGGTGCCCTAATCTCTTATGATATTTACTGAGTGGCGGATTACAGGGGAATGGCATCCGACCGCCCTGTCATCAATAATAATAGAAGTGAATACTTTAGCGGTGTTGACTCTAGGAACTTTACGATTACGCTATAAAGAGTTTAAATACCAGTAAAGTCAATATTTTAACGTTGGAGTGTCTAAATTTAGCACGGGTGTTCTATTATTAGCTGAACCTAATTCGCGCAGTTGACGAATATGTATTTACTTAAACTTGGACGGGTCAGATCACGGCTTCAGTTGTTATAGTATACACCTTAATGGGGTGCATTAAGAGCGTTTACGCCTTACGACATTTCATACAAACTTTCAAGTCCTTATTTTAAGAAATTCAATTCAATTCAATTCAATTCCTTTATTTCAATCAACAAATTTGGATCATATAATAGGCACATTAAATACAATACATTATTAATTACAATTGATTGGCAAAGTCAACAAATAACCATGTCAAATAAATAAAAAAAATTCAATAATTACCATTTATTTAAAAATTAATGTCGTTGAAAATAGGGACAGATAATGAACAGTAATGCTGTTATTATTTCATTTTCTTGCTATCGTCACTACATTAAGCATACAACAATGGTTAATGTAGTAACAGTCAAACCTCTCAGCCATCATCCTCAAGATGGTGTTGGAGCTGGCGCGGACCCTGCGCACCAAGGATGTGCACCGTTTCCGCATCGTCGCATAGAAGCAGTCAATGCGCGAGTCAGCGAACATCCGCGACGCACTGCAGTGCCGAGGCAGCCCCAACAACACCCTGTAGGCATTGTTGAATTGGAGTCGTAGGGCGCTGTACTGTTTTTGAGTATAGTTAGCCCACAGGGCGCTCGAATATAAACAGGTGCAATACGCTCTGAAAAGAGTGTTTTTTACTTCCTTCGAGCATCGTGCAAACCTGCGAGCTATCATGTTCGCTCTAACAGACAACGCCCTACGTTCCCGCTCTATGTCTGAATCGTCTTTCAGGTCAGAGGTCACCAGATGCCCAAGGTATTTGAAGGTGTCAACTCTCTTTAGCGGTACCTTATTTAACTGTATGCTAGGGATACTATCTGGACATTTACCCTTGGCCCGGAAAACCATACACTAACTTATCTTGGTGTTATAGAGCAGGCCATGACTGAGAGCATATTCCTCACAAATGCCGAGCAGCTTAGACAGGCCACAGACCGAGGCGCTCAGCAGCACCATGTCGTCCGCATAGCTAATGTTGTTTACACAAACTCCACCAACATGACATCCGACATGCGTGCTGCTCAGCCTCTCGATGAGTGCATTTACATAAAGGTTGAAGAGCGTTGGTGAGGTCAACCCCCCTTGCCTCACCCCGCACTCCAACCTGTATGGTTCAGACAGCGACCCCGACCACCGAACTACGTTGACCTGGTTCCCGTACCAATATTTGAGAATATGAATGCATTCGCTGGGCAGGGAAGTGTCGTTAAGTTTATCCCAGAGAATATCATAGGACACCAGGTCAAACGCTTTCGTGTGGTCGAGGAAGCAAGCACAGACTGGTCTTCTGCGATCAGTATAGAACTTGACAGTCTGCTTCAAGCACAGAATAGCTGTCTCGGTGGAGAGTTCCGATTTCAAACTGAATTGATTGTCATGTAGCTCGAGACAGCCACTAATCAGTGTGTTAAGAAGACTGTCAAGTACCTTAGACAGAGTTGTAGCCAGAGAGATAGGTCTATAGTTGTTGGCGTCGCTTAAATCACCAGTCTTACTTTTTACGATCGGTACCACCACGGTCTGCATCATAGCTTGAGGTAGATAATTATGAATGTCCCAGACAAAATGAGTAAAACATAGCCAAAACCCTTGGCAGATGGACGCCAGCATATTTAAGATGCTCGATACTCAAGTCATCGTGGCCAGGAGACTTGCCTCGGGTCATGGTCGTGATAACCTTCCTAACATCTTTGGCCGTAAACCTTACACTGAGCTCTTGCCCCCGAGTCACACCTTCAAGTCCCGATCGTGATGGTCCCAATGGTGAAGATACCATGAAATGGCTTTTGAATATTTCAGATATGATTTTTGGATCAGTAATGCCACCAACGCTCACAGGCAAGCCCGGTCTTCTGTTTACTCTGTTAGTAGACTTCCAGAAACTTTGAAAATTATGTTTGGCGTGATGCGTTGCTAGAATGTCCATTTTTAGTTGCTCGCTGTTATTTTGACACCACTTTAGCCGGCTTTTAAAGATTTTACGGCTTTCTTGCATTTCACTCCAAATACGACCCGACTTCGGTCTACCATACAACATCCATAACTGGAACCTAGACCTGGCCTCCCGGTGAGCACTACTGACATGTCTGTTCCAACCTACTACAGGTTTCTTCTTACGTATCCTATTATTACTAGTGTAACTGTCATTAGCTGCTCGGCCTAAGATGTCTACAATTTCGTCATACATTTTGTCAATAATAAGCTTATGTTCCACATCATCGCAAGAGAAATCACAACAGTTAATTAAATCACTTGGAAAATCTATTAATTTTAATCGTTCATTACATAACTTATTATATACTGCAATTTGTTCAGATATTCTCTCGCCCCAACGTATTTTATTACATGGTTCGAAATTACTGCATGCTATTTTAGGTTTAATACTATTTAAATTACACTTTATAAACAAAGGAAAGTGATCCGACCACATGGCATCATACTTAATTTCTACATTACAGACTGTTCGCATAGCTGACTCCGTAACTAAACAGTGGTCTAACCAGCGTCTAGACCCGTTCGCGTCACTTATAAAGCTATACGTGTCAGATGAGAGTCCGAGTAATTCAACATCGGCACATATCCACTCAGCCTCCGTACAAAAGTCTTTCAACTCGTTAAAAAATAACTGGCCGGGATGAGGGTTAAAGTCCCCGAGTAAATAAACCGTCTCCGTATGTTCATTATTAATAATAGCACTTACCAAGCTAAGACAATCCGTAAATTCCGGTAGGTTCAAAATAATTGCAATAATTGAACCGATTTTAATAAACTTCATAAGCATAAGCAGGAAACATAGGTCTAAAAAGTGACTAAAAAACATTTTCGAAAAATAGTGTTACAGCTAAATTAGATTATAAATTTTGCATAGAAACAGAAATTTCCAATTATCTTTGATTTTAAATGACTTTTCGAAAATGTTTTTAGTAACTTTTTAGACCTATGTATCCTGCTTATGTGTATTAAGTTTCATTAAAACCGGTTCTGTCATTTCGGAAAATAAGGACTTAAAAGTGTGTATGAAATGCCGTAAGGTGTAAACGCTCTTAACTTGTGTCTCTAAAAATTGTCCGTGTGTTCTACAACATGCACTTCTAGTTTTATTGCTTGTCGTACAGCTCAAACTATAAACGCAAGACTTGAAGGCAAATTAAAGAAGTTTCTCCTAATACAAGAGAGCGAACATGTCACTACGTGCACTATACGATCTTTAAAGTTAATACGCGGAGCGTGGCGTACGTGGCACGGCGGTCCGCCACTAACATCTCACTACGAATAAAATACGAACGATACTACGCGATAATAAAACTACTATTTCCACACGTAACATAGTTTTCGTTTTGTAAGTAACTTATCGATGCCGACTCGATATTCTATTGCGAATAAAACTGAAGACTTGTATAACTAGAGTAGGTGTTAAATGAATGGCTTTTTAGTGTTGTATATTCAGAAAATTGCTGTAATGTGGAAAGTAGCAGTGGCAGGCAGAGGTGGCTCTGTATGGTGTCGGACGTAAAGAATAGCACCATCCCATGTCTTCCCGTGGGTGTCGTAAGAGGCGACTAAGGGACTTACCAGAGAATAGGCAGCAGCGTTTTCTGTGCTTTTGTAACAACCGTACTCCGATCGCCAACCCGCCTGCCAAGCGTGGCGATTATGGCAGAACCCCCCCTTCTTGGGGGAGGCCTATGTCCAGCAGTGGACGTCTTTCGGCTGAAATGATTATGATAAATGATGTGGAAAGTGAGGAATATTTAGCCAGCTCATCTATACTTATAGATATATTTCTTATACATATAAATATATTATTATGAAGTTAAAGACTTTTGTTTGTCTGGTTGAACGGTTCGAATTCGAAAAAAATCTTTATGTGTTGGAGACCCCATTTATCGAGGGAGGCTACGTATAGGCTACATCACGCTACAACCAATAGGAGCAGATTACCAATGAATTTTTTTTTTGCAGACGAAGTTTCGAGGGTAAGCTAGTAATAAATAATAACAAATCAAACAACCTCTGTCCTCAAATAGTATGTACATGTATTGATTGCATTATGTAACTGAAAAGATTATTTGATGCAGTGGAAATTAAACTTCTCCAATGGAACACCTGTCAAAAACAGTGACCATGTCGTTACGATAGAAATTTAAAAACGACACATTTTGATAACATGTATACAGACTTATCTGGACCAAACAGAACATGACACGTTAATCTGTAGTTTTCAAACATAATACTTACGAGTACTGTTCAATCAAAGTAAAGCAAAGCTCTCTAGTGGCCTACCATGACGTCTTAAAGCAGTATTGTTTTAATATTAGGTCTTTACCTATGAAATTGCCGTTTTGTTTGAAAAAAGTTAAAGTATTTTTTTTTTCGAACTTATTTATTTCTTTTATTCAAAGTAATCACCCCTGCAATCAATGCATCTTTGCCAACGCTGTGGCAGTTTATGGATGCCCTTCTTGAAAAAATCAGTTGGACGGGAGACAACAAACTCTTCAAAGGCGTTTTGTACTGCCTCTCGGGAATTGAATTTTTTTCCCGCTAAAAAGTTGTCCAAATTTTGGAAAAAGTCAATCAAATCTTATTTTTGTTTGAAAAAGTCTGTAACTGCAATACGGCAATTTCATAGGTAAAGACCTATTATTATTCCAGTGCGAGACGGAGATGGCGCTAGACGTCCTCTATAGCTCAGTCTCTTTCTCACACTGGAATTTCTACTGCATTAAGACGGCATAGTACCGTGCTGGTTCCGCAAAGTAAAAAACGGTAAGATGCCTATTAGGCAAAACCTTAATGGCAAAGTGAGTGAGGCTTTAGAAAATTCATATGCAACTAAAGTAGGTATACAACTTAGGATACTTAGATACCTGCACACCATATATTCAAAACATACACCATACATATACAGGGTGTAACGGAAAGGGTATATACATACTTAAGTGTGTGCTCCAGACCATCAAACTGAACATGTTTCTCCATCGGACAAACATCGTAATAACGAAAAAAATATCAACATCTAAAAAAAAAGTGCAACCACATTTCTCTTTAGTTCAGTTTCTCTCAAGATGGTAAGACTATGGGATTAATAAAGAGATCGGATGACAAAGGAACCAACAAGGACATACTCGTGGCATGCCAATATTTTTTAAATGAGAACTGTCAAAGGAAGACGGATGTTGACATTCCTTGATTTTCCCCGATCCCACATTTCCTTATGTCACTTCCAAATCCTTGGGTTTCCGGAAGGAAAAATCTAATTGTTTTTTCATGCTATTATCCTATAAAAATAAATGAAATTAAATTGTCTGTTTTTAATTTCAAAATAACAGCTTTTTACTGATTGCCTATAATAGTATAAAAGGTAATTACGAAAAAAATAAAATTGATTTTTAATTTCCGTCTGTGTATGTTCCGGCTTATCTCAGAAACGGCTGGACTTTGACGGGACTTTTACTGTCAGATAGTTGATGTTATAACGAGTACTTTGGCTTTTACTAAGAATAAGGATAAGGGTATCGTGCAAAAAAAACCAAAGAAATTGTTAACAAAAGTTTGAAACAGAGAAGTTTTTTTTTTTTTTTAATTAACGTCTTTAAATGCAAACTGATTAGTATTATACACGACGGCGCCTTTGCAAAAACGCTTCATATGATTCACCTTGCAAACTAAACTGTTACCACAGACGAGAGAGAAGCGGTCTACAATTCTCTCTGGCGGAACGTCAAGTCGTTGCGGGTAGCCATATTGACTTGGGTAGTTAGGAAGGAAGGTTGCGCGTAACAAGACGTTGACGGATCGCCGACGTCTGTTTGCTTAATCTAATTAAATCTGGTGCCACATATCATAAGTAATTCTGATGCAGCGGGTAGGAGCCTTTATACTTGTTAATTAATCAATCAAAATATTAATTCCCTTTGTAGTTCATCACTAAAAGAAACAACAACAAATTAATAAATTTTTGCACCGCTGCACTATGGTACCTATGAAACTCAATGAAAATATCAAATTGTGTCCGTGTGCTACGCTAGGTAAATTGCAGTGCAGTCCTGTGGTTTAATTTCGTGTGTGCCGGAGGCTATAGACGGTAGACAGATGCGCATATTTGTTCCCGAATGTTGGTATTATAATAGAAATGTCGGTGTCGCGTATACCTTAACTATTAGGTTGGTACCTACTGAATTTTGCACAGGGAAATGTATTATGAGCTGAAGCGGAAAATGTTGAAGCTCATAATGATGGTAAACAAGTAAGGTACAATTTACATGGTGCAGTGTTTCCCTGCATAAACAACCTCTATGATAGAAACCTATGGATTCACTGGCAGTTTATTATTTTGTTAACTCTGGCACTGTCTAAATTTGAAATTTTAAAATGGTTTTCGCTTCACTTTTTTCGTTCCGTTATTTTTATAGTTGGCTGAGAGCTCCGTTATAGTAAGGATGTTATTTTGACTTGGAAAAATTTGGAAGGAGTTCAAGTTATATAAAATTTACAACAGCATACCTACCCATACCTAGCAAAAGAAAAGAAAATAAATTATTTACTGAAAAATCTTATTATGGTGTGCACTGAATAGATAAAAACAAGATAAGAATTATACGAAGCTGCGTAAACATAACTACAACAAAGGATATATTTTTTTTCTTTCCTTGTTTTCCTGAAGACGTTGCCTCACAATAGCTGTGTGACAGCTGTCAGTCGGGACGCAATGATCAGACAACACGTTATCACGAATTCACGATAAGTAGATAAATGTTTTATTAACTCACTGTTTTTGATCAAAATGATATTAAATACTTATACAAACATCGTTAATACATACATTTAAAACTAATAAAAGAATAACTAATGTAAACTTGACGTTTGTATTCCTCAAAAGTTTGGACAGATCTGTTAAGTTTACCAATAGTTACATAGCCAAAATATTTGTCGTAACAAACAATATTATTACCTATTTATAGAACTTAGGTAAATAATACAAACAAATCGGTTTTTAAAAATCGAAAATTTAAACGTTCATTTAAAAAAAAACGAGATAAAAAGGGTAGGTAAAACTAAAATCCCACAAGATCCCTTCAATCTTACAAAAAGCTTTATAATGGTGACAAAATGATGGCGCAAGAAATCTTGTTTGAATCTCGTTTAGCTATCTATAATGTACCTACCAATTACCTAACTATATTTTTATACCTACTGTAGTGTGTAACTTTCGAGCCTAAAGGGCAACTTTTTAACCTATACATGGAAATTTATTTTCCATAAAACCTTTTTTGCAAAATAAATAACAGCCTTAAAAAAAAACACAAACAAGTGGATAACAAGTCCTTTTGGATGTCGGTGGCAGTAAAGATAAAGAAACAAAGTCACCGACGTTTTTATTTTTCTTTCTTTAGTTGTGGGTTTACCACACAAATCATTGTCAATATCAATTTTACATTGTAACTAGAAAATATTAGCACATCGTCTCTGTAAACGTAGAACAAAAATGCGTAATATTGAGGACAACTCATAAAGAAATCAAAGCTAATGAAATTTATATGAGACCACCTCTGAAGTACCTAGGTATGACCTAGCAAACAAAAATAGAATCATCAAAATCAATTCATAATTAGCGGAATGATCACGAAGCAAACATACAAAAAAAAAACATACATTCGAATTGAGAACCTCGTCCTTGAAGGCTGTTGAAAATGGGACTAACTTCGACAAATGCTCAAACAAAAGGGAATTATTAAAATCGACCGGTCTAATAAAAGTTAAGCGACACTCCCCAAGCAACATTCTGGTCATTCGCAACTGCCCCTTGCGACGCTCACGACTAGGTAGATGCACTTATCTATACTTCTATACTATAATATTATAAATGTCAAAAAAAGAAAGTCACTCTGTTTGTTTGTTTCTATGTTTGTTTGTTACCTTTTCACGACTAAACGGCTGATCGGATCTTAATGAAATTTGGCAAGAAGATAGATTTCAACCTGGGGAAGGAAATGGGATGGGATAGGAGCAGAGCAGCAATAAAAAATGTTGCGAAAACGGGGAAAATGTGACGCAGAAGAAGTTGCGCGGGACAGCTAGTTTCTTATAAAAATTATAGGTCTCAAGCAATTATATTTCGAAAGATTCTATTCATAGCTGTCGATAACTCTCGACTCGTACAAAAAAGACGCCCTGTTTTATTTATTCCACCTTTTAAGCGACTACGTTTTAAACGTTTTAATATTCACAACTAAAAGTTTGAACTTCATCAAAGAAAAACTAGTTGGAAAATCATGTCGACTGAAAGGTTACAAAATCCAAAAAGACGTTGCAGAATTACCCGTCAGACTTCGACTTTGTAAAAGCATTCTCATATTCATTTAATTCCGCCGCTTAAAATGATTTAAGAGACGCTTATTCAAGTAGTACAGGCGAATAAAATAACACCCTGAAGTACTTTTTACATCGTCGTTAATCGCTTGAGTGAAATGCAAAGCTAATACGAGCTGAATTCCTTAAACAAAAACAGAAGATGTGTTCGAAAATCAATAAAATTATAGTGATAAGTTTTCTTTACAAGAAGAAAAAGAGTAGCAAAAGCGTTTTGTTATGTTTGATACAAATTATAAAACATCACGCCTGTAACTACCGAAGTGTTAGGCAGAGGTGTACCTAGGTACCTAATGGTACACTCACATTTGCCCAGTTATGTTTAAGTGCCATTTAATAGGGGGCGAGCCTATTGCAAACAACCGGTCACAATTCCAGACGCCGTGGCTGCTATTGAGAAATTCCTGATGGAAAACCCGACAACAGTTTTCCCGGCCCAGGAATCGAGGCCAGGACCTTAAGCTCAGCAATCGCGCTTGCGACCACTCGACCAACGATACAAATATCCGAAATTGACACATCTTACTCACTTTACCTCGTTGCATCTAACGCTCACTCTAGTTATAAATGTAATCAAAATCAATCAAAAACAAAAAAAAATACATATTAGGCATATGTAAAATTTATGTTTTTTTTTAGGCACACGGGCACTTATGAAACTTCGACAAAAAGGTGCACGGTTCGGGTTGGTCGTTTCCTATGAAGAAGAACCGGCAAGAAACTCCATGGTTACTCTTTTAAAATCATTTGGTTTTACAATATTTCTGTTACAGCGTTAGTAACAGTGTTACTTAAGTATGGGAGGACATCGTAGGGCAGACAATAAGTCGTTGCTTACTACAAAACGTAGTAAACGTACATCCATTCATTTGAATCCCAGTGAAGAGGCAATAAGGACCAAGGATTGCATCAATAGGTCTATGAAGCCGCCTTGCGATAGAGGATTATACATATACAGATAATAAGGTCGAAAATTGGCTGATCCTGTAACACTGATATACAAGTGAACGGAGAAATTCTTTGTTGATCTGTTATTTACTGAAAATTAAGCACAGTACCACTTATCTTTTGTATTGAAAGAAACTGGCTTCTGGAATATCTTTAGACTTTAATTAGAACCCAAAACACCAGTTATGATAAGTAATTAAATTATAATAAATTTGTTGGCGCCTTTGCAAAAAGGCTACATATGATTCACGTTGCAAACTAAACTGTTACCACAGACGAGAGAGAAGCGGTCTACAATACTCTCTGGCGGAACGTCAAGTCGTTGCGGGTAGCCATATTGACTTGAGTAGTTGTCAAGGAAAGTGGCGCGTAACAGGACGTTGACGGATCGCCGACGTCTGTTTGCTTAATCTAATTAAATCTGGTGCCATATATCATAAGTAATTCCGATGCAGCGGGTAAGAGCCTTTAAATTGATAACTTGTCCTAACTGTAGCGCGAGCTTTCGATTAAATAGAAAGGGAATTAATTAGGCTAAATAATGAACATTTTACAACTTGAAGTGGGTGCGTGCATAATTTTTTTGAACACAAATACGAACAATAACGAAAAAAACATTAGCTAGCTAGATTATTTAAAATCGGTATAACATTATTGCTCGTTCAATTAATATTACCACAATGCCAATTCCAGCCCACGAACGTAATAACAAAATTATCCAATCCATTTTACGTTTTGCTTTCAATTCAACGCAGATTAAATTGATAATTACAGCCCTGTTACAAAATTAAATACATTTTGTTCATTTTTCAATGTAAAATACGGCGCAAACCCATTATGGTATTCATAAATGATCCAATTTATATCGGCCTTACTGGTTTTACGCCTCAATACCCATTAAACTGATTGAAAATAAATACCGCTTACAGGAGAGAGTTGTGAAAACACTTATATCGGAACAACATGTAATGATCTCATCATCTGCCATACGTTTTCCAAATTATGTGATGGGAAGGCTTCCAGTCTAACCTGATGCAGCTGAATTCCAGTATTTTACATGGGGCGACTGTAGTTAACCAGTTACTACCTACTGGTTATATTACATTCTCAGACTTTCCGGCCATTGACAACCTGAAATGACTGTCAAAGATCTACAAATGACAGCCGGGAATACTTATTAGGAATGAATGAGTGAGTATATGTCATTGGATGCTGTGGATTTAACGTACTAGCTGTACTCGGCATGCGTTGCAATACTTGCAATGCACTTTGTCCTACCTACCTATACGGGTTCTTTTCATTGTTTTAGGATCTAAAACCATCTTCGCCTTTCTAATGAAACCGGCTTGGGGCATATCGGTTCTATGGTTTCAAAGTATATAATGGACGTAGGTAGAAACATTTTTTTTTGTTTAAATTATGTAGATAGATATAGATAGATGAGCGCACAGTCCTTCTATCCATAGATACCTATAGGAACCTAAATGAAAGAATAATCACGTAAATCAGCCCAATAACCACAGAGTAACCGCTGCAAACAAAAAAAAAGATGCTGGTGGAATAGTACAACCTGTACAACCTCCTTTTTAGACGTCGTCTAAAAACAGCAGTGTACATAATGGTAAAATCAACATTGCATCTCCAAAAGCAACAGAAATAAGACCACTCTACTTAGACCGCGCAAAAGACATGCACATACAAAATTCAAAAAGAATTCCATACATATTAGAGTACCTATGTGAGTTCTTCTTAACAGTATGCTGTGCAAGGTCGCGAGTCCCGGTCTCGGGCGCCGGCTGCACGCGTCCTGCACTTACGGCTTCCGAGCCGGATGCCTCTCCTTTGTCACGTCATGCCGTCAGCCGTATGCACTTGTTTGCCGTCTGCGTGGGCTATGCCTCAGGGGCATGTGTACGGAACTGCTGCTCGTCTTTTGTTTGATGCCCCGATTGGTGATTGCATTTTAATGGCATTGATTGCGACGTAAAGGTTTTAGTTGCAATTAAAGTGTCTTCTTGATCCCTCACGAAAACGTAATAAAAAGACTGGTTGAGTAATATCCCTGCTGTGATATGGACCTTTTATACAACTTTTATATCAAAGAATGACAGTTGACCACTTATTTAGATTAGATTAGATTCCTTGTTGAAATTATTTTATTTTTTTATATTCCTAAACAATGACTTCGAAATAAAAATAGTTGGTGGATTATTGATTTTGATTGATTTTGACTAAAAGTGCTCAAATTACTTTTAGATCTTGATTACCTGCAGCAATAGCTGCGCCAACACCTGTTTCTGCTTTAGTTCATTATTCTTTTAGATGGTAGTCATTTGGTTGAACAATGAGAAACTTTTCCTGACTTTAATATTTAGATTTTGTCCAAAAAAAAAGCCATGACAACAAAGGTAGCTCTGTAAAAAAACACTTATATTTCTTTCTTTACCCTGATTGAAACACTAAAGTTCAGTCAACCACTAACCGAAAAATATTAAAATAACGTTATTCTAGTTGTTTGTTGCCGTAAATAATAAAAACAAACATAAAACCTATCGTTTAGAAAATCCAGGTAGGTAGATAAGATCTTTCTTTCAGTAAATCTCTGATATCTTATATAGAACACGTACTTAATCTTTAGGGGATTAAACGCTTTCTATTTGAAGCCTCCATCCCGTCTCAAACACAAGATAAATATTTAACCTGAAAAATCAAAACCAGATTTTAACTCGATGATATATTTTTTATAGTTCTTTTATAGAAAATACGTGTTTTGTCTTGAAAACTATTCAATTGCAACACGAAATCAGCTTTTTATGGACTTAGGATTAATTATTGTTCACTCCTGGCAATCATCATCTGCCCAGCCTTTTCCCAAATATGTTAGGGTTATGCTTCCAGTCTAACCGGATGCAGCTGAGTACTAGTTTTTCAAATGGAGCGACTGTCTATCTGACCTCCACAGCCCAGTTAGTACAAGCTTATACGACACCCTTTGGTAAGACTGATTGCCAGACTTTAATGTTCGCTCGAGGCAATGCCTTCTATTAATTTACGTAGTATTCAAACGACATTCTTCTACTAATATGCAGAAGCCAGGAGTGACAGCACAACATGTGTCATTTATTCGTCCATGAATGGTGTGGCCACTCGAAAAAACGGCACAATATACAAATCAGGCCGACATACAAGTGGTCACCACACATTGCGGTGACACAGGACGGATGTGGGCCGTTTTTATCCGCAAAATGTTCCGCTATGATTGGACAACGTATACTACCCTATAGGTACTCCCCTGAAAGGGTGGAAGCCAGAGCCAGTACATTATTCACTGCTCCGGGCAGCTGTCTCTAATTTGGTTTCCTTGGCTTCAAATGGCTACGCTAAATAATAAATGCCGAGACTTTGCAAATAACACGAGTACTGTTTCTATATTAATAGTTCTTTTAGCTTTTAGTAGAGAATCTCTGAGCTATAAGACGGCTAGCATTTTACGTTACTTTTTTTACTACACACTGGGGTGTGCGGTAGTTTCAGAATTGGAGGTTCTTAAGTTAAAGTAAACTTTTGTATGCCACAAAGGTGTCGTAGTTCTTTCAAAAGAAGATGCCAGAATACATTGGATTTGTCAAGGTTCAAGGTAATTTATTATTTCTAGTCAAGGGTTTTAGTACCCAAGTCAATTTCTTAGAATTTTCCACAAAACATAACATCATGCCAGTTATGTTTAAGTCCCATGTAATAGGGAGCGAGCCTTTTGCCATCAACCGGACACAAATCCAGACTCCGTGGCTGCTACTGAGAAATTCCTGAAAAAACCCAATAACACTTTGCCCGACGAGGCAATCGAACCCAGGTCCTCATGCTCAGCAGTTGTGATTGCAACCACAAGACCAACGAGGCAGACAATCCAATGAACAGTACCGTGACGCTTAAAACATTATTGTTCCATTCCTATTCCAGAGTGGGAAAGAGATGGAGCTAGACGACCTGTATAGCTCCGTCTCTTTTTCACTCTGGAATAGGAATGGGACAATAATGTTTTAAGACGTCATGGTAAGGACGCAGGACAGATTTCTAAAATATAGATAATTCTCAAACTGGATAAATATATTTAAAAGTCTGGACCGTATGTATATAAAGTTTAAAAAAAAATGTTTCCTACATATCAATAGGTACCTATAACCCTCCACCGTCGGCCGGGGTACAAATGGAGTGGAATGCATTACGTACGAATGCATCCATGCAAATTCCAATTAATTCTTGTTCATTTCATTTTGACTGCGAATTGTACTGACATGAAAATAATATATTTTCGCGTCCCACAATGGAACGCTATGCATGGATCTAGTAATGTTCGTTCCGTGCCAAATGCATGGTATTTGTTGTAATTAATATGTTGTATGTTGGCTTTATGCGAGCACAATTTATGTTTTGTACGAACAAATCATTATTTTATTATATGGTTCTCACTGTTCTCAGCTATTATTAAATTGTGTATGGATTATTGATTCGTGA
This sequence comes from Cerastis rubricosa, assembly GCA_949152445.1. Lineage (NCBI taxonomy): Eukaryota > Metazoa > Arthropoda > Insecta > Lepidoptera > Noctuidae > Cerastis > Cerastis rubricosa. Next base: position 10,760,126 of record OX424547.1, read on the forward strand.
GGGTTTTTAGATTTCATATTCACCCATATTAAATAAAATGAAAGTTAAAAGTCCTGATACAGGTTACGTAAATATTTGTCTATTAATATAAACAAATATCAGTTATTTGTATAATAAGTAGAAAAAGAAAATCTACGGGAAACTCTCCTCCGAAGTTAGGGTAGACAAAGTACAATTTTAATTTATAAAGAGGATAACAGCACAAAATATCATACGATAGTAAATTGTTAAACACACATGCATACAATAAGTACCCAATTCATCATCATCATCATCATCTTCCTGCCCTTTTTCTATTTGTGTTTTTTTTTAATTGGGGTCGGCGCAACAAGCTTTTTCTCTTCCATTCTCCTTTGTCATCCGTCACTCTATCATTTACTCCTTTTTTAAAAGCTTTTATTTTTCATATCATGCCTCACACAATTCATCCATGGTTCCTTAGTCTTCCTCTACCTCAGATCTCCATCCATTAACATAAATATTCATCACTTAAATGCAGGTGTAAACAGACCCTTCACGAAGCAAGCAACCAAGCATTCTGTACATTATAGGTACTAAGTATCCCTACGCAATAATTATTGCTGGGACACGACTTTTTTTTCGCGAGAAAAATCACGTTTTACGATAAAACTCAATGTAACGCACTCAAAACATTGTGCTGATGGATGCAATAACTAGTTAACAGGTCATGAAGGCATTTAAAGTAATGTTCTAACCTCAAAACTAAAACAAGTATCAAATAAGATAAGCATACACACTTACACACAAAAACAAAAGGACACTTAGCACACAATTCCAATTTAATCAACAAGAATAAACACACTGTCCCGTCCTGTCCTCGTAGAACAATCTATCGAAGTGGGAAACCACAAACTGCTAAAGCGAAACAATTAATTTAAGCAACAACATGCCGCTCGTAAATCACTCTATAAGCTTGTTATGAAATTGAGCACATCCTCATTATCCCTCGAGGTGGGGCATTGTCTGTCAACACCACTTGTCCACCCACTACTTGAGAATTAAGTTGTAGGTACACATGGCGACACAGCAAGCTATACATTTCCAATATAAAATAGCTTCGCTGCGTATAGATTTCGTGTACAATGAGAGATCCGCAGAAACCGGTTTTGTATTGCTTGATTCATGGTCGTTCGTATAAACATGAACAGTTGCGGTCGATCACCCAACCCAAGATCTGCCTAGCCTTTTCCCAATTATGTTGGAGTTGGTTTCTAGTCTTACCAGAAGCAGCTAAATACCAGTGTTTTAGATGGAGCGACTGCCTTTCAGACCTATACCAGACAACCCAGTTAGACCTGAATAATACGATACCCCTACGTCACACTGGTTGTCAGACTTTCGGGCCACTGACTACCTGTAACAACTGTTAAAGATCTACAAATGACAGCCGGAACCAACGGCTCAACGTGCTTGAAGATAGCCCCACGCGGCTGTTATTACACCAATTATATAAAAATCTGGGATTAAGCGCAAACCGGCAGGCGGCTGGTCACGAGCGTGCAAAGCATTTTGTTTTGAAAATGTAATACCGGGAGTGACAGTGACTGTAGGTACTCTACTTACCCCGAGCTACATTCAACGCGAATTATCTGCAAAACCAAAGGATTTGGCCGGACAAAAGGTTCTATTTGAGGTGTCAGTCCGTCTGTTCATTAACCCCTTTTGACATAATTCGTAGATATGTGTCGACACCAAACGTAACATTTACTGAAGCTAGGTACCGGCCTCAATTCAAACCATGTTTTGCTTCTACTTATTTTGTTTTGTACTTCACATTATACAAGGTGTTTTTCTGCATTCTCGTCAAATTCAAGGAGGTAATTATGCTAATGATTCTCGTCCCGAATCAATAATAAATTGGGTTGGTTTTGTTTACTTTTTTCTTATTTACGGAAATCGGTAAATGTGAACCACCTTTAACCGCACACCCTATTCCACACATACAAACAATCTCAAACGTTTATTCGATAATGTCTTATTCCCTAAACCACGTTAAGGGGGTTATTCTGAAATACCTACAAACTTAAACAGCTAAAAAAATCAGCGTTTATTAGTAATTAACTTGGTACCGTAATTTTAATTGATTATTTATGTCTTTTGTGACAACCTCTAATTCTCTCCTCAAATATTGACGAGGATGCAAAACAATCCAAAATAAAAATGGCATATTTAAATCTATGGAAAAATACAGACGTAGGAACAACTAGCAAAATGTCTTTAAAGAAAATCACCTGGTGTCAAAAACTTCTACATAAAGACTACTTTGTTCCCGTATTTTGTGATTAAGAAAGGGTATACCTACCTAGGTAGAAATCCTTCAACCAATAAATAGTATCAGACACACAGAATAACTGCTTCCCCACCTATAATTTAGCTACCTTGTCATGTAAACACTAGATAGTTCTGGTGTCTTACCCATAAAACAAGATAATGTAACACGTAAGCTATTATGTAACACAGAATGGTCACATTAGATAGCCGAGGATCTGCCCTATCGCGCCATACAATTGATTTAATATGCACCCTTTGAAGCCAAGGGTCGACAAGTTTCAAACTACTCGTACTCCTTACTCGACATTTATCACTCCTACAGAGACATTCAAAGACGATAAATAATATCTTAAAATATATTACTGTCTTATATTACCATTTAAATCCCATAAATTCAAAAGGCCAAGTGTCTAAACTAGGTCTTTGCAAAAAACCGCGAAAAACAAAAGAACCTCGGGTATGTAAATCAAGGCAAGGCAAGCAAGACATTCGCATGCAATTCACGATTTACATAGATAGGTACAATTATAAGGACGTCGCGAGGGTCACTTATATTTACATCAGCTTGACAGCAGGGTCACAAGGGGACTAAGTGGGCCACTGCAGTTATGGGCCACGGGCCCACGGCGACCGGCGTAAGTTCATGGCCAGTATAATCTACGCCGGTCTCCGTCTACGCACTGGAGTGGCGTCGGGGACTCGGGAATCGGGAATCTCGCCACACTTCGCTTGACACTCCACCGCTATAAAATTCACACCATTAACGATGAAAGGGGCGAGCTAAGCCTCCCCTAAAAGGTATCGATAGGTACCCTTCAAATTTTGATGAATGTTTTAGAACATTTCGTTGGGGTTACTAAAATATGATTTTCGTTTCCTAAAATTGTTCTATATCGAATATTTTAACACAAACAAAAAATGCAAATTTTAAGAAAAATAGGTCAGTCAGAATACCAGCCAACTAAAATACCTAATTAAATTTAAAACTACACACAAAAATTCGTCATAAAATTAACTTGATAAAGTTCTAACGAAAATAACATGTAACCAGAACATTTTACAGAGTTTTCTCGTGATTTTTTCAAACGAAATCCGTCGAGTGAAACTTTTACAGAAAGATTTATTTCAAGGGTCGCCGAGCGAGTATTCCATCTTCATTTCATGGCGGCGAAGCGTCACCGGTGGGTGTCGGGTTACAGACGCGCGATTAATGACACTATTTGTACAGATTTGCGTCCGCGCTTACCACTGACAAGTAACTAAGTTAAAGTAAATTCGTAAATTCGTCCGGTTGAAAATAATTTACATAACATCTGCAATTATTGGGACTGAACTACACTACCAAACTACAACTTTCAAGAAATGCAGCTCTGAAACATTATTGACATAGACAATGATGTTTCAGAGCTACACATACCGCATACCAACTCTATGTAAATTCATCGCAGCTGGGAACGTATGTTGCTTGCTATGTACAGTCTGTACATAACAAGCAACATCCCCATAGCCCGCACAAATATTTTATTCACCAATATTTAGAGAAGAGAATACACGAAGCGATGACTCTTGAATGTCCCTGGGAGCGAGCCGAACGTGTCGGTGCTATAAAAAATTCAGTAGAACGTTCGTTATGATGAGCGGTAGCGTCGCATTGCAGGCTGCAACGATGACCTACATCCACAGTTCGCAGTTTCACACAAAGCCGAACTGCTCTTAAGATTAACTTACACAATACGTGAATGTTTAACACCACAGCCGCAGGTAATGCATCGCCGCTCAGCTGATCCCACTTCGACGGATTAAAAATGTACATTTTACATGGAGGTACGAGTATATGACGAAGGATTAATTTGTCTGTTGTTGTACGAGTATACTGTTCGGATTGTAATGTAAGTTTTTGAATAATGTCTTTTATGTGGTATTGAATACAAACAAAACAACTAAAGCAATAGTCATACAAACTTTAGTTGATTACCTAGACACATCTGGAATTTCCGAGCGACGCAAAGATTGTAAAATTTTACCTACGATACTATTTTTAAAGGTACATAAATACAGAATCTAAATTCTATGCTTATATTTCCGTGTTCAGCGAAGCGAGCTTAGAATCACCTGTCTATATCGGAAGGTCTGAGAAATGGGTAGTGAGCAGTGACATCAGGACAGGTAGACACTTCGACAGACATTGACTTGATAAACCCACACGTGCCGTATTCACAGTTTTACTACGGGAAACTAAAAGGGCAGGCACACATCGTCAGTGTAAAAAAGTATTCAATCCTCTCTTTTACAAAACGTTTTGGGCTCGGCAAAGATGTGTGTGCATCGTAACACCATCAGAAAAAAAATAAATAATGCGCGGAATGAAAGCAAGATAAGGCTGCAGTATCCGAGCACTCGCTTTCACCCTTCTCACTTCGTCTGATAATATTTTACAGGGGGATAAAGGACAAAGCCTGTTCAGCTTTCGATGAAATCTATACAACTTGAAAGTTACTTTTTAATATCGTAATATTAGGAGACTTTATAGAAGAAAAGTTGACAGAATTATAATTACGAAACTAGAATGACTTTGAACTTGTTTTGTTCGATTCAAAGACGGTTTTATCAATCAATGATTGTACCCTAAACTCAGATCTATTATTAATGTGACTACAAACAAGAACAATAGTTTAAAAAAAAAATATATAAGAGCGATGGCGTCAGTTTACTACCGACCATCATGATTCAATGAACGCAGAGGCATCCTAGTGCTTCTCCTGTAAAACTTGTCGAACTGTTATAAACACTCTACGTTAGGTAAGTAATTTATTTTCTTGAGTGTTTATTCATGCCTCAATTTATTGTCCCCACTCGATCGTATTTTCTAAAGAGCGACCTTATTTTCTAAGAAGCTACTTTATGTCGGGGAAAACAACCAAGAAAATGGCTGTCTTACAATAATATACGGGCTTCGCACACTTCGATAAAATATAGGTTTTGTTGTTACAGCGCCGTCCAATCATAATCGCTGAAATAGTGAAGTTTCTCCCCCAACAAACAAGTGCTAATGTTAGAAACTTTCTAGACCAAAGCAAAATCGCTTCAGGGTATTTTTATGTTAGAAATAAAACTTCTAACACTCTAAGGAATTCCTCTTTATTTTACTAAGAGTTCGACGTTAAATTAAAGTGTTGTACTTTTTCAAGAAAAAATATTTCTGTTTTTATAATAGGGCGAGTAACTACGATAGCTGACACACATACTTGAAGGTTACACTAACAATAATTAATGTATCTATTTTGAATTAATTGATTACATAAGGATTATGACACGTATGTAAAAAAGTTGGTCACTTAGATACCAACTTGACGACACGGTTGGCGCAGTGGTTGAGCGATCGACTGCTGCGCTGCGTGTCGCGGGTTCGATCCCCGCACGGAACAAATATTTGTATGACCTACAGATAGTTGTTCCGGGTCTGGCTGTTTGTGTATGTGAGTTTAAATGTTTGTAAACGCACCCACGATACAGGAGAAATTCCTAGTGTGGGGCAATGTTTTTTAAAAAAAAAAAAAAAAAAAAAAAAAACAAAGTAAAAAAATAACATCCTATAAACTATACTACGAGTATGTTTAAGAATGAAAATTACAGTGATAGCAGCAGTTTAAATGAATAGAGACGATAAAACCATCACGTCAAAATAACATTAAGCTTCATTATGGCCCGTGTCACGCTACCAACAGAACGTTATCATTTACATCATATAATACGTTTTCCATGTTTGATTGCTTGCTACGATGATGTGTGACGCGTATGAACGAACCCTTACGTAGTCGCGTAGGCCTATGAGGAGCCGCTACGAACGTTCGAATAGTCGACGCGTAGACGTTGCACACCTATACACGACTTCGCTCTTTCTTGGTGTCACATTTATTTTATTTCACAATTTTTTTTAAAAGCTAAGGTATTTATTGATAATGTAGTTGTAAAGTATGACAAAAAAAGAATGTAATAACACATGAAAGTTTTGAATTCAGATGCCGACGCCAACCGAAAAGTTCCGCCTCTCAAGGATTGTCGTGAGTGCCGTGGTTTTCATCTCGCTATGTGGTGAGTACTCTACTCATAGAGATTATTTCGGTAACTTTCGCATTTCTAATAAAGTGAAAACTTTCGCAATAAACGTTGAGTGTTGTTGTTCTAGCTAGATCGAGCTATTTCGTTTGTATTTGTCGGTAAAGTGATGAGCCTCAGTGTTCAACGATTTACAGATATTTATCCGGTATAGCTTTTACGAACATAACTTTTCGCGGTGCTATTTTAGTCAGTCATTGTTTTGTTTCTTTAAACTTTCCTTGACCCTTTTAGAGACCATCTTCGTGTTTTTAAACCGCGTATTACAATTTACATACGTTACACAGTTTGTTCTTTCTTTCTTTAAAAGGAAAATATTGATTTTTCACATTTAAAAGACGTCATTGTAAACGTAGAATATTAAAACTACATCATTAAAGGTGTCTGTTTTGACGTAGATCATAAGATATTCAGCGAGTCCCGCGTCCTTAAACACATATGGTAGGTTCCCACGAACGTTTACGACCAATACAATGACATGTATTTTATGATACATTGCATTTTCCTTTGACATTGATACAAAGAAATAAACGCTTAGTTCTCGGAATCTATTTTATTTTATTATTTGTTTCAAATCGAATAAACTTTGCTTGGTATAGGTTGATTTTGTTGTAGATAGATCAATATTTTAATTAATGTAGTTCACGGTTTTCTCTAGTTGTGCAATTTTGAAAGAGATTTAACATCCCATCTCTATCTTTTCCGATTATTTGATTCAAAATATTTTTATTTCACATTGGCCTACATGGGCACTTATAAAATGTCGACAAAAAGGTGCTCGGTTCGGCTTGGTCGTTTCCTATGGAGAAGAACCGGCACGAAACTCCATGCTTACTCTTCATGATTCCTAGCCGTATTTTACGACCGCAGCGTTTTTTTTTTTAGGTGCGCAGGTATTTCTTACTAAGTAACATAGTGGTATTAACATAAACTGACGCGTTAAATAAATGAGTCCCGTAATTAATGACTTCTATCATTATTGACTTTTTGTGACCATTAGCTAGGCTTCAATTTGTGACCTTGTTATGATGTCACCAAAGACCCAAATAACTCGCAAGGAGTGGTGACATTTAAAAAAACCATTGCAGACCGTAACTTTTGATGTAAACTAATAAAATGTGAATAACATAACCTTTTCAAGATAAGTAGGTACTTAATAACATAAATGTTGAAATCGACGTTATAGCTGAGTAATTGAACAAACCTATATTATAATTGTATTAGTATTCGAATAATTAAATAATAGATGTGTTTATTTTAGAGCTGGAGCTAAACTGCAGCGAATCTTGCGCAGGAATCGGAACGATATTAGCCACTAACATTACTAACTTGTATGGAAGATAAGTGTGAAATCACATTAATTACACACACAGATCAGCATTTTCTTTCATATTTTTAACCCCCGACCACAAAAATGGGGTGTTATAAGTTTGACGTGTGAAATTGTATTTCTGTCTGTGGCATCGTAGCATACATTCCAAATCGGTTCATCCATTTAAGAAATGGATGAACCGATTTTGCAAAAATTGATTTCGTTTGAAAGGTGTTTTATTCGAGATTGTTCTTAAGTAAGTATGTTTCGAGAAAATCTGCTCAGCCGTTTCAAGGTCATCACCTCTTTTCTAGTTGATGAAGGGATAAAAACAGCTTCCACAGGTCTGGTCGATTCGAAATTTGCAATTTTGTCACTTATCACCATGAACATCGACGGCACGGTTGGCGCAGTGGCTGAGCGTTCGACTGCTGCGCTGCGTGTCGCGGGTTCGAACCCCGCACGGAACAAATATTTGTATGGCCTATAGATAGTTGTTCCGGGTCTGGCTGTTTGTGTATGTGAGTTTAAATGTTTGTAAACGCACCCACGATACAGGAGAAATTGCTAGTGTGGAGCGAAGTTTAAAAAAAAAAGAAAAAAAAAATCGCCGCATCCTAGCGTCGGGGGACCGCTAAGTAGACCGCTTAGCACAAGCACAAAACAAAGCGGAGCCGCGGAGCCCCAACGCTACGACGCTTGGATTATTTTTTTTTGGATTTTTTGTGGATTTTTCTGTCGGGGGTTTTTAAATTTCTCCCTTTGTGTCACTTAACATTTCAACTTACTAAAGTAAGAGGTCCAATCGCATGTCAACGGGGAAGCGCCAGGGTAACCCGATAAATTAGTTTTTTAGGATTTTTGCAATTTGCAGGTATGCACGCTGTATGTTAAACAAAATATGATTCGCGATCGCCTCTATCTATTCTCAAATCTTATATTTTAATCAACATACAACCCGACACTATCCTGCAAATTGCAAAAAACTTACGAAAATTAGGATTTCGCGGGCTACCCTGCCGCTTCCACCATAACGTGCTTCCAAAGCGAATGAATGCAGATGCCTGCGACCGGACTTGTCGCTCCACCAAATGACGCCTTTACGTGACAAAATGAGATACTCGAAAACATGGATTTGTGCATGCAAATGTGATTTTTCTTCACTTTGCCTGATATCTAACCAAGGACCCCAAGGTCAGCAGTCACACCGATATTAGACCAACGAAACAAAGCAAATCGACATCCAAAGCCAACTATCAGCATAGCCACTTATTGTAGTTAAACATACCAATAAATTATCTTACCACAGTTCCACACAATCACTAGCTATTATAACGTACTGCATGATCTCTGGCCAAACAGTCATATATACGACACATACAACAAACATTTACTTTAGCATACACGAAGAGTAATCAACAGAACACTAGCCAGCTGTAGCTGCAGCTTGTGAATTAATGATTATGTACCATCTACAATATCCACCGGTCAGTGGCGCCTGAATTATATAGTACCGTTCTATTGGGCACAACAGGGCAGGACATATACATTGTACACGTGGACAATTCCACTGCGGTAACCTAATTTCCAATATTGATGTCCTAGTTTTGGGTAATAGGCACATTAATCAGTAGCCTAGGTGTACAGCGTGTTGTTATTTCATTTGGGGAATTGTTTGCTACAGTACTAGTATCCGTAGGTTAGTATTGAACATAAGTTTTACTTCAATAAGTGTGGGTGGGCATTAGGAAATGTTTCAGTATTCTACCACAATTTTGGATATCCATATGAAAGAGAACAAGACATAACATCACGCCTGTAATTCCCGAATGGTTCAGCAGAGGTGTACCTGATAGCACACGCACATTTCGCCAGTTATTTTAAGTCCCATGAAATAGGCGGCGACCCTATTGCCATAGACCAAAAAGCCAAACTCCGTGGCTGCTACTGAGAAATTCGTGATGAAAAACTCCAATAACACTTAGCCCGACCATGGAATCAAGATCAAGATCATGGAATCCAGAACCAGGCTTACGAACAAGAGACCAACGACGTAAAAAAAAAAATCGTAAACGTATTTCTTCGTACAAAAAGTAATAAAGGAATTAGGTAGCTACAGTAACTCCACTGTGTATTTAAATAGGACTACAATATTACACAGCTAGGATGAAAATGAAACGATATGAAAATCACACCCGGGAGTGCACAAGCGACCCACTTTAGAAAATTAAAAAGGGAGGACACAATTAAATGTTAATTAACAAACTTCGCACTCGACGAGAACCAAGTTAAAAGTGTAAGTAAGTACCTACCTACCTAAGTACAGCCGAATTGGACGAATGATTAAAATCAAGTGTTATTGGGTTTTTTTCCCGAAATAAAGCCTTTTCAACTGTAGTTTAGGTATGTATTTCCTGTAATGGGGCTTTCACGCACACAGAAAACTGGCGCAGGGGATCAGAAATACCTTAGTATTGAACTAAGGACCTTACCTTCGGCATCTTTTAGATGTTATTATCTATTGTGATTATTATCTTTTCATCATCATCATCCTTTCAGCCGAAAGACGTCCACTGCTGGACATAGGCCTCCTCCAAAGGGGGGTTTTGCCATAATCGCCACGCTTGGCAAACGGGTTGGCGATTGCAGTACGGTTGTTGCAAAAAGCACAGAGAACGCAGCTGCCCGTTCTCTGGCAAGTCCCTTAGTCGCCTCTTACGACACCCACGGGAAGATATGGGATGGTGCTATTCTTAACGTCCGACACTATACAGAACATTATATTATCTTTTAGATGGACATAAACTTGATCATCATCTGAGACTTATATGATAAATCAGTCATTCTTGTTATATTACCGACCGAATGACTATTTTCAATAAACCAGAAAAGTACCGTGCAAATAATATTGTGTAAATTTTGAAAAGTTGTGTTTTAACGATTTTCATTGCAGACTATACAGCTTCTTGTAAGAATCCATCAGTTTGTAAACATTGACGTGGTTAAGGCCCGGTTTAAAAAGTTATTATACAGGGTGGAATAGGTAGACATCGGCGCACAAACGCTTGTCACATATTCAGTAACGATGGAAAATTTATGTGGGTGTTCCGAATTATGTATAATCTGAATACGTACGTCTCGGTTGTGCTTCGATGTCCATTCCACGCTGTAAACACCCATTTATAATACTTACACCACAAACTACCTGCATTATTGTTTCTCTCTAATCCTATAATTTCTAGGCCACTCATTGTGTCACCCGATGTAAAATGTTTTATTGTAATGTAAATTAAAATCTGTATGGTGTACATAAGTAATAAAGAATATTCTATTTATCTACATCACTGTCTACATCTATAATACTTACCTGCATCTCTTTTGTTGTCTATACTGCTCTAAATGTTCCAGTACCGTCGGAGGCAGAGAGCCGGCGCTGCTACTGGTGCGGCCCGCTGGCAGAGCAGGTGCACCGCAGTCAGCGCGCTCCGCCATGCAGCGCTCCGCACACAGAAGTCACCGACTGCGACCCCGGCTTCCCGTACTGTGCCGTCGTGGCTACGGCACCGCGTTAGTACTTATATGAATTATGATTTCTAAATGATCGTGTCATTAAATTTCATTTCACATTTTGCCAGTTATTTTCAAGTCCCATGTAAAAGGGGCCTGTCTACCTAGTCTTGTCCTGAGTACCTAGGTTAAGAGTAGACTGGCTCATTCGTTTGACTCACTAGACTGGGGCTCACTAGACCAGTGGTCCGCAGTGTGTGCCGCAGCACACTGGTGTACGGTGGTCATTAGTTGGTGTGCGTCGGAAAAATAAGTTTATCTCTAAGTTAAATAGACAAACGAGAGAAAAATACCTACTTAAACAGCCGCAAATCACGCAATAGATTTTTAATAATTTATGGTGTACCTACCTCAAAAAAAAAACAGATTTCCTAAATGTACCTTGAGCACAAAAAGTTTGCGGAACTGCAGTAGACCATCATTAGCTTTGTTCGGCCAAAAGAGCTGAGAGCAAAAGGGGTGATGCTTGACAAAAGCCCATGTCCCACTATGGACATGTTGGACATGGGTTATTCTCAAGCATCGCCTCTATGACTGGGTCGACTGATGACTGGTCGCGTACTGCTCGCATACCTACAGCGGATTCCCGCAACCTTCATGAGTTCGTTGGTGACCTCATAGGCCCTCTGCTGAACAAGCGGACCCTCGGTTTGGAACTACTATGTAGTTTTTTCACGACATAATTACCTATTATTACCAACCTACAACCGCAGTCAAGCTGTAGTTTTCATACTAAGGCTCGTTGGAAGGCTAGTCCTAAACAAGAGGGCTGGTTCTACAAAAGTTATGTAGAACCTGCCCTCTTACACCATTATCAACTCATTACTACCGATTAATCTTTAAACTCTACATAGCATTGGTATTATTTAAAAGAAAACTAATAAGTCTTTTTTTATATTTCACAGCTTACATAGAATCGAGATACTGCGTAAAGTTGTACCAAGATGAATGCTACTCGCTGTACTGCAACTCAACCAAGACATGGCGCATGTCTTGCCCGTGTCGAGGCGATCTCTGCAACGGACCCAACACCGAGCGCGAACTTGACGCCTTCGCAGGACTAGCCACACTAGTGGCTAGGACACAAAACAAACGGAACAGGAGAGCTCTCAAGAACGCTGGCTTTATAAACATGAATACTAACAGAAATAATCGAATAGAAAACACCACCATTGAAGAACATCAAAATATTGTAAACAATTTAACAGATAACAACGAAGGCAATGAAGCTGAAGTTAAAGCAGACGAAAATCCACCAAACGATGTCATAACAACTGCTGCAGAGGCTGATATACAAGACGTGAACAATCATATTGATACAACAGTAGTAACTGTACCACCAGATGTCAAAAGTGATGAAATGCAAATGATTGAATCGACTACTCTGGCAGAAGACGAGGTTAAGAACAACGAAGCTACAACTAATAGCCCTACTGATGAATTTATTAAGACCAACGATGGTCAAATGAATGAAACTAGCATTCAAATAGATATTCCAAGTTCTAATATTGAAAGTAGCGATCTCAAAACTGAAATTTTAATAATGAGTAGCGAAACAACCAAGCTCTTAGATGAGACAAAATTACCGGACATGCCAAGCACCAATGTAAATATCCCAGACATTCCGACCACGTCAGAGATTATGACAAAAGCAGCAATGGAATCAAAAGCCATGGCAGATGCAACCACGGAAGCTATACAAGCTGCTCCAACCGAAGTAAAAATGAATGAAAATAAAGTGAAACCTAGTGAACCGTCGCCTACAATAGGTGCTCTCCAACATGAGACAACTGTAGCTAAAACTACTCCTAATTTAATGCCAAGCACTACAGGTATACCAAAAAATAATACCGCTGTGCGAATCAATGCGCACGTTCTTACATTAGCCATCGGCGTAGTCTTAAATAATGTATAATTTTTAAAATATGTTAATTTTGTGTAATACTCTTCGAATTATTCGCTGTCGAAAGTTGATCTCTGTATGTGAAGCTTTAATTGTTAGAAATTAAATGTAGAATAGTAGCGCTCATTACATGTGATATTAGCATAGACAAATTGTAAATATTTTCTGCAATATTTTTAGAAATTTTGTAGATGTGATTGGCATTGGCACAAAAAATAAATACGCACAGTAAAACTTAGTTGTTTTATTTGTGTAACTTACATTACACCACAGGTGTATACTTCGCTAGTTATGCTTAAGTTCCACGTAATAGGAGGCGACCCCATTACCATATTCCGGGCACATACCCAGACTACGGGATGTTGCCGAAAAATCCTGACGGAAAAACCCAGCATCACAGCCCCAACAATATCGAATATACCGGTATCGAATCCAGAACCACGTGTTTTTTAGTCGAAGGTAAAATCATAATGCTCCGGTAACTTCCGACCACTCGACTTCGTTTCTAGACTTTTCGCTCCTTGGCTGTATGCTTCTCTTATATCTGACTCAAAAGGTTTTTCAAACTTTGTCTGCTTTATGGTTGGTCCATAATACTCAAATGTCGGTGGTGGCGGTACTTCCACACTAACTGAATCGTGTTTTCTTTTTTCTATTCTTGTATTATCTGGTACTGAGTCTGTATCTTCTAATTCATTAACAATTGGGGTTGGTTCCTGGGCCTTGACAAAATTTCGATATTTAACGCCTTTACCATCATTTTTCTTTGATGACGAAAAATACAGTCCTTTATTCTGTGGAATATCACTAAGATCACCTATTTCGGGAGGAGGTGGGGTCTTGGCTTGAGGTCTCACGTCTGCCCAAGTTTTAGTAGCAGTTGCTTCTTTATTGCCCACCTTATTTCCTTTATCGTCAAATATATGTAAATTCCCAGAAGTGGCTGTTTGTGGAGGAGCAAACTCTTTGATCCTTTTATCTCTCTGTTGTTCGACATATTCTTCTTGGCTCATTTCTTTGAATTTCTTCACTTTACCTTCTACTCCATCCTTGCCTATATCCCATTCTCGAACGTACGCCTCGCGCTGCTTTTGCCTCTCTTTTTCTTGCTCTTCTTTGAGTTTCTTTTCTTTTTCTTTCGCTTCGGCATCCACTTCATTCTTTTGCTGGGTCAAAAACTCTAGGAGACAGGTGGCGAAGTCTTTTTGGTTTTCTAGAAAGAAAAATAAGATATAGTTAACTGATAACTGCCAACATTGTAATAAAATATACCTTTTAAATAGTGAAAAGTAAACACTGAGTGTTAAGTTGTAGTAAATAACAGGCTCAATTACAACATGAAAAGGGTTCCCTATCCATTTGCATAAAATTTTAAGACCTAATATAACTTAGCATAATTTTGTTTGGCATAATTATATTTTCGCATAATATAATTACGCATAACAGCTTACGCATATTTTTTTTAAGCATAATTTCTCTAACCATTATAATGATTAAGCATAATATTCTAAAGCATAAATTTATTAAGCATAAAGTTCTAAAGCATAACTTTTTTAAGCATAATATCCTAAATCATAAATTTATTTACGCTTGCTTTTGTTTGCTTGCATGCTGCATGCAAGCAAGCATGCAGAATACAAAAAGCATGCAGCATGCAAGCAAGCATGCAGAATACAAAAAGCAAGCAGCATGCAAGCAAGCATGCAGCATGCAGCATTCATGCGAGCAAGCAGCAATTCGGTTCTGTCACTAACTTTTATTGCACAGCATATTAAATTTTTAACCAACAATATTATTTAATTGTTACAGAAACTATAGCAAATTGGTTCGATCAGAATTATGTATGGGGCACTACAAGTTCACCACCACCATTTCCACCCAAAGTCTTACAACATCTAATATATTCTTCAGATAAAAGTTATCTCGCGATTGAAAAATCGTTTAAGTTACATAATGTTATGTATAATAAATAATTTGCATGAAAATTGTTTTTGTTATTTATATT
This sequence comes from Cerastis rubricosa, assembly GCA_949152445.1. Lineage (NCBI taxonomy): Eukaryota > Metazoa > Arthropoda > Insecta > Lepidoptera > Noctuidae > Cerastis > Cerastis rubricosa. Next base: position 10,775,321 of record OX424547.1, read on the forward strand.
AATTGTATGTCAGTAATGTTCTCGGATAGTATAGGTAGAGGGCTAGGTAAATTAATAAGTAACAACCTGAGTTATGCCACTCAAAATTATTGTATGCCAGGGGCATCCTACAAACAAGTTATGGCATCAGTCACAAAAACTGTTTTAAACCCAAATGCCACTATCACCATATTTGTTGGTAATAGTTATAATGTTAAAAAACAAGACATCACTGACTGTGTAGCAGAGTTGTTAGAGTTAAATTGCAGTAAAATTATATTGTGTGCTATTTTGAAAAATTATGTAGTCATGAGAACAATTATATACACATGCTTAATGACCATGTACATTTCTTGGTTAGTCATTATTGTGGAAAACTTATGTTTTTAGACATCAATAATTCGGTTGATAAACTTAGGTCGACGCGGGATACAGTGTATCTCCCTATCAGATTTAGACATGAAATAGCTAGGCTATTAAGTTTTAATATTCACTCTGACATAACTAGTATGTCGATGTTTAGTTCTATAATTAACACTGCCACTATTAGTAATTTTACTAATTTTGATTTTTACAATTGTTGTTCTGAGGAGGATCCATGTGTCACCGTGGAAAATTCTCAGTTAGATTATAAGTTTAGTGATAGGATTTTGCAGACTGGTGATGGCACGGGTGTCTCCGGGCTCACTCCAGATACTAACATTAATATTAATTTAAACTAGGAAGTGAGACAACAGAAGGTACGATTAACTGTATAGTGAAACCTAACAACATCAAGGTATCTTCTTGCACTCCATTAATTAAATATGACAAAGGGCCTCAGCAGAATACCTTGAAATTATTCCACCAAAATATTCAAGGTATTTCTTCAAAATTATTAGAAATTGAATTGTTTTTAGAAAAGACTAGGTTAGATGTTATTTGTTTTACTGAACATTGGCTTAAGGATTACCAAATGCTCATTAATTATGAGAACTATTCGGTGGGTAGTTGTTTTAACCGTAAATCTATGCTGCGTGGAGGTTCCCTAATATTAATCAAAAATTGTTTTAAATTTAAGCAACGTAATGACATAGTAGGTCTCTCGGTGGAACATTGCGTCGAACTGTCCTGTGTTGAGCTAGATAAGCATGTAAGTGTGTGTGTGTACAGACCCCCAAACTATCAAAACTTTTCTTTATTTGAATCAATAATGGAAGATGTCCTGGCAAAACTTGCAGCTAGTAATAAATCTGCAATTATCAGTGGTGATTTCAATATCAATATTTTGGAAGAAAATTCGAATAGCAGCAGGTTATTAAATCTTTTTAAGTCATTTGATTTAGCCAACATTTTTAGAGAACCTACTAGAGTCACTCCATCGTCTGCTACTTGTATTGATAATGTTTTCTGCAATTGTGATTACTTAGATAAAGCCATAATAAGTTGTCTGCCTTCGGATCATAGTGGCCAAACGGTAACTTTTAGTTGTAACACACCAGTGCAAAAAGTTCAGATTAAATTTAGACCTATAACAACTAGCAAATTAAATAGATATAATAATTCCCTACAGAACAAGTTAAGTATTATGGGCCACCATTTGGACGTTAGTAATGTAAATCAGTTTTACGATCAATTCTTTTCAATAGTTCACACTGAATTCAATAAAACTTTTGAAAAGAAGATGAAAAGCATTTGCCCTAAATTTATATTTAGTGATTGGGCAACTACAGTAGGGAAAGACTATTTGAGCTGTATGGCCTTAAGCCTTTCATTAACACGGAAACTTTTAACAAATATGTTGCTAATTATTCAAAAATATTTCGAAATACTTGCAAGTTTGCTAAAGCATTGTACATTAGCAACAAGATCAAAAACGCAGAAAATAAAATAAAGACAGTTTGGAAAGTCATAAATAATGAGACTAACAGGAAAAAAATAGTTAACACTACCTATACATTAGATACAAAATATGGTCCTAAAAACTCTGATCAGGAAGTAGCTCAAGAATTTGTAAATTTCTTTACCGATATACCGTTTAAAACTACTGAGGCTCTAAATTCCTCACCTGAAGTCTCACTTGCTTTATTAAAGGCGAACGTGTCTGGCTGCTCGGCTGAATTTAAATTTAAACACATAAACCCTATGACAGTTATTAAAGCTTTCCGGCAAATAAAAATCAAACAGACCGAAGATCTATGGGGAATGTCTATCAAAGTTTGTACATCCATAGTTGAGACGATAGCACCTTACTTAGCTTTAATTTTTAATTTGTGTGTGGACCAAGGAGTTTTCCCTGATTTAATGAAATACAGTAAAGTCATCCCTCTTTTCAAATCCGGAGACAGTAAAGATACTAATAATTATAGACCTGTATCCGTGTTGCCAGTTTTTAGCAAGGTGTTTGAAAAGGTAATGCTTAATCAAATGCTCAATCATTTTAACACCAACAAAATTTTGCACGATCAACAGTATGGTTTCACCAAGGGACGTTGTACGACTGACGCCGGTGTAACCTTATTCAAGCACATATTTACAGCGTGGGAAGAGTCCCAAGACGCTATAGGAATATTTTGTGACCTCTCGAAAGCATTTGATTGTGTAAATCACGACACATTACTTTTGAAACTTGAGCATTACGGACTAGGTAAACTTGCACTTAGTTTGGTAAAATCTTATTTGAGTGAAAGGCAACAGCAAGTTCAAATAAATGGTGTTAATTCACAGGGTTTAAAAGTAAAAATGGGGGTTCCGCAAGGGTCTATATTAGGTCCTTTCCTCTTTCTAGTATATATTAACGATCTACCCTATTTATTAAAAAATCAACCTCAAAATATGGTGTTATTTGCTGATGATACTTCCTTAATTTTTAAGATAAATAGACGGGCCCAAAATCTAGATAACGTTAACAATGCCCTAATTCAGGTCCATAATTGGTTCACAGCAAACAATTTAGTATTAAATGAAAAAAAAACTAAATGCATAAGATTTTCATTACCAAATGTTAAAAGTAGTGATTTTAATATAATATTGAATAATGAGAAACTAGAATTTGTCGATAATACAGTGTTCCTGGGGATTACGCTTGATTCAAGGCTGCAGTGGGGTTCTCATTTAACATCTCTTGCGGGGCGGCTAAGTTCAGCAGCATATGCTGTTAGAAAAATCCGTCAATATACCGATGTAGATACCGCGAGATTGGTCTATTTTAGTTACTTTCACAGTATAATGTCTTACGGCATTTTGTTATGGGGACGGGCTGCAGACATCGAGTCTATTTTTATTCTGCAAAAAAGAGCCATCAGAGCCATATATAATCTCCGTAGGCGGGATTCTCTAAGGGAACTGTTTAAGGACATTAACATCATGACGGTACATTGTCAATACATTTATGAAAACATAATGTACGTAAGAAAAAATCTGCATCTTTTTGGTAAAAGAGGTGACAGACATAATTACAGTACTAGAAATAGGGACCAATTAGTTCAGCCAGGCTTCAGACTCGCTAAAGTAGACTCATCTTTCATGGGGTACTGTTTAAGATGCTATAATAAAATTCCACAAAGTATTCTTGAACTGAGTGAGATGAAATTTAAAACATGCATTAAACGCACACTATGTAAGCAAGCTTATTACAAATTGGACGATTATATCGCTGATAATAATGCTTGGCTCAATGCCGGTCCTGCTCCACAAGGACAGGGGCGCATGAATTGATAGCATTAAATAGTATTGTTGGAGCTGCTGAAGATTGTATAAACTAACATTGCATTGTATAAATTCAATTAATTTAGTATTGTATAGTCGCACAGCCCATATTGTGTGAGCACTATGTACTAGAAAGCTATCATTTACTGGAAACCTACGTCTTTTATTGACTTCAATGTGCCCTGGCGGTTAAGAGTATGTCATGCTCACTTAAATGTCACGCTGATGGTGGCGCGTGTGTCGGGTCATTTAGTTCCCTTCAAAATGGTTGAGTTGAATGATGGCTGATCCATGCGTGATGTTCGTGAACGGGCGCTGTCAGTTGTGCCTGGTCATCTCTTAGTTGCCTCGGCTTATTTCGAACTATTTATTTTATTTTTGAATTGTCTTTTTTTTTGTTTTTACTGTGGACACTTTTAACGTGCACGTCTTGCTACATCGTTCTCACATAATTTACCATCTCAACATGAATGATGTAACCAAGATTTTTGTAACAAGCTATTAATTTAAAAGAGTGTCCATGGAGTTTCTTGCCCATTCTTCTCCATAGAGATCTACGCTTTGGAATGGGCAACTACAGTACTTTCACAGTTATTATGTCTAGTGACTGGGACTGTAGCTTAATATGTTATTGTTGTTTGACTATTCAAAAGTGCCTGTAACTGGCCTACTTGAAATAAATGATTTTGATTTGATTTTGATTTGATTTGATTTATGCCTAAATATTATTATTTATTATTTATTTATTAGTCATTAGGCCTACTAACGTTATGCGAATCAAATTTGTGCCAAAACAAATTAGTCTTTAAGATGATTATGCCAACATAAAATGTATGCCTAAAAAAAATATGCCGAAGTATTATTATGCCGAAACAAATTGTGCCAAAATCGTTATGCCTAAGTATATTAGGACAAAGAACATTATGCGAAAAGAAGGGATCCCCATGAAAAGTCACGAATGGTAGCAGTGCCTACCATTCGTGACTTTTTCGTCACTCGTGACAACTCGGATTTAAAATAAGGTATGTGATGCTTCATATCATTATTGAATAATATAAATAGAAAGGGTCCTAAAATCGATCCTTGAGGAACACCTGACGTCACGTCGATACTGAATGATTGATAACCACTTATCACTACGCGTCTTTTTGGAAACCTTCGACGAAAACCACCTCAACAGGTTCCCACACATACCGTGGTGGACCTTATCGACAATAAATAATCCTGATTTAGTAAAAACTGAATATCCTTGAATACCAGCATTCGTAACATTAAAAATATATCCCGACAATGCTGCAAGATTTGTTACAGTAGATCTCCTTCTAACAAATCTATATTGTTGTGAAACAAACAGCTTTATGAAGTAACGGATAAAGTACACTATGCACAAGCTTTTCAAAGAGTTTCGATAAGGTCGACAGTTTTAATATCGGGCGATAGTTTTCGCCTTCGTCACTAGGGCCTAACTTATACTTGTGTTACGAATCGCTTCTAAGCATCAGGGAAGATTCCTTGTGCAGGGATCGATTAAAATTAATGTTGTCCACAGCAGTACTGTCCTCAGTTTTTGTTTTCCGTTTCAAAGCTATACACTACAACTATGACCTCATCTAATACAAGACGACTTCGTTTTTTAATCTCACCTTTAGCTGGTTCCTCTGGCGGCAAGCCGGCCCTTGCTCGCTGCCTGGCACGCGCAGCCGCCACTCGAGCGGCAATCATTTCATCTCTCTTTTTCCGCACCTGCTCAGCCTCTTTCTGCGCTTTCAAAGTTTCCTCGCGCCGCTTCATCAGCTCCTCCATTTGCTTCTTACGCTCCTCTTCGTCAGTACTGAATGAAAAGTAACCGACGCCATGGATTCGAGCCTCTGTAAAGAAAATTGAGTTTTTTCTTAGAAGCTTAGATGTAAAAAAAATATTATCATTATAAATTGATGATAGTTACAAACAAGACAAGTTGGTTATATAAACACTCGTCACATTTGACTACTGCGCATCAATAATTACGATTTAAACATGTTGACGATGCACCCGTGATTTGTAATGACTACATACATTTTCGTTTCAAAGATTGCAACTAAATAGCAGAAAGAGTTACAAACCATCAAACAGCAAGTCTTGATAATGTATATCTTTATCTTTGGCAAGCATTTCCTTTTCCTTCTCTTCCCATTTGTCTCGTAAAGATTGCAGATAATCATTTGTAGTTTGAACTAACAGTGGCTTATCAATCACGACTGTAGGTGTGTCCTGTGAATGCGACAAATAATAAATTATTAAAAGCTAGTCTGTACTGTCTGTCACTGCTGGGCAAAGGCCTTCCTCTCTTCTTTCCATCGGTCCTGGTTCTGCACCATTTCTTGTCAATATCCAAATAAATGAACATTATAACAATAAGAGCGGTTGTAGGGGTGCAATCATTTAATGATATAAAAAAACCGGCCAAGTGCGAGTCGGACTCGCGCACGAAGGGTTCCGTACAATTATTTGTAAAAACGGGAGTCCCCTTAAATATTTAGTTTATTATGTTTTTAGTTTTTGATGTTATATTGACAATGATGTTATATTGACAACATATCAGAAATACATAATCTGTAGAAATTTCAACTGGCTAACGATCACGGTTCATGAGATACAGCCTGGTGACAGACGGACGGACGGCGAAGTCTCAGTAATAAGGTCCCAAATCATCATTTATTTCAAGTAGGCCAGTTACAGGCACTTTTGAATAGTTAAACAACAATAAAAATGAAGCTACAGTCCCAGTCACAAGACCTAATAACTGTGAAAGTACTGTAGTTGCCCATTCCAAACCGTAGATCTCTAAGAAGAAGAATGGGCAAGAACACTCTTTTAAATTAGTAGCTTGTTACGAAAACCTTGGTTACATATATTGAAACTAAATGACCCGACACACGCGCCTCCATCAGCGTGACATTTAAGTGAGCATACTCTTAACCGCCAGGGCACATTGAAGTCAATAAAAGACGTAGGTTTCCAGTAAATGATAGCTTTCTAGTACATAGTGCTCACAAAATATGGGCGAGCATGCGACTATACAATACTAAATTAATTGAATTTATGCAAAGTTAGTTTATACAATCTTCAGCAGCTCTAACAATACTATTTAATGCTACCAATTCATGCGCCCCTGTCCTTGTGGAGCAGGACCGTCATTGAGCCAAGCATTATTATCAGCGATATAATCGTCAAATTTGCAATAAGCTTTCTAACATAGTGTTTAATGCATGTTTTAAATTTCGTCTCACTCAATTCAAGAATACTTTGTGGAATTTTATTAGACTCGTAGCATCTTAAACAGTACCCCATGACCCCATGAAAGATGAGTCTACTTTAGCGAGTCTGAAGGCTGAACTAATTGGTCCCTATTTCTAGTATTGTAATTATAACTGTCACCTCTTTTACTAAAAAGATGCAGATTTTTACTTAGGTACATTATGTTTTCATAAATGTATTGGCAATGTACCCATTTGACCCTTTGGGTATGCAACCCTAAAAATCCACCCTTAAGGACTTTGAATTTTATCATCTTCATCCTCCTGCCCTTATTAAATTTATAATGATTGAAAATCCATTTTAAATTTTAATAGTAGTTTTATTTATTTACCTCTGCTTTAGTTACTTGTTCCTCATTTGAGGCAGGTTTGTCTTTGTTTAAGACCCTCATAAGGTCAGTATCCCTTTTCAAAAACATTCCAATGTCTGATTTGTGACATTTTCTTGTCCTGCCTAAACAATCTGTGAACTCGGTCCTGAAACATTGATTAGTTAATATAACAAATAATTGTAACAATAAGATCAAATTAAAAACTTGCTACGGACAATGTTTTAAAAATCTTAAATATTTGTCCTATAAAGACTAAATCTTATTAAGTTTTTCCAGTTGTTTCCTTAAATAAGGTTGTATTTTACAAAGAATAACTATAAAAGCCCAATTGCACAACCCAACACATTACAGTGCGGAGCAGACTATTTGAGGATGCAGTGAAGCACATGTACATCAACTTCGATCATGATAGCCTAGGCATTGAGGTCTACTGCTGCTGCAGCTTTTACTAATTTAGATTCAAAGTGTGACATTTAGTGTGTACAGACAGCGTCAGTATGTGCCAACCCCTCTACAGTCCGGCCCAGTAGGCCAGGGGGGTAACTACTTAATGACGCTGTCTGTACTATTCTCTCACTATGTAACAGAGAGATTTAAACATTTACCATTCGTCACCATCATCTTCATTGGCATTACTTTCATTCTTTTGTTGAATTGGTTCTTCTTCCGGTACTTTCTCAGGCTCCTGTTGCTTCTTAGTGTTGAAGTCGACAAGAAACCTGCTAGCAAGTTGAGAGTTTCCAGCACCATCTGCTAAATGCTCATACAACTCGGCTTTCTTCTCCAATGCTAACCTGTAACATTAATCATACAGTTTTATTAGAGCAGGAAAGCAAAACAATTATATTCAAATGGTTTTAAAAATTGGCCTATTCAACCAAAGACAGAAATGTATTGTCTAGGGAATTAAATTGGCACTGAGCATTTTTGTATAACCATACAAAAATGCTCAGTGCCAATTTAATTCCCTGCTGGCAAGTTATCAGTTGCAGGATGATTCATGATAATTCCCCGACCCAATATCATAACCCAATTTATTTGGGGTTGGTGCAACCTGTCTTCTTTTTCCATAGTTCCCTATTACTTTTCATCTCATCAGACACCTCCTTTCTTGTCATACCTTCCTTAACACAGATCAGGATGATTATTTTTGCAGAAAGAGTCTACATTATTACCACTTTTCAGGAGCTTCTTTTTAAAAAAAAATTATATCTCACTTTGATTTCCTACAAGCTTCTAACTCTTCAGTATCAACTGCTTTCAAACTATCCTTGAAAGTTTTTTTATATTCCCTTTTTGCATCTTTGTCTTGATTCTTTTCCTTGGAGGGAGGAGGCTTGAAGTTCTCAAGCTTGTGTTGAGGCAGCTGTCTCTTTTCATTGACCTCCTCTTGCTTTCTTAATAACTCAGCTTTTAGGCTGAATAGCTGAAAACACACAGAATGATTATAATAACACAAATAATGTATAGCACAAACTTATTTATTGTGTAGTTTTAGTTGGATTTATAGCATCTTCCCAATTTATTAACACTGCACTGTCTTGGTTTTCAAGTCGCTCTATCAATGTTACAAACCCAGCTTGCATAACACCTTGTCTTAAATTAAGAATCTTGATTAGCCTAAAAAGGGATATGTAGTTATGGCAATCTTTATAATATTATTACCAAATGATGGAAATGTGGTTCTTTTGAGCGCTATCCACAAGAAGCTTGAATTCTGGACGCAAAGCAGGAGATTAATTAAGTATCTTCTATAATAAAAAGATGATTCAAATTTAATTATGTATGTCAAATATGGGTGCGTCAAAGTTCACCTAAATTTTCAACTCCGATAATTGGAAATCCGAAAATGTTCTTCCTAACATTTTTCATCCTAACAATCGCAATTCCTAACTACTCTGTCTCTAATGTTCATAATTCCGAAGCATTCAACTTCATAATGTCAGTAGCAATAAACATCTATTATACTTTTATTTGTTTTCCTATATTTTCTCAACATAACCATCTTTTACACTATTATTCAAAGTCATATCTTTTTTGTTTAGATTTCTTTTTATTCATAATAATCAGTTCTATATACATTGATTATGCGTAACTTTTACTTTTTTATTTATTGCGGTGTGTACCTGGAAAGATATCCATGGGTTAGGTTAGGTTAAAACTGTGACCAACTACGCGCGAGCCGAGCGAGCGAAGCGAGCGGTGCCGCGGCAGCGGCCGGCGAGCGCTACCTCGAAATTGGTCGCAAAATTTTTCTAAGTTTTTTTTTCATAGTGCCCCCAAGACGACACTCTGACCTAATCCCCACCCAAATTAAAACTATAAATATTATATATTCTACCCACATATATTTTTATTACACTTGGTAAATGTTTCTATCTGAGTATCAGTGAAAATATTATAGTAATTATGTTTTGGGATAAAAGCGTTATGATAAAAAACAGTAGGAGTTTAAATTATTTATATTAATGATATTATTAATTACAATGTTCGGAATCATGAGTGTTATGAACATCGCCGGTAGCACTACAAATAGTATGAATGAAAACTTTAGGATGAAAAATTTTAGGAAGAATGATCATTCGGAATACAAATCGTTAGGAAGAACAATTTCGGGTAAAGAACTTTAGGTGAGCCAATATGGACCCGTCAAATATACTTACCGAAGATTTGTTGAATAAAATCTTTTTCGAACTACCATCGTTCATCTTGAGGGATGGTACAAACGATCCGAAACTTAAAATTTGAATAAAACATGCAATGCAAGGAACGATTGCAATGCAACACTATAGAAGAAATAAGATATCACCTGATTATTGTTTACGATTTTGTATTTAACATAAGACAAAACCAGTCCATTTTTTAACAAATTAAGTAAGTAAGAATGGCATAGTGGTGGTATACGCTTCACAAGAGAAAGTTAATTATGTTTAGTTCTTATAAGAAGTTTCAAACCAAATTTTAACAGTAAAACAAATAGTGTAATTACTAATTTGCAAAAATGTGATGACATCTAGCAGATTTTTAATGACAATGACATTTGAGTGACAATAAAGCTAGAGGTGGGCATCTAACTTATTCGAACTTAAAATATCCGCACTAGGTCTGTATGAAGATACCTTTATATTTCATCAAATATTTAGTTAGCGAGAATAACACCGGCGTGAAGTTATGCGTAAATCAGAACTGAGAGTTTGACATCTCTGTATTGACCACTTGCAGGGTTTTTATTGCTAATTTCATGGTCATCTGACAACCATCTCGCTAGCCGTGACGACAGAAATTTCTACACAACGACAAAAACGGAATCTTTTGTGTACAAGCTAAACCTACATAGTTTACGGCATTCGTCATATGAAAAGTTTAATACGAAAAACACATCAGAATCATAAACTATACCTTTATCAAATTAGTGAAATAAGTGCTTGAAACCAAAATGTCAACTCCAGCCAGAAGACGCCTGATGAGAGATTTCAAACGGTTTGTATCTAAATATTCCTCACGTTCTCAAAAGCATCTGTAAACAGCAATGGATTCTATGCACCCTAGTTGCCATTTTCGACAAAATTTTCTTTGTGCGAAAGTGTAGTGCTGAATCATCAAATTACATCACAGTCATTTTAATTAATTTCTATTCTGTTCTATATTTCGATTTCTACTGTAAACAGCGAAATCGTAAGACGGTGGAACTCTTTGTGTCACACACAGAGAGTAGGATACGCTATAAGTAGACATAGCTACGTCACTCGATGTATAAACGTCGTTTGTTGCCACTCATTATTTAGGTTATTCAAATACATTTCATTTATTCGACAAAACGAAACATGAAGTCATCGTGGAAAATTGCTTGATTAAATTACTTAGCTGTTTATAACTTAAAAAGTCATCTCATGACCTTGATTAAGTTACAGAGGTTTCCATGAGAACTTGAGAGCTTTGTATGTAAATTGCAGTTCAATATTTCTAAAGTACTTATGAGTACTTTGTACTGACTGATACAATAAGAAAATGTAATTTTCGTAAATTTTTCATGTTCTCTGTGTGCTCATTTAATTCTCAATAATAACCCTACTCATAGATCTTTTACCATATTTTAAGCATTATAAATTAATTACAGAAGGTAATTTGTGAAAAAAAAAAGGTATGATATATCTTATAGGACCACTACATTTAAGATATTATATGGACTCATAATTACTGCCCACAGCTTGCAAGAGGATCCACCTACTGGAGTATCTGGTGCTCCTACTGACAACAATATCATGATCTGGAATGCTGTGATATTTGGACCGCATGACACTCCGTTTGAAGATGGCACATTCAAGCTAACAATAGAATTCACAGAGGAATACCCAAACAAACCTCCAACGGTTCGATTTGTGTCGAAAATGTTCCACCCCAATGTATATGCTGACGGAGGAATCTGTTTAGACATCTTGCAAAACAGATGGAGCCCAACATATGATGTTTCAGCTATATTAACTTCTATACAGGTAAATATTTATTTTAAATCAGGAAAAACATTATATCTGGAGATATTTATGAATTGGAAATTATGTACCTACACTAACCATATTTACTGTATGACTAATATCAATCTGGGACAACAGTTATATCATTTGCATTCCTGAATATTTCACAATAATTTCTAAATTACAAACTCTTCTATTTTTGTGAATGTCCAAAATCTTCTAAGAATCCAATATTAACTGTATTTTCGTGCTTTGTAAAATAATATTCAGATTGGCAATGAAATAAATTGTCTATTTACATCTCAAAATATAAAATAGTTATAATTCCTCCTTTCATATTTTAAAAACCTAATACTGTTCAATTTATTTTGTTTCAGTCATTACTAAGTGACCCTAACCCCAATTCACCTGCAAACTCTATGGCAGCACAGCTTTATAAGGAGAACCGGCGAGAATATGAAAAACGGGTGAAAGCATGTGTAGAACAATCATTTATTGACTAGCAGGATTTGGCCTGGATCTCAATTAAATGTGGTGTACACTATACCTGCTCTGCCGGTCACCAGCCAATACCTCCTTATAAATTTCATTGGGACAACCATATAAATTATAATTACATACATCATCAGACACCAAGCTAATACTACAAAAGTATACCAGATTAATAATAAGTATGGGTTTTGGTAAACTAATTAAATTAATAATTGATAGGGAACCAAAATTTGAGTCAACAGGTAATAGATAGAAATATCTCCACATTTATACAATTTAATTATAATTGACAATATTAAACCTTACTACATACCAATAACTGTAAGAATAGAGTCAGCATTGCACTCAAATGTATCATCTCATGTGTGAAATACTTTTTTCATAGTGAACTTTAATCCTTTTGTCTTACCATAGTATATTCATGATTTATTGTAACTGTAATTATAGTTATGTTGATGAACAGAAATATTTTTCAATAGAACTTCATTGTTTTAACTTATTAGTTAAAAACATGAACTTTTATCAAAGTAATAGCACATGATAAAAAATTAACTAAGCTTTGCTTGAATAAATTCTCGAATGAGTGAAATGTCTTCTTGGGACTTGCTAAAACAAATTTTATAAATCTTTGTTCACAAAAAAATTCATTTTCTTCCTCATTTGATTGTTGCATTGTTCTAGGTAATTTTTGGAATACTTTTTCTTATTGATGAACTTTACAATAATGTAATGTATAAACTATTATTATTTGCTGGATTATTATAATTGTTAATTAAACACCCTAGTGGTATTATCAAGTGTTTACCTAAAATAGTACAAGTTTATTTTTAATTTTCAAAATTATTATCTATTGACTCCAGTAGTTTTTTTTACTAATACATAAATTGTCATTATTATTCTGCTGCACAAAATTAGGTCGAGTCTCATTCATGTATAATATAAGCGTCCCAATGGATATTTTTGAAATGTGTAGCAGTTTTCTTGTTTTCTAATAACGCTGAATGTTTAAAATGTCTGGTGTTTCATGGACATTTTTAAGTATGTGTAATATTTCGTCTTCTAGTAAAATATTATTTTCGGTTTTACAAAATGTCTTTTATTATCTATTTAAATCGCCGTCCCCGAAGAATAAAATCATAACTGCAAAAACGCAACTTTTCAGAAAAAATTATAAACATGTTTTCTTCGATTGCTCCTTTAATACTGGACGTTGACTGACGATTGTTAGCTTTTTGCATGTTCAAAAGTTATTGTTAGTGAAACACGCCTATTGATTTAAACACATATTATATAAAAAAAATAAGAAATTGGTCAAAATAAATCATCGTCCATGTTCTATAATGTCGATTATCATTTTATTCTGCATACAGCCGAGTACGAAATATGAAATGAAATGTGTTACCTAATTATTTGTTTTCATTTCATTGAACATATTACGACGATACGATACGAAGTGTTCTATTTTGTGAGCGTGACATTATTTTAAAATACTGTGTATATTATAAATATTCCAAAAGAAGGACTGTATGACATTTTAGAACAGTACTTGAGGGACCCGTTGCTTACTAAACAAGCAGAACCAATTACATATTGGACTAGGTCTACTATCTGGCCGGACTGGCTGTTTTACTTTAAAGTATTTGACGATTGTTGCAACATCTGTCCCTTCAGAACGCCTGTTTTCTTTAGCGGGAAATACTTTGACCGATAGCCGTAATAGGCTAGATCCAGTTCGTTTGTCTAAATTATTATTTTTGAAAAGCTTAAATGCAAGCAGGTGGGATCTGTAGCTTTGTAGTTTGTGTAGTGTATAAAAACTAAAATAGCCCACTAGGTATCGGGAACAGGCTCCAAACTTCAGGCGATCCAGATAAAGGAACTTCCTGAACCCTACCTGATTTCCTACTTTCTAAATTAAGTCTTTGATCCAGCTGCCTTACGACAGGCTCCTCAGGTATTTATCGAGGCTCTTAGCTATTAAGCCATTGGCTGAAACGACTATTGGCACAATGATCCCATATGTTAACAACCTCACGAGCCTAGTCAAGATACTTGACTTGCTTATCTTTCTCGGCTTTCACGAGGTTCTCGTCATGCGGGATAATTATGCATGTCAACAATAATTGCGCACCGTTCTGATCGATCCACCACTATATCAGGCTTCTTGGGTACAATTGTCCTGTCAGTGGTGATGGATTAATCCCAGTTCAGTGTGATATTGCCATTTTCGAGAACTGTGTCGAGCACATACCTAATGTCCTCGCCTGGGGAGGGCGGAGGGGTCTGTCAGACTCCAACTGACTAAAACCACACCGGTGTTCCCTTGCAATGTGCACGAATTTTGCGTCGCTCAGAACCGCCATATTAGAGCGAGGAACAGCGGTGCTATGGCACTCCCGCTCTGGTGTTCGTCGGGTACCTACTGGGTTCGATTCCCTGATCGATTACACCTCTTCCAGTTGCAGAGACATCATCATCATCATCATTTCAGCCAAAAGACGTCCACTGCTGGACATAGGCCTCCCCCAAAAAGGGGGGTTTTGCCATAATCGCCACGCTTGGCAGGCGGGTTGGCGATCGCAGTACGGTTGTTACAAAAGCACAGAGAACGCTGTTGCCCATTATCTGGTAAGTCCCTTAGTCGCCTCTTACGACACCGATGCTATTCTTTACGTCCGACACCATACAGACGTTGCAGAGACAAATGAAACAATTAGATAAGAAAAAATAGTTTATATGAAATGTGAATTCTTACAAAAGTATTAATATATAATACACCACTATTGAAATATAATAACTTCACATAATTCAATCAACTTAAAATAAATAAAATAATTTCGTTGATATTTTTATATCAATAAACGAAAGTTCTAGCAAGTAGTACCTCAGGACAGGAAATAATTTATAACTGTATTTTTTACACTTGTATTCCATACAGGTTAATTTAATACAGGTAGTGTCAACAAAGTTTAATTTAGTAAAACTTAGTCTTTTACCTTGTTTTGAGGTCTTCTTTTAATTTATAATGTAGTAATTCCATACAGACTATGGCATCTTCTGCACTGTCATGCCCATCAACTGAATTTTGTATTATCTTCTTCAAATATTCAGATGATAGGTTCCTGAGCGCTCGTTTGAATGGAGGACCCATTTTATGTGGAAACAGGACACTGGTGTCAATGACAGTGTCATGAATTAATTTAAGTACTTTACAGTCAGATTCTAAACTATGCCCTATTAATATAGTTTTACTATTGAACATTGTAAGAAGCGTGGCTTGTACATCCAGTAATGTGGTAGTTACTCCATACATTTGTTCTTCAGTTATGCCAGAATACCTAGTGTTGTAATCTATAATAGGGTGTAATGGTCTAATAAATGTCTCATACACAACATTACATTCAGAATTTATCACTGTTACTCTAGTTAAATCCAAACCATGGGTGGTGTAACACATCTCACAATCCAATGCATAAATACCATAATCATCCATATCAGTTTCTGGAGGTAGTGTCCTTACAAACCCTTTTAAATTCTCAAAGTCAACATATTCATAGACATGACTGGGAGCTACACAACAGCCATCAGATGTCCCATCTTGACCGCAGCACTGGTACTTTGCTTCACCTCGAACTCTATATTTATTATTAGGATGGTAAATGCATTCCTCCTTTGTCGCTGCAAAACCAACCTTATTGACCATATATTCTTTTTTGCATCTACAGCAAGTCCTGAAAAAGCCTTTTGGGGGTTTCTGTTTATTTTGACCATAAATGACAGCCCTGCCTTTTTGCCCACTTTCATGAGGCCTAGGAAAACCATTTTGTTTAAGTTGTTCTTCAGTTAAAATCCATTTTGCAATATTATTGTATAACTTTGCACCAACAAACTCTTTTGAGTTATCTGCATTTCTATTCTTCCCTTCTATGCTCCATGAGCCTGTTGGTTTGCCAGATGTCACTCCTGGCACTTTTTGTAATGTTGAGCAATCAGATGCTGATTTCTTTTTACCTTTGCATTCTTGCAACTCTTTTCTTAAACGACTAACTGCTAATACTGCAGAATTCTTGTATATTTGTACAGTTGAACATTTTTTACTAGTATTTAGTTCTTCATGTTGAGCTCGAGCATAAGCATCAGGTGCCGTAAGATACAGTTTTAGACATTCATCTATCATCATGTTTAGATATGTAGATCTTATATTTGCAGCTATTTTAGAGCCAAGAGGTTCTAAAACCCCTGGTCTATCGATAAACTTTTCATTTGGTACATGAGCAACTCTTTGAACTCCTTTTTTGACAGTTTGTGTGATAGTAGAACTAGTAGAAGGCTCACTCCGGGCGGAAGACTGACTTGGTGAAATTGTTTTCTTAGCATTTAATAAAGTGGAGGCATATGGCACATGAGCTATGCGGATCTTGTTACTAGTAGTTGGAGGGATGAAGTTATTTTTAACAGGTGTATTTTCACTGTTTGAAGAAACACTTGTATTTTTTGCACTATGATACTCTCGAACTTTAGCTAGCCTTTCTGCCATTGTTTGTGCCGCACTTACTTTAAAATCTGGTTTAATGGGTGGTTTTGGTGCCACTCTGATGGGTTTATCAGCTGCTCTAGATATTCTTTTCTTTCCTATGACAGTTTCTTCTTCAATTGCATCGTCCATCTTAGATGTATCTTCAATAATTTTAGGTTTTTCAATTGGAACATATTCATCAAATATTTTCTTACATTCTAAAGCAATGGCATCTTCATCAGATTCCATGTCAAACTCTTCATCAAGCAATTCCTCAGCATTGTAATCATCATTTTCAGATATGTTATTGCTTTCATTTTGCTTGCTACTCTCATGTTCTTTTTTAGATTCTTTGGAACTCTTATGGGAGGTCTTACATTCCTTGGAACTCTTACGGGAAGTCTTACGGTCTTTTTCTTTTGTTTTAGACTTATGTTTAGAATTAGAACTAAGCTTCTTTGTGTCATGATTTTTAGATGAGCTATGTTTTGAGTTCTTCGAGCTGTCAGAACTTTTAGAACTGGAATGCTTTTTCTTGTCGGATGAGTGTTTCTCTTTTTTGTCCTTGTCTTTGTCTCTACTTGAACTTTTGTGTTTTGATTTATGTTCTGAATTCTTTGCTTTGTCTTCATGTTTGGTTTTATCCTCAGACTTAGATTTGTCTTCAGATTTAGATTTATCTTCAGACTTAGATTTATCTTTCTTATCTGAGCTGCTTTTGTGATGTGACTTACTATTATGATTTTTATCTGAATCTCTTTTAATAGAACCACTTTTTTCATCATCTTTCTTATTGTCATTGCTTACGCTATTTTTAATATTAACCTTTTTTAATCCACTACACAAACTATTTTTCCTTATTTTATCATGATCAGACTTTTCTTCATGTAATATTTGATCTAAAATATCAAATTCTGGCCCCAGGTCATCCAGCCCATTGAGGTCTGAAGATAATTTCCTTTTTTTAGTACTAGGTTCGTCTTCATCACTGGAAAAACAAGGTGCAAGTGACCTTGGTGTTGGTTGATAGGTAACTGATGGAGTTTCACTTTTTGTGCTAACTTTGGCTGGTTTATATTCTAGTATTTTCTTCTTACTTGTATTTTTATCAGATGGAACATAGTTTACTTTACTAATGTTATTAGAACCTTCATTAGGAATATATTTCTGTAGTTCAGACTCAGTGCCCGGCAGGTACTTTTCAGTGGATACAGTTGATCCTGTAGGTGTATATTTGTCGCACTGCACATTTTCTGTGCTACCTGGTGTATACTTCACTGGCGGGGGAATGTATATAAAAGGTTTGGAGGACCCATTAGTATCTATGGGTCGTTGAAGAGGTAGACCTGCAGGTTTTCTTGGCGTATAGGGTACTGGAATATGTCTCTTTCTTTGTTCAAAAACATCCTCAGTAGTTTCGTCTGTGTCAGGATTGTTGATCTTTTTCAACTCGGCTATTGGTGTGGGGTTGTATGTCGCTTTGCCAACATTTGGAACAGGATTTATTAAATTGCTTTCTGGCTGTGTTGCAGCCACTGCTGGCGTTACTCCAGAGGCTTCCTTCTGTTGAAGAACCTTTTGTACTGCTGCCGATACTAGTTTCTGTAGTATCGCTCCACTTTCGATTCCATCATTTGTATTACTCTGAGATTCTTTTTTAACGTGTCGAAAATGACAATAAGGTCTTTCGCATAGACCATTATCATAAAAAGGGCAATTGTATCCTTTAAAATACCCTGTCGATGGAAGCATTCTATTTTAATTATTTTCCAATCCACAAAATAGTGAAGAACGAACCAAAAACCCGAGAAAACTACTCTACTACAGATTATAAAACAATAAAACAGATTCATTCAGTTTCTAAAATTAATACGAAATTTAAAAAATAATTATCTAGATTAAAAGCGAATTTATTTATTTAATTTGGGTGTCCTACTTGAATAATATAGACTTCTGTATGAAAAAACAAATATAAGTGCTTGAGTTGGTCTTCGATAGCCAAAAGATAGTGCAGGTGCGCCATTATCAAACACATTCTGTTCTACGCAAATAACAAAAAACCTGATGAAAAACGAAGGTTGTGTTGATCAGACAGACCCGTTGGCGTAGTGAACAGTTACACATGAAATGGTCTAAGGTGGATCCATCATCTTCAGCTGCCTTGACTTTTTTTAACTATGTTGGGCTTGGTTACCGGACAAATTGAATGCAGCTGATTAGCTGAATCTACCTGCATACCCCAATTCCTTAGTGAGACTGGTGGTCAGATTTTCGCTATCTACTCGCCATGAATGTCATTGATCATTGAAAACGTGCTTCTTTTAAACGTGCGAAGTCCCGGGATGAAGTGGTTTAACTAAACTAACAACATCGAGTATTGTGGAGCCGGCATTATGAGAACAAAATCGGACCACATGTTACCAGAAAGAAAAAATAATACGTTTACGTTTCTCTGTTATTTTTGTCGGGCTGATTTATTAAAAATTTTAATTAAAGAGGAGGTCCACATTAGTATTACGTGCTGTTTAAAGTGATGATTTTTTTTTCTATTTTAAGCCTGATACTGATGATAAAATGACCATTAGAATAAAATAGCCACAGCAAACAGCTTTAAAAAATTATGTCAGGGTTGTTCTTGCGAATACTAAGATGAAGAGAGGTGGGAAATTCAAGGCAAAGTATTTACTAATTTCTCAATACCTCGTTATAATGGACATTTTCTGTCGCTGCGAAGAACGTGTTTTCTGATACGTGCAAGTCCTAGTATGGAGTTATTTTTGAAAGTTTTACGTTGGTGCCCATCGTCATTTAGAGGGTTATCAAAACTTGTGTCAGATTTCGTAGATAGGCTAGTAAGTGTCATCGAATATTTGTATCCAGATTTTGAAGGTAAAGCTGGTTTTTCAGAGTAGTTTCAAGATGTTGGACGAGCTAGTGAAAGATTACTCTGCATACTTAAAGTTGGATGTGTTAAATGGCTTCCAAACCGTCCAGGATGTTGTTGATAATATGCTAACAAGACTCGAAGAATTAACTAGTGTGCTGCAAATGGTTAAACTGAAGAACAGTGATTGTGGCTCATCAGTTTCAGAAGATATTAGCAAATACCGGAGCGAAATAACAGCACTATCAAAGAAAATAGTAACTCTAATCCATGTAATACATAAACTTCAAAACAATGTAGATCAGCTAGAGAAACAAGTGGAAAAAGCAGAAGCTGATTTTGGTGTAAACAATGATAACAGAATAAAGAGTTTTCTAAAACCTTTCCTCAAAAGAAACAAAGAAATTGTTTCAACAAGTACTCCAATACAGCCTTACCAGAAATTAGTTTTTGAAAGTGTTTCAGATAATTTTGAAGATGGAAAGCCATAAAAAGATAGGTTAATATTCTGTATTTGTATTGTTTCAACAAGTACTCCAATACAGCCTTACCAGAAATTAGTTTTTGAAAGTGTTTCAGATAATTTTGAAGATGGAAAGCCATAAAAAGATAGGTTAATATTCTGTATTTTTATACATGTGGGAAATATGGATTTAAATGTAAATTGATTACCCTGTAAATACAAATGTTGTGTACATACGCTATTATTATATACATAATATTTTTAATTAATCTCAAGGGTTATTATGGTGCTTTTAAGCTACAAACAAATGAGCCATCTATATTCAGATTTTTACTGCAATATAGGTTATTCTTAGTTCAATAAAAATGTTTTTTTAATAGGGCTTGGGTAAACCTTTATTATTATCATATTTTGTGAAAAGTGCACAGGGTTGTTTTAACTTAAAAACAAAGTTTCTATGATACCTAGAACTTTATTGAGTGCTCATTGGAATTACAAAATTAAATCTTACAAACATACAGCAGCTAAGCACATTTAATGGCTCAAATCATAAACTACATTTTCTGCAAAAGGAAGTTCTTACTTAGTTTACCTGTTCTAGAAAAAAATAAATTAACATAATAACTAGGCAGGTTAACCTAGGAACTATGAATTGTAAAGAAAAACTTATTAACTATGTGCAAGTGGTGCAAAAACATAAACATGCCCAATGCTAATATTCAAGCAGCTCATAAATTTTAAAACATTGTTAGCTATACAGCTTCTTTATAACCATATCTAAACAGTACAAAACTTAATCATAATGGAACAGATAGTCTGTTTGTTGACATTCCTTAAAATACACATACTATTAATTCTTATGTTATATTATTATTAAACCTTGTTAACTAAAATTAACCCTTTTATTTGCCTGTTGATCCAAACCCTCCTTCTGCTCGTTTAGTTTCGGACAAATTGGTGACTTCTTTTAGGACTGGATAGTAGATTCTTTCACAAATCAGTTGGGCAATCCTATCACCCTTCTTGACTACAAAGTCTTGGTCAGAATGATTGAAGATAACTACGCCCACATTGCCCCTGTAATCTTCATCTATGACACCAGCTGTAACAAAATTTTATCAATGATACCTGTTTCCCACATAATTATATAGTAGTTTCCATGTTATTTACATAATTTAAATGTCTCAAGGTCTTGGTGACCTTAGCTATAGACCGGTTTTATTTACATTCAAGATTCCACACCTTGTTACAAAATATATTTTATAATAGACTTAAAATAGTGAATATGCTCAATGTTATCATTAGTTAATGAGTGCAGCAACATGACATGCCCTATGGAGTATGGAGCATCATCTTTTTTAGATTTTCTAATCTGACTAGTTGCAGAAAATTGAATTTGGTCTTATGGAACACGAAAAATTAAAAAAAAATATCTCCAACCGCCCTTAAAAGTATTAGATTATCCCTTTTGCCAAAGTTCTAGATGTATCCGGCATGCATTGCAATGCACTTTTTCCTACCTACCTCCTACCCTACCTACCCACTACTGGCCTACCTACCTAAAAACCTACAAGGTTTTAGAAAACATTTATATCATTCTCAAGTTATGGCATGACTAAGGGAAATAGGTATTCATTTTTATATACATAATATAGATAACTATTTCAGAGTTGTGAAAAAAATAGTTGCATGTACTTTTTTGACTAGATGATATCTACCAACTAAATATACTACTTGTTTACTTATATTTAGACGGTAGACTTAAAAAGAAATGTATTGAAATGCAACAAAACTTGCTACAAACACATGTGAAAGGATTGTCAAACCTGTGGTTAAACTTAGCTGCATTGTTGTATTTAGGAAAAACTTGACATGGTATTGTTTTATCATTTGTATGATATGATTTTGCTGATAAAACAAATTTATTTCAACTTTGTTATAATAATTTGAGTCATTTTTTGAAAAAAATAAAGCAATTTTCATTGTATTTGCTATTGCTTTTCTGAAATATTTGAATGGCAGTATAGGGCTAAAAGTAGGTTTGAATAGTTTTTCGTGTTTCTGATGATCAAATGCAATTTGACGCTACACCCCAATGCCCAGTATCACACTGGTAACAATGGCCTACAATGTTATAGAGGGAATCAAACAAATATAGATCATATAAATGATTACAAATTATACCTGTTTGTGACAATACTAGAAGTATTTGGCTAAGTATCACAACATTATAATTAACCCATTTACGCCCAATTATAAAGTAGCCGCAAGAAAGAGCTTTTCTATGGCAAACAGTGCATCGTAGTTGTTTTGTGCAGTTGTTTCTGTGGAAAGTGACCTAAGTTATCAAATAGCAAACTGGGCACTGGAGATGCTGTTGCCCGAGAAGGTCAATCACTATCCGTAAGCAATCACAAGCAATGCTACGTCGGAACTGTAGCTGGTCGAATTTGATATCGTTACAAAGCATATGTAAACGCCAGGAATTGCTAATTGATAAATCAAAAATGTACGTAAATAACACCAGTTTTTGCCACGTACGATACTTTCAACGAAATCGACTGGTTGGATTGATCAACTCCGCCCATTTTGATAAATACTTGCGGAATGTTTACAGCAATTTTCTTCTTCTCAGGCGTGCTCCAACGCTTCACTTTGCCCAACGGCAGATTATCTATCATTATTAGTTCCCATTGTCCAGCCAGCGAACAAACAATATTTGATTGACCGTGTTGAACCGGTAATCAAAGTCAGCACGGTTTTCTTTCTCATCTCCTTCACGCGTACGAGAGGACACTTGCTGGTTCTTCCCTTGCGAACCGTGCTAGTGGCGCGGTAGCCAGATTTCCATAAGCCTCGTAATAATGTAAAGCTAGTGAAAAAGTTATCGAAGAACACAATATGGTCTTTAGGATTAGTATTGAGCTGATTCAACAAGAATCTTACTACTCTTGTACGAGTACCTAACGGCTCATTGTAGGCAACCTGCGATTTGCCACTGTATGTATCAAAGGCGTTACTATAGCCGTCAACACTAGCAAGCATCCTAGTTTTGTATCCAAAGCATACTGGCTTGCCTCGAATGAATTGCTTGGATGGATGACAACCAAAGCTCTTCATCAGAACGTTTCCATTGCTCTTCGTATTTGTTTCCAAAACCTGGAAATTTCTTGGGATATCCCTTGGCATAACATTGGTAATAATATTACCATTATCACCTTCTTCAACAGTCAGGATAATTGGTTCTGGAGGAAGTGCTTCAGGGTCAATTCAGCATCTGAGTCCTCATCTCCAAAAAAATATCAAGGGCTTCCTGGACTCCATGGTACTTGTTACTTGCTGCAAAAATACGTCTTGGCATGGTTTTCTGTCTAAAAGAATGCTGCAAAAAAAGGGAATATTTTGCCCCTTATGTGCCCATTGTCCCCAACTGGGGACATCAATATAAAAACGTAGTTCACGACTCAGAAAACCTCATATTTCATAAAATATATTTTTTATTATAAAGTTAACAATGAGTACATAAAGGCTATGTAAAAAACTTGTGATTCATTTACGTAAACACATGAAAAATAGCTACTTACATTTGGTAGTTACTGCAACCCAGTAATTTAGTTTTTCCCAGGCGCTAAAATACCCTTTATGAATGAAATTAACAAAAGCATTTGATTTAAAACGTAAGACACACTAATAACCTGCATAATAACGTAAATAAACTAAACTTATCATGTCAATAAAAAAAGTTGAGGGTAGATTTAAAGGTGTGCCCAATTAAGGACGGCGGGCGTAAATGGGTTAAGATTGGTTGGTAAGGTATCTTTAAACTGCCTACTACAAGAAAATACCTAAATGATTGATTATGTGTTTTCTGATAAAATTACAAACTTTATGAAGAAGTACCTGAGCGACCGAGCTCTGTATGTGAAACGGAGTTTTCCCAGATGTGAGACCTAGCTAAATTGATTTTTCATCTATGCAAATTGCGCACACTTGATATGATAAGTGCAAGTATTTAAGAACCAATATTCATACATGTATTCTATAGCTGCTATAAAAAGTTTCTGAGCATGTTGTTTGGTGCACAAATAATGCTGAAATAATTGCATTTATTTTATCAAACGAAAACAGATATACAATGATAGGAATTGACATGTCAAATTACTGATTAAATTTTTAAGATAATTATTTCATGCATCATATGATAAATGCAATAAGGATTTACAACAGCAGTTTGTTCATGTACAAACAAAAACAAACCATGTTGTTATTTTATGAAACAATTGAATGATTAATTTCAATGTTTTTGTCATCTAACAGTACACTTTCAGGCAACATAACTGTAGAATTTGGATTATTGATTCTAACAAGAAGTAAATTACACGTAACTTCACGTAAGTCACTTTAGCACATCACAGAGAGTGGTTTTTCATATGGCATAAGAGCTTTAACCGTAAATCATAACCTATCTTTACCAGAATTGTCAAAAGGCAGGCATGTGATACTCACCTCCTACATCAATGAAGTTTTTAACGGCTAGTCCTGATCTAGGGGCTACTCTGCCGTAGCAACCAGATGGCAGTTCGATTTGCAGATCGGTCTTCACTAGTTCCTTGCCGCGTGCTGGTACTACGTAGTCATAGGCACTAGAACAGAAAGAATGTTAGAACTAGGGAACACATCAACTATACCCAGCAGCCTAATATAAATAATCACCTCTTCAGATCAAATCCCGCAGCTTTTTCAGAACCTTTCATAGGTGGAAACGCATTGTCACTCAAACGTGTAAATTTTAGTTCAGTTTCTAGACCGGAAGACATTTTAGTTGAACTAAATAGAATTCGCTGAATTAACCGTGAAATTTTGAAAAGCGATAAGCCAGATATTTCAAGAAGAAAATGTTAAAATGGAAAGAGGCAATGTGAAGTGCCGGTGAGCAATACCGATAAAACAAGAGAAAACCGGAAACCCGCCAGATTTGACGTTTGTGACGTTTGTTGGCGCGAAACTTAGTTTATTGTTGCCCACCGCTAAAAACATAAAACATTTTTATGTAGAGTGCGTAGGTTTTTGTGGCAGTTGAATGACATAGCCAGCGGGCCCTGTAATGCCGCTGTTGGTGTTGGTTGGATTTGTATTTTAGTTTGAGACGTGAGACGGTGGCGAGACGGTGCCGAGGCAACACACAAGACCACACTGCGTGTTGACTAGACACTACAACACACGTAACTTGTATTCTACTCACTTTTAGTCAGTCAGGCTCAGGGTACTAATGTAATCGGAAAATAGTAGTAGAAAACTTATGGCAGCGCTTCTTGTTCCTTTTTTTCTTATCCACACACATCACATCCACATTTGTCCGGAAAAAATATATAAGACAGTGGCGAAAAAGAGAACTAATCACGTGAAATTTACTGAATTGGACAGGTTTTTGATATCATCCTTCAGAAATATCTCCGACATTATTTAGAGCCTACATCTGCCTATCCTTTTTCTAACTATTGGAGTAGGCTTCCAGTCTAACCGGATGTAGGTCAATACAAGTATGTTACATGGAGTGATTGTCTATCTGACAGTTCCCAGTTCATGTCTACAACGCAGTTACTGGTAAGACTGGTTGTCAGGCTTTTGTCTTCCAGACTAACGACTGTCAAAGATCTACAAATGATAACCAAGGCCAACAAGCTACGGAGGAAACGTGGAACTTTATGGATGGTCACCCATCTATGAACTGACCTTGGCAAGCGCTTCTTAACCCTGAAAGTTGACTCGTGTGGATGCTATTGTTTACTTACGAGCACCTCTTTATATAATTTAGATTAATGCTGTTAATTAACACAACTTTCTGGAGGATTGCCTCAGAAAGCACGTTAAGCCGTCGGTCCCGGCTGTTATTTGTAAATCTTTGACAGTCGTTACGAGTAGTCAGAAGCCAAGTCTGACATCCAGTCTTCCTAAGGGGTATCGTATTACTCAGTTACTGGGTTGTGGAGCTGCATCCGGTTACACTGGAAGCCGACTCCAAGATAGTTCGGAAAAAGGCTGGGCAGAATCATCATCAGATGATTCATCTCCCTCTGTCTAAAAACGTTAATTTGATTGCTGGGCTCTACCCGAGGCCCGATGGTATTAAAAATGTTTTGGAATCGCAAATAAATTATTTCAAAAGCCTCATGCACTTCATTTGAAAGTTATTGAGCAATGTAACATAATTTAACGCATAGACTGAACGCCTCCACAACAAGATGTGATATCTGGTGGGAGCAACTTATCCCCCTGACAATTTCTTCGAACCATCCGGTCATCGTATAACCGTGGCCGACTTGTATATCTGTTCGAGCTCAAGGGACTTAAATTGACTCAAGTTCACAGATGGATTCATTTCATGGGCGACAAATATATCAAGTGCATGTGCAGCGGGCGTCTCCACACAAACAATGTAGGCATGTAGGTAGACAGCACGTTTAGTTTACTTTAGTTATTTCCACAGCGTGATGTCGTACGGTATTCTCTTGTGGGGCAATGCCGCCGATATTCAGACAATATTTGTTTTGCAAAAAAGGGCAATTCGTTCAATTTATAAATTAAGTCCCAGATACTCCCTCAGAGAAAAATTTAAAGAGATTAATATTCTTACTGTGCCCTCTCAATTTATTTATGAAAACCTTTTGTACGCACATAAAAACATCAATTTGTTTAAAAAATACAGTGATATCCACAACATAAATACGAGGAACAAACACAAATTTGTTGTTCCTGCAACGAGGCTCAAAAAATTAGGTTCCCTATCCATTTGCATAACATTTTAAGACCTAATATAACTTAGCATAATTTTGTTTAGCATAATTATATTTTCGCATAATATAATTACACATAACAGCTTACGCATAATTTTTTTAAGCATAATTTCTCTAACCATAATAATGATTAAGCATAATATTCTAAAGCATAAAGTTCTTAAGCATAACTTTTTTAAGCATAATATCCTAAATCATATTTTTTTTACGCTTGCGTTTATGTTTGCTTGCGTGCTGCATGCAGAATACAAAAAGTATGCAGCATGTAAACAAGCATGCAGCATGCAAGCAAGCATGCAGCATGCAAGCAAGCATGCAGCATTCAAGCAAGTATGCAACATGCAGCAGGCAGGGTTTCTGTCACGGCTCCGGCGCTGCGGGCTTCCGGCGGCCCCACACGTGCTAATCGTCGCAGACGGCTTTCACTCACCACCGCAGCTTCGGCTTGTTGGCCGGCTTTGCCGGCCAGCCTCAGCCACGGCGGCTCGCTAGCAGCCGCCTGCTCCTCAGCCCGCGGGCCGCCTCGTCCCTCCGCGCCTACGCGATTTTAAATTACACTCTAGGGGTAGGACAAACAAGACTACGTGGAGTCGGTTTTGCAGCAATTCGGTTCTGTCACTAACTTTTGTTGCACAGCATATTAAATTTTTAACCAACAATATTATTTAATTGTTACAGAAACTATAGCAAATTGGTTTGATTAGAATTATGTATGGGGCACTACAAGTTCACGACCACCATTTCCACCCAAAGTCTCACAACATCTAATATATTCTTCAGATAAAAGTTATCTCGCGATTGAAAAATCGATTAAGTTACATAATGTTATGTATAATAAATCATTTGCATGAAAATTGTTTTTTTTATTTATATTAATTTTATGCCTAAATATTATTATGCTAATAGTCATTAGGCTTACTAACGTTATGCGAATCAAATTTATGCTAAAACAAATTAGTCTTTAAGATGATTATGCCAACATAAAATGTATGCGTAAAAAAATTATGCCGAAGTATTATTATGCCAAAACAAATTGTGCCAAAATCGTTATGCCGAAGTATATTAGGACAAAGAATATTATGCGAAAAGAAGGGATCCCAAAAAGTTTATGTTGATTCCTTTGTTTATTTTTAATTCCTTTATTTTATTTTATACACTGTGATATTTTTTATTTTATATTTTACCTTATTTTTTACATTATTTTTTATTATTTTAGGTGACATTTACCGATTTGACATGAATACTTATTGAGATAAATAATATTTGATTATTTTTTTATTTTTTATTATTTTGATGTGACATTTACTGATTTTACATTATTGATATTCGTGATTTTTTAAAATTCATTTCGTTAATTATTATTAATTACATTTGATTATTGTGAATGTGAGGACCATGTAGGTCACATTTTATTTTTTCTTAATTTATTGATCTTCTCCCACCACTATCTGGCAGTTTGAGTACTTTAAGCGACCTACCCAAATGTCCTTTCTTTGGTATTGTTCGTCGTTTCGTTGAGCTCCTTGAGTTATAAATCGAGCTACACGATAACTGACAAATGCTTGCTCTGACTGGACAGGTCCACTCAAATCTGTGTGGTTCTTTCTTCAAAAGACCATTTCAGACACGTATCTGCATAGTCCTCATGTGAGTTTGCCAAGATTTTGTCTGGACCGTAAAAGAGACTGTGACCTCTGAGTTTGTTTCGGCTGTTTCTTCTCAGAGTAGTCAGGTACGAAACACCCACCTAGTTTAAAAAAAATTGACGTGTAAAAGTGTTTGTAAAAACCTACTTGTAAAATAAACATCATTTATCATTTAGGCCTGCACCTACAACCTACCAACCTGCAATGTGCGCTGCATGCCCTGTACCTTGATTACCATTTTGACCTTTTATCCTTTTAAAAGAGTGTCCATGGAGTTTATTTATTTATTTAAACTTCATGTACATAGGTGGTACATCGGCGGACTTAATGCCACAAGGCATTCTCTACCAGTCAACTTAAGTACAATAAAAAAAAAGAAAAATACCATTTCATTTGAGTTTCTTGCCTATTCTTTTCCATAGAGATCTACGCTTTGGAATGGGAACTACAGCACTTTCACAGCTATTATGTCTTGTGCCTGGGACTGAAGCTTAATTTTTATTGTTATTCAACTATTCAAAAGTGCCTGTAACTGGCCTACATGAAAAAAAATTGATTTGACCACGCCAGGGAGTAGTCCGGGGAATTTACGCCGAATATTAGGCTAACTTTGCATTATAGTCCGGGGCTTTTAGATTTGAACCCTGCATTAAATATAAACAGCGCTTTTTTTCTTGAATCGTATACTTGACCTTAGCTCTCCAAATAATAAAAAAAAATTAAACATTTTCCGAGACCGGATCAAGCTGAAAAAGACGAAAACACGTTTTTGTGAATAAAAACATGGAAAAAAAAGTTAACAGGACAAATTTAGTTACTTTAGGTAAAGAATTGGTGACAGTAATATATTTTTTCAGAATTAAACATTTTCGTCCACGGAAATTGCGGTAAAAAAACATTTACGAAATTTTTGGATTGTACTTAAGGCAAAAATATAAACAGCGGTTTTTTTACATAAAATAACTTAAATTAATATATTACACCGCCAATAAACAAAATTAAACAAATTGTACTACCGGAAGTTATTATTACCAGTTTTTTAACAATAGCGGTTGAGGCAAAAAGGTAACAGGGTTTAATTTAGTTTAACTTTCATCTTAAGGCTATTTCTAACCTATTTACACGAAAATTAAACACTTTAAAGCAAATCGTGAAAAAAAAATCAATTAATGTTTACGTAAAATACGTCTGCAAACTTTATTCTTGTATTTAGCGCAGCACTTTCATAGAAATTTGATCTTTCCGTAATAGAAATAAGGTGTACAATCGCGTAACTCAATAAAACACCGACTCAAACAACAACACAGTCATACGCACACAATGAACGCAGCGCTTATCTTGTTTACGCACACTAGCACACGCCGTACGCCGCACGCTGCTTAGCGCTGACACCGTGCATCGTAATTTAATTTTTACTTTGACAATATTAATTATCGCTCTAATTTGTTTAATTTTGGGGGATTAAGGTTTGGATTTATATATTTCTCATTATTAAATGAATTTAAATCCTGTTACATTTTTGCCGTAAGTAGTATTTAAGATTTTTTGATTTTCTTGATTTTCTGTGAAGTCCGGAGCAGAATTTGTTTAATTTTCATAATAATAGTTAGACATGGTGATCTAAATCATTTTAGCACTATTTTTGTCCTGTTAATATTTTTGCCTTAAGTACGAAGTCAAATTATAAGATTTTTTTAAAAAAACGAGTGTTCCGTGGACGAAAATGTTTAATTTTCTGATCTACTTGTAGTACTCAATCTCTTCTACAAATACTCCAAATAAACATACCTGTTTATATTTTTTTCCACCAAGTTATATACATATTAGTCGTTTTCTTAAAAAAAACATATACGCGGAGGTGAACTTTTCGCGGGATACAGCTTAATATACTCTCCTGTCCATACCCTACACATTCAATGAAAAAAATCGCTGTTTTTAATTAATGCAAAGTTAGCCTAATTTTCGGCGTAAATTCCCCGGACTATTAATTAAAAACAGCGATTTTTTTCATTGAATGTGTAGGGTATGGACAGGAGAGTATATTTAGCTGTATTCCGCGAAAAGTTCACCTCCGCTTATATGTTTTTTTTAAGAAAACGTCTAATATGTATTTAACTTGGTGGAAAAAAATATAAACAGGTATGTTTATTTGGAGTATTTGTAGAACAGATTGAGTACTACAAGTAGGTCAGAAAATTAAATATTTTCGTCCACGGAACATTCGTTTTTAAAAAAAAAAACTTATAATTTGACTTCGTACTTAAGGCAAAAATATAAACAGGACAAAAATAGTGCTAAAATGATTTATATCACCATGTCTAACTATTATTATGAAAATTAAACAAATTCTGCTCCGGACTTCACAGAAAATCAAGAAAATCAAAAAATCTTAAATACTACTTACGGCAAAAATGTAACAGGATTTAAATTCATTTAATAATGAGAAATATATAAATCCAAACCTTACTCCCCCAAAATTAAACAAATTAGAGCGATAATTAATATTGTCAAAGTAAAAATTAAATTACGATGCACGGTGTCAGCGCTAAGCAGCGTGCGGCGTACGGCGTGTGCTAGTGTGCGTAAACAAGATAAGCGCTGCGTTCATTGTGTGCGAATGACTGTGTGTTGTTTGAGAGTCGGTGTTTTATTGTGTTACGCTATTGTACACCTTATTTCTATTTCGGAAAGATCAAATTCCTATGAAAGTGCTGCGCCAAATACAAGACTAAAGTTTGCAGACGTATTTTACGTAAACATTAATTGATTTTTTTTCACGATTTGCTTTAAAGTGTTTAATTTTCGTGTAAATAGGTTAGAAATAGCCTTTAGATGAAAGTTAAACTAAATTAAACCCTGTTACGTTTTTGCCTCAACCGCTATTGTAAAAAAACTGGTAATAATAACTTCCGGTAGTACAATTTGTTTAATTTTGTTTATTGGCGGTGTAATATATTAATAGTTATTTTATGTAAAAAAACCGCTGTTTATATTTTTGCCTTAAGTACAATCCAAAAATTTCGTAAATGTTTTTTTACGGTAATTTCCGTGGACGAAAATGTTTAATTCTGAAAAAATATGTTACTGTCACCTATTCTTTACCTATAGTAACTAAATTTGTCCTGTTAACTTTTTTTCCCATGTTTTTATTCACAAAAACGCGTTTTCGTCTTTTTCAGCTTGATCCGGTCTCGGAAAATGTTTAATTTTTTTTTATTATTTGAAGAGCTAAGGTCAAGTACACGATTCAAGAAAAAAATCGCTGTTTATATTTAATGCAGGGTTCAAATCTAAAAGCCCCGGACTAGAGGGGGATTCCCGTACCTATGCTTGCAGTTTACAGCATAATAGGCTGTAACTGTGATCTAGTTAGACCTAGCTAGCAGTATCTAAGGCTGAATGTATGGTATAGGTAACATCCATCAGTTTGGGGGCCGAATCAAAAATATGATTAATTAAGGACTTTCTCCTCTCCGTTTTAGTTCAACATTCCAGAACCTGTTTACCTGTCTGTTGCATAAAGGAATAAATATGTCACGTACCTTTTACTTTCAAGTACAATGGTTTGGCTTCCCAGGGACTGGCGGAGTGTCCTTCGGTATGTTTGCTTAAAGCCAAAAGATTATTTGAAAGCACTTACTTTTATAAAATAGATAGATCCACATCACCTCTCTTTTTGGGATCCAATTCTGCCTCTCGAGCACTATGTTAAGAAAGAACCTAATAAGGTACTTATTACCCTATATTGAAGCGAGTGAATGTTAAAAAATAGCGCAGGTAAAACCTAGCTCTAAGTCTTTTGATTTAAATTAATAAGATAAATGTAGGTGGATCAAGAACGTGGAGCTTGCTTGGCATAAGCAAAGAGAAGTCTATACCCTGCCGTGAGTGAAGTCAGGCTGCGGAAGATGAATGAGGTGGAGCAGCAACCGGAAATAAAATTAGCCATCAAAAATTATATTGATCCCTAACCTACTCATTTCGCTATATCATGCACCCTAAAGACAACTCGGTGACCAGCACAACCTTAGTATTATTTCAACTGACAAGGTGACTGCAATTCAACTACTAACTCTTAAATGTGGGTACAGTAACAAGCACTAAACAAACTCAAAAGCGACTTTAGCATCGAATGATGATTGCATCTTTGAGATAAGACTAAAACCTAATTCAGAATACGATGGGTTTCAAAGTACCATGTTCGTAACAAGATAAAATTGCGTTCAAAACAATTATGAAAATCGCTTAGAAGTCGCTAAGTGTAAACATCACGTGACCGTACATTCATACAATACAGAAGCCAACACTGATAATCGTCTATAGAGGGTGTAACGGAAAGGATATATTCATACTTAAGGGTGTAAAATTATTCGGGGGGCAACCAGTGGCCCCCGGCCACCGTAGGCGCGGGCCTGTGGACGGTGAGTAATGGGCTAGCTCACCGTCCGTCCGTCTTATGACGACAGACCGTGCCGACGGCGCGTTCGTGTTCCACGCGCGCCTCAAGAAGATGTCAGTAAATCGGAAGGGGTCCGAGAGGGCCGATGCCTGCCAGGGCTGCGGGTTGTTCGAAAGAGATACCGTGCCCCTGGAACACAAAGGGCTAAGAAGGAACATGGATGGGTTTTAGTCAGTCAAGTCTGACACTCCCTTCCGCTCCGCCCAGAGCGGAAGAAGTCATTTGATGATTTGCCATACAAAAAAAAGGGTGTAAAATTATCTGCTGCCCCATACAAAATTTCAATACCTATTCGACCCAAATGTATGGGGCAGCTGATATTTTTTTCACTATTACGATGTTTCTCCGATGGAGAAACATGTTCAGTTTGATGGTCTGTAGCACACCCTTAAGTATGTATATACCGCTTTCGTTACACCCTGTATATCGATTCCGACGTCTACTAAGTATCTATAGAACGACGAGTCGTCGTTCTATAGATACATAGATTCATTAGTATTAGATCAATAGCATTCATTAGTACATAGTTCTTGACGTTAGGTAGGTCGTTCTGAACGACCTACCTAACGTCAAGAACTATGTACTAAAATGATTAAATGCAGGTACCTATTCCTTTATTATGGGATACTACAAAACATCTAATTGTACTGTTTTGAAATAAAAATGAATTTATTATCCTACATAACGTAGAGATATAAAAAAACGAGGCCAAGTGCGAGTTAGAATCTCACACGTAGGGTTCCGTAGCACCAATAAACAATATAAGTATTAACAATATTTTTAATTTTATGTAAATTTACACTCGACAACAAAACTAAATTTGTTTTTCATAGATTGTTAATGAAAAACAAAGTTACTGCTGCAGTTTGACGAAAAAAAAACAATTCTCAAAAACTAAATAACAAATCTTATTCAAACCAATTTTCGTTGAATGTTCTACAAAACCTATTTTTTTTTTTCAGAATTTTCTTCCTCTTAGAAATTTTTAGAAATGAGGGGCAGATTTTTAAGACGAAGCAAATTTAACATCATCCATTAATTTAAAAACCGGCCAAGTGCGAGTCGGATTCGCGCACGAAGGGTTCCGTACCATTATTTATAAAAACGAAAAAAAAAAAAATTTTGTATGGGAATTATATATTTTTCCCATACAAAAAATTTTTAACCCCCTTAAATATTTTTTTTTTCTGTTTTTGTTTGTTTTGTTGTTTTTTTTTATTATTTGTTGTTATAGCGTCAACAGAATTACATAATCTGTAGAAATTTCAACTGGCTAACTATCACGGTTCATGAGATACAGCCTGGTGACAGACGGACGGACGGACAGCGAAGTCTCAGTAATAGGGTCCCGTTTGACCCTTTGGGTACGGAACCCTAAAAAAGGTATCTATAGAACCTCGACATACTTTTAAAGATCTATCGATAGGCACACAGTTATACCTAGATTTTTATTTTCAGCCTTCAGTTACACGTTTGAAGGGCAACCAGTATTTTTTTAAATCGTGATTTAACATCACATTTGTGTAGCGGTACATACAAAGAAGACACCTGCTCTCCTTTCAACTGTGTGGTAACAACGGTCTCGGAGAAAATTGGATGTGACAGACACACGGACAGGACGAATCTAAAAGGGTTCATTTTCCGGGTTCTAAAAAAAAATCCCACATAATCCTAAGGTACTACCTAATCACTTAGGGTCAATCAACTCACAGATTGGAAGAATACCTTTAATTAGAGTAGGGACGTTACACAAAGCTATAAAAAACTTTGTCCAAACGTCTCTCCCTACAATATCGTTGACCTTACTTTATTAATTTATTTAAAACACAATATCATCGGTCGGGTCGGCTGCATATTAACTTGTGTAAATAACTTTAAAGCAACTCATGAGTCATTTTTTACCTACTCCTAATTCCTTAGTATGCGACCCAAAGAATACAAAAAATTCTACCTGCTACAAAAGAGGTCTCAGATTTGGGCACAATACGGATAGCAAGCGGGTGATCTACAGCGATTATCTCCTTCCAAACCTGGCCCTTTGAAAATGTCGAACAACGACAGCGGGAGTCACGTCGATCAATATTTTGTTACAAGCTATACGGAAGTTTGCATTATAATTCTATACCGCTCAAATTTGAATCACCTCCGGAACATTTCCGCCTATAATCGTGAAATACAAAACCGCAACGATGTAAAACATCCACTAAAAAAAATGTCCGAAGTGCGTGTGAGATTAGTGATTTACTGTGATTCATTCGGTGAGCCCCCAAGAAGGGGAGTTTGTCCATTTTTATATTTCCAGCGTGTCCCTCGCGAGCGCGACATGCGCGTCGTGTCTCCGCCAGTCTTGCTACCACAGTTTCACGCACGTACACCAGCGCAATGTAACTGATGTAAATATTACTCCTACCATAATATTTACACGCGGATTGTTATTTTCAAAACATCAACAAATAGTGAAAGTGTTGTTAATATGAATTCAAGTGAAAAAAAGTGAGTTTTAAGTGTTAATTACTGAGAATTGTGACTGTGAATTGTTTCGCTTCGATCCAAGTCTAAGGAAATGCCGCCGTACTCAATGCGCCTATTTCAGGAAGCGTTTCAGCAAGGAACTTTTCGTTCTCATAACTTACGCTAGAGGTCAGTATAAAACTTAGCCGCTAAAAGTAAAAGTTTTTCAGTCATATTTTATTTAAAAACCATAAGTTTATCTGTAGCTATAAGTGTCTAGGGTTCAAACACCGACAAGCTTCCCTCTTTATCAGCCCTTCTCCGCCCTTTACGCATGATCGACCGGTAGTTTTGGGGTTCACGTTCGGTGTAGGGTAGGGTGCGGGTCTATGGGTATACGCGTATGTATATATTGTATAGTCACCCATAGCTATAATACGACAGCATTATGCGCCATTGAACTATGGAAAATTGAAGCTTTAAACTTAAATTGAATGTTACGTTGAAGGGTGCCAATGTGCATGTCTGGTGTTTTGTCCTAGTAAAACTTTAAAAGTAAGTAAGTAGTAGTTGATATTAATAGTTAATTAAAATATATTTAATCTTGATTCGGTACCTACCTACATAAGCGTTTGTAAAATATTTTTCCACTCAATGAATCTTTATGTCAAATAGTTTCGTTGTAGGTCTAAGAGCATTTAATAAGTACCAGGTTCAATTCTCATGAATAAAAAATAAACATTACGGCTGCTACTGTTTGCTGCTTCTTAATCTTCTAATGAACCAAACCATTAACTTCGACATCATTTTTATGAGATTTTTTGAATGACCTTTGGGCTCTACCTAAAAAACACAACCAACACCTTAGACTGCGAGTAAAGGTAAAGAAAATAAAAACAACAAAAAAAACCTGCTCTATGTAGAGACTCAAACCGAATTACTTAAAAAAAGTCGTTGATAAAAACATTAACAAAGACTGTCTGCGGATTGTTTTGTAGTACCTTTCTATTTTATGAATGACCTCTCGGCCATTACAGTACAGATTAGCATTATAAACGCGGGAACATGTCCGTATCTTTCATAACCCTTCCGTAAAATCCAATGTTCAACACTATAATATAGGTACCTACTTAAATAATTGCAGTTCTACATTAACTCGAGAGTACGTAGATATCTACATCTACTTACTGCAACGAATGAATCTTAGAACCATAAGGAATACCAATGCCAATAAAAAAGATGGGATGGGGCTATAAATAGTGACTGCTTTGAATTAAAATGTCGCAAATAAAAGGCCCCAGAAGGCAGATGTTCCATTCCAAATGTTCTCAAAACTCGCTCTACATTAATTCATCAATGATGTCTTATATATACTTCAGGCATCCCAACAATGTTAATAGATGCCTTTTACAATCAATATAAAACCAGTAACATTGGAAAGGAGTAAATGCCACCGTTGTGTACCGACCCGTTTGCGCAGTTCATAATAGATCATAAGTCGTAAGCAGAACATAACTTTTTTATTGACGAAAAATGAGTGAAACGCCTCTATGTATAGATAGAGTAGCGAGGTAACGAGTGTACTGTAGCGAGCGACATGTTTGTTTTCATACCGGTCCGAATTAACGTCGCGATTGGTTCAAAATCCATAACTGGCCTCCGAGAGCCAGGTGTCGTTCACACCGCGGCCTCGCGCCTCGTCTCGTTAATCACTCGTGTACGCTATTGTTAAAGCGCGGCGAACAGCCATCTTTGTCAAATTACGGCGATTCAATTTTAATAATTAAATTTGTTTAGTGATAAAACAAATAATCAAATGGAACAAAACGCAGTGATACCGACGCGTAGTGTTGTAGAATCGGGAGTATCGTTACATTCTCTTTTGTTTCACTAGTAGCTGACGCTTAGTTGAATGGAAGCGATACGACTACGGCGTTAACAACCAGTCGACCATTAAAAATGATGGATGATGTCGTCTTTTGCAAAAAACAGTGATAAGTGATGGTTTTAGTGAATAATGTGAAGGGTGATGTTAGTGTTTATGTTTGAGCGTACATGCGATGAGAACTGCGTCGTAATTTGTTATACACATTGCATAAATGAGTGAAATGGCGTTGCGGAGCGCGCGGGCCCGAGCATGCGCGCCAGTTTCCTCACAATCGCTAGGAACGCACTGAGTGTTCTTCGTTTACGTGCACATCAAAATGGGAAGGTCGAGATTCCCAGGGAAACCACTCAAATTCCAAAACAGAAAACGTATTAGTGTTTTATCGGGAGCTGTTTACCATGAGACTGCTCCAGAGAATCACCCGCCAGCGCGCGGTTCTACGACCAATGATTTTGCTGGGGACCAAGAGGTAAAGCATATTTGCAGTGATTTCTCCATGTTTTCTCGTATGTTTTATTAAAATATGAGTGTACACACGGATATGTTGTGTTTACGTAATAACTAGTAGCATTCGAGGCGATAATCGCATAGGTAGAGCGTCAAGTATGTATCTACGTACTTTGACATTTGCGTGTTCCATTACATGTCAACAAAATGTAAAATGTAGAGTTTAGAATTTGTCTCGTTATATTTATGATTGGCAATATGAGAATTACTTACACTGCTGAAACACATTCGAAATTATTTACAAACAAACTGTAAACATTTGATGGTCGACATACATAACCTTAACAACTTTATAATATACAACACACTCATCTTTACAACAGAGCTTGTTACAATGATTTCTTAATTCTATGAGGTTTCATATTAATAATACATTCTTTTCAATACATTAGTATGGATAACCATGAAGAATAAAGAGAAATTGTGTACTTACACACATGATGCTTGTTTGACCATTGTGAATGTTACATGAAATCATCACCAAGTGATGATTTTATGTCACATTTAGATTTTTCTACTAAATCATTCTAGATATGAGGTAAAATTAGGATATAATGTGTATTTAAGGCACATTTATAACATATTTGTATTTTGAATGTCAAAAATCTAACATTTTGTATTTCTCAAGGTTACACTTCCTCGGAGACTGCTAAAACGGCATAGTTGTGTGCAATTGTAATACAATCAAATTGTATAGACCTCTTTGGACGTCTTTGTTAGGATATTTTAGATAAAGGTCATTTAAATTACATGTGTGTATAAAGGGATTGAGTGAAAGGTCACAATGTAGAGTCGGGTAACATAAAGAAACTAGATGCTTTAATTGGAATTTAACATGTTCCAGGAGGAAGAAAAGAAAGAAAATAATAATGACAAGGAGCCAGATGCAACTAGCCAAACTAACGTGATTGATACAACAAAGAATAAGCCAGACATTCAAGACAAAAACAACAGTAATTTGTCTAAATCTCCTGTAAGAACAAGGTCTCAGAACAAAATGGAGCCAGTTAAAGGAGAAAAACCTAAACCAGTGAAGAAAACAGTTACTTTTGGCACAGTGGAAAGTTGTGAAGATATATTTTTCCCACTAAAGAAGATCCCACTGAAACATCACGCTCCTCTTGTACCCATTATAAAGAAAAAGTCATCTTTGAAACAAACAGAATACTCCACCTTCAACAGTATTCTGAAACCAGCCAAGTTAACAGATTTGAGCTCAAAATCTAATTCAGAGCATCATGAGGGTTATTTGAGAAAGAATTTGAACCCCCTGTCTAAGCCAATGAACAAATTTTCTCAATTTAGTGAAAGCCGGTGCATGTCACCACCTCCGAGGAATGCTTCACCATTAGAGAAAGAGAGTGGAAGCTCTGCAAAGTTTGTCCTGCCTGTTAGAAGTGCACATTCATCAAGAGTAATCAAGCCTAACAAAAAGTTCATAGATGGCGAGGAGACAACCACAATAAGTAGCACAGCAACATCAAATAAAGTGCTCAAAAAACCTAAATTGAAGAGATTAGTTTTCAACAACTTACACAATGATGATGACACTCTTGATGAGGAAGACACTGATAAAACAAACCAAATTGAAAAAGCTAAAGATACACAATTACCACCATTGAAGGCTTCAAATCTTTTCAAGGACAAAACATCAAATACGTTTTCAAGCCTCAGTGTTGGCCCTAGAAAGGTACATGATCTATTCTCATATGAGAAAGAGCCACCTCAGGATGAAAACTCAAATCTGGAGAGTATGGAGAAATTAAAATCTCCAGAACCTCCCAAGGAAGATAGAACTGGGCATGCGATGAGGAAACTCATGGACATATCAGATGCAAGTAGCTCTAGTAGCACTAGCAGTGGCTCTGAGTCAGAAGATAGTTGGGACAGTGCCAGTCCTCCAGCAAGTGGAGATGAAGAAGAAAAACCACCACCAGCCAGCCCAGAGAAAGACAAATCATCGGCATCTCAGTTGCTCAGAGGAAAAATCATTCTCAGAGAAGCAAGATTGCAACTGAATCCAACAACACAGTCCACTTCAGCCTTGGATGGCCCATTCTCTACTGTTACTTCTTCATCATGTATGTATTTATCTATCAATAGACCTTTATCTATTTGCTCTGTATGGTGTCGGACGTAAAGAATAGCACCATCCCATATCTTCCCGTGGGTGTCGTAAGAGGCGACTAAGGGACTTTGCCAGAGAATGGGCAGCAGCGTTCTCTGTGCTTTTGTAACAACCGTACTGCGATCGCCAACCCGCCTGCCAAGCGTGGCGATTATGGCAAAACCCCCCATGTTATGTCAATGTGGCGAAACTTGGGGGAGGCCTATGTCCAGCAGTGGACGACTTTCGGCTGAAATGATGATGATGATGAGACCTTTATCTTATTTATTTTTTCAGCATTTTAATAAAATCTCTATGTTTCACAGCTCCAGTTCCACCAACAACTGTGACTTGTGGTGTTTGTGGTGCTGTAAGGTTTTACAGGTTTGTGAAACAAGCACGGAAATTCGGAATATACTCATGCGAATCATGCCGCAAATTCATATCCAAAATGTTAAAGAAGGAAAAGCTATCTCAGAAGACTGGTCAAGTTGTTATGCAGTGTTTGAAAGGCGAAGGTCAGTACATTTTGCTCTTACCAATATAAATAAATGTATATCTATGAAGTAGAATGTCTAACAAAAACATTATTTTTAGGTAACTGTCATGTTCCACCGATAGTCCGTTCACAACAATGGAAGCTACTACGGTGCACGAACAAGGCTCGATGTCCAGCATGCTGGCTCAAGATGTGCCTTAAGGCATTTCAGGTACCACCTAGCATAAGAGCTGGCCTCACGGCAATGTTGCCCCCATTCATGAGGTCAGCTGTTAAAACGCCTGGTTGTTTGACACAGGCGAACCCACTGAGAATAGCAAACAACACTACAACCAACACACCAGTGTTTGCATTAACTAATACTGACAACGACAATAGTAAGATCTTCGGTACTCTTAAACCGAGTAAGAAGATTGACGAAATTGAAAAAGTAGAGGTATGTGTCATATTTAAGTGTTTTTTTTTTGTATTTATTACATTTTTGGTTTCCCATTTTTGTAGTTAGATAGATTGCTTGATAGTTAAATGTTTGATCTTTTAACTTGTGTGAGGTTGAATTTTACAAAATTCCTCTGAATTTCAGGAGAAAGCCCCGAAAGACCGACCAGTCACTGGCGAGTCAGTTGATGAAATTAACGCGAGTAGAAAGCGCCAGTTGACAAGAGTGAAAGTTAGGAAAAAAGATAAAACTGACGCCAAACAGACAGAGGATCCCAAAAGACAAAAGGTGGAGCTCAAAGGCCCTAGAGTCAAACATGTTTGCCGAAGTGCATCTATTGTCTTGGGACAGCCTATCGCTACATTCCCTACTCAAGACGAGAAAGATAAGCAGGAGAAGAACCTTAGCCTTGATGAAGAGGGTACTCTATGTATTGTGGAGAAGGATGGAGAGACACCTGATTTGTTCAGCTGTGAACCTGAGATGGATTCAGAGAACAAAGCTCCTCAGACTGTTCCAGAGGCAATGGTTACAAAGGAAAGTGATGTAGAGGCACTGGTAGACATCAAAAAGCGAAAGATAGAGCAACCACTGCCTGTTAAATTACAAAGCAAGTATGAATCTAGTGAAGACGAAACGATTATGGATCTTGTACCTAAGAAGACATTCATGAAGCCTCTATCCAACATTACTAATGTAAGTTTTGTTTATCTATACTATTACTATGAAAGGGTAAAATTTGTTTATAGGTTTGTAAGTTTGTATGTATGGGGTAATCTTCGGAACGTCATGTCATGTTCGTGAACGGACACTGTCAGTTGTACCTGGTCATCTCTTAGTTGCCACGGCTTATTTTGAACTATTTATTTAATTTTTAACCATCTTTTTTTACTTTTACTGTGGACACTTTTAACATGCACGTCTTGCTACATCATTCTCACATAATGTACCATCTCAACATGAATGATATAACCAAGGTTTTCGTAACAAGCTACTGATTTAAAAGAGTGTCCATGGAGTTTCTTGCCCATTCTTCTCCATTGAGATCTATGCTTTGGAATGGGCAACTACAGTACTTTCACAGTTTTTAAGTATTTCTTGTGACTGGGACTGTAGCTTCATTTTTATTGTTTGACTAATCAAAAGTGCCTGTAATTGGTCTACTTGAAATAAATGATTTTGATTTGATTTGATTTGAACTACTGATCCAATTCCGAAAATTCTTTCACTAACGGGAAGCTACATTATCTAGGAGTGTCTAAAGCTACATTGAAAACATCCCCGTCGATTAATTTCTGTACATACCGGTAGTAAAGCAAGTAGACACTAAAGTAACAACACTTTACATTATTTTCAAAGGAGAAAGACTTAATATTGTCTTGTGTCATTACAGGTGCGCAGTCGTTCACAGAAATGTGGCCAGAATAGGCCAGAGCTGATTTGTGTTGACTTCTGGGAGAGCTATGACCCTGATGAAGTATGCAGTTCAGGCTTTGGACTCATTGGCACTGGGTCATTTACTGTTACTAGACTGTGTTTCCTGTGCGGGAGTGCTGGCAAGGAGAAGGTAAATAAAGTATAATGAATACAAGTTTATCTAAACTAATATTATAAAGAGGAAAGATTTGATTGTTTGTTTGCATCGAATAGGCTCCGAAACTACTGGTCCGATTTGAAAAATTCTTTCAGTGTTAGATAACCCATTTATTGAGGAAGGCTATAGGCCATATATCATCACGCTACGACCAAAAGGAGTGGAGCAGCTATGAAAAATGTTGCGAAAACGAGGGAAATGTGACGCAAACGAAGTTGCGCCGGACAGCTAGTTCAACAATAATATTGTTTATATAATGAGATTAAATTTTATGTATTTATCTTCTTTCTTGGATATGGGAATTTCTGACTATGCCTCCGATCATGTGATCAAAGGGCTATGCTCATTAGCAATTTAATCAACACGCAAATATTTTGCCATTTGAAAGTCTATGGATTAGACTTTTATATGTTCTGCTCATAGAATGTTGGTATGTCCATTAAAAGTGTTATTTTATCTTGACCAATATAAAACATAATATCCTTTGTGTTAGAAACTCTACTTCAAAACATTGTGTAAAGGTCATGCTTGTTATGGTTTAGAAATTGTGTAGATCACGTTATACCGTGGAATGATGAGTATCCACTGAGACAGTCTTAGTTTTATGTAGTTGAATTTTAGAATATCAAAAATCCATAATACCGTAACGTAATACGATGCACAAAACCATCACACAAAATAGTAGTTCATCCAGATGTAGGATTTTTCGTCAGTTTTCACGACACGACATCGCATGTTTGCATACATGCACGATGCGACTTCGTATCCTGTGTTTGCGTTTGGTTAGGCAGTTCTTAATTTCCCCTTATGTGACAGATGCTGGTGTGTTCGTCGTGCTGCGAGTGGTACCACAGCTGGTGCGCGGAGGAGGCGGCGGGCGGCGGCGGCTGGACGTGCGCGCGCTGCGTGTCGTGCGCGGCGTGCGCGCGCCCGGCCGCCCGCCTGCGCTGCCGCGCCTGCGCGCTGCACTACCACGCCGCCTGCCTGCCTGCCCCGCCACCTGATCATCGCAGCGATTGGCCACAGGTATATAGCACTCTTCTTTTTCGTGTCGTTGGCGGTTTTATATATTTTAACAATCCAATGGCTGGATAGGAGCTGAAACAAAGTTTGCGACACAACTCCACACCCTGCTGCTGTGTGTAGCATT
The DNA here is from genome assembly GCA_949152445.1 of Cerastis rubricosa. Lineage (NCBI taxonomy): Eukaryota > Metazoa > Arthropoda > Insecta > Lepidoptera > Noctuidae > Cerastis > Cerastis rubricosa. The sequence goes on from OX424547.1 coordinate 10,818,976, forward strand.
AAGGCCAAGTAGCATACTTCGAAACATCAAACAGAACAAAAAAATTCTACCAGATTGGCTGTACCAGAAGCGATGATACTTGAAAGATATCATGTACCGCGCTACAAATACCATATTTCCAAGGCCCACCTAAACCCATATTAACTAAATGTACACTGACATTATTAAGGTGGATTTCAGAATAACTAGTATCTAAAACTCTAAAGTTTATAGGGTGTAAATCAACCCTTAACGAATTTGAAGGGCACTTGTTATCTCCGTCATTGTGCTATTTTTTTTGTTCTGGACCATATATAGCTCCAAAGCTTCTAGTTCAGTGACTAGAAGGTTCCCACCTTCTAGTCACTGAGATATTGGAGGTCTAATTTACAACTTTTTAACAGGTTAGAATTTTACTTTAGTTGCCTTCATTACCTTTTTACTACTTATTGCATGCATCACACAGCACACTGTATTGAGTGCGTTACATTGAGTTTTTACCATGATTTTTCACCCCAAGAAAATAGTCGTTTCCCAGCATTTTTTTTTTGCGTAGGGTTGCTTAGTTTGATGTACAGAATGCTTGGTTGACGGCTTCGTTAAGGGTCTGTTTACACCTTGTATGTGTAGGCAATGAATTTAGTTTCCAAAATCACATTATTAAGAACCTACACCTACACTGAACACAGTTTTTAGTAGTTCTAAAATTATAACGATATTTCCAGATATGTAGTGCATGCTTGAAGTGCAAGAGTTGCGACAGCAGCCGAGTGAGCAAGTTCGTGGGCAGCCTGCCGTTCTGCGGGCCTTGCTTCAAGCTGCGCCAGAAGGGCAACTACTGCCCGCTCTGCCAGGCTTGCTACCGGGATAACGACTTCGACAGCAAGGTATGTTCCACAGACCATACAGTACGTCGTGAGCTCTACCTGTGTTTATCTACAATTTTCTGTTTTCAATTAATCATTCTTAAATAATATGCATTTCTTTTGCACCTTTCAGATGATGGAGTGCGGCTGGTGTGGCAGATGGGTGCACGCCAGTTGCGAAGGCCTCACGGGCGAAGGATATCAACTACTGTCAGCATTACCCCCTTCAATTGAGTACATTTGCTGCAAGTGCATGCCACTGGACCCCCCATGGAGGAAGATGCTCACTGAGCACCTTAAAGGGCGACTACTCCATCTACTAAAACTGCTCGCCAAAAATAAGAAGGCGTGCGCATTACTGAAATTAACGCCACACAAGAATACGCCAGTGCCGAACAAGCCATACCGGCTGATGTCACCACAAGCTATCAGAAAGCTACACTTCGACGTTGTCGATGTTTCGATGAAGACATCGGAGACGAAAGTATACAGAAACACTGCAAGAGGCCGGCGAAATAATTTCCCGCAGAACAAATTTGATGAATCACACACTCCCCATGTGTGGCCGTGCTCATCGTTGCTACAAGATGTTGACATGGAAAAAGAAGAAATGCCACACACATCCCATAAAGTGGTCAACCTACAAGAACCATTAATGCAGAATAAGGAAATATGCTTCTCCACAGGCCTCTATGGGACTAAAACAGAATTTGAGGCTTCATGTGTTGAGGTCCATGAAAATTATCCTCCACAACCGAAATCGGATAAAGCAACCACAATGTTGCCGACAACTGTACATGATGACAAATATGAGGCGATATCTGATGACGATGAGCCGATGAAAGGCTTCCCGCAAGCTCGTAGCGAGCAGGACCTGAGTCCAGTCGTATTACGGCAGTCAACCGAAATGGATGATGAAGATAGAATTATTTCGCCTTCACTCCTGGATATCAAGAAAAGAGTAAACACTGATGGATATGTTTCACTTAAAGACTTTAATCACGATATGCAAGAAGTCATCCAAAGAACAACAAGTGACGATCTTACATCAATATACAAAGACTTATTCTCAGAGACATTCCCCTGGTTCGATTGTGAGAGCAATTGCCTTCAACCTAACTTAGAAGTAGAAGGTGAACAGGAAGATACTGAATCTATGAAAGACCTTGCTATAGCTGACAGCAAAATCAAGGCAGCTGTGCAATCTATCGAACGCCCAATGGACCAAATAGTACCTAAGTTGGAAGCTGATAGTGAGAAATTAGAAGAAGATTTATTAGAGTTCTATCCAGTAGTGGATTCAAGAATATGTGTGCTTTGTAAAGTTGTGGGTGATGGTTCACCTTCACTGGAAGGGCGTTTACTCTACTGTGGACAAAACGACTGGATTCATTCTAACTGTGCATTGTGGTCTGCTGAGGTATTCGAAGAAATCGATGGTTCTCTCCAGAATGTCCACTCCGCCATATCCAGAGGAAAGATGATTAAATGTGCCGCATGCGAAGTGAAAGGCGCCAGTGTTGGCTGTTGTGCTAAGAACTGCAGTGAGACATACCACTACACTTGTGCGCGGAAGGCGACCTGCGCCTTCATGGACGATAAGAGAGTCTTCTGCCCATCACACGGCAAAGACGTGCCCAAGAAGAGTTTACAAAAGGATGCAGACTTTGAGCTCACTCGGCCAGTCTATGTAGAACTTGACAAGAAAAAGAAAAGATACAGTGAAATTACCAAAGTGCAATTCATGCTAGGCTCACTAACAGTTCACAGCCTTGGGAAAATAGTCCCATCTGTTTCAGATTATGAAGAGTTCCTAATGCCAGTAGACTTTTCATGTACTCGCCTGTTTTGGTCTTGCAAGAAACCTACCAAAATAGTGAGATACACCATCAAGACCAAACTAATACTTGCTGAACCACTGCCAGGCTTTGACTTTGGCGTGAACATAACAGTGGATCACACTTTAGATGTGCAAATAGTGGAAAGAGTGATGGCAGAGATTGGAGCCTGGCATGAAAGTATTGAGACTGGCACTGGCAAGACTGTATTGATGCTTAAAAACGACAAGTCTCCAATAAAGTTTGGAAATACAGTTACATTAGAAGATTTAGCTGTGAAACAAGTGTTGGAGTACTTACTAGACAATGTGTGCAAACAAGAGCAACAGGATGAAGAGGAACCGCAGAACACAGCAGATCTCTTACCACCTGAAGTCAAGGATGCTATATTCGAAGATTTGAATCACGATCTGTTAGATGGCATATCCATGCAAGACATATTCCAAGACCTCAAAAATGAATTCTATTGCGCAATGGGTCAATCTGATGATAAAAGCAATGACAAATCTGATTTCCGTTCGACAGATTTCATTGATGAACTCCTGAACTCTAGATTCGAAACTGGGAGCAAAGAATTAAAGAGAAGCAAATCTGAAATGCTTCTGCAGAGTCATAATCTAAAAACTTTGACGACTGGCCGTGGACAGCAAAGATCTAGCAGTTGGAATAATAAGTTTGACACAAGTCTGTTGTCATCCACAATAAAACGATGCAAAATGGGTAAATCATCCACAGTGACAGGAAAACTGAGCCCTGTCCAAAGAATACCTCTAACTGAAAGTCCAATTGATTCAATAAAAGAAGCTGATAATAATACTGATAAGAAAGTGAAAATAGAGACGTGCACTAGTGGCGCCTTGAATGAAGAGGCGGCACATTCGTCGGGTATCACATATCGGACAAACTCGCCCAAAGAAAAAGATGAATCCAACAACAAGACAGACAAGAACGAGGGCTACTACACTGATGTGATAGACTTTTACACGAAGATCCAATGCAGCCCTATCTCTCAGTTAGACGGCGCCGCAGACTGGTCCGGCTCCGAGAGTACGTGCAGCTCCCGCCCGGGGAGTCCCCGCGATACTGACAATGACTTCACGCCAATACAACAACTAGATGGTGCCGAAGACAATCATCATGGAAATGACAACATGCAGAGAGGACAAACCAATCAGTTCATGTACCGAGCTAGTGGAACTGAGAGCTATACCGTGACGTTTGCCGGTAATTCGCTAAGTGGCCAGCCAGAACTTGTGATGAGGCCCTTAGACGATGGATCAGGCAACTCTAATCACATGGAGCAACCAGTGAGGTGTGATAGGTGCCAATGTACTTACAGGAACAAGGAATCTTACGACAGACACGTGCCATCGTGTGATATGATGTCGACGAGCGAAAGTGAGAGTGAGAATCCTAAATCACCAGAGAATAGAACATTAACGACGCTACAGAATGCCTTCCAAGGCGCATTTGCGCAACCGATGATAATACACGCAGGCGTTGTCAGTGGTACTGAAAACACTGTCAAGGCAGAAGGCATTGCTGCTAGAAGGACTTCTATCAACACCAGACAGATCACAATTAACGGGACCATCGTCGAGACGCCATCTCCAGGCCCTTCAAACGAAATGACTATGACTATAACAGAACAGATGAAATCAGGAACGGTGATTTTCGATCAAAGTAAGACGACGAATGTTCAAGTGTCTGCTAACCAACAAATTATGTCTTCACCACAAATAGTGGTGACGCCACAGATGCTACTTCCTCCCAAAACAAGTTCCGCCGGCGGTCAGAAGATAATGACACCGCAAATTATAACGCAACCAAACCTTCTGCCCTACAACATCTGTGTGAAACCAGGCAATGGAAATGGAAACATTCAACAAATTCAAGGCAATGATATGACACAGCTTCTGTCAGGCCCAGGCGGCATTCAAGTTATATCATCAAATTCGAACCAGGTTCTAACCATACCTCAAAACCAACAAGGTCAAATGATCCAAGCCCAAATGATTCAAAGCAAAAATCATTTCCCCAATATGGCAAGCGCAACATCAATCGCATTGCCCGTAAATTCGATACAGGGAATGCCCAATGCGTCTATCATTCAAAATATTCAGCCTATGATTCGACCTAATATGCAAGGGAATACCATCGTTGTCCCTGCTATGACCACCCAAAGATTATCATCGCAGAATACACACAAACAACAGCTGATATTACCAGGTAATACGCAAAAATCTCCCAAGAAACAGCCCCAGCAAGTGCATCCTAAGCCAATATTCCAGGCGACGAACAGAGGAAGGGGTCGTCCAGTTCCTAAACCTACCACTATCAAAAGGCAAACCAAAATGGAGAAGACATACACAACCATAAACCAGTCACCACTAGGTCCTGGAAACACTGTAATACAGCTGCAAACTAATAATCAGACAGGCCAGCCATCGATTATAGTGCAGCCAGTTTCGAACCAGAACATAATGTCTGCTTATGTCGAGGCGTTATCGCAACAGCAGAATCAGAACATGCAGTACATTGCGACTATTTCGCCGCAAGGAGACTTCAAGACCGGCCCCACTCAGTTCATCTCCCAGAGTGGTCTTGTACCTCAAACATTCCAAATTCAACAGACTGAATCAGGAGGACTAGTTGCTGTTCCAAGCGGCGGAATACCTGTACTATTACCCCAAGGAAATGTAGGAATCTTGCCTCAAGGTCTGCAGCAGGGTGCTACGATTATACCTCAGGGTGCAATACAAACGCAAGGCATAATTTCTCAGGGACCCAATGGGCATACAATTTTACCGCAAGCAATACATACACAAAATGGTACTACTATAATACCACAAGGAACAATACAAGGATTGACAAATGGAAACACATTGCAGACAGGAGCAACTGTCGTACCTCAAAGTGGGATTGGAAATGGTCAGACAACCATAATACCGAATACAATCCAAACACAAGGTAATACGCTAATTTCATCAGGTCCTGGAGGTACCACCATCTTACCCAATGGAACTATATTGCCACAATTCTGCAACGATCAAGTGCTACTAGGATCAGCACCCACGTTAGAAATGGTCACGGATCCGTCTGGCTGCATGTACTTAACGACAACACAGCCTGTTTACTATGGCTTAGAGACAATCGTCCAGAACACAGTGATGTCATCGCAGCAGTTTGTGTCTACAGCAATGCAAGGAGTGCTTGCACAGAATAGCAGTTTCTCGGCTACGACCACCCAGGTGTTCCAAGCAAGCAAGATAGAGCCCATAGTAGAGGTGCCCACTGGATATGTCGTTGTCAATAACGTAGGCGAGAGCGTCGCTGTATCGTCAACACCTAACGTGGTTACTGCACAAACTGTACAGTCATCGCCGCAATCTATGAAGAACGTTAAAACAAACGTTCCTAACCTAACACTGCAGCCATTGCCAGAGAAATCTAATAATAGCAACCGACAGGCCCCCAAAGTAATTCAAATGAGTCCATCGCAACTAACTATATGCTCACAATCAGGACCTACTATTATTTCGGGCAGACAAAGCATTAATCCGATCACTTCTCAAATACATGGGATGACTATTTCGAGCTCACCTCAGATGCAAAGAGGAAACATGTCTAAACCCACCATTGTGTCAATGTCTCCGAACGTAACACTTGTGTCATCGATCGGCCAGCCCGTGATGGCGATCTCTCAATCGATTCCGGCCACATCATTCCCCATGCAGTCGATTCCACTGACGCAGCCGATAGTATCGAGTTCAATAGCGCCGCCAGCTAAGAATAATTACAAGATGGAAAATTCTCATGTCATTGAAATTAGTGGAAACTTGCATGATAATTCGAACAACACAAATATGCCTACCATAAGTGTAACTCAGAGCATAAAGTCACCTACACCATGGAGGCAAATTAATCAACCAATCAACACTTCTATGGAAAATAAGATGGAACATCAAAACATAACGGTGAAACCAAGTACTGTGAACACCAGTTCCATGAATATACAAAGCAATGTTATGTCGGGAAGATCCCATCACAACAATGACCATGACAAAGTGAATCAGAACTGCATGATACAAATGCCCAATAACTCCATGTCTGGAATGAACATGCATTCCCACCAGTTCGAGCAGAGCCTCAATGTGAGCCACCATTCAACATCACATACAACATCAAACAATGTCATTCAAATCACTGCTGGAAGCATATACACACCTTCTTCAGTCATGAATAGCAACTTCGATGCCGACACTTCCTTGAAATTAAGCAAAATTAATGCTCTATCAAAAGCTGAAGGTGGCCTTTTAAATTTCTCGCAAGAAATAATGGCTTCTCATTCACAGCAACACGCTAATAATGACAAAAGTTTCCAGAACATGGGAACTACAGACAACAAACATAACACCGACAGTTTGTCCAGTCAAATGAATACTCATAAACTGAATAATTGCCAGATGAGCGGAAACGTCAGCAACTCACAGCCTGCGATCAGCATCATACCACACAATATGCGACAACAGTTACAGAACAATCAGAATACTATCTCAGTGCCCAATATCCAAAATCAAATGTGCTCGAATCCTAACAGCAATTCCCATGGCCAAGTTCAAATATTGAGTTCTGGTAACAATTCGATGCAAAATATGAACATGTCGTGTCAAGAAAGTACAAACAACAGAATGAATATCTCAGTAACTAGTGAGAACAGCATGCAGTCCAACCAGCAGCAGCATGACATGTCTAGTTCTATGAATACATCGAATATGTCGCACAGCAGTAACATACAGATGATGTCGCACGATAACAATCAGATCCCAGCACCTAACCAGATCCACATTATGAATGGACAAATTCAACACAACCGCCAAGTTGACAACAACCAGCTACAGCAGCTGAATCAACAAACACCCAGCAGGAACTTCCACGATAATCTGATGAATGCACAACAAAATCATAATCAGACAAACATGCTTTCCAACCGAAGTACTCCTGATACCACCAATATTATGAATCAGTCCATGAATATGCATAATTTGGGCGCCAATAACCACAATATAAACCGATCGGATTTGGGCGATCACAATCATATGCATATGCAACAGCCAATGACAAGCATGAACATGCAAAATAACAGGATGATGATAGAGAACATGCAGCCTCACAGTATGGGCAATATTAGTCACAACATACACTCCAATAGATCCATGGATAATATGCATAACTCACAATTGCATAACATGCAGCAAATGAATCATCACGCGAGTAACAATACTCGAGGACAAATGGACAATAATATGCATGTGAACCAACAAATGTCGATGCAACAGAACAGACAAATGGAGAATGTTGGACTTCACCACCAACATCAAATGTCTAATGTTATGCAGATCCAAAATAATCGACCTCATGTCGACAATAATATGATGAATATGCACCAACATGTTCCTAATCAAATGCACAGCAGACAGCAGATGGATAACAGCATTCATATGCATCATATGTCGGGAAGTGCCCCCAATATTAATTTAGGTAACCAGATGGACAATTCTGGCTCTATGCCAAATATTCACGGGAATAGATACGACAGTAACTCAATTTCGATGCAAAATATCAATGCTATGAATCAAATACAGAACAACAGGAGCTCCATGGAACATTCTTCAATGATGCAACATCAGATGAATTCCATGAATAATATGAACATGCACACCAATCTCAACAGCACGATGCAAATTGTCAACACTAATCATCAGTCAATGAACAGTTCAATGATGCACATGCCGAACATTCCAGACATCAAGAATGATATTCAAAGTTCTTGCAGTGGTAGCTGTTCCAATAACAGTGCACAGTTTCCCAACAACCAAAACTCGATGGAGATATGCTCGAACATGAATATGAGCACGAATCAAAATAACATGAATATGGCCACAGGAAATATGCTGCACGGCATGAATGTGAATAACTCGACTATGGCAAACAATATGATGATGAATAATGTTAATAACAGTAACATGTATGGACCTGGCGCTCAGAACAACATGGCAGGACATGAAATGTTGATGAGTTGCTCCAACTCCACTGACCACAATGTAAACAACCTAATGTCTGGAACTTCTAATCACATGATGTTAAACAATTCTCAAACACACGCTGCGAACAATCAAAATCAAATGATCAGCAGCCAGGTGTCCAACACCGCGCAGATTAATATAAACAGTTGCAGTATGAGCAGCAATAACACATCACAAAGTCAAAGTATAACTAACATGGACAATCAAATGAACAGAAATCCTATACCAGTGCCTGATCCACCTAAGTTCGCACAAGATACTTTACGAGGCAAAAACTTGATGGGTCCTCCACCTACCAACAACTTACCCATGCCAAACATACCTAACAACAAAGACTGTGCTAAAGTTAACTTAGTCAATGAAAAACCAAACCATACTATCTCAGTGAGTAATCAAATTGGATATATGCAAATGAACCCCCAGAATAATAACAGAGTGATTAATTTACCTGAAAGGGCCCGAATGAATAATGCTGCCAACATGGAGAACAACATAAATCAGCATGTGCCACAGCAACATAATATTCGCGTGGTCACTAATAACACCAACAACAACGTGCCTGGCATTACGGCTGATCCTCTCGCTTTCCAACCTAATAACGACAACAGCGGGACCATGATCAACGTACCGTTCCAGGCGATACCGAACAGTGCTCCAATGAACATTAACGTAAACTCAAGCAATAACACTGTCAATATCACGGTTCAGAACAATCTCGTAGATCCCAAAATCGCTTCGAAAGCTGCGGCTGATATAAACTTCCCGCTTCAAACGAACTCAAACTTACTACAAAATCAAACCAACGCTAACAACCTGATGTGCATGCCTGTGGCGAACAATACCATAAACTTGCCGACACAAAACAGTTCCAGCATATCATTACCAAAAGCTCCTCCTACTCAACAATCTGGCATTCCAACTAACGTCGTGAATCCCATGTCTATGAGACCCATGAACAGAGTACTGCCACTACATAGAGATGGACAAAGCAAGTCATCTACAAAGACCACCAAAACTGCAGCAGTGCCGAGACAGAGGCCTGTGAGTCACGATATGCCCGACTTGAATATAAAAGAAGACACTGTTGACAGTGATCTAGAAAAAGCAATTGCAGAGTCAAAACGTATGATGGAATTGGAAAAAGCCAAAAAGGAAAAAGAAGAAAGCGAAGCAGCTCAGGCCATGCAGCTCTCAGCAGAGATACAACAAGCTAACACCAGCACGGCAGCTTCGACCATGGATACTGGTAGGATCATTGAACCTATTGAAACCAGTTCTAAGATGTCATTACCAAGCTTGGATGCAGAGATGATTGAAGTCGAGCCTCCAAAAGTACTAACAGAAAAAGACACCAACAGAGCTCCAGTTGCTACGAAAATACCTAATGCTTCTACTAAAGTCATGAAGAGACCTTTGGGGGATAGGAAAACGGAAATAGAACCGGTTGCGACAAAGAAGCAGAATAAGATATCAAAGGAGAACAAACCTACCGCACCTAAGCCTGCTCCCGAGCCGCCGAAGGATGACGGACCTAAACTGATATATGAAGTAACATCGGAAGACGGTTTCAACTACACATCTTCCTCACTGACCGACTTGTGGGCGAAAGTTGTGGAGGCTGTACAAAATGCTCGGAAGCAATCGGGTTTACCGCCGATACAGTACAACCTGCCGGCTAGTTTATCTGGAGCACATATTCTGGGACTGAATAACAACGCATTGAGATACCTCGTCGAACAATTACCTGGGGTAAGTGGAAATATAATTCATGAAATTTATCATACGTGAATATTTGAGTGTAACTTACTAATGAATTAAAAAAAAATTACAGGCTAGTCGTTGCACAAAATACAAGACTCGTCAAGGCCGTCAGCTGAGCAGCTGGGATAACGACTTGGACTTGAGCGAGGGCTTCAAGGAGAGCCCGTGGGGCAGCGCTCGCACTGGCCCGGTCGCGCGGAAGCAGACCCACGACATGTTCAGCTGGATGGCCTCGCCCTTCAGAGAAGAGCCGCCACCGTTTGGAGGACAGGAAGGAGAGAGCTCCATTTCTAGGTAAAAATACTCGTAACTTTATAACTGAAAGTACAAGCAATTTACTGTCCGTACCACTGTCGCTTACGGGTTACCCTCCGTGATTATTATTTATTGTAAGCTCCCGATATTTCGACGCTGTTGTAAGCGCCATGATTTTGGGATGACTGGAGAATGGGGGTAAATAAATAATATTGTAGAGATAATAATGTAGTGACAGTGTAAGTTTAGTTATAAACCGTGAAAGCTTAAAACAGTATTACAATTTACTATCAATCATAAGTCGTAACTCATGTGACGACATCACATAAACAGTGTTTCAAACTACACGAATAGGTTACAATGATGGCATATTTATCTCTTCGAATTTTCAGGATGGATATTGACGGATTTACCCTCTTTTTCAGGCGTTTGGCAACGTTACCCCCGGCTATGAGATTCAGACAACTGAAAGAGACATCTAAAGCGTCTGTGGGCGTTTATAGATCACACATACATGGACGCGGACTATTCTGCAAACGAGATATTGAAGAAGGTAAGTTACTTTGACCGTTTTAATATCATTTTCGATAGTTTTTGCCCTCTATTCTATAGCAGCGTTTAGTAAGAAGCAATCTGTTCCGTAGTCTCACGAATGAAATAAAAAAAATACTAATAAGCTTTATCTTTATTTATTAAGATTAAATATAGTAGAATTTCGTTTCTATGGTTGAGTTTCAACTATCTAAATCGTGGTGAGAATGTTGCTTCATCAATCTGCAACTCAGCGACATATTTGGCACTTGAAAACGTAACATTAACATTAAATTGAATAATTCCAGGTGACATGGTAATAGAGTACGCGGGAGAAGTGATCCGCGCAGTGCTCGCCGATCAGCGCGAGAAGCGCTACGAGGCGATGAGCGGGCGGCGCGGCGTGGGCGGCTGCTACATGTTCCGTATCGACGACAACCTCGTGGTAGACGCCACGCTCAAGGGCAACGCTGCCAGGTTCATCAACCACTCCTGTGATGTGAGTTACTGATAAATTGCATCATCATATAACATACATACATAATATCATGCGTTTTTCCCATGGGGTAGGCAGAAACCATAGAACGCCACCTGCTTCGATCCTTACATACTCCTTTTGCCTCGTCCACGTTCATACACGCACGTTAAAATAGGCACGCCAACAGTACATACTAACACCCTTACTACTATTGGTCCGCACAAATACTCGTAGTTTACGGACCAATATACGCGACCCTTTTTTAAATATGTTTTGTTTAAAAAATCAGGCTCTGTTAATGATCTATATATGAATAAAACAAAAAAAGGGACCAAGGAATAGAAAGTTTTTAACTGTTTTGCCGCTGCAAGCAAGGATAGTCCGTACCGTGCTCCGATACCCAGTTTGGTGATGGTACATATTTTCATTCAACAATAAAAGCATATAGGAACATTGCTTGGTGGATCTTTCCCATGACTATTTTGGTTCAGAGCTAACGTGAACCACGAGTCGTCAAGCTAGTTTGATATATTCTACGAGGATTGCCGTGACGTGCTCTAGTTGTGCAATACAATAGAAATTAAGATTTTATCACCCCCTTATTGTTACCTTTTTTTTGCTAAGAAACATAATAATTGCTGTTCTTATAAGTGAAAGAGAAAACGCCGTTTTGTATGTGACGTATGTCCAGTGGTATGGATTATCGAGTTTTAAACAAGTTTGGTTTTGTAAAGCCTCGGACACCAATACCTGTGTTACAATCTCTTTTTAAAACTGGTCAACGACATGAACTACGATAGCACTTTAAATTTGATGTCACATCTGCACATTTTTTTATTTGCATTCGATGTTCTCATTTCTTATGAGTTTTTTTTTTTCTCTTCTAGCCCAACTGTTACTCACGCGTTGTGGACATCCATGGCCACAAACACATCCTCATCTTCGCCCTGCGTCGTATAACCATCGGCGAAGAGCTCACCTATGACTACAAGTTCCCCTTCGAAGAGGTCAAGATACCGTGCACTTGCGGCGCCAAGAAGTGCCGCAAGTATCTCAACTAACTATGAACTACACTATGGAGTGAGTGATTTGATTGTGTCAATTATGCTTGTGTTGATCAAAGAGGTTTAAAATGCTGTAAAACCGAACAAAAATACTGCAAGTCGAACATTGAATCTGCGATAGTCCTGTTGTATTTTTGATCAGTAAATTTTCCAGCCTCACAGGTTTTACTTAACGAATAGCATAATCCTAGAAGTACATAACTGAATTAGACGTAAACACTTAGTAATAACGTGAGACGATGTAATTCGGACGGACATTTTTGCGGTATGCCGCCTTATATAATTCGATGGATCTCGTGAGAGTTCTAACTTCTAAGTAAGCCTATTTAGAAAGTTGCTTGCGGAAATGAATGCTTGATGATGAAATACTGGGTCGAGCACAATTATTACGTGTACATAATGTATGTAAGACAATAAGTCAAATTCACATATCGCGTTACTCCCACCTCGTATCTAGACACTAGACATACTGGAGCCTACCTAATTGGACATTGAAAACAATTTTACATGAATCTTAAAATGATCTCTTTCTTGAATCTACCCAGTGTTAGAGTTGTTGGATTTTATAATAATTTTGAATTAGATTTATTTGAAAAATCGTATTTTGAGATAGGTTTATACATTTTGTAAATATATTTTAGTTATGTTGAATTTTTTTAAGATGGATAGTTGACTCGCGAACGGCTTAAGTGTGTGCACTTAACTTTGATGTGATATGTTTAGCCCCGGATCGCTCGGGTAAGAGACGGTTAGTGTGTAGCTAGTGTATATTTGTTCCTCATTATGTTCTTATATTTTCTCTTCACTTGTGATCAGTTAAGTCTCGACTAACATAGCGCGTATGTGTACATATATCGAGGGATCTTTAGGAATAAATAATAATAAAATTAGTACATTCGAAAGGAGGGTAGCAAAGTTACAAGTACAATGTTACTTTATAGTAATTTTATCGTGTATTGTATAGTAAAATTGTAAATAAGAGGAATTATCTGTCATAATAATGAGTTAAACGACAAATCGTTTTATTGTAGTCATAGTGGTAGGTTGTACTTTATAGAGTATATGTTATGGTGTATATAATAAGTTATTTAGTGTGCGGAGCAGAGGGGAGTGGGCGCGGGACGTGACGTATAATGTTCGAGATGTGTACATTTGAGTAACTCCCAGTGAAGAAGCACGGTTTAACATAAAAATGCACATTTGTTAGCTTTAATACTACTTCAGCAAAGCTTAATTGGTTTTAGTTTAGAAGATATATATTTTTTAATGTTCTAATTGATTGCCTGTGTGTTGTTTTAATTGGCAAATATAATTTTATAGCATTTTTTTCCTAAGCATTTATAGACTGAATTTTAATGCATCACAACAGTCATCACACGAATCAGTCAAATTGCTAATAAATCTGCTTTACAATTTTATTGTTTTAGTGATAGAAATTAGATGCAGAAACAAAGTGAATAATAAAGTTTTGGATACCATGCCATATATTATGATAACAGTTGTATATGCATTATTTGTTACTGCATCTAACAATAGCAGTATTAAAGTAACTTGTATGTGTCGCCAAGTATTTTATTGATAAATTCACTAGGACAGATTAAAGTAGGCCCGAGTTAAGAGGTAACTATTAGTACTTTTTGAAATTTATACGTTAGAACAAGATGCACATAAATAATAATAAATATTCTGTATTTCTGATAATAATCGGGTAATTTCATTATATAATGAAACTTAAGTATACAATATCTAAGGTACATTTTTGGGATTATGATAAGCTGTGCATACAATTAAACTTCTTATATGTGCTAATTTGTTTTAAAGGTGTCTTGTTTTAGCGTAAATCAATTTATAGTTGCATATTTGTCAATCAGAGCCCTTTTTTTTTTGTTTTGTTATAGGCAGTTTGTCTACCTTGTAGAATATAATTTTTAAATTGTTTTTGTGAACTGTGTTATTTATTAGATTATGTTTAGTTCACATTATATGTGATCTCTTGTACAGCCACGAGATGTAAGCTAGACAGCAGTCACAATATACTTTTAGTATGTGAATCGGATCTTAATACTTTAGTGTTATTTAGTCGTTACTTTAAATACAAATTCCAAAGCGGGATTTATCTTTTTTGATCGACATATCTTGTAGTTTCTATTGCATAATAATTGAGCCACTTAAGTAGACAAACAGCCTGATTTTGTGTAGTAATTACAAACAAATTGATGATAGTAACATTCTGTTGTATGAGAACTGTATTGACTGTGTTCCCATCAATGTTTTAAATTGATATTATCCAGCCAGTCTGGAAATATCTGTAGACTAGTCCTATCGGTTTTAGAACTGAAATGATGCGAACGTAGCCATAACGGTTTTAAGCCATTCTTTTTATAAAAAAGGTTGTTATATTTTGTTTACATTTGATACGAAAGGTAGTCGGAGTTATAGCCTACATCGAGTTATGATAATAAAAGTACAGGTAATTTTAATCACTTTCGATTATTAAGATTAACACAATATTTTTAAAGATTTAGTTTTTATTATTTTTGACATATAAGATTAACACGCGTTTCCTTTCCTTTTTCCTCAACATTTCTTTTGTAATGTTATTTTACTGGCGTGACCTAAATGGTAATGTCTATTTAACAATTTGTGGACGATATCAATTGTAAATGGTTTATAATGAAGTTGACTTGTTTTGTAGACTCACGAATGCTTTAAAATTGTGTACTTGTGCATTTTTTTAGTCTTGTATTAAGTGGTGGTGCCTTGGGTTTATGGAGAGCTCGTGAGGTTTTTTTAATCTAACATAAAATCAAATTGTTTACATAAACTACGGGCTCCAAGTGACACAGTCCTCTAACTCACCTTTGGCAATCCCCGCCACTCAATGTAAATGTTACCGCTACTGTGCCGATTACCTTATAAAATAGGTAAAGTAATTTTCCAATCAACTAGACAAATCCACTGAAGTGTGTAGACGTAGTTTATCAAAATCATTCTAAACTTTTACAAAAACCAAAGCCACAAGTACCTTATTAATTTTTGATTCTCTTTTAAATTCACAAATAAAAATGGAATCATTATAAATGAGGTGTAAAAATTATCTTTCCGCACTTCAGTGGGTGGTGCGTGCATTATTCCGTAATGAAGACTGCGTAGTCTAAAAGTGCCGTCAAACCGACGACCGACCGGACCGATGTCCGGACTGGCTGCGGACCTCGGACTTGGACAAATATACTGAAATATCTGTCTAAATATTTCAGTACATTTGTCCAAGTCCGGTGTTCACAGTCCAGTTCCAATCGGTTTGACTGCACATTATGTGGACATGTCAGGTTATGTAAATGCGGTAATGTTCGCACCAACGGCTTCTTGCGGTAACATATACGTGAATAAATTAATTAGAAATCAAAAGACCAAATCACCAAGTGATGAATCATTTTTCGTTAATTATTAAGTGTATTGCATCTGCCCTTGATATTATTTGTGTTAAAAATAATGCTTTTATTTTTAAATGTACACAATGCCATTTTGCCTAATGTTATTATAAATTATAAAGAAATTGCTTTAAAAGCACCAATTTTTACAATGCATAGTTCTATGACCTGTCTATACATTTTATTACTTTATTTATTTCTATCATTATTTTGTATTGTGGTAAATTTTACCAAAAATAAAAATACTAAAATGTGCTTTATATTTTGTTTTATTTAGTTTACTGTCTGTGATGTTTCAACACCCACCGCCCTTTTCAAGAATAACATGGATTTGCCAATATCCAGGATAACTTACAAGGAAGGAAGCCAGTAGATACCCTAAAAAATATGTTGACAGTTGCCGCCCGTATGGCCTATTCTCATAGCTCATTCATCAAAACTTCTTTGTTAAAAAATATTACAAGAGGTCTCGTTTTTTGCCACTTGAACCAGGAAGTCAAAACCGTGCAAAAACACTTGAAATGGCTGCGTTACACGTGGAGATGAAGCAAAAAAAACTCCGTCCCTTTTTTTTTAAACCTGTGGGAACTACTTCAAACAAATCATTTGGTGTCAGGTAGCCGTGATTGTACCGAAAAAAAGTAAACGTCGACATGCGGTGGTGGAGCCAGAGTTACGTAAACGCAGCGTTAGCGTTCCATAGTAACGCTAAGAGCTTGTAGATTAGTTGGAGGGTTTGGCAGTGATTTTAGTCAATGTTAGCCATAGCCATTAGTTATTGTTTTATCTGCGACAGTCTGAAGCGGACCAGCCCCCGTATTCACAAACCACACAGTCTTATGTCTATCTCGATCGCTTTCGTAATGCCAAAAAAAGATAGACATACGATTTGTCGATCGACATCGAATCGAACGGGTTTGTGAATACGGGGGCTGAACTTATATTTTAAGAGTGAGACTAGCCCAAGAGAAGTACGAGTACACTCGTATCGATCTACAAAACGTTTAGCTTATGAGATACTACAGCTAGGTTTAGTTGCCCACACTGGATGGAACTTCTGTTCCTACCTACATAGAAAATAAACACCTCTGGCACTGAGAGCTACATTAATATATCTTGAACAAGGAGAAAGGTATATGTAAGGTACCTACGGATTCAAAGTTAAAAAGCCATCAAGCGTAATACCTATTTATTTAAAGCTGCAGGGCTAGTCCCCAGATATTGACTATGCAATACATGTACTTGTTCTCCCAGCGCACGGTGCAAGTGCCGTCAGTGACGGTGTCCCAAAAATATGCTGCAGCTGTGTGCAAGCCTGCTCCATTCTTCTGGGTTATTGTGATTCGCACTGAGGGTAGAAAAACAATATTATTATTTTAAACACATTTCTAAAGTTGTTCTTGTAGATGCGATAGTATGTTCGAAAACCAACTCTACAATGTCGATGTAGAGCTTCTTTTCGACTGTTCGAGGTCCATTTTGAAAAGTTAGACCTTAGCCACAGATCTTTTATTGGAATATTTCTTTCATGGATGAGGCCCGAATACATACGTTTTCGTCAGCAGTGTGAACGAGATGAGATACAATCCGAAGGATTGGGCCATAGGAGCCTTACCGATTTTGTTTCTTGTTGTATTTCATATGTGTTAGTACTTACTGATGTATTTGAAAGGTTTATTCATTTTATTAATTCTCGTGAGAGTTTTATCTGTGATAATGGAGATCCATTGCGGGCATCGTGAATGGCTGTATGTATTGCCCCCCAAACACAGCTCTATATTATCTCTAATGATTTTCTGTATTTCCTCGACGTTGAACACAACCTCCTGGAGCCAAATAAATTATATTAATTTATAATAAAAAAACTCTACCCATTTCAGTCCAGTGCTATAATGCTAGACGTCTGCCGTAAGTTGTGCGACACCATCCAGCTCTCGTGTAGAATTGCAGATACCTATAGTAACTAAACAAACACATAGACATCGGTCCAAGTTACACAATTTTCAGCCACATTGGCTCGCCTCATACCCCATTCGCATTGTAAGAATAAAACCTGATAGATGCATTCGAGCACCCATTAAGGATGAAATGGTCAACTTTGATTTAATGCATAGTTGCATCAGTTTGCATTTTGTAGGTACGGTACACTTAAATACAGGTTTTAATTACATCATCGTCGTCGTCCGCGGCTGGTGCAGGAGCGGCCATTATTAGTTACCCGAACCTTTTACAATTGAAACGTTTCAACAGTGGAATAATCAATATTTGTTTATGCAGTAGTGCAATATATTATCAAACGATGACGAGGAACATAAATAAATGTCAGAGTTTAACTTGCCAGTACGTATAGAAATGCCATTTCAACACGAATGAAAAGACTCTTTGCTCAGTCTTTAACACAACGGTATATGATCTTGCTGAAAAATGTGGTTAAATATTAATACATTTAAGATTAGCTCACGATTCAAGCCAGTTTTTTTCGAATTTACCGCTTCAAAAGCGTTGACGCCCGGTCCTATGAATTGAATTCATACTAGAGTCTGGCAAACGAAAGTAGAGACTGAAAAAGCGCGGCAAATTTAAAAAATCTCAGCCTAGTAACCCTAAAATTTTTAAGAAGTACCTGGAATAACCTGACTTGATACTTTACAGTTATTTGTTTTTTGTGTAAAACAATATTTGCTTAACAGCATGTAGGCAGGTCCAAAAATAGGAACCTACGGTATTTATTTTATGTAAAGTCGTATTTTTTATCAGACGAAGTAAACTGAACTTTTGAGATGTAAAACCATGTCTACCCATTATGAACCAAACCAAAGAGACATTTCGTGCGTGACATTTCAGTTTACTTCGTTGGAATAAAAATAGGACAAGGTAATATGTGATATTATCTGAATAAAAAATACAACAATATTCTTTAATAACTTTGATTTATTCACTACCATAATCAAAATCTGAGTCTAGGATTTCCATGTGGAAAGATTCATTTGACCCACTAGAATCACTATCTCCAACATGAATGATAAAACTTTCTAAATTATCTTCAGTTATTCTATCCCTTTCTTTATATTTATTTTCAATGTGAATGACATGATCAGTCATTTTCTTCCATTCCTGTGGAGTAATGCTTTCAAAAGACTCTTTAATAAGTTTCTCTAACTCCGCAACAGGCAGGGCAATATTTTTACTTGCCACTTTACGTTTAGCCAAACTCCATACAAGCTCAATGGCATTTAGATCACAGTGGTACGGGGGAAGTCGCAATACCTCATGCCCATTCTGCTTCAGAAGTTCATCAGCTTCATATACTGGTTCTGGTGTGTTTCGTTTCACAAGACATAGCAGCTCTGCTTTTGTGTGATATTGTTCAAATGGAATATCATTCAAAGTAAGCCATTCTCTTATCTCATTCTTGCGACTTTGTGATGTAGGAGCTTTATTTACTATGATTGAATGGTAACTGGCATTATCCATAACTATTACACTCGGCTCATTTAAATTGGGTATGAGCTTTTCTCTAAGCCATTTATTAAAGTTAACGGCATTCATGTCGTGGTGGTAGTCTGCCATTTTAGATTTAGTACTAAATACTAATAACGAGTTAGGCACAGGGCCTTTCTCTGATCCAGCATGTACAATTATGTACCTTTTCCCTGCTGAAACATTTTCAATTGCACCACTTGTAGATGGACCTTGCCAAGACTTCTTGGGCCTGTAGTTTTTATGAATATAGGTTTCATCTAAATAAATTATTGACTTTCCTTCTCTACGTTTCAAAGCCATGGTTCTTAAAAACCGATGTCTCCAGGCAGATATGTCATAACGTTCAATTAACAATGAACGCTCATTTTTATTTCTCTTAAATTCATAGCCATTGGACAATAATAAGTGGCGAAGAGTTTCCCGGCATCCAGTAAATCCAATGCTTTCTCTTAATTCCACTAACAGAGTTCTCAACGTAGGAACTTGTTTTCTAACTATGTAAAATTCGTTAATTTTGTTACGAATAGCATCTATATCGAAACTATCTAGGCTAGACACTGTGGGTTTATGAGGCCGTTTTTTCCCTGGGGTATTCCAGATACCATCATTTACCACACCTTCCTTTTTTATTCTTTTTAATGTCGTAACACTCACTTCTGTAAAGAATGATGAATTAGAATGATTAGGTGCTGCATTTTTAATAGCAAGTCATGTAGTAAATTATATCATTGTAAAACTTATGTATGTATTTAGTAAAAACTTACCAGTGATTGAAGCTATTTCATCTAAGTACTGGTTCTGGGTTTTTATCCTGTCTTTCTGCTCTAAAGCAGTAAGTTTTTCAATAGTTTTCACTATATCATCAACCCCTGCTACCTCTATCTCCAATTTTTCTGTAAAATAAAACAATTTGTCTTAAATTACAATGCAACACAATGCATAATAATGCTTAATGCAATAAGGCTATTTATCATTCCTAAATGTAATGATAAATGACCATAATGCATTATTTCGATGGTGTTTAACGTAATTTAAACAGAATGTAAACCAAACAGAAATAGTTTTTGTGAAATCATAAATAATAATTACATTATTCAAACAAAGTATCAACATCAAAGCGTCATACTAACCTAAGAAATCCAACACCACACGTAAACAATCTTGTTTCTGATTGAATTGGGCGTCTTTCTCCTGTTGTTTTTCTTCGAACTTCGAAATCATGCGAAACAACATCTCCCGAACTCCACTTTTAATCGTTTTATTCATGTTTTAAGTTGGAGAAATGCTCAAAAAGGTCACAATGAATCAAAAACAACACGCCATCTTGTTTTGACAAATTGAGATTGACATAAATAAAAACATTGCCATATAAAAAGTATGCAAATAATTCTAGTGTCTACTTTCATTTGCCAGACTCTAACTTGCATGAAATATCAAGAGATACCGATTCTACAGAGAAAGGCTTTCTGTGTACAATTGGAGCTGAAAGAGATCCACTTTTTACTATTAAAATGCTACTTTTCTTTCATTATTAGGAGCCTTAGTATGGCATTCAACAAGCAAAGGCAGTCAGAGTATTTTTCACCACCATAAAAAAAGTTTTCTCTTTGACCATAAACCATTTGTCTCTGGTTTAAAAAAGCAATTAAATCAAAGCTGTCATGCTAATGTCAGCGACGTGTTTCTAAACGAAAATTTCTCATAACCCACTTGAAGCTTTATTTTCTTTATTGTGTTTTTGGTATGTTTGTGTTGCGTTTTAGCTCATATTGTGTGAGGAAAAAGTCTCGCGCAGGCTGAGTAAGCATTAAAATGACATCTTAGGTGAATATGTGGTTTATGAGTTGATTGTGAACTGTGTGAAATTAATGGAGCTGAAGGTCTGGGTCGAGGGGATACAAAGGATTGTTTGTGGGGTTACAGAGACCACAACCTGCCAGGTCAGTATACTAGAATTTCTATTCTCATGATTATGCTACTGACACGGTTAGAATGCTATGTGTATTCATTTTCACTTTTAGCAACTTTCGTTGTTTGCTAATATTATAATATTTTTTGCACAGGATGTAGTATTTGCATTAGCTCATGCCACTGGCAAAGTGGGCAGATTCACACTGATAGAGCGGTGGCGAAATAATGAACGGCTGCTGGCACCCCAGGAGTATCCCCTCAAGGTATCAAGTTCTATTAATAAGTCAATGAATTGCACAAATACAGAAGAGACTGGTTTATTTTTGTGAACATTCCAGTGCTGCTCCTTCTCAAATAGTTGCCATGGTAACTATTTGCAAGTAACAAAACTTGAATAATAACAAAAAATGAATATATGACTGAAAGTTAATTTATTTTGAGGATGCTCAATGGGTTATATTTTGATTTGTAGCTTTTTTATTGACTGGCTTGTCATAGCTAATCTCTTCCCATTTTTATAGCAATCAATATGTTTTCAGATCCTAATGAAATGGGGAGAATACTCCAATGATATACAGTTTATACTGAGGCGGTCAGACTCTGGCAACAACCAGAAACCTCAGGCAACTAACAGTTCTAGGTCTCCTATAGGAAATGGGTGAGTTTTCAGAAGTTCATCTAGTTGTCTAAGTATTCTTTAATATTATTATTAAATAATTAAAGCTTTATTCCAAATTTTTAGTTTAGAAATCAATCAGTGCTAGTGTTGTGTTACTTAAATGTTTCCCAAAATGGATTCTTTTTATGGGTAAAAGCCTCCTCCATACGGTGGCATTTTCCCTGACTTTCATTCATTCATTATTGTGAAATGTGAATCTAATTTATAGTAATTCTACTGTTAAAACAGACAAAGTGCATAATTCTCACTATCCAATTGACTAAACTACAATTTTCTCCTTTTAGCGGCCATACTACATCAAACTCCAACATGTTGGACTCGCAGAACTCTCCAAATAGAATGTCCACCACCCCAACTTATAGCAATAACAATGTGACTAACACTTCACCTGGAAACCCAGTTGGAGTGGTCAAGGGTGTGCAGCAAGCCAAAACTCCTGAGTCTGACAGCCCTGTGCTTAAAGATGTCCCACCTTACAGGTAACTATAAACTATCCTTACAAAATTCAAGTCACAAACATCACGCCCCCCATCCCCCATGGCTGCTACTGGAAAAATTTATGATGGAAAAACCCAATACAAAAAAAAACCACTTTGCCCAACCCGGGAATCGGATCCACTACCTTATGCTCAGCAATTGCGCTTGCAAGTCTACAGCAATTAGCAAGTCAAAATAAACTCTTTTACAAAAGTCTAGAGTTAGTAAAGGTTACAAGAATCAATTTAATATTAGTTTTCGTGGCCATCTTGGAGGAAGTGTACATATGTCCAATTGAATGTGTCTTGGCTGAATTGATAATTTATTATGATGAATTCTGACTACCTGGAGTATAATCTATGCACTAGCAAATTAAATAAAACTTACAGTTCCTTCATTAACCAAAGATAATTATCAAAACAGAAAGAATTTGCTAGTAGCACCTGTAATAATGCTGTTTACTGCTGAACAAAAGGATCATGTAAAAAACTATGATTATTCGTACAGTAGTATCGCTGGAAGATTGCCTTTTCAATGCATGACTAATAAAGGTATAATAGAGAAAAGCTAGGTGCAGTATTAGTATAATAATTCGGATTTCGTCTTATGTATGTGACTCATCACATACTGACATTTAAGATCCCTGACCCAAATGTCATGTGATTCATAAAAACTATCTACTATGACTATTACTTAGAACATTTAGGTAGCCCAAAGATCAGATTATTATGAAGAAGGTCAGAAAGGTTATTATTTTTATTGGGGCATTAATAAAACTTTATACTCACAGCATTAATTACTCACATGTCCCACATTTTTAATTGCCTCCAAACAGTTTATAGCTCGCCTATCATATTACCATTAACAGTTACATGGAATAGACCATAACATTTAAATATTGTTGAAGTGAAACTTCTAATGGGACTTCCAACAAGGTTGCGTTAAACGTTTAACGCTACCATAGAGGGGGTATGAAAGCACTGTTGCGTTAAGTTTCACTTCTTCCGCGCGGAGGGACTCCACGAACTATTTTTTATTTAACAGCTTCTGGTAGCAAAGAGATTGCTAAGAGAGCTTTTGGCGTATTTTTGCCATTATAGTAACAAAATACCCAGAAAAAATGTACCATAAAGCAAAAAAAAAAATGTTTCATTTTCTCATACAATCAGGCCATGTCTGAAATATATTTCTCGACGGCATGTAAAGCTAGGTCCATGGGCGGCACAAATACTAACCACACGAAGGACAAGAGAGAAGACTTGAATAGTTTCATCAATTAATATTATCACCAGTTTCTAATTAACCAATTCTATTGCAGAGAGCCACCACCGCCATATCGTTCTCCACCACCTCCGTCTCAGGCCGTCAGAAAGTCTCCTAACCGCATGCGTTCCAACCGGCCTCAACACATGTCACCTGTCAACTTGCCTGAAGAGAACCAGGACAACAGGAGTCCTGAAGCAGTCAGCTATAACAGCCAGTATAGGGAACTGGTGTCGCTTGTCAACTATCAGAGGGAGAAGTTGTCCAGTCAGCAAGTGGACCTTATAAAGGTAAAGCTTTATCTGATAATTCAGTGGCATGCTTAAGGGCAAACAATATGGTAAGCCCATAAGGCAAGCAGACTTCTTAGTAACCACATCATATCATTGGCTGTTTTTGAAGACTAGATTATTTTTCTGTCAAAGTCAAGCCATTTATTCCAGTTAGGCAATTAAAACACAGTTTTGGCGGTCTACTTCAAAACTAAAAAAGAAATAGAATTGGTACTTACCTTTCCAGAGGAGCTTGTGGCTAAATAATAATAGCCGCACGGGTCGATCGTTAAGGTTAAGCAGTACTTGCCGAGGTTGGTCCGTGGATTGGTGACCATAATTACATACCGAGTTTCCTCCGTGCCTCGGAAAGCACGTTAAACCGTTGGTCCCGGCTGTCATTTGTAGATCTTTGACAGTCACTACGAGTAGTCAGAAGCCAAAAGTCTGACATCCAGTCTTACGAAGCGGTATCGTATTACCCAGTTACTGGGTTGTGGAGCTCAGATAGGCAGTCGCTTCATGTAAAATACTGGAACTCAGCTGCATCCGTTTAGACTGGAAGCCGACCCCAAGATAGTTTGGGAAAAGGCTAGGTAGATGATGTTGATTTGTAGTGTGCCACATGTGCTTCAGACATGTTATGGGATCTTACATTATTATGAAGACCTTCATGACAATTCATTATGCAGTTGTTCTACAGTTTGAACATAGATAAGCGTTGAGCATAGTGCATAGGACAACAATGACTAATGGGCTTATATCGGAGTTTACGTGTATTTCCTTGCCTTGAAGCCATTGACCGATTATGTCACTCAGCAGTTCGACCAATTCAGTCTTACCAAGGGGTATCGTATTACCCAGTTACTGGGTTGTGGAGGTCAGATAGGCAGTCGCTTCATGTAAAATACTGGTACTCAGCTGCTTCCGGTTAGAATGGAAACCAACTCCAAGATAGTTTGGGGAAAGGCTAGGCATCTGCCTAGCCTAAGTAAGTCAGTAAGTCGGTAAGTCATCATCTCATAACTTACCTTTCCAGACCATGAATATTACATGAATAGCATTAAATCTGTGGCGCAACTGCTTTGAAGGTTATGTATCCTCAGAAATCCCTTTATATTTTACAGTACGATGCAGAAATCGGTTTCTGGGAAAATAAAGGGCGGGAACAAGAGCGTCAAGTAGAACAATTACAGCAACAAATAAGTTCAGCGGACAATCAACTGCGGATCAGTACGGAACAGGTAATTGGAACTCTCTCAAAAGATCGCACAAAGCAATCAGCTGTTGGCACATAATTACTGGCAAAACATTGTCTTATCACGACTTGCGCGCAATCCGGGTCGCACGGTTTCTTTATTTTCTTTCGCGCCTTTAGCAGTCGAGACGGTAACGATGTGGTACTTATATAAATCAATTCGGATCGATTTAAATGAAAAGTTGATAATTCATATAGCTCAATGTATTCATTGTTAATTATATTAACTAGACTTAATTTGGGTCATGCACACTATTTAATTACCTAGCATGTGCATTCTTCCCATTTTGACCTATGGATCCCAGACTTGGTCTTTGACAAATATTCAAAAGTCCAAACTCAAGGTCTGTCAACGTGCAATGGAGCGCAGCATTCTAGGCGTCGAACGACCATGTACGCAACACCACACTGCACTCCAAAACACAATAACTGACGTTGCTCAAAAAGCCGCTAAGCTGAAGTGGGACTGGGCTAGCCATATCTGCCGTATGCCCGACGAGCTGTGGGCCAAAATAACCACAATGTGGAGCCCTGACACATCCAGAAGGTGACGCGGTAGACCTCGCAGGAGATGGCGGGATGAGCTGGACAGAACTAACGACCAGTGGTCCATTGGCCCTGGATCGAAGGATTTGGAAGTCATGGGGAGAGGCTTTTGCCCAGCAGTGGGATGATATAGGCTAACAGTAACAGTAATAGCCTATGGTTATAAAAAAACTTTAAGTTTTTTAGTTTGGTAAAATGGTTGTATGAAACAATTTTTGGTATATTTACTGCATCACTAGGGTATGTCTATTGGTATTTATTTTGCTGAAAAATGTTAATAAATGGAATGTAGGCTTTTGTAGCACATACTCCATTTCAATATCTTGTATGTTGTGTTGTCTGAATGTCCAATCAGACAAAACAAGTAACATGGGACAAGTCCTATATTACTTGTTTTGTCTGATTGTCAGTGAAATTTTTTTTTGTGCAGGTGCAATCACTAAACTACGTAGAAGAAGAAAGCGAAATAGTGAAACAAAATGAGAAGACCATCAAGTCTGAGATCGTACTGGTGCGCTCGAAACTGGCGAACTGTGAAACTGAGCTGTTACAATGTAAGAACAAGATCCGGAAACTCATGGAGGAGATCCACAATGAGCAGAGACTTATTAACAGTCGCCAGCAGGAAAATAGGTGAGCTTTTCTTGATTGACTCAGTGAGGAGGTTCGGTTAAAGATCATTGTAGATGGCGTGAACGTAGTTAGGTCCCAATCTGAACAATGAGGGTGGCCATTTTGAAATATAAAATGACATGAACAGTTTTTCAACTAATAACGATGCTTGAAACTAGTAATGCTAGCGCCATTAGCTTTACTGCTAGTCGGTTACTACCCCTTTTTGCCTTAGAAAACCCTGCATGAATCTGAATCATGAGAATGAGGGCTAGAATAGAGAGGTCTATGCCCAGTATTGGATGAAGTTGGGCTGGTGATAATAATGATGAACTTCTGACTGCTACGGACGATTTAAATATTCTTAACCCAGAGATCTAAGGTCTAAGAGATCTCGCATACGAGCCCAAGACCATGGACAAGTGCACTAAACAACCAAGTGACAGCATGAATCATTTCAGAGAACATCTGGTCTAACGTGGTCCGTCGTTTTAGACTTTACAAGTTCCCAAAAATAGTCGTTGAAGTGCTGCAGTAGTATTTCGCGCGGTTTCTACCGTTAATTCTCAACCAAGTCCGCTGCGCTACTTGGCAACTGAAGTGGAGAGAAATTTTCTTAGACAAACGATATTAAAGCCAGAAGGTGTTGTATGGCGTTGAGTCACTCACTAATATGCTAAAACGAACTTTACATAAGACTATTGCATAACTAATGTAATTAGCTAAAAGTTTTCTCTTGTTGCATCTCACAGAATAGCATTTATGTAAATTCTAGGCTGAAATTAAAATTACCTTGCATACTAATGTTTATATGGCCTACTATTTGTGGCTATGTATACTAATATTATAAACCACCTTGGTCAATTAGAAATACATACTTAACTAGCAGTGGCGTAGCGTGCCTTGGCGGGCACCCGTATAAAATTTGCTTGGGGGCCCTTATGAAGAGTACAGATTTCTAAAAAAAGGAAAAAAAAAATTGCATGAAATAAAAATAAATATTTATTCATCATAATTATCTATCTGTCAGTTTTTCCAAAATTTTTACAAACAAATCAAATATTACACTCTCCTTGCCTTTTTTTCGGCAAACTGATTTATTAAATCATTTATAGCTGATGATGACTTTAGTTTTTCTAAAGTTTTTATTTTTTGCTTACGCACGTCGGTGTCCCCCGTGGCCCGGGGGCCCCGTATAATTGATACGGCAGATACGGCGGTAGCTACGCCCCTGTACTAGCCGCCCAATCTATGCTAATATTTTAAAACTGAAGAGTTTGTTTGGTTGAACGCGTTAATCTCTGGAACTAATGGTTCGTTTTGAAAAAATATTTTAGTGTTGGATAGCCCACTTATCGAGGCCTTAAGGCTATATAACATCACGCTACGACCAATAAGAGCGAAACATCAATAAACAATTTTGCAAAAACGGAAAAATGTGACGCAGACGAAGTTGCGTGGGTCAGCTAGTTCAGATTATAATGCGTGAAAAGTGATTTGTTATCTCATTCTTGATCACAAATTCACGACTTGTAATGCTAAGTTCGTCTTGAAACAATTACAAGTACAATAATAAGTACTTACTTGTGTGAGAATGTAAATTAGATTGTTGTTTTGATAGTCAACGTCGTCGTTCTGGGAATTGAGAGACCTTGGGCTTTTGTTTGCTTTTAGATTTTACCTAAACTTTTATTATCTTTGTGTAACCTTCATAAGATCATCACGCCCAAAATGTTTTAATGCGTAAGCAGGCAGGGGTGTGTGCTGTCCAGTACACTCTCGTTTCGCCAATTTCGTTTTTAGTTCCATATAAGTACATACGTGGCTAGACTTTAATCACGTGCGATGTTTTTAGGCTACTTTTGTACCTCCCCAAACCCCCGCGCCCCCTTTGTGATAACCCCCAGCATAACATTTTTTTTTATATGAAACCTTCCGATAGTTTTATAATCAGTTTAATAAAAAAAAAAAAAACGACTTATGAAAAAAACACGCGATTGTCACATGTAGTCTCCGCCTCCATCGGCTCCATCCATCGTCGATCACTCGTGATTTTTTTCGGAACCTAGACTCTAAAAGGAAGGATCCATTTAGAGTCTCAGGTGATTAAAGGAAGACCCCTAAATGGGAAGACTCTTCTGTTTGCACTACTTTGAAAATAACTTAGGCCTTATAAAAAAATACGCGGTCAGTAAAATGACTCTAATTGCCCAAGGCGCGTCAATTGACACAGTTATAATACATTTAAGTAAAGCAACTCATGTTGCTCGCAGCTGTCACTATGTAAAATAAAATATAAATTCCATAAATATGGATTGATCTTACGATAATTTTCTTCTAATAACAGGCAAGCGCTGGAGCGATCAATGCTCGCTGAAATGGAGAGTTTACAAAGTCAGATACAGCAAGCGAAACACGCGACTGAAGTTAACAATCTCACTGCCGAGAATTTGAAGAGAGAGGTATGTATTATATTCTAGTTTCATTCTTAGTATTTTGCAAAGTTAGCAGATTTTTGACGAAATCTTGAATAATGAGGTACTTACATATTTCAAACGGCCCGATAAATGAACTCGTTAATTATTTTCTTTTGTCGTTGCCGTTGGTGTCATTTGTAGATATTCGGCAGTCATTACAGGTAGTCAATGGCCAGAAAGTGACAACCAGTATTACCAAGGATTATTATATTACCCAGTACTAACTGGGAGGAGGACAAATAAGCAGTCCTCCATGTAAAATACTAGTATTCAGCTGCATTCGGTTAGACTGGAAGCAGACCCTAACATAATAGGGAAAAGGCCAGGCAGATGATGATGAATATTTATTTGTCGGGATCGACTACCCAACTAGAGCTATGTGTTCATCATTATGTAGCTATGTGCAAATCATTAACACTATGTTCGTTCGAGTTCGGAAATCAACAAACCCGAAATGCTTCCATATCATAATGTTTTAGGGTTTATTCTTGTTGTATAATGAGTCAGGTTTAAGATACAATGTCCGCAGGTCGGAGTGCTAGAAAATGCCATAATGGAGAAGAAGCGTCAAGTGGAGCGTCTGGTCCAAGAGATGAAGGAAGCTAATCTGCAGAGTCTCACTGGCAGCGTGGATGAGTTGCGGCATCCCTTGGATGGTATGTATGACGCAAGGCGAGCCTACTGCCGCCAACCGGATACAAATCCTAAATCCGTACGGCTACTAAGAATTTACTGATGGAAAGGTCCAATATCACTTTGCCCAACCTAGGAGCTCATGCTCAGCGGTTACGTTTACGTCTACTGGACCAACTAGGCAGTTCTTTTATATTTTACTAGCTGTCCCGCGCAACTTCGTCTGCGTCACATTTTCCCCGTTTTCGCAACATTTTTCATTTCTGCTCCGCTCCTATTGGTCGTAGCGTGATGATAGCCTTCCTCGTAAAATTCGTTTAGTTCCTTATAAATGGGTTATATAATAATGAAAGATTTTTTCAAATCGGACCTGAGATTAGCGCGTTCAAGCAAACTAACAAACAAACAAACTCTCCAGCTTTAGTATATTAGATATGTATAAAATTGTAGAGATAAAGTTTTAAAGACTTTGGTTGGTCCTTATTTTGTTACGGTTTGTTTAAAAAACGAAATCATGAACTAATTCAAATGTTTATTTTGACACTTTTACACGTCGTCTTTTTTTTAAACTAGATGAGGCCGGTGTTTCGTACCTGACTACTATGAGAAGAAACAGCCGAAACAAACTCAGAGATCAATGTCTCGTATAGTCCAGACGTAGTTCAATTCATATGAGGACCATGTAGATTAGCGTCTGAGATGGTCTTTTGAAGTAAGAACTACACAGATTTTAGAGGCCCTGTCCTGGCAGTGCAAGCATTAGTCAGTAATCGTGTAGCTCGACTCATAAATGAAGGAGCTCAACGACACGACGAACAATACCAAAGAAAGGATCTTTGGGTAGGCCGCATATAGTACTCAATCTGCCAGACAAACTAATTAAACTAGACCGAATAATATGACCCAAATTGTCCTCATATTCACAGTAATATATAATAGTAGTACAACACTTAAAAAAGTAAATAATGTCAACTAAAGCTAAAAAAAAAACACCTACTATCATTATAATATTCTACCAACCACTCATACATACGGCATTATATTATACTCTTATAATCATATTTCCCGATGATTAAAAGAGTCTTTTATTACTCATGGAACTGCTTCTGGTGACGGCATTTTTAACCATGCAATACTTAAAGTAGCTTGTAACTAAATAAGATTTTTGTCACCCACAGGTTTATGCAAAGCAGGCAGCGCCCGCAGGATCATTGGGTCTCCGAGACAGCTAGAAAACGCAGCACCCACCAACAAAAACCCTCACGGAGTATGGGTATAATATCCAATGAAACATTACTATAAGAACGGCCATTCAAGTTCCCCCTATTTATACGCGACGGCCTAATTTAAGTAGCGAAGAAAATGTTTAGATCAAACTTGATATAATTATTGGCTAGGTTTCTAAATCTGATTCGCAGGAATCTCGAATGTATGAGGGTGGCATTTAAAATAGTTTGTAATTACAGCTGCTTTTACCATCACCTTTTCTCCTATATGTGTATTTAAGCTTTCTTTAATATAAGTCTTCACTATAGTTTACATGTTATCATCACATTCTTAATAGGACATGTTTTTTTAATGGTTATCTATCACCATTGAAGAAATGTTCCGAAAATATAGCTTTACACGTCTGAATCTGTAACTATCATGTCTTATTCAGGGAGCCTTAAATTGCTGTTTTAGCATTATCTGAATAGGCTAAAAACAGGCAGTCATAAGGCCTGACGGCACAATTGAAAACTCAAAATAATGTAATTACTGTGTTCTTTTTTTAATTATTGGCGTCGTCTGGCGCAATACGTCACTAGCATATTGAGGTCATCGGTGAGGCGAACCTATAGGTTTTTCCCCTACCAAAAATCGCGGAGTTTTCACTTCAATAATAAGAATCACACATCAATGGTCGCAGACGTAGTTAATATTGTGTACTGTCACTTTATGATTATTTTACGAATTGTGACTTAATTCATATTATTATATAATGTCTGATTCTGCTAAAGCAACCATTGTGTCCAGTTTTTGATTTAGAAACCTAGCGTCAGTGCTGCTATATAACGTGCACGATATTACTTTGTCGTACTTCTATAGCTTAGGGTAGCGGTTAATTTATTAGTATTTGTGTTCAAATTAGTGTCATATTTATAATTATTATTTTGTCACAAATTAATCGTTTTAAGTGTGTATTGGAATTTTAAATGAAGTGTACTTAAAAGTATCGGCTCGATATTTTTCTTTACACTAAAAGTATTATTTTGTCTTGCCGTATAGTTTACGTTGTTTTGATATTGATCAATATTGGAATTAGATGGAACAAGTGCATTCAAATTATTAACGATATTATTTAGAGTATTTTTGTGTGTTGTGTTTTGTGTGACGATTTTTTTTGTGAATTGCGAACGTAGGATTGAAACTAACAACACAGTAGACTTATAATAATTTGCATTCAGTTATCCATTTCACTATCTAGTTTTCGTAATTTTATCCCATCTATTATTGTGTTCGATTTATGATTGACGGAGTGAAGATTGTTTTAGCCTAAATGTTGAGTGCCGAATGAATACGCCATTTTTGGGTAATAGAGTAAGCTTGTGGAACGAGTAAGTTCTTAAGTATTATAACGCCATGGGTGTATGAGTTTAGTGAACATGACGTTTTAATTTACCATTTTAAACTCTTTTTACACTATTTTATAAGTATGGTACTTCACTATGTTAGAATCTCTACGACCTATATTACTGTTAAAGTATTTACACTACGATTAATTTGCAATATAGAGATACTTAATTATAATAATAAATCTAGTCGAAAGTTTAAGCCATTGCAATATTTTATAAACAAATATTAACCTTGATTTTAGAAGCATTTTAAATATAATAATGGCATTTATGACAAATCAAATTATTAATATTTTATAGCGTTGTAGATGTATGTACGGACTACGTATTTAGAAGTTCTATGAGACTTAATTGAAGAATATACTGTTTTGTTTCCTGCATGGTAACTAATTGTAGCTAGACGATTTGTGTATAGTAATTCATATATGAAATAAAGGACATATTGTATACTGAATTGAAGTGTTTTATTTTCATTCAACTTTTTTTATCTCCCGCCCTCCCGCCTTTGTCATCATCATCATCATTTCAGCCGTGTGTTGTGTGCAAGTGTTGCCACATTGACGTAACATGGGGGGTTTTGCAATAATCGCCTCGCTTGGCAGGCCGGTTGGCGATCGCAGTACGGTTGTTACAAAAGCACAGAGAACGCTGCTGCCCATTCTCTGTCAAGTCCCTTAGTCGCCTCTTACGACACCCACGGCAAGATATGGGATGGTGCTATTCTTTACGTCCGACACCATACAGAACCTTTGTCATAGCTGGTCACATTTGTCAGACTCTCCCCTCCCTAGTGTGACGTCACATATTTTGCAATTTTACATGATCATACAGGGACAGTTTTCGTCAATAGTTCAAAATTCGTGTTTTAATACTTAGTTATATTGGATTCTGAAACGTGACGACACGAAATTTAGTGAAACACAAACACAAAGTGTGAGACCCTTCTCACACTTCGTCAGCCCCTTGCACCCTAAACGTGTCATGTAATTAATGGATGAGGTCATCCATAAATTACGTCTTTCTGGTTTTTAGCTGGTGCATATGTTTATCTTAATCGTGGCCGTCTAGATCCCTTTAGGATCACGAATTCTGTATATTGGCGAGCTGTTTCTTTGATTCCATTTTCCAGAGACCATTGCGTAATATGTCGTGTCACTGACTCTGGCAGGGCCACCATCACGGATTTTAATTTTGAAAACACAAAAAAATTGTCGCTAATTAGTCGAAATTTGTCGCCAAATATCAGAATTTGTCGGTCACTGGTTCAAAAGATATAAGGGTTTATAGGTGGCCGATCTGGAGAGAGTCTCCCCAGCAGGGCCACATTTATATCTCAAAAACTAAGGCACCTAGCAAATATCTGTTTTCTCCCATATTTTGTCGCCAATTAGTCGGAATCATTCGCCAAATATCAGAATATGTCGGTCACTGGTTCAAAAGATATAAGGGTTTATAGGTGGCCGATCTGGAGAAAGTCTCCCCAGCAGGGCCACATGTATATCTCTAAAACTAGGGCACCTAGCGAAGATCTGTTTTCTCACATATTTTGTCGCCAATTCGTCGCAATTTGTCGCCATGTCATAGATTTAGTCGGGTCTTAGTCTAGGAGATATAATGAGTTCAATTAGTAAGGTATAGTCCAAGAGCTAGATCGAAGAGTTCACGAAAAATGACCAAGAATTTTCTTTTCTAGTAATATGTGTAATATACTTCTACTTTTATCGGTCTAAAGTCCTTAGAAATGTCCGAGAGAGATAAATTCTTAATTAAATTCATGTTTTTATGTTTTAAATTGCTAGGTTAGAGTGGCTTAAACTTCTTTGAAAACATTAAACCTTGCTCTTGGTCTATTTGGTGTCAAGATGTACAGTCGCATGCAACTGTTTTTTTAAGCTCTAATTAACGTTAGAATAATAAAAAAAATACCGTACCTTTAGTAAAATGTTTAAAATACTTAAACGTTGAAAACGTATTGTCAATTGTTATCAAATTTTATTATAAATGTAATATAAATTTTATTATATCTCGCTCTTTTCTCCGTTTTTGTATTTTCGGAATACCTAGAGATAACAATACTCGAGTTCGTAACTATTCATAATAAGTTCCACTTTAATTAAACTGGCTGACTTAAACTTACGTGACGGGCAACTCGTTCTAAGCAGCTCGTCTGTACAAGCACATCTATCTCTTTCTTACTTACCGTAAATGAAACGGAGCGCAGCGATCTATCTGCCTGCGACTAAGTGGTAAGTGCACATTGTGTTAGATAAATAATTACGTATATTTATTGTAGATTTGTTTATAGGTAATGAATACAGCTTCCCTATGATGGGTTGAAATTATAGAATAAGTTTATATTTATTTAATTCGAAACAAACATTCCTCCATAAGACGTCATAGATACTGTCTAGAAACTACATAAAGTATTTTGTACTCGCTTGTACCACTGTATGGGGAAATTGAATTCTTTAATATCTTTTTAATTACACAACGACTAAATCTGTAACTTGGCGACAAATTACGACAAATTGACGACAAAATGGGAGAAAACAGATCTTCGCTAGGTGCCCTAGTTTTAGAGATATAAATGTGGCCCTGCTGGGGAGACTCTTTCCAGATCGGCCACCTATAAACCCTTATATCTTTTGAACCAGTGACCGACATATTCTGATATTTGGCGACTGATTCCGACTAATTGGCGACAAAATATGCGAGAAAACAGATCTTTGCTAGGTGCCATAGTTTTTGAGATATAAATGTGGCCCTGCTGGGGAGACTCTCTCCAGATCGGCCACCTATAAACCCTTATATCTTTTGAACCAGTGACCGACAAATTCTGATATTTGGCGACAAGTTTCGACTAATTAGCGACATTTTTTTTGTGTTTTCAAAATTAAGATCCTTGATGGTGGCCCTGCCAGAGTCAGTGACAATAATATGTCAAGGCTGTGTGTAGGCAGATAGGCTAAAACTGCACATGTATTCATATCCTATCTAATCTATCTTATCGACAAATTGTGGCAATCACAACTAAATACGACGCTCTGGTTCGTATTCATTTTCATTATCTTATAGAAAAGTAAAAAGAGAAGCCGATTGGAAAGTACAAGCTCAAAGTAGCTTGTATAGTTTAACTCAACATTTGACAATCATAATAAAGTCCTCGTCTTTATGGAAAACTGTGTTGAAAAGATTGCTACACATAGTTATTAAAATCTAATAAAAATGAAACAATTCTGCATTATTTATTAATCCTTATATTCAATATAACTTATTTAATGTAAGAAATTAAATCTGTTCGCAACAACCTATAATAAAGAATGCTCTTCTCTATTCAATAGATGCCGTAACGCGTAACTAAAGTTATGCCGTACTGTACTTAGAGTTCCGTGTTTGACCGTAACATAACTAATATATTTACAACATTTCGTCAAATCGCGGAGTCAATTAACAACATAGATTCGATGAGTTCTATCCTGTGCTCTTGTGGAGATTCAACTAATCATACTTCAAATAATTTTCGTAACGTTCTGTTACAACCACTTGACACGGTAGAAAGAACTGAATATTCATAAAATTTTAAATCACATTTCAATACTTGAAAGTGTTCAAGGCAAACTGTGTGCCTTGAAACAAGAGATGGACTAGAAACAAGTGAATACCTTTTTATTTTAGCTATAAAATTGAGCTCGAACTTTTTACCCATGAGTCAGGATGTTTTACCAATTATTGTTTGTGTTTAGCAGCTTACTCTTCCACCATAAAAATGGATGGGTTTTTATTTAAAATACGTACTTTAGTTATCACAAAATGATATCTAACACAAGCACCATCATAAATATTGCAGATGTATTCACTAATTTCAAATCCACATGAACCTTAAACCTAGTGTTCCAGTAAAGACTATGCTTTCTCTTCTTTCTCCCTGTTATACCGTTCTAGTTCTTTTAAGAATTGTCCTTTAGGTTTCATGACGTTGGGTCGGTCGCCGCGGCACTTGGGACAGAACCATTTGCCTTTAGGCTTGGTCGTGAGTGAGACACAGGAGAAGTGGAACCACTCGATGGGGCAGAGGTCGTTGTCACAGAGGATCATTTCGCCGAAGGATATCTGGTCACAGAGGCAGTAGCGAGGTTCGTCAGGATCAATAGCGTCTGTTTCTTCTGGCGGCGTTTCTGAACGTTGTGCTGCCTGGCGTGCTTTGCGTTTTTTCTTTTTGCCTATACCTGTGGAAGAATTAAAGTATTGGATATTATTGTATGATAAATTGAAGAATGATGGTGATTTTGCAATGTGTTTTGACATAAAATGTTAATGAAAATTGGGCTTTATTGTAAATATGCATACCTTTCTTGTGGGTAGTGTTGTGAGCATGCCTCTCACTATCCCGTTCGCTCGAATCTGCCCCATCTGTGGCTGCGCCTGCTGTGGTCCGTGATCGTCTCGCACGTTTCGACCATCGCTCACCTGGGATAAACATTTAGTTTAGTATGTATTATTTACAATAAAAGTTACTGGTTGCAAGATGCATGCTATTTAAATGAAGATCTAAAAGGCAGGAGACAAAAACAAGCGTAAGGTCTTTGCTTTGTATTGAGTCTCCATCAAACAAATAAAAAGACATTGACAAGTACTCATTGGTCACACAATCTATCATTTAACTTTCGCTGCTAAGTTCAAATGGAGTTTCTTGCCAGTTCTTCTCCATAGAAAACAACCAAGCCGAACCGTGCATCTTTTGTTGACGTTTTATAAGTGCCCATGTAGGCCTATGTAAATTAAATATTTTGATTTTTAAATAATCCAGTTTTACTAGTATGCGTGTCATTTATAGCTATGTATAAAGATGGCTCGCTAAGCGGATAGTGGGCCCACAAATTATTGTTCAACCCATATACTGGGTGCTTAGAACCGAAAGTTTTACAACAGTTTTTAGTATTGTATTTTAGTACAAACTTACAAAATTCACATTGACACAACAAAAACAACTTACCTCCAGATTTATCTCTGCTCTCTACTTTTTCTTTCTCTTTCTCAGTGCTACGTTCAGGAGGCGGTGGTGGCGGTGCATGTTGCGGTGTGACAACAGGAGCTGGCACCTCCTTCTCGGCAGCACGAAGTGTCTCAGGAACTGGGGCTGGTTCCTCCTTCACTGTTCCATTTGTCTTTACCTCCAGGCAAGATACTGTAAACAGATGTTCTATTTGCAAATTGTTTACTTGTTTTTTGAAATCGGTGATGATTATTCTTGGCCTTTTGCCAATGTGTGATATGATAAAGACAATTATTTAACAACATAGGTACTCTTGTTTAGTATTGTTGTGTTTATGTGTTTGCACTTAAGTTTGTTATGATAACCATTTGTCAGTTTTGTTTCTAATTTGTTCTTGTCCACTTAAAATTCGTTTTTATATTATTTTAAAATTGGTTTATGATTTGACCATATTGTTTTAAGCACATAACAAACTGTGATTCCAAAAGCAGTTATAATCAAATACTCACTTAATTTTTTGTGATCTGCATCAAGTGACCGTTGTTTGTTGTCAATGAGATCTTGAAGTGTCTGCACAACTTGTAGTTTTTCGTCGCCAATCTCCTGGGCAGCCACCAGCACTGTCTGCAGCCGCAGAGCTGCCCGACTGCGGCGACGCTCCTCTGTGTTGGCTCCTATGCATACTGCTAGATGCTTCTCAGCTTCACGAAGACATTCTATTCACAAAAGACACAAAACTTAGTACATAGCAACGCAAAATAAGTTAGTTAACCTCCGTAACTGCACTTTTTCTACAGTAAAACTTAACAAAAATAACCGCTCGTAGGTAGTGAAAATGAAATCTTTTTATAACCATGTTTCGAAGTAACAACAGCCTAGTGGTTTTGGTGTTATTTTGGTCCACTTGTACTCGCGAGTCGTAATCTATACATAGGTATGCATACGTAATGAGGTTGAAAGGCGAACGTCAACAATATAATTACAAGCTGTTGTATCAATTATTAATAACATATACAACTGTTAATACTTAGTAAGAGCAATTATGGTATAAAGGACGTGCAGAAATTGGAAAATTACCTCTGTATGTTACGTCAAGCTCTCGCATACGCGATAAATGTCTTTGCAGGTCATTCGGAAGATTTTCGACACAATCTAAGTAATTTTCGACGTAACTCGCTGAAAGCAATGCTTCAGTGGATGTTTGATTCAACATGGTTAAAGAATGAACACAGTTTTCATAGTGATAAAACAAGAGAAATGAATAAATCACTTTGAAAGCAACTAACAAGTCCACTGCATTCAACAGCCGTCCCGTCAAGCATCATTTGCGTTCGGAAACGAAGCGACTTTTGTTTTTGTTGTTTTATATTTTTTCAACTCAGCAATTTGATGTGAAAAAAAACTTTAGTAAAAATATTATGTAAAGTAAAGTAAAGTAAAGTAAAATTTATTTGCATAGATTGTAGGTACATAAAATAAGGTGTAACAATAAAATGGGTGAGCCTTGTACAATTTACCATAAATTAGGCATGCAAACATTTGAGAAATTTGTAGTTTTAGGAAAATTTTCGTTACCTAACACAAATGATTAATTTAAAATCATTTTCGAAGATCCAACAAAACCCCACGCTGCCGTACGTAGGGCTCTCTGGCTGTTTGGTGTCGGGCGACACTAGATGGCGCTGTGACCTGTTTTGCTTATAAACATTTATTAGCACTGTATAACGAGAAAACAATTATTTATGGAATAACATGGGAAAATTAGTCTATATTGAATAAAAAGGATATTTTGATTGTTATTTCGAGTCATCGTAGTCATCATCAGTGTTATTCGGTTTCAAAATAATAGATGGCGCTACGATGTACTTTGAGAATAACTGGCGTTGTGTTACGATGACCCTAGCGTACCCGTTCTATACCTACTACCTACTATCGTTATCTTCTATGAAGTTGGGTATAGGAATTTATGGTCTTCACTCGACTCGACTAGAAGTTGCAGGCAATCTCTCAAAGTTTTCTTAGATGTCCTGCCGATCAATCTGTTCAAAGTTTCAGTAGAGCTAGCTTTCCTTTGTTTACTTTGTACTTCTTTTGATGCTATGGCAGTTACATATCAGCTTATACGGTCATATATTTATGCCTAGCTGCCTACTTCATCTTAGCGATCTAATTGAATCAGCCCAAAATTTGACAACGAGTTTGGCACTTTCAGTAGCGTCCATCAGCTCCTGTTATGTGCAAATAA
The DNA here is from genome assembly GCA_949152445.1 of Cerastis rubricosa. Lineage (NCBI taxonomy): Eukaryota > Metazoa > Arthropoda > Insecta > Lepidoptera > Noctuidae > Cerastis > Cerastis rubricosa. Next base: position 10,858,729 of record OX424547.1, read on the forward strand.
CAGAACACAGAGAACACGATATTAAGTGTCCCATCGTTTGTGGAACAACACCGCTTTACACTCCAGGGTAAAGTCATCTATGAATCTCCACTTGAACAGATTTCCTTGCCTCCGCAAACCTGTGTCCGGAGTCTTTTTTAAGACTTCCCCAGGAGACCCAGGTAGAGGATTTTGATTAAGAAACCCTTTTTTTACACAGCTTTCTTTCTTAGAACTTTCGCTAGTGGATACCTATACCGATCCACAAAAAGCAACTTATAACAAAAAGTACAGTCAGTGAGCAGCATTACCTGACCCATTTGCCTCTTTTTTGCTTTGTGAGATGGGTCAGGTAATGGTGCAGGGCACTGTACGTACTACAGCGCCATCTATGAACAAACTGAAGAAGTAATATGGTCTGAATCTCGCAAGCAAAGTTTACAATATAGAAAAAACCCGACAACAACTGTCGGGCAGTTGCCATCCAGACAACACCTGTCTGGTCGGAGGATCCTCCCTTTTCTATAGGAGATGAAGGACTTTACAACCTGTTCCTCGTATTTCTAAACAACAAGAACTTCAACGGCTTTTCAGTTCCAGCCTAGAATCTCGCTACTGCGCTACGAACTTCTGGTGGTGGTGGTGGTTCGTAGCCAGTATTTGTTCGGGGGGGGGGGGGGGGGGGCAGGAATGGAGCTCTAAGCTGAATGGAGCTCTCCATTCCATTCAGGATTTGGCAGGTGTCCGTTTCTTTCTTCTCACTCCACATAAGGAAGGTTCGATTTTCTACATTCCAATTCGGATAGGATGTTGGTTTCTATATGGTTATCTTAGTCCGGGGAAGTTACGCCGAATATTAGGCTAACTTTGCATTAATTTAAAAACAGCGATATTTTTCATTGAATGTGTAGGGTGTGGACAGGAGAGTATATTAAGCTGTATCCCGCGAAAAGTTCACCTTCGCGTATATGTTTTTTTTTTAAGAAAATGTCTAATATGTATTTAACTTGGTGGCAAAAATATAAACAGGTATGTTTATTTGGAGTATTTGTAGAACAGATTGAGTACTACAAGTAGGTCAGAAAATTAAACATTCAATTTAACATTTTTTACAGAAAATTAAAAAATCTTAAATACATACTACTTACGGCAAAAATGTAACAGGATTCATATTCATAATCATCAATAATGAGAAATATATAAACCCAAACCTTAATCCCCCAAAATTAACAGATTATAGCGTTAATTAAAATTGTCAACGTAAAAATCAAATTACGATGCACGGTGTCAGCGCTAAGCAGCGTGCGGCGTACGGCGTGTGCTAGTGTGCGTAAACAAGATAAGCGGTACGTTCATTGTGTGCGAATTACTGTGTTGTTGTTTGAGAAACGGTGTTTTATTGACTTACGCGATTGTACACCTTATTTCTATTTCGGAAAGATCAAATTCCTATGAAAGTGCTGCGCCAAATACAAGAATAAAGCTTGCAGACGTACCTATTTTACGTAAACATTAATTGATTTTTTTTCACGATTTGCTTTAATGTGTTTAATTTTCGTGTAAATAGGTTAGAAATAGCCTTTAGATGAAAGTTAAACTAAATTAAACCCTGTTACTTTTTTGCCTCAACCGCTATTGTACAAAACTGGTAATAATAGATCGGATCTGCCAAATACCAGCTTGATGCACTTGAGTCGATTGAAAAGCGTGCCAAGAGGCTCATTGGCAATGAGGCACTGGTCAAGTCTAAGCTCCAGAGCCTTAAACATCGTCGCCGAGTTGCCAGCTTATCGGTTTTTTATCGGTTACATTTCGGGGAGTGTGCGATGGAATTGCATGATCTGATTCCGCCTAGCCCGTTTCATCATCGCACTACCAGACGTACGGCGATGCGCCATCGGTACTTGGTGGACATCCCACACATACGCACTAAGCGTTTTGGGAATACTTTTATAATGCGTACCGCTAAGGAGTGGAATTCCCTGCCGGAGTCTGTGTTTCCCGATAGCTACAATCTAGAGGTCTTTAAGTCAAGAGTGAATAAGTTTCTTCTAGGCAAGCGTGCTTCACCGTCGACCACATCATCGCTTACCATCAGGTGAGATAGTGGTCAAGCGCAGGCCTATAGATAAGAAAAAAAAAAATAACTTCCGGTAGTACAATTTGTTTAATTTTGTTTAATGGCGGTGTAATATATTAATATTGATAGTATTTTACGTAAACATGAATTGTTTTTTTTCACGATTTGCTTTAATGTGTTTAATTTTCGTGTAAATAGGTTAGAAATAGTCTCTATATGAAAGTTAAACTAAAACCCTGTTAATTTTTTGCCTCAACCGCTATAAAAATAACTTCCGGTAGTACAATTTGTTTAATTTTGTTTAATGGCTGTGTAATATATTAATTTAAGTTATTTTATGTCAAAAAAACGCTGTTTATATTTTTGCCTTAAGTACAATCTAAAAATTACGAAATTTCTAGATTGTACTTAAGGCAAATATTTTTTACCGTAATTTCCGTGGACGAAAATGTTTAATTTTGAAAAAATATATTACAGACACCAATTCATTACGTAAAGTAACTAAATTTGTCTTGTTAACTTTTTTTCCCATGTTTTTATTCACAAAAACGCGTTTTCGTCTTTTTCACCTTGATCCGGTCTTGGAAAATGGATTAATTTATTTTTATTACTTGGATTGAAGGTTAAGGACACGATTCAAGAAAAAAAGCGCTGTTTATATTTAATGCAAGATTCAAATCTAAAAGCCGGGGGCTTGAACTGAGTGAGATGAAATTTAAAACATGCATTAAACGCACACTATGTAAGCAAGCTTATTACAAATTGGACGATTATATCGCTGATAATAATGCTTGGCTCAATGCCGGTCCTGCTCCACAAGGACAGGGGCGCATGAATTGATAGCATTAAATAGTATTGTTGGAGCTGCTGAAGATTGTATAAACTAACTTTTGTATAAATTCAATTAATTTAGTATTGTATAGTCGCACAGCCCATATTGTGTGAGCACTATGTACTAGAAAGCTATCATTTACTGGAAACTGCAGCATTATCACGCTGTTTTCGGCTGAATAAAAACTATTCTGTTCGTGTAAGTCGACCTCATTTCTAATCAATTTACTTTTTCTTACTTCGGTTCAAATTTAAAAATATGACGATTCCATGGATGTGACAGAGGAAAATTTTTCTCAGATGGACGACTAATCTTTGGAAATAACAGACATATTATTCCGTTTCGTAATTTAATTGATAAAGTAAAAAAGGACCTAAGAAAGATAAATTTTGTAGTGCTGTACTGTATAGTCGGTTATCAGTGATTTCACCAAGAACCGGTATGTATTTGAAACATTTTAAATTTTTTCTGCTTAAAAGATTCTCTCGGAGCATGGTGTTAATTTTTCTGTATTTTTCTCACCATAGATTCGCTCAGAATCGGTTCTAGGACTTTTATCCTAGCTAAGATCTAGTGACCCGTATACTTTCGGCGCCGCGACTCAAGGCCGACCAGGGGTCGGGAGACGCGTACTGGCGGTTGGCTCCGAGGCTTGCCGCCTGAGACCCGGAGCAACAGCGAAGATCCGATTTCGAGCGAGGATCCGGACCTTCAGGGAACAAATTTTGTTTTAATCCTTTTTTTTAATCTTTAGCAATAGTATAGTTTCTCTTTTTTTTTTTTTGTTGTACAATCATTTAATTTATTTAAACCCTATTCGTGTCAAAAGGTCGCGCAATGTATTTTTTCCGGTGTAATATTTAAACTCGTATACATTTTGATCGCGCCTAGGGCTGAGTAGGCGTTGCAACCCCTTTCTCACCTTGTTTTAATTTTCAAATTTACAGATTTTATACAATTCTGAACAACCCATTTCGCTGCTTTACATAAAATTATATTACATGTCGTCCATTATTTAATTCCTTTTTTTGATCCTTTTAAATTTTTTTTTATAAAAAAATTGTATTAGTCTTTTTTATAACAGCAAAATTATACGTTTTAACATGTAGCAGTGACGACTTTTATTTTTATTTTCGCTACAAAATGCAGCATTATCACGCTGTTTTCGGCTGAATAAAAACTATTCTGTTCGTGTAAGTCGACCTCATTTCTAATCAATTTACTTTTTCTTACTTCGGTTCAAATTTAAAAATATGACGATTCCATGGATGTGACAGAGGAAAATTTTTCTCAGATGGACGACTAATCTTTGGAAATAACAGACATATTATTCCGTTTCGTAATTTAATTGATAAAGTAAAAAAGGACCTAAGAAAGATAAATTTTGTAGTGCTGTACTGTATAGTCGGTTATCAGTGATTTCACCAAGAACCGGTATGTATTTGAAACATTTTAAATTTTTTCTGCTTAAAAGATTCTCTCGGAGCATGGTGTTAATTTTTCTGTATTTTTCTCACCATAGATTCGCTCAGAATCGGTTCTAGGACTTTTATCCTAGCTAAGATCTAGTGACCCGTATACTTTCGGCGCCGCGACTCAAGGCCGACCAGGGGTCGGGAGACGCGTACTGGCGGTTGGCTCCGAGGCTTGCCGCCTGAGACCCGGAGCAACAGCGAAGATCCGATTTCGAGCGAGGATCCGGACCTTCAGGGAACAAATTTTGTTTTAATCCTTTTTTTTAATCTTTAGCAATAGTATAGTTTCTCTTTTTTTTTTTTTGTTGTACAATCATTTAATTTATTTAAACCCTATTCGTGTCAAAAGGTCGCGCAATGTATTTTTTCCGGTGTAATATTTAAACTCGTATACATTTTGATCGCGCCTAGGGCTGAGTAGGCGTTGCAACCCCTTTCTCACCTTGTTTTAATTTTCAAATTTACAGATTTTATACAATTCTGAACAACCCATTTCGCTGCTTTACATAAAATTATATTACATGTCGTCCATTATTTAATTCCTTTTTTTGATCCTTTTAAATTTTTTTTTATAAAAAAATTGTATTAGTCTTTTTTATAACAGCAAAATTATACGTTTTAACATGTAGCAGTGACGACTTTTATTTTTATTTTCGCTACAAAAATGGCGCCCGAACAACTAAAGTAAGTGTTTTTTACCTAATAACTTTGAAATTTGAATGATTCTACATAAAATTTTTTTTGCCTTATTGAGGATGGTCACTCCCTCCGGGAGCTAATGATTCTTAAGCTTATTTGTTTCAGGACACGGATATTCTTTCATTCTAGAAAGGTATTCTGGGATTTTTACCACCAGTTCAGATCTGTGAAGCTGTCATTTTTCCTTGACATATATATATATTTTTTCATTAAATGTAATTTATTTTAAAGGAAAAATAATTTTGTGAACTATATAACACATAACTGTCTTTTATTTTACCCACTTATCGCAGCAAATATAACGATAGGTCTCCTGATTTTTATTCCATATCCTTAGCTAGCGGTAGTTAGAACCCGTAGAGTATATATGGTAACGTATGAATTTATAGGCGTCGGTTTTCAAGGTAAGCTTAGTATGAACGGTTATGTAGCCTGTATCTTTGTTTAATAGCTTGGCGTTTACTGACTGCTGGTTGCTGGATTATTTTTATCCGTCTGTTCATGCCGTGCCTATTTTTTCGCTAGGATTCAATCGCCTTTTGTCTGTTCTTTCATACGTTATTAGGTCTATTCTAGTTACATCATGTCAGAAGAGGGGTTCCCTATTGTTGAGACTCCACGTCGTGCTAGTCCCATTATTTCGCGACCACCACCTCCTCCTATTCCGCCAAGACCTTCTCACGCTTCTTCACAGAGTATCATTCCTTCCCCAATAAGATCTGAGGAATGCCTACAATTTACCAGGCAGTTCTCTCTTACTAAGTGGAAGATTGTTTTCGATGGTAAGACCTGCGTACGGGAATTTTTCACGAGTTTAGAGGAGTGCAGGGAGGCCGACAATCGAAAATAAAAATAAAAGTCGTCACTGCTACATGTTAAAACGTATAATTTTGCTGTTATAAAAAAGACTAATACAATTTTTTTATAAAAAAAAATTTAAAAGGATCAAAAAAAGGAATTAAATAATGGACGACATGTAATATAATTTTATGTAAAGCAGCGAAATGGGTTGTTCAGAATTGTATAAAATCTGTAAATTTGAAAATTAAAACAAGGTGAGAAAGGGGTTGCAACGCCTACTCAGCCCTAGGCGCGATCAAAATGTATACGAGTTTAAATATTACACCGGAAAAAATACATTGCGCGACCTTTTGACACGAATAGGGTTTAAATAAATTAAATGATTGTACAACAAAAAAAAAAAAAGAGAAACTATACTATTGCTAAAGATTAAAAAAAAGGATTAAAACAAAATTTGTTCCCTGAAGGTCCGGATCCTCGCTCGAAATCGGATCTTCGCTGTTGCTCCGGGTCTCAGGCGGCAAGCCTCGGAGCCAACCGCCAGTACGCGTCTCCCGACCCCTGGTCGGCCTTGAGTCGCGGCGCCGAAAGTATACGGGTCACTAGATCTTAGCTAGGATAAAAGTCCTAGAACCGATTCTGAGCGAATCTATGGTGAGAAAAATACAGAAAAATTAACACCATGCTCCGAGAGAATCTTTTAAGCAGAAAAAATTTAAAATGTTTCAAATACATACCGGTTCTTGGTGAAATCACTGATAACCGACTATACAGTACAGCACTACAAAATTTATCTTTCTTAGGTCCTTTTTTACTTTATCAATTAAATTACGAAACGGAATAATATGTCTGTTATTTCCAAAGATTAGTCGTCCATCTGAGAAAAATTTTCCTCTGTCACATCCATGGAATCGTCATATTTTTAAATTTGAACCGAAGTAAGAAAAAGTAAATTGATTAGAAATGAGGTCGACTTACACGAACAGAATAGTTTTTATTCAGCCGAAAACAGCGTGATAATGCTGCAAAACCTACGTCTTTTGTTGACTTCAATGTGCCCTGGCGGTTAAGAGTATGTCATGCTCACTTAAATGTCACGCTGATGGTGGCGCGTGTGTCGGGTCATTTAGTTCCCTTCAAAATGGTTGAGTTGAATGATGGCTGATCCATGCGTGATGTTCGTGAACGGGCGCTGTCAGTTGTGCCTGGTCATCTCTTGGTTGCCACGGCTTATTTCGAACTATTTATTTTATTTTTGAATTGTCTTTTTTTTGTTTTTACTGTGGACACTTTTAACGTGCACGTCTTGCTACATCGTTCTCACATAATTTACCATCTCAACATGAATGATGTAACCAAGATTTTTGTAACAAGCTATTAATTTAAAAGAGTGTCCATGGAGTTTCTTGCCCATTCTTCTCCATAGAGATCTACGCTTTGGAATGGGCAACTCCAGTACTTTCACAGTTATTATGTCTAGTGACTGGGACTGTAGCTTAATATGTTATTGTTGTTTGACTATTCAAAAGTGCCTATAACTGGCCTACTTGAAATAGATGATTTTGATTTGATTTGATTTGGGGACTGTCTGAGATTTCGGGGGGGGGGGGGGGATGGAGGTTTTAATACCCAAAACCCTGCCCTGCCTACAGCTCTGGTGCTGTTTATTTATTTATTTACTTTGGCTCTTCAACAATGAGTACACTATACATATTAGAAAAAACATTACCAACTTAAATCTAAGTGCCCCATCACTTAAAGAAGAGCACTACATACACTATTTTATGCGCCTACAGCTAACATCTACTTAGCTAAAAACAAAAAAAAAAGAAAGAAAGAATTAAAAAAATAATGAATAAAAATAAACAAACAGAAGCATACATATAGAATCAAACATAATTATTACGCGAATTACAATTTAAGATTTTTGCACAGATGTGTGACATACGTCGATATATCTTCATCGTGTTCTTTGTACACAGTAAACATTCTATACAGTGGGCAATGTTGCCTTAAATTTGTTTTGCATTTTGGCATGCAAAACAGCTTCCTATTGGATGTTCTTGGTATATTTCGTGGCACATGGAAGGACACTTTACTGAGCAACTCAGGATAATCAAAGAGCCTGGTACTAGCCTTTTGAGGAACATTAAATCAAACATATCTCGTCGTTTCTCCAACGAGACCATCCCAAAATATTTCAGTCTGTCCCGGTACGATTTGAGACTTTTACCCATATTACAATGGTAAGTCAGATGTCATAAGAACCTCTTCTGCAATCGTTCGATACGTTTGAAATTCCTGATGTGGGGCAATGTTTAAAAAAAAAACGGGTTGCACTCCGGGAGTGCCGGCAGAAGTGAAAACTTGAATAGTAACGTTGTGCATTTTTGGATATGGTTAGGAAATAATTTTGAACGAATTGCTTTAATTATCTAGTTCTATCATTTATGTGGTAAAATACAATATTCATTTATTGCGCTATCATACACAAACATGACAACTTACATTACATAACAAATTTAACACAGAAATATTACGATACGTTTTACGAATTTTACCTCTTTGGAGAAATCGGAAGGTTTTGTTTGTGCATAAGATAATTATCCAGTTTTGGAAAACCAAACTCAATGACAGATGTCATAAAGTTCAAATTCCTTCGCAACCTAATGTCAATTCGTCTTACGAATTTTCGATCAGGACACGTGACCTGACGCGAGTTTAAGATTTTATACCCATTACAGAAAAAGTGCTCAACGCCGCTAAAGAAGTTTTCACTTCAAAAACTATTGTGGTGATCCTAGCACGTTTCATTTATGAGATGTATCCAACACTAACTTTGCATTTGGTACGCGAATTCACGAGCTGCGTACTGTTCTTGTTTGTGCATAGCTTTAGAAAGTTTGGACAGTACAATCTTCGTTTATTTCACTTTGATCTGTCTAAAGCTGGTAATGCTTAATAATTACCTACAGACTTGGGAAGCTAACAATATCCATTGGGCAAATTTGAAGCATGACTCAAAAAAACCGGTCTTGCTTGCAAGTCAAGGTTCCTTCTTACTCTAAGAGTCTGTTGTGTCTACTGCATGGGCAAAGGTCTAGTTTCCGCCTTCTTCGTTGCTCTATTAATTTGATTCCATAAATAGGAGCCGAAAACTTCGCCACCTCTGCCTGAGATTTGTGTTTACAGACTGTGAAGTTGTTATTAGTAAATTAAAACGTTAAAGGTTAGTCAAGCAGTTTAAATAAGTTCGACCTGAGATCATTCTTCTAGAAAAGGAAATCTTATTATGCTTTAATATCATACATGAGTCGAGGCCGATTTCCACCTACAGTCCTCACCCACGTATACTTTGTCATAAAACCTAAATGCAAAACGACAGTGTGCCGTTCAAAGTCGCCAACACTGGCTAGATACACTAAAGCACCCATAGATTTTAATTATTTGACATAAGTCACAAACTCACAATAATTAATATGGTAAAGTGATAGTTTTGCATAAATATTTTAGTTTTTTCGCGTACCTCGGGCTAAATTTTTGCGTAAATAAAATCAAGTTGTTTTTGGTGAAGTGTTCAAATGTCATCCACATTGATTTTTGTCGGACTGCCTGAAGATTCCAGAAGCTCTATCACAAAGTGAGTATATCAGATAACTATTGCTTTATTGATCTCTATCAGCTGCATTGTTGGTAGAGTTGATTCCTGACTACTTTCATAGTACGTAAAATTGCATCACGCAAAAATTGACTTTAGGATCTTCAGCAATGTTTTTTTGACACCCATCACCATGACAAAAAAAAAGATCCAAGAGCAGTGCAGCGACCTAAACTATTGGCAGTGGGGTTACAATGGCGTCACTTCGTCTGAAACTGAGCTTAAACATTTGGTTGATTTACAGTCAGAAACACCAATTTGTGCTACCTCTTCGTATATAACTCTTCGAGAAAACTTATTTTGTTGGAACACGGAAAATAGGTACAAAATCAATTGCTTCATTTTTAGCCCCAAACCAGTTTTTTTCTTGACACAAAGTCTTGTCTAAGCTCTCCAAAGATACCTAAGTAGATACTTAACCAGACGACAGAGCACTAGAAAAAACCTTTTTGCAAAATCTTTTCACTGTTATTCCTATTAATTTAATCAGGTGCGGATCCAGCCCTCAAAATAGGTTGTGGTCACAGCCGTCCTTAAAGGGCCAAAAAAAAAACCAAAAAAGAGGCCAATATCTTCGTAGAGTGGTTGTAGTTTAATGATGAATTTTACAAGAAGAAACTAATAATATGCAAGCGAGTGCAGCTCTATTTTTCTTGCACCCACGTCTGATACGAGTATGTTACATTTCCTGAATAATCAATAGACTTTAGAATTCAGGAGCGAGCGCAGCGAGCTCGAACATTTTAGAAAATGTTCTCGGATTTATACCACTTTATATAGGCTTTATTTAAAGGATTTAACCGACTTTGGCAAAAAAGTCTCAGAACCATGTTGTAGACTTTAAGAGAGGAGCGAGGGAAGCGAGCTCGAAATTTTTTGCACCCTGCCACTGTTCTACCTAAATTCAGTAGTTTTTAAATTTAAACTATAAGCTCTAGAAACAAAGCGTGTCTCATACCGTACCAACAGCGCTATTCAACTCCGCAAAGCGCCTGAACGTTATTATTATGTAATTTCGCTTTTATGTGCTTGAACGAGCGGCTCAGTGGTTCGTCATAAAATCCGTTTTGGAAACAGTTTTAGTATTTCCACGTACAATAGAGTACCCGTTTTAGATACACGTCGTTTGTGTTACACTAGCTGTTCTCCGTCTTGGTTGTTATGAGTCTCAATAATCTCGTCTCTCTTTGAAAGCCTGAGGAAAGCAGGGCTTCGAAAAATCCTTTCGGTGTATCAACTGAAAGGATTTTTCGAAGCCCTGCTTGCGCCATATTTGTATAAAGCCCTCGTGTTATAAGTTGGTTCATATGCAGTTTAAGTAGTTCCAGAAAGAGGTCGGTGAGTCAAGAAGTCTCTTTCTGAAGTTCCCACCATTAAAGGAAATAAAAAATGTTCATTTAATAATTACAATAACAAATCTATAGTTATTATAGGCGGCACTGTTCTTGTAGAGTACCTTGTTCTAATTGAAGGTGTAGGCAGCTCCAGATATATTCTGTAGCGTAGGCGTCGCAAGCGCAGCTTCGCCTTGAGACTCCCAATTAGGGTGTACGACTAGCTTGTTTATGTTTTAGTGCTGTATTTGTCTAAATTAGGTGTTATTGTGCAATATTATTGTTAACTACAACCCAGAAAGACGTTGTTCACGTTTTTACGACCTTGTAATTAAGTGCGATCTTAGTCATGGAGCTCGTATTCCCAAATGGTCAGGTTAAATCTTTTAGTGATGATTATAGCAATATTATTATGATTGTCAAGTAGACTTAATGAAGAGCTTTACTGGATTTCAGAGTATGTGTAGACTTAACCGTCTACAATGCCGGGTGCAAATATGCAAACTTGGAAATAAATATGGCTTCGCAAACGGGTCGACAACCCTTTTCCATCACAAAATGGAACTCCGTTCATGCCACGCCTTTGCTTATCAACATTATTATTATACTTAAGCATTTTTATTGATAAGTGCAAAATCGGTGAGGGTAAAGGCGGGTATATTACGATATGCATGTTTTGCAGTTCTGCCATATCATCCGACTCATATTTTGCAAGGGCTTTGCGTTCAAAAAAGTCCTTTCATAATACGAAATAATACGAAGTTTCCGAAGGGCTCTTAGACTTGAAATATTAAATTGCTCGCCATACTCCGAGCATTGTTCGCTGGAGGCCTTATAAAGGTACTATTCAAGTATCCAGGTGTCCCCAGTGTGTCATTAAAGTTGCCACACGGCCTGGGACAATAGTTCTGTTGTCTTTGACAATTCGCCCCGCTCATTCGCGATTGGTTGAAGGAACAAGTTATCACAATAGAATTGTGTCCTTTCATTTTAGTGCGACGTTAATTTTTTAAGGCCCTTTCTAATTCGTGCCGTATTTCAGGTTGGGTTTCCTGTATAATATCTTCCATTTGAAGTTTCATTGTGTTGTTTGATTGAAGGCACTTACAATTAGTAAAGAGATAACTATTTGGTTTGTAGTAAGCTGAGTTCTGTTGTAGAACAGTGGTCACCTAGAACACCCGTTCGCGACTGAATCCATAGATCCAAACTCAGACGCGCAATGTCACTCACAAAACGGTAAAGAAAAAAATCGTGTGACAACCAGCAAGTTCTAAAACCGAATTGTCATAGAGAGCGTGTCCCGCACACGCTCTCTGTGTCGTCCATATAGGTAAGTACTTGAGATTACACCCGTAGTACTACCGCGCCCGTCCTGCGCCCGACTCACATTTGCTCCCTGTTTGTGTTACGCGTAAAAGTTAATTTCTCAATTAAGTGTTCATGATTAAGCAAACTTCCAATTTATATGCGAGCAACATCGCCAGATTAATCAAGTTAGTATTCGAGTCGCATCGTTTCCGTAAAGTGTCAATATTCCACGCTATTACCCCGATCAATTATAACAGGATTAGGCCCCCCAGCCATCAGGACTGCGGTAACAGGATAGCGCGGGGGGCGAAGCCGTGCAGGCCTTCCTACGCGGTGCATGCGAGGCGACGTGCCCTATGTTTCTATGTGCATATTGTATTTCAGCTAAATATGATTCTGTTTGAACCTGCTGTTGGTTGAGGGTCTTCCGGTTGTCGAGTTTTTTAGTAATTGAGCCTTTCCTTATGGAATTAGGGACTTATTATGATAATATGTCGTTTCATGAAAGCTTACAATGAGCAGTATTTTTGAGGAAACCATTTCGAGACTTTTAGTAGATTTAAATACCAAGTAGTAGTAGTAGCATCAGTGTAAGCAATGCTAAGCAACTGTCTTTGTTCAATTTCTCACAAAACTTATTAGAAAACATACAAAACAAACTAACAACAAACATACTAACGTTTTGTTCAAAGCCTTGCTTTTATTAGATAATATCAGAACACCTACTAGATAGTCTTGACATTTATAGACTGACCAGAAATTACTAGATCGTTCGCGATTTGTCGTCGCGATTGCAAGGACGACTGATGACATTCGCTAACAAGCGCTGCATCATCGGAAGCTTCTGGTGTTTGATGTCAGACGGGGGCGGCAGTCACGCACGACAGCCCGACTGGGAACAATGGTGGCACACCCTCGCGGAAGTCGCCGCCATTACATGGTCCGCTGCTCGCGACTGCCCGTCTGCCCGTCTGCGCCTGCGGTCGGCCGCAATCTTTGCTGATAACTATTGCATTCTTTGCATCGATTGCTTTGTGATTTTGTGCCAGGTGCGGTTTTGGTTGGACGGTCTACCTTTGCCTGTCTGCACACTGTTGGGATTTGTATCAAACATCTCTCCTTACTTCACAAGTTCACATGCACGAGACAACCACGGCGTTCAGCGTCGTTCGCTCCAAGGCCTGTGCCCCGGTTTGGCTTTTACTGACGGCCATCAGGTTTGGTTAGGGAAGGTCATTAAAACAAGTAGGTGCACCAATCATTATAATGATTCGAACATAACAGATTACTCCGCTCCTTGGAGTCTCTTCTCTAGCTTATAGATAACCTTTGCTCTTTATACCGTTTATTGTATTCTATCGGAAGAAAGGTATAAGTGGTCTCGTTGATTTGTGGTGTGCTATGTGATTTGTAGTGTGGAGGTCGTGGCTAAATAATAACAGCCACACGGGTCGATCTTTAAGTTTAAGCCGTGCTTGCCGAGGTTGGTTAATTACATACCAAATCTCCTCAGAGCTCTGTAGAGCTCAGATAGGCAGTCGCTTCATGTAAAATACTGGAACTCAGTTGTATCCGGTTAGACTGGAAGCCGACCCCAAGATAGTTTGGGAAAAGGCTAGGTAGATGATGTTGATTTGTAGTGTGCCACATGTGCTTCAGACATGTTATGGGATCTTACATTATTATGAAGACCTTCATGACAATTCATGATGCAGTTGTTCTACAGTTTGAACATAGGTAAACGTTGAGCATAGTGCATAGGACAACAATGACTAATGGGCTTATGTCGGAGTTAACGTGTATTTCCTTGCCTTGAGCCATTGACCGATTATGTCACTCAGCAGTTCTTGACAAGTTAAACATTTACTTTCTATCACCAGTAGTAGGTTCCTTAATTTTAATAATCTTCCCGTTGTGGTTTTATTTCAGTAATTGGCTTGCTTGAATCATGCTTCCTAAAATTTGGTACTTTAGATGCGCATGATTGACTTCATTTGTCATGATTTGATTCATGACATGATTCATGATATAATCATAAAAAAACGCTTGTCTGACTAAGAAACAGTAATAAAAAAACCAACCTTTTGCATAACATACTGAAATAGTCCATCAAAACCGTCTAACAGTAAACTACAAAGTAATTACTCGACACAAGTCTAGTCTCAGCGATTTACTAGATAATGGCAGAGTAAATAAGGATGAGGGGATCGCACTCACATAAATTAGAAAATTGTGTTTTAGTAACTACCCAGGTGGTCAACAGACTTGCTGACTAATATGGTGTCGCGTCAGCCTGTCCTGTTCCCGCGCAAACGGTTTGACAGTTTACGGTCAATACTATGATACGTGAAAGCAATTTCTGGGACATCTTGATTTCCCGGTACTTTCGGTTCGGGGAAATCCCGGGACCATATTGCTTAGCTGAAATGCTCGTTGAAACTGTGTAAATTAAATTATTTATAAGGCGTTGAATTAAACAAATGTGTACCGATTTTCATTATCCTAAAAGAACTTAGTTGTATTCAAACGGTTCCATATTTAAATGCTATCTGTAGACTTTATTTAGGAATCTCCTGATGACCAAGCACTGTTTTGGAATATCTGCTCTTAGATCTGTTACATGGGACATATTCAGAATGAGGAATTCCAACGTTTAAAAGATAGGAATTTATCAATTCCCTCATCCATCCAGAAAAGCACACAACAATAAAATTGAAAGCCGAACTCTTCCGGGCAATGTTCTTTTTATTGTTTGTTATTTGCGGCCCCACGCCACAATATCTGTTAATTAAAGGGTTCGATACAATGGGTATAAAAACGGAGATAGTGTCAATTAGTGGTCGTCCCTTAGCCGCTTTTGTCTATTTCGATCCACGGCGGGGAACAAATTGATGTGCAGCTATCAAATTAAGAAAAACTTTATGGTTTACAAATTGTTTCTAAAGTTGTTGACGGCGTTTATGGGGAAGAATGTATTTTTGTGAAGCGTGGACTTTCGAGCTTAGTGTATTTTATTAACTACGATGTTTGCGTTTTCTTTCAAAAGTTAGAGATGGAATTTTTATGTTGGATTCAACATGGTGTAGCTAGACTCATGCGTGCTGTGCTGGGTTATTTTATGACGAACAAACATTTCCCTTTTGGCTTTTAATCCTCTTAAACTCCCTTTAAGTCAAGTATTTGCTATGAGGTAATTTAGTGATTTCTGCAGTGCTTTTAAGCAGTTGTTTTAATTTCGGGCTGACAAGGAGTTATTAGATACTTAGGTTAGGTGGCGTAAAACTTAAATCAATCTAATTACTGTGAATAGTTTTATGTCTTCTTTTTAATACAAGGTGTTGTTTTGCAACCTCGTCAAATTCTAGGAGGTAACTATGCTAATGATTCTCGACCCAAATCAATAATAAAATGAGTAGGTAATTTTCTTTTTTTTTATTTATTTACTGAAATCGCTAACTGTGAAACACCCGTGTTTTAAACACGGGCCGTCTGATCCCTGCCTTATAACGTCGCTTACATACAAACAAAAAACCTCAAACGTTTTTTCGATAATTTTATAATCCCTAAACCACGCTATGGGGGTTATTCTGAAATATTGACAAATTTAAACAACAAAAAAATGCAGTGTTTTTTAATAATTTACTAGGTACCGTAATTTATATTGAATATTTATGTCTTTTGTGACAACATCCTGAATTTTGACGAGGATGCAAAACAACACCTTGTATATCATTATAAAACTTAATCTTGTTTGATACATTTAGCAAGTTTGTAGTCCAAATCATTACGGTTAATTCAATTGTTATCTAGTAGCAGTTAATTGCCCGATTGTGGGATGTTTACTATTGAACAAGGCTTGATTAGCAATGCCTCCCTTTCGTTGGCTATTCATTAATACAAATCGAGATTATACAATTAGAAAGTTAGTTTAATTATAACCAAAGCGGCTACCTGTTAACGTGTAGGTAGGTCGGTTGGCTTTAGTAACATTTTCTCAATTTCCTTTTGTGTCAAAGATATTTAATTCGATTTCGATATACTTAACGTAGAAAAGGTTAAATGGTTTTAGTTGCAGAACATTCTAGGAAATAGTTTATTAATTATTATTAGACTGAATATTGGTTTTTTATTCGTTATTCCATTCTATTTTGAGGGAGTTTTAAGAAGTTAAGTACGTACTATTTCGCAAACAATCTTCTAAAAATGTAATACCTCATCAGTCGATAATATATATTGCTTGCTATCTTCTTACTGTTTCTATTAGACAAAGGTATATTTACACAGTTATTACTTACTTATATTATAAAGAAATACCATTAAAATGTTATTTTTTTTATATAAAAGTAGATCTTTCGCTTTCATAACAAGTGGCTTTCATAATAAGTGGCTATTCTTGTAAGAAGATGGCGCAGTATTGTAAGACCGGGACACTTCGCACGTCTATATAATTGGACGTGGGACACGACTTTATTTTATTGTTTACTTTCTATCTATAAGATCTCATATTTATTATGGATTATGAGAGTTTTTTGTAAGTATGAAATATTTGATAGCTTGTTAAGTCGAGAGTGAACGGTCGGGAAACTGTCATTTGTATTTATATCTATTGGCAATTACAAAAACCATGGTGGTTGCTGCGTTTAAACATCACCATGGCGTTTAATACAATACAATATACTTTATTTCAGGCTACTAAGGCCCATAAAACACAATACATAAATATAAGTAAAAAAACAATATCTATAAACTAACTAACAATAAATGAAACGGAATGAAATGAAATAATAAATTAATGAAACATCTAGCGGTTATAGATGACTTACATGTGTATAAAATAATCTGAACCCATTAGAGAATAGAAGAACAGAGAATCCATCTAAAATCCAAACCATTTCTCCTGAAAGTAAAACGACATTTCATTTCAACTACCTGCGTTTACAAAGAAAACACATTCTCAGAAAACAATTCATTCCGCTTTCAATGTGTGGTCATTTAAAAATAGTCTGTAGTTTGGCCGGTAGTTACGCGAAATTATTAAGTTTCCCTGGCTAATGAGGCGTAATGCGGCCCGGTGCCGGCTCGCTACCGTGGACGGCGCCCCGGGCCGGAAAGCCGGGCCTCGAGACGCGGGCTTAGGGTTACTACACGTTTCTTTTTTTCCGTCTTTTAGGCCGTGTTCCCTAGATAGAGTTTATTATTTACTAGCTGCTGCCCGCGATTTCGTTTGCGTGGACATTATGATGTGTTTTCATTGGTAAACTATACATATACACCTTCCTCTTGAATCATTCTGTCTATTTTTGAAAACCGCATTAGAATCCGTTGCGTAGTTTAAAAGATCTAAGCGTACAGACGGCGGGTAGCGACTTTGTTTAATAAGATGTAGTTGTTTAAGTTGTTTTATACTATGTAGTGATAATTTTACCGGAAAAAACATAAAAAAGTGACATGTTCTGCTTTTTTTTCAGGGTAAATTTTATAATGGTAACCCTAAACGGGCCGGTCCGACAGTGATCCGGCTATGATTGGTGGCTCTTCAATTTAATGTGCTTCAATTGCTGTGTATTGTAAACTTGGAATGCAAAGCATTAAGTGATTTTAGGTCGTTTTATTGAAATTACACTGTTAGGTTTTAGATCGCTTGTACCACCAACATTGAGAAGCTAAAGATAAAAGATGGTTATTCATTTTACCGGTATAACCTACTCGTAAACATAACATCTTCCACCATTTGACCAACGAGGCAGTTTACCTCCTCGTACACCTACTAGATCTGCTAATTCCCTGTATTTTGTGATCGGCGTATCCTGCGACTCTTCAAGGTGCTTGTTGTACCTACTGGCTAGAAGGACCAGATTGTATGTAAGGTTTGATACCAATGATGTTTCAAATGAACCTTTGTAAATATATGTAAAAATAACGTTAGGAACTCGTTTCCTATCAACCATAATTTTCACCTGTCTTGTCTTTTTTGAAGCTGCATTTTTGTTACCACCAACGTTTTAAACAGTGGCGTAGCTAGTGCAAATGCGGCACTGTTTCAAAACTTTTAAGGAGTCCTTTGTACCCGAGTGAGGCAAACCCCAGGAAGAGGGTTCTAATGATTTTTGCAAAATAAATAAATACCATCATCAGTCCTGACTGATGCCGCTGTCATTGATTTTACTAAGACAAGACAATGTAAGACAAAGTAAGAGACAATGAAAGAGCGATCAAAGCGAGATAGAATATTGAGTATCCTGTTGATTGTAAAGATTTAACCTATAAGAGCCGTCCTATAAGTTGCTATCTTCATATTTTATTAACTTAACTTTATTACTTATTAAGCACTTTTAGAATGGAACATCATTCCATTCTGTATCTGGGAAAGGGCGTTGTTAGCTGCACTACAGTTTAAACTTTTGCAGCAACCATCGTTTCACTTGTTTTACTTAGACCTGTGTTTTTGTTCAAAAAAAACTTTTTGTATTATTTATTTATTGCTTCATACGTCGTGGGCCCCTGTTGCTTGGGGCCCCGTACCGTTGTTACGGGTGACACGACGGTAGCTACTTCACTGGTCCTAAACATGTATAAGGTTTTCATAGGCCAACTCTAGATACTTACTTGTCCTTCCCTACCCTAATAACCTATACCTACCATAACTTCCCTTTCCCTAACCATCCTGTATTTGTAGGTCTGACAGCGGATTGAGTCCCGACTTGATCTACGAAGTAAATTCTGCGGTAAATACGAGCCTGGATTATAACGAGCGCGGGTAAGTTTTTTAAATGATAATAATGTACTTAGGAAGGCCAGGAAAATGCTTGGCCTTACCTCAAACGTTTTGCGTTTTGAGGCGTGCAATAAATAAAATTGCAGTTTACCAAAGCTCGGCAAACAGTTGCACGAAGGACTCACGCTACCGAAAAGTTTGGCTGGAGACAGGAGATGCCTTTACCCAGCAGTGGCTCATACCGGGCTGAAGTGATGATTGTAGATATCCCAACTCAAAGGAACTTATTACAATTTTAACATTGAACCTAAAGGAGAGTCCCAACACCTGCGCACGAGAAAGTGTCCATACTTACCATGTTCCTAAGATGAACGCGAACCGCAGTATTCGTGTTCGCGAGAGGACACTATAACTTGCACGCAAACTGCTGCTTGCCATCTGTTCGCAAATATATCCAAGAGTGGCCAGACTATGTTCCTAAGATGCCCGCTAACTGCAGTAAGGGAGTGTCGTTTCCAAAATGCTCATCACTATTATGGTTTTGAAAGTGAGTAATATGACTTAGCACTAACAAGTATCTACTTTAACCGTCATTACAACAAATTAAAGAATTGGAAATGGTTCACTGTGAAGAATGTCGGTTAGTACGTACCACAATTTCTGTTGACATTCTTTTTTCATTAAAATGGTGTTTATTTTTCCTATTTCGTATTCAAATGCTTAACATTGAATTGCAACCAGTTTTTAATTCACAGCATTAAAAAGCTCACGGAATAAAATTTTGGATAATTATAAATTCTTAACATTTTCCGACGTTTTGAGCACTTTTCAAGCGTTCATTTTATTACGGAGTCGAGCGTTTGAAATATACAAAGTTTGTGTAAACCGTGGAACTATTCATGGCAACACTTTTATTTCCGAATGCTTGATTTTTAAGTTTTTAATTCGATTTTCACAATTCATTTTTCTATAAATATTTTAGTTTTTAAACATGTTTCGGAATATTTTGATCGTTGTGTGCTGTTAATCATTTATACACTCCTTTGCATAAAAAACGCACCTTACAGTCATTGGCTCAGATGAGTAGAAATTTCTTACTATCAATGATAATCTAGTTTTTAACACTTTAATCCTGGAATCAGTGTTTTAGTCAATGTAAAAAGAGAGCTGTATTAAAATGGATTTCTTGGTGTAATGAAATTAAATCAACGAGTATTTTTATAGTATATTAATAAAAAAATACATTAAAAAAATAAAAATTAATAACGAGTATGACCTGCTGACTTGGCATGCTTCCCACCAGACTTTTGATGGTGTCCTGTGGAAGGTGTTCCCATATATTACTTTCCTGCATGGTGTTCCCACTCAGTCGAGATCACACGTTATGCTCCCTAATGTTTTGGGGATGTGGTTGAACAGATCGTACTCGCCTTTTTAGGAGGTCCCAGACGTGCTCAATGGGGTTAATGTCGGGGCTCCGCGCTGGGTAATCCAAACGACGAAACCGACGTCTTCCATATAAGCATCTACGTCGCCAGAACGGTGGGCCCGAAGCATTATCGTCCATGTAAATGGCATCTTCACCAATTACAGTCAGCGCGGGTTGTGCATGTTGACAAAAGGATTTCTGTTATGAACCTTTGCGCATCTAGTGAGCCATTTTGAATGAATACTATCTCGGTACGATAGCTGGAAGTTACGCCAGCCCAAAAATAAATGTTTTGAGGTCTATGTTACTGCATTTGCGGATCCTCAGCGCCTGAGTCACTGAAAAGCGGACGTCTCGTGGTTGTGTGCAACGTTTTCTTCCAGAACCTTGCCTTCTCTGAACGGGACCAGCTGTCTCTTGATATCGTGTCAACGTTCTTTGGACGGTTGAACGATCCACGTTTAACCGCTGTGATACGTAACATTGGCTACACCTCTCTTCCAGCAGCGCTATAATTTTACTAGCTCTTATTGCTTTTTCTACCATTACAATAGACACAAAGATATCTGTTTTAAGTCACAATTAAGCAGGAGTATGCGACAAACAAATTATTCTACTAAAAATAACGAGAAGTTAGTTTTAGTTGCCTGATAAACTTTTAACCGCAACCCGTGAAAAGTACGTAAAAAGTCACAAACTGAATAAGGGATTATTATTAAAAAAAAAACAAATGTTTTGAATTTGGAATAATAAAGTTTTTATTCATTTCCTGACTTTTTATAAGAACCAGTAACATAGTTTGGCTATTAAAACCTCTTTAGAACAAAATATTACCAATACTGAAAAATCAAAACCGCCCGTTTTTTTTGCAAAGAAAGTTTATTTTATTTGGAAAACTATTGAAATATATCACGTTTTCGAAAACGTGAATTCGGTTTCCTTACGTGATATACTTGACTTTAATAGAATACAGAATTCTTTAAGTTATCTTTACCGTTTTATTCTTTTTTTACCGTTACACCAAATAAAAATTAACATACAAATATAAGAAGAAAGACCAATAAAGCGCCCAATTATAACAGTAAGTAACGATTGCTGTAAAACACCACATTTGTGTATGTTTTAGTACCTAAATAAGTACATGCTGTCACGTTCCATTTCCTATATGGGATGCACTATGAATACCAACCCGAAAATTGCCGAAGTTAGCCGAAGTCACGCGTAGTCGTAACATGTAGGTTTTAATAGCGAGCATAACTATCGACAGGCCCGCTGCGCAAGTACGTCAGAGTGACCCATTTTCTCCGGTTCATCCGCAAATAGGTCGCGAATAATTAGCTCGTATTAATATTCTGTTTAAATGAAATGTCTGCGACAAGACGCTCATGTGAAACCGTTCTCTTTCTAGAGCAATCTAAATACTTAAATCTCGTGTCTATGGAATATCTATGTAGCCTCTTTGGACCAAGCCCCTAAATTGAATGCAAGACTTATTAAAAATCTACCTTTTTATGTATGGATACATTTAAAAAAAAATACACCGATTTTACTTTTTAATGGGTAAGTACAGCAATCGGTAGTGGAATTGGATATATTATGTTCTGGGGCAAGGCTTTTTAAATGGTTTGCTAGATTGAAAAATATGATTGAATTATTAGTTGTTTTATTGATCCGGGAAGAGCCATAAATAATTAAAAATTAAACCTACCTACTTATGTTACGAACGATTATCATAAAACGCATGTGCCTAAGTAATTGTTTTTAAGTGGAACAATTTCAATGCTACTGAAGGTTGTGCCACATATGTAGGTATTACTGGAACTTATTATATACCTACGGCAACTACATAATCATGACAAGAACTTTTTACTTCAATTCGCAATTTTATCAGACCAATAAAACCTTATATCAGATAGTTACAGAGAAGTCGAATTCCAGTAGCCTAACTTAATGTTATTATTGTTTTAGTTGTAAAACAGGGAGCTTTTATGGATTTGTTTTACTGTATAATTTAGCATGATCATAACAATATAAGGTGTCAGATTCATTAGTAGCCCTGGGAACCTACTTACAATGGTATGCGAAATTTCACTTTGGATTATCAACTTTATTTTTATTATTTACAGTTGTTTATTAACAATTAAACGCGGAATATCGATTTCCTGTAGTTTTGAAGTTTATATTAATTATGTAGTAGCAAATTACTATTTGATAGGTTTTCCATGAATTGAATAAATGCCCGCCAATTGTCCGTTGATGCAACTCTAGGGCACTTATACTGGATTTTATTTGCGTATTCTACCTCAGATATTTTTCAGACTGACTACAAAAAGTTTAAGAGAGAACTGATTTTCTATTTCAGATTTGTCTTACTTGTTTTCTTTAACTTACATGTGGGAAACATTCAGTTTTCCCACTTTGATATTTCCAACTAAGTACGTCTAAACTGTAAATGATAAAATCGTATGATTTCTTGAGATCTTAGCAGTTGAATTCACTTGAGTAACGTATAACATATGTATTATGGCTTCAAATCCCGCAGTCTTTATTCAATCTCGGTATTGCGTGCCGACAATCTTTTTATCTCGCAGTATCCCGGTATTTGCGAGACTAAGAATTTTAATCTCGCAGGATCCCGGTATTTGCGAGATACCGCCTAGGGAAAAGATAAATAACAAATAAAGCAATGAATTAATCAACATAACTCCAGATTTATTTAAGATTTATTATTAGCATGAAATCAATCGAATTAAGTACACCGTTAATTCATCACAGAAAACAGACACAAATACCGAAAAAACAAAAAATCTATCAACTGCTAAATATGAAGGTACCCTAACCTAACTGATAAATTAAAACATATCGGCGGTATTCCTTTTAAAGCTTTTTATGTAAATATAAGAAAATTCCCCAGGGATTCATTTTCATTGCCAAATGTTTAATTTATTTTTTAGGAAATTTTATCGCTGGAGGACGAAATATTTCATCATCACACGCATGGTAACTAGGAGGATTAATAATCCCGCAACACGGGGATAGGAAAATGATGCGGGATCCTGCAATACCGAGATATCGGTATTCCGGGATTGTAAGCCCTAGTATGTATTGCATAAACTTATATTATTATGCCTTTCAATTTCCAACAAATTTTCCAATACTTTTATTACTAAAGACTTTTATCATCGCATGTGAGCCCATCTGTCTCAGTAAACTGAGCATAAAAATTATGTATCTAGTTTATAAGGTTACAAGTTGCGTTTACGTGGTGACATTGTTCGGGTCCGGACTTGGGATGACACGCAACTACTCAAGTCCCGTCGGGGGCTGGTACGAGTCTACCTCATCCGATACGATCGATACAACAAATAATGTTTGCGTGATGGATGATCCTCGCGGATTTCTATTGTTGCTCATACAATTTTGGAAGAATGGAAGAATGTAGACTATGCGACGGCCCTTTGATTTAGAGGCCTACTTTAAATTTGGGGCAGGTGTCATGATGACCTGGATCGAAGGTTCTGGCTTCACGGAAGTAGGCCGTCTGACATGAGGAATGGATTCGTGGAGGCTTTTTCATTAGGTACTTAAGTGGGGCGTTAATCTTTTTTAAGAAGTAGGTTTGCAGGTTTTTATTTTGTCTAGTGGTCACGTGTGCGACTGCTGGGTATGAGCTCCTGGGTTTGATTCCCGGGTCCAGCAAAATATTATTGGGTTTTTCCATCTGGAATTTCTCAATAGCAGCCACGGAGTCTGGATTTGTGCCCGGTGAATGGCAATATGCTCGCCCCCTACTACAAGGGGCTTAAACATAACTGGCGAAATCTGGGTGTACTATTAGGTACACTTCTGCCTAAGCCCTCGGGGATTCTAGGCGTGAAGTTATAATTATGTATGTTATGTTATTTTTCCTTAAGTGGTTTTTTCAAATTGGTTTGTCATTATCGAAGTCAACCTGCAGATGATGTTGATGTTGGTATTTTCTTATCTAAACTCCGAAGATTTAGGTTGACCTAAATGTTTTGGCGAATTTGCTCTTTACATTTATTAGTAGATTGACTGGTTTATCTAATTTCAAACTCTTTAGTTAATGTCTAGTCTATCACGATTTCCCATAATCTTTTACGACTTGGGTGGGACCATCTCAGATACGTTTGATGCGTCTCAAACCTGCCATATCGGAACAACGTGGGTGATATTATGCTTTATGTAGTCAGTTATGTGTAACATTACCTTTAATTAGACTCTAATGTTAATTACATTCTTCGGCAATTAGCAACGGAAGTAATAAAGGGTAGTGTAAATGATGCGAATGGTCGCTTAGTGCTTGTTCATGTTGATAAGCAGACGCGGTGTTAGGCGCGGACATGAAAGAAAAACAGAAAAAGTATTTATTTGTGTCGCACGGGACTAAACAAAATGGTGGAACATGCATAACGCACCGAAAACGAGGAACTCGACGTATGTACAGACCAGCCAACAGATCATGCTACCCGAAACTGACAAATTTTCCCAATCAACCTTGAACTGTATTCTTTAACGATAAGGTTGAAAATCTATTACAGAAATTTGACTGATTGTTGTAGCTTGATGTGCTGGCGTCTGTACAGTCAGTAGCCAGCGTTAACGACCGTCCTTTTTCTATTATTCGATATAAAAGTATTCAAGTAATGGAGGGTCTGGAAGGTCAGACTGGAGTTCCAGAAAAATGATTAAACTGTCTCAACAATACCAACAAGTAGCTAGCTCCTTTGATGCTTAAGATTTAAAACTGATATTCGATTTAAAAGTGATATTACAATTTTATTTTCTATTCAATTATTATCCTGAGTAATGTTTCTATTCTTATAAGAATCATTTGCGTTGAGCGGTCATCCGCTCAACGCAAAAAGTAAAGAAGAAGAAAATAAAAATTTCATAATTTTTATTTTCTTCTTCTTTACATTTTACCTAATGACGCAGTACTTTTTTAATATTGTTTAAAATCGATAATATATCGTCCAAGAATTTAGAATACATGCAGAAAATCACCAAGACAGATCGATCCGCTCTCACCACCGTACCCGCTCCCGCGCTTGTCCGTGAACAAGCAATTATTTCAAGACACAGCACGGCGTAAGTGCTGCTTACACATAATTGAATAATTTCTTGCGTTTTCCTGTTGCGATTAAAAAGTCTCTAATTGTGGAGACTAAAAGTCAATTGGATCTGAACCGATATTGATTATTGAGGATGTTTGTCTTAGGAACGGATGCGTTTACCGTTCCTCGCAAGCATTTGTAAGGCTTCTTTCTCTTCATTAACTTTTGGGTAAGACTTTCGGGGACTTTTGGGTAAACTTTTCTACTTTTATGTGTTGACTTTTCGAAGGTGAATGTGGATGAATTTTTTTTATTATACAAAAACTCGGTTAACATGCGTTGTGTGGTACCACCTTAAGCCATTGGTCCCGGCTGTCTGTTGTAGATCCTCGACAGTCGTTAAGTAGTCAGTGGCCTGAAAGTCAGACAACCAGTCTTACCAAGGTGTATCGTATTACTTAGTATTGACTGGGTTGTGGAGGTCAGAAGGCAGCCGCTCAGCTGCATTCAGTTAGACTGGAAGCCGACCCCAGCAAACTTGGGAAAAGGCTAGGCAGATGATGGTCTAAGTTGTCGATTAGAAAAATCTACCCTGTTACCATTGTAATCCTGGAAATGAAGTCCAATAGCTGAACTTATTCAAGTATTAATTCCTCACCACGACAATCGTGGTATATCGGTATAAGATACTGCAAGTGAAAGGTGCAATAGACCTATTGCGTTGATGGAAAATAAACCATTAACCCTGCAGCTTCTCACATAAACAAAATGACACAAGACACTTCCCTATAATATTAGATACAGCCAAGTCTTTTCCATAAATATCCGCCTCACGGTCGGCGCTATCTTAATAGCTCAAAGTAATTTGCGTGGTAGCGCATATTTAGCGCTACCTGGGTCGCTGCTGCCCGGTCCACAGGTGGCGAGATTGCCACTAAGATATGGCCCCCAGTAAAACTTTTGTAGTGCACATTTATTCTTATTTTGGTCGGCGATCGTGACTGGTCCTTGCACGTGCCGTTCAAAACAAACCGTAGCCTCTAGTCTAGGAAAACGACCTTTGGTATTGATGACTATATCGCCTTCTAACTTATACATTGCGGCTTCTACACCAGCCAGTTCTTCAATGCTTCGAACTTTCCAAGTAATGTATTGTCTTGGTTACGTGTGATTGGTTCCTGAGTGTGTACTGCTTGCCTCGAAGGGATGATTTACAAACTGTTTAGTGTTGTCCAGCACACTTGTTTCAGGCTGAGCGCGTGACGTCACGATTGCTTCGAGACGAATGGCTCATTCGGTTAAGGCATATACCTTCTGTAAGGCTTTGCCTAAATACAGCGTTATGTTGGACTGGCGCTGATTAGCTAAGAGATACGAGGAATATTACTTCACGTACTACCACAGGCCTTTTTAAGCCGCCGTCTAAAAGAGCTAAGCTTTTTCCACTTTTGTTCTTGGCACTCTTGCTTTTGTTAATTTTGGTTCGAGATTTTGAGTAACCAAAACTAATTGGGATCGAATCTTTCCCTTTCGTAAAAATCCAATTTGCATTTACCTTAGGTTTACGACTAACGTAAGTATTTAGAAGAAATAGCAGCTAAACAGATTATTCTTCGTATTGAGGTGTATCCAATAACAATATCCAATCGTACAGTCTTTTTGAAAGGTATGTTTTGTTTCATCAGTATCAAAGCATCACCATCATAATCTACCACGATACCCATGTATCAAACAACATAAACAGTCTGTAATTATGCCAGCCACCCCTGAGACTCGCAGCTCCTCTCGTTTCTTTGTAAAGGGAAATCTAATTACCTACGGCTGTAAAATAAAATAAAATATGTAGGTGTGGATTATATTCCCTGTCTGTATAATCCCACGGACAGAGTAGCAAAGGACATAGACTAATGAGGGATACCTTAATGTCGCAGGTGCGAATATAATCTTAGTTACATCCTTATTTCAACGGGAATTCATAGAGACGTGCAGTGCTCAAACTGGTTCCCTTTGACATGCTATATCGCTGATGACATTGTAGTATGTAATGGTTAAGAGGTGACGCACACTTGCGATTTTTTTGCTCCTAAAATATGAAAATTTTGTTATGCCAATTCGATTTTTTGGTCAACTGATTTATGCTTTTGCACGAGCCCTGAAAATCCTCTTCACTGTAATTCATTTCCCTAGCCTTGTCCTAAACTATCTTTGGGTCGGCTTCCAGTCTAACCGGATGCTGCTGAGTACCAGATTTTTACATGAAGCGACTGCTTATCTGACCTCCACTACCCAGTAGCTGGGTAATACGATAACCCTTGGGCAGACTGGATGTCAGACTTTCGGCTTCTGACTACTCGTAACGACTGTCAAAGATTTACAAATGACAGCCGGGACCAACGGCTTAACGTGCTTTCCGAGGCACGGAGGAAATGCGGTATGTAATTATGGTCACTCATCCACATACCAACCTCGGCAAGCACGGCTTAACAATTATATAACAGAATTGTGCAGAATAAACCATTTTTCTTTCTATTTGTTTGGAAAGTATCTAAGCTGTGTTCCTCATCCACTAAATCAAAGATTGTTTCTGAATTATCAAAATGAAGTATACTTTTATTTTGATGCAATCATCATCAGCCTAGCCTTATAACAACTATCTTGGGGTAGGCTTCCAGTCTTAACAGATTCAGCTGAATGCCAGTATTTTACATGGAGTGTTTATCTGACCTTCACAGCCTGGTAAGTACTTGGGTAGTCGGTTTTATTTTGATGCAAATATAACTTAATTTCGATAGTAGGTGGTATTCCATCTCCTTAACCGATTCATTTGATCACAAGATTGACATTATTACCAAGACATATTTTGTCATGACTTCGATTTGATGCTCTATTTTGAACTTGACAGTTGCTCGTATATTTTATAGCTTTCTGGATATAATATCCGGTGCTTTAGAAATGTCAGAGTCACCCATTTGACCTTTCGGAAGGAGCCATGTCACTTCAAGTAGCTTTGATGATATAGGTACGGTCAGCAACGAAAGTCGGTAAAATATCTCTCGTCTTAGTTTTAGAACGATCCATATTAACAGACTGGAGTAAAAGACATCACAATATTTTCATCAATGGTTATACAAATTCGCAAAACAATATTACATCAGATCATACTGATCAGTACAAAACTTGGTGCAATATTGATAAGTGTTAACCGACTTTTGATGTCGACTGTACATATTACATAAATGTTTGTTTCTTTGGTGTAGTGGTCCCAAGTGCGACTGCTAAGCATGAGATCCTGGGATCGATTCCCGGGTCGTCGAAAGTGTTATTAAATTTTTCCATCAGGAATTTCTCAGTAGCACCCAACGGACTTCGCATTTGTGCCCGGTTAAAGGCAATAGGCTCGCCCCCTATTACATTGGACATAAACATAATTGGTGAAATGTGGGTGCAGTACTACTATTAGGTTGTACACCTCTGCGTAACCCTAGTACGGACAATGTACAAAAACGGTTTTGAAAATATGCGCTTTCGCTAGAGTCATCCTTAACTTATTGATTCTCTGTGACACCTATACCTTGATAGCGCATGTTGAATTGTTGATGTGGACAGTTAACTCCTGATTATAGCCCCACATTGTAAATCAGCAGTGAAAGCAGCTGGCAATCCTTCTTATTAGTGTCAACTTAGTTGTTTCCCGTGGTTTCTGTCGCAAACAAATGTTTCTTCGGTATTTTAGACTGTGAATTGTTTGTCAATCAACCAGTCAGTCACTGTTTTATAGGTTCAGATTTGTTATCACGAAAACGCCCCATTTAACCACACAACTGGTATTTTCTTAACAATTTTGGATCTCTATTTACGAGGCAGATATTGATATAAGGTGACTGGTAATTAGTGACCGATACTTAAACATGTGATTGTACTCAAGATAACAAAGAACTTTCCCAAAGATACTCTTTTTTAATATTTTTTAATATCATTCACTGTTATCACATTAACACAACAGCCGAATGAAATTCGCGCGCGCGAACCTGGACCTTTCTGTTAGCCGTGTGACGCGGTTCTGTCTCATTACTATTGTACCGTACAATAGTGGGTAGGCAAAGCACCCGCACGGCTCGCAACCCCGAATTTCATATGGCTGTAACGTTTACGCAGATTTTATTAACGTCTTTATTTATATCATCATCATCAGCCTAGAATTTTCCCAAACTATGTTTGTGTCGGCTTTCACTCTAACCGAATGCAGCTGAGTACCAGTATTTTACATGCAAGCGATTACCTATCTGACTTCAACAACCCCTTGGCTTTTAATATTTTGCTACGAGATCCTCTCCTCATTAACGACTTTATAATTTCATCGATTAATCGCAAGTGTGCGGCCCAACGGGAGACCGTAATTAAGACCAAAGTAAGTAGCTGTGTACAAAGGACAGATATACAGCCGTTTCTAATTGCAAATGTTATTACTCGTGATAAGATGGCTGAGAAAGATAACTACAAGTTTGTAATCGCGTGATTTTCACCGTTAATTGCCACTTTTATACAAACTATGTTATTTAATCATGATTTTTAATTGGTTGCTAAGTGATTGTCACTTTTGTGTCT
The DNA here is from genome assembly GCA_949152445.1 of Cerastis rubricosa. NCBI lineage: Eukaryota > Metazoa > Arthropoda > Insecta > Lepidoptera > Noctuidae > Cerastis > Cerastis rubricosa. The sequence continues at coordinate 10,888,725 of OX424547.1, forward strand.
ATGCGGTGTTATTTCTAGCTACAGAAGGTATTAAATAAAAAAAACGTGTTGCACTCCGGGAGTGCCCGGCAGAAGTGAAAACTTGAATTTTAACGTTGTGCATTTTTGATATTTTGGAATGGTTAGGGAATAATTTTGGACGAATTGCTTTAATTATCAGTATAAAAGTACTATCATTATTTATGTGGTAAAATACAATATTCATTTATTAAGCTATCGTAGACAAACATGGCAATTAATATTACATTAAAAAATTAACACTTCAGAACTATTACAATCCGTCTTACGCGAGTTTAACATTTTTTACCTATTACAAAAGTGCACAACGCCGCTAAAGAAGTTTTCACTTCAAAAAACAACGTTTTGAAAGAGATTTGTGTATCATCTTTTCATCCAATCCAGTCTACATTCATTTCGATTCTATTCTCTATCGAAAAAATTTTTTTTTACAAATAATCACTTTCTGAGTTTTCAACATTTGCAAACAAAACCGTTATCGAAGCAAGTTGCAAACGCTCAACCCTCCGCCATTTGTAATTACTTTCAAAGTAAGTACAACTTATGAAGAAGTGGACATGAAAACTGTCTAATGACATTGCCGTTACACGTAGATATCAATTCATAATTTATTAGATGCGTTTGCGCACTATCTGCCGCGGATGGGATGACTTGTAAGTTTATGATGAATGAAACTAATTGCACTAAAGATAATAAATTTGTCAATAGGGTTAGACAAATTATTATCTTAGTTAAGAAGATTTAAGACTTATTTTTTGATACGGGAGAATAAAAAGACAATTTAATGAGTCGGTGCACTCTGGGTACTTAGTTATGATTCTTATTTATGTTTTTTAGCTTTATTTATTGAACTGTTCGGTATTATTTTAAGGTGTCTTATCGATCAGATGTAGAGTATAATTTCTAAAAATATTATTGTTACTGGTGTTGTTTTGACATAGATCCATCCATACATGAGTATAAAACCTTACAAAAACGGAAAACTTATTAGCGATTTTCTCCGAAAGTATCCTATAGAAATTTTATGATGTTAATTAAGAACAGTCTTTATATATATATAATACGATACGATACTAATATGAAATAACCTTTTTCTAAGTAACAATTACAGTTAAAGTTATTCACGAGAAATTAGATATTGAATTTTGCTTAAGTTTAAGGCATTTCAATTCGGTACTATACGTACCGAGTTAATTTCACCCATTGTGAAACTAACCACAAAGTTTGCCCTTTTATGAGACCAAGCAAAAAAGAATAAAAAATCTGGCCAAGTGCGAGTCGGACTCGCGCACGAAGGGCTCCGGACCATAATTTATAAAAACGAGTTTCACTTTTTTGTATGGGAACCTTTAGCCCTTAAATATTTATTTTATTCTGTTTTTAGTATTTGTTGTTATAGCAGCAACGGAAATACATAATCAGTAGTAATTTCAACTGGCTAACTATCACGTTTCATGAGATACAGCCTGGTGACTACGGAATGACGGACAGCGAAGTCTCAGTAATAGGGTCCCGTTTGACCCTTTGGGTACGGAACCCTAAAAATGGAAGAAAAATAAATAAACAGACTGATAATCACGCCTTGTTTCCATGGGGTAGACAGAAACCACAGAAGGCCACCTGATACGATCCTTACATCCTCCTTTTCCTCGTCCACGTTCATACATCTGCTCTAAATAAGTAGAAAATTGTTCTGGTTTTTTTCTGAAATTATTAAAGATAAATGGTCAGCCCTGTTGCCTGCGCAGGAGCACTAACTTATGAGGGAGCGTGTGACGCTGATGTATTTACGATGCGCGCGCGCCATTCCCGTGAGATTACAGGCGCGGACGCAACCCCCCATCGGTTCAACTCCTAATTTTATAGGAAGGATGAGTACTTAGTGGGTAATGAATATGATTTATTATGTTTCGCAACCGATCACGATATTGGTTAGATGTTTTTCGTACGGATATAGTCCGTCCGAGAGCAGCGGTGGCACGGTGGTGGCAGCCCCGACTTAGAGCAGCGGTGGCCCAGTGGTGGCAGCCCCGACTTACGAGCAGTAAGTCGTAGGTTCGGACCCAGGCAGGCGCATTACTTTGTGTATCTAATTTATTTCATCACCGCTGCCCTCAAAAACGGTGAAGGAAAACATCTTGAGGAAAGACATAATTCGAAGACATGTGACATCTACCAAACGGCACTGGGCCGGCGTGGTACAGCCCACTCCCTCTCATAGAGAGGAGCCCTGTGTCCCAACAGTGGGACATTATAGGCTGATGATTATAGTCCGTCATAATAGGCACGAGTTGGCAAACAGATAAATCGAGAAATACCTGAGTAGTTTTTGTTTATTAGTAAAATAACATAACATAAATTCACGCTTGTAATCCCCGGATGGTTAGGCAGACCTGTACTCAATAGTATACCCATATTTCGCCAGTCATATTTTTTAAGTCACATGTTATAGGGGCGTCCAGTCGTCCGTCGTCTCTTGAATCGGGAAAAAATCTAGATTCGGGGGCTGCTACTGAGAAATTCATGATTGAAAAACTCAATAAAACCTGCCCGACCTGGGAAGTGAACCCGGGACCCCATGTTCAGTAGTCGCGTTTGCAACCACTAGACCAACGGCAGTATTAGTAAGATAAAGAAATAATATTGAGCCTATACTATTCTAGTTATACTATGCTCGAAGTATAAAAATTATGTAGTAATTAAAAGTCAAGGGTAAACGAATCTGGAAAAAGGGAAAACGAACGAGCATTGATTCGCTAAGAATAACTTTTTACCCGATTTCGAAGAACTCCTAAACTCTATCTATGTGATAATAATTCCTGACGCAAGTAGGTCAGTAAAGGTATTATCAAACACCTTATTCATAAACAATTCGACCTAATGCACCACCATGCATGTCAATACCATAGAGCACCGTAGAATTAATGTCGATGTGCAGTTACTTACCTCGAATAGTATCGGGAACAACCAAATATAATAACCATAGAGAATACTAAGTTATACGCGAAGGGAATTTATACCTTTTACTTTACATATCAATTCGTATGTATTACAAGTATTATCGCTTTTTGGACACCGGTGTTAATGGACCGCCCAGGTGGCAAACCATGACGTCTTAAAACATTATAGTTTCATTCTTATTCCAGAGTGGGAAAGAGACGGAGCTATACAGGTCGTCTATCTCCATCTCTTTCCCACTCTGGAAAAATAATGGAACAATAACGTTTTAAGACATCATAGATGACCATGAAGATGGTTATTGTTGTAAAGACGTGACAAATTCACAATTTACACTTCACTAGCTTGTGCTCGTGGCTTCGCTCCCATTATGTATGGAAATTAACCCACGGGAACGTTTTAAATTTAGCCTATGACACTCGAGGATTATGTAGCTTCCCGTTAGTGAAAGAATTTTCGGAATCGGATCAGTGGTTCCGTAGATTACCTCTTACAGACAAACTGTGTGCGTATCGAGGGCGCGGCGACGGCGATTTAAAAAAAAAACTGCCATAATTTTGTAATAATTTGTAAAAGTTGATTCCTAAAACCATTAATTTGTCAAAGTTATAGTTAAAAAGTCATAAGGGTTTGAACGTCGCCGTGTAATTGAAACGCGGAGAACAGCGCGGCCGCAGAGATCTTTAAAACTAAGCGTTACAGCGACCTGAAATTCAGGCAAATAGCATTGCAATTGTTAAAAAAAATCCTAGGTTTCTATAAGGGAATTAGTCACCGATACTTAATTAAACTCATGATAACAAACAACAAAAAAAATATTTTTAAATCGCCGTGGTCGCGCCATCGAAGCGTACACGACATACTAACAAATTCAACCTCTTTATGATATTAGTATAGATTTTAAAAGATTAATGTATTGGCAAAGCTTTGGCCTTATGTTTACGCTTTTACCTTATGGTATTTACATTATTTCTGCGAAGATTACAATGGAACAGAATTTTAAATGACTAAAAATGACTCAGTTATCCACAAATGCACATGGGAAAGAGTGCAAGAGTTAAATTAACTCAATTAGTCATGAGCAATAATTTTTATTGTTTTTAAAATAACGTTTTTTTTCAAGTTTAAAAAAATTAAACTGTTTGGAAACTGCATAACTTTTGTTTAATAATAATCACCATCTGCCTAGCCTTTTCTCAACAATGTTGTAAAGGCTTCTAATTAAAATACCTAAACAATTTTCCTAATAAAATAAATTCTACCTCCTCGTCCTCGTTCGCCCTCGTTGTTTGCCACTGCTGATCACGAGGTACTGGGTTATTGTTATTTTTCCATCAGGAATTTCTCAGTAGCAGCTATGGAGTTTCGAATTGTGCCTGGTTAATGGCATTAGGCTCACCCCTTTTTTTTAACTTTGCCCCACACTAGGAATTTCTCCTGTATCGTGGATGCGTTTACAAATATTTAAACTCACATACACAAACAGCCAGACCCGGAACGACTATCTGTAGGGAATTCAAATATTTGTTCCGTGCGGGGATCGAATCCGCGACACGTAGTTCATCAGTCGATCGCTCAACCAGTGCGCCAACCGTGTCGTCAAAAACATTACATTTTTAAATGGGACTTTAAACATAACTCGCAAAATGTGGGTGTACTAAGCTATTAATTACACCTCTCTCTACCTGTAAAGGGTTTACAGCCTTGATGTTTTGTTATGTGTATAATTTTTCTACGACAGCAGTGACTCTAAATTTGCCGGTCATCTGCGTTTATTCAATAAACGGTTGTATATCGGTTTCTATATCCATCTCAACAGCATAATAACCAATCATCACAAGTACTCACTAACTCCACGAAATTATATCATTTGTAACTTATGATCAGCAATTGGACAACCGACAATGGTCTCTTGACCCGAGTCGCGGTCAATTCAATTTGCGACAGACGGTCGTTCGCCACCGGCCGACAATCAATCGCAAATCGCAACGAGTTACTTTCTTTGTTCTCTTATCTTAATCTTGATTCGTCTTAATTTAATCATTCGTAACGCGCTCGAAAGTTCCTACAGTGTTGGGGAAAACTTTGATTTTAAATTCGTTGTTTTGTTTTTGCTGCGCTACTGTCCTAGAAATTTGGTTTGAGTTGATTACCAGGTCAGTGAATGTTGAGCAGTTGAAGTTAGAGGACTAGTATAACCTGCTTAAGTGACGATATTAATTCATTTTCTTTGAATCTCCCGGAATTCCGATCCATTGTGTCCGAAAGTAAGACTGACGCCCATTATCGTTTATCGCCTACCTACTTATAATTTAATGACTTCCTTCCACAACCAAACCTGTCCCATAAAGGATTTACAGGTGGCAAACATAAATACAAATCAACCATCCGCTGACTAATTACAATGCCATTTAAACTAAATAGGTGTAATACCTCTTTTGACACAAACCATAGACTATAGTATTCATGTCACAGACGAAATCAAACAGTATGCCCGTGGCCCTTCGGCATGAATCGAATAATGAGTAGTTGTCATTCTGTAATGACTTGTGTTACAAATTGCAGGGCTATTCACGAAAGTAAAACAGGAAATGTTCGAAGGGAAATAAAAATGTGTGCCGTGCGTGTGTAATTGGTCTAAGTTACGAAATAGCGTTGGCATGCGGTGCATGTGTAGTCATGGCCTTTTTTTGGTCGATTTGTTTTTGATATGGAAGACTTGGGATTTTCTTATTAGGGAGTTTGAAATATTGTTTTTTTTTTATGGTTCTGTGTGTACGGTTTAATTTGCTTATTAGTTTCATTGTAACATGCCTGCTTATTTTGTTTTTTCTCTGAGATTTAATCGGTGATTTTTCGGGTTTTTCTGGTCACATTTTAAAGTTTATTTACATGTTGCTTGTTACTAACCCCTTGTCAATTCACTAAGGAAGTAAAGTTGTCCAAACCGCGACATCATCTCGTGGCTAACTTGACAAGTAATCATATGTTATTAGATCGGTATTTACTCGTATTAGCATACCTTCCAGTTCTGCTGATCCCCCAAGGGAGCATGTAATAAGCTTATTTACTGTAGCCGCTCTATAGTTTTCTGTTAGACTGAAGTATGGCTCGCGGTGTTCCTTTAAGAACCCTGTGATCACTTAATTACAAAATACCTTTAAAGTAATAATTATTTTGAGAACATGAAACCTCTACTGCTTACGTTCTCTGATTATTTTAGAAACACCACAAGGTAGTTCCATGCTTAAGGGGCCATCCTTTATTCACGTGAGTTTTTTTATGCCCCGTTTATAAACCTCTCCCCTCTTGGTGATACATCGTCAGGTTATAGACCACCCCTCTTCCCCTTCCCATCAACACGGGTATTTTTTAATATTAAAAAGATCAGAGAATTTTGAATCTTGTTTTAAAAAAAACTGTTTGTTGGGATTTTTACGTGGTTACACAATTATCATATTCAATCCGATATTGGAAAAAAAACATACGTCGCATATTTTCTTTTTTTTTGGTCACACGAAAAACACTCGTGATGGTCCCTTTAACCACCCCCCTCGAACGTGATTTTTTCTGCACTCCTCCCCTTGTTTGGACCTAAGACCTCCTGAGCCGGTTCCCAAACATTTTCAATCTTCCCTACTACACGGAATATTTCTTCAAAATAACCATCTAGAACCTATTATATTTTGGTTCAAGTGAAGGCTCACAAAACATTAATATGGCTCATGTCTTGTATCCCCGCACAGTATTTTGTGTAATCTTCCTTGTTGGACTCAGCATTATGCGCACGTGCATTATATGCATTTGCACTAGTTAAATATATCGCCGTATAAGTGGGCACTAGGGATATGGGTAAATGAAGACTAGACAAATAACTATATTATCGTGTATTTTTTGTTAATGGACCATAAATTAATTAAGCGTCAATAAAATGTGCTTGAAATGCTTGTGTGACAGTTGACAGAATGAGAATGGAATAAAAAAACGTGTTGTACCGACCCCAAGTGGGCATGTGCAGCAAGAAGATAATATAATAGAATAGAACCCTAGAATAGAGATAATGATTAAGATGTGCAATTTACTCACACACAAGTTGTATTTTTTTCCCTGAAAAAGAGTGAAACGAAGTTCAAAAATGGTGGATCGATGATTAATGGAGATTTCGGTGAAGATTGCGTACACAGAAATAAAGTTATCATAAAACTCATACAGTAAAATCAAGAAAAACAGTTATCAGAAGTTCTCTCAAAAACAAAAACATAGAAACAAGAGATATAATCCAGTGGTAATGGTAACGTCCACGCTAGCTTCCGTGTGCGGTAGGCAGCGGATGTATTCGCGGAACAATGCGCCAGCGCAGCGCGGTCGATGACCCCGCGGTCAGCACTGATTACTACAGATAAATTAATGATGAAGTGCTTAAAACAGATTTCAGAATGCAATTTAGGGGCGAATTGAGTTTTACATCTGGACTTTCTAATTGTTAGCCTAGTCTGGCTTTGCGCCCAGTTGATGGAAATAGGCTCATCCAGGGTGCTTCTGTTTATTGCCCAACCCTACTGGGGTTACAGGCATGATGTAGGCGTTGGTATATGGCGACATGATGATGTCAAAAACTTGTCTAATCTAATTTATTACTTTACACCGCCATCAATTTGAGTTGATTCGTTCAAACTTTAACATTACTGCCGTGGGCGTTATCCATGTTCCTGCTAAATTGAATGTAATGAGAACATTGGCTCATACATTAGAAATCCATTTATTTACTACTCTGACGACTCTTTAAGAGCCTTTGCACCTTACGACATTTCATACAAAGTTTCAAGTCCTTATTTTCCGAAATTACTGAACCGATTTAAGTGAAACTTCATACGCATAAGCAGGATACATACGTAGGTCTAAAAAGTTACTAAAAAAACATATTCGAAAAATAGTGTACCAGCTAAACTAGACCGACTATAAATTATCTATAGAAACAGAAATTTGCAATTATCTTTTTTTTTAAACACATTTCGATAATGTGTTTAGTAACTTTTTAGATCTATGTATCCTGCTTATGCGTATTAAGTTTCATTGAAATCGGTTTTGTAATTTCGGAAAATAAGGACCTGAAAGTTTGTATGAAATGCCGTAACGCTCTTAAGCTGACCTCTAGATCTCTACATAGCTCTGCTAGATAGTTACACTGTTAAACACCGAAATTCTGCGCTGTAAACACAATCGAACATTGTTACGAGTATCGACTGAAACAATAGCCATGTAAACCAAACAAAGAAAAGACGAAAACTAAAACACAATTTCTAAATTAACGTGTCTTCAAGTTTCCCCACGAGGAAAGTCAAAGGAAACCTTATTTAAAAGGTTTTGTATATCTTGTCAATGAGTTCTTTGATAGCGGGAAAAGTTTTTCTAGGGTTGCTAGATCAAGTTTCTAAATTTTCTCCAAATTAATTTTATTTCCGAAAAATCTGGGTGAGGCTGTGCACAGCACCGTGCCCGTGGAGATTGGAAGAAAAGGGAGGAATAGACCCAAAAGCGGGTGAATTCAGATATATGATATTTTTTCCCCCATTCAATATGAATCCCCCAGCCAGCCTGTAATCTGACTGCGCTAGGTATCGAATTTTAAGTCTTAGGTGTACCTAATACATCTCTTGATAACCTTAGTTTCATAGTCTGATCCTTGGCGACCTGTTTTTCTTTCTCTCTCTTATTTAGTTTTACCCAGATATTTCTTTTTCCCCCACAAAAGTGAAAATATCTCTAATCTGAAAACCAACGCTGAGTTTCAACTGTCTTCTTCTTGTGTGGTCGTTGCGTTTAACTTAACCACTTACGAGTATGTACCGACGAGCTGTAGTTCTACTAGCTAAAAGATGCGATCCCGCGATAAAGCTTTTAATGGAGTTTCATGATGTTTTATGCGATTTAATTTCCTCCTGGCGGCAAACAACTTGTAAACAGTTTTATATACTTGTCTCCTGTCCGTTTTTTCAAAGATTAATGTATGGAAAATTGCATGTGAGCGTAATTAGTTTTGTTTGCTCCTTTTTCCCCATCAATTTATTCTGTTTATAAATATCATATATGAAATATAAAAATAATCATAGTCATGTATCATATGTATTTGATTGACTGTCAGGAAAGGGGTGATTTGGTTTTCATTGTGACTGAAATTGCAATTTCAGTTAAACCATTGCAGCAATTTATTGAGCACAGCTTTCATTACAATTGACCAAATCGCTTGACTAAAGATTAAGACTTTCTTAAGAGTTCGCCAAATTAGATTGATAGAAAATGCGATAATCTAGTCTAATCAGAAGATGATACATGCAAGTCGCTGATTTTCATTCATCCTCCATTTCTTGAACCCTTTCTTTTACTTGTAATAACAAGCAGTAACGGAAACCAACCACTTCTAAAAATTGCGAAAAAGTTTCAACTCAAGTCCAAATCATCATCTGCCTAGCCTTTTACCAGCTATGTTGGGATCGGTTTTCAGTCCTACTAGAAGCTGCTGAACACCAGTATTTTACATGGAGCGATTGCCTATCTGGCCTCCGTAACCCGATTAGTACTGGGTAATAAGTTCCCCATAAGACTGGTTGTCAGACTTTCGGGCAACTGACTACCTATAATGACTGACAAAGATCTACAAGTGACAGCCGGGACCCACACGTACCTTAACGTGCTTTCCGTGGCACGGAAGAAACTCGGCATGTAACAGAACAGGTGTGACCACCCATCCACTGACCAACCTAGGCAAACGCGGCTTAACATAAATATCCACCCGAGCAGCTGTTAATTTATACAACCTGTTTTTTTGATATCCCATAACTCTAGGGTTATATTCTGTAGGTAAAAATAATACTAAAACTCCTAGAATAGGTGGTCCAAAAATGCATAGTTTCGGAGATATCATCAATCATAATCAAATTAGGTCAAAAATTGGCCCAGTGTAAGGAATCTTTACTTTTGCGAGGTTGCCAAAGTTCGCAGTAATGTAGTAAAATAGTAGTAGTTTCATTGATAAATATGAGTAATTCTTTTTATTCAAACCAATAATTCATATTTAAAGCTAAGAAAATGCGAAAAAACAAAAAGAAAGGTATGATTGAAACATAATTCATATGTCAGTTGATTCTTTGATATGGTCTCAGTCATATCCTACAGTTATGGGATATTGTATAGTTTAGTATTAAGCCACGAACACGAGCAACTTAAGCCCACATGACGTCAGATAAACGCGTGTACCCAAGTACTTTAATTGCTCCATTATTAGGGCGTAATAACAGCCACTGTAATGCTTTTGAAATAAAAGCCACTTTCTATAAAACACAAAGACATATGCCATACAAAGAGTTACATAAACATTATTTTTATAGTTATATACAACAGCCACTTCGCGTGTTTGTTAGTATTTAAGTCCTTTTGATTGCAAGTAGTAAAATACCAGATCGATGATCAATCAGAACTTCACAATCGGTTTCGACACACGGAGGAATGTTAAGTCTATCGAAACCGTGAGTTATCGACTTAATATCGAGAAGAATAGTCCGTGATACGCTCCAGTTACCTGCGTTGATCTGTGTTGTAAAGGTGCGTGTATATCTGATTCGGTTTTATCGATCGACGTGAATGATTCCGATCGAGAATTGATTTAATGTGTTGGTGTTATCTGGCAAGGAAATGTGGTGCCCGGCCCTCTTTGAAGGTGGATGTACCTTATCTCTCGAACGAAAGCTCTCTCTATGTCTCTCCCGAGGTATCTCGCAAATCGAAAACAGGATAGAGAGCAAGCAAGAAACACGAGGGTATATGTATACTGTAGTGTGTGTAAAAATACCCATAACGAAGCCGGGCGAACACGGACGGGAGAACAAGGACGTTTCCTTGTTCTCCCCGTCACGTCATTTTCTAGACCATATATCTTCTAGTTACGGAGATATTAGGGGGTCAAGATTTAGCACATTTTCACAAGTTTTTTGTTATACTGTATAACGTCTAACCATCATCTGCCATCTGCCTAGCCTTTTACCAAACTATCTTGGGGTCGGCTTCCAGTATTTTACATGAAGCGACTGCCTATCTGACCTCCACAACCCAGTAACTGGGTAACACGATACCCCTTGGTAAGACTGGATGTCAGACTTTTAGCTTCTGACTACTCGTAACGACTGTCAAAGATCTACAAATGACAGCCGGGACCAACGGCTTAACGTGCTTTCCGAGGCACGAAGGAAACTCGGTATGTAATTATGGTCACCCATCCACAGACCAACCTGTATAACGTCTAACATAGTTACATATGTAACTTTGTTACATTCTGTAAAACACTTATTTTGAAATTACAAACAGACACTTCAATTTTATTTATTTGTATTGACAATGTTTTCGGCATGTCAAACTATGCTCTCAATCCAGTAAATCTGTAAACACCTTTATATGTTAATACTAAATGCCGATAACTCACAAAGATACGCTTAATTTTTATCTTTCAATCATTTACAACGGTTAGAAGTAAGAAAAGCATAAATCTGACCAGTGACACTAATCTAACACTTCAGCTTTTCAATAAGCAATTTATTTAGCATTTATGAACACTTTCTAATTTATAGTTACTTTCAGCAAAGATTATATGCGGAAAATTACATTTTAATTAAAAGTTTGTGAAAGAGACAATTGAAACTGAACTGTAACGTTACTTTCATTTTACAGTAGGTAATAATAACGGTTGGTGAGAACAGACGACACTTTATTCAATGATATTTATTAAAGACTAGGTGTCCGGCGCAACTTCGTTTGCGTCACAATTACCCCGTTTTCACAACATTTTTATTACTGCTCCACTCCTTTTGGTCGTAGCGTGATGATATATAGCCTATAGCCTTCCTCGATAAATGGACTATCTAACACTGAAAGAATTTTTCAAATCGGACCAGTAGTTTCGGAGCCTATTCAATGCAAACAAACAAACAATTAAATCTTTCCTCTTTATAATATTAGTTTAGATTTACTTTCGAAAACAAAAGTATAAAACTGACACCCCATTTGATTCCATCTATGTTAGCGTAGGGCAACACTGTATTGTGGATATTATGTTTTATCAATAAACGCTGGTTTTTTTTCGAATAAATATTTGAGCATTTTATTTTTCTTCTTGGTATGTCACATCAAAATTTTCACGCGAACGAAGTCGGCAAAAGCTAGTAGTAGTACCCATACATTAAACTAAATTGTCCCTGAATATGGCCAAAAGCCTCCTATATCAGCATGGTGTTGTAACATCTAATAAGTGTAATAGGTACCGTTCCCGCCTCTACGAACAATCATGAAAACCGCCACAGTTCATTCGTTTGGCGCCAAAACTTTCAGCGTTTAAGTATTTATGAACGCCTTGTCCGATGCAATACTATAAAATAGAAGATGGCCGGTAAGCGTATTAAATGCGAATAGCTACCGGTCACAAATCATAATAATCTATGTATCTTCAAGCCGCTCGGGGGGTAGCCAGAGGCTAATGTCCTTGCGTAACGAACCCAACAGATTTATTACACCACGAATTCATGCTCTCTCTTTTATTTATGTAACGAGTGAAGGAGATAGCACGATGTATTAAAGCATGTACTGCAAATCATACCATGATTTAGCTCATAGTATTCAGAATTATTTTCAAGCTGTAAATTATTGAGAGGGTCTTATGAGAACGAATTGGGTTTTGGCTAAGCGCTGCGTTCAATAAGCTGGCGATTGGCGAAGTGGAGAAACTAGCAGTTGTTATTGATTTGTGTGCCTGTGATCTTTGCTGAACTTTCTTACATTTATGTTGTCACGCTTTTAGCAGTTTGTTGGTGGGATTGGCACCCATTTTTACCAAACTTCTAAGAAGGAGGAGGTTGTGTAGGTATTCTGTTTCTTCATGCATGGTCACCGATTTAAGTGATTTTCGCGCGGTGGTCCCGTTTATTAGTTTTGATTAGTTATCCTCAATTTTATGCAATTTTTTTATCGTCTTTTGACTGATGTGCTAAAAACTCCTAGAATTACAATGTGTGTGAGATACTATTACTAAAAAGTGACTTTTGTTTGTTTCATTGACTGTTTCGCCACTGATTTCCGAAAATAAAATTGGTTTCCACTTTTTAATGTTTATTTCGCTCTGTATGGTGTCGGACGTAAAGAATAGCACCATCCCATATCTTCCCGTGGGTATAGTAAGAGGCGACTAAGGGACTTGCCAGAGAATGGGCAGCAGCGTTCTCTGTGCTTTTGTAACAACCGTACTGCGATCGCCAACCCACCTGCCAAGCGTGGCGATTATTTATTAACCCCCCAAACTGTCAATGTCGCGAGTCTTGGGGGAGGCCTATGTCCAGCAGTGGACGTCTTTTGGACCGAAATGATGAAAATGATGAGTGTTTATTTCGGTAGTCGGTTATTTTTTTTTGGCAAAATAGATCTTTATTTACTTACCGTGTTAGCTTTTCTACATGCTATGTATAATTGCGTATTTCTTCGAAACATGTCAGTGTCTTTGCTTACACTGCCGGATTGTTTCCTACTATCTGTGGTATTAGACCACCAGATGATCAAAAAGAGTTCAGCAATAATACATAGTAACATAGGGAATGTTGAAACGTCTCATTACTCATGTCCATCATCATCAGCCTAGCCATTTCCCAAACTATCTTGGGATCGGCTTCCAATCTAAGCGGATGCAGCTGAGTACCAGAATCTGAACTCGACAACCCAGTAACTGGGTAATACGATACCCCTTAGTAAGACTCGTGACGACTGTCAAAGATCTACAAATGACAGCCGGGACCAACAGTTTAACATGCTTTCCGAGGCACAGAGGAATCTCGGTATTTCAGTACGGTCACCTATCCATGGACCAATCCCGGGAAGCACGGCTTTAACTTAAAGATCGACCCGTGCGGCTGTTATTATTTAGCCACGATCTCCTAATTACTCTCATTTTCATCTTATCATAGTCATGCAGATGACAAAAGTAAACAATACAACTATCAGATCGTTGACAACCATTCAAATCGTTACAATGGATTTTTAGCTCCAGTAGTATGATATCAGTCCAAATGTAGAAATATAGTACGCACGGCAACCAATCAAGCTATACAAAACCAGTTTATGCAGATCTCTCATTGTACGGGAAATCTATACAAAGCGGGCCATGTTATGCTGGAAATGTATAACTTGATATGTCGCTGAGTACGATCACATGTCAGTCAATCAGATCACCAGATCTAATCGATATCCCCTCAGGATTGTTCAGTGTTTGAAGCCAGTCCCACAATACCTATTAATTGAATGTAACAGACTATATTTATACTCCTGTATACTTCAGACATGACAACTTTAATCGTTGTAAAATATGACGGCGTATCTCACTAGGTCATCAGGTCTCTGAAGAAATTCGGAGAAATTAATCTGGTAGCTTTTTAAACGAAAGTTTTTTTTTTATGTTCTTAACGTAGGATGGAAATGATGCCCGTAAATAGTTGCCTGTAAAAGATTTCAGGTGTTTTCAGAGGCGACATCGGAAATTGTGTTGAAATCGAATAGATCGAATCCTGAATAAGAAAAATATCTTGATGCAGTTCGTGATCTTCTACTTTCATCTATTTGAATAAATAAAGAATTCAGTAAATAATCTATTTTAATTTACTCGGTACCGTTTATCGATTAGCACGCTCTATCTACAATTTTCTTTCTCTTCATAGAAAATGCAAAATACCGTATATGAAATAAAAACAAATTTCATCATTTGCATAGCATAGTCCAACCGAATAAACTAATTCATGCAACGAGAGAAGTATGGTCCAATTAGCAATGTTAATTTTAACTTTTAATGTTTTTATCGGAGTTAGTCGGGCAAGATGATGATGATGATGTATACATGATTCTGATTCAAATGATTTTCTTTTGATGCGTTCATCTCGGTCAAGTGAGCCCCTATCTATGCGGTTTCACGGCGCACTGATTAATAGCAAGCGTATGCACGTATCGGAACAAATGTGCATTGAAATGTTGCGTGTACGCATGCTAGGGTGACCGCACTTTACTGCTTCGTTTGATACAGTTTTACGACTGTGGTAGGCCGTGATTAGAGGGTTAGAACATAAATTCGTACAGCTGTTAGTCTAATTATGGGCATACTCTGACTGATACGGTATTGCATTTCTGAATAATTGTTGTCGGTAGTATTATGTTCGCTGTCGAGATGTATTAAATCATGAATATCAAGCTTAATAGTCCGCAACGTCCTGTCTTTCCGCGCTTTGCTCCATTGCAGAAGTTCAAGCTATTAGTTGATTAGCCAATTAACCTTAAAACCGAAGCCGTACGTATAATTTAACGTAGTTTTGACAAACCGTTGTGTTATTTATGTCCGTTCTATATTTTTGTTTCTTGGTGTTTCCCGGAACGTCTCATTTTTGGCGTGGGATTTATGGTAACCCTACTCTCTATAGGAGTTCCAATAAATCATCGTACATTTTTAAGAGTGTGTGTTTGTGCGTTTTTCAAACAAGCATCTACTTATAGATGATACAGATGTGATGCTGCAACGTGATGGCAGACGAGGATAAATTATGCCATTTCGATTGCGAAAGTAAATTAACGGTTATCGCAGTAAATTAATTATATAGCGTTACAAAACAATTGGATTTATGAGCTTTTAAATTAAGTACACGGAGATAGCTGATTTTGTAATTTTCGATTGATTTTTATTGCAATTGTATCAGCGTAATAGTATCTGAAATTAAACCAACCCAGATTTTATTTTTGACACAGCCAATACCAGCTAACAAGATACCACTAAAAGGGTTGCATCATTTTGCGTTCGCATAGATGCGCGTGCGACGCTCGCAAATCCATGCGTTGGACGTTTAATTTTAGGGCGTCTCGTTCCCGGAGCCACTAGGAAGTGCACCGGCCTATTTCAGTCCGGCCCTTTGTTGCTCCGTTTATTTCTGTTTACGTCGCGTTTCGTAACTTTACGACCGACTCTCGGATGCGCAAGCGCACGCTCTGTTGCAACAGTTATTAACGGCTGCCCGGAGCGAACCCAATAAGAAATGCTATTCTGTATTGTGGCGATGTAATCGGCAATAGGTCTCTCGTCAACACACGTCTATTCGATGTTGAATCGATAGGATTAATCGTTTTGTAACGATGTTTATTATTGTGAATAATGTTATCGAATAATTGAAATTTATTGTCCCCACGTTAGCGACTTCATTTCTTTGGTCGCGGTGCATTTGTCTTTATTATTGGTAGGGCTGCCAGGTGCTTCTCTTCTTGAGGTTCTTATTTTGTTTTAGCAAAATATTATAATCTTATTTTAATTGAGTCATCACAAAAACTTTATTACAACGTCTACGTCAACGTCGTATTATAAATCAGTAATTGAAAACCCTTTATTTATTTTTTAAGTTGTGCAAGTTAAACTGCTTTTCATTTTAACGATAATTGAACATCAGCTTGCAATAATTATTAGTGTCGATTAGAGAATCCTAATTTAACAACGTAATGAAAACTGACTATGTAAACGAGCACGCGTAGCATGACAGCCGTAGAAACAGGCTATGTCGACGAAATAATCGACAATCTGACACATTGTCATTGTCTATCTGTCATCTTGTCGATTCTTCCGTAGACTAAACTCGTTTCTACAGTGGTCATGCTACGCGTGCAGATTTCATCATCGTCGTCTGCCGAGCTTTTTCGTAATTATCTTGGGGACTTGGGGTCAAACGGATAATCCTTACATAAAAAATATTTAACACCACAAGATTATATTAGGCATTATTCTACCATTAACAGTTTTATAACACTTCGTCGACATCCCTACAACCTGCTAATGTGCGTACATCAATAAGATAAAACCATATTCGCCATACTCGGCCGCGAATAATTGACCTCTAGCCCATTCCCACATTGACGCAGTCTCGTGTTCGCCGCGCTTTAAGCGCTGCAAAGGCGTTAGAAAGCGCTTATCGTCAGCTAACTGCTTACCTCTAAATGAACTGTCGTGATTTTTATCGATAAAGTCTACCGGTTGATTAATTGTTGGCACGACTTGCCCCCGCGCAGCTGACAGTGAACTGGGATTTGTATTGTTGTGAGAATTCGTTGGTATTGTATGCTGCAGTGCTGAGTTATCCTATACCAAATACAACTGAAGTGTCTGTTTGTAATTTGCAAATAACAGCTTTTTACGGAATGCATATGACACACATACGGTACATGAACCAATTTTTTTTTTTTTTTTTCCATTGGTGTTTTGAATAAGCGTACAAGTGTAGTTGCGCAAATTGCTCAAATTGTATACGCGTACTTCGTCCGTACAAGGCTTTAGGACATTTCTGCCTAACCCTTTGGGGATTACAGGCATGATGTTACGTGGTGTATTTATAATGGGTAGGTACACCCACGTTTTGATATTTAGAAAGTCCTAATTGAAACGTTCAATACCCTCTTGAGGGTCCAACTATTGAAATTAGAACTGTATTGTCTAAATGAAGCTCTCAAAACCACTTTATATCTCTCTCTTGCTATCCATTTACGCATTTCCATGTACCCGTCATCGCGGATTTGATTACCTTTCCATTATCATGCAATCGGTATGAAATGAAAGGCGGCGCTGGAACGTTTGTAGGTACTGACCGCTTTGGAAGGCATTCTCTGGTAATGTGATGCGACCGAACGGTCAGGTTTAATCGCTCTAATTCGCCCTATAGTTGAGGATCTACATGGTAAGGTCCGACGGTTTCGGCTTCTACTATAAAATTAAGGATTAATATCCAAACAAAAATGGACTGAAATAAAGGGAGACTATATAGGGTGACTGGTAATTAGTGACCGATACTTATATATATATATAGTATAAAAAATGTTTCTTTGGGAAAGTTGTTTGTTATCATGAGTATAATCACGTGTTAAGCATTGGTCACTAACTACCAGACACCCTAAATTGAAGAAAAATATTACGTTTTGTAGGTGACTAGAGAAAACTTCAGTAATTTAGTGATATGATAGTTTAGTATCTTCGATGAATCTAATGTGTGAAGCCTGAAGGCCGGAAACCTTTGGACTTTATTGATAGTTTAGGCTTGGGTACTCCATATTTGATTTGTAGTGGTTGTATATGTGTGTAGGTTGCTGCTTTGCAATCAACAGGACAATAATAAAACTCGGCTATACAATTTAAATACTGCTTATCAAATTGATCCTTAAAGAATCGGTTAAGGCAAAAAAAAACATGAAATATTTCTTCTTCATCTTTACATCAAGTGTGGGTGTATGTATCCTTGAAATTCGTGATATATAAATATAATTTTCCTACTGCTGGGACACAGGCCTCCTCTCTATGAGAGGAAATGGGCTGTAATCCATCATTGAGCCCGTTGCGGGTTGGTAGATGACGCATGTCTTCGAATTTTTAGTTCTAGGACATGCCGGTTTCCTTACGATGTTTTCCTTCATCGTTTTTGAGGGCAGCGGTGATGAAATAAATTACACAAAGTAATGTGCCTGCCTGAGTTAGAACCCAAGGCTTACTGTTCGTAAGTCGGGGCTGCCACCACTGGGCCAGCAGTCCTATAATAGCAGGCAGTTCCAGCAATTTTAACCCGCGATAACATCGCGTCGAAAGTTTTAGGTTTTGTAGATATCGAACTTATTAATGTTTTTTTTCCATTTCTCCACTCCTCTTTCATTAGTAAAAAAACTCAGTACCCACTCGTACTATGAAAAAGAGATCTGTACCATTAATTTGTTTCTTCTTTTTCTTTATCGTGTGGTAAGCGCCTTATCTAGTGTCAGGGTTTTTATGCCGTCCATGGGACTCTTACTATTGGCTTTATGTCGTCGACTAATATCTTTCAGGCATGCTGGTTTCCTCACGATGTTTTCCTTTACTTTGTTTGAAGTCACTTCATTAACGAATCCGAAAGTGAAGGGCCATGAAATACCCTTTGACTTTCAGTAACAATAATAACTAACTAGGGACTCTAGCCGTTTAAGTAAAGACTAGAACTTAGGTACTTAAGCACGCTGTATTAGCAACGTTAGCTTTAACTTAGTAATAATAGTAACATAACAAAACGTTTCGTTTCATACCGAAACCATTTTACTTAAAACCTCTTAGGCGTACAACCGGTGCTAACGGCGGGAGCACTTAGAATCTTAGATCTACAGTTAAAGCGAAAATAGCAATCTGCGCGGGCGCTGCTGGATGAAATCCATTCTGTGTTGGTGTGCGGTCACAGTGATGGGGCGGTAGCGGGAAACTGATGGTGGATGACCATATGTGGTGTGGTTTATTGTTAAACCACATAATGAGATTATTTTTATCTGTAATTTAGGTAGTTAGGTATCTGTTGTGCTGATTACCTCATTTCAAAACATGATTTCGTTAAACTACTTAAAACGAATGTTAGTTTCCGGATTTCTTAACTTTTAGATTGCTTATTTCAAAATTAATTGATCGTAAATACAGTTGTTAAAAAATCAATGTTACTTACTCTTATCACAATAACTCAACGCAATGTAATTTCATCATTGCTGCCCTTCTATTTAGGTTTTTGTCGAAAAACGTTTTCACAATTTAGTTAAGTGTAGAAAACTGACTTTTCATCATCTATTGCTATATAATTATGTCCAATTTTCTTTCATTTTTCTTTCTCTATTAAACTTATCCTCTCCTCTTTCTTACCATGGTCACTGCCTCTTTTACCATGGTCACCGCCTCACCGGCAGACTTCTTGCCGCTGAATAACTGAAGGCGTTTGATTGATGCGCTACAATGGCATTCGTATGACGTAACTGTGCTGCCTCCGTTAGCTTGTAGTAATTGTAGAACTACTCGCGAAGGGAAATGGGATGCAGAGTAGGTATGTGGAAATTATGAAATGAAAGAACGAATACTGCTCTCAGGAAAATCTTAAATTGTAATTCGAGTAACAAATAAGTTTGATTCTATATGACCCAACTTATTATGGATGCTTCTGTTTGTTTATTTTTATTTATTCTTTTTTTTCTGTTTTGTTTGTTTGTTTCTGTTTTTTTTTGTTTGTTTCTGTAATTTTTTTTTTGTTGTTATGATGAATGAACGCAATGTTATGTTGGATAGTGTACAAGTTACGTCCGGAGTTGTACACATCCCTGTGTGCCTACTGGTCTTGTTTCGTTCTGTTTCCTGCTGACATAGAGGGAACTTAAATGATGTTTTTTCCTAATCCTCCGCTATTATTTTCTGATTAATTTCGTTACGGGGGGTTCTATACTTTCTCCGGAACTTCATTGTCTCGTCGCTTTTCCAGTGGTCGCCGGTGTTGATTCTGGCTTTCAGGGGTTACAGTGGTTTGGGAATAGTGTGGCAAGCGTGTCCCATATTTAGCTTTTACTGACTGTAAATTCACCCACGTTAAGCTTTTTTTCCGTTTTAACTCAAAATATATTTTAAATATGGCACTTTTTATCAGTTAAAGAATTTATGAAATCGGATGAGTAGTTTCTGATGTTTTCTTCTATATTCAAACTTGCAAAGTTTCCCTCTTAATAGGGTAGGATTTTCTTTATTTAGATCTTCCATTCTTGCCTTTGAGCAAGACTTGGAAACAGCAGATATTATTTCACCGGATTTTGCTTCTAAAATAATAAGCCATCTGCAAGCTTGTAAAAGACACATTAATAGGCAATTAAAAAAAGACACTTCTGAAAGAGCTTTCAAAAAAAGTGACAAGCGATACGCGTATAAACTAAAAGATTTCAAATTACTCATATAATTATCACAGAATATAGAGATGGATTTCCCAACCAAATGCCAAAAGATCATTAGTTATTGCGGGTCACGATTTAAACTAAGGAGATCGACCTGGAAGAAGGATGAAATGCAATATGCAATACAGAAAATGTTAAGTCCTAGTCTGTAGTTTGTCTTACCAGGCAACTCGTAAAAAACATTGAGAATAAGGGCCCTCCTAACTTTGTTGTAAATACGGTAACGTTATCTATTCGATTGTAATCGACGGATTTATCCCGAGATCGGATAACTTTCAAATTATTATCTGAACAGGGAAAAGGGATGCCTGAAGTAGAAGTTTTATGTAATTGTTTGCCGTTATGAAGAAGTAGTTAATTTACATTAATTATTTACTGTTTCCGTATCCAGTCTTCTTACATTTAGTTTTACATTTTTAAATGTCTTTAAAAACATAAAGAAAGCATTTAAAAATATTAAATATAGTAGCCCACCCGTATCGGGAATAGGGTTCAAGGTACAGGCAGCCAGGGCTCCAGAGATCTTTGATCCAGGTGCCTAACGAGCGCCTCCTCAGGTATTGGTCGAGGGTCCTGGCAATTAGCCATTGCCTCACTAATATGCAGAAATAACTCTGCCTGTCTGTTAGCTTTTGACGGTATAGCCGTCAAAAGCTTTGAGATGAAGTTTGGCACACAAGAACACTATGACCTGGGTTAAGTCAGAGAATATGTCTTTAATACCAGTATGCAGTGGATCTTTTTTTTTTTTTTTTTGAATGGCATCTCGCAGTTCAGTCTCTGTGGCTGGCTACTGCTTAACCGGACAAAGATGCAGTGGATCGTTCCCGTCGGACTATTTAATACTTTTAAGTGGGTGAAGCCGTAGGCCTAAGGCAGTCTTATATATGCATGCGTAAAGTCTTAAATACATGGTGTTGTTTTGCACCCTCGTCAAAATTCAGGAGGTTGTCACAAAAGACATAAATAATCAATTTAAATTTCGGTACCTAGTTAGTTACTAATAAACGCTGATAGTTTTAGTTTGTCAGTATATCAGAATAACCCACTTAACGTGGTTTAGGGAATAAGAAATTATCGAGCAAACATTTGAGATTGTTTGTATGTGTAAAATCGTGGTTGTAGGGCGATGATCAGACGGGTCGCGTTTAAAACACGGGTGACACTTACCGATTTCCGTGATTCGGGTCGAGCATCATTAGCATAATTACCTCCTTGAATTTGACGAGGATGCAAAACATCACCTTGTATAATATATAAACTTTAAAACTGGGTCGAAATCTAATAAAGGTTAACGAATGCTTGTATGCTTAACCTGAGCTGTATGGACAGTAAAAATAGTTCTAGTTAAAAGAGCTTACTAATCGCCAATAAAACCTTTTCTAAAAAAGCAATATAGCTATATTACTGTGAGACACGTTTTCTCGCGCCGGAATCTGCGCAAGAGTCGGAACAACTAAGTAAGTGGCCACAAAGAAGGTTTTTTATGCGGCCACGCGACCAGAGTCGTGCTTCAAGACCGTGATAGATGCTGATGGCGGCCATTACCTTGTGATACCGAGACGTATGGTCACCTCTAAACGATCTACGCTTCAGGAAGGGCTAGTCTTAATGGTTAGCTGTGCTGTGACTGTTTTACGATGCTGATGGCTCGAATGGGGCTCGAGCTATCAGAGTGATTGCGCTATGATAGGCTGGCACTAATTTTAGATTGATGTGTTTACTTAGAATGTAATTTATGTTATCGTTTGTCTGGGGCCACCTTTTAACTTTGCTTCTTCATTGATTGCTAGTTCTACTTATCTTTGAAAAATATGAGCTTTTTTGACTAATAAGAAAGGCAACTCGGTTGTGTAACTTATGAAAGCTTTGACATTATTGTTACCGAAAAGTTTATTCATAAATGCAGACCCCAAAGCTGTTCGAACATTGTTCGTACAAGCTTATTGTGAGCAAATAAATTCCGAACAATTTTTCATCGATTACAATCAAATCGATGGTGGGCAATCGCTTCTTATCGATGTTATCTAATCGCGTAAACATTGTGACGTGCTGCGTGTCGGGGCTCTGCGCTTGCGCACGAACTCTCATTGTGTCGCGTTTCACGCCTGCGTCTGCGCCGCGCCGCCATTCGAAAGTACGGCCCTTGCCGAGAATGCGATTAAAAAAGAAGTATTCGGTACACTGATTGAGTTTAAGAAATATTTGTTCGATTACATCGCTACCAATGAGATGAGAGTTAAAAATAAAAATAGTAATAAACTTTATTGTCTACTAATATTTTGTAAGTTTCAATTCTCTCGCCTCATTTGTGACGGTTTGTTGTTTTTGGATCGAGCAAAGATTAAAAAGAAGCCTGTTATGAACGCCTG
This sequence comes from Cerastis rubricosa, assembly GCA_949152445.1. Lineage (NCBI taxonomy): Eukaryota > Metazoa > Arthropoda > Insecta > Lepidoptera > Noctuidae > Cerastis > Cerastis rubricosa. The sequence goes on from OX424547.1 coordinate 10,911,878, forward strand.
CGGCGAAACTCTAAATAAAAGATTTATCGAAAATAGAATGCTCTTTTTTTTAAATAAAAAGTTTGCGGATTTAGCAGCGGTCACGATTAAGTAAACTATTACAGTGTAACTGTGACAGGAGCACCGATATTTATTACAGCAATTTCAGCATTATATTGTTACGTTTTATCTGTAACTTCTTCGATTTCAAATTGCGATTTTCTCAGCTTGGTTTTTATTTCAATATAGGTTAGTAGGCACTTACTTATTAGTCTTAGCAAGTTTGATTGGCCGTGATCTTTTTGCTGTTTTTGAATATTTTAGATTGGCATATTTTCATCCTTACGCTAACTACTATCGGCGGTTACATTAGCGTTCTCTTTCATTCTTATTATCTTTCACGTAACCTAGGCATTTGTAATTGTCATACACTGGATGAAAAAATATACATAATTATGTATGGGCTCGGCAGAGTGGAGACAGTCTGGATTTTTGCCCGGTTGATGGCAATAGGCTCGCCCGCTGTTATATGGCTCTTAAACATAATTGGCGAAAAGTGGGTGTACTGTAACGCATTTAAATAAACATATACAAACACATTTGCTCGTAAAGGGTCTCTTATTTCACCAATTTCAATATCGTAATGTATCTCATTACGTACTTGTGCGTTATTGTAATGTAAAACACACGCACGGTTTATCAAGATGCTCCGTCTAAAACGAACGATACTTTTTTTAAATCTTAGCAAAGAGTTTTTATGTCAGAAAAGTGGTCAACATTTTATGAATAAAATTAACTTTGCGAGATAAAATAAAATAAACATTTAATTATTTAATTTTGATCATAAATTACAACCATTTATCTGTAACAAAACACAAAAATACTAATTTACTTTATTAGTTATACTGGCTGATTTAGTGCCTTTGCCTTAAAAAAAGTGCTGATGCACGCGTATCGCTAATTTGTGAACAAGTAAAAATTATCCCGCGCGCTTTTTTTTTTCGCTGTTTTGTTTATATTTGAAAATGTCGTCAAGTAATGATGAATTTCCTCACAAACATGTTATAAAACGTCGTATGACATACGTGCGCCTTGATAATTACAGCCTCTGCTTTCTTGTAGCCCTCGCCTACGGCTCGGGCTAGCAATATCGCCTCGGCTGTAATTTTCAACTTACCGCACTTATATCATAATGTACTATTACGTTAGCAAAATGAGAGCAGCAGCGGTGGCTCAGTGGTAGCAGCCCAGACTTACGAGCAGTAAGCCGTGGGTTCGAACACAGGCAGGCGCATTACTTTGTGTAATTTATTTTATCACCGCTGCCCTAAAAACGGTGAAGGAAAACATCGTGAGGAAACCGGCATGTCCTAGAACTAAAAATTCGAAGACATAGGTACCAACCTGCACTGGGTCCGCGTGGTGGATTACAGCCCACTCCCTCTCATAGATAGAAGACCTGTATCCCAGCAGTGGTAACATTATGGGCTGAAGATGATGATGATCTAAATCCCGTGTGCGTACCTTTTTTTATTTATTTCATGTATTTCTTTAGTAATTATGTTGTGCCAATGTACGTATAGAATTCTCTAAACCGAATGGTACGGATAAAGAATGGCTGATTTTGTCATTGAATATCGATGGAAACTCAAAAATCAGAACCATATCATGGATCCAAAATACTATGTGTGTAACAGCATAAAATTGCCACGTGTATTTTGTTTATGTCACAGTCAAAACTGTTCATTAATGAATACTACTTTTGACCGATTAAAACAATTTTAACAATATCTTACATTTACTTAGAAATAAGGTGTTAGGTTTTTTTGTGACCGTATGAAAAATATCGTCTTGTAGTAATTCTAGTTAACTACATCGGAGGCCTTCTGAAACAGCTTCTTAGAGAAAACGCATTTCAACTTAGTAAGGGTTTTGACGAACACCGGTCAAAACTCCTTTTGTCCGATTATTTGACTGTAACATATTATACATATTAGTGTTCGAGACTACTCGTTAGGTAGTCCTCATGTTACTCCACGGCTCTTTGATAAATGTATCGCTGTACCGCGCACCGCAGACGTCTTATTGACAGGCAGTCCTACTGCATGCATTGTTAGAAAAGCTCACACGCTCCCAATTTGTGCTGGCTTTGGTGAGACGGAGAGCGGGAAGCGGGAGCGGGAGCGGGTGAAGTGAAATGAGCTGTTATTGGTAATTTGGGGTTTTTTGAGGTGTAGGTTGTGGAGTATTGTAAGGAATGAGTATATTAGAGGAAGTTTGAAAGTTGTTACAGAAACAAATAGAGGAAGTAATTTGTCGTGGTACGAACTTGGAATGAGAAGGGATGAATCGCATAGGACTAAAAGAGTGATGGATATGAATGTGGATGGATGGAGAGGGAGAGGAAGGCCAAAGAAAAGATGGATGGATTGTGTGAGGAATAATATGAAAGAGAGAGCATTAGATGATGCCGTGACGTCTCATAGGGGAGAAGGGAAGAAAACGTATTGCGCCAACCCCAAGTAGAATGGTGTAAGCGCAGGAAGATGGTGATGAGGTAGTATTGTGGAGAGGCAGGCTTATCTCATACTTACTCTCATAGGCTAGCCCTTGTTACAATAGGGCTTAAACGTAACTGGCGAAATTTAGTTGTGCCTAACTTCATGTTTATGGAATTTCGCCTCAGGCCCTAAGGTTTAGTGTTATGCAGGTAACCAAAGGTAAAAGCAAAAAAAAAAGTTTTTAAAATAACTAGTATTAGCAATGATCAACTGAAAAAATAAAATTATTAGCAATGATAAACTTAAAATTCTGAGTGTCGAGTTTTGCGGATAAAATAAACCAAGAATTAAAAAACAAAGGCCAGTTAGAAAGTGCAACTTGATTGGCATTCGATTTCATATCGCAGATAATACTACCACGGTGAGATATGAAGAGGATAATACTTATTACAGGGTATTATTAGTTGCAATTCAGCAAAATATAATTAACTTGTCTTCATTATTGCCAAAACGTGAATGTAAAAAAGACGAATACGTGGAGTTAACTCTCGAAATATAATCGGAAGTATCCTAATCGAAATCTTTGTGATGTAAGTATAAGTTTTAAGTTTCTAAAATAATGAGTAGGTAATAAGTAGTTGTATGTATGTATGACCCGCTGTTCTCGTTCTCGTGGGTAAATAATAAGAGCCGCTTGGGTCGATCTTTAGCCTAAGCCAGTTTAGTCTTTAGTCTAAGCGCTTGCCTAGGTTGGTCCGTGGATGAGGGACCACCCATTACATACCGACATTCGTAAAGCACTTTGAGCCATTGCTCGTTGGTCCCGGCTGTCATTTGTAGGTCTACAAATGACAGCCGGGACCAACGAGCCTTTGACCGTCGTTACAGTGGCCCAAAAGTCTGACAACCAGTCTTACCAAGAGGTATCGTATTATGTAGGTCAGATACGCAGTCGCTTCACGTAAAATAATGGTATTCAGCTGTATCCTGTTAGACTGGAAGCCGACCCCAAGATAGTTTGGGAAAAGGCTAGGCAGATGATGATGGACATGAGAGTAATGAGACATTTCAACATTCAATAGGTATGATTGCTGAACTCTTTTAGATTATCTGGTGTTCTATTACCACAGATTGTAGGAAACCTAGCAGTGTAAGCAAATACACTGACATGTTTCGAAGAAATATACAATTGTATTGTATAGCGGGCTGGTTTCCGCAACTCCACGTCTAAAGCGCGTATTTTGCGTGCGGGTGGGAACATTACTCCAACCACCCCAGTTCCCTGAGAAAGGCCAGCAGCTCCTTGGGAAATATACAAATATGCATAGCCTGTTGGGAAAAGCTGTTCTCCAGCGGTATTGACGAGCCGTCGTGCAATCTTCAGTGTTCGCAGTTCGTAATCTGTCAATCAATACCAGCAAATGATCTGCCAGTTGTGAACTCATTTGCTTCAGCGCACATTTGCCATTCCTCTTATTAGTTTCCTTCACTGTTATGTTCTAAGAAACGTCGAATTTTTAGCTATCAATTATAATGAGAAAGTCATGTTTTTCTTATCTATTCCGGTCATCTAGATTTTATTAACGACTCCTCTTCGTAAAAATATGTTTGTAATAAGTAGTTGTAGTTTTTTACAATGTGTATCGCCTATGGCGGTTGGTATAATAGTCTTTATGTGCAATAGATATCTTTGTGTCTGAAGAAACATGTATTAATTTCTGTTTCGCCTGATCTATGAAGTGATATTTTTAGCACGGGGAGGTGTTAATGTTCTACTTTTAAAGCAATCTGATGATGGATGGAGAATATTGTTTAAAGTAACATTTGCACTCTCCGGTAGTTATTTTTTCTCAAGCGTACCGGGTGGTCTTAAGATTTTAATCTTAATAATAGAAAGATTTTTCTCTAAGATTTCGGGTTTCGTCGCCCAGCTTACTATTTTGCAGAGTGGCTTAATTTTTGTGAATGTTTGAAGTATAATATCATTCCACACCATAACCTTTCAAGCTAAATGTAACCTTGTGTAGGTTTTCGGGATATGCATTTCACTAGTGTTTTATCAATATAGCTTTTTATCATAACACAACATTTTGCCTGTTTGTTCCCAAAAGGGATTCAGAAGAGGTGTATGTACGACTGAAAACAATGATTTACGTAACCCGCGAAACGCTTTAGCCTTTACCTAATAAAACGAGTTTTTATATGATCGTAACATGTATGTATTGACAGAATTTTGCTATAATCATTACAATCATCAATACAACCCTCTATGTTTGTTTTATTATAATCATTACAATCATCAATACAACCCTCTGTGTTTGTTTTATTATAATCATTACAATCATCAATACAACCCTCTATGTTTGTTTTATTATAATCATTACAATCATCAATACAACCCTCTGTGTTTGTTTTATTATAATCATTACAATCATCAATACAATCCTCTATGTTTGTTTTATTATAATCATTACAATCATCAATAAAACCCTCTATGTTTGTTTTATTATAATCATTACAATCATCAATACAACCCTCTATGTTTATTTTATTGTAATCATTACAATCATCAATACAACCCTCTATGTTTATTTTATTGTAATCATTACAATCATCAATACAACCCTCTATGTTTATTTAATCCCATTGAAAAAGTTTATACCTATTTAAAAAAAAACCGCCCAAGTGCGAGTCGGACTCGCGCACGAAGGGTCCCGTACCATTATGTATAAAAACGAGCAAAAAAACACTTTTTTTGCATGGGAGCCCCCCTTAAATATTTATTTTATTGTGTTTTTAGTATTTGTTGTTGTAGCATCAACAGAAATACATAATTTGTAGAAATTTCAACTGGCTAACTATCACGGTTCATGAGATTCAGCCTGGTGACAGACGGACGGACGGACAGCGAAGTCTCAGTAATAGGGTCCCGTTTGACCCTTTGGGTACGGAACTCTTTAAACTAAATGAAAAAAAAGCAAGAATTCCACTCTAAATATAAACGACCATAAAGCCGACAAGGAAATGAACTAAAGGGATGTGGTGGTCCAAGTTCCGGTCAAGTTCCATATTAATTATCCGTTAATTACAGGAAGCGAGGAAATTGCTCTCAGGCTATAATGTTCATACATCTGGACATGAAGTTATACTTGCCTTTACTTATGCACATCCACTTCGCATTACAGAGCATTAAAAAACCAATATCCGACTTTTCATGTCTACGTGAATATTATGAACTAGCTGTCCGGCGCAACTTCGTTTGCGTCACATTTTCCCCGTTTTCGCAACATTTTTCATTGCTGCTCGACTTCTATTGGTCGTAGCGTGATGATATATAGCCTATAGCCTTCCTCGATAAATGGGCTATCTAACACTGAAATAATTTTTCAAATCGGACCAGTAGTTTCGGAGACTATTCAATGCAAACAAACAAACAGAGACTATTCAATGCAAACAAACAAACAATCATATCTTTTTTTTTTTTTTTAGGATGGGAAATCATCAAATGACTTCTCCCGCTCTAGGCGGAGCGGAAGGGAGTGTCAGACTTGACTGACTAAAACCCATCCATGTTCCTTCTTAGCCCTTTGTGTTCCAGGGCCACGGTATCTCTTTCGAACAACCCGCAGAAACAATCATATCTTACCTCTTTATAATATTAGTTTAGACGAAATGAAAACAGCGAATTAACTTTAGAATGCTTTCTGAAGAAATGATTGATTACTTATGTATTGAGAGTGAGGACAGTTTGTGTGGTTTAATGCTGCACATGAATAAGCTCTGTGATCAGCATTACCTCACCCCTATACTTCCACGTTTATTGTGCGAACAGTGAGTCTGTGGAATTCACTGTCTGCTTCTCTGTTCCCGGATCATTATAATCCAGATCTCTTCCAAGTTCGAGTGAATCAGCCTTACAGTAGCACTGAACTTCTGAAGTCGTAACTTTCAGAATTGTTCACGTGTGAACAATTGTGAAGAAAGTAGAATGGTAACGCTATTTAGGAATGTGTTAGGTATCTACATAAGTATATAAGGTACAGATTATGTTCTTTTATCGTTTAAGTAAAGATGGAGAAAGGAGGAGAGTATCGAAAAGAAAGCGTCAATATTATTGCGATCAAACTTTTTCCAAACTATAATCTTTTTTTTTTTATGAGTGGCATCTCGCAGTTCAACCTAAGAGGTTGTCGTCTGCTTAACCGGACTATCCTGTGGGTGCCTTAAGAGTAAGGCCTCCAGCCAGGGCATAAAAACTTACAAACTAAGCGACTATACGCTGAGGGCACCCCCTGTGGGGTACGAGCCTCGGCTCAGGGCGTCGCTGGGGGAGGACTGCATGGGGACAGGCTGGATCTGAATGATATCATTATTTAGGGGCAGATTTAAAACTACTGGCACAGCATCGCGGGCTGGCTCGAGCGAGGGTCGGGGAGGGCATGGACCGGGACGTCGCGACGGACCTCGACGGCGAGGTCGGAAAGACGGCGGTTTGTGTCTGTACTTATTAAGAGTCCTAGTCTCTTTACTACTCTCCTGGAGGAGGGTGATAGCATCATCGAGAGTGACGAGGGTATGCCGAGGACGGCGTACTGTACTAATGCGCGAGGGTTCGTAACGGGCGGCCGCTGCGATCAGGGGATTACGGTGTTTACTGGCGTTGTCGAAGAAACGCTTCGAAAGACGTTTCATAAACTGAAGGACGGTGGGCATTCTAAGGTCTACGTGTAGACGGTCGTTACGGACATAAAAAGGGGCTCCCGTGACTCTACGTAAGAACCGGTTCTGCAAGGTTTGCATCCTATGGATGTATTTAGGCTTGGTGTGAGCGTACACGACGCAAGCGTACGTCATAATGGGGCGGATCACCGCGGTATAAAGGCGCAACTTGCACTTGAGTGACAATTTGCTTTTTGCCGAGATCATGAAATGAAGCCTACCCATAGCAAAGGCAGCTCGGTCGCGAGCTGCTTTGATGTGTGCCGCGAAAGACAGGTGGTTGTCAAGTAAGACTCCTAAGTACTTGGCTTGCTTCTCCCAAGGTATAGGCTTACCGTACATAGTGATCGGGCTGAGCGCGGGTGGCTTATTCTTACGCGGTTTAGTGAAAAGAACTGCCTGGCTCTTGTCGGGGTTCACCTCGATTCTCCATTTCCGGAACCAAGCGCCTAAGACGTTGGCTGAGGTTTGGAGGGTGCTGTAAATAGCGTCGTGACTACGGCCAGTGTAATAGATGGCCGTGTCGTCCGCGAACAGGGCTAACTGTGCCTTCTTGCTCTTGGGGATGTCACTGGTGAACACAGTAAAGATAAGGGGAGAGAGCGGGGAGCCCTGAGGGACTCCGGCTCTAATGGGGTGGGGGGAAGACAGTGCCTTCCCGATGCGATAGCGGAAGGTGCGATCCGACAAAAAGTCTCGTAAGATGAGCACGAGACGGTCTGGCACTCCCAGTTTGTACAGCTTATATAATAAGCCGTTGTGCCAGACTTTGTCGAATGCCTTTGCTATGTCGAAAAACAACACACCCGTCATCGCTCCACGCTGGAAGCCAGCGCTCAAGTGTTCTACGATGCGGTGGGCCTGTTGAATGCAAGAGTGTCCGGTCCTGAAGCCGAACTGTTCGTTGGGGATGAGACTCTTAGCCTCGGCGAAGTCTTTGAGTCGCTTATACATAAGTCTGTCGTAGATTTTACCGAGTGCATTCAGGAGACTGATAGGTCTGTAGCTCGAAGGCTCAGACTTGGGTTTGCCTGGCTTGGCAAAACCGATGACAGTGGCCTCTTTCCATATTTGGGGAAACGCGTTGTTGCTCAGGGCGCCATTGAAGATGGCCGCCATTAACACGACGAGCTGAGCGGGGAGGAGTTTGAACACCCTATTGGTGATTCCGTCGGAGCCGGGTGCTTTCCGCGGTTGAAGTTTGCAAATGATGTCTTGCACTTCGTCAGCTGTGACCGGAGGCAGAGGATCATCAGGGTCTTCTTCGGGGGGCAGGGCGGCTCTACGTTCGACGAATGCGTTCACTTCATCGAGATGTCGCTTGTCTACTGGTTGCGAGCTGGGGGAGCACTGGGACTCCAGGCTGTCGGCTAGGCATTCGGCCTTCTCAGAGTCGTCGAATGCGACGCTCTTATCGGGTCGGGTGAGGGGAGGCATCGAAGCCTCTTCGGTGGAGCGCATCTTGCGTTGCAGCTGCCAGAAGGCTAGGTGGGTAGGCTCGAGTTCGCTTAGCGTTTTTTCCCATTGATTATTACGAAGCTCACTGGTGCGATCCTTTACAGCACGCTGTAAATTACGCATGTGGGCTTTGTTTGCCTCGCAGGGAAAGCTGCTGTAGGCACGGATGGCCGCGTTCTTTTCGTTTATCAGTTCACGTATATCAGCGGGTAGTATCCAGCGTTGATCGCTCATTGCTGGGACTTCCCGTGAGCAGTCCTTCAGTACGGATTGCACGTGTTCTGTAAACGAGTTGATGGCGGCCGTCGTGTCTGCGACTGAGACTATGTGGTCGGGGATGGCCTCTAGGTGAGGCGACGTGGTGGATTTCAGCTTTTCGCTGACTTTCCTCCAGTCGGTTATCACTTGGGTCGGCGGGGGCTGGCTGGGGTCAGAAGGACCCGAGCGAGGAACTAAGTGCATGAGCACTGGTCGATGATCTGAGTTAAGCTCATGTAAAGTCTCGATGGAATGCAACTTAAGGTTGACATTCTTGAGTAGCGGTATGTCGAGAACGTCCGAACGTTGGTCGGGGTCGTGGGGATAGTGGGTGTGCTCCATAGGAGCGATGGGATCGAAGTTGAGGGACTCGCCCAGGTTATACAAGTGACGTCCTCTGGCAGAGGTCGTCGTGCTGTTCCAGGCGGGGTGTTTGGCGTTGAGGTCGCCCGCTATGATAACGGAGTCGCTCAAGCCGAAGAGGACGGCAAGGTCTTTGGTGAACAAAGTGTGCTCCTCGGACGTGCCGCCGGGAGGGATGTACGCAGAGGCGATAGTGATCGGTTGATGGCCGGTCATGCCTAGTCGACACACTGAGGTCTCGAGTAGAGACTCCATGGGAGGGGGATCTAAGGGGATGCAATGCAGTTCTTTCCTATAATAGATTAGAGTCCCGCCCTTGTGGCAACGTGACCGATCGTTGCGAACTATGCGATAGTTGGCAATTCTCGGATCGCGGTGACTGGGCTTGAGGAAGGTCTCCTGTACGAGGAGGATATCAATTTGATGGTCGCGGAGGAAGGTGACGATCTCATCACGCTGGCCTCTAATGCCATTGGCATTAAAGTACCCTAATTTTAGGGATCGGGGTTTGGTGCACGTTAATCTCGTATTATCCATTGGAGTTAGTCGAGGTTAAGGTTGCGGAGGAGGTCGCCTAACTTGAGTAGGGACTTGAGGATAATTTTAAGTTTATCGCCACCAGTGTTAGCCGCCCTGAGATCAGCCGCCATGCGGTCTGCTTCGGGGGTGACTAACTCTGCTAGCGACTCTAAAATTACGTTGTGAGAGGGGTCCACGGCCGCGGGGCCGGGTGGCGTGGGACGAGCGGGCGCCGGTGCGCTCGCTTGGGCCGCGGGAGTGGGGACAGGGGCATCTAATAGCCCGGGGATGGGGTTGGACTTTGCTTTACTGAGAGCCGGGAAGGCTTTCTGGTGGTTCAGCGTGGTCCAGGGAGAGGGCCTCTGAGGGCTGAGTCTCTCCGGCATCTGGGCAGAGGGTAGCCTCACCGATGGGCTTTCTCTTTACTGTACCAGGTTAGAGGAGGAGCCTTTGGGGGCTTTTGAGCAGCCGCGGTAGTTGGCCGTGTGGCCCGACTGGCCGCAAAGCACACAGCTCGGTGGCTCCGTGCAAAGCGACTTGTCTTTGGGACGGGGGCAGTCTGCCGTGCCATGGTCGCCTAGACACTTTACGCATCTGTGCGGTGCATGGCAGTTGGCTTGGCTGTGACCGTACATCTGGCAGCGGTGACACTGTCCGACTACGCTTGAGCGGTAGGGCTTCTCTATTGAGATGCCTGTCAGGGAGCAAACCGACTTCACTTTGAAGATCGGGTGGTGACCTTCTACTGGGTCACAGATGACCAGTACCATATCGTAATGGTCTCCGCCTCTCGCCTTATGAAGGCGGTGGACGGCTGCGACCGGGATGTCCTGGCCTAGGAGGTCATTGAGGATGTCCTCCGTGGGGATTTCCTTCGGGATCCGCCTGATCACCACGCGGGTGGGCTTCTCCTCTGGGAGGGAGTAGGTGTGGAAGGCTATGCGCCTTCCGATTAATTGGCGGGTTAGTTCCCTGAAGTCGGTTGTCGTAGGGACCACCACTTTTATGCCCTGCTGTGTGCTTTTTGCGCTTGTGTATTGAATACGGCGCTCATTACACATTTTGGACACGTCTGTCCATTTCCCTTTGTCCTGAATGAACAACGGGGGCTTCAGCTTCTTTGAAGAAGCGGCTGAAGGTTTAGCCTTAGGGCTGACTGGCCTACTGGTATGAGCAGCGGCGGACGTAGGTAAGGGGACCGGGGACCGGGGACGGGAGGCCGCGTGAGAGGGGGCATAAGGGAGCGCGACGATCTTTTTGGTCATGGCGGCCTGGGAATTTTTGCCCTTCTTCCTCTTGCCCTTTCCGACGACTTGATAGTCGTCTTCAGAGGATGAGGAGGCAGAGCACGCGTCTAAAATTGACTCTGAGTCGGAGATTGGCTCAGTTGTGTCCATGTTCTCGGAAACGGGAACAATGGACGCAGGTTCGGACTGATCCTTTGTTTGCGAAACAAAAGGTTTCGAAACAATGGGTCTCGGTTTAGCCGGAATCGCGGCGGCGTCGGCTGACGGTAAGCCTTTGTCCATGTTCTCGGAAACGGGAACAATGGACGCAGGTGCGGGCTGGACCTTTGTTTGCGAAACAAAGGGTTTCACAAGAATGGGTCTTGGGGTGGCCTTAATCGCGGCGGCGACGGCTGGCGGTAAGCCTCTGTCGGCAGGCGGCGGCGACAAAGGGCTCTCGAGCGCGTCACTGAAGTCAGTGACGGCAATACTGGGTTGCTGCAAGGCAGCGACATCGGACCCATATTTCTTTATAAAATCTGGATCTTTCAGGACAACGCTTTTGAAAAACGCAAAAAGGCGTTCCTCATCCGCATCAAGGGCCATATTATCTGCTAAGAGTTAGCAGACATTTGAGTGAAGCTCAGCGCGCCTAACAACCTAATTCCTTGCACAATTATGTAGGGAATTTACTGGGTCCAGCGACTCACCCGCTTCAACCTTTCCGCAGCCACAGTCCGAGAGTCCGGGCTTGGTAGCAACTCCAACTCCAGTCCAGGGAACTTTGCTTTCAGGAACTTGTTGAAACGGGAAACACTAGCACAGTAAATCGGCGGCGCACACGTTCGCGACGGAGCCCAATTTTTTCACCTAGGCCCTGAAGGGGTTAGGCGGGCGGATTGGGTCACCACCCTCTCTTGGTTTCGTTGGCACCGTTAGGTTTCCCACCAAAAACCTCGAAACTGAGGACTTTTCCCTGATGGGGCAAAGGAAGTTAAATCGAAATAATATCCGAAGCAAAATGAGCAAGTGCTGTCTTAATAAAAAGACAACAATTGTTCGGGGGTGTAGTCAAGGGACTACTGATGACGTCACGACACTGGGAAGCGACGAACCGATGACACACACTGATAGCGAGCGGGAATGCGAGCAGGTAGCGGCACGTCCGTACGCGGTGGCGGTCAGGCGGAGAGTGCAAACTATAATCGGGTTTCAGTTTTTATTTGTAGTTAGTTTGTAGCAGTTATCACTGCTACAAACTAGTGCCCAGTGGTGTGACCGTCGGACTGACAAGTCTTGGGTCTCGAGTTCGAACCCAAGACACGCACCTCTGATTTTCTGAATCATGTGCGTTTTGTGTAAATATCACTTGCTTGGTGAAGGAAACCAGCGTGCCTGTGAGACATTTCTTTACGGCATGTCTAACTTTTACACCAGGATAGGCACTACACACACAAAAAAAGCAGTTATTATTTATGTTTCAGGGAAGATTGTTATTTCTAGTTATTGTAAGTATGTGTCAATAACTCATATTTAATTAACATTGCAGTGACGGAATTGCATGTCTTTTTTATTTTTACTAGATATTCTTAATAATCTCATATTAGGTTGGTATAACAAATATTCGAACTTACCCACTATCGTAAATGTCACAGCATTTCCCAGCAGTTGAGAAAACGTATTGAATCGTTTGTTATCCCACTTACGCGAAAGGTCTCTGGTTGGCTATAATAAAATGAAACTGTTCTCTTCTAGGTGGACGTAGTGGATGGTGTGCGCTAAGCTTGTTGCTCTCGTTAGTCCTGCGCCAATAAATCTCGTGCGACGTTGAGTATCTTGCTTACATTGTTTCCTTATTAACATTTATGAGCTGTATTTACTACCAGTGGTTGGGATTACAAGTTAGCTGGTCTGGTTGCTGCTGAATGATGGGCTACCAATTTGGAATCACTGACTTGCATTCGACGTTGAATACTTACCTTACATGATTTTGTTGATCGTTTTTTTTTACCATCGAAGAACAAAGGCTCCTTCAGAAAGGCGCGACGCGGCAAAGCAGTGTTGCCGCGTCGCGAAACCTCGTACACAGGCGCGACGCGGCGCGGCGAGGCATCGAATCGATTGCTCGTTCCTAACGTATTGTAAAGTGACCGAAAAGTGATAGATTAGGATACATTATCTTAAAATTGGGTTGTCCTATGGACTTAAACCTTTTTGGATAATTGTTTTATGCCTGACTCTAACTTTGAAAATCAAAATGAATCAAATATCTATACAAATAAAAAAGTCGATTTGCAAGTTACGTAATTATACCCAATACAAAATTCGAAATTTTAGATTGCTTTTCGATACGTTAGGATCGAGTAATCGATAAACGAGTTGATGCCGCAGAGCGTTGCCGCGCGACAGAGCGTTGCAGGCTCGGCTGCATGTTTCTTGTGAGTGTGACGCGGCGTGCCGCACGGCACGCGCGACTTGTCGCGCTTTCGGCAAAAACCAGAAACACGTCGCGTCGCGTGGGGCGCCTGTGTGAACAGTCGCGCGCGTTTTCATAGAAATTTTTCTACGTAGGTTTTGTCGCCGCGTGCCCCGTCGCGTCGCGTCGCGCCTGTTTTAAGGAGCCTTTAAATTCTTTTAGTGTTGGATAGCCCATTTATCGAAGAAGGCTATAGGCTATATAAAATCAAGCAACGGCCAATAAGGCGGAGCATCAATGAAAAATGTTGCAAAAACGGAGTCTTGAACAAATCTAAAACAATTTCGTCGATAGTTCCTCCAAGGATGACCTACTCTTCCGGCACCTTCACCCACGTAAATCATTATTGTCCACAATAATAAAATAAATTGACTGGCTTCTATTGTGTTTATGACAATGGCGAGTATAATTTTAAGCACTATCATTCCTCAGCGGAATGGCAGAATATGGCAAAGGTGCGGGGTTACATTATGAGAATTCATGAGCCTTGACTAGCATCTTTAGTTGCGGAGTCATATTTACTGGCTTATGTAAAGGAGGCATGGATTTTAAAGGAAGAGTTGAAAGAGGACGTGAAAATAAAAATAGTTGTAATGGTACCGTGTGTTCGTCATAGATTCAGCGTCCAACTAAATCTAGAATGGATCAACGATTCTCTGCTAAATATAATATGTATGATACCATTCATTTATATATATATGTATAGTACATGTCTAATTGTATGTGTTGTAAGATCATAACCATCTGCCTAGCCGTTTCCCAACTTGTTTGGGGTCGGCTTCCAGTCTTACCGGATGCACCTGAATACCAGTATTTTACATGGAGCTACTGCCAATCTGACCTGCACAACCCAGTTATATGGTTAGGTTAGGTTATGTAAGGTATACATAGCAAAGAGCATAAAATCTATTTTAAAATCTATTGATTTGGTTCAAGAAGAGTCAATTAATGTATATAATAAAGTAAAATGTCATCATATTGCTACTCTGTGACAAGAAACGGATGTCAGGGATGAGATTGAATTTCACACACAAAATTAGTGGCACATGTCGTGCTACACCTGTCTTAGTTTTGCTAATTGATGCACATATTATCTTAACAAGCACTAAAGTACTAGTGACCGGTCGTCTTGATTTCAAGCAATTAAACGACGGAAAACAGTAATTATAACTAAATTAATACCATCAATCCCGTTCCCTTAACCGGATTATACTTGTAAAGCTTAGAAACATGTCAAATTGTGTGTGCTCGTGTCTAATTGTATAAGATGGATGCTTTAAACACTACTTTTTTATTCCTTGTAGTACTTTCCAAGTAAAAGTCTTAGCTTTCACTGTTGAGGTGATAAAATACTGTAAATATTTTAAAAGACACTCAAGGAAAGATATATTTGTTCGCAGTGCGCTTCATTTTTGTTTGTCCAGTCAACTAATGGTGTGGATGCTATTAATCATCAGGCCTTCGATGATTGCATTTTGTCTTATCAGCATTTTCAATCGAATTTCCTTCGGAGGCAATACTCGTACTGCATGTATTGTGCTGATAAATTAAATCCTGTTCTCAGTTAAATAACATTCATTCGTTAAATTGTCGATTCGTATTCGTAATTGAATATGTTATTATAACCGAAGCGATAAGCTATTGTAAGCTGATGATGACAGAAGATACTATCGATGATTATTATGATGATACAATTCATCACATATTACATTAGCTCCTAGACGATGCTGTTAATAGATCTTCTGTTAATGGTTCGTACAATTAATGGCGTGAGAGAATACTGTGCTATTGTCCATCACACCAAGCTTCACTATTCATTAATTTAGAAAGCCTAAACCAATAGGAATCAAGCCCATCCTGCGAACAACAACATTGTAAAAATCAAGAAGAATAATCACTTAGATATGAATCTGTAATCTCATTGAGCGCATTCTCTAGAGCCATGTTTTCACTTAGTACATTTAGATAAAAATCAATACTACAACAATCCTCTTAATGGTTTTCGAAAACTCGATTAATATAAACCGCAACGATTTGCAGGTTTAAGTAAGAAACGATGTTGTAGCTATGCCACCGGTTTATTAGGATTTTATGGTCGTTCATTAAATGTTTTGCCTTTAAATTGGCTACGCCTAGTTTAGGAATACATTCCAGTTTGAAGATTATTTCCGTGCAAATCTGTGTACAAATGCGAGTCTCGAATAGGCTCACCAGCTGTTTGTTTTGTACGTTAATGGAGTAGTTCTGCAATTAAAAGCTTTACCATCAATGCATGAAGTCACTAATTGATCTATTTTATTGGATTGTATCCAATTACTTGCACTTTCTTTTTCCACTAAGATTATATTTAATTCATTAGTTCCATGTCATATCCTTTATATCAGGTTCGCGATGGTTTTTATTCAGCTTTTTATGTGTTAATCTAGCGTTCCTTCTAAAAATTGAATTTCCGTACCATATAGATACGGAAATGGTTTGTGCATAGCATTCACTTCTAACATTAGCTTCAAAAATTGAACTCTTCCGAAACATGGTTTGACCTGCTTCCGATCTGATATCAAAAGTTCGAATGATGTTCCGAAAATTAACATTCGTCGATGTTCATTACATAAGGAATAACTTTTGAATTTCCAATGTTACAACTAACAATGCCTCGTTTGCTAATGTAGGTTACATTATAAAGGGCAAAAGGGCCAGATGACAACCGCTGGGATTTGATAAGAAATGAAAATTAAACTAATCTATCTAAAAGTAGACATCAGAAAGTCAGTTGTAATGTAAAGGTTACTTGCCTTGCGATATTCTGTTAACTTTATCTGTTTTATGAAAGTGAAGTACTCCGGTTTAAGATAGCCTTTTATAAAGTTATGTTACGTGAATTCGAGTTGGGTAATTATTTAATCGTTTTAATTACGAATCTGTGGTCGGATCGGTCTAATTAGTTTTCCGTATTCCGGTGTTCGATGGAGATCTCCCGCTTCGTGTTTTGCTCTGATTTCCTTGTTATCAACATATTTTATGACGTTCTCGGTTTTCCTATACTTTTTGTTTATTTTTCTTGGAATATTTAGATCTTTTTGTAAATTGTAAGTTTTCTACGGTATCCTCTTTTGTAATGAATACGAGTCTACATTTCTGGAAGCTAGCTACGATGAAGGTTTACGGTAGGCTTGTTTAGATAGATACATAATGAATTCAGTGCACACAAAAGACATAGAACAATACACAGAGTTTGCTGCAAATCGAGTAGATATCTATTATGTTGATATTTTATTACACCTAATTACCTACATCGTAAAAGTAAAGACGCACCTAACGGAACATTATACAGAAGGGTAATATTACTCTCTCTTCAGAACGCACAATATGGGAATTCACTTGCCAAACGGATTATGTCCATTTAAATAGTCGCCGTTAGTCCGTTTTCGCTCGTATGTCATACGGATAATAAGACAATCTTACATAATTAGTAATTTGATGTGCTCCCAATCGATGCCGTGAGAGAAAATTCCCAGAGAGCTCATAAACGTCTATTATTTATAATATGAATCAGATAATCTGTCGGATTGTTCGACGTTTTGGAGTTCGCACGGCGGCGCAACCTCCATTATGGCTCCAAAGCGGCTTACGTAACTCTCGGGCACTACGATTTTTTCCTTGGTCAGAGATGGTAAAAAAAAGTAAGTAATGCATAGGCATCAGCCATGCTTCCATGTAACCGTTCACTTTGAATGGTATCTTATTGTGGATCGAACGAATAGAAAATTATATAAATTGCTTCTCGTAGTACGCGGCCCCTCGCGCCGTTATGGCCACTTCGTGAACAATTACTGCTGCTCAGAAGAAATATATGCTTTTTGTTATGATTGACGAGTCACTTTTATGCATATTGCAGCACGATTACACGTGTACTGTTAAGGGCTTGTTTGTAGATTTGAAAACAAACCTTTACGGAAAACTACTTGTCTATTAAGAGTTTGATATTTTGCAGTATCTTTTATTAGCAACCACTTTAGAAGCACTTATACTCGCGTATATTGGATGCAAATCAAATTATCTTACATTGCTCTGAAACCACCTTAAAATTGGAGGCAGTCGTAGATTCCTTGTCCTTTGGGTCGTCGGTTTGGGTCCTATGTAAGTGTGGGGATAACGCAGGGGTTGATACTTTAAGCTGTCTTGTGGAATTTCATATACGGTATAGGTGGAAGAAATATTCAACCTGGCTTAGGCAAAGTGACAACCTTTCACCGATAGCGATGATGAAAACCTCAAAAATGAGATTCCTGTAAAAAGCTGCTGAGAATATCCGAAACCGTCTGAAAATTTTATTTGAAAGAGAATTTATTTCTGTCACCGGTTTTGGCCCTCTGAAGTTTGTTTGTTTTTTTTTTTTTGTAAACATCCTACCATAACGTATAATGTAACATATCATTTAGGATTTTCTCCTGTATTGTGGGTGCGTTTACAAACATTTCAACCCACATACAAAAACAGCCAGACCCGGAACAACTATCTGTAGGCCATACAAATATATGTTCCGTGCGGGGATCAAACCGCGACACGCAGCGCAGCAGTCAATCGCTTAGCCACTGCGTCAACCGTTCCGTCAAATCTTTCAAACCTGAAAGTGAAAACAGCACTATCCATGCAATCAGTAAACACGTCAACAATCACTCATCTGTTTTCGTTCCTTACGCTAATTACTTAGTTAGCTCAGGTTCGTTTCTATTTATATCGTCTTCTATGACACTGCCTGCTTAATAATAGATGAAATAGCGTTGTTAGCATCAAAACCTTCCGCAGATTGCGTGTTTGTGTTAAATTCTCATTAGAGCCTTCTGCGTGATTGGAATAAATCCTTCTACTTGTTGACTTGGCTGCTGTTGCTGCGTCTTGGAGTTTGTCTTCGGAAATCGACGTTTCTGTTCGTAGATAGATAGAATATAATATGTACTTTATTAAAATAGTTTTAAAACATTTATACGTAGAAGCGAACATTGGGAAAATTGTCTTTTTTTATCATTTTCGATTTTGACTCACGAATGCTACCTGGCAAGCGGGCGTGTGATACTAGACAGACCGACTTATGACTAAATAGTAACACGTTTTGGATTATGAATTTCTTCGCCTTGTCCCATCTATCGCTCGTAAATATTTGAATGTCTTTGACTTTATTGAATAACAAGTATCGTTCGTTCTGTATCGTCGGCTGTTCGAGTGTTGTTTTGAGACACAACTGATTTGTTTACTAGTCTCGTATCGTTACTACCGATTGCCTATACAAGGTGCAATTTCAATTACTGAAAATAGACAATTAGGGTCATTTTAACTTATTACTACAAACAACTTTTCGTCATACTCACGACCCGAAAATGAATCTTAAAACTCGTAACTATTAACGACTTTTCAGGTTTTCTGTTATTTCAGTTATAGTCCGGTCAAAATAGACATTTTAATTAACAAAAACTCGGATCAAGCTGAATTTTGGTACACCAGTATACATAAAGTGTCAAAAATACCCATCGATCCCATGTGATCTAAAAAAGGAAGTTTTTGTTGAAAACAGTAAGTTTTAACAAAAATATAACACATGCAAAACACACACTATTACACTATATGTCGGATCTGTGATATGACCTGGTAAATAGTGGCTGAGTTTTTTAGTCAGTAAGGGTTTCTGCCAATGTTGATTAGGCTAGGAGTGGCCAGCTCATAAAACCAATTTCCTTCCTCTTGGTCTTGGCCTTTTCCCCATCTCTAAAGTTACTCGACATAACAACAGATGCGTAAAATTGAATGTACAAACGCGTTTAAGAATAGGGGCTCCTAACCGAGGGCAGGCGCGCACGCACATTAATCAGCAGCTCAATGGGCATGTTACAGACAATTAATGCTCGATAAGTCATCGCTGGCTGGCCTGGCTACGATAATTTACCCCCAGCTATTACTAGTTACTACTAGGCATTCGATTTCGCCGCGGTTTCACATGTGCCTTGTTCGAAAGCGTGGTTTAATAAGAGCCATATTAACGGGAGCGTAGATAGCGTTTTGTAAATGCTCTTTACTAGATCTACTTAGCTTAGCTGTTGTTTATGAAGACAAGGTGTAATTTTATAAATGTTACGGGTCGAGGTGTTATGTGGTGGTGCACTTATCCTGCGTTTGCGTTTAAGCTAAATTCAGAGCACTAAGTAATTCTTACTTCAGGTGAGAGAGGAGAGATCTTTTGCTACAAAGTTTCTTTTCATTGGTCGATTTAAGTTAGTAGTCAAATGCATGCGGCCGGTTGATGAATATGGGCTCTCTAGTTTTACATGGAATTTGAACATAACTGCCGAAATGTGGGTGTAGGTATACAGCAAGATTTTTTAGTCACCGTCCAAATTTTTTCTTGGCATTGTGTATCATTCCCTAACTCCATTTTTAAAAGAAAATCGATATGTGAAATTTTCATATGAAATCATTTTCTCGAAAAAATTATCCGCTCTACCTGGTCACTAAGTTAAACGTTAAAAATACTACACTTGCCGCGCAAACATTCCATGGAAAGGGGGCGGCCAGCCCGCGTAGTTACCCAGCGTACCTACGCACGGCGCGGCGGTGTCCACGATATCTCAATATTTTTGTATTGAGTGATACTAAAAGAAAAAACACGTATTCAATGGTTTTCGCCAAAGTTTAAAATGTCTAAATTTGGACGGTGACTAAAAAATCATGCTGTATATTACTGCCGAAATGTGGGTGTAGGTATATATAGGGTGACTGGTAATTTGTGACCGATACTTAAACACGTGAACAACAATTTTGAAACATATTTTTTACTCATTCACTTTTATCACAATAGTACAACAGCGGTATGAAATTCCTGTGACCTATCAGGTTGTCATAAAAGTGAATGAGTATAAAAAAAATGTTTCTTTGGGAAAGTAGTTTGTTATCATGAGTATAATCACGTGTTTAAGTATCGGTCACAAATTACTAGTCATCCTATATACTATGGGTACACCGCTGATTAACCCTCCGGAGATAACAGGCGCAATGTTACCTTATGTATGTATTCAAATAAAACAAAATAGTCAAAACAATATATCTCAATTTTCCGTGCTTGTACGAATTTTCGCCAATAACCAATCAACAATAGTGAAGCCAGAGAAGAAAATTAAACCAGAGAGAATGAAAATGAAAACCATGAAAACAAACAACATGGATGACTGTTTGTTTTATTTGTGCTCACGTCGAAATGAAAGGGTGTGATCATGTGTGAGAGGAGAGGATTGTGTTCAACCACGCTTGCAGCCTCGCAAATAAGGAGATGAAAGCTCGTATAATGCAGCTGTGAAATTGAATTCGATTTGGTGGTCATGCATTTGTGATCATTTTGAATGCAAACATTTGCAATTGAATGGTGTTGTAGATTTTGAGAATACCTACTTGTTAAATGAACACTCCGAAAATAGATGATTTGTTTTTTTTTTTCGTTTGCAATTGAAGCGAAGTCGACTGCCAGCGTCAAAAATGACTTGTCTTGTTGTTTCTTCGCGAAATATTAAAGTTGGAGACGATTGAGAAAGTCAGTTTTCTATTTTAATTAAGTTTTTCTTAAATCTTTTATGAGGCTTTTATCCAGAGCATCTTTGCTAACCTTGTCGGAGGAAACTACTATAAACATAAATGCAATAGGTTAGTAATCCAAAAGTTACAATTGAAATAATACTACATTGTTTATTCAAACTAAATTCTCAAATACCAACCACCTTTCTAAGTCTGTCCCATTAATACCACAATCGAACACAGCGCTCGTACTTTGCATCGAATCGCAACCGATTATGAATCGAGATCGAATCGCATTAATTACACCGAGTGGAACGTCGATACTTCGATAGTTAATAAAGAGCCAGGATTATATTGCAAATAAACGATCGGAACAAACACTTTGACAGCACAATTCGATTCGAAGCGACAGGTGAAATGTATTGAATTAAACTCTTACATTCATTCGATGATATTGAATTATAAATGTTGTTTATTTTTATGATGAGCTTGTGTGTTTAATTTTATGCATGCTATACAGTGTAAACATACTGTATGTCTGTGTATAGACGTGCTGCCTATTTAAATAATATGCCTATGTTAAAGAATTAACATAGGCATTATTTAAAGAATTGAGGAGCTCGTGGCTAAATAATAACAGCCGCCCAGGTCGATCTTTAAGGTTAAGCCGTGCTTGCCGAGGTTGGTCTGTGGATGGGTGACCATAATTACATATCGAGTTTCCTCCGTGCCTCGGAAAGCACGTTAAGCCGTTGGTCCCGGCTATCATTTGTAGATCTTTGACAGTCGTTACGAGTAGTCAGAAGCTAAAAGTCTGACATCCAGTCTTACCAAGGGGTATCGTATTACCCAGTTACTGGGTTGGGGAGGTCAGATAGGCAGTCGCTTCATGTAAAATACTGGTACTCAGCTGCATCCGGTTAGACTGGAAGCCGACCCCAAGATAGTTTGGGAAAAGCCTATGTTAAAGAATTAGGAACATTCTTGCCACTGTTGACTTAATGAAAAGTATTTTGGCTTCTTCAGTTTTAATTGTACTGAAATTGTAGAAAAACAACTCATAAATGACACTGTTACTGATATAACATGTCTATGTTCACTATACAATATCATACATTCTAACTTCCCGCTCTTTATTATTAAATCAATATAGATTCACTGAATTATTATCGACTGATGAAACACCACACTAACAGTTTTGTTATTGTAACACAATATCATAATCTTACCGACCTAATTAGTTTTTAAAAACCATTCAACTGAAACAACAACATTATTCAAGTTGAGCCCAAAGTCAAACAACGAGATCAGTTTCCAGTTCCGGTTTCCAATGACGTCACTCGTTTCCGATTCCGTCTAAAAAATAATCCGATTACTTACGAGTTTATAATAATGTACCTCAAGACTATTCAGCGGCTTTATTTAGATTAATTCAGTTTGATTAATGAAGAGTGCGGAGAAAGTACGCCTCGCCGCCCGGTCTCCTTTGTTTCATAGGTACCATGATTTGGGATTAGATTTACTGGCATTCAGTTTCACCTCTTTGCTCGATAATACTGGCTTACATAACCGCACTCTACTCGAATTTGTCTATGCTTTTCTTTTTTTTTTGTTGTCGATGTTATGAGATTGACTAGCTGTCGAAATATTAACCGTAGATTAGGTGTCTAATATAGTTTTATGTAATGTAAATTCGGAATTAACTAAAATGTTATTAGCGTTCCATTAAAAAGTGTTGTGTAAGTTGACGGATATGTTTAACAATATCGGTTATTTCGGAGTCATCAAGTGTCGAAAATTGCAGTCAATTTCTCATCAATCTAGTAACATGACTCGTAGGATTCGAATGAGGTCGTCTAGGCAAACTTTTTAAACAGACAAAGACGCTTCGCTCGGTCTAGTATTAGGATTAAAGGCTGGTTTTGTCGTGGATGACACGAATTGTGAAAAAAATATGTAATTTATACTTACATTGGAAAGTAGCAACGATTTGCAGTATGTGGGTCACTGTACCGCGCGTTACCGCCGTTTGAAAAGTATATTTTATCAAAACAATGATGAGTGTGATTCCCATTACTATAGCGGGTTCTGTATCTACAAATAGAATTGTATTTGTAGTCGTTTATACGTAATATATGAAACATGTTATTGTGTGATAAAAGTGACATTATCGTACTTAGTATCCAATAATAATCATTTTATATCCTGTTGTGATCGGTATAAAGTTACATCATGTTTTGTTTAAATCATTGCCTTCACAAATCGATCGACCGTCGATCGATGCCATCGATCGATGGTGGAATGGAATAGTCGACGTCGACTAGGTAAATTATCGATCGAATGTCGACTAATCCATTCTTAGGTTGGAAGGTTGGGGATTTTCAACCACTACGTTATTGTTTTTGATGACAAAGCAAATATTTTGTGCAGTTAGCAATCCAATTATGCTTTATCTTTGTATCCTTTCTTATTTTTGAGTCTTCCAAAACTCGTAAAAATATACCTAGTTGACAGTTAAAACAGATACGTTAATCGTCTATTTGACAGCCCTAAATTTTCAATTGTCACACGTGTAAGTACCAATTCACTTTCTACGGTACTCCAAAAAGGTCTTTACCACGTGGTTGAGTAAATGCACCACAGATCACAATAGAACACGTCTGCTCCCGCGTCACCACGGTCATTAGTGACAGACGCGACGCCCAATTTCGTCATTACGTTTTAAATCCACCCGTTATTATTACCTGTCATTTTGGGTCATTTCACGAACCGTTAGATATGCCTGCGTCTATGGTACATTCGCGGTGCGGCGAAATCGGGTGCGTTACTGTTTGCTGATCAGGTTTTGGAGGAATGAATGGTCTGAAGTGGCGTAGAGGTTGATGATTTTAAGTTCATGTTAGTAAAAGTAATGAGGGTGTTTTTCTTTGTTTTGTGGTAAATCAGCCTGTAGCACAGTAGTGGTACAAATTGAATCTATTTCCTAATCTAGGATAGTAATGGTTTCCCAAATATGGACCGGGAAAAATCAGAACACTTTTTATTTTCATACAAAAAAAGTACTAAAAAGAACGCATACTTATTGGTAAAACGTACCATAACTAGACGCTGTAAACGTCACTTTTCCCGCCAATTTTTCTGTCATTTTCATCGCGGTGTAATGGCGGAGGCGGACGCTCGCCCTCAATGCGATATTTTGGATGAATCCGAGCAATTAGAGTAAAACGCTGCTAAACAGTAATTTGAACGAATTTCCCGTGTTTAACGCGCCATGTAACTTTCTTTTTGTTGCGACGGTCAAGAGGTTAAATAGACTGTAAATACTGGAGCCAATTTGTTTCTTTTTTTCCAGAGACAATGGAAATTATTTTCATTTTTAACTTATTTTTAAAAACAGTGTAACAATGGAGTCTATGTGGCAGTATTCTGGGATTTAACGTTGATTTTTCCGGCTTTAATCTAGTATCATCTATTCTAATTTTACTATAATTTACCTTAAACTATAAATAATATAATAATAATAAATAAATAATAAAACAATCTTTAGTGTGTATTACAATTAGGTATCATGCACTACTTATAATTACGGAGATATCAAAAAAGCAAATTCCAAGAAGACCTTTTTTTTTATAAAATACCTATATCCTATAATTTTGTATTGGGTTTTTCATCATCATTTCAGCACAAAAGACGTCCACTGCTGGACATAGGCCTCCGCCAAGTGTCGCCACATTGACATTTTGGAGGTTTTGCCATAATCACCACGCTTAGCAGGTGGGTTGGTGATCGCAGTACGGTTGTTACAAAACCACAAAAACGTTGCTGCCTATTCTCTGGCATTGGGTGTTTGCTGGGTACCAATTTGGTTATGAAATCATCCAGGAAAAAGTATTTTAGCTAAAATCAAATAATTCTTGTTTTGCACAATAGTGTATTTTACAATACAATATCCTTTGATATTGTATACCTACCATATTGTTATACCTTGCTGTGCATGGATTTATTAACTGTTTCGGATTATATATTGTAGGTATAATTATTACTGAATGAAACAGGTGTAGGTAGTTATCTTAAATACATACAACTGTCATCAAGAACAGTGTCCACAGCATTTGTAACAAAACGAAAACGTTTGAATACTCTGAATTCAATGCACGAGTGAAGATTTTCGCGTCACTTTCCTAAACTAATAAGCAGAACTAAACGTTGAGTCATCATGCCATTACAACAGCTTGTTACAGCTTACCAGCTAATTGACAAGCCGTTATTGGCCGTATCACCTTTGTATCAGGGGCGATAACTGTTTGTTCGTGTTTGTTTTAATTTAACTAATTAGTGTTCGCGACCGTACGAGAGATAGCATTGAAACATTGAAAGGCGACAGATAGAATGCTAAAACCGTGATTGAAAGCGAATAAGCACATTGATGTGGTGTTCCGATTATGCTAAAAGATGGCAATGATGACTTGTAATGCCTTTGTGTGAAATGTAATAAGGCTAATACACACTATAAGGAAAATGCTTAGCTTCAATATTCGAAAATTAATGGAATGCTATTCTCTAAGCATGGACGGTTTGTTTATCTAATATGCTCTTTTATAGTCATTGTAATTTACATAATTTATTATTAGTTGATTTTGGTCTTTTGCTTTGGTTTCCCATTTGATAAGATATTAAAATTGATAGAGTTGAACGTTGACAGCTTTGATTTGACATTTTGATTGACACGTTGAACATTTTAATCGATTAGAAATTGGGCTTCGTCGTCGTCTTGTGCGGTATAAATTATCGATAAGCTTTCAAAGATTCTTTGGCATGTTTAAAAGGTACATAGACTCAACGCCACCTGCTACGCTCCTTACATACTCCTCGCCTCGTCCACATTCATATATCTGTGCACGCTGGTTGCGAGGTAGAGTTTGTCCATAATATACAGGGTGGTTGTTTTAAGTGGTCTTGGATGGGCAAATCTGAAACCGTGAGGAACAGCGAAATACCTCTACTAGCCAGGAATTTGATCCTTAGCAGCGACTCTATCGAATGATGTTAATACACCATTCGATAGTGTCGCTACAGGGTGTGTTTTTTATATTTAACGGGTTCGATTCCGGGCTAGGAATATTGCTTTTTCAATAATTCAATGAAGCAGTTTTAGTTTTCATCAAAATCGGGCTCGAGACTCCTTTGAGTGATTTTCGCTATTCCTCATAGTTTCGGATTTGGCCATCCACGTCCACTTGAAAAA
The DNA here is from genome assembly GCA_949152445.1 of Cerastis rubricosa. Classification (NCBI taxonomy): domain Eukaryota; kingdom Metazoa; phylum Arthropoda; class Insecta; order Lepidoptera; family Noctuidae; genus Cerastis; species Cerastis rubricosa. The sequence goes on from OX424547.1 coordinate 10,938,176, forward strand.
TTTAGCCTGCATAGGTACTAAATCACCAAACAATAAAACGGAATGTGTGATAAAACTCTGTGTTCTTTGTCATGTTACTTACTATGCTTACTTACCCAGGTTATGCGTGTTTCGTGTGGGCTACGAACATGAGCCTCTTTCGCTGAAAGCTAACGCCACTCGTAAATTGCTGATTGTCAAAACAGGCACAAACAAAAATTCTAATCATTTTCCTCTAATCATATCAGTGGGTAGCAATTTAATAATGTATGTTACATGAACATAATTAATATAACTAACTTTATAACAACATAATTATCTGCAGTTATAATTATCTAATAATATGCAGGTACAGTCGACAAAACAGATAAGTAAGTGTACAAATCGTTAAACCGTCTTATCTTGAGAATCAGGCATTTTACACTAAAAACTATTTCCAGTTCTAAACATTACAACAACAATAAGTTTTACCAGCAAAGAGATAAGTTGTTCAAGTAAACTATCTTTTTTGTTGACTGTACGACTGACTGTATGCTTTCAATAGTTCATGAGGTTAGATTCGATTCTAGAACTTTCGTTCATTCATTCATTCTATCATCTCCAGCATCAGAATATTGAACAAGCGTTTCGTTTACAACTTAGTTTGCTTCTTTTGTATTCATAGCTTGATACGTCAGATGATATTTCTGATAGTGTCGCTGAATGTGCGAAATCTGGCTTGGTCGGCTGCCAAAACACAAGAAAGATTTTCTTTGTGATAGTACTCCTACTTCTGATCGAAGATCGAACCATGATGCCTATGCAAGTATTTAAAGAATCTTAAATAGTGTTTTTTTTTATCTTTAATATTTTTTATGACCGACTTGGTCATAACATAACATAACATCAAGCCTGTAATCCCCAAAGGGCTAACCCTTTGGGGTGTATGCCCCTTTGGGGGCAGAGGTGTATCTAATAACACACCCACATTTCGCCAGTTTTGTTTTTAAATTCCATGTAATAAGGGGTGAGCCTATCCGTGGCCGCTACTGAGAAATTCCTGATGGAAAATCCCAATAACACTTCGGGTTTGGTGCCCGACCCGGGAACCAAACCCGAGATCTCATGCTGCAGTCGCGCTTGCGACCACTCGACCAACGCGGCAGTCAACTTGGACATATTATTCGGGTTTATTCATCAAAACATATTCTAGGCCTCGCCCGCGGCTCTCAACTCCCAATTGCCTGGCAAGGGTCTGGCTGGTATAGCTCTTGGCTTTCCACAGATGGATGGGCTTTCCCCACAAAAGGTCACTTAAAATGATTTATTGTATCTAGGACAAAGTTCATCAGTTAATTTTTACAAGTAAATACAAGCACGGCGTACATTCGCGCACACAATGCTAACGGCATCAATATGCCGCATACATCTAGATATAATTCGCGTGTGGCCGGTTCATTCGTTGTGGCTGTATTCCCGACGCGCTATCTCCTTCGGTCGCAATACTGCGGTACAATCGAGCACTCGAGTGGTTTCACTCAACTTAGAAAACACAACTGTTTTTTTTTGTTGTTGTTCTTTATCATCACACGCCTGAAATCCCCGAAGGGTAAGGTGTCTCTATTAGTAAACCCACATTTTTCATCAGTTATTAACTTCCATGCAATACGGAGCGACTCTAATGCCTACCAGCGTATCGGGCACAAGTCCGTACTCAGTGGCTACTATTAAGATTTTCCTGACGTTAAACCCAATAACACCTTATGTCCGACTCTGGTAATCCAACCCAGGACGTTATGCTCGGTAGTCGCGTCTGCGATCACTCAACCATTGAGGCAGTCTGACGTTTTTATTGATTTATTAAAAATACTCGTTGAGCAAATCAGAGGAGCCAATTGTTGTTCAGCTCAAAGAGAAAAAAGTCTTTTTGTATGTCTTGTGACGGCGATCAGGACAATACAGTGGTTGCAAAAGTTGTGATTCATTCATGAGCAAAATTCAAGCAATTGGTTTGGAGACAATTATCGCTGTTTCGAATGTGACACACGTGTCTTTCTTGAGAGTTTGCAATATTCTCGTATCAAGACCATTGCTTATCTCGACAGGCAAGAAAACGTGAGCGCACCAACTGTTTGTTTCTTTCTTTGTTTTGTAAACATAAGGAGAGAAAAACTTTTGTCTGCTTAAAGAAAAGATATGTTGACGATGATGAATCATTTTTATGTTTTAATATAGTATGTAAAATCCAGACCTTCAGTTCCAATAACAAAATATTGCTTGAAAATACTTGTACCTGACAACCTAATTTCTCAAGAGACTTTTGTTTTCTGTTGAGTAAATATTAGCTTTCTTAAGACTGGACTGTACTCCTTTCCAAAAATGTCACTTACCTGTCTAACCACGCAATGCGTAAACTATTACTGCAGTGTAAAAGATTCGTCTGCTATGGTTTTTTAATGAACTTCTAAACATTCTGTGATCGCGCATACCCCTAGCGAACACTTTCCGTTGTTATTGCGGTCCCTTGTTGGCTCGATTATTGTTGTTAATTTGTATCGCCTCTGTTTATCACTGTTTTGTATTTAGGACGCCCACTCGCTCCACTTGACTTTGTCTCTCTCTTAAGGTCTGGGTACATACCTAACTACACAGTATAAGCCGGTGACCTGCCAGTAGACAAGGTGTCACTTTGTACTTACAGGACAGTTGATAGATGTCACTTTGTACTGACAGGACAGTAGACAGCTGTCACTTTGATCCTACAAGTCAGTAACTGCTCTGCCCTGCCCTGGAGTACATAGTATGAGCTGAGGTGCTGACCCGCCAGAAGGCACCTGACACTTTGTACTCGCTGGGCAGTAGCTGCCATGCTCTGCCTTAAGTACGTTGCGGCACGGTGACAGTAGCTCGCTTGTCTGAACCGGTAACACCAAAATGTTGGCAAGCAGCTGCGGGGATACTAGAGCTGCTACCTTGCAGTATTACGGTGGAAGGCGATATGTACGGTGGTGAATAACAGAGTAACAGCAAAACTTGGGGTTTCTGATTGATTTACACATGATAGCAACTCGCATAATGTGGTCACACGGTGTAAGCAACCTGTACTGCAATATTTGGTTGAACATTCAAGCACGTATACTTACTTGTATAGTGTAACCAAGCCTTTATACTTAGATAACTTTCGACATGAATTTGCCATGTTCTGAGTTTCCTTGTACGCGTAATTGTTTTGTACCTGTGTGGATTATGTTAGAATTTCTATGGTTGCACTGGGAATGTACGAAGTTGCGGTTAAGATTTGCGTTTTCCAATGTGGTTTAGAGAAATGCGTGAACTTTGGCTTTCCAAGACGTCAATATAAATGCTTATTATTATAGAGTGACTAGCTGTTCCCTGCGACCTCCAACCGCGTGAAATGATTATTAAAATATTACTTACATATTTGAATCAGTTTTGGTTTTTTTTCACCTAAACTTTTTTCTAAAATAAAATTATGACATCAGCTTTCTGCCAGTTAATGTCCCGGAAAAATAGGTCCCGCCGTTTCGTAGATTAGTTGGAACAAAAATATGGAGAATATTTTTTTGTTTTTGTTTTAATTATAAGTAATACATATGCATTCAGTAAAAAGCTGTTATTTTGAAATTACAAACAGACATTTCAATTTTATTTATTTGTATTCGCGATGCTGTGCCTGTAGTTATAAATCAGCCCCTAAATAATGATATCATTCAGATCCAGCCTGTCCCCATGTTGTCCTCCCCCAGCGACGCCCTAAGCCGAGGCTAGTACCGCACAGGGGGTGCCCATAGCGTGTAGTCGCTTAGCTTGTAAGTAGTTTTATGCCCTGGCAGGAGGCCTTACACTCAAGGCACCCACGGATAGTCCGGTTAAGCAGACGACAACCTTTTAGGTTGAACTGCGAGATGCCATACAAAAAAAGCTTGTTTGGATCGACGTAGAAGGTAGTGGCTACGAGGAATACGAGCACAGCCCTGCATAGGCTTTGATTTGGTCCTGTAACTTTGTTTTTGTCTGCTCACTATAATTGTTGGAACACTAAGGTGCATGTTTGATTAAGTTGCAATTGGCAATAACTGAAATGTACAGAGTAGTTATGGTAGGTATACCGTAGTAGTTATTCCAAGCAATACAAAAAGAAAACATATTTTGTGAAGTATGGTCGTTTAGCCAGGAATGTAGATCATTCAATTAATTAGGTACCTACACACACAGGCATTAAAGTTAGGTGTACTACCTTTTCCGTGTTACCGTCAATATTTTAAGATAACGCTAAGGTATAGATGTTTTACGCTCCATTTAAAAGCGGCTAATGGTTAAGAAAATAATAACGGCAATAAATTGTTAAGATGATAATTATCTACACAATTACAAGGGCGTATCGCTAAAACCGCGGCGCGTGCGCTCCTACCTCTTCGGCTTTCTTCGGCGCTAGTCGGAACCAAACTTAGATTTATGGATCACTTTTTGTTATCCGTGGCTTTGGCTCCGGGCTATTTGTATTTTATGAGTACTTTTATTTTTATTGGATACGACGAAAAGATTGACATTTATATCGAGCAAAGATAACCTGTCGTAGAAATTCGTGGGCATTCGGAGAATATCACAAATCAGAACAAAACTCTCTAGGTCAATAGTACTTAAGAATCATTTTCCTTTCTGTCTAACATTGACCCTTATAAAATTATGTGGATCACGTCCCAAGTTATCTTCACGCAACATCGATGCGATAATTTAGGTACTACACGTCATTATCATTATGTATCTCGTTAGAAAACCAGTTACTTACACATATTTATAGAATTAGATGGTATCGATTCAAATTGGTGGCGTTATTGTAAGGTTCGCGCTCAATACCACCGTCCTATGTAATTACATGAGAGCCAACAGATGCAGGCCTGAAATTACAGAGTTACGATGCGTACGTTGATTTCTAAACGGTTCTTAAGGGTTAGTTATACATGAATTTTCGAAATGGATTTAATCGTAGAACTAATAAAAATGCGAAAGTTTGTATGGATGTAATAATTGTGGTCATATTTGTAATTCAATCACGCCAGAACGGCTGAACAGATCTGGATGAAATTTTGCACAAGTTATAATCTGGAATAGTACAGGCTTTATTTTTATCACATGTGTGTATGTGTCCATGTTAAAGATATCTCTGGACTGTGGGTAAACAGTTGGATTTGGAGTAAGCGGTTCTCAATATTTCAGAAAGTATTTTAAAATAGAAATCAAAGTGTCACGCCAAACGATATGACATGTCAATAAAGGCTGGCTCCAGCTATCACAAAGTTTAATACCTGTCAATGCGTGACAAACATCCATGTTGCTCCTGCCGCAATATTGCACAACTGCTTCAAAAATATCAAACCTCGGGAGATATTATAGAGGTACTTACCTACTTAGGTGGTTACTTTAGGTACTGTAGCGTAAATAAAAATAAAAATCGTCACTGCTACATGTTAATACGTATAATTTTTCCGATATAAAAAAAAACCTAATACAAATGTTTTATATAAAATTAAAAAGGATCAAAGGGAAAAAAATAATTGGCGATATAAAATGTGATTTTAAGAAAAGTTGCGAAATGGGTTGTTTAGAATTGTATAAGATCTGCGATAGGCGCGATCAAATTGTATTCGTGCTTAATTGCAACACCGGAAAAAATACATTGCGCGACCTTTTGACACGAATGGCTTAAAAATAAAAGATGATGGTACAAAAAACTACACTATTGCTATAGATTATAAAAAAATGGATTAGAACAAAATTTGTTTTGAAATTTGACACCGTGATATTTCTCCCTGTAGGTCTGGATCTTCGCTCATAACCTAACTGTTGTTCCGGGTCTTCAGTGGCAAGCCTCGGAGTCAACCGCTAGCACGCGTCTCCCGAACCCTGGTTGGTATTGAGACGCGGCGCCGAAAGTATTCGGGTCACCAGTTCACAGCTAGATCTTAAAGTCTCAGAACCGATTCTGAGCGAATCTATGGTGAGAAAAATAGGGAAAAATTAACACCATGCTCAAACAAGAATCTTTCAAGCAGTAAAAATTTAAAATGTTTCAAATACATACCGGTTCTTTGTAAAAACACTTATAGCTACCGACTATTCAGTACGGCGCTTATAATAGGTACAAAATTCAACCAGTCTTCCCAGAGTAATCGGTTTAAATTACAATAATTTTGGTATTTTATTTCGAAACGGAATATCATGTATACTTCCAAAGATTCGTCGCCAATTGACGAGAATTTTTTTTTTACTTGACATCCAAAAGAATCATCATACTTTTTAAATTTGAACCGAAGTAAGAAAAAGAAAAATGATTAGAAATGAGGTCGACTTACACGAACGGAATAGTTTTTATTCAGCCGAATCAATAAACAGCGTGATAATGCTGCAGTAGGTACTAAAAAAAATATACTCAATGAAACGAAAATTATAAACAATGAAACGGGTAAAACTGTTAAACAAGACAACCAACTTGAAATCATGGTTGATAACAAATTAGTTAATAATCCAGCCGACGTAGCTAAGGCATTTAATGAGTATTTTGCTAGCATACCTATAACTACGACTCGCTCTTTAAGTTCGTCGCCGTCTAAAGCCGAAAACCTTTTGCATAGTAGCGTGCCCAAATGTGGTCTCGTATTTAGTTTTGAACATGTAACACCTCGTGATATAGTTAATGTTTTTAATTCACTTAAGTCTAAAAACACAGGTGATTACTGGGGTATTTCCATTAAACTTTTGAGTAATATAATAGAAATCTTAGCCCCCTATCTTGCTGTTACTTTTAATAAATGCGTTGATTCAGGTACTTTCCCTGACCTTATGAAAAGCAGTAAAGTCATCCCTCTATTTAAATCAGGCAGTAAAAATGATCTTGGTAACTTCAGACCAATTTCTATATTACCTGCATGTAGCAAAATTTTTGAAAAGTTAATACTTAATCAGTTGCTAAGACATTTTAATCTAAACAACCTTTTTCACAACGATCAATATGGCTTTACCAAAGGTCGTTCGACTACAGATGCGGGGGTTGCTTTGTTGAAACACATATTTAACGCGTGGGAAAACGCGCAAAATGCAATCGGTGTTTTCTGCGATCTCTCAAAAGCTTTTGATTGCGTACACCACGGCACGCTTTTACGGAAACTACGTTATTACGGTGTTCAAAATGAGGCCCTAAATGTAATAGATTCGCATTTAAAAAATAGATTCCAATGTGTAGATGTCAATGGCGCGAAATCTTCCGGGCTACCTGTTCAGCTAGGTGTACCTCAAGGCTCAATACTGGGACCGTTTTTATTCTTGGTTTATATCAATGACTTACCATATTATTTGAAGACTACTATTTGCTGACGATACCTCTCTTATCTTTAAAGTAGATAGGAATAGACACGATTTTGGAGACATAAACAGCGCTCTATCAATGGTCACAGATTGGTTCACAACAAATAACCTTGTTCTTAATGCCAAGAAAACTAAAAGTATTAAATTCGCCTTACCAAATGTTAAAAATCTAGGTCCCAACATTGTTCTCGGCAATGAGGAGCTTAAAACTGTAGACTCAGCTGTGTTTCTGGGTATAACAGTAGATTCAAAATTACAATGGGGTCCACACATATCAAGCCTAGCGGGTAGGCTTAGTTCGGCCGCATATGCCGTCAGAAAAGTTAGACAATACACTGACGTTGATACAGCACGGTTAGTCTATTTTAGTTATTTTCACAGTATTATGTCCTATGGTATTCTGCTGTGGGGCAAAGCCGCTGATATCCAAAATATATTCGTTCTTCAAAAACGAACGGTTCGTGCAATTTACCAGCTGGGTGCACGAATATCTTTGAGAGATTTTTTTAAAGAGATTGGTATTCTCACGGTGGCTTCACAATTCATCTTTGCAAACATTTTATATATTAAACAAAATATCCATTTGTACAGTAAAAACAGTGATATTCACAATATAAACACTCGAAATAAGCATAAACTACGTGCTCCCTTTCGCCGGCTTCATAAAGTTCATAATTCATTCGTAGGGCTTGGTATTACCTTTTTCAACAAGCTACCATCTTCCTTTCTAGATTTGCCATTGAATGTGTTTAAAGCCAAAGTAAAAGCTAACCTTAGTTCAAAGGCCTACTATTCCATTAACGACTATTTAAATGATAAGAATAGTTGGTCGCTGGGTTGAACTCAAGACAATGTTTGTGTTCTTTCTCCATATTAGCTTACTGAAATGTGATATAACTTCATGAATAGTTTTTTATTTATATACATTTTTTTTTTACTTTATTTATTTTATTATTTGTTTTCGTCGGTATGCACGTGTAAGCACGCCCTTTAGTCTGGAGGCTTTATTGTTTTTTCTTTATTTTTTAATATTTTATTATTGGTGTGTGCTAGCTGACATGTGACATTAATAAGATTCTTTGTTTATATGAACTTGAACACTATTGTGTAGAATCTGGTTCTTCTAACCTAACAGACAGATGTGTTGCTGGGGAGTTTGTTCCGCCACTTCTTCTTCCCAGCTAAAACACTAGGAAGTGGCGAAGGGCGGGCGTTTTGGGGGACTGTCTCTTGTAATTTTGACGTTCAAAAAGTGCTGATTATCAGCCTAATTTGAATAAATGACTTTTGATTTTTGTTTTTTTTTTTAAAGTGATACTTTCTGAATTGTGGTATAATCTTTTCTCAGTGTCTTTTTACCCGTTTATGTGGATCTCTCATTGTACGGGAAATCTATACAAAACAATGACATGTTATACTGGAAATGTATGGGTTGATGTCGTGTGTGTATCTATACTATACTATACCTACTTATGTATAATAAAAACTGTTGTTGGCCCGAGTTGACGTGTCTGGCTGCCACTGTTAAACCCGTGATGGTTTGTGTTGGTGAGATTGTTGTTTTTCAAAAGGGCTTGTAAATAATTAATATATGTCCAGCCCATAATGTCCCATGTGTGTGCTGGGGGCAAAGGTCTCCCTCCATTCTTTCCAACGGTCACGATGCTGTGATACTTCTTTCCAATTCCTAAGGAAGACATCCAGTTCGTCCCGCCATCACCTTCGTGGTCAGCCGCGACCTTGTGTCACTGTTTCAGGGCACCAATCCTGAGCTTTACGGGCCCACAGCTCGTTCGACATGCGACAGACATATCTTGCCCAGTCCTATTTAAGTTGTTCAGCCTCTTGTAAAAAAAATCACTCTCCGTCTGACCGCCGCCGCGTACGGACGTGCCGCTACCTGCTCGCATTCCCGCTCGCTATCAGTGTGTGTCATCGGTTCGTCACTTCCCAGTGTCGTGACGTCATCAGTAGTCCCTTGACTACACCCCCGAACAATTGTTGTCTTTTTATTAAGACAGCACTTGCTCATTTTGCTTCGGATATTATTCCGATTTAACTTCCTTTGCCCCATCAGGGAAAAGTCCTCAGTTTCGAGGTTCTTGGTGGGAAACCTAACGGTGCCAACGAAACCAAGAGAGGGTGGTGACCCAATCCGCCCGCCTAACCCCTTCAGGGCCTAGGTGAAAAAATTGGGCTCCGTCGCGAACGTGTGCGCCGCCGATTTACTGTGCTAGTGTTTCCCGTTTCAACAAGTTCCTGAAAGCAAAGTTCCCTGGACTGGAGTTGGAGTTGCTACCAAGCCCGGACCCTCGGACTGTGGCTGCGGAAAGGTTGAAGCGGGTGAGTCGCTGGACCCAGTAAATTCCCTACATAATTGTGCAAGGAATTAGGTTGTTAGGCGCGCTGAGCTTCACTCAAATGTCTGCTAACTCTTAGCAGATAATATGGCCCTTGACGCGGAAGAGGAACGCCTTTTTGCGTTTTTCAAAAGCGTTGTCCTGAAAGACCCAGATTTTATAAAGAAATATGGGTCCGATGTCGCTGCCTTGCAGCAACCCAGTATTGCCATCACTGACTTCAGTGACGCGCTCGAGAGCCCCTTGTCGCCGCCGCCTGCCGATAGAGGCTTACCGCCAGCCGTCGCCGCCGCCGCCGCGATTAAGGCTACTCCAAGACCCATTCTTGTGAAACCCTTTGTTTCGCAAACAAAGGTCCAGCCCGCACCTGCGTCCATTGTTCCCGTTTCCGAGAACATGGACAAAGGCTTACCGTCAGCCGACGCCGCCGCGATTCCGGCTAAACTGAGACCCATTGTTTCGAAACCTTTTGTTTCGCAAACAAAGGATCAGTCCGAACCTGCGTCCATTGTTCCCGTTTCCGAGAACATGGACACAACTGAGCCAATCTCCGACTCGGAGTCAATTTTAGACGCGTGCTCTGCCTCCTCATCCTCTGAAGACGACTATCAAGTCGTCGGAAAGGGCAAGAGGAAGAAGGGCAAAAATTCCCAGGCCGCCATGACCAAAAAGATCGTCGCGCTCCCTTATGCCCCCTCTCACGCGGCCTCCCGTCCCACCTCCCCGGTCCCCTTACCTACGTCCGCCGCTGCTCATACCAGTAGGCCAGTCAGCCCTAAGGCTAAACCTTCAGCCGCTTCTTCAAAGAAGCTGAAGCCCCCTCCCCCGTTGTTCATTCAGGAGTTCAGGACAAAGGGAAATGGACAGACGTGTCCAAAATGTGTAATGAGCGCCGTATTCAATACACAAGCGCAAAAAGCACACAGCAGGGCATAAAAGTGGTGGTCCCTACGACAACCGACTTCAGGGAACTAACCCGCCAATTAATCGGAAGGCGCATAGCCTTCCACACCTACTCTCTCCCAGAGGAGAAGCCCACCCGCGTGGTGATCAGGCGGATCCCGAAGGAAATCCCCACGGAGGACATCCTCAATGACCTCCTAGGCCAGGACATCCCGGTCGCAGCCGTCCACCGCCTTCATAAGGCGAGAGGCGGAGACCATTACGATATGGTACTGGTCATCTGTGACCCAGTAGAAGGTCACCACCCGATCTTCAAAGTGAAGTCGGTTTGCTCCCTGACAGGCATCTCAATAGAGAAGCCCTACCGCTCAAGCGTAGTCGGACAGTGTCACCGCTGCCAGATGTACGGTCACAGCCAAGCCAACTGCCATGCACCGCACAGATGCGTAAAGTGTCTAGGCGACCATGGCACGGCAGACTGCCCCCGTCCCAAAGACAAGTCGCTTTGCACGGAGCCACCGAGCTGTGTGCTTTGCGGCCAGTCGGGCCACACGGCCAACTACCGCGGCTGCTCAAAAGCCCCCAAAGGCTCCTCCTCTAACCTGGTGAAGCGTGCAAGCGCCCGCCAACAAAGAGAAAGCCCATCGGTGAGGCTACCCTCTGCCCAGATGCCGGAGAGACTCAGCCCTCAGAGGCCCTCTCCCTGGACCACGCTGAACCACCAGAAAGCCTTCCCAGCTCTCAGTAAAGCAAAGTCCAACCCCATCCCCGGGCTATTAGATGCCCCTGTCCCCACTCCCGCGGCCCAAGCGAGTGCACCGGCGCCCGCTCGTCCCACGCCACCCGGCCCCGCGGCCGTGGACCCCTCTCACAACGTAATTTTAGAGTCGCTAGCAGAGTTAGTCACCCCCGAAGCAGACCGCATGGCGGCTGATCTCAGGGCGGCTAACACTGGTGGTGATAAACTTAAAATTATCCTCAAGTCCCTACTCAAGTTAGGCGACCTCCTCCGCAACCTTAACCTCGACTAACTCCAATGGATAATACGAGATTAACGTGCACCAAACCCCGATCCCTAAAATTAGGGTACTTTAATGCCAATGGCATTGGAGGCCAGCGTGATGAGATCGCCACCTTCCTCCGCGACCATCAAATTGATATCCTCCTCGTACAGGAGACCTTCCTCAAGCCCAGTCACCGCGATCCGAGAATTGCCAACTATCGCATAGTTCGCAACGATCGGTCACGTTGCCACAAGGGCGGGACTCTAATCTATTATAGGAAAGAACTGCATTGCATCCCCTTAGATCCCCCTCCCATGGAGTCTCTACTCGAGACCTCAGTGTGTCGACTAGGCATGACCGGCCATCAACCGATCACTATCGCCTCTGCGTACATCCCTCCCGGCGGCACGTCCGAGGAGCACACTTTGTTCACTAAAGACCTTGCCGTCCTCTTCGGCTTGAGCGACTCCGTTATCATAGCGGGCGACCTCAACGCCAAACACCCCGCCTGGAACAGCACGACGACCTCTGCCAGAGGACGTCACTTGTATAACCTGGGCGAGTCCCTCAACTTCGATCCCATCGCTCCTATGGAGCACACCCACTATCCCCACGACCCCGACCAACGTCCGGACGTTCTCGACATAGCGCTACTCAAGAATGTCAACCTTAAGTTGCATTCCATCGAGACTTTACATGAGCTTAACTCAGATCATCGACCAGTGCTCATGCACTTAGTTCCTCGCTCGGGTCCTTCTGACCCCAGCCAGCCCCCGCCGACCCAAGTGATAACCGACTGGAGGAAAGTCAGCGAAAAGCTGAAATCCACCACGTCGCCTCACCTAGAGGCCATCCCCGACCACATAGTCTCAGTCACAGACACGACGGCCGCCATCAACTCGTTTACAGAACACGTGCAATCCGTACTGAAGGACTGCTCACGGGAAGTCCCAGCAATGAGCGATCAACGCTGGATACTACCCGCTGACGTACGTGAACTGATAAACGAAAAGAACGCGGCCATCCGTGCCTACAGCAGCTTTCCCTGCGAGGCAAACAAAGCCCACATGCGTAATTTACAGCGTGCTGTAAAGAATCGCACCAGTGAGCTTCGTAATAATCAATGGGAAAAAACGCTAAGCGAACTCGAGCCTACCCACCTAGCCTTCTGGCAGCTGCAACGCAAGATGCGCTCCACCGAAGAGGCTTCGATGCCTCCCCTCACCCGACCTGATAAGAGTGTCGCATTCGACGACTCTGAGAAGGCCGAATGCCTAGCCGACAGCCTGGAGTCCCAGTGCTCCCCCAGCTCGCAACCAGTAGACAAGCGACATCTCGATGAGGTGAACGCATTCGTCGAACGTAGAGCCGCCCTGCCCCCCGAAGAAGACCCTGATGATCCTCTGCCTCCGGTCACAGCTGACGAAGTGCAAGACATCATTAGCAAACTTCAACCGCGGAAAGCACCCGGCTCCGACGGAATCACCAATAGGGTGTTCAAACTCCTCAGCTCGTCGTGTTAATGGCGGCCATCTTCAATGGCGCCCTGAGCAACAACGCATTTCCCCAAATATGGAAAGAGGCCACTGTCATCGGTTTCGCCAAGCCAGGCAAACCCAAGTCTGAGCCTTCGAGCTACAGACCTATCAGTCTCCTGAATGCACTCGGTAAAATCTACGAGAGACTTATGTATAAGCGACTCAAAGACTTCGCCGAGGCTAAGAGTCTCATCCCCAACGAACAGTTCGGCTTCAGGACCGGACACTCTTCCATTCAACAGGCCCACCGCATCGTAGAACACTTGAGCGCTGGCTTCCAGCGTGGAGCGATGACGGGTGTGTTGTTTTTCGACATAGCAAAGGCATTCGACAAAGTCTGGCACAACGGCTTATTATATAAGCTGTACAAACTGGGAGTGCCAGACCGTCTCGTGCTCATCTTACGAGACTTTTTGTCGGATCGCACCTTCCGCTATCGCATCGGGAAGGCACTGTCTTCCCCCCACCCCATTAGAGCCGGAGTCCCTCAGGGCTCCCCGCTCTCTCCCCTTATCTTTACTCTGTTCACCAGTGACATCCCCAAGAGCAAGAAGGCACAGTTAGCCCTGTTCGCGGACGACACGGCCATCTATTACACTGGCCGTAGTCACGACGCTATTTACAGCACCCTCCAAACCTCAGCCAACGTCTTAGGCGCTTGGTTCCGGAAATGGAGAATCGAGGTGAACCCCGCCAAGAGCCAGGCAGTTATTTTCTCTAAACCGCGTAAAAATAAGCCACCCGCGCTCAGCCCGATCACTATGTACGGTAAGCCTATCCCTTGGGAGAAGCAAGCCAAGTACTTAGGAGTCTTACTTGACAACCACCTGTCTTTCGCGGCGCACATCAAAGCAGCTCGCGACCGAGCTGCCTTTGCTAAAGGGTAGGCTTCATTTCATGATCTCGGCAAATTGTCACTCAAGTGCAAGTTGCGCCTTTATACCGCGGTGATCCGCCCCATTATGACGTACGCTTGCGTCGTGTACGCTCACACCAAGCCTAAATACATCCATAGGATGCAAACCTTGCAGAACCGGTTCTTACGTAGAGTCACGGGAGCCCCTTTTTATGTCCGTAACGACCGTCTACACGTAGACCTTAGAATGCCCACCGTCCTTCAGTTTATGAAACGTCTTTCGAAGCGTTTCTTCGATAACGCCAGTAAACACCGTAATCCCCTGATCGCAGCGGCCGCCCGTTACGAACCCTCGCGCATTAGTACAGTACGCCGTCCTCAGCATACCCTCGTCACTCCCGATGATGCTATCACCCTCCTCCAGGAGAGTAGTAAAGAGACTAGCACTCTTAATAAGTACAGACACAAACCGCCGTCCTTCCGACCTCGCCGTCGAGGTCCGTCTCGACGTCCCGGTCCATGCCCTCCCCGACCCTCGCTCGAGCCAGCCCGCGATACTGTGCCAGTAGTTTTAAATCAGCCCCTAAATAATGATATCATTCAGATCCAGCCTGTCCCCATGCAGTCCTCCCCCAGCGACGCCCTGAGCCGAGGCTCGTACCCCACAGGGGGTGCCCTCAGCGTATAGTCGCTTAGTTTGTAAGTTTTTATGCCCTGGCTGGAGGCCTTACTCTTAAGGCACCCACAGGATAGTCCGGTTAAGCAGACGACAACCTCTTAGGTTGAACTGCGAGATGCCATTCATAAAAAAAAAAAAAAAAAAATGTAAAAAAAATTACTCCTCGACCTTATCCCACCGGTCCCCTTCTAGCATCGGACATCTAGACGCACTGCAAGTTACCATCCCTACCTTATTTCTATTCCACCAATTCGCTTCCACTTCAAATAGACCATCCAATCATATTGTTTGCTGATGACAGTACAGCACTAGTTAAATGCACAATTAAAGAAAACTATGAAAATGATATTAACAACACTCTTAAATCTATAGTAAACTGGCTTGATTACAATAATTTAAAAATAAATATACAAAAAACTAATATCATGCATTTCTACCAACGAATTAATCCCAAAGACTTAAACGTCAATTATAATGGTCATAAGATTGAAAATGTTAAGGTAGCTAAATTTTTGGGAATATTAATTGACAATCAATTAACATGGAAATCTCAAGCTGAATATATTTGTAAAAAGTTAAGTACTTTCGCCTATATGTTATACAACCTATCTAAAAAAGTTAATACCAATACAGTCCTTGTTGCTTACCATGGCCTCGTTATTTCAACGTTGAGGTTTGGCATCATATTCTGGGGTAATAGTAGTGAAAGAGAAAACATTTTCAAGGCCCAAAAACGATGTGTTAGGTCAATTTTTAACTTACATGTTACGGACAGCTGTGTTCCTATTTTCAAATTACATAAATTACTAACCTTCCCATGTCTGTACATTCTAGAAATAGCCATTTTTGTAAAAAGCAACCCGCATCTGTTTCCATCGTTACGTGAGATACGAAAGAGGACAAATTGTATGAGATCTCAGTATCAAAATTTATTGCACACAGGTAGCTATAACACCACACTGTTAAAAAAAAGCGTTATGTGTATGGCGCCAAAGATATACAATAAGTTACCTGAAGTTATAAAAGAACAACCATTTAGAATATTCAAAAAGCGACTAACTGACTTATTGTTGCAAAAATGTTACTATTCTATATCCGATTTTTTGAATGATGACTTGTGATAGTATATAGGAATATATTTTCGTTTTTTTCTACGCTGATAACCTGCTATGTCATATGTATGTACCGGTGTCTACCCATAAATGTTTGCATGCCGAAAGGCAGGATGTACAAGGATTCTTGAACTTTTGTTAACATCTTATTGTAATACCTACATTCTATACAAATAAAAACTTCTTATTCTTATTCTTATTCTTATTCGCACTAAGCGTTTTCAAACGTCTTTCATAATGCGCCCAGCAAAGGAGTGGAACTATCTGCCTGCGTCTGTGTTTCCGAAAGCTTACAACCCTAATCTCTTCAAAGTTAGAGTGAACAGGCTTCTTCTGGGTAAGCTCGTACCATCGTCGACTTTGCCTCTGTCATCTCTGACCTGGACTAGAGTCTAGAGCAAACCCATCGCAAATAAAAAAGAAATAAAAAAAAGAAATAGGTAATCATCATCATCAACATCATTTCAGCCGAAAGACGTCCCCTGCTGGACATAGGCCTCCCCCAACGCCACATTGACATAAGGGGGGTTTTGCCATAATCGCCACGCTTGGCAGGCGGGTTGGCGATCGCAGTACGGTTCTAAAAAAAAGCACAGAGAACGCTGCTGCCCATTCTCTGGCAAGTCCCTTAGTCGCCTCTTACGACACCCACGGGAAGATATGGGATGGTGCTATTCTTTACGTCCGACACCATACAGAATAAATAGGTAATAATAATAAATAACTATCCACTTGCTCCACTAGTAACTGGAGACGTCAAAATGAGTCTTAACACTACAGCAAGTTAGTGCTCAGTACTTGCTCATAAAACTTAGCTTTTATAGAGAAATTAGCAGTTAACTGTTAATGCTGCGGAGTGCAGACGATCTGAAGCTCAATGAGTTTATGATTAGTGATTTAATTTAAGTAGGTGGTTATTAATATGAAACTACATCATAGTGCAAGCAGGATTCAGAAAACATTTTTCAACTATTGACCACATCCACGTCGTGGCACAACTAATAGAGAAGAGTAAGGAATTTGGAAGGACCCTCTACATATGCTTTATAGATTTCTCCAAAGCTTTCGACTCTTTAGAACACACCGCTATCTGGAAAGCATTAAAACAACAAAGCTTAGACATCGAGTACATTGAGCTCCTTCACAGCATATACTCTAAGAGCTTGGCAAAAATACGACTGGAAAGAGACGGACCGGAATTCCGCATAGAAAAAGGCGTGAGACAGGGCGACCCCCTCTCACCTAAAATATTCTCAGCAGTTCTGGAGATGGTTTTCAGAAATATCAACTGGGAAAAACAAGGCATCAAAATAGATGGAGAATACCTAAGCCACCTGCGGTTCGCGGACGATATCGCTATATTTGCCGAGGAGAGTACTCAGCTAGACAGCATGGTAAACGACTTAGTGAGAGAGAGCAAAAAGGTTGGTTTATCGCTTAACGCCTCCAAAACCAAAATTATCACGAATGGTGGTGTTCAAGCTATCACAGTGAACGGAGAAAACATCGAGTATGTCACAGAATATATTTACCTGGGCCAGTCAATTTCATTCCAAGATCTTACAGAAAAAGAAATAAATAGACGAATTGCAATTGCTTGGAAAAAATACTGGAGCTTGAAAGAAATTATGAAGAATAGAGACATAAGTATCAGAATAAAAAGGAAACTGTACGACATAGTAATCCTACCATGTCTAACATATGGCTGCCAAACATGGTCGTTACGGAAGATGGACGAAAACAAATTAGCCATACACCAACGGAAAATGGAGAGAAGCATGTTAGGAATAAAATTATCAGATAAGATTAAAAATGAAGCAATAAGAAGGGAAACCAAGGTAACTGACATACTCGAAAAAATAAGAGATCTGAAATGGAAATGGGCAGGGCATGTGTGCAGGATGAGCAATGATAAATGGACCAGGAAATTGACAGAATGGGTACCAAGAGAAGGAAAAAGAAGTAGAGGTAGACCGAAGAAACGATGGGAGGACATATTTAAGGAAAGATGTGGACCAGACTGGAGAAGACAAACTAGGGACAGAGATAACTGGAGGAAGCTGGGGGAGGCCTACGCCAAAGAGGCGACTTCCACAAATTAACCAAAAAAAAAAAAAAAGCATGATTATTATTTATATTTTTCTATTTATTGAATAAGGACATGTAATTGTATAAAACCTTAAAACTAAACTCAACTTTATTAATTTAATTTATTAATTGTAATTCAGAATTTCTAATTATTGAATTTTTAAAATGACTTTAATAATAATTGTGATGAATAGTTTTATTAAATTTTGTAAAATGAATGGATTTCAAAATACTATTCACAATTTTTAACAAATAATTATAATAATCCAAAACGAGGAAATTGAATTGTATTTTAATTTATTAATTGTGATTCCTAATTTTATTTATTTACAAATTGTCTTTTATAATGTATTCTTAGTTTTAATTAATTGAAAATAATGCATGGATTTATGAATTATATATGAATGTCCATTTTTACCTTAATATTTAGTTTTTTTATGTAATAGAAAGAAATATTTGTGGTAGAATAAAGGCTATTTTTATTTTTTTTATTTTATTTTTACATCATAGTGTGTGAGAAAACCACTACTACTGTTGTAAAGAAAACTTGAACATCTCTACATAGTTCTCTAAGTCGCTTCCCGCCGTCTGTACGTTTAGATATTTTACACTACGCGACGGATTTTAATGCGGTTTTAATCAATCGACAGAATGATTCAAGAGGAAGGTTTATATCTTGTAATTTATCCCAGTCACAAGACATAATAACTGTGAAAGTACTGTAGTTGCCCATTCCAAAGCGTAGATCTCTATGGAGAAAATGGGCAAGAAACTCCATGGACACTCTTTTAAATCAGAATCCTATGCTACATCTTTCATGTTGAGATGGTATGTTATGTGAGAACGACAGCAGGTAGTTTAATTTAAAAATATGTTCACTAATGAAATTGTAATATTTCAAAAGCTAGGTTGGGTGTTTTTTTTTTTTGTTTTAATAGGATAAGATTAGTTCATCTAATTGATTTGTTGGTGTTTTCCAATATGATTCCACATAGTTTCAAGACGATTTTTTTTTTATTAATGCTAAAGGGTCACGATTTTCCAGATAGCCATCGTCGTAGTACAGTCCATTGTACTAATCGTTTTTGCGTACTAACATCATATTTTACGCATTATTCATAATCACAAATCGAACTTCGTAATTATTATCTAAGCTGCGCTTTTGTGCAATTTTGTGCAGTTACGAGTAATAACGAAGCATTTATGTTTGTTATGTAATTTCTGTTAACGTATTGTCGTCTCTTTGTTCTATGCTAATCCTGCAGGTGTTGTACAATTTGCATTCATTGATTGTGTTCGCCAAATAGAGCTTTCATTCTATGAAATAGATTGTAATGTTGTAGGTTTGTTTGATTTACATTTTGTTGGTATGTTTGATAAGAAAAGCTTCGGCCGAAAATAAAAGTGTAATGAACATGAGAAAATAGGTGGTCCAACCTTTGCTGACAAGTCCTGAAAATTAAGTATATTGATCTTAAATTCAGGTTATTTAAAATTGCTTTGCTTCTAACTTTTCCTTTTTCATTTTAAAAGCTTTTTAGACTGGATCAATTAAAATTATCAAGACCATGCAATTTGTTTTATGTTGGGAAAAGCTTCCACTGAGTCATAAAAAACTTTAAGACAACGAAACAATTTCTCTATAATTGCTCGTAATAAAATAAATGAAACTAAATCCGCAATAAATTGCAACATAAAAAAGAAAAACGTCCAGTCGTTTATCTGCAGTTTTTACAGAAATCCGTGTAACAACGAGATAACAAGAACGAGAACGAGAGAACAAGGGGCAGCCACCGTGAGTATTGCCAGGTCGTTACCACCGGTTTTTACTCCTACCAATCGTTAGCGGTTATGCGGTTCGCCGAAGAAAATAACTATTCGTAAGGAAAAGATGTGAATTTCACCGGAATAAGAGAGGCAAATTGAATATGAACTTTCGTTGTCGGCGAAATGTGCCGGGCGTAGTGTACATACCTGTACAGTAAAACAACTAGGCCTTTTTTGTGAAATCAAACGCTGGTGTAAGGGTGTTTTCAGATAACTGGCGTGTTTGGTTTTGGAAGCGCTTGTACGCACGTCTTCTGCCACATTTCGCAACTCGTACGTGAGCTTTGACGCGCTTAAAAAAGCTCGTATAATAAGCGCGAGCCGAGAGAGACGCTTCCTCGTGCGCCGCCCACTCCCTCGTCACAAATACCGGAATAAGGCTACCGCTATCTGTTATTCCCGCGTGTACGCGCGTTATATTTTTTGAAGAACAATATGATGCACGCGTGTAAGCTCGTAAGCCTATACGTGTTATAAGTTACGCTAGTCTGAAACCACTCTTAGGTTTGTTAAATAAACTACTATTATACATTTCACAAAGCAGATTAATCGTAACAAATTGTCTCGATGCGTCAGCCACGACTTACCGATCTGTTACGTACCTACCCGAAGCATGCTTGGTGTTGGGTGTGTGAGCTGATTCCGACCATTTGTTCGTAGTTGAATTACTGTATGTTAATTCTAATATGGCTACTGTGGTGCGGGTAATATGAGGTTCCGATGGAAAGTTATTGTCTGAGATATGCTATCAATGCTGATGAGATCTACGGTCAGTTTTGATGGGATTTGTGTACATGATTGATGTTGAATAGAATTGTATGTTTTGTTGAGCGAATGTTATTGTTCAATGTGACGTTGATTTCGAATATCATTGATATAGCAGCGGTGGCCCAGTGGTGGCAGCCCCGACTTACGAGCAGTAAGCCGTGGGTTCGAACCCAGGCATGCGCATTACTTTGTGTAATTTATTTCATCACCGCTGCTCTCAAAAACGGTGAAGGATTACATACATCGTGAGGAAACCGGCATGTCTTAGAACTAAAAATTCGAAAACCTGTGACATCTACCAACCCGCACTGGGCCCGCGTGGTAGATTAGGTACAGCCCAATCCCTCTCATAATGCCCTGGCCTGTGTTGATAGAGAATATCTTTTCCTTTTTTGTTTTCTCTTTTATCTGGCTGTCAGTTCTCGCCTGAGTAAATACTAACCAGAGGGTAATTTCATGGAGTAGGTAAGTACGTGAGTATGAACTAAATAAATCAAAATCATGCACCGAGTATATATCGTGTGTATTTAACTGGTTCCACTGAGTGATTTAGAAAATAATAATCATCCTTTACGTGTTTCACTTTCTAAATTATTTATGATTTACATTAAATACAGCTTATTGTTGCCATGCCGTATCGTTTTCATTGCAAATTCGTTATGATACAAATAATAATGACTTTCCATGCCATTCAATTTTATTTCTATTTAATTTCACGACTTTGCTTTTTGTTGCTAGCTATAAACTATAGTTAAGTTATTTATATGATCGGAGCATGCGGATTTTTATGTTTCATTGCTTATATGGAAAAGATTTTTTAAAATCTGTTTAAACAACATACACTGGTATTCGTAGTCATGAACTGAATTGAAGTCGGACTAATAGGCTAAGATCCCGGTATACAACAACGACCTTCACCGAGCTGGTTAATGGATGAAACTTATTTTATATTAAATTTAATATGTCAATAAATATATTGCATACGGATTGCCTAAAAAATTTCAGTGCAGGATATGATTAAGTAATTAACAATTTAAAAAAAAAATTTTTTTGATACATTTCACCGGTTTTGTTAATAAACAAATTCCATACCAACAAAAAGTATAAAGCCCATAAACTAGCAAACTTAGGTTGCCTTTTTTATTCATTAACCAGACCGGTGCAAGATACTAGTATCGATTTACCTGTTTATACCTGCCTACCCAAGAGATGTGACGGGAAAATAAAAGGCAACCTAACGTCTGCATATTCTATGGGCTTTATACTTTCGATTGGTATGGAATTTGTCTATTAACCAAACCGGTGAAATGTTTAAAAAAAAAATACTCACTGAATTTTTTTAGACAAACCCATATGCAAAATATTTATTAACATATAAAATTTAATATAAAATAAGTTTCATCCATTAACCTGCTCGGTAAGGTCGTTGTATAGCGGGATCCTATACTATAACCACGCCTACATTCCGCTCTGTTATAAATTGACATAAAAACCGTCTAATTTTCATCTGTAAATTTGAAGTACCTGAAAACTATTAATTATAAACATCTTTGACATTGATTAAAGTGACATATGACATCTTTAGTATTGATTGAAGCAGAATGCAACTATGGGTTTGACAAAGATAGCTAGCTAGATGAAGTACATACCTCACTCGAAGATCCGCCAATTGCGGCCAAGAAATTCTAGGAATACGATTTGGGAGGCGTTTTTTCAACTGTTGTCTTGGCAACAAAAGGTCAAAGTCGAGGATGTGTGACTACCTGAATTCACTTATTAAGTCTATTCCTGAGACAGATTTATTTAGTGACTCTAAAGCGAAATTTAAATCGAGAATCCTGGCATCCCTACGTGCTATCAAGTCTCCTGATCAAGTCAGTGGTCCGAAAAGTTAACTTCGTTTTGATCTGTTTTCCCTGGTCTACTACTGTTTTGTTTTCCGTTTTATTGTATGTATTGGATGTATTGTATGTTGTTTTTATATCGTGTCTCTTTGTAGTAGTTCATAAATAATCTGGCGTGTTTTTGTCAATGTTGTGTTTGCCCGTAATTGGCATATATATTAGAATATTACCATAAGACTCATATGTATCTATGTCCATATATGTGCTGTGGGTGAACCTAAATAAAAAAATAAAATAAAAAAATTTGTTAGATTTGGGAAGGCTCTTAGAGTATGATGGCGATAATGTCATTCTGGTCTTCAAAACTTAACGTATAAAGTGTTCAACAGTCCTGTGTCAATGTTTATATACCGAGGTATTTATTCATTTTATTCAACTTCAGAAAAAAGTTATTTCGTAACTAGAAATCCAATGCAATTTGTGACATATTTTAAGTGACAGCTGTTCAACATATATAAAAACAGATTAGGTAATAAATTAAGCTGTATTAAAACACTGCTCTTCCTTGTTCCAAATATCTTCGGGTTTCCTATGACAGTTTAAGTTATGGGGTCACGTTACTGATTGCTCTCTTAACCGATAATAAAACCCCTTTTACGAGCAAATCAATTAAGCATTTATTGACCGTATAAATGCCGCGGTAAAGTTTAATAGGTTAACCCGTTCGTGATGTTGGCACCGACCCATAGACACATGTAACTTTATTTATTTATTTAACAATTGATGTACACACTAAATACAGAAAAGAAGAGAGGAACAGAAATATAGGTACAAAGGTGATGCTTTTTTCTAAATAAATCTTTTCCAGGATACCTGCGAAAAGAAAAACTAAAAAAAAACATAGACAAGATATAGTGTGTCATTGTGTTGTTCCATGAAGAATTGTTTTTCCTTCATCAAAAGTAATAACAGCCGAACGGGCCGATCTTTTAGGTTAAGCCGTGCTTGCCGACCTTGGTCCGTGGATGGGTGACCATAAATACATACCGAGTTTCCTCTGTGCCACGGAAATCACGTTAAGCCGTTGGTCCCGGCTGTCATTTGTAGATCTTTGACAGTCGTTACGAGTAGTCAGAAGCCGAAAGTGTGACTTCCAGTCTTAATAAGGGGTATCGTATTACCCAGTTACTTACGGGTTATGGAGGTCAGATAGGCAGTCACTTCATGTAAAATACTGGTACTCAGCTGCATCCGGTTAGACTGGAAGCCAACCTCAAGATAGTTTGGGAAATGGCTAGGCAGATGATGTTTTTATTTTAACCTATTTAGGTATCTCACGTTACTCTTAGTCAAGTAATCAATTCAACATTGTCACTAGACACTAGCAAATCGCCCGTACATACGAAAAAGGAAAAATGTACTGTCTCAAAAAGTACCCACGCAAAGTTAATAAAATTCTTATGAGCCACCGCGCGAGCTTCCTCTACCGAATGAAAAAAGAATCAGCTAAATTGCAGCAGTAATCACGGAGAAATAGGTGTACAATACATGAAAAAAAGAAGGTGCTGGTCCCATACATAACCATATCCTTTTTAAGAAGTCGGTTAAATAGTAACTTTCGCTCTCTCAACGCTGGAATAGCCATTTGGCTTTTAGGCTATTACTATAGACAATGATTCTATTTTTGATTAATCGCCAGTCGCCACCAATCGATTGGTTATGATTGAATTTCAGTACTTCCGTTGTTTCGTTTAAAACAATCGCTTAGGAAAGTGTGTCGCTGATTTGTTTGTGAAACAAATAGTTTTTACATGGATCATTTGGTAAAATAATGATATACCGTAGATCCGTTTACCTCGGAAATAAAGCTAAAAGAAATGATCCATAGTTACTCACGTAGAAAATAGCGTATCTATTTGGGATTTTCTAGCTCTATGGTGGATTAATCGCAGGCTCTCCATTGTCAAAACGTATCATACACATAATTAGCCAATACTAATACCAATTGGCATAAATGCTGGAGTGGAGACCGGATGGGACGGAGTAATGTGGGAAGACGATCTCATTAAAGTGGCCGCAAGAAACTGGATTGCCATGACACAAAACCGCCAAAAGTAGAGAGATTTGGTCTACACTCAGCATTGAGTTCCCAAAGGTTCAAGAAAAAGAAAAAGAATTCCAATTGCTGGGTCACAGGCATCTTCTCTGCTGAGAAGGAGTGGACCTGATTCCACCATGCATATCCATTGCAGATTGGTAAATGTCACATGACATTTCGAATGTTTGGACATGTTGTTTGGATTAAAAAGTTAATTCTAGGAAAATTGCATTTTCTTAAACCAATTTTTTCATGTATCGGCCTCACCCAACCCGAGTTTCTGTTCTAATCTCTGTCACTTAAATTTTAAAGGGTATCATTTAAGCTAACACCAATTTAATTAGTTTTGTGTTTCTTAAATAATAGGGTTTGTCCTCAAAATAGTAGATCTGTCACCAAAATGTAGTCACCAAACAATGCAAAATCAGTTCCACAATAAATCACCTAAAATCCTGAGATATAAGGTCTAGTACCAAATAAATGTTTTTGTATGTATTATAATAGGTGTGTCCTAATAAGTATTTAAGCAAACTAATTTAAAGAGATCACCAATAAATCATATTATGTTACTAGAAAAACTAAGGCGTTGTCGACGTAGCCCCGCTACGCGGGGCTCCTATTTCTGTCTGCAGGGTTTACAGTAACCTAACACGAAGGGGATGTCGGGGTCTTAGTTCGCTCGCTCCGCTCGCTCACTAGACCCCGCCATCCTCTTCGAACCTAACCTGTCCGAGTCGGTGTGCCCAATGACTCGTATAAAGCATTTCTTCATAGAAATAAGGAACTGATCTATTTATTTGGTGACAGATCTACCATTCCGAGCACAAAGCTATTATTTAAGTAATAAAACTATTATTATAAGAACGAAGTTTATATTCATCTAATGCACTACAATTTTATTGGTAATCCATCTCTTATTTTACACATGTATCAACATTTATTTGATAATTCATACCTGGGAACACTTTTTGTTTATCTGAGAACGAAAATATTTCGTGGCGATAGATCTATTTACTAAGTGATACAACTTTGATGACAAATATAAATTCTGGTGACAAGAAATATAGTTCCCAATTTTAAATGGTTTTGGAAATGCATTACCTAACTAAATGTTAATACGTTCGTGGACCGCCGAGTGAACTGTCAAAATCAATTCGAAGTTCAAACGATCGCAGTGTTGACACGTTTGTTATTTAGTTAAGTTTAAGCAGTATTGACAGCGATCTGAGCGCGTATTCACTTTCACATTTCATTTGATATTTTTTACAGGTACTACTATTCTCATGCTCTAAATCTCAAACCAGTGAAAATTTTTCCAAAACTTTTATTTGCTGGTCGTCCAGGATATGATCCTTTTGCGGTAGGAGGTTTCTTTAAGGAGAGTCTATCTCCTGTATCACTCTTAGGTTTTCTTTTATTCTTATTCAAATTGCTAATTTAATAAATATTTGCAATTCAAATTTATTTTACTCGGAAGTCCATAGAACGGATTACAGCAGCTTCATAGAAAAACCAAGAAACTTTATAAAAAGAACTAAACTCCTTTATACGCTTCAACCATTTCTTTATAAAAGTCGTAACTAACATCATTATAAGAAAGTCTGGTGTAAAAATCAAAGCGTAAACTATGCCCTGTTTGAACTGAGTTGCGCCGTCAATGAGACAGGACACTTGAATGGGGCACGGAGTACTTTTTAATAGCTTTGACTATTAAACTGTCTTCGTCATCTACTGGAGACGACAGGTCTGCTGGTTCTCACCTTCCACTGTTACCGTGTTTGGTAGGGTCGCCAATTCACCAGTTGGTTGATTCAGGACATATTGAAATAGGTAATGAATTTTGAAAATTCGATTTGAGGGTATTAATTAGAACTTTAACAGCGGTATAAAGTATCACAGGCTGGTAAACTACTTTGAACTGCACAGTTTTACTTGTTTTTTCATCTTTTTGTTGTTGTTTATGTTCAACCTCTTCAATCTAGCTACTTTCAGCTACTTGAACAGTCAAACCATTAAAAAAACATTGCATCCGTTCCCATATACACACATCAAAAGTGTCTAGGGATCAAGCATTTTTATGCGGATTTCTTGAGATTGAGATGTGGCTTTGTAATAAATTTATGATTTTATAAATTTATATGGATCCTTTTTGGTGCATTTCATAATTTGAATCAGGAACTGTGAATCAAATTCGAGTAAAAGATGAAAATCAGCTGTCAATATTTTCCCTATAAAAACATACAACGCATTGAAGACATTATTAGTGCTACTGTTTCCCTACTACTGATTAAAACCAACGTTATTATGGAGCGGCGACGTCATTTAAGCAGGGAAGAAATGCTCAGAGCCGTGGGAATGATAGAAGCTGGTTCCCGGCAACGTACTGTGGCTTTAGCTCTGAATACAAGTCAGAGTGTTATCAGTCGACTTTGGACACGTTACCGAAGCACTGGTACCGTGGCTGAGCGCCATGGAGGACGGTATCGCTGCACCACACGGAGACAAGACCGATACATTCAAATCTTAACTCGAAGAGCTCCAACAATAACCGCCATGATGTTAGCCGTGAGGCTTCATCACTCTTCAGGGAACTTAATTAGCGACCAAACAGTCAGAAACCGCTTGCATGAAGTGAACCTTCATTCCCGAAGACCGCTACGGGTACCACCTATAGCAATGCACAATCGTAGGATTCGATATCAATGGGCTCTTGAACACAGAAATTGGGCAGAAGAACAATGGCGTTTCGTGTGCTTTTCTGATGAGTCTCGTTTTGGTATGAGACCGGATACAAGACGTATACGACACTGGAGAACCCCTGGACGCCAACAGCGATTAAAATCCTGCCAGGAAGTCCATCCTTATAGTGGTGGAACCATCATGGTATGGGCGGGTATTTGGATCGGCGGAAGAACTGAGTTGATTTGGATCAGAGGCAACCTCAACGCTCAAATTTATGCTGAGACGATTGTTTCAGACGTCATCGTTCCTCTACAAGTGCAAATCGGTCCCTTATTTCAGTTAATGCATGATAATGCACGACCGCACACCGCAAGAGTTGTAAGACAGACTCTCGCCGCAGCTAACATCAATGTCCTGCCCTGGCCTGCTCAGTCGCCAGACTTGAACCCGATTGAGCATGCATGGGATATGCTACAGAGAAGAGCTCTGCCGAATATGGAGGGTATCCAGTCGCAAGAAGACCTTTTTTTGTTGTTGCAACGAACATGGGCGGCCATTCCACAGCGTGATTTGGATGAACTCATTTTGAGTATGCCAAACCGATGTTCTTGTGTTGTTAGTGTTCGCGGTAGAAACACGGATTATTAATTGTTTAAGTTACCCAATAAAATTTTAAAGAAAACTGTTATTTCAGTATTTTTTTCGAACTTTAATGTTAGTGGTTCAAATGTCAAAAATCCCTTTATTAGAAAATGGCAAATTTCTTTATTAATGCAAAGGTGACTTGGTTTATCGTTACTGTGACAAACGAAAACACTTTATTTGATGAATCCTTAAAGAAAATTTTAATTAATATCAATCAGGAGAAAAGTTATTGCAAAAATATATGTTGATCCCTAGACACTTTTGATGTGTGTATTTATGAGCTTAACAACAAATTATTTTTCACTTCAGTAGCTCAAACATGTAGGTTTTGCTGCCTGAAATCAGTGAGCAAAATGCGATTTTGCTCACTGAGTGAGACAAAGTAACTTTTTAATTATTTTTTTAGAAAGCCGCGAATATCTTATTCAAACTTGGATTAATCATACAATTCGAAACATTTACACTCTATCTCTTTCCCGCCATTAGAAAGAGAGAGAGTTCCTATTTTGAATTCGACCTCAAAGACAAACACGTTCGGAATTTCGTTCTAACTAAAGAAATTTTGCAAAAAGATAATTATGTCTTTTAATGTAATTTATTGAATTTTTAACTTATTGTTGTATTTAAACGAAAATAAGTTTTTACTGCATATAAAACTAATACTTAACCTGTAAATATTTATTTCTAGTTCAAATAATGTTACGTAATATGTTTTGAATAATAAAATATCATGGGTGCTATTTCGGAACACGCCATAATTTAAATAAAAGAGCAGGAATAAAATTTCGTGGCTGGCGTAAAGAGTTGAATAAGTTAGAAAAATATTAAAATAATCGTAAAATATGAGTGAAACTAGCGACGAGAACAGTACCTCTACCTACAATGTTAATTATTTTGATTCACGATAAATAGTTATTTCAATCTATTCCTGTTTATTATTTTATCTCCTAAAGTGTTCTCGCTGCTGAAGTGAAAAGTTGTATGTGCTACACGAGACCAAAGTTATTTGCATCTCGTGTCTTTGAATCCCTCGCTGCACTCAGGATTCTCTCTCTAACCAAGAATCACTCGCTACGCTCGTGATTCAAATAAATCCAAATAATTTTGAATCCTTCGCTTACTCGGGATTCAAAATCAACACTCGCGGCAAAAACCAACTTTGCTCTCTTGTTGCACAAATAACTATTGGCTACCGATAGATATATGTATACGTAGCCGCCATCTCTCCATCATCCGTAGTCCCCATCATGTGGCTAGTGGTTATGTGGATCCGTGGCAATAGTTCCTGTCCTTTCATAGATATTTTACCTGTGGCAGTAACAATTCAACAAAAATCATATATTAACGGTAATAATTAATATTGTAATTTTGATAGACTGATCAGTGGCAACGAATCAATAGCATCCAATGCGGATAATCATCTCTTTGATTTTGACAGTGATGCAGAATCAAAAGTAACACAAGCAATATATACAGAAATATCCATCGTACCAAAAAAGCTGTGTCATCCTAACCCATACAGTTTATTTTACAAAGAGGAGGCCCAGTATTGTTGATAGAATGAGGAGGGAAGGAGTGAGAGTTCTATTCAAACATCGCCATTGTTTCTCTCGTGTTTAAAAATGGAACGTCCTTTCAATTTGACTTGACGTTGTCATGGGAACGAAACGTCAGCTGTCAACCTGACAGAATGAATATCGTCTTAAAAATAATTTTAAAAAAAGTTGCTTTCTCATAAATGAAAAAGATTGTAGTGTACCTAAGCTAAATCAACGTCAGAGGTAAAAGTAATAAAATAAAGTCGGTTAAAATATCATAGTTTTTTCCTGTTGATAACAGATTTGTCTGTGTGATGAATATGATGAATTGTACGGTCTCGAATGGCTAAACATTAACACAAATTAGAGTTTAACGTTAAAGTTAATGAAGAAACATTTTTTTTCTTTGTATCTGAGCACTCTCTTGGTTAAACAGTCATTTGTTTTGTTAGCTAACGTTTTGAAAAGAAATAATTAATTTGGGTCGAGTTATTTCTATGTATTTTTATTATATTTAACTTGCGTTGCCCTTTGACGTGGGCTTAATTACACTAACGTGTGTGTTTTTAATGAAAGATGTTTTGGGTCGGACCATCCATTGAGGATGCAAAACGGTAATTTTAGTGCCACAGTCGTACATTACAGATACGAAAATGCTTATTTAGACTTCATTTGAATTACCCAGTTGGCATTTAGACTAACGACCGCGAGTATATCGTGCTGTCCTCTCTATTAACGTACAATTTTCTACTTTATTAGGACATATCCACCCACCAAGTGTAATAGGCTCCTCATATTTGGAACACGGCTAGCCATTAAACACAGTGCCGACTAGACCGCGTGGTTTCCTTTTACGATTGTTACCTAGAAATAGTACGTTTGAAGGTAACTTAACATTTGACTAAATTAATGTTTTTTCTTGATTTTATTCGGATTTGTTCTAATTAAGGTTTTAAGGAAAACCGAAAAATCGGAACTGTTTTCCGATTTTTCGGTTTTCACACAAACAAATTCACAATAAAAAAAATAAAAAATTAGGTTTAATAATTGGTTTGGTTTTGGTTTGGGGTAATTTAAATTAGGTTTTCGGTACAAATTCCCTCAATGCTGTCTTGGCGGTGGGTTATTTAAATGCTATGTTCCAGAGCCAGTATCACCCACTTTTCCATCACAGTTTCATAAGTTTTCTTTCGGTCTTCCGCAGTTCTCCTTTTAATTTTTCAATTCAGTTTTTAGAGGTTTTTGCTAATTATCTTTAAAATATTTTTAACCCCAATGTTAAAGCAAAATATCGATACTACCAGTACTAGCCTAATGGACACCTGTCGTCGGCATTTGTCGGCTTTCATCGGTGGGTCGTGCGCACGCGTCGACGATAAGCCGGCGCACGCGGCGCGCCCGGTGCGTACACAGTATCGTCGCGTGGGAAACGCATTATGCCTTCTAATGGCACTTTGTACGCGTAAAGATTCAATCATTTTGATCAAGTATTAGTAGTAGCTTTTTAAGAAAAGTGTTACAGGGTAAGGTTATGTAGGTGGAAAATGGTATTGGGTAGGTATTATTTATATGATATATATTACTCTTTGCTTCGCTTGTGGTTTTGTCTATGCTCTGTTTTGGGTATGCATGCAGCATCTTTGAACATAGAACAAGAAGAATGAGGTACGACGACTTACAGTTTCGCGTATGCGTTTTTGTAGTCATAGAAGTTAGACTGTAAGTAAGAAAACATTCTTATAATTAAAAGTTGTAATTTACCATTTTATGACTGTTAATCCATTAGTTACTAATTTGGAAAGATCATGGAGAAAACAAACGCAACTTTAAGCTAACTTATAATCTTGCCTGTATTTCTCGAAGGGTTAACCAGTGGTGTGCATCCACACATTTCGCCAGCTCTGTTTTAAGTTCTAATAGGGAGCGAGCCCATTGCCATCGACCGGACCCAAATCCAAACTTCGGGTTAGTATTAAGAAACATCATCATCTTCATGCCCTTGTCCCATAATATTTGGGGTCGACGCAACACGTTTTTCTCCTCCATTCTCCTTTCACTCGTCATGTTATCATTGACTCCTTTTTCCTTCATATAACTTTTCACACAGAAAAATTGGATGGATTATCCAACTTTTCTTTGGTCTTCCTCTCCCTCTCCATCCATCCACATTTATATTCATCACACTTTCAGTCAAATGTGTTCCATCCCTCCTCATCACATGTCCATATTAAGAAACACCAAAACTCAATTAGACTGTACCCGACTTTGCCTGTGGTATTAACATGGAAAACTATAAATAAAACTAATGTTACGATTACCTTACCGGGGCACCGGGCACACCAACTTTATTTACCTTGCGCCGGCGCATGCTGAGCGTCGTATAACATTGTTTATCCTTCACGTAAGGTTTTTTCCTAAATATAGACATGTTGGAAGCGTTCACATTATCTATACAAACCGAGGAAGTTTTAGGTAAACATGAAGTTCTGTGAAAGCAGCGCAAGCGCACGATGAAAGGGATGTGTTTGTAAACGATGCTGCAACCGAAGAGAGTGCGACTTCCGAACTTTGAAACGAAACATTTTTGAAACTGCTTTGAGGATGGCCAGATGTTTTGGCTTCCGCGTTGTCCTATTTTTTTGGAAGATTTTTGTATTACGCAGTGAAATTGCGTAACATAAGTTTTTGTTCTTAGGTGCTTTCTAAACTGACTGCATAACACACGACATAACATCACGGCTGTAATCCCCGAAGGGTTAGGCAGGGGCTTCCCTAATAGTACATCCATATTTCACCAGATAAGTTTAAGTCCCATCTATAGGGGGCTAGCCCATTGTCAACCGGGCACAAATCCAGACTCCGTGGCTGCTACTGAGAAATTCCAGTAGGAAAACCTAATAACACTTTGCCCGATCTGGGAATTGAACCGAGGAGCCCATGCACATGCTCAATGCTCTCCATGCTCGGTACAATGTACCTATACCTAAACTAAAAACTTCTAAAGTACTATAACAACATACATTTATTTTCAGGCAACTTTCGCACGTAGATATACCTATACCTTATAGACTAACATACTTACGGTTAAATACAATTTGTGTTAGTAAATATAAACCTTAAAACTACATAATTTAGTAACACTTCACTTGTGCACTATATCACTGTGCGTTCATGTGGCACTTGCCCGCGGAAGCGACGGAACACCACTCCTTACGTACCCCTAACCCAGAGTTAAGAAAATGATTCACCAAGAGGTATTCGAGATTATCTCTAGTTCGAGATTGTGACGAAGGAGCACATACCTATTTTGCATTTTTTTTGGAACTGTAGATACTGTCATGCGTATTGAGTGAGGAATGTTATGAAAGAAAAAGGAGTAAATGAAGCCGTGACGTCAGACAGGGGAGGGTGGAAGAAGAAAACGTGTTGCACCGACCCCAAATAGAATGGGATAAGGACAGGAAGATGATGATGATGAAGTAGACGCTGTGTTGCCATTTCGTTAAGTGACCAACACTAATTTCACACTTCAATTTCCAACCCTAAATAAAATACATGGACAACATGATGGATGCCCCGTTATATGCTATGCTATGCTACAAATATCCTTTTTGTGAAGAATATTTTTAAGCTCTAGAGAAAACTGAAAAACTAACATAGCTACATAGGTTGATAAAACCTTCATTGGAGTGGGATGGGAGCTGTTTGTCTACGGTCTCGTCTGATAGCAAGCAACGACGTAATTCAAGATAGAGCATACTTGTCTATGCCCAGACCTATAACATACTTTTTTACTTTTACCTCAAGATCGCCTGGGTTCTTGAGAAAAACGGACGCAGTAAATCTATTTTATTTGGCCTGAGGAGAAAGCTTTATATTTTTTTATTTTTGCGTCTACGTCTAGGACATAAAATGTCTATTGGCATTGTATTTTTATAAGCCATTTAATTCATCACAGTTTTATATGTACATATATTGCAATCTATAAAAATGCACGCGTAGGCGTATTTTTTCACCCATTTAATTAAACACCAATTCTGTTGTAAATCGTCTAGTTTGCGGTAATTTTGACCTGAATGTAGTTCTCACCCTCTAGCCTGTACTAGTTCCAAATGTGGCTGTTTTTGGCCACATGACATTAAGTTTGACTGTTACATGAGTAACTTATCAGGGTAACATTTGCATAGCCATGATTTTCTGAAACGCAATATCGTGGGTACTAACGCCCCGATACACGACCTCTGGCTATTCGACTAGCGACTTAACTTGCGTCAGCAAACATGTGCGTGTCTCGGTTGTTTTCTTCGCGGGAGTATGAAGGTTCGATTTAGATTGTTCAAGTGTTTAGCGAAGTAGATAAGTACGCACTATATTTATTTACTTCGCTTAACACGTACTCACTGTTCATACCAAGGACAGTGGTGTAAACCAATCGTGCAGAAGTGAGTCACTGCAGTGAGTCTCTGTCTAGGTGCTCGCCACTCGCCACTGTACTTGTAGTCGCTACTAGCCACTCACCGCTGTGTTTTTAGTCACTGAATAACGCCTAAAAGTACAGTGGCTAGTAGCGACTTACATTGGTCGACGACAGTGGAGAGTACCACTGTTCTCGACCAATGTAAATCGCGCTTTACAGGCGGGTCGCTTGAGCGCTTATCTCGTGGCCAAGCGTCTACGGCGCGAAGCGTATCGCGTAGCACTTTCATTTAACCGGGTGAAGTCCGTATTTCATATAATACAGCCATTATAATTATTATTTGAGTTAGTCACTAAACTTTCTCTTGTTTGTGTATTTAATAACGGCTTACAAACGATGTCTTGTCTGACTCATCATCGACTAGCTTAAAGTATTGATTATAAGAAAACAGGACTTTATTATGTTTTATCGAAATATTTTGTATGTAGTAAATTCCTTGATTTCATAGTGTATTCGTGGTTATTCAAATATACTATTGTCAAGGCAATAATATTTGAGACTATTTTTTGCTCGTGTCTTCGCTTCCGTTTTGTAATGATATTAACCCACGAGAACGTTTTAAATGTAGTCATGCCTTATGACTACATTTAAAACGTACTTGGGGATACTGTAGCTTCCCGTTAGTGAAAGAATTTTTGGAATCGGATCTGTGGTTCCGAAGATTACCCTCAACATAACTTACAACCCCTCTTTATAATATTAGCATAGATAATTTCTTTTGAATATGTAGATCCTCACATGTCTTCTCTTTTCAGCTCTGAAAAGAATATTAATGTTTGTCGTTAATTCATTTTTCTAACTTAGTTTTAAATTTTAATATTAATAAAATCCATTTTAAATTCCACATTTATAAATATAAAAAATCGGGAACAGGGTCCATACTACCGGGCGGCGCGGCGGTGGTCAGCGTTCCGGAGAAATGAACCTCCTAACAATACGAGCTGTGTCTACGAGGTTCTCGTCATGCGGAACCTCGTGAAATTAACATATTAATGTCTTTATTAAAAGAACTAGGCAGGCTATCCTATCTGAAGTTTTGTACACATCCGAGATATTTGAACAGGAGAGCATTACTGTGCTGAAGTAATCGGTTATAGTAATAACTACTGCCTGTCTGACTGTCTTGCTGGTCAGTTGTCGCAAGCGCTTTTGCTGACCATGAGATCCTGGATACGAGTCCCAGGTTGGGAATAGTGTTATTGGGTTATTCCACCAGGTATTTCTCCGTATGAATTAGTGCCCGGTTTATCACAATAGGTTGGTTCGATATTAGGTATATGATACTGAAACATAATTGGCCAAATGTGGGAGCAGCCGTGTAGGTACGAGAGATATACCTCTGCCTTCCATACGGGGATTGCAGGAGTAATTTTAAACTGTATAATAAATTAGTTATTATCTTATAATTACCTGACAGAAATAAATAATAACAGACGTCCTGTTACACTCTATAACTTAAACTTACACTGTATGACGGAACGGTTGGCATAGTGGCTGTGCAATCGACTGCTGCGCTGCGTGTCGCTGGTTCGATCCCCGCACGGAACAAATATTTGTATGGCCTACAGATTGTTGATCCGGGTCTGGCTGTTTGTGTATGTGAGTTTTAATGTTTGTAATCGCACCCACGATATAGGAGCAATTCCTAGTATGGGGAAACGTTTTAAAAAAAAGACTGTCACTTACGGGATATCTCCGTGGTTTTCAATTTTTGTGAGCTCCCTATATTTTGACTTTGTAACTTTGTATCCTATATATAACTCCATAATAACTAAGTTGTACAATACTCGAAAACGTAGTTTGATAACGTGCGTCACAAACGGTAACGTTGTGACGTCAAAAGCTAATCTGTAATTATTCTCTCCATAAAGGTTTTATACAAAAGTATAGCTATAGTTCTTTATGGTCAGACTGAAAACTAGATAGGGTCAGTGCGTAGTGCGTAGGCCTTGACGCTGGCGTAGCCTTAGCTACGGAAAACCACTCTTTCAGTATCGTAGATGACTAACGAATTAGTAAGAAAGGATAGCTTTCAATAGTAAGTCTTACAGTTTAAATATAAGCTAAAGTGTGTGGGACCTTACACTCAAGGCCTCATAGGATAGTCCGGTTAAGCAGACGACAACCTGTTAGGTTGAACTGCGAGATGCCATACAAACAAAAAAAAAAAACTCAAAGTGAGGTCGAGCTGCCAATAAATTGAAGTAATAATTTCTTCGCATGGTTGTCGTGTCCCAAATCTATGTATCGAATTTCGTCGATGAAGATGTCTTTTTTTGTTTACAGCCATTTGTAATAATATAGGCTGTTTCAAGTCAGGTATCGGATTACTGTCCGTCATCATATCTCCTGTCAACAATGACAATGACGACGTATTTTGCACAACTTTCTAACTCAACTGTTTCATATCATTCATCATCTATCTTTATCGTAACCAAAACCTGTTCCTAACATCATCTGTTGTCACCGATCATCTGGTTCAGCCGCCATATGTCACGGGGATCTGGACGAAAAAAAAAACAAAAACAAGGTGCGGAAGTGGCGGCTCGCGCATGCCCGCTGCGCGGTTCGTTTTGACGCGCGGGCGGAGGGTGGCAGCATCGACTTAAGCAAGGGAACAAGCCCGCGCGCGCCAGTCAGCTGACGAACCTCGTCACGAACGCACGTCTCTCCACGCTCCTACCGCGCCGGTTTCAGTGTCCGCACTCTCGTGTGATAAAAACCCCTCGTGTTTTAAACAACAATGGCCACCTACGCTCAGTTCAAGCATGTCGAGCTCTACAAAATCGGGCACGGAAAGAACAGGTAAGAGTTTTCTTTCAGTACCCGCAAGGATGCTGCAGCTGAATTTTCAGTTTCATCTTTGTTCTAAAGGTCAAGGGTTGAATTTTGGGGTTTAAATGTTTTAGTAGTTCGTTTCTAATTATTATTTGAACTTCGAAAAATACTCATCATGTCATTTATCATACGTATTTTTTTTTACGTATGTTCGTTATGGTAAATCATTTTATACGCACTTCCTTCCTGAAGCGCAGTAGCTCGGATTTAAATATTGACTGCATAAGAATCAAATACCTACTGAAAATAACATCAAACACTGAAAAATCATATTCCAAAGGAATCGTACACTGTGAAATAAATTACCATAAAATCAACCCAAATCCTGCGCTTTGTCTCTTATTTATTAACATTTTACTATCATTACCTTCAACATTGATAAATAATACAACCACTATTATCAAAATTAATTTATTCAGTCGTTAGTGTTAAATTTAATTATTTTTATCTTTCCCCGACATCGGAAAATGTGATTTTCACGCAGTGCGTTGAACTCTGCACGCTGGTGTAATGCGGAGGTCGCCTTAAGTCCGATCACAGCAGGCTTTACTTTATTTCTGTTATAAGCCGGGGTTTTTGATCCATATCTTAGAAACTAGAAGATATTCCCGTACTTTTACTTGATATTTTCTGGAATTTTCTTGCGATACTGCGTGAGTTTTCGGTGATAGAGTAATTCTACACAAAGTAACATCAACGTTTGAGGTCACAGAAATTCAGAAATTAATATTCTTCTAGATGCCTAATATATAATTGGGAAGCGAGTAGAGTGCGTAAAAAATTTTGTCATACGTAAAAAAGTATTAAAACACGATTCAGCAAGCTAATTTTTAAGATGCAAGAAATATGCACATAAAATGCATGGATTGGATTGATATTGTTTGTTATAATTATCTGCCGCAAGATGTGCTCGCAGTAACAGTAGTTTAACTACCGTTTTGACTTTAATATCTCGAATTGCGGATATTTTTTTTACGATCAGTTTATTCCCACATTTCGCCCAATGTTTTATGACGGAATCGCACAACAGTTACGTTGATATAAAAATGTGTAGATTTGAACATGCGAAGTGGCAGTAGGAGGCGAAACACGCAACTTTTACACTGCGTGCCTAATCTCTCGCACCTAGATTTTTGTAAACGGCAACCGTCTGGTTGGGCGCAAATCCAACGCTGGTAAAATGGGTCATGCGGGAATTAGGCTTGCATGCAAAGGGTTAACTTGGGGGTAAATTATTATTCGCAGCAAGTTTTCATGTTATTTGAATAGTTAATTTATACTTGATACTTTGTACATATGTACCTAAGTCCAGATAAAATCATTAGACAAAGGTTATCGCGTAAGTAAATAACTTCTAGGAATATGACAATAAATTAAAGTTTATTTAAACTTGCTACTACAACTGAAAACATAGGCATTCAAATCAAATCAAATCAAAATATATTTTTTTACATAGGCCTACAGGGGCACTTATAAAACGTCGGCAAAAAGGTGCTCGGTTCGGGTTGATCGTTTCCTATGGAGAAGAACCGGCAAGAAACTCCATGGTTACTCTTTTAAAATCATTTGGTTTTACAATATTTCTGTTACAGCATTAGTACTAAAGTATGGGAGGACATCGTAGGCCTGACAATAAGTCGTTGCTTACTACATTGTCCAAATACCGACAACCAGTCCAATATTACGTATACTATATTACAATTTTAGGATATAAAACAAGTATAATATTTAAGAGAATGTAATTAATAACCCAAAAATCTTCTTTTTAAAATAATTTGAGGAATAAGCTCGTTTCAGTCCAATTTCTTATTCGCCGCTAGAATCAAATCCTACAATTGAAAATAACACACTCTAAGACAACCTTACCTTAAAGTTGTTTCACGTAAAAGCTTTCGAAAGAAGTGTAAATTAAAATCCATTTGCATGTGTTTACAGTAATTATATTACACTTAATGTGCCTGCTAATTAATTTATGAGTCTTGTAACTTGCTCCGTTGTTTATTTTATCGTCGTATTATTGCGACATGCAACATTGCCAAGCAACACATTTACAGAATGTCAGTGCTCTGACATTCTGTAAATGACCATACAAAATTGAGTCTTGAAAACACCAAAGTTATCGTTTTATGCAAGTGACAGTAACTATAGTCAACCACCAAAAATCAATAAAATTGCTGTCAAATTGTGATTACCTTAGTTATCTAAATAATTTAGCTTTGACCAGAAATCTTATTCCAGTAACTGACTTTGACTACTTTAATACTCGACCAAATGTAAACGCGCCTCCACAGAGCAGGCTCTCTTCTACATTGCATATATTCCATGCCAGTTATCAGTGAACCAGTTAGTGCAATTGATTATCGTTCTTAATTAAAACGCGCCTCTCATGCGCTCCCGATCGATCCTCAGCCCTTGAGCATGATTTATGGTTTAGAGATTTAATGCAAGCATAAAATCTGAACTTTCTTTCTTGGTTATGGTATGATATAAATCGGATGATGGAGTGTATGTCGAATTAAAGTAGCAACTGAGAAAAATGGTACTCATCATTTATATAATCCGAATGTTAAATAAATAACTTTTAGTGACGATTTTTAGCATTTAAGATGAGAGCCGTAACCGAAAACAATGCTGTAAATTTATCAGTTTTAGATAGGGAAAGATTAGAGGCATTTCCAGTAAGAATAAAATATAACATCGTGGTCTAGTTCTATCACCGCGTAGTTACGAAAAGCCAAAAATTTACTTACGCAGTTGCGTAAGTAAATTTTTGGCTTTTCGTCTTGCAATCGGATCGATCAATTGGAATCGGAAAAAGCTTTGTTTCAGCCAATCAGAAACAAGCCATGTTATCTAACTGGAAGTGAACACAAATAAAAAAATGGTTTTGTACTGTTACCCAGGTTTGATTTTGCAGTGATTCTCCTGTAAAGTTGTTATTTTTACTTACATGGTTAACACCATGTAAGTAAAAATAACTGCTTCAGCGACAATACGAGTAAGTTCAAAAACTACATCAATAAAATCCCATTACATGAAAGCCAGTTGTAACCCCAAAATGAAAGCTGGCAGGGGTTTCCAAATACAGTAATATGGTGTGGTGTAGGCGAAGGCTACGGTGGCCAGCGTCGCGTGCCGCCGGCCGCCATTAACATATCCATAGGAAGTGTGTGATTACTCGCGACGGACAGACAAACGCACAGCCCGACTGGACACGGAATGAGCAGAGACAGAAGGCTTAAGTATTTCTTTATATGGGTAAAACGGTGGCAATACTGGTATTCAAATGGCTTCGCGAGAAGAAGTACACGATAGAAAGAAGTAGAAAGAATGGGAGAGGCCTTTGCCTACATGAACTAATAAAACAAATAAAAAACGGTGGTCTAGCTCTAGAACTCCTAGTTAAAAAGATTGATACTATTTAAGACAGATTTGGCGACAAATATCCGAGGAATCATTTGGATTATTGTCAATTTTAATACTACAAATACTGCCAGACGTTTCTTTTATTTAAGTGATAAATTTATCTGTTTGTTAAGTCTTTTTAGACAGTAACTAGCTCCTATCTTTGTTGGTACCTACCTAGTAAATAATTTTAAAATAAATAAGTTTACCAAAGGGGCCATAGAGCAGATCATTTCATATTCTGTAGTGACCGTTTACAACCCGATTATGTCATACTAAAGACAACGAAATAATATAAAATTAAGTACTCTCGATCCACTGTATTTCAGCGAAGTTTTTAAAGCTGTACTTACTTATTTTTTCATGTCCGTTCGCTTGATATTCGCGATGGTATCGTTTGGCCTTCTGTTATTCATGCTTTTCCAGTTCATTTGCCAGAATTTGCTATATTATAAGGCCGAGGGCTTTCGGGGCTGTTCCGACCTTGGCTCACCCCATAAATATTATTATAGGATTAACCTCATTTGAATTTACGTCTGATGAAGTACGAGGAATTATAGGCTGAGGTAAAGGTTTAGAGAAAGTTTTATTGGGTCATAGAATCTATTTGTAGAATCGTAGCCAATGCGATGAGAATAAGACCATCCTTTAGGAAAAGTGTGATGGACCATAAATAAGTTAGTACTTGTAAACTGAAAATATATCATACAAGGATATCTATTTTAAACGCGTACGTGTTACGTATAAACTTGGTAAGTACCGAACTTAATAATACCCATTCAATTACCAATAAAATTCCAGATTTATTATTATACGTAAATGTCATAATAAGGAAGGATAAAATTACAAAGTAACAGCACACAATGGCGGTAATAATGTTTGTCTATGGCTCATATTTATCCTCAACGAGTTTGCTAACTCTATAGTTATCCCATGAAAAGTGTCGAGGTACTAGGCATTCATAAATTACAAGGGGTAGGTAAAATGTCGGTGGACCATGCTAATGGCTAAGCGACACATATTTATTGAGTTGAGTCTCGGTATGTGTCGTTAATCAAACCCTGAAGGGTGGAATGCACATGTGGATGTAGTTAGCGTTTCTATGCTCAATAGACAAGTATTTTAAGACCAGGGGTAAGTGTGAGGAGGTATTTACTGTGAGGAATCTTTTCTATTTTGTTACTTTCCATTAGAAAGGCATTTTTTCTTTTTTTTTTTGTTTAGTAGTATCTTATTTACGGAGTTCTTTGTTGAAGCTTTTTTATACTTTTCCAGCTTAGACTTTACTTAATGGTTCTTGTAGATACTGGGGTGACTTCTAAGTGATTACGTCAATACATCCTCAGGCTGGTCAGGTCCCCAGGGGTTTGCCGAGGTATTTGACTATTGTACGCATTTAAATCTCTCCTGACTGCGCGTACTAAAGTAGCAAAGATGCATAACAATTACCCGGGTATATTTATTATATTATGGAGTTCTAGTAATTACGGTGCATTACCAAGCACAACCATATTTCTACTCCTACGTAGTAATTTAAACATTATCCTATATAAACATAAATCAGATGTGTTCCACTGATAACAGCGGTTTTTTTTTATATTCAACTCGCTATGGCAACGTTTAAACAGCGATATAATCACGGCAAAAACTCGATTGAGATGTGCGACCGCATTAAAACGATAATCGATGTATCGATAAAAAGTTGCAACATCGATTCTGCGACCGTGGATCGAGACTTAGAGCGCTCGAGCATGTGTCA
This sequence comes from Cerastis rubricosa, assembly GCA_949152445.1. NCBI lineage: Eukaryota > Metazoa > Arthropoda > Insecta > Lepidoptera > Noctuidae > Cerastis > Cerastis rubricosa. Next base: position 10,979,938 of record OX424547.1, read on the forward strand.
AGTTGGCTTGCTACAATCCCTGTTGGTAAACTAATGATATTTTAATAAGGGCAAGTCTTACTTGCTTGCTTTTGCAGTTACAATGTATACGATCTGTAATCCAGTTTAATACACGATTCCTTTTCAAATGTTTTGTTTTTATTTTTATTGGTTGAGGAACTTACAGTAGCCATCTGTGAGTCTTTCAAAATTAACAATCGATTTGTTAATAACATATTTTTTTAAACGTGTCCCACACTAGTAATTTCTCCTGTATCGTGGGTGCGTTTACAAACATTAAAACTCAAATACACGAACAGCCAGACCCGGAACAACTATCTGTAGGCCATACAAATTTGAGTTCCGTGCGGGGATCGAACCAGCGACACCCAGCGCAGCAGTCGATCGCTCAACCACTGCGCCAATCGTGCCGTCAAATTAAACAGTCCTATCATCTCCTGCCTAGCCTTTTTTCCAATAAACAATAGGCCGGTTTATCCTATAGGTAAGCGCTGAGGGGACAATATGTAGAATACATATCTAAAAATATACTTCCCCTCTATATACCCACTGTTAGGTATACAATTTTGCGCATGGTACCGTTGCGTGCATTCGCCATATTTATTTTTGATAGTTCATGTAAATTCGCTCAGCATTCGTAACATCACGATTTCACGACATGATTTTATTATATAATACACAGTTTGCAGAATAATGGAAGTGAAATGTCATAATGATATACGACCTTGTCAGCGAATGTCAAACTTTGCGCTAAAAGACTGACGAGTCAGAGAAAAACGGAAAAATTGGAAATGAAAAGAATGAAGAGATTGTTTTCCTGTAAAGAACGGAAGTTTATTTCGTAATGGACCGGACCAAAGTTTGCAAAAGCTCATTAAATTTTTATGGATAGGTACTAAACCGAAAACGAGGACTTGTCAGCATGTTTGCTGCTTTGCTGAAAATGCGCAAGCCGCATTGCGCTTAGATGTCATCAGCATATTGCTGATTTTCCAAATCGGATTGTGGATCCCGTCTAGCTTTCAATACAGGCTTCGTATGTATCTCTGTAATACGCGTTGATAAAACCCACTATATAACTTACCTGTCTTCTCAATATCAAGTGTCCCTGTTCCATTTAACAGGATATACATTTTAAGTACCTACTCTCGTTCTAAGCCATTATGTAAACACTAGTTTTATTTTATTACCTAGTTTGTAAATACGATTTTCTCTTACGGCTTTAATAGAAAATATAGGCATAAAATGCGGCAGCGTTTTGACATGTTAATCGTGTGTTTTTATTGATTTTAATTTAAGAGGTATAAATTATCAGATTTGTGTAAACTACGTTCGGTAGTAAAAAGATTTGTGTAAATGATTCTCGACTGTAGAGTGATGTATTCTCATACAACATTATGATATTATTATCAACAAAGACATCTGAGTTACGGTACATATTTCGACACTCTAGTACCGTGTGACCGCTAGAAGGCCGTAAATAACATTAAAGCGTCCATTTGAACGTTAGGAATAGAAACTGGCCATCAATCACCAGCATGGGCCACAAAGCCTTTTAACTTTTCTTCATAAACTGTAAGCTTGCTCTAAGTTGTTCGAACATTACGTTTAAGTAAATTATTTACGCTGGCAACCCTTCTAACTTCGCTTAGTGAAAAGCAATTTCGAAATTTATCATTTGAATGTAACTTAATAAAATATGCAGTTAGGTGGCAGACACTTTGTTTTAAACCTAATCATTTAACTATCAATAAAATAATAGTTTTATTGATTTTAAAACAATTATGTAAACATAGGTATCTACTGAAGGTGAATCTTTTAAGATTATACGTGTGTAACTTCTTTATTTTATTTTATTATCTTGCATTTCCAGATTTGCAAGGATGGTAACGTTTTATGCACGTTTATGTAAATAAACACAGATTTTATTAACATTTTATGTAGTAACGTCTTGCAGAATTATCAGCAAAAGAGATCAATCCTAGGCAATAGGCACATTGCAATGTCTGGATGGTCGCTTGCTTAAGATTTCAACTTAGCTATTTATAGAGTAGCTGTAGTAGCTATCATTTTACAGACAGCATCATTAAGTTGTTACCCCCCTGGCGTACTCGGCCCGACTGTCGAGGGGTTAGCACATACTGACGCTGCCTGTACTAAAGTAAACATCTTGATTTAAATTCTAATGAGTTCAAAGTCCTGGAATTATCAGTAGTAAAGGGATATTCGTATTTTAATTAGGGTTTTTTCTGGTGCAAAATCTCAAAGAAATTATTTGTTCTTCGCGACCCATCCCTATTTGTTTCATAATTGTAGAATTCTGCATAAAAGGTTCCCACAATAGCAGATGCACTATTTAGCGGTCTCATTCAAGTCACAAATGATATAAACGACTGCCATTACCAACTCGTAATGCTAATTATTCTACTTAGTTGGTAGCCATGTTCAGACATTATCGCTCTTCCTCGATTTGTCTCGGCTGATAAAACTTAGTAAGGATCAATATTTTATAGATATTGATGAGATAAAACTGATAGCACTTCAGACATCTTGTTGTAAGAGCATCTTCTCGTTAGCAAGGAGAAAACTTGATTGTTTCTTAGATGTTTTCTTTTTAGAAAAGTCTTCTTAAACCTCTTTTTCCAGTTTGCTGATAAAGCAATTAGCAATGATTTATAATAATTATTTAACATTTAATTAGCGTGTAATTACTTATTCGTAATGTAATAAACGGCTGTGGTGAGCGTTGTGCATTAGAATTTTAAATTATGTGTCGGAGTTTCTTAGTAAGTTAGTACGATACGATCATACGTGTGATTGATGAGCTCCCTTATTCTACATAGATGGTTTAATTATAAGAATAAACGAAATCTAATTTTAACTATCCGTAACTACTTCACAGAGAAACCATTTATTAAATCATTGTTCGAAGTTGTGTCGCAACTCAGCCTTACTTATATATAAGCTTTTATTGCAAAAAAACGCCTCGATTTCATTTCCGCCTTCAAATAAAAAATGGCTGACACGACAGCAAACAACTTGTCTTTAGCGCGTTCGCACCAAAAAGTCGTGATGATATAGTTTGATTACAAGTAATGACAAAATAAAAGACGCTTGGTGGATCACCACGCGGCGCGGGCGCTGCGATCGTGATGACGGGCCAAGCGCATCGCGCGATCCGTTATGCGCTCGCTTCGCTTTTTTTATCGCCTCGCGATTATCGCCGGCCCGTTACATCGGCGCACGCGCACAATTTGTGCATTCACTCGCTGGAAATCGCTGGAATCCATCCAAGATTAATTACTGTCTTCCATTGTGATTATGAACTTGTAATTACACGGGCGACGCTATCTTTCCTCACTGTGTTTACCGTGTCGTATGCAAATGTTATTAATTATTTAATGGCTTTTCATTAATGGAATGTACATCATGATGGAACAGTTTTTGTTTGAATTCTTGACTTGATCGACGTAGCGTTGCACTACGTTGATGAGTTAGCATAACTTGCACCGTTTTTACAACGTTTAGAAATAATGGTAAATGCGTTATTTGAAGTTCTGATATTTATAACGTTCAGGAAAATAATTGCCTGAACGGATGTTGGTTTTAGAGCCTATATTTATCAAGTAATTAAGAGTTAATTTCGTAAAAAGCTGACACTTACTGCTGGGTTCCAGTGTTCAGTCACAATTGGAAAACCCGCAAGTACCTACAGTACTAACATAAGCTTTCTTCGAAACTTACAAATAATTAATGAGGCACTTCTTCTTCTTGTCGTATCGATGATACTTCTTTGTTTTATGGTTTCGACCCAGTAGGTGGCCATGCCTATTGCAGCGTCGGAGGCGCCATTTTGGTCATCGAGAGTACAGGGAAATGGACACCTGGGACAGTCTAGCAGGTGGAGAAGAATTAGCAGCTTGTCCGGAGCGCCGCACTCGCTCTCGATGTTGGAGGAATTAATGATGGTGAAAATTTTCACAGGTGCATCTTAGAAACTGAAGCCTTTTAACTAATAACATTAAAACTTCAATATTCAAGCTTTATTCAGCCGTTTCTTGAATGTATCTTTAACGATCTTGGAAATGACCAAGTAATACCTGTGAACATCGACTAAAGAAACTAGTAATAGATGCTTATTTGACTTGTTTGTTATTTTAGTAGCGAGTGTGTTCCACAACACACCGCCTTTCATAATTTAAAGTTATTCAGACATCGTATACCTTCATGCATTTCAAATGTTTTTATCTCATTCCGACATAAAATAAATTGCAATTTAGTGAAATGCCTATGGATTCCTGCTTTCTAATAGCAAAAAGATGATCACGGAACTGGGCAGGTTTGAACCGGCTGTAATGAGGAACTTTTGATTGATATTACGTGGAACTGGGTACTGTTGGGGCTGTTTAGTGCTAGATGCTGGTCATTAGGAACCTCTCCGAGGAATGGATGGTCAGTCATTTGTTTGTGTGTCATCGTAAATCAATAACTTTGTTGCGAGGTGTGAAATATGCGAGTTTCTTGTAATGTTAGGATTTGTTAATGCTGTTTTCGATGAGGGTTTGAATTACGCGTTGATATTTGTAGTTGTGAATCGCTTTCATGTTTTTCATACGTAACGTTTACGTGCATTTTTTTATTTCAGCAAAGCCATTTTATTCTTGAAACTTCTTTCTCAAATGATTAAGAAACTGATAGCTGATAACTTGAACAGATTAATACCAAACCTCCACAAAAACAAAAGCATTGAAAGCTTCTACGTTTCGACCACTATCTGGTCTGCATTCCATTGCCTCTTTGTTCAAAACATTTCAACTATCCGCCTCAATATTAACGTCAATTAACACAACTACAGATACACAACAAAAGCAGATTCGATGCTGCGATACGAGCACAGTCCCAACTTTCTTGAAAACTTTGAAACATTGAATGGCGAAAGCTGTGATACCAGCTGGTTTTCAGTATAATGAGCTATTGTGAGCTAAATGCTACAAATCGTTGGTCATGAGACGGAACGTCGATCGGTAGGGTGTTTGGCGAGATAGTGATTCTATCACTTTGTATTGTTGGTTTGTTTTCATTGGTTTACGTTACTGGTGCATCGGTATTGGTGGAATTGCTGTTGAGTGGGTTCGAAGGTTGGATTCTCAGTTAGGACTAAGTTATTCGGTGTTTTCTCAATTTGGAGTGAATATTTGTAGCTTGCAAAGCAATGCTTGGGCTTCGTTTTTATCAATGTTTAAAGAGTAGGTATCGGTGATACTGATGAGTAAAGCATATAGATAGTGAATGTTCATTTCAACATAGTACTCACAGCCGAAATAGCTCAGTTGGGAGAGCGTTAGACTGAAGATCTAAAGGTCCCTGGTTCAATCCCTGGTTTCGGCAGAACACTCTTTTTGCTTTTAAGCAACACTTAATAATACTATCTCGTCTTTTACCCAAAGTTAGAGTTAAGTTAGAGGTATGCGTTCGTTTTAAATCATTTTAACCCTTGTTTATCTAGGGGCATCTTATCGCCTATTAACATCTAAACTAATATTATAAAGAGGAAAGATTTGATTGTTACGATTTAACTCGAAAACTACTCGACCGATTTAAAAAATTCTTTCACCATTTGAAAGCTACATCTTTACCGAGTAACATAGGCTATATTATATCACAATGTTCGCGGACGAAGTTGCGGGCAAAGGGCTGTCTTGTATAAGTTTAATAATTTATAGGCCGAAATGTCTTATATTATATTCTTCCTCCAAGTGTCGTCAGGCGGCTAACTGTTTGTATCTACACGGGATCTGGTAGCCAGTAATTTGCAAACACGTCTTGAAATCATCTAGTTTACAAAGATGTCTTACAAGTTTTATTACCTACATTGTAGGCTGGCCCTTGCTAGATTTGCATCTTAGTATCTTAGCCTTTGGCTTTAGATAATCTAAAAGGCCACCTGTAATTATGTTAAGTTAGCTAGAGAGTAGGTAGCATAATCAGTAGCATTAATGTTTTGGAAAGTTTATTCGAAATAAGCTTTCAGAAACATCCTGTATTAACATAATTATACAAGGTGTTCTTCACACGTTTCAGAGAAAAATAAATCATTTTTCACGTTCAACCTCGTTTTGTTATAAAAATGTGCACAGTAATAATTATACAGTGAATAAATTCCATGTTAAGCATAGGACAATAGGAAAAAAGTGTTTTATAATAACGCTACAAATAAACGAACACAGTTGATGACTGCGAATTGTAAAAGCGTGAAATGGCAGCCATTTTATTTTACACAAAGCATTTCAATTTGTTGGTTTTTTACTTTCAATTTAAAATAGTTGCGTGCAATCTTGTGTGATTTAGATGCTATCTTATGCTCTTTGTTGTCACTGCTGACTTCGTTGTTATAGACATAAAATTGATGTAGGTACATGTTAAAAGAATCACTATTCATAATTTATTTTTGCATTAAGTTGTATTAAAGAAATTGAGAGACTTTTGATGATTTTCCATATTCTTTGCGATTAATGATCTCATTTAAATTAAGATGATGGCATTTGCTTATCCAAATCTGATAGCTTCTAATAGTTTGTCTTCAATTCCCATCAAGCATGGCCCGATGCAATCCATCTCCATTATAAAAGTAATAACGTTACATAAATTATTATATTTTACATAAATAACAATTATATAAAAAAAACGCCGCGGTTGATAGAAAGTGTGGTATTTACATTAATCATAAAATGTTCTACACCAACACGAATGACAGCCGATTCACTTTTATCGAACAGCCAATCAGTGCTCTTCTGAGATTTATGTAGGACAATAAAGATGTAAAGATATAAAATATCAAAGGGTCTCAGTTGTTGCAGTGGGTCGATGATTTAATGCCCGACGTAGATGTAAAGTGCAGTTCACACTGGTGCGGATTATCGCGGGTTTAGGGTTTATGGTGCACGGTCGGCGTCGGATCGCGTTTCACGAGCTGTTGAGTTTGTTAGATGCCTAATGTGGAGGTTGGAGCAATGCAGTGGAGTGTGAAAAGAATCTAATGGTGGAAGTCTAGAGATTATTAAGAATGCATGTTGGAGGTTTTGTTAACCACAATATAACATCACGCCTGCAATCCCTGAAGGGTTAGTCAGAGATGTACTGAATAGTGCATCCACATTTCGTCAGTTGAATGTTGTTAAATGTGAATGACATGTAATAGGGGCGAGCCTATTGCCATCAACCGGGCACAAATCCAGACTCAGTGGCTGCTACTGAAAATATCCTGAAGGAAAAACTCAATAACACTTTACGTGACCACGGAATTGAATCTAGAACCTCTTGCTTAGCAGTCGTGTTTGCGGCCACTAGACCAAACGAGGCAGTCACGACAATGTCAGTTCGAGTGGTTATTAACCAGTATGGTTGAAATTCAATACGTTTTAAGACCCATTTTGTCGAACTTTTATACGCTGATATGCTTAATTAAATAATTACCTATGTTTATTCCAATTTGTAGTGGGTAAAAATACGTTACAATACTAACCACTGCTAGTTTAAACAGCCTCTAAATAAAGTCTAGCAAATGCAGAGTTTTGGGCGACTTCTAAAAAAGAACATTACCATTCCATTTGATTAGCTAAAGCAAACGTTGAAACTCTCCAAATAAAATTTATACGAGAACGAATAATAAACATAATAATACCAACTCTTGTTTGTAAAATAAATTCTCGCGTTCGGCCAACAACTGATTTTCCATTGACTAGACGAATAGTGAGGAAAACAAACATTCTACCAGTTGAAGTTGTCGACAAACTTGCTCACGCGCCGACCGTTGCGAAAGTGTCAACAATCGACATTATTAACATTTTAGAATATTTCCCAAAAATATTGGAGATTAGGAAAGTAGTACCTTGTAAATGGGACTGACTAAAGACCCTTGAACACGGCAACTATAATGTTTTTCTTTACAAAAGTTGGTATTTGGGTGGTCATGTATGTCTGCCCGTCTTTATTCAGCTGTAGCTTTTAGTATGAATAAAGTTTAAATAAATAAATTGACATCATCATCATAATACAGTCGCGGACTTTAAATGATAAGCCACTTGCCACTGTTCGTATTTTACCCGTGTAATACAAATCGGGTTTAGTCGGTTATATTCGTACATATTACAGAGTGACTACCCAAAGTCAACCAATTGCAGGTCTAGCAACCATTAGCTAGCGACAATTTGTTTTAACGTAGCCATGGTAACGCTTAGTGTACGGAGAAATTATGATTGGTAATTTCAACATCGGAAAAACTTGATCCCACGAATTTATCCGAACGCATGGCGTCCAAGATGACGTTCATGACAATTAATCGATTCACCAAAATTCGAAATAATCGTCTGTGACATCGGCACTTCAACTGTCTGAAAACCTATCCAAGGTTTTCAGAAATAAAGAGTATTTTATGAGAGGAAGGAAGTAAGAAATAGGTTGGATAAACGTATGTAAGATTTTTTAGTTTTGAGAACTTATTAGTCATTCTTCAACCTCTTTGAATGAGACTATTTTTGATTATTAGTAATATGGCATCTTGTTTACGAGCATGCGGTTTGAGTTCGTGTTTAATCGTGTAACCTCGAGAATGTATAAAACTGGATAATTTAAAAGTTTGAAAGTGGCTCATCAATTAAAGTCCGTGACTGTACATCCGTATTGCTTGATTCAAAAACGGTGACGGAAAACATCGTGAGGAAACCGGCATGTCCTAGAACTAAAAATTCGAATACGTGTGATATTTACCAACCCGCTGGCCCGCGTGGTCCCTCTCATAGACAGGCGGCCTGTGTCCCAGCAGTGGGAACATTATAGTCTGATGATAATAATGATTGCTTGATTCTATGTTATCGTATACATGTTGTACATTTTCTCAGGGTCTTATGGCACAGGACATTAAACATAATTGGCGAAATGTGAACTATCAAGTGCACTTATAAATGCTGAACCCCTCGGGGATTACAGGCGTGATGTTATGTTATGTGAAGAGATCGGATATTTGGATGCATATTTACCTAAAGTTTGAGTGTTGACTAGTATGGAGCGCGCGTCAGTATGGGAAAAGGAGTTTATTTAAAAAAAACTAGTCTAGTTACTTTTTCGTTTAGCTCCAAATGAATTATGCCCAGACATATTTACCATTTTGTTTTAGTATTCGACATTTCAGCACAAATATACGAATTCAAATAGTTGTTGAATTTTTTTTCTTGTTATTTTCAACAAACTTGCCAGGTTTAAAATAAATTTAAAATATTTGTTACGATATTTTGATTACTACATTTTATACTTACTAAAGAATTATGAAATTTCGCAAACCCGCGACAAAAATTGGCATTTAAATAACCGCTTCCATACTTTTGTACCTTTTGTCAGGAAAAAACGTAATTTAGGTAACTATTTATCCGAATATCCGATCACTAGTTATGTATAATGAGGCTATAAACCTGTATTAAACATTTTTATAGTAGTAAAACCTTCCGTGTGTGACGAGCTTTAACGGTATGGTGGCGGTAGAATCGTGAGTGAAGCGTGCTCATGCACATGGTTCCGTCTAAATTTACAGGTGCGCGATGATCTACATCCAGATAGGGGTTATTACCGCAGAGAGTTATGTGCACATCTGTCACGTACATCACTAACGGTTAGAGTACGTCATAATGCAGAAGTTCCACTTCCAAACGCACTTTTCCAACTTGTACCCATTTAAATGAATGTGGACAGGAATTGACAGGTGCTTTAATGTTTAGTGACTAAAAAGTGTAGTGAAAATACGCAATTTCTATTCCTAACGATGGCAGTGAGATATCCTCCAGTTAAGAATAATACGCAGAACTTATAGCATAATTATGTAGTTTTAAGTTTTTATTTACTAACACAAATTTTATTTCATCATAAATGTATGTTAGACTGTAAGGTATATATGTGGGCAAAAGTTGCCTGAAAATAAATGTATGTTGTTGTTATAAACGCTTTTTAAAGTTACTATCAACTTGTGCATCAACTTCACAGCTTTCATTGTTTGTCAGTCGTATGAAAAGGGCCAATCTGCTCAATAGTCGATGAGTATACCTAACCTATATGGATAGGCTGTTTGCTTGCTTGCTGAACTGCCTCCTTGGTCGAGTGACTGCGAGTCATGCGCGTCTGCTCAGCTTGAGGTCCCGGGTCGGGTTAGTTTTTCCATCAAGAATTTCTCAGTAGCAGCCACGGAGTCTTGATTGGATTTGTGTCTCGTCGATGGCAATAGAAGAAACTGGATAGCATGACACATAACCGCCAAAAGTGGAGAGATTTGGAAGAGACCTACACTCAGTATTGGGTGGCCAAGGGTAGAAGAAGAAGAAGATGGCAATAGGCCCGCCCCATTTTACATAGGGCTTAATCATAACTCGCGAATTGTGGGTGTACTTGTTAGGTATATCTCTGCCTAACCCTTCGAGTTTATTATGTTTTATTTTATCGGAGGAACCTTTAATTTGTGTTGGGCCTAAAACGCATTTAATCATCATCAGCCTATAATTTTCCACTTCTGGGACACAGACCTCCTCTCAATGAGAGGGAGTGGGCTTTAATCCAGCGCGCAGGCCCAGTGCGGGTTGGTAGATGTCACATGTCTTCGTTTTTTTTAATTCTTGGAGATGCCGGTTTCCTCACGATGTTTTCCTTCACCGTTTTGAGAGCAGCGGTGATGAAATAAATTACACAAATTAATGCGCCTGCCTGGGTTCGAACCTACGACTTACTAATCGTAAGTCGGGGCTGCCACCACTTGGCCATCGCTGCTCGTCATAGGTACACTTCTTCGTAAACACGGTCAAATGAGAAGTTATAATTTTTTGTTCTAGTCGAGGTAAAGCAGTGTGAAATGAAAGTTAGATAAACACCGGTTTGACGCGAAACTTAGATTTACTAGATAAACTGTGGTTTAGCTACTGACGTGCGATGTCAGAGTTAGTTACGACTTTAAACTGTGGTTAGTTTCCTTGTTGACATAACTTTAATTTGACGGTTTTAAGTGAATTATAATCGGGTCTTCAATGAACAGCTTCCTATGAAGTTTAAAAGACTGCGAAAGTTTGTGAGCATGTATGGATGTCTTTCACGCAAAAACTACTGAATGGATCTGGATGCAATTTGGCACAGAGATAGATAATAGTTTGAAATAGCAAATATGTTTTTAGGATTCCGTACCCAAAGGGTCAAACGGGACCCTGTTACTTAGACTTCGCTGTCTTCGATGTCCGTCTGTCACCAGGCTGTATCTCATAAACCGTAATAGTAGTAGCCAGTTGAAATTTCTACAGATTATGTATTTCTGTTGCCGCTATAACAACAAATACTAAAAACAGGATAAAATTAATATTTAAGGGGGCTCCCATACAAAAAAGTTACTCTTTTATCGTTTTTATTAATAATGTTACGGAACCCTTCGTGCGCGAGACCGACACTTAGCCGGTTTTTTTTTTTATCGCGGTAGTATTATCCCGTGGGACAATTACCGAACTGAACACGGGCAAAGCCATAGGTATAAACTAGTTAATTAAAGTTTTGGTAATCGTGATGCTCTTTAAACCATTTCTCTGACACGGAAATGTCTACAAAAAAAGCAATAATAAATCTTAAGCTGCAAACAATGCTGCTACTTATATTTTAAAAATAAAAGAAGATAGTTGGAAAAGATAAATATTTAGAACTAAAAGGTCTTTTGAACGATGAAAAATGAGATCTAAATGACTTAAGATCTCACAGATGAAAGCACGACCGGCTGCCTACTTACTTTACTTTCATAATATTTTGAAAGAGCGGACATTTAGGGGTCATTATCTTTCTGATACAGTTACTTGTGACACAAATGTACTTTTTTTTCGTCTAAACAAAGCAGCCATTTTAATACTTAGTCACTAGAATTACTCACGGTTCTTTGAAGCCAAATAGTATCATGGGTTTTAAGGAAGTCTTTTGACAATTGTTAAATTGCAAACGATTATACAATTTAGTTTTGAACTCATTGTTTTCGTACAAAGTCTGTAACGATGTTATTTTGATTGGTGTAATTATTTGATCGTAGCAATGAGTCAGGATTTATGGGATTATTTCACAATGATAGAACTATTGTGTGGTTATGGGTAACTTCCTTATTTTGATGACAATTTTTTGCTGGACTTAAATTACTTGTCGTCTCATGAGGTACTTCATTTCTTGCCATATCATCCTTCACACAGTCCAACCATCGTTTCTCTGGTCCTCCTCTTCTCTTATACCCATCCACATTCATACTCGAAACTTTCCTCACGACATTATCTTCATTCCTCGACTTCACTGTTATGTTTGTCTTTATTTATAGGTACAAAAACAAGGTCAAAATTTCAATGTAAGTACATGGTCTGAAGTTTTGCTAATTAATGTACAGGGTGTAACGGAAAGGGTATATACATACTTAACGGTGTGCTACAGACCATCAAACTGAACATGTTTCTCCACAAACAAACATCGTTGTAACGAAAAAATTATCTGCTGCCCCATAGAAAATTTCAGTACCTATTCGACCAAATGTATGCGACAGCTGATATTTTTTTCGCTATGACGATGTTGGTCCGATGGAGAAACATGTTCAGTTTGATGGTCTATAGCACACCGTTAAGTATGTATATACCCTTTCCGTTACACCCTGTATATATTTAATCATAATTATTGAAGAAAACCTGCAAACTTTACGACTAATTGCAAATTCTAATTAACTCCTATAAAATATGATGAGCAGCTTTCTCTTCGTTTAGCACATCTTTCATTGCTATAATTTCTCGCCTATATGTCACGCTAATATTAAGCAATTAGTTATTTATAATATGAAATTACTTGTTTAGCTACACGAACACATGTGTTCTGTAACCAACACTTATCTTACATTCAATAGCTTCTTAGCCACGGTCTATAGCTCCTGTAACGGATATGACAGTGTCCGTGCTAACAACTCTAAATTCTTCATTCCGCTATCACCTCTATTACACTTTGAAATAGATACGAAAGTTGCATGTGCCTTTTTGTTTTACTAAAATAACTTGTGTGTTTGGCTCTATTCATTGATACATTGACCCCGACCTTCAATTGTTTTAGGATGTGCCGCCTCTTTGCCTCTTTCAGGCATTGTTCGCAAATATATCGGAAACAATTTCGAAAAGTTATCATCATTAATTTTACGGATGATCGGATAGTCAGTGGCCGTTGAAAAATACAATGCCTTTGGGTTTCAATCGAAGTACCGAATGCTTTGTTTTGTGAGTGAATCATACAGAGTTGTAATAGATATTCGTAGCGTAAGCCAGCGTATACAGGATGACGCAGACAATACGACGATAAATTAAACTGTGTTTAACTCATAACGTTATCAGTCTGCATACCCAAAATTTTTAATAGTATTATTAGATAGTTTATTAAAATTCCTATGAACTAGTATTCATCATCATCATCAGCCTATAATCTCCCCACTGCTGGGACACAGGCCTCCTCTCTATGAGAGGTAGTGGGCTATAATCCACCACGCGGGCCCAGTGCTGGTTGGTAGATGTCACATGTCATCGATTTTTTTAGTTCTAGGACATGCCGGTTTCCACACGATGTTTTCCTTCACCGTTTTTGAGAGCAGCGGAACTAGAATTACCAGTGTTTTAATTATGTGTCGCATTGTCGGCGCCACCCTGTATTTGTATAGTAGGATACAGGTTTTGATTCATCTATTTTTCCAACTTCACATAAAACTTCGTCTACTTTTAGATTACCATGCCGCATGCAACGACCCTTCCAAAGCTGAATCCATAAAATATGTTTTGTTTTTATAAGCTCTTCCATAAATAGCTGTATTATTTTTTAGTGTAGAAATCTCTGCATCCTTTTTTATTTTAGATATTTACTTGGAAATGTTGTTTATATTTTTCAATTAACTTCTGCCGATATTTGAATCCTGAATGATTGAGACTCGGCGAGGAAAATAAGAGTTTCCTGCGAAGATGTAGATAGTTTTTTCTTTTTTGCATATTGCAATAGTATAAAACTATCCTGGTTTCAAAACATTCTTCCCTTTATACTCATTAACGATCTTTTTTTAAACCAGCAAGTAAAATTAACCTAAGCTTTACAAGAATCAACAAATACTTAGATTTTATTAGATAGTATCCTTCAAACTCGTCGGCACTTAAAAAGTTAACTGATAATTTGGATAATTTGTTAACAAAACGGCGCCGAACACAAATTGTATAATGTGTGAAGTAATTTGTAGAGGCCACTTCACGTCGCGTGCTTTGCTTACTAAATAGACGATAAAAGCTTCAGTAAATAAGTATTGGTAAGCTATTAATAGAACGTGCTTCGATTTTTTATGTCAAAGGGAAATTGTAGTCTGAAATAGTTTATTAATCGTAGTGAATTTCGAAGAAGAGTCGAGCTTTTATCAATCGATTCTGAGTAAATAAACTAGTCAATTATTTGCTGAATAAGCACTTGAAGATGAATGACAAATACTTTAGATGTTTTTAGAAACGTACGTTCAAATACACGTATTTAATATTTACAGATTCCCGCTCAAAGCTCGACGTGCATCTCATATCGAATACCTACTACCAATAGACATAGCAAGTATGAAGATGTTGACATAACGCCATCGCACATTATTTGGAGAAGCGCAAAAATTGCCGTTATTAAGGCCATCGTTCAACGACACTGATTATTCGACTGGTAAAACCATTGAATTGATTCTATGGTGCCGCTTTAAATGTCACCGTCATCATTCCCTTATCCCAATTTAATTGGGGTCGATGTCAGTATGTCTTCCTTCTCCATATCCCCTTTTTAGTTTTTAACCCTTTTATGTGAGTTTTTTGCCGTAATATATGTGAGTGACATTTCCGAAACTGCCGAGGCGTCGATCACTTCAGATCAACTACAAAGAATGAGTAGGCTAGGTTCGATAGTTGCCGAAAGCAGCTTTGGACTTTTATTGACGATCTATGTTCGACCCCGTAACTCAATACCCAACCAATGCAATTCCTGAAAAAGAAGAAGACCATGTCCACCACTCACTAGACGAATTATCGACGCTAGCCGAAAGTTATATTTCTCAAATTATACTACTACGGGATATTACATTTTTCCGTGCGGGAATCGAACCCGCGACACACAGCGCAGCAGGCGACAAAATTAAAAAAAAATTCAAATGAAATGTGACGTGTGTGTGAGTCAAATTAAATGTGATGTGCGACGACCATCAATACCCACCGTTACAATTTTGCGGTAAAACTACCGTATGTACCAAACAATAGAGTTTCCCTTTCATTGATACACGATAGCGATCCCGCAACGAAACTTGATACCATATAATTTACACTCGTCGAGCTAATTTCTAGTAAACCAGTAGCTTGCTACTTGTTCGAACGCTCCATGATGAATGGTCCGGTGAGATTACACGGACATTCGTTGATTGATCGTGTGCATAGATATTAGTTTGTACATTCATCTCATTTGTTATGCGGTTAGATGCGAATTTGTTTCGTGTTGAGTGGTGACTTGTAATGATATCGGTGACTCATTATGATGAAGTAGTGAGGTGCTGGAAAGCTGCTTACGATTCTACATATTTAAATCGGTTCATGGCGAATTTTGTTAAAAGGCCTAGGTACGGTTGTTGTTTTTTTGTGGAGACAAGGTATAAATGCTCATGTTTTTTTTATCATTATTTTCTGTTAGCCATTATTTACTCCTTTTTCTTTCATATCAATTCTCACACAAGCCAACCATTTTTTCACTAAAGTGTTGTTTAGAATATAACCTAGTGAATGGGCCAGCTAATAAACATAAACTTTAATTGCCAATCTGTCTGGAAGACGGGGTCACTTGATGACAGGTCACAATATTTGACCATCCACTTTGCGGCTTTGTCACGTCCCAGTTTGATGACAAAGAGATCTGTCAATTTCAGAATGAAATTTGCAAAAATATGCATCATAATACACCGTTTTAAACTTGCACTTACAAGCAGACACGACTTTTTCATTCTTTACCATCATGTGAATTTCACTGTTTATAGCTAAAGCTTTTTTGCGGTCTGTGAACTGTATTCCAGCCACTCGAATGAACTCTCACGGCCAAACGTTCCCATACTCACAGGAGGTCAATAATAACTGGAAATATTACTCAAGATATAAAATTATGTGCGCGTTCGATGTGGGACTTTCTTGACGCTCTATTTGCTCTCTAGAAATGCGAATAGTTTAGGTACATCGTCAGTTTCTACTCCTTCTACCAACACACGTTTTCCATTGCATGCGTAGACTTGGAATCTATGAAATATGTCCGAGATACCGGAACGGTACTTACTCGGAAAACATTAAAATATGCGCAAATGCACTCATTAAATACGTATGTTTTAAGGTTAATATATTCGTGATATTACCGGAGAAGGTACTGGTTAGATTTTAATGGTAATAAAATGTTATTAATGTTATCATTTTGTGCTAAATGTAGAGTAGGGAATTTATAGTGTAGTGAGTAGTGCAGAAAATTGTTACAAGTAATGTCTTTAATGATTGCGGTAATGGATGGTTTTGTAAGCAATTATCAAGGTTTTACGGTTGAAATTAAAGGTCTCACTTACACGAAGCGCCTAAGCGAGGCGTGATATTTAGAAATTGACAAGATAAATGTTTTGATCGAAGAATTTAGAAATTGACAAGATAAATGTTTTGATCGAAGTTTTCAAGTAAAGTTCTGTAAACACATTTCACCAGAGCCTCGTACAATAAACAAAACTAAAAGGCCAAGACACGACAAGAAAAGACGGAAAAAGTTTTTATTAAACACGCATTTCTTGTACACCACACCAATCAAAAATGCAATGTCACACTATACAAAGATAATATACACTTTCTCTAGAAATTGAAGTTTAGAAATAAAGTTATTACACGTATTGAACAATATTATAAATAGCCACTCTATCAAGTATATTTGCTTCGTCATCGATTGAAATTTCATTTTTATTTTAAATGTACTTTCTCGAATAATTTTAGAATTGAGATGGCAAAATGATGTGTATTTTTTTATATACCTACCTAAATTGATAAAATTGGTGGTAGAAAACGAGGTTTTCTATGCAGATTAGGGAGCGTTCAATTTTTACGTAACGAATTTGGGGTAAGGGGAGGAGGGTCTTCTGAAACGTTACGATACGTTACAGGGGCGGGGTACAGAAAAACGTTACGGCGTTTTACACGGGGGGAGGGAGACTTAAAAATCTCCAAAAATTGAGTTACGTAATACTTGAACGCTCCCTTAAAAACAATAATAATCGTACAGTGCTACAAGGATCTTTTGGCGCTTGAAGAGGGCGCTGTGTTCGCTAACATTTAACCCAGTATAACAAGCTTTAAAACGGCCTTGTTCTCTTTGACCTAACCTTAGCCACCACTCGGTCAAAGCCATCGACCATTCCGCGTCTAAGCAGATGTCCTGCCCAGGTCCACTTGAGGCGCACCGCCCGGTCCTCGCCTTCGTACACTTTCGTAAAAATTTAAATTGTTTGTAGGAATTATATATTTTTTAAAATTAGATGGCAGCGTTAGTTCCGTTTATGGCCACGCTAAAAGATTTACGTAACACTATCGCCAGTGTAAAATGCTGGCTCTTGTATTAGCAGCTGATGCTTCAATGTTTACAAACGACTTGTGATCGAAATCTTTGATGTGTTCCGCAATTTCGAGCTTCGTCCTGTCATGTTGGATTCTTGCCAAGACCGTTATCCAGCGAGGATATAGCCGCAATTCCTGGTTTATACATTACTTAGTAGTCTTCAACATGTTTCGCATAAAAAGCTCTGGATTTTCTTGAAAAAAAAAAAGTTTACGTAAGATTCATTCATGTAATATCAAGAATGATAAAAATCTTTATTGCCTGAATAAAAAGTTGCGGACAAACTTTAATATACCCAATCGATTTTTTAAATCTACTGGCCAATTAAAATCGTTCCGATTATAAATTACTCCGTATTACACCGAAATAACGTTTGCAATTTAGGTACAATTTAAACAAATAAACTTTTGATGGCATATAATTGTGATCAGTCAATTTGTTTTTACAAATTGGTTTCGTCATTACTAGTCATAATTTTGATAATCTATCTCAAACTATACTTTCTTTGACAGCGATTAAAAGCAGGTGTACAGATTTAATGATGTGAAATTATACGAAAATAATTAAAAAATAATAATTATCTAAGTGCACATTCTACAATAAAATTGTTGAAGGAAATTATTTCCGATCGAATCCCACAATAACTTGAAGTATGCTTGGTAAATGTATAAGGGAACAAAAATGTTCCTTTTTATTCAGATTTTATTGGCAGGAAATCGATTTAAATTTTACATAATTGGTCTGCACAGCCTAGCAATTTTAAGTATACTCCTAATGAGGCGCTTCCGAATAATCAATACGCGTTCTACGTCTAATAGAAGGTACATCCAATATTTTAAACACAGAAAAAGATTTATAAAATCAATTAAACTCTATGTCGAGTTTCATACTTCAATTGAATAATCGACTATTCGACGTTGCATAGCGGCACATCACTCATACGATTTAGTTATAGGTATCGAGTAAGAATGCGAGTTAACTTATAAATAGTCAAGTAAACGAACCGTGTCGGGTCGGTATGAGTGGTCGTAATTGGAGGGTATCTCACGTGCAAGCATTTGTGATAGACGGGGAAACTCGCCCATAGACAATTAGACCATCAAACTTTATCGATTGTAGATAATTTATAATTGTAATTCGATTAACACCCACGCATTCGAATCGTCATAAAATTCGATTACAAAATCGAATTTGTTTGTATATTTTTAATTACGAAATTGAGACGTCTTCGTTTTTCAACTATTTGAATGTTGTCAAACGAAATCGTGTTTAGTAGGTAACATTTCTCGTTATTTCTCTATTTAATTGCGTTTAAAATATTCCGATTTTCACCTCCTATAGCGGGAGAATCTAATTATTTTCAAAAGGAAACAAGATAATAATTTGATCACATTTTGTTTACCATTTCCTATGTAAATCTGAATTACCTTTGAGACGTTGCAAGAGGGTAATAGCTCCATTTATTTTCCTATAAAATATTTGTGGGAGATGGACCTTAGGACCGTTTATAGCTTACAATTTCCTTTATATTATAAAGTTTACAGCTAAGTAATCATGTCGTAATCGCTGTGAGCTTTGATGACACCTAGCTTGATGTGATGACGCTAAATTATTACTGTAAAATGTTTACGCGTGTAACGTTGTTGACAGATTATGTCCGTATAACTGTTACTGAAAATGTCCAGCTCGGGCATAATGTTTCTTTTGGTGTTCTTTTTCCTGCAAATTAAGGTGTCATAAATTAGTCGCATGGGAAATGGTTTTATTTCTCGGTTAATCTACTGTAGCGCGTCGCATTATTCTATTTCTGAAATCTTTTTCTTATAAAGCTAACTTTTCAAATAAATATTCGACCAAACTTGGTGTATATTAGAGTCTAAAGTCATGCATTCACAATTGCACATAAAAGTTGGTGGATATTTGAGATAATTTCGATACGCCAACGTTCAGTGCGGGAGAGTGCGTGTGCGCAGGTGTGGGTAGCGGCCGTACGGGATTACCCGAAGACAGACTTCGACTGTACGGAATCACCCGAAGACAGGCCTCGACCGTGCGGGATCACTCGAAGACAGGCCGCGTTTGTTGGCCATCATTTCATAGGACGGCATTTATTGAAAGCAATAGGCACATAATTATAGGAGTTATGTTGTTTTGATATATTTTGTAGAACAGTACTTTAAAAAGTAGCAAACTTTAGGTAGGTTTGGGAAGTATTTCATGGATGTACATATGGAAATCCTTATAAGCAAAAAAAATATGTAGACACAGACACAATTCACTCTCTTTTACATCTCGTTACCAACAACCCAGTTTTCTCAACAGTCGTAAAAATATTTCACACAGAAAAAGCGTGACACAAATCCACGCGTTCATTCATTTCTCATCAACACTTTGATGTCGGAAACAACAAAACAAGCAGACGTAGGCAGGCGACATGACGCCGCATCAACACGTTCGCTTTACACGCAACACGGGAACACCGTTGCTCTGAATACGCATGCAACAATACCAGCCCTGCAATTTGCGTTTATGGCCCTATTCAGACGTAGTCATGAATGGGGACGCCCACCCCGCAGTGCGACTCCCCGGCCCGCGCCTGTGCTCTCTCCCTACACACAATAGGGTTGAACGATGAATTTAATATAATTTTCCGCCCACCATGCAATTTTCTCAGCCCGTTATGTGCTTATTGCATCTTAATCTGCAAAATAGCAACCTTCATACAAACTTAATTCAATATTATTACCGAGATGTATGGGAAGCCTATTTGTTAATAAAGTAAGCCTTCATTTTATTAGCAGGGAAAAGATACTGCTTGCATACAAAAGGGTTTATGAATAAACATCGTAAACTATTATCATGTATTACGAGAATTTGCAAGCGCATTGAAATGATATCGAGAAAACTCCTTTTGTTTTATTTTGTAAACTCTCGAAACGTGGCCACTCACAATGGGCCTCATCAGAAGGCTCAAAGTCACCCAAAGGGCAATGGAGAGAGCTATGCTCGGAGTTTCCTTGCGTGATCAAATCAGAAATGAGGACATCCGCAAGAGAACCAAGGTTACCGACGTAGCCCGAAGAATTGCCAAACTTAAGTGGCAGTGGGCAGGGCACATTGCTCGCAGAACAGATGGCCGATGGGGCCGAAAAGTTTTGGAATGGCGACCGCGAACCGGGAGACGATGCGTTGGAAGGCCTCCCACTAGGTGGACCGATGCCCTGGTGAAGGTTTCGGGGATCCGCTGGATGCGAGTCGCACGGGACCGGTCAATGTGGCGACACTTGGGGGAGGCCTATGTCCAGCAGTGGACGTCTTTCGGCTAAAATGATGATGATGATGATGATGTAAACTTTCTAGAAAGTAAATTTTTTGCAACATCATCAGGCTTCAATCTGAAAAGAAAAAGGAACACAAACAGCCTATAATTAGAAATATATTCAAAAGCATTCTTGGGTAAATTAATCATCTAACAATAGTACCCGTCGATCGATATAGTTTGCTTTCATAATTTTTATCACAAAAAGTCTTGATTTACCACGAGAAATGATTAACGATACTGTTACTACTCCGTTAAATGGCCTCGCGAATCGTGCATTCTGATATACCATTACGCTTAAATTGTTCGATGATGTCGATCATCAAACACTACCGTTTTTAACGTGCCAACATCATCTCATCATAATTACCATCGCTATTTATTGGCTACAGCTTGTTAGGTTGACGTTACGAAACACCTGTTTATTGTAAGATAAAGTGGCATTAAAATGGAAAACATCAAATCAAAACTAATCAGTTCCATATATAAATCTCCACAGTTATTTCTGATTCGGGTCAAAGATCCATCATTTCCTGCGTTTCAACACTATATCTTACCTTACCGTAATAACCAATTTGTGTTTACAAGGCGTTGTATAACCAAAACACACGGTTGGTTGCGTCCATAGGCTGTAACAAACTAGCTTATTCCTTGATGAGTGAGGAGGAAATATGCTAATTTGTACATTAAATTATTAAAAAAGAGGAAAATGAATTTATCAGAAATTTACAATTAATCATCAAAAACCAGCTTATTTTACACTATATAGTCTCTAGAAGTCGCACTTTGACAGAGTGACTCTGACGACTCTTGAAGGAGTAACTCGGTGACCCTGACGACTCTTTAAGGAGTGACTCGGAGACTCTGACGACTCTCTGAAGGACTGACTCTTTGACTCTGAAGGTCTGTCTCCATGACTCTGAAGGTATGTCTCCATGACTCTGAAGGTCTGTCTCCATGACTCTTAAGGTCTGTCTCCATGACTCTGAAGGTATGTCTCCATGACTCTGAAGGTCTGTCTCCATGACTCTTAAGGTCTGTCTCCATGACTCTGAAGGTCTGTCTCCATGACTCTGAAGGACTGACCCTTCAACTCTGATGAACTGACTCCTTGACTCTGAAGGACTGATCCTTCAACTCTGATGAACTGACTCCTTGACTCTGAAGTACTGACCCTTCAACTCTGATGGATACTTGAATCTCCTCTTTCAACTCTCTACTTGAATCTCATCTGGCATCCGTCAGAAATGCCTTTTTATACCCTGATCCTTGTTTTCGAATTTATTTCTTCACGGGTTCGTTGCGCTCGTCAATACGCATCCAGCCAGTATTCAAAACAGCCAGTACAGTAGGTCAAAAACCTTGCTCATAATATTTATATAAATATAACTTAGAATATCTTTACACAGCAAATATTCGTAATTATTTATAAAATACAACAATTGAACTCACGTATTGGTGATAATCAGTTTAGTAATATAAAATCTAAATGAAACCTTCATAGAGAATTTGGCTGGTAACAATTAGAATTAAAAGTAAATGACAGCTGACAGCTGTCTTTGACGTAAAAAATGAAAATGTCACAACAAGAAAATAATTATAAAAATTGAAACGACTGGTAAAATGCTAATGTAAAACCAAAAAATATTAAATATAGATGATAAGTGTGAGTATAAAGTGTCTGTAGTAAACCAATACTATAAGGCGCGAAAGGCCTAAATTACATCCATCTCGGCTTTGTTACGCAGACGTCAGTCAAACGATCTCAGATATACATCAAGCGGAAGAAACTTATTATCCCTTTGTTTTCGCATTTTTAAGACGCTTGTTTGAGACGCTGTCAAAGTTGTGCGATGTTCCAGGAAGTTAGGGACCGTAACCTAATTATTTTTTTTCTGATTCATGTATACCTGTGTTTAAGAATAATATTTTTGAAGGCTTTGTTGTCTGTAAAAAGGTAACGTTGTTTTATTTCAAGTTTACTTCAACGGTCACATTAAATTCATGAATCAAACTCAGAAGTTCTATGACAAAACATAGCTGTAATTCCTCAGAAGTATTTGTATCATCTGGCATTATGAATAGTAAAGCAACAATTAGCATTCCTCCATAGCAAATTCATGGGTCAATTCATACAACAGTAATTCATGGTGTAGCTGGATCATAACCAACGGCAAATATCTTTTAAATCAAATTCAGATGTTACATGATCAATGAATGTATGCCGATCTTCCGTTCATTGTTCTTGGCTATTGTGATCGCCATTGTTTCCTCAATAAACGTTACTGAATCGATTTGATATGCGTAAGTAGGTTTGGTGAAAACCCGTCGTTATATAATTCTTTTCTTCTGGTTGGTTGGTTTTTATCGGCATTATACTCGTACGTTGTATGCTAATTGAAATCTGTTTCTTTGTTAACTTTCCAATAAGGATCATTTTTTTATTTTAGTGTGATTCATTCCCTTTGTTTCTTGCATTCGTTGTTCTTTGACTACATAAAGAATTTAGTCACAGCTCTGTTTTTGTTGCATGTTCAGTTTTGCTGTGATGATATTCTAATAGTTTTTTAACTAAATCCGAAAATACTCGTTTTGTGTCATTTGCATCGATTATTTGCTATTACAGTCACTTTGTTAGAGTGAAATTGACTGAAATTTAAAGTAATGTGGTTGTAGTTTGACAACTTTTCCAACAAGATGCGCCTCTTTAGCGGCAATTTGCATAATGAACCTTTTTTATTATCGACGTATATCGCGTACTTAATATTCAATAGTGTTTTAAAGTACACCTTTTACAACCTCTTCCTAGTTATATAAAGTAGTATTGATATTACACATACATGTTTTCAAATAAACTCAATGTTGTTTTCTCTCTTTGCAGGTAAGCTATCTACCGACGCGTTGTACCAGCGACTGTTTCAACGTATCGTAAGAGAAAATAGATCCATTTAGTATTCAATATGTAGTCAGGTATTGTAGCGACACATCCAATATTGTACGTGGTTTCTCATAATAGTGCTTGTGTTTAGAAACTGAGCTAGCCTCTCGGCTTGAATCTAGGTTAGGTAGTGTTGTTTTTTATAAGAGCAATATTCTGTTCCATCATTCATTTTCTTCTTAGCGTATCGATGGCAAAAAGTTCAGATGTGTATAGCCCACAACTCAGGCACGCGATCTCCGGTCACTGATGCAGTATGGTCATTAGTTGCGCAAGTAATAGGGCGTGCGGTGTAAGATGGAAGGTGGACCATTGTCTGTGCGGAGACGCCGCATCCGCACTGGAGGCCTGAGCCGTCCATGAACCCCCAATACCCCCATCTGCAAGATTATCTTTGCTCAGGCAGAATTGGGTTCGAAGTCTGTTCTGAACTCTTTCATTGTGATAGAACATAACATTTTGCATTTATATCCTAAATTAGCCCTCATTAAGTTAACCCCATATTAATTACATGTTGCACAACGCGTTTCGATGTTCGATCAAGTACCACTAGGTCATCGATCAATCGTGAATGGAACTCGATTGAAACAACATCTGTATTATTTATTAGATGATTAGTGTCATTGTTTGTTTAGTTGCATATCAAGCAAGAAGAGAGTACCTCTGGATGCATTAGTATTATCAGCCGAATCTCCTTTCACTGAGCGTGCGTGGGTGTCGTCTAATCCATACCTTACTAATCCTAGTCCAAACTATCCTAATCGTAACTAATATTATAAATGCGAAAGTAAGTTTGTTTGTTTGTTACCTTTATACACGTGGCTCAGGTGAGCCAGAAAGTCACGTTCTCGCTGCGGTCTCTCTATAGATTCAAGCATTTCCTCCCGTCTAGCACCAAACTCACTTTGGTCCAGTCACTTGTGCTTCCCATTATTGACTATGCTGATGTTTGTTTCTCTGATCTATCCCAAGAACTTCTTAATAAATTGGATCGACTTCTCAACAATTGTATTCGCTTTGTTTTTGGCCTTCGTAAGCACGATCACATTTCTTCCTACCGTTCTCAGCTTAAATGGCTGCCTATCAGACTCAGGAGGTCACTCAGATCTCTCTGTATGCTCTTCACTATTTTAAACGATCCATGTGCTCCCGATTATCTTAAAACTTATTTCAAAGTGTTGGGCAGTTCTCACAGTCGTAACCTTAGAGCTTCCAAAAATCTAGTCCTCCAAATTCCTGCACACCGTACCGGTTTCATGTCAAATTCATATGCTGTCTCATCAATAAAGCTGTGGAACGCGCTGCCTCGGTATTAAAAAATCTGAAAGTGAACTTATTTTTAAAAGAAAAGTTCAAACGAAGTAGCTCGCAGTTAGAAGTCTAGTCACAGTAATTATTATTAGTATTCTCGTTTTTTATTTTGGTATTTGTTAAAATATTTATTATTCTATTTTATGTGTATTTGTGTATTAGTATCTATGTAACTTATAGACAATTTCGAAATTAATTACATATTGTTAGATATTGTTTTTGTACCTTACCACAATGTTGTCCTTTTTAACCCAATGGTTGACTGGTAGAGAATGCCTTGTGGCATTAAGTCCGCCTATGTACCACTATTGTACATGAACTTTAAATAAATAAATAAATAAATCAAATTCACCTAAACCACTTAACCGATCATCCTAAAATTTTGCATATACGTTGTCAGGTATACAGAAACTTATATAGGGTACCTTTCATCCCGAAAAAAAGTGTTGTTCCCGAGGAAAACAACAATAGCGTTCAGATTGTGCTAAAAGATGGTGCCACATGTCCGAGTCCGTTATTAGCAGAGGTTGGAATTAGGTAGAGTTATTTATGTACTTGCATCGAAATGTTGATGTTAATACGGATCTTCTCGGGATTTTTGCATTGGAATTTTGCAACTTCGGACATCCGATGTCGAATGGTTTAAATTGTGTAAAAGTAAATAACTTTTTTATTTAATAACTCACGGGATATTTCTGCTTTTTAAAATTAATCTCGGGATTTGAGGCATTTCCACTTTATTCTTATATTTTTTTTATGAAATCAGTGTAAGTTCATAAATAACTCTACCTAATTCCGACCTCTGGTTATTAGTAAATTCTAAATTAACGCAAGCGAAAGCGGGCAAAAGCTAGTCCTTTAATATAACCAAAGCCATCTTGCATATAGAGAACAGAATTAATTCTACATTGGCAAGTGACTATTAGTTTCTTAGATACCGTTATAAAATAATTCTAGCTAGTGGCATGAATGGAGCTGTGTTCGGTTGTACTGTGCGTACTTTATCGATGCTATTTCTAATTATGACATTAATAGAGCAGTCCGCTGTGTTGGAACCTAACTTGTATTGCTGAGAATTGATGTGAACACATTCTTTAAGTTATATTAATAGCATTAGTTATTGGGTTGCCGTTTTGCACACTGACATTATTGGTCGAGATTACACATCGAATGTAATTTGATATCTATCCGTTTTGCATTGGAGTTTATGAATTCCTATGACGATCTATTTAGATTGCAGTTTTTTTTTCCGGAAAGTACTTCTGTCTGGACTACGCTTACATGTGAAGCTAACTTGGTCATGTACAATTTTCGTTTTTCATGTTTTTCGTCTTCTTCCCCTGGTCACTTGGGGTCGGGGCTAAACGTTTTTTCCATCTGTTCTCCTTTGTTAGTCGTCATTTTATTTTACACTGCTTTTTCTTTCATATCAATTCATTCATATTTTCTCTTTGTCTCTCCGTCCATCAACCAGCATTTCATCCTTTCTCATCACATTCCAATACCTTCCAACTTTTCTGTAACAAGCGCTTCAATGTTTATGCCTGATGTTCCGAAAAACTGCAACGGGAAGTAAACTGGGTCACCATTCCGTTCGAGTACGGATATCGATCAAACAGCTCTCGATACGAGCTCTCGTATCGAAATAATATGCATAAATAATGCGTAATGTCGCGACAGTAATCCTCTCGATTGACGAGCGATCAGATACGCGGCAGTACGTGATGTATCGATTTACTATACCGCATTATTGTGTAACGTTCGTCTCTCTGTTCGTTACGGACTCGGTTAACTGCAGTTCGGATATCGTCTGAGAATGTTGGGATTGTTGATGGTACTGTTATGACTACTTGATCGTATCAAATTATTTGCCATTCTTAGTGATGTGAATCCGTTCTTTGGCTTTGGCAAAAGAAGTTAGAAGTGGTCTTTAACTTTGAACTCTTGATCTTTCATTTATAATTTTGGTTCTGTAGAACTTACAAGGACAGCTTCAAGAGTCATCATCGTCATCACCTTCCAGCCCTTGTCGCATTCTACTTGGGGTCGGCACAACATGTTTAGTCTTTAAATTATGAAGTATGAATGTGAAAAAAGAAAAGATGGATAGTGTGTGTCAGATGATAAAGATATGAAGGAATTTTAATAGTAACTTGGGCTGAAAGGTTGATAGGCATGAAGTAGGGTGCAAAACCCAAGTAAATTCCAATATGGACAGAAGAATGAATTTTGATTCTCTTGCATCACCCACTCATGGCTTCCATTGTATCCGAAAATGCCTATAGCAACGCTACTGGTCTCCCATTGTTCCAATATTTTTGAACTGCACTGCACGCATCGCTTAAGATGACACTCACACCTACCGAACACCTGGCTAGCATTCAAGTAGCCTATTTGAATTCGTCTTTCATAATATTTAATGTTCTTCAATGAAGTGTTTTCTTATTTTTACGATAATATTTACTTTGAGATAAAGAGTTGACACTACTCATAGGTGTTAATGTAAATACAAGTAAGTATTTGCATATTTTAGACGAGTTTGTAAGGGACGGGTTTTGGAATAAATCGTGGGTGTCGCCGCGGGACGAGCTTGTATATAAATATGCATGCAAATTAGGAGCAGCCTGTATGTAGGTAATTACTCGATATATAATATCAATGTTTGCATCTCGATTATTTGTTTGTCTAGTCAACTCTAGTTGATTTTGAATAACGCATTTTTAATTTGGTTTGTCCTTTTCCTATTAAGTGTAATTGCTTTATTTACGGATGTGCAACATAAAACTCGGTTAACCAATTAATTAAAGGTTTAATTTTATTTATGCGGCCATAAAAATTGACAATCCTGCGGATGCACTTTTTATCAGTGCGCTTTTAAAATACGACTGCGTTTGAAAGAGTAATTTACTGCAAAAGATAGTGGGTTAATTAATGTCTGTAAATCCGCATTTTTTTTTTGTTTTATTGTCTAAGCGGTGTTTTATCTGTCTGTAAAAAGATATATGTAGATTTTATTGCATTTTCTTTACTACATTTAAATTAATTGTACTAAAAGGTTCTTTTCACTTAACTGTTAGCCTATGCAATCATCATCTGCCTAGCATTTTCCTAACTCTATTGGGGAAGGCTTCATAGCTAACTGTTAGTTTATACAATAAAGCACACAAATACTCTCCTTTTCTAACCACTACGAAGTCTTTGCACCAATAGCCAAATACTTATGGCTTCATCTGTCAGATTTACCTACAGCACTTTATCCTACTTCCTACTAATATTATAAACGCGTAAGTTTGTAAGAATGTATGTTTGTTACTCTTTCACGCAAAAACTACTGAATGGATTTTGATGAAATTTGGTATGTAGATAGCTTATACCCTGGATTAACACATAGGCTGCTTTTTGTCTCGGTCTGGGCGGGTGAAACAGCGGGGCGCAGCTAGTTATAAATAATTCCATCACTGCAGTTTACATACGCGGTGATAGCCGAGTGGTGCGATCGCCGGACTGCCAAGTCATAGGTCTCGAGTTCGAAACCAAGACACGCACCCCTGATTTTTCGGATTCACGTGCGGATTGTATAATTATCACTTGTTTTGTGAAGAAAAACATCGTCAGTAAACCAGCTCGCCTGAAATATATTTCTAGACGGCATGTAATGCCAAGTCAGAGTTCCATGGGCGGCATACCTAAATATTCTGATACTCGGTTAGGCCTTAACCACACGATAAACAAAGAAAGATAAAAAAGTACCTATATTGTTACATTAAATAATTATATACATAAGGGGTATGACTGTAGTAACACCATGATTATTCGCGTATTAACGCAGACAACTATTATATGCCAACCATACTCAAGTAATGTAAGAGAAAAGCAATGTATTTTCGTGAAAGCTCCAGTTTTAAACTAAATAGTCTCAGTAAAATATGAATTAGCGCGCAAAAAGTATTAGTTAGTGCAAATTACTTGTTTAATGTATGCCTGTTAATATTGTTTGAGAGCACTTTCTTAAGGAAATGAGTCAACTGTTCGCCTGAAGAGTTTTTTCAATGACAAGTTTTGAAAGAGAAATCAGTATGGTTAGTGAAAAACCTCATAAAGAAAGGTAGGAAGAAAATAAGTTTATTTGGCACATGCTACAAGTGTAGAAAACATTTAAAAAAAACATCAAGTTGCTTAGGAAAATGTTGGAGCTTTGACAGTATGGTACAGAAAAAAAAAACGGGTTGCACTCCGGGAAACGTTATGCATTTTTGATATTTTGGAATGGTTAGGGAATAATTTTGCATGAATTGCTTTAATTATCAGTATAAAAGTACTATCATTTATGTGGTAAAATACAATATTCATTTATTGCGCTATCGTACATAAACATGACAATTTATAGTACATAAAATACACACATCAAAAGTGTCTAGGGATCAACATATATTTTTGCAATAACTTTTCTCCTGATTGATATTAATTAAAATTTTCTTTAAGGATTCATCAAATAAAGTGTTTTCGTTTGTCACAGTAACGATAAACCAAGTCACCTTTGCATTAATAAAGAAATTTGCCATTTTCTAATAAAGGGATTTTTGACATTTGAACCACTAACATTAAAGTTCGAAAAAAAGACTGAAATAACAGTTTTCTTTAAAATTTTATTGGGTAACTTAAACAATTAATAATCCGTGTTTCTACCGCGAACACTAACAACACAAGAACATCGGTTTGGCATACTCAAAATGAGTTCATCCAAATCACGCTGTGGAATGGCCGCCCATGTTCGTTGCAACAACAAAAAAAGGTCTTCTTGCGACTGGATACCCTCCATATTCGGCAGAGCTCTTCTCTGTAGCATATCCCATGCATGCTCAATCGGGTTCAAGTCTGGCGACTGAGCAGGCCAGGGCAGGACATTGATGTTAGCTGCGGCGAGAGTCTGTCTTACAACTCTTGCGGTGTGCGGTCGTGCATTAACTGAAATAAGGGACCGATTTGCACTTGTAGAGGAACGATGACGTCTGATACAATCGTCTCAGCATAAATTTGAGCGTTGAGGTTGCCTCTGATCCAAATCAACTCAGTTCTTCCGCCGATCCAAATACCCGCCCATACCATGATGGTTCCACCACTATAAGGATGGACTTCCTGGCAGGATTTTAATCGCTGTTGGCGTCCAGGGGTTCTCCAGTGTCGTATACGTCTTGTATCCGGTCTCATACCAAAACGAGACTCATCAGAAAAGCACACGAAACGCCATTGTTCTTCTGCCCAATTTCTGTGTTCAAGAGCCCATTGATATCGAATCCTACGATTGTGCATTGCTATAGGTGGTACCCGTAGCGGTCTTCGGGAATGAAGGTTCACTTCATGCAAGCGGTTTCTGACTGTTTGGTCGCTAATTAAGTTCCCTGAAGAGTGATGAAGCCTCACGGCTAACATCATGGCGGTTATTGTTGGAGCTCTTCGAGTTAAGATTTGAATGTATCGGTCTTGTCTCCGTGTGGTGCAGCGATACCGTCCTCCATGGCGCTCAGCCACGGTACCAGTGCTTCGGTAACGTGTCCAAAGTCGACTGATAACACTCTGACTTGTATTCAGAGCTAAAGCCACAGTACGTTGCCGGGAACCAGCTTCTATCATTCCCACGGCTCTGAGCATTTCTTCCCTGCCTAAATGACGTCGCCGCTCCATAATAACGTTGGTTTTAATCAGTAGTAGGGAAACAGTAGCACTAATAATGTCTTCAATGCGTTGTATGTTTTTATAGGGAAAATATTGACAGCTGATTTTCATCTTTTACTCGAATTTGATTCACAGTTCCTGATTCAAATTATGAAATGCACCAAAAAGGATCCATATAAATTTATAAAATCATAAATTTATTACAAAGCCACATCTCAATCTCAAGAAATCCGCATAAAAATGCTTGATCCCTAGACACTTTTGATGTGTGTATTTAATATTACAATTCGTCTTACGAATTTTACCTCTTTGGAGAAACCGAAGGTTTTGTTTGTGTTACAGATGTCATAAAGGTCAAATTCCTTGGTAACTTGCCAATCCGTCTTACGAATTTTCCAGTTTTGGAAACCCAAACTCAATGACTGATGTCATACAGTTCAAATTCCTTCGCAACCTACGAGACCTGATGATCACGTGTCCTGACGCGAGACCTGACGCGAGTTAACATTTTTTACCCATCACAAAAGTGCACAACGCCGCTAAAGAAGTTTCACTTAAAAAAAAAACTTAAACCTAAACACAAAAATAAAAACGATAATTATTGATGCACAAGATTTCCTAACAATCTGAAACTGAAAGCCCGAACCGAACTTTCGCATTTATAAAATTGCTTAGATAGTCAAGCCCAGATTATCTTGTCCAGTCTTTCTATATGCACCACAAACACAAACTTTCTATGCATTGTGCAATAGATTTCGAAATATTTGCATCCGCACTAAACGATTGCACTTTCAAACTGTTAAATAACCCACCTATAGGGAATTACAAATCAGTGCATACAATAGACCGTTGTTTTCGATATGAATTGTTAAAACGGGCATACACATTTCTGTCACGTGTCGATTGCATCCTTTACATTAACTAACGGGATTTTTTATAGGTTATTTTATGGTGTCCGCATTTGACAGGATATATTTTGGTCATCCTTTCACTTATGCAGGTCAAGTAGTATGGTTCAGTGGGTCTCAATAATTTTGGGTCGGTATGTGGTCACCCTTTCATGTATTGTTTTTTTCATGGGATCTGCAATTATCCTGTATTGAACTTATTAGATTGATGGTTGATATAATGTTGAGGAGCTCGAGGCTAAATGCCTAATAAACGCACGGGTCGATCTTTAAGATTCAGCCGTGCTTGCCGCGGTTGGTAGGTACCAATGTTTCCTCCGTGCCTCGGAAAGCACGTTAAGCCGTTGGTCACGGCTGTTATTTGTAGATCTTTGACAGTCGTTACGAATAGCCAGCAGCCAAAAGTCTGACATCCAGTTAAGACTGGATGTCAGACTTTACCCAGTTACTGGGTTGTGGAGGTCAGATAGGCAATCGCTTCATGTAAAATACTGGTACTCAGGGAAAAGGCAAATTGATTCAGCCGTTTCGGAGGAGTTTGGTAACAAACACCGCGACACGAGAGTTTTATATATTAGATGGTAAAAATCATTTAGACAATAATTATGTTTCGATTCGCGATTCTTCTGCGGTATAACAGAAGTGTCGATTCTCGGGTCAGGCAAAGTGTTATTGGGTTTTTCTTCCGGGAATTCCTCAGTAGCAGCCACGAAATCAGGATCTGTACCCGGTTGATGGTAATAGGCTCGCCCCCTTTTACATGGGACTTACATAACTGGCGAAATGTGGATGTACTATAAGGGTTATAGTACACCCACTACCGCTACCAGGTGTGTGGTCCTTAGATCTATAAACAGTTGTATTAGTCCGACTCTATAAAAAAACTGTAGCAAACAAATTAAACATTCTTCTATAAAACAGGATACAGAACTAAACGTCTTTACTACTAGGAGAGCAGCAAACTAGATTCCTTAACACACCATAAAAAGTGAATTCAGATTATACGGCGATCTATAAATATCCCGGTGTTAAACAAGCTTGTAGTATTTAATGCTACTCGTTTCCGTTACAGGACGAGTGCGATGTGTCTGGTCAACTTAGCTTGACTTATTTGAACACACACATTTGCACATTTCGCTAGTTACGTTTTAAGTTACATGCCATAGGGTGCGAGCCTATTGCCATCAACCGGGTTCAATTCTAGACTCCACGGAGTCTGCTACTGAGAGATTCCTGATGGAAAACCTAATAACACTAAAATTCCATACTCTGTGACGATACCAATCCTTCCAATTTAACAAACAATACTTACCTTTATTTTAGACTGAGCGCTTTTATGCTTACCATACAAAAACCAACACATTTATTAGTCGGGAACAAAGCGTATAGTATTGACAGTGACATTAAATTAAACCTTGATGAGTGAGTTACGAGCGCTGAAGCGCTGACAAAGCATTGGGTAACAGTGCGTTCACCCGTCTGTTTGTCCGTTTGTTTGTTTGTCATCAATGCTCGGCTTTTGTTCGCGACCCTCACTCGTTGTAGTTCATTGAATTGTTGAAATTTCGAAATAAGTACGAACTGACGAAAGCAGGCGTTGATTTTGACGTGCCATTGACTTGGTTTTTTTTTGTTGCTGGGAATGGATTGAAATTGATTTTAATAACACATTCTGGTTGTTAACAAATTGTGTGTAGTTTAGATGTGTAAAACAGTAAGGGGGTAAAACTGTGAGGGTTGTTGAAAGAAATGTTTGGAGAGCATTTTGCGCTGACCCCAAGTAACTTGAGATAATGCAGCATGTTGACAAAGCATGTTCGGGGCATATCAGTACGCAAAGAAGTCAGATACAAGGAAAGTTATAAATTAAAAAAAGTCCCGAGCTTTTAGGAGGGACTCCCATGGTGAAACGTGACAAGATATCTAATTACAAATCGACCAGACCTGTGGAAGTTATTTATATCCCTTTATCAACTAGAAAAGAGGTGATGATCTTCAAACGACTAAACAGATTTTTTCGAAAAATAGCTAAGAACACTCTCGAATAAAATACCTTTCAAACGAAACCAATTTTATCCAACTCGTTTCATCCGTTTAGGAGCTACGATGCCAGAGACAGACACACAGATACACGGATACACAGATACACACGTCAAACTTATAACACCCCTCTTTTTGGTCGGGGGTAAAAAAAGACGAAGCCAGAAGATTTCAAAAGTTTAAATAAGAGTTGTAATACACAATTTCAAATGGATTGAAACTACAGATTTATACAAAAGATGTCACAGAACTTTCAGTCTCAATCAGTATGCGCCTACATCCTCCACTATAATTTAATTCCATTACCCAGTTTCAGTGACAGGGGTACAGATTTCTTCGACACTGTATCAACTCAATTGCCTTCCCTGTCCTAATCTTTGGCAACCCCGAAAACAGCTGTATTTTTAGCACCCGTTTACACCCTCTTTGAATGCAGCAGGGGTTTTCCGATAGCCATTATTTTCAGGCCAGGATGTTTCAGTGCCGAAATGAATATTTTATTTTACACCATTTATGTAGGTATATTGTTGACGTGGCGAGCAAGCTAATGACCGGTTATCGGTCAATACGTATTAATTCAAGGTTTTGTATTTGTGGGAAAACCGCTAGATTCATTAGTATTTTAATGATGTGTCTGTTAGGTACTTCATCATCATCATTCATCATTTCAGCCCAAATGACGTCCACTGCTGGACATAGGCCTCCTCCAAGTGTCGCCACATTGACATTTTGGAGGGTTTTGCCATAATCACCACTTAGGTACTTACTTTGCAATTATTATTAACCTTTCGAGGTTTTTTTTTGTGTAATTTACCTTATTAATGCTATGTTTATTAATTGCCTATGTGGTTTCAATTCAGGAGCCCATTTTGTTTGATGTTCAACAACGATACTTATGAATGTATTTATCCTGTTTTTCTGTGTGCTTGTTCTCTACAAATTATCCACCGTTTCCTTAATAGCGGTATCTGTCTATCATTAGCAGTCAATATCTCAGAAAATTATCGTCCAATTAAAATGATTATGTTCGTATCGGCCCATCAAACCCCGCTTCGTGTAATGCTGTCAATTTCCTTCCGAACTGTCTCCCTAATACAAGGTTACATAGATTGCGTACGCATCAGGTAACATGTAATTTTAACATTATCGCGTAAACGGGTAACGTCCATTCTGTATTCAATGCGGGCATCGCTTCGAGTGGCCGCCCGGCGCCGCCTGACATCGATACATAAATTGAATCTCCACGTTTCGATTCGATCACTGTAATTACACCACAAGATCGTAGTGTACTTAATTCATCGACTTCCGACGATTATACATACACCGCCGCTTGTTATTATGGGAATTGATTTCATTGAGACATAGTACGCAATCGTTGAGCGGTTTTCTAATAACCCACCGCACAATTACACTATCAATCGAAAGCCTGCAATAAAAGTCAATCATTATGACAGTTGATGCCTACTCTTTATTTAAACGATGCTCGGTTACCTCTCTATCTACTGGAGGTAATGTGCGTCTTAACTTTAAACGGCTGTCGTAAAATAATACGGGGAATATAAGATTTTACTACGATCTGAGTATATTATAATGCTGGTTTAGTTATAGAGAAAACAATAAAAACGGATAATATCTACACGGAAATCAGCATTAAACTGGTAAGTAGGCAAGTATAACAATATAATTGCGTCTCATATTGCAATGACTTGTTCACATTT
Organism: Cerastis rubricosa; assembly: GCA_949152445.1. Taxonomy (NCBI): domain Eukaryota; kingdom Metazoa; phylum Arthropoda; class Insecta; order Lepidoptera; family Noctuidae; genus Cerastis; species Cerastis rubricosa. The sequence goes on from OX424547.1 coordinate 11,015,539, forward strand.
TGCCACGATGCGTTTCAAACAGATGTTTCTCTGTCCCAAAACTGTTCTCAAAATAAACCGCAAGGCGGCGATGGGGTAATCACACATGTCAATCGCAGCACCCTGACATCCAATTAGGTCGGCGAAAGACGCCACAGACGCGCAATCAGACGCAGCCGTCTGCCAGCCACGCGCCACTCCGAGACTCATCCCATTACTCTTACCGCTCGCCGCGATTGCACGCTCCAGCTCCACGATAAATAAAGCACGAGTCATCATGAGCCTCGTCCTCAACACGCCGCAATCCGCTGACAAGGAACGTGACGCTCTCAGTCAGATACTGCAATGAAGGCAGCCCGCTACGACTCACCAGCTATCGTGATCAACCGAGCGACCGCTACGCTTATTGGCAATCACGCTCCGCCATTAGTTGAGCTTCTAATAAAGATATAAATTACGAAAAGTTAATTAAAACGCTTATCGCCGTCCCGGCGGCAACGCGCCCGCCTTCTACGCGGCTGCTAACTTGGAAAATTGAACGATTTATAGGAGAAACGGCAAGCAAACATCTGTTAGTGCCTGATTGATTTAGTACCGGTGACAACCTGTACAAATATTTTGGTACTTTGTTACTTTCACGTCAACGTCGTGATACAAATTGAAACTAAATCAGTTCCGAGATTTGCATAATGCTAACTCAGTGATTGTAGCAAGTTTCTCAGAGAAACATAAATTACACCACACAAATCTCTGATATCGTCCATAGATTTTGTACTTAGAGTGGCTACGGTACGATAAAGACAATCTGCCTTAACGGTGAACATTCCCTGATATCAAGACGGATAACAGAATAGACAGCAATCAGAGACGGAATCGAAAAGTAGCTGCTTTCCAATTCAATTCTGCCTTTTCCCAATATGATTACCATTGCGAGAGACACGGAAATGCATTAGCACAATAACTGTCAGTTCGTCCGTTAGCGCACACAATATGACGTGGACACGGTCTGCGGGCGTGATGCGCTCGCGCCGCAAATGGGTGCGATTCTCACGGGGACCGGCGCGCGCGTCGCAACCGAACGGCGACCGCAGCCACGGGGGAACCAGTGCGCTGTGTGAAAAATATAAGTACCTAATTAAGAACGAATGAATAGAATTTGTAATTGAGAATCTACAAATACGGTAAACGAGCTCCAAGTAAGACATAAAAAATGCCATAAAGGCAAAATTATCACCTGTTTTGAATCATTGACCTATTTGGGAATACGAAGGTTTTTAACAATGTTTTATGTGGAACGGACCAGAAGACTCGATTGCAATCAATCATTACATTGAATTAATAAATAATATCTATTCCAAATGAATTCTATCCTTATATGGTGGCACATATAGCCATAACTAATTGCAGAATGAAATTGATTTCAACTGCTACCGTCTCCATAGAAAGCTGAGTTATTGTCAAAGTAACAAATTGCATCGTGCGGCAATCTTGCGCAGTTTGAACGAGTGTCCATTAATTGTCATGGAAGCATCATGCATCACTGATTCCCGTATGGCTGATGCAACCGAGGTGAAAGGACCAGGTCCTTGTACAACGGGGAGTTAATGGCTATCTAATTATGTTTGCTGGTCTTATTGTCTGTGGTTACGAAATGGTTGTCTATTGTTTAGGAAAATTGGTGATGCAAATCTACCTGTACTCAATTTCACCTGTTTTTTGCAAGATCGTTAAAATTGGCAGACCGAAACTCTTTGAATAGTTTTCTTGTCTTTGAACAAGGTATTAGTAGAGTTTTGAAATTGTTAAACAAATAAAGTTATGTCTAACTAAATAGAAAACTCTTAAATTGCAAAAAGCTAGAAGAGGCTTTTGTCTCGAGACACACTGAATAGAGAAAGAAAAAGCTTAAGAACAAGGTGACAAAACAGGAAAAATCATAAATAATTCAAGTGGAATTTACGTCAATAACCAAAAATAGGTTGAAAGCAAAATAAAATTAAAATAATAACGTATGAACAAACATGATGTGTCTTAACAAGCCGCTGACATTTCTGACATTTGTGTAAGTAAATCTGTCCACGGATGCGTTTCGCTTCGGGCCACTTAAAGTCTGGCCACTGTTGGATGCTTGATGGTTATGCCAGCTAGGCTGTTTAAAAAAATGTCAGTGCCTGAGAAAAAAAAGTCGAGATGTGTGGAATGACGTTTTGAGGTGGTGTTCTGCTTTTTAAGTATGCGTTGCGTTTTACCATAGACGATAGTATCGATTTTTTCTTTCTGTGATGTCATTGGTCTATGTCAGCTTATAATCCATAAGGAAATGCGAACGAGATATAATTTGAAATTAAGCATCACTGAAGTTTTATCCACTACAAATACAAAGCTTTGCCCGCATATCGCGTATCTTGGAGTGCTATAGTGCTACTTTAACCCTTTTTCGCCGGCATCCCTATGATAAGCAGCTGTTGTATTCTGTTTTTGTTTGGTCGTACAAATGCTAAGATATTGTATGTTGGAGTTTTTAAAGAATATTTCCATTTTTAGCTGTTTAGCCGGAGGAGTTGTGTAGATATAATTCTTGAAAATAAAATGTAATACTGTAGTATTGTATGTAGGTGAGGTTAACAATGGTTAATGTATCTTGAGAAAGATAAACTCTTGTTCCTCTGTTCACGTCTTAAAGAAAGAAATATGAGACGGACATGAACTTTCACTGTTTATGTTAAAATATAAAATATCACGATTTGCGCATTTGTGTTCCGGTGCACAATGATCGTGCCTAGAAAGTCGTTAATGCAGTCAAAGTCACGAGTAAAAACTAGTACAATACTGTAATGTGCAATTAATTTCACAAAAAACATCTCTAATTGCCTTACTCCTCAAAATCTTTTTAAAACTTTCACATGTTTTTGTCTCGGTTGAAAAATTTCGGTTTCAAGCGAAGGTTACACCGTTCCTCTATTATTTCAAAGACGTGACGACGGTGTGATAGGATGACGGCACGTTTTACAAGCGAATGAATTGCATAAAATAAAATTATTGAGATGTGAATTCACTTTAATGGCATCAAATTAATATTCATAAGGCCTTTTGCGATAGTCAGAGGAAAACTATGTCAGAAAGGCATAAATTTGGGGGCTATTGTATCGCATGGTTATGTGAAAGTCAAGCAAGGGGTCGCTCAGGTTAACTGTCAGATGTTTTGGTTTTTTTTTATGTTACACACACGTGGTTCTTGTCAGTTTGATGTATCGACAGCTTTATAGGAATTTTGTGTAGAAAGCGTCAGTCTTGAGAGTGTTTTGCTGTATCTTTTAACCGATGAGAATGGCAGCAAGTTTTTGTGAATTGATTTTTTGCGTCAGCGCCGTTTCTATAATATTAATATAATATTTTTTCGTTTGTATCAGAGAATATAATGGGCAGTTTATTCCTACAGTCATTGTCTATGCCTCAGAACATAAAACAGATTAGGTTTATGTAGACAACACAACTTCTATCGCTCCCCTCGTCTTTGTAAATTCGACACCTACACACATTACCGGCCCGTAAATGGTAATACGATGGTGTTAGCGGAAAAGCGAATGTCCATATGTGTGCAAGCGCAGGGGTCGACAACACGATCAGAAATAGACGGGGAACTAGACGCAAAGATGGAGCCACTAATTATAGTGCCGACACAGGGAATCACCCAGAGGGGATGTTACCATATCTCTGACGGAATAACACAAATATTATTCTTACTTTTAATCTCTTCATGCTTGTAAAAGTAAAAGCGTCTATTCTTCGGTAAACAGTGTTTAATGTGCTTGTTTAGTATCGATCAGACATATTCTTTACTGCGTACTAAAAGTCCTTTTATATCTTAATTAGAATCGTGACCTGTAAAAGTCTTTAGCCACGTAATCACCATTTTCTAATATTTACGCTGACGCTTTTTATCGTTGTCAGGGGTTAACAACGTTTACGTTACCATTCGTGACTAGTGACGCTCTAAAAACCTCTGTGCCTGTGTTAAAATAAAATTGAAACAGCATTCAGCTTTTATTTCGGAGGCACGTTCTATGTTTCGTGTTATTGTTAATACAGTTTTGCTTACATGTCGTATCATAACATGGTACCAGGTAGTTGAAAGGTTAATCTTGAATGTTTGCATAATAATGTGCAATTCTATAAATTGTAATGCAATAAAACCTTCGCGGTGCGGGAAAGCAGTGCCATTTGCAATGATTTTGTGTTAACTAAGTTGGTTCAATGGTTTTAGTCTTCTAGTCCTCCATTTTATTGTAATGTTATGTGTTTGGTCTCACTTTTATTTGCAACGTTTATATAGTCAGTACCATATTTGGACTTATAATGTGTGAAAATTACTCTGGAGTTTAATTAAGTGACGACTGGAATTATGAATTCTCTAGTCGTAGAGTTAATTGCAACCACAAAGTTCTCTAGATTAACAAAGGAGTAATTCAGATGGTTTTATTTCCTCGCTGTCTCTAATAATAGGCATTAAAATATACACTACTTATGTTAATAAAACATATCACAATACTTAGGTCACTACAATAATCAGTGGTCATTCGGGAGGTACTATGGTGTTAGGAGTCCTTTTTCGCACTTTTGTTTAGTCAGGAAATCGATATCGATAGTTTAGCAAATTATCACATCCAACTAAGTTTGCATTTTGGTAAGTAAAAGCCATTTAACGACCGTTTAGCCAATTTGCAAAGCAATCACTTTCCGTAACTATAAACAAATATAATCTGTTTATATCGCCTGAAATATTATACATTTTGTGTGTAATAACCAGAGGTCGGAATTAGGTAGAGTTATTTGTGTACCTACACTGATTTCATACAGCGAAAGAATTTACTTATTTATTTATTATATTTAAATTTTAATAAAGTGGAGATGATTCAATACCCCGAAATTAATTTTAACGAGCAGAAAAATCCCGTTATTTATTTTTACACAATTTAAACCATCCGTCATGGGATGTCCGTAAAATTCCAATGCGCACACGCAAGGGAAGATCCATATTATTATCAACATTTTGAAGCAAGTACAAAAATAACTCTACCTAATTCCTCCGACCTATGGTAATAACAAACTCTTGATCGGTCTCCCATTGCAATCTTTATTAAAGTAATAAAGATTTATATTTAAATGGTGCGAACGGGTGCGAATCATAAAATGTGTCTCGGAATTGGTGACTAGAACTAGTATTAAAGTCATAGTTTAATTTAGATTGGTTCTTGTCGGAAACTTGCGATAGTTCGCGAGAACATGTGTTTAACAGATGTGGTTCATACGGCATTATCTGCTTGTTATCCGATATCAAATATTCTAGAAGCTTGTTCATTAAGCACAGGTCTACTAACGAAGTCTGATATAATTTTATGATGAGGCCGAAAGTCTAGAAGCCTAGATTGTTTTTGAAATTTTTATTTTCTTGCTCGTTCGCGATTTCGTTCAAGATGTTCTCGGAACTGGCAGTCTTGCTAGTAGGTATGTTTAATTAGCCACTCTCGCTTTTATAACAGGTTTTAATTTTCACACGGACAAAAGTAGAAAGATCTTTGTTGGTTTAACTTATTTTTTTATTTTTTCAGTCTATTCTAGTCTATCAAGATGATATCGGCACCCGCCATTCGCTAGTTCAATTTCAATCATACCTTGTAATGGCTTTTACAAAATCATTACAATGTTTAAAATGTTTATTTACCTATTTATTATTCACGATTCGTTTTTTACTAAGTCAATCGATCTTCGACAATTGATTTCGTGATCAATGTGAGTAGACGCTGACTGTCGTGACATAACAGCAATTTTCGTCTTATTACTTTATGGTCGATTCATTGGACATTGTGCTTTCTACGGTTCTACCACAAACAATAATAACGGCTTGCGTAACGTGCAAAAACTGTAAAATAGACTTTTATCTACTGGAAAAACGAGAGTGGCTGGCAGGAAAAGTATTTACTTCTTGCTTTTAGCTTGTTTATGGGTCGACGTGACGAGTTTTACATAATCTGTGGTGGATGGAATGACGTTTGCGGACGCTCAATGTTTAGTTTTCCTGATTGTTTGACTTAATCGGGGAGCGTTAATGCGATGAAAGGACGCCTTTTATTCGGCTGTGGAAAGTTTAGGATGGAAAGGGACTTAGATCGGTTTAGGATAGGTTTGTTTAGCTATCGGTTACTATACATTGTATCTTACTTGTTTTTATCATGATACCAACTTCTTGTCATTATTTTTTTTTTGTACCCTCAGAAGCAAAGGTCAACAGTTCCTAAATACTCAAATAGGCAGCTATTAAAAATAATAAACATTCAATTTTTGCCAGTATTATGATCACGCAATGTTTATGCCTATTTGATTTATTGACTTCGCATAAAAAGGACACTGCACGAAAGGAAAAAAGACACGCATGTTCTTAATGACTTAAAACAAAAAAAACATAAAATAGCATTCCATTTTTAAATCGTTAGTTTACTTTGGGCTAGTGTAGTGCGGTTCTTCAACATAAGTAATCGAGTCGCAGGAATCCTAATCGATATGCTCTGACATTTCGAAAGCCTCCGTAGCGTGAAGGGTAACTGATATCGTCCTTATCGACAAAACGCGTGTCGCCAAGCCACCGTGCCTGGCCCGCCGATCACGGCCCGAGAAATGTAAAAAATCACGAAACCCTTTGCATGAAAAGTCACGAGATCACTACTGAAATGTCTTGTATAACTGAATTTATTTGTAAAACCATCGTGAATGTGACAACCTTGAAGTTTTATATGTTGAACCTGGCTTTTGTTTTGAAGGTTCCGTCATTTTCATGGATGTTTTAAACTAAATAATACGTAAGGAAAACTGATGGCACGAGGCGATCAAAGGTTTTCCTACAGCAAACAGTAATAAAATGTACTGTCGCGTTTTTTAAACACTTTTATTTACCTAAGACTATTTACTATCAAAACTAATTGGTCTAATAATTTCAACAAAACGTTTATCTCATTGAAAAACATTAAATATAATTAACAAGAAGCCCCGTTTGTTTTTTATTCTAAATTATTTTACGTGTATTAAGTGTTTGTTTGAGCTAAACATGTTTTTCAACTACTGCCAGTATGTCTATGTTCCGGTTAATTTTGGTTATACCAAGGTTGAGAGGTTTCAAAAACCCATCACCTGTTAATACTCTGCCTTATTTAGAAACGCATTCGTCACAATATATCACTTAAACGAAAATAACATAGTAATTATATTGGAAAAGTATTCTTAGCTGGATGTCTCCTCATTGCCAAGGTAATTATAGTCTTATTTAGTAATTTAGTATTAAAAGTAGTGTGAAGATGCGTGTATTTTGTGTAACAAAAACACAAACACGTACATTTAATAGTACATACTTATAAATGGTAGTTATGTGGTTTGGAGACGCCATTGTTTCCATGTTTTCCCATGTCATAATTGTTTGTACAATTTGATTGAAATAAAAATACTTATGGTAAGTACAATAATATGTACCTCTTGTCCTTTACATAGATGGTAGGTACCTTCGATGTATGCGTAGTACTTACCTACACGTTCGTGATATTTAATATTTTGTCAAACATAGGCGTAAATAGACTAAGCTAGAAGTTCGAGCCTACTGTATAATTGGAGAATCAATAAGTTCATGAAATGTAGGATAAACACTGAATTGATTCAAATCGCTAATCGAAAACGGTTCAGTAGCTTTGCAATCACTTAATATGTTCTAACGCTAAATTATTGTCAGAACTTCAAAGTATTAACTGTTCCACGATGTGTGCAAAACACCATTGACAGCGACGTGTGGTCTTAAATACGTTCTTAGTTTATACTCCGGTACCTGCCAAGTGATCCGTCAAGCCGGCCTCTCCAGTAAATACTTGAGTTTAGCAAACGGTGTCACGGCACAGACATAGTGCAGATTGTCGCCCTTGCAAACGAACGTCACATATGAGCCCGTTACGTTCGTTCTGCAAGAGATTAGCCAGACGCAAAACTTATCTAAAAAGTGGGACATGCAGGGATTATATGCCGGCGAGCCGTGTCCATTGCTACCGTAGTGCACTGCGTATTCACGATCAAATTATACGTAAATTGAGCTTCAACACTGCGCATTTTGAACGCGCTAATGGACAGGATGTCAGCTAAAACGAGCGCCGACCGTCTTTCTCCGTGAGGCGATTACATTGTTAGTATTGTTACTTTGCGGACAAGCGCTAGTATTAGACGGCCCCTGAGATCATCCTGGGCAGAGTAAGGGGGTAATGGGACACATCCGAGCACGCGCGACCGCGCGACACATTTGTGCGGAGTCGCGACACGGAACCCTTTAGTGTCGCCGCCAGAATGCTACGCGTCGCTATGTCGCATGTCGGGTGTCGCGCGAACGCTTCAGCATAATATTTTTTCCTCTTGTTCAACTCCGCAGCTCAACAGCTGCGTCGCTAATGATTTAATTCCAATATCAACGATGTAAAATTTCTATAAAAAAATACTACTCAATTGATTTTCTTGTGATTTCTTACTTTCCTCTGCTGCTAACTACTTGTATGTAGAGCCGTGTTGAATCTACAGCCGTGCTAAACGAACGAGCTGGTCACGCTCATTGGAACCACTAATTATTTTACTTTTCTGATAAAAAATAAGAGCGTCATAATCGGTGGTTGTCTCGATGAGTTCCGTTCCAACCGATCTGCTGCATTCGTTGCCAGTTGGATGCGCCCGATCCGCTTTTTGCCGATTCTAAAATGCAAAGCGATTCAATACGGCATCTCGTTTCCAAACAATGGGTCTTTGTATTGCACTCGAAGATTTCGTTTATATTACAATACACGATAGAGAGATCTGTGATTTTCTTATCGCGGTCAGTATCTTGACTGTATAAGTGCGGATCAAAAACAACGCCCTGTAATGTACTGTAATAAACTCGTACTGTAATAAACTCGTAAACAGCGAGGATTTTTTGCAGTTTTCGTATTGTTTATTTGCAAATTTTATTTCGAGAATCTGCATGCTGCAGCAGAATCTGGCATTCTCCCATGTAAGGTTAATGTGGAGCGTTTGCGCAAGATGTATTCTTGTGAGACTGTTTATGTTCTCAACAAAGGGGGTAATGTGGGGCATTACCCATTTACCAACTGATCAAACAAATGCATTTCATCATTGTCATAACATAAATTACCATATTGTGCATGTCAAGTTTCTAATTTCTGCAACACTGCTCTAATTTCGTCCGTAACAACTTCGGTTCTTTGTTTATTTCGATACAAATCTTATTAACTGTCCGGTCATCGGCTTGATGCGTTTTTTTCCGTTGGTTGACAATCAGAGCGCGGCATGGTACCGTACCGCTTCTTATGTTGTTGAGTGGCTACTCGCCGATTAACCAACTCCGACCGCCTGGAACGTGCTATAATGAGTTTATTGTAATTACCCACGCGTTGCAACTCTACGATGACTATCTGAACGGGATATTTGCGAACGTATCGATATGAGGGTGCATCGGTACCGGTAACGCGTTTTGGTATGCTAATAGGAGAAAGTTGCTTTGTTACCAGGAAAAATGTCTGTAGACCTAATATTTTTTTATGTGGCGATTAAATTGTTTTATGTCCTCACTATAAACTGCTATATTGCTCATTTATAGGAACAAATCACTATTATAAAGCTAGATAATTAAGCAATAAATCACTTTCTTCATTTAACTATCTGATTGAGCATAAACTACGTGCGATAATTATCAATACTTAGAAATTGCTGAGGAGCTTTTAAATTCTTTAATCGCTTGTTTAACATTCAATACACGCAAATGTCATGTTTTCGCCAAAAATAGTCACGATTTTGACATTTACGAGTGCTAATTTTTAAGCACTCTATAATTTGTCGTCGCAAACTTTGCGCTTTATTTAATTTTGTTCTTTTCTTTCTGTTACAGGTACGTTCAGTTTACCGACAGCTTTATAGACGTAAGAAATCAATTTGGTACGTAGAAAGCGACACATCTGGAGTGGTATCATTATATCAACCCTCGACTTGCCGTGGGAGTGGACATGTGTATCCTATACCCGGCCCGTAGCCCGCGGCGATTACTTTATCGTAAATTAGTTTGTGGCGTTCAATTTGCGATAACACAGTAGTAGGTCCGCTGTAGGTCGTAAATAGTGGTGGGTCTAAGGTCCAACTCATCCAGTCACGAACGGGTTAACTTATCGGTTGTCGATGCCTATAAATTATGATCATTAATCAATTGACTTGACTAATTGGCGTTTAGCGTATTCGTGCAGTTACTTATCGGTGGATTTTTTTATTTAGTTAATGTTTCTATACGTGGAAATGGATGTTCGTTGGGTGAGACATGAATTTTAAGCAGCGTTTTATCTTAGTTGGACATTCTTGTTTGAAACCGATTTGATGTGGATGATTTTCTTAGGCCATCAAAATAATCATGTTACCCTACTTTATACTTAAAAAGTGAAAGCTAACAATAAGTTTTAGTATACAAATCCAAAATTGACACAAATCTAAAGTTCCAAACCAATTCACTTTTTCACATATTTAAAATTGCAAACAAACGACATAATGCCATAGAGAGCCAAACTAACCATAGCATGTTCATGTCATTTGGCACTGCCACCGTCAATCATGGCGTTTTGTTCGTAAATAATGTCCGTGTGTCATGCGAGAGTGGGCCAACCAACATGTAAATTCATGTGATATTTCGCATGTTTGTTATACTTTTTTTGTGGGTTTGGAACTGTGATACGTGTGATCAAAGGAAATTAGGTTAGGACGATAAACGGTTTATTTTTGTGCTTTTCGTCATTTGGGGTTTGGATTTTGTTGCCTAGATTTTTTTCTATATAAAGAGAATCACAAGTTGTAGTTGTTTTAACTATCATTTTGTTACGATGTTGCTTGTACTGTACCCTACGGTACACAATTATTTTTATCGCGAACTGCGTTTTGCCCGAAGCTTCTTCTACGACACGTGTGGATAATCTAGCTTCCTATCAGAGAAAGAATGTAGAGATCAATAGCTCTGAAGATTAGCCCATACATACAAACTCATGAACAAGTTTTACCTCTTTATAATAATAGTATAATATAATTGTATAAGATGTGAAATAAGTCACGAAAACAAAATAATCACTACCCTGCACTATTTCCCAACATTTTATAATCACGTTACTCTAAACTTTCTACCAGCTGCGTGTCGGTCAGCCAGTCATAGGTCAGCTCGTTGCGCGGGCGCATACGTTTTGATCGCGGGTACGTCTGCACTTAGCGCACAATTTGCAAGTAATCCCGCGCCAGACGCGTTCCCACGACGGATAACTATTAACCACCTGTACCTGCAATATGTACCTTGTAACTTTACTAAGTACCTGTACCTATGATATTGCGGTTCAGCTATAATGTTCCGTTGCGTACGATGTACAATTTGGTGCAGTTCGATGTAGGATGCGAATTCTGTGTGGAATGTTTTATTTGAAAATGTTGTACCTACACAAAGTTAGATTTCTTGCTTCTACATATAGTATAGATATGAGCTGTAATGAGAAAAGTTAGTAAGGAGCAAAATGCCACTAGTTTTATAGATTTTCGAATACATCGTTTTAGTGTAGGTTCATTAAAAATACTAAAACTAAAAGCTATGAGATTTTTTAATTATGATTAAAAATAAGGAACTTATGCACCCTGTCAGTTTGTGGAGGGTTGTCCCTTCCACACTTTATGGAAGCTGACACAGTCACCCCATCGCCATACGATATTTTTATACAAACTGGCGGTGCATGAAGAAACTGGTATAAATAGACAGTTACATCTTAAGCTGCGAAGAATATAGAAGATGATCGAAATGGCGATAAAGTGACTATACTGCTTTGAACCGCCGATAGACCAAAATGCCCACACTCCTTGTAACCTAACCCAATACACTTCACATTTACAAGAAGTCCTCTACAGACCCTAAATACACTACTTATACTAACGTACCGTAATGGGATCTACAGAAACATTGCCTCAAGCCACAGCTAAACAATTTGAAGCCTCATCAGTATAGTTAGTCTCAGTACCAACAATTACCAACATTTCGAAGGCATAAAGTTTCATACGGTAATTTGGTGTTGCCCGATACGGCCCGCAACATGTTAATCACGACTAGGGCTAAAGGTGGCTGACAGACGTGCCGGCTGCCTTACAACAACACACCTGAGATATCGTAATTTATTACTCTGTGGTTTTTGCTTAGGCTTTAGTCGGACGGTTGGGAAATAGTTCGTAGCGTTTTTCGTAGACAGCGTCTACGAAAGAAAGGCAAGTTTGTATTATAATCTTTTTCTTCTTCTTGTGTTATAATTATCTCTTTGAATATTGTAGATTTTTCTTGTGACCTGAAGTTTAATGTGAATTCGGATATTGTTCGTTTAATGTCGTCTTGTTTCCCCGCGTTTGACCAGGCCACGTACTGGGCTCAAATAATTAGATAAGGTGTACTCGTACCATGTTTAAAAAAGAAGAAATCGTTTCGTAGTATTCTCCTTAATCTCTGTATATCGCAAAAATGCCTACGACAGATAGTTTTTGAGATTCGCTACGTTCTGTGTAAGCTGTTTACGCTAACAACTTTCGGTTGGTAAAAGGATTATAAGAAAGAATTTATTTTAATAAACAGGTTGCATATGCTCTCTCCACGTCGCAATTGATCTCATTTCGATAAGTCACAGTCACATCCGACGACCCACATTCGTTTCCAATTTATTTAAATAAAATGCAGTATGACGTATTCCGTTTTACCAGATTGCTTTGTTCACTTGCAAAAATGTGGATTGTTCAATTCAATTGAAAATATATTAAGCGAAATTCAGGTTGAACATGTTCTTTTTTTCTGATAAAGTTAAGTGTTTCCTTTCTCTGTTCAGTAGACGACAAAAAATCCAAACTAGAAAATTGCAGTTACTTTCAGTACCTATACTAAAAATAACCATTCCCCCAATGAGGTAGACAGAAGCTGGAGTTTTTTCTATAGCACTCCAATTGACATTTTGATGAGCTCAAATGAATATCGGATTCATAAAGAACACAAAAGTGAAACCGAAAGTTTACAATAAAAAATAAATAAAAATAATTTGACATATACGTAACACGGATTACTAATAAATTGAAAGGCGAATCCGTTTCCTGTTTATTTTGTCGCACTAAAATGTAAGATTAATTAATAAGATTAGCTAATTATAATTGTAATGAGATCGCATTGCGACATTCTTCATGTGAAGGCAAATACATGGTTAATTTATTACTTGATGGTAATTTTTAATTTATCGGAAAAAGGTTTGGAGCCGGCTGATAACTCATTATGCGTTCGAAGTGAAATTCAAAGTGATATAAATAATTGCAGAACTGGAACGGTCACAGTAATTACAAGTCCCATTCTTGATTATACAACGTTATAATTTTCATTTCGCGATACAAATAACTGTCACCACTCATTTAGATAGCTCACTGTAAGATAAGATCCTGCTGTAAACTTCTCGATCACGATTTAATCGAGTTTAAAACGACATCGCTTAGTTAAAACTACGATTTATAATCGAATGTTTGTTTTCAGTTATTCGAGTTAATTACTTCCGAAATCTTTCGAGTTTCACGCCGCATCATTAATTTTTATTGCTGACGATTAATGTTAATGTCATTATTTTACACCGATATTTTATATCATAACTGTTATACTAACATTTCGCGAAGTAATATTGTATTTCCGCCAATTTTTTATTGAAGTGCCGTGAATTTTTTATTTATATTTATTAGTTTTAAACGGACATTAAAAATTACTTTATTAATTACCCAGAAGGTTTTAAACTGTCATTGATATGTACAAGATGGCGATGATGATAAGCTTTCACATTCCATCACTAACCGCATTGCATAATAGTAAGAAGCGTGATCGGTCTCAGTTCTACCAATACCTACACATATTCGGGTTAATTAGTAAAGTTAATAAAGCCGTTCAATCATTCTTTGTTACTTTCGAACAAAGTACGAACATTGCTGCTCTCCACATCATAAATCTCGAACTATCTCGATCGGTATATTTCTCCAGCACCTAGAAACTAGTCGCGGATTGTCAGCGGAAGCGGTTTGATAAAATATCGCCTAATTAACTGAGACATGTTCGAACAACGCAGCCTTTCTATTAAAATATCGTTTTGACACCACGCGATCGCTTGTCACTTTTTACGATCCTCGGATGTCCGATCACGAGAGGACTTTTAATTAATTAAGTTCGTTTAATGAAACAACAATATCAATTAGTGTCACATTCGAGTGCGTAATCGATTAAAATCGTCTGACAGATGGGCGGGCTTCGTGATTATTTGACGTCCCACGCAGTCGTTAAATTCGATTCGTAAGACAATAAATGTAATTGTGTATATTTACATTGAAGTCTGTCTCATCTAGGGCAGTTTTACATTGTTGTTGGCGGTTCAATTGAGTCGTCTTGCCTTTTTGGGGCATTCTATGCGATTGCTTGTTCCCAACGTCTGCACAGTATACGGTGCGGCGGACCCGACAGATAGATTGAATTAATGAGCGCTTTTCACGTAATCGGTCATTTATCTTTGTGGGCTGCTGCCTTAAAATGTAGGCTTTGGTATTCAGTGATTCACGAGACTTCGCTAATGGAACTTCAAAAGATCTCTTCACTGAAGATGTCAACATGAATTTCGCAGTAGGTAGGTTTACAAATGACATTTGTTTTTTTTTACTTAGCCTATTCTGTCCCACTGTTAGGCAAAGGCCTCCCCCATTCCTTTCTAACTCTCTCGGCCAATCAGTCAGTAACGAGTCCAAATCATCACGCCAAATTATCACTTACTTAATTAAAACTGGAATGCATTTGCTTTTTACCTTTGGCAGCACCATTTTCAACATACTCAACAAAATCTAAGTATCGGATCTATAAGAAACATGTTACTCTGTTGAAAGCCTGATAAAGCTGGCGAGGAGCCAATAACTCTAGAGGGGAATATTGATTGATGGTAACTATGGCAAGCTGACAGGGCTTGGAACCGCGACAGTCATCTGTTCCCTCGACTACTTCTTTTGATATGATGACATAATCGTAACGTTCTTGGGAAGGGTGATTCTCTTGATGCTTTGAGCAGATAGCAGTTATGTGGTTTTATAGTTGAGGGCTTATTTCTTAGAAGGCCGATGCCTGCCAGGGCTGCGGGACTGTTCGAAAGAGATACCGTGGCCCTGGAACACAAAGGGCTAAGAAGGAGCAAGGATGGGTTTTAGTCAGTACAAGTCTGACACTTCCGCTCCGCCCAGAGCGGGAGGTCATTTGATGATTTCCCACCCGTAAAAAAGGGCTTTTTCTTGCAAAGTTGCCAGATGGATGGACTCGATTCGTTAATGAAAATGGTTCGGATTCGTGTTAAATTACATTATTTGCCAGTCTGCCTCGCGGTAGACTGCCTCGTTGGTTTAATATCGCAAACGCGACTGCTGAGCATGAGTCCTAGGTTCGATAGGTCGGGCAAATTGTTATTGGGGTTTTCCATGAGAAATTTATCAGTAGCAGCTACGGAGTCTGGATTTGTGCCCGGTTAGTGGCAATCAAAATCAAAAGTCAATTATTCAAATTAGGCTGATACTCAGCACTTTTTGAACGTCAAAAGTACAAGTGACAGTCCCCCAATACACCTCTGCCTAGCCCTTCGGAGATTACGGGCGTGATGTGTGCTATGGTTGTGTTGTTATTTAGGCTTTTTGAAGCTCCAAGAGCAGCTAGCAAGTCATGAAGTAGTCATCAATATTTAGATTTTCAACCATAAAAATGGGCAGTAAGGTTTTTATAGACTCTTGTAACTAGATTATGAATTCCCAGTTTTAAAATAAAGATAGGTAGTAAAGTCACGTCGTAGCAATATAAAAGTAATCAAAACTGTTTTATTTCATTCTTAAACAAAATTGTTTCATTTTGTGTTCGTGGGTGTCTAAATTATGATTAGCAATTAAAGTTTTATTACCTGTTGTAAATTATGAAATATTGTTACTTTCTTTTATATTAAAAGTTCATTCACAAAAAGGTACCTTTAATATTTTAAAAGTACCAAATGAATGGAATTCCTCATATGAATAAAAAAGTGTTTCTTATTTTAAGTTTTTTTTTTATGTCAACAAAAAACTACCAGATTCGATCGATCATTCGAACACGGAATGTAGCGAAAGTGACATGTCAATTTGGCATTCTGTCTGTTTTAATTACAAAGTTAATTTAATTAACAAAAAAACAAAATATGTACTTAATTTACAAATGTCAGATTGACAGATACTCTGAACAAATTGTGAGAACTCATTGAAAAAAAAAAACTTATAGAAACCTCTTGAGATATCATTAACATAAAATAAAATCACGCCTGTAAACCCGATGGGGCCAGGCAGAGGTGTACCCAATTATAGTAAACTCTTTCGCCAGTTATGTTTAAGTCCCATGTAATAGGGGACTGCCCATCAACCGAACACGAATCAGACTCCATGGCTGCTACTGAGAAAATTCCTGATGGAAAAACCCAATAACACTTTGCCCGACCCGAGAATCGAACCCGAGAACTCATGCTTAGCAGTCGCATCCTCAAACGAGATAGTCCATCAACATCAACACTAAAATATAAAAAGGGTCATCGGTATCACCCTACGACTTAACCATACATTATAACATAACATTCATTTATTCTCAAGCAATATTTGGCCCATAGATAACACATTAGATAACACATTATATATCACATATACATATTACATTATAATTAATTTATTAAGTTAATATAACTGCATTAATGAATAACCCTCAACTGATGAGGTCACGCTATTAACCTTCAAATCTTAACCGTTGCACCGCGACTCTGCACTCTATTTGATGTTAAAGTTAAGTGCTTAAGTTATTAAGTTCATTACTTTGTTAGTAGATCGATAACTTGTTTGATGTCCGGATTAAGAAGCTTACGGATCCTGATGTAAAGCATAACGTTTGTAATCCCGTTAGGCAGAGGTGTACCTATTGTACAATCACATTTCGACAGTTAATTTTGAGTCCCATAGTACCTAATAGGGGTGAGCGTATTGCCATCACTATGACGACAAGATGACATCAAGGTGGTTCAAAATAAGCATGCAAGAATCCATCTTCATTCATATACTTACACCAATTCGTAATGATTTGCAATAATGCATTATTAGGTATTAGGAAATCAGGCATCTATTTCCCCAGAATAAAGTTTAAAGGCTAAATTAATACCTGATTGCAAAACTCGAACGACTTTTACTTCTTGAAAACAAACATTTTATCTTCCATTTTCTGCGCATAATTATATAGAACGGATGAGAACGCAGTAGTGTGGAATTGTGAAGGAAGTTTAATCTATGAAAGGATATTGGCAGCTTTTTGTTTCATTTCGATTTTACTTACATTATTTCTACATTAAAGTACATGATATATTAGTCTAGGTTTCTTGCGCAACGCTTGGTTTAGTTCATTATAAATTGATTCTTGAGTATATTTTTTAATATTTTATTTTATTATTGCTGTGTGCTAGCTGACATGTGACATTAATTTGATATAATGGATTATTTGTTTATATTAACTTGAACACTAATACTGCATAGAATCTGGTTATTTTAACCTAACAGACAGATTCCCAGCTAAAACACTAGGCATTGGCGAAGGGCGGGCGTTTTGGGGAACTGTCTCTTGTTATTTTGACGTTCGAAAAGTGCTGATTCTCAGCCCAATTTTAATAAATGACTTTAGATTTTGACTTTTGGGATGTGTCCATTTCCAAGTCTAGTCGCTTGAAATAGATGAACAAAACGCATTGAAAACAATGGAGAAAACTAAATAATAATCTCGAACTAAACGTCATTATGTAAGTCTGTCACTGTCAGATACTTGTCAAAAGTGCAATGAAGTTTTAACTAGACATGTTTAGCGCTAATTTCATATAGTAAGTTGTCATTCAGATGGGGATTATGTATATAAAATGAAGAAAAAAGTCGGATTATTTCATTTGATTGACTGGTTGTATATTAACTTTGATTAATTATTTACTAGAGCACCTTACTGGTTTTAACTGTAATCTAGCCTACTGAGAGCACTTGCAAATTAATGCAGATTCTATTTCAATAACGGATAGACTTCAATCTTTGGGAAAAAAACTTATAAGTTTCGATACAATAGAATGACCCAGTTTTTATTTCGACGTTGATTGATTCGTTTTTCGTTTGCGTTACTTTTTTTGGATACGGCTTGGAGATTGAGAATTAAAATTATTACATTTATATTGTTTCTGGGAACTAGGGTGTTCCACTTTTGAAATGAAGAGATGATTGGATTCTGTTGGTACTGTTGCGGAGTTTTTAACTGTTGAAGACTTTAATTGCAAATAGTGAAGAGGTTATTTAACTTCTTCTTCTTTCGTATCTACGAATAATTAAAGTTATTTAGAATTCTATTGATTTAATGATATTTTGGCGAACTTCTGTTTCATTATCACCGAACACGATTTTCATGGTTTCTGAAGTTCAATTTTATGAGTGATTTTCGTCTTACTTAGTAAGTAGGTATCAAAATTGCGAAGGTGTCTACTAGATAGTCATATTTTTGTAAGTAGGTACAGCTCCTTTATAAAAGAAGCTCATTAAGAACAGAACTAAAAATATTAAGCATGTGATAAAACTTATCGCTTTGGTATCAGCACCTATTCAAGCATATAAATTAAAAAAGAAAAATAACAATGCTCGAATTAACTGGCATTTTTATTCAAGATATTAATTAGCCCATATTTATAATAGCCCAAAGTGATTATAACATTTATACCGCCACTCCTAATGTACGAGATGTTATCGTGCAACGCGCCGATAAATTATTGAACGTACTGCACAGCAAACATTCAATGTTACCCATTAACACCACCCACGGGTACCCAGCCCAGAACACTTCGCACACAACAACATACATTACTTCCTCTGTTACTAGCCTACATCGATTACACCATACAGAACAATCAATGGTCACAATACAATGTGTAGCTGTCAAATATTGGATGTTTGAAGTAAAGGTGGGGTTGTAGACGCCCAGCAGACGGCGGGGCTCGGTTCAATGACCTGTTTTCGTGCCTGGACTATATCTAGATCTAGATGTTTTATTGAATTTAACGTGGAGCTGACAAGAAGATCGTGGAGCTACGAAAGACTAATACAAATCGTGATGTTTTGGTAGCTATCAGTCTGTTTCATTAAGTTTGACCCAGATAAAGTTTGTTTTCGGAATTATTTGTTGGCCAATTTAGTCGATTATTTCGTGATTCGATTAATAGAAAAACTTTAAACGTCAAATTTATACGAAGCGCCACAAAAAACTCTCTTATGTTCTTTAAAATTGTACTTTAATTTTATTAGGCAATTAAAAAGCAATCAATTATTTTATTAATCTGCTTTCTTGTAATCTTCTTTTTAATTGTCTAATTAGTCGATTAAAATGCAATAAAATCGACTACCAGCTTTGTAATAAATCGATTATTAAGTAGTCGATTTTATTGAACTATTTCGGGATAAGCTGTTAGGCTCGTTAAAATTGAGGTGATAATTGTTTTTTTTTATAGAAACCATAAATTGCCAGTATAAAAATAATAAAATATCAGAAAGTAAAATCGATGGTAATGACCTCTAAATATCATAATGAGATCCCAACGGTCCTACGCCTACGCACCCTTTGGTCAGGGGTGGAAATTAGTAGGGTGGTTGAACTTTCTAAATGTAGTGGCGAATACAAGCTTAAACCAGTGTAATGAGTGTTTGACCTTAGTTAGTAATGCCGTTAAAAAGGCCTTGTTCAATGTCATGGATTTTTCTAGGCTATTATTGCTTCTTTTTAAGATTTTCTTAATTGATAAAATACTTTCGAAAATTTCTGCCTATTCCTATATCCTAATAATGTATCTGTGAAGGATGATATGGCTAGAAATGAGGTGCCAAAGATATGCTGCGCCGACCCCAAATAAATTGGGATAAAGGCAGGAGAATAATATTGATGAAATGTCAATTGTACTGTTTCCTCCATAGCG
This sequence comes from Cerastis rubricosa, assembly GCA_949152445.1. Taxonomy (NCBI): domain Eukaryota; kingdom Metazoa; phylum Arthropoda; class Insecta; order Lepidoptera; family Noctuidae; genus Cerastis; species Cerastis rubricosa. The sequence goes on from OX424547.1 coordinate 11,035,668, forward strand.
AAACAAATAATTCATTAAAAATGCATTCACTAAAAGAAGGGGTTTTAACTTCAAAAAGCGTTCATGCAATGGCCAACATTAAAAATGTAGATCAAGACATTCAAAGTTAACACGACACTCAAAGCAACATTACATACCTATCTACTATATATAAAAATTTCAAAGCGTAGAATCCTACAGCGAAACCGTGAGTGGTCTTGTTAAGAAAGAGCTTTTGAAAAGCTCGGAAATTTTTCCTTTAAAAATGTAGCGTATTTCTCTTACGAATCTCTTTTCATGTCATATTTTCTCTCGAATACGGTGAATAAGGATCTCGTTAGTACGCGCACTACTTTGTAAATGGTCTCGGTTTACAACAGCATACATATGGAGCTAATTCGATCCTGTTTTACGTAAATAAGAGAATATTTTCGAAGTCTTATTTCAGAGTTTTACAGGCAAATTGGCACTTTCGCTCTTGGTACCGAAATTAAATTCAGGGGTTTCCGGGACAAAGGCATAGTAAGGCTTTGCTTTATGAATTCTTAATGTTATGTTGTATCAGTAAATCACTTTTGCGAAAAGGTTTAACCGAGGGTGGGTAATACTTGCCTAAATACGACCACAGCATTACAGTTTTCTGGTTTTGGGGCTTCCTTGCAAAATAACGAACATTGATCAGGTTTATTTAGTTTTATTTCTAACTAGCAGCTACCCGTTACTTCGTTCGAGTGGAAATTTTGATGTCTTTTTTAAGCATCAATGATACTTATAAACCTTCTTGTTGAATCGTTTTGCCTTTAGATGAAAATCGCATCAAAATTCGTTGCGTAGTTTAAAAGATCTAAGCGTACAGACGGCGGGTAGCGACTTTGTTGTATACTATGTAGAGTGGCATCAGTATTCTCCAAAATTGTAGCAGTGGACCGCACTGCCAGCCACTTCAAATCTCGCAGTCTGTCAGCTATACCTATGGAATAAAAACCCTTGATGTTCCTGCATTTGTAGGTAATTGAATTCCTTACCCTCATAATGGCAAAGTCATTTTCAATCAGTGTGATGTTATACAGTTTACCTCATCATCATTTCAGCCGAAAGATGTCCACTGCTGGACATAGGCCTCTCCCAAAGAGGGGGTTTTGCCATAATCGCCACGCTTGGCAGGCGGGTTGGTATTCGCAGTACCGTTGTTGCAAAATGCACTGAGAACGCTGCTGCCCATTCTCTAGCAAGTCCGTTAGTCGCCTCTTACGACACCCACGGGAAGATATGGGATGGTGCTATTCTTAACGTCCGACACCATACAGAGCAGTTACCTACATTGCATGCATTTCATGCATTTTACCTACCTTTAACTAATTGACAAATAGTCTGAAATGTAACTGCAATTAGCAATTGGCAGTTCTATTAGTGCCCTTATCTGTAACATTTGTGTTGAAATCATTTGAATTGCCCAGCATCCTCTGAGTGCAAGCATGGCGGAAGATCTTGAGTTTAATCTAATTTATCTAATCTCCGTGTATCTTCTAATTGCATCCTGTTGCAGTTATCCTGGTTATTTGTTTAACCCGTTAACCTAGATACATGCTGAAAGAGTTTATTGTGTGGTTTCTATATTTCCTGATTTGTTTGAATTTTTATGACTAAATGTGCGTGTTTGGCAACACCGTTAACTTTCTGATTTTGCCGCAGGCTCATTTTTGTACTTAGTATTATATTTCTAAACTAATAATAATATTATAAAGAGGAAAGATTTGATTGTTTGTTTGCATTGAATAGGCTCCGAACTACTGGTCCGATTTGAAAAAATCTTTCAGTTTAGATAGCCCATTTATCGAGAAAGGCTATAGGCTATATTTCATCACGCTACGACCAATAGGAGTGGAGCAGCAATGTAAAATGTTGCGAATTCGGGGAAAATGTGACGCAAACGAAGTTGCGCCGGACAGCTAGTAATGTAATAAGAACAGTGTCCATTTTTTAGGTAATTAGGCGTTTCGGTACTGAACCCAAAAAAAAAACTGTGTCATTAGAACCTACTAAAGACACACACAGAATTTTTGGGTTCAGTGCCGACCAACTAAAATTATTAGATTTACATAACAAATAGGTGCAGTATGGGAAGGAATTTAGAGTCGGTAACCTTAAAATGTACGGAGATTTAATAGACCCACCTACGCACAACAATCTCCGAAGCATATCAACAAGGGGTAGATAAAAAGATAAATATCTCCATGGAAAGTCGCGGGCGTCCACTTGTAAATACGTGTACCTAAAGGCATTTACAGTTTATCTAACTAAATTATCAATAACACATATTATATTCTAATTTCTATTATATGTAAATTATATTGTGTTTGTAATGGGATTCATAGTACCTTTGTTGATTTTTCTATCGCATTTATTTTGTTCCTCGGTCATACAGGTTCTAATTAAGAAATGGATGATATCCGAAACAATAGCGTTTGAGCACGAAAAGAATGTGAGCATACGTGTAATAACAAAACCAAGTTTTTTGAGGAGCTGAAGAGTTAAAATCTCTTGGATTTTAAACCCTATTATATGGAGAGAAGGATTTGTTTTGTTTATGGAGCGGTAAATGTAGTTTTGTTGAATCTAGGCAGGTGCAAAATAAGAAAAATGTGCAGGAATTTATAGGAACAAAGAGTAAGTCAGGAGTTGTTAACACCTGGTTTGCCGCCTCTGGTCGAACTGAGTATGTGTGGATTACAAATTAACGAGAGCTTCTTTTGTTTTCCTACTCCTTGACCTTGGGTTATGCTAATTTGGAAAGGAATGGTGTTTTCAAGTAAGGTGTTATACGCAACTTTGTTAGAACGGTTGTATTTTTATTTATTTTCTTTTGCATATTTTTATCATCTTGATTTATTATGCAGTTCAGAGATAAGACCATGAAACCAATTCATCTTTTAATATTGGTGTTATTAAAAACTATTGAACCCATTAACATTAGGCAGATAGGTACCCATGGTTTTTGTCAACTTCACAAATCCACCTAACCTAACATTTTTAACTGACCTAAAATTCTAATCCATGTATTTAGGTGGTCACCTACTTCGTGTAGGTCACGTAGATAAACATGCAAACTAAATGTAGACCGTGTACGTCGTATACCTGTGTCGGTCAGTATTGACAATCTTATAGAAAGTAACAGATGGTAGAGGAACATTCCAACAAAAAAGCCTAACAACAACTGCCCGAAATTATAACTGACTGAGATATATTACTGTCACGAAACTACTATTTAATGACCCATGATTACAAAGTTACTTATGCAGCCCAGAAGATGTAGCTTACACTGTATATCAAGTAAATTCAACCTCTTTAGCAGCAAAATTAAAATTTGTACTCCACAATGGACATGTGAAATGAAATCGTAGGTGAAAGATGATATAAGTAGGAGTAATTTGAGCCTCACTTCAGAGAATGTGTAATTTCATCCAATTTAGTTTTGTTTTTAATCCTCAGTTGAGGCGTTAAGTACTTTCCTCAATCGAAAGGTGAGATAGAAACTACACGCAATTATAAAATGACCACAAGTGTGGCCATTTTATAATTGCGTATTAAGTGTCAAGATTTCTACGTTTCTGCGAATTATTTTCTTGGTGAGTAAATGGCTGCATGAGCATAATATGGTAAAGAGCGGTAGCGACCAACGGAACGGAATAAGGGGTGGTAAATAGACCCTTAACGAAGTCGACAGGCACTTGTTCTCCCCGTCATTGCGATATATTTTTCGTTCTGGACCACGCCTATCCCAGGCGTGGTCCTTTCAGTTACGGAGATATTGGAGGTCTAAGTTCCAACTTCTTCACAAGTTTTTTTTTTAAATACTACTTTTAAGGTACTATATACTTATAACTTTATTTTATATACCTTCACGACCCCCGTACTAAGAGGTCGAGAATCTCGTGGTTAAATAATAACAGCCGCACGTGTCGATCTTTAAGCTTAAACCGTGCTAGACGAGGTTGGTCCGTGGATAGATGACCATAATTCCATACAGAATTTCCTCCGTGCTTCGGAAAGCACGTTAAGCTGTTGGTCCCAGCTGTAATTTTTAGATCTTTGACAGTCGTTACGAGTACCTACTCGAATCCAAAAGTCTGACATCCAGTCTTACCAAGGGGTATCGTATTATCCATTTACTGAGTTTGTGGAGGTCAGATATAGGCAGTCGCTTCATGTAAAATACTGGTACTCAGCTGCATCCGGTTAGACTGGTTGCCGACCCCAAGATAGTTTGGGAAAAGACTAGGCAGATGATGACGACCCTCGTACTAATCAATGCATCGATCAGCACAATGTTTTGAGTGCGTTACATTGAGTTTTACCGTAACAAGTGATTTATCACCCCAAAAAAGATTTCCCAGCAATAATTTTTGGTAGGGTTACCTACTTATTTTGATGTCCTACAGAATGCTTGGTTGACCGCTTCATGGAGGGTCGGTTTACACCTTCTAGATATTTGCATGTTTGTTGGCCACTCAAAATTCAATTTTAAGTGCTCAACCGTTGTTCGATATTGCTAAAAACTCAGGCTACAGAAAATCTCAAGGAGATGTCAGCAAACCGGAAGGGATCCGAGAGGGCCGATGCCTGCCAGGGCTGCGGGGCTGTTCGAAAGAGATACCGTGGCCCTGGAATACAAAGGGCTAAGAAGGAACGTGGATGGGTTTTAGTCAGTACAAGTCTGACACTCCCTCCCGCTCCGCCCAGAGCGGGGGGGCGGGGGGGGGGGTCATTTGATGATTTCCCATCCGTAAAAAAGGCTACAGAAAATGGCACACTACAAAACGTTCGTGAATGCTTCTAATTATACTAGGCCAAAGCCGAGAGGAAATGGAAAAAAAATCATCTTCATTTCAATCTGTAACATTATTGTGGAATCACGTTTCTCGTCATGAAATTTTATCTCTCACAAATATTTGTGAAATAGGAAAAGTAAAAGCTCATCATTCATCATATTAAATTACTTAAATCATAAAACACGCTGTCTCGTAATATAAAAATGATGACTTTAAATAAAGTAGTACTTAATAAAGAAGCGAAAGTTCTCTCTGTAATGTAATGTAATACTATAAGAATTGATAAATGTTTACAAACAGAAATGGTCTTTTGTGTAAATAAGTCTTTAAAAAGAATCTGTGAAATATGGTCGTAAAGAAGCTAGTAGAGTTTTGTAATACAATTGAAGACACTGTGTTTTGTGAAAGCCTATCTACTGCTGCTTTTTACAGCCATGCAATTTAAGTACTTAGTCTTTCAATATTGGAAAAAAAAATTATAATAGGATTGTTTAACTTCGACATTCAGTATTGAAATCTAGAAATTTTAAAATATAGCCAATACCACTGCGGTTTTCTGTGCCCATATTATATAATTTCTTGAAGATTATTGTAACGTAGCACACGTGCAATAATGCAAGGATAGAAAGTAAACACTCTCGAAACTTCTAAAAATAGGCATTCGAAAACTGGAACTAATTAAAGAAAAAGGGAATGCACGATGTTTGCTCGATGACTGCATCCAATGCAACGCGCGTGAAGAGATTAAAGTTACTCGGGTTGAAGTGTGCGCGTCGTGAGCCCACATTCACGCCTGACACTTTCAGGGAAACAACCAAAGTCACTTTACCGAAAATAAAGTAATTAAAACCTTAAATCAATTAGCATCCAAACTTAAGACCCGTTTTCCTTCTTCTATTTGGCGCGTCGAGGGCAATTTAAATTGAATCGGCCCAGAATTTGGTGACGAGTAGGGCGCCTTCAGTTGCGTTAGAGTTCATCAGTTCCTCTAACGTGCAGACTAGACATCAGAACTTTCCTGTTAGGTGGCCTAATATACCAGATTTTACGCCTAACTGAGGAATGTATGTTCTGTAGGAACATTAAATATATGTATATGCTTTGTAAGGAATAAATTCGGTGAGGTCGCCCGCCGCTTAGGCGTGACGATCTTGATGTGGTTGAAGGGCGAATATGGACGGAAATAGTACAAAATATTCATAGTCAAATCTGGATGAAAAGTATTAGGCTTTTGACAAGCACAAGGACATACAAAGGAAAGAGAAGTTCTGTTTCTTGAGTTTTACACCTTTTTATGTGTAAATAAAATAATAGAACCTACCTACTTGACGTATTTTAAAAATGTAATAAAAGTAGTCGAATGAGTAGGTTGTTAGGTTGTTTTTAGACAAAAGTACTTAGATATCGTCATTAATTTCGTCTCAAAATCAAACTGTTTTCCGACAGAAAAAAACTACAGGAAATTGAGTACTTAATAAACGTTCTGTTCCTATCTTCCTAGTGCAAGGAACATTGATGTCGTGGGCCGCAATGATATGGCAGCTTTACTGTAACCTAGCTCGCATTTTAGTATCCAGATTGCTATAAAGTAGAACAACATAAAGTCCCCCATGCTGACAAAGTCGTGGGAGGTATAATGGGGACTAGCATTGTCAGTGTCTACTACTTGGTCTCGATAATCGTCCGCAACCAGTACGATATCGATTGATCTTTCTATAAAAGTAAACCTAATTCGATAATTGCAAATTGACTGTCGGTGGTCGTGTGGTTTTCAACTGCAATTTGTCCTTTAGTGAGCCTTGATTTTAATTAAAATGTATTTGTTTCATTACAGAATAGGGGCTTATGTTTTCATACTACGTAGAAGTTAAAAGCTAAAAGTCTGACATCCAGTCTTACCAAGGGGTATCGTATTACCCAGTTACTGGGTTGTGGAGGTCAGATAGGCAGTTGCTTCATGTAAAATTCTGGTACTTAGCAGCATCCGGTTAGATTGGAAGCCGACGTCTTGTGACTGGGACTGTAGCTTCATTTTTATTGTTGTTCGACCATTCAAAAGTGCCTGTAAATGGCTTATTTGAAATAAATGATTTGATTTGATTTGATTCGACCGCAAGATAGTTTGGGAAAAGGCTAGGCAGATGATGACTACGTAGTTGGTTATTTTTTTAAATTATGTATTGAGATTTAACCTAGCACTAATTGGGTTGTGGAGGTCGGATAGACAGTCGCTTCATGTGATATACCAATATTCAGCTGCAACAAGTTAGAGTGAAGACCAACCCCAAATTATTTGGGAAAAAGCTAAGCAGATGATGATTTTGTTTTTAATGATCACGAAACGCTCTCACCATCATCATATATTTATAAATATCACTGAGCATTAAAAAGAAATCATATCTAAAAATCACGTTTGACAACTCAGTAGGATTAGCAGTTAATCAAATTTGACGTAGCATAGTACACTGGCGGACAGAAATCCGGAACCGAGCCGCTACAACTGACTGCGAGAGACCGAACATGACACGTGCCGCCAACTATCTCAGTATCAAGACACGCACATGTTCGCACATAGCGAAGCAACATGTTCAACTGTAAGGAACTGATAAAGAGTAGCCGTAAATCCGAGTTAGCACTAGAAACAACTGTTCTTATCTACAGTTGTCACAAGCCAACATTCCCGTGAAACATGACCCAACGCGGAAAATCAATATGAGCTAAGCTAGCTATGAGCTAGACTGGACTGCACGTTTATCTGACCGCGTTTCGTACCACAAATCACCTATGCAAATGACTTTATTTTTTATTCAACCGCTGTCGGTTAGCGCGGCCTAAAGTGCCCGAGGCGAACACAATTGATTTTCCTTTGAAAGAAGCCTGCACTCATTGAACAGAAATGATACCAAGTATTATAAAGTCATACGAATCGATGGCGATAATTACAAATGAAAACGGTGTAAATAGCAGTTGGTCATTGATGCCCATTAAATTTAAATTGTCGAGAAAGTGCACAATCGTTGCTCTCTGCAACAAAGTAATGTATTGCCTTTCATTTGAAAACGAAGAGCGTTTTCTCCTGTCGTTCCGCGTATGATAAGTTACGCGGTCTCTCATTACCACTGATATCATTAACTTGGTCTCATTACTCGTGGCGTTTGTAGAGCAAAACTGCGATGCAGAGGCGTAAACCCATTAATCGGGCAACTGCTTTTGATATCGTACACCCTGCCTTCCCTCGCACTGCGCACGGGCACAACTCCGTGTAACTAGCTTCCAAGTTATCGCGCCATCTCACATCCATGTCAGTTATTACACGAGTACAGTAATAATTGCCAATATTCTATACTCTTGAAATTACACGATCTTATTATGTTAGAAGGTGCGTCGCGTTTAACGCACCTTAGCACGTTAACCGATGCTATTCAAGATAAACTTAGTGTAACGTAGTTACGCTTGTTCAAAGAAAACGCCACAAGCTATTAACTTGGACAAAAGGGGATCTTCGTTGTCATATTACTTCCTTTTGGTTTATGGGATTTATTATTTTCTTCCGGCGACTGTTTTCACCATCTTTCCCATTTGACAGCTGTTTATTTAAGTAACAGTACCCTGTCAGGCGCCATGTTTCTTTTCGTTGCGTGTGGCGCAAGCGCAGCCCAGCCCCGCATCACAATTAAACAATTTACTCTCACGCACTTTCTTCCCGTTGTTAATTATAGACGTGGCGACGCTAGGTTTGTTTATAATATTTATTATTATAAACATGTGTTTATTTTCACTATGACTTCGACTGTTATTTATGTGCGTAGTGCGTGCGTGAATACGAAAGGCTCTGCAGATTGTATTCAATTAGAATCTGTTATCATTGGATGCAGGGGCGTTGTAGATTGCCCGGGTAGTGATGACGAATAATCTACGCAATTTATGTCGGCGCCTGCGGGCCGCACGCGCGCTCCATACGTCGCCCCTCAGGCCAAACGCAGGCCTAACGCACGAGATAACATAAAGGTGTTGCTTCATAAAGATCGCATCGCAGTCGCAGCGCATATTTTATGCAGTTTGTAGTAATAGTTAAGACTCAATGCGGTCGTGGGCGTTGGCAGATGAAAGAGACTGGCGTGAATACGAACAATAGCGCTAAGATATGTGTTCCTTCAGACGCTCGTTTATAATAAGGGGGAGGTCATAATAATGTTGATAGAAATACAGCTTCTAAATTCAATGAATTTTCTCTATTGTGTGTCTACTGTCTATGGATATGTCAAGATTGTACGCCTCCGCCACTTGTCAAAGTAGACTATCGATTACATTTCTAACAAATTTTCTCATGGTCGTTATAGCTTTGATTTTCTGATTCGCACTGGACGATCAACTCAGTAAAAGTTTATTTAAAAAGTCTTGCTACTTCTGTCTAAATGGCGAAACAATTGCACGCCTGTCAATACTAACTAGTGAATGCACATCTTTACAATTCCATGTCTCTAGCATGTGGCAACATTGTGTTCACCCTATGTTTAGGCTAGAGTGTCCGGCCACTGTATCCACGGTTTACGAGCAGGCATGGTGCTCAAGGGCCATTATAGTCCAACTTAATGCCTCATCGGCTACTTGCTCTATAGTTATTATGATGGGAAAGCAATGTATGGCGTGACAACACACAGGAGTTACGCCCAACTCGTCACTGTTCCCACTAGTGATCGAAAAACAAAAAAAAAAGTTCACGATTCACAACTGTTTCAAATAATTTTGTTTTCATTGTTCCGATTCGTCATCGATACCAAAATATCGTCAAAAGAACAAACTATACAATTATTTTTTATTATACATAGTTGGTAGGTTAGAAAAAAGCATACTTTTGTAAATATCATCATTCCCAACAACGACACTTCCAAAATTGATGACTCCTATTTTTTACCGTTTTATTTGATGATCGCTTTTTTGATGAATAGTTTAATTTTACAAAACGTACTAGGCTTGCATGAATTCAATGAGGTATTTTAACAGATCCTGATATTGTTCAAGTTTTTTTTCTGCCATAAACTTGTAAAGTAAGTGTGGAGCATCCTCTTAAAACTAAGAGACTTCACTAGTGTTTTGTACACTAAATATATTTTATATTTTTAAATCATAAGATTCTAATTAAGTTCACAATTTTCCAATTTTCCGGGCAACGAATTTTAGGGAAATAATAAATCGAAATTTTTTATTTTCCTTAAACATACGCAATTGGTCCAACTTGAAAGCATTTAATATTGATTTGTTTAAATTATGACCTTGTCGTTTCCATTTGACAGAAAAATCAGAGCCTGTAACTGCTTAGGTTTAGATTAATGATAGCCAACAGAATACGTGAGATTACCTCCTTTCTATTTACCTGGCATTCATAAGCGTGAGTAGTTTACTTGAATGAATGTAAAATTAATAATACACAATAGATTACGAGGTAAGCTCCTACTTATTTATGATACCCTAGTACTTTACAGGCACGAGACGTTTTCTATACTGACGCTTACCAACGAAAGTGAAAATTATTTTGAAGATATTAGGTTTGTAAGGTTGTTTTTTTTTGTGTTGTAAATAAATTGATTTAAAAGAAATGCAATGTTTTTCTTACTTACTGTACTTTACGCAAATTTATACTGATGACGAGTCGGGAAAATAGATATTAAATAAAAAATCATTTGTTTTCTTATGATGAGGAATCGGGACATCTTGTATGAAAAAAAAATAGGTGACGAATCGGAACAGTGACGAGCCGGGCATAACTCCTTAACAGTAGTGATAAAGAAAGCATTGTTTTGTTTTAAGAGCTTTGTCTTGAGTGCCATTACGTTTAGGAACGCCCAGTTTTATGGTTGACAAGTCTTTCGTTTGTTGGCTGAATAGGGCAGTTTCTCTTAAAGTTATATGGGTAGATATTAAGTACATAGTTTACCCTGGAACAAAGCTAGAAGATTATGCTGTTACTAATTTTACCGACACCATTAATCTTCGTGTTTCCTACAGTTTTTTAGGGTTGTACGTCTAAATCACTATAGCAATACATGTGCAAATATGTGTTCGATTTTGAAGTTCATCAAACAGAAGACATTTTACGGACTGTCTCGTTGCTCTCTTGGTCACAAGTGTGACTGTTGAGCATGAGATCCTGGGTTCGACTCACATGTCGTGCAAAGTGTTATTGGGTTTTTACTTCAGGAATTTCTCAGTAGCAGACGCGGAGTCTGAATTAGTGCCCGGTTGATGGCAATAGGCTTGCATTCTATTACTTAAACATACCTGGAAAAATGTGGGTGTACTATTAGGCATAGTCATCATCATTTCAGCCCAAAAGACGTCCACTGCTGGACATAGGCCTCCCAATTGTCGTCACATTGACATCTTGGGGGGGTTTTGCCATAATCGCTTGGCAGGCGGGTTGGCGATCGCAGTACGGTTGTTACAAAAGCACAGAGAACGCTGCTGCCCATTCTCATGCAAATCCCTTAGTCGCCTCTTACAACACCCACGGGAAGATATGGGATGGTGCTATTCTTTACGTCCGACACCATACAGAGCATTAGGCATACCTCTAACCTAATCCTTCGTGGATAACAGATGTGATGTTATGGGAAGAGGTTTTAACACAGAATTTTTACCACGACCACATTGCCAAACAAATACTTAGGTAAGTGATTCCCTCGGGAGAATAGCTCCAACTTTATAATAGGTCAGTTCTAACAGTAGAGTGGCAGCACTATTCAATCTTCATCTCAACACAGGTACTTACTACCACTAGTGAGTAGGCAGGTATATATAGGAACCTAGTCATTGTTAAGCAAAGGAAGTGTGACCGGACACAGAGCCGCGCCGGCGCGCTATCGATTAATTTATCTGCCGAGATTGTCCTATTTGTATAATGTCGAATGTGGTCTGTTTATAAGGTGCGTAATGATCAGGGGAAGTTATTGTCTGTGGTTATTGATTGTGCGGGCTTCCGTGTTGATTTCCACTTTGCGACTTTAAGAAACGATATCCCATAACTGCAGACAGCCCTGTAATAACTGTTCTAGCGTCTATTGCCATTGCTTCTTAGAGAAAAAGTGACGATCACCACCATCATCTGCCGAGCCTTTTCCCAAACTATCTTGGAGTCGGCTTCCAGTCTAACCGGGTAAGTTACTGGGTAATAAGACACTGGTAAGACTAGATGTCAGACTTTTGGCTTCCGACTTCTCGTAACGACTGTCAAAGATCTACAAATGACATCCGGGACCAACGGCTTAACGTGCTTTCCGAGGCACGGAGAAAACTCGGTATGTAATTATGGTGACCCATCCACGGACTAACCTCGGCAAGCACGGCTTTACCTTAAAGATCGACCCGTGCAGCTGTTATTACTCAGCCACGAGCTCCTAACGATCAACACCATGTTTAATACTTAAATCCAGATTTTCTCAAAGTTTTGTCTTTCGTCGCCAGTCACTGACATTTTAAGATTAACTTAGACAGCTTAATTCATTGCAACGTATCGGGTTCACATGTCAGTCAACATTAAAATAAGCATGTTCGCAAAGACAACGTTCAACTTAACCTGCATCAAATTGAAACTTGCCTTAATCAACAAACCTAACACGGCTACTTGATTCGTCTTTGGTGGCTCGCACTCAGTGCTCCCGCGATCGCAAGCCCCGATAACATCCACCTCATAAAACCAAGTATTTGCTGTAGCAGCAACCCGGGCGTTATCTTACCATCTTGTTGCATTAACTACGCCGATTTGCCAGCCAAGTTAAACTGTTATGACAGTGCCAGCCTGGGTTTACGTGAATGCCTTGTAATTGAATATTTTCTAGACGTTTGTGGTGTAAGGCTGGGTATACACTATTTTTGCGCACCAATTTTGCTACGCCCATGATGTCATGCTTTGACGTAGTGCCCGGTTTCCGCCATAGTGGGCATAACCGGAGCGGTGCAGAGACGTGTAATATTCTACCAATGTTAGAAGAGATTAGAGACTCGATGTATAGATTTCAGCTAATGTGATTGGTCGATTTCCGCACATCTTCTCTCCGCTCCGCTTTGATGGAAACCGCACTTTTATGCACACATAAAGGAACAAAGCTGGTGCGCGCACTTTATGTATTCCAAGCTTTATACACTGCTCAACGTTTGATGCAGTTTAATAAGGAGTCTGAGGTTAGACGCTGTTTATCAATTTACTTTATGGTCGATTGTTTTGCATATTTGTTGAAGGTTAGATACGCTTTCTTTGACCTCCTCTATTGAAATCTAAATACGTGGTAGCTTCTTGGTTATCATACTTTATTCGTCCGCTTTAAATATTTCGCAGAATATGTGATTCATGAATGGAACCAGCTGTGTGAAATGAAGTTCGATAAAAAAATCTGGGGTCCGGTAATATTTTAATAAAAAGGAAAGTAAAAGTCGAATAAGGCTGTATTTGGTACATTTCTCTGCGGAGTTCGTAAAATCAATATTTTTCCGTTCTCTTTCCGTTCGTTTTCTTTCCGTTTTCAAGCTTAATGAGAATATTTTTTTTTTTGGGGTGTTCTCCAGCATTTCATTTTCATTTATGAAAAAATATAGCTTTAGTAATATGCAGCTATCCGTTATACGATCGACCGTATGCCTTTATTAATTTAATCATTATTATGAAAGCCAAACAAAAATCAAAAGATAAAAATCCTTCTATAACATCATACATACATACATGCATTAAATTATTTATGCAGTCAGGCAACCCCATCAGTTCGAATTACGATTTGATCAGGAAATGAAAGTGTTCCCTTCTACCGGAAGTGGCTCCCCTCGGCTAGTGGTCAGGTAGGGAAGTAGGGATGTCCATCGGTTGCCGTGTCCAGTTGCATGTCAATAACCGTATTAAACTTTAATGAGTTCGTGTATCGAATTTCCATTTCCATAAGGGATTGGCTTTGAAATTCGGATTTAATATGATGGGGGTGAAAAGGAGGGTTGAGAATGAAGTAGTGGATATTGATTTTAGACATACCTAAGTGGAATTTTTAATATTAAGTCACAGGTTTACTGTGTTATATCCACATAATATGAATGAACAAGCCCTAGATGTGTTGCTTATTTAAAAGTTAAAACCAATTATTTTTTAATAATATGTGTTACTCTAGTAAAACCTAAATAATATAATTTGAGCATATACATCATTATTTCGGGTACTTTTTTTTTGCTATCCTTTCATGTGCAAGTGGGGCACCTTTCTCCTTGCAAACCTCTTTATCTTATGCGATTTCCAGCCATGTTTGTTCCGCAAACAAGATCAGATCGTCACACCACCTTCGCCGCGTATTTCGTGTACTTACTAATTGGACAAAAATTAACATTACAATTTGTTTTTTTTTCCACAGGGTGCCGAACGCGCCTAAGAGCTGCATTGCGGAGATTTTCAACGCAGACCAGACTGACGGCAGCCCAGTGAAGAATGGTGCAGCCAGACCTCGCGCCCCACGTGACACCCCTACTCGTCCCCGCGACACTCACTCCAGGCTCTTCGGACAGGTGCGTCAGGCACAAGTAAGCATCCAGGGATTTTTTCAGCCCCGACGAAAAGAGGAGAGTTAAAGACAAGAAGAAGTTTTTGGTAGAGCTAAAGACAGATCTTAGAAAATCCAACCAGAATTATATGAAGTATAACCTCGTGTGTGAACCATCGTTCTTCTCCGGCATACATACGTCAAGCACAGATGAACAGTTGTTCACATTATAATTAATTCCTGGGTTATTTTAACGAGGATTTAGTTACCGTTTCCTGATGAAACTGATCTTAAATATGATGCCATATTTAAGATCAATTTCATCTTATATAAGCTACCATTGAGGATTTCCTAGGTTCAGTCATGGGACTGAACCTTGGAAAACCTTAATGGTAGCTTTCAATCGCAATTTGGCATTCAAGAATCTGCTTCGTGGAATAAACTCACTTTAGATTTATCATGAAGGAAGAAGATCATCGTCAAAACCAAAGACCTCTTCTTGTTGTGTTAAAAAGTAGCATATTTCCAACATGCAAATCCTCGGTAAACACACCACAGAATCTTGTTAGTTAAAACATGATTACTTGTAACAGGTGGATGCAAATGCCCCATAAAACCTTAGCCTTAACACCCACAGCGTGGAGGTCGGTGGTCTTATCACTCGGCAATTACTATGAACGGTAAAATTAAATCGATTCTTGAGTGGTGTCATAGACGTATTACTTCGTAGGACAGTAGCTTCCAAGTTGAGATTTACGTGCCCACGACAGGTGTGTCGATATTACAATATTTATGAATGGCAGCTAGCCTTATATATTATAATATAAGTTACAATTATCGATGGTTTCCCTTTTTAAAATGCCAACAAAATCTTTTTGGCCCTCACTTTTGCCTCATCATCATAGATTTGGCTCCGAATGTTTTGGAGATAAAAATCTGCATTCTAAATTAAGAAATCTAATTACAAAGCCAAAGTTTGCAGTCGATTTGCTAGCGATCAATGATGCTTTCAATAAACTGACTTTTTTTTACACTATGTTTCAGGCTGTCAGCAACCCGATGGTAACTGACACAATCCGCAGTCACATTCAGTTCGGCGACTCCAATATGAACGGCTCTAGCCCCACCCACTCGCCTTTCAAGGGATATGGCAACGGCAGCGCTTCGTCAACCCCTAGCCGAGGTGAGACGGACCTCGGTGGACAGTGTGAGTCGTTCTCGATGTAGACACGAAAAAGCACGGCTAGTGACGCTCACGAAGTGACCACGGTCACAAGAGTACACGCTCGGTCGTGGAATGGAAATCATAATTAAATTCAAAGACAAAAAACCTTCTAAATTGATACTTTTAATTGAAGATTTCAGAACTTTCCGTGTAATTTTACGGTCGTTAATTGCCTTGTCGGATGTTTGTTTATGCCTATGCACATCTATTAAAAATTAATTGCATAGCAATCAGATTGAAACGGACCGGAAAGTCTCAGGAAGAAATGTTTCGTGTATGTTTTGAAATGTTATAACTTTGTGATTAGCGAGTAAAATCGTCCATTCCATGTACCAAATGTGTGAGATCGTTCACAGAATTCGTAGTATTGCTCTTATTGCTTTTATGAGCATTTGCGAGTCTGCGTGCGATCGCTCTGAAACCGTGCTCAATTCCAAATATTTGGCACTCGTGCACGCTAAGAAGAAAACGCTTCTTACTATACATATTTAATAATATACAGATACGCTCCGACTTTCTTCTTCCACTTATCTAATCACGAATAATGTCTACTGAAGTTTAAATTAATATGACTCATTGTAATACTCATTATAACAAGAAATAACAAACTTATAAACGGGCCGTGCCTAGCTTAGAATATCGCATGAACACAATAATATTTTAATTTGGAATAGATATTAAAGAATTAATTGTACCAACTTATTATGATTTGACTTGAATAACAGTTTTCATTACAATAACAATTAACAATAACACTTGTGATTGCACGCCAATCTATTACCTACTGTTATTTTAAAGCGTTACAACTAAAAGGGTATATAAAGTCTCTAGGTTAATGTAATCATCAGAGCATTATAGCTCCGAAGTTACGCCCTACTAGTGTGGTATAAATCGAATGAAAACCGATTGTTCTGTGAATGGTAGCATCGTACGCTCCACCGAAGAGGAATCCCGTGACAGGCGATGGAGTGTTCGTGGCGCCGCAGCGTCGCCGCCACCCCGCCGCCGGCCTGCGAGGTGCCGACCCCAACCCCGACGACCCCTACACCCAGCTCCTGCACCCACAACCTACCCACAGATACTACACCAACGAATGGCCTCCAAAACCAGCCAACTACTACGTAGAATCCACCATGAAACCCAGCCTCACCACCAGAATAACTCCTTACACACTCCTTGGGTTGGAAACCGATGACCCTGATATATGTCATCCAGTCATCGATCCGAATTCTTTGTCACCCCAACTTGTTCTCAACCGGCATTGGCCTCCGTTCCCGGCTCAGCACTACTTAGAGCCCAAGGAACATAAGATTCCGTACCACCCTCTGCCTCCTTACGCATTTGTTGGCATGCATTCGGCTCTCGGTGAGAGGCCTACTCCTGATTATAAATATGATCCGATTCCTGCATTGGGGGGACCGATCGATCCATATTTGATAGCCCATGCTAATCCTCCGCCGACTCTGTTTAAATACGAGCGCGACGGGCCTATTCCCGATGTGACTCCTCTAGCGACTGATCTAGTTCCTGGTCCGCACACCCTAACCGGCTTTCCGCCTATTTTCCACAAACACGTCCCCGGATACCTTTTTGATCGCAATCGGCATGCAGAGGATCTCCTACCTAAGACGTACTTTGTAGACTATGTCCGCCGAAGAGAAATGGGTGGGTGCTCAGTTTACACTGCGGGAATGTTGTTGTTTTCGCACCAATTATTCTGATGGAATTTATGAACCACACTCAAGATCATTTAGTCGGAAAGAGCTTGTCACATTTCATTTGCTGTACATACAAAGAGACTGAAGATCGATACCTTCGTGTTTTTAAATTGAGCACCCATTACCGTTTTATAATTTGCTCATATTAGGGTTTAGTTTGACCGATTCTTCTTAGTGAAGCAGTATAGGCTTGTATGATGTTGAATAGCGCTTGTTATCGTGTCATGCTTGTAATGTTGTCGAGTATTCGTTGTTGTGTTGTCTATAAATTGTGTATTTGTGTAAATACGTGCCATACTATTATCTTTCTTATATTTCGCACGAATCCTCTTCTTTCTATTACCTAATTTTTAAGTAGGTTTAGATGTATGTATATCATTAGTTACTCTGAGTACTGCTTTATTCTGTAATTAATTATAATGTAGGCAGAGTTGTAGGTTAAACTGTTGATTATATTTAGCTTTTGTTAAGTGTATTATCGCTGTACCGACTATGATCGTCGATCAAATAGTTTTAATGGTTTTCTAGGTCTTTAAACTGTAGCTAGGATATTTCACTCACGTATTTTGCATGTCCAAAATAAAAAATAAATCTCTTAAGTAGTTTTTAACAAGACTGATTTTAAATATTTCCATTTTATTAGATACTTTTTCACAACATTAAAGTTCCACTGAAGCGACAATGTTGCTTTAGATGTGCGCTTTTTAAATCGATGAAGATTATCAATGGAACCAATTCAATGATTTCAGAAGGCAACCCGATCACCGGTGACGGCTACAAATCTCTGAACGGCCAGATCAACACGGTGACGTCAATCAACGGCAACAGCCACATGATCAACAACTCCAACCGCGTGCCGCCCGGGGGCTTCTCCTCCGGCCTGTGGTAGACACCACCGCTACCGACCACCCACCTACACCACCACACCGCGGCGAAACACCAGCAACCAGTCGCCGCCAGCTATCGGCATGCGCAAACCAATACTCTAAAGCCGATGCTTCATTCGAGCGAGCTCGAAAGTAAAACAACGTTCTAAGCTTTATTTATTTTGAAACCTCAGATCGAGGCAGACCGTTAAAACAGTGCGCCTTGATCTGAGGCGAACGAACGCCTCGGATTAAGCAACGGCTTTAAAGTACACATTTAACGGTACATAATGAAAAATGCATTTAGTTCACTTCCTATTATTTCGTTAATCAACTAAATTTGGGTAGTATTGGCAAATTCTAGTAACGCCATTAAATTTATGCACTCGTAAATTGCAACGTCCATTAAGAATTGAAAGGGTATATGTTGTTAATTACATCCTTAGCCTATCCCAGTAACAGTTTCATCTTTTGAATAATTTAGAATAGATTATAGATATTTTTGTAATAGTATTATTCGATAGTTATTGTAAAGTTAATAGATTCGCAATGTGGAACTTCGTAATCATAATCAGTAAACTGTAGAATAGCGCGATCATGAATATCTCATGCAGTTTCATTTATGATTTCAAAGTTGTACATACAAGTATCTTAAGAACTTGAAAATTGTACTCTTTCACACTTGTACGAATATGTTAACCCATTGATATTGTGAATTTAGGAGTGAGGAAACGTATCAGCAATATACCAAAACGAATAGTGCCTTGATCGAGGAGGAGGTAAATTCTGTAAGAATTGATGTACAGTTGGTAGGCGTAACGTACTAAGCATGAAGATTTAATGATTATATATCTATATTTCGCGGTATAGAAATAGTAATCATGCGGCACTCCAGCTAATTGATACAAGTAAATTAACCTATCTTTAATATTCGACACTGCATAAGGGTCTTTAATCTCATTTGTTGAATTTCATTATCTTAATATTTAAATAGAGGGATTTATAAAATGCATTTATTTAAAAACTTTTTATACGAGTTTGTTTTATTTTTTAGTTTATTTTCTACTCGTTTAGAAATTTATGTATTAATGACGGATTTGAATTTTTGGTCGATTATCTGTTAACATATAATCGGATGATCAAGTACCTAGGTATGACGAAGTGTGATGTTTCTATGCGTAGTGAAACAATGCGGTAGACTTAGCGTAGGCATATCATCTTTGTAAAAACTTTTTATTAATACTATCTAACATGAAATCGCATAATCACTGGCCTAATTGTAACAAATGTTAATAGATAATAACCATTATTTCAAAATAAAGTTTTTTATTAATTACTTTGGTGTTTTTTTTTCTTAGTCTCCTAAAAAATTACTTAAAACTTTTTTACCTAAGTCTCACGAGAGCTTCGCATAGAATGGGAAGACTGGGCTGCTCGACACCTATGGTCAATAAATAAATTGTACGTATTCTATACTTGAATTATAGTACAGTCCGAATAAAGGCTGCCCTACAAGTTCCCAACGGTTATCTCAATCTTGTGGTATCAAAGCGTTGAAAGTATTTTCAATGACCACATAAACCTCACTGCTGGTTATGGCAGGCCGGTTGCTAAACTTTCTGGAGGACACAGCGGCATACGCTGGCTGAGGGTGCCGCGTGTGATGAGCCCCGCCGTGCCCTCATTAAAGAGGTGGGAGGAGAACTGTCGCTGCTCGATGGTTGGCAGCGCAGAGTCCTGGGATGCGGTGATGACCTTCTCCGAAGCAATCATGCTGCGGAAAGGAAGGGGAAGATGATGAACTAGCCCCTCCCGCAGCAGACGCATAGGGCGTCGGTAGAGCGCGGACAACGCCCACTTTTCTTGTGGCCGGTTCAGAATGATGTACTGAATACAGCTTGGCAAAAAAGAGTCTGACGCGGTGACAGTTGGAACTAAAAATCGTACGGGACATTGAACCTTCCATGGTGTTTGCGTAGCATCCGAGGGACTGAACCACCCACTTGGAATTGGGATGTTATCCCTAAAAATAAAATAACAAGTATCAAAATCTGTTAAGTCGTAGTATTACGGGTAGCCACAGTTGCGATACTAGCGACCTTTTTCTTTAATTCCACACTCTTTTTTGCCAAGCTGTACGTGTTAACTGTTTGTGCGTCGGTGATTCTTCCACCCTGTATAATGATTATCCTAGTATAACAGTTATAAAAGTTCCTATAACTAAACAGACGGAGACTTGTTGGCTGTAGTTTGTTCCGACATTGTCCCCAGCTGAAACACAAGGTAGCGGTGAAAGGGGTGCAGTTTGACTCGCCTTCAAAGAGTATTGGTTCCCAACTCTATTGAATTATCGATTCTCACCTCTATTATCTAGTCATTCTTGAACCAGACGCCAGACCCACACGTTTCTATTGTCAGTTGCGTTTATTGTATCAAACGTGCACTTCCAGGGATTTGTGTTGACCACATCCAGGCACTGGCAAGGACAGGCAGGCAGGAGGAAGGGAATGGAAGGAGGAAGAAGGCAATGGAGGAGGATGGAAGGAATGCAGGAAACCATGTCTATTTAGGAGCATGATGGAGACACAATGCCCCTGGAACTAGCCGTTTCGTTGCTGGGCAAAGGACATTCGCACGGTTGCCGGAGGGAAGGTGCTTCGTCATGCTTATCATATCAAGATATTGCTAGGAATCATAAACACGTCTATTATCCACGAAGGGTTAGGCAGAAGTGTATCTAATAGTCCCTACATCCATATTTTGTTAGTTATAATTAAGTCCTATGTATTAAATAGGAAGCAAGCCAATCCAGACTTCTTGGTTGTTAGCAAGAAATCCCTGATGATAACCTTGCGGTTCAAAGCGAAAGGATAGGAGCATGGAAAAATGCGATTTCGTGCTAGATGTGGTCAAACCCTTAATCGGCTTTAGCCTGATCGATCTTCCGTCGTACATTGGCGCACTCCTTCTCCTTGGGTAATTAACACAAGACTAGTTTATTTCCAATTTCACTTATTTATTCAAATATATAAATAATGTTTGTTTGTCATCACAAGTATTATATTTAACAGGGAATTACTTAATATTATATGCAAGGTATACATTTGTGAGAAACTAGTGCCCGAAATAGGCATAAAATACGTGTTTTAAAGGTGGAGTGGCGGAAACCAGCCCGCTATACAATACAATAGGCATAAATATATGCCTCTGTTATGTATGGGTCAGACCTCTCAAGACTTACAGGTACCTATACTTACAAAGGTATTTAGATAAACAAATTAACAAGTGAGGATGTTAACTTAAACACTAGGTACAGAACAAATCAATCATCATTCATCATCATCATCATTTCAGCCGAAAGACGTCCACTGCTGGACACAGGCCTCCCCCAAGTGTACATAAGGGGGGGTTTTGCCATAATCGCCCCGCTTGGCAGGCGGGTTGGCGATCGCAGTAAGGTTGTTACAAAAGCACAGAGAACGCTGCTGCCCATTCTCTGGCAAATCCCTTAGTCGGCTCTTACGACACCCACGGGAAGATATGGGATGGTGCTATTCTTTACGTCCGACACCATACAGGTTACAAACAACAACAGGGAACAAATCAATACAAATAAGATAATTATAATTACTCAAGGAGAACATACTGTGAGATGGGACACACACAGTGTTTCTATAACAGCTTGGAATGTTAATTTAGCAGATTGGAATCAAGACTTTCAGTTGCCTGATAAACAAGAAATTAAAAAAAACCATACATTATAACTTATAATTTCAAGGTTTAAAGTCACTTGTATGCTAAAGTATTTATTACATAATTTTTTATGTCAAATTATAAATGACTTGGTCTCTACAGGGTGTAACGGAAAGGGTATATACATACTTTGTGCTACAGACCATCAAACATGTTTCTCCATCGGACAGACATCGTAATAGCGAAAAAATTATCTGCTGCCCCATGCAAAATTTCAATACCTATTCGACCCAAATGTATGGGGAGGTGATTTTTTTCGTTCAAAAGAGTTATGAGAAACGAATATTTTAATAGTTCGTATTTAAGTAACGTTTACACAGCGCACTCGTGTTAGCGCCAGGCAAGTTAAAATTTAAATATTTATTAATTATAGTAAAATATTTGTTTATTTCAGAAATCATCATGGACAGCAACAGCTATATAATTAGATTTTAATAACGTTAATGGAAAACTAACGCACGCAGAAAACATTCCGGCGGATTAAATTAATACTATAACTTACGACCCAGTGCGGAACAGGGTGCTGCTTACCGTTACCGACTATTAAAGAAAGAAATTATTTATTTGCCAATAGTATAGGTAAACACACGGGGTGTTATTTTTTTATTTTAATTAAGAGACTCGATAAATTTTACCTTAAGGCAAGCAAAATGATATAAGGCAATACATCTACTGCTACTAGTATTTGACAGCATGTGCATACAGTCTATTCTCGCGGGATAAACGCGAATATAATCTATCCGGCTTTAATGTAGCTACAAAGAAAACAGAATCAGTTAGAAGGGATATGTTACTAGTATGACTTACGAACCAGCCACAGATTTAATCTTTTGAGTAGAAAATAGCAGCAAGATGTACTCGATTTCACTAAAACCTGCATTTAATAATAAAATTGATGAAAAACATTGAATATGTTGATGAACATTGCGATAATTCAACCTGTTCAAAATATTTCAGGGTTATTTACTGGTGTTGCCAGTAGTGCTAAAAGAGCTCGATTTAATGGTTCCGAGAGAGAAGTTATTATAAATCATAACAGTGTTGACTATTGACCAACAGACACAGAAAATTTACTGGATTGATCGCGATGGTTATCTGCAAACTTGCAGATATAGACGAAGAAAATAAGAACGATAAATAAATCACCAAAAAACTTCCATCTAGAAAATTCTAAGCAATCCGTCACGTCATGACAGATCAGGAACCAAAACTTTTAAGTCAACGTGTTGACAAAGAAATTTTTAGAGCTGCGGTGTTTCAGCCTGACATAACTATTGTTTCCAAAATGCCAACTGTAGCTTCAGTGCTGAGGAACAACCAAAATGCAAATAAAAAATAAATTAAATATTCGCAGCGACTCGTACGCCTGTTTTAAAAAGTTAGAAATATTTTAGGTTTCCTTATCTAACGGTTGCCCTGTATCGCCATTTTCTTAATTTCAGATGCAATGTCAGTTACTCTGAAAAAATGCGAAGGGAACACTTGCCACGGGTATTGTTTGAACGACGGTGTCTGTTCCCTGAGTGAGCCCGTCTGTCGATGCACAGGACATTACGAAGGTGCAAGATGCGAAGCTTCAGTATGCGACAACTATTGTTTCCAAGGAGACTGACTGAAGGTAAACCTTAATGCAGGTTTTTAAAACATGTGCATGATATTGGTAAGAAAAAACTGTCCACAATTTTTTTTAATATTTAAATAAAAAAATTAAAAAAAAAAAACAAAAAAATGCCTTCAAAATTAAAGACAGAGTCAAGAACTAATATACAGGATGTTTGATGCATCGTGTGCCAAATTGAAATGGTCGACTGGGGGGGTCACCTGCTATCCTTTCAGCCCCCTATACAATTCTCATGCCCTGTGGATTCTTTTTCATCGACTTTTTATTGTTTTATTAAAAAAATACCCAAATTTTACATTCAACAACAAATTTAAAAAAAAGTATAAGTCGTAGACTCTGAATTTTAATTTTATTTAGATGTGTATTGTATCCCAGTACTTTTGAATTCAAAATTAGTGACATTATCCACCTAGTTTTTTTTAAATTAACTCGCAAAGTTTCGGACTTAAATTAACGCTGTCCATGTTACAGCTTTTTACATGGCTATGAAAAAAAAACTAAAAGCGACCGGGATCTTCCAACTCCCTCAAAAATTCTCTAGTCTATCAGCTTGCTAGTGATGTACCACATGCCATAAAAATCTTTTTACAACTTTGTGAATTCGCTAGAACTGTGAATCAAGTCACAAAAAATTAAATTCCAAATTATGATTTAGAAAAATATTTTTGCTTAAATGATACCTGAAAAACTTATTAAATCTGTTATCTCACTCTTATTAGGTAACATCTGTCTCGTATCTCTCTTTTGGGGGAGAAAGGGGGAATTTAGAAATAAAAAAATGCCTTTTTTTAATTTATTTAATAATTTTGTTTGACGTTGTGTTCCCCAATGCATGGATTGGTCCTATTGAAGTAGTACCTCCCTAGTCGGAACCTCCGTGGCGTATACCAGCTCTTTGGCACGTCTCCAGACATAAAAGTCTAGCGGAGTTAGGTCTGGGTAACGTGCCGGCCATGCAATAGGGCCATCGCAACCAATCCACGCATTGGTGAACACATCGTCACACAAAGTTATTAAATGTTTAAAATGCATTTTTTTTTTATTTCTAAAACCCCTCTTTCTCCCCCAATACACATCTAAATAAAATTAAAATTTAGAGTCTACGACTTATACTTTTTTTTAAAATTTGTTGTTGAATGTAAAATTTGGGTATTTTTTAATAAAACAATAAAAAGTCGATGAAAAAAAATCCACAGGGCATGAGAATTGTTTAGGGGGCTGAAAGGATAGCAGGTGACCCCCCCAGTCGACCATTTCAATTTGGCACACGATGCACCAAACACCCTGTATTTTCTATAACTCATTAACTAAAACCGACTGACTGAATCATTAATCACAAAAATTATGAATGGAAATTATTTGAAGGTTTCCATATAAAGATTTCACACTCACATAAAAGAAAACAATAAGAACCTGACAAACTGTTCATTCGGAAACTTCGAGGAGTGGTGTTCAGAAGAAGTTTCCCATATATCCATGACATATGGGAAACTCCAAGCGATGGATTGGGCCGGCGATTTGAACGAGAAGTTATTCAACTTCTATTCAGAAACTCTGATGGAGTTGGAAAGAGATAGAAAACTAAACTAAAAATTGCCAGACTTTTCATAATCATAAATATTGCTTATATGCATATTATTGGTTCGTAAAATGCACTGGTAAGCATAAATGCACTAAATCTCCGCAAGATAAACCAAAATGCGTCCACTGCAGCTTAATCCACCCAGCCAACTGCAGAGTGTGCAGTAGCCACTAGAGAAGCAAAATAAGAAAAATAAAAACAAAAAATAATTTTGTTGTGCCAACCGCCCAATAGTCCCATTCCATGAAATCAAGAAAAACAGGCACGGAAATAAAGGGTTCGGAAAAAGAAAAGGAAGCTAAACATCTCCTTTTCTTCACCTGAAGAAACCGGAACAAGCGCCTAACAGTCCCATTCTATGAAATCCTGACAAACAGAAACAGAAAGAAAGGGTTCGGTAAAAGAAAAGGGAGCTAAACATCTCCTTCTCCTTACCGAAAAAACCCGGAACAAGCGCCAAACACTCCCATTCCATGAAATCCTGACTAACAGGCACGGAAAGAAAGGGTTCGGTAAAAGAAAAGGGAGCTAATAATCTCCTTCTCCTTACCGAAGGAACCCGGAACAAGCGCCTAACAGTCCATTCCGTGAAATCCTGACTAACAGGCACGGAAAGAAAGGGTTCGATGCACAGGACATTACGAAGGTACAAGATGCGAAGCTTCAGTATGCGACAACTATTGTTTCCAAGGAGACTGACTGAATTAAGGTTTACCACCTTAATGCAGGTTTTTAAAACATGTGCATGATATTGGTAAGAAAAAACTGTCAACAATTTTTTTTAAATTAAATTATCGAAAACATGCCTTCAAAACAACCAATCATTAAAGACAGAGTCAAGAACTAATACATTTTCTATAACTCATTAACTAAAACCGACTGACTGAATCATTAATCACAAAAATTATGAATGGAAATTGTTTGAAGGTTTCCATATAAAGATTTCACACTCACATAAAAGAAAACAATAAGAGCTTGACAAACTGTTCATTCGGGAACTTCGAGGAGTGGTGTTCAGAAGAAGGATTATCCATGACATATGGGAAACTCCTAGCGATGGATTGGGCCGTCGATTTGAACGAGAAGTTATTCAACTTCTATTCAGAAACTCTGATGGAGTTGGAAAAGAGATAGAAAACTCAAACTAAAAACTGCCAGACTTTTCATGATCATAAATATTGCAGAAGGTTCGTAAAATGCACTGGTAAGCATCTCACAGCCAAATGCACTAAATCTCCGCAAGATAAACCAAAATGCGACCACTGCGGCTTAACCCACCCAGCCAACTGCAGTGTGGGCAGTAGCCACTAGAGAAGCAAAATAAGAAAAATAAAATCAAAAAATAATTTTGTTGTGCCAACCGCCCAATAGTCCCATTCCATGAAATCCTGAAAAACAGGCACGGAAATAAAGGGTTCGGAAAAAGAAAAGGAAGCTAAACATCTCCTTCTCCTTACCGAAAAAACCCGGAACAAGCGCCAAACACTCCCATTCCATGAAATCCTGACTAACAGGCACGGAAAGAAAGGGTTCGGTAAAAGAAAAGGGAGCTAATAATCTCCTTCTCCTTACCGAAGGAACCCGGAACAAGCGCCTAACAGTCCATTCCATGAAATCCTGACTAACAGGCACGGAAAGAAAGGGTTCGGTAAAAGAAAAGGAAGCTAAATAATCTCCTTCTTTTCACCTGAAGAACACGGAACAAGCGCCCAACAGTCTCATTCCATGAAATCCTGACCAACAGGCACGGAAAGAAAGAGTTCGGTAAAAGAAAAAGGAAGCTAAACATCTCCTTCCCTTCACCAGAACAACCCGGAACAAACGCCTGACAACAACAAAAGATTAAGAAAGAAGACAATATTCGAAACAATTACTTCAACTCGAAAAATAAAAACGATGTGAGGTGTATTGAGTGTATCAATACACCCCATCATACAGATTGGCTTCGGGTTTTGGGAATTAAAATTGTACCCAGTGACACGTGCGCCTGTTAAAACCAATCAGAAATATTTGCATGTTTTCTTGTTTATCGAGTTCCCCTTTTCTATATTTATAATTATTTCGTATGTAATGACGGCTACTCCGGAGAAAGATGCGAAGTGAACGCGTGACAACGTCTGAGCAACGGTGACTGTTCCCTGAACGAAGAGAGTGAGCCAGTCTGTCAATGCACAGGAGATTATGAAGGCGAAAGATGGGATGTTCCCGACTTTCTAATCAAATGTTTCCAAACAGTTTCAATGTTGAGAGACATTCTTTGTTTTGTTTCAAGGCAGATCAGTACATGATCTACTTAGTCTTCACATCATTATAGTCCGGTTGAGCAGTTTAGCAACCCAAAAAACACAGAAGGGGTAGAAGAACCTTTTTTTTTTTTTTACTATCATCTTTTTCTGCCTTTTGTAGTAAGCGATGACTTATTGTCGGGCCTACGCTGTCCTCTCATACTTAGGTACTAATGCTGTAACATCCAAATATTGTAGAACCAAATGATTTTAAAAGAGTAACCATGGAGTTTCTTGCCGGTTCTTCTCCATAGGAAACGACCAACCCGAACCGTGCCTCTTCTGTAGACGTTTTATAAGTGCCCATGTAGGCCTATGTAAAATAAAATATATTGATTTTGATTTTTTGATTATCTATTCCTTGGCATATGCAACGTGCATGTAGGTATCACTTGCAGAGGGCTCTTACGGAGGTGTACTGGCGTCGGAACGGTGCACTATCGCGTTGAACTGCGTGTTGAGCCACAGATTTTTAGGTTTGGACGAATTTCCTTGACCGACTCCGTGGCTGTTACTGAGAAATTCCTGGTGACAAAAACCCAATAACATTTTGCCCAACCTGGGAATCGAATCCAGGACCTCTTGCTCAGAAGTGGCGCTTGTGACCACTAGAACGACGCGCGAGGCTATCTTACTTATTCAATTGTTTGGTTTTCACTCTCTTTTTCTTGCTTAGTTCCGTTGTTCGGTCTTCTTTCTTTGCTGGGTAGATTGGCAGGAGATTCTATCTCAAATGTAACTGGACCATCGTTCTGTATGCTTACTTGCATGTAGGCTGCAAACTTGCCATCTGGAATGGATGAGGCAAGTGTGAACTTATTTGTCGAATACATAAGCTCCTTCATTTAGGAAGATGGTTGAAGTGAACGATGAATTTTCATAGATGCAATTAGCGTCTAGTAGTAGCGTCTAAAGTGTGAACCCAAGAGCAGGTTAACTATAAGGGTTCACTTAAACATAGATGACGCTAGTAAAGCATTTTTTTTTTATAAATCTTCCTGCATTTTCTAATTTACACAGAATAATTTATTAACCTACTAGCTGTTCGGCGCAACTTCGTTTGCGTCACATTTTCCCCGTTTTCGCAACATTTTTCATTGCTGCTCCACTCCTATTGGTCGTAGCGTGATGATATAAGTGGGCTATCGAACACTGAAATATTTTTTCAAATCGGACCAGTAGTTTCGGAGCCTATTCAATGCAAACAAACAAACAAACAATCAAATCTTTCCTCTTTATAATATTATTATTATTAGTTAAGATTAAGATTAAGACAACCCATGTGCGATAAGTTAAGAGTAAAGACACAGTAACATTAAGATCACAATAAGACAGTATTCAATAAAGAAAAAATAAATAATTAGTTTAATTATTTTCAAATTACTAGTATTAGTTACTTAATTCAATATTTATAAACATTAAAAAACAACTTTTAGTATCCGACGCGGGCTTTAACTTTTTGCGCAAGAGTTGTTCACATTTTTTTTTTATGAATATGATAGTCAATGTATTTCTCAATAGATACTGTCATCATTATGGAAATGAGACAACTTAAGATAACATTATCACTATTTAAGTTTTTAAACTGACATGGTCACTAACACTATCAATAACACTTTTACGGGATATTTACCATGTTTATTATTTGATTTAAGTTCCCGATATTTCGGCGCTGTTGCAAACGCATAAACTGAAGTTATTGTGGGTGGGTGTTTATGAGCAGACAAATCCTAAAAAGTGCCGTAAAAAGTTCGCGAGTGGACACAGTGAGTTTCGTGAGTCGGGAACAGAATCGAGTTTTGAGTGACAGCGGTAGTGGTACGGATCGCAATAACGAATAAGAAAGTGGGTAGACCGATTTGTCTGCTCATAAACACCCACCCGCAATAACTTCAGTTTATCTGTGATCATAGCGTTTGCAACAGCACCGAAATATCGGGATCTCAATTCAAATAATAAACATGGTAAATATCCCTAATCAATAACAAAAAACCGGCAAAGTGCGAGTCGGACTCGCGCACGAAGGGTTCCGTACCATTATTTATAAAAACGAACAAAAAAATCACTTTTTTGTATGGGAGCCCCCCTTAAATATTTGTTATATTCTGTTTTTAGTATTTATTGTTATAGCATCAACAAAAATACATAATCTGTAGAAATTTCAACTGGCTAGCTATCACCGTTCATGACCAGCCTGGTGACAGACGGACGGACGGACAGCAAAGTCTCAGTAATAGGGTCCTGTTTGACCCTTTGGGTACGGAACCCTAAAAACCGGGTGTCTATTAATACATAGATAATTACGATACATACCTTTAATTTTATCCGGATTGTAAGCATCTTTCAACATTTGTAGGAAGTTTTCATAAAATTCTTTAGATTTATCGCCGGGCATTGCGTGATGGAAGTCAGGTTTGTTACCCTGCAACAAAGTAACACTTTAAACACCTCTGGAGATGTTATGTCATCTGGCATTCCTATGGAGAAGAACCATGGTTACTCTTTTAAAATCATTGCATACCATTGCTTACTACAAAACGGACTATCTTGGATCTTTTATATTGTATTTAGACCAACATAAAAAGTTAAGCATCTAGGAATCTACACGGCCTTCAAAATTCAAGATCTTTTATTTGCATGAAATATGGTACATTATGGTCTTATAAATAAAAAGGTTTCACATATTTCGCCGACTTATTTCAGCATGCTAACTTAAAATTAAAATTAAATTAAAATACCTAACAAAATGAAGTCGTCATTTAGGTATCAAACTTCTAGACCTAGTTACAAAACATTACAATTTATCCTTGATGATAACATTCTTTTAGAATTTAAAATACTTGTGTGTAGGCTACAGGATAAAGTAATAAAATTTGAAAAACAATATAACAAGGAACAGATAAAACATCAATAAAATTAAAAAAATATATTTAAAGGAATGTGAAAATAGGAACAATTGTTTTCAAAAAAATGGGAACTTATGCTACTTAACAATTACAAATAGGTTTATAAGTCAAAAACTCTTTTATTTTATTTCATTTGTTTTATAAGTCAAAAACTCATTAATTGTACTTCTATGTTGCTATCAGGCAAAGTATGTATTAGTTTATAGTTCTTGTTTTTATGCTTATATTTATGTGAGTTCTTTGGGCCTTAGTTAGTTGAAATAAAGGATAAACAATAAATTTTGGATATTTCAGTTATTACCAATATGCTAGTGAGAACTTACTTTCCAGGTGTTGTATAGTGTAAACTGACTGACACATAATATTTCTAATTCCCTATCAGATACACTTTTCTTCCATTTCTTCTCCGATTCGTCGTCAAATAACTTTATACTCAATATTTTACGTACACTGGAACAAATAGTAAGAATGAATTAATATTAGTTTTAATTTTAATAATTATAACTGTATAGCTTGGCAATATGTTACGAATAGAGAAAAGAATAAGACTTTATTGTATACCAAAAATGAAACAACGGTTTTAGAATACTGGTAATATTGTGCTGGTCTTATCGCTGTAGTGATATCTTCTAGACAACCTTTGGATGGACTTTACGGGCATAAAATAAAAGCGGCATAGTCAGTGGTGAACTACACAAAATTAAGAAATATATAATTCAAGTAACGTTATTTACTACATAATTAAATAAAACGCCATTTATTTCTCAGTGTCAGTGTGTAAATTTTGCTTTTGGCTTTTATTTTATTTTTATATAGACATTTCTGTGTTTTAAAACATTAATAACAGTAAATACTACATTAGTGATAAAGTTTAACTTCATGAATTTACAGAGAGTGAAAATGATATGCAAACCAACTTTCTAAAGTATGACTGAGCTTGTCTTACCGACACCGGCTATTCGTTGCATAAATGGATAGCCTGGACCGTGAAAGACTGGTCCTAAAATTTTGTGGAATGTGCCGGCATCAAAAGTCTCAAATTCTCTGATGATCTCAAGTGTCATGTATGTATCTCATGTAGGAACTTAACAAACATCTCACACTCACAACTATTTCAAACAATATTATTATCAAATCGAACTTTGACCATGGCCTATCTCATTATCCCGAGTGGGTTTATCATTATACAAAGAGATCTACATGCTAGAACAAAGCCAATGTATGGGACAAGATAACAAGTAAGAACGTTCAAGAATGTAATTTACTTATAATCATTTTGTGAGATCAGCATCTGCCTAGCCTTTCCTCAACTATTATATTATGTTGGGGTTGGTTTACATCCTAATCAGATGCAGCTCGATACAAATATTTTACATTACACAAATGCCTATCCAACCCCCACAACCCTGTTAGTACTCGGTAATACAATACCCCTTGGTAAGACTGGTTGTCAGAATTTCGGGCCACTGACTACCTAACGACTATCAAAGATTACACTTTTGATTAGACTACAATTCACAGTCCGGACCAAAGGCTTTACGCGCTTTCCGAGGCATGGAGGATACTAGGTATGTAATTATGGTCACTCATCCACAGACCAACCGGCAAGCACGGCTTAACCTGAAGATTGATCTGAGCGGCTGTTATCATTTTGCCATGAGCTCATGGCCGCACGCAAAATACGCGCTTTAGACGTGGAGTTGCAGAAACCAGCCCGCTATACAATACAATGAGCTCATCTATTTATAATCACATTATTGAGGAATTCCTTAAAAAAAAATCGGTACTTGCATGTATTCTATATCCTTCTTGCTGTCAGTATTCGATATTCCAATAAATACACAAATACCTTGACCAATGCTGCTTATAACCTCGTCGTTTACTGGAATCAAATAAAATTAATACATTAATTAATAATTAGTGAAAATAAAATAAAACATAGATCCGAATTAATACATTGGTATACAAGTTCGCTAAATCTAAAAATACCTATAGGATTACGTAAACTATAATAGCTCTCCACATTTCTGACAAGAAAATGTGCCCCATTTTTGTGTCCGAAGTTAACCTAAAAATTATATCGTTTCAAACTCACCCGTAACTTTAGCGTTCATAACTCTTTGTATTAGTGCTTTCATTTTTATGTTCTATGCTCTTATTATTAATAATTTACTATTAATTTTCAAAACTTTTAAACTTTCATAACGCACGGCATACTTTGACAAGACAACAGCTGTTGTCTATTGTTGTCATATTTGTCATTTTTCTAATGCTAGGGTTGCTAGATCGAGTTACTGAATGTAGCCACCCAAGGCAAGATTTTGAATAGAAACAAGTCATTGCGCACTGTAATGCTCGGTTCTCAACACTAACTGATGTAATGCTCGATTCTGAACTGTTACAATACAGGCGAATGCTCCCGGTGAGGGAGCGCTTTTATGTGCGTTATTTTTACAAAGGTCAAGGGGCACTATTATATAGAGACTATACCCACGATCAGAAATAAAATAAGGTGGTAGTTTCGTTATTAAATACATAAATATGTTATGTACGTTATCTAGATTCTACAGCATTCTAGAATCTAGCCCATACCTTATCTATAAAACTGTGGTATTGTCAGTGAACAAAATACTTTTTTTTTTAACTTTATTGTTTACCTATAACATTTTGACTTCTTAATTACATAATGATAATATATCATTATTATCACATTTCTTCACTTTTAGATATACTTATTATGTATTATTAAACGGTGAAGGAAAACATCGTGAGGAAGCCGGCATCACGGCATGTCCTAGAACTAAAAATTCGAAGACATGTGACATCTACCAACCAACCCGCACTGGGCCCGCGTGGTGGATTAAAGCCCACTCCCTCTCATTGAGAGGAGGCCTGTGTCCCAGCAGTGGGAACATTATACGCTGATGATAGTGATGGTGATGGTGGTGATTATGTATTTGAATTAACCTCACTGTCCTTTCGCGCGTAACAGTAAAACCCCGCGTGAAACCCTTCGGGGGCCCCTTGATTACGCCATTGCGTGAGTCATCCGATATCGTAAAGATAAACACTTATAACTCGAGTTATATTAGCTCTAATCTTAAACGGTAAACAGTATCGGGTTCGTGATGAACGGGGCCATTTATTAATAATAACCAACTCTTTTAGAACTACTTGAGAATTATACATATCCCATAGATATGAGAGAGGTCGCAGCAAATACGTCTGTTTTCGTTGCTTATTTTTGTTTGGTAAAACTACTCATTCAATTTACACGAAAATTTATATCTAACATCACAAATATACAAGTAATCTAATGACAGTGTTTTTTAGGAGTCCTACATACATTATTCTTATAAGATCCTAAATCAAACTTCTTGTTAGAATCGGCCATTTTAGAATTCCGCTGTTCAAAGCATGAAAATACTTGAAATATCAATAAATATGAATAGATATGCCTCGAATACATGAAATAATGAATTATCACTATTTTTTCTTTGCTACTATTGTTTCCAAGACCATTTTACATGGTTCAAGAGTCAAATATTTTTTTTTATTTCGACTAACAAACTTCACAACAAAGGATTTTTTGTTGGCTCAAATCATAATTTTTTTGTTATTTTTTCAAGCAAATGACTATCTAAAAAGTTGCATTATACACTTATAACATACTATACATTTACTTACCAAAGTTTTACAACGTATATCTCACAAAAACAACACTTTTCCGAACATAATAACACGGGTTGCCATTGCGTTTGACATTCGACATAGACGAGTTTATATTTTTTTTTTAATAATGTTGTGCCGTTTAGTATTACTAACGATTAATTTTGTTTGAATCGACTACTAGTTGACCATAGAGGTAAATTTTGACAGAACGATTTAGAAATTTACTTTTTTTTATATTAGCGTTTAAGTTTACTGTTTCGAGCCGTTCCATAAATGGAACGGCGAGGCTCAAGGCAAAGGTCCGTCCGTTCCATAAATGGAACGGCTGGGACCTAGAGGTTAAAACATTTGTAAATACTGCAATAAAAAAAATAAAAAAATTGCCCATATTAGTCCTATAATTAACACTGCCACTATTAGTTATTATACTAATATATAGATTTTTACAATTATTGTTCTGAGGAGGATCCATGTGTCAACGTCGAAACTTCTCAATTAGATTATAAGATTAGTGATAGGATTTCGCTGTCTGTTGATGGCACGGGTGTCTCGGGGCTCAATCCGGATACTAGTACTAATATTAATTTAACTAGGAAGTGAGACAACAGAAGGTACGTTTAACTTTTCTTTATTTGAATCAATAATGGAAGATGTCCTGGCAAAAGTTACAGCCAGTAATAAATCTGCAATTATCTGTGGTGATTTCAATATAAATATTTTGGAAGAAAATTCGAATACCAGTACGTTATTAAATCTTTTAAGTCAATTGATTTAGCGAACATTTTTATAGAACCAACTAAAGTCACTCCATCTTCTGCTACTTGTATTGATAATGTTTTCTGCGATTGTGATTTCTTAGATAAAGCCATAATAAGTTGTCTGCCTTCGGATCATAGCGGACAAACGGTAACTTTTAGTTGTATTACACCGGTGCAAAAAGTTCAGATTAAATTTCGTCCTATAACAACTAGCAAATTAAATAGATATAATAATTCCATAAAGAACAAGTTAAGTGTTATGAGTCATCATATGGACGATATTAAGGTGAATCAGTTGTATGATCATTTCTTTTCAATAATTCACACTGAATTCAATAAAACTTTTGAAAAGAAAATGAAAAGCGTCTGCCCTAAATTTATTTTTAGTGATTGGGCAACTACAGGTATGAGAAAAAGTAGGGAAAGACTATTTGAGCTGTATGGCCTTAAGCCTTTAATAAACACTGAAACTTTTATCAAGTATGTTGCTAATTATTCAAAAAAGATTAGAATTTTTTTTGAGAATCATCAAATCATCATAATTTTTCTTCTTTGCTACCTCTGTTAGCTAACACAATCGAGAGTTTTCGTACAGGAAATTGTTGGGCGTCTCATCAAAATGAAGCTACTCATGGAAAATTAGCTTGATTGAAGTGCAAAAATGTACCATAGATCCTGGACTAACCCTCCTTAGGTGTGGCAGGCATTGAGGTTCTTGGAAATTTATTTAAAAATATTTGGGAAAAGCGCTATCTCGTATCGAATAGCTAAATATTATAGGTCAGATATTCTCTACTAGATGGCGCTTTCGCTTTCTTAGCTCGTTTCGTTTAAAAATGATAGATGGCGCAAGCTGATCTCTATTAAGCGTTTCCAGCATTTATAAGTTCGTTACTCCCAATAATTTCCTACTGAACGAACATTTTATCGCATTATCTGTGGAAATAACACTTTTGTCTTCTTGTTTTAAATGTCAATAGCCTAATGCCCGAGATTGATTTCTTGGTTTTACATTTCGATATCGTACTGCCTACAGATAAACATTTTTGAAAAGCTGAAATTCTTTAAAGTAGAATTTACATTATTCTATAGGCTTTAGGCAGTAAGAAATGAATACTGGCATAAGGTTTATGCATTAATGGGGTAGGTATCTATCTGCAGCAGCAAAGAAGTAGGTATGTACCTACCTTTAAGTTTAAAACATTAAACTAACGTGTAGGTATTCAGTAGACCGAAAATAATACGTAGGTAACTACCTTAATCAAATAAAAAGGAAGATCTGAAAATGATGATTAGTCTAGCCAGTACCCATAGCGGTCACCGTTAAACAAATAATTAACTTCTTTAATCGCTAACCTAGTCCGTTACAAAAAAAGCAAACTTCGTAAAACGTTAAAGGTTTTTTTTTCATTTCGGAAATTTTACACGTGATTGAAATTGCATTTTTTATATTGTTTCGCTATGATCATATCATCTTATAAAAAAAACCGGCCAAGTGCGAGTCGCACACCGACGGTTCCGTACAAAAATTATTATAAATATTTAATTATATGATGTAATAAAAAATTACGGTTTTGGCAATTTTTCCTTTATCTGTGCTATAAGACTTTGCTTCGTACCAAATTTCAAGATTCTGAGTTCAAGAGAAGTACCCTGTAGGTTTTGATTCCCTTGCAAGTGTCGACAATTTACGGAAATTTGCGGCATAAACGGCTGTATCTTTTGATTGCGTTGGCTTAGAAGTTTGATTTTTTCTCAGCTCCAAGGGACTGTAGACCTGAGTATTTGATATAAATTCCAGCTTGATGCCTCCACGCGTTCTTGAGAAAAAGGGTCTTGACAGACAGACAGACAGACGGACAGACGGACGGACGGACAACAAAGTGATCCTATAAGGGTTCCGTTTTTTCCTTTCGAGGTACGGAATCTTAAAAACGGTTTGGGTTCTGGAAGTGAACATTTTAGGAACAAAAAAAAGACGTAAGTATATAATAATTGGAGTGTTTAAATTTCGTCGCAGGTTTTTTTTCACTAGTACCTACCTGGTGTCACCGCGCCGCATTGGTCGACCGGCCCGAACTTATTTGTCAGAACGTATTTTTCACGGCGGAGCGCGGTGCGGTGCTTTGTAAATAGTAGGGAATTTAACGGAAGTTAACGAGTCCGTTAACATTTTTAAAGTTAACTTAAAAGTTAATCCGTTGGTGGAAATGTCAACTTTGTTAATTAACGCATTAACGAGTCAATGCCTAGCTATGCCAGTATCAACAATAAGTAGGTACCTAAGTACATATTTAATCCATAATATCTTCTTTTATGTAGGTCATGTTATTTACCTAATAATGTAGGTGCATGGTATGTAAATAATATTACCTACAATTCAAACAACTTGGGTACACATACAGTTTACAGGAACAGGGTGTAAGGTTCTTCATCCCCTATATGTGTAGTGGGCAACTCCCCGACAGTTGTTGTTAGGATTTCCTATGCAGGGTGTAACAGAAAGGGTATGTACATACTTAAGGGTGTGCTACAGACCATCAAACTGAACATGTTTCTCCATCGGACAAACATCGTAAGAGCGAAAAAAGTATCAGCTCCCCATACATTTTACGAATAGGTATTGAAATTTTATATGGGGCAGCTTATTTTTCGCTATTACGATGTTTGTCCGATGGAGATACATGTTCAGTTTGATGGTATATAGCACACCCATAAGTATGTATATACCATTTCCGTTACACCCTGTATAGTCTTAAGTCGATGTATACTTTGCTTGTGACATGTAGGAAATTGGTGTTAGTTCTTACGTCAAGTCATAGAAGGCGCTTTAGTAGTTTTTGTTCTAGTTGCTTTTTTGTAGGTCGCCGCAAACACATTTTTATTATTATTTTCAAACAATAACAACTGAAGACTGAAGGGCACCAGACACCCACAACTTACAAGGTGTTACACGCACGTGGCGACAAGGTCAGTCCCCGGTGCGATGCTCTTACGCAGACAAACAGAGTACAGTAGGTCTACTTAAAAAATCGGCCAAGTGCACGTACTACCTAAATCATATCCAGCCTGTTCCTTGCTGCTCTTCTCCCAGAGCGACGCCATAAACAAAGGTCCATAATAATAATATCGCAACCCACAGGGGCTGCTCAGATTAAGCACCTTTTCTTCCAAAAAGGAAACGCTAAGTGTGCGGCGGACTTCTTTGGGGTTACTAAGACGTCTTAAAACATTGTTTCATTCTTATTCCAGAGTGGGAAAGAGATGGAGCTAGACGACCTGTATAACTCCGTCTCTTTCGCACTCTGGAATAAGAATGAAACAATAAAGTTTTAAGATGTCATGGTAGGCCACCAGATCCTTGTGCATTAAGGGTTCGGCATCCGCACCACCAAAACTATTACCGCCTTATTATAAACCGTATTTCGACTTTGTTCCAAACTTAAATTTTCGAGACCTTCGAATCTTCGCCTAAGGCAGTTCGGAATAGTCATGCTAGCAAAGGAGGTGGCGGAACGTGAGAGGGAGAGAACCTCACGTCCCAGCCGCCGCGGGAGACGCCCCGGGCGTCGGGGGGCAACCAGTGGCCCCCGGCCACCGTAGGCGCGGGTCTGTGGACGGTGAGTAATGGGCTAGGTCACCGTCCGTCCGTCTTATGACGACAGGCCGTGCCGACGGCGCGTTCGTGTTCCACGCGCGCCTCAAGGAGATGTCAGCAAATCGGAAGGGGTCCGAGAGGGCCGATGCCTGCCAGGGCTGCGGGTTGTTCATGGAAGGAACATGGATGGGTTTTAGTCAGTCAAGTCTGACACTTGTTGAAGTCATTTGATGATTTAACATCTTAAAAAAAAGGCAGTTCGGAATTAACAGAGAACACAAAAAAATTATGAGAGTTACCGAGAATCGAGTTATGTGGCGGGCGATTTAAGAGGCCTATCTATGTCCAGCAGTGGACTGCTGTAGCCATCAGGCATCCATAACTGTGAAGTAAAACCCTAGTCCCAAACCTTCTGTTTCCTGTCCACCCTGTGGTTTAGGTCAAGTGCGTGCGCGCAGGTCACGTGTTGACGCAACGTGCGCGTCCGGTATGCGCCCGAATACCAGTGGGGTCACCGTCACCGCTCATAGAAACAATTTAGTGACATACATCCTGCTTTAGTTTAGGAGTTTCGGATGTGGATGGTTTCTGACGGTTATAATGCAGTTTACTTTGATTAGGTTATGCTGCCTGTTTAGTTTTGAGTGCTGTGTATTAGGTGGGTATATGAACATACCTTTTTGGTCTTTAACGAGGTTGGTCCGTGGATGGGTGACCATAATTACATACCTACCAAGTTTCCTCCGTGCCCCGGAAAGCACGTACGGTAAGTCGTTGGTCCCGGTTGTCATTTGTAGATCTTTGACAGTCGTTACGAGTAGTCAGAAGCCAAAAGTCTGACATCCAGTCTTACCAAGGAGTATCGTATTACCCAGTTACTGGGTTGTGGAGGTCAGAGAGGCAGTCACTTCATGTAAAATACTGGTACTCTGCTGCAACCAGTTAGACTGGAAGCCGACCCCAAGATAGTTCGGGAAAAAGCTAGGCAGATGATGATGAAGATACCTTTTTTGTTCGACTTGCATACCTACATAAACTCACAATTTTTTCCCATGACTCGTCCAAAGTACCACCAGTAGTTGCGTCTTGAGTGCGGTGAACAGCCTTTAGATATGTCGAAGAAGAAGACTTAGTGTCTATTTGTGAACTTTCCTATCCCAAATTGTTTCTAACAAAGAAGTACCTGAATGTAGTGCGTGATACAGTCCAAACTTAACATCTGCCGTAGTCTGAGAATCTTACAGAGGAAATTGTAACATAACTTTCAACATTAACAAAAACCCTTTATGTACCTACCTATCTACGAAAGTGAGAACAAGACGTTTTCTAAAACTAGGTAGAAGCTTTATAAACCAACCAACAAGTCTAAACTGAAAGTTAAACTGTAACATAATACAATAACAATATTATATTGTATAAACTGAAATATTGTCACATGGCTCACAATGCATGGCTCGCGTAACAAATTGTGTAACAAAACGGACGGTCCAGTTCGTCTCTTTCGGGTTTCCTTGCTAATTACGTCAACTATTGTTTTTACTTGGAATTTGGTATTTGATTGGGTTGTGTTTGTTTATACAGGGTGAACAGGACACGCAACGAACAAAAGAGGTCCATAATTTAAAAAAAAAATGCTGTGTCCTGCCAAAGTGATTGCAGTTGGGTAGGAAACAGCAGATTTTTTTACGTACACGGTAAAAATTTATGGCGTTTGACATTTATCAGATACAAAAGTATTACCGATGAAAAATTTCTATATGTAGGTAACCGTTTGTGATGCCTTACTACCTACGACATTGCAAACAAACTTTCAAGTCCTTATTTTCCGTAATAACTGAACCGATTTTAATGAAACTTCATACTCATATGCAGAATACATAGCTCTAAAAAGTTACTAAAAATATTTTCGAAAAATAGTATTACAGCTAAATTAGACCGATTATAAATTATGTATAGAAACAGAAATTTCCAATTATCTTTATTTAAAAGAATTTCGAAAATCATTTGACCTGACACCGCTCACAGTATGAACGTGGACGAGGCGAAAGAAGAATGTAGTGAGGATCGTAGCATAGGCGTCGCTTTGTCGTTTCTGCCTACTCCCAAGTGAAAAAGGCTTTATGTAGGTATGCATGACATGAGGCCCCGTTTCCAGAGACGTACGACCTAAGGTGCTCCTGCCTTGGGTATAGCTGCAATATGGATTAATTAATTTATAAGTAGAGTAGGTACCATCATCATCATCTTCCTGCCCCTATCCCATTTTATTTGGGGGCGCAACACGTCTCTTTCCTCCATTCTCCTTTGTCATTCGAAAGAAGGCATCTCGGCCTAATATTTTTGATTTTGACCATATCTACAGTTTATTTAAATTTGAATCAAAGTGTGAGAACTTAGAAACTGTTTTAAATCATCATTATCCTTTATACCGTTTACCAATTTTCTTTCGGCGCAGCGTGTTTTTAGGGTTCCGTACCCAAAGGGTCAAACGGGACCCTATTACTGAGACTTGGCTGTCCGTCCGTCCGTCTGTATCACCAGGCTGTATCTCATGAACCGTGATAGTTAGCCAGTTGAAATTTCTACATATTATGTATTTCTGTTGATGCTATAACAACCAATACTAAAAACAGAATAAAATAAATATTTAACGGGGCTCCCATACAAAAAAAGTGATTTTTTGCTCGTTTTTATAAATAATGGTACAGAACCCTTCGTGCGCGAGTCTGACTCGCACTTGGCCGGTTTTTTTCTTCCATAATGCTTTTCTAGTCGTCATCTCAGTAGATAAACAACGCCTTTCTAGCCATACGTTTTATCTACCACACAATGGATGGATTTCCGTCGTATCTATGGTCTTGCGTTCTCGTCATCTTCACATTCATACTTGAATATGAATATAAGTTTTGAGACTTTATTTACAACATCCCTCAGAATATATTTTAACTAGCTTCGTCTTGGACACGTGGCGCCATCTATTATCATAAGAACGTAATCGTTGTTTTCCTCTTGAACAATACTTTTTTTCAGGAAGAAAGTTACCCTATGTCCGGTTCTGTACACCTGACAACGTATGTGCAAAATTTCAGGATCATCAGTTCAGTGGTTTAGGCGTGAAGAGGTAACAAACAAACAAACTTACTTTCGCATTCA
Source organism: Cerastis rubricosa (assembly GCA_949152445.1). Lineage (NCBI taxonomy): Eukaryota > Metazoa > Arthropoda > Insecta > Lepidoptera > Noctuidae > Cerastis > Cerastis rubricosa. The sequence goes on from OX424547.1 coordinate 11,077,122, forward strand.
TAATCTTAGTTAAGATAAAATCAATAATAGAAATAATAAATTACCTAGGTATTTACAACCTTGTAACAACTTATCTAACTACTTACTTATTTACTATTGTCTCATAGATTGCATTATGACAATACATACCTATCTATAATTGAACAAGGCATCTTCAAGGTAGGAAGGGCCGCGCCGATCGTCTGCCAACTGAAGTACCTACTTATCCAGCTAGGAGTATCTATGCAAACTCTTATCATTATCACCATAGATCGGAGTAGGTAGATTGATTTTTGGTACTTTAATCATAAATGCACACAGAAAGAATAACATGGATAAGCCATTTTTCGGAAAGTAATTCCGGTATTTCCAGATTCAATTAAATATTGTTAATGTTGGTAGTGATATTATTACTACTCAATTCAAGAATTTAAAGGAAGGTATCAAAATTAAATTAATTTATTATTTAACTGTTGAATAATAAAAACAATCTAATTCCGATCGAAGCATTATATTTTTATCTTTCTATTTTTAGCCTTTTTCTGGCCACAACTTCTTATGAATTGTTGCACTTAAATTTCAATCAAATCAACCAATTCCGGAGGAATGTCCATCCATACTAATATACTAATACTAATAATATATAATATTATAAATGCGAATGTCATTCTGTTTGTTTGTTTGTATGTTTGTTTGTTACCTTTTCACGACTAAACGGCTGATCGGATCTTAATGAAATTTCGCAAAAAGATAGAATTCAACTTGAGGAAGGACATAGGCATATCATCACACTACGACGAATAGAAGCGGAGCAGCAATGATAAAATTGCAAAAACGGGGAAATTGCGCGGGACAGCTAGTAATATTATAAATGCGAATGTCATTCTGTTTGTTTGTTTGTATGTTTGTTTGTTACCTTTTCACGACTAAACGGCTGATCGGATCTTAATGAAATTTGGCAAGAAGATAGATTTCAACCTGGGGAAGGACATAGGCTATATATCATCACGCTATGACCAATAGGAGCGAAGCAGCAATGAAAAATGTTGGGAAAACAGGGAAAATATGACGCAGACGAAGTTGCGCGGGACAGCTAGTATTAATATAAACGTTTCGGATCGATGACCCCAATTCAATCTACCTACTCCGATCTATGATTATCACTTAATAAGTACACTGAAAGATAAAAGTAAAACTATTATATAGATATTTGACCTAAGATCAGCTAATATTAGTCATCACTCAAACCACGTCTAAAATATTATGAACAGAACAATTTGACACTTGTTTTGATTTTTTCTTGTTTTGTTACTCATATCAATCATACCAAACAAAAAAATAATCGAAACATGACATAACGAATACAATCTCCGAAGGGTTAAGAAGAGATGTACCTAAAGTAGATACACCAACATTTATCGTGTAAGCCCCATGAAATTAATTCTAGGCTGTATGCAGTTGCTGTGTTTGCCTGTTTACTTTTCTATGTGCTAGATGGCGCTTCTTTTGTTTTCATCTGTCATGTCGTAGAATTTTCTGTGCATTGTGATCTAACTAAATAAATGTTTTATTTAATTTAAAATACAAGAAGTCTAAAATTATTAGAGTATTTGCCTAAACTCAAACTCAAATTCAAAGCATTTATTTCAATTAGACCATTACAGGCACTTTTGAAAAGCAAAAAAAAATGCGAGGCTACAGTCCCAGTCACCAGACATAATAACTTGTGAAAGTACTGTAGTTGCCCATTCCAAAGCGTAGATCTCTATGGAGAAGAATGGGCAAGAAACTCCATACACACTCTTTTAAACCAAAATATGTTACAAAATCTTGGTTACATCATTCGTGTTGAGAATGACTAGTATGTGAGAACGATGTAGAAATACGGGCAAGTTAAGAGCGTCCCGAGATAAAGATTAAATCAGTCATTCGAAAATAAAGTACCTAATTAAAATAAACCGTGGCAGACCAGTCACAACTGACAGCACCCGTTCACGATCATGACGCATGTATCAGCCATCATTCAACTCAACCATATTGAAGGGAACTAAATGACCCGACACACCCGCCACCCTCAGCGTGACATTTAAGTGAGTATGACATTCACTCAACCACCAGGGTAAATTCGCGTCAATGAAAGATATAGGTACTCAGTAAATGGTGGCTCAATAGAAACATCGCCCATTTCCATCCACTGCCGGTAATCAGGCAAAAATCCAGTGTCCATGGCTGTTACTGAGAAATCCTTGATGGGAAAAACTCAATAAAACTCACGCCCGCCTCGGGAATCGAACGTAAGACTTCATGCTCAGCAGTAGCGTTTACAACCACTAGATCAACAAGCCAGGAGTAATTAATAAAGAAACGAAAATTATAATTTGCGACAAAACATCAATCCTACTAATATTATAAGTGCGAAAGTTTTTGAGAAGATATAGATGTTTGTAACTTTTCAACGCAAAAACTACAGAATGGATCTAGATAAAAATTGGCACAGGAATTGATTATAGTCTGGAAATCACAAACACTTTATATCCCTGTATTATTCTATATGCTATTCTAGACTATTCTAGAATAGTACATATGATTCTTTTTATCCGGTAGTACGTTCCCGTGGGACTATTACCGAACAAAATGCGGGCGAAGCCGGGGGCTTAAGCGTTACTTATAAAATGGCTTGTAAAGTTGCCAGCCAGCGAGACATGTGCCTAAGGGCACGTGTTTAAGGTACATCTGTTGGTATCGTAGACGTTATCAACACAACAACGTGACGATCACATTAATAGCCGTTAATTGGATAATTACGATAAGCAACGTTTTGGGTAAAACGTTTTTGTGTCAAGGGTAACACTTTAAACGATGGTTCTATTTGTGAAAATTGTTTGAAGTTGATAGGGCCGCTCGGATCGATCTTCAGGTTAAGCCGTTACCAACTTAGACATAAGTTGGTCCGCGGATGGGTGACCACCCTGGAAACTCGGTAAGTAATATACCGAGATTCCTCGGTATATTATTGGGTATGAAATATACCGAATTTCCTCCGCGCCTTAGAAAGCATGTTAAACCGTTGGTCCCGGCTGTCATTTGTACTTCTTTGACAGTTTGTTACAGGGAGTCAGTAGCCTGAAAGTCTGACAACCAGCCTGACCAAGGGGTATCGTATTACCCAGTACTGATTGGGTTGGGGGAGTAAGATAGGCAGTCGCTCTATTCGCGCGGGAACCGGTTATTATTTCGTTACGAGCTCCTCATCCTTATCCTATCATCGTCAATTTATCATCGTTCCTGGACTATGATGATTTCCATAAAAGTAACCATTTTATCACCGGTCTAGTTAGAATCACCTGTCGAAAGAATAGATAATGATTAGAAGTATCACGTTGACAAGCAACGTGCAACGCAACGCACGGAAGTTCTCGAATGCAACACTTACACTACGGTGACCTCAAACCGAGGCCTTTCCGGACTCGTGTAGTCTTGTCGCTACTTACAATATCAATGGAAACACGTGGCTGAAACGCGGAAAATGTGGAAATTGATGTTGGTGAAGATTTTAAAGAGGGTTTTCCGGCTTATCACACAGCTTTGCAGCAGGATGGAGGTTTCCAGTCCCGACTTCCCAGAGCTAGGAACGTGATCCACGTATCTGGCACTTTAGGCCAAAACTAACAGGCTTTCTTGTTAGGCTTGTTTTTTTTATTGAATTGAGTTTACTTTGCTCAATACGACAAAAAGCGCGGGTCGTTTTAATTTTATAAACCTGAAGAGTTTGTTTGGTCCATTTATTGTGGAAGGCTATATGCTATATAACCTCACGCTACGACCAATAGGAGCAGAGCAGCAATTAAAAAAGTTGAGACGTTGTGACGCAGATGAAGGTGCGCAGGTCAGCTAGTTTAAAATAAAATAAATTACATCGTATATTGTCTGTATGGTGTCGGACGTAAAGAATTTAGCATCATCCCATATGTTCCCGTGGGTGTCGTAAGAGGCGATTAAGGGACTTGCCAGAGAATGGGCAGCAGCTTTTTCTGCTCTTTTGCAAAACGACCGTACTGCGATTGCCAACCCGCCTGCCAAGCGTGGCGATTGTGGCAAAACCCTCCCGTGGGGGAGGCCTATGTACAGCAGTGGACGTCTTTCGGCTGAAATGATGATGATGATAATGATATTACATCATATTTTCACATGTAATCTTTTTTTTTCTACTTCTAAAAGCAAGGTGAGTGTACTCACCTTGCTTTTAGAAGCAAGCAAGTTGCAAAAAGCTATTATGTGCTGTAGCACATAATAGCTTTTTAGGTGACTGTTATACATTATTAACGGCACAGTTGGTTAACGCAGTGGCTACTGCGCTTTGTGTAGCAGGTTCGATTCCCACACGATACAAATATCTGTATGGCCTACAGGTACTGATTCCGGTTCTGGCTGTTTTGTGAGTTTAAATGTTTGAAAAGGCACCCACGATGCAGGAGAAATTCCTAGTGTAGGGAAAAAAACAAAAGTTTTCTCTTTTCTATCATAATCAATATAAGTTATAGCATCAGGTGTTACTTTGCGAAAATCCATGACATTAAATATCAAAATTTACTGCCTCGATGGACGAGTGGTCGCAAGCGCGACTGTTGAGCATGAGGTACTGGGTTCGATTCCCGGATCGGGCAAAGTGTTATTGTCTTTTCCATTTCTCAATAGTCGGAGTCTGAACTTGTGCCAGGTTGATGGCAATAGCCTGGCCCCCTTTTACATGGGACTTAAAACATAACTGGCGAAATGTAAGTACTAGCTTAATGTACACCTCTACCTAACCCTTCAGAGATTACAGGCGTGATGTTAATGAAAGCCGTCATCTCCTTCTGCGAAGCAGTCATTCCAGCGAAGGAGGTGGCGGAACGTGAGAGGAAAAGAACCTCACGTCCCAGCCGCCGCGGGAGACGCCCCGGGCAACCAGTAGCCCCCGGCCACCGTATAGGCGCGGGCCTGTGGACGGTGAGTAATGGGCTAGCTCACCGTCCGTCCGTCCGTTTTATGACGACAGGCCGTGCCGACGGCGCGTTCGTGTTCCACGCGCGCCTCAAGGAGATGTCTGCAAGATGTCAGCAGATCGGAAGGGGTCCGAGAGGGCCGATGAGGCGCCAGGGCTGCGGGACTGTTCGAAAGAGATACCGTGGCCCTGGAACACAAAGGGCTAAGAAGTAACATGGATGGGTTTTAGTCCGTCAAGTCTGACACTTATTTGATGATTTCCTATTCGAAAAAAAAGGGCGTGATGTTATGTATATGTATATATATGTAAATATCACAAACATAATCAAGATAGCAACAAAGACAAAGCTTCACTTAAACAATCTATGCTAATAGATTCTCAAACAATTACCAACCTTTTGTAATCATATTTCGGGAATAATGGCAACCGTGTAATAACTTAACATAAGAATACTTAATGTTATTATTTATCAATATCATAATATTGCTATTATTAAGTAACCATGTCATCTATTGTTTTCCAATTAATTAATCAAAAGTTTTCGCGCATTGTTAATACGATACAATAATGAATCCAAACAAAAACTAGGACTTGATTTCTCAAATATTCAAGTTACTACTACAGATCTTCCTAGTATTAATTTTATGAGATATATTTTTTTTTAACTGAAAGGTTCATCATCTGCCTAGCCTTTTCCCGAACTATCTTGGGGTCGGCTTCCAGTTTAAGCGGATGCAGCTGAGTACCAGTATTTTACATGAAGCGACTACCTATCTGACCTCCACAACATAGTAACTGGGTAATACGATACCCCTTGGTAAGATTGGATCAGACTTTTGGCTACTCACTCATCGTAACGATTGTCAAAGATCTACAAATGACAACCGGAACCAACGGCTTAACGTGCTTTCCGAGGCATGGAGGAAACTCGGCATGTGATTATGGTCACCCATCCACGGACCAACCTCGGCAAGCACGGCTTACCCTTAAAGATCGACCCGTGCGGCTGTTATTATTTAGCCACGAGCTCCCGTTGTTGAAGTTTGACAACTGATAAGAATTTCGTCTCCTTGGCCAACTTTGACGAAATCGAAGTAACGAGTAGGCCATCACACTAATATTATGAAGTCGAAAGTTCTTGAGTGTGTGTGTGTGTGTTTGTCACTCCTTCACGCCTTAATGGCTGAACGGATTTGGATGAAATTTGGTATGTGGATAGCTTATACCCTGGATTAACACATAGAATACCTTTTTATCCCGGTCTGCGAGGGTGAAACCGCGGGGCGCTACTAGTCAAGTTATAAAAAAATGTTCTAAATACTGTGGATTGGGATCAGGAGCAAATATTTCTACGTGGGGGGGTCAGAATGATGTTTTGAACATGTGGTAATAGTTTTAGCGTCAAAATCAAAATCAAAATATTTTTATTTTACATAGGCCTACATGGGCACTTATTAAACTTCGACAAAAAGATGCACGGTTCGGCTCTTTTCCTATGGAGAATAACCGGCAAGAAACTCCATGGTTACTCTTTTAAAATCATTTGGTTTTACAAATCGCCTGTGTCTCTTACACCCTGTATACGTAGCACAGAAATGTGCGAGATGTGCGAGTCGGACTTGCGCACCGAGGGTTCAGTACAAACATTATTTAAAATATTTTTATTATATGATGTAACTAAAAATTTCGCAATGTTTCCTTTATCTGTGCTATAAAGACGTTGTTTCTTACCGAATTTCAAGATTCTGAGTTCACGGGAAGTACCCTGTAGGTTTTGATTCCCTTGCGAGTGTCGAAAATTTGCGGAAATTTGCGGCATAAACGGCTGTCTATTGATTGCATTCGTTTAGAAGTTTGATTTTTTTAACAGCTTTGAAGCTGGAACAGGCTGAAGGGACAGTCGACCTGAGTATTTGATATCATTCCAACTTGATACCTCCACGCGTTCCTGAGAAAAAGGGTCTTGACAGACAGACACACGGACAGACGGACGGACGGACAACAAAGTGATCCTATAAGGGTTCCGTTTTTTCCTTTCGAGGTACGGAACCCTAAAAAACAGCTTATTTATTATATCTATGATACTTAGTGCGGTAAACAGATAATTGTTTCATGACTGTTTGCGTTTTGTCAACAAACCCCTACTATTATCACAAATTCTAGTAATCCTGCTCCAATTTAACTAAACTGTAACGCGCTATAAAAGCCATAATAGTGCAGTAAACTATAGCTTCCCGGCTTGACATAATCTCTCGTCACGCTTAGGGGGATATTTACCCAAACAATGGGCAGGCCCCGCACTGCTCCCGCGTGGTGGATTAGGATTAACCTGGTGGAACCTCATCGTGCAACAGAATCGGAATCGCACTTTTCCATGTTACTATCCTTTGCAGTCGCTATTTATCGTAGTACTAGTGACAAAAAGAAATCCCATTAGTTCTACTGTAGAACTGTTCAGTAGAACTAGTTGGAACAAACGTTTCAAAACATGTAAAAAGTCCTCAACTTTGCTATATGGTGCAAGAGACCCAAAATGAGAGTCGTCAAATTTTCACAATTTGGCGTTATTCTGGCCCTTACCAAGGGGTTTCGTATTACCCAGTAACTGAGTTTTGGAATTCAGATAGGCAGTCGTTCCATGTAAAATACAGTTGCATCCGTTAGACTTTAAGTCGACCCCAACATAGTTGGGAAAAGACGAGGCGAATGATAACTGGTACAACACCCTGTGTCTAAAAAGACGAGGCGAATGATAACTGGTACAACACCCTGTGTCAAAAAAGACGAGGCGAATGATAACTGGTACAACATCCTGTGTCAAAAAAAACATCCTTCCTATATCCCAAAATTATTCACAGAACTACTTTGGATTCCATTTTATTGTGCGATTTATTGAAAAATAGTCGAAGATCGTCACGTGTCTATGAAGCGTAGTGCCGGTGAATAAACACTACAATACATATTATGCAAACGTTGGCGTAGCACGTGTAGGTACACGATGGCCGAGGCATGGCCACACGTGGTCGTTGGTGACGGAAAAACAAACTATTACAATGAAACTTGGTTTTGTTTGGGAATTAAAAGAAAAACACTAAGATGTTAAACTCTTTTCTAAGACTGGTTGTTAGGCTTTCGATTCTACAAATGACCGCCGAGACCAACGGCTGAACGTGTTTTCCGTAGCACGGAGGAAACTCGGTATTTTTTAATAATGGTTACCACAGACCAACCTTGACAAGCGTGGCTTAACCTGAAAATTGTCAAACACTTGAAGAATATGGTCCCATGTCAGGCTACAAGATCCGCTGCGGGCGGTCGCCGCGTCTCCGTAAACGGAAAATACGCCCGACGCGCTACACGACTCGCCGCGCACCACGCTGACCGACGGACGCGCCGCGTCTGCGTAAATGAGCACGAGTTTTTAAAGGATTGAAATTTTTCAGTATCTGAAATGGAAAATAGGAGACGACCTATTTTTTGATAAATTCAGAAATCTCGATTTTAATAGTGACTGATATGTTTGTTATGAGGAAAGTTTTAGTATGAATGTAGATGGGTATAAGAGTAGAGGAAGACCAAACTAAACGATGGATGGACTGTGTGCAGGATGATATGGCATGAAAGGGGACAAGTAATAGAGAAGTATGGAAGAAAATGACAAACAGACCCCGAAAAAATTTTATGAGGACAGGAAAATGATGATTTGACTGACAGATTCTAAAGTCACACGTATAAACAAATTAATAAGCAGCGACTAGTTATTTGCTTTTCTATTATTCAGCAAATTTGTATGACCCCGACTTACTTACCTAAAGAACCGTGAAGAAAAACAAACGCCATGTTTTTGTCAACAAACTCAGAGCACGTGTTCAGTCGTGTTCGTGCCATGTTCTATTCTGAATTTATTTCGGCATTTCTTGATTGCGCGTATTCATAGATTCAGTACTTATTCAGTATGATAACGATATAATCATGTTTGCCTCCTAAATCGAGGTCACAGCAGTTTTACTAGTTACTGGCTCTTTGTTAGAATTTTCTTTATTAGTTTCCTCCGTGCCTCGGAAAGCACGTTAAGTCTTTGGTCCCGGCTGTCATTTGTAGATCTTTGACAGTCGTTACGAGTACTCAGAAGCCTAAAGTCTGACATCCAGTCTTACGAGGGGGTATCGTATTATCCAGTTACTTGGTTGTGGAGGTCAAAAAGGCAGTCGCTTCATATAAAATACTGGTACTCAGCTGCATCCGGTTAGACTGGAAGTCGACCCCAAGATAGTTTGGTAAAAGGCTAGGCAGATTATGATGAGCTTAGTAATGGGCCTCAAAGTACCAGCAACCAAGTCGAAAGGCACTTGTTCTCCCTGTCACTACCTAGGAACCTTCTAAGTACGGAGATCCCAGTATCACTATCTATTTCATGCTCTCCGCGGGTATTCAACTTGCTTATGCTGTAAAGTGATCATCTGCTTCCTTAGTTAGCCTTTTCCCAACTTCGATTGGATCGGATTCCACTCTAACCGCATGCAGCTGGATCCTTATGAAGCATATCTGACTTCCACAACCCAGTTACTGGGTGCATGTGACGTAAAGTGTAACTTATAAGTATCCATTTGCTTCACCACAAATTCAAAGTCGAAGGAAAAATCAGCAAAGGAATTAATAGTAAAAAACTTGTAATTAAGAAAAATCGAAGAATTGCCAAACTTAAGTGGCAATGGGCAGGGCACATTGCTCGCAGAACGGATGGCCGATGGGGCCGAAAAGTTCTGGAATGGCGACCGCGAACCGGAAGACGATCCGTTGGAAGGCCTCCCACTAAGTGGACCGATGACCTGGTGAAGGTTGCGGGGATCCGCTGGATGCGAGGCGCACGGGACCGGTCAATGTGGCGTCACTTGGGGGAGGCCTATGTCCAGCAGTGGACGTCTTTCGGCTGAAATGATGATGATGATGATGATGAATGAAGTATTAATTTTCTAACTTACTTATATAAATCATAAAACGCCTACGACTGATAGCACAAATGTCCCCACGTATGCGTAGCCGCAGAGTACGTTGACAACAACGTGATCAAGCGTGGCAGCCCTACCCAAACACAAACTCCTGCGCACGTGACCAAGTTTGTTGTAACCTAGTTTTTTTAGTGCACACATAGGCACTAGCTCTCTTATATCGATATCAGCGATAGCTATGAAGTAGATTTTAGTTAGTAGCTACATTTGTGAAAGGTTTAAACTAGATACTTACACTTCAACCAACTTATATGTGCTGGCGGGAAAATACAGAACTTAACAAAATGTACCAAGATTGACATATCGATTAAAACTTTCTTGACAAGCAACGCCACTTTTGAACTGTACACGTAAAGTGGTCAATTGGTCTATACTATACTTTCAAAGAGATTTATTTAGAGAGGCTGTCAGAAAATAATAGTAAGTACAATAACTTTATACATCAGTCCTTGCATCAAATCCATGCATGTTCAGATTTTTTGCACACTTATTTATGATGGGCCCAATGAATAATCCAAGTTTGTGACCTCGAGCGCCGAACGAAACTTTGTCAAAAATCTAAATAAAAACCGTGAAAATTTCAGATTTTGGTGATTTTAACCCAAAAGGACTAGTTTTTTGATAGTACCTTCTCAGGGTGTTTTAAAGTAGAATAAAAAAAATTACAAGATTTGCTACAATATGAGACTGGAGTTTCGACGGTACTTGTAGATATTTGACAGTTGTTACGAGTAGTCAGAAGCCAAGTCTGACATCCAGTCTTACCAAGGGGTATCGTATTACCCAGTTACTGGGTTGTGGAGCTCAGATAGGCAGTCGGTTCATGTAAAATACTGGTACTCAGCTGCATCCGGTTAGACTGGAAGCCGAAGTCTCTGTATACCCAATAGTTTACGAGATAAAGCCTTTCAAAGTTTATAAATTTTTCGTACTTCGCAATTTTTTCCAATATTTGTTTTTAACGATTTTTCACAAAGTTACATTCGGCGCTCGATTTGATAAAAATTGTTTCGGCCGGATTTGACGCAAATTACCCCGTACTTTCAGAAGATAAGGTTACTGGACTATAAAAAATGTGATGTCACATGTCTCAGTGAGGCAAAATTACAGAATTGCCAAGTATATGCACGTGTCACCCCGATACCGAAAGCAACCAGTTGTCTTGAAAATTATGATTTTGTTAACGATGTCCCGTAAGCCCATAACGTCTTTGTAATTACGCATGATTTATTATGCCCCGCACTCCTTAATCATAGGGACAAAAGGATGTACATTGGTTATTTGAAATAATATTCTGCCATAAACAATGGGTGTAAGAGTACAGTAGTTAAAGATATTTTCACGTGAACAGAGCCCAGATTCTGACCTTTGAATAAACGATCAGAATTCCCATATAACTTGATATAGCCGTCATCAACGTTCCATTGACAGAGAATATGAAAGAGTCTCAATTTATTAGTGTCATCCATCATTTGACAACCGAGACAAGTGTTTGAATTTTATATTTTTTATATTAGGCTGTTCAACAACTTCATAGAATTTTTACGAGATTTTCATAATGTAGAACATGACTTTCATACCTTTTTAGATAGCTGATAATACAAGAATATTTTCCTAGTAATTTGTACATCAGGCGTGACACAACATTTTTTAAGAAGTAATAGCAAATTTTACTACAAAAATAATGTTTGATTAGTAATCTTTGCCAAAGATGTAGGCCTTTTTGAACTTTTAATTGTTAACAAAGGTCTGCTACGGCATCAACTATGATAATAGTTTAAATTTCAGTACAGTCGCACCGTAAATCATTTTTAAATCGGCTTCAAATGATTTAATCTGGGATTTTTCATGGAAAAACTAAAAATCGAATTAACTCAAAAACTACTGAATTGCGGTAGAATATTTGATGCCTTAATTTGTTGCATTTAATTCCTGATTGATGATGATGATTATGATGCTCTGCAAGGAATACATCGAGTTACCAGTAACCCTGTATATATTTCAGTATATGACGTGTGTGTAGGTTTATTTTTAACGCACGCTAGTAATGTTTCTTGCAACGTGACTAAATAGCAGCCCTGTCGGGGCGTACGCAGCGCGTGCGCACGTGAGCTACTCAATAACGTAACCCAATTCTCAGCGAACATATGTATTGTATACGTATATAAGAATATTATGTACATATGTATAGGTTGCTATATACGTCAATTTTGTGCTAGTGTTAGAAAAGTACTGATAATTTACAAGCTGTTGATTCAACGTTTGGAATGTACTGAAGATCTAGATTTCACATTATGACTTGTAAATGTAGAGATGATTCATAAAGATATCATATTTAATCCTAAACCACTTTTATTTTAGTTGATCTGATCTTTCTTTTAGTTGAGCAGAATTTCTTTTTTTTTAAACCTGTCTCACAGTTGGAATTTACCCTGCATTGTAGTTGCACAGCAGAGCAGCACAGACACTGCTCCAACCATCACAGAATGTCGTGTGATGGGATTCTGCCAACTCCATCACAAGACAGTGATGGTGCGTTTGGGTTTGAGTTTGAAGGCTAACCCTAACCCTATTAAAGACACATCCTCAGCTCAGCTTTCCAGGAGTCTGACAACCAGTCTTGCCAAGGGTCATCTATTAACTGGCAATCTTTAGTACTCAGGTACATCCGGTTAAACCAGAAGCCGAACCCAACATTTATGGGAAAACACTAGGTAGATGATGAAGCTAAAGAGAATTTTCAACGGTTTCTTTGAGACGCAAAACGCCAAAGCAAAATCAGCAGTGGCGACATTGGCGACCACCAGAAAAGCGCCGAGTTAATGAAGCTCGACGAATTTCCCGAGAAACAATTTAAGTGTCTTGGATTCCGCAATTAAATTAATCAGAAAAGAATAACGGATGATTAAGAAAAACATAAGTTCCAACGCAGCAGCGACTGTTATGGTGGGAACTGCGCATAGTAAGTGTTGGTTTCAATTTGAGTTAACCTGGTGAAAAGATTAGTCGGCTAGACTCTGCGTTACAGAGTGCACGCTATCCAGGTCCGTTTGGAATCGTAGTTCGATTAAAAAAACTGGAATAAGGCACACGACTGAGCTGTCCATGTCTAGCGACCTACTCGAACAAAATTTGAGTCATTGATTCGAGAAGCAGAAGAAGACAAGCTCTAGACATCGGTGGACCGCTGCCTTGTTTTCCTCGTTTGTTCCTTGCTTCACATAATTCTTATAGAAGCTCCTTTCGTTAGCAACATCTATCGTTGTTACATAACAATATACACGTCTACTACATATGTAAACATCAGTACATAGAGGCAGCCCTGTGCTTACGCACACTCCAGACGCTCGCACACGTGACTGCGAGGTCGACGCTTCCTAGCCGACGATAATTTATTCACATCGAGGCCGACCAACTCGCTCGCTACACTGCAGTGCACAAATACGTGTTAGGTTACTGTGCATTGAACTAGAATGCACTGGGGTTCAGTCGAGATGGTTTTGAAGCGGAATGACGTCACCTTTTTTGAAAGCAAGTGTATTGTTTAGTGATTTGGCAGATGTCGTCTGGTGTGAATGTCATGTTATTGTTTTTCATAGTATTGCACATGAAAAGTCATTTTCAATTATACTTTCTGTAGACGGGATCAAGCAAACAGTATCGTTATCTTATTGCAATAACATTCTGGCAGTTGTGAAATGGCCTCTGTGCTACAAATATGACCTCTCTGAAAGATGGGAGCACAGTTTTTCTATCACATTTTTCTTCTGATTGTATTTCTTAAGTATTGTAAATCTTTTGGTGGTAACCAAATCGTGGAGTGAATTTATAACTTACGAAATCTAAAGGAAACGTTTACTAAGTTAACCTATCTTTCGAAAAAACTACACAACTTTCATTAAAAAACAAATTGATATGAATATGACATTCCTAGAACGCCTTCATGCCATAATTATCATATTCATAACATACACGAAGTAAACAAAGCATGGTTATTAAAAACAACATAGATGTCTTGTGACTACAATGTTATTTTCATTCAATTGATTGTTTATTCGAAAAGGAGGTCAAGTCCTCTTATACATTTCATATTTATTGTCACTCTATTCACGTGACTGAATGCAACTGATTTGTGTTAAAAACTTTTTTACAGATAGTCACCTACCACTGTTTGTCTCGGCATCACCCTAAGGTTGACTGGTAGAAAATGCCTATGGCATTAAAGGGTATCGTATTACCAAGTACTAACTGGGTTGGAGGTTGGATACGCAGTTGCTTCATGTAAAATACTGGTATTCAGTTGCATCCCGTTAGACTAGAAGCCGACCCCCCCAACATAGTTGGAAAAAGGCTTATGTACCGTTTTGTGCATAATTATATTTTTTATAGTATTAATGAATGGTTTAATATCAAAATAATATTACTAGAAGCATAGTAACCTGTAATACTGACTTGACCTGTAACTGATAAACTCTCACTTTAGAACACATTGTTATTTATTTGTTCTAAATTGATAAGCGTAGGGTGTATGCGTTACCCAGGCAAAATGTTTTGCTTTAGAGAGATGAGACTTAAACAAATAATTAGTGTATCATGAGGAGCAATTTGTTTACTAATAGCAAAATTTGTTTGAATTGTAGTTTTTAAGTTATTTAAGAAAAACAAATTTTGCTGGAGTAACGTTTGAAACGTTACCCAGGCAAAATCGTCTTTCAAAAATTAGTTTCAGCACGGAACCAAATACATGAATAGATAGCTTTTGTTGAGTAGTAAATGTTTATAAATAGCAAAATTTGTGTGTGGTATAGTTCTTTAGTTATTTAAGATTTTGCTGCGGTAACGTTTTGGGATTTCCCAGATCTCGAAAACGGCTCAACGCAGAAGTTTGAAAAAAATACCAATAAAAGACCTTAATTTGTTTAAATTTGTTTAATCATTAGTTTTTGATTTGGTTGACGTAAACCAATGTAATTAAATGGTTTCAAAAATCAGAAGAAGCGGGTTTACATGTAAACCAATACACTTATAACCAAATAAACAGCTGTAAAAAATACCCGTGGTTCGACGCTTGTTTACAGCAGACATTTTAGATTTCATACTTTACACGTTAAGAAGATAAAAACAAATTTGATTTATTTTAGACTGGTCGTACTTTAGCGATCGAATACGCAGTTCCCATAACATTAAGAAACATGGCATACTTTAAACAAATTAAAATGATTCATGAAAATTCTTTCCTGTTAATTTCAGCCTTGAATTACGGCTCTAATGAAAGTTATCTCAAAAACAAGAATATGTCAGCAATTCTCTAATAAGCCGACCAAATTGAAAAGGTCACGTAAAAGCGACTGCACCGTACGTACGGGTAATCTTCGCAAATTAGCAGCTTGGTAACCGATGTTTTGTACAGTTAAGCAGAAAAACGTTATTCGTGAAGCCGATTTTTTAATATTTTTTAAGTGCAGTACCATATTACACAATTTTTACTAGTTAATAAAAGTGTAATATCATAGTGTATAATTTATAGTGTGATTTAAAACAATACAAACATATATACATGTAGCTATATTTTTAGTACTTAATTTGTTGTTTCTGTTAAACCAAATGTTTTATTTTGATACCACAACGCAAAGCCACGCTAAAAACGTTTTAACGTTCTTGATGCTAGTCAGAGCAGCGCGCATCGCTGTGTGCAATGCAACGCAACAGCTATATGCCTTGTCTTACTTACTCTTTAGCTGTGAGTAGTTGAGTACGCTCTATCTATGGGTACGCTAGCTCCGACCGAACCAATGAAACAATCAGTCGTGAACCAAGTGTTTTGGAGAGAAGTGCTTGTGGTTTATGTGTGTGTGTACGACGACGTCTTTGAACGATGTGAGTATTAAATGTTTTTATTTTACAGTACAGTTGTGTTTCAGTATAAAATAGTCATTCAGCGTATATTAATGTACGCTTTTTGGTGTGAATCAGAATAAAGAAAACTCGTCAAATGTGACCCAAAACACAATTAGCCCCGGCACAAAAAAAAACTTTGCCATTTTCTTCATTACAATTAGGAAAATATAGTATATAGTTTTTTTATCATTTCAATGGCTATCATGGAAATATTGAACCAGAATATCGCGCAAAATATGAAATATTATTGTTTTACGACAGACTCATCTCTTTATTGCTTAAAACTGTGTGTGTGATTATTGGCTAAAATAACAACGTGGCGGTCTCAGTGGTAGGCTTTAACTTTTAATTATTCTATACCTACGCCATGCTAGGCAATCGCGTTGTGATATTGCTCTTAGATTTAACGTAAACAAAACAAAAAGGATACAGTTTTTATACGTTTAAGCTATACTGTCATAAAGTTTCAAGCGCTTTAACGAATCTAGTATTATTCTCAATTATATTGAAGTGTGTTTGACAAGTCCGGTGAGTATTCGGTAATGATAGTTTATGAAACTTGTATAATGAGGGGTATTATACACGAGTGTTACAATACCTAGTTAGATATGTGCTGTTTCATACACGGTACTTTATATACACATTAATTGCAATCAGATCACACGAAATTCAGTATACGTACAACAAAGCGTAGGAATGGCGCCACGCCTAACAAAACCCAGCTCATCACTGCGCAAGCGCTTAAGCGGTTTATCTTTAGCCATCTTGGATTTTTTACGGCATTTATCGCATATTGGTAATTGGCGATCCCAACCTTAAAAACGACACCCTTTTTAATCTGCTAAAATGTCCTTTCGCGCAATATCTTGAGAAGACTGAAGGTACTGTACACCTACAGTCTTTTTACTGAAGTGTGCATTCGCAAATGTCTTTATGCGCAAGTATCCATTCGTGCGAATGTCTTTCTGCGCAAATGGCGAGACAAGTGTACTAGATTTTTAAAATGATAGGTAATGAAAATATTAATGTAAATGTGATGTGTGCCTTGCTTTTTTTTCAGGTAGTTGCACTTCATGGCTTCGGGAGCAGAATGTGCAAGCCTCAACTCACACCGTTGTTCATGTCAGTTCATTTTATATTCGGAAAATCACACATACCAGTGAAGTACCAGCAGGTACAATAAAATGGCAGGCCGAAAAGTAAAAGTGCCCCTTGACGACCTAAGAGTTGTGTTCTCCAAATATAAAGATATATTTAATGTTTCTATTCCCCCAATCTCAAATGAAGTTTATGACCACATACAACAAGAACTGCGTATTCAGTTTAATCACGAAGTCAGCAAAGCAGCCCTGCAAATATCTGCGAAGAGAAATAAAGTTTTATTTTTTAATTCTCGCGGAGATTGTGAAGATAATCGAACACAATTGCATGCAGTTGTAGAAGCTCCTTCTGATTTAACAGTTTCTTTTGAAATGAGTAAATATGACTACTATAAAATTGCGCCTATTGAATCCCACCATCTCGCACAAAATAAGTGGACCAACGAAATGCAAGATCATATATTTTTTAAAACCGATTTAGAATGCACATTCTCGTTTAAAAACAATTACGTGCCTACTGATCTCAAAAATAACGACATCACATGTACAGGAAGTTGTACGCAATGCAAAGCTAGTCTGTTCTTGACAATATCCCCCGAAACAGCTGATAATTCTTATAAAGTAACGCTTATTCTTACAAATTTGAAAAAAGGCTTTCGGCATGACCCTCGAATTAAAAATAAATTAACTTCACACCGGGTTAATCTGCACAAAGAAAAACTTAAAAACATTAAGGCTTTAAGGGTACGAAATTCAACGGCCGATGAAGTTATGAGCATGGATAATCCAAAAGAACCGCCAACTTTGCCTAAATTATTAAATTTGAGGAAATACCGGCATGAAGCTAGAAGCGCTCTTCAGTTTGATAAAAATATTATTTTATCACTGTATGCCATGACCTGTAGCCCACCGTATGACAGTTTCATAAAAAAAATGTCTCTTGTTCCATTTATATTGTATTTTTGGACTACTGAGCAAAGTATATATTACGATGACATCTTGGAAGACAAATATAAAATCCTGTCTATTGATGCCACTGGATCTTTATTTAAACCAATAAAGCCACCCGAAGCAAACGATTTTTTTAAATATAAAAATCCCAAACATGTTTTCTTATATGCCATCGTAGCATATACCTTGGGTGCTAGTGTTCCAATTTGTTATATGTGCTCTGACTCACACACAACAGAAACAATAGCCACATGGCTAAGCACATGGTTAAACAGAAGAGTCCTTCCAAATGAAATAATTTGTGATGATTCTTCTGCTTTAATAGCGGCCATAACGAAAACTTTTTTGAAAACGGACTTGAATAACTATTTAAGACAATGTTTTGCAATAGTTGAGGAAAAAAAAGGCAAGATACCTGCTTGTTACATCAGACTTGATAAGTCTCATTTTTTAAAAAAACTGTATACACAAAGTTGTTTTGACAAGACTTCTGAAACATGCAAATATTTTTATATCAATTGCATCAAATTGATACTACAATCACGAAGCTATGACGAAGTAAAACTAATTATTAAAGATGTAATCACACTTTCTCTTCATGAATATATAAGTACCGATCTTGATTATACGGCATCGAAATGTGAACAAGCATTGAAACGATTGAGCGACCAAATAAAAACATATCTAAGACACACAGACGAAATTGAAAAGAATGAAAGAGAGGACAGTTCCGAAGAAATATATTTTGTAACAGAAGATGAAGAGAGTGAGCAACACGGTGGCCCTATGCCTTTGATAAAATATTATGATGACATTATGAATACAGAACTATTATATTTACAGTTAATTGAATCTACACCAATGAAAAATGCTTTTTTTTTGCCGGAAATTAACAACACTCTTAAAAGACTTTTGAAAAAATTACCTTTGTGGGGCAATATTATGACTGATTATTTTCCTGGAGCCAAAGACTATGCCAGCAGCTCAAATGTAGAAAATCATTTTAAGGACATCAAAACTATATATTTTGAGACCAAAGTTGAACGCGTCCGGTTAGACGAATTTCTTATACAACATTATAGTTTTATTAACGGAACCATAAAATTAAGCTCTAGTCAAATTTTACACGAGAATACTAAGAACAAAGAAGAACAGGCCTTAAAACTGAGAAACAAAAAGCAAAAACGCAAAACAAATTATGAGTATTTCTCACGAAAAATAGTAAAAATTAGAGACAAACACGAACAAAAACGAGATTCATTCTCAGCAGAGTTAATTATATCTGATTCTGCACCGAAGTCAGTTGAAAAAGAAGAAGAAGAAGAGAACCTAACTGATACGTCAGATTTTGATATTCAATCAATTTTTCAAAATAAACCTATAGAAGTTGAAAACTGGCGGGGACTTACCATACCCACTCCTAAATCAAAAAAAGCTACCTCCATATACATATTACAGAATGGTAACGTCGCATATTCTTATGTACACCAAAACAGGGTACTTATAACAAACACTTGTGCTTTTGATTCCCTCGCGCAAGCATTCGGTGTAGCTTATCAAGACAGGCCTGCTTTCAGAGAAAAGTTAAATAGTGCTAGCGATGGTTTAACAACATTCATAAAAGAATTATCTAATACGAGAAAAACTTGCAAAAGATTATATGAACTTCGTGACAAACTATTGATTGACCTTTTTGATAAAACAAAGTCACAGCAAAATATTATCAGTTGTGAATGTAATATAACAATGATTTTAGAACAGGTATTCATGAGCAACATATACTTTTCTGCCACCAGACAGAGGTGTTGCTCAAATGACACATGCTCAAATGCATTACAACCAAAGAAAATTGATTGTAAATATATATCTTTAAATATAAATATTATAACACAAAAGGGTATTGACTTCTTGGAAGAATCTGCCATATCGTGTATTAATAATGATAATGTTTCACTGTGTCCTGTATGCGAGACAGGAAATGTATATTTTACATATGAATTAAAACCATTACTTTTCTTCGAACTACATGACATGTCTGTTAACCTGAATGATATACCCATTAATATAGAGTTAAATGGCCAACAGTATATGATTTTGGCAGTAATTGATTTTGACCCACCATCAAGTTCCACATTGATTGGACATTACAGAGCATACTGTTACAGAACGAAAACTCAACAATATGAATGTTACGATGATCTGTACTGTAAACTACAGAAATGCAAAAACTCCATAATGCCACATTTGATTATATATTCATTAGTGTAGGTAATTAAAACGTTAGAGACTGGAAGCATAAAACACATAATTTTATACGGTCCCAATGACCACACAAATTTTATTGAATTAGGTACGAATCTGTGATTATGAGTGATATTAGTAGTTATTAATGATAAAAACTGTACTGTTTCCTATATTTTTAAATAGGTACATAAGTGTAAAAGTTGTTTATTTTTTATATAATTGTTGGAAGATTTTTATTATATTGTTGTTTTCTCATTTAAAAGTTTTGTGATTATATACATTTTTTATAGAATATGCTCGAAACCGTCCCTCATAAGGGCAAGAAATATAGGCAAGCCGATAATACATATTTTGTAAAAAAAAACATTAAATGTGCTTTGCACATTACACACACAACGCCGACTCAATTCCAACTCAAGTCACACTGTGGTATTGAAATATGAGCTTTATGTCGTGTTACTTAGAGTGGATATTTCAACATTAAGTTAAAAGAAGGTTACGACGCTTTGACAATGATTGGTTCACGGGTTATCCACCTGTGGCAGTCACATGTAATGTTAAAATATTCACTCTAAGTAACACGTAAAAAAACTCATATTAAAATGCCATACTGTGAGTCGAGGTGAAATGGAGTCCACCTATCAACCTACGTTATTAGTACCTCCTAAGGAAAATTGTACAAACTATTAATGTATCCAAATATTAAAATTAAGTAAGTAGGTTATAACTTATCTGTGATTTTTCTCTAAAAATGTTGATGCTAAGGCAAAGCAATACATATAATTTGTATGAGACTGATTTTTTAAATAAAAATAATGAATCTTAACCATTTTATTATTTTAACTAACCTGACCAGAAAACTTTTGTATTCAACTGTACTAACAAAACATCTATATTATCCTGTTCATTTCAGATGGTTGCGCTTATGTATGGTGCGGTCGCTTTTATGTGACCTTTTCAATTTGGTCGGCTCATTAGAGAATTGCTGACATAATCTTGTTTTTGAGATAACTTTCATTAGAGCCGTAATTCAAAGCTGCAATTAACAGGAAGGAATTTTCAGGAATCATTTTAATTTGTTTAAAGTATGCCATGTTTCTTAATGTTATGGGAACTGCGTATTTGATCGCTAAAGTACGACCAGTCTAAAATAAATCAAATTTGTTTTTATCTTCTTAATGTGTAAAGTATGAAATCTAATATTTCTGATGTAAACAAGCGTCGAACCACGGGTATTTTTTACAGCTGTTTATTTGGTTATAAGTGTATTGGTTTACTTGCAAACCCGTTTCTTCTGATTTTTGAAACCATTTAATTACATTGGTTTACGTCAACCAAATCAAAAACTAATGATTAAACAAATTTAAACAAATTGAGGTCTTTTATTGGTATTTTTTTCAAACTTCTGCGTTGAGCCGTTTTCGAGATCTGGGAAATCCCAAAACGTTACCGCAGCAAAATCTTAAATAACTAAAGAACTATACCACACACAAATTTTGCTATTTATAAACATTTACTACGCAACAAAAGCTATCTATTCATGTATTTGGTTCCGTGCTGAAACTAATTTTTGAAAGACTATTTTGCCTGGGTAACGTTTCAAACGTTACTCCAGCAAAATTTGTTTTTCTCAAATAACTTAAAAACTACAATTCAAACAAATTTTGCTATTAGTAAACAAATTGCTCCTCATGATACACTAATTATTTGTTTAAGTCTCATCTCTCTAAAGCAAAACATTTTGCCTGGGTAACGCACTCGCGTAGGGTTACCAACCTAATGATGATAATAATTACAGTGAGTACAGCAGTCATTGTGCCGATAGTCGTGTCGGCCAATGGCTTAATTGCCAAAAGCCTCGACCAACATCTGAGTAGGCTTTCTCTTGGCAGCTGGATCAAGGGCTTGATTCAGAAAGCAGTACTTCTGGACACGGCACGTATTGTTAGGAGGTTCCTCTCTCAAGAGCCCTGACCACCGGTAGGTCGGACCTTGTTCCCAATGCCGGTGGGCTACCTACTATTTTTTATATTTTTCTAATACATATATTTTTTTTTAATTTTTATAATGAATTTTTCAAAATGTAGCAAATTTGTATAAATGAAAAAAGGATTAATATTGATTGACGCTTATGGTACTAAATAAGATTTTTTATCAGGCGACCAATCAAGGTATACAAAACCAGTTTATGCGGCGATTAGGCCATGTTATTACTGGAAATTTAATATGCTATGCTGATGACATGGTGCTGCTGGTCAATCAGTTCCGTGAGGTCACTATTGACCATATGTGAACGGTATGCATTGGCCCATGGGCTCAAGTACAATGTTCAAAAGAGCGAGCTGCAAGTTTTTAAGGCTAGGTCTAAAACCTACCTTCTTTCTCCGATGACACTAAATGGAACCGCCCTGCAACGAGTGTCCACATTTAAGTACTTGGGTCACTGGGTCAATGACAAACAAAGTGATGATATGGACATGGATAGGGAGCGCAGGGCATTATCGGTAAGGGGTAATATACTTTCTCGTATGTTTGCGTGATGCTCACGTGATGTTAAAATCCCACTATTTAAAAGATATTGCTAAACACTATACACGTGCAACCTGTGGAGCAATTACATTAAAAAGCCTGCAATGCGCTGCGCATCCAGTATAACAACGCGTTCAGGGGTTTGTTGGGGCTCCCATGGCGTTGCAGTGCCTCCGGCATGTTTGCCGACCACAGCACGGTCGGCTTCCATGCGGTGCTTCGCAAAAGAGCGGCGTCCCTGTGGTCTCGGATAAAAGTAGCACCAACACGCTGCTGATCGTGGTGTCGGGCAGAGTGTACAGCCAAATCCTGAGGCATTGGTCGCTCATCCATGTCCAAAATAATATTTATTTTAAATTTTACTAACGTAGCTATAAGTATCTGCCTACTAACATAATATGGACTTGTATCATTTAAAAAGTTAAAAAAGTTAAAAGTCATTTTTAAAGTCTGAAATAAATATATTCTATTCTATTCTATTGTATTGCTTGACGTGTCCCCGTAATTACGTACTTCATCATCATGCTGCTGCTGGACACAAGGCCTCCCCCAAGTGTCGCCACATTGACCGGTCCCGTGCGACTCGCATCCAGCGGATCCCCGAAACCTTTACCAGGTCATCGGTCCACCTAGTGGGAGGCCTTCCAACGCATCGTCTCCCGGTTCGCGGTTGCCATTCCAGAACTTTTCGGCCCCATCGGCCATCTGTTCTGCGAGCAATGTGCCCTGCCCACTGCCACTTAAGTTTGGCAATTCTTCAGGCTACGTCGGTAACCTTGGTTCTCTTGCGGATGTCCTTATTTCTGATTTGATCACGCAAGGAAACTCCGAGCATAGCTCTCTCCATTGCCCTTTGGGTGACTTTGAGCCTTCTGATGAGGCCCATTGTGAGCGGCCACGTTTCGGTCCCGTATGTAATCACTTACGTACTTACGTATTTTGATTCCCTTCCATATTGTTTAATGGTGGCTCTTATCTACGTGATCTTGATGAACATACCTCAATAATATTTACATTGTTTCTATCCGTAGCCATTTAATCAATGATTCTCCTCCTTTTACTACTATTTAATGTACCATATTATCATAAAACCACGCCTGTTATCCCCAAAGGGTTAGGCAGAGCTGTGACTAATAGGAGACCCACATTTCGCCAGTTATTTTAAAGTCCCATGTAATAGGGGGCAAGCCATCGGGCACAAATCCAGTCTCGGTGGCGAGAAATTCCTTCTTGAAAAAAAAAAACCGGCCAAGTGCCAGTCGGACTCGCGCACCTTTTATCTGTGCTATAAGACGTTGCTTCGTACCATATTTCAAGATTCTGAGTTCACGGGAAGTACCCTATAGGTTTTGATTCCCTTGCGAGTGTCGAAAATTTGCGGGGATTTGCGTAAACGGCTGTAGCTTTTGATTGCGTTGGCTTAGAAGTTTGATTTTTTCACAGCTCCAAGGGACAGTAGACTTCAGTATTTGGTATAAATTCCAGCTTGATACCTCCACACGTTCCTGAGAAAAAGGGTCTTGGCAGACAGACATACATACAGACGGACGGACGGACGGACAACAAAGTGATGATTCTATAAGGGTTCCGTTTTTTCCTTTCGAGGTAGGGAACCCTAAAAAACCAATAACACTTTGCCCGACCTGGGAATCGATCTCAGGACCTCATGCTCAGCGGTCGCACTTGTGACCACGTTACCAACGAGGCAGTCATACACTTAATTTTCTCGGCATATTTTATGCTCCACTTAAATCAAAATATCACCCAAATAAAATAAAACCACAGACGTACAAAAACGTCTCAGGGAACAATTTTTTTATTCTGGTTCTACCTTTTGTAGTTAGCACGCTGTCCGTCTGTTTGTACGCTGTCCTCCCATACTTAAGTACTAGCGCTGTAACATTCAAATATTGTAAAAGCAAATGATTTTGAAAGAGTAACCATGGAGTTTCTTGCCAGTTCTTCTCCATAGGAAACGACCAACCCAAACCGACGTTTAATACCTACACTTTTACCTTACCTACCCGCACCTTTTTGTCGACGTTTTATAATTGCCCCTGTAGGCCTATGTAAAATAATTTGATTGATTGATTGAATTTCAAAAAGACCTTCTAAACTCACTGACTGCTGATATTATTAGAAAACTTTGTCCCCATCAATTACAGACGCTAACAAACGTGACGTGTCACCCAAAACGGTGTGACGGCTAACATTGTTATCATAAAATTGAGCCAAACACGTGACCGGCGTCTGCGCAGCGCACGTGCCTCATTGACACTATAGTGACGTCATCGTTACTCGTGCAAGGTGTCAATTAGCGAACGAATTCGTTAGTGTTTCTGAAATAATTTTGGAGAGGGAAACACGTTGTGTTATTGTAAGGGACACGTGAATGAAAGTTGAATAAATATTAGTTGCTAAGGAACAGTAGGCCTGCTTTTCAACATGTATAGACGCCAGCATATCAAGGTTCAATAATTTGTCAAATTTCTTTATTAGATTTTCAACTTTATCGTTAAAGAATTAGGTTTTATGATAGACAGCTGCACCATCCCATATCTTCCCGTGGGTGTCGTACAAGGGACTTGTCAGAGAATGGGCAGCAGCGTTTTCTGTGCTTTTATAACAACCGTACTGCGATCGCCAACCCGCCTTCTAAGCGTAAAGTTATGGCAAAACCCCCCATAATGTCAAATTGTCAATGTGGCGACACTTGGGGCAGGCCTATGTCCAGCAGTGGACGTCTTTTGGGCTGAAATGATGATGTTTTTTTTTTTTTAAACTTTGCTCCACACTAGGAATTTCTCCGGTATTGTGGGTGCGTTTACAAAAATTTAATCTAACATACACAATCAGCCAGACCCGGAACAACTATCTGTAGGCCATACAAATATTTGTTCCGTGCGGGGATCGAACCCTCGACACGCAGGGCAGCAGTCGATCGCTCAACCACTGCGCCAACCGTGTCGTCGACGATGATGATAGACAGCTTGTGCTGGCACAACAAATGTGCGTTTTCTCGAGGTGAGAGTGAACCAAGCTATGCTATGAAACTATTGCTGATTTTACATCAAAAAGCGACAACCAAATTAATGCCAAAATATTAATAAGCTCGGACGATTTTAGGCTGGTGTAAAGTTATACCTACCATACTCAAACTCAAAGCATTTATTTCAATTAGACCATTACAGGCACTGTTGAAAGACAAAGAACAAAAAAAAAAAAGAAAGCGGAGCTACAGTCCCAGTCACAAGACATAATAACTTGCGAAAGTACTGTAGTTGCCCACAACGGCGGATCCAGGGGGGGGGGGTCATGGGGGTCATGACCCCCCCCTGAGCTGGTTCCAGGACTTAGGTATTCAAAAAAAGTACCCATTGGCGTAAATGACGTAATAACGCGTTTCGGGAGAAGACGTAAAAGAAAATTTTATTTTGTTATTTAAATACATGGTGTTTGGTGCATCATGTGTCAAATTGAAATGATCGACTGGGCCCGGGGTCATCTGCTATATATCCTTTCAGACCCCTTAACAATTCTCATGCACTGTGGATACTTCCTCATTGACTTTTAATTGTTTTATTAAAAAATACCCAAATTTTACATTCAAATACAAATTTAAAAAAAAAGTATAAGTCGTACAAGCTGAATTTTAATTTTATTTAGATGTGTATTGTATTCCAGTACTTTTAAATTCAAATTTAGTGACATTTGCCATCTAGTTTATTTTTAATTTACTCGCAAAGTTTCGGACTTCAATTAAAGCTGTCCATGCTACAGCTATTTACATGGCTATAAAAAAAAACAAAAGCGACCGGGATCTTCCAACTCCCTCACTGTCACTAATTTTTGTTTTTAAATGTACAATAAAAATTTGTATTTGAATGTACAATTTGGGTATTTTTTAAATATAACAATAAATAAAGTCGATGAAAAAGATCCACAGGGCATGACAATCGTTTAGCGGCCTGAAAGGATAGCAGATGACCTCCCCAGTAGACCATTTCAATTTGGCACACGATGCACCAAACACCCTGTATATGTATTTTATCTGTTTCTATTTTGTTTGTTGGAAACCCTTGTCGTACCACCTCTTCACTTTTGCTGAGTTTTGCGTCATACCCCTCGACATACCTCTAGCTGTTATGACAAATCATTCACCACGGTTATGGAATATAAATAGGCTGCCTTATTCCGTGCATGATAGTGCTTCTCTGGATGTCTTCAAGAGAAGATGGCAATATGTATGTGTATATGTACAAGTTATTATGTGTTAAGTCAATAAAGAATAAATATTTTTAAGTACAGTACTTACGTACATTAATAAAATACCTACTTTTTACTTGTATCTATTGTTATCAAAATTAAATTAAAGTTCTTGACTGGACCACGACTACGTGACCCCCTCCTGGCGCCAAAGCTGGATCCGCCCTTGGTTGCCCATTCCAAAGCGTGAAGATGCAATGAGGATGCGCTTTAGACGTATACTCGTAACAAAACGAAGCTTCGTCAAACCCTCTTCGTTGAATTTCACTAGCTTTTTGGGCCACTTGGTTACATTTGAATGTAAAAATTAATATAAGTCAAACATAGAATCTCCTCCTTTTTGAAGTCGGTTAAAACTCTGAGTTTGAGTTTGAAACCAGGACCTTATCCTCAGCCGTTACTATCTGCTACTAGTCCAACGAGACAGTCAATACAAGATGTTGTTTCGCATCTTCGTCAAAATCCAGGTGGTTGTCACAAAATACATAAATAATCAATATAAATTACGGTAACTAGTAAATTGTTAAAAAATCACTGCTTTTTTTAAGTTTTTAAACTGACATGGTCACTAACACTATCAACAACACTTGTAACGGGATATTTACCATGTTTATTATTTGTTATGAGTTCCCGATATTTCGGCGCTGTTGCAAACGCCATGATCACGGATAAACTGAAGTTATTGCGGGTGGATGTTTATGAGCAGACAAAATGGTCTACCCTCTTTCTTGTTCGTTTTTTGCGCGCCGTACCACTACCACTGTCACTCACAACTCGAATCTGTTCCCGACACACGAAACTCACTGTGTCCACTCGCGAACTTTTTACGGCACTCTTTCGGTTTTTACACAGTTTAACCACTGGATTCCAGGCTCTTGACAGTTGAAACCCATCCTCCCGATTGAAACACACCAAACACCACACACACAGCACCAAAATACTGCGCCGAAATATCGGGAACTCATAACAAATAATAAACATGGTAAATATCCCGTTACAAGTGTTGTTGATACTGCTTTTTTTGTTGTTTAAAGTCAGTATTTCAGAATAACCCCCTTAACGTGGTTTAGGGAATAAGAAATTATCTAACAAACGTTTGAGATTTTTTGTATGTGGGTAAGCGAGGTTATAAGGCGAGGAACAGCCGGGCCGCGTTTAAAGCATGGGTGGTTTGCACTTACCGATTTCCGTAAATAAGAAAAAAAACTACATTTTATTATTGTTTCGGGTCGAGAATCATTAGCATAGTAACCTCCTAGAATTTAATGAGGATGCAAAAGTACAGTCTGTCTATAAAGTCATGAAATTAATGTTTGAGGAACTAACATTATTTAAAAGTAGGGCAACACTAAATCAAAGTACATCTAATTTAACCAGTGGTTGTTGTGCTCCATGGTTAAAACCCATCTATGTTTTCGACTGAAAGACTTGCATCTATGGTCATGAATAAAAAATATAAAAAAAAAAGTACATCTAATGTCATTGGCTGTCATCGTCTTGTTTTGTAACTCGTTATTTATTGCATTTCTATTGCTTTTCAAATCTAAGTGGATTAAACCTAGAATAAACGTGTTAAATATGAAGAAAACCAATCGGAGTGGAGCTCAGGAAATTATTTTTAAAGTGTATCAGCGATGTTTGTTTTTAACACCAAGCTGGACAAATTTTATCAAATTTGGATGATGTTTATGCTCAGACAGCAGCTATGACAGGTATGTAATCGTGTTACTGTTTGTTTTTATCTACCAGAAGTTACAAATATACTAAATATACGATTTTAAGACTAAAATAAGGATTGTTTACATTTCGCATAATTAGGTTATATTGCAAATTTATAGGCCATATTGTAGTGCGACCAAAATTTTTGATACTTTTTGGTGATCAAATTTACTGCTGAATTTAAATCTGAATAAGTTCTATCATGTCTGAAATTTAAAATAGTAACTCTTTTATGTTAGTACAATTATTAATTATTTAAAACTTTCTTTCAGGAAAATCTGAGAGTACAGTAAAGCGTATTGTAGATGAAGGCTATAAAAACGATGGCAAATTCGGAACCCCTGGCAAACACAGATCAGGTCGTCCTAAGAAAGAAATGGATGACTTCAACATATGTGCTCTTCGACAAAAGATTCAATTATGTTACTCGGTGAAGAAAGAGGAACCAACCTTAAGGAAACTTCTGGATTTTGAATGAAGCCTGGAAGGCCTGCGTAAAATTTTGAAATTGATTGGGTTTTCTTACAAGAAGTGTCAAAATAACAGAACAAGAATATTTTGAATCAGATAATGAAAGTAATTAATTATTATGTTACGGGATATTTTTATTAATAATAAAAGGTTAAAAAATATGTATGAACATTTTTCTTTTATTTACTCATTTATTTGAACGACAGAGACCATAGATTTGTGCTATCTCATATATTATTATATTATTTATGCTATCTGATCGTATAAGAAAACTAATGAAGGTCGCATCTTTGGTTTCTGTAGTTTTTTAAATAAGATCTACGGATTTTACGACTTAACCTTTTCTTCTATCCAGTTTCAAAAAAGCGTCTACGAGTAAAAATTGTTTTCATTAAAATCAGGTTTGCTTTTAGTACAAAATAATGTGCTAGTATCAAAATCAATTTAGTCACACTATACAGGGTTGCTAGGTGCACGACCGCAGCGCCCTCAATTTTTTTCATGACTTTATAGACAGACTGTACACCTTGTATAATGTACCAGTATGTATCAATATTCACGTACATGTAGGTTAGTGCGTAAATAACTGAAATGTTTACTGAAACACATACATTGCCTCACTGGGGCGATTAATTGGAGCGGGTCAACGAACTCGCCTATTGCTCAGTCACGTATGATTGTGTACTGTCTAGACTAATGAGTTTACCCTTATCTATACGTAGGAAGGTTTATTTTCCCGTTTTCCGATAGTTTATGGTTTGCTGTACTCGAAGAGCTTTATTTGTGAAATTGTGAC
Source organism: Cerastis rubricosa (assembly GCA_949152445.1). Taxonomy (NCBI): domain Eukaryota; kingdom Metazoa; phylum Arthropoda; class Insecta; order Lepidoptera; family Noctuidae; genus Cerastis; species Cerastis rubricosa. The sequence continues at coordinate 11,107,071 of OX424547.1, forward strand.
AGATTCTGACTCGTCATTGTAAGCACACTACTATTATAAATCCGTAAGTTTTGTTTGTCTTTCGAGCTAAAACGGCTTTTCGGATTTGGATGAAATTTAGTACATACACCGTTAAATTTTGATCGTTATAATCCCTTGGACGGGTGATTCCACTTTCAAAATACTATTCAAACACAACTTACACAACATTGTACCTCTTAAAAAAAAAACTAAGGGTTCTGGATTTTGCGATTCGGCTACGGAACCCTAAAAATAGCAAGTAGTAACGTAATATTCGCAAAATGTGTGCGTGGTACATCATAGGGTACGAAATGAGTTTCAAATGGTACTACTAATGGTTTGCATTGCTTTTTCACTAATGCGAAAATTGGTTTGAGGTTACAAAAAAGGTAATTATTTTTAATTTTATCACTACAAATCGATAGTGTTTCATGCACCGAATCGACCCTCCACGGGATTATAACGATTAAAATGTAACGGTGTATACAAGCAGACAATACCTGGAGCAATACATAGAATTTTAATGTTCAGGTGGGATTTTAACAAAATCGAATCGAATCGGGAAAAAGCTATTTTTAATTATTTTTTGTTGTCGGATAACAATGATCCATAATGGTTAGTAACTATTAAAACGAATAAACTATGTTAGTAGGTACAGGATACATAAAAACTTCTTACGATAATAAATATTTTTCCCCAGTGCAACACGTGTTTTTTTTTCAGGTTTTACCCTGAACCCTGATTACCCTGATTTAAAACCTATGTGATTTAAATAGAAATCATAAAAAAAAATATATTTAGCAATTATTTTATTTACCTCATCATCATCTGCCTAGCCTTTTCCCAAACTATCTTGGGGTCGGCTTCCAGTGTAACCGGATGCAGCTGAGTACCAGTATTTTACATGAAGCGACTGCCTATCTGAACTTCACAACCCAGTATCTGGGTAATACGATACCCCTTGGTAAGACTGGGTGTCAGACTTTTTGCTTCTGACTACTCGTAACGACTGTCAAAACTCCAGAAATGACAGCCGGGACCAACGGCTTAACGTGCTTTCCGAGGCACGGAGGAAATTCAAAATGTAATTATGGTCACCCATCCACGGACCAACCTCGGCAAACTCGGCTTAACCTTAAAGGTTGACCCGTGAGGCTGTTACTATTTAGACACTAGCGCCTATTGTATTTACCTATACTAATAAAAAAAAGTCAGTTGAATATCCACTTTGTTTAAATCGGACTTTGACCGATAACAATACAAACATTTGCATTGTAGGAGCGCTGACACATCAGTTTTGTATTCGTCGTAAGTGCAGCGCTCAGCGACAACAGTTCGCCCGTAACCACCGTAAGCTTTACACGCGCTCCCATTCTAATTAACTACTCCTTGTAATACGTAACAAGTTATTGAGTAAAATATATATCGATTTCCGAGTGTATTCATTTCTCTCCGTACACACACCACCTAAAGACCCAACACACACGCACACAAAATTATCTGCATCAACAATAGCAGGTAATTGAATTAATTATGATAAATAATAGCAATTTATTAAGCGACAAATATAGATTTTTTTTTCAATAAATCAAATTTTTTGCTATTATTTATAAACTGGATTAACGCCTATCACATTGTAGAAGATTTGCTTTTGATATATTCAATAGGTATACATCTCGATTTGCTTTTGTTATATTCAATAGGTAGGTATTCATCTTTGCATGCATAGGTTACCTTTTCATTAAAATAATTTCAACATGGGTCAACGTATTTCAATCTTGCAGTACCTACACGTAGAACTATATTTCCACATTTACGTAAATACACATTTTTTGATTGGGAATCACAAGCTGTCTCGTTTAATTTATTTTAAGTTTCTATAGATCCTTACTGACATAAAGAAAATAAATTCTTATGAATCGACGTCTGTCCATCCGCTTCTATGTCCATCAATTTTTATTTCTACGAATAACTCTATCGACTTGAGTAAAACAAACAATGTGTCTCTATTTAAGAGCGTTCACTCCTTACGGCATTTCATACAAACTTTCAAGTCCTTATTTTCCGAAATGACTGAACCGATTTTCGTGAAACTTAATAAGCATGCATAAGCAGGATACATAGGTCTACAAAGTAACTACAAACATTTTCGCTTTAAAAAAAAGGTACTAGGAAATTTTAAATCTTTCTGTAGATAATTTATAATCGGTCTAATTTAGCTGTAGCACTATTTTTCGAAAATGTTTTTTAGTAACTTTTTACATGCTATGCTATTACCTTATCATTACATACTAGTATATCGGCAGCGGCGCGCGTATACAGGGTGTAAAACACCTCTTAACGAAGCCGAAAGGCACTGGTTCTCACTGTCATTGCGATCATTTTTTGTTCTACACCGTACCTGGGAACCTTCTAGTTACGGAGATATTAGGGGTCAAAGTTCCAACTTTTTGACAAGCATTTTCACAAATAAATATAGTAAATACAAGTTTTTAATGTAAGGTTTTTACTTTCAACACCTCCACGACCCCCGTACTATTCAATCCGTCCATTAGTACAATGTTTTGAGTGCGTTACATTGAGTTCTACCACAAAACATGATTTTACAACCAAAAAAGTCGTTTCCCAGCAATATTTTTCGAGTAAAGTTACTTAGTTTTATGTACAGAATGCTTGGTTGACGGCTTTGTGATGAGGTGATTTACACCCCGTAGAACAAAAGTGTCATCAAGTCAATACTAAAAATTGCACCAAAATCCTATAATTCCCTACACTACAACTGTGGTCAAGTGGTAAGTTACACAACGGTCTTCCACCAAAGCAGATACTTTTAAAAACACAAGGTTGCAGTCCAATTAAATTAAAAAAAAACGTGACCTTTGAATTTCCAATTCCGATTGGTCCTCGAATACATTCGAAAAGGAATAGTGTCAATGTTGTATAAAAAAAAACTGATTTTACAAATGATATTGAAGCATTGACGGTAAAGGAAAACAACTTATGTTCTAGAACCAAAAATTTGAAGTCCTGTGACACCTGCCAACCCACACTGGGCCCGCCAGCCAGTCACAGCCCAGTCCCCTTTCATAGAGCAGAGGCTTGTGGCCAAGGCCAATGGACTCATTATAACCTGATTATATGCTTAACGAACACAAACCAAATATCATCATTCTCTTGCCTTTACCATTTATTAGGGAACAAATTAATTCAGCAGAAAAATACCACATCTGGTCCGATTTAAAAAATTCGTTCAGTGTAGTTAAGTGACGCAGGACTCACGTGATATTCATTTTTCCTCTTCTTAGTCACTCGCAAGTATTAACATAATATGTATACTAAGGTAGATTACCTACATAAGAATCTGGAAAATAAATAAACGACTTAACTGTTACTTTGTAGTAGAAGAGTATCCGTTTTATATCCATAACTGATTACAAATATTCAAATGGTTTCTACGAAGTGTAAGCTAATAGTGTATTCTAAGATTACGGTATGAAGTTTTGTCAAGGTAGAACCAGATACCAAGAAGAACTTAATATTTATTTTCTTATAGGGAAAAACCTTGCTGCAAGATTTTTCGTTCTAAGAGAAGTAGATTTAAGTTTGTTATCAGCTTTGCATTTGCATAAAGACTGTCGGTTATTTTCAGATTGAATATTTGGATCAAAATTCGATTGATGATTGAAGGGACAAAATCATCTGCCTGACTGACTGGTATTCAGAATTCTTACAAATGTGGTATCTTACCTAGTAACTGGATCGTGAAGGTCAGATAGGCAATCGCTTCATACATATAAAATACTGGTATTGAGCTACATCTAACTAGAGTGGAAGCCGGTCCTAACACATTTCGGAAAACTATGATCAGGTCTGACGAAAAAAAGTTAAATACGAGAATTGTACGTAGAGCGAAAGCCAATCTCTAATCAAAGATCTACGAACGACTGGAACCATCATCTTATCCTTTCCGAGGAATGGAGAGGTGTCACCAATCTGTGCCTTGTAAAGTAAATCTCTGTGATTGAAATAAGTTTTATTAAGATGCGGAAAGGTGGTAGCAACGTTTTTTTATACCCAGATTAACAAATATCCAAAGGCCTCTGAATGAAAATACTCTGATAACGTTATCACCGCCGAATCCGACAAATTTTCTCGATGACACACACAAATTTATAGATATTATTTTATTTTTGATATAGACTACTTGCTGCCAATGACCCAACCGAGTACGTTACTATATTGATAATATCAAGTTTGATAAGGGTATTTGTAGTAAATACCTATTATATTTGGTTAGAATGACAGAGCAAATTTCGGGGAATACTTAGATATTTAATATTTTGTAGTTTAGACTGTCATCGAATATTTTTAGATCCGATTAGATCCAAGACTTCTAGATTACTAAATCATGTCTCTGATTAACTCCAGTGAATCAAGAAAAGGCTATTAAAAGCACTCTTTGGACAATACTTGTCTTCTTTCAAAGTCTTTTATCCTGTTAAAGCCTCTGCACCGTAATGTAAGGCCACCCTGTCCTAAATACTTCTGTTCCCGTAAAAAATATAAAAGTCCTTTCATCACAAGAAGACGATTCCCAATCATGACGAATTCACAGGAAAGTACGAATTTTCTTATCCAGTAAAGTAAACGGGACAATGCTACCACTTAAACAGTACAGTACATAATTTTGAACGCCCCCACATAGAATTTTTTCATCGGTTATATTAAAATCTGCATCATTACGGTCGCATTTCGCATTCGCATGACAACGTGCGTGAACGAGAATCGTCTTCCAGTACAATCATATTTGTCATTTATTTCAAATGAAAATCTAATAAATAACGATACAGTTATACGTAACTTTACCCACGTGTGCGCGTGACGTATCCACAATGACAATCGTTTGATTTTAGTGTGCGCGGGCGCACGTGATACGTCACGTGCGCAATGTTTCCAGCCAGTGTTTAACTTTCTCTTGACGGTTGTACGTGACTGTATGTGGTGGTCTCTGGTAGTTGCTGCGATTTCCATTGTCTTTGGGTTGTTTGTGAATTCTTGTCACAATAACAAGCGACTTGCTCAGTAGGTAGGTAGGTACTAGCTATATAGTAGCTAGACTTGAGATTATCACAATGAAATGTTGCTGAGTACCACTATCACGGATAAAAATTACTTTTTTTAGGGTTCCGTACCCAAAGGGTCTAACGGGACCCTATTACTGAGACTTCACTGTCTGTCCGTCCGTCCGTCCGTCTGTCACCAGGCTGTATCTCATGAACCGTGATAGTTAGCCAGTTAAAATTTCTACAGATTATATATTTCTGTTGACGCTATAACAACAAATAATAAAAAACCGGCCAAGTGCGAGTCTTACTCGCACACAGGGTTCCATAGCCCCAAACAATATTTTGAACTGTCATTCATTAGTTAGTAGTATTAGTTGTAAACTTCCACTAAACCGCAAAACTAAATTGGTTTTTCATAGTATGTTAACGAAAAACAAAGTTACTGCTGCAGTTTGATGAAAAAGTCCCATATCTCAAAAACTAAACATCACATCTTATTGAAACCAATTTTCGTTGATAGTTTTTTTTAGGTTCTACAAACTTAAATATTTTCAGAATTTTCCTCCTCTTACTTTAGAAATTAGAGGGGGGGGGACACACATTTTACCACTTTGGAGTGGCTCTAGCGCAAACTATTCAGTTTAGAAAAAAATGATATTAGAAACCTCAATATCAATTTTGAAGACCTATCCATAGATACCCCACACGAATGGGTCAGATGAAAAAAAACATTTTGGTTTTTAGTTCTATGTATGGGAAAACCCAAAAATAAAAGTTTTTTTTCTATTTTTGTGTGAAAATCTTAATGCGGTTCACAGAATACATCTAATTACCAAGTTTCAAAAGTATAGCTCTTATAGTTTCGGAACAAAGTGGCTGTGACATACGGACGGACAGACAGACAGACAGACAGACATGACGAATCTATAAGGGTTCCGGTTTTTGCCATTCGGCTACGGAACCCTAAAACTGAAAAAAATCAAAGTAAAAATCATGCAAGGTGAATCGTTGGTGGATATCAACATGTCTTAATTTTTTTTGTTCTTGAACGTCCCAGTTTCTTCAAGACATAACATGACATCGCGCCTGTAATCCCCGAGGGTTAGGCAGAGGTGTCCCTAATAGTACCTACACCCACATTTCGCCAGTTAGGTTTAAGGCCCATGAAATAGCGGCGAGCCTATTGTCATCAACCGGGCACAAATTAAGGATCCGTGGGTGCTACTGAGAAGTTCTTGATGTAATAGCCCAATAACACTTGGCCCAACCCGGGTATCGAACCAAGGAGCGAATGCTCAGCAGTCGCGCTTGCGACCACTCGACCAATGAACCAATCGTCTAGAAGTTTTCCTTAAATTGTTTATTTCCTTTTAACTTAAAGACAAATCTACATTAATGCAGTAACGTCAATCAATACTTTGCTTAAAAGCGTTTACACCCTACAGCGTTTCATATAACAAACTTTCAAGTCCTTATTTTCCGAAATGACTAAACCGATTTTAATGAAACTTAATACGCATAAGCAGGATACATAGCTCTAAAAAGTTACAAATAATCATTTTCGAAATGTCTTTATTGTTTCTATAGATCATTTATAATCGGTCTAATTTAGCTGTGACACAATTTTTAGAAATTGTTTTTTTTGTTACTTTTTTGACCTATTATGTATCATGCTTATGCGTATGAAGTTTCATTAAAAACAGTTCAGTCATTTCGGAAAATAAGGACATGAAAGTTTGTATGAAATGCCGTAAACGCTCCTAAACAGCTTCCTCCACCGTTTCCTCCTAAGTTCACTCATACAAATGCCAGCCACTTCAGCACCATAATTCGTGCCACGTGTTATAGATTCATTCGGAATGATAATTCAGGCCAAGTACATATCTTGCTATTATTCAATTTGAGTAGGACACGTGTTTTTCAACGTGACTCGCTTAATATAGTCATGATATTTGGCGTGAAAAGGCTCGAGTATGCACGTCGAGTATCAAGCTATAAAAAACCAGTTTATGCGGATATCTCTTTGTACGGGACATCTTTACAAAGCGAGGCCAAGTTAATTTGGAAATGTATAACTTTTTGTGTCTGTGTGTACAACAAGCGTGTTTTTTAATTGGACGGGAAATGTGGAGATTTCTTTGATGTATTTTTTTTTCAACACTTTAACAGTTGATAGGGATTTTTGTGTATGAGAATTATATGGCGTGATGGTGGCTGTTGCATTTTTTCAAGTTTTGAGTTATGTTATTATATAATTAGGGGTCTATATATTATAAGAGCAGCGGTTGCCCAGTTGTGGCAGCCTCGAGTTACAAGCTGTAAGCCGTGGGTTCGAACCCAGGCTGGCGCATTACTTTGTGTAATTTATTTCATCAACGCTGCTCTCAATACGGTGCAGGAAAACATCGTGAGGGAACCGGCATGTTCTAGAACTAAAAAAATCTAAGACATGGGACATCTACCAATCCGCACTGGGCCCGCGTGGTGGATTATTGCCCACTCCATCTCATAGAGATGAGGCCTGTGTCCCAGCAGTGGGAACAATATAGGCTGATTATGATTATTAGAGAATGGCCTCGTTGGTCTAGTAGTCGCATTCACGACTGCTAAGCATGAGGTCCTGGGTTCAATTCACGGATCCGAAAAGTGTTATCGGGTTTTCGCATCAGGGATTTCTCACTAACAGCCACGGGGTCTCGATTCGTGATAGCATATCATGAACCGTGATAGTTAGCGAGTTGAAATTTCTACAGATTGTGTATTTCTGTTGATGCTATAACAACAAATAATAAAAACAGAAAAAAAAAATATTTAAGGGGGGCTCCCATACAAAAAAGTTTTTATAAATAATGGTACGGAACCCTTCGTGCGCGAGTCCGACTCGCACTTGGCCGGTTTTTTTTAAATGATGGGGAGAACAATTATTGCCTGTCGGCTTCGTTAAAGGTATTTATACACCTATTATTACAAGCTTAAGTATAATCAGCTTATTGGGTACAGAACAGGCCTTCCCTATCTGTGAGGGAAGGGGTCTGTAACCCACCAGCACGCGGACCCAGGTTTGTTAGGACTTTTTGTTTCGTCCTAGAACCAACTAATGCCAGTTTCCTCACGGTTTTTTTGCCAAGTTTTGAAATTATAATGACCAATTCCTATTAGGTTTGCTGTCTGATTGTCAGCCATTCAATACCAGCATTTTATCCATCATGGATACGAATAGTTAAAATAGTAGTATTGCGAGTACGTAATATCTTATAAGTAGATAATAATACAAAATTGGTCACTTTTTTTAAATTTAACAATACTATCTGTTTGGTTTTTAATTTTTATTGTAAATACGATAAGATAACAATGTGACGAGAAACCTATTATTGTTTGCGTTGGATGGGATCCCTTCTTTTCGCATAATATTGTTTTTCCTAATATACTTGGCATAACTATTTTGGTATAAGTTGTTTTGCCATAATAATATGCCATTTTTTGCCATACAGTTTATGTTGGCATAATTATCCTGAAGGCTAATTTGTTTTGGCATAAAGTCAATTCGCATAATGTTACTAAGCATAATGTCTATAAGCATAATAGTATTTAGGCAGACAATATAAATAACGGAAACTGAGTTATTTTTAGACAAGTATTGTCTTAAAAATTCAAAATGTTGTGCTACAAAAGTTGATGACAGAAACGAATCAATGGAAAACCGACTCCACGTAGTCTTATCTGCCTTACCTCTAGAGTGTAATCTAAGCCCGCGTAGGTGCAAAGGGGCGAGGCGGCTCGCGAGCTGAGGAGCAGTTGGTTTTAAGGCCAGCAAGCCGAAGCTGCGGTGGTGAGCGTAAAACACATCTGCGACGATAAGTTCATGTTGGTCCACCGGAGCCCCGCAGCGCCGGAGGCGTGAAAGGAAACCATGCCTGTTGCATGTCGCATGCATGCTTGTTTGCATGCGGCATGCTTGTTTGCATGCGGCATGCTTACTGCATGACAAAATCCTGGTTACATCATTCATGTTGAGATAATAATAGGTCTTTACCTATGAAATTGCCGTATTGCAGTACAGACTTTTTCAAACAAAAAAAAGTTTTGATTGGCTATGAGTTCTAAATTCAAATTAATTTTGTTTTAAAAATATGACATTCTATTTACAAAATCAGTCTTTTGTTTATTGATTAGCGTTGTATTTTCATTACATTTCCACATTTTTCCTCATAATGGATACTTTGAAATTTCGTGTAATTATGGAATATGAGTTCCGTCGTGGCACCAACGCGGCACAAACGACCCGTAACATCAACGACGTTTACGGAGAGAACTCTACAAACGAACGCACAACCCGTTATTGGTTTGCTCGGTTCCGTTCTGGGAATTTTGACTTGAAAAATGAACCTCGTGGTCGTGTTGGAGGGTTAAAACCTTATTACTAATCCTGGCCGACTCCAATTTATTGAAATGACTGAGATTGGGTTCTGTTACTTGTCAAAAAGGTTTTTTTGTCATGTCTTGTGCTTAATAAATTCTGTTTATATTTTACACCAAATACGTGTTTTAATATGATTTTTATCAGGTTATGGTTCAGCAAAAATAGTGCAACGATATTGTAAATATGTCGGAAACGAAAAATCATAGTTTTTCACATGAAAAATTACGCGGACGTGAAAATTACGTCGAGTGGAAATTTGTTATGAAAAATGCATTGATTCACGACAATTTATGGATCTGTATAAGCGGTTACGGTAAGGATGACAAAACAACGTCCGAAGTGAAAAATCGACGTGACGAAATTGCAAAATCTAAAATTTGCTTGAGCGTTGAAAAGTCATGTTTTTCACATTTGATGTCAGCGGATACGGCGAAAGACGCCTGGAATGCACTGGAACGTGCATATGATGATAAAGGACTCGGTTCAAGAGTGAGAACTCTTCAGAACTTGTGCGCTGTCAAACTGGAGAACTATTCTAGCATGGAAGCTTACGTCAATGAAGTATTGTCATTAGCGCAGCAATTGGCGAATATGAACAAACCAGTTGATGACGAGTTTCTTGGTGCGTTGATGCTCAAAGGTTTACCGACAGAGTACGAGCCCATGATCATGGCACTAGAGCATTCGGGAGCCGTCATTACTGCTGATCTAGTCAAACCGAAACTGCTACAGGATCAACGTTGGACTACTCGTGGAGATTCGAGTGAGTGCTTGTATTCTACAAGAAAAGGCGCTAGTACGAGTGACTCCTGGACGAGAAAAGCGCAGCAGCACAAGGATGAGTCAAAAGCGAAGAATTATTCCGCTAGAAAGAGAGAACCGTGGTGCTGGAAGTGCAGACAAAAAGGACATCTGAAGAAAGACTGCTGGAACGCGAAGGATTCTTCAGGAAACTGTGTCTTATCAGCATATAGTACTGGAACTGACTCGGAATCTTCGTGGTACATAAACTCGGGGGCTACAAATAACATGACTGGCAGGCGTGATTTGATGACAGACTTCAAATCGCGAGATGGTCACGTCACCATTGCTAGTGGAGATAAACTGTGGTGTACAGGTATAGGTACTGTTAAGTTGTCGGATAGCGCGACGTTAACTGATGTGTTGTATATACCTAAGCTGTCTGTAAATCTCATATCTGTTTCGCAATTGATTAAGAATGGTTGTATTGTTAATTTTGATACTACTGGTTGTATAATTTCTGGGCGATGTTTTGATTAAGGCAAATGACGTTGGAGGGGCTTACAGACTTCAGACCTGCAGTCTACGGGCGAATCTTACTATTAGCACTGCAACTTGGCATCAAAGACTTGGCCATTTAAGCGCCAACAATATGAAGCTTTTGAGGCAGGGACTTGCTAATGATATAAGTTTTCAGGACGACCCTTGTAAAGACGTTGCCTGTGAAGTTTGTTTAAAGGGAAAGCAATCTCGGTTTCCTTTTCCCAGCAATCCTGAGAAGTCTGTAGCTGCAAAGCGGTTGGATTTAATCCATACCGATTTGTGTGGTCCGTTGCCGGTGAATTCGCTTGGAGGCAAGAGGTATATCCTGGCATTCTTGGATGATCATTCGAGGAAGGTGTTCGTGTATTTCCTGAAGGGTAAGAGCGAGGTGAGTGAATACACGAAAAACTTTATTAAGCTAGTCGAAACTCAGACTGGTGACAAAGTTAAAGTTTTGAGGTCGGACAATGGGACTGAGTATGTGAACAGAGACCTTGAAGGCTTTTTGAAAGGTAAGGGGATAGTCCATCAGGTAACTGTGCCTTACAGTCCTCAACAGAACGGTTGTGCGGAAAGGCTAAACAGGACCCTCCTAGAAAAAGTAAGGTGCCTCTTGTATACTTCGAACCTAGACCACAAGTTTTGGGCAGAAGCTGCCTGTACTGCTGCACATTTAATAAATGTGTCACCTTCGAAAAGGCTCTCAGGGCAAACTCCTGAGGAAGCCTGGACAGGTAAGAAGGTTAGCTTGAAACACTTACGTGTGTTTGGCTGCGAAGCTTATGCTCACGTTGATAAAGTGAAGCGGAATAAGCTTGAACCAAAAAGCAAGCGTTGTATATTTCTAGGCTGTGACGGTAATGGATATAGGCTCTACGATTCGGCGAAAAATATAGTTTTTCGTAGTCGTGATGTTGTTTTTAACGAAACAATTTTTCCAGGTGTCAAGAGTAAACGGCCCGTGGAGATCTTCTTTCCGACTAGTGATGACGGAGATACCGTTGAAGATGCGGATGTTCGTGATCAGTCTGGGACTGAGCTTGAGGTGGAGATGCCATCACTACCAACCGTAGAGGCTGAGGTTGAGGCGGAGAGACCGGTAGCGCCTGAAGTGTGGTTTGAGGCTGACGAGCAGGTGCTGAGTTCATCTACTGATACAACCAGAATGCCACGGAAGCCACCATCTGACGGACCAGCCTATAATTTACGGCCGAGAGTACCGAAGACGATGTCTGCGCTCGAGACAGAGGTGAGTGAGCCGACGAATGTCAAGGAAGCTTTGCAATCGAGTGATAGTAAGCTTTGGCGGCAAGCTATGCAAGATGAGATTAATTCGTTCAATAAGCATGAGGCTTGGGAGCTAGTTGACAGACCGGCAGACAAGAATATTGTCAAGAATCGATGGTTGTTTAAAATCAAATGTGACGCCAATGGCAAAGTGGCGTGTTATAGAGCGCGATTGGTTGCAAAGGGTTTTACCCAAAAGTTCGGAATTGACTACATGGATACTTTTTCTCCGGTTGTGCGACATAGTTCGTTGAGAATGCTGTTGTCTCTTGCGGTTGAATTAGATCTGAAGATTGATCACCTTGACGTCAAGACTGCTTTTCTGAATGGCAATTTGAGTGAAGAAATTTATATGTCACAGCCTGAAGGTTTCGTCAAGCAAGGCAATGAGCATATGGTCTACAGACTCAAGAAAGCCGTGTACGGGTTAAAGCAGGCGTCACGTGCCTGGTACGATAAGGTAAAGGAAGTTTTACTCGCAGAGAATTTCACGCAAAGCAAGTATGAGAGCTGTATCTTCAGTCGCCGAGTGGGTAAGCGAACCATTATTATTGCTCTCTATGTAGACGATTTTTACGTTTTTTACGACTGTGACGAGCTTGCTGATAAGCTAAAAACGTCACTGAAGTCTCACTTCACAATTAAAGATTTAGGTGAGGTTAAACATATGCTAGGCATCAAAGTACAGCGCACTAGTCGTGAGTTGAAGCTGAATCAGAAAACCTATATTGAAAAGCTTCTTGAACGTTTCGGTATGAGTGACTGTAAAGTTGCTAAGACGCCCTTAGATGTAGGTCTGAAGTTTTCTGATAGCGCCACCCACGAGAGTAGACTACCGTATCAGGAGCTGATAGGATGTTTATTGTATATAGCTGTGACCTCAAGACCTGACATTTCGTTTGCTGCATGTTTCTTAAGTAAGTTTAATACTTGCTACACAGCGGAACACTTTGCAGCGGCCAAACGTGTATTGCGGTATTTAAAAGGCACAATGAATTTAGGTCTTGTGTACAGAAAAAGTGATGAACATGATAAATTTCATGTTTATGGATTTACTGACGCTGATTGGGCTAACGGGGCGGATCGTAAATCTTACACGGGGTATATTTATAAGCTAGGTAGGAATGTTATTTCCTGGGGTTGTTATAAGCAATCGTGTATCGCACTTTCGTCTACCGAGGCGGAGTATATAGCTTTGTCTGAAGCTGCCAAAGAGGCGGTATACGTCCGTGCGGTTCTTGCTGAGTTGATAAGTCAATGTCACAGTGTAACCCTGTATAGTGATAATCAGTCTGCGGCGAAGCTGGCTAGTAACCCAGTGTTCCATAAGCGAACAAAACATGTGGACATTAGATATCACTATATTCGTGAAGCTGTTGAGAATAGGGTGCTAGAACTGATGTACATGCCAACAGAGCAGATGACTGCTGATGTGCTCACGAAGGCACTGTCTAGCTGTAAGCACTTGTCGTTTGTACGAGATATGCTTGAAGTCCTCCAGGATTAAGAGGGCGTGTTGGAGGGTTAAAACCTTATTACTAATCCTGGCCGACTCCAATTTATTGAAATGACTGAGATTGGGTTCTGTTACTTGTCAAAAAGGTTTTTTTGTCATGTCTTGTGCTTAATAAATTCTGTTTATATTTTACACCAAATACGTGTTTAAATATGTTTTATATCAGGTCGTCCGGAAACTTTGGTCAACAATGATGAATTAAAGGTGATTGTTGAAGCTGATGAAACTCAATCTACAGCTGAGCTGGCAGCAGCTTTTGATGTTAGCATTAAAACAATATTGGTCCATTTGCGACAGATTGGCAAGATAAAAAAGCTTGATAGATGGGTGCCCCACGAACTTAACGATCGCCAGCGCAACGTATGCGTCGAGACTTGCCTTGCGCTGCTTAACAGGCACAGAAATGAAGGAATTTTGAACCGAATTGTTACGTGCGACGAAAAATGGATACTTTTTGACAATCGAAAGCGCTCAGCAAGTTGGTTAGATCCTGGTTCGGTACCAAAGCAATGTGCAAAACGAAAAATGACCCCTAGAAAGGTGATGGTCACAGTTTGGTGGTCTAGTGCTGGTGTGATTCATCATAGCTTTTTACAAAACGGCGAGAGCATTACTGCAGATGTGTACATTGAAGAACTGACCACAATGATGGCGAAACTCGCACGTCTGCAACCAGCTTTGGTCAATCGGTCGTCTCCACTGCTACTTCACGACAACGCGCGGCCCCATACTGCACAACAGACCGTCTCTAAGCTGCATGAGTTGGGTTTGGAAGCTCTCCCTCATCCGCCATACTCACCAGATCTTGCGCCTTCCGACTATTACTTTTTCCAAAATTTGGACAACTTTTTAGCGGGAAAAAAATTCAATTCCCGAGAGGCAGTACAAAACGCCTTTGAAGAGTTTGTTGTCTCCCGTCCAGCTGATTTTTTCAAGAAGGGCATCCATAAACTGCCACAGCGTTGGCAAAGATGCATTGATTGCAGGGGTGATTACTTTGAATAAAAGAAATAAATAAGTTCGAAAAAAAAATACTTTAACTTTTTTCAAACAAAACGGCAATTTCATAGGTAAAGACCTAATACAAATATGTGAGAACGATGTAGACAGACGTGCAAGTTTAGACGGTCCAGAGTAAAAGATGAAATCAATCATTCAAAAACAAAGTAACATTGGAGTGAGCTTTACAGTACCTACATAGTACTCACACATGTGCTATGCAATTATATAATCCAAGCGATTGAATCTATACAACGCGAAGACATTTTTACAATCTTCTACAGCTTCCACAATAACTTCACATGAAATCAATTCGTTTTAAACTATGATTGTAACATTTAAACAGTACTCTATGAAAGATGAGTCTACTTTAGCTAGCCTGAAACGTGGCTTAACTATTTGGTACCTGTTTCTAGTGTGGTACCTGTCCACTCTTTCAAAAACTAATTTAATATAAATTTTAAACAATAACTGGTTATTGCTTCTTGTACATAATATATATAGCTCTGTCTTGTTTCCCCCTACAACAGCTGTAATATGGTAATATCGAATAGTGGAACACACTAGCGAATACACACATGGTATTGAAAAAATCTTATCAATATTACATGCACTACGCTATTTTACTTGATCACATTGTTTTTCTGCTTGATCTTCGTCATTCCTTTACCGCAGTCCCCAGCCTCTTGGAGTCCTCCGTAGTGTGAACCGCTGGCTACATGCTGCGTCCAATAGCCTTGACATGGTTCGACAAATCACACGAAATCAGCGTGAAAATGAAAAATCCTTTGAATTTGTTCACGGAGCTCCTAGATGAATTTCAGACATAGCTTCAAACACAACGGCGTTATGGGCTTTTTGTCGAATTCCAGCATCACTTCTTATCTACATTATACTTGAATGAAGAAGTATATACGCTGTGGTCGCAGCTTTAGCAAGAAATAGGTTAGCAGAGTTATTGTACTCTCAATTAATAAAATAATAATGATCTTTCTAGAATATGGGTGATAGAGAAGAGTAAGACACGTGTTTCATGTAGGTAAAACAAATATTCTACTGGTGGTGTTTAGAAAAGTACAGTTCATTGATTTTTTTAGTTTTCTTTGAATTGATTGTGATGTAAGCAGATGTCTGTTATTAGAAAACTTATTATAACGTGCTATTGTTTCCAACTTTCCAACCATTGTTTTTCCATTATCTCGTTGAGAATAGAGATATTTTCATGTTACCTGTTTATAGAAATAAAGATGCGTTCCATCCACTTCATCAACATTTTCCTAGCTTTTCCAAACTAGGTTAAGGTCGGGTAGTAGCCTAGCTAGATGCAGCTAAGTTACTGCCCCCATATTCACAAACGTTTCGATTTGATTTCAATTCGACAAGTCGTTTATCTATCTTCTTTTGGCATTACGAAAGCAAGCTAGATAGACATACGACTTTCCGAAGCGAAATCGAAACCAAGCGTTTGTGAATAGGGGGCCTGAATACCAGTATTTTACATGAGCATATTGACCTCCACAATACAGTTACACATGTATAACTCCTTTTGTAAGACTAGGTGTCGGAATTTCGGGTAGCCGTAACACACAAATAAAAATAGCAGGATATGTCAAAAAATTATTATTGAGAAAGTGGTCATCTGTCCACGGACCATCTTCGAATAGAATAGAATAGAATGCATTTATTTGTCAGAATACTGTACAAAGCTGTTATGTGAATTATGTATTGCGATCATAATATTCTGCCGTTTCCGGCGTACTAATATGGTTTGTTAAATTATGTTATGGTCCATCATTACATTAAAATTGAGAATTACAAATCATTAGAAATAGGTACAAATAATTTTAAAAAATTGAACAATATTTGTATAAGAGATTAATTATATCAGCAAGTGTAGCCGTAGTTTTTGGCCATCATCATTTGGGCAAATAACAACTGTATAATTCCTGCAAGAGCATTTTGCTTTAAAAAATACTTGACCTAAATACACTGAAATCCAATAAAAATTCAAACGCACGCTCAAACGTGCGACTTCCTATCTGCTCAGTCGTCGATAAAGTACAGTTAAACTGTGGAACGACCACGTTGAGTGACTTGCCTCACGAGTCACGTTGCGAGCTCGACGCGTCTCGTGAGCCCTGACACAGTTCGAGGGCGCTGATACTGAGGACTTTACTTGACAAGGAAACCTCATGGCGATGGCGTGGGGACTCGTGATCGGTAATAACACCTTTTGGAATGCACTTAGTTAGCTATACGATAAGACATTCTACGATATTCATTGACGTGAGGGGAGTATGGAGGAGGAGGTTGACTGAGGATTTTTTGTTATTTGGGGGATTGAAAGCCGGTGTCGTGCCAGTTTCATACGACACAGGGAAGCTACAGTGACGTAGCATGGGGCTAGACTAATATCTGTATTTACAATCTAACATGAAATAATACTTACACACCGCCGATTGATATTAATAAAAAGATTTTTGAAAAAAAAAGGAATTGTAACACTTTTTTTAATAATTAAAAAAATAAGAACTTTACTTGTAATTATCAATAACACTAGTAACGGGATATTTACCATGTTTATTATTTGTTATGAGTTCCCGATATTTCGGCGCTGTTGCAAACGCCATGATCACAGATAAACTGAAGTTATTGCGGGTGGATGTTTATGGGCAGACAAAACGGTCTACCCTCTTTCTTGTTCGTTTTTTGCGCGCCGTACCACTACCACTGTCACTCACAATTCGATTCTGATTCTACTTCTTTACTTGTAATTATTATTAAAATTTACTTTTTGCTATCTTGCTTACCTATTGCCTGTTTTGTCAGTGGACCCTGGGTGGCAAAAACCCACGCTACGCCACTTACATATCATGTTGAATGCTTACTTGAAACTTAGTATGTTTACCTGACTATGTTCACTAGAGGACAGTATAGTAACATTTATGCAAGACTTCCCTAAATTTTGTTGAATCGTGTAGATAGAATGCTAAAAATTGATAGTTAAAATATTTCTTTTAATATAGCTGAAAACCGCTTTACCTTTAATGCAGACAAAAAACAGAGTGTATAGATAAATAAATACGAAAAAGTAGGTCATTACACAGTAAGCTGTTCATATTTTTTTTTATATAGTCGGTCAATGAACTTGTTAATAAAATGTGACAGTATCTAATCGCGAAATAGAAAGTACTTTCATATTAGCCTTCATGTTGTTATCACGAATGACGCTTAACAAAACTAAACGTGACTACAGAAAGAAGGTGGGAGACTATATTATAACAGGCAAACTGATCACTTTACATATTATGGCAAAACCCACCAAAATGTTAATGTGGCGACACTTGGGGGAGGCCTATGTCCAGCACTGGACGTCTTATGGGCTGAAATGATGATGATCACTTTATAATAAATAAAAACCTTTATACATATTATTATTTTCTGTCAACGTGTGTCATTCCAAAAAAAAGGGCAATGGCATTCTTCTTTCAAATTTTGAGCAAGTGTCGACCGATCTGTCCCGCCACTTTTGCCTGAACAACAAAATTAAATCATCACAGAAATTCTCACACAATCGTTTTATGAAATCAGCGTATAACGTATCTACGTGATTTTTCAATTGTATTCTAAGCCTAATTTTGAACGCCCCCATAGAAATTTTTCATAGGTAATTACAAAAAAAAACTGTTTTTTTTTTAAATAACTGGTGACAAACTTCTGAGCTTTTCAGCATGATGAACTGAATACGTTGAAACCGTTCTAGTGTCGACGTCCCTTTTACCTTGTATATAGGTATCCTTGTTTATCAATACATCCATTTACATAAGCCAGGCTCAAATGACGCTAATCCTTCGCACAGGTCGTAAGACACTGCAGCATGTGTACTTTACAGGGTTGCTAGATCGAGTTGCAGAATTTTCCCTATATTAATTAGTTTTCCCCATGATGATACGCTTTGCGGTTTTCTCCCTATTTTCTTTTTAAACAGGAAATAAAACAAATGGGATTAAATAAATACTATTTTTATCATCAAACACAAAAAAAAGCTTTCTTTGCTTTCTGAATTGGAGCATTAAAATTTGGTTCCCTATCCATTTGCATAAAATTTTAAGACCTAATATAACTTGGCATACTTTTGTTTCTCTTAATTATATGTTCGCATATCATTATTTAAGCATAACAGCTTCCGCATATTTTTTTAAGCATAATTTCTCTAATCATAATAATTAATAAGCATAATATTCTAAAGCATTTATAGACGCATAATTATCCTTAAACATATTTTTATAGGCATAACAAAGCAGCATAATAATTAACTCCTAAAATGTGAGAATGGAAAAAATATATTAAAAAAAAATGGCAAAGTATTATTACGGCAAAACAAATTATACCAAAATATTTAAGACAAAGTATATTAGAAAAAAGATAATTATGCGAAAAGAAGGGATCCCATAAAACTTAGATCATATCTCTACGAAACTCTTCTTTTCCTCATAATTTCCCCAACAACGAATTGTTTCCCGAAAAAATGGGAAAAACTCCCAACCTACCAACAGGCAACACTGATACTTTTTCGGTGTCATGGTCTTCCAGTTGTCGCACGTGGGTTTGCGACCGCGCCACGTGCGAACCGACCTACATTGTAGAACGGCGGGTCGCCGCGCCGGAGATAGCAGCGGCTTAGCGATGCCCTGAGTTACCGAAATAGAACTGCACTACTTGAAATAGAACGAAGACATAATAATGCTTACTGATGTGGCTCGTAAAAGTGGTGTATGTCTATCGTGATAGGTTTAGGAATTGTTGTGTAAATATTTTTTCTTACTTCGACTGTCTTGTTGGTCTAGTGGTCCAAAGCGACTGCTGAACATGAAGTCTTGGGTTCGATTCCCAGTTCGGGCTAAGTATTATTGGGCTTGTCCTTCAGGAAGGTGGTTCTTCCCAGTAGCAGCCACCAGCTCTGGTTCTGTCGCCGGTTGATGGCAATAGCCTCGCTCGCAATTACATGGGACTTAAACATAAATGGCGAAAAGTGGGTGTACTATTGGGTATACCTCTGCCGTACCCTTCTGTAATTATGTGATGTTATGTTATTATTCATAATCTAAAAAATATCAGCTGCCCCATACATTTGGGTCGAATAGGTATTAAAATTATGTTTGGGGCAGCCGAAAATTTTTTCGCTATGATGATGTTTGTCCGATGGAGAAACATGTTCAGTTTGATGGTCTGTAGTACACCCTTAAGTATGTATATACCCTTTCCGTTACACCCTGTATTTTGTTAACCCAGAACTTCGCCACTACAATAAAGTATGTAGGTATATTCTATCTATCTATCGTCAAAATCTACAGTTACTGCACCCTGTTTCAGCAGTAACTTGTCAATTAATTACCATTGGTTGCATGTGCAAAACAATTACGTTATTAGCTTAATGAGTAACAGTCACTGCTATTTAGGTCAAGTGTTAGTAGACACACTACCCACTTAATTTGCACTGTATGTATTGACACGAACACTATTAATTCTTCTAACAACTTGTTGTACACACTAACAACTAGTAGGATCCACTTATAGCGGTATTACAATGACAAAATTAAATGCCCACGGGTATCGAACGACGATTTCCAACGAACTTAATCATCTGCCTAGCCTTTTCCCTACTATGTTGGGTTCGGCATCCAGTCTAACCGAATGCAGCTGAATACCAGTATTTTACATAGAGCGACTGCGTATCTGACCTCCACAACCCAGTGAGTACCTACTGGATAATACGATACACTTTTTAAGACTGGTTGTCAGACTTAGGACCCATGACTGTAACCTGTAACGACTGTCAAAGATCTACAAATGGCAGCCGGGACTAATGGCTTAGCTTGTTTTTCGAGGCATGGAGGTAACTCGGTGGTAACCCATCCAAAGACCAGCCTAAGCAAGCGCGGCATAACCTGAAAATTTATCCGAGCGGCTCATATTGTTTAGCCACGAGCTCCTCATTCTTTCTACCTTCAATACGCCATTCAGAAGTACTAAAGGCCACCATATTCTACAGGGTATAACGGAAAGGTATATACAAACTTAAGGGTATGCTATAGACCATTAAACTGAACATGTTTCTCCATGGGACTTAAACATCGTAATAGCCAAAAAAAATATCAGCTGCCCCATAGAAGCAAAAAGAAAAAATATCAGCTGGGTCGAATTGGTATTGAAATTTTGTATGGGGCAGCAGATAATTTTTTCACTATGACTGTGTTTGTCCGATGGAGAAACACGTTCAGTTTGATGGTCTGTAGCACACCCCTGAGTATGTATATATACCCTTTCCGTAACACCCTGTATGTGAAGCCTTTAAAAATTTACATTTGCGGTAACAATGTCTTTTTATGTCATATCACATTCACAAGGCATTAGTTCATAAGGGTAATAGGGAAACCCACAATAACATGTGGGTATATAAAAACACCCAGGTGCTCTTTGTAAATCTAATAACATATAAATATTTTTATAAGCAAAACGTGCTTTTATATAAGGAGTAACGTGTTTTACGGGCAAAATGATTTATTGTAATGTATTTCGTGCTCAAGCTGTAGGCAGTAAATAGCTGCTGAGCAGAAATCAAAATGGCCGCGCGGTCTGCAATATTTTCACAAGAATACAGGTGTCAGCAAGGTGCCAGGGTGGTATGGAAATCAAAAATGTTTTTGTAATGATCATCACATGACATTTATTGCCAAGATAATCGGAAATATTGTATCCACATATTGCTGTAAAAATCTTGCGTGTTTTAAACGCACCATTAAGTACTGTCGCATAAACTACATAAAAGGATTGTGTCTCTTCTTTGTATAAGCTTAGCTTATTCAGCCTATAACGACCCCACTGCGAAATTCCCGATGGAAATACCCAATAACAGTTTGCTCGACACCAGTACCATTTTTTTTTTTTTTTTAGGATCGGAAATCATCAAATGACTTCTTCCGCTCTGAGCGGAGCGGAAGGGAGTGTCAGACTTGACTGACTAAAACCCATCCATGTTCCTTCCTAGCCCTTTGCGTACCAGTACCTCATGCCTAGTGGTCGTGCTTACGACCACTAGGCCGGAAAATAAAATTATAAAGGATAATCATCATCATCATTTCAGCCGAAAGACGTCCACTGCTGGACATAGGCCTCCCCCAAGTGTCGCCACATTGACCGGTCCCGTGCGCCTCGCATCCAGCGAATCCCCGCAACCTTCACCAGGTCATCGGTCCACCTAGTGGGAGGCCTTCCAACGCATCGGCTTCCGGTTCGCCGGTTCCGGCGTCGCCATTCCAGAAATTTTCTTTGAAATTCTTCGGGTTACGTCGGTAACTTTGGTTCTCTTGCGGATATCCTCATTTCTGATTTGATTACGCAAGAAAACTCCGAGCATAGTCCTCTCCATCGCCCTTTGGGTGACTTTAAGCGTTCTGATGAGGCCCATTGTGAGCGACCACGTTTCGGTCCCGCATGTGATCACTGGCAACACACACTGGTCATAGATTTTCGTCTTGAGACACTGCGACTCTAAAGGATAATACGTAATGTTTAATACAGTAAGTGTCCGTCTCTCGTTAATATGAATGACAACGTGTATAGTCACGAGCACCAATATGTATACCCTTTCCTAAAAAAGCGATTTTCGCAAGAAAAAACGATTGTAACTCTGAAATAGGATCTATTTCATAAAAATACTTGTTGTCTGCGCAACTTTGTCTGCGTCATATTTTCCCCGTTTTCGTGATATTTTTCATTGCTGCTCCGCTCCTATACAGCGACATCTATTAAATACTCAATCCAGTCAACAGATACCGCCATCTGTTAGAATTGTTTGGAGCTAACAGATAATTGTGACTTAATTTGCATTAAAATAATATTGCGACTATAAATTGAGATGTAAGCTATCCTATCTTTCAAGTTGGATCAAACTGCACACGGTGGGCAAATTTGATTAAAATCGGTTAAGTAGTTTAAGGAGTCCGTCCCCGACAAACAACGTGACACGTAATTTTTATATATATAGATGAGTTTCAAAATACCGTGTTTTATTTAGAACGGTAGCAGATAATGTTTTTTTAAAGTTGCTAAGTGTTTATATATCGTGGTGATCGTGACAGTACACAAAGCGTCGGTGCTGTCAGCAATGCAAAATAGATGTAGTGTATTTGTTGATTCGTTTACTAATTCATTATGAATCAGTATATAAACACGTGGATTCATAAAAAAACTGCATTTTATATAAAACGAGGACACCTTGCTGTCTTTGTTTTTACGTGGAATATTTTTATTTAGTTATAAATGACTAAATTTTTGAAAGGTGACACATTTTTGTCTATGTTAGTCACACATTGACGTTTGTAATATAATGGTACACCATCATTCATTCATCATTTCAGCTGAAAGACGTCCACTGCTGGACATAGGCCTACCCAAGTGTTCATAAGGGGGGTTTTTTTCATAATCGCCACGCTTGGCAGGCGGGTTGGCGATCGTAGTACGGTTGTTCCAAAAGCACAGAGAACGCTGCTGCCCATTCTCTGGAAAGTCCCTTAGTCGACTATTACGTCACCCGCGGGAAGATATGGGATGGTGCTATTCTTTACGTCCAACACCATACAGAACATATAATGGTACACCTGATGGAAATACATACTATTAAGCCTTTCAGTAGCATTAAAATGTCTGTGCCCCGTTGATGACAGCAACAAGACTTTTGAGATATGTGCCTGCCATATTAGGTATTTCTCTGTCTTACCTTTCGGGGAATACAAGCGCCATGATATGTTAGGTTAAACTGAAAACAAAACCCGAACTGACAACACTATAATCTTAACGGTACCTATTAGTTTTAAGGCCAGTCTGTTTTCAGCTGACTTCATCATCGTTTTCTTGCCTTATCCCAACTATGTTGGGGTCAGCTTCCAGTCTTACCGGATGCAGCTGAAAACCTGTATTTTACATTGAGTGATTTGGCGCTGCCGTGAGTCACACAGAATTTTTTGTTTGGTATTAAGTTTTTTCTTTTTTTCAATATTGTGTGTACTTGTGGCAATTGCGCCAATAAACGTTTTTTTCTTTCTTTCTATCTGACCCACACACATCCCAGTTAGTACTGAAACTCTTTGGTAAGACTGGTTGTCAGACTTTCGGCCCACTGACTACTAGTAATGACTGTCAAATATCTACAAATGATAGCCGAGATCAACGGCTTTCCAAAGGCACGGAGGAAACTCGGTATGTAATGGGCGGTCACCCATCCACTGACCAACCCAGGCAAGCGTGGCTTAACGTAAAGATCGACCCGAATGGCTGTTATCTAAACTAATATAATATTATAAAGAGGAAAGATTTGATTGTTAGTTTGTTTGCATTGAATAGGCTCCGAAACTACTGGTCCAATTTGAAAAATTCTTTCAGTGCTATATAGCCCATTTATCGAGGAAGGCTATAGGCTACATATCATCATGCTACGACCAATAGGAGTGGAGCAGCAATGAAAAATGTTGCGAAAACGGGGAAAATGTAACGCAAACGAAGTTACACCGGACAGCTAGTTGTTTAGATTTAGCCACGAGTTCTTAATTGTTTTCAGCTTGCTGCATTTAACAAAGTAACCAAGTGCGAAAACTAGTTGTAGTAGTATTAGAACCGTGTTCAATATATTAGTAATTCCTATTCGTTAAGGTATTTCCATTGCAGACACTACTTTGAATAATAATGCAGACGAGTTCAGTAGGTTATACCGTAAACGTGACAATTGTAGAGACTCACGTTTCTTTTTAATGCTCTTCACTTTTCATTTTACGTCAGCCTGATTTGAAACGGAAATCGTTTACACAACCATGTACTATCAGAAAAGTGGGAATAAGCTCATCTTTCAAACAAAATCCCGTGCACACGATGACCACATCCGTTTAACACCCTAACTACTTTTGGTCTACAAATAGTTTGCGGGCCATTAGTACTTAATCAAAAAAAAAACGTTAACCGAAAAATACGTGACCGTTTTGAAAATATGTTTTTTTTAAGAAAAATCTCAAGCTCTGTTAATAATCCCAGATGTTTGACCACCGTTTTTCGACCAATAGAATTTAAAAAGGGACCAAGGAATAGAAAGTGTTTAACTGTTTTAACGCTGCAAGCAAGGATAGTCCTTACCGTGCTCCGATGCCCAGTTGGGTGATGATGGTACCTTCTAGGTAAGCACATGCACTGTGAGCGTAAACAAATCATCATCTTCCTGCCCCTTGTCCCATTCTACTTGGGGTCGGCGCAACACGTTTTCTTCTTCCATTTTCCCCTCTCTAACGTCACGGCATTAGCGAGAGCGAAAACTAAAGTCCTTACTTAATATGAGATTTGCGTTACGAGTTCTAACTGTCTAACTAGGGCCTAAGTACTTAGAATTCTAGAAGCTTTTGACTGTTGACAAGCACTATTTATTAATACTACTACATCATCAGCCTACAACAGTCCACTGCTGGATAGGCTTCTCCAATCGCACGCCACTTAACTCCATTCTTGGCGAGCCACTCTGCGAAAATCGTCGCTCCACCGAACTTGAGGGCGCCCCACCTATTATGGCTGGCCCATAGCCTCTTAAGGCGCTCTTCTAGGCGACTTTCATGCTTTTGAGGGGGTGAAGCAGATGAAGAGGGGCGTCGAGTAGTCCCTTTAGTCCCGCCTACTGGCGGGGTGCCCCGTTTGAATCACGTCGATGTGCGACGTCAATAAATGTATAGAAGCTTAATTTCAAAACTCATTATAAAAGTACGAATAGCCCAGCGCGCCGCTAGCCTACATCGCACATTGCTTCCGCGGTGATCTCTAGGTTCGAACCTCAATACACGCAATTCTTTTTTATCTTATTTTTTTAATATAAGGTATGTACCTACATTTCAATATCGCATTTTTTTTTAAATATGTTTATATTTTTGTTTTCTTATTTTTTCCTAATAAGTTATAGGTTGATTGTTATTTTGGATTGTTTGGTTGTTTGGATTGTTATTTTATAGAAAAGGTTATCGAAATAATTATTATCGAATAAGTAGATTCGTATTCGATAATAAATAATTCAAAGCAGCCTCATGGACAACCAAGGGCATTAAAGTCGGCAGTAAGAGGTTGACGAATCTCCGACTTGCCGACGACATGGTCCTTTTTGCCCACACAGCCCTGGAACTACAGACTATGCTCCAAAAACTGCACGCGTAGCATGACCGCCGTAGAAACGGGCTATGTCGACGGAAAAATCGACAAAGTGCCACATTGTCATTGTCTATCTGTCATTATGTCGATTATTCCGTAGACAAAACTCGTTTCTACAGTGGTCTTGCTACGCGTGCAGTTTTATTTTTTAATAAAGAAGTAAATTTAAAATTTATTGTTCGATTAAATTTTGAATTTGTCAATAGGACGTGGCGCCATCTATTGTGATAAGAAATTTATTGTTGTTTTCCTTCGAATCAGTACTTTTTGTCGGGATGAAAGGTATCCTATGGCCGTTTGTGTACACCTTACAACGTACATGCAGAATTTGAGGATGATCACTTCATTGGTTTAGGCGTGAAAAGGTAACAAACAAATTTTTAATATAAAAATTTTCGCATTTATAATATAATAACTAACTGCGCGCGACTTCGTTCGCGCGGACTTTTTTTTATGTGTATAAATAAAATAGATTTTGGACGATTCTCAGACCTACCCGATATGCACACAATTTCATACAAATCGGTTCAGCCGTTTCGGAGGAGTATGGTAACTAACACTGTGACACGAGAATTTTATATAAGATATAAGTATAATATATAAATATATATTTAAAGAAATATTTATTTATATAAAAATATAAAATTAGGCTCAAGATAGAGAAATTAACTTGTAGCGGTTCGATATTAGTTCAATGCTAGCTCAGTGGATAAGACCGTGTGCGCCTCACACACGAGGAGTTGAAAGAATATTCACAGGAAAGAGACAGACGGAAAGTAGTCGCCGTCAAGAATTGGCAAGTTCCGAAAGACAGGACACAGGTCAGAGTATTTTTGGGTTTTTGCTCCTACTACCGACGGTTCGCAAAGAATTTTGCTGACATTGCGAAACCTCTACACAAACTCACTGAGGAAAAGCGACAATTCTGTTGGGACAAGAGCTGCGATGTCGCATTTCAGGAATTAAAGAAACGTCTGTGCAAAACACCTATTTTTAAACAAACCAAACCGGAAAGAAATCATTGCGTTACTCGACGGGTACTGCCGTTGTAAAGACATTGCAGCATTTCAGTAAACAAACTCTTTTGCAAAAAAAAAAAAACGGGCACCATAGATTTTTTCTCTATTTCAATGAAAAATAACAAGAAAGAGGTTTTATTCATTTGACAATGTATTGGCATGTCATTTGAAGCATCCTGGCATGATTCTTTACGTTCCAAATTTAAATTTTGAAATGAGCAAAAGAAAAATATTGATTATTGTAAAATTGCTCTACTAATGGCGCGAATTGCTGAAACGATATTTTTACTGATTACTAAAATTTTAAAACTCTTTGCAAATTAAACAATTTAATTTTTCTTTTTACATTAAATACCAGTTTTTGATATGAGTTAAAAGCGTTATGGGCCGGTAAAATTATAGCCCTACTTGAAGAAGGTCGTTCGCAAGCTTACGTGTCTCAGCGGCTAAATGTGAGTCGTTCAACTGTCCAGAGGACTTGGCAACGGTATCAAGAGACCGCTTCGGTCAAAAGAAGATCTGGTTCGGGAAGAAAACGATGCACAGAACCAAGAGACCGCTTTTTGGTGAGTCAGGCGTTGCGGAATAGTAA
Source organism: Cerastis rubricosa (assembly GCA_949152445.1). Taxonomy (NCBI): domain Eukaryota; kingdom Metazoa; phylum Arthropoda; class Insecta; order Lepidoptera; family Noctuidae; genus Cerastis; species Cerastis rubricosa. Next base: position 11,134,486 of record OX424547.1, read on the forward strand.
AGCATCAAGTGTGGACCTGAAGAAGAGCCTTGAAGAAGAGGAGTAGAAGTTAGCTTGTGGACGTTCAGGAGGAGGCTTTGGCTGCCAATATCAGGAGTTACCGCCCGGCTCGGGTTCCTAATTTACTCCGTGAGCACCGTGTTGCTCGACTTTAGTTTACTCGAAACTGTGCTTCATGGACTCTGGAGGACTGGAATAAAGTATTGTTTTCTGATGAAGCTAGAATCTCTTTGTGCGGAGAGGACCGACGCCGACGAGTGCTACGAAGACCACGGGAACGCTATGCGGAAGTGTGTTTCGAAGAAATCACTCCTTATGGCTGAAGCTCCGTTTTGTTTTGGGCAACAATTAATTCGACGCAGCGTATGGAGTTAGTTTTCATAGAAAATGGAACATTAAAAGCACACCGGTACATAATGGAATTCCTAATTCCATATGCACAACCTGCATTGACTGTACTTGGGGAAGATTCCATTTTTATGGACGACAATGCTCGCCCACACCTTTCTGACGACGTGGAAGCGTACATGCAAGAAGTTGGGATCCGTCGTTTAGATTGGTCAGATCGAACTCCTGACCTCAATCCAATTGAGCATGTCTGGGATGTTCTAAAGAGACGGGTAAGATGAGTGCAACCTGCTCCACAAAACATCAGGGAGCTAAAACGAGTCATTGCAGAAGAGTGGGAACGTATTCCTCAAAACGTTATTAAAAACATCGTGGAAAGCATACCCAGAAGGATTCAAGTTGTGATTTTGGCAAGAGGAGGTCACACTCGTTATTAGGTTTTTACATTTGTAACTTTATTTAATCAAAAAAAGTAAAAAAATCTTCTTGTCTTTATGCCGACCACTTCTTATTGTTTGGCCGTGTACATCGTTTTGAAAGAATTGATCGACTTTTTAAAAAAAATATTGCCGAAGTTCACTTCACGCGTATTAATTTACACGATTATAAGTATACAGAGTACGTCAAATAATTAAATTTCATGGCAAGAGAACGATGATAACTCAAATCGTCCTTAGAACGTAATTTCCTTAGGTGCCCGTTTTTTTTGCAAAAGAGTGTATTTGCTGGGACGAAAGTTCCAGCTGCGAACTGACCATGCTGCATTGAAGTGGCTATTACAGTTCAAAAATCCGGAGGGACAAGTGGCGACATGGATTGTGATGATGGTGGATTGAACTACTGCAAGAGTTCGACTGCATAACTGAACATCGCACTGGGAGAACTCACGGTAACGCAGACGCCTTGTCAAGAAGACCTTGTCCTGAAGATTTTAAGCACTGTGCCAGGCAAGAGACTAAGGAGGTAGCAACCGTGAGGGTGCTTAGAACGAATCTCAGTGATGAATGGAAGGAAACCCTACAGCAGGCTCAGCAAAATGACTCAGAGATCAAACCGATCTTCGAGTAGATCAAAGCTGGTGCTCCTAAACCCAAGTGGAGTGATGTGGCAGCGATGAGTTCCATCACGAAGAGTTATTGGGCCCAATGGAACAGCTTGGTTATCCAGGATGGAGTCTTGTGCCGTAAATGGGAAAACGCTCGAGGGGACAGGTGTCATCTACAAATGGTTGTCCCTAAAGCCAAAGTACCGGATGTTCTACGGCTCTACCATGATGTATGTTCAGGAGGACATATGGGGGTAAAAAGGACTCTAATGAAGATCCGAGAGCGATTTTACTGGATCCACTGTCGAGAAGATGTGGAGGACTGTTGTCGTAAATGTATCACTTGTGCGGCTGTGAAAAGACCCCAAACACGCAGCAGAGGTGCATTAAAAGTGTACAACGTTGGAGCCTCCTGGGAATGGTGAGCCATTCTCAGAGAGTGAAAGTGGGAACAAGTACTTAATGGTTGTCATGGATTATTTCCACAAAGTGGCTAGAAGTGTTCGATTCCTAACCAAGAAGCTACAACTGTCGCAGATAAATTGGTTCAGGAAGTTTGGAGTACCCTTAGAAATTCACAGTGATCAAGGAAGGAATTTTGAATCACAAGTATTTCAGGAGACTTGCCGAATGATGGGTACCCACAAAACAAGAACCACTTCTTACCACCCACAATCTGATGGAATGGTGGGACGCTTTAACCAAATGTTGTAGATAAATCTGCCAAAAGTCGTAGCAAGCAGGCAAAAGGATTGGGACAAGCACATACAGCCGTTTCTTCTGTCCTACCGTAGTGCAGTCCACGAAAGTACGGCTGTGACACCAGCCTTCGTGAACTTTGGAAAGGAATTACGGTTGCCCGCAGATTCAATCACTGGAACTGCCCCCGATGCACCACGCAGTGTTACAGATTATGCAAATGACTTGCGTAACAAGTTGAACGATGTCTATGAGCATATCTGACAATTCGGCCAAGATGTCTGAGAAGATGAAGACCCGTTATGACCAGAAGACGAACAGAAGAGGTTTCGACGAGAATTCACTGGTGTGGTTGCATAACCCAGTGCGTAGCAAAGGTAAGTCTCCGAAATTGCAAGCAAAACCATACCATATGGGATGGACCATACTGAGTCGTGACCAGGATTGTCCAGGGTCAACGATGTCACCTACCGAATACACAAGGGTCCACGAGGTGCGCCTAAGATCGTACATGTAGATGGATTAGCGCGATACTACGGGACTAACGATGCTCGGGACGAGCATGTCTAAGGAGGGGCAGTGTTACGTTGCCTGCTTTACGAGAACATTCTAGGATTACGTTCGAGTCTAGAATGATCCAGTATGTCTAGAAGATTCGAGAATAATCCTAGAATTTTCCACAATGGAAATGTCTAGAAACTTTGAGAAAGTTCTGGACCTTTCTAGAACTTTCTAGAAGGATTGGTTCCACTATAAAGCTATTTGGAAGGTTCAAGAAGGTTGTAGAACTTTCTCGAAGGATGGGTTTCCCCTAAGGAACTACCTAGAGATTCACGGAAGTTGTGGAAGTTTCTCGAACATGAGTCGGCCATATAAATAAGCGACGGGTGCGGAAGTGAGTTAGTCATGCATTCTAACTCACGCGACGAAGGAGCGGCGCAGACCAGCTATTCATTCGCTTACATGGGCGGCGTTACACAGTACATTGCCGCTCAAATTCAAACACTACGGCCCCTAGTCTGGAGCACGATCGGCTAGCTCTGAGAGCGTCTGCAGACGGGGGCCAGCATCCTCAGCGGTAGGATGCGCCAACAAAGTCACCTCCGTCACAGGTCGTCATCCGCTGGGCCTCCTCCGGGCAACCGGAGGTCTCACCTGGCGGTGACAGACCGCCGAGGTGGCGTAAAGAAAGCGGCGCTCGCTACGGTAACGTTTCACCGTAGCTAAGCGCGCAGCGCCCAGCGCCGCTGGCGACTCCTACCGGACAAAATGACAATTACACACTGGCGTAGGCGTTTACTGGCGTGGTACGTTGCAGGGTTTTCAAAGAGGAACCTCCTAACAATACGCACCTTGTCCAGAATTACTGCTTTCTGAATCAAGCCCTTGATCCAGCTGCGAAACGAAAGACTCCTCAGATGTTGGTCGAGGTTTCTAAGCCAGTTAGCAGTACGCGGACCTTCCTATCACGAAACTTGTTTCCGCCTGACAAAAGACTGCTTAGCATCTTATTCAGGCGGCCAAAGGAGCGTTCCCTCAACGATTGTTTCATGTCAGCAGTATTGATGCCTAATGCTTCTGACATTCCCAAATACTTGTAGGTTTGTGTTGAGAAGAGGAATCGGATCGGAGATTCTGGAATCCCATGGATTCCATAATCTCGCTCACATAATCTGTCACATGCATGACTGCGCATTTGTCAACAAGTTTCTGTAACCATCAGTAGCTTCATCAGTTGCAAATTGTTGGGGGCAAAGAGTTTCATATCAATCATTTACATGGTTGGAAGGCAAGGTATGACCACCTCTCCTCAACCGAAAGCCCAGACCTGAACCCCTCAGTAGCATGCTAAGAGGGTTTAAGGCTAGGCAAAACCACAGGGCCTCCCTGTGGTCTTGCCTAGCACTGGGTGACTTAGCTCAGACTATCACCCTATCTACAATAAACTTTAAAAGGTCTAAAGATAGCCACTCAGAAACTGTATCATTAATGGCTTTTAAGTGTCTTCGCAGTCTTGATATAACTAAAAGTTTTTCCGAATTATACTATAGCTGAGCTAGTGTTTGTGAGGGAATCCCCGAAAAAGACAGCTGTGCTAGCTACATATTATTATTTTTCTTAATGTTTGTATTTTGTTCTTGAAGTTATGAGGCCCTCCTCTGCCCTCCCCCCCCCCCCTTTCTGCTAGGTTACTGGACAGACGGGTGCGTGGATAGACGAATGAAAGGGTGGACATACGGACGGGGCGGATGGAGATATGCATGAAGAGGTGAACGAACAGTATGAATACACTAAATTAAAACAATCTAAGTCTAAATAAATTTTATTTCTTTTTTTGATGATTTTAGCAAAATCTAAATATATAAATTCTACACGACACAATTCTTCAAAATGTTGTCTTCTAACATAAGACGTTTTCATATATGGTATCTCTCGCGCTTTTTAGTTGACTTATTTACATATGATAAATCACTTTTATTTTGTTTATGGTTCCTCTACATTTTATTCTTGACAATTTACAAAATAGATGAAGTTGGCGCTTACGAAATTTTTCGATATTTTTATCATTGGTGTCATTTTTGTAGTTTTAGGGGTCGCTGATAACGAAGATTTGGTAAAAAAAAAACTTCAAGATGGTGCGGATGAAATTTTCAGTTTTTTCGTCATGGGGGTCATTTTCTTGGTTTTCGGGATCGCTGAAAACGGGAATGACGAATAAACAAAATTACATTATTTAAGTTTTCGGATTCCCTTTGCAGAACTTTGACCCTTCGCCACTGAGGTTCCCCACCCACAATTTTGACTCTTCGCCACTGATGATCACTAATTTTTTATTTACACATTTTATGACTAAAATCGAACAAAAATTTACGCGAACGAAAAACTAATCATAAAATAAAATATAATAAACAGCTTTCAACAACAAACAGATCGAAATTTAATTGAAAAAATCTGAGCGGCGAGCGGAAAAAAGTGACATACGTCCATCTAGCAGCGCGCCTCAGCGGTCACTGTCACTCTGCGTAGAAATAAAAGAGATGCGACAAGACGCCGCGAATGGCGTGATGTTTCGTTCGACTTGTTCGAATAATTATCATTAAAAACATGAATCCTTACAAATATAGTAAATAAAACGAAAAAAAAAACCGACAGTTCCCTTTATTATTTTATATTACATCACTGTTATTAATTTAGTCAAGATTAGTTGAGCAGTAATACAGTTACACTTGCTTGAAAATCAGAACTTCTCGATTTTTTTTTATCAGGATTTTTTTCCAAAAACGTGTTTTGGGCCCGAAGGTTCCCTCATAAATATGGTCAAGAGTAACATATATTTTTTTTGTTGCTCTAAAATGAATACATTTGGCTAAAAAACTGTTCAAAGTTGCCTGTTTTGACGAGGCACAGCGTCTTAAGCTGACTTATTCTGTGAGGCATGTCGACAACTCTGGTTCCGGTCGGATCACCTCGTTCCGGATACCATGCTCTTTTTATCATTACCCATTGAATGGTAGATTTCAGTTTTTTTTTTAAAGCGCATATATTATTATCATAACATTTTTGAGTGAATAAATAAGAGTGCTAAAAATAGCACTCTTATTTATTCACTCAAAAATGTTATGATAAATAAAATATTTTGTTATGAAATGACACATCTATAGATGGCCACCGAAGGTAGTTAATTAAGTACTTAACTATTTACCTAATGTACATAGATGTGTTTGACATAACTGCGTACATACCTACCCTATAGACATATATACGCTTTAACACGAACATAAGGTTGTTTTTCAATTGTGCTTGGTGTGGGTTTATGCGATCGAGAAAATGTCTTTATCGAAAAGGATATCTATATTGATACACAGCTATTATATGTATATATAATTATCAGAGGTCGGAATTAGGTAGAGTTATTTATGTACTTGCATCGAAATGTTGATATTAATATGGATCTTCCCTTGCGTGTGCGTATTGGAATTTTGCAACTTCGGACATCGATGTCGAATGATTTAAACTGTGTAAAAGTAAAAACTTTTTTATTTAATAAAGCACGGGATTTTACTGCTCTTTAAAATTTATCTCGGAATTTGAGGCATATCCACTTTATTCTTTTGCTGTATGAAATCAGTTTAAGTACACAAATACCTCTACCTAATTCCGACCTCTGATAATTAGTGAATACAGAATATTATCGAAGCAACGTGACAGGCTTTTTGGCAGCAAACAATAGAACAATAATAATAATCTCTTCTTAGTATGTATTCCAAAGAAAGGCAATTTCTTTGACGTCAACGGAAAAGGGCGAATTTTCTACTGAATATACGATGTATTTTTATTGCTAATTGCGTCATAATCCTGATAAAAAGAACACATTTTCTGCCATGTGCTACGGTTACAACAAAGTGAACAAATAAGTCTCGTTTAGCTTTCTTTGTAGTCTTTACCTTTTAGAAAACTAGAGGGTTAAAAAAAATGGCAATCGTTTTGAAGCGGTTTAGTATTTTTACAACGACTTTCATCAGGATACTAATCCTGATCCAGAACAATACATTTTTGAATTTCGATGACCTTCTTAAAACCTTGATATATTTTTCACTTCCTATTTATATTACATTAATGCATAGCATAGCCTTTTCACTGGTATTTTATTTCTTTAAGATGAACCTACATCGCATGCATATAGCTAACCTACCGATTAAATACCAAACTATTATATTGGATTTTGAAAGCAGAATTCGAAAATCAAATGAGTAATGGAAACAAAATACTCTTTAATCTCTACAAGAAAAAAAAATACCATTAAAAAAATACTCACCAAAAAAGTACACAGCCTTAACTTTATTCACAGTAAGCCAAACCACGTGGCCAAACACTCGACTAAAAATAATCTGTTTATAAACAAGATACCTAAATATTCCGCATGTAGTACTATTTATGCTGCACAAACAAAGGGGTCCATAACTCACACGTTTCGCGGAGTTTTCTCGGCCCACGTGATGTAAGCCAGGTAATGTAGGCTGCCGTACCACGTGGGACTAAGAATAGACGCTCTAGGGTGACCGCAAGTATGGAATGTGATCGGAATTTTTATAACGTGACGGGAAAATTTCCGAAAAGTTTTTGCAGCTGAATTAAAATAGGTTGTGTTGGTTAGGTTTTTTGTGAGGGAATTAAATACTTTTGCGTACTTTGTATGAAAATACAATTTTTGGACCTAATTTTTAATTAAATTTTGTTATTAATTATATTAGAGAAACAAGTTTTATAAATGTGACTAAAAGAATGATGAATATAAATGTAGATGGATGGAGAGGGAGAGAAAGACTAAGGAACCGATGGATGGGTTGCGTGAACGAATGAAAAAGGAGTAAATAAAACCGTGACGGTTGAGGAAAATAGAAGACAAAAAATGTTCAGCGCCTTAAGTAACACCGTGACGATAATGATGATTGATGACTTTGTATCTCTAAAGACTATAAATGAATTTTAACATTACTGAATCTTTCAGTCCGACCAATCCAGTGACGAATAAAACAGAGAGACCTATAACTCCATTTTGCACGCGTTTGGTGTTGTTGTTATCCAAAATTATTATGTACTTTCTATTATTATTTCCTTTATTTATTTATTTACAAATTAATCACATTTATAAATATGTCAATTTAAAGTAATAAAAAAATTTTGAAAAATTATATTGTGGCCTCCGGTATCAGGAACAAGGCCCAAGATACTGGGTCAGTTCATCTTCTTCTGCCTAACCTTTTCCAAACTACCTTGGAGTCGGCTTCCATTCTAACTGGATGCAGCTGAGTACCAGTATTTTATGAAGCGACTGCCTATCTGACCTCCACAACCCAGTAACTGGGTATTACGATACCCCTTGGTTGGTAAGACTGACTGGATGTCAGACTTTTGGATTCTGACTTCTCGTAACGACTGTCAAAAATCTACAAATGACAGCCGGGACCAACGGCTTAAAGTTCTTTCCGAAGCCCGGAGGATACTTGGTATGTAATTATGGTCACCCATCCATGAACCACCCACGGCAAGCGGCGTTAACGTTAACGGCTTAACCTTAAAGATCGACCCGTGCGGCTGTTATTACTTAGCCACGTGCTCCTACTACCGGGTCATTTATTAACATTAATAATTCAAATGTTACTTAATAAATCTCCTAAAACACAAAAGATCACCTAATAATATATGATCAAACGAACTTACAAGTGAAGTTCGATCTTTATTATGATGAGTTGCTTCATTCGAAGATATGATTATAACAACGTAGTTTCCTTTACTTACTTGGTAACTTCGCACATTTTTTAAAGATTTTAATTTTAAAACGGTTAGATGGCACAATACCGCTACGCCGGTGCCTCTGTGTTGACACTGGCGTTTAGCTCATTTTTTGGAGTCACGTAATGGTATGATGCAAAACTTTCTCCGTATCTGGGAAATATCCTTGTATTAGGGAGGGAGGGAGATCATATCTTCGAATGAAGCAACTCATCATAATAAAGATCGAACTTCACTTGTAAGTTCGTTTGATCATATATTATAATTCGTTGCTTCATTCTTCAGATATGATTATAACAACGTAGATGTTCAGAGTCAGAAAGTTTTGGACTGGAGAAAGAAATAAATAATAATATTATAAACAGTATAGTTTTATTTATCAATAAATCAGTCTTGTGTGTACAGCTTCTTAATTGTAAGGGTATTTTTACTTAATAACTTAAATTAACTTAGCAAATATCTTAATGTTAATTAACTTAAAACAAAAGCATTTCTGAACTGTATTATAATGAACGTTTATAATCACGATAGGTCTTTTAATGGTAGGCAGACAGACTTGGCAAATTCACCTTCGTTTATAATAGACCTGTTATAAAAGCGAGCAAATGAATTAGATGAACTAGTCCATCCTGCGGTTTTGCGGATCGTTTCTATATTAACTCCAGCCAAGTTCGCGGCCGACGTGGCCGCATGCCGTGTGCTATGTGCGCCGAATATACTGATATCAACGCCACTCTCTGAAAGCATGTGTTTGATCCATCTACTGATGGTTTGCGTGGTAGCAGCTTTGTGTGGACGTTTGTACGTCAATAACAGATTGCATGTACTCTCAGGCCTTATATTTTTAGTGATAGAAATATAATCTGAGAGAACTGTAGCTGGGCAAATGGAAGTATTTTCCCTGAAGTATGGCAGGAACAAGACCGGCTGGTCCCTACCAGGTGCGGACGTCTTGATGATGTCCGTTATAACAATTTTAATTCCGTTTTCTGAGAAACATATGTTTTCGGTTTTAATTAATGAGAGTGTTTGTACCCTGTGAGCGGTGCAGATTGCTAAAAGAATCACAAGCTTTTTTGTGATTTTTTCTAGAGGTAGCTCTTTGTTAGGGAACCAAGTTGTAATAAAATTTAAAACCAGTTGGGGATTCCAAGTGGTGGAATATTTCGGTTTTAAAGGTCTTAATTTATACGCGCCTTTAAGGAGACGCTTAATAGATTCGTCTGAGCCGATATTATTGCCTATGAGGGCTGATAAAGCAGACCGATGAGAATGTAGGCTGCCATACGCACATCCGCTATTAAATTGCAACGTTAAGAATGACAGTATAGAAGGTTTCGGAGGGAGAAATACATTAATTTGGTTTACCGTACAATATTGCCACCAAAGCTTAAGTGAAGTATTGTATTGTTGAATAGTACTGTTAGAAAAGGACGATAGCATCAGCGTAGTTGAGTCTGCACAGGCACCCCGTCGGCTGTAAGCTTGCCGGAGAGCCTCGCGACACCCAGGGTAAGGTTCTTGTGCAGGGGGTGGAAATCTCTGAAATGAGATTGTAAAAGGTATTTATTGGGGTTTAAATAAATCACTTCGGAAACTATAAGGTTTTGTAACAATGGGAACCAAGGTTGTGATGGCCAGTTAGGATATACTAGTATGCCGCATGCATCGTCATCGATGATTTTTCTAAGGCATTTTAATATTAGGGAAAATGGCGGAAAAGCGTAGAAGTAATAGGTATTCCAGTTTAACGTAAATGCATCGACTGATACTGCATCGGGGTCTTGTCTCCACGAGACGAATCTGGTACACTTGGCATTATCGCGGGACGCGAATAAGTCTATTTCTGGTTGACCAAAATATTTTATAATATCCTGGAATGCCTCATTGGACAGTGACCATTCCGTATCCGGATTAACGATTCTGGATGCGGCATCAGCACGGTTTTCTTTCGTATTTACGTAGGACGCGTATACCCAGAGGTCACGCTGCTCACACCATTTCCAAAGAGACCTGGCCAGGTTGTTTAAGTGGGGGTATTGAATACCCCCCATACGATTCACATAACTGATTGCAGTCGTATTGTCCATGCGAAGTAATATTGCATAGTTGGTAACGTCGCTGGTAAATGACTTTAATCCTAAAAAGGCTGCCATTAGCTCTAAGTAGTTGATATGGCATTCCTTTTCTGACGATTTCCATTTACCGTGTACTTGAGCGTTCTTGCAAACAGAACCCCAACCTGATCTTGACGCATCTGTATAAATTTCGATTTCGAAATTAGGCTGTCGCATAAAATTACGAGTTGTATCGATATTTGACAGCCACCAGTACAAATCTTCTAATACAATATTAGGTAACTTAATTTTGACTTCGTAATTATTACTATGTTTCATTAGTGCAAGGTATTTTTGTCGCTCTAAAATCTTTGTATATAACCAAGCGTACTTAACGGCCGGGCAAGCAGCGACTAATATACCGATAAAACGAGCTAATTCGCGAATTGAACATGAAGGTAGTTTCGTAAACTTAGTAACCAACTCGGCAATGTTACGTCGCTTTTCGGCTGGTAATTCTATATTGAGGCTTCTGGTATCATAACAAAATCCTAAGTACTTGCAGGATTGTTGTGGTTTTAACATACTTTTGTCATAATTGACGACGAAACCTAAAAACTCGAGTAGTTTCAAAGTTTCGTTTACATTATTATGACACTTCTCATACGTATCTCCTATACATAAGATATCATCTAAATAACATACCGACTGGAAACCGCGATGCCTGAGGTAAGTTATAACTTCTTTCATTATTTTAGTAAATACCCGTGGGGCTACGGATAAACCGAACGGCATGCAATTAAAACTAAAAGTTTTAGTTTTATGCGAGTTATTGGGCTTAAATTGAAATTTTAAATATTTACGGTCATCATGCCTAATTGCTAAGAGGAAATATGCATCTTTCAAGTCGATAGTGGCTAGGTATCCGTTGCGTGGTATCAGTTTGCATGCTGTTCGGTAATCCTCCATTTTAAAATGTTCGTTATTTATTAACTTATTTAAGGATTTCAAATTTAATATGAAGCGATTATCGCCGTTAGGTTTCTTAGTCAGAAATATTTTAGAAATGAATTGATCTTTAGTTACATAGCACTCTGAAACGGCCCCCAATGCTTTTAGTTTATTAATTGCTTTCATCATGTCTGATGTTTCATTATATGATAGGTTATTTTTAGGTATTATTGATTGATTTACAGGCATAAGAAAAGGTATTGGATATCCATTTTTTAACCAATCAAGAATGACATTGTTGTTGGTTATTTTTAACCATCGATCATAAAAGTGGGTAAGTCTACCCGCATGTACCTGTGTTAACGGCGACCCTGAGCAGGCGCTCGCGGCTTGTCCTGCGACGCAGGGCGTTGTGTTTGAGGCTGAGCTGACGGCGTGTATGGGCGGCGATTCCCTGCTGGCGCCGGCGTCCTGTATGCACCCCGCCCCCCCCTGTTCGCCGGGTATCGAGGAGGCGGGTTCCAGTTTCCCTGGTACGCCGGGCGTGTGTTAGGCTGTTGCGGCGGTTTTGGCACCTTCGAAGTCTTCTTTATGGAAAGGCCTTGTTTTTCAATGGCCTTGGCGGCTTTAATTTTTTCTGATAAGGACGAGCCAAACAGTGATTCGTCCCTTTCAGACTCATTTATTATATTTAAAAAAGCCTTATCCAAACTAGGAGTGATTAACTTTACTCGAGTCTGCGTTGCCAAGTAATGTTAGTCACATAGTAAGCGGCAACCATTGCTCAAATGTTTCATGGCTTGCACCTTATTATCGCTCTTTAGCAGCAGATCCATACCCCTGTTGATGGCGGTGATACCCGTACCTAGTTGCTGTTGAGACGCTGTAAGGGTCTTGTCACGATTTCGCACCATGTCTGGTACCGCCGCTGAGATTTCTGCGTTCAATTTTGGCGCCTGTAGAAACCTACAATTGTCTGGCACAAGATACTCTCTCAGTAGCACCTCTTTACTTTCTTTAGGCATACCCTTCCTCAGCAAAGGAAGCCACAATTGTGATAAATTACCGTGAATGTTGTCGCCATAGTCAGGTGAATCTGACGTGGATTCGCCGAGAGCTGACAGCAGATCAGGATCTAGGTCAGGTTCTACGCTGGAACAGGTTTCCTCTTGAGGACAGGGTGCCGCCTGACCATCTTGTTGGTCGGGGTTATCACCAGGTTCCGGTTCCACTGCTTGCGAAACGTCGGGTAGAACGGATTTTGGTACTATAATGGATTCATTATCATTACCCAGGGCCTCGACAGACTCTTTGTTACCTGTAATTACGCTTTGCAATTAAGGTTGTGAAGATAATTATTTGAGGGTAGCGGAAAAATAAAGTTGCGGAATGAAATTTAGCACGTTAACGGTACATCTACTTTAGATTGTACGTATTTATGTGCTTTTTTGTCATCGTTGAAGACTCGCAGTCAACCCCGATGCAATATTATAGAATAACTTTCATTTAGTTTTGTAAAAATGTCAAAGTTATTGACACGCAGTCAATCCCAGCGCATAAACAAAACTGTTAATTAGTTTCACTTTTGTTTCACTAATCACCTTCGGAACACTCACTAATTAATGCATAATTGCTTACCTTCGTCATCTGATGAAGATAATTGTAACGGTCTGATTCTTCGTCGATGTTTAACTTTTTCTTCTATTTTACGAATTTTTCAGGCATAGTGCTCAATTTTTGATTGCGCGCTCCTTTTTGGCATGTTGCTTTGACAAAGGGCGCGTGCGATAGTTACCGCGCACGAAAAAGGAATGAGCTAAACGCCAGTGTCAACACAGAGGCACCGGCGTAGCGGTATTGTGCCATCTAACCGTTTTAAAATTAAAATCTTTAAAAAATGTGCGAAGTTACCAAGTAAGTAAAGGAAACTACGTTGTTATAATCATATCTGAAGAATGAAGCAACGAATTATAATTTATATTGACGCTGTTAAAGATACCTACCTACATATATTATAAATGTTATTGTTGCGTACAAGTGTACGTATGTATGTAGGTAGGTAGGTATATTTGTAATATATATATGACACATTGACGAATGCTAGCAGGTAGAATAACGTGAGACGTGTTCAGACATGTGCACTGCCGAATCGCTTTCGCAACGTGACTATAGGGGCGCCCGCACGCCAAGCGGCGCATCTTAAATGTTAGGTAACCGGACTTAAATTTATTTATACATAACATTAAGCCTGTAATCCCCGAAGGGTTTAGACAGAGGTGTACAAAATAGTACACCCACATTTCGCCAGTTATGTTTAATTCCCATGTAATAGCGGGCGAGCCTTTTGCCATAAATCGGGCGCTAGTCCAGACTCCGTGGCTTCTACTGATAAATTCCAGATGGTTTTTTTATATATTATTTTAATTCTTTTTTGGGGGATGTGTTAATAAATGGTTAACATTAGGTATTTTTAATTAATCAAGGTCTTCGGATATCCTAGTAATGGACTTTTTCATAGCTTTTCGAACAGAGAAATTATCTAGTTGCTTCACTATTTTTTTTCTTGAAAGGTTTAGTTTTCAAGGAACTAGGAATTTAGTTTTTCTTGGGATTTTTAAATTATACAAGGTGTAAAGAGATGATCAGTCACAAGCACAACTGACAGCGTCCCTTCACGAACATTACGCATGTATCAGCCATCATTCAACTCAACCATATTGAAGGGAACTAAATGACCCGACACACCCGCCACCATCAGCGAGACATTTGGGTGAGCATGACATTCACTCAACCATCAGGGCAAATTCGCGTCAATGAAAGATGTCGGTACTCAGTAAATGGTGGCTGCACAGAACACAGCACTCACACATATGTCCTATGCAATTATTAAATACTAAGAGATTGAATCTATACATTCATAAAGGAATACTGTTTTTAATAGGTAATGTACTTACAATCAACTAATAGCCTTTGTAAGCTTCTCGGTTATTAACTCCACTTATTTGCTGTAACCTCTTGTTTGTTAACTTATTTTACATTTGCACGTAACTTGTTAAGCAAAAAAAAAAGATTATTTTGTAAGTAGGATTATAATAATATTCTTTATTTAACTGGCAACAATTGATCCAATGGCATTACTAGAAAAACGTACAATTTTAGTTGTTAGTAGACAATTTATCTTAGAAACTAAGTTAGTACTTAACTTATATATACCTACACACACAGGGTGGTTTTTATAAGATGCCTCATTATGGGCCTTTGATCGTGCCTATCAGTAATAACTCTCAAGTTGTTGCTACTGCTCTGCAATCTGGCGAGGAAAGACGCACGACAGCTGAGAAACGGTCTACTCTGGCGTGCGATATTACATTGCAGAAGCACGGCAATATCGTGGAAGTCACAGCAGCGCCCTGAGAGCGTTGTTGTTTTGAACACACAACGCTTTGGCATCACGTTTAGTACAGTTGATCCGTAGGGCGCTCGAGTACAGAGATGTGCGTGTGTTATTCTTTAAATAGTGTGATTTTGACTGCATCTGTACATCAAGCGAACCTACGGGCCAACATATTTGCCTGCACCGCCAATGCCCTGCGCTCTCGTTCAACATCCTCATCATCCCTAAGATCGTCAGCAATGAAATGTCGTAGGTATTTAAACTGGCCTACCCGACGAATCGGGACGTCGCTAATTTTAATTATGAACAAAGGGGTTTATTTTTAGTTTAACGGGAAAAATGGGAAAACTCACCTGAATCCGTGAAATTAGTAATCTTTGCAAAATAATACCATAGCATTTATGATATACTAGCTGAGCCCCGGGGTTTCACCCGCGCAGACCGGAATAAAAAGAAGCCTATGTGTTAATTCAGGGTATAAGCTACCTACATACCAAATTTCATCAAAATCCATTTAGTTTTTTTTCCGTGAAAGAGCAACAAACATACATTCTTACAAACATTCGCGTTTATAATATTAGTAGGAAGTAGAATTTTCTGGCAGAGGTACTAATCAATGCCCGGAAGGTAATCTTTTTCAAAAAGTCCTCAGTAAATCCATTGCCTTTAGAACTTCTGAGCATGGTGTGATGACAGTTTTAACTTTACGTACAATTATTATCATCGTTTCTTCTCTCTTCATATCATTTTCCTAGCCTGGTTCTCAACCATGTTGGGGTGGGCTCCCAGTCTACCAGGATGTAGTTTAATACCAGTATTTTACAAGGAACAACTGCCTGTCTGATCTCCACAACCCAGTAACAACTGTAAAAGATCTGCGAATGGCAGCTGGGATCGGCACCAACGGCTTAACGTGCTTTCCGAGGCACTATGTAATAAACTCAAACTCAAAGCGTTTATTTCAATTAGACCTTTACAGGCTCTTTTGAAAGTCAAAAAACAAAACATACGCGAAGCTACAATGGATGGTCACCCATCCACGGCCCGGCCGACTCTCTTTATATAAGCAAGTATATTGCTAGCCTCGAGTAGTCAGAAGTCAAAATGTCTGACATCCAGTCTTACTAAGGGGATCGTATTACCCAGTTACTGGATTGTGGAGGTCAGATAGGCAGTCGCTTCATGTAAAATACTAGTACTCAGCTACATTCGGTTAGACTGGAAGCCGAACCCAAGATAGTTTGGGAAAAGGCTAGGCAGATGATGATGATGATTGCTAACCTCTACAAATGTTCCATACTCCACCATGGATTGCTCAATAAAACATAGACCACAATTGTAACACTTCTATAATTAGCTCACTAATCACCAGCTTTGCTAATGTTAATAGATTGTGCAAAACAGTCGTCACGTTGTCGAACGTTACGTGGCGGCCGCGGCCATGTTGTTATCAAATATTTTTACTCTGTAACGCTATTACATCAGTACCTACATGGTACATACTTAAAAACTCGCTGAAATAGCTGACCAAGTTTCAGTACGTTTGTTAAGGCTATTTCTAAAGTTCTATGGGGATTATGATATATGTTCGATGTTCATTAGAAATGCTTATTGTTTGTTTATTCACAGATATTTCAATGTTTTTTTTTTTTAATTAAAACTAAATAATTACTAAAAAAATAAAAAAAAACCCGACAGAAAAGCCTCTTAAAACTAAAAGGCTAAGGAAAAATAATATTTAATAAGTTTAAAAAGCATGAAATAAAAATAAAATTTAAAAACCCCTGTAGAAAAAGCCTCTAAAAAACTAAAAATAAATTAATCCAAGCGTCGTAGCGTCGGGGGTCGGCTTTGTTTTGAGCTTGTGTTAAAAGCGGCCTACTTAGCGGTCCCCCGACGCTACGACGCTTGGATTAATTTATTTTTAGTTTTTTAGAGGCTTTTTCTACCAAGGGTTTTTAATTTTTTTAATTTTATTTTTATATCATGCTTTTTAAACTTATTAAATATTATTTTTCCTTAGCCTTGTCTGTCCCACTCCTGGGAATAGGTCTCCTTCCAAGGAATGGGACCTTCCCCTTTTCTCGGTGTTGCGCCACTTCTCGCTAATTAACGAAAACAAAGTTTTTTTTTTTTAATCCTGAGTTTTTAGGGGGAGGGGGGGGGTGCGACCCCCCCCCCCCCTGGCGATGTCCATGGTGACAAGTGACAAGATTTTAAATTTCGAAGCGACCAGACCCGTAAAAGTTTATGTTCCAAAATAAACTAGCAAAGAGGTGATGACCTTCAAACGGCTAAGCAGATTTTCTCGAAACATAGCTAAGAACACTCTCGATTAAAACACCTTTCAAATGAAACCAATTTTATCAAAATCGGTTCAGCCGTTTAGGAGCTACGATGCCACAGACAGACACACAGATACACACGTCAAACTTATAACACCCCTCTTTTTTGAGCAGAGCATCTAAACCACACTTAGAAATGAAATATATATTTATATACAAGCTGGAGCGGGACGATCAACATTCCTTTAAATCACGTAGAGATTGTAATGTTCCTTAACCGTATACAAAAAAAAAATGCAAAAAAGTAATACCGACTTCAAAAAACCCTAAGAGCACTAAAATGTTAAAAATATAACTTAAACCTACCTATATTAATAAACCTAACCTAACCTACGATTAACCTATAGTAAAATTAAACATTTTTTTGGAGTCGGTGTTAGGCAATACAATTTGAATTAATTAATTAATCAATATTTAGAAGCTGTAAGATTTATGTTTTGTCTTTTTCTGGCCTAGTCTGTTTATAGTCAT
Source organism: Cerastis rubricosa (assembly GCA_949152445.1). Lineage (NCBI taxonomy): Eukaryota > Metazoa > Arthropoda > Insecta > Lepidoptera > Noctuidae > Cerastis > Cerastis rubricosa. The sequence continues at coordinate 11,152,090 of OX424547.1, forward strand.
TTAGGTATCGTATATTGCTTGGCACCGACTCCAAAAAATACTCCTGAAAAGTGCATACCGTTACAATTCCAACAAGATACATTGTCAATTATCAAAACACAGCTAAGATACATTGTCTTATTATGGAGTTCCGGTGCCTGTCTCTTGGATTCATCATCAGATCTGACGGTAGAATGGTTTTTATTAAACGCAAATGCTTCACTTGTTGTAGAAAATACCAAAATCGCTGTACAACTGTTTCCTATTAAATTGGATGAGTTTCCTCGATTACGCCAAGATTCCATCATCAGATCCCAACTTGGTGACTATGGGACCAATTGGAAAGCATAAGCTTTGGAATAAACAAATAATTTTCCAAATCGGTTCGCATATGACGAAGTTATGCGCGAACAAAAAATGCAATGTAAACGAAAAGATAATTTTTTATATTTTTGTTCAAAAACCGCTTATCCGATTTCGTTAAAATTCAAGTCAATCATTCATGGGACCAATAAAAAAAAATCATATCAATCGAACGAAGGAGTAATGCGCGAAAAAAAAAATACAAACCTCCGAATTGAGAACCTCCTCCTTTTTTAGAAGTCGGTTAAAAATCAATCAAATCCAATGAATACTTTAGCCACAGGAAACTATTTTTCATTTTCTTATTTTTCAACATTTTGTAGACCTGAGTCCGTAATAATAGTTAAAGATTGTAAGGTGAAGAACCTGTGCAAAACGTTTTCCTGTGGACAGTTGTGACGCAGGTAATAAATAGAAGACGGGTAATACTTTACAAAACTATTTTTCATTTTCTTATTTTTCAACATTTTGTAGACCTGAGTCCGTAATAATAGTTAAACATTGTAAGGTGAAGAACCTGTGCAAAACGTTTTCCTGTGGCCTGTTGTGACGCAGGTAATAAATAGAAGACGGGTAATACTTTACAAAAATCTTTAAATATACATTGAGCCATCACTGTCAACCCTATCCAGAAAACAAAGTTAATAATACATCTCATGTCTTTTTATAAAATTGCACATGTTATTTACCATACGCATGGCGTTTTACATAAATCTGCTGTCCCTATTCCGGAAAAAAACATATTTTTCTATACATACAACCATCCGTTGCGTAAACGTGAGAAATATTAGTAGGTATACTAAAAAAAACTATGTTTGTTGTTGTGAAAAACAGCAGGTATTGTATAAGTCATAAGTACAATGGTTTTCCATAAAGAACATCTGGCCCCCTTCACAAACGGATTCGATTTCGATTCGATAAGTCGTATGTCTATCTTGTTTTGGCATTACGAAAGCTAGCGAGATTGACATACGACTTTCCGAATCGAAATCGAAACCGAGCGTTTGTGAATACGGGGGCTGATCTCGCTGGCATACCAGCAGTCCGCCACTTTGAAAAATACTGGTGCCGCCAGCGATGAAAAAAGTGTCAATCGATAGAGTAAGTGAATACAAACAAAAAATATTCAGTGATGAATCTCGTAAATGGTACAGTTTCCGAGATATTTGAGTTCAAAAACGTAAAAAAAAACCATTTTTTTATTTAGTGGGTGAAATTTTGCGAACTTCACAGTGCCCCTCGATCAGCCATATTGTTTGACATTTTTCATTCGCATTTACTCACTCGAATTTTAATGTTGTCCTAAATTTTTGAAGTCAAGTATCTCGGAAGCTGTGTCACTTATGAGATTCATCGCCGAATATTTTTGAAGTGAAAACTTTTTTAACATCGTTGTGATTTGAAACTCGATGAAACGAAAAAGAGACATACACATTTTAACGTGGGTGAAAATGAGATAGGAAGCATTAATATACAGTGTTTCTTATGTTCGTGGTTCTCTTTGTGCTATAGCCTAAATTATATTTTGTGGAACGGGTGATCAAGGTTAAGCGACGGTTGCCCAGGTCAGTATGTGAATGGGTGATCAACGTAAAGCAACGGTAGCCGAGGTCAGTATGTGGATGGGTGATCAAGGTTAAGCAACCGTAGCCAAGGTCAGTCTGTGGATGGGTGATTAAGGTAAACCATCGGCTGCCAAGGTCAGGCTGTGGTTTGTTATTAGGGTTAAGCAGCTGTTACCAAGACCGGTTTGTGGATGGGCAATCGAGGTAAAGCAACGGTAGCCGAGGGCAGTATGTAGATGGGTGATCGAGGTAAAGCAACAGTAGCCGAGGTCAGTCTGTGGATGGGTGATCAACGTAAACCAACGGTAGCCAAGGTAGGTCTGCGGATGGGTGATAGTCACCATAAGCCTCTTGTAACATTTATCGAAAATGTAAGCTCTGAGTCTGAATAATTATCAAACTTTGTATTACTATGATCATTCACCTTACGTTTAGAAAAAGTAACAACCATAATACCAACCGATTCACAATATTTACTTCATTGTGCAAGCCGTGCAATAAATTAAAACTTGGTGAGCCACGTGCGGCTTGAAACCTCGTTTATTTAGCGGACGAATGTTTTCACATGCGCAAAAGTGGAAAGCTTAAAAACAGAAAGGAAAAATTCTAGGTCGTACACTAGGGTTGCCGTCTCATCACCATCATTTCAGCCGAAAGACGTCCACTGCTGGACATAGGCCTCCCACAAGTGTCGCCACATTGACATAAGGGGTGGGGTGGGGGGGGTGTTGCCATAATCGCCACGCTTGGCAGGCGGGTTGACGACCGCAGTACAGTTGTTACAAAAGCACAGATAACGCTGCTGCCCATTCTCTGGCAAATCCCTTAGTCGCTTCTTACGACACCCACGGGAAGATATGGGACGGTGCTATTCTTTACGTCTGACACAATAGAGAGCAGAGATTATAAGATTCAGTTGCAATTGATTTAAGCTAAAACAAAAAACGTATAAACATTGCAATTTAAATATAATAATATTGTAGCCTAGCTTAGCATAAAGTGAAACACTAGAGCAAGCACATGTTGCACCACGCAGCTCTAAGAAAAGACACATGCCGATGATGCTGACGACGTCACGTTTAAAAACATGTCGCCTTTGTGTCATAGAGTAAATAATTATAGATATACGCTTTGCATTGTAATATGCGACAAAGTCATTGCCGATAATGAGTTCGTATTCAGTCCAGATTCAGCAGGTGTGCAAAAAACTTTGCATCGTGTGCGTTGGTGGTTGCTTGTTAGGTAGTTAAGATTTGCATTGAAGTAATAAACTTTAGCTGTTTATAGGTTGACAAAAATACCATCGATTGTCTCGCTTCAAATCGTTCAAAGCCGCAGGGCTGGATGGAATATTTCCAGCACTACTACAATGGCACTCTCATCAGATAACCAAATTTTTACTACCAATCTACAGGGCCTGTATAGCTTTTAAATACATACCCAAAGCATGGAGGGAAGCGAAAGTGATCTTTCTACCAAAACCTGGTAAAGACGACTACACCCACGCCAAATCCTTCAGGCCCATTAGTCTAACATCATTCCTCCTGAAAACATTGGAAAGACTAGTAGATCGACACCTAAGGGATGGAGCCCTAAAAGATAAACCGCTTCACCCCCAACAACATGCCTACAGAAAGGGCAGATCAACAGAGTCGGCTTTACACGCGGTAGTGCACAAAATAGAGTCGGCTATCACAAACAAATTATCAACACTTGCGGCCTTCATAGACATAGAAGGAGCTTTTGACAAAACAATGCACAACAGCATCAACCACGCCCTTCAAAAATTTAAGGTAGAACCAGTTGTGAGAAACTGGATAACTGAACTTATAAGTAAAAGGGCGGTCCAGATAGAGATGAACACTACAGCAAGAGCTAAGGTAGTCAGAGGATGCCCACAAGGGGGAGTCCTATCACCTCTTCTATGGAACATAGTAGTGGATAGCCTTTTGAAAAGGCTAAATGATCGAGGATACACTACTATTGGTTATGCAGATGACCTAACAATACTGATAAACGGCAATGCAGAGAATGTGTTATGTAAAGTAATGCGTTCTGCCTTTCAGATTGTAGAAGAATGGTGTGACGAACAACAACTGTCAGTAAATCCGAAAAAAACAGAACTTATCCTTTTCACCAACAAAAGGAAGTTACCAGAACTACAGTCACCAAAATTATTCAACACCAAACTCTCCCTATCAACACAAGTCAAGTACTTGGGCGTCATACTTGACAATAAATTGAACTGGGCGAGTCACATCGATGCAAAAATAAAGAAGGCCTGTATAGCTTTTGGTCAGTGCAGAAGACTTGTTGGTAGAAAATGGGGTCTCAATCCAAAGATTACACTTTGGCTGTACACATCAGTTATCAGACCTTCTCTAACCTACGGATCAGTTGTATGGTGGCCCAGAACACAACTGACCACAGTAAAAACAAAACTCCAGAGGCTACAACGCCTAGCGAGCCTAGCAGCTACTGGATGTATGAGAACCACCCCATCAGCCGCTTGAGGCCTCTATATCTTAGCATACAGGAAGAGGCGAAGATAGCAGCCTTAAGACTAAGATCGAACGGTTTGTGGCAACTAAACGCAGAGACACCACACTCAAAAGTTCTGCAAGGGATTCTAAAGGAAATACCACTCCTGGATGCACCCAAGTACAGAACGCCATGTCACCACGTCTTTGACCGAAGATACGATATCCGACTCAGAGCGGAAGCTGAAGATTTCTCTGGCATCGATGAAGTCAGGATATACACAGATGGCTCCAAAACCATAAACGGTACTGGAGCTGGCGTCTTCTCAAATGACTTAAATATCAAAATATCTACCACTTTAGACAAACTAAACACAATCTTCCAAGCAGAATGCATTGGAATCACCAGAGCGGCTCAAGCAGTTGCAGCCAGAGACGTCAGAGATCTTAACATCAAAGTCATCTCAGACAGTGCATCAGTGCTCCAAGCGCTACAAAACAATACTTTAACCACTGCCCTTGTACTGGAATGTCACAACGCACTCCAACACATTGCAAACACAAACAGAGTAACTCTGCAATGGATAAAAGGGCACAGCAACTCACTGGGTAACGACGCAGCGGATGAACTGGCCAAAAGGGGAGCGGAGATATACGAGCCGGAACCACTGCTACCCATACCCCAAGCCCAAATAAAAGCATGGCTGCGTAAAAAAACCGAGGAAACACACCAAATGGAATGGAGAAACAGTGTAACCTGCAGGCAAACAAAGAGTGCAGTTCCGGAAGCATCAAAGAGACTTGCCCGCAGCATCACTAGATTGAAACGGGACAAAATCCGCTAGATTACAGGTATTATAACCGGCCACTGTCCCCTGAACAAACACCTATTTACCATAGGTGTGACGGATAGCCCTCTGTGCAGAGGATGCATGGAGGCGGAAGAAACACCACAGCACATGCTCATGGAGTGCAGAAGCGTGGCAGATCAACGGGCACGGACTCTTCAATCGCCGGCATCGCTCCCGGAGGCCTGCAGCAGTCTGAAAAGGCTGCTAGCTTTCTGGGAGGACCTAGGATGGTTGGAGTAACCAGAGGATGTCTCATTTATTACGTACAATGGCCCAATAAAGAGGCTAAGTGCGGAAACAGCCCCGCTAACCTAACCTAACCTAATCTGTGCTTTTGTACAACCGTACTGCGATCGCCAACCCGCCTACCAAGCGTGGCGATTATGGCAAAACCCTACAAAATGTCAGTGTGGCGATACTTGGGGGAGGCCTATGTCCAGCAGTGGACGTCTTTTGGGTTGAAATGATGATGATGATCTAAAGCTAAACTGAAGTTATTAAGAAAGAGGTTAGACCGTTTTGTCTTCTCATAAACATCCACCCGCAATAACTTCAGTTTAGCCGTGATCATGGCGTTTGCAACAGCGCCGAAATATCGGGAACTCATAACAAATAATAAACATGGTGAATATCCCGTTACAAGTGTTATTGATAGTGTTAGTGACCATGTCAGTTTAAAACTTATAATGCATGGTTAGCTGAGTGACGACTTAATTTAATATGGCGGGCTCTCAAACCTGGCGGCCTAGTTTTTTATAACCCCCATGGGAAAGCTGGCGAGAAGAATACAAAAAAAACGTTACTCTTTTAATTAAAACCTATTACCCACCTATTTTTTTATTTTTTATTATTATTAATTAAAAGCTTTTATTTAACTTGCAATGTATGTATGTATGTTTGTTACGGTGGAATCTTGTAAGGTAAATTACAACCACTTCCCGATGTCCGATTGAGCTGAAATTTTGCACACGCCTTTGGTTCTGAAGACAATACATTCTTATGACAGACACAACTTAATCCTGCAGCCAGGATCGTCTTCTCACGAGGGAAGTCCTCAACGGTTAATAGCGTGTACACGAAACTTTGCATACGAGTTCATATTTGGTGCATAATAACGATTTGTATCATGAACTCAACCTGCAGTGAGGATCGTCTTCTCACGGGGGAACTCCTCAAAGGTTAATAGTGTGTACAAGAAACTTTGCATACGTGTTCATATTTGATGGATAGTCACAATTTGTATCGTGAACTCATCCTACAGCCAGGATCGTCTCCTCACGATGGAACTCCCCAACGGTTAATAGCATGGTTATGAAAAAAGTGTTGAGATTGAGATAATAATGTGTTCAGAAACGATTACGGCAAAACTAAAAATGGTAAAATAAAATTATTAGTTAAAAAAACCTTTTAAAAAAAAGCTTTTATTTAAATGCTCTAAAAAGAAGAAAAAAAAATTACCTTTTAAATTTTTTAACTTTCAACTTATAACCTCATTATACACATTTTTTAAGATCATAAAAGCTTGTCGCGAGGTTTACTTGTGTAATAATAAACTAGTACCTATTTAATTGAGTAACTTAATCTGCTAAGTTTAAGTTTTTTTTAAATTTCAGTAATAAAAAGCGACAAGCTTTTATGATCATACAAATTGTGTATAATGAGGTTATAAGTTGAAAGTTAAAAAATTAAAAGGAAATTTGATTTTTCTTCTTTTTAGAGCTGTTAACTAGAAGCTTTTTTAAAAAGGTTTTTTTACTTATAATTTTTTTGCCGTGCTCTTGTTCAACTCTATGCTAACTATACTGACTGTTTTGTCGGTCTAGTGGACGCATACGCGATGGCTGCGTGGGGATCTGGGTTCGAACGAAGGGACGGACAAAGTGTTGTTGGAGTTTTTCCACCAGGAATCTCACTTTAGCTACTTGGAAGCTAAAGTGAGATTCGAAGGACGGAAAACAACAGAGATATTACTATTAGAAATTATTTTTGTGACTAGCTATGTCTGTCTACCGTTAGAGGAACACAGACATAATGATTATTTTTAAGTAGTAGTTGTGCCCCGCGACTTTCGTCTGCGTGAAATTATTATAAAAGTATTAGTTACTTTCCCATTCGAATCGGATTTTCATAACAATTTCAATGCTTTAAATTTTCTACCTTTTTCTAAATTATAAGTAACTTAAGGTACTCCTTATAACATCAGCTATCTGCCATTAAAAGTCCCATTAAAATTTATGTAAGTTTTCTTTTATAAGCACCGTAGGTACCTATATGTGAATAGTTTCATATGCATTCAGAAAAAGCTGTTATTTTGTTATTTGTATAGATGTTGTTGACAAACGTGACGTAGTGTAAAGAATGTGTCTTTAATCTCCGAAGGGCTAGGCAGAGGCCGTGCCGACGGCGCGTTTGTGTTCCACGCGCGCCTCAAGGAGATGTCAGCAAATCGGAAGGGGTCCGAGAGGGCCGATGCATGCCAGGGCTGCGGGTTGTTCCTGCGGGCCCTGGAACACAAAGGGCTAAGAAGGAACATGGATGGGTTTTAGTCAGTCAAGTCTGACACTCCCTTCCGCTCTGCCCAGAGCGGGAGAAGTCATTTGATCATTTCCCATTTGTATAGATGTTGTTGACAAACGTGACGTAGTGTAAAGAATGTGTCTTTATGAAGACCAGCATGTTGCAACATGTGCTACGTCTAGTTTGACACGAGCGGTTTTCAAGAGCGCTAAAGGTTCGTCATATTCATATTAATTTCAAGATGGATTTTATTTTATTTTTCCCCGTGTTAAAAATTAAAATAGACCACAGAATAGATTTGCAACAATATATTATAAATATTTATAACTGTATACTGCTGCATTCACTAAACGTAACGACGTAAAACAAAGTTACGATAACGACAAAAACACGCTATCGAAGACAAACATAAAACAATATTTTCAATAAAAAAACACGTTACTCTGAGCCACGTGGAAAACCGACATCAAACAAACCGATGCTGTAGTAAAATGATAAAAAAAATACGAAAGTTACTTTCCTCAAAAAGTCATTGTTCTTGTCTTCACATGGGAAACTCACACCAAACAACTAACAGACTGATATTGTATAAAAGCTTAAGAAATATTAGATCGGTAACGTGGCACGAAGGTCTACTCATTCTGGTGTAGTGTACATGTTACAGTCAGAATTGCAAATCAGGAAAAAATACATTTGACCAGCTACAACTATTTTGAAGGGCGGGCAGGTGTTTTGAATTGTCGTTCAAAAATATTATAATCTAATTCATAGCCTAGTTTGAATAAATTACTTTTGCATTTGTAACAATTACCAACAATTTCTTAGACACTGATAGGCATTTATTCTTGTGATTGTTAAAAACATCAATAACACGATCACGGATAAACCGTACCGACCGTTTATCCGTGATCATTGCGTTTGCAACAGCACCGAAATATCGGGAACTCATAACAAATAATAAACATGGTAAATATCCCGTTACTAGTGTTATTGATAGTGTTAGTGACCATGTCAGTTTAAAAACTTATATTGTTAAAAACATGTTATGTAGCGATTTTCGATAGTTAGCTATAAGCTACTAAGCTACTACTAAATATATAGCTACTAAGGCGTTCCGTAAAAACAGGTTCCCATGTGGAATTTCTTGGTAGCAGTCCAGAGTTTGGATTCGTGCCCTATTGATGACAATAGGCTTCCATCTATTGCATGGGACTTAAATATAACCTAAACCAAACAAAATGCGAGGACACTGTGGTGTAGATACTACACATCTATTTGATCCTTCGCAGATTATAGGCTTATGTAACGTACTACGTACTTAAAATAAAATGTGTGTAACATAAAAAACTGTTTTGAAAGAAATTAGTTACAACTATTGATACATGAAAACAACGTCGATGGTTAAAAGTTAGAACTGCGTTTGACCGATTACCAATAGTGACTGTAACATAACACCTAGTTGCAGAATATTCGCGTGGTCTGAGCACGTTGTCGCCTCAGCATGGGGAACAACGTGACCACTTGTATTAGCAACTCTGAACTGAATTATACTGCCTTGTGATAAATACTCGTTGCGATTTCGCATTCCACGTGCTGGGGCGATTACTGTGTATATATGTGTACGGAGATGTTTTTGATTTTAGAGTGTGTCTTGCACGTTTTATTTAGATGAACTGCAAAACATTATGCACCTATCCCATAAATAAATTGTTTGGCAATTCTTATCAGATGTATTTGCTTTTATCTACAATTAAAGTGTAGATTAAATTGAAACTAATGAATTATGAAGTTGATATAGTTCATTGCTTCAATGCATATTTTTCAGTTTCATTATTGTGTTTTAGGTAGGTACACATTATCATCATTCTCCTGCCCATAACTCAATATAATTATTCGTTGCAACAGCTTAGTAAACAATATTTGCATTTTTCGATTTGCGAATATTGTTTGTATTGTTCACGATTTTAGTGCGTCGTTTTCTAACATATTAAAATAAATGTTTATTTGTTTGTTCGTATTTTATGCGCTGCCATACCGTTGATCCGATCGTGATACAACTTTGTTAATTTAAAAAAACGCGGGCACTCCTCGCGCAGCTGCTATTACAACATAAATTCTACCTATCTGAAAAGAGAAGCTATAAACAAAATTGGATAGAGATAAGTATGGTGGCCACATATCACAAAATCCAAACAAAAGTGTTCATTTTACGACCTTTGAAATGGTATTTAAAATAAACTACCAAAAATACTAAACTAAAATCAATCAAATCAAAACAAAAGTAACCACTGACTACTGACCATCGAACAATTGAAAAAATAAAACAAAAAACAAGGCGATTAAAGTACACCAGTCCGTAGTATACACGTGCTTTCAAGGTGTGAGAAACCGGTAGGGCGCGTCACGTTATGCTACGTCAGGATTACAGGTGACTATGGGCTAAAGTGCTACGGGGTGAAGCGCTACGTGAACCCGCTACGTGCTACGAGTTACGGCTACAGGAGTTAGGAGAAGAATTCCGTTAAATAGTAGAGAAGCCGATAATAAAAATAATATTTTAACACAAAATAACTGAAAGAGCCCTTTAATAGCTGTATTATCCTGTGAACGTTATTAAAACTTATTTTACAGGCATAACGTTAAAAAAAACCGGCCAAGTGCGAGTCGGACTCGCGCACGAAGGGTCCCGTACCATTATTTATAAAAACGAAATCATTTCGTTGTATGGGAGCCCACCTTAAATATTTATTTTATTCTGTTTTTAGTATTTGTTGTTATAGCAGCAACAGTAATACATAATCTGTAGAAATTTCAACTGGCTAACTATCACGGTTCATGAGATACAGCCTGGTGACAGACGGACGGACGGACGGACAGCGAAGTCTCAGTAATAGGGTCCCGTTTGACCCTTTGGGTACGGAACCCTAAAAAACAACTCGAAAATCAGCAAAAAGCGAATACCTACTTACAAATAAGTCACAATTCTGAAATCGCATACTCACAGTACTTACTTACGAGTTTCCTTATCGACTACTAGTACAATTTACGATTACTACTGCACTTACTACTTACGAGACGTTTGTCAGCCAGTTCGATTAAAACACGTACATGCAGCAAGGTTCTTTACGGTCCGTTCACACAGACCGGCTCGGAAAGGAGAGCAGATTTTTATCTCGTTTAAAACAGAGTTTTGAATCATTGTAATAAGGTTTATTATTACATTTCACTTCTTTTGTTATTGAGAATACTTGATAGCAAACTTAACGTGCTTAGTGTGAAACAAAAAGAGGAGCCGACCGGCTCCGATTGCGTCCTCTCTCGCTCCGCGACCCGCATATACCGTACCATACCACCGATACCGTGGCCCTGGAACACAAAGTGCTAAGAAGGAACATGGATGGGTTTTAGTCAGTCAAGTCTGACACTCCCTTCCACTCCGCCCAGAGCGGGAGAAGCCATTTCATGATTTCACATCCTAAAAAAAAAAAGGGGTGTCGCATTACCCAGAAATAACTGGGTTGTGTGGGCAGTAGCTCCATGTAAAATACTGGTATTCAGCTGCATCCAGTTAGACTGGAAGCTTAACATAGTTGGGAAAAGGCTAGACAGATGATTGATTGAAAAACAATATGGTGGGTTTAGTTCCGATTTTGGCCACGCGCCTTGCAAAGTTGCAACACCATATCGACGAACTGTTTTGAAACCTACACGTCTAGTGCATATTAACGAGTAAATAAGTGTCATTCAAAATGTCACTATGTGTTCGAGTTATGATTGTAGTTTGCGCATGAAACTGGCTTAAGATTTATTGGTAGGTACTTAGTGGAGTTACTTGACCTTGAAAAGCATTGATATCCGGAGGGAGGATGCTTGAAAGATATGAGGAGGACATGGAGACACAAGTAACTCCGTGTTACCTTGTCATAAGCATTGCTAGTTACCGACACTCTCATACATTACTGTTTCCTTAATTCTTCACATTTTCATTTATCACAGTGCCATCAATCTATTAAAATAAATAAATGCTATGGTATCCAAACCGCGACTGGCCGAAAACAAATAGTTGAAACCACACGATTATTACTGGATTAGGATCCTGAATACAAGTTTCCTTCTTGTTCCTCCTCGTGACTAAATAATCACATGATAGCCGCTCGGATCGATCTTCAGGAAGCTGCACTTGCCTAGGTTGGTCCGTGGATGGGTGATAACCAGTGATCGGAGTAGGTAGATTAATTTTTGGTACTTGTATCATAAATGCACACAGAAAGAATAACGTGGATAAGCCATTTTTCCGGAAAGTAATTCCGGTATTTCCGGATTCAATTAAATATTGTTAATGTTGGTAGTGATATTATTACTACTCAATTCAATCAATCAATTCAATTGGTTTTACTGATAATATGCATGCTAGATTCACATCACGGAGATGTCAATCATTAGTATTGTTTTGTAACTTCTTTATTGCATTTGATTGTACATCAGTTTGGTTTTGCGTCATGTTCGTGAACGGGCGCTGTCAGTTGTGACTGGTCATCTCTTTGCTGCCACGGTTTATTTTATTTTTAACTTTATTTTCGAATTATTGATTTCGTCTTTTACTCTGGACGCTCTTAACTTGCCCGTATTTCTACATTGTTCTCACATAGTAGTAATTCTCAACACGAATGATGTAACCAAGATTTTGTAATATATTTTGATTTAAAAAGTATCCATGGAGTTTCTTGCCCATTCTTCTCCATAGAGATCTACGCTTTGGAATGGGCAACTACAGTACTTTCACAAGTTATTATGTCTTGTGACTGGGACTGTAGCTTCGCGTTTTTTTTTGTGCTTTGACTTTCAAAAGTGCCTGTAATAGTCTAATTGAAATAAATGCCTTGAGTTTGCCTTGAGTTTGCTTGAGTTTTGTGAATTTATTAAAAAAAAAAATTAAAGGAAGATATCAAAACTAAATTAATTTATTAATTATCTGTTGAAAAATGTCTTTAATAATCAACCAATCCCGGAGGAATGTCCATATTAATATATACGTTTCGGATCAATGACCCCATTTCAATCTACCTATCACTTGTAAAAACCCATTACATACCGAGTTTCCTCCGTTTATCGGAACGCATGGGAAGCCGTTGGTCCCGGCTGTCATTGTTTGATCTTTGACAGTCGTAACAGTGGCCCGAAAGTTTGACAACCAGTCTTACTAAGAAGTTATCGTATTACCCACTACTAACTGGGTTGTGGTGGTAAGATAGACAGTAGCTCCATTTAAAATACAGGTATTCAGCTGAATCGGGTAAGACTGGAAGCCGACCCCAAAATAGTTGGGGCAAGGCTTGGCAGATGATGATACATATACAAGCCCGTCACTGAAATTACAAATTTATAAAGCAATTGATCAATTAAGACACCTCAGTAACTGATGTCATCCATATAAAGTATCAAATTGATATTAATCTCATAATTAGCATTCCATAAAAGCACGGACACGGTGGCATACTGCCAAGAACGTATTGTTATGACATCATTATCCCATTCAGAATGCACTCTCAGGTGGAGTCGGGTGTCTCGAAATATATCGATTCCAATAAAGGACGCATGAAAACTATATTGAAGTCGGATTACTCTTTCTCTAATAAAAAACCACACCACCGGAAAAACAAACTCGTCATCATCAGTCTATAATGTTCCTACTGCTGGGACACAGGCCTCCTCTCTATGAGAGGGAGTGAGCTATAATCCACCAAACGGGCCCAGCGCCGGTTGGTATATGTCACATGTCTTCGAATTTTTAGTTCTAGGACATGCCGGTTTCCTCACGATGTTTTCCTTCACCGTTTTTGAGGGCAAAATAAACTGAAAAGCCTAAAATAAGAAACCTTTTATCTAAGTTCCAAAAAATTAAGTAAGGCCTTTTTTCGTTTATTTTATGTGTTTTAAAGTGTGTTTGTAATTAAATAACTGTTTGATGAATTTGGTTAGGTTTTTGAGACATAACAGAACTTTTTATCCTAATAGCTTTTCTCATGAGAGCTGGGAAATAAACGCGAAGTCAATTATTGCCAACATGAATCTTACCTCTAAAGTGTTCAGTTGTTTTTCCCAAGATTAAAATGAAGATGACTTTCTAAACAGAAGGCCTTCTGTCCATCGACCTCACGTGTCACAACATGTGCTTGCTTGTCTGTTAATCCACAACTCGGAGACATTATACAACATACGTATAGGTACTTAAATATATGACACTATTCACGTAGGTACGTATTTTTAGTACGGAACGTAAACTAAATTGTTTTCCAACAGTACCTATTTTGCTGAAGTAAACAAATGCAAAACTGTTGCGTCGATCGAATCAGAGCAGCCAACGTGATGCCATCAACGTGCAATAGTCTTAATTTGCACGTTTTTCTTGCCAATAATAAAAATTGGGAAAAAATGTGTAATAAGAGGAAATTTTAATAAGCTGACATTGTTATATTGTTTGTTTTTATTATGTCGTTTATTCATTTTCATATCTTATTTTTTACATTTTTAAATAGTTTGTTTTTTATTATTACGGTTTGGAAACATCGGTTTTTATTTATGTTGCTGGCAACGTTACATGATATGTACTTACTTTAAAAAACCCGGCCAAGTACGAGTCGGACTCACGCACGAAGGATTCCGTACCATTATTTTTTAAAACGATCAAAAAAATCAATTATTTTTGTGTGGGAGCCCCACTTAAATGTATATTTTATTCTGTTTTTAGTATTTGTTGTTATAGCTGCAATAGAAATACATAATCTGTAGAAATTTCAACTGACTGACGATCACGGTTCATGAGATACAGCCTGGTGATAGACGGACGGAGGGACGGACGGACGGACAGCAAAGTCTCAGTAATAGGGTCCCGTTTGACCCTTTGAGTACGGAACCCTAAAAATGATTCCTGTGTTGTATTTTTTTTTAGTTATCTACTACTTTTTATTTATTACTGTTTCGATTTATTTAATACTGTAACTTCTGATTGTTAATATAATGGGTATAAAAGTTTAGGAAGACCAAAGAAACAGTGAATGGACTGTGTGAAGGATGATGTAGCAAGAGCAAGAAAGGATGATAGATATGTATGATAGGTCGGATAAGATGACGAGTAATAGAGAAGTATGGAAGAAGAAGACATGCTGCGCCGACCCCAAATAAATTGGGATAAAGGCAGGAGAATTATGACTACTGAATATTACAATGAATTTCAGAAGATATGCTTGTGTCGTGCTTCATGAAGCATAGTTCACACATATGCAGATTGATTAAAATAGTTATTTTTTGTAGACAAGACAACACTCTCTTGTCTACAAAAAATACCTTCCGTCCTTACCGTCGCGTCGTCCTGAAATAATTCCTAAATCTCTTGCTGCTACGCAAATATTTTCACTTTAGATGAAAGATTCCTTTTTGACCTTTTGCGAAAAAAAAAACAGCATCAGCATCCCGAACAAGCCAGATTCCGAAAAGGCTTTAGCACCGTAGACCACATACATACGCTGCGACAGGTTATACAGAAGACCGAAGAGTACAACCTGCCTCTCTGTTTAGCGTTTGTGGACTATGAGAAAGCCTTCGATTCGATCGAGACTTGGGCTGTACTGCAGTCTCTCCAACGGTGCCAAATTGATTATCGGTACATCGAGGTGTTGAAGTGTTTGTACAAAAACGCCACCATGTCAGTCCGACTTCAGGACCAGACCTCGGAACCTATCCTTCTGCAGCGAGGTGTGAGACCTCAGTACAATGCTCGATGACAAGATAAGATAAGATATATTTATTTGCCCAAACATGTGTTTACATACAATAATAAAAGTGCATGCAAGGTAACATAAAATAATAGAAAATAGTACAGACATGTTTGCCACATACTATGGCGTGCAAATGTTTTGAATAATAATTGTGCTTTTAGTTAATCATTTCAATCCAATTTAAAAATAATTAATATCAAAATTATACATGTCAAAATTATAATTTAATCAATTCTGTGGATTTAGCAAATCATAATAAATGTCAAAATAATAAATGTCAACGACTACACATGTCAAAAGTAATAAAATCATGAATAAACCTATGTTACATTAAATCGTTCTGTCAGAAATTCATTAATATTATAGTATGCTTTGTCGTTTAGGAATGATTTTAGTTGTTTCTTCAATTGTACGTTACTAAGCTTTCTCCAACTTTTGGATAACTTATTATAAATAATGGGAGCCATGCAGAAAACACTTTTGCGCATAAGTGCAGTCCTACTCCTATGCAGACACAGCTGGTTTTGATCACGCCGGGGTCTGGGAAATTTATCTGCCATTCGCGAAAATAAGATTTTATTATTCCTAATAAACATTACTGTTTCTAGAATATAAAGGGAAGTCAGTGTCAATATTTTATAACGTGTGAAATAAGGTTTACAGCTATCGGTGGTTTTCAACTTGAACATAGCTCTGAGACATCTCTTTTGTCCTTGAAAGGCGGCTTCTTTGTCTGTTGAATTACTCCAAAAGATAACCCCGTATCTGAGAACAGATTCGGTTAGCCCGTAATACGCAGTTAATAAGGCATCTATGTTTACCTTTCGTGACAAACTGTATAAGGCATATGCACTACTGCTTATTCTTTTAGTCAAGGTCTCTATATGTGACCTCAGTAGAGCTTCCGAAAGAGTGGGTCTTAAAATGAACATGGACAAAACCAAGGTCATGTTGAATGCCCATGTAACACCCACTCCTATCAAGATCGGAGACTCTACTATCGAAGTAGTAGACGATTATGTCTACCTGGGACAAACGATCCAGTTGGGTAGGTCTAACTTCGAGAAAGAGGTCAATCGTCGAATCCGACTCGGCTGGGCAGCGTTCGGGAAGCTGCGTGGTATCTTCTCGTCCAACTTACCGCAGTGTCTCAAGACGAAAGTCTAGGACCAGTGTGTGTTGCCAGTGATTACATACGGGACCGAAACGTGGTCGCTCACATTGGGCCTCATCACAAGGCTCAAAGTCACCCAAAGGGCCATGGAGATGGCTATGCTCGGAATTTCCTTGCGGGATCGAATCAGAAATGAGGACATCCGCAAGAGAACCAAGGTTACCGACGTAGCCCGAAGAATTGCCAAGCTTCAGTGGCAATGGGCAGGGCACATTGCTCGCAGAACGGATGGCCGATGGGGCCGAAAAGTTCTGGAATGGCGACCGCGAACCGGAAGACGACGCGTTGGAAGGCCTCCCACTAGGTGGACCGATGACCTGGTGAAGGTTGCGGGATCCACTGGATGCGAGGCGCACGGGACCGGTCAATGTGGCGTCACTTGGGGGAGGCCTATGTCCAGCAGTGGATGTCTTTCGGCGGAATGATGATGATGATGAACTTTTTAATTTCAGACCGGAGCCCATAGGGTTTTTAACAACTATACTTAAATTCTCGTGTTAATAGGTTACAAACAAATAAAAATACACAATTAAAATTCAGCGTGGAGCCGCATCCACCTCCGCATCATCGGGGAATCCCACCGATCTGCGAATACACTGAAGGGCTGGAAAACTAAAGAAGATTACAGTTTAACTTTATGAGCGTGATATTAAAAAATGAATATCACTTACCTATTTCTAGTGTTTATCAGTTTCGTTCATGGATTTTCCAATAAAGTTTACTATTGGAAACACGTTGCTGTACCCACGTCGACGTGGCACACGGCCAAAGCAACGTTGCTTTTGCGTGTCAGTACGTAAACCAAGTGAACACAACAAGTTCAATTAATAATGTTTCGTATTCCTGGAAACCTAAAATTAGATTGAAATTGAGTTAGGGCTAGTGGTGCAAAATTTTGATCGGGTGATATAGCATTGTAGATCCTTCAGCAAGGTTGGTTGACAATATTACACAGGTTGCTTACCATGACGTCTTAAAACATTATTGTTTCATTCTTATTCCAGAGTGACAAAGAGACGGAGCTATACAGGTCGTCTAGCTCCATCTCTTTCCCACTCTGGAATAAGAATGAAACTATAATGTTTTAAGACGTCATAGTAACCCCCTGTTCTCACCAGGTTGGCGCAATGACTAAGCGATAAACTGTCGCGATGTGTGTTGCGGGTTTGACTCCCACACGGAGCAAAAATGTGTATAGCCTACAGGTAGTTGTTCCGGTTCTGGATGTTTATGTATTTGAGTTTAAAATGTTCCTAAACGCACCCACGATACGGGAGAAATTCCTAGTGTGGGCCAATGTTTTAGGAATACAAAAGAGAAAGTCTATTCTATGCCCCAGGGTGTCGGCTTATGGCAGGAGCAGTGACTATGATATGATAATGTTTACGAGAAAAGTTGTATATATTGACTTTAGGCAGCCATCTTTTGGTGCACAAGATAGCATTTTTATAAAAAAAAATCATACGTAAACGAAGCTTCGAAGAAACTCGAACATTTTGAATAACCTTTTCATTTCAAATTGCACAGGAAGTACCAATCAACATTTGTAGCAAACCGGAATAAAACCAAGACAATTTACTACAGTAAAAAACTAACAACATAAGTTTCCACATCAAGTGTTGATTTCTAATCGCGTCGCGTTCACGTTGCATTTGCAAACGGTCTATCGTTCCATGTACTGTTATGAAGGTACCTGCGCGTGCGACGAATTAGACGACGTCGCATCGGTGTTGCGTCGGGGACGTGACGAATCGCGACGTGGTCGGGCGCAGCCATGAGTGCAATTTGCGTTTTAACTGTAGGGTTGACCGAAGGTTTTTTTCTATGAAATTATTATTATTTATTTATTATTATTTTCGCGTTTTTAGACGCGTCTCTCCTGACTGGTCGTTTCTATGATCAGCCTACAACAGTCTACTGCTGGATATAGGCCCCTTTAATCGGACGCCACTTAACTCGACCCTCGGGAACTCTCATCCAGTTACTACGAGCTACGAGCTACGAGCTTTTATTTTAATTCCATATTGTCAATCCAAAGGTTGTCTGGAAGATATCGCTATCAGCGATAAGACCGCCGTTGTAACCATAAAATTGTTAGTTTTGTAAGCCCGTTATGTTTAATTTTTGGTGTACAATAAAGTTTTATTCTATTCTATTCTATTCTATTCTATTCTACCCTGCGAAGATCGTCGTAACTTTATTTTGCTTTGGCTGCCGCGTTGGTATAGTAGCCGCAAGCGCCACTGCTGAGGATGTCATCCTGGGTTCGATTCCTGGATCGATGCAAACTCATATTGGGATTTTCCATAAGGAATTTCTCTTAAGCAGCCACTTGTGCCCAGTTGTTGGTAATAGGCTGGCCCTCTATTACTTATTGAGACTTAATCATCACCGTTTTTCTCGAAACGGTGATGAAAAATATCGTGAGGAAACCGGCATGTCCTAGAACTAAAAATTCGAAGATAAGTGACATCTACCAACCCGCACTGGGTCCGCGTGGTGGATTAAAGCCCAATTCCTCTCATTGAGAGGCGGCCTGTGTTCCAGCAGCGCATTATAGGCTGATGATGATGACTTAAACATAATTGGCAAAACGTGGGTATACTATTAAGTAGACCTCTGTCTAACCCTTCGGTGACTACTGCCTACAGGCGTGATGTTCCGTTTTAAATATGTTTCCTTCTAAATTCAAATCGAGTAAGACTCGATCGCAACTTCTCAGAAATGCTCAAATTAGAAACCGTGGGATTTATAAATACCCGAGCACATTGTTTTCGACTGTATATTGTGGAGCCGTCCCTACGCCGCGCGCCGCAGCACATGCAGTTCAACGTGCCCCAACCTACTCCGCTTTGGACCTGCCCCAACGTGTGTCATCATCCTGCTATATGCACATGCTATGTACATATGTGTGTATATAAGCCACGTGTTTCACAAAGAAACGGAACAACCTCACGGACATTTTTTTTTTACCCTGTCGCATGTTATACCGCTGTTTATGAGGTCCAGCTGGCCTACCATGACGTCTTAAAGCAGTATTGTTTTACTCTTATTCCAGTGTGGGAAAGAGACGGAGCTATACAGAATGTCTAGCGCCATCTCTTTCCCACACTGCAAAAAGAGTAAAACAATTAAGTTTTGGAACCTGGAATCGATTGTCAGGTCGGGCAAAGTGTAATTGGGTTTTTCCACTTATCATTAGTAGCCACGGAGTCTAAATGTGTGCATAGTTGATGTTATTAGTCCTGCCCCTATTACATAGGACAAAACTGGATGGTACCTACTCGTACAAATCGTGTTTTGTTACGTATTTATTGCACGTGTTTAATAATGAGACGGAATAACTTCACGAACAACATATTTATATTCTTTGTAAATTTTCCGTGTTGTGACGAACGTTTTGCTTTGTCAGTGATCGGAACTTTACGTTACAAGACAGTTCCAAGTCTGCGTATCGCATTTGGATATGAAGAAATATGTATTTTATAACGATCAGAGTTTCTTTTAGAGGTATCCAACTATCCGTATGTGTAGGTGTGGCACGTGTTTGCCCACGTGATCATCTGCCTGCCTTTTCCCAACTAAACATTGCAATCGGCTGCCAGTTCAGCTGATGCAGCTGAATACCAGTATTTTACATGGAGCGACTGCCTATCTGACCTCCACAACCCATTTAGTACTGGGATACGATATCCCTTGGTATGACTGGTTGTCAGACTTTCGTGCCACTGAATACCTGTAATGACTGTCAAAGATCTACAGATGACAGCTCGAACTAACGGCTCTTAACGTGCTTTCCGAAGCACGGAGTAAACTCGGTATGTAATAGGTGGTCACCACTCCACGGCTTCATCATCATCATTTCAGCCGAAAGACGTCCACTGCTGGACATACCTAGGTCTCCCCCAAGTGTCGCCACATTGACCGGTCCCATGCGACTCGCATCCAGCAGATCCCCGAAACCTTCACCAGGTCATCGGTCCACCTAGTGGGAGGCCTTCCAACGCATCCTCTCCTGGTTCGCGGTCGCCATTCCAGAACTTTTCGGCCCCATCGGCCATCTGTTCTGCGAGCAATGTGCCCTGCCCACTGCTACTTAAGTTTGCAGTTCTTCGGGCTACGTTGGTAACCTTGGTTCTCTTGCGGATGTCCTCATTTCTGATTTGATCACGCAAGGAAACTCCGAGCATAGCTCTCTCCATTGCCCTTTTGGGTGACTTTGAGACTTCTGATGAGGCCCATTGTGAGCGACCACGTTTCGGTCCCGAATGTAATCACTGGCAACACACACTGGTCATAGACTTTCGTCTTGAGACACTGCGGTAAGTTGGACGAGAAGATACCACGCAGCTTCCCGAACGCTGCCCAGCCGAGTCGGATTCGTCGATTGACCTCTTTCTCGAAGTTAGACCTACCCAACTGGACCGTTTGTCCCAGCTAGATATAATCGTCTACAACTTCGATAGTAGAGTCTCCGATCTTGATAGGAGTGGGTGTTACATGGGCATTCAACATGACCTTGGTTTTGTCCATGTTCATTTTAAGACCCACTCTTTCGGAAGCTCTACTGAGGTCATCGAGTATTGTACTGAGGTCCTACATGGACTCAGCCATGACCACTATATCGTCGGCAAATCGAAGGTGAGAGATGTACTCGCCATTGACGTTGATGCCTAGCTCTCTCCAGTCCAGAACCTTGAAGACATCTTGCAGTGCAGCGGTGAACAGTTTCGGAGATATGACGTCTCCCTGTCTCACACCTCGCTGCAGAAGGATAGGTTCTGAGGTCTGGTCCTGACTCCACGGCTTAACTTATTATTTAGCCTCGAGCTGCTCTGTTCTTCGGAATTCGGATGTTATCATACGAAAACATTCGTCATTGTTTGACATGATAATTGATTACACTAATATTATTATCAGTGACAAAACAAAACATCATATACTACCGATATTATTAAGTATTACGAGTAGATAAAGTACATAATAATTAGTGACGTAATAGGTAGGTATTATGAGCACGTTGTTCACAACGATTTATGTTTTTATCTGTAGGTAGGTATCTATGTAGTAGAATGTTTTGCTAAAAATAACCCAAAATAGGTAAGTGATAGTTTATCGTTTGAGGATTATGCGATGGCTAAGGTTAATGCCCATGTTGGCTATCACTAATTGACACCTTTTTATCCGCCTGCGCGGCTAAGGAAGGTAATGGGTTTATCAGCCCGTACCTATATGTATTTTTGTAACGTGGCTCTGCCGCGCTGTAGAGATATTAGGTATATTTTGATCTCGTCTGTCAAACTTTCACATGGATTAAAACATAGTTAAAAAAACTAAAAACTCGACTGGAAGGAAAGGGTCCCGCCTGCTTCCAGATGTGCTTGCTTTTTCCTTTTCAGTTTTTTTTTATTTTATTTTACCCTCCTTTTGGGGAGAATGGAGGGTTCTGTTGAACTCTCACAAACTAAAACCCCACTGTTTCCGAAAGATAAAAACCTAGCACCGCGCTTTTGTTCAAGCATTGTATTGTATTGTATAGCGGGCTGGTTTCCGCAACTCCACGTCTAAAGCGCGTATTTTGCGTACGGGTGGGAACATTACTCCAACCACCCCAGCTCCCCGAGAAAGGCCAGCAGCTCCTTGGTGTTGCTGACGATCTCGCGGAGAGTACCTGGGTTACCTAAGTACTTCGCCCTGTATGTTGCAACCTCTGGGCAGTGTAGAAGCACGTGGGCTGCTGTCTCGTCCTCCTCCATGCAGGCTCTGCACAGTGGGCTATCTGTGACTCCTAGGACAAAGAGGTGTTTATTAAAAGAGCCGTGACCAGTGATGGCGGCTGTGACTATGCGGAGCTGTAATTTGGTCAGCCTAAGCAACCGTTTGGTGAGACGGCCGTCTATAGAAGGAAGTGCCTCCTTGGCCTGCCTACACTCACCATGGTCTAGCCACAGTTTGTGGTGTTGATCACTGGTGCGTTTCCTTACCAGAGTCCGTAGGTACCCGAAGGGGAGTGGCACGATGGGTTCTGGTCCCACTGCTGCCATACTGGAACCCCTTCTAGCGAGTTCGTCCGCTGCATCGTTGCCCCGGGAATCGCTGTGGCCCTTTATCCATTGTATGGTTATGTTGTTGTGCTTACCGACCTGGTTAAGGCGCTGGTGACACTCGTATATTAATCCGGAGTTGACCGTGTGGTTGTCAAGTGCTAACAGTACAGCCCTGCTGTCTGAAAGTATACGAATAGAGTGGTCCCTAGCCTTCCTGGCTAAGATGGCTGATGCGGCCAGGGAAATGCCCATGCATTCCGCCTGAAATACCGTGTTGTGGACCCCCAGTGGTACAGCTATATGGATGTTGAGATCCTCTGAGAATACTCCAGCCCCAGTACCTGTACCTGTTTTAGATCCGTCCGTGAAGATCCGTAATTCTGCGGGATTTAACCCCTCGCAGCGGTGATCCTCGTGGAGCTGGATCTTGTATTTTTTGTCGAATACAAATTGTTTTGGTACCCGATCGTTAATGGCTTTCGCCAGGGGGAACTCGTTGTAGAGTCCCTCTAGTACCGCAGTGTGTTGCGTGTTTGACTTACTCCAGAGTTGAAGAGTTTTAAGGCGTGCTGCCGCCATTGTTGCCTCCTGTTGTATGTACAGATGAAGCGGCGGAAGCTCCAGCATGGCTTCGAGAGCCGCTGTCGGTGTGGTTCTCATGCAGCCTGTAATTGCCATGCAGGCAAGCCTTTGCATGCGTTGGAGTTTATTCGAGGCCGTGACTAGCCTGGTGCGTGGCCACCAGACCACCGCCCCGTACGAGATCATGGGACGGATCACCGCACAGTATAGCCAAAGTATTATTTTGGGAGATAGGCCCCACTTCTTACCTATCATCCTCCTGCACTGCCAGAAGGTGATGCACGCCCTGTTTATTTTGTTGTCTAAGTGACTGCTCCAGTTTAACTTACTGTCTAGGATGACTCCCAGGTATTTGACTTCGGTGGCTAATTGAAGTTCTGTATCAAATAGTTTAGGCAAGCGATAAGGTCCTAAAGTACGTTTTTGGGTAAACATGACTAACTCAGTTTTCGTGGGGTTCACTGAAAGGTCATATTCCCTGCACCATCGTTCCACGATGCGTAGCGCCTGTTGGGTGAGGTTACAGATTGTTCCTGTCACTCTTCCCGAGATGAGAATAGCGAGGTCATCTGCATACCCAATTGTGTAGAAATGACTGGCGTTGAGTTTGGTGATGAGATCATTTATCACCAGATTCCAGAGAAGGGGGGAAAGTACTCCACCTTGGGGGCATCCTCTGGCTATCAGAGCCATCTGCTGCTCTCCTTCCAAGCGAACCGCTCGTTTGCTCAGCATGTTGGTGATCCAGTCAATCAGCACTTGTTCCACCCCATGACGAGAAAGGGCGGAGCTGATGCTGGAGAAGTTGGTTTTATCGAAGGCTCCTTCGATGTCTATGAAGGTTCCAAGGCAGGTGCCCTTCTGATGTATAGCATCTTCAATCCGACTGACTACCAGGTGGAGTGCCGATTCAGTGGACTTACCCGAGCTGTATGCATGTTGGTTACTGTGTAGTGGTATAGATTTCAACGCGCCCTCCCTCAGCTCTCTCTCGCAAATTCTCTCCATGGTTTTTAGAAGGAAGGAGGTTAGGCTGATCGGTCGGTGGGATTTGGCATTTGTGTAGTCACTCTTACCTGGCTTTGGAATGAATATGACTTTCACTTCCCTCCATCCTTTCGGAACGTATCTAAAGGCCAGGCACGCTCTCATTAGGGACACCAGTCTACCGGCAACGGAGATTCCCCCCCACTGTAGTAAGGCGGGAAATATCCCGTCCGGACCTGCTGCCTTAAAAGGATGGAAGCACTGGATCGCCCACTGGAGTTTTTCCAGCGTTACTACTTTGTGTGCGTAGCACCAGTCGTTCTCTGTTGGTGTTTGATTTGTCTCGGTCTACTCAATTACCTGAGCGAAAGCGCATCCTGGGAAGTGAGTTTCAATGAGGACGCGCATCGCTTCTTCTGTTGATGTGGTGAGTGTACTGTCTGGTTTTCGGAGAACAACAGGCCCAGTCGTGTTTTGCTGTGCCAGTATTTTCCTTACCCTGTTAGCTTGTTGGCATGATTCGATGTTGCCACAATATTTACGCCATCCAGTTTTGCTCCTGAACCTGATGCACTTTTTGTAGCAGGATTTTGCCGCTTTGTACGCGTCCCAGTCCTTATCAGCACAGCTGTTCATGGCTCTGTTCAGGGCTGTCCTTACCTTCCTGCGCTTGCGCTCCAGATCCGCTCCCCACCAGGGTTGCTGCCCCGGTGTAGAGGACGGAGTGGTTTCTGGGCAGGCTGAGTGGTAGCTTTCTAACATTGATTCTGTAAGGTGATTGACTTGGTCGTCAATCTGCAAGATGTCCTCGAACGTCGACCGATAATCGGTCAGCGCAAGCTTGGACTCTAGGGTTCGTGTATAGGCAGCACGATCTGTGTTGCGTGGGTTACGCCGTGGCAGTATTGGCGTGACACTAACCTGGAGGTCGAAACGGATCCACCTATGGTCCGAGCAGGAGGCCTCCCTGGACACCTGCCACCCGGTGGCCATGGCCGCTGCACCTTCTGAAGCCAGGGTTAGGTCTATGATTGTGCGACTGCGCCTGGTTACGAAGGTTGGTTCGGAGCCTGTGTTTAGTAGGGTTAAGTTCGTAGTGAATAAATAATCAACTAGAGCCTTACCCCGTTCGTTTTGTGTTTCCATGCCCCATAGAGGGTGATGTGCGTTTGCGTCAGCGCCAATGACAACCTCCAGCCCCAAGCTCTCGCAATGTCTCACGAGGCGGGCGAGGTCATGCGGCGGCGGCTCCTCAGCCTCAGGCATATAAGCCGAGGCGAAGACGACTGCAACCTCTGTGTCATCACGCTGTATTTGTATCTTTACTGCAGAGATATCCCTGCAACAGAAGTCTGTTAGTGGCTGTATTTTAATATTGCCTGTCGTATAAATGCACGATCTTGGGTGATCGTGATCTGTACCAACGAGAAGCTTACCTCCAAGATTGGAGAGGCCTTGTATGTGGCCAGCCCTGATCCACGGCTCCTGGATCAAAGCAATGGCCGTATGTTGAACCTCCAACCACTTACGCATCTGAGCCGTTGCGGTTTGGCTGTGGTGGAGGTTAGCCTGCAGCACTCTACAGGTCGACGAATGGGACGCCATCACTGGTCGTGCCTTCCTCGTCGCCCTCCAGACGCAGCCCGGCAAACAGGTCGCCCGCGTCGAAGCCATCCCCGTCCGAGCCCGAGACCGACGACAAGTTATTGCCATCGAGCTCGTCACCCGATGTGAGGACGGCGTCCACGCCGGCGGCGGCCGGGACGGCCGTAGATGTCAGCACCTCTGGCGCCGAAGGCGCTGCCGGCTCCGCTGGCGCTATTGGCGCCTCTGGCGCTGCTGGCACCGTTGGCGCCGGCGGCGCTGCTGCCGCAGGTGCAACCGCGGTTGCTACCGCGGTGTCGTTATGGGAGGGAGACACTGCCTTCTCCTCCTTCTTCACCTCCACGATCGTCTCCGTGGCCGGGTCCCATCCCTGAGGGACGTCGACAAATCTGCCGTTCGCACCCTGGAATTTCACGTACGCCGTCCCTACCCCGAAGGAGAGACGACGTTCGGCCTTCATCAGGGTGGGAATTTGGTCCTCAGGGATCCCGACCACCACGAACCACGCGTCGGCCTGTCTGCTGGTGTGCAGCAGTACCCATCCCTTGATGTCGATCCAGGGATTTTGGTAGCACAGAGCGCGCCCAATGATGGACTGCTCTGCGAAAACCCCCTGAGCATCCGGGATGAGTATGCCGCATCTCACCCGTCTTTTGATTTCCGCCTGCCTCCTGACCACTAGCGAGGTACTAGTGGAGGGAGGCATCTCGGATATAACGGTCCTCAGCCAGGCTAAGGTGTGGTCACTGCCAGGCCACAGTTTCAGGACCCCTCCGGTGAACATCGGCCTTGCTCTGAAGGCCGGTGCAGGTGAGTTGTGTTTGGCGGAGAGGCACTCGGAGACTATCCTCCTTTGTATGGCCGCGAGCACCTCCTCTGAAGTTTCCTTCGTAATGAACCCCGTACGTTGGCAGGTAACTGCTACGTCGAGCTCGGAGCCCACTGCTTGGGCGTAACTGCGGTTGGCGGCCCGTTTGGATTTATCAAGCCGCGGCCGCTTGTGCTCTCCTCGAGGTGACGAGGTCTCGTTGAGAGCTCGCTTGGCCGCGGCCTGATCCTTCCGATCGGGTCCCTGTGCTGCTGTTTGGGCTGGTCCCTTCGTGCTGGTCGACGGTTGGCTGGGTCCTGGGCGACTACTGTCGACCTTGGCCTGCTCCCGCCTGCCTGCGGAGAAGTTGACATTACCGCTGGTCGGTCTAGCCGAACCTGCGGCGTTAGCCTGTAGATTACGTGGATTTTTACCTTTCCACCGTTTCTGCCGCCGTTCCTTTTTGGACGGTCTGTTTCTCCTCCAGCCGTTGCCCGCAGTTGGGGCCGGAGCTACTGGCGCTGAGGGTTCAGCGCGTTATGTAGCCGGAGTGTTCTTCGCCGTCCTCCGCCTATTACCCTGCACCTGCCAGGTAAACGCGGACGTGTCCCCGGCGGTGCTGATCTCCTCCGGTTGGTCAGTGACGGCCAGCGGGGGAGGGGTGGCTTGAAGAGCCATAGGTGGAGGTGTCTTGAGTAGAGGGGCCCTGCCACCGGTATTAACCGTCGTGGGGGGCTGTACACCTGTAACCAAAAGAGGATCGGTACTGGTCCCAATCAGCGCCGATGTCCTCTGCATTTTCCGGGACTTTATTTTGGTCTTGGCCGCGGTTCTCGCCGCAGCCGGACCGACACCCGCGCTGGAGCCCGCTGTAGTGACAGCGGAGCACCCAGGGGCGAGAGAGGTGCTGTATGCACCCCTCTTAGGAGTATCCCTGGCTTTCGCCTCCACTCCGATGTGTGGTTGTGTGGTGTGTGTGTATGTGTGTGTGGTGGGTGTGTTTGTTTGTGTGGTGTTTGTGTGTGTGTGTGTGTGTTTGGTGTCGTATGGGCTTGAAGTATCCATAGTAAGTTGTAGTTGTGTTTCATCTCTTTGGCCTCCCACCCTCCACGGAGCCCGCACCTGGGAACGTCTCGCTACAAACTAGCTTACCGTTAGGAGTACCATCGAGATATAGGGGCGAGAGGCTGGCTTACAGTGCGACATCGGGTGCTTGATCGGGTTGGCGGTAGGGACGCCCGGTCCCTTCCCGAACTGATCAACCTTCACTTACACCGTCAGCATGACCTTAACCCACCACTGTGGCAGTCCGAGAACTGCCACAGTGGACCCCCCGCTCCTCGCCGTGCCCCTCTGACGGGACACTATGGCCATTTCCCTACCCTTGGCTATTGGTTAGGGCCACCGTTTCGCCTGAAATCCGGACCAAAGAGGGCGTGTTGCCTTACGGACACATTACCGCCAGCGCCGTTCGGCTCAGCCCCCCAGGATTCCTTCATCCCCATGGTAAATTTGTTCAAGCATTTATTAAAGTGAGAATAGAAAGAAATGAAACAAAAATCTTGAGTTGCTCGCTAAAGTTCATCATACCTATATCAAGCGGCATACCAAATAATATATTAGCTTCTTTATAAACTTTCCCTACGTGTCCAATACTTGCGTTGCAAGAACCTATGGACGCTTCTGATATTGCAAAGCTTGAAGCTACGAGTAAGTTGTAGGCTGACCAACTTTTGACCATCCGAGATCCAATCATCAGAAAACCTATCCAGTCTTACAACATAACTAGTCTTTCCAAACTTCACTTTTTTTAAGTAGGTTGTGTAGCCGCTTGCTACGAGATCGCAAAGGACTGAGAAATAAACGATATTTCATTGCCATAGTGCTTCTCTTCAGTTTTCCACTTTCCAATTTTGCAATTATTTAGTCGATGAAATATCCGTTTTCACCCTGAAAAGCGTTCGATGGAAAATCAATTCCATTCCGGTCCAGAGCGCACCCAAATCGAATTACAGTCGGTACGGGGCCCAAACTAAGTTAGTCAATGGAGGGGTAATGGGAAGCAACGCGTAGCTACTACGTACGTGTTTTATGATTGCGTTTCCGCTCGCACACATGGATAATATTGGATATGCATTTGTGTAGTTTTAATTTTTTATTTTTATGTTTTTTTTTTTAAGAAAATCGCCTTGCCCGTCAAAAGCTGTGACAAGTTTTAGGCCAGATACTTTTTTAGGTGCGCCTGAATGTTTTTAGAGATCTAAATAGGTACGCAATTTATAGACACATGAATTTTTGAAGATCAGAAAGGCAGTCGCTCCATGTAAAATAATGCTGCATCCGGTTAGACTGGAAGCTGACAGCTTTTCCCGACATAGTTGGGAAAAGGTTAGGTGGATGATGATGTAGTTTTGAAGGTATATTTGACGAGGAACCTGCTTCATCATTTCAGCCGAAAGACGTCCACTGCTGGACATAGGCCTCCCCCAAGAAGGGGAGGTTTTGCCATAATCACCACGCTTGGCAGGCGGGTTGGCGATCGCAGTACGGTTGTTACAAAAGCACAGAGAACGCTGCTGCCCATTCTGTGCTAAGTCCCTTAGTCGCCTCTTACGACACCCACGGGAAGACATGGGATGGTGCTATTCTTTACGTCCGACACCATACAGAACCTGCTTGCGTACCTAAAAATCATAGAATTTAATTGTGCGTAGAGTTGAATTACGTAGTCTGAACTGTTGATAACAGCAGAAGTAAGGCCAGTCGTGCCTGTGTGAATAAGTTAAGATTGCAATCTCTTTAAAGTACTCGTTTACAAAGCATCATAGAGTAGAAATGAATCGTAGTATGCATTTATGACCACCTAAAGAAAGACTAATCAGTCTTCTACATTAAATTAGGTCACTGAAATTCAACCATTCCAAATCTTTCAACGAGCCAAACAAGGAATAAATATGGTTGAGTGTAATCGGTATTTCAGAGCAGGCCCTAGTACAGGGTGTTAAAATAATTAATTTTAGCAAAACTCAAACAAATGTTTGAGAGTTATAAAAGGCTGAAAAGTTCGAATTTACGAAAGAAGTAAAGTGTTATCCGTAAATTGTGGCACATGCCATAGCGTGTGCCGGTTGTGTAACGGTGATACATTTGCTGATAAAGTTTGTACCGAGTGTACCTACGGCTTTATGTACTATACGGCACATAGCATCATGTAATACGGAGACACAGTGCAACAACGTGCTCAGTGACTCAGGAACTGTCTCGAAAGTCACGTTGCAATATTGACCAGGTTTTAAACAATAGATCGTATGATTATGATTCTTAAATCTAAATTTCTATGTCGTTGCATTGAGAGCTGGCGTCGACATGTGTCTGAATATTCAAACCGAAGTTTCGAAATCTAACTCAGTCATTTGTTTTATCTCACTCACACATGCAAAAATATTTTTGACATAGATTTGAAAATGGAACACAAATGTGTCAGCTTGCTTCCCCGCTGTTTTACACGTGTCGAAGTGCTGCGTATGTGTGCGTGTGCGATTTAACGTGTGGTCGAAGTTGTATGTGTGATGTGTGAGAGTGTTAGTCAACGTGCGTGCTGTGATGAGTCACGGACCGGCCCACGTTGCGCGTGCGCTGCGCCGCGCGTGTCGTCACAGACAACGTGCGTGGACGCTGAGCTACGAAGCTACGAGGTTTTTAGAGGAGGCATTTTTAGTGTACTACAAGCAAATAAAAGAAAAACTATTTATTTGTTTCGATCAAGACATAATAAAATGGTTAAATTAACAATAAAACAAAATTATATAAGAAAGTAAACCTAAGAAAAAATAAAACAAACTAAACCGGTAGTACACGACGCCAAAATGCCCCAAAAGAAATTGATTACATATTTTGAAAAAAAAAACAAGAGATAAACATTGTATTTTTTTACCTAAAACTACTAATAAAATTACCCCAACTATTAATAAAAATATTTTTTTATTTATTAAAAAATTATTATCAAACAAAAGTAAAATATTTTTGTAAAAAAAAACAATGAGATGCGAAAAGCTGTGTTTAAAAAAAAATCATCTACATCCATGTCAACGGAGATGTACCCAGAAGGCGGGCAGCATTGTCACGTTGCACGAATTTGACATTTAAATGACAAATTCAAAACTAAGATACCTTTAAATCAACTAAATATGTTAATTAGACATAAAAAAAATCTCTTCAAGCGGCTTTTCTAATGGTCTGGCCATTAAAAAAAATCCTATAGCAACAACTTCACCATCAACCTTATAAACCAGACATCTATTATAATTCTAACCCCACCCACGTGGACTCACGTGTATTTTTTCATAATATCACACGCTATCTATACGTATAACATAACAAGTCTAATCACTTTGTAAGTCCACGTGCGGTAGACAGTGGTCCTGAGTAAACCGACACGTGTTTTTTCATGAGAGGTAAGCGCTCCCCGACCGTAGCATTCGGGCCCTAGAGTTGTCATGACAGAAGTGGTAAATTTTCCCAGGTAGATGGGAGATTCGGCGGGGAGAATTTATAGGTGGGTGATTTTTAGGTTGGTACTTTGTAATTTGCTTCAATGTCCTCTCTTTGGTGGTTTTTAGATACTATTTTGTGGAAAAAAAAAGAAAAAATATTATTCTGTCTTAAAACATATCATGGTTCGAAACACACTCGGTAGACTTCAAATAAGTTTTATCTCTACATGTAGTAACGCAAAGTTTATTTTTTAGGAACATTCCTGCTTTTTTTTTTCCTGCTTTGCCCTTCAGGCTTATTAAATATATACATTATTATATATAGTTTTCTAGAATTGATTGTCGTTGGCATTTATTGATGTGTGACCCATAAGGAAGCTATTACACAATTTGAATGGCTCATAAACTGATTCTCAGTAAAATAACATCACGTAAAAGGCGTAGAAATAAACACTAATAATAACTTATCTTTGAATGTGGTACTAAGAATACTTTGTTATTTTTACGACTCGGTAACAACGTGGTAAAGCACACATTTCAAATAATTGTTTGTGGTATACACATGTTGGATGCAATTTAATTTGCATACACAGTGACGTAAATCAAGTAACCTTATAATGCAAACATATCATATTTTATATCTTTAAAGTACCTACTACCATTACGTTTTTAACCAGTATACCCTCGATTTGTTTGATATTTTGTCCAATAAATTATCTTACTCAAAATGTACCATGTGAATCGGTACATTTTAAGTAAGATAATTAATTAAAGCTACGTTTTTTTTTAAATTGATGATAATGTATTGACTATTGAATGTCCATACTCATAGTGATTATTATGAGAACAAGAATTGTAAGTAATGTGCACACATCTAGAATTCATAGAAAATGTTGTATTATATTTATTATACGATATTTTATAAATCAATGGTATTCATATCGGGGTAACGTAAACCGTAGCAGTACAACACAATGCTCTATCTCCCTCTACACGCCGAACTACGCCGACGCTACTCCGGGCCTGTATTCGATTTTCAAGCCAGCCGGTCTCACCAAGCTTGCTGCCTTGCTCATTCCACGTTCGGTATTGAGACAGTTCGTACGCGTCTTCTCTCAATAGTGTACTCGTTGTATATTTTGTCAATAATATTGACAAGCTGTGTTAACTGTTTATCCCAGTGTATAAGCTGTGCTGTTTATTCAACATGTGTGAGAAAAGGACCAGAAAGATTAAGAAAAGTACGGTTTGTTTTCTTTATTTTTTGCTGTATAGTCTTGTTTTCTGTCTTATATATGTGGTCACGATGAGGGTGGGATAAAATGGGAGTCACCGCACTTTATTTGAGAAAATATGGATTTTGTTGAAGGCATTAGTTTATATTTACGTTCTAAATATTGGGTATTGGATTATAGTGTTGACTTCAATAGTTTCGAGTGTACATTTCTGTCAGTTTTCATCAAATATTCTTGAAAGAATGCGGCAACTCCTGAAATTTTGTCATTTAATTTAGCAATACTTTCTTTCTGTAACTACAGTTAAACAGCAATTAGACAGAAAATCATGTAGAGATGATTTCACCGTAGTCAATTTAATTATTGTGAAAAAACAATACGTGCCAGTCTATGTATAAACATCTTTATTCTCTCATCTTATCGTTTAAAACTTTTACAAGAACACTACAATTACGTTAGCTGTTTTGCTGGGAAAATGTTTTTACTCAAACAAGCTGCTAAGGACCGTGTTTTCCTATACAACCTACATACTAAAAAAGTTGAATGTGAGCTTTCGTTCGAAGGAATAAGGTTGCATTTGCTTTACAATTGGTATACTTATTGTAAGATTCTAACAATACGTTCAAATCATAACAGTTACGCCGTTTCTTAACAACGTTGGAACTGACCTATCACAAGGCAAACAGTTTATTCCTCATAAATTCATAATAAATTTGGCTTTATAACCCCTAAAATCCTATTTTAAGACTTCTCCATTCCATTCTCGTTTATAAGGAAGTAGGTACCTGGACACATGCATTAATTAGGCAACAATAAACCTTAACACTTAGGCCCGTTTCCACCTAAACTAACTAAAACTTAAAAGAATGCCTGATTATAATTTTTCTGTTGGAATTTCGTTCCTAATGTAAGGAAGATTCGGTTCACCTTAGATAATTCAGATTCTTCCTCATTTTCAATAGAGTTCTACAACTTAATAAAACTTAACCCTTTCTTCAGTCAAATAATAGGCCTGTTTGTGTCAGGTTCCATTTTCAAACGTCTAAAAAATATAAGACCACTAAGCATGACTTTCGCGATCGTCAAATGTTTTTCTTGAAGTGAGTTTTTAAATTAGCAAAGATTGCAGCCAGCACTCCAGCAGTACCTAACTTCTTACTAAGAAATTGCATATCGAATTTCTCGTAAGGCCTATACCTAACACATTTACCGCTTGAAGGTTAGAAGTTACTCGACTGATAAACTTATCAATACGAGTTGCATACTATACAAACTCCTTTGTCGATTACTACGAATGTTTGAAGTAAAAATAAATACACATGCGAGCAAAATGGCAATACTTAGGTAAAGGTACTTATAATGCATCTGATATAGAGGACATACAGTATTGTAGGAACATTTAACTCTACAGGGAAACCACCGTAATAATATATAACTTAGGGCCGGTTTTTCAATCACCAGTTAAGTTTTATGCGACGAATAAGTTTGTCATTTTGACAGTAGAAGTTATTAATTTTAAAGTCGGCTCTTAGTCGAAAACACCTTTTAACCTAGTAAATGTACTATTGTTCAAACACTACACAATAAGTTAGTATATACATCTAACTGCAAAACGATTGTGCAACAAGTTCTCATAACCTGATAAGAAACAATAGGTCTGCAAAGTCATCAAAGATCAGTAACTTCGTTGAGTCAAGTTACAAATAAGTGAGAAGAGAAAATAGCACGGAATGTGTTAACCAATCAGATAACGACCACGGGGAACTGCGATACTGAGAATGGTAACCTAATATGCAGTCACAGATAACAAAAGCAACCAGTCTCTTTAAGTTATCCTCTTTTGTTGTTTTATTATTACTGTCTGGACAATTTGTTAAACTGTGAGTTTGACATCCATATTCGTTTTTTTAGGGTTCCGTAGCCGAATGGCAAAAAACGGAACCCTTATAGATTCGTCATGTCTGTCTGTCTGTCTGTCTGTCTGTCCGTCTGTATGTCACAGCCACTTATTTCCGAAACTATAAGAACTATACTGTTGAAACTTCGTAAGTAGATGTATTCTGTAAACCGCATTAGGATTTTCACACAAAAATAGAAAAAAAACAATAAATTAAGGGGGTCCCCATACTCAGAACTGAAAACCAAAAAAAATTTTTTCATCAAACCCATACGTGTGGGGTATCTATGGATAGGTCTTCAAAAATGATATTAATGTTTCTAACATCATTTTTTTCTAAACTGAATAGTTTGCGCTAGAGCCACTTCCAAAGTGGTAAAATGTGTGTCCCCCCCCCTCTAATTTCTAAAGTAAGAGGAGGAAAATTCTGAAAATATTTAGGATTGTAGAACGTAAAAAAAACTATCAACGAAAATTGGTTTCAATAAGATATGATGTTTAGTTTTTGAGATATGGGACTTTTTCATCAAACTGCAGCAGTAACTTTGTTTTTCACAAACATACTATGAAAAACAAATTTAGTTTTGCGGTTGTGTGGAAGTTTACTAACTAATGAATGACAGTTCAAAATATTGTTATTATATTGTTTGGAGCTATGGAACCCTGTGTGCGAGTAAGACTCGCACTTGGCCGGTTTTTTTTTCTTTTTAAATTTGGAATTAGTGAAAAAAAGAATCGATACAATCGACACAGTTCTAGGTCAAGCCGTGCTTGCTTAGGTTGTTCCGTGGATGGGTGACGTTGGGAAAAAGCTAGGCAGATCATTAAGAATCAGGGTTTTTTTCATATTTACGTAGGTAAAGAAAGGGATACAATAATAACAGTTAACATTTCCCGATTTGATTCAAAATTTTCGAGTTAGGTACTTTGCCAATGAATATCTTTAACGAAAACAGAAATATTTCACTTACTTATATGTATTTCAATTAACCAAAGGAAGTTCAATTATCTACATGCATTTAATTTAAGTAGCAAATCGTCCCTGCAAGCAGGAATTATCACATAAGTGTTAATACCTAGGAAAACCATGACATTTTATTTTTATGTATCAGTAGCTAGACATTATTTATGTTTTAAAATCGTCACCCGAATACTACTTATTAAAATTAATATTCTTAGTCATAAAACGAATTTTTTGTCCGTCTGAATTATAGTTATTTTACCTATAGTTTTAAACGAGAAATATTAATATATTTTTTATCACGTTTTCTAAAGCGGTTCTAATGATTTCGATGAAATTTGCATTATCGGAGTTTACTGGGGCGAAAATATAATCTATTATCTTTAATGAGAAAATTTGTTTTCTCTATTTTCACCTGAGCAAAGCTCATTTGCCCAGGTACTATAGTTATATATGAAGTATTACTGCACACTTAAGGACAACACAGCAGCACAAATATCAAAAAATTACAAATTATTAAAAAATACTAACCAAACATTTAACCATAGCTTCTGGCAACTATAATACGAGTAGCTCAGCCGCCTCGCTAGCTACTACAATATCTGCCAAGGCCGTACATTGACCGTTATGTGAAGGCCTATGTACAAAGAGAACGGACTTCCACGAGACAATAATAACTATGCATGTGCATGCAGTACATACTTGCAGGTTTTGTAATAAAATGGCAACAAAGGCTTATCTATTTTATTCGGTGACGGTTGATTGCACAGAAACCGGGTTACTTATCAAAAAACCTGAATAAAAGCTAATACTTTTGTATATTCTGCACTAATTTAAAAGGTGTTCTTCACCAGGAAAAAAACATCACACCTGAAAAGATATTCTTTGTGCACTTGTATCGAAAACCATACATAATGAATGATCATGCTAATAAATAATCAACGTTTGCTTTTTCGGAGCCTAGCAATGGCCCAAAGGCGATTTGCGTTTGCACGGCGCAGACGCAACCTACGATCTGCGTAGGCGCGACGGCGTAGCTATCTTTGGCGCGGCGTAGCAACCGTAGGCGCAGCGTAGCACACGTGGCGCCGCGTAGGCACGGCTCGGCGTAGGCGTTGAGCCTACGCCGCGCGTTATAAAATTCCAATCATATCGATCCTTGATAAATAATAAATATATATAATGTATAATAAATCTCGTTATTAACGCTTTAATGATTTTATGGGCTTATTGAGAAATAAAACGATAAAATAAAATAACAATACAAATACAATTATGTATTTAATATTGATTGTATGTTACGTAACTTTAACCAATTTAAATAAAATTCTTGAAACATTGTTCTAAACCTGTCAATAGGTCGTTGGCCTTCTTTTTACCAGATAGAATATATCCATATTTTGAGAAACGAGAAAAAACGTCACAAAAAGCGGACAATAAGTCAATCCATACTATACAACTTGAATTGATCTAATTATTGTTATATCCTAATGCATTTTTTTTTAGATTTTCTGTGGCCGTTTTTATGTGGTTATACAAAATAATAGGTACTCGTTCTATGTCACGTTTTTAGACACGATAATCGCTACGACAAACACCGGTTTTGTAAAGAAAGCGGTACTCTTAAATAAGATTGATACGATTAGAACAAAAAAGTACTTACCTACCTAAATGTATATATTCTAAATCTACATCCTTGCAATATAACACAATATTTATCATCCACAAACCAGCTCGGAGCCCACTTACAGAGAGGAGACCGGTGTCCCAGCAGTGGGAACGTTGACTGATTATGCTTGTAATAATAGCTCGTACACAAATACTTTGAGAGCGCAAGGGTTCCGTTTTAAGCACTTTGGCTACGAAACCCTAAAACTCGGTCGTTATGACGATACGATATACCGTTCGTTTTCTAGTATGACTAAACTCATCTCAAGGTGATTAGATAAGAAATCAGGCATGAAAAAAATACACCTTAATTTTAAATTAATTATTTTTATTTAATAAGCGCTTTTTCATAATGTTTTCTAGTAAAAAATAAACTAGTTTTTAGTTGATGCTTAACTAGACTTTTTTTCGAATTACCCACGCACTATGGTTGATGGAAGAATTGCCGGAACTTGAAAGTGTTTACACAATAAAAAGAAAGATAAAAAAAAACGTTAATACACTAATTAGCTTGACGGTCATAGTTCACCCAGTATTTGTTCCAATAAGCTAATGGCCATTAGGCGCCTAAGACTGATTGGTCTTACTGACCTTTCTCTTTTTACTGAATAAATAAATAGCATAATAAATTAATAACACGATCAAACAATATTTGGAAGGGGACACTACTGAAATTACGTCGATAAAGGTCATAGAGGTGACATTCTGTGTCGTAAACTGACTTAAAGCCAAACTCAATGTGGGTAGTAAAATAGTAAATAAGCATCCTATTTCGCAAATATTGTCATACAAGTTTGCAGCTTTTAATTGAGTATTAGTGTACCCAAATGTGCTAATGCGATTACGGTTGGGGTTAATCAACGATAGTGCCACCGGGCGTTAACGTCGCGTCGTCGGTGCAATTTTGAATGAGTATCGATCCAGTTATTTTAGATCACACGGACTCCGATTAATGCTTTAATCCTCGATTATGGTTCGAGTTAATCAACGATAGTGCCGCTGGGCGTTAGTGTCGCTTCGGTTTAATATTGAATGAGTATCGATCCAGTTATTTTAGAACACACGGATTCGTAGGTTGTCTTACCAAGGGGTGGTATTACCCAGTAACTGGGCTGTGGAGACCAGATAGGCAGTCGCTCCACGTAAAATATTTGTATTAAGCTGTGTCTGGTTAGACTGAAGGCTGACCCCAACATAATTATTAGGAAAAGGCTAGCGAGATGGATGTGCTCGTAGATATAAAATGTTAATAATTGACTTATTTTAACAGTTATTTCTGCATTACACGTCACGATGAGAGATTTGAATTTGACGTCATTCATTGGCAACTAATTGATTAATAAATATTCTATCATCTGTCCCATGAATTAAGTCATCAGAATTTCTACTAAGTGTAGAAGGATGTTATTCTACATAATTACAGGTTTAAATGAAAAAATTACATATTCGGAACAAATGATAATTTATTGCATGAAATTCTTATACCCAATGAATTAATCTTTTGTTTATCGAATATTCTTCTACGGCCATCTAGCTAAGAAACGTCATCCGTATTAATTAGCTTTAGTAATTCTGATTTAATACACAGAATATCATCGTTTTTAGGAAAATACAGTAAGACAATTATTGGGTTCCGCAATAAGAGCTGGCCACCATCTTTTTGTCATTTCGAAATTCAAAACGTCAATTTGAAAAAAAAAACAGCTAGATTTACATCCTGACCTTTTTTCTCTGTAACCATTTGCAAACTGCATGAAAATCAACATAACGGTTTGTGCGAGACCAACAAACAGAATTGGCTCATTATCCGAACACCATTGTATAAAAACCACGTGATTTCGTTGTTATCACGCATTGGTATTTATTTATTCCCAATTCGCTTTGCAGTGGTACCTGGGGCAACGGACAATGAACTTACGAAATCAAAAAACAAATTTACGTTTGAATCTATGAGGATTCAGCTGTTTCTTTCTGGGTCATTTTAGAACAGAACTTTTTGCTTGAAAATACTTGCAAAAGTTTTATAAGCCAAAAAAATAATTGAGTATCTGTACCAAAAACGTTGTTGGTAATTTTATTATTAATTTATAAAAAAAATGAAGTATCTCTAACAATAATTATTAATAGAAAACTGTTTTTGGTCATTCAATTTGTGGTAGGTTATTTTTTTTATCATTTTATTCCTTATTATGATGATCCATTTATAAATAAGTACATCCCATCTGTCATTACAACAGAAGGATAAAAGCAAAAATGTACGGCTTTCCTCATCAAATTAAGGATATCACAAATTGACCGACCAGTCACATGTTTCCTTGCGTGTTCCAAGTTCCGAAACATCACGCGTGCCAATAAACGTGATTATATTGCAGCAATATCTGCAATACACAAGCAATATTTACATTATATTGAGGGAGACAAAGTTTAATTTCATTTGTATAATGTGTGATGCTGTTCTAAAACTGGCAACTACAGTCTGTCGGGTGAAAGTTTGTTGACCCTCGACTTGTGACGTCATTCGCTGTCACGTGGTAGCTTCGCATTGTTGAAGGAACACCGTTATGTACAGAGCGTAAATTACGTTCTGTATAATATGTGTCATTCTCAGGTGAATCATGCGAAATGCAATTCGAATTACAGTAACTTTCTGTGTTCGAATTATGAAAACATTGTTTGTAAGTACATAGTTTGATTAAGCCATCTTTTTGAATTCGAAATTAGAAGATAAAAAAACTCGTTATAGGTCTGCCTCGAACCAATAATATTCGAATATCAACATTAAATAGATAGTAATTTGGTAGGTTGATCGAGTTCCATAGACACTATTGGTGTTAACTAAGCTTACAATTTCAAAACGTAGTACTTAGGTACAGACCGTACTACGTTTTAACATTACTTATACCTTGTTTACCTACCTCGTTATTACAACAAACAGCAATATACAGTAGCTTTAATAGAGAAAGGCAACCTTTCAATTTTCAGTTGTTATTAAGCCATTATTTTAATATGCCAATTTAATCCAATAAGCTCTCTGTATTTTTTAAACCTACGTACCTACCTACTACAGCCTTTCACCTGAAAATATATAAAAAAAATCTGCTTGTAACTTATGAAGCTAGGACAATAGACGTAATTTAAACTTGCTGCAAGTAAAGTCAAGTGGAATAAGAAGTAATTATCCAAAAAAAAAAGCGATTTTGTCGTCTTGCCTTTGAGACGGCAAAAGCCTATTCCGTAAATGCAAGCCAGGAAACTGAAAACTATATTCAAAACAAAATAAAATGACAATCAATTTAGTAAAAGATTATCACTTTTCAAAGTGGCTACTATAAACATATTCGTGCTTGTAACTGTACATATCGAACGTTGGCGACTAAGAAAACAAGTCCCGAGTCACATTGCATACAATGTGTCAAAAAATGTTTTGAATGGGGTTTACCGCTCGCTGAAAAATTAATGAAAATAACAACCTTTTTGTATTTATAGTTTCAAGGAAAATGGGTTACGTATAACGTTTAAATATCGTCGTTATTTCATTGTCATTTTTAGGTAATTTTTTTGGAATTACTATAGGAACCATTTTCAGCCAGTATTTTAATTTGTAAAGTAATATTGGAGCCAATTATTTAAAGTGTGCAAAAGACAAAAATATATTATCATAAGCCTACCGACATCCGTTTAATCACTATGCTGAAAATAGACACAAAAAAAAACAAGTCTGAATCTAAGCTAAAGACTAAACAGACATGCCCACACAATCGGTGCGATAAAGCGGTGTCAAGAAACTAGACCGTACAGACGCGTGTAAATCTGCGATGTCTAGACAGTACTTTTATCAGTGACAACTGCATTCAATCAGCAACCTTAGTGTAGGGATTACAATAATTTTGGCAGACTTGTCAGTAGTCATCCTCTAGGCCGTAGCAAAAAAAATAAAGTTTATTGTGTCTCTGGTTACATTTACAAATGTGAATGAAACAGACCCAGTAAGTAATTAATGATACTTGTGTTAGGGTTGTTTCGCTCTTTCCCATAATGAGTTGTTACCAATTGATTGCTACGACCAAAAAGTTCAACGTGATTTTGACAGCGATGCAAGCGCGGCAAAATCTGTGACAAAACTGCAATGTAACGTGAGTGTCTGCACGCAGTAGGTTCACGTTGC
Organism: Cerastis rubricosa; assembly: GCA_949152445.1. Lineage (NCBI taxonomy): Eukaryota > Metazoa > Arthropoda > Insecta > Lepidoptera > Noctuidae > Cerastis > Cerastis rubricosa. Next base: position 11,193,242 of record OX424547.1, read on the forward strand.
AAGCTGCAAGACTGCAGTCGGAATTATTCTGTGCTAGAACAGCTCGATAGTCTGTCACGTGGGTCTAACACGTGCATCACTGTTTTTTTTTTGGCGTGTTTTTGAACGCGGGCCGCGTAACGTGACTTGCCGCCTTTCAGTATTGTTCAGAAGCTGGGTCATCATCATCATCATCATTTCAGCCCTTTTAACGTCCACTGCTGGACATAGGCCTCCCCCAAGTTTCGCCACATTGACATAACATGGGGGGTTTTGCCATAATCGCCACGCTTGGCAGGCGGGTTGGCGATCGCAGTACGGTTGTTACAAAAGCACAGAGAACGCTGCTGCCCATTCTCTGGCAAGTCCCTTAGTCGCCTCTTACGACACCCACGGGTAGATATGGGAGAAGCTGGGTGTTCAGATATAATTTTTTTATTTGTCGAACTGCAAGCGAAGGTTGCTTGGTAGTGTTCCTTGTTTTATTTTTAATTTCCGCGGGTTACCAAGAAAACGTGAGACGTTGCAAATGTTGTTTTTGTAAACGTTAATTGGATGACGATGAGAGTTGGTGACGTAATTTGTTGACGTTTCTTATTTACTGATAAGGTTATAATGTAAGGCGTTCCACGTCTACGGAATGACTTGGGGTTGCCTTTGGTTTTAATTAGACGATAATTAGTGAGTCTGCGGTATTTTAGGTGGTTATGATTTTTTTTTTACCAAGTTAGAGTTTTGAAGTACGATTTATTTGAGAAATGTTCACCCTTACAAATCTCATCCCACTTTTTCAGAACTATTTGTTATTAAAAAATTGTCCTGTTGATAATTTTATTAGAACGTAGATTAAATTTTTCAACGAAATAAAGGAGATCACCCAGATTGGGCTAATTTCAAAAGCCAACAACCCTGGCACAAACCTTCAGTTCAGAGTGGCCCTTGTCCACGACCACATTCCTAATTTGATTAACATACAAGTTTTTAACATAACATGGACAAACTCTTCTCATAATGTACCTACCTACGGATACGCAGTTTCCCCGACCGGGTCAAGGCACTACCATCCTGTTTAAACACACATGTACCAACGTATATGGTACCTACATACAGCTATATCATGTACGTGTGTGTGCTGAATGGCCAGCCCACACGGCTACCTTTGCCTGACTACCACTTACTTGATAGTTAACTGTGTTATAATAAGACTAGGGTTTCAGTTACCTTGCAGTTATACCTACCTAGTACTTAAGAACACGTGACCTAAAGTAGGTATAGCAGTATTTTCTTAGTTGCATACCTACAGTCTTTTAGATTACAACTAAGTTTACATACATAGGTCTAATTTGGACTGTAAGGTTTGGTATGGGAGATAACTGCGGGCTAAAAACTATAAACGAATTGCGTCTAAATTCCTTTTTTTTAATAGCCTTCTATGTCCCACTGCTGGGCAAAGGCCCCTCTCGTGTCTTTCAAGGTACTTAAGTTACTACTTACTACGGTATATTTTATTATTATTGTGAATTCTGGAAGTTGATCTTTTGACTCCCTTGTAAACGAATACAGGCATTGTTCCATTGTTGTGCGAAGTTTTTTATGCACTGCGCGTGAATGTAAAATATATTCAGTACTCCAGCTATTTATGGGTCATTATGAAACGGACGGGGAATCGCGATCACTTAATCAAACTTATCCATAACCTACTCGTGTTTTGCTGAACTATATAACTAACGATCTTTCTCTATCTTTCCAGGTTCTCACCTTACCCGCCTGCGTGAAGCCAGGCGTATGCAGCGGCTTCAGAGGCTGTCATCACCCGCAACCAGCGATGACAACACCACTGTGTCTGTGACAGTATCCCCGTGCCCCGTCGCCACCGTCGACAAGAGCGCTCAGAACAGGGTCATCCTAGAACTAGCATGGAAGACCATTGCCCTCATGCACAAGAACAGACTCATCCAACAAAAGATCATCGCTTTAAAGAAGGAAACCTCAGAGTTCGTCGCCGCAATTATGAATAACCCTGAAAATAGAAAACGCTACGTTGAAAATATCCGTCTGTATGGACCCACCGCACCAGCGCAACTACAGAAGTTGGAAAATGTTCCACTGAAGCTAGAACCCCAGGTGTAAATCAAATGATTGACATCTAAACACAATGAGTGAATGAATGAATTAGTGAGTTTGTGGCTATTGACTCTGTTCAGTATGAATGAATGAGTGAGTTTGTGGCTATTGACTCTGTTCAGTATGAATGAACGATTGAATGTTACTTAAAGCCTGTTGTTGAGTTTTTAGCGTTTTATCTTTACTTATAGACCTTGTATACTTGTAGTTACTAATGTCTATGAAAGACATTAATTGTGATCAAATTAAGTAAGAAATCGTTGTTAAAAAGTAGTCGTGACTTTCAAAAACTATCAGTTCCTGTCCACGTAGTGTTCTAACATACTTAGAATTGCAAACAGTTATTACTGTGTTCTCAGGAATAGTATTCAATTACCGTTTACCAATCCAGCAATAAACGTTTTAAAAAAAAATGCAGTGTCTTAAGTAAAAAAGTTGTGGCTAAGGATAACTTCTTGTTGTTATTTGAAGTAAGCTATAAAGAGGTTGTAAGTAAGAGGCTGTTATTGATAAGGTAGTTATCTTCGTACCAATTGTGATTCTGAGGAACATCGGGCCGTTACGGTTTTATAGAAAATGGTATGGCGTACTATTTGCGCGGGACCGGTGTGCTAGGGTAAAATGATGTTAAAGGGTTATTTAAAGAAAAGTAGTGACGTTTTAATTGGAGCTTTTTTTGTTTGATGCCAGTTAAAGCACGTGATGGTTCAAGCGTAAGGTGAAAGGATAAATGTTGTTTTTAGAGGCACAAAATTCTCAAAGTGTAATCAGATTTTCTTTAAATGAATGAATGTTTTCTGCATATATTCCAAAAAGAAAACATGTAGTTTTCCCTACATTGATGTAGTTATTTCGAAATAAGTATCTGATCTTAGATGCCGATTACTGATTAATTATTTATAGGTTCAAAAAATAATTTGGTACGAAGAAGTCGAAAAGATTGGTTATCAAAAAATACTCTTAGCACGTAAATTAAGTTAGAGTTTATTTTAGTTTTTAATTAATTTCTACAAAAACACCCTTTGTATTCGTTAAGCAGACACTGAGGACGAGCCGTTTATAAACGTTACATATACAATATGGCTAAGAAGAATTATTCTTGTCACTGTCAAGCCACAAGATAAAACTTTCTTAGTCAAAACACATGCAACATTTATAAATCTTGGCCTATGTTAACTGAACCAAGGGAAACAAAAGACAACTTTTTGAGAAGCTCATGCATTAGAAACTATGTTCTCATTAATATGCACTTAATATTTATGACAGCTCATTAAATTTAGATTATAATTTTGTAATTACGTTCTAGTAATCAAAAACCACCGAATTGTGGATGTCCTATGTGTGAAAATCTCAGAAAGAACACCGTAATATCTAAAAATCATCGTTAATTTGAGCTTCTCAAAAGTGCAAAGTGAAAACAAAGCTTGCACTGCTAACCTAAAGTATAATCTTGAAATCTGTATCACTTCTCGGGGCCATTATCCTGTAAGAAATGTACAAACTCATGCCACTGCCATCTAGCGGGATAATTCAAAACAAATGATGTTCCTAAATCCCTTGGTTTATTTAACAGTGTAAAGAAGAATTAACATAGATTGCATTTAATAGAAATTAGTATTTAATGAAGAATGCACAGATCTACCAATCACTGTGTTCATTCAAATGTAAGTAAGTATTTATACTGATTTCAGTATATGATCACAAAAAAACATTACTATAAGTATTAAAAGCGAAATCTTTTTTATATTTGTATAAGTTGATGGTTTTCTTTAGGTTTGTTACTTGAAAGACTTCGCACTTTATTATGACTCGTAAAGAACTTTATATAAAGTTCACATTTCAATAGTTTACGGTGACTTGAGTTGGAGTTAGTGGAGTTGGTTTCGAGTTCGTGTATTGTGTGAAGACTTATACATAAGTGTTGTAGATGGTAAGGATTAAAAATAACAAGGGAGTGCGAAATTCTAAAATGTGAATCCTTTGTATAAAGTATTATTGTTTGATTGACATTAAGCTATTATTTTTAATTTATTGCACAAGGCTCCTTATGTGCATGTTAAATGTACCTACGCTTCAAAATCTTGGCTTTTTTGTGGTTTACTTAGATCATAAGTCAATTTTGAAAAATACACTAGTCTCTCGAATTTTCTTTCGTTTCATTTTTGACCCTAAATAACACGGAAGTAAGCATTTGTCTGAAACAAAGGCTGCTCTGATAAATTGATAATCCAAACCTAACCTCCAAGATATAACTTAGGTACAAACGCCAGCAGATCAAGCTATCCTAAACTGACAGATTTTCCCAATCAACCTTGAACGTTATTCTTTAGTAGTAAAGTTGAAATCTATTAAATAAATTACCGGCCGACCGATTATTAACTGAAGGTGACTGTATAAGCTATAAGGATAGACTGTGAGAAGGATGATATGGAAATTACACGCCACCGCCGCCGCCGACCCCAAATAAATTGGGGTAAAGGCAAGAGAAAGTGACTACCTAAGAAGTGCGATGAAACATCAATCGAATACCAATACTAATCATAAAGTTGAAAAATTGAAAAATTCTTGGAGTGTTGGATAGCCCATTTATTTGAGGGCTATAGGCTATAACATCTCGCTACGACTAATAAGGGAGGTGCAGATGCCGTTGCGCGGGTCAGCTAGTGTACTTATACAAGTCTGGAGTCACCAACAACTAAATAAGTTAAATCGAATATGTTCTTATCTACCGGCAACCTACCTAACCATGTGCCGTCTAATCCAAGAAGTGACGTAAACGGCTAAGTAGGCACTATATAGCGGCCTTAATAGCCTGTTAACCATAGATCGCATGTGCATAAGTATACCTAAGTAAGTACTAAGAGCTCACTAAGCTGCTAACGGGACCTCCCAGCTCATCGATCGTACAGTTAACGCCTTAATGTTTTATGAGAGTGAAAGTACCGCTTAGCAACTTGATATTTGGAAAAGAGAATAATGGGTAGGTACCTTTGCCAAGGTAGATGTAGACCATCTTCGTAACGGTCTCGAGGATTTTTCTTGGCTGTATGCTTCATAGAATCGCGGTGCTGCTACTTACATATTTTGACGGGAAGATCGGATGTTTTCTAAAAATGGCGTATCGATTATGAGCCGCTTTCGTTGGAAATTTGGAATAAATAAAAAGATGTCAATTAAAAAATATCTCTATTTATTTAACATAAAATATAAATTAATCGCGTCTAATTTACTTGAATAGGTAGGTACTTTTTTCGTGTTGTATGTTCTCGCATGTTCTTTTTTCTATACTGTAAAGCGATTTATCAAAAAACAACGAACGCGAAAAACTAGCTGACAAAATTTAAACGCCATCTAGCGACGAGTAGTTTATTTAAATCGTTTTGTTCAAAGTGAATTACTGCCGTCTAGTGTGGAATAGCTAAATTTATTGATGCAGCGGCATCTAAGAGTAAAGTTATGTAACGCTAAGCAAGTACTATTTCCTTACTAGTTTCACCATGCTTCTACTAGATGGCGCTTTTAAATATTCTTGTTTTGAACCCTTAATTAGTGGGTCTGTCTACCGCCGCGCCGCACGTCAGTGCACGAAACAGCTCATCATTGGCTTCTTTTTGATACCTACGTTGGGGCCGTGACCGGATTTGTGATGCCGGTCGTATTTTAATGTTGGTTCTTCTAGTTTTATTAATATTTTTATGGTTTTTAAAACGAAAGGAAATAAAAGCCAGTTGACAGATTCACCAAAAAGCATAGAGTATCGTTTTTATTATTTTTTACAATACTGATGGAGCATGGTCCATAGACAAAATTATTCTATAATGGTAGGTCTACATTAAGTAAATCACACATTCAATTTGCAACATCCTCCACAGCCCGAAAAGATATGCATTTAACAAAATGTTACAAACAAATTCAAAGGGACCACAGCCTTAGACTATAAAAAAAAATACAATCGTCACATTCTAATAATTAATAAGAGGTGCAAGTATGTATTACTCAACTTAAACATTTCTATCTTTCATACTTGACTTGTGACACAGATTGACCAATAATAAAGAATTTATCATAAATTGAAATTACAATTTGAAATACATAATCACTTCAGAATAATAAATGTTATACAACTGACGCAAAATGGATATTATCAACCAAAAGCTCAATCTATAAGTAATAAGTACACAGCACAACAATTAAACTTGAATGTTGCCTAATTATAACCCAGATGACCTAGGTGCTTAATTACTAACTTAACTAGTTATACCATGGTTTTAGAAATATGGGTTCAGTGTACACACACAACCAAAAAAGAAAAAAAATAAACATTATAATTATAAGCAAATTTAAAATGGAATTGCTCGACATGAGAGAACCTGTGAACAGAGAAATAGGATTATTACTTACAAAATATACTTACTAGGCATTTTCACAGTTCGACCACAACGAGTTGTCTTTGCTGAAGTCTGACCTGTCTCTGTCTTGGAAACGTTCTCTGTCTCGCCTGCACTATCAGCATCCGTTGTTGGTAGATTATCAGAAACCTCTCCTGATGACTGCTGACTATTCTTCAGTTGATCAATTTCTTCTTTAGTAGACATTTCCAATGGATACAACCTTTGGAAGGGTCGAATTTTAAAACCTGATGATGTTTTTACTTTTGCAGTTCTATAATTACCATCCTTGCCTATAAATACCTCTTTAATTATACCTAAGGGCCACTTTATTCTCCTTTCTTCAGTTTCAATTAATACCATGTCTCCAATATTTAAATTAATTGTATTGTCCTTCCCTCTTTGAACTAAAGCTGTCAGATATTCATTTTTAAATCTTTGCTTGAAGTCTTTCCTTAGTTTCAGCAGGTACGTTAGTCTCGAGTTCATAGAATTCGCATCAGCTGTGTCGAGGTCAGTGACATCTGAGTGAGGAATACATTGTAAAAAACAAGCTGGGGTCAATGGTTCTAGGCAAGTATTCTTGTCATCTTGTACATAAGTGAGTGGACGTTGATTCATTACTGCTTCACATTCGCATAAGATTGTTTCAAGTTCTTCATAGTTAACACGTGATTGTCCTAGTATCCTTTTTAGTAAATCTTTCATTATGCGGATAAGACGCTCAAAGAAACCACCCCACCAAGCTGCTGTTGGTGCATTCATCTTCCACTGAATATGGTCAATTGTTGACTGCTTCTGTACTTCTTCCCAGTCTATTTCTGCTAGTCTGTTTTTAGTACCATGGAAGTTGGTACCATTATCACAAATGAACTGCCGAACCCGTCCTCTCCATGCAATAAATCGTCGTAAGGTGAGCATAAATGCTTCAGTCGATAGTGACTTCGTTAATTCTAAATGTACACAACGATAAACAGCACATGTAAATAAAACCACCCAACATTTCTCCTCCTCTCGTAAAAATAGGGGTCCCGCAAGATCTACGCCACTAACTTGAAATGGAGCTGTACATTGAACCCTCTCACTTGGCAATGGAGCAGTAGTTACTTGTGCTGGTTTTGATCTGAATCTAGCACATACTGTGCATGTAGCTATAACTGATTTTGCCAGACGTCGAATACCAATAATCCAAAATCGTCTTCGTATGTCTGCGGTCAGCTGATTTGCACCTGCATGCTGTAATTCTCTGTGCCGTTGTTCTACCAATCTTCTTACTATAATATTCTTTGCCGGCAGCAATGCTGGAGATTTAGTAGATTCTGGAAAATCTGATAATAAAAGTTTTGTTTTAACCCTTAATAAACCATCTTCATCAAGGTGAGTATTCAAACTTCCTTTCTGCTTTATAATGTATTCTTCTTCACTTCTTTGTATAAGCTTTACAATTTTCTTTTCTGCCTCTTCATATTCTACTACTGATATTTCTCCATTCTTCTTGACTTTCGCAGATTGCATGTTATTTATAAATATCAACATCCATGCCATCATCCTTACTATTTGACTATATTTAGAGAAATAATATAACCTTGCCAGTCCTTCCTTTACGCATATGTCTGCATTGCACGCTGTCTTAGTCTTTTGTAGTTCTTTGCATGCTTCCTTGCCATCAATGTGAATTGAAGAATTTGGCCATTCTGCTCTGGGTAACTTCAACCACGCCGGCCCTTCCCACCAGCGAAGAGAAACCAGCTGCTCAGCATTGCAGCCTCTTGATGCCACATCTGCCCAGTTCAGTTTTCCTGGAATGTGATGCCAACATGATATTTTCGTATTTTCTCTTATTTCTTTTACCCTATTGTGTACATACACATTCCAAGGTAAGTTTTTAGTTATCCAATAATATGCCACACATGAATCAGTCCAACAGTATTCCTCTATCTCTTTTATGCCAAGACTCTTTTTGACTTCTGCTAATAATCTCGAACCTATAAGTGTTGCTGTTAACTCGAGTCTAGGAATAGAAGCTTTTCCAGGTGGTGCAACTCTAGATTTTGCTGACAACATTCGAACACTAACATTACCTTCTTTTTCAGATCGTAGAAGTACACAAGCGCCATATGCCAGTTTACTAGCATCACAGAATAGGTGTAAGCTTAATGTACTTTCTGCCATTGTATAGTTGGTAAGTCGTCGTGGGATTTTGCATTCACCTAGAAATGACACGTGTTTATACCACTTACGAAATTCAGCCTCTAGGTCATCTGGTAGCTTTTCGTCCCATGTGAGACCACGTCGCCATGTCTCCTGCATTATTAACCTAGGTAGGAGTGTAACGGGACAAATGAAACCTATTGGAATATTCTTTGTATTAGTGACATAAGATCTTTTTTCGTCATCTCACCGAGTTCCGAATAATCGGGTAAGTTATTTAGATTGCAACTAAGTTCATCAGTTTCTGTATTCCACATTAACCCAAGGATAGACACTACTTTACTACTTGTCTCATTTATTCCATTAGGTGAAGTAGCCCACTGTCTTAAGTCGAACTTAGCCTGCCTCATAATGTCTTTTGCCTCAGTTATGAATTTATTTACTTCTTCTTTGGAATCCATGCTTGTAATGCAATTGTCAACATAAAAAGATTTAGCTAGTATCTCTGCCGTTTCTTTTTCTTTACCTGTGACCTGGCTCAAATGATGCGCTATAGTTGCAGACAGTAAGAAGGGACTAGAGGTTAGACCAAATACTACGCGGCAGTGTCTATACTCGACCATGTCTGCCTGAGACTCATCTTGCCACCATAAAAACCTTAAATAATCTCTGTCTGATGGTTTAACAGATACCTGTAGAAAGGCTTTGGCAATATCAGCTGAAATACCTATCACACCTTTTCGAAACCCTGTTAATAAGTGTGGTATTTTATCTAAAAAGTTTACCCCTTTATTGAGATAGGAATTGAGTGACCTACTGTTTTTGTCACACGCAGACGCATCATATACTGGTCTTAGCTTCGTCGTCATGCTTGAGTCCTTTGATACACCACGATGAGGTAAGTAATGCGTGCCTTGTTTCCGGCTCTGTGCCTCTGGTACTCTCTCTACTATGCCCTCTGTCTCCCAGCTACATATAATGTTATGATATTCATAAAACTTACCGGTAGACATTAGGCGCTTGGTTGTTGCTCTCAAGCGCTTCTCGGCTAAATCTCTGTTGCTTAGTAGTTCCTCATGTCCCACCTTCAGGGGTAGGGACACCTCATATCTCCCATCTACATTGGTGTTGACGCTTTCCTCGAATGCCATCACTGCCTCAGCTTCAGCCTGAATCTTAGATTTGTTCTCCACAGGATCCCTGATGCCGAGCAATTCCAGTGACCAAAACCCTGAAATATCTGATGAACAAAATAAAGTATTTGTAGAATTATTAATAGAATTTTTGACTTTACCCTGTAACACCCAACCAATTTTGGTTTTGATAGCAATCAACCCATCTTTCAAAACAACCATGGTGTCTGTCATTATGTAGCCTGAATAATCTGCACCAATTAACAATGAAATTTCAGTACAATCATTATCTGCCAATACAATATTATTTTTACATAACAACCTTGTCAAATTTGTATCACTATTATTATACTTAGGTAAATTATTACAAATATATTCATCTTCGCTAACATTTTATATATAAGACAAAATATCCATTTGTACAGTAAAAACAGTGATATTCACAACATAAACACTCGAAATAAGCATAAACTACGTGCTCCCTTTCACCGGCTTCATAAAGTTCATAATTCATTCGTAGGGCTTGGTATAACCTTTTACAACAAGCTACCATCTTCCTTTTTAGACTTGCCATTTAATGCGTTTAAAGCTAAAGTAAAATTTAACCTTTGTTCAAAGGCCTACTATTCCATTAACGACTATTTAAACGATAAGAATAGTTGGTCGCTGGGTTGAACTCAAGACAATGTTTGTGTTCTTTCTCCAAACTAGCTTACTGATTGTTATATAACTTCATGCATAGATTTTCTACTTTTTTTTTTTTATTTATTTTACTTTTTTTTTATTTATTTTTTTTCGTCTGTATGCACGTGTAAGCGGGCACGCCCTTTATGCTTTAATAATCTTGTTTTTTTTTTTTTTTTTAATATTTTATTATTGGTGTGTGCTAGCTGACATGTGACATTAATTAGATTCTTTGTTTATATGAACTTGAACACTATTGTGTAGAATCTGGTTCTTCTAACCTAACAGACAGATGTGTTGCTGGGGAGTTTGTTCCGCCACTTCTTCTTCCCAGCTAAAACACTAGGAAGTGGCGAAGGGCGGGCGTTTTGGGGGACTGTCTCTTGTAATGTTGACGTTCAAAAAGTGCTGATTATCAGCCTAATTTGAATAAATGACTTGATTTTGATTTTTTTTGAAATTAATGGTTGATCTAAAGCAGCTAACTCCATGCTAAATGATTTATCAGAACTCTGAACAGATATTTTTATAAATATTGTGGACCGTTGACCTTACTTGAACTCCACTGAACAGGCAATGAGTGAGAGTTTCTCTACCTGCCTCCTTGAGACCTAGTTTCTGTGCAACATCCTTCCTCAAATAGGACCTCTGTGACCCATTGTCCACCAGGGCACGCACCATCATCTCCTTGTCTTCGTTTACTATTCTCACCATGGTGGTTTGCAACAGTGTCACAGTACTCCCCTGAGCGGCAAAGTTGCTGGCTGTTGAACTCTCAGTAGTCTCAGAGTCCTTTTTCTTTGTATTTTCTGAAGTTCCTGGGCATAGAGTGACAGAGTGCCTTTTCTTGCAAATAAAACATTGTACAAAACTCTTGCACACTTTTGCATTGTGCCCAATTTTTAAACAATTTAAGCAAGCCTTCTTTTTCTTGATATGATCTCTCCGCTGTTCTAGACTCAGTTTTGTTAGTTTATAGCACTCAATACTTGAATGATTCTTATCACACCAAAGACATGTCACTTGTTTCTTAGTTTCGCTTGCCCCTGCTGTTGTTGTTGTTGCGGCTACCAATGCTGCTGCTGTGGACTCCTTCACTGGTGTGTGTTTTTGATCCTGAGAGAATGCTGTTGTAGCTAATTGAATTCTCTGCTCGCTTTCAACTTCCTTCTTCAGAAACTCCAACAATGACTGGAGTTCATTCTTCATTGCAGCTGGTCTTGCTCGTTCCCAAGCCTTCAGTGTTTCTAAAGGAATAGCGGATTCAACCATTGGCAGAATAAATGACGAGTATCCCTCTTGCGTTACACCGAGTATTTCTAATGCTCTGAGCTGGGTACTGATTTGGTCATACAGGTAAGTCAAACTGTTGCTGTTGCTGTCTTTGTGTAATATCATGGTGAGTAGCTCTCGAACGTAAACTTGTATGAGAAGATCATTGCGTGCATATCTTTCTTTGAGATCTGCTATTGCCTGCTGGTAGCTTTTGCTGGTGGCTGGGTAGCTGTCGATGAATCTACTAACTTCTGTGCCAGGTATCATGGACTGTCTTAAATACTGCAACTTGTCATTTTCGTTCATCATTTGATCCAAGTGAATCTTCTCAAATTGAGCCCAAAATGGCAGCCAGCTCTTCAAATTACCATCGAACTTTATGTGTTCCAGCCTTGGTAACTTATAATTTCTTTCCTCTTGTTTAGAAACTCCCACCTGTGGCTTTTTCCTAGCGTTCTGTATTGTAAGCCATCGTAATTTGTAAGTAGCTACATCATCCAACTCTTTTTCCAACTCGGCGTCGTCGCCATCTTTGTCGAGAAGGAATTTCTCTATTTCGCTGTCTAATACAGCCAACTTTGTAGCGAGTTCTTCCAGGAGAATGAATTGTGCCTCACCTTCGGGGGTGAACGCGTCGCTTGCCTCCAGCAAATTGGCGATTCTAGTGAACTGCGCCCTCGTAGCTCGCCGGCTCTTCTTGGACATATTCATTTTTGGAATATAGCCAAAAAACCATCCGCCCTCTCGATATATACCTTCACGGTCGCCAGATGACCGGATTTGTGATGCCGGTCGTATTTTAATGTTGGTTCTTCTAGTTTTATTAATATTTTTATGGTTTTTAAAACGAAAAGAAATAAAAGCCAGTTGACAGATTCACCAAAAAGCATAGAGTATCGTTTTTATTATTTTTTACAATACTGATGGAGCATGGTCCATAGACAAAATTATTCTATAATGGTAGGTCTACATTAAGTAAATCACACATTCAATTTGCAACAGGCCGTCTTCCAGTTTTAGGGGATGCAGATTAAAACAAGTATTTTATATGGAGGGCAACTGTCTGACCTCCACTTACCTACCAATTAGGTACTGGGTAATACGATATCCCTTGGTAAGACTTCTTATTAGTATTATTTCCAGCTTCTGAACTAAAACATACATAACAACACGTCGTAATCCCCGAAGGGTTAGGGAAAGCTGCACCTAAAAGTCCTACCTACCTACGCCAACCAATAACACTGCCCGACCGGGTAATCGAACCCACGATGTTATGCTCAGCAGCAGCGCTTTGGACCACACACGGCTTGAACACCAATCCACATCTCTCCACTCGCCATGTGATTGGTGAATCGCGGCACAGCTCGTCTCCGCTCCGCCTCAGTGGAACCGCAGCCTCAGTCTACCCGTAACAACTCTCAAAGATCTACATGTCAGCTAAATAGAGATAAAGAGATCAAGGGTTATTTAGGATAATTTCGCATTATTGATTAAAATAAGAAGTCTGTTGAAGTTTTATACAGATAACAAGTCTAATCTACATTTGTTGCTGATCATAATGTAAATCATCACGCCTCTTATTCACGAAGGGTTATTAATATAATAGGTTTGATTTCCCCATCATCATCATCATTTCAGCCGGAAGACGTCCACTGCTGGACATAGGCCTCCGCCGAGTGTCACTACATTGACATAAGGGGTTTTGCCATAATCGCCACATTTGGCAGGTGGGTTGGCGATCGCAGTACGGTTGTTACAAAAGCACAGAGAACGCTGCTGCCCATTCTTTGGCAAGACCCTTAGTCGCCTCTTACGACACCCACGGGAAGATATGGGATGGTGCTGATTTGTTGATGATGCATGATTTACCCATAAGTACCCAAAAAACCCCAACATTTTATGTTTAAGTCCCATATAATAGGGGCTGAGCCTATTCCTATCAACAGTGCACAAATTCGAATCCGGGCTGCTACTGAGTAATACTATAAGGAAAAACCAATAACACTTTACCCAACCGGGGAATCGATCATAAGACCTTCTTCTTAGCGTGTCGATGGCAATCTACATTGTGTCAGCCCAGAACTGACCCACTAGTTTGGCGCCCTCTGTAGCGTCCATTAGTTCCTGTGATGAACAAACAGCTGGCCCCCTATTCACAAACGCTCGGATTCGATTTCAATCCGATAAGTCGTATGTCTATCTCGTTTTGGCATTACGAAAGCGAGCGAGATACATACGAGAGAAACATACGACTTTCCGATTCGAAATGGAATCCGAGCGTTTGTGAATACGGGGGATGGACACGATACGGAGTGCAAGAAAGGAGCCTTCCCGAGCGACGTATCTACTGAGGCACTATAAGTCCAGCGCAACCTGGGCATCCAGCGAGTCCCACGCTGACTGGCTAATCCTTTCCCCACAATGGTAATCCAAAGTCCACTTATAAAACAGGCTTTGTGCGAAGTCTCGGTCAAGATCGAAGGGTTCTCACAAGATAAATCAGAAGTCCTTTCTGATCACTCCCGCTAAACTCACTGCGACATTATTTGCGTCCAAGAGACCCACCGAAATGAAAACCAAAGTCGGCCCCACATCGATGGATGGACTTACGCTTATCGCCAAGATCTCATCAAGATTAAGATCGAGATTCTTTATCTGCATGAAATATGGTACATTATGGCCTTATAAATAAAAACGTTTCACATATTTCGCCGACTTATTTCAGCAAGCAAACTTAAAATTAAATTAAAATACCTAGCAAAATGTAGTCGTCATTTAGGTATCAAACTTCTAGACCTAGTTACAACAAAACATTAAATTTTATCTGTTACCTACCCGAAGCACGGTAACGCAGTATTTGCTGCTCCCGGCGTAGGTAAGCATAATAGGTACAATCCACAAAGTGCTCAATCTTGTCCTCACCTCGCCACTGACCTCATGTGACCACCAGCTAGACCTATATATACAGTAGATATTTGGTGATTGTTGTACATGCTGTCATTCGCTTGCATGATTTGGAATGTTTTTGTAAAAACAAAACAAGACAACAGAAATGAAATTGAAAAACAATTGAAATCTCATTGACCTGTACAATTTTGGATGGGAATACAAATAGCTAATGATTTTCAATGTCCGTTTTCAGCACAAAATATCTACAAATATATAATAATATAAAATATAATAGGTTAAAAAAAAACATCAGAGGCACCGGCACGAGCGCGCGGTGTAAAACGATACGCTTACGTCGATTTTAAAATTTACATAAAATATATTCCCAACATGAATTTATTCAAATCTATGGATATCTGTTACCAGAACTTGTTGCAAAAAAAAAATACTAAAATTCTATAGGATAATATTAAGTATTGTCTTTTCGCTTTAAAATAGACGCAATTACGTTATTTATTTATTTGGGTATAAGGGTAGAGGAAGACCAAAGAAACGATGGATGGTCTGTGTGAATGGATGTGTGAATGGATGATATGGCTAGGAAGGAGGTATCTCATGAGATGACAAGTAATAGAGAAGTATGGAAGAAGAAGACATGCTGCGGCGACCCCAAATAAATTGGGATAAGGGCAAGAGAATGATGATGACGTTGTGTTTACACGGCGCGCTCGTGATAGGGCCTCCGGATATACTGAACATACTTGGGTAGAGAGGCTCCGATGATGATAATGATCAAGTGATTTATTATACCAGCCTATTACTGTCCCACTGCTGGGCAAAAGCCTCTTCTTATACAGAGAAGGCGCGAGCATTGATCACCACGCTCGGGCTCAAGACGGGCAGTCGGTTTCAGAATTATACTTATTTATTAAGTCCTACAGGTTTCCTCACGGTGTTTTCCTTCACCGATGTCGCAGATAAAACTTAGAGAGTACCTACCTGAAGAATTGAAAAGTCACATTGCGTCGTTGGAGATCCATACCACACTACATTACATACCACGTAAGTTTTTTCGCTGCTCTGACATTTTGATTTTTGATGCCGTTTGCTAGAGAATCGGAAGACACTTTGTTTCAGCCAATCGGAAACAAGCAACATCTCTATCGTATTTGAAGTGAACACAAATTTTGATTCTTGTACATATTTTATTTTTATTTTATATCTATTTGTAGTTTGTAGGTAAATATTGTACATATGAAATATAATAAAAAAAATAGCTTTCTGAATTTTATCTGAATTACGTATCATTGTAATATCAGAAAAAATAAACGAACACTGTCCACTTATCCACAAACATGATTTCAAACTTCCTCATACAAACAACAATCAAAACACATTAAAGGTTCTTTAACCAGTGTATTTTTTTTTTCGCGTTAACGGAAGTCTTTCGCGGGCATAAACAACCGAATCTATTATCAAAATTATAATGAGCATGAGAGGAGAGAAGTTTTATTACTCAGTGACTGTGGTCAATGGGAGCCATTCAAATCATCAGTATCGCTTGGACGGCCTATTCTAACGCTCACGACACGCAAACCCGCGGCAGTTTAAATCATGTAACTAACAAAAAATTTGGACTAATGCATAGTTTTCCTGCATTTGTGGACTATGCACAATAAAAAAACGTGTAAAAAAAATTGTGGAAAATAACAGTTCTGATGTTTTCGGAAAACTTTTTGTGCCGACGTTAGTTGAAATTCTGTTCATTTGTTGTGATTTTTTAATTGTAATGGTTTGGTGAATTTGTAAGTAAACTGATACAAGTATTATGTGATAGTAGTGTAGGTGTTATTTCACATAACAGTTGCAATAAGTACCTATGTTATGTTTTATATGCCTAATGTGAACAGAGATATCGTTGCACAGTTTCTATAAGTTAATTTTTTTAAACAATTAGGCCAGATTGAGCTGAACACATAAATATGAATTAATTAGGAACACTAAGATTCTATAATAAAAAAAACTTAATTTTTCACATTATGCAAACTATTTAAAACTATCTTATCTAAAAACTTTATTTTTCACATTATCCAAACTATTTAAAACTGTCTTATCTTATTAATATGATTCTGAGATAGCTAAATACCTATCAATTAAAAAAAACCGGTATTTTTAATTTAAATTAAAAATACATTCAATCAACGTATATATTATTCTGACATTTATTTTAAAATAAACAACAATTTTATGCAACATCAATTCGTGATCTATGTAAAAAAATTCGTTATACCGACGATGATTAAATAAATATAAAGAAAATAAAAACGACGAGTTTTTTTTTAAAGCTTTAAAATTCTTTGTAGTAAAAATGGTAGATATTGTAACCAATTTCTCGATGGTCATGGAACTCTCTAACAATAAACTTCATACCTCAACTGTTTACGAAAACAAAGGAATAGTACATTGTTACCCCAGGGATAAAAGTAACTTATTTAGCCCCGAGACGGGGTTTGGCCAATAGTTCGAGGGACTAATTAAGTCTTTAACCCGAGGTAAACACTGTGCTTTTCATTACGAATACAAGGAAAGTAAAAATAAAACATGAATTACCCGAAGAAAAAAATTGTATTAATTTCGGATTGCCGCTTTCCCGCCTGTTTTGTTTTTTTTTCTGTGGCCAGCTAGCTATTCAGCCATTATTTTTCATTTTCATCATTGAAAAAATGGTAAATGTTTTGCCCAACTCTATGTTATTTTAAAGAAATTGTTGAAACTAAATTATAATAATGTTATTTAAAAAATTTATATTCTTTAATCAATACTTAACTTTATTTCTATTTTACATCGTGGCTGCATAGAAAGTTGGAACATGGTTCAATAAACTTGTGTAAATAGAACTAGTTTTTTTTAAATTTGATATCTGTCAGTTGAAAGCAATTCTCCCTAGGGATGAAAAGTATTACTTTCATCCCGCTCCTCCCGGTCTGAAGTAGCCTTACTTCAGACCTACTTTCAGAGTATGAGTAATGAAAAAGCTATTATTAAACCGGTAACATAATTTTCATGAATCGGTGAACGTGGGAAAGACATTATGTCTATTAATAAAACAGAATAACAGATCGTATCGTAATACCTGTCATACATATTTGTCTATTGATTCAAAATTTTTATGGTATTGTAATAGATAGTTCAATCAACTCAAATTACCATAGTCCACTGCTGGCCTCTTCTTAGCTGCCCCAATAATACCCTGTCCTCCGCTTTCGGCATCTAGTCTAAGCCAGCCACTTAGGGCATCGAAACCCGGTTTCGGTACCATAGTAAAACCCAGGAAAAAACGAGTTTTTTTACTATAGGACCGATACCGGGTTTCGGATGTCCTACAGCCACTTTTTTAAGATCGTCGATCCATTTAAATAACAGACGTCCAAGTTATACGAATGCGTTATATAAATTATTCGGAGTCCACTCCAGGACAATGAGCTCCACCCGAAATGGTCCTTCGTCAAACATGGCCAACCACTTCCAATAAAGATTGCTAACTCTGCAGCCTGTATCAATAGTTCGGTCCCCCAGTAAATTTTCGGATAGGTAATTTAATTTCAGATCTTATGCCTCAAAGCATAGGGTGTGTAATGTTTGTATACAGTTGAAACAAACACCCCAAAAGTCGGTATTACCCAAGGTCATGTAAAGAATCTATCGCCCATAACCGAACAGCCAATCAAATGAAATCTCATAGCAATCCGTTCCTTAATAAATCAATCAATCAGGAATGTTCGGCTTCAATAGTGACGCCTGCGCACGTGTTCGTACTAAATTGTAAAGTGTCCACGTTGTGCCGTGATTAAACCTTTGACGTCACAGGGGACCGCCATCATGGAATTATGAGTTCGATTGGACATTGATTTTGGGGAAAAATCTGAGAGGTGAAGGACAAAAACAGTACCATCTATACAAATAAATAAAATTGAAGTGTCTGTTCATAATATTAAAATAACCGATTTTTGAATTGAAATGATTTTGAATGTGATTGAAAATTGAATTTGAATGTGTATACGGTATACATACCAGAATAACGTTTTTTGCAAATTTTGTCTGTCTGTTTGTTTGTTCCGGCTAATCTCTGGAACGGATGGACCGATTTTGACGGGACTTTCACTGGCAGATAGCTGATGTAATAAGGAGAAACTAAGGCTACATTTATTTTAGAAAAAAAAAATACAATAATTAAAATAAAAATGTAAAAACGAAAAAAAAAACTAAATAACTTTTTTGTTAAACTCCACGCGGACGAAGACGCGGGCACAGCTAGTATAACATAAAATCACGCCTGTAATCCCCGAAGGCTCAGGCAGAGCTTTACCTTATAGTACACCCAATTTCGCCAGTTATCTGTAAGTCCCATGCCCCATTAGAAAATTCTCGGTAGCAGCCACGGAGTCTGGACCTAAGCCCGGTTGAGGGCAATAGGCTTGGCGCCTATTACATATGGGACTTAAAATACCTAGCAAAATGTGGGTGTACTTGGTGGGTACACCTCTGCCTAACCCATGGGGGATGACAAGAGTTCACATCACGTCTGTAATTTCCGATAGGTTATTAGCAGAGGTCGGAATTAGGTAGAGTTATTTTTGTACTTGCAACAAAATGTTGATATTAATAAGGATATAATCTTCCCTTGCGTGTGCGCATTGTGTGTAAAAGTAAATAACTTTTTTATTTAATAATAAATCATGGTATTTTTCTGCTCTTTAAAATTAATCTTGGGATGAGGCATATCCTATGCACTTTATTCTTTCGCTTTAAGAAATCAGTGCAAGTACACAAATAACTCTACCTAATTCCGACCTTTGGTTATAAGGGTCATTAGGGCTATGTTATGTTGACTGTCTTTCGCAATCCATAGCATACAAAATTCTTCCTTCTTTCCTTAATCTGGAAGCGACAGGGTAGACCGCGAAATACAAATTATCTTACGATTTTAGCAATTTTGCAGGTCAGTGTTAGGTTGTACGTTAAGCCGTTGGTCCCGGCTGTCATTTGTAGATCTTTGACAGTCGTTACGAGTAGTCAGAAGCCAAAAAGTCTGACATCCAGTCTTACCAAGGGGTATCGTATTACCCAGTTACGGGGTTGTGGAGGTCAGATAGGCAGTCGCTTCATGTAAAATACTGGTACTCAGTTGCATCCGGTTAGACTGGAAGCCGACCCAAACATAGTTTGGGAAAAGGCTAGGCAGATGATAATGAGTGTTAGCTTGTAAGTTGATGCAAATGTGATTCGCGGTCGTAACAAATATGGGTTTACCATGTTATAATCATTAAAATCATCAATTAACTCTCTAAATTCATTTAATCCCATTGAATTCACTATTGATTGAAATCATTCGATAGGATTAAATGAACTTAAAGAGGTTGTATTGATGATTTTAATGACTACAATTATGAAAATACATAAGTTTTTGAAGTGAAACTTCTTATGCGATTTCCAACAAGGTTGCGTTAAACGTTTAACGGTACCATGGAGGGGGTATGAAAGCACTGTTGCGTTCAGTTTCACTTCTTCCGCGCGGAGGGACTCCACGCATTATTTTTTATTTAAATAAAGCCGCGAATCATAATTTTGTTTGAAATACAGACTGCCAGATTGACTGGCAAATTGCAAAAAACTAAGGTAAATTTGAATTTCGCGGGTTACTTCCACCTTAAACTTATTCTATGTACCTAAAAAACAAACTAGTTTATTGTTATTAAAAATCTCGTGTTGTTTAATTATAATTTATTAAACCTGGCCAGTTCAAAGCTGTAAAAGCTCTGTGGTCGTTCGAATTGCGTAATATATTTCAACGTACTATCAAAATGTTGTGCAATAGATACCCGCCAACATTAGCTTTAAGGCCGTGTTACTGTTTGTTTTTCAAGTTTTTATGGGTTGGTTTTGAAGCAGTAAAATTCTGAACGGAAGCTTTAATTGCCCTCCAAGTCATATAGGCACTAAATTAGAAACAAGTAGAATCAAAAAGGCAATAAATAGGAGAATTACCCACCTATAATTTTGCAAATTTTGGCCCCAGGTTTGTTTTCGTTGGCTGCCAGACATGCCGGCCCCACGTTGTTTTCCTATACGGTTCTTGTCTTAGAACCAAAAATCAGAAGACATGTGATGTGACATTTGCCAAACCGCACTGGGTCCGCGTGGTGAATTATTATCCATTCCCTCTCATAGAGAGGAGGTCCCAGCTGTGGGAACTTTATAGGCTGATTATGCATGCATGCACTTAAGCAAGATATCTAGCTCCTTGTAAGATATCTTAACACGATATACAAAAACGAAGCACTATGGACCCTGGTAGTTCTTCCAGAATTTGTATAAATGATTGTAAACTCAGTGATGTCTTTATAATTCTAATCTAATTATTAGAATTTTAGAGACATCACTTACGTACTTTGGGAACGACAGACTCACTGAACTGCGTCAAATGTCACGTCCTGCTGTAAAGCTACCTACTACTAACTAACGATATCATTACCAAGACTATTTTTAAATTTCTTGCCTCTAAACTGAATCTGTATGTCAAGGTGCGTGCGTTCATAAAAGGAATGGGCCGCATTCTTCACAGACGATCTTGTATGAAGTTCAATGGTACCATTTACAGTCACGCAACTGACTTCACTTGCTTTAGAATCAGGTTTGATTGATGATATCGTTCATTCATTTAGATTCGTTAGGCTGACAATTTGAAACTGATTCAGACCAGTCATCCAAAACATTTTGTTCTATTCAGGAAAGAGCCTTCTTCTTCCTGTCTTCTTGTCGGTGTCAATTTAATGAGATCGTCTGTACACCTAGTCGGTTGCTCCCGACATAGGTATTCCCCATATGCCTCCGTCCTACTGTGGTCTCCACTCCAGGGGTTTCTTTCCCCATCTTCCACCCAGAAGTGTATTAAAGTAGTGTAGACTACGCATTATCTTAAGTACTTGATTCAATCCATGTCAACACGGCGCGATCGTGTTCCACGCGCGCCTCAAGGATATGTCAGCAAAACGGAAGGGGCCGAGCGGGCTGATGCCTACCAGGGCTGCGGGACTGTTCGAAAGAGATACCGTGGCCCTGGAACACCAAGGGCTAAGGAACATGGAGGGGTTAGTCAGTACAAGTCTGACACTCCCTTCCGCTCCGCCCTGAGCCGGGGGGTCATTTGATGATTTCCCATCCATAAAAAAGGGATCGATTAGTATTTGCATTTATGCTTCCCTTATCCTTCTTTACAAAAAAGGGTATTGTGAGGGTTTTCATGACGGATAGGTATAAAGGCAAATTGAGAGAAGTAGTAAAAAGCATTGGTTGAGTAAATACGGACAAGACAACACAAACAAATGGCAAAAAACGGAACCCCTATGGGTTCCGTTTTTTGCCATTTGTTACACACAGTACACTAATAAATCGGTCTAAGCTAATTCAAGCGAATTCCAAGTGGAAAGATCAACAAACTCAAGAATGCTCAGATTTTATCTTGTGTAACTTGAGCGTTATAATTTTATAACACTTCATTATAATAATAATAAATACTAGAAGATAATCTAGTTCCCACTATATCATATTTCAAGATATCAATGCATTTGTATATTTGTCATACCACATTTTTTATTTTTTTTTTCAATATCTTTTTTTCAAGTTTTGTAGTATTTATAAGCGCTTTTGGTAATCTTTCTCTTGCCCCTATCCCAAAGTATCTGCGGTTGGCGATAATGACCTCTTCTTACAAACTACAGGCAAAACCCTTCCACTAAAGCTATACCTACTATACTACCATGGACAGCCGAGTTCGTCGAGTGGTCCCAAGCGCGATGGTCTAAGTAGAAACCCATTTGTGGCAGTGGCGGTGAGCCTACAAGAAGAGATAAGATGAGGTCAGGAGACAGACGAAGAGCTCAATGCTATCAGACAGCTGATATTGAAAGATAGTCATTGTCATGACTTCTGGATGGATAATGGCATTCTGTTCAAAGGTTCGTAGTAGTTCCAAGGATCTTGGATAAAGAAATTATAAGAAAATCAAAATGGGCACTTCTCAATAAGAAAAACCGGGCAAGTACGAGTCGGACTCGCGCACGAAGGGTTCCGTACCATTATTTATAAAAATGAGCAAGAAATCACTTTTTTGTATGGGAGCCCTCTTAAATATTTGTTTTATTCTGTTTTTAGTATTTGTTGTTATAGCAGCAACAGTAATACATAACCTGTAGAAATTTCAACTGGCTTACTATCACGGTTCATGAGATACAGCCTGGTGACAGACTGACGGACGGACGGACGGACGGACGGATGGACGGACGGACGGACAGACAGCGAAGTCTCAGTAATAGGGTCTCGTTTGACCCTTTGGGTACGGAACCCTAAAAATGAAAGAAGCCAAAGAAAAGATTACTATATCCGAAACTTGGATAAAAGGATTGAAGAAGTAGTTCTTTGCTGTATACCCTGTTTACTAGCGACCAGGAAGGAAGGAAAGCAAGAACGCTACCTGAACCCAGTAGATAAAGAAAGAATCCTACTGCAGACATTACATCTGGATCACATAGGTCTATTTGCAGAAATAAGAAAAGAGTATATCATGGACTGCCTTGTTGGTCTCGCGGTTGCAAGCTCGATTGCTGATCATGTGGCCCTACGTTCGATTCCCAGGTCGAGCTAATTGATATTGGGTTATTCCATCAGGAATTTCTCAGTAGCAGCAACTGAGTCTGGATTTCTGCCCGGTTGGTGGCAATAGGTTCGCCGCCTATTACATGGTCAAATCTGGATGTACTATATTATTAGATACATTTTTTTTTCATTATCAGCCTATAATGTTCCCACGGCTGGGTCACAGGCCTGTAATCCACCACGCGGGCCCAATGCGGTTTGATCTATTAGGTACACCTGTGCCTAATCCTTCAGGGATAAGAAGGGGGGAGGGGGGCATAGTGGGATAGCCCCCCTGATAGGCACAGGTGTACCTAATAGACCAAACCGCATTGGGCCCGCGTGGTGCATTACAGGCCTGTGACCCAGCCATGGGAACATTATATATATTATATTATAGGTTATGTTGGGTTGCACTCCATCTTTCTCACAGTCCATCCATCATTTGTTTTGTCTTTCGTAAAGTTCTATTTTCTGTTGGTGTGTAATCTTAGAACCCTCTCTACATTCGTACTGAAAACTTTCCTGTGGACAATTTCTATAAGATGTGATAGTCAAGATATTTCAGAAAGAGTAGAGATTCTGTATAATTTGCAAAAAAGACAGGCTACGTGAGTTTATTAATAAGTGTACTTTTTCATATGCTGAATCATCTAGTAAAGTTAATGAGGTTTTGGTCAAGGCCGAGTCTAATGTCTACTTAAGTACTGACGCTGTAACATAGAAATATTGTATTGATTTTAAAAGAGTAACCATGGAGTTTCTTGCCGGTTCTTCTATATAGGAAACGACCAACCCGAACCGTGAACCTTTTTGTCGAAGTTTTATAAGTGCCCAAATGTAGGCCTATGTGAAACAAAAATATTTTTATTTTGATTGACTGATATTCTTAGTTGCTGATTAGCTCAAGTCCAGCTCATCATCGAAATCATCAGCGGCTAAGAATATGATACGGTGGACGTTTTGAACAGTTGTCATGACGAATGAGTCTGACTGAGCTGAGGGTCTTGGAATACGAGTATATGATTGTAACATCTATGATATCTTTAAAAAGATTTATCTTTATCTTCAGTTTTCTCAATATTGTATCTACCTATTGAGGCTCGTCCGATTGGAAAGGAGTCAGTATTTTACAGCCATTAATGAATAGTGTGTTTTTTTTTTAATTTTGATAAGTTTTTTTTCTACACATCGTTATAGTCCTAGCAGCAGCATATTTGTTTATGAAATGAAATGTAATCTAAAAACAAAATATAAAAATCTTCTAAAATCTATAAATCTAATAATCTTAAATATATATTATCTTAAATCTTCTACGATTTCGATCAAGCTAGTACCTACAAAAAATTATCCTATCTATGAAAATATCAATAAAAAGAGAAACAGAAAAATAGATGTTGGCTGATTCTCAGACCTACCCGACATGCACACAAAATTTCATACAAATTGGTTCAGCCGCTTCGGAATAGCGCGACACGACAATTTTATTTATTAAATAGATATCTGCATTTTTTTCTCATAGATTTACATAACTGATCGAACCTTACGTCCGTGGAATAAATTCATCTGATAAACAAAAATATAAGTATATACCTAAATTAGTAACGGTCTATCGAACCCCTAAAATGTATACCTATTATTAGACGGAGTATCAATAGCGTTGTTCAAGGATATTTAGTAATTATAGAAAAAACCGGCCAAGTGCTAGTCGGACTCGCACACGAAGAGTTCCGTACAATTATTTATAAAGACGCCCTTATTTTTTTTTTGTTTTTAGTATTTTTTGTTATAGCTGCTACAGAGATACATAATCTGTAGAAATTTCAACTGGCTAACTATCACGGTTCATGAGATATAACAGACGGACGGACGGACGGACGGACGGACGGACGGACGGAGAGCGAAGTCTCAGTAATACGGTCCTTTTTGACCCTTTAGGTACGGAACCCTAAAAATAAAAGCAACACATACCTAATTAATAGCATGTTACAAACCGGTTCAAACAGTAACACAGCTGAACCGAAATCATAACCAGACGGCGTCTGATTCTACGAAATATGTTAGCTCACAAACAGGTCTATATCTCTAAGGGAAATGGAATCCGACCACAAATTATAAACCAACTGTTGTTAAAAGTACTACATTTTAATTAACTTTACCAAATGTGAGAGGACCGAGTTATTATGAGAGGATCTCGAGGTTATATTATAACAGCCACACGTGTCGGTCTTTAAAGTTTTAGGTTAAGCCGCGCTTGCCTAGGTTGGTCCGTGGATGGGTGAACACCCGTTACATACCGAGTTTCTTCCGTGCCTCGGAAAGCACGTGAAGCCGTTGGTCTCAGTTGGCCTTTGTAGATCTTTGACAGTCGGTACAATCAGTTAGTGGCCCGAAATTCGACAACCAGTCTTACCAAGGGGTATCGTATTACCCAATGCTAACTGGGTTGTGGAGTTCAGATAGGCAGTCGCTCCATTTAAAATACTGGTACACAGCTGCATCCGGTTAGACTGGAAGCCGTCCCAAAATAGTTGGGAAAAGGCTAGGCAGATGATGATGGTTTGCAGAAAGTACGAACCTCACACGTTATTTACAATGCCAGTTTGTCTTTATGCACCAAGGTATGGCTCATATACCTTATTTTCATAGTTTTAAAGAATAGTTTTGGTTTTTGTTGTAAAATTAAATACTATGTAGACAAGTTTTTCTTCAATACCACAACGTTGATTGGTCTAACCAGCTCAATCTGTCCGAGGGATATGTAGGGACCAAGGAGATTTGTGACAAGTTCGATTAACTAAACAAATCAATACACAAGGAAGATATTATTATTGTGTATCTCTAGGCTGTCTACAGCCCAAAGCCGTAAGAAAATTCCCAAACAGGTTTAGATGACATCAGCACGCGTTGCATGATCGCCGGAGAAACGGGCTATGTCGACGGAAGAATCAACAAACTGACACATTTTTACTGTCTATTTGTCATTATTTCTATTCTTCCGTAGACAAAACTTGTTTCTAAAGTGGTCATGCTACGCGTGTAGATAAGCCTCCTAAAAGCATTTGACGAATACGCTGAAGTTTATTAGTATTATGTTTCCAAACATTCATTATACCACTGTTTCAAGCAGGCATGCAGCAAGCATTGTTTCTGTCACGGCTCCGGCGCTGCGGGGCTTGGGCGACCCCATGCGAGCTTAATTACACTCTAGGGGTAGGGCAGACAAGACTGCGTGAATTCGGTTTTGCAGCGATTCGTTTCGGTCACAAAATTTTGTAGCACAACATATTGAATTTTTATGACACTATTTTAATTTAATATTGAAAATAACCGGCTATATATAATATTTGTGAACAAATAATATTCCGTAAAATGTTGATTCGGTGAGGTGAAAATATGGCAAATAAATCATTTCATTCAATTTATTTTAATTTTTTCTCATTTTTATCAAATGAAAAAAGTTCAAAAGAGGCCAATAGCAAAAACTTCTTTTGTAAATCGGCGAAATAAGGTTCGGTAAAATAAAACATAATATATGACACATCATACTTCAATGATCTAGAAATATGTCAAATAACGCATTTAGCAAAAGAAACGATAGACAATAGTTTTCGGTAAAATGATATTCGAACAAAAAAAAAATCGGAAATGTGATCGGTTCCCCTTTGAAAATCGTTACAAGTGGTCAGTGGCCCGAAAGTCAGACAGCCAATCTTAAGAAGGGTTATCTTTTATCCAGTACGAACTGGGTTGGGAAGGTCAGATAGGCAGTCGCTCTAAATACAATACTGATATTCAGCCGCATCCGGTTAGACTAGAAGTTGACCCCAAAATCGTTGGGAAACGGCTAGGCAGATGATGGACATCAATGACTCGCTTTTTTTATAAAACTAGCTGTCCGGCGCAACTTCGTTTGCGTCACATTTCCCCCGTTTTCGCAACATTTTTCATTACTGCTCTACTCCTATTAGTTGTAGCGTGATGATATATGGCCTATAGCCTTCCTCGATAAATGGGCTATCTAACACTGAAAGAATTTTTCAAATCGGACCAGTAGTTTCGGAGCCTATTCGATGCAAACAAACAATCAAATCTTTCCTCTTTATAAAATTAAGTTTAGATTTAGATTTAAAACTATGTGTGAATGCTTATGGAAATTTTATGACCCATTTCATTGATCGCATAATTCGAAGGCTTTAGCGCTGATGTCAGTTGGTTATAGTCATCTTATTATCTAATGATTTAAAAATATTTTAAGGAGTTAACGAAGGAATGTCGTTGTTTGTCATAAATTAAATTTTAAATTGATTAAATGACCAAGCAGGCGGGGAAGATAATTATATACAAAGGTTTTATCATTATCATCCAAACGGTCATAAAATTATATAATTTTCCTTATTTTATTATATTATTTGCCGTTACCGAAACTTGAGATCCTACTTAGTATTGAAAATCGGGTTTCGATAAGGTAGAATTAGATATTTGGTTTTATGAACACACTCGCTGTCCCGCGCAACATCGTTTGCGTCACATTTTCCCCGTTTTCGCAACATTTTTCCTTCGTGCTCCACTCCTATTGGTGGTAGCATGATGATATATAGCCTATAGCCTTCCTCGATAAATGGGCTATCTAACACTGACAGATTTTTTCAAATCGGATTAGTAGTTTCGGAGCCTATTCAATGCAAACAAACAATCAAATCTTTCCTCTTTATAATATTAGTTTAGAAGAATTTTAGCACCGCCTTATCAGTTCTATAATCTATAATCTACAATAATATTATAAAGAGGTAAAATTTGTTTGTAAGTTTGTTTGTAGGGGGTAATCTTCGGAACTACTGATCCGATTCCGAAAATTCATTCGCTAACGGTTAGCTGCATTATCCCCGTCATAGGCTACATTTAAAGCGTTCGGTTAATTTCAGTACCTAACGGAGTATGTAAAGGGAGCGACGCCGCGAAAAAAAAAGTTAAATACAAAGAAGAGAAGACCTCGCTACTAACTAATAACTTACTTTTTAATTCTAATTCTTATTTTCTTTTTTCTTTTATTTTTAGTTTTGCTTTGTATCGACTTTTGGTGGTGGGCGTTAATGACTGCGAGTCTGCGATACAGTTTTATACTAATGCAGTTGTTATCGAATACGTTTTTCGTTTTAATAAATTATTAATTATTAATGGTACAAGGCCACTAAAAGTTCTTAATCTGGTTGCGAACGCGCGCATAATGGAAGTGATTTGTATCCATAAAATTTTATCTATTAAGCACAAGCTCATTTTTTTTACTAAAATTTTGAATTACTAGAAATCTATGAAAATGAGGCGGATGTTTGACACATTATATGATGTAGAACAGGATAAAATCGGCACTAAATTATGTAAAACTGATACTTATCGCAAATGATTTAGTTATAGATGATATTTTTTTTCTTTATTTATTTAAAGAGGGTTTTAATCTAGACGGATTATGCCACCCTCATTGTTACAAATCAACTTGTAAACAAAAAATATAAACTAAACAAAAATTCTAAATCACCTTTTTTTTCGGATGGCAAATCATCATTTAACTTCTCCCGCTCTGGGCGGAACGGAAGGAAGTGTCAGACTTGACTGACTAAAACCCATCCATGTTCCTTTAGCCCTTTATGCTCCAGGGCCACGGTATCTCTTTCGAACAATCCCGCAGCCCTGGCAGGAAATCACCTTAAACTACTTCTGCGATTAATGCCACTAGCTCCGAGCCTGTACAACATCCTGTCTGCTTCTGAAGCAGGGCAGCCAGGTAGATGCTATCTAAATAAAATATTGCTGCCCGCTTACCTTGCTATCGGGTCCAAAACTACAAACTATCTTTCAAGCTGGAACCAACCACAAACATTCACAAAACATTGAAATCGTTTGGGTGGTTTTGACGATTAACGTGTGGATAATTTGGTGGTAATTTTCATATTATATGGATTATTCTCAAAATAGGTATGGTGCACTATGTTTTGTTTCAGTACAGTCGCGTTCTTTTGTTATTTTTTTATTTGAGATTTGTTTGCTCTTGGCTCTAGTGTAGATCAGAGATGACAGAGTCAAAGTCGACAATGGAGCGAGTTTTATCAAATTCCAAAAATGTATAAATGTTTTAACTTACAGAATAGCGTTTTCTATTTATGCATTGAGAAGTTTTTAACTAGCAATATAATGGGCTGAAAATGCTGAAACGCAATAGGTCTACGCAAACTGTGAAACATCTAGCCAAGTAAGTATAGGTTAGACGGGCTAACTCAACGTTCGTCCGACTTATGACGACTGGCTGTGTCGACGGCGCGTTCGTGTTCCACGCGCGCCTCAAGGAGATGTCAGCAAATCGGAAGGGGTCCGAGAAGGCCGATGCCTGCCAGGGCTGCGGGACTGATCGAAAGACCATGCATGGGTCATGGATGGGTTTTAGTCAATACAAGTCTGACTGTCTGACATTACCTAGTGGCCAAAAATACGGACCAAGCAGCAAGCAGACTATTCAGAAACCATAACATCATGAAGTGTATTACGTTAAAGGGGAAGCTTTTAGGTTTGCATGAAAGTACCGTCATTAGTTCTACTTTTCCACAGTGTAAGTCCTCAAACATATTCATGTACCACGTGTGTCGTGTAGCCCAACGTGACGAAAAAACACGTGAACCACACCTCTGTAACGTATATAGTTACGTAACAGTTATGTAAAACTTGTGTAATACCCCAAATTATCGAGCTTCTCAAATATTATGTGCTTATAGGAGTCGATTTTGAACGTCGTTATTTTCCAAACCCCGACATACTGATCTACACTTTGGAATGTTCAGTACTTTCAAAAGTTATTATACCTTATAACTGTTGGTTTGGGTTTGATTTTGTCGTCACTCACTGCGTGGTTAAGCCTCTCTATGTTCGTGGGTCAATCTCATCCAGAATATTCCTACCCGCAATTGTATCAATGTCGGACAACCAACACAAAACTTCTCTGCCTAGTCCTTGGACGCTACTCGGTCACAGCTCTACTCCACTTGCTCTTACTGCAGCTTGCTAGGTGGTAGTTGGAGGAGGCATAAAAAATGTCACCATTTTTTTTTTGTTTTTTTTTCTATTTATTTTTTTAATTTTGGCTTCTGGTACGAGCAGAAGGGTCTAATCAGATTCCACTCGCTATTTCATGCTCTTGAAGGTCGCTCGTTTGGGTGGGTAATTTTTGAATTCCGTCCGGTTTAACTTCATTTAGGTAAGTGTTTAGCATAATATCCAAATTCGGATGAAAATTTATATATTTTTCTATGATTTCACATTACTTTTAAGTACATAAACTTGTTGTGAATAGGATAAAATATGTAGGTATGTCCCTACCTATACCTAATTTCTCGATTGATGAAGTTATGTCTGATGTTACTCTATTTATAATGAAATCATTAAAAAATCATTTAATCTTGATCACCACTTTGTTAAACACCAATTCATTTGGAAATTAGTTTAGCTATTAGCGTAAAACGTTTTCTTTTTTAATGTATTCGGTTGCATTGGTATTTAGAACCGTTATCGAGATTTAAGAAAGAAGTAAATAAAAATAACTTGTCATGTTTGTTTGTTTTCGCTATAAAAAAAAACTGTTAGCCATTGCCAAAAAGTATTTTTTTGTAGCAATTAAATAAACTGGGTTCTTGTTCTTTACCCAAACTGGTTGTATCACAAGACCATTGCGATAAAGCTAATTGGTTTTAATTAGTAGATAGTACACAATATTTAATTGCTTCTAAATTGCGCAATATTAATCAAAATGCGTATCTTATGTCAAAGCTTTACTGTCGCATGCTTTAATTTGTTGGTGTCCCCCAAGGCATTTCCCAAGTGTTATAAAGATCGGTGAATTGGAAAAAAATATTGTTATTGCACAACTTGTCGTATGGTTTGCGAGAAAAAAGGCAATGTTAATGATAATGAATATTCATTAGAAGGCCTTAATAGTAGGAGAGTGACAGGTAATTAATAATAAATAAAGGATTTACTAGTGTAAGTGTACATCTATTATCTACATATTTCATAAGATTTTGTAAATAAAAAGAAAAAGTGAGATTGAGAAACAGATCGCACAAAATAGAGAGTTTTGAAAGAAAAGAGTGGCTTCCCACTCTTTTCTTTCAAAACTTTGCTTGGCAGAGGGACTTTTGACAGGCTAGTAAAATGCTGTTTTTTTCGTGTTTTTTAATATACCTAACTATCTACTTTCCGTGTTATAGTATATACTTATAGTC
This sequence comes from Cerastis rubricosa, assembly GCA_949152445.1. Taxonomy (NCBI): domain Eukaryota; kingdom Metazoa; phylum Arthropoda; class Insecta; order Lepidoptera; family Noctuidae; genus Cerastis; species Cerastis rubricosa. Next base: position 11,224,823 of record OX424547.1, read on the forward strand.
ATTTTTCATATCGATGACGGTATAATAACCGGTAGGTAAGTGACCACGGCTTAGGAGAAATTAATATGTACTTATTTACTTCCTATTTCCTGCTATGAAACCGGAGCAGGGGAAACCAGAGTAGAAGGAGCACAGAAGGAAGGTTACATAAATATACTTATATACATATTGCTTTTCTACTTAAAATCGGGTATCTATTAAGGAATCCTTCTTAATATTATAAACTAGTTGTGCCGCGCAACTTCGTCTGCGTCACATTTTCCCCGTTTTCGCAACATTTTTCATTCCTGCTCAGCTCCTGTTGATCGTAGCGTGATGATATAGAGCCTATAGCCTTCCTCGATAAATGGGCTATCTAACACTGAAAGAATGTTTAAAATCGCACCAGCAGTTCCTGAGATTAGCGCGTTCAAGTAAACAAAAAAAAACTCTTCAGCTTTACTAATAGTATAAGTTTAGAATAGTATAGATATAGATTGTTAGTGTAGATGCGAAAGTTTGTGAGAATGGATGGATGTTGGTTACTCTTTCACGTGAAAACTACTAAACGGATTGGGATGGGTACACGAGTAATTTATAACCTGGTTAAACACATAGGATACTTTTTATCCCGGTAATACAATCCCGTGAGACACTCGGAACTAATAAATAAACTATTCGTTATTTTTTTCAAACTTTATTTATTTGAAAAATATATTTAAAAAAAAAAAAATTTTGCTCTTTAAATGATCTCATCTCAAAACAAAGAAAATGGATTTAGTGACTTTTAGAATAAGGCATCTAATTACCGAACTCCACGCGAGCGAAGCCGTGGGCATACATAGGTTAGGTCTATCATATTTACATAAATTAGGGATGCACAATACTTGCATTTGTATCGATACAACTACAGAAATATCGTCTAATTTCAGGAATTATTTCCCTTTTGTATTTTGATATGATGGACTGATTGCGATACCGACATTTATAGATATATTAATCCAAGCGTTTGTCGTATTTCTTTGTCATCATCTGCTTAACCTTTTCCCAACTATGTTGGGGTGGGCTTCCCGTCTAACCGGATACAGCTGAATACCAGTATTTTATAATTATGGAACGACTGCCTATCTGACCTCCACAACTCAGTAAGTACTGGGTAATACGATACACCCTTTAAGACACGTAAGACTGATTGTCGTATTTCTTTATCATCATCATTTCAGCCAAAACACGTCCACTGCTGGACATAGGCCTCCCCTAAGTAGGGGGGGGGGGGTTTGCCATAATCGCCACGCTTGGCAGGCGGGTTAGCGATCGCAGTACGGTTGTTACAAAAGCACAGAGAACGCTGCTGCCCATTCTCTGGCAAGTCCCTTAGTCGCCTCTTACGACACCCACGGGAAGATATGGGATGGTGCTATTCTTTACGTCCGACACCATACAGACACCATACAGTATTTCTTTATATCGATTCAAAATACCGGGGTATCGTATCTTGTTGCATCGATACTGTAAAGTATCAGATCGGACCGTGCATCACTAACTTAAACTTTCACCAACTCAGCAGCTTAGAGCGACATACCATAGATAAGCGAGATGTTCCTATAAAAAACTTTTTAAAGCTCTCATTACTTTTTTTTATTTAACGGCAACCAGTTTTTTTGTTCTGGTGTTGTTCTACGAGTTCAAATTGATTTTATTTTATAATTGTTTTTTTTATTTTTTTTTTTATTTTAATTTGAATCAAGTTCTTTTATTCGGGAGTACTGCATTAGGTATGTTGGTACGTGTATCTGAGTTATAGTTAGGGTAAAATTTTGTTATTTTAATGTGGCACTTGTGATTGATAGCTCTATATGACTAGCTAGAGGGATTGGCCAAATCTATACTACTTAATATTATAAGGCTGAAGAATTTGTTTGTTTAGTTGAACAACCTTATCTTGGGAACTACTGGCTCGAATTAAATTGAAAAAAAATCTTTGTTGTTTTGGATAGCCCGTTTATCGAAGAAGGCTATGGCTACATAACATCATGATACGGCTTAAAGGAGCGGAATGTCAATGAAAAACGTTGCAAAACGAGAAAAATGACACGCAGACAAAGTTGCGCGGGTCAGCTAGTAAATTATAAATGGCTTTTTTAACAGCTGATAATTATTAGAAACGGTCAGAGGGTCGTTTAAGGGGTGAGACATGATACGCCGATCCCAAGCAAAATGAGTTTCGCACCGCGGAAGCGTGATTTAACGCCGCGTCAGACTATTCCCTTTTATTGCAAGGACATTATACTTAGCTCTTTCTAACAGGCTCAAACGGATTCCATGTCGATGAGTGTGGTCTGTCCCTTGGGGACAGAACTATAATGACGGTCATTTAATGTGATCAGATTTATTGGAACGAAGTTCGTTATCGCGCGTTGCGAAAAGGGGCTAGACGGAAAAAATTAAGACCAAAAAAGTAGTAACGACACTTTTTGCTATTGTTGTAAGCCGTGCGGCGTACAAGGACAAGGACAAGGACAAGGACAGGGACAGGGACAAAGACAGGGACAGGGACAGGGACAGGGCAAGGATAAGGACAGGGACAAGGACAGGGACAGCGACAAGGACAGGGACAAGGACAAGGACAGGGACAGGGACAATTGCTATAGTTGTAAGCCGTGCGGCGTGGTCGTGTTTCTCTGTCTCTCTCTCTCTCTCTCATAGAAAGCAAGCCAGTTAAAAGGAACTTCGTTCCATCCGGGTGTCCCTTGACACTTCTCAAGTTTTTAATCTTACCCTAAGGATTGACCTTTCAACATTTTTTGACCTACGAAAGTATGCGACAGCTAGAGGCTCGATTGCTTCCATAACCTGAATAAATTAATAAATAATAAGTAAATTAAAATACTTTATAAGTGATTGCTTTTAAATTCCACTTATTAAAGTGGAATAAAGCATTAGTTAAAAATACAGACAAAAACTCATCACAATTAAATTAGGACACATTGTTATTACTCGCTTAAGTATAATGCTAAACAGACAAAAATCTTTTAAGAATCCAAAATGTCAATACAACTATTTTTAACGGGAATCGGCATAATTTGTCTATTTGCATTGGGCAATGTAGAAAAACTAGTGCGTCATCAGAATTTAATTTAAACATAAATGGCATAAAAGCAAATCAGTAATCATTAATAATTATGAAAACTTTTAAATACTCAATTAGACAAAAACAAAATGGCAGGCGCTTGGGAAGTGCATTTCGTATTTGGAATCAGTGCGCGATGGTAGATTCCTATTGACACGACGACGCGACGTTTAAGCCCCAAAGACGACCCACTGATCGAACTGTCTGCTTCGCATAGTGTAATATAATTATAATATAATTATTATATTAATCTAATATATAAAATTCTCGTTTCGCGGTGTTTGTTCAGTACCAAACTCTTCCAAAACGGCTGAACCGATGTGTATGAAATTTTGTGTGCATATCCGGTAGGTCTGAGAATCGGCAAACTTCTATTTTTCATACCCTTATAACCCATAAAAATTTCCATGCGAACGAAGTTGCGGGCAACAGATAGTTATATTATATTATTACCTTTTTGCTGTATTTACTTCATGATTATTTAATTGTGAATATAAATAGAAACTGTGCAATATAAATCTCTGTCGGCAGCAAAAAAAAAACACACAAATTAGAAAAAATGTGTGACAAAACAAATCGATGATTTTATTGTAAACCAAAATTATTAGGAACAATTAATGTTAATAGACTTCATCACATTGACAGTAACATAAAATGAGAATTAGACAGTTATCTAGCTAATGTTATCATAAAGTACCAATAAATCTTCTACAAATATTATGTGCGAGCAGTGTCAATATATCCTTAATACGTGATTGTTGTGTTTTCATAACTTTAACTCAATAGTGCAGTGTGCCATATTGTATTTAAAATGACGACAGCCGAAGATAAAAAGGCACTCAGCCGATCCAGAGTTATTTTATCACAGGTAAGTGTTTATTTATTAATCTGAAATTATAAACTGCATTTTTTCTTTGTTTTTTTTTACTTATTTCAATGAATTTAAATAGTGAAAAGATATGAGAAAAAAAAAGTTTAACTATAAGGTTATTCCGAAAATAAAAAAGTGCGACAGGCATCTACGTGTAAAAACTAATTAATATTCGCAAAAGTACTTAAATGAAATTATAAAGACATGTCATCTCATTTCACGGTCTACCTACATTAGTAAAAAAGTAAAAACAAAATAAGTTTATATTCAGTGTTGGATAAAATCCGGAGCACAATAATACTGGCTGGTTATTATTTTTTCGAAAAAGGAATATAGTTTTTAGCGGGAAACCATTAAAAGAAAAAGTCATGTCAGTCGCACTATCAGTTTTTGTGAAGAAAACATTTGCTTACATGTTTGTTCAGTTTAATTTAGTTAGGGTATTCTTTTGCTAAGTATAAGTGCTATCAAGAATGTAATACCTGTGTATTGCTAAAATCGGTGTTTCTATGAACAACTTTGGCGGTTTCTTCTTCCGTAATTCACAAGGTAACTATATTCAATATACAGTATGATAGTAATTTACGATTTCTTCTCACAAAACAGGCTACGCACATAAGCAATATATTTTTATTGGCCTGCAAAAGATCAGAATCAATTTGAGGTCAGTGACACTCATTTAACAATCTTTCAATTCAATGTTTAGCGTGGCAACTAGTGCACTAGTGATCTATCGTTATAAAATTGTGAATGAATCGATGCATATTTTATTAATACTTACTTATGTCCAAGTCAATAGCTACTTCGATGATTTAATTTACATATTAAATGATAGTTACTGTTACGATTTATAAATCAGCCTTCAAGTAATTAGTATTCCCACGGCTGGAATTCTAACGGAATACCTTCTCTTTAGAGCAGCTTCTAGGAGAGCAGCGGTGGCCCAGTGGTGGTAACACCAACTTACGAGCAGTAAGCCTTGGGTTCGAACCAAAGCAGGCGCATTACTTTGTGTAATCTATTTCATCACCGCTGCCCTCAAATACGATGAAGGAAAACATCGTGAGGAAACCGGCATGTCCTAGAACTAAAAAATCGAAGACAAGTGACATCTACCAACCCGCACTGGGCCCGCGTGGTGGATTATAGCCCAATCCCTCTCATAGAGAGGAGGCCTGTGTCCCAGCAGTGGGAACATTATAGGCTGATGATGATGACCTTCTCTTTTTGAGAAGAAGTGAGTTTAATTAACAAAGCCAGTGTGAGTTGGTGAATGAAACATACATATATTCCAATGTTTGATTCTAGAACATAACGGTTTCTCCACGATGTTTTCGTTGACCGTTTGTGTTAACTTGGGACTAAAGTCGGCAATTATAAAAAAAAAAAAAAGTTGACTTTATAATTACAAAAAATGCATTATTGGAAATGCCGCGCGAAGTCCACTGCTAGACATAGGCTTCTGTAATCGCACTCCGCTGAACTCGATTCTCGGCAACTCTTATCCAGTTGTTTACCAGCCACTCTTTGGATATCGTCGCTCCACTTAGCTCTATGGCGTCCCAAGTTACGCTTGCCGATTTGCGGTCCCAACTCAGGAACATGTCTAGGTAAGCCAACGGCCATCGGTTCTGCGGCTAAAATAGCCAGCGCCCATAAAATGTAATAGTTACACTTATTCAATGACATAAACAGTGTTTTTTGTTTAATAACAAATTATTGCGATCTAGTTTCGATAACTTGATTACACACACAGATGAACTGATTGATAGACCATTGCATGCAAAGATAAGAAGTCGTTGAACTTAGTAGGTACTCGTAAATGCCAAATTAAAAAGTAAACGGTTCTGATAAAAATACGTCAACACTTTGTCTCGTGTTATTTTTATAACATTCTATGAACATAGGTCAGTCTGTCATGTCTGGAATCGATTAATTAAATAGCATACAAATTGATGTTATTGCGACATTCAATACGATGAGGCATGCCCCTGATTGTTGGTAGGTTCCTACTAGAGCACCGAGTAGTATACCTAGGTAATACCTATTTATTTTGATTAGCAGACTTGTCTATCGTTTTATCTCTAACTAGTTGTCCTGCGCAACTTCGTCTGCGTCACATTTTCCCCGTTTTCCCAACATTTTTCATTCCTGCTCCGCTCCTATTGGTCGTAGCGTGATGACATATAGCCCATAGCAATCCTCCTTCTAAAACTAAAATAATTTTTCAAATCGGACCAGTAGTTCCGAGCGTCCAAGCAAACAAACAAACAAACTCTTCAGCTTTATTATTAGTTTAAATTATATATTAGTATAGATATATGTAGATGTAGTATTTGTGAGTGTGTCTTTCTCGTTTCAGAACAAATTGATAATCGACAAAAGTGATAGATTGTCAAAAATATATTGAACATAAGCTACCCAAAAGTTTACGTAAATTCAATTGAAAATCATTCTATAATATACAAAACTAACTTACTTCCTTCAACCAGTACGTACGTGTAGATACATACAAAACTTGAGGTTATAATTAAACGAAAAAACATTTCGTTTTTAAACGCAATGTTGTAAGTATGGTCGACCCGCGACATCGTTATTGCTTTACGACTTATAACAAGAATCACGTAGCTTATAAGCGTACCTACTAATATTTGTGCCCTTATTGAACACAATGACCATAATCTATCTATCCATTCTTAAACCGTATTTGGCTTTAGTAATAATTAAATTGAAGTATTTTATGGGAGGCTTGGTATAAAGCAAGGATATAGAATATCAATAAAAACACGTTTATGGTTTTTAATTACACTCATTGAGGCGTCGAAAACGACCTTACACAGAATTAATATACATGGCCCAATCAATCAATCAAACACATTATGTAGTGGTAACAACGGTGGGCCTTCTTGTTTCACTAGCGTCCAAACCCTAACTCGCTCGGTTTCTACGACTCGAAAAACATCGTGGTTTCTTTAATAGGTAATGTGTAAATGAGTGGAACATAGACTTTTCGGATTAAATCCTCTATTATATGGTGGATATCGCATAAAAATCCGTTCCGTAGTTTAGAAGAACAAGCAGTCACACTGGCAGACAGAAAAGTAAAGCGACTTTAACCAATACTAATACTGGCTGTTGGCCGCAACTTCGTTCGCGTGGAAATTTCGATGTGTATGTATGGGGGAATAAAGTACCTTTCCGTCGTGATCCGTCAGTCGTCCTGGCGTGGTTGAACACACATCTATCCAAAATAGCGCATTTATAATAAATAAATATAAATAATAATAATGTATATTTATATAAACCAAGATATAAGCAATATAATTCATTTTTATACGTGTGTTTGTGCAATTAGTGATCATAAAGCTATTATGGTTATAAAACGCGCTAGCTAACGAAAAAAATCAATCGGCTTTGGTAATAATTGATTACAAAAAACCGTTCGTATCCGCAACGCTCAGTTATGTGCCAACGTGCCAATTAAGTGTTCTCTCAAAATTTTTGTATTCCATAAAACGTTCCATATATTTTGGCCGTCCGCGCATTGCACTTTTACATGAAAAAGCAGATGTTTTCAACAACTGCCGAAAGCGCGGTTTGAATATTAATTTTAGTATAGAGTCTTACCTACCTACTGTCCACAAATATACTTTCAAAAAAAAAAAAAAAAACACGCCACAACTTGTATAAATCAAAAGTTTTAATACAAACAAGTATTTTTTTATTTTCGAAATATGAACTTGGTACAAAGGAGGCGCTGGTAGCTAAATAACAACAGCTGCTCGGGGTGCATTGCTTGAACCACGGATTGGTGACCACCCATTACATACCGAGTTTACTCCGTGCCCTGGAAAGCACGTTGTGCCGTTGGTCCCGGCTGTCAACAGATTGCGCATCGATATGCCTTACGATCTGTATAATGGCACAATAATTGGTCGTTAGCCCGTATTCGGCTGCTCGAAAGACTACTCGAATTGGGATACCCGATACATTCATTACACTGGTCATCGCACTGGAATATGAAACTGGACTAGACAGATTGGCCTACTCGACTCTGCGCATTAACACTGGATTGTTTCGTTTGTCCGAATTCGAAGGAGAACGATAAATTGTTAATGCGCCGTAACTCTGTCGATTACTTCGAGGAATCCTGGCGAAGTCTTTGTTGTTAATACCATTCTTTCTAAAAATTGACATCCCGACATCAAAAAACCATTTCCTCACTAACATCATCATCTGCCTAGCCTTTTCCCAAACTATCTTGGGGTCGCTTCCAGTCTAACCGGATGCAGCTGAGTACCAGTATTTAACATGAAGCGACTGCCTATCTGACCTCCACAACCCAGTAACTGGGTTATACGATACCCCTTGGTAAGACTGGATGTCAGACTTTTAGCTTCTGACTACTCGTAACGACTGTCAAAGATCTACAAATGACAGCCGGGACTAACGGTTTAACGTGCTTTCCGAGGCACGGAGGAAACTCGGTATGTAATTATGGTTTCCCATCCACGGACCAACCTCGGCAAGCACGGCTTAACCTTAAAGATCGACCCGTGCGGCTGTTATTGCTTAGCCACGAGCTCTTCCATTTCCTCACTAACAAGAACTCAAAAGTGAGGCCTTCAAAGATAAGAACCATGTAAAATGCAAATCTTAGACTAAAGTAAGACTTTAAAATCAAAAAGTCGTTATTTATGAGTAGATAATAACATGTAGGTAATACAGAAGACAAGGTCTAAAATTTTATCTCAATTTGTGGGTTATCAATTTAGCCTTTAGGAATAAACATCCAAAAATATCGAAACAAGCTTACATAATGTATGAGGTCTAAAATTTCAAGACAGCCGGATCTTCTTCACGTTATGGAGGCATAACAAAAGGGGAAATCTGTATTTTGGAAGTAGGGAAAAGCCTATTTAAATTTTCACATTGTCTTTTCTAAAATTCATTAAGTGAAAACAAAATCTGTTAAAAATAATTTTAGCTTATTACTTAGTTGGTTGAACTTTAAATTTGTTGAACGAGGTTTGTTTTTTCTCATACATGATTAATTAGTGCCGTAAAAGTTAAAATTAATTAAGTATGTAACAAAACAAGCTTTCTTAGAAAAAAAATATTATGAATATTCATTTCAATTTGGGCCTCTGGCCAAACCGCAGTAGGTATGTAGCCTGTTAAAACCACCAAACGCTTATGATTATTAAACATATTCATACATTACCAGAGGTCAGAATCAGGTAGAGTTATTTGTGTACTTACAATGATTTCATACAGCGAAACAATAAAGTGGTATGAATCAAATCCCGAGATTAATTTTAAAGAGCAGAAAAATCCCGTGTTTCTTTAAATAAAGAAGTTATTTACTTTTACACAATTTAAACATTCCAACATCGGATGTCCGAAGTTGCAAAATTCCAATGCGCACACGCAAGGGAAGATCCATATTAATATGAACATTTTAAGGAAATTTCGAAACGCCTAGTTGACGCTTCCCGTGACCCAAGGGCTGGGTTTTACTTTGGCCAGAGGAGTATTGCCATTCAACGTGGCAACGCTGCCAGTCACTTGGGCACGTTACCAGCTGACAGCGTTGAGGAGGAGTTTTTTGACGCCCTTTTATAATTTGTTGTTATTTTAGTTCTAATTGTCTAGTTTTATGTTTAGTCATTAATTTAGATTTAGGAATAAGGTTTTAGGATTAATAATATGAATAAAATGCAAATAGCATATGAACATTTCGATGCAAGTACAAAAATAACTCTACCTAATTCCGACCTCTGTACATTATACACACCCATGCCATAATATATATATATAATAAGGATGAATTAAACTGATATCAAGTTAAATAATTTAATTATTCCTATATTTTATATCTTACTTTAAACAAACTTGAGATTTATTTCATTATACATAATACAATTAAGGACTATTCGTAGTTTTTATCCATTTCAAGCATTTTATAGGCGTTCCCCTTTCGATTGCGAAGGTCTACCTATATAAATATATACCTAAATAAAAAAAAATACTTACATAATTTGAATAATATACTGCCTACAATACGATATAGTTGACCATGTAAAAATAACCAGATTCTTCATATTATCATGTGGGCGGTATTTTTTTAACTAAATAATAAACAGAACATTTTAAATTAAGTTAATTTTAAACAAATATTCACACATTTATCGTGGTTCGAATATCGTTTATGTCATTTTAGGTGAACTATCACTAGCCTTGCCATGATCTACACTGTTTAGGCATAAGTTCGTAGAAGGCTATCAGAAACGTCTTCTACTGAAAAAGAGTCCTATAATGCCTACATAAGACTGGTTTTCTTTTATTTATTTTATCCTAATAGAATATATTTTCCGTTATCAGGTAGTAGCATGCCTAGCGTTGGACTTCTTACTGATCGGGCTTGGCCTGTCCATCAGTTTCGTAACGATGGTGTTACCTGAGGTGCTGGATGCCAAAGAGGGACTGTCTATCACTAAGAAGCAAGCGTCGTGGTTTGGTGAGTACAGCTTAATCATTTCTTCAACACACATCAGGGGTTCTGTCCTTCTATCAGTTTCCACCAAAGCGTGAACCATTTACTGAGTACCTACATCTTTCCAATGAAATATGTAGGTACTCAGTAAATGGTTCACGCTTTGGTGGATTCGTGTCAATACACGAATTTACCCTGGTGGTTGAGTGAATGTCATGATCACTTAAATGTCACGCTGATGGTGACGGGCGTTTCTGGTCATTTAGTTCCCTTCAATATGGTTGAGTTGAATGATGGCTGATACATGCGTCATGTTCGTGAACGGGTGCTGTCAGTTGTGACTGGTAATCTCTTAGCTGCCACGATTTATTTTAATTGCTTTATTTTCGAATTACTGATTTCATCTTTAACTCTCTCTTAACTTTCCCGTATTTCAACATCGTTCTCAATACTAGTAATTCTTAACACGAATGATATAACCAATATTTTGTAACATATTTTGATAAAAAGAGGGTCCATGGAGTTTCTTGCTCATTCTTCTCCATAGAGATCTAAGCTTTGGGATGGGCAACTACAGTACTTTCACAGTTATTATCCCTTGTGACTGGGACTGTAGCTTCGCGTTTTTTTTTTGTTTTTTGACTTTAGAAGTGCCTGTAATGGTGTAATTGAAATAAATGCTTTGGGTTTGAGTTTGAGCAGAGACGAGCAAAGCGGTGAGGATACGTCCGAAAATTACGTACGTCAATGTTTATTAATTATCAACCAATCACATTAGTTGAAATCCACTTCGCGTCTCTCGTCTGTCGTGATTGGTCTAATCTTGCATGTTTCTGCACAGTCCATCCCACGTTGGTGGAAACCGGTATTAGGCAATGCTCCTTGGTATACCTATTTTGCTACAAAGCAGTGTGAAGTTTATGGGCGCTAGTGTAATCACAGGATTCACAGGTTCATCACCACTGCTCTCAAAACGGTCAAGAAAAATATCGTGAGGCAAAAGACTCATGTTCTAGAAACAAAAATTCCAAGACACATGTAAAATGTACCAACCCGCACTGGACCCGCGTTTTGCATTGCAGCCCATTTCTACTTATAGAGAATACTGCTTGTATCCCAGCAGTGGGAACATTACAGGCTGATTATATTATGTTAGTTGGAGACACATACCTAAGTATGAGCCCCCAACTCAGAGGTGGCGACCACGTCATATCTTAAGATGGGACATAAGTTTTTGGCCATTTTGGTTTTCGTTATCTGTTTCAAATATGTATTCGTATGCAAACGTGTTCTTCTCGAAGAGCACAGGCATTTTAAATAACTATTTTCAAGAAGGACACGTATATCAAATTTCCAGTCTTTCTGCTCTTTTAACTTTTCCGACGAGCTCTCTACCTACCAAAATCATATTAATAAGAATTTGGTTATGAACTTTACGTAAAACAATAAAATGAAATAATATGAATATTTGACCTTTCTTATCTGTGTTATAGTTATCTTATCTGTCAGACATAAGATAACTAGATGCACCTTAATTATATCAACCCTGAATCAACTGCTATTATTTTTCCGCTTCCAAATTCAAATATTTTTCCACCTTCCAAATTTTGTAAGAATGGATCATTAAAATGACAATGAGCCATTTTTACATAATTTGGATATCAGACTAATTAAATTTTAGTAGTGCCTGAAATAGAAAATTGATATTTTAACAAAAATCTCAAAACCAGTTCATGTCGAGTCATTTATTTTTGAGATTGTCCTTTTAGAATTTTTCACTTGAAATTCGAAGTCTGATTTTGGATCCTATTGCATGGAAATTAACATAATTGGTGCAATATCATATTGTACAGGCACCATAATTATATATTTAATAGACCTGTCAAAGAGCTGGCAAAAACGCATTTTTAATACGAGTACCTATATCAAACTAAGCTAATTAAATAGCAAAATTTACTTAGCAAAATTGCAGGCGTCAAAAACTGTTGTTTACGGTAATGCGCAATGTAACTCGCGTAAAACATATGCTTTTGGGTACATTGAACTGTAAAGGGCTTGGAGTTAAGATATAAGAATAAGAGACAATATACAACATTGAATACTTGTTTTCGTATGCTAAAAAACGTAATAATAAGTTAAATTTTGATATTCAATATCTCTGGAAACCTGACAGGTCTACCAGCGTTTCCAAGTACGGTCTAAACCAAAAAAAAAACAATGACCGGAGGCACATTTGCACATCTGCTACGTTAAGTTACTTTTATATACCCATTGTACTGGAACTTTGCCTTCGGTAAATTCAGACGTTACGGTTATCCTGAACCAAAAAGAGACTGAACTTTACAGACAAATTTTAAGAGCGTTTATACCCTACGGCATTTCATACAAACTTTCAAGTCGTTATTTTCCGAAATGACTGAACAGATTTTAATGAAACTTCCTACGCATAAGCAGTATACATGGGTCTAAAAAGTTACTGAAAAACATTTTCGAAATGTCTTTTAAAAATGAAGATAATTGGAAATTTCTGTTTCTATAGATAAAATCGGTCTAATTTAGCTGTAACATTATTTTTCGAAAAAGTTTTTTAGTTACTTTTTAGACCTATGTATTCTGCTTATGCGTAGTAAGTTTCATTAAAATCTGTTCAGTCATTTCGGAAAATAACGACTTGAAATTTTGTTTGAAATGCCGTAGGGTATAAACGCTCTTAATATGCTCGCAAAATCACAAATACTACACGGAGGAGTAGAATTTCACAATATTATTTAATGCTTCGCTATGCTTCAATAGAAGGCCAGTTACTAGGGGTCAGTTACTGCGTGGTTAGCAAAAAATACGCACCAGTAGAAAAAACCACTACCTACACTCTATGGTTTAATGATTATGTTAATTATAATATACGTAGTACCCGTTCATTGACGTAGGCTACAAAACTTCATGTTCCTATTTCAGAAAGCCATATTTTTTTATCCTTTTCATACATCTAACTGCAACCCGAATGCAAACTGGAGAAATACATAGTTAAAAATATGCACTTGCAACTTTGACAAGTCAAAAACTTCCTTCGCTCAGTAAAATGTAGGTGAATTTAATAAATGAACAAAGTCTATTGCAGTCTTAACCAGGAAATAATGAACAGATCTATTCTAAATCAGTTGATTAAACAAAAACAGAAACGAGGTCGAAAAGTTGTGACGGATGCATTTACAATATACACAGCACTTCTACATCGATCAAGCATAGGCAGATACACCTTGCTTATACCTAAAGTTTTTTTAATACATACTCAAACGAAAAAAATGAAAATCTTCTAAATGTCGTAAATTCAGATTATTAAATGTGATACAATCTAAAATTGGGTGATTAACACAAAAAAATGGTTATTAAATGAAACGAAAAATCTTTTTATTACCATATTTCCTTAGACTATTTAAAACATTGAGCTATGACACAAGCTATAAAGAAAACTTGAAACTGTTTCTGAAAAATCTATACCCGAACAAACTATCACTTTCAGAACTTAAGTTTTAAATCTGTTAAATAAGTAAGAATTTTCCGCACTAACCGTAACATCTGACCTACATCTATGCATTTACGATTTTGCCAGTTTGTCTAGTGCATCCAGCACTAGACAAACTGTACTGTAGTAACTATTGTGTTAAATAATACCATGTTTTTTTTTTTTTTGGGAATGGCATCTCGCAGTTCAACCTAGGAGGTTGTCGTCTGCTTAACCGGACTATCCTGTGGGTGCCTTAAGAGTAAGGCCTCCAGCCAGGGCATAAAACTTACAAACTAAGCGACTACACGCTAAGGGCACCCCCTGTGGGGTACGAGCCTCGGCTTAGGGCGTCGCTGGGGGAGGACTGCATGGGGACAGGCTGGATCTGAATGATATCATTATTTAGGGGCTGATTTAAAACTACTGGCACAGCATCGCGGGCTGGCTCGAGCGAGGGTCGGGGAGGGCATGGACCGGGACGTCGCGACGGACCTCGACGGCGAGGTCGGAAAGACGGCGGTTTGTGTCTAAACTTTTTAAGAGTGCTAGTCTCTTTGCTACTCTCCTGGAGGAGGGTGATAGCATCATCGGGAGTGACGAGGGTATGCCGAGGACGGCGTACTGTACTAATGCGCGAGGGTTCGTAACGGGCGGCCGCTGCGATCAGGGGATTACGGTGTTTAATGGCGTTATCGAAGAAACGCTTCGAAAGACGTTTCATAAACTGAAGGACGGTGGGCATTCTAAGGTCTACGTGTAGACGGTCATTACGGACATAAAAAGGGGCTCCCGTGACTCTACGTAAGAACCGGTTCTGCAAGGTTTGCATCCTATGGATGTACTTAGGCTTGGTGTGAGCGTACACGACGCAAGCGTACGTCATAATGGGGCGGATCACCGCAGTGTAAAGGCGCAACTTGCACTTGAGTGACAACTTGCTTTTTATCGAAATCATGAAATGAAGCCTACCCATAGCAAAGGCAGCTCGGTCGCGAGCTGCTTTGATGTGCGCCGCGAAAGACAGGTGGTTGTCAAGTAAGACTCCTAAGTACTTGGCTTGCTTCTCCCAAGGGATAGGCTTACCGTACATAGTGATCGGGCTGAGCGCGGGTGGCTTATTCTTACGCGGTTTAGAGAAAAGAACTGCCTGGCTCTTGTCGGGGTTCACCTCGATTCTCCATTTCCGGAACCAAGCGCCTAAGACGTTGGCTGAGGTTTGGAGGGTGCTGTAAATAGCGTCGTGACTACGGCCAGTGTAATAGATGGCCGTGTCGTCCGCGAACAGGGCTATATAATACCATGATAAACAAAAAGCAGTAATATATATATGTTCAAGAATAAACTAGTCTTAAATTAAGATAATGTTGATTCTATCAAGATTGTTTTCAACAACGCAGATTATACTGCTTGTTTGAGATCGCATTACAATGTAAATAGTTTGTATAAACATTATGTATGCTGTAAAAACCCTTAAGATAAAAAGGCATTTAGGTAGTTTTTTCAATAATTAGGAATTTAAAGATCCATAAGTATCCATAAAGATTTCAGCAATTTCAATAAAATGTCGTTGAGGCCAGGTAGCGATATTTAATGCTTTAATCTTGCTCGATAAAAAAACCTAACTGCTCTTGTTCGAGTGAATCGGTTACTTCTAGGCAAGCGTGCTGCACCATCGCTTCACATCAGGAGAGTTGCGACGAAACGCAAGCCCATTAGAAAAAGAAACGACGACAAGGACCTCGGTGGTTTCAATAGGCTTCCCTTAAAATAACTTCAAAAATAATCTCGCATTTTTAACAGAACTCTTCTTCTCTTACAGGTAGCATGGCGTTTCTCTGTCAGCCACTAGGCAGCATATTCTCCGGGCCGCTATTAGACCACTTCGGTCGCAAGAAGGCTTTGTTCCTGGTCAACATACCTCATGTGGTCGCGTGGCTGCTTATGTACTACGCCTGGGATGTCCCTTCACTGTTCATCGGCAATGCCTTGTTGGGCATCGGAACTGGTGTCATGGAAGCGCCGTCAATTACTTATATTGGGGAAATAAGGTGAGGAACAGTAAAAAAAAATTATATGCTTAAAAGGGCTTAGGTGCTACAGCAGCCCACGTTTTGGCTTTTTCGTGCGTATAATGTAAGCTAGACCATCAGCTGCTACATGGCTGCAACCCAGATGTATGCTTCGTGTCAATGCTAGGCTGCTAAACAAATGAACCGCATAGGTAACGTGGCAAACATCACCATGCAAAATGTGCACATCCTACGTAGCAGTGGTCTGTCAACTTATATGCGACTAGCTGTCCCGCGCAACTTCGTCTGCGTCACATATTCCCCGTTTTCGCAACATTTTTCATTGCTGCTCCGCTCCTATTGGTCGTATAGCCTTCCCCAATAAATGGGCTATCTAACACTAAAATAATTTTTCAAATCTGACTAGTAGTCCTGAGATTACCGCGTTCAAGCAAACAAACAAACAAACTCTTCAGCTTTATTATTAGTTATAATAGATAATATATTACATAGTATAGATTTCAATTTATAAGAACTTTCAGCTTTATCCACGTGTTCTGGAACAGCAAATAGCGTTTGTAGTGTAAGGTGCACTGGGGTCTGGGGTGGGGTGACTGGGGTGGGGTGGGGACGACAGGCCGTGCCGACGGCGCGTTTGTGTTCCACGCGCGCCTCAAGGAGATGTCAGCAAGTCGGAAGGGGTCCGAGAGGGCCTATGCCTGCCAGGGCTGCGGGTTGTTCGAAAGAGATACCGTGCCCCTGGAACGCAAAGGGCTAAGAAGGAACATGGATGGGTTTTAGTCAGTCAAGTCTGACACTCCCTTCCGCTCCGCCTGGAGCGGAAGAAGTCATTTGATGACTTTCCATCCAAAAAAAAAAGGTGTACTGGGGTCATAATCACAATCAAAAATAAGAAAACAAATTTTTAAAAACAAACTTTTGTAAAGATGCACTGAAGACGTGTGAATGGTAAATGCTATAAAAACTATACGCGACAAGCTTTTGTGAAAACTATCCTTTATCGTCTTCGTTTACTCCAAGATTTATTTTCTACTTTCAGTGCATCTTTATAAAAGCTTGTTTTTAAAATTTTGAGGAGTGGTGGGGTTGGATATGGATATTACCTAGGACCAAAGTAATCATCAAGACGAATCAAACAAGCTCAAACTCAATGGGGCTGTGTTGTTTTGTTATGGACTTCGAATGACCACCTTCCAGCTGGTTGGCAGAACCTGGAT
Organism: Cerastis rubricosa; assembly: GCA_949152445.1. Classification (NCBI taxonomy): domain Eukaryota; kingdom Metazoa; phylum Arthropoda; class Insecta; order Lepidoptera; family Noctuidae; genus Cerastis; species Cerastis rubricosa. Next base: position 11,242,051 of record OX424547.1, read on the forward strand.
ATCATCTAAAGACAAAGTCCTCGTCAAGGCAAATCAAAAGAGTCCAACTCGATGGGGTTGCGTCGTTTTATTACAGAGTTCCTATGGCAACATTTCAGCTCCATCATAAGATTAGCTCCAAGACATCATAATATTGCATTGTCACGCGATATACATATGCGATCAAAATGTCAGCTCAATCGAAAACCGGAAAGTGTGTCAAATTTAACTTGCAAGATCTCATTACACACAGACGGTGTAAGTAATAAAGCTTGTAAAATAATACAATACATACTGTATTGTTATAGTAGATTTGGCACCTTAAGCCTCGTATTCATGGTAAATATTTGTTTAGCAACATGGTTGCATAAACATGTTGCTGAGTTGCTGTCATCATATTGCGGGCAACACTTGTCTTGCGGATTTGATCACGCCATGTTGCATAGTTGACGCCCAGCGAGCGAAAACATCAGTTTAGCAACGAATGTTGACGTGTGTGGACGTGTTTGCAACTGTTTATAAACATGGCGGTAGTGTCGAGCAACGATAAAATTATGCACAACAACACTATTTCCTCGGGCAACATTTTAACGCAGACTGGCGTGTCCACCAACCCATATTGATTTAAACAAAGTTTCCAGCAGCATTGTCGCCGTTCATCAACAACGTTGATCAACTGTTGCTAAACAAATGTTTACCATGAATACGTGGCTTTAGTTCTAAACCCATTTTTATCAGGATTGATTTGAGCTTTTTATGCGGCTTAAATGTCAATTCAATACATTGTTGACTTTTCCATTACGAAATGAAAATCCTATAGAATTAACGATCTATGGAATCGTTCATTCTACGCACACAATACATGATGTGACAAAAAGTTATGTTACAATTTAAACAAAACAAAAAGAGATCATCAATCTTTTTGTTGATATATTTTTTATGTCAGTATCACCGACAAATCCGCTGAAATTACATCCTACTATGTTTAACATAGCAATTTATTTTAAGTATTTTTATTTTTGAACATACAAGACCTTGGTTATGCTCCAATAATGTATTCAATTACAACACGCACGGGCGTATTTGGCAAGTGTCAGCGAGACTGATTTTTGACTAATAACTGGATTGAACTGGAATTATTTGAATGAATAAATAGTTCATAGGCACAAATTTAGATTAGAATTTATATGTTGGCAACCTTCTGTGGTCCAACATTATAGGAGGTTGATCAGGCTGGCTGTTTCAATATTTGGGCATTCTTCCGTGTGCCTCGTTTAATGTTACTTAGAGATTGTGCTCAGAGGATGTCTACCCCTTACCTATTAGTATAGTACCTTTAAGTCAATCATAGTTAAATAATTATGATTAACAATTAAAACGGGATATTAATGTACCTATTATTATTTTTTGTTTTGAGTTCCCTATATTTTGGCACTGTTGAAATGTCATGGTCTCGGATAAACTGAAGTTATTGTGTTGTGAGTATTAAATATAGTATTAGTGATGACCATGCCAGTTTAAAAAGTATCTATAAAGGTAAAGTTTACAGCTTCAGGTTTCTTAAGGGCCCAGAAAAAGGGCAAACGATAATTTAAAAGTCAAAATTATGTTGAGAATTGTTTCCGCAAAAGCTTTTGTCAATCTAGTTGAAGGTCGTTGTAGGAATATGACTAGCTTTAAGAGCGATTGACACTTGACACAAGCTTATGCCGTGCGTCAGAACCTTTTTATTAAAATTCCAGTGACCCATCAATTCGAGGTATCCTCACGACCCTGACCAACGGGTTCACATCGACGGGCATGTTCGTCGCGTACCTGTTGGGCACAGTTCTGCCCTGGCGACAGGCAGCGCTGGTGGCTCTCACTGTGCCTCTAGCAACCATGGTGTTGGTGCTCTTTGTAAGTATATTTAGAAATGTCACTTTATACTATGTTTCTCACAGTACGAGTACTCTTTTGTCTCTTATGTGTTGTATTCGTGATTTGTGTATTTGTGAATTACTAACATAGCTTTATGTCATCTTGATGTAAGTAAGTTTAAGTCTTAAGTCTTCGCTCATTAGTGAACGCTCTAAAGTGTCTAAAGAAAGACTCAAACTGTGGCGAAAAAGTGTTTCCCTACCCAACCAATTTGCTAAAAATCACCTACTTGGACACGAGTTGCCATGACTGACCTGGAAGTCCTTTAAAAGACTCTGGACACAAGTTGGCCAAAGCAAGAAAAAGGTAACACACATGATAGGACGCTATCAAGTGTGATATCGTGTCCTACCTGTCCTGTTGCTAGCACATTACAGGAGCTGTTGGACGCTACTAAAAGTGCCAAGCTCGTCGGCAAATTTTAGGCAGACTCAATTTAAACTGTCATGGACACGCTAAGAAGATTTTATACTTATCCAAAATTTTTGTTTTTAATGTTGGGGACGGCTTGATTCAGCTGTCCAGAATCGTGCCCGGCAAATCAGCCTGAGGCGACCGAAACATATACTACCGCGCTCATTGACGGTCGAATACTTTCCAACCTTATTCCCCCTTTGGGGAGGCCTATATCCAGCAGTGGACGTCTTTCGGCTGAAATGATGATATGGATCTACGGAACACGGATACATCATATTTTTCTTTATAAAAGAAAGCCATAGTTATTTGAAATTTTGTCCAAAGTGCCTGGCAACACTTGTTCTATTTTTAGATGGGCATGCAATAGAAGGCTCTCTGGGAAACCCGGTTTGGTTTTTTTCGGCTAAGTTGATCGTATCAGGTTGCTTACAAAATCGCATAAACATTTTGATTGCTCTGAATGTATTCAGTGTGTTTAAATTATATTTTATGTTTATAGTTTTAAAATATTTAAATATAGTAGACAGACTAAACATTTTTAATATTAACTATGTTGTAAAACTTGTTGTTTATTAATTTTCATTTTATACTGGCTACCGCTCTATAAATTAAAAGTTTGTAGCTAATTTTTTCGGAATAAATAATTATAGTTTTAACGCACAACTACAAGGAAATAGTTCGTAATTAACCTATAACGACAGATACAAGGCAAAATGAGCGCTGATTTATAAGTGCTCAAAATTAGTTACAACTGTCTACATATTTGATCTACGGATACGGAACCTCTTTGCAGTAGCTGCAGGCCTCGGTTGAACGGCCTTTTTTATCACACATAATAATTGCATCTTAGTTTTTAAACTGGCTAGTTGTGGTTCTTTACCTAAGTAAATCCGTAGGTAAAACGAGTCAAAAAAAAATTAAACTCAGGGTCAAGGTTTCTTTTTTCTTAGCAATATTTTATATCCGGCCAGTGTGACTTTGTTTTAACATATTGGAACCAAGGACTTAAAAATTAAGTGGAAGGTGTACAAACAAAATTTGAATATCCAAAAACCGTTTGAAAATGAACTTTATCTCAAACGCCTAGAGTTCGTAATACTTTAATTAATACGAACTATATGTCAAAGTGAGAAAAAACTTCAGAGCGAGATAGCTATGAGGGTGGATTATGTCTTTGTTTTGCAATTTAAAAATAGAGACATCAATAAAACTTAAAAGTAAAACAAAGTATAAATACGTTTAACATCCGCTTAGTTCTATTAAATATCGATGAAAAAAATATTCAACAGATTTTTGTTCAAGAATGAGTAAATAAGATTTACGACACATTCACTCCATCGAAGATTTTACTTATTTAAATTAATTTGACAGTACATTATTTTCCATTTGATTTGGTTTAGTAATGATGTATTACTGAACTCTATGTCAAAATGAGAAAAAACTTCAGAGCGAGATAGCTACGAGGGTGGATTGTGTCTTTGTCTTGCAATTGCCAGTAAAATAAAAATTAAAAGTAAATAGAAATCGGAAATCACATTAATAGCTAAACTAGCATAAAAGTCGTAACGGGATTAATTTAATGTTCAAATTCTAAATATAAAAATAATTATTTCTTGCAAAATAGTATTAAATTCAATTATTTCTGAATTAGTTATAAATTAAGTTATTTTCGAATGGCAACATTATGACACTAAATAAAAAAATATGGCTGATAGACTTTCGCGCAACATTCGTATTTTTGCTTCTTAGAGTGTTTTTTATTGTATTTAAGCACATAATTCCAATTAAAACATGGTAAAATTGTGTATTGTAAAGGGTTGTAATAGTGAGGGGTTGTAATTGCTGGATGTGGAATTTCTTTTTTTAGGTAAGTTCTAACTTTATTTACAAATTACGACAAGGGTGACAATGCTCTAAATAAAATTTATAAACGGGGATCATGAAAATATTGTAAACAATACGTCTGTTACCACGTAGGTGATCCTACTGTATCACCTTACTTGTATCACCCTAATAAGTAGATGTCTACTTCATCAGTACATCCCGTAATTTTGAATAAACTTCTACTGGGTGCCAGCAAGCTTTTTTTTTTTTTTTTTTTTCATTATGTTGTAACCGAATGGTTACCTCATAACAATTACAATCTAGCCTTGAGGCTAATAAGTAATTTAAATTTAACTTAATTTCCTAGTAAATTTATACTAAAGAATGTGTCCATTGGCACTTTTCTTATTGTCTCTATTATGACGGAAAGACACTTAGTTCTTGTGTTCTTAAAAGGTAGCACTCACTGCACTCCGTAACAATCACTAAACTAATTCAAAAGGCTTAGTCCTTTTCAGTCTCCTTACTATGTCCGTGGTGTCACAAGTGGTGCCAGCAAGTAAAAGCACAATAATAACTGCCCCAAATGTAAGTATTAAAATTAATGTATACCCTATTAGAAAAAGATTACTGTATTCCCGATAGCTACAATCTAGGGGTCTTTAAGTCAACAGTGAATAGGTTTCTTCTGGGCAAACGTGCTTCACCGTCGACCACATCATCGCTTACCATCAGGTGAGATAGTAGGTCAAGCGCGAGCCAATAGATAATAAAAAAGATGGCATCCACTCTTGAAGTTTTCTCGTTCAGTACGCTTTTGAGTTGCTCGTAGGTACTCATTCCTATACAGGGTGTATCGGAAAGGGTATATACATACTTAAGGGTGTGCTACAGACCATCAAACTGAACATGTTTCTCCACAAACAAACATCGTAATAACGAAAAAATTATCTGCTGCCCCATACAAAATTTCAATACCTATTCGACCCAAATGTATGGGGCATCTGATATTTTTTTCGCTATTACAATGTTTCTTTGTGGAGAAACATGTTCACTTGTTCAGTTTGATGGTCTGTAGCACACCCTTAAGGATGTATATACCCTTTCCGTCCGTTACACCCTGTATAAGTTCTTTGATTGGAACCAATTGAGCATAGGATGTGAGAAATAAAAGAATGTGACCGACCGTATAAAAGGGGGATCCCGTAACCGCCAGACATATAACGTCAACCTACCTTACTACAGGTAAGAACGTTGGCTATTTTGAAAACTTGGTCGGGGTGGCTTTGGCCGTTATCAAGGCAACAAAGGTGTGCTGAATAGGTGCTGACTTACGTCATAGTATAAAGCTTTCTTTTTTAAATATGAGACAGTAACAAAAATTATTCACCACCTATACTGCCAGACACTTTGTGTGGTGGAAACCTTCCACCACAAACTTTTAAAGTTTGTTAAATTGCAAGTAAATTTACGTCATGAAGAGACGCAAAGGCACCCGAGAACAATCATTTTTAGCTTAAATAAATAAGTTGAAAAAAATATTCCATGGTAGTGTCAGTCTATAAATTAAATAACCATTAACTTGATTTATGAGATTGATCTCATTTGTTTGTCCCTTTTATTCAATATTTGTACCGTATTCATCCGTAGGTTATGAATAACGACTAACATCAACCTAATTGATCATTTAAATAAAATATTGTTTATTGCCCATAAGAAATCGACCCATCACCGTCATTATAATTATTTATTTAATTTGTTTAAAACTTGTTGAGGCCTTAATGTTATCATAGTAATTATTTATAATATCATGTTTTCATAATCTGTTACTGATTTAGGGAAGAATGCGGAATAGTTCATATTTCAAGGACAAAACAATTTATTAAAATCATAATTATCTTTAAAACTTGTCTTTCTTTTCAACACTTGGTTTATTGACACGATGTTTAGTCAAAATTCAAAATAGATAGAGAAAATGATGTTCGGAAAGGTCAAACATAATTATTTAACACAGTACCTACGTGTTAAATAATTATGTTTGACCTTTCCGAACATCATTTTTATGTTAACACCAAACCACGTGATGAACTTTGCCCAGTGATTTTGGCCAGATGTTTATAAGCTTTATACGAAATGGAATCATAATCGAATGCAATTTAATAATAAAAGTATCAATAAACTTAAAAGCAAAATAAAGTATTAATGCAGATTACAACCGCTAATATCTATAAAATATTTAAGAAAAAAATATCCAACACGTTTTTGTTCAAGATTTAGTAAATAAGATTTACGACTCCATCGAAGATGTTAATTATTTAAAAGCTTTAAATTAATTTGACATTACATTATTTTATTATTTTCCATTTGGTTCGGTAATGATCTGTTTCTAAAAAAAGAAGACCATTAAATGTTTCATAAAATGAGCAGACATTCTTTTGTGAGTAAATAAAATTACCTACGGTCCAAGTGAGAGACAGCAGTATTTCAATAAATTCCGTAACATTTTATTACATACATCTGGTGAAAACCAGTTCGAACTTGATTTAACCGTTGATGGATTAGGCGATAAACTATAATTAATGCACAATAAACGAAGGCCAGAGAGCGTGTATATGTGGCGTAATTTTCCTCTAATAAAAAAGATTGTTTGACAAACATTTGAATTATAAGATCTTACTTAGGATCTTAACTGAATACTTATAAATAGGACTTGTCTTTATTTACAATATTATCTATATTACTTTCGATATCAATCATCATCATCATCATCATTTCAGCCCAAAAGACGTCCACTGCTGGACATAGGCCTCCCCCAAGTGTCGCCAAATTGACATTTTGGAGGGGTTTTGCCATAATCGCCACGCTTGGCAAGCGGGTTGGCGATCGCAGTACGGTTGTTACAAAAGCACAGAGAACGCTGCTGCCCATTCTCTGGCGAATCCCTTAGTCGCCTCTTACGACACCCACGGGAAGATACGGGATGGTGCTATTCTTTAAGTCCGACGCCATACAGAGCAATATCAATCACTTACACTAAAAGCTTGATTATTAATAGAAATATTTTTTTTAGGTATGTACACAGCTCCATTATGAACCAACCCTGAACCCCCCCCCCCCCCCTTTAGGTGGGAAGAAGAACTGTCGGCACATGGTCCTCAGCAACACACCAATCTATCAGTTTATTTATATTAACCAACTTAAAAAACTAAACTACACCTAAAACTAACTTTTTTGCCTGTCCAAGTTAATTGTTAGATCAAGCAAACGAATCAACAGGCATAATGCGGTAATCATTATATTATGTGGGCGGGTAATTTGAAGCTGCCTTGAAGGCTGAGTGACGCGCGATGCTGTAACATTAAAAATAATATATCAAGCCTCTTTGCCTTGACTGACTGTTATCTGTCATTGTCGGATACATAAAAGTTAAGTATAGGTCAGGTTTAAAACAAAGTAAATCTCAATAACATATCAATAGTAGTAACAAGAAAAGAAAATCGTAATCAACGACTTCACCGTCCTGTCTTTTCAATACATTCACCAACAGCTTTGTCAACGTTCTTTAAACGCAATAAAGAAAGATCCTTGTATCACTGAACATAGGTATTCGTTTGCATTGGACAGTACAGTTATTAAATGATATCATAGACTTTGTTATCATTTTCTTTAGCTGGGAACTAGCTTACTTTTAACCGCGTGGAAGTCGAAAAAAAAACAATACCAGGCCATACTTAAACAGGTGTGTCGTCGACGGCGTCCACGCATATGAAAAAACAACAATGCAAGTTCATATACCTACATACGCATAACATTATCGAAGCATGTTGACAACATAGTCTTATAAATAAATTCAGCTAACCTTTTGCTGGAAAAGAAATTCAAAACCGTAACGACTTCTCTATTTTCACATTTTCCTTTGGGGGTATGAGAAACAGGGTGTAAAGTTCCTCGATGCTCCATAGAAAAGGAAGGATCCTCCGGCCAGACGGGTTTTGTGTCTGGTGGGCTACTGCCCGACAATTGTTGTCGGGTTTTTCTATACTCTAAGTCGAAGAGAACTTTGCTTGCGACTTGTAGTGTTACGAGTACCATGTTAGTTCTTTGGTTTTGCCATAAATGGCGCTGCGCTGTAGTACTTTTTGTTGTAAATTGTTTTTTGGAGGTCGCTACAGTCCTACTTTGCACTGCTAATCTCACCTAGGTTTGTTATGTTATTTAATAGCAAAGCTATTTCATTAAGCCCGATTGTCTATTAATTAAATGATTTTGTTGAGCAAGGTCTTGCTTCTGTTGACTATGAATATTTATAAGAAACCTGTTAAAAAAACAATTTACAGAAGTAGGTACATTGTCACTAATGCATTTCGTTAATATATATTCATAAGGAACTCTCATTAGTTGTTTAATGACTCGAAAACGATATATTGGTGCAGATTAATGCATTTATTAATGCATTTTAAAATGCTAATGACTTAATATTGTCTGACATCGCATGGAGATGTTTAGACATTAAATATCTTAGATTATACCTAGCGCTAGCATTAAGAAAGTTGGACGAGAATGAAAAAAGAAACCGATAAAAAATTCATTTACCTTTTGACATTATTAGTCTATACATATATAATACTAGATGTTCCGCACAACTTCGTCTGCGTCACATTTTCCCCGTTTTCGCAATATTTTTCTATCTATCTATATTAAATACTTGCTCAATCCAATCAACAGATACCGCCATCTGTTATAATCGTTTGGAGCTAACAGATAATTGTGACTTAGTTTGAAATAAAATAATATTGCGACTATAAATCAAGATGTAAGCTATCCTTTCTTTCAAGTTAGATCAAACGCCACACGGTGTGGAAATTTTATTCAAATCGGTTAAGTAGTTTAGGAGTCCATCCCCGACAAACAACGTGACACTTCATCATCATCATCATCATCAGCCTATCGCAGTCCACTGCTGGACATAGGCCTCTTCAATCGCTCGCCAGTTAACCCGATTCTCGGCAACTCTCATCCAGTTGCTACCAGCTACCCTGCGAAGATCATCGCTCCACCGAGCCTGAGGGCGTCCCACCTTACGCTTGCCGATTCGCGGCCTCCACTCAAGAACACGTCTGCCCCAACGGTCATCGGTTCTACGGCTAATATGGCCGGCCCATTGCCACTTCAGCTTACTTATTCTGTGGGCTATGTCGACTACTCTGGTTCTCTGTCGGATCACCTCGTTCCGGATGCGATCCCTCAAAGAGACTCCAAGCATGGCCCGCTCCATAGCTCGCTGAGTGACCTTGAGTTTATGGACCAACCGTACCGTGAGTGTCCACGTTTCGGCCCCGTAAGTCATTACAGGCAGGACGCACTGATTGAAGACCTTAGTCTTTAGGCTCTGTGGAATACGCGACGAGAAGACCCGACGAAGCTTCCCAAACGCTGCCCAGCCCAGCTGAATTCTTCTGTTAGCCTCTCTCTCAAAGTTGTTCTTACCAAACTGCAGAATTTGCCCGAGGTAAACATATTCTTGAACAACCTTGAGAGGAGCGCCATTGACAACAATAGGTCCTGGGGTGACGTGTTCGTTGAACATAACCTGCGTTTTGTCCAAGTTCACCCCGAGACCAATGCGTAGTGAAGAATCAACTAGGCCATTCAGCATCTGCTGCAAGTCGTGCAGCGATTCAGCCAGTATGACGATGTCATCTGCAAATCTCAAGTGTGAGATGTACTCGCCGTTAATGTTAATGCCACGTCCTTCCCAGTTCAGCGTCTTAAACGCATCCTCCAGTGCGTTGGCGAACAATTTCGGGGAGATTACGTCCCCTTGCCTCACTCCCCGACGCAATGGGATACCCCCTGTTAGCTGGTTCTGGGTTTGGACGGTCATTGTGGCGTTTTCGTACAGACTTCTCAACACTTGGATATATCGCCAGTCCACTTGGCATCGCTGCAAGGACCCCAGAACTGACCAAGTCTCGATAGAGTCAAAAGCCTTCTCATAGTCCACAAATGCAAGACACAGAGGCCGATTATACTCCGAAAGGTGAAGCAGAAAGACTGGTGCAACACTTGAGCATCAGCGCCGACAACTACACTTCGTGTTGGGAGATACTGACTCAACGGTACGACAACCGTCGACTACAATTCTCGTCGTACATGAACACTATGCTGCAGTTGCCTGTCATACAGAAGCCAGACGCTTACAACTTAAAGAAGCTGCATGACGTAACAACGGAATGTCTAAATGGTTTAACAAACATTGGTTTTGATATAACCAGTTGGGATCCGATGATTGTCCATCTGATGTCACAGAAACTAGACTGTGGGAGCTACAATGAATATATAAAAAACTTGCACGATAACAGAGAGGTGTCAACACTACAGGAATTTATGACATTCTTAGAAAACCAGTTTATGGCGTTTGAAACCATGAAGACTTCAAAGAAGGACATACAGAGTTCAGAGAAGTCAGCTGGAACTGAAAAACATGGACCTCGAAAAAACTTCGATCATAAGAAGTGGGTTCCAAAAACTTACCACACTTCATACGGGCAGTGCCCTCTTTGCCAAAACAATCATGTTTTAATGCGATGTCAGCAGTTTATTGACTTGGATACAAAGCAACGAAACAACACAGTTGCAAAATTCCGACTATGCAAAAACTGTTTGTTTAGTCACGAAAACCAAACTTGCAACTCTACGAAAACTTGTAAGGAATGTAATATGAAGCATCATACGCTCTTACATTACAACAATTCCAATAAAAATACACCTTCGACGAGCAATGAAAACAAACGCTCTGGTCAACGAACTTCGAGGGAAACTGAAACGCCAAGTTCGAATCATCTATCAGCCAGCGAGATGGAAGTTTTACTGACAACCGTCCAAGTCAAGGTCAAATCGATAGATGGGACTTACGTCACTCTTCGTGCGCTCATAGATCAAGGTTCACAAGTCAACTTAATAACTGAAAACGCAGCACAACTGCTAAAGCTGCCAAGAAGCAAACTAACTGCGAAGATATCTGGAGTTGGAACTGTATCAGGCGACTGTAAAGGACGCCTTACAATAACATGCAAATCAATCCATTCTGAATATACTTTCACCACTGAAGCATTGATTATGAAGAAACTTATAAATAAACTACCAAACAAAACATTCGAACGATCAGAATGGTCGCATTTGCAAAACTTAAAACTAGCAGACCCTGATTTTAACATTTCAAGGTCCATTGACATACTACTTGGAGCCGACGTTTACGCGGAAATAATACAAGATGGGATGTTAAAAGGCGCACCAAAGTCACCCGTTGCGCAACAAACACAGTTGGGATGGATTTTGTGTGGAAAACTAGAAACTTTAAACTGTCACGTCACATTACTAGACTTGGCTGAAATAACAAAATTTTGGGAAAGTGAAGACGTCTCCAAAACAAACACTGACCGATCTCAAGCGGAGCACTGTGAAACTTACTACAAAGACACAACTCGCCGTGGTTCAGATGGAAGATATATTGTGAAGATGCCATTATGTCCGGATTATGAAAATAAGATCGGAACATCGAAAACGATCGCAGTATCACAATTGCTGCAACTAGAAAATAGGTTTAAAAGAAATGGCCGTCTTGAAATGTTATACAAAGAGTTCCTGCAGGAATACCTGGAGTTAGGCCATATGAAACCAGCTACACCTATGACATCTTCAACTACTGAATGTTTCTTACCACACCACGGAGTACTTCGAGAAGAGTCTACTACCACGAAACTCAGAGTTGTCTTCAATGCATCTCAGAAAACTAAAACAGGCTACAGCCTGAACGGCTTACAAGAAAAGGGCCCCAACCTACAAAAAGATATCCAAGAACTTATCATAAAGTGGAGAACTTACAAATATGCCTTTACAGCTGACATCGAGAAAATGTACCGATGTATCTGGCTGTCTGAGGAACAACAACATGACAAACGAATTTAAATATAGTGAACTTATAACTGGGTAGCTATCAACAACTGAGAGAAATAATCGCCTTCCACTCTAGTACTGTAACTTACTCTTAACTTAAATAAACTTAAGTATTTAGTGCATCTTAGTGGAAAGTGTTTCTCTAACTTAAAAACCTTCACGACAAATCGGTGTACGGAGTTAACCACTACAACCCGTACATTTATGGTCCTTCGAGCCGGACGTGACACTTATTTTATATATATTTATAGATAGATAGAAGATAGGTAGATTAGGCTAGAGAGACAGACAGGAATCAATGAGAAGCTTCAGTGGGCCTTAAAACATCATACGGACCTTTTGCAGGTTGCTGTAACTTTTGGTTCTAGAACATGCCGATTTTCCGACGATTTTTTCCTTTACCATTACGAGAACAGTGGTAATGAAATACAAATACAAAGTAAACTGCCTGCCTGAGTTCGGTGTTATAAGTGGCAAGAATTTTCAGTGATCCACCACAGTTCTTCTTCACCTGCAAAGGTACAAAATTAAGGAAGAAGGCAGGCACCTTATTCCTAAATTTTAAATTTATTACTTGCAGTTGCCTGTGACCTTCGTCCGCGAGAAATTAATTCATAATAGTTTAACTTCCCTATTTTTAAATCGGATTTTGTTAACTATTTCATGGCTTTTCATCTTTTTGCACGGTACCGTAATCCTTTTTTGTAAGTAATATCTCGTACAAAATCGGTACAGCCTTTTCTGAGATTATCCGGAACAAACCTACAGACAAAAGTTAATGACATTTTTTTTTATAAATTCCGTGTGCATAAAATATACTTTTATATGCATTCAGTAAAAAGCTGTTATGTTTAAACTACAAACAGACACTTAAATTTGTATAGATGCATAGATTAATTTTAAAACTATCTCTGTCCACGTGTTTTACCTTTCACTGAAATAAAGATCGTGTAGGTGCCTACATATTTTTTACCACGATGTACGTCAATCGTCACGTTTGTCAGTGATTGATTAGGTCGATGGATAAATATAATTGTTTGTCGAAAGTCCAATTGAGTCCATTGATATTCATGTGCCGCCCATTGAAGAGGTAATAAAACGTAATTCAATTTCACAGTTTTTTGTCATTCGTTTTTCAAAATTGACGCTTTACAAAATAAACTGAAGTTTTTAGTGTGAGGTCTAGTAAATAACAACTAAACTGATAATATTTAGATATTTTTTTATGCTAGGTAAAGTCCCTCGTATTCAGAACTGCCCCATAGTTGTAGATAATTGTCGTTTTATGCAAATTACCCACAGAATTGCTCGTGTGTACAAACCATAAAATTGGGCTTCCTTATTCCGATGATTGAAAAACCACAAAACGTCTAAAATATCAGAACAAAGTATTATTAACGAGATGATTTATGATATCAGATTCCAATTTTAAAATAATAAATAAGATTGCCTTCAAGCTCCATCTTAACCTTGACCGAAACAGTCGTCAGTCAGGTAACTATGTATATCGGTCAAACTTTTAAGGCTGTTCCGAGTTTTCCGTCTATGCTTCATTTCCGTATTATTATGTTACATAAGGCTTGTCTGTCATGTCTGGGCTAGTTCTCAAGTCTTAATAGTGGAGCTATTGTAATTAAATCATAAGCGTAGAATATATTAAACGGCCTTTTTTACGGATAGGAAATCATCAAATGACCCCTCCGGCTCTGGGTAGAGCGGAATCCCAAGTGTCAGACACGGTACCTCTTTCGAACAGTCCCGCAGCCCTCGGCAGGCATCGGCCCTCTCGGACCCCTTCCGATTTGCTGACATCTCCTTGAGGCGCGCGTGGAACACGAACGCGTCGTCGACAAGGCCTGTTGTCATAAGATGGACGGACGGTGAGTTAGCCCATTACTCACCGTCCAAAGGCCCGCGCCGACGGTGGCCGGGGGCCACTAGGTGGCCCCCGATGCCCGGGGTGTCTCCCGCGGCAGCTGGGACGTCAGGCTCTCTCCCTCTCACGCTCCGCCACCTCATTCGCTAGCATGACTGCTTCGCTGATGGAGGTGTCGGCTTCCTATTTCCTCTCGCTCGGGACCATGGATTGAACCAGGGCCGGACACAAGAGGTCCCCGCCGATATTAAACGCCCTGCGTTCGGTGTTCCTTTGATACTATGTCACAAATGTCACAATGGAACAACACAAAATGCCAATGCTGTCAGTTTTCTGGTCACATTTCCGGATGACAGCGATGTGGTCGATGTGGAATACCTTGACACTTAAGTGTCCTATTGTTTCTCTTGTATTAGTTTTTTTTAATTGTAATTTAGGTAGTACTTTTTATAAATGTTTATTTAGTCTATTATATTAATTATTTTTAAATGCAAGTTATTGAACCTAGTTTAATTTTAATGACAAGTTTTTATCAGTTAATAAACAAAATATTTTGTTCACATATATCAAATTATTTGATAATTCTTTATTTACACTATAACGTTGTTTCGCCTCATATCTTTATGATAGTAATTTAAATATGTATGTCAAAACACAATAGAACACAGTGTTTAAATTGCAAAAAGCCGTTATAACAACGTTGATAAGAATTACATGAATGAGTTGAAATTTGTACAAGGTTCATTGAAATGATTTATAAGTCTGATGAATGAATACTCGTGTAAGACACTGAAGTAATGCTAGCAGTCTGTCTGTTTGCAAGTAGTCTGCACTGATAGTGCAGACTACCAATTCAGCTGCATCTGGTTAGACTACTCCAATATAAGTTTTTAAACTGACATGGTCACTAACACCATCAATAACACTAGTAACGGGATATTTACCATGTTTATCATTTGCTATGAGTTCCCGATATTTCGGCGCTGTTGCAAACGCCATGATCACAGATAAACTGAAGTTATTGCGGGTGAATGTTTATGAGCAGACAAAACGGTCTACCCTCTTTCTTGTTCGTTTTTTGCGCGCAACACTCTTTCGGTTTTTACACAGTTGAACCACTGGATTCCAGGCTCTTGACAGTTGAAACCGAAAGAGTGCCGTAAAAAGTTCGCGAGTGGACACAGTGAGTTTCGTGTGTCGGGAACAGAATCGAGTTGTGAGTGACAGTGGTAGTGGTACGGCGCGCAAAAAACGAACAAGAAAGAGGGTAGACCGTTTTGTCTGCTCATAAACATCCACCCGCAATAACTTCAGTTTATCCGTGATCATGGCGTTTGCAACAGCGCCGAAATATCGAGAACTCATAACAAATAATAAACATGGTAAATATTCCGTTACTAGTGTTATTGATACTCCAATATAGTTGGGAAAAAGCTAGACAGATGATGATGATGATGGACCTCTGCACTGCTTCCGAGGAATACCGTGTAAGAGACAATAAAGAATATAAGCTTGTAAAAAAGGGATAACGTAAACATTAGCCCTTTCAATGCCAGCTAATTCAAACTATAATTGTACGTCATTAATCCTATGTAGGTATGCTTATTAACCTACTTGTGGTCAGCACGGCTAGAAGTCGTGTCATGGGCACAATTCCTAGCATCAAACTGAGTTTAATAATAATAAATCCTTCGGTGATCTTTATTCTGTCTGTAAAATTTACTTCTTTTGGAACTTAAGCAGCCTCTTCTCTATTAGTGAATGTTTTATTTGTGAAAAAATATTTGAAAAGTACATCATTAAGATAGTGGGCTATTTAGATGTCGACATAAAACCTGCTTTCTAGTTTGAATTGTTCTTGATCATGCCTAACTCCACACTCTCAAAGCATGCTTTCTGAATTCCAGGTACCAGAAACACCAATTTGGTTGCTATCCAAAGGCCGTCAAAAAGAAGCTCTCAGTTCTCTCTGCCGTCTACGAGGCTGGGCGAAACCTGAAGACGTAAAAGAAGAATTTGACGAACTCCTCCAATACTATGAGAAATTAAACCGATGTGTTTTATGTTCCAAAGAAGGAAAGATTGTGGAACCTTGTGAACACTATAGAACAAATTCTATCAAAAAGTTAATCTTGAAGATAAAGCACGTGTTTTTCGTGAAGGAGACGATGAAACCATTTTTGTTGGTGATAATGTACTTCTTTTTCTATACGATGAGTGGGGCGCTGCCAGTGAGGCCGAACATGGTGAATGTTTGCAAGGCGTTCGGCATGAAATATGATCCGAAAACGATAGTAGTAAGTTTCTCCAGACTACCACGCATAACATAACATCACGCTTGTAATCCCCGAAGGGTTAGGTAGAGGTGCACCTTCAAAGTAGATTAAAAACAAACAGCTTTTGTTAAGAAAATAACCATTATCTTCCTGCCCTTGTCCCATTTTATTTGGGGTCGACGCAACACGTATTTTTACTCTATTCTCCTCTATCATTCGTCATGCTATCATTTACTCCTTTTTCCTTCATATCATTTTTCACACAATCCATCTATCTTTTCTTTGGTCTTCCTCTTCCAATCCATCAATCCACATTCATATTCATCACTCCTTTAGTCACATGTGTTCCATCCCTCCTCATCACATGTCCATACCAAGACAGACGACTCCCTTTCATCATTTCTGTAACAGGCGACACTTTCAAACTTCCTCTTATGTACTCATTTCTAACTTTATCCATTTAGTCAGTAGTTTAGTAACCACATCCATCTTAACATTCTCATCTCTGCTGCATACAATCTTTTTTCATCCGTCTTCTTCACTGCCCAGCATTCCGATCCATACAAAAAGCATTCCGATCCATATAAAAAAATAACCAACTTCCAAAGGAAGTCGGAAGTCGGAGACTTTGGTTTTTTCATTGACTTTTTTGCCAGCATCTAACACCTGGGTATTTTTGAAACAAAAAAGTAATTTCCCAAATCGGTCCAGGTGTCTTCGAGTAATCGGGTACATACATAAAGAATAAAAGATTCTAATTGAGAAACTCCTCCTTTTTTTAAGTCGTTTAATGAACTGTTTCATTTAATTCACTTACTGGTTCTACGAGCGATCGACGATACGACGATATTTTCATTAGCCACTAAACTATTATGATATGGATCTGTAAGCATGAATCTTTTCATGACTTGTTATGATCGTATAACAGCATTAAATTCAAATTCATTTTCTTGAGGTTCATCCTAAATTCCTTTACAAACAAATTCCATTTCTAATTCCAGGTTGTCATCGGCGCTGTCTTCATAGTAATGAGCATGTTGTCAGCTATCATAGTCAAAACTATCGGTAAGAGGAAGCTAGTCATCGGTTCCATGTTAGGAACCGCCTTCTGTAGCATTGCTCTCAGCGTCTACGCCAGGACCAACCTTCCATCCACCGTCTTCTCTTATGAGACTGAGACCTTTACTGATAAGAAGGAGATCCTGCCTTTGGTGTTGTTCCTGATGCTTATCTGCTTCAATAGTCTTGGAATACCTTGGGTGCTGCTGTCTGAAGTTTTTCCTTTTAAGTAAGTGGTTTTTATTACAATACAATACAGTAGTAATTTATTTCTCTCAAAAAGGTACAATTTTTGAACATAGTATCTAGGTCACATGCTAATTCAAACATTAGTGAGAGCTGGAGTCTATACTGGGTTCGAGACCTGTATGACAGATCTCCAGGCTCACACCCTTAAAATTACAATATTAAATTGCACTTACGTACTACAACATTGTAAAAGCTCCAAGTAATGAAAGGAAGAGGATAAAATACATAAAAAAGTGATGTGCTAAGAGTGTCTTTGGAAAGTGTTGAGTGTCCGTGAGTGCAACATAAGTCCTCACTATACTCCACTCCACTCTCCACTCACATTAGTCGAGTATTTTATTTTTACTCTACTTTCCAGAACATGGTCATTGAGTTTTAGTAAAGCTTTTCTATGAATAACCTCGTCATTGCCGCTCATTCACGTGTTAGTTTATTTTTAATTTGATCAACCATAGTATTATTAACCTATTGCTTTTATTTTGATACTACCATGTTTGTGACCTATAAATTTCAAATTTTCCTCTTCGATTTGTAGATACAAGTATAACATTCGTTTTATGCTATTGGCATAGATCTAATTCTGTAGAGTACCACAAATTATCAGCATGTGATGTTTCAACATTGTCTGCGAAAAGGAGTGGGCCATAATCCACTTTGGTGGATCTGCATTCTATAGATAGTGTACTATATCTAAATGTATGTTATGTGTTTCCAGGAGTCGTGGAATCGCCACAGCTTTGGCAGCAGCTTCAAGCTACATCATCTACTTCGGAGCAGCTAAAACAAACTACAACATAGAATACGCCTTCCACCTCAGTGGAACCTTCGGCTTATACGCCATGTTCGGCTTCATAGGAACAGTGTACATGTACTTATTTCTTCCTGAAACTGAAAAGAGAACTCTTGCTGAAATCGAAGCGTTTTACAAAAGCGATAGAAAAATATTCGCTGATGATTTCGTTATAAACGCTTTTAGGAAAAAGAAACTTATGAACGGTGATGCTGATAAGCCGATGCTAGTCAAATCAATTAATTGAATAGAAGTATAGAAATATGTATTTTAAATACTTGAACCCAAGGTTGATAGTAAAATGCTTAGTGTCCATATGGGATGGATTCGAGATAGATCCTGGATGGATGAATTTAGCATCTGTATTAAGTTCTAAAGTGGTTCTTGGACCAATTCTGCTTAATTTTCTTTCTATTTATATTAGATCTAAAGTCTACGTTCTAAGTACTCTTATACGTAAAAAAAATATATGCAGGTATGTAAATAGTACCTACCTACCTACTCCACCTCAGGTCATAACATAAAGTAAAGAAGTATACGTAATAAAAATTAAATACGTCTTATTTAGCTTAGATTAGGTTAATTTAATAGTACGTTGTTTCGTCTGTAAACTAGTTTTAATTAGTCAATACAGTATTGGTAATTTTTACAAATATAATATTTTTTGTATATTTTTTAGGTAATGTAGTTTTCTAAATATCCGAAATATAAGCATTTAAATGTTGTATTATTTGTAAATAGTAGCACTAACACTAATTTGTATTTGAATATTCACTACTTTATGGGATTCGGTACAAATTTATAAACTTGCCATTATGATTTAGATAAAATATTATTTAATTTAGAAAAATTTCTTCTTTTTTATTAGAATCATGTAAACCTCAGAGCTAGACGGTTCGTGATTTGAGTATACGTGTAAATATTGTTGCTATATTATAAAATAAATTGTTTTCATTACCTACATTGGTCATTTTTATCTTGTTGCATGATTACTTCCCATAACTTAGTAAAATGGAAGCGGGCCAAAGATAGCGCCCTGGGGAATACCCGCTTTGCTTAATAGTAAGGTGGTTAATTTCCCTTTTTTTTTGTTGATTTGCACGCTTTATAGATGTGTCCCACTGCTGGCTAAGGACATCCCCCTTTCTCCTACCCAACCTCTCTATCTTGTGCGATATATGGCCATGTACCCGCCGCAAACAAGATCAGATCGTCACACGACCTTCACCGCGATCTACCACGGGGGCAATTTTCCCCATGAGGTGTCTAGTGAGTGACGATTTCTGCCTACCTCTCCGGATGCATTCGTGCTACGTTGTCAGCCCGCTCTTACATCAGCTTGGCTGTTTTTTCCCCATAATCTGAAACCTAAGTAATGGCGCGCAGAGTGGAGTTTCTCACGCGATCTCGTGGGTTACCATGACGTCTTATAGCAGTACTGTTTAAATGTCACTCCAGTTGGGGAAAAAGACGGTGCTATAGAGGACGTATAGCGCCATCTCTTTCCCACTCCGGAATACGATTAAAACAATACTGCTTTAAGACGCTATTGTAGGGCACCTGTACGTTTAACATCAACACTGCCTTCCAAAAGTTAGTTGAAATTAATTCACCTCAGACGATCACGTTTTTATGGACTGACCCAACTATCTGTGCCTAGTAGGGGACTACCCGATATTTTGTTTTGTTTTTTTATTTGTTAAGCAGGGTTTAGTTGTCAAACTCATTAATTTCATCCGCAAAATATCATCAGTATAATAATGTTAAATGAATTTTGAAATGTTCTGTGGATTCACAATATTTACAGGAATTTCACCAGATTTTTGGAGAGAACTGCATAAATGACGCCACGCTTATTGCTCGCTAGCAAATCTTGAGTTTTTGTTTAGTAAGTGATTTACTTTGTGTACTGTTTGTTATGAAGGGCAGGATGCACCATTGCACATATCGATGAGTTTCTTCAAAATGTCATTGGAAGACTTCTTTTTATTCGTTATAGGCCCAAGTATGTATAATCATCGACATATTGCAACATAAGTCGAGCTACACGATAACTGACAAATGCTTGCACTGACTGGACAGGTCCACTCAAATCTGTGTGGTTCTTTTTTCAAAAGACCATTTCAGACACGTATCTGCATAGTCCTCATGTGAGTTGGCCAAGATTATGTCTGGACCTTAAAAGAGACTGTGACCTCTGAGTTTGTTTTGGCTGTTTCTTCTCAGAGTAGTCAGGTGCGAAACACCGGCCCCATCTAGTTTAAAAAAAATTGACGTGTAAAAGTGTTTGTAAAAACCTACTTGCAAAATAAACATCATTTATCATTTAACACATGCCCGTACACCCGGGTTTTTTGAGACATTGTTTCTTTTATATTTTGGACATAAATGCAGCTATTGTGGCACTTACTAAGCGTAACAAGTGCTAAAATTGTAGTCGGTTAAGAGCGCCTGATGAATCGTCTAGACAATATACACATTAGACAGTAAACAGGCGTGCGCTTGAAAGTTGCTAACTCTCAAATAAAAGCTCTCAATGTTAGTATAGTGTTTTTAAATACACCGTTTTTGTTTCATTCTTCTTAAGGCTCCTGCAAAATCCTAAAGAAATCTCTGGTTTTTCCTTTTGCTGTTGTCAACCACGTCTTTGGTCTTGCACATTTTTTTGATGTTATTATTTGAAGGTGTTTATTCTCATCTTGCATGAACTGCTCGTTATCAAGATTTACTCCTTCATTAGTTTTTGCATCATCGCTGTCATCACAATATTCTATGCAAGTTTTTTGCATTCTAGAAACAAAAAAATCATTATCATCATTATACTGCTCTTGGCGCATTTGTTTTGAGTTCACCGCAACAGATCTTAAACGTATATTTAAATATCAGCCCGAGGTGCCTATAACATGTTATCTGTTTGTTTCATAGACACTGTTTGTCTTTCATGTATTGAAATAGTACCCTATGCCTGGGCTTTTCTGAACTGAATATTGCAATAAAAGCCTTCTAAGAATGTGTAAAAAAAAACTTCAAAAGATCCTTCGAATAGTGACTGCGTCTCATGTCGATTATAAGTGTCATACAGAATATTTGACGAGGTATTAAAAAAAACAAAAGCATCATTATTTACTGATTTAATCAATACCAATACAAACCCATACACTAATATGAATATCCCTTGAATTGTCTTCGTTTCTTTGACGTTGTGGTCCATATTACTGGTGTCTCACATCTTAAACCGAACACAATGGTTCTGGACCACCACTAGTCCACTTACGTTTCCTTGTTTCCATAGCTTTAGCAACAGTTACTCTTTCAGTTGTAGTCGTTACTATTGGCGGTGTTGTCTCAGAAGGTAGAAGTTTTGGTGATTGTAGACGATGTTTTTAAAGAATGTACCAAATACATCGGTATTGTGCCATATGAAGGGGCTTTGTATACGTCGTTGGCTGATTATGAGACGAAAGTTAATAAGGGATCAATATAATTCCAAGCAGTAGACGGTTCAGTTTATATTGATGGGTTACTTATCAAAGGTGTTTTAGAAGGCCTTGCAGTTATTTCAACAGTAGTACAGCTTGTTTCCAAAAATGTGGGTTCTTTTGGCGTATAAAACTCAGTTTCTTTTTTACTGTCGTAAAGCACGAGGTTTGTTATACGGCATGAAGTTTTCTTTATTTTTCCTGAATGAATTTGTTTTTAAATCATTTTCTAGATAGTCTGACTCTGCTAGGTCAATGGGGACTGCATTATTATCCAGATAAGATGATGCCGATTTGGATAAGTTTCCATCTATACAACTTCTCGACGTGCACCCTGAGGAATATGCAATGTTATCTTATTAATCGTTTGTTTCATTATATTTTTTGTGATCTGGAAACTATTAGCTGTATTCATAATGTCTTATATTTTCTCAAAAAGCTGGATTATAGATAATAACACAAAGCCATATTCCAAAACAATTTATTATCGATATTAACAATTCGTACACACATACATTATTCATGATATCCAGGGAATCCTCGTTTTCTGTAACGCATCTTCGTGGTTAACCACGTATGAGGCCCTTGACATTTCAAATCTCTACACCACCTAGGGTACCACCACGTAGTTTCGGTATATATTGGTCGTCTTGTACTTTCTGGTTCAGCAGTACTAGTTATTTCTATAACTGTCGAATCTACTTCTGGGACAGGTTCTTCAGTAGTACTTCTAGTTTCTTTGGGTGTTGTCGTTGTTGTCGAGTCTATTATTTCAGGCGTAGATGCTTCAGTGGTTGTTGTTGATGGTTCTGTTGTTGTCGATGGTGTCGTTAATGTTTCAGTGGTTGTTTCTGACGATGTGGTAGATGGTTCTGATGTAACCCATGGTATAGTAAATGCTTCAGTAGTTACTGTCGTAGAAGGAAAATATAGTTCAGTTGTAGTTGTTGGTGGACTAGTAGACGGTTCTGTTTCTATTGACGGATTAGTGGTAGGAAATGTTGTAGTTATTTCTATAGTAGTTTCGCTTGATTCTAAAAATGTGGGTTCTGCTGTCGTAAAAAACTCCGTTTCTTCTTTTACAGTCGTAAGCCACGAGGTGGGTCTGTCGCAAGGTGGTTTGTTGTAACACGGAAATGAGTTTTCTTTATTTTTCTCGTTTGAATTTGCTTCCATATCATTTTCTAGATAGTCTGACTCGGCTGGGTCAATGGGGATTGTATTATAATCCGAAATAGTTGCTGCCGTGTCGAAGTATTTTTCATCTCCCCAACTTATCACCGTGAATCCTGAGAAATATGCAATATCTTATTAATCGTTTTTTTTAATAATTTTTTAAGTGAAGTTGAAAGTAGAGTAATGTTCATAATGTTTCCATTAATATTTCTTCAAAAGGTGGGTTATCAATAATAACACAAAGCCATGTTCAAAAACAATGTATTAAACAATAATCCGTACATACATTATTCATGAAATCCAGGGAATCTTCGTCTTCTGTAACGTATCGTCGTGGTAAGCCACGTATGAGGCCTTTCACATTTCTGATCTCTACACCAACTTGGGTACCACCACGAAGTTTCGGTAAATATTGGTCGTCTTGAACTTTCTGGTTCAGCAGCACTAGTTATTTTTGTAACTGTCGAAAGTGAAAATGTTTCGTCAGGTGTACTAGATAGTTCTGTTGTTGTTGATGATGATTTTGTAGTAGATGGTTCTGTTGTTCCCCATGACATAGTAGATGCTTCTCTTGTTGTTGTTGATGATTCTGTAGTAGATGGTTCTGTTGTTCCCCATGATATAGTAGATGCTTCTCTTGTTGTTGTTGATGATTCTGTAGTAGATGGTTCTGTTGTTCCCCATGATATAGTAGATGCTTCTCTTGTTTTTGTTGATGGTTCTGTTGTTACTGGCGGTGTAGTTGATGGTTCTGTTAAGGTTGATAATTCTTTTGTTATTGATAATTTTGTTGTTGTTGATGGTTCTGTTATGGTTGATAGTTCTTTTGTTGTTGATAATTCTGTTGTGGTTGGTAGTTCTGTTGTTGTCAATTGTGTGGTGGACGGTTCTGTTACGGTCGATGGTGTAGTAGATATTTCGGTTGTGGTTGATGGTTCTGTGGTCGTCAATTGTGTGGTACATGGTTCTGTTGTTGTTGATTGTGTACTAGATAGTTCAGTTGTCGTTGGTATTGGTTCAAGAGAAGATTCAGTTGTTGTCTTCCGTTCTTCTGTTGTCAATATTGTCATTCTAGATACTTCAGTTGTAGTTATTATCGTACTGGGTTCTTCCGTTGTTATTGGTGACGTAGAAGCTATTTTAGAAAAAAAATGAATGAGCAAATTTTCGAAATTTTTAGATATATTATCTTTATCTTCGTTATGAAAGTTATGTCAACATATTATTCATGTAAATATTGGGTGAGTATATTTGTCTCATTTACACGCATAGAAGTCGTGTTGTTACTATTTTAATTACCTAGTGCCAATTTATAACTGAGATTGTTTATCCACCTAGGCCAACAAAGTAATCATGTTGTAATTAGTTCCTTTTAGCGCCTGGTGGATAGCTATTAAGTAATGTTGCTATTTTATTTAAACATCTTTGGTTGAAATTGATATCGAGCTTTTAGGGTACTGCCTAGGGACATCAAAGCCCGTAAGTAAACCACGTCATGATAAATGTATGCTGCTGTTAGTTACTGCTTCAGCTGCGACTTGTGGCCATAGAAATGTGGGGGAGTATCAATATTAAATTTAACAGTCTCATTATGAAATATTAGGTCATTACCTATGAAGTTGCCGTGGATTCGTGTGGGCCGTTTGTATTTTGGTTTTATATTGTTCCCTTTTCTTAACTGCATATCTTTCAATGTTTGCTTATCTCCAGAGAGTCTCGTCAGTGATCATGAAAATTAATGAAATAATGGTATTAAGTGTTTTTTAACTATAGTAATTAATAAACTGCAGGGAGGATGATGGAAACACTGTACAAAGGCCCAGGTGGTTTACCGAAAAGATGATGATGGGGTTAAGAACAATAAAAAGTATCGGTATCTAGTAAAAGGAATATTAGTGTGTATTATGTGACACAGTCACATTTTAAATGGTCATTATGTGGTCACAGAGATAGTTACAATCAAAGCCACAACAATTACAATGACAAAAAATATTGTACTGTATATTTTTTTATAGATCCGAAACATAACAGAAACGATATTTGATTGATGAAACAGCAACTTCATATGAAAAGACCTAACACATAAAAAATATCAATAAACAATTAAATAGTAATCATGACCCCGAAATAGCAGATAATTATTGGCGTTGACTAATTATAAAATCAAGTTTAATACCTATAATACTACTCCAAGCTACTATCCACAATTTTTTTTTTAGCTGCTTCTTATACCAAATCTCATAAATTACTTTTCAGAGCTAAATGTTGCCATTTCCGAGCCATAGTTCAAGAATCATAGAGAAATATTGCTAAATATAAAAGAAAAAATACAAATATCAATCGCTTATGTCCAAAAATTGTGCTTACATTTTTCGTCTTTGCTTGGTGTAGTTGGCAGTTCTTCAGGTCTCGTTTTTTTGCTTTTCGTCGAACATGGTGGCGTAGTAATCAACCGTACATCTTGCCTAGTCACCCAAGTTTTGGGTCTATCACAACACGGGCCAAGAGTGACTATAGCAATTCTTGATTTAATGGTTACTATTGGAGTTGGGATTATAGATTTTTTCAAACGTCTCGAATATTTTCGTAATATTTTATTTATTGTTGTACGCTTATTCAAGGAGACTATAACATGTTTTTGAGAATGTTGTCGCACATTCTTTTTCATTATTTTAGTCGTCGTATTCACCGATCTCAAATTACATAGGTCGCATTCAGTGATTTCACAAGTTGAACATTCTCCAGAGTCGTAGTGATTATGGTAATCATGGTCGTACTTATGCGTTTCCTCCGATAAGTAAGAAAGTTCTTTCTGACAGTCAGGACATGGTGGTTGTGGCGGATAAGTATATACTGGTGGAGATTGTGGTGAATAAGTATATATATCTGGCGGTAGTAGCGGATAAGGTGGCGGTTCTGGTGAGCCCTCATGCTCAAATAGTTGTTCTAGTGATGCCTCCTGTTCATATGGCTGTTCTTGTGAGACCTCCTGTGGCTGTTCTGGAGATGCCTCCAGTTCATATGGCTGTTCTGGAGATGCCTCCGGTTCATATGTCTGTTCTGGTGATCCCTCATGTCCACGTGGCTGTTCTGGTGATCCCTCGTGTTCATATGGCTGTTCTGGTGATCCTTCATGTCCACGTGGCAGTTCTGGTGATCCCTCCTGTTCATATGGCTGTTCTGCTGATGCTTCCTGTTCATATGGCTGTTTTAGAGATGCTTCCGGTTTATATGTTTGTTCTGGTGATCCCTCATGTCCACGTGGCTGTTCTGGTGATCCCTCGTGTTCATAAGACTGTTCTGCTGATGCGTCCTGTTCATATGGCTGTTCTGGTGATCCCTCGTGTTCATAAGGCTGTTCTCCTAATGCTTCCTGTTCATATGGCTGTTCTGGTGATACCTCTGGTTCATCTGGCGGTTCTGGTGATCCCTCATGTTCATATGGTGGTTCTGGTGATCCCTCATGTTCATATGGTGGTTCTGGTGATCCTTCATGTTCATGTGGCGGTTCTGGTGATCCCTCCTGTTCATATGGCTGTTCTGGTGAGTAAATATACTCATGTATTTGTTCTGGTGAATGAATATAATCCTGTTCTGGTGACTGAACATATTCCTGTGAGAGTTCTTGATTAGTTGGTATAGAATAAATGGGCAAATTTGGTAATTCATTTGCATCAGCCTCAAAATAACGCGCAGGTGGTATTGAATCAATCCTTGTTGTTAATGTCAATAAGTTAAGAGTCTGCGTGTTGTGACGTATATTTGGCACCGTTTTTGGCTCTTGTGGCCACAATATTATTTGATTTGGATACATGCTAACCGGTACAATTTCTTCCGAATTCGGAAATAGTCCCCACTGTACCGTTGGCGTTGTTGACGGTGGTCGACTCATCCGTGATGTTGGCAGTAAAGATGGTGGTTTGGGTGGCGACGTATTTGGCTGATGTGTAGGCAAGTCAATCAACGGCAAGGTTGGAGTTGTTTCCAGTTTAGATGGCGGTGCTGTTGGCTTCCGGGGAGACCACGATGAAGGTGAAGTGCAGGGTGCTTGTGGTGACCAGATCATTGGTGGCAAATTTTCTGTAGACGGTGGGGGTGGCCTCTCTGATGGTTTATGGTTCCATATCCACGGTATAGTTGGTGTAGTTGTTGGTGGACGGGAAACCCATGGTGTTGATGGTAATGTTAGTGGCGGAGATGGCCAAGTGTACGGTGGATGTGATGACCACATTAATGTTCGTGGGGGTTTGCCACTCCTAGTTTCAGATGGTTTATGGTACCATATCCACTGCATTGTTGGCGTGGTTATTGGTGGCCGGGATTCCCACGATATTGGCGATGTCTGTGGTGGTTGTGGTGGCCAGATTATTGTTGATGGTGGGATAATTTTCATTGATGGTGGGTAAAGCATGGTTTCAGATGGTTTATGGTACCATATCCACGGTATTGTCGGCGTAGTTGTTGATGGCCGGGTAACCCATGACGACGACTGTGAACTTGGTTGTACGATGGACGGTGGCGGGGAAACAATTTTCTTCGGTTTCGTTGTTGGTGCTTCAGTTGTAGAAATAGTAATCTTTGGTGCAGTCACACATAGGTCAGTTGTAGTGCTTGGTACAGTCACACATGGGTCAGGTTTAGTCTTTGGTACAGTCACACATGGGTCAGGTGTAGTATTTGGCACAGTCTCACATGGGTCAGGTGTAGTATGTGGTACAGTCACACATTTATCAGGTGTAGTGTTTGGCACACATGTCACCGTTGCTATTCTAATCATTTGTGGTACAGTTCCAGCCTTGTAATGAACAGACGGTACCGGATGGTAAGAGAGTTGGGGTGGGTTCTGTACGTCCAATTCTGAACCTAGGCAAAATAGCTTATAGGTTTCTCGACAATCTGAAAAGTCATACAACTTTGTAAGAAATAGTATTTCATAGTGTAGAGAGCAGAGTATTAGTGAACCTTATTGCTGAAAAGTTTGTTCCGCTACTTCTTCTCCCCAGCTACTGTTAAGTGGTGAAAGGCAGGCGACCGTTTTATGGGACTGTCATGTAATTTGACGTTCAAAAAGTACGGAATTACAGACTAATTTCAATAATAGCTTGAATGACTGAATACTCAATCAAAATTAGCCACGGCATTCTCATCTTGTTTTATATTTTAAATTGTTTCGTATATAAATTAACTAAATTGTTCGTGAGGGATTCAGATTTGGAGTAAAACTAAAACCAAAGATAAATTCTAAACATTTTTTATTATTAAAAAGACATTAATTACAACCAAAATCTTGTTGGCCACCTAGACAAGGGGTAATTTGCGCTGCAGATTGTTTTCTATACCCTGAAATAGGACAGATAGCACATTAAATACTTATAGTAGTTTTACTCCAAAATTAATCCCACCGGTACTACCCAGAATTTTGTTTTTTTTTTTTTTTAAGCAAAGGCGCTATTTTTCTAGGCCATTGGTGACTGGTCTATCGTCGACAGTTCTGACATGGAACGTTTACACAGGTAGGGTAAATTAACACTAAGACAATTTATATAAAGTGTTCCATGGAGTCATGACCTCAATTTGGGTGAAAACCACAACAACAAATAACTATGTTGTATAAAAAACACACATCCACCAGTTATTTACCACTGTACCAGTTTTAGATTATCTTGGTTTTAGTAAGATTTAATCCAAGAATGTGCTTAAAAAAATGCCCTAAAATATGCGACAAGTTATGCAAAAATAAACATAAAAGTGTTTTTTTTTTAATTACAACATTTTTGTGCATTTTAAATTGTAGATATAGGTACTTTAAGTAGGTAAATGATCGTTATTTTTTTTCTGAGCTTTGAAGTTTCTGGCAAAAACTGTCGACGGAAAGTGTCTGGCACAAACTGTCAGCGGGAAGTTTCTGACAGTGTTGATTACTATAAAAAAACAGCACTCAGACTTTAAATAGTACATTGTTACCCCTGGGGTGAAAGTAACTTATTTAGTCCCGAGACGGGGTTTGGCGCCCGAATGAAGTGAGGGCGCCAATAGTTGGAGGGACTAAATAAGTCTTTAACCCGAGGTAAACACTGTGCTTTTCATTACGAATACAAGGAAAGTAAAAATAAAAACATGAATTCGTTAAAGAAAAAATTAGTAAATTTTATTTCGGATTGCCGCTTTCCCACCTATTTTGTTTTTTTTTCTGTGGCCATCCAGCTATTCAGCCATTATTTTTCATTTTCATCAATGAAAAAATGGTAAATATTATGCCCAACTCTATGTTATTTTAAAGAAATTGTTGAAACTAAATTATAATAAAGTTATTTAAAAAATATATATTCTTTAATCAATAATTAACTTAAAGTTATTTAAATTTTACATCGTGGCTGCATAGAAAGTTGAAACATGGTTCAATAAAAATGTCAAAATAGAACTAGTTTTTTTTTTGTATAATTTGACATCTGTCAGTTGAAAGCCATTCTCCCTAGGGATGAAAAGTATTACTTTCATCCCGCTCCTCAGGCAACTTCAGACCTACTTTCAGAGTATGAGTAATGAAAAATATATTTGAAAGTCAGCCAGCAGCACAAGTTAGCAGGTATGCATACTTTCACAGTACATAAGTACTAATACGAATACTAATCGATGACATTTTGTTAATTAGAAAATAAATAAGGTTCCTGGCACCGCGGGGATCATGGACCATTGCAAAAGTTGACATATTGCTAACCGAAACGTGTTTCTTTAGTTTAACATAAAACTTACAAAAAACACGTGATAATACCGCTCCAAGCACGTGTAGAAGTTGCTAATCTTAAGAACCAGTCGAACTGGTTAGGTCAAATTGCAGACCGGCTGCAGGCGCCGGACACTACCAGATAACATAAAATCACGCCTAGAATCCCCGAAGGGGTAGATAGAGGTGTACCTAACGGTTAGACCCCAGTTCGCCAGTTATGTTTTGGTCCCATTTAATAACAGGCGAGCCTATTGCCATAAACTGGGCACAAATCCAGATTCCGTGGCTGCTACTGAGAAATTCCTGATGAAATGTCTCAATAAAACTTTGCCCGAACCTTGAATCGAACCCATACACATCATGCTTTCAATTGTATGGAGATATATTTTGGATGAAATGTGCCTGAAACTGAGTTCGCAATCGTTGCTAATATTTTCTACTGCAACTGTTCCTATGTATTTTAACATCTACGTTGAGATTTAAATTCATATCTAAGATGTTGATGACTCTCAATATAGCTAACGTAGCTCTCAATGTAGCTAAAATTCGTCTTATTTTAATTTTTGCTGCTCCATTTTATTGCTCGATTGTCGATTATTTTTTAAGGTCTTAAATATTATGTATTTTGTTTAGAAATTGTGAAAGCTTGTGGGAAAAGGCATACCTACCTAATTATGTTGACAGCCTCAGGCACAAATTATAACAAGGCTTATTAGCACACACTTTCAAAGAAAAAATAAATCATGTGTCAAATTGCCACTATCTCTCCCAAAAAAGCATCTTGAAATCTCTATTAAAATTCTAAGTTTATGTGTAGTATTTATTTATTTATTATAATAATAAAGTTGAATAAATCAGTATATATATATTCATTTATTTAATCAGATAACAAAGATCCATTGGGTTAGTAACAATATTCTTAACCTATGTTAGTACTTAATCGAAAACATAGACATTGTACAGGTGACTAGACACCTCACCAACGGGCTGTCATGCCTCCCGACTATGGCGCTCAGAATGCTGTTGGGGCTGCCACGGAGTCTGTTTAGCAGCGAGGCCGCTTTCTTACGCCGTACAGCATTGAAACCGTCGGTACGAGCCTCAGCGAACATAGATGACGCGCTACAAAACCGAGGCAGACGCAACAGTACCCTAAACGCGTTGTTATACTGGATCCGCAGAGCATTGTAGGCCTTAAGGGTGTAGCTGAACCACAGGCTCCCCGAGTACAGCGACATGCAATATGCTTTAAACAGCGTGACTTTGACTGGGGCTGTACATCGGAAGAACCGGCGTGCAAGCATATTTGCCCGAACCGACAATGCTCTGCGCTCCCTCTCCATATCCACGTCGTCCCTCAAATCGTCCGTCACCAAGTGGCCCAGGTATTTAAAAGAGTACACCCTATGCAGCTGCACACCGTTCAGTAAAACAGGAGGGACGGTGGAGGGACACCTGGCACCGGACTTGAAGACCATGTATTTTGACTTGCCTTCGTTATATACAAGGCCATGAGAAGCAGCATACGACTCGCAAACATCGAGAAGCTTACGGAGCGCACCGACCGAGGGGGCCAGCAGCACCATGTCGTCTGCATAGCTTAAATTATTGAAGCAAACTCCATCAATAAAACAACCGACACGTGTGCTGCTGAGCCGCTCGATCAGTGCATTCACGAAAAACTCGCAGTGATATACTATTATTGCTATTTAGTCTGTACGTGAATTTCACGTACAGACTAAATAGCAATAATAGTATATCACTGCGGGGTTCAGTTATAAATTGTTAACGTCCCGTTCAACGTAAGAAATTTTTACGGCTTAGGTCAAAGATCTTTGGGTTCGGTACCCTTAATAAAGATATTCCAGAGTCCGAAAAACTGAAGACACACTAAGTCTTCCGCAGTACATTTTTATAATTGAAATATTAAATATAAAGGAGGTAAATATGTAGCTGATACATACGTGCACCAAAATCGCAGTTATACTCGTACATGTCGCACTGGTCGAGGAACGTCCTTCGACTGCAGCCATCCTCAGCTGCAGCACACACCATACTATGGTCGTGGACGCACACTGCTGCCAATTGACAGTAGTTAATTGGCTGACACAAAAGAATATCATAAGTTCAAGCCTACAAACATTGTTTACAGAAGTTATCAGAAGAAATTGCCATTTTGTACAAATTTTGCGACTCAAAAATTTTAATCGATGCTACCGCATCGAGAAAAAATATTTTTTAATACAGTTGCTCAAAAAGTGGCGTATTGCAGGGACGTATAGCGTTCGGGATGTGGGCTTTTACACACTCGAGCTTTTTGTATACCTTTTCGGAACTCGTGCGTTCTCTTTCCCAACTGTCAAAATAATGTCTATTAACAAGAAAAAAACCAAACACGGAGTTTTTACAAAAAAAAAAACATAGAAGTTTTTATGATTCATGCAAATATTTCTAAAAAGAAGCTACTAATTTGTTTCAATATCAGATTTAATGATTTGATTCAATGAGTTAGGTTAGGTTTCATTTCATTTCATCTCATTGAATTTCATTTCATATCAATAAAAAAAAATCTACGGAAGACTTGGCTGTATGGGCATAGTTCCCTTTGCCTACCCAGAATGGGTGAAGAAAACAAAAAAAAAACTCTGCTTGTATTATTTTACGGTTGGCGCCATTATCCAAAAATGTTGTTTATTAAATTGTTTCATTTTTTCGCAACTGTATTAAAAATAGTTGTTCAGTACACGTGCGGAACCGTCATTGCAACTTGTTCCGACTGTCAACCCTCACCTTCGGCTGCGCCTCGGCTCGGGTAGACATTTGTCGGAACTCTTTGCAATGAAAGGCTTTCCGCACTCGCAATGAAATATACTATTTGATACTTTTTCGCCGACATTGACAAAAT
This sequence comes from Cerastis rubricosa, assembly GCA_949152445.1. Taxonomy (NCBI): domain Eukaryota; kingdom Metazoa; phylum Arthropoda; class Insecta; order Lepidoptera; family Noctuidae; genus Cerastis; species Cerastis rubricosa. The sequence continues at coordinate 11,274,684 of OX424547.1, forward strand.
TTTATTTATCGGCTGTGCGAGAGTGACCTAAGTACAGTGTAGGCACACCATATAATTTTTTTAACATTGCGATTGACGCGGCTTACATATAAGCTGTGTTGATGTTTACTGTTTTAGCCCCACATAGGGTTACAGATTCTACAAACACCCAGAGCCTAGAACTATATTAAATGTTTGAAGAAAGTAACTGTAAATACCTATATTATTTAGGCACAGACTCCACCAAAACGAAGACAAGCGGAGATGTGCGAAGCGGAGAGAGAGAGGAGATCCTCACCGCACACAGCACAGCGGCGTGACATCCTTAAACAATTACGAAACATCTCCTCTCCTCTCTGCTCAACCATTTCCACTAAAGCTAAGCGGACACGAGAAGTGTAAATAACGAAATTCTATTGGTGGTTTACAAGACATCTCTTCTCCGCTTCGGTGGAGTCCTTCCTTTACTCGGTCGGTTCGGTCTTTACGGCTCGGTACTGGGAATAACCTAATCCGAAACGTATCGCCAGATCACGAAGAACATGTTTTTAAGTGTTCTTTCAACCTTGCCTCCTTTGACGCACAAAACGGGTTATTTTTCATAATTGTATTACAATTCGAATCCATTAGTAATAGAATCCAACATAGCAGTGTTGTTAAATTAAAATAAGAAGTTTTTCAAGTATCTAATAAGAAAAACATTAATGCTAATGACCGTGCTAACAATAATTGCTAGTAGGTACCTTTGCACTGTCATGAAGTGATGGAACAATTTTCGTCAATATATCCTCATCATTATCTTCGTTACAGTAAGACACTATGTCAAGTTTAATGGTGCTAACTATTTTTTTTTTAAGGCAGAGTCTGGATTTATGCCTATATGACTTTAAAAACCGTCAAAATGTGGGTTTGTTATCGGTCACCTCTACGTAACTCTTCGAGGAAAACCTGCTGTTTCAAGGCTGTCTATCTCTTCATTTTTGATCTTCTACAAAAGACCTCGTCGTTGCTTATTGTATGGTACTTCTTAAACGATGATATGATCTAAGAAAGAAGAGTGCATTGAACTTCTGATGGTTATAACCTCCTCAGGGCAAATAATATGGAATCTAAGAATGGCATCTTAAGAGAAATATCAGTAAAAAATAATATGAACGTTACATATGTCAAATGCTGCTCTGTCCAATGTACTGATGTTAGTACTGAAACAATAAAAATAATAATTAAATAACTATCTGAAAAAAAACCTGGCTGAATAAGCAAGGGGGGGCAAAATTCTGAACATGGCATTACTATTTTACAGCTAAAATATGGTTTGGAGGCCTATATAATATTTCGACCGTGTAGTTTGCGTTAAATGGCCAACTTTGGCGTTCTTGTTCTGAAAAACTTCTTACGGACAACTTTTAGTTATTATGTGGTAGAGAATAGGTATTAAAGTAGGTATAGTTCAAATCTAAATTTTTTTCTTAACTATATTTATATAAAGAGAAAATTCCGAATCAAGTTTATTATAAAATGCGCGACGGAACTTTTTCGAGCTCGTGGACTGCACAAGCAAACGAAATTAAATGTATATAATAATATCTCTTAAACAGTAGTTTAGATCACAGTGTCTTCAGAATTTTGAAATAAATACAGAAAATTATCAGAATATCCCGTTCAAAGCCATTAAAACTACCGAAAACGTTCAGTATTAACTGTACGTAAATGTCTCCTTACTAATATTATTATTTAAACTTTATTTATACTGTTAGATCATAACAAATGATTTTTTTATAAAAAATAAATGGATAAAACTTAAAATGTAAATATAACTTCCAAATTGCTACATAATGCGATGCGTCGGCTGCTCGAACTCAGTAGGTACTACAGTACAACCCAGTCATTTTGTGATAGGCCTCATAAGATGCGTAATTTGATCAAATGCCGTGTTCACTTTTTGCCGACATAAAAAAAGAAACATCTTGAGTAGGCTGCGACGTGTAAACTAGATATTAGTGGTACAGTCAGCCTCAAAAACATGTAAACACCGAGAAGAATTCATTTAATTGTCTACAATTTGTGTTCGATAATATTGTCACCGTGTTTAGCTCCAATCTAAGTACCTAAAGTGTTTTATGTTTTGTTTGGTGTTCAAATATATCACTGTAATATGAATTCAACTGAAACAACCTCTCTGAAATGAGGACATCCGCAAGAGAACTAAGGTTACCGACGTAACCCGAAGAATTGCCAAACTTAAGTGGCAGTGGACAGGGCACATTGATCGCAGAACGGATGGCCGATGGAGCCGAAAAGTTTTGGAGTGGCGACCGCGAACTGGAAGACGCTGCGTTGGAAGGCCTCCCACTAGGTGGACCGATGATCTGGTGAAGGTTGCGGGGTTCCGCTGGATGCGAGTCACACGGGACGGGTCAATGTGGCGACAATTGGGGGAGGCCTAAATGTCCAGCAGTGGTGATGATGATAAACCTTTCCAATATTATTATCTACTTGCGTGCTTCTTTACAGAAAAAATACAATAAAATCTTACCCAGCAGAATAAACAAGATCATTTTATCCAAACATTGTGTAATGTATTGTTTCCAACAGCATGGCAGTTAGCTACTGACTGTGAACTATCGAATTTGTATTGCAGTAAAACATTTATGACTCTTTCACTGAAACACTCGTAAAGTAAATTGACTTCACAACTCGCTTATTTGTAGAACTGTTTGTGACTACTTTGTGTGTACTATTCATTGTTAGAAAATAATATATTATGTTTATTTATTTTCTTTTATATTTGTTTTCTTGTTTGCTGACAAATAAAGTGGAGATGCGATGTTTTCTGAATTCACACTCAATCTAATATTGAGGAAATCGCAGCAGTGCTAAGTGCTCATTTGCGCAGAGGAAAGGCGAACGGCGTTGATCCCATACAAACGTATTCCGCTGTTTTCACACTGGAAATTAAAAGTACTAGAAAAAATCTACGTTTATGGAATAATCGAAACAGACGCATGGAAGGGATAGATAATTAGATATACATAGATTATAAAGTAAATAAATATTTGCTCTTGTTTCATTTTCCAGGGACAAAACAGAGGAATACGTAACTATGGGATGAGGAATCGACGTCGTTAGCCTTTTCTCCTAACGGCTGATAATGCTGTACCGGAATCATGCTATTCCGGGGGAAGTTCGGTGAGGTTGTATCTATACCTTTGAGATGAATTGATGAAAACAAGACTATCTGAATAATGTCGGTGCATGTTTTAATATGACAGAAAAATATTTTCATGTTCATTGTACTACTATAAGACGAATATTAGGAAAAACCATTTAAAACTATGCTGCAATTAAGTCTACTAGCTTTTATTAATTTCTTGCTACTGGTTAATGATCACATTACTCAAAATGAGATGCAAAGTCTTTATGCCTTTATGTTTTTTTTGACATGCAACACCTTCTTGAACTGCACACTGAAATTGGTCATACTATATTCGTCACTGAGAGTCAGTAATCGCGATTCTCATTTGTTACCGTGTAAGCAAAGACGTCAAGCCACTAATATGGCAGACAAAGAACGGACGTTCTTTAGAATTACAAACACTGAAAATAACCCACTTCTATTTTCTATCTTTGTTCTTTGTATCTTTGTTCACACGGCTAATTATCGCCATAATAATGATAGTATTTTTTTTCAAGGTTGATAAAACAATCGCCGTCTGTGCTGAAACCACCAAATTATAAACAAATTCTGAATAATTTCATGTCAATCAATGTCCATCCACTGCGATGAATTTTCTTGTTAATTTCCATAATTAACGTTAATAGCTAAAGGGGCGATGGAGTAAGCGAATCTGGGAGTGAAGATAGCATGTGTAGCGTAAGAAGCCCATCAGTCAGATAGACCAACAAACTTATTAAAAACTAGCTGTCCCGCGCAACTTCGTCTGCGTCACATTTTTCCCACTCCACACCCATTTTCTCAATATTTTTCATTGCTGCTCCGCTTTAATTGGTTGTAGCGTGATGATGTATAGCTTATAGCCTTCCTCGATAAATGGGCTCTCTAACACTGAATTTTTCAAATCGGACCAGCAGTTCCTGAGATTAGCGCGTTCAAGCAAACAAACAAACTCTTCATCTTTATATTTATCATCATCATCATCATTTCAGCCGAAAGACATCCACTGCTGAACATAGGCCTCCCCCAAGTGTCGCCACATTGACATAATGGCGGGTTTTGCCATAATCGCCAAGCTTGGCGATCGCAGTACCTACTGTTGTTACAAAAGCACGGAGAACGCTGCTGCCCATTCTCTGGAAAGTCCCTTAGTTTATATATTATTAGTATATCAGATTAGATTTAAAAACTCACGACTGAAAAATCTCTTAAAAACCAAAAATAAATTATTCCAAGCGTAGTGTCGGGGGATCGTTCTGTATGGTGTCGGACGTAAAGAATAGCACCATCCCATGTCTTCCCGTGGGTGTCGTAAGAGGCGACTAAGGGACTTAGCAGAGAATGGGCAGCAGCGTTCTCTGTTCTTTTGTAACAACCGTACTGCGATCGCCAACCCGCCTGCCAAGCGTGGCGATTATGGCAAAACCCCCCCTTCTTAGGGAAGGCCTATGTCCAGCAGTGGACGTCTTTCGGCTGAAATGATGATGATGATGATGATGAGTGTCGGAGGATCGCTTTGTTTTGTGCTTGTGCTAAGCAGTCTACTAAGCGGACCGCCGACGCAACGGCGCTTGGATTAATTACTTTTTCTTTTTTAGAGGTTTTTTTAACATTTGTAAAGATCGTCCACGTCGTCGTCGGTCGTGACAATACAAAATGTGTCACTGACATATTAGCTGTCTAGAGATAACACAGTAACAATACAAGAATGTACATATGTTCATTGACAAGGTGACGAAAATTCTTAATTTATTTAGGATTTAATTAATACTTAAGATTCTTCATTGTCACGAAGAAAACCTAATAAAAAGTATGACTTTTTTTAAATCAACGTTGAGTTGTCCTAACGAGATAAAATTGTCGGTAATGTAGGTCAGGTTTGCCATCAAATAAGTAGTAATCAGGCTGTTCACGGTTTTCTGTATCTTGATAATGCTTCTTAAAAAAAACTGAGACGATAAGATGATGATGGTATTAGGATAAAAATTAATGGCTTATACTTGGCCGAGATAAGTTTTTCCTTGCTACAATTACCTGTTTTGTATGATCTACTTCTAAGGTCGGTACCTCTTCTTAACATCCTTGACTCAAATAGGTTTCGTGTCGGGTAAAGAAGTAAACCTATTTTTATTCGGGTAAACTTAGTATTACCCAAGCTTTTTGGGTAAACTCCGAATAATCACTAATATAAAACTAATTTCTCATAAAATTTTTCAATGCTCAAATTTTTTTAAGGGTATATGCGGGCCTGGATGTTGAGTGTCATCGGCATCGGGCGGCATGGTGCTCACCACCTTTGAGGCCTTACCTAAGTCAGAAACGCTGCATTCCTGTACGAGCTCCCCCGAGCAGTGACCAGCGTGTCATCCGCATAACACGTCAGGTTCACTCCCGAAAGGAGCTCGCACCGAAAAACCCAGTCGCATCCAATGTTCCACAGGAGAGGGCCCAAAACCGACCCCTGCGGAATACCGCACAACATCTCGTGACGGCTTTTGCCGTTGCTTGTAATCCGTAACAAATACACCTCAACAGTATGAGCATTCAAATTGTTCCATTGGAAAATATAATGCATTAAGAGTGATACGAGAGTGGTGACCCAGCGGTGACAGCCCCGACTTACGAACTGTAGGCTAGGCAGGAACCTTGTATATTAATTCATCACCACTCTCGAAACGGTGAAAAAAATCATCGACGACTAACCTGCATTGGGTCCAATCGGTGGATTATGATCCACCGATTGGACCTCATCTGTTACTGAGGAGGCTTTTGCTGCAGAAGTCTCTCCAACGGATGGAAAGGACTCCAACTAAAGTTTTCTCCAGGGACGATTGAAAAACCCCATCTAAACGAGGTCTTTTGATTAAAAAATGTTTGCTAAGTTAAAGTTCTCTCTCATGTCTCACAACCTAACGTTTGGAATGCCGTGTGTTTTATTTTTATTTTTTTAATGCTTGTAGCTGCACCTCAATAAATAAGTCGTTAAAATGTCATAAAACTAATTAACAAAATACGTGGAAGAAATATTTTTAAATTACAGTAAAGTAAAATTTATTTGCTTAAATTGTAGGTACATAAAATAAGACGTAAGAATAAAATGGGTGCGCCTTGTACAATCTACCTTATATTGGGCATGCAAACATTCAGTAATGAAAATGTTAACATAATTGTAAACAAAATCTTGTTTTACAGCTAAAAACAATAGTCGGCAACTAAATACGGTAGATTTTAAAGTTTTGTGTAAATAACATAAAAGTACTAACTTCATTTTAGGAAAACATCACTTTAAAATCTACCTAAAACCACTGGAGTAAAAACAGATAAATGGAAACAATGAGATCATTAGTTAAGTCAATGTTCATTAAAAATTATTCCATACAAATTAACAGAATAATAGCATTTTGCAATCAATCAGTGTCTGAATTTCTTTTTAAAGTTTCGAAGTATATTCGGGTATTTTATTGCAGTATGGAAGAGTAAGAAGGGCGGGCGTTTTGAGAGACTGTCTCTTGTAATTTTGACGTTAAAAAAATGCAATGCTGATTATCGACCTAATTTGAATACATAACTTTTGATTTTGAGGACATGCTGCGCCGACCCCAAATAAATAGGGATAAGCGCAGGCGCGAGAACGATGCTGATGATTGGATATTTTTAAAGGCCCATACTATTAACACATTTCATATCTAATCGAACAACGATTAATAAAATGTACTTACTATACTTTTAGCGCAAATGATTCCTGGAGTGGAGACCATATGGTGCCGTGCACAAGGTGTGGTGGCGCATCTTGGCCTATGTCCAGCAGTGGACTGCTATAGACTAAATTGATATTGATTGTCTAATTAAACTATGGGGTGCAGGCGGCGCAGGAATCATTTTTGCGTGACCACCCAATCATGACGAATGCATTTAGCATCCGTAAATATTGCCAAAAGGATGCTTAACTCACAAAATTATATTTTGAAAGACAGAGCCTGCACAAATTAAGATTAAGAAACGGTAATTTCGTTCAGAGATCCACATTTTAAACAGTGAACATTTAGCTCTCTTTGGCAGAGCAAGGCTGGCGTGCGCTGCCGAATTAAAGAAAAGTTTTTATCACGGAGAATGAGATAATTTTAATTTAATTAAAACTTTTATTTTGCGAAATGATATTATTAGAAGTTTAGTGTTATAATAATAAAATAGTTTATAATTAGTTTTTAACTAAAGTAGCTAACAAAAAACATTCAAAATGGTGTACAAAATCTCAGAAATGAAGGAAGTGCCGCTGCCTGTAAGCAGGATCAGATCGTTTACAGCACAAGTAAGTACTTATTTACAAAAAAAAAACAGAGTTAGATAAATATCAAGAACCGTGGGAGAAATTGGATCATTTTTGTGACAAATATAACGAGTTTTGTTGTCAGTGAAACAAATATTTTCTTAAATCTGATTTAGCCAAGAAAGAGGCCATTACTTTAATAATAAAATTATTTTTGACTGTTGAGGTCATGGCTAAATATGGCAAAAATACCTAAGTGTTTTTAAAAGATATTAAATAATAACAAAGAGCTAGTGGCTTAGTAATAACAGCCGCACGGCTTAAGCTTGAATATCGGCCCAGGCCTTCAAGGTTAAGCCGAGCTTGCCGAGGTCAGTCCGTGGATGGGTGACCATAATTACATACCGAGTTTCCTCCGTGGCTCGGAAGGCACGTTAAGTCGTTGGTCCCGGCTGTCATTTGTAGATCTTTGGCAGTCGTTAAAAGTAGTCAGAAGCCCAAAGTCTGACATCCAGTCTTAGCAAGGGGTTTCGTATTACCTGGTTACTGGGTTGTGGAGGTCAGATAGGCAGTCGCTTTATGTAAAATACTGATACTCATCCCCCGGTTAGACTGTAAGCCGGCCCCAACATAGTTTGGGAAAAGGCTAGGCAGATGATGATTAAATAATAACAGCGTTTCAAAAAGCAAACCATTCAATCCAATTCCATTCAGGAACGAATTACAATCATTAGATGCAAATAAAGTGGTATATTATATGAAAAGAATTAATGGCATAAACCGCAATAATACTAAATTACAACTCATTAAAAGTGTGACTGCGTAGTTAAGTCACAAGCACGACTTCCGAGTTCAATCCTGGGATCTGGATTCAATAACAAGGTCGGCTCGTTTATTGGGTATTTCCATCAAGAACTTCCCATAGTAGCCAGAATCAGAACTTGTGCCCGGTTGATTGCAATAGGATTACAGTCGTGATCTTTTACAAATTAGAACGTCTGTGTATGTTTGCTTTAATTAATTTTAAGCCGTTGCATGTGCCTGTTGTAGTAAATTGCATTTATTACGTAGCATAGCAACATTGTCAATAATTAGTCCTCTCATTTACAACATAAAATCATGCTTTTAATCACCGAAGGGATACGTAGAGTTACACCTAATAGTCTATCCACATTTCGCGAGTTATGTTTAAGACCCATGTAATATTGGGCGAGCATATTACCATCAACCGGACACAAATCCAAACTCCGTCACTAGGTCACTAGCCAAACGAGGCAGTCAAACTACTATTTCTAGTCATTTATACTAATCAGCAATACAATTGCGCATTGATGAAGTTGAGGATTTTGATGTTTTGAAGGGTTTATCTCGTTATCTCCTACAGTAACTAGGATTTTCGTCTATAGGATTTTTGTGTTAGTTATATCGCTATCTAAAATGTGAGCCTGAGAAGGCGAAAGAAACAATGGACGTTATTAGCATTATCATCGGCCTAAGACTTTCCCAATGATGTTGGGGTTCGGCTACCAGTCTAACCGGATGAAGCTTAATACCATTGTTTTACTTGGAGCGGTTGCCTATTTGACTTCAACAACCCTTAATTAACACGATAATGGTAATGGTGGCTTGTGGTAATACGATACCCCATGTATTTTAATGTATGGAACAGACACCTCTGTTCATCACCATCATCATTTCAGCTCAAAAGACGTCCACTGCTGGACATAGGCCTCCCCCAAGTATCGCCTCATTGACATTTGCCATAATCGCTACGCTTGGCAGGTGGGTTGGCGATCGCAGTACGGTTGTTACAAAAGCACAGAGAACGCTGCTGCCCATTCTCTGGTAAAATCCCTTAGTCGCCTATTACGACACCCACGGGAAGATATGGGATGGTGCTATTCTTTACGTCCGAAACCATACAGATTACGCATCTCTGTTCGATAGTCCGCAATACTTTACTTCTGAGAGATATTGGCTACATGCGTATGGAGGAAGAGGCGCCGACCCAAATTGCTAGTGACAATAGTGAATGAAAGGAAACGGTATCTTATGGTGCACGAAAATAGCCAACATTTTATTTATGCATAAGCATTATCGGCCTATAAAGTTACCATGGGACACAAGCCTCTCTTTCTCTCTCTGTGGAAGGGAGAGAGCGAGCCCAGTGCGAGTTGATCGCACGACAGCACGAACTACACAGTGGGTTGCCAGCACCGCAGGCAAATTTTCCAGGCAAAGAGAAGATAGTTCCTCGTTCTTACTAATTTCAAAGATCATCATCGGCCTAGCCAAAGGGCTAGGCCGACCCCAAGATAGTTTGGGAAAGCCCAAACTATCTTGGGGTCGGCTTCCAGTCTAACCGGAAGCAGCTGAGTACCGGTATTTTACATAAAGCGGCTGCCTATCTAAACTCAACAACCCAGTAACTGGGTAATACGATACCCCTTGATAAGACTTGATGTCAGATTTTTGGCTTCTGACTACTCGTAAAGACTGTCAAAGATCTACAAATGACAGCCGGGACCAACGGCTTAATGTGCTTTCCGAGGCACGGAGGAAACTCGGTATGTATAATTATGGTCCATCCACGGACCATTACTAATTTCAAAGATACTTGTATGTAAATAGCTAACTATATTATATGACCTTGACTAAACCACGTGCAATTTCAAGACAATGCTTTTGACATTGGTGGAATGTAAATAGATTACCATTCATTGTTATGTACTAGTACTTATTACATTGTTACCATGAGTATTTTAAAACTACGGGCTTGAGTCAAATGCTTCAGTAAAATAGGAAGGTCTAAGCAATTCTGAAAGATGTTAAAAAGGGGAAAGACTTCACTTCCTACAAAGGGTGAACATTAACAGATCATACCGAGATTGATTAGAGATGATAATTATTAATCCCATTATAGCGAGTAAAATGCCATATTGCTGCTAAATGTATTACGTTTATCAATCATCATCTGGCTAGCCTTTTCCCAAACTTTGTTGGGGTCGGTTTCCAGTCTAACCGGATCCAGCTGAATATCAAGTATTTTATATGAAGCGACTGCCTATCTGACCTCCCCTACCTAGTAACTCAGTCAGACTTTCGGCTTCTGACCACTTTTAACGACTGTCAAAGATCTACAAACGACAGCCGGGACCAACGGCTTAACGAGCTATCCGAGCCACGGAGGAAACTCGGTATATAATTATGGTCACCCATCCACGGAGCGACCTCGGCAAGCACGGCTTAACCTTGAAGATGAGTCGATCTTCAAGGTTAAGCCGTGCGGCTGTTATTATTTAGCCATGAAGCTCCTCCTCCTCCTCCGCATTACGTTTATCAATATTATAACATAAAATATAACATCAAGGCGCTTATCCCTTAAGGGTAAGCCAAAGGTGTGCTTAGTAATTATGTTACTAACACCCACGTTTCGCAAGCTATGTTAAAGTCCCATGTAATAGAGGTCGAGCCTTTTGCCACCAAACGGGGAATTTCAGACTCTTTGGCTGCTATTGAGAAAATTAAAAAAAAACCGAATAACACTTTCGCCGACCCGGAAATCGAACCCAGTACCTCGTGCTCAGCAATTACGCTTGCGACACCTAGAACAACGACACAGCATTATCAGGTAGTAAAAACAGTCAATAAGGTCGTCTTGGTTCAACTAAGAGAGCGATCAAAACAGTGTACCTACCTAATTATGCTCTGCGATAATCTTCCGTAATGTTTTTTTTTGACGATTTCCGCAAAGAGTTTTACTATTGATAGTGTTCATGAAGGTTAAGCGGGTAGGGTACTTAATTATTTAATCTATCCTTGCTACCATTGATGCCTGCTAAGCCGTCTCCAACAGAAATTTTGGATTATTCCAGAATACCCACCGACAAATCCCCACCAGTGGGGATCGTTACTTTTTATTCCAGAAATCCCCACTATATAACTAGTGGGGATTTCTGGAAAAAAAAAGTAACAATCCCCACCAAGTATTGTTGTTGTCACACCTACCGTTCAGTCAGTCGAACGTTGGGTGTTTCAGTATTCGTGATCCACCGTAATGTGCAACGATACGGACAGACAGGATCTTACGTGCGCAGGCGAGGCAGAAATCGTGCAACCAGTGCCCTAGACATTAGAAATTATGAGAAATCGTCGTCAAACGGCTGTTCAGACCAGAAATATCTTGGAAGAAGTGCGTAACGTACGTGTTAGTGAACGAACAGTGAGGAGAAGGTTAAATGAAGTTGGTTGAAATACGTGCCAGCAAAAGCGCCAAAAGTTGAGCCATCGAGTAGCCAGATTAGCGTTCGCCCGTCAGTATCAAAAATGGTCCGATGAGTGGAGTCGAGTTTTATTCTTTGATGAAAGCCGTTTCTGCGTAAATTTCATTGATGGAAGGGAGAGGATGTGGAGATATCAAGGAGAACGTAACAATCAAGCTAATTTATCCGAAACAACGGCTTACGGTGGAGGGTCTGTAATGGTGTGGGGTGGTATAAGTTTAACGGCACGCACAGCTCTAGTCATCATTGATGGCGGTTCTCTGACTGCACACAGGTACATAACTGAGATCTTAGAACCCCATGTTTATCCCTTTTGCTCCATTCATACTTCGATCAATAATCATTCATAGGCTCAAATTTTGTGTTTATGCACGATAACGCACGCACACTGCGCGCATGAGACCGGTTTTACGCAGATGGACTGGCCAGCACGTTCACCAGGCATGAATCCAATAGAACATGTCTGGGACATGATTGGACGAAGGGTCCGAGAAAGAATTCCAGCCAGGTTGAAGAATGGGACACTTTGCCTCAGGAAATGATTGGAGTTGCCATCAGGAGCATGGGTAGACGTACACACGCTATTAATTCTTATTTTTTTACTTTTTTATTTTTAAATTTTGCACTTCTCTGTCAATAAATTCTAATAACCCAACATTTTGTTGTTTTCTTTCCTATAATAAACAAATACACGTAAAAAAGAGAAATCAATAAATAAATACATTAAATCTCAAAAAATCATTTACTTTTTATTGTGTTCCCCTAATTTTGCCAGTGTGTGTTGATTTTCGTTTCAATGCAAACAATTTATAATGAAAGTTGATTATGATAATTTAATACACAAAAACTTTAATAATTTAGAAACAACACTTGGTGGCGATTGTTACTTATTTTTCCAAAAATCCCCACTAGGCTGAGTCTAAATAACTTGTGGGGATTTCTGGAAAAAAAAGTAACGATCCCCACTGGTGGGAATTTGTCGGTGGGGATTTCTGGAATAATCCGAAATTTTTAAGTTTTCGTTAGCAATCGTTCTCGGCTAAATCCAATGACGGGTATATTTTGTTTACAATAATAAAAATATTCTGAGGTCAATGAGTCGCAACTTAAGTTAAGTATCTAACAAGGTGATAGTCACGTGAAGACTTGACATTAATAAAACAAGCTATGACATTACAATTTTAGAATCTAAATTAACAAAAACGATGTCGGTACAGTCGACCAAAGCTACATCTGCTCATTTGTAAAACAAAACCTCGTGCTCACCATGACCAAATCTGTTTATCTGATGTTCAGTTTGTTTACGTTCAGACTAATAGTAGTAGACCGAAAAATATGCGAGCTTTTTTTAAAAACTTAATGTTAATATTTAAAAAAAAAACTAAGGTACTGTTAATATTATGATGATGAATCATAAATGTTTGACCGTCGTTTTTCGACCAATAGGAATGTAACAAAAAAAAGGACCAAGGAAGAGAACGCCCGAAAATGCTACTGATCCGGAGACGCCAATGAAAGGTGATCTTCCTATATCCCTGAAGTGCAAACTCATCGACATATGCATTCTGCCCTTCCTAACCTACGGTGCTCAGACCTGGTCACTCACTGAGTCTCAGAAGTTCTGCCATGGAGTTTGCTAAAGAGCTATGGAACGCAGCATTCTGGGTATCAAAAGACAAGACAGGGTTTGAAACACCACGCTGCTTTCCAAAACGGCCATAGTAAAAGTTGACAAGAATGCAGCTACGCTAAAATGGAATTGGGCGGATACGTCAGCCGCAAAAGTCCACACGATGGTAGCTGTACGACGCACGGGGCAGACGAGACCGGCCCAGAAAAAAATACCGCGAGGGCTGGTTCGAGGAGGCACGGGAAACGAGCTCATGGAAGGAATTGAGGAGGACTTTCCCCAGCAGTGGAACAGTACAGGCTATAAAAAAAACCGGCCAAGTGCGAGTCGGAATCGCGCACGAAGGGTTCCGTACCATTATTTATAAAAACGAAAAATAAAACACTTTTTGTATGGGAGCCCCCCTTAAATATTTTTTTTTTTCAGTTTTTATTATTTGTTGTTATAGCGTCAACAGAAATACATAATCTGTAGAAATTTCAAATGGCTAACTATTACGGTTCATGAGATACAGCCTGGTGACAGACGGACGGACGGACGGACGGACAGCGAAGTCTCAGTAATATCCCAGTAAGGTCCTGTTTGACCCTTTGGGTACGGCACCCTAAAAAATGAGAAAGTTTTAAAGTGATTACAGCGGCCGGGCGCAGTAAACAGGAATAGTCCTTACGCAAGTTTTGGTGACTGTACCTACCTTAATTAAAACATTAATCAACGTTTAAATTAATAAAATAATCTTTTTCATTCTTATTACACGTGACTACGATGTGAAGACACGTTTTTGTACATATTATATACCTACTTAGTTGAATATATAGTAAAATGTTCTTGCCTTTATTTTATAATAGCTTACTCCCGTGGTTTCGCCCGCGTGGACTAGGCAATTGTTCCTCGGGATCTTACTACAATTATTACTAAAATTGTGTATCCTATAAAGCAAACATATTTCTGAAACCAAATCTATAAAATTAATATGTGACGAATTTACATTATGGAAATAGAGCTGTGGCAAGTTTATATATAATATATATTTTTCTGTGGCGAATTAAATTTGTGACGAATGTACAATAACCCCAAACATGCATCCTCACAAAAGTTCGCATTTATAATATGAGTCAGTTTTTAAGATTAAACCGGTAATGTTGTCTGTAAGGTTTAGGCAAATTCGTATCTAATAGTGCACCCATCATTTAGGCAAATTTGTATCTAATAGTGCACCCATCATTTTAATACTTACTACTTTCAATTCTAAATTTTATCTTACTTATATTTGAGCAAAAAATAAAATGCTTTTTTTTAAGCCCTTTTTTCTATTTCAGACACCGTTCTCTATATAAGATTGATATACATATGTGAACCAGCGCCTTTAATTCTTGATGAGGAGACAAATAAAGATTTATGATTATGAATGTATTTAATTTTTTTTTGCGGAGCTCGTGGCTAAATAATAACAGCCGCCCAGGTCGATCTTTAAGGTTGAGCCGCGCTTGCCGAGGTTGGTCTGTGGATGGGTGACCATAATTACATATCGAGTTTCCTCCGTGCCTCGGAACGCACGTTAAGCCGTTGGTCCCAGCTGTCATTTGTAGAACTTTGACAGTCGTTACGAGTGGTCAGAAGCTAAAAGTCTGACATCCAGTCTTACCAAGGGTATCGTATTAACCAGTGACTGGGTTGTGGAGGTCAGATAGGCAGTCGCTTCATGTAAAATACTGGTACTCAGCTGCATCCGGTTAGACTGGAAGCCGACCCCAAGATAGTTTGGGAAAAGGCTAGGCAGATGATGATGATGATTATGATTACATTTCACCAGTTATTTTTAAAAGCCATCTAATTGTTTTAAAGAAACTCTTTCCTACAAAAGCGCAACCTACCTCTATGGAACAGCTGTTCTTTTTTTTAAATTATCGTTGAAAATTTTATACATGTAGGGTGGCTAAGAATGTCCTGAAAACGTGGCAACCGTTTTAACGTTGGTTTTCCGTTCACCTTGTATGTCATAATCATAAGTTTTGTTACATAAAATATTACGTATATCATGTATAGCAAAACTGCCACTGACCCAGATTGTGTATGCAAAAGTGATTCAACGCAATAAATTCGCATAGCGACATCAATAATGAGAAGATGATTCATATAAGATTTCCTTGCAGTTAAGATAAAGGATAGACGAACCGTTGATATGAAGCGGAATGCTACAGATTGCCACCCGTGCACTGGATGCTTACAATGTTCTATGCATTCATAGTGATTATGAGCTGAATGGTTAATAGCCATAGGGTTCATTGGGAAACTGCCGATGACTGGGACAGTTATTTGAATGTGCGAGCTTAGACAATGTCGTCTCTTATGAATTATGATTATTGAAACTGCTTTGGACCAACCATTAGTTGTAAGAGCTACTGGCTGAGATATGATCTCAGGACCAACAACACAGGTCGGGTTCAGGTCAGGCTTAATGCTATTGGTTGTTGGGGTTGTCTATAAGTGGCTGTTTGGTTTTTCAATAAGGAATTTATCAATAGCAGCCTGGAGTCTTATGCTCCGTTCTTCATCATCATCATTTCATAGACATCCACTGCTGGACATAGGCCTCCTCCAAGTGTCGCCATATTGACCGGCCCCGTCCGACTCGTATGCAGTGGATCCCCACAACCTTCACCAGGTCCGTTCGCCACTCCGTTCTTCGCTCGTTCGCTATTACATGGGACTAAAACTTAACTAGCGATATGATGTCTAATAATTTTTCCATTCGAACAAGTAGTTCCCGAGATTAGCGCTTTACCCAAACAAACCAGCTTTGTAAAATTAGCTTCAGATTTGTAATATTATTAGTATAGAAGTATATGTAGATTCGGACGTTTTCCTGTTGTGGTCGATGCACAGAACAGGTACCAAAGTTTTTGCCTCAGAAAAGGCACTTAAAAATGTTTTATTTTTTCCATCCCAGTTTTTGTTATAACCTTTTTTATATTTTGCTGCAAAACTTAAATAAATCTTACATATCATAAGAAAACTTATTTTAACATTAAAAAAAACACGCCTTAGTTACATGTTTTATCATCTGCCATCTTGATGACTTTTTTGGCAGCACAGTGTTGTACTCAATGGTGAGACTTGTTCGGGTGTCAAAGCGGCTGAGGCATTTGCGCAGTATTTTGCTAGTGTGTTTCAGCCTGATACACCTAAATTAGACCCAAAGAACTCCCATCTGAGTGGTTTTGGAAATAATATCCCACTCCCCTTCTTAACCCCTTTGGACGTAGTAAAAGGGTTTGGTAAGCTTAGACCCTGTAGCTCGGTTGGCCCAGATAACATTCCGGCCTTTATCCTTAAGGGATGTAATGACACCCTGGCAGCTCCTCTGTGTCATATTTTTAACCTAGCCCTTCAGTCCAGCGTATACCCTGAGCAATGGAAAACTTCGCGAGTCATTCCCATCCCTAAAACCTCCGACAAAACATCAGTTGAAGAACACAGACCCATTGCTATCCTCCCAACCATTGCCAAAGTTTTCGAACATATACTCCACACCTTCATTTACAAACGCGTGAATATGCTTCTGTCGGATGCCCAGCACGGTTTCCGACCGGGTCGCTCCGTCAATTCAAATTTATTGATTCATGTAGACTACATATCTAGTAGCTTGGACATCGGAAGACAAGTCGACGTTGTATATTTTGATTTCCGAAAAGCCTTCGACAGAGTTGACAACGATGTACTCTTAACAAAGCTGGAGGCCATAGGTTTCTCGTTCGGATTTGACAGCTTCTTTTCCAACTACCTGCGTGATCGCAAGCAGTTTGTCAGACATGGTTGCTTTGAGTCTAAGCCTTACAACACCCGCTCGGGCGTGCGTCAAGGATCCGTGTTGGGGCCGCCTTTGTTCCTGATTATGATTGATGACTTGGTCGCAAGGGTCAAGTTTGCCAAATGCCTGCTATATGCCGACGACCTAAAATTGATTGCACAAATCAAAACGGACGAGGATTGCTAACTCCTTCAAAGGGATATCGATGCCATTTGTGAGTGGAGCATTCTGAACAAGCTGCCTTTCAATACCAGCAAGTGCCACGTCATGACGTTTGGTAGAGGGTTGCGACCGATCCATTACGAGTACAGACTGGGTGGTGACGTTATTTCTCGAGTCACCAATGTAAAGGATTTGGGAGTGACTTTCGATCGCTGTCTGACATTTAAAGACCACATTGTTACCCTTGCGAAGGAATCTTTCAGACGCTTTGGCTTTGTCATGCGAAATGCTCGTGATTTCTGCAATCCCAATGTCATACGATTGCTGTACACGACCCTGGTTCGAAGCAAACTCGAATCTAGTGCCTGTGTCTGGCATCCCTACACCGCTACCCAAACACTGATACCTGAACCTTTCTGAGATGCTATTTCCAAAGGCTGTACTACTTTTTTCCCTTCATGTACCCTACCAACTATCTGTTAGGGATGTTGGGGTTCAACTCTTTGGAGGTGAGAAGAGGCTACGATCAGCTCACGGTAGCGTGTAAAATCCTACGGGGACTAATCGACTGCCCAGAACTCCACAGCCTTTTCTGCCGGCTATTTGTGCCCGACAAATACATAGGACACCGTAGGAGCCGCCGGCATAATCTTTTTGCCCCACCGTCGTCCAAAACTGTCGCCAGAGCTGAATCTCCAGTGTATCGTAGTCTTATGACGCTCAACGCCCTTCTGACTGCCAACCCTGAGTGGGATGTGTTTGCGGATGAATGGAGTAAATTAATGCGTATATGTCTGGCGTTCTGTGAGAGAAAGTATGCAAGAGTGTCTACTGTTCCGTCTTAGTTTTAATTTTAATTTGATTTGATTTAAACGATTTAATGTTTTCAACTGGATGTATAACTTTTGTTTTCTGATGAAATTGATGGGTACCTTTAAGAGTAGAGAAAGACCAAAGAAACTATAACTGGATGGACAGTGTTAAGGATGATATGACAAGATAGGAGGTGTCTCATGAGATGACAAGTAATAGAGAAGTATGGAAGAAGAAGACATGCTGCGCCGACCCCAAAGATAAGGGAAAAGGGCAGGACAATGGTGTTACTTGTCTTATCAGTCATACTTTTTGTTAAAACATTTGTCTTTTTTAACCCCCGACCAAAAAAGAGGCGTGTTATAAGTTTGACGTGTGTATCTGTGTATTTGTGTATCTGTCTGAGGCACCGTAGCTCCTAAACGGATAAACCGATTTGTTTTGCTCTTCTTTATGTTTAGCCTTCTTCAAAATATGTTGGAGTATGTATACCGTAAAGGTACCGCATTACTCAGGACTAACCGGATTATCGCCATCGCTAAAGTGAAATACCGGTACTCAGCTGCATTCTGACTGGGAGCCGACCTCAACACATAGTAAGCAAAAGGCAGGCAGATGATGAATAACCCCTTATTACTCGTCACTGTTATCTTACCAGCCCCCGTGTTCACAAACGCTCGGATTGGATTTCGATTCGATAAGTCGTACGTCTATCTTGTTTTGGCATTACGTAAACGAGCGAGATAGACATACGACTTTCCGAATCGAAATCTAATCCGAGCGTTTGTGAATACGGGGGCTGATCTCGTCTTCTTCCTCTAGTACAACACCGCCTCGTCAGTCTAGTGGTGGTTGGTCGACTGCTAAGCATGAGGTGCTGGTTTCCATTCAGTAGCAGCCACGGAGTCTGGATTTGTGCCTGGTTGATGGCAATAAGCTCGCCCCCTATTACATAGAACTTTAAATGTGGGTGGGTCTAACCCTTCGGAAACCACAGGCGCGATGTTACGTTTATCACTCTAAAACAACAGATTTTCTACATACTGCTGAACATCAAGACACGGCTTTCATTTGTTCTTTTTCATTGTTACAGCTATTAGCAAGTATGGCACCGAACCTACTTCTCTTGGACCTGGGCATGGCCATCAGCTTCGCCACCATTGTGATACCAGACGTACTCAACGCCCCAGAGGGAATCTCATTTACAGATACTCAAGCCTCTTGGTTTGGTAAGTAGTTGCTTTACCTTTTTATTTATTTATTATTTATTTAACACTTCAAGCACATAGTACAGAGGCGGACTTAATGCCATAAGCATTTTCTACCAGTCAACCTTTGGGTGATGCAGTGACAAACAGTGGTAGGTATTTATCTCTGTCTGTTTATTCTGCGGGGAAACTTCATGGATAAGTGTCTGGTTAATTTGGAGTCCGACCGGCTACAAACTCCTGGGTTCCTACAACAAACATGCGTCGGGAGCCCGGGAGATACAGAGATACATTCGCGCGCCCGTTTCTGGTATACCTACCTACTATACCTAGTGGCGGTACTTTCATATAAGGCTAAAAGCTCAGCTTGCCCTTACACGCTGCTACTCTTCATGAACGCACGATTGACGCAGTGGCTAAGCGAATGACTGCTGCACTGCGTGTCTCGGGTTCGATCCCGCACGGAGCAAATATTTGTAAGGCCTACAGATAGTTTTCCGGATCTGGCTGTTTATATCATCATCATCATCACCATTTCAGCCGAAAGACGTCCACTGTTGGACATAGGCCTCCCCCAAGTTTCGCCACATTGACATAACATGGGGGGTTTTGCCATAATCGCCACGCTTGGCAGGCGGGTTGGCGATCGCAGTACGGTTGTCACAAAAGCACAGAGAACGGCAAGTCTCTGGCAAGTCCCTTAGTCGCCTCTTACGACACCCACGGGAAGATATGGGATGGTGCTATTCTTTACGTCTGACACTATACAGACGTCCGACACCATACAGACGGCTGTTTGTGTATGTGAGTTTAAATGTTGGGCAATTTAAAAAAAAAATGATAGTATGGTTCCTGCTTGCCGTTTTATTGGTCCTTATTCATGTCACTGTAACCTACACATACCTATCTATAAAGCAGTTTTTCTTGACTCTAAAATGGACGACATCTTTCCATAGAAGTTTTTCCACCTCCTTACAGATTTGTCTGATAATCTGTGACATTAACCTACTCAAGAGACCTGTGTAATAATTATAATCTTACAATATTTCAATTACAGGCAGTCTTTCATTCCTCACGCAGCCTATTGGAGCCCTGATGTCCGGACCATTAGTAGACTACGTTGGTAGAAAAAAGGCCACTTTTCTAGTGAACTTACCCCATGTGGTAGCGTGGATCATCATGTACTTTGCGTGGAACGTTCCTTCCGTGTTTATTGGGAACGCACTGCTGGGGATCGGAACTGGCATCATGGAAGCGCCTATCAACTCTTATGTTGGAGAAATCAGGTAAATATAGAAACAATTCGTCACTCAATTCAAATACCAAAGGTGTAAACAGTGAAAGGGACATCTGCCTAGCCTTTTTTCCGAAACTATATTTGGGTCGGCTTCCAGTCTAACCGGATGCAGCTGAGTACCAGTATTTTACATGAAACGACTGCCTATGTGTGAAGATGCACTTGACTTGGACAATCTTTAGAGGAAATACATTCAGTATGCAACTAAACTTAGAAAAGGAACTTAAGATCTTAGAAAACTGGTTTGCAAAATCAACCTTTAATGTGCCCACTTACTTTTTTTTTGAGTCGGCCCTGGTGGTTCGAGTACATTCACGCACACAACATAAGTTCTTAGAAAACTGGTTTGCAAAATCAACTTCTAATGTTCCTATACTGCTCGGACACAGGCTTCCTCTCTATGGGGAAGAATGGGCTGTAGTCCACCACGCAGGCCCAGTGCGGATTGGTAGATGTCACACTGATGTCTTCGAATTTTTGGTTTAAGGGTTTTCTCTGATTAATTGAAACTGAAACTGGTTCTGGATATCTTTTAGTATACCAACTGTGTGATGACGTGCCCAAAAAATAATTGAAGAATTTTCGAAACGTTAAGATGTTTTAATGTATATCCATTTTGTTTCAGTGAACCTTCAATGCGAGGAGCATTATGTACCATCACCCAGTTATTCCTCTCCATCGGTATATTTGCGATGTACTTCCTCGGGTCCGTTGTCACCTGGCGCGTCGCTGCCATCATCTGTATCTCAATACCCTTCACTTCTATGCTCCTGGTACTGTGTGGGGCTGTAAGTATTCAGGCATTATCTCTGTACTTATCAGAAATATTTAGGAGTCTGTGCTTGCTCTTATAGAAGTCAGGAATGGCAAAAGGTCTATTCGCGTAGTTTTCACCATATCATACCAGTAGAAATCGGATTTAAGGGTGAAGGCCCAAGGTATAAAATTCAAATTTTATTTGGTTTTTCTGCAATTTTCAGGAGAGTTTCAGGCAGTTCGTTAGACAAAATATAATTTACGACCGTAACACGTATGCAGTTCAGAAACCAATAATAATAACTTTTTATGAAACAGTCATTGAATGGGGTTCAATGAACTTAGAGAGTTATATTGCAGATTTGAATCATTAAAACTATGTAAACTCATAATTGGAAATCATACTTTAATCAACATAAAACCCGACACTGGCCTGTAAATTTTCGCGGCCTACCCTGGCACACCTCCACACTAAGCCGTCTTCCCTCCTCTCACCTTAAGAGTGTTTATATACCCTACGGCGTTTCATACAAACTTTCAAGTCGTTATTTTCCGAAATGACTGAACAGATTTTAATGAACCTTCCTACGCATAAGCAGTATACAATGTAAAAAACATTTTCGAAAAACAATGTAACAGCTAAATAGACCGATTTTTAATTATCTATAGAAACAGAAAATTCCAATTATCTTCAATTTTAAAAGACATTTTGAAAATGTTTTTTAGTAACTTTTTACACCTATGTATACTGCTTATGTGTAGGAAGTTGCATTAAAATCTGTTCAGTCATTTCGGAAAATAACGACTTGAAAGTTTGTATGAAATGCAGTAGGGTATAAACGCTCTTAAGTCACATCAAATTCATAATCACAAATATTGAGTGACGAACCAACGAACGCATTGTTACTTAACTAAACAGCAACATTATTGAAAAACTAGTTTTGACTAAAAGTCAAAGTCGTAAAAGTCAAAAATGCAATATCATTCTACAAAAAAAATAAAATGATAGAGAATAGAATTAAATTATAAGATATTCTATTTCAACATTATAAGAAAATCTAACGAGTTCACGTTGCCATTAACTTGATGTTAATAGAATCGGCAGTTACGTGGACACGCAGCCATTTGAAATTATCTACACACCTAACTTCCTAACTATAGCAGTGGCGTGCCTGCGTTGAAACGGGGGCAAAGCCCAAATATACGAATGACGAAATTGGGCTAAAAAAAAACGAATTGGTTTGTAACGTTTTTGTTTTCCCGCTTTTTAAATATGCCTAAATATGAAACTGCAAACAGTCGTGACATAGTTTGTGGTGGCGTACTTTATATTCCGACTAAAAAATACAACTATTTCAATATCAAGTTGTCAGTATACAGTAAATTATATAAGAGCCATCTATTGACTCAAATGTTACAACTGAACTGAACTCGGTGAACTCTGAGTCAATTCGTTTATTTCGATCGGTCGCTATGGGCAAAATATTAAAATCACCGCTAGATGGCGTATAAACAACAAATTGGTTTCTAACTACACATTGTTGAAAATATTTGTAATTACTCACAATGTAAACAGCCATACCTCTTCATTCTTCTCTTCTTTACCACGGACAGATGACAAACAACAAAGCACACATAAGGCATATTATTTTCTGTAAAACTCAAAGTATATACCTTGCCCAGTAACGATTTCACACACTTTAATCCTTCACAAGGAACAATTGCATGGGTTTCCGAATTCATTTTAGTGTTAGGAAACTAATTACTTCAAAACAAAGTTAAATCCAGCAAAAACTAATGACAAGAATAGAAAAAAATAATATCACAAAAAGAGATGCACCCAGTAATCGCTCAACAAAACAAAATTGAACTAATTTGAAATAGTTTTACTTTCTATGGAAATTCGCGCTACGCACAGGTCTTCGCGCCGCTTGCCCGTTCATTCTTGGCACGCAAACACATATTCTCTCTCAAACTTACACGTACATACACGCACACATTCAAAGAAAAGCCCAGCTTTTAACTCCATATAAATTTACAAATTTTATACCTAAAAATTTTATTAAAAAACAGAGACATTTTACTAGCAAAGACAGAGAGCTTCTACAAGCCAAATACAGAAACCAGTGAGTGCGACTGAGAACGCAAGAATCACTGACCGAAGTGACCGAAGGGACCGCTTGAACTCTTTTTTTGTTTAGTGTTAGAGCGAGCCAGAGTCTGGCGATTGCTCGCGCGCGGCAGCTATCGGAGATATCAGTGGCAACGCGCGATAATAATGCGCGCGAATAGAGACAGTTCTGTGAGTGTATAAACCTGGCAACCTCGCATCGTTTGGTGCGTGGCGCGCGGAATTTAATGTTATCATTATTTTGACACATTGTTTTGCTTTGTAGAGAATGTTTTTTTTTGTATTCGTTTTCGATTGTTAGGCAAGCCGGGGTTTTCGGGTTGTATGACAGATCCGCCACTGAACTATAGGACATCTAATTAAATCAATGAAATAACCTTTAATATACATCTACCTTAAACTTATGCTAACCCAGTAGTTTTGCAGAGTTGTTTTTTAATATATTATTATTTTTATTTTTTGTCTTTATAATGTCTAATTATTATCGCAATTTTAGTCCGGTCAATTTAGACATAAAATAGTAGTCAAGTAACAAAAAATCCTGGAGAGCCAAATATTGGTTTACCATTACAATACTGTTTTAAAAATCTCCATCGATCATATGTATGCTACAAAAGTTATTCGGGGTCAAACGTCAAAATTTGAGGTTTTTTGGATTTTTCTCGAAAACGGTAACCAAATTTGAAAAAATGGAAAACTTTGTAGATCAAACAAATTTAATGAAAATGAATTATGAATTTAATGTAGATCTTAAAATTCTCAACAAAAAGAGTCTTTATAATTTTTTTCGTAAGAGTTACCATTCCTGAGATATCGCGGAATTCTGCCCACTCCCGCTCATAGAGAGGCCTGTGTCCCAGAAGTGGGAACATTACAGGCTGATTATGCTAAGCTTAAACAACTAATTGTTCACTGTTATTATTCAGGTGCCAGACACGCCAGTATGGTTACTATCGGAAGGTCGAGAGAAGGATGCTCTCACATCACTACGCTACCTTCGAGGATGGACCACAGCTGAAAACGTCAAGGAAGAGTTTGATAAGCTTGTGGTGTACTCCAAGAGCGTGGACGGATGTGCCATCTGTTGGAAGGAGGAACGGGAAGAGTCGGAATGTGATCACGATAAAATGAATGTTTTTAAGAGGTAAAGTCTCAATATTCAATCATGGTTGTTGAGCGAACATAGTGGCGGTACTTTCATACTAGCCTTAAGGCTAGGCTTGCCTATATAACATAATACTCTTCTTGATGTTAGGATTTCTGTTTAGTCTTTGCGTTTTGCTGGCCCTTAGGCACGCCACTTCTGCTGTGACCTGTGGTGTATATTACCTGGTTTCAGAGATTTAGTTTTTAAGTTTTATCTTGTATTTTCAATGTCTGTTGGTATAATAACTTTGTTTCATATGAAAACCTACTTGAGCAATATTATTCCAAAATTTTCCTCATCCGCCACTTAACCTTGAAGTTTCCCAAAAAACCTTTAGTATAATAGCACATAAGGTAAAAGTTATAATTTTAATCATTTGAGAATTTATTTTAAAACTTTTCATGCATAACTTTTAACAAGCTGTCCTGCCCTTTTCCCAATTTATTTGGGGACGGCGCAGCATGTCCTCTTCTTCCATACTTGTCTCTCTTGAAATCTTTTAAAATAAACACCTTCATTCTCAAATATTTTCGCAGATTCTTCATCAAATTCAACATAGTGATGCTTTGCAAGGAAACCTTGAGACCTTTGGCCCTAACTATGCTTTACTTCACCTTTATGGTCATGAGTGGGCTCACTCCGATCAAACCCAACCTGGTCAACGTTTGTTCTGCCTTCGGTATGGCGGATGACAGCAAGAACATTGTGGTAAGCATATTGATTATCATCACCATCATCATCTTCCTGCCCTTGTCTCATTCAGACGTCACATCATCATTTACTTCTTTCTCTTTCATATCATTCCATCCATCTTTTCTTTGGCATTCCTTTCCCTTCTTCATCTATATGATTATTATCATTACCACTATCAGTAAATGTTTTGTTGATTTAATCGGAGTTGTAATTTAAGTTTGTTATCTGTTTCATTACTAGCACAGTAACTTCATCACCATTGCTATTAGAATAAAATTGATTATCAAGTTGTTAACTACTTTTTACGGCAAGTTTTAAACAGGCATGATTGTTATTCATCATTGCCTAATAAAATCTACTCGTGGTTAATTATTAGTCTTAAATAGTAGAAAAGATTAAGAGAAGCATGCAGAACGTGGGAAAACAGTACTTTTTTCATTTCATTCTTGTCGCCATTTATTTTCGAGTCTTAAAAGTTATGTTTTGACGTCAGTAAATGTGACGAATTGCTGTTCTATTGTTATCAATTTTTAATACACCTTCCTCTAACACAGGTACTGTAATTAGTTACATTTTAGAAGATACTATGTTGTATCTGCGCTAATATTGTTTTCAGGATTATTAAAAATCCTTTATGTTCGTTATACATTGTAAGCCTAAACTTCAATCTTGGGCAAACAGATTGTCTTAACTGTAGTAAGAAAAATCAGAACAATTTAATGCCATCATTAGTCTTAACAATGTTTGCAAAAGAATCAAGTCACTTTATTTAACCGTGATATCTCTCTGTCAAACACCTTCTAATTTTCAGCATTCTAGAATACTGCTCAAACTGCAAGAAGCAGTAATTATCTATTTAGACTTCTACAAACAAATATCTACATTGTAATCCTTCTTCTATTTCAGGTAATGGTAGGCGTAATAACACTAGTAGCGAGCGTCGTTGTAATCGGAATCATCAAATCTTTAGGCAAGCGCAAAATAGGCATCACATCTATGCTCGGCACGGCCATTTGCTGCACTGCCCTCAGCGTCTACGCAGAAGCACATCTGGATAAAAACGTGTTCTCATACGACCCTAAGACATTCCCTAAAGAGAAGAGCGTGGTTCCCTTGATATTCTTCTATCTTCTCACTATCTTCTCTGTGTTCAGTCTCATTGTGTCCTGGATTATTCTCGGAGAGGTATTCCCTTTCAGGTGAGTTAACCTTCGTTTGATTTTTACTTTAAAATCGTTATTATTTTTCACCCAATTCCTAGTATCAACCCTCACAAAGTCCGTATGTTTTCCAACTTTTTATTGTACAACTGTTTATAAATAAAACTTCTCTTTCAGGAGTCGAGCCTCAGCTCAGGGAATTGGAGCTGCCTGGAACTACGCGGTCACTTTCATCGGAGCCAAGACTCTAATAGACTTGGAGACCAACTTCAGACTCACAGGAGCCTTCGCTACATACGCTGCCTTCGGCTATCTCGGCACCATTTACCTGTACTTTTTCATGCCCGAAACTGAAGGAAAACCTCTCCAAGAGATTGAATCATACTACCAAGGAAGACTCAGAACATTTGCCGATGATTGGTTCATAAACATATTTAAGAAAAAGAAATAGACTTTTTTTTACTAAGTATACATATAATTTTAGACTAAGAACAAATTAGACTAGATCCAATTCTCTTAAATATAAATAATTATTACGAATCGCATTTTAATTTGATTGCAGTTGTACCTTCTTAAACTTAAGCAGTGAGTATTATAATAAGTTGCAAAACTATTACATCACATGTTGTCTACTGTAAAGGGTCCTCGATTTTCGCCATGAATAATGGCAGGGAGCTCTGCTGGTCCCATAGGACGGCGATAAAAGGTCGGTTCACTGTGAAGTCTACTTCAGGGTTGTCGTATGACAATGCTACTGCTGCAAAGGCTGTGGCAGCTGCTGCAGTTCCTCCCTTTTCGTCAATAGACAAGAATGCAGAGTGAACTGCTGAAGAGATGTGGGGCCCGTTGGGACCGTATTTCCCTATTCCGTCGAGCTCGGAATAATCACGGCGGAACAAGTCGGTAACATTCATCTGAAAACGAGAAACACAAGAATTAAGTAAGAAGTTCACCAAAGTCACTTAAATATTATTTTATCTTGTAGCTCATAAAGACACAAAACGACAAGAGTTTCAACACTTATAAGGAAAATGTTCGAAATAATTAACCTGTTCGTTTAAAACGTCATCTGCGTCACAGACCGGAATTGTTATCTCAAAAAACAACTTAAATAACAATGATTTATAGGAACCGTTTTGGAGATTAATACCTAAGAAGTCTGTCTGCCTTTTATCTAATCTCCATACTTTATTCGCTGAAACTTTGTGTGTTGTTCTTGTTAACCAGGCGAAAGTGGACTATGTTCAAATAGTAAAATATCAGACCCAATTTGTCTTACTGATCATTAAGGACCGGATTAGATAGTATAACATATTGAGCTGTTTTTTTAAGATAGCCGTCTCGTATCGTGCATTTTTGGGGCAGGTTTCCTATTCAAGCCAATTTCATTAAAGAAGACTAATACCTACTCGGTTTTCAAGAAAAAAAAAAATGAAATAAAAAAATAATATCTTGTCGATAATGAAGTGTTATGAAAAAATATCTTTGTTTTGTAAGTGATTTTTTTGTTGTATATGTTGGTACTTTTGTTGCATATTTTCAGCGTATTAGGTGAGCTGCTATGTGCCGACGTAGTTTCTAAAGCTGTGAGACTAAAATGGGACTAAGCAGACCATGTCTGCCGGAAGCACCGTTGTGGGCCTGAATATCGCGATAGTGGAGCCCAGAGACATAAAGGAATGGGGGGAGGCTTTTGGCCAGGAGTGGAAAAACGAGCTACCCAAAACGAGCTCCCGCTCTGTTTCTCACTCTAGCAAATTATGGCTCTTAAGTTACAGAAAGGGATAGGAGCATGGAAAAGTGCGATTCCGTGTTGATGATGATGTGATGTGATGATGATGGGTGATGTTTATCCGTGATCATGGCGTTTCCAACCGCCGAAATATCGGAAACTCAAAACTAATAATAAGCATGGTAAATATCCCGTTACAAGTGTTATTGATAATGCCAGATGAGGATCACCAGTAAAAGTGGGACCAGTAGTAGATAAACACCTCTTGAACGGTATTTAGGTTTAAAAGTTACATCCCGATGGATTAAAACAAGTGTCAATAGAGTGCTGTATTTTACAGAGAGTAATATTAAATGAACGGAATTTAAGAGGTCATATAGAGGCAACTTGTTGAACTGGAAGGTGACCGAAAAGGTTAGGCGAGTATTTTTTTTCTGATGTTAGAGTTTTTTTGGGCCTCTGACTTGGCTTTTTACATGCCGTCGAATATGTCTAAGAAATGCTGGTTACCTCACGATGTTCACCGAAGCAAGTGATAATATTTTACAATACGCACATGAATTAGAAAAATCAGAGGTGCGTGTTTTGGGTTCAAACTCGAGATCTATGACTCGGCAGTCCGGTGGTCACTCCACTGGACTATCACTGCTACTTGGCAAGTAATGATGATCTGATATTAAATTAATACTTACTCTTTGCAAAACAATGGCCAAATCCGTATCAGCCCTTATTGTAAACTTGGGCAGCAAAAGTTCTGTCTCCATAGCTTGGAAACTGAGGTAGCTCAGTAGCCTGGCGTCGGTCAGGGATTCAAGTGTCATTGTCATCCCTGTCAGTTTTGAGGGCAGAATAACCATCAGGTGATACTCGTCACGCTGGAAATTCAAAAGTAACTTCCTGAATTATTTGGTGTAGGTTTCATCATCATCATTTAAGCCGAAAGGCGTCCACTGCTGGACATAGGCCTCCCCCAACGCCACATTGACATAAGCGAGGTTTTAATTTAATTAATAAAAGTGGTGGTTTTGCCATAATCGCCACGCTTGGCAGGCGGGCTGGCGATCGCAGTACGGTTGTTACAAAAGTACAGAGAACGCTGCTGCCCATTCTCTTGCAAGTCCCTTAGTCGCCTCTCACGACACCCACGGAGAGATATGGTGTAGGTTTACAACTTTGGAAATCTGTTTCTTGAAATATTGGTCTTGTTGATGTTAGGTATCTTGGATACGAATCCAATAAAGCTCTGCAATATTAATAGGACTTGATAAAGGTAACTTCACACCTGTAATCCCCAAAGGGTTAGGCAGAGGTGTAGGTACCTAAATAGTACACCCACATTTCGCTAGTTATGTTTAAGTCCCATGTAATAGGGGGCGAGCCTATTGCCATTAATCGGGCACAGACCCAGACTCCGTGGCTGACACTGAGAAATTCCTGATGGAAAACACAATATCACATTGCCCGACCCGGGAATCGAACCCAGGAATAGTGTCACTAGTTACCACTAGACCAACGACAGTATACTTTATAACATTAATAAAAACGATTTCATTTCACTAAGTAGGTACTCTGGCAGGTTTTGTTTTATTACTTAATTCTACATTTCGATTTCTTTGGCCACAACACCCATTGAAAGAAAGAAAATTATAAAATAGTCTTGTACAACACAAAGAAGAAAAAAAAGGTTAAAACAAAAAAAAAAAAACAAAATTACATAAGTGGTAAAACATGAGAAAAAAAAATAAGACATATTATACTAGTCCTGTACGAGGCCAAGAAGGTCGCTATACCAGCATGGTGCTCATATCACCAGGTTCTACAAAATCCTTAATTTTATATCAATTAAAATAACTTTGTTCACTTACCTCAAAAGGCAACACGATAACTTCGGCATTAGTAGCCCTATCCCTGCCGGTCCTGAACAACTTGCGCATGCGCATGAATTGAGCTGTTTTAGTTCCACCGCTACTTAAGTGGAATTCCTTAGGGCTAGTTAATTCTGGTCTAAATGGAACTTCCCACAGACCCTTGAAATAAATGGCGTTTACTAGTACCATTTGCGTCGAGTAGTTAATTGCATCTGGAATGACAGAATAGTGTTATCATCACAACTGTTATCCCCGTAGGATTAAGAGGTGTCCCATGTAATCATCATCATCATCACCATTTCAACTAAAAGACGTCCACTGGTGGACCTAAGCCTCTCCCAAGTGTCACCACATCGACCGGTCCCGTGCGACTCACATCCAGCGGATCCCCGCAACCTTCACCAGGTCATCGGTCCGCCTAGTGGGAGGCCTTCCAATGCATCGTCTTCCGGTTCGCGGTCGCCATTCCAGAACTTTTCAGCCCCATCGGCCATCCGTTCTGCGAGCAATGTGCCCTGCCCATTGCCACTTAAGTTTGGCAATTCTTCGGGCTACGTTGGTAACCTTGGTTCTCTTGCGGATGTCCTCATTTCTGATTTGATCACGCAAGGAAACTCCGAGCATAGCCCTCTCCATTGCCCTTTGGGTGACTTTAAGCCTTCTGATGAGGCCCATTGTGAGCGACCACGTTTCGGTCCCGTATGTAATCACTGGCAACACACACTGGTCATAGAATTTTGTCTTCAGACACTGCGGCAATTTGGACGAGAAGATATCACTCAACTTCCCGAACGCTGCCCAGCCGAGTCGGATTCGACGATTGACCTCTTTCTCGAAGAGTCCCATGTAATAGGGTGAGCCTATTGCCATCAACCGGGCACAAATCCAGACTCCGTGGCTGCCATTGAGAAATTTGTAAAGGAAAAACCTAACGACCCTTTGCCTGACCTGGCAATCGAACCGGTATCTAAGGGACCAATCCAAGGCCGACTTTAGCATGCGCTGCTTAAGGCGGAAGAGCCAGGGTCACTTAACATTTAAAAGTAAAATCAAATGGCAAATTTTCGACGGCACGGTTGGCGCAGTGGTTGAGCGATCGACTGCTGCGCTGCGCGTAGCGGGTTCGATTCCCGCATGTAACAAATATTTGTATGGCCTACAGATAGTTGTTCCGGGTCTGGCTGTTTGTGTATATGAGTTTAAATGTTTGTAAACGCACCCACGCTAAATGAGAAATTCCTAGTGTAGGGCAACGATTAAAAAAAATCTATAGATAATCATAATTTAAGCAAGTAAATAGTGAATCAAGACGGATTTGCGAAGGGCGGGCGTTTTGGGGCACTGTCTCTTGTAATTTTGTCGTTCAAAAAGTGCTGATTATCAGCCTAATTTGATAAATGACTTTTGATTTTGATTTAAATCAAAAAGTGCAACTAGGTAGGAGCAGTATAAAAATGAGGTATCATCATCATCATCATCATCATCATCATCATCAGCCTGTATTCGTCCACTGCTGGACATAGGCCTCTCCCATGACATAAAAATGAGGTATTAATATCGATTATATATTTTTGATACCTACATCAAAAAACCCAACATATATTTTACAACTCGAGAAGAAAACCAGTTATAATGAAATGCGTAATTTTATATTAGTTATGTTTCCTGACTGTGAAGAACACTGACTGCACGGGGTATTGAGAACCCCCCTTTTTCGTCAAGTCATTAAAAATATTGCTGGGAAAGGACTTTTCTTTTGGGTTAATAATCACTCAGTGTAACTCACAGAAAACAAAAAATTAATATTTTTAAACTTGGGAAAATTTTGGAACATGGGCCTCCAATATCTCCCTACCGAAGGTTTGGGAACATACGTAGGAATGTTCCCAAACAAATAAATGATTGCAATGACGAGGAAAGAGTGCCTTTCGCCTTCGTTAAGGATTTTTTACACCCATTATCCTATACTATGCTGATGAAAAAAGCACTTCTATTCCTATACACTGTGAGCTCATATTTACCTGGTGCAATAAGCTGGTCGATCTTGTTGTCAGTTCTGGATGCTACCCAACTATTGATCTGTCGTGCTACTTCTCCTGGTCTTTCGAAGGAGAGAGTTGTGACCTCACTTTTAAAGCTGCTTATGGCCAGGTTCCTAAACATCGTGTTTATAGCAAAATTATCTGATACGAACACATTGTTTGCAACCCTCAGAATGTTGCGGGAATTGCGAGCCTGGAAAACAAAAATATTTTTTATTGTAAGTGGTCACAAAAATTGTAAGATAATAAGCCTTAACTCTTCAACCAAGCCATCAGTTTAACTCTTCGAACATTACAACTATTGTCAAGAATTGATATGAAAGTAGTTCCGAATAATAATTGTGAAAACTTAAATCGAAGTCGCCACAAGAGTCATCAATTTATAGCGTTGGTTTCTACCATAGCTACTCTATGTAGGAGGAATACAGTTTTTTATTCTATACAAATGTTTGCCAATCTGAGATATCGTTACAGAATCGGAAGATATTCTTTGACTCAAACGATACACGTTTAAGTCCAAATCCAATTTCAGTCCAAACTAGTTGGTCTTAGACCAAACCGGTTAACTGGCCTAGTAGACAGCTACCCTGCCGTCGGCCGCCCCACGTTGCGCGGGCTCCTTTTTCTGTTTGCAGGTTTTAAAGTATCCTAACACGAAGGGGATGCCCCAAGTCCCGAACTCGCTATTTGACCTCGAATACACTATGTATTTAGTTTGGCCCGATATCGGGTTTGGCCGGTAACATATTATACTACAAATCATGACTATAATGTTGTTTTTTTTTTTCTGACGTGGTATCGTTCATATTGAACTGTTTATCGACAACAAACAAATACTTTTAATCCTTAAGTAATTGAATGCCTTTCATGACAAATTCCTTTTATTAATTATTTTCTTATCATGAAGCAAATCATGTGTTACCATTCAACTTACCCGGACGCCTTCAGAAACCTTTTTGTAAGCTGGCGCGGTAGTTTCCACCGGCATATGCAGAGCTTGTGTAATCTGTTCCTGTGTCCGTCCCGATGCCCCTTGTTGCAGCAGACCCAGGAGTAAGGTAATAGAAAATGGCGATAACACCACGTTGCCCTGATGCAAGCGATCGAGAGTCTGCAATGGTTTATTTATTAAAAACATTGAAATATATATTTTTGAGGATTCCTAATTACAGTCTCGTCTGTTAACAGCGTTTACAACTTACGACATTTCATAGAAACTTTCAAGTCCTTATTTTCCGAAATGACTGAATCGATTTTAATGAAACGTTATACACATAAGCTGGACACATAGGTCTAAAAAGTTACTAAAAAACCATTTCGAAAAATAGTGTTACAGCTAAATTAGACCGATTATAAATTATATATGGAAACAGAAATTTCTAATTATCTTTTTTAACTTTTTTGACCTATGTATCCTGCTTATGCATACTAAGTTTTATTAAAATCGGTTCACTCAGTCAGTCAGTTCAGTCATTTCGGAAAATAAGGACTTGAAAGTTTGTATGAAATGCCGTAAGGTGGAAACACGCTCTTAAGGGAGAAAATTTCTCTTTTCTCTTATAAGTAAAAGTTATTAAGTTACAAATGCCTTCCTTCTGGAACTTGTAAACGTTATGCAAATGCCTATCAAAATTCAGAAAAACATTTACCTTTAGCATACTAACACCAAAATTCGTCACTGAGTACAACAATTCGTTGAAACCTGGTGCCCGCTCGTCCGGGAAGTTAAAATCAGATGAACTGGGCGGCAGTCCAAAAGATGCAGCCTGTCTATCATAGACATTTTGGGATACAGCCGCTGACGCTTGACTTTGTGATCTCTGAGGTAAGTTTAGTCCTGACTGAGGGGAGTTTAGTAGTGGAGAAGTTGCAGGTTTACTCTGTCCGTCTTGTGTTCTATGAAGTACACTCGGTCTATCATGCGGAGTCTGTGGTGCAGGTGGCCAGTTTCCAGCCTGAGATATCTGTCTACTTGGCGTTATGGGCGTAGATATCTGTCTGTTAGCCAAAATGTTCCGATTATTATCGCTTGGTTGTTGACCAACTTCTGTTACGACACTCTTTTGAATTTCCACCGCTATTGATTGTTTTATCTTCTGTGACTGATTATTCTGAGGTATTCTTTCTTTAGCATTAAAATCCAGTTCATTAGGACTCTGTCCGGACAGTGGTAGTACTGACAGAACTTGATCAGGAAAGTAAATATTTGGATCCGTATTATATTGCGCAAACTGTGTTTGAACGTTTAACATCAAGCAGCAAAGCGTTACACCTGTAATGAAGTAATTCATTAATATTATTAGATGGAGCAGCGGTGGCCCAGTGGTGGCAGCCCCGACTTTCGAGCAGTAAGTCGTAGCTTCGAACCCAGGCAGACGCATTACTTTGTGTAATTTATTTCATCACCGCTGCTCTCAAAACGGTGAAGGAAAACATCGTGAGGAAACCGACATGTCCTAGGGCTAAAAATTTTAAGACATGTGACATCTACTAACGCGACTGCACTGGGCCCGCTTGGTGGATTAAAGCCCACTCCCTCTCATTGAGAGGAGGCTTGTATCTCAGTAGTGCGAACATTATAGGCTGATGATGATGTTAGATTTTTAACCTATGAAACTGACTTTAATTATAAGGATGTATGTAAGTATCTAATACGTTTTCCTAGTCGAATGAATGACTTTGCGTTTACTTTAAAAACTGCTAACATTTAATTTCGCGGTATTGAATGCGTAGGTTTTACCCAAACCCTGAGAATAGACCGGACAGTGCAGTGAGCAACGATAACATGTATAAGGGCACGAAACACGATCAACGTTCTTTGTTTGTGTGACGTCATTCATGATAATCTATACTAATAGAATAAAGAGGTAAAATTCGTTTGTAAGTTTGTATGTAGGGAGTAATCTTTGGAATTCCTTCTCCGATTCCTAAAATTATTTCACTAACGAGATGCTTCATTATTCACGAGAGTTATAAGCTACATTTGAAACACTCCCGTGGGTGAATTTTAGTACATAACGGGAGCGAAACCGCGAAAAAAAGCTAGTAGTACATATCTCTCAGTTTCTCATAATACCGATTGTTTACAAAACACCTTTCTCAAAATGGCGTAGATCCTGTACTTTTTTTTCCGCAATTTGACACTTGACCTGGGCCCGATGAGTCATTATAACGAAATTAATTATTAAATAAATGTCTAAACTGGTTAAATTAATGCGTCATATTGAGACATTTCAAGTTTCTGCTTCAAAATTATTATTTTCTTCTTTTTCAAAACCACTGACGATGTCTATTTCAAAACCAGTTATCTCCTTTTAGAAAAACGTTGAATACTCACATTTTAGCAACATGGTTGGTTGTGTAGGAAACAATTTTAAATAACTACTTGTTTATGTTTATCACAGGTTGACCCTAGTCACGTGTAGATAATTATTTCCAACTTAAAATCACTTTATCAATGCGTAAGCGCACAGGTCACATGCACTGTCCACTAACACTACCGGACGAGTGACCGTAAACAAGATCTCGCGAATAAAAAACCATTTACGTAGATCAAAGGATTTTAAACGTTTTAGCCCCAGTAAATAAAGTCACATTTACACTGTACTTAAGCTCCGCTGTATTTTGTGATTCTTATGCGACTTCACATTCGATTTTAGACATAAAGCTTCATAAGGATAAAGTTTAATTTAAATAAAAATATGTAGATATGTTGAAGATGGGTCTAAAAACTTGGTTTTCCCGTGGACAGCCGGTTTGTGTGTTTTTCCTTGGCAAGCCTTAATACATATTTAAAAATATATTCATAATGATATTTGATAAAATACCTATCAGAGTGCATCTTAAGGGGTTTTATCAACTTGTAGTTAATAGGTACAGTTACGTGACCAATATGTTATAAAAGATGAACGTGTTAACACTGCCATGTGTCTATTTATTTGAGGTTGCAGTATTTGTCAAAAATAATATTGACATGTATAATTACTACACGCGTATACGGCGTAAGGACAATTTGGGTCCAGTAGCTAGCCAGACCCATCTAATGCATGAAAGTATCTTTTGTGCAGCTTCACGCATCTTCAATAATATTCCGGGGCCTATTAGAATAATTACGGAAAAAAATGAATCTCCATGATCTCTCTCTCTCTTCTCTTCTTCAACCTTTGGCCACCCAATGCTGAGTGTAGGTCTTAGTCTCTTCCACTGCTCCAATACAGTCCCCCTCAGTCATGATGCGTTTGGGCCCACTGATGTTCCTCATCCTACCATAATTTGTTCTGTCATATGTTATTTTTATCTTTTTTATATTTTATGTGAAATCTTATTATTATGTTTTTAACTATATTGAATTTTTTTTTGTAATGTAACTATTGTATGCCCGGGACGTAGCTGATCACTATTCTATTATTTAAGACCTGTATTATGTACCTACCTATGATCCACAATAAAGATATTGATTGATTGATTGATGTAAACACTTAATTAGTAACCTTTAAAAAGACTATCTCCTTCTGTTCTGATTAAAATTGCATGTTGTTACAAACACATTATATTTAGAACACATGTTATTATGAAATAGATCCTATCTCAATTACTTTTAAAAATCAATTTAAAAGCGACTGTCACGAGAAGAAACGCTTGTAAACATATTAGTACTCGTGACTGTACACTTAGATTATAAAATAATAATGTTACCTTAATTACTATATAAAATTTTAGAAGAAAACCCAGAGCTCTTCCTTCTATTTTATTAATTGTTATATTTAACCCTTAATATATATATATTTTCTTTTATTGTCTCGGGTTTTTCTTATATTTTTTCCGTCATAATTAGTAGCAAGCAGTCTTTCGAAAAGCAGTCATGGTTTTGCAATATTTTACTCAAATCGTAAATAAAGTTTCGGTATAATCTTGCTGAGAATTTAAGAGCATTTACACTTTACGGCATTTCATACAAACTCTCAAGTCCTTATTTTCCGAAATGACTAAACCGATTACAATGAACTTCATACGCATAAGCAGGATACATAAGTCAAAAAAGTTACTAAATTCGAGATGTCTTATAAAAACAAAAATAGTAATTTCTTTTTCTATGGATAATTTATAATCGGTCTAATTGAGTTGTAGCACTATTTTTCGAAAATGTTTTTAGTAACATTTAGACCTATGTATCCTGCTTATGCGTATGAAGTTTCATTAAAATCAGGCCGGTCATTTTGGAAAATAAGGACTTGAAAGTTTGTATGAAATGCCGTAAGGAGCGTTTACTCCTTACGGCATTTCATACAAGAAAATGCTCTTAAGAAAATATCTAAAAATGCAATAGTTATTCAAATGAGAGTGTGAAGAATCAGGTTTATTTGTGTATTTAAAACCATGAACTAGGTGCTAAACAGTTAGTGTGGGTGATATACCGTTGATGTGTGGGTGATGGACAGGACCGTGCACCGTCGATTTAAAAAAAAAAGTTTTTTATTTTTTTTGTAAATTGTAATCTCGATGGTTGACCTAGGAGCTTTTCCTCTGCTTAACCGGACTATCTTGTGCTCGGTGGCTTGAGTGTAAGGCCTCAAGCAATTATACAAAAGACGAAGGACGGAGTGATGTGGCACAAATGTGAAAAAAACTATGGGTTAAATGAATGGTTATAAAAGAAACGACATTTCCAATGATTATTTTATTTTAACGCAGTTTGTGTTTCGATTAAAGGAAACCGCTAACAAATCATTGATATAAATTAAAAAGTCCAAACGGTTTAAGTTTAATTAAAAAGGATGAGAGCGTTAAGTCCATTTTTATACTAGTCACATTGTTTAAAAAGAAAAAACAAAAAAAATGTAAGTATTCCAAGCAGTTAACAAAGAAATTAAGCTTAGTATTTGTACCTAGATAATATATGAGAAAAGCTGAAAGTAATATTCATATAATTTTACCATGTAGGGACTACTTCAAACGTAAAAAAGATACAAAAATTGGTTTAGTAAAGGAAAAAACATTTGAAAATAATGAAGGTAAAATCCAACCATCTAGGTATAGTTCTAGGAAAGTGAACGGTCGCAACTGCACATGCTGCTATTCCGTACTCTGTGGAACATTTATAAAACTTCGAAAACAGTTACGCAATAAAATCTCCATAGGAGATAATGAGGATAAAACTGTATATAAGTCAGACTTCAAAATTATTTTGCTTTATATTTTTTATTTTTTTTATCTTTGAATTTAATAATACCGTTTGAACAGTGATTGATAATGTGACTTAAATATTTACATTAGCTATACTTATAAACTAAACTAATTGGCACATAACATTAGACTAAATACTTTTTTGATTTATTCCATTCTAATGCCAAAAGCTAATACCACTCGTATGTACTACCATGTGTTTGAAACAAATACAAGTAGTATTCTTTTTTGGTATTAGAACGGAATAAACCCTTTTCTTAGATTTCTTAATCGATACAAGTGTTAAAATATTTATCTCAAAGAACACCACAAATTCAACTAAGTCAGTTTACGCTTTTTTATCATATTGTCCTGTCAATCAACAAATTAAGTCAAGTTATTCCTTCTAGTCGTCAAGTTACTCAAAATTATTTGTCTTACAAATAAAGTGTATATTTATATAAATCTGTCCATTCAAAATTCTAGTCACAATAATTTTATCTTAAGGCCACAACATTTTGAAAATATTTTAATTTCATTCAAAATTGGATTAAATTAAAATATTTTTTTTGGAACCATTACAAAATATTGAATTAGATAATAATTAATTTTTAGTCAGTAAACTGTCAGTGTCGTTTTCTTTGTCGGTTCAAATATGTATTTAAGCTTAAAATAACTTGATCAAGTCTTAAGACCACAATATTTATTTAGCTTTGAATTTGTGGTAATGACAACTTAAATACTAACACCTAACCGAGGGCTCCGTTCACACGACGTTGATTTCAATCACATCACATGGCAATTCAATACTGCAATTTTTTGAACCGTATGAATATTGGATTATTGGCCTTATTGTGTGATCGTGATTTTGCCGTAAAATATCATGTAGGACAGTGCAGTGTGAACCTAACGCCCCTCAGTATTCCTAGCATCGATAACGGACAGTTCATTTGCGGCACAAATAATTCTTTGTGCAATACGACATGGGAGCATGCCATAATGTTCCAACGGTGTTTTGTACTCGTATAAAGGCGCAGACACCGTACGTACAGCCCGACGAAGAACAGAACAAGTGTAGGTTAGGTTTGTAGCTTTCTTCTCTGCAATTCTGAATCTGTAAAAACAAACGAACATTTAAAGATTCCTAGATAGAAACAAAAGAAAAACCGGTTTTGGAGATGGAACATGAATGACCAGTTAACGAGCAAGTTTCAGTTTTATCCAACTGATTCTTACAGAATTATTATCAATTCTCGTGGGAAGACCAAGTAAAAACAATAAACCACTATTAATCTACAAAAAGTGGAATGGCAACAATTAAACTCCAAAATCAAGAATTTTGAATGCTAAGGAACCTGTTATTCAAATTATTTCCAACAGTAACATGTCTGCCAATTAATAACAAAAAAAAAATATTATGATTTTCCTTTGTCAGAGCACAAAGTGTTGCTATTTACATTAAGCATAAAAGTAAATAGCTTGTGAAAACATCCTCCTTGATAAAATTGTAAGTCACCTCAAGTTAGTGTTGCCAAAATTACGAAACATACATGATAATAAAGGTATTTCCGCGAAATTTTTATATCTAGTAAAACTATTTATTAAGTTAGTAAGCAGTGATTGCAACAAGTTTGAACCCAAGACACGCACCTTTTCGACATCATGCGCGTATTGTATAATTATCACTTGCTTCGGTGAAGGAAAACATCACGAGGAAACCAGCATGTCTGAGAGATATTTCTCAACAGCATGTAAAGCCAAGTCAGAGGCCCATGGGCGGCATAAAAACTCTGACACCAGGGCCTCAAGTCTGCTATTACAATATTGTCAGAATGGCCTATCATTGATTTCATAATTGTTGATTTTGGCAAGTTTGGTAATCTACTAATATAATGGAGTCATGATGGCTTCCCAATGGTCAACCACTGACACTTAATTGAAAGAAATGGCTTAGAATGGTAATCTCGTACATAATGACTGATTTGGCAGACAATTTAACTTTGACAGTTAAACAGATAAAATATTGAGTGTGCTAATTTCACATTTACGTTTTCTGCTAATTCCAAACTTCTTATTACTTCCTACGATCCAGTCGTCATAAGACGGACGGACGGTAAGCTAGCCCATTACTCACCGTCCACAGGCCCGCGCCTACGTTGGCCTGGGGCCACTGGTTGCCCCCCGACGCCCGGGCCGTCTCGGACGTGAGGTTCTCTCCCTCTCACGTTCCGCCACCTCCTTCGCTAGCATGACTGCTTCGTAGAAGGAGGCGGACGCCCAGGGCCTCAAGTCTGCTATTACAATAGTGTCAGAATGGCCTATCATTGATTTCATAATTGTTGATTTTCACAAGTTTGGTAATTTACTAATATATTATAATGGCGTCATTATGACTTCACAACGGTCAACCACTGACACTCCATTGAAAGAAATGGCAAAGAATTTGACAGACCAATGATCGATCATTATGAATTTAGCAGATTACGAACTTTTATCAAAATGACAATGGGATCGTGTTGAAATGATGATGTTTATAAAAATAGCAGACTTGAGGCTCAGGTTAGGCACACACGATAAAGAAAGAAAGAAGTTAGTTTCTCCTTCTAAATAGGGTGGCTAGCAATTATAATAGCGAACCCTGTAGTGGAACAAATACAGGTTAAAGCAGGCAGTTTTGTAGATAATTATCACCTTCTCGCCGAAATTTTAGGTTTTAGTTCACAATGTTTTCTTTCACCGTTTTACAAGCAATGGTGATATAAAAACTTTCATGTCTGGGTTCAAACTCATGAAGAGACGTAATATAGGCGAAACCGTAACTTATACGTACATCTTACACATCTGCAGTCGTGACATCAGGTCATTTTTCCTCAGCAGCAACAGGGCGTTTCTGACAGCTGCCACCGCGATGACTGAAGGGTATTCGTCACAAAGGATGCGGTCTACCATCAGACCGCACATGACAAGAAAGGTGGCAGCCACTTCGATCTCACCAGCGTTGTGCGTGTCGCACCACCAGGATAGGTAGGTGATGTAGTCCTGGGCGACGATTGGCTGCTTGGGGAATTTCTGTAATAGTGAGATATTTAATTATGCTAAGATAGATACAGACCTAAAACAATTAGATTTTAGTGAAGTTTATGAGACCCAAGATCCTCATATGGCAGGGGAAACAATAACTAGATTAATAAAAAAACGTGTTAGACTCAAACTCCAAATCTGGTAAGACTCCGAACCGCAAACAAATAATAAAGCCATGGATTACTCCTGGTATACTTCGCTGTATGCGACATCGAGACAAATTGCATGGAAAATTTAAACAGGCGCCTAATAACGAGATTTTAAAAATTACTTTCACTAGGTACAGAAACTATTGTAATAGATTGTTAAGGAATTTAAAAATAGGATTTGAAAAAAATGAGATTGAAAAAGCTGGGAAAAACACTAAACAGTTATGGTCTGCTATAAATAATATATCAAGCAGGTCGACAAGGAAAGCCAACCCATCAACACAATTATTAGCCTCTTCGGGTACTCCACAAAATTCTGTAAACCATGTCAATAATTTTTTTGCCAAAATAGGTGAAAAATTAGCTAAAACCATAAAGAGTACACACACAAAAAGTACAAAGGAAAACCTAATTAACAGACCGCAATCCATGGTAATGTTCCCAACAGATCAGCAAGAGGTAGCTGGAATATTAGTATCACTTCGCAGTAACTGTGCCGCGGGGTGGGATGGGGTAACCGGCGACCTCTTGAAAAAACATGCGGCTGTGATTGTGCCTCCGTTAACGTACACATGTAACCTTGCTCTTTCCACAGGTAAATTTCCTAACGCGTTCAAAAAAGCCATAATTCATCCGATCTACAAGAGTGGGGACAGGAGCCGTGTTGATAACTATAGACCTATATCTGTGTTGACTGCATTTTCTAAAATACTGGAACGGGTAATGAACAGCAGACTGGTGAGCTACTTGGAAAACAACAATCTTATCGCACCAGCGCAATTTGGATTTCGCTCAGGCAAATCCACCTCTGATGCGGTCCATGAGTTGACAGACTATGTAGTTACAAACATGGATAGTGGGGATAAGGTTGTGGCCATATTTCTTGATCTTGCCAAGGCTTTCGACACGGTTTCTGTCCCAATTCTTTTACGCAAAATGGAAAGCTTGGGAATCAGAGGACTTCCACTGGACCTCTTTAAAGACTACCTGAGTGAGCGTACCCAGAGAGTGAAGATAGACGAATTTATCAGTGAGGAACAAACAGTTAACTACGGCACGCCGCAGGGTAGTGTCCTCGGACCTTCATTATTCCTCATCTATATCAACGATCTGGGTATGCTCACTATCCCCAATGGCAGAATAATTAGCTTTGCTGATGACACTGCCCTCTTATTCAGCGCAAGCTCGTGGGAAGTGGTCTATGAGCGTGCACAACTAGGCTTTAATATGGTATCCAACTGGTTACGCGACAATTTGTTGACCCTCAATACTACCAAAACCAATTATATAGCATTCTGCATGAAAAACAATGGATCCTGTCAAACATTAACCAAAACTATTATAGCTCACTCTTGCGCAAACCCACTCACCCATGGTTGTAACTGCGAACCACTCTCCAAGGCTGACAATGTAAAATACCTGGGAATAACAATCGACAAAAACCTAAGATTTCAAGACCACATAACCATTCTTAGTAACAGATTGCGGAAACTAACATATGTGTTCAAATCGCTGAGACCTGTAGTCGATAAAAATATAATTAAATCAGTGTACTATGCTCTTGCTCAATCTATAATATGCTACTGCATCACATCTTGGGGTGGAGCCCCGAAAACAACCCTAATAGAATTAGAAAGAACCCAAAGAGCTATACTTAAGGTGTCGTCTTTTCTACCGTATCGCTACCCCACTGAGCAGCTATACAAAGAAAGTGAAGTCCTGACAGTGCGACAACTGTTTATATTGCACACTCTGTTGAAACAACACGCTCTCCTGGTCTATAATCCAACGCTGTCCAGGGGGAAAAGACGATACGACCCAGTGGAGCGCCATCATCTACGTCGCAAAACTATTTTTGCAAAGCGTTTCTTTTGCCATCTAGGTGGCTACTTATACAATAAAACAAATAAGTTGTTACACATCCTTAGTCTCACTAAGAATAAATGCAAACAGAGGCTAACTGATTGGCTACTAAAACTAAACTATAATGATACTGAAGACATGCTTAAAAAGACCTAAACACACAATCATGCACTTACACTCACCCACACTCACACCCACCCACACACACACAGATTCACCCATACTACACATCTACTAACATTCGTCTCGCTTACTTAACCTAGATATTAATCAAAATAATAAAACTACAAATGTCGTATGATACCTTACTACGTACATTCTGTCAACGCGCTTAGTACATAATTATGAATTGAATATGTAAAGGCCCACCCCTTTACATATTCAATCCTGGTGTCCTGAAACACAGGCCTCAAACCTAGCTTAGGCACCAGTCTCCCACAATATATACTTACCTGAATTATGTATCTTGTGAATTATTATGTATCAACTTATGTATATTGTGGTGAGAAAATAAAAGTTTATTATTATTATTGTTTAAGGACTGTTTTAAGATGATGATAAAGAGTAATAGAGAAGTATAAAAAAGACCTTCGGCGCCAACCCACAGGACAGGAGCCGTGTTGATAACTATAGACCTATATCTGTGTTGACTGCATTTTCTAAAATACTGGAACGGGTAATGAACAGCAGACTGGTGAGCTACTTGGAAAACAACAATCTTATCGCACCAGCGCAATTTGGATTTCGCTCAGGCAAATCCACCTCTGATGCGGTCCATGAGTTGACAGACTATGTAGTTACAAACATGGATAGTGGGGATAAGGTTGTGGCCATATTTCTTGATCTTGCCAAGGCTTTCGACACGGTTTCTGTCCCAATTCTTTTACGCAAAATGGAAAGCTTGGGAATCAGAGGACTTCCACTGGACCTCTTTAAAGACTACCTGAGGGAGCGTACCCAGAGAGTGAAGATAGACGAATTTATCAGTGAGGAACAAACAGTTAACTACGGCACGCCGCAGGGTAGTGTCCTCGGACCTTCATTATTCCTCATCTATATCAACGATCTGGGTATGCTCACTATCCCCAATGGCAGAATAATTAGCTTTGCTGATGACACTGCCCTCTTATTCAGCGCAAGCTCGTGGGAAGTGGTCTATGAGCGTGCACA
Source organism: Cerastis rubricosa (assembly GCA_949152445.1). NCBI lineage: Eukaryota > Metazoa > Arthropoda > Insecta > Lepidoptera > Noctuidae > Cerastis > Cerastis rubricosa. The sequence continues at coordinate 11,319,263 of OX424547.1, forward strand.
ACTAGGCTTTAATATGGTATCCAACTGGTTACGCGACAATTTGTTGACCCTCAATACTACCAAAACCAATTATATAGCATTCTGCATGAAAAACAATGGATCCTGTCAAACATTAACCAAAACTATTATAGCTCACTCTTGCGCAAACCCACTCACCCATGGTTGTAACTGCGAACCACTCTCCAAGGCTGACAATGTAAAATACCTGGGAATAACAATCGACAAAAACCTAAGATTTCAAGACCACATAACCATTCTTAGTAACAGATTGCGGAAACTAACATATGTGTTCAAATCGCTGAGACCTGTAGTCGATAAAAATATAATTAAATCAGTGTACTATGCTCTTGCTCAATCTATAATATGCTACTGCATCACATCTTGGGGTGGAGCCCCGAAAACAACCCTAATAGAATTAGAAAGAACCCAAAGAGCTATACTTAAGGTGTCGTCTTTTCTACCGTATCGCTACCCCACTGAGCAGCTATACAAAGAAAGTGAAGTCCTGACAGTGCGACAACTGTTTATATTGCACACTCTGTTGAAACAACACGCTCTCCTGGTCTATAATCCAACGCTGTCCAGGGGGAAAAGACGATACGACCCAGTGGAGCGCCATCATCTACGTCGCAAAACTATTTTTGCAAAGCGTTTCTTTTGCCATCTAGGTGGCTACTTATACAATAAAACAAATAAGTTGTTACACATCCTTAGTCTCACTAAGAATAAATGCAAACAGAGGCTAACTGATTGGCTACTAAAACTAAACTATAATGATACTGAAGACATGCTTAAAAAGACCTAAACACACAATCATGCACTTACACTCACCCACACTCACACCCACCCACACACACACAGATTCACCCATACTACACATCTACTAACATTCGTCTCGCTTACTTAACCTAGATATTAATCAAAATAATAAAACTACAAATGTCGTATGATACCTTACTACGTACATTCTGTCAACGCGCTTAGTACATAATTATGAATTGAATATGTAAAGGCCCACCCCTTTACATATTCAATCCTGGTGTCCTGAAACACAGGCCTCAAACCTAGCTTAGGCACCAGTCTCCCACAATATATACTTACCTGAATTATGTATCTTGTGAATTATTATGTATCAACTTATGTATATTGTGGTGAGAAAATAAAAGTTTATTATTATTATTGTTTAAGGACTGTTTTAAGATGATGATAAAGAGTAATAGAGAAGTATAAAAAAGACCTTCGGCGCCAACCCCAAATAAATTGGGATAAGGGCAGGAGAATGATGTTTAGGGACTGTTATAACATAACATAATATAAATTTATTTCTGTTATAATATAGCATAATATAAATTTATTTTCAGGCAATAAAAAGTGGAGTTAGAGTAAAAGCATATTCCTATGATTATTTCAAGTACATTTTGTGATAACGTTTAACAAAAAATAGGTTCCTTCAAGTGTCATAGGCCAAGTGATTGAGCATAAATTCTGGTAAAGCCAGTTTTTTTTCATATTCATAAGTTTTAATGTAAGTATACAATGAGGAAAGAATAACACTCTATTATTACAAAGTGACTGACTAGTTTCGGTAACTGAGGAAGTCCATATGCCATGTTCTAGTACTTAAAAAAAAAAACAATAGAACTTTGTCCGAACTCACTCGTGCCATGGTAAATTGGCGGACACTTAAAAAACGCAGACTAGCAATTCCCTGCTTAAACTAGTCTAGAAGAATTTAGTTTTGTAAAAGAGGACCTTAATTATGCATGACACTGAAGATGGTTTTTTTTAATCACTCCTAAAGGACAACAATTTGGCTATCAAAAATCATTGGTAACCGCCGATGCTGTTGAGGCATTAGTCGATGAGGTTATTTGCAATCGTAATGACAATCGTAAGGTGGCAGGAGTATTTTTGGTTCTTAGTTCTGCCTTCGACACGGAAATTGAAATTTTGCTGGCCAAGTTGGAACATTATTAAGCTATTTCGATCTTATTTGCAAAATAGACGTCAATTTGTAGAGATAAAGGCAGTAGTGCATGAAGAACAAAAATATTGAACTCCAATTTAATGACATTGTTTCGAGGTGTCCCTCAGGGATCTGGTTCTAGGCCCAATTTTGTTTATCCTATTCCTTTATGATTTAATTGACTACATAAAAACACGTATTACCATTTTATTAAGCTTAATATTTTGGCAGTGCCATGCCTTTAATACTGGGGCTGCTAACCAGTTTTTTTTTAAGAACTTACACAGAATCTGATGACCAATGAAAAGTCAGAATAAATACACGTAGAAAAGACTTGCCTAACACAATCCAACCGAAAATAAACATGGTTCATCACTGTACTAGGTACCAATCAGTATTTCTATATAACAGGCTTCTATTAGAATTTAAAAGCTTTATAGCACAAACATATTTAAAAACAAATTGAAGACATATTTATTGAGGAACAATGAGTCGATAAGTACCTAAATGATCAACGAAACCGTAATATTATTTTAATCGATTAGAATTAATTTTAACTGGCATGTTGTCATTATTTTGATTTTTTATACTTAATATGGTTTTTTGTTTTCTCTATACAATGTTTTGTTTTTATTATTGTATTATTTTGTTATTATTGTATTACTCTTGGATATTATATGATATATTATATTATCTCTAGTAATAATTATTATAAATTTTGTCTTTGTCATTTTATTTTTATCATTGATACTCACAGAAAATAAGAAGACATATTATTAATCCTTCTAACACAACTTGTTTTATTTGTTATTTTATTAAATTATTCATAGATAATATCGTTTTAAAATAATTCGATTTTCGTTTCGTTTTTTCCTTTTTTTCTGACCTTTTACTCTATTGTATATTAATTATTTTAAATTGAATGTGGATTAAAATCGTTTTAAATTTGTTATCCTACATAATTATTTTTATGTGAATTATTAATGGTAACTTCTTATGTCATGTTTTCGTTTGTAATGTTTTAATGGTTCTGTTTTATTTAAAAAAAAATCTACACAATATGTTTTGTTTAGAAAATAATTGACTTATGACTAAGTTAGATTTTTGCCGATAAGTAATTTCGTAGGATCTCATCATCATCATTTCAGCATGGAAATACAGCTGGGTATAGACCTCCTCTTTTGCTGCAAAAGTCCGTGAGTCTCTCATTTAAGTGATGTCACTTGTCTGGGGACCCGTTTGTGTCAGGTAAAATAATGTTTAATATGAAAACTGTAAATTATCAAAACAAATTGTAAAATAAGATCAAAGTTATGTTAATAGCAATAATAAATATATTTCTCCACGACTTACCCACTTATGGACGACGATTATCGTCGTATCCATAAGTGGTTTAAGGTGTACCCGATGGTATTTCCCATACAGGGATTTAGTGGAGTGCAATTAGACATATAACTAAAATAAACTTTAGAAAAAACTTCATTCCATCTGTATAAAGTTTTTTAAAAGTTACACCTCTAGGAACCTAATAAAAAGTTCCATGAAAATCTGACCACTATAAACTTCGTTCCACCTTTTGGGTATATTTTGTCTAATTGTATTCGGCTAATTGTCAAATACAGAAAATGTTATTTCACAACATACCAATCTTGTCATTACAGCTCTCTCTGCAACCAATAACTTCTCAGCCGTAAAGGCCGAGTTGGAGTATCTGACCAGCCGTACAGCAGGTATGTAGGGACCATTGAGCTTCTGAGCTATCCAGAAACAAGCTGCTGCCACTAGCTGTAGCTTATCCACCTGGATGTGGCCTATGCCCAGGACGGAGTCCAGGTACCAGCACGCTGCCTGGATGATGGCTGGGTTTCCGTCGGCACCCTAAAATCAGAGAACATGAGTTAAAAGCACAAATGACTGGGTTTTTAGATATAAAAGGTGGAAAAGACCCTTAATAAAGCTAACAGGCACTGGTTCTCCCTGTCAAGCGATTTTTTTTTTCGTTCTGGTCCATATATTCTAGTTACAGACACATTGGAGTTCAAAGTACAATTTTTTTTTATAGTCTGTAAAAAAATAATTCAATAAAACATACTAAAAGGATATATAAAGTACTATAAATATATATCAAAATACTGTAAATATATATCAATACATAAAGTCTAAAATAAAAAAATGTGCGTGCGTCCGCAGAGAAAAGTCAAGAAGTGAAACTTCGTAATGTGGAAATGAGTGCTTTCATATCCCCTCCATGGTAGTGTAGGTCATAACTTTACTTTAAATTCCTCCATGTCCAGTTCGCAATTAAATGTTTTTTTTTTTTTTTAATTGCATCTCGCAGTTCAACCAAAGAGGTTGTCGTCTGCTTAACCGGACTATCCTGTGGGTGCCTTAAGAGTAAGGCCTCCAGCCAGGGCATAAAAACTTAAAAACTAAGCGACTACACGCTAAGGGCACCCCCTGTGGGGTACGAGCCTCTGCATGGGGACAGGCTGGATCTGAATGATATCATTATTTAGGGGCTGATTTAAAACTACTGGCACAGCATCGCGGGCTGGCTCGAGCGAGGGTCGGGGAGTGCATGGATCGGGACGTCACGACGGACCTCGACGGCGAGGTCGGAAAGACGGCGGTTTGAACTTTTTAAGAGTGCTAGTCTCTTTGCTACTCTCCTGGAGGAAGGTGATAGCATCATCGGGAGTCATTAAATGAATCTATCAGCACAATGTTTTGAGTGCGTTACTTGAGTTTTACCGAAAAAGGGATTTTTCACCCCATCAAAAAAGTCGTTTCCCAGCAATATTTTTTGCGTGGAGTTACTTACTTTGATGTACAGAATGCTAGGTCAACGGTTTCGTGACCCATCCGTTCCGTTTACAGCTTATATATCAGGAAGGTGTGTTCATATTAAAGGATATGGTAGACCAGTAGATGATATTCACAGGGACTTAAATACTCCTTCATAAAGGTTACAGAATTATAAGTGTTACATGTTGAATTGGTAACAGAATCAAATATGTAACACTTTTAAATGTGTTTTCAACCTAAAATATCTGTGTAACTGGTAAACGCAGCGTACTAAAGCCATAATTGATTATTTTAGTTACACTTATTAACACATATAAAAGGTTACAGTTTGATTCTTGTATCTGTTACATTTTAAAGTGTTTTTTTCTGTTATAAACAGAAAAACACTTATTACGGTTACAGTTTGAGTCCCTGGATATTCAGAAGATCGCGGGTAAGACCTTATCGAGACTCTGCCCAAACTATTCAATTTAATGGCATTTCCAACAAACTGAACAACTCTCTCTATGAGACCAAACTCATAGTTGCAAAAAAATAACTGTTTATCCCCTTTTACTCCCCTTAAATATAAACACGTCCTTCTGATACATGCTGTAGACACTCTTCTCTTCGAGGATATACACGCGTGATTTTGTGCTATAAGTAAGAAGTGTCATAGATGCCTACGGAAAGCAGATTTAGAAATGACTTAGTGTAGTCATCGTCATCTGCCTAGCCTTTTCCCAAACTATCTTGGGGTCGGCTTCCAGTCTAATCGGATGCAGCTGAGTACCAAGTAAATGACTTAGTCTAGTTTTTTTTTATATTTAGTACTGTTTGAAATGTTGTCATTGGTATTTTTATTTTAGCACTTCAAGTACCATGTACAGAGGTGGACTTAATGCCATAGGCATTTTCTACCACTCTGGTGTCTGTCTGTAAAAAAATAATTTAATAAAACATACTAAAAGGATATTTAGAATACTATAAATATATGTCTAAATACTAAAACTATATATCAATATATAAATTCTAAAATAAAAAGACAAACAATGAGGAAAATATCAACGTTGTGATGGTACGTCCTTGTTTGACTAAGCGACACAATTCATTATTAAATGTACGACCTACAGTTTTATCAGTGTGAAAAATCCCGCTTTAATTAGTGTGAATTCATTCAACTTATATGAATAACTCTTCAGGGGAGTAACATTCAGGAATTACCGATTTTGCATTGATTTAGATATTGCTATTTGGTATTCAATGATTAAAAATGGGCCTGAAGTGGGCTTAGACTGGCCACGTCTGCCGCATGCCCAATAATCTGAGGGCCAAAATACGCACTTTCTGAAGCCCTGACGTAGCCAGAAGGCGTCGCGGAAGACCTCGTAGAAGATGGCGAAGAAGCTAGATAAAACCAGCGTTCAGTGGACCACATTGGCCTTGGATCGAAACAATTGGAAGTCATGGGGAGAGGCTATTGCACAGTAGTAGGATGACGCAGGCATTATCAGTATGGGTAATATGGACATGGCATATAATTTGCACGATACCATGCACATAAAGATGGGATAAAGCATTTATCCCATGGTTTTAGGGAGAAGCTACGGAATGCCATCTGCTACGATCATTTCATACTCCTACTCCTATTCCTACTCCTTTCGCTTCATCCACGTTCTTACATTTCCTCTGAAACCTCGGTATTGAGTTTGACCCTCTTTTTGGGACTTGGTTTTTTTTAATCAACTGATTTTGGTTTTACGTTGACATTGTTTAAACAGCTAACCACATCGATAATCTAGAAAATAATCGATATCGTGGCAACACACTAAAGATGAAGATGAAGATGAAGAAGGCTTGGTTTAGTTAAAACTTATTGCAAAAGATCGCTACCCTTGATTTTAATGCTCAGAAAATGAAACCAGGAGCTATCGACAACAAAGTCAACAAACATCTTCTTGAAGAAAAGTATTAGTTTTTCTTCAGGAATTTTGGAATACCGGTAATCTAATTATCTGCAAGTAGGCATAACGCAAAATATGATGCATAATTATACCCGCAATCATTAAGATTTTAAGATCTCGATTTAACAACAACATCATACATTGATTTAGCGCCAAGAGTTTCCATTAAAATCTGTGTAGTTTCAAACAGTGTAAAAGTTACAGTAAACACGGGCGCATAAGTATCTCACAAGCATAACCCATAACACATAGGCTGGGCATGCCCAAATAAAAAAAAAAACAAAAAACTAGACAGCAATCTCCTGAACTGCTTTGCTAACAAGACTGAAGCCCACCTGATGGGGATCCTACGCCCAGTTGCGAGATGTATCCTAAAGATGGCGAAATCGGCAATTATTAAGAATTTTTTTATTGTTCCATAAATGTTTTGTAAAAAAACATTGTTATAATTTCCAAAATAAATCCAGGCTTGGATGCAGAATGCATGCAAACTTGACTCTGATATTTTGCATAAAATTGAAAATGATGGATTTCGGCAAAGTGGCGCCTGATTCCATAGTACGTACAGGTAACGTTCCTGAACAAGATGGACAATGTGCCTGAATCTATATAGCTATACTATTTACTAATAATAAAGCTGAAGAGTTTGTTTGTTTGCTTGCTTGAATGCGCTAATCTCAGGAACTCCTGGTCCCATCCGAAAAATTGGTGTTAGATAGTCCATTTATCGAGGAAGGCTATAGGCTATATATCATCACGCTACGACCAACATGAGAGGAGCAGCAATGAAAAATGTTGCAAAAACGGGGAAAATGTGTCCCAGACAAAGTTGCGCGGGACAGCACAGTTAAAGATAAATAAATAAAGACTGCCTCGTTGGCCTTTTGGGCAAACGCGACTGCTGAGAATGAGATTCTGGGGTCTATTCCTGGCTCATTTTTATAATTTTCGTCATATTTCTCAGTAGCAGCCACGGAGTCTGGAGGGGCGAGCCTATAACCATCAACTGGGCACAAGCCCAGTTGATGGTTATAGGCTCGCCCCCTATTACATGGGACTAAAACGTAACAGGAGAAATGTGGGTGTATGTATTAGGTACTTGTTAAGTGTAGGGAACCCTTTGGGGATTGTGATGTTGTGATGAAATATATAAAAACTGATTAAATATGATATAAAAAGTCCACGTACATTAAGTTTCATAAGCCAGTTGATAATACAAGCCCTGGTGATGCTCGCAGTTCTGGGTATGTCCAGAGGCTTGATCTCCTTTGCCAGAAGGTACTCAAATACATCCTCAGTATAATCCCGGTTCGAAATCAGCATATACGACCTCTTCCCTGAAACAACAATTATTATATACTACCTAAAGTTATGGATCTTATCCATTACTACTACAACTTTTCCTTCTTTCTTTGACTCCAATAGAAAATTAAAATTAGAACGTTTAGCTAAACAGAAAACTGGTTATAACACTTAACTACGGATATCAGATTTGCACAATTATTGTGTCATAGTGAGTGACAGAGTTTGCAAATATTCACCAAATAACATGTACAGTCAGTCGCCAGCATTACCTGACCCATTTTCCTCTTTGTTGCTTTGTCAAATGGGTCAGGTAATGATGAAGGGCACTGTACTTACCTACGGTAATGCGTATTTAAAGGTGCATTACTATCTAAATTGATGAGTCATCAGTAAAATTATTTGTGACATATATGTTACAAATAATTTTTAATTAGAATTATAATTCTGGAACAATTTTTTAGCAGATCATTAAATTCGTATGTTTTGCATCTATTTTAAACAAAAAGTTCAATAAGTAGGAAGAAACGCATAAATGATGTCCAACCGCGATTGAAAGATTTTACCTACATTTAATTAGTAATTAATCTTTCAAGGTTCAGGACCAGTATTGAAGAAACACCTGCAGGACGGATAGAAAAATTGACAGCTCTTATAACTTGAATGAAACTACAACTTGAAAAATAAAGTACATAATATTCTAAGAAGTCATTGTCATTGCACTTAGAAAAAGAGTGGAAACTTATTTTTTACATAAAAAATCCACAATTTTCGTGTCATTTACTTGTTGTATGTCTATTATAAACCTACATGGCATATACAGAACTCGGAATTCAACTGACAAGCAAAACCATACGTCGTCATATGCAATATTCCTTTTTTTTCATAATCTTTGTGGTCATTAAATCATTATTACTACTACTAGTACTAGTCAGAACTCAAAAGTCTGACATCCAGTCTTACCCAGGGGTTATGTAATACCCAGTTACTGGGTTGTGGAGGTCAGATAGGCAGTCGCTCCATGTAAAATACTGGTACTCAGCTGAATCAGGTTAAATTCAATTCAATTCAATCATTCATTGCATATCACATGTGTTTTACAAGTTCTTAAATAGAAATATAGTTCACAGTGTTCACCCTGTCGAGCACAACAATTTTTTAAAGCATTCAAAATAAGCAATAGTAAAAAATTAAATTCATAAAAATTCGATTATATTCAATTCGTTTGACTGGAAGCCGACCCCAAGATAGTTTGGGAAAAGGCTAGGCAGATGATGATGAAGCGGCATTGGTATACCTCGTCATCATCATCATCTTCCTGCCCTTGTGTCATATAACTTGGGGTCGGCGTAAACGTTTTCTTTTTAATCCGTTCTCCATTGTCAACCGTCACGCTATCATTTAATCCTTTTTCTTTCATATCATTCCTCACACAATCCATTCATCATCATACCTTCATCATCATTCATCATCATTTTAGCCCAAAAGACGTCCACTGCTGGACACAGGCCTCCCCAAAGTCACATTGATATTTTGGGGGTTATCATCATACCTTGTCAATGAATATTTATTTTAAACCAAAAACTTAAATTCGTTAGTACTTACAGTAATCAGGCGTTTTTAATCTGTCTTGTATACTCTCATTAAATTTTAGCCGACGTTTCGCTTTATCTTCAAGTTTCTCTTGTTTACCGACAGCGGGAGACAAACCCTGCAGCTCACGACTATGAGGTCTTTTCAGACTCTTCTTGATGTTTCTCACTGGGTTCGGTTCTAAAAGAGCCTTCAGATTGGGCGTAACAGCGCTCAATACGGCACCCAATTCATTTTTCTTTTTATTCTCAACAAAATACCGTTGACTACCTCTGTTGTCCAAATATGACTCATCATCGCTTAAGGATATAACACTTGCATTTTTGTCTGCTGGACGTTTATCATTGAAGACAGTGTAGTGCCAGTCTAAGTCTTCACTCCTCTGCCTCAATGTGACATGTTTCGTATCAATGTTAAAAGGAAATTTCGGTTTATGTGGAACTATTTTACTTGGACCAGCTTTAGGTATCGTGCTCGTGCTTTGTGCATTCAGGGTCCTCAAAGGACGGCGAGGTGGAATCACTGGCTTATGAAGCAGTTTGTTGTCCACCAATAAATGTTTCGGTAAAGCTGGTAAAGGGTCTTTCGGCAACGGTATTCTTGTTCTATGCACATTTTCTTTATCAGCGTCGTGTCTTGAAGACGCCATATTAATTAAATTATAACTTACACAATAATCAAAACTTTTTAAATACATTCGATCACGACCTGCATGACCGTTAATGTGAGTGATTTTTTTAAGCAAGGCTGATAGGAACTAAAGTTACCCTCATTAATTTAGATATCGCTTTTGTTAAACTTAATGAGGGTACTTTGAGTAAAACAAAAGTTGCCAATTCAAATAAATTATTTAATCTTAACCATATCACAACATTACAAAAAATAAATAATAACTTAAAATTAACTTACAAACTACGCTGTGTACTTTCTCATAATCAAATGCATCTGGTTGTTTTAAGAAACTTGTACAATTTCACAGCAGGCATAAAGTACATCAAAATGTATAAATAAATACGAGTAGAACGGGTGGGCTCTCGAGAATGCCGCAGGCAAACGATGACTCTTCAGAGTCCGAAAAAGAAACACCAAAGTGTTGGTGACAGGAATTAAGAAATTCAGAATCTTTTAAACTGGTACAGCGTCGTCAACCATGAATGGTTTCTCGGGGTCAATGACCTTGCCGGCTACAACCACGAGGTGGTCAAGGGTGTCCAAGATGTAGAAGATGAAAGGATGTTCCACGTTGAAGCGGCGGACAGACTTGGGTGGTGCTAGTGGCAGGTTTTTCGACAATTCCATCACCGGGTTGGCGGCTGTAAGTAAACATAAAATAAATTGTAAGTACTAATTATAACTTAAATTGAGCTTTTCATCTACATAACGGCAGGAAACAATCATAACATGGCAACATCTTGAGTCATCCCATGACTGGAATCAGTTTTAATCGTCGTTATCATTTTCATTTCAAGCGAAGACGAACCCTTAGCTAAAATCAGTCTGAATAATAATAACTACCTGCGAGTTGTGAAGCTGAGCTGTCAGTATCATCAACTCTTACGGAGACGTGTTGCACCAGTTCCTGCACAAACAGACCCTCGTCTGAAGACACGCCGGTCAGGTCAGCATCCCGGCTGAAGATGCTGCTCACGCCAAACTGTATTTAGAGAGAAAATATGGATTAGATTAGAAACGACGCAATATGCTGTTATGCTACCGTGGAATTTGTACTTGGCTAATCCCATTTTTTTGCCAGAATGTGTTCGATAAGGCGAAAGCGTCAGAATAACCCACGAAATTTCAATTTTGGCACGTTTTTGCAATGTGCAGGTCAGTGTTGATTAAAATATGATTCACGGACGTTACAAATATGACTTTTAATGAAATAGTCGTTCATTGGAATTAAATGTACTTAGAGGGTTGTATTGATGATTTTAATTATTATAATTCAGTAAACTATCCAAACCGCACTGGGCCCGCCTGTTGGATTACAGCACACTCCCTCTCATTGAGAGGAGGCCTGTGTCCCAGCAGTGGGAACATTATAGCCTGATGATTAATTTAGTAAATACTTGTTATGGTCACGATTAATATATTGTTTGACATACACCCTGGACTGCAAATTACACAAGACCTAAGATAATATGAATTTGGCGGACTATCCTGGCACTTCCCTCATAAGTATCACTCTATATCAGAAAGAATAGAAGAATTAACGACACTTGGCGTTTCGTTTGCATAGTATAGAATTTAGGTTCATGGCCTTCATTTTAGGGATCTCTTTTATGTAACAGCAGAATCCTCTAACTTAATATTACTGCTTCTTCTTCTTATTTACCTTAGCCAACGCAGCGACGGGTTTAGTCGTGGTCTCTACGGAGAACGTAGGAATGGACACCTGCATGTCCTCTTCCTTCAGGCTGTCGAGGATATCGGAGAGCGGTGCGATGGGCAGATCAGCAGTCAGCCTGGTCAGACCATCGCGAGTGCGGGGCACCACCAGCAGCAGTGCGTAACGACCACCCTGAAAGGATAAAATTGGTTAGATTAACTAGTTCTCGGAATAATATTCTCTGTCCCTCACTCCCTTTAGAAGTCTCTGGCAAATCATGAAATTGTTATCATGTTGGTCGATATCTCCAATGCTCTTAGTTTTTAAACAAAATTCATGAAACATCACGACAACTCTAATACTGTATGAGTTAGGTTTCCACATTTTTCAAACCATTAATCGTTTTGATTTTCTGTAGCTCTTACCAGCAAGGCATTCGACATAACACATTGATGATAAAAAAAAAACAAAAACAAAAAACAAATAAAAAAAACATAAAAACAAATAAAAAAAACATAAAAACAAATAAAAAAATAAAAAAAAACTTTTTCTTTTCTTTCAATACTTACGTCATAAGGCAGCTTGATTGCCTCAGCATCAAGTTCAGGCAACATGCCAGTCTTGAAGGAACCAAAGGTCTTCATCATAGAGACCTGCTTCTTCTCAGTGTTGGACTTGTAGAACAAGCCAGGCTCGACGATGTCGAAGGGAGTCTTCCAAGATCCTCGGAAGTACATGCCGTTGAAGATGATCATCAGGGATTCGGAGATCGAAGCTGCAATGGAAATTAAGTTAAATGTTTAAGTTATGTTTGGTTTTTATCAATTTTATTTCTTACTGCATTTGGGGTTATTAATAATCAATATAGTTCTAGTTCATGATAAAAAAATACTTACTGGATTTCTTTCCAACACTGTTCACAGAAAGGCTAGACGACACATCATGAACGTCGTTCAGAGTTTTAAGACTCCTAGCGTGGTTTCTGGCTTCAACAGCCACCATGGTTTCTTCATCATCTTCAGATTCAGTCTTCTTAGGGAAAGTCTTCACTAGCTTGATCTTTTCCTTGATATTCTTAGCTGGTTTGTATTCCATGTGGGAGATGTCAACTTTCTCAGGAATGTCATCAACAGCGAAAGAGATAAGTTTCTCATCTGTTTCTTTAGGAGGCATCATTTCAGGAATTTCCTCATTTTTGTGGTCTTCAGTCTTATCGGTGATCTCAATGGTGAATTCACCCTTATCTTCATCATCATCATCATCATCGACCGAATGCATATCAGGGTTGTATCGCTCAACAGATCTGACCTCAGTCAGATAGTAGTCTTCTAGAATCTTCTTGTAATCATCATTGATTGTGTAGTTCTTGTAGATGTAGAAATAGTTCTTCAATTCTGGCTGGTTGTATTTGTATTCATGGTTGTTCTTCAGCCTCTCCATGATGTATCTGTATGTCTTCCTGGTGAGGTTCGGGTCTTGAGGCAGGTGTAAGGCGGATACCAGCTGTTCTCTGGTTTCTCCACGGGCACCTTCGGCAAGGATAGCCAGGATGGCTGAGTAACCGAGCGGTGAGAACGCGATGTTTTTGTCATCGTCGATGTAACCCTGCAAATAGAATAAGAATAATGAAAGTCAAACTCGTACTCACTGGAGAAGCATAGCATAAAAGAAAGGAGACTGCCTCGTTGGTCTATTATTCTAGTGGCAAGCATGTTGCCAACTGCCGAGCATGAGGTTCTAAGTTCGATTCCCAAGTCAGGCAAAGTGTTATTGGGTTTTTCCATCAGGAATTTCTCTGTAGCTGGCACGGAGCCTGGATTTGCGCCCAGTTTATGGTAATAGGCTCGCTTTTTCCCATAATACATGGGAAAAATAAGAACATAATTGGCGAAATTTGGGTGCACTAACCTGCCTAACCCTTCGGGAATTACAGTCGTTCAAAAACTAATTAGATGTAATAATTAAGAGTACAATGTTGGGTCGACGAGAAAACGGAGAATTTATGAATATTAGACGATTAAAACTAGTTGTTACATTGTTAGTCTTGTCTATGCAACCATCTTTATAGTTGCTGTGTTATTATAGCCACGAACGCTAGCGTTTATGGACACATTCGCGATCGATTTGATCTTCACATTCCTTTGTAACTACATACTAGAGTACTCTTCGGACAAACTCGAGTTACTCGACAACTATAAGCCTGCAGCGAAACAATTAGCGTCGCTATTGACTGGAAATCGTGCCGTGTACCGTGTGGTCTTAGCAACTTGGACCACCCCATTACGCCCCATGAGTGACCCTTGGGGCGAGTGCTCGCAGTCATATAAGAAGGCATTCACTTTAATAGGTTTGAGTACCAACCTTCTCTCATAACATTTTCAACAATTTACATTGTGACGTATTACTATCATTAGTTGTCGAATAAAATCATTGTCATCTATCAATGATCAAAAGTGAGCTAGAAAATTAGAACATGGGAATGTCTTTAATATTAAGGGAACCATCCACGTGTCTCGCGTACCGCATTGGTGATTTTTGTTTTATTGTTAAATACCAATCACCAATAATATTAAAAGCTACAGCAGTTGCTATGAAAAAACAAAACCACCCAAAGCTAAACAATTTTCAGAACAAAGTCAAAGAACAAGTAAGTGCACTTGACTAAATTACTGAACCCCTAGAGGTGCCCTAATGAGCCCTGCAATAAGACTAAGAGTAAGACTAGAATAAATAATAATGATGATAATTACCTGGAAAATTGCTGTGGATAGTTCACTGGTCGCTTCTCCTACGAAGCTGGTGTCTTTGGGTTGGTTGGAGCGACCTCCACGAAGCCATCTCGCACTGCTTAAACCCACCACAAACAATACTGAAATATAAAGGGAAAAGGTTAATTTTTATAGGGAAATAAAACCACCAATCTTAATTTTACATGGACAAATCGTGATAACGGTTTTGTGGGGCGTAGATTTATTTATAAAGACTGATTTAACTTTTTATAAATAAATAACCATAACAAAGAGACTACAATGAGAAATGCTCTGTTATGAAGTTCTTTCAATATTCTCAACTTCAATATCGATTCTTGTTGTTTTATTTGTGAAGGACCAAACAAATTGAGGATCACTGGTAAATAAGCTAAGTCAACATAGTCAGTTGGACAATGATATTAATGAGGTTGAAGACATTTGGTAAGATACCGAACAAATAAAAGTAAAATGGAATCTAAGCTAATTTTATTCATTATCTATAATAGCTCTAACATTCTTAACCTTAACTTTTACCATATTAACCTCATTTCCGAGTTGTCAACAAGTTGTATCCTTAATATCGACTCGATTAATTCTCGATGTTCTCGATATAACTGTTCCGGACGGTATCGATATGAGACTGGTTCTCGAGACGTCTCGAGAAGTGGGTCGAGTGCATGTAGCGGTATCGATGCATGTGTATGGTACTTGTAACTGTTAGCTGCAGGACACTTTATTTATAGACCCTAAGGCCTGGTTTACATTGAGAGTTACGGCTTTATTGAGCTTTCAACGAGCGCTTGGGTCTTAATGGGCGCTTGTGTTGTGCGGTTTTATATATAGTAGTTACAAGCAGACGCTTGTAACGAGACTCAAGGTTTAAAATAAATATATGAAAAGCTAGAATAACAGGATTTCGGAATTAAGAACTTACTTCGTACTAACCCAGGTTATGGTTTACCTGAATGCCAAATATCATCGAAATCGGTTTAGCTGTTACGCCGCGGAAAAATAACAGTCAGACATACAGAGTTACTTTCACATTTATAATAATTAAAGACTCAAAGCTCCATGATTTTAAATAGATCAATGGAAGATTAGCAGTCGCTTCTAAACGATGCCTATTAAATGGCTAACCAGGCTTCACTACCAGACCACAGCATAAATGAGAAAATATCAGCCTAAAGAATAGAAACTAAACTTGGTGGTATTAAACTCTTTAGTAACAAAACATGTTCCAATACATATTTCCCTCGTACATAATGGACCAGTCTCGAGAAAGCGATTTCTTCTTTGTGAAAGTTTCCAATTTATTGTTCACATAAAATCCTCTCGCGATACATGCATAAAATTATAATTTACGGCCAACAAGTATCGGTTCGTTTATTGAGATATAAGAAAAGTCGTTCTGTTATAAACAGCCACTACTTAGTCTGAAAATAGATCCGCTTAAACTTGTACTGTAATGAGAAACCTACTTTGAGAATCTTTTCTTACTATACAAGGTGTTGTTTTGCATCCTCATCAAAATTCAGGAGGTTGTCACTTAAGACATAAATAATCAATTTAAATTGCGGTACCTAGTTAATTATTAATAAACACGGTTTTTTTCGTTGTTAGAATTTGTCTGTTTTTTAGAATAACTCGCTTAACGTGATTTAGGGAATAAGAAAATGTCGAATAAACGTTTGAGATTCTTTGTATGTGTGAAAGCGCGGTTATAAGGCGAGGATTAAAACGCGGGTGGTTCACAGTTACCGCTTTCCGTAAATTTATTACAGATTCGGGTCGAGAATCATTCGCATAGTTACCTCCTTGAATAAGACGAGGATGAAAAACAACACCTTGTATAATCACATACCATAACATTTATTTATTTTGAGGCAACTAAATGCATATACTACTATTATAATTGTGAAAAGATTGTAATGATGGATGGATATGTTTTTTCTCTTTCATGCAAAAAACAGCGAACGGATTTGGATAAAATCAATGAACTTTAGATGTTATCTACATTAAATTAAAGTAACTAACTTATCTCAAATCGTATCTTAAAAAGTAGTACCCAGTAGTATATTGTAAAAAATAAATTAAGTACATTAGGTACTGAGCGCAGTGCAATGGTGCCAATTGCGCAGGAGTGGATCTTATTACGCGCAGATTATCGACAAGAAGCAAGGCGACGCGGATACTACCACAACATTAAACAAAGTATTTCATCTAGGAACAATCAGTCGAAATCTCTCACATACACATACATGCAAGGCATTTACATTAATTCTAAGAATATTTTGAGAAAATCCGATTCGTGCCATCGTAGATTAAGTAATTTTTGATAATTATGAAACAATTTTTGAAAATAACATTTTGTAGCAGAGACACGATAAAGAAGGAAAACAACAAGTTACTCGTGAATTGTATGTGTGACTCTGTGCACATAATAAAAAGTTTAGTTGACTATCCCAGCACCCGATTTTGATTTGACAAAAACGGGTTTAGTTGATTTACTGGTTTATCTTTATACTGTGACGGCGTCGCTACGGATGCGCGGGCGCAGCAGCGTCGCGGTTGAGGTGCGATGCAGCGATGCAGCGATGCAACGGTATGTGCAGTAGTTGAATATGTGATATGATATGAAAATGATACTAGTTGCTGTTAAGTTGTAAAAAACAGAGTGAGGGAAAAAAGATAAAGGTAATTATTATAGATAAATCACTGTGCTGTTTAATTCGCATTAGAACGAAACTGTTATACTTCTTCTTACTTTTTAAAAAATTAACAGTTATCTGGTAGATTACGTATATTAATATTTCACGCCAATGACCACCAATAAATAATTTATTAACACAACATAAAAAAAAACTTAATTTTTACTTTTATTCATTTTACAAGCGTGCACAACAATAAACTTATATTTAAAAGTAGACATTTCTTAAACACCAATATTTAACGTCTGCCATATTTCTTTTCAAAGACAGTCGTACAAAGCTGGGAAAGGCATGCGCTTGCGCCGATTGCTCCAATGTGAGGTAAAGTAAAGCACGCCGCGCCGCGGTGAACGCACTACGCTGACCCTACACCATTGTGCTTGAGTACCGTCAGCAAACAACATGTGAGTAGTGAGAAAAGAGTAGATCGTAGGGTTCCCAAATTTATGTTTTTTTTTCGGAGAAAATTCTAGACATTTGTAGAAAATTTCAGACTGTTTTTGTTTTAAATTGTGCAGAAAAAAAATACAGAGTTTATTCATTTTGTTTTACAAAAAACAATTTAATTGTATGAAAGTGTTTGTAATTTTTTAATTTTTGGAAATTCCAGTCATTTTAGAATTCTCCCCGCATTCTGGACACATTTAATAAATAAATGCTCATAAAAATCCGCACATGTCCAGAAAATTACGGACGTATGACAAATAGCAATGGCAACCCTAAGTGTGGGAGACGACTGACACTTAGCGTTACATTAGCGCCATGGTGATGATTATGAGCGTTATCGGTTTCAAACGGTTTTTTCAAATGTCAATGTATTCTGTCATAATTAATCCTGCCGGATATTAACCCCAAGTTTCTGGAAGCTGAAGTTTTTACAGTACTTTTATAGTTATTTATACCTATAGGATTCAGTTTTTTTTTCATTGCAATATTGGTAGCAGCTTAGATTGCTGTCACGGGTAAGAGGATTTTGGATGGACTGTACGACCTGTTTTTATGTCAAACCCTGGTGTCGAAAGATTTGTTTTTTTTACCAATCGCAATGAAAGCCTTCGATTTGACGCCAGATTTATTCATCAGTCTGATCAAAAAATGTGGTTCTAATGTGACTATCCCGGGAACCCAAAAAGTCACAGGTAGCTAACATTTTCATTTGGAAAGGGTTGGTCCCGATTTGCCCAGCAGTGGGACAGAACAATCAAAATTTCATTTTCCACAATATAATTATTTTTTGCAAGCTGTACCCAGTTCTCTAAGTGCATACCTCTCTCGAAAGTAATCACAGCAAGCCACACAGCAAAATAATAAACTTTGTTGTAATACTCAGCGCTTGCACATACTCGTATAATTGTAGATATTACTGCATGTGACTGCACACTCACTTATTTCTATATAAATTCCAAGCAAGAAACAATATCCAGTGAGAAAAAAAATTCTAGAGGTTCTTTTTTAGTCTGTGGTCGTTAAACTAAAGGTCAACCTTTGCACTTTTCTGCAATCCGAATTGCCTATTCTTTCATTATCATTAAAAGGCGGCGAGACATCGATCTGCTGAATAACTTGAGACTTAATAAGATTTAGCTGTATGAAATCCTAAAATTTTCTTTTTAGTTACGAGGGCTATCGCTTTGAAACGTTTTCGTATTTAGACTACAACGAACTATTATAAGATTGACAAAAATCCGGTAGCATGTCATCCGTATATATAAATAAGCCAAAGCGTTTACTTGAGTATATTATTGTGTAGTTTAATCTGCTAAAAGTAAGAATTCTTAGCTTCGCTTTCTCTGACGGTTCTTACTCCGTTTAAATTCTTGTCTATTGCATAAAATTTTTTGCACATGCAATAACTTATACTCAAGTTATTAAACTTGACTATAAAATACGGGTGTGAGTCAGTCCCAAAGTAAATAATTTCCTTAAAGCAAAGGGTCAAGTGTACATTACCTGTAGTTTTCCCATCCAACGCCTACGCGAACGAATGTAGAAGAGCCTCAACAGGGACCGTTAAAATGGCTGGTCATAAGGTGAGGCACTATGGTCATTACAAACACTCTCTTGGGAAATACAAGACTTATCCCCGTTCTCGCATTGTTTAGAACCTATTGAATGATGGAAACAACATTCTTCCTTTTTAAGTCTGACATTTAAACACATTGGAGTGGGTCAGGGTTTCAAAGCACTTAAAAACTCACCACCCACACATGCCTTCGATCTCAAGTTCTCTGCTGTAAGTGGTTGACTGCATAAAAGTTAATCAAATCTCTTATTGTCTTGTAATCTCTTAAAGTCGTATACCAAGAACTGTGATTGGATAACTTCGGCCAAACTTCGTCCATTTTGTTAATAACGAAATAACTTTTCATCATTATCACCATCAGCCTACAATGCTCCCACTGCTGGGGCACAGGCCTCATCTCTATGAGAGGGAGTGGGCTGTAATCCACCACGTGGGCCCAGTGCGGGTTGGTAGATGTCACATGTCTTCGAATTTTTAGTTCTAGGACATGCCGGTTTCGCTCACGATGTTTTCCTTCACCGTTTTTGAGGGCAGCGGTGATGAAATAAATTACACAAAGTAATGCGCCTGCTTGGGTTCTGCTGAAGTCGGAACTGCCACCACTGGGCCACCGCTGCTCTCAAATCACATATTAGTAGCAAATTTAATTTCCTATCTTATACTAAGGATAAATATTTGATTGAAACAACAAAAGCATACTTGTGTTCTTTCATTAACCAGAATTCATTGTCCTAACTAATGATAAAGTTTAATCTGAGATGCACGAGCATGTGCTCGGTAAAAGGCCTACAAATTCTTGTTCTTCAACTATTCTGGTAACAGATGCAGCCTCAGATAAAAAATATAGTCACGTACCATAGCTATGTCAAAGACTTGTCTGTCTCCCTTTGTCTTCGAAGTTTTTACTAAATAAACGGACGTTCATTGAAATTTAAATTACGTTCTGAGAAGCTCATTGGCTGGGTTGTAAATAATAAATAAATAACTGTACTGTTTTGGCGATATAGCTGCCAAACATATAAAAAAAAACATATATTTTTGGAAAAACTACTTTAAACCCACACATATAGTTCAATTTTCTTTTCTGAAACTTTTTAATGACTTCTTAACAATATAATTTTAATAATGAACGTGATGGTCAACATCATAAAGTTGAGATTCGTTTAAACGGAGAAACGTCAATTGGAAACAAGGATTTGAAAACACTTTAACTACGCGCATCTTACACTACTTGCGAAGTTAATAAGAATGTGCAAACATAAACTGCGTAAATTATTTGCCTTCTTGACGGCAAAGCTTTTACATGTTATTGCAGCGATCATGTACTTTATCCAATAATATGAGATTCTAGGTCTGGTATGATAATGCCAGATACTAAAATAATATAAAAATCATAAAATGCAAAGTGACTTTTGCCTTTTAAAAACTATTTGTAAAACGCACAGGTTTTCCAAGAACATCGTATACAAGGAGACGCTTCAAGCTATACGCTTCCAGTATAACAAGGCCTCGCTTTATGTATAGATTTCCCGTGCAATGCGAGATCCGCATAAGCTGATCACACAGCTTATTAGATCGCCGTGCGTCCATATTGGTTGAATACTTATTTCTGTACATTTTAATGTAATGCGCCTGCCTGGGTTCGAACACTTCGAACCCACGGTTTACTGCTCGTAAGTCGGGGCTGCCACCACTGGGCCTCCACTGCTCTCTCGGGAGCTTAATATATTAAAGAAATAGCGGAATTCTAAAACATAATTTCTACTTCCCTCCCACAAGAGACATTGGCCAAATCTTGTTCAGATTTGGCCAATGGGCACACAGGGTTTACTGTAAAACTTAAAACATAAATTCACTCGGTCGTGGTTGATAAGTCACGTTGTTTGACACTATTGTATATAACATTATATACACGGCATCAAACCTACCTCAATAATAACGATAAACGAAGGTCGCTTGCAAGTAATAAGCCTAGCTATGATAATAATTACTAGGAATCATGAATAATTATCATAATGCATTTTAATTATTATGGCATCTTAATAATATGATACGGAGTTGATTGTATTGCATTTGTTTTTTACTTAAATTCGGTTTTGTATGGTGTCGGACGAAAAGAATAGCACCATCCCATATCTTCCCGTGGGTGTCGTAAGATGCGACTAAGGGATTTGCTAGAGAATGGGCAGCAGCGTTGTCTGTAATTTTGTAACAACCGTACTGCGATCGCCAACCCGCCTGCCAAGCGTGGCCATAATGGCAAAACCCCTTTATGTCAATGTGGCGTTGGGGGAGGCCTATGTCCAGCAGTGGACGTCTTTCGGCTGAAATGATGATGATGATGACCTAAATAGTTGAAGAGCTCGGGGCTAAGTAGTAACACCCCTCGGGTCGATCTTAAGGTTAAACCGCGCATACCTAGGCTGGTCCGTGGATTGCTGACTATCCATTCATACCGAGCTTGCCCTGCCAAGGAAAGCACGTTTTGCGTTGGTCCCGGCTGTCATTTGTAGATCTTTGACAGTCGTTACAGGTAGTCAGTAGCCCGAAAGTCTGCAAACCAGTTTTACCAAGAGGTATCGTATTACCCAGTACTAACAGGGTTGTGGAGGTCAGATAGGCAGTCGCTCTATTTATAAAGTGGTATTCAGCTGCATCCGGTTAGGCGAAGCAGGTGATGATGAATCTAGGATCTCATCATCATCTCATCATCTTCCTGCCCTTGTGTCATTTTATTTGGGGTCGGCGCAACACGTCTCTTTCCTCCATCTTCTCCAGGATCTATTACCACCTTTTTGCATACCCACCAGGGACTTTTTCAGCTGTTTAAATTGCATATTTACATTTACCAAACCACTCGTGACACACTGTTGTTACGTCAAGTTAACAAGTGCGTTGTCCGGACATAGGTATTCTATTTGTGTGTATTATTTAAGGTATGAACTCATCACCAAGATCGAACGTAAGATTGTAAAGATGTTTTTTTATAGCACAAAAGGGGAGTCTGAATTCCGATGAATGTTTGTTTTAATGACATTGCGAGTTGTATAAAGGGTGTAAATAGACCCTTTACGAAGCCGGAAGGTACTCGTTCTCCCCGTCAAGGTGATTATTTTTTTGTTTTGGACCATACCTGGGAACCTTCTAGTTACGGAGATATTGGAGGTCAAAGTTCAAACTTTTCCACTTTCTTTTTAAATAGATGTTTATAATGTTATAATTTTACTTTGAATACGACCCCCGTATTATTCAATGCATCAATTAGCACAATGTTTTGAATGCGAAATATTCAGTTCTACCGTATAATAAGTTTTTACACCAATGCATGCTTTTTAAGAGCGTTTATACCTTACGACATTTCATACAAAATTTCAAATCCGTATTTTCCAAAATGACTTTACCGATTTTAATTAAACTTCATAAGCAGGATACATAGGTCTAAAAATCATTTTCGGAAAACAGTTTTACAGCTAAATTAGACCGATTATAAATTATCTATGGAAACAGAAATTTCCAATTTTTTTCTTTTTTTTAAAGACATTTCCAAAATGTTTTTAGTAACTTTTTAGACCTCTGTATCCTGCTTATGCGTATTAAATTTTACTAAAATCAGTTCAGTCATTTCGGAAAATAAGGACTTGAAAGTTTGTGTGAAATGCCGTACGACGTAAACGCTCTTCACGGCTTCGTGAAGGGTCCGTTTACACATTGTATGTTCAACTAGAACCCATTTAGTTCTGGGTAATACAGTAGCCCTTGGTAAGACTGGGTGTCAGACTTATGGGCCACTGACTAGGTACCTGTAACGACTCAAAGATCTACAAATGACAGCCGGGACCATGGCTTAACGTGTTTTCCGAGATACGGAGGAAACTCGGTGTGTGTTGAGTGGTCACCCATCCACGGACCAACCTTGGCAAGCGCGGCTTAAGCTAAACATCGACCCGATTGAGCGGCTTTTGATTTTTTAGCCACTACCACAATTTTGGTATAACCACATCTATCGACACGGTCTCGCATTTACCTATCCATGTTGCTATCTTTTTTTGTCGTTCAGAACTGTCACAGAGCGAGAAACAGAGCGTGTTGCCGAGCGCATCGTGGATGGTGCCTCGTGCTACAGCATTCCCGCTCTGGTAGCCTGGTAGTAGGTAGGTTTATGGTATGTAGTTTTAATCTTATTCCAGAGCGGGAAAATGATTTCGCTAAACATCCTCTGTAGCTCCGTTTCTTTCCCACACTGGAGTTTTTTATTTGCGATGGGTTTGCTCTTGACTCTAATCTAGATCAGAGATGACAGAGACGATGGTACGAGCTTAGCCAGAAGAAGCCTGTTCACTCTAACTTTGAAAAGATTTGACGTCTTAAACCAATAACAAGTATTGGTTGAAGACGAACGACGGAAAGACGTCATGGTACTAATTGTGACCACCCTGAGTTCTCGGTTCTGAACAACAGAATGGGATAGGAGCATGTAAAAATACGATTCAGTGCTGATCGGTGTGGGTCAACCATAAATGGTACGTTAGTTACAAGAAATTTGTCGATCAAGTTGAAAGTTGTAATAGCAGAAATATGAAACGTTTGGAAGAAGATTGGCACACAGACCACCTTTATCTTATAAAAAGTTACAAGCAGTCTCCATCGTACTCTTTTGTTTACTCTAAGAAGTACCTACTCCACCAATGCTGGACGTTCTTCTTTTGTTTTACGATTCGGAATATATGAATTTTAAATAAATCGTTCTAAGTTCTAGCCATCTTTTGTTTCAACCCCAAACTTTCACCAGCTTTCAACGATCAACTTACATAAAAACTTATGTAAAAGAAACATGCTAGATAGCATGTCAGTATAGACGAGATTTAGAAAATAAACTTACATAATAATAACGGACGCATTTTCACTGTTCGTCAGCTATTCTCAAAATCTGGAAACAAAACAAAATATAAGTTAGATAAGTTCTTTCGCTTTTATAAGTTCATGGATCAATTAATTCGTGGGGTTTCAATTAGTTTCATCAATTTAAATAGACAAAGAACGTAATTTTATACTAAAAGGAGAATTTATTCTTCTTTAGTATCTCCCAAATATTTCAACTTCGTTAGGAGCTGATGCTGAAGTTCAGTAGTTTTCATCGGTATATGTGCATCAATTATCAATTTACTGAACACAAGTATAAACATTATCATTCTCTTGTCCTTATCACAATTTATTTGGGATCGGCGCAGCATGTCTTCTTCTTCCATACTTCTCTGTTACTTGTCATCTCATGAGATACCTCCTTTCTTGCCATATCATCCTTCACACAGTCCATCCAACACAAGCACAAACATTAAATACAAAATTTTGGAATTATGAATAATTTGTCAGAATATTAGCGACAACCATGTTAGACACCTATACCTATGTATATCATGGAATAAAGTAAATAAGGTCTTTGTAATAAGCTGTATACGTGAATTAAATAAATACCTTAGATCATGATAGTTATTTTAAGTAGCTACCTATCGCATATTGATTCGTCACATAGAATTACAAAACTATTAGAACTATGGAAGAAAAAAGAAGAAGATCAATCTTATCTTAGAGAATGCGATGCGATTTTATAACATTCCTAATAAAATTTTTGTGGTCGAATGAAAAACGAAAATAAATTATAAACGAGTTAATTATAAGAAAAATTTAAAATTTGAATTGGAAGACAAATTAAAAACATTATTCTACTGACAGTGATCGATGACGGTGATATTTCGTTCGCAGAATTTTGGATTCTAAAACTTGGATTATTAAGTTTAAGTTAATTTGGGTTTAGAAACGAGTTATGAGCGTACTAATAACTAAAGCTCGGAGTACAATGATTTATTGACAATAAAGTGATGACCTTGAACTTTTGTCAACTATAAACAACGCCGAAAAGAGGCGCCATAATATTATAATAAGAGTTATTGGGAGTTTCTTTCGCCACTTCTTCCCAGCTAAAACACTAGGAAGTGGCGAAGAACGGACGTTTTGGGGGACTGTCTCTTGTAATTTTGACCTTCAAAACGTGCTGATTATCAGCCTAACTTGAATAAATGGTTTTTGGTTTTGATTGTATTTTATGGTTAAGACAGTTTTTTTTTAATAGCATCTCGCAGTTCAGCCTCTAAGGCTGGCTTCTGCTTAACCGGTCAATCCTGTGGATGCCTTGAGTTTAAGGCCTCCAGCCAGGGCAAAAATCTTATAAACTAAGCGACAACACGCTAAGGGCACTCCCTGCGGGGTACGAGCCTCGGCTTAGGGCGTCGCTGGGGGAGGACAGCAAAGGGACTGGCTGGATCTGAGTGAACTAAGCCAGAAATGTGGTTGTGGTTAGACCAATTAAATATTAAATCTACAATTTGTGGTAATGCATCTACTAGACGAAACTACGTATAAGCATTCCGTGAAAAAGGCCACCATCTTTGCCATTTTCATAAAAAAAGGAATATTATTACATATATAACCCCAAACAACCTCAATTAGAGATAAATTGGCCAAAACACGTGCCTGTTAATCAATTACTAACGACTACTCACAATAACATTTATAATTTATTTAGAACTTAATTAATTCATGTGTTAAAACACAACCAGCTATGACAGGCCCTTAACCTTCCCAGTGTTTTAAATAAAAAATAATTAAAGAATAGCTGCGGTCACGGTCAAAGGCAACATCCTCATACATCGTCATCTACCGAAATAAGATAAACAAACCAACTCAAGGAGGACGAGGTGCTAACTAAAAAATAATACTAAAATACTGGCTTGAGAATTTATCAAATATGTAAAAGAATTAAAAGAAAAACTAGTCCCACTTCGTTAGTGACAAGTTTTTTTTTGCTCTTCATGTTTTTCCCAAGTTCAAGTAGGTTTGTTTTAAAAATAAAAGCGAGTAAACTTTATTTAAATTCAAATATTTTACACAAAGCATTACTTCTATACGAAATCACATGACCCAATTTCCACTGTAATTAAGGACATACAACTATGTCAACAATAGTTTTCGTTTTAATTACTGATTTAATAAGTAGCACGCATAAATTTGCTTTAGCCCGCTATGATATCTATGACAAATACAGAACCTTATAATGCGAATTTGATAAAGCGGGGTCCGTTAAAGCGTGCGCAACAAAGCCAAACTGACCTACATTCCAAAAAATTTCAACGGCCATTTTAATATAGTAAGTAAACTACTTACATGCAGGCTTGCAACACAGGCACTAAATAAAAAGAAAAAAAAAACACTTTTTTTTAATAATTGCGAATGTCAAAAAAGCGCGGGAACATACGGCTGCGCTTGTGCCGAGCTCGATAGAGAATGACGTGCCCGGAAGCTGGCGGAGCGCGTTTATATCTAGACATTAAACAGTTATGTTTGAAGAAGCCATAGTGGACATAGAATAGGCGCCGTGGTGCCGTATGGTGCATTTCGATTAGTTTTTTTTTTTAGTTTTTTCGGTGTTATTGTAGGTGTTTGATATTAGGTGTACAGTGTTGTAACTTCTCCTAACTTTAAGCCATAATTGCTGCAAATTTCAATTTTAATAATTAAGTAAGTATAACAGTCGCATTTTTATATTAGTCTATTTTTAACCTGCTTTTCAACTTTATCCAAAGCTCAGAATTCTTATTATTTTATTATTCTTATATTTTATTGGAGGCTTTTATCCTCAAAGGAAAGCCTTATAACTTAAACTACGAATTGTAACTAGATGAATTGGAACTTTTGCCCGGAGACTTACTTAAGTGAGATGAGTAGCATTTTTAACTATATTTTACATGACTTTTCTGTATTCAAGGTGTTAAGAGCGTTTACGCCTTACGGCATTTCATACAAACTTTTAAGTCCTTATTTTCCTTAATGATGGATATTGACTATGCTACCTACATAGAATGTAGGGTTCACAGAAATGTCGTTAAACCTGATGATAAAAATAACAGACGCCTGAAAAAAAAAAGCAATCCATAGTTAATTCCATCGCATTAGTGGTCACACCATCATCATCCGCAGCCTATATTCTCCCACTGCTGGACATAGGGCTCTTTTTTCTTGTGCCAATCTCCACGGTCCGCGCCAGCCTCGTCCAGGTTTTACCCCCAATGGCAACTATGTCGTCGGCCCATCTCGGCATAGTCATCATACATAACATAACATCAATTATTTCGGGCTACAATTGCCCATAGATATATACCTTATAAACTAACATACATAAAGTAATTAAACACATTTACTTCAAAGTACCTACATACAATATCATTGGGAGTCATCGGGGTACTCCAGTGAAAATTCTTAGCATTAACAGCAGAGAACGGAAATAATGTAACCCAATTGTAACCTAAATGGAAGAAGTCACTGGCTCCTGAAATACAGGTACTCTAACCTAGCTCTTGAGCCAGGGTCTCACAAAACTGTAACCTGGTTTTTATGGCAATAAAGAAAATAATTTAATTATTTAATTGCTTTAATTCGCCTTCTGTTGTCTAATGCTATCTCACTGCATCTATTTACTAAGTACACTCGATAATCACAAATAGTACACAAAATAATCGATCTGCAAAATGAAAAATTGTCTATTCTAAACATTATCAAGTCTACACCGTCCCGGGATATCGAGCACGCGAAACCGATAACTGCAACAAAAGAAATCGCCAGTGGTAGAAAGGTCCGTAAGACTAAGCGCCACAGAGATGCTCGTATAACGAGCTATCAAATTGATGGCGTTTAAAAAAGAATCAAGCGACAGTTTTATGAACATGAGAAAATAAACTTTAAAGTTATGCGACTAGTATTCAATCTCCGTTTTTTAGGTTTTGTCACTTGATTCTTTGCTTTTTAAAGAGCGATCAATTTCTTTCTTATTTATTGGTTTATATTATTTATCTTGGACGTGAGATTTTTTTTATAAAAAGGCGATTTTAAAAGTGGCCCGTGCTATCTTTGTTGATGTTTTGTTTCTAGTTGAGTTCACGTGTTCACATTAAAAACTCATTTCGTGCTATGTTTTAAAATTAGAATAGGTCTCTAATCCAATTTTTTCTAACAATGAAAAGATCAGCAAAATCCTCTAGCTTCATAAGCAAGATGAAATATTTACACTAAACGCAATTTCTACCTTTCATTGCCCGCTGTTTTCCACCCAGAACTCTGGCAATATTAATCTTTATTAATTGTTACCTGATTTAAAGTCAGGGAAATGAACTGTTCCATAAATTGAATCAAAATAGTCCTTATGTGTATTCAAATCAGAGCTGTCCGTCTAAAACAATTCTATGAAATTACTTTTCACGGCAAATAGTCGTAGAGTATCAATTTGCTTAATTTCCCTGTTGGTACATCCAAACTGCAGCCTCATCTATCAGTACTTATTCTAGTCGTGGCTAATATTAACTCTGCGCGTGCGCAGCCAGTGTCGGTACAAGCAATTACCGTATTTAATTAACGTCTAATTACCTACATTTAACCCGTTCTTTAAGTCCTGTGTACTCTTTCTTAACAGGTTTTACCAGATTTTGTGGAACTAAGACAACTGTACAAAAAAAGGGTCAATGCTTTAAATACGTTGGAGTTTAAATTATTACTTTTTGAAATTAATAAGGAGGGATGAAACGGATGTGACTGACAAATGGGACCCATCGTTAAAACCTAAAAATAGGATCAAATACTAAGATCCAACGAAAATAAATGGAAAAAGCGAGCATGAGGATGAATGTTGATGCGTGAAGAGGGAGAGGAAGACCAAAAGAAAATATGCATGGAGTGTCAATCAAGATCTAAAAGAAAAAGGAGTAAATGATAGTAAGACGGTTGACAGGGCAACATCATCATAATTTCAGCCGATTGACGTCCACTGCTGGACATAGGCCTCCCCCAAGTTTCGCTACATTGACATAATGTTTTGCCATAATCGCCACGCTTGGCAGGCGGGTTGGCGATCGCAGTACGGTTGTCACAAAGGCACAGAGAACGCTGCTGCCCATTCTCTGGCAAGTCCCTTAGTCGCCTTTTACGACACCCAAGGGAAGATATGGGATGGTGCTATTCTTTACGTCCGACACCATACAGAGCCGAATGGAATGTTGACAGGGCAGAATGGAAGAAAAAGTTTTTGCGCCGACCCCATGTAGCATGGGACAAGGGAAAGGACAAGATGACCGTTAGAATGGAAATCAGATAATATTATTTATTCCGTAAAATAAGATTTCGGAATCACTTTAAACATAAACTACTTACATTGAATCGAGTCGTTAATTTAGCGACAAGATAAAAAATTAGCCGCATAAAAATTCTCTCGTTTTGGCAAAACCAAAAGCCGCTGCTTAAAGATTTGTACATTTTACTTTTTTCTTTTTTACCCATAACCCCGTTAGTTAAGTGGGTAAGTAGGGAAATCGTACTTAATCGAACTTTTTTATATACTGCGAATTGAAACTTTTGTACTCTTTTCGCGGGTCGGGTGAAGTGTTTTGGAGTTTTCCATCAGGAATTTCTATGTTTCTCTTTTCAACCCTTCGGATAGAAAAGGGGTGCCATTATTTGGTTTTTCTCCGCAGATCACCTATCTTCCAAGGCACCAGCTGGGCTTAAGCTTCTCCAGATATGGGCCACAATTTAACGACCAGTACAGTCCAATCGGATATAAATAAATAAACATCCATCATCATCTGCCTAGCCTTTTCCTGACTATATTGAGGTCGGCTTCTAGTTTAACCAGATGCAGCTGAATACCAGTATTCTACATGGAGCGACTGCCTATCTGACCTCCACAACGCATTTCGTACTGGGTAATACGATAAGACTGGTTTCAGACTTTCGGACTACCTGCAACGACTGCAGATCTACAAATGCCAGCCGGGACTAACGGTTTACCGTTCTTTACGAGACACGTAGGAAACTCGTTACGTAACC
This sequence comes from Cerastis rubricosa, assembly GCA_949152445.1. NCBI lineage: Eukaryota > Metazoa > Arthropoda > Insecta > Lepidoptera > Noctuidae > Cerastis > Cerastis rubricosa. The sequence continues at coordinate 11,349,608 of OX424547.1, forward strand.
AACCATCTACGGACCAACCTGAAGATCGACCCGAGGGGACGACATATGGCCTGTGGACGGTGAGTAATGGGCTAGCTCACCGTCCGTCCGTCTTATGACGACAGACCGTGTCGACGGCGCGTTCGTGTTCCGTGCGCACCTCAAGGAGATGTCAGCAAATCGGAAGGGGTCCGAGAGGGTCGATGCCTGCCAGGGGTGCGGGACTGTTCGAAAGAGATACCGCGGCCCTGGAACACAAAGAGCTAAGAAGGAACATGAATGGGTTTTAGTCTGTACAAGTCTGACACTCCCTTCCGCTCCACCCAGAGGATGGGATCATTTGATGATTTCCTACCCGAAAAAAAAACGAAAGGACTATTATTATTAAGGCCACGAGGCTTTTCCCAATATATGCAACAATTTCCCGACCAGTAAATTCCAATCGGACATAAAAAAAAACCATACCTATAACTTCCTTATTTAATTATTCCTCATTCTATCTCACCTGTCAAGTCTACCTGCGGAAGGCAAACTAATGTTACTAGGAAACTGTTGTTGTCTGTTTAACAATTACTTTAACAGCACAACAGACATGCTGCATTACCGTTGATTGGCTGATTGCATGGGCAACTGTAATCTTATCATCAGGAACTCGACTTTTCCTTGCGCTAGCGAGATGGAGGAAAGATATTTAATGTATGGTGCATTTAATATTAAGTTAATGTTGTTGGGAAATAAGGAAACCCAGCAAAGGAGATGGTGGCTTCAATTAGTCCTTTGAAATAGGAAAAAATATGCGTATGCGTGAGTATGCGTATATATTATATATTATATTATATATCTATATATATAATATTGCTTCTACATTTGAAAGAAAGAAAGAAAACATATTTATTTGACACAGCCACAAGTGCACGCAATAAAAAATATTTTTGATTTGCCAGAGAATGGGCAGCAGCGTTCTCTGTGCTTTTGTAACAACCGTACTGCGATCGCCAACCCGCCTACCAAGCGTGGCGATTATGGCAAAACCCCCTTATGTCAATGTGGCGACACTTGGGGGAGGCCTATAGGCTCCAGCAGTAGATGTCTTTCGGCTGAATTGAAGATGATCGGGTGATGCCCTTTACCCAGCAATGAAATGATGCAGGCTAACAGTAACAGATACTGAACTATTCCGCAGATGTGAATGAATTGTACTTAAATACAGTACCCTAGCAAAGTCAAACCTAACTAACAGGATTGTGGACTTCAGATAGGCAGTTGCTCCATGTAAAATACTGGTATTCAGCGGAATCTGGTTAGACTGGAAGCCGACCCATCATCATCTGCCTATCCAAAGTCCATCGATCATGAAAATGTCAACACATTATTCATCATCATCATTTCAGCCTAAAGACGCTCACTGCTGGACATAGGCCTCCCCCAAATGTCGCCACATTGATATAAAGGGGGTTTTGCCACAATCGCCACGTTTGGCAGGCGGGTTGGCAATCGCAGTACGGTTGTTACAAAAGCACAGAGAACGCTGCTGCCCATTCTCTGGTAGGTCCCTTAGTCACCTCTTACGACACCCATGGGAAGATATGGGATGGCACCATACAGAATGAAATACCAATTCAAAAATGAAAAATGTCAACTACTGTAGTAGTGTTACTTACCTACCCACATTTCCAAAAGCTTGCAAGGTACAAAACTATCAGTTATACAAAAAAGCCTTGACCTTCTTTATTATCTTTATTCGTATTTAGAATAAGAACATATTTTGTTCTGAAAAGAAAGTATTTTCATTGTAAGCATACAGTGTGCAAATGTTAGTACTGAATGTTGTAATCAAAGTGATATACTGTGTAGCATCTGGTCAAACACTTATTGGCCTACATACACAAGGTAGAATAAACAGAAAATAAAGTTATGAAATATTTAATATGCCTACCAAGTAAAAACAGCCTTCATGGATTATAGGCAATCATCCCTGAATGCCTGTAGTTGCAAATGATATGTGAATTGATTAAAACAATTGCTACGCCATCATCTATAACTACTAATAAATAGAATTAAATTTCTGTTTGTAATTTAAATAAAACGGCTTTTAATTGATGTATTCCCATCCAATACCAAGCGCTAATACCATTTGGTATTTACTGAATGCATATGAAAGTTGAAACTATACAGTTTTTATTTTATTTTGTCAATCTGTCTGGCTGTCTGTGTGTTTGTTCCGGCTAATCTCCGAAACGGCTCGATCGAATTTTGACGAGACTTTTGCTTCAGATACATGATGTTGTAACTTAGGCTACTTTTTGAAAAATGGTTATTATTCCTTGAAAAAAAGGTAAAATCCGATTAAAAAAATAAGTCATAATTTTAAAATAGAATAATAAAAAGTAATCATTTTTTCATAATAATAATTTCACGCGGACGAAAGTTGCGGGGCGCGGCTAGTTATTTATAATCAATATCCAAACTGTGTTTCTGACAAATCAAACAAAGGAGCACAATATAAATATTCGGTCCATGACCGAGAATCGGGGACACATACGCATTTACAGAAAGTTTTCCACAATCTGATGAGGTCTCGATTCTTCATGCATAGTTGGATTAAAATATTGCATGCGATCACATTGTCGCGTTTCGCGTATGAGGTGCAATAAATTGTCTTTTACTTGACAAGATGCTAATCTTAAAGCATTGTAACCTCTTTTGAAATTAAATTAGTTTTTTTTTTTACTTTTCTTTTTCCCAGCTATGTTAGCGTCGGCCTCCAGTCTAACCGGATGCAGCTGCAGCTGAAATGGAGCGACCGCGCATCTGACCTTTACTAAGTAAGACTGGTTATCAGACTTACAGGCTTCTGACTACTCGTAACGACTTCGTATGACATCCGGGACCAATGGATTAAACTTTCCGAGATACGGAGGGGTCTCGATATGAAATTGATGATCACCCATCCACAGATCGAGCTCGGCAAGTGCACCTTAACCTTCGATTCACCTGTGTGGCTGCTATTATTTAGCCTTATTATTTCCTTTATTTATTTCTAAACAAATTTTATACATTTCAAAAACTAAATGCTATCCGCGATTCTGTTCCCGTGAAAATCTACATCTTATTTATAAAAGTCTCGTGTCACAATTTTAATTACCACACTCCTCCGAAACGGCTGAACCGATTTGTATTTTTTTATTTGTGCATATCGGGTAGGTCTGAGAATCGGCCAACATCAATTTTTCATATCCATAAAAAAACCCCACGAACGAAGTCGCGGGCATCAGCTAGTAATATATAAACATTCCCCTTCAATCGTTCTGTCCATTGATGAAAATCGCATCAAAATCTGTTGCGTAGTTTAAAAGATCTAAGTGTACAGACACGGCGGAAAGAGACTTTATTTCAAACTATGTTAAGAAGAGATGCTTAAAAAAATTGGTCTTCATTTTGTGCCATCATTGTCTTATTGATCTTTGACTGCTCTTGATTTCTGTTGAATACTGAACTACGTAAGTATTAAAAGTATAATCGAGACCTAGCTAGGAACCGCTTTCCTTAATTCTGTCATAGCTGACCTACTATCAAGCAAAATGAATAGTAAGTATGCACGACTTTCAAGTTCTACCGTTCAAGTTCGTTTAACAAACCACCTTTAAGGTTCAAAGTTCACTAAAGGAATGAATTTCTTATAGTGTTGTTTACGTTGGAGGAAACAAAACAAAATGGCCGCCTCGTCTACCTGCAGTCGAGGCGCGTTCTTAACTTCTATGGCCCTTCTTGGAATCCTAATTGCTTTGTTTTGTTACCAAATAGGTAGCTAAGTATAGTAAGTAGGTTTATGTGAGCGAATACCAGAGACTGTTATTTTCTTTATTTTTTATTGTCAATGATGTTATTTTAAATTTATGCCTCTATGGTCTAGTGGTAGCACACGCGATCATGAGTTCCTGGGGTCGATTCTATGGTCAGGCAAAGTGATATTGGGTTTTTCTATCAAGAATTTCTCAGTAGTAACCAGAGTCTGGATTTGTGCCCGGTTGATGACAATAGGCTCTCTCCCTATTACATGGGTTTTAAACATACCTGGTGAAATCAGGGTGTACTATTAGGTACTCCTCTAATTACAGTCGTGATATTATGTACTGTAAAAAGTTAGAGGTTTCCACACTGATTGATTTTGATGTACCGTGCCTCTCCGAAGCCATCGATGCTTGAAAACTCGCATGCCCGAATACTGAAGAACCCAACAATCCATTTGCCCAGAGACCCATTTCCCTTAGTTTGTTAATCGTTGTAATATATATAGTTAGGTCCCTTTTATGAAAATAATTAACTAGTTAATTAAAACAAAAAGTCATCACAGTTAGACCGAACAGACTTCTTCTGGGTAAGCTCGTACAATCGTCGAGTTTGTCTTTGTCATCTCTGACTTAGACTAGAGTCAAGAGCAAACAAATCGAAAAAAAAATGTACCTAATTTAATGCAGTCGACGGTGTTTGAATGTCTTTCGATGTTGAAGTTGTATCTGTAGGTACAGTAGGCTGCACGTCCGTTGTCACAATACTAGTACTAGGTAATTCGCTTCAAGTTCTAGGATAGCTTCAGGTCAAATAACCAGTGACGTTCATCATCATTTCAGCCGAAAGACGTCCACTGCTGGACATAGGCCTCCCCCAAATGGGGAGGTTTTGCCATAATCGCCACGCTTGGCAGGCGAGTTGGCGATCGCAGTACGGTTATTGCAAAATGCACAGAGAACGCTGCTGCCCATTCTCTGGCAAGTCCCTGAGTCGCCTCTTACGACACCCACGGGAAGATACGTGATGGTGCTATTCTTAACATCCGACACTATACAGGACCACAGTGACGTTCGTACGTGAGATATTAGAGGTCAAAGTTCCAACTTTTATACAAGTTTCTTTTTAAAAAGATTTTTTTTACGTTATAATTCTACTTCCCGACCACCGAAAGAAATACTTACTCGGAACAAGAAAAAGCGACCGCATCGTATCACTTTTTATTATTTCATGAGTAAAAAGTATCTAGATGTTATTTATTTTTTGCACGCCAAAAATTCGGTCAATAGGTATAAGCTTGAAAGTTTGTTCTTAAATTCTACTTAGGTGCGAAACGTAAAGCCTGTTTGCAAGAACTAATGTTAATCGTCTGAAATGATTTAATGACCCCTAAAATTATATTTGTGTTTCTCTTGTGATTAAAATAACAGCTTCTTTAATTAGCTTATAAAAAACTTTTTTGCAACGAAAATAACCTACTTCCAAAAAAACTCAAAAAGTGGAAAACAACTTTACTTTCGGAAGTCGCTGAATTTGTTTTGTTTCATTGACTTTTTTTTTGTCACCGACTGTATAAAAAAATCCAGCTATTTTTTATTTCAAAACCAAAGTACTGAACCGATTTTGATGTAATGTATTCTAAGGGACCAATCGGAAAGTATATAAAAAAATCCAATCGGTTCATAAATGTCGAGAGTTATGAGGTAACAAACATACAAAAAAATAGTCGAATGGGGAAGCCCGTTAAAAGCTAATTGTCGATGGCACGACTATAGCTGGTTCTCAATCTGACCAATGAGGTCGAGCTATTATGAAATATAAAATGACATTACCAGATTTTCAACCAATGACGATGCTTGGAACCAGCTATGGTAGCGCCATTTGTTCCACAGTTTCCATCCCCATTGAAAACCTGCTCCTTTTTTGAAGTCGGTTAAAACAATAATTAATAAGTAATAATGCAAGTTTTACATAAAATAAAACTTGTATTATTTAGCAGAGACGATACACAGCATCACCGATCAGACAGACAGACCGACAGATCATGTGATAATATAATAATCTGGAAAATAATAAACAATAAGCTAATCAACTATAGAATAGAATATAATTTTTTTATTTCAGACCGGAGTCCATAGGGTTAGTAACAATTATACTTAGATTCTAGTGTTAATTGGTCACACAGATGAAAAACACGCAATTAAAATTCAACGTGAAGCCACATCCACCTCCGCATCATCCGGGAATCCGATCAATCTGCAAATACACTGAAAATATGTTGGTGCTGCCGCGAACAGGAGTCATCAGGGATGCACACCTATTCCTAATATTTGCGGCAAAACTATCAATACTATTATCTGCAAACATCCTTGACGCACTTCTACGTCACGGCAGCCTCAGCAGCACTCTCAGTGCTGATTTATATATCTGATCAATATATATATATCATATTGAGAGCGTAGGTCGCTGTATGTCCGCTGAGTGAATTAGACCTAAAGCACGTATGAAAGACTGACAGTAAGCTCTGAAAAGCGTTACTTTAACTGGTTTCGTACAACGTGCAAACCTGCGGGCCAGCATGTTACAACGGACAGCCAGCGACCTACGTTTCCTTTCAATGTCACAATTATCTTTAAGATCTTCAGTTATCCAGTGGCCCAGATATTTAAAACTTGTCCACCCTTCGAAGTGGTTCACCACAAAGTGCGAAAGTTGGAATACACGAATATGTCACACTACCTTAAAAACCATTAGTTCACTCTTTGTGACGTTCAATCGATGGTCTCTATACAACCTGTTTTTCTTTGATATCCCATAACTCTAGGATATGATTGAGACCATATTAAAGAATCAACTGACATATGAATTATGTTACAAACATACAATTTTTTTTGTTTTTTCGCATTTTCTTAGCTTTAAATATGAATTATTGGCTCGAATAAAAAGAATTACTCATATTTATCAATGAAACTAGTACTATTTTACTACATTACTGCGAAGTTTGGCAACCTCGCAAAAGTAAAGATTCGTTATACTGGTGCCAATTTTTGCCCTAATTTAATTATGATTGATGATTTCTCCGAAACTATGCATTTTTGGACCACCTATTCTAGGAGTTTTAGTATTATTTTTACCTACAGAATATCACCCTAGAGTTATGGGATATCAAAAAAACAGGTTGTATAACTATCTAAAGACCATCGATTTTATGTTATACTGGTTCAAAATTATTTGAGAGGTTCTCTGACTTGGTGAAATGACAACTTTACCTACTTATAATAATTTGTTTACAATAATATTTTGCAAAAGTATTCGGTCTGCGCCAATTACCACGAGAGAGGAACATTTTCGTAGCAATCCAAAGAAGCCACTGACGACTGAAGTTGCAAGATGGCATACTCGCTCACAACCCTGGTTTCCCTGGTGGTAAACAGGTCTACCTGGGAACTTCAATTAAATTTGCGAAATTCTTAGAGCTGGTCTTTGTGATGATATTCATAAGTGGGTAGATTGATAATATCGGTGTGGTTGAGGAAGCGAGACAAATACATGCCAGTGATTACCCAAGCTCGTTGTTTGATTCACGTTCCACATAACCTTACATGGCGCAGCCGGTAATTAGTACAGTAAAATAAAGTATAATAGAATCTAATAAGTAGTGAGTGAAATAAAGTGAAAAAGACGATAAAATAGAACACATAAATAAAAAACAAAAATGGAAACAGTTTTAACTCCGCCATTACCATTCAAATTTGATGAGAACTCGATTGATGTGGCATCAGGCAAACTAAGTGATAGCTGGGAAAGATGGAAGAAAGGCTTCACGATATATTTCAACGCTTGTGAGTTGTCGACAAAAACACCAGGGATACAACTCAACATTTTTCTGCATATAGTAGGCGAGCAATGCCGCGAAATATTAGAACAAAGCAATGAAACTACTTTGGATGGTGCGTGTAAAAAACTAGATGAATATTTTAAAACAAAGAAAAACTTAACGGTGGAACGGCACAGGTTCTTTACAAGAGAACAGCAACAAAATGAGTCAATAGATCAATATGTGTTTGACTTGCGTAAATTGTCCAAGACATGTGAGTTTGGTAATTTAAATGATGAGCTAATAAAGGACCGACTAGTGTGTGGAGTGACAAGCCCAGCAATTAGAGAACGATTATTACGTGAAAGTGACCTAACATTGAAAAGATCTTTGGAGATATGTCGAGCAGAGGTAGTATCAAGGATGTATTCAGAGAACATAAAGAAAGAGAATGAGGTAGTTCACAGTATTAAACAGGAAGGTAAAATTCAAGAAGAAAAAAACGAGATATGGGCAGTACGGCGTAATAACAACATAGGATATGGTGTGTCATCGTCTACACAAACATGGAACGGCAATAAGATGCGATCACGTGGTAGACATGAACGCGGAGGCCGCGGCGTGGCGCGACGGGCGCCGGGACAGCGCAGACACCGCTCGTCAGGTGCAGCAGCCGTCAAACACACCGCGCACGACGCCCCAGTGTGGCAGATGTGGTGGTACGCACGGAAGAAATGCGTGCCCAGCGTATGGTAAAAGGTGTCTACGCTGCACGAAAATGAACCATTTTGCAAAAGTGTGTGGTGTGTATTTTGTGGAGGCTTCGGATGAAAAGGTAATATTTGCATTAAATAAAGACTTGAGTGATTGGACTATAGATCTAAAAATAAATGAACATAGCATTAACTTCAAGCTAGACACGGGCGCAGATGTTAATGTGTTACCAAAGCGTTTCTTGTCTAGATTAGGGATAACCGTTGACAAACTATTGCAAACAAAAACTAAATTAAGTGGTTATTCAGGTGATTTAATTGCTGTCTTAGGAAAAACACATTTAAAAGTATATCATAAGAATAAGTTGTGTCCTTCGGCCTCATTCGGGGTCATATAAACATTATTTGAGTCAAGCATCTTCCGTTTCCGTGTCACATCTATACAGGTATATGCAACTATCGCTTTCTTGACAACACGATGATGACGTATTTCCGCCTTCGTTCACCAGGTGGCTGCAGCGCGCCAAAATGTTCATTGGCGTCCTGTTTTTCGGACGGTTCACATCTTTAAAAGTTAACGTTGTTAACGTTCGATATAAGAAAATACTTTATAATTTCAAGATTTATTTTAATTTTAATAATAACGCTGTAGGCGTTTTGGTATATGCATAGTTAAAACAAAATAGTGTAAAATTTAGTTTTTCCCCAATGGCGGATAATAAAGACGCGTGTTCGTAAAGAATCCGTTTCGTTATCGGGTTCGTCGAGTTCCTCAAGTTCCTCTTGATTCATCACCATCGGCATCGGAGGTTGCAAGTTCATAAATCCCTTAAGAGGAAGAAGGTGATAAGAAGAGGAAAAGTAAGCGTCTTCGAGGGCAAAGCAAGGTAATCAAAAAGCTTGCTAAACAGGTCAGTGATTTGAAAAGTTTATATTGTTACCCTCTTAAAATGTAAAAAAAAAAAAAAAAAAAAAGTTAATGTGATTGTGATAACCTGATATAATATTGTGATAATTTCGATAAGGCCCACGAGCAAACAGTTACGGAAAGGTCCCCTAAGACGACCCACTGACCAGGTTGTCAGAACCCGTCGCAGATCCTGCACCTGTTCTCTCATTTGATTTTGATTTGGCAACGCAATAAAGGAGCCAACTGTCACAGCAACCCCTTCTAATCAGTTAGAATTGATAAATTCCATTCAATATTGTTATAATGACCACTGGAATAATGTTAGATATTGTGTAAACACAATAAGTATTAATACTCGTCCAGGATATGTTGACCTTGAAGTAAACGACGAAATAAAGTCTTTACAAAAAGTTAGTCATCAGCCTTTGCTGATTAATTTCTTGGCTCTTTAACTTGTGTATTAATAATGCAAAGCGAGGCTATGCAACAGGGATTCCGACAATGGATCCACAGCAATTGGTATTAAAATTAAAATATTTTTTCTGCCGATTATCGTAGTTTCACGAAATTGTTTAGAACTAGTTTGTAGCCGTAGGGCAGATATAATTGAACAAAGACGTGAAGCAATAAGCAACTAAGGGATACATCATTTAAGCCATGTTTAAAGAAAATACCACCGTCTAGTGAAATCTTGCTCGATAAAGTACCTTTTACTTAATTTATAAGTAAAAATATAATTTTTCTGGGCAAGAAAAGAAAACCCTTAGACCCCAAGTGGCGACTTAGAGGGTATCAATCGTCCAGTCGCTCCTGCACTGGCGATGAACCATAGATTTCCTCCTCCTCAGAGTGTAGGAACTTTTTATAATTATCAGGCAATGCACCCGTTTAATAATCCTAATCGCTGGAGAACGCTTTCACCAGCCCTATAGTTTTCGGAAAACGAAAACAATGTAAATGTACCACGAGAAAACCCCTAGACCCCAGGCGGCGCACCCTGGGCCTAGTGGGTCAATCGTCCGGTCGCTCCTGCACTGGCGATGAACCATAGATTTCCTCCTCCTCAAAGAACTCTATCAAATTCAATAGAAAGTTCTGATTAGGATCAGGAATTTTGGGGGGGGGGGTTGCTTATAAAATTATTTTAAGGAGTAAAAGATTGGGGGCTCCAGAAACATTAATAAAAAAGAGTGAAGGGTTATCGTATTCCATTTCAAAAGAAACCGCCTCTGGTCACGCCAAGGCAGGTGAAACGTTGTAATCTCATTCTTCCATCTCCAGAGACGGACACGGTCACAATTACTTTCAAAATTTGTTAAAAAGAACCAGAGTTTCCTATCTTTCTGATTCTCAAAGGCGACGGACACTACCGCCCCATTTTCAATTGAATTTGTACAATTATTCATTATTATTTAGTTTTAACAATTATTGAATCATAGGCAAAGTTCATTTGATTTTGTTAAATCGGGTTCCCGATTTTATTCAAGACAAGGATTGGATGGTCAAAACAGACCTCGGGCATGCCTGACTACCACGTAAGTGTTGTACCGATACATCGCTGATTTCTCCGCCTATTGTATCGAAATCGTTTACTGCTAATTACTTGTTTCCCATTTGGTCTGGCGGATGCGCACCAACTGGACCGACCTTTCTAGGAATCTAAGCATACGAGTAAGAAAAAAAATAAAATATATATATATATGGTTTTTCTCGACGATTATCTCTTAGCGCAGGACGGAACATAATCATTGTTCTTCAAACTCTCGCCCAGTTAGCTTGGCAAGTAAACTGGGGGAAATTGAGTCTTATCCCTCAGAAGATAACAGAGTATTTGGGTTTTATGTGGGATGCGTGACAAAATCAATGATTTTTACCAGAAACCAAATGCAAAACATGCAAATAGTTTTGTAGAAGTTGCACCGCCGCCGAAGGGAGTCTCTTCGAGAAATACAGAGTACATTCTGAATTTTGCTCGTCTGATAGTTCCAATGGGTGTTTGTATTTCACCTACTGGCTTGTTGCAACATGGTCCTGAAAGGGCCATGTCAGTCGACTTACCTCTTGCCTGCGGAAGTGCTGGAAGAATTGTTAAAAAGTTTATTGTCTAAAAAAGTCTTTTTGACCACGAATGCAGTCTATTCAGGTTGAGGGTGGAGTTGAACGGTCTTTATTTATCGGGCAAGTGGACAAAAAAAAGAGCGGGTTCGTTAGAATCACAGAGATGCTAACTATTCTAAAATGTTTGGTAGAATTGGCCCGTCTCTGAGTCATACATCTCTCTTACTGCGCAACAACAAGGTGGTGGTGGCGTGATGACTTGAGGAAGGAAGATGAAAACTAGTCTAATATCCTGATAGTGTTAATATGTCGGATATTTCATTTACTTCAGAAGTATTGATTCATTGTACCCCTCATCATAGTCATCACACAAGGTCACCACAGGTACAACAACGTCGCAGACTGTCTATCGGTTCATTCGACGTTACAGGAACGGCATCTGCTTCCCGAATTCTCCAGCATTTTCATTGGAAAGTGGGGTATTCCCTAGACAGTTCTTTTTGCCTCCAGCACAGCTCACGTAGTGCCTTGCTATGTCACTCTAGATCAACGAGACCAACGAGTATGGAGACAACGCGTTCGTATTGAAATGAGATTTTCGTGTGGCTTGGGTCTTTCCTCCTCAGAATTTGTAACCCCGGGTCCTGAAGCATCTCAATCTGGCTGGAGGTGTATGCCTGATAGTGGCACCGAGGTGGTACCGAGCATTCTGGAGAGCAAACTTGAAGGACAGCGAACGCGCCTCCGTTCACGATTCACAGCTTATCGATGGTGCTAGTCTGCTAGTGGACACGAGGACCGGGCAGCCACCACCTCGAGTGAAGGAGCTCGTCTTAGAAGTATGGAGATGTGGGGGTGGTCTGTAAATGGTCTGAAGAACAAAAGTGTTTGCTCAAACCAGGTTGGCGGTCGTCAAATGTGAATACCTAAAGGCCAGCATTGCAGAGATGGTTAAAGTTTGATGTTATTTTTTCAGACCCGTCCGGTAGTAAATTGTCTCGATATTTAGTCGATTTACACCTAAAATAAAAATTATCGGGTCGTACAGTTTTAATTCATAAATTGGTTGTCTACTTTATTCAATACAAAGATCGGGGCCCGTTTATGTTCAAATATTGTAGTGAAGCAAATGATTAAAGGTTAGCGTTGCAGCAACCTAAGAAGTGCCCACCCTGTGTCTGGGATCCTCAGTCTCTGGTAGGTTGGTTTGGCAGTAGACCTCTTGCAAAATCAAAGCGTATTAGACATTTCAAGAATTAGTGCAGTTGCTTTGTTGTTATGTTCAGGGCTTAGGACACACGACTTAACATTGTTAAGTGTATCTACAAAGGATACACTTAACAATGCTATTCTCATCTATGGATGAGAATAGCATAATGTTCTGGCCGCATTTTGGGTTCAAAACTCATTCGAAAGATTGCGTACAGTCAGGGTGGAAATTATTTAGTAATGTTGAAATTGCGGCGCTTGAGCTTTTTAATCCAAACCATCGTAGGTTTGGCTTAAAAAGCTCATAAAAACAGCGTCGATTGCTTTTTTCTAGTAAATGATCATTTATTACAGTTTGTGGAAAAGCTAAGCCAGCTACTAAAACTAAATTGGCTGGTTGGGTTAAGTCGATTTTAAAGGGGGCAGGAACTCTGGCTACTCCTGGTAGTTTTCGTTCTGTGGTTGCTTCCCTAGGTTGGTTGGATACGAACCTCTTGACGAGAAAATGGCACGAGCTGATTGGTGATCTAGGAAACATTACGAAGGAAGTGGTTCCAGCAAGGGAAAGCTCTCATCTTTTTCAGACAATTAACTATCTCGGATTCAAAGGAATAAGTTATTTTATTCATATTAAATGAGGTATTGATGAATAATTAATGTAACATGATTATGGTAAGTTTACAAAGAGGTGATATGGTACGTATAAATGTTCAGTTTATCGTTTTAAGTGTTTAATGATTATAGTCATTTGTATCCTAATTATCTAATTTCTTTTATAACACATTGGCGTCCCGTTCACCAGGCGATAACAAACAAAGCCTCAAATAATGTTTATATGACCCCGAATGAGGCCGAAGGACACAATTGTAGCGTTTTACCTTCAAATAAAACGCTTGTTGTGTCCGGAGACTCATTCGGGGTCATAATTTTAAAGTCTGCCTGGTTTATGTGGTTTCTCAAGTTTTTAGGTTTTTGAGGCCACAATGAACATTTTGGCGCGCTGCAGCCACCTGGTGAACGAAGGCGGAAATACGTCATCATCGTGTTGTCAAGAAAGCGATAGTTGCATATACCTGTATAGATGTGACACGGAAACGGAAGATGCTTGACTCAAATAATGTTTATATGACCCCGAATGAGTCTCCGGACACAACAAGCGTTTTGTTTGAAGGTAAAACGCTACAATTGTATTTATTGGAGTTTCAAGTTGCAGATGTAAATAGCACTCCTATATTGGGACGTCATGCATGTGCAGAGATGAACTTAATTAAGAGGGTTATGTCTGTGCAGCGGTCAGATATCAAATCCAGGATAGAAAACGATTTTAAAGACGTTTTCAAAGGCATAGGTTGTCTACCGGGAGAGTACAATATACAACTGAGGGACGACGCCGTCCCCGTAGTGCATGCGCCTCGTAAATTGCCATTTGCACTAAGTGAGGACGTTAAAAAAAAGTTAATGGAAATGGAGTCACAAGGTATTATAGCGAAAGTTGAGGGTCCATCAGATTGGGTTAGCAGTATGACTGTAGTTAAAAAATCGAACGGTGATTTGAGAATTTGCTTAGATCCAAAAGAATTAAATCAGGCTATCAGAAGAGAACATTTCAGGCTCCCAACTATAGATGAAATTGTGTCAAAATTAGCAGGGGCTAAGTATTTCAGCACATTAGATGCTGCTTCAGGGTTTTGGAACGTGAAATTAGGAGATAGTAGTAAATATTGTACATTTAATACACCTTTTGGTAGATTTAAATATTTACGAATGCCATATGGCATCAGTTCGGCGTCAGAGATCTTTCATAAGAAAATATATGAACATTTCGATGATATAGAAGGTGTATGTATGTACATAGATGACTTATTAATATATGCCTCGGATCAAAACAGACATGATGAAATATTAAAGAAAGTTCTAGAAAGATGTAGAAAAATTAATTTGAAATTAAATATAAATAAGTGTAAGTTTGGCTTACAGGACATAAAATATTTGGGCCATCGAATTACAAAAGATGGACTGAGCCCTGATGATTCACATTTGTCGGCAATAACAAACATGCAAGTACCAAAGAATAGGAAAGACGTAGAACGATTTTTAGGATTAATAACATACGTAGGCTCGTTTATTCCGAATCTTTCAGATAAAACATTACCACTGAGAGAGTTACTTAAAAAAGAAATTGAGTGGCATTGGGATGACCGACATGAGCAGTGTTTTGCTTATTTAAAAACATGTTTGATGAAACGGCCTGTTCTTCAATATTATAGTTTGGAAAGCCCAATAGTCATATCCGTGGATGCCAGTTCCACAGGGTTAGGTGCTTGCTTAATGCAAAATGGGCTTCCGGTTTGTTATGCATCAAAGGCATTAACAATCACAGAACAGAGGTATGCACAAATTGAAAAAGAATTGTATGCTTCCGTCTTCGCCTGTGAGCGCTTTTATGCATACATTTTTGGTCGATCGGATGTAACGATAGAAACGGATCATAAACCTTTAATCAGTATTATTAAAAAACCAATTGTAGATGCTCCGTCTCGCTTACAGAGGATGCTGTTGAGATTACAGCGCTATTCATTTACATTAGTTTACAGACCGGGAAAACACTTGTACATTGCTGATGCGTTATCTCGTGCTTACGAAACGACACCGCAAGTGTGTGAGCGAACGTCACAAACCGGTATGGGTAGCGATACCGAAGAGGTTTGCGTATTGACAGATAGTACAAAAAACAAATGCGAATATCTGACGGACGCTCAATTTATAGACATACAGAAACAATTGGAAACAGATGAAGAGATGATTGAATTAAATAAACTGGTTTCGCAAGGATGGCCTGAAAATAAAGATAGGATAAAAGATAACCTAAAACCATACTGGAAATTTAGGGAGGATATAACTATAGCTAATGGGCTAATCTGGAAATCAGATAAAATTATTATACCTAAAGTAATGAGAAAAGAGATGTTAAAAAAGATACATATTGGGCACATGGGAATTGAAAAATGCAAATTACGAGCCAGAGAAATAATATTTTGGCCCGGTATTAACAACGACATAGAAAACATGATAAAAAGTTGTAATATTTGTATAACGTATAGAAAAAACAATCAGAAAGAAGAGCTTAATTGTCATGAGATTCCTGACAGACCATGGGCAAAGGTTGGCGTAGATCTATTTCAATATAAAGGCACGGACTACTTGTTGCTGGTTGATTATTATAGTAAATATTTCGAGTTAATTAAATTACATAGTACAACTTCTGGGAGCATTATTAATCATTTAAAAAATATATTTAGCCGTCAAGGAATACCTAATACTATAATGTCAGACTGTGGCCCACAATTTTCATCATTTGAATTTAGACAATTTGCACTAGATTGGAATGTTACTCATATAACGTCATCACCTTATTATCCCCAATCGAATGGGCAAATAGAACGCACAGTTCAAACAGTAAAAAATATTATCAAAAAATCAACAGAAGACAACACGGATTATCGTCTAGCATTGTTAGAATGCTTGAATACACCGCTAGGTAGCGATCTGGCATCACCAGCAGAAATTTTACAAAGCCGAAAATTAAGAAGTATTGTTCCGACACCTATACAATTATTGACACCAAAGGTACATAACAACATTAAAGAGAAATTAATAAAACGGCAAAATAAACAAAAAGAATATTACGATTTAAAAAGCAAGAACTTGACACCATTACAAGTAGATCAGAACGTAAGATGTTATGATACAATAAAAAAAACCGGCCAAGTGCGAGTCTTACTCGCACACAGGGTTCCATAGCTCCAAACAATATAATAACAATATTTTGAACTGTCATTCATTAGTTAGTAGTATTAGTTAGTAAACTTCCACTCAACCGCAAAACTAAATTTGTTTTTCATAGTATGTTTATGAAAAACAAAGTTACTGCTGCAGTTTGATGAAAAAGTCCCATATCTCAAAAACTAAACATCATATCTTATTGAAACCAATTTTCGTTGATAGTTTTTTTTACGTTCTACAAACTTAAATATTTTCAGAATTTTCCTCCTCTTACTTTAGAAATTAGAGGAGGGGGGACACACATTTTACCACTTTGGAAGGGGCTCTAGCGCAAACTATTCAGTTTAGAAAAAAATGATATTAGAAACCTCAATATCATTTTTGAAGACCTGTCCATAGATACCCCACACGTATGGGTTTGATGAAAAATTTTTTTTTGGTTTTCAGTTCTAAGTATGAGGACCCCCTTAATTTATTGTTTTATTTCTATTTTTGTGTGAAAATCCTAATGCGGTTTACAGAATACATCTACTTACCAAGTTTCAACAGTATAGTTCTTATAGTTTCGGAAATAAGTGGCTGTGACATACAGACGGACGGACAGACAGACAGACAGACAGACAGACATGACGAATCTATAAGGGTTCCGTTTTTTGCCATTCGGCTACGGAACCCTAAAAACTATTGGGTACCAGGCGTAATTGAGCGAATTCTGAGAAATAGGTCATATGCAGTACGTTTACCTAATAGAAAAATAGTTGTAAGGAATAGAAGGCACATGATAGCAGACCGCTCGCACAGACACTCCCCTCCACGAGACTATGAGTTTGATTATGATTGCGAAAATTCATTGTGCCACAGAGATGCACAACATGTACACTTGCCAAATAATAATTATGTTACTCGTTCCGGCAGGACGGTGCGACCGCCGAATAGATGGGGATATCCGTGAAAGTAAACGTAAACCGTATTATCAACGGTCACAAAATATTGATAAGTATTTAAAATAATTTTAAATGTATATTATGGTTTAATATCAGATATTTAATTAATTCTATTTATAGTAAAAATAAGCTAATATATTAGTTATTAAATGGTAAAAGAACTATGTATTTCATTCTAACTATGCAAATGTAAAATTAGAAAACTTAGAATAAGAAAATAAATAATACGGTATTCAAGTACCTCTAAGATACCAACAGTAATAAACATGTCACTGTTTACAGCAAACAATTAAACTAATCGATAAGCTTATCTATACAATTAGTGCAATTAGATGATTTTGCATGTAAAACTTTACTTGTTAAAGGAACTTATCAGCATGTTATTATTAGAATAAGATTTTTTTTTGTTGTTTATTTTTTTTGAGGGAGGAAGATGTGATGATATTCATAAGTGGGTAGATTGATAATATCGGTGTGGTTGAGGAAGCGAGACAAATACATGCCAGTGATTACCCAAGCTCGTTGTTTGATTCACGTTCCACATAACCTTACAGTCTTAATATAATAGATGACATTCTGCTGCCTGTGTCCCGAAGAATAACCTGTCGGCCATATCGCTGAATCTCCCTGGAATATATTCCGCAGTCATGTAAATACACTCACGGTCCAGAAGACTCAAGAGTTGGTGATCATGTGAAGTAAGGCCGCTGATCGTGTTCCGCCTTATTTTCTTTTGGTTTCACTTGTTCTGTATGATGTATGTGTTGTTGTATATAAGCATAATCAGCCTATAATGTTCCCACTGCTGTGACAAAGGCCTCGTCTCTATGAGAGGGAGTGAGCTGTAATTCACCAGCGGGTAGGTCGTCACGTCTTCCAATTTTTAGTTCTAGGCCATTCCGGTTTCCTCACGATGTTTCCCTTCACCGTTTTGGGAGGAGCGGTGAAATAAATTAATTTAATTACATAAAAAATTAAATAAAATAAAATAACACAAACTATTGCGCCGTCCTGGGTTCGAACCAATGCCTTACTACTCGTAAGTCGGGGTTGCCACTACTCTGCAACCACTGCTCACTTATTCACTTTCTCTGGAAGAATCCTAATACAAGGTGATCTGTTTCTACCTACATCATGATGGTCCCTGAGACAATCAGTCCCAAAAAGGATACTACAGAATTTCAGATACTTAACTTGTTCTGTTCTAATAATCGCTGTTTCATCGCTCATATCCTGTTTTTTTCTGGATTTTTTAATCAGGTGATCAGGGTATCCGTAATACACATCGGATAAACATAAAAAAACATTTTACAACGTCACTTGTAGGTACACCTAATTCATACCATTTTATGACAGCAATCAAGTGTATTGAAAAAAATTGAAAATGCAATAAATACTGACCTTGCGATTTTATTTAGAGTAGACATGTCAATGGCATTTGGCTGTAATTGTCCATTTTGGACTATAACTGTAAAAAAATCATCATCATCTGCCTAGCCTTTTCCCAAACTATCTTGGGGTCGGCTTCCAGTCTAACCGGATGCAGCTGAGTACCAGTATTTTACATGAAGCGACTGCCTATCTGACCTCCACAACCCAGTAACTGGGTAATACGATACCCCTTGGTCAGACTGGATGTCAGACTTTTAGCTTCTGACTACTCGTAATGACTGTCAAAGATCTACAAATGACAGCCGACACCAACGGCTTAACGTGCTTTCCGAGGCACGGAGGAAACTCGATATGTAATTGTGGTCACCCATCCACAGACCAACCTCAGCAAGCACGGCTTAACCTTAAAGATCGACCTGGGCGGCTGTTATTATTTAGCCACTGTAAAAAAATGTGAAGCCTTAATTAAACCGAGGTTATAAAACTTTTAAATGCCTCTTCGAAAAGGCTAGATTAAGAGAGTTACTCTTTAAATCTATGACGAGTGGAACCTGGAATTAGGTACCTATGATCCAGAGGTAAATTTTAAATCCAAGTAAAAAGGGAGTCAGCGGCCTGAAAGGGGGATCTCGTATCATCCAGTACTGAGTTGTAGGGGTCAAATAGGCAGTCGCTTCATGTAAAATACTGGTATTCGGCGGCATCCGGTAAGACTGCAAGTCGACCCCAATAAAGGCTAGGCAGGTTATGGTGAATCTATGGTTCTTATATTAAGTTAGTTAAACATGACTTGAAAATGATGCATTTAGAACTCAACTGTTAGCAGATTAATAACGTATGGGCTAGCGTGGTTTAAACTAACATCTTAACCTAGATGGGCGAAAACCTTTGGATCCAGTCAATCACACCAGACACTCATCAGTAAATCCGGAAACCATGCCTGTGTTCCCTATTTTTCTCGTTTTCATCTCTAAATTTTCTTCATTGCTCTATCCTATTTGTTCTCACCGTTTCCTTATTTACAATTTTTAGTAACCAATCCGGAAACCATGCTTGTGACCCGTAAGGCTACGTACCCGTAAGCTCAGGAAATGGACCTAAAATTGAGAACAGAGGACTTGAACGGCTCCAAGAACTAAAGGACTCAAAACTCCAACGCCAACATCTTTTACGGGAGAGAGAAGACAAAAACTCGAGCTTGAAACGGGAGCTAGTAGACCTTCACCAGGAATACTTGAATGTCGTCAATGAGCCGGATCAACTAAGGGTGGTCACGAATGGGTTCCATAACTGTAGTAACCTATATGAGGAGGCTTTGTGTAAAAAATAGGGACTTAGAGGATGAATAAATCCATGCTAACATTAAACTCTCAAATTTAAATAAGAAAAAGGCTCAGGCTGTAGACTCAGGCTGTAGAAACGACTATTTGTACAATGAACTAATAAACACACATTGTAACTCTCATTCCATTATAACAATAGATCTTACAGTCAACTCCATAATGTAACAAAACTACCGCTAGTTAGCTAAAGGTAAGTAATGTAAAAAGCGAATGACAAATTAAGTAAAACTATCGTGTCCTTTAAACAATTTATTTTTATTCAAAAGCATGTTTAAAAGTTTATATTAAAACAATATCTTACGCTACAGAATTTCATAAATCAACCAAAAAAATTAGCAATTTTTTTAAAAAAGGTTGGTTCACTTGTAGTAGTTGGAGGGCTCGTAGGTGGCGCTGTGATCGGCTGGGTTGGAATCGGTTGGTTCGGCTGGCTGTTGATGCGTTGGCCTACGATTGGTTGGACCGGCTGAAAGGATGTCGGTGGGTTCATCGGTTGTCTGTTGAAGTTTTGGTTGGCGTGGGGATTATTAGGCGCTGAGAGTTGAATAGGAACTGAATGATCTTGACCTGGTCCACCCGGAGTCATCGGAAACTGTATCGGACCCGGGATCGGATTTAATTGAACACCCTGCTGACCTGAAATAAAAACTTTAGTTTGGAAATGTGTTCTTGTATAACTAGGGTCTGTATTACAGAACGTTACTTAATACTCACGCATTAGGTGCTTAAGACAAGATTGAAGCCATTGCATTTGATTGGTTGAATCTAGTATAGAGTACGTGTCCTAAAATTACATGTATTAAACCCTACTGGTATACTTATTGAAGAAAACCCTTTGTTGAAACAAAACACTTTAACTGGTTCTCTTTTTAAAGTGATAACTTCTTATGGGAGCTTCATAACGTAACGTGCTCCCTTTCTCTCACGCATACGGCAGCAGGCTTAGATTAGTTTTAAGTTATCACTTAGGTCGAGCGTCCCGAGACGCACACTTTTTTTTTGTTTGGTTAAGTGAGTGAGTCTTTTAATAAAACTGTAATAATTGATTTCAACTTTTTACAATAAAGAATACTCAAGATATTGATATCCCCCTTTTTTACAAACGTAACTTTTTATTTTATCGTTGCTTTACTTTACACAATGTTTATAATTAAAGTCGACAACCCAAAAAAAACTCCTAAAAATAAAGTCTACCTCGTTAGTGTAGTGGTCGCAACTGCTCAACACGAGGTAGTGGGTTACATTCCCAGGTCGGGCAAAGTGTTATTGGGTTTTTCCACCAGGAATTTCTCGGTAGCAGCCACGAAGTCCGGTTTTGTGCCTGGTTGTCGCCCGACATGGGACTTAAACATGACTAGCGAAATGTGGATGTACTCAATGAGTACACATCTGCCTAACCCTTCGGGGATTGCACAAAAAAAAGATGGTGGTGATGGGGGTAAAAAATAAAGATGTCACATACCATTGTTACCGTTGTTAGCAAACTTATTATTGGTATCAAAAACTTCAGTCGGCTCCTCAATTTTTCCTTCGAAGAGTACCACTCCTTTCTCGTTATCCCAAATGAAGAAAAGGAAGGGTCTATCAATCCTCAGGTTGACGAAATTGTTGATGAGGGGTACCACCTGGCCAGCACTGGCTGCAGCAGCCACCGTGCCTGTCTCATCGACCTGCATGTACACCTTGTGGAAGATGCTGTTAAGTTGACCAGAGGCTTTGGGGTCTTCAAAGATTCCGGAGAGGTTGGCAGCATGAGAGAATAGAGCATTGATTTGCATCTGGAAGTTAAATCAAATTTTAGTTCGACGAATGATTTCGTTTTTAGGGTTCCATACCTCGAAAGGAAAAAACGGAACCCTTATAGGATCACCATGTTGTCCGTCCGTCCGTCTGTCCAACTGTCTGTCTGTCAAGATCTTTTTTCTCAGGAACGCGTAGAGGTATCAAGCTAAAATTTATATCAATCAGGTCTACTGTCCTTTGGAGCTGTGAAAAAATCAAACTTCTAAGCCAACTCAATCAAAAGATACAGCCGTTTATGCCCCAAATTTTCGACACTCCCAAGGGAATCAAAACCTACATTGTACTTCCCGTGAATTCAGAATCGTGAAATTTGGTACGAAGCAACGTCTTATAGCACAAATAAAGGAAAAATTGCGAAAACCGTAAATTTTTTGTTACATCATATAATACAATATTTTTAATAATTTTTGTACGGAAGCCTAGGTGCGCGAGTCTGACTCGCACTTGGCCGGATTCTTTGTATGAGGCCTGGTATAATGCGTAGTTTGTAAATGGCGTTGTTGTAGCCGCAACAGACCCGTTGGCATGTAAGCTCTGCCATAAGCCATATTTATTACATTCAATAGGCTTGCGTTTTGCCGAAACACCCTGATGTATAGCGATGATGCGGCCTAGGGTGCAGCACGCTTCTCTTCTTCAAACCTTGGCCGACCAATGCTGAGTATAGATCTCTTCCTAATCTCTCCATTTTTGACATGTATGTGTCATGGCTATGCAGTTTCTTCCGGCCACTTTAATGAGATCGTCTGTCCACCTAGTCGAAACAAAAAAGAAACCGATTCACTCTGACCTTCAAGAGATCTAAAAATAGTGATCGGAGAACAGAGAAGCCGGCAGTGAATGAATAAGATGTCGGCAAGATTGAGCGATCGACTGCTGCGCTGCGTGTCGCAGGTTCAATCCTCGCACGGAACAAATATTTGTATGGCCTACAGATAGTTGTTTCGGGACTGGCTGTTTGTGTATGTGAGTTTAAATGTTTGTAAACGCACCCACGATACCGGAGAAATTCCCAGTGGGGTTTGCCCCACTGGGAATTTCTCCTGTATCGTTTTTTTTTATAAAAAAGAGAAAGAACTCTATAGACACTAAATAAATATATATTATATTATATATTTAATAATACTTTGATCAGGTCCGTGGAACTGTAACCATATAACGATCTTAATAATGCAAGTAGGTACTAACATTTTTCAAGGCTGCTACCAAGTCAGCACTGAATTCCACAGTGAACTTGGGCATGGTAAGGATGACCTCCGAGGTCCGCATCAGGCTGGTTATCTCCAGCAGCCCAATATAAGGCAGGTCGCGGATGAGGGCCATCCCAGCCGCAAGGTCGGAAGGCACCAGCAGGATCATAGAGTAACGGTTGCCCTGGAAAGGTAATAAACCATAAAATATATAGTTTAATTAACTTCTGCTTCGTCGGTCGAGTGGTTGGAAGCGCTACTGCTGAGCATGAGGTCCTGGGTTCGATTCCCGGGTCAGGGAAATTGGCTATGGCTTTTTTTAGAAGGAATTTCTCAGTAGCAGCCACGGAGTCTGGCCGTGGCACCGAATCCAGAAAGACAGCTGTCTGGATTCGCTGGATTCCGGTGGGTGCCAATAGGGTCGCCCTCTATTATAAAGGACTTAAACATAAATGGAGAAATGCGGGTGTAGGTACTAAGTATAAAGTACACCTCTGCCTACGCTACGGGGATAACAGGCGTGGTATTATGTTATGTTGTATGTATTTGTTAAACGCATCATCTTGTGATAACTAGACAGCGTAATTAATTCGCTTTCAAAGTTTTCTTATTTTTTCAATAACTTTCAGCGCAGTTGTAAACTTTTCGACAGCTTGTTTCAGTCCACTAGGTTCCTTTTTGGCTTTTCCATCATCGTCTCGCGGAAGGAATGTCGCTTTGTACAGGTACCTGAGCAAAATTAAACGTTATGCCTTTAATGTCACCCTTATTTGAATAAATTAACGCTCCACTCAATTTTAAGATTTCGTCTGCAACACATTAGCATGGCCTATAAAGGCCAAAGTAGGTCAAATAAAAAAGTCGATTTTCCAGTTACGTAATTATACAAAAATCAAATTTTAAATAAAAAGTTTTAGGAACCTAGCTGCTTACTACGCCGTAGGCGTTGCTCAGGTTTGAATGGAAATACTGAGATCTGAATGGATCGATCTGTTCTGTTAAGTTGAGATGAGGATCCATTCCACCGCGACAAAAGCATTTTCGGTCGCTTCTCGATACGTTAGGATCGAGTAATCGATCAACGAGTTGATGCAACCGCGTTTTGCCTCGCGACAGTGCGCGGCAGGCTCGGCTGCATACAAAATGTTCTACGAATCTTTTGTTTCTTGTCGCGGTGTGTGTAGCGGCGTGTCGCGCTCTCGAAAAGTGATAATAAAATCTGAAACGCGTCGCGCCATTGTAAACGGTAGCTTGTATTTTCATAGAAATTGTTCTGCCGCGCCTGTCTGCGGGAGCCTTAATTACACATTAAACCGTTGAACCGAGTTGTCAGGAATGACCTAAGATAAAAAACAAGTTCCTAAACGATTATAATTATGACTAATGCATGATTGTTGCAAGACTTCCATGAATAAAGTATACGAAGAACGTCAATGACATTGATTCATAAGAAGTAATACTTAAAACTTTCCGGAGGAATTACTATTGAATTGTAGATTGCGCTTTGATAACAACATTCTTATTGATTAAGATAAGGCATGAGACTTACTTACAGCTACACTCGCATACATTGCATGCATAAAATACATATTAATTATTATTAAACTATAAATCATTATTCAACCTAAGAAGACTACCTTGAAAGTACAATGTCACTTGGAATCATAACAATTTTTTTCCCGCGTGGTGCATTCATTTTGTGAGTCATGGATTTTGCGGAAACTGAACACATTTATTAGGCTTCTAACTCAAATTTACAGTTTTCTATTCGATAACGCATAATTATTATTAAGCTAATAAAATTTTCCGGCGAACACCAATTTAAACCCGGACCCTGTTCCCGATACCGGTGGGCTACTTATTTTTATATTTTTAAATATTTTTAACATGATTTTGTAAAAATATTTAAAAATGTAATCTATATACATTTAGGAAAATAAATAAAGGAATAAATGTCTTTTATAATAGCTTTTAGTTTGTGATGTGGGACAATTCACCGGTTATGCAATTCAGAATTTAGTAAAATCAATCAGCCTATGAAGTGCCCACAGCTGGGAACTAAGACATGCCGGTTTCCTCTCGATGTTTTTCTTCACCGTTTATACAATACATGTGGCATATTCCACTTCTACTATTACTAAGTAATATTTGGCTGTCTGTATACAGGGTGTAACGGAAAGGGTATATACATACTTAAGGGTGTGCTACAGACCATCAAACTGAACCAGTTTCTCTACAAACAAACATTGTACAAAGATTTTGCTGTAAGAGAACCCAATTCTGGGTTAAGCTCGCCGTTGTACATAAGTTTTTATATTGCAATTTGTGTGTATATTTTTCTTTTTTTGTGTGCAATAAAGAATAAGAATAAGAATTGTAATAACGAAAAAATTGTCTGCTGGCCCATACAAAATTTCAATACCTATTCGACCCAAATGTATGGGGCAGATGATATTTTTTTCGCTATGACGATGTTTCATTGTGGAGAAACATGTTCAGTTTGATGGTCTGTAGCACACCCATAAGTATGTACATACCCTTTTCGTTACACCCTGTATTTGTTTTCACCAAAAGTTATCTAAGTTACCTGGTAGGGCAATTCCAAAGCATGTGCTCTCAGGTTATCCACATAAGCGTATTTAAGTTCTGCGTCCAACTCCATCATGGCTACTTTCCTACAAACGCTATCTCTGTAGAAACAGTCGGCAGGCCTGGATTCGAACTGGTTCAACCAGGTGCCTTTGAAGTACAGGGCGTTTGTCACCACAAGCTCCGAATTAGGTGTGATGTGCGCTGAAATGATAGAAACGAAGAGTGAATGAGAGACTAGCACTTCGCCCGCGACTTCGTCGGCCAAAATTGTTATATAATATAGCCATTGTTACTTGGTAAAGATGTAGCTTTATAATGGTGAAAGAATTTTTAAAATCGGTAGAGTAGTTTTTGAGATAAATCGTAACAAACAAACAAACAATCAAATCTTTCCTCTTTATAATATTAGTTTAGAATACAAGAATACTAGAATTCGCCCGCGGTAACATAAGCCCTCGTGAAGGCCGGGGTTTTTTTTAAGACAAAAAGTCTAACCCCACATCATGATATAATATGTAACTGTGTGCCAAATCGCATCCAAAACCGTTAACCAACGGCTTTTCCGTTTCCGATACGAAGGAAACTCGTTACGTAATGGGTCACCCATCCCCACACCCACCAAGTAAGCACGGCTTAACCTAAGGATCGACCCAAGCGACTGTCATTATTTAGCCACGAGCTGCGATTCAGATTTTTGATGGCTCTAAAATGTCTAACACTTAGAAAGAGAACAAAAAACGGCAGCAAATATTTTGGGTAATCTTTTATTTTTCCTTGTGTATTGGATACACAGATAACCTGATTTTTGATTTGTCACCTTGCATCAGCACGTTTTAGAGTTTTTGAAGTTTTATTAATATTCGTCGTGACAATTCGTTTCTTTTCAACTAAATTTCAGCTAGTTTCGGTTTGGTATGTGTGAGGCACTGTGCCAGTAATCTATGCAAAGGTAAATCAGGTTAAAATCAACCTGATTTAACCCAAAAATTCATTCTCATGCACGAGGCTGTCGGTTTAAATCCGCGCCAGTATCAATGTGACATTTTCTATCATATTATGTACCTTCAAAGTTAATCTTGGACATCACGGACATATAATAATGACATATATTAATGACTTATAAGTCCAGGTTTTCTCACGATGAAGGAAAACATCGTGAGAAAACCTGGACTTATAAGTCATTAATACAAGGTGTTGTTTTGCATCCTCGTCAAAATTCAGGAGGTTGTCACACAAGACATAAATAATCAATTAAAATTACGGTACCTAGTTAATTACTAATAAACGCAGATTTTTTTGGTTGTTTATGTTTGTCAGTATTTCAGAATAACCCCCTTAACGTGGTTTAGGGTATAAGAAATGATCGAATAAACGTTTGAGATTGTTTGTATTTGTGGAGGCGCGGTTATAAGGCGAGAATCAGACGGCCCTAGTTTAAAACACGGGTTTTTCACACTTACCGATTTCCGTAAATGAGATTAAAAACAAAAATTACCTACCAATTTTATTATTGATTCGGGACGAGAATCATTAGCATAGTTACCTCCTTAAATTTGACGAGGTTGCAAAACAACACGTTGTATAAGTCTAAAATCGCCAACTCGTTTTAAGCCAGCGTGGTGATCAAAGCTCGTGCCTTCTCGTCTGAAAAGAGGTCTTTCCCAGCAGAGGGACAGGAATAGACTGTTATTATGAAGATGATGGTGACACTGAATGAACAAGTCAAACCAACAAACCTTGATCAATAATATTCGGAATCAGTCCCTTAGTCTTGGTGCTCACCCATCCGTTAATAATGTCGGCTGCTGTCCTTGGGTCATTGAAGTCGAGATTGTTCACTTCAGAGAAATAGAGGCGCTTCGCCATCATCTCGTATTCTTTCTTAAGCTGCAGCTTCTTGGACACAAACAAACCGTTTGCGTTTTGGACGGACACACCTGGAGTGTTCACCTAAAATTGAATTTTGGGTCAGAAAAGGCCAGCTGACAGATATGTGAACGTAGATGTAGCAAGAAAAGTTTGTACAGTCACGAGCAATAATATGTATCCATGCTGAAACTTTTAAAAGAAATCAATCTATTTATTAACATTACCAGGATTAACAAACTAATTAATTAAAAACTAAAATAAGAATAAACTATAAAAGGGCGTCAAAAAACTCCTCCTTAACGCTGTCAGCTGGTAATGTGCCCAAGAGACTGACAGCATTGCCACGTTTTATGCAATACTTAGCCTCTGGCCAAAGTAAAAGCCAGCCCTTGAGTTACGGGAAGCGTCAACTGAGCGTTTGGAAAAAGAAAATCACTTGTCAGTTTTGCTAGATGTAAACACATTATTGTTCGTGACTGTACAAATCGTTACAGGTGGCTTTTTGTAGTTACTTCTGCAAGGTGTGAATTCGTGTCCGTCAACATCTGCTTAGCCTTTTTCTCAACTATATTAGGTCGGCTTCCAGTCTTACTGCGACTGCCTATCTGACTCAATCCCTAAGACTGATTGTCAGACATTCCAACTTTGACTACATGTAAGGGTATAGAACTACAAATGACAGCCGGGAGCAACGGATTAATGTGCTCTGCGAAGCACGGATGAAAATTGGTATTTTAATGGATGATCACCCATCCATAAGCCAACCTAAGCAAGCGCGGCTTGACCTTGAAGATCGACCCAGCATTTGTCTGTATGTAAAATCTCTCTGAGCCTGATGATGATGCGTATGTGATAAGCGTTGTATGTCTAAACTTTGAAATGAATTCATGGTATGTACCGCTTGAACAGAGCTGAGGGATTTATTTTTTCATGTTCCTCTTAAAGGCCTTGATAAATAATTGGCTTGTAATAATCAGCCTTCGTTAAGGAGGTGTATCTCTTAGAAACGATGGATGGACTGTGTGAAGGATGATACTCGTAGGGCTAGAAGGAAGGTGTCTGCTGAGATGAAGAGTATTAGAGAAGTATGGAACAAGAATACATGCTACGCCGACCCCAAAAAAATTGGGATAAGGCAGGAGAATGATTTGTATGAGGAGCTCGTGGATAACTAATAACAGCCGCACGGGTCGATCTTTAAGATAAGCCGTGCGTGCCGAGGTTGATCCATGGATGGATTACCATAATTACCGAGTCTCCTCCGTGCCTCGGAAAGCACGTTAAGCCGTTGGTCCCGGCTGTTATTTGTAGATCTTTGACAGTCGTTAAGAGTAGTCAGAAGCCAAAAGTCTGACATTACCCAGGGTCTGGGCTATGAAAGTCAGATAGGCAGTCGCTTCATGTAAAATACTGGTACTCAGCTGCAATCGGTTAGACTGGAAGCCGACCCCAAGATAGTTTGGGATAAGGCTAGGCAAATGTGTGTACAGGAGAAATATGCTTGCAAGTTGCAAGATTCTTGCTACACATTGCGTTGGAAAGCGTGGAAATACCCATAGCAAGTCTACAAATAGCCCACTCTCCCTTGTAAAACTAAAACAGGTTATGAATCGGCCACCTGGAAGGATATAACGTCTTAGAGATTTTCCGATAGTCAAAACGGCTTGGGTAAGCAATTATAACTGAAAATAAACTACGAGTAGTAAGTACTCAAGAAATGTGGGTGTACTAATAGGTACTTTTCTACCCAACCCTTCCGGAAAATACAGAGGTGATGGTTACGTACTTAAAGCTTGAAATGACAAACAATTCGGTCTAGTCAGTATCAGTTCAGCCCAAAAGACGTCCACTGCTGGACATAGGCCTCCCCCAAGTGTCGCCATATTGACATTTTGGGGGGTTTTGCCATAATCGCCACGCTTGGCATGCGGGTTGGCAATCACAGTACGGTTGTTACAAAAGCGCAGAGAAAGCTGCTGCCCATTCTCTGGCAAGTCCCTTAGTCGCCTCTTACGACACCCACGGGAAGATATGGGATGGTGCTATTCTTTTCGTCCGACACCATACAGAGCTTGTCAGTAATTTACCTGCAAATCCTTCGTAATCGTGCTCAGCTGTTTCCTATAATCGTCTATATTAGGCGTTAGTCGTAAAGCAATCTGGATTTCTGCAGCAGTGGTCCCTCGGGCCCCTTCCAACAGCATTGCCAGGGTTGATTTGATGCTGACTGGGGATACCATGACATTGCCACTCCTCCCTTCAGCGACATAACGGAGAAGGTCGATGTCGAAATAGTTCAGACGTGAATTTGTAGTGCTCGACTGACAGTCTAAGCTTTGGAAGGACGCGAAGATCAAAACTGAAACGAGGAAAATGAGCATTTAAAATAAAAACAGCTTCTTTTGTGCCAGCGATGAACATGTTTGATTGTCTGCGGACCGTAGTAGGTATTTTTCCAGTCATTTGTTTTCCTTTTTTTAAGTATAATTTATTTATTTATTTATTTTACATCTATGGAAGACTAACAGCTAGCAAAACAGATTAAAAAAATAGTACGTGAGACTGCCAGCCAATGACAAGTCTTCGCTTATAAAAAACAGAATGTAAATACAAAAAGGAATATGAACAACACAGCGCTGCACACATCAAAGAAAAAAATAGGACAACTGCACTAAACATATATCTTAAATACTACCATTATAGACTACTAGCACTTAAGTCTAATATAATAAATAATAAAATTTATAAATAACCTAGCTTAAACGTAGCATATACAGAACGAGCTCTTATGATTCTCGGGTAATAAAACTAATATCAATAGTTTCCCATTAGATAAGGATGTTCAGATTATTGTGTAGTTTATATCAGGCAATTTTGATGCTTTTGCTTATGCCATTATGCAACATCAGCGTTGTGTTCGTCAATGTTCTGTGGCTTAATTTTTTGTTCCCTCATAATGTCAAGCATGGGTTGGCCATTATCTCCACATCTCAACTGGCCATTATATTTAGAATGCATCCTCTTTCTACCCAAATCATCGTTCAAATGGACTATTTTACACGTTCGATTTAGATTTATTTACTTTATTATTTGTGTAGATACGCACAAGCGAAAATATGAGTAAACTTCAAACATAATTAAAATAACGAAGGTACAGTTTATTTCAAAAGAATTGAATACAAGTAGGCCTAGAAGAGGAAAAATCAATCATTCGTTCCTTCGTGGAATCATCGTTTCTTTAATTTTCCTCTAGGTAGTACATATTCAAAACATTTCTTACAAATCCGTAAATAAACTTTATCTTAATTCTGCATCAGCAACATCACGGAAGGACTAATGATACCGGTATCTTCTAAAAGGAAAATGATACAGGTCGTTTTGAAGATATTAAATACCTATTTCCTATATTTTTCTCTGATAACATCGTTACTTACGTGCATCATCACTACATATGTAGTATAAAATAAAGTCGCTTCCCGTCTGTCTGTCCCTATGTATGCTTAGATCTTTAAAACTACGCAAGGGATTTTGATGCGGTTTTTTTTTAATAGATAGAATGATTCAAGAGGAAGGTTTATATGTTTAATACATGCATAATATAGTAGAGAAACATTGATAATTTTAGAGGTTTCCAATGTGATGTCGTAAATGAACACATTTTTTTGCGCTTACATTGCAAACGCTAGCGTAACCCGACAAGATAGATCAAAATAATGTACTACAGTATTGTACACCTTAAAAAGGTCTACAAAAAAGTCCGCGATGGTATATAGTCCGGGGCTTTTAGATTTGAACCCTGCATTAAATATAAACAGCGATTTTTATCTTGAATCGTGTACGTGACCATAGCTCTTCAAATAATAAAAAAAAATTAAACATTTTCCGAGACCGGATCAAGCTGAAAAAGACGAAAACACGATTTTTGTGAATAAAAACGTGGGAAAAAAAGTTAACAGGACAAATTTAGTTACTTTAGGTAAAGAATTGGTGACAGTAATATATTTTTTCAGAATTAAACATTTTCGTCCACGGAAATTACGGTAAAAAAACATTTACGAAATTTTTGGATTGTACTTAAGGCAAAAATATAAACAGCGGTTTTTTTACATAAAATAACTTAAATTAATATATTACACCGCCAATAAACAAAATTAAACAAATTGTACTACCGGAAGTTATTATTACCAGTTTTTTTACAATAGCGGTTGAGGAAAAAAGGTAACAGGGTTTAATTTAGTTTAACTTTCATCTAAAGGCTATTTCTAACCTATTTACACGAAAATTAAACACATTAAAGCAAATCGTGAAAAAAAATCAATTAATGTTTACGTAAAATACGTCTGCAAGCTTTATTCTTGTATTTGGCGCAGCACTTTCATGGAAATTTGATCTTTCCGTAATAGAAATAAGGTGTACAATCGCGTAACTCAATAAAACACCGACTCAAACAACAACACAGTCATACGCACACAATGAACGCAGCGCTTATCTTGTTTACGCACACTAGCACACGCCGTACGCCGCACGCTGCTTAGCGCTGACACCGTGCATCGTAATTTAATTTTTACTTCGACAATATTAATTATCGCTCTAATTTGTTTAATTTTGGGGGATTAAGGTTTGGATTTATATATTTCTCATTATTAAATGAAATTAAATCCTGTTACATTTTTGCCGTAAGTAGTATTTAAGATTTTTTGATTTTCTTGATTTTCTGAGAAGTCCGGAGCAGAATTTGTTTAATTTTCATAATAATAGTTAGACATGGTGATATAAATCATTTTAGCACTATTTTTGTCCTGTTAATATTTTTGCCCTAAGTACGAAGTCAAATTATAAGGTTTTTTTAAAAAAACGAGTGTTCCGTGGACGAAAATGTTTAATTTTCTGACCTACTTGTAGTACTCAATCTCTTCTACAAATACTCCAAATAAACATACCTGTTTATATTTTTTTCCACCAAGTTTTATACATATTAGACGTTTTCTTAAAAAAAAACATATACGCGGAGGTGAACTTTTTGCGGGATACAGCTTAATATACTCTCCTGTCCATACCCTACATATTCAATGAAAAAAATCGCTGTTTTTAATTAATGCAAAGTTAGCCTATTTTCGGCGTAAATTCCCCGGACTAATATGTCTATCTCTTAGAGCTAACCCAAAATAACCATTTTTTATCCTTTACTTTTTACGAGAAATAATGACTTATTTACGAAGCGATCTTAAGCAATACAGCATTAATCCGTATCCAATTAAGTACTTATTGTGCATTTAATATAGATCAATATGGCCCTTTACAGCATGTAATTTAAGTGAATATTTTCGAAGATAATACAGATTTAAAATGCAGGGACATAGCGTTTTCGGCGGTGCGGTGACAAAAAAGCTGTTAACGTTCCTTATTCCTTATTCTTTATTGCACACATAAAATTAAAAGATATACACACAAATAATATATAGCTAATGTACAACGGCGAGCTTAACCCAGAAATGGGTAACGTTGTATATAAAGACATTCTGTTGCATATTTAGTATCAGCATTGCACCCGTGCGAAGCCGGGGCGGGTCGCTTGTTAAGTATATGGACAAGATCATAGAAGAACGTCAGCTTAACTACATACTGACTATAATTACACGGAAAAAGCCCAAGGTTATGGTTTAAAATATTCAACAAATTGTTGATCTCAATTCCCACAAAAAAATTGTATCAGTTTCAATGTGTTATTTGGAAAAAAAAACAGATGTTTTGACAAAAAGTTTGTAACAACAACCTCTTCAAATAGAAAAAGTACCTCATTCATCAGACCATAATTGAAATGACCATTCCTGTTGTGCATTAAAACTTATAGAAAAACAGTATCTTAGTTGTAAAATCACGTAAATCAGCGAAATATGTAAAATTTCGTATTCTCTTTAACACAACGCCAGCCATGAGATGCAAACATCGCAAAAAAAAGAAACAAATGAACGTTTTTTACTTCCAAATATTTCAAATGACTTACCAGCAGCTATTAGGGGTCGCATTTTTGTAGCTTTTTGCGACTATTTACATAATAAAATAACACAACCGGTACGTTTCTCTGATCGACAATCTGACGACCACACGCAAATCGTCGAATAAACACACTGACTTGTAAACTTGTTTTCTTACTGAAACCAGTCAGATACACGAGTGACGTAAGCAATAAGATGACTAATACTTACGACCTTTTAATTTCAAACATAAAACAAGTTATAGCAGAGGGTATTTACGTTCGATTTAATTCGTTATTTGAATCAGGTTTAAGTTTTTTTTTTATATTTTTCAAAGTTAGGTTTTGTCTACGCCTTTTTTGTTTCCGAATGGAATTTCTTTTTTTGGGGCTAATAGAATGTTTTGTAAATACCTACACACCTTAGTATTATGTCATAACTGCATTTATATGCTTTTATCAAAAAAAATCTTTTTGGTCACAAAACAATCTTCATTTTCAAAATAATTAGATTACTTTGCGATGGAGGATCGGGCAAACATAATTTAAAATTTCGCCAAACGTCAACGAGCCTTCGGTTGTGGGTTCAGGCTTCCTATGACTTTTTTTTGCTAATTTTAGCATTCTTTTTTTCCTGTGCGTGAAAAATAAATACTCTTTCTTTTTTCCATCTATTATTGATTATAGCACCATCCTTGACCTTCTTTCTGTGGAGAAAAGCGTGATGGAAAATAAGCACCATAAGAAATGTGCCTAGTAATAGCGGATTTCAAAAGCCTTCTGAATAAGGATTTACTAGAATAATTGACAGTGTTTAACGGCAATTCTTCTCAGCTTACTGATATCCGAATTCTTTTAAAAAAATGTTTTGCATGAATTATTAAGAAAGACGAAAAAGCAAGCTGTCTTTAAAGTGCTACTTATTATGCCTGTGACTGCTAAGCATAGACCAGAAGAACGCAACATCATTTAGTCTATCACAGCCCATTCCTAGATACAGATCCAACAGAATTCGCTGGGTTTATATACAACCATGTCCTTCTAACTAGGATGTGGAGGTCAGATAGGGAGTCGTTCCATGCCAAATACTGCTATTAAGTTGCATCCGTTTAGACTGGAAGACGACTCCAATAAAATTGGAAATAGGTAGGCACATGATGATGTCTTTCCCATATTGCACCTCCATACCAGATTCTCCGTCGTCCGTTTCCAACATCTACAAGTGAAAAGCAACTCTCAGAATTTCTCTGCGCCCAATCCAGAAGTGTAAGTTTTAAGAAAATTCACTGTGCAGTGGTAGGCACTGAGGACTGAAGGGTTTTTTTTTTATTAAGGTGCCAGGGTGACTCGCGTAATTAAAATTTTGTGCGAATCATATTTTGTTCAAAATAAACCCTAACACTGATCTGAAAATTGCAAAAAACCGGCCATGTGCCAGTCGGACACGTGCGTTCCATACCATTATTTATAAAAACGAGCAAAAAAAACACTTTGTTGTATGGGAGCCCCCCTTAAATTTTTATTTTATTCTGTTTTTAGTATTTGTTGTTATAGCGGCAACAGAAATACATAATCTGTAGAATTTTCAACTGGCTAACTACTTATCACGGTTCATAAGATACAGCCTAGTGACAGACGGACGGACGGGCGGATGGACGGACTGACGGATGGACCCTAAAAATTTAAGAAACACCGTTTGACCCTTTGGGTACGGAACCCCAAAAATGTAAGATAATTTAAATTTCGCAGGCCACCCTGGCGCTTTCACCTTAAGAAGTTAAATCTTTGTACGGACATTCATAATCATAATTTTACCGATAGGAAATCCCATATACTGTTTATAGTAAAAATAAAACTCAAGTTTATCACAATCATCGTATTGCGCACATTTACTTCAAATCCATCGAACGGTGTCTCAGATTAATGTGAGCTGTTAGCAGTAACAAATTATCATTTTTAACATAAATTTATTAAATTTAAACGTTTTATTTAAGTATTCTTAAATCTAAAATTATAATGTAGTAGCAGAGTGTCAATATATTGTCATCAGTGTCATCAGTTTTTCTTAAAGATGTTGATATTGAAATTAGTCTTCAACAAGTTTTAAACACAACAAATTTTGAGCATTATACAAATCCTTATTTAAAAGAAATATTGAATCCATCAAAACTGCTGGCCCACTGTTTCTTTACATTTTTTCTTAACTTAAAAAACGGCTCATCACAAAATGATTATACTTTGAAGGCTCCATCAGCAAGGGAGGGATCAGCAACTCGGCCTGTGAAGAGTAGCTGTCTGGTGGCTTCATCCTGGATGAAGATGAGGAATGGCTTGTTGGCTACCACTTCGGCGTTGGCTTGTATGTCCTCACCGAATTTGTTCACCAGGGCTATTTCTGTTGGGAGGAAGAAGAATTATAAAATGGATTTTAATATCGTGTGCTGCTTGTCCTGATGTTTGTTTATGACAGGAACTGATGGACGCTACAGAGGGTGCCAACAAGTGACTCAGTTCTTGGCCGACACAATTTAGATTGCCATCGACACGCTAACCTTTTTTTTATTTTGTCTACCTTTTGTAGTAAGCAACAACTTATTGTCGGGCTTACGCTGTCCTCCCATACTTAAGTACTAACGCTGTAACATTCAAATGTTGTAAAACCAAATGATTTAAAAAGAGTAACCATGGAGTTTCTTGCCGGTTCTTCTCCATAGGGAACGACCAACCCGAACCGTGCAACTTTTGTCGACGTTTTATTAGTGCCCATGTAGGCCTATGTGAAATAAAATATTTTGATTTTTAGAACAAGAATGAATTTTCACTTTATTCATGAAGTCTTTTCTACGTCTACAGGTATTACATGTGGCAAAGCTCTTCAAAAAAAGTATGTTTACCAATTCCAAGAAGTGGATAAGTTCGTTAACCTGTACTGCATAATTATGATATTTGCCTTGGCAATCTTGCAAGCGTGTTGATGGCACTCTTAATTGACTCAACCAATAACTTCGCTCCGAATTCAGATCTGTAACGATGTCCTCCAGTTCCATTATCGGCAATAGGTAGGTAACTAAGGATCATTGAATATCGAAGGGCGGGCGTTTTAGGGGACTGTCTCTTGTAATTTTGACGTTCAAGTGCTGATTATCAGCCTTATTTGAATAAATGACTTTTGATTTTGATTTTTTAGTTTATCCTGCCATAATTATTATCAATCTCTTCTCGACCCCAAATTAATTGTGATAGTGGTTTTGTGATTGTGACAATTAATTTTGGGTCGGCGCAACATATCTTCTTCTTCCATCCTTTTCTATTACTCGTCATCTCTTCTGACAAGTCCTTTCTTCCATAAATATCTTTAATAATGCTTTCATTACCTAAAGGGACTTTAGAATACAGGTCAACTTCTACGTTCTGCCATCTTTCCAAAATAATATTTGCTACCAGCTAAGCTTAGGGAGGGACAACACTATTTTCATTTTTATTAAATGTTCACTTACCAGTGGCTGAATAGGCAACACTGCCAAGTTCATTGACCTCGATGCCAGATCGCTGAAGCACCTTGGAGATCATGAGTCTCTGGTCCAACAGCTGTCCACGAGCGATGCCGGGGAAGGAGGCGGTCACCTCGAAAGCTGATCTGACGCCCAGCTGCAAAGATGAGAATAATTGGTTAAAGAGAGAAATGTATTTCATCTTCTTCTCCATAGCGTGTCGATGACAATAATTAAATTGTGTCAGCCGAAATTTGGCGATGAGTTTGGCACTTTCAGTAGCGTCCATCAGCTCCTGTAATGTGCTAGCAACAGGACAGGCAGGACACGATATCAAGTTTCCCATCGTTTACGGCGCATCACCATATTTGCACTCCAGCACGCTTAGCATGACCACTGTAGAAACGGGTTATGTCGACGGAAGAATCGATAAAATTACAGATAGTCATTGTCTATCTGTCATTATGTCGATTCTTCCGTAGACAAAACTCATTTCTATAGCTACGCCTGCTGGGCAGAGTGTATTTCATCTACCTAATATAAAAATCGAATTATTAATTTAAAACCAATACAAGTTTAATTAATAAGAATGCTTATATTCTAGAAGATAAAACTAGTTTTGTTCTTTAGAACAACCACTTTCGCTGAGCTGTGGTAAAAGTTTCCGGTGGATTTACGAGAATTTGAGATAGTAAATCTATAATGGTAAATCTATAATGAAAGCAGATTCCTATCGGCACCGAATGATGTAACATAAAATATTCACTGTGACTATTAGCCTGTGTCAACCCACTGCTGGGCAAAGGCCTCTTCCCATGACTTCCACATCCTTCGATCCAGGGCCAATGTGGACCACTGGTCATTGGTTCTGTCCATCTCGTCCCGCTATCTTCTGCGAGGTCTACAATTTGGCCGCGAATCATATTTTAATTAACATACAACCTGACTCCTACCGACTACTACCTACGGGCTACCGTTACGCTTTCTCCTTAAGTCACAGTGTGCTTAGGAAAAATGTAAAAGGTCACTGAATATTAAGTATTGTTCTCATGAACTGCCTGACCGCAATTGTCCGAACAATTTCGAAGAGTTGTTGTTCGTCTTGTTTTTTTTGCGGTTAATAGCCATGTGACACATCAAACGTAGTACATAACAATTAAAAACTAATTAAGTGTGTCACGTTTTTGTTAAATATTTGAAGACGTCTTAATCATAAAACGATTCTCAATAACAATAAAGTCAAAACAAACCGGTTTTTGACAAACCGCATTTAGGAACTAGTTTTTGAATTTTTGTGATTTGGAATTGGCTTATTAGGAAAACCAGTAATTTGAAAAAGCTAAAATATTTTAATTCAAAGGGGAAAAATACAATGGTTGGTTGACGACTTTGGCGTCCTCTCTGATTATCTTTTTTGTTTATTTTGGATGGTGTTACTGTCATTTCAATATATATATTTTATAAATATACAGGGTGTTACGGAAAGGGTATATACATACATACTTAAGGGTGTGCTACAGACCATCAAACTGAACTTGTTTCTCCATCGGACAAACATCGTAATAGCGAAAAAAATATCAGCATTCCCATACAAAATTTCAATACCTATTCGACCCAAATGTATGGAACAGCTGTTTTTTTTTTCGCTATGACTATGTTGGTCCCATGGAGAAACATGTTCAGTTTGATTGTCTGTAGCACACCCTTAAGTATGTATATACCCTTTCCGTTACACCCAGTATATATACAATAATAGGTCACAAGGCTCACAAGGATGATAAAAATAAAGACACAATCATCCTCTTTCTGCCCTTGGCCCATGTTACTTGGGGTTGGCGAAACACGTTTTGTTCTTCCATTCGCCCTTGTCAATCGTTACGCTATCATTTATACTCCTTGTTTTTTCATTACTCACACAAGCCATCCATCTTTTCTGTGGTCTTCCGCTCCATCCTCAACATATTATCACTCTTTAAGTCACATGTTTTTCATACCTCCTCGTCATATGTCCATACCAGGACCACTTACTTACATCTTTTCTGTTCCTCTTACACACACACACACAGACATAATATTATCATATCGTACACAATGTCTATAAAATTACTGTATTTTACTGCCATCGCCCAGCGTCAGGCACTAGTTGTCTGGCATAATACCGAAGTGGGCCTATTTTTTTTTTGTTTTAAATATTGTGTGTACTTGTGGCATTTGCGTCAAATTGCATTTCTTACTTTATCCGTTTTAGTCACTCCACACATCCATCTCACCATTCAGTTAAAATGCACAATCACTCCTATTTTATTATTTTCATTTCCGTAGTCAGCATAATATGTCTGACCTTTTTCAACTGTGTTGGTGTCCAGACCAATCGGATGCTACTAACAACCAGTATTTTACAGGGAGCGATTGCCTCTCTGACTTCCCTTAGTACCTTAGTACTTTTGAAAATGATACATTGGTTCTGTCATCCATCATAAAATCTTAATTAAATTTATTCACTCACTCGCAACTTAACAACGCATAGCCTCAAACGCTGGGTCTCGAAGTATTGAGGTATTACACATTGGTCACCCGTTTAAATGGCACCTGAGTGAATGGCATGAGGTCAATATTGCATAAATCAAATCATTCTATTTTTGAAATTTCGCTAATGAGTTTAAATAGGGAATAAAAGTTTGTACAGTGGTCCGCAATTTTAAGGTTCATAGTCGTACAGCTTAGGCTGAAGCCTCATTAGCGCATTGCGTTCAGCTAACTGCTACACTAAGCAACACAAGAGCACAGCATCTCGGTGTGGATTTCAGTCTTCATAAGCAACGCAACGCCCTAATGAGGCCTCAGTCTTAGTTCAATGTCTTCTGTATTCTTCTATTTCTAACCTTTTTGCTTTTTTATCTTAAATTACAGGGTGCTTACCTCTTTCAATATACCGTCCAACTGTGACGTGTAGTCGAACTTGAACTTGGGCAGAGTGACGTCAACCAGGTGCTCCCGAAGGTTATTCAGCTCCAACCGAAGGTCACTGAGGTCGTTAAATACTCGGGGCAGACCCATCAGGGAGTTGGGCACTATTATGTACATGGCGTATTTGTTGCCCTGTAAATATAATGGGATTTTTTTAAAACTGTCTTGGTTACGAGCACTCTTAATAACACTGGAAAGGAGATCTTTCCCATGTTTCCTATTTGATTTGCTTGCAAGCGCCATGATCACGGATAAATATCGAGAACTCAAAACAAATAGTAACATGGTAAATATTCCGTTTCTAGTGTTATTTAGAATGGGAAATGTTGAAGAGTATATGCCTTGATAAATAATATGAGACGAAAACCTTTGGGTTTGGACACACAAAGAAAGCGAGATTGCTCGAGTTGCTAAACCGATATATGTATAATCATCATATAGATTTTGTTTATTAACTAAGAATAGACTCGCATATTCTCCATTTCAGAAAATGATAAATTACCTCCATCTTTCTAAAGAAACTGGAGAATATTCCATTAGGACACTGACCGCTCTTGAACGCATGACCACGTTTTTATCAGCGTCAAGATTCTACAGCAATGATTCAAAAACTATAACGACTTTAAATAACAACTCACCAAGTAAGGCATCCTCAAGATCTTAGAATCGTACTTCGCTGACTCAGTGTAATAGAACTTGTCGTTGACGTTCATGAACGGAACGGTCTTCTGAATCTTGGGCGACACGAAGAACTGGCCAGTCTTGGTCGCGTTGGGAGCGAACTGGTGGCGCCAGCTGCCCTTGAAGTACAGCGTGTTGAGGACCAGGACCACCATGTTGGCGACGTCATCTTGGTATGGGAATAGGGCAATAAAAATGGAAGTTAGTGTAGTATCGTCAAAATATTTAGACAACTTGTTTGGAATAGATGATGAACTAACTGATGAAGAAGTGCACGATTTTGATTTCAAAACTCATTTATTCAAGTTGTGCTGAACATCAGCACTTATTGAACGCCTCTTCTTACTGTACAGCTGGGAAACGGGAATGAGAGAACCAATTCCGCAGCAACACATGTATGTATGGATAATGTATGTACCTAGATTAGAAGAACCTAACGATAGTTCCAATTTCTCTTACATACTGAAACCCATTTTTCCATTGAAATAGGCCAAATATATTGGGATCTTCGGGGGTTCTTACTAACTCTTCTTGTTTCGTTCATACGTCTCATCAAACCACGTATCCGCTCGAATACGTGCATATCATCATTCGTTGTGCTACTTATACCTGTTTTGCACTGATTAACATAAAAATAAACAAACACGCTTTCGAACTCGTCTTAAATAATTTGTTTTGCTGACAACAACAGCCAATGAAATCAGTTGACATAAGATTTGAGTTCGGATTACAAATCCGGGATTACCCTGACCAGAAACCAGACACTAAATGTGATTAGAGTTCTAGATACGCATTGCAATTATTAAGAGCGTTTATACCTTACGGCATTTCATACAAACTTTCAAGTCCTTATTTTCCAAATTGACTGAACCGATTTCAATTTAGAGAATTTATAATCAGTCTAATCTAGCTGTAAACTATTTTTCGAAAATGGCTTTTACTAACTTTTTAGATCTATGTATTCTGCTTACGCGTATGAAATTTCATAAAAATGGGTTTGTTAATTTCGGAAAATAAGGACGGTTGTATGAAAAGTCGTAAGGCGTAAGCGCTCTTAATATAAACATAAAATACATATACAAAACCATGTAAATAATGGCATTGTATATACCTACATCCGTCACATATTCAGAACCGAATGATTGAATATGCATAGTAACATTCTAAATAAAACAAAGCCATTTCCACGTATAAAATTAAAGTTGTATTATATGCAAAGTAGTTATAAGCCGGTAACCACTTCCCTTTTCATTCAATTCCATTTAACTAACCAAATACACCGTCATACTGTGGCTGAAATAACCGTGTAGTTGAACGTGGTGAGTAATATCGTGTGTTCTCAGAGTACATTGTATAATCTGATCTGACTCATTTTGACAGGCCATTCACCGGAATATACAAAGGTAATTGAGTCACTAAATGCAATTACCACATTAAAACCAGGAACGGTAACATATGCAATGACAGTTTTACATACTGATTCACGCTATTTACATGCTATAAGGAATGTTTGCTATGACTTCTTGTCCATCATCGATGCTTACACCTTTCTACCTATCTCTGTTTCCTCACATCCATCTTCATCAATCAGTCCAGCCTTTTTCCTTCCATCTTTTTCTTTTTAGCAATATTGTCAACTTATAGGAATGAGTACATTACAGGAAGTCTGAAAGTGGCGCCAGTGACTGAAAAGATGTCTGGCAATCGGTTGTCGTGGTATGGGCATGTGATGCGGAGAAATGAGGAAAATGTCGTGAGGAAAGTTTTGAGTATGAATGTGGATGGGTATAGGGGTAGAGGAAGACCAAAGAAACGATGGATGGACTGTGTGAAGGATGATATGGCAAGAAAGGAGGTATCTCATGAGATGACAAGCAAAAGAGAAGTATGGCAGAAGAAGACAAATAAATTGGGATAAGGGCAAGAGAATGATGATGATGATGATCAACTTATCCTATTCAACCATATATTCGTCCTTCGTTACTGTTACTGTTACCCTATATCATCCCACTGCTGGGCAAAAGCCTCTCCCCATGACTTCCAAATCCTTCGATCCAGGGCCAATGTGGACCACTGGTCGTTAGTTCTGCCCAGGTCGTCCTGCCATCTCCTGCGAGGTTTACCGCGTCGCCTTCTGCCTGTGTCAGGGCTCCACATCGTGGTTATTTTGGCCCACAGCTCGTCGGGCAGATATGGCCAACCCAGTCCCACTTCAGCTTAGCGGCTTTTTGAGCAACGTCAGTTATCTGTGTTTTGGAGCACAGTGTGGTGTATCTTTTTTAATTTCCAAACCCTCTATACCCGATCTTATGTCAAGCTTACCAACCTTCATCAACCAAGCTAGGGATGCGTCCCTGCGTGATATTAGAGACCCAGTTATTGATCTCCTTCGAGGCAATGGCAGGGTCGTGGAAGTTGACAGTCTTCAGTTCAGTCTTGTAGAACTCCTGAGCAATGGCGGCGAACCTCTGGCGTGGTTGGGCATTGTCACCGATGTAGATACGGCTGCCGAGGTTCAAGATGTATTGTGGTGATTCTTTCTGTAAGAGGAGATGGATGCTGTATTAGCTGCAGATTCATAGGTTTAATTTTATTGGATTATTTGCATCGTTGTCTTATTTTTTAATCTCTTGCGATATCAATCGCGATGGTGGGTTTGGATTGGAGACTCCGCTTCTAAAAACATACTTCAGTAAAATGGGTCGTTTGGATCGATGTAGATAAGAACCAGGGGTCACACTCAGTTATGATAGGTAGTATTTGACGGCACGGATGCCGCAGTGGCTAAGCGATTGATAGCTGCGCTGCGTGTCGCGGGTTCGAAACCCGCACGGAACAAATATTTATTTTGTATGGCCTACAATTAGTTGTTCCGGGTCTGGCCGTTTGTGTATGTGAGTTTAAATGTTTGTAATCGCACTCAGGAAACCGGAGAAATTCCTACTGTGGGGCTAAATTGTCATAGTAATGTTTTAACCAAAGATATACCACCGTCATAACATAAAACATAACATAACATCGCGCCTGTTATCCCCGAAGGGATAGGCAGAGGCGTACCTAATAGCACACCCATATATCGCCAGTTATGTCCCAGGGATATAGTGTATATTGCTACCAACCAGGCATCAATCCAGACTTCTAGCGAATTCACAAAGTTGTAAAAAGATTTTGATGGCATGTGGCACATCACTAGCAAGAGGATAGACTAGAGAATTTTTGAGGGAGTTGGAAGATCCCGGTCATTTTATTTTTATTTTTTTATAGCCATGTAAATAGCTGTAACATGGACAGCGTTAATTAAAGTCCGAAACTTTGCGAGTTAATTAAAAAAAAAACTAAGTGGCTAATGTCACTAATTTTGAATTTAAAAGTACTGGAATAAAATACACATCTAAATAAAATTAAAATTTAGAGTCTACGACTACGACGAAATTTGTTGCTGAATGTAAAATTTGGGTATTTTTTTAATAAAACAATAAAAAGTCGATGAAAAAAAATCCACAGGGCATGAGAATTGTCTATGGGGCTGAAAGGATAGCAGGTGACCCCCCCAGTCGACCATTTCAATTTGGCACACGATGCACCCAACACCCTGTATTATGACTTTGTTTTAATTCTAATAATACAACTTTATTTTTATAAATAGCCGCAGATTTACCTCCTAGTACGAGTCAGGAAATAATCGATAATTTGACTAGTCAAGCAATTTTCAACTTTAACTGTTCCTTAGTATAACATCGTCTATAACGTCACTTGTATTTTAGGTGAAGGCTTTCTGGGCAATTTGCAGAGCTTTATGATTGTTAAAGATTCCAAGAAACAGTAAACGTTGACACCGTGTGTGTGAACATTTGCACGTTTTAAACATGACGGTAATCGGTTCCCATGACCAATACGGTAGATGCACCCTAGTTGCACCACCAAACAATTGACAAACGTTTTTTTTAAATGTCATAACGCGACTATTTGCTTATTTAAAAAACCGGCCAAGTGCGAGTCGGACAATAAATAAAAGACGGAAATATTTTTATTATATGATGTAACTAAAAATTTAATGTTTTCGCAATTTTTCCTTTATCTGTGCTATAAGGCGTTGCTTCGTA
This sequence comes from Cerastis rubricosa, assembly GCA_949152445.1. Classification (NCBI taxonomy): domain Eukaryota; kingdom Metazoa; phylum Arthropoda; class Insecta; order Lepidoptera; family Noctuidae; genus Cerastis; species Cerastis rubricosa. Next base: position 11,394,215 of record OX424547.1, read on the forward strand.
CCAAATTTCAAGATTCTGAGTTCACGGGAAGTACCCTGTAGGTTTTGATTCCCTTGCGAATGTCGAAAATTTGTGACGGACTTATCTTTTGTTTGCGTTGGCTTAGAAGTTGGATTTTTTCACAGCTTTATGGGACATTATACTTCAGTATTTGATATAAATTCCAGCTTGATAACTCTACACGCGTTACTGAGAAAAAGGGTCTTGACAGACAGACAGACATACGGACGGACGGACAACAAAGTGAACCTATAAGGGTTCCGTTTTTTCCTTTCAAGGTACGGAACCCTAATAAAAACCTAGTTTTACAGGCAGGAAATTATTCGGGTTTTCAGGTCCAAAATGTTTTTTTTTTTTTTTAGGACAAGCTGTGTCTTGGTATTATTAGTAACCAATTGCGAAACTTTCCTGTTATTGATTCAGGCCGTCTGGTAACCGGCATTTCGTGAGAGACTCTCGGATTTCGGGGAGTACAGGTCTCTGCATTCGGGAATTGTTACAGCAGGTTAGGTAGGCTGTATTCTAACATATAGACGCGGATCGAATCGGTCTTAGAATCATTAGGTTCGGAGTATGCACATCACATCGTCATGGGGGATTTCAACACCAATCTCCTTGCCCATAACTCCCCTCGATCCCGTAAACTCCTACATCTGGTCGAGTCAACTAGTCTGCATGTGTTGCCTCTCCAACCAACGCATCATAACACGTTCGGGGATGATACTTGGCTCGACTTGATTCTCACATCTAATCCTTCCCTAGTCTCCTCACATGGTCAACATGTCGCACCTGGCTTTTCCCATCACGACCTTATTTTCCTGTCTTATGTCCTTAAACCTCCAAAACCCAAACCTACATTTCAGTACAGGCGTGCCTTTGCGCGGATGAATACAGGAAAACTTATTAAGGATGCTTCCAATATTGACTGGACGCCCCTGGAGGAAGCAACATCAGTTGATGAAAAAGTAAGTTTTCTTAATTCGGTTGTAGTCAAGTTGTATGACACCCACGCTCCTGTCAGGAAAGTCAAGCTGAAGCGTCCACCTGCGCCATGGATGAATAATGGAGTTCGGATGGCAATGCGACGAAGGGATCGCGCCTTCCGGAAATATAAAAAGGATCGGTCCGAGGACAATTGGACCCTTTTCAAAACTGCCCGCAATCGTTGTAATCAGATGATACGCAACGCTAAACGCCGCCACATTCTTGATAACATTAGTTCTGCTTCTCCTGCTGATATTTGGAAATTCCTTGGAACTCTAGGTATCGGCAGATCGCGGCATTCAGACCTTCCTAAGGCATTTGGTTTGGACGATCTAAATCGCCATTTCTCCACTGTACCTACTCTTGATAGTCAAACCAAATGTCATACCATTGACTATCTTGCTGGTCTGTCGCGTCCCAATATTTCTCCATTTGTCTTCACCCCAGTCGATCCCGGAGAGATCAAGAAGATAATCCTGTCCATTAAGTCCAAAGCCGTGGGCTGTGATAACATCAGTCGTCACATGATTGTGACGGCTCTTGATCAGCTCCTTCCTGCAATCTCCCATGTCGTTAACTTCTCCCTTTACTCCGGTGTTTTCCCTTCTCTATGGCGGAAAGCCCATGTTCGGCCACTCCCTAAAATTCCTAACCCCACTCTCCTCAGCCACTTTCGACCTATTTCCATCCTTCCCTTTTTATCTAAAGTACTTGAGGCCTGTGTTCACAAGCAATTTTCCCACTTCATCCACCACAACTCTCTTATCAGTCCATTGCAATCCGGGTTCAGGCCTGGCCACAGTACCGTATCAGCCCTTCTTAAAGTGACTGACGATATAAGGCGGGGAATGGAAGACACTAAAGTTTCGGTTTTGGTGTTAATCGATTTTTCGAATGCTTTCAATACCGTCAGTCACGAAGTCCTTTTATCCATCCTCTCCTATCTCATGGTCTCTCCCGAGGTATTGAAATGGTTTTCTTCCTATCTTCAGGGGCGTCAGCAGTCAGTTCTTGCTGGTGACTCTAATTCCAGCTGGTGTGATCTTGATGCTGGCGTCCCTCAAGGCGGTATTTTATCTCCACTTTTGTTCTCTATTTTTATAGATCTCATAACTACCGAGCTTCAGTGTGTGTATCATCTTTACGCTGACGACTTACAGCTCTACTGTCAGGCAAGTGTTGACAGCTTGTCCGATGCAATCGAAAAGCTAAACCGGGATTTACGTTTTGTCAAAAACTGGTCTGATCGTTTCGGGGTGGCGGTTAACCCAACAAAGTGCCAGGCTATTATTGTAGGGAGCCCTCATAGCCTGAGAAGGCTGAATGGCTTAACGGTGCCACCGGTTACCTTTGACGGCACAGTCATTCCGTTTAGTTCTGACGTCAAAGATCTGGGTTTGCATGTTGACACTTGCCTTGACTGGCGTAAGCAGGTCGCGATTGTGAGCAAGAGGGTCACCGGAACGTTGCGGTCGCTCTATCGGCTAAGAAATATTCTACCATCACACATAAAGGTAACGCTTGTACAGTCCCTAATCTTCCCCATAATTGACTATGGTGATGTGTGTTACTACGACCTGAATGCAGATCTCCTCAATAAACTTGACCGACTTCTTAATAACTGCATTCGATTCGTATTTAATCTTCGTAAGTATGACCATGTCTCTGTACATCGGTCACTTTTAAAATGGTTGCCCATCCGGCAGCGCAGAGCGTTGAGAGCTTTGACTACCCTATTTTCTTTTCTTAATAAGCCTACTTCTCCTTCTTATGTGACTACTCATTTTCAATACTTATGCTCGGCGCACAGTAAGAATCTTCGTTCGTCCAATAATCGTCTTCTACGTTGTCCTTCTCACCGCTCTGGTTTTCTCAAATCTTCTTTCTTTGTCCAGGCTGTCTTCCTTTGGAATGCACTCCCTCTGAACGTCAGGTTGGCCAACAGTCGGTTCACATTTAAAGTTAAAGCTCGCGAACATTTACTTAAGAAGCTGGCAGATTCATCTCATAATTAAATTGTTGTTAGTAGTATATGTATGTATTTATGTATTTATCGTTATATTATTTATGTGTTTATCGTTATATTTTATTTGTAAAATATTTTATAACCATTTGTTATGCTGCACCTACTATGTTTTCTCTCTGCATCACCCTAAGGTAGACTGGTAGAAAATGCCCAAGGCATTAAGTCCGCCTTTGTACAGTGTTTTTTATACTTGTGCATAAAGTTTTAATAAATAATAAATAAATAAATAAATATGCATCAATTTACATATTTCCAGTTTATGCTGATGGAGAACCTTCCATTGAATTCAAGCTACTTTATTTAAAAGAAACCAGTGGGTAATGTTAACACCGCCTGCATCCCTATTTTAATTAAGTATGACAAACCAATTTTCCCAACAAATAGGCACCTAACAAATTTGCACAAAAAAAAAATATAAGAATTTCTTAAATTTATTCATTATTATTACGAGAAATTGATTCAATTCCAGGCTTTGTTTTTCTGACTCATGTGTATTTTGATTGTACCCAGTAGTAGTGCAAGAAATTATAACTTGGGAATTTTCAATGTCGTCAAAGCTAAAGCAAAATATCGGAAGTTATTCATTCATCATCATCATCATTTCAGCCAAAAGACGTCCACTGCTGGACATAGGCCTCCCCCAAGAAGGGGCGGTTTTGCCATAATCGCCACGCTTGGCAGGCGGGTTGGCGATCGCAGTACGGTTGTTACAAAAGCACAGAGAACGCTGCTGCTTATTCTCTGCTAAGTCCCTTAGTCGCCTCTTACGACACCCACGGGGAGATATGGGATGGTGCTATTCTTTACGTCCGACACCATACAAAACCAGTCATTAGCTTTATGAATAAGACCTAGATTGCTAGTCCCTTCACGGCTTTTCTCATTATTGTCATCTAAACTAAAAAAAAAGATTTAATTTTTGATTTAAAAAGATTTGATTGTTTGTATGTTTGTTTGCATTGAATAGGCTCCGAAACTACTGGTCCGATTAGAAAAATTATTTCAGTGGTATAGAGCCCATTTATTGAGGAAGGCTATAGGCTATATATCATCACGCTACAACCAATAGGAGTGGAGCAGCAATGAAACATGTTGCGAATACGGGGAAAATGTGACGCAAACGAAGTTGCGCCGGCCAGTTTTTAACCCCCGACCAAAAAAGAGGGGTGTTATAAGTTTGACGTGTGTATCTGTGTATCTGTGTATCTGTGTATCTGTGTATCTGTGTATCTGTGTATCTGTGTGTCTGTCTGTGGCATCGTAGCTCCTAAACGGATGAACCGATTTGGATAAAAGTGGTGTCGTTTGAAAGGTATTTTAATCGAGAGTGTTCTTAGCTATGTTTCATGAAAATCTGCTCAGCCGTTTGAAGATCATCACCTCTTTTCTAGTTGATGTAGGGATTTAAAAAAAATCACATTTAGTCTATTTGAAATTTGAAATGTTGTCGCTTGTCACCATTGTCACTTGGCATTGCTGAGGGGGGGGGGGGGTGCACCCCCTCCCCCCAAAATTTATATTTTGTTTAATTTATATCTTTCCTTGGTTTCGTTAACCAGGAGTAGGACAGTCAAGGCTAGGAAAAAATAAAATAAGTTTAAAAAGCATGAAAAAAAATTAAATTAAAAATTTAAAAAACCCCCGACACAAAAAAACCTCTAAAAAGCCAAAAATAAATTAATCCAAGCGTCGTAGCGTCGGGGGACCGCTAAGAAGACCGCTTAGTACAAGCACAGAACAAAGCGGACCCCCGACGCTACGACGCTTGGATTAATTTATTTTTGGCTTTTTAGAGGTTTTTTTGTGTCGGGGGTTTTTTAAATTTTTAATTTAATTTTTGTACATAAATACCTCGATGATGCTTCATGTGAACAAATAAAACGTGATTGATTACATCAAATTTTACAATATTACAGTTGTAATATCTATAATCGATGTATCTACAATTACTTACGTTCTACATAATTACTTCAAAAGATTTTTTCTTAGGTAGGCACATATCATTTTGGTCATTTAGTAAGACCTAGCTTAGTTCTCTAGCATGATTTATATGGCTAGGTACATCCATTATATTATTTTCATGGCTAGGTACATCCATTATATTATTTTCATGGCTAGGTACATCCATAGTATTTTACTAGCTGTGCCCGCAACTTTGTCCGCGTGGAATTTAACAAAAAAAATATTTAGTTTATTTTATTACGTTTTTGCTTTTTTATTTTATAATAATTTTAGTTAGTTTTCTAAAATAGAAGTAGCTTAAGTTACTCCTTATTACATCAGCTATCTGCCAGTGGAAGTCGCGTCACAATCGGTCCAGCCGTTCCAGAGATTAGCCGGAACAAACAGACAGACAGACAAAAACTGTAATAAATGTTGTTTTGGTATATGCACCGAATAAACATTCAAATGAATGTAGCAAAAAGCGGTTATTTTAATACTACAAACAGACACATCAATTTTATATAGTTATATAGATTTTCATGGCTAGGTACCTCCATAGTATTTAATTTTCACGAACAACGCACGACGACCAATCAAGCTATGCAAAATTAAATTAAACTGATGTCTCATTGTGTGGCAAGCTCATACAAAAGCGAGGCCATGACAGCTTTGTTTTTTTTTCTTCTTTTTACGTTTGGTAATTCGTCAAATGACCGCTCCTGCTTTGGGCGGAGCGGAAGGGAGTGTCAGACTTGTACTGACTAAAACCCATCACTGTTCCTTCTTAGGTCTTTGTCTTCCAAGGCCATGGTATCTCTTTCGAACAGTCCCGCAGCCCTGGCAGGGAAATACATGACGTGTCGCCGTGTGAACGTACCCAAAGCCTGCCTTCCGCCTTCTTTTTTTTTGCCTTTTTTTTCGGCTTTTTTTGCCTTCTTTCTTTTTTTTCTGCCTGTCTTTGTGTGCCTTACACAATAATAATGAAATTAGTTTTGAAATTAGTACAAGAGAACTATTAACTTTATCTTGGAAAACTATTGAGCCGACTTGTTCCAATTAGGTACTACGCTTGCTTGATAATTGCAACACACGTGTTGGTGATTAAAAATGTTAAATTAAATATTAAGTAACTAAATTGATAAACATTGTGTGAATTGCTGTCTCGTTGGTCTAGCAGAGAGAGCAGCGGTGGCCCAGTGGTGGCAGCCCCAACTTACGAGCAGTAAGCCGTGGGTTCGAACCCAGCCACGCGCATTACTTTGTGTAGTTTATTTCATTACCGCTGCCCTAAAAAACGGTAAAGGAAAACATCGTGAGGAAACCGGAATGTCCTAGAACTAAAAATTCGTAGACATGTGACATCTACCAACCCGCACTTTGTCCGCGTATTGGATTACAGCCCACTCCCTCTCATAGAGAGGAGGCCTGTGTACCAGCAGTGGGAAGATTATAGGCTGATGATGATGATGATGATGGTCTAGTAGTAGCAAGTGCGGCTGCTGGAGCATGAGATCCTGGGTTCGAAACCCGGGTCGGGCAAAGTGATATTTTGTGGGTTTATTTTCCATCAGGAATTTTTCAGTGGCAGCTACGGAGTCTAGACTTGTGCCCGGATGATGGCATTAGGCTCGCTCTCTACGAGTCTACAACATGTGACTTATGGGCCTACCACACGCACAAGCTTTACGACAGTTCTGTCTGTGCAAGCCGGTTTGTACACGGAACACCGTGACAGTTTTACCTACCGCACGCACGGTGTTTCGTGTACAAACCGGCTTGCGCAGGCAGAATTGTGGTGAAGCTTGTGCGTGTGGTAGGCCCATTAAACATTACTGACGCAATGTGGGTGTACTATTAAGAACATCTCTGCCTAACCCTTCGGGGATGACATACATACGTGATGTTATGGGTGTCAATTGCTTACACAGTACACAAATATCAACGAAATCACACCTTTAGTGGCTCTTAAAGCCAAATATCAAGCTACCAAGATAGGCAAGGTTTTTCCATGTATAAAATTACCTCACATCCGACTTGACATCGTTCGCGTGGAAATTTTGAAGTGTATGAGTGAGCAGTAGGAGAGAAGCCTGTTTGTCCTTCACCAGAACATAATCTATCACTACGCCAAATTTCATTATGATCCGATCAGCCGTTTAGTCTTGAAAAGGTAACAAACAAACAGGTGGCCTACCATGACGTCTTAAAACATTATTGTTTTACACCTTTTCCAGTGTGGGAGAGAGATGGCGATAAAAAATCTTGTATAGCTCCGTCTCTATCCCACACTGGACTAAGAGTAAAACAATACTGCTTTAAGACGTCATGGTAGGCCAGCAGATCAGACGTAATCCAATAAATTATGTTGTCCAAATACCTCGATATCGATATATGTAATATTATTTATATATATTAATAGAGCAATGAACTCAAGGTTAATGACATAGGACACAAGTCATTATAACTAAAGTGAAAAGCGTGTTTCTAGTCTCCCCCGCCCCCCGACCCTCGCTCGAGCCAGCCTGCGATGCTGAGCCTGTAGTTTTTTTTTTTTTAATCAGCCAAAAACTAATTATATCGAGGAGATCCAGCCTGTCCCTTTGCTTCCGCCATCGACGTCGTAAGCCGAGCCTCGTAACCCGCAGGGGCTGCCATTAGCGTGTAGTCGCTGCGTTGTAAGTTTTCTGCCCCTGACTGGCTATAAACTCAAGGCGGGCATGATAATCCGGTTAAGCAGAAGCCAGACTCAATGGTTGACCTGCGAGATGCCAGCAACAAAAACACAAAAAAAGTGTTTCTAGCAAGTACCAATTGATCTTCAACATATGTTGGGGTCGGCTTCCAGTCTAACCGGCAGCCTGTAACCTGCAGCTGAACACTAGTATATTTTATGAAGCGACTGGCTCTCTGACCACTTTCGACTTTTTATACAGGGTGTAAAAAGACTTATTACTTAGCCATCAACTTCGCGGTCTGTAGATAAATACGTTACTTTGAACACAAACTATTGCTAGGAAACGACTCTATTTTGGCGTGAAAAACCTGGTTTTTACGGTAGTGCGAAATGTAACACACACAAATTATGCTTTTCGATACATATGCAATTGCACAGGAGTCGTGGGGGTCTGGAATGTTAAGTAATAACATTTAAAACTTATTTAACTCTGTAACCGGATGCCAAGTTTATTCAAGTACAAAAAAAAAACGTCATAAGGGCGGGGAGAACAAGATGGGAGAAGCAGACCCTTGGCTTCGCTAAGTGACTTTTTACTCCTATTTTTATGTATACCTACCTAAGTCAGTTGACTAACCTGCAAAGATTCAATGATAGTAGCGAACTTCCTCCTGACTAGATTCCTGTCTAGGTCGAAGCCGAGGACGGACGAGAGCTCGTTCTGGGTGACTCCTGTGGCCGCTTCTGCGAGGATGGCCAGCGCCAGTTTCAGCCCCAGAGGCGATAGCAGGAAGTTCTGGTCTGAGGATGCTGCTACGCGCTGAAAGAACAAGATGGTGTGTTAGTTTACAACAGGTAACTGATATTTTTGTTAATGAATTTAAAAAAATTAACAAGGTGTAAACGGGCCCTTCACTAAACTCGCGCACGAAGGGTTCCGTACCATTTTTTTATAAAAACGCGCAAAAAAAACACTTTTTTGTATGGGAGCCCCCCATAAATACACTCTTTTGCAAAAAAAAACGGGCACCTAAGGAAATTTATGTTCTAAGGTCGATTTGAGTTAATTAAATGAAATTTAATTGTTTGACGTACTCTGTATACTTATAATCGTGTAAATTAGAACGCGTGAAGTGAATTTTGGCAATTGTAAAAAAAAACGATTTATTTATTAAAACCGATGTACACGGCCAAACAATAAGAAGTGGTCGGCAATAAAGACAAGAAGATTTTTTAACTTTTTCAATTAAATAAAGTTACAAATGTAAAAACATAATAACGAGTGTGACCTCCTCTTGCCAAAATCTCAGCTTGAATCCGTTTTGAGGAATACGTTCCTACTCTTCTGCAATGACTCTTTTTAGCTCCCTGATTTTTTGTGGGGCAGCTTGAACTGATCGTACCCGTCTCCTTAGAACATCCCAGACATGTTGGATCGAGGTCAGGACTTCGAGCTGGACAATCTAAACGACGAATCCCAACTTCGTGTACGCTTCCACGTCGCCAGAAAGGTGCGGGCGAGCATTGGCGTCCATAAAAATGGAATCTTCCCCAAGTGCAGTCAATGCCGGTTGTGTACCGGTGTTATGTACCGGTGTGCATTTAATGTTCCATTTTCTATGAAAACTAACTCCGTACGCTGCGTCGAATTAATTACTACCCAAAACATAACGGAGCTTCCGCCATAAGGAGTGATTTCTTCGAAACACACTTCCGCATAGCGTTCCCGTGGTCTTCGCAGCACTCGCCGGCGTCGGTCCTCTCCGCACAAAGAGATTATAGCCTCATCAGAAAACAATACTTTATTCCAGTCCTCCAGAGTCCATGAAGCACAGTTTCGAGCAACACGGTGCTCACGAAGTAATTTAGAGCCCCGAGCCGGGCGGTAACTCCTGATATTGCCAGGTACAAGCCTCCTCCTGACCGTCCACAAGCTAACTTCAACTCCTCTTACTTCTTCAGGTCCACACTTGACGCTTTACGATTCCGCAACGCCTGACTCACCAAAAACCGGTCATCTCTTGGTTCTGTGCATCGTTTTCTTCCCGAACCGGGTCTTCTTTTGACCGAAGCGGTCCCTCGATACCGTTGCCAAGTCCGCTGGACAGTTGAACAACTCACATTTAACCACTGAGGCACGTAAGTTTGCGAACAACCTTTTTCAAGTAGGGCTATAATTTTACATTCATATCAAAAAGTGGTATTTAATGTAAAAAGAAAGATTAAATTGTTTAATTTGCAGAAAATTTCCATAGAGTTTTAAAATTTTAATAATCAGTAAAAATATCGTTTCAGCAATTCGCGCCATTAATAAAGCAATTTTAAAATAATTTAAAATAATGAATATTTTTCTTTAAAATTTCAGAATTTAAATTTGGAACGTAAAGAATCATGCCAGGATGCTTCAAATGGCATGCCAATACATTGTCAAATTAATAAAACCTCTTTCTTGTTCTTCTTCATCGAAGTAGAAAAAAAAATCTAAAGTGTCCGTTTTTTTTTTGCAAAAGAGTTTATTTATTTTATTCTGTTTTTAGTATTTGTTGTTATAGCGACAAAAGAAATACAAAATCCATAGAAATTTCAACTGGCTAACTATCACGGTTCATGAGATACTTAGCCTGGTGACAGACGGACAGACAGACGGACGGACAGCGAAGTCTCAGTAATAGGGTCCCATTTGCCCCTTTGGGTACGGAACCCTAAAAATGACGGGGAGAACAAGTGCCTGTCGGCTTCGTTAAGGAGTCTTTTACACCCATTATAAAGTTAAGTATTTAATTTTATCAGAGCTGAAGGTGGGTTCTCACTTCGGTCTATGCAATTTTTTTTTGGATGCCCACATTGTCTTCGTGTCCCACATCTGGGCAAGTATCACCTTCATACTGCATTTAACCATACTATCCAATACATATTTATCATTAATATTTTATATCTCCATACATTTTATTAGAATTCATTTACATACTAAAACTGTGAAGGCTTGATGCTTCATGAGTATAACTATGCCTTTCGGCTTCTACATTGCGGTTTTCATTTATTTATTTGTTAATTATATAACTATTGGATTTACCCATCTTGATCTTAATCTGAACATCCGAAGGGTATTCAAACCTTAGTTATCGACAAATATGGTTTTCCATATTAAGTCTTATAACATCATTAGGTTTTTCCCGAGGTGATTAAAATTTTATAGACCGCAGAACTTATATGTTGAACATTTAATTAAATAGATATATACAATTACGCGGATGTTTCTGCGTGAAACTATATGAATTTATACCCATACCACGATAACCGATTACCACACATCTTTTCAGTCACCGGTGCCACTTTCAGACTTCCTCTTATGTACTTACTTCATAATCTATCCAATCGCGTAACTCCATCACAACCATCTGCGAATGCCTTTCATTCATCCCTTTTGTAGCCCAACATTCTGGTCTATACAAGACTGCTGTCTTGTATAGACCAGAATGTTGGGCTGAATGGTTTGACCTGCTGGTCTAACCATTTTTTTAAAAATCTTCACCATAAGTTTAAGGTGAATGTGAGAGTCGCAGATAGTTCCCGTGACCTGCCGCTATTAAATCCATCCAATGTTTATTCTGTGCTTAACACTACAATCTATTTCGCCACCGCTTTGCACGAGTGAACCGAGATACCGTAGTCGGAGCAGACAGGAAGAAACGCGCCATCTAATAACTTAAGTAACTTTTTAAAATATTTTTAATATTCACAAAAACAACGTCTAAAAAATAACCGAACTACGTAGGCTATCTGAAGACAGTACGTGTAATCAAACTCCTTAAAATAAACAAAAGTCTCACCTTAGTCAGCGTCCAGTCGAATTTATCATAATCAGCAGGCGCTGGGTTGAAAATATCCGCATCCCAGTAGTCCGGGTCAACCAGGGTGCCATCTGACGCAGGAGTCACCGCCGAGGCTTGGATGTTAGAGTCAGCCGCCAGAGAGATTCGTCGCGAGTTGTAGTCACCGAACACGTCATGTAGGACTTTGGAATCGATAGCTAGGTCTGATGATGCGCATATCGCGATACATGCTGTGGACAAATTGATTATCACTCAGTAATCGTTTGTGAGTATAAATAAAGTTTTATTATTATTAATAATTATTTATTTATCAAAACAAGGTTTACACAAATCTTTACTTAAGAACTATGCCCCACAAAACCGTTTTCAGGGTTTGTCTGTGGGAACGGAACAAACAGTATAAATGTTTAAGGAAAATGTTAATTGTGCGCACACTTAATTAATACTAATATTATTACCTAAACTAATAAAGACTAACTACCTTTATACGTAGTATGTTATTTTTAAGGAGGATGGAATGTACAGCAGTTGACGCTGGCCATTCAAATTCGCCTATGGTGCTGCAACGCCCAATTATGCCTTCTGCATTGTCGGGGTTGAGCGGATTCTCGAAACATGGGCTCCTTAGAAACATACATAATAAGCCACTAAAATGGTGTGGCACAAAAACATTCACACTTTCCTGCAATCATCCCAAGCAACGCCTCGTATTTAGTGAAATTTTCATAGTATCAGATCATTCGTACGATTTAATGTTTAGTCCAGGCCATATTAGACTACGTAGCCACAACCGTATAGCTATGTCATAAATGTCACTGACCTAAATGCATACAGCATGACTGATGACTGTATTTACTACACACATGCGTTTAAATAAATCAGCTGTAAAAGTACGGCTTTTCCCATTGGGGAAAACCACTTATTAACCGAGCAAGTGATTTTATTGACGTGCTAAATATACCGTGCAGTTACAAGAAGCTACATACGTGGATAGAGTTTTACTATTAGTGCATAGTGACAGATTTTTGTTTTTTTTTCAATCCGGTTGGTGTGTGGATGGGTGACCACCCATTACCCAAGTTTCATATATATACATTCCGTGCCTCGGAACGCACGTTATGCCGTTGGTCCCGGCTGTCATTTGTAGTTCTTTTACAGTCGGTACAGGTAGTCAGTGGCCCGAAAGTCTGACAGTCGACTGACTGTCAGACTTTCGGGCCACTGACTACTGACTGGCTAATACAATACCCCTTGTAAGACTTTACAAAAAAAAAAGTAAAACACTAGTATTCAGCTGCATCCGGTTAGCCTAGAAGTGGAAGCTGACATAGGTGGGAAATAGTCTAGCAGATAATTTTCTAGTCCAAGGCACACTAATATATATAGTGGCGATAAGTCCCCTCTTTGAGGAGTGGCTGGAGAGGCACCACGGCGCCCTCACCTTCCGCCTGACGCAGGTCCTCACCGGACACGGTTGTTTCGGGAGGTTCCTGCACCGAATCGGGCGGGAGGAAACGCCCGGGTGTTACCACTGCGAGGATCGGCCGGAGGACACGGTGGAGCACACTGTGGAGCTCTGCCCTGCTTGGGCTGAACACCGCCGTGTCCTCGTAGCGGCGATTGGCGGCGGCGACCTCTCGCGTCCGGCCCTGGTTCAATCCATGGTCCGGAGCGAGAGGGAATGGGAAGCCGTCGCCTCCTTCTGCGAAGCAGTCATGCTAGCGAAGGAGGTGGCGGAACGTGAGAGGGAGAGAACCTCACGTCCCAGCCACCGCGGGAGACGCCCCGGGCGTCGGGGGGCAACCAGTGGCCCCCGGCCACCGTAGGCGCGGGCCTGTGGACGGTGAGTAATGGGCTAGCTCACCGTCCGTCCGTCTTATGACGACAGACCGTGCCGACGGCGCGTTAGTGTTCCACGCGTGCCTCAAGGAGATGTCAGCAAATCGGAAATGGTCCGAGAGGGCCGATGCCTGCCAGGGCTGCGGGTTGTTCGAAAGAGATACCGTGGCCCTGGAACGCAAAGGGCTAGGAAGGAACATGGATGGGTTTTAGTCAGTCAAGTCTGACACTCCCTTCCGCTCCGCCCAGAGCGGGAGAAGTCATTTGATGATTTCCCAACCTAAAAAAAAAAAAGGCTCACTAATATCCACGGTAAACGGTAACGGTACGGTATGTTTGGTAAATGGACCACTCCCTCGCCACTGTAGATTCTGGCTGACAGAAATTGAAGTGGTTTGGGAAAAGAGTGACGGGCTTGTCTTAAGAAAAAATGGACCAATCTCTTTAACAAAGAAGAGGTACCAGCAGTGGATGATTAATGATTATACATATGCTACTGCAAGACTACTGAGAGCAGCGGTGGCCCAGTGGTGGCAGCCCCGACTTACGAGCAGTAAGCCGTGAGTTCGAACCCAGGCAGGCGCATTACTTTGTGTCACTTTTTTCATCACCGCTGCCCTCAAAAACGGTGAAGGAAAACATCGTGAGGAAACCGGCATCTAAAAATTCGAAGACATGTGACATCTACCAACCCGCACTGGTGGAGGATTACAGCCCACTCCCCAGAGAGGAGGCCTGTGTCCCAGCAGTGGGAACATTATAGGCTGATGATGATGAAGACTGCAAGCTAAAGGCCTTATTTTCCACTGGTGTTGGTTTACTGCCATCTGAGGCTACTTTAGAAATGTATCCAGTTCATCAAATAGTCTCATTCTGGGCTTCGTCATCATCATCATACAAGCGAACAGACGTCCACTGCTGAACATAGGCCTCCCCTAAGTGTCAAATAGACCTGTCCTGTGGATTCCTACGGCCTTCACAAGGTCAACAGGCCATTTTGGGCTGGCCCTGTAATTATTCAAATGTTTTTGCTGATTACCCACTACCGGTAAAACACACTTATAATTCTCGTTAATATTCGGTTCGTTTTCCTTATTATTACCAATTTTCTTAGTTGTCAGGGGCTTCACCTAGTCCGCTGTCAAATCTACGTAGGAATTCTAAGCTGGGGTTTAATTTCACGGACGAATAGGTAACGATCTCGAATGAAATAGATAATCTATGAATAATAAAATTTTATTCTGTTTTTAGTATTTGATGTTGTAGCAGCAACCGAAATACATAATCTGTAGAAATTTCAACTGGCTAACTATCACGGTTCATGAGATACAGCCTGGTGACAGACGGACGGACGGACGGACGGACATCGAAGTCTCAGTAATAGGGTCCCGTTTGACCCATTGGGTACGGAACCTTTAAAACTAGGTGCGAAACTTGAACCTCAGCCATAGATACAGCTGTGGTACAACTTTCGAAAGTAAATCTTTCAGCTCTCTCATTCTAGGTCATCTACCTATCTCGCTTCGATTTATCGCTTCACCGGTGCGTTGTGTCCCCTTACCTCGCCTGACATAGCCATCACATGGGCAAATATAGCTGGGTTAGCTACTAAAGCAGGATCGTATAGGTTCAAGATCAGGCCATCATTCTTATTGGTTGATAGTAAATCAATTAACCGTGCAGTGTGTTCATTACGATATGTTGTTACGTTTACCAACAGACCTACATCTGCGGTATCGTTCACATGCTATCCAGCTGACCCGTCGATAACCTGTCATATTAGTCGTGCATTACAAGCTAATAATCTTTCTCTTCAATATTTATATTGTGAATACGAACGCTCGTTGAGCCAGATTTTGATCTACGCATTTGAAAACAAACAATACTCTAGGGTCTATGCCGAGGTTGTATCACAGAAATGAGTTCCGCACACATGCCTTACAAATAGAAGCAGGTGGCGTTCTGCTGTTTCGACCTACACGCATGTAAAAGGATTGTGTGACTTACAGAATTAGATGGAGTCGACCCCTACATATTTTGGAAAAAGGCTAAGCAGATGATGTATTGCTACTATACCTATCTATGTATCTCAGTAGGGCTTCTGTATATCGCCGTTTGAAGCAAATAATAAAGAAGTTCGGCGAAGCTTATTAAAGGAGTTTCAAAAGAACAAACGTATAGGACCCATCAGTTGGGCGGACTGACAACACGAAAAACTCAGCATGGGAAAGTACTTAATGCGTAAGTCGAAAAACGAAATAAAAAAGCAGAAAACCCAGTTAAGGATCTTTTCAATCTGAAATAAGTACTAGATTCATTAACAGCAGACGCTATTACTTTTGTACACGGAATTTTAATTATTTGTCCATATAAGAAGATAAACAAAACCGCAAACACGTTTCTTGAGGTTTCTATTGTCTAACTTAATTGATTTACCATTAATGTACAATTACGATGTGATTAACTTCCACGTCGTGTTTTAAGGATGACGTTGGAATTTCAAACAAAACATATTACTTAGAATCAAAATTATTGTTGTACGAATTCCGGTCAAGTCTATCTTGAATTTCCAAAAGCACTTGGTGAGATCCCAATTAAGTCTTGGCAAACCGGTAAATCGCTATCCCCAAATTACGTTAGGTCTTGGCAAACCCTTATAGGCGTACGCATATCAATGGCGAAATTATACAGACTTGATAGAATAGTATTGGCTCACAATATGTTGGATGACGACCCGATGAAGGTCATAGGAATCAGCAGGACGCGAAAAGCGTAGATTATGCCGTATCGACTACTTATGTGACTGACAGAACCCAGTCACTGTGTTTAACGATAGTATTTCTATGGTATGATAGTTTTTTAGGGGTATGAGGAACAGGGTGTTAAGTTCCTCGATACTCCTTAGAAAAGGGAGGATCCTCCGACCAGACAGGTGTTATGACAGGTGTTGTTGTGTTCTCTATATACTCTTAAGTCGATGTAAACTTTTCTTGCGAGATGTAGGAAGTTGATGTTATTTCTTCCGTCGTATCATAGATGGCGCTGTAGTACTTTTTGTAGTAAGGTGCTTTTTGTCGGGCGCTACAGTTTGTTATGCTTTCGGGCTTGTGACTCATTTTCTTGTCCTTATCCCAATTCAATTGGGGTCGGTGCAGCATCTCTTCTTCTTCCATACTTAGAGAAGTATTACTCGTCATCTCATCAGACACATCCTTTCTTACCATATCATCTTCACACAGTTCATCCATCGTTTCTTTGGTCTTCCTTTCGGGCTTCTGACCAATCATAACTATAGGTACTGTCAGAAATCTACAAATGCCCGTCGACACCAATGGCTGTTTTGTTTTTAGCCACGAGACATTCTTTAGCTAATGATATCATAAATTATGAAAATATTTATAGGCAATTTATGCTAAAACCTGCCAAACTAGTATGGAACAGGTTCCGAAAAACTTGAATATACTTGTGTGTTTTGCAAAATGATGCGAAACTTTTGGTTTTCCCCATTAAGTACTTAAAAGCGAAGTATTCGTGTCTAGAATTTTGATCAGACAGCTATCTGCGAAAGTCCACAATGAGTATAAATGTCAACTTTGGATACTTTTATTTAAATGTGGAGATATCCATTTTAAGCCAACTTTTTAGGGGCTTGTACACAAAACTACGATGTGATGTCGCATCGCAAAAACTAAGAGCTCAAACAGTACAAAAACAGTTACAGTTTCTGCGTTGCAAATTCGCATCGCGCCGATTCGCAGTTTTGTGTACAAGTCCTAATTTGTAGGTAATTTTCCTTCTCCTAGGTATGTCATGCTCCCAAACAAACATTGTTCAGCTTCGATATACTTTTTAGGGTTCCGTACCCAAAGGGTCAAACGGGACCCTATTACTGAGACTTCGCTGTCCGTCCGTCCGTCCGTCCGTCCGTCCGTCTGTCACCAGGCTGTATCTCATGAACCGTGATAGTTAGCCAGTTGAAATTTTCACAGATTATGTATTTCTGTTGATGCTATAACAACAAATACTAAAAACAGAATAAAATAAATATTCAAAGGGGGCTCCCATACAAAAAAGTGATTATTTTCCTCGTTTTTTATAAATAATGGTACGGAACCCTTCGTGCGCGAGTCCGACTCGCACTTGGCCGGTTTTTTTTAGTTCTAAATTCCCTCACGGAGCGTTGTTTAGTTTCAATAGATTATCGATGGTAACGGGATGACGATGCCGCATGGTCAGGGTTACTGATCTCTGCAAATTTTAGCTAACTACTCTGCAGGTCTTCAGCATTGTCTTCCACTCTTTTTCTTTCTATCACCAACAACATTCTTTTTCCTGTATTATGTTACTTTCTCAATTCTCGGACTAATTTCTCCTCTCTTTATCATGAGTTCCAGATTGTTCCGTTTTGCCTAAGAGTGGATTGGAAGTCTGGTGCCATCGGTGCCTAGGTCAACAACTCCATTGTTATTTTTTAGTTAATCTTTTTCAATCTTAAAACGAAGTACCTAGTTACGTTTCCGGGTTGCTATACATTTTTATCAAACTATCTTTAGCACAGCTTCCAAATCTTTCTCACTGTTTTCAGTTGTTTCTTACAAATCTAGGTAGGTAGACAGAAAAAGAGTTCTAGGGGTACTGATCTCGATTTTAGGCAGCTTCTTTGGACACAAAAAAGTTGGGACAGTAGGAAATTCAAGTAAACTCGTCTTATATACTTAAATAATGTAGTCTATACTCGATCCTGTCTGTCGCATCTGCGAATCATCTATCTGACATAAACTTGCAAAAAACAAAGTTGTTGAAACTACCCATAGTATGTACGTACATAATACAATCAATAACGATGACCTTATACCATTTTAAAGGGTAAACAATGTTATTTTACGCGAACAAATGCGAGAACCGGTAATGTATTAGCATTCTACACAAATATATGGGGTCTCTATAATAAAGTAAACAATCATGATCAAACCAACTTACCAGAAAAAAACACTAAAATTTTCGAAGCCATCGCGATCAGTGTTTAAGTACGAGGAAAACCACAAATTACAGAAAAAAAAACCTTAAGGTCAAGGTGCAAATAATGCGGAGTTTACGTTGAGACCATTTGACTATTATTACTACAACTAGATGCACTCACATTTATTTAATGCTCATTATCGCAACGCGAGTTCACCAGTGGGAGCGCAAACCGCGACTAAATGCTGACCGCACGGCTTCAAGAGGAAGGTTTCATTATATTTCTGACATTGCAACCGGTTTATCAACGTGCGACGTCAAATACATAAGGTCCAACGCTCGTATATAATCAGCCGATGTTTGTTTTTAATATGCCTTTTTGTATTTACTTCTCTGGGTATAAATATCTGGCACTAATTCCCTTGGTAAGCGAAAACAAGATTGGTTGCAGAAATTCTATAAGCAGTTGGAATTTTAGAATGATTCAGATCAGTAAACAGTTTTGGCAATCAATTTATAGTACCGAGATTCTGTAAAAGGTTATATACCTAGCATACATCCTAGTGAGTCATATTTTTTTGGTTCTTTTAACGCCATCGTCGACAAAGTCCAATCTAATTTGCCTGTCGTCAAATACAAATATAATGGAAAAGCAGTTCTATCGTGCGGTGATTAGATAATGAATTTGTTTGTTTATTGTGATGATTGTTATTGTTTCTTCGCACGACTTTTCTTGATGTGTGAATTGCCAAACTTAAGTGGCAGTGGGCAGGGCACATTGCTCGCAGAACGGATGGCCGATGGGGCCGAAAGAAAAGTTCTGGAATGGCGACCGCGAACCGTAAGACGATGCGTTGGAAGGCCTCCCACTAGGTGGACCGATGACCTGGTGAAGGTTGCGGGGAGCCGCTGGATTCGAGTCGCACGGGACCGGTCAATGTGGCGAAACTTTGAGGAAGCCTAATGTCCAGCAGTGGACGTCTTTCGGCTGAAATGATGATGATGATGATGATGACTTTTCTTGAAACGGTCAATCCATGGGATAATCGACTAGATTCAGTAGCAAACGGGGTTTTTTATATATCAATGAGCAAACGTAACAGAATCTTCGGCCACCGTAAAAGGCGGCTTACATTCGGTCAGGAGTTGGTCGGATGAGGTAGAACCATGAGGTTTTCCAGGACTCTATAAAATTGTTTAGCAGTGAATGTTTACGAAATGTCCAGAAAATTAACTTCTGTTTGTCATTAGCGTTAGACAGGACGAGCTCGTGGCTAAATAATAACAGCCGCACGGGTCGATCTTTAAGGTTAAGCCGTGCTTGACGAGGTCGGTCCGTGGATGGGTGACCATAATTACATGCCGAGTTTCCTCCGTGCCTCGGAAAGTATGTTAAGCCGTTGGTCTCGGCAGTCATTTATAGATCTTTGACAGTCATTACGTTAGTCAGAAGCCGAAAGTCTGACATCCAATCTTACCGAGGGGTTTCTTATTACCCAGTTACTGGGTTGTGGAGGTCAGAAAGGCAGTCGCTTCATGTAAAATAATAATAAAATAATAAATCTTTATTCAGAACCAAAAATGGGTCAAATGCAAAAATAATCTTAATTAAACAATGTAGGTCACAAAATGTTCAATGCCTGTACTAGGATAATCCTGTATCACAGGCGGAAGGAGCTCATACAATATATCAAATGAGAAACATTAAAAAAATAAACTGGTACTCAGCCGCATACGGTTAGAAGCCGACCCCAACTAAGTTTGGGAAAAGGCTAGGCAGATAATATGTAATTAGCATAACACAATACGGTTGATCAACTTAAGTAGGTATTCTTCATCATGCCAAAGTGCTTGGGATTATGATTTTGACTTAGGGGGTAAGCGTCAGGGTAGAACGAGAAATTCTCTTACGTTTAGGTTTAATATACTTTATTCTCAAAAAAGACAAAAGAGCCACTTACATGAGAACATAATATGATAACATAATGTAATAAACTTATTCTAGGTAACGGTCACTATTACAAAACAATGTGAAGTCTTAAAATTATTTAGTTTTTAAATCGGTTTAGGATACACGTTCAACGGTTTTATTCTCAACTAGTAGGCTAGTAACATTTGTTATGTGCTTTCAATAATATAGTTTGATAGTTTTGATTTATTACTTTTTTGTTATTACCAAATCATTGTAAGGTTTTATGTATAGATTACCCTGGCTACCACCCTAAATGTGCTGAAATACCTACCTAAGTGTATTTAGTTTTTATCTGACAAGTAAAAGGTTAAGCTTCATTCCAATCCACTTTGGTGTCAGGAAACCCCAGAGCCTAGGCATAGTCGAGTTATGGGACAGGTATGCAGGTACCTATCGGTCGTGACCTGACGACGCGACTAGTATTGCTTTTATTATGTTAAAATTTATGTGGCAGTTGCAGTTGCAGTACTAGTTTGCAGTTAGCGAAACTGACTTTTGACCTTTGACTATGTGTATTTTAGATTCTTCTTCAAGCTACATGCGATAAGGTAAATCCCCCATACTCAGAAGCAATCTAACGTCATTGCAAATTTAAATATTACAATAATGCCAAATTAACGATTCATTCAGCATGGAGACTAGAAATTTCAACAGTAAAATCAAATTGAAGCATTCATTTAGGTGTACTCGTACTTAGTTTTAGCGAAAACAGCCATTAGAGTATGTATTAGAGCATGTATCTAATCTAACACGAGTTATTCAGCCCAAACCGGACCATAAGTTATTTTTTCTTCTCCTTCGAAGAGTTATTGTCCTGCTTCGTTAATCTAATGGTGGCAAGGTTACTCTGCCAACATGAGGTCCAGGGTTCAATTTCCAGTTGTGGCCTCGTTTTTGAGTTTTTTCATCAGGAATTTCGGCAATTGATGGCAATAGGCTCGTCAAGGGACGGTGTAATGTTGGAGTTAGTACTAATAAGGACACCTCTGCCTAATGTTTACCTCCTCATCATCCTATCCCCAGAATCTATAATTGAATGTAAACTCCCAGACAACTAAAAAGTTTTTGCAAAATGGTTAGTTCACTTACTATTGGAAGTCATTGAACTATTAGGTACTAATAAATATGAACCATTCTATGGCGCCAGCATCGTGATTTCCTTTTCCCTGAGTCTGTCACCTTCCTGGATAAACCCGGGAAAGCTATGCGGAAAGCGCCAGAATTGGGATTTATCCCACGCACACACGTACCTACTAGCGCTTTCCTCGTCTATTTCTAGCTACTCCCTGCTAGCATCTATACTAATTTTATAAAGCTGATGAGTTTGTTTGTTTGCTTGAACGCGCTTATCTCAGGAACTACAGATTCGATTTGAAAAATTATTTCAGTGTTAGATAGCCCATTTATCGAGGAAGCCTATATATCTTTACGCTACGACAAATAGGAGCGGAGCAGCAATGAATAATGTATCAAAATCGGGGAAAATGTGACGCAAACGAAGTTGCGTGGGACAGCTAGTATTTCCATATGTGTCGACATCTCATTCTTACCTGGAATACTGCATCGTTATTACGTTCAGCAAGCGTTAAAAGACAGAGACCGTAACTTAAAATCCGTGAAAGTGCTAAAGTCCAACATGTCGCAATACGGGTAGCGACTCTGAAATGGAGGTGGGTAGAACACGTATCTAGATGTGGTGATGGCATGATAGCAGGGAGTATAGCTCTCACTGAAGAATTGCGGTAGACAGAAGAAAAAGTGTTGGTAGACCAACATTCAGGTGGTTGGATGACATTCAGAAGACCGCGCATAAGACCTGGTTTAAACTCTTGTAGTTCGGGAAGCATGGCGCAAAAGAAGGGTGGAAATCAATATAATTTCGACATTGTGCAAAATAATACAAGTAACGGTAGGATCATACTTACTAAAGGACCTACTCTAGATACAATGCATTCGAAAGGAGATCGCAGACTCCTTCGACTGGTTTGCGTAAATGATATAACGGTATCGTGTCCTCATAATAAAAATGCATTATTTATAGCTCATATCATAAACAAAGTGGGTCGTTTGTGGTTTACTTTATACCGGTATTGGGTATTAACTGTATATTCAGTTAACCTACAACATAATAATTGACTGTAGGTGGGTAGGAAAATCAGGTAGTTAGATTCATTGGTGATGCATTTGGTGTTGGGGCCTGCCGGTAATGGCGAACTGATACCAGTGTGAATGTACTTGTATGTCCCGAGCCCCCGGGCACATGACAGTAGTAGGAACAGTGTGTTTTTAGTCGGTTAGAGTCCAAAATAACCGTACACTCGCCCCAGGCGGGTACCCCAAGAGAAATTTTCCACGAAAAAATGGTGTCTTCATGAAGTACAGGTTGCAAACCCACACTGAAGGCCGGGATACTACTTGACAAAGAGCAGCTGACTGCGCAGAAGATTTTATTAAATGCACAAATAAGTATGCAGAAATGCGTGAGTGCATCCTCAGGCAGGCCTAACTCTTAAAGCCCGATTGGTGGCTGACCCATCGAGCTGATTGAAGCATTATGTCATTTCTTTTCCTGATTTGATTATTCCGGCTGTGGTCATGTTTGGAACGTTGATTTTTATATTCAACGTTTGTATTGGTATTGACACGATTTTGTTGATATTTTGACAAAATAAATTTACGAGTCTTTCATAAACGATGTCATTGCCAAATTTTGTAAATACCTGATGTACCTACCTTTAAATTATATTTGCCCTTAATAAAGGTATCCGCACAAATACCTATAGGGAAAACAAACAAATAAAACTTGTAAGAACGGAACAAACAATGATGTTTGTATGCACGTTTTTATTACGAAAACACGACACTCATCGGATACGCCGTCGATATAATCATATTTCGACCTTATCATTAATAATACTATGATTCTTTACCTTATCAGACTGTTTCCTGGACATGGAGTAAATGATGTAACTATAGGCTGGTGAGGTAACCTTTTTTCTTTTAAGAGTAAACGGTGCCTCCTCGCACATGCGGATTGTGAACTCCGGGGTGGTTTTAGTGAGGTAAAAATCCCATACCCTACATCCCCAAAGACCAGTCGCATTTTGAAGGTTCCTCCCAAAACAAAAACAAAAAAGTTGAGGTAGGTAACCTTAATCAGGCCAAAACAACTCAATTTTTTTGTGCGCACCCCCAATTAAAATAGGTAGGTACAGGGAACAATGAATGTTGGTAAAGCTTCAGCTCTTTTATAAATCGTTACGGAAAAGATAACACACATTCTTGATTACACCTACCTAATCGCAAAACTAAAAACCAGAGTAGCTACCTAAGTATCCAATTAATTTAATCAATTTGAATGGATTAAAATCAACCACAAAGGTGATGCGCCCCATTACCTACCTCTCTGCCACGCACGAGGTATCCTCCCATACTTAAGTACTAACGCTGTAACAGAAATATTGTAAAACCAAATGATTTTAAAAGAGTAACCATAGAGTTTCTTGCTGGTTCTTCTCCATAGGAAACGACCAACCCGAACCGAGCACCTTTTTGTCAACGTTTTATAAGTGCCCATGTAGGCCTATGTGAAATAAAAATATTTTGATTTGATTTGAGACGACACAGGAGTGAAAAAACAAATAGCTTAGAGACATCGCGACGCGGCGTCAGTCAGGCTATCAGCCTGGCCACGGGAAATTCGCTGCAGCGAAAACTCCAGCATTGCGAACGGCGAAGCGTCTAGCCACTTAGGGACGCATCGCATTTTTCCATGCTCCTGTCCTATTCTGTCGCTTCGAACAGAGCGGAAGCGCACGCTGCATCCTCGATGATATGCTCGGCAGTTCAATCCTTAAAGACTTCACCTCCACTCACTTCAATGACTAGAAATGTACTAATCATGCCACGCGAGAATTCGTCTACGGCAAATTTCCTGTTGCCAGGCTGTAAGGAAGCAAGTGACACGCGCGTGCTTGACATAACGCGCGTCGCAAGTCGTATCGCCTGAGGTCGAGGCCGATCTGTGATTAAGAATCAATGAAATACAATATAATGTATTAAACAGTTTATTTAGCCCATTTTCCCGACGGAACTAACAATATGCTTCGTAAAAATAAATTTTCAAAATTACTAAAAAAAACAATCATTACCGTACAAATGAATACAGCAAAAACAAACAGTAGAAATTGATATATAAACAAAGACAACAGATTAGGTACATTATTATGGCCAATTATTTCATAGAGTACTGGCGAGATTCGTCTATTATTTACATTATGATACACAATAATTTTATATTATTTCACATCCTCTTAGCACCACGAATCAAGATACTAAATAGGAGATACATAAAATTACTAAAACTAATAGAATTTATTTAAAAAAATAATACATTTGGAACATTCAAGACTGGCAATACAAAAATACTATAGACTTCTCTATTTGAATCTTTTTTCAACCCCATGTTGTCAACTCCTTATATGATTGTGGTGACTCCATATTGGTTGTTTGCCAACCAATCACACAATCTTAAATGACAATTAAAATATTTTCATAGTTATTTTACCTCGCTATTGGCAAGCTGACAAGGAAAATAAAAACCATTGTGGTTTTGACATGTCAGTAGCGGCAAAACATTTTGTACCGAAAGTAAAGATCACTGCAAAGCGGAGACGAGCGGAGTGGAGAGGAGAGATGTGCAAAATTCTACCAATCACAGGAGAGGCGAAAGACGAGACGTAAATTTTAACCAATGGGTTTGGTCGGTTACCACACGCCTCTTCGCTTCGCTTATCCCCGCTTTGGTGGAGTCCAGACCTTATGCAAAATCAAGGCTAAATTAAATTAACCGTAAAATTACTATAATTGCTGAATCAACTAACTTTTAGAACTAAAACATCTAGAACAAAATATCTTTACCAAAATAAACTATCTATACATGCTCTTGCAATACTAAAAGCTGCACCAACGCTTCATAACGTTTCAACTAAATCTCATGTTGAAAACCATTTTCATACTGGAATACATACTAATTATAATTATACACAGTTATGTTTTGTGACCGCTAAGGACTAAGATTTAGAAGGCGGGACGTAATTTTCTGGCGTGCTTGTGAATAATACCGTGAGGACCCAGAAATGAAGACAGACCTGCGGACAAAACAATTAAAATATCAGTGCCTTTACTCGCTATGAAAGAAACACGATTATTAAAAGTTAAAACCGTTTAAAAATGAACTTTATCTTAAGTACATAGATTTCGTTTCACTTTAAAGTGAACTCTTAAGTCAAAGGGGAAAAAACTTCAGAGCAACATAGCATCAAGGGTGGAGTCTGTCCCTATCTTGCACTTGTGACAGTACATTGGCAAACGTTGTATGCGTTTTTTACAGCCGCGTCTGGGTGCAGCGCATGGCATTTCCATTAACATTTTTCATTAGATATTTCTCCATAGCGTTTTCCATGAGAAATTTCTCAATATCTGCCCAGAATTTGCAAATTAGCGGTCCTATACCCACGTAACGAAAAAAGTACTGAGCCATAGGTCCTAACCCTGATCTCTCTCCAATAAGAGTAAGGGTAGAGGGACTGCACCTGTGTTGGCCCATTTTACATGGACATGGCACTGACGTGCGGTTAATTAATGAGTATAAAAACTTACCATATAACCAATGACGAACATCCTAAATATGGGGTATCGCTTCACCATAACGCCGAGTCGTAGCGACAGCGCGGAAAGCGTTGAGGGCGTATTATACGCTCGCACTCGGCGACTCTCGCTCTCCTGTAAGTGTACCACACTATGCGAGAACCTTTCGCGGTTTGCCGATTGTTCTGCCTTGAATTTAGACTGTGGAAGAATTGGAATATTATCAACGAAAGTAAAGATAGAAGGTAGTGATTAGCCTAGAATCGACTTATTTTTTTATTTATAATTGCATTGCATAATCAGCTTATAACGTTCCCACTGCTGGGAAATAGTTTTTCGCACTTAAGGTACATACTACGAAAGAGATACCGTGGCCCTGGAACGCAAAGGGCTAGGAAGGAACATGGATGGGTTTTAGTCAGTCAAGTCTGACACTCCCTTCCGCTCCGCCCAGAGCGGGAGAAGTCATTTGATGATTTCCCATCCCAAAAAAAAAAAAAACCCGTGACATTGACAAAAGGTTCCATTTCTTACAAAACAAAAGCATACTATTATACTTACTTCTAATTTTTCCAACTGTATCCTAAGCATATTATTATCGGCCAGCAAGTTGTCTATCTTCGTTTGTCTCTGGACGAGTGTTTGTGTCAGATAGTGAACCTTGTTATTGTCTATGGTGTCATAATCCGCGACGTTCAGTGCACTGGAGTCTGAGGTCTGGACCGTTGACAAGTCACGAAGATGATTCAATTCCTGCTCTTTTTCTCTTAACGCTGTTCGTAAACTAGCTATCATTTGGCCTGTCTCCATTTGTACGGCTTTCATATCCTGTAAAAAAATAAACATCAGAATATATTCTTCTTTGAATAGTAATTAAATTTCATATTAAACATTATTACCATTTAACTTGAATATAAACAGGGTATATACTAAAAAGAGGAACGGGCTCAATATTGAGCCCTGCGATAACCCTATTTTTACTTTTAAACCCAACATATTTATGTCGTTTATTTCTACTTACTTTTTCGATCATTGAAATATGATTTTATTAAGCTAAGTGGTTATTTACCCAGTCCGTAATACTCAAGCTTTATGAGCGATTGAGAGATTCACACAATCGAATGCCTTGGATGCATTAAAGATGTGCGTTATTAAGGTGACGCCCGAGTCAGTTGTACTATGCTCTTTGGGATGACGGGTAGAATTACCGCCTTTACGGATGCTGGTGACTAAGAGTAAAATCATATTTGCACGCACGGATCAGCGTTTACGAGTATCTCTACCATTCTGTCACGAACAGTAATTTGGTGGAACGAGGAGTCCGGTTGCAAGTACCCATGTGGGTACTTGCAACCGGACTCCTCGGAAGCATTTTAACGTATGATTGGACCTCTCACGTTAGTGAGTTGCAATTCTATGTTAAGGGGGAAAGGGGAAAAGATGTAAGAAAATGCTCATCTGTTCGTGTAAATGAGGTTTCACCCCTGTTTATATTACCTTGGCGACAGCAACGCAGTCCGCCTCGGCTCTATTCCGAGCGTTACGCTCCTCTCTTAGCGCGTCTCGTAGTGCGGCGACCATACGTTCTACTGCGCCGTGGCGATTTTCTACCTGTTGGACGTGCAGTTTCAGATCACCGCATTCTGAGCGAACGCTCTTGACCACGTCTTGTAGGTCGTCACGTTCTATTCTAAAATAATTTGTAGGTATATAATTTAATGAAAAATTCAAAACACACCGGGCTGCATTTAAATCTAACTATAAATATGTTCACAAGATGATGAAAATAACTAATAACATACATAGCCTCCGAATGCGTGGTATGATTTCAATATTCTTCACAAAAAAATCAACAAAATAACTCACTTCAAATGCACAATCTGCTCCATCATAGCCTTAGTATCTTCACTGATATTAATCCCTTCCTGTAACTTCTTCAATTCCATATCTTTTGTTTGCAACATGTTCTTAACTCTCAGTTTATAAGCCTCCCAGTCTTTCTCTAGTCTTCTACACTCATCAGTGGTTTTCTGCAAGTTCGCCTGCAGATCATTAACAGTGGATTGTGCGTGTCTTAAGTCGTTTTCGAGTTTACTTTGTACGGCTTCCCTGTCTTTTGTGCTTTCATGCATTTTTTTACACCTGAAAAATATCGTATATTAGAAATGTGGTAACCACAGTTTTTTTCTTTATCAAGATGAGAGTTTCTCTTGCGTTTTTCATATATTTAATTGCATGCCTTCTGTATATTGTCGGACGTAAAGAATAGCACCATCCCATATCTTCCCGTGGGTGTTGTAAGAGGAGACTAAGGGACTTTCCAGAGAATGGGCAGCAGCGTTCTCTGTGTTTTTGTAACAACCGTACTGCGATCGCCAACCCGCCTGCCAAGCGTGGCGATTATGGCAAAACCCCCCAAAATGTCAATGTGGCGACACTTGGGGGAGGCCTATGTCCAGCAGTGGACGTCTTTTGGGCTGAAATGATGAATGATGGATGCGTCTGGCATTCTATCTACAAAAGAACAAGGCTTTTCAGGCTGGTTCAAAGATGCACATAGGCTCTTTCTTCTCCTGTCCTAAGTTTTAAATGATAAGACTATACCAAATCGCTTCTATGTTCGAATACATGTAGAGTAGGCGATATTAATACTGACATAGGCCTAGTTACTATAACAAGAATATATGCGTGTCGTGTTGACGACTTGTCGCATGACCAGCCACTGTGACCACAACAGCCCAAACATCAAAGCCTTGGTTCGCATGACCAGCCGGTCACCCAGTTACGGCCAAACTTACTTCTTGGTCAATGCTTCTGCATCCAAGGTTACGGCCTGACGTACGACCAGACCAGGTCGTGGCCGCGTATTCTCTTAGTAACAAATAGTTCCTTCAACCAAAAAACATTTAAAAAATAATTACTTTTCCTCCAAATCGTAATTATTATTTCTCAATGTGGTAATTTCGGCTTCTAATATTTGGTTTAATTCCTTATGCTTCGCCACTTCAGCATTAGTATGTTCTTGTATCTTCCTCGTCAGCAGTTCGATTTGTGACGTTAAAGACTGCTTCTCCAGGGTAAGATGGCGATTCAAAACTTCTGAAGTATTTTGTTTGATGCGGATTTCTGTTACTTCTACAATTGGAGAGAAGGATTTATTAAGTTTTTGGTTGGAAGGATTATTGATTTGTTGAGTTTTTATATTTATTTACCAACGCACGCACTAAATACAAGAAAGAAGAATGTTACAGAAAAATAGATACAAAGGTGATCCTTATTTCTAAACCTCTTCCAGCATACCTGCGAAAGGAGGTACTAAAAAAGAGATGTAGACATAGTATGTAAAAGAAGAAGAAAAAATGGAATATATAAAACATACAGCAAATAATTATGTTAAATACAATCTATTTATGTGCTTGAAAATGGACAGGTTTACCTCAGATACATATTTGCAAACACTCTCGAAAAAAAAGGAAAAAAAAACCAAATTAAAAAAAGGCAAAATAATAAAGTAATCAAAAATAAAATATCACCAAACCTCATTAGTCACACAGAAGATATAGAACACCAGCACATGCTATAAACTCAATAAAAAATGTATCTACCTGGGCTATCTACATCATTACCATCCTCCGTCTTGCGTAGCCTCTCCAGCAGTTCAGTGACCTCTCGGTTCATAACATTGAGTTCATTCTTCAGCATCGCATTCTCTACCTCCATGTTTTGCATCTTGTATGTGAACTCTTCAGTGGTTAGGAGTTCCAAATCTGATGGTAAACTCCGTCCTGTAAAAATATTATAAAAACAAAAGTTACTATAAAATACACACAGACAAAGTCATTGGCAACTTGTTGACAACTACTTATTTAGCCAAAGAATAAGGAAGTTATGATGTTAATTAAAGTCTAAACATTTAGACAAAATACTATAAAGGTATGTGTAATGTGAGGAGCTTGTGGCTAAATAATAACAGCCACACGGGTCTATCTATAAGGTTAAGCTGTGCTTGACGAGGTCGGTCCGTGGATGGGAACCATAATTACATACCGAGTTTCCTTAATTCCTCAGAAAGCACATTAAGCCATCAGTCCCAGCTGTCATTTGTAGATCTTTGATAGATGTTACGAGTAATCAGTCTTCCTAAGGGGTATTGTATTACCCAGTGGGTTGTGGATGTCAGATGGCAGTCGCTTCATGTAAAATATTGGTACTCAGTTGCATCCGGTTAGACTGGAAGCCGACCCCAAGATAGTTTGGGAAAAGGCTAGGCAGATGATGATGTAGGTATGTGTAATGTATGTCCTAGGTTCCAAAGATTATTAGGAACATAATAAAGAAAATATAGCTGATAAAATGCTATTATTTTGTAAATATTAGAAAGAGAGATAGTAAAACAATTACTTACTTCTGAGTTTTAACACCTGTGCAAAATGATCTAAAACATCCGTGTCCGTGTCCTTGTCCTTAGCCTTAACATCTCTCACTAATGTCTTGGGACAATTTTCTAGGTTATATGGCCGTGCTGGACTGGTTTTCCTTGATGGAGTCTTCCTTGTCTTAATTGAACTATTCCTTGAAGAGTCTTGGTTTTCTCTAACTAGGGGATGTTGATGATAATGGGATGTAGGTGATGATTTCCGACTGGGTGTATAAATCTTTGTGTCTGGGATAGGCATAGCTTTTTTCGGACTACGAGCGAGTCTTTTCTTTGGCACCCATATTTCAGTGTGATTACGAGATGCACCGAAATCTGTTCCATGGCCATCAAACCTTTTTCTCGCAACGTTATGGTTTCGCAGCGCCGCGCCAGTCTGCTCATCCAGGTTGTTAAGGAGGTTCTCCGCCTTCCCGGCGAGTTCCGCGAACCATGACATTGAAAATGATTATTTTATGCTTAAAAATAAAACAGAATGTTTTCATTAGAACCTTACTTTTTATGTTTCTAGTTCCTAACCATCTTACATTTAAATTAACGAATGAAGAAAACTTACATACCGGGCATCAGGAAAATGGGGGGTCGAGCTTGGTTTTAAAAGATACTCCGATTTATTTTTTTATCTGAAAGCAAAACATCTTTCATGACAGAACGACACTTGACAGTTGACACGTAAACATACATTCACTGACTGAAAAGTAACCACAGAGAACAATGGGTTTTAAATTAGTAGTGACTAGTGAACGATTAGTCGAATAATAGAGGATGAATTACAATGATTTTTGTTCGTTTTTATTTCTAAAACAAGATGGCCCATTTACAGTAGTCTAAAAAGATTTAAGGTGGAAGCGATAGGGTGGCCCTCGAAATTCTAATTTTCTTACGTTTTCTTGCAGTTTACCGGTCACTGTCAGGTTTTATGTTGAATAAAATATGATACGCGGCCCTAACTAATATGGCTTTAAGGAGTTATTGTTGGTAGAGCTATTTTAGTAGGACTACTTAGTCCCATTAACGTGCAGTGTGTGAAATGCAGGAAATGATAAATAAAAGCTGAGATAAAACTTATATTTTTAGTTTTGTTCATTTTGACAACATTTTAGGTACGGTATCTGACAGAAGACAGAACATGGAAAAAACAAAAGTAGAAAAGTAAATTCATTTAGAACAAAAAGGATCGATATCAAAAAATAAAACATAGACCTCTTTTTATTCCAACAGTTATAATCATTAAGTCATCAATAAAACCCCTTTAAGTTCATTTAATCCCAATGAATGACTTAATGATTATAACTCCTAAAAGCCATGTTAGTTAGGGCCGTATATCACATTTTAAATTGCAAAAAAAATAAGAAAATTTGTATTTCGCGGGTTACCCTATCGCTTCCACCTTAAGAAGGTTCTCCCCAAGGGTTTTGAAATATCCCTCATGACCCTCATCATCTCATCCCGCCGGCAAATGCCTATCACGCAATCTAAATCACGTCAAGAAACGAATTCTGCGTATGAAGTGTATCATCTCTATTTGCGGATGTCAATGTCTATGGCTGTGTGTGTTTGTGACACAAAATAATAATTGTTTTGCCGAAATAGTACTATAAATTTTACAGGAATACATGAAGAAATAGGTGTGTTGTTACAACTCAAATCATGGATTTTGAAAGCCCAGATGTAGAAAAAGATTTTCCAGGGTTGTACGCGTCTGAAAGTGGCAGGAAAAGTAATGAAAGTGACTGTAAGTATGCGTGTTGAGAATGTGTATGTATTCATTATTCATCGCTAAAACTTAATGTCCCATAACATCTTCAAGACAACTATCAAGCAAGCTTTACACATAAAAAACATTATATGACCCCTATCCCCGAAGGGTAAGACTGACGCGTACGTAATAGTTCATCCACATTTCGCCAGTAACGTTCCCATTTAATAGGGGGCCAACCTATTGCCGTCAATCAGGGACAAATCCAGACTTTATGGCTGCTTCTGAGGGATTTTGCTGGAAATATTTCAATAACACTGGCCTATAGCAGTTGGTGTTCTGTGGCTCCTGCCTACCCCAATGGGAAAAAGGCGTGACTTTATTTATGTATGTACTATCAGAAAAGTACCTAGTGCCTAGTGTTATCACAATGTTGTCGTATTTAACCCAAAGGTTGACTGGTAGAGAATGCCTTGGGCATTAAGTCTGCCTATGCACCACTATTGTACATGAAGTTTAAATAAATAAAAGTGGGAATAGGGTCATTTTTCAAGCAAAATCCTGTGTACACGATGACCACATCAGCTGTATAACACCCTTACTCCTATTGGTCCGCACAAATAGTTTGCGGACCAATAGTAGTAAAACAACACACAGTATAATAGTAGTTAAAAAAAAAACTCAGGCTCTGTTAATGATCATGTTTAACCACTGTTTTTCGACAAAAAAAGGGACCAAGGAATAGAAAGTTTTTAACTGTTTTAACGCTGCTAGCAAGGATGATCCTTACCGTGGTCCGATACCCAGTTAGTTGATAGTATGTATGTACCTTAGAATCATACCCAGCACCTCATGACCAGCAGTTGTGCTTGCAACCACTTGCAACATAGACGCTGTTATAAATGTGTGCCCATAACATGGCAAGACATGGCATGTAAAGAGATAATAGTTTATTCCAAAGTGTATTGTTCCCAGTATCCTTCTCCGGGTCCAGAAAACCTCATTGTGACTGTTAAATAACCAGCAATGCACTCAAACAAGTTTTTATTTTATGTTTCTAGTTAGCGATGGAGCTGATCATGAAAAGCCAGGCAAAAAAGACCTCTTAGGTCGTCGCAAAGAAAAGAAAGAGAAGAAAGATAGAGGCTATGCTGCTCTCGAGGGAGAGAGCTCTCCAGAGGAGGATACTGATACTAAGTCAGTTATTATACCTACTAATAATTTTTTGTTTACATATTTGATATTTATCTAGCATACATACCGGGTTTTCTTCGTGCCTTTGAAAGCATGTAAAGCCGTTAGTCCCAGCTGTCATTTGTAAATCTTTGACAGTTATTACAGAAAACCAGACATACCAATGGGTATCATTAGTATCATAGCACCCAGTTACTAAATGGGTTTTGGAGGTAAGATATGGAGAGGCTCCATTAAAAAAAATTGGTATTCAGATGCATCTGGTTAGACTGGAAGCAGACTCCAACACAGTTGGGAAAAGGCTAATCAGATGATTTATTTAGCACACTTGTTGCACCATACATGCAGTTTACCCAAGTAAAACATTTTAACTACCTCTGCCAGAAGAAGCAGAAAAATGTAAAAAAAAGTTCTGCTGGCTGGCCGTTTAACCGAAAAAAGGGAATGTTTTGATCCAAGCATATTTGCCTAGCAGTACTGCTGTAATTTTGAACTGTCTTTTAGATTTGTAATTTATATTATTATTTCATAAATTCGAAATTAGTAGGTGCTATGATCACTGCATTCAGTTAAATGTCACCAGACTCAGCTGAATCCTGTATTTTTTGTTGGAAGCAGACTACAACTTAGTTGGTAAAATGCTTTCAAAAACTACTTTATAATTATTATACGAAACTGTAAATTTTTGCATTAAATTACACTGCTATAATAATACAATATTTCCAAAATTAATAAGTCACTTTTCGCCAGAAGTCCTTCGAAATCGAAGAAAACAAAATCATTTAAATTCCCGACTAAAAGTAAGGAGAAACGTGAAAAATCTCGTGATAAAGAAAAAGTGTTAGAAGATGCAGCAAAGCAGAGAGAGAGGGAAGAGAAAGAGAAGAAAAGAGAAAAAGAACGAGAGAAGGAGAGGGAGAGGGAGAAGAAAGAGAAAGAAAAACGGGACAAATTGAGAGAGAAGGATAAAATACGTAGTATGATTAAGGTTCGTATTCCCTCCTTTTATTATAAACGCGCACGTGTGTGTTTGTTGGTAGTATTTCATGCAACAATGGAGAAACAATTTTTATCTCAACGAAATGCTGCGGATAAAGCCTCGTATCCACTTGCAACATGCAGTTGCGCCAGGGGGGGGGCACGCTTAAAACTAAGCAAAGTTTGTCAGATCTTCAATTAAATTAGTAATATCGAACCATCCAAAGTGGTTTTTAACTTTTTGATCCATATTTCGATAAAATTATAACCACCGCCGCTGAAATCACACTAGTTCCTCCGGCGACATTTTGTCGACGACTGATCATGCGTAGACAGACACCGTTACTAAACAAATGTTCCGCGCCAACTTTCAACATGTTGAGCGAAATGTTGTGCAACATGTCGCGCGTCAAATGGTGCCTAGTGGATACGAGGCTTTATGTGTAGACAGGCAACGTTGCTAAACAACAGTTCCGCGCTGATTTTTAACATGTTGAGCACCATGTTGTGCAACATGCTGTTCGCCAAATGTTGCCTAGTGGATACGAGGCTTTAAAAGCTAGTAAATTATTTTAGAGCAGCGGAGGCCCAGTGGGAGCTCCGACTTAGCCCGACAAGCAGTAAGCCAAACCCGAAAAGTTCAAACCCAGGCAGGCGCATTATTTGTGTAATTTATTTCATCACCGCTGCCCTCAAAAACGGTGAAGGAAAACATCGTGAGGAACCCGTCAAGATCTAGAACTAAAAAGAAGACATGTGACATCTACCATTCCGCACTGGGCCCGCGTGGGGATTACAGCCCACTCCCTCTCATACAGAGGAGGCCTGTGTCCCAGCAGTGGGAAAATAAAGAAAACCATATTTTGTGTTAGTAAAACACGAAAACATGGTGCTGCGGACCCGGCTTAAGGTAATTCTAATGGAATATAGGGATTGTTCATACATTTGTGCGAATTTGCTCGAAACGAGTCCTAAATCGGGATTGTGATGGAAGAGCATAGACTGTTCTAATTGATGACGCATAAGGTCAAATGCGTAGTACTTCCAACCAGCACGCATTGTATGACCCAATTGTGCAGTTGCGCAATCTGTGATGAGTATGATCAGAGATATAAGGATCACAGGTATTGTCTGCCATGCCGTTCGTTATTAGCGAGACCCCATGAGTTTATTGTGCAGCTACTCGTATTACAAAATACAATGTTTCTTTAACATTTTTGTTGGTATATCTGTTTGTCTGTTATACGGAGTAAATTAGACTACTTCTATTTTAGAAACTAGCTGTCCCGCGCAACTCCGTAAGCGTCTCATTTTCCCCGATTTTGAAACATTATTAATTATATATAGCCCATAGCCTTCCTCGATAAATGGGCTATCTAACACTGAGAGAATTTTTCAAATCGGATCAGCAGTTCCTGATATTAGCTCGTTCAAGCAAACAAACAAACTAACTCTTCAGCTTCATAATATTAAGTATAGATAGGGTTGAAATTGTTAACAAAATATCCAAATAGGATATTAATATTTTATAATAATTTCACACGGGCGAAGGTCGCAGGCATTTGCTAGTTGTTTCATTTGATAGCGATTACATGATTATGGTGTACATAATGTAGTACTGTATGGCGTTGTATTCATGGTTCATTTACTCACATAATGTGTCGCCATTCACTAAGGTACTGTGAACAAAACAAGAAAAGCACACTAACTCCCTCGCTTACGCATAATAATATAATATATTAATATTATTTATAATTACGTGTAATAATTAGTTAGATTAGGGTATGATGAGGCTGACGTACCTTTGTAAGGTTAAAGCCGCTAAATAAATAAATATTGAAAAAAAAGAAAGAAAAGTATTCAGGCAGCTAAGTTCCACTCATTTTTTTTTACGTTTAAACCATGAAGTGCTTTTGTGTGTGAGTGTCCAGAATAGTAAAATCTTTGTCGTGACTTTGACTGAGTTTGAAATTTAAAAAAGTTACGTTAGCACCTGGAATGCCTGCATGTCAAAATATGCATATGATCCCTTCCCGCCACTAAGTGCATGTTCAGATTTACTCCATTTTTTCGCAAAAGGCCAGGAAGACTTGACGTTGCCGACAACGGCAATCTCTAGGAGAGTACCAGTTCCATATACGGTATTTACATACATACGTAAACTCACGCGTTTTTCCCATGGGGGTAGGCAGACACCACAGAACGCCACCTGCTACGATCCTTACATACTCCTTTTGCCTCGTCCTCGTTCAAACATCAGCTGGCCTACTATGACGTCTTAAAGCAGTATTGTTTTACTCTTTATTCCAGTGTGGGAAAGAGACAGAGCTATACAGGATGTCAAGAGCCATCTCGTTCCCACACTGGAAAAGGAGTAAAACATTAATGTTTTAAGACGTAATGGTAGGCCATCTGGTCATACACGCACGCCTTTTCGTGCGGCGTGACCCACGCCGGTCATTACGAGTACTACGCACCTGCACCCGTATTCATAAACGCTCGGTTTCGATTTCGATTCGATAAGTCGTATGTGTATCTTGTTTTGGCATTACGAAAGCGAGCAAGATAGACATACGACTTATCGAATAAGAAATCGAAACCGAGTGTTTGTGAATACGAGGGCTGATCTTCAAATTTTCCCCATTTTCGCAACATTTTTCATTGCTGCTTCGCTCCTATTGGTCGTAGCGTGATGATATATAGCCTATAGCCTTCCTCGATAAATGGGCTATCTAACACTGAAAGAAATTCAAATCAGAGCAGTAGTTCCTGAGATTAGCGCGTTCAAGCAAGCAAACAAACAAACTCTTCAGCTTTATAATAATGGTATGGTATAAATAAAAAACATTTTGTAGTCTGTATCTACTAAATGTTTATTACAGTTTGTTCTCAAAGACATTCTTACCATACCGTATATCGTGATATTAATTCAAAAATAAAATATTGCTGATCCAAGTAACTTTGTAGTTCTTGAGTCATTTCAATGAATAAGTTACATATTATAGTTAAGCAAATTAGATCTATTTGTGTACTGTCTGTGACATAATAGCGAGGTTTTAGATGTTACGCTTCCTTTTGGCTTGCCTTTCAATTGTGGAGCAGCTTTCGTGATATGAGCTGTTGATTTAAGTACAAAACGACCATAGTTTAACTGGCCAACAGAAAATCAAAAATAAAATTTTACTTAAACAAGAAAAATATTAGTTGCAAAATAAATGTTACAGTGCTAATGATTTTAACAAAAATGAATTAACCTTCTTACAACACCACGACAAATATTAAGACATTGGTCCAACCTTCCATCCCGTTAGCTGCTAAAATACTGCTTATCCCCTTCACATAAGGATCCAAATAAACTGTGAAAGGACATGAGCGTGACACATCTATTGTCACAGTAGCCTTGCACTCCGCGCATTTATATATACATATTAGATCTGTCTTTGTTTCTTCAAAGTTACTCTCTTTTATTACAAAGTCGCTGTTGCCCGCTCTTTCGTTTGCGTTGAAATTTTGATGTATCTAGGTATGGAAAACAAAGATAGCCTATGTCCTTCCCCAAGATGTAATCTATCTTTTTGCCAAATTTCATTACGATCCGATCAGCCGTTTAGTCATGAAAAGATAACAAACAATAAACAGAATTACTTTCGCATTTATAATATTGGTATCACTACATAGTATAAAACAAAGTCGGTTCCCGCTGTCTGTCCGTATGCTTAGATCTTACTCAACACTCCGCAACGGATTTGGATGTGTTTTTTTTTAATAGATAGAGTGATTCAAGAGGAAGGTTTATAGGTATAATACATGCATAATATAGTAGAGAAACACTGATAATTTTATGGGTTTCTAATGTGATGTCGACAGACAGTCTGTAGTATATTTAGTATCAGCATTGCATCCGTGCGAAGCCGGGGCGGGTTGCTAGTGGATATATAAAACAAAACATCGTTGAAAGTGTATGGTTAGATGTATGAACAAGGGCGAAGCAAAAGGAGTGTTTAAGGGTCGTAGTGGCGTTCGTAGTTTCTGCTTAACCGCATAACAAAAATGCGTGTATTTATGTCGTAGAAAGTGTATATTTGTAAAAGCCACGTGTAAAACAATACCACCATGTCAGGTTAAATTTTCGCGGTTCAGCAGTTGATACGTTTTGCATTATTTCACTGTTCACTAGGTGTAGTAGCGACCTTGGTTAAACCGCGGCAGAACGGTCATGGTTTGCTCAGTTGGGTCTCGAATGCTCGTCATGCATCACCTACGCAATGTTTTCTCAAAGGTGCGCGAATTTACGTGTTCGATTTATATTTTATTTTTTCTTATCGAAGAGGTTCTAATCATTTGTGGCCAATGTCAAAGTGGGAGTTTTTTTTTAACTATGTGTTTTATTAATAAATAAATGGTTGTTTTGTGAAATAAAATCGGTCATGATCATGCATTGAAAGTTGATATATGCAAAGTGGTTTATGTGCATCGGTTATAAAGTTTATTTAAGTACATGCTAGGGCAAATACTGTGTTGTTTACAATTTCACGATTGTTTTGCAGAATGCAGCGCTATTTTTATTTTGTGCTAGTTTGATAGTAACGTTCAACTGTCTTTTGTTGACAGCAAATTACGACACATGTTTTTGATATCGTCCAGTGCCTTATAGTTTGTTTTTTGCAAACAGGAAAGGGAAGAGAAAGCGAAATTCAAATTAGAATCGAAGGAGAAACTTAAAGATGACAAGAAAGATAAGATTAAAGATAAAGACAAAGAGAAGGTAAAAGAGAAAGAAAAAGAAAAAGTTAAGGAAAAGGACAAGGATAAAAAAGATAAGAAGTTGACGAAAGTTCCTTCTACCTTCACTTGTGGGATACCCTTTGAAGAGATATTTACTTTAGGAGGTAAGCATCATTATTGTTCTGTTATTTATAACTTCACACATTATTTATATTTTTAAACATTTTGAGGCCTTTGCCAGCTGTGGGACAGTACAGGCTAAATTAGATACCGGTTAGGTTAGCTGGGCTGTTTCCGCACTTAGCCTCTTTATTGGGCCATTGTACGTATGAAAATCCTCTTGTTACTCAAACCATCCCAGGACCTCCCAGAAAGCTATTAGCCTTTTCAGCTGCACGCTTCCGGGAGCGGTTCCGGCGATCGAAAAATCCGTGCTCGTTGATCTGCCACGCTTCTGCACTCCATGAGCACGTGCTGTGGTGTTTCTTCCGCCTCCATGCATCCTCTGCACCGAAGGCTGTCACCTATGGTAAATAGGTGTTTGTTTAGGGGACAGAGCGTCCAAGCTACTGGTGCTCAGGGCTCTTGAGAGAGGCTCATAACAAAGCGAACCTTGTCTTATTCCATTTATTATTATTTACAACTACCGACTATTTGCCCATGACATCCTTTGCGTGGTCATGGTGACAAGATTTTCACAATGTGATATGACTGGTTACCTTACTTATCAGTACTAATCAGATATGTAAATAATAAATATAATCAATACACGAAAATAAAACACAGTCAAATCTACCTTCAAGTTTATAATATAAATGGAATTAGATAAGCGAGTTAAAATTCGTCTTTTTGTGTTAGCAATGCAAAGGTCGTTTTTAGTACGATTGAACAGATGGTCAGTTGCTTGATTATGCATGCATTGTGTTGGGTATTGTAGTCATCGTAATTCAAAGAGTTAATGTCGTGGAATCGTGCAAAAAGGTTTTTATTTGGAGCGAGCATCATCATCATCTTCCTGCCCTTATCCCTTTCTACTTGGGGTCGGCGCAACACGTTTTCTTCTTCCATTCTTCCCTGTCTGACGTCACGGAATCATTTACTCCGTTCTCTTTCATATAATTCCTCACAGCATACATCCATTTGAAGCGATAATGGGCGTAAAAAAAAGCTAACTAATTATTTCAACTTGCATTTATAAAATTACTACATTAAAATAACGCTCAATATTTTTGAGGTAAGATTATGTGCGCTATGATTTAGATTCAGTTGTTACTCACTCTTAGGTCTGGTAGTAGACCCACACGCAGCCACCCTCCCATTTTAAAATTTCAACGGAAAAATAGACTTATATAATGATTTTTATTTGTCGAGATTTTTTGTTTGCAAAGAGGAAGTATTAGCAGAAATAGGGTAGAAAAAGTAACAGAAATATTTTCTTTTTTTGGTCTGCATGTCATCGTTTTTATTAATAAGTAAGAAAAGTCAGCACAACCTCCTTTGTACTAATAGGGGCCCCACTTCCGACTGCAAAGATAAGTAACTTAAAAATGATATACTTCCGGTGATCATCCTTACTGGCTGACTGACTAAATATTAATTCAGGGGCAGAATACCTGTAATATACTAACTTCTGATTTTAGTTTTAGAATAGGATTCAAAATCAATTAAACACTGTATTAACTCATTTGCGATTGTTTGATAATAGTTATTATACTAGGTTAATAATAACTTTTTCAAACATGTACATATATGGAGGCAGGACACTGGGAGTCTGCGCCCATGTAATGACTATTTTCTATTATCTTGGTTGGGCGAGATATGAAGATGTTTTAGACACCCAGCTCATTTCTTTTAGATAATATTTTTTGTTAAATGTAGAACAGGAATAAATAAGTTTCATTTATTTTATTTTTTGTAACCAGAAAGCAAATGAATTTAGAATGACACAGATGTTTATTTTTAGGGTTCCGTACCCGAAGGGTCAAACGGTACCCTATTACTGAGACTTCGCTGTCCGTCCGTCCGTCCGTCCGTCCGTCTGTCACCAGGCTGTATCTCATGAACCGTGATAGTTAGCCAGTTGAAATTTCTACAGATTATGTATTTCTGTTGACGCTATAACAACAAATAATAAAAACAGAAAAAAATGAATATTAAAGGGGGGCTCCCATACAAAAAAGTGTTTTTTTTTTTCGTTTTCTAAATAATGGTACGGAACCCTTCTTGCGCGAGTCCGACACGCCTTGGCCGGTTTTTATTTAAATCTTTATGTCACCTTCATTCCCATTTTTTATGGTCGATAGAGTCGTAGGTTTTTTTTTTGCATTATTGAAAGTAAAATATTTTTAAGATAAGTAATACTGCGCGTGAAAGAATATTTGGAGCAATTTCTAAGTATGATAGCCAGTAAGGATGACAAGCAGAGGTATGCAATTTATTAATACTCATTTTTATCTATCTTTTGAGACATGTTTTTTCACCGGTCGGACGTGATGTGTTGGTTTCGGTCTTTTTAGGCTATTTCCTTGTTGGTAGAGCATACATCCAGACCGTTTAAATTATTTATTTTCGGCAGTTTATATAGAGGCAATTACTTCTTATTTATAGAAGCTAGAGGAATTGTTTTGATCCATCGTCCATACACTGGCCACTATTACCGGCAAAAAGGGAATAGCGGAACTTTTATGATCGTACCATGTCGATCGATTTTTGCACTCTTAAGCCAGTTTTTAGGGTTCCGTACCCAAGGGGTCAAACGGGATATTACTGAGACTTCGCTGTCCGTCCATCTATCGCCAGGCTGTATCCCATGAACCGTGATAGTTAGCCAGTTGAAATTTCTACAGATTATGTATTTCTGTTGCCGCTATAACAACAAATACTAAAAACAGAATAAAATAAATATTTGAGGGGGCTCCCATACAAAAAAGTGGTTTTTTTTTGCTCGTTTTTATAAATATTGGTACCTACGGAACCCTTCGTGCGCGAGTCCGTCTCGCACTTGGTCGGTATATAAAAGGTACCTAACCTGAAAAAGTAATACCTATCTAGTTTCTAACAATTCATTCTAGTCGTAATCATATGCATCAATGTTTTTTTTTTTACATTCCGCAAACATTTTTTGGAGTCTGATCAAAGTGTTTCAGAAACAACGGATTGAAAATGACGCACACGAAGGATAAACATCTGTCTATGTTTGACTTTAACTTTTACAGTATTATGCTAATCAGTAATGATACAATCATGTCTCTGTTGACTGCTTAGACCAACGGGTCTAGAGGTGGCAAGCGTAGCTGCTGAGCCGGGCTGACCTGAGAATCTTCAGGACCTCATGTCCTGAAGAGTCCCAGGTCAGGCAATATTGGGCTTTTCCAATTAGGAATTTCTCAGTATCAGCCTGGAGTCTGCAGATTTGTTCCCAATTGATGGCAATTAGCTAGCTCTCTATTAGGGAATTCGCGCACTACGTGGCCACGACCACGACTATTGGTCGCACAAGCTAATCTATTAATTTAGTCGCACAACCGGGCTGTCCGACTAGTTATCGTGATCGTGGCTGCGTATTGCGCTAGGTCCCTTACATGGAACTTAATTATGATTAAGTTCCATATAATGCTGGCGAATTGCCATAATTTGAAATTGTCAGAGAATGGGCAGCAGCGTTCTCTGTGCTTTTGTAACAACCGTACTGCGATCGCCAACCCGCTTGCCAAGCGTGGCGATTATGGCAATACCCCTCTTGTGCCAATTTGGCGACACTTTCGGGAGGCCTATGTCCAGCAGTGGACGTCTTTCGGCTGAAATGATGATGATGAATGAATGCTGGCGAAATGTGGACCGTGTAGGTCCTCTGTGTGTAACCTTTCGAAGATTTCAGGCTTTATGTCTCAATCAGTTGAAACATCCTTTATTTCAATATCCCCCCAATAGTCCCTGTTAGTTAGTTCCCTTATCTTTTTGTTACGCAACTTTTTTATCGGCGGCGGTAAAATTGATTTTTGCACCTTCACTTTTATCGGAAAAGCCATAATCTGACCAGAATTATCTGCGATACCTAAATGGGGCATTCTTTTCAAAGTAAATGATAACACGGCGTGTAAACATGAATTCTTTAGGAGTATTGTCTGCGTACGTCTGTTGTTAGTCATTATCTCACGAGTTTGCGCTCAGCTCGTGCTCTTTGTTATTATTTTTCTTAATTATGAACCCTTTCATCCACGGTTTTTCTATAGGCGGTAAGTCCTTTATTTATTTTTTGGTTTAAAAACACGCCCCACATGTTTATCAACGTTATGTCGCAAAACTCATGACGAAAAAACATTTACTGATCTATTTAGGTTCAACCACGTACTGTCAAGCACAATCGGAATATGATACGGTGCAATTAAATAGTAAGAGCTCATAAAAATACCATAAAGTTACAATAGCGTATGTAAACAAAAGAACGCGTGTACAAAGGAAATGTTTTGATTGATATGTGACATGACGTGTACTGGTTTGCATTGTTTTTATCTGTTTTTTACTTGTGTACGTGATTATACATGTGGTTTACGGAATCATCGTATTCTTTATTTTTATATGCAATACATCTTATTGTTGATCTAAAAACTACGTTTATATTATAACTTGACTTTTTAAATAGTTTGTAAAAACTTGGGGAGCTCGTGACTAAATAATAACCGCCGCACGGGTCGATCTTTAAGGTTAAGCCGTGCTTGCCGAGGTTGGTCCGTGGATGAGTGACCATAATTACATACCGAGTTTCCTCCGTGCCTCGGAAAGCACGTTAAGCCGTTGGTCCCGGCTGTCATTTGTAGATATTTGACAGTCGCTACGAGTAGTCAGAAGCCAAAAGTCTGACATCCAGTCTTATCAAGAGGTATAGTTTTACCCAGATACTCGGTTGTGGAGGTCATGTAGGCAGTCGGTTCATGTAAAATACTGGTACTCAGCTGCATCTGGATAGACTGGAAGCCGACCCCAAGATAGTTTGGGAAAAGGCTAGGCAGATGATGATGATGATGATTGTAAAAACATGTTTATTGTCTCCTTCTTTTTGAATAGAAGGTACAAATGATGCACTGCTTTCCCTGCCTTATCT
Source organism: Cerastis rubricosa (assembly GCA_949152445.1). Lineage (NCBI taxonomy): Eukaryota > Metazoa > Arthropoda > Insecta > Lepidoptera > Noctuidae > Cerastis > Cerastis rubricosa. The sequence goes on from OX424547.1 coordinate 11,438,227, forward strand.
GATCCCCTCTTTATTATAGGAGGGGTCAAGTAATGCAGTGCACTAACTTTATTTATCTTTAATAAACATAACGTGTACCAAGTAGGTAGCCACCTTAGACTCTGCATCTCTCTTCTTTATGCGTTCAAAAGTGCAAGTACATTTGAATGTACTTGCACTTTTGAACGAATTTTGTTTTATCCTCACAGATAATGTACCTGCCGAACATTCTAGGGCAAAGCAAAGTACCAATAATTATGTGTAACGTAGGGGTATTGTAGCGACTGACTAACGTTTACACAAATGTTACAAATGACGGGGCATTCTTTTAATAACAGAATGGATGTTCTATTTTCATATCCATGAGAACAGAAGCTGTCTCGTCATCCAAATGATCTAAAAGCTCAAAAACTGGGTAGTGTCATTTGTGGGCTTCATTAATTGTAACTTTTGACCAGGGATATGAAACCCTTACTGAGTTAACCTCACTGTCCTTTCGCGCGTAACAGTAAAACCCCGCGTGAAACCCTTCGGGGGCCCCTTGATTACGCCATTGCGTGAGTCATCCGATATCGTAAAGATAAACACTTATAACTCGAGTTATATTAGCTCTAATCTTAAACGGTAAACAGTGTCGGGTTCGTGATGAACGGGGCCATTTATTAATAATAACCAACTCTTTTAGAACTACTTGAGAATTATACATATCCCATAGATATGAGAGAGGTCGCAGCAAATACGTCTGTTTTCGTTGCTTATTTTTGTTTGGTAAAACTACTCATTCAATTTACACGAAAATTTATATCTAACATCACAAATATACAAGTAATCTAATGACAGTTTTTTTTAGGAGTCCTACATACATTATTCTTATAAGATCCTAACTCAAACTTCTTGTTAGAATCGGCCATTTTAGAATTCCGCTGTTCAAAGCATGAAAATACTTGAAATATCAATAAATATGAATAGATATGCCTCGAATACATGAAATAATGAATTATCACTATTTTTTCTTTGCTACTATTGTTTCCAAGACCATTTTACATGGTTCAAGAGTCAAATATTTTTTTTTTATTTCGACTAACAAACTTCACAACAAAGGATTTTTTGTTGGCTCAAATCATAATTTTTTTGTTATTTTTTCAAGCAAATGACTATCTAAAAAGTTGCATTATACACTTATAACATACTATACATTTACTTACCAAAGTTTTACAACGTATATCTCACAAAAACAACACTTTTCCGAACATAATAACACGGGTTGCCATTGCGTTTGACATTCGACATAGACGAGTTTCTATATTTTTTTTAATAATGTTGTGCCGTTTAGTATTACTAACGATTAATTTTGTTTGAATCGACTACTAGTTGACCATAGAGGTAAATTTTGACAGAACGATTTAGAAATTTACTTTTTTTTATATTAGCGTTTATGTTTGCTGGTTCCAAAAATAAAAAACATGTTTTATCAAATAAAGGTTTTAACCTCTAGGTCCCAGCCGTTCCATTTATGGACCTAGAGGCTAATCAGCCTTTTATTTTGTCTCTTTCATTCTGGTTAATCAGCCATATTTAACCTTTCCGTCCCGCGCGTACCGAATTCGGTACGCGCGGGCGTTACCGCTGATCCTCGCCGTACCGAATTCGGTACGCCGAGGATCAACGGCGCACCGGCAAACTTAAACGCTAATATTAAAAAAAGTAAATTTCTAAATCGTTCTGTCAAAATTTACCTCTATGGTCAACTAGTAGTCGATTCAAACAAAACCAATCGTTAGTAATACTAAACGGCACAACATTATTAAATTTAAAAAAAAAACTCGTCTATGTCGAATGTCAAACGTCAATGGCAACCCGTGTTATTATGTTCGGAAAAGTGTTGTTTTTGTGAGATATACGTTGTAAAACTTTGGTAAGTAAATGTATAGTATGTTATAAGTGTATAATGCAACTTTTTAGATAGTCATTTGCTTGAAAAAATAACAAAAAAATTATGATTTGAGCCAACAAAAAATCCTTTGTTGTGAAGTTTGTTATTCGAAATTAAAAAATATAATTTGACTCTTTAACCATGTAAAATGTTCTTGGAAACAATAGTAGCAAAGAAAAAATAGTGATAATTCATTATTTCATGTATTCGAGGCATATCTATTCATATTTATTGATATTTCAAGTATTTTCATGCTTTGAACAGCGGAATTCTAAAATGGCCGATTCTAACAAGAAGTTTGAGTTAGGATCTTATAAGAATAATATATGTAGGACTCCTAAAAAACACTGTCATTAGATTACTTGTATATTTGTGTTGTTAGATATAAATTTTCGTGTAAATTGAATGAGTAGTTTTACCAAACAAAAATAAGCAACGAAAACAGACGTATTTGCTGCGATCTCTCTCATATCTATGGGATATGTATAATTCTCAAGTAGTTCTAAAAGAGTTGTTTATTATTAATAAATGGCCCCGTTCATCACGAACCCGACACTGTTTACCGTTTAAGATTAGAGCTAATATAACTCGAGTTATAAGTGTTTATCTTTACGATATCGGATGACTCACGCGATGGCGTAATCAAGTGGCCCCCGAAGGGCTACACGCGGGGTTTTACTGTTCGCGCGAAAGGATAGAGAGGTTAAATACTTAGTTAACCCATATTTTATAAAGGTTAACCTGTATAATGGTTAATCAAACATGGGTTACAGGTCTAACCGGTTAACTTATTCACCCGATTAATCGTCCCTGCTTTCGACGTTCAAACAGTGTTTGTATCTTAGCCTCATTCACAATAGAAAATTGTTTCTTCATAATACAGCATGTAAAGGACACCGACTCGAAAACACTTACTACCTCGTCATTACATAATTCTGGACCCCACATAGAAAGTTTTCATCAAAAGTGCAATACGCACACGGTCAAAATGTATGGATAAGATGTTTTTTTACTAGCGTTCGTGAGTAAGCAGTGCTCTGTATGGTGTCGGACGTAAAGAATAGCACCACCCATATCTTCCCGCGGGTGTCGTAAGAGGCGACTAAGGGATTGGCCAGTGAATGGGCAGCAGCGTTCTCTGTGCTTTTGTAAAAACCGTACTGCGATCGCCAACCCGGTGATGTGGTGTGATCGCCAACAAAGCGTGGTGATTATGGCAAAACCCTCCAAAATGTCAATGTGGCGACACATGGGGGAGGCGTATGTCCAGCAGTGGACGTCTTTTGGGCTGAAATGATGTTGATGATGATGTGGTAAGCGTTTTCGCGTCAGTGTACAGCAACAGTGTGCACGAAGCACTTCTTTTCTCTTCATAGACCATTGCCCATAGCTTTGATTACTTCCTGTTTCAGTGGCGTTGCCAATATTCGGAGTGCCGTTAGCGCAGTCGGTCGAGCGTTCAAGATGTCACGACGACACTGGACTGCCTCTTGTTGTGAGAGACAGCATCGATTACTTGCAGGTATTTGATAACAATATAAACTTACTTAGATGTTAATATTTGAGTCTAAAAATATGCATAATGTTAATCGGGATCGGGAAATTTTGAGAATGAAACGTGTGATGGCTATAACAGTAGAGGAAGACCAAAAGAAACGATGAATGGAAGCTGAGACGACAAGTAATAGAGAAGTATGGCAGAAGACCTGCTGCACCGACCCCAAATAATTTGGGAGAAGGGCAGGACATGGTGATGATAGTTTTCAATATCGTGGTCCTGTGGCCCATTCAGTGCCAGTCAAAATGAAATGAAATTATCTATTATGTAAAGGGTATATACGTCATGTTTTGGTGTGGGACTATCTGTCTCGGAGTTCTCTATCTTGAAATCGCGTAACAAACTCAGGATTCAAGGTCTCTTTTAAAGCCCAGACATTGTTTGGTCAACCTGTCCCAGCAGACGGTATCGCAAGGTCAACCCTCTGAGGTAGTTCAGTGACCAAACACACAACATTACCAAAACGAAAAGTTATACAAATACTAAGTAGTAAAAAATTTGCATAATATTTACACTAACAATACAGTTTATAGTTAGTGTCTGATCACATATTAGTTGTGGTGAATGGTAACCACAGAAGCAACAACCACTCATATAGGCATAAGACTTCGCAACAGACTAAATTGGTTAGCCTCTCTGTTACCGGGTGTCATTATTTCCCGTTCGAAGGTTGTGTAGTTGACCTAGTTAAGTACTTCAAACGGTAATTTTGAGTGACAATCTCAATGCTTCTTCGAGATGGTAATTTATCAATACTGTTCTTCTAAACAATACGGTTATTTATTATAACTACGATGTATGTAAGTAGGTAGTTAGTGTCATTTCACACGGTCTTGTTGTCGCGTAGAATCCGACAACCTATACGCCTTCAGTAAAGAAAGAAAGAAATGTGGAGGCCGAGGGGGTAAGTAGGTACTCAATGGAGCTGTAAGTACAGAATAATAAAACACAACAAAACAAGTTGGGGGAGTATACGCGTCAAGTCAATACAAAACAGCCATTGATCGTCATTATGCTGTGTCACCAACGGAGACAGTGGCACAGCATTACGCTGACCCAATACTCTTCGCCATATTAGGCGTAGAACCGAACACCATTGGGGTAGACATGTTCTTGAGTGGAGACCGCGAATCGGCAAGCGAAAGGTGGGAGGCCCGCAGGCTCGGTGGAGCGATCTTCGCAGGGTGGCTGGTAGCAACTGGATGACAGTTGCCGAGAATAGAGTTAAGTGGCGAGCGATTGAAGAGGCCTATGCCCAGCAGTGGACTGCTGTAGGCTGATGATGATGATGGTGATTACTCTTCGCAGGTGGAGCAGAGAAGAGTATTGGTCGGGAACCCTTCGGGTTACCCCGGCAACCAAAGCGCAAAGGCACTTTTAATTATCCATATTCAAAGTTTTATTGATGCCAAAAACATGAGTGCAGCAGACTTCCTTTTTTATTGAACCTATTCATTTACAAGATATTGTGCAAAACGGACGAACAAAGTACCTATGAAGTTACAGTTAGTAGGATGTACGGTTCGTGAGCCGATTAAACTCAGGTATTGTTTGTACATAACTGAGGTTTCAATCTTGATACGGGACTCTAATGAAAGATAACTATAATTAATAAACTAATGTTCCGCTGTTGTGGAAGTCGGATGAAGCAAAAATGATGATGTCATATTTTGTTGTTTCGAGATTCGCAAACCCCTTCGCTTTCTTTATCATCTACTTTGAACTGAAAGTTAGGAGCGATGCTTGCAGTGCATGCGAGTTTGATATTTTTGTAGGTACTCAAAACAACTTAGAATAAGCGTTTAGCCGCATCGTGTCAAGCTCCAACGTCTAGACTTCATTAGAGTTTCAAATTCGCGAAATTCAAATTTTCTTACTGAATTTTTCATGAAATACTCATTCAATGGGATTAAATTAATTAATTAAATTAATACATACGTGTTACGGTCGCGAATCGTATTTTGTTCAACACACACCCTGGCACTCCTAGCAGTGGACCAGTGCAAATGGCAAAAAACGTAAAAAAAAAGAATTCCACGCGCTACCCTGGCGCTTTGCCCTTCATCCATAAAGACATGTGTTGTTAAATATTGGCTAAGTCATTACCTCCCTTTTATCGATTTTACTTGTATATTAGGTAATACCAAACACCACCATTGAAAATGGTCAACTTTTATCGATATTACTTTTATATAACATAATACCAAACACAACCACTGAAATATTGGTCAACTTTTATCGATTTTACTTTTATATTAGGTAATACCAAAAAATCGATAAAAGTTGACCAATATTTTATTGGTGACCACTGAAATATTGGTCAACTTATATCGATTTTACTTTTATTTACTGCGTCGTTGGTCTAGTGGTTACAAACGTGATTGCTCAGCATGAAGTCCTGGGTTCGATTCCCAGGTCAGGCAGAGTATTATTGGGATTTTCCGTCATTAATTTCCCAGTAGCAGCCACGGAGTCTCGATTAGAGCCCAGTTGATGGGAATATGTTCGTCGCCTATAGTTCTTAAAATTTAATTTGATTAAAATGACAGCTGTCAGGATGATAATTAGGCCGATCGTTTTATTAAGACTGTGTTTCTATAGTTTAATTAATACATATTTACATAGCGTAAAATTCCGTGCCTCGGAAAGCACGTTAATACGTTGGCCCCGGCTGTCGTTTGTAGATCTTTGACAGTCGTTACGAGTAGTCAAAAGTCTGACATCCAGTCTTACCAAGGCGTATCGTTTTACCCAGTTACTAGGTTGTGGAGGTCAGATAGGCAGTCGCTTCATGTGAAATATTGGTATTCAGCTGCATCCGGTTAGAATGGAAGCCGACCCCAAGATAGTTTGGGAAAAGGCTAGGCAGATGATGATTTACATAGCGTAAAATACTGACTGCATAAATATGTATAATTTACATAATGTATATATCAACGCTACTAGTCCCTTTAGCTGTGTAGCTGTCATTTCAATCAAGTTAGATTTATGGACTATACATATTACATCACACTTAAACATAATTGGCATAATGTGGGTTTACTTGTGGTACACCATTGCCAAGCCAGTTATGTGATGTTTTGTTTGTTAGCCTTTAAACAATATATCACCAGAATCGATCATCAATGCTCTTATTACTTTTCCAGGCGTACGGTCTGAAGTCAAACCAAATCTACCGACAAGAACCCGATAAGATAAAACTCCAGCAGCTGAAGAAACTGTTCACGGATCGGGGACCTACCTTTCCTTATCATTGGGATGTTGCTGTAGCTTGCTCTATACTGAAATGCTATATAAGGTAAGGGAAAATGAATCTTATTTGATTAATCGACTGCTGAATGGGTTCGAAGGTACGTTTCACGCAGTGCTAGGGTTAAAACTCGCCTGAACAAATATTTGTGTGGGCTTCACATACCTGACCCAAAAGGGTCAAACAAACAGTTTCCTAAGTGAGATTTCTGTTTATAAATACACCCTCGATAAAGGGGACCTCTTTCTTAAATTGAAAACGCTGCGTCCTTTAGAGAAACCGGGGACTATGGAGGCTTGAACTTAGCTGTCTAAATGCACTGCAAAGTTTGTTAGTTTAGCCAAGGCGTACTTGTAAAATGTTGCAAACTTTTCTGTACTCTCCGAAAAGTGATAAATAGAATAGATATATCCTACTATATTTAGGTGAAAGTGTCAAGGTAGACCGCAAAAATCAAATTTTCTTACGTCTTTAGGGTTCCGTATCCAACGGGTCAAACGGGACCCTATTACTGAGACTTCGCTGTCCGTCCGTCCATCTGTCACCAGGCTGTATCTCATGAACCGTTATAGTTAGCCAGTTTTGAATTTCTACAGATTATGTATTTCTGTTGCCGCTATTACAACAAATACTAAAAACAGATTAAAATAAATATTTAAGAAGGCTCCCATACAAACAAGTGTTTTTTTGTTCGTTTTTATAAATAATGGTACGGAACCCTTCGTGCGCGAGTCCGACTCGCACTTAGCCGGTTTTTTGCAATTACCTGATCAGTGTCAGTTTGTATGTTGATTAAAATATGATTTGCGGCCCTAAATCGCATGTATTAATTATCCAGTTATGCTCTTGAATGGATAGCGTTCGGTTTCACTGTTGTATTATTCCGTAAGTGTGATCATGTACTGTATTGTGAATACAGCGTCAACTCTCATTTTTCTGTTACCTGTACAAATTAATTCTAAACAATCTTTAACCAAAATTCCAGCGAACTCCCGGACTCTATACTAACCCAAGAGCTACACGGTCAGTTCGAACAAGCAACAGCAATCGCCGAGCCACAGCGCGAAGCAACCATGCTGTCTCTTATAGCGAAGCTGCCGTCGCAAAACTACAATCTGCTGGGATGGCTCATGACGCACTTTGCCTGCGTCGTGGCTAACGAACAGGTGGGTTGTCTTGGTTGACAATAATAGATCTTCTGGCGCAATTTCGGCTGCCAATATCTGAAAAGACTAGCCATCTGCGTGTGAGATTATATAGTACAAGCGGGTGTACGCAGAGACAAGTGCACGTGCTGTTCTCTCACTCTCTTAGTCCAATAGGAAGGGGTGTGTAATATATGCCATAACAACAGATAATATATTATCACTTGAAATAACGTTCACATGATATAATTTTCATATGCTATAAAAACAAATAACCTAATTTCATGTGATCTAATATACATTTGACCTAATTTTCATTTGACCTTATTTTCATATTTACTCATTTTCTGGTAGTTAATAAGTAAATATCAGAAAACATCATACTGTTATAACCTCATCTAACCCAAATGATTCACCAACAATAGAAGGGATCTTATGATGATAGGCGCTAATGGTCATAACCTAACCTAACCCAGATGGTTCACCCACAATAGGGGGGATCTGACACTCGGTGGCCGCTACCGCGGCACGCTCGCTTTGCTCGCTAGCCTTCGCGCGCTAATGGTCATGGTTCTAACCTAACCTAACCCAGATGGTTCACCCACAATAGGGGGGATCTGACACTCGGCGGCCGCTGCCGCGGCACGCTCGCTTTGCTCGCTAGCCTTCGCGCGCTAATGGTCATGGTTCTAACCTAACCTAACCCAGATGGTTAACCCACAATAGGGGGGATCTGGCACTCGGCGGCTGATGCCGCGGCACGCTCGCTTTGCTCGCTCGCCTTCGCGCGTTAGTGGTCATGATTTTAACCTAACCTAACCCAGATGGGTCACCCACAATAAGGGGGATCTGACACTCGGCGGCCGCTATCGCAGCACGCGTCCTACGCTCGCTCGCCTTCGTGCGCTAATAATGGTTATGGTTCTAACCTAACCTAACCCACATGATTTACCAACCATATAGGGGATCTGACGCAGGAATGTATGAGGAATAATATACAAACTAAATACAATACTAACTGAATATTAGTTCAAATGTGCATTATAGAAAATGGTAATTAGGCCATATAAAATTAGGTAAACTAAAATTATATCAATAATTCATTATATCAATAATTCATTATATCATTTCATCGTTAAAAAAATTATATCAAATAAAAATAGGTCAAATGATCATTAGATCTTTTGTTACTATATCAAAAGGTCCGCACCCAATAGGAAGGCGATCAAATCTTTTGTGGCACGAGAGTATCACTGTTGACCGAGGAGTCCCGAGTCCCTATTGAATACTTTCGGAATGTTAGATATACGACGATCCCTCACCTGGAGCATTCTCCTGCATAGCAAGAAGATACAAGCTAATTTGCTAGCTTATGATTATAGGCGCTCCCATATGAGAAGCCAAAAGTTTATAAATGCTAATACAGTAAAAAAAAACGCTGTATCTTAGAAAATTATAAAGTCAATGCTCGTACGAAATTCATATTATTTCGACAAAAGCTTTAGATTATTTCACATGTTGCTGAACAACCTATTTGGAAGTCCAGACCCATTGTAATAACACTCTATAGACAAAGTGCCATAGCTGTGCACGGCTCTCTTTGCGTGTTGCCAAAATCGGAACGAATGCCGCCATCTTTTCTTCTGTCAACGCCGTTTCATCATCAGCAAATTCTAGGTCTCTACATTAACACAAATTTATTATTTTATTTTCAGGCGAATCACGCAAACATACAAACAATAGCGACTGCTATGGGTCCAGCGCTCAACATGTCGCTTAATCTACTCACCTACCTCATCTCGAAGGCAGACAAACTCTTCCCAGACGTTCAGTTGACTAAGTAAGTAAGCCGCGACTACACTTGGAAAGATGGCACGATAGCATAGTATTGCAGCCAATCCACACTGACCCTAGCCCGCTCCCACTTTCAAAGAGGATGCCTGTGGCTCGGCAGTGGGAACGAACACAGATTGATAATATTACTACTGTCGACAATCCAAATGCAATAAGGAGCTGTCCAACAAACCCACATAACTAAATTTGGACCGTAATCACGGCTTCAGGGTCAGAATAACCTCATATGATTCGTATAAATGTTAAATACCAAAACAAGGTAGTATCTCCCCTCATCAGTCGCGAGGTTTCTTTTGCTATCTTTCGAAAAACAAAGTGAAAACTAGAAAGTTTATCTATGGGAGGATGAAGAAGCTTTCTAGTTCCCTACTTGTTTAAAGAAAATGGAAGATCCTCCGACCAATGGGGTGTTGTATAGTGCACGATGATTTCTGTCGGGACGTTGTAAAAATAAAGATTTCTTAGTAAACCCAGCTTGCACGATGCTATTGAACTTGATACGTCAGTCAGTCGTAATAAGTAATATTGATTATGATTTAAAATTTTATTCGTACTAAATTATGAAACTAATGAAATACAAAAAAAACCTGCTGGCCTACCATGACGTCTTAAAGCAGTATTGTTTTACTCTTATTCCAGTGTGGGAAAGAGACGAAGCTATACAGGATGTCTAGCGCCATCTCTTTCCCACACTGGAAAAGGAGGAAAACGATAATGGTTAAAGACGTCATGGTAGGCCATCTGATCATGATAATTATGTCCACACGGAGCAGATATAGGTTAAATTCTATGATCATGAACTAATTCTTACGTCTATTCTTTTGCAGATACGTCCCACCTCTCGCATCAATTCCTCCAGACTTCCCGGAAACGGCCCCAGAGATCAGCCAAGAGCTTCGCAAACAAGAGTCTCTTCTGAATCAGATACATGCTGAAATGCACGCCGGATTCATCACGCCAGCAAGGGATCAACAACTTTGGGAAGCACAGAGAATTGTTACTCAGCTGAAGGTAAGATCATCATCATATTTATAAGTCTATTTTATTTGTATATGTATATTAGTACCTATGTAAGTATATAAATTTTCGTAAAGTAGTAGTTATTTGTAGACATTTGATCGATGAAATGGCGGCAGGTCACGGGAACTATCTGCGACTCCCGCATCCCCCTTAAACTAAAGAGGAAGATTTATAAAGCAATGGTTAGACCTGCTGTCTTGTATGGATCAGAATGTTGGCCCACAAAAGCGATGAATGAAAGGCATTTGCATGTGGCTGAGATGAGAATGCTAAGGGGGATGTGTGGTGTTACGCGAATGGATAAAATAAGAAATGAGTAAGCACACAAGAGGAAGTCTGAAAGTGGCGCCGGAAACTGAAAAGATGTATGGTAATCGGTTGTCGTGGTATGGGCATGTGATGCGGAGGAATCAAGCAAATTTTGTGACGAAAGTTTTGAGTATGAATTTTGGATGATTATAAGAGTAGAGGAAGACCAAAAGAAACGATGGATGGACTGTGTGAAGGATGATATGGCAAGAAAAGAGGTGTCTCATGAGATGACAAGTAATAGAGTAGTATGGAAGAAGAAGACATGATGCGCCGACCCCAAATAAATTGGGATAAGGGCAGGAAAATGATGATGATGACGATGATGATGAGTAGTTATTTGAAGATTTTAATTTATACCCTATCACAATGTTGTCGTTTGTAACCCAAAGGTTGACTGGTAAGTCCGCCTGTGTACCACTATTAATAAATATGCATAATCTTTGCCCAACTTTGTATGGGTCGGCATTCAGTCTAACTGGATGCAGGTTTTACATGAAGCGACTGCCTGACCTCTTCAACCCTATTATTGGGTAAAGGAGCTCCCTCACCTGTAAACCAACAATCCAAGATTCGATTTTGTACAGAAACAAGTAAATCTGAACTGTCACATTACAAACGAATGCTCCCGGTAAGAGAGTACCGTTATACGAACCAGTCTTACCAACGGGTATCCCTTGTTAAGACTGGTAGCAATCAGCTAGCGCAGCTATAACTGTTACGTAGCATGCAGTTGGCATCAAAGTAGCTTACAACAAAGCACGAACGAGTGAATTCTATACGAGTTTTCCATCAGGCGTTCGGGCATATTTCCGTCCGTGAAGACTTGCAAAATATTCATATTACCTCATCATCATCTGCCTAGCCTTTTTCCCAAACTATCCTGGGGTCGGCTTCCAGTCTAACCAGATGCAGCTGAGTACCAGTATTTTACATGAAGCGACTGCCTATCTGACCTCCACAACACAGTAACTGGGTAATACCATAACCCTTTGTAAGACTGGTTGTCAGACTTTTGGCTTCTGACTACTCGCAACGACTGTCAAAGATCTACAAATGACAGCCGGGACCATCGGCTTAACGTGCTTTCCGAGGCACGGAGGAAACTGTATGTATTTATGGTCACCCATCCACGGACCAACCTCGGCGAGCACGGATAAATATTCACATTACCTATGACTGCTTAAGGTGGCAGCAACAGGGTAGCCTGCATATTTTTCTTAGCAGGGAAGTTTTGGCACAACGCAGGAGAAAAGGACAGTAATTTTTACTCCATCCAAGGTTCAAAATCGCTTGACTCTTCACATGACACCTCACTTTTTGTCAAAGCATACAATGTGCTAAAAGAGTACTACTATTCAAATAAACAATGTTCGACTCATTAGCTGTGCAGGAAAACAACAACGTCCTCATTTTGCACTGATATTTTACTAACAGTACTAAATGTTGAACAGTTTTCTAACGTGGTTTAATTTATAGCTTGTGCAATATATTCCATACCCTATGTAAGTTACTATTAATTACTTTTTAGCTATTTACCTTTTGCTGCCCGTTCTTGACCCATGTTACTTGGGGTCGGGGTAAAATGTTTTTCACTATCTCTCATTCTCTTTCAATCCATCCTTTATTTCTTGAGCACATTGACTTTAATTTTTTACAGCTCCTGAAAGTAAGAACGTATTTATTTACATATGTCTGCCTCGTGGATGTTATGAAAGCGGTACTGCCGGGCTCGGGTTCGATTCCCAGGCTGGCAAAGTGTTATTGGGTTATTTCATAAGGAATTTCTCAGTAGCTGACTTTAAGTCTGGATTTCAGCCTGGTTGATGGAAACCTAAGACCTGTAACAAAAACTGGCGAAATATGGGAGTACAGTAGGTGCCTCTAGCAAAGCAAGCTAATTCAAGCGTTATGTATAAAGTATACATTATACACAACGATTGAATTTAAAAAAAAAAAACAATAACCTAATATTAAAACCACAACAATGAAGAAAGTATGGAAGAAGAAGAAGTGTTGATGATGAACAATGAAGAAAGTAGTCTTAAATTAGTCAATCCAACAACTAATCAAGCACAGTTTCTGAAAAGTTGATCCATTGATTTTGTAAATATTTATTTTGTCCTTTAACAAACATTTTAAAATATTATATCAACAATTCCAACTCTGTATAGCACACAAAACATTACCATAATTTCGGTGGTTTTCCTCATGTTTTGTTTAGATATCTGCTTATTTAACTTACTATACTTGTCCATGTTTGCCAGAGGTTATTATGACAAACGTATTAGTCACACTGGTTTCTTATCGCGGTCGTCTACAATTTACTTGACTATTATTAGCTCTACAAATAAAATAACTTCATAGCGTTTGATCTCGGAAATTCACCGCCAATTCAATTTCTAATCATTAGAGGTCAAAATCCTTTAATCACCAAGGCCCTTAAAGTTACTTAAACTTTTCGGTTTGTTACTATTATTATTTCCTTGCTTCACAAAGGCACTCGTGATTACGTTATGTTGATTATAAAAGGAGTCTCCTCTGCCTTCAGTTGCAATTTCAGCTGACTTTTGACTTCGGACAAGGCCAGCTTACTAATCTCTCTATTAACCGTGATCTCTCTCTCTCTCTCTACAATTTTATCGTCTAATAATGATATCTACATAATTTTGATAAATTCGTTAAAATATTCTCACAGAAAATCATTAAATAAATTGACGTCATGGATTCCTAATTGAATTGCGTAACGAATAAACAAGACAAACTTGTTTCGAATCGAAAGTATCTTTCGCATTAGCGTATAGAATTAATTAGTGAAGCTTGAATGATAGACTATGCTAAAAACAATGTTTTCAACGTTTTTGTAACAAGATTTTTGATAGATTCTGTCTGTTTTGTGTCATCATCTATTAGCTGGTTTTGATCATGCTGTATTTCAAACTAAAATGTTTTCAACTACCTAATTTTGTTAGTATAAAACAGGTTATGCATTATTAATAATACCTTCACGTTTATTTTGCATTAAAAAAAACTTTACCGGAAGGTTTAGGAAAATCTATGAAGCCGGTATTCAGAATTTATTCAAATGAGTTATCCTCTAATACAAGCATTCTATTACAGAGAAAACTTCGGTCCGTACAGAAATCGGTAGAACCCGGCAACTCATTGCAACCACAACACGCCTCTTTAGACGATAAACCAGAAAGCAAACCTGAGGAAGAACCGGCGCGAAGAAACTCGCAGCCTTCCCAACCATGTCAACCGCTACAGACAACAGAAATACAGCAACTTACACCCCAAGAAACTACAGAAGTAAAGACCCCGAATGAACCGTTCCAAGAGCCCAAAGAATCCCCCAGCACTGAACCAATATTCGAAGCAGAATTTGAAGACAATTTCGAATTCAAACCCGAAACTAAAATAGAAAAAGAAACGCCCGAACAAGAGGTCCCTCCTTCCGAACCTATTAAAGAAAAACCGAAACTTACCGAAAAAGAACTCAGAGTATTGAGACTGGAACTCGAAAACGCTGAATACTTACAACTAAAGTCGTTACTCCAAGCGAAAATCAACTCTGAACAGTTCGAAATCGTCAAACTTAAGAGTCATGTTGCTTTGAAGAATAAGCAAGCAGAGGGCGCACAAAGCGCAAAGGACAATAAAGAAAACAATACACCGGAAGAACAAGAATTAAAACAAAGACTGATAAAAGAAAATGCGTTGTTAGAACAAAAGAGAATTAACCTCATCAACCAGATCTTCCAGGAAAGAGTTGCTTGTATACAACTCAAAATAGAACTTGCTATGAAAGAAATTTTATCGAAATCATAAGCTTGTTAGTGTAGTGAATAAGGTAAGCAACCATTCCTAAATTGTGACGATTAATAATTGCTGCACGCCTGTCATTTCTACCCATTTTCAATGGGTAACATACTAAAATAAATTACTTTTGTTTTTGGGCAGTCGTGTATATAGGTACTGTCCCTGTAAAATAGAGCAGATGACACTAAGGAAATGACCACATTGATGCGGAATAGGACAGACATTGAACAGGACAGAAAGAGCTTTACGTGCAACAACATCATTACTCAGGACAAAAAGTTATTGATCGTCAGTGAGCGCGGGAGTACATGCAATAAAAACGAAAAATAATGGATTCGCCACACTTCGGTTCGGACGACGCGCCGACACCGTGCTGAACTAAATGTGCTCAACTCGATTCCGAGTGTATAAATGTGGTGGTTTCACTCCCTTTTTCGTACCTGTACATGTGAACATAGCTTCAATAAAATTTTCAAGCAACGACACATCAGATCAGAACGCTCGTTCTGAAGACAGGTTTTCACATCAGATTGTGCTTAAGCCCTAAGGAAGGTATTAAACCTGGCATGTAATGTTACCAGTGACGCGACATAAGCGTGAATCTCTAATCTTCCTAATGCTAGATAACTAATAGCCAGTGTAATTGGCAACTTGCTGTGTAAACTTTACGTGCAATTTGTGAGTTTGACTAACCAGTACTTTCAACTTGTGCGAATAAGCTTGTTAGTAGGTAGTCATCGAGCGAAATAGAGAGTCGAAGGGACACCGAAGTGCAAACAGTTACGCCCCCCCCCCCCCCCCGCATAGAAATATTCTTCAAAAATCAAAATATTTTATTTTACATAGGCCTACATGGGCACTTATAAAACGTCGACAAAGTTTGCACGGTTCGGATTGGTCGTTTCCTATGGAGAAGAACCGGCAAGAAACTCCATGGTTACTCTTTTAAAATTATTTGGTTTTACAATATTTCAATGTTACAGTACTTAAGTATGGGAGGACAGCGTAGGCCCGACATTATAATAAAAAAAACAGGCCTTCGGTAAAAAATAACGTACTGATTAAGTAGGTATTGCACTTTTGTAGGAAACAGCTGTGTTAGTTTGTGGGGGGCTCAGATTGATGTACTGATTACGTGATAACCGTTTATGCATTGGTGCTTCCACCATGTATAATAAGCAGATTTAGGAAAGGGAAGTTAGCAACATGTTTGAATAATACCTCCCATATAGAATCCCGGAATGAGTTTCATGTACCGAAAAAAAATATGGGAGGTATTAACCACACTTTACTTCCTTGAAGTTTAGGCAAATAAAATCTAACTCTTCCGATCTCTGCTTATTATGTAACGCTCGATGACTGATAAGTCTCAAAAATATTATATAGAGTAAGTTTATTTATTAATACAATATTCGTTAAATTTTGTTCGACTTAGGAAGTAACATAGATAGTAACAAAAATGGACTCTTTATGACATTGACTCATTTTAATGTAGCAATCTTATCTCTTGCGCATATCTTAGACTGCAGTTATATTTATCTATTACCTACATTATATACTGTAGAACGTGAATGTGCATTAATAACGAACTAAATGTATTTACAGTCGTTTCGTGTTTCCTACTTCTGATTCTTCAGCACTGTCAAGATCACACTGAACTTTATGTTTGTTCAATTTAGGTTCTTATTAAGTTGTTGCTTTCAGAGGTAGAATAACTGAATTTTAATGGACAGACACCAGCACATCAAGCTACCCGAAACTGTCAAATTTTCCCAATCGACTTTGAACCTAGTTCTATAACTATAAAGTTGAAAATCTATAAAATAAATTTGACAGATAGTTGTAGCGTGATGTGCTGAGTCTTTACTAGTGCTTGGACATAAATTGACATTGTAAATGCTAAAATTATAATAATCAGAAGTGTATAGCCTTAATGAACTTCCGTATTTTTTAATTAAAAGATTAATCAAAATATATTGATCAAATAAATGTTGTACAAATAATAAGCTTTTCTTTTCATTACCTATTATGCCATTACGTACTGCGCACCTTTTTTTTAACGGATGGGAAATCATCAAATGACCCCTCCTGCTCGAGCGGAGCGGTAGGGAGTGTCAGAATTGTACTGACTAAAACCCAACCATGTTCCTTCTTAGCCCTTTGTGTTCCAGGGCCACGGTATCTCTTTCGAACAGTTCCGCAGCCCTGGCAGGCATCGGCCCTCTCAGACCCCTTCCGATTAGCTGGCATCTCTTTGAGGCGCGCGTGGAACACGAACGCGCCTGTACTTACTGCACACCTCAGTCAATAATTTTAGTGTATATGTTAACGGAAATGTATGAAATCCGTCATTGTATAAAATTCCTAGGAAATGTGTACAATTCCTAAAATCCATAGGATATGTATGAAATATTTTTTAATTAACACTTTTCCTAGGAAATCTATACATTTCCTAAACCGTGATAGGAAATGTATATCAGTAGTCATCGCTGCGCCGATCGCTCCATTCAAGCGAGCATGCAACATGCAGCAGGCAGGGTTTCTGTCACGGCTCCGGCGCTGCGGGCCTCCGGCGGCCCCACGCGTGCTAATCTTCGCAGACGGCTTTCGCTCACCACCGCAACTTCGGCTTGTTGGCCGGCTTCGCCGGCCAGCCTCAGCCGCCGGGCCGCCTCGCCCCTCCGCGCCTACGCGATTTTAAATTACACTCTAGGGGTAGGACAAACAAGACTACGTGGAGTCGGTTTTGCAGCAATTCGGTTCTGTCACTAACTTTTGTTGCAAAGCATATTCAATTTTTAACCAACAATATTATTTAATTGTTACAGAAACTATAGCAAATTGGTTTGATTAGAATTATGTATGGGGCACTACAAGTTCACGACCACCATTTTCACCCAAAGTCTCACAACATCTAATATATTCTTCAGATTAACTTATAGTATAGTTTTTAATTTTATACATTTCCTTCTGTCATATAGGAATTGTATAAGAGTTCCTAGGAAATGCATACAATTCCTAGGAAATGT
Organism: Cerastis rubricosa; assembly: GCA_949152445.1. NCBI lineage: Eukaryota > Metazoa > Arthropoda > Insecta > Lepidoptera > Noctuidae > Cerastis > Cerastis rubricosa. The sequence goes on from OX424547.1 coordinate 11,456,126, forward strand.
GTGGAGTAAAAAATAATTATGATACTATTTAACACATTTCCTACATAGACTCGGAATTGTATACATTTTCTAGGAATTGTATACAATTCCTAGGTTTCACACATTTCCGGTAACATATAGACTGAATATATCATAGGCTAAACAAAATCTTACCCTCGTGCAATTTTAGTACTTGCCCTAGAAATAAAATTAGGTATAATCGATCCTACACGAAAGTACATGACCTAACCTCGTGATTGTGGCTAAACCAAGGCAGCAACAACTTTTAGGCTTATCTAATCCTTACTAATATTATAAATGCGAAAGTCACTCTGTTTGTTTGTATGTTTGTTTGTTTGTTACCTTTTCACGACTAAACGGCTGATCGGATCTTAATGAAATTTGGCGAAAAGATAGATTTTAACATGGGGAAGGACATAGGCTATATATCCTCACGCCACGAGCAATAGGAGCGGAGCAGCAATGAAAAATGTTGCGAAAACGGGGAAAATGTGACGCAGACGAAGTTGCGCGGGACAGCTAGTATATATATATATCTCTATACTAATATTATAAAGCTGAAGAGTTTGTTTGTTTGTTTGAACGCGGTAATCTCAGGAACTACTGATCAGATTTGAAAAAGTCTTTCAGTGTTAGATAGCCCATTTATCAAGGAAGGGTATAGGCTATATATCATTACGCTACAACAAATAGGAGCGGAGCACCAACGATAAATGTTTCAAAATCGGGGGTTTTATGTTCCTTTTGAGAGGTTCCGCTGCGTGCTCTGCGTAATCGGTTAAAGTTTCGCAAAAATCATGTATGACAGAATTGTTTCCCTTTAAAAGTTCTTAAAAAAAAGTCCGGGACAGCATATGTCTATCTTTTAAGGTTGACTCACCATAACCTTTTTATGCTAACCAAATTTGTTTAAAAAATAATGCATTATTTTCGAAGGTGTTTTTATAAACATGATATTTTTCCTTATATCCAATTATAAATACGTTATCCATCACAAATATTTAATTTAAAACAAAATTGCCCTTCGCATCATTCGATTTCAGTGATTATCTATACTAATATTATAAAGCTGAAGAGTTTGTTTGTTTGCTTGAACGCGCTAATCTCAGGAACTACCGATCCGATTTGAAAAATTATTTCAGTGTTAGATAGCCCATTTATCGAGAAAGGCTATATATCATAACGTTACGACAGGAGCAGAGCAGCAATGAAAAATGTTGCGAAAACGGGGAAACTGTAACGCAGACGAGGTTGCGCGGGACAGCCTAGCTAGTTATTAATAAAATGATAAATCGCTTTTCCTTATTTCCTTAAATCATATCCTTTCGTAACTGCACTTTATCGGCCAATCCTAGCAGTCGGACTTCTTCTGTAACTTTACGTCGTAGCTTCGTTGGCAAAATGGAGAATTGTGCCAGACTTCTGCTGCACAAACCAAATCGGGATCTTTATTGGAACGCATCATCATCATTCCCCTACCTTTATACCATTTTTTTTGGGGTTGGTGCAGCATGTCTTCCATACCTACTCGTCTATTACTGGTCATGTCCGCAGTTACCTCCTTTCTTGCCATATCATCCTTCAAACAGCCTTTTCTGTGCTATGGCTGCCCTTGGTCTCGTCCTCCCTCGTCCCGGGGGAACCGAAGACTTCCAACACGTCTTTGTGCATGGCAGAGTCATTACTCACATCGTGCTGGCTTTCTTTCTGTTAGTCCATGCGACCTTGAACGATAGTACGCACGGCGACCGATCAAAGTATACAAAACCAGTTTATGCGGATCTGTCTTTGCACGGGAAATCTATACAAAGGCCATGTTATATTGGAAGTATATAGCTTATGTGTATGAACATCAGACGGAAGAGGTTTTTACCACAAAATAAAAGATAACAGCTGACGCATTTTCCCACCCGGCCCTGTACGATAGGTATCAATAATTAGCAACAACCTAAGAGTGTACGTGACGTCGACAACTTATTCTAGAATTATTGTTTTTATCTTGCAATAATTATTATACATCAATGTTCTAATTGCATAACCATTTGGCCTTATCAACTGGGTACATCAAAACACTATCGCGATAAATATGTACCTATCTTAATCATTTATAGATTTCTTGTAAAATGATAGGTGCAGTGTTTATTTTATATTCCGTAAATGGCCAGTCATATGACTTCTGCGTTTAATTAATTCATACTTTTTCCTACTGTTTGCGATATTTGCCCGTTCACAGATTTTCTGTAGAATAACCTCTTTTTGCAATATCGCCCATTTTAGATAGTCGGCATTTTTTATAATGTTATCTTTTAAAAGTTCAGAAAATGATCACAAGTGTCAGTATACTAGATTAGGTTCTCTACTTCTCCATTACATAAGAATTGACGGGTCACTGCCCCTAGGAATTTCTCCTGTACCGTGGACCGTGCGTTTACAAACATTTAAACTCACATACACAAACAGCCACACCCGGAACAACTATCTTGCATACAAATATTTGTTCCGTGCGGGGATCGAACCAACCAACACGCAGTGCAGCAGTCGATCGCTTAACTACTGCGCCTACCGTGCCGTCAATCATGTAGGGGTTAATCGCAACTAATCATACGATTCCGAAAATCGTTTACTAACGTGATGCTACATTATCCCAAAGTGTCATAGGCAACATTTAAAACGTTCCCGTGGGTTAATTTCCGTTCATAACGGCAACGAAGCCGCGAACAAAAGCTAGTCCGGTGGCCTACCATATACATCCAGATTGGGAAAGAGATGGCGCTAGTCGTCTTCTATAGCTCCCACACTGGAATAAGATTCAAACAATACTGCTTTAAGACGTCATAGTAACCCCCCAGCACGCGTAGCATGACCGCCGCGAATGTCGAAACTCGTTATGTCGACGGGAGAATCGACAAACTGACACATGGTCATTGTCTATCTGTCAATATGTCGATTCTTCCGTAGACAAAACTCGTTTCTAAAGTGGTCATGCTACGCGTGCAGGTATACTTTGATGTGCAATTTTAACTAATTAAGTACATTATTTATTCTGCTAGTCATATTAGTGACTTTTGTAAAAAACACAGCTATAATTCACGATAAATGTTAAATTCATATTGGTGATGACATAATCTACTACTGCAGCAATCAAATAAAGTCTCTATTAAGTTTCAAGTAATTCAAGAATTGTTTGACGCCTCATTAAGTAGGAACGCATTGTAATATTTCCGTCCTATACTATATGGCATTTAGGTATTTTATCTATTTTAACTCGATTTTTTATTTTCCCTTTTTTTTACTTTTTTTTATTTTCTTTCTTTTTTTGTTCCTTATCTTTTTTTTCTATCATCTTTTTCTACCTTTTGTAGTAAGCGATGACTTATTGTCGGGCCTACGCTGTCCTCTCATACTTAGGTACTAACGTTGTAACATCCAAATATTGTAGAACCAAATGATTTTAAAAGAGTAACCATGGAGTTTCTTGCCGGTTCTTCTCCATAGGAAACGACCAATCCGAACCGTGCCTCTTTTGTCGACGTTTTATAAGTGCCCATGTAGGCCTATGTAAAATAAAATATTTTGATTTTGGTTTCTCCTAATCATAATGTAAAATATCAGAGGTTTAGAACATTGCTAGGGAGCTATTTCTTTTTTTTCCTGGCTGATGGAAACAGGTGGGACCCATTCCATGTCATAATAATTTAAATTTTAATAGGTCTCGCCTGCATCAAAGCGAGTTTTTTTTTTGCGTTCAGTCGATTTTTTTTTAATTTTTATAGTTACTATTTTTGCCTATCTTTGCCATCCTCATAGATGTCCGCGGCCCAGAGTTGGGCAAAGGGGTCTGCCAGATTCTTACTGGATTAAACCACTGATGTTTTTCAACTAACGATGAGCGACAACAGCATTTTTCGTGAGAAAGAAGTAAACTACGCACTAATCAGAATTTGAATTTAAGCCACACGGCAGACCATTCGTTCATTTTAAACAATATTGATCAAATACATCAATACGTATTCGTCTTACAAAAAAACATTTTGAATGTTTCACTTATTACAACATAACAAGCGTTGTAAACAGTCACGCGATACTGATCAAGACAAAAGAAATAAGTATTCCATCGACTGCACCGCAATCGAGTTTGCACGCCAGGGGTCGTAACTATCCGGACTTAATTATCATTTTATTGCGTAACTTTAACATCTAATCTGTTGGAACTAAAAAGAAAAATTAAATGCTGAGATGAAACAAATTAATTGCGGTTACGATTAGGAAAACATGGTAAGATATTAAGAGGGGACTTTAACCTATTTAACAGAGCCTTTCGCCATAAAAACGTATTCCGCTGTTTTCTTCGTGGATAATGCGTCTAGAGCAATGATTTTTTTTCCAAAAAATTTAGGTCTTATTAATACATGCCCCTATCATTTCTTCTTTTTCAAAACATAATCACTAAAAGAATTATGACAATCCAAAAACCCGAAAAAATGCCCGTTTTTACTGCCATGTTCAGACGACTATCAGACAAATTAGATAAGTTTTTAACAAAAAAGAAAATAATAGACGCATGGATAGACTTTTCCTCTAAATTTTGATATAAGAATTATTTACATCAGTTTAGTTTTAAAGAAGAAAACAGCGGAATACAAAACGTCTTTTGGTCAAGATTTTTGTAGGTAAAATCAGCCTGAGCTGTAGTTGTCCCTTTCCCACTTTACACGCCGGCAATAGTTTCTTCAAATACCTATTCTTCAAATTCCTCGGGCGTAGAGTCCCCTCTTAAGGCCCGAACTCCACCAAAGCGTAAATGAGATGTGCAAGATTTGTCCAATGACAAGAGAGATAACAGATGCAACGGAGATTTCAACCAGTTGGATTGGTCGGTTTCCACACGTCTCCTCTCCACTCTGCTGTTTTCCGCTTTGGTGGAGTTCAGTCTTGGAGATTTTAAAATATTTTAAATATAGAAACGTACACTTATTTCTTTGCAAATGTGAGATAACTATTTCAAAACCGTAATTAGCCTTTAAATGGCTGGGATAGAGTCCTTTTCTATGTGAGAGGGAGCGGTATGTAACCCACCACACGGTGGATTTTACATATCTTCGAAATTATTTCTAATACCTTCTCCTCTCAATGTTTTATCACACCGTTTTGAGAGAAGTGGTGATAAAATAATTGACACACAGTCAAATGCCTGAGTGGGTTCGAATCTACAACCTTACGCGTAAAGTCGCGGGAGTTTGCACTGTGCACCACTACTTAGCTTGTTAAATATGGCAACTCATTTACTCATTCAAAATAATCTAGTAGTCTAGACGAGGTAACATTGTAACGAGCGATTTTCACAAAGTACCAGTCAAGATTATCTTCCCTCTCAGATGACATCTCTTTCTGTAGGTGCGATGAAGGTTGATCATGATTTTTCACTTCACAGAAACAAATTTTGTCTATAAGCTACTTGATAGCAAAAGTATTCGCACTCCAAACTAAGACAGGATACGACCAAAAAATCAATAGGGATCGTTGACACGATTTGTTCCGGCTATCCAGCCCAAAATAAATTTTAATAATTCTAAGCATGACTTGCCGTATTAGTCATTCGATATCGAGAACGGTGAAATCAATCGCTACTGTTTATACTGGCACCCACATGGATAAACCAGTCTGCATTAAAATTTGAAGCTTATGGATCTTGAAAGATACTGACCTTGATGCAGTAGGTAGTGCAGCATTATCACGCTGTTTTCGGCTGAATAAAAACTATTCTGTTCGTGTAAGTCGACCTCATTTCTAATCAATTTACTTTTTCTTACTTCGGTTCAAATTTAAAAATATGACGATTCCATGGATGTGACAGAGGAAAATTTTTCTCAGATGGACGACAAATCTTTGGAAATAACAGACATATTATTCCGTTTCGTAATTTAATTGATAAAGTAAAAAAGGACCTAAGAAAGATAAATTTTGTAGTGCTGTACTGTATAGTCGGTTATCAGTGATTTCACCAAGAACCGGTATGTATTTGAAACATTTTAAATTTTTTCTGCTTAAAAGATTCTCTCGGAGCATGGTGTTAATTTTTCTGTATTTTTCTCACCATAGATTCGCTCAGAATCGGTTCTAGGACTTTTATCCTAGCTAAGATCTAGTGACCATATACTTTCGGCGCCGCGACTCAAGGCCGACCAGGGGTCGGGAGACGCGTACTGGCGGTTGGCTCCGAGGCTTGCCGCCTGAGACCCGGAGCAACAGCGAAGATCCGATTTCGAGCGAGGATCCGGACCTTCAGGGAACAAATTTTGTTTTAATCCTTTTTTTAAATCTTTAGCAATAGTATAGTTTCTTTTTTTTTTTTTTGTTGTACAATCATTTAATTTATTTAAACCCTATTCGTGTCAAAAGGTCGCGCAATGTATTTTTTCCGGTGTAATATTTAAACTCGTATACATTTTGATCGCGCCTAGGGCTGAGTAGGCGTTGCAACCCCTTTCTCACCTTGTTTTAATTTTCAAAATTACAGATTTTATACAATTCTGAACAACCCATTTCGCTGCTTTACATAAAATTATATTACATGTCGTCCATTATTTAATTCCTTTTTTTGATCCTTTTAAAATTTTTTTATAAAAAATTGTATTAGTTTTTTTTTATAACAGCAAAATTATACGTTTTAACATGTAGCAGTGACGACTTTTATTTTTATTTTCGCTACAAAAATGGCGCCCGAACAACTAAAGTAAGTGTTTTTACCTAATAACTTTGAAATTTGAATGATTCTACATAAAATCTTTTTTGCCTTATTGAGGATGGTCACTCCCTCCGGGAGCTAATGATTCTTAAGCTTATTTGTTTCAGGACACGGATATTCTTTCATTCTAGAAAGGTATTCTGGGATTTTTACCACCAGTTCAGATCTGTGAAGCTGTCATTTTTCCTTGACATATATATATATATTTTTTCATTAAATGTAATTTATTTTAAAGGAAAAATAATTTTGTGAACTATATAACACATAACTGTCTTTTATTTTACCCACTTATCGCAGCAAATATAACGATAGGTCTCCTGATTTTTATTCCATATCCTTAGCTAGCGGTAGTTAGAACCCGTAGAGTATATATGGTGACGTATGAATTTATAGGCGTCGGTTTTCAAGGTAAGCTTAGTATGAACGGTTATGTAGCCTGTATCTTTGTTTAATAGCTTGGCGTTCACTGACTGCTGGTTGCTGGATTATTTTTATCCGTCTGTTCATGCCGTGCCTATTTTTTCCCTAGGATTCTTTTGCCTTTTGTCTGTTCTTTCATTCGTTATTAAGTCTATTCTAGTTACATCATGTCAGAAGAGGGGTTCCCTATTGTTGAGACTCCACGTCGTGTTAGTCCCATTATTTCGCGACCACCACCTCCTCCTATTCCGCCAAGACCTTCTCACGCTTCTTCACAGAGTATCATTCCTTCTCCAATAAGATCTGAGGAATGCCTACAATTTACCAGGCAGTTCTCTCTTACTAAGTGGAAGATTGTTTTCGATGGTAAGACCTGCGTACGGGAATTTTTCACGAGTTTAGAGGAGTGCAGAGAGGCCGACAATTTGTCCGATGGTTATTTAGTTAAGCGATTTCATGAAGTTTTGTCAGGTGTCGCACTTCAATATTTTAGGTCGATCCGTCGACCGGGTCTTTCTTTTTCTGTGATCAAAGATGCCTTTCTTCAGACATTCGGTACGACCGATTTTGAATTTAAGACAAGCCAGGAGGTCCGTAACCTCAAGCAGAAACCGGAACAGTTAATAAGAGAATTTATTATCGAAGTTTCTTACTTAAACGCTAAACTGAGCAAGCCTATTGAAGAATCGGAGTTGTTGCAGATCATCACTCACAACATGTTGCCAAAGTATACTCCTTGCTTGTCTATTCAAAAATTCCATGATGTCAATAATTTAATCGAGGCCGTTACTCATTTCGAGTCCTTTTTAAAACCTTCAAAGGCGGTAGCCAGTCTCGACTGTGTTGCCGACCAGTCGACTTCTCAAGTATTTAACCCACCAAAACCTAGGCCGAACAAAACTTCCCATCAGCCAACATCTAGTAACTCTCAGATTTGTCCTGGTTGTAGTCAGTCTCAGCTTTGTTTAAAATGTAACAAAGTTGGTCATTCTTACCGTTCTTGCCCAGAGATCACAGGCATGATTTGTTTTAAGTGTCGCACTCCTGGATTTATTACTAGGGAATGTCCGAAATGTAATCCAAAAAATGCATAAACCACTGGCGATACGCTTCTTTCCGTACAGTATCCCCAGTGTTTACTTCAGATTCATTTGATAACCGACCGTTTATAGAAGTATTATTATGTGGTAGAGTTGTTAAAGCATTGCTCGACTCTGGTGCTCAGATGTCGCTTGTTAGCGATAATTTTATTCAGCAACTTGGTGTTTCTTTGACATCAAAAGACGCTTGTCCCCGTGTTATATCGGCTAATAATTCGCCGATTGATATTCTTGGTTCTGTGTACCTTCCAGTTAAATTTAATGGTACAACTTTTATTCATGAGTTTTTAGTTGCAAGTTCGATGTCATCTTCTGTTATTTTAGGTATCGAATTTTGGAATAAATTCGGTTTGACGTCTATTTTTAGTCAGGCTTTTAATAAAAATATTGATGGTAATATGTTTATCCCTTCTGTTCAGCACTCTTCCCCTCAAGTTTCCTCTGTCAGCGAGGTCCGTTATATTCATCCTCGTAACATCCTATCGCCGGATCAAGAGGCTTGTCTTCAACAAGTTATTAAAGAGTACGAAGTTATCTCTTCGGAAAAAGTTGGTCTTGGTAAAACATCTTGGTTGTCCCATAAAATTAATACTACGGGTTACCCTATCCGTCAAAGATATTATCCCTTATCCCCTGTCAAGTTGAAGATTCTCAATGAAGAGATTGACAAAATGTTAGGTATGGGTGTTATTCGTCCATCTCGTTCTTCATGGGCTAGTCCAGTGGTAATGGTGACAAAAAAAGATGGTTCTGTTCGGTTTTGTGTCGACAGTAGAAAACTGAATAGTGTGACAGTTAGAGATTCATATCCTCTTCCCCGTATTCACGATATCCTCGACAACCTTCGTGGTGCTAGATATATTAGCTCATTGGATTTTAGAAGTGCTTTCTGGCAAATTCCACTCGCTGATAGAGAAAGTTGTGAGAAAACAGCGTTTATTGTTCCACAACGTGGTCTCTTTGAGTTTGTTAGGATGCCTTTTGGTCTAACGAACGCTGCTTCGGAGATGCAACGCCTTACAGATATGATCGTTAATTTCGAGTTTACTTCTACCAGCGACGATTGTATTTTTGGGTACGTCGACGACTTGATAATCGTGTCTAAAGATTTCTCTAGTCATATGGCGCTGCTCAGGAAGGTGCTTGCTCGACTTAAAGAAGCAGGCTTAACTATAAATTTAAAAAAATGCGAGTTTTGTAAAAGCGAACTAAAATATTTGGGTTATATTGTTAATGAAAAGGGTCTTCAAACCGATCCCGGCAAACTTGATGCTATTAAAGATTATCCTACTCCTACTTCAGCTAAGTCATTACGCGGTTTCATTGGTATGTGTTCCTATTATAGGCGTTTCGTTAAAGGGTTTTCTTCTATAATTGCTCCGCTTACTGCCCTTATCGGTAAGAGAAAGGGTAATGATCCAATAAGTTGGAACGATGCAGCCGATCAAGCTTTCACTCAGTTGAAACAAGCGCTAATTGATACGCCTGTTATGGCATGTCCTGATTTCTCGAAGCCATTCATCCTGCAGTGTGATGCGTCAGCTGTTGGTCTTGGTTCGGTACTGACACAGAAGATAGACGATGTGGAACATCCAATCGCCTATTATTCGCGTTTATTCTCTCAAACTGAACGCAATTATAGTACTACAGAGCGTGAACTCTTGTCAGTTTTGGATTCAATTAAACATTTTCGATGTTATTTAGATGGTATGAAGTTTTCTGTCATAACAGACCATATGGCTCTTAAGTGGCTCCTCTCTCTTAACAACCCATCTGGTCGTTTAGCTCGTTGGGCTACTATTATCTCCCAATATACTTTTGATATTGTGCATCGTAAAGGTTCGCAACATATAGTCCCCGATGTTCTTTCCAGGATCCATGCTAATCCTGTGTCATTTGACCAGGGTCCTGAACATACTAATGACCGTTGGTATAAGAAGATATATATAGGTGCTCGAGATACGCCACAAATGTTCCCAGCATACGCTATAAATAACGGTATCCTTATGAGACGCATGCCTGTTTCTAGTCCTTTATCTTCTGAACCATGGCGTGTGGTGTTACCAGCTGAAAAGGTTCCAGACGCTATTTGGGAAATTCACAATAGATTTCCTTCGATACATCCCGGTGTTACTAAAACGTATCTAAAGCTTAGGGAGTTGTTCTACTGGCCAAATATGTTCCGTGATGTTACTTCGACGTTAAGTCAATGTGAGGTTTGTAAAGCCTATAAAATTTCGAACACACAACCTCGCGGTCAGATGTGTTACCCTAAAGAGGTTTCCTTGCCCTTACAGATGATTTCTATCGATATAATTGGTCCGTTGCCCTGCGCTTATTATGGTTATAAATATATCCTTTCTATGGTAGATGTTTTTTCCAAATATGTTTGGTTAGTTCCTCTGAAAAGGATTGACGCTCTTTCTGTTATAAAAGCGTTAGAGTCTGAAATTTTCTTTAATTTTGGGGTTCCGCGTACTATTCTTTGTGACAACGCTACAGTTTTTCGTAGTAATCAATTCCTTAATTTTCTCAGATCTTTCCATATTCAATCACCTACTTTTACGCCATATTATACACCCCAAGCAAATACGGTTGAGCGATACAACCAAAGCGTTATAACATGTTTAGGTATTTTGGTTGGTGAAAACCAAAGAAGTTGGGCTAAAATGTTACCTAAAGTGAAGCTTTACCTCAATTCTTGTGTTAATCTAGCTACTGGTTTTACGCCTAACTTTCTTATGCTTGGTAGAGAGGTCCTTATGGATAGCAGTCATGTAAATAGTCAGACTCGAAGCTCTAATTTGGCAGACAGTCGGGCTCGTCATGCTTCAAACCTATCCTCTCTCAGCGAAGTTTATGCAAAGGTTGCTGATAATCTTTCTTTAGCTTTTCTCCGTAACTCTCGTGCATATAATTCTAATCGATCAGCTGTCACTCTAAATGTTGGTGATACTGTATGGAGAAGGAATTTTTCCAAGTCTTCTGGAGGTGATTTTTTCTCTGGGAAGCTTGCTCCACGTTTTATTAAGTGCCGTGTAATAAGAGTCATTTCAAGGACCACCTATTTGCTACAGGATTGTGATTCAGTCCACTCCGGACAATATCATATCAAAGATATCTTAAAATAAATTGGATTAAATTCTCTTTGTTCCATTTTGACATTGACATTTGCTTTCTAATCCTTTTTCCTCTTTGGAATATTTCTTTGCATAAGTTTTTGATTAGATTAAAAACTTCATAGATTACCTGTTAATAGTGACATCTATTTATTTCTGTGTTATGTCAACTTGTGTTCTCAGGTTATTTTGTTTCTTTTATTTTAACACAGATGGCGTGACATTCAACATTTAATTTTAAATTTGAATTTAAACTTGAGTTTTATGACTTGAGTTCTCTGATTTAAGTTCTATGTCTTGAGTTCATCTTTGACTTAATTGATTTAAGTTTTCTTTCTTAAACTTAGTTTTTTTGTTTTGTCCAACTTGTCTTTTGTTTCTATAACTAAGGTTGGACTTTACGTGTTCACGTTAATACGTGTTCACGTTTATTATTTTTGGGGATTCCCAAGTTTTTTCTTATAGTTGATAGGTAATAGTTAAGTCTTATGTTAAGTTAGGTTAATTTTACTTAGATCTAAAGTTTACTAATTGTAAGGATGTGGCAGGTTAGAGTTTGGCTCTAACTGAACAATATATATTTAGATTTAGGAGTTCGTTATTTTCTTTCATATTCTCCATAGATGTAATTGAGATATCGCGAGTTCGCGCGGATAACGTTTAGATATGGTGGCCTCCGTGTTTATTCAGTATTTGTTGCACTTCGATATCGTTTGATTCAGATATGATGCCTGTTTTTTTTTGTTTTTGCCTGATCCAGTTTTTTTCTTCTTTCTCACTCGTACTTACGTCCTTTTTTTCTTAGAAAGAGGGTATTGCAGCATTATCACGCTGTTTTCGGCTGAATAAAAACTATTCTGTTCGTGTAAGTCGACCTCATTTCTAATCAATTTACTTTTTCTTACTTCGGTTCAAATTTAAAAATATGACGATTCCATGGATGTGACAGAGGAAAATTTTTCTCAGATGGACGACAAATCTTTGGAAATAACAGACATATTATTCCGTTTCGTAATTTAATTGATAAAGTAAAAAAGGACCTAAGAAAGATAAATTTTGTAGTGCTGTACTGTATAGTCGGTTATCAGTGATTTCACCAAGAACCGGTATGTATTTGAAACATTTTAAATTTTTTCTGCTTAAAAGATTCTCTCGGAGCATGGTGTTAATTTTTCTGTATTTTTCTCACCATAGATTCGCTCAGAATCGGTTCTAGGACTTTTATCCTAGCTAAGATCTAGTGACCATATACTTTCGGCGCCGCGACTCAAGGCCGACCAGGGGTCGGGAGACGCGTACTGGCGGTTGGCTCCGAGGCTTGCCGCCTGAGACCCGGAGCAACAGCGAAGATCCGATTTCGAGCGAGGATCCGGACCTTCAGGGAACAAATTTTGTTTTAATCCTTTTTTTAAATCTTTAGCAATAGTATAGTTTCTTTTTTTTTTTTTTGTTGTACAATCATTTAATTTATTTAAACCCTATTCGTGTCAAAAGGTCGCGCAATGTATTTTTTCCGGTGTAATATTTAAACTCGTATACATTTTGATCGCGCCTAGGGCTGAGTAGGCGTTGCAACCCCTTTCTCACCTTGTTTTAATTTTCAAAATTACAGATTTTATACAATTCTGAACAACCCATTTCGCTGCTTTACATAAAATTATATTACATGTCGTCCATTATTTAATTCCTTTTTTTGATCCTTTTAAATTTTTTTTATAAAAAATTGTATTAGTTTTTTTTTATAACAGCAAAATTATACGTTTTAACATGTAGCAGTGACGACTTTTATTTTTATTTTCGCTACAGTAGGTAGAACATAATACCTTATATGCTTGCGTACATAATGGATTGCAGCATTTCTGGACGTAGGCGTCACTGGCCAGCCATGATGGTCACAAGAGAGGCCAAACCCCAAATCTGTATGCAAATTAAACGCGAATGAGATCACCACATTGTGAAGATTTCGACCTTCGCATTTTGGTACATAATGTGGCTATTCGACAACAACAGTTAGCATACATCGAATAATCACTCCAAGGTTGGGTTCAACGATTTTGTTTCACTGAATAAATGTATAATCGTTCTGGCACGTTTTGCCCTATCTTCTTAGCGTGTCGATGACAATTCAAATTGAGTCAGCCAAAAATTTAGCGACAAGTTTGGCACTCTCAGTAGCGTCAGTAGCTCCTGTGAAGTGCAAGCAACAGGACAGGCAGTGCACGATAACAAGTATCCCATTGTTTGTGACACAACACTACATTTACACTCCAGGGCAGAGTCATCCATGAATGTCCACCTGAAAAGGTTTTCCTTGCTTCGGCCAACCTGTGTCTGGAGTCTATTTAAAGACTTCCAGGTCAGCTATGGCAACTCGTGTACAGGTGGGAGATTTTCAGCTGGTGGCACAAATGGTTTCGATAGGGAAACACTGCTTCTCGCCACTGCTTGAGTCTTTCTGTGGAGCGTTCGCCAGTGAGCAGAGAGACACATACTTTAAAAACGGTTGCGGCTTTTCAGCATTTGTGGCAAGGTGTTAGTGTGCAAAGGGTGTCCTGCATCGGAAACCATTTTGGCTTATTTTATTATTTATATTCACTAGAGCTTGCCACCGCTCTGCGAACTTCTGGTGGCGCTATGCCTGCCAGTGGATACAGCATCTGTACTTGGGTCGGGTTGAGGCAATCAGTGATGATTCGGCACGTTAATTCAGAGCTGTATTCACTAACTTTGCATGGGCAGAGAGAGTCTACACAGGGCACACAAATTCACCAGCAGAGAAAGATAGCGCCAGCCTAGTAGTCCGCATGACGTCAGGCGATACACCCCACTTTGACGAGACTTGTCACCGTAAAAGACTATTGCGTGTGTGCCTTCTGCTCGATGTTGTTGCAGTTCTTTCTGAATGTTAGTGACCTGTCCAGAGCAATACCAAGATATTTCGATAAGTTGCTGTGCTCAACCCCACCCCAAACGATGTTAAGTTTGCGGCTCGCGTCTCTATGGCGAAGATGGAATATGCACTACTGCGTTTTGCTCGGATTTGGCTTGAGTGAGTTAGCGTGGTAGTACGTGGCTAAGTCACCAAGAGCGTCTGACAAGTGCAATTCAGTCTCCTCAAATGTGTTAGCTTGGGTAGTAAGGGCAACATCGTCTGTATAGAGGAAGAGGGAGGTGTGCGGGCTGGATGGTTGATCGTTAGTATGTTAAATAAGAGCGGTGCCAAGACACTTTTGGGAAGGCCGTTTTTTTGAGCTCACCAACGACTTTTTCCCGACAGAAGGTGGATCTGAAATCGGCGATTGTGGAGAAGTTCTCGGAGTACGCGTACGAAATTCTGATCGCTGACCAAGGTCTCCAAATTCCACAACAGCCGCTTGAGGTTAACTGTGTCGTAAGCCGCTGATAGGTCCACGAATACAGCACGAATGACCATCATCATCATCATCATCATCATTACAGCCCAAAAGACGTCCACTGCTGGACATAGGCCTCCCCCAAGTGTCGCCACATTGACATTTTGGAGGGTTTTGCCATAATCGCCACGCTTGGCAGGCGGGTTGGCGATCGCAGTACGGTTGTTACAAAAGCACAGAGGATGCTGCTGCCCTTTCTCTGGCAAATCCCTTAGTCGCCTCTTACAACACCCACGAGAAGATATGGGATGGTGCTATTCTTTACGTCCGACACCATACAGAGCACGAATGCCATACCTCTCTCGAAACCGTCTTCGATATGTTGAACCATTTTAAGTCTAGTTACTGTAAGACTTGACGGGTCTGAAACAAGCTTGCTCGGGAATCAATTTTGGGTCAGCGACGCCCGTAAGACGGGTCAGCAGTAGTCTCTCGAATAGTTTATATGTATGACATAGTAGAGAGATAGGGCGGAAGTGTTTAAGATCGTCTGCTGCTTTACCCGGCTTAGGAATTGCGATGACCTTGGATTTCCTCTAGAGCTTATATACCCCGTGGTATAGAAGCTGATTTCAGACAATTGTTGTAAAGTAGCAGCAACCACAACACCACGACACTGGGCCAAGCTGTTTTAATTGCTCTACTGAGATATCGTCTACTCCTGAGGTTTTACCACACTTTAGACCGCTAATCGCTGTAACGATATTAGTAAGATCGAATGGTTTACTGTTATCGTTACAAACGCTGTCAGGTTTTGTGACTTAGGGATCTTGCTGGAACGGCGTGTTGGTTTACCATTTACAAGTAGTTTTGATGTTTGCCCTATAGTTTGTTAACATACCTCTACGTTTTATCAGTGGCGGATTTACAAATTTTCAAGGTATAGGCTGTAAAGTTTTTGCCGCCCTTGATCTACAATTTTCATGTCCTAGATTATTTTTACAATCCAACTATTTCGTTGGAATTGCACGTGAAATATTTTTTTGGGTTTATTTTTGAGCTAATCAAAGCTCAATCATTACAAACATCAGAAAACCGCCATGCAGAAATATTTTTGATTTTAATAAAAAATAAATTCTGTTTCAAATTTGCCGCCATAGGCTCCAGCCTTCTCAGCCTGCTGGTAAATCGGCCACTGCGTTTTGTAGGGCATTGCAAGCATACAAAGAAACTAATAATGTCATGAAAGAAATACGAACCCAGTACGCTTGTCTAGAAAGTTTTCAATTTTAAAATATTCAGAAACATTTTGAACTGATAAAGCAGTTTGTAATACTATTATATATTAGAGATTAGATAAATACGTTACTTTTCATTCTTATTTTGATGTTTGACTTAGTGTTCTAATAATGGACGTTGGAATTACCTTTAATAAGTCGGTTCTAATCTAGTCCAGGGCTTCATTAGCATAAGTGTTTAATAACATCTTTGTTTAAACACAAAGTAGGTACTGTTCTTGAGCACTTAAACACATCTCATTAGAACAAAACAATGGTGTTTTTATGTACAGGTTTGCGCTAACAGTATTTCCTAAGCGTGTCATCGTTTGAGAAAATAACATCACATTTCTAATTTTATAAAGCTTGTGGGAGTATTTTCGGATATCCGCGGGATCCGGTCCCCTTGTTTTTCTCCTATTCTTATATCAATGTTGGGTTCATTTAATTATGTGTGTCATTCCCTTGAATAAAATAAGATTTTTCTAGTGTTTACCTAGTTAAAATTGATGACGGCTCTAGCCCGTATGAGTGTTGCCAGTCTTGTTAGCCGCCGACAATTAATTAACATAAGGTCAACCGTTAACCTGCTCACCTACTTTCTGAATATGAAACTGCACAAACAGGTGTTTTCGTTCTTAAGTAGGTGTTCTTGTAAAACCAAAACATATGATATTTTGATGTGATATACGGATTAACGAGTGCGAATGAGGTAGTCATTGAGAGATAATATGCATTTATAGGTCATATAGGTACGTTTATATCTAGTTCATATTAATTAGCAGCCGACAGACCTTGTCGTTTTATAAATAACAGCATTTAAAAACAATTGCAGTGTACCTACCTACATCTACACTAATATTACAAAGAGGTAAAATTTGTCTGTGCGTTTGTATGTAGAGGGTAATCTTCGGAACTGCTGATCTGATTCCGATAATTCTTTCACTAACAGGTAACTACATTATCTCAGAGTGTCATGGGCCACATTTAAAAGTAAGTTCCCGAGGTTTAGGATGGTGTGGGCTGCAGCTGAAAATCAGCGTCAGGTGGTACACCTTGTGTTGCCATCTGGCATTATGCTGAGCTGATGCCCTTTTGACATTATTAGTCTTGTTTGTTTATTTATTTTGTATATTTTTTAATGTGTTTTTAATGCCAAATAAAGCAATTTTCTTTCTTTCTTAGTTAATATCCGTAAAAAAAGGGACCGAAGCCGCGTGCAATAGCTAGTATTCAATGAGGTAAACTGCAGTAACAAGAGGAAAAATTATATAAAACTTGAGTTTGTGCACACAACAACGTGCAAGTATTTGCTTTGTTGCTAAAATACCTCAGAATCTAAGTATCTTATGATTTCATCATTTTTCTTTTGTTGATCTCAAGAAAACAGTTTCAAGTTGCAGGTTGGGACATCCAAAGTAAATTAGGTAGGTAGCTGTTAGATGCTTTTCATTGCATCATACAAGCAGGCCTATGACATAAATGGATGTGTGAATAAGTCAACCTTGTTTTAAAAGGTATGTAGCTAGGTGATTTATCTGTGTTGAGTAAGTATGTATTATCTTTTGTTACTTACCTTGCCTGTAGGTTTTATCATTGGATATTATAGTGCCTATACCTACCTACACGCGTAAGCGGTACAAGTATTATGCCTTTCAACATAATTCAATTGCAGTTAGCACTTAAGTGTGTCTCAGTATCTACCCAGAGTTGTAGCTCGGTACTGTCTATGTATTTAATTTTCTATTTCAATTTGAACGATCTAGAACTTGGACTCAAAGAAAAAAATCGATAATTAGAAGCAGGGGTTATTAATGTATGCATGTTTGTGTTTGTTTAGATACCCCCGCAGAGAAATATTTTGAGGACATAGCCGAGACAAGAGATCGTCATAAGCATACAATCTATGCAATGAAATCCCGGAAGTCTGCAACAATCCGTTCTGTAAATACTGCACCTTAGCAGTCTCTCGTTAGTGGCTTATATCGTACTATGAACTCTTCTATCTAATACTATATTTAGTTGGCGAGCTAAATTTAACCCCCGTCAAAACTGAAGGGTGTTATAAATTCAACCTTATAATACGTGTTTGTTTCTTGTGTCACAACTTACGCATAGACGGATTAGAAGTGGAGTCTTTTTTATTTAAAAGGATAACAAAGTGATTCTACGGATTCCGCTGTAATCCCAAGTGATCTAGTCAAGAAACATGGAGAGCATTCAAAAACGTCTTCGCGTTGCGGTAAAAAGTGAGACAGACTTGAATTGTGTTCGGAATCCATTGTATCACACAAATATTTCTCACCGCAAGCGCTAACAACCTGAACAATTTTCGTTCTAACGGTTCTTCCAACGAAACTCGTATGAGAAGGTGAATACGGACAAATCAAAGTGCATTCGATTCTAGTCTCTACACGAGTGCAATACTTGTTACAATCCGGGTCGTGCTCCAACTGTGAATAATCTATGTTATCTGTTGTAAGATATTGTTGCAACAATAATCTCGTTGTATGTGAGAATTAGGTTTCTATTCAGTTACCAATTATCTAATGAATGTGAAGTATTTGTGATAAAGGCCAAGACTCAAGTAAATATTGACAATAATTAACAAAAGTGTTTCCAGAAATAAATTAGTGTTCCATAAATATTAACAATGCAGTGCAAAGTGGCTATATCGGATTTGGGACATTTGTTTTAATATTCATTATATAATGAGTCGGTCGGCGATCGGTCGCCGCCTTGCGCGCTTTCACTCGGTACGCTATTAATTACGTACACGATTGTGTTCAGTCGGTTATATTTACTCAACTGTTTGGACTGCTGAAAGATAAAGAAATAGCTAAAGTGGCGCGCTACACGACGCCCGTATCTTATCGCATCCACTCTATTGATCACTCGACACATATCGCGAACGGCTCGCCTTATACGGACGACCGTGCCACCTTTATTGTCCAATTTAACATATAGACGTGTGCGGCTATAGGCGCGATGTTACCGGTGAACTCATAATGTGCGTCGTACAAAAATAGAAACACAGTGTTTACAGGAAAATAGTATCAATAACAAAGTGTTGCGGTTTGTAATTGAACGGAAATGTCGGCTAAATCGCCTACCATGAGTGTGAAGTCGCGGGAAATGATCGGCGAGGACCAGTTCAGTCAGCGCCGCGAAGTGTTCGGCAAGCACGACACCGTGTTCCTGCCGCCCGCGTCACCCACGCCGCCAACCTACCGCGACGTGGAGCCCATCGTCACCTCCAACCACGGCAAGACCACCGCCAACTTCAAGCGCAACACGCCCGGTTACTCCAGCATGCGCGAGTCACGCACAGACGAGCGGGTCTTCGACTTCCGCCCCAGGAAGTACTCCGACAACTTCACCTCAGAGCTCAACCAGAGCGACGATGTGGAGTACCGACACACCATGACCGAGAGGACGCGGCGCCTCTCCAAGATGCGGCGCGACTTCATGACTTCCAACCTCCACGAGCCAGGTACCACCAGCCCCTTCAACCGCTCCGGGACGCGGGCTTCCATGCCGGCCCACACTAACACCTCGCCTTTAAAATATAAAATTGAGAGCCCTAACTTATACAAGTTTCCCTTCGCGGAGCCCTACTCGACGCCGACACCCGTGCGTCGAGTGCTTGTTGATCTGGGCTCGACAGATGAAGAAGGCGGCGGTAAGGAGAACCAAGATCCAGATAGAGCTCGACATCAGAGCTTGCCGCATGAATCGCCCAGTAAAGTTGATCAACAAAAGTTGTTTGAGGAGATCTTGAAGAGATATTCCCCACAGCGGAAGCCAGTCGACTGGCAGTTACCTCCCACCAAACCCAGAGTGGTCGCGTCTGTTCCTAAATCGAATTCTAGTGTGGCCGACAGTATTGACAGTGGAGATAAAACCGACAAAAACGAAAAAGGTGATGATGACGTGTTTGAGAAGAAACAAAATGGTGAAGTGGCGGCGGCTGTTCTAAGTGAAAATTCTGTGGAAAAATCCGAGAACACTCCCGTGGATGTAAAAGCAGAGGTCGTACAAAATGGACCCGAATCGTTAAGTGCGGAGGCCGCTGCAGCGAAGGAAAGCGAATCGAAAACCTCACAATCCGAATTAGACGAGAAACAGGACCAAGTGCCGGAGCTGTCAACAATTCAGAGGCAGTTGAGTAAAGACTCTGCCAAAAAGCCTTTAGACAACAAAATCGTAGATTTAAGTATACCTGCACTGATACAGAAAATGACTGCCGAGGCTGACAACCTGGAAAATACGAATAAAATGCAGAAAAAGGTGAAGCGAAAACGTAGTTTCTTAGACAAGTTGCTAGGTCGCAAGAAGGACAAATAGTAGCGATATATTATAACATTGATGTGATATTGAATATACTGCAAATAATGCAGGACAGCCAAAGATTAAAAGAAGCATGACGTCATTTCTGTAATCTTTTGATATGTAGATATTTCTTTATATCGCAAAGGAATAAACCGATACATTTATTTATATCTAAAATAATTAAGGCCAGTCTTCCTCTGTTTTTTATCGTAATGCATTGGTTGGGTTATCACTAGCTGATAATACTAAGTGCCATGTGACACGCCCTATCTGCCAAATTCAAAATGTATTATAACAAAATAATGTTTTATGTGAATAACTAGTATATAAGAGAATTTTAATAGTTGTGCTATTAACGTTATATATTTTGTTACTATTATTATTTGTTTAATCAAATTACTACTTGACATCCTGTAAATTTTCCGTAAACGTGCCTTAGTTTATCAATAGGTACATTATTATGATGTCATTTATCACTACTATTAATAACTTGTTACATATAATAATGTTACAACTCCCATACAAATACTTCAGAGATACATAAGCTAGTGAGCCTTCGAACCAAATATTTTCATAATAAATTTTATTGTTTTTAATAACTGAATTTTATTGATACTCTTTATAAATAAAAGAAACACCGAAATCTATGATGAAATTATATTTCAGAAAAAAATAATATAATGATAATTATATTTATATAAATATCACAGTGCTTGTCTTACAAAGTATAAAATAAATTAACTGCTAAGGCATTTCAATGTCGCATATCTAATTATCTAAATGAAAGTTAAACACAAATGACATTTTAAAAACGTTGGTGTTTTAATTAAATGATTTTTAAATGAATTATAATTAACATTCTATTTAAACCAGCCAGCTATTGTTGCCATTGTCTATTACATTGTTGCTTAGTACTAAGTACCAAACAACAGTAGTTACTAACTTACGAAACCAGATCTAGAATGTAACTTATGCACAAAAACATACATTTTCGACAGACATTCTAGTTTATGCACCATTGTATTTTTATATGCGTGACTGAGACGAATTCAATGACACCGTTTTTACCGAAAATGTTTGCAAGCTAATTGCGTACGGACCAAAAATAAAACTTTATTCATACATAAATATGTAACGTAACAAAAAACCTATTGGATTAGCATCAGGGAAATGAGGTCACGCAATTATTTTACCTTTAACTACTCACAACAAAAATATCACAAAATAATTGTACGAAATTATTAATATTTCCGTTCATTTTCTGTGTTTTTTTCCGGCTGAATCAGGAAATAGCTAATTTAAATGTTTCTTATAAGTCTAAAACTTGATAATTATATTAACAAAAGGAAAAGGAATGCTTTGCCTTGTTTAGGAACTCAACAACAAAACAAATGTACAATAATTTGGAATCGAAAGAAAAATTACTTTCATTACAAATCCCTATCTGCTACCAACTGTGCTCAAATAATAACATGTTTTAATTGAATCACTAATTGTCAGATATTTGACTACTATTCCAATATCTGAAAACTTGGACCTAAGAGCGGAATTCTGCATGATAATTTAGCCTATTGATAATATGATTTTATTACAAAACATTTACTTTTGCTTCCATAATAAAAAGTAGCGAATATTAGCTGCCTAAAGTTTTACATAGATAAGTTACAAGTATTTTCACCTCTTATTTGCCTGCAAATACTAAATAGCAATAGCTCCGTAATTACGGAATGTAATAGAAAAGGCGCTTAAAGTTTTTACAAGTTAGCATTTTGCAGTAGCTCTATTAGAGTGGAGTAAATTGATCAATTAACCAACGTCCGAAAAGGATACCCGTATAGGGGCTTTGATCGGGTTAATTTTTAGGGTTAGCTGAAAAACCGTAGAGTAATGGTTTACGAATAACAGGTTCACGCACAGAGTTCGTTTTTTTACATAAAAAATACTAATAGTATTTTTAGAGAAAAAGCACCGAGCGTGGGTTAACTCCCCTGTTAACCCACGCTCCGTGCTTTGTCTCTTTCACTGTAGTAATCTGGTTAATTAGCAGTTTTTAAATGGTTAACCCATATATACATATTATAAGGGTAACTCGTACAGTAGTTAATCAAACATAAGGGTCATACATAGGTCTAACCTTTTAACCCGATTAATAGGTCTGTGCAACAAATCAACTCAGGATGAGTTGATTATAAAAAGCGATTTTAGCAAACAGGAGAATCGTAAGTGTGATATATAAACTGAGCCTACGCCATCAAGGAATATGATTAATTTGTGATTATTAATCATCATCATCATCAGCCTATAATCTTACCACTGCTGGGACACAGGCCTCCTCTCAATGAGAGGGAGTGGGCTTTAATCCACCAAGCGGACCCAGTGTGGGTTGGTAGATGTCACATGTCTTCGAATTTTTAGTTCTAGAACTTGTCGGTTTCCTCACGATGTTTTCCTTCACCGTTTTTGCGAGCAGCGGTGGTGAAATAAATTACACAAAGTAATGCGCCTGCCTGAGTTCCAACCTACGACTTACTGCTCGTAAGTCGAGGCTGCCACCACTGGGCCACCGCTGCTCCGCTGTGATTATTGATACCAGCGTCATTCTCCTGCCTTTATCCCTATTGATTTGTGGTCGGCGCATCATGTCTTCTTCTTCCACTCTCCTCTCTATTAATCCCCATCTCAGCATTCACTCTCCTTCTACCCAATCATTTTTTACACAAGCAAGGGATATTTTAAATATATATTTGACGGACTCATATTTGAAGTATTAATTAGATTCAATCGGTAATCCAACATTCTTGTCTATAAAAGTAACCTACTAATATCGCCTATACAATCATTTTGACGATTTTTCATTCACTATTCTAGTATGAGACAAGTTAACCAATACTAAAGTAATATTAAATAAATATTATGTACGTACATCAGTACAGTATATATACATATTTATATTTTGGCAATAAATAATAAGGTATATTATACAGTGGTCAATAGCAACTAGATACAGTTTAAGTATTCTACCAGCTAAAGCATTACAACCTGTTTGCAACAATATTTAAGTCTATGATACGAGAAGAGCCTGTGGTAGGTTCTAAAAAGTCGTTTTGGTGAAACTTCGTTTTCTTCCATTAACAGATGATCAATTTACAAGACTATGCCCCGGTTTCGAACACGAAAATTACCATATTTCATGTTTGCCCACTTTCTAATCATAAGAGAACAAATGCCGATCATTCCTGAACTATGAGACTTCGACAAAACGACTCTAGACTACCTTTGTAAGAATCGATGTCTTTGTAAACAAGATAGGCTGCTCGCAAAACATCTTAAGGTTTATTTTTGATTGTACTATGCAAAAAGATTTTTTCACATCTAGTCATCAATTTAATTATTAAAATTAGGAACCTGTTTTTAGCGAGTGAAGATCTTATTTACTTTATCGATCTTAGTCGGAATCTTGTACTACAAGTTTACTCCAATCATATTGCAAACAGGCCTTTGGTAAAAATATTCAATAATTTTACAAAATTAATTAAATACAATTTTAAAATCACATTGCAGCTACTAAAATACATCTACTAACTAAAATGAGCGTAGCAAGGTCTTAAATAGTCATTGATAACAGCAATATTACGAAATAACATACACCTTTAAATAATAAATATTTTTTTTTTTTTTTTTATTAAGGATTCAACATCATGTGGAACAGTGCGTTTTTTTTATTTCAAAATTAATGTTCTTTATTAATATAAAAGCATTTGCTTACCAAGCAAGCAGTACGCTTTGCTGATTGCTTATAATAAGGATTTTTTTTATATGATTCCTTTAAATACAACAAAAATCAGCACCAAAGCTACGCTCATAGCAATTGATCTACTTAATAATAAAATATCACACTTAAGTCTTTTTGGAATCGATATCTAGCCTCCTTACAGCCGCCTCCAATGAAAAGAGGTGATCATCTTCAACATCTGGTGCAAGTTCTCTCATGGCTGCTGCAAGGTTGTATACATACTCCTTGTTCGGACCACTGGGACCTTGGCAGCTGGTCACCTGTTTTGCTATATCTTCTATAGATGCTTCTCCTGAAAGTAGATAATATTTCATAAGTATTTTGAAATTAACACTGTTGTTATTGGGTAGATGGTGAGAAGGATCATGGACTGGTAGCAGCTGCATAAAAGTTGCCGACAGGGACTGAAAAGTTTACACGTATCGGAGTTTAAATCGGGTTAATTTTTTGTTCTAGATGAAAAACCCTAAAGTGAAGGTTAATACGTATTATACGGTTAATGCCAGAGAATGGGCAGCAGCGTTCTCTGTGTTTTTGTAACAACCGTACTGCGAACGCCAACCCGCTTGCCAAGCGTGGCGATTATGGCAAAACCTTATGCCAATTTGGCATAAGGGGGGCATTACGTTTACAAAAACATGCATAGTTAAAAAAATCTTTTTGTCAGTAGAAGACCCTTAAGCAAATCTGACTGTTCAAATTGTCAATTTAAAATATGTTTGAAAATTGGCATTTCTGTATGGTTAAATATAATTTACCAAGAATACGGAAAACACAGATCATACAAACAACTCAGCAAAGTCATGTTAATGTAATGTACTATCGATTGACTACCTACTAATTGTTAGGTAAATAGTTACATTATGTTGCAAAGCAATACTGAAAGAAAAATTAAAATAGACTGGATTGCCTGTATTCCCGCGCTCACTGTCTAGCCTTTCCCGTACTATGTTGGGATCGGCTTCAGTATTTGACATAGAGCAACTGGCTCCACAACCTAGTTGGTACTGGATTATACAATAGCCCTTGGTAAGACTGTTTGTCTGACTTTCGAGCCACTACTTGTAACAACTGACAAAGATCTACATATGACAGCCGGGACCAATGGCTTAACGTGCTTTCCGAGGCACGGAGAAAACTCTGTATGTAATAGATGGGCACCCATCCTCGGATCGAGCTTGGCAAGCGCGGCTTAACCTTGAAGATCGACCCGTGCGGCTATTTTTATTTAACACGTGCCACAAGTGCATCTCTTATACTATATAGATATAGGACTACAGTACATTTAATAATATGCAAACAACCGTGATAGGAGGTAAAAGTATGTATGTAATTTTAAAGCAAATAACCATGTTCAGAGATCCTACTCAAATGAAATAGCAATCTGATTCTTTCAGAAAACATAATGGTAAATTATAAATCTAGCCGCAAAATTTTATTTCGCCACAGAACGCTACCTCTAAATTTAAATGTAAGCCACGGGAAAATAAGAAGGCTTCTAATAAACTAATTCGTATTCTTACAACGCCAACAAAATATTTCAAAGAAAGAGCAACAATTATTTTTACTTGTCTCCTTGATTTACACCACCATCTAAATTACTAACTCAGTCACGGATTTTACAACTATTCCAACATTTTACGATTTACAGTTTCAAAGTATGTTCCTTTAAAAAATGTATTTCAGGCATCATATCGAAAACTTAATTAATATAACTTAGCATGTTAAATAATACATGACATATGTATTCTTTTAACATTAAAATTGCAACAGCCACTGGCCGCTACCACCAATGAGAGAGCGCTATTCGATACATGCGGGAACGAGTCGTTTTGTGTAGTCAGAAAAATAATAGTTCACAGATTGTAGATCTTTTATTAAGTTAAAATAAGCACTACTAATAAAACTCAAAATAAAATATAATAATAACGTACTAATACACTCCCCAATATCGTAAAAACGGAAACCTAGCATGCGAGAGCGAGCGAAGCGAGCTCGGGTCTTGGATGGCGGGGTCTTGTCAGCGAACTAAGACCCCGCCATCCAATTTGTATTAGGTTGCTTTAAACCTGGCAGACAGAAATAGAACTTTAGGTAAATTTAAACACAAAAAAGTACCTATTCTACCCAAAAAAAATGCTATGATTGTCTTACTTCTTATATTTAGTGGCTATAGTTAATTATTTGATGATTATTTCAGGTACATTTTATGACCAACAAATTATAGGACGAGTTATGAATTAGTCATATTTAATTAGGTTTTAAACGTATGTGTAAAATTAGAATTAATTTGAGGATGTCATATTATATATGTTATTTTAGAAGCTTACTGCTTGAATACTAATATATCACAAATATAGATACTATAAAATAAAAACCATGCTGAGATGTATGTAAAGTAGCTGACATTGATGATATATGGTGGCTGAGATAGTACTTTTCAGATGCACATTGATAGTGGCTGAGTCATTTAAAGGACAAGTTATTTTTGGCAAAAATGGCCAAAAAGAAAAAATAACTTGTCCTTTAAATGACTCAGCCACTATCAACTATTAAATAGAAGTTGGTTTAATAACTACCCAAACATTTTTATATCAGGAACAACCTTCAATAATGAGTACCAATTTTTTTATTTTTTTCTTTTTTTTAAAAACATTGCCCCACTCTAGGAATTTCTCCTGTATCGTGGGAGCGTTTACAAACATTTAAACTCACACACAAACAGCCAGACCCGGAACAACTACCCGTAGGCGATGCAAATATTTGTTCCATGCGGGGATGGAACCCGCATCACAGAGCACAGCAGTCGATCGCTCAACCACTGCACCAAATGTGCCATCAAATTTTATCAGGAATTTGATACCTTATCTTGTTAATATATCGTATTGTCTGTGGTCTGTTTAATTATACAGCAATTTCTGTAATCAGTAGATGATAAAGACTAAGCTATGCATTTCTCATAAAAATTAAAAAGAAATATCTCACCCGCATATGATTCATTTTCCTCCGTCGCCACATACAGTGTCAACTTAAATGGCTCCAGGGTTTCCTTAGGGTGAAAAGTGACAGTTTTTTTGACATATCCGTTCTTCTCTCGGAAATCCAGGTGCTCAGTAACTTGGTTGACATCTTCCTTCTTTATTTTGTATGCTACGCCCCATACTTTGCTGCTTGGGTCATTGCTTAGGATCAGTGTTACTACTCTGCCTGGCTGGAATTAGTAATTTTTCATTTATTTATTGTTTTAAGATGACAAAAACAAGGTACACCTCTGCCTAACCCTTTGGGGATTACAGGCATTATGTTATCATCAATACAGGTATGCAGTATGCTTGCATTGACAACATACATATTTGACAGCACGGTTGGCGCAGTGGCTGAGTGATTGACTGCAATGCGTGTCGCGGGTTCGATCCCCGCACGGAACAAATATTTGTATGACCTACAGGTAGTTGTTCCGGGTCTGGCTGTTTGTGTATGTGAGTTTAAATGTTTGTAAATGCACCCACGATACAGGAGAAATTCCTAGTGTGGGGCAAAGTTTAAAAAAAAAAAAAATATTGTTCATGTTGTTAGGTTTAGGTTTCCAACCATTTAAGTAATATCTCTTACATACCTATAAATGATTGAACAAATATGGAATGGAAAACTGAAACCATTCTTTGTATGATGTAATACTGTGTTACAGTTTCTGTTTCTCTAACTACAAGCTTGATAAAAAAAAAACTGTCTAATTATGTCGTTAATTGCAAGGTGCTCTGAACAAGTTTCATAATCTTCTCTCTCCTTTTTCTTTTATTGGCAATGCTTTTAAAAAGTAGCAGAAGAAATCCAACCAACTTCGTACATACATCGAGCATAGGAAAGAAAGGCGTTCTTTGTGATCGTGGAAATTGGTGTACTGGTCTAAGATACGTATTATGATAAGTTGCATTGGAAATCATTGTTCATACATTCGATAGAAGAACTTACTTTTTCGGGTACTCCTCTGTGATCAATGCTGTGTTGATAAAATCTTCTCAAGTAACCTTCTATGTAACCTACAACTTTGTGTTCATATTTGAAATCTGCTTTCCATACCAATGATCCGTACCCAAAGACCCACATCGTATCTTTACTTTTTAATATTCAGTTAGCTTTTGTTTGTAAAATGAAGAGTCAACGAAATAAGAACATTATTTTTTAACTTTTTGTCAAAACACAACTCAGCGCGCATGAACGTCAACGGTCAAAATTAACGCGAGTCAACCGTCAACGTCAAAGTCAAACGTCAATCAATCAGTCTGTCAAAAGGTGCGTTCCGAGTCACACTGCGTTCGGTTCGTGGTCGCCATTCCCGAACCCTTCGGCCCCATCGCCCATTCGTTTGGCAATTCTTCGGGGTACGTCGGTAACCTTGGTTCTCTTGCGGATGTCCTTATTTCTGATTTGATCACGCAAGGAAACTCAGAGCATTGCCCTGTTGAAATGATATATAAAAGGTGGCGCCACTGCTACCGTAAACTATTAGCTCCGTATTTAAAATGATTAAAAAATAGTAATTCTGTGTAAAAGTGTCTAAAATTGTTTTTAATTTGTGCGTATACGAACAATAGTTGCTATTAAACGTTTGCAACAACTTTTAACAAGTATTGAGTGTAAAAACAGTTTTAAAAAAATTACTGGAACGTTTGTAAATAAACAAGTGCAATAAGTGTTAGGTATTTGGATATGAACATTGCCCCAATTACGCCTGAAAACATAAAACTATCATAAATATTTAAAAGAAAGTGAACTTTAAGTGTTATAAACATAAACTTTAAATGAAACTAATATTGTTACCAATTTCAAACAAATTCAAAATTTGAAACGACGCGCTTCTCGGCGTCTTTTAACGATTTTAATTCGCTTCCACCTATTACGCTAATTCGACGGGAAAGTGCGTGCACACATAGCGTATTGGCTATCGGCTCGACTCGACGCTCTAATCTAAAGTTCCGAAGATCGAATCACGGTCGAAGTGTAAATGACTTTTTGCATTTTTATTTTTTGTTTTCTTACGTAAAACAATAATGGATTTCGAAAATATTACACTACGTAAAAAGAAATCTGTCATAAATGATTCTTTGAATGATTCATTCCTATCAACTCTATCACCTGACGATTACCTAACTAAAAGTCTACCAGATTTATCAACAAGAAATGATCTCACTGAAACCCAAAAGGATGAAATAATAGACCTTAAAAGACAACTGGAACAAGCTCAAAACAGAATAGACTTTTTACTACTTGAAAATAGTGCATTAAAATCACAAACAATAGAACAGCAACATATTATTACACAATATCAAGCAATTCAAATAACCTCTACACCGGAAAAAAACAAACAATCTACACGGACAACAATTTCTCTAACAAAAGGAAAAAGTCCACAAGATTCTTTCCAAAATGTAATCAGAGAAGATAAATTGATTAAGTGTACCCGCACTCGGATAACAATGCGGCCAAGTTGGATTTAACTCTCAAAGAAGACCGAGAAGGTGCAGGTGATATGACGAGCAATATTATTCGCCCGCATTCGGATGGTGCCGCCGCTCCCGCCGCCAAACTAAATTCAACTTGCGTGCATCACCTAGATGGCGCTGATATATTGTTCAATAAGAAATCAATTTCACATATTGACCCAATAGATGGCAGCACTTGGTCAACCATTTCGGACCAAAAACCGAAAATTCAAATATTAGGTGGGCAACAATGCACCGATTTAGCTTCAGCATTAATTCACTCCAGAAGCAACACTAATTATCAGAAATACCGAATAACCTCGAGGGTAAAGCCCCATGCGATGACTGAGGAAATATTGTCGCCACATTGTAAGTTAAATGACTGTAAAGACAACTTTTTAGTTTTATGCATTGGTGAAAATGAGAGCAATCCGAACAAAATCATTATAGAATTAGCTTCTTTATTAAAATGTATTAAAAACACAAATGTTATAATTTTAAATGTTTTGCATAACAGTCATTTGAATGAAATGTTACTAAATAATCTGTTAAAAAATATGTCAAAAAACTTTGTAAATTGTACCTTTCTGGAAATTGGCCGACATTACTATAGCAAAAAACGTTATCTATTTGAAACATGTAAAAAGCTTAACTTCCTAATAGACACAATCTATTACAACCACGCTTTTCTATCACACAAAGAGCCAGTCGCTGTAAATACCGTTACTAACAAGTACATAGAACCACCCCCTACAAATACTGGTACCATTACTAAAATTACTCAAAATGCTATTCCAGAAACTATTCCAATTAAAGGCACAATTCCTTACTATTTTCCTATAATTAACATAAAGAACACCCCAAATAAAAAATTTTTTCGTGACTACACAATGTAAAACTACGCTATTCCACCAAAATATCGCAGGTTTGTTAAACAAACAAGAAGAATTAGAGATATGTCTTAATCAATTTCAAGAACACGGTACCTCCATTGATATTATTTGTCTTACTGAAACTTTTATAAAATCAGGTGACGAGGACAACATATTTATGAAAGATTATATCGTAGCAAATAACTTTTCCAGAAAAAAAGAAAAACGCGGTGGAGTTTGCATACTAATTAAAAAATCTTTAGGTTTTAAACAACTTAATATTTGCGATAAAATGTCAACTGAAAAACAATTTGAATGTTGTGGAATAGAAATACCAACCATGAAATGCATTATTGTGTGTCTTTATAGGATTCCAAATTCCAGCACAAAAACATTTTTAAACAAATTAGAAACTTTACTATACAAATTAACTTCACACAAGGATAAAAAGATTATCATAGCTGGAGATATTAATATCGATACAATTAAGTCAAATGTTTCTACAGAAGACTTAAAAGGCATCCTATTGAATAATAACTTGCAAATACACATAAATAAACCAACGCGTAAAGACTCATGCATAGATCATATATTTAGTAATATCAAAAATGCGAAAGGTGATGTCCATCCATTATTCCTGTCAGATCACAACACTGGTCAAACTCTTTCTTTTTCGACGGATAAAGAACAAAGACTACCCTTCTGGTTTGAAATGAAAAGGGACCTCAACTCTGAAAATATCATAAAGTTTAAAGATATCCTGTCCAAATTATCCTGGTCTGAAGTATTAGAACAAGAAAACTTCAATCAGGCTTTTAATATATTTCATGAAACTTTACAACTCTATTATAATCTTTGCTTCCCAATAAATAAAGTAAAAGTACATTCTAATGATAAAGCTCCGAAATGGATCACAAAAGGGCTGAAAATATCAGCTTATCACAAAAGAAATATAAGGTACCGCTATTACAAAAATTCCACAATCGAAAACAAGAAAGCCTACAAAAAATATGATAAATTATTTAAAAAATGTATTTCTAATTCTAAAAAACAAAATAATGACAGTTATATAACAAATGCAAAAAGTAAGTGTAAAGCTACCTGGGACATAATAAAAAACAAAACAGATAACACAAAAACATATGAAACAATAAAATCAATAAACTGTAATAATGAAAATATCGAATGCCCAAAAAAAATTGCAACAGCCTTCAATGATTACTTTATCTCCATAACAAACAAGGATAACCATACTCGCCCTAATTACAAATTAATAGACTCACTCGATTCCACTATTTATTTAAGACCGACCTCATGTGAAGAAGTTCGGAAAACCATCAGTTCATTAAATAACACACGAGCTGTAGGATATGACTGCATTTCCACATCGATACTTAAAACATGCAGTAAAGAGCTAGCGGAAATTTTAAGTCATCTAATAAATTTATCGTTTACTCAAGGATCTTTTCCAGAAAAATTAAAATTATCAATTATAAAACCATTTCATAAGAAAAACTCCAAACTAGATACGAATAATTATAGACCCATTAAATTAATTCCGATCCTATCAAAAATCTTTGAGAAAATCATGCACTCTCGGATTATAAACTTCTTAAATAAATTTAACGTTATATTAAACAATCAAAATGGCTTTCAAAAAAACAAATCTACAACACTAGCTGCTTTCTCACTTATCCAAAAAATTACAGAAAATATAGATAAACGTAATAAAGTGGCTGCCATATTCTTTGATATGAGCAAAGCTTTTGATTTTGTAGATCACAAAATCTTGCTCAACAAATGCGAGCTATATGGAATTCGTGGTAAAGCACTGGATTGGATTAAAAGTTACCTAAGCAATAGAAAGCAATGCGCTGAAATTAACCACTTAAATGATAAACTTATGTCTACCCCATTCCGATCAACTTTTGAAACAAATAAATTTGGCGTACCCCAGGGTAGCGTACTAGGACCACTCCTTTTCTTAATATACATCAATGACGTTCCTCAAGTAACAACACATGAATGTATCCTCTTTGCAGATGACATTTCGGTTATTGTACCAGACCAATCAGATATTAAATACAAAATTTCATT
Source organism: Cerastis rubricosa (assembly GCA_949152445.1). Classification (NCBI taxonomy): domain Eukaryota; kingdom Metazoa; phylum Arthropoda; class Insecta; order Lepidoptera; family Noctuidae; genus Cerastis; species Cerastis rubricosa. The sequence continues at coordinate 11,488,717 of OX424547.1, forward strand.
AAATAACACCATTGATTCAATAATGAGCTGGCTAAAGGACAACAACTTAACAGCTAATGTTTCTAAAACCAAAATTCTACAATTCTCGAACTATAACAACACCCAAATACAAACTTTAGACTTACATTATAATAACGTTAAAATCGAAGACGTCCTTGACACAAAGTTCTTAGGTATTACATTAGATAGATACTGTAATTGGAAAGCTCACACAAATCGCATATGCTCTAATCTAAACAAATTTGTCTTTGCACTAAGAAGGCTTAGAAAATTGTCAAGTTTGAAAACTGCTATGGCTGCGTACCATGGATACGTTAGCTCAATACTCAGATACGGTTTACTTGTATGGGGTAACTCTACTTTCATAAAAAAAGTATTTATAACCCAAAAAAAATGTGTCAGAGCCATTTGCGGCGTTGGACCGCTCGATTCATGTAGGCCTCTATTCAAAAAGCTGGGCTTACTTACTCTAACTAGCTTGTACATTTTAGAAGTAGGCATGTTTGTTAAAAAGCACCCAAACCTATTTACTAAAGCAACCGAAAATAAAAAGTTTCTCTCTAGAGATCCCACCAAACTGGCTATAACAAGATGTAGAAGCGCTCTCTTGCAAAACAATTGCTATAGCATGTCGGTCAAAATCTACAATAAAATTCCGAAACAAATCAGAGAACAGCCCATTAACCATTTCAAAAAGAAACTGAAGAAGTGGCTCTTTAATAATGTGTTTTACACAATAAATGAGTTTTTTACTTATAAACCCATTTGTAATCGTTAAGTAGCATAAGTTCCCATTTTTAAAAACTATTGTTCCTTTTCACATTCCTACATATATATTTTTTTATTGATGTTATATTTGTTCCTTGCTATATCGTTTTTCTAATTTTATTACTTTATCCTGTAACCTAAACACAATTATTTTAAATTCTAAAAGAATATTATCATCAAGGATAAAATTAATGTTTTTTTTGTAACTGAAGGTCTAGAAGTTTGATACCTAAATTACGATTTCATTTTGTTAGGTATTTTAATTTAATTTTAAGTTTGCATGCTGAAAAAAGTCGGCGAAATATGTGAAACCTTTTTATTTATAAGACCATAATGTACCATATTTCATGCGAATAAAGAATCTTGAATCTTGAATCTTGAATCTTGAGGTCGATGCGTATATAGTCCTCTCTAGTCCCCTTGAAGATATCTTCGAGTGCAACAGTGCACAGTTTCATAGACATAGCGTCTCGACTTCCCTGTCTCACACCTCGCTTCAGAAGGATAGGTTTCGAAGTGTGATCCTGAAGTCAGACTGACAATTCGATTACCGATAGTCAATCTGGCACCGTTTGGAGAGACTGCAGTACAAGTCTCCGAATCCAAGGCTTTCTCGTAGTCCACTAACGCTAAACAGAGAGGCAGAGTACTGTTGGTCTTCTGAATAACCCGTCGCAGTGTATGAATTTGGTCTACGGAGCTAAAGCCTTTTCGCAATCCGGCTTGTTCGGGAAGATGAAAATCGTCAAACCTGCGCGCAAGACGATTCGTGATGTCTCTTGAAAACAACTTTTAGACATGGGTTAGAAGTGAAATGACTTCAACCGGGCATTGTCACCCTTTATGAAGAAGAGTATCACTACAACCAATATTTAATAGTGAATTTTTTTGTTTTCCGTAATACTTAAAATACAAACAAAAATACCGAAAAACCGGTGTTACAATCAAATAAAAACGGGTTTGAAATCAGAAGGTTAACCAGTTTTTTCGGTTTTCCGGGTATCCAGTTATCCGGGTATCCGGTTTGCATGCCCTAGTAGCCCTTTTTCCTTCGGACAATGTATTCAAACTCATTCTGGCAGGCACGTAAAAAAACACGTTCAACCCGTTTGGTATAAGTATTCCACTCTTCGATTCCACCTGTCAAAGTAAGGTCTATTTTTTTTTAAGGGACCTTTACTTGGATAGCTGTTTGACAGGTTTGAAAGAATGTGTGTGTGGATTGAGGATGACTTATTTGCCTTTCAAATGTCTTCAATGCAAATGATCAAGTTATTTATCTTGCATCGTCAGCGGATCAGTTGAATGAAACATTTAAGAGCAAAGAAATGTAAATGTGACCTAATGTGTGTGTGTAATTGAATGTAATTAATGCGACCAAGGCGAAGGTTAAGGAGATTGAAAGAAAAACGATGTATCGATGGTCTATGTGAAAATAAATGATAAGAGTGTGGACAATTAAATGATAATTTTTCGTCTTTAACGTGTGGTTACACATACAAATACCAAATATTTATTTACAGGTTAGTGCCTACTTTGTGTCAGAGTTTTTTTATGCCACCTCTAAAACTTGGCTTTACACGCCGTCGAGAGATGTCTCTCAGGCAAACTGATTTCCTCACAATGTTTTCCTTCGCCGAAGCAAGTGATAATTTCACAATACGAATCAGAGGTACGTTTTGCGAAAACCTGGAACTGGAACGCAGTATTTAGCTTATCAGTGTTGCCAACTGCAAAAAAAGTTGAAAGAAGTAAGAAGCAAAACAAAAGGTCAAGATTCATCCAGCCTTAATACACTTCTTAGATCAGCCCCCGTATTCACAAACGCTCGGATTCGATTTCGATTCAGAAAGTCGTATGTCTATCTCTTTCACTTTCGTAATGCTGACATACGACTTTTCGAATCGAAATCGAATCCGAGCGTTTGTGAATAAAGTGCCAGATCAACAAACTTCTCCTTTTGGCACATTAGTGATGATCACCATTCTACAAGTTGGTAGGGTAGGTACTTCAGTAGTTAAGTATAATTTTTGTTAAATACCCGTGTGAAGCCGAGGCGGGCTGCTAGTCATAAATAAGTGCCCCCAGCTTCTCAGGGTGGTTATTTAAAACTACAAGGGTACATAATTGCTTGAAACACGGATTGAACACAGTATTTAGTCTGCAGGAACCTATCTTGATTTTTTTTGAACGAAGTTCCTTATCGCGCGTTGTGAAAGGGTGCTAGACGGAAAAAATTAAAACCATAAGTTGTAACGACACATTTACTAATTAAAAAAAAAAAATAACAATTCCTTCACTAGGAACTTCGTTCCATCTGAGTGTCCCTTGACACCTCTGAAGTTTTTTTTTATTATCGTGTTGGTAAATAACCAACCGGAAGCCTAATACAGAAGAAAAAAGAATAGGTATGATTGACGCACTCTGACATTACAGTTGCATTCAAAAATAACATACATAAATAATTTACAATTTTGATATAGGTATTTCACTCTGTGACATAAATTGAAAACAACGGAGATATCGTGAAAATTGTGTAGTCTTCCACAAAAGCCAATTATGTAAAGGTGAATTTAAATCCCTATATCTCCGCCGTATATCATCATGATCCACTAGCCTTTCAATATTTACTAAATATGTAATCTTCAATACCTTCCTAACAGATAAAAATGACTGGTAAGCATGCAAATCGAAATAACTAGGGAAATCAAACATTCAGAATAGCTGGTACCAATGTCTATAGCTCAGAAACTGTGTGATGAAATTGTGGAGCCTGTCTTACAAGCTCCCAGTCGAGGAACGTATGTGCTATCAAAAGCGCAATCAAGGAATAATACACCTCAACGTCCACCTAACAGACGCTATACTCCGTCCACCCGAAATCGAAATACAGTAGGACAGAAAACACGAGATAATACAGCAAAAAATGAAACTTCTTACAAACTTACGACTATTACTGTACCAATTAGTCGGAACAGAGCATCGGTTGGTAAAGAAAGAGAAGCTAACACGCACACGGGTGGACCTTTGATGTGTGATAGTGAATGCATTACAAACATTCGCAATCGGGAAAGCCGCAACACTGAAATATGCACATGCAAATCAAAAAGTAATTGTATTAGTACAAGCACTAAGAAAGTTCAAACAAAAAACATGAATGCTAGTCATTCGTCTGCAGATAAAGCCTGTGCGAGTATGCAAGGTAAGCTTATCGATTGTGGTATACAATGTACGGATTTGTTAGACATGCGAAGTAAACATCCCGGAGATAGCTCGATAGAAATGGTGGACAAGTTTACGATGCCAATGAAGGTTACAAAGTTTTCACGCGAATCAACAAGTGAAAAAACTTCAAGCTCTTTAAAGACCTACCATTCTTGCAAACGATGGGCCCTCGGTCCAACAAAATCTCGTGGGCCCGATTTCTAAACCTGCTTTCACGAACCCACGAGCCTGCTATTATAATAAATTAATGAAGTAGGTACCTGAAATCGCGTTTATTTTAACTTTAATATTCAGACAACCTAACCTGAGACTTTGCTGCCTTTTACTTACACCATAGATCTACTCAAGAACAGTACATCATCATCATCATCAGTCTATAATGTTCTCGCTGCTGGGACACAGGGCCTCCCTCTATGAGAGCGAGTGGGCTGTAATCCACCACGCGAGCTTGGTACGGGTTGGTAGATGTCACATGCCTTCGAGTTTTTAGTTCTAGGACATGCCGGTTTTCTCACAATGTTTTCCTTCACCCTTTTTTGAGAGCAGTGGTAATAAATTAAAAATAAAAAGAAATGCGCGTGCCTGGCTTCAAACCCTCGGCTTACTGCTCGTAATTTAGGGCTGACACCACTGGGCCACCGCTGTACATAAAAAAACTGCACCCCTATACCATATGTTCAAGAATTTTTGCTATGCGGTGCGTTCGGCCTCTGCACTGAAGTTTATCATGGCTCACATCACATGGCGTTCTTCCATTGTCCAATCGCAGGGTGTACCCATTGCAGGGCCCCACAATCCTTGTGTGGTCCGAGCATTAAAGCAGGGCTGTCAAATGAAAACCTAACTTATCCCAGAGGGGTCCAACTCTCGCATTTCCATGTTACATTCTCATGATTCTCTAGCTTTTCTGCATAAGTCAATAGGTACGTTTTTAACCATTCGTACGGTAAGAGTATTTTTGCATGAATGATCAAAACAAAAACTAGCGTATCTGTGGCGTTATGTACGCACGACGAACAATCTAGCTAAAAAAAACATTTTATGCAGATCTCTCATACATATTACATAATACGGGAAAGCGAGACCATGTTATAATCGAAAATAGCTTGATGTGTTGCCGCGTGTACCTATATAGGTATTCTTTATTTACCTTTTATATAATAAAAATACAATTTTTTTTCCAAAAGATGGCAACTTTTCCAGGGCCTCCAAAATTAAACATCTCACTATTTGTTTCTTTAGTTTGAATTAAAATCTATTATGTACAAAATATCTTTCATTTTAGTTTTAGGCTTGCCTCGCTAAATAACCCACGTTTAAAAAATATATGTAAATTTAAAGAGTACAACGATACCTCAAATCTTAACTGTCCGGACAACGGGAATACAGGCCTAAATCGTCCTTCTGTGGGGCAGCCTCCCTCTTTTCTTTCCACTACGATTGCACGAATCTTTTTGTTTGTTTGTCTAATAAAAGTTATGCTAAGAGGGGGATTCCCCTGCCAAAGCCACCACAACCGACATTTCTCAATAATATCCAATTGTTCTTACCTATTTCTATTAAGGTAGATACCTACTTCTACAGAAAAAGTTCGAGCTTTTATAAAATATCGTAGGTACAGGCACAGGCACAGGTTCACTCTCTATTAATATTTATGTACATAAAAAAAAAGATACGCATCAAATTGAGACTCCCTTTTTTTGCGGGTTATATCGTCACCATCATCAAGCGAATAGAGGGTACGCAGAGTAATAATTTACTGTTGATGAATGAATAATGGAAATGGGTGCGTTAAAAATGTTTGAAATCGTAAATATTAAATTCGTTCCTATTAAAGGTCTGTGCGTGGGTCTTTTTAAAACCTCAAATAGTTAAGTAATAAGTACCAATTTTGTAAGCCACGCCACGGTAACGCGACGCTTCGAAACAAACTCAAATCACGTCTCGTCTAGCTCATCATCTGCCTAGCCTTTGGGGTCGGCTTCCAGTCTAACCGGATGCAGCCGAATACCAGTATTTTACATGAAGCGACTGCCTACCTGACCTCCACAACTCAGTAACTGGGTAATAAGTAAGTAAGAAAGAAAGAAAATAAGTTTATTTGGCACATGCCACAAGTACACACAACAATACACAAAAATTAACAAATACGATACCCCGAGGTAAGACTGGATGTCAGACTTTTAGCTTCTGACTACTTGTAACAACTGTCAAAGATCTACGAATGACAGCTGGGACCAATGGCTTAACGTGCTTTCCGAGGCACGGAGGAAACTCTATATGTAATTATGGTCACCCATCAACCAGACCAACCTCGGCAAGCACGGCTTAACCTTAAAGATCGACCTGGGTGGCTGTTATTAATTAGCCACAAGCTCCTCAGACTCGCTACTCTAGTAGCCTCTAATGCAGTTTAAATGCCAGGTGATGTCTTCAACAGATGTGAAAATTTCATTCAATTTGGTTTCACTTTGTAGACATTGTGTATGCCTTTCATACAATTAAACAGTGGGAATGGTATAATAAAGAAAACAAAAGTTTTGAAATGATAAAAAGTTTATTCCTAGTCCACTACGACTGCATATAAAATTAGTGCATTTCTTGAAATTTTACCTTGTTTTGTACCTAAAAAAATAATACAATAACGTGTAAGAGACAAATACATAATAATATTTTAAAAAAAGGCAAAATTTTGTCAGTACATTCATGAATTTAATCATTTGAAAATATCAATGGAAATGTCAGTAAACATATAACAGTCCAAATCTGCAGAATATCAGATGTAAGCACAGATTTGACCTGGGAATTGTAAAAAGGCCATAAGCCCACTATAAACAATACCAAAAAGTAGTACTTGTAACTTTTCCTATCATACCATAAAATCAAATTTAATTATCCAACCTCATTGAAATTTCCAGAATTTCCTTAAGGACCTAATACAATACTTTATGAGACTACAAGTGCACAGCATGTGATCATTTTCTAGTCAGTCTATCCAAGCTTAATGAATATGCTTGTTTTAGAAAACCTCATCCACACTTGTGCACCAAATCTTATTATTACGATTCAACATCGTCTAAGCCTTCATTAGGAGGCCTCTTTTCATACATCTCTGCAATAAAATATACACTTTACCATTAACAAGTTAATAAAGCAGTGATGTGTAATTATGCTAGCTATATTTTATTTAATTAGTGTATAAAACTGCACTACTTATTGTATATTGTCCATAGTGGGCATGAGTCAGAAAGTCAAGGCTCACATGTTCTGTTGTGCCGGACTGGCTGGTGGTGGCTGAGCTTCTAAATTCTTTATCAGTTGAGCCAACCAGTGCTTTGTTGAATTATCCTCTTGGAGACACGCTGCAAATGTAGAATCTCTCAATTGGTCTGGCAGGCATTGTCTTAATGCCTCTCTAGCCCTTGCATTGTCCGACAGGCGCAGGTAGCATCTCACAACATGCTTCAACAAGCGTGCAGACGGGTCTTTAGCCAGTGATAATACCATTTTTCCTAATATCATAGCTACATGCGAAAATCTGTCATATGTTTGGCAAATATAGCAAAGTCCACTGTCATCTAGCAATATCTTCTGTAAAATGAAAGTTGCCACAGTCTTGGATAATTCAGATCCATTCTCCATGATACGTAGACACAGTGGTATTATTTCAGTAGTTAACAGAAATGTAATGACTTCCTGTTCATCTGTTTTAACTAATGCTCCGATGACTCCGAGGCTAGTAAGGCGCAGGTATTCGAATGGACGTGTTTTGGAAACAGTGTGGAGGAAAGGATAAAGGAATAACGGTACGTGTGCTTGTAGGAAGGCCGAACGGGTCTCAGGGTGCGAGGCGACGCATTGCATGAGCGCCAGCGCGTTGCAGACGCGGTTACTCTGGTGAGCCGTGAGCGTCGGCGGGATCATGGCCACGTAAATATTGGTGATCTCCTGTAGCAGCGCGGCGATCGTGCCAAAACTGTGCCACAACATGGGCGCTAGGTCCGGCACATTCTCGCGCTTCTTACTCAGCTCCAGTAACGCATTTTCTCGCGTCTCAGGATTGCACAACTCGAGGATCCATGTAAATATTTTTTCCCTGTCCACGGACTGCATGTTCGCCGGGCTCTGCTGGGTACTCATGTTAATCATTGATCTTGTTCTAATGCTTTAGCACTGGCTTCTTACAATACACGTACGCTACGTGTAAGGTTAAATTCATTGTATTTTTGTGATAGTGTTCAAAAGTTCACAGAACCATGTGTTAATTTATTATTTGCTTTAACGGGTAGAAACTTTAATACTTTGATAACGAGATTATAATTCTAACTACAAACTATTTCTCGAAAGCGTCGGACAATCGACGACATTGACGTGACGTTTGACAAGCAAAGACGCTCAAAGACAATGAGAATGGTTTGTTACTTTGTTTGGTGCTAGTGTAGAAATAAAAAAAACAATAAAGGTATTAGTACACTAAACTTTAACTAACCGTTTGGGACGTCTAATAAGCAGTTACTCCATCTATATAACGTTCTATATTTCATCTGTAAATTTCCCTCGTAAATATTTGAATGTATTTGGATTTTGGTTGCAAATGACAAGCTAGACTGGAAGCCTACCCCTACAAAATTGGGGAAAGGTAATGTATATTTTATTATAGACGATATAACGCTAGTTACGGTTTTAGAAAAGAACGGCGAAGCACTACTATAATCAGAAAATTCAATCATCTTTGTGACATTTGTTTGAACTATTGAAGCCATGCCTTGATTTGCCTTCACTCACTCACTCACTCAACTCGCTGTCGTCTCGTCTGCTGTCACACAGATTGTCTGCTGATGCTGGATTCGAGTGATCAGTGGGTTTTGTGTATTTTTATTTAATAGTTAACAAGTCTGGTGTCCTGAATACAGTGCCCGTTTAAAAGTTTGAATAAAAGATATTAAATAGTGATTTGACGCTGTACTGCTTCATCAATTTTCTATGTGAAAGTTGTGTTTCATATACATCCTACCTACGTTTATTGGTTTGTAACATTTTAATTAGATCTGATCGTAATTAAAGGTGTTATATTTCAACCTAAACCGTGCCGTATGACCCTGTGCTGATTTCGGTGTAATATTATCAGTCTCCGGTTGATTCATCGCGTTGACGCCATTGCTGGGTATAATTAACTATAATAAACAAACTCTACTCTGTATGCGCATTGAGGCTACGCTCGTTATTCTGTTTTCGCTCGCAGTAAAAGAGCAAGTTTATGAAACTAGGTTTATTGTGGAAGGTCTTGAATAAACACTTGATTGAATTGAACAATAATAAAGATGTTTGACAAAGAATCTGCAAAGTGTGAAAGATGGAAGAGCCCACACACTAATACCTTAATTAAAACATCAGCAATAGGGTTCTGACTTTCTTTCTACACGGGCTTTGTAAGCAGGCATGCCCTTTAAGCCTGGAGGCTTTAATTATTCTTGAGTATATTTTTTATTTTATTATTGGTGTGTGCTAGCTGACATGTGACATTTATTTAATGTAATGGATTCTTTGTTTCTATTAACTTGAACACTATTGTATAGAATCTGGTTCTTTTAACCTAACAGACAGATGTGTTGCTGGGGAGTTTGTTCCGCCACTTCTACTTCCCCTCCAAAACACTAGGAAGTGGCGAAGGGCGGGCATTTAGGGGACTGTCTGATTATCAGCCTAATTTGAATAAATGACATTTGACTTTGAAAGACGAAATATACTTTTCAGTGTATTCAGTGTTTAGTCAGAGAAAGGGCAGCAGCGTTCTCTGAGCTTTTGTAACAACCGTACTGCAATCGCCAACCCGCCTGCCAAGCGTGGCGATTATGGCAAAACCCCCCAAAATGTCAATGTGGCGGCCATCAGTCTGACCGAAGAATATCATGTAACCAGTAACAGTTTAGGGGAGGGAAGATAGACAGTAGCTCCATGTAATATACTGGTATTCAGCTGCATCTGGTTAGACTGAAACCTAATCTTTACATAGTTTGAGAAAGATTAGACAGGTATGGTGTCCTTAATTGAGAGCTTACCAAGCGAATTAGTTTCACATGTCTTCTAAAGGTGAAAAGTACTAAAAACAACGGGCTGGCATCTGCAACAGAGAACACATCCAAAGTGTGTACTGGTGAGAGAATTTATCATTAGGTTAGCCCCAGCTACCTGAGATAGGCCAGGAATGGCCTGGGTCATAGAGCATGGTATATTGTTGTTTATCTTCTAACACAACAAAGTAATTTTTTGGCAATTTTTAACTTGATGCTGTTCACTAGAGCAGTGTTCCTCAAAGTGTGTGCCGCCGCTCACTGGTGTGCCGTGGCTGTTAGTTGGTGTGTCTCAAAAAATAAGCTTATCTCTTAAAGTTAAATGGACAGACTGAAGAAAAATAACCTGTTTCTGCAAAACATGTGACACATTTTTCATTTATGGTGAACCTCCAAAATTTTGCGATTTCCTAGAAGATGTACCGTTTACCCCTTTTATTGTTATACCTTTTTTTGTGTACCTACAATCTATGCAAATAAATTTACTTTATTTTAACACAAAAAGTTTGCAGAGCACTGCACTAGAGAATCGGAAGACATTGTTTTAGCCATTCAAACAAGCAACAGTATCTATGTAAAATTATGTAGATTTTTCACTCTCCTGTAATTTTGCTATTTTTGACTTACTACCTAAAACTTAGAGATTTAATCCCATTATTTTGTAGAACAATGGAGGTGTCCCATTCGCTGACGCTCAATGAGTCGGCCCTGCAACAGCTGCCTGATGACAAGAAGCCACACTTTATATTTGAATGGCTCCGGTTCCTTGATAAAGTACTTGTGGCTGCACATAAGGTATTATTTAAGTATTATTGTTTAATATTTATTTGTTATTGGTATTGCTGAATGGATATTTATAAATAGTTAGTCACTGGCCCATGCTTACTATGTTTCAATATTTCTTTTATAATTTTAATTCTCTGTTTGATGGTGAAAAGCCACATAAAAATCAGTTGCACTGGTTGGAAGAACACTGATAATATGGACAGTAATAGTAAATATATTTTAATAAGTATAGGTGTTTAATGAGTGTAACTTGCTCTGTCACTTCTTAAAGGGAAATAAATTCTATTCACTTTTTAAGAACAGTACGAAAGCATGCAAGCAAGGGTATGATGATGGATGATCTGGTCAATTTCTGCCACAGGGACTGCCTTTGATGAAATGGTTGGTTTGGAGGGCGTTGGATAGGCAGAGGTGTAAATAGTCACTCTGCTTATGTACTCACAGTTACATGAGTAGTCCACACACAATGACATTTAGAAATAAAACGTAAAATTTTGTTATTGACTTTTATCTTTTGCAAAAAAATACATATGTTTTTTTTTCAACAGTCTGACATAAAAAGTTGCCAGCAAAAACTAGTGGCCCAGCTAGTGAACCTGTTACGCGAGAACTTGGGTGGACCAGCAAGAAGGTTGCTAGCTAGGAACCTAGCCACCTTGTTCTCTGTTGGGGACACATTTCTACTCTTCGATACTGTGAACAAGTGCAATGATATCATAAAGGTCAAAGATGATTCGCCTTCTTATTTGCCAACGAGACTGTGAGTATGAATCATTGTTAACATAACATAACATCTCATCGAAGGGTATTAGCACTAGGCTAGGCTATTAGTACACTCTCATTTCGTCAGTTAATAGGGTGCGAGCCTATTGTCATCCTCCGGGTCTAGTGGCGAAAGCGCTACTGCTGAGCACAAGGACCTGGATTCCATTGCCAGGTTGGGCAAAAGTGTGATTAGGTTTTACCATCAGGATTTTCTAGGAAAAGGCTCACCCCCTATGACATGGGACTTAAACGTAACTGGCGAAATGATGTGGGTGTACTGTTAGGGACACCTCTGCCTAATCCTTCAGGGATTATAGGCGTGATGGCGTGTTTTTTTTTGTAGTAAGCAACGACTTATTGTCTGGCCTATGCTGCTCCTCCCATACTTAAGTACTAACGCTGTAACATTCAAATATTGTGAAACAGTGGCGAAGGGTGAAAATATTGAAAGGGGAAGCCGAAGAAAAAAATGAGAATTTTAATTTTGTTTTTCTTCATCGCATTTTTCAATTTTCGTTTTAATTATCAGCCAACCCGAAAACCTCGAAAATGACACCCATGACGAAAAAAACAGAAATTTACGTCGCGCGTCGGCGCTATTTTTAATTTTGGTGTCTTTATCAGCGACCTCGAAAACCAATAAAATGTCACCCATGATAAAAGTACCAAAAATTTTCGAAGGATCCAACTTGATCTTTTTTTCATAACTTATGTAATGGAATGATTAAATGCACAAGAACTACATAAAACACTGTATAAAAAAAAATAAAAATATAATATAAAAACCTTTTTGAAACAAGCTTTTATGAATATGAACTGAAAAGAAAAAAAAAATCTTTGAAAAAATTAAACCGATGTAGGATAATTTTCACAAAAGCTTGTCGCGTTTAGTTTTTATAGCATTTACCATTCACGTGACAAGCTTCAGGTATTATGTTTATTCATAAAAAGTGAACGCGTAAATTTACAAAGTTTCATATCCGTGCTATTAACCGCTGAGGAGTTCCCTCGTGAGGAGACGATCCTGGCGGTAGGATGAATTCATGATACAAATCGTGATTATCCATCAAATATGAGCTAGTATGCAACGTTACGTGTCTGTGCTATTAAATGTTGAGGAGTTCCCTCGTGAGCAGATGATCCTGGCTGCGGGATGAGATCATGATAGAATTCATGTTTATCCATCAAATATGAACGTGCATACAAATTTTCTTGTCTGTGCTATTAACCGTCGAGGAGTTCCTTCGTGCGAAGACAATCCTGGCTGCAGGATGAGTTCATGATACAAATCGTGATTATCCATCAAATATGAACTCGTATGCAAAATTTCATGTCTGTGCTATTAAACGTTGAGGAGTTCCCTCGTGAGGAGACGATCCTGGCGCTAGGATGAGTTCATGATACAAATTGTGATTATCCACCAAATATGAACCTGTATGCAAAGTTTTGTGTCTGTGCTATTAAACGTTGAGGAGTTCCCTCGTGGGGAGACGACCCTGACTGCAAGATTAAGTTATGTTTGTCATAAGAATGTATTGATTTTAGAAACAAAGGTGTGTGGAAAATTGCAGCTCAATCCGACGTCGGGTAGTGGTTATAATTTAACTTTCTATACATACAAACACTGTCGTAACTCGATAAACTTCGGCTTACCTAGTCCCTACAAAACGCTGCTGATAACCGCGAAGTCACGTGTCTGCGTCCATACGAATTTAGTTCTGAATTCTGACACCCGAGCTCCGGCTTTTGGCGCCACATGTAGCTTTCTTTATTGACATGAAAAATGTTGGTTTTTTTTTTTTTCAATCCGATTTATTTAATGCCTGTACTTTAATGTGATAACCACAGATGTGTACATAATTTACTAATTGACTACAGTAGACACTAGACACTACGTACATTGCCTTGTTCTCAAAGGTAAGCCGGCAGGAATCGGCTTCTTAGGTGCCTTCGGGCCTGTTGTGAAACCAAATGATTTTAAAAGAGTAACCATAGAGTTTGTTGCCGGTTCTTCTCGATAGGAAACGACCAATCCGAACCGTGCACCTTTTGTCGACGTTTTATAAGTGCCCATGTAGGACTATGTAAAATAAAATATTTTGATTCTGATGTTATGTTTGTATGGTGTAGTCAATGTGATCAAAATTATTACAGTACAAATTATGAAACTTATCACAGCGTTTGACTTCTGTGCAATTAGTTGCCTGTTTGAGTAAGAACCAATATTTGTCTGATATATACGCACATCGACTAATCAAGCTATGCACAACCATTATAACCTAACCTCTCACTGTGCTGAAAATCTACCCAAAGCAAGGTCAAATTCTACTGGTTATTTGGCTTAGGTTATATTTATGTTAGATTTGACATGTACATTCACAATGTATTTGGGGCCTTCATTTAAAAATAAATGTAGAATATTATATTATTTGCAAAATATATAACAATACCAATATTATAAAGTTGTTAGTAGTTGTTGTGTGTTACGAAGTTGTTGTTAGTATTGTGCCCGTATGCCATATACCCGTCACGGGGACAGCGGGAAGTGATTAAAATTTCCCGTTGTCCCCATAACCTACATTCAGCTAACTGAAAACTAGGTCTAAATCCTTTATATTAATCTACTGGGTAGGCGGGTACCAAGACTAATCTACCAATACGTCTGTTGACGGTAAAAAAAAAACCGGGACTGTGGGCAATAATTTTTACTTATTTTATTCAACTATATTAACGGTGCTCTGTATGGTGTCGGACGTAAAGAATAGCACTATCCTATATCTTCCCGTGGGTGTCGTAAGAGGCGACTAAGGGACTTGCCAGAGGATGGGCAGCAGCGTTCTCTGTGCTTTTGTGACAACGGTACTGCGATCGCCAACCCGCCTGCCAAGTGTGGCCATTATGGCCAAACTCCCCATGTTATGTCAATGTGGCGAAACTTTCGGCTGAAATGATGATGATGATGATGATATTAACGGGGACAATGTTCGGGGACAACGGGAAGTATTTTTAAATATTTATTTGAAGTACCGCTGTCCCCGTAAGACGGGGAGACGGTGTACGGGAACACCGGGAATAAAGAGAACACGCTAATCACAAGAACTACTGGTCCGATTTGAAAAATTCTTCAGTGTTAGATAGCCCATTTATCGAGGAAGGCTATAGGCTATCTATATTATATATCATCACGCTACGACTAATAGGAGCGGAGCAGCAATGAAAAATGTTGCGAAAATGGGGAAAATGTGACGCAGACGAAGTTGCGCGGGACAACTAGTAGTTTATAAATTACATAGACACTACATATTGAGTCGTCATAAAGTTACCCCTCACCCAATTTATCGTCCCACGGGACTGGCTTGATAGTCTCATAGTTTACAAAGCATTTCTAAACGCCAAGAGAAAGGTCACAGCTAATACATGCATGGACAAAGCAGTATTATACAAAGTTGATAGGTTTGTACAGTGAATAGTTATGTAGGAGGATAGTAAAAGTATGTCAGTGGATAAAACTCATCAACTTTTTTTTTTGTATATGTTTTGATTAGGGGTCGAATCTCACGTGATTATATGACGGCCCCTTAATGCACAGTCAGTAGGCAAGAGTTGAAGCATAGTGAATTCTTTAGATTCAAAGGTGACAGTTACACTAAGCAAAGGCCAAGAGATCCAACAAAAATCATGATACCATTTTGCAATACAACATTGATTAAAAAGAATGTGTATCATATGCGTAATCTATCTTCAATAAATTACCTAGAAATATTAGAGAAACTGCGTAAATGGTTGATAGCAAATTGTTTCTACAGTTTACATGAATTTCTAAAAAAAACTTTTTTAAGAAATATGATTTATAGTTTTATGTGCATTATGTGTCAAGGTTATTTTTTTTTATTAAGTAATAATTAATTAACTTACTTGTAATAACTAAAAATAATAACATTAAGATATCAAGCATAATGGAAGGTCAAATGGCTACCTTATTCCAAAAACTTCAAGTCGAGATGGAAAAGCAAACCGCTACAATTACCAATTCGGTGACCAAAAATATTCTCGAAATAATAGATGAGAGACTGGAACCATTGAAGAAAGAAAACGTTATTTTAAAGGAAGAAATAGTAGAACTTCAAACTAAAATTGAGCGTTTTGAAGCAGAGAAGAAAAAGAACAACGTAATAATCTTTGGAGTAGAAGAAACAAACGAAATATTACCCATTGACTTAGCGAGGTCAATCTTTAAGGAAAAACTCACGATTAATATCGAGAAGCATGAAATTATGAAAGCTTATAGATTAGGTATGAAAAAAGATAAAGCAAGACCGATTTTAGTCAGTTTCACTACTAACTGGAGAAAAGTTGAGGTTTTGAAGAACAAAAGGTCACTTCCTAAGGAATTAGCATAAGCGAAGATTTCAGTAAAGAAACATTAGAGAAAAGGAAGGAATTGATGCCTAAACTGCAGGAAGAAAGGGAAAAGGGTCATATCGCTTACCTCCGAGGAAATAAACTGATTGTAAAAGAAAAAAGTGAACAAAACAGAGACAAAAGGAAAAGGCAACCTTCAAATTCACCTAATGGAACAACAGCTGGTGAAATAAAAAATAATGTCTCGAAAAAACCTAATGTTAGAAATGCTTTTGAGGAAATGTACAGAGCAAGATCACAGTCCCTCACTGAAATAAAAGAAAACTAGGAATTAGCGCACTTCGGTATCAACTCATTAATCAAAAACGATAAAGTAGCAACAACAAACAACATAAAAAGATCCCCAACCCGGCTGGTCACCGTGGGGACTCATGACCACCACCCCCCAGGAAATAAACCAAAATATATAAACACCACGAACAATACTTCGAATTCTATAAGGCAAAAAATTTACATTTGTACACTGAATACTCTTTCACTACGAACATCTGAAAAACTGCAAGAACTACAAATCGCCTTGGAAAACATTAAATGGGATATATTGGGACTCAGCGAAGTACGCAGAATTGGAAGCAGCATAGAAGAGCACAACGACTTCATCTTCTTTTACAAAGGCGAAACCAAAGGACAGTTTGGCATAGGATTTCTAATTAAGAAACATCTTAAGAAATATATTGAAGAACTTATAGGTATTTCTGAAAGAATAGCTGTTCTAAACATAAACCTACCGGGTTTTAAGAACAAATGGACAATCATACAGATATACGCTCCAACAGAGATGGCAAAAAAGCAAGACAAAGACGTATTCTACAAAGAACTAGCAACAACTTTACAAAATACGCACAAGAACGTTATAGTAATGGGAGATTTTAACGGGAAAATAGGAACACAGAAACTTAATGAAAACCGAATAATCGGCAAGTTCGGAATAGGTAACAGAAACAACAATGGACAGAGAATGATAGAGCTAGCACTGGAAAATAACCTTCGCTTTATGAATAGCTTCTTTAAAAAGAACCCAAACCACAAATGGACTTGGTCTTCCCCAGACAACAAGTACAAAAACGAAATAGACTACATAGCAACAAACTATCCGAAATCATTCCATGATGTGAGCGTAATCAACGCCTTAAATTTCAATACCAACCATAGAATGGTGAGAGCAACATTGTACACTAAAGACTCTCCTAAAGCGAGAACACAATTTGAGGGAATACCGAGAAACCTACAAATAAAGTTTAGCAAGCCATCCCAAGATTGTGGTGAAGACACAAGCGGTATCCAAAGCTTGTACGATACATTTCTTTATAAAACCTTCTCAAAAGGAAAACACAAACAAACCGAGGGAAAACATGTCAGTCAAACAACAAAAATACTCTTAAAGCTAAGGAAAGACTTGTTTAAACGGAAAAAAGACAAAGAAGTAAGAACAGAAATAACTAAACTAAGCAAAGAAATAAGTCATAACCTTAAAAAAGAAAGAAATCTGAAAAGGGCACAATGCATAAACGACCACATAACAAAAACAGGAGGTATTAGAAGAGCCCTAAAAGAATTAGGCTATAAAAAAGAATGGATCCCTTGCATTAAAAACAAATCTAAAAAAATTGAAACTACTAGAAAATCTATCATGGCAGCAGCTACCGATTATTACAAAAATCTATACTCTATCCAACACAAAGAAGAAGACATAAATCTGGACAACAGCAACGAAGACATCCCACCAATTTTGAAACGTGAAATAGAATTTGCAATCTATACACAAAAAGATGGAAAAGCGCCAGGTCCGGATTACGTAACTAACGAAGCTCTAAAATCAATCTCAATCGAACACTTACAAGATATGTGGTACCTTTTCAATCAAATTTTAATCACCGAAAATATTCCTGCCCAATGGACGAAGTCTGTAATAGTACTAATACACAAAAAAGGTGACAAAAACGAAATCGGGAACTACAGGCCTATAAGTTTAATGTCGAATCTGTACAAAGTGTTTTCAAAAGTCATACTCAACAGATTAACAGTAAAACTCGACGAACAGCAGCCCGTAGAACAGGCAGGATTTAGAACAGGTTTTTCGACGACAGACCACATGCATACAATTAAACAACTCATAGAAAAAGCACAAGAATACAACAAACCTATATATCTAGCGTTCGTGGACTATAGTAAAGCCTTCGATTCACTGGACCACAACAGCATTTGGAAAGCATTAAAGCAACAATGTATAGAACAGAAGTACATCCGAATCATCAAAAATGTATACACAAATTCAACAGCCCAGATAAAACTCGAAACTATTGGCGAGGAATTTCCAATACTCAGAGGAGTGAGACAAGGTGACCCTTTATCCCCGAAGCTCTTCTCGGCAGTCTTAGAAGAGGTGTTTAGAGGCCTGGATTGGCAAGAATATGGCATCAACATTAATGGTAAACTATTAAACCACCTACGATTTGCAGATGACCTGGTTCTAATCGCTGGTGACCATCTCACGCTACAAAAGATGTTACGAGAGCTTGGTGAAGGAAGTATCCAGGTGGGACTCTCAATGAACAAGGAAAAAACAAAACTAATGACGAATAGCGTTGAGAAGCCCATTAGTATCCAAGGAGAAATTATAGAGTATGTGACCTCGTATATCTATCTAGGACAACTGATTTCGTTCACAAGGCAAATGGAGCAGGAAATGGAAAGGCGCATAACCAGCACATGGAACAGGTATTGGTCACTCAAAGAAGTAATGAAAAATGACCAATACCCAATATCTTCCAAAAGAAAACTCTTCAATACTTGTGTTCTCCCATGTCTCACTTACGGTTGCCAAACATGGACATTGACAAATAAAACCCTGCAGAAAATTAAGGTTTGTCAACGAGGCATAGAACGCAGTATTCTGAATGTCAAGAGGAAAGACAAAAAGAGAGCTAAAGATCTGAGGAGGATAACCAAATTAAGTGATGCTACCTTTCACACAAAAAGATTGAAATGGAGATGGGCTGGTCATATGCTGCGTGATAAAAACAATAAGTGGTCAAAAGCCGTGACTGAATGGCAAATCAGGGATGGTTCTAAAAGAAGTAGAGGAAGACAACGCAAACGCTGGGATGATGACATAGTCGAGACGGCTGGTGCTTTGTGGGCTAGAGACACAATAGACCGCTTCAAATGGAGGAGCCTGGGGGAGGCCTATGCGTCAAAGGACGCGCTGATAAACGAAGACGCCGAAGTGCAATAGTTATGTTTTGTTTATTTATATTAAATTGTAATTAGTTTTTAGTTTTCAGTAAATAAAGGCTATTATTATTATTAATTAACTTACTTTAAATTAGCGTAGGGCAATGTTTAATTATATTTGCATGCCCTAAAAATGCAAAATAAGGTTTTTGCCAAAACCCCTAATTTTAACAACTATGATCCAGTAACGCACCTACTGAATTTGGCTAATCTTAAAATGCCTTCTCAGATCAAAATCGCGATTCTTCAGATCCCGCATCGCGATGTTTTCAAATGTTGAATTGTACATCATGTGTGTCAGGGACCGAAAAGGTTACATAGGTGTTTTAGTCAAGTTATATTTTAGGGTTACATGAAAAACCCTACAGTAAAGGCTAATTAACCCATATTAATTTTTGAGAGTTCGTTTTTGTTTGTAAAAAAATATACACGTAAGTGACTCGCGTCAGGTGCTTTGTCTCTCTCATTCTGGTAAATCAGTAAAATTTAAATGGGTAACCCATACATTAAAAGGGTAACCCAAATACTCATATAACGGTTAATCAAATAAAGGGTAATAGGTCAAATCAGTTAACCCTTTTGATCGCTCATTGGTGTCGCATGCTACTAGAGAGCATGGAGAATGTTAGTGTCGTGAGAAACTTGCAGCATTTGAGATGTGTTTATTTTTTATAATTATACGCATGTTTTCAATATAAGCTTATTAGTCTCATGTTTAAAGCCTTGTAGATCTCATTGTCCATTACACAATACACCAACGTAGCAAGCCTATAATGAGCTTATTACGGATTATATTTATAATCGCATTATGTTGGTTGCATACAGCATAATAATAATATTTTCGAAACGGGTAAGCTAAGGATAGTGTCATCATCATTATCATCAATCTCCTGCCTTTATTCCAATTTATTTGGGGTCGGCGCAGCATTTCTTCTTCTTCCATACTTCTCTATTACTCGTCATCTTATAAAACACCACCTTTCTTGCCATATCATCCTTCACACAGTCCATCCATCGGTTCTTGGGTCTTCCTCTACTCTTATACCCACACATATAAATACATGGTGTGTACTAACTGTAATAGGTATTTCATTTAAATACAAGGTGTTGTTTTGCATCCTCGTCAAATTCAAGACGATAACTATACTAATGATTCGTTTTTTATTTTGTTTTTTTTTCTTATTTACGGAAATCGGTAAGTGTGAAGGTGAACCACCAACCCGAGTTATAAACGCGGCCCGTCCGATCCTCGCCCTATAACCGTGCTTTCACACATACAAAAAAATCTCAAACTTTTATTCGATAATTTCTTATTCTCTAAACCACGTTAAGAGCGTTATTCTGAACCTAAAACAACAAAAAAATCAGCGTTTATTAATAATTAACTAGGTACCGTAATTTAAATTGATTATTTATGTCTTTCGTGACAACTTCCTGAATATTGATGAGGGTGCAAAACAACACGTATTTAGGTATATCTTATGTGAGACAGGCTGAGATTTATGTAGTTGTGCAATAGAGCCAACCAAAACAATGGGGCTTATCCCTAATGTTTTGGTTGGCTCTATTGCCATAAACTAGCCTTAAGTTGTCATAATAGCTATTGTAAGTAGAACAATCCAAAAACATTGACCATCCTACATGGAACCTTACATCTTTTTCGACCACAAGACCATTGCGCAATGGCCTAAAATGGCTGCTTTTGCGAAATCGTATTAGGATAATAATTAAATCACGTTTAAAATCTTAAAATGGTCATAGACGCAGTTAATATTATGAATTGTCTACTTTGTGACCATTTTACGAATTGTTACTTAATGCATAGTATTATCCTATTATGATTTTACTAAAGCGTCCATTTTAGGACCCCAGGACTGTTACTTACGTACCAAATTGTAATTATTTCTTAAATACATAATTCATAACATCTCGCCTGTCTTCTTCTTAGCGTGTCGATGACAATTAAAATTGATTCAGCCCAAAATTTGGCGATGAGTTTGGCACTTTCAGTAGCGTCCATCAGCTCCTGTGATGTGCAAACAACAGGCAGGCAGGACCAGGGACCGGACAACCCCGCTTAAGAGTTAAGCCTTTGGACAGGGTAACCCGTACATGTGGTAACTCATATCGCAGTGTTACCTTGTGTTCGAGTAACCTCTTCGAAACCCAGCGAAATGGTTAACACCTTTATTAAGGTAACCACGTGAAGGGGTTAACCCCTTCAATGACTTAAGCCTTTGAAGAGGTTACCTTCTCGAAAAACGTGTGTTTTCGTGTTAGCCTGGGTTACCTAATAAACTTGAGCTGCATGTAGGTGGGGGGATACTTGCACCCGTGCGGCGCCTCATTGCCTTACTATTTTCATTTTGTTAAAAATTGAATTATAAGGTCATACAGACAATAGTTATTTTTGCATGTTTACAAGTCGCTCGGCAATTCAGTACACGGAAGATTGGCGGACCGCCGGGCGCGGTACGATGCGTGCGGTCGTGTTTATGCAATTTTCAAACTAATATCGATTGTAAACAGTGCATATTACAATGTCTTGAGTTGGAATGGCTTACCCTGTTACAGTGTGTTGAAAGGGTAACCCGTTCGTAACGGGTTAACTACACCCGTTCGAAGGTGTAACATGTATCATAGGGTTTTTTTTTGAAGCGCTTAGAAAAACCCCTTCATAAAGCCTTTCAACGAGTATCCGGCCGGTCCCTGGGCAGAACACGATAACAAATCGATCGCTTGTGGGCAACACCACATTTACAGGGAAGAGTTATCTGTAATCACGACTGTAAACACGTAATAGTACCAGTAAATAATATAATTAAATTTAGGCAAGGTGTACCCACTATGCCCACTTTTCGCCTACTTTATTTAGCATTCTGCTGCCCTTTCCCAGTTTATTTCGCCTATTTTAGGTTAGGTTAGCTGGGCGGTTTTCATTGGGCCATTGTACGTCTGAAAATCCTCTTGTTACTTTAAATATCTCAGGTCCTCCTAGAAAGCAGCCTAGCAGCTAGTCTTTTCAGGCTACTGCAGGCTTCCGGGAGTGATGCCGGGATTGAAGAGTCGGTGCCCGGTGATCTGCCACGCTTCTGCACTCCATGTGCACGTGCTGTGGTGTTTCATCTGCCTCCATGCATCCTCTGCGCAGAGTTTCGCCAATTTTATTAACATTTGTATTATTTCCAGGGCTGCCATATGCTGCTTGGGCAGTATGTACGAGAAACTCGGCAGGATGATGGGTAGATCTTATGAGGAAACCGTCTCAACGCTAGTCAAGTCCTTCAAGAATGCTGAGTCGCAGACGCGGCTCGAGATCATGAATACTCTTGAAAAGGTGTGTATAAAAAACCTTTGCGATAATGGACTCTAGCCGTACCGTCCAAGGATTCTTTTTCTAATTTTAGTTTTAATTAGAGATTGCTCCAGCGTGGAGTTCGGTAATTATCCTACGAGATCGGATCACCAAAGTTCCAACTTTTTTACAAGTTTTTAATGTTATATCTTCACTTTAAATACCTATATGACCCCTGTAAGAGAGCAGCGGTGGCCCATTGGTGGCAGCCCCGACTTACGAGCAGTAAGCCGTAGGTTCGAACCCAGGCAGGCGCATTACTTTGTGTAATTTATTTCATCACCGCTGCCCTCAAAAACTGTGAAGGAAAACATCGTGAGGAAACCGGCATGTTCTAGAACTAAAAATTCGAAGACATTAAACATCTACCAACCCGCACTGGGCCCGCGTGTTGGATTACAGCCCACTCCCTCTCATAGAGAGGAGGCCTGTGTCCCAGCAGTGGGAACATTAAAGGCTGATGATGATGACGACCCCTGTACAATGCATCTATCAGCACAATCTTTTGAGTGAGTTACATTGAGCTCTACCGTAAACCTTGATTTATCATCTCAAAAAAGGTTTTTCTTTGCAATTATTTGCTCTGAGTACGTTGAGTAAGTTTGATGTAGGTACAGAATTCTTTGTTGAAGGTTCCGTTTTCACCTAGTAGGTTATGTTTTGTGATTGCGACCCTTATAGTTAAAAGGTCGCGCTTTGCTCCCCTACTGCGGAGGTTTACTTAATTACAGACTATTCGGGGCTACCATATCATACGCGCGTTGTTTTTGGTTATTCTCTACAGTAGAGAAAGTTAGATTCTAGTAAAAGGCAAAGATAACAGTGAAATAAAGGAAAGTCAGAGGTGCATGTATGGAATACCCACTTTTCAGAGTATTTACGTGTATAACGGTTGTTATTGTTACGTTATAAGTACTTTGAACCATACTCATCACGGCGTGCTATTTTTTTTTTATCTACAAGGCCCTAAGTTTTTTTTCTTTGGGATATAAGCAGTTACATTTGAATAAATTATGTAAATTACTTTCAGTTATCAGTTCAGTGTGTGTAAAAAAACGTCTTTGGCCGACTTTGGCTTGCTTGAATATTAGTACCAACATAGCTTACGTTATGCAATGTTTATCAACACAAGTTCTTATGTTCTCATGTGTGTTATTATAGTATAGCTGAGAAAACAAAACAGCCAATGAACAAAAGAACGTTATGAAGATGGTGCAATATTAAATATGTGATTATTCACGTAGGTACGCATATCTCTGCAAATAAAATAAAATAAAAAATAAGGGGAGCAGGGAGTTTCTCACTAAGATGGCTTTGGTGTAAGTGCATCGTGATGTTGAGGTTAATCCATGGGCGGCTGTCCAGTGGCTTAAGAGCGTTTATACCCTACGGCATTTCATACAAACTTTCAAGTCGTTATTTTCCGGAATGACTGAACAGATTTTAATGAAACTTCCTACGCATAAGCAGTATACATAGGTCTAAAAAGTTACTAAAAACATTTTCGAAATATAATGTTACAGCTAAATTAGAACGATTTTTAATTATCTATAGAAACAGAAATTTCCAGTTATCTTCATTTTAAAAGACATTTTGTAGGGGTTCTTGATCACGCCTACACTTGGATGTTAAATGATATGTGACTGCTGATAGGATGTCGGCAGAAGGATCGTGTAATAAACAACACAACTCCCGGTGCTAACTATTTAATTGATACTTATTGACAAAAATGATAAAGTGCAGTGAACAAGTAATGCTACAGTTACAATATAAATACCGTAAAAAGTGCTGACGCGCGCCGCGACGCTAGCTATGTATATAAAACTAAATTAAACCTGTACAGTTGTCTGTACATGCTGCCGCGGCGCAAAGAAGGAATTATTACCTAACAAATTATAATTACATAAATGAACCCTTTAACTTTCACATAAAGGAATGTTAAACTTAATTGAATGCAAGTTAGGGGTTGATGTGCTCTCGGTGATCTTCCGTGTGGCGGGCTGCGGATCGCTGATAGTCTGAAGTCCTGCTAGTTCCAATCTTGACTCCAATGTCGGTTGCTGTCTCCGCTTTCGTCGGATCCACATGACGACTAAGATAAAGCCCGTCAGGAACGCTCCGCCCACCAGCAAGTAGAGCACGCTGTACTGATGCACGTCGTGGACACTGATTGTTTTTGTCGACTGTTGCTTAAGATCGTCTAGTTCAGATCTCAACTGATTCCACATAGTGTGATGATCCTCTGGTACAAAGGGCTCAACAGAAGAAATGCTTGTGTTGACTATTTCATTGACTACAGACATCTGTGGAAGCTGCATCTCTTCTGTATAATAGTCAACGTGATTGATGAAGTTCTTATGAGAGTAAATCTTGAAAGACTCTCCTTTAAGTATGCATCCTGGACAAAGGCTGATTATGCCGTTGCCTGTTAAAGTTTTAACTTCCGTGCTACGGGTGCTAAATATGCGTATAGTGCATTGCTGACAACATTGATACAGCCAGTCGTTCGGGCGTCGTAACTTGACCCACTTATTTTCGCACCTTGCTTGGTTGTATATACAGGCCGGTGTTATTATATCATTAATTTTAACATCACAAATGGATTGTTTTTCTCGAATTTCATAGATTGGCTTATCAACGGAACATAATATCTTCTCTGGACTTGCGTGAAGGCACTGCTGTAGGTCGTTTTCGGTTAAGAATAACACCAAGTCCTTTCTCAAATTAAATGCCAAATATGGATAAGTTGATATAACTTGATAGTTTTGTCCTGATTCTTCTCTTTGAAGGGGAATAACTTTGTCCAGTTCATATTTTTCGGTAGTAACCAGAGGTATCTTGATTTCCATTATAAGATAGTCGTTATATACTTGAGCGTACACCCGCAGTAATTTATAAAGACCTTTGATACTTGATTTGCCTAGTGGCACATTGAGATCATCCTGTACCTCCCGTGTAATGATATTTATCTGTGCTTCCAACTCTTCAGGCGGGAGCAGATGAGTGTCTATGCGCCCATGATAGATATCGGTGATCACATCGATGAGGCCTTGTTGCATACGTCGCGCGTCGTAAGGTTGATAGAACGGCATATGCTGATAGTGCTGATGACGTTAAATAAAGGCCTTGCGTTGTGTCCGCTTGCCTGTTGTTTACTTCCTTTAATAAAGTCTTCATTTGTTTATCCATAGAAGTAAATTGTTGATTCATTATGGCCTCGTTTCTTCTAATAATGCTGTATTCCGATTCGATTATTAAAGTTTGATTTTTGATAAGGCTCTGTAAATGATTTTCATTCAGTGATATTTGCTCAATATCTCGTTTATACTGCTCTGCAAACTTGTCGTCTAAAACCCCAAACAAGTAGTTAGCCAGGTTGCCAATCCCATTTATTATTGCTCTCTTGTATCGTTTGTTCGGATTTCGCAGTAAAGAATTATAATGTTGAAGTTCGTTCAACTCATGTTGCAGTTGTAATATGATTGCTCCGTACGGTATTCCTGATTGTGGTAGGCACGTATGCTGACACAGTTGATTTAAATGTCGAACATATGTTTCCAAGTCAGTGAATCCAGACCAATATGTAGACATGTTGTAGTAGACTATTAGCTTCCATTCGTCCTTGATGTGTTGGAGTTCTGATACCTTGTCGAAAAACATATTTCTTTGACTGTCCAGTGTCGTGATATTGTATGATATAGTTGATTGCTGTATGCTTGGTGATATTATCATCATTAACAGAAGAAGTGCTGATGTTAATAATGATTTCATGCTGAATTTTGACCGGTTGCGATGCCCGTGGGATGTTTCTTGATGTCCATTCAAGGAGGGTGTTGCCAAGGTACTATTTTCTTGTACAGGCAAGGGAATAAGTTTGTTCACCGGCCGTTTGATAGTATTGTTGGCCGTTTTCAGCGTTACAACTCTTACACACCCATCTGAACCACTAGTCAGCCAATATTTCTCCCTGATGAATGATAAAGTAAGTCGTGGCCCGCCGTGAAGCGTAGTGATATGAGCTTGCTGAATGATTAACTCTGCCAATCGACTTCCAGGTGATATTATGACAGGGTGCTTCGCCGCGTATGTGATATTGGCTTGCTCAAGGCGTCCGCCGACTCTTAGTATCCCGTGTTCGTCTAAGAATGGTCGCAAGCAGGACAATTTGCTGTTGCTGCGGACGAAGCCTTTTTTCTTCAAGTGCTGTATATCTTCCTTAAAATCTATACCTTGAACATATTTGATAACAAGGTACAGTGCGTTTTGTATTTCGAAACCGGACAGTGAACTTCTCGCTGCACGTGAGTTTTTATTGTGCAGGCTAGCGATGTAACGTGACACCCATGCCACTGTTCGTGCAACCTTAGTTAGTGAATTGAATTTATTTAGTAATTCAATTATCCAAGAGCAGCTGTTTTGACATAAAGCTGTGTGTACAATGGGTTTTTTCATTTCTGCTGTTGGAGTTTGATATTCGGTTGTAGGGGTATGATTCGAGTTAAAATTAAGTCGAAAATGTTTTTTAGTAACTTTTTAGACCTTTGTATACTGCTTATGCGTAGGAAGTTTCATTAAAATTTGTTCAGTCATTTCGGAAAATAACGACTTGAAAGTTTGTATGAAATGCCGTAGGGTATAAACGCTCTTAACTCCCAGATCTGTATTTTTATTCTGAATTGAACCTCGTCTTAATTTCGTTCGTAATAGCCTGGCTGGCTATTTTTCTATACGGCTTCTACCTCTTATACCCGGGGACTAATTAATCGGGTTAAAAGGATTGGTTAGACCTCTCACACCGACTTACATGTTTGATTAATCATTACACGGGTTACCCGTGGATTTAAATACTAACCAGAATGAAAGAGACAAAGCATGACCAACGCCGTTATTTCTTGCATATTTTTATGTACAAAAATGACCTCTGTGCGTTAACCGGTTATTATAGGCTATTTAACCCTATTATACGGGTTACCTTTTATTTTATTTGCATTTGACTTTGATTATGATTTTATTTAAATTTAATTTTATGATTAATGACAATGTTATTTGCCTGTATATGGGTGATGCTTGCCTGAAATAGATGAATTTTTTTTTACTTGTTAACACTTGTTTACTTGTTGTTAATTTAATTTACTTGTAGGTCACCTAACTCTAAAAAAGTACAGCATTAAAACCTCTATTCGGGTAACCATTTTGGCCTCTGGTTTTTTTGTTATTGACGTCACCTGTTTCAGAGTTTTTATGCCGGCCATAGGCTGACTAAAACCAAGACAGCCGCCGAAAAATATCTGTCAGGTATCTATCAGGCTCTATGCTGGTTTCCACACGAGGTTTTTCTTCACCGACGCTAGTGATAATTATACAATAGGCACACGAATCCCAAAAATCAGAGGTGTGCTTTGAGTTTGAACTCGTGACATAACTCACCACTAGGCTATCACTGCTTATCCTTATGTCCCTCGTTATAGCTAACGACAAGTTTTCTTGTAGATCTGCGTGGGCATGGGCACAGCTGCGCCTGCGGCGGTGCGCGAGGTGTCCCGCGCGGCCCGCACCGCACTGTCGTCAGACCGGGCGACGGCGGTGCGAGCCGCAGCGGCACACACGCTGCGGCATCTGTTGCCGCTGATGCGGTTGACGCCGGTCGACTTAGATGCCATTGCCGCTGCCTGCTTGAAGGCTGCACATTCCAGTGATTATTCTTTAAGGTAAGATTGTTTGTACTAGTTATTCATTATTATCCCCGGGGCTCTGTATGGTGTCGAACGTAAAGAATAGCACTATCCCATATGTTCCCGTTGGTGTCGTAAGATGCGACTAAGGGACTTGCCAGAGAATGGGCAGCAGCGTTCTCTGTGCTTTTGTGACAAACGTACTGCGATCACCAACCCGCCTGCCAAGCGTGGCGATTATGGCAAAACCCCCCATGTTATGTCAATGTGGCGAAACTCGGGGGAACCTTATGTCCAGCAGTGGACGTCTTTCGGCTGAAATGATGATAATGATCCCCGGTGCAAGTGTGGGAAGAGACCACCGGAGTGGTTTTTAGTCAGTTAGAGTTTGACGGACCCCTTTGCTCGCCCCAGGGTGGAGGACATCCATGACCAAAAAATATTGCCTCGAATTACTAATTCATGTTCATTTATTTGCGTTCTACAAGGTAAAACATGGTATTAACAAATGGCTTAGAGCTAAGAACCGTTGTAGACCCTGTCAAGGCACAGCAAAATTTAGGGTAACATATTTCTTGAAGTATAAAAAAGGTAGGTTATGCATGTGCAGTTTAAGGTAGGTTATGGATGTTTTGTTTTGCCTGTACACTCAAACGGTACCCGAAATCCTGATCGTGTGTAGGAGAAAGCTGTACAGATATCCTTGTAATGCAAATCGGTTTTACATGTAAATTTAAAACTTTACTTTGTGCGGGGTAATACGGTACCGTGGTACTGGTTGTCAAACTTTCGGGCCACTGTAACGACTGTCAAAGATCTACAAATGACAGCCGAGACAACAAGGACAAACGGCTTAACGTGCTTTCCGAGGCACTTAAGAAACTCGGTATGGATTTGATGGTCACACATCCACAGACCTCATGTTAATGTTGCACTTGACTGTTTTTAAATAAGGATGTATAAGATTGTAAACAGAGAGAGAGCAGCGGTGGCCCAGTGGTGGCAGCCCCGACTTACGAGCAGTAAGCCGTGGGTTCGTACCCAGGCAGGCGCATTAGTTTGTGTAATTTATTTCATCACCGCTGCCCTCAAAAACGGTGAAGGAAAACATCGGGAGGAAATCGGCATGACCTAGAACTAGAAATTGCGCACTGGACCCGCGTGGTGGATTACAGCCCACTCCCTCTCATAGAGAGGAGGCTTGTGTCCTAGCAGTGGGAATTATAGGCTGATGATGAAGGTTGTAAGCATTGTTTCTTCTTTCAACAGATGCGCTATAGCAGAGTTACTTGGTGCGTTGATAGCGATTACGCAAGCTGGCGAGGTGACAAATCTGAACTCCAAATTGAAAGTTGGAGCGCAATCAGGTACTGTATCATAAGTATTTATTTATTTGTTACTAGCTGTCGCTCGTGTCGTTCGTCCGCGTCAAATTTTGTTAATAATTTCAAGGGTTTTATTTGTTTTGCACGGAACTCTAATCCTATTCCTAAAATAAAAAAGTACCCTAGAATAGAATATTCATTTATCTGCTCAGAATGTAGGTATTTAGAATAAGGTGGTTACAATAATATTAAAGAATCCTTGTACATTCTACTATTATGACATGCAAACATTGATGCAGTTAATCATCAAGCATACAAAAATTGACATACAACTAAAATGTATCAGCTAGAAAGCCCGATACGGATTAGTAACATTTATTTAATAGAAGTTCAGTTAGTTTATTTTTGAATGTTGTTACGCCTAGCCTAAGTTACTCCTTATACCATCAGCTATCTGCCAGATACAGCTAAACACCAGTAAATTATATGGAGCGACTGCCTGTCTGACCTCGACAACCGTTAGTTCTGGGTAATACAATTCCCCTTGGTAAAACTGATTGTAAGAATTTCGGGCCACTGACTACCTGTAACTACTGTCAAATATCTACAAATGACAGCCGGGACCAATGGCTTACCATGTTTTCCGAGGCACGGAGGAAACTCTGTATGTAATACCTATGCCATCGCGGTTTAACTTGAAGATCGACCAAAGCGGCTGTTATTATTTAGCCACTAGCCACAAGTGCATCCCTTATAATATATGAATTTAGGACTACACAACATTTATTAATATGCAATAAACTGTGATAGGAGGTAAAAGTATGTATTTTATAATTGTAAAGCATTTAGGGGTATGAGGAACAGGGTGTAAAGCTCCTCAATACTCCATTGAAAAGGGAGGATCCTCCAACCAGACAGGTGTTGTGTCTGGTGGGCAACTGCCCGACGGTTGTTGTCGGGTTTTTCTATATACTCTTAAGTCGATGTAAACTTTGCATGTGAGATGTAGGAAATTGATGTTAGTTCTTCCGTCGTGTCATAGATGGCGCTGTAGTACTTTTAGTAGTAAGTTGTTTTTTGTTGGTCGCTACAAGCACATAACCATGTTCAGGTCAAATGAAATAGCAATCTGATTCTTTCAGAAAAGATAATTGGAAATTATAAAACTAGCCACAAAATTTTGTAGTTGGCCACAGAACCCTACCTCTAATTTTAAATGGAAGCCACGGGAAAATAACCATGTTCAGTGATCCTACTCAAATGAAATAGCAATCTGATTCTTTCAGAAAAGATAATTGGAAATTATAAAACTAGCCACAAAATTTTGTAGTTGGCCACAGAACCCTACCTCTAATTTTAAATGGAAGCCACGGGAAAATAACCATGTTCAGTGATCCTACTCAAATGAAATAGCAATCTGATTCTTTCAGAAAAGATAATTGGAAATTATAAAACTAGCCACAAAATTTTGTAGTTGGCCACAGAACCCTACCTCTAATTTTAAATGGAAGCCACGGGAAAATAACCATGTTCAGTGATCCTACTCAAATGAAATAGCAATCTGATTCTTTCAGAAAAGATAATTGGAAATTATAAAACTAGCCACAAAATTTTGTAGTTGGCCACAGAACCCTACCTCTAATTTTAAATAGAAGCCACGGGAAAATAACCATGTTCAGTGATCCTACTCAAATGAAATAGCAATCTGATTCTTTCAGAAAAGATAATTGGAAATTATAAAACTAGCCACAAAATTTTGTAGTTGGCCACAGAACCCTACCTCTAATTTTAAATGGAAGCCACGGGAAAATAACCATGTTCAGTGATCCTACTCAAATGAAATAGCAATCTGATTCTTTCAGAAAAGATAATTGGAAATTATAAAACTAGCCACAAAATTTTGTAGTTGGCCACAGAACCCTACCTCTAATTTTAAATGGAAGCCACGGGAAAATAACCATGTTCAGTGATCCTACTCAAATGAAATAGCAATCTGATTCTTTCAGAAAAGATAATTGGAAATTATAAAACTAGCCACAAAATTTTGTAGTTGGCCACAGAACCCTACCTCTAATTTTAAATGGAAGCCACGGGAAAATGAGAAGGCTTCTAATAAACTCTCTCTCACATTCACACACTCACCCTCTAATTTTAAATGTAAGGATCTCGCTCTTAACAGGACTCTAGTAACACAAACAATTCCATTTTCACTTGCAGTCCAACAAAAGAAAGACCAGCCAAAGAACGTGGTATCACTAGACGAAGCATTAAACCTGTTGATGGGCGCGTTTCTCCGCGGAGGCACCTCGTTCCTCAAGGGAGAGATCATCAAGTCCAGTTCTGGAGTCAACCGGGAAGTGCGCGTTTGTGTTACACATGTGAGTATGAACTGTTGTCTTTTGAGTAAGGTTTGGTAGTTAGGAAGGGACTACCTATCGATTTGATTGACAAAAGATTGATTCCGTATCTTTTTTTATAAAAACGAGCAAAAAAATCACTTTTTTGTTTGGTAGCCCCCTTAAATATTTATTTTATTCTGTTTTTTGTATTTTTTGTTATAGTGGCAACAGAAATACATAATCTGTAGAAATTTCAACTTGCTAACTATCACGGTTCATGAGATTCAGCCTGGTGACAGACAGACGGACGGACGGACGGACAGCGAAGTCTCAGTAATATGGTCCCGGGTTTGACCCTTTGGGTACGGAACCCTAAAAAGCAGTTTCCTGCTTGAGGATCTTTTCAATTTGAAATAAGTACTAGGTTCATTAACAGCAGACGTTATTAATATTGTTATATTGGCAACAGAAATCATACAGACAGACGGACGGACGGACAGCAAATTCTCAGTAAGCTGTATTGAACTGAGTCTATCTTTTTTCAAACCCTTCAAAAAATGTATGGTTTGGGGAAGTTTCCTGGAAGACCATGTACAACCGAGTTTACTAACGGTCGACTACTTTTCAATCTTATTACTTATGGTATAAGAGTGTAAAGGTGCAGACCGGCAGTGGACTCGGTTGTACATAGAAACGAAATGTGATGAGTTTCCTTAATCATCGTCATTCATCATTCTCCTGCCATTATCCCTACTGATTTGGGGTCCGCGCAGAATGTCTTCTTCTTCCATACTTCTCTATCACTTGTCCCTCCTTTTTTGCTATATCATCCTTCACAAAGTCCACCCATCGTGTCTTTGGTCTTCCTCTACTCTTATACCCATTCACATCCACATCCACATTCATACTCAAAACTTTCCTTCACTACTTTTTGATGAGTTTCCTCGATAATTGCATCAATTTTGACAATGGTCTGAAGCCATATAAAATAAATAGCGGTCCCGCGCTACTTCGTCTGCGTCACATTTTCCAGTTTTCGCAATATTTTTCATTGCTGCTCCTCTCCTATTGATGCGTGATGATATATAGCCTATAGCCTTCCTGGATAAATGGGCTATCTTACACTGAAATAATTTTTAAAATCGGACCAGTAGTTCCCGAAATCAAGCGCGTTCAAGAAAACAAACAAACTTTTCAGCTTTATAATATTGGTATAGTATAGATGATTCATGAACTGTTGTATTTTATTTCCACAGGCTTACGTAGTGTTCGTACAAAACATGGGGGGCGTATGGCTGGAACGCAACATGACAACGTTCCTGAACCATGTCTTGGATCTAGTAGCCAATCCTAAGGCCGCTAGCTCACATGTCGATGCTGTTTATTCTAGGTAAACAAACACAAATAATCATTTACTTATTAAAATTCCTTGACTATTCCTTGACTTGAAATTAGGTTCTGGAAAACAGATATTCATAAGACAAAGCTATCAATAACTTTTCGTTTCATTCACAATATTATTTAAATGGCGGTAAAAGCTTGAGAAAACTTGTAAAGTATCAAAAATCTAGCTTTACGGGCGTCCTATACAAGGTGTTGTTTTGCAACCTCGTCAAATTCTAGGAGGTAACTATGCTAATGATTCTCGACCCGAATCAATAATAAAATGAGTAGGTAATTTTCATTTTTTTATTTATTTACTGAAATCGGTAACTGTGAAACACCTGTATTTTGAACACGGGCCGTCTGATTCCCGCCTTATAACGTCGCTTACACACAAACAAAAAACCTCAAACGTTTTTTCGATAGTTTTATAATCCCTAAACCACGTTAAGGGGGTTATTCTGAAATTTTGACAAACTTAAACAACAAAAAAACGCAGTGTTTTTTAATAATTTACTAGGTACCGTAATTTATATTGATTATTTATGTCTTTTGTGACAACATCCTGAATTTTGACGAGGATGCAAAACAACACCTTGTATATCTAAGTATATCAGAAAGTATTCCAATAACATTATAAGCACCTAAATTTTCCGGTGGCCCGAAAGTCTAACAACCATATCTTACCGAGGTGTAACGTATTACCCAGTACTAACTGAGTTGTGGAAGTCAGAGGCAGTCGCTCCATGTAAAATACTGGTATTCAGCTGCATCCGGTTAGACTAGAAGCCGTTCCCAACATAGTTAGAAAAAGGCTAGACAGATGAGGTTAAGGACTTAAATTGATGAGCAGAGATCGGAATAAAAAATAAAATAAAACAAAAACCTTTTAATGCCAGTAACTTAAGAGCTAATGATTACATAAGAGATAAAATTACAATAAAAAATAATCAAATCAAATCAAATTGCATAAATGCAAAAAAAAAACAATTCAATTAGTGAAAGAAATAGTAAATTATACATTAATTATAACTTGATTGTTTTGTGAACATGCAAAATGATCTCTTAACCTAATATTTAAGGGAATAAAATACAGGGAACGAAATAGGCAGAGTATATTTGCCTAAATTTCAAGGAGGAAAGTAACATGTGAATAATACCTCCGCATAAAATCACGGAATGATTTTTAAGTGCCAAAATAAAGCTAGCTAATCAGAGGGAGACACGTTATCCACACGTTACTTCCTTCCTTGAAGTTAAGGTAAATATACCCTGCCCCTTCCGATCTCAGCTGATGAGGCACTTAGAAAAGAATCTTGTCCCTCAGAAAATGCATCAACTTCATCCTACGCAACACGCTCGGTAAGATGCTGGGTGAGAAGGCGCAGGCGTCGGCGTGTCGCGAGATCATACAGATTGTCATCAAGCAGATGAACAGCATTGACTTCAACCCGGAGAACGCTAAGGATTGTAACCAGGTACGTTGACGAAGATAGCCGCGATTCGCGGGCCTGTGGACGGTGAGTAATGGGCTAGGTCACCGTCCGTCCGTCTTATGACGACAGACCGTGCCGACGGCGCGTTCGTGTTCCACGCGCGCCTCAAGGAGATGTCAGCAAATCGGAAGGGGTCCGAGAGGGCCGATGCCTGCCAGGGCTGCGGGTTGTTCGAAAGAGATACCGTGGCCCTGGAACACAAAGGGCTAAGAAGGAACATGGATGGGTTTTAGTCAGTACAAGTCTGACACTCCCTCCAGCTCCGCTCAGGGGGGGGGGAGGTTCATGTGATGATTTCCCATCCGAAAAAAAAAGGCTAGTATTTGTTTGAGTTGGCCAAAGAAATATCGGACTAAAACACTTCTCTAAAGACACTCGGCGGGGTTCTTGCGAACAAAGCGCTCTCTGTCTTTGCCCCGGGGAGGTGCAGTGGGGTATTATTATACATGACGACATCCACAAAATTCCATACATCGTTTTCACATGTTTGTGACAGTAAACAATAGATTTATTTTTCAGGAGACACTATTCAGCCAGCACCTACTAGTATGTGCGCTGATGGAAGCGGGTGAACTGGCGCTACAGTTGGGCACTTCAGTGCAGAACCTCGTGTCTGACACATCGCTGAACATGCTCGATGCTATTTGTACCGTAAGTTATATTTTTTGGTTGATCCTTTATTGTTTAACCCTGTTACTTTAAGCAAATATGTTTCACTGCCATTGTTTAACATTTTCGCTGTTAAGTTCAAATAATCCATTTTAAACTTGGATGCAGAAATCTATAGCTATGTGTCAAGACGACTCGGGAAGCGGGTTGTGCTCAAACGAACGAATTATACGTATTGTTCGACCCATTAAATGCTGGGTGCTTAGCACCGAAAGTTTTGACATTTTGACGACACGGTTGGCGCAGTGGCTGAGCGATCGACTGCTGCGCAGTGTGTCGCGGGTTCGGTCCCCGCACGGAACAAATATTTGTATGGTTTACAGATAGTTGTTCCGGGTCTGGCTGTTTATATGTGTGTCAGTTTGAATGTTTGTAAACGCACCCACGATACAGCAGAAATTTCTAGTGTGGGGCAAAGTTTTTAATAAAAAAAGGGTTAACTAAGGTCTATTTACAAAACAACACCTTGTATAGCATTCTCTTGGCCACATTCATTACCAATAACACCTATCCTTATTCTATCTTCAGGTACTAGAACACCCATGCGTAGCGGCCCGCTTGGCAGCTGCATGGTGTATCCGCTGCGTGTGCGTGGCGCTGCCGTCGCAGATCACGCCGCTCATAGACAAGTGTGTGGACGCTCTCGACGCGGCTCGGCCTACGCCGCATCACATATCTGGTATGTTTTTTTCGTGTCCTAGTATATTTAAGAAATCTTTTGGGGAAAAGAAGAAGGCCAACAAAACATTGAAGAAAACATATCTGGCGAAATGTGGGTGTACTATTAGATACAACTCTGACTAACCCTCCGGGGATTACAGGCGTGATGTTGTGTTGTTGTAAAATATCTTAGAATCCAGAAGCAGGATACTCTAAAATACTAACGTGCTCCGTGGGCAAAGCTATGATCATTTATTTATTACGTTGTTGGTTGATGAAATAAAAAACTGGCGATTTGACTACTAGCTTTTTTTACGGATGGAAAATCATCAAATCAACGCTCCTGCTCTGGGCGGAGCGAAAGGGAGTATTTTACTACAGGCTTATTTTTAATTTTGCCAAAATATTCGTAACGCTTATGAATCTTTTAACGTTTAAATGCCACTTTGGATTTGATGGCATGGCACTAGATTCAGCCACGAAGAAATATTAGAATGCAGAGTCTACTTATTATCAAAGATCATTTTGACAAATACCTCTATCACCCTTACAGGCTACTCAGCAGCTCTAGCCGCTATCCTAGGAGCCGTACGCCTCTCCCCACTGGGCGTACCCCACGGTAGAGGCAAAGTAGCGTTCAATGCAGCGGAACAACTGTTGAGATCGGCCGGACAAAGCAGTCGACTGACCGCAGCGAGGACAAATGCGGGCTGGCTTATTGTTGGCGCTATTTGTACGCTAGGTAAGTGTATCATGAGGAACTTATACCATAGCTGGACTAGGCACCTTACGTCTATCTCTAATGGTTGGGGCAAAGTTGCGTTCAATGCGGCGGAACAACTGTTGAGGTCTGTCGGACAGAGCAGTCTACTGACCGCGGCGAGGACCAATGCGGGCTGGCTTATTGTTGGCGCTATTTGTACGCTAGGTAAGTGTCTTATAAGTAACTTATACCATAGCTATACTGCGCACCTTACGTCTATCTTCAATGGTTGGGGCAAAGTAGCGTTCAATGCCGCGGAACAACTGTTGAGATCGGCCCGACAAAGCAGTCGACTGACCGCAGCGAGGACAAATGCGGGCTGGCTTATTGTTGGCGCTATTTGTACGCTAGGTAAGTGTATCATGAGGAACTTATACCATAGCTGCACTAGGCACCTTACGTCTATCTCTAATGGTTGGGGCAAAGTTGCGTTCAATGCCGCGGAACAACTGTTGAGATCGGCCGGACAAAGCAGTCGACTGACCGCAGCGAGGACAAATGCGGGCTGGCTTATTGTTGGCGCTATTTGTACGCTAGGTAAGTGTATCATGAGGAACTTATACCATAGCTGCACTAGGCACCTTACGTCTATCTCTAATGGTTGGGGCAAAGTTGCGTTCAATGCGGCGGAACAACTGTTGAGGTCTGCCGGAAAGAGCAGTCGACCGACCGTGGCGAGGACCAATGCGGGCTGGCTTATTGTTGGCGCTATTTGTACGCTAGGTAAGTGTATCATGAGGAACTTATACCATAGCTGGACTAGGCACCTTGCGTCTATCTCTAATGGTTGGGGCAAAGTTGCGTTCAATGCGGTGGAACAACTGTTGAGATCGGCCGGACAAAGCAGTCGACTGACCGCGGCGAGGACCAATGCGGGCTGGCTTATTGTTGGCGCTATTTGTACGCTAGGTAAGTGTCTGATAAGTAACTTATACCATAACTATACTGCGCACCTTACGTCTATCTTCAATGGTTGGGGCAAAGTAGCGTTCAATGCAGCGGAACAACTGTAGAGATCGGCCGGATAAAGCAGTCGACTGACCGCAGCGATGACCAATAACTAGACTGCGCACCTTACGTCTATCTTCAATGGTTGGGGCAAAGTAGCGTTCAATGCGGTGGAACAACTCATCTTACGTCTATCTTCAATGGTTGGGGCAAAGTAGCGTTCAATGCGGTGGAACAACTCATCTTACGTCTATCTTCAATGGTTGGGGCAAAGTAGCGTTCAATGCGGTGGAACAACTCATCTTACGTCTATCTTCAATGGTTGGGGCAAAGTAGCGTTCAATGCCGCGGAAAAACTGTTGAGATCGGCCGGACAAAGCAGTCGACTGACCGCAGCGAGTACCAATGCGGGGTGGCTTATTGTTGGCGCTATTTGTACGCTACGTAAGTGTCTGATAAGTAATTTATACCATAGCTATACTGCGCACCTTACGTCTATCTCCAATGGTTGGGGCAAAGTAGCGTTCAATGCCGCGGAACAACTGTTGAGACCGGCCGGGCCGGACAAAGCAGTCGACTGACCGCAGCGAGGACCAATGCGGGGTGGCTTATTGTTGGCGCTATTTGTACGCTACGTAAGTGTCTGATAAGTAATTTATACCATAGCTATACTGCGCACCTTACGTCTATCTCCAATGGTTGGGGCAAAGTAGCGTTCAATGCCGCGGAACAACTGTTGAGACCGGCCGGGCCGGACAAAGCAGTCGACTGATCCGCAGCGAGGACCAATGTGGGCTGGCTTATTGGTGGCTCTATTTGTACGCTAGGTAAGTGTCTAATAAGTAACATATTATAGCTGTCCTTGGTGCCGTATATCTCTATCCTTACTGGATGTGCTACACGGTCGGAGACAGGTTTGTTTTCTTGGTAAACGAGGCAGTAATTAATAATTTATTATGTTCTTTCTAAGGGCAGCATCTTCGTTTTTGGTAGTACCTGTTCGTGTTACACGAGTGACTGCTACGAGCTTTGACGCGTTTTTAAGCTAGTCATGTGACGCGAGTGTACGCGTGTCGGACGTATGAGCTTATACGCGCTACAAAATACGCTAATCTGTAACGGTTTTTTTTTTAATACGTTGCCCCACTCTAGGAATTTCTCGTGTATCGTGGATGCGTTTACAAACATTTAAACTCACATACACAAACAGCCAGACCCGGAACAACTATCTGTAGGCCATACAAATGTTTGTTCCGTGCGGGGATCGAACCCGCGACACGCAGCACAGCAGTCGATCGCTCAACTACTGCGCTAACCGTGTCGTCAAAAGTTAAAAGCTTTAAGTTTATCTCGGACGTCACTGTCTGAGTATGTGTGAATTTATGTTCATGCTTCTTAATTTCTTTCCACAATTAGGTGTACCGGTGGTCCGTGGCCTACTCCCCAGAATGTTGCTTCTATGGCGCAACAGCTTCCCTCGCTCCGCTAAGGAACTAGAATCTGAGAAGTCCAGAGGAGACGCATTTACTTGGCAGGTCAGTTAACTGTTAATAAGAAGCTGTTTTTAGTCGATTTTAGATTGGTACTTAAGTAAGTCCTTCTTTTTGAGATGAAGTTAATCTGCTGTATGTCATATGTGAACTTTATAGTTATTTTGCTCAAACATTACATATAGATAACATGATATGCGACAACAGATTACTAATCACATCTGCCTAGCCTTTCCCTACTATGTTGGGGTCGGCTTCCAGTCCAACCGGGTGCAGCTGAATACCAGTATTTTACATGGAGCGACTGCCTATCTGACTACAACAACCCAGATAGTACCGGGTAAGATACCCCTTCGTAAGACTGGTTTTCAGACTTTCGGACGAGATCAGATTACTAACGTTATACTTAAAACGTTCAGAAAATGGAGCGTCTTTTATTGCAATCTAAATGGTATTTTTTTTCAAAAGCCTTCTTTTTACTCCTTGGACTACTTTGCTGAACTTTGCATAGGTTCTAATAAGCGAAGTCTCATCTGCAAAATTAAGCTTGTACAGTTTTTCGAGCTTCTTTTGTTTCACGGCTGAAGAAAAACTCTCTTGCATATTCATTTCTCTTATAATATTAAATCAAATCATTGAACTCTCCCAGGTGACATTAGAAGGTCGTGCTGGAGCCCTGTCAGCGCTACACAGTCTGCTGATCCACTGTCCTTCGATAGTCAACAACGATGATACCGCTAAACGTTTGACGCAACCCATAGATGGAGCTATCGCTGTCTTGACTAAGTAAGTGTTATTTAGGCTGTTTGTTTAACTTTCTTCTTCGGATGAAACGCATGTGACGAAAAGAGTGATGGATATGATTGTTTATGGATGGAGCGGGAGAGGAAGGTCAAAGAAAAGATGTATGAATGGTGTGAGGAATGATATGAAAGAGAAAGGAGTAAATGATGCCTTCAAATCTAACAGGGGAGAATGGAAGAAGAAAACGTGTTATGCCGATCCCAAAATAGAATGCGAAAAGAGCAGGAAGATGATGATGATGTTTAGCTTTCTGTCAAGCTATGGCATAATAACAGGTGAATTCGGCCAAACATTGTATACCTAATTACCTACCTAACCTATCCCATCTCCGGTATCGACTCCACCGGAGTTGTTCGTTTGACTTGAGTTTTCGCAGGCGCGCAGCGGTGAGAATAAAATAATCGTAATAAAAATGTATTTTGTATCCTGCCCAATCGGAGATGGACATTATTCATAATGCCCGAGCATTAAGAATAATGCTCCATCAATCACTAGGTCCATAACATAATAAACGGAATAAAAATGTATTCAAAATATAAGGTATAACTTTAAATGCAGGTTTTCTTAAATTTATATTCATAAATAACATAAAAAAAAAAACTCAGAAGTTGAAACAGTTTTGAGCGTTGAAAAAGTTTATGAAAGGTTTTCAAGTGCCAGTGCCACGATATTGGCTATCAAAATTTATAATCAATATTTATGTCAACACTGCGAAATATTTCATAATTAAAGGTAGCCCACGAAATAAATTTTCTTTTGTTCTTTGCAATTTGGCGACCAGTGAAGGGCTGTTTGCTGAACAAAATATGATTTGTGTCCGTAACACGCATGTATTTACAGACTTATAATCAAAACAACCTTCTTAGTTCATTCAATCCCATTACTTTTTCATTAAATAGTTATTAAATGGGATGAAATGAACTTAGAGAGTTGTATTGAAGATTTTAATGTTGATAACTAAGTTAAGCCATATTTGTTACAGTCGCAAATCATATTTTAATTAACAAACAACCCGACACTGACTAGCAAATAGCAAAAGACGTTAGAAAAGTTTTCAGGGATAACCTTAAATGATTACATCACGTCATAGCTGTATTCTTACCTTCATCGGTGTTAGACTAGCCCTTACATGCGTCGTACTCTTCCAGCGTAAGCACAGTAGTGAGGTCGTACGGCGGCGCGCTGAAGGCCCCGGCGGCGCTGCTGCGCCTGCGCGTGTACCTGGCGTGCGGCGCGCTGGGCGGCGCGGCCGCCGTGCCCGCGCCGCTGCTGCGTCTGCTGGCGGCCGAGCTGGCGGGCAGCGCCGACCCCAGCGGCGCTAATGTGGCTACTGGTACGGTTGGTCTTACTTATATTTGTAG
This sequence comes from Cerastis rubricosa, assembly GCA_949152445.1. Taxonomy (NCBI): domain Eukaryota; kingdom Metazoa; phylum Arthropoda; class Insecta; order Lepidoptera; family Noctuidae; genus Cerastis; species Cerastis rubricosa. The sequence continues at coordinate 11,530,253 of OX424547.1, forward strand.
GATGAATACTTAGGGCATACTGAAAGTTTCTGGATTCTGATAAATAAAACTAGATATAAGACTTACGATACATTTATTGTTTTTCAAAGTGTATTCCCTCGCAATTAATGTATTTTTGCATTCGCTTAAATCATAAAGAAATATCGCAGTGACGCAAATTGTGGGCAACAGCTACTGGTTTAAAAATCTCTAGAAATTATATTCTGTACTTCATTACTAGGTGCACTCCGAAGCGCGATGCACCCGCGTGACACCATGCTGTTGGGCGAAGAAGGTTGGATATACGACACCGATCACGCTGAAATTGAGGAACAGGTAACTTACTACTTTGATAGGCATAAGCAAAGAGCACTCTTGCCCCCTGACATCTCTAATTCTGAATCAAATCGCTTTTGATCTTAATTTGATAGAAATAAGCCTCAATTTACACCGATTAAAATTAGATTGTCATCTTGGGGTGAATTGCTTGATTACAGTCCACTGCTGGACATAGCAAACCTTGTCCTCCACCTTACGCATCTAGTCTGACCGTATCAGTCATCATTCATCATCATTTCAGCCCAAAAGACGTCCACTGCTGGACATAGGCCTCCCCCAAGTGTCGCCAAAATGACATTTTGGAGGGGTTTTGCCATAATCGCTGACCCAGTCACATTTGAAAAATAAAAATAGGTTTGATTTAAAAACTAAGTGTCGTTCGCACTGCACGGTCGCGTTACTTTGTACTGCGCGGTGCCTGGTTCTTTTCCCCAGCGTATCGTCGCTTAAGGCTCGCAGTGTGACCGACATTTAATGTCGGGTACATGTTGGTGGAACGTAACATAAAATGTAACACGATAAAAAAGTAGTTGCAAAAGTATGGATGGTTCATTTGTGTTACATATCATCAATGTGTACCCGGCATAAAGGCTAGCTGGACGTAATAATGTGGCTAGTGGCAGTTGGGTGAGAGAAACGAGGCTCGAGTTTAATGGCCTGTGATAGAAGTGGTCTTTATCTAGCAGTGGATTGCTAGAGACTGATGATGATGACATTTTATTTGCTAGCTGACGCGTGCAAATTTGTCTGCGTCACATTATCCCCGGTTTTGCAACATTTTTCATTGATACTTCTCTCTTATTGGTCTTAGCGTTGTGTTATATAGCCTATAGCCTTCCTCGATAAATGAGCTATCTAACACCAAAACTAGTTTCCAATTCGAACCAGTACTTCCCGAGATTAGCGCGTTCATCCAAACAAACTTTAGTAATAGTTTAACTATAGATGTGATGACGAGGTTTATAACTGTATTTGTCTCTGTTCTCGCCTGGCGGTGAAGCTAATCTCGCCACTAAGCGCGAGCGGCTCGGGCGCGCTGGAACACGACCCGTGCTGCCTGTACCGCGGCCTGACGGGCGCGCAGCCGCTAGGGGTCGCCGTCATCGACGCCTCGGTCACGCTGTTCCCGCAGATATTCTCTAGAGCTGCCAACAAGCATCGGTGAGTTTCCATAATATCAATCGGCTAAACTGCCGCTTTTTATTTCAGCCCCTTTTTTTTTTTTTTTTTAGGGTTTGGAATCATCAAATGACTTCTTCCGCTCTGGGCGGAGCGGAAGGGAGTGTCAGACTTGACTGACTAAAACCCATCCATGTTCCTTCTTAGCCCTTTGCGTTCCAGGGGCACGGTATCTCTTTCGAACAACCCGCAGCCCTGGCAGGCATCGGTCCTCTCGGACCCCTTCCGATTTGCTGACATCTCCTTGAGGCGCGCGTGGACCACGAACGCGCCGTCGGTACGGTCTGTCGTCATAAGACGGACGGACGGTGAGCTAGCCCATTACTCACCGTCCACAGGCCCGCGCCTACGGTGGCCGGGGGCCACTGGTTGCCCCCCGACGCCCGGGGCGTCTCCCGCGGCGGCTGGGACGTGAGGTTCTCTCCCTCTCACGTTCCGCCACCTCCTTTGCTAGCATGACTGCTTCGCAGAAGGATGCGACGGCTGCCCATTCCCTCTCGCTCCGGACCATGGATTGAACCAGGGCCGGAAGCGAGAGGTCGCCGCCGCCAATCGCCGCTACGAGGACACGGCGGTGCTCAGCCCAATAGAATAGAATAGAAAGATGTTTATTTCCCTGGTTCATATGTTACATTATGTCCACAGGTCGATGGTGTATTCGGCCTGTGGGTGTGTCAGCTACTTACAATCTACCTATGTTTGTCTGAGAGAGATCTATATAAGTGTCGTGTAGTGTGTGCTGTGAGCTTATTAGTTTGTACAGAATCAATTTATATAAATTTATAATGTTGTTGTATATTGCCCTATCCTATTTACAGCTAATTACAATTTATGGGGACGTGGAGCGGTGGTTCGCTTGCTGAGCAGCCGACTCCTGTCTTTTTTTGGTACATAATCTATTTCACCTAGTCTAGTATTAGTGAGGAGGGGGTTGTGCTGTACGTATCCGAGGTAGGCGTCACCAGGGGTCTCTAGATCCTCGATGTGCATTTCGCGGAGTCGGCGCAGCATGTCCTCGTTCAAGTCTTGTGCACGGAGGTGCCATGGATCCCAATCGAGCATATCCCAGAGTAATGTGGTTTCTAGACGTCTTGGGAATTGTCCGCTGGTCTTGAGAGCCATTCGATATTGACGTTCAATTTTTTGTAAGTTGCTCTTACTGTAACGTGAGAGTAGTTGTACCACGCCATAATCCAATATAGGAAGTAGGCAGGCCTGAATGACAGCAAGTTTCACAGTGATATCTGTCTTGGCGTGCCAACCTATGATAGGGGTGTAGTGTGCAGCTCACCTAACCTTATATATGTAACTGCACACACTAATTATGGGCATTATTACACGAATCGTCGAATTGAACAGTTCTCTTTTATTCTGCTTACATCACTCTAATACATGGCGACCCTTAGCCAGCAATTAAAATTTTGCAACTAACGAGCAAAGCGAAAATGTCAGAAGTTGAACAAAAAATCACCAAGATTTATACTGATGGAAGTGTGTGAAGACGAAGAAAATTAGAAGAAAGAAAGCAATGAAGATTTTAGAAGTTTATAAAAGAAACAGAATCATGCCAGAAGAATTTGTATAAAGAATTGAAAACAACTAAATGAAATAAGAAGTCGGAGTGCCGGGTGCCGGGAGAATGCTCAAGCCTTATGATGAGAGGATATGCAGGGCGCCGGGAGATAAATTGTTCGGGTCCGATGTGGAGCCGCTGGGAGTCAGCTCGAGTCCAATTCCGTTCATCCACGCCACGTGAGACGTCGTGACCTACATATACGTTGTCAGTAAAAAACGTACCTACTGCAATGTAAGTTTTGCACAGCAAACATATTTATATTTATTGTAATTTTTTTTTGTTATTGTAATTAGAGTATGCTGTATTATTTAATATTTAGTTTTGGAGAATAGGAATGTCCCAACAATTGCAAGATTTGCACGCAAAATTAAAGTATTTAAGAGAATATTTAGTAAAATTAGGTCCAGATAGGCGTAGACAAGATTTAGCTTATAAGAAACTAATAGAAGCAGAAAAAGAATATAATAAACTGGATTGTATTTTGACTCAGTTGAACCAAGAAGTTAAAGATCGCAAGTTAGACAAAGAAGCTTGTGAGGTTTTCAAATTTTCAGAAAATAAAGGGTTTACTTTCTTCAGTAGATAGTAGTAGTCAAACTAATTCTAAGGATTTTATAGAACATTCAGATTGTGGTCTAAAAATGGCTGACACATTCGATATTAGAACGGCAATTTCTCTTTTGCCGGTGATGAATGGCCAGGAGCAGGTGACCAATCAGCTTATTGATGGTATCTTGCTTTATAGTTCGCTTATCAATGATGCCAGTAAAACTCAATTGATACAGTTTGTGCTAAAAACGCGTCTCTCGCCTAATGCAAAATTGCGTCTTAAAACTAATTACACAGATGTTGAAAGTTTGGTAGAAGACATACGTATTTATTTATTACCCAAAAAATCGTCTGTAGCTTTACAAACACAATTGTTTAAGGCTACTCAAGGCCGTAGGAGTATAGAAAAATTCGGTACAGAGATCGAGGAGTTGTTTGTGAATCTCACGATTGCACAGGCTAACGACAAGCGCGATGCATATGAGGTTTTGAGACCACTCAACGAGAAGACTGCAATTAAACGATTTAGCGATGGTTTGGCCGATAAGCGGCTCAGCACCATAATTGCATCACGACAGTTTGCGTCGTTGTCTGAAGCTATTACGGCTGCGGTAGATGAGCAATCCATGTCTGTCCAGCCACAAGACCAGGTTATGCAATTTAGGGCTAACCAAAACTATAAACGTGGAAGCTATAAAAGTTCTCGAGGCCGAGGAAATAGACAGTTTTATAACAATAAAAATTTTAATCAGAACTCAAACAAAAACCATGAAAATAGCACAGGTCAAAGAACTTCATACAGTGTAAATCGAGGCAAACAGTCAGGTAGTCAGCGTCAGCATTTACGCGGACGTCCGGTGCATTGTCAGCGTGTTCAGCATAACGCGCAACATTCCAATGTCCAAGAAAACTTGCGCAATGATGACACAAATAGTCATGAAAGACTAGAATTTTTTCGTACCTAAACCGTACACTCATTCAATTCATAGTTTTAGTAATTTTTGTATAATTAATTGTCAATTAAAAAAAAGTAATGTAGATCTTAATTTACTGATTGATAGTGGAGCAAGCTTATGTGTGCTTAAGTATGAATGGTTGTCGCGACATAGGAATTTAATGAATTTAGTAAAACAGGATAAGATAGTTATTAAAGGAATTAGTGGTAATTTAGAGTCATTGGGATATATTAATTTAGATATTATAATTAATAATGTGATTTTCCGACAAAAATTTTACATTTTTGAACACTTATCGTGCGCCGCAGAAGGTATACTCGGGCAAGATTTTTTTGAGCGATATAACGCGGTATTAAATTATAAAAATGGTACTCTGAGTTTAGAAACCCGAGACCAGTCTGTTAGTGTTCATGTTAATAAGAATGAATTTACAATTCCGCCCCGTTGCGAAGTAATTAAACACATCCCGACGTCGCACAACAGTGATTGCGTCATTTTGTCAAAGGAAATTTATAAGGGAGTGTTCACAGCGGGTGTAGTATCGAAGCCACATAATGGAATTATTCCTGTTAGGATTTTAAACACAACTGATAGTTCAGTTAATATAAATATGTCAGATTTAATTATTAGTAGCCTAGATAATTTTTATGTTTGCAAGTTTGACCACGATGGTAAATCAGTGGATAGAGTCAGAACTTTGCTTACTACTTTACAACTCCATACCTATTTAAATAAAGAGGAACAAAGAGGCATTGAAAACGTATGTGCCAAATATGCCGATGTTTTCCATTTGCCAGGAGATAAGCTCACTACTACTAATTTAATAGAACATTCAATAAAATTAAAGGAAAATGCGTCTCCAGCGTACGTGAAGCCTTATCGATTGCCTAAAGCATTGAAAAGCGAGGTACAAAGACAAATAGATGAAATGGTTAAAAACGATATCATTGAAGAGACAATTTCAGAATGGTCAAGTCCAGTTTTATTAGTACCTAAAAAGACAGATAGGTCAGGAGAAAGGAAATGGAGACTTGTAGTGGACTATCGCCAACTCAATAATAGGATACAGGATGATAAATTTCCGTTACCCAACATCACTGAGATTCTAGATTCGTTATCTAATAGCATCTATTTTTCAAAATTAGATCTCAGTCAAGGTTATTATCAACTGTCTTTAGAAAACAAGTCTAGGAAGTTTACTGCTTTTACAACAGACAAGCAGTATCAAATGAAACGATGTCCAATGGGACTTAAGACATCGCCTAGTGCTTTTGCTCGTCTCATGACAATAGCAATGTCTGGGTTAAATTATAAATCATGTTTCTTATATCAAGATGATTGTATTGTCGTAGGAAATTGTCTTGAAACGCATAACAAGAATCTTATAAAAGTTTTAGAATGCCTAAGAAAAGTGAATTTGAAACTAAATCCTCTTAAGTGTGAATTTTTACGCAAAGAAATCGTTTATTTAGGACATAAGATTACTTCAGAAGGTATATTTCCAGATCCATCAAAGGTAGAATGCCTGCAGAAATACCCTGTCCCGCAGAACGTAGACGAAGTCAAGAGATTTGTTGCATTTGCTAATTATTATAGGCGTTTTATTCCAAAGTTTGCTGAAATAGCCTATCCATTGAATGCGTTATGTAAGAAAGATGTAGCGTTCGTGTGGAGTGATGAATGCGAGCGAGCATTTTACAAGCTAAAACAGATCCTTACTAGTCCGACTATACTTGACTATCCGGACTTTAGCGACAATAATACTTTTACGTTACAAACAGATGCATCAAAACTTGGATTAGGCGCCGTGCTGTCTAATAGCAATAGCAAGGTAGTCGCGTATGCAAGCCGTAACTTGAAACCAGCTGAGACACGATATCCAGTGATTGAGTTAGAATTACTTGCTATTGTATGGGCAGTTCGACATTTTAGACCTTATTTATATGGCAAAAAGTTTAAAATAAAGACGGACCATAAGCCATTGATTTATTTATTTAATATGACAGATCCTTCAAGCCGGTTAACAAAGTTTAGATTATATCTTGAGGAATATGACTTTGAAATCAGCTATGTCCAAGGACGGCACAACGCAGCTGCAGATGCATTGAGCCGGATACCTATTACATCCAACAGCTTAAAGGATATGAACAAGCATGTAGTATCGGTCATGACAAGGGCACAGACTCGAAGGTTACATACTGACTGTGACAACAACGACATGACTACTGAGGTACCCTCTACTTCAAGGCCTGATCAACCTAAGGTAGTGGAAATCCTCAAACGACCAATTCACAGCGTTGAATTGATATTATGCACTAATAAAAATACAATAAATCAGATAGAAAAAACAAAACATTCCACAAGCGATAATGGAAACTGCAAATACGTGCCAGAAAAATCAGCAATTTTTGTGATTTCTCGATCGTTACCAACCGTAAGTGTGTTAGCGAGAGAATTACAACGTTTTTGTGAGCAAATCAAACTTAACGAGCTCATAATAATCAAAAGCAAGCGCAATGAAATTTTTGTAAACAATTTTATAAAGGAAATGAGTCATTTAAATGATATTCCTAAGCTACTTGTTATTAAAGATGTGACAAGAGTTACTGACAAAGACACGAAAACTGTGATCTTAAATGACTTCCACCTGTTACCTACGAGTGGTCACGCCGGGGTTAACAGAATGTTAAATAATATTAGGAAGTACTATTATTGGCCAGGAATGACTAATGACGTAACAGAATTCGTAAAGAAGTGTAGAAGTTGTCAGATTCAAAAGCATTCCAATAGGCATACGAAGGAGCCGATGGTTATCACATCCACGGCATCCACCGCTTTTGAAAGAGTTAGTTTAGATTTAATGGGTCCTTTAGATGTAGATAATTTAAACTATAAGTATATTCTGACATTACAGTGTGATTTAACAAAATATGTCGAAGCTTATCCTTTAGAAAAGAAAGATACTGTTTCTGTAGCTAGGTTATTTGTAAACAATTTCATTCTGAGGTATGGTATCCCTAAAGAGATAATAACAGACCAGGGAACAGAGTTTAAGTCATCAGTTTTTACTGAGATTTGCAATTTGTTGCATATAAATAAACTGCATTCGACAGCCTATCATCATGAAACTCTAGGAGGTTTGGAAAATACTCATAAGGTTCTAGGAGCTTATCTTAGGATTCAGTGTGACAACAACAAAACAGATTGGAGCAGTTGGCTTCCATTCTGGTGCTTTTCTTTTAACACTACAATTCACTCTGAGACAAAATACACTCCATTTGAGTTAGTATTTGGAAAAAATTGTAATTTACCATCTAATATAGCACAAAATTCATATGTTGATCCTTTATATAATCCTGATTCATACCCTTTGGAGCTAAAATACAGACTTCAAAGAGCACAAGCTGAAGCTAGAAATAATTTATTAGTTAGTAAGGAATTAAGAAAAATTAATTTTGATAAAAATGTAAATCGATTAAAATATAAGAGTGGAGATTTAGTTCTAATTAAAAATCAAGTAGGTAATAAGTTAGATAAAGTTTATTTAGGACCATACAGAGTTATTGAAGATGTATCACCAAATGTAAAAATTTTCAAAGATGACAAACAATATGTAATTCATAAAAATAATACAAAACTGTTTGTAACTTAAAATACTAAGATAAGATGTTTTTTTATATAATATTAGGTTTAAAAGTGTATTACTTTTGATGTTGTATTGTGTTAAGTTAAAAAAAAATGCATTATGTACTCACTAAAGTAATAATAACATTTTTTTTAAAAAAAAGGGGAGGTGTAGTGTGCAGCTCACCTAACCTTATATATGTAACTGCACACACTAATTATGGGCATTATTACACGAATCGTCGAATTGAACAGTTCTCTTTTATTCTGCTTACATCACTCTAATACAGGGCTAGTGCGCCGCGAGTTCGTCGCGCCTTCTGCACGACGTAATCCGTCTGTTTGCCCATGGTCATGGTCTTGTCTAAGTGTACGCCCAGATATTTTACGCTGTTTTTATATTCGATTGCCTCGTTTTTGATGCGAATGGTTCTGTGGTAATTTCTCTTGTGTGTGAACATAGCACACTCCGTTTTGTCTACGTTACATTTCAGCCCCCAGCGACGGTAGTAGTCGATGACGGTGTCGGTGGCCCAGCCCGCGCGGTGTGTCGCGAAGTTTGGGTCGGGAGACCTGTTAAGGATGCACAGATCATCGGCGTATTGGGAGAGCTTGAGTCCGCGGATACGGTCCCGTTGGTCCCAAACGTCGTGTACGTACAGGTTGAAGATTACCGGACCCAGGATTGAGCCTTGGGGGACCCCGTGCGGCACCGGTTTTTCGTCGCCATTGGTGGTTCTGAAGCGTCCAAAGGTTTTGCGACCGCTCAGGTAATTCTCTATTACTTTGATGATGTTGTTTGGGACGTCAGCTGTTTGAAGCTTCTTCGTCAGACCTTCGTGGTTTATTGAGTCAAAAGCCTTCGAAAGATCCGTCAGGACCATGGCCACACTTTCCCTTGCTTCCAGCGCATCCGTGATGAACTTGCCGGTGCGAAGGATCTGTGTGCCTGTCCCTCTGTTCTTGGTAAAGCCATGTTGAAATGGTGGTTGGAGTCTGTCGGCCGTCTGTTGCAGGCGCGACAAGAGCAGGCGTTCGTGTAGTTTACCCATGATGTTTAGGAGAGTGATGGGTCTGTAGGATTTTGCATCTCGGTGATTCTTTCCTGCTTTATGTAGGAAGATGCACTCTCCGATTTTCCATCTGTTGGGATAATAACCTGTCAGTAACAGGTAGTCAGCTATCACTTTATACCTGATGAGAAAGGGGTCGCCTCCGAGTTTGAGGGCGTCCGATTTGATTTTGTCCGGGCCAGGCGCCTTCTTATTTTTGAAGCGTCTCAGTGCGAATCTGATTTCCTCTATGGAGGTGGGATCGAGAGGCTGGAACGGTGTGGTCTTCTCTGTGCTCTTATCTTCGTTATTTATCTCGGCTTCAGTGACGATCGCTGCATCGACCAGGGCATCGATGGGTTCTCTCTCGCTGTTGCAACCCTCAATGTGGGGAAGTCTCTGTACGGCAGCCTTCAGGTTGCGTTGGATTCTCCACATCTGGGCTCTGTTGTTCTGTGGATCGTTTATTATTCGGGTCCATTTTTCGCTGCTATAATCAACGAGTGCTTGATGGACTTGGCGTTTCAGACGATTGTAGGTTCTTTTTTGTTCCATTATTCTGTCCTGGTTGAAGCGTAGTCGCCACGCTTTACTTTTCGCTTTGTTTCTTTTGTCGATCAATTCATTAATATCTTGTGGAAGTTGATCTCTTCTGTTGTTTTCATGTAGTGGCGCATACTCATCTAAGGTTTCTATGATGCCTTTTTCCAGTTGATGTATGTATTCCTCGCATTCTGCGTCGGTAGCGATTTCCTTAGGTAGGTGTGTGGTTTTATCCCATAGGGTTTGTTGGAATTGCTGTCTGGTTTCTTCGTTGTTTGCAATAGCGCGGGTATTTCTTACTAGTGTTTTCTCTCTGTCCACCACTATGCTTAGGTCCAGTAGCCAGGGCACATGATCGGAGCCAACCGGTGTTATTTGTCGGCTTGTTATGGTGTCGAAAGCTTGCGCATCTTGCGAGAAGATGGCTGCATCGAGGATGCCATAGCCCGCACTGTTAGGTCGCGAGGGTAGGCCAGTGTGGTGTATAGTGCAGACATCAGAGTTACAGAGGTCGCGGACGAGTATGCCCGCACCTTCATCTCTCGTCTGGTTGAGTGCGGTCATTTTAAGGTTGAGGTCCCTGATGGTGATGTTTGGAGCTTCGGTTATGATGTCTTCTAGCTCATCATTAAGCGCTGCGACGTCAAAGTGCTCTGATCTGTGCGGTATGTATATCCCCTTAATTTTTATGGAATCTCCAGTCCGATGATTATAAGTGATGTTGATAGCGACGCCTTCGATGAGGCGGTCTCTTTCTTCGGTACCTGGGGTTACGTCAGTCTGACTCCAGCGTATTCCTCGCATCACATACATGGCTGTAGTTAGATGCGACGCGATCGAATGCGTGATCTTGTCGTAGTTCAGGAGATTCATACGGAATTTGGTAAAGTCCACCCGGCACTCGTTGACTACGATTATATGTGGTTTGTGACGGTCGGCTAAGGATTTAAGTTCGAGGAATTTACCTTTCAATCCTTGCGCATTGAGGTGCAGTATACGCAACTTATGGTATTGATTTCTCGGATCAGCCCAAGCAGGGCACAGCTCCACAGTGTGCTCCACCGTGTCCTCCGGCCGATCCTCGCAGTGGTAACACCCGGGCGTTTCCTCCCGCCCGATTCGGTGCAGGAACCTCCCGAAACAACCGTGTCCGGTGAGGACCTGCGTCAGGCGGAAGGTGAGGGCGCCGTGGCGCCTCTCCAGCCACTCCTCAAAGAGGGGACTTATCGCCACTATTGTGGCGTGCCCTGCACGGGGTTGCGACAGTCGCTCTTTCCATGTCGCCATGAGATCGCGCCGGAGGTCTGTCCGTTGAGCGACAATTTGCCGCGGCAGCGGAGTTTCCCCCCGGCGTAGTGCCTCCGCGCGCCATTCGTGCAGGCACGCGAGGACTATCGCCTCCAGATCCCATGGCGGCAATCCGGCGCGCGAGGCTCGCCGCCTCGCCGGAGATCGTGCGGTACCCCCGGATCAGCCTTACGGCTACCACCTTCTGGGGCGCGTTCAGGTAGTGGGCGGCTCGCCGCCTCAGAGAACGCGCCCACACCGGGGCCCCGTAAAGGGCCATTTATTTCAGCCCCTTAGTTAACATTTCTAAGCATATTATGAACTAGGTTCAATTTGTTCCCGTTTCTGTCTTGCACATGTAGTACGACAGATTTATGAAAGTAACATCTATTTGTTGTAGCTTTAGTACGTGCCTACGTAAAACAGACAAGAAAATTAAAACTTTTTTTTTTTGTTAGCGTCGCATGTGTCCCGTTGCTGGGAAAGGCCTCCCCTTTCACCTTCCAAACCTCTCTATCCTGTGCGATATCTGGCCATGATCGCGTCACACCACCTTCGCCGCGGTCTACCTCAACGGCGATTTCCTACGTCAGGCGCCCAGTGAGTGACTTTTAAATATCACTAATAATGTAAAATCTACAAATTAACTTCCTCTATTCCACAGACAACAAATGCTAGAGCACTTCGCGGAATGCATCAAAATGTCGAAAGGTGCCCGTCAAGAAGCAATACAAGTGAACATCTACACCGCTCTGTTGTTAGCATTGAGAACTTTAGCAGAACTGAAGAGCTCGCTGGGACAGGAGGCTGTGAAGAACATTGCTACGGAGCTTGTTATTGTGAGTATATTTTATTGCGATTTCAGTTACTGCAAACCTTTTTTAGGCTTTGAATATGAGCCCATACTGTCACAAACACAGAGAAGCTCGTGGCTAAATAAAAACAGCCGCATGGGACGATCTTCAAGGTAAAGCCGCGCATGCCTAGGTTAGTCCGTGGATGGGTGACCCTGACCACACATGAATACCGATTTTCCTCCATGTCTCGAAAACTACGTTAAGCCGCAGGTCCCGGCTGTCAATTGTAGAACTGACAGTCTTATCAAGGGGTATCGTACTACAGTACTAACTGGGTTGTAGAGGTCAGATAGGCAGTCGCTCCTCCTAAAATACTGGTATTCAGCTGCATCCGGTTAGACTGCAGTTGATGACATTTATAGATATATGATATTCGAAGATATGTGATATCTACCAAACCGCACTAGGCCCGCGTGGTGGATTACAGCCCTCTCCCTTTCATAGAGAGGAGGCCTGTGTCCCAGCAGTGGGAACATTATAGGCTGATGATGATGATGACAATGTGTTTTGTAATAAACGTCCCTTTCGGAAAATTATATTTTATTTTAATAATTTTTCCCCAGAACGGTCTATCAGCCAACAGTGCTACAGTTCGCGCCGCGGCTGCGTCTTGCGCCGGCCGACTGTGCGGCTGTATCACTGAAGCAGAAAGCCAAGCTTTATCAGAGAAGGTCATCGCTTTAGCTCGTACGGCTGTCAACAGGTATTTACATAATTTATATTAAGGGGGAGTATTGAATATTCGTAATATATGGGGGGCAAAACCCCACATATGTCAATGTGGCGTCGGGGGAGGCCTATGTCCAGCAGTGGACGTCTTTCGGCTGAAATGATGATGATGATTGAATATCCAAGTAAGAATATTGCTGTCATAATTTTTGCGTCTCCATCTGTAGGTCTGTGCGCGCAGCCGCTGCTGCAGCTGTGGGCGCTGTACAGCGGGCAAGAGGCGCTACATCAAGCGCTGCAGCGCTGCCAGTGTTGAGGGCACTGGCGCAAGATACGGCTGCTGTTGAATTACAAGTAAGTTGGATTAAATTAAACAATAAAAAACTTCTTTTTATTTAGAAGCCAGTCAAAAATAAAGTTCGCCAAGAAAAATTATAAAACTTCCAGAATCTTGTCTGGTCCCTAATCAGTGCATTAGTTTATTATAACCTCGCATCAACCCAATAAGCATGTAAGGATTATAATAAATTAACCGTATATTATAAAATAATATAGATATTTTTTGGATTCCCTAAATATCTTGCAGAGCAGCGCAATCAATAATCTTGCGCAAATCAGTCAAAAATCGTAATTTTTTTACGCAGTACTATAACAATCACACCGCTAGAGGGCGCTGTAATGTAAACACTCAATTCTGTCAGTTCCGTATTAATTAATCTTTAAAAATATAATTAGTTCAATAAAAGTTATAAGAAGTGTAAAGAAGTGAAAACAATAAACTCATATGTCTGTGGAAGTGTTATCTTCACTTGAGTGAGCTTGTAAACTAAAAACATAGTGATAAAAGTGACGACACGATTTATCCAGGGATACCGAAATCTGTATGTACTTTCTGTTCATTTATGGTGGTGACTTTAAGAACATTACCTTACACACTAACTACAAGTATTGTGGGAGCTATTCCTATGGCAAAATAAACAAAAACATACTTGTAACCAAGGTGAAAAATTATAACGCCTCTAGTGCTTAGTAGCGAAAGCCTTTATTCAAAATCTCGTCCGTTGATTTGACAGTTCGATAGATAACACCAGTAGATGGCATTACTTTCTTCAGTGATTTACGATAATCCGCAAAGCGACATCTATTGCTGAGTAGCAGAACTTGAATACAGTGATCTGCTACTCGTCAATAATAACACACGGATCACGTATAGAGGGCACTTTCTTCAGTTGTTGAAACGACATACATCTATTGCTGGATAGCAGAACTACTTACACTGTTCACTGCTCGGCTTTACTACCTACCACACGGATATATTGAACATCGTCGCTAAAAGAGGGCACCACATGCAACATCTGCTGACAAATAGGAAGACCTCTTTGAGTACCCATTGCATTGCACTAAATTAGTTCCACAACTTTGCTATAGGGGGTGCATAACGATGGAAGGCCTGGATAATGTAACTCATAGAAGACCTTTAAAAAAGTGTAAATCGCTAGAAAAAATGGATATGAGCACCTCCATTAACTCGTCATATTCGGATGAATCTTTTAGTAGAAGACTAGACGTTTCTTCGCATATGACAGCATTATGCAGAGACGAAATGGATTCCGAAATAAGCAAACTCAAGGCGGACTTACAATCTACGCAGGATGAATTAGAAAATGTCATTCTCGAAAATGTAAAACAGAAAAAACAAATTGACCAACTATCTCAGGAAGTTGAAATTCTAAAACAGATCTGCCGAAGTCCACGAACAACTTTACGTCAGTCAACCATGTAGAAACATAAAGTCAAGCGTCGGCTTACTGAGTCATTTAGAAACTCTCCGCTGATGATACAAGGCTCACCTAGTGAGGAAAAACTTCATGCCCACACTCATTCACTGGTCCAACAAGAAGAAACCCAAAGCAATATACCTACGACAGCACTGGGATGTTCTGAGCAAAGTGTTACAACATCAGTTTTTGATCCACGTAGCGGACAATCATTAGAACGCAGTATAGAGATCCCATGTGCTCAAACTTCGTTTACTTCATTAACACTACTAAATAAAAGTGATCATCAACGTTCGCAAAATTCAACAACAATTGGTGTTCCAAAAATTATTATTTTAGGTGACCAACAAGTCCGAGGTTTTACCAGTCAAATAAAGTTTCAGAGGGATGCCAATAAGTGGAATAACGTGTATTCTGTGTCAGGAATGTCAAAGCCAAACGCAACTAGTACACAAATATTGTATAATTTAGACGATTATATAAAAAAATTGCACAATGATGATATAGTGATATTGGGTTTAGGAAGCAATGACACAAATCCGTACAAATATCTATCAGAGTTGATTCCAGCCCTTCATAAACTAAGAAACAACCAAGTATTTATAATAAATATTATTAATAATCCCTATTTAAATTTTAAATTGTTAAATCAAAATATAAAACTATTTTTGCAAAATTTTCCTAACTGTAAGTTCATTGATACAACTGAGAATATATTTAGTCATAATAATTACAACTACACATTCAAGGAAATACTGTGTTATAAAATAAATATAGAAATTGATAATATTAATTTTAAGAGGATTATGGACACAGCTTGTACATTAAAACACACGCGCACTTCATCGAGCTCAAACATAAATAGTAGTCACACGAAAGGAACAATTCCATATTATTTTAAGGTACAAATAAAGAACCCCCATCAGCCATTAAAAGCTAGTGAACCTACTATGCCTACACCAACCCCTAATGAAGCTAGTGAATCCACTTTTTTTCGAGGTTAAACGTAAATGTACACTATTTCATCAAAATATTGCCGGTATCTTAAATAAAACAGATTTATTACAAATAACTTTACAAGAACTGCATGCAAACGGAACAATCATTGATATTCTATGTTTTTCTGAAACTTTCATAAAACGAGGATCAGAAGGTAACTTAATACTAAAAAATTACAAGCTAGTGTCATCTTTCTCAAGGCCTCACCAACGGCGAGGTGGAACCTGCATAATGGTTAAAAAGGATCTTGAATGTAAACCTATCCCTAACTTGGTTCCGCCTTTAATATATGACTTCGAATATTGTGCAATAGAAATTATCACGCTTAAAGTCATTGTTGTTTGTATTTACCGCACTCCAAACTCAAATTTAAGTCTGTTTTTAAAAAACCTAGAGGATATTTTAAGGAAAATAACAAAACGAAATAAAAATAAAAAAATACTTTGTGGAGATTGGAACATTGACGCATTAAAGCGTAACAATAATTATAAAGAATTAGAATGTATCTTACAGAACTATAACATGTCTAACCATATTACTAAACCCACAAGAAAATCATCATGTTTAGATATCATCGCAAGCGACATACCTAATGCACAGCCTGAAATACATACCCTTGCATTATCTGATCATGAGACCGGTCAGTCCATATGTTTCCATTCGTCTGTAGATACTGCAAAACGCAGAAAACAATTTTGGTTTCAAAAGAGAAGAGATTTGAGTCAACACAACATAGAAAAGTTTATATCATGCATATCGTCCCTTTCCTTTTCAGAAATATACGAGTCAGATGATACTGATATAGCATTCAATCACTTTCATGATATACTGTCCCTTTTTTATAATCTCTGTTTTCCCATACTAAAAGAAAAATTACAAACAAACCGCCAAAAAATAAATGGATAACTAAAGGAATAAAAAGATGCTGTGTCAGGAAACGAAGTATGTACCTAAAATATAGACTATCAAATTCCAATAAAAATAAAAACCTAAAAAACTACCAAAATTATACTAGAATACTGAGACGATGTATATTACATGCTCAGAAAATTGATAATACTCGTTACATCCTTCAATCGAACAATAAATGTAAAGCCGCCTGGGACATTATTAAAAAGAATAGTACAGATATCGATAATAACGCTGAAATTACATCGATCATAGATGATCAGAGCACATACACTAATGCCGACATAATTGCAAATAAATTTAATGACTTTTTTATAAACATGACAAACAAACCTAATATCCCTAATTCTAAAACACACATTGACTACAAACATACCATCACTGACATATCGGATACCATTTTCTTGACTCCAACTAATGAAGATACTGTATATAAAATAATTAATTCTTTAAACTCAACTAACTCAACCGGGTATGACGATATCAATACAAAAATTCTTAAACGTTGCTCTAAATATATATCTCATCCACTCGCCCACATAATTAATCTATCTTTATTTCAAGGTTTATTCCCCGCCAGACTAAAATTTTCGATAGTCAAACCGTTATACAAAAAAGGAGATAAAAATGACATGAATAACTATCGACCGATTACTCTAATACCCGTAATTTCTAAGATTTTTGAAAGAATTATGTACGATAAACTTCACTCCTTTATAGTAAAACATTCTATTTTAAAAGAAGAACAGTTCGGTTTCAGAAAAAATAAATCAACAACTCTTGCATGTTTCTCTCTTGTTAAAATGATTACCTCTAGCCTGAATGAGAAAAGGCCAATAGCATCGATATTTCTAGATATGTCTAAAGCATTTGACTTCGTAGATCACAAACTGCTTCTCTTTAAACTGAATCGTTATGGTATTAGGGGAAACGCATTACAGTGGATAGAATCGTATCTAAATAATCGACAACAATGCGTAGAAATATCGAGGCATACAATATCAGAAAAAAAAAAATATAGATCCGCTTATCGTCAAAACTCATGTGGTGTTCCCCAGGGGAGTATATTGGGACCCTTTTTATTCTTGCTATATATCAATGATTTGCCCAACGTAACCCCATATTCATGCATTCTGTACGCCGACGATACAACTCTTAGTGTTGAACTCACCGATGACAATATCAACAAATACGAAAATGAGATAAATGACACGTTAAACAAAATAATAGAATGGCTGAAAGACAACAATTTACATGTCAATATTAGTAAAACCAAACTTATGCAGTTCCAAACTTACAATAGCAACCGTCAAAAATTGGAAATTAGATATGCAAATAACGCTGTAGAAGAGGTTGAAAGTGCAACTTTTTTGGGTATAACATTAGATAAGTATTGCAACTGGAAAGTACACATTGACAAATTATGCACTAAATTGCAAAGATTTGTATTTGTCTTAAATCGAATAACTCGCGTAGCTGGTATCAATGCAGCACTTTATGCTTATCATGGTTACGTAGCATCACTTCTCCGCTACGGCCTCATTATATGGGGAAATTCTGTGGATACTATTAAAGCATTCCGAGCCCAAAAGAAATGTATTCGATCAATGACTAAAGCCCAACCATTACAAAGCTGTGTCCCAATCTTTAAAAAATTAAAAATATGACCACTCCCATCTTTATATATATTCGAACTCTGTATCTTTGTACGTAAGAATTTAGCTTTATTTAAAGTACACAATGATGTTGTAATAAGGAAAAGTAGAAATATCCACAAATTATGTGCACCACAACGAAGAATTAAACTATTTTCAAATAATGTTTACTGTATGGCTATTGAAATTTATAATAAATTACCTAATGTCTTTAAAAGTCTTAACCTTATGACATTTAAAAATAAACTATTCAACTTTCTGTTGCAAAAGTGTTACTACTCAACAAATGAATTTTTAAATGAAAAATTTGATTCAAAATTTAAATTAGACAACGAATTACCTCACAATAATTGAATGGAATTTCATTTCTATGACATTATATTGTTTTTTCTCTTCATTGTATTTAATCATTAGTGACATTTTATTTAATAACCATTGACATTGTATTTAATCATTCATAACATTTTAACTAATAAGCCTTGACATTATATTTAATCATTCTTGACATTATAATTAATATCCTCTGAAATTGTATTGAATAATTCTTACATTATAATTGATAACCCCTGACATTGTATTTGATAGTAGTTAACGTTTTCCTAATTCCCGACATTGTATGGTTTGTTATTAATTTTAATTCTTTGAAATATTTGTACGCTGGAAACAGCAGAATATCATGGACATTGTATTTTGTGTAACACCTATGTAACAACAATATTCTAACAAATAAATTTATTATTATTATTCCCTTTATTCATTTTATAAACATACATTTTACATTTTTAAATATTTTTACAAAATTATATACAAAAACATTTAAAAATATAAAAATAGTAGCCCACCGGTATCGGGAACAGGGTCCAAGCTACCGGCGGTCAGGGCTCCAGAGAGAGGAACCTCCTAACAATACGAGCCGTGTCCAGGAGTACCGCTTTCTGAATCAAGCCCTTGATCCAGCTGCCTAACGAGAGCCTCATCAGATATTGGTCGAGGCTCTTGGCAATTAGGCCATTGGCTGATACGACTATCGGCACAATGATCGCTGAGTCAACAGGCCACATGTCGACAACCTCGCGAGCCAAGTCAATATACTTGATTTGTTTATCTTTCTCGGCCTTCACGAGGTTCTCGTCATGTGGAACCGTTATGTCAACAATCATTGCGCGCCGCTCTGATCGATCCATCACCACTATATCAGGCTTATTGACTACAATAGTCCTGTCAGTGATGATGGATTGATCCCAATACAGTGTGATATTGCCATTTTCGAGAACTGGGTCGGGCACATACCTATAGTACGGCACTTCCGATTCCACAAGGCTGTATTTCAGAGCAAGTTGCTGATGGATAATCCTGGCTACAAGGTTGTGTCTATGCAAGTATTCTCCGTTAGCTAGACGAGAACACCCGGAAATAATGTGACGGATCGATTCACCCGGACGGTGGCATGCCCGACATATGTCAACCGTGCCATCCTTCACAATAAATTTCCGGTAGTTATTCGTCATCATAACTTCATCCATAATTGCACAAACAAAACCTTCGGTTTCTCCAAAGAGTTCCCCGGAACGTAGCCAGGCTACGGACGCTGCATGGTCTACATCAGGCCCATGCAGGGCACTGAAGTAGCGTCCGTGAAGCTCCTTACTCTGCCATACTTCCCTGCGGTCATTAGTGTCAAGCACTGCAGGTTTGCGCCAGTTCTCTTTAGCCAAGGAGAGCGGGGTGAGGGCCTTGTCCATCGCGACCACATCTCGATGCATCCCCACGTCGGCTTCTAGGAAATATTCCCTGAGACTGCATATCTCGCGATTGTGGAGTCTTGGCGTTTAAAAAGCCTCGACCTCCACAACTCCGCGGGATATACAGTCTCATAACCGAAGAACGTGGGTGATGCATTCGATATGCCGTCAACAATGTACGGACCTTCCTATCTAGTGCGTCTAGTTCTGTTTGAGTCCATTTGAGTACGCCGAAAGAGTACATCAAAACCGGCATGACCCAACCATTGAAGGCACGCACCTTATTTCCGCCTGATAAAAGACTATTAAATACTTTTCTCAGGCGGCCAAAGAAGCGCTCCTTCAACGATTGCTTCATGTCAACAGAATTGATGCCCAGCGCTTCCGACATACCCAAATACTTGTAGGTTTCGGTCTCTGAGAGGGATCTAAGATTTATGGAATCTGAGAGCTGAGTTCCCGCAGATTCCACAATCCCCCCTCGCTTTACATGCATGACCGCACATTTGTCCACACCAAATTCCATCCTGATGGCGCTACTGAAAGTTTCTGTTACCTTCAGTAGCTCCATCAGTTGCAAATTGTTGGGGGCAAAGAGTTTCAGGTCATCCATGTAAAGAAGGTGAGATATAACCTGACCACCTCTTCTCAACCGAAAGCCCAGACCTGAATCCTCCAGCAGCGTGCTTAGAGGATTCAAGGCTAAGCAGAACCAAAGCGGACTCAAACTATCGCCCTGAAAAATACCTCGCTCTATCCTTATCGGTTCGCTGTTCCCTTGGATATGCCGACATCCCGGATAGCGAAGAACTGTCCTCCATTGCCCCATACACGACATCAGGAAGGTGCGCAGTGTTGCATCAACTTTATACAATTCTAGCGCCCTCATGAGCCATGTATGTGGCACCGAGTCATAGGCCTTCTTATAATCTATCCAACATGTCGACAGATCCCTTCGGGAACGCCGAACCTGTTGGTTAATGGCCATATCAATGAGGAGCAGCTCCTTAGTACCGCGGGACCCGTTCCTACATCCATTCTGAGAAGCGGACATGATCGAATTATCATTAACGTGTTTGCAAATTTTAGCTCTCAAAATGGATGTAAGAACTTTATACATTGTCGGAAGACAAGTAATAGGCCTATAATTTTTGGGCTCCGCAGTACTACCTGATTTATGGAGCAGGTGGGTTATTCCAGTAGTCAGGAACTCGGGCAGCGACCCTGACTCTAAGGCTGACTGGAATAGGGCCGCCAAGCGAGCATGCGACCTCGCAAACCATTTAATCCAGAAGTTGTGCAGCCCGTCCGGCCCTGGAGATTTCCAGTTAGGCAACGGACGGACTGCACGAGCTACGTCTTGGGGGCTGATAGAGATTGCCCCCATTTCTGGTACTGGATCGCACACTCGCTCGACTTCTCGAATCCATTCACCCTCGGTATGGCTGACAGGCACCGACCAGATGTTGCGCCAAAACGCACACATGACGTCATCATCCGGTAGGCGCGTGTCGGCCACACCTTGGTCTGGTCGCTCCCAACTCCTATAAACCCACCTTTCATCTCTTTGGAATGTGCGATTCAGAGTGTATCGTTCAACCCGCCGCTTATACCTACGGATACGGTTTGCCCATGCATACACTTTCTGCTTTAGGAAGTCGATGCGTTCTGTGATACGGGACATATAGTCTCGAGGACTAATATCAGTCCCTGCAAATGCCCGCTTCACAAAACGCATCACTCGAGGGCGATTGTTGCCCTCCCTGAAGCAGATTAGTTTGCCGATGAGTGTTCTGGCCCCACTAATACGTCGCTCAATCCTGCATTGCCAAGCCGGTACGGCAGGTTTAGGTCGTGTAGCTCTGTCATCAGAAAATTTGACATGAGCTACACGACATGCCGCTACAGCCGCACAGTACAGGATCGAGTGAGCATCAGTGAGGTCTTCGCAGTTATCAAAATAGTTCGACAACTGCGAATCCAGAACAGCCACCAGCGCCCTATTTCTATTATGCATGGGCAAACGAGGTAAGCGTGGTCTAAGTTCAGGCGACATGTACCGATATTCTCCAATCGCACCTTCCAAAGCACTCCTGATTTCCTCACTGCACTGGGTACTTACATTAGTAGCCATGTCATTACTCACTTCGTCAGCGCGATTGAATAACTGACTAGACTGTGGTGGGACCACAGCCTGTGACGGAGGGACAATGACATGGCTACTCTGCATTTCAGTTCGCAAGCGATCAAGTACGGTATCGTCCAACATATGATTACGTTGGATGACCCGCACCTGATCCGATAATCGTTGCGCCGACACGTTGACAGCTGGCTCAAGCACCTGAAACAGAGAGAGCATCCGAACACGGTACGCGGTCAGGTTGTTTCCTCCCTCTGTAGCCCCATAGTATGAGCGCATGACATTTTCGTTGATGGTTCGCGTCCATCGCATGCGCTGCACACTTCCGCCGGGAGCTGGGACCCTATCAGAGGCCGGTGGGCCTCGAGGTCCTAAACCGTCCGGCGGCCGGCGTCCTCCCCGTCGACGAGCAGGTGGTGGCGTCGTGGGCGGAGAGAAGTACTCGTCGCTGTCGCTCGACGCAACTGCCACGGCCGGTGTCACAGCACTCACGGTGAAGCTGGGTTCCGGCGGCGGCGAGGCGGAGCGGGGCGACGAGTCCGGAGGCGGTAGGCGTGCACGAAGAGCAGCAGCTGATCTTGTGATCATAATACGTTTTACAATTCCCTCATTGTCATAATAGTTTCAGTAATATGTGACAGATGACAGTGTCTGTCTGGTTAGAATTTTCGTATTTCTTTTTGATATTTATCATTTTTCCAAATTGATGATTAATTTATGTAGTTTTATTTACAAAAAGTACACTGTGTAAAAATGGTATTGTTTCATGAAGCCAAAAACTGTTTCTTTGAATTTTTAAATATTTTTTTGTACAGAGAGAATGATTAGACGTATTGACACTTGGGGTTGCCAGCTTATATTTATTATTATTATTAATCATTTGCTGTATTTCATCCCCCCTGTTCTTCCTCAGGTGTGGTCCCTCCACGCCCTCTCAGTGCTAGCAGACGCCTCGGGCCCGATGTTCCGAGGCCACGTGGAGTCTACCCTCAACCTGGCTTTGAAGCTACTGTTCAGTGCGCCGCCTTTCCAAGAGGATCTGCATCGTAGCATTGGAAGATTGCTCTCAGCTTTGATTACTGTTGTTGGGCCGGAGTTGCAAGGTAAATTAACTAGAATATCATCTATTATATTATAAGTTTGACGTGTGTATCTGTGTGTCTGTCTGTAGCATCGTAGCTCCTGGCTGCAGGCTGCACCCCGCTCCCCCTAAAAGCTCGGGATTTTTTAAAATATATAACTTTTCTTGTTTTTGTTAATTAGCGAGAAGAGGCGCAACACCGAGAAAAGTACGAATGGAGAGGAACGAATGGGAGGAGACCTATGCCTAAGAGTGGGACAATCAAGGCTACGAAAAAAAAACCCCCAACAGAAAAAACCTTCTAAAAATTAAAATAAATTAGTCCAAGCGTCGTAGCGTCGGGGGTCCGCTTTGTTTTGTGCTTGTGCTAAGCGGTCAACTTAGCGGTCAGTCACTTGACAATCTGTCGTCACTGCAAAAAAATGTCGTGGACCGCAGGTAATCGCGCCGTCCTCGCCTTTTTATGACCATTTAAATACACAAGCCACGGCGCTTTAAACGACACGATAATTTGTCGTCACGATATAGTAGGCACGCGACCTAAAGGGTATGTACCTAAGTCTTTTTGTCAAAGTTATCAGCGTATTTTCTCCCGTACAGTGGTAGCAGTAGGGCGGTTCGTATGCGCGTGCGCAGCGCTGGGCGAGTTCGGCGCAGGCGCGCGGTCCGAAGCGCTGGGTTGCCTGCAGCAGCTGCAGATGTTCGCGCCCGATCACATCAACCTGCACACGCTTGTGCCGCATCTCTGTGTGAGTATAACGACGAAAGAAGACGATAAAGTTAGAAACTTACACCCGTGTACGTAAACAAGTCAAAGTGATTACTTGAGTAAAGGTAATTATTTATTTATTTATTTAACACTTCAAGCACATAGTACAGAGGCGGACTTAATGCCATAGGCATTTTCTTCCAGTCAACCTTTGGGTGATTCAGAGACAAGCAGTGGTAGGTGTATATCTATAAAATATTATTTAAATAATACTAAAACAAACTACAAATATATATAAAAAACTATAAATATATATCAAAATACAACAAATATATTTATCACAAACTAATAAAAAAAGGACAAACAATGGGGAAAATACTAACATTGTGACGATACTGCTAGCTTTTTCCGAATGAACTCTCGAACTTTAATTTTAAAAGATAGGCGATTCGTAGCCATTCTGATTTCCTGGGGAAGCGCGTTCCACAGAGAAATAGATTGGACAAAGAATTATCGGTGAATGTAATCAGTGCGGTGAGAGGGACATTCATCATCATCATTCATCATTTCAGCCTAAATGACGTCCACTGCTGGACATAGGCCTCCCCCAAGTGTCGCCACATTGAGATTTTGGGGGGTTTTGCCATAATCGCCACGCTTGGCAGGCGGGTTGGCGATCGCAGTACGGTTGTTACAAAAGCACAGAGTACGCTGCTGCCCATTCTCTGGCAAGTCCCTTAGTCGCCTCTTACGACACCCACGGGAAGATATGGGATGGTGCTATTCTTTATGTCCGACACCATACAGAACCGTCCGACACCATACAGAACAAGAAGAGAGGGACATTATGTACTTAAAATAAGATTTTATTCTGTAGTTTAGTAATTGCTTGTAGCTAGAACTGTTGAAAGTTAGAATTCTTAGCTTTGCTTTTCTTGACGGTTCTTACGTCGTTCTAATTCTTGGCTATTGCATAAAAATGGTTTCATGAGTCATTACCAGAGTTCGGAATAAGTAGAGTATATTTAACTAAAGTTCGAGGAAAGAAGTAACATTAGAGTTGATAATACCTCGTCTAAATCTGGAAGCATAAAAACGACAATTAAACCCTGGGATTAGAAAAACAGGAACTGGACTTTGAGTATAGTTATAAATTATTGATTTGAAGAATCATATCCCTATTTTTTAGGGTTCCATACTAAATTGTGTCAGATTCAAATGTTTTGTTTTAAATAGGCAAATTAAAACTAAGTTGGCTTTGTTTACGTGGATATCAGATGAATGTTAGGTTATGCCTTAACTGTTGAGTCCCTTTTTACAACATAATTATAAACAACATAATAAAAAATTTAAATGTTGTTTACCTAACAGGACAACTTTCAAGATTTATTTTTTTATGTAAAACAAAGCTCTTAAATTTAACAGTTTTAGTACGGAACTCTAAAAACATAATAAAATTATTCAATATAATTATTTAGTTCAAATGTATTGAAAGTGCAATAAGTAATTAGCAATTTCTTAAATCCCGGAATTGAATCGTCATGTTAATGATTTTGGGATTTTAGACGTGATATTATCAACTCCATGTTCTTTTACTTCCTTCCTCGAACTTTAGGTAAATATACTCTACCTATTCCGATCTCTGGTAATTACTCAAACTCAAGTTATTACTTTAATTAACTTTACTATAGATACAAGTGTTTGCGGCTCTGTGAGAAGACAGAGCTAAAGGATTAACTTAAGGTGGAAGCAACAGAGAACACCCCAAAAATTTCAAATTTGCTTACGTTTATTTCAATTTGCACGGCAGTGTCAGGTTGTATATTGATTAAAATGTGAATTGTGGCCGTAACAAATATGGCTTTAACAAATTATACTTATTAAAAACATCAATAAAACCTCTTTAAGTTCATTGAATCCCATTAAATCACTATTTCATGAAAAAGTCATTCAAAAAAGGAAGGACGGAATTAAGTTAGATAAATTGCCAATTATGTCTCTGTAAGAGTAATAAAAATAATACATTATTGTGTTTTCAGCGCGATCTATCAAGTTCAGAGCTGACAGTTCGTCGCGCCGCCCTCTGCTGTCTCCGTCAACTGTCGC
This sequence comes from Cerastis rubricosa, assembly GCA_949152445.1. Classification (NCBI taxonomy): domain Eukaryota; kingdom Metazoa; phylum Arthropoda; class Insecta; order Lepidoptera; family Noctuidae; genus Cerastis; species Cerastis rubricosa. The sequence continues at coordinate 11,555,982 of OX424547.1, forward strand.
AGAAGGAAGCTGCCGAAGTGTGCAAATACGCGCTTTTGGCTAAAGATCATGTACCTGCTAAGCCTTATTGTGGTACGCTTCATACCTGTTAATAAATTATTTTTAGGAGCATGTGAGGAAAGTTTTGAGTGTGAATATGGATGGCTATAAGAATAGAGGAAGACCAAAGAAACGATGGATGGACTGAGTGACGGATGATATTGCCAGAACTTAGGTGACTGCTAGATGCCGAGTAGTATGGAAGAAGAAGACATGCTGCGCTGACCCCAAATAAATTGAGGCAAGAGAAGGATGACGAATGAATAAGTTATTTTTGAACATATTTGTATTAAAAATATCTTAGAAAGCTTAGCAGATTTTTTTTTGTAGATTTCAGGATTCTTACCTCTCAGAACAAAATCTATTCTTGTCAAAGTGAAACTGTGCATATCATTCGACCAGAAGCTATTGGCTGGTATTGCAACTCATTACGCTTTCGTATAGTAGTAATACCGGCTACCATCTTGATGTGTTGAAAGTATCATATACCTAGTAACTGAAATAAAATGAAATAAATTTATTTGCTAAAATATAGGTACACAATAACATGGTAAAATAATTCTTATAAGACTCACTATATCCGGCTTATCAGTGGTGCAAATATTTCGAGGAAAGATGATGCGTAGAGGTGTGGTTTTCAACACGTATGAAACGGGAATTGCCCTTCTTTAAGAAGTATATTTATAGGATCACTTTGTTGTCCATCCGTCTGCCCGTCTGTCTGTCTGTCAAGACCCTTTTTCTCAGGAACGCGTGGAGGTATCAAGCTGGAATTTTTATCAAATACTCAGGTCTACTGTCCCTTGGACCTGTGAAAAATCAAAAGAAACAATTGTTTATGCTGCAAATTTCCCTAAAATTTTCGACACTAGCAAGGGAATCAAAAGTATCTACAGAGTACTTCCCGTGAACTCAGAATCTTGAAATTTGGTATGAAGCAACGTCTTATAGTACAGATAAAGAAAAAATTGCGATAACCGTAAATTTTTAGTTAGGTACATCATACAATAAAAATATTTTAAATAATTTTTGTACGGAACCCTCGGTGCGCGAGTCCGACTCGCGCTTGGCCGGTTTTTTTCAGTCGCGTTACATCTGAATACTGTCATTATAATTTTAAATAATTTCTCATACGTTTTCTAATGTTTGTATCTCCATTCACAGGTGTTGTAATCACAGAGACCGGTCTCCCCGGAGCTCTGTTCGCGTTCTTGGACAGTGAACGAGACCCCACCGCGTTGTCGTATGCGCGCGATACATTGACTTGTTGCTTACTGGCCGCAGCGACGCATCGCAGTGTGAGGGACTGGCTGGCACTGGCTAAGAGAGTCCTCACTATCAGATTAGGTAATATATTCTGGAACATAATTATAAAATGGGTGTAAAAAAAACCCTTAACGAAGACGAAAGGCACTTCGTCTCCCCGTCATTGCGAACATTTTTTTTTTCAATCAAATCAAAGCAATCGGAATTGGATCAGCCCAAAATTTGGCGACGAGTTTGCCACTTTCAGTATTGTCCATCGGCAAAGTGTCAAAATTTTTAGTGCCATTAATGTGGTGTTCACTAGTGACACTAGTTAGGGTTTAGAATAAAACCACCAAATTATCAGTAAATAGATGAATGACTTTAAGGGTACGTGCTCGCACTGCCAAGGATTAAGGTACACACAAACGTTCAATATAAATTTTAACCATGTGTTGAAGGCCAATTTGCTTATGTTTGCAGAAGACAGCAACAATCCAGAGACGGACTTCGACGCTGAAGGAGATGATGACCAAGCCGAGTTTCACGCAGAATCTGACACGACTACACATCCTGCTGTCCAGTCAAGATGGCCGACAAGGGTAGGATACATACATATATAATATCAAGCCTGTAATCCCCGAAGAGTTAGGCAGAGGGAGACATTTCGCCAGCTATGTTTAAGGCCCATGTAAAAAGGGGTGAGCCTATTGTCATCAACCGGCCATATGCTGAGATATTCCTGACGGAAAAAACCCAATAACACCTTGCCCGCCTGGGGAATCGAACCCAGGACCTCATGGTCAGCAGTCGCGTTTGCGGCTACTAGACCAATGAGGCGAAGGGTGGATAATTAAATAAATTATGTACGAAATAAATCGATAAAATTAGTTAATCGTCATCATCTGCCTAGCCTTTTCCCAAACTATCTTGGGGTCGGCTTCCGGTCTAACCGGATGCAGCTGAGTATCAGTATTTTACATGAAGCGACTGCCTATCTGACCTCCTCAACCCAGTAACTGAGTAATACGATACCCCTTGGTAAGACTGGATGTCAGACTTTTAGCTTCTGACTACTCGTAACGACTGTCAAAGATCTACAAATGACAGCCGGGACCAACGGCTTAACGTGCTTTCCGAGGCACGGAGGAAACTCGATATGTAATTATGGTCACCCATCTACAGACCAACCTCGGCAAGCACGGCTTAACCTTAAAGATCGACCTGGGCGGCTGTTATTATTTAGCCACGAGCTCCGCCTAGATAAGATTAGTTAATCGTGAGACGCAAGAATATGCGTGACGCATATTACTTTCGGAAGCATTGGCACAATTAAACCCTGATTTTTTCCAGATATGGTAAAAGTTCCCTAAAAGTTGTTCTTTGCTTTAACCTCACACAAATGTAGGTTCGGCACTGACAATTACTAGGAATACCTCATAACACTGACATGCTCTACAGATGCGCTTGTAACCGAAACTGACCCCTTCTATAATACTTCTTTTACATAGGTGTTCGCAATGGAGTGCATACAGAAGATAATGGGTGCGTGCGATGCGACGGGCGACAACGCACACTTCGACCTCGTCAAAGCCAAGGAGAAGCTACAGAATAATCCAGAGGGTATGTACAGGAGACTGTTTTAACTGTGTCTTTTAAGTTACACAAACAACCCCAAACGCTCCCACTTACAACCGCGCATATTCTAGTAATATCATCTGCCTTGCCTTTTCCCCACTATGTTGGGGTCGGCTTCTAGTCTTACCGGATGCAGCTAAACACCAGTATTTACCAGTAACCACCAGTATTTTACATAGAGCGACTGCCTATCTGACTTAACCGCCCGCACATACTCAAAAATTCCTACAACACATCATCAATTCATGCACACACCCCTTTTTAAACACCCTTTTGCATCCAAAACTCAAAGTTTCACTCATACCCCTACATGGGCACACTAACACCGCTGATGAATGGAGAAGGAGAGGAAGACCAAGGAAATAATGAATGAATTATGTTCGAAATGATATGAAAGTGACGGTTAGCAAAGGAGAATGGAAGAAAAAAACGTGTTGCCGACCCCAAATAACATGGAACAAGGGTAGGAAGATGGTGATGAACAGGCGGTCGTAATTAGGTAGAGCTATTTTTGTACTTGCATCGAAATGTTGATATTAATATGGATCTTCCCTTGCGTGTGCGTATTGGAATTTTGCAACTTCGGACATCCGATGTCGGATGGTTTAAATTGTGTAAAAGTAAATAACTTTTTTATTTAATAAATCACGGGATTTTTCTGCTCTTTAAAATTAATCTCGGTATTTGAGGCATATCCTCTTTATTCTTTCGCTGTATGAAATCAGTGTAAGTACACAAATAACTCTACCTAATTCCGACCTCTGGTGATGACAGTACTTGTGTAAACATAAACTTTTTTTTAAACTCATCAATAACCTTCCTCTTTCAGGTGACTACCTATCCCTCCACTTATCAGACCTCGTACGCATGGCATTCGTGGGAGCCACGGGCGAATCCGACGCACTGCGACTGTGTGGTCTCAACACCTTGCAGATGATCATCCAGCAGTTCGCTAGAGCGCCCGAACCAGACTTCCCTGGACATTTGCTCTTGGAACAGTACCAGGCACAGGTTTGTACCTACTATAATTTAACAGTCAGTTTATGATACAGGAAACAGAACATGACGCAATTTGAAAATTATAAACACTTGGTGACTTTGTAATCGACTTCTAAATTACCCTCCTTTTGGGCTTCGCCGCAGTCGAGTAAAAAAGAGGTGGGGTAATTATATTCGAACAGCATCTTTTTTTTAATGTACTCTTATTTCTCCGTGTTTACCGGGCGATTTAAGTTTTTTTTTATTTGATTGAAAAAGCTTGCGCAATGCATAATTAGTTTTATTTTCTTCGCTAAGATACTTTATGAATTATGAGTTATCCTATATATAATACTGTGAATTTTTTCTTCTTCGTTTATGTGGATTATGTGCTAATAACTTCAAGTTGTAGTAAAAGTGCGTAGTGTTACGTTTATACTTGACAAGAATTTGTGTTATCTAAGGGCCGATTTTTCAATCCTCAGTTAAGTCGTCCAATAACTATCTAGCGTTTAAAATTATCTGTCTGTTTATCAAGCGAATAAATATTTTCAATTTTTCAATAGCATATTATCTATAGAATAGCTATCAGTGGTTTATACTAGCCAACTTCACACTATTGAAGTGCAAGCGAGAAGCACAGATACAGTATTCAACGTGTTAGATAAGAAAAGCAACAAAACGTGTATTTAACACATGGGACTACTAGAAACAATGGTTCGGCAAATTTTATTATTGTTATATAAAAAATGGCAGTTGCATAGAATCGTGGAGAGTACTTGAGTAGTAAGTTATTATGTTGATGTGTAGAAATTGTAAGAAAATTTATATCTGATTTCATTATTGTAAGCAATTGTTCCTAACATTTGTGTTAAAACATTTCTGTTTCGTGTAAATCAATCAATGAAAGTAGTTTCAAGAAAGAAAGTGGTATCATTTTCAAGCATCTACTCCGAAATTCATTGTCGTCCCGTGAGTTAAAATTATTCGCTCGTAAAAGTCAGTGTTTTCTTCAGGTGGTTAAATAATTAAAGATTTCACTTTCTTCCTCGATTTCAAAGTCGTAAATTGTTTCAAACACATCCATCATAAATTCATAACAAATCACAGTACCTATGTCGTGTTACCAAAACGCACAAAACTAATGAAACTGTCAAACATAACCCAAAACATCATACTTATTGGGGAGATAAAACCATAACTGACCCATAATGTAGCAGTTAACTATATTCCTCCGTTAGAGGCTTTATTCGACAGTTAACTACTATCTGACCATTGAAAAACCCAGAATATTACTATTCAACGAATAAAGTCTATCTGGTTGTTTATCTGACGATTGAAAAATCGGCCCTAACACACACAACAACTAAAAAGGGTAAAATAAAAATTGTTTTGATAAAAAAACGACTTCCCAAAAAAAACAGTCAAAGATCGGTGACTTTGTTTGTTTCTTTGACTTAATAAAGTCACATATTTCTTCTTTCAAGTTTTTGCCAAAAGTTCTCCTAATAAATGTTCCATTGAATACAGGTCGGTGCGGCGGTACGTCCCGCTTTCGCAGGCGACACAGCGTCTCATGTGACGGCGGCCGCATGCGATGTGTGCTCAGCGTGGATCGGCTGCGGGGTCGCTAGAGATATCAATGATCTTAGAAGGTGAGCACTATTGTCTGAACCTATAATAGTGTTTAGACAGAAAGAGCCATTTCAGACGTTTGTCCGTACTTATTTAGAGTAACCGTACTCGGTCACACACACAAACTGCACAGCATCATGCTGAATGGTAACCTGCATGTCGCAGTCACGACGTGCAAGCTTTCAACCTTTTTTTTGTTCCGTCCTGTTGTACTTATAAATATTTGTTATGCGTTTATGTTTATTTATATTTTTGAGGTCATGTCGCTGCGACAAATACAAAAAAAGTGCGTGGAGTCCCTCCGCGCGGGAGAAGTGAAACTTAACGCAACAGTGCTTTCTATTCCCCCTCCATGGTAGCGTTAAACGTTTAACGCAACCTTGTTGGAAGTCGCATAAGAAGTTTCATTTCAATATTTTCTTTTATGTTTCTTTCTGTCTGTTACATGACCTGAGTTAGGACAAACAGGATACTTTTAATCTTGGTAGAACGTTCCTCTTGAATAATATCCGAACTCCAAAACTATTAGATATGTGGTTAAACATAAATTAAACATATCATTTTGATTTCAGAGTCCACCAACTACTAGTCTCCAGTTTGGATAAATTAAATACTAAAGGCAACACCACGTTAATTTACAACGAAAGTATGGCAACATTGGAGAAGCTGTCTATTTTGAAAGCGTGGGCTGGGGTAAGTTAACTAAGTTAGTTATAAATAAGTTATTTAGTTATACATAATGGGCGTAAAACCCATAGCGAAGCCGAAGGGCATTTGTTCTTCCTATTATGGTGTTAATTTTTTTTGTTATGGACCATACTTGGGCACCTTCTAATTACGGAGGTATCCCAATACTTCAAACTTTAAACTTTTCACATCTTTTTTTTACTTTTTCACAACATTTTTTTTAAAGTACAAGTTTTTCTTGTTATAACTTTAGTTTAAATACTTCCATGAACCCTGTACTATTCAATGTATCCATCAGCACAATGTTTTAAGTGCGTGATATTGAGTCCTACCTTAAAACGAAAATTCAGAATAATCTGCGGGCAAAAGCTTGTATAAAATAACCGTAAAAAGGCGGATTCAATGCCTTAGGCATTCTCTATCAGTCTAGTCTAGACACTCGTCTAAACCATAGTGTGGCCCCAGGGTGATCTATCAGTGTGGTTGGACTACCTTACGGTGATGTGGTGGACTGGTAGGTAGGTAGGTAGGTCGGTAGGTTATTATTTCTTCCACATACTCTAAGTTCCCATAATTCCTTCAGGTCTACATAGTAGCAATGGTAAGCAACGGCAGCGCCCCGGGCAGCTACGTCAAACAACTCGACACGAAGCCCTTCAACAACCGCGCCGAACTCGCCAAGTGGCGCAACCAGTTGCTACAAAACAACAACCAGATCGACAACGCGGATCCCCAGACACCTGAAGATGAGGAGTATGGGGAGTTTGAGAGTAAAGGGGAGAGTTTGTTGAAACTGGTCGAACCTGAGTTGGAGAGTTTGGGAGAGAACTGGATTGCGGCGTTGAAGGATCATGCGCTTTTGAGTTTGCCGCCTGGTATGTGCTTTTTGTTACTTTATATCTTGGGATAATCTGGCTCTACCAGATTATAAATTGTTTTTTATTCGTACCCTTCTCTGTCTGACTCCTGGGCAAAGTATCTAATCATGTTTTTTTGGAGGGAGGTCCTCCAAAAAGCGTGGTAAGTATTTTGCGAATAAGTTAATTCGGATCCAGAGTTGAAGAAACAGGTTGTGAGCCATGAAACATTACTTAAAAATATAAGTTACTCTTACAACTTCTATGCACTGTTGAGACATTTAAATCTTCTATCGAAAATTGAAATTCTAAACGGAAACGCGTTTTGAATGAGTTTGTATATGAGAAACGAAAACGCCGAAGAATGCGACTGGCTGTTGATATAATCCATTCAATCTACTACTACTACTTTCATACAAACCTACCAGCTTGTCTTGCCATTATAACTTACTACTTTTCATGATGTTAGGGTTGAACGGTCTGCTTGCCTTATGGGCTTGCCGCAATGTTGGCCGCTAAGCACGTCACTCAATCACATTACTTGACGTGCGTAATGGGGGTACGCGAGTTTTAAGACAGTTTCGTTAAAATAGATGCTAATCATACATATTGTCCACAGAGTTCGCATCTCAACTCCCTCACGGCGGCGGCGCGTTCTACTCGGCGGAAACTGCGGAGGCATCCCGCCAACACTACGCGCGCGCCTGGCCCTCGCTACTGTATGCCGCTTCGTTGAGGTTTAACGCTAACATCGCACAGCCACAAACGGACAATGCTGCGGGTATGTACATCCTTTTTTCGTTACTTAAGTAACGATTATGGGCCGGAATTGGAAACTCAAAAATCATGTTGAGAGTTTTTGAGTAACCGATTCGTAATGTTCCTTGCGTTTTAACAGCTAGGGCTTATTATCCGACTGAGTAGGATAATGTGTTTATCAGTATATACAATATGTATGTTTGTTCTTTTGTGAAACTCTAGAGACTCAACTCAAATTCAAAGCATTCATTTCAATTAGATCATTACAGGCACTTTTGAAAGTCAAAGCACAAAAAAAAAAGAACGTGAAGCTACAGTCCCAGTCACAAGACATAATAACTTGTGAAACTACTGTAGTTGCCCATTCCAAAGCGTAGATCTCTATGGAGAAGAATGGTCAAGAAACTCCATGGACACTCTTTTAAATCAAAAATATGTTACAAAATCTTGGTTACATCAATCGTGTTGAGAATTACTAGTATGTGAGAACGATGTAGAAATACGGGCAAGTTAAGAGCGTCCAGAGTAAAAGACGAAATCAATAATTCGAAAATAGATTTAAAAATAAAATAATTAAAATAAACCGTGGCAGTTTAGAGATGACCAGTCACAACTGATAGCTCCAACAGACTAAACGGCTGTGTCGATTTTGATGATTCTTACGTCAATCGATTTGTCTTAATCTTGCGAGTGTCACCAAGTTCATGACAGTAATTAAATTTTAATATGGCGACATCCAGACGTATGAAGAAAAATAAAAAGTAATTATAAAAACTAAGAACCCGAGAAAAACAAGCTCATTTGGAAGTAGGCGGGGCCCATTGAAATATTATATTATTAAAACAAGGAATTTGTTATAAAGTTTTTTTAATAAGGCTTATTTTTGCTTCCCAAAATTGTAAACGTGGTTTATTTTAGATAAATCAGAAGGTGCGTTGGACAACAGATCAACGAAGACTGAAAATGGAAACTTCGAATTTTTCGAACCTGTCGACGAAAGATTCCATCTATTGTTTGGTAAGATCTTCCTTTCCTACTAAGCATGAAAAATAATGCAGTAAATATCTTCACTGTTAAAAATTTTCAGGGAATTTTACATAATTTTAGGGCAACTTTCGTTGCCCTAACATTTCTGTATTTTTCCATAATTATGTAATTTTACAAGGCGTATGTAATTTTACATATCGACCTGATTTCATTATTATGTAATTTTACATTTATGTAATTTTACATAATCAAACTAATTGACGGTTATGTAAAATTACATTTATGTAATTTTACATAATCTTTAAAATCTTACTTCTGTAATTTTACATAATCTGTAAAATCTCACTTCTGTAATTTTACATAATCTGTAAAATTTCATGTATGTAATTTTACATATCCGTAAATTTTCAATTATGTATTTTTACATTTTTTTCAGTAATATTACTGAGTAATTATGTGTTTTGTTACAAATTTCGAATGTAAAAATACATAAAGTTTGTGTATTATTCATGAAATTTTATGTATATTTACATTTTATTCAATAATTTTACCGAATGATTATGTATTTTGTTACAGATTTCGCCTGTAAAATTACACAAACATTCTGTATTATTCATGTTTTTTTTAGTATTTTTACTTTTTATTCGGTAATATTACACAATCATTATGTATTTTGTTACAGATTTCGTATGTAAAAATACATAAAGTTTTTGCATTATTAATGATATTTTATGTATACTTCCATTATATTCGGTAATATTACACAATTATTGTGTGTTTTGTTACAGATTTCTTATGTAAAAATACATAAAAGTTTGTGTATTATTAATTATATTTTATGTACATGTACACTGTATTCGGTAATATTACAGAATTATTATGTGTTTAATTACAGATTTCGTATGTGAATTTACCACAAAATTTATGTGTTTTTACATAAGAAAACTGTGATTTTAAATATGGGCACGGTAAAATTACTTGTTGTTTGTGTATTATTACCTGTAAAATTAGGTAAGATTACATGTTATTATGGGATATTTTTCTGTAAAATTCAATATTAATTCTGCACATTTACATGCTTTCGGTAATTCTCCGGATTTAGTTATTAGCCATAGTTTTTCTTATGTATTTTAATTAATGCAGCCGTATTAATGAAGACATGAAAAAATCACTTGGAAATAAGTCAATAACCGATCTAATGTATATACACTGGCTGCACCTGTATTAGTAACAATCCACCCAATATTACATTTATTAGGGGTAATATATTCATCATTAAATGGTGTGACCTCAAAGCAAATTAAAAACCCAAAACTTAATTGTTATTAAATAATTTGCCTACACTGCACACATTTCACAAATACTATATTACTCCTGTAATATTAGGCGCACAGTTATATTATTCAGATGTGACGAGAGATTATACCCAGATCGGTTAGACTGATGTTTCCTTATGATTTCCACACAAGTATTTTGATTAATACGACTTCATTTATTAAAATACATAAGAAAAAAACAAACAACTTGCCAATAGCAAAATCCTGAGAATTATCGATAGCATGTAAATGTACAAGATTTGTATTGAATTCTTTAGATAACATTATCGCCTAATTACATGTAAAATGAACTAATTTTATAAGTCATAATATACAAACAACAAGCAGTTTACAGTTTGGAGGTTATATAATAAAAAAAAACAAATTCAAAAAAACAACAATTTATTGATTTTCGTACAGGTAAAGGATATGCTTAAATGAATAATTAAATGCTTAGCTTATACCTTCTTTTGAAGTGACTTCTTATACTTATAATCACAAGGATTTACTTAGATGAATCACAAGTTGAATTGTACATGAACAAGACCTATGCACAGTAGTAATAGTATAATGTGAAGTTTACTCATTAATGACAACAAACTTTATTCGGCGTGCGTCTTAAAAACATACCTTTGTATAAATTCTAATGTGTTTTGATAACAGGATATTCCATATTATTCAAATTGAAGTAAGCCGCCATCAATAGTTGTAACGACGTAGACAGACTCGCAGTTTCGCTAACAATCGTTTTTTCTACCAGCAAGTAATATATGTTTTCATTATCTGTAGGCAAAAAACAGAATGGTTAAAACAGGCAATATAGGCTCCCAAAATTTATAATAACGTATTTTAAAAACCGGGACCTCCTTCGATCAATAATAGAACTAGATTAAGGATCAGGAACAAAAATGAATCGCTAAAGTGTCCACGTTTGCACACACGTAAACATCTATATTTCATAGAAAAAAGTTTAATAATATTAACAACTTCAGTTTATTATAAACCTTAACACTCTCACATAAAGTTTAATAACAATTGCAAAAGATATTTATTTAAGTCCTTTCATCGGAGAAACCTAAAAGGCAATAAATTTAAAATGTCGCTTGAAAATAAAAAGCCATGAGTACAAAAATATTTATTGTAAAATATGTCTTAAAATCTAAGTGACAAGGTTAAAAACATTACGTTGACAATTTCGTGCTTACACTAATTTAGAACTAGACGTAGTTCTTGGTATTACATTTCAATGCTCAGAACACAGTAAGTATTGAAAGACGTAGAGTTGCAGAATATATTTTTTTTAGGCCAAGGCTCGTTTTTTATGGTGGCAAATATTTTGTAAAAAGTAGTAGATTAAGTAGTAGGTACTATTTTTAACCGACTTTAAAAATAGGAGGTTCTCCATTCGACTATATTTTGTTTGTTTGTCTACCTATTTCTCCACCAATAATTGTAAACCGATGTTTAAAATTCTGTTTTTTATTCGAAAGCATATACTCTTGTGGTGGTCCCGTTGTCACCAAGTCCTAGAGAAATCAAGGGCAACCCTCAAATCATATACGTGCAAACAATATTTTTCATGATCTAACGAGGCTCTTCACGTATTCCTGTGGTATCTTCAAAACTTAAACTTGTTGAACTGTAAAGAAACATGCGCGGTTTATTGAAAACAGTTTTAAAGTATTTCATGAAAATACCTACAGGTATAGTTTTCTTCCGATAAAGATTTTTGTAATCTACGCCTTTGCGTGTTTCCAGTTATGTCCAAACTATCAAAATAAATTGAACATATTCTCGAATATTTATAAGGTTTATGTATTCTGCACATCGAAATGGTTCGCTAGAAAATCTACAAACAAAAATAATATTATATAAAATAACAACACTACTCCATGTATTGCCGGTTCCAAAACAGTCGATGTTTGTAACAATAGTTGGTGCGTTGTTGCAAACATTGGCCAAATATCAAAATATTAGCTAATTGAATTATTTTTACTATTTATCCTGTTTTTATTTCACGAAAAAACACTTTAATAATATATACTTACCGAAATAAAAAAAACCTTCCAAAATCGGGGTGTTACGGTAGTTATTTTCACAGTTTTAAAACGCGCACTACGGCATCTCGACGTCTTAACGTTGGCTATGCTTGGACAATACTAATTTGAAATAAGACCACAAAAGTATTTGTGGTCTTATTTTTCGTGCCGTTTTTGAAGCGCTCATCGGGAATCTAGTACTATTATTGATCGAAGGGGACCTCACAAACTGATCACTAGACTAGATAATTAAAATAATAAAATATTACCGGTAATGGTTATACATGCATTTCAGTCTCAATTTAAATGTATCATAAAGATTAATTATAAATTATACGAAACATACAGTGTTATGTTTCGCAGATAAGGCATTTTATCATTGTAATAAAAATAAAAATTAAGTCTTACCTAAAAATACAATGTTAGGCGCAGCTGCTTTGGATAGTTCTGTTGCAACTTGAACCCTAGTTAATGGTTCCTGAAAAAGTAAAAGTTAATAAGATTAGTAAATGGAACTACTATGTTTGGCATGGATCCACCATCTGGAAGATTTTTTCAAAAGTGTATCTAAGAGGAATAATTCGATAATGAAACTTTGCACATACAATGACATGATATATATAGGTCTATAATTAGTTTATATTGCTCCAGTTAATAGAACAAAAGAAATAGAGCAAAAACATAATATTATGTATGAAAAACTTAAACTTGCTGTATTTTTTCAACTATGGGAAGTTACTTAAACTACTTACAGACATAGATATACCTTATCCTATTGTAAGTACAAAGTTTAAGAGCAAACTAGCAACTCGTTTTAAAATGAGAGTTTAACTAAGTTTGTATGGAGAACCGAGCTTACCGAGAACCCTTAGAGCAATCTGTGTAGTAAAAATCAGCTAAACTTATTGATAATGGTTAATAACCTTTACATGAAACCATGAAATTCAAACGTTGTTACCGATCACTAATAATATGTTTAACAAATTTCTGTACGTAGTTGTGACTTTTCAAGTTAGCGCTATGTGGTACAATGGTAATTAAATGTATGCTTAATACTTCCATTCAGGTATATCAAGTTTGTATGTATTTAAATAGATGTATATCTGCACAAATACATTTAATTATGTGACAGAAAATAGTATATACAATCTACCTATCTAATTGGATACTGTTTAGCAAAAATTTTGCAATACTTATGTCAACTGTAACCATCTAATTTTTTAATTGACGTCATAATGCACCAAATGTGGTTTGTCAGCACATTATTGCTTATCAGTATCCAATTATAGTGTACTCTACAATCTATTTAAACTAGAAAGATTTCATTACCAAAAGTCAAAATTAATTTAGATTTACCTGATTGTATTACATTTTCCACAGTTAGTTCCAATATTGGCACAGCTTTCTTTACTTTTTGGTCTGCCAACCAAATTTTCACGACGGGCATGTTTTACTGTGAAAGAATAACAAAATTTATTAGCGTTATTGACTAAGTATTTGCGTAGCAGTTTTAATAAAAAAATGTCATCGCTTTTAGCGTAAGGCACGTCTGTCGTTTCATGAAACAATTGTTTGCCCGCCACAACCAAACGTTTTTGAAAATGGAACACACAACGAATCGGTTAAGTTATTAACCAACAAAAATCAAATTACGGCTTGGACTATTTTAAACTACGATGTACATAACTAGTACGCGGGTAAGTACTTACGTTTATTTAATGGCAAACGACTTCAACAAGATCATTCGTCCACCCTGGATGTGAACTGAACGTGAATCAACTGCAAGCTGCTTCCACAATCCACAAGTTCTTTCTAAAACAATCATATTACGTAACGCTTTACGGTCTAATGCAGATTTCACTAGATTTTTGATGCAAGAAACTAAAAGTATATCTATTACTCACCATAATAGTACTAGGTACGGTGTGGTGTGAGCACAAACACTGCAGGTTAAAACTTGTTCATGTTCAAGGTTCTTGGCACTGGGGCGGAAAGTAGTCTCAACACGTGGCAGCGTGGGGTCTAGGTACCCACCCACGTACCACGTGTGGATGAGAGGCACAGACGGCAGTGGCGGCCGCGTGGACAGTGCGCGTGTCAGCCTCGCTCGCCGGCAGGTAGGCATAGTAGCCCTAAACTTGGAGTGTAATCCAAGACTGGAACCCTGGAATCAGCGCGTGGCGGGTGCATCCGTAAGCGTTGTGCCAGAACACAGCAAGCCTCCGTCGATGGGTGCGTCTCCCAGCCGTAAGCCCAAAGCAAGGTGGATGGAGGAAGACTTCCCGTCGTGGCGGCTTACAATTAGAGGTTATGCTCGCACATGCCCACAGGCTTCTCAAAGGTTCCTCGCCGCGTAGTCAAGCGATTTAAGCGAGCAGCTGGCGATGCGCGGCGGGGCAAGCATGGTGCAGGGCGAAGCATGTGAGCGCATTCACAGTGAGGAGCAAGGTGGCAGGTGAAGTGGCAAGGGCCAACTATGTACATAGTCTTTCTCGACAGTCATAGCGAGGCTGCCGAGAAGTTTAAATGGCTGCCGGACTGCGCCGACAGAAAACATAGGTAACGAATGTGATCCATCAGGAACCAAATAAGAATTACAATCACACTGAGCTCTTACCCGTTTTTAGTAGCCTCAGCCTGGGATGGAGTTGAGAAAAAAGCCGCGCCCGCGCCCACGGAATGACCTGCGTCGGTTTATTTATGACGTGCAGTGTTGCCAACAGAGAAACAAACTCTCCACCAGATTCAACTTCTAAAAAGCCACCAGAAAACCACGAACAAAATTCGGATTTACTCCAAAAATTTGGAAAAATCGCTTAATTTCCACTAAACAAATTTTTGGTTTTTATGAAAGAAAACAGTAAGTAGCTGTATTACTAAAAAACCGTTCTTTATTATTACGTAATAAAATATTTAAAATCAGTAAATCAACAAACAATATTGTTAGTAAATAATCAACAAGTCAAGATGAGGAACATAAAAATTATTTGATAACAACAATAACTATAAAAATAAAGTGATATTCTAAAAATCCAAAAATGATTTTTTGCCTTCCACACCCGTCTGTTTCACGTTTATATGATTGTTTGGTCCCAATTTGTTTTATAACTTTTATTGTAATTTCATAATCTTTGCAGCATTTTCCTTCCAATCTTAAACCACAGCGTATTCTTAATATAGCAGTTAAAATATTCAACTTCATTCTGTTCCTCTGCTTGTTTTTTATAACATTCATACAGCTAAATTGCCTCTCAAAATCGGCATTAGAATGAAGCAGTATTAAGAGAGTAAGCTCAAAAGTTGCTAATTCCTCAAATCTAGATTCCCCTTGAGCATCTTTGAAATGCAATATTTCATTACAAAAATTTTTGGTATATATACCAGGCCCCTCAGAAAGTATTGCGAAAAAAAGTTTTTATATATGGGAGACTGGCCAGTTATTATGTTTTTCGAAAATATGATTATTTATAAGTAAAAATAAGTAAGTTCCAATTTCAAAATTTCCCTCCACATTTTTTGCGAGTTAATTCAAAGTATTGTGTCTCACTGAAATATGGATCTGCGCCGGGAACATTTTAGAGCTATGATTTTATACGATTTCAAGTGTCGCCTGAAACCGGATGAATCGTACGATAGACTTCAAATGGCATTCATGGATGAAGGCCCTTCCAAGGCAACCGTGTATCGTTGGTATAACGAATTCAAGCGCGGTCGACCAACTTTGGGGGATGACGAAAGAAGCGGTCGCCCTTTGACGGCTGTTACCGAAGAAAACGTGCTAGCAGTGAAAAATTTAATCCAAGACAATAGGCGAATTACATATCAGGAGATTCAACACATATTGAAGATTGGATCGGGAAGCGTTCACGAGATTCTACACAGCCATCTTCGCGTGAGGAGGATAGTATCACGCTGGGTGCCGCACAACCTCACCGATGCTCAGAAGCAGGCCCGGGTGGAATGGTGCCGTGATATGCTTAACAAATTTGAAGCAGGCTCGTCTCGGCGTGTTTACGACATCGTTACAGGTGATGAGTCCTGGATTTATCAATACGACCCAGAAACCAAGCGCCAGTCGACTGTTTGGGTGTTTCAAAATGAGCCAACGCCTACCAAAGTGAAGCGATCTAGAAGCGGGGGTAAGATTTTGATCGCTAGCTTTTTTAATTTGACTGGCCACTTGGTATCAATTCCCTTACGGGATCAAAGAAGCATTAATGCCGAATGGTATACTTCCAAATGTTTGCCAGAAGTTTTCTCTGTTATAAGCAACAAGCGACCAAACACAGGGCTCCGCGGGCTACTGCTCCACCACGACAATGCACCTGCGCACACCGCACTCAAAACGAGGGACTTCCTGGACAGCACGCCAGTCAAACTCCTGGGTCACCCTCCTTACAGCCCTGATCTAGCACCGTGTGACTTCTTTTTATTCCCAAAAATAAATAATCAGCTCAAAGGGATACAATTTTCGTCGCCGGAAGATGCGCTGGCTGGGTTCGAGCAGGCTGTAAACGAGGTGTCTGCGGCGGACTGGAAAAAGTGTTTTGAAAACTGGTTTAGGCGCATGAATCTTTGTATAGAGGCTGGTGGAAAGTACTTTGAAAAGATTTAATAAAAATATATGTACGTATAGAACAATTTTTTTTAGTTTCGCAAAACTTTCTGAGTGTCCCACGTATGGTATATTTCGTAACGTTTTAGAGGCTTAGTGGTTGAGTGATAGCATTTTCAGTTATTGAAAGTAGACCACTAGAAAAAACCACCAGCCACTAAAAGCAATATTTCGCCACTAAAAGGGGTCGAAACCACCAGTTTTAGTGGAAAATCCACTGAGTTGGTAACACTGCTGACGTGTTCGTATTTGGAAGATTTAGGGACGTCACTCGTAACTAGTGATGTACGTTTCAGTCGGTTTTACTACAATCTAACTACAACAATCGAATACTTATGCCATAATATGCATCGGTTTGTGTTTATTCTATTCTATTAAATTAATACGTATGATACCAGTGTTGTAGGGGTGGGTAACTCCGGACTCCGGTGGTACTGAATACTGATACAAACAAAGGTGCCGGTTCCGAACGCGGATACGTAACTAAATAATAAACCTTAATAATTCTGTGGTGTCAAGTTAAAAGGGTATGGTAGGGTAATGAGTCTGATTTTTTGAAAAATTAGTTAATTACACAGATGGATAAAACATATTATAAAGTATTACGGTAAAAAGGAGCTGAGTCAATATAATGTATTTTTATTACGTGAGTCTAAAATTTCAAATACGAGTCTAGTCATAAATAGCAAAAATTAAAAAGTAAAAAGGGGTTATGTCTAGTCATCTTCTTATGACATACGTAATTCTTTACTTATAAAATTATGCATAATGAGATAAGTCGACTCGTGCCTAAATTCGTATTCGTCGTTCCGCGTTAGTTGCCTTTCGCGGGCGAACTTGACGTGTTTTGACCTATATAAAAAACCTTTTTGTTTTTTTACGGATGGGAAATCATCAAATTACCCGCTTTACCGATTATGCTCTGGGCGGAGAGGAAAGGAGTGTCAGACTTGTACTGACTATTACCCATCTATGTTCCTTCTAAGCCCTTTGTGATCCAGGGCTACGGTATCGGTATCTCTTTCTAACAGTCCCGCAGCCCTGGTAGGCATCGGCCCTCTCGGACCCCTTCCGATTTGCTGACATCTCTTTGAGGCGAAATTGACGTCATTAGTACATTTGTTAAACAAATGAACCCACACAGCTAACTACTAGGTTTCCTTGCACAGCGGTAGGTTTCCGCCTTAAATGATGATAAATTGTAAAGGAAATTCTTTCCATAGCAACGAGGAAGTATCTAATATAATTATATTCCCTGTCTCCCTGAATCTTACGATAATATTACGTTTAGTTAACCAACAAAAGTTGTCAATTGCACGAGTTTTTCATTTTTCGCGGGCGGGGTGGTGTTGCTGCATCCTGGATCCAGGCCTAAATCGTTTTCGCTAAATTAAACCTAAAAATTTTACATAACATTTCAACCTTTTGAACGGAACTCAACGCAACCACGAAACGTATTTCTCGTATTAAGATTTTTATCTGTGGCGGAGTGTGGCGGACTCAGATGACATGTTGGATTGTTTACGAACTAGGGATGGCGATTCTTTACGAAAAAGATCGATTTTTAAATCGATTCGAATCGTAGTCTAATGAATCGATTCACGAAAAAATCGAGGCCTACAAAATCGATTCTTAAAAAATCGATCTTTTTTTCAAGTTTGCGTTTACAATGTAAATTTGTATCAATTTTACTAAAAACAAGATTAATATTGCAATTAACGATATCTTATCAATAAAATCAGGGAATTCAAAAATAACAATTATTTTTATTACCGTATCAAACTATAAGATCAACTATAAAAAAAAATAAGTATTTATATACTGAATGTTTTTATTGATTGCAAAAAAGTAAAAAATAAGAAGCGCTTTACTTATTTACTTACCTACTCTCAATTAGTTATTATTTCGCAACAAACACTACATGAAAATCTGATGAAAATCAATCATGAAAATACTTGTATTACGCTAATAACAGTATTCATTAAACGACAACAACAAATGAATAGTGCAATATCAATCGTCACAGATTATAGATACATAAAGTCAAAGACTACAAACGTAACTTTTTTATTAAAGAGAGGCGAGTAAAGGATACTAAACATACAGCCATCTCGCGAGTTTATGAGTAGTTAACTCTTTAACCGGCAGCACTCTTATAATTCAGGCACATTCAACTAAATGCAAATAATTATATGGTTTATACCAAAACAGAAAAAATCGAATGTCGATTTTCAAGGGTGATATATCGATTCAGTGAATCGACACAGTACTTCATATCGATTTAAAAAATCGATATTTTCTGCTCGAAAAATCGATTCTTCTATTAATCGATCTCAGATCGCCATCCCTATTACGAACAAAGTAAACTTGATAATAATAATGAAACATCCTATTACGCTGTTTGTTTTGTTAATTTTCGCATACTCACAATGCAAAAATAAACAGCAAGACCAAGAAAAAGAGGTCAGCGTACACTCAGTTTAAGAAAATGAGTTCCTTGTGTGAAATTTTTAATAGTAAGTGTCTCTATATCATTTTAATCTTGTAACAATGTGAAATAAGTTTAAGTGATTTTCAAAGCAACAGAATAATACAGTTGATACAGGCATAGGCCTCTGCTTTGTTCTAAAAATATGTTGAAATAATAGTCTTATTCGTTTCAGGATATCAATCGTAGCCTTCGGCAGAGGAATGGTCTGGCAGATAAATGAGACGACGCCGACGATTCAGCTATGTACAATATTTATTTACATAAAATAATTTCTGATAATGTTAGCTCTTGTATTAGTTACAGCTTGTAGATAAGCCGTCTCAGGCACATGAGCATATCTAATTGGTGTCTTGAGCCAAGGCTCCAAAGCATAGGCTGAATTCGCCTGCAAATCAATGATAAATAATTTTTTTGTTCATGTTACATTGGCAACTAACAATATTAACTATATTTTGTGTTTGCGTTTCAGATTACAATGAATGAGGATTCAGAAGAATGAAAATATGGGCCCCAAATATTGAATTTATTTACATTACAATTGAATGTCTCACTGTTGGGCAAAGGCCTTTTAATACATATAAATTATAAACAAAAAACTAATATATTATAACTGTTATTATTTTAAATGATATTGTTCAATGTAGCCTTTGGACATTGACTCAGCACTCGGCCTGGCTCATGCGCGGCCCAGTTAATACAATGATTTGGTTGCATCTTACACACATAGGACACATAAAGATTGTTTAAGTTTTTTTTAGAGTATGTTGAGACAAAGTAGTATATAAGCAGAAAATTTTGTAAATAAATTAAATTTGAATTTTATATTATTGTCTCATTATCCCCCCTCTTGTCAAGACAACTTTAGCCATCTCTGATCAGTCTCGTGAGTCTGCGGGACTGGCAGTTAGTGTACCCTTCCCGAACCTGGTATTCCTGTCTACTATACGTCTGTAACCCTAGGTCGCATGGTGCAAACATCCTGAACTTATTTATATGATAGATTAGGGCTTAGAGTCGTAGGGAATGTTATGCTTGTGGGTCTTTGTGGGTTCTTTTAACTTATCATATATTTTCATGTTCCGTCACACCTTTGACGGTATTGCGGCCTTACATGACGTTTCTTAAGGGTGGATGTACAGACATACTTCGTTTTTATGACTTGTACTATATCATGACGTCTTACCTAGTAGTAAATTGTTATTTACTACTAGGTAAGACATATTACTACAGGTAAATTTTGGATTCATGTAGTCTGCATAGGTCTGTTTTAATGATAGAACCACTAAAAATAAATTGGTCATGAAACCCTGTCTGGAAAATTTGCATTCAGATTTGATGATTCAAGTATTCTGCCCTCAGCATCTGCAATCTAGAAGTAATAGACTTGATCTTTGGCAATATCCTGTAAGCAGGATTTTCATCAAACAAAGAACCTGTAAATTATCAGACATTGTAACTATGGTTATGGTACCTAGATTGAACTAACTTTAACGAAAACAGGCAGACCCTGAGATGTGCTAGGAGACAGATGCTCGATCAGCTAGCCTGGCACAAATACTGCACCATCTCTTTGCGAATTTGTAGGTAAGGAATTCTTTTTTAAGGGAAATCGAAAGCCCTAGTTAACGCTCGTACAGCAATCCTTTCGGCCTTCCTTTCATTCTTTCCGGCATACAAACTGAGGAGATGGCGACGGTAGGTGCCCAAAATGTTTTTTTAAAATCACCTAAGCTCAAGAAACACAAATAATAACTAGATTCTTTACAATAAAAAGAATATTTTCTAGGTCCGATGTGATGAAGACTATTTTGACATTTGTCAGAAGTAATGTTTCTACACCCAAGTGTCAAAAGTAGAGAAAATATGGTCGTCATGCTCGACGTTTTAAACCTAAGTAGACTGAAGAATATAAACATTCCTTTTCTACATTCATAACATCGCCATGCTTAGGACGATAGAAATCTTTCTACAATCTGTCATTTTGTCGATTCTTCCGTAGAAATAGCCCGTTTCTACGGCGGTCATGCTACGCGTGCTGGAAATCAAACGTTCTCTACACCTTAATCCCACTCGTGTTGCTTCAAATAACTTTATTATGCATGCAATATCTTGAACTTGCAAAGTTGCAATTGCGACTGAGAAGGAAATACACGGCTAAACGTTCCGATTTACGCTACACAGTGTTTTGTAACGTGGTTGAATGATCTTTAGTCGCTAAAGGCGGTTTAGACCTTACTTTGGTTGAGCCCCCTTGTCGATGTCGGGTCGGGCGGTGTTTGGCCGGTCAAATACATAATGGCTGCTACACACGTTACGTAAAATCGTTACGATCGGACGGTACAATTCAAACTGCAACGATAAATCTACATGTGTCATCATCATCATCATCATTTCAGCCGAAAGACGTCCACTGCTGGACATAGGCCTCCCCCAACGCCACATTGACATAAAGGGGGTTTTGCCATAATCGCCACGCTTGGCAGGCGGGTTGGCGATCGCAGTACCTACGGTTGTTACAAAAGCACAGAGAACGCTGCTGCCCATTCTCTGGCAAGTCCCTTAGTCGCCTCTTACGACACCCACGGGAAGATATGGGATGGTGCTATTCTTTACGTCCGACACCATACAGAGCTACATGTGTGTATGAAAAAACTGTACAGTTTGTCCGATTTTCTAGAACTCTACAGTTGAACGGAACAGTATGAAATTTTGGATAGATAAATCGGAATCGGAAGAAACTGTGCCGATAATCGTAACGTGTGTGCCAGTCGTTTCAGTTTCCGGTCCGAATGGTTGTGCGTGCGTTTCATAATAATACCTAAAATTTTGCCAATCTTTAGGAAATACCGTTATTTTCGTCAATAAATTAACATGGGAATGAGCTTGTCTTTTCATTAGTCATTCTTTACACCAAATACGTGTTTTCCTTGCTTTTGCTTTTTATGGCGAATAATAAACCTGCTGCTGCAACCTGCTAACGCGTCGTCAGTATAAGCCATCTCAACGAATGAATAATCGTTTTAAAAGTATTTGTTCCAAACATTACATGTAATTTTACAGATTTTATGTAAATTTCGATCACTTAGTGATCACTTAGTAGTGTCACTTAGTGACATATGAATTACGAAAAAAGACCATTCAAAGAGTAAATTCTACAGAATACATGTAAAATTAAAGAAATGTTGGGAAAATTCATTTTTTTTTTGTAAGTTTACTGACATTCTATGAAATATTACATAAGACGTGAGTAACTTTACATAAAAATGTAATTTTCAGAAAATTAGGTAAAAATATGAGATTTTTATGTAAAATACCCGTTTTAATTGATAAAAACACATAAAAAAAAATATTTGTCCCAAAGGTTCCATGTAATTTTACATATTTTATGTACACTTAGTGATTATTACATATTTATAATGTAAAAAGTCACATTTAAATAGAAAAAATACAGAAAATATGTAAAATTTAAGAAATGTTTGGAAATTTCATATTGTTGTTTGTATTTTCTACTGAATTTTCCGGAATATTACATTAGACGTAAGTAAATTTACATAAAAATGTATTTTTCAAAAACATTGGTAAAATTATGAGATGTTTATGTAAAATTCCCGTATTTTAATTGTTAAAAACACATAAAAAAAGTATTTGTCCCAAACATTCCATGTAATTTTACAGATTTTATGTAAACTTCCATCTCTTAGTGATTATCACATATTTATTATGTAAAAAGACCATTTCAATAGCAAATTCATAAGAATATATGTAAAATTAAAGAAATGTTGGGAAACTTCACTATGTTTTTTGTAATTTTACTGCTATTTTTCGGAATATTACATGAGACGTAAGAAAATTTACATAAAAATGTATTTTTCAAAAACATTGGTAAAATTACGAGATTTTTCTGTAAAATTCCCGTTTTAATTGCTAAAAACACATTAAAGAAAGTATTTGTCCCAAACGTTCTATGTAATTTTACAGATTTTATGTAAACTTCCATCTCTTTGTGATTTTTACATGTTAATTATGTAAAAAGACCATTTAAACAGTAAATTCAACAGAATATATGTAAAATTAAAGAAATGTTGGGAAATTTCCATATGTTTTATGTAATTTTACTGTCATGTTTCGGAATATTTCATAAGATATTAGTAAATTTACATAAAAATGTGTTTTTCACTAAAATAGGTAAAATTACGAGATTTCTATGTAAAGTTCCCTTTTCCATCGTAAAAAATACATACGAAAATGTATTTATCCCAATAATCCATGTAATTTTACAGATTTTTTGTAAATATCCATTTTTTTTTTTTTTTTTTTTTTTCCTTATTAGTAAGAACCAAGTTCTTACTAGCAATCTAGCCTAAGAAGACTAATAAACAATTTAAATCTAACTTATTATGCTACGTTATAAATTATGTTAATGCTAAGAGTAGTGTCCATAATTAGGTATGCACTTTTACACACGTTCGTAACACTTCCTTAGAGTCTGGTAAAATTGATAAAACACTTTGTTCATGTGTTATATAAATAGCACAACATTGTTACTATTATTGATTCACTTACACTACACTAATTCAAATGGTTTAGTTCTCTTTAGTCTACGCACTATGCCTGTGTTGTCTAACAGCTGGATTGCCTCAACATTCACGTGTCGATGGAGTCTGTGTTCGTGGGCTTCAGCAAATTTTTGTGTGATGGTGGTGACGAATTCCATGTCGAGGTCACGGTGGAGGTCATCGTTTCTTATGTACCAGGGTGCATTTACAGCAGCCCTGAGTACTTTATTTTGGAACTGTTGAATTATTTTGACGTTGGTTGGCTTAGTACAGCCCCAAAGTTGGATACCATACGTCCAAATTGGCATCAGAATATGCTTGTATATTATCAACTTATTATGTATTGATAAACAGGATTTCCTTCCCAGTAACCAATACAAACGTTTATAACGAATATCGAGTTCCTGTTTTTTCTTTTTGATATGGGCTTTCCAACGCAGCTTGGCGTCGAGAGTTATGCCAAGGTATTTGGCTGCATTAGCATAAGGTATTTGCATACCATTTATGTAGAGTGGGTGGTAGTCACTGTGTTTGTTTGTGAAGTTAATGTGAACTGATTTTGACTCATTCAGATTGATCTTCCACTTTTGTGTCCAGTCGTAAACTTTGTTCACAGCTAGTTGAACTTTCTCTACTGCTTCTCTGTGGCTTGATCCGGTGGCCATAATAGCAGTATCATCTGCAAAGGTCGCTATGGTGCTGTTTTCCAGCTCTGGGATGTCACAAGTGTATAACAAGTACAAAATTGGGCCAAGCACACTTCCTTGAGGCACCCCAGCTTTTATGGTTTTTAGCTCGGAATATGCGTCCTCTTGGCGTATTCTAAACATTCTTTTAGTTAAATACGACTCTAGGATATCTACAAATTCTGGTAGCATGCGTCTGAGCTTAAATATGAGACCCTCATGCCAAACTTTGTCAAAAGCTTGCGCGACGTCTAAGAACACGGTAGCACAGACTTCTTTATTTTCTAGCGTTTTTTCAATAACATTAGTTATTCTATGTACCTGGTCTAACGTTGAAAAATCCATGTTGTAAATATCCATGGCTTAGTGATAATTACATAAATTTTATGTAAAACTACTTAAAAATTGTTGATTTTAACGAAAAAATGTAAAATTGACGAAATTTATGTAAAATTTCATATTTTTTCCAGAGTTTTCGGGAATTTTACAGGATTATGTAATTTTTTTGCATGTAAAATTACATAATTTTTAACAGTGTTCTACGAAAATGCAGTATATCACTTATGATACTGTTTTTACAGGTATTTGCACAGAAGCCCTCTGTGCGCAACGGGACATGACCGATGAGAATATAATCTCAGTGCTTTTGTCTCTGGTCACACTTCTCGACGCCCCCGAGAATAGGGCTAGATTACTGAAAGACAGGTATGTCAATTTTTATGCTTAAAACCTTTCCACGTTGTACGAGCTATATTCTTTTTTTGTAGAAATCACAATGTTCTAGCAGTGTTTTGTGAAAAACAAATGAGAGTTAGATTCCGAACATTTTACTATCTCTTTATTTATTTTAGATTTCTTCTTATTTATTTTTTTGAGATATCGATTTTAATGCGTATAAAGATAGAAAGAAAAAAAAGGAAAGAAAGCAGGTATCCCATGAGATGACAAGTAATAGAGAGGTATGGAAGAAGACGTACTGCGCCGACCCCAAATGAATGGGGAAAAGGGCAAGAGAATGATGATGATTTTAATGCGTGTTCAATACTGTGAAGGGAAATTCCTATTGAAGCCTTGGGGTGTCGATCTCTAAAAATTGGAATTAGTATCTTGTCCTTGGTTTGCGCTTTTACGCAAAAAAAAAGTTGCGTCTACTAGAACAATGTTGCATCCTTCATAACTATATGTCGTTTACAGATCACTCGCTATTGAGCTGTGCCAAATCATCCACCGAACAGGTCTCACTCAGGAGAGCATCGAGGCCTTACTTCTAGCAGCCGATGTTCTGAAACTTGTCATAGATGGCGCTAGGGAACAGCTGCATGCGCAAATGCAGGCCAAGATTAAAGGTAGTAAACATATTACATACTACGCTAGGATTATATAGAGATTGACATACATGTGTGACTGACATATACAACGCTTAGATTACTTTGCCATTTTGATGGAAAAATACTGTACTGTCATTTGCGAATATACTAACTGTGAAGTTATTTAAAATAATAATATCGCGATTATCAACGTGTTAGAATTTAGAACACGTTCAACGTGGCAGGCTTGGAACCTGGTATATTCCTGTCTGGTTATAAATATCATACGCCTCGAATAAACGCTATGGTATTTTATTTCGAAGTGAAATTTTCCCTTATTTTTCACAACAATGACATAGTGTAACATAAAATAATACCCCACGTACCTAATTTGTCCACAGAATTAGCACCAAATGAAGCCACAGACGGCTCCACGCCTCAATCAGTCCTCGAAGTAGTCCACACACTAGGAGAAGGAGGTCCCACAGGCGACCTGCCTCCCGGCAAGTCCGTCGTGTTCGCGTGCCTCGAGGCGTGTCTGTGTCTGCTGGTGAGGAGGTTGCCGGCACTGTCGCCCAAGAAGCATGGCGGCGCTGTGGGCGTCATCGGGGTGCCGAAGGGGTTGGGGGTGCATGGTGATACGTTGTTGGTGAAGAGTCTGTCGGCTATGTCTGAGCTTCCGTCGTTGACTAGTCCTCAGGGTGAGTTGGATTATGTATTTTATGGTAAAGTGTTATATCAGTCTTGCTATTTTGACTCGCGGTGCTTAGTTGAGCGTTTAAAATCTAACGGTTCTCAATCCTTTTTAGGGTTCCGTACCCAAAAGGTCAAACGGGACCCTATTACTGAGACTTCGCTGTCCGTCCGTCCGTCCGTCCGTCCGTCCGTCCGTCTGTCACCAGACTGTATCTCATGAACCGTGATAGTTAGCCAGTTGAAATTTCTACAGATTATGTATTCTGTTGACGCTATAACAACAAATACTAAAAACAAAAAAAAAAATAAGGGGGCTCCCATACAAAAAAGTGTTTTTATTTTCGTTTTTATAAAATAATTTTACGGAACCCTTCGTGAGCGAGTCCGACTCGCACTTGGCCGGTTTTTTTGTATTTGGGCATTAATTTAAATGTGACCAAGTCTGTTTTAGTGGCAGTAGAACTCAAAAATAGTAAACGTGTTTTGTTATAATCTAAAAACTGGGCGTACTCATCCGAGACACGAAGAAACTCAGTATGTAACGGATGCACACCCATCCACGGACCAACCTAGGCAAGCGTGGCTTAACCTTAGAGATCCACCCGTGCGGCTGTTATTATGTTTATGGAGTCTAAACACCTGATGGAAAAGTTGCCTATAAACCAGTGCTAAATCCTGAAGACACCTAGAGGTAAACTGACATGTTGCCATTATTTAAGCGCCTATTATGTCACTGCTGTAACTTTAAAACGTCTATGTCTATAGCAATACTCTGACTGCAGAAATACGTAAAGTGGCAGCATTTCCCCGACGATCTCATTTAAAAGAAGAGGTACTGAGTTTTATGTATAAGCCTAGTCAGAGGCCAATGGACGGTATAAAAATTCTGACACCAGGTTATGCACTAACCACACAATAAAGAAGAAAATATATGTTGAACCCTTTCAATATATTCCAGGTGCACTATCAATCTTACCAACAATCTTGTATCTCGCAACCGAGATCCTCCGCGAGAGTAAAGGCGAAGGTGCAGCAGCAGAGGCAGGCGTCGTGTTGCTGCAACGAGCGTCAGAGTGTCGCGTTGTGAGGTTGCACGAACACACCAAGCAACAACACGCGCTACTGTTGCAGAGCGCGCTCGCTAAACTTGTGGAGAGAGTCAAGAGTGGTAAGTTGTTAGTGTAATCGTTGCTGCAACCATCATAGTGTTGCTTGGTGAGGTTACACGAACACACAACAAAATTTGACTTTGTGGAAGCGAAGTGGATGTTACACAGGTCCTAAGCTTTAGACATAATTTAAAACTAGTTCGGAACGCATTATACGTTTCCCTTAAGATAGATAAGACCGACTATATCATTTCTCTCATCTACATTTCTATGGTACGGTCAGCAACGTCAGTCGCTAAACATATCCAAAAATATAAGACGTCTTAATTTTAGAACGATTAACAGGCTGGAGTGAGAGACAACAACATTTTCATCAATGGTTACACAAATTTGCATAAACAATATTACATCGGATCACACTGATCAGCACAAAACTCGGTGTAATATTTATAAGTGTTAACCGACTTTTGATGCCGACTGTACAGGAGACATTAAAACTTAAACATTGAATATCTCGAAAGTAACAATTTCATACTTATTAGGATTTAGCACCAACAGTATTCTCAGTGTATTCGCAGATCGGTGGGATTCCCCGATGATGCGGAGATGGATGCGGCTCCACGCTGAATTTTAATTGTGTATATTTCATTTTTCTGTAACCTACTAACACTAGATTTTAAGTATAATTGTTACTAACCCTATGGACCCGGTCTGAAATATTTTTTTCTATTCTATTCTATTCTTGGCACTATACCCTTTTTATACACTTTGACACAAAGTATAAAACTGTTTTAAGTCCGTCACATCACTGTTCAGTCAGTGCCCATTATTACCTGACCTCTCTTTCCGTATTATTATTTGAAAGAAAGGGACACCAACTATTGCATTGTTAGTTCACTATCCAATTAACATTTAATTATTTTATCAATGACCGCCTTATTGGTCAAGTGTTCGGAAACCCAACTACTGAAAATGAGGTCCTGGGTTCGATACACGGGTCGGGCGAAGTGTTATTGGGGTTTTCCATCAGGAATTTCTCAGTAGCAGCCACGGAGTCTGGATTTGTGCCCGGTTGATGGCAATAGGCTCGCCCCCTATTACATAAAACATAAAAATAACTGGTGAAATCATCATCATCATCATCATTTCAGCCCAAAAGACGTCCACTGCTGGACATAGGCCTCCCCCAAGTGTACATAATTTTTGGTTTTGCCATAATCGCCACGCTTGGCAGGCGGGTTGGCGATCGCAGTACGGTTGTTACAAAAGCACAGAGAACGTGCTGCCCATTCTCTGGCAAGTCCCTTAGTCGCCTCTTACGACACCCACGGGAAGATATGGGATGGTGCTATTCTTTACGTCCATACAGAGCTGGTGAAATACAGGTGTACTATTAGGTACAGTTCTGCCTAACCCTTCGGGGATTAAAGGCATGATGTTATTTGTATTTCATCAGTTTTAAATTCATTATTATAATATCCACAGACGAGCCGGAGCAACGCATCGAGCCAGTGATAGGCGCGCGCGGCATGGCTGTGGTACTGAACCGAGCGACGCCCGCGCCGCCGCTGCACTACCCCTGCATCAACCACTTCCGCCAGTGTCTCGAGACTAACGATAATGAGGTAGGAACGGCTAGACAACATTCCCGATCAGGCGGGTAGTTACCATGACGTCTTAAAGTAAAGCAGTATTGTTTTAATGTCACTGTAGTGTGGGAAAGAGACGGGGCTATAGAGGACGTTTAGCGCCATCTCTTTCCCACTCTGGAGTAAGATTAAAACAGTACTGCTTTAAGATGTTATGGTAGGCCATCTGTCCAATATACAGTCTGATTGATCACCCTGTATCGTTCCCACTGCTGGGACACCGACCTTCTCTCATGGAGAAGGGCGTTTTTTACTACGAGGGCCCAGTCCGGGTATGTGTATATGAATAGAATAGAAGCGAATGTAGGAATGAGAGCGAAGAACACGAAAATATCAACCTTACAGGAGAGTGAAAAACTGCGTAACTATAGCTAGGTAATGGTTGCTGGTATGTACAATACCATTTTATAATTTGTGATCACTTCAAATTAGATAGACTCGTTGCTTGTTTCTGATTGGTTAAAACAACACGTCTTCCGAAAAACACAAAAACTGCATCAGAAATGAAGAGGTACAACTGCCAAGACTTACGTGGTGTTAGGTTAGCTACAACGTTAACTTCAACGTTAACTTCAACGATGAAATTTTTATACACACTATTTAACTTTTGATATATTTAACGTGGATCCGCAAATAAAGTTATCTAAAACAAAAATGTCGTTTTGTTGTGGACACTTTTAACGTGCACGTCTTGCTACATCGTTCTCGCATAATGTACAATCTCAACATGAATGTCTGTAACCAAGGATTTTGTAACAATATTTTCATTTAAAAGAGAATCCATGTAGTATTTTTTCCCATTTTTCCCCGTAGAGATCTACGCTTTGGAATGAGCAACCACAGTACTTTCACAATTATTATGTCTTGTGAGACTGTAGCTATATTTTTATTGTTGAGTTTCGCTAGTATAACGGGATTGCGCGGATCTACGCTCATACCAAAGGTTAAACAACATTTAATATCGACGGTTGAAAGGCTAATTGGTACAAGCGACATTTTTTGCGATATTGGGTTATATACATATTCGGAATCAGCAATTTTTTCTCCGTCGTTTGAGTCAGGTTTCAATTTTTTTTGACTACTTTTATGGCGCTTAGCACCTACAGCAAAACATACCTCATTTCTAAGCACATTGATCTATACGACACAAAATTAGGCAAATTTGAGGACTCTATGACTTCGGCTATTTTGATTTTTCGAACTTTTATGAGGAGTGTCGATTATGGCATTTGGCTTTTTCGCTGTAGTTGTGGTTTTGTCGTTTGACCCATTTTGCATTCAACTACATTAAAAAACCGTGTCGTTTGAACCATTTTGCATTAAGTTATATTAATTGACCTAAGCTTCAATATTTACTAATAATCTAGTAAGGGGTCATTTTGTTTCATCCTGCAGTCCCTCTAATGGGCATCTGCATCAAGCTACTTCACTCTGGTGTAACACCATCATGTTGCTTACAATCATTGTGCTTATTCAAATGTCAGTTGACATGGCGCTCAATTCATTTTCTCTCGTATTGATTTATTCTAAGTCGATACTTGAGCCAGTTTACTGTCAGCTATTTTTTTACAGCAAGCATTTGAACCATTTTGCCTTTCTCAAAAAAATAAAAAATTTGATGCATTTTGGGGTAACCAACATAAAATTTCCAAAATAATAGACAATTTACAACAGTAATAGCTTAAAAAGAATCCTTACTTAATTAGGGATTTACTGTTTAAAATAAATAAAAGTCTATTAAATAGTTGTTATTTTATGATTTTTTTTTCCAAAAATAAAAGTTTAATCCATCCTCCTGCAAGTTTTACTAAATGTCGCTTAGGTCAATTAGCCTTTCAACCGTCGATATGTTTCCCGCAGATCTTCTCATCCTGCTGCTCAGTGCTCCGTTCAGTATGGTCCAGCAGCGCATCCCCGGCGTGCGTGTCGTGGTGGGCGCGCGGGCTGGCCGCCATCGTGATAGCGCGCGCGGCGGCCGCACGCCGGCCCGCCGACATGTCGCACACGCGCGCGGCCATCGCGGCGTTCGCGGCGTTAGATGAGCTGGTCAATGCTGCGCCGGATTCTGCACGTGAGTTTACTGAAGAACGTCTTATGGTATAGTTTTAACCAGTCAAAAGTACGCAGAGTATGTATTTTAATAATATTCATTGGCTTTATTCGGGTTTGTTTTCAATCTACCAGCTTTCATAGTCTCTTTTAGTTTGTTCTAGTAGATGACTGCACTGTATAGTTGTTAAATACACTAATTATCTCATTGTTATTTTACGCTGCTATAGAGGAGGGACCTAAAGGTAATAAAAAAGCAACAACAAAATGATATAAAAAATCTATACTACTAATAATAAAGCTGAAGAGTTTGTTTGCTTGAACGCGATAATCTCAGGAACACCTAATCTGATTTGAAAAATTCTTTCAGTGTTAGATAGCCCATTTATCGAGGAAGGCTATATTTCATCACGCTATGATCAATAGGAGCGGAGCAGCAAACAAAAATATTGCGAAAACGTTGAAAATGTGACGCAGACGAAGTTGCGCGGGACAACTAGTATTCTAATAAAAATAATAAAAACATTTGAGTAACTGACAGCTAACTAATATTTATTAATCATTTCTAAATGTAGCTAAATAATAACAGCCCCTCTGTTCGATCTTTAGGTGAAGCCGCGCTTGCCTAGGTTGGTCCGAGGATACGACCACCTATTACATAACGTTTTGTCCGTGTCTCGGAAAGCACGCTAAGTTGTTGGTTCCGGCTGACATCTTTGAAATTTGTTACTCAGTGGCCTGAAAGTCACAACCAGTCTATCCTAGGGATATCGTATTTACTCGGTTAACGGGGTAGTGGACTTCAGATAGGCAGTCGCTCTATGTAAAATACTGGTATTCACCTGCTTCCGGTTAGACTGGAAGCCGACCCCAACATAGTAGGGAAAGGGCAAGGCAGATAAGGGTAATTTCTAAATCAAAAGTGTTTTTAGTAATCGCAAAATAATGTGTAAGTTAACATATTGTTGCTCCTTCCAGGTATCAAGATGCTGTGGCTACTAGTACCTATCGTGATATCGTACCTGCGCGAGGGCGCGGAGCTGCAGCGCGCCGCGCCGCACGTGCGCGCGCTGCACGAGTTCGCGCTGCACTGGCTCACCCGGGTCGGGCCTAAGCATCCACAGGTATGTCTGACTTTGTTGGTGGTAAGCATAACTTCAGATCATCATCATTTCAGCCGAAAGACGTCCACTGCTGGACATAGGCCTCCCCCAACGCCACATTGACATAAGGGAGGTTTTGCCATAATGGCTATTATCGATTATGGCGATTATGGGGTTGGCGATCGCAGTACGGTTGTTACAAAAGCACAGAGAACGCTGCTGCCCATTCTCTGGCAAATCCCTTAGTCGCCTCTTACGACACCCACGGGAAGATATGAGATGGTGCTATTCTTTACGTCCGACACCATACAGAACTTACTGATGTACTAACTAACTAACATCAGATGCCTATGTAAAAGTACGCTGTAAATTCATTGTAGAACTAATTATACTGTATTTTTCAAGTGTCTTGAGGCATGTAATTACTTTCAAGAATTTGATCCTTATTAGTGATACTATCGAATGTTGAAATAATACAGTGTGTTTTTTCCAAAATCAATGGGTTCGATTCCAGACTTATGGATCCGGATTCCGGATTTTTGAAAAATCCAATGAAGCAGTTTTAGTTTTCATCGAGCTCGAGACTCCTTAGAGTAGTTTTCGCTATTCTCCGTAGTGTAGGATTTGGCCATCCAGCCCACCTAGGCAGTGTGCCTAATGAACACACATTATTTAAGCTTATCATCATCATCATCATTTCAGCCCAAAAGACGTCCACTATAGGCCTCCCCCAAGTCACATTGACATTTTGGGGGGTTTTGCCATAATCGCCACGCTTGGCAGGCGGGTTGGCGATCGCAGTACGGTTGTTACAAAAAGCACAGAGAACGCTGCTGCCCTTTCTCTGGCAAGTCCCTTAGTCGCCTCTTACGACACCCACGGGAAGATATGGGATGGTGCTATTCTTTACGTCCGACACCATACAGAGCCTTTACGTCCGACATCATACAGTGCCACCATATTTAAGCTTATACGGCCGACGGCTTATAGTATTTTATGGTGGTGATCACACTACATACCGTTATGCAAGTAAAATATCAAGTCAACTTCGTGTGAGCATTGGCTCATAAATATGTACAATGCTGAGTAAACAAGTTCTTAGAGAACTTGTTTACTCAGCATTGTACATATTTAATTGGGCATAAATTATCTTATTATGCTGGTTTGGACACACTCCTCAGGGATACGTTTTAGTTTGGTTGGGCTTGCATCAACTTAAAACTTCAACCTGTATGCCTATATGTGTATACAGGGAAGAACGGAAAGGGCATATACATACTTAAGGGTGTGCTACAGACCATCAAACTGAACATGTTTCCCCATCGGACAAACATAGTAATAGCGAAAAAATTATCAGCTGCCCCATAAATTATTTCAATACCTATTCGACCCAAATGTATGGGGCAGCTGATAATTTTTTTTTCTGATATGTTTGTCTGATGGAGAAACATGTTCAGTTTAATGGTCTGTAGCACACCTTTTTATTTTTTCAATGGAGTAACATTTTCAGTTCAAGTATATTTCACACCTTTAAGTATGTTTATACTCTTTCCGTTACACTCTCTATAGAAAAGAGCTTTGAATTCTGTATGACTTTCTCGTCGTACAGAAATAATAATAAAATCTGTACCTAACCTATGCAGTCGCCAGTAAAAACAAATAACATCAGTCCTGCCTTTTTATATTAAAAACACCTTACCTTTTATTAATCTCCAGGAATTCAAAACAATGATGCAACAATCATCCGAGCTGCGCAACAAGCTAGAAAACGCTTTGAAAGCAAACCAAGCAAGTACTAGAGCCGGTCGCGCGGCCGCGGCTCAACGACCACTGTTCGACGCAAAACCTGCTAAACCCACCATACAACTGAAGACAGACTTCAGCGATTTTAGGTAAACTGGATATTTTGACAGCAATCTCTGTCACAGACGACACCTAAGACCCAGTGGAACAGATTTATTTATGATTTTGTTGAAGGATCAAATTGTGTTAATCATATCAAAAAGGCGTAGTGAAACCAACCATTTGAAGGGAAAACTGGGAAATGTGTAAATGTGTGCTCCCAAAGAAAGGGAGGAAGAGGAGGATATCCCGTAAGGGACACTGTAAGTTTAGTTATAAACCGTGAAAGATAAAACAGTGTGTAGAAAATAAATTTCATCAATAGTTTTGATATCACTACTGATATATTTGTCATCAACATTTTGATATATTAAACTAATATTAGAATAATATGTCAATATTATATTAATAATATATTTTAGAATAATATATATATTAGACTAATATATTTGTCATCAAAATTTTGATATCACTACTAATATATTTGTTATCAAAATGTTGATATCACTACTAATATATTTGTCATCAATATTTTGATATCATTACTAATATATTTGTCATCAAAATTTTGATATCATTACTAACATATTTTGTCATCAAACAATTATGATTTACAATACGATCTCTAACACATAGAATTAACATTAAAATGCATTTTTTTTCACGATTACTTTGTGACTCGTATCCAAACAGTGACGAAATTTGCAATGCGGCAAGGAAATTCAACAGCAACTCCATGTCACACATTTTTAATTGCCTCCGTCGATATATAAAAACATGCTCATGATTCTGTATGAATGAAAGTGACGCTTGCTAAGCCTGCCATTAAAAAGATGTTCGACGACTTGCAAAAGTTATAAAAGAACAAATTTTCTAAGCTGAGTGAGCAATTGAGTATTTTAGTATTGAGATATGCCCAGTGACTAGCATAGAGAATTAACTGTGGGCAGTAATTTATTTCATGCGAGGAATTAATGTGTATTTGTCGTCTTTATTTAACGTGTATGTCGACTTATAGTTATTTAATTAATTATAATTTAAATATTGACACATTTCTGTAAGCTTTTTTATCTGTGACTTAGGGAGTGACCGCACTCATAGACAAGGAATCAGTTTGAGTATAGTCCATACGATGAAAGTGAATAGTGTCGAGTCGCGTCTTCTAAACTGAATCGAGCCGAGTGATGTCTATTTTCGTTATTTTTTTTTTAAATTTGGCAATTTTTGACTTTAATACACTGTCATTCTTATACTGTACTGAAATTAATATTGTATTAGTGGCATTGCAAACACAGACAAACCGAATCCTTTACTGCATTACTGTTGAAAACACAATTTCTACAGAGGCAAACTAATCTATGTGATTTGCCACATTTTAACAATTTGAGATTGACGCATTGGCGAGTTGACGTCTGAACCGAAGATATAGCTCATTCTGATCGGCCCAAGTAGATTCGAACGTCGACGGCTGTGGTCACTCCCAAATGCCGTGGGAGGTCAGACTAACCGGTAATGCATGATGCCCCATAGTCTTACTTATATTTAATAAATATCGCAATACGCGATACAAAACTAACTAAACATAAACGTCAGACTAGCAAACGTATTTATTAATAGACGTTGAAATTTTCTTCGAATAAGGATGTATTATTTTCAAAACAGTAGTTTTAACAAATATATAAACTATGTTTAAAAATAATAATTATTATGGATCAACTGCATATTTGCAGCCTTTAATACTGAGTATGGATTGAGCATGATATTATTAATACTGCTCTAAACTATCAGAATAATCTTCTGATAAAAAACCTTTTTCGTTTTTATTTAACGCGTTATATTTAATAGAAATGACGTAGAGAAGGATGAATGCACAACTTGTACACTGACTATAAAAGATTAACCATTCCACAACTAATTTATAATGCAAACACTAAAACTGATATACTCTATATTTATTCACACAACGCCTCATTTAAGTAGATTTAAGTAATCTATTTCTATACTATACTTATAATAAATTTTAGAACAATAACATAGAGTAGGGATGCCTAGCTATCTCGATATATCGTAGATATTACCTTTTATTAGTAAAATATCTAAGGATCATAAACTACTTCACCACAAATGTGTGAGGATGTGTAGCGTCCGATAGCATCACAAACCACTGATCATGCGATTAGTGCTTAAACATCATATTAGCCTAAGATCCCGGTATACAGCGACCTTCACCGAGCTGGTTAATGGATGAAACTTATTTTATATTAAATTTAATGTGTCAATAAATATATTGCATATTATGTCTAAAAAAAATTTTTTTTACAAAAAAAGAAAACCGACTTCAGAAAACACTTAATGCACTAAAAAGTTAAAAATAATACTACAACCTACCTATATTAATAAACCTCACCTAACCGACGATTAACCTATGATAAAATTTAATAATTCTTTGGAGTCGGTGCCAAGCAATATAATTTGAATTAATTAATGAATTAATATTTAGAAACTGTAAGATGTTTTATTTTTCTGGCCTTAGTATGTCTATATAGTCATTCAGGTATCGTATATTGCTTGCCACCGACTCCAAAGAATTATTAAATTTTATCATAGGTTAATCGTCGGTTAGGTGAGGTTTATTAATATAGGTAGGTTGTAGTATTATTTTTAACTTTTTAGTGCATTAAGTGTTTTCTGAAGTCGGTTTCTTTTTTTGTAAAAAAAAATTTTATTTGTTAATTTTTAGTGACATATTTTTAATCTAATAATAAAATATGGGTAGGCCTAGTAAAGATACTTTTCGTGTGAGAAAAGGCGTCGAACTGAAACTGAGAAAAAGGAAAACGATTAAAAGAAATTAGGGAAAGAAACGATCAACGCATTTTGAAAACAGACTGTCAAAGCAGATGACCTACATGTTACGTAGGTTGAATAAGGAAAGTCAAGAAGTTAGTCTGTGGTACACCTGGAAAGTGCATACCGTTACAATTCCAACAAGCCCAAACACAGCTAAGATACATTGTCTTATTTTGGAGTTCTAGTGCCTTTCTCTTGGCTTCATCATCAGATCTGATGGTAAAATGGTTCTTATTGAACGCAAATGCTTCATTTGTTGTAGAAAATACCAAAATCGCTGTACGTTTTCCTATAAAACTTGAAGAGTTCCCTCGATTTTGCCAAAATTCAATCATCAGATCCCGACTTGGTGACTATGGAACCAAATGGAAAGCATAGGCTTTGGAATAAAAAAATAATTTTCGAAATCGGTTCGTAAATGACTGAGTTATGCGCAATGCAGAGTAAACGAAAAGTTAGAAATATTTAACTTTTGTTGATTTTTTCAGAAACGGCTTGTCTGATTTTGATAAAATTTTCATGGGACCATTTGGGAAGTATACGCTTTCAAACAAAAAAATAATTTTTCAAATCGGTTGGCAAGCGACGGAGTTATGCGCGAACAAACATAAAAAAAAAAAAAAATACAAACATCCGAATTGAGAACCTCCTCCTTTTTTAGAAGTCGGTTAAAAATGACAATCCAGGATATGATTAATTAATAGTATTTTTTTTTTATTTAAACATTTCACCGGTTTGGTTAATACACAAATTCCATACCAATCGAAAGTATAAAGCCCATAAAATATGCAAACGTTAGGTTGCCTTTTTTATTCATTAACCAGACTGGTGCAAGTTACTAGTATCGATTTACCTGTTTATACCTGCCTACCCGAGAGTTGTGACGGGAAAAGAAAAGGCAACCTAACGTTTGCATATTCTATGGACTTTATACTTTCGATTGGTATGGAATTTGTATATTAACCAAACAGGTGAAATGTTTAAAAAAAAAAACTACTGACTGAAATTTTTTAGACAACCCATAATATGCAATATATTTATTGACATATTAAATTTAATATGAAATACGTTTCACCCGTGAACCAGCTCGGTGAAGGTCGTTGTATATCGGGATCCTACACTATGATGACTGTCTCGTTGGGCTAAGTGGTTGCAAGTGCGACTGCGTAGCATGAGGACCTAGGTTCGAATCCCATGTCGGGCAGTGTTATTGGGTTTTTCCATCAGAAATTTCTCAGTAGCAGCCACATAGTCTAGATTTGTGCCCGGTTTATGGCAATTGGCTCGCCCCCTATTATATGGGACTAAAATATGACTGGCGAAATGGGAGTGTACTATTAGGTACACCGCGTAACCCTTCGGGGATTACAGGCACGAACTTTTGATGTTATCATGATGTCTTTATTTTTAAACGATTGAAAGAACCTGCCCTCGTATTCACGAACGCTCGGATTCAATTTCGATTCGGAAAGTCGTATGTCTACCTCGTTCGCTTTCGTAATTCAAAAACAAGATAGACATACGACTTATGGGGGCAGAACAATGTTTTCAATTCGAATAACGCATTTAGTGATTTGTGGTGCAAACGGGCCCTAGTAACTAACGGACAGGTGGCCTACCATGACGTCTAAAAACATTATTGTTTTACTCCTTTTCCAGTGTGGGAAAGAGATGGCGCTAGACATCCTGTATAGCTCCGTCTCTTTCCCACACTGGAATAAGAGTAAAACAATACTGCTTTAAGACGTCATGGTAGGCCAGCAGATTTCTATACTAACACCCGTTTTCGACGAACTATCGAATTTTGCTTATGAAGTAGTATCTACAGTTTGAAATAAAATAAATGGTAAAACATTTGTAATAGGTTTAAGAATAAGAGGGAAAAATATGTATTCCTAAATCAAATTAATACGATTAAAATGAAATATTTGGTAGAAAAATTATGAAAATACTCGTATATATAGAAAATTAACGTTTTTATCAAGATTAAATTATATGGAATGCAACAGTCCTATGATAGTTCCTTGAAACAGTTTTAAATTACGACGGTTTTAATTGTTTTTTGACAGATTGAATGGAACGGAGATGCGAGTATTTTTTATTCCGTAATTCTATTATTTCCAATTATTGACTCATGTTTTATTCTATGCCAAAAAAATATGGCTCCATATTTTTGTGGCTGAGAGCAATGCTGGTTCAGTAAAAACGGTCACGACTTGGATCTGTAGATCTCAAATTGGATGGAAGTTGTAGTTCCAAACAAGCACTTTTTGCGTACACATCACTGCTCTCAAAATGGCTATGGCTTTGAAATGGTCTCCACTCCATTCCATTCATTTTGTGTGGCGAAGTAGATCCTATATGCCAAATTTTAATAGAAAAAAAAAGAATTTTAAAGAATAAAATTTCTTTTTTATGCTTCCATTTACAAATGTTTGCGTGCTTTCAATTGTTCCTACAAATTCTCTTTTTTACAAATTTTACGATAACGCTGAATTATTTTAGATTTTAAGTTATTTTGTCTTCAAGTCAATTATATTAGCTATTTTATTTTAAGAAAATTATATTTATTTAGCTCTAAGTTGCCGATCATTGTACCTATTTTTAAAGCTTTTGGTTCAATAAAGTATTTAACATAGTAACAATATTTTGTTTATTTTTTTACTAAAAAACTTTAATTGAAAGGTTACAAGTTAGAACATTGTAAACTGAACATAAGAGCGTTTATACCCTACGGCATTTCATACAAACTTTCAAGTCGTTATTTTCCGAAATGACTGAACAGATTTTAATGAAACTTCCTACGCATAAGCAGTATACATAGGTCTAAAAAGTTACTAAAACACATTTTCGAAAAATAATGTTACAGCTAAATTAGCTTCGATCAATAATAGAACTAGATTAAGGATCAGGAACAAAAATGAATCGCTAAAGTGTCCACGTTTGCACACACGTAAACATCTATATTTCATAGAAAAAAGTTTAATAATATTAACAACTTCAGTTTATTATAAACCATAACACCCTCACATAAAGTTTAATAACAATTGCAAAAGATATTTATTTAAGTCCTTTCATCGGAGAAAGCTAAAAGGCAATAAATTTAAAACGTCGCTTGAAAATAAAAAGTCATGAGTACAAATATATTTATTCTAAAATGTATCTTAAAATCTAAGTGACAAGGTTAAAAAAATTACGTTGACAATTTCGTGCTTACACTAATTTAGAACTAGACGTATTTCTTGGTATTACATTTCAATGCTCAGAACACAGTAAGTATTGAAAGACGTGGAGTTGCAGAATATATTTTTTTAGGCCAAGGCTCGTTTTCTATGGTGGCAATTTTTTTTTAAAGTAGTAGACTAAGTAGTAGGTACTATTTTTAACCGCCTTTAAAAAAAGGAGGTTGTCCATTCGACTATATTTTGTTTGTTTGTCCACCTATTTCTCCACCAATAATTGTAAACCGATGTTAAAAATTCTTATTTTTATTCTAAAGCATATACTCTTGTGGTGGTCCCGTTGTCACCAAGTCCTAGAGAAATCGAGGCAACCCTCGAATTATATAGGTGCATACAATGTTTTTCATGATCTAACGAGGCTCGTCACGTATTCCTGTGGTATCATCAGAACTTAAACTTGTTGAACCTGTAAAGAAACAGGCGCGGTTTATTGAATACAGTTTTAAAGTATTTCAT
The DNA here is from genome assembly GCA_949152445.1 of Cerastis rubricosa. NCBI lineage: Eukaryota > Metazoa > Arthropoda > Insecta > Lepidoptera > Noctuidae > Cerastis > Cerastis rubricosa. The sequence goes on from OX424547.1 coordinate 11,596,813, forward strand.
GAAAATACCTACAGGTACTTATAGTTTTCTTCCTATAAAGATTTTTGTAATCTATTTGCGTGTTCCCAGTTATGTCAAAACTATTTAAATAAATTGAACATATTCTCGAATGTTTATAAGGTTTATGTATTCTGCACATCAAAATGGTTCGCTAGAAAATCTATAAACAAAAATAAAATATAAAATAACAACACTACTCCATGTATTGCCGGTTCCAAAACAGTCGATGTTTGTAACAATAGTTGGTGCGTTGTTGCAAACATTGGCCAAACATCAAAATATTAGCTAACTTAATTATTTTTACTATTTATCCTGTTTATATATCACGAAAAAACACTTAAATAATATAAACTTACCGAAATAAAAAAATCCTTCCAAAATCGTGGTTTTACGGTGGTTATTTTCACAGTTTTAAAACGCGCACTACGGCATCTCGACATCTTAACGTTGGCTATGCTTGGACAATACTAATTTGAAATAAGACCACAAAATTATTTGTGGTCTTATTTTTCGTGCCGTTTTTGAAGCGCTCATCGGGAATCTAGTTCTATTATTGATCGAAGTAAATTAGACCGATTTTTTATTATCTATAGAAACAGAAAATTCCAATAATCTTCATTTTTAAAAGACATTTCGATTTTTTTTTTTGGAACTTTTAGACCTATGTATACTGCTTATGCGTAGAAAGTTTCATTAAAATCTGTTCAGTCATTACGGAAAATAACGACTTGAAAGTTTGTATGAAATGCCGTAGGGTATAAACGCTCTTAACATAACATTACGCCTTTAATCCCCGAAGAGATAGGCAGAGGTGCACCCAATAGTAAACCCACAAATTTTGACAGTTATGTTTAGGTCCCATGTCATAGGAGGCGAGCCTATTGGTATAAATTGTGCACAAATCCAGACTCCGTGGGTGCTACTGAGAAATTCCTGATGGAAAAACAAAAAATCACTACCCAACCTGGGAATCGAACCCAGGATATCAAGTTCAGCAGTCGCGCTAACTGTCAACTTGACTATGTCACAATACACACCTACTTTAATCTATATACTACTAATAATAAATTTGAAGAATTTGTTTGTTTGCTTGAACGCGCTAATCTCAGGAACTACTGGTCCGATTTGAAAAATTCTTTCAGTTTTAGATAGCCCATTTATCGAGGAAGGCTATAGGCTATATATCATCACGCTACGACCAAAAGGAGCGAAGCAGCTATGAAAAATGTTGCGAAAACGGGGAAACTGTGACGCAGACGAAGTTTCGCGGGACAGGTAGTATCATATATTCTGAAAAAATTGTTATTCAGGAATAAATGAAAGAAAAAGTTACTTCAAATATTTTATTACAATAATTACGTCAATTATCATACAGTTTCATCTATGACCATCCTGTCACCATTTTCTGACGAACTTTTTTCTTCGTCGCTTTCCGCTTTCGTTTTCTTAATTTTGCCTGAAACAAAATAAACAATACTTAGGTTGATGGACCACTATTTAAGTCAGTCATTTATAAATTATTTTTGTCAGTATTTATTATTAGGTTTCTCCTTTTTTATTTTGGTGTTTGTTGAAATATTTATTAGTCTATTTTACGTGTATTTGTGTCTAATACACAAATACACATAAAATAGACTAATAAGTCTATGTAATTTACAATACATTAATATACAATTTCGAAATTAATTACATATTTTTAGATATTATTGTGTAAATTATCACAATTGTCCCCTTTAACCCAATGGTTGACTGGTAGAGAATGCCTTGTGGCATTAAGTCCGCCTATGTACCACTATTGTACATGAAGTTTAAATAAATAAATGGATACACCTCTCAAGCCTCTTTTTCTTATGGGGAATGCAGAAACTACAGCAGGTCACCTACTAAGATCTTTACACCTAATGTACCTACGCTATACTAGGTGTAAAAGGACATTTCACGAAGATGGCAACCAAGCATTCTGAACCTAGCAGACTGTACTGTAAACCACAATGAAAAATTCTACGAAAAAGTTATTGCAGGGAAACGACTTTTATTTCGGGGTGAAAAACCACGTGTTACTGGTGCGTTACTCATGTAACGCACTCAAAACATTGTGTTCATGGAGTTATTTAAGAGCATTTACACCTTACGGCATTTCATACAAATGTCCTGTCCTTATTTTCCGAAATGACTGAACTGATTTTAATAAAACTTAATACTTATCGCATAAGCAGGATACATAAGTCTGAAAAGTTACAAAAAATCATTCTCTACTTAACAAAAAGATAATTGGAAATTTCTGTTTCTATAGATAATTTATAATCGGTCTAATTTAGCTGCAACACTATTTTTCGAAAATGTTTTTAGTAACTTTCAAGACCTATCCTGCTTATGCGTATGAAGTTTCATTAAAATCGGTTCAGTCATTTCGGAAAATAAGGACTTGAAAGTGTGTTTGAAATGTCGTAAGGAGTAAGTATAAAAAAAAAAATGTTGGAGCTTTGACAGTATGGTACACAAAACAAAGGATCGCAATTACGGGCAGAATAAGTGCGTTCGGCTTCGTAAGGGTCTTTTTACCCCCATTACCTAGAGGCCCAAGGGAGGCCTTTGCCCAGTATTAGGACGTTGTGAACTAATAATAATAACTTACTGTGCGCATGCGGAGGTTGTGTGGCGACGGTGAGGTACCCAGTATGACCGGGGGTGCTCTGCGGCCAGGATCCCACCACGTAACTCGTCTCACTGCTAGGCTTCTCCTCCACTGGGGATGAGGAACTCTGTGAAAGTAGATTGAATGGTTAATGTTATGTAAACACATGAAGGGGTTATTACCTTGACATGCTATAGTACATGTTCAAATATTTGTAAGCCATTCTATGGCAAAACATGTAAGTTCACAACCCTATTTATAAGACCTAAATGTACCATTTTTTTACGTAAATAAAAATTATTCTATTATATTCTAGAATAGAATAGAATAAAACTTTATTGTACACCAAAAATGAAACTTAACGGGCTTACAAAACTGCAAATGGGGGTCATGGGGTTGTCACGTGATGCGGATGAATGAGGAAAATGTTGTGAGGACAGTGTTGAGTATTGTGGTGGATGATGTACGAGTAACAGAAATATGGAAGAAGAAGACCCCCCCAATAAAATGGGATAAGAGCAGGACAATGATCCATCCAGTCTTACCAAGGGGTATCGTATTACCCAGTTACTGGGTTGTGGAGGTCAGATAGGCCGACGCTTCATGTAAAATACTGGTATTCAGCTGCATCCGGTTAGACTGGAAGCCGAAGCCAAGATGTTTGACAAAAGGCTAGGCAGATAATGAAGAGCAGGACAATGATGACAGGGGTTCATGCAATGCGAATCCATCAGTGGTCCACCATCTCCACATTCCCCTAATTTCAAAGATACGACATTTCTTTTCGGGACATAACATTTCAGGCGAACCAATTTTTGTGAATCTATGCAGTAATACTTTAATTGTCAGACATGTGTATCTTTTCAGTAGTATTTATTTAGGGTAAGAATCAAAATGCGGCACCAGGCTTGCATAGTTCCGATCTTCTTTTAAGTGCTGCTCAGTTCAACTGGCAAACGTGCTACGTCATCATGAGCTGCTAACAGCGTAGTCCGACGAGCGCTATTCGCTGCTTGCCGCTATACGTGCTTGTTGGGCAGTACCCTCGGTGAGTTATGTCCTTCTAAGTCTGGATTCTAGTGTGAATTGTAGTGGTTTGAGAATTGAATATTTTTCAAGACGTCTATTGAAACTGTTATCTTGGTACGCGAAAGATTCACTCACTAGATTCCAAGTACGAAAAAAAAATACCTAAATAGAATAAAATATTGTGTGAATTCTAGTGGTCGCAAGCACTACTGTTGAGCTTGGAGTCTTCGGTTTGATTCCCATCACGTTCGGCTCAAGTGTTTTTATGGTTCCGGACCCAAAGGATCAAACGGGACCCTATTTCTGAGACTTCGCTGTCCGTCCGTCCGTCTGTCACCAGGCGGTATCTCATGAACCTAGTTGAAATTTCTACAGATTTTGTATTTCTGTTGATGCTATAACAACAAATACTAAAAACAGAATAAAATAAATATTTACGGAGGGCTCCCATACAAAAAAGAGTTTTTTTGTTCGTTTTTAAAAATAATGGTACGGAACCCTTCGTGCGCGAGTCCGACTCGCACTTGGCCGGTTTTTTAGTCTTTCCGTTTATCCTACCTTTCGAAAGTATTTGCAAGAATGTTTGTGAGGCCTTAATGCAACACCGACATTGCCTGGAATCATACAGTTCGCCTTCAAGTGGTCACAGTTCAACTGGCTATTTCGGTCAAAGGTGGACCTAGGCTGCTAAACGGCGGATGACGCCACCTCATCATGAGCTGCTTACAGCGTAGTCCGACGTTTGATACGTGTGCTATTAGGTACCTGCCGCTATACGTGCTTGTTGGGCAGTACAGTCGATGTGTAATGTGTTTATTCGACTGAAATCTAATGGACCTGCAGTAATACTTCAAAATTACACAAGTTTCCAAAAGGTGACGACCGAAAAGCGATGACGTTCAAAAGGCAGTACATTTCACATTTTTTTAAGGAATATTAAGATCCGCCTAGAGCGATACTTGAGCCTAATCCTAACTGCAGAAATTATATATATCGTGACCTTACCAAACGCTTATTTCATGACAAGAACACACTGTAACTTCTGGGGAAAAAAGGCCTGTGCTTCGCTCATCATCGCGCGTTAATTTTTCTGTCGATGCATGACAATTTCCGCATACTTTTCCTTGGTGATCTGTACATATGCAAATCTTTTTAAATAAAATAAAATATCGTAAACCTTATGTTCACGATGATAAGTCAAGGGGTCAGGGCGCGGGCATTATTATCGATGACACGGGTCGGGCACGTTGGGTCTCGTCCTTCAAACATCGCTATCACTAGTACCTAAGACCTAACTGACTGTATTTATTTTATTCAGAGAATCGATTATACGCATACTAGGGTAAAATATAATGATATGTTAAATGGATGGAAGCGTATTGATGCTTTTAACTTGTTTTATTATTCACTAACAAAATTAAATCTGGTGTATGTGGTTTCCTCCGTGCCTCGGAAAGCACGTTAAGCCGTTGGTCCCGGCTGTCATTTGTAGATCTTTGACAGTCGTTACGAGTAGTCAGAAGCTAAAACTCTGACATCCAGTCTTACCAAGGGATATCGTATTACCCAGTTACTGGGTTGTGGAGGTCAGATAGGCAGTCGCTTCATGTAAAATACTGGTACTCAGCTACATCCGGTTAGACTGGAAGCCGACCCCAAGATAGTTTGGGAAAAAGCTAGGCAGATGATGTATGTGGTTTCAGAGCAAAAAATAGAAAGGTCACCAAAATTGATGTAAGAATTAGGTCCCTTTATTTTTTCCTGTCCATGCAAAAGATTCGTACGTGATTTTTGTACGATAGGATAAGCTGCATACTTCTTTGGGCTAGGAACAGGATGTAATTGATTTTCCAAAAGTGCTAATTACAATTTTATAAAGGCACTTGCACTAGACGACTGTGTTGAAGAGAAGGTAACTGATCTAAATTAGTTTTTATGTGTTTTTTCCAGAGCATTATGCCAGAGTTACTCATGGGTATAAGAGCAGACAGCAGAGGAAAACCAAAGGAACGGTTGATGGACTTTGTGAAGGTTGATATGACAAGACCTGGGAGGTCTCAGGAGGTGTCTGATGAGATGACGTGTAATAGAGAAGTATGGAAGAAAAAGACATGCTGCGCCGACCCTAAATAAATTTGTATAAGGGCAAGAGAATGATGATTCAGTTTATTATAGTTACTTGGACGAACATTATAGAGACCTCACAGTCAGCATGCTACACGTGTACATACCTACAGCCTTGTTGAGATCATTAGCAAAATGATAAGGGCAAATAATCTTGATCCATGCAAATGTGGATGATTCACAGACATTTAGATTTAATACTAATAGCGTAAACTTGTAAGGATTATTATTAAAATTACACGAACATTGTGCATTATCCAACTAGGTCAGTAATTGGCTTAGACACAACAACAAAAAATAATGTCTTCAACATTATTTTTATATAAATAATTGGAATCCATTATTTCGAAGTGAGCAGCAGTGGCCTATGGCGGCAGCCCCGACTTACGAGCAGTAAGTCGTAGGTTCGAACCCAGGCAGGCGCATTACTTTGTGTAATTTATTTCATCACCGCTGCTCTCAAAACGGTGAAGGAAAACATCGTGAGGAAACCGGCATGTCCTAGAACTAAAAAATCGAAGACATGTGACATCTACGAACCCTCACTGGGCCCGCGTGGTGGATTAAAGCCCACTCCCTCTCATTGAGAGGAGGCCTGTGTCCCAGCAGTGGGAACATTATAGGCTGATGATGATGATGATTTCGAAGTCTGAGAATTGAATATTTGTACACCATCTATTGTTAAATAGGAGTATGTAATGATCGTAGCAGGTGACCCTCTGTGGTTTTTGCCCACCTTCACGTGGAAAAGGCATGAGTTTCGAAATTGCTTCCCAATGAAAATCTCGGATCTACGAGTAAGTATACCTTCCCATACCACCACGCTACACCTAGTAACTACCAACCTGCTGTACCAACACAAAATGATATCTCCTAGCACAAACATTTGCTATCGCAACCTAAGTAACAGTTGATATCAAGGGAAAATACGAAACAAAAGGATTATAGGGAGGGAGCCAGATTTAGATACAGCCGCGTTTAAATTTAGCGACACCGACAATGCCCACCGAAAAACGCCTTTCGTAATCAGGACTTTGCATACGGCAGACTTCGTAGCAGAAGACACGACAGTTATACAAGGTGTAAACGGACCCCGACTTTTCTTGGGGTGGTAAATCACGTTTTACGGTAGGTGCTGATGAATGTGCCTATTAAATAGTACGGGTATGTTATGTACAGTAATAACTTTTCTTTAAATATCTCCATGACCCTTGTACTATACATCCACCCAAAAAAAGTAATTTTCCAGCAATACTTTTTCGTAGATATACTTATAAGTCACTACATAGTATAAAACAAAGTCGCTTCCCGCTGTCTGTCCTTATGTATGCTTAGATCTTTAAAACTACGAAACGGATTTTGATGCGGTTTTTTTATAGATTGGGTGATAAAGGAAGGTTTATATGTATAACACATGCATAATATAGTAGAGGAAAACTGATAATTTTAGAGGTTTCCAATGTGATGTCGTAAATAAACACTTTTTTTACGCTAACTTTACAAACGCTGGCGGAACCCTACGAGATAGATCAAAATTTACTAAAATATTGTACACCTTAAAAAGGTCTACGAAAAAGTCCGCGATGGTAAATGTATATCTCAAGGATATTCCACAATAAACATTTTTTATCCTTTACTTTTTACGAGAAATAATGGCTTAGGTATTTACAAAGCGATTTTAAGCAATACAACATTAATCCTTATCCAATTAAGTACCTTAAATACATTGAGCATTTAATATAGATCAATATGGCCCTTTACAGCATTGCACCCGTGCGAAGCCGGGGCGGGACGCTAGTTCTATGTATAAAATGCTTGGTTGACGGCTTCGTAAAGGATCCGTTTACACCAAGTACTTCCCCCGTCGACGGCTAATCTCCGCTGAGACAGGTATCATGACAGAAAATGGGTAGGACTAGGATATTTATCTGTGGTGCTAGGCAACTGGGTCTATCCCAGCTGTAAACGTCCCTTTGTGCCTACTGGCCTTTTTTCGTTCTGTCTCCTGCTGATATGGAGGGAAGTGAAATTATGTTTTTCCTACTCCTCCGCTATTCTTTGCTGATTAATTTCGTTGTGGGATCCAAGACAGTTAAATTGTTTCTCAGGGACTTCATCGAACATCATTGTCTCGGCCCTTTTCTGGTAATCGGAAAGTTTGATTCTGGTAATTGAACTGGTTTGGGAATACAGTGGCAGGTTTATCCCAAAAAAATAATAATAATAAGACTACTAAATTTGTATATATAAATGAATAAAGGGATAAGACTACTAATAGAATGATGACAAAATACGACGAAAAAAATCGCATCTTGTCAACGCCCGTCTACCCAGCACGGGTACCGAGTGAAATGACAAGGCGCTTGCGGTGGCGCCACGCGGCTCACTAATCACAGAGAGAGGCTCTGCGCCGGAGATGTCCCCTCTCATTAGCAAGATTACTAAACTCACTGGCTGCACCCAAGCTTTGTTTGGCTTTAGACTGTAGTACCTCTGTGTGACGTCAGTATTTCATAAAGCTCGTGTTTAGAAGTGCGACTGTTTGGTGTCGACAATGACAGATCAAGTTAAGACGAGAAATATAACAGACTAGTCTTTGAACGCCAGACCAAGCGGGCATAGTCGGTCTATCCTAACCCAAGCGCTGGTCTATCTACTTGTCTGCCAAATGCCATCGAAATCCGTTCAGCCGTGTAAGTTACAAAGGACGTAGACAAACAGAGTTACTTTCGCATTTATAATATTATCACAAATAAGGATAAAGATGTAGGTGGATAAAGGATTTCGTAAGTGAAATAAAAGCGAAACCAGCACCGTAGCTAACTTTAGATAAGTTCGAAATGCAACGACCTAAGTCCGACTGCTTCTTCAAAATGACTTTGAGGTTTTCAAATCAGGTTCAATTCTTCTCGTAAGGCTAAGGTGCAATGTCTCATAAAAAAGAATCGTTTCGACTCTGTGCGTTCTTCTCTCATTGCGTAATTTGAATAATAAACTTAAACAACGCATTTAAAATGTTACGCTCTTCAAAAGCAGACAACCTTTAAGACAATGAGGATGCTGCAAAAGACACAGTCAATTGTTAACAAACATTTAAAAAAATACATTTATTCAAATATTTGCTAAGAGTCTAGGACTCAATCGCTGTAATGGCCACATAAGTGTATAAACTTGTAATTGGAAACCTTGACAGAGTTGTGGCGAAGATTATACTAATCTAACCCCGGCCCAGCGGTCTCTAACCACAACTGAACTTCGTTTACTGACCTTGGCCTCTTCAAAATCTTGTGTTTTTTACTTCATAATCTTAATACTACAATTGCCTGCTAAAACAACTAAGCTCCTTGAAGTATCGGTATTTAAACTTAAGGCAAGTAAGTACGTACTTCATTTGATACGCCTGTTTACACATGGCGAGATTTGCATTAAACATTGAAAGTGTTAAGGAATTACTCAATGCGAATAATAATAAACTTGCACTTCCATGCCACATTAACAGAGATATCAAGACATTAACCGTTGAAAAACAACATAATGTCGAAGGCATCGCTCGTTCTGCGCACAACCTGCGCGCACGCACCGCAATTACGTAACATAAATCCAGAGTCGAACGCGCCGTGATCGATGGACCGCTGTGTTCCCAAACACAACAAAACCATGTCCAGTTGTTACATTTTGATTTATTATATCAACTTTATTTAGATCGCATTGTTAATTTTAGTCAACGATATCTTACCTACGTTTTATTACTCGACAGTTAACCCAACAGCTATGCTTTACTTTGAATATATTAAAATACAATAACACACATTCGGCTTTACCTCCATCAGCGAACATAAAATAGATAAGCTTTTATAAGAACAAGAAATAAACGACGACGTACTCGTTTCTAATACAAGCGATTAAACGCCCATAAAGCCCAGATTAAAACATAAAACCTTCATGCTGTCAACACAGAATTTAACCTCTCCACTGGATGACATAAACGAAAAAGGAAATAAAAAGGTTTTGAAAAAAGAATAACGAGCAAAGAGGCGCATTAAGAATTGAGATAAGAGAGATGGACGGGCACTCAACGGCGCGCGGCCGACTTTATTATTTATTGACACTTAAAATAATTACTGGCCGGTTGGCCCGTGCCGAATGTTGCTCTCGTGTCGAAGACCTTACGCCGATGTGTTTGAACTATAATAGATACATTATTTGCGAAGTTACCGAAGATAAATGGGAAAAAGAACAAGTCAAACTTTAAATAAGTGCTTTTGACTACTGTTTAGGACAGTATTAAGCAAAACTTGGAATGTACAAGCAATATTTTTTTTCAGCTAAATCTTACAGAGCGATCATTCGGGTTCTTACTTTACTGTAATACAATGGTTTAACGATAAACCAATGACTGCGAAACTATGATTATTCGACGATATCTATTTATACTTTAACAACAAACATATTAAAACCAGTGAAGTACAAACACAAAACAGTTCTTTCTTTCCTTCTGCCAAAGCTGTTTACTACAAACCTTACACACAAAACAAAAGCAACAAAATACCCAGAAAAACGATATGCAAATAAACATCAACCGTAAAAGAAACATCGATAAAACGTCACCGAGCTGCCAAAACGGTTACAATATACAAGAAGTGTTATCGGCAGGGCATGTTACCTGTCGGCGCGGTGACAAACGGACGGAACGGGGATTTAGACGTTCATCCTGGACGGACATAAGAAATAAAACGATGGAGAAGGATTACTGGAACGAGGAGGGAGGATAAAAGAAGTTATTTTTGGAGATGGAGGGATAAGAGGAATAGTTAGAACTGGAACATGATAGATGATAAAGACGCAACTATAGAAACATCGATAAAACGTCACTGAGATGACAAAACGGTTACAATATACAAGAAGTGTTATCGGCAGAGTATGTTACCTGTCGACGCGGCGACAAACGGACGGCCCGGGGGTTTAGATGTTCATCCTTGACGGAGATGAGAAATAAAACGATGGAGTAGGATTATTGAAACTGGAGTGAGGATTAAAGAGGTTATTTTTGGAGAGGGATAGATATTAGGAATAGGACTAGAACATGGTAGATGACATAGCAGCAATTATAGAAACATCGATAGAACGTTCTGAGATGCCGACATCGTTACAACATACAAGAAGTGTTATGGTCAGGGCATGTTAGCTGTGGAGACAAACGGACTGGCCACGCCCACGGATGCAAAATAAAATGGTGTAGAAGGATTATTTGAACGAAAAGAACAAAAGCGAACGAGGTGTTGTCATGTTAAATGATACGTTAAAGATAGATTTGATAGAAGCATGCGTAGAAATGAGTCATCAAAGTTATTTCTACATTTGCTTCTTTGATGGCACATCATATATATTTTTTTTATTTGGCAAAACAGAGAAGGACTTTTTCTAGAAGTTAGTCTAAGGGTTGATGATGTAGAATAACGAAATATGAGGGTTAAAAGTTCGAAAAAAATCAGTAAACTGCAATTCAGTAGACTGGCGTAATATAAAGAGGTTATCAATAAGGAGTCATTTGTGTGTGTGGTTGATATAACTACTTCTATAAATAACACATATTAAATAAATAACGTACAACACATTAAAGTTACTAAAATTCATATAAATTAACTTCCATATTATGAAGTGCGTGTGGAATTTGATAGTCAAGTAACAAATACGGCTTGTCCCTTGTAGTAGATATGGTAAAAAGCGTCGGTAGCGTGCTGATAGTACACACGCGACCGCCACCTGCGTACTAACGTGTTCAACGTCCAGCATTGGTCCTTACACTACGATACAAATTTACAATTAGTATTCGACTAAAAGTCAAGATGGACACACGTAAGGCCGCTTTTAAGGGTTAAGAAAGAAATGAAAATGGGACCCTTTAGTCTCGAGGTTTTTTCCGAAATCTATGCAACGTAGAATTTTGAGGAGGTAGTGCAGGTTTATTTATTTATATATATATATATATATATATATATATATATATATATATATATATATATATATATATATATTACATTTATAGGAAAACTTTTCAAATTCAAGTGAAAGTAACGTCAGTTAATTACGCGAAATACAGTACATTTACGAGTAATAGAGAAATTTGGAAGAAGAAAACATGCTGCGCCAACCCCTAGTAAATTGGGATAACTCTCACACCAGCACGCGTAGCATGACCACTGTAGAAACGGGTTATGTCGACGGAAGAATCGACAAAACGGCAGATTGTCACTATGTCAATTCTTTCGTAGACAAAACTCGTTTAGGTTAGAAAATCGCACGAAAAAGAAGAATGTATGATAGACCAGTGAGAGTTCCACAGACTGCTCAGTGTAGTTTAGTTCGGAACCTTAATTGTTTGATCCTGAATTATACTTGGCCGTTTTTTTTTTAAATATTTTGAATAGCAGCTGCATTTAAGTTAAATATGTATCTTTAGAAGATTGTCAAGAGACGGATGACATTTGAAGCAGTTGAGTCCGCAGGGGTAGATTGTGGAAATGCTAATTCGAAGACTAAAGAAGACAGCTGGGATAGTTGGATACGCAAGACGATGCAGGGTGATGTATATCTAGGTTCATACAAGATCTTGGATAGATCTTCTTAACGTGTGGATAGCATTACTATTACTAACTTTAATCGAATCAGAATTTGGCGACGATTCAGGCTTTTTCAAAAGCGTCCGCTTCTGTAATATGCAGACCATATGATAAGCAGGATATGATACCATGTGCCCTATCGTTTGTAGAACAATATCATATACTACAATCCAAGGAAGAGTCATTTATTAACGGTGGAGCGACGATCTTCGCAGGGTGGCTGATAGCATCTGCTGGCCTACCATGACGTCTTAAAGCAGTATTGTATTAGTCTTATTCATGTGTGGGAAAGAGATGGCGCTAGACGCCTTCTATAGCTCCGTCTCTTTTTCACACTGGAATGACATTAAAACAATACTGTTTTAAGACGTCATAGTAGGGCCCCTGGATGTAAGTTGCCGAAAAATCGAGTTAAGTGGCGCGCGATTGGAGAGGCCTATGTCAGCAGTGGACTGTTCCTACAACATCCATGATAATGACGAAGAGTCATTTATGAATCTCTATCTAAGTTTGCTAAGCAAATTAAATTGGAGAATGATGATATCAATACGTTAAATGAAAAGCTCAATACTCCATCAAGAATAACATATTCAAATATATCCCTATTTATACAAACCGCAACTCAAAAGCATCATCACTCAATATTCCCACAGCGAGACGCCTGTTTTATTCGATAAAAGGACGATACTATCGGCGCGTCAAGAGTATCGATACATTCGATACTCGATTACGCAACGATTAAATCGAGCTGTATCGTAAATCAATCCAGCTATTACGCTGCCATCTGTCAGTAATGAGAGCGTATGAATCACGGCTGATACCGCCCGCGCTATCATACGCTGAGATTTATATTTGTATGGGTTTTGTGGGATCTTGAATATGTATGAGCTATTTTATTGATATAATTCATGACCGGGATTTAGTTATGTGCTGTTTTTTGTCCTGCCTGTCTAGGAATTGTAACTATGAAGCTTAAAACCTTGTCCAACAATGCTTCTACCATCAGCTATTGTAGAATCCATATTAAGGATGGTTTTGAGTTCAAAGTTTTGCTACGCGTTTTATCGGTTCTCAGCTTATTACAGACCAATGTTTTCGTCCAAAATCCATGGATCCTTTCAAAATCTCCAAGATTGAGATTAAACGCGTTTATGGTCAGACTATTGTAAGATTCTCAACTGTGTGAAGCGTTTAAAACTTTTTTATTTCCATTCTCCTCTGCCAACCGTCACGCTATCATTTACTCCTTTTTCTTTCATATAATTCCTCATAAAATCCATCCATCGTTTCCTTGGTATTCCTCTCCCGCTCCATCCATCTACATTTATATTCATCACATGAGATTCAGCCCTCCTCATCTCTTAAAGCGAAACCTGCTAGGTACTGTGTTGCCTTCGCAAATATCTCAAAAATTATATCCAAAATAATCCTGCGGTCCGTCTACAGTAATTTCACGCTTCCATTGCATCTGATTATCGTCACCGCGTCGTACGGCATCGGCTCCCGACTGACATTCCTCGCACGCCACCGACCGGCCGGCTCACCGCCGTCACATATTTTATCACACCACTCAGCCACCTAAATCACTCATTTGCCCATAATGACTCACAAAACAACTTTAAAATTACGCGACATTCTAATACCCATTAACAATCACGAACAGAACAAGATATCGGCTAATTTTGAATCTTAAATGACGGAAAGTACGCAAGGATACGCAATTAATATTATATTTTGATTTTAAACGCTCAGCGATCCATCTCGCAGAGATCGTGGCTGCAACGTCCTTTAATTTCGATAAGTACAGCTTTGATTGATTCCATGTTTCGTAACGCAGTGAGCAGACAAAACATTGGGTAATATTTCCGTTCAGATAACAAATAAGCTGTCACTTTGTACATGAGAACATGAAAGCTAATTAGTATTGTAGAGTAAACCGAGCCTTGATCTGAAAATCTGAACGAGGCAGATAAGGAATCTATTGCATAATAAAAGTTTGAGTTAGTAAGTTTCGTACCTACGGCTGTAACTTTAACACTAAACGAAGTGCAATGGCACGCGTCTGGAGGGACCCCCGTGACGCTAATGCGATTATGCGAACCGTACGATCGATTATCGTCTGAATCGATTGGTAATAAGCGAGCGCTTTCACCGAGTATGAATGTCAAATCATGAGTATAAAATCTGGATCGAAACGTAATCCGGCCGAATGTTTGTATCGATTTTAAATCCTTTTAGTGACGGTCATTTGTTTTAAAACCCCAGATTATGTTACAAGTATGATTAAAGGTTATAAATATTACAAGATGTCCCTTTCTTTGTGACAGGTCGGTATTTAAAAGTTGAAATGATTGGAGGTTTTGATTTGTCTTTGGCTAAATATAGGCGATCATTGATTATGTTTTAATGAGTAATTTTGACCAGAGTTGCGGTCGGTCTAGCATGTCATAGGATTTAGAAGTCACCATTTGCAAGCAACCACTTGTACACACAAATCATAATGAGGCAAGCAGGCAGTATTTTTTGTTTTTAAAAACAGTTTTAACGAATTGTAAGAAATACTATTATTATGGGTGGGCTAAGATGTGATTGGATTGATTAGCTTTTGGAGTCGGCTCCGAGTCTAACCAAAACCGGCTAAGCTCACATAAATTAGGCCACAACACAACATATTCTATTCTTCACCAGAAACCGCAAGACACAACAATCATTACGAAGCTTACGTTAACAACAATTATTTTAATGGATACAATTTCAACATGATAAGAGAACCGTATGCAGTTTACGCAGACAGGCAGATAAATGATGCCTAATACAGGACCCAGTATTACAAGCTAGCAAGTTGATTAATAAGTCATTCATGTGTCAAAAGTACAAAAATAATGTGGTATGCAAGTTTTTAATTCATCGGTAAGTCGTAAGAGGAATAGAATTCAATGAACATAATTATACCTATTCATAGATATATTTAGCGTGTATGGAAGAACACAAAAAGTCGTCCATTACGATTTGGCGTGACTTTTTGTCTTACCCCGTATTTCGCCTTCCCCCCATTCACTCTAATTTGTTTGACTTTCTGACTTCACAACCCAGTAACTGGGTCATAAGATACCCCTTGGTAAGACTGGATGTCAGACTTTTCTGTCTGACTACTCCTAACGACTGTCAAAGATTCACAAATGACAG
Source organism: Cerastis rubricosa (assembly GCA_949152445.1). NCBI lineage: Eukaryota > Metazoa > Arthropoda > Insecta > Lepidoptera > Noctuidae > Cerastis > Cerastis rubricosa. The sequence goes on from OX424547.1 coordinate 11,612,407, forward strand.
CCGGTACCAAGGAACGGCTCAACGTGCTTTCCGAGGCACGGACTCACGGAGGAATCTCTGTATGTATACCTATATGATCACCCCATCCGAGGACCAACCTCGGCAAGCAGAGTAGAGATGCTCCGCTGCGCTGGCTCTTTGGACTTTTGGAGCCATTTCAAGTAGACTTGGGTCGTTCCGGAACGAGTCATGAAAATGATATACTTCCAGTCCCGGTACTACACCATTCACTCGTTCACTACCAATTTTAATGTGTCCTTCAGTTCCTCTAGTACCGAGTAGTCCCGACTATTTCCGAAGCGCTCGCTCTGGCTGGTAGTGGTAGCTCTGGCGTGCTCGCGCCATCGCACATCGACGCACCGCCAACCCAATGATAGAACGAGATGGGAACACATCGTATCGTATGTTCGTAGTTTCGTACCATGCGCAATAGTATATTGTTTGCATATCTATTGCACTTCGCGTGCAAAAGAAAGTTTCTACACCGCATGCATGACGAGTAATGGATGGAACGTATATTAAAAAGAACCGTACAACAACTGTCGTCTAGTTTTTTGTAACAGATTTTTGTAACAGATTTTTCTTTCAAAAAATTGTAAGTTTAATTTAGGGATGATCGATGTTAGAAAAGCATCGATTCAACATCGAAGCGAAAGCATCGATGTACGTTAACTATCGATTGAAAGCATCGATGTTTTCGGTAACAAATAAAACTGTCTATTTTATTTATGAAATGTGTTGATTGTTATTGAAATTACAAAAGTTAAGGAAAAAATTAACATTCCCAGTATTTTTGGGCACACTCTGTAAAAAACAATAACTTTGAAAGGTTTTTTCCTCTTAGTCTGTTTTGTTGCTGGAACAGGAGTTGGCCTGCTTTGGGAAAAAGCCTTTCTGAAGCTGTGGATGTCGTTGTGCAACACAAATACTTAAGAGCTATTTTCTATTTTTTCATTGATAATCGCTATAAACTGTTCAGCATTTAAGTACATGAATTTCATAAGTTCGGCTCATATAGTCCCGAGGTAGTAAGCTATCAGTTTTGCTTTGATAGTTCTGAACTACAATGGTACTGGAGCTTTGCTGTGGTACTAACGAACTGAAAGCGCTCCCCGGTACTAAAAAGGAACTAATGAACTATGTGAGTGGACTAGTTCCGGAAGCAAAAATATAATATCAATATCACTCCGTATCTTTTGTTGGACACGTTTTGCGCATGTCTAATTTCAAGTCAAGTAAATTCTCAGGCCAATTACGGCCATTCAAAAATTGCCAACGCGGACGGTATTTCACGTCCACACGGCGGGGTATTGGTAAAGTTTTCAACTAGCAATAATCGCACCTCGGATTAACCTCATTGGTTACGATATTGCCTCTGCGCAAAGTTAACCACACAAATTTCTCGGCCCGAACCCAACCAAACCGATGTAACGAAACCATAGCGACTTCTAATTCGACTACAACGCCATCTATCGAGATAGGGTGTCAACTTTTGTGTCCACATACTTAGATGGTGTAATATTTTTTATTTAATTTCTATATGTTTACTTAGCTGTTAAATATATATTTTTTAATCTTAAATATTTTTGTGACGTCATTTAGCGAAGTTTTTGACAAACAACGACCTCGAGACCGCGAAAAGGAGAAGCTTGATACTGGTATGACAAAACCGTGTTTTATTTAAAAAATAAATATAGAACAACAAAAAAGAATAAAACACAAATTATATAAAGCCAGTGATTTTTACTTTTTTAATTGTCGATGGTGACAAAGGCTTATTCCGTGGCGCATCGAATGCATTTCAGCTGCGAAAATAGTTGCACGTAGGCTTTTCTCAGACAGTGTTGTGAATGGGACAGTGTCGGTCACGAACTCGTATTGTGATGATTTTTTGTCGGGTCGTGACGCTTTACCTTCCGTGTCGGAGGTCGGATGGACAGATGGTGTCCATTGATGTCCGACACTAGGGAACTTGGACTCAGGTGGGATTTTTGTATTTTACCGTGTAAGCGAATTACACTCTTACTGTGTCCAAAAGGACACAGTTAGAGCGAATTACACCTTTGTGAACCTCAGAGGCCTATAAACATGCTTTATTTATTTACTTTTCTATATGTTTGATTAATTAGACCAATAAAATAAGTTTCCCCCGGAACATTTAAATATAGTTCCAAAAAATTCCGCCAGGTGGCGGTTTTAAAAACGCTGGCGGAAAAGAACGCTCGTTATTTTCGGTTTCTATGAATATATCTGAATTCTTAAATAAAATACTTTTTGAACTTGTCTATTAGTAACAGTCACGTACTTATTCGTCATTATAATCTGATCCGCTCAACAGTAACGAGCGATCGACGTACAAATCCGCTATTCGTTAGCCGGGCACCAATGGAAACAGTCAGGTCTTCGGACGGCAGCCGTGGCGTGACCCGACGCGGTCCAACGGTCACGTTCCCTCTCCCCCCTCCAACTCTTCAATGAACCTCTACAGTTACCTCCCCCTTTCATAGAAACCCCACAAAAAGCCATAAGATTCCCCCGAACACCATGACATTTTGAACCAATCCCTTTGTTTTGATAACCAACCGATCACGAAGTTCATTTCTCTATTTTAAGAACTTTTTTGTGTATTGTGCTCGTCTATTGTTTGTTATTTTTGTGTGAAATAGCGAGCTATTTATTGTTTTTTTTGGAAAGTTTTTTTTACAGGTCAATTGACTTCCTAGAACGGTTTTATAAACATTTTTCTGCAATTTCATGGACAGCAAAGACTTGGTTGTGACTTTATTGTTGAAAAGATTCATTTGTAATTCTTGCATTTAAAAGGGGTCGGGGGATAAGGGGGTTCCAGACTATTGTGTGAATGTTTTTTGTTGTTACCAATCCAGTTTATAATATTAACGAAATATTTTAAACTGTGTCTTTTGAATTTCTAAATATGTAAAGCATTTTTATTTACAAACATATAGGAAGAACATGGGTGCAGCATGTCTGAAGAAGACATGCTGCATTCCATACTTTTCTATTGGCCGTCATCCCATAAGTCACCCTCTCTTTAGCCATTTCGTTTCACACACTCCATCCATCAATTCAATTCATTTATTGGTGGGATTTTGGTACATTTTACGTGAGATCTTAATAATAAATAATTAGTTCCTCAAAAATCTACCTTAAAGGTGCACACTCTTTCACATAATTAGTAATTATTATAAAAATAATTATCAACATATTCAAATAATTACAACAAAACACAACATAACTTAAGACAGAAAATACATAAATAGCAAAACATTAACAATTGAGATAGGTTCATTTAAACAATGAATGGAAATTAAGATAATAATACAATGTCTACATTAAATAAATATCAAAGTCAAATAACTTACAATTTATCATTAAGGAATTCGTCAAGAGTAAAATAACATTTTCATCCCACCATCTCGGAAAGAGTATTTTTACTCTTCGATATCTGAGTGCAAAAGCCGTTTTTATTCTCTAGAGGATAAAGTAAATTGAATTTAGAACATCGTGTGCACTAAGTTTGTGAATTAAAAAAAACATTAAACCTATTTACTGCTACCTCTATGGTGCCGAATATATCATACAACTTTTTTTTAATTTGTTAAAAACTCAGACTCGGAACCTTCTTGGTGTTCTTTTTTCAATTTGCTTTGTACGCGGTTCTTTACGCGGCATTTTTCACGTCATTGTTAATTATACCGTAATATTATTTTGTTATAATTAAAGATTATTCTGTAATACTTACCTGTCATAATGTAGTAATTAATACCTAAACTGAAATAAAAGTGTACCTATCTTGTGATTGTAAACATTTTTTATTGCATTTAGTCATTTCCTCGCTGAGGTGGAATGAAAAGTTACGTGTTGCACTCGAGTGCAAAGATTTTTCACCTCGTGCTCTTTTGATTCCCTCGCTAACGCTCAGGATTCTAATTTTGAATCACTCGCTGCGCTCGTGATTCAATTTTAGAATCCTTCGCTTGCTCGGTCATCAAAATTGAACACGCGGTTAAAAAGCAACTTTGCACTCTTGTATAACAAATAACTATTTTCAAATAATAGATGTCGTCGATCATTTCTGCTGACTTTCTTTACTCTTAAAGCCATATACATTAATTCTCGAAACTTTTCACTACGTGTTTATACAATCAGATAGCTAAATACCTTAAGCATGATAATAACCAACATAGAGGAAAAAAAAACAAAAATGGTACTTAACTGCAGTAATCATTAAATCAATTGACTTCACAAAACAAAAGAGAAAACTCTTCAAACAAAAGACAAATATACTCCTCAAACACAGAGTACAACAATTCGTAACAAATCTCAACAAAGAGTTTTCAATCTCAACATAGCCAAAGACCATTGTAATCTTAATATCGATACCGATACCAATCTTCATCCTTCAACAGAATCGGTCACCAATCATTAATCTGGACCAGTTCGGGTCAAGACAATAGTTTCCAAATGAGATCATTTACTGCTTCAAGTGCTTGTGCAACCATCTTTTGTTTTGTATGATTTTGATTGAAGCCATGTAATGCAAATGATTTGGAACAATGCTGTTGATTTGTTGCCATATGCCATGTTTAATTGATTTGTGGTGAATGATGTTATCGAATCTAGTATGATATGGGCTGATGCGGTTGACGATTTACCAGTGTTTTACCCGACTACAGCAAAACCAAAAGGAAGGGTTATTTTTTTAGCAGTATCATGTCCCACAGTAGCCTACACTACTACGTTGGAGATAACACGAAGAGAATACAATTTTTCAGGGACCTCGGACTACAAGTTATGCCAAATAGAGTAAGATTTTATAACGTTTGAGCCCGTGAAGCTATATGCAGCGTAAAAATATTACAAAAACACATCATCATGAATTGATTAACACCTCGAAACAAGCCGTTAATTTGCATTATTGCCGAGAAATTTATATCTTACACTTATTGCTGCTTATTATTAAATGACAATACATTGCAAAACTGTTTATATTTCATATGCAGAAAATCTCTTAGTGAAACCGTCAGGCTATATGGATAATTAATGTTAACACTCTTAAATGATTAGTCATGGATTTGCACAAGTAAATGCATAGAAAAGAATTGCGAAAGTTTGTGACGATGGTTGGATGTATAGAAGGATATTATTACTCTTTCACGCAAAAACTACTGAAGATGATTTGGGTGAAATTTGGTGCATAACCTGTATTAACATATAGGATACTTGTTATCCGTAGTACGTTTTATAGTACGATCTCGTGGGACAATCACCAGACTCGGGCGAAGCCAGAAGCATAAGCTAGTCATTTCATAATTTTCATACTTGTGCCTTATGCAATGTTCTTATGCATGACTTAACTGACAGAGCGACACATTTCAATTACTGATACGAGCCTTATCCGAATGATGGTGTTATCGGGAGTATTGTACTGCAAGTTATAAGCTACAGATTAAAAATATCAAATCAATTTATTCTGGATGATACAGCAGATGATTTGATTTACAAATCACACACACACAAAGACAAAGGTAAGGGTACAGACGGACATGATATCCCTTATGGAAAAAGAGTTGTTGAAAAAATTAACGAGATTCGTATTTCTCCTACGGATTCCTTTCATCTACACAGGATCTACAACAGTTGCTTATAAGTGTATCGACAAACATTTACCATTGGATAATGGGTATGGTGTAGCAAAACATAATATTGTGTAAACCCGCCGAAAATTGACATGTGACACGAAGACATGTTGATAGATTGTGTATAAACTCGCACTGGGAGGAAGCTTATGTCTCAGAAGTGGGAAACTCATATGCTGATTAGATTATGTGCTGTAGCAAATAGATTCAGTTGCTTCACACTAAATACACTACAAGAGACATACACATTAGAATCGAGTGCTATGAAAATAAAATTAGTCATGGATCAGATAGTTGATAAACGTGAAGGGAAATTCTTAGATTGTTCAGAATTGAGACAGCGATCACTAGTATACAGAGCGGAGCGTTTGAAGAATCTGTTAAACGGAACCTACCCAAATCGAAAGTAGGTGATATGATTGACCATTTTACAACACAAATAAATATTTTAAAGCTCATTTAAAGTACAGTTATCTACAAATAATAATAGTTTTATTTGTCATAAACGGTTCTCAGTAAGTGGTACTAAAATATTATCTCAAAGTTTCATTTTATTGTAAAATAACTACATTCCATACACCCACGTTATTTGTAATAGTTTATTAATTGCTATTTAACTTTTCAATAAACTGTTTTAGATAAAGTCATTACAATTTTAAAGACCACTCATGGATACCAAACAGGGCAAAAGCCAAGCTTGATGACGCCAGCGACGATTCGACTTGTTCATTAAGAAATTATACAAATTCAAAATATTCTGAACTATTGCGATTAAAGTAATCGAATTAAAGTAATCTTTGTTTGAGGTAATAGATAATTCGTACTCCTTGTTCCAGATTTACTTTACGTTGTAAAGTAAATCTGGAACAAGAAGAATAAGAAGATAATAAGTTACACAGATTGACAGACGACTTGAAGAAAACTGCAAGCGGGAAGCAGAGGGCCTAATTGTGACCCTAGAGACCCGTAACTTTCGCAAAAGATTTCGAAAACGAAATTGATAAATTATTAAAAGTAATTTTTCCCTACTGTTTATCCTCCATGGAAGATAATGGGAAAATGGCGTTAGTTTTCCTTGCAATTTTTCCACTTTGGTTTGAGGGATGAAACGCATGTGACTATGGTGGTTATCATGTATAGAGGGAGAGGAAAGCCATGGCGAAGCTCTTGGCTAAATAATAACAGCCTCACAGGTCGATCTTTAAGGTAAAGCCCTGCTTGCCGATGTTGGTCTGTGGATGGGTGACTATAATTACATACTGAGTTTACTAAGTGCCTCGGAAAGCACGTTAAGCCGTTGGTCCCGGCTGTCATTTCTAGATCATTGACAGTCGTTACCAGTAGTCAGAAGCCAAAAAGTCGGGCCAAGTCTTATCAAGAGGTATCGTATTACCCAGTTACTGGGTTATGGAGGTCAGATAGGCTTCGCTTTATGTAAAATACTGGTACTCAGGTGCATACGGTTAGACTAGAAGCCGACCCCAAGATAGTTTAGGAAAAGGCTAGGCAGATGATGATGGAGATGAGATCTATAGAAAAGATGGATTGTGTAAGAAAAATATCAAAGAAAAAGGAGTTAATGATGTCGTGATGTCTGACAGGGCAGAATCTAACAGGGGCGAATCTGGTTGAAAGGCATATGGTTGGTAAGATACGTATAGGATACATTTTGTCCCGGTAGTAAATTGCCGGGATATAATTTTTTATGTAATCCACGCGGGCAAAGCCTAGTAATAAAAAAATATTTCTAGCTATACCCAAATGAAACAGTTTATAAATTACACCATCCCCGAATCCAAGAGACAATGGGTACGGAGCGGTTACTAGATCGGGGTCAGGCCGGGTCACGAACTGACGGTCCCGCCGGTTTTGGGTCACTCGCTACCTATGAGAAGTGGCTTAACTTTAACTTAGGCTAGAACAATGAGACAGTCGATACTGATATAGTTCTGCTAATACTTGATATATTAGCCATTAACTATGTGGAAATTCGTATCCTGTTCTAAAGTTCTGGGAGTATTAGCTTCAAATAATTTCGATGCTAGATTAGATTTCAGCAGCTTTAATCTCTATAGGTTCCTTATTGTTTATATTATTCTTTATTGTAAACAAAAACTTACATATAAATTGCCATATGACAGCTTATATACAAAGGCTAGCTTAACCCAGAATTGAGTTTTAAATACGTCTTTTATAATAGTGTCTGAAGTTTGGAACTGAACTTTCACAGACGCCTTAACATCTTCAAGTTACAGTCAACAACTTATCGTCCAATAGAAATCGTTCGGCCATTATTAACAAAGACATTATTAAGTCCAAAGAGAGGTAGCCTAAATCTTTCAACACCCGATTATACAATATCACACGCCCACCGGTGTCAGCCCCTTCAAAGCTTTGTCACTTCGTCAAACTGCTGACCACTTTCATATCGTGATCCAAGGATATTAATAGCGACTGTGTAATGAGTGCGGACACTCGATCGATCACAATTACGGATGTGGTGCTTAATCATATTTATTCAATTAATTAATTTCAATGAGCTCAAGGTGAATTGTGTTCGTGTGGGGCTGGAATGTTCTGTTTAATTGTTTAAGTTTGGATTTCATTTAAAACGGTAAAATGAGCGTTAGCAATTTGTCAATTTTCAGCAAGAACTTTTAAAAAAGTAAGATTTATCATAAAGTTCCAAATGATAAAAGATAATCTTCTTCCTTCTTAGCGTGTCGATGGCAATCTAAACTGACGATAAAAAGGTATATAATTTAAAAAGGTTTGAGGCAAATAAGTCAGTAGACCAAGATGGGACTAATAAGTTGAGTTGACATTACAACAGTGCCTAACGAAATGTCTCAATAATCCGCAAACAAACACTGAAACCGCTGTTGCATAAATTGAAACAATGTACGCTGCAAGTGTGAGCGAGTGACAGCTAACAAAACGTAACAAAATGTCACATACAGAAAATAAATCGCGGGGAAAATAAAGCATTTCGCCCGTGTCCCCGTTACGAGCGGGCTTGGAGCGACGCTGTTCCGCGCACCACCATCTTGATACGGTTTAGCGTTCGTGGGAACACACCTCTCCGAGCGCTAATTTATTGCCTAGCGTTGCACTACATGCGACTGACGACTCTATCCAGCCTGCCACGGCATTACCTCGTAAATTCACATCGCAAATGAGAGCTAGCGAGCCGAAATCCACAAGTGCGCTGTCAAACGATGCTACGTTGTCACAGCGTATTGAGTTATTTAGTTGGGTAACGCTAAGCAAATTGTTAATGCGGTTCTGCGGTTAGAATACCATCATGTATTTTTGTTTCGTCATCCGACATTGGTTGTTATGCGTATGTGATTATTTAGTTCGTCGATTATGTGGCGGTCGCCTCAGTGCGTTGCAATAATGCACTAAATTGGCTTGCTAGGTCGTGGCTTTGTACTGCTACCATTTTCTCACTATCAAGGTTTATTTAATCACAAGCAATAAAATTATTCAAATAATTTCACAATTTATGCAGCGAAGTATTGCACGTTCGAAGTTTTCAGGGCATTTCGAAACCACGCACCTGTGAGCAACAATTGAAATTGCGGCAACTTATACCCATAAAATGGTGTAAGCTAAGCGATACATCACTACGTATCATCCTTGGTGAATCAGATTAAGCAGTAAATTGAGTCAAACGTTCACTAACCGGTGGCATAAATAAATACGAGCGTGCCAAATGATGCACGATTCGCACTTTACGTTAATCATTTACACAATAGTTACGTGTAAAGGGGTGATTATACCAAAACAATACGGTCTATGGGCACAGTACATGATGTAAAGCTGAATTTGCCTGGTCTGAAATAATCTTTTCTGTTTCGACAGAACGATCAGGATCAAACAAACTGGTGTCCTGTTCAGTGTTTGCTCTCTTTGCTACGATACATTTCTATTTAAACGGAACTACTTTAATTGAACCTACATGTAGTTTATTTAGCGTTTCAAGAACTGTTTTTATAGCAGCATCGACTTTGTCAATGTATCATGAAAACTCATATTTCATTTCCTGACTAAACAGTCTGCCAAGAAGACCCAGAAAACTGCAGTGTCAGATACTAAATTTTTTGCTCCTCCTTTATGTTCATCTGGTCTAAACGCGCCATAAGAACAGTTCAAAACCATAACCTAACGATCACCTCATAAATATACTTGTACAACGCTGTGATTGCAATCAACGGTGATGTAATCACCTTCGCTTGTAGCATTTCAGTAATCAAGGGAAGATGAGTTAGGGAGTACGATAACATTTCTCATATTCTTGTCATTGATACTTCCTGTCCTTTGGGTACTTTTGCACAAATCATTTGGAGTGTGTATCAAAATGCAAATGCATAAGACATTCTTAACTGTATCCGTAGGCTGTATCGACAAAGTTATGTTTTGGTATATTAGTATATTTTTGTAATGTTAATAAATTGCTGCGCTGCCACCGAAATCAAGGTAGTGCGAAAAATCAAGGTAAAGCGAAATTTTGAGACACCGAAATTTAAAATACTCGCGCGCCAGTGACACGAAGGAGAAGAAGTAGAAGCAGAATTTAATATAGCTTTTAAAAAGTGTTTTCTTCCTATGCTTAAAGAGCCAAAGACGAAATGACGTTAAATCCAAATATACTCCGAACATAAAAACTTGTACCTAGTACTAAGAACTCATGCAATATCGAGATGTTGGAACATATAGAATCGATTTCCGCACTCAAATACACAGATTTGTCTCACATAGCGTACCTTGACATTCACATTTCCGTGCGTTGTACTACGTAAAGGCAGGTTTATGCTGCCCCCTGACTCGACAATTACGGTCAGATTTGTGACTGTGGTATAGTCAGTAATGTCAGTGAAGGAATTAATGTCACTGGTATAGTTGGTATTGTATTTTATTTTGTGGTTCTACTTAAGGATGGTGCGATTGACTTTTTACGACAGCGCGAAGATGGGTCTAGCAGGACTCTGGCATAAATGTCTTTTATGTTACGCAGTAGCAGTTTTCGTTTCGATACTTCACGAAAACGCAATTGACGTTTTTGTGTAAGTTTATGAACAGAGAACAGAATTTTTTGAGAAACTCAAGAATGATGCTTTGACCAACATAGCTACAAGCCCTTAAGCCAATACTATACATACAATTGCTTCTGATAAGGAGTAGAAGAATACAAAGATAATAACTATCGTTAAACATAAAACGAACAAACTTTTGGCATTTCAAAATTTCTATCTACCGTATGAACGTAACTTTAGTACAACGTATAGCGTTTGATTCCGTGTCGCGTGTCATTGATGTAGACGTCCATTCCACACGTAGATACAAGCCAGTACAACGCACAACACATCTCACATGTTTGTATTACATGGACGATCAATAAATACTACGAGGGTACTGCCATGGACACTAAAATCGCAGATAGGACTGGACAGAATGTCAGGCCCTGAAGGAATACTGGTTAAATAAGAGTATACATTAGTTAGCGGTTAGTCGATTTATAATGTCTTAGTTGTCCGATAAATTGGTGCAGTCCAAGGAGACCTAATAACATTAATTATGAAAGAAATTCTATAAATAATTTATTATTAATTGAACTGAATTTGGAGACTTTCTTAATTGCGCATTCCCAGTTGCGAGGGACCAAATTAGCAAATTCTTGTTGGTTGAATGAAAATTGACGATGTGACGAATTTATAGATTTCAAATGAATAGTTAAGCACCAGTTACGTGGTTATACATCCGATTAATTTATACACTAAGCTCTATAATTTAGATCTCACGCAGCATGAATGAATTTTATAGCTTATAAATCGAAAAGTTCACTTATTTGCATATGAAGTATAAATTACCAAGCGATATGCAGTCAATTGCCAGTAAATGATGAAAACGAATATATTACCGAAATAAACGATGGAGATATAAATATTTCATCTATAAATAATAACTGTTATGCCGGGTGTAAATGTCCGAGTTATGAGCGTGCAATGGACATGTGTTTTACATTCAATCTTAACGCAATATATGTAGGTCGTAACATTTAAATTACACGAAGACATTGGGATGCTTTTAATTATTAATCCGGTATAAAATTTGTGGTGATTTGCTTGTCGTAAAATAATGATGTGGGTACTAAAATCAACACTGCTGACTGGAACGGAACATGTTGCGTCAGAAGATAATCTATTTTATTGTGCAATTGTTTTATAGTTCCCTAGCTAGGCTACGGGCTGAGACAATTATCGATTTAAAACAGCGCAGGTTGGAAACTATGATATTAAAAATGTATTAAAAATACATCTTTAATTTTTATTATTTGGACCTATCATAGCCAACTAGCCAGAGGAACGAAGCTGATATTTGACAGAAAGCCCTTCATCCATACGAAAAGTTATAACGGTATGTTTGAAGTGTGCGTTTGGAGCATCGATCAAATTGGCTCCCAACTGATCCCAGTCTTGTACCATCATGAGCCTATAATGTTCCCACTGCTGGGACACAGGCCTCCTCACAATAAGAGGGAGTGGCCTTTAATCCACCACGCGGGCCCAGTGCGGGTTGGTAGATGTCACATGTCTTGGAATTGTTAGTTCTAAGACATGCCGGTTTCCTCACGATGTTTTCCTTCACCGTTTAAAGAGCAGCGGTGATGAAATAAATTACACAAATTAATGCCTGCCTGGATAAATTCTGGTAAAGACAGAGTTATGGAAGAAGATGGAGGAGGCCTTTACCCTTACAGGGGTCCATATTTCAAACACAGATATTAATACTAGTAACATAATTTAAGCAAACTTACTAACAAAGTACTAACAAAATTTGATATGTATAGTAGAAAAATGGAATAAATGACTTTATTATTATAATGCCTGCCTGGGTTCGAACCTACGACTTACTGCTCTTAAGTCGGGGATGCCACCACTGGGCCATCGCTGCTCCTTCAGTCTTGTCCCACAAACACTAAAATGATATTGCCCCAATTACTTCTAACAACAGACTGATTGCTGATCTACGTTATATCCAGAATTATTATCGTCCCATTCGAAACACAATCCAACTCAATCCCAACCAGCAATTACACTATATTACAAGTGTCCTAAGATTTGTGTGACAGCGATTTTAACAGACCGTTACAGTAACATTAAGGTAGTTTACTTTCTATTACGAGGCAGCAGCTTCTATTAAGGTATCTGATTGAGAAGAGTAGATTCAATATATCTCTCTGGGCGTTAATAGCAAGGAACTATCGACCAGCCTATTATTTTGTCAAGTTGGGATTTATAGATTGGCTCGCGTAACGGTACAACCGTGTTGACTTCGGAGTCCTATGAACATTTGCCAGTGTATGCTCTTAAATAGGGCGTTTGTTCTTTGATAGTATCAACAGGATAAGGACTAAAGTAAAGGTTACTTGTGTTCTGGGAATGGATTGAGTTAGTGTAGACGATTGGGTAACTGTTGTTGGCAAAGAACGCTAACGAGCGTTTCATATTTCAGACTCTATCGTCAGGGCTCATCTGAAAGGGTCCTTGGGAATCGGGTTACTAGTATAAAAGACGATTGTTGATTCTATAACACCCAAACCACTATCTGATACAAAATTGTCTTCTTCGACATTATTTGATCTTATTCGGTCATTTGCTACACAATACCAACTTAGTTGTACTCCAAATACTGTTTATGCAGATAAATCTAAATTCAATTTCAGCTCCGTTACAAATATCAATATCGAGCAGTAAAGTTTTTCGTCTCACTAACAAGCACGACCTCGCTAACGATAGATGTTTATCACAGAATCTGTCCATTGCTTTACAAGACACCTCTAACCCCGTCAATATCGGAATGTGAATTGAATGAATTCTAAAATTCTGAATTAACATTCCACGATCGATATACAGTTGTTCCAATTTTGGTTTTTAATCAAATAGTTTGGATTGAAGTGTAATGTGCAAGTTTTAACACAACAGCCGTAACGAGCGATTTCACGGCTCCGGCGCATCCTTTCGCTACGGTTGTCGGCCCTCGATCATGCCGCCATCTTGGATGCGCGTGCGACAGATACGTTGCGTCACATGCGCCAACAATATAGAGAGGATCGTGTTACACTGCCCTAAATCTCCTTTGTTCTTTGATTTGCATGTTTAGATCTTTAGCTGGCGTTGTACAATATGTTGCTTCAAATGTATATGAGATATATTGCAAGTCGGATGGGGCTGTAGCCTGTATGAAGTAACATTATGATCACGTCTATGTCAATAGTTATACACGTTTTAGGAGATATCACAAATTCAGTTAGCAAAGAATTTGTCGAACATCACAAATCTGTAATCCCCAAAGGTGAGTCGGCAGAGGTGGACTATAGTACAGACACACTTCGCCAGTTATGTTGAGTAGTCTAAAATAGGATGCAAGCCTAATTCCATCAACCGGGAACAAATCGAGACTCCGCGCTGCTAATAAGAAATTCCTGATGGTAAAATCGAATAACCCGTTTTGGGAATTGAATCCAAGATCTGATGCTTAGCAGTAGTGCTTGTGACTAGATCAATGTTGTCATCATTTCAGCCGAAAGACGTCCACTGCTGGACATAGGCCTCCACCAACGCCAAATTGACATATGGGGGTTTTTGCCATAATCGCCACGCTTGGCAGGCGGGTTGGCGATCGCAGTACGGTTGTTAAAAAAGCACAGAAAACGCTGCTGTCCATTCTCTGGCAAGTCCCTTAGTCGCCTCTTACGACACCCACGGGGAGATATGGGATGGTGCTATTCTTTACGTCCGACACCATACAGAACGATCAATGTTGTAGTTTTATTTAATTTAAACAGAATAATACCCTGTATAATAGACAGTCGACTTATTGACACTAAACGGAAATTAGATAGAAATCATTCAGGATCAGAATAGTCATGATATCATTGAAAATATCTAGCGTTCTATCTGCACCAGATTACAATTTTCCAGTACTTATAAATCATCGATTAATTGGATTTCATTTAGTCGAGATAATATCTTAAACATTGAATGCGGGCGCGATTTTCATAATGACTACTGTAAGATTGAATGTAGATCCGTTATTTAGTTATTTATTATTGATAGGTACAGCTACATCAGAAAATGTGTGCGCTTCGGTGTTTCCGAATTGGCACGACCGTTTTCCTGGAAGATCTGTGAGCATAGGTTTACAACTCTTTTCGTTTGAGTACTATTATATCTCCATCGTGATTATTCATTTTTGAGATCTTTGGGATGCCGACGTCGATTCAAGATGACAAGGAATTTTGTCGATTTCCGATTATTTATTTATCTTACTTGATCATTACATCTAACGTTCTTTGAAGATTATATAAGCTCAGTCATTGCAAAATCGATTTTATATTGTTTTAAAATCAGGAGAATTGTTATATTGTTGAAGCTATGGGAAGACTTTTGCTTAGCAGTGGGGCCTTGTATTACATTAATAAAAAATTTAATACATATGTAGTGCACTTCTGATATCAACAAAAGTTTTATTACCTCAAAGTCTAAACTTTTCCATCAATACCAAAATAGGAGGTAAGAATACCCCAAAAGTGTGTAGTTAACTACAACCAACCAAACGGTTTAAATTCATCACTGCCAGTACAATATAACTTTGCATATCCTACTCCAACTTTAACATTATATTCAAATACAGAAACCCCCGATTACATCAACACAACCACAATCTCTAGATCTCTCAATCAATCAAAATCACACAATTATAATCAAATTCTCACTCATCAAACAAATTTCATTAGCGTTCAGAAAATCAAGTCGCAACCGCGGTGTGCCACAGGGGACAATGTTTGGACACGCGCCCGGCTGCAACATGCGACAGCGTCCAGCGACAATGAGTTGCGTCCCGATCGCGCGATTAGATCGTATCTCCGCGCACGCGCCGAGCTCCGGTTTAGATTGGACCGTGAAATTAAAAGCGATTTATAGTTGTGCTTAATGGGTCTGCGGATTAATTGTTAGGAACGTTGTTTAATGTAAGATTATTAATTTAAGTGGGTATTGAGTGGGATTTGTGTGGAATAATTGGATTTGATTTGGCTGTTTATGTGTAACGGCGCGCGATGATTTAGTTTATTTAGATTATTTATTTAGTTTTTTTATAAGATGTAATCGATTATTTTTATTCTGTGGTTTAAAATTGATTTTATAGTGGATAATTACTAACACTATATAGATCCATAGTCTGAAATAAAAAGTTTGAATTTGAATAATTTCGATTTTGAAAAATTTTGAATGGGGTTGTAATTGTCATAACTGAAAAGATGCGTGGTAATCGTTTGTCGTATCGTGGTATGGGCATGTGATGCGGAGGAATGAGGAAAATGTCGTGAGGAAATTTTTGAGTATGAATCCACATTCTCATCATGGGTATAAGGGTAGAGGAAGACCAAAGAAACGATGGATGGACTGTGTGAAGGATGATATGGCAAGAAAGGCGGTATCTCATGAGATGACAAGTAATAGAGAAGTATGGAAGAAGAAGACATGCTGCGCCGACCCCAAATAAATTGGGATAAGGGCAAGAGAATGATAATGATGATTGTTAGTGCCATGGCGGCGTTGGCAAGAGCTGTGAAGGCGACTGTCATCCAGTGAACACGCACAAATCCATTGGCTCTAAAATGAAGTTTAATTATTATTGCAATTTGATTTAATCAGAAATGATAACTGTAATCTTTAATCATTATGATTATGGCTCATTGAAATCTTTGTAATTAAATTAAGAGAATTATTTTGCAAGTATTTTTTCCAACAATCGGAACATATACGCCCATAATGGACGACCAGCAAACAACGGATCGATATGTGATGTCTCCGCTCGAAAATCCGATATGTATTATTGTGACTAAACTCTTGGAGTTTTTTCGGGTGATGTCTGGTATTACTGTTTAGGAGAGACCTGCACCCGTATTCTCAAAACCTTCGATTCGACAAGACGTATATTATGTCTACCTTGTTTTGGCATTACGAAAGCGAGCGAGATAAACAAACCACTTTCCGAATCAAAATCGAATCGAAGTGTTTGTGAATAGGGGGCTTGGTCCCAATTTTGTTGTGAAAGAGACAGTTTTAGTTAATTACATTATTGTGACAGGAACTGTTAGATTTGTTCTTATTATGATAATATGTTTCATCATCATCAACTACACGCGTAGCATGAGCGTCGTAGAAACGGGCTATGTCGACAGAAGAATCGACCAATTGACACATTGTCATTGTCTATCTGTCATATTGTCGATTCTTCCGTAGACACAACTCGTTTTTACAGTGGTCATGCTACGCGTGCTAAACATACAGCCCGACTATACCCAGAGCCAGGTTTCTCTCTTTTTGCTTAAGCCAATTTAGCTTCTACCTGCGATGGCAACAACGCGTAGCCCAAATAAGTATGATTAGTCGAAATTAAAGGAGCAGCTTGTGGCTAAATAATAACATCCGCTCGGGTCGATCTTTAGGTTAAGCCGTGCTAAGGGCAGGGCACATTGCTCGCAGAACAGATGGCCGATGGGGTCGATAACTTCTGGAATGGCGACCGCGAACCGGGAGACGATGTGTTGGAAGGCCTCCCACTAGGTGGACCGATGACCTGGTGAAGGTTTCGGGGATCCGCTGGATGCGAGTCGCACGGGACCGGTCAATGTGGCTACACTTGGGGGAGGCCTATGTCCAGCAGTGGACGTCTTTCGGCTGAAATGATGATGATGATGATGATGTGCTAAGGTTGGTCCCATTACATGCCAAGTTTCCTCCGTGCCTCTGAAAGCACGTTTAGCCGTTGGTCCCGGCTGTCATTTGTACAGGTAGTCAGTAGCCCAAAAGTTTGACAACCAGTCTGACCAAGGGGTATCATATTATGGGTAAAAACATGGAGCGACTGTTGGAGCAGTTGTTCCATGCAGAGCAGTTGCTCCATGTAAAATACTGGTATACAGCTGCATCCGGTTAGACTAGAAGCCGACCCGAATATAGTTGGAAAAAGGCTAGGCAGATAATAATCGATTGAATTAAAGACGACTCCTAACCACTACAGCTTTCCAATCAAAAATATCATCAAGGTATAACAAGAATACAATTCAACTAAAACATTTTTGAACCATCACAAGAATGACAACACGATGCTATTCGATTGTGTGGTACTACTCTTGACTTGACAGTCGCTACGATACCGTCTGTTAGACTCTTTATCTCATCACCAATCTTGAGCTCTATTGACTATTTGAGCTGTTCAAAATCTGAAGGGTCCTTACAACATGAATTAAGAGATAACAAACGTTATTATGTACGGGGTTTTAGCTATTTGTGTGTGCTTTTCTCTTAAGGAATAAGTTCTTTTCATTTGTTTTTTAAAAACAGGAAATAGTTGGATCATTGATATCTATTGGTACTTCGGTTGATATTAGCTACATCAAAAATCAATTAGAACTTAGATCGTGCATATACTGCATGGATCGATAGATATTGCGATTTTCAGTATGAGCAAACAGGATAATAAATAAGTAGTCAAAGAATAAGAAACGGGAACCTTTTTGACACGATAGTGACAACAAAACGATCGAAATTTGCCACAAAGAAACCCATTTATTTAACCCACAACTTTTTTACAGAAACAGACCCGCAGCTATTTTAATGCTTTTAAAATAAATATTGATTTTGCAGAAGATTATTTTAGTTCAACCATGTTCAAATGAAAATGAATACTAATTTCCTGTGGGCGTAAACAAAATATGTTTATTTAGATATTCGGACAAATAAACAAGTTAGTCTTAGAATTACTCAGACAATGTTAAATTCAGGTATCACCAAATTTGCATATAATTTAAATAGATTTCAAATTATTACTAAAATCAAGACATTAGGTTGTCTACACCAATTATTCAATCAAGATTGAAATGTAAGACTTGAATTATTAAGACAAGAAAAACACAATACTCGAACTGAAGATAAGAGACGAAGCTGTGATCAGTCATATCTGTAACTTTGTAAGTAATGTGTGAATGAAAGCGAAGCTTTGTTGGTCCATTCCACAGCTGCATGGCCAAATAAATCATTTCGGTAAATAATGCTTTATCTAAATTAGGACGGACGCTTGTTTAGATCGTAATTAGGGAATGTTTTGAAGTATTGTTGCGTGAGATTTATTTGTGGTTACGGTTTTTTGAGTGGTGTGAAGTTGGGCAGTGAACATTTAGTGATTTTATATTCTAGGGGATTTTATACAAGGTGTTGTTTTGCATCCTCGTCAAAATTCAAGAGAATGTCACAAAAGACATAAATAATGAATTAAAATTACGGTACTTGGTTAATTATTAATAAACGCTGATTTTTTCGGTTCGTTATGTTTGTCAGTAATTCAGAATAACCCCCTTAACGTGGTTTAGGGAATAAGAAATTATCGAATAAACGTTTGAGTATGTTCGTATGTATGAAAGCGCGGTTATAGGGGCGAGGAACAGACGGGCCGCGTTTGAAACACAAGTGGTTCACACTTGTCTTACCGATTTTCGTAAATAAGAAAAAAAAAAAAATACCTGAACATTTTATTGTTGATTCGGGACGAGAATTATTAGCATAGTTACCTCCTTGAATTTGACGAAGATGCAAAACAACAGCTTGTATTTCAATGATGATGACGATGGTGTTACACGAATGGATAATATAAGAAATGAGTACATAAGAGGAAGTCTGAAAGTGGCGCCGGTGACCGAAAAGATGTGTGGTAATCGGTTGTCGCGGTATGGGCATGTGATGCGAAGGAATGAGGAAAATGGCGTGAGGAAAGTTTTGAGCATGAATGTGGATGGTTATAAGAGTAGAGGAAGACCAAAGAAACGATGGATGGACTGTGTGAAGGATGATATGGCAAGAAAGGAGGTGTCTCATGAGATGACAAGTAATAGAGAAGTATGGAAGAAGAAGACATGCTGCGCCGACTCCAAATAAATTGGGATAAGGGCAAGAGAATGATGATGACGATGTTGATGATGATAACACCAACAGTGTTCGTTGACTAGAATATTGTTTATTTATTTCAGTTATCCTATAAAGATTGCATGAAGCGGAGATGAGAATAAAGTTTGAAAGTTGCGCAAGTTACAGAAAAGTTGAAAGGGAATCAACTGTCATGGTATGGGCATTGTGATGAGCGAGAAAGATCAAGGAAATGATGGATAGGTTATGTGAGGAATGCTATGAAAGAAAAAGGAGTAAATAATAGCGTGACGATTGACAGAAGAAAATGGGAGACAAAGTGTTGCGTGGACCTCAGTTAATGATTTCATTTATCATACAAAGGTCGAGCGATGTCCAGTCGTCTCATAGTAATGGTGGTTTAGTTTTATCCCATGTTAGAGTAACTAAACCCTGATTTACAGGCATACTGTTAATGGAGCAACTAGTACCTTTTTATGCGAACCAGATGGAGAAAACGCATCACAGTGCAGCAGTGATTGCGAAACTTTAATGGAACAGTCAATAAACACAAACCAGACGCACTCAACCGAAACAACACTTTCTAAAAACCTTTTAAAATCCAGCCTAGATTAAGGCCTTGCACACAGAATAAGGCTACATTAGGCACACATAACGCTCCTCATACACTACACTGGAACAAGCCACCCGTTCTATAATGGTCGTTTAATGGTGACAGCGCTATTAGGCCGTCGTTGATTTGCGACGGAGAGGTCCCGCTCTCGTTTGGCATAAACGGCTCAGGTGGGCCTTATTAGGGTCGCAAATATGCGAGCACAAGGTCTGTTGTCGTCAGGATGGTATTCATGCCAAGTTTTGTGAGTTAATAGTCATATTGAACAGGGATTGCTGTGGAGTAGCGAACATGTTGCGGGTTCAGCTTAAGAACTTGAGTATGCTGAAATGGTCCACAGCTTTATTTTCTTGAAGTGATAGAAATAGAAATAGGTTCTGTATGGTGTCGGACGTAAAGAATAGCACCATCCCATATCTCCCCCTGGGTGTCGTAGGAGGCGACTAGGGGACTTGCCAGAGAATGGGCAGCAGCGTTCTCTGTGCTTTTGTAACAACCGTACTGCGATCGCCAACCCGCCTGCCAAGCGTGGCGATTATGGCAACACCCCCCAAAAAGTCAGTGTCGACACTTAGGGGAGGCTTATGTCCAGCAGTGGACGTCTTTTGGGCTGAAATAATGATAGAAATAGTCTCCACAGCTTTGAAATTTATAAAGGCTATTTGCTCATATTGTCTGCAATAACCCAATGTGGGAAAAAACCTCCCCGTGACTTCCAGCAGTTTCGGTTTTAGGCCATTAAAGCTCCTTAAAATTGAAGCTCACTGAATAAATTATACTGTTCAACATATGGCGATGATTTAAAACATACGTACTCGTACACACAAATGCGGTCGTGAATCGTGTCAACGCACTTTGAACTTTGAAAGAAGAAATACATCCGTTACAGAAACTGAGAGTGAAGATATCACTATCGATGCAGACGTTTACAATGGAATGAACAATGTCGGATGCATTACAATCTAGAGATGGGTCTAAAATTAATAAGCTGCTAAATTAACACTGCTAAATTTTTTTAGTGTCAACACCTGTTAAATAAGTTCTGAGATAGCTGTTAAATTTAGCAGTCACAACAAAATAATATCTGGTAAATTCGCCAACAGAAAAAGTTGACAGTACTAAGCCTGTGAAAAGTATGAAGGAAATGAGAATTAATTAGGTGATAAAAATCTGTCTGTGACTAAATTTAACAGTTGCTAAAAATAAGCCTGTGAAAAGTATGAAGGAAATGAGAATTAAGTATAAACTCACTCTTTATACGTCTGTGCCCAAAATTTAACAGTTGCTGAAAATAACTGCTAATTTTAACTGTTAATTATTTTTAGCATTAGCATTTAGCAGTGTTATTTTTTTTTAACGTTTAAGCCCATCTCTATTACAATCAGACCTACCAAAGATGATGTGAGTCATTGAACAATGAATGGACCAAATGTTGAAGATTTCGCACAGAAGCCAAACAAAAACAATCATAATAAGTGAACAGGGGAGTTACTATGACATCTTAAAGCAGTATTGTTTTATTCTTATTCCAGAGTGGGAAAGAGATGGAGCTACACGTCATATATAGCTCCGTCTCTTTCCCACTCTAGAACAAAAATAAAGCCACCAGGATTAAACATTGAAAATCAAAACAAACATCGTAAAGAGAGAACAAACTCCAAACTAAATCAAACCGAAGGCTACAAAGCCTGAATCACTTGACATTTAAGCAAAATAAGCCCAGTTAAACGCACGTGTGTTACCACTAGAATAGAAAATATATTAGCGGCATGCGTTTACGAAAATTTATGAATACTAAATACTGCAACGACTAACAAGATCCAGTTTGGCAATTTATCAATGTCCAGGCCACTCAATTGTGCGAGATTGGCTACTTTCGACTTTATCAGATAGATACCTAGCTTAAGATTTAAGGGGATTTATAAACAGAAGGCATTACGGCGACTAGCTGTCTGGCAACCAATGATTTAAAAGCTGTAGAAATTGCAGCTCATTGAAATAAACGTTGTGAGGTGATTTATGAAATTTTTAGTTTATTTTGACAGCGTTTATCCGGGTATTGTTGGAGAATTTATGTTCTTATAAATAGTACATTTAATCGTATTGGGAGAAAAAGGTGTGCCTAGATCTTGGCAGATAGAGTTATGAGTGTTGTATCTTAATGGAATCTGATGTCATATGGTTCATAGATCGTCGAATCCTGAAAATGGAAAGGTCGCTTGCAATTTCTACGGTATTTCGGTCTTTGTAAATTTAATTTAATATTTAGTTGTGGGTGTAATTGTTAGGTAAACATCTGCCTAAGACTATAAGAATTACAGGCGTGATGTTATTTTTAATAGTCCATCCAAAGGTTGTCTGTAAGATATCACCACCATCAGCGCTACGACCGCCGTTGTAGCCATTCATCAACATCATCATCATTTCAGCCGAAAGACGTCCTGCTGGACGTAGGCCTCCCCCAAGTGTCGCCACATTGACCGGTCCCGTGGGACTTCATCCATCGGATTCACGCTACCTTCACCAGGTCATCGGTCCACCTAGTGGGAGGCCTTCCAATGTTTTACCCATTGAATTAATAATATTGTATATCAATTGGGTATACAATAAAATATATTCGATCTATTTAAGAATCATTTTTTTTATTATTGTATTTTTTTCGGTTTTTCATCCGTAAGGATACGTCTACTCCATTGTATCTTAAAATAATATATTATTAACTATAATATATATCGTCTTAAAGCAATACTGCTTTAAGACGTTGTGGTAACCCTACTGTTAAATGAATGCTCTGTTTCCAATTCTTCTCTTTCTTTCTTATTATAATCTATTACACATTAATATAATACTATAATAAAATATTATGTTGAAGATGTCTACGTAAACCTTCCACAGCACTTCATTGACCTCTAACCACGTAACACAAGTATGGATCTTCAGAGCTGATTACGATCAATTTAATAATCTAAGACTAGAGCCGTAGCATACATATTCATACACACGAAGACTTAGATCAATGATATGCATCAGCCAGACCATCGTCATTACGCCGCCAGTGTACCACACCGGCTGTAAATCAGCTTAACCCAAATAGGAAAACACCATAAGATTCTACCAAGTAATCTAGTAATGCTGTCTTAATATATGTCTATGGGCATACCCGGGCTGCTTTTAGCTAGATTTTAAAAAGCCCTGCTGATTTTCCCACGGATGCTGAACCTTTGTTGTTAGGCATGTGCCGCGGGTTAAGAATTTTATCGATAAACTTCAATCTCTTGCAGATTTTTTTGGAAGCGTCGTGTGCGCTTTCTTTGAATACTAATGGGACAGAACTGTTAGCGTGGACATAATAAAGCAGGAATTATACTGTTTATCTAGTATCGTGTTCAAGTGACTGAACTTGTTATCTCTTGTTCTAGTTGACTCACTTTGACACTATGTTTTGCATATCTGATAACGGGGTAGCGATTTAATTTCCATTTTCAGGTACTAAGTAGGCGTTTGAACATAAAAAGGTTTTAAGATTCATATTTCTGTCAGTTTATTCTACATTACAAGAGGCAATAGTTAAATTGAACCATTAATACGAGCTAGTAGTGCGTTTTATCGATAATAGTAAACATGTCGTATCGACAGCACTTGGCTACCGTTTGCGAAACGTGACCGCCCGCGACAAACGGCGCGCGTGACGTTTCCGAACGCAGCCCGATATGTCGCCGATACGAGGCACATCACTACACACCACTATAACCTTTATTACAAAAGCCTTAGCAGACATATTCCTTTGCTCGATTGTCATGTCAGAAATTTTTCCTACGTATTATTTAAAGTTGATATAAAGTTTATGTTAAAAGCGTTAGTACAGCAATTTTCGTGCTTTACGTGTTACGGAACTGTGCTAATGGAGTTGAGCTTATGTTGCTTTTAATAAGCCTAAAGCTGGAGCAGTAACAAAAAAAAACGGGGTGCACTCCGGGAGTGCCGGCAGAAGTGAAAACTCGAACATTAACGTTGTGCATTTTTGATATTTTGGAATGGTTACGGAATAATTTTGCACGAATTGATTTAATTATCAGTATAAAAGTACTATAATTTATGTGGTAAAATACAATATTCATTTATTGCGCTATCGTACACAAACATGACAATTTATATTAGATTAAAAATTTCACATTTCTGAATTATTACAATCCGTCTTACGAATTTTACCTCTTTGGAGAAACCGAAGGTTTTGTTTGTGCACAAGATAATTATCCAGTTTTGGAAACCCAAACTCAATGGCAGATGTTATAAAGTTCAAATTCCTTGGTAACCTAATGTCAGTCCTTCTTACGATTTTTTAATTTTGAAAACCCAAACTCAATGACAGATGTCATAAAGTTCAAATTCCTTCGTAACCTAATGTCAATCCGTCTTACGAATTTTCGATCAGGACACGTGACCCCTGACGCGAGTTTAACAATTTTTACCCATCATAAAAGTGCACAACGCCAAAGAAGTTTTCACTTCAAAAACATATTGTATAATTATCAACAACACTTGTAACGGGTTTTTTACCATGTTTTTTATTTGTTATGAGTTCCCGATATTTCGGCGCTGTTGCAAACGCCATGATCACGGATAAACTGAAGTTATTGCGGGTGGATGTTTATGAGCAGGCAAAACGGTCTACCCTCTTTCTTGTTCGTTTTTTGCGCGCCGTACCACTACCACTGTCACTCACAACTCGAAAAACATGGTAAATATCCCGTTACAAGTGTTGTTGATAGTGTTAGTGACCATGTCAGTTTAAAAACTTATATTGTATAATTACTTAGAAGTGCTTTTGAACACTGAAAGCTTTTATTTCTGTCTGACTTAATGCAAATGAACTTTAAATACGTCCTGAATTCTGATTTATTCTAATTCTGATTTATTTAAAACACTCCCTCATAGACTGAAATTTTATGAATAGATAAGTTTGTCGAATCAATGACTATTCAGAGATTATCGGAGGACTTCAGGAACTGGATATTAGTCGGTAGGTTACATTTCCTTACATTTCCTTCATGGCTGTGAACACTGACAGATTACTACAGTGCTACAAGAATCTTTTGGCACTAAATTGACAGGAGGGAGCTGAACCAAGATGGCCGGGGTTAGTTCCTTATTTGGTGACAACACGCCAAAAGCTTCTTGTACTTTAATCGCCAGATGATGAAAATGTCAATAAATTAATCCAGTCAGTCCCCAGCCCCAGCAAAATGTCCAATTAAGATAGACAAGTAAACTTTTGTCCCATTCTATTTTGGGGTCGGCGCAACACGTTTTCTTCTTCCATTCTCGCCTGTCTGACGTCACGACATCATTTACTCCTTTCTCTTTCCTATGTCGAAAGTCATTTAATCATTTGTTAACACATGTACAATAAATGCTTGTTATAAAAAATTACAAGTGCGCTGTTTATTTGTACCCGGAGGCGTACAACTATTCAAAGAGGTCATTAAAATTGATAACATAATTACATAAGTAAATGGAATGCTTATAGTATTAAGTAAAAAAATATGACAAAAACAAAATTAAAAAAAACTAAGAAAAACATATAAATGTCAAAAGTAATTGTAAGTTTACTACGTCAATATTCAAATAATGCCTAAACAAAATTAGAGAAAATAGTAAAAAATAATACAAAATGGCACGTGCAATGTTAAAAAGAAATTTAAATTATTGACATAGCCCTTCATCCATTCCCATTCTTCTTCCATTGCCCTTCTAAGGTCAAACAGTCATTACATTTTGTCTGTCCAAAATTCCGAAATATCCTATCAATCCTCATACAATCCATCTATCTTGTCTTAGGGCTTTTTCTCCCTCTCCATATCCGTCACTCTTTTAGTCACATGCTTTTATCCCTCCTCATTACATCTTCATACTAAGACAAACGAATTCCTTTTAATTATTCTGTAACAGGCACCACATTCAAACGACATAAACAGAAAAAAAACCGGCCAAGTGTGAGTCGGATTCGCGCACGAAGGGTTCCGTACCATTATTAATAAAACCGAACAAAAAAATCACTTTTTTGTATGGGAGCCCCCCTTAAATATGTATTTTATTCTGTTTTTAGTATTTTTTGTTATGGCATCAATAGAAATACATAATCTGTAAAAATTTCAACTGGCTAACTATCACGGTTCATGAGATACAGCCTGGTGACAGACGGACGGACGGACGGACGGACGGACAGCGAAGTCTCAGTAATAGGGTCCCGTTTGACCCTTTGGGTACGAAACCCTAATTACATTTTAATAAACCTTATTTCTCCTGTTTGTAAGATGCAAAACCTACAATTTCACCGTCAAATCATACAGTGTCACAAGTATCTCAATTCCAAACGCTCGTATGTTATTCAGGTTACGATCAGCGATAGTGCGATTGTTGAATAAACTAAATATGAGAAGAGCCCAGAAGGTTTACTACAAAAATGGCGGACTCTATCAGAACAGTTTAAACTAAGTGGATCGTAAAATAAAAAAAAAGTCAACAGAATGGTTGGGTTACGTATGAATGATACGTACACGTAGGATAGAGTCAGTATGTGCTAACCCTCTACAGTCCGGCCGAGTACGCCAGGGGGGTTACTACTTAATGACGCTGTCTGTAGAAACCTCTTATCAAATAATTGTGTTGGAGTTTGACATGACACCTGTAAACCCCGAAGGGTTTGGCAAAGGTATACCTAATAATACACCCACATTCATTTCCTCAGTTATGTTTATGTCCCATGTAAGGTCGAGCCTATTGCCATCAACCGGACACAAATCCAGACTCTGGCTGCTACTGAGAAATTTCCTAATCGAAAAACACAATAACACTTTGCCCGATTCGCCGGGGCCCATCTATGTTAATGGAAATTGCTGAAGTTCACCTTCTCCCTTTACTCCTTCCGTGGCAGCATTCCCCTTGCATACCCTGCAGCAGGCGGGTGACAGCCGCCGACAGGCATGATGACTAACAAAGAGACAATCGAGAAGCCCGGCCTATCTGATTGTGAGACACCTGGGATGAAATACTATGCATTTGTGGGATGAAGTCATCATTGTAAAGAGGACCTGTAGGCCTGTATGTCTTCTTGTCTGCATTTATGAATAGGATAAGTATTCAGCAGGTTGTATTTAAAATGTTTGAGAAATAATTATGAAATTTTTGGATATGCATTCATTCGAAAAGTAACTTTAATAGAGCCTACTCACCAAAGCCGGCGGCGGCATTTCTGTACGCGTTCAGTCGACATGTCGACCGGCTTTAGTATATAGACTTCATAACAGGTCCAGCCTCAATCTTGGTATTTTTTTATATGAAGAACAAGGCAGCGACAAAAAATCTACAAGCACCTCTGCCTTCCCCCTTCAAGCCCTTTGGCAATTGCAAACGCGATGTTAAATTTATGTTACGTGTTTTTAACGACAAAATCTGACTCCATCTAAGCCTGGCAATATAAACCGTAGAAAAACTTAATGCTCCAAAGGCCCTGTTCACTTCTTAAGTACTTAAATACGACGCAAATAACTTCAGTATAGCCAGGTGATTCAAGGAAACAGTTAAATATTCTCACATATATCGTATAGAGGAGTTAGAGTCAATCAATTTACATCAATCAATCAATGAGTTTACCTAAGTTACATCCATTTAATTCGAAACACGAGCACTATTCACTGTGATGGGCGGTTTAGTACCCCATCCACTTCAACTTTCTGTAGCTTCAATCTATGTCAGTGTGTGGATTTATCAGGGGCTCGGAAATCAGCCAGATTGCTCGATAGACCGGTACCGAGTGTTTCTGAGCCCATTAAGGACTTAAGAACTATGGACGTAACATGATTCAATGGAAATATGGCGGTTTAATTATGGTTGTTCTTGTCTTGTTGGTTTATTATTTTGAGGATACTAATAAAAAAAAAACGGGTTGCACTCCGGGAGTGCCGGCCGCGGCAGAAGTGAAAACTAGAATATTAACGTTCTGCATTTTAGATATTTTGGAATGGTTAGAGATAAATTTTGCACGAATTGCTTTAATTATCAGTATAAAAAAATAAAAAAACAATATTCATTTATTGCGCTATCGTACACAAACGTGACAATTTATATTGGCATTAAAAATTTACACTTCAGAACTATTACAATCTGTCTTACGAATTTTACCTCTTTGGAGAAACCGAAGGTTTTGTTTGTGTGACAAATGTCATAAAGTTCAAATTCCTTCGTAACCTAATGTCAGTCCGTCTTACGAATTTTCAGTTTTGAAAACCCAAACTCAATGACAGATGTCATAAAGTTCAAATTCCTTCGTAACCTAATGTCAATAAAATCTGACGGTCACGTGTTCTGACGCGAGTTTAACATTTTTTACCCAACACAAAAGTGCATAACGCCGCTAAAGAAGTTTTCACTTCAAAAATTATATGAACCTGACAATACCATGGGTTTATTAAGAATGATTAATTATACCCATATTCTATTCTAGAGTCTTATTTTAATGAAATAATTGGAATTCAATTGAATTGAATAAGAGAATTTGCGGAAGGAAAAGGTGAACTTAGTAAAATATCTTCCAAACATATGATCAACATGATCGAGGGAAGTTTGTACTATTCCTAAGCAAGATGATAAAACAGACTCTTTGAAGCCTTATAAAGAGTATAAACGATGGAGTTTCTTGCCAATGGGCAACTTGTCTAAATTCTATTACCGTGTAAAGTTTGACGTTCAAAAGTACGTTTTATTGGTCTAATTGAAATGACTATGTCATTGAAAGAACAGTTTTTTTGAAGCGTTATATATTTGGATAAATGCGAAGCAAACCGCTAGTCTCAATGCCCCGCCATTAAGACTTATGACCGCATTTACTAAGCTCTACGCGTTTCACGTATCCGCGTAGGTCCAATTATCCGCCGAATCGACTGTATATGCGCGGTAACCCCATTCATATCCGCAGCCCCATTCAATTTAGGACGTGCTGCCATTTAAGGAACGGTCTATTTTAAAAGGTAACTTCTGTAGGTCTAAAATTAAAAGCCTGATTATGTAATAAAGTCTTTTGAAACTGGAAATGAAAATTAATTCAACTGTTTTGCGGCTTTATTCAGTGGGAACCGAATCCATTAATGAGTCGAATGTTTTATTTTTTTATTTTACCTAAGAGTAAAAAAACGTAAGAACAAATTTTAGTTTTTGGTGAAATACATAAATGCCAAAAGCCAAGGTTAAGTCAAGGCCAGGGTAATGTAGAGGCCTCCCTCATAATTATCTTTTCTTGCGGTTGGACATTAAGTCCAAAGTCATCATCATTCTCTTGCCCTTATCCCAATTCATGTGGGGTCGGCACAGCATGTCTTCATCTAATCGGACACGTTCTTTCTTGCCATATCATCCTTCACAGAATTCATCCATCGTTCCTTTGGTCTTCCGCTACTCTTATACCATTCCTACTCAAAACTTTCCTCACGACATCCTCACCATTCCTCCGCATCACATGCCACCACGACAACCCATTATCACACATTAAGTAAAAAGTATTTTTTTGTTATCCTTGCTTTCATGAGTCTCGTACGTAAGGTACACACACAAAGACATTTACCTAAACCATAACCAACTAACTCCACCAAAATACACTCAAGAACAGACCCACTAAACCACACAATATTATTCGATTGGCCTTAAACCGGTACAAGTACACGAACAGTAGGCTATACTGCCACCAAGTGGTACTGTCAATTATCAGCTCGTTAGCCCTGATCGATCCTCGGCGTGTGTTGAAGAGTCGTAAGTCAGCCGTCTAATGTGTCAAGCCAGGTCACTCGTTTGGCCCAGATCTGGCCATTAGTGAATTAAGAGCTGATGGGAGATAGGACTGAGATATGTTTTGTTTGCTTGAATGCTTCGATGTTGGATTTGTTTTAAATAGATTATTTTGTGGAGTTGTGGGGTGTTTTGCGTGGTGTTTAGTTATTGTGTTTGTTTGTGATAGTTTTAGGACCTGTTTAACAGTATCCACATAGCCTAACCATTTCCCAAATATGTTGGGATCGGCTTCCAGTCTAACCGGATGTAGCTGAATACCAGTTTTTACATGGAGCGACTGCCTATCTGACCTCCACAACCCAGTTAAGACCTTGGTAAGACTGGTTGTCAGACTTTCGGGGCACTGACTATTTCACATTTTAGCTTTCGGGCACCACTTAAATTTTCTAGGTCAAGTTCAAGGTAGCGTAGGGCATCTAATAAGGACCCTAAATTTAATTGATTGGGTTAGTCAGCAAGCCAGGTTTATCCAATATACCAGACCTGGTGATTAGTACCTAAATTAAGAGCAGATGGGAGATAAGACTTGAGATTTGTTTTGTTTGCTGCAATGTTTCGATATTGGGTTCGTTTTAATTAGATTATTTAGCAGAGTTGAGGCTTAGCAGTTTTGTCAATGGTTTTGGTGACATTTTAACCGTCAAGGTCATGTATACATGACAAACCAAAATGTGCCCACCACGCAACGGTCACGACTACATGACAGTATGAATGGATGAATTCGTAGCTTGGCGTCGAGGGCACGATTTTGTTTTTTTTGACGTGGCGGTCAAAAGGTTAAGGACCTTTTTTACCCAGGTAAATAGATCACTTAATAAATTAACCGGAACTTCTCCGGATGTGTGAAATAAGCAGACCAACAACGCAGTTCAAATCAAGGTTGTTTGACGTTGACCTTGCAGGCAGCACTCAAAGCTTCCAGTTCAAGTTCAAAGTCGTTCGGGGCAGCATAATGACTGAATTCTGGTGATTGGAACAAGAATAATGTCTACTGTAGGTGCTGCTATTGGTTGTCACTACGTACTTCAAGATATCGTATTGCACATCTCAGAACCCAGACAACGGATTTTTTTCTAGCTTTGCTGTTCTTCATCAGTTTAGCACAGCTTCATTTTGAGCAACTATCAAATAGCCTGCCTCGTTGGTTTAGCGATTGTAAGTGCGAATGGTGAGCATGAGGTCCTTGGTTCGATTCCCGGGTCGAGCAAAGTGTTTTTGAGTGTTCATCATCATCATTTCAGCCGAAAGACGGCCACTGCTGAATATAGGCCTCCCCTAAGTATCGCCAAATTGACATAACTTGGGGGGTTTTGCCATAATCGCCACGCTAGGCAGGCGGGCTGGCGAACGCAGTACGGTTGTTATAAAAGCACAGGGAACGCTGCTGCCCATTCTCAAGCAAATCCCTTAGTCGCCTCTTACGACACCCACGGGAAGATATGGGTGTTGCCATCAGGTATATTCTAGTAGGAGCCACGGAGTCTGGATTTGTGCCCGATTTATGGCAATAGGCTTGCCCACTATTACATGGGACTTAAACACAACTGGCGAAATGTGGGTGTGGTATTAGTACAGTGCCCTTCACCATTACCTGACCCATCTCACAAAGCAAAAAAGAGACAAATGGGTCAGATAATGCTGCTCACTGACTGTACCACCTCTGCCTAACCCTTCGGGGATTACAGGCGTGATGTTTTATGAGTGTGTTTCAAATAGAACCTTACCTTTTGTTTCAAGAAGGACAGATCTCTCACTGGCACTGTCCGCCTGGTGACTTTAATTTCGGACTGCAGAACTTCCATGGTGGATATTTCTTGGAAGCCATATTCCTGGAGCGCTAAGCATGTTCGCTGGACTTGTTCGATGCAAGGAGAGAACGAGCAGAATCTTCCACCTGTAAGGAAGACATTCATGGATACTGAGACTTATAAAACATATGAAGTATGAAAGACTTACATGGATGACGAAAACAACATAAAAAAAACCTCGGACACTACAAACTTCGCTTTGTTCTGTGCTTGTACTAAGCGGTGTTCTGAACGGTCCCCCGACGCTACGACACGCTTGGATTAATTTATTTTTAGTTTTTAGAGGTTTGGTGTGTCGGGGGTTTTTTAAATTTTTAATTCAATTTGTTTATGCTTTTTAAACTTATATTATTTAGCCTATGCCCAGGAGTGGGTTTACACTTAAGGCTAATTGAGTGTAGTCCCACTCCTGGGCATAGGCTTCCCCCATTCCTTCCAATTTTCTCTATGTTGCGCCTCTTCTCGCTAATTAACGAAAACATGGAAGGTTATAAATTAAAAAAAAAAAACGATTATTTAGGGGGGAGGGGGGGGGGTGCAGATTCCCCTTGGTAAGACTGGATATCAGACTTTCGGCTTCCGATTACTCGTAACGACTGTCAAAGATGTACAAATGACAGCCGGGACCAACGGTTTAACGTGCTTTCCGAGGCACGGAGAAAACTCGCTACGTAATTATGGTCACCCATCCACGGACCATCCTCGGCAAGCACGGCTTAACCTTAAAGATCGACCCGTGCGGCTGTTATTATTTTAACCACGAGCTCCTCGTTGGGGGAATAGGTGTTTACGGTGCAGCATTTTCTTTTAAATTGAGTTTTCCAACGATTGACAGACAGGAAAAAGGATGTTTTCAATACATTTAGCTTTAAACACATTTATGAGACGTGCTACTTGCGGGCCAAAAACCTTACAGCGTCGTTAATGTCAAAATCTGCTTTATTCAGTTTGCTATTAAGTGAGGTATAGCGCAGTTCCTTAAAGTCTCAATTAATAGTAACGTTATAGCGTCCTGGGTACTTCAAAAATAATTACACAGTTTTATTGTTTTCCAGTTACTCGAACTAAGCCTACATATGTATTTCAATGCAATAGAGTTGACTATACTCCAGACAACCCATTTTCGATCATATTCATAGTTTTTTTTAAATATACCAATGACCTCATAACGGTTCACATTCAATAGTGCATCGTAGATTTAAGATAGCAATGACGGAGTCGCATCGTAAGCAACACTATCGAATATCTCCGTATTGTGTTAACTCGTTTCACAATGGTAGGACCTGATAATGTCCAGAGGGATCTCTCGCTTCACGTCAGGACCCGTTCGGGTTTATAACAATGTTTGAAACGGAGCAGGGGCGATCGACCTCGCTATTACACAATCCAAACAAAACCAAGACGTCGCTTCATAAAGCGCAGGTAAAAAAGATCCAGCCATAACCAAATGTCGACAGATGTTTTCATTCCCATGTGATAGATACGAGATGACCGGCTCTCCAGCAAGATAATGTACCCCTTTTTGTTACCGCGATACCGTTTTGAAATTTTTACAAGTCCAAAATGCTCAGGAAGAGACATATCGTCTTTTATGTGGCCCGCTTACTCGTTATCTGTCAAATCTTATCGACCAATAAGGACAGCGGACGTCACTCACTCTGCCAATCTGAGCGGTGCGGGCGCTTCGCTGCGGGGGGCGAATTTAAAATTGTTCCATTTTTAAAATGTGTATCGCGTGCCTGGATATTATAACCCGGTCTATTAACATAATGTTGTATGAGACGCTTAGTGGTGTATAATGAAGCCATTATAGAGGGTAATCTTCGAGCCTTGACACACTACGCCACAGTATGTGGAATGGAAAAATGGCAATAGTATAAATTGCTGTGCTTAATTGAAGCTTAAAGGTAGCTTTTGAAATAATTGAAATAACAAAAAAAATTGTATGTGCAGAAATTCAAAATCACGGCAAAAAAGCCAAGACATTTGAAAATATGCCAAGGAAAGGTTGTCGTCTGTCAAAAAATAAGATCTTTCACACGCTCTGCACTGATAGAAATCAAATGTTTTCGCAACATTTTTACTTTCAACAATTTGTGGCGCACTCTGCAAACTGTCGCTACAAAGGTTCCTAGCTGAGGTCGTATAGGTGGTGAAATATGTAATACACTATCTTAATGCATCGGGAGTCACGTAGTCGCTTCGACTCGACTCGACTCGATTCGATAGCGAGAGGCCGAGTATCGAGTTATCTTAGTTACATGATTCCAAGTGTTCAATTAAAGTTAATTAATCACTGATGACGATTTGATTAGTTGTTTGTAGATAAATGAAGGCTGTTTATCTTATTAGTATTTAGTGGGCATTTGAAAGTTAATGTCTTCTAAGATTTTGTTGGCAGGGTTGCCAGGATTTTAGCTTTATCGTGGGAAATGTTAGAGATCGTATTAAGATTTATTGGAAAATAACTTTACGCTCGTTAACCTTTTTACAGCACCTGGGACCTGGGGAACCTAGATTTGTCGAATATTTGTTGTTTACGGCTGCCCTTTATTTAAAGGAACCTTTTTTGGTAGAATTCTAATTGCTTGCAAAAGTTGTGAATCGGAAGTCGAAGTCGTCTTTCAAACGAGTTTTCACTTTCGGAAGGATTATTTCGACTCATTTTTAGCTTTCTAGCACCTTTAGGAATTTGCTGAGGAGTGTCAAACTCTTGGTTAAAAATTATTATTAAAAATTTTGGGCCGATTAAACTCTACTGCGAATTCAAATGAACGAAACGATAAACATGTAAGCGATATTTAAATAGACATCAAAGCCCCATAGCAAAGTAATAAAGACAAAAATAATCACTGATAAAACATAGCTAATACCAAAACACGCTACAAACCAGCCATACACCAAGTTAAAGCCTGTCTATATGCGGTACAGCAAGGTAAAGGGTGAAGTGAACACAGCCGTTAGTCATCCTCGGCGCTTGCGCAGTCTGTGGGTCAGGGCACAGGAATGTCGCCTAATTGACAGATTGTTGAGGACGTGCTTGTCACTGCTGCTTAATAACACCGCGGGTTTAGTAATTGTTTAACGATTTAGAATTTGGCAGCCATTTTGGAGGTATTACGAGTTTTGGAGTGACATTGTTTGCAGGTTTAGGCAATTTGTTACTTATATCAATGTAGCATAGCAGATACTGAACTAAAAACGCAGAAGTGTTGATGGTATTGATAAGCGATACTGGAGAGGAAAATTGTGAATAAATAATGGGGAAAGAGAAAAATGTGAAGAAGCGAGGGAACCCTGTTTCGCTGGATTTTTTCTCATCACTGTCACAGCACAATCTAAGATAGACTAAGCAATACAGCCCTATGCTGATCGAACTTAAATTCTTGCATCTTTAAATTGTAAGTAGTAAATGAGCGATCTGAATGATTGACATCATATGTGTAAAATTAAAAGTTACTCCTAGCAATGGAGGACACCTACAATCACCATAGGGTGTATACGGGTTCAAAAAAGTACAGACAAAAAGTTCCTTGAGATTGCTGGTAATGTCAAACCTTCTTAGCGTATCGATAGCAAAAAGTTCAAATGTGTTAAGCTCAAAACTCAGGTATGCGAACACCCCTCACTGATGCAGTAAATAGATCATCAAGTGCACAGGGGATAGGGTATGCGGCGCATAATGAAAGGTGGGCCATTGTCTGTGGGGAGAACCCGCATACGCAGTTGAGGCCTAATGCGTCCAAGAACGGGATCTGCAGGGATTGTCTTTGTTTAATGTCAAATGACAACCCTACTAACACCACCCTTTACAGTAAATATCACTTTACTGTCCAGCCACTTAAAGCTCGAATTAGGATAAAGATATGTTAAATCGGACCCCGTAAAACAATGTTAGGCCCTTAGGTCAAGACATAGCAACGTCACCTAATTGATAAATTGGTGAGGCGGGCAGGCAGTGTCACCGACGCTTAGTAACGACCCCTTTGTTTCTTAACTAATTGCTGCCCTGAGGCGGGTGTGACCAGGTGATTATGAAATCTAATCGAACGAATGATTGGGTATTATGATTGGGTTTTTAGTTATTTTTTCTTTTGATAATCAGTGGAAGTGAAGCAGCGGTGGCAGCCCCGCCTTACGAGCAGTAAGCCGTGGGTTCGAACCCAGGCAGGCGCATTACTTTATGTAATTTATTTCATCGCCGCTGCTCTCAGAAAGGTGAAGGAAAACATCGTGAAGAAACCGGCATGTCCTAGAACTAAAAAATCGAAGAAATGTGACATCTACCAAACCGCACTGGGCCCGCGTGGTGGATTAAAGCCCACTCCCTCTCATTGAGAGGAGGCCTGCATCCCAGCAGTGGGAACATTATGGGCTGATGAAAGGAAGGTGATGAGGTGGTGGTGATGTGGTGGTGGTGGTGATGTGGTGGTGATGTGGTGGTGGTGGTGGTGGTCAGGTGGGTGGTGGTTATAGGAAGGTGATTCCGGGCTAAAATTACGATAATGCTATATCGTTTTCCTTAATTGTTAAGTGTTTGCTTGAAGTGAGTGCCAGTTATATTTTGTTTCCGCAAGGCAGAATGATCTGGAGCTCGTGATTAAATAATAATAACAGCCGATCGGGTCGATCTTTAAGTTAAGCCCTTGCCTACCGAGTTTACTCCGTATTTCGGAAAGCACGTAGTTAACCCTTTGGTCCTTGCTGTCATTTCTTGATCTTAGACAGTCGTTACAGGTAGTCAGTGGCCCGATAGTCTGACAACCGAGAAAAGAGTTTTACCAGATATCTGGTAATTGTGATACATGGTGTACAAATCTATCCATGATAAAGGCGGGCAACGTCCAACGGTAATAACCGCTTATAAAGAACCAAACACCAGATTGGTACAATACAAGGTGATGTTTTGCATCCTCGTCAAATTCAAGGAGGTAACTATGTTTGGACCCAGTCTTTCCTGGGCGAGACAAAGTACGGCTCAGCGTCCACGGCGACGTTAATCAACCACTGCGCCATGCTCTGGAGCAAACAGATCCTGAGCGCAACGGCAGTGGTTGATGTTCGCCTGGAGGAGGCGTAATGGGGTCATTATGATACTCGAAACGAATCAATAAAAAGGGGTAGGTATTTTTTATTTTTTATTATGGATTATTTACGGAAATCGGTAAGTGGGAACCACCCGTGCTTTGAACGCGGCCCGTCTGATCCTCGCTCTATAACCGTGCTTTCACACATATAAACAATCTCAAACGTTTATTCGATAATTTCTTATTCCTTAAACCACGTTAAGGGGGTTATTCAGATATACTGACAAACTTGAACAACAAAAAAAAAAACAGCGTTTATTAACTATAACTTGCTAACTATAACTAGGTATGTACCGTAATTTAAATTGATTATTTATGTCTTTTGTGACAACCTCCTGAATTTTGACGAGGAGGCAAAACAACTCCTTGTATAGAACACAACATTGCTTCATTGGCCGAGTGGTCGCAAACACGACTACTGACCATGAGGTCCTAGGTTCTATTCCCGGTTGAGGCAGTATTATTGGGTTTTTCCATCAGGAATTTTTCAGTAGCACACAAGGAGCCCGGATTTGAACCCGATTGATGGCAATAGGCTCCCCTATTACATGGGACTTGAAACACAAATGGCGAAATGTGGGGGTGTTAGGTACTCGTCTGCCTAACCTATCACTTCGGGGATTATATGCGCGATATTATGTTTAAACAATCAAACGCTCAACCAATAATCAATGATATTACTCGCATTTTAACACACGACAACAATCAAGTAGAAGACAGAACAGAACCTCTAAACACTGTACTCAAACTGGAGCATCAAAAGCAGTTATTTGCAGCATAAACACTATACACAGAGAAACAAAGCGATCTAAATGTCAAGTACTCAAGTACTACAAGTCTAGAACTGAAGGTATCGACACAAGTCTAATCCTAACTGACTGCAAAAATATGCGTTACGTAACGAGGGCTTTGTGCTATACTCGTAAGTAGGTACTGCCATTCACTGGCTGGTTTAGTGATGCACCATGTTTGTTTCGATAATCTTTAAGTCAACTTTTATCGGTTTTTGGGTAATGAGAGTTGTCAATAAAGAAAGAGTTGTGGGTGGACTTATAGGATACACCCCTTCGTGAAATTCAATGTTTCTTATGTTTTTCGCACTTTGCAGGTTAGTGTCAGTCTGAATTTTTCAGGAACAACTGTTTAAATGAGAATTAAATGAACTTAAAGAGTTGTACTGGTGATTTAAATGATTATAACTAAATATAACTCTGTAAAGCCATATCCGCTACAGTCGCGAATCGTATTTTCATCAACATACAACCTGTTACTGATCTGAAAATTGCAAAAATCGTAAATACAGTATCTGTATTGACAGATTTTTAGATATATATGTCGCAGGCAATTTGTATGATTCCGCGTTTTACAAACGGCGTCGTCCGTTTAAAAAAGCTCGCTGTTTTAAAATATGCCGAAGGCAAAATGTAAATTGCCTTGTCACTTTGTAAGAAGCCACAACATTTGATAGACAATTCAATCGCCGTTTACAAAATGCCGCGGCAAATTTAACTATTTAGGTTTTTGAGGTTATCCGGCACGTAAAAAACGCTAAGGAAGTCCTCCTTAGCGTTTTTTACTGCGGAATATTATTGGTTCTATATTCGCCTAAAAAGCCGTAGTCGACGTAGCCCCGCTACGCTCCGGGACGGGGCTCCTATTTCTGTCTGAAGGGTTTACAGTAACCTAACACGAAGGGGATGTCGGGGTCTTAGTTCGCTCGCTCCGCTCGCTCACTAGACCCCGCCATCCCGGAATCATACAAATTGCCTGCGACATATACAAGGTGTAAAGGGTAACCGACGCGAAAACGCTTACCACGTACTCAGTACGTCATTCTGAACCTGCTGTTTCTTGTTTGTTGTTGGAAAAAGCAGATTTTTTAAAAAAAATCTGCTGTTTCCAACAAAAAGTGCAATACCTACACGGTCAAAATGTATGGGACAGTTGATTTTTTTAAATTACCGATGAAAAAGATCTATATGAGGGGGGTTCAGAATGATATACAGAGTACGTGGTAAGCGTTTCCGTGTTGGTAACCCTTACACCCCGTATATAGATTCTCTCTCCATCGATTACGAAATCCCATCACTACCCCGGCCAATATAAAGCAACACATCACAATAGCCCCGTGTCGCGTCACTAACAATACTGGACAAGCCATTGATGTATTAGTAAAGATAACACGGTGAAATCACATGTGTAGCCTGCGCGTACGCACTGTAATGAGGTCGGCTCGCAATCCACTCGTGCGCATACCGTATTGTTCTTTCAATGATCCGATTGGAATTAAGCTACGTCGCGTCGATACTGCGTTGCTTTGTGTTGGGTAATGGTGAATTGTGGTTACATTTTTATGTAATGGTAGACAAAAGACGCGAAACTTATGCGGTTACCAAGTTACTGCTGAAGATTTTATAAAGAATAGAGGGTGCCAAGAGACTTAACTATAGTATTGCGAAATAGATTTTGAAACATTGAAACCTAAACTAGGCTCTTTCAACTTCACATTTACAATATTGCACGCATGATTGCAATAGAAGAATCTTGTATCATATTTTTGAAGTGATAACTTCTTAGTAGGAGGGTATACCGGTTCGTAACGTAACGCGTTACGGCGTAACTCTGTCTGGCTTACTACGTTAGTTAGTTTAAATTATCACTTCTTTCGAGCGTCCCGAGAGGTACACGTTTTTATTAACACCAATTTCATGTCTTCAATGAAAGACTTCTCTATCTCACTTTTTGAGACCAATTTTCATGACTTGCCAAATATTATACCCCTGCCCTGAGCCGGGCTACATTTCCAACTCCATATTCGCAATCTTTTTCGAACAATTCGTACATAGGCGAGGTGTTTCGCCCGCGTGCGGCATGGGGCGTCGTCGTCGGGGTGGCCCGAGCATGCGTCGGCCCCGCCCCCGCCTGAGGCGCGCTTGCGCCGACAACTCGTACTATTATCAACATACCACCTATAGACCCAATGTTGTAATTTAATGTAAACAATCATGGGAAGTGGTGAGGATTGTTCTGTCATGTTTGTTTGCGATATGATATTCATTTATTCTTAACATTGTAGGATAAAGCCGTAAGGGTTTGTTGCCTAGTTTAAACGTTAAGTTGTAATAACGGTAATGATAATGAAACACGTACGTTAAATTATAGATTGTAGGTCGTTTTATTATGGCTGTATGATGGTGATTAGAGCATGTAGTTTTAGAAGCACATCTAAATAAGTACGACTCATCGATGAGATGAGTCACTCCTCGATAGGCCAAGCCTCGAACCCGACAGAACTTGTAAATAAGTGAGTTAAATAAAATATAATCAAATACAATTTACATTTTTAACGACTAATACCAAGAAGGCATCCGATGGCGGATAATGGACTTCTAAGTACGATGCGTTCAATTAATTAAAAAAACATTCGTTAATTTTATTAATGCGCGCAAACCAAAATCTACGATCATTGGAAGATGTGATCGCGAACGCCTTCTCATTTTCGAAATTAGCAAATGAATAAAAAACAAAATGTTGGTAACCGCCAACAGAGTGGACAAGATAAAGAAATATACGGAGAGGTGCCTGCGTTCGAGGGTCCAGATAACACCATTAACGCCGGGGAGGCTGGCGAACAAAACAATAGAAAGGGACGCTATTATTGGTTAATTTCCGAAAAAGTTAAAATTTGTAAAGTTAACAACGCAAAGAGAACCCTATTTTGCAGAAGACAAGGTTTAATACTAAAAGAAGCTGAAAAAGACATAAGTCACGAAGCATTTAAGCAAAACGATGATACAATTGGAGGAGCAAAAGGGACAATACACGATGGTATTGATAGCGAAATGAGTGGAGTAAGTTTTTCTCAGCCACCCAGCCAGCAACATAATTAATGATGTTCGTGTTGGAGACGAATTTATAAATTGGCTTTATTCCGTTTTTAACAAAGGGTGGGACATGTGTGATAGGGCAGATAGCCAATCTACGAGAATGCGACATAATTAGCGAATCGTTTTCAGGATTAATGTGTGATAATATTTGTCTGCGAACATCGAAGAATCTGATAAGAATAGTAATATGAAAGAAAGAATATAAATTAATACTAATGAATAAGAATCATAGGTGAACCCCGTAAACACGTTGTCAAGGTAAAGACAGAGATAACTGGAAGGAGGGCTTTTATACAACAGTGGGACGACACTGGCTGGTAAT
Organism: Cerastis rubricosa; assembly: GCA_949152445.1. Classification (NCBI taxonomy): domain Eukaryota; kingdom Metazoa; phylum Arthropoda; class Insecta; order Lepidoptera; family Noctuidae; genus Cerastis; species Cerastis rubricosa. The sequence goes on from OX424547.1 coordinate 11,653,615, forward strand.
AATAAAATTATTAAAAAGAATCTTTGGGTGCCAGTTGCGAAGCTTGTCATTCGTTTGTTTTTAAATAAAGCTATGTCCGATGACGTTAATAGTTCGAAAGTAAAAGATGTAGTTGAATTGAAAAGTAATGCAACTGAAATACAAGAAAAAATAGAACAAAATAAAGTTAATATCAAACCGTCAAGAGAAATTATGAACAAAACAGTGAACGCTTCACTCAGTAAAGTTACAATATGAATTGCTAAGTGCTATGCAATTGTACGATGGCGGATAAGAAAATAAGTAACAGAATTCATGCTAGACTATAATAGAATTCCAATTTGCTATCAGAGCAATAACATCTTGACTGTATTAATTCCATAGGTCGCTTCTCTAGCGTTGTTTTTCTCCAGTTTCTAGTTTTAAAGTTTGTGCATTACTGTTTGGAAATATTGGAGCTTCTTAAGCTTATTTCAAAAGTCATTCGACTGACTGTATTCTTTACATTTCTGGGTTTATTGTTTTCATTCGTTGCTTTACGTTGTCTGACTAAGCGTTACTTTCAATGCCAGTAACCATTTTCCATACTGATTCATTTTTACTTTTTATTCTTGTAACCAGATTAGCGTTGCAGTTAACCTTTATATCTGTCAGTTTAAATGGTACTTAGACTTAATAGCAAACACAATCAGCAGCAACAATCCAAAAGATGTAACACAAAATATTGTTATTATCTTAACCGCCTTCAAATTCCATTCTCAGCAATAAATAAGAAAAAGCGCAATCGGGATCGTAAATGTGAGAGAGCATTATTTGTTTCGCATATAATAATGGCATATTTAGTGGGCGATATCAGTTAATACGGAGAGGCTGGCATAAATCGACGCGGGCGCAATCTAACATCGCGGCGGTCCTCGCCCCGCCCCCGCGAGTAACTCACTGCTATCTGCCCCGAATATTGTTAATCAGTGTATCATTAGCTCGCGAGTACGACACACACTGTCCGATTCTGTGGAGGGCATTAATTAATATTATTTTCAGGTTACATTTACTTTTTTGGGTGAATGCTGTTGAAAACGCCTTAGTCAACCTATCTGTTCCTGTAGGTTTCTTAAGATTTCCAAAAATGGTGATTATCATTTGACGCGGACCATGCAGCATCTACTTGAATATAATGACCATAAATCAGGCGGCCAGATTGTATTGGATGTCAATCAGATGCTTTTAGGGCTTTCCGTCATTATTGCATAATTACGATTGAATTTCCTTTTTGAATTTCCATTGAAATGCAAAAAGAACTTTTTACTCGTTAAATAGTCCACATCTTCGGCTTTGTTTATGTAATTATGTTCTTGTACAGGTGCTACTGCAAACACACGTACAGTTTATGTCATGAGTGAAGGCATCGCAGTCGGATTATGTATGGAGTGTCCCGGAGTTCCCATTTGTAAAGATTGTGGCTGCAGCAGCTGACCAGACCCGTTAAAAACATTTCCAAATTAGTCACAGAAAATGCCTGAGGACAGTTGTGTTCTTGCACGCTACAAACATTAACCTAATATGGTGATTTAAGTAAAACTATCAAATCCAGCATCTATAAAAGCATTTATAAACGTCGTAATTCGCACCAAAATTCAGTTCGTATGTATCTGCGATGGCTCGGCGCACGATAGCCGCATAGCGCACAGCCGCGATATAGATAAAGCTAACGGGGAGGCGCTGCTATAAATACCAAAACGAACCAAACGCTGACTCTGTCCCACTCATGCACCCCTAGTACTTTCAGATGAGTATTCGGTCTAATAGTTTTGTCGTAGAAGTTTAGTTTCAGGGAAAAAGTTGATAAAAATAAAATGGCCTAATTATACAAAACATCTTTCCTGAAAATACAGGTGGAAAATAAGAGTAGAAGAACTACTTAAAATACCAGGAAAACGAGAAGATACTACAAAATAGATTTTGATGTAACTCAGGAAATAATAAGGTAGGTATCCGTAAACGTCCTAGAAACCCAGCGAAGGGTCCATAACGGATCTTGTCATAACCACAATGCCTGTAAAGTCAAGTGAATTGCTAATATAAATATGAAACAATTAGTTTATACCTCTGTCTACAACGTCCACGGCTAGATTTCGTGTCACTGATTTCATTGTATGTAAATATCCACAACGTAATTAACCTCTGGTAGGTAACAAAACAAATAATTAATCCAGAGACCACAAAGTGTCAAAGTTAAGATACGGCACAAAATCTAGGACACCTGTTTACCATATCTGCGACAAATCGCATACCAATGCTTGGAAATAATTTCATATTAGAAATAATGGGTCGAAGTACTGGTCATAAATGCCAAAGGTGTTCAACGGTCACTCCTCGTCCCGCCCACTATGGCAATAAAGTATTTTACAAGTGATACAAGAATTGCAATCGTACGCCGGATCTCCCGTTGCCTTAACCTTATAAATACTGCGCTATTTATTTCTGGAAATCTGTATGCTCTCATCAATATCGTTTGTATGCTGTTCTGGGAAGGTTTTGTGGGAAGTCATGGTGTCGTTTAAGAGTGTGGTAGGTAAATGTTAACCTAATTAGGTGATTCATTAAAAATATTAACAGAAAATGACCGAAAAAAAAAATAAGACGGTTAAAGAATCATACAGGAATTGAATTGATATATAATACAGAGTTAATAAAGAGCTCTGTATGTTATAGGACGTAAAGAATAGCACCATGCATCCCATATCTTCCCGTGGGTGTCGTAAGAGGCGACTAATGGATTTGCCAGAGAATGGGCAGCAGCTTTTGTAACAACCGTACTGCGATCGCCAACCCGCCTGCCAAGCGTGGCGATTATGGCAAGACCTCCCAAAATTTCAATGTGGCGACACTTGGGGGAGGCCTATGACCAGCAGTGGATGTCTTTTGGGATGAAATGATGATGATGATGACAGTGTTTAATATGCAGTTAGGGTGACCTCTGCACTGCTACCGACGAAACCGTGGAAATGGCGAAGCCTTGGGAAAAAAAATTAAATATTGTCGTGATAGCGACACGAAGAAGAAATGAGTGACGTGAGTGTTTGAAATGAGAGTTCCAGACTTCCTCGTTGGTCGTGTGGGGGGAAGCGGGGCTTCTAAGCATGAGGTCAGGGTCGGTCAAAGTGTTATTTATTTTTTCATTCAGGCATTTGTCAGTAGCAGCCACGGCGTCCTGGATTTGTGCCGGGCTGATGGCAATAGGCTCGCTCCCTATTACATGGGACTTTAAACATCATTGGCGAAATGTAGGTGTACTATTAAGTATATATCTGCTTATCCCTTCGGGGATTACAGGCGTGATGATGTTATGTTACTTCCGGACAGAAACGGAAACAGCCCATTTTTTGGTCATAAACATGGATGGGTTGGGGGATGGATTGGTTGGGGTTGGGGGTTTTGGGGTCAGTCAAGTCTGACACTCCCTTCCGCTCCGCCCAGAGCGGGAGAAGTCATTTCATGATTCCCATCCGAAAAAAAAAAGTTTACATTAAATTTACGCCTTGAAGTCACATCTTAAAAGCCCAAGGAGGTTTGTTTTGTCTTGCTTTTTTAAGTACCCAAGCTCTTTCCAAATTAGTTTAGAAATCCTTAATTTTACCAGTTCAACCCAATGTTAAGCAGCTTAAATTAGCACACACTGTACAACACACACGCTTCTTACTCCACACTAAAACTCGGTCGTATATCATGGTGCGCGTACGCAATGTACGGTAGCGACAAGGCAACAACGCGACAGCGCGCGCCCGTGTCGCGTGTCGGGGCGACATGTCGCTACCTTATACGATTATACGCAATGAATGGAGAATGTGCGTGCGAGCTTAAATGGGGTAAGGTGATGTAATTAGAAAACTTGCGTTTTTTTTTGTAGGAGGTCGATGGCTTGTGTGAAAACAGGAATAGGATCTTAGGGATTTGAGTCGTTATTTGGTGTCCCAACGAATTCAATTTAGGAAATCAAAGGTTTTATAATGGTTTCCGAGTGACTCTGACTTACGATAACCGCTGCAGACATAATCTGGCTAGATGGGGTATAACCGAGCTCATTCAGCCAATCCAGCCTGTCCCCATGCTGTCCTCCCTCAGCGACGCTCTAAGCCGAGGCTCGTACCCCACAGGGGGTGCCCTTAGCGTTTAGTCGCTTAGTTTGTAAGTTTTTATGCCCTGGCTGGAGGCCTTACACTCAAAGCACCCACAGGATAGTCGGATAAGCAGACGACAACCTCCAAGGTTGAACCGCGAGATGTCATTCAAAAAAAAAAGTTTAACCGAGCCATCTCTAACGCAATGTGAGTGTGGAGGCCGGATACAGGATATGCAGCTCTTTCGCTCCTGCCCATTGTGTTCAACTACCTGTACCTTCCAGGGCTTAAGAGAGAAGCGCCAGATAGCCCGCAAAAGTGACTCTTTCATTAAAAAGTGATTTAATGCCATATTTGTTACGTTTGTGGGAAGCCGTGAACCGATGACCGTTGAGGTAGACGTGTTCTTGAGTGAATACCGTTAATCAGCAAGCGTAAGGTGGGACGCCCTCAGGCTCGGTGGAGCGATCTTCGCATGGTGGCTGATAGCAACTGGATGAGAGTTGCCGAGAATCGAGTTCAGTGGAGAGCGATTGAAGAGGCCTATGTCCAGCAGTGGACTGCTGTAGGCTGATGATGAAAGCCATATTTGTTACGGTCGCAAATCATATTTCTAATCAACATAGAAGCTGACACTGACCTACAAATTGCAATAAACTTAAGAAAATTTAAATTTTATTTGCTTGCCTGGTGCTTCCACCTTAAGGCCTATTTTTTTTGTAAACCATAATTTTACTAAAAGGTGCAAACGACAGGTACAGGTTCTGTGTAGTGTCGGACGTAAAGAATAGCACCATCCCATATCTTCCTGTGGGTTTCGTAAGAGGCGACTAAGGGATTTGCCCGAGAATGGGCAGCAACGTTCTCTGTGCTTTTGTAACAACCGTACTGCGATCGCCAACCCGCCTCCCAAGCGCGGCGATTATGGCAAAACCCCCCAAAATGTCAATGTGGTGATACTTGGGGGAGGCCTATGTCCAGAAGTGGACGTCTTTTGGGCTGAACTGATGATGATGATGATGTGCAAAGAAACCTTATCATTTATTTATTAGTTTAGTGTTAAGCCGCTGTGTTAAAAATCTAAGATTTTAAAATTAAAAAAAAGAACTACACACATCAAAAGTGTCTAGGGATCAAGCATTTTTATGCGGATTTCTTGAGATTGAGATGTGGCTTTGTAATAAATTTATGATTTTATAAATTTATATGGATCCTTTTTGGTGCATTTCATAATTTGAATCAGGAACTGTGAATCAAATTCGAGTAAAAGATGAAAATCACCTGTCAATATTTTCCCTATAAAAACATACAACGCATTGAAGACATTATTAGTGCTACTGTTTCCCTACTACTGATTAAAACCAACGTTATTATGGAGCGGCGACGTCATTTAAGCAGGGAAGAAATGCTCAGAGCCGTGGGAATGATAGAAGCTGGTTCCCGGCAACGTACTGTGGCTTTAGCTCTGAATACAAGTCAGAGTGTTATCAGTCGACTTTGGACACGTTACCGAAGCACTGGTACCGTGGCTGAGCGCCATGGAGGACGGTATCGCTGCACCACACGGAGACAAGACCGATACATTCAAATCTTAACTCGAAGAGCTCCAACAATAACCGCCATGATGTTAGCCGTGAGGCTTCATCACTCTTCAGGGAACTTAATTAGCGACCAAACAGTCAGAAACCGCTTGCATGAAGTGAACCTTCATTCCCGAAGACCGCTACGGGTACCACCTATAGCAATGCACAATCGTAGGATTCGATATCAATGGGCTCTTGAACACAGAAATTGGGCAGAAGAACAATGGCGTTTCGTGTGCTTTTCTGATGAGTCTCGTTTTGGTATGAGACCGGATACAAGACGTATACGACACTGGAGAACCCCTGGACGCCAACAGCGATTAAAATCCTGCCAGGAAGTCCATCCTTATAGTGGTGGAACCATCATGGTATGGGCGGGTATTTGGATCGGCGGAAGAACTGAGTTGATTTGGATCAGAGGCAACCTCAACGCTCAAATTTATGCTGAGACGATTGTATCAGACGTCATCGTTCCTCTACAAGTGCAAATCGGTCCCTTATTTCAGTTAATGCATGATAATGCACGACCGCACACCGCAAGAGTTGTAAGACAGACTCTCGCCGCAGCTAACATCAATGTCCTGCCCTGGCCTGCTCAGTCGCCAGACTTGAACCCGATTGAGCATGCATGGGATATGCTACAGAGAAGAGCTCTGCCGAATATGGAGGGTATCCAGTCGCAAGAAGACCTTTTTTTGTTGTTGCAACGAACATGGGCGGCCATTCCACAGCGTGATTTGGATGAACTCATTTTGAGTATGCCAAACCGATGTTCTTGTGTTGTTAGTGTTCGCGGTAGAAACACAGATTATTAATTGTTTAAGTTACCCAATAAAATTTTAAAGAAAACTGTTATTTCAGTCTTTTTTTCGAACTTTAATGTTAGTGGTTCAAATGTCAAAAATCCCTTTATTAGAAAATCGCAAATTTCTTTATTAATGCAAAGGTGACTTGGTTTATCGTTACTGTGACAAACGAAAACACTTTATTTGATGAATCCTTTAAGAAAATTTTAATTAATATCAATCAGGAGAAAAGTTATTGCAAAAATATATGTTGATCCCTAGACACTTTTGATGTGTGTACTTTCAATTGCATGTAGGTACCAGTTCTAGTATAAATCAAGGTTAATGTGTCAACAACTATAAATCTCTCACAGTAATAAATATTAAACAGACCATTAGGAGACACGGTCTTTTAACAAATTACCACAACTGGTAAGAACACGAATACTTCCATAGTTCCATACTAAAAACATCAACGCGCGATATTCTCTAGCGTCGTTTATCTGCGTAGCCTTTTCCCAACTACATATGTTGGGGTCGGCTTCTAGTCTAACCGGATGCAGCTGAATACCAGTACTGGGTAATTCGATACCCCTCGCTACGACTGGTTGTCAGACTTTCGGGCCACTGAAGAACTGTAACAAATCTAAAAATAAAAAAAAACTACAAATGACAGCCGGGATCAACGGCTTTACGTGCTTACTGAGGCAAGGAAGAAATTTGGTATGTAATTGGTGGTCACCCATACACGGACCAACCAAGGCAAACGATACGAGACGAACGAACCTAAAGATTGACCCGAGCGGCTATTATTTAGGCTCTTCAATCCTCACTCTAACTAGTGTGGTTCAACATGAATTTTAATAAACACAGCAATACATATGTTTTCTGAGCAACACAACACGTCTACGTAAGTCTGAAACCTCCAGTAAATCATTATAGGACGTGCCAAAGCCTCCCGCCTCACTTCCAAACCGATAAGGCAATAAAACTCATTCACACGTTCGTCAACTTAATAGATGCCTTATTAAAAACGCACCGCACGAATTGAATCGATTCACTTTACTCGCCCCGCGTATCGATTTATTCACCGATGTTCTCGATTCAAATTAATATTGGCAGCTGCGTTTACGCGCCAAGTACGTTTGATTTAAGTTCTAGAATTCGAATATTTATTCGTGCCCCATTTTGGAAATGTCTATTTCCTATGTTGTACCTCAGTGATTGTATGATTTATGCCGAATAGATGTGTTTTTAATTGATTATTGGTTTTAGTTAAGTACTGGTTTACGCAGGAAATTCCAATATTTACTCCTACATCAATTAAGTCAAGTGATACTTGTAATGGTTATTGGGTCGATCACCCAGATTGAATTGCTTTACTTGAATCAGAACATTAAATTTACAGGTGTTCGCCAAATTGGACACTAAAATCAATAAAGATGTTAAATTTATAGGTTCACTGATTTAAACACCAAAGAGGACGCTGTTTTTAGAATTATAGACTTAGTATGATCAGTTAATTAAAACAAAACGATTGTCGAAAACCAAAATCGTCGGACTTTTTAAGATATAAGAAAAAAATCAGTACATCGTAATGGAAACTCAACAAAGGTTCTTACAGTATTTCTTGACGATTGGCAAATGCAAGAGAGATATCCGGGAGATCACATGAGGCCGTTGAATTCCAGTACAAAACAGTTACAATTTACCTTATTTCTGGTAGTACAATACAACAACGATGCCTCGTTTAAATTACACACCGATTTCACAAGCCACTGTAGTGAAAAGGTTAATCTTATAAATAATATCTAATCTGGCTCAAACACCGCCAATAAATCAGCTTATTTAGCCCATATCCACGTTCGCCGGCATTCCATCCTATTAACATTTAACAATGTATGAGAAATAGTATCGGTTAGGCCACATAAGTACGCATGCGATTTATTTAGCAATTGAGTGTAGCCACTTAAAGGAATCACAGTGCGGAGAAGCAACAAATTGAACAGGGTTGGCAATTACTGCAGACAATGCGTGCGTGAGAGTCGGGCGCCGCGCACGCAGCCCGCGAATTAGACTCGTTATCTGGACCCCGGTAATTAGGGAAGGTTTCCCACGCGCGAACCCTAACACTCACAGCCACAGGTGGAGCTTAGACTTGTTTTTGTCCTGGTTCAATGGTTGGATTTGTCACTTTAAGCCTATTGTTAGGGGTTCTTCGGTGTGATTCCAGGTTCACTCGTTCCTGTTTAAAATGTTGTTGCAATATTTACATCTTTCCTAAGGTAAGGTCAACGACATTTGAAGTGTCATTCCTACATCACAATCACCGGAAACATCATCATCATCAGCTTATAATGTTCCCACTGCTGGGACACAGGCCTCCTCTCTATGAGAGGGACTAGTCCGTAATCCATCACGCGGACCCAATGCGGGTTGCGGATTTTTAGTTCGTCACCGTTTTGGATGTGCAGCGGTGATGAAATAATTTACACAAAGTAATGCGCTTGCCTGGGTTCGAACCCACGGCTTACTGCTCGTAAGTCGGGGCTGCCACCACTGGGCCACCGGTGCTCTCACTGGGCCATCGCAACTCTCACACACATGGGAATTTGTAAACGTGTAAACGTATTTTTAATAATATTGGTCGAAAATTCGTTCCTAAGCTTATTTTTAGTATTCTTTGGGAACAAAGGAAAGAAGATTTCTAAAGACCTAACATGACACTAAATTGTTAAAAGTGTTTCCAAGAAGTTGCTCTATTCTAATAATATTTAAGTAAGACCATCTCACATAATATTATGTAATATTTTCACGAGCGCATGAAATTACAATAGAAGCCCCATATTGGTGCGGAAAGCTCAAAAGCTATGTTAGGTGCGCAAGCGCAGGGCGTTACGCCCCCAGGCGGCTGATGAAGACATCACGCGGCACGCCAATTGATTAGTCGCGCAACGGTCGGCGATGTGAGCGGACGTGTTATTATGCGACGTTAGACACGCGTCCCCGTTACGGGGATGATGCCACAGCGTATGAGAACGATGCTAATTCGACAAGTTTGCAATTTGCATACATTTTCGCTGAACTACAACCGTTAAATACTGACATTGTTTTACAACAGTTAATGCTCGATAATTTTGGTCTAGTCCAATATTTACTATACACAAGCTTTTCGGTCAAATTAATGTTTATTATAAAACGTTTCCGTTTAACTTACGGGTCAAGTAAAGCGGGTCTGCCTTAATCTGCATTTGATTCAGTTTATAATAGGCACTTAAAACCTATAAACGAATAAATGTCCAACTATAATTATATTATAATATAGAGCAGCGTCGGAATAAATTGCGATTCACAGACAATTCTCAAACATAAAGAGCTTCTAAAACCCCATTTATTGAAGCTGTATTATAAAGTACGAAACTTAAGCGCAAACAAGTGGGAACGTTCCAGGCAGAGATATAAACTTATTTAACTAGCCGAGGTAACAGTTCAATAGGGAATTATTGCTCGAATTACTGAGTCTAATCGATAGTCGCACGCATTCGCGGATAGCCAAAGAAACTGCGTCAATCGCATTTAGCGGGAACCTTTAGCGTACGTAATTAAGCCTTTAAGGATGCAATACATCCCATCGGCTGATAATTAAGGAGTTCAACAAACGAACAGTATTTCGCTGGCGACATTTAACTACGATACGAAGATAAGAGAGAAGGTTGGATAATACTACATTGTTGGTAATTGACAGTTGTTCGGTACAACATGAATTAGTAGGACGTTCAAAATGCGGTATTAGGGACCGTTTAGACGCCACTTATGGTGGAGTAATGAAGACCCAATAATATGATGTTACGAGTGTTTCAAGAGAGTGCGTGAGGCGAGTTTCGTCACATAGTTTAGTGTAAACATGTTTATCTAAAATCTAGCCAAAATAAGGAACAGTTTAGTCTGTAAACAGTGGTATTAGTAATGTGTGAAGACATTTGGCTACTAATGTGCCTCACGTGATAAACAATACTTAAAGCAGTACCGAACAGGCGTAGATGCATGTTTTATTATTTAGCTTGGGGCTGTATTGGCACAACATCTTAGGGTGTGTTTAGATCAATGCGGAACGCACCATGGATAGGCACCAGAACGGAGTGTTCTATTTTATTGGCATGTGAATAGCAATTGTTTATTGATATGTTCGCACCTTAAAGATAAAAGATACATTGGTATTCACTCCAAGGCTAGGCAACCATTTTTTGTCGGAATTCGTATAATTCACTAAAGAGTTAAACTATTCGCATGACCTGCAGGTGTTAAATTTATGTTCATTAATTACATATCTAGACAAATTGCATAATAAATTTAAGTTTAAATTGTTAATAAATAGAATTAGATAAACATGCTGTTCTTTGAATTGTAGAGTTATAAAACATTTAGTGCCCATTCTGTATTAATGTAAAATCTTAATAAAATTTGGTCGTAACTTTAGGATTCATTTTGGTTGGCTAAAAAGATAAAATGCATGGCAACACAGACATAAATCACGCCTGTATTTCCTGAAGGGGGTAGCCAGAGGTATACTTTATCATTAGTAAGCCCATATGACGTAAGTTATATTTATGATTGGGGGCGAGCCTTTCAGCATCAGCCTATAATATTCCCAATGCTGGGTCACGGGCCTCCGCTCTATGAGTGCGGGTTGATATATGTGACATGCCTTCGATTTTTTAGTTCTAGGACATGCCGGTTTCCTCACGATGTTTTCCTTCACCGTTTTTAAGGGTAGCGAACTCACGGCTTACTGCTCGTAAGTCAGGGCTACCACTACAGTGCCACCGCTGCTCTCATTATTATATTGCCATTAACCGGGCACAAATTTGGACTTCGCGGCTGCTACTAAGAACTTACTCGATGGTAGAACCCAATTACATCGAACCCAGTATATTATGGTCAGCGGTAGCAACCACGTGACCACTAAACCGACGAGCCAGTCGAAATGTATAATCATCAGCTTCATGTATCTAGTCTTTTACCGAGCTATGTTGGGGTTGCCACCAAACAAACTGATACCCATCAGTTTGTTTGGTATCTGTTTGGTTGAACGCGTTAATCTCGGGAACTACTGGTTCGAAGGGACAAAATCTTTTAGTGCAATTTATCGAGGAAGTTTTCCTCGATAAATTGCCTATCCAACACTTAAAGATTTTATCCCGATATGACATTGCAAAAACGGGGCAAATGTGACGCAGACGAAGTTGTGCTGGACAGCTAGTTCTTGATATAGCAAAGTTCTCATACAAATAACGCTTGGTACACAAGAACGGGTGTAGCGTGTCTTAACCCATTTGCCATAGAACACCGCGCGGGCGCACCGCCTAAGGGCTAGTTCTAACGTAGGGAAACATCCAGCTAAGCGTATTAATTGCGCACATAAATGATTTTAATGCGAGCCATTAGTCTGGGTACTTATTAAAATTTTAATTTTATGCGCTAATCTGCGGGATTTATTCCCTAGTGATTTTTATACAAGTATTTATTTAAGTTTTTTTTTAAGGATAAAGCAAGGCATCATTTTTTAAAGTAAGTGTATCAGCTCGGCTCTGTATGGGGTCGGACGTAAAGAATAGCACCATCCCATATCTACCCGTGGGTGTCGTAAGAGGCGACTAAAGGCCTTGCCAGAGAATGGGCAGCAGCGTTCTCTGTGCTTTTGTAACAACCGTACTGCGATCGCCAACCCGCCTGCCAAGCGTGGCGATTATGGCACAACCCCCCAAAATGTCAATATGGCGACACTTGGGGGAGGCCTATGTCCAGCATTGGACGTGTTTTGGGCTGAAATGATGATGAATGATGTATCAGCTCGGTAACGAGTAAGACTCCACCCGACTGACCGGAAGAGGCAAAAGACATAGAAAATTGAAGGATATCAGGAGTCTAAATCTATATTAATAAAAATCAATGATTATTCGTTTGTTAGTGGGATTATAGACATAGACTGCTAAACCCTGAACCGATTTTGATGAAATTTTGCCCGTAATATTAGAAAATGAATGGAGGCCTTACTCTTAAGGCACCCACAGGATAGTCCGGTTAAGTAGACGACAACCTCCTAGGTTGAACTGCGAGATAACAATTACAAAAAAAAAAAAAAATGAAAATGAATAAATAAAGGTAGGTAGGGTTAGGTATGTACGTAGGAAAAGTGGCATTGTAACGCAAGCAATAAAATAAAAATTAACTATTCAGATACTTGACATGAGTTAGTTACGAGTACACAATACAATTAAGCAGTCAGATATAATTCAACGATTGGAAATAATAGAGCCATCGTCCACATCCTGGTAAGTGCACATAACGTTTTTATCGCATAATTGACTAGCAATTTAACTAACAAGACACATGACGTACACTCGGCGACACATCAACCTATACTTTACCAGTATAACAAGGCCTCGCTTTGTATCGTTTTCCGTACAATAAGAGGTCCTTGTAAACTGGTTTTGTTTAGCTTAATTGGTTGCCGTGCGTACCCTTGCAGCCTTGCTAGTCAATCGGCAGTCAATCAGTCGAACTACTATAACTAAACAAAGGTCAGAGAAAAATACCCATATAAAAAGGTTTATTAACTGTTTGGTCTAGTAGTTCCAATAGCTTCTGCTGAGACATGAGGTCCTGTTCGATTCCCAGGTCGGGAAGGGTTATTGAGTTTTCCATCAGGAATATCTCAGTAGCAGTCACAAAGTCTCTGTATGGTGTCGGACGTAAAGAATAGCACCATCCCATGTCTTCCCGTGGGTGTCGTAAGAGCCGACTAAGAGACTTAGCAGAGAATGGGCAGCAGCGTTCTTTGTGCTTTTGTAACAACCGTACTGCGATCGCCAACCCGCCTGCCAAGCGTGGCGATAATGGCAAAACCCCCCTTTTTGGGGGAGGCCTATGTCCAGCAGTGGACGTCTTTCGGCTGAAATGATGATGATGATGAGTCACAAAGTCTGGATTTGTGCCCGGTTGATGGCAATAGGCATGCCCCCTCATCATCTGCCTAGCCTTTTCCCAAACTATCTTAAGGTTGGCTTCCAGTCTAACCGGATGCAGCTGAGTACCAGTATTTTACATGAAGCGACTGCCTATCTGACCTCCACAACCCAGTAACTGGGTAATAAGATACGTTTTGGTAAGACTGGATGTCAGACTTTTGGCTTCTGACGACTGTCAATAGGCTAGCCGGTATACATGGGAAAAGTTTGTGTAGAAAGGAGTTGACTGTTGGAATGAAGAGTAGGAAGTATGGAATAAAATGACATATTGCGCGGATCCCAAATATATGGGGATTAGGGCAGGAGAATGATCATGGTGAAATGTGGCTGTACTATTAATAATAATAATAATTCTTTATTATCGGACAACAATGATCCAGCGTGTTAGTAAACAATAAAATACCTTAATACTATTGTTAGTACTTAAACTACAACACAGAAGTACACAGACAGACTAGACAGCATTGTGAAAAGGACATCCCCAAATTAATGTTTAGGGATTGTTCTTCTCACAAAACTTTTAACTTTTCTATTAGGTACATCTCTGTCTTAACTTTCTGTGATTATAGGCAGGATATTATGTTATATTTATTAAAGCTTACGCATAGCTTAGTATTAAAATAAATTCCCTTGCAAAATCACTAGGTTTATTACATAAGCAGTAATAATAAACAAGGCCCAATCGGTATAAATTAAGCAGCGGTCGACAGCCGCGTTTGCACCGACGTCTGTGAATATTGAAACTAAATCATTTTAACGTGACCCGCGCGTAGCTATGTGTTCGAAATCGAATCATGAAAATTCATTTCGCGAGTCACATTGCCAGTTTTGCACAACCTCCTTTATATTCGTTGCGTACAAACGCAGTAATGGGCATTGTCCTTTAATTTCGAAATTCAAATCTCGTGCAATAGGTCCGCTTTAACAAAGTACAAATAAGACCACTAATGAAGTTTGATTAAAAACTGATTTATTTTTTTAAATTATGTATCCGGCTTCAAGCTTGTTTGTAGTTGTTAATTTATTTGATTTAGATATCACGCTTTCAGGCTGACTAGTTAGATTCGTTTTGATACGATATCTCACCGGGTATCTATTCGATTGTTCATTAAAAACATTTAATAACATGACAAGAAAACTGCCAATTGCCAATCATTTAACCGCTAAATTAATTAATTAAAGCATTGATTATATCAACAGCGAGTTCTTTTTTTCAATTAAATGTTTTGGATTACGTCAAATATTGATTGCGTTTCATAATCGTATGCAAAATGATAGATTATGATCGGTAATTTGAATTGTATGAACTTGAGTGCGTGGGTACTTGTCAGACCCCCAAGGTGGATGGTGCGTAGGGGGACCCCTTCTAGATGATCGAATCATTAAGGGGTCGGTGCAAGTCTGAGTGCAAAAACCAAAGGCTTGAGGGTAATGCAGAGCAAGACCGGTTTCCCTCTCCTCGAACTTCGAAGAAAGTTTAAAAATGAATGGTAAACCATGTTAGAGCCTACGATGTCCTCCCATACTGAAGTACTGACGCTGTAACATAAAAATATTGTAAAACTAAATGATTTTGTAAGAGTAACATGGCGTTTGTGCCGGTTCTTCTCCATTGGAAACGACCAACCCGAACCGAGAACCTACACGTAGGTACGTGTAGGTGGGTACATACTGGTCTGACACAATTTTAGTTTAATCTAAACGTACAGTAAAAGCAGCTTCGTTGATCTAGTGGTCACGCGACTGCACTTGACGTCCTGCGTTCCATTCCCGAGTCGGGCAAATTGTTATTAGGTAATTTCTGTAAGGAATTTCTCAGTGGCAGCCACTAAGGCTGGATTTGTGCCCGGTTGATGGCAATAGGATTGCCCCCTATTACGTGGGACTTAAACATAACTGGCAAAATGAGGGTGTACTATTAGGTACACTTCTGCTTAACCCTTTCGGGGATTACAGTCGTGATGTTATGTTTAGTTCATTCATCACCTGAAGGGACCCACTTTAGGGATCTGTGGCTTTGCTAACATTTCCAGAAATCGCACTATATAGAGCGATTTGTAAGGATACGGCATCGTCCTAATAGAACGCGACTGCGCGATCATCGCGCGAGTAAGCAATGCGACCATCGCGTGTTCGCGCGATGGCAAAAATTGGGTGTCCTATCATCACGAGAATTGAAGACGCGAGCGAACGAGGGGCGCGGGCACAGCGGCCCGCCGCCGACGCAATTATCGCGCGAATTTCAATTAGGACGCCTATTCGAATTCAATATGTTTGATCGCGCGTTTGTACGAACTAAGTTCGTGCGAATAGATTTACAAACATTTGAGTCGCGCGACCGCGTCGCGCGATTGTCAGTTAGGACACCTATTCGAGTTCAATATGTTTAATCGCGCTTTCGTACGAGTAAAATTCGCGCGAACCTGCGATGATCGCGCATTCGCGTTCTATTAGGACGATGCCTCAAGGGGACCTCTTTGTCCAGCAGTGAGACGCAAAATCTTATATGTATATAAAATTCTCGTGTCACAATGTAATTACCATACTCCTCCGAAACGGCGATTTGTATGAAATTTTGTGTGCATATCGGGTAGGTCTGAGAATCGGCCAACATCATTAATACCAAAAAAAAAACACGCTAACGAAGTCGCGGGCAGCAGCTAGTATTATACATATAGATTTTTAAAAATGAAATAGCATATTTTTAAAAATGAAATAGCAATATTAGATTAATACTGTCCCATATCACGCCAACGGACGGCACGAAACGTTGACGGCACAGTTGGCGCAGTAGCTAAGCGATTGACTGCTACGCAACGTGTCGTGGGTTCGCTTCCAGCACGGAAAAAATATTTGTATGGCCTACAGATAGTTGTTCCGGGTCTGGCTGTTCGTGTATGTGAGTTTAAATGTTCGTAAACGCACCCACGATACAGGAGAAAATCCTAGTATGGGGCAACGTTTAAAAAAAAACATATCTACTAGTACATAACTCCTACCAACATTGACGGTAACCAAACACAGAGGCCTGAATCACAAGTTTAGTGTGTTCGTAACACCAGATATGTAATTATAACAATGTAGGTATCCACGACAATTAATCAAGCTAAGCAAAACCAAATTAAGCTGATCTGTCATTGTACGCGAAGCTCATACAAAGCGCGGTCAGGTTATACTGGATATGAAGCAATGTGAATGAATGTTCAAGTCTGTGTAGTAAGTAGTATACGTTTATACCACACGAGCAAATCCTGGGCTCGGTTCCCAGGTCGGGCTGCAAAGTGTTATTGGGTTTTTGGAGGGAACTTCTCTGTAACATCCTGGAAACCGGGTCAGTGTGCGATTCTTGGCAATATACTCGCTCCCTATTACATGGGACTCAAACATGAATGTGGTGGTACTATAAGCACACTTCTGCCAAACTCTAGGGGATTACAGGCGTGATGTTCATCATGATCATCATCATGTGCCTAGCCTTTTCCCAAACTATCTTGGGGTCGGCTTCTAGTCTAACCGGATGCAACTGAGTACCAGTATTTTACTAAATCGACTGCCTATCTGACCTCCACAACCCAGTAACTAGGTAATATGATACCCCTTAGTAAGACTGGATGTCAGACTTTTGGCTTCTGACTACTAGTAAAGACAGTCCAAGATCTACAAATGACAGCCGGGAACAACGGCTTAACGTGCTTTCCGAGGCACGGGGGAAACTCGGCATGTAATTATGGTCACCTATCCACTGACCAACCTCGGCAAGAACAGCTTAACCTTATAGATGGACCCTTGCGGCTCTTATTATTTACCCACGAGCTCCTCCGAGCTCTATGTTATGTTTTAACAATGTAATCTATATAAAACAAATACAGTGCGCGGGCGCTTGTGACGTGTGGCCGGAATGCAAGCCGTAGGGCGCGGCGAGTCAAGGTAAGGGGTCAGAGAGAAAGGCACGCCTAATGTCTGTGTTAATTTCGTATTATACTTATTAATAACAATGCCAGTTGTGCTTTTCCTTGTTGAGGACGGAAGTATTAAAGAGAAAGAGGGTATAAATCACTTTTTCTCTATTAGCGGATCCAGTAAAGGACATGACAACATGTTCGACATGTTTGGGGATTTTGTCGTGAAATCAAGATCACTGGAACAAAGAATCAGTTCGTCAATTAAGTGTAACAGATAGTCATCATCTGCCTAGCCTTTTCCCAAACTATCTTGGGGTCGACTTACAGCTTAACCAAATGCAGTTGATTACCAGTATTTTACATCAAGCTACTGCCTATCTGACCTCCACAACCCAGTAACTGCGTAATACGATATCTTTTGGTAAGACTGGATGTCAGACTTTTGGCTTCTGACTACTCGTAACGACAGTCAAAGATCTACGAATGACAGACGTGACCAACGGCTTAACGTGCTTTCCGAGGCACGGAGGAAACTCGGTATGTAATTATGGTCACCCATCCACGGACCAATCTCGGCAAGCACAGCTTAACCTTAAAGATCGACCCGTGCGGCTGTTATTATTTAGCCACGAGCTCCTCAGATAAGTGTAATAGATAGTGCTAATAGTAATAATCCATTGACTGCCAAACCACATCGAGCAGGGTCTTCCAAGTACCTACTTATCGCAAAAATATCTGGTTACTTGTTTTCGGAATACACTTTCGTTACGTCATGATGATCATTATTCTCCAGTCTTGTTTCGGTCTTTTAATGGGTGTCCTATATATAATCTAGGCTTATAGCCAGCGGATTATTTTTAAGCTCTGTGCCAAATATACTTAAGAGCGTTTACGCGCCTTACGACATTTCTTACAAAATTTCAAGTCCTTATTTGCCGAAATCACTGAACTGATTCTAATGATATTTCATAAGCATAAACAGGATACATACCTACATCTAAAAAGTTATAGTGTTACAGCTTAATTAGATCGATTATAAATTATCTATGGAAATAGAAATTTCCAATTATCTTTTTTTTTAAAAGACATTTCGTTTTTAGTAACTTTTTAGACCTATGTATCCTGCTTATGCGTATGAAATTTCATTCAAATCAGTTCAGTCATTTCGGAAAATAAGGACTTGAAAGTTTGTATGCAATGCCGTAAGGCGTAAACGCTCGTAAGATCTGATCCACAGTACAAGCGTGAACACTAACAGACAAACAGATGCACTTCTAGATTTATTGTGAGAGAATGCGCCATTTGACATTTCATTGATAAAGTTTCGCAATTTGCCTTCTAATTCTGAAGGCATAAACACGATACTTTACAGGTGCACTATAGCCATCAAAGTTAAGTCATATATCATTATTGCGATAGCTAATTAGCAAACAAGATGTTGCATCAATCTGAGGATTGACTTTAGTGCCAGAATTTATGTGGGGTGCTTAAGTGTTTAGTGAAAGTGAGGCAATTGGAGTATCTTTTATAATAATTGATTGGTAATCGGGTGCTCTGTATGGTGTCGGACGTAAACAATAGCACCATCCCATATCTTCCCGTGGGTATTGTAGAGGCGACTAAGTGATTTGCCAGAGAATGGGCAGCAGCGTTCTCTGTGCTTTTGTAACAACCGTACTGCGATCGCCAACCCGCCTGCCAAGCGTGGCAATTATGGCAAAACCCCCCAAAATGTCAATGTGGCGACACTTGGGGGAGGCCTATGTCCAGCAGTGGACGTCTTTTGGGCTGAAATGATGATGATGATGAATCGGGTCGAAACAATTGGAAGTCTTGGGGCTTTTGCCCAGCAGTGGATTGACACAGGCTAACCTCAGTATCAGCATCAGTCGGAATTGTCTTGGGCCACTACAATAATAATCCTTCCTGGGGGTCTTAAAAGGCCGCTTTAGCAGAATGGTCACCAAGTGACGATTCATAATATTGACTGCGTCTGCAACCTGTTTACGAATTGTAACGTGATTCATATTATTCTCCTGTTATGATTCTGCTAAAGCGGCGCCCCAGGTCATCGTAAATGCAGTATTTTCGATGACCTGGGGGGCCAGTTGGTCAAGGTTTGCTACAGTTGTTGCAGAAAGGATACATACAATTCTTTTTAGGGTTCCTTACCTCGAAAGGAAAAAACGGAACCATTATAGGATCACTTTGTTGTCCGTCCGTCCGTCTGTCAGTATGTCTGTCAAGACCCTTTTTCTCTGGAACGCGTGGAGGTTTCAAGCTGGAATTTATATCAAATAATCAGGTCTACTGTCCCTAGGAGCTGTGAAAAAATTAAACATTTAGGCCAACGCAATCAATAGATACAGCCGCTTATGCCGCAAATTTTCGACACTCGCAAGAGAATCAAAACCTACAGGGTACTTCCCGTGAACTCAGAATCTTGAAATTTGGTACGAAGCAACGTCTTATAGCATAGATCAAGGAAAAATTGCGAAAACCATAAATTTTTAGTTACATCATATAATAAAAATATTTTTAATAATTTTTGTTCGGAACCCTCGGTGCGCGAGTCCGACTCGCACTTGGCCGGTTTTTTTTTATTATTTGACGTTTGGTATGAGGAAAAAGACTGAACCTCAGTCATATTGTTGACATCGGTATCATGGCAATTTTCTTGGCATTTGATGGCATATACTCAATAATACTTCTCCTGTGTCCACCATTTTACTTGCATCCGTGTTCCATAACACCCTAGACGTGAATTCTGTCAAACAACTACGCTACAAAAAAACCGCCTCATTTGACACTAATGATTTAGTGTTGCCATAAATTTTATTGCCAGCAGATTAATTTTAAAATCGTCGACACCGCGCCTAGTGTTTAGCCTAGCCCATACAAGGTTCGGAAGGCGTGGTGATTGCCCACACCAATTACCAACCATATTATTATAAATACTGGCAATGTCATTACTGAATATAAATCACTATAATATATATTAAATTTTAATTTGTGGTGGCAATACCAAGCAAGGATTAATTAAGTAAGTTAAAGCATATTATGTTGTTTCACGGTTGTCGTTTACAAGTTTAAAATTGTAGTTTGTACGCAAATTGGGAAGTAATAGTTTGGAGAAAATGGGCGATTTATTGGTGTTATTTAATTGGTATTTTCACGGTAGGTTTGGTTAAGGTTCGAGATAAGGACTTGGGTCGGAATGCCTGAGGTTTGATAAGAAAATTGTTGAGTAATTGTTTGTCCGGGTGTCCAATGCAAGCAATTCATTATTCGATATGAAATGGTCAAACAGTCAGACCTAAATAACCCTTTTTCTGGCGCAGTCAGGTAAAAAGGACTTAGATAAATATGTACAAAAGCTCAAAATGTTATAAAACACATTATCATCATCTGCCTAGCCTTTTTCCAAGAATGCTAAGAGGTCTTCCAGTCTGATGCAGCTGATTGATAGCCAGTTTATTTTTTACATTGATGGACGTTCCATCGGACCCCCACAACTCCTTTAGCGGGTAACATGATGACAAGGCTGGGCTTTTAAGCCTCAGCTGCACAGGCTCAGCCCGTAACTACAAGTTATACCAAAAACGTAAGAAAAATCAAGCATGTTTCTTATGATGTTACATACTATTTTCAAGGCAAACTAATTTAGTACCTACTAAGGTACAACGTAATTTCTAAACTAAGTCCCGTGCGAATCAAAACACACACAAAACAATATGCAAAACAGTTTCCGAACAAAGTATTTCCCTCGTTTATCTAAACACAGCAAGTTTGCTACATGTAAAGCTTAAAGTTCGCCCAGCTGTTGACATTGTGCTTTGATCCACATTCGAGACCAGTTTCAGCGAGCTATGGGCCCTATGTATAGACGTGTAGCTAGCATTCTACGTGTGTATAATGTTCATTTGAATTTAAAGGTTTGGTCAGTACTTCAGTAGTAGTGAACAAGGTTGGAAGGAATATGGTGGCCTTAATTTGGTATGTTCTGGTTGGACTATGAATATGACATCTTATAATACCTACACGGCGATTGTAAAGAGGGTGTCAATTTTTCATTGGCTACCTCTCAACTACTCCTTTTTAGGGTTCCGTAGCCGAATGGCGAAAAACGGAACCCTTATAGATTCGTCATTTCTGTCTGTCCGTCCGTATGTCACAGCCACTATGGCTATGGAACCCTGTGTGCGAGTAAGACTCGGACTTGGCCCGTTTGACGTTCTACACGTTTATACAAGCAACTTTTTGTAGAACTTATGCGTTTACCGTATGTAATTCGGTGTTTTATTTACGCCAAGGAAATAGTCGGGTACCGATTGTCTGACGTGGATTGTCTTAGTAGGAAAAGTTGTAACGTTTCACGTTTTTGTGACATCAAAAAAATTCAACATACCACATCTTAATAAGTTTCACTTAAAAAAAAATACGCTCAGGCAGGGATGAGTGGGTTTAAATATGCGGGGCCCCCTTTCGCGCGGGGCCCGTAGCAATTGCTACTCTTGCTACGTGGTTAATCCGGCACTGATAAGAGGCATAACAATGATTGATTGAGGTATGTATACCACTGTCCTCCATAAGCGTGCATGTGTGCGAAGAAGACCAACATATAAAAGATGGATGGATTATGTAAGGACCAAACATCATCATCATCATCATCATCAGCCTATAATGTTCCCACTGCTGGGACACAGGCCTCCTCTCTATGAGAGGGAGTAGGCTGTAATCCACCACGCGGGCCCAGTGCGGGTTGGTAGATGTTACATGTCTTCGAATTTTTAGTTCTAAGACATGCCGGTTTCCTCACGATGTTTTCCTTCACCGTATACAGAGTGTGATGAAATAAATTACACAAAGTAATGCGCCTGCCTGGGTTCGAACCTACGACTTACTGCTCGTAAGTTGGGGCTGCCACCATTGGGCCACTACTGCTCCTAGGACCAAACATACCTGAGAGATATTTGTTGTATAAACTCAGACTCCAGGTAAGGCAGTAACCACACAAAAAATA
This sequence comes from Cerastis rubricosa, assembly GCA_949152445.1. Classification (NCBI taxonomy): domain Eukaryota; kingdom Metazoa; phylum Arthropoda; class Insecta; order Lepidoptera; family Noctuidae; genus Cerastis; species Cerastis rubricosa. The sequence continues at coordinate 11,676,033 of OX424547.1, forward strand.
AGACGCATACGCACTCGTAAGTAGTACATTTGATGATGAAATATCTGTACATGGTGTGTGTTTTATTATTATACTAGCACTTCGCCCGCGACTTCGTCTGGAAAAATTGGGAAAGCTTGAAAATATAATATAGCATACGTTACTCGGTAAAGATGTAGCTTTCTAATGTTGAAAGATTTTCTTTAAACGGTCGAGTAGTTTTTTGAGTTAAATCGTAACAAACAAACAAACAATCAAATCTTTCCTCTTTTATAATATTAGTTTAGACTATACACAAATCGGTACGTTCAAACAAAAACACTGTGCCTAGCACTAGACTACCTTTAAAACCAATACACAGAGAGTTGGGTTCAGCTCATTCCTAACATTCCATAAAATGTATCATATAATATTTAACAACATAATTATCAATGCAACGTAACATGAAATAGCATACAAGCCGACGGACAGACAATACCTATATAAAGTCTTTGTGATATTTAAATGACTAAGAATTAACATGTCAACATTGCGTGCTGACTCGACCTTATATTATTTACCTATTTATTATTATATATACTAGATTTATGAGCCTATTTACTGACCAATCAGTGTACGGCATCCGTGCGACTATTATCATTTAATTTAAATACCGTAATAATTGTTTAGTGGTATAATAAGATTAGGTGTGACAAAACCATTTTAGGGTGGTGCAAATTAGGTCTATTATTTGCTATTATGTGCCAAATCAGTATTAAGTATCTATTATATTCACCGATTAACTTCGGTAATCTTGTAAACAATTTTGGTTTCCGTAAAAGCATGTTTTCTAAGGCAGCGTCAAATGTTTTTAGGATTTTTTGTAGTCACTAAGTATAATGGAAATCAACGAAAAAGTAAAACATTGCCATGATTGTGCCGGTTTTCCGTACATGTTTTATCAAAGTATTTTTTTAATTTCGTTTCGGTAATTCGAAGAGGTGTGACATGTACCAACCCGCTCTGGGCCACGTGGTTGATTGGCCCACTCCTTCCACCAAATAGAGGAGATCCTAGCAATGGGAACTTCATAGGCTGATTATAATATCATCATCATCATCATCATTTCAGCCCAAAACTCCACTGCTGGACATAGGCCTCGGGACCAAGTGTCGCCACATTGACATTTTGGGGGGTTTTGCCATAATCGCCACGCTTGGCAGGCGGGTTGGCGATCGCAGTACAGTTGTTACAAAAGCACAGAGAACGCTGCTGCCCATTCTCTGGCAAGTCCCTTAGTCGCCACTTACGACACCCACGGGAAGATATGGGATGGTACTATTCTTTACGTCCGACACATACGGAGCAAGGCTGATTATGAGTGGTCTATGTCAAGTGCGACTGCTGAGCATGAGGTTCTGGGTTGGATTATCGGGTCGGAAAAAGTGTTATTGGGTTTTTCTATCAGGAATTTCTCAGTAGCAGTCACGGAGTCTGGATTTGTGCCTGATTGATGGCAATATGCTTGCCTCCTTCTACACGGGACTTAAACATAACTGGCCAAATTTGGGTCTACTATTAAGGACACCTCTGCCTAACCCTTCAGGAATTACAGGTTACGTTATGTATGTTGGTTTATTTAATTGCTATACGTTCCTGGACAATGACAGAGGTCCGTAAAATTGTACAACTGGTGTACAAAACACCTACGATGTTAAGTTATAGCGCAATTTGTGTATAAAGTAATTTATTGCGTGTTTGCTGTGGTACTGACAACATTGCTCTAATAAGAGCTAGTTATAAAGTTCATAGCGGGCTATTTTACACCTATGTAAGTTCTAATAAGCGTGATGTAATAGGTTGTAAGGAGCTATTAAAGTTGTGTAGGAAATAATACCGTAGTTTCTGCTAAAGTAAGTTCAAAATAAAGCTCAATAAGTCTCCATTCAACAATTCAAAAAAATAAATAAATAAAATTTCCAGGAAATAACGTTGTAAGGGATTTTCTCATGGGGATGGGCTGCAGCTTTCTTCAATTTGACAGTTTAAGAACTGGAGGGTAGGTAGGCCACTGCTAGTTTATTATAGAAACATTGTGTTCTCAGATGATGATTCCATCCATTTTGAAGACAAGACAGTCGAGTTAATCAGTAGTTTACAGCGTATTTTAATTTTGTCGTAGTTTAAGACTTGCCTTAGTCGGTCTAAGCCCTAAACTTTATCTTCATTATTGGAAGACAGTGGAGATCTTAGTTTGATATTATTCTATCCGAATACTGCTCTACGTTCAGATATTGAACCAGAAGGCTGTGTAGGTAACCATTATAAGCTTCTAAGCAAAAACTTTAAGTCTATTTTTATCTGAACGGAACAAAAATAAAAAGCCAATTTACTCGTAAATACCAACCGTGACCAGCCAGTACATAACACCTCTAAAATTCATAGAATTCTATTGACTACAACCGTCTAAGTTGTAATTCAGTTAGCCAAACAAAACGCTGTATTAGTCATATGGTCTATTGTCCATAGCTGTCGGTCCAGCCGCTTTATCTTAATTGACTGCAATTTGATTTAGTGGCGCAACTGTTTGCAAACTTACATTTGCTATAAAACAACACCTATATACTACACGAATTTATTGCCGAATATAGTTTGACAACAGCATGTATAAGTTGGTGTTTTAAGGCACGTGCCAATCTAATACTTCGTTTCGAAAATGATCCGTTACTCAAGTTCCAATCTTGTGTCTTGAGGTGTAGAGTTCTAGTTTGTTAGTGTAGTTTGAATTTATGAGGTTGTCAAAAGGCATTGTGTGAGCAACGCCTAAGGGGACAAGTTATGTCACAAAGTTATTTCTTGTACAACACGTCTGGTAGGAAAGTAACAAGGATATAAGATCTGTATCGCGCCATATGAATTTGATTGAAGTTCAGGGGGCATACTATGAATTTGGACACAAGATTGGACTCGAAATTAGGTTCTATTGAATTTATTGGTTCATGGCAATAATATTACAACAGCGAACGCGTTCGATTCGAATTTGGAACGAGACTCAACTGTCTTTTTTCTAAATGGTCGATGACGTTGGCGGCCATTTTAATTTCGTTTGACAGTTACTAATGCGAATTGATTGGTCATAGCAGGCCTCCAAAAGGTATGTCAGTATTATCAGTAAATGACTGAATGAAGTGTGCACAGTTCGTTCCTTGATCTTTATCAGTAGAGTTGGTTTAGCAAATGAAACTTGTCAGCAAATAAATTTATCACGAGTGATACGATAAGATTTGTACCCCTGTTTATTAACTGCCTGTTTGCCGCATAATATACATATAAATGGAAACTGGTTCTGGAATATTTGATGATTCATTTGATATGTCAAAGTGCGTGAGAAATCAATCGGATTTTAGTTTCAGAGAGAAGTTAGATACTAACGTTCTTCTTGTTCTAGCATCTTTTGATCACAGCACGAGCTTTCCTTGTATAGCTTACAATAGAAGATGTTTGGCTGTGACTTAACTTGATATTCAAACTACCTATTATGTTAATATTACGTTACAATTATTAATTGATGATATGGTTAGAAATGGGATGACTATTAAGATGCTGACAACTAGAGAATGAGGAGGAAGATATGCTGCGCCGATTTCATATAAATTGGGAAAAAGGTAGGAGTTTTATGAGTTCCTATCTAAATATATATAAAGTACGTGTCACGTTGTTTGTCCGGGATGGACTCCTAAACTACTAAACCGATTTTAATCAAATTTGCACACCGTGTGCAGATTGATACAGCTTGAAAGATAGGATAGCTTACATCTCAATTTATAGTCGCAATAATATGTTATTGCAAATTTGCAAAATAAAAGAATATATAAAATGTACGATTCTAACAGATGGCGGTATCTGTTGGCTGGATTGAGTAAGTATTAAATACATGGCGCTGTATAGGAGCGGAGGAGCAATGAAAAAATATTGCGAAAACGGGGAAAATGTGACGCAGACAAAGTTGCGCGGGACAGCTAGTAATCTTATATAAAAAATAAAAAAACTGTTTACTCCCCGACAACCAGACAAAATATTACTTTACGGATGACAGATAGCTCTAAATCCGCCTTCATAAAGAAAAAACAAAGCACTTATCTACATCCTTCTACCTACAATTGAACCACGCGGAAGCGAGTACTACACAAGTGACGTCACACAATGATATACGAGTGTCAGCGGCAACTAGGAAATCTTTAATTACATTAACTACATGATTGTTTATCGTTGCATCTTCTTTATTCCTAGTATTTTTCTCAGGTAATGTCAAGGTACAAATTACTTTTGAGGTTAGCTTCCTATAGTCAATTACCAATCCAGACATACGAGCAGATTCTGTACAGATAGACAATGCTCCAGAGTTTGCTATGCTCCACGGATGGGCGATTTTGCCGAAAAGTTCTGGAATGGCGACCGCGAACCGGAACACGATGCGTTGGAAGGCCTCCCACTAGGTGGACCGATGACCTGGTGAAGGTTGCGGGGATCCGCTGGATGCGAGTCGCACGGGACCGGTCAATGTGGCGACACTTGGCGGACGCCTATGTCCAGCAGTGGACGTCATTCGGCTGAAATGATGATGAAAGGCCCTAGAGTTGAAAAGGGACTTATTTATGTACCGAAAGATTCTGTTATACCTCCACGTCATACATACAATGGCCCAATAAAGAGGCTAAGTGCGGAAACAGCCCGGCTAACCTAACCTAACCTCCATGTCTTTACTTGATCCTATCCCCGAAAGAAGGTGTACGGACATTCCATCATCAGTTATGTTTTAATTCCCATGTAGTAAGGGACCTGCGTATTGCCATCAAACGGGCACATACATTCAGAGTCCGGGTTGTTATTAAGAAATTCCTGATGGACAAACCCAATAACGGTTTTTCCAGCCAAGGAATTGAACCCAAGACCATATGCTCATTAGTAGCGCTTATGACCACTGGACTAACGAGGCAGTCACCAAGAGAGACGGAATGGCCATATTCTTTGAGAATACCTAGTTCTCAGCGATTTACAATCACGCATTGACCTCTGGCACCCCAACTTGGTTTACGTACTATGACATCACCAAAGCACAGGTGGATTCTTACCCTGACGTAACGTAACTCCTTAGTCACAGAACATACTCGAAAGCATCAGCGGAACATATTTATCGTACTGTCGGACAATAATTCAATCAACACAGAATAAGGTCACGGTTGAACCTGGCTCAACCTAAACCTTTAGCATCGATTAGTATTCCATACAAACGCATATTAATCATTCGGTATGCGGTTGGTGAAGTTAAGTTTATTTAGATTTTGTTAATTGGTGTATAAAAACTATATCTTATTATAGCTTAGACGGTGAACAGCTATAGATTCATTTCTAATTACGTAGATATAGATTAAATATTATATTTATGGACAGAAACTGTGAAAAAGTATATTGCATTCTCGTTAACTCCGGCTTCTTCATGGGGTTTTTGGTTTCCGCACTTAGTCCCTTAAGTGGACCATTGTGCGTGTAAACTCCGGCTTGGAGCGTTTCAAAACAACCGATTTGCTTGAACATATACCGAAAATAAAGCAGCCAAATTATAATCAAATAGTCGTACTTTAATTAACCATGCAGAAAATTACGTTTCAATTCTCTAGGTGCATAAGTACTAGAAACTACACACATTGTTAAAAGCCAAACAAAAATATCACTGAAAACATTAAAACACACTCAATTATAAAGCACTTTAAACTCAAAGCACAAAAACACAGCCAAACATTTTTAATGTACGGGTCACTTTCCACCATCGTGCCAGCGCTGCTTTCTAGTTATTCCACAAAGGGCACTATTTTTCACCAGCAGATAATGTCCTAGGTAGACAGTTGAGCTAAAGGCTTGTCTTATTAGACTTTCGTTCGTTTTCTTGAAGACCACCACAGGCGAAGGATTTCTCGGATATGAGTCATGTTTCGCGGCCACACATTTGTTTATGTTACAAATGTTCAGATTGCGGTGTTTAAGGGACGATTAAGTGTATCTTGGGGTTAATGTGAAATAAGGTAAGTGTATGTGAAAGTGTTCTATGTGTAGCAACGTGTTTCGAGCTGTCTTTGTTGATGTTTTTTTTATATTCTATTAAGGAGGAGGTCATGTATTCGGCCAGCATTTTTTTATTTATTTACACTGATTCCTCCGCGATTACTGAGCCAAATTTAGTGATTCTTTTTTCATTTTGACACGGATTTGAGTGAGATACAACCAAAAAAAGCCAAATAAAGAGTTTTTCGCAAAAAAAAATGACTTCCAAAAGTAGTTATTTTTTCCACATTTTGTGTTTTGTTTTTTAACGTTAAGGATTTGCCTAGTTAGTTTACAGAGTTAAATAGATTGTTAGACTCAAATTGTAGCCCACATTGTTAATTGACAAGAAGCTTTTCGTGAATCTTAGCTTATCTAATGGAACTTTGGAGACGAAAATACTTGTAATGATTGCGTTGTTAGTGTTTCAGTTACGACCCAAAGATATTTTTTTACTAGGAAAAGTGTTTTGATGCATTTGTGACGAAAATCGAGCTTTCACCGATTAAGTATTAAGACAAATTGCTACGCATGATACTTTTTGATGAGTCCCTTCAGCAAACAATGTTACTAATACAAAGGTTTACTAAACCTTCGTTACAGTATTAGTGAACTGCGAAGATAATAGTTGTTACATTTCTCAAACATTTGTTATAGCTATTGTTAGTCATCACGGAACGGTTGTCCATTTATTAATAGGACATATTTGGACAGCCATTGACGTGTCATAAATAAACGTATACAAGTTAGAATTTGAACCGAAAGTCTGTTAGTTACGGGGGTATTAGACGTGATTTTCAAAGGTTTCGATTGGGCTTGAAATATTTAGTGGTGACAAAGTCTTTGTGAGTTAGCTTTTGTAGCAATATAAGTTGAGCAAGTTTGGTATAACTGACGTATCAGTGTTATAGTTTTAGGAAGTTCTTCTCGTCGTTCTCTCTCTATTTCGTGTATGTAGTGACTACCTAGTGTCCGATCTAAGATGATATCTGGCCAAAAGCGAAGCCTAAGAATCAGCTATCTGCAACACAGAGAACTTCGGCTGAAGTTTTGGCCGAAGCCGAATGTAGCAAGCACCGAAATTTAACGAACTGTTACGCTTAGCCGTATTTGAAGATGCCATCGAACAAAATTCTAGCCCAAGTAAATCTCCGGAACCAGGAGCGGAGCATGAAGATGAACGCAAGACCGCTATGAAACGTCTCCCACCCATCAGTATTCCCAAATTTGGAGGTGAGGTAGGTTCCACGATTTCATTAACCTATTTAAAAGTGTCATCGACAGAAGCACTAAATTGTCACAATGTGACAAACTCTTTTACTTAAAAACCGGCGTTGGCTGAAGCCGAAGCTTTGGTCGGACACTCTAGTGACATAACTTTGGGGAACACATCTTACATCCATTTGTCGGTACAGATAACTATCTGGGTACTTATAATGGCAGAATACGAAAAGTGAAATGCCTGGACAAAGCATTAGTTCATAACGCACAAGGGTTACGCGAAACAAATATCTGCTGTAGGCTTCGGTTACAAAATGTGAAACCGATTTGAAGCAAAACGATATTATTCCAAAAGTACTACATAACTGCTCAAATGCTCAATATTAAAGCATAATTCCCTTACTCAATGCAATTACATCAGCCACATATTGCTCATTTATTTCAAACACGCAATATATAACTATCTACATGTTTCAAATATGACTATTAAGAGCATTAGCCATTATTGAGCATATAATAGCGTAAGGAAGTCTTTGGAATGGTTCGTCAGACTAATTTAGGAAAATAAAGGGCCCTACGTTTTGAGAGAAAGGAAGATTAAGTCACTTGAGTTTATTGGATGTGATTACTGTAATGATAGGTAGGTTGTATATCTGGGTATTTATCTAGGTACGTATATGCGATGCATATCGTGTATTTATGGTACTAATCTGTTGTAGAAATTTTTCCTTATGGTGGCTGTAATTCTGCAAAGAACCATAAAGCTTACTTATTTCTGAAATATATTCGTCTTCAAGTTATGTTTTGAACTTTTGTTCCGGAACTATTTTTTATGGAAGCAGGTTGGTCAAATTAAGATGTTTAAGTGGTAGGTACGAGATTTATGGCAGTGATGGTAACAACAAACAGTCTATTTCGGAATTGAGACATTACTGAAACGCAAAAGTTCTCCGAGAGTCTCCAGTTTTAACTGCACCTAGATAAAGTAAGTACATTTTATTAAAAGCAACAGATTATCTGAATACCATTGGCCAATATGTCACTTAATTAGTATATCTACAATAACAGTAATGCCTCCAAGCTTTTACTATTACACAACTGGCCAAAATAAAAGGCCCGATAAAAAAACTGAACAGCCGCTCAAATTGGTCCATTGATCGAGCTCTAAGCAGTCTCTTTAAACGGTGTGTCTCCAGTACGTTGACAATGGACAGCTAAAAGCATTCTCAAGGATAAGCCCGGTTATTGTGTAGTTTGTCGCCCGGATCGGCCGCGATGCGTATCTAACGCTTACTTATGTTATAACCGCTATGTACCAATTAGACTAATGAATTTAGGGCTGTGTATGTGAAAAATGTAGACCTTGTAGCATTAAACTTTTACCGACATCTAAACTAATATTATAAAGAGGAAAGATTTGATTGTTTGTTTGCATTGAATAGGCTCCGAAACTACTGGTCCGATTCGAAAAATTCTTTCAGTGTTAGATAGCCCATTTATCGAGGAAGGTTATAGGCTATATATCATTACGCTAAGACCAATAAGAGTGGAGCAGCAATGAAATGTTGCGAAAACGAGAAAAATGTGACGCAAACGAAGTTGCGCCGGACAGCTAGTCTGTTATCAGTTTTCTGAGCTTCTTGTATGGGATTAACGTCAATTTACTTACTTAGTATTAGTACTTCTTTGTTTGCGCGTTAAGCACTTTCTGTGCCTTCATGAATATCTCTGACTTTGACGTAGTAGAAGGTAGGAAGACCAAAGAAAAGATGGATGGATTGTGTGAGAAATGATAAGAAGGAAAAAGGAGTAAATGATAGCGTGAAGAATGGCAGAGGAGAATGGAAGAGAAAGACGTATTGCGCCGACCCCAAATACCACGGGATAAGGGTAGGAAGAGGATGATGACATTTATGTAGAAGTTTTTATTCAGGAAATCTAGAACAGCGCGTCGAGGTCATGTATGGAGTATGTATGTAAGGATACGTGGTAGGTGACGTTCTTGTGGTTACCTATCCTGCTCTACCCCCATGGGGTGAACGAAAAAGAGTGAGTTTATGTATGCATCATGTAGATCATCGCTTTGTCTAATAATAATCATTGCAATTGTACTTAATGGTACTTAATACGCGGCTTTTAGTGCTCAAAAGGTTTTACGCTTGCACTGTGTTTACAATAGGAATCTTTGTTCGGCAATAGCCATCTAGGGAAGTACCTAGGTAGTAGGTGCCTAAAGAGTTTCATGAATGCTTTAACTGACAGCCCTACCCAATAGTAGGAGTTCAACTACTTTCAAATCGACACAAATCGATGTATCGATTGAGAATTCGTTATCTGGTTCACTACTATCCAGATTAATGAATAGACTCGAATAACTTACAAGGGGATCTGAATAATCGACACCGTGTAATCAGATCGCAATCTCTTTTGTCGATTTATAAGGATCTGCCGTTTTCCGCTTACGTACAAACGATTTCTTATCAGCATATCTTGGCAGTCATTTATAAATTGTTTGATCTTGTGTCTGTTCTATACAAATAGAGGACTAGATCTGTCGATGCTGGAATCTTAATGGTTTTGTGGCCTAGTCTAAAAAGGGTGTATGTGTGTACACACATTTTGTTGTCAATACAGGTAGGTAGGAGATTTCAGAGGCTACATTGAAAATACAAAATATTAGGTATATTTTGTATTTCCAATGCAGCCTCAGAAATCTCTTAGAAATGCCGAGTAAAGACGCAAGCGGCAGCGACGAGCGAGAAAATAAACATAATTACGGTCGATTTAACGTACTCCGTAAGCGTAATTAGAACCTTGTCATGTTATACGACGCGAAAGAAAACCAGCTTTGTGAAGGGTTAACGAAGGAGATTGACGTGACAAAATGGGTTCTAGGTAGTGGATTATGCCGGGACACTGCCGATGTCGAAGACTTCGTATAAAAAAAGACAAAAGCTATTACCAAGCGCTAACTTGAGGTCTCAAAACTTCTTAATTAGTAGGTAATTGAAACAAATAGTAGGGCATACTGCACTTTACGCGTACCTAGGTTTTAAGCTTATTTTTCAATGATAAAATATTGACTTACCCTGGTCTTTGATAGCAGCAAGAGCATGAGGCACACCAAGCCAAGGACTCGGCAGGTCTAGGAATACTGCATCAGCTTTACCATCCAATTCTTCGCCAAAACCATCAGCCAGGACATCTCTGTGTTTTGCCTACAATATTAGAAGTTCGTGTAACTTAGCTACATAGGCAAAGGTGAAATGCGTGCTAATAAAAAGCAAATAAGATAATTTCGCACTGCCAGCTGATGGCATCACCATATTTCCTGGTCCTCTTTTGAACCCCAGGTTATGCAAAACAAGTTTTTTTTTCCTTATAATAGTACCTACAGGCCACCTGCCTGAGGTACCTATGCGGTGCGGGAGGGCATGCTGACGGATGCCTTCACCCTTCGCTACTTTAGGCACCGTCTAAGTCAAACGGCACGGACGGTTTGAGGGCACGGTTGGCGCAGTGGTTGAGCGATCGACTGCTGCGCTGCGGGTCGCGGTTTTGATCCCCGCACGGAACAAATACTGGCTACAGATAGTTGCAGTTCTGGGTCTGGCTGTTTGTGTATGTGAGTTTAAATATTTGTAAACGCACCTACGATACAGAAGAAATTCCTAGTGTGGGGCAAAGTTTTTATAAAAAAAAAAAAAAAGAAACTAAGTATGCCTGTAGTCAAAATCGTAAGTTTTCGAAAAACACAAAAAAGTTTCACTTACTGTGACAAAATCAGCTAATCCATGTTCTGTAAATTCGTCCTGTGCCACCTTACTCCTGTGTTCATGGAAGTCAAATGTGTGGACGTGGCCGTGAGGTCTCACTCTTCTTATTAGGGCATGAGTGAGGGATCCGCTACCAGTACCTAAATGGAATAGAAATGTGGGAAATTAAATTTTCCAAGAAAATAATGCTGCAAATTACGACAAACAAAAAACACAGAAATTTCATAAGTAATTGTAATTTCGTAAAACAACTAAATTAATGTGTGTTAACATTTACCTCAACTATTTCATTACCATCCAAGACATTCAAATATTATTATATATACCATATAACTAAATTCTAGGTCTAACCAATGAAACAGTCAAGGAAATAATAATTATGTATTTAACAATGCAATTCAAACAAAAAAAAAACTTTTATATACATAAGTAAACAAATAAAAATTATAATCTCTTAAAATTACAGCAACAACAACAAAATACAACAACTTACCGGCTTCAATAACAACAACCCCAGGGACCAGGTCAAGTTGTAACAGTATCATGCTAATATCAGGAGTGTAGATAATCTGTGTGCGATGAGGCAGCGTCAATGACCAGAGTTCCGGGGTTGGTTGGAGCACATGGCCCCATCCTTTTGATAGCTCGACCTGGTTTGAAATTTGTGTTTTTAGTTGATAAATGTGACTTGCTTTATATATGACATCATCATCTGCCTAGCCTTTTCCCAAGCTATCTTGGGGTCGGCTTCCAGTCTAACAGGATGCAGCTGAGTACCAGTATTTTACATGAAGCGACTGCCTATCTGACCTCTACAACCCAGTAACTGGGTAATATGATACCCCTTGGTAAGGCTGGATGTCAGATTTTTGGCATCTGACGTATCGTAACAACTGTCAAAGATCTACAAATAACAGATGGGACCAACGGCTAAACATGCTTTCCGAGGCACGGAAGAAACTTGGTATGTAATTATGGTTACCCATCTACGGACCAACATCGGCAAGCACGGCTTATCCGTAAAAATCAACCTGACTCATTCTATATTACAAACAATAAAATATATAATATTGAATTGGTAGTCTGCTCCCATTTTGAAGATTTCTTTTGGCCAATTACATAGCGTGTTGTGTTTATAGTAAATGTATGTTGTAATACATCCATTTCTTTATTTATCTTTAAATCGCTACTAATCTATGGACAATAGTGTGGGTTATGCGTTTTTTATTCTTATACCTAAATTTTGTAATAAATAACTGTTTTATGTTGCTATTAAATAAATAGAAATAATATAATTTATAATAGAAGTTTTGAGTTCACAAGAAACTATTTTTTGGTGGGGATTTTCTGATGAGATTTATTTTTTCAGTGTTTATACAGATTTAGCTAGGTATGTAGTAGTAGTAGTACTTGTAGTATGTAAATACTTGTTGCTTGTAAGCCGCCGGATTCGCAGATTCGACATCCCATTATTTTCAGTACCTACTTACCTATTTATTACCCTGGGGTAATAAATAGGTAGTATTTTAAAGAACTTACTACTTTTGTTCTAGGAAGGCTAAATACATAAAATTATTTTCAGAAGATCGGTTTACAAGGAGAGAAACAGGTTTTTTGGTTAGATTATTATTGTGTTGAGGTTAGAATTTTATGATTCCCGAGTTTTTTAGTAATTTAAACATAATTCATATTATATTAATGTTCTATAGAGACTTACCCGGGTACCATATTCGGCTCCGATGAGAGTTCTCACTTTCAGAGCACCAAAAGGAGTTTGATACACATTTTCCATTAATTCACCCTTTTTGTTCTTCATTTCAGGCTGCACATCTATTGCGTACAGGTTATTACTTAGATACAGAATAGCTGTATCTCCCACCTCAATTTTATCTTTATAATTTCTGAAACTCATCTTATTTAAGTTATTTAAGCACTCCACAAAGTTTGTAAACAAACCACGACACGATGGGTGCTCTTAAATTTGACATTACGTTTCGATACTTACATTTTCCATTAAACGTCAGCTGGTCCTAGTTTTTTTTGGAGGCAATATATTATTTCAGTTAAAAATATCACAAAATGAGTATTAAATAACTTCTGAATATTAAATATCTAAATAAACTGCAAATATTTAAATCACAACAGGTAGAGACTTTCTTATATTCAAGCATGTTTGCAAAAACCAAACGTTTTACTAGTGTAAAGTGTAAGTTCGTTCTCTAGAGTATTTTTGTGTTATTAGATTGGTTTGTTATAATATTTCAACCAATGGCATGTGAAAACATTGTGGAAACTAGTAAAAGTTGGGTTAGAAAACATACTCATTTTGACGTTGCTTGGGTCAAAATAAAGATTGTGTGATTTTGTGAATTTACGTAAAATATGAATAAATAAGTGGATTAAATAGAAACATGACAGTGCACAATAGTTAATAAAACCAAAGTCTTATGTTTTTCTGTGAGACACCGAAGAAATATGGTGAAGATGGACGCGTCCAAAGTGACGAGTAAAACTAGCTCGTTGAAGGCTCTGATCCTCAAAGCTTGGAGGGAAAGGTGGACTGACATACAATGGGGCATCAACATCAAGACCATACTCCCAAGAGGCGTCAGCGGCGATCTGTATAACCTCGCAGACTGCATACTCCAACAGGCAATGGTTGGTTGTGGAGCAAACCAGTTGGTAATATCTTATTTGAAACATTCTTTGGCATCCCATCTTGTATCATATGCCGCCGTCCTTCAGAGAATAGCGAAATTCGACGCGTTTCACAAACCTCATTGTATTATGAGCCTTCTCGAATTTTTGGAAGGTGTTCTCGATGGCATTACTTGTCGTGGAAAGATGGAAGAGGAAGTGTTATCTTTGGCTGTTTCATCGATAATCCTATGGCTACTACAAGTGTACCATTACTGTCTCAGCAAGTATCCATCACCAAACCCAATCCAAAGTCAAGAAATATTAGAAAAATCAACAATACTGTTGAATTCTATTATGAATGCTGATTTTCTACTTGCTATGTTCTATTTAGCTAAACAGAATGACCCTAATGAGTACAGTGAGGTGACAAAGAAGTGCCAGGAGATCACAGCATTTATGATGATGAACACTCAATTTAAGGCACCCATCACTATCCATGAGACTTTACAGAAAATCTGCAATATGGATATTGATAAGATAGCACCGTTGAACAATAAACCGGAGCCTGTGACTCATTGTTTGCAGGCTTTGATAGCTGTTGATGTGCTGTCTAACCCAAGTGCTAATATGCAGCAATTATCCAACCAGCTACTCATGGTACAGAGAATCAAAGGATACCCGCTGTCAAGGCTGTATTGCGAACTGATTAGAGCATGTTTTATTTCTCTCAATGATTCCAGCAAGGATGCTACTAAACAATCACTGTGGGCTGCTTTTACCTTCCTCAAAATACCTCAAGTCATGCACTATCTACACAACATCTGTGGCACCACAACCAAGGATAGTGAATACTCTATAGAGATTGCCGAGGCGTTCGAGAAATTGCTGCAATCAACACCGCTGCTGGATGTTGTTGATACAAAGAATTCTTGCAACAGTGTTATATCTCTGTTAGAACCTTTAGTGAAGTTGAATGTAGTGTCAGAGAGCCACATGGCTTACTTCAAACAGAAGAGGGAACATAAGGATGTCAAGTTACAAAAGTTAGAGCCAACCGGACTTCAAGGATCAGTTCCATCTTTCATCACTAGAGCTGAACCAACTTTAGCAGGTATCTTGAAAACAATGGGAGGAGATTTTCATAAAACCCAAGAGTCTTTATATGCTATGCTATGCCAAATTGTTGTTGGTGGGACAACTCTAGACACAATCCTTGCAGTGGCGACTGTAGAAGGAAAGTTGAAACTGTTTGTTTCTAGATTGATTAAATTCAACGAATTTGCTCTGCTTGCTGCTAATGAGAAGGGAGCTCCCCAATCCAAGGTCTACATTTTCGATATTTCATTTTTGATTCTGTGCTCAATTGTACAAGATTATGGTGCTGATGCTGTCCTTGATGAAAATGGGGACTCATTCTTTGAAAAATGGGTAAAAGAATGCATGGTCTACCAGGGTGTACATAAATCTCCTGATCAGATTCTCCAAAAATGTGATCCCCAACTTGTGGAAATATTCATCAATCATTTGAGTGTTCCAGAATTTGATTTCAAAAACACAAATATCAAACCTCACGATCTTTGTATGAATGTAAGTGGAGTAATAAAAGAAATCCTATTTGCTTGGGAACAAGGGTCTCTTTCGGCTGCAGATGTTAAATGTATGTTGGATTCTTTGAGACAGAAAATGGCATCATTGGCTGTGTGTGCTTCCGTTTGGCTATGTTCTTATATAAATGTTGTTCATCAAGACGCGTTTTTGAAACCTATCAACATGGTTCAGCAGTTTTTGGTGCCTCCCAGTGAAGCGGAGTTGACGCAAATTGACAATTTCAAGGAAAGGACTGTTTTGATGTGTCAAATTATAAGGAAGATGCAATATGATATTCACCCGCCTTCAGTGCCAAAGTCGAAAGCCTTAGCATTAACACACAATATTATTTCAAGGCAGCCTATTCTGGAACAATTGCAAGCTGTCTGGGAAGATATTAAATCGAGAGGCTACCTACACATTGATGCTACTCATACTATAGAAAGTCTTCTGAATACAACAGGGCCAATTTGGTTCGTCACAAATTTAGTGAAAGAAACACTGAAATTCCGTTATCAGGAAGACCTTGAAAGATCAATCGACATTGTTTTGGCTATGTTTCATCTGGATATTGAGAAATGCACTGAGGCTTTGTTGCTTCATGTCTTACCGCAATACTTGTATAATGCTAAACTCTGTGAAGATCTTGTTGAACCGCAATGCGCTATTTTGGCGAAACTGTCAGTTTATTGCATTTACGCTGCTTTAGAACACAGCAACTTGACCAAAGGGCAGATGTCCAGAAAGCGTCGTCACGAAGATTCTGAAGACATAGAAATGTGTACATCCAACAAAGTACGGAGGTTGAATGACAACTCTTCTGATAGCATGTATTATTCACAAGGACATAGTATTTCTGGGGTTACATTGAAAGAGCCTTTAGTTACAGCTTTAGACACATTGTACACGTCTTTCTCACAATTGGCTGGAAAAAATGGGGACGTAACGCCGCAGACTGAATTTATTTTACAGTTTCTCGTTTATGTTGTGCAATGTGGACAAGACAGGGCTCCACTAGTCCTGCAGAAAATGCCAAGTGAACTTGTACCAACACTGATAAAGTGTCTTCCTGATGGTTTCAATATAAGTTTGATTCTTCGATTGTACGACTTATCGACTCCTTATGGCCGAAAGGATACTGCTAGAGATCTATGTCTTATGAGGAATATGCGTCTCAGGCCTGATTAATGTGAATTTAGATGTAAGATCAATTTGAAATTGTCATTATAGTTATTATAGCTTATATGTAAAATAAAATCCAATATATAATTCAAAGTTTTATTTATTTCAATTCCTGTCTGTTAAAAGGAAAATCAAACAAAGTCCAAGGTCATAATAATCTTTACTTCGCAAAACGCAATCAACAAAAAGTGATCATAAATTATTACTAGGCACTTCTCCTGTTACAAATAGTTGTTCCTGTTTCGTATTTTACACGCTTACGACTATTTTGTACAATATTCTTAATTCTATGAGTTCCAACATTAGACGGAAATAGAAATGGTTCGGAGAGGAATGTTCGTTAAATTAGTGGTCAAAGGAACTAAAGTCTATTGTATAACCAAATTGTTCAGTAAAATTGCACCTCGCAAACAAAACAATAAACCAATTAGTAATTCGAATTTGATTGGATATATAAAGAAGAGTTTGATTGAATGCCCTCACAAAAAGAAACTTGATTGTCAAATACCATCTCCAAAGTAAACACAAACAGGATTCGGAAACTTTTGGTTTGCTTGTTGGTTGCTTTTATTACTTTTTTATATTAAAAGGCAGAAAGAGAAATTAGAGCGACGAGCTAAAACCAGACTAGCTATTGTTTTATTCAATAGGGAGTTGCTACCTCGCTGTTGAACGGTACCAGAAGCAATATTGCGTTTGCGCATAATTTATGAACATTACTGGGAATAAAAGGGGCTAGGAAAATGGACGGCATCGATTTACCAAACTAGTACACTACCTATAAATATTTACAAAAAATAATACACTTCGTATACCTACACAAACAAATCACATTGAATGTGAACAATAATTAGGCTCTAGTTTATCATTATTTTGTACAGAATCCATGATACCGGACAATCATTATGTACAAATTAATAATCTATAATTATCCAAAAAAAATATTAAACAAAGATCACAGGAGAGTTCCAGAGCTTTTACTAAAATTAATAAAATTTATTATTACAGGGTAACAAATTATTATTTAACTATTCAAAGAAATTACATGGAATTAAGCTACAGTTATAACGCAGGCTTTTTGGCATCCGGCGAATCTGAATGTGGTCGATCTAGAACAATAAGAAAAAGGGAACGTTAATATATTTTATTCTGATGTTTTATCTGGTGTAGGTAGTGCAGACGCATTGCTGCTGCGCATTTATCTTGCTTTATTTATGTATCTGCAATCTCTGCACTTCGAAACAGATTCCAACTATCTTAAGATACGAAATATTGGTTCCAACAGTAGATACGATAACTAAAATTCTCATTCAATTCAAATGCAGTAACTTACCAATTTGCCTTCTGAGTACGTCTTCCCTAGATGCATTATACGCTGGCGGTGGATTACTGACCCTCATTGGTAAACTTAATCTATTAGGATTGGAGTTTTCATCTACCGAGTTCTCGACGCTATTAGCGAACGTTGTCCTTTGACTCCTATTCCACGTCTGTTGATAGGAACTTTCTGTGGTTATTGTGTTACATCTATTGTTAGTATGAGGAACATATTGCTCTGGTGACCAGTCGAACACGAAGGTGTGACTGTAGTTGTGGGTGTAGGCTGTAGGTGTACCGGACGGCGTAGGAGGCGTTGTCGTCACGTAGGGACTCAGGTCTTGGTGACAGACGTCAGGCACCTTTTGTAGCGCTGATTCTGACCACGTTGGACTTGGGTTCCATTGGTCCACCATTTCTGTTTCTGTTATGTTAAAGTTTTTGGATCCCGGTCGTCTACTTGCAATGGACCCTGCTGAAACTGCTATTAGTGTATCTCCTCCTGATGTTATAGTTGAAGGTGTGCATCGAGGTGACATATTGTTTATTGGTGTATTTGATTTGTCATCTATACTCTTCCCTTTCCGCTTAGCATTGGGCTGGATCCTCGTATCCTCTATCCGTATATTGTGGTACCTGAAATAGGAAGCTAAAGTTACACATGTGGAATTTCAATCGGGCTAACTACGCAAAATCGTCACACTTAATAAAGAAAACAATTTCAAGATGAAGCTAAATTACACGCGCATTCCAAATACGACATATTTGATGAACAGCGTGAGGTCATAGTGCAATTAGCAAGATCATTTCTAGGCCATGCCTGATACCTAAACACTATGTTGTTAGATGAACTGACAATTTGAAATTAATCGAGTTATGGCCATGAACAGTTTAATTCCATTAGCGTAATTAACAATTGTTGGGCATCAAATTGGAAAGTAGATTATCTTACCTATTTTCCTGCAGTGAGACTGAATAATCTACGGGTCCGTTGTCTGTCCTTTCGTAGGCGTAGTGCATTGGTGCTATATGTGGTGGGACATGTGGTATGTGAGGTTGTATGCCAGGGTTGGGCATCATAACCGGCTGGTTGCCATTGATGCAGACGGGTGGTGTCGGCGTGTACTGCATCGTCGGAGGGTAGACCTGTATGTCGGGTGGCGGTGGCCCATACATCCTCGTTGCTGCTTCGTAAGCCAGTCCGTAGTGTAGCTTGGATTGTACCGCGTAGTAGTGGTAGAGCCAAGGGTTGGCTTTCATTACTGCTGCTTCCTGTTCGCTGTTGACAAAAAACGATGTTAGACTGGATTCAGTAGGGAAAAAGTTGGGAACTTTTGAGGGCTGGATCTTTACGATCCTCACCAAATTTTTGAGAGTAATAAAAAAAAGGCAGAATGTATAAAACTAATGGTTCATAAAATATTCCCCTTGTATCAACCATCAATATTTATCTGAGTAGAATAGCTTGTTCAAGCGCAAGGAACCTTGAACTCGAAATAGATCGTAAGTTATGAGCTACGCAAACAATTAAAATATCTTTTAAATGGTGATTGCATATACCTAGCTGGAAAGAATTCGCGTTAGTCTCTACGATATTGTTACAAGCTTTAGCCATTACTAGAATAGCAAAGAGGAGCACTAAAGCTTAATGTTTATATTTAGTGGGATTCGTTTCGCCATGCGTTACGACCGCCTATTTATCGAAGTAGTTTAGGCTATGTTCCAATACACTAATCGCAGATAACGACAGTATATTAGACTTGTAATGTGTTAAACAAGTGACTGTTGTTTAGCGGCCTTCTCACAAATACTTGAAATAGAGTTTGCTGTCTGAGATTTCCCGATAAAATCACCGCATTTTCGACCAGCGAGAATTTTATCGCTTCCATTATAAAAGGGTTTTCTACTGACTGTAGTTAACATTCCTTATCCAGCACTTTGAAAAGGCTTTGACAAAGCAAATCATCGTACTTTTATTAAACAATTAAATTGTTTTTATCTGCAATCGTCGTCCTGTCGTAAGATATAAACGTATTGCCAATAAAGTTAGTTAACAACCTTATGTTCGTTGCTAGTTAACAAATGATACATACGTATGTTATCTACGTCACAAATCTCCGATTGTCGACAAAATGAGGAACATTTAAACAAACGACATGTAATGGACTGTGCGGGTAAGGCAAGGTGAATACACAGTATTGAATTTGTACTTAATGTAACCTTTTGCGCGAGTTCACTTAACGTTTGTGTTTGCGACCTTTAAGATAGTGGATGCAGGGAAATGTCACATAGTTGGACTCAGCCCTGGACCTACATCGGTACAGGTGGGTTCAAAATGCTTGAAAGAATGAATAGCGTGAGACTAAATTTGTTAAACATGCATATTCAATGCATGTTGACTGCGGCCTCGTTGATAGCGATAAATAGATTTATAATTAGTTATGTTCTTCATTAAATATTTCCGGAACAAGTTTATTGGACCTACAACAAACTATTTTGCTTGTACTGTTTAAATTACACGATAAGAGGACGTTATGAGAGTTGATGTTAATCCTATTTTATTTCTTTAAGTTTTCCAAGGAAACTTGTACGTGCCCGATTTAGAAGTTTCGTTTTTTTTCGTGGTTTTAAGCAACATTCCTCTACATAGAGCTTTCCCGTTTCAAACTCTGGCAAAATTGCTTACATGGAAACCCGAATCGGTATATTCAAATAGTTGATAATACAACAAGTGAAAAAAAAGAGAATTTATTTCGAGGAACAACTTTAATTGGATCCCGAGAGCAGCGAAGGATTCTAGAGTAGAACCCCGAGCGTAGCAAGGAATTAAAAACAACACAACAAATAGTAAAATAATAACTATTCAAATAATTGTTTATAAATCAGTCGTTGCAAACCCAACTGCTGAGTTGACGCGGACAGTACATCAAAGTGTAGATATGTGTCGGACGGCGACAAATCGCTATTACATTCACTGTAAGGAAAGATACTATAGTGAAGGCTTCAAAACCAAAATGGCGTCGGGATAAAATGCTATTCCTATGTTTACACGCGTTCTGCATTAATAAACTTGACCCTTACGACCTTCAGTGATTTATAGCTGGGTTGTGCTAACATTTTATTTATGCTAAAAGCCTTACTGAACGTCTCGTAGATATTGTAGAAACAGTAGGTAAGTTATGCACATTGGTTGCCATTAATTTATATAATAAGATATTTCATATTGGAATGGAATTGACTGTTTTGAACATTCGATTTGAAATGCTGTGGCGGTGAAATATGTGAATTTTTGGCTGGAACACTTGTAAGAACGTACCTACGCTTAATTCGAATACCAAAAAATGAAACGTGCAGCAAATGCGCCACTTTTATAATTTTATTTTTAAATTGCAAAGGACGAGTAGTCAGTTATATCGTCCTTTTAGGTAAAATACGTGTAGTCAGAAATGTTTACGTGCTCCATAGAATCATAATTCATAAGTTTGAACACGTATTTAGTTAATTATATTAATGTAAATCTGCCAACGTCTATAAAATGTCGTAGCTCCTATTTAACCAAGATCCTTTACAGATAATTTTCAAGGTTCAAGCATTCTAGTTAGACTTTTTTATATTGTCTACATAATCCGGTGCTTGTTATGCATAACCGAGTTAATGGAATGTTGGAAATCAACGTATCCGTCCATGTTCTCAGTTTCCCGCCAATTTGTGCGTCCGCGCAGCCTGAACGCATAAATCTCGACGACATGACGTAGGAGGCTGACATGTTGACAATTTGTTGTCGTTCACCGTATCACTTGTACATGCCAAAGGTGGGTATAAACAAGCGTTTCATTACTTGCTCATACACTTTCAACATCGATATTTCTTCTGATGGTCTAAACAACGAAAACGGTTCTTTATCGTTACCACGTGGCATCCACAAAAAAGCGTCACTTGGCGCTTACGCAGCATGTTTTTATGCCTCAAAGTAATGAACCAATTAAACCTGGAATAGTAACATTTTTTTCAACGATTTTTTGTTACCAGAAATGTAGCAAAAAATCTCCAGTCGCAATGAATACCCGTGAAATGTTTTCGTTACCGATAAAATGTCTGGAAAGTAAAGCTCGGGACGCCATTAAATCAGTTATTCACGTAAGCCGGGCTCATTATTAAAAGCAACAGTATTTGTCAGTGGAGAGCACGAAGTAACATGAGTAGGTTGCGCAAGAGCATCAGCGCAGAAACGTGACAAATGACGCAATCCCGCGAACAATGCAACTGAGCTTGTGAGCACAGCGGATTTATAGCCACCACCGAACAACTTTTGGTGCAATTTATGAAATAAAGCGTTCGTATAATTTGGATAAGAAGTGGGGCTTGGAAACTTATCATAAATTTGCTGGGATAGATGACCACTAAAATTCAAATAGTTAAGTATTATAAATAGACCGATAGTAAGCTATCGGTCTTGTTAAAATACTTACCTCGTTGGAACTGCCTATAGTTTTGCTTCCCGACAATAAAGTAATTGCAGTGTTCCGTTTTATTAATAAAGCTAATAAGTCTCTTTATACTTTCAAATGTTGGACCTAAGTAAGCCTATTTAAGTCTAATTTGTTAACCTGACTAACTAATTGCTTAAGAGCCAAAGCTATTAAAGTTTCATAACTGCATTTTGAGGTAACTACATGTACTAACGCACATAATTTGTGCTGTTAACGGTAAATAGTCTTCGGGTGCTATTATCGCTTAAATGTCTGCTTAAGACATGTACCAATCCTTCCCGAGACCTAAGTGGCTAAGGACCGCGCCACCGTCCTTTGTGCCTGATTGTTTAGGTCAGCTGGACTGTCACCCACTCGCCCATTCAAATTAATTTAGATTTACTATCTAAATAGCGCCTACCTCGACTAATATGAATCGGTCTTGTCACTGTAGGCCGAGCCATAATGACTTTGTTCGCGCCGATTATTATCTAGATGCCTAATCCGGATTGTGAATGGTGTTGAATTTAATGTTAAGGAAAGTGTTAAGTCAGACGTTATCTTAATTACGCCTTTAATGCTATGCACCTTTGAATAAGGAAGCAGTTCCTAAGGAAATCTTTCGCATTGTTGTGGGATCTCTTCGACCAGCTGCTAGCTTTTAAAGCATTCTTTTTACCACTTATCTACAATGTAAGAACTGATTGAAGGCACTTAATCATAACGCAAAAAATTCGGAAAGGATCATCATCATCATCATTTCAGCCGAAAGACGTCCACTGCTGGACATAGGCCTCCCCCAACGCCACATTGACATAAGGGGGGTTTTGCCATAATCGCCACGCTTGGCAGGCGGGTTGGCGATCGCAGTACGGTTGTTACAAAAGCACAAAGAACGCTTCTGCCCATTCTCTGCCAAGTACCTTAGTCGCCTCGTACGACACCCACGGGAAGATATGGGAAAGGATCAATCTTCCAAAATTACTTTCTACACAAAAGTCCACTCATACCAATACGGCCATGCGTCTCGAGCAAATTTACAAAATTAGCAGCAGTTTTCGTGTATTTTCGTGCTATAAAATATAGACGGTTGTATCCGCCGGGTCCATCGATCAAACCCGGCGCTTGTTAAACACCGTTTCTCACATCACAACAATAGCCCTTTGCAGGCATATTTCAAGCCATCCCGATAGTAACATCGGCCGGCCGATCGGCTTGCGAGGCTCGCCCCGGCTCTATAAATCACCCCCTTACAATATTTATTCTCTGCGATGCTTCACTACGAACTCTAGATGTTCGATCGAGTTTTAACACTCGATTGCATAGAACAGAGCAGATAAATATTCCCAATGCAACTTAGAAAATAAGCATGGGAGATCAAAAGCAACTCCTGAACAGCGTCTCTGATTAGAGAGATCAGAAAACGTACAGCGAAAGTTGTCTCGGTATTCGTAGCTTGCAAACTGTCATTAAAACATGTGTGATCGTTAAATTTAATTTATTATAGCTGTGATTTCGAACTGTATCATTGCATACCATGGCACAGCTTTGAATACTAACACGCGAGCAAAAAATCTTTATAGAAAAGAATAACGAGTGCTCTGAATGAAAATGATTACGTAGCGTATCATTAGAAGATTGTAAGTCAAATGTAGGCTATTCCAATCAAGACAAGTAAACAAAATGAAACATAATTGGCCTTCTAAAATTGCTAGGGTATGATTGTGACTATTAACGTCAATTAACGAGGCATAGAAAAGTTATGCTTGACTCATGAGCAGTCTATAAAATGGAATGTCTTCTTATTTAGAAAACATGACTAAGTAAGTTGATATTGCATTAATTGGGTATCTACATGGTTTATCTAATTAAATTTCCAAAACGTTGTAACGGTTTTTGCAATTTCAAAAAAGGATAAACTTATTCCAAGATGGACGCATTAATTTTGGAATTAGTTTATCTCTTGTAACCAGCATAATGTCGTCGAAATATCCTGTGGTTCTTCAGCAATAAATTCGAGTTCCGCCAACAATGGTACGGGCCGTGTTTACGCGAGAGGCGTACGTCGTTCGACGTCATCTAGTATTGATATCTCAATAGGGAAGTCTGTAAGTGACCGCGTTAAGTTATGACCGTAATTTTTCAAAGTCGGCGCACCGTGGGCCGGTAGAATTATCGGTCCGGTTAATAGTGTGGCTTTGGGCTCAATTAGCTCGCGAGCTTTAGACTTTCAGATACACTTGGAGTTATTGTTCTAGGGAGCTTTTATTATCTTGTTCGTTTATTTCTGCTTTTTTGTTTCTCTACTTGGACTGTCGTGGGTAAGTCTGTGAACTAATTTTGAAGAGAGAACCGCGTACCTATCAGATCAAAATGACTTCACAGGCGGTTCGCTAACTTGGTTCAGAACATTTTTAAATTTTTAATTCAGTTTTTGAAGATTGAAAAGTTTGTTTTACTTAACTAGCATTTGTCTATGGTTCGATTAGTTACTATTTATCTATACTAATATTATAAAGCTGAAGAGTTTGTTTGTTTGTTTGGTTGAACGCGCTAATCTCAGGAACTACTGATCCGATTTGAAAAATTGTTTCAGTGTTAGTTAGCCCATTTACAGAGGAAGGCTATAGGCTATATCATATCATTACGCTACGACAAATAGGAGCGGAGCAGCAATTATTAATGTTTCAAAATCGGGGAAAATGTGACGCAAACGAAGTTGCACGGGACAGCTAGTAAAAATAAAGTGGCCTTAACTTGGCATCTCAGCTCATAGGTGCTGATAATGTAGCTGTCTGTCTGTCAATCTAAGCTATTACCTCAACTTCTTCAACGACCTCAACTATAATATCTTTAAAGACTTATTTATGTATCTTGTCCTGGTCATACCACAGTGGCACGAAAGTCTGACAATCAGTCTACCAAGAGGTGTCGTATTACCCATTACCAACTGGGTTGTGGAGGTCAGATAAGCACTCGCTCCATGTAAAATTCAGCTGAATTCGGTAAGATTCGAAGTCAACCCCAACATAGTTGGGAAAAGGCAAGGCAGATGATGTGTCCTAGTTATACCAACATCAGATTTTCTTTTCTTTTGTTGATAACGTTACCCCACACTAGAAAACTTTCTCCTGTATCGTGGGTGCGTTTACAAACATCTAAACTAATATTATAAAGAGGAAAGATTTGATTGTTTGTTTGCATTGAATAGGCTCCGAAACTACTGGTTCGATTTGAAAAATTCTTTCAGTTTTAGATAGCCCATTTATCGAGGAAGGCTATAGGCTATATATCATCACGCTAAGACCAATGGGAGTGGAACAGCAATGAAAAATGTTGCGAAAACGGGGAAAATGTGACGCAAACGAAGTTGCGCCGGTCAGCTAGTTTAAACTAAAATACACAAACAGCCAGACCCGGAACAACTATCTGTAGACCATACAAATATTTGTTCCGTGCAGGGATCGATCCTGCGACACGCAGTGCAGCAGTCGATCGCTCAACCACTGCGCCAACCGTGCCGACAGTCGTTTATAAATAACTCAAACACATCCTAACAAAATATAGCACGTTACATCTCGGAATTTAAAAAATGTTGTCGAGACGAACGCCAACAAAATACCTTGTAAAATTATCTCCAATTATAGTTTAATTCATAATTACTGGCTTGGACCGCTGAGCCGTAAACATAATTGGTTGAAGCTTGAACGCCGGTAACTTGACGATAAATATCATACCGTTTAGTATTGGTTTACATGATACTATTTGTTGATGGAAGGGCTTAATTTGATGTGTGGTTTGATAAGTGTAATAAGAAAGTGGAGATAGAGAAACAAGGAAAGGTTTTTTTTTTAACTTTTAAATTCCATTACCATTTGTAACAACCGTACTGCGATCGACAACCCGCCTTCCAAGCGTGGCGATTATGGCAAAACCCCCGAAAATGTCAATGTGGCGACACTTGGGGGAGGCCTATGTCCAGCAGTGGACGTCTTTTGGGCCGAAATGATGATGATGATGATCTATTGCATATCTAAGACTTATAGTTTAGATAAGTATGCACGGCTATACTTTGTGAATAGGGTAAGACCAAAACAATGAGTGACATATTGTATGAAAGATGATATAACTAGAAAAGATGTGACTATTGAGATGACGGTTAATAAACATGTACGGAAGACCAGCTGGCCTAACATGACATCTTAAAACATTATTGTATAACTCCTTTTCCAGTGTGGGAAAGAGATGGCGCTAGACATCCTGTATAGCTCCGTCTCTTTCGCTCACTGGAATAAGAGTAAAACAATGCTGCTTTAAGACGTCATGGTAGGCCAGCAGATCTCCGAAAAATGAAAAAAAAAAAAATGAAGTGAATAGAATAGAATAGAGATTAAAATGATGTCAGATAAGGGCAGGATGATGATTTTTGGGTAGGCAGGTACTTTATGGAGGTACCGAAAGTATTTTTGGGTAGGCAGGTACTTTAAGGAGGTACCGAAAGTATTTTTGGGTAGGCAGGTACTTTAAGGTAGTACCGAAAGTATTTTTGCTAAACGACGCTCTGCAATGAAAACTAATTAGCTGGTAAAATATAAAGTCATCATCTGCCTAGCCTTTTCCCAAACTATCTTGGGGTCGGTTTCCAGTCTAACCGGATGCAGCTGAGTACCAGTATTTTACATGAAGCGACTGCCTATCTGGCCTCCACAACCCAGTAACTAGGTACTTAATACAAATTCATACATACCTCTTAGTAAGACTGGATGTCAGACTTTTGGCTTCTGACTACTCGAAACGACTGGTAAAATATAAAGTAGTAGCTAATATTGATTGATGCAGCTGAATGTACTGAAATTTCATATTTGCCCAGTCATAAACATTTATTAACTTTCAAATGACGTAAGAGACATTTTGTGAAATAACTTTCAAGAACAGCACGTGTAGAAGATCTGTTACGACTTTTATGATCATCTTGAGTACCTTAATAGAAGCTATTATAGTGACTTGAATGTAGCTATTCAATACGCCACAGAGTAGTGAGAACATGGAGTGTGCAATTGGCACGAATTAAGCTTATATTATAAGAATACAAGTCCGCTAAAAAGTGTTTTCTCATTATTAACGAAAAGGTTACCTACATATACGTTTTTTTTTTTTAAATTTGTGACTGAGGCTAAAAAAAAACACGCAAATATAACTTCACTGTACTCAATTGGGTTGCGAAATAATTATGTGGTCATGGCTTTGGTACATCAGTTCTAATCGTAAGTCATGGTCGTGCCGTTATTGCCGTTGATTAGATATTACGTTTCGATCCTTCGCAATTTAGAAGTTCAGGAATATGATGTAGAGGGGTGAAAGCTGACGAAGAAGCCTGACGCGGCTGATAGATAGTTTCCAGCATTCGGAACCGAGGTGTTTATGGTTAATGTTACCACTCCATTTTTGGTCTACTCTTTGTACAAATAATTTGAGCTACGATTCGGCGATAGAATTATTTGTGTTACTACAAGAACATTAAATGTGATTTAAAGTGCTTTATTTATGACTGCTCATTATGGTGTTTGTTATTTTACTAGGAATTTATTCAATGTTTCGCATTTACTTGGAATTTTGACTTTATTGATATATTATAATAATATGATCTACTATTTTACGTACGCAGCAAATGTATTTAATAATAAGACATGTAATTTGATCTTTAGTCCTAAATAATAACCATTTATAATACGATTTTATGATTGGTTGAACTGGTAATTATTTGTAATTTTGAAGTGAAATAATGTAGATAAATGGCTTGCAGAAATATTAAAGGATAATAAGTTAAATGATTGCTATGTGGCTTCACCCATTGGAGCAAATACATTGACTTATTTATTACAAATAGGGTGGCCTATAGGGGCATACCTTTTAGTTACTTGAAGTAGGTACTGCACCTATTTGTTTGTTATTAAGAACGTTTACGCCTAACGACATTTCATAAAAACTTTCAAGTCCTTGTTTTCCGTAATGACCGAACCGATTTTAATGAAACTTCATAAGCAGGATGACATAGGTCTAAAAAGTTGCAAAACTCATTTATTTGTGTTACAACTAAATTAGACCGATTATAAATTATCTATAGGAACAGAAATTTCCATTTTTTTTAAAGACATTTCGAAAATGTTTTTTAGTAACTTTTTAGACGCATGTATCTACGCCTGCTTATACGTATAAGTTTAATTAAAATCGGTTTAGTCTTTTCGGAAAACAAGCACTTGAAAGTTTGTTTTGCACTTCAGGTAATTCCACTGGCTGGCTGGCAAAATGTCTTCTTTTTACACATGTTTTTAACGCACTGTACTACTACGAGTATAATTTACTCGTACGCTTATTAGAGATATCAATTCTAAAAAATCTTTTAATTCTGCTAGCTTCTAGGACCATAGCTACTCACCTCAACACCTGGTTAGTGCACACGATGACAGGTCTCTGCGAGTTCTCCAGGTTATCCTTGAGCTGCAGAACTGCATGCACCCAGAGGAACTGGCCGGAGCGACGCTGGAGCCGCAGCAGTGCGATGCAGGAGCGCTCTTGTTCTGATTGGGTTACTGTTGAAGAAGAAATGATCTGTTTAGTACATTATACTTAGTACCCTAACCTTGCTCAAAAACTGCGAGAAATGGCAGTCTGTATGTTAATTTCTGTGCCTCTGTTTACACTGGAAGCTGACCGTATACCTTCATACCTAGTCTTCCTTACAGTAGTCCTAATACACATAGTTGTATTAGGAAAAGACTAGGTAGCTGATGATGACGTGTGAGTTTTTAAACTGAAATGGTGACTAAAACTATCAATAAAACTTGTAATGGGATATTTACTATTTCATTTATTACCTAATTCTACTGTACGTGTGTATGTCACTGAACTCCTCCTAAACTGCTGTGCCGATTTGAATGTTTTTCTTTGTATGCGTTTGGGTGGCGCCCTGGATGGTTTAAATCTATTTATCATCACGCAACGACCAATACGCGAATGCGAAAAGGGGGAAATTTGACGCTGACGAAGTTGCGCGGGACAGCTAGTTATTTGTATGGTTCGCGAATGGATACAGTGAGTTTCGTGTGTCGGGAACAGAATCGCATTGTGAGTAACAGTGGTAGTGGTACGGAGAGCAAAAAACGAACAAGAAATGAGAACTTTTTATATGTTGGCAGTCTTCTTTCCTTGTTTTGACACTAGCAGTAGAATTAACAGATTCTGTAAAGATGTGGTGAAAAAACTAGGTTGTCACCTACTTAACTAGGGCTGAACGCTTACACCGGAGATATGAATAGCCCTCAATGCATTTAAAATGGCTCGATCAGTACATTTAAAAAGGGAATAAAAAAAAAGATTCTTAAGAATAAAATTGTAGAGGAGGAGCAGCTAAAAACAAATTGCAAACAAATTAATGTTCTTGCATTTAGATACCGTTAAAGAATTCGTGTGGGTGTTATTTTTTTGTTTGCATCATATTGTGTGTTCTGTTTATAGCACATTTTTTTACATAGTTTCATCACTTCAATAAATTGATACCTTGTTAACCTTTTTTCTCTGACAATACGGTACCTACTTTACATATTTTTTATATGTAGGTACACTTGTAGTTCAATCGCTACAAGTTATCTAAAGTAACAAAGAAAATGATCAACTCATTTATCTGAATGTCATAGGGGTGAGCGGCTCACGAGTGAAGTTTTAAGTTTAGAATGGGGAAGACCGTTAAAAGCTAATTGTAGATGGCACGACTATAGCTGGTTCTCAATCTGACCAATAAGGTCGACCTATTATGAAATATAAAATGACATTACCAAATTTTCAACCAATGACGATGCTTGGAACCAGCTATGGTAGCGCCATTAGTTCCGCAGTTTCCATCCCCATTCCTGTTTTTTTTTCTAATTACATTTGTTTTTGCTTAGCGCACTTTGTATATAGGTAACCACCCTGTAATTACTAGTAGGTACTGATCTGCCAAAATTCTATTCATTTGGGTCAAAATAAAAATGAAAATATTTTTATTTTACATAAGCTTACAAGGGCACTAACAAAACGTCGACCAAAAGGTGCTCGGTTCGGGTTGTTCGTTTCCTATGGAGAAGAACTGGCAAGGGACTCCATGGTTACTCTTTTAAAATCATTAGTATTTAAGTATGGGAGGACATCGTAGGTCCGACAATAAGTCGTTGCTTACCAAAACATAGAACGAGATAAAAAGTTAACAAGGATAATAAAGATGGTTAGGATACAAAGGTTAGTTAGAATAGGCGCGTCCCATAACTAAATACCATCATCTGGACAATATATATACAATAGGATATTATGTACCTGTCTAAATGAATCTACTTATATGCCTAGTCTAGTAGGGTCTCTGCCTGCCCTTTATGCTATACAGAAGGCGGAACAGTCATTCATTCACTAAGAAAAACAAGTTTATAAGAAATGAAATGACAAATAGACAAACAAGCTCAGCGTGAATAGTTATAATTGAATAGCCCTAAAATTAGAACGTCGTTAATTTAAAGATTATCGAGGTGCGGCTAACACCAACTTAAACACTGCCGTTTAGTAACAAGAGCCAAACTAATCACATTCAAAACTTAGCTTTGGAACATGCAGATAGGGTTTGAATTACCTTGAATAGTCATAAGATTATACAAGGTGTTTGACTTTGACAATGATGTTATGATAGTAATTTACATACACCAGGTATGGTCTGACCGATCATAGTGAATCTCCGTACAAGGCATCCGATTCTGACGTCCATCGAATCGTCATAAATGGTATACCCGTTTGTTTGTCGATCATTTCGGAGATAAATCGATTCTCGATTCGTATGACCGATGTTTACGCAATCAATTCGGTGTGTTTATCGATACCTAACGACGCTAATACGAGTGATCATCACTAGTTAGTTTTATTTGTTTATAGTTTGTGTAGCGTTTTATTATGTTTGAACAGCTTTCCCTTACAAAGTTATTCGAGATTATTATTTATTACTAAACGATTGTAAGTATCGGTGATTATTTATTGGTATTTAATCGCCGAGCCCTTTTTATAGTTTTGTAATACAAATAGTCGTTATTAATTTGGACACGATCAGTTAAATAGATGATTTAAGTTACAGTTGAGTTAACTAGCCCAACCTTTTGCTGCAATCAATGGTTGTTTTATGCTTAAATATTGTTGTAATCTGAAGTTGTTTGAGGAGCAGAAATGAGATAAACGGTGTCAGTAATCTTTTATTCTTAACCTCCGACCAAAAATGAGGCGTGTTATAAGTTTGACGTGTGTACCTGTGTATCTGTGCATCTGTGTATCTGTCTATCTGTCTGTGGCATCGTAGCTCCTAAACAGATGAACCGATTTTGATAAAATTGGTTTTACTTTGAGAGGTGTTTTAATCGAGAGTGTTCTTAGCTATGTTTCGAGACCTCTTTTCTAGTTGATGAAGTGAAATAAACCACTTCCACAGGACTGGTCGATTCGAAATTTGAAATCTTGTCACTTGTCACCACGTTGAACGCCGGCGGTGACAGATAAAAAAATTAATCAAAAAATTAATCATCAACAACGTCATCATTCTTCTGCATCATTGTCCAAAAATATTTGGGGTCGGTACAACATTTCTTCTTCTTCTATAATTCTCTTATTACTTTATTTATAATCTACAATTTAAAAAAAATACATCCTGTACTACGGTGTATCGTAAACAAACTTATACAAATATTTATTGTTTAATCAAAATAATCAACATAAACGTACCCTATTTGGAAATCGATTTTAATTTGATTATAGTAATTCGCATATTGATCAACCCGTGGGATATTTATTTAAACATAAAATCTAGATACTCCTAAAATATACGAGAAGTCTATTAATAAGAGTTTCTGTTATTATTACAAGAATTAGTGTTTATTATTTTTACATAAATTACTAGTAAATAAGCGATGGAATTACTGAATAGTGTTGTACTTAGGCATATACAGTACAGGATGTTTTAGAATTTGTGATATTATTTCCAAAGTTTTTTTCATGTTCTTACGTAGAGAGAGTTATTATAATTAATTATCTACCTAAATAAATACATAGATAAATTAAAGCTACTTGTAGAATAACTAAAACCAAATATTTATAGAAAAAAATAATATTTTATATAAAATAATATAGCGAACTAAATATAAACTAACTTAATAAACAACGACGCTTAGGCCTCCACGTCGCTGTCATCCGGAAACGTACGCATAAGACAGGCAGCATTGCCATTGTTGAATGGCAATGTTAATGCTTTGGACAAAGAATTACCTAATAGTCTTAATTCATTATTTGACTAAATCAATAATAATTCTTTATTATCTTTCGTTTTTATCCAACATCTCTTCTACGCGTAACGTGATCCTAATCTATTTCGCCCGTAGTTTTTATTTTTAAGGTTCTATTTTTAAAGTTTTAATGAATGCCTGACTGATCTTTTAGAGTTGGTTTAGTTGGATGGTTATTGTTTTAGGGAGTGAGTACTCATTAACAAAATATTAAAATTACTTTGAAGTCAGCTAGTAAAATAGGGAGCACCCTTTAGAGTGACACCATGTGATTTACTGGCTAAGATCCGGCAACCTAACAGACGAGACTAACGGTGTTATAGATTTATTAATATTAATTTATTACTCATTTATTAACTATTAAAGTAAATTATTCATTGTGTTACCTCTACGGGATCCGTGTTGGGCTTGTCACATATTTTAGTTGTATAAAGTAGAAGAAACATTAATTGCCGTTTGGGGTTCAAACTCTGGGGCCGTGGGGTTCGAGTGCTCACAGCGATTTTAATAAAATTTCCAAACGCCTAGTTAACGCTTCCTACAGGAAGCGTCAACTAGGCGTTTGGAAATTTCCCAAGGGCTGGCTTTTACTTTGGCCCGAGGCCAAGTATTGTCATACAACGTGGCAATGCTGCCAGTCTTTTGGACACATTACCAGCTGACAGCGTTGAGGAGGAGTTTTTTGACGCCCTTTTATAGTTTATTGTTATTTTAGTTATTTTACTTATTAGTTTGTAAATCCTTGTAATGTAAATAAATAAAATTCTGTGATTATCTAAAATAAATAAATGTTTTTTTCTACTTATTGTTTGATTTCTTGCTGTCTGTACAATTTGACGATCAAAATTAATATGTGACGAATATACATCATGAAAATAGAACTGTGGCAAGTTTACACACATTTTTTTCTGTGGCGAATTAACTTTGTGACGAACGTAGTACAATAACCTAATAATTTATATAATTAGAATTGAATGTGTGTTTTTACGCAGAACATAATTAACAAACTGGAGTATCCTAGGGACCACATAGCAACTTAATTTATAATTTAAGTAGTCTGTGTAAATACATCACCCAGATTCTTAACAATACCTATTATTTTAATGTTTATAATGTGAATATTAATAAGAGGATCTGAAACAGGTTTAATTAAAATAGTCTTACTTAAAAATAAACGCGCTTGATAGTGCAATAACTCAGAAATTATTATGATTGAGAATTTTAAAAGGAAATATGGTTATATTTATTGCATAAAGTGTCTTATTCAGCACTATTTTTAGTGTACCTATTCGGGTTAACTTCAACAGTACTCGGAAAACAGTTAAACGGAGCCTTTTGTCAAATTAATAATAGTAACCCGTTGCAATAAACGTTTGATGAAGGGATATTAATATAAATAAAGCATTCAAAATTCCTCGTAAAACACATGAATTGGCCTTTTAAGGCAGTTAAGCAAGCAATTGATGTATTCTTGACAAAGCTGTAAATTTTAGGTCATTACGATTTCAATTAAATGGCCACTGTTGTTTGGTTTGATTTACAGTATTGGTATATTTGATATGTGTTGGTTGGTGTAGCTAAACAATACTAGGTAATTTACGCGTTTATTTACTAAATCTAGGTACCAATAATCTAAAGGAAAAGTTCGGATACAGGCAAAAAGCTATTAATATTAGCAGACCTTTAAAAATATATACTGACAAAGCAACAATACTATTTGTAGTAGATATCAATAACAAAAACGAATAATAAAACGCAATCAAAGCAGTTACCGCTAAACCAAAGCCAATATAATTCCCAAAGGTCACAACCGCACAAGCAGAGACCCGTCCTTGTCATTACCGATTATCGAATCATTCGAATGATGACTCGACTACGATGCATTGCCAAGTACGATTCCGATTCGACAAAGTTCGTAAATCGAATCCGTCATTCGAATATACGTCTTATGTCGACGTGACAGCTGAATTATTTCATATTTCGAAGTAGGAATGTACGTTTGTAGGAGAGTAATGAGGGTTAATGCCAGCCGATCATTTGTGCAATCTTGACTGTTGGTTTTAGAGGAAGAGATTGACGACTGTTGCGATTGTGGGTCGGCAAACTGCCAGTATGTTTATTCCCTAGTACATACCGGTATGTTTAGCTAAAGTGGGTTTGATTTGCGAGCTGTATTCAGAGCTCTGCCTACGCGCTCCTTAACGAATGACATAATGATATGAATGTAAATTGTAGTAATTAATTCTCATTCTAACTGGAAATAGGCGTATATTTAGATTAAATGTTCGACACGTAAGTTATGAGCTCCGTATTTCAGTCGACTGATGTTTTTAACGTTTGATCTGTTTCAGTTAAAATTCTAATGGTTGTAGAAATCTACATATTTTAATACTAAATTATCATTTTCATTAACATAATATTCAAACAGTCGATGGATTGTATCCGTGCTTGGAATATGATTTTATGGGCAATTTGCATCTGAATAACTTGTACATCAGTTATTTCATTATTCGACGATAGTTTATTGCTGCACCATCCTCTATTTGCCTGACATTTGACTTATGAACATCTTAGCGCGAATACTCTGAAAGTGTTCCAATTTTGGATTTACCAAGTTTTGCGTCAAGCGCGAAGTCACGAATTTTGAGCAAGATTTTGAAAACAGAACATTGTGTTGTTGCTATAGGGTTGAGATTCGCTTAGTAACATTTAGTCGAGTGCTCGATTTAGTCGATATAATCGCTCACGTAAGGGAAGGTTCACACACGATCGTCACGTCGCGTCGCGTCAAGTCGTCGACTTTCTCCAACGTGTGTTGACGCAGATAAGTTTGCGTTAAACGCTTTTGTGTTGTCGTAGGTTATCGAGCGATCACACACGATGCGCCTGATAGTCGATAGTCATCTTTTTGCAACATTGGTCTTGTTTTGAACCTACTTAAATATTTGGCACAGCCCGTGTGATGCCGTCTTGTACCATAGAGAATGATCAATGATCATTTCGAAGCGCGTTTTTTGCTATGTGGTCTCCAGCCAAGGATTTTATTCTACACTAGTTAGCCCGCGCAACTTCGTCTGCGTCATATATTCCCCGTTTTCGTAAGATTTTTCATTGCTGCTCCGCTCCTTTTGGTCGTAGCGAGATGATATATAGCCTATAACCTTACATATGTATATGGTATATGGGCTATCTAACAGTGAAAGAATTTTTCAAATCGGACCAGGAGTTCCTGAGATTAGCGCGTTCAAGTAAACAAACAAACAAACTCTTCAGCTGAATTATTAGTATAGATAGATTTTGAAACGGGCAGCTAGCTTCAACTTTCTTTATAGATCGACTCCTTGATAATACAAAAGTTTGATTTTCTGCATTAGCTGCACTAGTCAAACTATCATAAATTGATCAAAGCCACAAGTTAGCTAGTCAAACCCTGCCATTTCCAAAGCATATAAGTTTTCTCACCCATTTCCGCCCACATGTTTTATTTGTCATACCAACAATTTTACTAACATGACTCCCATTTTTTAAATCAAACAAAATAGAAGTTCCCACGCTTTTCGTCCACCAGGACACCAGAGATCCTACATCATTAATCACAAACAATGGACGCATGCGCAGTCGTTTAGAGATCTATTAAAGCGTGCAGTTAACGGCGAGACGGGTTCAGTCTGCGCACGAGTTCATGTTATGGCATTGCTTTAGGAGCACTATGTGTCCGGATTACGGTTTCTAATGTATTTTTGAAGTGAAAACTTCTTTAGCGGCGTTAAGCACTTTTGTGATGGGTAAAAAATGTTAAACTCGCGTCAGAACACGTGACGATTAGGACTCGTGACCGTCAGTTCACGTGTCCTGATCGAAAATTCGTAAGACGGATTGACATAATGTTTAGAAGGAATTTGAACTTTATGACATCTGTCATTGAGTTTGGGTTTCCAAAACTGGAAAATTCGTAAGACGGATTGACATTAGGTTACGAAGGAATTTGAAGTTTATGACATCTGTCATTGAGTTTGGGTTTCCAAAACTGGGTAATTATTTTTTGTTATACTTGGTATTACATAAGTTAGTAAAGATAGGGGTTTGTTTGAAAAAGACTAGAACACCTTTCACTTACACTTAGAGGAATTTAACAATACTGACGCTGAGCTTAACATCATCTGCTTCGCCTTTTCCCAACTATGTTAGGTTCAGCTTCCAGTCTAACCGGATGCAGCTGAATACCAGTATTTTACATGGAGCGACTGCCTACCTGACCTCCAGAACCCAGTTAGTACTGGGTAGTACGATACCCCTTGGTAAGACTGGTTGTCAGATTTTCAGGCCACTGACTACCTGTAACGACTGTCAAAGATCTAAAAATGACTACCGGGACCAACTGCTTTACGTGTCTACTCAAATCATCGTGGACCCAAGTATTTAATATGACAAACCTTCGATACAAAAATGAAGAACTAAACTGATGTCTCTTGTGTCAGTAATGTATCCAAAAAAGCTGTAAAGTTAGAATTTAATTGGCGGGGTCAAACTGTAGATCATCATCTGCCTAGCCTTTTCCCAAACTATCTTGGGGTCGGCTTCCAGTCTAACCGGATGCAGCTGAGTACCTACCAGTATTTTACATGAAGCGACTGCCTATCTGACCTCCACAACCCAGTAAATGGGTAATACGATCCCCTTGGTAAGACTGGATGTCAAACTTTTGGCTTCTGACTACTCGTAACGACTGTCAAAGATCTACAAATAACAGCCGGGACCAACGGCTTAACGTGCTTTCAGAGGCACGGAGGAAACTCGGTATGTAATTTTGGTCACCCATCCATTATAATCTTAAATTACAAGTTGAGACTTTCCCTAAACTCGAAGACATAACATAACATAACATCAAGCCAGTAATCCCAGAAGGATAAGGCAGAGGTGCATCTAATAGTACACCCACATTTTGCCAGTTATGTTTAAGTCCCATGTTATAGGGGACAAGCCTATTGACATCAATCCCGCGCAAATCCAGACTCCGTGACCGAGAAATTTCTGATGGAAAAACCCGATAAATGTTTGCCCGACCTGGGAATCGAACCCAGACTTCATGCTCAGCAGTCGCTTGCAACCACTAAACCTAACAAGCAGTTCCATGCTCAAATTCAAACACAAAGAGCAAGGTTTAAAATGATTACTTCTCTTGTTATACCTACCTAAGTCTACGAAGGCATTTCAGTTAGTCAAAAGTTCGAATGTCTGACAACTAGACTAG
Source organism: Cerastis rubricosa (assembly GCA_949152445.1). Classification (NCBI taxonomy): domain Eukaryota; kingdom Metazoa; phylum Arthropoda; class Insecta; order Lepidoptera; family Noctuidae; genus Cerastis; species Cerastis rubricosa. Next base: position 11,713,876 of record OX424547.1, read on the forward strand.
CCTTACAAGATTAATTTATTTTGCTCAAAAGTTGGATTGTGGAGGTCAGGTCATGCTCTATTTTTAACTTTTTAATGTTCAGCCGGATCTAGTCCCTAAGACTAAAATCCGACACCCAATCGTTTAGACAAAAGTTTACTTGTACAATAATTATGTAGCTTACAACCAACATAATTACTTATAATTGTTTTATTTTGTTATTATTGTGGTGGCACTTTGTAATTTTTGTTCGTAGATTAGTGTAAACGTTTGTTGGTAGACATAATAAATAAAATAAAATAAAAGGTTACACAAAGCTGTTGTTGCTTTTGAATTGATTTTTTTATGTGAATTAGAGGAGCTGTTGGTTAGATAATAACAGCCGCTCGGATCAATCTTCAGGTTAAACCGCGTTTGCCTAGGTTGGTCCGTGGATGGATGTCCACCATCTATATTTACATAAATTACGTGTCACGTTGTTTGTCGGGGATGGACTCCTAAACTACTTAACCGATTTTAATCAAATTTGCACACCGTGTGCAGTTCGATCAAACTTGAAAGATAGGATAGCTTACATTTCAATTTATAGTCGCAATAGCTCCAAACGATTCTAACAGATGGCGGTATCTGTTGACTGGATTGAGTAAGTATTCAATAGATGGCGATGTATAGGAGCGGAGCAGCAATGAAAAATATTGCGAAAACGGGGAAAATGTGACGCAGACGAAGTCGCGCGGGACAGCTAGTAGATATATAAAAATCTATGGTGTCCACTCATTACATACCAAGTTTCCTCTGTGCCTGGAAAAGCACAAACCGGCTGTCCTTTCTACATCTTTGACAGTCGTTACAGGTGGTCAGTAGATCTGTGTCCCACCTGTGGGAACATTGTAGAAACAAAAACAAATGGTTGTACTTACTTAACCGATGTTTACTCTGCGCTTCCTTACAGCAGTCAGGGTGTAGCAGATGGTACCAGCTCACGCCGTGGAGTGAACTTCGCTCCCAGCCAAGATGCCATTCACTACTGGACAAACAGAAAACATGCTATTAATTTAACCGATCAAGAGTTCCTCTTCTTTACTCAGTTATCTGTACGTATTATAGGTACAGTAATAGGGTGTTTAAATAGCCTACCATTTAAACATCCCACCGATACCCATCGAGTATCTGACACATAGGAATGTTGATATAAGTCACAGAATCTTTTTCTACGGCTCGGTTAATGGTCAAACTCAAACTCAAACTTAAAGCGTTTATTTCAATTAGACCATTACAGGCACTTTTGAAAGTCAAAAAACAAAAAAAAAAACACTAAGCTAAAGCTACAGTCCCAGTCACAAGGCATAATAACTTGTGAAAGTACTGTAGTTGCCCATTCCAAAGCGTAGATCTCTATAAAATATTGTTCCGTTCCCACAGACAAACCGTGGAAACGGTTTTGTGGGGCATAGATTTTAAATGAAAGTTTGTAATAAAATTGTATAATAAATAAATAAATAATAATAATGGAGAAGAATGGGCAAGAAACTCCATGGACACTCTTTTAAATCAAAATATGTATTCTACTGTGTTCATAGGTATTTCTTCTACTTCCACGTTTGGTCATTGGTTTTGAGTACTTCAAACAGCTACTTGCTACTCTTGGTAACACAACAACTTTGAAAAATGATCTCAATAATTAATAATGAGAGCAGCGGTGGCTCAGTGGTGGCAGCCCCGACTTACGAGCAGTAAGTCGTGGGTTCCAACCCATACAGTCGCATTACTTTATGTAATTTATTTCAACACCGCTGCATTCAAAAACGGTGAATGAAATCATCGTGAGGAAACCGGCAAGTCCTAGAACAAATAATTCGAAGATATGTGACATCTACCAACCCGCACTAGGCCCGAATGGTAGATTACAGCCCACTCCCTCTCATTGAGAGGAGGCCTGTGTCCCAGCAGTGGGATCACTATAGGCTGATGATGATGATGAATTAATAATAATATAGTATTGAATTCATTTCTGCTATGTCTCGCTGTGGGCTAGAATAGCCTATCCAACTGCGAGCCATGGGTCATCATTAGCCAACAGCCCAATGCTGGAAAAAAGCTTCTCTAATTGCAGACCATTCATCTTTATTCCCATGCAGCTGCTACCAACCAACTTGCAAATAACGTCTCTTCGCCTAGCCTACCCGGATCTTCGTCTTACGCAAATCCATCCAACATGAAGAGTGTGAGAATCAACCTCTAATGATAGATTGCTTTAAGTGAATTAATTAATTAAACTAATTTGTATGCACTATTGCGTGATCTCAAGAGTCCTTTTATTAATCCAGTTCGCAATTTGTTTGATTAATTTGCAATTGAACCTCATAAAATGTGTAACACACTAATGAACTAAGAAAAAAACGAATTTCAATATTTAGTCATGAGTACAGAAGTTTCGTAAACATCAAATTGGAATTAGTTCAATTAAAAGTCATCCACCGTATTAAAACTAGCTTAATTTCAAGGCAAGGAGGCCGAGACTAAAGACTAAAAACATAGACAATATAATTAATAAGAAATCAGACCAGTGTTTCTGGCTATTATGCAAACATTATAGAACACTATCGAACGAACTATTGTAGTCGTTCAAGGTCCTAATGATTGATGGATCAGATGACCCCAACAGATTGTGTTTGTATTTCAAGTTCGTATTAATTTTACTTTTAATCGTTTTTGATTTGGTAATTTTGGGTATTTGTATAATGTGTTCTTTTAATTGTTTTAAGGCTATTAAATCTATTAGTTGGTTTATAGGTGGTCTTTATGGTTTGTTATCGAATGTACCGAAATTCTAGTATAAAAAATCCTTTACAGTTCAGGAAGTAGACACAGGTTACATTCTTTCATCTTCTTCTTTCATTCATTCTTCATTAAGATATCGCAATTAGTAGTCATTGCGATATATTAATGAAGATTCATTCTTCACGATTGCTCAAGTGTCAATATAGTTTCTGAACATAGTTTCCTTTTAGGAAGTAATATCTAAATGCCAAAAGCCTTTACTTTCAATACGTTTACCTAACAAAAAATCTGCAATATTGTTTTTTGTTTAGGTGTATAAACTTGACCTTAAGCTCACTCAAAGCAACAGTAGCGATTGGCTCATTACAATTTGTTTTCTTTATTCACGCAAATGTCTTCAAAATTCTAAGTGGCCTGTCTCTTGTGTCTTTAGTTAATCTTTATAAGTAATATTTACTAAAAAAATATCGACCTTACTGCAACACAATAAGAGTTAACAATTATTTGATTAGCTGATAAAGCGATTGTAATCGATATAGAGTTAATATTTGCATTTATCTTACTACCTATTAAATGCTTTGCGTTAAGAGTTTTCTTCTCAAGAAGTGGGTCATTGGCACTAGTAAGAGTGGTGTTTAATAACTCATTATATTTATCTAAAAATATATTTGCGACTGTCATTTTTGAAAACGGTAATATAATAGATGCAGTCTTGTGATAGTGTCGTAATTAGGAATAAATAAAGTTTAGATTTGCATTAATATCTGTCTTAAGAAAGTAAAAGTTTGTAGATTATTTGCAGCGATTGCTTTCAAGAACGAAATATTTTGTTTGTTACGGTTGCAATAAAAGTGATACTTTTTTTGTATTAGCTTACTCTATGTCTGTATTTTGTTAATTATCATTCTCTTGCCCTTATCCCAATTGATTTGGGGTCGGCGCAGAATGTCTTCTAGTTCCATGTTTCTCAATTACTCGTCATCTCATCAGACACCTCCTTAATCTGTCTTTTGTTACTGTTAAGTAATGTAACTTAGCAGTAACTTAAAGAGACAATGCTACCTCTTTACTATTTATCGATTATGGCACTAAAGAAAACAACTGGATCTCTACTTGATGGTATTTTAACAACTATTAAAATATTTGCAAATACATACATGTCCAGTTGACTAAAGTGCTTTTGTTATCTCTCATATTGTAGTTTACAGACCGACCACAGACTGGAGTCCTGACAATTATAATTTAATAAGACTCCATTGAGATGAGCGGTGGCCCATTGGTGGCAGCTCCGACTTACGAGCAGTAACCCCTGGGTTCGAACCCAGGCAGGCGAATTACTTTGTGTATTTAAAATGATTTCATCACCGCTACCCACAAAAAAGGTGAAGGAAAACATAGTGAGAAAACCGGCATCTCCTGGAACTAAAAATTCGAAGACATGTGACATCTACCAACCCGCACTGGGCCCGCGTGGTGGATTACAGCCCACTCCCTCTCATGGAGAGGAGGCCTGTGTACCAACAGTAGGAACATTATAGGCTGATGATGAGGACCCCATTTTTCATACTTAGTATCCAATTTATTATCTGACTATCGGTGACTAAAACTAGTACTTGAAGTTTAATTATCTGACTATAGGTAAACTAGCACTCGAAGGTAATAAGTCTTAACATTTAAACGTAATATATTTCCAAATGAATAATAAATAAATAATTATATTATTTAACTGTTTAATCATTTAAATCAACATTTCATATATCCAAATGATATTTGTTGGGGATTAAACTGCAATATTATGATTGCCTCGTTGGTCTAGTGGTTGCAAGCGCGACTCCTGAGCATAAGGTCCTGGGTTCGATTCCTGGGTCGGGCAAAGTTTATTGGGCTTTTCCATCACCTCAGTAGCAGCCACAGAGTCTGGATTTGTGTCCGGTTGGTGGCAAGAGGCTCTCCTCCTCAAACATAGGTCTAAAAAGTTGCTAAAAATATTTTCGAAAAATAGTGTTACAGCTAAATCAGACCGATTATAAATTATCCATAGAAACACAAATTTCCAATTTTTTTTTTATAGTTCGATAATGTTTTAGTAACTTTTTAGACCTATGTATCCTGCTTATGCGTATGAAGTTTTCATTAAAATCGGTTCAGTCTTTTCGGAAAATAAGGACTTGAAAGTTTGTATGAAATTCCGTAATGCGTAAACGCTCTTATGCATAACTGGCGAAAGTGTGTGTACTATTAGGTACGTCTGTGCCGAACCCTTCGGGGACTACGGGCGTGATGTTATGTTCTGTTATTACGATGCTAATATCCAAGGCAACTACCGCTTTAAGATTTAATAACAACCAATCAAATAATTTTAAATATATTATTGTTGCATGTGAGGACGTAGAAGGACGGAACGTTTTTTTTGGTGTTGTATAAGTTAGGGAAGATCTTGCAAGTCATGTATAATTTATTAAGATCGACTGTAAATGTCAAAAAATGTACCATACGGTACATCAAGCCTGTTACTAATTGCTTAAGTTTTATTTTCAAATCATATCAAAACGCTTTTGGTTCTCTAAACTGCTTTCCTGTACCAAAAAAAAAACAGCTTGTCAAGGAAGATCGTTTTAAGGTCTACAGGTCATTTGGTTAATACGGAAGCATTCTAAGTAATTAACCAATAATTATGATTGCAAATGATACTATCTTCAATACCACAACCAGAACTCAAGTCCATAGTACACAAAGCCAACAAACTTCACATTCACACCACTAAAATATTAATAATCAATATTAATATCACCCGCTGATCGTACGGCAACAACTCATAATGAAACGAGTGCATAATTTGCATCTTTCTGACGTAGTTGCTCATTGAAAAGCGCATAATGTCGCTAAAGACAGAACAATAATGTTTACGAGCACCAGATGCAATAGAACATTATAGACTTTGTGACATATGGTTGTGCGTGATCCGCTTAACAAATAAATCATAGATCTTTATAAGGTTGGGCTGCACTGGTGATGATATGACTCGCCTGATGAGTCGCAATTTTGTTAGTAGTTGCAGAATCTGACAAGATAGGTCTGTTTTATAGCCCAGATGTCATGGAGTCCGACATATTCATTGTTTTTTTTTACTTTCCTGAGTTACGTTTTTAGGGTTCCATAGCCGAATAACAAAAAAAGGAACCCTTATAGATTCGTCATGTCTGTCTGTCTGTCTGTCCGTCCGTATGTCACAGCCACTTTTTTCCTAAACTATAAGAACTATACTGTTGAAACTTGGTAAGTAGGTGTATTATGCGAACCGCATTAAGATTTTCACACAAAAAAGGAAAAAAAAAAACAATAAATTTTGGGGTTCCCCATACTTAGAACTGAAAACCAAAAATTTTTTTTTCATCGTTCTCGTACGTGTGGGGTATCTATGGATAGGTCTTTAAAAATGATATTGAGGTTTCTAAAATCATTTTTTTCTAAACTTAATAGTTTGCGCTAGAGCCACTTCCAAAGTGGTAAAATGTGTGTCCCCCCCCCTCTAATTTCTAAAGTAAGCGGAGGAAAATTCTGAAAATATTTAGGATTGTAGAACATAAAAAAAACTATCAACGAAAATTGGTTTCAATAAGATATGATTTTCAGTTTTTGAGATATGGGACTTTTTCATCAAACTGCAGCAGTAACTTTGTTTTTCTTAAACATACTATGAAAAACAAATTTAGTTTTGCGGTTGAGTGGAAGTTTACTAACTAATACTACTAACTCATGAATGACAGTTCAAAATATTGTTATTATATTGTTTGGGGCTATGGAACCCTGTGTGCGAGTAAGACTCGCACTTGGCCGGTTTTTTTATTGTGATTTTGAGATCTAGGGTGGAGCACGCTTGCCTAGAAGAAAACGATTTACCAGAATTTTGAAGAGATCCAGTATAATGATCAGAGAACAGAGAAACCACAGTAGTACTATGAAATAAACAGAAGCTTGAATGTAAAAAGCGACCAACATGAGCCCATTGACATAAAATATGATAGCCGGAGTAATTCAAAGATTAGAGTAATTTTAAGAAGAAAGAAACTCGGTATGTAATTATGGCCACCCATCCACGCACCAACCTCGGCAAGCACGGCTTAGCCTTAAAGATCGACCCGTGCGGCTCTTATTATTTAGCCACGAGCTCCTCAACGGCTTTGAAATAATCTCTGATTTTATATTTAATCATACAAAACGTATGGACTTGTCAGTTAATTAATAGGGAGACTCTATATGGCGTCATGCTTGGCACCATTTATGTTAAATCCGTTTATATTTTATGTTAAATCTAGTAGTTTATTGGAAATCTAAACTAAGAAAAAAGTGGTAAGTTAATAATGTTGTGTTTAATGCATTTAGAGATGTTTTGCGTTGGATTGTTTCTCGTATAACAACTAAATGGTTCTTAGAGATTATTTTGAAAGATGTTGGTTTCAGTAACTTGCATCATCATCATCATCTGCCTAGCCTTTTCCCAAACTATCTCGGGGTCGGCTTCCAGTCTAACCGGATGCAGCAGAGTACCAGTATTTTACATGAAGCGACTGCCTAGCTGACCTACATAACCCAGTAACTGGGTAATACGATACCCTTTGGTAAGACTGGATGTCAGACTTTTAGCTTCTGACTACTCGTAACGACTGTCAAAGATCTACAAATGACAGCCGGGACCAACGGCTTAACGTGTTTTCCGAGGCACGGAGGAAACTCGATATGTAATTATGGTCACCCATCCACAGACCAACCTCGGCAAGCACGGCTTAACCTAAAAGATCGACCTGGGCGGCTGTTATTATTTAGCCACGAGCTATCAGTAACTTGCATGTTCTAAGTTATAACTTATGTATTAAGCACCCACCGATCTATTAAGCCCGTGATCTATGACAAATGATTTGTCATCATAAGTATCATTCATACCTAGCATTACTTGCAGAAAAAAAAACATAATATTAAGTAAATATTTTTCAGAAAACCGTTATACGAGTATAGAAATTGGTATCAGTAACTTGCTTGTAGTAAGTAAAAGAAATTATTCATTCATCTATCACACTGATCTTTGACTGGCGCAGTCATAGCTAGAGGCCCGAAAGTTTGACAATCAATTTTACCAACTGGGCTGTGGATGTCAGATAGGCAGTCGCTCCTTAAAAACTTCTGATAATTTAATCAACCGAATCTGGTTAGACTGTAAGCCGACTCCCACACAGGAAAAGGCTAGACAGATTATGATATGTCACACCTTAGTTTAGTGATGACGTCATTATCAGTATAATTGATAGCAGTACTAATAGCAGAACAGAAGATCCATAACCCATTTATTCATGTAATATTATGTTGTAGAGTAAACTCTTATCTCCAAGACGTATGATGCAGTTTTTTTTAAAGAAAACACAGCTAGTAAGAAATATTTTATTTTTATTTTTATAAATGGCATCTCGCAGTTCAACCTAGGAGGTTGTCGTCTGCTTAACCGGGCTATACTGTGGGTGCCTTAAGAGTAAGGCCTCCAGCCAGGGCATAACAACTTACAAACTAAGCGACTACACGCTAAGGGCACCCCCTGTGGGGTACGAGCCTCGGCTCAGGGCGTCGCTGGGGGAGGACTGCATGGGGACAGGCTGGATCTGAATGATATCATTATTTAGGGGCTGATTTAAAACTACTGGCACAGCATCGCGGGCTGGCTCAAGCGAGGGTCGGGGAGGAGAGTAAGAAATAAAGTACAAGTCACTCTTTTGTACTTTATTTCTTACTAGCTATCCGGCGCAACTTCGTTTGCGTTACATTTTCCCCGTTTTCGCAACATTTTTCATGGCTGCTCCACTACGGTTGGTCGTAGCGTGATGATATATAGCCTAAAACCTTCCTCGATAAATGGGCTATATAACACAGAAAGAATTTTTCAAATCGGACCAGTAGTTTCGGAGCCTATTCAATGAAAACAAACAAACAAACAATCAAATCTTTCCTCTTTGTAATATTAGTTTAGACTAGCTGCTGCCCTCGACTTCGTTCGCGTGGAAACGTTCATGTGTTTTTCAGGGATAAATTATACATTTACCTTCCTCTTTAAACATTCTGCTTATCGATAAAAATCGCATCAAAATCCGTTGCGCAGTTTAAAAGATCTAAGCATACAGACGGCGGGAAGCGACTTTGTTTTATACTATGTAGAGATATTAGGCATTATTTTGGATTTCCTATAATCTCTTTTATTGTCTTCAAAATAATACGAAAACTAGCCTAAAATCTCAAAGATAAGACCAGTGTGTTCACCGCTCTAATCCGGAGTTTCACGGGAGCTTGTAACTTCGTCATTGTATGCAAAGTCCGTCCGCTTCCGAGCACCCGGGCAGGTGACAGCCATGTTTACATTTCAACACCAGACACGGAAATATAGTGCAATGAAAGGCCCGATGGCTTGAGCATTTGAATAAATTAGATATATAATTATGTTGTTATTGGCTGGGCTGGGTACTTATGAGGACAGGTAAGGAGACAGAAATACTGAAACGGTGGAACAATCGAACGGAATGAGAAGGTGAATGAAGATAGACGATGAATATTTTCATCTATGTAAGCATCAGCACATTTAAACTGCGTTCAATAGCTGTCAAAGTCAACACATCACAGCAACGATGACACTGAAAACTCATAAACGCAGTTAAGATATCCTAATCGCATTCAGTTTCGTTGCAATTCTACCTCATTATAGCAATACGGGGAATCTTTCTTTTTATCCTTATCCTTCTGATAACTTAACTAAAAAAACAATGGAAGATCACATAAACAATAATTCTACAGCAAATGGAAATTACTGAAGCCTATGCCAATGACATTGCCCATTACAAAAGCAACACCCTGCTACAACATTATTCTCTACGTATAAATTCCACATTTGAAACCGACAGCTGCATAAAAAACGTCAGATTATTTGTAGTTGAATGTCGAGTGAGACTCATCTCTTTACCATTGCATATATTTCAACTCGTCTTATTATTTCGTGCCATTGAATGCGGGTGACGAACTGACGACTTGCATGAATATGAAGCAAGCTCAATAGAGATGTTGTCATACATTTCAGCCTTTGATGGACACTGGACCTGTGGCAGTTACACATAGTGCATTGTTTATTGTTTGTGGAGCCTTGAACCAGTAGGGTGTTTGTTTTTAGCTCATGTAAATCTAGATCGCGTGGTTGGAAGACAACATTTGCTTACATTGGAATGGTTTCGATGTCTTGATAGTATTGCTGTTATTTCTGCAACTAGACTTCTTCTTTAGCATCATCATCAGCCTAGCCTTTTGCCAACTGTATGTTGAGGTCGGCTTCCAGTCTAAACGGACGCTGCTGAGTACCAGTATATATGGTGCGACTGCCTATCTGACCTCCTTAACCGATTTAGTACTAGGTAATACGATACCCGTTGGTAAAACTGGATGTCAGACTTTTGACGTCATCATCAGGCCATAACAATCCCAAATCAATCAATATTTATTTGACGGCATGGTTGGCGCAGTGGCAATTGAGAGTGCGCTGCTTGTCGCGGGATCGATTCCCGCACGGAACTAATATTTGAATGCATATAGTTGGTCCGGGTCTGGCTATTTGTGTATGTGAGTTTAAAGGTTTCTATACAAGGTGTTGTTTTGCAACCTCGTCAAATTCTAGGAGGTAACTATGCTAATGATTCTCGACCCGAATCAATAATAAAATGAGTAGGTAATTTGTCTTTTTTTTATTTATTTACTGAAATTGGTAACTGTGAACCACCCGTGTTTTGAACACGGGCCGTCTGATCCCCGCCTTATAACGTCGCTTACACACAAACAAAAAACCTCAAACGTTTTTTCGATAATTTCATAATCCCTAAACCACGTTAAGGGGGTTATTCTGAAATATTGACAAATTTAAACAACAAAAAAAACGCAGTGCTTTTTAATAATTTACTAGGTACCGTAATTTATATTGATTATTTATGTCTTTTGTGACAACATCCTGAATTTTGACGAGGATGCAAAACAACACCTTGTATATATCGTGGGGGCCCCCACGATGCAGGAGAAATACCTAGAGTGGGGGCAAAAATACCAAATTATCACTGTTTATTGTACTTACTTGGTATCAATATGGAGTATCTTCATGTCCATGGCGTGTACGGTGGTGAAGACGTTGGTGGCGCCATGCACCACGCACTCGCGGGTCTCCGGCATGGCCAGTGGCGTGCACACCGCCAGGAACACTGGCTCGTTGCGGCTACACAGTGGCAGGTACGACACGTAGTGCCCACGGACTAGTATAACCTAGAAAATAAAAAAAATAAAAAAATATTTGAAAACTTTAAGTTATTTTTAAGAAGCGTAGCCAGATTGTTTAATACAATTTGTGATTTCGGTTGTTATGGTATGGGCATGTGATGCAAAGGAATGAAGAAAATGACGAAAGTTTTGAGAAGGAATGTGGATGGATTTAAGCGCAGAGGAAGGCAAAATGATCGTTGGGAAAAATAAAAAGGTTTTTAGGTCTATTGAAATAACGACGACATACTGCGGCGAACACAAATTCTGATAACGGCAAGGGCAAGATGATGACAGCAAGACACTTAAAAGCATGACTGCCAAATATCTAAGTAGATGGCAAATCTATGTAAGCGTGGCGATTATGGCAAAACCCCTCTTTTTGGGGGAGGCCTATGTCCAGCAGTGGACGTTTATCTTAAAACTTTCGACTGTATTCCATTTATTTGAAGTCTTATCTAAGATTAAGAGCGTTTACCCGTTACGACATTTCATACAAACTTTCATGTCCATATTTTCCGAAATTATTGAACCGATTTTAATGAAACTTCATACGCATAAGCAGGATACATACGTCTTGGGAAAATATTCAGAACTTGAAAGTTAGTATGAAATGCCGTAAGGTGTAATCCCTCTTAAAACATCACACGTGTTAATCCAAGCTACTTAACTCACATCAACACAACCGTATCACTATCGCTACAACTATCGCCCAACATCAAGGCCTTTATAAAGCTTTTTACAAACTGACACATTCTATGACCCGTTCTCAGTAGGGCGTGGTACAGTGACATTCTTTAAACTTTTAACTACAATGGTATAAGCACAATAGTTCACAGTTCAGACCGCTCACTGACGTATCTCCGATCCGGATTTGAACAACCTTGGACGATATTTTATTGTGTATCGAACTATCGTATTCATAGTATCGATTTTGTGTAGAATCGAGTTGTAGGAGCATCGATGCCTCGCCGTGTGTGGTTTTGAATTTGTGATTGATGGTTGTAATTGTAATTGTTTTGGAAAGGACTTGTTGAGTTGTATTTGAGTAAATTCTGAATAGATTAATATTGGTCTTCTTCCTTTTAATTTTCGTATGTTCGTGCGTTCATAAGTGAGTGAGTGTTGAAGATCTAACACATTTATATTACACATTTTTTTGGGTTCTTTATGACAGCTGTGATTAAAAACTGAGTTGACTGAAATCGATCAATTGATAAAACTCCTGAGACGTAAGCATGGTAAATTTATGAAGTCCCACTGCTGGGAAACAGGATTCATCTCTGTGATGGGTAGTGGGCCATAATCCACCACGCGACCCCATTGCGGGTTTGTGGATGATTGATTGGTAATAAATTAAGTTGAGATTTTTTTATTCAACTTTAATGCGAACTTCATCGTTACAACCATACTATAAATACGTCAGGAAACAATAAGTAGATACAAAATATCATTGTATCGTTGCGTAAAAACTTTAATCTACTTAGCAAGATATATTTAAATGATGTCTGCGGCTGTAGGTCAGATTGTATCATGATCTTAAATAGAGCACCGAGCGAACATATTGTATGACAACATTATTTTACGAATGTAATTTTGAATCACTGCTATGAGTGCCAAGCTAATTGTATTGGAAGTACCTTGGTGGATGAAGATTTGTTTCGTCGAGAATTTACGTAAAAATGGTGCTAAATAAAAGTGAAAAAGGGAATATTTAGTGACACTTAATAAGAAATGCAGAAGACAAAGGATATCGGTCAGAATGTTGAAAAATCATCAGTAAATCAGCCCTGAGTCACCCCCTGCTGGGTATCCCCTTTTTTCATGCACACTTTCTTTCTACTTTCTTTGTTCAAACATAGTTTCGTGTAAATTTACTGTGCCTAACTAAGGAGTGATCATGAGAGGGGAAAGGAAATCATGCAAGAGCCCATTTCACCCTCCAGAATCTGGACTGCAAAGAAATGTTTAGTGATCTTTCAGCACTTGGGGCTTACTCGAAGCCGGGAGGAGCTAACGTAACGGTGCTTCGATTGGCAAATCCCCGGAAATAAGCGTTAGTCCGTAAGTAACTGTATGTCTTGCCAGCTTCTTCCGTATCATCTTGTCTACACATTATAGGAACTGAAAGACGCTACTCAAGGCGCCAAGTTCTGGGCTACGGGACTTTTCGGGGCTGCGGGACTGTTCGAAAGAGATACCGTGGCCCTGGAACACAAAGGGGCTAAGAAAGAACATGGATGGGTTTTAGTCAGTACAAGTCTGAAACTCTCTTCCGCTCCGCCCAGAGCAGGTGGGGCAGGAGGGGTTGATTTACTTATGGTGAATCATCAAATGACCCCAAAAAAAAAGGCGCCAAGTTCTGGGCCAGCTCAAATAAGATTGCCATCGAAACGCTAGGAAGAGTTCTGTGCTTGCGTATAAAGGGCCAAGTCACAGTCTGTCTACAAAAATCATCAAGATGTGACTATCTTTTCGGATGGGATAATAATTTTCTTTGAGCTTAAAATGCATCTCATTTCCATCAGTCATCTATCGGGAGGTCTGTAACACGGCATCAATTAATAACCTGTTCTAACACCCTTCAAACAAGATCTCAAATCCTTACCCAGATTAGAATTAAAAAGAATTAAATTGACATACAAGTACTTATGAGATTAAAACTAAAAGTTTGTTCGTAAACCGATTGGTTCCGTCGACGCGACGCCCACCGAACAAAATATGACGATAGATTAGCCGGATACGATGGGAGATTATCGGCGTATGACGATACGCCCAATCGTATGAATGTGTATGGTACAAGGGATGAACGGTAGGGTTGCGTTTGGTGAGGTTATGAGACTGTGTTTTGAAGATATAAGAATAGGTTATATAGAACCAAACCGTACTTGCTGTATGAAATGTTTTAGTGAAAGTACAGGAAGAACTTTGCTAAAATCACATTTTACCAAACTTCTTCCTATACTTTGCCAAAAAATTGTTTAATTCCAAAATGAGCCTGGGATGAGGCTGTTTAACAATACCTAACGCAATTTTTATGTTTCACATTATTTTTCAGTCAGATAGGTCAGATAGGTTCCATGTAAAATACTGCATCCGGTTAGACTGTAGGTAAGCCGACCCGAACATATGTAGGTAGTTGGGTAAGGCTAAGCAGATGATGATGATTATTTTCAGTCGAACTAGAAGTAATAAACTGAAAAAGTCTATTGTTACTTTGACCCTGAATTTTAATAAGTATGAATTTTAGACAGGCAATTTTATTTTTTTGTTTCAGTTCTCGTGATTATTTGCTGGTTGGCTGATTAGGTTTGCATGAATAATTAATCAAGATTTTCCAGATTTATTCCAAGGTAGTACAGTTCAAAAAAACTGTAGCATATTTTAGTACTACCTTATAAAAAAAAAAGGAAGAAAATATCCGTAGAAATAATAATGCGGCATATTTTGCAGCGTTTTTCTATCAGTTTTCACGCTTTCGCTACCGCCTATAACTTAATTCCTCAACAATATGGGTTCATAGCAGTATGGAACAATCAATCGTGACTTTTTATCTGTTGCGTAGAACCAAATCCATCAGAACCATACCGACTCTTGAAGTCACCAGTGAACCACTTTCTACCAAGATAAGACTCGGTCGTGACCCGAAACACTGCCTTTCAACGATACCCCTCAATGGCGCTAGTAGTCATACATTCTTCACTAATAAACTAGTTCCGATTTTTTCCGCATACGCTTTTGTATTTGGTTATTGAATTGTCAATAGCGATAGTGTTGTGATTTTCGAATTTGACTTTATCTTTTGAAGTTAAAATGTCGAGCTCTATGAAGGCTGTGTTTGATCATTTGATTGAATTATTTTGACAGACTGTAGTGAATGGGGTGGTAAGAAGTTGAAATTAAACAGAATTGATTAGATAGAAATGAGAGGTGCTCGTGGCTTAATAATAGCAGCCGCTCGGGTTTATCTTTAGGTTAAGCCGCAGTTGCCTAGGTTGGCCCGTGGATGGGTGACCCTGACCACCCATTAGGTACATACCGAGTTTCCTCGGTGCCTCCGAAACCAAGCTAAGCCATAGTTCCCGGATGTCAGTGGCCCGAAAGTCTGACAACTAGACTGGTTGTCAGACTTTCGGGCCACTGACATCCGGGAACAACGGCTTAACTGTGTTGTGGAGGTCAGGTAGGTAGTCAGTCCATGTAAAATACAGCTGGATCTGGTTAAAGCCGACCACGAAAAGGCCAGGCAGATGATGATAATGAACACGAACGGTGGATGGTACGAATATTTTATTCCGTGATGCATAAACAATGACAACTAATTCGTCTTCTCATTATATTTCCTGACTGATCACAAGTCTTATACAATTAATCATATCATTTGAAGGCAAAATAAAATCAACAAAAAGTCCTAACCTTTGATCACGATTTGCTATCGGAAAAAAACTATATCATCAGTATCATATTCATCTATATCACAAAATCTGCTTGATCTACGGATTATCTAACTTTAAGTGTAAAAAGATTCTACGTTCATTTCTTCAAAATAAAAGCTATGTTGAAACAGAAAATTATCTCAGTAAGTTACAGTGACAGTGTCAGATCAAATATTAACTTACACGACTTCAAACAAAACAAACACACACTCGTACACTCATACATACCAGATACACAAATACATACAATCACACACTCACACACGCACGTATTCAATTAGAAATATTATTGTAGTCTTAGTCTTTGTACTATTTTTAACCGACTTCTAAAAAAGGAGGAGGTTCTCAATTCGGATGTTTGTATTTTTTTTTTTTATGTTTTTTCGTGCATAACTCTGTCGCTTACCAACCAATTTGAAAAATTCTTTTTTTGTTGGAAAGCGTATACTTCCCAAATGGTCCCATGAAAATTTTATCGAATTCAGACAAGCGGTTTTGAAAAAATCAACAAAAATCTAATTTTTCTAACTTTTCGTTTACTCTGCATTGAGTTTTTTGTTCGCGCATAACTCAGTCATGTACGAACCGATTTGGAAAATTATTTTTTTATTCCGAAGCCTATGCTTTCCATTTGGTCCCATAGTCACCAAGTTGGGATCTGATGATGGAATCTTGGCGAAATCGAGGCAACTCTTCAAATTTTATAGGAAAACGTACAGCGATTTTAGTTTTTTCCACAACAAGTGAAGCATTTGTGTTCAATAAGAGCCATTCTACCATCAGATCTGATGATGAAGCCAAGAGACAGGCACCGTAACTCCATAATAAGACAATGTATATTAGCTGTGTTTGGGCTTGTTGGAATTGTAACGGTATGCATTTTCCAGGTGTACCACAGACTTGACTTTCCTTATTCAACCTACGTAACATGTAGGTCCTCTGCTTTGACAGTCTGCTTTCGCGATGATCAGGGTTCTTATTCAAAATGCGTTGATCATTTCTTTCCCTAATTTCTTTTAATCGTTGTCCTTTTACCTTTTTCTCAATTTCAGTTCGACGCCGTTTTCTCATACGAGAAGCATCTTTACTAGGCCTACCCATATTTTATTATTAGATTTAAAATAATGTCACTAAAAATTCACAAAAAAATTTTTTTTTTTGCAAAAAAAGAAACCGACTTCAAAAAACCCTAAACGCACTAAAAAGTTAAAAATAATACTATAACCTACCTATATTTATAAACCTAACCTAACCGACGATTAACCTATAATAAAATTTAATAATTCTTTGGAGTCGGTGCCAAGCAATATACGATACCTGAATGACTATATAGACAGACTAAGGCCAGAAAAATAAAACATCTTACAGTTTCTAAATATTAATTCTTTAATTAATTCAAATTATATTGCTTGGCACCGACTCCAAAGAATTATTAAATTTTATTATAGGTTAATCGTCGGTTAGGTTAGGTTTATAAATATAGGTAGGTTATAGTATTATTTTTAACTTTTTAGTGCGTTTAGGGTTTTTTGAAGTCGGTTTCTTTTTTTTATTGTAACTTTTTGTAAGGGACAGGGACTATTTTCCTTAATACAGGTTATTCTGTAACCTAGCTAGGAAAGCAGAACTCCACCCACCAGATTGTGATTGACATGGTATAAACTTATACGTATAACTTTGTGTATGCCTCATGTACTACAATCTCCCTTTTTATGAAATAAATTTACTATTACATTCCTAGTAACTGAAACACATTCATAACATTACGTGTAATCCCCACATCATCATAAAACACAAACTCATCATCATCATTCTCCTGCCCCTATCCCAATTTATTCGGGGTCGGCGCAGCATGTCTTCTTCTACCATACATTTCTATTACTCGTCATCTCATCAGACGTTCCTTTCTAGCTATATCAATCTTCACACAGCCATCGCTTTTTGGTTTTCCCCTACTCTTATAGCCATCTACATGTCAAAAAACACAAACTCAACTCCAAAAATGCCAAAAAACCGTAAAAAGCCGTTAACTATTGTTTATCTACTCAGTGTGAGGGCAAGACCGATTAACCACAGAGCAAACGTCGGCAAGTGGTCACAAGAGTCACGCTCGCCCGTGTGGAGTCACGAATCGTTACGTCACACCTTCTTTTTTCAAAGTTATCCTTTATAACGGTCTGCGCACGCGCCGGTATCGGTATCGGTGTCGTGTGCGGTTCATGTATTTTATTATATTAGCGTTGGTTGATTGGTTTCGATATCCTATTGATAAAGTTTGACCGATGTGGGTGTGTTTTATGATGATTTTATTTTTATGTTTTACTACTGTCACGTTGGTCTAGTGTCCGCGATCTGATCTGAGGTTCGATTCCCGGGTCGGGAAAAGTCCTTATACCAATTTATTTGGGGTCGGCGCAGCATGTCTTCTTCGTCTGTATTAGACGTGTGTGTGTGTTTTTGGGTTTTTTCTTCAGGAATTTCTCAGTAGCACCACAGAGCGTGGATTGGTGCCTGGTTGATGGCAATAGGCTTATCCCTTATAATGTTGGACTTTAAACATAATTGGCAAAATGTGGGCACAATAAAAAGGTACACTTCTGCCTGACCCGTGAGGGATTACAGGCATGATGTTATTTTACTACTAGTGGGTAAACAAGGTGTTGTTTTGCATTCTCGTCAAATTCAAAGAGTTAAATATGTTAATGATTCTTGACCCGAATCAATAATAAAATGGGTAGATATTAGTTTTATTTTTTGTTAGTTACGGAAATCGGTAAGTGTGAACCACCCGTGTTTTAAACGCAGCTCTTCTGATTCTCG
Source organism: Cerastis rubricosa (assembly GCA_949152445.1). NCBI lineage: Eukaryota > Metazoa > Arthropoda > Insecta > Lepidoptera > Noctuidae > Cerastis > Cerastis rubricosa. The sequence continues at coordinate 11,732,214 of OX424547.1, forward strand.
ACCTCTAACCGCGCTTTCGCACATACAAACAATCTCAAACGTTTATTCGATAATTTCTTATGCCCTTAACCACGTTAAGGTGGTTATTCTGATATACTGACAAACTTAAACAATAAAAAAATCTGCCTTTATTAATAATTAACTAGGTACCGTAATTTAAATTTATATTTTTTTAAAAATGATTATTTATATTTTTTGTGACAACCTTCTGAATTTTGAAGGGGATGCAAAACAACACTATGTGACGTGGTGTTAGGTACTATTTTAGTGTCGTATCGACGTAGGTATGTCGTGCGAAGCGTTGTTCGGTCTTTGATAAATTACTGCCCTAGAGATCGTGATTGTGTATTTGTCACACGTTTGGTTGATTTTAGTGAATTAGATATGAAATATTGGTGTTTTGATGTCAAGATTTTGATCAAGCGATTTTGATATTAAATACCGTAGTTTGCCTTTTAAAGATTTTTAGTGGCTTCAGTAACAATATTGATATACAGCTGTGCTCGGTTAGACTGAAAGCCGACTCCAATATGGTTCGGAATAAGTTGATGATTGGAACACAAATGGATTAAATACTAAGTTAATGCAATAATCAACATGAACAAAACTCTATTTTTAAAGGTTTTTTTTTTATTAGTCTACAAGGTGTAAACAGACCCCTCATGGAGCCGTCACCATGCATACTGTACATCAAGCTAAGAGTAACCTCTACGCAAAAAAATTTGGCTGGGAGACGACTTTTTTTTTTGGGTGAAAAATCTCGTTAATCTATAAAACTCAATGTAAAGCACTCAAAACATTGTACTGATGGATGAATGGAAGAGTAAACGGGTTGGGAGGTATAACAAAAGTAGTATAAAAAAAAAGTTGTGAAAAAGTAGGACCTTTGACCTCCAATATATCCGTAACTAGAGTTATAGTCCAGAACAAAAAAAATGTCGCAATGACGGGGAGAATAACTGCCTTTCGGCTTCGTTAGGCCCCTAGCACACGGCGTATTTTAAACGTGCAGACGACGCGCAGATGACGCGCGTATACGCGCTTCGAACGAGATTTGAACGCAACCTTGGCAAAAAAAATCGGCATTTACGGTGCAGAGAACGCGAGTTCCTGAAACGCGCGTCGTCTGCGCGTTTAAAATACGCCGTGTGCTTAGGGCCTGTCTATTTACACCCTTCATACATATTACTTGATTAAAATCAATGTTTTCCACACTAATTTAAACCCCTATTTGGAAAACTTTATAAGTTTAGTCACATGCAGTGGCGGATTTACAAATTTTCAAGGTGTGGCTGTGTGTGTGTTTTTTTTGCTGCCCTTGCCTCTACAATTTTCATGTCCTAGATTATTTTTACAATCTAACAATTTCGTTGAAATTGCATTTGCATTGGTTTATGATTGAGCTTTGATTAGCTTTGAGTTATTCAAAGCTTAATAAAGGATGAAGCTTAAGACTAATAAAGGAGGGGTCGCGGGGTATTCTACTTACACAATAATGTACATTCGTTTTACTACACCGAATGTACAATGACAAGTGAGAGGGGAAAGTCATTCGCAAAATTTGTTGCAGAGCAGACTTTTATCTTTAAAACAAAAGAAAACCGCCATGCAGAAATCTTTTTGATTTCTACGAGGCAGCAAAAAAAAAGAAAAAATAAATTCGGTCCTCAAATTTGCCGCCCCAAAAATCTGCCGCCCTAGGCTCCAGCCTAATCAGCCTGCTGGTAAATCCGCTACTTGACACATGTACTACACTCGCATAATCGTCATAACTTTTCAGCCAGCCCGTTACAGCAACATTAAACGTACTCGTAACAAACACTCGGTCACACGTTTCGCACACGGCATGCAAATAATACATCTTAATATAGAGAGCAGTGGCTCGAGTTTTGTTATTACAATCAGATGAATTTACATTTCATAAATAAATGCATCTCTGCCTGTGCCCTAACGACGGCACACTCAATGTTTCTGCTACACATAAACTGTATGAGTACCTTAATTTAAATAACACGCCACGTTCTTCTCGACTGTACCTATTCTATGGTGTGAATGTTATGTTAGTAAAGATATAATGTCCAAGCGTTTTTGCATTGAGTGTACCTTGCGAGGTGTTTGTGTGCATAATTCTGTAAACTTGTGTCGAACGAGAGTTTTTGCTTTAGGTTTAATAAATCTGGGTGTTGGCATTGAAATACTGCACACACTGTGGAGTTTGCTAATGCTATGTTGAGCGTGTAACTTCTCTATAATCTCCGCTCTGTACAGCATCATCGAATGGGTAAAATGCTTGTCATCATTATCGCAATAGCCGTTTCTCCTTGTTTTAAGGGTTCAAATCAAATCATTTATTGCATCCATAATGTACATGTTGTTGTTGTTGTTGTTCTGTGATAAGTGATAAGGTCTCAGTCTTCTATACAGGGTGGAAACACGTATTCAGTAAGTACATCAATGTGAACCAAACCACACTGTAAACTTTTTCATCGGAAATAAATAAAAACAGCTGTGCCAAACATTTTGACCTTTTGTAGAAAACAACTGATTAGAATTAACCAACATAGTTATAATAAAATAAACATTTCATTATCAGGCAACTTAGGCCCATAGATAAAATACACAAAATAATTTACATACAAATTATTATAACACATTAAAACCTTATAAACTATAACTATACACGTAACGTTGTCGGCGTCTTGTTTCGCTGCGTGGCGTCGCGTAACCGTCCTCGGAAACGTCGATACACGACACCTTTCGGCCAAACGTACTCTTTTAAAAAAGCCTGCAAATGTTGGGTTGGAACTCGTTCGGTCGAACTCGTCGAACCACGAACGACTTAAAGTTGATGTTGTGGCGCGACTCCAATGTTTCAACTCTCAGAGTCCATTTGGTCTTAACCGCCACCACATCTTCAATCTTTGTGGAGTTATGTAGACGCGAAATATACAGCTGCGTTTATAATAAGAGATTTACTTTGGAGTCTCACTTGGTCATTTAAAACTCATCGGCATCATTAACCAAAATCAAGTTGGCACTCAGACTTTCTATTTTGATTGACTGCGCATGGACCCTATAATTTTGAAAATTAATTCCCGCTATATTTCCAATTCGCTCAGAAGCGGTTCATAGTTCAAGTTTTTGCGTAATGGCGTAATGTTATGAGTCTTATGAGCAATAGTTTAATTGGCCAATCACATGTACTAGCATGATAGTTTCACTTATTGTAACTACGTAAGATTTGCATAACTTGCTAATTGCTCTAATTGGAATGTTCTTTCGCTGTGTAATAGTTTTCTAAAATTCACAGTAAATATAATTGTTCTAAGTCTTGTAGTAAACCGTGGGTTCGAACCCAGGCGCCTGCGCATTACTTTGTGTAATTTATTTCATAAAACGGTCCCTCCGGCCCTCAAAAACGATGATTCTAGAACTAAAAATTCGAAGACATGTGACATCTACCAACCCGCACTGGGCCCGCGTGGTGGATTACAGCCCACTCCCTCTCATTGAGAAGAGGCCTGTGTCCCAGCAGTGGGAATTATATGGGCTGATGATGATGAAGTCTTGAAATATTGAAGGTGTTGCTGTTTTTGCTAGCAAAGGATCAAAATCTATAACTTCTATCTTCTTCTAAATATATTTGTTTGTAAGTTTGTATTTTGAGGGTAATCTTCGGAACTTCTGATCTGAGTGATATGATTCCGAAAATTCTTTCCCCAACGGGAAGCTACTTTAAACCTGCTTAGCATCTAGGTGCGCAGCCATACCAAAATAGTAAAGCGTCCTCTTGGCAGCAGAAAAAAAATTACTTCAGCTACCAATCTAGCTACGTATCTACTGCTTTAATGCAGCTTACCCCTTTAACGTTTTTTGTAGACACCATTTGGCTTCAAACTAGTTTCAGCATTACATATTAATGGGCTCAGTAACAGTGTTTCACCTAGAAGATCAAAAATAAATAAGTTCCGCTTTTTTATTTAATCGATACAGTTAAGTCGTGAATTTAAAGCCCATGTTCCGGTAAAAGCCACACCCTGTCTGGAAATGACGCCGTTCCGTTCATCTATCAAGGAGAACCAAAATAAGGAAGGAACGGCTTAATATCAAATAACAACAAAAAAACAAATCGAAGTCGGAGGTCACCCAAAAAAACGGACATCACAACTTTTTATTAACAATAATTGCCTACAAATTGCACTATTCTATACACATTAGCGCTCGTATCAATTACAGAAGAAATTCTTTGAATGATCATGATGCTCGTATTAGGCAAAAAGCTCACATACAGAGACATATCATTTGGACATGTTCTCACGAACTCTAAAAATCAAGTACCAATCATTAGACAGAACCCCGTGAACCAACACGTAGGTATATTAATTCTAGTAATGACCATACGAATGAGCCTTCTTTCGTCACACCGTATTGAAAACATCAAATACATATAATTAGAGGCATCTATAAACTACGGTAATTGTGAACCGTCTTCTTTAATTACGAAGGCCGATAGCGAAGGTTGTGGAAGAGTAGCTTGTGAAATATATTTTGTTAGTGATGTACTGGACATGTATTGACATACTAATCGGCTAACTGTGCACGACTACGTGATAATTAAACTGTCGATGTAATGTATCGTCACGTAATAAGAGTTGGTCTTTCGAGGAAACAGTTTGCCAATTACGATGGCTAACTAATAGAAGAGGAGCTTAATTTTATGGGTACTATAGACACGGCAGTAACTTCAGCATAAAAGAGAAATAATTAGGCTTCGCTAAACTTGGACTGATCTATCAAGTAAACTATTGTGTTAAGGCTGCTTGCGACAACTTCGTCAAGTACAAAATACTGTTTCATTTAAGACGGCAAGTTCTGCGTAATTTCGCATTTTGCCGGCTTTACAAACAAATGCAAATGCAGATTATTTTAAATATTTGAATCGAAAACGTTAAATGATTGGCTAATAATGCTCCCAAAAATGATAGCAGATCATTTGATAATTACGTAGTTACCTGTAACAAACCTATCCATAATAAACATTGTGACAATGTTGGTCAATGTGTTAATATTTGCGAGAGCAGAGTATCCGTGTGCTGAGAGTAATCGCTGCACATTCCGATACACAAAACATCAGACGCTGAGCATCATTATACAATGACAAAAGAACCTTGCGCAACTAGTTAAAATGTATGCTCTCCTGGTACAGATGGAGAAACAAATCAACTGAATATTGGAAATAATGATGATACAGTTTTTGTTACGAAATCGGCAAAAAACTAAGGAGTATGTGAGCACATTTGTGAGTCCGATGTAGATACATATTACCGGAATGATTAATTAAGAATTTAATCGAATGATTTCTCAGAATTACCAAAGTAAAAGTTGTTAAAGGAACTATTAATTGATAATAGCATAAATGGTTTTGAGCAGTGATAGTGGTGCATAGTGATGTAAGTTGTGATTCATAGTTCTCAAGTTCGAACCAGAGAAACTCACCTCTGAATTTGCGGATTCATGTGCGTATTGTATAATTATCACATTATACAATACGCACATGTATAAATATGCTTCAGTGAAGGAAAAAACCGTGAGGAAACCAGCATGCATGAGAGATATTTCTCGACGGCATGTAAAGTCAAGCCAGAGGATGGGCGGCACAAACACTTGGACATCAGCTAAGGCTCACCACATGAAATAAAAAAATAAGAAAGAAGATTGTGTTGTGAGATTTTAAAACCTGGATAATGCTAGAACTGGAGCGTTGAGAGAGGCACAAACAAAGAGAGGTCTATCTGCAGTGGCTGCAGTCGGGCTGTGGATGTTGATGGTGATGATGATAATGTTTTTAATAACCAAAGAAAGCCGCGGGGCAAAATGTATGTGTGAGGTATAGAATCTAGTTATTTATAATTTTTATGGCGCCGTTGGGAGGAGGTTACATGTAGCAGGACTTTAACATTACGAGTTAACAACTGCAAGTTACCATCCTTACCTTGTTGCTATTCCACCAATTCGCACTAAGCGTTTTCAAACGTCTTTCATAATGCGCACAGCAAAGGAGTGGAACTCTCTGCCTGCGTCTGTATTTCCGAACGCTTACAACCCTAATCTCTTCAAAGTTAGAGTGAACAGGCTTCTTCTGGATAAGCTCGTACCAACGTCGATTTTGTCTGTGTCATCTCTAAACCCATCTCGAATAAAAATATACATTTATAACGATAATAAAATAAGATATCTCGCTCCAGTTACAGCTGCAGACGCTACCGATCGGTTCCACCGCGCTAACCTTATTCCGCATCACAATAATGGTCTCTGATCATTTCTAAGCGCATTTCTTGCAATCGTCGACTATTACAACTGTATTGTTTAGTGCCTGATGATGTTCGACTGTCTCGGAGATATTGTTCCAAGAAGATTAGATGCAATTTATGTTAATTTGTATTGTATGTCGTTTGCTCTTTGAAATAGATCTATAGAGATTTTGCTACTTGGCAAGAAGGTAATGATGATATGATTAACTTGTATATTCAATCTGTACTGTCTTGTAGGTCTAGTGAACAAGCAGGTTCTATTGCCTAGGTTCGATTCCTGGGACGGCAGTGTTACTGGATTTTTCCATCAGGAATTTCTTAGTAGCCGCCACGGAGTCTGGATTTGCGCCCCGTTGATGTTAGTAGGATCGCCCCCTATTACATGGGACTTAAACATAACTGCGAAATATACTATAAGTTACACCCCTGCGTAACCCTGCGGGGATTACAGGCATTATGTTGTGTTATGTATATTTGATTCTAGGTTAAATAGTTTAGCTAGGCTTTGTGACAATGCATGTCTATGGGAAGTAATTACAACTTCAAAGAATTAATTACTGAAATTGTCTACTATTGCGTAACCTTTGACACGAAGAGGAATCAAGTGAAGGAGTACACCTACGCGATACTTTTGTCATCCATAATTTATTTCGCATGTTCTATGTACAGTCAACAAAGGAGATAAGTAACCAAGTTCTCATACTACTACATAGTATTAGAACTTGGTTACTTATCTCCTTTGTTGACTGTACATTCTTTGTTGGAGATCCTAAATAAATAAAATTATTTTCTTATATCTTATGACAATTTAACGAATAGAGGAACCAAGTTAAACTAAACAAAGTGAAGATTGGCGCAAGTAAACAGAGGCCTATTCGAGCTGAAGTCATGCTGTGGACGGTGATAATTACTATAGCACTAACTTATCGAATGTTACATTTAGTAGGTACTTAAACGGTCTGTGCCCAAAAGCGCGTTGCGTCCACGATATTTTCAAAATAGCGGAAAACATTTGGATGAGGGACGCAAGCACAAAACCGGGAAGTATGGTAGAAAAATTAAGCCTACACCAAGCAGTAGACAATTCCGGGCTAAAATGCTGAAGAAGATGAAACTTGTTATAAATATCCCATTACTGACACTGATACTGCAAGCCCGCGTCATTCCACTGCTGGGCCAAGACTTCTCCCCATGACTTCCAGTTGTTTCGATCTTAGGCCAATGCAGACCACTGGTCAAATATCCGATTATGTTTTATTTATTACATCATTGCTTTAAAGTTCGATAGCTGATGAAAGAACTTGGAACTCAACTTTGAAAAGGTTGAAATTAGCATTAGTAGCGTATTCAGCGCTTCTTTTTGTATAAATGATTCTATTCAACGTTTTGTTGGATAGTTCAATCGATGTATGTCATTGTTATGTCATTGTTACGATTTTGTAATAGATCATGGAGCTGTGACTATACTATGTTGCGAATACTTCTAAAAATTCTTCCAGCCTCTTCAATTGTCTTTTTATACTGTCTTACTTCCGACTTCCTCCTAAAATTATAAACGCGAAAATTTGTAAGAAGGTATGTTTGTTCCCCTTTCACGCAAAAACTACTGAATGGATTTCGATGAAATTTGGTATGTTGATAGCTTAAACTCTGGACGCGGGTGAAACCGCGGGGCAGCTAGTAATATTAGAAATGCGAATCTGTGAGGATGCTTGTTACTACTGCGAAAACTACTGAATGGATCTGGATGAAATTAGGCACAGTAATAGATAATAGTCTGGAATGGCACATAAGATACTTTTTATCCCTGTGGTACGATCCTGACGGAGAATTACTAAACAAAACGCGGGCGAAACCAAAGTATACGGTATGTCCCTAAATGTGCCCATAAAACCAGCAAATTAAATCTATTTATGAAATATTTGGTCCATTACAGGTACGATAGTGTAAAGCCGATTCTTGTATGTCGGTATCGTGCGCCCGCGACCATTAGCTGCGCTTGCGCAACACGCATTTAGTTCAATCGTTACAAGCGATTCTGGGGAAATGCTGTTATTTTCTACATTGCAGTTTAGTTATTTTAATATTGTAATTATATGGAGTAAGTATCTCATGTATTTTAATGTACAAGTATAGTTAAATTATCTTATTTGTTGTGAACTATATTTCATCATCCCCTTCTCTTATATTAATTTATTTGGGCTCGACGCAGAATGTCTTCTTACGTAATTTTTTTTACTAGTAATCTCATTAGCTCACTCCCTTTCAAGCGGCTATACTTAAGTACTAACGCTGTAACATAGAAATATTGTAAAATGAAATGATTTTAAAAGAGTAACCATGGAGTTTCTTGCCTGTTCTTCTCCATAGAAAACGACCAACCCGAACCGAGCACCTTTTTGTCGCCGTTTTATAAGTGCTCATGTAGGCCTATGTGAAATAAAAATAATTGATTTCATAAACTACTAGCTGTCCCGCGCAACTTCGTCTGCGTCACATTTTCCCCGTTTTCGCTACATTTTTCATTGCTGCTCCGCTCCTATTGGTCGTAGCGTGATGATATATAGCCTATGTCTTTCCCCAGGTTGAAATCTATCTTCTTGCCAAATTTAATTAAGATCCGATCAGCCGTTTAGTCGTGAAAAGGTAACAAACAAACATACAAACAAACAGTAACTTTCGCATTTATAATATCAGTATGGATTTGTATTATGAATTTTCTACATAAAACGTAACATGACGCCTGTAATCCCCCCCCATCCAAGAGTTAGGCAGGGGTGTACCCAATTATAGTACACCCCATTCGCAAGTTATGTTTAGTTTTACGTAATAGGGGGCGAGAATATTGCTGTTAATCGTACACAAATCCATGCCCCGACGCTGTTACTAAGAAAATTCCTGATGGAAAACCCAATAACAGGATGCTCGACCCGGGAATCGAACCCTGGAGCTCATGCTCAGCAGTTGCATTTACGACCACTCAACCAACGAGCCAGCCATGAATATGAATGAATATTCTCTTCGATTTTTTTTCCAGGCATTGTGCAACTGGCTTTTGGAGTAGTCAAGAATATTGCGATTATATTAATAGTACGGAGTCCTTATATGCATTTTTAACACATGCCTTTTCAATCGTAAACAATATTTGGCATTCATTTTTCACAGTACAGAGAAAATACCAAGTGTTAAGAGTTGTTTATAAATCAGCGTCTAGTGGATTGTTCGTATGAAATGCTATAGATACAAGTTGCAAGTTTATCTTTTATTTATAAGCTGTACACTGGCCCGCTTCCCTCATTTCAATTTTCAAACGTAACTGAAATTCCTCTACTACAATACGTTCACAAACATAGACAATTTGGATCTTGTTGAATCTTCTTTACTAATAAAATTAAATGTCTATGGATCTGTTATTTGATATGAACGACACTTATGACAACTTACAAACGAAAATGATAATATTTTGGATCTAAAAGCCATAAATAATACCCACTGAACATGAAATATTTATGTTTAGTTCTATATCTGCAGATATCTATCAAAGAGTGTACTATAGATATCAACACACAAGAATTAGTTTACATCGCTGATCATTTGCCCGCTGCCGAATGTCGCAGACTCTTTGCATCTTTGTATTTTGAATCGTACGAACTTCCAGACGAATTAGATGAAGCTGTGGAAGAAATACCGACAACTATACCGTGTATAAAGCTGCTGGTAAAGTGGAACAGTGGTGTACAATCATGGGAGGGACAAGGTGAAGCCCATGGTTTTCTTAAACGCAGATTATATCAACTTGACCACAAGAATTTGGCTGACTGGCTAGGGAAGACGGTATTTCACCAGCTTGGTAAACAGTTGAATAAGTCTTTAGAAGAAGAACCGCGTTTGGAAGCTAATCCTGCAACGACACTTAAAGCTTTAAAAGACAGCAGCGATCCAAAATTTACTGGTGAACAATGGTCAAAAATAGATTCAGTATTGAGTTTGTCATTATTTGGTATGGTGTTCATTACACTAGCTGCCTTCTGCCGAATGCTCAAGCTAAGTTTTAGGAGGGCTAAAGTCAGACGTGGCAGCCCCAAGCATGCGGAAGAGCTGATTGACTTACTGAATGCGGGCTCCGTGGAGAGCGATCAGGAAACAGTTTATGAACTCGATATGGAAAATAGGAAACGTTCCCGTGAAGAGGATGTCAAAAAATCAGTTTGTGCAGGGTCGGCAAAACAAGTTATGACTATTGTAACCGGTGGCAGAGTACAATAAAATTATTTGGAATTTCTCAATATTCTGTACTTTTTTTAATCATTTATTAGGCTCTAGTATCTATTGGGCTCGAAGAACATAGTTACCAAAGTGTCGTCCTCGGTACTAAAAGAAGAACTTAATCATGGTAATCTTATTTATTACTAGCTGTGCCCGCGACTTCGCCCGCGTGGAATTTAACAAAAAAGTTTTTATTTTTTATTTTTGTAGATTTTTTAAAGTAGAAGTAGCCTAAGTTACTCCTTATTACATCAGCTATCTGCCAGTGAAAGTCCCGTCAAAATCGGTCCAGCCGTTTCAGAGATTAGCCGGAACAAACAGACAGACAGACAAAAATTGTAAAATTGTTATTTTGGTATTTATATACCGTATATACATTCATATGCATGTACCTAGTAAAAAGCGGCTATTTTAATATTACTAACAGACACTTCAATTTTACGTATTTGTAATAGATTATTAAAAGCCAATTGTGGCCCTCTGCAAGGCAAAAGCCTCCCTTTCTTTTTTCCATTATTTTCTCTCTAGAGCTAAGTCAGCCCGGGCCATTAAGTAGGAGTTCATCTCATCACGCCATCTCCTTCTAGGCCTGCCACGTCGCCGAGTCCTATTGCACGGAACCCAATCCGTAGATCAACGGTAATTCTACATGTACATAACATCACACCTGTAATCACTGAAGGGTTAAAGCACAGGTGTACCTAAGTCCCATGTAATAGGGTGCGAGCCTATAGCCATAAACCAGGCACAAATCTGGACTCCGTGGGTGCTACTGAGAAATTACTGATCGAAAAACCCAATATCGCTTTGCCCGATCCGGGAAGCCAACCCAAGACCTGCTCAGCGTTTGCGACCACAAGACCAACGAGGTATTCAATGGTCTTTTTATGGATGGCATATGGATTTTTTCATTTCAGCCGAAAGACGACCACTACCGGACACAGGCCTCCCCCAAAAAGGGGTTTTTTGTCATAATCGCCACGCTTGGCAGGCGGGTTGGCGATCGCAGTACGGTTGTTGCAAAAGCACAGAGAACGCTGCTGCCCAATCTCTGGCAAGTCCCTTAGTCGCCTCTTACGACACCCACGGGATGAAGATATGGGATGGTGCTATTCTTTACGTCCGACACCATACAGAACAAAGAAAAGACTATTACCACTTCCGCTTCCCTACATCCTCAACATCACAATAACATTACTATACAAAATTATCCATCGCCTATCAATTAACTTTTCCTACGTTAATTCCTTGAATCAAAGCACGGCTACCTGTCGCTAACAAGCCGGTGTGTAGCAAACTATGCGCGCACGCAGGGATCGGCTGTGTCATCGCGCAAGCGCACCGATAAGCCTCATTAGTGACCGTCCTTCTTAACTTCATCAGCTGATACCATTAAACTTGGGATATCGGAGCCAAGTGGGCTGGCTAAATGGCAAACTGAATTCGCTACTCGCATGAAATTAACTGAATTTGTGATGCTAGTAAAATAGAGGTGGTTTGTTAAATACATGGTTATACATAGCGTGCGTATATGATAATACGAGTATGTATGAATTAGATAAGGTGAATGGAGCAACGAGATGAAAGCTGTATGTAAGGATCGTAGCGTTCAAAATTTTGACGGCGCGGTGATTGAGAGATCTACTGCTGCGCTGCGTGTCGCGGGTTCGATCCCCGCACGGAACAAATGTTTGTATGGCCTACTGATAGTTGTTCCGGGACTGGCTGTTTGTGTATGTGTGTTTAAATGTTTGTAAACGCACCCACGATTCAGGAGAAATTTCTAGTGTGGGGCACGTTTTTAGGGTTCCGTACCCAAAGGGTCAAACGGGACCCTATTACTGAGACTTCGCTGTCCGTCCGTCCGTCCGTCTGTCACCAGGCTGTATCTCATGAACCGTGATAGTTGAAATTTTCACAGATTATGTATTTCTGTTGATGCTATAACAGCAAATACTAAAAACAGAATAAAATAATATTTAATGTAGTGAAGAATTTTGAGATATAAGAATAGAAGAAGACCAAAGAAACGATGGATGGACTGTGTGAAGGATGATATGGTAAGAAAGGAGGTGGCTGATGAGATGACAAGTAATAGAGAAGTATAGAAGAAGAAGACATGTTGCGTCGATCCAAAATTAATTAAGATAAGGGTAGGAGAATTATAATAATGGTAATGTAACCTTCATACTTTCGTAAGCATTAATGAAACGTCAAAGATAGGCGCACGATGGGTGCACGGTTCGGGTATAAAAATACCATGGAGTTTCTTACCGGTTTTACTTTTAAAATGTTTGATTTTCTGCTTATGCGAAAAAGGCGTGGTTCTATATTTGTATTTTATGCCGTAAAACAGAGGTGTTATTGTAAATAGGACACGCGTATTGCTCAGCGGCTAATAGAACAGGATTGGTTTAAGGATATCATTTATATATTTAGCAGTAAAATAACAGGTAGTAATAGTAAATCTTATATTTTATGTTGCGAAATAAAGGGTTAAGGTTGCACAAGTCGGCGCGACGGCTCGAACTCGTTGGCAGGCGTGGCTAATATGCATCTTATTTAGTGAGTTTTTGAAGTGAAAACTTCTTTAGCGGCGTTGAGCACTTTTTCTGTAATGGGTATAAAATCTTAAACTCGCCTCAGGTCACGTGTCCTGATCGAAAATTCGTAAGACGAATTGACATTAGGTTGCGAAGGAATTTGAACTTTATGACATCTGTCATTGAGTTTGGTTTTAAAACTGGATAATTATCTTATGCACAAACAAAACCTTCGATTTCTCCAAAGAGGTAAAATTCGTAAAACGTATCGTAATATTTCTGTGTTAAATTTGTTATGTAATGTAAGTTGTCATGTTTGTGTATGATAGCGCAATAAATGAATATTGTATTTTACCACTTAAATGATAGAACTAGATAATTAAAGCAATTCGTTCAAAATTATTTCCTAACCATATCCTTAAATGCACAACGTTACTATTCAAGTTTTCACTTCTGCCGGCACTCCCGGAGTGCAACCCGTTTTTTTTTAATTTATTTAGTATTCATTTATCTAGTTTTTATTTACTTATTTATTAATTTATTTACGTGTTTAGTGAAATATACGACGATTTATAGCGAAAATGAGCGCGTCTAATTTCATAAATTGAGTTTTGGCCGTATAGATATTATAGGAAAACTACTTGATACTCAAAATAAATAATTTGGACTTTTGAATAAATTATCTATCCCTGTACGGTTTCACTTTTTCCATTTTTATACTACATTTGTTATTTATTTACGCCCAAAGATGAGTTAAAATTAGTGTATAAATGCGGAAGTTTCGACGCTCCTAACTTCCAAACCAATTTTTTTTTTTCCAATTCTGCTTCCATACAGGGCTAGATAATGACAAGACCAGTAAAATTTTTAGTTTGGAACCTACACCGTCAAACAGACGAGTAATCACCATACTACGTTTGTATGGAAGAATGACCGACTTGTGTACCCTTAAGGAGCTTTGTTGGGCGTAAAATTTAATTGTGTTTAATAAAATAATGAGAGTAATGCGGTTCCTGGTCTATGATGGCTGTGGGGTGTCTGAGTTTTATGTCACACGTTGGTTTCTAGGATTATTGCCCTAGTTAGCTCATTCTTTTATCTCTACTACGTTTGTTGTAACGCAAGAAGCTGTGATTTTACAATCCAGGTGGCCTACCAACACGAAAGCAGTTGTTATTGTGTGTTGTTATTGTTTTAATCTCATTCCAGAGTGGGAGGGAGATGGCGCTAGATATCCTCTATATAGCTCCGTCTCTTTTAGACGCTTTAAGACGGCATGGTAATCTCCCTGGAGGAGATCGTGGCTAAGTAGTAACAGCCGCACGGGTCGATCTTTAAGGTTAAGCCGTGCTTGCCAAGGTTGTTCCGTGGATGGGTGATCATAATTACATACCGAGTTTCCTCCGTGCCTCGGAAAGCACGTTAAGCCGTTGGTCCCGGCTGTCATTTGTAGATCATTGGCAGTCGTTACGAGTAGTCAGATGTGAAAAGTCTGACATCCAGTCTTACCAGGGGGCAAAATTCTGGTATACTGACAAGCTTAAATAACCAAAAAAATTAGCGTTATTTATGTCTTTTGTTGTCACAAAAGACATAAATAATCAATTTAATTTGTGGTACCTAGTTAATTATTAATTAACGCTGGTTTTTTGGTTATTTAAGTTTGTTAGTATACCAGAATTTACCCCCTGGTAAGACTGGATGTCTGACGAGGTTGTCACCTCGTGTATTTTGTCGAGGATGCAAAATAACACCTTTTATATTTATTACTTTATTTTCAGGCAACAAAGGCTCATAGATACAATACACAAAATGATCTTGTAAGTACACCTTGTATAAGTAAGACGTGAAAGAAAAAACATAGGTAGGAAGGTAAGTATACCAATGCTCGCGTAGGTACTAGCTAAGTAATTTCACACCTATAATTCAATACAATTATTTATTCATATTATACCTAGTACGTCAACGAATGAATAACTAGTTATTAGATATATTTCCAAAGAAACATTCAGTTTGAAATTACTATTATTTAATGCCTCATTATCATCAGAATTGCATTTGTTTCCTTAGTACTGCACTGCGGGACTGTTGCCTGTTTTCCTTAAGATAAGCGACACGTAAACGTGTGCCTAAATATGTTATAATTTTGAAATTTCAACTCTCACTGCAAAGTCGAGCAATGAAAGACCAACTCTATAACTGTGCTTATATTTAGGCATTATTTTAAGCGTTACTGAAAGTAGGCATAAGACTTTGTATTAAATTATTTGTGTTAAATACTGAGCATAAACCGTCAAAATAAAGTAAGTTATAGCAAACTGTCAGGTGAAACGGTAACATTTTATTTTTAGTAACTTAATTTACTTTAGCCTCGAGCGAGGCTAAGTTGGTACAGATAAAACGTTTTAAGCGTGAAACGGTTTTAGTATTTATTTCTAGTACTAAGTCAATTGCTATTACAATTCTGTCAAACAACTCGTGGATATTATATTTTGAATAATTTCGCCAGATTGTCGTAAGGCCTTAATAGAGTTGTCGAAGTAAATGAATTTACGGGAAAGTACAACGCAAAGAAGAAACGTATTTCAAGAAAACACGCAAACTGTTGTCGTATTTGACCCAAAGGTTGACTGGTAGAGAATGCCTTGTGGCATTAAGTCCGCCTATGTGCCACTATTGTACATGAAGTTTAAATAAATAAATAAAATACTGAATGCAGTATCATTGAATGACTTCCTCATGGTGGCTATTTATTTGCTACTTAAAATTGAGTAAAATTTTTGTAGATCTACAGGACTATCAGTCTTAGGTCTCTGATATCAAGATATTTTAGTTGTTAAAACCCTCGTCTTCAGCATGTCACTCGGAATAAACACAACAGAATTTTAATTTTGCAGACCCAAAACTTCACCACTTACTTAAAATTCTTAAGGTTCATGTTATGTGACATGGTTTCTAAAAACGTAAAAAAAATACACAAGGAATTTATTACGATGAGTTTATACGTAGAAGTAACAAATGCTTTTTCTCACATAATCCAACCACCAAAGCATGAAAAATAAACAGAGGATCCCTTCCCTACGTCTTCATTACCATACGACCACACAAACTTACAACGCTCGCAGTAGGCGTGACTTTCATACTATTTTCTAAATAATCTGCTGGCACAGAATAAATAGAGACAGAAGGGTCAGCTGTTAACATCGAGCAAAAACACATGCACACATAGACACGCTTTTTTTATTTTTTAAAAAACGTTGCCCCACACTAGGGATTTCTCCTGTATCGTGGGTGCGTTTACAAACATTTAAACTGACATACACAAACAGCCAGACCCGGAACAACTATCTGTAGGCCATACAAATATTTGCTCCGTGCGGGGATCGAACCCGCGACACGCAGCTCAGCAGTCGATCGCTCAACCACTGCGCCAACCGTGTCGTCGAATGTACAGACATTGCAAGCGCACTGGCGTCTGGCTTTAGTTTTAGATCGCTGTACGTATGCTTCTATCCAGTGTTTGAAATTAAATTGTAATTTAATTTATTTTTGTTTGTAATTTAATTTCCAAACATGTAGAAACTTGTGTCTATAATTATTTATTATCCACTAATAAAATCAGTCAGTCATCAATTTGCGGTACAATTTCGAATATTCTGGTGACTTTTTCGACATATTTGGTCAACGTCACGCGGTCTAGGAAGAAGAAGTAGATGCTAAAATCAACTTAATCAACACTTCTATAAAGTTGACACTTCTCTAAATAAAAAAAGCAATTTTCAAAAGAACGATTTGAAAATAGAATATCAAGAATGTATGCCTGCATCTGTTTTCGTTACATCCCCGTCGGATGGTCCCGGCCTTCTGTTCCCACCTACTCTATGGTGTCGTATAATATACGTCTATAGTCGAATGCCTACAGGCGTGCCGCCTTGCTGAATAATCATTAATTCGTGTAATATAACATAATGCTCGGGTCGCGATTGGTGGACAGCTAAATTAATGTGCTTAGGGAAAGTTGCACTGAATGTTTGTTTTATCGATGCTGTAATTCGATCTTTGTAGGTATTGGTGTAACTGTGTTTATTTTATTCAGGAGTGATTAGCATACCATGGCTGCTGAAGCTAGAGTCTTGCCTTAGGGTCGGACTCCACCGATGCTGAGACGAGGCGATAGGAAAGGAGATTATGTTGTAAGAATCGTAATACTAAAGTGTAGTTTGACAAGGACTCAATTTCAAATTCTTAATTCAAATAAGAGTGGCAGCCTATAAAAAAAACTTACTTTCCTTATCTCTAAGTTACTTTTTATCACGGTTTTGATCGATCGGTCACTCAAAAAAATAGTTATATAGATATGTAAGCAAAAATGCACCAGGAACTAGGTACAAATGAAGTCTATTATGCTAATAAATAAACACGACAAGATACTTCTCTATATTCAGAAATGTATTTACATACCTTTCTAGCAGCAGTAAAAGGTGCTGTATTTATCGGAAATAGTTGAAGGCTTGTTCATAATCTTTCGACTAAATAATACAACACCGCCGCATATTTTAATGATATTCATCAAGTATGGAATTACTTGTACACTCCTTCATTCATTGGATGCTGGATGGCCTTTTCGTTTGAACAGATGTTAGTCATCTTTGAGACATCACTAGTCTGTACGTGTTGTAAGGTTGTGCCCAAACATAGTAGGACATTATTGTTATTGTAGCGTTTAGTTCCTCGATTTGTATTGATTGGAATTGATAGTTAGCCAAGTTAGTTTGAGAGCAGCGGTGGCCCAGTGGTGGCTGCCCCGACTTAAGAGTAGTATGTCGTGGATTTCCAGGCAGACGCATTACTTTGTGTAATTTATTTCTTCACCGCTGCTCTCAAAAACGGTGAAGGAAAACATCGTGAGGAAACCGGCATGTCCTAGAACTAAAAATTCGAAGTCATGTGACATCTACCAACCCGTAGAGGGTCCGTGTGGTCGTGTTACAGCTCACTCCCTCTCATAGAGAGGAGGCCTGTGTCCCAGCAGTGGGAACATTATAGGCTTATAATGATAATAATGAAAAAAAAAGTTATTTTAACGAATTTTATTAGACGAAGTGGCATGATGATGACATATGGGACACTTAATATCATGTTCTGCTGTCTGCACATGAATAGAACTATTGGACGTTACTGAAGATGACAAACGCTTAGCCAGATTCTAGGCTGAGTTTATTAAGAGATGTTTTAGATGCCATTAAGCCGTTGGTCCCAGCTGTCATTTTTAGATCTTTGGCAGTCGTTAAGAGTAGTCAGAAGCCAAAAGTCTGACATCCAGTCTTACCAAGGGGTATCGTATTACCCAGTTACTGGGTTGTGGAGGTCAGATAGGCAGACGCTTCATGTAAAATACTGGTACTCAGCTGCATCCGGTTAGACTGGAAGCCGACCCCAAGATAGTTTGGGAAAAGGCTAGGCAGATGAGGATGCCATTGGCATACTAAGAAGTATAAGCAGTAGCAGACGTACCTATACATCCAAACAACATCTATAAGCAATCGTAGATAGAAATTGTTGTTTTAGTATTATGCCCCATGATAAGTATGCCTTTCGACTAGATCTTTATTACAAGATAATGGTTTCTTGTAATTAAACAAGCATTTTCGTAACCTTCACGGGTTTTTTACGGAAAACCCCGAGAAGCTTAGGAAAATGCTTGTTTTCTTTAGGTAGTAGTACGCCGGAAGGGGTCCGAGAGGGCCGATGCCTGCCAGGGCTGCGGGACTGTTCGAAAGAGATACCGTGGCCCTGGAACACAAAGGGCTAAGAAGGAACATCACACAAGGATGGGTTTTAGTCAGTACAAGTCTGACACTCCCTTCCATTTCACACAGAGCGGGAGGGGTCATTTGATAATTACCCAAGCGTAAAAAAAGGCTCAATTATGGCATAATCAATCATTAATTTAGCGTTACATGAATTTAAAACATCCTACTGTTTTTATCAATCGTTTGAAAGTGGCTGAGACAAAATGAAGTTTAAAACAGCATCATTCATCATTTCACCCAAAAGACGTCCAAGACTGGACATAGCCCCCCCCCCCAAGAAGGGGGGGTTTTGCCATAATCGACACGCTTGGCAGGCGGGTTGGCGATCGCAGTACGGTTTCATTTGGTCATTGGATGATATCCCACCCGAAAAAAAAAGTTAGTACGACATACCTATACAATCTCTAATACTGCACCTAATAAGGTACTAGTAAATAACAATACTTTACAGTCGTGTGGAAAGTAACACCCAGCCCAATACAGGTGATAAATACAGGTAATTGGCTATTTTTGCACAATACAAAAACGTGTCAACAATACAACAGCCAATTTAAATAAATACTCTAGAATTTAAATAGATCTAGATTAATCTACAATAGGTCCTAGATCAGACAAGGTACAGGGTGCCTAGACAGTTGAAGTGGATAAACTGTTATCCAACAATATTTGATATTATGTCTCAATCTGATAGTTATACAAAGCTGAACTAACTATAAATAGTTAGTACTTTCTATAACCTCATCTGAAATTATGTCACACAGAAGTATGCTTCTGTGTGACATAACTTCAGATGAGGTTATGTAGTTACATGTTCACTCATACTATATTTGTATGAGTGGACATGCAACTGAGAAAGTGTGTATGTGTAATAGAGAGAGCAAAGAGGCTGATTGACGACGTAAGCTTCACAGCTTGGCTCATCGCCGCAAGGTTGCCTGCTTGTCGGTTTTCTACAGGCTGTACTTCGGTAAGTGCGCCCAAGAACTCCGCGACCTCATCCCACCGGCCCCCTTCTACCATCCGACATCTAGACGTACACCAAGTTACCATCCCTACCTTATTGCTACTCCACTAATTCGAACTAAGCGTTTTCAAACGTCTTTCTTAATGCGCACAGCAATCGCAAAAAATAACTTATTATTACTCGGGCTATTGTTTCAGCAACAATGACTGTGTCAAGCTCAGGTGGATTGCAATAGAATCATCATATTCCAGCCCATGTTTCTTGGGGTTGGCGTTTTTTCCTTCCATTCTCCCCCGTCAATCGTCACGCTATTTATTTATCTTTTTTCATTCATATCATTCCTCACACAATGTATCCATCTTTTCTTTGGTTTTCCTCTCCGTGTCCAGCCATTAGCATTTATATTCATCACTCTTACTACCACGGCAGAGGACTCCCTTTCATCTTTTCTGTAACAGGTGCCACTTTTAAATTTTTGCCTATGAGATGAAATGGATTCAGTAAGAAATGAGTCCTTACTTTATCCATTTTGCACAAAGAACAGAATTATTAGCACATCCTATCCACCTTTGTTTGACTGGGACAGAAAACCTAAGGTATTAATTTCGCTTTTGTAAATTTCGAATCATTAAAATTGAAAACAATAAACCCACATATTTTACTTGGTTTTTGACTTAGACTTAGGTAATATTGTGGCCACCTCTACAAAACCAGACAGCTTACCCAATGAATTTCAACCCAGCTGATCATATTACGCATGCAAATGCACAATTTCCCATGATAAATGCACAATAACTAGCAAATCAAACACCCGACACTGCAACAAACTTACAAATGGTCCCAGACACGTGCGGGGCCATATTAATTTCCAACACGGTACGCACAGATAGTTCTCATTTGTTATTTTCAAGTGTTTTACTTCTATAAGATATCTGGCCACTTAGCTAGTGGGTGTTGGGATTAGAATAATCTTTATTTATTGCTGTACCCTTATTTCTGAGTTAGTTAATGTATTGGCAGTTAGGTGAGTTGTTTGGAAATTAGTTATGAGTTGTGTTGGAGAATTATGTTTGTGACGGAATTTTCTGGATTGATTGGGGTGTTGCGTAGTTTATGTTACAGTTGTCATTAGTGTTAGACATAGTTATTAGGTTTATTTATGGTTTTTGTAA
The DNA here is from genome assembly GCA_949152445.1 of Cerastis rubricosa. NCBI lineage: Eukaryota > Metazoa > Arthropoda > Insecta > Lepidoptera > Noctuidae > Cerastis > Cerastis rubricosa. The sequence continues at coordinate 11,753,283 of OX424547.1, forward strand.
GCCGTTGAAGATATTAAATACAAGAAGTTATTTAAATTTAAAATTTAGTTCATCATCGTTTTCCACAGCCCGAGTTCACCCACTGTTGGGTATAGGTCTCTCTTTGCTTTTACAATACTATATCCTTTATTTCAGGCAACTAAGGCCCTTAAATCAAAAACACATATATAACTATAAAGTAATAAATACTTTATACAAAAATAACTTAAGTACTACTGCACACGAAGTGACAGCGTCGTATCACGCTTCGAGATGTCACGTAGCTGGCCGCGGAAATGCCAATGCACACCTTTCGGCCAAAGTTCTTCCTTGAGGAACGTCACCAAATGGTAAGTTGGAACTCGCACTACAATAAACTTGAAATTAGTGTCATGGCGGGCCTCCAGCTTTTACCAAGCTCCATATTCTTGTGCCAACCTGATCCAGGATATTCCCGCGATGGCAACAATGTCGTCTGCCCATCTCGCTGCAGGACGATTTAGTTACTATGTATTATATTAGTTAACGGTTTCCGTAAGGTAGATTCTTGGTCAATATTGTTGCAAATTCTTCTGTATGATCATGGCAAGAATGGACCGGAATTGTCAAGTTTAAAGTCGTATCGGTATGGTGTCGGACGTAAAGAATAGCACCATCCCATCCCGTGTGTGTCGTAAGAGGTGACTAAGGGATTTGCCAGAGAATGGGTAGCAGCGTTCTCTGTGCTTTTGTAACAACCGTACTGCGATCGCCAACCCGCTTGCCAAGCGTGGTGATTATGGCAAACCCCCCCAAAATGTCAATGTGGCGACACTTGGGGGAGGCCTATGTCCAGCAGTGGACGTCGTTTGGGCTGAAATGATGATGATGTTGAAAGTCGTATCAGTGTAACGAAGAAGAAACAGAGCCTAGACTAGACAGGCGTCTCAAAATAACACAAAATCTAATCTTGATCTCATGACTCATCTAGATCTACATACGTTACCTGGGAGTATAACTTCCACCCATTTCTCAAACTAAGGACACATAAATCCTTCCAAATTGGCAATAGAATAGTTATAAAAAAAAACTACCTAACTAGCAACAAACACGACTTCCGTTCTTACCGGAACTTGGGGCTCTTCAAAAGATTCGGCGGTTTTCTCACGATATGTACCGCGAGTGTTAACTACGTTCTAATAAAGTTTAGTTCGTTATAAGCTCATCTTGATAAGACTGATTACCACTGATCACATTGGTTTATGACCACAATATAATTACTTTGAAAGCAGGCTACTCACCGCTTTGATTTAAGCAGGTATAAATGGATCTAATTAATTTTATATAAAAACTGATCGTGATGTGGTTATGAGATGAATTTATTAATTTATTTTAGTATCTAGTTTGGGTTTCGCTTCTTGTTAATAGTGCTTAGGTTTTTAAGATTAATAAAATGTGAGAGTCATGCCATATTGAATTGAGAGAGAGTGCATGAGTGGTGAATTCATCTTTTAAACTAATGATGATTGGGCTCTGTGAAAGATAAGTTGGCTAGAAAGAGGGTGACTGTCGAAATGACGAGTAATAGAAAAGTATAGGAGAGAGGAAGACAATGCAACATTGCACTGACTGCGAATAAATCTAAACTAATATTATAAAGACGAAAGATTTGCTTGTTTGTTTGCATTTAATAGGCTCTATAGGCTGAAACGATTTAAAAAAATATTTCATGCTAGGCAGCACCTTGTGTGATGTAGGCGTCACTGGGGTACGGGCGGTACGGGAGGGGATTCCCCTCAAACTATTTAACTTTTAGTAACCTGACGCAAATAGAAGGGTTTATGTGTGTGTAATATAATTTTTAATTTTGAAATTATTGTTAAATACCCATGCGAAGCCGGGGTGGGCTGCTGTTAGGATATATAAAGAAAAAGACCATTATAACCACGCGGGTATAACGATCTTTTACAGCACCATCACACCATCATCATTCACCTATCCTTATCCCAATTTATTTGAGGTACACCTAGCATGTCTTCTTCTTCCATACTTCTCTATTACTTGTCATCTCATGAGACACCTCTTTTCTACCTTGTCTTAAAGTTAAACTTAAGGTGAATATTAATATGGATAGAAAATTTATTGCAGTCAAATATCACAACGAATAAACTGATGTATGTACATATATTTCACCGATTGCTGACCAGCCTGAAAATTGACTTGTTTTCATGGCAAATAATACCGAAGAAATTAAGACGTGTCAGGAGTAGGATGTAGTTTACGTCTAAGATAATAAAACATGCTAGGTTTAACTTTAAGAGAAGTTACTGCCCTCTCTCATCATCATCATCATTTCAGCCGAAAGACGTCCACTGCTGGACATAGGCCTCCCCCAAGGTTCGCCACATTGACATTTTGGGGGGTTTTGCCATAATCGCCACGCTTGGCAGGCGGGTTGGCGATCGCAGTACGGTTGTCACAAAAGCACAGAGAACGCTGCTGCCCGTTCTCTGGTAAGTCCCTTAGTCGCCTCTTACGACACCCACGGGATGATATGGGATGGTGCTATTCTTTACGTCCGACACCATACAGAGCTGAGACTGCCCTCTCTATTATTGGAAAATTAATAATGATTGCATTAAGGAAGGACTGTGGGTAGGTGTACTGTGATAACCGATTGCAGTAGTCCTACACATTTACGCTGTCTACTTCTATGTTTCAAAGCCAAAGTTTTATGTTTCTCTTAGGATTTAGTGCTCGATGTTATATTTTTCTTAAAAAAGCACGTTAAGCACTTAGACAGGATCTCATTTGTAGATCTTTGACATTCTTTACAGGTATTCAGTGACCCGAAAGTCTTAACAAGGGTTTTCGTATTACCCAGTATAACTGGACTGTGGAAGTCAGATAAGCAGTCGCTCTATGTAAAAAAAACCTGGCCCCGTTAAATATTTATCTTATTCTGTTTTTAGTGTTTTTTTATAGTAGCAACAGAAATACATAATCTGTAGAAATTTCAACTGGCTAACTATCACGGTTCATGAGATACAGCCTGGTGACAGACGGACGGACGGACGGACGGAAGGACAGCGAAGTCTCAGTAGGGTCCTCTTTACCCTTTGGGTACGGGACCATGGAAACTAGTATTTAGCCGTTCTCGGTTGGACTCGAAGCCGACCCCAACATACTCGGGAAAAGTCTAGACAGATGATGTGAAGACGATGTTATATTTTTATCAATTTTAAGTTTAAGGCTCATTACTGTCAAAAATGAATCAATTAATTTAGCTTTAGATGAATTTAAAACATCTTTTTGTTTTTATCCATTCGTTTGAAAGTGACTGAGATAAAATGAAGTTTAAAACATATTTAGTGCGAATTTCACCAAGAAGTCTGAACGCAATCAGCACTTAACGTTAACCAAGAACTGTCATCATCATTGGTATTGAATGTTGACAGTCTAGCACTTGTTGAACGCGGTTCAGATGTTCTGATCCCGCTCAAAATCATAAGTGAAATTCACTATCGCTTAGATTAATGATGCAAGTGAGTCTCCAGTCTTCGAGTAAATCTATTAAAAACATTTTCGCACAGTTTCCGGCGTTTAAGATGCAATAATGATGAAGATAAACAACTTTAGCGTTACAAACCAATGAATATCAGTAAAATATTGAGTTATTAATTCGAAATAATCTTAAAATATTTGTATAACGGCCAATATCTAAATAACCTGACATCATACCAACCCGTACAAAAAAGTCATTCTAAATCCGAAGAAATAAGGTCTAATTTGCATAAACCAAGAAAAGGTAAGCTTTCATGCGCGTGAGCATTCAATTACTTGTAATAACGCGAGTGTATCGAAGCCTATCAATTTGTCAGTCTGTCCGTAACCTCTTTATATGTACATTTTATATTCACTTAAAGATTTTGAAAGTAAACTTGTTAATTATGCTCTCATCGATTTCGTGTATAATATTTTATGGTCTGGTTCGAGTGTAGGCGATATAATCGCTTTATAGTTGAGCTGTTTAATTTGTTGTGCTTAGTATTTTATTGGCAGAGCCAAAATAGTTTTAATCAAAAGAATGTTTGTTCTTTCTGTTACTTAAATTAAGTGGAGTAAGTTACTTTCAATTCTCACGATGAATCATATAGGAAGTGGTAAATTAATCAAAACATTCAGTCATAAATGATTGGTTTTGATACATAGGATCTTTTTGAGGTATTAAAAGGCTTCCTGCTCTTGTTACATAATACTTGGGGTCGACAACCCGTTTTCTTCTTGGATTCTGTTAGCCTGCCAAACTCCTGACATCATCATCATCAGCCTATAATGTTTCCATTGCTGGGACCCAGAACTCCTCTCAATGAGAGGGAGTGGGCTTTAATCTTAGGCGCCCAGTGCGGATTGTTAGATGTCACATGTCTTCGAATTTTAAGTTCTGGGACATGCCGTCTACAGTAATAAGTCCCGGCTCAATCATACATATGTAAATACACTCGCAACTCTTTTCAATGGTGGTAGGCAGACAGTCCACTATCTGGGGGCACGGTAGCGCCCCCGCCAAGACGAGCCAAGCGAAGCGCAAGGGCACTACCTACCTTTTCTCGAAGTGTTTCGCCGTTTTTTTGAACCCTCATAGAGTTGGTTTCCAATGTACCAGATAGTTCATTTTCTCAGGATATGATGTCAATAATAGAGTAATTAAACATACAAAGTCTAAAATAATAATAAATAATTGAATAGCTCTAATACTTTAGATTTTATTGTCCATTTATTCTCCTTTTACTTTGTCCACGTTCATACATTTGGTTACGAGTACTAAGCTCCTGACCTTTATGAAGAAAATTACGTATAAGGTCAGTGTATTTCAGATCAATTCAGGACACCAATAACGCTTACAGTGGGACCTAGCCTCCCAGATCCGACCTAGCGCTGTTTTGACTGACGTTACAATTTTAATACGATAACTGATTGAAACGAATTCTCTTATAATACTGAAGATTAAAGGTGTGTTAATTAATATTTCAACACTCAATTTACTTTTTGGTAAGCATCTCTGTCAAGTTTCAAAGTTCACGGGAGTAAAAAACTATTTCCTAAATAGAATTGGTCATGGTTCCAAGAGTCGTACGAGTCAATTAACTTTATGTCAAGAATATTACTATTATGTTGTTAAAAATGGGAATAATTTCTGTTTTTTTTACAGACACAGCCAACGCAGAAGTGAATGTGTGTATGCTCATGTGATGGTGTGAAAACAAATACTATAGCACAATTCAAAAAACAATTAAACGCAGAATAAACTGTAGCGACTATCAGAAAAGCATCGAGGCAATGCAGCTTGACGAATCCCGGACAAGCGGTACGCGTATCTTGGGTCGATCTTAAAACTAAGTACACATTACACTTACTTTCTGATCCCCAAATCGCATCTGTCGCCTAGCGTTCCTAGCAACGTTCATGCGACAGAGGAACACTCGGTCTTCGCCGTCGGTTGGCGCTCGGGAGAGCTCGGTCCTGACCGCCTGCTGGTCTTGTTTGTCTATGACGTCGTACACGCTGTCGCCGTGGATTAGGAGGTCCTCCTGTGGAAGAATGGGCCAAGTATTAGTTGAAACATTAATTACTAAACATGTGATAGTCGCTACCGAAGGTACCTTATTCGTAGCCAACGTTTTAGTCCCAGGTGATGGTGCCGAGTTTATTCATACTTTTTTGAGAAAATGAGCTACAGCAATAGTCTGAGCAGTATTATTTAATGTTGCTTTTTCCAGTTACGTAAACGCTACCAAATCTGTAACTATGTTAAGATTCAGTCTGTTTAGAATTCCTTCTCATTTTGAGATCGATTTACTTGGGTAGGTGGGAATTTGTTCAGTTTGATCAAATAATTTAAAAAATATTGAATTATAATATAAACAAATTCAGCAACAAGCGCGTCTTGTGAAAATCAAGTGTTTCTTCGACTTTATTCATAACTTGATAAGTATATGACGACACGGTTGGCGCAGTGGTTGAGCGATTGACTGGTGCGCTGTGTGTCGCGGGTTCGATCCTCGCACGGAGCAAATATTTGTATGGCCTACAGATAGTTGTTCCGGGTCTGGCTGTTTGTGTATGTTAGTTTAAATGTTTGTAAACGCACCCACGATACAGGAGAAATTCCTAGTGTGGGGCAACATTAAAAAAAAAGATCTAATTCAGTTCTTGAAAATCTAAAAAGCATTATTTTCATCCCATCGTTTTATGAATCTTGATAATTCCACACTTCCCGTTTCTGGATCCAACAGACATTAAAACAACACTGAACCGTACACTCATTCATCAACAAAATAATTCTAGACGTAGGAAACGCAGTAAGGTGGCGGTGCGATTAAAATAATACAACCTGCGGTTTGTGCACTGATGAAAATGTCGAGCCAATCTCGGTAAGTATACGCCTCTTTAAAAATAAAAGCGTTTGCTTTAACTCTGCGGCGACGGAACTGATGGTGATGGTTCCGCAATTAGCATTCCGCGTACGCTGGGCCTTTCTTTTGTTGCTATTGTTTAGGTTAGTGTTGGTGCTTAGATTTTGATTTGATTAACCCTCGGTTTCATAACATAACCAGAAGTCGGAATCAGGCAGAGTTATTTGTGTCATCATCATCATCATTTCAGCGCAAAAGACGTCCACTGCTGGACATAGGCCTCCCCCAAGTGACGCCATATTGACATTTTGGGGGGTTTTGCCGTAATCGCCACGCTTGGCAGGCGGGTTGGCGATCGCAGTACGGTTGTTACAAAAGCACAGATAACGCTGCTGCCCATTCTCTGGCAAATCCCTTAGTCGCCTCTTACGACACCCACGGGAAGATATGGGATGGTGCTATTCTTTACGTCCGACACCATACAGTTATTTGTGTACTTACCCTGATTTCATACAGCGAAAGAATAAAGTGGATAATGCCTCAAATCCGAGACTAATTTTAAAGAGCAGAAAAATCCCGTGATTTATTAAATAAAAAAGTTATTTACTTTTACACAATTTAAACCATCTGACATCGGAATGTCCAAAGTTGCAAAATTCCAAGGAAAGGAAGCACGCAAGGGAAGATCCATATTAATATCATCATTTCGATGCAAGTATAAAAATAACTCTACCTAATTCCGACCTCTGAACATAACATCATGCTTGTTATCCTTGACGCGTTAGGCAGAGGTGTACTTAATAGTACACCCCCATTTCGCCAGCTTTATTTAAGTTCATATAAAAATTTATAACTTCCCTTGCAGCACATCTTTCTGGTGGTAGGTTGGTATTTGTTGATTGAATGTCATGCTAATTTACTACTGCTACTGCCAATCAAATTACTTGCTTGATTTTATTTCCAGGTTATTTATTTTCTTTTGTGCCGACGGTTTGATAACGTCGATCAAATAAAAAGGTTTAACTAATTTATTAAATGGTTCTCAACGAAATTAAGTCATAGTAAAAGATAATAGAGTAGATAAACCCTTGAAAGACAAGACGTCTTCAGATATCTAAATTCTAACACCACATCATCATCTGCCTAGCCTTTTCCCAAACTCGGGGTCGGCTTCCAGTCTAACCAGATGCAGCTGAGTACCAGTATTTTACATGAAGCGACTGCCTATCTGACCTCCACAACCCAGTAACTGGTAATACGATACTCCTTGGCAAGACTGGATGTCAGACTTTTGGCTTCTGACTACTCGTAACGACTGTCAAAGATCTACAAATGGCAGCCGGTACCAACGACTTAACGTGCTTCCAAGGCACGGAGGAAACTCGGTGTGTAATTATGGACACCCATCCACGGAACAACATCAGCAAGTACAGCTTAACCTTAGAGATCGACCCGTGCGGCTGTTATTATTTAGCCACGAGTTCCTAAAATAGCAAATTTACAAAAAAAGCTGCATTATTATGCCTTGGTAAAGATACCATACTATTTTATAATTTGTGGTCACTTCAAATTAGATAAGGATGTTGCTTGTTTCTGATAGGTTGAAATAACGTCTTCTGATTATCTAGCAAACGGCATCAAAATGCACAAAACCGGCAAAAATAGACTTACTTTACGTGGTGTTAGAACTTCAACCACGCTAAAGCGCTATATTTAAAGCGTTAAATAAAACTGTTATTAAAGAAAATACAGGTTTATCTAGTTCAGGATAAAATTTATAACCAACAATTATTATTTTATAGGTAACTTCCTAAGTGCTAGCATACGACCTCAGGGTACACGGGGTCAATAAAATTGTAGACTGGTACATAATTCTCTCGTCTCTGTATACACAAATTTCAATTAACCTAGGTCCGCTTTAATAACTTTAATTAAATCATATTTCTCGAGTAAAGTAAAGCACAACAAAATTTTCTCTAGATTACAGTGCTGCGTTTGTCGTAGGGTTGGCAGGAGATAATTTATGTTCATTGTGATATTTTTTTTTAGAAGTTTTTATAATAGGTCTTTACCTATGAAATTGCCGTATTGCAGTACAGACTTTTTCAAACAAAAAAAAGTTTTGATTGGCTATGAGTTCTAAATTCAAATTAATTTTGTTTTAAAAATATGACATTCTATTTACAAAATCAGTCTTTTGTTTATTGATTAGCGTTGTATTTTCATTACATTTCAACATTTTTCCTCATAATGGATACTTTGAAATTTCGTGTAATTATGGAATATGAGTTCCGTCGTGGCACCAACGCGGCACAAACGACCCGTAACATCAACGACGTTTACGGAGAGAACTGTACAAACGAACGCACAACCCGTTATTGGTTTGCTCGGTTCCGTTCTGGGAATTTTCGTTTTCGTCTCTAAGCTGCATGAGTTGGGTTTGGAAGCTCTCCCTCATCCGCCATACTCACCAGATCTTGCGCCTTCCGACTATTACTTTTTCCAAAATTTGGACAACTTTTTAGCGGGAAAAAAATTCAATTCCCGAGAGGCAGTACAAAACGCCTTTGAAGAGTTTGTTGTCTCCCGTCCAGCTGATTTTTTCAAGAAGGGCATCCATAAACTGCCACAGCGTTGGCAAAGATGCATTGATTGCAGGGGTGATTACTTTGAATAAAAGAAATAAATAAGTTCGAAAAAAAAATACTTTAACTTTTTTCAAACAAAACGGCAATTTCATAGGTAAAGACCTAATATTATTAATTTTTAACTTTTGTTTTTTTTTTTATATCTATATACTTCATTCGGTGAAGAATGATACGGCATGAAAGGATATGTCTCAAGGATATGACGAGTATTAGAGTATGGCAAGACATGTTACGCCGACTCCAAATGAATTGGGATAAGGGCAAGAGAATGATGATGATGAATTCATTTCGTCTTCCTACCCTTGTCCCATTATATTTGGGGTCGGTGCAACACGTCTCTTTCCTCCATTGCCCTCTGTCATTCGTCATGCTATAATTGACTCCTTTTTCCTTCATATCATTTTTTACACAATCCATCCATCTTTTCTTTAATTTTCCTCTCTCTCCCCATCCACCCACATTTATATTCATCACTCTTTTAGTCACATGTGCCCCATACCTCCTCATCACATGTCCATACCAAGACAGACGACTCCCTTTCATGAATTTATTTCGTAATAATATAAATTAAAATACGACCGTTTCGTACATTTCTTGCAACTAAAATATTAACAATTCTTTATGACAGCCAGTTAAGAGTTTTAATCAGTACCTATACAATATGCAGAAATCGCAACTTTTGAAACTCATAACGGGGTTTGCGGCAGTATCTCGTAAACTTTTCAACAAAGAACTCTATGGCAGCTGGACGAAAGTAACAAATACTTAACAATGTCTACACAGAATAGAAGAATATTTTTTATAGTTTTCCAACTTAACCTAATAAATATTTCCTCCATAACCGTAGTACCCCAAAGGAACAAGATCGTTTTTCGCGCTAAAGTCACCCATTGATTAATTTCTACGTGTAAATATGTAATTTGTAAATAATAACGGTCGGGTTACCAAGCTAATGTCATATATACAGATTTTAGTAAGGCATTCGATAGTCTCACATAACATACTGATTAAAAAATTGCAAGCGTACGGTATCACTGGATCATTGCTTTCATGGTTGAGTTCGTATCTTGTGGATCGGTCTTTCTTTGTAGTGGTGAACGGATTTCAATCTACTTCGCGTTATATCTCATCTGGCGTGCCACAAGGATCTCATTTGGGTCCAGTTCTATTTAATTACTTTATCAATGATATTCCTTACTGTTTTCTACATTCAAATCTCTTTATGTACGCCGATGATTTAAAATTTGTTAAAATTGTAAAAAATAAAGACGATGCCTATGAATTACAGAGGGATCTAGACAGGCTTGTTCAATGGTATGATAACAATGCAATGCACCTTAATGCACGAAAATGCTATCATGTAAAATTTTCTAGAAAGCATACTTTAGTAGAACATAGCTATTATATTAAAGGTAATAAAGTTGGTGAACTGGAAGCAATAAGGGACCTTGGCGTTACATTTGACAGGAAATTAACTTTTATTCCACACTTAGACAGTATTATAAAAAAGTCTTCTAGAATGCTGGGTTTTGTCTTAAGAAATACGAAACAGTTTAGAAGTTGTAAGACAAAAATAATGCTTTACAATTGCTTGGTTCGAAGCGTGTTGGAATATTGTAGCGTGGTTTGGCGTCCGCACTATGCTGCACATTCGTTGCGTCTAGAACGTGTTCAAAAGCGTTTTCTGTGGCATCTGGCGTTTTCTAGGGGCATAGCTAAGCAAATACGTTCTTATAACAATAGATTGAGACATTTCAAAATGATTTCCCTGGACAAGCGCCGTCGTCTAAATGATGCGACGTTTGTGTGCAAAGTTATGGCTCACAAGATTGACTGTCCACAAATACTGAGCACTTTTAATTTCCGTGCACCTTCAAGAATTCCTCGCAGCCAGATAACACCACTGCGTCCACCGCAAAGAAGAACGGTTTTAGGCTCCAATTCTCCTTACGCGAGATTTTGCAAGGAGGTTAATGGGTGTAGCGACATAATTGATCTGCACTTTGACTCTTTAAGCCAATTAAAAACCAATATTTATAAATATCATCTCGATTTGGATTAGACATTTATGAAGTCGCGTATTTTCAATAATAGTTTTAGATTAGTTTAGTTAAGTTTGCTTTTTTATTTTATTTTATTTTTTCCTCATAATTATACAACTTATCCTTAAAGCATGCGGAGTTTACCTATAAGTGATTGTTACACTATTGTACTCTATTTTATTGGATGTTACCTTTAGCATAGTACCAGTGTAAACAATTGTTGGTGAACCAATAAATAAATAAATAAATAAATAAATAAATAACAAGTATTCCATCTAAACACCCCGGTGCACCCCTGACATCTGACGTCCCGGCGCGTCACTTAGCCCCGCCCACCTGTCGCGAACCCTCCACGTTAAGACATAATAGTGCGCGCGCGCTCCACCGCCCACGCGCAGGCGCCTGCGTCTGCGCCGGCCGCCGCGCTCTGCCCGTGGGGGGCGTCCATGTGAACCGGCGAAAACGTTGGCGTATGGCTATGAAGAGATCAGGGCTTGGAAATAACAGAATAGAAGGGAGTAGAACAAAGTTTTATACAAGGTGGAGCGGGAAGATCGACATTCCTTTAAATCACGAAGAGTGTCATGTTGTTTACCCGTATACAAAAAATCAATCAAAACCAATGAATACTTTAGCCACAGGAAACTTTTTTCATTTTCTTATTTTTCAACATGATGTAGATCTGAGTCCGTAATAATAGTTAAACATTGTAAGGTCAAGAACCTGTGCAAAACGGTTTCCTGTGGCTAAAGTATTCATTGGATTTGATTGATTTTTTCGGGTAAAGAAAATGACACTCTCTACGCGATTTAGAGGAATGTCGATCGTCCCGCTCCACCTTGTATGTGGTGCGGTGGTCACTGAATACTTAGTTTCAATTAACTGTTACAATGTTGACTGTTTCGTTGGTCTAGTGGTCAAGCGCGACTGCTGAGGTACTGGGTTCAATTCTCTGGTCGGGCAAAGTGGTATTGGGTTTTGTCACCAGGGTTTTCTTGCTGTCACGGAGTCTAGGTCTGTGCCCTGTAGATAGCAATAGGCTCGCCCCCCTATTACTGACTTTGACATAACTGTCGAAATGTGGCTGTACTATTAGGTCACACCTCTGCCTAACCCTTCGGGGAATAGCGTGATGTTATGATACAAGTCCACAATGGTACAAGCCATTGTGGAATGTGGAAAACGAAGTTAGAAGGATTACTGTTCAGAGAACTTACAATATGTTGACAAGCAACAAATGACTGACTCGCCAAACTGGAACTCTGGAGCTGGCAGATTCATCTCATAGTTAAATTGTTATTAGTAGTATATGTATTTATGTTTTTATTGTTATATTAATTATGTATTCATCGTTATATTTTATTTGTAAATATTACATTACCATTTGTTTTGCTGCACCTACTATGTTTTCTCTCTGCATCACCCTAAGGTAGACTGGTAGAAAATGCCCAAGGCATTAAGTCCGCCTTTGTACAGTGTTTTTTATACTTGTGCATAAAGTTTTAATAAATAAATAAACTCTGAATATCTGGTCAGATAGAGGGTGGAGGTTTAGGCTTCATCATGGTCAGTTGATATCTCAGTTATAAAGCCAGAAGCCGGAACCAGTGTACGTGGAAGTACTAACGCTCTAACATACAAATATTGTAAAACCAAATGATTTTAAAAGAGTAATCATGGAGTTTTCTGCCGGTTGTTCTCCATAGGAAACGACCAACCCGAACCGTGCACCTTTTGTCGACGTTTTATAAGTGCTCATGTAGGCCTATGTAAAATAAAAATATTTGATTTATTGATTGAGTGGTTAATCACGTAAATCAGTCAGACATTACGAACTTAGTCTCCGCGTGGATATACAAGGTGTTGTTTTGCATCCTCGTCAAAATTCAGGATGTTGTCACAAAAGACATGAATAATCAATATAAATTACGGTACCTAGTAAATTATTACAAAAAACTGCGTTTTTTTGTTGTTTAAATTTGTCAATATTTCAGAATAACCCCCTTAACGTGGTTTAGGGATTATGAAATTATCGACAAAACGTTTGAGGTTTTTTGTTTGTGTGTAAGCGACGTTATAAGGCGGGGGATCAGACGGCCCGTGTTTAAAACACGGGTGGTTCACAGTTACCGATTTCAGTAAATAAATGAAAAAAAGAAAATTACCTACTCATTTTATTATTGATTCGGGTCGAGAATCATTAGCATAGTTACCTCCTAGAATTTGACGAGGTTGCAAAACAACACCTTGTATATCTTATCTGCAAAGATATCATCATCATCAAGTCCAGGTTTAAAGTGCTTTCTGAGATATGGAGGGAACTCGATATGTAATGGGTGGTCACCCAACCACGGACCAATCATCATCTGCCTAGCCTTTTCCCAAACTATCATGGGGTCGGCTTCCAGTCCAACCGGATGCAGCTCAGTACCAGTATTTTACATAAAGCGACTGCCTATCTGGACTTCCACGACTCAATAACTGGGTAATACGATAACCCTTGGTAAGGCTGGATGTCAGACTTTTAGCTTCTGACTACTCGTAACGACTGTCAAAGATCTACAAATGACAGCCGGGACCAACGGCTTAACGTGCTCTCCGAGGCACGGAGGAAACTCGGTATGTATTTATGATCACCCATCCACGGACCAACCTCGGCAAGCACGGCGTAACCTTAAAGATAGACCCATGCGGTTGTTATTATGTAGTCACGAGCTCCTCACCACTAAAAATCGAATATTTTACCAAAAAAAAGGTTGGTACTTTATCAGAACCTCTACAAAATTCTACCAACAACAACATGACATTTACACCAGCCCATCGACCACCAACATTGTAAAACTTTTCCTGTTTAGAATGCGGTGAGAAATGATATAAAACGCACACACTGCATCTAATTGCCGCAGGCCACCACGCCCTCTGGTGATGAACATACGTAAACACAGTAATGTATGCAAATACGTCAGTTATGAACCGCTAATTGTAGGTCTATTGCGTTTTATGGGAACTTAAATGGACTAGTTGAATGGTTATGTGAATGGGGAATATTGAATTTTGAGTAGAAAGTTTTTGCCGACGGATACGCTGTTCAAAATTTTTCGAGGTTGAAATTGAATGCCATTGTGACTTTCTGCTTTTCCAGAGGAAGCTTTGTTGTCGAAGAAGATAATAGTAGATTATGCACCGAGGGGCTAAAGTTGTGTCTTATGTCACGGGCGTCATATCATATTGAATCTCGAGCGCAATGAAGGATTCGGGATTTAACTCACGAGCAAAGCGAGGGAGTTAATACAAGAATCCTGAATGCAGCGAGGGATTCAAGCTAGCCCAAGGCAAAGACACCTTTAGCCCAGAGGAGGATACTCTACTTTTTACACCTACTGTGAGAAAATAATAGCCATAGTACGAAAAACAAATAAATTAACTAATGTTACAGCCAATTACTATTACGGTATTACGGCGCGGTACGGTATTTGTTATTATTAATGCCAGTTTTAATGTTAATCCATTCCTTTTAAAAAATGGTTCGTAGTTATCTAATTATTCTTACAATATTATGTCTTCGAAAACATGGCAACGATATGAAGAAGCAGTCGTTATGATTTTGTAGGAAATCGAGAATATCATCCACGTGTAGTAAGGTTATCGAGAATAGCTTTCCTCTTTCTGGCACCAAAGGGTGTTTGTTAGTTTTCGCACAACTAACAAACACTCTTTGGTGCCAGAAAAGATTTCCCATCCTAAAAAAAAAAAGAAAAGGGTGTTTGTTAGTACTATACTGCCAATTTAGCTGAGCATGTGAGATTCCAAATTCAAATCACATTATTGACCGGAGGGTCATAATGAAATCCAGTACAACATTATTGACCGGCTGTGCCCCCGGCCACTAATGACTCACTTTAGGTTAAGGTTGCTTGACATATAATTTGACATTTTCGAGCAGGTGGTGTGAAAATTTTGTTTTGTGCGTTCTTTGAGTTAAATTAAACAATTTGGCGATGAATTTGAAGTAACCTTATTGATACTCGTAGCGTTTGCTCTCAGTATTACAAATAAAACCGCAAAGCAAAATTTTTTCCTTTGGTACCTATCATAATAATATCATATTATCTTTTAGTACCAAAAATGTTATTGTAACCCTTGAGAGTTTTTACTTTCAAAGAAAACACTCTTTAGAAAAACATACCTAGTTTACATTACTTTATAGGAAAAAGCAACTCAGAAAAATCCTGGCAAAAATAAAGGCAATTAAACCTAAAAACAAGTCTAAAATCTCATCCAAGTCTGCCCAAGTTGAAGATTTACCAGACTTTGCCGATACAATATCTCAGAAAATAATTGTGTTGTAAAATCGTTGTTCTGGATTACACCATATGATAGCCGTGGGCACCCATAAATCGCCAACTATTGGGCAGGGGACCGTAAATTATGTGCTAAAACCTCAACTGCACGATTTCACTCAGAAATAGCCACGTCAGTGAACAAGCGATAAATTTCGCCCTAAGTGAATTACGTCACGGACACTTTAAGTTATTTGCTTCGATTTTTAAAGTGATTAATCGGTGAGTAATTTTTTTTTTCGTTACTTCGTTAGTTTATGATTATTGTGTGGTCTTAATTGTGGTTTCTTCATCGAAAGACGTAATAGTAACGCGCAGAAACAAAGGTAGTGCAAGATATCAACAGTTTTTTTTTTCTGATATGTTGTACTTATAAGTTGAAGGCAAATGTCACACGTTCGTCGATAAATCGATAGTAGATCATTATCACTATCTTAAAAAGCTGTCAATTTTTGAATTTTTTTCTAATGTGAAATCAAGTCGATTTAGATGAGTCATACACGACTTGGTTAAGATGGGAGCGCCAAGGTGGCCCTATTTTTTGTAATTTGCATGTCAGTGTCAGTGTCAGGCTGTTTATATATGCAAATATAGCTTTACAGTCCATCATCATCATCAGCCTATAATGTTCCCACTGCTGGGACACAGACTTCCTCTCTATGAGAGGGAGTGGGCTGTAATCCACTACGCGAGCCCTGTGCGGGTTGGTAGATCTAACATGTCTTCGAATTTTTCAGTAATAGGACATGCCGGTTTCCTCACGATGTTTTCCTTCGCCGTTTTTTAGGGCGGCGGTGATGAAATAAATATATTACAGAGTTATAAATATTAAAATCATCAATACAACACTGTAAGTTAATTGATTCCGATACAATAACTTTTTCATGAAATAGTCCTTACCTGTAAATTGCAAAAAAACGCAAGACATTTTGAATTTCACGGCCAACACCGTTTTCCCTTTAAGGCATAATTAAATGAAGTTCTTGGCACATTTAAATGTGAATCGCAAAAATGTACCAAATTCAATAAATTAACACGAACAAAGTTAATTGATATCTCTAAAAGCGAGCTTTCCGTACTAAATAGAAAGGTAGGCACACAACAGAATTCCGCTCATACCCGACCATAGCAACTGTACATACCAAATAAAGCCATTTTGTATTACAAATGCGTTTTCCCTCTCAATGAACGAATACAATAAATAAACAGAGCACGAGACTTCATTACTTACAGAATCTGTTTATTTTACAACATTAATATGGGTTCGACTCCGCGGTGGGCCATTGAATTTATATTTGTACCTTTTGAATTATTTCTGTCGAGTAGTGTTGCTTTCACTTAGTGTTGGGGCATGTACTTGTGAGAGTTTATGGTTTTAGTTTAAGCTTGGCTATGGTTCTTTGGGTGAGATTGCTACTAAGCGTGCTTGGATCTGAAGTGAGTATGGCAGTGAATTTTAGGATGGCTTAAAAGCTCGAGAAGCTCGTGGCTTAATAATAACCAGTGATCGGAGTAGTTAGATTGATTTTTGGTACTTGTATCATAAATGCACACAGAAAGAAGAACATGGATAAGCCATTTTTCCGAAAAGGAATTCCGGTATTTCCGGATTCAATTGAATTTGTTAATGTTGGTATATTATTACTATTCAATTAAAAATTTAAAGGAAGGTATCAAAACTAAATTAATTTATTATATTTCTGTTGATTTTTTTAAAAATAATCTACGAATTCCGGAGGAATGTCCATATTAATATATACGCTTCGAATCAATGACCCCAATTCAATCTACCTACTCCGATCACTGATTATTATTAAGCCACGAGCTTCTCGAGCTTCTCGGTTTGATCTTCAGGTTAAGCTGTGCTCGACTAGGTTGGCCCGTGGATAGGTGACCACACATTATATACCAAGTTTCCTCCGTGCATTGAAAATCTCGCTAAGCCGTTGGTCCCGGCTGTAATTTGTAGATCTGTCAGTGGAGCCAGTGGTCAGAAAGTTTGACAGCCAGTCTTATTAAGGGGTCGTATTACCCAGTACTAACTAGGTTGTGGAGGTCAGATAAGTAGTCGCTCTATGTAAAATAGTTAGAAATTGTAATGCCAGTTAAATAAAGTTATTGCTACTACTGTTGTTAGCAAACCTAAATAAGCTTTTACACTTTACTAAAAAGGCTACTTTGAAAACCAACAAAAACAAAGTAGGTTGCGAACTCCCGACCTTTCCCGCCATTACAGAATACCTGCTGAGCTATTGTTGCTCCACTCAATCGACAAAAACGACAGCATTTTATACCACAATTTCAAATCGAGTTCGAATCGACTCAGTAAAGGGAATCTATTGTGAACCCATCACTTTGTATCGATATTTCGCTGTTTTCAATTGATTTCAATATCGATGATGGTTATACCGTTATTTTTGTTCATGATGATACAGCAAATGATTGCTCCACTTTTCGATTGTAAGATTTTTGGAATTGATTTCTTTGAACTAATGTATTAATATCTTGTATTGTGAATCCGTGAGTCCATCTTGATTTTGTGAAGTTAAATTTTACTGTTCAGTTAACCCAATATTTTGTATGAATCGGTGTTGGTAATCTACGCCTATTATTGTGTTGTTATATTGAATATTGATCTAATATTTACGGTTATACGAGCTTTTTGTAGGGCGTCATTGATATTAATTACCGCGCTATCCGCTATCCAACAGGACGTGTCTGGCTGAAAAAGTATATACATACTTTTTCAGCCAGACCCGTCCTGTGTATACTTA
The DNA here is from genome assembly GCA_949152445.1 of Cerastis rubricosa. Taxonomy (NCBI): domain Eukaryota; kingdom Metazoa; phylum Arthropoda; class Insecta; order Lepidoptera; family Noctuidae; genus Cerastis; species Cerastis rubricosa. Next base: position 11,771,461 of record OX424547.1, read on the forward strand.
ATTATAGTATGTTTATTGCAAACATACACTTCTCGCAAGATTTAGATTTCATGTGAGGAAGAATGGCAGATGGAATGGTGGGGAACATTCCATCTGCATAGTTCCATACTTACACAATTGTTACACAATCATCGTTACGAAAAACATAGGTACTATCTTTTCAGGTACTATAATATTATTTTAACAGCCGTATATGTTAGCCGTAGTATATTAGTGCCGAGAAAAACTATCAGCAAAGTTATTCAGTCATTTTTTTGTGTTTCTATATTTCAGGATCTTTAGAAGGCTTACAGGAGTCGAAGCCAATTCCCAGAACTCCGTTAGATAGCTTAAATGGAATAAGGCTTTAACTGGCTTATTATTACTAATTTGTTTATTTTGCTCTGATCTACATATATTAAACAGGGTAGAAGCGACACTGACGAACAAACCAAACCATTTTTGCGTCGGTGTTCCTCAAGCCTGTATATTTCTATAGTAACGACCGTTTACCTTACTACGAAGTAGTATTGTTCAGTAGTAGACAAAACACCGACACTGTGACCTCAACTCATACCAATGAGCGACAAAGCGAGCAAGGAAAATACATTCCGATAAATCTCCGATATCTCGAAAATTAACAACAGTCTGTATAATACCTTACAAGAAATAAGCCATAGGCTAGATAAAGCAACAATATATCAATATATTACCACAATCTATTGTTAAGTTATAAATCGCTTTCGACACCTATTATTGCAATATCGTTTAAAAATACTAGCTTTATCTATTAAATGATAAAGTTTGACAGTTGATCTAAATTCTGAATGTAAGTCATTTTAATCTTTTGATCAGCTAACATTGAATTGCACATGTATGAACAAAAACAAATACACTAATCTTGATGTGTGTTATTTATTTTATCTTTATTCGCATATTTCAAAGCTCTGGTCTAGTTTTGGTATGATAAATTGCGTACACACCTATTAAAATATTTACACTGCATGTCATTAACTGTATTGCTAGAGATGTTCTTACATCGATAATTTTTATTTTTTACGCATGTATGGAAAGCTAATTATTATTTGGAGTTTTGTAGTGCGGATTTTTAAGGATTCTCAAGTGGATGATGTGGTGGATATGTTATGAATTTATTTAAATCTCACTTATACTTGTAACTTTATGATAATTCCGGTTGATTTAAGTGACCAAACGTTGGTAAAAAGAAGAAGCTTTTTATTTGAGTTCAGGTGTTCAATTAGTAGCGAAAGAAGCTGAGCTTGCGGTAATTTACACTTTTCCAAGATCATCACAATTTGAAGTAACTTGAATGCTCAAAATTAATATTTGACACAATAGATATGTTTTTTTTTCATCTGCTTCAAATAAAGTAAGCAGTTTTGCCGTTTAATCGACTGTTCGATGCATCGACTAATCCCATCCCTTGAACAACATACTCGCCACTAACAAATGTAATACAGACAGACAAACAAGCCCCCGGATATGTAGATTAATGATTCACAAACGAAAACACACAGTCTAATTGCGATACAAATGAATACATGTCTGGATTGATTAATCGTGTCGTCATGTAACATCGATGGATCGGACACTTGTCGGGGTGCATATAGAAATTAATAACTGAACACATATGATTTAAATTAGTCTGATTAGCTCTTGGATTGGCTCTTTTGTTTGTAGTTAATGAAATTGTTGATTAATTAGGTCAGTGCTCGAAATAGGGCACTAAAAATAAATGCGAAAAGTATTTGAGCCAAACTAAATGTTGATTGGCATTTGTTTTGATTTATGTTATAGAATAGTGCAGTGGTGGCCCAGCGGTGGCAGCCCCGACTTACGAGCAGTAAACCGTGGGTTCGAACCCAGGCAGGCGCATTACTTTGTGTAATTTATTTCATCACTGCTGCCCTCAAAATCGGTGAAGCAAAACATCGTGAGCAAACCGGCATGTTCTAGAACTAAAAATTCAAAGATATGTGACATCTACCAACCCGCACTGGGACCGCGTGGTGGATTACAGCCCACTTCCTCTCATTGAGAGCAGGCCTGTGTTCCAGCAGTGGGAACATTATAGGCTGATGATGATGATGATGTTATAGAACAGGAGAATGATTTTGGTGTCCAATCAACTACTAATATTTAGGCTTATCAATTCGGTAGAAGAAGGAATACCAGTTACTAGAAATACGAGTCTAGAATCTTGTAGATGAATTGGCGTGTAATTAATTAAAAATTATCCGATCCACAGTAAAATGTGCAATGTATAGTATAGTAGTTATAACTAATTAATGAGCATTTCAATGACTTACTGAAGCTCTAAAAGTCTACTTGGCAACATGATTTACAACCCAAAACACGGAACATGTAATTAACCTACCCAGGAAGCTTATTACAGAACTAAACAGCCAATCAACAAGAAACAAATGACTATTCAAATAAATTCTAGAACGTCATTCGTAAATCAGTCAAAATATTGACCGACCAACTTTGCGTAACATTTGAATCTCCGATAGCAATTGACATTAACGACATATCATCATTCGTAGTGTGAAGTCATTTCAGTACTTGAAAACCACAAAGGGCGCATACACAATAGCAAATGATAAATACCGTATTGCCCAAGGCTTAGGCGCGGTGCAGCCCATTCCTTACTTGGATAACCGCTTACACAAGACCTTCCCTGCCGCTTGATTTCTTTTACCCTTTTGAAGTTAGCGGGGTCTTGAAGCTATGTTTGGAAGGTCAAGGGACGCTGGTTACTTTTATTGCTCAAGTATTTAATACTGAACATCAATAAATCGATATAGTGGTTAGCGACAGTGCATTGTCTAAAGCATTATCATTACATTGTTTTGCATATTGAATTGTGCGTTCGTCTATTGTTTATGGTAAGGTTTGGTCTACGTGTGCGGTTATGTGTTGACGGGCTGATGGGACTATCTTCTGGGGGAAGATCTTGATGCAATGGTGCGGGGTCTTTGATATGTTGGTCACTGCCCTTTTGGTTTTGCGGCAACACGGCTAAGTCACTAAAACCAAAGAACTTAAAGCTTCAATTTGAATGTGCATTTGCACTGTAAAAAGAGTATGTATAAATTTCCCCGGAAAAGTTCCTTTTATTAGACCAAATTCGATTTTTTCTATTCCGTTTACCTTTAGCAGGTATACACAGCTCCATTATGTAGTTACCCGCCGGCCTACTTGGCCGGAGTGTTGAGGAGATAGTACATACTGACGCTGTCTGTGTACTCCCAGACACCAGTTAGGTATGTTTTTGTCTTACGTAATAGGAAAATCTAATATTATAATTTAATCCAATTTATCAGGTGATTTAGATCAGCGTGTGTCTGGATACTGTATGGCACCAGCCCCTGAAGGTAGCAGGGATTTGAAACACCTAAATAATTTTTAGGTCGCGATTTGCGAAACCACCGTGCTTAGCTTGCAATTTCCATCCCTGGTGTAAAAACATCTGCCGCTAAAACAATTTAAGAAACGCAACGGAAAAAACAAAAACCTACATTCCTCCTAGAGCGGACATAATAAATAAAGTAATTAAAGTCATTAATTTAACCTCGAATAATTGTGCGCAGATAATTATATTGTCTTATAAGACAACTGTAATCTTCGATCTTACGGTTGGTTAAGGTGTACATCAATTATAGAAGAGGTTTATACAATTTGCAGAAACTGTTTTGTGTGGAAAATTGTTTTAGTAGTAGATTTTGCGATGTCTGTGTGGTCTTTATGTTGGATGACCAAAAGACCACCACTGGATTATTTTAAGCATCTGTATACTTAGAACCTTTATCCGTATTATAATATTACGCTCATATTCCAAACTGTTTGGAGGAGCTCGTGGCTAAATAATAACAGCCGCATGGGTCGATCTTTAAGGCTAAGCCGTGTTTGCCGAGGTTGGTCCGTGGATAACCATAACTACATACCGAATTTCCTCCGTGCCTCGGAAAGCACGTTAAGCCGTTGGTCCCCGCTGTAATTTGTAGTACTTTGCCAGTCATTACGAGTAGTCAGAAGCCAAAAGTCTGACATCCAGTCTTACTAAGGAGTATCCTATTACTGAGTTGTGGAGTTCAGATAGGCAGTCGCTTCATATAAAATACTGGTACTCAGCTGCATCCGGATAGACTGGAAGCCAACCCCAAGATAGTTTGGGAAAAGGCTAGACAGATGAGGATTCCAAACTGTTTGGGAATACAATAATTGGGAGTTTGTTCCGCCATTTATTTTTTCCCAACTTTTTTACTAGAAAATAGTGAAGGCAAGGCGTTTTTTGAGGGAGTTTTTTTATCTAGTTCTGACGTTCGATTCTTAGACTTATTTGATTAAGTGGTTTTTTTGTCTGAATGCAGTTACAACCAAAATAACTAAAACTGGATATACGAAACGCTTTAATTAATTTCCTCCCTCCGGAAATAAAAACTGCACGTGACGAATGCAATCGATTTTGATAAAGTGGTATATGCGATGATAGATGTAGCATAGCAGGCCATCTAATTATAGAAAACATATTTTCTAAAAAACGAGTTGGTATTTTGGCAAATAAACACATTTCAGTTGAACAATCTAAACTAAAATCCTATATACCTACTATTATAAATGAGAATGTGAGTTTGTTTGTTACGGTTTCACGCGAAAACTACTCATCCGATCATCATGAAATTTCGTACACATATTCTTGGAGGTATTAGAAGTAACATAGGCTATATATCATCACGCTACGGCCAATAGGAGCGGAGCAGCAATGAAAAATGTTGCGAAAACGGGGAACATGTGACGCAGACGATGTTGCGCGGGACAGCTAGTATATAATAAAGAGGAAAAAATTGATTGTTTGTTACGATTTAACTCAAAAACTACTAGACCGATTTTAAAAATTATTTCACCATTATTAAGTTACATCTTCACCGAAGAAGATAGGCTATATTATATCACAATAAACGCGGACGAAGTCGCGGGTGGAGAAAAGAAGAGAAGTTTAAAATAAATTGAGAATATAAAAGCCAATAATAAAATGAACAAAGGGAATATTACTTTAATTTGACATTTAAATACTCAATCATTACAAAAGGTTATCTCTTCATTACATTATAGGAACGAGTAATAATGGTTTTTATTACTCGTTGGTACCCAATTAAAGTCCAAATGATCTGATAGTGGTAATAAGGCCTAACTTATTGGTAGATTATAAGGTGCGTGTTCACTGCATTGTAACATGTTCGACGTATGGCCAAGTATTGTTCTATGACGCAAAAAACCGAACAAACGTTTTTTTTTTAAACTTATGACACTAGACTACAGTTAGCGTTACACCCGGTATTAACTGTGTTTAGTAATCGCTGTATTTAGTTTTCAGCTGTTAATCATGAATGCAGCAGATACTGATGCAGAGAGCAGATACTCTGATGCAATGATTATAAGAAAGCAAACACATTCTGCAGTAGGTTTACTTAAAAAAAAAAGCAGGAATTGCTTGTGTGCAATTGAATTGCTACTGTATTTCAGCACTGTTAACTTTCATTACTGTTGCTGGCCAGCAACAGTAATGAAAGTTAACAGTGCTGGTAGGCCTACTATGTCGTCTTAAAGCGGTACTGTTTTACTCTTATTGCAGTGTGGGAAAGAGACGGAGCTATACGGGATGTCTAGCGCCATCTCTTTCCCACACTGGAAAAGGAGTAAAACAATAATGTTTTAAGACGTTATGTTAGGCCAGCTGATCTTAAACGACAAAAAATCACTTTCACTTTAGTCTTCTAGACCTGTCCCTGTCCTGTATTTCCCAGTAAGGTTCCACTCTAGGAGATGTAAGGCTATATCACATGATGCATGATTATTCTGAACACATAAAATAGTGCCATTTACTGAGTCATAATTTGAGTGACTGTTTCGTCGGTCTAGTGTGCAATTGCGACTGCTGATTATGGGGTCCTGGTTTCGATTTCCAGGTCGGGCTACCTTGCTATTGGGTTTTCCATTAAGAATTTATCAGTAGCAGCCACGGAGTCTGGATTTGTGCCCGTTGATAGCAACAGGCTCTGTGTAGTGTTGGACGTAAAGAATAGCACCATCTCATATCTTCCCGTGGCTGTCGTAAGAGGCGACTAAGGGACTTTCCTGAGAATGGGCAGCAGCGTTCTCTGTGCTTTTGTAACAACCGTAATGCGATCGCCAACCCGCCTGCCAAGCGTGGCGATTATGGCAAAACCCCCCAAAATGTCAATGTGATGACACTTGGGGGGAGGCCTATGTCCAGCAGTGGACGTCTTTTGGGCTGAAATGATGAAATGATGCATACAACAACACATAGCAACAGGCATCCAGGCTCCCATGAACATTGTGTGCACTATTAGTTACACCTCTGCTTAACCTTTCTGGGATTACTAGCGTGATGTTATGTTATGTTTATTTGAGCGACCCGCCACCCACCCTTTAAGAATCAAACGATAATAATCAAATCATTTGATTGATTGCAGTCATTCGCCAAAACTTTTCAATAAATCATCGATCTATCTAGTGGAAACGAAACCTTATCGAAGTGTAGAAAGATAAGAACCGCTTTGTTTGACATTTTATAATAAATTATAAACAATACGAGTACTGTTAGGACACTCCTACGCATCAATTTGATCTTATAGGCGTATTTACGATATCAGCATTGTTTTATAGAGTTCCGTGGGGTGCGAGGGGAACCTTTAATAAAGTTAAAGATTTACGGTGTTACACTTTCGAGTAAGTTAATCAAATGTGTTGGTCGAAAGAGTTTCAATCTTAAGTTTTCAGAATTACGGTGATTTTTAACTGAACGAAAGTTCGGCTGATTTAGCTTTGAATTCATGTCATCATCGCTCAGCTTTTTCCTAACAGATTTTAGTCTAGCAAGTTGCAGCTGAAAACCAGTTTTTTACTATGGAGTGACTCCATACTCCCCATAATTAGGCAACAGCAGATCACTTGGTTTTTCTTTTTGTGAAGATTATGTGTTTAACTTTTTCAAGATTTTAATTTGCAAGTTACTGTCTAACTAATAGCTGTACCTTCTTGTAACATACTTGTTCTGATTGCAATAATGCACAACATAAAATAAAACAAATGCTACAGAATCCTCCCCGCTCTAATCAAGTTCGTACTCAAAACTTTTTTAAACTAGATATTTGGATTAAGTACTTACTGCGTCTAAGTCTTATCATTAATCTTAATTGCAGAATAATAATAAAACATTGCTCCGAGGTGGGCTCTATCTCGTACAAAACTGGTTCTTATCTTGAAGAAATTAAGGTATAATTTTGATGTTTAGTAGAGATAATAATAGTTGTATCGATCGTTACATTACTGGCTTATAAGAACTGTATCGTGGGAACTCTATCGATGGATGAGTTATAGTCAAAAGATGGACTAAGGATTATCTTGAATTTTCTAATAGCGGATACTATTTAGTCTTTATTAGCTTTGATTGTAGATCTATAAAGGAGTTGTAATAATTGTGGAACTTTCTTAAAGGTCAATTGTACTAATGAGTCCTTATCTATACATACTCGTACGTATTATAAAATAAAATTTTCATGTATGGATGTATAACCGCATGTTCTCCTTAACTGCGCAACGGATTTTGATGCTGTTTTCACAATTATTTAGCAAATGCCAATGATCAAAATTGAGGCATTTTTATTTACTACTAATTATCACATGACATACTTTAGCAGAGATGGAAAAAAAATAAAAAAATACCGTAAATATTGTGTGTGCTAAGTAAACGGTAATTTTGAAGTATTATGTAATTAAGACATCTCAAAGTTTTGTCATGTCATATAAATAATGCGAATCTAGCGCTGGTCCAGTTAGCCTGACCAGTTTATGCGGATATCTCAATATACGGGAAACCTAAACATAGCGAAGAAATGTTAGACTGGAAAGATATAGCTTGATGTGTCGATAAAAATATCATTGATATGCAAGGTCTTAGTATTTTTTCACTGGATATCATAAATCATACAGTAATTGAGTGTCAAAAGTCTAGCACAATAATTGATACTGTATTTAGTTCTGCCCGCGAGGGACGTGGTGATAACATGATATATTTTTATTGATCATGGGACATAGTTAGATAAATTAATATTTTGCAATTCAGTTCTTATTCTTCATATCCGGCTGCTTTCACTTATCGTTTTGTTATATCTGTCGCCACTAGTTGAATTGCAAAATGAAAATGGAATTGTTGCATGCTCATAATGTAACAGGTGGAACAGCGGTGGGGAGGTGCAGTCGAAATTGCCGCGACATACGACTTGTAGGTCGTAAGTTTGTAACCCAGGTAGGCAGCAGACAGGCACTTACTTTTGTGCAATCAATTTTTGCACCAATCTGCTTTGAAAACGGTGGTAGAAAACATCGTGGGGAAACCGGCATATGCTGTAACCAAAAATTTCGAAGACATATGAGTGGTACCCATAAACAGCAATGGCTCCACGTGGTGAGAGCTGTGGCCCGTATTACAGCAGTGGCTGATTTTAGGTACATATACACCGCTATGAGTTATTTCGGATTCTTTTATGAAAACTGATGGTTGTGTAGCGACCTACAAAAAGAAACTTATGATAAAAAGTACTACTGCGCCATTTATGACAAAACTGAAGAACTAATATGGTCTGAATCTCGTGAACAAAGTGTACATCGATATAACCTATATGGAGAAACCCGATACCAACTGTTGGGCAGTCGCCCACCAGACCTAACACCTGTCTGGTCGGAGGATCCTCCGTTTACTACTGGGGATGAGATACTTTACACCCTATGTCTCATACCCCTAAACTTTGTATGTGAAGTTCTAGATATTAGATTTTGGGAGCAGCAAATCAGAAATGTATGGATCTAGTAATGGGGAACATTCTGAGTGTACATTTTTGTGCTGTTATTCCACAACCAGTAAAACACTTAATGTGGTATCTTTTGTGCTGGAAGTTATAGACACTTCTGGCCGTTACTAAAGTCACTAAACTCATTGCGGCATTCTGGGAAGACTCAAATTAGATTGTCATCGACAAGCTAACAGGAAGGTTAAGGAAAATCGAAGCTTTATAATAATTAGTAGAATTTAAAAAGGTTTAACCCAGTATTCATTCAAAGGGTAAACAATCATTGAATTAATCCTTAATCTAATCACGTCATAGTGTGATTCATACTGCATTAAGCTTATTCTTATCAATACCAAGATCTACCTCAGCATACGTCAAAATGACGGCAACATCTACGATCAACAAAATTCAAATTAAAAGAAAACCGATTCTTAATACAAAATCTGAATCACTTAGTAGTGATTCAGATTTTGTATTAAGAATTAAACATTTTGTATTAAGAATTAATAATCGAGCGCCATACCGAGCTGCAGAGAGAAACTGTGACTTAAGACATGATTAGTCCACACCTGACTGTTTTCTGTCATGGCGGTCGACTTCAGTTGACACTAGCCATTGGCGAGGGAGATTTAGTACTGAACAAGTGTGTGCACAAACATAGGTGCATTCTTTCATCTCATACTAATCACCCGATGTGATGGCAATGTGGCAATGTGAGGAGCTCGGGGCTAAATAATAACAGCCGCACGGGTCGATCTTTAAGGTTAAGCCGTGCTTGCCGATTATGGTCCGTGGATGGGTGACCATAAATACATACCGAGTTTTCTCCGTGCCTCGGAGAGCACGTTAAGCCGTTGGTCCCGGGTGTCATTTACAGATCTTTGACAGTTGCTAAGAGTAGTCAGAAGCCCAAAAGTCTGACATCCAGTCTTACCAATGGGTATCGTATTACCCAGTTACTGGGTTGTGGAGGTCAGATAGGCAGTCGCTTCATGTAAAATACTGGTACTCAGCTGCATCCGGTTAGACTGGAAGCCGACCCCAAGAAAGTTTGGGAAAAGGCTAGGAAGATGCTGATGATGGCAATGTGACACGACCGTAGAGAGGTCAGGCGCAGTATCAACGACTCATCGAGCTTTCCGAGGTACGGAGTTATCAAAACTCCAATTGTCACTTTTGAATGCTTCTGAGATGTTCCTAATGGAAAAACCCAATAACACTTTTTCCAATTCAGGAATCGACCCCAAGACCACACATTCAGCACTACCTACCTACTAGGTACTAAAGATACATAATGGGTGTAAAATACCCTTAGCAAAGTCGACAGACCCTTGCTCTTCCCATTATTACAAACCTCTTTTTTTCTGGTCTTTACCTCAGAAGCTTCTAGTTGCGGATGTATTGGGGGTCGTAGTTCCAACTTTTCACAAGTTTTAATGTTATAACTTCACTTTTAATAAGACGGCACGGTTGGCGCAGTGGTTGAGCGATCGACAGCTGCGCTGCGTGTCGCAGGTTCGATCCTCGCACGGAACAAATATTTGTATGGCTTACAGATATTTGTTCCGGGTCTGGCTGTTGGTGTATGTTAGTTTAAATGTTTGTAAACGCACCCACGATACAGGAGAAATTCCAAGTGTAGAGCAACGTTTAAAAAAGAAATACCTCCATGGCCCTCGTGCTATATTCAATTCATCCATTAAAAAAAAACTCAGTGTTTTACATTCGAGTTCTACCGTAAAACATGATTTATCACCCGAAAAAAAAGTTGTTCCATAGTAATAATTTTTGCGTAGAGTTACTTAATTTGATGTACAGACAGCGTCAGTATGTGCTAACCCTTCTACATTCCGGCCGAGTACGCCAGGGGGTTACTACTTAATGATGCTGTCTGTACATGATGCTTGGTTGACGGCTTCTGGAAAGGTCCGTTTAAACCTGGTAGATATGACTAGCAAATACGACCATCAAAAATATGCCATATTTATAACCAAGTACTGTATCTTTGACATTTAATCCGTAATGTCATCTGACAGCACCATTTGAATGGTCAAAACAGAGCCAGAGATGCATTTGAGCGAAAAAATATAAATCTCTAGATAAGTTCTGATTCGTTTTGATAGTGTGCCGACCTTCTATTAATCACAATTTGGACATATTGACTGGCAATCATTAGGTATACATGTGTGGTAGCTAGTTTTCACACGGAGAGGCCGCCAAAATGGTTATAGTACAGGTTGATGCTAATAATTGTTTGAGAAAGTGTTTTTTTTAATAGGTATATATATAGGTAGGTAGGATAGGTGATCAATTTTTTAATTCCATCTAAATTATTCAACTTTTAGTATTCAAATCGTTGCTCCTCCTCATAGGATTCTATCTACTGAGTTATGAGATATGCGCACTATTATTGTGTTGTTGTATACCGTGGAAATTTCAACTCTTCGTGCAGAGCCAAGACTTAGAAATGCACTCGAATTTTGATAAGGTGACGCCTGCTCAAAATATGCGCTTTGGTCATAGATTTGTGGTCACCAGCCCGTTGTACAAAGTATCGCCTATTGTTAGTGAAAATGGGCATTAATCATATAGCCAAAGCTTATATCTAAACATTAAAAAAAATACGCAAAAGTGGCATTTCCAATTTGGGAACCAATTTATTGATCTGATTACTGGAAATAGATTGCTGATAGCATAAATTCTATCACAATAATTCCTTACGACCAAGTACAAACATTCTGTATGGTGTCGGACGTAAAGAATAGCACCATCCCATGTCTTCCCGTGGGTGTCGTAAGAGGCGACTAAGGGACTTAGCAGAGAATGGGCAGCAGCGTGCTCTGTGCTTTTGTAACAACCGTACTGCGATCGCCAATCCGCCTGCCAAGCGTGGCGATTATGGCAAAACCCCCCCTTCTTGGGGGAGGCCTATGTCCAGCAGTGGACGTCTTTTGGCTGAAATGATGATGATGAAGTACAAACATACATTTAAAACCGATCAACATCAACCTGTATACAGGGCGCGGCTAACAATAAAACACAGTGATTAATTCATGTGCGCCGGCGCAGCTAACGAGGAACTATTTGGGGTCAGACGGTACCATTTGTATCCGGACCCACCGGCGTGCTTTGTTACAAAAATTGAAAGTATTGGCCTATCTGGATATTTTTGCTAGACTTTAAATGGCAAGTCTTGAGATCTTGGAGGATAATGGTAATAGATTTTTATTGTAAATTGGTTTTATTTTTATTCTTGACGGCTGCGTCTGTTGGTCTTAGTGGTGGCCAGCCCAACTGGTCAGCGTGGGGTCCTTCGTTATATACCCAGGTCCAGGGTTTTCACTGGGAAATTCTCAGAATAAGCGCTACGGTGTTTGGCATACTCGTATCAAAATATTTTTATATTACATAGGCCTAAATGTGCACTTATAAAACATCTTCAAAAGGTGCACGGATCGGGTTGGTCGTTTCCTATGGACAAGAACCGGTAAGAAACTCCTTGTTTACTCTTTTAAAATCATTTGGTTATATAATATAATACAGCGTTAGTACTAAGTATGGGAGGACAGCGTAGGCCCGACAATAAGTCGTTGCATACTACAAAAGGTAGAAAACGATAAAGAAAAAAACCGAGTACAAATGTGTTCGGTTTGTTACAAATTGACAAGGAGCTCCTATTCAATTGAACCTGTAGGGTAATTTCCAAGTTTGAAAAAAATATCGGCGCATTCTAATCTCAATTGCAAACTGAAATTCTCCCATCATCTCTCTCCCATTCTACTTGGGGTCAACCATTCCCTGTTAGACATCACGGCATCATTTATTCCTTTCTCTTTCATATCAAACCTCACACATCTATCCGTCTTCTTTGGTCTTCTCTTCCTCTTCATGCGTCATCCGTCAACATTTATATTCATCTCACTTTTAGTCACATGTGTTTCATTTTTTTTTAAACGTTGCCTCACACTAGGAATTTCTCCTGTATCGTGGTTGCGTTTACAAACATTTAAACTCACATACACAAACAGCCAGACCCGGAACAAGTATCTGTAGGCCATAAAAATATTTCTTCCGTGCGGGGATCGAACCTGCGACACGCAGCGCAGCAGTCGATTGCTCAACCACTGCGCCAACCGTACCGTCAACATCCCTCCATATAACATTTTCATGTTTTCATCAAAAGATTCCTTTGGGAAATACAATCAAGTTTGGCATTATGGCATCATTATATTTTTATAAATTACCTAGTTGGTTACAGAGTTTGAACCTGTGATATTTACCTAGCTGCAGAAGTGTTGTCCAAATCGTTAATGTCAATAATTGACAGTAGATTAGATATGGCTAATTAAGGCTTAAATTTAAAGGTTAGACTAAAATGTAGTCAGATGCTGACATTTATCTTGATTGATAGCCCTAAGTGGCTGCTTCACAAGTAGAATTTTATTTCATAAAAGAGTAAATCGAACAAATAAGCTATTAATAAACAGCTAGTTGCAAAAGAAGTGGAATGTTAGAAAACTAAATAGTAGGAAAAAGGATTCCACTAAATTCATGCTGGATGAGTGAATAAGGACACTCCATATTCTCTTGTTTGTAATGTTCCCACTGCCGAGACCCAGGCCTCCTCTCAAGCGGGCCCAGTGTGGGTTAGTAGATGTCACATGTCTTCGAAGTTTTAATTCTAGGACATGCTGGATTCCTTACGATGCTTTCCTTCACCGTTTTGAAAGCAGCGGTGATGATATAAATTACGCAAAGTAATGTGTCTGTCTGGGTTCGAACCCACGACTCAGTGCTCGTAAGTCAGGGCTGCCACCACTGAGTCACCGGTGATCCGCTCTCTACTTGCTTAATCTGCTCAAATGTACAGGTAGCCTAAGAGATGGATTATAAAATTGCTCACCATCGAATGTCCGAGGTATTCCGCCGCGTTGTCCGATATGTAAAGTAGTTTGCCGTTTTGTGTCATCATCATCAGGAACCCGTTTAGTGCCTGCGAAAGAGAAAAACAGTTGAAATGCTTTCAGACGTATCTATAGGCGGATTTTACTATACAGAATTAGAAAATTATTAACATGTGTTTATTAGCTTCACCTGTAACTATGTAAAAAAATCAAGCAACAACAATCTGTCAAATTTCTTTAATAGATTTCAACCTTATCGTTAAAGAATACGGTTCAAGGTTGATTGGGAAAATTTGACAGTTTTTGGTAGTTTGACCTGCTCGTGTCTGTACATGTTAGAAGGGGCTTTATCCAGTCATCATGTTTTGTACGCAACTATTGAAAGCACTAACTGCTCATTCTATTGTTCGTTCCATCATTGGCGTACTAATAATGTAACCTAGACTTACTGTTCACTACCTGAATCTTTCTCAATACCAACAAAAAATACAAAGTCCTTGAACTTCTGATATTTATAAGTTTACTAGTTGATGCCCGCGTCATCATCATCATCTGCCTAGCCTTTTCCCAAAGTATCTTGGGGTCGGCTTCCAGTCTAACCGGATGCAGCTGAGTACCAGTATTTTACATGAAGCGACTGCCTATTGACCTCCACAACCCAGTAACTGGGTAATACGATACCCTTTGGTACGACTGGATGTCAGACTTGTAGCTTCTGACTACTCGTAACGAATGTCAAAGATCTACAAATGACAGCCGGGACCAACGGCTTAACGTGCTTTCCGAGACACGGAGGAAACTCGATATGTAATTATGGTCACCTATCCACAGACCCACCTCGGCAAGCACGGCTTAACCTTAAAGATCGACCTGGGCGGCTGTTATTATTTAGCCACGAGCTTCTCCGCGTGTTGTTTGGTAATTGTCCCAAGGGATTAAAAGCCAGGGTAAAAATAACTCTATCTGCTATTCCAGACTATTATCTATCAATATACCAAATTTTATCTAGATCCATTCAGTCGTTTTAGCGTGAAAGAGTAACAAATATCCACACATACTCACTTTCGCATTTATATAAAATTGGTAGGATTTAGCTATACAATAATTTAGTGTAACATTTAATTATATTGTTCAATATTCATGAGATAATCGATATTTTCACGGAAAACAATCATTTAACGGTTTTATGTGTAATTAATTACTTAATTGATTTGCAAATTTTTAACGTTTTATTGTGTTGAAATTTGCATCGTTAATATTCAATTGTAAATTCATAAAGTAAATTATAGTTTTTGTTTGATTGTAATGTTGGTAGATCTGCTATGGTACGCTCTGTATGGTGTCGGACGTAAAGAATAGCACCATCCCATATCTCCCCGTGGGTGTCGTAAGAGGCGACTAAGGGACTTGCCAGAGAATGGGCAGCAGCGTTCTCTGTGCTTTTGTAACAACCGTACTGCGATCGCCAACCCGCCTGCCAAGCGTGGCGATTATGGCAAAACCCCCCCAAAATGTCAATGTGACTTGGGGGAGGCCTATGTCCAGCAGTGGTCGTCTTTTGGGCTGAAATGATGAATGTTGGTAGATTCCTTAAAAAACCTGAGTCAGTTGTTTTTGGCTTGAGCAAGGTCAGTAAATTAATGTTTTTAGCAAGATACTTATTTTTACCACCATATCTAAGAGTTTATAGCTATGATATGATGGTATACCATCATCATCATCAGCCTATAATTTTACCTCTGCTGGGACACAAGCGTCCTCTCTATGATAGGGATTTGATGGTTATATAAAAGTAATAGTTCCACGGATAAAAAAGCACGTCTAGGTACTAAAAATACGGTCCTGGATTCGATTCAAAGTGACATTGGGTTTTTCCATCACGAATTTCTCAGTAGCAGTCACGGAGTCTGTGGATTTGTGCTCGGTTGATAGCAATAGGGTCGGTACACTTCTGCCTAACCCTTCAGGGATTACAGGCGTGATGTTATGATGGTTCCGTACCATAATCTTTTTAAAGAGCACTTAAGAGCGTTTACGCCTTACGACATTTCATTCAAACTTTCATGTCCTTATTTTCCGAAACGACTGAACCGATTTTAATGAAACTTCATACGCATAAGCAAGATACATAGGTCTAAAAAGTTACTAAGAAACATTTTCGAAAAATAGTGTTACAGCTGTTACTAAAAAAAAAAACGAAAATTAGTGTTACTGCTAAATTAGACCGATTATAAATTATCTATTGAAACTGAAATTAGCAATTATCTGTTTTTAAAAGACATTACAAAATAGTTTTTAGCAACTTTCTAGACCTATGTATCCTGCTTATACGTCTTAAATTTCATTAACATCGGTTCAGTCATATCGGAAAATAAGGACTTGAAAGTTTGTATGAAATACCGAAAGCCGTATACGCTCTTAAACAATTATAGAATTTAGCATCTAACCTAGTCCTTTATCTATGACCTATTAATAGATCGATCTCATTTGTGTACTTAAGTACTACCGATTTCACTGACGATCGACTAATTTACAGCCTTATTACTTAGGGCATAAGGGTGAAAAGTGGCAGACCGTCCCTTTACTCGGTAGTACAACACATTTACCTTAGCATATTGTGTTCACCGTTCTAATTTGCATTACCGTTTAAACCGCGATACACCTGAGTTATGGATTGCATAAATTAAATCTTGGACAATTGACTCGCGGCATAACGGATAATAATATGGTAGAAGATACAAATATCGCGTATAATGCCATCGCGTATCACAAGCTTATCAGATTAAGTATGTGCGATTTGCATTTGTTTTTTTTTTTGGAACAAGATTGTTTTGATTTAGTTCTTCTACACTCTAGGAATTCCTCCTGTATCGTTGGTGCGTTAAAAAAATTTAAACTGACATAAACAGCCAGACCCGGGACAACTACTTGTAGGTCAGAAAAATATTGGTTCCACGCGGAGATCGAACACGATACGGAAGAAATTCCTAGTGTGAAAATATTAGAGTACAGAATGATGAAAAGGATTATTTTCTCTCTTTCAGGATGTTTCATGAACATGACGAATAAAATAATCATTTTCGTCTTATGTAAATCTGGGCAAGTATTACTTTTTAGACACTATGCATTTTTAATGTACGGGTATACTACCAGTAAAAG
The DNA here is from genome assembly GCA_949152445.1 of Cerastis rubricosa. Lineage (NCBI taxonomy): Eukaryota > Metazoa > Arthropoda > Insecta > Lepidoptera > Noctuidae > Cerastis > Cerastis rubricosa. The sequence goes on from OX424547.1 coordinate 11,788,397, forward strand.
TTAATAGTTGTTGAAGCCTAAGATTGTGTATGTGATAGATAAATGGATTGCAGAAACAACTTCTACCTTCTTTTTTTACGAATGGGAAACCATCAAATGTCCCCCCTCCTGCTCTGGGCGGAGCGGAAGGAGTGTCAGCCTTGTACTGACTAAAACCCATCCACGTTCCTTCTTAGCATTTCGTGTTCCAGGGCCACGGTATCTCTTTAGAACAGTCCCGCAGCCCACTTGTACCTCCCTCAAGCTCGCTCTATAGGAAAGTAGTTTTGTAATGACATAATATTATGTCCAATAAATACACCAGCTGTTTTAGTTAATTTAGAGAGGTCAGTAGAGGCCATAATTATCATGTACGTATGTATGTATCGATTGATATTGAAACATGTGACAAATGACCCCACATTTCGCTTGCGTAAGTGGGTTAACAATTATTAATAGTACACCTGACCTTACCAAACAGACGAATGTACGCCACAAATAAAAAAGTTTATAATGAATACGTACCAACTAATATGAAAAAAAATAGCTCCCAACTTATGATTAAAATCCCCAGAATTAAACTTAATGAGTGGTTGCTAGTGACCACACCCCCCTAATACGAGCTTACGCAATGATTCAAACGTATTTTGTGTCCCTTTCTTACTTTGAATCTCCCAGTAAGAGTAAAAGAGATACAAGATTCGGGTACTTTGAAAAGAACTGAGAATTTGTAAATGTGAAATTACGTGGCGTGGGAAACGAAGTTTTGTAAAAGGTTTTAATTAATTAAGTTAGGGTTATGGCGGGGTTTAGTTTTGCGTGTGTCGGTATGGTGTGGTATATTACCAGGAATAACTTACGTTTGAAACATCCAAGGACGTTAACAGGAGAAATTATGGGAATATACAAGTTGTTGTTTTGCATCCTCGTTAAATTCAAGGAGGTGACTATGCTAATGATTCTCGACCCAAATCTATACTATAATATAAAACTATAATATAATTAATATTATAAAGAGGAAAGGTTTGTATTTTTGTATGTAACGAATTAACTAAAAAATTACTAGACCAATTTCAAAAATTCTTTCACCGTTAGAAAGCTACATCTTTACCGAGTAACATAGGCTATATTATATCACAATTTTCGCGGACGAAGTTACCGGCGAAGGGCTAGTCAATAGTAAAATGGGTAGGTTTTTTTTTTCTGTTTTACTGAAATCGGTAAGTGTAAACCCCCGTCTGATTCTCGCCTTATAATCTTGCTTACACACATACAAAAATCTCAAACGCTTATTCGATAATTTCTTACTTCCTAAACTACGTAAAAGGGATTATTCTGAAATACTGACAAATTAAACCAACAAAAAAAACAGTGTTTTTTTTTTAAATAAATAACTAGGTACTGTAATTTATATTGCTTATTTATGTCCTTTGTGACAACATCCAGAATTTCGACGAGGATGCAAAACAACATCTTGCAGAAGGCTTTTTCTTTTCGTGTTCCATCTGCTGAAGTTAGTATTAGTAAACATAACATAACATCACGCCTGTAATCTCCGAAGGGTTAGGCAGAGCTCTACCTAATAGTACAGTCAGTGAGCAGCATTACCTGAGCCATTTGCCTCTTTTTTGCTTTGTGAGATGGGTCAGGTAATGTTGCAGGGCACTGTACATACACCCACATTTCGCCAGTTAAGTTTTAGTCCCATGTAATAAGGAGCGAGCCTATTAGTAAGTCTATAATTTTTATTTATAAAAAATAATTTGGGTGTTTTTTTTGGTCAATTATTTTTGATTTAGTAAGAGTTCATTATTTTTAGTAAAACCTGCTTCAGCAACTTTTTTGCAGTGTCTGAACTCTTTCCCGAAACTTGCAGTATTATTTTTAGACATTGCTCTAATTAATGTAAAAACCTGAATGTCTATTCAGATTCTGTGTACAGTTTATTCAGTCTTGTCAACAATTTTATTCAGTAAGTTCAGTGTTTCAAATACAGCATACCAACCTTAGAAAATCCGAAGTTGAGTGTGGTGGACGGTTGGTGGTTGATGTCAAAGCGTTTGAAAACTGTGAACAAAAGAGAAACAACGATTTATAAAAATAAAAAAAGTATATAAAAAGATTTATATATACCAAAATTTCAGCTCAATCCGTTGGAAGGAACTGGCCTGAAATCCAATTGCAAGATTTGACCAATACATACTAACTAACAAGGCTAAGCTTATACTTTAATAAGAACTTCGCTTGCAAACAGTTGAAAACTCAAAAAAAAAAAATACTGCACCCTAAAAAACACTTGCATTAACTTACAACTGTATATAATAATAGGCTTAGGCTGTGGTTCTATCACATTGTAACACCAACGATAAAGAGAAACCATATCAGCTATATTATTAAAATGATTTCTCGTACAATCGTTTATAGAAGGGTTACAAATAACGTACATACCTACATACATACATACAATTGCATGTTATTACAGATAAAACAGTTAATATGACTATAATGCCTTCGTTCAATCCGCCGACAAGAAAATGTAACGACAGATGCAATATGTAATGTTTTTTGTAAGGGTACTTGCACACGGAGCGGGAAGTTTCAATATTAGAGACTTGCTGTTATCCCCGACCTTCGGTCACGTAAGTATTATAAAAATATTCATACCCTACTTGAAGCGGTTTTGTTAATAATTTCAAAGGTTTTAGTTTCATTGCACTTGAGCCCTAATTGTTTTTCTAAAAAAGGAGCATTAATTACGCCTTATAACATGTATTTGTCAATAACAGTCCCGTCCAATTCGGTAAAGCCGTTTCGGAGATTCGACGGAAAAAAAAACAGACATACGGACAAAAATAAAAAAGTCGGTTTTTATGGAAGTACCGTTAATAGACTCGTATTTTTATATGCATTCAGTATTTGTATCAATAAAAATATTAAAAATATGTATCTATGTGAACCTTACCTAACAACATCGAACACACTGGTAATATAGGAACAATCGATAATTCGGAGCGGTCTACACTGATACACATCTCTATTGAGCCTTATGTCGACTATTGTACTCGAAGAGCCACTCGGAGAGTACTCTATCACTCCTATAGCATTGAGAAAACTTTCTCTCGACGCCACGTGAAAAATTACGACATTATAAAAATGGTATTTTAACTAGCTTTAATGTTGCGAGGAAAAATGGAGTAAGCCGTTTAATGTTATAAAAAAAAAGTTTCCTAATAACATTGACAAATCTCTCGTTAGGTAGCTGCATAAAGGGCTTGATTCAGAAAGCGGTACTCCTGGACACGGATCGTATTGTTAGTAGGTGCCTCTCTCTAGACCACTGTTCGTTGGTCCTGTCCTGCTCGTCCCGCCATCACCTACGAGATTGCTTTTTGGCAGTGTCAGGAACGTATGTCTTCATTATATTAGATTTTGCCCCCGGTTGTGCATTCGTTCGACAAAAAAAGATAGCCAATCACAAAGTTGTAACACTATATTCCAAATTCAAATCGTTGTCACTGCGCACATACGATACAAACAATCCTCGTAATGAATCGATATCAATCCATACTTTCTATCCGGCGGCGGCCAGGAAGCATCGATAAACAATAAGCGAGCGACCACCCGATTATATCGATACGTTATCTGTAGAATAATTCCCGTCTCTAATGGGCCCGCCTTAACGTAAAGGATTTACACTTTCTAAAGTATCTCAAAAGGGTTTCAGTAGAGGATGGATTAGAATACTGATTAGTTTATATGGTGAAGTTAGTCTCACACCGTATGTTTGGCGATTGGTTTAATTGTATGGCTGTATTCATTAGAGAGATTATGACTGATGACTAACTAGAGGTTGAGGAGCTCGTGGCTAAATAATAACAGCCGCACGGGTCGATATCTAAGGTTAAGCCGTGCTTGCCGAGGTTGGTCCGTGGATAGGAGACCATAATTACACACCGAGTTTCCTCCGTGCCTTGGAAAGCACGTTAAATCGTTTGTCCTTGCTGTCATTTGTTGATTTTTGACAGTCACTACGAGTAGTCAGAAGCCAAAAGTCCGACATCCAGTCTTACCATCATTTCAGCCTAAAGACGTCCACAGCTGGACATAGGCCTCCCCCAAGAAGGGGGGTTTTGCCATAATCGCCACGCTTGGCAGGCGGGTTGGCAATCGCAGTACGGTTGTTACAAAAACACAGAGAACGCTGCTGCCCATTCTCTGGCAAGTCCCTTAGTCGCCACTTACGACACCCACGGGAAGATATGGGATGGTGCTATTCTTTACGTCCGACACCATACAGACGAGACAGTCTTACCAAGGGGTATCGTATTACCCAGTTACTGGGTTGTGGAAGTCAGATAGGCAGTAACTTCATGTAAAATGCTGGTACTCAGCTGCATCCGGTTAGACTGGAAGGAGACCCCAACATAGTTTGGGAAGAGGCTAGATGATGATGCTAGTCATCATCTGCTAGAAGTTTCTTTTCAACCTATATTTGTGCGGTTATCTTTTAATTCTTTAGGTAGTTTTACGGGCATACACCTACCTACTATACAATAGTTCTCACAAGCATAAACTAAATATTATATTTGAAACATGCAGCATGTGTGCGCATTTGTTTTATCTGTCTGTGTTTTCTTCTGACAGTATTTGGTACATGATTTCTCTTTTAGTTTAGCGTTTAAAACCTAGATTATTCCTGTTTATGAGCAAATTATAAACTGAATCATTCTTTGAATCGTATTATACGAAAAAAAAATATGAAACTAAATCCTCCTAAATTATTTTTGAGTTTTCGAGTGCACTTTTTAATTCGGAAAATCAAAATTCTTGTTTGATATTGGAAATTTTGGTATCATTTCAGATATTAACATGAAAGTACTCACAGTCTAAGAACAGCGATCCTACCATAGTTTGAAAAAGGCTACACTGATGATGATGAGGTTAAGTCTAAATCCCCTAAAACATCTACACAAAATTTCAACGAGATCCCTTTCATCACGTTTAAAACTCAGAAAGCCTCATACAATTCCATCACCAACACTGGCACATCTGAGTTGTCACTTCGATACTCACTCGCAGAATTCCTGGACCATTAGATAAACATCAAGAGCCGCCGCGAACGTTTGTATACATTACGTTTTAATAATGCATTCTCCACCGTTACGTGCCTCTGAACTACGATATGTATGCGAAAATTGTTCTTTATGACGTATTTGTTTGCGTTCGGTTATAATAGTGGAATGGTGGAAGTTAGTCTGAGTTATTTTGTGTTTGAGTTCAATAAAATTTGCTTTGTTTTGTCGGGTATAAGACGTTTATTCGAATAGTTTTAGGTATACGCTGAATTATAAAGTAGTTACTTTCAGTACAATTTGTGATACTATTTAAGATTTTATTAAGGTCGTCGGTTCGATTCCCTGGACGGGCTAATCGTTTTTCCATCGAGAATTTCTCAGTATCAGCCACGGAGTCTGGATACGTGCACGGTTGATGGCAAAAGGCTCGCTCCCTATTACATGGGACTTAAATGTAACTGGTAAAATGTGGGTGAATAATTAGGGAGACCTCTGTCCAACCTTTCGGGGATTACAAACGTGATGTTATGTTATTTCAGCCATTGTTAATGTCATTCTTGATGTTTAATATTCACTAGAGGTACATCCATCCATACATCTTCCATACATCTATCCAAATTAAATTTCAATAGCTTCGTCAAAAGATACCGTCTACCCAGGAAACAGTTTCACATAACCAATATATCCAGAAGCCAAAGAAACGCTAACAACCTGCATCCAATAGATTTCATCACTAATTAAGGCAGTTGCACAAAATCCATTGACTTTCAACGCGTGCGCAAGCTTGTATTACTTACATCCATCTTCAACTTTCGTCGTGTTCGCTGATAAATACAAACACTTAGGTAATTGAAACATATACTCAATCAATTACTGATTCCCTCACATCTAGTACACGTGTACTGACGATAGGGTAAACCCTTGAAGTATGAATTAGACGAACTAGAGAGAAAATTACTTTGGTGGTTATTCAAAGATCATCTCGTCAATTAAATTATTAAAACTGGCAGGCATACATACTGTTGGGTATTAATTACTTAATATCATAATGCGATTGCCAATGAATTTCCTAAGTGAGCTGAATGTATTTATTATTACTACTAACTTTTATGCGTGCATCGAGATTTAGAAGGCTAATTTTCAAAGCAGTTTTTATTTAAAAATAATCTGTAAATGTTATCTGCTGCAAGTTTTATCTTTTGGACAACTTTAAGTATACTATTATATAACCTACCTTAAACACATTTTTTTTATATCTGGTGTCTGCAAGTCCACTTCCAAAGCTTGTATTTTCCTTATGAAATAAAAGAGCTATTTATAAGCCAAATTCAGCAATACCCAAATTAAATCGTTATTCTCAGATGTGTTAGCTATAACGGTAATACTACGCGTAAATGATACCCTTCCGTACACTACGTGCATGATACCCATTAGCGCTCCACATCTCTTCATACCCCATATTAAAAGGTAAACACTTGCTGAGCGTCTAAGAATAAGACTGATGGCTCCGTAGTCGCACTAATGCGTGCGATTGCGAGTCGAATGGCGCACTGCATCAATGTTACGAGTAGATAGTTTCACTCAACTCGAGCTAAAATTAAGTGTATTGGAGTTATAACTCAGTGCGCACCGGGGGCAAAGGTTGAGGCTAATTGGAGATTTGTTGAGCTCTTGACAGATGTGTGTTTGAGTTACGTTGAGTTGTTGATGAGATTTGTAATTACAAAAAAGGCCAAGAATCAGAATGTATGATTATAAATCAAATAATCCTTATCTGGATATTTTCACAAAAATAGATCGCTCCTCTCCTAATAAACAATAATCTATATACTTATATTGTAAAGCTGAAGAGTTTGTTTGGTTGAACGAGCTAATCTCAGGAACTACAGGTTTGAAATAAAAAAAAAACTCCTAGTATTGAAAAGCCCATTTATTGAAAAAGGCTATAGGATATATACCGTCACGCAACGACCAATAGGAGCAGAGCATTAATGAAAAAACTTTGCAAATACGGGGGAAATGTGACGCAGACGAAGAAGCGTGGGTCAGCTAGTACATAAGTACACCTGTGCTTAGCCCTCCGAGGACGAAAGGTGTGATGCTATGTTACATTATTAAAAGACACGCTATGATAATACTACATAGCCCAACACGCAACTAAATACTACCCAACAAATAATAAATTACATTCCTCACTAAATACCCAATTTTCAAATCACTTAAACACATTCAAATTAGCTTAAATAATCAACAATATTAATGCACAACACTTAATAAAAACACCATAAAAAATCTAACATGAAAATTCACCTACACAGTGTTCGCGTTTTAGTTTCCAAAAAGCAAACAAATACGTGTTTTTGTTAAAACAACTTTAACACCCACACTTAAAGTTCAATAGACGCTTCAATTTCAAACATCTTCTCCGTTCTTCCAAGACATTAGTCACTCTGAAATCAACTTCATAACCACAACCCCAAAGTTGAAATTCGTTTAAAAAGAGGGACTTGTACAGACTTTAATATCAATATAATAACTGCTTAGCCTGAGGCAGTACTAGCCAAGTCAAATGGCTTCCTAACTGATTCAAATGAAGCACATTTGTTAAGAAGAAGTCTCACAAATTGTTTCGTTACATTAAGTTTATGTTAACACGGAAAGCCGCGGTGTTTGTAATTAAATATTGTGAACGTGGGTTCGGTGTTGGGTTTTCTATAGTTAAGGAATTTGTGTTTCTTGGTGGATTGAACACCTTGCAATGTTTTCGTGTATTTTACTGCTCCATAAGTGAATGATAAAGCGTCTATGAAGTATCTGAACTTAAATATTATATTTTAATAGACAGTTTTGTAAACATTATTTTTCACAACTATGCTTATTTATCAAATTAAAATACAAAATAGTGATTACGCATTGTTATTAACATTGTGGATACAACCTAAAACAATTTTTACGACCCGAAATGAGTTATTGATGACTAATTAGTCACCGTTTTTATTAAGAAGGTAACAAGAATACTAAAATTCTATCCACAATAATGAGACAGTATGTACTCCCGTATCTTCCCATGGGTGTCGTAAGAGGCGACTAAGGGATTTGCCAGAGAATGGACAGCAGCGTTCTTTGTGCTTTTGTAACAACCGTTCTGCGATCGCCAACCCGCCTGCCAAGCGTGGCAATTATGGCAAAACCCATCAAAATGTCAATATGGCGACACTTGGGGGAGGCCTATGTCCAGCAGTGGACGTCTTTTGGGCTGAAATGATGATGATGATGATGATGATGATGTAATACGGAGTTCACTGAAGGTCGACCCCTTTTCACCCTCATACCCGAGCAATAAGGTTAAAAAGTGGTCGTCAATGAACGCGATAGTACATTCCTACGTCTCATTATCATTATCAACTTACATCAGTCCATCGCTGGACATAAGCCCATCCACAGCATTTCTCATCCAGTTGCGACCAGCCACCCAGTACTCGTATGTCTTTGTAAGTTCTAAACTTAAATAAATTAAATTAAAGTGCCACTTACGGAATATCTTCCAAAATAATCAATTATGGTGTGCTCCCGATATTTCAACGCTGTTGCAAGTGCCATGATCGAAGGATGACTGTTTTCTTGAAATGTTATCGGACGAAAAGTTAAAAAAAAAAGTTTAAAAGAAAATAGTGAGTCAGTGAGATTATGTAAGCCCAACAAATCCAAATGAACATATAATTTCCCGAGAAATTCCCACAACATTCAATAGGACGTTATGGTGTCCATAAATAATGGTGGAGCACGTGCGCAGCGCCATAATCGTTACAGTAATTAATTAGCAGCGCGCCGAGCGATCTGCGCGGGCGCACGTCGCCTAATCAATTCTAATGTGAAGAGCATTTGTTAATACGTAACTCTAGCTTTTTTGTAACTTGGTAGTATTTTTGGCTGAAAATGGAAGAAAAAGGGCAAGATGATGATGATGGTAAAATGTTTGGTTCGTTGGCGTTAACGGTCTTTATTAACGGAAATTGTCCAGCCAGTCAATAAAAAGTCCAGCGAGGTCTCCAAATAGGTGCTTCCAACATGGTAGCATGGACTCGGACATGACATCAGTAACAAAGCAATGAAAAAAATCCCATCTGCCATTTTTAATTTATTTTTAAACCACGTTTTTCTATAGATGGAGTTAAATTTAATTAATTATTGATCAAAGCCATGTGTATTATACAAAAACTAATAAAATTTTGATTCAATTGCACCTTTAAAAAAACCGTTACTATTACTGCGTCTGCGTCATCCCACCAGTACCAGTGGGCAACGGCCACACTCTCTTTCGAAAAAAAAGGAACTGTGAAAGATAAATCCTCATAATAAAATATGAATGCCACAAAATATACCTTTAACCATTTCCGAATAAAAGCATTCTAACGCTGTACTTTCAAAGTGGGTTTATTTAAAAGGTAACTTGCAGGTTTAGCTAAATTGAGATGTTCGTTAGCTCCTAATGGTATGTATCTCGTCAATCGGGGCCTGTTATTTCTGTCGCCCAAGAACTGCCCTCCTGGTCACTGATCCGGCTTTTTAATAAAGTCGCGTGGATTATATTGTGTGGGTATTGTCAGTTGGACCTTTTTGTTGAAGATTTCTTTGGTTGAAAAGAGAAATGATGAACGATAAAATGTAGGGCCAAATAAATATATTTGTGGAAATAAAAGGAGCTGGTGTAAAAACAGGTGTTGGCTTTGTACCTACATTGTAGGGGTTCTTTATCACGCCTACACTTGTATGCTAAATGATATGTGACTGCTGATAGGATGTCGGCAGAAGGATCGTGTAATAAACAACACAACTCCCGGTGCTAACTATTGAATTGATACTTATTGACAAAAATGATAAAGTGCAGTGAACAAGTAATGCTACAGTTTTACAATATAAATACCGTAAAAAAAGCTGACGCGCGCCGCGACGCTAGTTATGTATATAAAACTAAATTAAACCTGTACAGTTGTCTGTACATACATGCTGGTAGAACAAAATCAGTTTGACAATACAATTAAAGTTATAATTAAAAAACAACAAGCTTGATTCTTTTGGAATGAGTTAAAAGGAACCCCCTGTTGTTGAATGAAAATGGCTATGAATGTTAATGATGCCTATATTATAATATTTGTTACATTATCAAGAAAAAATTGATTGTTGATACTTTGATATCGGTTATGAAATTTTCAATATTAAACTGAACTATCAAAGTCAGAAGTACCAAAGTCGTCGTTGCAAATTTAAAATATCCTAAGAGTATTAAGTAAATTTTGTATATAGTGACATTTTGATTCACAATTAAATGTAAGTTGACACATGCGTTTTTTTAAAAATTGAAACGAGTTTTATCTAAATAATAAGATATTAGATTATTTATTACATGGAAGTTTTTGCTAAGTTATCATTTTCGACAGAAACGTCACATAGGAGATTTTAAAGCAACGTCGCAATATAAAGCATGATTTAATTGGACAGAGCATTACTATCCCAGCACACCATATACCATTTCTCAAAGACGTCGAACTGAAGAATTGAAACTGTCTCACGAGACTTTTCAAAACATTAGTCCCCTACCAAAATTGGTAGGCGGAACACTTGGGACCGTACAGAACCACCCCACTTATGCAAATCCTACAGTCAATTACTACAGAGGAAATTGTTGCGGTCTGCTGAGAGTCGTGCGATGCCTTTTCGGGTTGCTCTCGAGTAGTCTATTGTCTGTCAGTCGGGGGGTGTGGACACTGGTGGCTTAATTAGTATCTGTGGGATATGTGGGGCTAACGGTGCCTCGGGATTATTGAAGAGATTTCAGGGGTTTTTAGAACCCGTTGGGAAATGAAAAAGAAGTATATAATATATAGAAGTATAAATAAAATATGTGAAATCTGGCTTCACTTAATTGAGTAGTAAAGGAACTAGATGTTTCCTTTTACAAAGATTTAAGTCATTCTTTATAACCGTACAAAAGTCGCTCGAAAAAGTGTCCACATAAGAGCGTTGAGTTCAAGGGAATTGAGTGCGCTCATCATATATGAAACGATGGATATGATTTCAGTATGAGAGAGCGAAACTATTAAATTGAAACGGAAATGTCAATATACTATATTTTTTGACAGGGCAAGACAGCCCTGGAATACAAAGGGCTAAGAAGGAACATGGATGGGTTTTTATTAGTCAGTACAAGTCTGACACTCCCTTCCGCTCCGGCCAGAGCAGAAGGTGTCATTTGATGATTTGCGATCAGCGAAAAAAAGAAAATGTAGGGCAAAGCTAACGATTCCAATCCTTGTAAAGAATCACTATTACTTGTAGTAAAGTCGTTTTTTATCAAAAGTTCTTGAAAGATAAAAAGAAAAGAAGCCTAAGTTGAAGTCCGCAGAGAAACAAGAGCGCCAAGATAAAACTGAGCAATGAGGAACGAACTTTAAGGAGGACTTTCTACCAAACATTATTACGTCTAATAACGACAACACTTAGATCAATCAAATAACCCATGAAACAAACACCAGCTGTCAACATTACGTAACATTAAACGCATCCTAAGGTCACCTTCACACCGGCTGTCTAACTCGCAATTAACGTTTCAAACGCGTCAAACAAATTGGCTTGTCATGCCAACAGGCTGGTGTGAGGGGGCCGTTACTTTAAGCACAAATTGACGACTCTTTGAAGGTTTGATGGGCACGTAAACTGTGGGAGAAATTGTTGGTAATTAGAGTAGAATGGGATTCCTTGCAGGCGTGGGTATTGAATTTTATTGGCTTGTTAATGTCTGCGCCTGAATGTATACCTGATAATAACTACAAATCTGCTTGGAGCATATTTTGAGGAAGTTGTCTAAGCTAGTAGTGGTGTCCCAGTAACAGCCCCAACTTAAGTGTCATAATTCATGGTTTGAACCGGGGCAGGCATCACTTTGAACGCCATCGGTCACTTGCCTTTGAAAACAACAGTGGAAACGCTGTCCGACGGCGTTCAGCGTGTTAATTTGTACCTTTACTGATTATTTCATATGGCAAAATAGAAGTGTCTGATGAGAAGACTAGTAATAGAGAAGTATGGAAAAAGAAGACATGCTGCGCCGACTCCGAATAAATTGGGATAAGGGCAAGAGAATGATGATGATGACTGATTGTGCTGAGCTAGCTATGAGCGAAAGGAAGTTGAAAACTGTACTGGATGATACGGTTATAATAAAATTAGTGTCATTTCAAAATCATAAGAAATTAGCTTAAGACATTACAACAAGAATTGGTAATTTACAGAATTAAACTTGCAATCCAGAATACCTACTAACTGGATGCTTGTTTTGTCCAATCTATTATGTTGCCGTGCCCTAACCGGGTTTCATGTTGGAACTTTGCTATATATGTAACAACTAATTGTAAACACATTAATGCAATAAAGAATTTGAGTTTGATTAAATTAATTACCAAAATAACAAATGTAATATGTTTTTTTTTTCAAAAAACATAAGATCACTAATCAAACCTGCTGTTACTATGTCAAGGAACATTAATTACTTCGGAACTCGTTTAGAGAGTAATTAATCTTTACACGTATTGATATACCATTTAATCCGTTAACGAATAATAATTATTTGATCCCCTTGACATTTTACTTTTTTTATACAAAAATAAACATTTCGATAAATGCTCCATCAAATAAACAAAATTAAGCAGAACATAAGTGGGTACGTGTTATTTTTAATCCATATAATATATTCGAATCGATAGGCCCCGTAAATACAGGCCATTCGATTTATAAATCAAAATCGAAATCGATTTCAACAAGTGGCTATTAATTAAGTTGTAGTTAGATTAGAAATTAGATAGAGCAACAGTTGGGCGGCGACGTCAGTTAATATATGGGAACTATTATTAAAATTATCTATAGATACGTTAAATACGCTGCAATCGTCGAAAATAAAGGTGTGAAGTGGTGAAACTCGATGCCACTCAATATTTTTCCAAAACATATAATTATGTGTTTTATAAATCGCCTCGTATGTTCGGGAAAACTTTAACTGTTTATTAAGATGTTACGTAATACAACCACCTGTTGGTATTTTAGCATAATCGTAAGTAAAGGTATTGTTTGCAAGGTTATTTTGGGCATTACAACATCTTCACTTTTATTTTGAACATTTTCACCTTTATCGTCGAACGCGTTGATGTCTTTTGTATGAGCGTACATACTTTAGATTTTTTTTTTAGGATATTTAAAAAACATGCAATAAATGATATACTAGCATCACAATTACCTTCAAATTATACTCTATTTCTAAATAAATCACGCACATTCCGTCTTGATTGGCTGTCAACATTGACAAATAAAAAATTGCGAAGTACACATGAATGAAATATGATATTTCTTTTCATTAATCTATCGATCAACAGTTTGAAACAGCGCGTCTGATGATTAAGTCATCAATTTTAATTATATTACATTGGCAATAGTAATGACAGGACAGTGTCGTGTATGTATAGATGTACTTTAAGTCTGAACAAACGCGGTTTGATTCAATGTTATACGAAATGTCGTAATGTGATTTGTGAAGTGTGAACGGGCATTATAAGATTATGACGGTTTTATATGTTAATCTGTTTAGCTTTAAGCTTGGTCCTCAAGCCTCGTTACAATAACAGTAACTTGGCTTACATTGAATGACTCATGTCAACAAATTTTCGTCTGAGAAAGTAAATTCAAAGTTTCTTCCGTAAAAGAAAAGACGAATTGTTTAAATCAAATTTTTGTTAATAAATTTACATGAAAATAAGTTCCATATATGATTTTTTTATAGACACTATAAACCAAAGGTTAGAAGAATAAAGTATGAAATAAATCAGTTTTGCTTTTAAATGAAGCTTTAAATGACTAATCCATTTACGTCTTTAAGTAAATGATGAATTGGCTACAATTGGACGTAAGCTTATGATCTTCTAATTGAAAGCAAACACGACCAACCTACGGCAATCAATCAAAACTGCAATTACTTGGATCTACAATTTTATGCATTCAGCGTATTGTGACTAATATACAATTTGTTAGTGATGTATTTTACTTGATTTACACGGTTCTTTAAGTATTTTACGGTCTGTTAAATGATTATTTTAAATATATATTTTTTAACCCAAATTTTTCTACAACTGGGCAAAGGTCTCCCTCCCACCTTCCACTCTTCTCCTTTTGCAGTTTAGTATTAATATGTTTACAAAAATAACTTTTCATCACACTTGCCTGTAAACAGTATCTTAACATACAGGCTAACTTGGTAAATGTGCAAATGTGATGAAAAACATTGTATGTTTCACGACTCAGAAAGCCCTCAGTCTTCGACTTCGGGCTTCTACTATATCGTAATTCCTTATTGTCGCCCTTAATACACAATGTACTATAACAACACGTTTATTTTCTCTAAAGGGGAAGGCCTAACTGCAAAAGAATAAGCTCATAATTATTTTACTAGTTGCGTTCCATATGTATAATGTTAAAATCGAAATTCGGACTGTTACTCAAAAATACCTAATAGGAAAAAAGAATTTGGCTGGCCTAGGAATCGAACGCTCGGCATTTTGTGGACCATACAGTGCTGCCTTAGTTCTTAATAAGCTAAGCACCTAGTTGGGTCAGCCAAAAGCTATACTGGAATGTTTAAATCAAAAGAAACTATAAACTTCAACAACTAAGATAGTCTCTGTAAGTAGCATCATCTGCCTAGCCTTTTCCAAACTATCTTGGGGTCAGCTTCCAGTCTAACCGAATGCAGCTGAGTACCGCTATTTTACATGAAGCGACTGCCTTTCTGACCTCTACAACCCAGTAACTGGAAGACTGGATGTCAGACTTTTGGCTTCTGACTACTCGTAACGACTGTCAAAGATCTACCAATGACAGCCGGGACCAATGTCTTAACGTGCTTTCCGAGGCATGCAAGAAACTCGGTATGTCATTATGGTCACCTCATCCACGGACTGACCTCGGCAAGCACGGCTTAACCTTAAAGATCGACCCGTGTCTGCAGAGACACGGATGCAGCGGATTCATCATCATTTCAGCCCAAAAGACGTCCATTGCTGGACATAGGCCTCCCCCAAGTGTCACTACATTGACATTTTGGGGGGTGTTGCCATAATCGCCACGCTTGGCAGGCGGGTTGGCGATCGCAGTACGGTTGTTACAAAAGCACACAGAATACTGCTGCCCATTCTCTGGCTAATCCCTTAGTCGCCTCTTACGACACCCACGGGAAGATATGGGATGGTGCTATTCTTTACGTCCGACACCATACAGAACATGCAGCGATTAGATGATGATTAGAAGATGCAGCGGATTATTATAAGTTAATACGAGCCTAAGTACTCCAAAACATCCACCATCTTATATCCTAGACCCCATAGTTCCGTCTCAACTCAAGTCCGGTGTGAAGGTACAACGTTGATGAAATCATCACCACTACCGGTTGTTATGACCTTTTGCTCCGTAGCTAAATAACATATTTTTTTACAATAAAACAATTGAAAGTGCGATCGGTACTTGAGCTTAAGGTCATGTATGTGATGGACGATGAATGAGACTTTTGTTTTGAGTGCTGTATTGTTTGTAAATGTTAATTTGCGGTTATATTTTTTGGGTATTGTGTGTGGTTTTGGAATAAAAGGTTTAAGTGCCAGAAACTAAAAGGTGCTTAATATTTATGTTATAATAAAATACATGTAGTTAAATAAGATATTAATATAAGAAGATAAATAGTAAATGGGAAAATTATCGAAATCTATGTGAGCAAAGCCGGGGCATAAGCTGGTCGTAATTAGTGTCATCGTTGTTCTTGCCTGACTTCTAAGACTCAACCTGAAAGGTTACTTTGATCCACTAAGTCATTCTTTTACCCCATTAAAAATTACATAAACCAAATCAATATTAAACCACCAGCCATAATTAACTTATATAACTCCCTTATTCAACAGCTACCTATTCAGATTACAGAACAACAGAAGAACTCTTATGAATCGATACTCAAAACAAAGGATTTCGATACTTGATTGATAAACTTTTAACTCGAAACAAAAAGGTATTAATGTTCCTCGTGTACACTCAACGTCAAACGTCTTTCATCGATTCGAATCGCCCATTGTATCGAATAAACGCGTGTCGTAATCGATTGTATCAATCGATACGAATAAAAAGTTATTATTATTATTTCCGACCTTACCCAAGGCATTAATTGTTGCTGGAATTGATAACTGACAATTAATTTAATTAAGAATGTTGTAAATGTGTGTTGTATAAGTTTTGGGCTACTAAGAGGTCGAATTGTGGACCAATTGATGGTGACCCCATATATATATATATATTTTCAGGTTAGTGGGTGATCGCGAGATATTGATTTTTATTGCAGTGTAAATTGGCCCTACTAAATAATTGCGTTATATGGTTTTCTTTAATCAAATATTGCAATACCGTCGGCACGTGTATGAACTATGACTCAGCTATTTAAAACTACCTTTTGTAAAGATGTTCCAACTGCAACATAATCATGTGTTATTTCTCTAAAAAGATTGATGCACACTGGTAAGTGAATTATTAATGTGGAAGCTTGTGACTTCCTATCATCACCTGCTGAGCCTTTCTGCACGCTGTGTTCGGCTTCCAGTCGAACCAGATTAGATAAGAGAAGCACTCTTCCTCTCTCTACTTATTTAAAACTTGCTGTGCCCGACAGGGTCCATAACTGTGTCTATTATTTTTATTTGACCACCTGTTAAATGTATATTATGGATGCAATAAATGCTTTGATTTGATTTGAATTGTAGTTGTTGCTTAAGACGTTATTTCAAACCTTATAAGTTCTAATGTAATAGTAGACAGGGATCTTTAAACTTTGAGAAGCAGTTTCAATAAGTGTACAAAATAATCAACGCTGCTTTTTTAAAGAACCACTTAGGTAGTAACTGGCATAATGCGGGTGTACTATTGGGTACATTTCTGCCTAACCTTACAGGGATTACAGGCGTCATGTTCTGTATGATGTTATATTTATCTTAAATCATCGTAATCATCATCAGCCTATAATGTTCCCACTGTTAGGACACATACCTCATCTCTATGAGATGGAGTGGGCTTTAATCCACCACGCGGGCTAGTGCGGGTTGGTAGATGTCACATGTCTTCGAATTTTTAGTTTTAGGACATGCCGCTTTTCTCATGATGTTTTCCTTCACCGTTTTTGAGGGCAGCGGTGATGAAATAAATTACACGAAGGTATGCGCCTGCCTGGGTTGGAACCCACGGCTTACTGCTCGTAAATCGGGGCTGCCACCACTGGGCCACCGCTGCTCTATCCTAAATAGTAAAAACAAAATAACAACTATGACAAGATTATCTTTCCCATGCACGCAAGATACTACTCATTACGTTCAGGTAAGGTCTTGTATTAAAGACTGCAATATATCCATATATGCCATATACAATCTCAAACAAAATTACATATCACCAATCCCCATTATCAATTCAAGGCTTCAATACAGTCATAAGAAATAAGTAACAACATTTATTAAAATAATATTCAATTGTGAGGTTGGTACGTAATAATAGTGGGCTAATGTTGCCATAAATCTCAGGGCGTATGGTATGAATAGGACCCAGATTGCTAAGAACCTTGACCCAGAAGTATGGCTTGCAGCCTGGCTTCGCTTGTCAAAACCGGCTTTGATGGTAGGCCTTTTAAGTTGAGGTGAAATTGTTGTTGATGAAATGATTGATCATTGATATGACCTTTGTTTTGTGATGGACTTGTTAAGATGATTTTATGGAATGGGCAAAAAAGAGATGGATTTTGCATAAAGGAGGGCTATTCTAACTGAATACAATTTATTATTTCTTCTGGGTAAGCTCGTACCGTTGTGGACTTTGTCTCTGTCATCTCTGACCTAGACTGGAGTCAAGAGCAAAACTTAAAGAAAGTAAAATTTTTTTTAGAGTATTTTTTGTTGATCTAATGTAATAATAAAATATTTACTAGTATCAGCATCATTACAGGGCAGATAACAGATGAAACTTAATCTGTTATCTTCACCTGACAAAATAATGTATCATTTAATTATGTATTCCTTTGGAATAGCACTATGTAAAGTTTTGATTGTTTCTAAAAATCAATTCTCTGAAGTCAACTTTCAAACGCATTTAGCCAAATTCTGAACTCAATCTTTTAATTTCAAACTAATAAATAACAAAATTGAAATAAATTAATATGAAAGATTTAACAGATACGGTAGGCAATAAATATATTTAGCTCTTGAAATAAATTGCCCGAGGCTGTATTGTATTGTGAATCATCACTTTAGCATTAGCAATATAACTTGCGTATGTTACTTATTAAATGAGTACAATGATAGAATAAATTCTATATTCCAAAGCTTCGTTGTACGAGTAGTGTCTATGTATCATTATGTCGATTCTGCAGTAGACAAATGTCTACTGTCGTTTCAACAGTGGTCATGCTACGCGTGCTGAAGTGAGAAAACTATGTGCTAATAGGTGTGAAAAATGACACCATGATCATTGAAAAATTCAGACATAAATCATTATCTGCTTAGCATTTTTTCAACTATGTTGGTTTCATCTTCCAGTCTAACCAAATGTAGCTGAATACCCGTTTCTAAACTTACATCATAAAGAAGAAAGATTTGATTGTTTGTTTGTTTGCATTGAATAGGCTCCGAAACTACTGGTCCGATTTGAAAAATTATTTCAGTGTTAGATAGCCCATTTATCGAGGAAGGCTATAGGCTATATATCATCACGCTACGACTAATAGGAGTGGACAGTAACAATGAAAAATGTTGCGAAAACGGGGAAAATGTGACGCAAACGAAGTTACGCCAGACAGCTAGTTTCAAATAAAACGACGGTTCATCTGATCTCCAGAACCCAGTTAGTACTGGGTAATACGAAACCCCTTGGTAAGACTGGTTGTCAGACTTTCGGGCCACCGAATATAAACTCTAAAGATATCACCTTTCGATTAAATTTTAATTCCATTACAAAGAGCTTAATTCGATTAGTGGTGGGACAGTCAATCAATACATGTCGTCAAACCAATGCACATAACTAAATAAAATAATTAAGGGCAATGTCTTCTTTCGAAGTTAAAAAGACCAGAAACACTCTTGCGTCTTGGTATACCATGTAATGCAAATCAAGTGGCTATTGGCTATAATAGATCTTGTGAAGCTAATCAGCCAATCGATTAACACGCACGTGTACGCAGTAGGTATATTTTAAGCAACATTTTTATTAAAAAAACTCACAATTCTGATTATTATCTACTTAGGTATAATGCATGGAAATTTTACATTTGGTATGAAAAACGACACTGCGACCGAATAGAATAAACGACACTGCGAATAGAGCCAACTAAGAAAGTCAGCTTATTTTAATAACTATTGGCAACTAACGAGTATTTTAATTAATATAGTATACTACAACTGAGGACCTCGTGGCTAAATAATAACAGCCGCACGGGTCGATCTTTAAGGTTAAGCCGTGCTGGCCGAGGTTGGTCAGTGGATGGGTGACCATAATTACATACCAAGTTTCCTCCGTGCCTCGGAAAGCACGTTAAGCCGTTGGTCCCGGCTGTCATTTGTAGATCTTTGACAGTCGTTACGGGTAGTCAGAAGTCAAAAGTCTGACATCCAGTCTTACCAAGGGGTATCGTATGATCCAGATACTGGAATGTGGATGTCAGATAGGCAGTCCCTTCATGTAAAATGCTGATACTCAGCTGTATCCGATTAGACTGGAAGCCGACCAAAAGATAGTTTGGGAAAAGGCCAGGCAGATGATGAGTATACTACAACTACAGAAACGTAAAATCTTAGGTGGCGACAAACCAGAAAAGCGTCGAGATCGCAATGTTGCTAGGTGAGACCAAGAAAGATGATTTAACTTGTGTAGATCCCAGTCGTATACACACAATTGTGACCCACAAAGAAATGATCCAAGGAGGAAGTAAGAGGTAGTCATTCAAAAAACCATACCTTAATAGGACACTGAAATAATCTAAGTGATATTTAATAATGTAGTAAAATGGACGAAGCGAGAGCCACAAAAGAGACTTTAATAAGCTCAAAGAACCCGCCTACTAAAACTCAAGAGCGTTTACGCCTCACGACATTTCATACAAACTTTCAAGTTCTTTTTTCGAAATGATTGAACCGAATTTAATAAAACTTCATAATTATGCATAAGCAGGATACATAGGTCTAAAAAGTTACTGGATTACATTTTCGAAAAAATGTGTTACAGCTAAGTTAGACCGATTATAAATTATCTATACAAACAGAAATTTACAATTATCTTTTTTTTAAAGACATTTCGAAAATGTTTTCTAGTGAAATGTCGTAAGGCGTGAACGCTCTTAACTTGAGTTATGTCAGTCTTGCAAGAACAGTTTTAGGCGCTAGTTTTAGAACGCTCTTAAGCACTAATTTACCATAACAAAACCACTAATTATATTTAGGCAACACCTAACACAAATATCTATTAGCGTACCTATCCACCTGTTCCCATAACCGGTTCTATGTAATTTTCTGCCTGTTTTAAAATTTAAATCATATGGTAATGTGACATAGCACCGCAGACACTAATTGGATTAACGTTCTCAGCTTATATACCTACTATGTACTTGTTTATATATGTAGTGTTAAGTAGTGATAAGGTTGAGTGTTAATGCGTTTTATATTGTGGCTTAATTGCTTGTTGAGTTGATATAACGGGTTTAGAGATGACATTTTCAGGTTTTCTATCAGATATGTTGATAATTATGTCAGAATAGTGGACGTTATTTTCAGGTTTTTTTTGTGAGATGTTAATGATTTCAGATGTGTGTTTTGGTGACACAAGTTTGACACAATGTATGGCCTTATTCTATGAGCCAAAGCATTGTTTATCACTGTCTGTAGTCAAATCTAGGGTTGTTTTTAGGCTTCCGTACCCAAAGAGTCAAACGGGACCCTATTACGGAGACTTCGCTGTCTGTCCGTCCGTCTGTCACCAGGCTCTATCTCATGAATCGTGATAGTTAGCCAGTTGAAATTTCTACAGACTAAAACAGAATAACATAAATATTTAAGGCGACCCCCATACCAAAAAGTGATTTTTTGCTCGTTTTTTTAAATAATGGTACGGACACCTTCGTGCGCGAGTGCAACTCGCACTTGGCTGGCTTTTTTTACATTAAGACTAACACACAATGGCCTGAGATAGGACGTAGGATACTTTTTATACCGATATTACCTTCCTATGGGATTATTTGCAATATCCACGTGGGCGAAGACACGGCCAAAAGTAAGTACTTAATAAATTCTCGAAACATCTCTTCGGACATACGGTTTTACCTCAAACGTGCAAATATGTGCTGCCCCACTTACAGGGATTTTTTCTTTTTTTTCTGCCTAGCCTTTTCCCAACTATGTTGGACTCGGCTTCCAGTCTAACCGGATGCAGCTGAATACCTGCATTTTAAGTGAAGCGACGGTTTATCTGACCTCCACAACCCAGTTAGTTCTGGGTAATACGATACCCCTTGATAAGACTGGTTATCAGACTTTCGGGCCCCTGACTACCAGTAACGACTGTCAAAGGTCTACATATGACAGCTGGGAAACCTATCCAACCTACAATGTTCTTAGTAATAAACAAATGGCCAGTTACTTCACACAACGCAAACAAAAACAAAACCATAAACGTTCCTTCACTAGCCATACCTAGAACCTACCAGCACAATTTACAACCTACTCCCACTAATTATTTCTAATTATAGTGCAATTGTACAGACAGACGAACAAACAATTGCTAACATCGATAATAGGCCGCTAAGTGTCGGTGTTGCCGCTCCCTTGCAGCCAACGAGTAATCATATAGTGATCCGCGGATCTTATCACGATTACCTTAGCTCCAATCTTTGTAGGTTATACGGGATTGGCTTAGATTTTAAACAGAGATAAGGTGGGTTTTTTTCTTTTTTTAATTATGGTATGTAAATGTTTGTGTTTCTTGAGAATTTTTGAATTGAGAACACAAAGTATAATAGCGATGACGATGATAGAGAAGTCAGAAATGTCTCATACTTTTTTGACTTAAAACATTTCGATAGCTTATGTCATTGAAGATGATGATAGAGATATCATCGTCATCGCTGACATAAGCTATCGAAAAGATTGACATAAGCTTTGCGATGGCTTCCCTAATATTGTTAGAAGAATAACAAGACTTGCGTTGAAGCAGAGAACGTAAACTTGAAGCTTTAAGTTCGATGTCTACTATAAATGCAACCTGTGCGTCGTAAATAACATCGATACTTCAACATTTTAGTACTAACCATCTGATGACATATTGACTGGTTTATGAATACCTACTTTGATACTTGAGGTCACACCGAGTCAGAAAAGTTTCAAGGAAAACCGTTACACTGTTATTATTTTTTATCCCAATTCCGCGCGGAAATAAAATAATAACTATATTCATAGCAAACTTTTCGAATTAAACGTAGATAATAAATTTAATAAATAAATCAAAATTATCACATCACCGATCAAAACATGCAATGAAAATTATCTACGCGTTGATCAAGGAACATTTTTTTAATTTACTAACATTTTGATGTATGTTAAAAATATTTATTTACTTGTGTTTAATACCCAATAAAATTGGAGGTTGTCTGTTATCTGATCGAATACTACCTATTTGATCATCAACACTTGCCTGCAATGATTAATATGTAATAATAATAAATATTAAGTGCCCACCTGACAGGAATCTAGATAAAATATTGTTCGTTTGATTTTATGAGTTATTGCATTGACTGATGGATTTATTTAAAGGTCTGTGTGTCTGTCACACTGGTCTCTAGCCAAAGAGATTTGAAACCATGTTAGATCATGCGGACCAAAGAAACCAGGGCCATCCTAAAGCTCGTTGCGTCGACGATTTCGCCAAAGTCGCGGTAAACACCTGGATATGGGACGCAGAATCGTGGATTTGGGAAGTGTGGCAGAAAAAAGGAATGGCCTATAGTAGCCCCAACAGTGATTCCGGGCTGATATTGTGATGAATGTGATGATACATTATAGCTGACTTTGGAAATAAAGTCATACAAAAATTTTGATCTCGAACATTTTGTCACACGAATGGTACTTGAGGAGCGGGCGTGTGATACTAGACAGACCGACTTCTTACATTTTTTTATTTTGTTTTTGTTACAAAGTAGTAACAATTATTGGATTACGATTTTCTTCATCTTGTTTCGCCTATCACTCGTAAATATTTGAAAGTCTTTGCCTCTTGCCTATCCTTTGTACCTAAAGACTTAACAATAAAAGTTTTTGATTATACCTGTTATACGAAAGGGTTTGTTGATTTTGCTAAATCGCCATCATCTGCCTAGCCTGTTCCCAATATGTTGAGGTCGGGATCCAGTCTAATCGGATACAACTGAATACCAGTATTTTACAAGGAGAGACTGATTGATTTGCTAAAGTGAACTAACATATATTGTAGAGTCTGTGTTAGAATCCTCCTTCCTGGTGAAGGTTGCGGGGATCCGCTGGATGCGAGGCGCACGGGACCGGTCAATGTGGCGTCACTTGGGGGAGGCCTATGTCCAGCAGTGGACGTCTTTCGGCTGAAATGATGATGATGATGATGTGTTAGAATAAGACAATTTAGAAAAATTATGCAGGAACCTTCTGTTCTGGTACATTAGCTTTTTTACCGAGAGCAAAAAACAAGTGTAGCCTCGAGCAATCGCTACTGCTTCATACGTTGGATCGTGTACAATATGGCACACTACATTTTTTTTGTATTATTTCGATCACAAAGATAATTACCAAACAAAAGCTATGATTGCTCGATTATATGAATAAATCGATGTAATTTTGGTGAACAAAAGTGATAATTTCGTACAAATTCATCGACAAGGTCCTCTTGAGACGAATCGCAAATTGCTGGCACATAATATTTATTGTAATTATTGGTTGTTTGATAAAATCGTTTTGTGTATGGCCCTGGCCTTAGTATCAGGGTTTGTTTTGCCCAATGAGTACCTTTACTGGACTTCTTTGAAAATTTTTAGACACAATTTTTGAAAACAATCACACACTTAATGGCTAATTTCAAAAATGTTACTGAACGGGCTATGGTCAATAACTATAACGTCGTTATTGCCATAAAATACTGACACCAGACAGCTCTCAAAGGTGTAAAGTTGTACTGATGGAGATCAATTTAATTGGAGAAATCCTGAGTAGGTAGTTCTAAAAAGGCAAGAAGGAAACGTCTCATAACGATATATATAATTTCATAAACCAGTAGTTGGTATGACAACAATGGAAGTCAAGACATCAAAATCCACGCGCCCCTCAAAGATATGTCAGCAAACCAGAAGGGGTCCAAGAGGTAGAAGTAGAGGTATTTTTTTAAAGTGTGTGTCCGCTCGCTGGCGAACGCTCCACAGAAAGACTCAAGCAGTGTCGAGTAAGTGTTTCCCTATCGAACCCATTTGTGCCACCTGCTGAAAATCTTGCACCTGGACACAAGTTGCCATGGCTGACCAGGAAGTCCTTAAATAGACTCCAGACACAGGTTGGCTAAAGCAAGGAAAACAGGTGCAGGTGTGCAGGTGGAGCTTCATAGATGACTGCCCTGGAGGGTAAATGTGGTGTTCAAATTCATTTATTTCCATGTTGCCCCACAAAAGATGGGACACTTGTTATCGTGCTCTGCCTGTCCTGTTGCTTGCACCTCACAAGAGTTGATGGACGCTACTGAAAGTGCCAAACTCGTCGCAAATATTTGAGCTAACTCAATTTAAATTGTCATCGACACGCTAAGAAGAAGGTCTAAAAAAAAGACATCAAAATCTGCGGGCAAAAAACGTTTACATTTTTGTAAAAAGCTCTTAAATTAAGTCAGTCTGATCACAATAACTTATATTATTTATTACCTACACATAACCTAACATTTTACAGTAAACAGCAACATATCATAAACAACAAAACAGAACGACAATATTGATAACTTATTGTTATTACTCAGCGAACGTATAATCGAAGGTTTATTTTCTACACAAAGATATTGATATAATAAAAGCAGTTTATTATGATTTGTTTTCATGTTCATATTATTATTAAAACATCGTTTTCTTAAGATAAGGTATCTGTCCCACAGCTGACGAGAGGAGCGACTCACGATCGACATTGATTTTCACGCAAAAGAACAAAAGATTGTAGGTCATCATCATCAGGCTACAGCAGACCAGTGAACATATGGCCTATCCATTTACAAGCCACTCAACAAGTTGGTACCAGTCACTCTGCAGAGATCGTCTCTCCACCTAGCCTGAGGGCGTATCACCTTACGCTTGCCGATTTGGTCCCATATGAGTGAAAAAGTAATAATTGTTGACCACTGGCTGTTCATACCAGACCACCGCGCCGGTGTGTGAGTACTCGGTTGTTGCAGTGACAAGAACTATCAAAGAGAGAACTCGCTTAGTGAGGCTTGCTTGGCGGGCGGAACATTCGCCGAGAGACTCTCATGTCGCACATAGTCCTACCAGGGGGCATAAAAAAGCCTAATCACAACAATTCGTAAAAAGGTCGGAGACGAATTTAATAATAATGAATTGTTATTATGTCACCTTTTTACGTACTGTTACGTTCGTGATTCATCTGCTAAAGCGGCCTTTTTTGGCCCAAAGAGAGTCATCGCCCATCGCTATTATCCACGCGTTGCTTGTTACTCGCTCTAATCGCTTGTCACTAGTCGCTGGCAGTGGGACATGTGCCTTATAGTGTGCTGTCGGAAGCTAAATATAATGGTCTGATGAAGGACTGTCGATGTTTATATCATTGCGTGCTAATGCAGTGTTAAAGTGTTATTAGTAAGGTTACTTTTAATGGGAGATCAGATTGGAATGCTCTTGTCGATCAATCATTATTATTCTAAAGTTCTAGCGTGAACTTTTTGTCTAAATTAATTTCGTATTGGGTGTTAAGAAGTCAAGGAGCATGGTCATATGGAAGATTCTCGTACAGGAAGTTCTTTTTTCAGAATAATAGTAACTCCTGATTTTTTTCTTGAATATCATTGATGGCCAGCGTTGTTATTATTGGTTTGGTAAAGAAAAAGAGAAGAAAAAGGGTGGCCCTCATTGGTCATTTATTTTTATTTATAACCAACTAACACTCAGTTTCACCACACGCACGCATTAGTTTTTAAACATTTAAAACTGCATGAAATTAAACAGAATCAAAATTTAAAAAATGAACAATATTAAAAAGTAAACAATATGGTAGACATTAGAATAAAATAACAAAACAACAACAATTTGCAACTTTTAAACGAACTGTCAACCGTCTTAAACGACCAAACCATAATCTATACTGCAAATTAACTGAGCCTATCCGTCTGTCTGTGATATGAGTTACATGTCCACGTCTTAACCGCTGAACAATTTTGGATAAAAGTCACACGAATAAATACAGGTCAGGTCGAGGCATAGAATACTTTTTAGTCCCTTTAGCATGTTTCTATTGGATAGTTTTCGAGCAATCGTAATTCTTATTTTACGATCACACGACAAATTGCAACAGATATTTTATAAACGTACTAGCCTCTCGCCTCGCGGCTTTGCATTCGTTGAGTTCGGTAGTTGTCCCACGGGATTGTACTACCGGGATAAAAAGTATCCTATGTGTTAATCCAGGTTATAAAATATCTGTGTGCCAAATTTCATCCTCATCCTTACAAACTTTCGCAGTTACAATATTGACTAGGATTGTTTCCGTCAAAATCTTTGCCCAACAAACGTTTATTACAACCAATAATTAAAAGTAATTACAAGGTACACGTTAATACATAATGATAATCTTGATGAAAGGAAAGCAGAGGTCAAGATGTAACAACAATAGCCCAAGGGTGCAGCGATCGGCAGTCAATAAGTACGGTAACTTCTGATCGTGAGGTCACGGGATCAATTATGTTCACTGAACTATTGTGATGAATCACTTGAGACACTACAGTTTTTTTTTTTTTTTAATGTTGAAAATCTGTTGGTTAATAGTGGCCAAGAATTGAGGAAAGAACAATTCAATGCTTTTAGTCTCAAGAGGGCCACGAGAAGTGGCCATGTTTTTAAATGTTTCGTTTATATATAACTAATTCTAACAGACATAGTACCTATACGCTTTTCATTGTTTATGTAATTTTATAGTAAAGGACTAACGAAGTACATAAGCCGAAGGATGGTGACGGACGAAAAGAAATGGTACATCAAATATCACCCATATTTGATGAACCGTTTCTTTTCAAAAAATTACTACAGTTAGGTATTACTGATTGCGTATTTTACGACTATGGTATTTCAGCTAAAATATTCAGTCATGATTGTAAATCAAAGAGTAACGTTCAAAATTGAAAAGGAACGTTTCATCTAAAGTCACCCGGACTATCCTACTGTGAAAGAAGTATAATAAACTAGCTGACCGGCGCAACTTCGTTTGCGTCACATTTTCCCCGTTTTCGCAACATTTTTCATTGCTGTTCCACTCCTATTGGTCGTAGCTTGATGGTATATAGCCTATAGCCTTCCTCGATAAATGAGCTATCTAACACTGAAAGAATTTTTCAAATCGGACCAGTAGTTTCGGAGCCTATTCAATGCAAACAAACAAACAAACAATCAAATCTTTCCTCTTTATAATATTAAGTTTAGATTATTATCTTTTCCATCATCGATATTGCTTATGGAATAGTAATTTTATGTAGGCCTTAAGCGCGCTCTTTGATTTCATTAGGGGTGCAACAACACACAATTATTATAATGTGGTGTCAATGATTAACATGAAAGATTTTAAGTAAGCACATTATTACCTAAATATATTGGAATATTGGAAGCACCACCCTCTTATTCTCGACTCATCACATTAAAATCAATCCAAACAACACACTCACAAACAAAAACATCAAAAGAATCCGCGCAATTTCAAACCTAAAATTACGAGAAAACTCCCTTGTATCATATCGGCATAACAAAACGCAAATAACCGATTCACAAGCACTGCAAGTTAATTAGGCAAGCGAAACGATCTCACATATTGATAGTTCCCAGGGTGGTATGCAAAAATTGTTGAGAAAATACCACGGGAGTGCGTGGTCGATAATTCGCAGGACGCATGCCTGTAATTTCAGCATTTAGGCCTATAAGACTGGGAATTGTAATTGTCTGGATTGGTGTTACGCTTACGTACTGCTACTTGAGTCATATAGTGCGGTGCGTTGTGAGGGAATAGTGTGGAGAAGTTTCTGTTAAATTGTATCGATAAATTCTTACTTTATATGTTTTTTTGTGAGTTAATGATGATGATCGCAAAATGTGTTGTGAATTCTGACCGTGCTTTAGTATCTGTCTATTACGCCAAGAGTATTCAAAAATTTAATCCTGCCGAATTTATTGTTATACCACTTTTTTGGAATAATAAAATAATTGTATTCAAGGAAACCATGTTCGTTTTTTTCTCTCCAGTATCTTAAGTGTTTATTTTTATAGCCCGTCATTGGCATAAAACTAGCCATCTATCGGTTGCCAATAAAACAACAAAGTCTAAACTATGGAGGAGTCAAGCATCATCGAGAAGCGAGGCTCAGCGAAATCATATGCAAAATGCGTTTCCCACGACCCGTGGACAATCGAACGTTTATCGAGTGGCCCGGACCCCTATTCTTTATCGATTATTACTTATCGATATTGCGTCATTTGAGTCGATTAACGAAATAAAAATCGACAATAATATCTTAAGTTATAATAAAAAATTGATAGATATTGTAGTTCTTTTTCAGCAATAAATAATTATTAATGCAGCTGTTCAAATATCATTAAACGAAATACAGCAATAAGTAATAAATCAAATCAAAATGCCCCAGAAATTGATTAATTAAAATCAATCTCACTTACGTTCGGCTCGATACCGCTATCGTAAATCTATCGGTGTTTAAATGTTAAAACTTTGACAAATTAAGCTATTCCATTTTATCTAAATAGTTTTCTTTATCGATAAAAAATATATATTTGACAGCACTTAACATGTCAGTTTAATAAAAAAACAACTATAATTTCTAAAGATGCATTTTAATATTCATAAAATCTACTCGACCTTCTAGTGTTTTTTTTTTTAATTTATATGTAATACCATAAATAAGTATAGAAGCTGTTAATAGACTTTTAAGTATTTATTTCTCTATGGTATTAAAGTGTTCAGACAGTAGTGAATAATTGGATAATTAAACCGTTGAACATGCAATAAAATGTCTCGAGAGTGATATTATATTTTATGAGTAAAGAGAGCTTTTACTCTTAAAGATTTACGTCTCAATTGAATCGAATACTTCGTTAACTATCATTGGATGCGAACGATCTTGCTTAGAACATGAAAAACCCTTTTTGGCAGAGATTAAAGTGTCAGAGAGAATTGATTTAGTTACTACTTATTTACAATAGTTTATAAAAAACAAACAACTATTAAATATTTATCAGTGACGATTAAGACCAAAATCTTAGTAGTCGCAAAAAATAGATGATGAGTTCGAACTGTCTGTGTTCAAACCTTGCCGTAAAAGCCATTCTGAACCCTTCTACTTTTCATCCTCGCTGTGTTTTTACATAGTGCTCTGACGTTTTTAAATGTTCTGTCTATAGAATGCACGAGTAACGGCTTGAACTTAGCTTCGACTTATTTTATATTGCGTTTAATATTCTGGTTGCAATTATTCGGAAGGTTTACTTAAAAAATTTTGATTGTGCAGATATAAATCCATATTCATTTCAGCCCAAAAGACGTCCACTGCTGGACATAGGCCTCCCCCAAGTGTCGCCACATTGACATTTTGGGGGGTTTTGCCATAATCGCCACGCTTGGCAGGCGGGTTGGCGATCGCAGTACGGTTGTTACAAAAGCACAGAGAACGACCACATTACTAGTAGCCAAACTAAAGTGTCATCCCTACCCTAAATCGGTAAACAAACAACGATCAGAATAGGGTTGTACTCAAAACCCATCTTAGTCCGGAATCCGGAGTCCGGAGTCCGGTAACTCGGCAGTCCCGGGGGAATCTCGGCAAAATGTGAGCAACGTCTGCTTACATGACAGTGAAGTACGTATGTATGATAGGAATTCATTGTACGAAAGGTTAAAGCTTATTTATTGAGGGTCATTTTGGAGCTACGCAACTTGAATTGCTTCGTTGATTATTCTAAATGTTTTATGAAATATTCAGTAGTCGTGTTTTTGTTTGATACTGAAGTTATGATGGGTTGTTTAATTTTTTTGTTCAGTCAGCTCTTATGCAATTAAATTCAATTTTTTTACTATAAATTACAATCGAATATAATTATACGTGGAAGAGGAAGGAAGATGAAACGCGAGGTTGCAAAACGTCTGGGAAACTCTATGAAAGTAGTTACTTAAATAAATTAATTTAATTTTGAATAAACCTCTCAATTAAACTTTGTGATGTTTTACCAATCAGTTAACTGTTTTCAAGGAATATTTTTCCAAGAAACCGAAATATAAAAGAAGTTTTGTTCGTTTAAAATCTTTTGCTTTGCTATGAGAAAGCTCACAGCAAAGCAAGAGATTAAAAAAAAAAACCGACGTTTTAAAAAAAAAACAATTAATTGAAACGCAAAAATCTTAAAACAGCAAACAAAGAAATTCAGAAAGCTATCTTCAAATTCCTCAACCATGTAACCATGTGAACGGCGTACCTTAGCGTGCAGTACGGGCGTGACAGCCCGACTGGGGTTCGATTCCCTGCAGGCACCATTAGGACCAATAACCATCAGACGGTAGCCGGTCCCCGGACCGCTAATTCAGACTAATTTTCCTATCAAAACCGAAACGCTATTGTTTTTTATGCCGACAGTAGCCACCTAACTGTTCCATCGTGAGAACTTCGTTTTGTTACGTAATTGCATATTTTTAGTGCTTTTTTTGCAGGTTTTTTGTTGATATTTGCGTGTGTAGTTCGTGTGTGAAATTCGGCCTTGCATTAAAGTGGTAAATGAAGCTTGAAGGAGAGATTCTAAACGGTTAGCGTATCAAGATAGTTATACCTATCATGGTATAAGTGAATATAAAGATATTCAAGGTAAGTTTCGTAATATAACACTTTGGTAACCTTCGTATTGGGGAATTATTATTTTTGTAGGCATTAATTTTTATGCACGGTTTTTAGAGAAACATTTATTCTTTTAAGTACAGAGTGTTTTAAAACTACATTTTTGTGGTTTTACTTTGATTTTTTTTTTATTTGTTTGATTGCGTCGTTGTTCTAGTGGTTGCGCGACTGCTCAGCATAAGGTCCTAGGTTCGATTTCCAGGTTTGGTAAAGTGTTATTGGGTTTTTCGTTTTTTAGGATTCTGTACCCAAACGGGACCCTATTACTTAGACTTCGCTGTCCGTTCGTCCGTCCGTCTGTCACCAAGCTGTATCTGAACCATGCTACAGAAAAATAATGAACCGAGACCGCCAGTTGAAATATCTACAGAATACGTATTTCTGTTGCCGCTATAACAACAAATGCTAAAAACAGAATAAAATAAATATTTAAGGGGGCTCCCATACAATAAAGTGATTTTTATAAACAATGGTACGGAACCCTTCGTGCACAAGTCTGACTCGCACTTGGTCGGTTTTTCTGAAATGTGTGTGTACTATTAGGTACTCCTCTGCCTAATCCTTCGGCGATAAGAGGCGTTATTTAAGGTTAGGTTCTTTAAAAAAAAACTGGTTTTTTCATAATCTTATGTCGAATATCCAAGTATATTTAACACCATAACCAATTTCATTTCTAATCATTGCATTCGAGTTTTTTTTTGCGAATAACCGCTACATTTTCCTCTATAAAATCGCAGGTGCACACATCACATCGTTCTTTATGCACCTATATGTTCTATATACCTATACATAGGTATGTAATGTGGTGAGTAAAGGATGCGCATGAGCACGTTACGGGGAGTGGCTCGTTCATATTACGTATTAATTTAAACACGGTTCGTTAGCGATGCGTAGCGCTTGTCATGTTACCACTTACATCAGTCTGGTGGAGTACCATAACGTCTTATAGGAGGATTGTTTTAATCTTTTTCCAGTGTGGGAAAGAGATGGCGCTAGACGTCTTCTATAGCTCCGTCTCTTTCTCATATTGGAATAAGATTAAAACTATCGATATATGAACTACCCAATTACCCGTACTACAAAACGTGGCGATCTTCAGCCTATTTTGAATAAATTACTTTTGATTTTACTGTTTAAACGTCAAGGAAATTTTTCTCGGTTAGAAAAAAGTAATCCCCTGCTTTAAAAAATAACTACTTCAATAGTTATAATTTCCTTAAAAATATAGGAGGAGCTTAATATTTGTACGTTTTAGCATTCTTCACACTAATCAAGAATGTAGGTGACAATACCCTTGCATCTGATAATTAATTTCAGTCTCCATTTATTGATTTGTATTATATATTTTATATTGATTTGTAGAGCTATTTTTTAACTATAAAAAAACTGTGATGAAACCTGGTAGAGCAAGCTACCAAGTTTTTTTCCGGCAACACTTCCTTATATCATAGTGATCACAATCAAATACTCAGAAAGAAAGAAAAAGCATTGTAAAAAGTACCTAATAACATTAATGTTAAGGATGAATTTAATAGTAACCACAAACCTTGTTGGAAGTAGTTGGACTTCCTCACGTAGACACAAACGAGAGCCATGAGCTGGAGCTGTGAGAGCCTCTGCCTGGTGGACGGAGGGAGAGGCAGCAAGTCCCGAAGGTTGGCAATCTCTGCGTTTATGAGGTCGCGTCTCAGCTTGCTCGCGCCTTTCGTTGATTTGCCCTGGTCGAACCTGATGGGGAAATACTAATTAACTTTTTAATCTGGCAGGCTTCATGTTGATATAAGAAACGTCTTTAAAAAAAAACAGATTTTTTACTTTTACTACACAGTAAGTAATGCACGAGGAGCTTATGGCAAATGATTTTATAGAAATAAATACTGAAAAATATTGCCAAAGTTGATATGTAACATCCTTTTTGAACTTATTAGTTCCTAGTGAGCTTTGTGAACACACACATACACACACACACACACACACATACACACACACACACACTGTGTGTACACACATACACATTGACATTTTGGAGGGTTTTGCCATAATCGCCACGCTTGGCAGGCGGGTTGGCGATCGCAGTACGTTTGTTACAAAAGCTCAGAGAACGCTGCTGCCCGTTCTCTGGCAAATCCCTTAGTCGCCTCTTACGACACCCACGGGAAGATATGGGATGGTGCTATTCTTTACGTCCGACACCATACAGAACACACGGGTTAAATTACTACTTATTCATTTTATGTTATGAATCTACATGGTGCTTACGCTTGGTTCCCACGTGTAATAAACCAACCCCTTTCAGTTTCAATATGCTCAATAACCATCATCCACCTATCAATTTTTATCCAACCACCATATCAGCTACGCGGGCCCAGTGTGGTTTGGTAGATGTCAATGTCTTCGAATTTTTAGTTCTAGAACATGCCGGTTTCCTCACGATGTTTTCCTTCACCGTTTCGAGAGCAGCGGTTATGAAATAAATTACACAAGGTAATGCGCCTGCCTGGGCTCGAACCCACGGCTTACTGCTCGTAAGTCGGGGCTGCCACCACTGGGCAACCGCTGCTCAGTCGGGGCTGCCATCAGTGGGCCACCAGTGCTCTACTGCTTCTTATCTTATTCTTCACAAAAACCAAGCTACGTTTCCACATTCATAAGCAACATTTTATCTAACTTAAAACCACATTATACGTATGCAATAACAATAACTTAAAACAATTAAGCACTTAACTTAATACTCGAATAAAATTCGTTCCACATTCATATCCTAGTAGAATCGTCATTCATATCGATTATTTGTATCGATATATAATTTAACGATTTTTATTGTGTTAGACGTAAATGCGGAATATTTCCTAAAGTTACAATATTACCTTGAATGGTAATCGAAGTAATAGTGCCGGTAATAGCAAAGGTCAGAGTTATAGCTGTTTTAAAATACCACCTGGTGTAGTGTTTGTTGTTTTTATTATTAATATTTTCGTTTTAACAGTCTTCCCAAGGTACCGTATTACCCAGTACTAACTTGGTTGTGGAGGTCCGATAGGCAGTCGCTCGATGTAAAATATTGGTATTCAGCTGCATCTGGTTAGACTGGAAGCCGACCCCAATATAGTTGAGAAAAGCCATAAAAGACGACGATTTTTGTTTGAACATGAAATGATGAAATGACTGAACATATTTTAATACAACTTCATACGCATAAGCAGGATACATAGGTCTAAAAAGTTACTAAAAACATTTTAGAAAGATAGTGTAACAGTTAAATAGACCGATTATCTATAGAAACAGAAATTTCCAATTATCTTTTTTTTAAAGACAATTGTTTTTTTTTTGTAACTTTTTAAAACTATGTAAGTATTTTGCTTATGCGTTTTTAGTTTCATTGAAATCGGTTCAGTAATTTCAGAAAATAAGGACTTGAAAGTTGGATGAAATGCCGTAAGGTATAAACGTTCTTAAGAGGGAAACGAATTTCAACCAACTACTTAGCTAAATATCGCCAAAGAAAATCAGTCATGTTAAAAAATGAATATTTTCTTTAGTTTTTTAGGCATTTGGGAATTTGACTATAAAGGTTTTGCATTTTTGCATAAAACACCAGTATTTTTTAAATAATCTTCGATAAGAGTTACGGTTAAATTTTTCTATAAGTCCCATATTTTTTCATTTGCAAACCAGTGGATAAAGATTAGATTTATATATCGCCTATTTTTTTTTAATCATTGCCCCACACTAGGAATTTCCCCCTTTACATTGATGTATTAATATTACTAATTTGGCTATGGTTTCCTAAAATCTACTAACTATGGTAAAATATGCCAATCAAAACACGTCTAAATTATATTTGATCGTGATATTCGAAAGAGCTAATCAAATATGTCATATATATTTCATAAGTTTCTTAATTTATCTTTTTCCATCATTTAAATATTATACATTCATTCACATAATTGTTAAATTTGCAATCGATTAAATGAAGATAATTACCTCTTAAATGGCGATTAATTGTTTTACATGCCAATCAATGTTTCGAAATTATTTAAATGTCACCTTAATTACTGTTTGATGATTTAATGCATTGAGTAAAGATTAGTTTGGAAGTATTTTTTTTTACAATGCTCTGTATGGTTTCGGACGTAAAGAATAGCACCATCCCATATCTTCCCGTGGGTGTCGTAAGAGGCGACTAAGGGACTTGCCAGAGAATGGGAGCAGCGTTCTCTGTGCTTTGTAACAACCGTACTGCGATCGCCAACCCGCCTGCCAAGCGTGGCGATTATGGCAAAAGTCCCTTATGTACACTTGGGGGAAGCCTATGTCCAGCAGTGGACGTCTTTTGGGCTGAAATGATGATGATGATGATTTTATACAAATAAAACGTATTTTCATTCGTTATTTAAAATTTACGAAAATCAAACTCGCGGGAATAGATAAGGGACGCACAGATCAGAAAAAAATGGCAGAAGAAAGGAGAGGCCTATTCCCATCAGTGGGTGATTCCGGGCTGAACTAATGATAATGATGATGACGCAAAACAAAATAACACAAATTAATTACACAAAACAAAAAAAAAATAATGGCTAAAATTACGCCAGTAGAAAACTATTTCCTAAAGTAGCAATAGAAGGAGCATTTCAAAAACCGTATAATAGAACAATATTCATTCATCTTTCCAAAAACACGAAAACCAAAATGGAAGTAAACAAAACTAACTACCTCAGAATTATTATTCATAACATTATACCACGAGTGAACTCTACTACGCAAAATCCCCATGACAGGAGCCAATTCAAGCTATCAACGGTACAGGCGGATTAGCCTCACTCCGTCCACTAAAGCCTTATAGTTTAACCTCTGACCTCACAACCTTAAGCTGTCCATCTGAATCCTCCATGGTCCTTGTTACACCTGATATACTGATGCAAACATTTCCCTTTGCCATAGAGTAAGGATTCATAGAAGTGGAATTGTTTGAATGCATTCTTAATTCGTCATTTTGGAATGCTTATGATGCCAAATGCTCAGTCGTTTGTTCTTGGCGCTTGTTGTGAAAAACATGATCCATCATCTCATCTCATTCTCTTGCCCTTATCCCAATTTATTGTATAATATATACGTCTTCTTCATCATACTTCTCTATTACTTGTCATCTCTTGAGATACCTCCTTTCTTGCCATATCATCCTTTACACAGTCCATCCATCGTTTCTTTGGTCTTT
The DNA here is from genome assembly GCA_949152445.1 of Cerastis rubricosa. Classification (NCBI taxonomy): domain Eukaryota; kingdom Metazoa; phylum Arthropoda; class Insecta; order Lepidoptera; family Noctuidae; genus Cerastis; species Cerastis rubricosa. The sequence goes on from OX424547.1 coordinate 11,824,928, forward strand.
CTCTACTCTTATAACCATCCACATTCATGCTCAAGACTTTCCTCACAATATTTTCCTCATTCCTCCGCATGACATGCCCATACCACGACAACCGATTACCACACATCTTTTCAGTCATCAGCGCCACTTTCAGACTTCCTCTTATGTACTCATTTCTTATTTTATCCATTCGCGTAACATCACACATCCCCCTTAGCATTCTCATCCCAGCTACATACAAATGCTTTTCTTTCATCCCTTTTGTGGCCTAACATTCTGATCCATACAAGACAGCAGGTCTAACCATGCAAAAAACATGATCCATGTATAAAAATAAATAAAATATATGTCTGTTTGTAATTTCGAAATAACAGGTTTTTACTGAATGCATATGAAAGTATATTATACGGTACTTATAACAAAAAACATGTCTGTCTGTATGTTTTTCCGGCTAATCTCTGAAACGTCTGAACCAATTTGGACAGGGCTTTTACTGGCAGATAGATGATGTTACAAGGAGTAACTTCGGCACATGCAATAAGAGATATGCGTATACTGGTTTTGTATAGCTTGATTGGATATCGTGTGAACGACGCTCGCATACGGTACCCTGTAGGTACGAGTTTCGCTTGTATTCCTATTTCTTATTCTACATCCTAACCCCAGTAACATAATGTGTCACTTAGCTTGTTAACTTGAAGTTTCTGATTAAAATTATGCCGCACTTGAATGTATTTATGCAGTAATGCCAAAGCTGTTTATTGATGATGTCATAGAAGTTTAATTACAATTTAGCTTGTAAAGTTTTAATACAACTGTCAGTGATGGATTAAGGAAATCTATGTTGTGTGTTACTTCCTTATTTGGTGGTAATTTGCTTTTGTACTTGGAATGCAATTGTCTGATAAGTTTTATTTTTTTTCTAAGTAATTTTTCGATTTGAAAGATGTTTGATAGAGACATCCTATTTATAATTATTGATAGTCTTTTTAGGGTTCCGTAGCCGAATGGCAAAAAACGGAACCCTTATAGATTCGTCATGTCTGTCTGTCTGTCTGTCTGTCTGTCTGTCTGTCTGTCCGTCCGTCTGTATGTCACAGCCACTTATTTCCGAAACTATAAGAACTATACTGTTAAAACTTGGTAAGTAGATGTATTCTGTAAACCGCATTAGGATTTTTACACTAAAATAGAAAAAAAAATAAAAAATAAGGGGGTCCCCATACTTAGAACTGAAAACCAAAAAAAAATTTTTCACCAAACCCATACGTGTAGGGTATCTATGGATAGGTCTTCAAAAATGATATTGATGTTTCAAATATCATTTTTTTCTAAACTGAATAGTTTGCGCTAGAGCCACTTCCAAAGTGGTAAAATGTGTGTCCCCCCCCTCTAATTTCTAAAGTAAGAGGAGGAAAATTCTGAAAATATTTAGGATTGTAGAACGTAAAAAAAACTATCAACGAAAATTGGTTTCAATAAGATATGATGTTTATTTTTAGAGATATGGGACTTTTTCATCAAACTGCAGCAGTAACTTTGTTTTTCATAAACATACTATGAAAAACAAATTTAGTTTTGCGGTTGTGTGGAAGTTTACTAACTAATACTACTAACTAATGAATGACAGTTCAAAATATTGTTTGGGGCTATGGAACCCTGTGTGCGAGTAAGACTCGCACTTGGCCGGTTTTTTTTTAATATTATTATTAGCTGTTGCCCGCGACTTCGTCCGTATTCCCGAAACCGGCCCTGTCATAAAATCTGTTGTTTGTTAAATCTATTTCCTACCTGACATGTCTTAACTATATTCTATCTCTTTACCAATTTATTTTTTTTAGGTACAAAAAGCCAAGGATTTCATAAAAACTTGCGAGAGCCCGTAGTCCAGGCGGTCACATTATTATACAATACATTATTTTGTAGAGAAAATTCTGCATTTGTATGTACCTGTAAGATTGCAATTTTGGAAAAGTAAAACGAAACAATTTTAAATTAAACAAAAAAAACTTTCACTTCAATTTTAAAAGTAGTATCACAATCATTTTCAAGATCTACCAAACGTACCGACTTATTATTTTCAAATTTTAATGACAACAAAAATATATTTTTTTTTTGTAAAAAATTTCAAGTCACGTTTTTCACAATAATAAGATCAAAAACTCTTTGGCTTTATTCTACTTTGTACGTTAACATTAACGTTGGCATTCCATCAATTTAAACAATAGGTTGGTAAAAGTTTTTGAATATTTCGCGTTAAAAAGGAAGAGAAACCTTTTGTAATTGAAGTGAGGCGTTCAGGGAATGGCATAAAGGAGTGAAATCGATGAGGGAGTGAGTGAGTGGATCTCTTATTAGCTAATATAGTGCAGCACGCGATGCGCCGGCGCAGTACCGTTGATGTATGCCGCTTGGGACTGGGGATTTATTGCATTTTATTCTCCGTATTTTCCCACGTACTGATTTTTTTCGCAAGACGGTTAAGGTATCGCAGCATGCTTGTTATTAATTTCAAAACTTGTTTCATTTATACTTAGTATGTTTTGTTCTATAGATTTATATACTTCCGGGGAAAAACATCGTAGTATCTTTTTATAAAAATGTTAGAAACAAAGACACAATTGGGTTGTATGATAATTCAACTGGGTGCCACACCAGCATCTCAAAATTCAAATTGATTTCTGACTAGATTTCAGATCTATCTATGACTGAAATGAATAACTAACATCAAAATCTAAAATCGCGCAAAACAGAAAAACCCGACTACAACTATCAGGCCCACCAGACATAACACCCGTCTGGTTGGAGGATATTCTCTTTTCAAAAAAAATAATACTATTCCAACAGTTTTTTTTTTCAATTACTTCTTTTCAGGGTATCAGTCGCAAGCGCAACACACCGAAGACTCATGTGTATCGTGGGAACGCGATACATTATGGCCGTAACTGGAGACCCTAACTCCTAACCCATTTCATGCATAAGGCCATCCTCAGCTCACGAACACTTTCCGTATTTTAACGAAAATTCCGTGAGCACTGAACAAAGGGCCCAATTTATATGAACTCACGAACTGGAATGCTGTGTTAGTTTGAAGTTATTGGTTTGGGAGGTGGGATAAAGTTGGCTGACACGGAATTCGTGGAGATATTGTTTCAATAAGATAAGGTCGTCATGTAAATCAGTTGGGCAGGAATTATTGTGTCAGGTGTAGTAAGTTTTCGGAGTGATATCTATGGTCTACTTTTTTGCTAGCAGTGAGCAGCTTCTTAGGTATTCAAATGAATCTGGTTTGATAGAGCCGACGCTTATGCAATTGGTCAACGGCAGCTAGATTAACTGGAGGCTACTGAGCGCCTAGCTTAAAATCTTGTGGCGTATCATCATCATCGTCAGCCTATAACGCTCACACTACTGGGACACAGGCCTCCTCTCTGTGAGAGGGATTGGGCTGTAATCCACCACGCGGATCTGGTGCTGGTTGGTACATGTCACAGATCTTCGAATTTTTAGTTCTAGGGCATGCCGGTTTCCTAACGATGTTTTCCTCGTTTGTCAAGAACTAAATTACACAAAGTAGTAGCGCCTGCCTGGGTTCGAACCCTCGGCTTACTGCTCGTAAGTCGGGGCTGCCACCGCTGGGCCACCGCTGCTATCGTGGCGTGCCAAGGAGCCAACAATCTGGCAAGCTCGTAAGGCATGCGTCTGTTCAGAAACCAAAACATCATGAAGAGTGGTAAGTTATAAGGGCAAGCCAAGCTTTGGGCTTGTATGAAAGTACCGCCACAACTTATAATAAAGTACCGTGTTTTTTTAAAATTTTATGTTTTTTTTTATTGGTAAGTATTGTAAAATGTAAAAAATAATGAAAAAGATGAATAAACGGAACATTAGTTCCTTTACTTTGAAATTAAATAAAAGCAAACTATTTATAAGCAAAATGATTTAAAGATACTTGTGCAAGTCTTGTTCACCAAAATAAATTCAACCGTTTAGATTTGCTAACTTTAAGTTAAACGGTCCAACGTAACCAAGTGAACTTTCCATGTATCGACAAGCACAAGCAAGTCCAGGTAAATTACTTTCTACTAAAAATTTTCACTCGAATTTTCATACTAAGTGACCGCAACAGCTTTCGGTATTGTGTAAGTATAATTTCCTGTGAAAACTTAGCCTGTTTTCCCACGCTGCGAGCCGTTACAAAGCCAGCTAATAATTTAGTCAATTTTCCAATATCAGGCTTTGTATGGTCCAAGTGATAGGCGAGGCAGAAGATCAGTTTTAGATATTTGAATAATAAGTTTATGCAAATGAGTTTGTATCATGTTTTTTTTTGTTTAATTTAGGTCCATTATTTGATTTGCATTCAGACGTAATAGCCTGGGACGGTGAGTAATGGGCTAGCTCACCGTCCGTCCGTCCTATGAAGACAGGCCGTGCCGACCGTAAAAATACGTAATAAATATTATGATGTAGGTTTTTTAAAAGTCAGATTTTGGAAGTGATTAAGAGTTGGCCATTAACTCCAACTTACTAAACTTGTACTCCAGTTCAATACCATCAAAGAGTTCCAAAATTTTAAATTTGCATTCTCGGGAGGAGGCAACTCTCTATACCGATGTACTAAACTTTTCTCTTCTACTTTATAAAAATCTTAAATTCAACAAATATAGAGTATTTATTAGTACACAACTGGATCCTAGAAGAATGAATCTATCCACAGTGGGACAGTGTTTACTATGAATAGGGCACAAGAGGCTGAATACGCATCAAAGAGCACTAAGCAAAACTCCATACAAGACGACTTGTCATGTGATACTTCGAGGTCAAATTATTTTTTTATATCATAATATCAATCATCACGCCTATAATCTCCCAAAAGGTAAGCAGAGGTGTACCTAATAGTACACCCACATTTCGCCTTTCATGTTTAAGTCCCATGTAATAGGGGATGAGCTTATTGCCATCAACCCGGCGCAAATCCAGACTCCGTGGCTGTTACTGAGAAATCCCTGATGGAAAACCCCAATAGCACTTTGCCCGACCTAGTAATCGAACTCAGGAACTAACGAGGCAGTCGAGGCAGGCAGTAGAGGGGATTTTTTACTCTCATTTTATATTTAACATGCTGCGCCGACCCCATATAAATTGGGCTATAGGTAGGAGAATGGTGATGGTATTTTATTTAAGGGAAATCGCCCTCCGCTTTCCCATTCCACCAACCACCAAGGGTAGACCATAGAAACCGCAACAGCATATCGTTGGTACAGTACACGCCACTCGCATTACCTCGTAAGGACCATACCTCTATCTCATCCGTTCGCCCTATAAATTCTAATACCATGTTAGTGCATAGAAAGCTTTATTACTACTGCATGTTTATGTTATCCTGGTACTATTTTCATAGATTTATTGAATGTGTGTGTTTATTTTGTTTGGTTGGTATTATTGTGACAAATAAGGTGACTTTTGTAGCGTTTTCATAAAGACGGTACTACTGATAGAGGTTTTATTTGCTTAAACATGAATGTCACTGGTGGCAGCCCCGACTTACGAGTAGTAAGCTGTGGGTTCGAACCCAGGCAAGCGCATTACTTTGTGTAATTTATTTCATCACCGCTGCCCTCAAAAACGGTGAAAGAAAACTTCGTGAAGAAACCGGCTTGTCCTAGAACTAATAATTCGAAGACATGTGACATCTACCATCCCGCACTAGGCCCGCGTGGCGGATTACAGCCCACTCCCTCTCATAGAAAGGAGGCCTGTGTCCCAGCAGTAGGAACATTATAGATGACGAATGTCACTGTTAGGCAAAGGCTTCCCCCATGTCTATCCAGTACTCTTTTCGTCCGCTTCGAAACAGCCATCATACGTTCGTATCTATTGAGATATTTATTATACGAACGCAATTCACATCTTGCACTGCTTTCGTCAGTGTCTATAACTTACAAGTTGTGAGTCGTACTTAGGTTTGAACCCAGACAGGTACTCTTCTTCTTGCAAATTATTTTAAAATCAGTACTCTTGAAATGGTGAAGAAAACCGCTATGTTCTAAACTACAAATGCGAAGTCATGCATGTGTCATCCGGCACTGGACCTTGTGTGGTGAATTATGACCTATCCCTCTTATATAACGGACGGACTTATATGCTCTTGATAACGGAGGTTTGTGACCCAGCAGAGGGAACATTATAGGGTGATTTCGGTATTCTTATGCTATGAGCTTCATCTGGGTAGTAAATAGTGATTTTGTATACCAAAACTGCTTCAAAATCCACATCAATATCATCCGATTCTTTGATTCGTCATTTTATATTGACCCATGATCTTCTTTTTAATTATCGCGTCGATCACATTGATTATGATAAATTCACAATCCAGAGAATGGGCAGCAGCGTTCTCTGAGTTTTTTGTAACAAGCGTACTGCGATCGCCAACCCGCCTGCCAAGCGTGGCGAAACCCCCCTTTATGTGGTGACACTTGGGGGAGGCCTATGTCCAACAGTGGACGTCTTTCGGCTGAAATGATGATTATGAATGCACAATCAATTCACTCTTTAATTACAGTCTATTATCGGTTGACTACCCCGTTGATCTCGTGGTCGCAAGCGCGAGTCTTGGGTTCGATTTCCGGGTGGAGCAATAAGTGCTATTGGATTTTTTCCATTAGGAATATCTCTGTAGTAGCCCGGAGTTTGGAAGTTGGCGGTACGATACCCTCGTGCCTCGGAAAGCACGTTTAGCTGTTTTGGTCCGTCGCCTGATCTCTCTCAGGTCGTGTCCGATTGCCGTCCCATCGGAGTATGAGAGTTAACGAACAGGGAGTGCACCTGTGTCTGCGCGCACACTTATGCACTATAATATCTCTCGCGCCAATGGCTTATCTCTACCAAGATTGGCCGCCGTGACCGAAGACGGTCAGGAGGACTACAAGGTGTTGTTTTGCATCCTCGTCAAATTCGAGGAGGTAACTATGCTAATGATTCTCGACTCGAATCAATAATAAAATGGGTAGGTATTTCTTGTTTTCCTCTTATCTACGGAACGGAAATCGGTAAGTGTGAACCACCCGTGTTTTAAACGCGGCCCGTCTGATACACGCCTTATAACCTCGCTTACACACAAACAAAAAATCTCAAACGTTTATTCTATAATTTGTTATTGCCTAAACTACGTTTAGGGGGTTATTATGAATTACTGTCAAATTTAAACAACAAAAAAAGCAGTGTTTTTTTAATAATTAACTGGGTACTGTAATTTATATTGATTATTTATGTCTTTTGTGACAACCTCCTGAATTTTGACGAGGATGCAAGACGTGTATATTATCCGTAGCATATCATCAACATCAAATGCAACTACTATCAGCATCCTTAATACCAATAAACTTGACACGAAATTGACACAACATACCTCCGACATTGATTCACAATCTATCTGCCAAAGCGATCCTAATACCAACAATAGACAGATCACACGTTTAAACAAGTTCATAACAGTACACAAGTCCAGTCATAATGGTGCTTGCCAAGAAATTTGAGAGGCCTAAGGGCTTGAGGTAATTTCAATTCATATCACAAAGGAACACACGTAAGTACAGTCTGCAAAGGAGATAAGTAACCAGGTACTCACACTAGAAGTATGAGTGCCTGGTTACTTATCTCCTTTGCAGACTGTACATGCATAGGTTTATGCGTGCGTACATGTGTGTTGTGACATTTGAAGGGCGTAGGTTAAAGTTTGTTTGAGGATATGTTTAGTTAAGTTATATATGTTTAAATAGGGTTTAAGGGAGAGGTAAGAGATAATTTTATCTATCTTAACACCAACATAGACTGTGTCCTGTCTAGTTCTTTTTCTGCAAGGAATAGGTGCCCTTCTCATCAAATAGTTTCTTATGTCGTGCATTCCTTTGGTGAATTCTAACCTAACATAACTGACACACATATTGTCGAGATTCTATGTAAATTGGCATGATTGCAAGGAATCGCAGCAGGTAACACAGTCTTCAAAAGATATATACATAGTTTTTTTTTTGCTTTGTCCTCTTCTACCTTTTGTAGTAAGCAACGACTTATTGTCGGTCTTACGCTGTCCTCCCATAATTAAGCTGTAACATTCAAATATTGTAAAACCAAATGATTTTAAAAGAGTAACCATGGAGTTTCGTGCCGGTTCTTCTCTATAGGAAACGGCCAACCCCAACCGTGCACCTTTTGTCGACGTTTTATAAGTGCGCATGTAAAATAAAATATTTTGATTTTGATTGCAAATTCGCTCTTCTGTGTTCTAATTACAAAGAACAGCAGCAAATATAAGTCCATTTACAATTATGAAAGATTATCATTATCTGTCTAGCGTTTTCCCAACTATATTGGGTTAGGCTTCCCGTCTAACTGCAGCCCAATATCAGTTGTTTTACATGAAGCGACTGCCTATCTAGTTCTCCACGACTCAGTAACTGGGTGACTCGATCGATACCCCTCGGAAATACTGGTTGTTAGATTTTCGGGCTCCTGACTACTTGTAACGACTGTTAAGAGCGTTTATACCCTACGGCATTTCATACAAACTTTCAAGTCGTTATTTTCCAAAATGACTGAACAGATTTTAATGACACTTCCTACGCATAAGCAGTATACATAGGTCTAAAAAGTTACTAAAAAACGTTTTTGAAAAATAAGATTACAGCTAAATTAGACCGATTTTTAATTATCTATAGAAACAGTAATTTCCAATTATCTTCATTTTTAAAAGACATTTCGAAAATGCTTTTTTAGTAACTTTTTAGACCTATGTATACTGCTTATGCGTAGGAAGTTTAATTAAAATCTGTTCAATCATTTAGGAAAATAACGACTTGAGAGTTTGTATGAAATGCCGTAGGGTATAAACGCTCCTAAAGATCTACAAATCTTACAAAAGAGACGATACTGCAATGCACACACTCCTCAAGTAAACTAATAATCACAAAATGCACAAATGTTCCTTAGCCTATGTGTGCGCCATGCTTAGTCACGTCAGGGCAATTCAAGCCAGCTCTCTGACACGATAAGTGGACATTTTACAAACTATTACAAAGCCTGTACAGAATGTGGGTAGGTCATATTAAGCTGCGCTTGCTCCAGTTATGGCGAGAAAGTTGAAGTATTTTGTTACGTTCTTATTAGTGTTTTTCGAACATTAATCGGTTTTCACTGTCAATAATTGACAGTGAAAACCGATTAATGTTACATAATTATTATGTGGTGGATTTGCATTTTATAATCACTTGCTGCTTTGGAGAAATTCCGTAACTTAACGCGCTTTAGACGACACTGACCGTGTGTTCAGCTACTGTCTTAGCTAGGAGAGGTGTACCTAACAGTACACCTACATTTCATCAATTATGTTTAAGTCCCATGTAATTTGAACAGCATTCGATTGTGTCTAAGCTCAATTATGTACGACTAGCTGTCCGGCGCAACTTCGTTTGCGTCACATTTTTTTTTTGCGTTTTCGCAACATTTTTCATTGCTGCTCCACTTGCATTGGTCGTAGCGTGATGATATATAGCCTTCCTTGATAAATGGGCTATCTAACACTGAAAGACCATCATGTTACATCCAGTATATCACCAAACTCATTACCCTCAGCCACTCAGTCAAGTGCAAGTTCGTCGACTTGAAACAATAGCTCTCATTAGTACCCCACTCGCACTCGCTAATTATAAGAACACGTCCACATGTGTCCAGTATCGCCTGTCACCTGCTTGTGCTTGACCCTAACTGTGTTGTCTGTGTTATTTGTTAACGTTTTTACAAAAACCTGTATCTGTGAATGGTGTTTCTCTGATTCTTGAGGATTTTAAACTAACTAAACTGAATTTATTTGTTCTGTATGGTGTCGGACGTACAGAATAGCACCATCCCATATCTTCCCGTGGGTGTCGTAAGAGGCGACTAAGGGACTTGCCAGAGAATGGGCAGCAGCGTTCTCTGTGCTTTTGTAACAACCGTACTGCGATCGCCAACCCGCCTGCCTAGCGTGGCGATTATGGCAAAACCCCCCCATGTTATGTCAATGTGGCGACACTTGGGGGAGGCCTATGTCCAGCAGTGGACGTTAAAATGGCTGAAATGATGATGATGATGAAACTGAATTTATTGACTTTCGGCAGGGCCTAGCAAAATTTAAGCTTCAATTTAATGCCGAAATTTACAAAAAAATATTCCAGCTATAATGCTGAGCATGAAGTCCTGGGTTTGAATCCCAGGTCGGACAAATTAATGTTGGGTTTTTTCATTAGGAATTTATCAGTAACAGCCACGGAGCCTGGATTTATGGTTGATGGGAGTAGGCTCGCCCCCTATAACATGGGACTTAAAACATAACAGGCGAAATATGGGTGTAATAATCGGTAGAATTCTGCCTAACCCTTCCGGACTACAAAAGTGGTGTTATGTGTTTTCGTCAAATAGAGAAAATCACTAAGTTTATATTGTTATATACTGATCTCAAAAACGGTGAAGGACAACATCGTGAGGAAACCGGCATGTCCTAGAACTAAAAATTCGAAGACTTGTGACATCTACCAACCCGCACTGAGCCCGCGTGGTGGATTACAGCCCACTCCCTCTCATAGAGAGGAGGCCTGTGTCCTAGTAGTGGGAACATTATAGACTGATGATGATAATGATGACTGTGCACTCGTTTTGTTCACATTGTTCAAATCAACGCCTGCGTTTGTTGGCTGTTCGCAGGTTCTTAATAACTGCTACCATGCTTATTTATTCATTGATTTATTTTTCATCAGAGCCATAACTGATTTATTACAATGCAGTTATATCTACAGTTCTTCACTCACATTAAAATTCAATCTCATCCTAATCAACGTTGATCCATAAAGTATTTGCGCTCATTATTCTCAGTTACAATCTGACAGATAGCTGGGCTTTAATCGAAAGATTAAAATTATCTGTCAGCTAATGAACCCCAGTACGGCGCCGACGCAAATTATTTAGCACCCTCTAGCAACCATCGCTTATTCGATTATAATTGTTTTTCACGCCTATTTCGCGTTATTGAAATAAATCTCTTTTGTTGTAATGTTTATTGTTGTTTTCGTGTGTTGATTGGTTTGGTTTTGCATATGGGTTGCGGTTTGATTGTTTAAGGTTTATTGAATGTTAATTTATCAGCGGTAATACGTTTGTAGCTTATTAATAAAAGGATGAGTTTGAGAGGCTGAATTTCAGTTCATTCAAATTGCCAAGTCAGCACCCCAAAAGCGGAACGGTGGCGGAACGTGAGAGGGAGAAAACCTCACGTCCCAGGCGCCGCGGGAGACGCCCCGGGCGTCGAGGGGCAACCAGTGGCCCCCGGCCACCGTAGGCGCGGGCCTGTGGACGGTGAGTAATGGGCTAGCTCACCGTCCGTCCGTCTTATGACGACAGACCGTGCCGACGGCGCGTTCGTGTTCCACGCGCGCCTCAAGGAGATGTCAGCAAATCGGAAGGGGTCCGAGAGGGCCGATGCCTGCCAGGGTTTCGGGTTGTTCGAAAGAGATACCGTGCCCCTGGAACACAAAGGGCTAAGAAGGAACATGGATGGGTTTTAGTCAGTCAAGTCTGACACTCCCTTCCGCTCCGCCCAGAGCGGAAGAAGTCATTTGAAGATTTCCCATCCTAAAAAAAAAAAAAGCGCCCCAAAAGCGTAACACACTTTTCTAAAAAAATCCGAAAGCTTTTGAAGTCATTTGTAATACATTGCTTAATATTATGATTGTGAAATTCATCTGCTGGACCACGTTAACAACGCAATGAATTTTGTTGAATTGATAAAATACATTATGAATGTAAGTGTGTCTACGCAATCGCCACGCTGGTGCCAAATGGTCAGATCTTCCCGATTAGATAGGTACTCATAGCATTTGCCCAGAGGTTCTGTCTCAAAAACTCATCCTGCATTTTTGTTGTAGAATCTATCATCTATCTGCCTTACAAGTGGAAATCACGTGCAAAGTACTATAATGAACTACCCCAGATAAATAACATAAATAATTTATTAATGATAAGATTTCAAATTTGAATCGACCAGTCCTGTGGAAGTTTTATGAATGTTGCTTCATCAACTAGAAAAGAGGTGATGATTTTCAAACGCCTGAGCAGATTTTCTTGAAACATAGCTAAGAACACTCTCGACTTAAACACCTTTCAAACGAAACCAATTTTATCAAAATCGGTTCATCCGTTTTTGAGCTATGATGCCACAGACAGACACACGTCAAACTTATAACACCCTTATTTTTTGGTCGGGGGATAAAAACGCAAAACAAATAATGTCACATACAACAGACAATACACCTCAATACTTCCCACACCTTGAACACCGTCTATAGTCAATGAACTGAATCATAAGCCTGATGATAATCATTAACATTACGTACGTAGACTAAGATCCTTTTGTGTACCATCGGCCTTGATTCTCTGATGAGCAGGAAGCAGGGCTATCTGACACTGGGAAGTCATTAAGGAACATTAAGTGACTAAACGAGCAAAGAAATTATGTCACTTTGATATTAGGTGTGGATTGTCTATTGTTTTGGGCACAGTAGACACGGGGGCCTAGACAAAGTGATATATGCATGCTATCAGCGTTTAGAATCACGGAAAAGTGAGTAACCTTTTTTTTAACCCCTCTAGGAATTACTCCTGTATCGTGGAAGCTTTTACAAACATTTAAACATACATACACAAACACATTATTTAACATTTAATTTTCTTTTTCTATTGTTTTGCTTTTCATGTTAGTTTATATAAAGTTCACCTAATGTTAATTTAAAATTGTTAGTTTTAGTTAATTAGATATTCATTTTAATTATTTAGTTCAGTGCTTGTGGCACACCTAAATTATGTTTATGGGGCATGCGGTGCTAACCTGTAAAAAATTGTTACACTAACCTTAGGTTATGGTAGATAGTTACTTTAAATTGTTAAAGTGTAAATAATTGTTGGTTGGCCAATAAAGGAAAAATAAAAATAAAAAAACTCCCAAACCCGGAACAACTACCTGCAGCTCATACATTTTTTTTTCGTGCGAGCATCGATCCCGCAACACTCAGCGCAGCAGCCAATCGGTCAGGCACTGCACCAACCACCTGTAACTTATGTCAATTTAATATTAAGTTATTAAATTGACATAAGCTACAGAGAAGCTTAAGTCAAACCTGCTGAAAATCGTTGCAGAAATATGTAACGCTTTGAAAGCTTACGTAAGAACTTTATTTCAGACCATCATCAATAATAGACACAAATCCATATTTGTGTGTATAATGACGTCAAAATAATAAGACAATATCAGTTTATTTTCTAAAGTTCACACTATTGTTAAATGTTAATAAGTAAACAAAGTTTGGTAACTTTATACCCGTTTTCTGTAACTAACTAATTACTACGAAAGTAAAAGTCTTTTACTTTTGCATTTTGAACTCTGGGCCCAATGATTTAGGCATTAATTTAGGTGTGATTTAGTTTTAGTCGAAACTGGTGCTTTTACTTTTGCATTTTCAACACTGGGCGCAATGATTTACGCATTAATTTAAGTGTAATTAACTTTTAGTCGAAACTGCCACTAAAGTAATAACAATTAATTTAAATCCCATCGCTTAAAGTATGTCAAAACAGAAAAAAAAACTAGACATATTAATAGGAAACCATTTGTTTGACCATTCGACGAGTATATTAAATCATATTACAGATTACCAAGTCATTGTGTGCGCCTCTATTGTGTTTAGGTATTAGTGAATTGGTTGTACTACGTTATTTTAAGGTAGATAAGCCTTAGACGAGAACGGGCGACGACGACGCGATTACTCAATAATAAAAGAGGCACCGTTCATCGTTGTACTTACAAATTCTTGCAAAGCGTTCCTCTGACCTTGTCTCTCGTTCGTTTGACGCTCTGTATGGTGTCGGGCGTAAAGAATAGCACCATCCCATATTTTCCCGTGTGTGTCGTAAGAGGCGACTAAGGGACTTGCCAGAGAATGGGCAGCAGCGTTCTCTGTGCTTTTGTAACAACCGTACTGCGATCGCCAACCCGCCTGCCAAGCATGGCGATTATGGCAAAACAATCCGAAATGTCAATCTGGCGACACTTGGGAGAGGCCTATGTCCAGCAGTGGACGTCTTTCGGCTGTAATGATGATGATGATGATGATGTTCCTCTGACGGGCACTGATCAGTGCAGAAGTTTTTCAAAATCGTAATCCCCGAAGGGTTAGGCAGAGGTACCCATAAGTACACTATTTCGCCAGTTACGTTTAAGTCCCATGAGCAATTCCTGATGGGAAAACCCGATAGCGCTTTGGCCGACCTGTGAATCGATACCAAACCCTATGTCCAGCAGTCGCCTCTGCGACCACTAGAACACCAAGAAACTTGAAGCCTTAAGAGGATTTTTTTAATAATTCAAACAATAATTAAATAATATTGCACTAGTACCATTTAAACATGCGACCTCTCTTGACTTAAGCAAAATTTTTATATCTGCAACGATCATAGCTGGTACACTAATTTGTCACCTTTTATGATCTGTTGACATGTAAAGGTCTTTTTATAATATATATCATTTTAACTAGGTTATATAAAAGACATCCCGGTATTTATCTTGTGTTTTGACAATAGTGCAGTCTGCCTAGATTTTTATTGAATAAAGCCTCTTTTGTTTATTTAATGCGTTATGTCTGTGACTTGTATATGTTGAATAGCTTGTTGTATGCAGTTTTTGTTTTAATTTTAGTATGACATGCTTCAGTTTTTGAATGTGACCTCTTGGGCTTAATGAATTGTCTTTGGATTAACCTGGTTTACGTTTTAGTAAAGCCTTAGATATGAATCTTAACACTGTTTTTAGTCAATCCTAGACTGGATTAAGCTTCATCATCTGCCTTGCCTTTACCCAACAATGTTGGGGTTGGCTTCCAATCTAACCGGATGCAGCTGAATATCAGTATGTTACATGGAGCTTCTGTATGGTGTCGGACGTAAAGAATAGCACCATCCCATTTCTGCCCGTGAGTGTCGTAAGAGGCGACTAAGGGACTTACCAGAGAATGGGCAGCAGTGTTCTCTGTGCTTTTGTAACAACCTGCCAAGCGTGGCGATTATGGCAAAATCCCCCTTCTTGGGGGAGGCCTATGTCCAGCAGTGGACGTCTTTCGGCTGAAATGATGATGATGATGATGACATGGACCGACTGCTTATCTGACCTCTACAGCTCAGTTAGAGTACTGGGTAATAATATATGACACCTTAGCAAGACTGGTTTGTCAGACTTTTGGACCAATGACTACCTGTAGCGACTGTAAAAGATCTACACAGAGAGAGCATTTCAAAAATATGTTTTATAGCATTAATTAATACTCACAAAGTAAATATTCAAATCAAACGGTACCCTAATCAATAACCAATTTAAAAAAAAAACTTCTTACGAAACTATCTTTCGCAAACTCCACCTTATTTTAAAAGCTAGTAACACGTATCCGAATGACTGACAGGCATTACTGTTACTCTTCATGTTTTTATGTTATTACACGTTCAATGTAACTTATATCTAGATCAGAACAAAGGTCAGACTGGTCAGTAATCGAGAGCTTGTATGATAGTAGGAAATGAAAGCGGCTAATATTAGGCTAAGTTGGGTAAGTGAAGTAGTTTTGAGTAGGTATAGATGTTTTGCTGTAGGAGGAGCTCGTGGTTAAATAAAAACAGCCGCACGGGTTGATCTTTAATGTAAAGCCGTGCTTGCCGAGGTTGGTCCGTGGATGTCTGAATTCATTACATACCGATTTTCCTCCGTGCGTCAGAAAGCACGTTAAGCCGTTGGTGCCGGCTGTCATTTATAGATCTTTGACAGTCGTTACGATTAGTCAGAAGCCAAAAGTCTGACATCCTGTTTTACTATGGGGTATCGCATTACCCAGTTACTGGGCTGTGGAGGTCAGATAGGCATTCGCTTCATGTAAAATACTGGTACTTAGCTGCATCCGGTTGGACTGGAAGCCGACCCCAAGAAAGTTTGGGAAAAGGCTAGGCAGATGATGATGATGATGAGATGTTTTGTTGTAGGGATGAGTTTGTTTTGAATTAACATAAACAACATAACGCCTGTAAGCAAGATAAGGGTTAGTGGAGAAGGCTTAGGCAGAGGTCTAGGTACCTCATATAACATATTGCGATAGTTATATTTTAAGTCCAGTGTAATTTGCTCTGTATGGTGTCGGACATAAAGAATAGCACCATCCCATATCTTCCCGTGAGTGTCGTAAGAGGCGACTAAGGGATTTGCCAGAGAATGGGCAGCAGCATTCTCTGTGCTTTTGTAACAACAGTAAAGCGATCGTCAACCTGCCTGCCAAGCACGGCGATCATGGCAAAACCACCCAAAATGTCAATGTGGCGAAACTTTGGGGAGGCCTTTGTCTAGCAGTGGACGTCTTTTGGGCCGAAGTGAGGAAATGATAAATAGGTGGCGAGCCTATTGCCATTAACCAGGCATAAATCTAGCAGTTTTTGAGAAGTTCCAGATCAAAAAACCCAATATTATTTTTTTCGACCTGGGAATAGGACCCAGGACCGTATGATCAGCAGTTGCGCTTGCTTCCATTAGATCAACGAGGCATTTTGAATAAATACTGAAGTAAATTTCAGTAAAATTCGAATTTCATTCAGATCCAGCCTGTCCCCATGCAGTCCTCCCCCAGCGACGCCCTAATAGCCCGGGGCTTTTAGATTTGAACCCTGCATTAAATGTAAACAGCGATTTTTTTCTTGAATCGTGTACTTGACCTTAGCTCTTCAAATTATAAAAAAAAATTAAACATTTTCCGAGACCGGATCAAGCTGAAAAAGACGAAAACACGTTTTTGTGAATAAAAACATGGGAAAAAATGTTAACAGGACAAATTTAGTTACTTTAGGTAAAGAATTGGTGACAGTAATATATTCTTTCAGAATTAAACATTTTCGTCCACGGAAATTACAGTAAAAAAACATTTACGAAATTTTTGGATTGTACTTAAGGCAAAAATATAAACAGCGGTTTTTTTACATAAAATAACTTAAATTAATATATTACACCTCCAATCAACAAAATTAAACAAATTGTACTACCGGAAGTTATTATTACCAGTTTTTTTACAATAGCGGTTGTTGCAAAAAGGTAACAGGGTTTAATTTAGTTTAACTTTCATCTAAAGGCTATTTCTCACCTATTTACACGAAAATTAAACACTTTAAAGCTAATCGTGAAAAAAAAACAATTAATGTTTACGTAAAATACGTCTGCAAGCTTTATTCTTGTATTTGGCGCAGCACTTTCATAGGAATTTGATCTTTCCGTAATAGAAATAAGGTGTACAATCGCGTAGGTAACTCAATAAAACACCGACTCAAACAACAACACAGTCATACGCACACAATGAACGCAGCGCTTATCTTGTTTACGCACACTAGCACACGCCGTACGCCGCACGCTGCTTAGCGCTGACACCGTGCATCGTAATTTCATTTTTACTTTGACAATTTTATTTATCACTCTAATTTGTTTAATTTTGGGGGATTAAGGTTTGGATTCATAAATTTCTCATTATTAAATGAATTTAAATCCTGTTACATTTTTGCCGTA
Source organism: Cerastis rubricosa (assembly GCA_949152445.1). NCBI lineage: Eukaryota > Metazoa > Arthropoda > Insecta > Lepidoptera > Noctuidae > Cerastis > Cerastis rubricosa. Next base: position 11,842,572 of record OX424547.1, read on the forward strand.
AGTAGTATTTAAGATTTTTTGATTTTCTTGATTTTCTGTGAAGTCCGGAGCAGAATTTGTTTAATTTTCATAATAATAGTTAGACATGGTGATATAAATCATTTTAGCACTATTTTTGTCCTGTTAATATTTTTGCCTTAAGTACGAAGTCAAATTATAAGATTTTTTTAAAAAAACGAGTGTTCCGTGGACGAAAATGTTTAATTTTCTGACCTACTTGTAGTACTCAATCTGTTCTACAAATACTCCAAATAAACATACCTGTTTATATTTTTTTCCACCAAGTTATATACATATTAGACGTTTTCTTAAAAAAAACATATACGCGGAGGTGAACTTTTCGCGGGATACAGCTTAATATACTCTCCTGTCCATACCCTACACATTCAATGAAAAAAATCGCTGTTTTTAATTAATGCAAAGTTAGCCTAATATTCGGCGTAAATTCCCCGGACTACTAAGCCGTGGCTCGTACCCCACAGGGGGTGCCCTTAGCGTGTAGTTGCTGACTTTGTAAGTTTCCTTATGCCCTGTCTGAAGGCCTTACACTCAAGGCACCCACAGGATAGTCCGGTTAAGTAGACGACAACCTCCTTGGTTGAAATGCGAGATGCCATTCATAAAAAAAAAAACAGTAAAATTCATTTCAAACGTCTTTCGAATAATCGCGTACAATTTGAAACTGAACCCTGTCCTTGATCGTTCTCCAAGGCGAAATTTTATTTAACATCACAGGATTCTTTCTATAGATAAAGTGTCATTTAATTAAAATACAATTTAAATCACCTGTCCACATTTAAATGCTCTGATTTAAACTCTCAGCCCCCGAGTGCAAAGTGCAGATATTATTAAAATATGAATCAGTTCCGCATACGGAATCTGATTTAATAGTCACTGTTATTGGATCCTTATAATTTATTGCCATTTGCCTTCGTGGGAACGACTGTGTGTCTGGGTACTTAGGCTGCTATCACACCGTACTGTAATGTTATCTCGACCTGGCTTTTAAATTGTTCGCATAACTACTTCGCCTTTGGAGCGAATATAAGTTGTGTATTTTGGAATTATTGTTTTATTGTTTCTGGGATTTGGTTTCGTAATTTTGTATGACTTTATTAGCGGATTGTTGCTAATTTAGGCTACTCGAATTGGATGGAATTGGACCAAAGAAAATATGGATGGATTGTGTGATATGAAGGAAAATTATAAGTAAAACCTTTTTAAAACAAGCTTTTATAAAGATGCACTTACTCACGTATAGTTTGTTCATCGTGAGGAGACGATCCTGGCTGCAGGATTAAGTTATGTCTGTCATAAGAATGTATTGTGCTTCGAACCAAAGGTGCAAATTTTCAGGTCCATCGGACATCAGGAAGTGGTTCTAATTTAGCTTCCGAAATTCGACCCGGACAAACAAACATACATACATTGCAAGTTATATAAAAACTTGTAAAAAGGGAGTAAATGATAGCTTTGTTCTGTGCTCGTACTAAGCGGTTCTCTTAGCGGTCCCCCGACGCTACGACGCTGGGATTAATTTATTTTTGGCTTTTTAGAGGTTTTTTGTGTCGGGGGTTTTTTAAATTTTTAATTTAATTTTTTTTCATTCTTTTTAAACTTATTTTATTTTTTCTTAGCCTTGACTGTCATACTTCTGGTTAACGAAACCAAGGAAAGATACAAAATTTAAAAAAAAAAAAAATGGGGGGTGGGGTTGCACCCCCCCCCCCTCAGCAATGCCCATGGTGACAAGCGACAACATTTCAAATTTCAAATAGACTACCTGTGAAAGTTGTTTATATCCCTACATCAACTAGAAAAGAGGTGATGATCTTCAAACGGCTGAGCAGATTTACTCGAAACATAGATAAGAACACTCTCGATTAAAATACCTTTCAAACGACACCACTTTTACCAAAATCGGTTTATCCGTTTAGGAGCTACGATGCCACAGACAGACACACAGATACACAGATACACAGATACACACGTCAAACTTATAACACCCCTCTTTTTTGGTCGGGGGTTAAAAACATGTTGCGTCGACCCCAAATTATATGGGATAAGGGCAGCAAGATGATGATGAATTGGATGGAATATTTCATTTGTGTTACCAATCGTTAAGAGTCGACTAAAGGTAGATTTCAGCAACAAAATTGAATGCGAACAGCACATTTTCACGTTGCACAAGGCGACATATTCCCAGTACAACAGGACCTCGCTTTGTATAGATTTCCCGTGCAAAGAGAGATCTGCATAAAGTTGTTATGTATAGCTTGACTGGTCGTCATGCGTACGTTGATAAAATCCACTGTAACAGGATGTAATGTTTTTTCTCTTTCTTTATATATTTTTGCTAATGATGGTAGATATGTGATTTTTGTGGCAGAAGTGAGAAAAACATTTATTTACGTTAAAAGTATAAGAGCTAAGCGATTTTACTTCATTTAGCATCGGTGTGTAAGAATTCCTCTCAGTATTTAATTATTGGTGAGACATCAAGTAATTAGGTGTCACATTTATGCAAATACACTTTAATGGGGATGCATGTTATCGCTACAAATGTTAATGGTCTACAGAAAATGAAATTGATGTCATGTGAATATAATTATTATTTCTGCTAAATTGATATCCTCCTCATTCAAGAAACCTTCCTCAAGCCCAGTCACCGCGATCCGAGAATTGCCAACTATCGCATAGTTCGCAACGATCGCTCACGCTGCTAAAAGGGCGGTACTCTAATCTATTATAGAAAAGAACTGCACTGCATCCCCTTAGATCCCCCTCCTATGAAGTCTCTGCTCGAGACTTCGGTCTGTCGACTTGGCATGACCGGTCATCAACCGATCAAAATCGCCCCCGCGTACATCCTTCCCGGCGGTTCAACACTTTATTTCAAATCACTTATTTCTAGTCATTTCTCATCCTTGAAAAACAACAGGCAACGCTACTAATTTCATTAATCAGTTCCCATCAAAAACAGTATCAATATACTCTGAACAAAAACCCACCTAATCTAAAAGCCCCTAACTCCACATATCACAAAAACGGTCGGCAAAACAGCTCAACAAAGCCAAGCTCAATCCGCAAGTAGAGCCTCTTAGCTAACCGTATCTATCAATTAAGGCCCGGAGTAAGCGTGAGTGGACTTTTGATTGATCCATCAATACATACATAAATCCATTAAGGTAATACGCATGGCCTGTTAATTGTGTATTTTCTACGGCTGTCAGTCGAGATACATCCGAACCGGAGTGATTCGAACATTCGAAACTGTTTCAAATACTGCTCTGGGATTGGGCAATTAAAAAAATTCGTGAAAGTTCCACAATGATGGAGGATTAATGTAAAGTGGCCAGTAAGAGGTGGGTGGTGCAATCATTTATTTTTACGCTTGTTTTACAGTTCAGGGTGGGCCGAGTTTTTAGGCAATTTTTTGCTGTTTTTATTAGAGAAATTGCCTATTGATTAAACGAGTTGAACTTTAACTCCAATTAAAGCTATTTGCGATTAAGTCGATTTTGGGTTAACTCTGGTGGACTGCCGATTAATCCCTTCAGGGCTGTTTCTTGGTAACATTCTGTTGTTAGTACATTTTTGCATTTGGCGTCCACTAGTTATTTCGTCTAACAGAAAGGTTTGCAAAGATGAAATTTATGATCTGTTTTTTTTTTCAATAATGAAAATAAGGTGGTGACTATGGAAGAAAAAGAAGACCACAAATTAATTGGATAAGGGACGGAGAATGATGCGTGATGGTGATGATGAATGAAACCGTCTGTTATTTAGCGTTTTCTAGCCGCTGTAAAATACAAATACCTATTACTATAACATCAATCTAAGATGAAAATGAATCGTGAACAATATGCGCAATGTTGTAGTTAATTAATATACTCATTATTTATTTATATGAATATGCTAATTAGGATACTGACATGACTACTACATGTTTACTAAGTAATGTATGAAAAGGATTTATTTATTTTTTATTATGATTTATTAATGCTTGCATTATAAATCTTAATAAAAAGTAAATAAATCTTTGCTGCAGAAATGCGCATGCTTATGGATTAAAACTGGGATTTTCAAGTGATGTTAGCAATGTTTTTTGTTGTCAATCCGAGCTACAGTAGTAACAACACTCACAATATTTTTTAAATAGAAAGATTTCTAAGAATATTTTTTATTCAGATGTGGTTTAGCAAAGCAGTTTAACATTATTAACTAACTATGAAGACCTAAAATAATTGTAAAACAAAAACAGAAAAGAATTAAAGGTGACAAAAAGTTCGTCCGCAATAATGTCGACGGGGAAAGTATAATAGAATAACTTGAATCGTTCAAACATATATTATAAGTATTTATAAGTACGAATGTAACTTTGGCTGTCAGTTGCATCTTTGAAGCTGAACAGATTTGGATGCAAATAGAAAGATCTGGACATGGTGTAGTTTTTATCCTCATCATCATCATCATCATTCCAGCCCAAAAGACGTCCACTGCTGGACAAAGGCCTCCCCAAAGTGTCGCCAAATTGACATTTTGGGGGGTTTTGCCATAATCGCCACGCTTGGCAGGCGGGTTGGCGATCGCAGTACGGTTGTTACAAAAGCACAGAGAACGCTGCTGCCCATTCTCTGGCAATTCATTCTTTTTATCCTGCTACCTAGAAATTCTGGTGGAATATTTTATGTCTACCATACACTAGTCACAATGTCAATATTACGAATTATAATTTAATACAGAAGCTCCGTAAGATAAAATAAAATTAACACGTTTTACGAGGTTTTGTTATCATCATCTGCCTAGCCTTTTCCTAACTATGTTGGGATCGGCTTCCAGTCTTACCAGAATACCTTTCAGATTCAGAATACTAGTATTTACATGGATCGACTGCCTATCTGACCTCCACAACCCAGTTAGTCAGGGGTAATACGGTAAGACTGGTTGTCAGACTTTCGGTCCACTGACTACCTGTAACAGCTGTCAAAGATCTACAAATAACAGCGGGGACTAACGGCTTAACGTGCTTTCCGAGGCACGGAAGAAACTTGGTATGTAATTATGGTCACTCATCCACGGACCGACCTCAGCAAGCACAGCATAACCTTGAAGATCGACCCGTGCATCTGTTTTTATTTAGCCACGAGCTCCTCGTTTTACAAGTTATGTATTATACATAATATATGTATGTACCAACTTGAAAACATACTGTATAAGCACAGAATATTTCGAATAAACTGCATAATAATATTCAACCACGACAATACAGCTTTATAATGAAAACCTTTGCATACATTTCGTTTAGACGAATGAAACTACATGAATCGAACAGCAGTATTATAAGCCAAGGTTTCTGCTAGGTCACCATAAACTTTGTAGCAACATGTATATTTATTCATTCGATCATATGCTTAGGTGCATGTATTTTGTATATATAATTTAACTATAGAATACATTGATTCTAATGTTAAAGTTAGCAAAGTGATGTTCTATTAAATAATTATCTACTGAAAAGCTGTTAAAATCGAGGCTCGTACCCCACAGGGGGTGCCCTTAGCGTGTAGTCGCTTAGACTGTAAGTTTTATGCCCTGGCTGGAGGCCTTACTCTTAAGGCACCCACAGGATAGTCCGGTTAAGCAGACGACAACCTCCTAGGTTGAACTGCGAGATGCCATTCCCAAAAAAAAAAAAAGCTGTTAACTCTGTCAACCGCCGTTGTACAAATACGAAAAGGTTTGAAAGTGCGATTGTATTTTATTTTTTACTGAGAAGTATTGTTATCCTCTCCATCATTTATTTTGCTCTAAAGTGTACCCATACCTAATATCAGAACGGCAGGGATTGGATGAATGATCATTTGCTTTCTATTCAGCGTCTACTGCCTACCTAAGGTCCTGGTTTCGATTTCCGGGTCAGACAAAGTGTAATTAGTGTACTTTTTCCATCAGGAATTTTTCAGTAACAGCTACAAAGTCTGAATTTGTGACCTGTTGATGGCAATATACGCTCGCCTCATGGGACTTAAAAATAAATGGCGAAATTTAGGTGTACCTTTGCATAACCCTTCGGGAATTATAAGGCGTTATGTCATGTGTTACTTTCTACAATAATTTACGAGCTTCTTACTATTCTCCCTTTGTTACGTTCATGAAATTCCCATTATACAAAACGATGCATACAAGTTTACTGCAACTTTATTTTTTTTTAACTTTTGAAATACTTAAATCAATCATAACTAAAGCAAAAATCCGTTTGCAATTACAAACCAGAAATACATACGACCAAATTAATGGATTGGATACATCTCTAAATCTCAATACAAACTAATTAAAACTGATGTACCGTTTCATTATACGCCGTAATGAGTTTAGAACTAACACAATGGTTTAATTAGATCGAAGCTGTTCATTAACATACGATTGTGTCAAAACACTCAGTTCTGTCGTATCGGACTGTCAACTAAATGTCAAAGATGTGTCGCTGGGTTAGTGACGTTGGCCTGTTGTGTAATGTACAGACGAGTGCTCAGTTTTGTTGCTGGTTTTATTATGCTTGTGTTTTGGTGTGGCGTTGTTTGTTTTTGATGTTGTATTTTATGTAATGTCAGTTTTGATATTGCTGCAAACCCAGCAATATCAGAACCATAATGTTCCTAAGAACATTTGAGAAATTAATATGAGAAAAAACTATTTGATTCTCAAAACTAGGCAAGCGATTGCAGATAAAAATAAATTAAACACACTGTCCATCATCATTGTCCTGCCTTTATCTCATATTGCTAGGCGAATCAAGTTTTTTTCATCTATTCTCCTCTATAAACCTTCTAATTTAAATTCTTTTTCTTTTTCAACACATTGGCTATAACCCAAAACCCAAAACCCAAAAATGATTTTGTTTATTATATTGTGCTATTTAATTTAATTGTTGCTTTATCATTACATATTTACATTATTTAAAAACTACAAATATATCTAAAATAATAATAAAATATGTACAAATATCAAAATTATAGGGCGTCAAAAAATTCGTCCACATCGCTGTCAACAGGAAAAGTGCCCAGAACGCTGGCCGCATTGCCACGTTGGATGGCAATGCTGATTCTTTGGGCAAAAAAAAGGCCAGCCTTCTGGTCACGTGAAGAGTCGACCAACCGTTTAGCGATATCTCGATACAGAAGGTGGGCACTCGGGCCCCATGGCCCTAGTGTTTCAACCCCAAACGGCTCAAACACATAATTACCAATTAAGTTATTGTATTTGCGCCGTTTAAGGTTTTCAGCACCTGCAGCAGCAGCCCCAGTGCAGCTCACCGTGCTAGGAAGATGGGATGGCGCAAGGGTGTCGACGCAAGTCGCATCCCACACCAAAGGCCTACCCAACTTCCATGGCATTATGGTCATGCCATCTGGTCTCTTCCCATCGACGCGTGCCAAGTGCCAATAATTGTTGCACTTGAATCACAATTACTGGTAAACCAATTTCATACATTTGAAATCTTTTACAAACAAACATCCATTAAAACAAAAAAATATTACCACAAAACAATTTTCCCCACGCGTACACTTGCGGCCAAACAAACCTGCATGCGTTGATCGGCTTACGTCGGCTATCAACTGGTACATCGACATCTGTCCACGTGCTCGGATTAAACGGACCGTGTGACATGTGATTGTACACTTATTTGTACACGAAGTGTATGATTAATGGTTTAGTGATACGGGTAACGGGTTTAGGGCATAACGATGGAAGGATATGTAACTTATTCGAGTTGTATTATGTATTTTGAATGGAGAAAAAATAAAAAATTGGTTGTCTGTAAAGTTGGTTTACGGACGATAGTTTAACTTGACAACGTCATAACAAAACATTGATGAAATGATTGCATACTTTTATGAATAAAATTTAATTATTTTTATTGAATTATCATTATTTTGTATGGATACAAAGAAGCAGTGAAAGGAAATCTACAATTTAATTGATAAAACTTTTATTTGCACTCATTCATTCAAATATGTTTATTACTTTAACGAACTAACTATAACTTTTATACATGTTTGCTAATGCGGCGCAAGCGTACAATGAGTGTAACAGGACAATGAGCGTAAAGGGAAAATGAGCGTAATTTTTCGTGCATGCAGCCGGCGTTCATCGTTTCATTAGACGCTGTTACGTCAAAAAAAAGTTTTTTTTGCAGTGAAATATTTAGAATGAGTGGCTGTAATTAACAGTAAAGAGTCTTTAAATGATTACTAGATTAGATTCATGATTTCGAAGAATTCCTTATGGCAAAAATTTTAATTATAATAAATCTCTTGATTATTCTTCAATACACATAGCCAGTACTCACATAAGATGGAGATGTTTGAATGGAGAAAGGCCATGTCCAGTTGTGCGACAAGCAAATTCTAGCAAAAATTGTCTTAGACTAAAAAACACTGACAAGAAAAAATATAAATAAAACTCTAAAAACAAATCATCCAAGCAAATAACTGCGAACAGATGTGAACTTTAAAATAAAATACAAAAGAAATCATCATAAAATAAATCACTTAAATAGTCTATTACCATCAACTTTTTACCCCACTTTCTATAATGGATGTCGTCCAATATAATTTTGGAATGCTTTAGTGAAAATACCTGCGTTGACTTGACGTAGGGCAATAAGAGCAAGTCATCTTTCGGCCTAATATAAATAGCGTATATTAGATAGACGAGCCTGGTTGGTGTACACTGGCGGTCCTTTACATTCTGTTTGAAAATTTGAATTTGGGTATCTTTTCGGAACTGCGATTTTGATACCTACTTTCTATAAAGTTGGAAGCACAGGAGTAGCTCGTGAAATTCTAACTTTCTTAAGTTTTTTGCAAATTGCGGTCATTGTCAAATGTTTTTAGTAACTTTTTAGACCTATGTATCCTGCTTATGGGTATTAAGTTTAATTAAAATCGGTTCAGTCATTTCGGAAAATAAGGACTTGAGAGTTTGTATGAAATGCCATGGAGTAAACCCTGAAATATACTTATATAAAATCACGAGGTTTTCCAAATAAGTCAACACTGTACAACTTTTGTATTCGAATAATGTAGCACATAATTATGAACTTATCGTTTGTCCTTATGCATTTGATCGGTTGATAAATACCTACTATGATGTCTCTTACCTTTAAGAACTGAAAAACTATACCTATTTAGTACTTTTAACTCCATATCATAATATGACGATTGTTTTCTTGAAAAAATCTGGTAAGCAATAAAATATTGACCAATATTCACTGTATCCAGTGTACAGTCAACTAATTCTGTATCGGACCCCCGTAAGGACTATCCTTGCTTCCAGCGTTAAAACAGTTAAAAACTTTCTATTTCTTTGTCCCTTTTTTTTGTTTTATTCCTATTGGTCGAAAAACGGTGGTCAAACATCTGGGATCTTTAACAGAGACTAAGATTTTTTTTTAAACAAAAGGTATTTAAAAAAAGGGTCGCGTTTATTGGTCCGCAAACTATTTGTGCGGAGTTGCGGACCAATAGCAGTAAGGGTGTTAAACAGATGTGGTCTTCGTGTGCACGGGATTTGGTTTGAAAAGTGTACCTATTGGCACTTTTGCGATAGTACATTCCCCCGTAGTACTGTAATGGCCTTACGCGCATTACGTTATTTTGAGTGGTTAGTACTGTACAAAAAACATAGCAAGACAATCCGAGTTATGTGCGGAACGCTGACCAACGGTCTTTAGCTAACTATTTGAAGGTTGACTATTTTTCATTAGATACCCACTTTACGTTTCTAAATAATATGGTTAAGGTTAATTATATACTTTGTTGCACTTATTTATGGAGAACAATGAGATTTTATTTTATTTTAGCTATTCTGCTAAAACAGCTAACAGTAGTCTTAGGGATTTAAATTGTTTTTTGTTTTTGGCATTTTTTAATTTTGCTAAATGTATAAAAATCAAATACGTTTTTTTATTAATGACACCATCATGCTATCGGATTACACACAATGCTGCCCGCATTTTATTTAGAGGAGAGTTTTTGTACATGGACTCTCACAAATGGGATAATATCTGCCAAAGTGATCCCTAGTCAAAAACATACTCAGTTTAAGTAGGCTTGAAAAACACAAGGACAAACACAATTTGGTGTTGTCTTTTTCGATCGTTTCTCGAAATTTTCAATCAACCTTGAAAGATGTTAAGTATTTTTTTGAAATATACAACTCTTGATTCATTTGAGAGTCATAACCATAATTCATATTAATATCATTACAAATAGCCCCCTTAATAGTAAAATTAAGCTGGTTTATATTAACAAATCAAACAAATACATGAAAGTAATTAAGTACAGGACAAATATCGGATTGAAATTATTATTCCATTGGGTTGGCTAATGGTAAGCTGCGGGGATAGTGACAGGTTGTTTAGCTTGCGCCTACGCACGGTAACCCATTGGCCTCAGTTGGCTCTTGTAACTTGATCGAGATTATTATATTAAGGGAATGTCCTTACGTCGATATGTTTTGAAATTGATCTACACTTGGTGTCGGCACGAACAAGAGGAGAACAGTAAGCTAAGAGAGAAATTAAAAAAAGAAACGAACACATGCTGCCAGTCGTTTTTAAAGCACATAAGAACGTTTACGCCGTACGGCATTTCATTTCATTCTTTAGTAACTTTTTAGACCTACCTGCTTATACGTATGAAGTTTAATTAAAATCGGTTCAGTCATTTCGGAAAATAAGGACTTCAATGTTTGTGTGAAATGTCGTAAGGTATATACGCTCTTAAAAGTTATTAAAAAAAACTTTTTATACTAAATAGGCTTGCGTTTGGCCCCAACTCGCTTGATTTGAATCGATAATGCGGCCTAGAGCACTCTTGCCTAGAATAAACCGATTCACTCGAATTTTGAAGACATCCAGATTATAATGATAGGAGAACAGAGAAGCCGGCAGTCAAATTAAATCAAAAGTCATTTATTAAAAAATTACGGTACCTAGTTAATTACTAATAAACGCTGATTTTTTTTGGTTGTTTAAAAAATAAGTCATTTATTCAAATTAGGCTGATAAACAGCACTTTTTGAACGTCAAAATTACAAGACACAGTCCCCCAAAACGCCCGCCCTTCGCCACTTCCTAGTGTTTTAGCTGGGAAGAAGAAGTGGCGGAACAAACTCCCCAGCAACTCCACATGTGGATGACATGTGTTCCACATGTGTGAATTCCACAGACTGGCGGTTCGCAAAATAAATGTGTGTCCAAGGAGTCAGTTTACACTAAACACAACATCAAGTCCGTTTTTCCTAAATGAATAAACACAGAGGTGACCTACATTTAGCTAGTCAAGTTTAAGTCATCATCTGCCCAACCTTTTTCCAAACTTTTTTCGGATCGGCTTCTCGTCTAACCGGATGCAGCTGAGTATCAGTAATTTACATGAAGCGACTGCCTATCTGACTTCCACTGCCCAGTGACTGGGTAATACGATACCCCTTGGTAAGACTGAATTTCGGACTTTCGGCTTCTGACTATTCGTAACGACTGTCAAAGATCTACAAATGACAGCCGGGACTAACGGCTTAACGTGTTTCTCGTCACCCATCCACGACTAACCTCGGCAAGCAACCTAACCTAACCTAACTAATCTAACCTTGAAGATCAACCCAAGCGGCTGTTAATATTTAGCCACGAGCTCCTAAAGCTAATGAAGTTTAAGTCTCATGTAATAAGTCTCAAACTCGCTTGTGACACACAGGCGCAGGTGCAGGCTCTGGGATATTACAGAAATTTCTGACGAAAATACCCTATACCTGACCAAGGGATCAAACTAAGGACCTCATTCTCAGCAGTTTAGTAGTGCTTGTGACCACTAAACTAATGGCGCAGTAGAGTTTAATAAACTTGCTAATAACTCCAAGCTTTCGAAAGTCATTAGTGTAGGACTAGCCAGAGCAAAAGGAGTAAAATAAAAAGCTTTCATTTGATCAAATAAGCATGATGTATTTACTGGGTTTCACCATCAAAATAAACACAGGTATAAATAACTACAACATTACATTTATAATTATATTAGCAGAATTCACGGTACTTACACAGGTATTACAGAGCTCCTTACACTTTCACAGTTCAACCAACTTTGCCTTGCTAAAATGGCGCTGCCTCGTGACTTTTTTTAAATCCCTCCTCTTTACCAGACTAAATAGTCAATTGACATTGTAATATCCGTTAGCGCCATTTTAGCATTTTAAACGAATCAAATGAGTTACTAATTTTATCAAAACAATTGTGCAATTTACAATAATACTTTAGAATCTTAAAACTACTTATAAATCTATTTAAGTAGCTAACATTAGCATCGGAGGTTCGGGGCAGTTTTGACCGGTAACAAAAATAATCTATTTCCATATCAAGTACCTAAAGACACAATTATGTTGTCGGTTCTTACTTTGTTTAAATTCTTGTCTATTGCATGAAAAAATTCTTAACTTATTATATTACTTAAGCTCAAGTAATTACTGTAACTTGACTATGGATACGAGAGCAGCGGTAGCCCAGTGGTGGCAGGCCCGACTTACGAGCAGTAAGTCGTAGTTTTGAACCCAGGAAAGCGCATTACTTTGTGTAAATTACTTCATCACCGCTGCTCTCAAAACGGCATGTCCCAGAACTAAAAATCGAAGACTAGTGACATCTACCAATCCGCACTGGGCCCGCGTGGTGGATTATAGCCCACTCCCTCTCATAGAGAGAAGGCCTGTTTCCCAGCAGTGGGAACATTATAGGCTGATGATGATGATGACCTAAAGAAATAATTATGTTGTCAAAACAAAACATCAAAACATTCTTTCCTAAACTCGACGAAGAAAACGAATAAGTATTTACTACTATTTTTTTCCGATCTTAGTGATGTTTCAGTATTAGTTATATAGGTACATTTTTCAAGAAATTAACAGTTCATCAGCATCACATACGTCAAAAGATTGGCGCCAACACTAATATAAATGAAGCCAACATTTAAAATATGGTGAAACCAGTGGTGACGTAGCGTGAATGCTAAACGTTTTGGGAGTCCATTATCATGTCATTAATCTGGCTAAACAATTATTTAGATGGCTGATAGAGGAAAAGTTTTATTTAGTTAAAAAATATGCAAAAAAACTACACGGGAGATAAAGCAGAAAAATATAACATATTATGCTTAAGATAACATGTTGCTTTTGCACTGTGACAAAAGTATATTTCCTTTTTAGGTAAATTAGGATGTAGGGAATATAACACTCTTTCCATAAAACTCATAACAGTCTCTTCACAGTTGCTTTATCTTTGACAGCGGCAGCCCAAAAGTAACCTTATAATAACAAAAATAAAGAAACTGTGAGCTAGGAAGACTTGTAAGTGGCGTCCCAACCCATTAGCAACCTTACTTTAACAAAAATAAAGATGTGATTGTGACAGTAAACAGGCTGTTCAGGTCCACGAGATTATCCAAAGTATCAATGGGTTTAAATCTTCTTAATATTTTTGGAAATAATCCATCACCTGCCTAGCCTTTTCCCAAACTATCTTGGGGTCGGCTTCCAGTCTAACCGGATGCAGCTCAGTACCAGTATTTTACATGAAGCGACTGCCCATCTGATCTCCACAACCCAGTAACTAGGTAATACGATACCCCTTGGTAAAACTGGATGTCAGACTTTTGGCTTCTGACTACTCTTAACGACTGTCAAAGATCTACAAATGACAGCTGGGTTTTAAAATAACACATGGTTACAGTGAAAATAAAAGAATAGCTAGACAGTTTCCATTACATACGACTCGGCAAAAAAACACTACGTCAAAATGTTAGAACACGTATTAATTCAATTAAAGCCACACACGCGTAATAATTCCCGAAAATAACGTTTACGTACGAAAACACGATGTCAAAATTTACCTGAAAACAGCTCTAAAAGGAATCACAATGACTTCTAAAGTAAACAGCTTGGTACAACTTCGGTACATAGTGACATCGAATCACTTAGCATGCTACGTCACAACTTAAAAGCTGAAGTGCAAACTAATGTAACGTCATTTCAGCACGTTATAAAAGAAATCGTAACTTTAGTTATTGATATAGCAAGGAATATATTACGCAATGTGTGCGTAGTATACGTCAGTGAGTTACGAAATATTTTCAGGGTTTTAGATGCCATAGTGACAATGCTAGAAGATATAATAGCAATAATCTAATAGAGTCTAATAGAGTTCAGAAGAAATGACGTGCATACTAATTGGCACAATTTTGGGAAATAAGGTGGTAGTTCTGTAACCAAATCCTTACTAATATTATAAATGCGAAAGTAACTCTGTTTGTTTCCTTTTCACGACTAAACGGCTTATTTGATCGTTATGAAATTTGGCAAGGAGATAGATTATATCTTCGAGAAGGACATAGGAAATTTTTTAACAAAATTTCTACGCGAACGAAGTAGCTGCCCGCTACTTCGTTAGCTAGTTTACATTTAAGTCTTGGAATTTTATGACTCATTTACAGATCTACTGGTAGCTGATCTGTATGTCAACTAAGTGATACCTAGAATTTGATTAGGAATGTATAGATGGCTACTAGAAAAGCACTAAATAGCAAGATGGATTGAAAAGTGGTTTGGCTAAGAACGAACTGAGTTGAAGTGTGAAAGAAATATATTATAGAAAATATTTTGAAACAGATTGATATAAAGGCAAAAAATAAAGAAATGGTATAACAAATTGAAGCTGTTCGACACATCACTTTCATGCTTCTTGAAATTTCATATCTCATCTTAGCTCAAGATTGTGTCAATGTATAAATTCGGCAAACGATTTCATTTCACCAATGAATGCAAATCAAATTATTCACTTTTACCTGTCTGTAGGCGTTGTCTCCTGCGTGACGATCACGAATTGGGTCAAACACGCGTGATGTACATGAACCTTGATAACAATCATGATATCACGATTTTTTTTTACAACTTCTTACAAGTACTTTTAGTGCGTAGTACATGTGACTCTAATTGGTCGAAAGGACAATGATTTCGTTGACAAGTTGAAATGGAAATTCACGTTGTCAGATTTTACCGTTTTTTTAATGGAATTGAATTTTTTCATCGTGACGTGTATGGAATAATCCAACAACCATTGTTACAGGCTATACGACCCATTTTGTGTAACATTAATGAACGCTCGTACCTCTCGTGTGACAGACTATGAAAATTGAACTACTTTTGTTCTATGACTTGGAAAATTGTCAAACTAACAACAACTTGGAAATACACTTTTTTTTTACTAAATGTTGATCAGCTGATCGCGGTAGTTCCTGTAGAAAAGAAAAGTATTTTTTCGAATTCTCTCAGGCCTTGCGTTTGATAAAATGATGATGAAATGATGTTTATTTTTGCAAATAAATTATTATTTTAGTTTTAATTATCTAGTTTTATGTTTAGTAATTATTTTGGATTTAGAAATCTTGCTCGATATAAATAACTAAAGTTGAAGTAAAATAAATTAGGTTTTTACAAACACTTTTACACGTCGTCTTTTTTTTTAACTAGATGATGCCGGTGTTTCAAACCTAGTCAGGTTCGAAACACCGGCATCATCTAGTTCCCTGAGCCTAAATAAAATCAGAGGTCACAGTCTCTTTTAGGTCCAGACATAATATTGGCCAACTCACATGAGTAAGGGTCTGAGATGGTCTTTTGAACAAAGAACCACAAAGATTTGAGTGGACCTGTCCAGCCAGTGCAAGCACTTGTCAGTTATCGTGTAGCTCACCTCATAACTTAAGGAGCTCCACGACACGACAAACAATAGCAAAGAAAGGACATTGTGTAGGTCGCTTATAGTACTCAAACTGCCAGATAATCGTTAAAACCAAAGAAATAGAAAAATAAAACAAACAAGACTAAATAAAATACCCAAAGGGTTCATTAGGTTACAACTTGTATAATCGAACAATCGCACAAAATAATTAACACGAATTAAAGTCAAAAAGAAATTTGGAAGTCAACTAATCCATTTATACGTCCATATTCGTTTGAAATAACTTTGGAATATCGAATTCCTAATACGGACCACCTACCAGTACCTACTACTACTGGAGGTAAGGTCATCAGGGCCATGTTACGACTGCAAAGAACCATTCAACCTTTTATTGAGCTTCGTATCCTTTAAGACCGAGTTTTCTTATATTATAAATCTGACTTCCTCACTAATTGGTGCAAGAGGCAGAACACCTAGAGAAGTGGCAGGAATTAGGGGAGGCCTTTGCCCAAGACAATACTGGCAAACAAAAAAAAAAACTTACCTCGTGAACATGTTGGCTTGTGGAGTGCGTCGTATGTGTAGGCACGCTCTGGTCGGCGTCCCCGCGCGCCGCCTCCGTTGTCATCATGTGACACGACGACCTCGCACCTGCTCACCGGTACCTCACACCTGGTGAACAAAGATCGAGTCATTAGGATCAAATTTTAGGGTGGGAGCTTGCTCGTTGGTAGAGTGGAGTGCCGAGCATGAGGATCCAGGTTCGATTCTCGGGTCGGGCACAGTGTTATTAGGTTTGGCCATTAAAAATTTCTCAGTAGCAGCGACAGAGTCTGGTTTTGTGCCCGGTTGATGGGAATAGGCTCGCCCCTATTACATGGGAGTTAAACATAACGGGCGAAAAGCGCATGTACTATCAGGATAAGACGCGCTTCACTACAGCTTTCTGGTACCTCTCAACTGAGGCTGAAAATGGATTTATTAGGGTTGGATTTTATTAATGAAAATATAATAAGTTTTTTCTTTGACTTGAGAAAATGTGATGTATAATAATTATGATGTGGTTAGAATTGAATTTTTATGTGCACACCGACGCTAAATCTGCTATCACATTTTCAGTTTCTCATTCTGAACCCCACAGAAAATTTTGAACAGCTTATTTTCATTTCAGAATGATGTACTGCGGCATAACACTACGGCACATTGCTCGCAGAACGGATGGCCGATGGGGCCGAAAAGTTCTGAAAAAGCGACCGCGAACCGGAAGACGATGCGTTGGAAGGCCTCCCTCTAGGTGGACCGATGACCTAGTGAAGGTTGCGGCGATCCGCTGGATGCGAGTCGCACGGGACCAGTCAATGTGGCGACACTTGGGGAGGCCTATGTCCAGCAGTGGACGTTCGGCAGAAATGATGATGAGAATGATGGACTGAATACGAGGTCACCTTATAAGCATTGGTGTCCCTTCCACCTTACTATATATACATAACTGTGGATGTTGATCAATGATCCTAAAATCTTCAAGATTCGAAGTTTGCATTGGAGACACGACGACCTCGCCGCAGCGAACTGGTAGCTCGCTCCTTGGGGAGTGAAGATGCAGACACTGATTTAATACTTATGTGAACAAATAAAAGTTTGTGACAACGGCGTCAAGAACCAGTCCATGGTTGAAGAAGTGTGGAGAACGGGAACCGTGGCCCAACTTGGAAGAAGCCTATGTCCAGCAGTGGGAAACCCGACCGTTATAGAAATGGTTGATCGCTATTAAATCTGCTTTGTGGAATAAAATAGAGGTTAATAAAAAAATGTATTTCCAGAATTAAAATACTGACTTAACACTGTAGGCCAAAAAAGACGATCCCCTTTTGTAATGACTGAGTGCGTACTGCGTCAGATGGGATTCTAAATCGTATTTATAAAGATTTTTAACTTTTGCCACCTGGTAAAGAAAACATTACTTATTACAAAAGTAAATATTACACAACTTTACTATAGAAGGCGTATACGTAACTAGCGTAAAGTCAACGCAAGCAAGTCGGGATTGGGAAATTAGAGTAGCATTAAAAATGGAACTGTACTGTGGCTGTGTGTGACGTCAGACATACGTATAAATGACATGAGTAATATTATGGTATTGCTATGGACTGATCGTTTATTTAATTAGCATGTTTTAACATAAAAACGTTACCTATCTACATTTGTATTTTTGCAAACATTTTTAAAAGAAAAATG
Organism: Cerastis rubricosa; assembly: GCA_949152445.1. Classification (NCBI taxonomy): domain Eukaryota; kingdom Metazoa; phylum Arthropoda; class Insecta; order Lepidoptera; family Noctuidae; genus Cerastis; species Cerastis rubricosa. The sequence continues at coordinate 11,860,591 of OX424547.1, forward strand.
GTTCGTTAGATACATCTTTTATGGAGAACTTACCAAACAGATTTATGTCTGCTTATGGTACAATCAAAATACATCTACCTAAACAAGCTTTGAGGCTTGCTACCTCTAAATATGTACAAACTACATCACTAAACACACCTGCTCACCAAAAACTAGCTGCCATACGAAAGATAACCAACAAACACTTGACGACTCCCTAATAAGGAAGCGTACAAGAGGCATAATAAAACAAAAAAGGCGCGCTAAACATTCTTCATTAGCGCTCCAACGCTGACTTACGCCAATCATTGGCAGGCGCCAGAAAACTGGCAAGAATGGGCATGGGAGGAGCGCTAATTATTGACACAGCCAGACTTATATGGCATGCCAAACTGATCATAAAACACTAAGGACTTATTACCTTTTTAGTTTCGACGAATCGGTGTGAAGTGGGCATTGGTTAGTCTTTTATCTTTTTTTTTCTGTATTATCTATGGATGATTGATTATGTTTTAAATGTCATGTCGTTTGCGTAATGTGGTTTTGTAGTAATGCATTGAGGGTTAGGTTGCTAAAGAGCAGAGGTTAGACCCACCTGAGCTTGTGTCGATGCATGATTGATTTATTAATGTTGCCAAGGTATGGGTTTTTGAAATTGATATTTGAGCTTAATGTTTAGACAGGTGTTCTTGGGTATTTGTGGGTTAAATCAGTCACTATTTAGTAGTATTTTAAATGATTTCGAGAGTAGCTTTTGACCTCGGCTGTGCTCGTGTGGAGTGCGAAAACTATGCCACGGGAACATGCTCCGGGATAAGAAGTATCAAATGGGCAAATCCAGGCCATGGTCTACTTGTATGCTTAACGTCATCTGCATTCATTCAACGGCGAACAAACAAAACTTTACACTTGTAATATTATTAATATGGATTTTCAACTTTTAAGTATTTTTTTTTAATATCTAGATCGAATAAATCATAAAACTTGCGACTCAGGAAGCAATTCATGACCCTTTTCCACTAACAACAGCATGCATAATTGTAACAATAGGTACGGTCCACGTATTCGACTCGCTCTTGGCATTCCACAGCTCATTAGTGACGCAACCCAATTCAACCAAAGAATAAGATCATACCGATATTGCTCACAAAATACCGTACTTGTCATGATCTGCAATTATATAAACGTTATCTTTATAATGCATACCTTTTACGCACATTTTTCAACGTAAACAAATTACAGTTCAAAGCACCAATAATTTTGGCCCGATGTGTACTAAGGACTATATTAAAGTGATTACGTCCACTTTCGGCCGAGTGATTGGACATATTTTAGTGTGTAATTTTTCGTGCTATTATTGGTAAAAGCAATGTAATTGGTTAGAGTTAAATGGCTCGTTATGTAGATTTTGATAAATGACCCATTTTATGTGCTTTTGAAACTGTTAATTTGTGTTGGGTAATGAGGTTTGTTTTCGGGTGATTCTTAAATTGAAATCATGTACAAAACATGGTTGTCTTTAAATGACGTTTAAACGAAGCCAAATATTTGTAATCTGCTTACATGAACATACCTTTACTGGAAACTGAACAAGAGATATTATATGAATAAGTATCAAACGTTAGCTACGAACCAGTAATTTATTTTTCAATAAAACCTTCTCATTCATGTGACTCACAACTTAATCCTGCAGTGACAAAAACGCAGCTTCAAGAAATACAATAATGCATCCCGTATTCCCATCCCAACCCATGAGAAAGTTTATCATTCGCTGAAAAACAAGAAAAAAGCCCCACACACACTACTAAAGAAACAATATAAGAAACTGCAGATTCTGTATCCTAGCCACTTACAAATCGAATAAAACAAACACTGATATTCTATTATGGTAATCATCTATCCCTTTCGCTCTCACAACGACGAAGAGGGACGGAACTACTGGTTGAAATGTCGTAGGTCATTAGGTCCTTACCATGTAAGGCCTGCAATATGCCAATATGGAAGCCAGCCGTGACTTTTGTATGTGCTTATATTGGGCCCAACAATAGGTTATTGGGCATAAGATTTAAACTAAATGCGTAGATGACCTGGCGGGTCCAGATGACTTTGATAACGGCAGACATTGTGGGGAATTAATTGTTTTAGAGAAAGTTATTAGGTTCCTTGTTTGTTGAAATGGGTTTGCTGTAAGACCCTATACAGTATTTGCTATGGTGAGTTAATTAATCATATGAGTTCATTGTCTTATTCATCTTGTGTGTGGCACGGTTCAACTAGGCCAGATCAAGGTAATTATATTAAGAGCATGCATTATTTCGATTATCGGTGGAAATATAATAACTCTTTAGTTGTTACAAAAATTCGAAGACATGTGACGTCTACCAACCCGCACTGGGTCCGCGTGGTGGATTACAGCCCACTCCCTCTCATTGAGAGGAGCCCTGTGTCCCAGCAGTGGGAATATTATAGGCTGATGATTATGTAACTGTAACAGCAAATTACAACTTGACTAAAGTAATTCTAGCAAGAGTGATTCTGAAGAAATTGGCGAATCCCGAAATCCAGTCAGTGCCTTTTGCATACAAACATACCACATCAGAATCAAGTCAATTAGTAGTGTTTGGTGATAAAAAATCTGTTTATACTCAAGCTAATTTCCTTAGCCAAACTAAACAGGACAAGAAAGTACTTTTGAAAGACTTCTCGTATTCTCTTTTTAGGGTATCATGTTTCAGGTACACAAACTTTCAACTGGAATGTCTCAGTCTGACCCCCGCTATTGTCTCCAAGCCTTTGTTTGCAATTGTAGTTTTAAATGTACTGGTCTCACTAATTTTATTTTATGTACTGGCTACGGATTCAGCTTCTTCTGTATGTACATATTTTATGTTAGAATTGTAAGTCTGTCGAACACTCTTGGTGCGGTTTTCACATGGTTGTTGTTTTGGCTACATAATATCTAATGTTTGATTTTAATACCATCCCGCACTCGGGCCCGAGTGGTCGATTCTGGCCCACTTACTACCCTCTACCACAGAGGTAGGCCTGAGTTCTAGCAGTGAGAACGTTAAAGGAAGCTTTCTTTATCTAATTGCCGTCTAGATATGCCTAAACACGATTGCAATAAGAGCGATTTTTTGATTCAGAAGCTGAGTCAAATGTTGAAAGCCAGTGTGGTTTTGTTTAGGCATTTGTAGTTGAGTAACTTCTATTGGAAAGTAACAATATTCCGAGTAATTCCATTGCTCTAATGATTAAAAAATCTGTTTTGAATCTGCGATGATTTTTATTCTAGTGCAGGCTCTATTTGAACCTCAACTCGTTTTAATATTGTTTTAAACTCAAAACGAGGAACGTCGTACCTAATTTAAATAAAAGCAAATTTTATCCATATTCGCGTAGTACTAACTAGCGTAGACTACTAAACGCGTAGACTAAGCCAATTTTATTTGACCCAAAACCAAAGTTGACTGAACTGTCCCGTGTAATGAGCACACCAAAATTCATAGTACAGCTACCTATGTTACAAAAATTAATAACCGTATAAGAAAACAGAGGTTTGTCATACAAAAGTCATCCAGAATGTCGATTCGAATTATGATAAGGCGTAGTGAATTAGTTCTGGTAGAACGTAATGGCTGGCGATTAGGTTATGTTCAGAACGTTGAGTTACGATGGCTGGAGGATTTTGGATATGGCATCAGATAATTTAGGTACTACACTATCGCATGCAACTAAAAGAGTGCTGACTATAAATATTGATGGAGAGGAAGAGGACGACCAAGGAAACGATAGTGGATTGTGTGAGGATTGATATAAAAGAAAAAGAAGTAAATGATAGCATGACAATTGACGGAGGAGAGTGGAATAAAAAAAAAACGCGTTGCGCGCCGTGTTGGGGACAAGGCCAGAAAGATTATGATTTCAAATGCGGGTAGATCTTTAATTTGTCATGACCTGATGTCAGTGTAATATTGTAGATATCTTAAATATAAGAAATACATGTGGTTGATCAACGGGAATTTAGTCTGAACGGCACCAAACACAACCTTATCCTGAAAATGCTGGGAATCCGAAGTATAGTTGCTATCAGGCCAAGATATTGTTTTAAAGATTAATTAAAAGGTGGTTATTTTATTATAAGTGATCCCAAGGAAGTCTTTAATTAAATAATGTTTTGAGCAAATTTGATCTCCTGAAACATGCAAAGACTGGAAGCTAACAGCAACTCGATGAACACAAATATAAGAGTGGCTATCCTAATACTGATTATGTCCTTTATTAATTTTCCTTCTCATTTTTTATATTTTTACATATTTCTTATAATAAAATAAATTTAAAAAAAAAAAAACATTTAAAAATATAAAAAACAGGTTTCCGCCGGTATCGGGAGCAGGGTCCAAGCTACCGGTGGTTAGGGCTGCAGAGACAGGAACCTCCTCACAATGCGGGCCGTATCGAGGAGTACTGCCTTCTGAATCTGGCTCTTGATCCAACTGCTAAGTGAGAGCTTCGACAGATGTTCGTCGAGGCTCTTGGCCATAAGGCCATTGACCGTTACGACAATCGGCACAATGATAGCCGAGTCCACATTCCACATATCAACAACCTCGTGAGCCAAGTCAAGATATTTTATCTGTTTCTCTTTCTCAGCTTTCACGAGGTTTTCGTCATGCGGGATGGTAACATCGACTATCATTGCGCGGCGCGCTGATCGGTCTATCACCACTATGTCAGGCTTATTGGCAACAATAGTCCTGTCAGTAATGATAGGCCGATCCCAGTACAACGTTACATGGTCTTTCTCGAGAACTGGGTCGGGCACATACTTGTAGTACGGTACCTCAGATTCCACAAGTTTATACTGATTATTATTAGCGTTTTTAAATGAAGTTTTGGGCATGTAATCTATGATTAATTTGTTCACGCTTTGCAGTAGGTAAGTTACCATTATGGAAGATCTAAATGAAGCCTCTTATTTCGTAGCTCCACGTGCACGTTCATAGAAGCGCAGTGAATGATGACGTATCTCGAATGGTCCACAAAATACCACTTTGATAAGCCTGACGAACTATTTTGTTCCGAGTTCCAAAGTCGGAGTTTTTGGGCTAATAATAATGTACGCTGTTAACATTCAGGTGATTTATTGTTAAAGATTTAAGGAATGGGTGTAAAAGGAGCAAAGAAGTTTGTTATATAAAGGGGTGGTTTCTGCTTTTCAATTATAGTTTAGAGATTCATAAAAAGAGAGCAAAAAAGCGATGGGTACAGTCAACCCATCGCTTTTTTTAAAAAATGATCTGGGTGAGCAGAGAGTGGCTACTGAACTCATTATCTGCCTAGCCCAAAAATGTTGGGGTTGGCTTCCAAATACATTCAACTTCATACTCCCATTAGATTCTCAATGTTAAAGTTCCTCCCAACCATGTCTCCGATTAGGGGGCGACCCTATTGCAATCACCGGGCACAAATCCAGACTCTATGGCTAATACTGAGGAATTCTTGATGGAAAAACCTAATAACACTTTGAACGACCCGGTAATTCGAACCAAAGACCTCATCCAAAGCCTAGCAATAATATTAATACCACATCACAAAACACTGCCTCTTGGCTTCACAAAAAAAAGAAAACATTTAAACAAAGACCACCTGCGTCCAACCCCGTAAGTAAGTAACTGCTAAGTGATGGTGTTAATTCGGCCACTACTTACCACACGGCACCCTCCTGCAAACAGTTGTACTTGCTAATGTACGTGTTAAGAATTTGGGTCCAAATATTTGTGAAACGGTATGGTTTTTGGTGGTGGAGAAAGGGATGGGCGATGCAGGTGTTATTTGGATTGGATGATTCGAATAAATACTCCTTTATCTTGGGGAAATTAAAACAAATCGTTCATGAAAGCAAAGGAAGGCATTTAAAGTAGTAAGGTCCAAAAGTTTCCAAAGGTTTCAACTATAAAATTAAGGATTCATATAAAAAATGGATTATATTTTATTACATTATGTATATTATTTACAAACTACAAATAATTCTGTAAGAATAATTCTGTTGCAAACACTGTGAAATGTTTGAATTTAAACTGCTTGAGTGTGTGTGTGATACAAGGAGTAACTACTAAACGTCAAAAAACGATGTTAATATTGGTGAACAAACACATAACGGGTAAACAATAAATATAATTTAATCACAAATCGTAAACATCTAGGATTAGAATAGGTAGCTTGTTAAATGAAATAAGGAAAACCAACACATTTTCATGCAAGGCAAATCCAGATTAGGTAAAGATCAGAAAAACAGTACCAGGAAAAACCATATCTTTACAACAAACAATCTATTAAAGTTTTTAATTTTAAAAGTTTCAAAGAACGTTCTTACTCATTGAAGGCAAAGATGAGTAAGCCTACATCCTATTCGAATTTCGAATCCTGTTCCTTCACATTAATTCCCATGCACAGATAAATAATATATGCGGCGATGATCTAACTTTGATCAAGATTACAACCTCATTGGTATTAAATACAGTTAATTATAGCGATTGCTCATAATTACCAATAAACAAGTAGCTACAACATTTATTTTTTTCAACTAGTGAAATATAATAATTCTCAATAGTGCCCGGTTTTTAATTGATCTGAGAAAATGTTGAGGGAATTAAGCTATTCTATATAGTTTTTAAAGTGCAGTAGCTTTTTCTCAGTAACAAGTTCGAGATCACTATTTTACTAGTAACAAATCGTTGTGTTCTTTTTTCTGTTGAGTTCAGGCATTTTTAGTTTTGCTCCTTTTTGTCTTGTTGTTTTATACAGAAACGTATTTTGCTTTTTCTTTATTATTAAGCACACTTAACTCTGTTCTAGCTGGTTATTACCGTGCAATATGGGTTTTTATTACTCCAACTTAATGGTCGTTATCTCCATATTTCATTGAACGAACACATATTTATCATTGCAACTCGTATGTAATTATTACAGAAATAGCTACTGACGTTCGATAGGCCGTCTCATTGTGATGCATCAGAGAAAAGAAATCACATGGATGCAACGTAACAAAAAAAAAGTAAAATAAAAAAGTAAACGAGATGCGGCCGCGTACGCCAAGATCTCGGTCAGGCAGGAGCCGAGTTCTTTTGTTTCCAACCTCGAATCAGCCAGTGTCTCGAATCTAGATGCTGTTTTCGAATTGTTTTTTCTTTTTCCCCCTATGGCTTTTTCTTTATTGTCTCAGTGCAGGCTGACTAAAAAAAAAGTAAAAATCCGGTGGCTTATGGCTCTCCATTGATATGCGACGTTCGAATTGAAATTTAAATATTTGCTCGCATCCGCGACGGGCTTCATCTTGGGTATTTTGTTTTTAAAAAGATCTTTGTGTTTCCATCTTAATATTTTATTATGTTTTTAAGAAATACCGCGAGTACCTACGCATTTCTGTATTTTTTGTTTACTGATCGTTGCCTCAATAAATTGATGGCAAATACTGTATTTTTCTATATTTTTAGCTTTATATGTGCATTTTTATCGTTGTTGCAGTATTAAATTCAAAAACCATTCTCACCATTGCTAAAGGTAGTGTTATCTTCTTAAATTTTTACTGAATCTTTTCAACTGTGTTTATAATTAGCTTTTTCCTAATTTAAATTTAAAATTGTCTTTTAAAAGATGTAAGTTACTCGTAATCTATTTTACCAGATATATGAATGAGAAACGTTAAATAATAAATTACTACGCTTAATTACACTACTACCTAAACTTGTATTAGCAAATCATACGTCAATCTCTTGTCATTTAAACTTAGCCTAAATGACAAGACCACATTAAACCTTCATTTGTTACGACCACACCTATATAAAACATAGTTCCTTTTTCAAAACTGACACAACACGCACATTCTCCGAATCATACAAACTATTTTTTTGACAGTTAATGAGTCACATTTGTCTTAAAAAGTTCATAATGTCAGGCAATATGTCATATTGGAAATATGACGTTTAGGAATGGGAGCACTATTGCAGTTACAAGGTTAACAATCGGTTCTTTAATGTCAGGTACAGAAATATGGTGTGACGTAGTGGAAGAAAAAATGGCGATCAGCTTTGGTTCATTTGGCCATTGATATTTGGGGCTGGAAGTGTTAATAGGTATTAACTGAATGAAAGAAGAACCGTTTCCACAATAGCGTATTATGTATGTGGACTTGCACTATTGCTAATGACTATGCATTGGCTTTTTTTTCACAGTTCTTGTCGAAACATTGTAATCAGCAATGTATGATTAAAAACTTTGGGAACGAAGAACTATTATTTTATTAGTTGTCTAAAACTGCCATTCGATAATCAAATTTTGGAGCCTTTAATTAAATGTAAGCAGTTAGCTACTTTTTTATAAAAGAGCAATAATCTAGCCACATCCAGTATCTCTTTAGAATTATCTCCGCATTTTCGGTGATACGTTTTAGTTCAATTAAAAAAAAGTCTTGGTCAGCCACCGGAACGCCACAAATAACCGGCAGCGCCCTCTGACCTGCGTTCCGTGAAACACAATTACATTTCTTTGGTCTACATATTTCGGTTCTTTTTTATAGAAATGTTATGTTTTTGTGTAAGAGAGGTGTGGAGGAGATTTAATGATAGGTTGTGTGGAAAACATATTTTTCTTATTGATTGTGTGTAAATGGAACTGAGTCTTTGTAAATAAAGGTTGCGAATATTGCATTAAAAAATACAACTGGTAGGTTACTAGTAGGTTAAGTTAATCCTATACACAATACCTTATGTTATTCGCTAATTGGAGTGTGCAAAAACCCGAGAGTCAAACTGATAAAATACTCATATATTCTCTATACTCATTTAACTGAGTTGTAAAATTTTAAAGGCGCTTGTCAATTGTTTTAGACTGTATTAAACTGTGTACGGATGCTTACTGATGCTCGCGTCTAGTTATCTGCATTTCCATTTTTTTTTCCAAAAAATCTAGACTGTAGGTTGTTTCACCGTATAAATTGATTTGTTTAGTCAAAGAAGCGAAGCTTTTCAGGGAGCTAACTTTAGAGCTTTTTTTTTGTATCAAAAGATAGTCTAATCCATAGTCTACTTTTCTTTCTTTTTATTAGCAATATTTTAGACTCTTTCTATTGCTGACGTTTCGATAGATTAAAGTATATCAAAATTTATGAACCTATTTTAATTTACTACAGTAAGACTTTCGCAATTTCTATAAGCATTTAAATTGTATATGTAATAATCATTAAAAAGTATCTACTTGGACTTAAACTAGGCAAAGCCATAAAGAACACAGATAAAAAAATGGCGGGTTCTAATTCTATACTGCAAGAATTTAGAATCCTGTGTTGCAAAGGAAATGTGAAGAACCCTACTTCAGTCTAAATAAAACTAGGTGGTCACATCCTGCTATACGTAACGAAGCATTTCAAATTATTAAAAGTTATTAAGACACTAACGTCTTTATTACTTGCACTAATGCATCATAAAAACGAGTTCTCAAAAATCGTTGCAAATCAGACTAATATATCTTTTCTAATCGTCTAGCCATTCAATAAACACAAATTGATTTCACATAAGCACTAACATTTAAATATATAGTCATAAACATTTAAATCAATCAGACAATAATGTTCTCTAAATATTATTTGCTTTCAATGACTTAATTTGCCACAAATCTTTCACACACTTAAGTTTTCAAAGCAAAGATAAGATACGTCGAATTCAACTGTTTTGGAACCGGTTTTTAAAACGATATACCATGACACCACGCTTGTATTCTCGGGGATTCGGGCAGAGGTGTTTGTATAATCCATGATTTCATCAGTCATGTTTTCATTTCCTACTCAATCGGGGACGAACCTATTTTAGGCTCCGTGCTGGCATTGAGACATTCATAATATGTATTATCAAGGTTTTGGGTTCAGTACCCCGTATGAGTGTTTTATAAAAAAGATGGAACATGGCAACTTTTATTATTTTCTGTGACTAAAACTAAAATGTAAACGAAGTAACATCTTATTTAATTTTTCAGCAGGATTACGTAGAATTCCCCAATGACATATTAATGTATCGAACCCGGTACCTCAAGCTCAACAGTAGAGCTTCCGACCAATGAAGACCACGAAATGTCTCATTTGAACCGGTTTTAAAAATAATATTTGTTTTAAGTCTAAATAGTAGCCCCAATATATTTTACAACTTTATCAGAACCACTAATGATGAACATAGTTAACCAAACAAGATAATGAGTTAGTAATAAAATAAATAAGTTGTAATCGTAAAAGGCTTTATATCAAACATAGTTAATTCCATTTAGTGATTATTGGTTCTTTTTGCAATAATTTGAGGATGATTTATGACGTTTGATGGAAAATATTAGAATGGGTAGACTTCCGTGGTTTTGGGAAATGTTTTTCCCATGATTTATCTTACCATTGTTATTTTATTCGTATTTGACGAGGAACTTAGAAAAGGTATTGGAGTGTTGCGGCAGAACTTGGAAGAGCAGCCTTTGGCCAGTCATGGACCACAACAAGACGGGTACATTTTCTTTGTTTGCGTAAAACAGGCAAATTACTTGAAGTAATGTTAAGTTGGAACTCATACCTATTAGAATTGTAATAAACCTCATAGGTCACGGCACTTGGTCCAGGACACTTCAAAATTTAAAGCTCTTGTAATATAAGCAGCATCTGTTTCCTGCAACCCGTATCACTTGACAACAGAAATATGAAGTACCTACTAGTTTAAAAAAACTAGGAATTGTAAATTGATAGAACTTTGAAAGATTGATAGACACTCATCATCATATGCCTAGCCCTTACCCAAACTATCTTGTCTAACCGGATGCAGCTGAGTAACAGTATTTTACATGAAGCGACCGCCTATCTGACCTCCACAACCCGAAAACTGGGTAATACGACACCCCTTGGTAAGACTGGATGTCAGACTTTCAGTTTCTGATTAGTCGTAAAGACTGTCAAAAAAAAAAAAAACATATAAAAAAAAAAGAAATATACAAATGACAGCCGGGACCAACGGCTTTACGTGCTTTCCGAGGCACGGAGGAAACTCGGAAAGAATTGATAGACACTAACCTTGAAAAAGGCGCTACTTCCCACACTCGTAAAGAAAATTAAGCATTGTACTCCAAAAATGTACCACTGAAGCAGCATACACTCTACAATAAGTTTTACAACAACCTCAAACCAAAAAAAAAACAACCTACAAAATGACTGGATGCGTCATTTGTTTGACCTATTAAACAACATAGCCACAAAAAAACGAATAGAATAGACTAGTATTATTCGTACCTATACATAGATCTTTGGTCGTAAGTACCTACTAGTTTTTTATGTCAATTAGTTAGGTAGGTCCTCCATTATCCTTGATGATGGTGTAAAAACAACCTAAATGCTGTCAGTAACTCAGTAAATCGTTCTGCGGTTGTTTTTGGACAATTTGTTGCTGGGTTTCGTCTATGGAATTGCCTAATGTTTCTATTTATGGGGTTCAGAAAAAAAAGGTTCTATTATTTTTATGACATTTGTTTTTTTTTTACAGGCTTGCTACTGACTTGTTAGTCATTGGCCACTGAAGCCCAAAGCATTGAATATGTGTTTTATTCTAGATACAATGCCTAGATTTCTTAATTGTTTCTGTGCCAGACCCCTTTGGCTGATACTGACACATGTCACACATGCAAGTATTACGATAATTAGTATTAGTAGGTGCCATCGACAAGCAGAAGAGATTTTTGTAGTAGAACAAAGTTTACAACATTACAGAGGTCTCGTTTCAACCTCAAGACATAGACAAAGCTCCCCTAGTTCTAATACAATACGACATATTATAGCTTTTATTTACCATAAAGGCAAAAGAGTCGGCAAAAACGAAACTTTGTAAAAAAACGTGACAAGTTGGACTTTTACAAAACGGAGTAATTAACAACACTGGTAGTAATAGTCAGTTAGATGTCACCTTAGTTGTTAAAAGTAACATTAAAAGACTGCTTAGTACTTATTTTATTATGAGCTACAGATGACCTGATTTTATTATGAGCTACAGATGACCTGATTCACAATGTTCGAATTGTACAAACGAATAATTAGCCACAGATTGAAGTGAACTGCCTCGTTGCTGGATTGGCTGCAAGCGCTAGTACTGAACCTGAGGTCTTTGTTACGATTTTTAGGTCGAGCATAGTGAGTAAGAAGAATACCATTTTGTTAACCTATCAGGAACCCTTTTATCCGGTTGATGTCAATAATCGCGCCCCCTTTTACATATCATCATCATCAGCCTATAATATTCCCACTGCTGGGACACAGGGGTCCTCTCTATGAGTGGACTGTAATCCACCACACGGCCCAGTGCGGTTTGGTAGATGTCTTCGAATTTTTAATTCTAGGACATGTCGGTTTTCTCACGATGTTTTTCTTCACCGTTTTTGAGGGCAGCGGTGATCAAATGAAGCGATGAAAAATAATTTACACGCAGTAATGCGCCTGCCTGGGTTGGAACGTACGGGTTACTGCTCGTAAGTCGGGGCTGCCACCACTGGGCCACCCCTGCTCTCCTTAACTCACATTAATCATAACTAGTGAAATATGTATGTACTATAGCTGCACTATAAACATATCTGCCTGACCCTTCGAGGATGACCTACCTAAAGTTGATGTTGTACAGTTAACGGAACTTGGGGCGGTGATGGCGCAAGTCATATACTACTGAAAACACACAAAACACCAGCGAAAAATAAGCAACATTAACATTTTTTTAAATGATGAATGGATTTATTCATTTGTTTTTTCGTTCCGTCAAATTATTAAAAATGGCGGTTCGTATCAAAAGTTGACGTCCTTTCACGCTGATTATAGTGAAAAGGTTAAGAGGCACTGCAATACTTTAATAGAGATATTATGACATGGCTAACTGCTTATGTTCTACTCAAATAAGGCTGAATTGGACGTTCCAACCATCATCGTTTATAGAAGAGGGTAAAATGTGCTAGATACCGCATTTTCAGTAACCTCTTTTATAAACTTATGAAGATATACAGGGTGTAACGGAAAGGGTATATACATACTTAAGGGTGTGGTACAGACAACCAAACTGAACATGTTTCTCCATCGGACCAACATCGTCATAGCGAAAAATATATCAGCTGCCCCATACATTTCATCGAATAGGTATTGAAATTTTCTATGGGGCAGCAGATAATTTTTTCGTTTTTACGATGTTTGTTTGTGGAGAAACATGTTCAGTTTGATGGTCTGTAGCACACCCTTAAGTATGTATATACCCTTTCCGTTACACCCTGTATATGAAGATGCCGATTGCAATAAATATCGATGAATAAATTGAGCTTGTTTTATAAGTCAATTAATCAATAATTTGACAGTACTGTAGTTATAGAATATTTTGTATTGAAAGTTTGTGATACAATAAAGTTTTATGATTGATAACTTCAGTGAATATTTCTTGCTACTACAAATCTAAGCGAATTCCGTCTTGAAAATTGAATAGGTAAAACCTTGAATATACTAGAATACCAGTAGACCAAGAGGAAAATAGAGAGATAAAGAAACAGCATATTTATAAAATAAATATCTTAAGAGGTCATGATATGAGAGAATTTAAGGAGTTTGATGCATGTAGAGACCTTGACATAGTCTTTCTACATACTATAGACCTCGTAGCTATCTAATGAAAGTTGGCAAACAGCTGGCATAGTTGAAAACCTAGTTACTTATTTAACTATGTTGTATTATAATCTATGTATGTTGAAAATTATAATCTTCCATCAAAAAGTCACGGGATCATTTAATGTATTTTTTTTAATGTTGCCCCACACCAGGAATTTCTCCTGTATCGTGGATGCGTTTACAAACATTTAAACTCTCATACACAAACAGCCAGACCCGGAACAACTATCTGTAGGCCATACAAATATTTCTTCCGTGCGGGGATCGAACCCGCGACACGCAGCGTAGCAGTCGATCGCTCAGCCACTGCGCCAACCGTGTCAAATATTTGATATATTTGGGAATGAATTTAAAAATACATTTCTTATCCTCCTACCCTCTTAGCACTACAGAATAGCAAAATAATGGTTGTAAAAAGACCCTCCATGAAGCCAAAAAGCACTTGTTCTCCTCGTCATTGCCAAATTTTTATTTTGTTCCGGACCATATCTGGGAAACTTCTAGTTACGGAGATTTGGAGATCAAAATTTTATTGTTTTTTTAGAATTTATACAAGTTTTTAATGTTATGACTTTACTTTAAATACCTTCATAACCCCTGTACTATTCGAAGCAATCATCAGAATGTTTTGAGTCATCATCATCATCATTACAGCTCGAAAGACGTCCACTGCTGGACACAGGCCTCCCCCAAGAAGGGGGGGTTTTGCCATAATCGCCACGCTTGGAAGGCGGGTTGACGATCGCAGTACGGTTGCTACAAAAGCACAGAGAACGCTGCTGCCCATTCTCTGATAAGTTCCTTAGTCGCCTCTTACGACACCCACGGGAAGATATGGGATGGTGCTATTCTTTACGTCCGACACCACACAGAACCAGAATGTTTTGAGTGCGTTACATTGATTCCTACCGTAAAACTTGATTTTGCACCCCAAGAACAAAAGTCGTTTCACAGCAACATTTTTTGCTTACAGTTACTTAGTTTTGATGTACAGAATGCTTGGTTGATCGGTTCGTAAAGGGTCTAATTACACCTTCTATTCTCATATCTTCTCGTGGGTGTCGTAAGAGGCGACTAAGGTACTTGCCAGAGAATGGGCAGCAGCGTTCTCTGTGCTTTTGTAACAACCGTACTGCGATCGCCAACCCACCTGCCAAGCGTGGCGATTATGGCAAAACCCCCCATGTTATGTCAATGTGGCGAAACTTGGGGAGGCCTTTGTCCAGCAGTGGACGTCTTTTGGCTGCAATTATGATGATGATGATGATGACAACTTGCATTTATTTAATGCAAAAAAGTATGAACATCTTATGATTTTTGCATCTGAAGATGATAGAGTTGTCAAATATAGCATGGGCTCAATTGGGGCTTAACATTTGAACTTTTTTAAACAGTTTCAGTTGGTGATTCTTGTGAATCATCTTTTGAAAGTAAGAGTATTCAAAGAATCATTTTGACGGCACGATTGGCGCAGTGGTTGAGCAATCGACTGCTGCGCGTCGCGGGTTCGATCCCCGCACGGAACAAATATTTGTATGGCCTACAGATAGTTGTTCTGGATCTGGCTATTTGTGTATGAGAGTTTAAATGTTTGTAAACGCACCCACGATACAGGAGAAATTCCTAGTGTGGGGGGCACGTCTTTTTTTAAAAAAAAAAGTGGCAACGAGACAAGAGCTAACGTAAATTTTGATAATTCTTGACTGCCCACTTTACTCATATATCGAATGGCACAAAACCACTTGAACACTGTTCTACAACAGTTTTTGCACATTGCACAGTTGATTAGAAACTGATAAAAAAGGTTTTGCTAGGTGCAGTTTTGTTTGTGCCAAAAGAAAATGACAGATAGGTACTTGAGTATCTACCATTGTAGCAAGTTATTGTCGAATCATTGTCTTCCATGATACTTACTGGTTCTGAATTTGGATCTGGCTAGGTTAAATGGTAATGTTTGCTGGAGAGTCTTAGACACTTAGTAAAAGAAAATAAAATAGTTGTAGGTTGATATAGTGGGTTTCTATACTTTAACATTACTGGCGAAATATGGGTGAACTATTAGGTACAGCTCTGCCTAACCCTTCAAGAATTAATGGCGTTATGTTTTGTCTATGCTTTAGGTTCTAGATTTTATGCTTGAATGGAGAGTTTATAACAACCACGAAACTGTAAGATGATAAATATGTAGGTAAAGTTAACGCGGAATCGATATAATAGGAACTAATATGGAATACCAAGAATGAAATAACAAACAGGGTGGGTAATAAAACAGTGAAAAATTAAGATGGAGGGTCTAAAGTTTCCTGAAATGTTCAGCCAAGTTTCTTGCAACAAAGCTTGCAAAATTTCAGAGCCCTTATCGGCGCTTAAACAGACGTCACTAAAATTAAACAAAAATAAAACAAAGTCTTACCGAGCAAATCAAAATCCTTATGCAACAGAGTATATTCCAAAAATGTGCAAAAAATAATCAGGTACCCAACATCAATGAAAACACTCAATTTTTAGCAAACTGTACTGTCCACAACTAGCTACTCAGTTCACACTTCAAACAAGTCAAAATCCACGCCCTTGGCACCACTGAACAGAACGAAGTAGACCTAGAGAACGTTTAGCACTGAATTCGAAACACTGTGTGTAAATATTTCTAAACCTTTAAACAGTGGCTTTGAAAATTAATGTCACTTCACCCTTATTAACTAAAAAAAAATGTTTAAAAAAAAATTAAGTCAGATCAACGGCAAAAAAGTCGAAAGTCATCCGTTCCATTTTTAAAGTCAATTTGCCAGTAACGTGTTCCGAACTGGAAGTCGGAACTGACAGTGGTTGACAGGTCGCGTGGTAGTGCACGTGCGGTCGTGTGAGCGTGCTCTGCGCACGGGCATCGGCGCCACACTGCGTTCGCGCGCTTTTCGACCTATGAAACCTTCGCTCACAGCCTCCAACCAGTATAGGATGTATTAGAACTGTCGATGATTCTAAAAGATTTTCTCACGGAAAGGACTCTCGATATGTAGATCGTCTGTTGACGGGCTAACGGTTCAGAGCATCATCGCTGACTGATGTTGATGAGTCGACTTAAGTTTTGTTTTTAATTTTGACGGCTTGGAGTGGTAGGTTTATTTTTAAAGTGGGATTAGTCTATCGTGTTATGAATGCGAGTCTTATGGTCCGTTGTGAATCGGAGTCGAGGCTTTTTGTGTAGTTAAAGTACTTCTGTCAATGAAAATGTATTATATTTTTAGTTGTGTTACTCGTTCAAACGTTTCGGCCACGTGTTTCGGTTAAATGCGTTTGATCGATTTGTTGGTGATTTATAACTTTAAGGGGCACCATTTTTATTCATTAGGCGTGTTTGACGTGTGCTTTACGATTAAATTAATAGGAATGATAGAGAAGAAAAAAGGCATTTGTTGAAATGCGTTTATGTGAGATGTCATTCATAGTACTAACAACTGAGTTGATGATAACTATTTGGAAACAGACCATGACAAAGGCTCTGATTGAGATGTCACTTTCACTATCAACCATTCTATAGTGTCTAGGTTGTGTTAGGTTAATTCTATTCTTGAATATAGGTACTTGGTCTCACGACATATTGACATCGACGCAATACAATTGTTTTTTTTTTGGATAAATTACTTTTTTGTATCGAAATATTAGTGTCTCCATTATTGAGTACAACTTTGTAACGAGTAATTTAACCATTAATATAACTACTAGAATACTATAAAGAAAAACTTTTGTAAAACAATATTTACAGTACTTAAAATTTTCTTTTTTAGCCAAGTCCAGACCTGTTAATTAACATTATTATGTAAAAAAACTATAATTCTACTCTTTTTATAATGTAAATCTTTTATATTTAACCTATTTAAAAAACTTGATTACCTAGAATATACTAAAATAGTCAAATAATTATTTACATGGACCCGAAAGCCCGCTAAAAGCTTTCTTAGAAGAAAAGACATCAACGCTCCATCTAAATCACCAAAATAGTTTTTTCCAAAAACTTTCTAATTTTCGAAACAACATTGCAAACAGTTTCAGAAAACACTTTATATCTTTACATGATATTAAAAGAAAATGAAACTAAAATACAAGAAAGAATATTTACAAGATATTGGAACCAAAATCGTGAAAAATACACCATAAACCCAGTTTCAGTAGGCAATAACTATGATAGATGTCAAAACTTCAATAACACGTGTAAATTATCACCCTGATAATAGATAGCCTTGATAATTTACAAGCATTGCGTCACCAATGACTGTCAAAATACAATCGAAAAAAATAATGCAAGAGCGAGACAACACTACCACCGCTGTTCCGCCGCGTTGTCACCTCCGCTTCAAAGCGAACAGTCGTCACGGATCACTGCGAAAGCCAACCCATTGTAACGACACACCAACAAACTATACCCATCTCTTTCTCACCCACGCAATTAGCATGGGACTTATTTATAGAGAGAGACGTAATCAAGTGCGTTTTTTGGACGAATTGTTTAGTTTTTTTTTTTGTGAAATATAGATCAACTTTAAAATAATATGTCATTGACCCTGAGTACTGGTAAAATGGCAGTAGTTGTTGATATGAGAAAAAAGAGTTATACCTATTTGGAACAAACAAGTATTTCCTCGCTAGAAAACATGTGCAAAATTACATTTGGGATCAATTTTTAAATATTTTTCCTTTGCTATTCTTTGAACTTTCTTCTCGTTAACTTAGAAATGATACGATAAAAACTGCAAGTTCTGGGGAATTCAAATAATGTAAACAAAACCAGTTCATCATTTCTTTATTATTTTGAGCAAACAATTTTTTTTTAAAACGTTATGATTGGAGAGAGAGAATGCAAATGTAAGAGTAAAATGCAAATGTATTATAATATCATTCTCGTTTGTATGTATTACAATATTATTCGTTCTAATAATTATTAGAACCAATAATTTTGTTTGTTTTTGTTCATTGAGAAATGTCGGCACATATGTATTTGATTGAATAGTGGCATAGTAATGAAGTAATAAAAACAAATAAAAGTCGTGTTAAGTAGTTTAGTATAGAAATACATTTGACATTCTTACGTGCTTCATTCTGAATTAGTTATAAAGAACTGAACTTTTTGACATAGATGTCATTAAATAATTATATCCCATGAATAATAACGATTTAAAATATTTTTTACAAAAAAAGAAACCGACTTCAAAAAACACTTAACGCACTAAAAAGTTTAAAATAATACTACAACCTACCTATATTAATAAACCTAACCTAAACTGCGATTAACCTATAATAAAATTTAATAATTCTTTGGAGTCGGTGCCAAGCAATATAATTAGAATGAATGAATGAATTAATATTTAGAAGCTGTAAGATTTGTGTTTTGCTTTTTTCTGGCCTTAGTCTGTATATAGTCATTTAGGTAGGTATCGTATATTGCTTGGCACCGACTCCAAAGAATTATTAAATTTTATTATAGGTTAATCGCAGTTTAGGTTAGGTTTATTAATATAGGTAGGTTGTAGTATTATTTTAAACTTTTTAGTGCGTTAAGTGTTTTTTGAAGTCGGTTTCTTTTTTTGTAAAAAATATTTTTATTTGTTAATTTTTAGTGACATATTTTTAATCTAATAATAAAATATGGGTAGGCCTAGTAAAGTTGATTCTCGTGTGAGAAAAGGCGTCGAACTGAAACTGAGAAAAAATGAAAACGATTAAAAGAAATAAGGGAAAGGAATGATCAACGCATTTTGAATAAGAACCCTGATCATCGCGAAAACAGACTATCAAAGCAGAGGACCCACTTGTTACTTAGGTTGAATAAAGAAAGTCAAAAAGTTAGTCTGTGGTACACGTGGAAAGTGCATACCGTTACAATTCCAACAAGCCCAAACACAGCTAAGATACATTGTCTTATTATGGAGTTCCAGTGCTTGTCTCTGGGCTTCGTCATTAGATCATCAAATTAGGTAGAATGGTTCTTATTGAACGCAAATGCTTCACTTGTTGTAGAAAATACCAAAATCGCTGTACGTTTCCTATAAAACTTGAAGAGTTCCCTCGATTTCGCCAAGATTCCATCATCAGATCCCGATTTGGTGACTATGGGACCAAATGGAAAGCATAGGCTTTGGAATAAAACAATAATTTTCCAAATCGGTTCGTAAATGACTGAGTTATGCGCGAACAAAAAACGCAATGCAGAGTAAACTAAAAGTTAGAAATATTTAATGTTTGTTGATTTTTTCAGAAACGGCTAATCTGATTTCGATAAAATTTTCATGGGACCATTTGGAAAGCATACGCTTTCAAACAAAAAAAGAATTTTTCAAATCGGTTGGCAAACGACGGAGATATGCGCGAACAAACATAAAAAAAAAAAAAAATACAAACATCCGAATTGAGAACCTCCTCCTGTTTTAGAAGTCGGTTAAAAAAAAAATATAAGATCACCGTTGTAACCATAAAATTACAATGGCGAATTTCTTTATTCTTTTTTGCTATGTGTTTGCTCTTGACTCTAGTCTAAGTCAGAGATGACAGAGACAAAGTCGACGATGGTACGAGCTTACCCAGAAGAAGCCTGTTCACTCTAACCAAAATTAAAATATTCTATTCTATTTATAATAATGATATGTTCAAAAAATATCAAACAAATATATGCTTGCTTGGTATATTTTTTGCCATGTTAAAAAAAAATACCAAACATCATCACATATCAAACATCATTCTCTTGCGCCGACCCCAAATAAATTGGGATAAAGGCAAGAGAGAATGATAAATATAATAATATAACACTCAGTATTTTTGTTCAAAATATATGTTTTTCAGTTTTACGAGTGATCAAAAAGGATATAAATTCCAATTCAAAATTAAATGACCAAAGATACAGTGAGTGTAAGTAAGTTCTGGATTCACACTAATAAAGATTACTGATCTTTTACTTACTCCTAGGAATGCTCCCCCTACCTTTGGCTTAGTGCGCTGAACAAAAGTACAGCATGATCCTTTTCTTTGTTTCACTAAATTCTATTTTTAAAAGGCTAATGCAGTTCTAGCCAGTTTTTAACCCCCGACCAAAAAAGAGGGGTGTTAAAAGTTTGACGTGTGTATCTGTGTATCTGTGTATTTGTGTATCCGTGTGTCTGTCTGTGGCATCATAGCTCCTAACCGGATGAACCGATTTTGACAAAAGTGGTGTCGTTTTTTACCATCATTAGATAAGTTGTAGGCGTGTCCAATAAAGTATTTATAAAAGGTGGACCCTTCACAAAGGCGTCAACCAAGCATTTTGCACATCATATTAAATAACACTACGCGGTAACTATTGCTGAAAAACATGAAACGCTTACACTTAAAACATTGTGCTGGTGTATGCCTTTAACAGTGACAGTGGTCATAGATATACCTTTTTAAATATAAAGTTATTATGACATTTAAAACTTATATTTAAAAAAAAAAGTTATATATCTAGACATCAACAATGAAAGGCGTTGGTTCACATATGTACAATCTTAAATAGAGAAAGGCGTCTGAAATAGGAAGATCCTGAGGTACAGATCACCTCTCGGGCTTACAAATAATTATTTTATTTTTATTTATTTTAATTATTCTAGATAAAATTTTGAATTGAAAGTAGTAAGTATTAATTCCGTGACTAGAATACTACGGGAAGAACTCGTGCCTCTCGGCTTCGTTTAATGGTGTTTTACAACCTTTCTAGCATTCCTGGCAACAGTGGGTTTTAATAAATTTGAAATTAACATAACATCATGCCTGTAATCCCCAGTATTCTATGTTATTGGAGACGAGCCCATTGCCATAAATCGAGCAAAAAACCTGACTCCAATCTGCAAAACAGAAATTCCTGATGAAAATCACTCAACAATATTTAAAGCCGCTGTCAATTTAAAGTCTCGTCATAGTCATTCTTATTAAGTGTCCCGTTAGGGTTCCGTACCCAAAGGGTCAAACGGGACCCTATTACTGAGACTTCGCTGTCCGTCCGTCCGTCTGTCACCAGGGTGTATCTCATGAACCGTGATAATTAGCCAGTTGAAATTTCTACAGATTATGTATTTCTGTTGATGCTTTAGCAACAAATACTAAAAACAGAATAAAATAAATATTTAAGGGGCTCCCATACAAAAAAATGTTTTTTTGCTGTTTTTTTATAAATAATGGTACCGAACCCTTCGTGCGCGAGTCCTACTCGCACTTGGCCGGTTTTTTATTTTATTTTAGTCGTTTATTCATTTGTTTAACTTACATTTTTAAGTATTTCGATATAAAAATTAATTAAAAAAAAAACATTTAAAAATATAAAAAATAATAACCCACCGGTATCGGGAACAGGGTCCAAGCTACAGGGTCAGGGTTCGAGAGAAAGGAACCGCCTAACAATACGAGCCGTGTCCAACAGTACCGCTTTATTTATTTTAGTATTTGTTATAATATTTATCAGTCTATTTTATTTGTAGATGTGTATTAGTATCTATGTAAGTTTAAGAATTTTCGAAAACTAGTAGTTATTTCTAAATATTTGTTTGCACCCTATAACAATGTTGACGTACCTATTTAACTAAAAGGTTGACTGGTAGAGAATGCCTTGTGGCATTAAGTCCGCCTATGTACCACTATACATGAAGTTTAAATAAATAAATAAATATTTTCTCCGACTCGGGAATTGAACCTGAAACTTCAAGCTCTGCAGTTACTACTAGACCGTCGAGGCAGTAAGAAATATATTCAAAACCAAAAGTATTCTTGTAAACAAGTAAGATCTATCTACATGAATTAAACATCCAACCCATTTCCACCCAGCCAAATCTTACAGTTAGATCTCTAAACTCTAACAGAATCAGCAACACCCTGTACACAATTGACCACCGCAAAGGTCATCGGTACCAGTGACCGGGGGATTCTCACGCCCGTTGCCATGGCAACCGATACCACCGCCATATCACCGTGGATATTGAGCGTAATTTGTAGCCCCGTGGTACGGAGAGATTTACTGCCGAGGAGATACTAGACGTTTACGGAGAAAAGTGGAGTAGGAACTAAATGTTAAATGTTGGGTTATGTAAGTTGTTGGTGGTGGTATGGAAAAAATGTGATGTGATCGTTTTGTGAGGTAACTTTGAAGTTGTTGCGATTTTAATGAGGTTGTTCAAAGATTCTGTACAGTTAACGAGGGCCGGTGCCTGCCAGGGCTGCGGGACCTGTCGGAAAGAGTTACCATAGCCCTGGAACCCAAAGGGCTAAGAAGGAACATGGATGGGTTTTAGTCAGTACAAGTCTGACACTCCCTTCCGCTCCGCCCAGAGCAGGAGGAGTCATTGGATGATTTCCCATCCGTAAAAAAGAGCTTATTTCCTGGATGAAGTTTTGCAACTTTGACAAAAGACCTAATTAATTTATAATAGTATGGTTGTTAAAAGACTATGTTCGAAATATTATTAAACTATCAATACAATCAGTAATAAGCAAATGACAATCGCAAAAGACAGTTTATCATTCCAAAGTAGATCCCGATAGCAAGCCAAGTCAAAAGGAAAGATCTAAGTCTGAATCAGCATCTCATCTAGCCTTAGACTGTAAGACCTAGAACTCTCAAACAGAACCCCCAAACAAAAATAAAAGGCTTTGGTACGTATTTTGTAGGTGCCCATTCTATACAATATAGTCAATAAATCATTTCACAACTAATCAAAATCAGAAAACTCCCAAATACAAACACCTCAACTTAAAAATTAACTCAATTAACGACCATTTAATAAAAACCGCCCATTACTATTAACACCATGAAATTAATTAAAATGGCCGCTGTGACAGGCACATTGCTGCCACCTACCGGACTGTGACAATTACGTGCTTCGAACGCCTAGCGTGCCAGCTGGATTCCAACCAATTAGACACGAGAGAAAAACCGAACGGAAAAAAAGGTTGAACTCAAACTGTTCTCATTGACAGGTAATGCTGCTTCATTAAGTTTGACGTTGTTTTGAAAAAAAAATTGCTCTTAAGCGGTTTTGAAAATGGAACGTGTCTTTGTCATTGTAAAAACATTGCGAGGAAACCGGTATGTTCTAGAACCAATTAAATAATTTAAAAACATGTGACATCTAGCAATCCGCTCTGGCCATTGTGGTGGTTTGTGGCCCGCTCCGTCGAACAATAAGGAGGCTTGTGCCCCAGTAGTGGGAACATTATAGGCTGACATTGTGATGCCTTTAGGAAAAATAAAGAGGAAATTGTTTGAATTGATTAGAGCACCATAAAGATTGAACTATTGAACATAGTTTAATTTGCATGTTGTAGAGACGTTTTGACATCGACATGCGATTGGCAAAATTATTGGTCATTAAATTCACCGGATTCATACGGTGCAGCTCTATTTCATATAATAAATATCTGCTACGGTCTATCTGAGACTATGACCTACTGGAAAACTTAAATAAGATTAACAGCTGTTTTCAGAAATGATTAGAACTAATGCACGATGAAAGTATGCATGAATACTTATGTCTTGTGGATTTTTAATGCTGTTATGCACACTTTCGTAAGAAAATGGTATATCACTGAATCTTTACCTCGTAACTTACAAAAAATATATATTTGAAATACAACCAATACCACAAAGCATCACCCTTGCAATCCCCGAAGGGTTAGGTAAACGTATTCTTAATAGTACACTTACACTTGTAGTATTAAGAAAACTGCTGCTTCTCAGAAATTCCTGATAAAAAACCTCAATAAAACCATGTGCGACCCGGGAATCGAACCCAAGCCCTCATGCTCAGCAGTCGCGCTTGTAACCACTAGACCATCGAGACAGTCCAACCAATAAGTACTTTATTAAACACTTCCATCAATCCAAACTCAAGTAAAAGGGTTCACTTCCGACATTCTTAAAATACCAACGCGTTTTCAACTAAATTGATACGATGCGTCCAATCCGTGTTTGAAAGCAAACCAAAATGCACAGAACCTCCTTTCCCTCTTCAACTCCAAGAAAAAGCAACCAGAGACGGGCAAATGAACTGTTATTGGAGGCCTAACAAAACTGGTGGTCTCGAACTATAAAAAGGATGGTCAATTGAGATAGAGTAGAATGCTTTATAAACCTTTACAAAAACTCTATGAAGGATTTTTAGAATACCTTTACGTTAGGAATAAAATGATCAAGAGTGCAGCTGGTCTCGCAGGCATCTAAAAAAACTATTATTTAAACATAGGCTGTTAGCATAGAATTTTGCGAAAGAGGTACAATTACACAAATGCATGTTTTGTTGTTATGTAACCTGGTACTATTTTATAAAGCAATTGATATTTTTTTGCTTGATAATCGATAATCATCCGATTAACTTTTTCCCAACTATGTTGGGGAATGCAGCTGATTACCAGTATTTTACATGGATATACTGCTGCTGCGTATTCACAAATGCTCGGATTCCATTTCGATTCGGAAAGTCGTATTTTCAACTCGCTCGTTTTCTTAATGCCAAATAAGATAGACATACGACTTTCCGAATCGAAATCGAATCCGAGCGTTTTTGAATACAGGGGCAGAGCTTCATAACCCAGTTTATAGTACTGGGCAATGCGATAAGCCTTGATAAGACGAGTTGTCAGACTTTCGGGCCTCTGACTACCTGTAACGACTGTCAAAGATCTACAAATGACAGCCGGGACCAACGGCGTAGCGTGCTTTCCAAGGGACGGAAGAAACTCTGTATGTAATAAGTGGTCACCATTCAACGGACTAACCAAGGCAAGCGCGGCTTAACCTAAAGATCAACCCGAGCGGCTGGTATTATTAAGCCACTAGCATCTCTCATTCCTATCTAATCAATTCTAACCTACTAACCAAACTAACTAACTACTACTAACTATACAAATCTATCCTACTAACCTCCGAGATAATATGCGAGCATAATGATCAGTCAGTTTGTGGAGACCAGTGTGGTATTTAAACGATTTTTCTAAATAGAAATTGTCACCATTAAATTTAGCACATCATCAGCACAAGTCTGTCAGTCAACCATTCACTTATAATTTTAGGAGAGTAAAACGTTAACACCTAACGCTAACGTTTAGGAATCTCTTACTTACCTGTAACGCCCATTAGAGCTGCCAATTTCTTGCCAGGAATAGCCTAAAAGAACAGCCTATTCCTCGCAAGGAATCCCATGATAACATACTTATTCCTTAACATTTCTCATTTATTTTCAAACAAGCCGTCTATCATGTTTCCACCTAACATCTGCAGCATCCATCAATCCTACATTCCCCGCTGCACTTATATGCTTACAAAATTATATTTCAATCCAAACTGCAAGTAAAGTAATCGGGTAATCTACACAAAACGTATTGTGCGTCGGTGGCAGTAAAGGCACGCGCACACTGAATTGTTTTATCCCGCACGCGAGTATTCGACGCACATTGCAAGGTACAATAAAACATTTATGAAATGGGGTAGGGCTGTGCGGAACTGGAAAAGTGTTTTAGTTTTTAAATTGTTTTGCTCGTGTCATGAAGATTGTTTGTGAGTTTTTATAATAGGTTGTGGACTTATGGAGGTCAGAGACACAGTCTCTCAAAGTATTTTTTTTGGGAATGGCATCTCGCAGTTCAACCTAGAGGGTTGTCGTCTGCATAGCCGGACTATCCTGTGGATGCCTTAAGAGTAAGGCCTCCAGCCAGGGCATAAAACTTACAAACTAAGCGACTACACGCTAAGGGCACCCCCTGTGGGGTACGAGCCTCGGCTTAGGGAGGACTGCATGGGGACAGGCTGGATATGAATGATAACATTATTTGTGGGCTGATTTAAAACTACTGGCACAGCATCGCGGGCTGGCTCGAGCGAGGGTCGGGGAGGGCATGGACCGGGACGTCGCGACGGACCTCGACGGCGAGGTCGGAAAGACGGCGGTTTGTGTCTGAACTTTTTAAGAGTGCTAGTCTCTTTGCTATTCTCCTGGAGGAGGGTGATAGCATATTCGGTAGTGAAACCTCTCAAAGTAAAATTCTGGTACGTACTTATATAGCCGGACTGGTAATCAGTGACCGATATTTAAACACGTGATTATAATCAGGATAACAAACAACTTTCCCAAAGAAACATTTTTTTTACACTGATTCACTTTTATCACAAGCTGACAAGCCAGAGGCGCGCGTGCGGGAATTTCATACGGCTGTGTTAAAAGTGAATGAGTATAAACAAGTGCTAATGTAGTTGGCAAAGGTTTGGCAGATGATGATGATTGAGTTGATTGTTTGATTATGTTTTACTGTACTCACCTAAGATGAAAATGTTGATAGTCCGTAGCAATGAGTGCCACTAGAGCGTTTATACCCTACGGTATTTCATACAAACTTTCAAGTCGTTATTTTCCGAAATGACTGAACAGATTTTAATGAAACTTCGTACGCATAAGCAGTATACATAGGTCTAAAAAGTTACTAAAAAAACATTTTCGAAAAATAATGTTACAGCTAAATTAGACCGATTTTTAATTATCTACAAGGTGTTGTTTTGCATCCTCGTCAAAATTAAAGAGGATGTCACAAAAGACATAAATTATCAATTAAAATTACGGTACCTAGGTAATTAGTAATAAACGCTGACTTTTTTGGTAGTTTAAGTTTGCCAGTATTTCAGAATAACCCCCTTAACGTGGTTTAGGGAGTAAGAAATTATCGAATAAACGTTTGAGATTGTTTGTATGTATAAAAGCACGGTTATAGGGTGAGGATGAGACGGGCCGCGTTTAAAACACGGGCGGTTCGCATTTACTGATTTTCGTAAATAAGAAAAAAATTAAAAAATCCTACCCATTTTATTATTGATTTGGGTCGAGAATCATTAGCATAGTTACCTCTTTGAATTTGACGAGGATACAAAACAACACCTTGTATAGAAACAGAAATTTCCAATTATCTTTATTTTTAAAAGACATTTCGAAAATGATTTTTTTTTTACTTTTTAGACCTATGTATACTGCTTATGCGTAGGAAGTTTCATTAAAATCTGTTCAGTCATTTCGGAAAATAACGACTTGAAAGTTTGTATGAAATGCCGTAGGGTATAAATGCTCTTAACTGCTTATATGCGAGCTTTCTGAGGCACGGAAAGAAGGGTCTTTGTGGATGGTCACCCATCCATGGACCGACCTGCCGTTCATCATCATCATCATCATTTCAGCCGAAAAGACGTCCACTGCTGGATATAGGCCTCCCCCAACGCTATATTGACATAAGGGGGGGTTTTGCCATAATCGTCACGCTTGGCAGACGGGTTGGCGATCGCAGTACGGTTGTTACAAAAGCACAGAGAACGCTGCTGCCCATTCTCTGGTAAGTCCCTTAGTCGCCTCTTACGACACCCACGGGAAGATATGGGATGGTGCTATTCTTTACGTCCGACACCATACAGAACCTGCCGTTGCTTAGTTTTAAAGATAGAACCGTGCAGCTATTATTGTTAAGCATCAAGCTCCTCTTCGGCCATGATGATTCTATCAATTAATTTCGAACACAAAGGGTTCCTTTTTGTTACCCTATCCTCCTTAACCAATTATTGCAATTCGCCACGCAACTCCTGCGCAACCCTGCCTCTATGAATCGCATAGCGGCGCGTACAACCACCGTCGACGGGGTAACCTTGCGTTACGCAGAAGATCCCACTTTCCATTTCCTTTCAATATTACAATAGCGTTTTTATATCGACGCGTGTTCGGAAACAATGCAGCCTCCTTGAAGAATTTTATCTTAGGAGATTTTGTTTTATACATAATTGTTTTTTTTGTTGAGTTTTGTTGTAGGTAACTGTGTTTGTTGAAGGAACTTGTCGTTTGGGCCTTTGGTAGGATTGGATTGTTTTGTTAAAAATATAACTAAGTTTTTATTTTAAAATCAGGGGTAACAATTTAGCTAATTTACTGGATTACAATTCAACATGACTACATCAAAAGACAACAGTTTAATAAAGGGTGTAAAACACCTCTTAACGAAGCCGAAAGGCACTGGTTCTCCCTGTCATTGCGATCATTTTTTTGTTCTACACCATATCTGGGAACCTAGTCTAGTTACGGACATATTAGGGGTCAAAGTTCCAACTTTTTGACAAGTATTTTTTTAAATACAAGTTTTTAATCGAAGATTTTTACTTTAAACACCTCTCTTTAAACCTCTGTACTATTCAATTCGTCCATCAGCACAATGTTTTGAGTGCGTTAAATTGAGTTCTACCACAAAACATGATTTTACACCCCCCAAAATAAAGGCGTTTCCCAGCAATAATTTTTGCGTAAAGTTACTTAGTTTCATGTACAGAATGCTTGGTTGACGGCTTCGTGATGAGGTGGTTTACACCCTGTATAGTTGTAAAAGTACCAAAAATGATCCTAATCGATTCAGTTATTGATTTAAATGTATCATTACAAAATGTAAAAAAAACCACACACATTCTGCAAAAACTAACAAAAAGAAAGAAAGACTAGTCTAGTTGTTAAGAAATATTGTTACTAACTTAAATTGAGTCCTGTGACTTGTTGATTAAATATAAATGAATAAATAAAAACCCAATCTAACATTAATATTTTATGAAGAATTCTAACGCTCAATTCGCAGTAAAGCACATCATAAATACAACAAAACTATGATGTTAAGCGTTGCGTTGGACAGTAATTTCATCTATCGCTGACAGGGGTCACATCCCAATTTTCTCTCCTGGGACCACTTGATAATATCAAATTACTGATATTATGCAACGTAAGAACCACCTACGGATCAACGAGCCAAGTCCTGCAGGAAATATACGGGAGGATAGTGTGACGAACCTTTTAGGTAAGAACTCAGTGGTGCACCGAAGAAGTTGCAACTTTAGGAGAATAGCATAAAAAAATAAATTTAAAATTAAAAAAAAGCCCCGACAACAAAATAATATGTAAGACAAAAAAAAAACAATACATATATTGTTCCTTTACATTAAATGTATGTCGAATATTTGAATAAAAGCGTCGCGGCGTCGTTGCGTCGCGGCGCTCATCACTTCTGTGCGGATCTCATCTGCTTGTAAGCACAGCTCCGTTAAGTAAAGTTAAGTTAAGTAAACACAGTAAATATCCCGTTTCAAGTGTTATTAACAAAGTAAGATTGTTCGACTACTTCTGTAGAAGTATATTTTCACAAAGGACAAGCTAACCACCTATCTAAGCAACCGCTAAAGTAAAACCCTCAACAGAATACCATCGCCATTGAAATTTAGACGTAAGCGCATAAGTGAATCTTATTGCCAGTACGTAGATCGCAAATTATAATATTTATACGCCATAACTCATTGCTAACCGCCAAGTAAGATATGATAATAATA
Source organism: Cerastis rubricosa (assembly GCA_949152445.1). Lineage (NCBI taxonomy): Eukaryota > Metazoa > Arthropoda > Insecta > Lepidoptera > Noctuidae > Cerastis > Cerastis rubricosa. Next base: position 11,890,653 of record OX424547.1, read on the forward strand.
GTGTTCGATGGAATTTAATTTACTGCTGATATAGTCTTATTTATGGTACTTATGTATGGTGGAATTATGAGGTAATGTTTGTCATCATTCATCATTCATCATCATCATCATCATTTCAGCCCAAAAGACATCCACTGCTGGACATAGGCCTCCCCCAAGTGTCGCCACATTGACATTTTGGGGGGTGTTGCCATAATCGCCACGCTTGGCAAGCGGGTTGGAGATCGCAGTACGGTTGTGTTACAAAAGCACACATAACGCTGCTGCCCATTCTCTGGCTAATCCCTTAGTCGCCTCTTACAACACCCACGGGAAGATATGGTATGGTGCTATTCTTTACGTCCGACACCATACAGAACGTTTACAGAATACGTATAGAGAATGTTTGTCATTTGTTTTAAATTATGAAGTTAGAATAAAGTTGTTATAGGATATTGTGACCCGTGATCAAATTGGAACGAACGTTATTAGAATTCCGTTGCCAAATGGGGAAAAAATGGAACTAATATGGCACATCGCAGGTGGATGTGACCGTCGAGGAACCACCTGCTTATCATCAGGCTAACTACAAGATTCATACAATTAAATAACCGACCTGACTGACTCGTTGGTCAATTGGTTTCAAACCCGACAGTTAAGCATGAAGTCCTGGGTTGGATTTCCGAGTCGGGCAAAGTGTTATTGGGTTTTTCGATCATGATTTTTTCAGTAGCAGCCACGGAGTCTAGATTTGTGCCTGATTGATGGCAATAGGTTCGCCCCCTATTACTTGGGACTACAACACAATTGGTGTAATATGGGTGTACGATTAGGTACACCACCGCCTAACTCTTTAGGGATAATAGGCGTGATTTTATGTAATGTTATCATAATCATCATATGACGATTATGATAACATTATATAGTATAGACCTCCCATTTTTTTTGCCTTACTTCCCGGTTCTACGCGTCCCTTATCCAGGTGTTTCTCGCGATTTTGACTGGTTTTTTTCTTTAATTATCTTGTTTTACCTTTTGTAGTAAGCAACGACTTATTGTCAGGCCTACGCTGTCCTCCCATACTTAAGTACTAACGCTGTAACATTCAAATATTTTAAAACCAAACGATTTTAAAAGAGTAACCATGGAGTTTCTTGCCGGTTCGTCTCCATAGGAAACGGCAAACCCAGGGGCGAAGCTACCACCGTATCTGCCGTATCAATTATACGGGGCCCCCGGGCCACGAGGGCCCCCGACGTGCTAAAACTAAAGTCATCATCAGCTATAACTGATTTAATAAATCAGTATGCCGAAAAAAAGGCAATGAGTATAATTTTTTTATTTGAATTGTTTATAAAAAATTTGGAAAAAGTGACGGATAGATAATTATGATGAATAAATAGATAGATAATTATGATGAATAAATACTTCATTTAATTTTATGCAAACATTTTTTTTAACCCATTTTCTTTACCCTTCATAAGGGCCCCCAAACAAATTTTTATACAGGGCCCCACCAAGGCACCCTACGCCACTGGGCCAACCTAAACCGTGCACCTTTTGTCGACGTTTTATAAGTGCCCATGTAGGCCTATGTAAAATAAAATATTTTGATTAATTGAAAATGTTTTGAAATAAAAATTCTGAATAAATGTATGTTGTGGAGTAGTTGTCTGAGTGGTGGAAATGAGGAGTGTTTCTCCAAACTCAAACTCAAAGCGTTTATTTCAATTAGACCATTACAGGCACTTTTGAAAGTAAAAAAGGCAGAACAAAACGCACAGCTACAGTCCCAGACACAAGGCATAATAACTTGTCAAAGTACTGTTGTTGCTCCATCAAGTCTGTTGAGGTTGGCTAGCTAATTTAATTTGAACCTATACTTTTATCCTGCCAACCAAACATGTACATGCCTAATTTATTTCCGCAAGCACATACAACTGCATTACCGACCCAATCAATCTGAATATTGAACGTGTGCGACTCGGGCATCGAATGTGTGCGGTCTCGTTACGCAGCTGTAATGAGTGCGCTTGCGTTCATTAGCGGCACAACACAGCGACTCCTGCGCAGCGTCGCCTCTATGCATCTTGTATGAGACACCCGGTGTGGTGGGTTATTCTGTATAAGTTGCGAAAATATATTTTTGTAAATTACAAACTGCATTTGAAAATTGCAGAAACGTAATGCGAGCTCTGGTTTTTTGAAATGCTTAGTGTCTTTCAAACCGGCACGTACAAACGTATTTCGCACGTCATGTGGCCTTTGTCTCCGAGACCACTTTCTTTATAATTTTATTTTTTTCGTTACTGCATGATTACAAATCTATACCATTATTGCAAAACCCTGTTTCGGTTCCCGGCTTTTCCCGGGTTTTGTTATGGAACCGAAACCAGGTTTCATTGCCCTAAACATAATGTGAGGTTTAACTATGTCCATGCATAGATTAATTCTTGTTACATATTATTATTTTTTCCTACACCCTTGTGTGCATTAGTGCATATAATATCTTTTCATTTATTCTTTTAATACTGTTTACTAATCTTGTTTCAGAATCACCCTGCGTCGGTGTGAGCCAGTTAGTTTGGCGCGATGTATTGCGTATTGTGGAGCTACAAATTGATTGGACTCGTCACAGGACGCCGCCTTCGCGCCTGTCACTTCGTCACTCCATAGCAGTACTCCGTAACAAAGTTACGTCGAACGGCACACAAACAATTGTACGCCTGTGAATTTAAAACTTGAAGAAAAGTTATTTATGAAAAAGGAGCGTCAATTTTCGGAGTACCGTCAAACGGGCTGACTAAGGATGCGATGGAGAATAGGGAAAAAACTTTGAAAGGCATTTTGACGTTATTTAAATATTATTGGTAGCCTAAAAATAGTCTATTGTTTATTAAATTAAAACAGCAACGATCCCATTAGCTTTTCAGTGACGAATTATTATTTGTATTATGAATGATGAAATCCCATTTAAAGTTTGGTCCCCATTCTCCCTTGCATCCCAGTTCACCCTGTGTAATGGTAGACATCATAATTTTAATGTAAGTACGCTATGACAAAGTTACGTCGACCGGGACAAACAATATTTCTATGGCATAAAACTCGGTGAAAAATTAAGTATGTGTGAAAAAGGAGCAGATTAAGGTAACCAGCCTAAGGGTGACAATCTAGAAATGGACTTTCGTCATTAAAATAAATAGTTAAAATCCAATGGGTACCAGCAGAAAAAAAAAATACACCGTTTAGATACTTAAATGATTCACTAAGCCCTAAACGCCCTTCAATAAGCATATTTTAGTTACAAAAAAATATACCTACATTCACACGTATATAGGTACGTACCATACGTACTTGTGTATCTATGTATATTTTTGTGTTCTTTTTTTAGTCTTCTATATTTCTTCTTAGTCTAATATTTCTTATATCTAATAAAAATCTCCAGAAAAACTCATAAACTTAATAAGTTTATAACATTGTGTTTTCGTAAGTAACATTCTAAGGATATCACGTTCGCCCATGACAATGGTGGTGCATGCTTTCAATAAATAAAGACAAAAATGATCCTGGATTGTTGTAGACGAAACAATATTTATGCGCGTCCTGCACGGGATCGAACCCGCGACCCCCGGCTACCGTGCCGGCGCTGGTGGTCTGAACGTACACGTGAATGTGCATTCATTGAAATGTTATAGTTATAAATACTTGCATGTTTTTATTACTTTTGCGAACAGCTGCTGTATTTAGGCTTTCGTGATATTTTTTTTGGATCCTCGGATCCTCATTCCTGAGATAAATTGGATATTCAGAAATGAGAAAAAAATATACAATGATAAAAATTGTTTGAAGAATCTTCCCATGAATAAAAATCAAAAATCAGAATCAAAATATTATATTTTACATAGGCCTACATGAGCACTCTTAAAACGTCGACAAAAAGGTTCACGGTTTGGGTTGGTCGTTTCCTATGGAGAAGAACCGGCAAGAAACTCCATGGTTACTTTTTTTTAAATCATTTGTTTTTACAATATTTAAATGTTACAGCGTTAGTATTTAAGTATGGGAGGACAGCGTAGGCTAGACAATAAGTCGTTGCTTACTACAAAAGGTACAACAAGATTATTATAATATATATTAAAAAAAAACCTGCCAAGTGCGAGTCGGACTCGCGCACGAAGGGTTCCATAACATTATTGATAAAAACGAAAAAAAAAACTTTTTTGTATGGGAGCCCGCCTTAAATATTTATTTTTACTGTTTTTATTATTTGTTGCTATAGCGTCAACAGAAATACATAATTTGTAGAAATTTCAACTGGCTAACTATCACGGTTCATGAGATACAGCCTGGTGACAGACGGAAGGACGGACGGACGGACGGATAGCGAAGTCTCAGTAATAGGGTCCCGTTTGACCCTTTGGGTACGGATATGAATGGATGGATGCTTGCTATTCAATCAGGCCAGAACGGCGAAACGGAGAACAATGAAATTTTGCACACACAAAGAATATACTCTGGAACGGCGCACTCAAAATATTTTTTTTTCTCACACTGATTCATCAAAATTTCTACTCGAACAAAGTAGCTGTTAAACTAGTACTACGTAAAATTATTAATTCACGAAACTAGTTTGAGAGTCAAGCTTTTGTCGAGTAGCTAAAAGGCTAGTACAAACCGTTTACAGCACCTTCAATATCTAAACTAGTATTATAAAGAGAAAAAAATTTATTGTTTGTTTGCATTGAATAGGCTCCGAAACTCCTGGTTCGATTTGAAAAATTCTTTCAGTGTTAGATAGCCCATTTATCGAGGAAGGCTATAGGCTATATAGCATCACGCTACGACCAATAGGAGCAGCAATGAAAAATATTGCGAAAACGGGGAAAATGTGACGCAAACGAAGTTGCGCCGGACAGCTAGTACTACATAAAATTATTAATTCACGAAACTAGTTTGAGAGTCAAGCTTTTGTCGAGTAGCTAAAATGCTAGTACAGACCGTTTACAGCACCTTCAATATAATTTATAAGTCAGAGAAGCCTAAGTAACAGAAGTCAGATAAAAACAGCTAAGCAAATTGTCTATTGGTCTCGGTGACTACTAAAGCAAGTGCATCATAGGAAAGTACTGCATTATTTTTAATACGAGGCTTGGCAACTTTCAAACGTAAGTTTTGATATTTGTAGACTTATATTACAGTAGCATTCCTGGTAAACTCTTCTGTTCTTTAAATACACTCGTATTTTACCTCATCGTAAGTGGCTTTTGGTTATAAGGAGCACATGGCTAAATAAAAGCAGCCACTTGGGTCAATCTTAAGATTAAGCCGCGCTTGCCTAAGTAGATCCGTAGATGGGTGACCACTCATTACGTACCGAGTTTCTTCCATGCCTCGGAAACCACGTTAAGCGTTGGTCCCGGCTGGCATATGTAGATATTTGACAGTCGTAACAGGCTGTCAGTGTCCCGAAAGTCTGACAACCAGTCTTACCAAGGGGTATTGTATTAACTAGTACTAACTGGGTTCTTGAAGTCAGATAGGCAGTCGCTTCATGTTAAATACTGGTATTCAGCTGCATCCGGTTAGGCTGGAAGCCGATCCCAACACAGTTTTTTTTAAATAAGCTTTCACGATACAGGAGAAATTCTTAGCGTAGGGACACCAGGAATTTCTCCTGAATCGTGGATGCATTTACAAACATTTAAACTAACATACACAGACAGCCAGACCCGGAATAACTTTCTGTAAGTCATGCAAATATTTATTCCGTGCGGGGACCGAACCCGCGACACGTAGAGCAGCAGTCGATCGCTCAACCACTGCGCCAACCGTGCTGACAAAGTTAGGAAAAGGCTATCTATGCAGATGATGATAAGTGGCTGTCGGTTACCTACTTGCAGAAGATGCTTGATGCTGATCTCAATTCATCAGTCAGTGCCTGCATCAGTCTCTCTAGCAAAATGGGACGAAGTTTAAATTATGCAGGCAGTCTGACGCTTGGCCTTGTTTTGTTCTATCTCCTACTAATATGAAAGGAAGTGAAAACTATGTTTTTCCTACCCTTCCGCTATTATTTTTATTGCGGGATCCAAGACAGTTAAATAGTCTTGTTGGAACCTCGAGGTTCATTGTCTCGGCTTTTTTCTGGTGGTCACCACTGTTGATTCTTTTTTTCTCGCTGCAATGGTTTGGGAAGAGTATGGCGGGATTTTCACAAAAAACAAGAGCCTGACGCAGTCTTCTGCTGGGCATAGGCCTTCCTGAAGCTGCACCAGAACACCTTGTTTTCCATCGTCCACATCCAGATTATCCCGGCCACCTCTTTGCGGTTGTCAATCCAACACTACTCTTGTTGATCTGCAGTCTCCACTCCAAGAATCTCTTGCTCCGTGCCTAGTGGTTCATCATCATCAGTCTACAACAGTCCACTACTGAACATAGACCTTTCAACTCGATTCTCAGCCACTCTCTGCCAGTTGAAACCAGCCACCCTGCGAAGATCGTCGCTCCACCGAGCCTGACTTCCTGTCTTCGTCCTGTCTTCCCACTTTACGCTTGCCGATTCGCGGTCTCCACTCAAAAGCACGTCTACCGCAATGGTCATCGGTTCTACGGCTAATATGGCCGGCCCATTGCCACTTCAGCTTTCTTATTCTGTGATGTAGTGTTTGTTAATGATAAAGTTTGGTAACAATATGATGAGTCTTAGATATGAGCAAATAGTTAAGTACTGATAAGTACCTATAGGGCATGGTAACCATACCTTTCATAAATAATCCGTTGCAAAAAGATTCCCATCGCGATGACATTTATATTATTGTCTACAACAAACTTATAATTATAACAAACTAGCTGTTGCCCACGACATTGTCTATACCTAATTCTACTTAATAATTTATATCTAATTTTCAATGTGGTATTTTTTTAAAGCATTTTAAAGATTTTTTTTTTATTTTTTGACGATACGTTTGGCGCTGTGGTTGAGCGATCGACTGCTGCGCTGCGTGACGCGGGTTCGATCCCCGCACGGAATAAATATTTGTATGGCCTACAGATATTGGTTCCGGGTCTGGCTGTTTGTGTATGTGAGTTAAAATGTTTGTAAACGCACCCACGACACAGGAGAAGTTCCCAGAGTGGGGCATAGTTTTTTTTTTTAAAAGAAAAAAAGATGCAGTATGAAAAGTATTATACTATCTTTCTTCAGGTACCCGGTTGCTTATTCGTTACGGTTACGGTTATGGCCGTTGTGCGCCTCAAGGTGATGTCAGCAAATCGGAAGGATTCGAGAGGGCCGATGCCTGCCAGGGCTGCGGGACTGTTAGAAAGAGATACCGTGGCCCTGGAACACAAAGGGCTAAGAAGGAGCATGGATGAGTTTTAGTCAGTAGAAGACTGACACTCCCTTCCGCTCCGGTTGTGATGATTAATTATGATGAATTTACAAACGAAAAAAAATAGGTACCCACTTACCTATTCTATATAGTCCATCGATCGGTACGGAGGCTGAGATGTGAAAAGACATACAAAGACACAGACAGACAAAAATAATAATAATAAAGTATGGATTAATAACGCGACACAAGTAATAACACCCATAAATAATACAATCAAAAGCCTACTTATGATAAAATATCATAATAATTGACCCTAACATCGAGCTCACGAAGGTAACACACGTTTTTGTTCGATATGCCGTGGGTTCTATCGTATCGGACAATCAAAAGCCTGTACATCATTATAAATGTGCAGTACAATGAAATAAACGCATGTATTTATCTTAACTGACTTAATTACTGGGGATTAATCGGTGACCTACTATCGCATTGATATTTTAAATTGTATATTAGGTGTGTCTGTCTGTTTGTTACTCTTCTCTACGTCTAAATCTTGGAAACTTGTCCACACTGTATTGGATTTTCCTGGAAATAAAATGTGTGAATTTTATGAAGCATTAAATATTTTTGTCATTTGGCTTCTGAGGAGCTCATCATCATCATTTCAGCCGAAAGACGTCCACTGCTGGACATGGGCCTCCCCCAAGTGTCGCCATATTGACATTTTGGGGGTTTGAGGAGCTCGTGGCTAAATGATAACAGCCGCACGGGTCGATCTTTAAGGTTAAGCCGTGCTTGCCGAGGTTGGTCCGTGGATGGGTGACCATAACTACATACCGAGTTTCCTCCGTGCCTCGGAAAGCACGTTAAACCGTTGGTCCCGACTGTCATTTGTAGATCTTTGACAGTCGTTACGAGTAGTCAGAAGCCAAAAGTCTGACAACCAGTCTTACCAAGAGGTTTCGTATTACCCAGTTACTGGTTTGTGGAGGTCAGATACGCAGTCGCTTCATGTAAAATACTGGTAGTTAGCTGCATCTAGTTAGACTGGAAGCCGACCCCAAGATAGTTTGAGAAAAAGGCTAGGCAGATGATGATTTGGCTTCTGAACTTAGACCATTATGGAAGAAATTGGGTTCTCCTTCAGCCAATTAACAACAAAAAACAGCCGGGACCAACGGCTAACGTGTTTTCCGAGGCACGTACCGGCGGCATCAGCATTTACAAGGAGCAACTGCCTTCCACAACCTAGTTAGTATTCGGTAGTACGATATCCGTTGGTAAGACTGGTTTTCGGGTCAGATTTTCGGGCCACCTGTAACGACCACCCAAACTTAATAATAAAATCCACAAGTAATCATGAGCAAATTTTCAGAGTACAGTTAGTGCTGTATGGGTGCACAATAAAATATCTTTTACAAAAAATCGAGTCTGCTTTGCTGTGGCTCTGTATGGTGTCAGACGTAAAGAATAGCATCATCCCATATCTTCCCGTGGGTGTCGTAAGAGACGACTAAGGGATTTTCCAGAGAATGGGCAGCAGCGTTCTCTGTGCTTTTGTGACAACCGTACTGCGATCGCCAACCCGCCTGCCAAGCGTGGCGATTATGGCAAAACCCCCCATTTGTACACTTGAGGGAGGCCTATGTCCAGCAGTGGACGTCTTTTGGCCGAAATGCTGATGATGATGATGATTAGTCTGCTTTGCTTCTATTAAAGATCGAACACTACGAGAACGGTCACAGTTAAAAAGTTTGCTCTTATTATTGCGTAGTTACTACCTGGTTAAATTTATAGGTTTGTAAATAATAAAGGTTTTCTGTCAGTTTTATAACTGGTATCGATAATTATTCACAATGATATCAATCGGCCGGTATCGGCAGCAGAAATCTATTGTGTTGTTCTATTAACATTTTGTAGCAATAATGTGATTCATGAGGGGGATTCGAGTAAAACTGGATAAGGAAAATGTTTTATCAGTAAATCTCACATCATAAAATAATCATAACTGTGATGGAAAGGTCTTAAGACTTTGTGACAATCATTAAAATTATGCAACAACTGTCAAAAGACAGACATCTTTTTTAAAAGCTGAATGGTTTTCATAACCCTGATAAAAATACACTTTTTAGCATGGCAGAAAATTTGTTATTGGATATTACTTGACTTCTTCTTTCTAAAGTGTTGATGACAATTTAAATTGAGGCAGAACATGGCGACGAGTTCGGCATTTTCAGAAGCGGCCATAAGTTCCTGTGGTGTGCAAGCAACAGGACAGGCAGAACACGACATCAAATGTCCCATCATTTGTGGGGCAAGACCACATTTGCGCATAGTCATCTATGAATCTCCACCTGAACAGGAATTCCTGGCTTCGACCAACCTGTGTCCGGAATATATTCAAAAACTTTCAGGTCAGTCATGTCAACTCGTGTCCAGGTGGGAGATTTTCAGCAGGTGGCACAAACGGTTTAACTTAACTAAAATGGAAAGTAATTTTTTTTCGCGCAAATTATTCTTTGCTCAAGCCACTTCTTTTATACAATACTAGCTGTCCGGCGCAACTTCGTTTGCGTCACATTTTCCCCGTTTTCGCAACATTTTTCATTGCTGTTCCACTCCTATTGGTCATAGCGTGATATATAGCCTATAGCCTTCCTCAATAAATGGGCTTAGATAGCCCATTTATTGAAATAATTTTTCAAATCGGACCAGTAGTTTCGGAGCCTATTCAATGCAAACAAACAAACAAACAATCAAATCTTTCCTCTTTATAATATTAGTTTAGAAGTTTAGACTAGCTGTCCGGGGCAAATTTGTTTGCGTCACATTTTCCCCGTTTTCGCAACATTTTTCATTGCTGCTCCACTCCTATTGGTCGTAGCGTGATGATATATAGCCTATAGCCTTCCTTGATAAATGGGCTATTTAACACTGAAAGAATTTTTTAAATCGAACCAGTAGTTTCGGAGCCTATTCAATGCAAACAGACAAGCAAACAAACAATCAAATCTTTCCTCTTTATAATATTATTATTATTATATTATTACAAAACGCTTGTTATCCCCGAAGGGTTTGTTAGAGGTGTACCTAATAGTACATCCACATTTCTCCTGTTATATGTAACTCCCATGTAAACTATTGCCACCAGGCACAAATCTGCTACTGAGAAATTCCTGATTGAAAAACCCAATTACAGGGCCTGGAAATCGAAACCAGAACCTTGTGCTCTTTTATAACCTCGAAAAAAAAAACACGTAAATGCAAATTTACCAATACCAATCCATTTGTTACATAATCTAGGACTAAAAGCCATAAACGTCCGGTGTTGAGGGGCATGCGTGTATCGCAGTGATTTACCGATGCTCCTTCAGCATTGCTAATTTACTGTCGTTTGTTTGTTTGTCACCAATATCAGGGCCTATTCCACCATTTCGTACTATGTTGTCACTTGAGTGCAGGAACGAGATGGAGCTAGATGACCTGAATAGCTGCATCTCTTTCCCGCACTGTAGTGACATTAAAAAATACGTGATGGTACGTCCCCAGGAACGTGCAGGAACAAACTTGATTATATAATTTATACGACAAAAACCTATTAGTTACCCTTTGTATTGAAATTTTAGTAATTAAACTCACGATTTGTATGACTTAATTCTTGATATAGGTCGTTTGTTTGCAATTTCCTTTCGGTGTTTTATGGTTTTTCTGTCTCCCTTTACAGACGCCGGTGTCGTATCCGACTATATAATTTAACTAGCTTTTGTGTTGGCTTTCTTCGCGTGGAGGTCGTAATTATCGGGAATGGACTATGTACTACTGGGATAAATTGCATCCTGTGAAGACCTCGATACAGGTCAGGGTCAAGTCCTTAAAATGTAAAATGCTAACAGTTACTTTAAATATCCTATTCATGCATAAAAATATTTGTAATCAGTAATCACGTTCTCGAAAACGGCTCCTACGATTTTCATGAAAGTTGCAAGATTATAACGGGGCGAAAAATCGATCTAGCTAGGTCCTAAATCTGGGCAAATTCTTTTTCTCTATTTTCACCCGAGCAGAGCTCTGGTGCCCAGGTACTTATTATAATACTAGCTGCTGTCTGCGCCTTCGTTCGCGTGGAAATTTTGTTTTTAGGGGTATGAAAAATATATGTGTGCTGATTCTCAGACCTACCCGTTATGCACACAATAGCACATTATGGTATAAGTGCGGTAAGTTGAAAATTACATCCGAGGCGATATTGCTAACCCGAGCTGTAGGCGAGGGCTACAAGAAGCAAAGGCTGTAATTATCAAAGCAAACGTATGTCATACGACGTTTTATAACATATTTGCGAGGAAATTCATCATTACTTGACGACATTTTCAAATAAAAACAATACAGCGATGCGCGCGCATCTGCGCGCATCATATTTTTGTGTTTTGTTCCAGATAAGTGGTTGTAATTTATGGTCAAAATTAATTACTTAAAGAATTAAATGTTAATTTATTATATTTTATCTCCCAGAGTTAATTTTATTCATAAAATGTTGACCACTTTTCTGACATAAAAACTCTTTACTAATATTTAAAAAAGTACCGTTCGTTTAAGACGGAGCATCTTGATAAACCGTGCGTTTTACATTACAATAACGCACAAGTACGTAATGAGATACATTACGATATTGAAATTGGTGAAATAAGAGACCCTTTACGAGCAAATGTGTTATAAAATTTATTACAAATCAGTTTAGCCATTCTGGAGGAGTTTGGTAGCAAACACCGCGACACGAGAATTTTATGTATAAGATGTTCTTACGGTACGGTACGGTTATACAACCTCAGCAATAAATTCAACTACCTACGATTGTTCTGATAACGATCATTGGTGGCGTCAAGTAATACTATAGTCTGCCTTAATCAGTATGTAAACTCAGCTCTAAAGGAGTCAATTCTTATAACTTACCCATCGTTGAAAATCAGATTGTATTTGCTCTAATAAAGATCGTAAAGATTAAAGCGTAGATCCTATAACTTTGCATAATGAGCTTGCAACATTAAATTCATGTCATAAGACATGGAATCGCAGCAAATGAAATAATAGTAGTAGTAAGCCGTGGGTTCGAAACCAGGCAGGCACATTACTTTGTGTAATTTATCTCATCACCACTGCTCTCAAAAACGGTGAAAGAAAACATCGTGAGGAAATGGGCATGTCCTAGAACTGAAATTCGAAGACATGTGACATGTACCAACCTGCACTGGGCCCGCGTGGTAGATTACAGCCCACTCCCTCTCATAGAGAGGAGGCCTGTGCCCCAGCAGTGGGAACATTATAGGCTGATGATGATGATGATGATGTATCAAAGAAGTTAAAAAAAAGATTCGCCTGTTTAACATTGGTTCTCAAGAAAAACAGCTATTACGCCCTCTTTCACATTTGACTATTTTTCGTCGACAGTGCATAAAAACAATATAATTATAATGTTTTCAAGTTGGTCGTAATAACTAAGTAGAGCTGCATAATATGACTTCAATGTTAATGTTCTTCCTGGCTTATACTAGCGTCTGAACTGACCAGAGCGTCAGTATTCAACTGGCCATTTAAATCACATTTATTAATAAATCGTATTGTCATTTAATAAATGGATTCAATAAACTTCTCCGAAGAAAGATCTTTTAAGAAGAATTCCAAAGACTTTGATGTCATAAACAATCATGCGCATATAACAATGACCTCATAAATATTGTGATGATCATATTCTTGTTACTTAGTCATCTTTATGACATTCGTTCTTATCTTGGAAAATGATGTCTGTGGTTAAAAATCTAGGATGCATTGTTATTTCCTTGTTATATTTTTTCTTAGAAAATGATGCTGAAATTTCTTTTCTTTGTTTTGATTCATCTGAAAAAATTAAAAACAGTAGTTTTACCAAAGAATCAAAATAAGGCAATCGAAGTAAAGTTTGTTGTAAAAAATACCCAATTCTGTGTTAAGTTTGCCGTTGCACATAAGTTTTATTCTTGTAATTTGTGTGTATCTGTTACCGGCCAAACCTGATTTCAGACCAAACTAGTTTGTCCTAGGCCAAACCGGTTTACTGGTTTATCGTGTCAGGATATACTAACCCAAACAAAACATTTACAATGCGCCCAACTTGGATTTGGCATTGCTCGCTACGCTCGCTCAGCTCGCGCGTTTATGGTCAACGTTTTAACCTAACCTAACCTAACCCAATTAGATGTGGTGCATAGTCCTTTTGATTGAGTTTGGCCTAGGACAAACTAGTTTAGCCGGAAATTGGGTTTGGCCGGTAACATATATATTTTTTTTAAATTTAGTGTGCAATAAAGAATAAGAAAAGAAGTTACACTTGCCACCGTCGTAGTTTAATATTATACCAACCTTATAATGATATAAGATACTCATGTGATGTTATGATATACATATATTACCTATATTAAAACCTCGTTAGGTCTTCTTCTTCTTCTTGTCGTATCGATAGCCACATTGACTGCGGCGTCAGAGGCGTTATTTAGGTCGTAGAGAGTGCAGGTAAACGGACACCTAGGACACTCCAGCAGGTGGGGCATAGTTTGATCCAACCTCGTTACGTTTCTACCTTTCGTAACACTACGTACTATCTTACCTACGACATAATTATACTTTTTTCTTCGTTTTATGTCTTTTATGTTTTCATATTTATAACTAAAGAGGAGGCCTGTGTCGGCAGTGGAAACACTATAGGATGTTTATTGCTTTTGCAGATAAGGGTTCATGGACGGCTCAGATCTCACGTGTGTTCACCGATTGCCCACCGTCCATCTTGCGCTGCATGCCGTGACATCTGAGCGTTTACGCCTTACGACATTTCATACAAACTTTTAGGTCCTTTTTTTCCGAAATGACTGAGCCGATTTCAATTAAACTTCTTAGGCATCAACAGGATACATAGGAATAAAAAGTTGCTAAAATTATATAATTATAAAAAAAAATATATTAATTATCTACAGAAACAGAAATTTCCAATTTTCTTTAAAGACATTTGAAAATGTTTTATAGTAAATTTTAGACCTATGTATCTTCCTTTCCTTATGCGTGTTAAGTTTCATTAAAATCGGTTCAGAGATTTCGGAAAATAAGGACTTGAAAGTTTGTATCAAACGCCGTAAGGCGTAAACGCTCTTAACGATCTTAGGACTGCATCAGCGAGTGGGGTTCGCATAGCTGAGTTTTGCGCCAAATATTTTAATGAAAATTTTCCGTCTACACGCTAAGAAGAAGAATGTATTTTTTTAAAACCTCACCCAGTTTTTCCTCCCAGAAAGAACATTTCTTGTACTTGAGTCAGTGACCTTATTCTTCAATTGCTCAACTAAACTAAAGAGATAAAGGTCTTTCCACCATAATCATATCAGCATAAAAATTACAGCTATTTTAACTTAATTTATATACGTAGAGAACAAAAACTATTGCATACTCAAGGCTAGTTATAATGAAATAGTATTGAAATAATAATACTGCGCTACACTATTATTGTAGGTGCCATATCGATTTCCTTACTTGATTTACACCGATCTATAATAATCTTCGAAGAATGAAATAATAAAACCCATTTTTCCGAAGAAAAGGAAAACCAAAGCCAATGAATAAATTAAAACTAATGACGATTATATACACTATGTAATTGCACGTATATTTTATTGTTGTTGGAAGCTGTGATCAATAATATCGGGAAAACCTATTAATATGCCTATTTTATTGTGAATACATCTGCATTCAATTCATGGAATTGGTAACATAGATCATAGGGTAAAATAGTTCAGACTTCATCTTTGAGATGTGATGACGAACTGCATAAAACTAGTTATTTGATTTCTTTATGTGTTAAAAAGTCGTATTTCTGCACTTTTGTTTTACTTCTTGTATAAAAGTCGTATTATTTGTTTTTAAACACTTAGTGTTGATCCTAGTGTTAAAAATCCAAGACTGTACTTGTACTAGGTTTTTATTTAGTCATAAGCTTAGTGTTACTGAAAACAGACAAAAAACACCTACAAAGGAAACGTTTACGAAACATAATCTCAAAATCGACTCTAATAAAACTTCGAAATTCAAACCGCGAACGCGAGCAAATAGTTCGCAAAGAAATAAACGACCACAGGCAAAGATCTCCCAGATTGAAACGTACCCGGCATAAATACCCACGTGCCTTTAAAGGTACTACATAAAATACGCCTTAAGCCATAAATTATAAGAAACTTAAACACCCGATATAACCCCGAGCACTTCGCATAAAAAAATACTAAAACCCAGTAATGAGTAACAAAACAACACAATAAATTTAAAGTTAAAGAGGTGTTATAATTAATGTTTTCGAGTTAAAAGGATGACCGTAAACGGCTGGTTAATTTCTTAACCCTTTGTGCGGCCAATGTCATAATTTGTATGAAGACAAATATTATGTGCACACAAATAACTGTGGGCGACTGCGGATCGTGTTTATTTTTTATTTGAGTTACTTTATGGCTATTCTTCTTTGATATTTTTTTGTTTTATTACTGTCACTTTGTAATATTTGGATCAAGGAAGATCATCATTGACATCTGCCTACTTTATTCCCAAACTATGTCGGAATCGGCTTCGACATGAAGCTACTGCCTATTTGGCCTCCACAATCCCATTAATGGGTAACACGATAACCTTTAGACTGGTTGCCAGACGTTTTAATTTTTTTTCTAACCTCCTCTGTCCCACTCCTGGACAAAGGGGTCTCCACTGTTTCCATTTCTCACGAACCTGCACGTCTTCATTCCAATTCTGATGGAACCTGTCCAGTTCGTCCCGCCATCTCCTTCGTGTCCTGCCGCGACCCCGCCTCACTATGTCAAGGCACCAGTTTCCTACTATTTTGGCCACTCTTTTTTTTGTACTTTAAGATACATATATAGTGCAATAAATTATGTCTGTAACTTTGTTAAAATTTATCTCTGACACCTAAAACTCACGATTAAAGCCACACTTCGCACAATAGATCCTTTCAACAGCTGTCATTATAAACATAACCCTCTCGCTTTTTCTTTACTAAATCGAAACGCTTCACTTTACACAGATCTACAAGTAAATCTGAGTACAATAAAGTACTGTGCACACTGGGACCATAAAATAGTGTGTCCCAACGTCTTAGTTAGCCATTTATTTATGTGTGGAACTGAAAAAGTAACTCCGCGGTCTTATGGACCGTGGTGCGTGTATTTCAAGTGTTAACTAAGGAACTCTCTATTCAAAGTTGGTGATTATTTATCTGTGATCACTGTCGAACTTTATGTGCCAGTATGCGATTAAAATTCTGTGTTCAATGCAAGGACTGAATGTCTTTTGTGAGTGAGGGTGATAATTTCTTTTTGTAGGGACGTTTGTCTTAGGTGGTGGTTTCTAGCTTACTTGTTACCTAAGGACTTGAAAGAAAATTTCGTGGACAGTGTTAGCTGCTCCCACTACAGTTATATTTTCGTACTAGCTGTGCCCACGACTTCGTTCGCGCGGAATTTAACAAAAAAGTTATTTAGTTTTTTTTATAATAATTTTAGAAATTTTCTAAAATAGAAGTAGCAAATTTACTCCTTATTACATCAGCTATCTGCCAGTAAAGTAAAGTTCCGTCAAAATCCGTCCAGCCGTTCCACAGATTAGCCGGAACAGACAGACAGACAAAAATTGTAACAAAATGTTATTTTGGCATATGTACCGTGTCACACCATGGTGTATCGTACCATTCATATGGATGTAGTAAAAAGCGGTTATTGTATTACAAACAGACACTACAATTTTATTTATTTGTATATGTATACAAGGTGTTGTTTTGCATCCTCGTCAAAATTCAGGATGTTGTCACAAAAGACATAAATAATCAATATAAATTACGGTACCTAGTAAATTATTAATAAACACTGCGTTTTTTTGTTGTTTAAGTTTGTCAATATTTCAGAATAACCCCCTTAACGTGGTTTAGGGATTATAAAATTATCGAAAAATCGTTTGAGGTTTTTTGTTTGTGTGTAAGCGACGTTATAAGGTGGGAATCAGACGGCCCGTGTTCAAAACACAGGTGGTTCACAGTTACCGATTTCAGTAAATAAATAAAAAAAAGAAAATTACCTACTCATTTTATTATTGATTCGGGTCGAGAATCATTAGCATAGTTACCTCCTAGAATTTGACGAGGTTGCAAAACAACACCTTGTATTTATTGCCGTGATCCGTGGCTAATTCAATCTGATCACGGGATCGGTGGAGACAAACCCATCCATTTGCATTCTCTCACATCCTTACGACACTGATATATACCCTCATAATACTACTCACAGGACTCAAGACTTCAAGTAATCACTTCCAAAGTAGCAATTTAAACGATAATTATATTCCACTATCAGATATCGCGAGTAATATCGAGATATATCGTTCAATCTCGACAAGGGCGGTGCAAATTGCAATGACAAATTTTGGAGGCAGTTCTGCTTTACTCGTAATTAAGTCTTACACCTGGGACAATTAATCAGTATAATGTTATGTCGTGTTTGTGTAATGTACGACATACGATATTGGCACTTATTGCCGCTGTCGAAAATTTGGAGTGATTTGGGTGGTTGACTCACACTTCACTGATACTATTTGTTTTAATACACTCTTTGGATGTGGATATAATTACTTACTTGATAAGCCATTCACAGCTATCATCTGTCGGTTTTTCCTTTGAAAAGAACACACTCGCACACACACACATACATACATGTACTATGTTGATACAAATGCAATTTTTTTATTGAATATCTTTGACCGTATTTTCGGGTCATCAGAAACGTAGACTCCGGATATCCTGTTCTTACCAAATAACAAAGCCATATTTCTCATTGAACACTCTGGGCAAGTGCCCAGGCGCCCCAGAATCCAAGGGAGACCCAATAAGCTCTTGTAAGTTTAACAGCTAGAGGCTGTCAAATGAAACAACTTAATTCAGGCGGGATACATATTTTCGAGCTCGCTTCGCTTGATTTTACAACGCTTGTTTTTTAATTTCTAAAAAAAATGTGTAAGAAACGGATAGAAAACTTTAAATTCGTTACTGGGTTGAAAGTTGTGTTGCCCAAATGTATGGACCTTTGCTTCAAATTTCCATATTTTTAACAAATAACCCTATAAGTCTCAATTTGTTTTTGTAAGGCTTATTAATATGGACCCTCAGTGAAGATGCACATGCACATACTACATATTTATGTTTCTGTATGAACTTGTCCAAAAAAACGTAACTTTATCGACTATTCAGGGTGCAAAAAAATCGAGCTCGCTTTCCTCGTTCTTGCAAGTGCTCCATTATTTTAGTGCCCAGAGCTTCCAATTGGTTAAAGACGACGCAGCCAAGGAGTGTCGTCCAACCCACTTTGTTGTGGAAGTCAGTTACGTTTCCGCTTCATGTAAAATTCTGTTCTTAAAGACCGCTTATCACTTATCATTCTGATTCTTCAAGATAATAATATCAGAGATCAAATTTAAACAATCTAGACTACATAACTTATTGTTATTTAGCACTATTGGCTCTAAAATATGGTCTTAAAATGTAACGGAGCATTAAGCAACCGCACAAAGGTATTGTATGATAGATAAGCCTTTTAAGCTGAACTGTGCCCCGATAAAGGAAACTTAGGCTATGTGCAGAACTGAGGAAATAATTACTGTCTTTAGCTCTATACATTTTTGTATTTTATTTATTTTTTCCAAAATGCTTATATATACAGTACAGGTTGATTATTTACACACAACGCAAACCTCGCAGAGATTATCGGTGTGCGCGAGCCGTTCTTTGGTTAATTTAGCAGATATTGATTATTGCTTTTTTTAAATATAATAATCACTTACAATCATGATAATTACAAATCAAAACGCTTTCTTACGCAGGGTAAGCTGTTGAGTAATGAAACGTTTCAATAAAAATATAAAATAATATAAAGAGCATATTTCAATAAATCTAGACAAACGCAAAAAAAAACACAAAACAATAACAAAACAAAACAATAATAACCAATAATAATTTAAACAATAATCAGAACAAATGTGATGAAAAATTATTTGTTTTCGTTGCCTTGGCAATGAAAACAAATAATTTTATCACACATTATAACATCGTAAAAAAACATGACGCCGAGTAATCACCGAAAGATTAGGCAGAGGTGTACCTAATAGTATATCCAAATTGCGCCAGTTATGTTTAGGGTGCGAGCCTATTGATACCAATCGGGCTCAAATTCAGGCTCCGTGGCCGCTACTTGATATTCCGGATGGAAAACTTAATAACAATTTGCCTGACCTGGGGAATTTCATCCAGTACCTCATGCTTAGCAGTCACTAGACCAACGATCCAATAAACTGCGCTTGTATTTAGGTACTGCTGAGTGTTACTGAAAACCGAGAAAAACACCTGCAAACGAAACGTTTACGATACATAATCGCAAAATCGACTCTAATAAAGGGATTACGCTAGCTCCGCGCGGCAGTTAGTCGTTGCCAAGCAGAAAATAAAAATCAAATATAAATGAAGTAATGTATTCTTCTCCATAGTGATTTACGCTTTGGAATGGGCAACTACAGTACTTTCAGAGTTATTATGTCTTGTGACTGGGACTGTAGCTTAATTTTCATGTTGTTGTTCGACTATTCAAAAGTGCCTGTAACTGGCCTACTTGGAATAAATGATTTTGATTTGATTTTAAAAATGGTGGCTGGGACGGATTGGATCCCGAAGACGAAGAATGGGGTTTTGTGGCTCGGCTTTGGAGGTCCCTGTGCACGGCTATAAGCTGAGTTGATTAAAGCAATGATAAGGACTTTTTTTATCCAAAAAAGTCAAAATCAAATTGTATTTGGGAGAAGGTATGTTAAGCAATTTTGGGGTGCAGTTTTGTCTACGGTGGACAACATTGCTTTGACTCTGGTGTGTGCGCAGTCTTAAGTTCTGTCTATGCTTCGGAGAATAGTAGGTATAAGGTATGGGTATTCGTAATATTTATTACTAAGAGCTATTTCAGCTGTTTCCCTTTTTAGGTGAACGGCTTCAAAAAATTGGTTTGAAGGTATCAAGATCGAATGCAGTGTTAATACGCTATGGCGTACTGAAACTCTGTGTTTCTGACAATGAGTCCGAAGGCAATCAATACCTTGTTAATGACAATCCTTTTATCAGCTAACAGAATTCTGCATTGGATCTCCTGGCCTCCCCCAAGGTTTGCCTCATTGCCCGGTACTGTGTTTCTAGTATTCAGTGGATGCCCTAGGTCTGCTAAGGACAATCAGTACACCCACAATCCACATGTATTGCATGAATATAAAAAGGCTTACTTGTAGTAAATCTCAGAACTTATGCGTCAGTCCCATATAACATGACGTAACATCACGCTTGTAACAGGCCTTTAAAACAGGGGCGAGTCTATTGCGGCCAAAATAATGAAAAAAAATGAAAATAGTGTTATAGCTAAATTAAACCGATTTTAAATAATCTATTGAAACAGAAATTTCCAATTGTCTTTTTTTTAAAAGACATTTGGAAAATGTTGAAGTAACTTTTTAGACCTATGTATTATAATTTACCCTGGCAGTTGAGTGAATGTCATGCTCGCATCATTTAGTTCCCTTTAATATGGTTGAGTTGAATGATGGCTGAACGAGAGCTGTCAGTTTTGACTGGTCATATCTTAGCTGACACGGTTTATTTTAATTATTTTATTTTTAACCTTTATTTTCGAACTATGGATTTCGTCTTCTATTCTGGACGCTCTTAACTTGCACGTATTTCTACATTTTCCCCGTTATCACATATTTGTAATTCTCAACATGAATGATGTAACCAAGATTTTGTAACAATAATTTGATTTAAAAGAATGTCTATGGAGTTTCTTGCCCATTCTTCTCCATAGAGATCTACGCTTTGGAATGGGCAACTACAGTACTTTCACAAGTTATTATGTCTTGTGTCTGCGACTGTAGCTTTGTGTTTAGTTCTGTTTTTTTTTTTTTACTTTCAAAAGTGCCTGTAAATAACTAATTGAAATAAACGCTTTGAGTTTGAGTACTTATGCGTATTAAGTTTCATTAAAATCAGTTCAGTCATTTCGGAAAATAAGGACTTGAAAGTTTGTATGAAATGCCAAAAAGGTTTAAACGCTCTTAAGTCGCATACTAATAAACCAAACAGCACTCTCAAACTATCAGTGTCTCAGCTGTTACTAGTACACAACACAGGTTAACCGTACCGGGATTGTAAAGTTGTTTAAGTAAATGCCAGGCATTCCATATAAATATGGAGGCTTGGTCAGTGGCTCTCTAAATTAAGACATAAAACCTATATGCTTTGTCTCTGAAACGTGACCTAACAAGAACCATAACTAGGGAGGTACTAGCGTGAACATAAAGTAATCTTATAACGTTATTCTTGTTTTGTTTCATTTTAATTACCGTGGGATTAGCTAGTTGAAGACGATGCGTTGGGAGGTCTCCCACTAGGTGGACTGATGACCTGGTGAAGGTTGCGTGGATCCGCTGGATGCGAAGCGCACGGGACCGGTCATTGTGGTGACACTTGGGGCATACACTTGGGGCCTATGTCCAGTAGTGGGCGACTTTCAGTTGAACAATGATGATGAAGATAGCTTGTGGATTATTTTTTCTTGAGTTTCATTCATCATCTGCCTAGCCTTTTTCCCAACTTTATTGGAATCGGCTTCCAGTGTTCCCGGATGCAGCTGAATACCAGTACTTTACAAGGAACGACTGCCTATCTGACCTCAACAACCCAGTTAGTACTGGGTAATACGGTACCCCTAGGTAAAACTGGTTTTCAGACTTTCGGGCCACTGACTACCTGTAACGACTATCATAGATCTACAAATGTTAGTCGGGACCGACAGCTTGACGTAGTTTCCAATGCACGCAGAAAACTCGGTACGTAATCATGGTCACCCATCTACAGACCGCCCTTGGCAAGCCCGGCCTACCATTGATCGACCCGTGTAGCTGTTATTATTTAGCTGCGAGCTCTCACCAACAAGTGTGAACGCCACTCGTATTCCAACTAGACAAAAATTAAATACCAATATTTTAGTACCTTTTTTACGCATGGGAAATCATCAAATGACCTCTCTAGAAAGGGAGTGTCAGACTTGTACTGACTAAAACCGATCCATGTTCCTTGTTACCCCTTTGTGTTCCCGGGCCACGGTATCTCTTTCAAACAGTCCCGCAGCAAATTTTTTGTACTTTTGTGCTAATCTATACAGGGTGTAACGGAAAGGGTATACATACTTAATGGTGTGCTACAGACCATCAAACTGAACATTTTTCTCCATCGGACAAACATCGTAAGAACGAAAATAATATCAGCTGCCCCATACAAAATTTCAATACCCATTCGACCCAAATGTACTTTTCCGTTACATTCTGTATACCAATATTATAAAGCTGAAGAGTTTGTTTGTTTGTTTGCTTGAACGCGCTAATCTCAGGAACTACAAGGTCCGATTTTAAAAAATATATCGCCCATGTTATTACGATAGCTCATTTATCAAGGAACGTTATATATCTCATCACGCTACGACCGGAGCAGCAATGAAAAATGTTGCGAAAACGGGGAAAATGTGACGCAGACGAAGTTGCGCAGGACAGCTAGTCTATCATAAGTTCATAACATAAATAAATAAATTGTTCCCTAGCCCTTGCTGTACTCAACGATACCATACGTACGTTACACGGAGGTAGCTATTCCGAACGCTGCCGGCACAATTTTATGTCACTTTGACGATCTTATCAAATGTGCAAATGCGGCTACTCATACTAACAGTCCAGGGCTCGCCAACATGTTTTGGTTCTCAGTAATTTCTGTTTGAATATTGCCACAAGTATATTCAGATGCGGGTTATGTTGTAGGTCATTTTAGATCGAGGATTGAAAGGAAATGTCAAGTAAACAGGCGTTGGTTGTACGATGGAATGTGACTTATAGAACTCAAACTTGTTATTACCTGCCGTCAATTGTTTTGGTTTTGATTTGAGTTTTTTCTCGGTACACTGGTTGATTTTGATTTTCTTTTAGTAATTATAAAAATAGTTTAATCTGTTGTAACTGCATTCCAACTGTCCTTGACGCTCCAATTAACGCTTAAAGTGATGATGGATAAGCCACTCGGTACTTGCTTGTCAGTCTGACCATTCAAAGTAGGTAACTACATCTGTCTTACAGTGAAGGTACCAAAACTTACAAGAAGTTCACATGATAAAGATTTGCATTAAGGGGGGAATAATTCTCACGTCCTCAAAAACCTACATAGAAAACTTTAAAAATGTTGCCAACCCCGTCACCCAAAAGCGTACCATGTTATAATAATGAAACAGAGCATACCTCAAGCACATGCCAGACAAGGACACCTGTATAACAGTCTGTTTAATTAACGCTCAACTTCACCGCTAGATGAAGTTGTTACTGGCTTGAATAAAATAACGAGGCTTGCGTCATGTTGCCTTATATCGGAGGCTATTTCTTTTATTTTTGCACTGTCCTTACCTCTGATTTGCAGAAGTGACCTTTATTCTCATTGCCAAAAGGCTTATGAGACTGGTAAGTTAACTGTGAAGGAATTTTACTTCGAGTGTAAGGGTGATTACGGGAAGATGGGGCATGTTGGGAATGTTGATAATGGGAGGTGATTGTCGCGATTTTTCTTTTTTTTTTTGAGATGGTGATTAAATTGCGCAATTTTTTGGAGAAAGGATGACATTCTTTGCGTGTGGTCTACATATCTAATGAGAATAACATAAGGACGGACCCGGGAGAGTTTTTTACAACCTAATATTGATTTGATTCATATTATATGTCGTATCAGCAGTCACAACAAAAACGTCGAATATATATGACTTGTTTGTCGAGATTTAGAGATGATTCTTCTGTTGTCAGTTCAAACAGATAAATTCAAAGTAAGTTACATAAATAAAAATAAAAACTGTAGCAAGTTCATAAACTTCACCTCAACCTAACACCTCTATCTTAATTCTTCAAAATGTAATTAAAAACCAATTCATTTAATTATCAAAAAAAAAAAAAAACAAAAAAAAGAATTTCAAAACCATAACCCTCAAAGCGGTTCTCAATTCAGTAATAAGGTTATAACAATAGACCATCCGATGGGTTGTAAAATTTTATAGTACGGACCCACTTAACCTGCAACATGTCGTCCCTACGAAACAGGGGCACTTAGCCCTAATAGTCACGTCGTTATAGTAAATACTCAATGGATTTTAAGCAGAGATCCATTTGTGGCTTACTTTTTAAAAAAGTTATTGGGATTGGATTCTAAGTAGTTTTTTAGCCCGGATTTGCGTTCTTTACTTCTAAATTTAATTATATAAATTTAAACATGTTCTTGAGTTTGAGTTATTGTGGTGCCGTACCGTTCTTGCGATGTTGTATTCGCAGAAGGATTGCATCGAAAAAGGGACAGGAACGAGACAACCGCTAGCCCCCGAAATGGCATCTACTTCCACCTACGCTTTTTAATGTTGTAAAAATGTGGTTTAAATACCACAATAACTCCTGTACTATTCAATGGATCCATCACCATAATGGCTTAAGTGCGTTGCATTAAGTCCTACCTAATGACATGATTTTTTAACCAAAAAGGGCGTTTTCCGGCAATAATTTTTACGTAGACTTAACTTTAGTCTGCCATACTTCCCTGCGGTTATTAGTGTGCACTGCAGGTTTGCGCCAGTTCTCTTTAGCCAAGGAGAGCGGGGTGAGGGCCTTGTCCATCGCGACCACATCTCAATGCATCCTCACGTCGGCTTCTAGGATATATTCCCTGAGACTGCAAATCTCGCGATTGTGGAGAGTCTTGGCGTTTAAAAAGCCTCGACCTCCACAATTCCGCGGGATATAGTCAACGAATCGAAGAACGTGGGTAATGCATTTGATATGCCGTCAACAATGTACGGACCTTCCTATCCAGGGCGTCTAGTTCTGTTTGAATCCATTTGAGTACGCAGAAAGAGAACATCAAAACCGGCATGACCCAACCATGGAAGGCACGCACTTTATTTCCGCCTGATAAAAGAAGTTTGATTTACAGAATACTTTACGTAAAGGGTCCGTTTACTCCTTATATTTTACACAAGCCATAGTTTCCACAACTTAACGATTGCCATTCCAAACACAAGGAAACAGTCAGCGATTCTTAACCTATAAGCCCGCTAATCATGTTTGTTCTAATGAGCATGCTTGGAACTGCAATAATAAGCGACAATTACTTTAAAACAAGACATTACGCAAGTCGGGTAATGAAGGTTTTGTAACCGTTGGCAATGGTGGTCATAAGTCAATGGGAAAGGTGTTCACTTGTTCAGTAAGATCACACCAATAACGTGTTTGAAATAATTGTGTGTGGTTTTGGATAAGTCAGGCCTGGATTACAATGGGCCCTAAAGTTTGTCAATTAACGTGCGGTTGTATTGATACAAACAGATTGCGGATTGGACTCTATAAACCAGACTTTGACAGATATTTCAGTACATTATCTGTGAAGGCGTAGTGACAAAAATTGAAAAGAGCATGAATAAATGGTTTGGTAATGTAGAGAGTGAGAGTGAAAGGCGGGTGCGCCAAAGTTCACCTAAATTTTCAACTCCGATAATTGGAAATCCGAAAATGTTCTTCCTAACATTTTTCATCCTAACAATCGCAATTCCTAACTACTCTGTCTCTAATGTTCATAATTCCGAAGCATACAACTTCATAATGTCAGTAGCAATAAACATCTATTATACTTTTATTTCTTTTCCTATATTTTCTCAACATAACCATCTTTTACACTATTATTCAAAGTCATATCTTTTTTGTTTAGATTTCTTTTTATTCATAATAATCAGTATAATATACATTAATTTTGCGTAACTTTTACTTTTTTATTTATTGCGATGTGTAGCTGGAAAGATATCCATAGGTTAGGTTAGGTTAGAACTGTGACCAAATACGCGCGAGCCGAGCGAGCGTAGCGAGCGGTGCCGCGGCAGCGGCCGGCGAGCGCTACCTCGAAATTGGTCGCAAAAATTTTCTAAGTATTTTTTTCATAGTGCCCCCAAGACGACACTCTGTCTTAATCCACACCCAAATTAAAACTATAAATATTATCTTCTACCCACATATATTTTTATCACACTCTGTAAATGTTTCTATCTGAGTATCAGTGAAAATATTATGGTAATTATGTTTAGGGATAAAAGAGTTATGATAAAAAACAGTAGGAGTTTAAATTATTTACATTAATGATATTATTAATTACAATTTTCGGAAACATGAGTGTTATGAACATCGCCGGTAGCACTACAAATAGTATGAATGAAAACTTTAGGATGAAAAATTTTAGGAAGAATGATCATTCGGATTACAAATCGTTAGGAAGAACAATTTCGGGTAAAGAACTTTAGGTGAGCCAATATGGACCCGTGAAAGGCGACTAACAAAAGGAATTAACAAGGCAGATGTGAGTGGCGACACCGGGACGGTACGCCCTAGAAGGACATATACTGACCTTATTGGTGAGATTCTTCAGAAAGGTCATGTGCGTAGAACTCTAGTAACCGGCGTGCGTGTAAGACCAGATGTACTAACGTGGACGAGGCAAAAGGAGTATGTAAGTATAGTGGCAGTCCACAAAATGAACCAATTTGACTGAACCTTTAGATGAAAAGTTAAAGTTCGCTCTTTGTTATAAACAGTCAATTTACTATATGGAACAACGGACAAGAAATTCTAAGGTCAGTGTTTACATTTATCCTGGAGCAGTTAAGCGAAACTAAAACCTTGCCAAAATATTGTATTACGCAAATTTTCAAAATAAAGTCTTAGTTCCAGTAAGGGAACCATGTCACGTGGATAGATATTACAGTTTATTTATTTTTATTTATTGATTTATGTACACACAAAACACTTAACCGGACAATTAAGATACAAGAGCACAAAGGTAAAGGCAATGTGTTAGAAACTATATCACTTTTCCATTACATTTTTTTTATAAAGCTTTTATCATGATAATTATCGTATATCGTATCGTATTATCGTTCATAATTATCATCGAAGAAAAAAAAATTATAGCGGTCACTTCCCTAGTTCTACCTTAATGTAAAGGACAGTCTGTCCATATTGCAAAGCACAATGGACAATATTCATATTTCCCAACATTTTACGACCATTTCGATAATCATGTAATTTAAGGACTCAGATTTTCTATCCTTACCGCTGTATTTATGGCCTCAGAGTTAGCTTGGCCTTTGACCAAAATATCCGGTAGTTGTGCCCGTTGTGATATGCAAACAATAAGATGATGATATCTTCGGAGAGCAATTAAATGATTACAATCGATTTAATTTATCTTACAAAGACAGAATTTGAATATCTGTGGGTTTGGAATTGTTTCCGTGTAGTACTTATTGTTTCCATGTGTATATAGTGTGTGCTTGGTTTCTGTTTATAATTTTTTACGTGCGTGCATTATTTGTTAATGATTTCTTACTCCACGTAAAAAAACTGGTTTTCAGCTGCATACGATTAGATTGGAAGCCGAACTTAAGATAGTTGGAAAAGGGCTAGGCTAATGATGATGATTTCTTCAGATTTATGTACGATGGTCGACCGATGACCTGGTGAAGGTTGCGAGGATGCGAGTCGCACGGGACCGGTCAATGTGCCGACACTTGGGGGAGGCCTGTGTCCAGCAGTGGACGTCTTTCGGCTGAAATGATGATGATGATGATGATTTATTTTCGGTCCCCTTTGGAAAAAGGCTTTAGTTTTTATACTTCTTTAAATATTTTGATTTTTCTAGTGTTATGATCGTTTGCCTTTTTGTTTCAGTGTGGAAAAAGTTTCTAGTACGAAAATTTCCATCGACAAATCAAAATATAATATACATATATTCTTTTCTTCAAAACACATTACAAAATAATGAACAAAATAACTTGAAGTTGTCTAAGTCCAGGGAAAAAGCTTTAAAAGGCTAGATCATCGATACAAAAATGGAATTCTCCAATGTATCGTATAAGAACAATAATGACAACAATTTGAAACTGGAATGTTTCTATCTCGTTGTATTCGGCACGTACTGTGCGTGCGCGCATCGGTAGCATCCTCAGTCTTTGTGAAACCAATCAGGGAAGAAGCATTTTTCAACATGCAAAAGAAAACATTTGCAAATTTGCCTCGGTTTTTCTCTCAAAAGGAACTCATAATTTGGTCGACCTAAAATTACCCCCAACCCGTTTTTATGACCGTCTCGTTGGTCTAGTGAGATTCTGGGTTTGAATCCCGGTTCGGGCAAATTGTTATTGGGTTTGTCAATCAAGAATTTCTCAGCTGCAGTCACGGAGTCTAGATTTGTGGCCCGTTGATGGTGATAGGCTCGCTCCATATTACATGGGACTTAAACATAACTGGTAAAATGTGAGTGTACTATTATTACCTCTGCCTAACTCTGCAGGAATTACAGGCGTGATGTTATGTATGTTTATTTTTGGCCATAATTACTCTATCTTTTTTAAGTTTTGCCCTTTTATATTAAAATTGCTTAATACATCGGAGATTACATAAGAAATAATAAGTAACCTTGATCATCATCATCATTTCAGCCCAAAAGATGTCCACTGCTGGACATAGGCCTCCCCCAAGTGTCGCTACATTGACATTTTGGTGGGGTTTTGCCATAATCGCCACGCTTGGCAGGCGGGTTGGCGATCGCAGCACGGTTGGTACAAAAGCACAGAGAACGCTGCTGCCCATTCTCTGGCAAATCCCTTAGTCGGCTCTTACGACACCCACGAAAGATAAAGGACGGTGCTATTCTTTACATTCGACACCATACAGAGCTATGTAACCTTATTTTAGTTTTAATCTTTCTGGTAGTAAAATTATCCGAATATGGTGGAACAAGAAACTAGCCTCAACAGTATAGCCAACACTTTTATGAATCATCTTCTATGCATTCACAAAATAAAAAAACTACCATTCCTATACCTCTACAAAATCCTTTTATTTCTTTATTTCTGCTGCTTACGGAACGATAAACAATATAAAATGCATTACTGCAGTCAGTCATATTACAGTAATAAGCAATTGTTTCTCTTGTCGGCACTGATACGCTTACTGAGATTGTATTGTGATTGTAAACGTAAGTAGAACTACCAGTGGGAGCGAAGCTTTTTATTGTTTTACTGATTTCGAACACCGAGTGCGAGTGCGGCGCTCCGAATCAAACTATGCCCCACCTGCTGGAATGTCCCAGGTTTACGTTCACCTGCACTCTCGACAACTTGAATAACGCCTTTGACCCTGCAATAAAAGTGCCTACCTACTGAGCCCAAACCATGTAATAAAGAAGTATCATCGATACGACAAGAAGAAGAAGAGTATTGAGTTAAAGACTTTATTTGGTATTATCATTTGCTTAGCCTTTTCCCAACTATACCGCTGTCGGCTTCCAGTCGAAGCGGATGCAGCTGAATAAAAGTATTTTACATGGAGTGACTGCCTATCTGACTTTCACAACCCAGTTAGTATTTGGTCATACGATACACTTAAGTAAGACTGGTTGTTAGACTTTCGGGTAACCTGTAACGACAGACAAAACCCTAAAAATGACAGCCGGGACCAACGGCTTAACGTACTTTCCGAGGCATGAAGGGAACTCAGTATGTAATTGGTGGTCCCCCATCCACGGACCACAATAGGCAAGCATGGTTTAACATAAAGATTAATTAATTTTATAAGACCCAGGCGTTTGTTATTATTTTGCCAGGAACGCCTCACCACGGCCACACCCAAGCTTTATAAGCGTTATTCAACACAAGACTATCACACACAAATCAATCAGTAAATAAAGATAATAAAGCAATATAGCAGCACTATACTGCTGCTATATTCCTTTATTATCACTTCGCTTGTTACTGGTCGGCCTCCCTAAATGGCGTAGAATTGACTTTAAAATATGAAACAATTTAGTTAACTATCCGCAAGTATGTCTGCGTTTACCAATAAAATATTATTGCTTGATTTACTAGGCTTCTTTATAATTTTTTGTGAAAGTTATTCACATAGAATGTTCACGTATAAAAGACAAGTTAGTATTAGGTATATTGATTAAGGATTGAGTAACTTCATCGATTGAGACAAAACTTTGTTTTACATGTTCTCTTTTACCGGCCCAAACTAGAAGTAACCCTATACGTAACTAGATTTTTATTACGAATGTATCAATGATTTTTTAACGATATAGTATCCATTATGTTAATAATATTATTCTTTGTAAAACGTGTCAAGTAAACGTTGATATCACAGATGATTTATATAACAAAATACAGCATTCAATAGTTTACATAAAATGATATAACATCATGCAGGTAATCTCCGAAAGGTTAGGCAGAGGAGTATCTACTTTATAGTACACCCACATTTCAATTCAATTCATTTATTTCAGATAAATTACGACAATCCATTTAAAAACAAAAATGATATTAATATGAACAAACAAAAACAAAAGCAACAAAAAACACTACAAGGATAACAAATTAAAAATGGAAATGGAAACATTTATTAATTAGGACTGGACTACTCGTACATGCAGTTTTGTCCAATGCTCCATGAAGGAGCACTCCATGTCTGTTCTCCCAGCAATGAGCTGCAGAAAGCTGTTGGGGCTGCCCCGTATGCGGCGCATCAGAGACGCTATTCTTTTGCGATGTATCGCTTGAAAGCCCTCCACTTGAGCATCTGCAAATATACCTGATGCGCTACAAAAACGTGGCAGGGCCATCAACATCCTAAAAGCGTTATTATATAAGTCTAGTCTCTACTATATAAGTCCCAAGTAACACGGGCGACTATATTGCCATCAACCGAGCACAAATCCAGACTCCGTGGCTGCTCCTGAGAAATTCCTGATGGAAAAACCCAATAAGACTTTGTTCAACTCAGGAATCGAAACCCTTAAAGTAACTCAGTCACGCTTGAGACCACTCTACCAATGTGGCATTTAATATTTTTTACATAAACCTACATAGGCACTTTTGAAACGTCAAGAGGTAGTTGGTTTCCCATGGAAAAGAACCGAAAAGAAACTGTTTGTCTTTTAAAAAAAAATGCCTATTGCAATATTGTCATATCATCATCGTTCTCCTGCTCTTATCCCAATTTATTTGGGGTCGGCGCAGCATGTCTTCATCTTCCATACTTCTCTATAACTTGTCATCTCAGCACCCACCTCTTTTCTAACCATATCATTCTCGCGAACTCCATCCATCGTTTCTTTGGTCTTCTCCTACTCTTATATCCATCTACATTCATAGTCAACATACGCACAAAATTTTTTTTTGACTTTCAAAAGTGCCTGTAATGGTCTAATTTAAATAAATGCTTTGAGTTTGAGTTTGAAATTTTCCTGTAAATAGTTAAGTTTAGGAGGACAGTTATATGATATCTTTTTTATCAATCACAAAATTTTGCCTGCGGCTTCGCTCGCGTTAATGCTCGGACACGTGGCGCCATCTATTATCATAAGAACGTTATTGTTGTTTTCCTCAGCAACAGTACTTTTTTTGGGGATGAAAGTTACCCTATGTCCGTTTCAGTACACCTGACAACGTATATGCAAAATTTCAGGACAATCGATTCAGTGGTTTAGGCGTGAAAAGGTTACAAACAAACAAACTTACTTTCGCATTTATAATACTAGCTGCTTGTGCAACTTCGTCTGCGTCACATTTTCCCCGTTTTCGCAACATTTTTCATTGCTGCTCCGCTCCTATTGGTCGTAGCGTGATGATATATAGCCTATGTCCTTTCCCAGGTTGAAATATATCTTCTTGCCAAATTTCAACAAGATCCGATCAGCCGTTTAGTCGTGAAAAGGTAACAAACAAACATACAAACAAACAGAGTGACTTTCGCATTTATAATATTGGTATAGATTAGTATGGACTAGCTGTCCCGCGCAACTTCGTTTGCGTCACATTTTCCCCGTTATCGCAACATTTTTCATTGCTGCTCCGTTTCTATTGGTCGTAGCGTGATAATATATAGCTTATAGCCTTCCTCAATAAATAGGCTAACGAACACTGAAAAAAAATTTCAAATGGGACCAGTAGTTCTTGAGATTAGCGCGGTCAAGCAAACAAACTCAACAACTCTTCAGTTAGGATTACGAAAATTGTGGTCTGATAGGCAGACGCTCCATGTAAATAGTAACAGTTGACTAGACGCCGATCCCAACATAGTTGCGAAAAGACTAGACAGATGATGATGAACTACGAAAATATCCCGCATGCAGCCAGGTCAATCAACCCATCCCCCAACTTCACAGATCACAATATAATTTCATTACCCGTTAACTTCAAAACAGCCTCTCAAATTACCACTCTCCACCATTACTTACACACATTATCATACATTCGCCAAGCTAAGTGCAGCCGCATCAAACTGCGACCAACAAAAGGCTGGGAAGTCGGTATACTGGCCGATTATAGGGAAAGTCGCAAGCACCTCGTTAGGCCGTAACATAATAATCGCAATTTGCTATTACCTACAGGCCACACGTACTATGAACGTCCTGACAGGCACTTGGGATGAGTAACCGTGAAAATAATAAGCTGAACGATAGTGTTTTATAGGAGGTTGTGTGCGCTTGTTGTGGTGGAACTTTGTGAAGGGCATAAAGAGGATAACTTAGTATGCGAGACAATAAACCAAAAAATAAAATAAAAATAAATGTATTTTGGCACGTGCAATACACAAAATAAAACAAAAATCATATAAAAAAATACTACACAGAACATGTAATTAATGTGTGCCTCACGGCTGCCTCAAATAGGCCCAATTCAGCACAATGCCGGGCCAACTAGTGCCGGACGCTGGTTTTCAAATGGGCTGGAGAATGCTGGTGGACCAGTACCAGTTACCAGGTACTGGTCCATCAGCATTCACCAGCCCTCTGGATGTGGAATATTTGAATAGTGCTAATTTTCAAAATGGTTTTCCACAGCCAATCTATATATCTGCACTAGCCTCGTTAGTTAGACTAAAATAGGGAAATTTTCTAATGAAAACACTTTTCTACAACTTTACTCTCTAACGATCAAATTGCCTACTAATTTAAAAATAAGTTTCTTTATTCATTTGGAAAATCTTCCTAGAATATAATACTTTCCTTAACACAAACTCATTTTACAATGAACATTGAGCAAACAATAAAACACAATCTACATCAAATCTGCATAAAACTAAAAGAACCTATCACTTTAATTCTCGCCTATAACAATACATCATACAAATGCACAGGGTGCTAGGTCACAAGTTGGTTGGGACAAAAATAAACAAATCTACAACAGTGCTACAATTCAGGGTATGCAAAAATAAACAGCGATATGTGCTGCTCAAACACTTGACAGTCCCATTACCGCGAACTATCACTGCACACTGTGCTCACGCAAATATTGGAGAAAAAATACTAGTTTGTAACTATAGTTGGTACAAGAGTAGACCACAGTAGGATGTCTTGGTAAGATAAATATAGCCAGTTATGACACACAAAACTTTCAAAAACCAAAGGTGTCGGTTCTGCAAGGTGAGATCTGAGAATATTTAGAATTATTTTTGGAGTTATTCTGCGCATTCTTGAAACACCTTTTCTATGTAAACTTACTTTGGAATAAAGATAAAAACAATGTATTTTTTTAATTTAGCATGATTATTTTATGACAAACTCACTGTAACCTGTAACCCACGGCTTCGTTCGTGTGGACATTCTGTTTTGAAAGTGTTAGAAAAAGTATCTATCAGTCCAGACTACATTCTATCTCTGTGCCAGATCCTTTCAGCTGTTCTGGAGTGATCGAGTATTAAGTCCATCCATCCAAACATTAGTATAGAAAATATTTGTACTAATACCATTGAGTTTTACCAAATTTTCTACCCAAAGTAGAAAATTTATAAATAATTTAAACTCAATGGTATTAGTCAACAAACAAAACAGTCCACTATTTTTTCCAGATCCTCGCCAATCGTCCCACTGTGTATCACCTCTCACTGCGAGGCGCCGGGGCGCTGACACGCAATTAAATAATGCTCCAAGTGTTCACACTAAATTCAATATCTTGCAGCCAACTCTTTTAGATCTACGAGCGTTATGATTCTGTTACCACTACCCAGAGTTATTTATTCTCGATGGGGCTATATTTCTCGTTAGGGTTTTCGGTTCGAGAGCTATACACCATTGTCATCTTTCTGCCCCTATCACCATGTTAATAGGGCTCAGCTCAAAACTATTTTTTTCTTCCATTCTTTCTGATCCACCGTCACGAGAGCTGCAGGCTCCCAAAATAAGAATCATTAACGGAAAGTTCGTAAGAGAATGTCTTATCTCACTTTCAGCTGTTCTCTGTCATGTCAGATTTATTCAAATGTAATTGTACGAGTTTTGGTATCTTTTAATGAGGGGAATGCCGCTTTGATACCCATTTTCTGGAACGAATATAAAAATTAAGTATAACGACACATTTAGCTGTACCATATACCTCCTTTTTTCCGCAAAAAAAACATACAAACATACTTCATAAATTCATAACTCATTCTTAGTCCTAGTTACGAAGTACGAACAAACAAACAGACACACGAGAACAAATAGTACGTAATTATTGAACGCAATTTAAGAACAGTTGGATGTAACAAAACACGCTTAGTTCTCTCCGACAGTTCCCACAGGCTAACTAATAGTCTGTCCGTTCAACAAAATATTGTGTTCGCACTGTATTTTTGCATCACTTTATATGCAGCTAAAATTTCAACGGAAAATATCCCCGTGATTGTTCTTACAATCGATCCGAGAAAGCCCTCGATAGTGATGTTTCTATTTCTTGTTATAAATGGTGTAAGAAGATATTTTATTGTGCAGTGTTGGTTTCAGGTTATTAACATGAATGTAATAAGGTTTTATAAGAAGAGGTTTTATAGGAAGTGTTTAATTTGATTATAGTGTGAATGAAAGACATGCTTAAGATATAAATATGTACGAGTCTTTTAAACAATCTGCCTAAAAATGATTAATAAAAACAGGTTTAACACAAGACTGAAAGTTGTAGTCTTGCAATTTTGGTTTTTAATAATCAAAAGTAGAGAAACCAAAAAAGGGAAATGTATTGAAAAGCTCGGGGATTTTGGCCGCAGATAGTTCAAGAGAAATATTCAGACATCAAGAATGATTGTGTCAAAAAAAGCCAGGAGAAGTTACACATTTTATATGAGTCGTCTCTCGAATCCACTATCACTAATAACATTTTTCTCTCCAATAACAGTTTTAATTAAGTTATGGAACTAGCCCGCTAGTGCAATAGATACGTTTTGTGCAAGAAAGCTAAGCGCGTAGAAAATGCCAACACTTTACCTTTTAGTAAATTGTAAAAACTATCAGAATGGGTACAAGTTACAATAAATCAAAGTGGAACAATTTATCAGCTTCACGATTATCGTAAGCTAGTCTTACTTAATTTATAAAATCATAGAACAATGAGTTATTTTGATTTTGTAGGACAACGCTAGATTTCGGAGACGAGTTTTCCTGTAGGCATAAGCTTTCAGAAAACAACTAATCGATTAGCAATTGAGTTTAACCTATGTAAAATAAAAATATTTTGTTTTTTTTTTAACCTTATCTATAGTAATCATTATCATCAGCCTATACTTTTCCCACTGCTGGGACACAAGCCTCCTCTCTATGAGAGGGCTGTAATCCAGCATGCGCGCCCAGTGCGGGTTGACGATGGCACAGGTGCTCGAAATTTTAGTTCTAGTACATGTCGGTTTCCTCACCACCTGCCACCACTGGGCCACCGCTACTCTCGTATCTATGGTCAAGTTAAGGTAATTACTTGAACTTAAGTATCAACTTAAGATTTTTTTTTGCAATTGCAATTGGCAAGAAATTAAACGAAGTATTTACGGAAAGAAAGCAAAACTAAGAATTTTATCTTTTGCAGTTCCAACTTCAAGCATTTACTAAGCTACATAATAATAATCGTATCCTAAATGATGACATTAACTCAAGTAAAAACTTTGACGTGTATAAAGATAGGGCTGTAAAATTTTGATGATTGGGCAGGTATATACAGCCAAAAACATGAAACAAGATTAACAAATGAACTATCAAAATATAGCTACAGACAAAAATCAGCTGTCAAACTTCGCGCCAATTCCTTCATTTTTGACAAGCGCAGTTAAACAATCAATCAGCCTATCTTCTCGATTCATAAATTACGTTATTTACTTTTCGATTTAACCTGCATTAACGGCACTAGCACTACCAACATTAGTTTTAGTTCAAATGACACGGGCGCATAACTCACGTCATACCGACCATTACTGTAACTCAAAATGGCGGCCAACTATCAAAGAGAAAGCTCGCGAGCTCTCACATCAGTCTCTATGGTCTAGTCTATGGCTTGCAAAACGGAGTGCAGATTAAAAAGGGTGTAGTAAATGAGGCTTTATTGTAAATTATTTAAAGATGATATTAGTTTGATGTGGGGTTTAATTTTGATATTTTGAGTGGTTCCACATATTGGGGCCAATGTTTGATTAGTATTCGCTCCGCATTAAATTATTATCATCATAAGCTGAGGCTTTTCCGAAATAATTCATTTCTAATAAACTGAGCTGGTAGGGGCACTGTACCAGATCAGTTCTGTAAGTATGGCACCAATAACCAATAACTGCATCAATATTTTGATGACTTCCTACATACATTTCCAACCACCATTTTTTTTTTTAATAGTTTACTTACGAATTCAAACCATAAAAAAGTGGAACTTGCACTATTCATTGCAATGACAAAATAATGACACTCTAAAGTCTGCCTTGATTCGATTTTCATACCAATGCATGAAATGAGAATCAGTATATGGCCCGACACGATGACCCATAACCACCAACATTGGCCCAACATCTGCCCAACATCTTACCTCGTGTGACAGGACTAAATTTATCAATTTACGAAGATAGTTCGTTGCTATTAACACATTAAGTTCGTGTCTCGGGGCGATATCGTTGCTAAATATTAAATTATGGAAGTTTCTTGCCCCGCCGCGTTAACACATGGTTCACCGTCCGTAATGGCTTCGTGATTTAACGAACTTCTTACTTTGTGGGCGATGTTCATCAATATATTGTATTTAGAAACTTTGACGGGATTGCATAGGAAAGAACAAGATACCTACTTGCACAAAATATGATATCGGGTTGGGCGCCAAACATTTTCAGATTTTCTTGTAAGTATGAAAATAAAACTGAAAAATGGTCAAATTTTTGCGTTTCTTGTTTAATGAATAGGGTCTAAAATAAATAAATTTCCGTACATGATTCACTGTATATATTCATCACATTTTATATAATCAATAATTCCATTTACATTAGAGTTTTTAAATAATTACAACATTTATAATGGTATAATCTGTGAATTTCAATAATAGTTATATAACACGCCAAATTCTTAAAATTTTAAAATTAATGTAATGTAACAGGTAACTAACTATCTTACACTACAACATTCATTTATGAAATAAATAATTGTGTAATTAAATATGAATATATTTTAATTGTTTTAAAATTCAACTTGTCGAATAATAATATTTTAAACTTTGAAATAAAGTTGCAGACTGCAACTATCAAGGAATATTAAATGTTAATGAATATTAATCATTATAATTATTTTGCAAACACGATTTGGTGTTGTTCAAAGGTTACGTAGTAGAATACAATTCCATAACATTTAATGTTTTTCCTTGTATCTACGACATAAACCAAGATCAGCATCACAACCCATTGGGGCATTGAGATCTTATCATAAAGAATTTGTATACACTTTATAAGGATTGCTATAAGATATCCTATGAGATACACTATGAAATAGATAGAATATAATTTTCTACTGTGTATAATAGAATTTTGTCTCATGTCTTCCCTCTTAAGTCTCGTAGTTAAGTAATTATAATTAACTACATTGAAAAGACAAGCGAATAGCACAACACCGAATAGTCAAACAATTATAATTATATAATTCAAATTCTCATTTTATTATCACACTCTTTTTTTTTATAAAAGAACTAATATTGTCAGTGGCACCTTTGATTTGTAACTGCTTACAATTTTACATTGTACCTACAGAGAAAATACAACCTCGTTGCCCTTCGTCAACTGCATGTACTCTAAGTCATTATAGTATATGTTTTTACTTTTACAAATAATTAGTCCGTTAACAAGCACATAATTGCATAATTAAATTATGGCACATGAAAACTGTAAGCACTTACAGCTTTCATACGTCTCCAGCATATAATAGATTTTAAAATTGACGTTGCTGTAAATAATTTTGAATATAATCGCTGTCCTAGAAATTAATTTTACAAATGTATAATTTTAATAAATAATCAATTTCTCTTTAATTGACTCTTTTAAGCCGCTAAAATATAATAATATGTGTAAATTGCAAATAATTGACTTCTAAGACGCTATGAATACAATTGGACATTCAAAATAATTTTAACTATTATTACAATAATTCTATTCATAAGATCTGATAAACTATAAAATAAGCAAACGTAATTTAATTTTATAATTATTATTCTTACTAGTGTCAATTCGATTCCATATTTCTACCATTGCTGTAGTATTTGGTGTTATACAACGAGGAAACAATGAAAATAGTGTTAGGAATATAGATAAATATTATGTGTTTTAGAACTATTTTACAATATCAGAAAGATTCCACTACATTTGGAAGAATCAATAAGTCCTTTATGAGCTTTTGGCCGATAGAGGTTTTAATTTTAATTAATTTATATTTTAAATATACAAGCTGTTGTTTTGTATTCTCGTCAAATTCAAGGAGGTAACTATGATAATGATTGTCGACCCGAATCAATAATAAAATGAGTAGGTATTTATTTAATTACTGATATCGGTAATGTGAACCACCCGTGTTTTAAACGCGACCCGTCTGATCCTCACCCTGTAACCGCGTTTCACACATACAAACAATCTCAAACGTTTATTCGATCATTTCTTATCCCCTACACCATGTTAAGGGGGTTATTCTGAAATATTGACAAACTTAAACAACAAGAAAAGTACCGTTTATTAATAATTAACTAGGTATCCTAATTTAAATTGATCATTTACGTCTTTTGTCACAACCTCCTGAATTTTGACGAGAATGCAAAAAAAACCTTGTTTATACAAATATTTATAGTACATAGGTATAAATGAGCAAATAGATAACATACATAGAATCAGGACTCGAAATAGTATCTACAAGGCACGCAAATAAAGTTTTAGCCAGCCATGATTTATTTTTTTAATTTTTGTGTCATAAATACATATTCCCAATTATGAAAAAGTTAGTAAGAGTGTTGTATTTTTACTAAAATTTCATTCAATCTAAACCGATACATTATAACTTAGTTATTGAGTTAATTTACGGTTTCAATTTTTTACATCTGTAAGCATCATAACTGGATTTTAATCGAAAGATTATTTTTAACCGAATAATTATGATCTAATTTACATAATAATTTTGAATAATTGTATTATTCAAAAACAGCCAAGTATAATGAGTAATATTTCGTTCCTTTAAAGTTTAGAGCCTAATTGTTACAATTTTAAATATACATTTTTATAAATACATAATAAGATATTATATTATGAATAAATCAGCTTCTCATTTGAAGTGGAACCCAACGGATGCGACGAGTGAATTAATTACATATATTTTCCTGGAAACAACGATTATATTAGTACTTTCTAACAAAAAAAAAACCCATACTCACACCAAGTGCATATAGAACAAAATGATTCCAACTTTTTTACATAATTCATGTAAAATCACACAAAACACTCTTCACCTAATTTTAATACTCATGACAGTGCATCTCATAAATGCACGAATAAAATCTTCAATAATATAACGCAACTGTGAGTAGTGAAAGTACAGTATTTAATATACTTGTTGTGAAGTGTATTTCTGTGAGTTATATCAGTCAAAGTATTATAATGTTGTATCAAAAAAATGATATAAAATTCAAACATGTGTTGTCAAACTTAAAGAACGCAAGTGTCAAATTTAAAAAAATGCGATTGTCAAATTTGAAAAATCCAAAATGGCCTAAACTACTTCTATTTTTGTTCAATGTAGACGTGAAATCGAAACATTTCAAGCATCGAAAGGTGTGAAAAGTTGAAAATGGCTTATCTAGAGTATGTATTAAATTCTATTTTCTCATAATATAATGTGAATCGAAAAAAAAATAAGTGTCAAAATTGATGTGAGAGATTCAAAATG
Organism: Cerastis rubricosa; assembly: GCA_949152445.1. NCBI lineage: Eukaryota > Metazoa > Arthropoda > Insecta > Lepidoptera > Noctuidae > Cerastis > Cerastis rubricosa. The sequence continues at coordinate 11,931,417 of OX424547.1, forward strand.
GCTGAACTACTGCTAATTTCGTTCTATGTAGATGTGAGGAAGTTTGCGGCTGTACTTACTGTGAGAGTAGTGAGGTGAAAACGCAATGTTAGTCAGGATTTCTGGTATATGTTAGTACAATGGGTACAAAAGATATGTGGAAGCGTGTGATATGTATTGGAATGGGAAGCTGCGTATTTTATAACATACAATGGTAAAGATTATAATTTTTGTGAGACAATTTTTTAAGAAAATACAATATTAACCTCTGGGCCTAGACAAGTTTCTTATTTCTACGACTATAAGCTTTTCCGTAGCTTATTTCGAATGTCAATTATTTTTATAAAATATTTTCTCCATCATGTTCATATCACTTTGTCTAGACCCTCTGATCTTCTTAATTGAAGTAACCATGATGAAGCATGCTAGCATAGCAGCTTCATCTAATACAATAATACATCAAATTAATGACTTACCATCAAATCTACAACTACAATTACAAAGCTCTAAAATGCAAAAGGTAAGAAAGAAAGAAGAAAAGTTTTAAGATTCGGCTAAACTGGGACGGACAAATTGAAAACGCAGCTCCTTAGTCACTTCCATACCTTCAGCTTACTGAAGGTATCCGTCGGTATTATAGAAGTACCATTATAATAGATGGACAAACTTTTAGAAATCATTCAGACCACCAAAATTAGGACAATGGTAAAAAACTGTATTAGGTATTTTAGATCAAAATAAAATCACTTTGACAGTGTGTTTTTTTGTTTGGACATCTTTGGTTCGATGTACTGAACGCTGAGTTGTCTATATATTTTGAATGGGACCATATAAAGGGTGTAAATAGACCCTTAACGAAGCCGAAAAGCACTTTTTCTCCCCGTCATTGCGATCATTTTTCTGTTCTGTACTATACCTGAGAACCTTCTAGTTACGGAGATATTGGAGGTCAAAGTTTCAACTTTTTCACAACTTATTTGTTTAAGTACTAGTTTTGAAGGTTTCAAATTAACTTGAAATACTTCCATGACCCATCATCCCATATCTTCCCGTGGGTGTCGTAAGAGACGACTAAGGGACTTGCCAGAGAATGGGCAGCAGCGTTCTCTGTGCTTTTATAACAACCGTTCTGCGATTGCCAACCCGCCTGTCAAGCGTGGCGATAGTGGAAAAACCGGCCTTATGTCAAATATGGCGTTGGGGGAGGCCTATGTCCAGCATTGGACGTCTTTCGGCTGAAATGATGATGATGATGACCTCCATGACCCGTTTACTTTTCAATGCATCCATTGGCACAATGTTTTGAGTGCGAAGCATTGAGTGTTACTGAAAAACTAGATTCTTCACCGAAAAAAAAAAGTCTATCAGTAATAATTTTTGGTAGGGTTACGTAGATTGATGTACGATGTATGATGTATTGATGTATTGTATGTGTGTATCATAATGCTTGACGACTTCGTGAAGGCTCTGTTTACACCTTGAGTACTCGGTCTGCAATTTGTCCATGCCAGTTACACGGATCCGTAGGAGAAGAACATTCTAGTACTCACAATGGTTAGTATTGGTTGTTACAGTGGCATTGGTGACCGCGACAACCGGCACCGCTGGCGTGGTTGGCGACGGGTTTCGATACCGAACTAACCAAACATTTGTTTAATGTTATCACCTGCAAACAGCCGTAAGCAGAACATATGCGTCGAAGCGACTAGCCACTACACTACCCGTGGTATGTTCAAGTGCTTGTTTACGGGACATTGTATGAGCTGGTACTTTTGTGCAGCTTCTTTTACACCATTTCTAAACTGCATGTGCGACATTTGAGGGGCATTTTATGAGCTAGTATTTTTTTAAATACACCGATTTTGATCGTGGAAAATTACATGAGCTAGTATGTATGTGCATATTTTGTACTAACCATTTTTTCGTGTTAGATTTCATAGTTTAGACTAGAGAATTTTCAGTGCATATCTTTTCTTACACCATTTTGGTTGGATAAGTGCAATCGGACACGATATTATTTTTTTACGGTCCTTTGCCCTCCATTCTATATAGAGCCGGCCTTAGTCCCAGCATTGGGAACATTGTATTGCTGAGTAAAGATTATGCTACTACTTTTAGTAAACAAATGATCTGGTATCTTGTGCAAGTCTATCGTTACAAATATTAAAAATACATTTACTTACACAGTGAGCAAGACTTAGTGCAGATGGAACACCAAGTGCAACGATACCACAGTATGGAGATCAGTGCTCTATCACACTATCACAGGTGCACTGTGCAGTCATGATAATAGAGTTGAAGGTTGAACTTAAGATTGACTTTTGTCCTTAACTTTTGACTACTCAGATAAATGCTCAACTTTGACTTACGATCCAATCGATGCCGTTGGCATATAAAGTCAAATGCTAATGCACATTATCAACTCAGTAAAATAGTGTTTACTATAGAACTATAAAAAAGTTATAAACTCAACCACATAAACATGACAAAAACGAGTCGAGCTTTCCTTGAAAAATCTGTGCAGCATGCTGGTTTTTGTGATTCTTTTTTTGTAGGTCTAATGTCAGCTCCACAGATTTCGTAGTCCATAGAACATCATTTGGGTAATGTTATAACAGGCAACATTTAGTAAGATAGTAGAAAGCTAGACAGTCACAGAATTTGGAAGAGAAAGTAAGAAGCCAATTGCGCTAAGTTCAGTACATCTAAAACATTTATGACATTCAGACGATCAAGGAAGGGTTAGATGCAAACTAACAGTTTCGTAGCCAGTCCCAAGTGTTTGCACGTTGCTCAGGGAGTGGGGTGGAACTTGACTTATTCTCTAGGCAGTTTAAGGGGTGCGGTAGGGTCTACTTATACATTAATTTATAGCAAGTGGCCTATCTACTCTTAGTCTCTCTCACAGAGACTCATGTGCTTATGAAACAAGTCATCGTGATGTTTTTTTGCTAGAAACAAAAGAGCAGACAAAAATGTTACTTGACTTGCTCCCTTGGATTAATTTTAAAACAATTTATCTATTATTCTATTAATTATCTGCCATAGGTAATTATGATCCTAACAATTGTTTTCTTCTTCCAAAGAGGAACAAAAAAAGGACGACATAATATTCTGGCTGCGTCTAACACACACTTATATTCGTTGAATTCATTCCGGATCTCTCAAACAGTTAATTTCAACGCAGTGGATTTGTGTTGTGTATGCTCAAGTTATGACATCCACAAATTAATACTTTGCCAACACAGTCTTCTCTAAAGAGGAGGCATATTATATAGGATTGATAAAGAGAACACTGTAGTTGACGGTTTAGTTTTGCATGTATGTACCATGTTAATCATTTCATCATTTTGCTGACGCTCATTTTTCCGTTATTATTACTATACATTTTATTTTAGTTCTAAATTAATTGTGTTTAAGTTAATTAGGTTTACTATATCAAATGATTCTAATTTGATCACTTTACTGTTTTTTTGCCGGCACGGTTGGCGCAGCGGTTGAGCGATCGACTACTGCGCTGCGTGTCGCGGATTCGATCCCCACACGGAACAAATATTTGGATGGCCTACAGATAGTTGTTCCGGGTCTGGCTGTTTGTGTATGTTAGTTTAAATGTTTGTAAACACACCCACGATACAGGAGAAATTCCTAGTGTGGGTCAAAGTTTATAAAAAAAAACCTTTAAGATGTTGAATATTGTTCTAAAAATCTGTTGTCCTATAAATGGTATATTGTTAGAGCTCCTTCCGCCTGTGACACAGGATTATCCTAGTACAGGCATCGAACATTGTGAGACCTACATTGTTTTTTTTTGTTGTTTTTGACCCATTTTTAGTTCTCAATAAAGATTTATTTATTTCGAACTATTTTTAACCGACTTCTAAAAAAAACCGGCCAAGTGCGAGTCTTACTCGCACACAGGGTTCCATAGCTCCAAACAATATAATAACAATATTTTGAACTGTCATTCATTAGTTAGTAGTATTAGTTAGTAAACTTCCACACAACCGCAAAACTAAATTTGTTTTTCATAGTATGTTCTGTATGGTGTCGGACGTTAAGAATAGCACCATCCCATATCTTCCCGTGGGTGTCGTAAGAGGCGACTAAGGGACTTGCCAGAGAATGGGCAGCAGCGTTTTTCTGTGCTTTTTGCAACAACCATACTGCGATCGCCAACCCGTCTGCCAAGCGTGGCGATTATGGCAAAACCCCCCTTATGAGCGCAATACAGAAATGGCCCCTAGTACCCGGCAGCCCGTCTACCCTCGACTATGGTAGCGGTCGAGGTTACGGCGTGGCAAGGGGTGCGAAGAATCTCCGGAAGGGATCCGGCTGCCTATACCGACGACTTGACCTGGCAACATATAACACGCGGACACTCCGGACCGACGAGAAGATAACGGAACTCGAGGAGGAATTGAGCAGGTTGCGATGGAGTATTGTAGGATTATCTGAAGTCCGAAGAGAGGGGGAGGACACGATGATCCTGAAATCCGGCAACCTACTCTATTTCCGAGAGGGTGACCGGCAGTCCCAGGGTGGTGTTGGGTTTATCGTCCACAAGTCCCTTGTGAATAACGTGGTGAAGATCGAGAGTGTGTCGACCAGGGTGGCATACCTGATACTCAGAATATCCTCAAGATATTCGCTGAAGGTCATACAGGTCTACGCCCCGACCTCGGCACACCCCGACGACGAAGTGGAAACCATGTATGAGGATATCTCCAAAGCCATGCATGGTTCCAAAACTCACTTTACCGTTGTCATGGGGGACTTCAACGCGAAACTGGGCAAGCGAGACGGAGATGAGCTGCAGGTGGGGCAATTTGGGTTTGGATGTCGGAACCACCGGGGACACCAACTGGCTAGTTTTATGGAGAAGGAGGGCCTCTATATGATGAACTCCTTCTTCAGAAAGCGTGAGCACAGGAAGTGGACCTGGCAGAGCCCCGATGGTGCAACTAAAAATGAGATTGACTTCATCATGTCAACCAAGAAGCAAATGTTCAATGATGTCTCTGTGATCAATTCGGTGAAAACTGGGAGCGATCACCGCATGGTAAGAGGCACATTGAACATCAATATTAAGCTAGAAAGGTCTCGACTGATGAAGTCTACGCTCCGACCAGCACAGATCCAGATCCAAAACCCCGAGAGCTTTCAGCTTGAACTCCAGAATCGTTTCGAGTGCCTAGGAAGCTCAGTGGACGAATGCAACGATGGATTCGTGGAAACTGTCCATACGACAGGGTCTAAGTTCTTCAAGACGCGTCGTACACAGAAGAACAAAAAACTTTCTGATCATACTCTCAAGCTCATGAAGGAACGGCGTGAGATGATCCTGCAGTCTTCAGAAGACGCGTGGAAATACCGGCAGCTCAATAGACAGATCTCTAAATCCTTGAAGAGCGACCTCCGCCGCTTTAATACCGAGCGTATTAAAGACGCCATTGAGCGGAATAAAGGCTCAAAGGTATTTGCAAGAGATCTGGCTATTGGGCAGAGCCAGCTCACGAAACTGAAGACCGACGATGGCAGAATTGTATCCGCCAAACCGGAGCTACTGAGGGAGATCGAGAGTTTTTATGGGCAGTTGTACACGTCAACCAGGAAACCCGTTGTAAATCTAGCGAATGACCCAAGAGCTAGACTGACCCGACACTACACCGAAGACATCCCGGACATCAGCCTGTACGAGATTAGGATGGCTCTGAAACAGCTTAAAAACAACAAGGCACCGGGTGATGATGGAATTACGGCCGAACTTCTGAAGGCGGGTGGAAAACCGGTACTTAAGGCCTTCAGAAGCTGTTTGGTTCCGTCATACTCGAGGGCAAAACGCCTCAGGCATGGTGCAGGGGTGTGGTGGTACTCTTCTTCAAAAAGGGCGACAATGCCCGGTTGAAGAACTATAGGCCCATCTCACTTCTAAGCCATGTCTACAAGTTGTTTTCAAGAGTCATCACGAATCGTCTCGCGCGCAGGTTTGACGATTTTCAGCCTCCCGAACAAGCCGGATTCCGTAAAGGCTTTAGCACCATAGACCACATACATACGCTGCGACAGGTTATACAGAAGACCGAAGAGTACAACCTGCCTCTCTGTTTAGCGTTTGTGGACTATGAGAAAGCCTTCGATTCGATCGAGACTTGGGCTGTACTGCAGTCTCTCCAACGGTGCCAAATTGATTATCGGTACATCGAGGTGCTGAAGTGTTTGTACAAAAACGCCACCATGTCAGTCCGACTTCAGGACCAGACCTCGGAACCTATCCTTCTGCAGCGAGGTGTGAGACAGGGAGACGTCATATCTCCGAAACTGTTCACCGCTGCACTGGAAGATATCTTCAAGGTTCTGGACTGGAGAGGGCTAGGCATCAACATCAATGGCGAGTACATCTCTCACCTTCGATTTGCCGACGATATAATGGTCATGGCTGAGACCATGGAGGACCTCAGTACAATGCTCGATGACCTCAGTAGAGCTTCCGAAAGAGTGGGTGAATGAACATGGACAAAACCAAGGTCATGTTGAATGCCCATGTAACACCCACTCCTATCAAGATCGGAGACTCTACTATCGAAGTTGTAGACGATTATGTCTACCTGGGACAAACGGTCCAGTTGGGTAGGTCTAACTTCGAGAAAGAGGTCAATCGTCGAATCCGACTCGGCTGGGCAGCGTTCGGGAAGCTGCGTGGTATCTTCTCGTCCAACTTACCGCAGTGTCTCAAGACGAAAGTCTATGACCAGTGTGTGTTGCCAGTGATTACATACGGGACCGAAACGTGGCCGCTCACAATGGGCCTCATCAGAAGGCTCAAAGTCACCCAGAGGGCAATGGAGAGAGCTATGCTCGGAGTTTCCTTGCGTGATCAAATCAGAAATGAGGACATCCGCAAGAGAACCAAGGTTACCGACGTAGCCCGAAGAATTGCCAGACTTAAGTGGCAGTGGGCAGGGCACATTGCTCGCAGAACAGATGGCCGATGGGGCCGAAAAGTTCTGGAATGGCGACCGCGAACAGGGAGACGATGCGTTGGAAGGCCTCCCACTAGGTGGACCGATGACCTGGTGAAGGTTTCGGGGATCCGCTGGATGCGAGTCGCACGGGACCGATCAATGTGGCGACACTTGGGGGAGGCCTATGTCCAGCAGTGGACGTCTTTCGGCTGAAATGATGTTGATGAGTATGTTTATGAAAAACAAAGTTACTGCTGCAGTTTGATGAAAAAGTCCCATTTCTCAAAAACTAAACATCATATCTTATTGAAACCAATTTTCGTTGATAGTTTTTTTTACGTTCTACAATCCTAAATATCTTCAGAATTTTCCTCCTCTTACTTTAGAAATTAGAGGGGGGGGGACACACATTTTACCACTTTGGAAGTGGCTCTAGCGCAAACTATTCAGTTTAGAAAAAAATGATACTAGAAACATCAATATCATTTTTGAAGACCTATCCATAGATACCCCACACGTATGGATTTGATGAAAAATTTTTTTTTGGTTTTCAGTTCTAAGTATGGGGACCCCCTTAATTTATTGTTTTTTTTCTATTTTTGTGTAAAAATCCTAATGCGGTTTACAGAATACATCTACTTACCAAGTTTCACCAGTATAGTTCTTATAGTTTCGGAAATAAGTGGCTGTGACATACAGACGGACAGACAGACAGACAGACAGACAGACAGACATGACGAATCTATAAGGGTTCCGTTTTTTGCCATTCGGCTACGGAACCCTAAAAAGGAGGAGGTTCTCAAATCGGATGTTTGTATTTTTTTTTTTATGTTTGTTCGCGAATAACTCTGTCGCTTACCAACCGATTTGAAAAATTCTTTTTTTGTTGGAAAGCGTATACTTTCCAAATGGTCCCATGAAAATTTTATTGAAATCAGACAAGCGGTTTTGAAAAAATCAACAAAAATCTAAATATTCTAACTTTTCGTTTACTCTGCATTGCGTTTTTTGTTCGCGCATAACTCAGTCATGTACGAACCGATTTGGAAAATTATTTTTTTATTTTAAAGCCTATGCTTTCCATTTGGTCCCATAGTCACCAAGTCGGGATCTGATGATGGAATCTTGGCGAAATCGTGGGAACTCTTCAAATTTTATAGGAAAACGTACAGCGATTTTAGTATTTTCTACAACAAGTGAAATATTTGCGTTCAATGAGAACCGTTCTACCATCAGATCTGATGATGAAGCCAAGAGACAGGCACCGTAACTCCATAATAAGACAATGTATATTAGCTGTGTATGGGCTTGTTGGAATTGTAACGGTATGCATTTTCCAGGTGTACCACAGGGGTGCGCCAAAGTTCACCTAAATTTTCAACTCCGATAATTGGAAATCCGAAAATGTTCTTCCTAACATTTTTCATCCTAACAATCGCAATTCCTAACTACTCTGATTCAAGATTCTTTATTCGCATGAAATATGGTACATTATGGTCTTATAAATAAAAAGGTTTCGCATATTTCGCCGACTTTTCAGCATGCAAACTTAAAATTAAATTAAAATACCTAACAAAATGAAATCGTAATTTAGGTATCAAACTTCTAGACCTTCAGTTACAAAAAAAACATTAATTTTATCCTTAACTAGCTGCCCGGACAGACTTCGTTCTGTCAAAAGTTAAAGCAATGCACTTTTCCTACCTACCTACCCTACCCTACCCTACCCAACCCTACCCACCTACCCTACCCAACCCTACCTACCCTACTCTACCTACCTACTACCTACCTACTCTACCCTACTCTACCCTACTCTACCCTACTCTACCCTACTCTACCCTACTCTACCCTACTCTACCCTACTTTTTTTTTTTTTTTTTTTTTTTTTTTCTTTTACTTTCTGTAACTTGGCAATCTGTGTTGTCACAATAAGCCAATCGCCTGGTATACATTGGTATTCGTGTTCCATCCATGGCATCATTGGCAGAAAGATTTATTTTCTTAAATTCCTTTCGTCTTATTTATTAATTGAACCTCATGGTTAGCGTAGGGACACTATGCCGCTTCAGTCGGCTGTGGGAGGTACTTCCTGTACCCTGAAGCTTTGAGGCCAGTTGATTGACGTGCGTTGATATTCTATTCTGGTAGCTTTTACTGTGTTTAGCAATCTCTTGTTTGACGGTACTGATATTTAGATCATGATGTATATTATTGTTGCTCACGTAGTAGGGTATGTCTAACATGGCTCTCAATGTCTTGCTTTGAAATCTTTCGAGAATTTCGATGTTGCTGTGACTAGCAGTACCCCACAATTGAATCCCGTAGGTCCATATGGGTTTTAGTATGGTCTTATATACTGCCATTTTACTTTCATGTGATAGCCTTGACTTCCGACCTATCAGCCAGTACATCATTCTGAACTTTGTGTCCAGCTGTTTGCGTTTAGTCCAGATGTGCTTTCTCCAGGTAAGCCTTCTATCCAGATGCATTCCGAGATATTTGGCGTCCTCAGCTTGGGGAATATCCTCTTTGTAGAGCTTTATTGGGGGACAGGTCTGCTTTCTGAGTGTGAAGGTCACGTGGATGGATTTACTTTGATTTGCCTTAATGCGCCATTTGTCCAGCCATTCCTCCACCTTATCGACATGGTCTTGTAGTTTGGCCGATGCTATGGCTGGGTCTTCATGGACAGCTAGTAGGGCTGTGTCGTCGGCATATGTGGCAGTTAATGTATCAGCCTGCGTTGGAAGGTCAGCTGTAAATAGCAGGTATAGTACGGGGCCCAATATGCTTCCCTGTGGAACTCCTGAAAGTATTTCATATAAAGGAGCGGTCTCATTATTGAATTTCACCTCAAAGCATCTCTTGTGCAGGTATGATTTTAGTATTAAGAAGAAAGAATGAGGAAGCAGTTGTTTAATCTTGTATAAGAGTCCGTCATGCCACACTCTATCAAAGGCCTGACTGATGTCTAAAAATACGGCGGAGCAGTATTGTTTACATTCCAGTGTGCGACTTATAGTGTCCGTTATACGATGGATCTGTTCAATAGTTCCATGTTTTTCTCGGAACCCAAATTGGTGCGTAGGGATGACTTCTGATAGGTACCTGCGCATCCTGTTGAGCAATATTTTCTCTAGTAGTTTACCTAGCACTGGGAGAAGGCTAATCGGTCTGTATGAACTAACTTCATGAAGCGGTTTGCCTGGTTTAGGTACCATTATAATCTGCGCGATTTTCCACTGGGCGGGATAGATGTTGAGTCTTAGGCAGGCATTAAATATTGCAGTGATTTGGATGACGCCCTTTTTGGGGAGATGCTTTAGTAGCTGCGCATCAACCAAATCATAACCTGGCGCCTTACAATCCTGCAAATTTAAAATTTCTCTCAATACCTCTTTGGGGCTAGCACTTTCAAGAGGCAAGCACATCTGCAGTGGTGCGTCAAGGTTTTTACGCATTTCTTTATCTTGCTCGGGGTGCTTGCTAGGTAGAGCTTGAAACACAGTTTTTAGATGTTCTGCATATACCTGAGCCTTTTCGAGATCTGTTCTGGCCCACTTACCCGCAGTGCTTTTTATTGGTGGTATATGAAGCTTTGGTCTTTTAAACTTTTTTGTTGCTTTCCACAGTGAGTAGTTAGTATTTTTGTTGGGAGTAAGATTGACCAGTTGGTTTTGGAGCTGCTCGTTGTTTGCTTGGCTAATCATGTATTTCAAATCTTCGGATGCTTTGTTGAAAGCTCTTTTGTCCTGAGGATATTTAGTAGTGTGCCATATTTTCCGCAAGTGCCTTCTCTCAAGTACTTTATCCTTTATCAGTTTGGAGTAGGATGAGTTAATTGTGATTTTCTGTCTAAGTGAGGGAGTTGATTCCTTGACCGCTTGGTGGATAAGCTTGTTGAGTGATTCAATAGTTGTTTCGACGCTGTCCACACTATTTAGTGGTGAGTTTAAATTTATGGATTCTGTTATTTTGGCTCTGTAGCTGTCCCAGTTGGTTTTACGGTTATATAGCCTTTGTGGCGACTCAATCAGTACGGCTTTACAGTGGACGTTAATTATAACCGGTGTATGATCTGACGACAAATCAGTACATTTCTCGATGTTTATTTGGCTGGGAGGGATGTTCTTTATTATAAAGAAATCCAGCAAGTCTGGCACCTTGTTTGGGTCTGCAGGCCAATATGTGGGTGCACCGTGCGAAGCGCAATGAAGGTTTAAGTCATTTATGGCTGCATATAGTTGACGACCTCGAGGTAAGGTTAGTCTAGAGCCCCAATACATATGTTTTGCGTTCCAATCACCTCCGCAAATGTATCTATTGCCCAGTGTTGTGAAGTATGTCGTGAAATCATTTGTTGTAATTGTGTGCCTTGGTGGGCAATATATTGCCGATAGGGTTGTTTCTGTTTTATTATCTTGGATTCTGACTGAAGTAGCTTGTATCTTCTCAGTTTGATATTCTTGAAGAAGATAGTGTTTGATGTTATCCTTAATAATAATCGCAGTTCCTCCATGTGAGTTTCCGGAAGGATGGTCTGTAGTGTATACCTTGTAGTTTTGCAAACTAAAATTGCTTTTTTGAGTAAACCGAGTTTCTGAGATTAGAGCCACATCAACTCTTTCAATTTTCATGAAAAGGTCAAGTTCCTGTCTGCGTTCTGTCAGTCCATTGGCATTCCAAGTAATTATCCTTAAGTTCAGGGGTGTTTCATAAGGCTTGTGACTAATTGAATCATACGATCCATCATGTTGTCTAACATAATATTCATTATGTTCTGAAATTTGTCAAACATCACGTCCAGTACTTCAGCAAAGTTGTTTGGATCCTTGATGTCAGTTTTTAGTCCTTCTGACTTTGTTGCTTGTGCATATGTCCTATTGTATTTTGTGTGCATATAATTTTTGTTTAGGTGACTTTCTTGTGCAGGTGCATTGTGATTGTTTTTCGGTTGTTCTAATATTTCTGCATTGGTGATTTTATTCTTTTTGGTCGTGTGTTTCGTTAGTAGGTCCTTATATTGCTTGTATTTTGTGCAGCCTTTATAGCTTGCTGGATGTTTTTCTTGACAATTCGCGCAAGTTGCCTCAGTGTCAGGTTTTTTTAAGCAGCTTGACGTAGAATGTTCTCCTCCACATTTAACGCATCGAAATGGTCTATTACACTGATTCTTGGCGTGTCCGAATCTCTGGCATCTTTTGCACTGCAGAACATCTAGCTTTTTGTACGGTGCTTCAAATGTAATTTTAACGTAGTTCAATTTATTTATTTTGAAGATATCTTTATTGTTGTGTTTTGGCTCTAGGTCTACGTAAAATACTGGCATAGCTTGTTTTGTGTTTTTATGTTTTATGTTTGTAATATGTCTGACTTCGTGCCCCAGTTCTAGAAGTTCTTTTTTTATTTGGTCGGTGTCTTCTGATGAGTGTAGACCACGTAGGACTACTCGATAAGCTCTTTCGCTTTTAAGTTTGTATGTATAGTGACTTACGTCTTTTTCTATAAAATTTGCTCTTATGCTTTTATATGTGTCTATATCTGTTGGCATTACTTTTACTATGTGACCAGATCTTAAAGTAGTCATCGTATATTTATCAGTATCAGCAATTGTGGCAAGGAGTTCTTTTAATTTCTTTATATCTATGACCCCTGTTACAAATATGGGTTCTGGTTTTGGTGGTTTTGGCTCTTTGTAGTGCTCAGGAGGTTCAGAGTTATTTACGGTTTCTAAAATCTGGAATCTATTTTGTGTAGTGATCGCATATGTTGTTTTAGTTAATTTATTATTTTTGTTCGTAAATTCAGGACTTGCTTCAGCTTTCCTTTTCATGGGGACCTGGTCATTTTGCCATGGTGGGTTTACATTATTCGTGCTCGGTGTCGTTGTTTCTGTGTTTGGGTTTATTTTAAAGATTTGCTGTGTTGATATTTCAGCTGGTAGCGTTCCAAGAGAGTGGCTTCTAGTATGAGTGAACATACTTTTTTGAAGTGTTTGTTGAGTCATTTTCGGGTTCTTAAGGTTTTTATTTTCTATTTCTTTTTCGTTGCTTGTATTCATTTTATTCCCACGAGTAGGGCCGATATAAGAGGTCACTTGAGGGGTGACGCCCATTCCCTCAATAAGGCTAACTTCAACGACGTTTGCCAGGTCCGTCGAGGTTGGCGCTCGCGACTGGTCTCCCATCAGCCATGCATTCCATTGGCGCGTATCCCACCGTGGAATTGGGGTGATTGTTTTATAGAGGTTTATCTTCCTCTCAGCCCAGGCGATTAAGCCAAGACTCCCGATCGCTGGTTAGCGGCTGCGGGCGTGGTTATTCATTTCCTAATATCCACAGGCTGGCTTGTTAGGCCAGTATTGGCCTCTACCCTACTCTACCCTACTCTACCCTACTCTACCCTACTCTACCCTACTCTACCCTACTCTACCCTACTCTACCCTACTCTACCCTACTCTACCCTACTCTACCCTACTCTACCCTACTCTACCCTACTCTACCCTACTCTACCCTACTCTACCCTACTCTACCCTACTCTACCACCCTAAACAACCCTACCCTATTCCTTCATTTTTCTGATTTCATGGGTAGGTAGGTAAGGTTACGCTCAACCATCTCGAGGTAAGCTATGTGCTCCTAGTACCTCAATCCCGAACACGCCGCTCAGACACGCTCGCCAAGAACATAATATATCTCCCGGTAAGCTATGTTCTCCTAGTACCTCAATCCCGACCACGCCTCCCCTGAAGCGCGTGGCGCTCGCCAAGAACATGATAATAACAAACTGCGCCCTGCGGTTTCACCCGCGCAGACCAGGATAAAAAGTATCCTATGTCCTTCTCCTGGCTCTAAACTACCTCCCTGCCAATTTTCAGCTAAATCGGTTCAGCCGTTCTTGAGTTATAAGCGAAGTAACTAAAACGACTTTCTTTTATATATATAGATGATAATATTCTTTTAGAATTTAAAATAATTGTGTTTAGGTTACAGGATAAAGTAATAAAATTAGAAAAACGATATAGCAAGGAACAAATATAACATCAATAAAAAAATATATATGTAGGAATGTGAAAAGGAACAATAGTTTTTAAAAATGGGAACTTATGCTACTTAACGATTACAAATGGGTTTATAAGTAAAAAACTCATTTATTGTGTAAAACACATTATTAAAGAGCCACTTCTTCAGTTTCTTTTTGAAATGGTTAATGGGCTGTTCTCTGATTTGTTTCGGAATTTTATTGTAGATTTTGACCGACATGCTACCGCAATTGTTTTGCAAGAGAGCGCTTCTACATCTTGTTATAGCCAGTTTGGTGGGATCTCTAGAGAGAAACTTTTTATTTTCGGTTGCTTTAGTAAATAGGTTTGGGTGCTTTTTAACAAACATGCCTACTTCTAAAATGTACAAGCTAGTTAGAGTAAGTAAGCCCAGCTTTTTGAATAGAGGCCTACATGAATCGAGTGGTCCAACGCCGCAAATGGCTCTGACACATTTTTTTTGGGTTATAAATACTTTTTTATGAAAGTAGAGTTACCCCATACAAGTAAACCGTATCTGAGTATTGAGCTAACGTATCCATGGTACGCAGTCATAGCAGTTTTCAAACTTGAGAATTTTCTAAGCCTTCTTAGTGCAAAGACAAATTTGTTTAGATTAGAGCATATGCGATTTGTGTGAGCTTTCCAATTACAGTATCTATCTAATGTAATACCTAAGAACTTTGTGTCAAGGACGTCTTCGATTTTAACGTTATTATAATGTAAGTCTAAAGTTTGTATTTGGGTGTTGTTATAGTTCGAGAATTGTAGAATTTTGGTTTTAGAAACATTAGCTGTTAGGTTGTTGTCCTTTAGCCAGCTCATTATTGAATCAATGGTGTTATTTAATGAAATTTTGTATTTAATATCTGATTGGTCTGGTACAATAACCGAAATGGCATCTGCAAAGAGGATACATTCATGTGTTGTTACTTGAGGAACGTCATTGATGTATATTAAGAAAAGGAGTGGTCCTAGTACGCTACCCTGGGGTACGCCAAATTTATTTGTTTCAAAAGTTGATCGGAATGGGGTAGACATAAGTTTATCATTTAAGTGGTTAATTTCAACGCATTGCTTTCTATTGCTTAGGTAACTTTTAATCCAATCCAGTGCTTTACCACGAATTCCATATAGCTCGCATTTGCTGAGCAAGATTTTGTGATCTACAAAATCAAAAGCTTTGCTCATATCCAAGAATATGGCAGCCACTTTATTACGTTTATCTATATTTTCTGTAATTTTTTGGATAAGTGAGAAAGCAGCTAGTGTTGTAGATTTGTTTTTTTGAAAGCCATTTTGATTGTCAATATAACGTTAAATTTATTTAAGAAGTTTATAATCCGAGAGTGCATGATTTTCTCAAAGATTTTTGATAGGATCGGAATTAATGTACTGGGTCTATAATTATTCATATCTAGTTTGGAGTTTTTCTTATGAAATGGTTTTATAATTGATAATTTTAATTTTTCTGGAAAAGATCCTTGAGTAAACGATAAATTTATTAGATGACTTAAAATTTCCGCTAGCTCTTTACTGCATGTTTTAAGTATCGATGTGGACTCTGTTTCTAATGTTCATAATTCCGAAGCATTCAACTTCATAATGTCAGTAGCAATAAACATCTATTATACTTTTATTTGTTTTCCTATATTTTCTCAACATAACCATCTTTTACATTATTATTCAAAGTCATATCTTTTTTGTTTGGATCTTTCTTTCTAATATACGATACCTGAATGACTATACACCGTGGCATTTTAGTCGTCTTACAACGGCAGCCCACTTCATGTATCCAATGATTAGTAAACATTCATAATAAAAAAAAACATATTTATGAACATTTGAATAATTAAAAAAATGAAAATATTATTTATTATTATGACGCATGACGTAGTTTGAAACACCCTGTTATGAGCGCGGTCCGAGCATTGCGTTCCAAAGGCGGCACGGACTGAAGCGGCGGCATCTTTAACAGAGTTCATTCCCCCTATTGCAAAAATGTGTTATTTATTTTTCTTAGTACCTATTATGTTAATTAATGGTAAAAAAAAAAAAATCGTGTCTGGAGGTATTTTATGTCGGATACATTGAGTGGACCACCTTTGTAAGACGATTAAAATGCCACGGTGTATAGACAGACTAAGGCCAGAAAAACAAAACATCTTACAGTTTCTAAATATTAATTCATTCATTAATTCTAATTATATTGCTTGGCACCGACTCCAAAGAATTATTAAATTTTATTATGGGTTATTCGTCGGTTAGGTTAGGTTTATTAATATAGGTAGGTTATAGTATTATTTTTAGTGCATTTAGGGTTTTTTGAAGTCGGTTTCTTTTGCAAAAAAAAAAAATATTTCGATTTGTCTGCAAAGTTACAAAAACTTTATATATCTGCGATCATAGAACTCGCTTGCAATATACCAACGATCCTGCTTTCAGGTTTGCCTTGCCGTAGGCTTAATTTTGAGATTTCAGGACTCCTAACTAAAGAACAGTCAAGTTCCATCCTTCCCCGTGTCACACACATAACATTCCAAGTCACACAGCTAAGCTTCACTTGACAACATCAACCGTGTTAGTTAACTGCTGATACTTACCAAATAGAAGGCCTATTATAACGATCCCAATCACACCCATTATTATCATCATCTGAAATGAGAAAAATTTAAAAATTATTGGTTGTTGACCATCAGCTTAGTCTTTTCCCAACTTTATTGGGGTCGCTTCCAGTCTATCTAGATGCGGCTGAATACCAGTATTTTACATGGAGCGACTGCTTAGCTGACTTCCACAACCCAATTAGTACTGGGTAATACGATACGCGATATTAGTAAGACTAGTTGTCAGACTTTCGGGCTATCGACTACCTGAAACGACTGTCAAAGATCTACAAATGACAGCCGGGACCAACGGCTTAACGTGCTACCCGAGGCACGGTGGAAACTCGGTATGTAATGGGTGGTCACACATCCACGGACCTACCTAAGCTATCGCGGCTGAACCTAAAGATCGACCCGAGCGGCTGTTATTATTCGCCACGAGCTCTTTCATGACCATTGATAAGGAATTCGACCATAAAATACTGATTTTACGTAGAACAGATTTCAGCAGAACGACTTTGTGGTGTGTGGTTGATTCTTTCTGAGTGATTTGCCCTATGAGATCGATCCAACTGATGTTGTACACATGCATATACTCAGTGAAATGCTCCAGTAATAATCAGCTCTCAAAACAAAACAGCAGTATAATAAGTTATGTAGTTTAAAATATTAGGTGTTTGTTATTAAAGAACGAATAGCAACAAATTACCTTAAGATTTTGTAACCAGAACTTGTTCTTCAAACTCTTCGCCTGCTGCTCAAATTGCGATGCCCCGTACTGCAGCGCATCTGAGAACCATCCAATGGATCAATTAGAATTGATTTGAATACCGTTGAAACTGATTAGCATTGGATTGAAGTTCAGTCATAAATAATGTTATACACTGATTGTTGATGTTGTTGGCAATAAGCTCGCCTTCTATAGTCGAAATGTAGGTATACTAGTCTACACTTTTGCGAAACCACTCTTTGCTAACACTCTTTATTGTGCTATCTGCCAGTCTGTGGAATTGAAAAACAGTGCCGGCTTCTCTGTGCCATGATCATTATAAGCCGGATGTCTTCAAAGTTCGAGTGAATCGGTTTCTTCTAGGCAAGCGCGCTCCATCCTAGGCCGCATCATTGCTTCACATCAGGGAAAGACGTCTCAAAATATTATTATTTCATTCTTACTCCAGAGTGGGAAAGAGATGGAGCTAGACGACCTGTATAGCTCCGTCTCTTTCCCACTCTGGAATAAGAATAAAACAATAATGCTTTAAGACGTCATGGTAGGTCACCAGGTGAGTTGCGGCTAAATGTAAGCCTATTAAGTATAAAAAGAAGAAAAATTCAGGCGTGATGTTATATTACACTGACTGTCCAAATAATAGTTACACAAAGTGCAAAGTTTAGTCTTGTGTAGTAAAGTCACGTCGTGGGAATAGAAGCTGCTCATAAAAGGTTTACTGGCACTTTCGTTTCAACAGATTTCATATAAACTAAGTGTAGGCCAAAGGTTTTAGATCTACGCTCATTCGGGACCCAAATCTTGGTTGGTAAAAAATATAAAAACAGTCTTTTACCTGCTCTGTCGTCAAGTTCTGATAACTTCACATCTCTGTCGAGCACCTTGTCCATGTTCGTCTTCATTATATCCACCACCTGGAGGAATACCAAGAGGAAATCATTACATACCTATTTTGACATCAGCTTATTTTTCAGTAAAATGTTGCAACTTCAACTTGTAAAATCTTAAAACTGAAATGATTCATTGTTCGTCTTTGGAGCACGTTAAATAGTGGGTGTCTGGTTAACCAACTCTTGTTAATGTTTATGACCCTGCATCTTCTTGCAGGGTCGTACTTTCAATGGTCCACTTGGAAGTCCCTGGACCGTTCGCGGACCCAAGTGGGAAGCTGTATATCCAACTTCGCACAGAGGGGCTACCTCGACGGATCACCACCATGGCGGAGTGTCGGTGTTGTGTCGCAAACTATGCTTCACCTCCTGTTCTGCCCGCTGTCCGCTGCCCTAGAAAATGCAGCCAAAGAAGACCTTTCCTCTACCACCGACGAAGCCGTGAAGTGGCGAAATTCTGGGCCAATCTATAGTAATAATAAAAAGCTGAATAGTCTATTTGTTTGGTTGTGCGCGCTAATCTCGGGAACTACTGGTTTCAATTGAAAAATTATTTTAGTGTTGAGCAGCCCATTTATTGAGAAACGCTATTTATACCATCACGCTAGAACAAAAAGGAGCGGAGTATCATTGAAACTTGTTGCAAAAATGAAGAAAAAGGCGACAAAGTTGCGCGGGTCAGCTAGTAAAATACAATGTCGTGCCAGCGACACAATGAAGTAGAAGTACGTACCTCATCAACCTGCGCCTGAGTCTGCTGCAACCGCCTCTGCGCGGCAATCTGCTGGGGGGTGCGAGGTCCTCCGATGATCTCGCCATCGGGTCCTACCTCTCCCTCCGGTGGGGCGAGCCCAGTTTGAGCAGGACCTGCTTCGGCGGCCCTGGAATTTGATAATTGAAATATTAGTCCATGCATGTTATTTTTTTACACTATACTAATGTTTTAAATCGGCAAAGTTCGCCATTTTGGGGGAAGCCTTTGGAACTTCTGATCTGATTCGGAAAATTCTATCACTAATCATCATCAGCCTATAATGTTTCCACTGCTGGGACATAGGCCTCCTCTCTATGAGAAGGAGTGGGCTGTAAGCCTCCACTAATAGGTCTTTCATTAATAGGAAGCTATCCCCGAGTCTCATGGTCTATATTTAAAACGTTTTTATGATCATAAATATTATATATATATCTTTTGGCAATTTATGTTAACATTTTGCTATGTTTCTTTAAGTATGGAAGAAGAAGACATGCTGCGCCGACCCCAAATAAATTGGTATACGGACAGAAGACTGATGATGATAATGAAAATGGTGTGTTTCTTAATTTTAATTTTTGTTCTCTATCACAATGTTGTTCTATTTGGCTTATAGTTTGACTGGAAGAGAATTATTTGTGGCAATAAGTACGTCTACCACTCGTGTACATGAAGTTTAAATAAAAAAAATTCGGCTAAGGCACGGGCAAAAGTTTCCGACCTCGCCGTCGTGGTCCGTCGCGACGTCCCGATCCATGCCCTCCCCGACCCTCGCTCGAGCCAGCCCGCGATGTTGTGCCAGTAGTTTTAAATCAGCCCCTAAATAATGATATCATTCAGATCCATTCCCCCAGCGACGCCCTGAGCCGAGGCTCAGGGCACCCCCTGTGGGGTACGCCACAGGGGGTGCCCTTAGCGTGTAGTCGCTTAGTTTGTAAGTTTTTATGCCCTGGCTGGAGGCCTTACTCTTAAGGCACCCACAGGATAGTCCGGTTAAGCAGACGACAACCTCCTAGGTTGAAATGCGAGATGCCATTACCAAAAAAAAAAAAAAGTACATGGGCAAAAGCAATATTACAATAAAATGTCTCTTGTGTTTTGGTAATATTATCATGTTTTATTAAACAATTTTTTTATTTAACAACCAGATTTTGAAAGTTGAAGCCATTTCAGTCCTTAAAAGATGTAGAATTTCACTAATTAGAATTTACGAACATACCGTTTTGATTGTGAACTAAGGCGAAAACACAACTGATAAACCAATTAATTTAGCTTTTCTAAAAACAATCATAAAGTTCAGTAAATTAGGAACAATTCCATGGGCAATATTACTCATCAAAAATCTACCAAATATCAACCCTTGTTACCGATCGGATCAAGCTTTTCCTCATACATTTCAAAAAACAATTCTGGCACAAACATAACAGACGTCTGCCAATTTTCTACCGAAACCTATGCTTCCTCAATTGATTTCTTGAAGGCTAGGTAAAAACAAGTCAGTAAATAATACGTTTTCTATAAATTATAAGAAAAAAACTTCGTATTCATTCGGCTAAGCTCGTTACTCTTCGTAAACTACACGATCTTATGTGTAAGGCATTTACACTAATTCTAGTTATTCACAGTAACACACAGTCACAGTAGTTCGTAACAGTTATGAATCATCATTCATTCCAGCCGAAAGACCTTAGGCCTTCCCCAACGCCACATTGACATATGGTGTTTTTGCAATAATCACCACGCTTGGGAGGCGGGTTGGCGATCGCAGTACGGTTGTTACAAAAGCGCAAAAAATGCTGCTGCCCATTCTCTGGAAAGTCCCTTAATTGCCTCTTACGACACCCACGGGATGATATGGCATGGTGCTATTCTTTACGTCCGACACCATACAGAACAGTTATGAAATACCTTGGTAAAATTGCTCTGTTTGATTTCCAACTCTAAGGTCAATATCGTGGGTTGAAATTCCAAAAGCTCAATTATATTTAGGCATCATTTAGGTTACTGCAAAACTATATCACAGACAGGGGTGTAAGATACTATATTCAAGGTAATTTAGAGGGTTGAAAAGTTGCCAAAAATTGCTAACTTTGGCGAGAGATTCACCATGCTTAATCTTACGTAAATACTCCGCAGTGGATAACTAGGGTAAGCAACCACTGCGGAAAATGTTGATGAAGAAATAAGTTAATACAATAGGTACTGAATCTCTGTATGGTGTCGGACGTAATGAATAGCACCATACCATATCTTCCCGTGGGTGTCGTAAGAGGCGACTAAGGGATTTGCCAGAGAATGAGCAGCGGCGTTCTCTGTACTTTTGCAACAACCGTACTGCGATCGCCAACCCGCCTGCCAAGCGTGGCGATTATGGCAAAGCCCCCAAAAATGTCAATGTGGCGACACTTGGGGGAGGCCTACGTCCAGCAGTGGACGTCTTTTGGGCTGAATTGATGATGATGAAAATGATGATACTGACTGAATCTGTTTTACATAATAACACGTCTGTCAACCCCGAAGGAATAAGCAGAGGTGCATGTGTATGCACCCACCATTTCCCAGTTACGTTCAAGTGTCACATCACTGGTGGCGAACAACAATAACAGAGCAGGAATCTAGGACTCTAGCCAAAGAACTTCCTTAGGCGTTACTATGACGTCCTAAAACATCATTGTTTCATTCTTATTCCAGAGTGGGAAAGAGATGGAGCTATACGACCTGTATAGCTTCGTCTCTTTCCCACTCTGGAATTATAATGAGATAATAATGTTTTAAGATGTCACGGAAGGCCAACTGATAGCAAAACCCAGCAGTGAGATATAATAGGTCAAACAAAAAAAAACATTCCTACTTATTTGACTTATTTCTATCAGCTAATAATTAAATTCAGAAAAAAACAACGAAATAAGTCATTCAGATACTCAATGCTAAGTTTAGCTTTAAATTGACAATGTTGCCACCCTAAGCACAGTTATCACAGCGGTACTTAAAGCTTAGCTCCTGTTGTCTTTCGTACTTTCCTTCAACAGAATAATTAATATCTTGTGAGACATCTCGCGCCCTGCCGGCAACCATGCTACAAAGTAATTAAAAGAAAATTAATTAAGTTTCTAATAAAACTGAATTTCTACCACTTGGTTTAATTTTATCCATTATATTATGCTATCTAAATTAAGGTAATACTTGCTATTTTCTACGACAGTTAGTACTAAGTAATACAATACCCCTTGGTAAGACTGGTTGTCAGACTTTCGGGCCACTTACTACCTGTAAGGACTGACAAACACCTACAAATGCCGGGACCAACGGATTAACTTGATTTCCAAGGCACAGAGGAAGCCCTGTTTGTAATGGGTGGCCACCCATCCACGGACCAACTTGAGCCACCGAGGCTTAACCTAAGGATTGACCCGAGCATCTGTTATTATTTAGCCACGAGCTCCTACAATATGTGTATGTCTGTGTGGTGTCGGAAGTAAAGAATAGCACCATCCCATATCTTCCCGTGGGTGTCGTAAGCGACTAAGGGACTTGCCAGAGAATGGGCAGCAGCGTTCTCTGTGCTTTTGTAACAACCGTACTGCGATCGCCAACCCGCCTGCCAAGCGTGGCGATTATGGCAAAACCCCTTCTTGGGGGAGACCTATGTCCAGCATTGGACGTCTTTCGGCTGAAATGATAAAGAATGATAAGCTCCTACAGATCGAAGTAAAAACACGGAATATAGACAGAAAACTATTAAACCTCAACTTTGTAATAGCCCCCCTATTACAAAGTTGAGGTTGTATGTTCACTATTTTTTTTTTCTTTGTCTGTCGGGTAGATTATTAAAAAGTATTGGACACGTTTTTTTTCTTTTTTCACGTGGTCATAAAATTACGGAGATAATATTGAGTTGAAATGGCGCATGACGTCACTTGTAGGTAATTTTTATACCTACTAGTGACTAAGTAATTTTTTTGATATTTTGATAAAACAAAAAATACGTGTCTAATATTTTTGTATTACCTGTCTGACGGACAAAATAGATTTTCATTTTCTTTACCCAGTATTATACCCTACTGTACAAAGTTTTATCTTTCAAAGATAAACTTTACTGTTTAAGTTGTTTACAGTCAAAGCTTGATAAAATTATTCAACTCAAAAGTACCTTCAACTTTGTTCGTGTCTTAATCGTTTAATCAGTTTTTACTGTTTTCTTGGAACAAGTCAACTTAGTTTATATATTTAAAGAAATATATCAGGTCGTCACGCCAACTTAGCATTAAATTTCTCAACAAAGAGTATATTTTTCATTACAGTGAATGAGAGTCTATTAAAATATTGGGAGCTTCCATCTAGATGTGTTCGCGGAAAAGGCACCACAAAAATAAAAAGATTTAAAGTCCGGTTTCTAAAACTGCAATCGAATTTATTGATGAATTTTCAATAATATTAGTCGGACGCAGCGACGGACGGACGGACGAACGGACGAAAGCTGAACAAACATACAAAATTGGGCAACCACGTTTGGAAGTCATTGCCTCTACAGCAGTCCAGGTATTTTTCTTAATACCAAGTTTATGCGACAAAAAATTAGGTGTACTGGCCTTTAAAGCAAATGCCAAGTCACCATAAACATCCACTGAAGAAAAAAACGACCAGCCTTGATGAATAAAATATAGCTGTGAACCGAACACGAACGCAAGAGTACCTAAACTTAGAGTAAATTGGAATGAATTAAAAATACATTTTGCACTTATATTATCGTAATTCTAAGACTTCATACTCGTATGTAAATATCTCCCAGAAGGCTTACTCTATTCCAGCTTTTCGTAAAAGATAAACTTAAAATAATAAAATGAAAATCATTTCGCATCATTTTTCATTGCTGCTCCACTCCTATTGGTCGTAGTGATCGATGATACATAGCCTATAGCCTTCCTCGATAAATGGGCTATATACCACTGAAAGAATTTTTCAAATCGGACCAGTAGTTTCGGAGCCTATTCAATGCAAACAAACGATCAAATCTTTCCTCTTTATAATATTAGTTTAGATAGGCCTACATGGGCACTTATCAACGTCTACAAAAAGTTGCTCGATTCGGGTTGGTCGTTTCTCACTACATAGTTCTGCCAAAATGAATCAACCCAAAATCTCTTATTCATCATCATCATCATTTCAGCCGAAAGACTGCAGCAAAAGAACGCTGCTGCCCATTCTCTGGCAAGTCCCTTAGTCGCCTCTTACGGCACCCATAGGAAGATATGGGTGGTGCTATTCTTTACGTCCGACACCATACAGAGCAATCTCTTATTACTTCTATTAAATTTTGTCAAACTAATTTAATATTCTTATTGCGGTATTACTACTATCCTGTAAAATCCTGAATTCCTGTCCTATGTATTATATCTCAAATGAATACATAGAACAAATTCAAAATAAATCAGCATCAGCCATATACAATTATAACATTTTTTTTTTTTTTTGTGTAACTAAATTTATTAATGAACAAAAATATCTACTATATACAAGGATTAAGAAACTAAAAAATTAAATAACTAAAATAAGAATAAACTATAAAAGGGCGTCAAAAACTCCTCCCCAACGCTGTCAGCTAGTAATGTGCCCAAGAGACTGGCAGCATTGCCACGTTGTATGGCAATACTTAACCTCTGGCCAAAGTAAAAGCCAGCCCTTGGGTCACGTGAAGCGTCAACTAAGCGTTTGGAGATTTCCTTAAAAAGGCTGTGAGCACTCGGACCCCACGGCCCCAGAGTTTCAACCCCAAACGGCTCTAGTTACCACAAAGGTTACTATATTTACGCCGCTTGAGGTTCTCCGCAGCGGCAGCGCCAGCACAGCACGATGAGCTTGGAAGATGTGATGGCGCAAGAGTATCGACGCAAGTTGCGTCCCACACTAAAGGCCTACCCATCTTCCAAGGAAACAAAGACATGTCGTCCGGTCTTTCGGAAAATGGGAGAAATTCAGATGTTGTTAGGTACATTGTGACATTTTCAGTTGTATTTAGTTAAATAAAAAAATCGTACGAATCCTACTTCCTACTACTATTCATCATCTGCCTAGCCTTTTCCGAAACTATGTTGGGGTCGGCTTCCAGTCTATCCGGATGCAGCTGAGTACCAATATTTTCATGAAGCAATGTTGCCTATCTCATCGTAAGACTGGATGTCAGACTTTTAGCTTCTGACTACTCGTAACGACTGTCAAAGATCTACAAATGACAGCCGGGACCAACGGCTTAACGTGCTTTCCGAGGCACGGAGAACACTCGGTATGTAATTATGGTCACTCATCCACGGACCAACCTAGGCAAGCATGGCTTAACCATAAAGATCGACCTGTGCAGCTGTTATTATTTAGCCACGATCTCCTCCCTCCTACTAATATTATAAATGCGAAAGTTTCTAAGAATGCGTAGTATCTCCTTAATTGAAGACTAACAAACATCCATAGATGTTTCACGCCAAAACTGAGTGAATGAGCTTGTCATATGATGTCCGAATGCGCGAAGAAAGCCGACACTCCGAAATGCGCGACTTGTTCCCGCTTTAAAAAGCCTAGTGACCACAAAACGGGAGACGCAGAATTTCCTGCTAGAAAAATTGCTGAACATATTAACTTCGTCGACTATGAGGGAACCTAGTGCGTCATACTCTAGGCCAGACTTCAGTTGATTGTCGCTATCAAAGCAAATTATCGCCCGCAAGAAAAATGTCTTGACGGTGTTTTTTTGCAATATGTAAATATTACACAAATATTGTTAATACTGCTGACAATCTTTTCAGTATTAGTAAATACCTTAGTGCTACAAATTGTTTTCATTGGATTTTAATGTACATATTTGACCTTAATTATTTTTGTTTGTATTAATTAGTATGTCGATTAGGTATATCATAATATATTAACTCATACTAACTTATTTCAGAATTATGTTTTTCCACTATTATGTTAAATATTGTTAAGAAATCTCGCCCAAAAAGTAGTTTTTAGAATCAGCCGCCTGTGATACAGGTTTAACCTAGTACAGGCATCGAAATTTGTTACACATTCATTATTTGTAACATTGAACTGTGATTATTGTGCCAATATTAATTTTGAATAAATATATTATATTATTATTGATATAGGAGGGCCTTGGGTCCCACAATATATCTAAAGCGCACTTAGTTGGAAACGTGTCAACCTTGAAACTGTATCGATCTTAAAACGATATATAATGCACATCATTCTCATTTAACATCACATAATAGCTAGTTTGGTGACAAACTAATCGATGCAAAAAGTGGCAACGTGCCAAGCAACGTCATCGTGGCAATTGGGGTTGCCAGTTTGCCACTAATGGCGCCTAGGGAATTTGGTGTTGAATGCAGAGATTGTATGCATGGCAATTAGTTTAATAGGCGTGGAAGAAATGGTTTTAAGGTCGTTATGGATACATTTTTCCAGTTCA
The DNA here is from genome assembly GCA_949152445.1 of Cerastis rubricosa. Taxonomy (NCBI): domain Eukaryota; kingdom Metazoa; phylum Arthropoda; class Insecta; order Lepidoptera; family Noctuidae; genus Cerastis; species Cerastis rubricosa. Next base: position 11,957,839 of record OX424547.1, read on the forward strand.
AAATACATTTACATTTACATTTTTGTATCTTTAAGTGTAACTTTTGGTGATAGTACACGAAAGGTACGCAGAACAGGATCATTCAGATCAGGAAAGTGGATACGGCAGCAGCATATGTATAGTGTCATTGTACGGATCCGTGTCCGAACTGGTGCGTCCAATAATGATTGAATTAACCATTACCCCTGACTACGTCCTTTTTTACGGTTAGGAATTGATCAAATGTCCCCTCCTGTTAAGTCCTTAAGGGTACACAAGTCGGTCATTCTTCCATACAAACGTAGTATGGTGATTACTCGTCTGTTTGACGGTGTAGGTTCAAAACTAAAAATTTTATCAACTGGTCTTGTCATTATCTAGCCCTGTATGGAAGCAGAATTGGAAAAAATATATTGGTTTGGAAATTATGAGCGTCGAAACTTCCGCATTTCAACACTTATTTTAACTCATCGTTGGGCGTAAATAAATAACTAAAGTAGTATGAAAATGGAAAAAGTGAAACCGTACAGGGATAGATAATTTATTCAAAAGTCCAAATAATTTATTTTGAGTAGATACATCCAGTAGTTTTCCCATAATATCTATACGGCCAAAACTCAATTTATGAAATTAGAAGCGCTCATTTTCGCTATAAATCGTCGTATATTTCACTAAACAAGTAAATAACTTTATAAATAAGTAAATAAAAATTAGATAAATGAAAACTAAATAAATTAAACTAAATAAATTAAACTAAATAAATTAAAAATTTAGTAAATAAGATGCATATTAGCCACGCCCGCCAACGAGTTCGAGCCGTCGACTTGTGCAACCTTAAGGAAGAATGTACCAAGAAGTAATGGTCATTTGCTATACTTGTGTGTAACTCTTTTTCTTAAGCGTGTCAAAATTTGGCGACGAGTTTGGCATTTTCAGTAGCGTCCATCAGCTCCTGTGAAGTGCAAGCAACAGGACAGGCAGGGCACGATAACAAGTGTCCAATCGTTTGTGGGGCAACAGCACATTTACACTCCAGAGCAGAGTCATCTATGAATCTCCACATGAACAGGTTTTTCCTGCTTCGACCAACCAGTGTTCGGAGTCTATTCAAACACTTCCAGCTCAGCCATGGCCACATGTGTTCAGGTGGAAGATTTTCAGCGGGTGGCACAAGAGGATTGTAAATGTAATGTGCGGTCAAGAGCTTTAATAATAAAAAGTCGTCTGTTATTGAGCCTTTTCTAAGCAGCCAGACTAGGGGAATTCTCGGGAAAGTGGTCGACAGTAGCTAAACCGAGTCTGTCGAACCTATCACTACCTACCTATCACTCAAATAATATTACTGCAGCAACGAATCTCTACTAACAGTTGAACACTGAACGCCACAAGAAGCCGAAAAAGCGAGTTCCGATTCGATCTTCCCATGAAGCAGAAAAAAAAGAAAACAAAACAAATTTAAGTAAGTACCAATTGTGAGAGATTAGCCGAAGAAAGCCGCATGGAGAGAAGAGTGGAAAGCTATGCAGGAGGCCTTTGTCCAGCCGTGGTACAGTAGTAGGAAAAAAAGTACCTTATGACCTTGAAAGCAGTCTCCAGTTTTCTGATCCCTCAGACACCCTTAGCGACACCCATTTTTTCCCATAATCTCCCTAAGCTTAAAACCACTCGAGTAAAAGTGGAAAACATTTTCTTTTCCACACAGCCGTTTTAGAAAAGATTTACCAAATATTTATGACCCACGTTAAGGAAGTACCCACTTTGCCGACTCCACAAAAGTACAATGTGTGTGAAAAGTGTCACACGATAAATTTTAATAAGGTTGCCTTGGAGTAACTTCCTTGATACTACAAGCTAATGAAAATGTAAGTAACTTTTATGACTAAGGAGTTTACGACTGAAACTTGAAGCTTATCTTTCGTTTACAGGGATGTGGGCAAACAACATGATATTTTTTCTGCAAAATGGAAACAATGTTTGTCGGTACAGCAAGCTTTAATCGTTTTTTTAACCGACTTTTTAAAAAAAGGTTATGTTTTCCACTTTAGATTCGGAAGTCGGTAACAATAAAGTCCATGAAACAAAAAAAAGTATCCGACTTCCGAAATTAGGTTACGTTTTACGTTTATTGTGTTTTTTTGAAGTTGTTTTTTTTTATTTTTGCAAATGTGAAGATTGATTTTTAGCTCAGGGTCTATATCATCTTATGTTATTGGACCCAAGCCAAGGTTAGCGGCGATAGTTTATAAAATTTTAGAGTACCACTTTTGTTGGTCTCCTAGCAAGATTTTAGCATGAATAATAACCTTTTTTATCAAAGCGATCTTATTTCCATAAACCTATCTATTAAAGCACACTTTTAATAGAAATACGACTTCAGGCAATCCAAATCACGAAATAAATAATTTACAACATTCAAATAAATGCGACTGATTTCAGCTTTTATTTTCTAAACGGTGAAATTAAATATTGCGGTATTATAAATACCTAACAGAATGTACAGGCGTTCCGTTTGTTCGCTATTACATTTAGCTATAACATGAAAACTGTTGCTTCGACGAACACGCTAAACATTTAATTTCTATATTATCATAAAATATAGGTATTCATGTTTCTACATCATCTACTACCGGTTGATACAAACAGATATGCGGGGAAAACATTTTTTACAAAATAGTATTCTAATGACGAGAAAAAGTCTAGTTTGATCGTGGTAATCGGCATATCCCTACTGTAATTAACGAAATTAAAAAAACCTACAACAAACTAAATTAAACAAACTTCATCAGCAATTTTAAGAACGTCTAAACCGCAATTTTCACAAACAACATCACAGTCAAACGCAAAAAAAAACAATTGAAAATCGACCTTCAACAAATCCAATTAAAAATGTACAAAAAATCCAACTTACATGTTCTCTTCTTCACACTCACTTCAAATCAACGAATCAATGAAATAATAACGCGTTTAATTCAATTATTTCAGCGCTGGCTTCAGCTTTCACGCGAGCTTTCAGCAGCGGTGTTGGCGCAAAGTGCGACCGGTATCGGCCGCAGTAATGTCGCGAACAGAAGACTTTTGTACGAGCTTTTTGACATGATACGTAGAGTTTTTCTTTTGTGGTATTTTAAAGATGTGGTGTTTATCTTTGAAAGTAGACTTACAGCCGTATCTATAGTCAAGTTAAAGTAAGCCCTTGAACCTAAGTAATTACTTATTCAAACATTTTTATGTATAATAATTTTCCTTAACAAACAATACCAAACACTTTTCTGAATTATATAAGTTTCCCAATTGCTGATGAGCGAACAGTTTTTTCAGAAACTCTTGATAAAACAACGTTTTCAAAGTGGCCCTTTTATATCAACGCCTGCATGTTATCATACGGTTCATAAATTACCCAGCATTTAAAAGAACTAAAAATTAATATGAAATAAAACGTACAAACAACTTCTGTCGACACCAGTACTTTCTAAAAGCTTTCCCCCACGCATGCGCGAGCCACTGCGTGTGTGCACCCCCATCGATTTCCCCACTTGTGGGGTAGGTCCGGACCCTGCTGCACGTGTCGCATTAACCCCCATCAATGAACAACCCCATACTTAAGTACCTATAGCTTGCAGGACAAGTTAATGCGAAGATCATTGAGAAAACGTTTGCGACATCTGACCGATCTTCTATAAATGCGAATGTTTGTGAAGATGAATTGATTTTTGTTACTCTTTCACGCTTAAATTACTGAACGGATTTAGATGAAATTTGGCATACAGTTAGATTAAAACCTGGATTAATATATGTGATACTTGTTATCCCGGTAGTACAGTCCCGTGGGACCATTAACGAGCTCTAAGCGCGTAAAGCCGCGTCATAAGCCAGTACTTTAAAAAAAGTAACAAACTTGTATGTATAACATGCTATAGTATACTAGAAATGGAGAAGAAACGGCATTAACGTAGTTGTATTATTGATCTTTATTTATAAGCTTTAAGGGTGTTGACTTGCGCAAATCGTTGAGGGAATACGAATACGAGCTGTTATGAAGGTATTATGTTATAAGCCCTTTACTTGCCAATGAACGTTTAATTACTTCGTAGCAAGGTCAATGTTGTTGCATGCTTCGTATTTTAAAGGAATCTTTATGGTTTATTATTAGGAATCTTTATGGTTTATATTTTTTGATGGAATTTTACCACTTTTCTTTGAAAGGAACAGATAGACTGCTCGGTTTGTGTTGCACTTTTAAGCATTTTTTTTAAAATCAAGCTTGTTACCTTTGAGGGGTTAGTCAGAGGTGTACTTACCTAATAGTAAACCCTCAAAGTCATAGTCAAAATCAAAGTAGGTATTTTATTTCCTCGTCAGTTATGTTCAGTTAAATTAAATAAGGTCAATAATAATCTAGTTTAACAGCTAAAATTATTTCCAGTGGAATTTTATTATCAGTCGTCTGTGTTTTGTACATAAACTTAGTTAATTTTTAGTATCATCATCATCATTCATTTCAGCCCTTTAAACGTCCACTGCTGGACATAGGCCTCCCCCAAGTGTCGCCACATTGACATAACATGGGGGGTTTTGCCATAATCGCCACGCTTGGCAGGCGGGTTGGCGATCGCAGTACGGTTGTTACAAAAGCACAGAGAACGCTGCTGCCCATTCTCTGGCAAGTCCCTTAGTCGCCTCTTACGACACCCACGGGAAGATATGGGATGGTGCCACTCTTTACGTCCGACACCATACAGAACCAAGTTTAGTTTTTTTTTAGTTTTTTTTAGTATATGGACCCTGTATGTAAATATATTCCTGTGCCATAAACCCTTACCTAACTTTTACGACACTAAAACATGGAGAGGGAACGTCCATTCTTGTTCAAAAACGGCAGATGCCTAAATAATATTTTATGACTCTAGCCTAGATTTTTAGATCAAGGTTTTTTAGAACAATTTTGTGCTAACAATAGCTCGTGGTAGCTTGTTATATGAGGGGATTGTGGCTTAATAATAACAGCTAAGGTTAAACCGCGCTTGCCTAGGTTAGTCCGTGGATGGGTGACCATTAAATAACGAGTTTTCTCCATGCCTCGGAAAGCCGTTGGTCTCGGCAGTTTTTTTATCTTGTTCTAATTTTTGTAGTAAGCAATGACTTATTGTCGGGCCTATGCTGTCGTCCCATACTTAAGGACTAACACTATAACATTCAGATATTGTAAAAGCAAATGATTATATAAAAGAGTAACCTTTTTTTTTTTTTTTTTTCGGATGGGAAATCGTCAAATGACTTCTTCCGCTCTGGGCGGAGCGGAAGGGAGTGTCAGACTTGACTGACTAAAACCCATCCATGTTCCTTCTTAGCCCTTTGCGTTCCAGGGGCACGGTATCTCTTTCGAACAACCCGCAGCCCTGGCAGGCATCGGCCCTCTCGGACCCCTTCCGATTTGCTGACATCTCCTTGAGGCGCGCGTGGAACACGAACGCGCCGTCGGCACGGTCTGTCGTCATAAGACGGACGGACGGTGAGCTAGCCCATTAGTCACCGTCCACAGGCCCGCGCCTACGGTGGCCGGGGGCCACTGGTTGCCCCCCGACGCCCGGGGCGTCTCCCGCGGCGGCTGGGACGTGAGGTTCTCTCCCTCTCACGTTCCGCCACCTCCTTCGCTAGCATGACTGCTTCGCAGAAGGAGGCGACGGCTTCCCATTAAAAGAGTAGCCTTGGAGTATCTTGCAAAATAAAATATAATATTTTGATTTTGATATTGAGTCACATATATTTGACAGTCGTTACAGGTAGTCAGTGACCCTAAAGTCTGACAAGTCTTACCAAGGGTATCGTATCACCCAGCACTAACTGGGTTGTGGAGGTCAGATAGGCTGTCGCTCCATGTAAAATATCGATATGCAGCTGCATCCGGTTAGACTGGAAGCCGACCCCAATATAGCTACAACAAGGCTGGGTAGATGATTTGTGCTAACAATACAATTTAGCTGAAAGCGACGTCGTTACGGTCTGCCTTAATTTTCCGCTTTCGTGAATTTCAATTGATTTCGAAACTCCGCATCATAGTTCATGAAATTAATATTTAGGCTAACGGTAGGCTTTGGATGTCTAGTTAACGACCATTAATTTGATCTTCGAAATATGTTAATTTTGTGTATTACACCACTGTCAGTCTGTTTTGTATGGTGTCGGACGTAAAGAATAGCACCATCCCATATCATCCCGTGGGTGTCGTAAGAGGCAATTAAGGCACTTGCCAGAGAGTGGGCAGCAGCGTTCTCTGTGCTTTTGTAACTACCGTACTGCGACCGCCAACCCGCCTGCCAAGCGTGGCGATTATGGCAAAACCCCCCTTATGTCAATGTGGCGTTGGGAGAGGCCTATGTCCAGCAGTGGACGTCTTTCGGCTGAAATGATGACGATGATGACACCACTGTCTGTCCGCTTTTTTATTTTAATTCCATGATGTCTATCCAAAAGTTGTCTGGAAGATATCGCTATCAGCAATAAGACCGGCGTTGTAACCATAAAATTTGCAGTTTTGTAAGCCCGTTATATTTATTTTTTGGTGTATACTAAAGTTTTATTCAAGTTTATTGTTGTGATTTTATTGTTTGATAAAACTTGGTTTTCAGTTTAATTATTTACTAGCTGTCCGGCGCAACTTCGTTTGCATCACTTTTTCCCCGTTTTCGCAACATTTTTAATTGATGCTCCACTCCTATTGGTCGTGGCGTGATGATATATAGCCTTCCTTGATAAATGGGCTATCTAACACTGAAAGACTTTTTCAAATCGGACCAGTAGTTTCGGAGCCTATTTAATGCAAACAAACAAACAAACAATCAAATCTTTCCTCTTTATAATATTAGTTTAGATAAGCAATGACAGTGAATCCATTTATTTTTCCTAGATCGGGTGTTTTAGCAGAGAGTTGAATAAAAGTTGTTATAAACATAATAATTCTCACATGAATAGTAGTGTATCTAGTATGGATGGACATGGCGACATCCAGCAATAATTTCCAGTAAAACTAGGCCTTGCTTTGTAAAGTTTTCCCGTACAATGACAGACCCGAAATTCCATGTTATTATAAGGAGTGACACTTATTAGCGTTTACGCCTTTTTTTTTTTTTTTTTTTTTTTATTTATTAAACAATTTTATTACAAACTTTCATTTAAAAACTATGCCCCACAAAACCGTTTTCACGGTTTGTCTGTGGGAACGGAACAATATAATAACAATATTTTAAATTTAACACATTACATACAACTTTCAAGTCCTTATTTTACGAAATGACTGAACCGATTTTAAATAAACTTCATACGCATAAGTAGGATACCTAGATCTAAAAAGTATTTTCTAAAAATAGTGTTACAGCAAAATTAGACCGATTATAAAATTATCTATTGAAACAGAAATTTCCAATAATCTTTTTTTCAGAAGACATTTCGAAAATTTATTTACTTATTTATTTTATTTATAAAAAATAAAAATAAAATGTTAAAATGGTTTTTAGTAACTATTTTTTCACAACATAGCGTTTGCGCTATGTGCCTGTAACCGCCAAAAAGTCAGAAAGCGCTGTACATTCACATTTCACAAGTGTAATGGGGGCGAGCCATTAACCGCTGAAAGCTTATAATTTATCGTTTTTTCATGAAAAGGACGGGTCCTTGAGCCTGAAAGTCAACGACCTCTTTTGTTCGAGACTTAGTTCATTGTCAACTTAGTCAGACTCATCAAGCGCTCTTAATCTCGGTTATGTGTCTACTTTTCAAACATCATCATCATCTGCCTAGCCTCTTCCCAAACTATCTTGGGGTCGGCTTCCAGTCTAACCGGATGCAGCTGAGTACCAGTAATTTACATGAAGCGACTGCCTATCTGACCTCCACAACCCAGTAACTGGGTAATACGATACCCCTTGGTAAGACTGGATGTCAGACATTTAGCTTCTGACTACTCGTAACGACTGTCAAAGATCTATAAATGACAGCCGGCACCAACGGCTTTACGTGCTTTCCGAGGCACGGAGGAAACTCGATATATAATTATGGTCACCCACCCATCCACAGACCAACCTCGGCAAGCACGGCTTAACCTTAAAGATCGACCTGGGTGGCTGTTATTATTTAGCCACAAGCTCCTCCTCCTCTACTTTTCAAACATGTTGACTAGATAATTTTATACACTAGTAACCCACCTTTGCATGTTTATCATAACAACTTGAAAATAAAACACACGATTACCATGTATTCAGTATATAATTCCGAACACCCCCATATAGAATTTTGACCGTGTAGGTATTGCGCTTTTGCATGAAACGGCTGTTTCTTTTTCGCTGAAAAATTTATAAGTGAGGGTATTAGGAATGATGTTCTGAATACGTTACCTAATCGTTGTGTCGATGTCTCTTCCACACTGTTTAGTTCATCTACAGTGTTATGCTATTAAACGAAGGATATAATGGCTCTGTATGGTGTCGGACGTAAAGAATAGCACCATCCCATATCTTCCCGTGGGTGTCGTAAGAGGCGACTAAGGGACTTGCCAGAGAATGTGGAATGCCGTCCGTCTTGTGACGACAGACCGTGCCGACGGCGCGTTCGTGTTCCACGCGCGCCTCAAGGAGATGTCAGCAAATCGGAAGGGGTCCGAGAGGGCCGATGCCTGCCAGGGCTGCGGGTTGTTCGAAAGAGATACCGTGCCCCTGGAACGCAAAGGGCTAAGAAGGAACATGGATGGGTTTTAGTCAGTCAAGTCTGACACTCCCTTCCGCTCCGCCCAGAGCGGAAGAAGTCATTTGATGATTTCCCATCCGAAAAAAAAAAAAAAAAAAAAAAAAAAGGGACTTGCCAGAGAATGGGCAGCAGCTTTCTCTGTGCTTTTGTAACAACCGTACTGCGATCGCCAACCCGCCTGCCAAGCGTGGCGATTATGGCAAAACCCCCCTTATGTCAATTTGGTGACATTTTGGGGAGGCCTATGTCCAGCAGTGGACGTCTTTCGGCTGAAATGATGATGATGATGATAATGGAGGAGCTTGTAGCTAAATAATAACAGCCGCAAGGGTCGATCTTCCCGTTTCCGAGTTTCCACAGTGCGTCGGAACGGAGGAAATTCGGTATGTAATTATGGTCACCCATCCGCGGAACAACCTCGGCAAGCACGGCTTAACCTCAAAGATCAACCCATGCGCCTGTTATTATTTAACCACGAGCTCCTAGCTCTTGATTATTAATGTAATACAAACACCTAGTAAGGTATCGTGCATAGTTCAGCTCGTTCTAGCAACAGTATATGTTTATAAAGCAAGTTGTTTCAATATTTTTATAGCACATAAGTAATTACTTGTGTGACCCGGTTAAAGTTAACCCGAGTTGATTTGTGAATATTATGAGTTTATGTAGTTAGTAAGACGCTTTGCAAAGCTTTTCATGGTTGTTTAGGTAACGAAGTAGCTTAAAAAAAAAAACAAAATTCGAAGAATGATGTCAGATTTCTTTTCCTTAAAATGTCTATTTATTTCTAAAGCGAACTTGACATTTTGAGGAGAGGTCTTCTAGGAATACTCTTGCATGTGGGAATGTTCTGCAAACTTCAGGTGGGCAACCTTATACATAATATACCTATAGGGTTCCCGCTGCTGCAACATAGGCTTGCCCTCCTTGAGGAGTGTGTGTATGGCAAGTGTGTGTGTGTGAAGTGTGGATAATCTCCGCGATGGAGTGGGCAGAGGGGTCTGTCAGACTCTTACTGATAAAAACCACTTAGTGTTCCTCTTCGTCCCTTCTTCTTATTTAATCACCCCAGCTGTAGCTTGCTTGTTACAAACTTCGTCTCAGATAAGAAGGCGGATTGAGCTGATTCTCGCCCGGTCATTCTAAGTGAGGGGCGCGTGTAACCAACTCGGGCTTATGAGCTTAGATAATGGTCTTCTTAATCCAGCGCCAGCAGTCCACTTTATGGGGGGCGAAAGAGAGGGCCATTACCGACCAACTCAGCCAAAACTACTATGGCAGTGTAAATTCAGTTAAAAAAAAACGGGCAAGTGCGAGTCGGACTCGCGCTCGAAGGGTTCCGTACCATTATTTGTAAAACGAACAAAAAAAAAACACTTTTTTGTATAAATTAATATTTAAGGGGGGCTCCCTTAAATATTTATGTTATTTTGTTTTTAGTATTTGTTGTTATAGCATCAACAGAAAGAAATACATAATCTGTAGAAATTTCAACTGGCTATCACGGTTCATGAGATACAGCCTGGTGACAGACGGACGGACGGTCAGTGAAGTCTCAGTAATGGGATCCCGTTTGACCCTTTGGGTACGGAACCCTAAAAAAAACGGTAATACCAACACATAAACCAAGCTAGCCTGAGAGATATTTCTTGGCGGCATATAAAGCCAATTCAGAAGCCCGAGGGCGGCATAAAAAGTCTATCACCAGGTTGACCACTAACCACACGATAATAATCCAGTATCCATAAGTTCGACCAATAAAATAATCACCACGTCTACACCTGGACTCACAGGTTGTATCCTAACCAGGTCCATATCCGATGCCACCTAGATGCTGCAGACGTAACTATGCGTTCAATGCGCCGCGTGTGTACCCACAATAAAAAAATAGTATGCTTAGCAATAACGCGAATGAAACTTGTGGAATGGACTGTTGTGACGTCATAACAGAAATCATAAAACGGTGTCTCGAAAAATTTTCAAGAAATATAAAGCTGAACTTGTACGTTGATCTCTCTATATTTCTATGACTTATCGTGAAAACATATCCAAAAAGCAATAAAATGGCCTTAATTAGCCTACTGCTGGGTACAGGGCTTTCTTTTCTTGTGCCAATCTCCACGGTCCTATGTTAGCCTGATCATAAAATGGTATACTTATAGTTTATTATACCTTTAACTTTAATTACAATTAGACATCTAGGCCTCTTCGAAGCAGAACTACAAAACCCTGTCCTCCGTTTTCCGCATCGAGCTTAATACCTATTTAGATGTCCGACGGTGGACTTTGAAAGGCTGAATTAATTCTTAATTTAATGCAATGACATAAACAACACTTACGTATTTTAAAGAATGTCCACAAATGTTTCTCTCCTTTTTTCCATAGGCTCTAGCATCAGGGAAGTGTCAACCTCCACCAAACCTTATCCACACAAATCCAACGCATGATAAATACATTAAATATAAATTTTATAAGCCCATTAAAATTAGGGCGGTCGGGCCGCGAGCAAATTGTTGTGAGCGTCGGCGCTGCGCACAAAGGGCGCCGGCTAATCAATTGCTTTGGACCAACTCTTGCGCACCACACACGAACTGAGAAGGTGGTAAGTCGGGAATTGTTATTTTGAACCATGCTTGGAGATTTGGCTGCTTGGTTGAGATGACAATTTTAAAGTGGATAGATACGTAATCAAAATTATGTGCGTCATATAAATTTCAAATATAAATGCAGTTCATGGACGACACACAGGATAGTTTTATTAAGATTGTGTAAAACTGTGCTCTAGGTATTCACATTTTAACTAAGTAGATGACAGAGTATTATGTGCGCTATGCAGTCGCCAGAATTACCTGACCCATTTGCCTCATTTTTCAGTCAGGTAATGGTGCAGGGCACGGTACAAGTACTTAGTTGATGAAAAATAAAACAGATCATCGTTCGAAATCAGGCGAAACAGTGACAAAGGAGATGCCACAAAAAAAAAACAATTATTTATTAAAAATCCAGTAAATTAGTCATCATTTTTAAAATTAAAATAAGCAGACGTACCATCACAAAACCTCCTAAAAACGAGTTACACCACTTCCCTTTCTCTACAATCATACTCCGTTCCCCATTGCCGACTCTTCATTTATTTTATTAACCGACTCCGCGAGGCATCGTAAGTCATTCGTCTAATGCATTTATTTATTTCAGCCGTATCTTTAATTACGTGGACTTAAGAATTAACGAGCGTCAATCCGTGGGACTGCACAGTGCGATATTGGTTGTAGGAGTTCGTTTATTGATATTTGCATATAGGAAAGAGGAGATTTCGTTCTGAAAGGACAGTTCTGAGAGAAGACTTTAGTAGGTATGTGAAACGTATCAAATACAATGTTTAATTAACAACTAGCTGTCCGGCGCAACTTCGTTTGCGTCACATTTTCCCCATTTTCGCAACATTTTTTGATTGCTGCTCCACTCCTATTGGTCGCAGCGTGATGATATATAGCCTTCCTCGATAAATGGGCTATCTAACACTGAAAGATTTTTTTAAATCGGACCAGTAGTTTCGGAGCCTATTCAATGCAAACAAACAAACAAACAAATCTTTCCTCTTTATAATATTAGTTTAGATAATATTAGTTTAGATAACCATGATATTTACCATGTTTATTGTTTGTTTTGAGGTCCCGATATTCGGCGCTGTTGCCATGATCATGGATATACTGAAGTTAGAAAAAGTAAGAAAAAGTAGACCGATTTCTCTGCTCATACACATGAACAGACAAATTGGTTTACCCTTTTTCTTGGCAGTGAACGTTGCTGAACAAAGTTTGGACCAAAAGCTCCAGTATTTACTAAAACGATACCATATGAAATCTCTGCAATTACCCCTAGGTTACCCCTCACCACAACAACCCCACTTGAAAGGTCACTAGTTGAGCCTTGACTAGCTTGATGAGCTCGTGGCTAAATAATAACGGCCGCACGGGTTGATCTTTAAGGTTAAGCCGTACTTGCCGATGTTGATCCGTGGATGGGTGACCATAATTACATACCGAGTTTCCTCCGTGATTCGGACAGCACGTTAAGCCTTTGGACCCAGCTGTCATTTGTAGATCTTTGACAGTCGTTACGAGTAGTCAGAAGCCAAAAGTCTGACATCCAGTCTGACGGGGTTTCGTATTACCCTTACTGGGTTGTGGAGATCAGATAAGCAGTCACTTCATGTAAAATACTGGTACTCAGCTGCATCCGGTTAGACTGGAAATAGACCTCAAGATCGTTTATGAAAAGGCTAGGCAGATGATGATGATTTCATTTTGTAATTGTAATGTGTATTTTAAAATGTTCATTCATAGAATATCTTATCTTTTTCAGTGCAATTTTCCGAAAAGACACCGTAACGAGATTTCAGTAGGAATCAAAGTCGAAATTAAAACAAAAAATTAAATATGGCCAGGATTTACATGTAGTTCTAATCTAATAGTTTTGATTTTGATCTTCTATTTATCCCACGATTTTTTCCACAAATATCTGAAAATTTAATCGTGACTCGTGCTGCTAAACTAAACCTGTTTGAACCTAATACATTAAGTATTCACACAGTGGTGGCAGCCCCGACATAGCGACTAGCGACGAGCTGTAAGCTGTGAGGTAAAACCTAGGCAGGCCCATTACTTTATGTAATTTATTATATCATCGCTGCCCTCAAAAACGGTGAAGGAAATCATCGTAAGGAAACCGGCATGTCCTAAAAATAAAAAAAATATTAACATCCGACCTCTAACAACCCGCACTGGGCTCGCGTGCTGGATTACAGCCCACTGCCTCCCATGGAGGGGAGGCCTGTGCCCCAGTATTGGAAACATTATAGGCTGGTGATGATGATGATGAAATAACTGAGTCAATACATACTGATTTACTTCCAATAGATCCTATAGACTTTCTCGAACCTTTTATTTAATGACCATGCGATGTTTAGCTTTAAGTGATTGTTGCACTCATGTATATTAATTTTTGCATGTTATCTTAAGGTTGCACAAGTCGACGGCTCGAACTCGTTGGCGGGCGCCGGGCGTGGCTAATATGCATCTTATTTAGTAAGTTTTTAATTTATATAGTTTAATTTATTTAGTATTCATTTATCTAGTTTTTATTTACTTATTTATATATTGATTTACTTGTTTAGTGAAATATACGACGATTTATAGCGAAAATGAGCGCGTCTAATTTCATAAATTGAGTTTTGGCCGTATAGATATTATGGGAAAACTACTGGATGTATCTACTCAAAATAAATTATTTGGACTTTTTAATAAATTATCTATCCCTGTACGGTTTCACTTTTTCCATTTTTATACTACATTTGTTATTTATTTACGCCCAAAGATGAGTTAAAATTATTGTAGAAATGCGGAAGTTTCGACGCTCATAACTTCCAAACCAATTTTTTTTCCAATTCTGCTTCCATACAGGGCTAGATAATGACAAGACCAGTTGATAAAATTTTTAGTTTGGAACCTACACCGTCAAACAGACGAGTAATCACCATACTACGTTTGTATGGAAGAATGACCGACTTGTGTACCCTTAAGCATAAAACCAGTGGAAAATTGTTGGTGGACCAACAAAATAAATAAATACATGAGACTGAAACATAACTGACGAAATGCGAGCGTAGTCTAAGTAAATAACTCTGCTTAACCATTTGGGGATCAGAAGTATGATGTAATTGTATGTAGAACTGTGTTTAAATTTTCCATTATTCCTGAATTGACCTTTGCCCTGGCGCTGAAAATTATAGACACATTTACGCACTATCGTAACAATACAAAAATACATAACAACGGATGTTTACATAACTTCTTTGCAGGACTAATGCAAATACTATAAGATGTGTATAATTATTTATGCACATTTTAAGGTATATAAGCAAATGTATAGTTAAATTGGCTGATATATGTTGACATCATCGGCCTAGCCTTTTTTCAACTGTGTCTATGCAGCAAATACTAGTATTTTACATGGATCGACTGCTTATCTGACCTCCACAACCCAGTTACTATGGGGTAAAACGATAATATATACGATATGGGGTAAACGATGGGCTCTGTATGGTGTCGGACGTATAGAATAGCACCATCCCGTATCTTCCCGTGGGTGTTGTAAGAGGCGACTAAGGGATTTTCCAGAGAATGGGCAGCAGCGTTCTTTTGTTGATACAAACCTCATCAAATCCGTAATCGCCAACCCGCCTGCCAAGCGTGGCGATTATGGCAAAACCCTCCCATGTTATGTCTATGTGGCAAGACTAGGGGGAGGCTTATGTCCAGCAGTGGCCATCTTATTGCTGAAATGATGGTGATGAAAAAGATAAGCGTTGGTCAGAATTATTGTCAGACTTTCGGGCCACTGACTACCTGTAACGACTATCAAAAATCTACAATGAACAGCCGGGACTGACAGCCTAACGTGCTTTCCGAAGCACGGAGGAAACTCAGTATGTAATGGAGATCGGTGGATACAAATCGGTTGAAACAGTTTAAAATTCAATCTGATTTTGGGATCGATGGAGACAACCCCATCCATAGACCAACCTTGCCAAGAGCGATTGAACCTGAAGATGTTATTATTTAGCCAAGAGCTCCTCGTATCGAGGTACCTATCTAAGCAAATATGTACCAATAGTTGCCTAAATATTTAGAGGAGCTCGTGGCTAAATAATAACAGCCGCACGGGTCGATCTTTATGGTTAAGCTTTGCTTCCGAGGTTGGTCCACTGATGGGTGACCATAATTACATACCGAGTTTCCTCCGTGCCTCGGAAAGCACGTTAAGCCGTTGGTCCCGGCTGTCATTTGTAGATCTTTGACAGTCGTTACGAGTAGTCAGAAGCCATAAGTCTGACATCTAGTCTTACCAAGGGGTATCGTATTACCCAGTTACTTGGTTGTGGAGGTCAGATAGGTAGTCGCTTCATGTAAAATTCTGATACTCAGCTGCGTCCAGTTAGTCTGGAAGCCGACCCCAAAATAGTTTGGGAAAAGGCTAGGCAGAGATGATGATTTGCCTACATATTAAATAATGTATTGAAATCTTTGTCCATTATTCCGCAGCAGATATGTCTGTACCTTCAATCAGATTAAGGGTAATCTTATTCCGGTTTACCCTTTCACTGAATAAAGATCATTGTAAATAATGTTTTCTGCTTTGTCTTAACTAATATTATAAAGAGGAAAGATTTGATTGTTTGTTTGTTTGCATTGAATAGGCTCCGAAACTACTGGTCCGATTTGAAAAATTCTTTCAGTGGTATATAGCCCATTTATCGAGGAGTGGAGCAGCAATGAAAAATGTTGCAAAAACGGGGAAAATGTGACGCAAACGAAGTTGCGCCGGACAGCTAGTATTGGATAAGAATCTCCGACCGGATTTGATGAGGTACCCACTTAGTTTTCGTTTCATTTGGGTTAACCAAACATTAAAGAAAGTGGAGATACCAAAAAAAAAAATTGTGAAAAACCCTCAAAACACTCATTAACATTCGCACCACCTACCCACAGGTCTCAACATCGAGGTCGCAGCAGGTACAACCATACACCCGACATTCTATCTACAATTAGCTCACTTAACCCTGCAACTAGGCGCTGTAAACAAATCCCTGCTTTGTCCACTGAGTTAACACTGCACAGCTAAGTGCTGCTCGATCCTTGTTAACGTTTTAGGTTAACAAGACGACTGCGATGTTTACGCCGACTTGTGTTGGTACAAGGAGGTAGCGCCTTGCTGCTGTGTTTGACTTAGGGAAGAGGAGGGAGCGGTGGCGGTGGCGGAAGCGTTTTGATACAAATACAAATACAAATACAAATCATTTATTTGCATAACACAGGTTTAGAGGATGTTACAAAGTTCGTAGGGTTCACTGTATTATAACCATGTGAGGTGTGCAAATATATTTGGTAAATTATGATATTAATGTTATTAAATTACAACGTCATTGAGGTATGGTCAATTTCATTACTCATAAATTAAATTTGAATTAGTAATAATAATGTCATGTGAAATTATACAGAAGCAAATTAATAATGTCATAGGTCAAAGTAATTATATTATCGATCATATTTAATTATTGCACAAATAAATTATGTAATTAAAATACAATATCTTTATCTTCTAAATAATCTTTTACATTATAATAACATTTTTTAACTAGGAAGGTATATAATTTTTTCTTAAATAGAGGAGTAGGTAACTTTTTAATGTCATCGGGCAATTTGTTATAAATAAGCGATGCCATACAAATAATACTTTTATTGAGTAGTGCCGTTTCCCCATACGGTATTTCTACATCTAACCTCTTTTTATCTCGTAGTTGTCTATAATAGCTTTTAAAGGCAGTCTTATAATAGCTTGGATTGGATTTCACAAAAATATTTAATTCGTATATGTACAAGGAAGGTAATGTGAGGATTTTTAATTTTTTAAAGAAGGGTTGACAACTTGTAGTACTATCTAGATGGTTCATTGCTCTGATGCATTTCTTTTGGGCTTTGAATACAAATTCCTTGTCTACCGAGTTGCCCCAGAATATAACACCATATCTTAATATAGGTGCAACAAGTCCATGATATGCAGTTAAGACCGCTTCTTTGTTAACAATTTTGGAGAGTTTGTAGAGAGCGAATGAGGATTTATTAATTCTTTTACATAGATTATTGAGATGTGTTTTCCATGACAAATTGTAATCTATATCAATTCCCAGAAATTTGGTATTTGTTACAGGCTGTACGCTCTTTCCATCGTAATTAACATTAATATTTTTATGTTGAGTTCTTTGGTGAAAATGCATTATTTTTGTTTTGTCCATATTTATTTTAAGATTGTTTTTTATTAGCCATTGAATAATTGTACTTAATGTTTGATTGATTTCATCTTCATAATCATTTGGTTTGTCACATTTTATTATTACTGTACTATCGTCTGCAAACAGTACCATTGGTTGCTTGACGTGTCTAGGGAGATCATTAATGTATACTAGGAAGAATAAGGGACCCAAAACAGTACCTTGTGGGACTCCAAATTCTATAGTTCTAGTGTGGGATCTATATTTGATTTCATTTCGTGTTCTCTGGCATATTCGTGTAATTTCAGTGACTTGTTTTCTGTTAGAAATATATGAGGAAATTAAGTCGAGCGCTTTACCTCTTATACCGTACATATTCAATTTCTGGAGCAATACTTTGTGGTCAACACAGTCAAATGCTTTGCTCATGTCCATGAAGATGGCACATATTGGATTTTTTTTGTCCATACCAGTCAAAACACTTTTGATTAAGTCATAAATTGCAACGTTAATGGATTTTCCCTTGCGAAATCCTTTTTGTTCGCTTACCAGAATATTAAATTTTTCTAAAAAGCTGTATAATCGACTATATATGACTTTTTCAAACAATTTTGAGAAGATGGGGATCAAAGCTATCGGCCTGTAATTTTCCATATTTTGTTTGTCATCTTTTTTGGATTACTTTGTTATTGATCCACATTGTCTAATAATGGTCAAGGGACTGATACACATATTTTTTTTACTTAAGAGCTAACCTTACGGCATTTCATACAAATTTTCAAGTCCTTATTTTCCGAAATGACTGAACCGATTTTAATCAAAGTTAATACTCATAATCAGGAGGTCTAAAAAGTTACTAAAAACCTTTTGAAAATGTCTATTAAAAAAAAAGATTTTTGTTTTATTTTTGTTTGTATACATAATTTATAATCGGTCTAATTTAGGTGTAATACTTTTTTTCGAAAAAGTTGTTAGTATCTTTTTAGACCAATGTATACTGCTTATGCGTATGAAGTTTCATTAAAATCGGTTCAGTGAAAGTTTGTATGAATCGAAGTTTGTAAGTGTGTATAATGTGCTGGAAACTTTGTTTTATGAGCTTTTTGTGTCCCCCGTCCTACTGTAGGGGAAAGGCTTACCTTCACTCTTTCCATTTTTTTACCTCTCTGGCTATTTAAGTCCAGCCTTTTGGGCTTTACGCCGGTTACGGTTTTACGGTTACGGTCTCTTTCTGGGCTGAAAACTTACAGCTCATTAATTTACTAACGTTGTTATAAAAATGTGAAAATGAATATGGCAATATTCACAATTACCCACAAGCTCATAAGTATCCTTAATAGTGATAACAATGACATCCTTAATGGTACAACAAACATCTTTGCTTTACCGCTTAACACTACACCCGAAAGAAATGATGACTAAGAGCTTTAGTTTAGTGGTCAAAAAGTGTAACAGTAAAGTACCAGGAGTTCAAGCTTAACCACTTATAAGTCTCTCTTATACTAGCGTATGGCACACAACTGGACAACAGACAACGGAATGAACAAGTACTTCTAAAGATGATCATATCAGTGGAATAAACAATGGAAATCAACAGTTTGAAAATGGAATAACTTACTAGCCCGTAGCGGCCTTAGTCGCAAATATATTTGTCCAAAAAGGATTATTTCATTCCACACGAGTACTTTGAGCGTCCACTTTGGACCACACATGAAAAAACGATGACGTAGATTACAAAACATTGTACAGTACTGTGTACTTAGTCTGAAAATTACCATTATAATAATATGCTTATTTAAATATCTATTTAAGCTTCATTTAAATGTTATTACATTTTATTACATCCTGCTACAAAATTTAACCAGAACTGTTTAAATAATTGTGAACGCTACTGTAAAAACGCTTCATTTCTGACATAACCTTTCCGTTTTGACATTTAAATATTGACAGAACTGTAACCCGATCACAAGTCAAACTCTTAAGTCAACACGGTCACTGACGATATCGTTGTCTCTGTCACACATGGTGTAAGAGAGAGGGAGGTTAAAGTTGTCAAAGTGAATTTAACACATGGAGAGCAATGTCACCCGTGGTCGGCTTTAAGTAAAAAATCGGCATTTTCCTCAAACCGCATTATCACATATATGGTAATAGGGACGGGTGCGCGCGCGCCGACATCTGTGCAAACACACGCACACTACTACACGGAACTGTATCAAAAGTTTGAGGCAAACAAACTGACGTATTTGTAACATTTTTTTTTAATGTGTGCTTATATGTATTTAGGTACGTGTAGGTGTGTTATTAAGGCCTAGATAAAGTGACCTTCAGCGATATCGATGACGGAAAAGTCAAGAGAGTTGTATTGACATGATATAGAAATGTTTCTGCTGCCAATCTTGTTGGAATTCGTTGTAGTCAAGGACATTTAATTATTTACTAGCGATAGACGGTTGCCTGTTGCGATGATTGTCTGTATGGTGTCGGACGTAAAGAATAGCACCATCCCATATCTTCCCGTGGGTGTCGTAAGAGGCGACTAAGGGACTTGCCAGAGAATGAGCAGCAGCATTCTCTGTGATTTTGCAACAACCGTACTGCGATCGGCAACCCGCCTGCCAAGCGTGGCGATTATGGCAAAACATCCCCTTGGGGGAGGTCTATGTCCAGCAGTGGACGTCTTTCGGATGAAATGATGACCAAGAAAATCGTAATCCAATGTTGTGTCAAACTTGTTACTACTTAGTAACAAATCGGACTGTCAAGTCTCATACGCCCGCTTGTCAGGCAGCACTTGAGTATCAAAAGCGAAAATATTCTGAATCCAAATTGTATAAATGTCCGCTATCATCATCATCTGCCTAGTCTTTTCCGAAACTATCTTTGGGGTTGGCTTCCAGTCGAACTGGATGCAGCTGAATACCAGTATTTTACATGAAGCGACTGCCTATCTGACCTCCACAACCCAGTAACTGGGTAATACGATACCCCTTGGTAAGACTGGATATCAGACTTATGGCTTCTGACTACTCGTAACGACTGTCAAAGATCTACAAATGACAGCCGGAACCAAACGCTTAACGTGCTTTCCGAGGCACGGAGGAAACTCGGTATGTAATTATGGTCACTCATCCACGGACCAACTTCGGCAAGCACGGCTTAACCTTAAAGATCGACTCGTGCAGCTGTTATTATTTATCTCCTCCTACCAACCTACTTTTAATTGTCCCGATTAATCGTACACACACCTGAATATATATTTTGGTTCCAAGAACCAAAGGAGCAGGTGAGGGAAAAGGCAGTGCTTTTAAGCCTCAGTGTTCTTGCAACTTCAACATCGTCATTTGATAAATCTCTTCACTTTTATCACAACAAAATATGAAATCAATAAATCCTAAACGCCAGTAGACCCAGGATTTCAAAACCCTTTTAACTTTATCTGCGCCTAATCTCTTAAGATTAATTTAGAAATGAAAATCAATCCCGTTTCCCCGTATTTTATGCGAAATCTTTTAATTCTAACCTTGTGGTTGAACCTCTGTGAAAGGTTACAACAATAAATACAATGGGTATCGGAAACATTAAGTTTAGCCAATCTTATCTTGAAATAGGGACTTAGTACTTGTGGTCAGTTTCAATGCGACAAATAAGTACAAGATTATTACGATACAGCCTGAATATTTATTATAAGGAAAACATCTGAAAGTTTCTTTTGAAAATTGAATTTTTCTATTAAGTTTTTAGTCTATCAGCTTATAATGTTCCCACTGCTGGGACACAGGTCTCCTCTCTTATGAGCAGGAGTGGGCTGTAATCCACCACGCGGGCCCACTGCGGGTTGGTAGATGTCACATGTCTTCGAATTTTTAGTTCTAGGACATGCCGGTTTCCTCACGATGTTTTCCTTTACCGTTTTTAGGGCAGAGGTGATGAAATAAATTACACAAAGTAATGCGCCTGGCTGGGTTCGAACCCACGGCTTACTGCTCGTAAGTTGGGGCTGCCACCACTGGGTCACCGCTGCTCTCTCTGTCTGTCTGTCAGCCAGTCTGTCTGCTTGACCCTTATAACGTGACTTCTTTATCGTGTGGTTATTGCATAACCTGGTGTCAGAGTGCTTATGCCAGCTATGGGCCTCTGATTTGGCTTTACATGCCGTCGAGAAATATCTCTCAGGCATGCAGATTTCCTCACGATGTTTTCCTTCACCGAAGCAAGTGATAACGATACGCACATGGATCCGAAAAAACCGAGGTGTTTGGACTCGAACATGAGACTTATGACTTGGCAGCCCGACGATCACACCACTAGGCTACTGCACCTTTTATAAAAATATCTTACTGCGGTGGCTGAGCCAAAGAGGATTATCGTTCGACACAACCTCAACGGTTTGATATATCTGTAGAGATATAATATTTGTTTTCAGATAAGCCAAAGTAAGGTTTTATTTTCACATAGATTTGTATAGCAGTTCATGGTAAGATTATGATTCTCTAGTTTCCCACATAAAAAAAAACCGTTCAAACTAGTTCTAATTAATTGAATTTCTTTGTTTTACTATAAGCATCGAAAGACGCGACTAGCGATTTTAGTGAACGAAAATAATAAAATTATTTATGAGAACATTTTGCTTTGATGATACCGAATAATTTCAATGAACTCATTATCCTCTTCCTTTATTACGAGACGTACTAGTTTAATGAACAGCTTAAAACATCCGCTTTATAAATGAGTTATTCGAAGCGCACGCGTCGCTTTGCAGGTGGTCTCTCTAAGTAAAGTTTATTTAATGTTGGCATTATTATTTTGAGAACTAATTTGATTTAGATATTGAAAATATTAATAATACTAGCTGTCCCGTGCAACTTCGTCTGCGACACATTTTCCCCGATTTTGAAACATTATTCATTGCTGCTCCGCTCCTATTTGCCTAATGACCTATAGCCTTCCTCGAATGGACTATCCAACACTGAAAGAATTTTTCAAATCGGATGAGTAGTTCCTTAGATTAGCGCGTTCAAGCAAACAAACAAACAAACTCTTCAGCTTTATAATATTAGTATAGAAGTATAGATTTGGATTGTCTCATTGGTCTAGTGGTCACAATTGCGACTACAGAGCATGACGTGCTGGATTCGATTCCCGGGTCGGGCAAATTGTTATTTGGGGCCTCCATCAGGAGTTTCTCAGTAGCCGCCACGGTCTTTGGATTTGTGCCTGGTTAATGGCAATACGCTCGCCCCCTAAAACTTGGGACTTAATCGTAACCGGTGAAATCTGGGTGTACTATTATGTACTACTGCCAAAAAAATGTTCTGATTACTTTAAGGACTATTCTTACTTGCAGCGCCCGGCGGTATATGCACTCTTGTATGGAATTCCCCCAAAAGTGTCTAGTACTGGCAACGTTAAAGACTGATTGTTTTGTAGGAAAAAGCGGATTATTGGTTTTTTTTTGTGGAAGCTTGTAATTGGCCATATTTTGTTTAAACTATTACTCACTGTCTACTTGGCTGTAAGTTTTCCTAAACAATAATAGATACGGAAAAGGTACGTTCATGGCAATATCTTCTACCCAGCCTTCCGAAGTGAAGAAACTTCAAGATCAGAGATACGCGAATTTATATACGGAGTACCTCAAGGCAGTGTATTAGGGCCTCCGTTGTTCACTTTCCATGTAAATGACTTGCCTAAAATAACTGAACACCCGATGACACTTTTTGCCGACGATTGCACTTTGACAATAGCTTGTAATGACATAAACACATATGAACATGACATTAACAATTCACTAATATCTATTATAAATTGGCTATATGATAATAATTTAATAATTAATTGAAAGAAGACTAACGTAATACATTTTAGACAACGTACACCGACAATAAAAAATCTTACTATACAATTTGATAATATAAATATCAATGAAGCTGACACAACTAAATTTCTGGGACTAGTAATTGACTCTAAATTGTATTGGAAACCTCAAATAGAGGCGCTTACTAAAAAATTGATTATTGCAGCCTACGCTCTGAAACAGCTTGCGGTGGTTCTCAATACAGATTCGCTAATTACTGCTTACTATGGATTAGCCGAATCAATTCTTAGATATGGAATCATCTTTTGGGGGAATAGCACGGAGAATGAAATAGCGTTTCGGGCACAGAAAGGGTGCATTAGATCGATGTTGAGACTGCAAACAACGGACAGCTGTAAATCTTATTTTATAGAACATAATATATTGACATTGCCCTCATTATATATCCTGGAAACAGTAATGTTCATTAAATCAAATTCGCATTTTTTTCAGCGTTTGTCTGATGCTGTCCTCAGGAATAGAAGTAATAATTTCAAATTCTGTGTTCACGGTGCTAAAACAACTCTTATGAGTAAAAGCATATTTTGCATGGCTCCAACCATTTTTAATAAATTGCCAAAATCATGGAAAACATTAAATATATCTGCTCTAAAAACTAAATTGAAGAGTTTACTAACTGAAAGAACATATTACAGTGTAGCAGTTTATGAAACAGAACAGTTTTCTTCGTTTTTGATATGACAATGTTGTATTTCTTGACATGTTACTATAATCTTTTGTACTTTATGACATTTTATTGTAATCTATTGTATTTTTGGAATAATTGTAATTTGAAATTGACATTTTTAATGACACTTATTCATAATTAATTTCATTGACCAATTTATTTAATGACTATTTGACAATGAACTGTATCAAAATAAATATGCTTATTGAATTGTAATTTTACCTAATCTTTAATGAATAATGATGAAATGAAATGATGTTGGATTGCAGCCCACTGTTTATCCCAATAGTGGGACCGTGGGCAGATTAAGCTTATTCACAATCATTAACCTGCCCTTCGCCCAATTTATTTAGGGTCATCGCAGCATGTCTTCTCCGTCCAGATTATTTCGTTCATTCATTTTTAAATCTTACTTTTTTATCTTTAAACTAGCTGTCCCGCGCAACTTCGTCTGCGTCACATTTTCCCCGATTTTGAAACATTATTCATTGCTGCTCTGCTCCTATTTGTCGTAGCGTAATGATATACAAGGTGTTGTTTTGCATCCTCGTCAAAATTCAGGATATTGTCACAAAAGACATAAATAATCAATATAAATTACGGTACCTAGTAAATTATTAAAAAACACTGCGTTTTTTTGTTGTTTAAGTTTGTCAATATTTCAGAATAACCCCCTTAACGTGGTTTTGGGATTATAAAATTATCGAAAAAACGTTTGAGGTGTTTTGTTTGTGTGTAAGCGACGTTATAAGGCGGGAATCAGACGGCCCGTGTTCAAAACACAGGTGGTTCACAGTTACCGATTTCAGTAAATAAATAAAAAAAAGAAAATTACCTACTCATTTTATTATTGATTCGGGTCGAGAATCATTAGCATAGTTACCTCCTAGAATTTGACGAGGTTGCAAAACAACACCTTGTATAACATATAGCCTTTCTCGATAAATTGGCTATCCATCACTGAAAGAATTTTTCAAATTGGGTCAGTAGTTCCTGAGATTAGCGCGTTCAAGCAAGCAAACAAACAAACAAACAATCTCTTCAGCTTTATAATATTAGTATAGATATGATTAAATGAAATCAATAAAAAAAAAAAAATATATACATAAAAATAATAGTAGCCCTCCGGTATCGGGAACAGGGTTCAAGCTACCGGCGGTCAGGACTCCAGAGAAAGGAACCTCCTAACAATACGAGCCGTGTCCATAATTACCGCTTACTGAATCAAGCCCTTGATCCAGCTGCGATATTGGTCGAGGCGCTTGGCAACAAGGAGTCCACATTTCACATGTCGACAATCTCGTGAGCCAAGTCCAGATACTTGATTTCCTTACCAGATTATTATTATTACCTCAAAATCATCAAAGTCAAAGATCCAATTAACTCTTCAATTTTAACAGCGTTGTACAATGATTGGCTCCGACGTTCCGAACATAGGCGAAGACAGCCGATATCTGCCGAGTTATTAATTGAGCATTGTGGGCACGCGTAATGGGACGTGCGCAAGAGCACTTTGTTGTTATCTTTATGAAGACGCATGAGTGGAGGCAGCGGTCTTACTATGGGTGTGGTTTGACAAAGCGGAAAATTTGTGACAATAGGAAGTTTTTTATCGGGAAACCTAAGCAAGGTGAATGTAACTTTAATGAAATACTGTGAAATACGCCCAACATTATATTTTAATCTCCGATTTTCAAAGTTTTCTAACGCATCGCGACCAATAAAGCTTATAAATAACCAGTTTATGCGGATCTCTCATTGTACGGAAAATCTATACAAAACAAGGCCATTTTATACTGGAAATCTAAGTGTAAACAGTTGGCTACATACAAATAAATAAGATAATAATTTGTAGCAGATTATTAATACTCTTTAGGGTAAGTGTGGAAAATATAGAGCGGCTGATTGCAAATATTTGGATTCACATTGATCCAATAGTTTCTGGCCTGTAAAAAGCTACCTAGAGCGGCGAGAGCGGCGGTGGCCAAGTGGTGACAGCCCCGACTTACGAGCAGTAAGTCGTGGCTTCGAACCCAGGCAGGCGCATTACTTTGTGTAATTTATTACATCACCGCTGCCCTCAAAAACGGTGAAGGAAAACATCGTGAGAAAACCGGCATGTCCTAGAACTAAAAAATCTTCATCATACATCTACCAACCCGCACTGGGCCCGCGCGGTTGTGGCTGTTTGTTTTCAGGTTTACTATCGAGAATCGTAGGCTTAATGTTGCTTTAACTGTTTTGTGAACTTTAATGGTAGTAAGCTTTCTCTCGGTCGGATAATTTGAAATTCATAGTTTGGTAAATAAAGCGGTGTAATTTATATATGTGTTAGGATGGTGTGTGGCCACAGCATCCTAAAAACAGTGGCCGAGAGTATGTTTTCTCCTTTTATGAGGCATTTTGTGGAGAAGATGACCGAGTAAAAACTTTTTCATCTTCGGTGCAAGATGCTTCTCATACTCTTTGTTATTGTGTACTAACATAGGTATAAGGTATGTTACTAACACTATGGATTTCTGTTATCCGAATATTGAAAATAAATTATTATTATAAGCTTTTTCCGAACACTTCACACGTCAATCATCAACATTATAAACTGCAGATGTATGGTGTTTTTTAAAAGTGTTTTTATTGATTATCAATAAATAAAAAGGTGAAACCCTTTTTACCTGCGGAGGTTTGCTTGCTAAAATTAATACAAAAGTATATTTAAAGACCATCACTGGAAAACAGAACAGTGAAAACAGAGTTATTTAAACCTGAAGATATTAACCCTCTCTGCTCTATATATGTATTCGATTAAAAATGTCGACATAATGGTAACATCAAATGTTAAAAACATAAGTGAAAAAAAAGGACATATCACACTCAGAACTAGAAACTCGTCCACTTAAAATAAGTTACATAAGACATGTTGAAGTAATTCTCGGAAAATGTAACAGGAACGCTCCTGTTACATTTTCCGAGAATTACTTCAAGGCAGTGACGTCAAACATGGCAAGTTTGCTCTCGTACCGCACTGTTTGCGCTTGCGCACCGCTCCTGTTTGAGTACAGATTTTGTTGGAAAATAACTATAATAATAGGGTTGATAACTGGGTACTTAATGAATTCCCAGAATTTTCCTCCTCTTACTTTAGAAATAAACCCGCATGGGCTTAATGAAAAAAAAATATATATATATTATTATTATTTTGAGTTACAGTTCCCCAAAATTTATTGTTTTTTTTTCTATTTTTGTGTGAAAATCTTAATGCGGTTCACAGAATACATCTACTAACCAAGTTTCAACAGATAGTTCTTATAGTTTCGAAAAAAAGTGGCTACGACATACGGACGGACAGACAGACAGACATGACGAATCCATAAGGGTTTCGATTTTGCCATTTGGCAACGGAACCCTAAAAAATACAGTTTTGCTGTTAAATGTAAATTTACATTATAATGTGTTTATCATATTGTTTGATGCTACGGAACCGTTTGTACTTTGTTTATAATAGTTACCGATAAAATGCTTTAAAAATAATTAATTGAGTGCTAAGTATGGTATTATAAAGATAAAGTCCTTTCATTAGTTATGTAGCGTTGCATTATAACCACTGTTAGACTGTCTGTTTTAAAAGCAACACCTGATAACAGTGTTTGGCAGTGCTTTACGTCGACTTGACCCCTCTTTTGACTTGACTAAAAGTGTATATACCAAGGCTGTGAAGTGACGTTCACCATGTCTGATCATGGCCTCAGCGGAGACCAACGTTTGACTATTGACGTCATTGTGCTTGTGCCGACGCTGGCTACATTGATATACGGCGCAACATCGTGGTGCGTCCTAAGCAAGTTCCGGAATTACCGTAACTTTGTGTTTCTCAACGCTATCTTGTCCAACTTCTTACTCAATATAGTAAACCATATTTATGACTGTGGGTTGTTCCAAATACAATTTAATACTTTACATATAAATGTCTATTTGTGTCTACGTGGAAACTTTTCATTGGCGAAGTCCCAGTGGGTGTTAGTTATAAGTCATATGCTTTACGTGGATATTGTGAAAGTTTTTAATGGGGATATCCGTAGGAGATATTTAAAAACCAACCTCTTTGGTTGGGGTGTGCCTTTAATAACATTTACATTAGAAATGTGTTTAATTGTTCCTGCCCCATGGTCGCCAGTAAGATCATTCATATTCTTGTGCTTTCACTATGGAATAGAAGTCCTACCAGTGATAATCAATTGTTTTTTTTATATTTCAATTGTATTCTCATTATGTCTAAGTTTCAACTCTAGCGCACATACAACTTCGAACATCTGGCGTCGCTTGTATATAGCCACCTTGATATTCATAATGAGTGACGTCTTATTGTTGTATAATAAGTTAATTAGTTTTTTAAAGTTTGTTGTGATGTTTAACGTACCTTCATTATTAATTGAATTATTTATTATTTTAAATCCACTACTATTAGACATTGTTTTCATCGTGTTAAAGAGTAATCGACAAATATGGTATGAGTTTTATATAAATAAATTAAACCAAAGACAAAGAGATCACGATGTGAGCATGCAGCGAAGAATTGTCCGTGAGCCTGCTGAGTCCTATGCGCAGGTTCTTGATGTGTGAGATGTTATAAAGTGTTGTGTTCGTTTTGACTCAAACAGTACAAATATGTCGCAGTTGTCTTGATTTATTCCGTTAGACACGGTCAACGTGTGGGCAGAACATGGGTTTCGTGCTATGAAAACACACACTACACGCGGTAAACTGCTTTTGTCGAACTACAAATTACTTGAAATTACAATTCAACATAATAACACTAGGCACCATGAATCAAGACACAGTTTCGGGACGTCTCGACTCCGCTGCGATCAGACACAGACTGTCCGCCTCACCGCGAGCTCGAAACATCACGACTTTGTAGAAGCGCGCTTAGGTCGCGTGATGCTACCTTTGGCGCGCTTGCCGATTCATTTTCTGTCCGTACTAATGACCGGATCTGACAAATGTATTACTTATTCCATGAATGATTATATTGAGTGTTTTGATAAACGATAAACTGTATATCACTATATAACGTATGTACTGTATATAAGGTAAGGCCGTGTGTGCTCGTCTCAAATTGACTTGACTAGACTGTCTTCTTATTCTTTCTTCTTATTGCACTGTTATAAGTTATGGCTATTAGGTTGCAATGTATCTATGTGTAGGGAAATTCTTGATATGTTAAAAGTAATTTTTTTTTTATTTGTTACCTATTTCATGTTCTCTGGTTGTGTTTTCATTAAGTTTAACGTGTATGTTTATGTGTTTGCTTCTGGCAGTATGTAAGGAAGAAGGGTAGACCGAGAAATTAAAAGTTTTCATCGGTTTTTTGCAATTTGCAGGTCAGTGTCACGCTGTATGTTAAACGAAATATGATTCGCGGCCGTATCAAACATGGTTACAGAGTTCATTTAATCCCATTCAATGGCCATTTCATGAAAAAGTATTTCAATGAGATTAAATGATTTTAAAGGGTTTCATTGATGATTTTAATTATTGTATTGATATTTAATTATAATAGTTCTGTGACTACATACTTGTTACGGGTGCGAATCATATTTTAATCAACATACAACCGGACATGGCCTGCAAATTTCAAGAAACGTAAGAAAATTTGAATTTTGCGAGCTACCCTGGCGCTTTCTCTGTAAAGCCCCTTCACACGAGCCTTTTTCCAGCGTAGGCGTGCGATGAAAGTATGCGTCGCACACCCGCGAGGTTAGCTCAGCATACTCATGGGCCTTAGCAGAGACGCCGCCTCAACGCGACTCATGCGTCACGTTGTCGCGGCGTCTGGGCTGAGCATACGTTTATTGCACGCTTACGCTGAAGAAACGCTATTGTGAAGGGGCTCTTAAGTACTATGTAACTTTAAATTTTATACCCTGTTTTTTTTTTAATATCCTGTATCTCAAATATTGTAAAACATTTTAAAAGAGTAACGATGGAGTTTCTTGCCTATTCTTCTCCATACGAAACTACTTTTGCGATGGGCAATAGATTCAATTCTATTTACTTTCAAATGGGTCTTTTAATGCCCTTGTTTAAATAAACGGTTAGGCTATGTCTTTGACTTTTTTATTTGACGACTTTGAAAATCTTTGGGTAGGTAACACGTATCTATTTGACACCCCTGGGTCATCATCATCATCAGCCTGTATTCGTCCACTGCTGGACATAGGCCTCTCCCATGACACGCCACTGAGCACGATCCTCGGCCACTCTCATCCAGCTCTTGCCAGCTGCCTTGCGCAGATCATCGCTCCACCGAGTCTGAGGACGTCCTACGCTACGTTTACCGATCCGTGGTCTCCACTCAAGAACTCGTCTACCCCAACGGTTATCGGTTCTTCGGGTTATATGGCCGGCCCATTGCCACTTCAGCGTGCTAATGCGGTGGGCTATGTCGATAACTTTGGTTCTCTGTCGAATCACCTCGTTACGAACTCGATCTTTCAGAGAAACCCCGAGCATAGCTCTTTCCATAGCACGTTGAGCGACTTTGTGGTGGACCAACCCAACCGTGAGTGTCCACGTTTCGGCACCGTACGACATGACGGGTAGGACGCACTGGTTATAGACTTTCGTCTTTAGACTCTGTGGAATTGGCAATGTGAAGACCCGACGCAGTTTTCCATACGCTGCCCAGCCCAGCTGTATTCTTCTGTTGGCTTCTTTCTCGAAGTTGTTTTTACCTAACTGCATAGTTTGCCCAAGGTAAACATACTCCTTAACAACTTCGAGAATACTGCCTTGAACTGCAATTGGTTCCGGCCTTACATGTTCATTGAACATAACCTTGGTTTTATCCAGGTTCATCCGGAGACCAACGCGTTGAGAAGAATCAGCTAGGCCATTCAGCATATGCTGCAAATCTTGCAGCGTTTCCGCCACGATAACGATATCATCTGCAAATCGTAAGTGTGAGAGGTACTCGCCGTTTATATTAATGCCGCGCCCCTTCCAGTCCAGCTTCTTGAATATATCCTCCAATGCATTTGTGAACAATTTGGGGGATATAACGTCCCCTTGTCTCACACCACGATGCAATGGAATAGGTTTAGACTGCTGGTTCTGGACTTGGACGGCCATAGTAGCGGCGTTGTAAAGACCTCTCAACACTTGGATGTATCGCCAATCGACTTGGCATCGCTGCAAAGATTCCAGAACAGACCAGGTTTCGATCGAGTCAAAGGCCTTTTCATAGTCCACAAACGCTAAGCACAGGGGCCGATTATACTCTTCTGTTTTCTGTATAATCTGCCGCACTGTATGGATGTGGTCTATGGTGCCGTATCCCGATCGAAACCCGGCCTGTTCGGGAGGCTGGAACTCGTCGAGTCTTCGCGCAAGACGGTTTGTGATGACTCTCGAAAACAGCTTATAGACGTGGCTCAAGAGTGAAATGGGTCGGTAGTTTTTCAAAAGAGTTTTATCACCCTTTTTGAAAAACAACACGACAACACTCTTACTCCACGCCTCTGGAGTTCTCCCATCAAAAAGAACAGTATTGAAAATGCTCTGGAGCTCCTTCATTACAGGTTTACCACCAGATTTCAGGAGCTCAGTCGTAATACCGTCTTCTCCAGGGGCTTTTCCGTTTTTAAGCTGTTTGAGAGCCATCGCAATTTCGTCCAGGCTGACTTCTGGCAAGTCTTCCGTAAAGTGGCGTGTTAATGTAGCTCGGAACTGCTCATTTTCGGGATCAGGTTGAGATGCATGCGTAGCGTACAGCTGACTATAGAAGCTTTCAATTTCCGAAAGAACCCCCGGGCCGGAAGAAACGACTGCTCCACTTGTAGTGGTCAGCTTCGTCAGATGACTTCTCCCAAGAGATTGAACAAACACTTTGGATCCCCGATTTTGCTCGATCGCTCGTTCTATTGAACGAGTGTTGGAGCATCGGAGATCGTGTCGTACAAGTTTGCCAATTTTCTTGTTTAGAGCATGCCACTCTGACGAAGTGGCTGGTGTGTGTTCACGTCGTTTCTCCATGAGCTTGAGCGTTTCTTCCGAAAACTTCGACTTCCTGTCCCTACGCCGCAATTCGCAAAATCTCACACCTTCCTCCCTGAGGATTCCGACCACATTCTCGAGGGCCTGGTCAATGTCAACGCTATTTGTGGTTTCCACGGCAGCGAATCGGTTCTCCAAGTTAGATTGGAACTTTTCAGATCCCACTATAGTTTGGAGCAGGGTTGGTCGGAGCCTGGATTTCATCAAACGGACACGTTCAAGCTTGAAATCGATATTCAGAGACCCTCGCACGAGTCTGTGATCACTTCCAGTATTAAACCTATTGATCACAGAGACGTCTCTGAATATACGCTTCTTGTCCGTTATGATGAAATCGATCTCGTTTTTAGTCATAGTGTCGGGGCTCTGCCATGTCCACTTCCTTTGGAGCTGTTTCTTGAAAAATGAATTCATCAAGAAAAGCCCCTCCCTTTCGAGGAAGTTGACAAGCATTTGCCCCCTATGATTCCTGCTACCATAACCATGGGATCCTACTACCGATTCGTTGTAGTTCTGTACTCCCACTTTGGCGTTGAAGTCTCCCATGACAACGTTGTAGTGGGCCCTGGTGGTGAAGTGTAAGGCCTTCGATATATCACCAAACACATCTTCCATCTCATCATCCGGGTGCGTCGAGGTCGGTGCGTAAACCTGCACAACCTTGAGGCTATACCTCTCGGTTAGTTTAATTACGAGGTACGCGACCCTGTTCGACACACTTGACACTTCTACAACGTTGTCACAGAGAGCTTTATTCACCAGAAATCCTACGCCACCCTGGGACAGCTGGTCTCCCTCTCGAAAGTATAGAAGGTGGCCTGATTCAAGAGTTACCGTGTCCTCCCCCTCTCTTCGGACTTCGCTTAACCCAAGAACGTGCCACCTTATTTTCTCGAGTTCGACTTCGAGTTGTGCCAGGTGCTCGTCGAGCCGTAACGTGCGTCCGTTGTACGTCGCCAAGGTCAGTTGTTTTCGGCGGCCTTCCGTAACCCGGGGATTCTTCGCACCCCCTGCCCTGCCGTTACCGTGACCGCCGCCTTGATCAGGAATAGCAGGGCGGCCGGGAACTGGGGGCCGTGGTCCACGTTGACTTGCCATTGGTAGGGTTTGCTCTAATTGCCACGCTGAGCAGGCGGTTTGGCAATCGCAGTAGATTCACACCGGTATCGCTGCTGCCCGACACCGGTGGGACCGATATGTGATAGGTCCCAGAAGTCCCTTAGTCGCCTCTAACGACACCCACGGGAAGATATGGGATGGTGCTATTCTTTACGTCCGACGCCATACAGAACGCCTACACCCCTGGGTACAGAACCCTAAAGATACCAAGTTTTTATCGTCCCAAAGTCCGAGGCCGAATCGATACATTAACTACATTCAGATAAACATCATTGATTAGTTAAATAACTAATTAGCTTTATTTTTTTCAAATATCAAATTCAGGACTTCATTATACCACGCGTTTTGTGATAGTATGATAATAATGAGCGATAGTACTAACTAGAATTTTTAATTAATAAACACAAACTTTGATGAGATTGTACTTTCATTAGTATGTTAACACTTCAAGCACACAGTAACAGTACAAAGGTGGACTTAGTGCCATAGGCATTTTCTACCAGTTTTCAATCTTCACAAGCTTATCCCGCGGGTCTGGCGGTGCTTTACGTCGAAATTATCACAAAAACATTTGTTGGAAAGCTTTTACGCCTTGCGACATTGCATACAAACTTTCAAGTCCTTATTTTCTGAAATGACTGAACCGGTTTTAATGAAACTTTATACGCGAAGAACAAAACAACCCAGATGTAACCCAACATGATACAGCTCAAATGTTGAGCATTCCACTAAGTCCTAAGTTACAAACAAAACAGGCAGCATACTATGTATATATGTCGCCGCAAGAGCGTCTATCTGCTAAGACTATTCAATAATCTAATTAAGATTCAACTTTGTCGCCAAAAATACAGTTTATATACGTGTGCTTTTGCCAATCTAATAGGTTCTGTATGGTGTCGGACGTAAAGAATAGCACCATCCCATATCATCCCGTGGGTGTCGTAAGAGGCGACTAAGGGATTTGCCAGAGAATGGGCAGCAGCGTTCTCTGTGCTTTTGTAACAACCGTACTGCGATCGCCAACCCGCTTGCCAAGCGTGGCGATTATGGCAAAACCCCCCCTTCTTGGGGGAGGCCTATGTCCAGCAGTGGACGTCTTCGGGCTGAAATGATGATGACGTGTGCTTTTACTATGGAAAAGAATTCCTACCAGTGATAATCAACTGTTTTTTTTTATATTTTAATTGTTTTCTCACTGTCTTAGTTTCAACTCGAGCGCACATACATCTTCGAACATCTGGCGTCGCTTGTATGTAGCTACCTTGATATTTATATTGAGTGACGTCTTGTTGTTGTATAATAAGTTAAATAGTTTTTTAAATCTTTTTGAGATGTTCTCCGTACCTTTATTTTTTATTGAACTATTCATTGTTTTGAATCCACTACTTTTGGACATTGTTTCCATCGTGTTAAAGAGTAATCGACAAATATGGTATGAGTTTTATTTATATAAATTAAACCAAAGGCAAAGAGATCACGATGTGAACATGCAGCAAAGAATTATCTGTGAGCCTGCTGAGAACTATGCGCAGGTTCTTGATGTGTGAGATGTTATAAAATGTTGTGTTCGTTTTGACTCAAACAGTACAAATATATAGCCTTGGCAAAAAGGCTTCATATGATTCACGTTGCAAACTAAACTGTGACCGCAGACGAGAGAGAAGCGGTCTACAATTCGCTCTGGCGGAACGTCAAGTCGTTGCGGGTAGCCATATTGACTTGGGTAGTTGTCAAGGAAGGTGGCGCGTAACAAGACGTTGACGGGTCGCCGACGTCTGTTTGCTTAATCTAATTTAATCTGGTGCCACATATCTTATGTAATACCGATGCAGCGGGTAAGAGCCTTTTATATATTACTTATTCCATGAATGATTGTTGTGGGTGTTTTTATAAACGATAAACTATATAAAATAATGACGTGTGTTCTCGTCTCGATATCTGAAACTGAATTGACTAGACTGTCTTCTTATTCTTTCCACTTATTTCTCTGTTATAAGTTATGGCTATTAGGTTGTAATGAATTGTATGAGAACCTGCTGATTCCCAAACGGAATATTCAAAAGTGATTCATATTAATTTAAATTATTTTAAAATCTGCTAAATTCGTAATGGTCGATCATTGGCCTGTCATCATCATCTGCAATGGTCTCATAATAGAATTGTGTTATAATGACATTAGTGTATTGCCATTATTATAAATCAATGAGAGGCCATTCGGACACCATTGTAATAGCAAACTTGAAGCCCTGGTTGTGTTTTCATTAACTGTAACGTCTATGTATATGATTATGTGGTTGCTTCTGTCAGTATGTAAGGAAGAAGGGTAGATAGAGAAATTAAAATTTTCGTCAGATATTTGCAATTTGCCGGTCAGTGTCACGATGTATGTTAAACGAAATATGATTCGCGGTTGTTTCAAACATGGTTACAGAGTTAATTTAATCCCATTCAATGACCATTTCATGAAAAAGTAATTCAATGAGATAAAATGAACTTAGAGGGTTGTATCGATGATTTTAATTATTGTATTGATATTTAATCATAATAGTTCTTTAATTTCATACGTGTTACGGTTGTGGATCATATTTTAATCAACATACAACCGGACACGACCTGCAAATTGCAAGAAACGTAAGAAAATATGAATTCCGCAAACTACCCTGGCGCTTTCACCTTAAAGCCCCTTCACACGAGCCTTTGTCAAGCGTAGGTGTTCGATGAAAGTATAATGCGTCGCGCGCCCGCGAGGTTAGCTTAGCGTACTCATGTGCCCCAGCTGAGATGCCGACGCAACGCGTCTCATGCGTCGCGTTGTCGCGGCGTCTGCGCTGAGCATACCTCCGTTCATCGAACACTTACACTGGACAAACGCTATTGTGAAGGGGCTCTTAAGTACGATGTAACTTTAAACTTTATGCTTGTTTATTTTTTTAAATATCCTTTATCTAAAATATTGTAAAACATTTTGAAAAGAGTAACGATGGAGTTTCTCGCCTATTCTTCTCCATACGAAACCACTTTTGCGAATGGGCAATAAATTCAATTTTATTTCCGTATTTTACTTTCAAAAGGACCTTTTAATGTCCTGATCTAAATAAACGGTTTGGCCATGTCTTTGACTTTTTTATTTGCCGACTTTGAAAATCTTTAGGTAGGTAACACATTTTTGTTTGGCACCCCTGGGTACGAACCCTAAAAAGTTTTATAATCCTCCCAAAATCCGAGGCTGATTCGATGCATTAACTACTTTACTATGCAATACATCTATCAGCACAGTGTTTTGAGTGCGTTACATTGAGCTTTACCGTGATTTTTTCAAAAAAAAGTTGTTTCCTAACAATAATTTTTGCGTTTACACCTTGTATTGTTAATGTGATATGCGATATCAAGCTTTAAAACCGGCGCATTGTGAGACGGCCTTGCCCACCGAGGTTTCCGTACAAATTCACTTCTGTTATGCGCGTTATTTTTTTAATGATTTGTTTACAAATGTATGGTTTTCAGATTTTTCTCTGTAAGTACCTGTCGTATAAGAAGATATTACGTAGTTCTAGGTCAACGGAAAGTCCCTTATACATTTTGATTCCCTTGAGAGTGTCGAATGATGCGTTTTTGCTGTATAAACGGCCGTATCTTTTTTACATTAACTTAGAAGTTTGATTTTTTTCACAGCTTGAAGGGACTTCAGATTTGAGTTATGGTTTTTATTTATGTTCAACTCAATACCTTCACGCGCACCTGAAATAAAGGCTCTTGACAGACAGACAGACGGACAACTAAATGATCCTACAAGAGTTCCATTATTTCCTTTGAGGTATGGAACCCTAAAACTAATTCAATTATTTAAAATATGGTACTATTAAGATAAGATAAAGTTCTCTCATTAATTATGTAGCGTTCCATTATAACCACTGTTAGACTGTCTGTTTCACAAACAACACCCGATTACAGTGTTTGGCGGTGCTTTACGTCAACTTGACCACTTGACTTGAACTAAAAGTGTTTATTCCAAAGCTGTGAAGTGACGTTCACCATGTCTGATCATGGTCTCAGCGAAGACCAACGTTCTATTGACATCATTATGCTTGTGATGACGCTGGTAACATTGATATACGGCGCAACATCGTGGTGCGTCCTAAGCAAGTTTCGGAATTACCGTAACTTTGTGTTTCTCAACGCTATCTCGTCCAACTTCTTACTCAATATAGTAAACCATGTTTACAACTATGGAATGTTCCAAATACAATTTAATACATTACATCTACATGTCTATTTTTGTCTAATTGGATACTTTTCACTGGCGAAGACACAGTGGTTGTTAGTTATAAGTCATATGCTTTACGTGGATATTGTGAAGGTTTTTAATGGGAATATCCGAAGGAGATATTTAAAAACCAACCTTTTTGGTTGGGGTGTGCCTTTAATAATATTTACAATAGAAATGTATTTAATTGTCTATAACCCAACGTCGATAAGTGTTATTATTATATTCTTATACATTCACTATGGAATAGAAGTCCTACCAGTGATAATCAATTGTATTTTTTATATTTTAATTGTATTCTCATTATGTCTAAGTTTCAACTCAAGTGCACATACAGCTTCGAACATCTGGGGTCGCTTGTATGTAGCCACCTTGATATTTATATTGAGTGACGTCTTATTGTTGTATAATAAGTTAATTAATTATTTAAAGTTTTTCTTGATGTTCAACGTACCTTCATTTTTTTTCAAATTATTTATTATTTTGAATCCTCTACTATTGGACATTGTATTCATAGTGTTAAAGAGTAATCGACAAATATGGTATGAGTTTTATATAAATAAATTAAACCAAAGGCAAAGAGATCACGATGTGAACATGCAGCGAAGAATTGTCCGTGAGCCTGCTGAGTCCTATGCGCAGGTTCTTGATGTGTGAAATGTTATTAAGTGTTGTGTTCGTTTTGACTTCAACAGTATAAATGTATTACTTATTCTATGAACGATTGTTTTGGGTGTTTTGATAAACGATAATCTGTATCACATAATGACGTGTATGCTCGTCTCTAAATCTGTGACCGAATTGACTAGACTGTCTTCTTATTATTTCTACTTATTTATCTGTTATAAGTAATGGCTATTAGGTTGCAATTAATTGTATGTGAACCTGCTGATTCCCAAAGGGAAATTCCTGATTTGAATTATTTAAAATGTAACATATTTCATGTTTTCTGGCTGTGTTTTCATTAACTTTAACGTGTATATACAAGGTGTTGTTTTGCATCCTCGTCAAAATTCAGGATGTTGTCACAAAAGACATGAATAATCAATATAAATTACGGTACCTAGTAAATTATTAAAAAACACTGCGTTTTTTTTGTTGATTAAATTTGTCAATATTTCAGAATAACCCCCTTAACGTGGTTTAGGGATTTAAAAATTATCGAAAAAACGTTTGAGGTTTTTTGTTTGTGTGTAAGCGACGTTTTAAGGCGGGAATCAGACGGCCCGTGTTCAAAACACAGGTGGTTCACAGTTACCGATTTCAGTAAATAAATAAAAAAAAGAACGTTAACTACTCATTTTATTATTGATTCGGGTCGAGAATCATTAGCATAGTTAGCTCCTAGAATTTGACGAGGTTGCAAAACAACACCTTGTATATGATTCTGTGTTTTCTTCTATCAGTGTGTAAGGAAGAAGGGTAGACCCAGAAATAAAAATTTTCTTTGGTTTTTTGCAATTTGCAGTTGAGTCGGCCGTATCAAACATGGTTACAGATTTCAATCAATCCTATTCAACGACCATTTCATGAAAAGGGGTTGTATTGATGATTTTAATTATTGTATTGATATTTCAGTATAAAAGTTCTGTGACTTCATACGTGTCAAGTAAGTGAGATTAAATAAACTTAGAGGGTTGCATCGATGATTGTAATTATTGTTTTCATATGTAATTATAATAGTTCCGTAACTTCATACATGTTACGGTTGCGAATCATATTTTAATAAACACACAACCGCACTCCGACCTGCAAATTGTAAGAAACGTAAGAAAATTTGAATTTCGCGAGCTACCCTGGCGCTTTCACCTTAAAGCCCCTTCACACGAGCCTTTGTACAGGCAGCGTAGGCGTTCGATGAAAGTATGCGTCGCACATCCGCGAGGTTAGCTCAGCATACTCATGGGCCTTAGCAGAGACGCCGCCTCAACGCGACTCATGCGTCGCGATTTCGCGGCTTCTGCGCTGAGCATACCTACGTTTATCGAACGCTTATGCTGCACAAACGCTATTGTGAAGGGGTTCTTAAGTACGATGTAACTTTAAACTTTATGCTAAAATATTTTAAAACATTCTAAAAGAGTAACGATGGAGTTTCTTGCCTATTCTTCTCCATACGAAACTACTTTTGCGAATGGGCAATAGATTCATTTATATTTACTTTCAAAAGCACCTTTTAATGTCCTTACACATGTCTAAATAAATGGTTAGGCTATGTCTTTGACTTTGTTATTTGACATTGAAAATCTTTCGGTAGGTAACACGTATCTATTTAGCAACCCTGGGTACAGAATCCTAAAAACTCCAAGTTGTGATCGACCCAAAATTCGATGCATCAACTACGTTCAGATAAACATCATTGATTAGTTCAATAACTAATTAGCTTTATTTTTTACAAAAATATCTTATTTAGGTCTTTATTATATTACTTTTTGTGATAATATCATAATAATGAGCGAGAGTACTAGAATGTTTAATTAATAAATACAAATTTTCATGACATTGTACTTTCATTAGTATGGTAACGTTTAATTGGAACTATTGTAAGATTAACTGATTCACAAAGCAACATATTTCCGCTGGTCCACGTTAAAGTGAATGCTGATTGTAATCGGCTACTGTCAGAAATCGACAATGGAGTAGGACTAACAAGCTGCATTTTAATGTTGACAAGTGTTATCTAATGAGCTACACTCGCGCGCGTGCTCCTTTACAGCATCAGTACGACATGGACAGCGTAGTCATACCGCGTGTTAGGCATGTTCGAGATCTGGGCGTGCAGGTGGTGTGTGAGCTGACGTTCCGCAAACACATAATGGAGATGTGCGGTAGGGTTTTCAAAAATCTTGGTTTCATCAAAAGACAGTCTAAGGGTTTTACTGATACTGCAGCTGTTAAGGTTTTATATAAAGCACTTGTGAGAAGTCACCTAGAAACAAGTGCATTCATTTGGAATCCACATGAAACAAAATACAGGCTCATGTTGCCAAAATGCAGAATAAATTTTGTAGATTTCTGTATCTTAAACAGTACGGAGTTTATCCCTTTTATCCTCTGATGTATCCAAGTATGTTCGTCCTGGGCATGGTAAGATACACCAAGCTGGCAGTAAGAAGAGACATGGCGTTGGTCAAGTACGTGGCTCGCGTACTGATAGGGTTGCTGCACCACCCCGAGGTGGCCCAAGGCTGGCAGCGTTGCGGCTGTGCGCGCCGGATGGGTGCTGCTAGAAGCGCCAGAGGTTAGGACTAACCAACTCATGTTTACCCCTATGTCGCGAGCCGCACGTATTATTAATATTATAACGGTATCGGAAGATATATTTGGGCAAATCCTGCCGAGATTTATTCAAACGGCACAAATGTTAATTAAAAGAGGTGTCCAACTATAAACGTCGTGTTCAATTTATAAGATATCAATATTTAGACTAGGTGTAATGCTAAATTGCCAAAACATCCATCTACGCCAAAATAAAAAACGAATATTTTCAGAGCGTTTTTTACATAGGTACTCTATGTAAAAAACGCTGGAACTCATCAACATCTAATTTAGCCTTTTTCCAAATATTATGGGGCCGGCTTTCAAAAAAATGCTGCAACTATGTATGAATATATTTTGTAAACTACATTAACAATTTTGACGGCACTTGACACGGTTGGCGCAGTGGTTAAGCGATCGACCGTTGCGCTGCTTGTCGCGGGTTCGATCCCCGCACGGAATAAATATTTGTATGGCCTACAGATAGTTCTTCCGGGTCTGGCTGTTTGTGTATGTAAGTTTAAATGTTTGTAAACGCACCCACGATACAGGTCCTCAATGACCTCCTAGGCCAGGACATCCCGGTCGCAGCCGTCCACCGCCTTCATAAGGCGAGAGGCGGAGACCATTACGATATGGTCTCCGCCTCGTATGTACTGGTCATCTGTGACCCAGTAGAAGGTCACCACCCGATCTTTAAAGTGAAGTCGGTTTGCTCCCTGACAGGCATCTCAATAGAGAAGCCCTACCGCTCAAGCGTAGTCGGACAGTGTCACCGCTGCCAGATGTACGGTCACAGCCAAGCCAACTGCCATGCGCCGCACAGATGCGTAAAGTGTCTAGGCGACCATGGCACGGCAGACTGCCCCCGTCCCAAAGACAAGTCGCTTTGCACGGAACCACCGAGCTGTGTGCTTTGCGGCCAGTCGGGCCACACGGCCAACTACCGCGGCTGCTCAAAAGCCCCCAAAGGCTCCTCCTCTAACCTGGTGAAGCGTGCAAGCGCCCGCCAACAAAGAGAAAGCCCATCGGTGAGGCTACCCTCTGCCCAGATGCCGGAGATACTCAGCCCTCAGAGGCACCAGAAAGCCTTCCCGGCTCTCAGTAAAGCAAAGTCCAACCCCATCCCCGGGCTATTAGATGCCCCTGTCCCCACTCCCGCGGCCCAAGTGAGCGCACCGGCGCCCGCTCGTCCCACGCCACCCGGCCCCGCGGCCGTGGACCCCTCTCACAACGTAATTTTAGAGTCGCTAGCAGAGTTAGTCACCCCTGAAGTAGACCGCATGGCGGCTGATCTCAGGGCGGCTAACACTGGTGGCGATAAACTTAAAATTATCCTCAAGTCCCTACTCAAGTTAGGCGACCTCCTCCGCAACCTTAACCTCGACTAACTCCAATGGATAATACGAGATTAAGGCGCTCTTCTAGGCAACTTTCATGCTTTTGAGGGGGTGAAGCAGATGAAGAGGAGGGTCGAGTAGTCCCTTTAGTCCCGCCTACTGCGGGGTGCCCCGCTTGAATCACGTCGATGTGCGACGTCAATAAATGTATAGAAGCTTAATTTCGAAACTCAATATAAAAGTACGAATAGCCCAGCGCGCCGCTAGCCTACTTCGCACATTGCTTCCGCGGTGATCTCTAGGTTCGAACCTCAATACACGCAATTCTTTTTTATCTTCTTTTTTTAATATAATGTATGTACCTACATTTCAATATCGCATTTTTTTTTTAAATATGTTTATATTTATGTTTTCTTATTTTTTCCTAA
Source organism: Cerastis rubricosa (assembly GCA_949152445.1). Classification (NCBI taxonomy): domain Eukaryota; kingdom Metazoa; phylum Arthropoda; class Insecta; order Lepidoptera; family Noctuidae; genus Cerastis; species Cerastis rubricosa. The sequence continues at coordinate 12,000,390 of OX424547.1, forward strand.
TAAATTATAACAACAATCAACTGATTGTTATTTTGGATTGTTTGGTTGTTTGGATTGTTATTTTATAGAAAAGGTTATCGAATAGATTCGTCAAACGAATAATAAATAATTCAAAGCAACCTCATGGACAACCAAGGGCATTAAAGTCGGCAGTAAGAGGTTGACGAATCTCCGACTTGCCGACGACATGGTCCTTTTTGCCCAGACAGCCCTGGAACTACAGACTATGCTCCAAAAACTGCACGCGTAGCATGACGGCCGTAGAAACGGGCTATGTCGACGGAAAAATCGACAAAGTGCCACATTGACATTGTCTATCTGTCATTATGTCGATTATTCCGTAGACAAAACTCGTTTCTACAGGGGTCTTGCTACGCGTGCAGTTTTATTTTTTAATAAAGAAGTAAATTTAAAATTTATTGTTCGATTAAATTTGGAATTTGACAACAGCACGTGGTGCCATCTATTGTGATAAGAAAGTTATTGTTGTTTTCCTTCGGATCAGTACTTTTTGTCGGAATGAAAGGTATCCTAAGGCCGTTTGTGTACACCTTACAACGTACATGCAGAATTTGAGGATGATCACTTCATTGGTTTAGGCGTGAAGAGGTAACAAACAAATTTTTAATATAATAACTTTCGCATTAATTATATAACTAGCTGTCCCGCGCAACTTCGTCTGCGTCACATTTTCCTCGTTTTCGCAACATTTTAAATTGCTGCTCCGCTCCTATTGGTTGTAGCGTGATTATGTATAGCCTATGTCCTTCCTCAGGTTGAAATCTATCTTCTTGCCAAATTGCATTAAGATCCGATCAGCCGTCTAGTCGTGAAAACGTAACAAACAAACAAACATACAAACAAACAGAGTGACTTTCGCATTTATAATATAAGTATAGATAACTAACTGAGCGCGACTTCGTTCGCGTGGACTTTTTTTATGTGTATAAATAAAATAGATTTTGGACGATTCTCAGACCTACCCGATATGCACACAATTTCATACAAATCGGTTCAGCCGTTTCGGAGGAGTATGGTAACTAACACTGTGACACGCGAATTTTATATATAAGATATAAGTATAATATATAAATATATATTTAAAGAAATATTTATAGAAATAAATATATAGAATTAGGCTCAGGATAGAGAAATTAACTTGTAGCGGTTCGATATTAGTTCAATGCTAGCTCAGTGGATAAGACCGTGCGCCTCACATACGAGGAGTTGAAAGAATAATCACAGGAAAGAGACAGACGGAAAGTAGTCGCCGTCAAGAATTGGCAAGTTCCGAAAGACTGGACACAGGTCAGAGTATTTTTGGGTTTTTGCTCCTACTATCGACGGTTCGCAAAGAATTTTGCTGACATTGCGAAACCTCTACACAAACTCACTGAGGAAAAGCGACAATTCTGTTGGGACAAGAGCTGCGACGTCGCATTTCAAGAATTAAAGAAACGTCTGTGCAAAACACCTATTTTTAAACAAACCAAACCGGAAAGAAATCATTGCGTTACTCGACGGGCTACTGCCGTTGTAAAGACATTGCAGCATTTCAGTAAATAAACTCTTTTGCAAAAAAAAACGGGCACCATAGATTTTTTTCTCTATTTCAATGAAGAAGAGCAAGAAAGAGGTTTTATTCATTTGACAATGTATTGGCATGTCATTTGAAGCATCCAAGAAATGAGCAAAATAAAAATAAATATATAAAAATATTGATTATTGTAAAATTGCTTTACTAATGGCGCTAAATGCTGAAACGATATTTTTACTGATTACTAAAATTTTAAAACTCTTTGGAAATTTTCTGCAAATTAAACAATTTAATTTTTCTTTTTACATTAAATACCAGTTTTTGATATGAGTTAAAAGCGATAAGGGCCGGTAAAATTATAGCCCTACTTGAAGAAGGTCGTTCGCAAACTTACGTGTCTCAGCGGCTAAATGTGAGTCGTTCAACTGTCCAGAGGACTTGGCAACGGTATCAAGAGACCGCTTCGGTCAAAAGAAGATCTGGTTCGGGAAGAAAACGATGCACAGAACCAAGAGACCGCTTTTTGGTGAGTCAGGCGTTGCGGAATCGTAAAGCATCAAGTGTGGACCTGAAAAAGAGCCTTGAAGAAGAGGAGTAGAAGTTAGCTTGTGGACGTTCAGGAGGAGGCTTTGGCTGCCAATATCAGGAGTTACCGCCCGGCGCGGGGTCCTAATTTACTCCGTAAGCACCGTGTTGCTCGACTTTAGTTTACTGGAAACTGCTTCATGGACTCTGAAGGACTGGAATAAAGTATTGTTTTCTGATGAAGCTAGAATCTCTTTGTGCGGAGAGGACCGACGCCGACGAGTGCTACGAAGACCACGGGAACGCTATGCGGAAGTGTGTTTCGAAAAAATCACTCCTTATGGCTGAAGCTCCGTTTTGTTTTGGGCAACAATTAATTCGACGCAGCGTACGGAGTTAGTTTTCATAGAAAATGGAACATTAAAAGCACATCGGTACATAATGGAATTCCTAATTCCATATGCACAACCTGCATTGACTGTACTTGGGGAAGATTCCATTTTTATGGACGACAATGCTCGCCCACACCGTTCTGGCGACGTGGAAGCGTACATGCAAGAAGTTGGGATCCGTCGTTTAGATTGGTCAGATCGAACTCCTGACCTCAATCCAATTGAGCATGTCTGGGATGTTCTAAAGAGACGGGTAAGATGTATGCAACCTGCTCCACAAAACATCAGGGAGCTAAAACGAGTCATTGCAGAAGAGTGGGAACGTATTCCTCAAAACGTTATTAAAAACATCGTGGAAAGCATACCCAGAAGGATTCAAGTTGTGATTTTGGCAAGAGGAGGTCACACTCGTTATTAGGTTTTTACATTTGTAACTTTATTTAATCAAAAAAGTAAAAAAATCTTCTTGTCTTTATGTCTTTACCACTTCTTTTTGTTTGGCCGTGTACATCGGTTTTAAAGAATTGATCGACTTTAAAAAAAAAATATTGCCGAAGTTCACTTCACGCGTATTAATTTACACGATTATAAGTATACAGAGTACGTCAAATAATTAAATTTCATGGCAAGAGAACGATGATAACTCAAATCGTCCTTAGAACGTAATTTCCTTAGGTGCCCGTTTTTTTTTGCAAAAGAGTGTATTTGCTGGGACGAAAGTTCCAGCTGCGAACTGACCATGCTGCATTGAAGTGGCTATTACAGTTCAAAAATCCGGAGGGACAAGTAGCGACATGGATTGTGATGATGGTGGATTGAAATACTGCAAGAGTTCGACTGCATAACAGAACATCGCATTGGGAGAACTCACGGTAACGCAGACGCCTTGTCAAGAAGACCTTGTCCTGAAGATTTTAAGCACTGTGCCAGGCAAGAGACTAAGGAGGTAGCAACCGTGAGGGTGCTTAGAACGAATCTCAGTGATGAATGGAAGGAAACCCTACAGCAGGCTCAGCAAAATGACTCAGAGATCAAACCGATCTTCGAGTAGATCAAAGCTGGTGCTCCTAAACCCAAGTGGAGTGATGTGGCAGCGATGAGTTCCATAACGAAGAGTTATTGGGCCCAATGGAACAGCTTGGTTATCCAGGATAGAGTCTTGTGCCGTGAATGGGAAAACGCTCGAGGGGACAGGTGTCATCTACAAATAGTTGTCCCTAAAGCCAAAGTACCGGATGTTCTACGGCTCTACCATGATGTATGTTCAGGAGGACATATGGGGGTAAAAAGGACTCTAATGAAGATCCGAGAGCGATTTTACTGGATCCACTGTCGAGAAGATGTGGAGGACTGTTGTCGTAAATGTATCACTTGTGCAGCTGTGAAAAGACCCCAAACACGCAGCAGAGGTGCATTAAAAGTGTACAAAGTTGGAGCCTCCTGGGAATGGTGAGCCATTCTCAGAGAGTGAAAGTGGGAACAAGTACTTAATGGTTGTCATGGATTATTTCACAAAGTGGCCAGAAGTGTTCGCCATTCCTAACCAAGAAGCTACAACTGTTGCAGATAAATTGGTTCAGGAAGTTTGGAGTACCCTTAGAAATTCACAGTGATCAAGGAAGGAATTTTGAATCACAAGTATTTCAGGAGACTTGCCGAATGATGGGTACCCACAAAACAAGAACCACTTCTTACCACCCACAATCTGATGGAATGGTGGGACGCTTTAACCAAACGTTGTAGAGAAATCTGGCAAAAGTCGTAGCAAGCAGGCAAAAGGATTGGGACAAGCACATACAGCCGTTTCTTCTGTCCTACCGTAGTGCAGTCCACGAAAGTACGACTGTGACACCAGCCTTCGCGAACTTTGGAAGGGAATTACGGTTGCCTGCAGATTCAATCACTGGAACTGCCCCTGATGCACCACGCAATGTTACAGATTATGCAAATGACTTGCATAACAAGTTGAACGATGTCTATGAGCATATCAGACAATCCGGCCAACAGATGTCTGAGAAGATGAAGACCCGTTATGACCAGAAGACGAACAGGAGAGGTTTCGACGAGAATTCACTGGTGTGGTTGCATAACCCAGTGCGTAGCAAAGGGAAGTCTCCGAAATTGCAAGCAAAATGGGATGGACCATACCGAGTCGTGACCAGGATTGTCCAGGGTCAACGATGTCACCTACCGAATACAGAAGGGTCCACGAGGTGCGCCTAAGATCGTACATGTAGATCGATTAGCGCGATACTACGGGACTAACGATGCTCGGGACGAGCATGTCTAAGGAGGGGCAGTGTTACGTTGCCTGCTTTACGAGAACATTCTAGGATTACGTTCGAGTCTAGAATGATCCAGTATGTCTAGAAGATTCGAGAATAATCCTAGAATGTTCCACAATGGAAATGTCTAGAAACTTTGAGAAAGTTCTGGACCTTTCTAGAACTTTCTAGAAGGATTGGTTCCACTATAAAGCTATCTGGAAGGTTCAAGAAGGTTGTAGAACTTTCTCGAAGGATGGGTTTCCCCTAAGGAACTACCTAGAGATTCACGGAAGTTGTGGAAGTTTCTCGAACATGAGTCGGCCATATAAATAGATGGGGAGCGACGGGTGCGGAAGTGAGTTAGTCATGCATTCTAACTCACGCGACGAAGGAGCGGCAGGCCAGCTATTCGTTCGCTTACATGGGCGGCGTTACACAGTACATTGCCGCTCAAATTCAAACACTATGGCCCCTAGTCTGGAGCGCGATCGGCTAGCTCTGAGAGCGTCTGCAGACGGGGGCCAGCATCCTTAGCGGTAGGATGCGCCAACAAAGTCACCTCCGTCGCAGGTCGTCATCCGCTGGGCCTCCTCCGGGCAACCGGAGGTCTCACCTGGCGGTGACAGACCGCCGAGGTGGCGCAAAGAAAACGGCGCTCGCTACGGTAACGTTTCACCGTAGCTAAGCGAGCAGCGCCCAGCGCCGCTGACGACTCCTACCGGACAAAATGACAATTACACACTGGCGAGTGGCACTTTACACGCGCTCGCCCCCTCCGAGCCTATACAGGCACATGTGATGATACCGCGGGGCAAGGGTAGAACCCACATCCCGCCAGCCTCGCCCCTCTACGGGGGCATAGCGATTTCTCGCGAGTGAGTTAGTCTGATTTTGGCTACGGAACGAAGTGATCTAAGTGAACTACTAATGCGATATATAAGTGATTAGTGATCAGTTGTGTATTTGTGATTGAGTTATAAGTGTTGTTTAGTGTTAAATAAAGATTTTTAGTGTTTAATTGGTAGTGTGATAATTAATCCTATACCCAGCTTGTAACAGTATGTAAGAAAATACATATTTATAAATAAAAACATTTAAAAATAGTAGCATACCGGCATCGAGAACCGTGCCCGAACTACCGGGTTTTTCAAAGAGGAACCTCCTAACAAAACGCGCCTTGTCCAGAATTACTGCTTTTTGAATCAAGCCCTTGATCCAGCTGCGAAACGAAAGACTCCTCAGATGTTGGTCGAGGTTTCTAAGCCAGTTAGCAGTACGCGGACCTTCCTATCACGAAACTTGTTTCCGCCTGACAAAAAACTGCTTAGCATCTTATTCAGGCGGCCAAAGGAGCGTACCCTCAACGATTGTTTCATGTCAGCAGTATTGATGCCTAATGCTTCCGACATTCCCAAATACTTGTAGGTTTCTGTTGAGAAGAGGAATCGGATCGGAGATTCTGGAATCCCATGGATTCCATAATCTCGCTTCACATGCATGACTGCGCATTTGTCAACAAGTTTCTGTAACCATCAGTAGCTTCATCAGTTGCAAATTGTTGGGGGCAAAGAGTTTCATATCAATCATTTACATGGTTGGAAGGCAAGGTATGACCACCTCTCCTCAACCGAAAGCCCACACCTGAACCCCTCAGTAGCATGCTAAGAGGGTTTAAGGCTAGGCAAAACCACAGGATCCCCCTGTGGTCTTGCCTAGCACTGGGTGATTTAGCTCAGACTATCACCCTATCTACAATAAACTTTAAAAGGTCTAAAGATAGCCACTCAGAAACTGTATCATAAATGGCTTTTAAGTGTCTTCGCAGTCTTGATATAACTAAAAGTTTTTCCGAATTATACATAGAGCTGAGCTAGTGTTTGTGAGGGAATCCCCGAAAAAGACAGCTGTGCTAGCTACATATTATTATTTTTCTTAATGTTTGTATTTTGTTCTTGAAGTTGTGAGGACCTCCTCTGCCCTCTCCCCCCCCCCTTCTGCTAGGTTACTGTACAGACGGGTGCGTGGATAGACGAATGAAAGGGTGAACATACGGACGGGGCGGATGGAGATATGCCTGAAGAGGTGAACGAACAGTAAGAATACACTAAATTAAAACAATCTAAGTCTAAATAAATTTTATTTCTTTTGATGATTTTAGCAAATTCTAAATATATAAATTCTACACGACACAATTCTTCAAAATGTTGTCTTCTAACATGAGACGTTTTCATATATGGTATCACTCGCGCTTTTTAGTTGACTTATTTACATAAGATAAATCACTTTTAATTTGTTTATGGTTCCTCTACATTTTATTCTTGACAATTTACAAAATAGATGAAGTTGGCGCTTACGAAATTTTTCGATATTTTTATCATTGGTGTCATTTTTGTAGTTTTAAGGGTCGCTGATAACGAAGATTTGGTAAAAAAAAAACTTCAAGATGTCGCTGATGAAATTTTCAGTTTTTTCGTCATGGGGGTCATTTTCTTGGTTTTCGGGATCGCTGAAAACGGGAATGACGAATAAACAAAATTACATTATTTAATTTTTCGGATTCCCTTTGCATAACTTTGACTCTTCGCCACTGATGATCACTGATTTTTAGGGTTCCGTAGCCGAATGGCAAAAAACGGAACCCTTATAGATTCGTCATGTCTGTCTGTCTGTCTGTCTGTCTGTCTGTCTGTCTGTCTGTCTGTCCGTCTGTATGTCACAGCCACTTATTTACGAAACTATAAGAACTATACTGTTGAAACTTGGTAAGTAGATGTATTCTGTAAACCGCATTAGGATTTTTACACAAAAATAGAAAAAAAACAATAAATTAAGGGGGTCCCCATACTTAGAACTGACAACCAAAAAATTTTTTTTCATCAAACACATACGTGTGGGGTATCTATGGATAGGTCTTTAAAAATGATATTGATGTTTCTAATATCATTTTTTTCTAAACTGAATAGTTTGCGCTAGAGCCACTTCCAAAGTGGTAAAATGTGTGTCCCCCCCCCTCTAATTTCTAAAGTAAGAGGAGGAAAATTCTAAAAATATTCAGGATTGTAGAACGTAAAAAAAACTATCAACGAAAATTGGTTTCAATAAGATATGATGTTTAGTTTTTGAGATATGGGACTTTTTCATCAAACTGCAGCAGTAACTTTGTTTTTCATAAACATACTATGAAAAACAAATTTAGTTTTGCGGTTGTGTGGAAGTTTACTAACTAATACTACTAACTAATGAATGACAGTTCAAAATATTGTTATTATATTGTTTGGAGCTATGGAACCCTGTGTGCGAGTAAGACTCGCACTTGGCCGGTTTTTTTTATTTACACATTTTATGACTAAAATCGAACAAAAATGTACACGAACGAAAAACTAATCATAAAATAAAATATAATAAACAGCTTTCAACAACAAACAGATCGAAATTTAATTGAAAAAATTTGAGCGGCGAGCGGAAAAAAGTGACATACATCCATCTAGCAGCGCGCCTCAGCGGTCACTGTCACTCTGCGTAGAAATAAAAGAGATGCGACAAGACGCCGCGAATGGCGTGATGTGACGTTCGACTTGTTCGAATAATTATCATTAAAAACATGAATCCTTACAAATATAGTAAATAAAACGAAAAAGAAAAGCGACAGTTCCCTTTATTATTTTATATTACATCACTGTTATGAATTTAGTCAAGATTAGTTGAGCAGTAATACAGTTACACTTGCTTGAAAATCAGAACTTCTCGATTTTTTTTTATCGGGATTTTTTTCCAAAAACGTGTTTTGGGCCCGAAGGTTCCCTCATAAATATGGTCAAGAGTAACATATATTTTTTTTTTGTTGCTCTAAAATGTATACATTTGGCTAAAAAACTGTTCAAAGTTGCCTGTTTTGACGAGGTATAGCGTCTTAACGTGCACCAAACCCCGATCCCTAAAATTAGGGTACTTTAATGCCAATGGAGAGCAGCGGTGGCCCAGTGGTGGCAGCCCCGACTTACGAATAGTAAGCCGTGGGTTCGAACCCAGGCAGGCGCATTACTTTGTGTAATTTATTTCATCACCACTGCCCTCAAAAACAGTGAAGGAAAACATCGTGAGGAAACCGGCATGTCCTAGAACTAACAATTCGAATATATGTGACATCTACCAACCCGCACTGGGCCCGCGTGGTGGATTACAGCCCACTCCCTCTCATAGAGAGGAGGCCTGTGTCCCAGCAGTGGGAACATTATAGGCTGATGATGATGATGAATGCCAATGGCATTAGAGGCCAGCGTGATGAGATCGCCACCTTCCTCCGCGACCATCAAATTGATATCCTCCTCGTACAGGAGACCTTCCTCAAGCCCAGTCACCGCGATCCGAGAATTGCCAACTATCGCATAGTTCGCAACGATCGGTCACGTTGCCACAAGGGCGGGACTCTAATCTATTATAGGAAAGAACTGCATTGCATCCCCTTAGATCCCCCTCCCATGGAGTCTCTACTCGAGACCTCAGTGTGTCGACTAGGCATGACCGGCCATCGACCGATCACTATCGCCTCTGCGTACATCCCTCCCGGCGGCACGTGCGAGGAGCACACTTTGTTCACCAAAGACCTTGCCGTCCTTTTCGGCTTGAGCGACTCCGTTATCATAGCGGGCGACCTCAACGCCAAACACCCCGCCTGGAACAGCACGACGACCTCTGCCAGAGGACGTCACTTGTATAACCTGGGCGAGTCTCTCAACTTCGATCTCATCGCTCCTATGGAGCACACCCACTATCCCCACGACCCCGACCAACGTTCGGACGTTCTCGACATAGCGCTACTCAAGAATGTCAACCTTAAGTTGCATTCCATCGAGACTTTACATGAGCTTAACTCAGATCATCGACCAGTGCTCATGCACTTAGTTCCTCGCTCGGGTCCTTCTGACCCCAGCCAGCCCCCGCCGACCCAAGTGATAACCAACTGGAGGAAAGTCAGCGAAAAGCTAAAATCCACCACGTCGCCTCACCTAGAGGTCATCCCCGACCACATAGTCTCAGTCGCAGACACGACGGCCGCCATCAACTCGTTTACAGAACACGTGCAATCCGTACTGAAGGACTGCTCACGGGAAGTCCCAGCAATGAGCGATCAACGCTGGATACTACCCGCTGACGTACGTGAACTGATAACCGAAAAGAACGCGGCCATCCATGCCTACAGCAGCTTTCCCTGCGAGGCAAACAAAGCCCACATGCGTAATTTACAGCGTGCTGTATAGGATCGCACCAGTGAGTTTCGTAATAATCAATGGGAAAAAACGCTAAGCGAACTCGAGCCTACCCACCTAGCCTTCTGGCAGCTGCAACGCAAGATGCGCTCCACCGAAGAGGCTTCGATGCCTCCCCTCACCCGACCCGATAAGAGCGTCGCATTCGACGACTCTGAGAAGGCCGACTGCCTAGCCGACAGCCTGGAGTCCCAGTGCTCCCCCAGCTCGCAACCAGTAGACAAGCGACATCTCGATGAGGTGAACGCATTCGTCGAACGTAGAGCCGCCCTGCCCCCCGAAGAAGACCCTGATGATCCTCTGCCTCCGGTCACAGTTGACGAAGTGCAAGACATCATTAGCAAACTTCAACCGCGGAAAGCACCCGGCTCCGACGGAATCACCAATAAGGTGTTCAAACTCCTCCCCGCTCAGCTCGTCGTGTTAATGGCGGCCATCTTCAATGGCGCCCTGAGCAACAACGCGTTTCCCCAAATATGGAAAGAGGCCACGGTCATCGGTTTCGCCAAGCCAGGCAAACCCAAGTCTGAGCCTTCGAGCTACAGACCTATCAGTCTCCTGAATGCACTCGGTAAAATCTACGAGAGACTTATGTATAAGCGACTCAAAGACTTCGCCGAGGCTAAGAGTCTCATCCCCAACGAACAGTTCGGCTTCAGGACCGGACACTCTTGCATTCAACAGGCCCACCGCATCGTAGAACACTTGAGCGCTGGCTTCCAGCGTGGAGCGATGACGGGTGTGTTGTTTTTCGACATAGCAAAGGCATTCGACAAAGTCTGGCACAACGGCTTATTATATAAGCTGTACAAACTGGGAGTGCCGGACCGTCTCGTGCTCATCTTACGAGACTTTTTGTCGGATCGCACCTTTCGCTATCGCATCGGGAAGGCACTGTCTTCCCCCCACCCCATTAGAGCCGGAGTCCCTCAGGGCTCCCCGCTCTCTCCCCTTATCTTTACTCTGTTCACCAGTGACATCCCCAAGAGCAAGAAGGCACAGCTAGCCCTGTTCGCGGACGACACGGCCATCTATTACACTGGCTATAGTCACGACGCTATTTACAGCACCCTCCAAACCTCAGCCAACGTCCTAGGCGCTTGGTTCCGGAAATGGAGAATCGAGGTGAACCCCGACAAGAGTCAGGCAGTTCTTTTCTTTAAACCGCGTAAAAATAAGCCACCCGCGCTCAGCCCGATCACTATGTACGGTAAGCCTATCCCTTGGGAGAAGCAAGCCAAGTACTTAGGAGTCTTACTTGGCAACCACCTGTCTTTCGCGGCGCACATCAAAGCAGCTCGCGACCGAGCTGCCTTTGCTATGGGTAGGCTTCATTTCATGATCTCGGCAAAAAGCAAATTGTCACTCAAGTGCAAGTTGCGCCTTTATACCGCGGTGATCCGCCCCATTATGACGTACGCTTGCGTCGTGTACGCTCACACCAAGCCTAAGTACATCCATAGGATGCAAACCTTGCAGAACCGGTTCTTACGTAGAGTCACGGGAGCCCCTTTTTATGTCCGTAACGACCGTCTATACGTAGACCTTAGAATGCCCACCGTTCTTCAGTTTAGTAACGTCTTTCGAAGCGTTTCTTCGATAACGCCAGTAAACACCGTAATCCCCTGATCGCAGCGGCCGCCCGTTACGAACCCTTGCGCATTAGTACAGTACGCCGTCCTCGGCAAACCCTCGTCACTCCCGATGATGCTATCACCCTCCTCCAGGAGAGTAGCAAAGAGACTAGCACTCTTAAAAAGTACAGACACAAACCGCCGTCTTTCCGACCTCGCCGTCGAGGTCCGTCGCAACGTCCCGGTCCATGCCCTCCCCGACCCTCGCTCGAGCCAGCCCGCGATGCTGTGCCAGTAGTTTTAAATCAGCCCCTAAATAATGATATCATTCAGATCCAGCCTGTCCCCATGCAGTCCTCCCCCAGCGACGCCCTGAGCCGAGGCTCGTAAATAAAAACTTGTTTTTCACTGCGGCGTTAAGACTCTCGACCCAGCCGCATTCATTTAGAGACCGTGTCAAGAGTTGCGCTACATATACACTTTCCGTATAACATTAAAATTCGCGTTTGGAAATGCGAATGACAAACGAACACCGGTGAAATGTCCGCGGTAGCCATGGCTACCCCGCTCACATACCCGCGCTCACTCGGAAGTTTTTGCAGCGCAAGCCCCCCCCCCGCCACTTCCCATTTAAAGCTTATTTTCTCATGAACTACTACAGCTACACCAAAATAAAAAATACGTGTGTATAGCTGAAACTATACAAAATATAACTACGTTAAAACTAATTACGACAACTAGATTTAAGTATTTCGAAAAAAATGTGAACTTGAAAATATGCGTTGAATTTCAGTTTCTCCAATAAGAATGACAAGATTTTCCAATAAGAATTGTAGTTCGTATCAATAAAACCTATTTATAATGAAACTAGACTATATAAGCTTTGTTTTAATACCCATGTGTCCTTACTTTGGCACTTTCTTAGTAGCCAAATTAACCAAACCAATCAACCCCTGCCCTGATCGATTCGATCTCTACTGATTTTGTCGTGTTTTTGTAAAAAAAACGCGAAGATTTCGTTTTTTTTTTACTGTTTTATATTGCGGAGACACTAATAATTACTTAATTGAATTAATTTTTATAAAACGAGCACTTTTTTAACTATTTTTGCAATAATTTCTAAGATATAATGATCGAGGCCCATAATTGCGCCCGGGACGTTATACTTAATATTTGAGGCCCGAACGTGATATTCTTAGATATTCGTAAAGCTTGATTGAAGTTTATTTTGATATAAAACACTAAACACATCGGGTTATAAATAAAATAGTATTCACGTTTAAAAACCAGGGAACAATTTGGCACCTGACGTTTAAAACTTTTTTGACATTTATTTTTGCACGGCTGAGATTCTCGTTCTTTTTGCATTCGACGTGGAATTTAATACAGATAATATAGAGGGCAATGTTATACAGACTGCTATAGAGGAAACATTTGTAAGTGCGTTTTTTTCGGAACTAATTTTTTTGGCTACTATAGCGTGGACATTTGACTGTATTTTGTTTTGGGGTACCATAGTAGCGTCGACATTTCAACGGCGCACAAACAAAACAAAAGGCGCTCTGGCGCATGGTGACAGGGATGTTCGCTACGGCGACAGTGCACCGCAACATTTACGATCCACGACATTAAACAAAAAAGGTATTATTTTTTGACGTTTTTGAATTCAAATATTTCGGAAAGGGTATCACTTACGAGATTCGTCACTAAATACTTTTGGTTTGTTATCACATACCCTGTCGATTGACATATATTATGTTTTATCGCTGGCCGCCAAGGCTAGTTTAATTCTTTTGGCAACGGAGCTTTGGAAAGTATTTTTTGGTCAAACAAATCTTGGATAAATAGCTAAGTTAAATAAGTTATATGTATTTTTTACACAGTGAAATAATTAACTTGGGTCTTTTGTTGTAACTATGAAATTCAATACCCCAGTAGATATTAGAGCTATGCTTTATACTTAATACTATGATAATTTATTTGGAAATAATGAGACCGGCAACTCATTACTGTACTTTTTAGGGTTCCGTTGCCAAAATGGCAAAAAAGGAATCCATATAGATTCGTTTAGTCCGTCTTTTCTGCCTGTCTGTCTGTCTATCTGTCTGTTTTTATGGGGCCAGTCTGCCACACTATTCCCAAACCAATGAAATGAGAAGTAAAATAAAATTTCAACGAAACTTTTTTATACGATTTGTGTTTTAGTTTTTGAGACATGGTACTTTTTCATCAAACTGCAGCAATATTTTCCATTAAAATACCATAAAAAGAAAAACAAATATTTACTTTTGCTGTTGAGTGTAAATTTACATAATTATCAATCAATCAATCATTTTATTATCAGGCAACTACCGCCCATACATAAAATACACAAAATAATCTTTTACAATAAAAATAAACTAATACATATTAAAAAAAAAAACCTTAAACTATAACTAAACACGTAATGTTGACGGCGTCGTGTTCCGCTGCGTGGTGTCGCGTAACCGTCCTCGGAAACGTCGAAATACGACACCTTTCGGCCAAAAGTCCTCTCTCACGCAGGTCTGTAGATGGTGGGTTGGAACGCGATTCAAACCTTTCTACCCGCAAAGTCCAGTTGGTCTTCACTTTCACGTACTGCACGACATCCTCAATCGTCGTGGAGTGATGCAGACGCGAAATGTACAGCTGCGTCGTAGGCACAGCAGGACGCAGCAGCATGTATTATGTTGTTATTATATTGTTTGGTGCTACGGAACCGTGTGCGAGTAAGACTCGCACTTGGCCGGTTTTTGTGATAGTTAGCGATAACAAGCTTTAAAAAATAATTAATTGAGTGGTAAGTGTGGTATTATAAAGATAAAGTCATTTCATTAGTTATGTAGCGTTGCATTAAAACCACTGTTAGACTGTCTGTTTCATAAGCAACACCAGTTTACAGTGTTTGGCGGTGCTTTACGTCGACTTGACCACTTGACTTGAACTAAAAGTGTATATACCAAAGCTCTGAATTGAAGTTCACCATGTTTGATCATGGTCTCAGAAATGACCAACGTTGCACTATTGACGTCATTGTGCTTGTGCCGACGCTGGCTACATTGATATACGGCGCAATATCGTGGTGCGTCCTAAGCAAGTTTCAGAATTACCGTAACTACGTGTTTCTCAACGCCATCTTGTCCAACTTCTTACTCAATATAGTAAACCATATTGATGACTATGGATTGTATGAAATACCACGTTTTACAGATGTCTATTTCTGTCTACTTGGATACTTTTCATTGGCAAAGACCCACTGGGTGTTAGTTATAAGTCATATGTTCTATGTAGACGTTGTAAAAGTTTTTAATGGGAATATCCGCAGGATATATTTAAAAACCAACCTCTTTGGTTGGGGTGTGCCTTTAATACCATTTACATTAGAAATGTATACAATTGTTTATGCCACATTGTCGCCAGTAAGACAGTTTATATTCTTGTGCTTTTACTATGGAAAAGAAGTCCTACCAGTGATAATCAACTGTTTTATTTATATTTTAATTGTATTCTCTTTATGTATAAGTTTCAACTCAAGCACACATACAGCTTCGAACATCTGGCGTCGCTTGTATGCAGCCACCTTGATATTTATATTGAGTGACGTCTTATTGTTGTATAATAAGTTCATTGATGCTTTAAAATACCTTTGGAATGTATTCTTCGTTTCTACATTTTTTATTGATTTATTTATTATTTTGAATCCTCTACTATTGGACATTGTATTCATAGTGTTAAAGAGTAATCGACAAATGTGGTATGAGTTTTATATAAATAAATTAAACCAAAGGCAAAGAGATCACGATGTGAACATGCAGCGAAGAATTGTCCGTGAGCCTGCTGAGTTCTATGCGCAGGTTCTTGATGTGTGAAATAATAAAGTGTTGTGTTCGTTTTGACTCAAACAGTACATATGTATTACTTATTCCATGAATGATTGTTGTGGGTGTTTTGATAAACGATAAACGACATAAAATAATGACGTGTGTGCTCGTCTCGATATCTGTGACCGAATTGACAAACTGTCTTCTTATTCTTTCTACTTATCGCTCTGTTATAAGTTATGGCTATTAGGTTGCAATGAATTGTATGTGAACCTGCTGATTCCCAAAGGGAAATTCTGGATATGTTAACATTCAAAATTGATTTATATTATTTTAAATGTAACCTTTTTCATGTTCTCTGGTTGTGTTTTCATTAACTTTAACGTGTATGTTTATGATTATGTGTTTGCCTCTGTCAGTATGTAAGGAAGAAGGGTAGACCGAGAAGTAAAAAATTTCGTTAGTTTTTTACAATTTTCAGGTCAGTGTCACGCTGTATGTTAAACTAAATATGATTTGCGGTCGTTTCAAACATGGTTACAGATTACATTTAATCCCATTCCATGACCATTTTATGAAAAGTCATTATGAAAAAGTCATTTAATGATGTATTGATGATTTTAATTATTGTATTAATAATTAATTATAATAGTTCTGTGACTACATACTTGTGACGGTTGCGAATCATATTTTAATCAACATACAACCGGACACCGACCTGCACATTGCAAGAAAAGTAAGAAAATTTTAATTCCGCGAGCTAACCTGTCGCTTTCACCTTAAAGCCCCTTCACACGAGCCTTTGTCCAGCGTAGGCGTTCGATGAACACTTGCGTCGCGCACCTGCAAGATTAGCTCAGCGTACTCATGTGCCCCAGCAGAGACGCCGCCTCAACGCGACTCATGCGTCGCGGTCATCGAACGCTTATGCTGGACAAACGCTATTCTCTTCTATTTCGGCTCTTATTCGGCTCATAAGAGCGTTTCAGTACAGCGTTTCGTTCAAGTCGTTATTTTCCGAAATGGCTGAATAGATTTTAATGAAACTTCCTACGCATAAGCAGTAGGTATACATAGGTCTAAAAGGTTACTAAAAAACATTTTCGAAAAATAATGTTACAACTAAATTTGACCGATTTTTAAATATCTATAGAAACAGAAATTTCCAATTATCTTCATTTTTAGGGTTCCGTACCCAAAGGGTCAAACGGGACCCTATTACTGAGACTTCGCTGTCCGGCCGTCCGTCCGTCTGTCACCAGGCTGTATCTCATGAACCGTGATAGTTAGCCAGTTGAAATTTTTACAGATTATGTATTACTGTTGCTGCTATAACAACAAATAATAAAAACAGAATAAAATTATTATTTAAGGGGGGCTCCCATACAACGAGTGATTTTTTTTCTCGTTTTTATAAATAATGGTACGGAACCCTTCGTGCGCGAGTCCGACTCGCACTTGGCCGGTTTTTTAAAAGACATAAAATTTTGAAAATATTTTTTAGGAAAACTTTTTAAACTAAACTTTTTAGACCTATGTATACTGCGTATGCGTTTTATTAAAATCTGTTCAGTCATTTCGGAAAATAACGACTTGAAAGTTTGTATGAAATGCTGAGGGTATAAACGCTGTTAAGTACGATGTAACTTTTAACTTTTATGCCTTGTTTTTTTTTATATCCCGTTACTTAAATATTGTAAAATATTTTAAAAGAGTTACGATGGAGTTTCTTGCCTATTCTTCTCGATACGAAACTACTTTTGCGAATTGGCTAAAGCTTATATTTTATTTCCGTATTTTACTTTAAAAAGGACCTTTTAATGTCCTTATCTAAATAAACGGTTTGGCTATGGCTTTGACATTTTATTTGACTACTTTGCAAATCTTTAGGTAGGTAAAACGTCTCTATTTGGCACCCCTGAGTACAGAACCCGAAAAACACCAAGTTATTATCGTCCCAAAATTCGAAGCAAAATTGATTTAATAACTACGTTCAGATAAACATCATTGATTAGTTTAATAACTAATTAGCTTTAAATTCAGAACTTCATTATACCACTATAATAATTACATTACATTTCATTATAATAATGAGCGATAGTACGAACTAGAATTTTTAGTTAATCAATATAATTAATGCAAATTTTGATGAGATTGTACTTCCATTAGTATGGTAACGTTTAATTGGAAGTATTGTAAGATTAACTGATTCACAAGCAACATCCTTTTTGCCCTTATCTATCCCATGTAATTTGGCGTCGGCGCGCTATCACTTACTCCTTTTTCCTTCATGTCATTCCTGAGACAGTCTATCCATCTTTTCTTTAGTCTACCTCTCCCTCTCCATCCATCATCATTTATTTATTTATTTAACACTTCAAGCACAAAGTAAAAGTACAGAGGCGGACTTAGTGCCATAGGCATTTTCTACCAGTCAATTTTCACAAGCAACACCCGCTTATCGCGCGGGTTTGGCGGTGCTTTACGTCGAAATCATCACAAATACATTTGTTTAGGTCTAAAACCAAAACTGAATCTATCAAAACTGTGAAGTATGTTCGTGATGTATTGTGCTGATACCAGCGCACAGTACGAGTATGACTGTAGAGAGTTAGACGGCTATCACACGACTGTGCGCTCGAGCGGCTGTGACCGTCCGTGCCTTTCCGCGCGGACGAGGACTGTCTTATGAGTATAGGGATGATGACTGATTTTTAGTTTTTTGTCTATCGTATAGATTATTAAAAAGTATTTGACTTGTTTTTTTATTTTTTCACGTTATCATAAAATTACAGAGATATATTGAGTTGAAATACCACATAACGTCACAGATTAGTAACGTAAAGCGGTTGTAAGATTTTCGTATGAAGCATGGCCTGCCTAACTTACTACATTTAAACATTTTCTCAAATTTCCGGCCACGCATATGACCTCTATTAATCAATACAAATTAGTTATTGTGAGACAAAATCTTAAAAAGCGTCACGTTTCCGAGATATTGTAACTATCAAAGTTAAAATCTCTACTAGATTATATATCGGATTCGTGATGCTATTGAGGATTGTGTCTTGCACAAAACTTAGCACCAATTAAACCACTGCAACTCCTGAAAGTCAGAACCAAGAGTGGCGATCACCAGAAAAGCGCCAAGACAGTGATGCTCGACAACGTCTCAGAGAAACAATTTAACTGTCTTAGATCCTTTCACGATATTAGTGACGAAATAATAGCGGAGGAGTAAGAAAAGGAGGTTAGAGGGTAGATATCCCCGATGATAATTTATTTGCGAAGTTATCCGTGGCAGTGGCTCAGGTGTTTCGAGTCTTTTCACATGTCAAGTTTACCTTTGTACCGTTGTTGGCTTTTATGCACCAACAAACCACAGCTCCTGTCACCTCCTGCAGTTTGCTCAAATATAGATCTACTATTTACAGTCTATTTTCATACTTCTATTAATTTGTACAAATAAATATTTCTCGTTCTGAATGTGGAATGTTATAGGTTGACAAAAATAAAAGAGATTCATCTTTAAAATATATTTTTTTTTTAAGATTAATATTTACAAAGCATTTATTCTGTTAGAAAAGTAAAATTAAACTTACAACAGTCACTTTCGGGATATCTGCCGTGATTTTGAACCATTGTGAGCTCCCTATATTTCTAGAGGAGCTCGTGGCTAAATAATAACAGCCACACGGGCTGATTTTTAAGGTTAAGCCGTGCTTGCCGAGGTTGGTCCGTGGATGGGTGACCATAATTACATACCGAGTTTCCCCCGTACCTCGGAAAGCACATTAAGCCGTTGGTCCCGGCTGTCATTTGCAGATCTTTGACAGTCGTTACGAGTAGTCAGAAGCTAGAAGTCTGACATCCAGCCTTACCAAGGGGTATCGTATTACCCAGTAACTAGTTTGTGAAGGTCAAATAGGCAGTCGCTTCATGTAAAATACAGGTAGTCAGCTGCATTCGGTTAGACTGGAAGCCGACCCCAAAATAGTTTGGGTGAAGGCAAGGCAGATGATGTGCGCACCCTATATTTCGCGCTGTTTCAAGCGCCATACTCGTGGTATGTAGCGGTCAGTCAGAGTCTGAAGATATCCCGCAAGTGCCAGTACAAATTTAGGTTAAAACCGAGAAAGCTTTAAACCAAAAAACTTAAATTGACAAGAAAAAAAAACAAAACCGACTTCAAAAAACCCTAAACGCACTAAAAAGTTAAAAATAATACTATAACCTACCTATATTAATAAACCTAACCTAACCGACGATTAACCTATAATAAAATTTAATAATTCTTTGGAGTCGGTGCCAAGCAATATAATTTAAATTAATTAATTAATTAATATTTAGAAATTGTAAGATGTTTTGTTTTTCTGGCCTTAGTCTGTCTATATAGTCAAGCAGGTATCGTATATTGCTTGGCACCGACTCAAGAAGAAATGATCAACGCATTTTGAATAAGAACCCGGATCATCGCGAAAACAGACTGTCAAAGCAGAGGACCTACATGTTACATAGGTTGAATAAGGAAAGTCAAGTCTGTGGTACACCTGGAAAATGCATACCGTTACAATTACAACAAGTCAACAAGAGTTACGATGCCTGTCTCTTGGCTTCATCATCAGATTTGATGGTAGAATGGTTCTGATTGAACGCAAATATTTCACTTGTTGTAGAAAATACTAAAATCGCTGTACGTTTTCCTATAAAATTTGAAGAGTTCCCTCGATTTCGCCAAGATTCCATCATCAGATCCCGACTTGGTGACTATGGGACCAAATGGAAAGCATAGGCTTTGAATTTAAAAAATAATTTTCCAAATCGGTTCGTACATGACTGAGTTATGCGCGAACAAAAAACGCAATGCAGAGTAAACGAAAAGTTAGAATATTTAGATTTTTGTTGATTTTTTCAAAACCGCTTGTCTGATTTCGATAAAATTTTCATGGGACCATTTGGAAAGTATACGCTTTCCAACAAAAAAATAATTTTTCAAATCGGTTGGTAAACGACAGAGTTATGCGCGAACAAACATAAAAAAAATAAAAAAATACAAACATCCGAATTGAGAACCTTCTCCTTTTTTAGAAGTCGGTTAAAAAAGTACTCTTTATACTATTACTAATTAACTTATGCGAAGTTTTTATTCCTATAGTCATATAAAAAAGGCTGATTGGTGTATTTAATTCATATTTTCACTGACACTAGGCGTCACCTAATTGAATGTTTTAATGAAAATCAGCTGTTGTATTGCAACAATACAGCTTGCAGTTACGCAGATATTAAAGGTTATAGAACAAAAAATATAAAATAAAATATTCTGGAAAAATAACTACAACACGCTTTTATTAAGCGCTGCTTAATGCTGAAAGAAAGAAAAGAGAGCATAACTTAATAAGAGCGTTAACGCCTTACAACATTTCATACACACTTTCAAATCCTTATTTTCCGAAATTACTGAACCGATTTTAATGAAACTTCATTCGCATAACCGCAATACATAGGTCTCACAAGTTGCTAAAAACTTTTTCGAAAAAAAGTGTTACAGCTACATTAGACCGATTATAAATTATCTATAGAAACAGAAATAACTAATTAACTATAGGTTTTTATTATTAGTCTATTCTGTCCCACTGCTGGGAAAAGGCCTCTCCCATTCCTTTCCAACTCTCCCGGTGTTTTGCTTTGTGTGGCCAATCGGTCCAAATCGTCACGCCAGTGTTTCTTGGGCCTGCCTCGGTGACGTCTTCAGGCACCCACTGTGTGGCGATTTTGGCCCATCTGTCCTGACTATGAAATATACATGACAAGTAAATATATATATCTAAAACGTGGGGTCAGCGGCAGCCGCCTCGTATTTACATACGTCCATCTTCACGTGTCGATATTCTGTAAATAATGATAAAGACATGACTTAAAATTTTGATGTTTTCAGCGCAAACTTAGGCACTCTACACTTTTTATACTAATATTATAAATGCGAAAATTACTTTGTCTGTCTATCGATCCGTCTGTATGTCTTTTCACACCTAAACGGATAAATGGTTTTTTTTTAAATGGCAAAATGGTAGACCATAATACTTTTTTTCTCGGTAATAATTTTCCTGTGGAATGATTTCCACAGACATCGGTGAAGGAAAACATCTTGAGGAAACCTGGACTTATAATTAATCAGCATTTTCCTGCCCCCATTCTATTTATTTGGGGCCGGTGCAGCATGAATCATGAATGTTGATGGGTATAAGAGTACTTTACATTTTTTTTTCGATTGTTAATAATTTTTCTATGATTATAATAACTGACTCGTTTGGCTGGTGGACGCAAGCCCGACAGCTGAGCATGATGTTTTGCGTTTGTTGGCTAGATTGTGCTTTTTTTTTTTTATGAATGGTATCTCGCAGTTCAACCTAGGAGGTTGTCGTCTGCTTAACCGGACTATCCTGTCGGTGCCTTAAGAGTAAGGCCTCCAGCCAGGGCATAAAAACTTACAAACTAAGCGACTATACGCTGAGGGCACCCCCTGTGGGGTACGAGCCTCGGCTCAGGGCGTCGCTGGGGAGGACTGCATGGGGACAGGCTGGATCTGAATGATATCATTATTTAGGGGCTGATTTAAAACTACTGGCACAGCATCGCGGGCTGGCTCGAGCGAGGGTCGGGGAGGACATGGACCGGGACGTCGCGACTGACCTCGACGGCGAGGTCGGAAAGACGGCGGTTTGTGTCTGAATTTTTTAAGAGTGCTAGTCTCTTTGCTACTCTCCTGGAGGAGGTTGATAGCATCATCGGGAGTGACGAGGGTATGCCGAGGACGGCGTACTGTACTAATGCGCGAGGGTTCGTAACGGGCGGCCGCTGCGATCAGGGGATTACGGTGTTTACTGGCGTTATCGAAGAAACGCTTCGAAAGACGTTTCATAAACTGAAGGACGGTGGGCATTCTAAGGTCTACGTGTAGACGGTCGTTACGGACATAAAAAGGGGCTCCCGTGACTACGTAAGAACCGGTTCTGCAAGGTTTGCATCCTATGGATGTATTTAGGCTTGGTGTGAGCGTACACGACGCAAGCGTACGTCATAATGGGGCGGATCACCGCGGTATAAAGGCGCAACTTGCACTTGAGTGACAATTTGCTTTTTGCCGAGATCATGAAATGAAGCCTACCCATAGCAAAGGCAGCTCGGTCGCGAGCTGCTTTGATGTGCGCCGCGAAAGACAGGTGGTTGTCAAGTAAGACTCCTAAGTACTTGGCTTGCTTCTCCCAAGGGATAGGCTTACCGTACATAGTGATCGGGCTGAGCTAGATTGTGCAAAGTGTTACTGGTATTTCTATCAGGAATTTGGTTTTTGGCAATAGGCTTGCCCCCAAACACATCGGATTTAAACATTACTGGTGAAATGTGAGTATACAGTTAGGTACACCGCTATCTAGCCCTTCGAGGTTTGATATAAATAAGATATTTGTGGATTAACCCACCAAAAAAATTAGTCGTTTAGCAATAAAAAGTATATTCTAGATGCTACTCACGTTTCTTTTCATCACAATTATATTCGAATAGGTCGCAATTGTCGCTGAACATCCTGGTGATACCCAAGGAATCCTGGCCGCAGATTGGCACGAAGTCATGTTGGCACTGGTCGGCCATCTTGCAGAAATTTATTACCTGTCACAGAAAAATTGTTCAAGAAAATTTATACCGACGATAGGCATTTTCATATGCTGTAAGTAGCGCGCTCCTAGATTTGCAACGTTCGAGTCATGGCCGAAAGTTGAATAATCAAAAACACGCACATACAACGCCCTTACGCCGTTTTGAATTTCCATTCGATTTTCCACTGTCAGTAACTCAAGTGGGTATTATTATATATACAGTGGAAATTCTAGCCTAGAATGTAATATCAACTAACTGGGTATCGGACCACGGTAAGGACTATCCTTGCTTGCAGCGTTAAAACAGTTAAAAACATTTCTATTCATTGGTCCTTTTTTTTAAAGCTTTTATTTTTTTCTTATTCCTATTGGTCGAAAAACGGTGGTCAAACATCTGGGATCATTAACATAGCTTGAGATTTTTTAAAACAAAGCATATTTTAGAAAAAAGGTCACGTATTTTTGTATTTTTTTGTTTTACTACTGTTGGACCGCAAACTATTTGAGCGGACCAATAGTGAGGGAGAGTGAGGGTGTTATACAGATGTGGTCATCGTGTGCACGGGATTTTGTTTGAAAAATGTGCCTATTCCCACTTTCCCGATAAATTCTAGGAGATCAATTAGAGGTGTGATGTAGAATGATTCATATCAGGCACCAAAAGGACAGTCCAGTTAAGCAGAAGACAGGATGACATGCGACGTACCATAAAAAAAAAACATATCATCTGAGAATGCAAAGTTTTCGTTTTCTGGCACCGTTTTAACTTCATTTTAATTAACAATGTACACTGCTACAAATTTGTCATTGGTCAACGATTGCATCACTTATGACCATGTCAAGAGTTGTGCTCGTATACACTTTCCGTATAACATTAAAATTCGCGTGTGGAAATGCGAATGACAAACGTCAAACAATATGGCAGATGGTGGGGCACAGGGATGTTCGCTACGGCGACAGCGCACCGCAACAGTTAGGATCCACACAAAAATAAAATGCAAATCTTTTTCACGTTTTCGAACTCAAATATCTCGGAAAGTGCACTTACGAGATTCACCACTTAATAGTTTTGGTTTGTAATCACCAGAGGTCGGAATTAGGTAGAGTTATTTTTGTAAAAGTAAATAACTTTTTTATTAAATAAATCGCGGAATTTTTATGCTCTTTAAAATAAATATCGGGATTTGAGGCATATCCACTGATTCTTTCGCTGTATAAAATCAGTGTAAGTACACAAATAACTCTACCTAATTCCGATCTCTGGTAATCACTTAATCTGTCGATTGACATAATTATGCTTTATCGCTGCTGGCCGCCAAAACTACTCCATTTTGTTTTCCCATTTTTTATTAATATATATACAAGGTGTTGTTTTGCATCCTCGTCAAAATTCAGGAGGTTGTCACAAAAGACATATAAAATCAATTTAAATTGCGGTACCTTGTTTATTATTAATAAACACTGACTTTTTTATTTCTTTAAATTTGTCAGTATTTCAGAATAACCCCCTTAACGTGGTTTAGGGAATAAGATATTATCGAATAAACGTTTGAGATCGTTTGTATGTGTGAAAGCGCGGTTACAGGGCGAGGATCAGACGGGCCGCGTTTAAAACACGTGTGGTTCAGACTTACCGATTTCCGTAAATAAGAAAAAAAAATACAAATTACCTACCCATTTTATAATTGATTCGCGACGAGAATCATTGCCATAGTTACCTCCTTGAATTTGACGAGGATGCAAAACAACAGCTTGTATATATATAAATTAAGCGTATCGTTGTTTGTCCGGGATGGACTCCTAAACTACTTAACCGATTTTAATCAATTGTGCACACCGTGTGCAGTTTGATCCAACTTGTAAGATAGGATAGATTACATCTCAATTTATACTCGCAGGGGAAAATGCAGTTGAGTGTAAATTAACATAATTATGTTGTTTATATTGTTTGGTGCAACGGAAACGTGTGAGAGTAAGACTCGAACTTGGCCGGTTTTTGTGATAATACTTTGTTAATAATAGTTAGCGATAACAAGCTTTAAAAAATAATTAATTGAGTGGTTAGTATGGTATTATAAAGATAAAGTCATTTCATTAGTTATGTATTGCTGCATTTTAACCACTGTTAGACTGTCTGTTTCACAAGCAACACCCGATTCATGTGTTTGGCGGTGCTTTACGTCGACTTGACCACTTGACTTGAACTAAAAGTGTACGTACATACCAAAAGCTGTGAAGTGACGTTCACCATGTCTGATCATGGTATCAGCGACGACCAACGTTTGACTATTGACGTCATTGTGCTTGTGCCGACGCTGGCTACATTGATATACGGCGCAACATCGTGGTGCGTCCTAACCAAGTTTCGGAATTATCGTAACTACGTGTTCCTCAACGCCATCTTGTGCAACTTCTTACTCAATATAGTAAACCATATTGATGAGTATGGGTTGTACCAAATACAAGGTACGACAAAAGTACGTGTCTATTTGTGTCTACTTGGATACTTTTCACTGGCGAAGACCCACTGGATCTTACTTATAAGTCATATTTTCTACGTGGATATTATAAAAGTTTTTAATGGGAATATCCGAAGGAGATATTTAAAAACCAACCTCTTTGGTTGGGGTGTGCCTTTAATATTACTTCCATTAGAAATGTATTTAATTGTTTATAAAAGATCGGAAATAAAAGATTTTATATTTATGTGCTTTCTCTATGTAAAAGAAGTTGTACCAGTAATAATCAACTGTTGTTTGTATATTTTTATTGTATTCTCATTATGTCTAAGTTTCAACTCGAGCGCACATACAGCTTCGAACATCTGGCGTCGCTTGTATATAGCCACCTTGATATTCATAATGAGTGACGTCCTATTGTTGTATAATAAGTTAATTACTTTTTTAGACTTCTTTGTGATGTTCTCCGTACCTGTATTTTTTATTGAAATATTTATTATTTTGAATCCACTACTATTGGACATTGTATTCATCGTGTTAAAGAGTAATCGACAAATATGGTATGAGTTTTATATAAATAAATTAAACCAAAGGCAAAGAGATCACGATGTGAACATGCAGCGAAGAATTGTCCGTGAGCCTGCTGAGTCCTATGCGCAAGTTCTTGATGTGTGAAATTTTAAAAAGTGTTGTGTTCGTTTTGACTCAAACAGTACAAATGTTTTACCTACTTATTCCATGAATGATTGTTGTGGGTGTTTTGCTATAGGATAAACTGTATAACTTAATGACGTGTATGCTCGTCTCGATATCTGAGACCAAATTGACTAGACTGTCTTCTTATTCTTTCTACTTATCGCTCTGTTATAAGTTATGGCTATTAGGTTGCAATGAATTGTAATGACCCTGCTGATTCCCAAAGGGAATATTAAAAATTGATTTATATTCTTTTGAATGTAACCTTTTTCATGTTCTCTGGGCCTCAAGTCTGCTATTTTTAAAAATATCGTCATTGTCTTTTTGCTAAAACTTCGTAATCTGCTAAATTCAAAATGGTCGATCATTGGTCTGTCAATGGTCTCGTAATAGAATTGTGTTTTAATGGCATTAGTATATTGCCATTATTATGAAACCAGTTAGTAAAAATCATTTTCGAAAAACTACTACTAAAGTGAAATTAGAAAACGCAATATTATATCGGTTTAGCTGTCAAGAAATTAAAATTTTCGACAGTTTTTTTACAATTTGCAGGTCTTTGCCAGGTTGTATGTTAAACGAAATATGATTCGCGGTCGTATCAAACATGGTTACAGAGTTCTTCATTTAATCCCATTCAATGAAAAAGTAATTCAATGAGATTAAATGTATTTAGAGGGTTTTATGGATGATTTTAATCATTGTATTGATATTTAATTTTAATAGTTGCGTTACTTCATACGTGTTACGGTTGCAAATTATATTTTAATCAACATACAACCGGACACCGACCTGGAAATTGCAAGAAGCATAAGAAAATTTGAATTTCGCGAGCTACCGTTTTCTCTTTAAAAGCCCTTCACACGAGCCTTGTCGAGCGTAGGCGTTCGATGAAAGTATGCGTCTCACACCCGCGAGGTTAGCTCAACGTACTCATGGACCCTAGCATAGACGCCGCGTCAACGCGACTCAAGCGTCGCGTTGGGGCGGCGTCTGCGCTGAGCATTCGTTCACTGAACGCTTACGCTGGACAAACACTATTGTGAAGGGACTCTTCAGTACGATGTAACTTTATGCTTGTTTTTTTTTTTAATAACCTGTATCTAAAACATTGTAAAACCTTTTAAAAGAGTACCTAACGAAGGAGTTTTTTGCATATTATTCTCCTTATGAAACCTTTTTTGCGAATGGGCAATAGATTCAATATTATTTCCGTACTTTAGTTTCGAAAGGACCTTTTAATGTCTTTATTTAAATAAACGGTTTAGCTATGTCTTTGACTTTTTTATTTGACGACTTTGAAAACTTTTAGGTAGGTAACACATGTCTATTTGGCACCCCTGGTTACAGAACCCTTAAAACGTGTTAAAAGTTATTTTCGTCCTAAAATCCGAGGCCGATTCGATGCATTAACTACGTTCAGATAAACATCATTGATTGGTTTAATAACTAATTAGCTTTATTTTTTGCAAATATCAAATTCAGGACTTCATTAAACCAAGCTTTTTGTGATAATATCATATTATAATAAGCGTTAGTACGAACTAGGATTTTTAATTAATGAATACGATTAATGCAAATTTTGATGAGGTTGTACTTTCATTACTATGGTAACGTTAAGTTGGAACTGTTTAATTAGAGCTATGCTTTATACTATGATTATTAAACTTGCAAATAATGAGCCGGCAACACATTACTGTACTTTTCAGGGTTCCGTTGCCAAATGGCAAAAAAATGAACCCGTATAGATTCGTTTTGTCCTTTTTTATCTTCCTGTCTGTCTGTTTTTTTTTGGGACCAGTCTGGCACACCATTCACAAACCAACAAAATGAGCTGTAAAATAAAATTTCAACGAAATTTTTTAATAAGATTTGTGATTTCGTTTTTGTCTATTTTGAGACATGGGACTTTTTCATCAAACTGCAGCAATATTTTTCATAAACTTTATTATAAAAATAAATAAAAACAAATATATGGTTTTGGTGTTGAGTGAATTACGTTGGCTACTGCCGGATGACTCAAAAAAAACCGAATTTATTACAAACTAATTTATTTTAACAAAAGAAATTACAATTAATTAAAATCAAACTGACTCGATCGATGGTGGATACGAAGTGCGCGGGCTCGGTCACGTAGACTTATGTTCTGTGTCAGCAGTTTCCGCAAACGATATAGATTAGAGGCACCAACGTAACTACGTTTAATTTTCGTTCGTTTCCGAAGTTACGTTTCGGAGAAAGAGAGTAGACCCCCTGGGTCGATGATGCGCACGCGTCGTGCCTCGTGCCTTTGTGTCAGCGCTTTACATAATAGTGATGCGCGTAACAAGTGTAAATTTACATAACTATGT
Organism: Cerastis rubricosa; assembly: GCA_949152445.1. NCBI lineage: Eukaryota > Metazoa > Arthropoda > Insecta > Lepidoptera > Noctuidae > Cerastis > Cerastis rubricosa. The sequence continues at coordinate 12,028,952 of OX424547.1, forward strand.
TGTTATTATATTGTTTGGTGCTAAAGAACCGTGTGTGTGCGAGTAAGATTCGCACTTGGCCGCTTTTTGTGATAATGCTTTATTGATAATAGTTAGCGATAACAAGCTTTAAAAAATAATTAATTGAGTGGTAAGTGTGGTATTATAAAGATAAAGTCCTTTCATTAGTTATGTAGCGTTCCATTATAACCACAGTTAGACTGTCTGTTTCACAAACAACGCCCGTTTACAGTGTTTGGCGGTGCTTTACGTCGACTTGACCACTTGACTTGAACTAAAAGTGTATTTACCAAAGCTGTGAAGTGACGTTTACCATGTCTGATCATGGTATCAGCGATGACCAACGTTTGACTATTGACGTCATTGTGCTTGTGCCGACGCTGGCTACATTGATATACGGCGCAACATCGTGGTGCGTCGTAAGCAAATTTCGGTGTTACCGCAACTATGTATTTCTCAACGCCATCTTGTCCAACTTCTTACTTAATATCAAACTTATTGATACGTACTATGGGTTGTACCGACTACAAAATAATGCAGTACTTGTCTATTTGTGTCTACTTGGATACTTTTCATTGGCGAAGACCCACTGGGTGTTAATTATAAGTCATTTGTGCTACGTGGACATTGTAAAAGTTTTTAATGGGAATTTCCGAAGAAGATATATAAAAAGCGGACTCTTTGGTTGGGGTGTGCCTTTAATAACATTTACATTCGATCTGTATACATTTTTTTTTACCACATGGTCGCCAAAAGGACAGTTTATATACGTGTGCTTTTACTATGGAAAAGAAGTCCTACCAGTGATAATCAACTGTTTTTTTTATATTTTAATTGTATTTTCACTATGTCTTAGTTTCAACTCTAGCGCACATACAACTTCGAACATCTGGCGTCGCTTGTATGTAGCCACCTTGATATTTATATTGAGTGACGTCTTATTGTTGTATAATAAGTTAATTAGTTTTTTAAATCTATTTGAGATGTTCTCCGTATCTTTATTTTTTATTGAACTATTTATTGTTTTGAATCCACTACTTTTGGACATTGTTTTCATCGTGTTAAAGAGTAATCGACAAATATGGTATGAGTATTACATAAATAAATTAAACCAAAGGCAAAGAGATCACGATGTGAACATGCAACGAAGAATTGTCCGTGAGCCTGCTGAGTCCTATGCGCAGGTTCTTGATGTGTGAAATGTTATAAAGTGTAGTGTTCGTTTTGACTCAAACAGTACAAATGTATTACTTATTCCATGAATGATTGTTGTGGGTGTTTTGATAAACGATAAACTGTTTATTATAATGACGTGTGTGCTCGTCTCGATATCTGAAACCGAATTGACTAGACTGTCTTCTCATTCTTTCTACTTATTGCTCTGTTATAAGTTATGGCTATTAGGTTGCAGTGAATCTATGTGAACCTGCTGATTCCCAAAGGGAAATTCTTGATATGTTAAAATTCATTTTTCTTTTTTATATTATTTAAAATGTTACCTATTTCATGTTCTCTGGTTGTGTTTTCATTAAGTTTAACGTGTATGTTTATGTGTTTGCTTCTGTCAGTATGTAAGGAAGAAGGGTAGACAGAGAAATTAAAAGTTTTCGTCGGTTTTTTGCAATTTGCAGGTCAGTGTCACGCTGTATGTTAAACGAAATATGATTCGCGGTCGTATCAAACATGGTTACAGAGTTTATTTAATCCCATTCAATGACCATTTAATGAAAAAGTAATTCAATGAGATTAAATGATTTTACAAGGTTGCATTGATGATTTTAATTATTGTATTGATATTTAATTAAAATAATTCTGTATCTACATACGTGTTACGGTTGCGAATTATATTTTAGTCAACATACAACCGGACACCGACCTGCAAATTGCAAGAAACGTAAGAAAATTTGAATAACGCGAGCTACCCTGGCGCTTTCACCTTAAAGCCCCTTCACACGAGCCTTTGTCGAGTATGAGTCGCGCACCCGCGAGGTTTGCTCAGCGTACTCATGTGCCCCAGCTGAGATGCCGCTACAACGCGTCTCATGCATCGCGTTGTCGCGGCGTCTGCGCTGAGCATACCTACGTTCATCGAACGCTTACGCTGGACAAACGCTATTGTGAAGGGGCTCTTGAGTACGATGTAACTTTAAACTTTATGCTTGTTTTTTTTTTAATATCCCGTATCTAAAATATTGTAAAACATTTTAAAAGAGTAACGATCGAGTTTCGTGCCTATTCTTCTCGAAACGAAACTACTTTTGCGAATGGGCAATAGATTCAATTCTATTTATCTATTTAATGGGCCTTTAAATGTCCTTGTTTAAATAAACGGTTAGGCTATGTCTGTGACTTTTTTATTTGACGACTTTTTAAAACTTTGGATAGGTAACACGTATCTATTTGGCAGCCCTGGGTACAGAACCCTATAGACACCAAGTTGTTAATATCGTCCCAAAGTCCGAGGCCGAATCGATACATTAACTATGTTCAGATAAACATCATTGATTAGTTTAATAACTAATTAGCTTTATTTTTTGCAAATATCAAATTCAGGACTTCATTATACCACGCTTTTAATGATAGTATCATATAATAATGAGCGATAGTACGAACTAGAATTTTTAATCAATTAATACAAATTTTGATGAGATCATCATTTTTTATTTATTTATTTAACACTTCAAGCACACAGTAACAGTACAAAGGCGGACTTAGTGCCATTGGTATTTTCAACCAGTCAATCTTCACAAGCAACACCCGCGTACGATTATTACACGACCGTGCGGACGAGCGGCGCTTACCACCACTCCGCGCGGACGAGCTGCGCTCACCGTTTGCGACGTTCCGCGCGGACGAGGAGTGTCATATGATGTAAGCAAGCTTATTACAAAGTGGACGACTATATCGCTGATAATAATGCTTGTCTCAATGCCGGACCCGCTCCACGAGGACAGGGGCGCATGAATAGTATTGTTGGAGCTGCTGAAGATTGTATAAACTAACTTTGCATTGTATAAATTCAATTAATTTAGTATTTATAGTTGCTTAGCCCAAATTGTGTGAGCACTATATACTAGAAAGCTATCATTTACTGGAAACCTACGTCTTTTATTGACTTCAATGTGCCCTGGCAGTTAAGAGTATGCCATGCTCACTTAAATGTCACACTGATGGTGGCGCGTGTGACGGGTCATTTAGTTCCCTTCAAAATGGTTGAGTTGAATGAAGGCTGATCCATGCGTCATGTTTGTGAACGGGCGCTGTCAGTTGTGCCTGGTCATCTCTTAGTTGCCACGGCTTATTTCGAACTATTTATTTTATTTTTGAATTGTCTTTTTTTGTTTTTACTGTGCAGACTTTTAACGGGCACGTCTTGCTACATCGTTCTCACATAATATACATACGAACCATCTCAACATTAACGATTTAACCAAGGTTTTTGTTATAAGCTACTAATTTCAAAGAGTGTCCCTAGAGTTTCTTGCCCATTCTTCTCCATAGAGATCTACGCCTTGGAATGGGCAACTACCGTACTTCCACAGTTATTATGTCTTGTGACTGGGACTTTAACCAAATTAAGGAGCATATTCTTGCCACCAATGAGTTGGTAGACAAAGTGGACTTGCTGACTCTCAGCAACTCTCATTGTACTTGTCAGAGTGAACCCAGTCTTGATGCCCTCCAGCCTGAGGCAACGGAGGACCCGTCCCAAGCTGTGAGTGCTCAGGGCTGTATCATCAACCAAGATATAATACCTGACATTTCACTTCATGATGCACTAGTATTACAACAGCCTAAGATTGGTAATTTTGTATCACCTAATGGTCATGATTGTTATCATTCAGTTATGTTTTCTGATAGTATAGGTAGAGGGCTAGGTAAATTAATCAGTAATAACCTGAGTTTTTGTACCCAAAATTATTGTATGCCCGGGTCAACCTACAAACAGGTCATGACATCAGTAACAAATAATGTATGTAATCCTAGTACCACCATTACTATATGTGTCGGCAATAGTTCTAATATCAAAAAGGAAGACATAACCGACTGTGTATCCGAGTTGTTAAAGTTAAATTGTAGTAAAATCATATTGTGTGCTTTTCCATATGTTGAAAATGTAAGTAATAGAAAAAATAATTTTATTCACATGTTAAATAACCATATGCATTTTTTAGTAGGTCACTATAGTGACAAGCTTTTGTTTCTTGATATTAACACGCTTATTGATAAACTTAGGTCGACACGGGGTAATTTGTATCTACCTATTGGATGTAGACACAAAATAGCTAGGCTATTAGCTTATAATATTCACACAGACATAATTAGTATGTCTAAGTTTAGTTCTATTATTAACACTGCGACTATTAGTAATCATACTAATATAGATTTATTTTCTATTTACAATTATTTTACTGAGGAGGTTCCATGTGCCACCATGGAAAATTCTCAATTAAGGTCTTTTAGTGATAGGAGCTTGTTGTCCGGTGATGGCACAGGAGTCTCGGGACTCACTCCGGATGCTCATTTAAACTAGTTTGTAAGACAACAGAAGATACCAGTGACATTAGTATTCGATCTTCTTGCTATCAAATAGCTAAATGTAAAAAAGGGGCTACGCAGAATTCTATGCAATTATTTCATCAAAATATTCAGGGTTTCTCTTCAAAGCAACTAGAGATTGAATTATTTTTAGAAAAAACAAAGTTTGAAATTGTTTGTTTCACTGAATATTGGTTAAAAGACTATGAAATGCTAATTAATTACACAAATTACAGTGTGGGCAGTTGCTATAACAGAAAATCTAAGATGCGTGGGGGTTCATTAATCTTAGTTAAAAATTGTATTAAATTTAAGTTGCGGAACGATATTGTGGATCTATCGGTTGAGCATAATATTGAACTGTCTTGTGTTGAGCTGGATAAGCATATAATAGTGTGCGTTTACAGACCCCCAAATTATCAAAACTACTCCATATTTGAGTCAGTAATGGAAGATGCTTTAGCAAAACTTGCAACTGGTAATAAATCACTGGTTATCTGCGGTGACTTTAATGTTAATATTTTAGACAAAAATTCAAATAGTAGTAGATTGTTACACCTTTTTAAATCTTTTAATTTGCTAAACGTGTTTTTGGAACCAACCCGAATTACTACAAATACTGCTACATGTATTGATAATGTTTTTTGTAACTGCAACTACTTAGATAAATCCATTGTTAATTACCTCCCTTCTGATCACAGTGGGCAAACCGTTGTTTTCGAGTCCTACACACCATTACAAAAAATCCAGATAAAATCTAGACAAATAACACCCAGCAATTTGAATAAATTTAATAATAACTTAATTAGTAATTTAGGCATTCCGGGCCATATTATTGAAAATGCAAATCAATTTTATGAGGAATTCTTTTCGGTAGTACATGTAGAGTTCAATAATACATTAAAAGTTAAAACTAAATCTATTTACCCTAAGTTTATGTTCAGTGACTGGGCAACTAAGGGTATTAGGATAAGTAGGGAGCGATTATTTGAGTTGTACGGCCTTAAGCCTTAAATCAACTCGGAAACTTTTAATAAATATGTTGCAACTTATTCAAAAATCTTTAAAAACACTTGCAAGGTAGCTAAAGCCTTATTCATTAGCAACAAGATTAAGTCCGCCGATAACAAAATAAAGACGGATCGGAAAATTATCAATAGTGAATCTAATAGAAATAAAAAAAATAATAATGATATCACACTAGAGACTTCACGTGGTCTTTTAAGCTCTAAAAACGAAGTAGCTCAAGAATTTGTAAATTTCTTTACCAATATCCCACTTAAAACTACCGAAACCTTAAATTCCTCACCCTTGCTTTCTATTGATTTATTAAAAGCGAACGTTTCAGCCTGTCCGGTTGAGTTTCAATTTAAGCATATAAACCCCATAGCAGTCATTAAAGCTTTTAAGGAAATCAAAATCAAATTAACTGAAGATCTGTGGGGAATGTCTATTAAAGTGTGTCAAGCTATTATTGACACTATAGCGCCGTACTTAGCCTTAATTTTTAATTTGTGTGTGGACCAAGGGGTCTTCCCGGACCTTATGAAATACAGCAAGGTAATACCACTTTTCAAGTCTGGGGACAGTAAAGATACCAATAACTATAGACCCGTATCCGTGTTGCCGGTTTTCAGCAAGGTGTTTGAAAAGGTAATGCTTAATCAAATGCTTACCCACTTTAACACCAATAAGATCTTACACGACAAACAGTATGGTTTCACCAAAGGACGTTGTACAACTGACGCCGGTGTCACACTATTAAAACACATATATACTGCGTGGGAAGAGGCACAAGATGCCATAGGAATCTTCTGTGACCTCTCGAAGGCATTTGATTGCGTAAATCACCAAACCTTGCTCTTGAAACTGAAGCATTATGGTTTAGGTAAACTTGCGCTCAGTTTAGTAACATCGTATTTGAATGATAGACAGCAGCAAGTACAAGTAAATGGTGTAAATTCAATGGGTTTAAAAGTAAAAATGGGTGTACCACAAGGTTCGATATTGGGTCCTTTCCTCTTTTTAGTATATATAAATGACCTACCCCATTTATTTAAAAACCATCCACAAATGGTGTTGTTTGCTGACGATACTTCTTTAATATTTAGGATAAACAGACATGCTACAAACCTTGACGACGTAAATAACGCTCTAATGCAGGTCCATAACTGGTTTACCGCTAACAATTTAGTATTAAATGGGAAAAAACTAAGTGCATAAGATTTTCTCTACCAAATGTCAAATTTTGTGATACTGACATAGTATTGAATCAAGAGAAACTTGAATTTGTCGATGAAACTGTTTTCTTGGGGATCACGCTCGACTCAAGGCTACAATGGGGTCCTCATTTAACATCTCTTGCAGGACGGCTGAGTTCAGCGGCATATGCTGTCAGAAAAATCCGTCAATTTACTGATGTAGATACCGCGAGGCTTGTGTATTTTAGTTATTTTCATAGTATTATGTCATACGGTATTTTACTATGGGGACGGGCTGCAGACATCGAGTCTATATTTATTCTGCAGAAAAGAGCCATCAGAGCCATATATAACCTGCGTAGGCGCGATTCTCTAAGAGAACTGTTTAAGGAAATTAACATCATGACTGTACCTTGTCAATATATCTATGCAAACATCATGTACGTTAGGAAAATTCTGCATTTATTTAGTAAAAGAGGTGACCGGCACCATTATAATACTAGAAACAGGGATCAACTAGTTCAGCCAGGTTTCAGGTTGGCTAAAGTAGACTCATCTTTCATGGGGTACTGTTTAAAATGTTACAATAAAATACCTCCCCCCATTCAACAACTGAATGAAACTAAATTTAAATCTTGCATAAAACGCACACTATGTAGGCAAGCATATTATAAGTTGGGGGATTACATTGATGATAAAAATGCTTGGCGCAATGCTGGTCCTGCTCCACAACCATAGGGGCAACCTGAATCATCTGAATTACCATTTGATGTTATTGTGGAAGCAGCAGAAGATTGTAAAAATATATTTGCACTGTATAGATTCAATCTAGTATTATATAATTGCATAGCACATGTGTGAGTACTATGTACTGCAAAGCCACCATTTACTGAGTACCTACATCTTTCATTGACGCGAATATACCCTGGTAGTTGAGTGAATGTCATGCTCACTTAAATGTCACGCTGATGGTGGCGGGTGTGTCGGGTCATTTAGTTCCCTTCAATATGGTTGAGTTGAATGATGGCTGATACATGCGTGATGTTCGTGAACGGGCGCTGTTAGTTGTGACTGGTCATCTCTTAGCTGCCACGGTTTATTTTAATTTCTTTGTTTTTGTATTGCTGATTTAATCTTTTACTCTGGACGCTCTTAACTTGCCCGTATTTCTACATCGTTCTCACATATTTGTAATTCTTAACATGAATGATGTAACCAAGATTTTGTAACATAATTTGATTTAAAAGAGTGTCCATGGAGTTTCTTGCCCATTCTTCTCCATAGAGATCTACGCTTTGGAATGGGCAACTACAGTACTTTCACAAGTTATTATGCCTTGTGACTGGGACTGTAGCTTAGCGTTATTTTTGTTTTTTTGACTTTCAAAAGTGCCTGTAATGGTCTAATTGAAATAAACGCTTTGAGTTTGACTGTACCTTCATTTTTATTGTTGTTCGACTATTCAGAAATGCCTGTAACTGGCCTACTTGAAATAAATGATTTTGATTTGATTTGAGTATAGGAATGTTAACTGATTTTTTATTATTTGTCCATCGTGTAGATTATTATAAAGTATTTGACACGTATTTTTTCTTTTTTCACGTAATCATAAAAGTTGTGAGTGACAGTGGTAGTGGTACGGCGCGCAAAAAACGAACAAGAAAGAGGGTAGACCGTTTTGTCTGCTCATAAACATCCACCCGCAATAACTTCAGTTTATCCGTGATCATGGCGTTTGCAACAGCGCCGACATATCGGGAACTCGTAACAAATAATAAACATGGTAAATATCCCGTTACTAGTGTTATTGATAGTACTTGGGATGTTTTGTTAATTTGATATAACAAAAAATATTTTTGTATTACTTGACTGAGGGACTAAATAGAATTCGTTTTCTTTACCCAGTCATCAATCCCTATTGCCTTAGATACAGCGTGACGTATTGGTCATCCGAAGGCCCCAGTACGAACGCGCATTGCAAACGTAACGACGCCACTACAGAAAGGGAAGCAGAACCGCTTTGCCGTGCACTCCGATGTACCACGATGACGAGCCAGCCCGCGTCGCTGAGCATGTTACGTTAAATTCCCCAAATAATAATAATATGACCCAGCCTGTCCCTTGCTGCCCACCCCTCAATGACGCCCTAAGCTGAGGTCCGAACCCCACAGGGGGTGCCCTTAGCGAGCGGTCATTTAATTGTAAATAGTTTGTAAGCCCTGGCTTGGAGCCTTAAATTCATTTGAGGTCACCACAGGACCCGAAATATGGTCCGGTTGAGCAGAAATAACCTTAGCAGGTTGATCTGCGAGTACCTATATCAAAAAAAAAAAACACCCCGATGTGTCGATCACCACATCGTACAACCTGACTTATCGTCTAGTATTGTGATTAATTTATTTATACTGATACTAAAACCCACGGCATAACAGTAGCCTAATAACTTTCTCATATAATTAAGCATAGCTTTACTGCTACTCGTAAACTTATCAAGATCCAGGGATATTGTGCCTTTTGCTGGCCTACCATGACGTCTTAAACCAGTATTGTTTTACTCTTATTCCAGTGTGGGAAAGAGACGAAGCTATACAGGATGTCTAGCGCCATCTCTTTCCCACACTGGAAAAGGAGTAAAACAATAATGTTTTAAGACGTCATGATCGTATCAGAACCACCCTATCCATTAATTTGTGTGTGACAACTATTCGGATTTCGAAAAACTTTCTAGAAGCCCATAGTGACGACACATTCTCGCGGGAGCGAGCTGCAACAGCAAGCTTGATCTAAGACATGACAAGGCTGAAGCTAAAGGTTAGTCGAGTCAAATTGCCTGTTCTGGACAAGGATCTGATTTTTTAGGCAGTTTACAACATCATTATAATTATCTCTGAAGCCCGGCTCTAAGTTCTCATACAGACCATTACTCTGAGTTTACAGGCCCACGTGCCACAAAAACCACAGAAAAAATAACAGAGATTGACTCGAATTATTAGTATTTATAGTTTGTGTGTGTGTCAATATGGTGTGGGTGTCTGTCAATGTTTCATCATCATCATCATCATTTCAACCGAAAGACGTCCACTGCTGAACATAGGCCTCCCCCAACGCCACATTGACATAAGGGGGGTTTTGCCATAATCGCCACGCTTGGCAGGCGGGTTGGTGATCGCATTACGGTTGTTACAAAAGCATAGAGAACGCTGCTGACCATTCTCTGGCAAATCCCTTAGTCGCCTCTTGCGATACCCACGGGAGGATATGGGATGGTGCTATTCTTTACGTCCGATACCTTATAGAACACTCAGAACTGTCATTGTTTATGATGAAGTTTTGTGTGTTTTTCTACACATATTGAAATCTAACACTACTGCCGTAACTGCCGCCTGGTGTTTGATAACTGGAAAAACGTAGGTGTACATGACGACCAATCAAGTTATTCAAAACCAGTATAAGCAGATCTCTCATTGTATGGGAAATCTACACAAAAACGAGGCCTTGTTATATTGGAAATGTTTAGCTTTATGTGTCGCTTTGTGTACTATGGGTACACTTCTACTAACCCTTTAGGAAGTACACGGAAGATATTATGTATAAAGGCATTGTTAATTAATTTCTAAAAGTAAATAAAATGAAAAATAATACAAATGTTACCGGTTCTAGAGGAAAAAAGTAATCTTCAGCTTCTATTTCAACGTGTGACCACACCTCTGCTGCTAGTCCAATAATAATTAAACCTGAAACAAAAATCAAGAACTAAAATAAATAAATGAATAAAAATTAAAATCATTAGGGAAATAGTGATAATAAAATTTGGAAGCTGCATTAGTAGTAAATATCTCTTATTTTATTTATTTTTTAATTCGGAAACAGGTTCCAAGCTACTAGTGGCCAAGGCTCTTGAGAAAGGAACATTACAACAAAACGCACCGAAGTACTGCTAATGTATGTTATTATTATTAATATCTGTTTAAGTGTGCTGCTGGCCTACCATGACGTCTTAAAGCAGTATTTTTTAATTTAATCTAATGTGAGAAACAGACGGCGCTATACTATATCTCTTTCCAACACTGAAAAAGGAGTATAACAATAATGTTTTAAGACGTCATGGTAGGTACCTGTTCTTTTAAAATCATTTGGTTTCACATCCTTTGCAAGTTACACATTTCCAGTATGGCCTCGTTTTTGTAAACATTTCCCGTACAATGAGAGATCCGCTAAACTAGTTTTGAATAGCTTGATTGTCGCCTTACGTACTAATTACCAAACTGCCAAAGACGTGGAAAATTACTACGAAAATAAAAATAAGCAAAACAAAAAGACTTACTAGTAAAAACTTTTCTAAATATCATAGTGTACACGATCACTTTGCCGAACGAACAACAATGATTAAAGTGAACAATAACCTCTTTTGTTTACGTTGGTTAAGCTAAATAATGGTTGTAGGACAGGAAATTATTACCACACACACATAATATTGAAGCTTATGTGGAATGTGCTGTGTTTAGCAGGGATGTGAAACATTTTGATCTAGGATTTTGACTTGTTTAATTTTGTAATTTCAATTTTGTAACTTTTTAATGAACAGAAACGAAGGAGAGACTCTTTTGTTTCTGTTTATTAAAAAATTGTTTATAGATCAAGACTTAATTCGATTTCCCATTATACACTAATTATTCCCCTGGCTGGAGGCGCAAACACAGGATAGTCCGGTTGACCTGCGAGATGCCATTTACAAAGAAATACTAGCTTTTTGGTTTTTCTTTTTCCTTTAGGTGCATGGTATACAGTACAGAGAGGTTTGTTCGTAGCTTCGAAGATTCCAAGAAAATTCCAGTCTTTTGGAAACTTAAAAAACAAAACTTTTTTTCAGACCTTGATCCTTGGGTTGTTACTAATACACACTACTTATAAACTTTGTTAGTAACAAACGAAATAAAAGATTTTAATTCATAAATCTGCTGTACTCACCTGACGCACCGGGTATCTGTACATGTAAATGCGCCATAATGGTGCAGCACGGCTTTGCCTGCCTGGCTTTGCTTGGCCTGCGCATCTTAGAGGCAATATTTTTACTTAAGACGGTACTGAAACCGTCAGTACGTGCTTCCGCAAACATTCCTGATGCACTACAGTAACGTGGGAGCCCCAACAACATCCTGAAAGTATTGTTGTACTGAACTCTGAGGGCGTTGTATGCCCTCTGCACTCTTAGCACTCTTCAAAAGAAATACCATGAAATCTTGAAGCTTAAAATGTTGGTTTTGTGAATCCAGTATGAGACTTGTTATTCTTATCCAATATTAGTTGGACCTGCGTTTTGTTATTGCAATAGTATTATAGTATACATTTTGTTAACCTCTGATGCATTTCCCAGATTGTTCTTCACAAAATACTATGGTAGTCCAAAACAGTGGTGCGCCTCTGACTACAGCAGTTCTAAAACTAACAAACATTGTTCTCTAGCTAGTGTCTGGTCCCATAACTACTAACTACTACATAACTACTAACAACTACGCAGATTGTTATCATTCAGCCATTCCTGCGATACCGGAATGTTGGTAAAGATAACTGAAATATTTGTTTTTTGTAAGTAACAATTACGTATATATTATTTTCATATCAATTACTATGTATGTATAAGTAGTTTTTTTTTTTCATAAACGTTCAAAGGATTTCCCTGGCGACATAAACGACTTCAAAAAAACCGGCCAAGTGCGAGTCAGACTCGCGCACGAAGGGTTCCGTACCATTATTTATAAAACGGACGAAAAAAAAACACTTTTTTGTATGGGAGCCCCCCTTAATTTTTTTTTCTGTTTTTTGTATTTGTTGTTATAGCATCAACAGTAATACATAATCTGTAGAAATTTCAACTGGCTAACTATCACGGTTCATGAGATACAGCCTGGTGACAGACGGACGGACGGACGGATAGCGAAGTCTCAGTAATACGGTCCCGTTTGACCCTTTGGGTACGGAACCCTAAAAACGAAGAAGTTCTCATTTCAGTTGTATTTTTAATATTTCGTTAGTACCTACATAATTGTGTAACAATGATGATGAGTATCCTTTTTTTTAGGTGTATTATTGCTGCTCAACCATATATCACAAATCAGATGCCATCTTCCCAGCTATATAACCACACCCTCGGTTTGTATTTTCAATATTTCGTATCGCAATAGTTTTCACTAGCGAGGAAGTCGATGATTACCCAACGGTGCCAAGGAAGTCCTGGGATAAAAGTTATCCTATATCCCACCCAGGTCTTGTTGTACTATTGGACATGTCATCGAAATCCCTTTAACTGTTGAGGCGTAAAAAATAACAGACATATAGACTTTCTCATTTAGTTTATTAGTATGTATCAGGGTTCGAAGTGATAATCGACATAAAATTATCTTGATAATAAATTAAAATTAAATTCATTATTTCATATAACTTGATCCCTAATACGAATAAAAAAAAAACCAAAATCATAAACAATAAGTATCCGAACGCTATTTGCCGCTTCCGCGCATATCCAAACAAGTCAAGTGTCAAAAAAAGGTCCCATACTTTGTTTTTAATTAATCAGAAAACAGAATGTTTGGTACATTTTGTTATAACTAAAGAATAACACAATTAGTAAATATCTCATTAATGTCTCTATTCACGTAATATTTTACATCGAAATTAAGATTCGTAAAAAGTTATGAATCAGCATTGATAGTTATCCGTTACGTAATTATCATGATAATGATCAAAGAAAATAATAAAATTGATAATTTCGAACCCTGGTGTGTATTGATATGCCACGGTGTCGTGCTCGTCTACGTGTTTCAGGCTTCTGAAACATTTCCTAAGACACTCAGCAATATTCTTTTACACACAAATAATTTTACCTCCTTTAATATTACTTTAATTTCAAATTAGATTCATAATTAGCCTGTAATGTTCCCACTGCTGGGACACATGCCTCCTCTCTATGAGAGGGAATGCGCACTAATCCACCTCGCGAGCCCAGTACGGGTTTATAGATGTCACATGTCTTCGAATTTTTAGTTCTAGGATATGACGGTTTCTTCATGATGTTGTCCTTCATCGTTTTGAGAGTAGTGGTGATACAAATAAATTACACAAAGTAATGCGCCTCCCTGGGTTTGATTTTGAATACACGGGTTACTGCTCGTGAGTCCTGCCACCACTGGGCCACCGCTGCTCTCTTTCAAATTCAAATTAGATTCATAAATCATTAATGATAAATTAATATTTTAAATGTTTAAATACTGTACAAGTTTGTTAGTAAAAATATTTAAAAGTGTAAGAAAATGAATAAACAAAATCCTAGCTTCCTAACTACATAAAATATTATATAATAATATTATAAATGCGAATATAAGTTTGTTTGTTGAGGTAAAAAACAAACAAACTTACTTTCGCATTAATGATGCCTAGACCACTAAACCAATCATCCTGAAATTTTGCATGTACGTTGTCAGGTATACAGAAACGGACATAGGGTACCTTTCATCCCGAAAAAAAGTACTGTTCTAAAGGGAAACAACAATAACGTTCTTATTATAATAGATGGCGTCTCGGTTATTATCAAATTCCAAATTTACGCGGGCGTAGCCGCGGGCAAAAGCTAGGTTTTAAAATTAAATTAAAATAAATTAATAAAAAAAAAACACCAACAAAAGTTACAGGTATATACCAACAAAAGTATATGTATGTATATTTTTTTACAATGTAAGAACACTTCGTTCATCAAATCGTGACCGTTATTGGTATTTCTCTGCAGAACAAAGTTGAGCAATTCTGTCTACAGTCAGAGACCTGCGTTCACGACACGATTCAGATTTGTGGCAAGATGGGAGACGAGAAGAGAACCTTCCTAGACCTGTGCGACCTGCTGGAGTATGCCTGCGACACCAATCAGAGTATGTACTGCTTCTTCTACTTATCTCCTTCTTAATCATCTCGCTGCCTTTGTCTCATTTTGTTTGGGGTCGGCGTAAATATCAACATTCATATTCATGACTCTTTTCGTCACTTATCTCCTATAATACTGTAAGTACATCAGCGGCAAAGCCATCTGATGTCTTTGAAAGCGCTTCTTTATCTATATCTGATAAGATGTCTTAAACATGAAATATCACATTTTGGGGACAACATTGCCCAACCTAACTCAACAAAAATACCCAGTAATTAATATGCTATTATTTTTTTTCAGTTTACACACACGTGGAAGACATGGAGGGATGCCCTCTAAGACAAGAGCCACATTGAAAGATGAAATGGAATAACTATCAAAGCATTATGACAGGATTTAAACTAAAGTACTATCAATAACATACCAATAATGAACTATGACACAGTAAATTTGCAATGTTTTTTTATGTGTGCATGGCATCTCGCAAGTCATCCTATGAGGTTGGCTTCTGCTTAACCGGACTATCCTGTGGATGCCTTGGGTGTAACGTCTTCAGCCAGGGCATAAAACTTATAAAATAGGCGATAACTCGGTAAGAGCACTCCCTGCGGGCTACGGGCCTTAGTAAGCTAAGGCCGCAGAGAGTGCCCACAGGGAGTGAGTGGTTAGGGTATCGCTGGGGGAGGGTAAAAAAGGGGCAGGCTGTATCTTAGTGCTTCCATTAATTCAGGGGTGATTTTTAACTACCGGCTCAGCATCACGGGCTGGCTCCAGCAAGAGTCGAGGGAGGATACCTTGCAAAAAAAGTTTGTTTCCTTAT
This sequence comes from Cerastis rubricosa, assembly GCA_949152445.1. Taxonomy (NCBI): domain Eukaryota; kingdom Metazoa; phylum Arthropoda; class Insecta; order Lepidoptera; family Noctuidae; genus Cerastis; species Cerastis rubricosa. The sequence continues at coordinate 12,044,424 of OX424547.1, forward strand.
ACAGTAAATGCCTCTTTTACTTACAAGAAATGGCACTTAAATTAACATGTCTGAACAAAAGCGCACTATTACGCGTCATTGCCGTGCGGACTCCACCATAGCGGATAGGTATGTGCGAAGCGGAGACGAGAGAAGATGTGCTAAGCGGCACTCCGCTTACAGCACACGCGCTCTCAGCACACCGCTCGTCCTTTTCCCGTCTCCGCTGTGCGCTTGGCTGCCGAGTACAGATGGCCTAAACAATGTCTCGTAATTGTCTCTATCAGGAGACAGAGACAATTACGAGACATTGTCTCCTCTCTGTTCAATCGTTTCCACTAAAGCTAAGCGGAGACGAGAAGTGTACCATAACGAAGTTCTATTGGTGGTTTACAACACATCTTGTATCCGCCTCGTTGGAGTCCAGACCTGAATCTAGTTTTGGAAATACAAGAGTGCGCTTTTGTCCATTTCTAGGTCAACTAATCGGCATAAAATATATTTTTTTTTAGGTCGAAGCATATCCCTTTCCTTGAATCCCTACAAACTATTTTTAGCTGACCTTTCCTGACCTATCTTCAATCTAATCAATCTGTCTCTGCCACATGGGAGGGTTATAATCATACACTATAATAAGACCTAACCGGGAGGTCATCATCTTCAGTCTTCAGTATACCCCCTTAGTAAACTCTATTACAATACTAAAAAGCCCTACAAACTCAATAAAACGCGGAATTACACCACAAATTATAAAATACCAGACTACACACTCAGACGTACAACTTTTTACAGAAAAAAATCTTTACTTAAATATGTGTTTAAGTATCATTACTGTAATGTGCTTCGGCCTGACCTGAGATCGTTAGAGTGGGACGGATGTATGGAAGGTTAGGTGTGTGGGAGGGAGAGGGGTAGCTCGAAGGTTGACCGGGTAACAGGTTGGAGCAGACAGAATAAGTATAGCGAATGCAGTAAGGTACGGGCGCAGGCGCATCTTAGATACGATGGTATGAAAATAATCGGGGGTTAACGGCTGGTTAAAAATTGTGTTGTGATTTTTATGTGCAAATTTAAAATAACTAAAGGGTGTTTGTGTTTTTAAAATCTACAGTTATTCTTACAGTAATTTTTCCTGTTGAAAAATATACAATTTTGTTTTTGCAATACAGTTGTAACATTAATGAATTTTGATAACACATTAGGGCTTATTGAAAAAATGATTAGTATAATTGTTAATCAACAAAAACATTTCAATCAGTCGAACATTGATCACTCAAGGAACAATGTCAAAAATTCTTAAATTAATTATATCATTATTTTCAATAATTAAAATCCCTATAACAGCAGCATTCACATAATTCGCCGAAAACCACGCGTCACACAGAAAACTTAATCCCAACCAATTAATATTAATAACTTCCTTCATATCATTTCTGTAATTATAATCTAATAAAAATGTAATAGCATATTTTATGTGAAAAAAGTTTGTAACTCGATTTAAAAGTTAAGGTTACTGTGGAACCGGTCCATCTCGCCCGTGAGAAAGCTACAATTTGAACAAGCCATAATTAGCGACTGGGGTATTAAATCACGGGCACTGGACGCCCCCCTCCCTGCCCCCTCGCGGGTCCGCTGCGCGGGCGCCGGCCCGTTCGCAACGATTCCATCGATTAGACCGATTTAAGGTCAAGTTTTAACAGGTGGAATTGTGGGGTCAAGGACATTTGGACGGACGGAAATTATATGTTTCCGTGATCTAGATTAAGAAAGGGATGCGGAGGATGTGGCAGATAAAGAAGATATTTTAAAGCCAATTATAAGTTGGTTGCAAAAAGAAGAGGTCGGAGAGGTCATTGACTGGATGTCAAAAGGTAACGATGAATCCATTTTGTTTGCACCCTGATTCCAAGCTGTAACAATGTTCTATAAAAGGTCCTTCATTTATTAGGAAACAACAGATTACCCGTTGAATAGGGAGTTTAGAAACTTGCAGAATTATTCAACTTTACACCATAAGCATTTTAATGTAATAAACCCCTTTCTTTTAGAATTCTACCCAAAAAAAAAAAAATTAAAATTATGAATTTGCAAAAAATTGTGGCATCCTTGGGTTTGGAAAGAAACAAAACCAATAGCTGATAGCGATTTCTTAGAAGCCTAATTTAAAAATGGAGTGCAGTAGGTATTAAATAGAGATTATGAAAACGCTTATTGATAGTGTGAAGAAGAGGATATTACCATATCAACTGTAGATAAACATGCAAAAAACAAATTTGCATGGAAATAAATATGACAAAACAACAATTGCAGCATATAATCCGTGAGATCGGTCAAAGTTGACTTATTAGAAAGCGGTCCTAGAGCTATGCAGACGACGATATATTTTAACTTAACAACAACTTTTACATTATCTAGAGAATAACATAATATCGGATCTACAGGTCCGATATTAATATTCTATTCTCTTCTATTAATCTTGAATACATTCAAAATAGTGTACGCAGAGCCAGACGCAGTATTTGAACTACACCATTATTTCTCCGCAGACCATACTGACAGACTTGTAGGCATCGCGTTGGATTAGGATCATCATCATCATCATCATTTCAGCCCAAAAGACGTCCACTGCTGGAAATAGGCCTCCCACAACATTGACATTTTGGGGGGTTTTGCCATAATCGCCACGCTTGGTAGGCGGGTTGGCGATCGCAGTACCGATGTCACAAAAGCACAGAGAACGCTGCTGCCCATTCTCTGGAAAATCCCTTAGTCGCCTCTTACGACACCCACGGGATGATATGGGATGGTGCTATTCTTTACGTCCGACACCATACAGAGCCAGATACAGATATACCACACAGAAGATTGGGATCAGCTAGTCAAAATGAGGTGAACTGAAGCCGAACCAGTGTACTGCTTATACAGAGCTTCTTCTTCTTCGTTTCGTGTGATTATTGCCTACCCTGATGTCAGAGTTTATATGCCGACCATGAGCCTCCGACTTGGCTTTACATGTCACTTCAAATATCTCTCAGAATTGCTGGTTTTCTCACGATGTTTTCCTACACCGAAGCAGATGATTGTTATACAATACGCACATCATCAACAATCCGAAAGAAATCGAGGGTTCGAACTTGAGAACTATGGCTTGGCAGTCCAACGGTCACACCTGTTGGTTATCACTGCTCCTGCAGTGGTTATGTAGTGCTTAGACGGAGCCTTATGTTATAATAGACCTGCCAGTTATGTCTTAGTCCTATGTAACAGAGAACGGAGCTACTGCCATTAATGGAGTTTAAACTAGGACCACAAGTTATCATTGCGTCATCATCTGCCTAGCCTTTTCCCAAACCATGTTGGGGTCGGCTTCCAGTCTAACCGGATGCAGTTGAGTACCAATATTTTAAATGAAGTGACTGTCTATCTGACCTCCACAGCCCAGTAACTGGGTAATACGATACCCCTTGGTAAGGCTGGATGACACACTTTCGGCTACTGACTACTTGTAACGACTGTCAAAGATCTACAAATGACAGCCGGGACCAACGGCTTAAAGTGATTTCCGAGGCACGGTGGAAACTCGGTATGTAATTATGGTCACCCATCAACGGACCAACCTAGGCAAGAACGGCTTCGTGCGGCTGTTATTATTTAGCCACGAGCTCCTCTGTATTGCGTATTATTGCGAAATTCCTGAAGTAAAATCTCAATAGTTCTTTGCCAAGTCAAACATCGTAGCCAGGATCTCAGAAACTATTCATCTATTTATTTTCCACTGTTTTAAAAGTAGGTAAGTTTCTACTCTGTTGGCTTTTAAACATAAACTGGATCGCTACGTTGCTGAAAAGGCTTTTTACTCCTTGCGATCCGATTTTTGTAGAAAATCTTTGCATTTGAAGTCTTAGCTAGACAAATAATATGGTGTATGGTTTCTTCTCTTCTTATTTTAGCTTCCTAGTTTAGCTTAGATCAAAATTAAAAGTTTTTTTTTTCAAATTAGGCTTAAAATCAGGACTATTTGTTTGTACATCAACATGTTTTTACGTCCATATTGCTAAAGGCAGTCCCCCAAAACGCACTTTGCCTAGTGTTTTAGTTGGAAGGAAAATAAGGGAAACAAACTTCACAGCAGGCTTCTGTTTGTTAGAAGTGAGAAAATAGGGAGATGTCTATGTTTTTTTGCAGGGAAATATCTAGAAGCCTTTTGCTCTATTTCTATCTAACATATATATATATATATATTATATCAACTAGATCGTTTGGTGTGAAGACACCTATAGCTTTTGTTTGCAGAGCACGGGCAGGTAAACAGGACGAACGCACCGGCCGACAATCGCGCCATCTGCCACCCCGCCCAGCGACCCCGCGACCGCTACCAGGGCTGTCGCAAGCTGACCAGTCGATGGTCAATTTAGTACTTCGCATCATAATACGTGCAGACGAGGCCGGTGTTCCCAGTAGTGGGAACGTTATAGGCCGGTTATTTGGTGTGAAGGCAACTATTGCTCTTGTTTGCGGAGTACGAGCAGGTAAACAGGACGATCGCTCCGGCAATCTGCCACCACGCCCAGTGATCCTGCGACCGCTGCCAGGGCTGTCAAGTGCTGAGCACTGGGTGAACAAACGAAACAGTATAAATAAATAAATAGAATATTTATTTGCTCATCACAAACATTGCAGGAACAGGAATTATTTAATCTAAGACACAAGGTAAACGTTTGTGAGAGACTAGTGCCCGAAATAGGCATAAATACCTGTGTTACGGGCTCACAGGGGTCAACAGGCCCCCCAAGACTTACAGGTATACAAAGTATAGAGTAGCTATATTTAAAGCAAAAATAAAAGTGAAACTTGTGAGCGAACGTGAGCGAAGTCTTCTGGTGCTACGCACATTTTTCTACGATCTCAGTCATCATCAGCATTTCAGCCGAAAGACGTCTACTGCTGGATATAGGCCTCCCCCAAGAAGGGGGGGTTTTGCCATAATCGCCTCGCTTGGCAAGCGGGTTGGCGATCGCAGTACGGTTGTTACAAAAGCACAGAGAACGCTGCTGCCCATTCTCTCTGCTAAGTCCCTTAGTCGCCTCTTACGACACCTACGGGAAGATATGGGATATTATCTCAGTGCATCAGCAAATTTCCTAATTTGATATTGTTCAGATGATTGCCTCGATTTGATTGAACAATTTTGTGGATTACAAAGCTAGTATTCAAACACCTTGTTTATCACTCGTGCATTCTAACATAATTTGTAGAAGCAGTAACAATACTTATTGAATCTTGGTCAAATCTCCATAAATAGAACAAGCATATGATTAAGTGTTGCAAAATCAGCTTTATTCTTGAACAAATTAAGGCTTTCAATGCATACATATTGAAATACAATGGGGGTCTAGTAGTGTGTACTGAATTGACGGTACCAGGTTGCGTGTCGCTCCCCTTTTTATTTTCTCGTATAATATTACTAGACTGATCCGCGCAACTTCGTCTGCGTCACATTTTTCATTAATGCTCCAGTCTATGCTCAGGTCATAGCGTGATGTTATGTAGCCTTGCTCAATAAAGGGGTATCCACCACTAAAGATTGTTTCAATTAAAGCCAGTATTTCCTGAGATTAGCTTGTTCAACCAAACAAACTCTTCAGCTTTATAATAATAAATATTGATTCTTATCTTTTAAAGAAAGTCAAATATTAGTGCAGTTGAAACTCCGAATAGCAAACTAACCATTTCCTTGAAAATGCAAGTCGACCTCAACATTTCATTAAATCATTAAAACAAAGCGCATTATGAAACCAAAAAGATAAAAGAACAAACAGCTCATTAACAGAAAAGAAAAACGGCATAACACGCAAGCCCTAATAACAAAACTAAAATTGGAAATACAGAATCCTAAAACGAAACAAAATCAGCATTAAGAATGAATCACCTAAACAGTTAAGTTTGAATATTCCGTGAACCATCTATACCCTGAAATTGCTCTCAATCAAAGGCCAGTAATCCTAATCCAACCTTTGTAATCTTTCAATTTTGATTCAACAAATAAAATTATAAGTGTGGCAACCCTGTTGTTAAAAATGCATCTTAAGTGAGGTCCGTTTTACTTACCTTGTAACTAACGGCTTGAGTTTAAGATTATAAAATTATCCCCTATATAGGTGATTGAGGGAGACGTCTGTGTGTCTATCGAAAAAGGTTTTAAAAAACTGCGACAGTTTGTCGAAAGTACCATTTTATTTGTTTTAAATTTAAAGCCTTCATCACTTTTAAATACTGAATTGACAGAATTTTATTTAAAAACATAGGTACAATACTTTTCTCTTGCACAACAATATTAATTTGTTATGTAAGAGTAATACCTACAAAATCCAAATGACATTTGTTTAACTAATTTTGTTTGTTTAACCGGAGTATAACATAAACTAATTTGAACAATTTTAGTACGAAAGAACCTACATAATTTACAAAATAAATCCAACCAAAGTCGGGTCTAAAACTTAGTCGTTCATAAAAGAGTTAAAAACAAAGCCGTGTTACGAAAAAAATAAACATTATGACTCAGAATGATCTTAACACTTTAAAAATCGGTCTGTGTAATTTTTAATAACAAAATTATAGGTTTAGAATAAAGTTAGCTTAATAAACTGGTGATTATAAATAGTTTGTATTAACGGTTACTTATTTAAGCTTCTTTGGGATTTTAATGCTAGGTTTGATACGAATTTAATTAAAATTAAACCGTAACTCACATTTAATGAAGGTTAAGCAGCATCACTCATAATCACTTTCACAGTGAACCTCAGATGATTAATTAACTAGATCAGTTTTGTAGATAAATATACATTTATAAAACTGCACATAAATAATATAATTATAATACTTGCCTTTAATAGTCTAGAAAACCGGTAAGCAATAAGAGTTGTGAGAATAAAATTAAAAAAGATTTTAAAATTTTAATCCAAAAATATATAGACAGAAAAAAAACAAAATTAATAAATATTAACAAAAAAATAAATAATATTATAAATATAAACAAAAAAAAAATATTTTTTCAAGGTAACGTTGAATAAACGGACAAGTTTCTAATTATATTATTATTTGTTTTTCCGTGATCAAGGCGCTTGCAACGGCACCGAAATATCGGAACATCAAAACAAAAATAGTAAACATGATAAATATCCTGTTTCCAGTGTTAATGATAAGTTTCTAATTTCTAAACAATTAGAAAAACTATTCATTGTCTTAAATAAATTCTAACAAGAATCTACAATAACATTGCCACAAAAATAAAAACAATTCCCTTAAAGCCTAATCTCACAGTACGATGGCATCTTAACGACCTCTTTAGAGAAAAAGGACTGACAAAATCGGAGCACACCCTAAGACACGGCCCGATTCTTGGTAAAACGGACACACAGGTACAGTCAGGTGGCGGAGATTATTGGACCTTTAAACAGTGCACAAACAGGAATTATTTTTCAGAAATTAAAATTACACAACATCATCCCTGTAATCCCATAAAGGTTAGACTGAAGTGTACCTAATCATCTTTTGTCCGGTTAAGCAGTAGCCAGCCTCAGAGGCTGAAATGCGAGAGGCCATTCATAAAAAAAAAAAAAACCTAATCATCATCATTATCATCATCATTTCAGCCGAAAGACGTCCACTGCTGGACTTAGGCCTCCCCCAAGTGGCGCCACATTGACCGATCCCGTGCGACTCTCATCCAACGGATCCCCGCAACCTTCACCAGGTCATCGGTCCACCTAGTGGGAGGCCTTCCAACGCATCGTCTTCTTGTAACTAATAGTACACCTACATTTCGCCAGTTATGTTTGTAGACATATGTAATAGGAAGCGACCGTATTGCCATCAACCAGGCACAAATCCAGACTCCTTAGCTGCTACTGAGAAACTTCTGTTGGAAAAACCCAATAACTCTTAGCCCGACCTGGGAATCGAACCGAACCTCATGCTCAGCAGTTGCACTTGCGACGACCAGCTGGCCTACGATGACGTCTTAAAAAAGTATTGTTTTATTCCTTTTCCAGTGTGGGAAATAGATGGCGCCAGACATCCTGTATAGCTCCGTCTCTTTCCCACACTGGAATAAGAGTAAAACAATACTGCTATAAGACGTCATGGTAGGCCAACTGACCTACGTGGCGGTCCAAATTGAAATTGTTTCTTTGAAATAGTGCACAAAAAAGAGTTATGCTCCATTGGTGTAGTGATCGCCTAAGCGCGACTGCCTATGTCATATGTCTATCTCGCTCGTTTTCGTAATGCCAAAACAAGAGACATACGATTTATCGAATCGAAATCGAATCCGAACGTTTGTGAATAGGGGGGGCCTGGTCAAGCAAGTGGTATTAGATTTTTCTTCTAGAAATATCTGCTAGTAGTTTAAAGTATCACAAGCCCTTGGTACTCTGTGCTTAGGAAAGTTCGTGAAACCGTTTGCCGTCACATTGGATTATGAATGTAAGAGCACATTTGTCTGCTCTACAACATCTCTGGCGTACTTGGCCAATCAGATTACTGTTAAGTATGGCCTCTGTGACCGAAATTCAGTAAGGACGATATAATTGAATTATTAAAAGTTGTAAAAATCTTGTGCCGACGAAAGTTTTGAGGGAAAAGGCATGATTATTGCAGAAATGGACTAACAGGGAGAACAAATTGGAGGTCATGGCTTAAGGTGCATATTGTGCATGATGTGCTTATCTGTTAAATATAGCCTATTACTCTATTGGATGTTCTAATAATTTTGTATCGGTGTATTATTTTTTGGTGAGTCAAATAAATAAATGTAACTACCAACCAGAAATACAAATATAGTCCAACAGTAACAGCGAAGATGCCTAGAAACCTCCCAATATTCCCCATAAAATCTCTCCAACTGTACTCAGCAACTATGATAGTTATCATGTATCCTAATAACAGCGTCGGGTCCTTTGTCTATTGTTTACATTAGGGTGGCTCGCTACGTGGTTTCGGTGGTCATGCCGGCCTCCTTTGCACGGACCTCCCTGCTGTTATTGTTAAATACGTCGTCATTCTGATACGGATACAGCGTGTTTAAGAAAGTGCTCATTAAGGCCGTATAAAGTTGACACCTTTGAACATTTTGTTAAGTTGTTACGGAGATGACTGCATTGTTTCTAGATAAGTATTTAGACCTTGGTATGTGTGGGAAATAACCAAAGTTGGCTAAATATAGAAATTCTTGCAAATAGGTACCCTATTCGTCGAGAAAAAAAGGTTTTTTTTTTTCCAAATACACCATGTTTGTCTTAAAACAATCAATGTCCTTCTATAGGTAGGTACTTGATTCAAAAAAAAAGTGCACGTATTCATGTCTTTAAGAAGTTTTAGAAAATAACGTAACGGACTCTTTCTTAAAATAACTCTGTGATTTTTTGTTTACTCACTATTGTAGCAAAACGTGACCTCAAAAGTCAATATCTCCGTTTCTCACATTCCACGAAAAAAACACCAACCTCAAACACTTCCAACAAAACAGCCTGTACATATAGGAAGGGTGCGCGCACCGTTTGTCGGCGCAGACGCAGCACGTGGCGCAGTTTAGCCTGCGCGTGAGTCGCGCGCTAATGACGCTGTGTCACTCGACTCCCGGCCGCCGAACGCGCCGGACGTCAACTAATGTGCCGCCCTATTATTTATTTATATGAATTGGATGACTTCTTTGAATTGAGAAGATGGTCTATTGATAGACGTGGCAACATTTTATGCGGATAAGACGTAGTATCAGTAAATAATCACCTACAGTTAGTAATTGTATACTACCTTTCCCTTGCAGTATATAAGATGAATCTTTACAATGTTGCAAACACAACATAATCACGCCTTATAATCTCCAAAGGGTTAGGCACAAGTAGGTGATGCCTGCCAGGGCTGCGGGTTGTTCGAAAGAGATACCGTGCCCCTGGAACGCAAAGGGCTAAGAAGGAACATGGATGTGTTTTAGTCAGTCAAGTCTGACACTCCCTTCCGCTCCGCCCAGAGCGGAAGAAGTCATTTGATGATTTCCCATCCTAAAAAAAAAAACACTTTGTTCGACCCGGGAATCGAACCCAGGGCCTCATGCACAGCAGTCGCGTTTGCGGACACTAGACCAACGAGTGCTGAATTATGGTAGTACATCCTATTATAGTGAATTTCTACAGACACAAGAATGCTGGTTGTCAACTTGTCACGCAGAGTCTTGAAAATAAATATGGGGTCGTAGAGTTTTGTATGGGAGGAGACTAAGTAATCTCCGCCAAGATACATAAGTGAGCCGATTGATTGATGGATTTGGCCCAATCTTTCTCAAAGAAAAGAGGCCTGGGTCACTGCAGTGCAAAAGTTATACAAGAAGGGTTAGGAGGTAAAAGGTTGGGAGCTATAAGTTGGATGTCTATAGGAGAGCAGCGGTGGCCAAGTGTCGGCAAACCCGACTTACGAGCAGTAAGCCGTGGGTTCAAACCCAGGCAGGCGCATTACTTTGTGTAATTTATTTCATCACCGCTGCCCTCAAAAGCGGTCAAGGAAAACATCGTAAAGAAACCGGCATGACCTAGAACTAAAACTTCGAAGACATGTGATATCTACCAACCCGCACTGGGCCCGCATGGTGGATTACAGCCCACTCCCTCTCATAGAGAGGAGGCCTGTGTCCCAGCAGTGGGAACATTATAGGCTGATAATGATGATGACGTACAGGTATGCAAATTAACCTAAATTAATATACTGCACTTGACTCATATATTTGATACCTGTTATGATTCATAATTAAGCTACAAACAGGTGGCACTCAAATGTTTCATAAATCACCACCTGTCTTTGAACCACGATGTTTATCACCTTTGATGTGCCGCCTACTGGCAAACTGTTTGTTAACATTACAGTTAAAACCAAAACTGGTCACTGAACAAAACCTTTTAGTTAAGTAGTTTTAATAATTTTGACCGAGAACATAGATAGCTGCTGTTCCCGTAAAAATTCTGATTGGAAAAGTGAACTTGCAATCTTTGCTATATATTTTTTCTGGATTTTGAGCTTAACCTCCGAAAAATTGGTTTTATGATTATATTGGATGTTGGTGACGTTAAAATGTAACCTTTCAGTCCTGAAATTCAGTTTCAGGAATAGACATGAGTGTTTATCAAACAGAATATAGTAATTGCAATACCTTAGGTAGGGTAGGGTAGGGTAATTAGGTAGGTAGGGTAGGTAGCTAGGTAGGGTAGGGTAGGCCTGTCTTGTTGCTGAATCATTAGATATATTAATTTCAGATTAATAATGTCAATTTTTATGTCTAGGTATTTCAAACATTATCGAAGTAACAAACATAAAAAACCAAACATTATTTCAAAATAACTAATCCACAAAATTCTCAAATAAAATCAGATAAAATCAGTGGTAAACCTAGCTCAATAGCTTTGGAGTTGAACCTCAAACTAATGTATTAAATAAATAAAATGTGTATAAAATGTTTAAATCGGTTTAAAATCAAACATACAATCTCACACCTCGGACGTCTCTTTTAAGCAAATACAAAATATTACTTACGTCTCATTATCATAATTTTATTGAGAATTTAAATATGAAACCAAAATTGACTTTCATACTTAGTAAAACGAATAAACGACTGCCTCATGGGTCGAGTCATCATCATCATCATGATCAGCCTATAATGTTCCCACTGCTGGGACACAGGACTCCTCTCTATGAGAGGAAGTAGGCTGTAATCCACCACGCGGGCCCAGTGCGGGTCGGTAGATGTCACTTGTCTTCGAATTTTTAGTTCTAGGACATGCCGGTTTCCTCACGAGGTTTCCCTTCACCGTTTTTGCAGGCAGCGTTGATGGTATGTATGTTGTATGTATGTGTAATTTATACAAAAAGTAATGCACCTGCCTGGGTTCCGACCCACGGCTTAGTGCTCGTAAGTCACATGTGACATCTACCAACCCGCACTGGGCCCGCGTGGCGGATTACAGCCCACTCCCTCGCATAGAGAGGCTTGTGTCCCAGCAGTAGGAACATTATAGACTGATGATGATGTTACAATGTACGTGATGCACCTATTTACCTATCATCACTTTGAAGTTTGTATTCTTAAAACAAAATATACTAAGCAACTCTAAGAGTAAACCGTAATTCATTCACCTTTTTATCATCATCACACAACCAGAAAGAAAAAGTATGAATCACTAAACATCTCCCGAAATCACCATTCACAATATTTTATTACAAGTTAAATGATTTACTTGTAACCTTATCTTTCCCACATTAAGGTGTCGATGTTAAGATTACGGTTATCTGCGTAACCCGCAGCCCGCGGGCAACCACTCATCCTCAAATTTTTGTTTCACTTTAACCGCTGTGACGAGGAGCTGGAGACTGTGAGGTTTTAATTGAGATATTTTTTGAGGCAAGGGAAATGTTGGTTCAAGATACTTAAGCCACAATGAAGTTGTGATTTTCTTTTTGTATTTTGTTTTTTGTCTAATTACAGCGAATTACAAAGAAATGAAAATGAAGTCGGCTATAAGTGGGGAACAGGCCATCTAATAGTGACCTCATGAAATTGTTACGTTACTTACGTAGAAGAATGGAAGAAGTCAACTAGGCAAGACAATAAAGATGTTACGAGAGTTACAAAGAAAGAATCAATTACTACGGTAGAACATTTTAAATGTTTATATACGACTTAACACCCTAATAAAGTAATATAACACAACTTAACTTTAACAAACTTAACTTTATAATCTCATCATTATAATTTATACCTTCATGAAAAGCAAACTCTTAACGGAATAGCAATTAATTAAATAATTCAAACCAAAACCAAACACAACCTGAAACTAAACATGACGCCAATTAATAAACGTTAACATAAAATTAACTTCGACTAACTAAATTGCGCTTCATGAATTTATACTGTAAATAGCGCAACATCCTCTAAATATAGCAAGCACTTGCTAACTACTACCCACACTTGCGCGAATTAAAACGCCATATACCACCACACTCGTAAAAACAAGAAAATCCCAACGTCGTCATTAAATAGTAATTAACTTCAGCGATCTAGATGCGCCGGCGCACCCCACCTATACGGCAAATCTCCCAAGCCACAAATCGACGCTTATTACGACAATATCAATAACTGTCATTGCGCCCAATCATTATAGTTTCGTCTCGTTTACGCGAAACAACAGTAATTACCCCGCCATTACCTACATCTCTTTCGAACTCATTAATCTAAAGCGATGTAAGTAACAAACGACTCTTTCCATTTCTTTCGCGCGAAACTACTAGCGAGGCTGGGGAAACGTAGCTCACAAATATATAGCTGTCTCGCTCACACTTACGTTGTACTGCGCTCGAAATAAAACCTTCAAAAGAATATTTTTTTCTTAATTACACCACAGTTACATTTCCAAAATGACAAGAGTGAAGTGTCTTGAAAATTTGAAATTGGAGCACTCCCCACCACGCGTAGGGATTCGTTAAGTCGCTTGCGCATGTTTTTTCAACGTACAAAAAGAAAAATAAGGCTCGCGGGAAAGAGAGGCTTAGTTGGTTTTTATAGTCGTTCGCCCGGTGCGCCGGCGCACGGAAGTATTGGAGCTTCAGGATCGAGCCTTAATCTCATTCTAATAAAAAGCTCACGCATAAATTGACGCGCTAACATTAGTTTTTAAATTATAATAGTATTTTTTATTAGTGCTTTATAAAATTTCGTGCGGTGTTGTTCGGTTGTTGAATAATGCCGGGCACGTGTGTTTTATCGTTATTTTTATTGTCACAATTAACATTAATTTTGTGAAGTAAAGTGTGAAGGGTTGTTTTTATTAAGTTATCATTAGGACTTGAACGTTCGAGTTGTGTGGTCGTGTTTGCATTTTTTTAATTTTTTTAATATGGATTGATCAATAACTGTGTTTTGATAGTTCCGGTGTTTAAGTAGATTGTTTTGGAAAAAAATATTTTCAAGCTGTCAAGATGTTTTTAAGGTAAGATTTTTATTTTTATTAATGTAGTTTTTATATTCGTCATATATTTACATAATTAAATTATTACAACGTTTAGCAACACGAGTAAATCTGACTAGTATTTTGAATAAAAACGTTGAATTACCATTACATAATTAAAAGTAACACAGAGCTATTTTATTTCATTATAAATTAATTATTTTTGAATTATTTTGCTTTTTGTGCTTAAAATAGAAACAAAATTAATTTTAATTGATTAATTTAAATAATTATTTTTTATTGATTAATTTAAATAACAAGATGATAAGTGCGACCCATCTCAAGTGTTTTTGTTTATAAAAAGTATCAATAATTTATTAGATAATTTATAAATCATATTTAAAAAATCAGCTATTTTACGTGTTCAAATAAAATAGGCTTTGCAAAAGGCTTCAGCGAACACAACCTAAGTTTCTTCTGTCACAAACGTGCTAATCAATTTTCGTCAACCATTGTTTTACATAACTTCCGAAAACCTTCATACTATTATCGTCATTAAACCTTTTACACTAAAGGTGTTTACAGCGTGAATATATTTGCATATGTCACGTATTTAGCTACCGGTTGTAAGGCCTATAGTTAAGTAATGCGCTAGACTTATAACCTTGTATGGAAATATACGAGGTGTAAACATACCCTTCACGAAGCCAGTAAATAAGCATTATGTATATCAAACTAAGTATCTTTCTATATACATTCCAAGGATTAAGAAACTAAAAAATAAAATAACTAAAATAAGAATAAACTATAAAAGGGCGTCAAAAAACTCCGCCCCAACGCTGTCAGCTGGTAATGTGCCCAAGAGACTGGCAGCATTGCCACGTTGTATGGCAATACTTAGCCTCTGGCCAAAGTAAAACCCAGCCCTTGGGTCACGGGTAGCGTCAACTAAGCGTTTGGAACCTTAAAAAGGCTGTGAGCACTCGGACCCCAAGGCCCCAGTGGTTTCCATATTAATAAAGAAGAAGTATCTTTCTTACCAAAGATTATTGCTGGGAATTTTTTTTTTTGGGTTAAAAATCGCGTTTTCGCTAGGACTCAATATAACGTACTCAAAATACTGTGAATTTCATTGAATAGGCCGGGGTCGTGGAGGTATTATACGTAAAGTTAAAACATCAATAACTTGTGTAAATCAATCAACTTTCGATCATACAATTATACTTAATTACAAATTATTAAACTAAATAAAAGATGTTACATTAAAATTGTCATTTATAAATTATATTTAGTGTAGGTACTATTACATTATTATTATTTATTTATTTATTAACTCGTCATCACTATCATTACAGGAATGTCCTAATTCAACAGTGTGGCCATAAATACAGTTTCATTATTTACCGTAACATATTCTGTGCATCGTGATTTTTGTGAACTCACTCAGAGAACAAGTAAAAAGATCTATGCCGTCTGCTACGTCATTAAGTACACGCGATACAGGGGCTTTACTCAGCCCAGGTTCAGCAGGCTCAGGTTGTTTTTTAGGGGCTTATTAATTATAGATTATATTACTTTGACCCCCAATATCTCCGTCTCCGTAACTAGAAGGCTCCCATAGAATATGGTATGGTCTAGAACACAAAAAAAATGATCGCAATGACGAGGAGAACAAATACCTTTCGACTACGTTAAGTGTATTTTTACACTCATATATTGAATGTAAATATTACGTAGTAAGAGATCGTGATTTTCCTTTTAATGTATGAGGATATTTTTGGTCGTATTTAAGGAATTTCGTGACGCGTGTGCTTGATTTTTAATAAAAGCTTGCGTGATAAAAAATATCTTCTTATTTTCGTTGATTTTTGATTGATATTCGTTTATTTCAATTTAAAGTAGATACTAATTTCTACCTTTTTTAATTTTAAGATGATAATTTAATGATATTTATTTATGTAAATTGGTTGTAAATTAATGTTTTATCTGCCGAAAATAGATGATGTTGTAACAGTAGATAGAGTCGGTCTCTCCTCCTGTCCTATCCGGCTTCTTTTAAACGAAACATCAAAACTAACTCGAAGATCAGCGGTTCACAGTTATTTTTAAAGACCCAAACAAAATCCTGGTAAAGTTATATTGTGCGGATTGCTGGGTAATTATTCTCTCTTCCGTCAAGTCTCGTTGCTGTCTTCTAGTTTTAAGGGAATCCTGGTGAAATAAAAAAACACAATATACTTGCCATGTAAGTTCTTAAACGTTTCTTCATGTAAGTAATTATATCTTCTTATTTTCTCATTTTTAATTTCTGAAGAAGATAATTATAAATGCGAATATTTTTGAGTGAATGTGTGTGTGTTTGTCACTCCTTCACGCCTCAATGGCTGAACGGATTTGGATGAAATTTGGTATGTAGATAGCTTATACCCAGGATTAATAAATAGACTTATAATTCCGGTCTGCGCGGGTGAAACCGCGGGGCGCAGCTAGTTCACATTATATTTTTCGTGTTGACGGTACTTTGATTGTAATATATAATTTTAATTAGTCAAAGTACGTGAGCTTCAACAGCTGCAGTAATTATTATTGAGACCAAAATTAACCCATAACGTCCGTTTATCTGTTAGATCCATCTCTCATACAAATAATAAAATATTTCGCTGAAGACTGAAACAGTTCTTTGAGTGACCTGAAAGCTTTTCTTTGTATCGCAGTTTATCATTTTGGCAAGTTCTGAAAGTCCGCTACTGGCTTCAAGTTTCCTTCAATCTGTACATTGAGAGGTCAAGAAGGATATACCCTTAACTGTCATGCTTAAAAGACAGATTAGTGTCAGCACGTATATCTTTTTGAGGGTCTTTTAAGGTGCCACGGATAAAAAGGTGTTATTTTATTCTAAACATTATTTTCTGGATTTACATTCTCGTTTGTAGTTAATAAAGGTCCAGTTTAAAATTAAAAATAACTAATAACTACTATAATAACTAAGCCAATATTGGCTTATTCGAGTTACACTGCACCCAAGTAAAAATATTTGTTGAACATTTTGCAAAAGTATATTTTTTCTTGAAGTGTAACTTTTGACAAGAACAGGAACGTTTTTTACTGTGTCTAAGAACTAATTAAGATAGTTGATTATACCCCTCAGTACAGTTACTACTTCCACGGACATACCTACTGATTCAGAAATTACCCTTGTCTCTACTAAATTTCTCAGATAAATTCTCATTATTATTTTTTTAGTTCTTACGGGAAATCAGTATATTTTTCCTATAAAACATTTTGGTAAAATATCAAAGAGTTAAAGAAACCACAAGTGTAAAATATCTCACATACAGTTTAATACCTTATAAGGTTACAAGTCAAGCCACACACATCGACCTTCTAATTTCACGCTCAAAGCACGCGCGTGCTATAATATGTGTTAAAAAATGAATAGGAAAACAAAAGTAATTGAACACAGGCACGCACTTAATTTACGAAAACTTGTTAAAAACATGCTAAAGTGTTCCTTATTTGTTTTCAATATTATTCGATTTTTAGGCAAAAATATGTTGCGCAGATAAATAACTATTATAAATCTAGCTTAAATATTAGTACATCTTTGAAAACCAACAAGGAGGGAAATGGTCACCTCTAATGTTAACGCCCAATTTTTGCAATAAAATATTTCCGTGAAATCATGACCGATAAGAAAAATTAGTTTTCTTATTTTGTATTTATTTTCATTCTCATGAAGAAAGTATTCGTTGGGAACGGAATGTTTATATTTTTTAAAGTAGAGTTTTTGGTGAATACTTATGGTGTGTGGTCCATTTATAATAGTGATTTAAAGTTTTGCAGTATTTGAAATAGGCAATTGAGCATACGAGTAATTATTACAAACTATTTTCTATTTATCGCAGAATAGTCTGAATAAAAAACTAATAGGCTAATAATATTTGTAGGGCAATTAGAACCACAAATAATTTGTGCTGAAGGGGTGATAACATCCTTGTATTATAGAAAACATAAAATCTTTTTAGAATGGTAGGCAAGAATAAGATACAGCTCACTCGATTTACTTATTTTATTCAGGTTTCATAAAATATAACTCTATGAATTAAATCAAGAAAACAAAACTTCTCACAGCACCCACAATATTTGCAACAAAAATAATATTACACTGCCAGCAAAGATTACCACATTACAATCCACATTAGCATCCACAACACCAGATGTCCACTAATGTACTACGGAAGAATTTAAACGGTCGACTTACAGAATTCAGCGTGAAGCGTTCACGTCGTTACACGGCTCAGTATGTAAGGAATGCTGCTTTTTGTGGCCTGACGTGTAAACGATTTTACAGATACATTCTTGATTTGATATATTTAAAAAATAGGGTCTGCTCTCCGGAAGTTTTGATGAGGTCATCTTTGTGTGAAGAAAAAAAATAATGAGATGTACTTTATTTGTCTTTTTTGGATTTTGGTAAAAGATTCTTCTGTTTAAGCTTATAGTAACATAACATCACGCCTGTAATCCCCGAAGGGTTCGGCAGAGATGTACCAAATAGTACACCCCATATTTCGCCAGTTAACTTTATATTAGTTACTAAATAATTATATAAATAGTAATAGGTGCTTCGGTTCATATTTGTAATAATGATATTAAGGTTTATTGCTATTTCATTACTAGAAATACATTTTTTTTCCGTTTCGTTTCTGTTTAAACCATTATCCTTATGTAACTTTGCTTCCGGGTGGCGCAATGGTAAAAGAAGAGATTAACAGCTTTTACGCAAGTACTAAATAACAGCAACAAGTCAAAGAACATTACCTTTCCTCTATACTGTAATATTCTGATATATATTATAGGTATATATTTACCGTTATTTATATGTGTATTTATTCGTATGTATGTTTATTTTATATAGCTATAATGTAGTTTTAAGCTATATTTTATTTTTGCTGTTTTAACTTTTCTACACACTGTGTCTACATTTCTAATTCAAGTTTCCATTGGCAGGTCTGCTGGAAAAAAAATCTTTTGAAATAAGCAGTACCTCTGTGATCTTGTATCTTAATGTCTTGTCCTGTTAAGTGTTTTGTGTGTACATAAATAAATAAAATAAATAAACAGCAGAGATCTTGTTTTAAATAACTGCTATCCATTATAGCTTTAAATCCAAATGACTTGAGTCATGCACACCTTTGAGTTTAGTGTAACTTAACGGCATTGAATCTCAGAAATTATTTCTTTTCTTATATACTTACTCTGCACTTTTACAATATAAAATATCTACAGAATACCGGATCTAAGTTTTATAAAAGGTCGAATACACATCAGTAACAAAACGTTGACATTGACATTACAAATTGCATTACCCAGTAACCTTAAATGCCAACACATCATAGAAACCTCAAAGTATGACAAATCTAACGAACCCAACCGCAGCGATTAATCATAACAATTTGATATTACGCCAATCGATCATCGAAAACAAACAAGGTTCAATCGAATTAATAATACTGGCCTTACGATTTCCACAATCATACTTAACGATTGAAGAAAAGAAAAAAAAAACATTATTTAAGACTTTGAAAAAAAAAGAAATCATCGCCTTCCTAGCCTTTTTCAACTTTGTTGCGATCGGCTTTCACTCTAACCAGATACAGCTGAATACTAGTATTTTATATGGAACGACCTATCTGAATTTCACAACCTAGGTACTGGGTAATACGACACCCCTTGGGAAGACTGGGTATCAGATATTCAAGCATCTGTTTACCCGTAACGCCTCTCAAAGATCTACAACCGGGCGATAGGCAACATAGTTTTAGTAATGGAGGACACTCGATACGTAATGAATGGTCATCCATCCACGGATCAACCTCGGCAAGCGTTGCTTAACCTTGAACATCAACCTGCGCCCAATAACCACTACGCCAATCGAAAACAAACAAAGTTCAATCGAATTAATAACACTGGCTGGTCGTTTCCCACAATCATATTTAACGATTGAAAAAAGAAAAAAAAAGTCTAATCACTTTGAGGTTTGAAAAAGGAATGAGGTATAAAAAGGACTCCCAGGTGAGATGAAAGGGCCGCGCCTGCGCAGTGCGGTGCTGCGTCGGGTGTGCTTGCGCATGTTAACATGCCGCGGACGGACGGAAAGACACTTCCTTACGTTTTTTTTCTGTTTTGTGGGCAATTTATTATTTTATTGTGTTTGATTCAATTATGATGTAATAAGGTTATTTGTTTAGGTTGACGATAATTTATCAGGTGTTTTCTTATTAGAAAACACGGCAACTAAAAGTATGTAGATTAAAGTTAATTAAGTAATGCGATTTGCTTAGCAGTTACTTTTTATCTATATATTTTTAGGTAGGTTTATTAATTTTACATTTGTTTTCTTAATTGTATACTGTTCTCTCAGATGTTTTTCTTCCCTCATTGATTGAGTTTCCATATCCTATTATCTTTCTCATAAATAAACATATTCTAAAATACCCAATAAATAGAATAATTCCGCACAAAAGGCCTTCCACAGAAAAACTCCAATTCTCAAAATCGTAGAGCAATAACTTTCTCATAGGCACTCGATTCTCAAAGGGTTCCCAATCATTCTCGTTGCAAGAAAAAATATGAATAAAACAGCACGGCTCCCGTTTTCAAAGCAATATATCAATACATCCTGCGCGTGCGACGGTTACATAAAGCTTTTAATACGATCCGCCACCCTACTTAAGTGTCTCAATCGAGTGTCCTTGTATTTCTTATGTCAATGAAGTTAAGCGGGAAATAAACATTTTAGTTAAAAAAAAAAAAACGATTCTTATCGCGGATGTGAGGAGAAGTGCTTTTGTCTTAATAAGAATGATTGCTCAACGCATAGTCCTTGCTCTCCGAAGAAATATGCCGAATATTTAGAAGTGGAAGAGGTCAAGTGATCACAAGCGTGACTGCTGCTGGGTCTGGCTTAGATTCCCGAGCAGGGCAAAGTTTTATTAGGTTTTTTCCTTCAGGAATTTGTCAGTAGCAGCCACGGAGGGTGCTTTTGTGTCTTGCTGATGTCTAGAGTCTCGTTCTTATTACATGGGACTTAACTTTCGAAATGTGGGTGTGCTGGTATGCACACCTCTGCTTAGCCCTTCGGCAATTTCAAGGATGTTATCTGTATTTCTCTGCCTAGTATACTGCTTGCTCTGTATGGTGTCGGACGTAAAGAATAGCACCATCCCATATCTTCCCGTGCGTGTCGTAAAAGGCGACTAAGGGATTTGCCAGAGAATGGCCAGCAGCGTTCTCTGTGCTTTTGTAACAACCGCACTGCGATCGCAAACCCGCCTGCCAAGCGTGGCGATTATGGCGAAACCCCCCAAAATGTCAATGTGGCGACACTTGGGGGAGGCCTATGCCCAACAGTGGACATCTTTTGGGCTGAAATGATGAATGATGATGATACTGCTTCACCCAATATTGTACCAGCTACATTATCGAAAATTTTACTACATTGTCATCAGCCCACAGCAGTCCACTGCTGGACATAGGCCTGTCCAATGACACCATTCTACCTAATTCCCGACAACTCTTAACCAGCTTCTAGCCAGCCCGCAAAGATTATCGCTCCATCCAGCGTGACCATCGTGGTCTCCAATCAATATCACATCTACCCAAGAGTCACTGGTTCTATTGCAAAAGCTCCACAAGAGCTTAAATATTTTTAACCAATTCACCACTAACTTCAACGCTTGCCCTCATAAACACGTCATACTTATAAAAGGTTTAAAACGATAAGGACTACTTCAAACTTACTCCACAAGAAACACATTAAACAAATAAAAAATCTCCATCTAAATCCGTCGTTCCAATAAATCAATGAATCTTGGGCACGCACTGGGCATAACACGTCTTTTGAACCTCGTGTGTACGATAGTAGGCCCTCATTCTCCTGCCTATACCCCAATTTATTTGGGGTCAGCGCAGCATGTCTTCCACTTTCATACTTCTGTATCTCAGCAGTCACCTCCTTTCTAGCCGTATCATTCTTCAGGGTAGGCCCGTAGGATTCGTCAAAAGCATCATCACTATCCTGCTATAATTGCAATCTTTAAATTGGTTGAGAGCAGCGGTGGCCCAATGGTGGCAGCCCCGACTTACGAGCAAACTATGCAGATTTTATTTCAGGAATTTTGCAATAATACGCAATAATAACCTGAGAGAGCAGCGGTGGCCGAGTGGTGGCAGCCTCGACTTACGAGCAGTAAGCCGTGGGTTCGAACCCAGGCAGGCGCATTACTTTGTGTAATTTATTTCATCACCGCTGCCCTCAAAAATGGTGATGGAAAACATCGTGAGGAAACGGTGTTCTAGAACTAAAAATTCGAAAACATGTGACATCTACCAACCCGCACCAAGCCCGCGTGGTGGATTACAGCCCACTCCCTCTTATAGAGTGCAGGCCTGAGTCCCAGCAGTGGGATCATCATAGGCTGATGATGAAGAAAAGGGTTTGGCGCTGAATGCCTTCTTCTTCCATACTCCCTTATCTCATCATCTCAGTAAGCCCATGAAAAAGCACAAACATAAAACTGCATGCGTGACAAAAAATAAGAAAAAGACAACAACAATAAACAAATCCTTTAGTCATAAATCAAATCAAGCTGCGCGCGCGTCGATTACACACACCATTTTGCACCGTGAAACTATTATGTCAAGTTGTGTTTGAAAGTAGATTTAATCGTGATTTGTGTTCTAAATTTTATCACCAGAATCATTACGCCTGTAATCCCCGAAGGGAGATTAGAGAAGAAGAAGAGATTAGAGAGAGACTACTCTGTCGATGACTGTAGTACACCAGCTAGTTATATTTAGGCCCCATGTAATTGGGGCGAAACCTGATAGTGTACAAACGTTACTAAGAATCAGCCAGCGGAGTCTGGATTTGTGCCTTATGAGCGCGCAATAGGCTCGCCCCATTTAATTAGGGGTCTAAAACAAAACTGGCGGAATGTGGATGTACTATTAGGTACACCTCTGCTTATCTCTTCGAGGTTTACAGTCGTGATGCTGTATGCTATAGGTAATTATATCATCATCATCTCCCTAGCCTTTTCCCAAACTATCTTGGGGTCGGCATCCAGTCTAACCGGATGCAGCTGAGTACCAGTATTTTACATGAAGCGTCTGCCCATCTGACCTCCACAACCCAGTAACTGGGTAATACGATACCCCTTGGTAAGACTGGAAGTCAGACTTTCGGCTTCTGACTACTCGTAACGACTGTCAAAGATCTACAAATGACAGTATGCTATATGTACTTGCTAATTAAACACATAAATTACATAAAAGCAAAACATCCCATGAAATCGTAGAGCATAAGATAACACACCCACCAAAATTACCCTTAAAGCTTAACCGGAACCTGCCAATCGCCACCTTATAACAAAAACGTCAAAGGTAATCTGTCAAAACAATAAATCATTTAAACTTATCCGCCGCACGCGCCTCTAACAAAAACCCTTCAAAATCATAACCGTTTACAACAAAAAAAAAACATTTGAAAAGCGAATCCGTCAGAACGATAAATCAAAGTTTCCTGCTCGTGCGCATATTACACAACTTCGCCGCAAGATCGCTATGTTAATACGCCAGTGACAAGAATTGCGGACACCTGTCCGGAACGGTGCATCCGCGCATTGTCTCACATCCTAGAATCAGGAATGCTTTCTATTTGAATCTTTTTCTAAGTAGAAAAGAGGAAAAGTTAGGTTTAGGTATCGCGTTTTATTGTTTCCTGCATTTGCATAGGTGTGAATCAGACCACCTTGACAGTTCTTGTAAATGTGATTGCAAAGCTTATTATGGATGAATCAAGCTGATTAAAGCTTTCATAAAAGGAACATCATGTTCGCCTCGTTGTCTTGGGTTCCCGGGTCGGACAAAGTGTTATTGGGTTTTTCATAACGACTTTTCTCAGTATGCTATGGAGTCTAAATCTGTGCCCGGTTGAGGGCAAAAAGCTTGCCCGCTATTACATGGGATTTAAACATAACTGGCTAAATGTGGGTGCGGTATAATTGGATACACCTCTGCCGGACTCCTCATGGTCTAGTGACCATGTCAGTGTAAGTACACTATCCGCACCAACGGGATATTTACCATGTTTACTATTTAAATACTGAACATGGGAAATATCTTGTTTGCGGTGTTAATGACAGTGATGTTATGTTCCGATCATCATGTTCTTATGTCTCGCTTTGTACTTTGAATATCACATACAGTGAGTGAGAGAAACGTAACTTACAACCATCCTTATATAGTTTGTTTTGATGACTGTCAATGAACTGAATCTTGAGGAAACGATGCCAATAAAACTGCTACAAAATGGTAAAGCTTTTAGTTAAACCGTCGCCCAATATATTACTGTAAAAGCCCTCTCCTAAGTTAATCGATTGTGCCGAAATACTGCAAAGCTTTAGACGGTTATAAATACTAAAACTTATTTCACAACTTGTTAAAGGAAACTTTGTTACGGAAGTTTAAATCTTTAAGATAACAACATGTGCGTATGTATAATTATCACTTGCTTCGGTGAAGGAAAACATCGTGAGTAGACCAGCATGCCTGGGAGATATTTCTTGACGGCATGTTAAGGCAAGTGAGAGGCCCATGGGCAGCAACACCAGGACTCTGACACCAGGTAATCACTAACCACACGATAAATAAAGCAAAACAACATGCCTAGGATCAGTTTTTGACAGAAGTGTACCCTATAGTACACAGACATTTTATTAGTTATGTTTAAGTCCTTTGTAATAGATGTCAAGTTATGTATGGTGTCGGACGTAAAGAATAGCACCATCCCATATCTTCCCGTGGGTGTCGTAAGAGGCGACTAGGGATTTGCCAGAGAATGGGCAGCAGCGTTCTCTGTGCTTTTGTAACAACCGTACTGCGATCGCCAACCCGCCTGCCAAGCGTGGCGATTATGGCCCAAAAAACCCCCCAAAATGTCAATGTGGCGACACTTGCGGGAGGCCTATGTCCAGCAGTGGACGTCTTTTGGGCTTCCAGTCTGTAAAAGTTATTTAAAATGATTGAAAATATTAATCACCATTCTCCTTTGCGCAGATTCGAGCCCACAAAATCAACGAAAGGCGCAAGCAAGATGCGTCGTGACCTGATCAATGCGGAGATCTCCAACCTTCGGGACTTGCTGCCTCTCCCCCCATCTACTAGGCAGAGGCTGTCGCAGCTGCAACTTATGGCTCTTGTCTGTGTTTACGTCAGGAAGATGAATTATTTTCAACAAGGTGAGTCATATGGTAGTACCTTACGAAAAACATGTTTGTAGGACATGGCAGCAATTGTATTTTTTTTTTGTATGGAATTACTCACAGACACGATGTTGTAAGATCAAAACAATATCATAAATAAAATACAGTTCATAGAAATCTTAAATAACACATTCATTGACGGAGAACGTAGTTATTGTTTGTAGCGACATCTATGACGCAAGATTAGAACGAATAATCCAGCATAATGACAGCCGCTAGTATCAATCTTCAGGTAAAGCTGTGCTCGTCTAGGTTGATCCGTGGATGGCTGACCACCCATTACATTCCCGTGCCTCGGAAAACACGTTAAGCCGTTGGTCCCGGCTGTCTTTTGTAAATGTTTGGCCTGAAAGTCTGACAATCAGTGTTACCAAGGGGTATCGTGTAACCCAGTACCTACAAGCTGAGTTGTGGTGGTCGGATAAGCAATCGTACCATGTAAAATACTGGTATTCAGCTGCATCCCGTTAGACTAGAAGCCGACCCCAACATAGATTGGGAAAAGGCTAGGCAGGTGATGACGGAAAACGTAGAACGGGTGTAGACATGACATTTAAATTCTTGTCCGTACTCACATACATTTTTAACTGAAAGAAAAACCCACCGGAAACATCGCTTGTACTTCCGTTAAAGTTTGAAACTAGTTCATAAGTCTCCACGGCCTCAGAAATCACAAATTATCGATCTAACATTAGCGATAGCGCATAGTAAAAGCCGAAGTACGAAGGAAACGTGAACCTACGTCAACATTCTTGGGATCTCCGTCGGCTGCTGTGTCATAGAGAATTGATGGCATATGTCATTACGTCTTGCTGAATAAACAACTAACTACAACTATGTTTATTCATTAATCCAAATATACTACATTCACACATTCACATCATACAACTACTAACATTCGTCTTGTCTATTTAACTTCATGTATCATCATCATCATCATTTCAGCCCAAAAGACGTCCACTGCTGGACATAGGCTTCCCCCAAGTGTCGCCACGTTGACATTTTGGAGGGTTTTGCCATAATCGCCACGCTTGGCAGGCGGGTTGGCGATCGCAGTACGGTTGTTACAAAAGCACAGAGAACGCTGCTGCCCATTCTTTGGCAAGTCCCTTAGTCGTCTCTTACGACACCCACGGGAAGGTATGGGATGGTGCTATTCTTTACGTCCGACACCATACAGAGCAACTTCATGTATACTGTCGTTTATTACTGCAACAGCTGCCCGAGCCTTTAGTACATAATTTATAAAATGAAAATGTAATGGCGTGCGATCCTAGTGTCCTAAAATACGGGTCTCGAGCCTAGCTTAGAGGCCAGTCTCCCGCAATATATACTTACCAGTATTATATATCGTTGTAAATTTAAAACATGACATCATCACCTAGGGCTTCGAAGGTCCTAAATTCGTATCTAATTACAGTCCTATTCAATTTAGATTTTGATACCAGATAAGCAACAATATAGATCAAACTAGTTAAAATTCAAAAGCACCATTACTAGGCCTCTGTCAAGAGCATTTCATTGACAGTTGTCGACAAACCAGACAGCTGTTTTGAACCTTAGTCATACTAGACTCAGCAGTGGTTCCCAACCTTTTTGTGACCAGGGACCGTTTTAATTTCATTATTGATACCAGTGACCATTAGGTTCTAGATAAACATTGGTTTTACGAATCAAGAAAAAGCAGGATGTAAAAGCGATCGATATAAGTTCGAAAACTTTTTTGACCCCGGTTGAATTTCTAACTTCATTCATACAGAAATAGGACAAAGTTTGTCGAATTTTGAAAAAAAAAATGCGTAAGAGAAAAGATCAAGAGCGAGTGAAGCGAGCTCGAAATTTTTAATACCTCGCGTCTAATAAGTTGTCAGTAAAGGCTTTTTTATTTTACTAACTTCCAATAAATATTTGAAGTTTTAAACCTTTCACGGGCCATATTTTAACTCTTGGACCATTGTTGGTACACGGACCATAAGTTGAGAATCAATGTGCCAGAGAATGCAGAACCAGCCCACGCATATTTGTGATCGCATTATATAACACAGTGTAGGTCAGTGGATTAACTAGATCGATGACGTTAATTTTGAGGCTGTGATTCATGCGAATAATAGCTGAGATTATGAGTTATTAATATTTATTATCTTCGTTGTAATCAGGATCTTGGTTGTTGTCAACTGGAATGGTTGGATTGTTGTCAGGGTCACTGTTTTAATGACTGTTTTAAGATCAACGCAAAGTCTGGTGATTTTTTAGTGATTAAGACTTGCTAAAGTTTTCAGTTTAAAAAGGTTATACTTAGGTATACTTCTGCATGAATAAATTGATTTCACATTGCTTAATAATAACGAAGGGTTCCAAATTATAAATTTGCCCTTCTGCAAGCATTAGGATCGCCCTCTACTACATTTACATGGGCCTTAAACATAACTGGTGAAATATTATGGGTGTACTACTTTGTAAACCTCTGCCTAACCCTTTGCGGAATATAGGCATAATGATGTTATTTAGAAGAAAAGATTAATATCACTTCAAGCTATAATGCGAAATAAATTGATATCTCTCAAATAAACTTAATCCAAAAGCCTCAGGAACTTTTCAAGTACTGAAATAGTTGGAGTAGTTAGTTTGTCATGACTTTTCTTTCACCCTTCGAATAAGGAGGTCCTCACGTGTAACAATGAATGATGTAGGGGCTTGTGTTAAAGAGTTTAGATTACGAAAAGTAATTGCTTACCCATCTCTCTACCCTTCTTAACATTTGAGTTAAGTACTTTCGTGTTACATCCGTCGCCTCCCATCTCTCTGGACCCGAGACGGCGGTGCGTAATGCGTTATGTTCCACGCGCACCTCTCTCGTTATGCGGGGAGTACACCTCACTCCCCCCAGGGACGAGGCCCGCACAGGTCAAGCGGGCTGGCACTAGTCCGGGACAGCAGAAGTCACATTAGATCCCACTGCCCCCCGACGCAAATGTGCGAGGGAACACCGGTGTGGTTTTAGTCAGTACGAGTCTGATAGACCCCTCCGCTCTCTCCAGGGCGGAGGACATCCATGGAGGATTTCCAAATCGATAAAAAAAGGTACTTTCGTGTTACAACTTAACATTGTTCTCATTTCGAGTAATCTCATCATTGGTAGGTAGTAATATAAGGGTTGGCTTCCAGTCTAACCGAATGCATCAGAATACCAGAACTTGCCATTGAGCGACAGCTTAGCTAACGTATTCCTAGTTTAGACAGAACCCTAGGTAAGACTGATTATGAGACTACCCGTTAAGAAATTATATCGATCGAGTTAGCAACGTACTTTAAACTCTTTATTCCAAATAGCACTTTCTTCTACACTTGTATTCCTAATTCAGAAATACTATTAATTACGTTCTTGTATCTAACACTAAAGTCTGATACGATAGATAGCAAGATGTAAATAAAGATCACTTATTTATTTAATTGTTATTTATTTATTTAAAGTTCATGTACAATAGTGGTACATAGGCGGGGCATTCTCTACCAGTCAACAACTTACACACAACAACACTCAACCACAGCAACAACACAACAACAACAGCCAATACACACACACACAACTACAACTTATCAGCCAATTCTGAGAATCAATTGCAGATGTCTCAACAGAAAGAAAGAAAGAAATAATAGACAACCGGCGGCCATTACATGATGTATTGTGACGGGAGTTTTTTTTTCTATTATTAATGTGTTCAAGATAAGTAAGTGATATCTTGATAGAGGATCCGCTTATCTATGGTCCAAGCAAATTATTGACTATATATAATCATGCGAAGTTATAATATTATAACTTCGCAAAATAAAAAAACCTACTCAACAATTTGCTTGGTTTTTTAGGGTTCCGTACCCAAAGGGTCAAACGGGACCCTATTACTGAGACTTCGCTGTCCGTCCGTCTGTCTGTCACCAGGCTGTATCTTATGAACCGTGATAGTTAGCCAGTTGAAATTTTCACAGATTATGTATTTCTGTTGATGCTATAACAACAAATACTAAAAACAGAATAAAATAAATATTTAAGGGGAACTCCCATACTAAAAAGTGTTTTTTTTTTTAAATGGTACGTAACCCTTCGTGCCCGAGTCCGACTCGCCTTTGCCGGTTTTTTACTACTGGTTTAGCCATATATATATGGCTGTCTGCGTTTTTATACAGAAAACCAGTCAGTTACATTTCCAATCAATATCATGTTGACAAACCTCAGCAGTTTTGATTGGTGGCAAAATAAAACTTTTAATTAATATAAATTCAACTTTTCAAAGCTAATATTTTTTGAATAACAAGTCTTTATGACTGACAATACTTTTGAACACGACATTAAAGGGTCTTTTAATGCCACTTATTGAATACATTTTGGATGAAACTATAAAAATTAAAAAAAAACCCTAAGGGTTTCCATAGCATTGATTATATGTATAACAAAAATTCAGAACACGATATTCCTCTATAATTTGCACAATTCTATAAAAATCAATAACTTCGTCAACTTTTTATGATTATAACTGAAGAGTAGACTGTAATGAAACTTAACATTTAATATAATATAGCATTATCTGAATTAATTAAGTAGTTTAAGATGAGAGATCAAACATAAAAAGCTTTCTCTGTCTATTATATCACTCGTAAAATAGATAAATAATAATAGTCTGTCTTCATCACTGCTCTGACAGTTAAGATGATCTTACTGTCTTTTCTTTAGTTCAGTTATTTTATCAACTCCATATTATTAACGAGTAGAATAAACTATTATTACATACATTATTTAGCAATAATGTATGTAATAATAGTTTCCCAATTCAGTAACCAAGCTTCCATCTTGATGCTGAAAATTTACAAATCATTGTAAATTATTAGCACCTTCAACGTGTGGCATATCTACGTCATTATATAAATAGTTATGTATCATGTTGACACAGAATGCTAACAAAGTATGAAAATCCTCAAATTATTTGACACTCTAAAAACTCCCAGGCACATTAAAACGCAGTAACAGCTAGCTACGTAAACAAGAATTATTATTACAAACACACCATCTACAATTTCATCATGTGCAACAGTTACAACCCCCGTTTCACGACAAAATCGTGCGTCTCCTCTTCATTTTCATCATGTAACATTTCCTCCGGTACAGTTCTCATGCTCCAAATCTTTGAACAAACTCATCACGTCGCATTTATCCTTGATCTCGGAACATCGTCTCCCCAACTTTTTGTGAGTTCACCTTTTGTCACGAAAAGGCATATTAAGACGTTTAAAATGCATTTAGTTCGCTATCTTATCTACTGTTGCTATTACTTCACCCATAATACCGTCTTTCTTTCTGTTTTAGTGTTCAAGAGTCACGACTTTACCTATCAGTATCAAGAACAACCGACTCCTACACCTAATATCGGATTTTCTAAGGTTTGTATTTAAAATTTTGTTACTAGTTTTATTTTTACGACTGTTTGCCGTGACATGAAGTAATATTACAATGTTTTTTCAGGCTATGAACGGTTTTATGATGATGATGACACAGAATGGAAAATTGTTATACATATCGGAAAATGCGGCGGAGTACTTAGGACATTCAATGGTAACTTAACTATCATTTTCGACTTTTTCATCGCTAAATCGTAATTTAGGACAGATTTCTAATACGAACTTAATTTCTAGGAGGACCTTCTAATACATGGGGACAGTGTTTACGACATAATAGATAGACAAGATCACCAGACAGTCCAAATGGAACTAAACAGAGGCGGTAACGGAGAGACTGAAAATGTACCAAAGAATAGACATTTCTTCTGTAGAATGAACGTATCAAGAAATGCGAGAAGACAAATGAGGTTCGGCGACCAAAAAGTAAGATTTATGATTATGTTTCGTATTTATAACCATCTCATTGTGAAACTTGGGTCCTGGAGCTGTATCTTTTTCAAAAAAATCTTCAGCTTGTTCTATGAATTCGTATTCATAAGACATATTTATAACTTTTTAGATACTGGTACATTATCCTGTCTGTTATTTTGGTCTAGACTCTCGACAATATTTTGTTAACATCAT
This sequence comes from Cerastis rubricosa, assembly GCA_949152445.1. Lineage (NCBI taxonomy): Eukaryota > Metazoa > Arthropoda > Insecta > Lepidoptera > Noctuidae > Cerastis > Cerastis rubricosa. The sequence goes on from OX424547.1 coordinate 12,075,787, forward strand.
TCAAACACAGTTCTTTCAGTTCAGAACTACTTATCGACTCTTGCTGATGTGTTATATTTGAGTATTTATTTTCTCAATTTGCAACTAACGCTAAACTCAGTCGTCAGTAAACTTAGTGTTATTTTGCAAAAAGTAGAGAATTCGTTGCTTCTTTAACTAAATGATTTTTAATCCCAGGTGTTGTTACTCTAACGTTTGCAACAGTATTTGTGACGTAATTGAATAATATTTTTTTTTTATAATTCTATTACAGTTCAAGTAAAAATTGCCTCTAATGAATATTTATAAGATTACACTGTTTTTCAACCAGTCTTACCAAAGGGTATCGTATTACCCAGTACTAAATGGGTTGTGTAGGTCAGATAAGCAGTCGCTCCATGTATCGCTCCAACTATTGGTTCCGCTGCATCCGGTTAGACTGGAACTGGAAGCCGACCCCAACATAGTTGGGACTAGGTGTGGCAGATGATGATGAAGATTAGACTGCTTTTATTTATATTCAGAGGTTCAAATGATTAAGAGCATTCGTAATCTCAGTGGCAATCTGTTGATAAATGCTTTTTGAGATTGCGGAAATTAGCCCTTAAAATTTCTCTAACAGCAACCAATTTTCAGGTAGTCCTCGTTCGTGGGCACTACGTGTCGTACCTGCCACTGTGTAGCCGCAACGAGCCAGTGTTCCTGGCAGTTTGCACGCCACTGGCCATGCCGGAGACCCGCGAGTGTGTGGTGCACGGCGCCACCAACGTCTTCACCACTGTGCACGCCATGGATATGAAGATACTGCATATTGATGCTAAGTAAGTACAATGCATTATAACAGGAAACGAATCTCAGGGACCCTTTACGATGATTTGACCACGTGAAGCAACACCAAGGATCTTTGATACACTGCTACAAGCCAAAGGTGGACCAAATGGATGCGAGATTGTCAAAATTCTGTTATAAGCTAATCATACGGTAGATGTAGACTTTAATACTATTTTTATACACCCAAATGAAATTCATTGACAAGATGAAAATGACGAATAAACATACAACATTGTGTAATTAGAGGGGAGCAATAAAGTTGGATGCAAATAACAAATCGCAAAGAAAAAATACTACTACATTTTATTGACCAAAAACATTGCTAAAGCAACAATCTGCCAAATGCCTACGTTGACATACAAAATAGTCAGCCATGACACATCACAGACTTCCCTGACACCAGATGATCTCTGTTGGACATCCTAACATCCAACCAGTCTCGTAGATACAACAGATATTGCAGAAACAAGTGAATGAGCAAAAAGTTTCCAAACATTTTAAAGCAAAATCTTTGAAGTAGATGAGAAAAAAACATGTCAGACTCCGTGTCAGAAAGACCAATTTACCGACTAACGGTATATTTTAATCTACTTTGTGACTTAGATTAATTGATACTTTGTACGGCCGAATTTGAGCAAAATATTTTTAAAAGCACAGTTTTGATGCTAAATTAATAATCTGTAATCGATTTTGTGCATTAACTCGGCTGGTTCAATTAGATTTTTTAATTAAGATATCTTCGGTTACAAAAGTTTTTGAATTAATCAATTTGGGAAATTGATGATACAGTTTTGATCTTTGCTTTCTTAATTTCTTTCTATGTATTAATTTGTTTTGTTTGTTTCAGCGGTGAATGGTATTTAGGATGGAAAAAATCTGAGTTAGCAGACGTTTCGTGGTATCAACTTATACACTGGGATAGTCTACGAGAAGCTCAAAGTAAACATAGATTAGGTGAGTATTTTCTTTCATAAAATTTTAAACTGTAGATAGTCTATTTCGATGTATGCGTGAAACACAAAGGGAAGGCCTATACCTAGCAACTTGTTTAATGTGACGAATAAAACACTGGGCCATTGCCGCTGACTAAAATGCCAGTTAGTTAGTTGCCTCCCTATATATGAGTGACTGGTACTCAGTGGCCAGAATGTCTGACAACAAGTCTTACTAAGGGCTTCTAAGTTACACTTACACGTAATTGGTAGGTAGCTAACTGGGTTGTAAAGGTCAGGTTGGTAGGTACTAACTGGGTTGTGGAGGTCAGGTAGGCAGTCGCTCCTTGTAAAATACTGATATCGGCTGCGTCCGATTAGACTGGCTAGCTGACCCCAAAATAGTCGGGCAAAGCAAAGTTGGCAGTTGATGAAACATAAACAAGTGACAGGTCTTACGACATATTAATGAAAATCAAACTTTCTAAACTGAAATCTCAAAGTTCTGTATCTAATGCTGAACAGAACATAATATTTGTTAGAAATCACGAGCAAAAACTTGTTGAATTATTGAATTAGAGAGTGCATCAAGTGTTGACAGGTCAATTATAAGAAATCACGTTACATTTTAACTTTTTATACACACTACTCAGTTTTGGACTGTTGAGAAATATTTTGAAACTGTAGGAACGAGTAAGAGGTACTTACTTGGTTATGGAGGTCTGATAGGCAGTCGCTCCATATAAATTACTAGCTGTCCGGCGCAACTTCGTTTGCGTCACATTTTCCCCGTTTTCGGAACATTTTTCATTGCTGCTTCACTCCTATTGGTCGTAGTGTGATGATATATAGCCTATAGCCTTCCTCGATAAATGGGCTATATAACACTAAAAGATTGTTTCAAATCGAACCAGTAGTTTCGGAACCTATTCAATGCAAACAAACAAACAAACAATCAAATCTTTCCTCTTTATAATATTAGTTTAGATTGGTATTCACTATTCAGCTGCATCCGGTAAGACTGGAAGCCAACCCCAATAAATTTGGGAAAACGCTAGACAGATGATGATGATGTACGAGTATGAGATGGTTAAATTTACAGTTTTCTACCAGGTTCGTCGCCAATGTTAATTAAAAAAAAACATTGGTCCTCTTAAACCTACGGTGAATTCACGTAATTAAAAAAATCTACCAATTGATAAAAAAAAATATTTACAAGACAGCTAACCCAACATTTTCAGCTTTAGAAACGTCTAAGAAGATTCATACAAGGGTTAATTGAAAATGATTTAATTTAAAACAATGCCTGATATCATTTCTTTAATTTATTTACCATTGTTTACAATATCGCAACCAATCTGTTAAAGACAATTAAACCCACTGACACCTATGATTGGCAAAGGAAATCAACTATCAATAATAATTATTATTGTAATTCATACTTTAAATTATTAGTCTCAGACTACAATACACCCATTATTGTCAAAAGACCCTATTAATAATGTAACACTAGTTTATTAAATGAATCATTGTAAAATTACCTTGTCGGACTAATAGTCGCATGCGACTGCGACTGCGACAGCCTAGCTGGGTTTTTCAAAATTTCTGTAGGTAAGCATCTCTCTATCTGTACGCCCATGCTCCTGCCTGCCATACCCCTATAACATCTCCTTTCTTTATTAAGAGCATAACATAACATCACGCTTGTAAACCCCGAAGGTTTAGGCAGAAATATACTTAATAGTACACCCACATTTTGCTAGTTATCTTTAAGTCCCATGTTATAGGGGGCGAGCCTATTGCCATCAACTGGGCATAAATCCAGGCTCCGTGGCTGCTACTGTTAAATTCCTGATAGCAAAACCCAATAACAATTTGGCAGACCCGGGAATCGAACCCAGGATCTCATAATGCTTAGTAGTCGCGATGAGAGATTAAGAGTTTTCCTTATTTCTGTTTTATCGTCAATAGGTAGATGTCGACACTCATCAAGTCTGCGGAGTTTCTATCTTAATTTTAGTTAAATTAATTTTCATCATCATAATCATAATCAGCTTATAATATTCCCACTGCTGGGACACAGGACTCCTTTCTATGAGAGGGAGTGGGCTGTAATCCACCACGCGGGCCCAGTGCGGGTTTGTGTATATCACATGTCTTCGAATTTTTAGTTCTAGGACAAGCCGGTTTCCTCACGATGTTTTCCTTTACCGTTTTTGAGAGCAGCGGTGATGAAATAAATTAGAAAAAATAATTTTAGTACTTAATAATAATGCAGCCTTTTACTTACCCACTGCTGGACAAAAGCGTACAGAGAAGGCACGCGCATTGATCACAACGCTTGCTTAAATTAATTTTATACTGTATCATGAAATAAAATTTATTCACACCACATGCACAGACGTGATGTTATGTTGTCTTATAGTGAAACATTGTTACAGTAACGCAATCAGAACAGGACAAATGTTGCATATTGCTGGTGAAGTTGCAGCAACGGAGCGGACAGTTTCTCTGGGTGCATATGGTGTTGCAAGTGAAGGATGCAACGGATACACCGCGACAATTTATTGTTGCAACCAACCAGATTCTAAGGTAAACCCATATTAACGTTTTTACTGTTAAAAAAACTTAGGGATAGCTTATATGTGTGGTGATTGCGTTAACCTACAGATGTTTTTCTTTTTATAACAGTCATTCCCTATTTCAAATTGTAGTTATTTTGAAAGTTGCGTTCAATTAATTATAAATAGGTATTTGTCATGTAAACTTTACACGTATCGAAACTTGTTGAAATATTAATATTTTAATGAGTACATAAACTCTCAGACAGCTACATTTAATTGGTTATTTACTTAATGTTCAGACATCATGTTTGAAAGTAGCAAGGATCTTAAATGGTTTGCTTAAATTTATAAACTTGACACACATTCTTCTTCATCCCCCACAGTGAAGAAGAAGCAACAATAATGCTAGCAAACTCCTGGCTCTACCAATACTATGGTTACCAGAACCAACCATGTGGAATGCTGGACCCACGCTGCCAAAAGTTCTTCCGACGTGACCAATGCTACCAGGAGTACCAAGAATACCCTTACGTGGAAAACCAGGAGATGGAGTATCCTGGGTACCACGTGTCTTCATATGTGCAGCCGAAGGTTCTAGAAGATTATAGTGGTTGTGAAAGAGTGTACTCGGATCGAGGACCAGTTGATTATTCTACGCATTCTCCGCAGTCTACGATAAGTGAAGAGAGGTAAGGATTGTTTTATTGAATGCTTGTTTTAAATACCTCGTTGGTCTAGTGGTTGCCAGGCCGACTGCTGAGCTTGAGATCCGGGGTTCGATTCCCTGATCGCGCAAAGTGTTACTGGGTTTTTCCATCAGGAATTTCTCAGTAACAGCCACGGAGTTTGGACTATACCTCTTATATAACTGGCTTATACCTCTCTGGCTAACGCTTCGGGGATTACCTACAGGTATAATGCCAAGTTATGTTATTATTTTTATGTTTTATCAATGGAATTCACAAACCAGTTAGGTACGTTGTGATCGTGAGACAAAAAAAAAACTTTACTAAGGCAATTTCAGTTGGACGGGAAATTGGGAATAATGTACACAGAACTTAGAAAAAAATCTTTAGCTTCGCAGTTACAAGATAATCGCATGTAGTGGTTAATATAAAACTAAACACAACAATGTAAATTAACTTTGTTATAAAATATACCTACATAAGTTAGGTTAGGTTATCATAACCTAAAAAATATTTCAGGTGACAACTAACAAAAAAATCACCAAAACTATGCATATCAATAACTTATCACCAGAGGTCGGAATTAGGTAGAGTTATTTTTGTACTTGCATCGAAATGTTGATATTAATATGGATCTTCCCTTGCGTGTGCGCATTGGAATTTTGCAACTTCGGACATCCGATGTCAGATGGTTTAAATTGTGTAAAAGTAAATAACTTTTTTCTAATAAACTTAAACTAATATTATAAAGAGGAAAGTTTTGATTGTTTGTTTGTTTGTTTATTTGCATTCAATAGGCTCCGAAACTACTGGTCCGATTTGAAAAATTGTTTCAGTGTTAGATAGCCCATTTATCAAGGAAGGCTATAGGCTATTATATCATTACGTTACGACCAATAGGAGTGGAGCAGCAATGAAAAATGTTGCGAAAACGGGGAAAATGTGACGCAAACGAAGTTGCGCCGGACAGCTAGCTATTTAGAACACCTAGCTATTTAGTATAGATTTTTCTGCTATTTAAAATTAATCTCGGGATTTGAGGCATATCCACTTTATTCTTTCGCTATAAGAAATCAGTGTAAGTACACAAATAACCTACCTAATTCCGACCTCTGCTTATCACGCTAAATGCACAATTTACACAATAACCAAAACAAATAATAGGACAAAATCTAAAAAGAACACACAGACGAAGGTCAGTTCGTACAATTTGTACCCGTCATGTCACACCAAGGAATATAAATAAGAAAATCATCACTCCGTCCGTCCGTCTGTCCGTCTGCGTAATTTGACACCTTTCATTACCATATTTATTGTAAACTTACCAACTATAATTTCCCATTACGAAACTGACACAACCACCTTATCTTTCCCACACTAAAGTCTGCTTTTCAATGTTTTAGTGTTGATTTGTTACAAAGCTAAAGTTGTTAATGGAAACCAAATATGAAGGGCTTAGTTTGAAAAGGGTTTAAGTCAGTAATATTTTATATTATTTTAATGTAGTTACGTATTGGTTTTGACGCGCACGGCTTGTTTTTGTTTATGAAGAAAATTATTACTGAGTTCGTAATTGTGTGTAAATATATCGTACTTGATAGTCAAATGAAATAACTTAGAACGTTTTAAATCAACTAAGTATGTATATTTTGAACTATTTACGAATGAACAGGCAGATTGCTCAAACGTCCAATAACTACGTTTAATTTAATACCACTGAAAAGATTTTAATTCTTTTATTGGAGTTTTATTTATTTATACAATACTCGTAACAAATTTTTTGTTCTGTATGGTGTTGGACGTAAAGAATAGCACCATCCCATATCTTCCCGTGGGTGTCGTAAGAGGCGCCTAAGGGACTTGCCAGAGAATGGGCAGCAGCGTTCTCTGTGCTTTTGTTACAACCGTACTGCGAACGCCAACCCGCCTGCCAAGCGTGGCGATTATGGCCAAACCCCTCTTATGTACACTTGGGGAGGCCTATGTCCAGCAGTGGACGTCTTTCGGCTGAAATGATGATGATGACACTAATGAAACCGTGGGCAAACTCTAAATTATTCACTGTTTAAAACTTTCACAGCTTATAACTAGACTTACACAAGGTTTATCTTCCGAGATTATTGCAAGCGAAATATCGGTCGAAATTTAATAATATTATAAAAACTCCCAAAAAACAATTATCATGGAAGATATCCCGTAAGTGTTCGTGTAAGTTTAATTGTTATACACTTAACACAGAACTCTTACCTTAAAACAAATGATTAATTATGTACCGTTATCGTGAACAAAGATAATAGTGAGCTCGAATCCGGCCAAAGTACGCCTATATCCGGACACGTGGAAATGTTGTGGGTCGCCACAATAGGATCAAAAGGTCGGCTTAGGAGTTACGTGCTTATGTTCGGGCAGGAGTGGTTTCGGCTATAGATAATAATATTTCCTTGTTAACTTTCGACGTTTTTGGGATAAAACCGGGTTATTCATTATCTATATATATAAAAGAAAGTCGTGTTAGTTACACCACTTATAACTCAAGAACGGCAGAACAGATTTGGGTGAAAATTGGTATGTAGGTAGCTTATACCCTGGATTAACACATAGGCTACTTTTTATCCTGGTCTGCGCGGGTTAAACCGCAGGGCGCAGTTTGTTATTATCATGTTCTTGGCGAGCGCCACGCGCTTCAGGGGAGGCGTGGTCGGGATTGAGGTACTAGGAGAACATAGCTTACCGGGAGATATATTATGTTCTTGGCGAGCGTGTCTGAGCGGCGTGGTCGGGATTGAGGTACTAGGAGCACATAGCTTACCTCGAGATGGTTGAGCGTAACCTTACCTACCAACCCATGAAATCAGAAAAATGAAGGAATAGGGTAGGGTTGTGTAGGGTAGTTAGGTAGGTTGGGTAGGGTAGGTAGGTTAGGTAGGTTAGGTAAGGTAGGTAGGTTGGGTAGGGTAGGTAGGTTGGGTAAGTAAGGTAGATAGGATAGGGTAGGGTAGGTAGGCAGGGCAGGGTAGATAGGTAGGTAGGTAGAGTTGAGTATGTAGGTAGGGTTGGGTAGGGTAGGTAGACAGGTAGGGTAAGTTGGTAGGAGCAGGTAGTTAGTAAAAATTGCGAGCGAACCAGCGGACAAACATAAATGACTATTTTCGACATTATTTTGCGGGGGAAACATATGTAGGCAATTTCCGAACTCCACGCGGGCGAAGCCGCAGGCAGAAGCTAGTTATGAATAAATATATATGTCGCAGTCTGATGATTTTATTCCGCTAGACTCGGAATCATGTGGGCAGAACACGGGTTTCGTGCAATGAAAACACACACACACGGTACACTGCTTTTATCGAACTAACAAATTACTTGAAATTACAATCCAACACAATAACACTAGGCACCATGAATCGGGTTACAGTTTCGGGACGTCTTGACTCCGCAGCGTTCTGACACAGACTGTCCTCCCCGCAGCGAGCCAGAAACATCACGACTCTGTAGTAAGCGCGCTTAGGTGTGGGTAGACTGGTAAGTAGGTCGCTTGACCTTTGGCGCGCTTTCGATCCATAGTCAGTCTTGTATCCGTAATAATGACTCCGACTCCGACACGGCCATCCTGCTTGCACACGTCCTCGTGTGATGGGTACCCTGTAAACAAATACTCCACGACAGAAATTTGTTCCACTCGGTCACTCCTGACCAAACTTTAGATTCAACGGGGTGATGGAAATAAGAACATTGTAGAACTAGCCATTTCGTTTTAACCGAACCGATTGGAAATAATCGAAAATACAATAATGATAACCCTGGGCCATGTACCATAGTCGTTCAAATCAACCTTTAAAACTCTACTGAAACAAAAAAACTACCAAGCTTATAGAAACCGTCGTGTAAAGCCACTAACGCCACGGCTCTCTAGCCGACCAGCAATCGCATTGCTCTCACACATCCAGCGCATGGATCAAAACTAAAAATGAGATCCAACAAACAATTAGGTCAATTAAAATGCAAGAGCAACCAAGTACCTCTTCATCCATCTAATCATCACATAAAGCAGGAATCTCATCCGTGGCCTATGGGCAACACTCAGGCCCTCCAACAAACCTCTGTTTGTTTTACTACGTTCCTCAAGAACGCCGAGTCCCACATGCATGACTCTATGGTCTCTACGAGACCCGACCTCCGCCAGAGCCACCCGCGCACCGCGCATCCACGGACTACTATAAGCAGACACCGACTTCTAACGGACTACGGCTACGAAATGGCTACTGGTACGGTCTGACCATCCGAACCAAGATTCCAAACTATCTCTCAACTCTAAATCATTTTACTTCAAACGGTACTTGACCCTCGGGCATTCTCCTTAACCCATCATGTGCATACTTGTAAGTACGCTTAGAACTTAATGATCTCAATGTGTAGCGATCCTCCTCTAGCACTTCGACTGGCACGTGACCCCTGGCATCTTCCTTAGCCTACCGCGTGCGTATCTGTAGGTACGCTTAGAATTTAAAGCTTTCCGTGTTAAGGATAACCGTCTAAAACCTCAATCACTCTAAATAGACCTTTAATCTTTAACAACCCAAAATCACCAATCGCAAAACTTTTAAATTTCGCCATCGTTTCGTCAACTCGGCACACTTGTCATTTTAAGCTAAGCTAACCCGTTGAGTCTATACGAAACGTGTACCACCGGCTCGTCACCTTAGGTACCGGGTGCAATTCGGCTTGTACTTTCCCGGAGTGAGACTTCGCTGCTTAGCACGTAACGCAGCTATTTACGAATTTTAAAACGTACTGAGACTTTCCCGGAAACCAATTATAATCGAAAAGCTTTTCAGTCGTCTTTTCAGCACCAAGGTGAACGATAAGGGTTGGGGAAATTACTGTTTACCGACCATCGGAGAACACGAGCTAAATTGGGTACGCATTTAGACCTACCATTGCGTTGTATACGACAGTGAAAGACGCCTGAACTTAGCACTTAAGTCTTGGCTACTCATTGCCAGTTACATTCGTTGCCATAACAGTTAAAAACCGATTGAAACTTATTACCACTATTATGCCTCACCGAACGTACACAAAAGATTTTCGTTAACGAAAACTCCCTAGCCGTTATGTTAGCACCAAAACCCCGATTTAAAATCTCGCCACCTAACATGACGTCACTTTGTAAATAATTATCAGGCAAACATTGCAACAAAGTTTCGATAGGGTAATCGTTAATCACTACACAACATAAAATCTGTTCTGTACTGAATACTCGGGTCAGAACTATACTAGTCTTAGCAACAACGTGACTAACAAGTTTCCCATTAAATTTCGATGGAAAACTTTCTTTCACCAACAAGTATTCAGAATCAGAATAATAAGTAAACCGTAACAACTCACCCCTGTGTTGTAACGTGCCCGCGACGTTGCTTGTACGCCGCAGACATCGACGCGCCGCTTGTTTGGCGCCCCGCCGCCGTCGGCAGGCCCGCTGTACACTGCCATTGCATGCTGTCACCGACGCACGTACGCCGGACGGCTACGTGAACCGGCATGACACTTGACGCACAACAAGGGCTTCGCGGCCCTTTGTCGCTTGCCCGATGCCCGTAGCAGCCGGCACAGGCAGCGGCTTCTTCGTGCGACAATCCGCTTCGTTTAGTCCTGGTTTCTCCCTGGTCCGCAAGCATGGCACTTGATTTGCGGTAGCGATGAAAATTTGTGACGTTTTTCTTGCCCCCGTCATGGTCAGTGCGCATTACCTTTAGGGGTTCTCCTTTGGTTTGTCACTACTCAGGTAAATGAGGGTAGTCGTAAAAGTTACGGCGCACACGAATCTGGTCTTTAACAATGATTTAAACTGGTACCACGTCAAACCTGGATAGGTTCTCAGTGTTTCACAAACATTTGTGTTCAAGGTACATCTAGAAATTCGGTAGTACATTTTGGAGGTACACCGTAGATGGAAAATCACCTTCGTTTTCCGAGGCACATCAACTAATGACCACAGTACACCAGTGTGCCGCGGCACACTATGTTACAGCACTGTTACATTATGTTACACTGTGTTACACTGTGTTACACTGTGTTACACTATGTTACACTATGTAGATGCGGAGCCCTTCAACGCCTTGCTTAACGTACAAATAAGCTGGATTCCTTCCACTGCACTCAACACGAAAATTAAAAAGTCACTTCATTCAAACTAGGCTGATAATCAGCACTTTTTGAACGTCAAAATTACAAGAGACAGTCCCCCAAAACGCCCGCCCTTCGCCACTTCCTAAGTGTTTTAGCTGGGAAGAAGAAGTGGCGGAACAAACTCCCCAGCAACACATCTGTCTGTTAGGTTAGAAGAACCAGATTTTACACAAAACAAGTCAGCGATGGATGACGCATTACTAGCGCGCATCGCACTCTGTGAAATGTGGGTATTCTATTAGGTACGCTCTGCCTAACCCTTCAGAGATTACAAGCGTGATGATATGTTATGTTTTGTCAGGATCAAAATCCGCTAACACACTTAACAAAAACACTAACCGCCAACACTAGCTTGCTATTCACTGGCTGAGTTTAAGTTCGTATCGCGAGTGCAATTATTCGTTTTGCATTTCAAAAAGTAACCGTCACTGATTGTTATTGTCACTGTTCTCGCGTGTGATTGCATTAGCACGATTTGATCGCACTTCTGATGTCGCAGTCTGATGATTTTATTCCGCTAGACTCGGAATCATGTGGGCAGAACACGGGTTTCGTGCAATGAAAACACACACACACGGTACACTGCTTTTATCGAACTAACAAATTACTTGAAATTACAATCCAACACAATAACACTAGGCACCATGAATCGGGTTACAGTTTCGGGACGTCTTGACTCCGCAGCGTTCTGACACAGACTGTCCTCCCCGCAGCGAGCCAGAAACATCACGACTCTGTAGTAAGCGCGCTTAGGTGTGGGTAGACTGGTAAGTAGGTCGCTTGACCTTTGGCGCGCTTTCGATCCATAGTCAGTCTTGTATCCGTAATAATGACTCCGACTCCGACATATAGATAACCGGCTTTGCTCCAGTTATGTCCGAAAATTAACCCACGGTAAACGTATTACGAACGAAGTATTTCAACTAAAACGAGTGACATCTGACCAACAAACCCCAATTCATAAAACCAACCTAAGACATTCTCATCTCTGCCAAAACAAACCATCATTCTTTAAGTAGAATTGTTACCATAATCCACCACTTAGCGGCCCTTAGCGGCTTGGTAGATGCAATATGTGTTTGAAATTTGGGGTCGAGGACATTCATTTGTTTTCAATCAACTTGGACCCATACATATGTAAATACCTTATAAACTACACATACACACATATGATAAAGTACAATTTGTGTTAGTAAATAGAACACATCATTAAAACTACACATCACTTCACTTTTTTTTTGTGAATGGCATCTCCCAGGTGAACCTAGAAGGTTGTTGTCTGCTTAACCAGATTATCCTGTTAGTGCCTTGAGTGTGAGGCCTCTAGATAGGGCAAAAAATTACAAACAAATCGACTACATGCTAGGCACCTCCTGTGGGGTACGAGCCTCGGCTTAGGGCGTCGCCGGGGGGGGACAGCAAAAGGACAGGCTGGATCTTAATTATATCAATATTTAGGGCTGAACCGGCTCATACTTCACTTAAATACTTATTTACTTGATGACTAACCTCCCTAGTTACAAAAGGAGACTGTACCAAAACTAACCACCCATATTCCTTCCAGATCGCCTCACCACTACGACCCGCCACCAGATATAATCGTGAACAGCAATATGTACATGTATCCCCATCATGGCAAGAGGGAGTACTACGAACAGTATCCCAGGGTCAACTATCATGTGCAGGAGCCTTGTACTAGCACTGTTGTTGAAGGTAATTTTTTATCCTGCTTTTTTAGGGTCCCGTTCCTCAAAAGAAAATGGGGAACCCTGATAAGCTCACTTTTGTTCATCTCTCTGTGATTTTTTTTCTGATGAAAAGTATTAATTTGGAGAAAATGAGACAGTATTGTAGGTTTCATGCTTATTGAACGAAAATAAGCAGAACCTTTTGATAAATAGAAACGGATAATAAAAATACTTGCTCCGTTTATTCGTTGAAATATTTATGAATAAAGCTTTTGTCTATGAATATTGTACAATCCCAAATTAAAACAATATTTTATTCTGACAAGTTTTACTATTGCAATTCAACATGATAAGCTTTGGCCTGAAAACACAATTTAAAAATAATATCACGACGTCGCTTTTGTAATAAAACCAGTTTTCTTCAATCACAGGTATGGAATATCCTAGCCCGAAGCGAATGCGGTTAGCCCCACCTCCCCTAACCCTAGAAGAAACGGACGGCATGGATCGGTGGAACCCCAGTCCACCGTGGTCGGATACTACGCTTAAAATCCCCGACTACACCCAACGGTTTACCTATAACCATATGGTACCAATGCCCCCTGAGAGAGCTATGGTCACCTAATATTAAAGTTTTTTTTTTGTAGGTACGTTAAGTAAAATAGGTACAAAAGTAAGATAGTAAAATTGTCACGGCTCAAGTTCATTTTCATTTTTCGTATGCACAGGAAGTAAAATTGGAGACTTTGATTGTTTACTTAGATGTTTTCAACCTTTGAAGATGCTTTTTTTACGGAATTAAAACTGATGTGAAATTTAATTCTGAACATAATTAGACCTTTTCACCATTTTACAAAAATATTTAGCACCCTACCATGATGTTCAAAAGCAATGAAAACTTTTGAAATTGATGTAGTGTTTAAGAGTAACCTAAGTATGTAAGGCAATGAATCCGTCCTAAAGACAAAATCCTAACTATAATAATATTATAAATGCGAAAGTAAGTTTGTTTGTTACCTCTTCACGCCTAAACCTCTAGACCAATCATCTGCATACGTTGTCAGGTTTACAGAAATGGACATACATCCTGAAAAAAGTACTGCTGCCGAGGTAAACAACAATCATATTCTAAAGATAATAGAGCGCGCCACGTGTCTGAGACGATTATTAACTAATTCTAAATTTACGCGAGCGAAGCCGCGGGTAAAAGTAGTTTATAAGGAGACTGGGCAATTTGTATGTAAAGTGGTTTATGGACCAAAAGCGATTCGATCAATAGTATTAATAAACGGGTGTTGCCCAGTCTCCTTATGAAATACATCTTAAGAACCTGAAAATGTAAAATGTTTACTTTTTTATTTAAATAATATTTTTCGCGTTGCACAGAGCAACGGACTATTAGCTGTAGTTATGTCTTCTTCCTATTTCGATGCATTTAAAATTGTTAGATATTATTTTTCTCGGTTTGATATTTTAGCTCAAATGTAAAGACTTGTTCTCAAGTTGGAGTGGTCAATATGTGGCCAACATTTGGTGATTTTAAACCAACAATAAAGTGGTTTGAGAGAGTACATTAAATTAAGAAAACCATGGTTGTATTTTTTTGGCGTTGGTCGACCAACTTGAGGAAAAGAACATGTGTAACAGTATTCTATTTTTAAATAGTTTATGATAATGTATAGCGTAAACATAAACATTGGAATATGGTTCCGTCCAAATATTTTTGCATTCCAAAGGAATAGTTAAGTTTATATTTCGATGTAAATATTTCTTAATAGTGGCATTTATGTAAATACTAAGTTAATTTTATTTCAATTGTCTTAAGCGAAGATTAAGAGAAAATAAATAAATAAAACAATTGATAAGTTACAAATAACACGTGTGTTTAATTTTTGGTCCACCAAGTTTAAAAATACCGAAAAAATATAGAGAGGCCATTGGGAATATTGGTTCAATAAATGGTACACAGTCTATACAAGATAGAATTTCATCAAAAACTGAGTAGCTCATAGAAGACTTCACAAGTGAGTAAGTATCAAAGCTTTAGGATAAAAAAGTTGAACTTTTTTTTAACTTTCAAAAGTGCCTGTAATGGTCTAATTGAAATAAAAGCTTGGAGTTTGATAGCTATTAGGAAGCGATGCAAGTAAGAAGAAGTTATGTCTACCTTAAGTTACCGAGACAGCTATAGCATATAAGCAACAAACAACTTTTTTTTAGCCTTTTCTGTCCAACTGTTGGCTCAAACCTCCTCCACCTTTCCAATTTTATCTTCAATTTTCCTTCTCCAGCCAGTTAATCAGGAACGAGTCTTTGTCTAGTGGTGTGCCTAGGGGCCACAATACGGCAAACCCATAAGACAAGCAGGCTGTTCAGAAACCCTAACATCATGAAGAGTAAAAGGTTATAAGGGCAAGCCAAGCTTGTAGGCTTGTTTGAAAGTGCCGCCAGTGGCGCAAGTGGGCCTGCCTCGGTGACGACGCTCCGCCTACTTTAGCCTACCCTCATCATCATCAGCCTATAATTATCCCACTGCTGGGACACAGGCCTCAACGAGATGGAGTGGGCTTTAATCCACCACGCGGGCCCAGTGCGGTTTGGTAAATGTCACATGTCTTCAAAATTTTTGTTCTAGGACATGCCGGTTTCCTCACGATGTTTTCCTTCACCGTTTTGAGGGCAGCGGTGATGAAATAAATAACATAAACTAATGCGACTGCCTGGGTTCGAACCCACGGCTTACTGCTCGTAAGTCAGGGCTGCCACTACTGGGCCACCGCTGCTCTCCTACCCTTGGTTTTGTTAATTTTATTGAAAACCATCGGGAAACTGAAATTCGGGTGAATGATATCTTTAGTTGGTAGAATATTTATTGTCCAACAAGATGTTTAAAAGATTCCGAGAGATGAGACTAAAGAAAGAGACGACACTGGTCGGAGGATCCTACAGTTTTCATTCAACTGCCTTGCCAACCCTTAATTACTTTGTCGTAATGCACATAAGAGAGCAGAGAGACTGGAGATCAGCGGTGGCCGTGTGGTGGCAGCCCGGACTTACGAGCAGTAAGCCCTGGGTTCGAACCCAAGCAGGCATTACTTTGTTTAATTTATTTCATCACCGCTGCCCTCAAAAACGGTGAAGGAAAACATCGTGAGGAAACCGGCATGTCCTAGAACTAAAAATTCGAAGACATGTGACAGCTACCAACCTGCACTGGGCCCGCGTGGTGGATTACAGCCCACTCCATCCCTCATAGAGAGGAGGCCTGTGTCCCAGCAGTGGGAACATTATAGACTGATGATAATGATGATGAATACACATTACACTATAGCATCACTCCTCGAAGGATAAGCCAGAGATGTATCTAATGGTACATTCACCCACAATTCGCCGGTTATGTTTTTTAAGTCCTTTCTAATAGGGGCCGGCTTATTGCCTACAGCTGGGCTCAAATTCAGATTCTAGTCATAAAATTAATCGAAAAAAATACCGTTCGATGCGGCACAATACAAGACCATTCAAGGATCTCTAGGATAGTTATTGCTGCGTTTTGATTGTTCTTCATATCTTAACTGACTGATTAGTTGAAGTCTTGAACAAAAACTTAACTCTCTAATCACCATATCAAAGTGGACACTTGGAGTGCTGCCATCACTTCGTCAAATTAGATTTTTACATACTACTTCGTACTAAGAAATCCTGAATCAAACATCCCAGATTACCATAATCCACATAGCCAGTGCGACTAGGTGCCATACAGTACTGGGTAATCCATCCTACCATTCGTAATCCGTACCGAATGACGTGTTCTTACAAACAGAATGTCAGAATGTCCGTCTTCCCAGAACAATGTAAAACAAGCTATGGGTACGCGGTTAAAATTTTAACTCAAAGGTAAAATATGTGGATAGTGTGCAAGTGTTCCTAATGCCACCCATTAGCTGTTTTAGTACTTGCATAAGTTACTTGAATTATATTTAAATGTCTAATGCGTGCGAATTACATTAGGGATACAAGCGTTGAAGTTCTTAATAGATGTAATGCGCTTAACAAACAACCAGTTTATGATGAGCTTTGAAAGAAGGATTGCTTCTACCGGTGTGGTCGTGATTTGTTGGGAGGCGGGGGGTAATGAAGGTCAGGTTTTAATGGCGGCGCTATAGCTGTCAATCAGGCAAAAGCTAAAGCCCTATTGTGTGTGGTACAAGTAATGAAATGTAGGAGATTTTTGTTTTTTGCTTGTAGGTTGTATTAGATACGGTGTTAAATAAGTTATTGCTAAAGAAGAGATCATTATCGAGAGCACAGAAATTAAGTGCCGTATTGATTGCCTTTTGACAATACATTATAAGTCGTGGGAATCAGAGGCCCATAACCTAAAGCATTTTGTTTTTTTTTGCGACAAGCTCCCTAAGCATCCGGCAAAGATATGAATGAATTCTTAAAATTTATTAATTAATATGTAAAAACGTGTATTTTCAATTACAAAAACTCTCGTATGTACGTAACGTTTTCACCGCGTGATTGTTCTGGTTAGTGGCACTGGTTACTATGTTGTCTAAACAAGCTGTAACCCTTTGGGACATGCCATTTATTGTTGAAAATTACTGACAGCTCATGATACAATAATTGCCTATAACAACAGCCGCACGGGTTGATCTTTAAGATCAAGCCGAGGTTGGTTCGTGGATGGGTGACCATAATTATATGCGAAGTTTCCTCAGTACCTCGGAAAGCACGTTAAGCCGTTGGTCCCGGCTGTCTTTTGTAGATCTTTGACAGTCGTTACGAGTAGTCAGAAGCCAAAAGTAGGGGTATCGAATTACCCAGTTAATGGGTTGTGGAGGTCAGATAGGCAGTCGCTTCATGTAAAATACTGGTACTCAGCTGCATCCGGTTAGACTTGAAATGACCCCAAGATAGTTTGGGAAAAGGCTAGGCAGATAATGATGATGATGCATGGCATTTTAATATTTCAGATTTTTGAATCATAACCGCTTAAGCCTATACCTTCCACCAAAAAAGCTCGAGTAAAACTTTGATCCATTGTTATTTCAAGCCTGTCTGACTGCGTTCAGATGAATTATTGATGCCTAGGATACATACGTGATTCTATATCCCAGCTAACCTGCACTGTAACGAGGAACAAAACATGAAGACACCACATAGAAATGAATAAAGAAAAAAGTTCCAACCCATGTTTGAAACATTCGATTTTCAAACGTGATTATGACAGAAAAAGATTTTATTAAAAAAGGTTCTGGGTGCTCGATTTGTGAACCACTGTATGTTATGATCGCATGAATATCAAGATGTGGGTAATATGTTCATTTATAGAATTAATAATGGTTAAATGCGTCTCACTTAGTTGTGGATGGTGTTATTGCTAGATCGTAAGTTACGTTTTTGAACAATATTTCATAAGTAGATGAGAGTAGTTAGTAGGTAATAATAGGCCATGTTAGATTTTGATTGGAATTGAATATGTATAAAACATGTTACAAACTGTACAAATGTGTAAAAGCAATTCAATATCATCCTTTATTCTGTTCTGAAATTTAAAAGAAGCTAAATACAATACGCTCTATTTTACCAACTCATCATCATCATCTGCCTAGCCTTTTCCCAAACTATCTTGGGGTCGTCTTCCAGTCTAACTGGATGTAGCTGAGTACCAGTATTTTACATGAAGCGACTGCCTATCTGACCTCCACAACCCAGTAACTGGGTAATACGATACCCCTTAGTAAGACTGGATGTCAGACTTTTGGCTTCTGACAACTCGTAACGACTGTCAAAGAACTACAAATGACAGCCAGGACCAACGGCTTAACGTGCTTTCCGAGGCACGGAGGATACTCACTATGTAATTATGGTCACCCATCCACGGACCAACCTCGTCAAGCACGGCTTAGGTAACCTTAAAGATGGAACCCATGCGGCTGTTATTATTTAGCCACAAGCTCCTCTTTTTTACCAACTATACCAATCTATAACACAATTTCCTCTATCAAATAACATTAAATATAAATAAAATCTTCTCTTACTCGGACATAAATTTACAACCGACTTACCCGTAACACGTAAGTCCATACGAATTCTAAGAATCTCCTTAAAATACCAACATTACAGTTACAGTAATTAAAACCAAGCTTACAGATATTGCTTACTGATCATGATCAATAATGAGGCTTGCTCATTGGTTCATTACTGCATAAAACATGCCAGGCAAGAGAGGGCCCACCGGTTCGCATTAGCCCTGTCGTTAGTGGAAAACAAATTAATAAATTATACCTTAGTAAAGTTTTCCGATCACACATTGCGTGGGAAATGGCTCTGGCTAATTTATTTAAACGGGCCGTAAACAACTGAACTGGTGGGGCGAGCAGTTGGCAATGATTTTGTAAGGTGTTGCTTCATCGTTGCGTGGTTTTTGAATTGAGTTGTAAAAATCTGTGAAATAAAAAAAAACTGGCATGGTCACTATCACTATCATTGACACTGAAAACGGGATATTTACCAGCTTTACTATTTGTTTGGAGTTCCCGATTTTCAGTTTATCCGTGATCATGGCGCTTGTAATAGCGCCGAAATATCGGGAACTCCAAACAAATAGTAAACATGTTTATGATTGTGTTTAATTGCAGTTCAAGGGCTGATATTTAAATCGAAATATTATTATTCGAAAAATATATTTTTAAAATTACAATATCAATTTCAATTTATATATTTCTCAGAAACAAAGACATCCAACCGTGGTAAACATGGCTCTTAAACATTTTTGATTTTTTTTAAAGTTGAGTTCAATTTGCACACACGGTACACGGCGCAATCTATAAATTTTGTAAGAAGAAAATAAAATGTCCTGCTTCGTGTTGTATTCTTATCACTGAAACAAAGTTCTTCACGGTGTATTTAGTACTTTACTATTCCATTATTTTCAATACCTACTAGTTGACGCGAAATTTTCCTAGTTTTTTAATCATTTTTCATTGGTGTTCCGGTCCTTTTAGTCGTACCTTGATGTTTTATAGCCTTCCTCGATAAATGGGCTATCCAAAACTAAAAAACCGAACCTTACCCTATTGTTCCTGAGATTAGCGCGGACAAAAAACAAACTCTTCTGCTACATAAGTATAGAAGATAGAAATTACTACAGATCATACTATCAAGTAGTTGGCAAGAGTGTTGATCAAAAAAGTTTCCCAGTCCACAACTTCTCTTACAATACATAAGTGCCAGCACACAAGTTCGACTTATTTGACTGTTATTTGAAGGTCAGCACAAATTTGTATGCACCTAAAAACGTTAATATATAAACGAAATTGACCGTATCCTAATCGTTTGCGACGTTGAGTACTTTATATGATTCGTACGTAACAAAAATATCAATATAAAGAATGTTTACATTGACAGAAAATATATTTTTAGGACAAATCTCGGAAAAAAATCCTTTTACATGTGAACATATTTTTTTACATAATAAAGTCAAGGATGAATAGCCTGTTAGTTATTAAGCCATAAGTCCTCAGCTTTTAGCCAGAATTTTGGAAATATTTGCTCATTGCATTCAAAATATTTGGTATTTTTTGTCATAAATTGAAGACCTAAGTTCGGCCCCCGTTTCGTTGCACGGATTGAATGCAAATATAATACAATTTAAAAAAACACTATTGGATTGTTTTGAGAGCGGTGGCAGTGATGAATTTTCAAAAAAACGATTCCGGATCTACTTAAAGTAATGTTACTTTCCACACAATTTAACTGGATCTTTAAAAGCGTACCTATACACCTTACGGCATTTTATACAAACTTTCAATTCCTTATTTTCTAAAACGACTGATACGATTTTAATGAAACTTCATAAGCATAAGCAGGATAGGTTCTAAAAAGTTACTAAAAACATTATCAACTATGCTTTTTTCTAAATAAACGAAAATGTTTTAGTAACTTTTTAGAACTATGTATCCTGCTTATGCTATGAATCCGCTCAGTCATTTCGGAAAATAAGGACTTGAAAGTTTGTATGAAATGTAGTAAGGCGTAAACGCTCTTAAAGCCATATCATCATCATTTTCCTAGCCTTTTCCCAAATATGTTGGGGTCGGCTTACAGTTCAACCGACGGCAGCTGAATACCAGTATTGAGCGACTGCTTACCTTACCGCCACATCCCAATGGGGAAAACCGTTAAAAGCTAATTGTAGATGGCACGACTATAGCTGGGTCTCAATCTGACCAATGAGGTCGAGCTAATTTGAAATATAAAATGACATTACCGGATTTTCAACCAATGACGATGCATGGAACCAGTTTTGCTAGCGCCATTAGTTCCGCAGTTTCCATCCCCATTAGTACAGGGTAATACGGTACCATTCGGTAAGTCTGGCTGTCAGACTTTTTGGCCCACTGACTACTTAACGACTGTCAAAGATCTACAGTTGACAGCCGGGACCACATCGGATTTAGGTGCTTTCGGTGGCACGCAGGAAACTCCGTATGTCATGCGTGGACACCCATCCGCCTACCAACCTAACCGCGGTTTAATCTGAGGATTGACCCGAGCGGCTGTTATTATTTAGTTACGAACTCCTACCGTTAAAACCCTCCCAAACTGGAAAAAATCAACAAGCTTCAACTTCAACTTATTATTATAGCTAGCCTGTATTGTCCCACTGCTGGGCAAAAGTCTCCCTCCATTCCTTCCAACGGTCACGATTCTGTGCTGCTTCTTTCCAATTCTCAAGGAAAACATTTAGTTCGTCCCGCCATCTCTTTCGTGGTCTGCCGCGATCCCGTGTCACTGTTTCAGGGCACCAATCCTGAGCTTTAATTTATTTGAATGAAACTTCTAAACTTACGTAACGCTTTGTATGGGCTTCCTGTACAATAAGACATCTGCATAAACTGGTTTTGTACAGCTTGATTGGTAACGGTGTGAACTATGTCATTTAATTTTAGAAATAAATAGAGTATTATTTACTAATCTAACTGACAGTGCAAATATGTGATCCGGACGAAGCTATGTTCCATCTAGTCGAGTGGCCAAATATTTTTTCACATGCACCCTTGACAATTTGAACAACGTCTCTGAAGCCGCAATTAAGTGGGCTCGAACAGTATAATTTGTTCACAAGGTGTAAACGGGCCCTTCACAAAGTTAACCAAGCATTAAGTACATCAAATTAAGTAACTCTACGCAAAAATGATTGCTGGAAAACAATTTTTTTTTCTTGGGTGAAAAATCACGTTTAACTGTAAAACTCGATGTAACGCGCTCAAAACTGGCTGTCAGATGCTGGCTGGCTAGATAAGAAAAGAGGAAAGCGATTTAGAAAAAAAATGTGAAAACATGTTTATAACGAAGCCGAAAGGCACTTTTTTCTCCGACATTATGATCATTTGTTTGTTTTAGTACTATTTTTTTTTTCTCACTACACGTTATTTATTTAATTATCTAATCGACATTGTTCAGTGTGATTGAAAATTCTAAATGCAATAGATGATCAAATTTATTTACTTGTTTATTTGTGGTTCATACATTTATATTAATTTCTTGTTTAATTTATATTGCATGAATTACTACTTTTGTACGACCTAGAGGCAAAACATAGCCCCCTCAATGTATTACCAAATAAGCACTTATAATGTATCTATGTTTTACAATTAATAAATGAATCTGAAGGAATCTAAATGTTACGGAGATATTGGGGATCGAAGTTCCAAATATTTTAAATATATTTTTTTATAAGTTTAGTTACAATAAAGCGATAGCATTAACTGAGTACCTATTAAAACACTGTTTAACTAACGTGTCTATTTCAACCATTACAAAATATAAGTAAAACCTTATCACCCAACATTGGCATCACCTTCACGATTACCTCACCCATAACCAGCGCTATAATATCTTCACGCCTTTAAAACGCCATAAACATCAATGTAAGACCGGCAGTACAGTAGAGTGTTAGATAAAAATGTATTAAAATGCACTTTACGACATGGCCGGCGATATGTATGATAAATATTCATGCAAATATAGCCATACATCCTGGATTCTGCTTAAAAAGGAAAATATCAACGCGGTTGGATTATGTGACAGGTTGAATGGAGTTTTACAGATTAACTGGCGCGAGGTGTGATGGCGGCGCCATTGTGGAGTATGTTAGGAAGTGCGGGTAGCACTTATGAATGATTTAGTGATTGCGTTTGCGAGGAAAGAATAGGTTTATAGGAAATTATAGATTGACAAGTAGCGTTGGTAACGTAGTGTTGCAACTTACTCGATGACTGGAATCGACACTTCTGTGATCTTTGCAGAAGTGATTTAAAAATAATTAACTGTTCTTTTTTTACCTGAACTATTTGTTTTTTTTTTCACTTATAGCAGCTCAAAAAAGATAATTAGAATAGAATACTGGATTTGGTATGATTTCTTATTAATTAAGGTTTGTAGGATAGGAAGACAAATAAAACAAATATTAAAACAGAACAGATCAAACATATGTTGAACAGATGTTGTAAAACAGATATTTCAGATAAAATAAATTATTATTTTTGAATAAATTGGTACCGGTAACATTTTTAGGAATTGTGTAATTTTTTTGGTATTCCAAAAAAATCGTTCTCACAAATTCGACCGAAAACCGGCCAAAAACTCAAGCAAAAAGTTCATAATTATTATAATTAGGGCGCAAAAATGCTGCCCCTCACCTCACGTAGGCACCAGAGATGCATACTAAGTGGATTACCGTCAAAGAAGACGATTCCTTTATTCGTGTTAATCGAAATGGACTCGATATTGAAAACAATCGACAGGGTAGCGCACGACTCGACAGCTTTATTGTAGGGATGTGACTGTATTCTTGAATGTCGATAAGTAATTAGAATTTATCGACTCGGTACTTTTTATTGTCAATTTTGGCTTTACATGAATGTACTTACTTTTTGCTAAATTTTAGCTACACGAATTATTTTGTGGATGCAATGCTTTACTAAATCTTCGTGTGAATCCTACTTGTTTAAAAAAAAACCGTTAAGTCCTCAAAAATTTTATTTACTTATCGTATCTTTCTACTTTTACATGCTGTATTTAATTAATTTGATTTTGTTTCATATTTTTTGTTAGTTCATAGTTATACCTAGAAACGTGCAATGAAGAAATCCAACGGGTAAAAGCTTACTGGCTACGAATAGAGATATATACCGAAACTAGCACCTACAAGGTGTTG
Source organism: Cerastis rubricosa (assembly GCA_949152445.1). Classification (NCBI taxonomy): domain Eukaryota; kingdom Metazoa; phylum Arthropoda; class Insecta; order Lepidoptera; family Noctuidae; genus Cerastis; species Cerastis rubricosa. Next base: position 12,099,880 of record OX424547.1, read on the forward strand.
TTTTGCATCCTCGGCAAAATTCAGGAGGTTGTTGCAAAATACATAAATAATCAATTCAAATTACGGTACCTAGTTAATCATTAATAAACGCTGATTCTTTTGGTTGTTTATGTTTGTCAGTATTTCAGAATAACCCCCATAACGTGCTTTAGGGAAGAAAAAATTATCGAATAAACGTTTGAGATTGTTTGTATGTGTGGAAACGCGGTTATAGGGCGAGGATCAGACGACCGCGTTTAAAACACGTGTGGTTGACACTTACCTATTTCCGTAAATAAGAATAAAAAACCTACCCATTTTATCATTGATTTGGGACGAGAATTATTAACATACTCGATCGAAAAATATTAAAATCATCTGCCTAGGCTAGGCAGATGAAGGTCGGCTTCCAATCTAACCGGATGCAGCTGAATACCAGTATTATACATAAAGCGATTGCTTATCAGACCTCCATATCCCAGTTAGTACTGGGTAATGCCATACCCCTTGGTAAGACTGGCTGTCAGACTTTCGGACCGCTGACTACCTATAACGGCTGCCAATGTTGTACAAATAACAGCCGGGAGCAACGCCTTAACGTGCTTTTCGAGGCACGGAGGAAATTTGATATGCAATGGGTGGTCACCCATCTACGGATCAACCAGGCAAGCTCGGCCTTAACTAAAGATCTACGCAACGAGTTCTATAAAACAACTATCGATAAACTGTTAACAATGCGACGCTTCACTATTCATTCATACGCACGCACGATTTTCATGTCATTTGCCACGTGTTCAGAGCGTATACACGACTTTAGCTTACTCCCTGAATTAGAAATGATTGAAACAATATTATTCATTTTTACCCTTTCCAATTCTAATTGTTTAAGCGCACGCATTTTATAACACGTGCCAAGAAACGCAACTGAATTTAAATCGATTTAAATTTAGTGTTATCGATTAAAATACAAAGGGGTGTGATAACGGTTTGTCGATAATATCGATGTTTTGGTACCGTTAGGGACGTGAAACAATCGATGTTGCGGCTTGCTTTGTAATAATCTAGTTCGGATGATGAAATGATGCAATCAAAGGAAGGATGAGTTTGATTTGTTGATAAAGATCTCAAAGGGTTTTCCGCCGTCACCTCCGTTATACAATAAGTTTTCATATCAATGTTACAATAAACAAACTGTTTGTTTTTGGATTGAAAATATCCGGTCGGTCAATTAGTACTATCCTAGTTTGAGCATTTATGATATAATTTGAAGATTGTTTGTTGTTTAGTCAGAAATATTAAAGCTCATTAACTACTTTCACATACCCATTCAGTTCGCAATCAACCAAAAATATGGAACCTTAATACTATTAATTTATGGAAAATTTATAAAAAAAACAACGTACGCATAAACCTTACGTTATTTTTGCAAGAAACATCGATAACTAAGTTTCGCAAAGAACCGCACAGAAAGCTCTATAAACTTTAAACATACAAGGAAATTGTTTTTAACTTCCTGTTATATTTCATCCATATACGTAACCGGTGACATGAACGAGACAAAGGGACATAAAACTTTCATTAAAAACTTAGTAGAAATTTTGCAAAAATTAGTAGATTAAATGTAATGATAAACGAAGCTTATGACGTTAGGAATAGAGAGTAATTTTCATCATAAATGAGAGCAAAGTAACAAATGTTTACTAATATTATGAAGTAATGTCCTAAGTTGAGTTTGTTTGTCACGAGGCGATTATTTGCAACTGAGTACATATAAGATTTCTTATATTGGTGAATTCAAAGGATACCTAGATAGCGTGATATTTTTTTTTTTTTTCAAGAAAACGTTTCGATTCGATTTTTAGTAAAGCCAAAATACATTCGATTACGAGTTCAACGGTAACTGGTTGTGTAGTTACTAATAATCTTTGAAAATCTGTTATAGCTTTAATTTATCGGCCACGTCTGTGGTAAGTATTTCGCGCTGTGTTCCAAAAGCTGAGGTTAAAGTGACGTCTGGACCGCCACTGAGGATGTCGAACGGATGGATGGCATGGAATTTGGTTCAATAAATGGAATAGAACTATGTACACAGATAAACATTTTCAACTGATATTTATCTTGACTTAAATGATTTTTTTCCTCGAAATAATCATCATCTGCCTAGCCTTTTCCCAAACAATCTTGGGTTCGGCTTCCAGTCTAACCGGATGCAGCTGAGTACCAGTATTTTACATGAAGCGACTGCCTATCTGACCTCCACAACCCATTAACTGGTTAATACGATCGCCTTGGTAAGCCTGGATGTCGAAATAATAAATGCAGTAAAATGAAACTTTGCCCCTTATAATCAGCGGTTTAAAATTCTGGATTATTTTTTGAAGTATTTTAGGATTTCTCTTGAACATCATAAAGTCGTAGCGAGCAGTACCTACCGCGGGCAAATACTATCCATTGTAGAGATCGTGGGAACAACAGGTGGACTCGTGGGTTTTTATCTAATCTGATAGGTCGTAATGTGACAGTTTCACCAACGGCACCAAAATGAGACGCACGCCTGTTTTGCGTACCTCCCTTTTACAAATTATAAGTAGTTTATTTATTTTCCTGCTGTTTAGAATCAGATGTTTTATTTCTTACAAAATGTGCTCGTGGCTAAATAATAACAGCCGCTTGAGTCGATATTTAGGTTAAGTCGTGCTTGCCTAGGTTGGTCTGTGGATGGGTGACCACCCATTACATACCAAGTTTCCTCCGTTGGCGGCTGTCAGTTGTAGATCTTTGACAGAAGCTATTAATAACACTTGTAACGCGATATTTACCATGTTGTGTGTGCACTCAAAACAAATAATAAACATGATAAAAATCCGTCGTTTTAATTTATTTTTATTTATTTATTTAGTATTTACAGTCTTTATTGCGTTAATAAGTAAGTAAATTTTATTTGTTGAAACATGGTGTACAAGAAACATTGCATGCAAGATAATAATGGGATACAGACAAATTCTAACATGTTCAGCCGCATATCGTGGCGTGGCGTTCGAATATAATCGCATGAAACAGTAATGGATACACAAAACAATAAATTAGAATACATGAAATTCAAATAGTTTAGATTATAGTTGCAAGTGTTATTGATAGTGTTAGTAACCATGTCAGTTTAAAAATTAATATCTTTGACAGACGTTACAAAAGGTAGTCCGCTACTGATAATCTACTTTTGGCCAGTCTCCTTTGACCCTGCGCAATCCACACTACTCCGTGAAAATACTCAACAACCCAGTTAGTACTAGTTAATACGAATCCCCTTGCTAACACTGTTTCTTAGACTTGACTGCCTAACTGTTATGACTGTGAAAATTTCTACGAATAACAGCTGGGACCAACGGCTTAACGTGCTTTCCAAAGCAGAGAGGAAACTCACTATGTAATGCGTCCTTTACATAGTGTCTTCCCACCAGCCTTCCACAGACCAACCTAGGTAGGCGCGACTTAACCTGAAGATCATAGGCTACCTAAAATTTTCAGTTAAAACTCGTTATAAAAATTAGAACAGCTTTTAAAACCGATTACCACTTGTGGTCACGTATATGACCTGCATACAGACCTACATAGTACAAACTTACACATCGTTAACCGTGTCTGGTCATGACGTCCCTTCAACAGTTCTAGGCTCTAGTTCCATACGGATCAACGGTGATCGATTCATACGTGTGTGAACGACCCATAGAGCGTTCCATATGAATGGGCTGTTAAACTGAGCATGCGGAAGTAGGTAAATAAAAATGTATATTCTAAGTCACTGAACAAAATTATTCCATAAACTTTTCTGTGATCCAATTCCAATGGAGAGCAGCGGTAGCACAGTGGTGGCTGCCCCGACTTACGAGCGTAAGCCGTGGGTTCGAACTCAGGCGGGTGCATTACTTTGTGTAATTTACTTCATCAACGCTGCCCTCTAAAACGGTGAAGGAAAACATCGTGAGGAAACCGGCATGACCCAGAACTAAAAATTCGAAGACATGTGACATCTACCAACCCGCACTGGGCCCGTGTGGTGGATTACAGCCCACTCCCTCTCATAGAGAGGAGGCCTGTGTCCCAGCAGTGGGAACATTATAGGCTGATGATGATGAATGCCAATGTGGTGTAGGGTAGAGCACGCTTGCCTATACTAAACTGATTCACTCGAACCTTGACGAGATCGACATCATAATCGGGGAACAGACCAGCCGTCAGGGAATTCCACAGACTGACGGTTCGTAAAATATCTCAGTGTCAGTATCGTAAAGTGACGTAGCAGCGGGGTAAGCAGGGATAGGTGTGAGCGTCGGACTGCCAAGTCATAGGTCTCGAGTTTGAACCGATTCGAAGCTCTCATTTTTCGGATTAATGTGCATCATTCATCATCATCATTTCAGCCCAAAAGACGTCCACTGCTGGACACAGGCCTCCCCCAAGCGTCGACACATTGACACTTTGGGGGGTTTTGCCATAATAGCTACGCTTGGCAGGCGGGTTGGCGATCGCAGTACGGGATATCTTCCATGATTATTGTTTTTTGTGAGGTTTAATAATAATCATTATTAAATTGCGACCGATATTTCGTTCATGCCGCTTGCAATAATCACGGAAGAAATACCTTGTGTACGTTTAGTTATAAGCTGTGAAAGTTATAAACAGTGAATAATTTAGAGCTTGCCTAGTGTCATCATCATCATCATTTCAGCCGAAAGACGTCCACTGCTGGACATAGGCCTCCCCCAAGTGTACATAAGGGGGGTTTTGCCATAATCGCCACGCTTGGCAGGCGGGTTGGCGATCGCAGTACGGTTGTTACAAAAGCACAGAGAACGCTGCTGCCCATTCTCTGGCAAATCCCTTAGTCGCCTCTTACGACACACACGAGAAGATATGGGACGGTGCTATTTTTACGTCCGACACCATACAGAGCTAATGATTGGACTAATGATGACTAATGTGCTTAGTGTATAAATTATCACTTGCTTCGGTGAAGGAAAACATCGTTAGGAAACCAGCATGCCTGAGAGAAATATCTCGACGGCATGAAAGCCAAGTCCCCATGGGCGGCATAAGGACTAAAACCAGGTTAGGCATTTACCACACAATTCAGCAAGAAAACCAAAGTGACGTAGGCAATTGTCAAGTTTGACGGGTCATACTTTACTGACAGCAACCAGATGGCTGTTGCAAGTACAACTCGACCAAGCTAAGTTTGCACCTCTGGAATGCGGCGAATTTAATGTACCTATTTATGATATAATATGTAAAAAACAATAAATGCTAAGTAAAATTTAACAAACATTTGTTTTACTTTTTTAAAGTCATACCGAATCCTTTTTTGCAGACCGTACCTAAACGTCACTGTGACGCGATGTGCAAACCTGGCTTAGTACACTAGTATACCGTAAGTCCATTTAAGTTTACTAATCTATTACAGCAGTGACTTCATAGGTAAACAACGTAGATTATTCTTTTCATTTACCTATTCTAGTCTTGTTTCGAGTGTCCGCTTTTCCTGCTAAAACGTCTTTCTGTCCCGTTAGTACCTACATAGAACTTAAAATTCATGTGCATTTTCAATGATGGCGTACACTCGTTCAGCCGCTAATTTAAGATGTTAATTTAGTCTGCTTTAAAACTGTTAATCAGGGATGAGGATGGGAATCAAACTTTTTATTTTGTTTTCTTCTGCTACGTTGGTCTAGTCCTCATAAGCGCGACTCCTGAGCATGAGGTCAGGGGTTCGAGTCCCAGATCGTGCAAATTGTTATTGGGTTTTTTCTTTTTAAGGATTTCTCAGTGACTGCCACGGAATCTAAATTATCTACAGATTTACATTTTATAAAGAGTAGCTGCTGGCCGCGACTTTGTTTGCTTAGAAATTTTGATGGGTTTTAGGGGTGTGAAAAAAAGATGTTTTCCGATTCTCAGACCTACCCGATATGCACACAAAATTTCATACAAATCGGTTCATCCGTTTCGGAGGAGTTTGGAAACAAACACCGCGACACGATAATTTTATTTATTTGAAGATAGATACAGATTTGCTGAAACAGTATAAAACAAAGTTAGCTTTTCGTGTCCGTGTGTGACCATTTTTTGGTTGTTTGAAGTTCTTTTAAACCATACCTTGGATTTTGGTACTGGTTCCATTTTAATTCACAGTATTTATATCGGAAGGTATGTGTAAAACGATTTATCACTGACATCTCGTTGTTTCGTTACTTTACCACATAGGTGCATCGATTTTGTGCTAACCGCATTTCAAAATTTAAAGGTGTTAAACCTAATCGTATTACCAATTCTGGTTTTTTATTAAAAAATATATAAAATATATACTACTAGCAGTCCGCCCCAGCTTCGCACGGGTAATAAACAAAAAAAAAAAAATACATAATCATTTCTTGACATTGATTCCCCTCCCGTTCCGCCCGTAACCCAGTGACGCCTACATCGCATAAGGTGCTGTCTAGCTAGCTAGCTGAGCAGGGTGAGTGGCAACCACGCAACTTTTTTCTGATACTTACATTTTTAAACTCTTGATATCTTCCGAATGGAATGTCCAAATTGAATAATTCAAAAAGTTATATAAAGGTATTGAAGCAATCTTGAACATGAAGTAATTTATTTTGATAAGGATTGATTGACCAAGAAACAAATAAAGAGTTTTTTCTAGCCGCGACATTTTTTTTTTTTTAAATAAATGAACAGTTATTGTGGCAAAACTATAATAGTTAGACATATGCTGTCACGACACTTTTTGTAAATAATGATTTGTTCTGCAAAGTCGTAGTACATTATTTGATTCTGTCATGGCAGCACACGCGATGTAAAGAATATTTTAGGTAATTTTTTTACACCTTGGGTTACATTATTGGATTTTTAGTAAGGATACCAATTTTTTTTTTTAAATATAATAAAGCCTTTGTGATAATGTAGCTTTCTAACAGCAAAAGAATTTTTGAAATCGGTCCAGTAGTTTTTAAGTTTATTCCATACATACAAAAATAAATATCTTTCAACTTTATAATATAAGTGTTGATACTTACTTAGTTCTGAATATTTTTTACTAATAAATCCATAGCTATTTTAGTTAGAATTCACTACTCATGAATATTCTGGTAATAAAAATTACTAACATACCTACAAATTAAATTGAATTTTGTAGCTTACAACATGAAATCGAAATCTAGGAATGTACAAAAAAGACGAACATTTCTTTAAGTCGTACAAGCAGCGACATCTCTTGGCTTTCCGTGCAATTCAAATGTAAACTGGTTCCCTACATTCTACTTGCCGTTCGGTATGTGAACGATGTAACTCGATGCGTTGTGTTGAGCACAGCCTGAACTAAACTAAGTTGAAACTTAGTGAAGGCCAGAATCTAGAGATGGCGCCACTGGTTCCGTTAAAGCCTCGTTTATTACTGTGAAGAAATCGACACATTTTTTATTTTAACTAAAACAAACGTAAACTACGAAATAAGTTATTTGATAAAAATAAAACATATTTTACATACTAAATTACATTGAAGTCTACGGTCAGATGTCGAAACAAATCTATTCTAAATATAAATATATGATTGAATCTAAATGCCAGGAACTTTATGACTACGAATATAAGGTACAGTACTTTCTGACTAACGTAATTCGTACTAACGAACTTTATGTATACCGTACATCGGTGTTTTGAACTTCGGAGTAACGTAACGTAACGTTACGTTCATGTAACTACCTATGTTTACAAATAAAATATTCCTATTCTTATTCGTAATACAGTCCATTTGTACAGTACCAGCAGAAACTTAAAATGGGTTGTGTGTACGATGTAACTTGAATCGGTGTTTTGAGCACAGCAGAACTTAACTAAGTTTAAACTTAGTGCAGGCAAGAATCTAGAGATGGCGCCACTTGTTTCATTAATCTACTTTATTAGTTTATTAGGGGTATGGGCCAGTTACTTGGTAGACGTTTTTTTATTAATTTAGTGCCTATCTAAAGTATGTAGGTATCGTTAAGTTAGATGCAATGTGCTACTAATTCCTGAATAACTTTTAAAATTCCTGAGCCTTGTGTCCGCCTCTGCCGGGTAGCAGAGGCGAGCCTAGAGGCTCAGGATAGGCGTCATAGGCACTGCTAGGAGATCCTAGCGACGCCTATGGTAATAAATCTACAATCTGTCACATAATTATGAACCAGCACTGTCCCAATCTTCTATTTCTAACGGCTGTTGCAATATCTCATGAAGGCGTTATTCAAATCCTACAAGTTTAGTAAAGCTGTCATGTGAGTTTATTTGGATTTGACATCATCACATTACATCCCCGAAGGTTTAGGCAACGGGTACCAAACAGTACACCCTCATTTCGCCAGTTAAGCTTAAGATCCATGTCAACGAGCCTATTGTCAGCGACCGGTCCCAAATCCAGACCCCTTGGCCGCTACTGAAAAATACAGACGCAAAAACTGATTAACACTTCGCCCAACTTAGGAATCAAACCTAGCACCTCGTGTTAAGCAGTTGCACTTGCGAGTACTAGACCAAATAACAATGAAATAACAAAATTATTTATTTGTTAAATTTAATAGAAATGTTTACACCATTAGAAATTCCTAAAGAGTCCTTGAGTTTAGCGATAATGGACACTTGCTTCTTTTCCTTTCCTTTTTTTATTTCTGTTCTATTCCGCAGTGAAGGAACATACCCACCAGGCAAAGTTGAATATTGATTGGTTTTTTGGCCTTCGTATGTTGTTACTGCCTCAGCCCATATAATTGAGGGCCTGCACAGCTCTGTACCTATTTGCCAGTACACTGAAACGAATATTTGAACATTAATGTATCAACGTAGGAAATGCAATGACATCATCAGATGAGACAAATATGAGAAAACATGAAAATATGACAATTAGTTTATTAAAGTTTTTAAACCGGCATGGTCACTAACACTATCAATAACACTAGAACTTTCATATTGGCAGCAAAACCACTGAATAAATCTGGATAAAATTTTACATTGGGACAGGTCTGGAATAGCACAACAAAACCACATTCTCAAAGATTGGACATTTTGGGAATTTGACATTTTGAGATTTCGACATTTTGGGATTTGGACATTTTGACACCGTTGGACATTTTGAGAATTGTACATTTTGCCCCTGAACGATAGTTCGTTCTTTATACCAATAGTACGGTCCCGTGAGACAATTACCGAAAAATCGCAGGCGATGCTGTGGGCATGAGCTAGTATTAAATACTCACGACCTTGCATCCGGCAGTTGACGCCATGCAGATGACATTTGTCGGGAAAGCGACCGTGCATACCTGCGTCGTTCCCACAGACCCAACCGCCCCCAGGGGTGCATATCATTCTTTGGTAGCAATGATATGCCGCAAAAAGGTAATAATACTGTAATCATAAAACCACAACATCAAGCCCCAAAGGGGTTGGCAGAGGTGTACCTTATAGTACAAACCCACAGTTCACCAGTTATGTTTAAGTCCCATATGATTGGGGCCGATCGTATAGCCATCAATCGGGTACAAATCCAGACTCCGTAGCTTCTATTGAGAAATTCCTGATGGAAAAACCCAATAATACTTTGCCAGACCTGGGATTCGAATCCAGGACCTAGGGTCTGCAGTCGCGCTTGCAACAACTAGACTAAATTAGAGAATAAACCATCACGAGGTTTTTGACATGTGGCCCGTATTTTAAAGAATCAATTAAATCAGCTGGTCACACTCCACTGCTGGATATCTTCCCCTAAGCTGCGCCACAGCACAGTTTCTCGCTCAGCCAATTTTTTAAAGTCGTCAATACATTTAGTACCCCTCGTAATATAATACAGTTTCACGGTCCTAGTAACGAGCAGCGAGCTTCCTTGCTCTATATGAGGCGGTTCAAGGAAGCAAATCACCAAGTGACAAGGTTCCTCTCCCTAGAAGATCACGCTAAAAATACATGCATTACCACTTTATGCCCTGTTCTACGTAGAATTGACACTATTACCATCGGTCATTACTACCGGGGGCAAGGCTAATATTTAATCCTAAGTATATCCTATATCCATACTTCCATACTTCCATACTTCCATACTTTCCATACTTATATTATAAATACGAAAGTCACTCTGTTTGTTTCTATGTTTGTTTGTTTGTTTGTTACCTTTTCACGACTAAACGGCTTATCGGATGTTAATGAAATTTGGCAAGAAGATAGATTTGAACCTGGGGAAGGACATAGGCTTTATATCATCACGCTACGACCAATAGGAGCGGAGCAGCAATGAAAAATGTTGCGAAAACGGGGAAAATGTAACGCAGACGAAGTTGCGCGGGACAACTAGTCATACTATAAATACGTGTTATAAGATTGGTTGTAAGAGATAATCTTCGAAACTGTTCATCCGATTTCAAAAAAACTTTTACTGATGGAAAACCGAGTGCCCTGGGATATATTTCTTAAGCCTACCGCAGAGAGGCGCGACGTTGCACACAGCCATAAAACCTATGTAGAACATTTTTTTTATGAAAACGCAAGCTACTGTTCACCCAGGTGCGACGCGACGCGTTTCTGATTTTATTATCACTTTTTGAGAGCGCGATACGCCGTGGCACACTCTGCGACAAGAAACAAAAGATTCGTAGAACATTTTGTATGCAGCCGATCTGCCGCGCCCTGCCGCGCGGTTCTGTGCGGCAACGCGGCGTGGCATCAACTCGTTGATCGATTACTCGACCCTAACCTATCAAAAATCGATAGAAAATTTCGAAACTTGTTTTGTGTATACTTACGTAATTTGAAAGTTTACTTTTTATTTGTAAAGATATTTGATTCATTTTGATTTTGAACGTTAGAGTAAGGCATAAAAATGATTATTCAAAAAGATTCAAGTCCATTAGACTACCCAATTTTAAGATCTCGTCTGCAACACATTAGCATGGCCACCATAGTCCAAAGTAGGTACAGACAGCATCAGTATGCGCTAACCCCTCAAGTTTTAATATGTTATACAGCTACAACATTAAATTTGTTTCGAATAATCTAAAGAATATTTTCAAAAATAACTCAATGTTTCCACCCGGAATCGAACCATCTCTTCACCGACCTGCGTCTTACGAATACCGGCCGTTTAACAAATTAGCCAGAGAGACCTTCACAATTTTTATAAGATTGGTATCTACTGGTCGTCCGAGTCACTTTCACAATCTAATATATTTATAGCGCTTCCTATTTTATGGTTTGCGTAAATAGGTTGTCACTTGTCTAGGTTTGTGTCAGGTAAAATATGTATATGTGTTAAAATATGTATTTAATAACTGTAAATTATCAAATCAAATAGTAAAATATAATATCATCATCATCATCATCATTTCAGCCGTAAGACGTCCACTGCTGGACATAGGCCTCCCCCAAGTGTCGCTACATTGACATAAGGGGGGTTTTGCCATAATCGCCACGCTTGGCAGGCGGATTGGCGATCGCAGTACGGTTGTTATAAAAAAAATATATATATAAATCTTTCTAATAAAATAAGATCAAAGTTTGTGTCAAATAATAGCAATACGAGTAGTAAATATTATTAAAGTATTATTCTTTCTTAAATAATACTAAAACTAAATATAAACATTATTTTAAAATTAAAAAATATAATTTATGACAAAATGCAATGATCATGCCTTGGATTTGAACCTCCAACCTCAGGCACGTCAAGCGGTCTTGAAACTTCCGGATTATTTATACATTCAGTTCCTTGTGTAAATGTCAAGCGTGTTATTGCAATAATAGTTTTAAGCATTTGTGTATACTAACATTGGTTCCCTATCCATTTGCATAAAATTTTAAGACCTAATATAACTTAGCATAATTTTGTTTGGCATAATTATATTTTTGCATAATATATTTACGCATAACAGCTTAACCATAATAATGATTAAACATAATATTCTAAAGCATAAATTTATTAAGCATAAAGTTCTAAAGCATAACTTTTATAAGCTTAATATCCTAAATCATAAATTTATTTACGCTTGCTTTTATGCTTGCTTGCATGTTGCATGCAAGGAGGCATGCAGAATACAAAAAGCATGCAGCATGCAAACAAGCATGCAGCATGCAAGCAAGCATGCAGCATGCAGCATTCAGGCGAGCATGCAACATGCAGCAGGCAGGGTTTCTGTCACGGCTCCGGCGCTGCGGGCCTCCGGCAGCCCCACACGTGCTAATCGTCGCAGACGACTTTCGCTCACCACCGCAGCTTCGGCTTGTTTGCCGGCTTCGCCGGCCAGCCTCAGCCGCGGCGGCTCGCTCGCAGCCGCCTGCTCCTCAGCCCGCGGGCCGCCTCGCCCCTCCGCACCTACGCGATTTTAAATTACACTCTAGGGGTAGGACAAACAAGACTACGTGAAGTCGGTTTTGCAGCAATTCGGTTCTGTCACTAACTTTTGTTGCACAGCATATTAAATTTTTAACTAACAATATTATTTAATTGTTACAGAAACTATAGCAAATTGGTTTGATTAGAATTATGTATGGGGCACTACAAGTTCACGACCACCATTTCCACCCAGTCTCACAACATCTAATATATTCTTCAGATAAAAGTTATCTCGCGATTGAAAAATCGTTTAAGTTACATAATGTTATGTATAATAAATCATTTGCATGAAAATTGATTTTGTTATTTATATTAATTTTATGCCTAAATATTATTATGCTAATAGTCATTAGGCCTACTAACGTTATGCGAATCAAATTTATGCTAAAACAAATTAGTCTTTAAGATGATTATGCCAACATAAAATGTATGCCTAAAAAAATTATGCCGAAGTATTATTATGCCAAAACAAATTGTGCCAAAATTATGTTATGCCGAAGTATATTAGGACAAAGAATATTATGCGAAAAGAAGGGATCTCACTAACATTATATGGGCCCTGTAGTCTGAAAATAAAATATTTTTATTTTTTTTATAATAGAAGTATTAACGTTTTATTGAAAAAAAAAAAAACAATATTAAAAACAGAGTTTAAAAGAAAAATACAAACGAACTTATTTATTCACTAAAATAATAAATTAATTATGATAAAATGTTTTTGCAAAATACAAAAACCAACTTTAAACTCACCCGCACTCCCACAGTCAAATACCTCGGAGTGACTCTTGATGACAATCTGAACTTCTCAGCCCACATAGAACTCCTGACCGCAAGGGTTAGAAAACTAATTTTCGTCTTTAAGACCCTTCGTCATGTGGCAGAAGCACAGATTGTCAAAAGGGTCTACCTTGCCCTCTATCAATCACTCCTATCATATTGTGTTTCCGCGTGGGGTGGCGCTCCTAAGACCACTATGGTGAAATTGGAGAGGGCCCAAAGAGCCGTGTTAAAGGTGAGTACATTTCGCTCGATCCTTTTCCCAATAGAAGACTTATATAAACTTTGTAGAGTACTTTCTGTCAGACAACTCTTTGTTCTTCATACAGTCCTATTACAACACAAAAAACCCCTTATGTGACAATCACTAAAAGACGTAAAGATATTGTTTGTCAGCACTACAGATGTAAATACTCTTTCACCAAACGGTTTCTTTGCTTCCAAGGGCCACAATTATATAATAAACTTAATAGGACATTAAGACTTTACTCTCTTTCCAATTCATCCGTCAAGAAATCGGTTACAAACTTTCTACTTACAAATAACTACCTGAATACGGAACGCCTGCTTTTCTCTGATAATAACCCAACTTAAACCCTTCCATCAAGACCCTAACACACATTATGCATCGACGCAACACACTATCACCATTACATAAATACTCACACACAACACACACATACATACACACACACACACACATACACGAATAACCAAAAATATCAAATAAATAAATTTTAATTCTTTTGAATTCTACAATTATGGATTTATGTTAATTTTTGTTTTAAACACTTGTCTTGTTCTGCCTGCAATTGTTTTGTGATACTAAAGTATGTTTGAGCTTGTACCACTGCCCTTAATAGGTACAAGTTATTTAATAACTTAGTAAGGGTGCTGGTTGCAACACCTTCTTGTTTTTGTTAACTAGCATTAGGTCAAGTGCACTTAATTAGATAAATTTTTAATGTTAACATTGTAATTTGATTAAATGAATAAAAAAAAATACAAAAAACTAGGCCCAACACGGATTTGAACACACATGTCTTTTGGCGGGGGTAAGAACTTAATGGAGCTGTGTGTACCTAATTATAATAATATACTCAATCTATCGTTAGGTAGATGGATCAAGGGCATTCAGAAAGCGGTACTCCTGAACACTATTCTAATCTATCACTTTTCGATACGTTAGAATCAAATAATCGCTAAGATGCCGCGCCGCGCCGCGTCACGCCTGTATGCAGGGCTTCGCGACGCGGCAACAACGCTACGCCAAGTCGCGCTGTCGCGTCGCGCCTTTCTGCGAGAGCCATGGACATAAGCTTGTGTAAAAATAATACGAGTAGGTACATTAAAGCAGATCATTTTATTTACTTATTGAATTTTTACCAATTTCACACGCGGTTTGTAACGTGTTCCACCGGATTTTAATACAGGGTGGTATGTAGTTGTGACACGGATGTGAATAACTTCGAAATCACTCGTCCCATGCTCCTTATCATACTGGATTCTTGTGTCACATACGACTTTGTCTACCGGTTTGAAGATATCTGAAATTAGTGCTTTAATTTAGTCGCTTTAGAAAAAGACAGTAGAAGGATTTTTTTTTTGTATTTTCTGTTATCCTTGAAACTAATTAACCCTAGAAAGATAATCATATTGAGTTATACGTAAAAGATAATCATACGTAAAATTGACTCCTTAGTTTTGAGTGGCTGTTAAATGAAGATTTTTTTACTGATTTGAGTAAAACTAAAAAAATAAGTTTTCTACTGCTGTAATCAATAAAATATAATAACATTTACATAATTATATTTATTCTTTAAAATAAGTTTTCTACTGCTGTAATCAATAAAATATAATAACATTTACATAATTATATTTATTCTTTTAATAATAAAAAACGGAAAATTACAAACTGCCTAATAATCAACAAAACTTATGAACTTCTTTTTTCTTCAAATTTTTTTTCATCATCTTATCATAAATTAGTATTTTTATATTATATTCTAAGTAGTAAAAATACTATAATTGAACAATAACATGAAAATTGTATAAAAATCCGTCATAATAGCTTAGGCTAGTATTCGACGAGAAGCCGTTGAGCAAGTCCCTTGTTGAGAGCTTTCTTCCTCCATGGGGTCAATTTCACAGAGAGTTGCTGCCTCGCCTTCCCTCACTTCATCCACAACACCTTTTTCCTCATTGCTCTGGGCGTCATCCTCGCTCTCGTGATCTTCAACTTCGCTTTCGGTGTCAGCACAGGGCGGCTCCCTTCACCCTCTAAAAGAGCAGTCAGGATGTGGTCTTCATACAAATCTCAAATCCACATTATGCTGTAGCAGTATCAGGATAACTAAATAATATGAAAAATAAATAATATAATAAATAAACAACGCAAAAAACAATTTCACCAAATATCGTAAAAGTCACGTAAAAGATAATCATACGTAATTTTGACTCCTGTGACTATGGTATCTCAAAATGGGGGGCACTAACCTCAATGATGTGATGGCCCCACGCTAGCTCCCAGCCTCGAATGTGATGTCTGAAATACACGACGCCGGATTCGCAACAGTTAAAAAGATACGGCAATATTTCGTTCGCGTGGGAGTCATTTTGACGTAGATTATCTTTCTAGGGTTAAGTACGCTACGATCAAGCAAGCTATGCAAATCCACTTTAAGAGAGATCTGTCATTGTAAGGGAAATTTATACAAAGCGAGGCCATGTCCTACTAGCATTTCCGACGTTTGGCCCCCAAACTGGAACGGGCAGGGGCTGCGTTCAAGCGGCTCTTGCCCAACCTGGGGGGACCAAACGCCTCCTGCCGGAGGCTCTACGCGGGGGTCGTGCGGTCCATGGCCCTTTACAGTGCCCCGGTGTGGGCGCGTTCTTTGAGGCGGCGAGCCGCCCACTACCTGAACGCGCCCCAGAAGGTGGTAGCCGTAAGGCTGATCCGGGGGTACCGCACGATCTCCGGCGAGGCGGCGAGCCTCTTGGCCGGATTGCCGCCATGGGATCTGGAGGCGATAGTCCTCGCGTGCCTGCACGAATGGCGCGCGGAGGCACTACGCCGGGGGGAAACTCCGCTGCCGCGGCAAATTGTCGCTCAGCGGACAGACCTCCGGCGCGATCTCATGGCGACATGGAGGGAGCGACTGTCGCAACCCCGTGCAGGGCACGCCACAATAGTGGCGATAAGTCCCCTTTTTGAGGAGTGGCTGGAGAGGCGCCACGGCGCCCTCACCTTCCGCCTGACGCAGGTCCTCACCGGACACGGTTGTTTCGGGAGGTTCCTGCACCGAATCGGGCGGGAGGAAACGCCCGGGTGTTACCACTGCGAGGATCGGCCGGAGGACACGGTGGAGCACACTGTGGAGCTGTGCCCTGCTTGGGCTGAGCACCGCCGTGTCCTCGTAGCGGCGATTGGCGGCGGCGACCTCTCGCGTCCGGCCCTGGTTCAATCCATGGTCCGGAGCGAGAGGGAATGGGAAGCCGTCGCCTCCTTCTGCGAAGCAGTCATGCTAGCGAAGGAGGTGGCGGAACGTGAGAGGGAGAGAACCTCACGTCCCAGCCGCTGCGAAAGACGCCCCGGGCGTCGGGGGGCAACCAGTGGCCCCCGGCCACCGTAGGCGCGGGCCTGTGGACGGTGAGTAATGGGCTAGCTCACCGTCCGTCCGTCTTATGACGACAGACCGTGCCGACGGCGCGTTCGTGTTCCACGCGCGCCTCAAGGAGATGTCAGCAAATCGGAAGGGGTCCGAGAGGGCCGATGCCTGCCAGGGCTGCGGGTTGTTCGAAAGAGATACCGTGCCCCTGGAACACAAAGGGCTAAGAAGGAACATGGATGGGTTTTAGTCAGTACAAGTCTGACACTCCCTTCCGCTCCGCCCAGAGCGGAAGAAGTCATTTGATGATTTCCACACAGTGCGTGTTTAACGTATTGGTTATTTCAAAATACCTAATTTATTTTCAGACATTTTTTTTTTAGTCTATTGCACAAGTTCCCTAGTAAAATTGTATTTTTAGGATTCCGTACCCAAAGGGTCAAACAGGACGCTATTACTGAGACTTTGCTGTCCGTCCGTCCGTCCGTCTGTCACCAGGCTGTGTCTCATGAATCGTGATAGTTAGCCAGTGGAAATTTCTACAGATTATGTATTTCTGTTGACGCTATAACAACAAAAACTAAAAACAGAAAAAAACATATTTAAGGGGGCCCCCATACAAAAAAGTATTTTTTTCTCGTTTTTATAAATAATGGTACGGAACCCTTCGTGCGCGAGTCCGATTCGCACCTGGCCGGATTTTGGCTACAATTTAAAAAGCAAAATAGAAAAAAAAAAAGTTACTAACTTCCGCCACCCTTACAGTTGACTCTATACAGGGTGCACATATCTTCAAATTCGGCTAGCCAGGGTGTTTGTGCATCGTAGCCACAGACTTTTCCTCCACGGTTATTGGAGGTGCAGCTTTTTAACTGGGTACAGTAGAATTGTGTCGCACGATCGGCCGTCAAATCTATGTTTGGCTGAGAAATACCAACGATTTCAACTATTTTTTTTAAGAAATAATATCATATTAAATGCAAAACACTTATCAAACCCTTTCCGAAAACTAATTTTTGTTCATACTCAGGTATTTCCTTCACGAACAGCGATCAAAGGAAACGAGTCCTATCCTCATACTCATAAAGGCTTCGATTTAATTTCGATCAGTCTATGTCTATCTCGCTCCCTGTCATCATCATCTGCTATGCCTTTTCCCAAGTATTTTGAAGTCGGCTTCCAGTCTAACCAGATGTAACTGAAAACCAGTATTTTGCATGGAGCGATTGCCTATCTGACCTTTACAACTCAGTTAGTACTGGGGAATACGATACCCACTCACACTCACACTCAGCCAGTGAATAGCAAGCTAGTGTTTGCGGTTAGTGTTAGCGGATTTGGATCCCGACAAAACATAACATATCATCACGCTTGTAATCTCCAAAGGGTTAGGCAGAGTGTATCTAATAGAATACCCACATTTCACCGAGTGCGATGCGCGCTAGTAATGCGTCATCTATCGCTGACTTTTGTGTAAAATCTGGTTCTTCTAACCTAACAGACAGATGTGTTGCTGGGGAGTTTGTTCCGCCACTTCTTCTTCCCAGCTAAAACACTTAGGAAGTGGCGAAGGGCGGGCGTTTTGGGGGACTGTCTCTTGTAATTTTGACGTTCAAAAGTGCTGATTATAAGCCTAGTTTGAATGAAGTGACTTTTGTTTTTTTCTGTATAACAACCAGTCTTATCAAGATAAGACGGTTTGCCAGTCTTTCGGGCCACTACTCCCTGATTTGACTGTCAAAGAACTAGGTACAAATGATAGCCGGGACCAACGACTTAAGAGGGGACTCTAGTCGGTATTTCTCCATACAAACGTATTCCGCTGTTTTCTTCATTGATAATGCGTCTAGAGCAATGATTTTTTTCCAAAAAATTTAGGTCTTATTAATAGATACATGCCCCTATTATTTCCTTTTTTTTTAAAAATAATCACTAAAAGAGTTACAATCCAAAAACCCGAAAAAAAGCCCGTTTTTACCGCCATGTTCAGACGACTTAGATAAGTTTTTTAACAAAAAAGAAAATAATAGAAGCATAGATATACTTTTCTTCGAAAGGAGATGTTCCAGAAATGTATGGAGCCTGGGCTAGCACTATGTACACTATATGTAAATATTGCTAAATAGTACTAATAATATGTGGAGCTCGTGGCTAAATAATAACAGCCACCCAGGTCGATCTTTAAGGTTAAGCCGTGCTTGCCGAGGTTGGTCTGTTGATGGGTGACCATAATTACATATCGAGTTTCCTCCGTGCCTCGGAAAGCACGTTAAGCCGTTGGTCCCGGCTGTCATTTGTAGATCTTTGACAGTCGTTACGAGTATAGTAAGAAGCTAAAAGTCTGACATTGTAACAAACTAGCTTATTCCTTGATGAGTGAGGAGGAAATAAGCTAATTTGTACATTAAATTAATTAAAAAGGAGAAAATGAATTTATTAGAAGTTCACAACTGATTATCAAAACCTGCTTATTTTACACAATATAGTCTCTGAAACACGATCTTCTGCAGCGCAAACATCGTCTTCTAAAGCCAATTTCTCTCGTTCCAGCACAGTTTTCTCCTGCTCCATAACTTTGAGCAGCTGCTTCAATCACTCTAGCTCCAGTCGCACCTTGGAGTTGTCGGAATCCAGCGGAGACTTGAGTGCAGAGATGTGGATACTCAGGCGCTCCAAGTATGACACCTGAGCCTCCAAAGTCTTACGGAAACACCAAACGTCTTCACGGCGCCTCCTCCACAAACCTGGAAATCTTGCTGGCTCATAACTCCTCGGCAGTCCCGTGAGGCCCAGGGGATCCTCCCACCATCAGCAGGACGTTGTTGCCGTCCACTCTGATCGATACTTCAATCTCCTTCAACTCTCTACATTGAATCTCTTCCGTCAACTCTCTACTTGAATCTCCGCCTCCACCCTGATCCTTGTGTTTTGAAATTTATTTCTTCACGGGTTCAAATTTGTTGCGCTCGTCAAAACGCAACCAGCCAGTATTCAAAACAGCCAGTAACAATAGGTCAAAAACCTTGCTCATGATATTTTTATAAATATAACTTAGAATATCTTTACACAGCAAATATTCGTAATTATTTATAAAATACAACAATTGGACTCACGTATTGGTGATAATCAGTTTAGTAATATAAAATCTAAATGAAACCTTCATAGACAATTTGGCTGGTTACAAAATAAAAGTAAATGACAACTGACAAGTAAAAATGTCACAACAAGAAAATATTTATAAAAATTGAAACGATTGGTAAAATTCTAATGAAAAAATAAAAGTATGAAAATGGATGATATAAGTGTGAGTATAAAGTGTCCGTAGTAAGCCAATACTATAACATCCAGTCTTACCATGGGGTATCGTATTACCCAGTTACTGGGTTGTGGAGGTCAGATAGGCAGTCGCTTCATGTAAAATACTGGTACTCAGCTGCATCCGGTTAGACTGGAAGCCGACCCCAAGATATTTTGGGAAAAGGCTAGGCAGATGATGATGATGAATACAGTAACCGTTTTTTTTTATCAATTTTCTTTAATTTCACTTCGTTTTAATGTTCATTCAAATAATAATTAACTTGGTCAAAGAGAGCAACACAACATAAAAATTAAACATGG
The DNA here is from genome assembly GCA_949152445.1 of Cerastis rubricosa. Lineage (NCBI taxonomy): Eukaryota > Metazoa > Arthropoda > Insecta > Lepidoptera > Noctuidae > Cerastis > Cerastis rubricosa. The sequence goes on from OX424547.1 coordinate 12,120,262, forward strand.
TGGATCAGATCAGCACATGATCAGCAGGCGAAAAATGTCATTTTGACAATGACATTTGATTGACGTCATTGTCATAACAGCTTTAGTAAATAAAACAACTGGAATTTCGAAAATCTCGGGTTTTGGTTTGTTTTGTTTGGTTTGGTTGAACAAAACAACAAGTTCAATCCAAACTCAATGCAAAAAAAGACTCAAAGACGGCACTTCTTAAAACTGTCAAAGTCGTCAAACGTCAAACAACTGTCATGGCTGCCCTAAAAATAGGGTTATCGTAGTAAAAAACTTTTCAAATGATAAATAATTGTACGACTATACATTTCTTCAAATTATTTTTCTAGTATTTTTTTGTCTTTCCTCTATTTTTTCCTATTTATCTATGTAGTGTACATGGTGGTAGCCCAAAATCAAACATCTCCTTTGATATAAAAATTATTTAAATCAGCTTAGTTTTGAAGAAGAAAACAGCGGAATACAAAACGTCTTTTGGTCAAGATTTTTGTAGGAAAATCAGCCTAAGCTGCAGTTGCCCTTTCGCACTTTACGGGGGCTTGGTCGGACGCAGCGCGACGGCAATAGTTTCTTCAAATACCTTTTCATCATCATCATCATCATTTCAGCCCAAAAGACGTCCACTGCTGGACATAGGCCTCCCACAAGTGTCGCATTGACATTTTGGGGGGTTTTGCCATAATCGCCACGCTTGGCAGGCGGGTTGGCGATCGCAGTACGGTTGTTACAAAAGCACAGATAACGCTGCTGCCCATTCTCTGGCAACTCCCTTAGTCGCCTCTTACGACACCCACGGGAAGATATGGGATGGTGCTATTCTTTACGTCCGACATCATACAGAAACAAATACCTTTTAATACTTTCAAATACCGATTAGAGTCCCCTCTTAACGTGCTTTCCTAAACTCGGTATATAAAGAGTGGTCAGTCATCCACAGACTAACCTAGGCACGCGCGGCCAAACCTGAAGGTTAATCCAAGCGGCTGATATTATTTAAGCACGAGTTCCTCCTCGCCCCTGTCGTATTGCGAAAAAAAGATAGCATTAGACTTTCCGAATCAAAATTTTGGACCTAGCGTTTGTGCGGGGGCTGGAGAGCAAACTGCGTATTGATGTGGGCACCCCCCGCTAAGACCGACAACCATAAAAGTGGCCAGAACAGCTGGAGCAGAGTGGCGCAGTTTAGGAGAAATCTATGACCAGCTGTGGACTGTGATAGACTTCCATAAAGGTAAACATAGGTATATATATACCTATGTTTTCCCTACCTATTTGATAAGACTGGTATACTCACATCATAAACGGGACGAGCTCGCGCTTGAGGTCTCGTTTCCACATGATGTAAAGTAACAAGAAATGCTGAAATTAGATATTTGAATTAATTAACAAGTTCGATACCAGTTTGCATCCTCTGTCCAGAGCACCGAAAAGTAACACAAGATTTTTGTTTCATATCTGGTATTCTTAAAGAAAGGAAGAAGTGCATTGCTAAATGCAAGGAATGAAAGAGACTTATCCACACACGCCCGCAGAGGTGTACATAATAGTACACCTAAATTTTGCCAGTTAAGTTTAAGTTCCATTTAATAGGAAGCGAGCCTATTGCCATAAATCGGGCACAAATCCAGACTCCGTGACTGCTACTGAGAAATTCCTGATGGAAAAACCCAATAACAATTTGTCTGATCCGGGATTCGAACACAGGACCTCATGCTCTGCATTCGCTATTGCGACCAATAGATCCACAAGAAAGTCAATTCACCGTAGTACACCCACATTTTGCCAATAACGTTTCATCATTTCATCATTTCAGCCCAAAAGACGTTCACTGCTGGACATGGGCCTTCCCCAAGTGTCGCCAAATTGACATTTTGGGGGTTTTGCCACAATCGCCACGCTTGGCAGGCGGGTTGGCGATCGCAGTACGGTTGTTGCAAAAGCACAGAGAACGCTGCTGCCCATTCTATGGCTAATCCCTTAGTCGCCTTTTACGTCACCCACGGGAAGCTATGGGATGGTGCTATTCTTTACGTCCGATACCACACAGAGCAATAACGTATAAAACCCGTGTAATACGAGTTCAGCTTGTTGCTGTCAACCGGGCACAAATACAAACTCTTTTAATTAAAATCAAATAAATATTTCATTCAGTTTTTCTTACCAAAAACAATAGAAAATAAGATAGAATTCATCATTATCAACAACAATGTTTCTTAACCACGTATAAAAAGTCTGAATACACAATAAAAAACTATTACACGGCAATTTAAGCTTTAATCACCAATAATATGGTGTGTTTAAATCTGTTAAATCGATTGAAAATTATTAATTGATTATTAGGAACCAATGTGTTCCTACCATTGAAGACACCTTCTCTCTTTCAGCTATGAGGTGTTAACAGTCTCGGAATTAAATGACTGTGTCCTACAGACGCACAGGCCAATCTATAAGGGTTCCATTTCAGCAAATTTGGCTATACCGAATCCTCCGTAATGTCAAGGAGCCCCCGTTTATGTCCGTAACGACAGTCTACACTTAGACCTCAGAATGCATACCGTGCTTCAGTTGTCATGAAAACTCTTATAAGCGTTTCTTCGACTCAGCCATTAGGCATCAAAACCCTCTGATCACCGGCCGCCCGACACGAACCAACACGTATTAGTAATAATCGCTGACCACGGCATACAGTAGCCACCCCTGACGACCCTATTTCCTTCCTCCAGCAAAGCAGTCAGAAAACCAGTACAATAAAACGCAAACGCGTATACAAACCACCGACATTTCAAACTCGCCGACGAGGCCAGTCGCGACGTCCCTGTTAACGCCCTCCCTGACCCTCTTGCTCGAGCCAGCCAGCAATGCTGAGCCTTTAGTTTTAAATTAGCCCCTAAATAATTGAATCATTCAGATCCAGCCTGTCCCTTTACTGTTTCCCTCAGCGACTACCCTAAGCCAAGGCTCGTACCCCGCAGGGAGTGCCCTTAGTGAGTTGTCGCCTAGTTTACAAGTTCTATACCCTGGCTGGCTGGTCTAACACTCGAGGCATCCTCAGGACAGTCCGGCTAAGAAAAAGACACCCTCATAGGTTGAACTGCGAGATGCCATAAATAAAAAAACATTTACCCAAAAAACATTATTTAGTTATTTTCTTTCATCAACTTTTGATCTAGCTAGTCCATCAAATCTGCGGAGTTTTGCTGGTAATTTTTTTTTTTTTATATAACTTGAAGGGATCTATTGTACTCGGGATAAATACGCATGCAACGTATTGATTTTAACGACAGCCATTAGTGAAAAACATAAATATTGACATGTTATAAAATTTATTTCGAAATAATTTGTAAAATTTTACAGGCTGGCGCCAACAATACGACAATAACTTAAGCTGCGTATACGTCATGACGTTCCCAGTCTGCATGCAAACATTCATTCGGATGGATCCAGTAGTTTAGTCACTGGACATTATTTTTTATTTTCTACATGATGCAGATTAATAGACTAGCACCGACACATTTAGGACCCCCGCAGCAACGGTATAAACACTAAACACATGTTTCCAACTCGCTACTTCAAAAACCTTTGCCAAACGCGTTCCTCAAATTTTATTCCCAGACACAAATAATTGCAAATTATACCTAAGGTTAGTAAACCAATATTTATGAATGTTTTTTTTCTTATTTTGTTAACTGTTTTATGCAATTTTGTTAGATTGTTTTTTATATTTTGCTGTCAGGATTTATTTCATATACTTATTTAAAATATTCCTATGAACTAGAATAGCAGTCGTATTGTCAGCGCCACCACGTATAATATTGACTGTTTGACCACAAATGTATGTGACAGTAAATATTTTGTATTACAAAGTAGAGCCTACACGATTAGGGTAAAAGTAACGTTTATTTTGGTTCCATCTTTCAATTTTGACTGTGCTTTCAAACGGTTTCCATTTTTCAATAGTCGTTTCGACGAATTATTCTTGCCCGGAACAATGCGATGCTTTATCACGTTCTCGTCAAAGTAAACGGTTGTGTTTTGACATCTCCACTTACTATCTTTTATATAAACTGGAACGAAAATAAAAAATAGTATTATTCAGTGGCCCAACCTCAAGGATTTTTAATTAAACTGAATCTAAAATAAAAAAAACCGGCCAAGTACGAGTCGGACTCGCGCATGAAGGGTTCCGTACCATTATTTAAAAAACGAGAAAAAAAACACTTTTTTGTATGGGAGCCCCCCTTAAATATTTATTTTATTCTGTTTTTAGTATTTGTTGTTATATCATCAACAGAAATACATAATCTGTGAAAATTTCAACTGGCTAACTATCATGTTCATGAGATACAGCCCGGTGACAGACAGACGGACGGACGGACGGACGGACGGACGGACGGATGGACAGCGAAGTCTCAGTAATAGGGTCCCGTTTGACCCTTTGGGTACGGAACCCTAAAAATAACTTCAGAATCTTCAAAACAAGTGATTTCCACGCATCATAAAACTAAAAAGTTAAGTTGAAGTCTTGTGTTGTATTTATTCTGGATGTTGATTGGGAGGTACTCGTGCTTAAAGGTAGGATATGTATGACAGTTTTTAATGGACATGCAAAACCGAGTTCCATTTTACAGTTTAACTTTGCAGTTTTCTCCTACACACGTTCTTTCCTGCCTGTCCAGTTTGACTGCACATGCAGAACCTATCGTCTACGCCGGCTTTATATAATTTTGTATAACTATTAAGTTGTCAAGGACCAGAACACAAAAATGTTATTTATGCTCGACTCGTCATTTTTGCGATTCGTCACCAAATTTTATTTATACGAGATGATCATTATAAGAAACCAAATGATATTTTATTTAAAATCGATGATCCAGATTCGTCATCAACATAAATTTGCCTGTCAAAAAAAAAGTCTGTAAGAAAAACTTTGCATGCCTTATTATATATCAATTTATTTTAAATAAACAGAATTTAATAAAAAAAACATAATATCTTCAATATTTTTCGTTGTGTGTCTTTATAGTACTAGGCCCTAGTACATAAATAAGTAGGAGCTTACCTCATAATATGTTAAGTAACATTAATTTAACATTAATTCAAGTAAACTATTCAGGCCTATTAATACCAGGTTGTCATAAAAAAGAAGGAGCTAATCTTATGTATTCTGTCAGCTATCATAACCAAGCGATCGATAATTCGTAAGACGGATTGACAAAAGATTACGAAGAAATTTGAACTTTATGACATCTGTCATTTAGCTTGGGTTTCCAAAAATCTTATGCACAAATTAAACTTCCGGTTTCTCCAAAGAGGTAAAATTCTTAAGACGGATTGTAATAGTTCTGAAGTGTTAATTTTTTTTTTGTAATATATGTATATTGTCGTGTTTGTGCACGATAGCGCAATAAATTAATTTTATATTTTACCACATAAAAGATAGTACTTAAACTGATAATTAAAGCAATTCGTGCATAGTTATTCCCTAACCATTCCAAAATATCCAAAAATGCACAACGTTAATATTCAAGTTTTCACTTCTGCCGGCAATCCCGGAGTGCAACCCTTTGAACATCACTAAAGTAAATCAAATCTATAAAATCATAATCAGCCTATAATGTTCCCACTGCTGGGACACAGGCCTCCTCTTTATGAGAGGGAATGGGCTGTAATCTACCATGCGGGCCCAGTGCGGGATGTCACATGTCTTCGGATTTTTAGTTCTAGGACGTGCTGGTTTCCTCACGATGATTTCCTTCACGGTTTTGACAGCAGCGGTGATGAAATAAATTAGCCAAAGTAATGCGCCTGCCTGGGTTCGAACTCATACCTTACTGCTCGTAAGTCGGGGCTGCCAAGGCCACCGTCGCTCTTTTAAAAAAAAACTATAAAGTCAACAGATAACTACTCCAATAGATTGGAAATTTCGTGATTCTCTAAAATGTTCAGGCAAACTAATTTCTCCTTGTGCGATCAGGTGTTTTTTAAGCTTTTTTTTCAGAATGATTAAAATACCCTCTTGCATTAATGCAAGCCAAATACTTTTTACAGTAAAAAAAATACTTTACAAATACCATAAGGCTTAGAGGATCCCCTAAGTAGTAAAAAATCTGGATTTGTTAAAATATCACCTTGAATTCATGCCTTACCTGCCAACCTTAAATGTATAAAAAAATATTGTATAGTGTGCTCTTTTGACGATATTTTAGTAACGGTGACGAATCGGAACTATGAAAACAAAAATATTTGAAACAGTTGTGAATCGTGAACTTTTGTTTTTCGATGACGAGTAGGAACAGTGACGAATCGGGCATAACTCAATAAATGAATGCAGTAGTCTCTCGGAAATAAAAATAAACCGTGCGTGGAGTCCCTCCGCGCGGAAGAAGTGAAACTTAACACAACAGTGCTTTTATACCCCCTCCATGGTAGCATCAAACGCTTAACGCAACCTTGTTGGAAGTCGCATAAAAAGTTTCACTTCAACAAGTAAATGAAATATCTTTCTTTCTCTCTCCTTCTTGCGTTGGAATATTGGACGCTACTCGTTGCTAACGCTCGGGCTGGCCTGTAACAGGTATACTACGCGCATGCGTTCGAGTGCCACGCATTCACTCTTGCTCTGTCTCTTTCTATTCCCCCTTCAGGCGCTCTTCTAGGTGACTTTCATGCTTTTGAGGGGGTGAAGCAGATGAAGAGGGGGGTCGAGTAGTCCCTTTAGTCCCGCCTACTGCGGGGTGCCCCGCTTGAATCACGTTGATGTGCGACGTCAACAAATGTATAGAAGCTTAATTTCAAAACTCAATATAAAAGTACGAATAGCCCAGCGCGCCGCTAGCCTACTTCGCACATTGCTTCCGCGGTGATCTCTAGGTTCGAACCTCAATACACGCAATTCTTTTTTATCTTGTTTTTTTAATATAATGTATGTACCTACATTTCAATCTCGCATTTTTTTTAAAAATATGTTTATATTTTTGTTTTCTTATTTTTTCCTAATAAATTATAGGTTGATTGTTATTTTGGATTGTTTGGTTGTTTGGATTGTTATTTTATAGAAAAGGTTATCGAAATATTATCGAATAGATAGATTCGTCAAACGAATAATAAATAATTCAAAGCAGCCTCATGGACAACCAAGGGCATTAAAGTCGGCAGTAAGAGGTTGACGAATCTTCGACTTGCCGACGACATGGTCCTTTTTGCCCACACAGCCCCGGAACTACAGACTATGCTCCAAAAACTGCACGCGTAGCATGACCGCCGTAGAAACGAGCTATGTCGACGGAAAAATCGACAAAGTGCCACATTGTCATTGTCTATCTGTCATGATGTCGATTATTCCGTAGACAAAACTCGTTTCTACAGTGGTCTTGCTACGCGTGCAGTTTTATTTTTTAATAAAGAAGTAAATTTAAAAATTATTGTTAGGCGTGAAGAGGTAACAAACAAATTTTTAATATAATAACTTTCGCATTTATAATATAATAACTAACTGCGCGCGACTTCGTTCGCGTGGACTTTTTTTATGTTTTGTATAAATAAAATAGATTTTGGACGATTTTCAGACCTACCCGATATGCACACAATTTCATACAAATCAGTTCAGCCGTTTCGGAGGAGTATGGTAACTAACACTGTGACACGAGAATTTTATATTTATGATATAAGCATAATATATAAATATATATTTAAAGAAATATTTATTTATATAAATATATAAAATTAGGCTCAGGATAGAGAAATTAACTTGTAGCGGTTCGATATTAGTTCAATGCTAGCTCAGTGGATAAGACCGTACGCCTCACATACGAAGAGTTGAAAGAATAATCACAGGAAAGAGACAGACGGAAAGTAGTCGCCGTCAAGAATTGGCAAGTTCCGAAAGACTGGACACAGGTCAGAGTATTTTTGGGTTTTTGCTCCTACTATCGACGGTTCTCAAAGAATTTTGCTGACATTGCGAAACCTCTACACAAACTCACTGAGGAAAAGCGACAATTCTGTTGGGACAAGAGCTGCGACGTCGCATTTCAGGAATTAAAGAAACGTCTGTGCAAAACACGTATTTTTAAACAAACCAAACCGGAAAGAAATCATTGCGTTACTCGACGGGCTACTGCCGTTGTAAAGACATTGCAGCATTTCAGTAAATAAACTCTTTTGCAAAAAAAAAACGGGCACCATAGATTTTTTTCTCTTTTTCAATGAAGAAGAACAAGATAGAGGTTTTATTCATTTGACAATGTATTGGCATGTCATTTGAAGCATCCTGGCATGATTCTTTACGTTCCAAATTTAAATTTTGATATGAGCAAAAGAAAAATATTATTTATTGTAACATTGCTTTACTAATGGCGCGAATTGCTGAAACGATATTCTTATTCTTTATTGCACACAAAAAAATAAAAATATAAAAACTTATGTACAACGGCGAGCTTAACCCAGAATTGGGTTTTCTTACAGCAAACCATTTTTCGATTGCGAGATTTGCAAAAGAGGATAAACTTACGATTATGTGCAAAAACAGTACATTCAAAACTTAAATTAACTACTACATACGTAATACATACAATACATATATATAAAAAAAAAAACATACATATAAAATACTATATACATACTAATAACATGTTGACAGGAAATGTTCTCATAGTCCTTTCCTGAACACGTCTAACGAAAGGCTATCCCGCAAGGAGTGTGGAAGTGAATTCCAAAGGCGAACAGCACGAACAGTAAAAGATCCATCGTACCGACTTGAAGAGTGGGGAGGGAAACGAAGGAGAAGAGATGATGATGAGCGGCAAGGACAAACAATACATAATCAATATCAATATTTTTACTGATTACTAAAATTTTAAAACTCTTTGGAAATTTTCTGCAAATTAAACAATTTAATTTTTCTTTTTACATTATATACCAGTTTTTGATATGAGTTAAAAGCGATAAGGGCCGGTAAAATTATAGCCCTACTTGAAGAAGGTCGTTCGCAACCTTACGTGTCTCAGCGGCTAAATGTGAGTCGTTCAACTGTCCAGAGGACTTGGCAACGGTATCAAGAGACCGCTTCGGTCAAAAGAAGATCTGGTTCGGGAAGAAAACGATGCACAGAACCAAGAGACCGCGTTTTGGTGAGTCAGGCGTTGCGGAATCGTAAAGCATCAAGTGTGGACCTGAAGAAGAGCCTTGAAGAAGAGGAGTAGAAGTTAGCTTGTGGACGTTCAGGAGGAGGCTTTGGCTGCCAATATCAGGAGTTACCGCCCGGCTCGAGGTCCTAATTTACTCCGTGAGCACCGTGTTGCTGGACTTTAGTTTACTCGAAACTGTGCTTCATAGACTCTGGAGGACTGGAATAAAGTATTGTTTTCTGATGAAGCTAAAATCTCTTTGTGCGGAGAGGACCGACGCGGAAGAGTGCTACGAAGACCACGGGAACGCTATGCGGAAGTGTGTTTCGAAGAAATCACTCCTTATGGCTGAAGCTCCGTTTTGTTTTGGGCAACAATTAATTCGACGCAGCGTACGGAGTTAGTTTTCATAGAAAATGGAACATTAAAAGCACACCGGTACATAATGGAATTCCTAATTCCATATGCACAACCTGCATTGACTGTACTTGGGGAAGATTACATTTTTATGGACGACAATGCTCGCCCACACCGTTCTGGCGACGTGGAAGCGTACATGCAAGAAGTTGGGATCCGTCGTTTAGATTGGTCAGATCGAACTCCTGACCTCAATCCAATTGAGCATGTCTGGGATGTTCTAAAGAGACGGGTAAGATGAGTGCAACCTGCTCCACAAAACATCAGGGAGCTAAAACGAGTCATTGCAGAAGAGTGGGAACGTACTCCTCAAAACGTTATTAAAAACATCGTGGAAAGCATACCCAGAAGGATTCAAGTTGTGATTTTGGCAAGAGGAGGTCACACTCGTTATTAGGTTTTTACATTTGTAACTTTATTTAATCAAAAAAAGTAAAAAAATCTTCTTGTCTTTATAGCGACCACTTCTTATTGTTTGGCCGTGTACATCGGTTTTAAAGAATTGATCGACTTTTAAAAAAAAATATTGCCGAAGTTCACTTCACGCGTATTAATTTACAAGATTTTAAGTATACAGAGCACGTCAAATAATTAAATTTCATGGCAAGAGAACGATGATAACTCAAATCGTAATTTCCTTAGGTGCCCGTTTTTTTTTTCTGCAAAAGAGTGTATTTGCTGGGACGAAAGTTCCAGCTGCGAACTGACCATGCTGCATTGAAGTGGCTAATACAGTTCAAAAATCCGGAGGGACAAGTGGCGACATGGATTGTGATGATGGTGGATTGAACTACTGCAAGAGTTCGACTGCATAACTGAACATCGCACTGGGAGAACTCACGGTAACGCAGACGCCTTGTCCAGAAGACCTTGTCCTGAAGATTTTAAGCACTGTGCCAGGCAAGAGACGAAGGAGGTAGCAACCGTGAGGGTGCTTAGAACGAATCTCAGTGATGAATGGAAGGAAACCCTACAGCAAGCTCAGCAAAATGACTCAGAGATCAAACCGATCTTCGAGTAGATCAAAGCTGGTGCTCCTTAACCCAAGTGGAGTGATGTGGCAGCGATGAGTTCCATCACGAAGAGTTATTGGGCCCAATGGAACAGCTTGGTTATCCAGGATGGAGTCTTGTGCCGTAAATGGGAAAACGCTCGAGGGGACAGGTGTCATCTACAAATGGTTGTCCCTAAAGCCAAAGTACCGGATGTTCTACGGCTCTACCATGATGTATGTTCAGGAGGTCATATGGGGGTAAAAAGGACTCTAATGAAGATCCGAGAGCGATTTTACTGGATCCACTGTCGAGAAGATGTGGAGGACTGTTGTCGTAAATGTATCACTTGTGCGCCTGTGAAAAGACCCCAAACACGCAGCAGAGGTGCATTAAAAGTGTAAAACGTTGGAGCCTCCTGGGAATGGTGAGCCATTCTTAGAGAGTGAAAGTGGGAACAAGTACTTAATGGTTGTCATGGATTATTTCACAAAGTTGCCAGAAGTGTTCGCCATTCCTAACCAAGAAGCTACAACTGTCGCAGATAAATTGGTTCAGGAAGTTTGGAGTACCCTTAGTAATTCACAGTGATCAAGGAAGGAATTTCGAATCACAAGTATTTCAGGAGACTTGCCGAATGATGGGTACCCACAAAACAAGAACCACTTCTTACCACCCACAATCTGATGGAATGGTGGGACGCTTTAACCAAACGTTGTAGATAAATCTGGCAAAAATCGTAGCAAGCAGGCAAAAGGATTGGGACAAGCACATACAGCCGTTTCTTCTGTCCTACCGTAGTGCAGTCCACGAAAGTACAACTGTGACACCAGCCTTCGCGAACTTTGGAAGAGAATTACGGTTGCCCGCAGATTCAATCACTGGAACTGCGCCTGATGCACCACGCAGTGTTACAGATTATGCAAATGACTTGCGTAACAAGTTGAACGATGTCTATGAGCATATCAGACAATCCGGCCAACAGATGTCTGAGAAGATGAAGACCCGTTATGACCAGAAGACGAACCGGAGAGGTTTCGACGAGAATTCACTGGTGTGGTTGCATAACCCAGTGCGTAGCAAAGGGAAGTCTCCGAAATTGCAAGCAAAATGGGAACCATACCGAGTCGTGACCAGGATTGTCCAGGGTCAACGATGTCACCTACCGAATACAGAAGGGTCCACGAGGTGCGCCTAAGATCGTACATGTAGATCGATTAGCGCGATACTACGGGACTAACGATGCTCGGGACGAGCATGTCTAAGGAGGGGCAGTGTTACGTTGCCTGCTTTACGAGAACATTCTAGGATTACGTTCGAGTCTAGAATGATCCAGTATGTCTAGAAGATTCGAGAATAATCCTAGAATGTTCCACAATGGAAATGTCTAGAAACTTTGAGAAAGTTCTGGACCTTTCTAAAACTTTCTAGAAGGATTGGTTCCACTATAAAGCTATCTGGAAGGTTCAAGAAGGTTGTAGAACTTTCTCGAAGGATGGGTTTCCCCTAAGGAACTACCTAGAGATTCACGGAAGTTGTGGAAGTTTCTCGAACATGAGTCGGCCATATAAATAGGCGACGGGTGCGGAAGTGAGTTAGTCATGCATTCTAACTCACGCGACGAAGGAGCGGCGCAGGCCAGCTATTCGTTCTAGCTAGGCGTTACACAGTACATTGCCGCTTAAATTCAAACACTACGGCCCCTAGTCTGGAGCGCGATCGGCTAGCTCTGAGAGCGTCTGCAGACGGGGGCCAGCATCCTTAGCGGTAGGATGCGCCAACAAAGTCACCTCCGTCGCTGGTCGTCATCCGCTGGGCCTCCTCCGGGCAACCGGAGGTCTCACCTGGCGGTGACAGGCCGCCGAGGTGGCGTAAAGAAAGCGGCGCTCGCTACGGTAACGTTTCACCGTAGCTAATCGCGCAGCGCCCAGCGCCGCTGGCGACTCCTACCGGACAAAATGACAATTATACACTGCCGAGTCGCGCACTTTACACGCGCTCGCCCCCTCCGAGCCTATACAAGCAACCAAATGAGGTGCCCGAATTTACGGGCACATGTGATGATACCGCGGGGCAAGGGTAGAACCCACATCCCGCCAGCCTCGCCCCTCTACGGGGGCATAGCGATTTCTCGCGAGTGAGTTTCTGATTTTGGCTACGGAACGAAGTGATCTAAGTGAACTACTAATGCGATATATAAGTGATTAGTGATCAGTTGTGTATTTGTGATTGAGTTATAAGTGTTGTTTAGTGTTAAATAAAGATTTTTAGTGTTTAATTGGTAGTGTGATAATTTATCCTATACCCAGCTTGTAACAGTATGTAAGAAAATACATATTTATAAATAAAAACATTTTAAAATAGTAGCATACCGGCATCGGGAACCGTGCCCGAACTACCGATGGTCAGGGTTTTTCAAAGAGGAACCTCCTAACAATACGCGCCTTGTCCAGAATTACTGGTTTCTGAATCAAGCCCTTGATCCAGCTGCGAAACGAAAGACTCCTCAGATGTTGGTCGAGGTTTCTAAGCCAGTTAGCAGTACGCGGACCTTCCTATCACGAAACTTGTTTCCGCCTGACAAAAGACTGCTTAGCATCTTATTCAGGCGGCCAAAGGAGTGTTCCCTCAACGATTGTTTCATGTCAGCAGTATTGATGCCTATTGCTTCTGACCTTCCCAAATACTTGTAGGTTTCTGTTGAGAAGAGGAATCGGATCGGAGATTCTGGAATCCCATGGATTCCATAATCTCGCTTCACATGCATGACTGCGCATTTGTCAATAAGTTTCTGTAACCATCAGTAGCTTCATCAGTTGCAAATTGTTGGGGGCAAAGAGTTTCATATCAATCATTTACATGGTTGGAAGGCAAGGTATGACCACCTCTCCTCAACCGAAAGCCCAGACCTGAACCCCTCAGTAGCATGCTAAGAGGGTTTAAGGCTAGGCAAAACCACAGGGTCCCCCTGTGGTCTTGCCTAGCACTGGGTGACTTAGCTCAGACTATCACCCTATCTACAATAAACTTTAAAAAGTCTAAAGATAGGCACTCAGAAACTGTATCATTAATGGCTTTTAAGTGTCTTCGCAGTCTTGATATAACTAAAAGTTTTTCCGAATTATACATAGAGCTGAGCTAGTGTTTGTGAGGGAATCCCCGAAAAAGACAGCTGTGCTAGCTACATATTATTATTTTTCGTAATGTTTGTATTTTGTTCTTGAAGTTGTGAGGCCCTCCTCTGCCCTCCCCCCCCCCCCTTTCTGCTAGGTTACTGGACAGACGGGTGCGTGGATAGACGAATGAAAGGGTGGACATACGGACGGGGCGGATGGAGATATGGATGAAGAGGTGAACGAACAGTAAGAATACACTAAATTAAAACAATCTAAGTCTAAATAAATTTTATTTCTTTTGATGATTTTAGCAAAATCTAAATATATAAATTCTACACGACACAATTCTTCAAAATGTTGTCTTCTAACATGAGACGTTTTCATATATGGTATCTCTCGCGCTTTTTAGTTGACTTATTTACATAAGATAAATCACTTTTATTTTGTTAATGGTTCCTCTACATTTTATTCTTGACAATTTACAAAATGGATGAAGTTGGCGCTTACGAAATTTTTCGACATTTTTATCATTGGTGTCATTTTTGTAGTTTTAAGGGTCGCTGATAACGAAGATTTGGTAAAAAAAAAACTTCAAGATGGCGCAGATGAAATTTTCAGTTTTTTCGTCATGGGGTTTATTTTCTTGGTTATCGGGATCGCTGAAAACGGGAATGACGAATAAACAAAATTACATTATTTAATTTTTCGGATTCCTTTTGCAGAACTTTGACCCTTCGCCACTGAGGTTCCCCACCCACAATTTTGACTCTTCGCCACTGATGTTCACTGATTTTTTATTTACACATTTTATGACTAAAATCGAACAAAAATTTACACGAACGAAAATCTAATCATAAAATAAAATATAATAAACAGCTTTCAACAACAAACAGATCGAAATTTAATTGAAAAAATTTGAGCGGCGAGCGGAAAAAAGTGACATACGTCCATCTAGCAGCGCGCCTCAGCGGTCACTGTCACTCTGCGTAGAAATAAAAGAGATGCGACAAGACGCCGCGAATGGCGTGATGTTTCGTTCGACTTGTTCGAATAATTATCATTAAAAACATGAATCCTTACAAATATAGTAAATAAAACGAAAAAGAAAAGCGACAGTTCCCTTTATTATTTTATATTACATCACTGTTATTAATTTAGTCAAGATTAGTTGAGCAGTAAAACAGTTACACTTGCTTGAAAATCAGAACTTCTCGAATTTTTTTTATCGGGATTTTTTTCCAAAAACGTGTTTTGGGCCCGAAGGTTCCCTCATAAATATGGTCAAGAGTAACATATATTTTTTTTGTTGCTCTAAAATGTATACATTTGGCTAAAAAACTGTTCAAAGTTGCCTGTTTTGACGAGGCACAGCGTCTTCATGGTAGCGATAAACGTTAAACGCAACCTTGTTGGAGGTCGCATTAGAAGCTTCATTTAAAATAAGATCAAGAGGAGGCACCACCCATTATAATAATATGAAGCGAAGGTTCGTCACCAAAATCGGCAAAATGAGAAGTAAAGACGCATCGTTAGACAAAGATTTAATTCCTCAGACGTGAGTTTCAATATTATTACCAAAATACAGAAGGTTCAGGAGTTTTTTTTATACAGGATGTAATGGAAAGGGTATATATAAGGCTGTGCTACGGACCATCAAACTGAGCATGTTTCTCCATCGGACAAACATCGTAATAGCGAACCAAATATCAGCTATCCCATACAAAATTACAATACCTATTCGACCCAAAGGTCAGCTGATATTTTCTAAACAGGGTGTAACACACCATACCGTATAGAATAAAATATTGATATAACGTGTTTATTTATATATCTCATAACTGAAACCTAATGAATGAGACCATATCAAAAATTATATTGTATGAAAAATAGACAAAGTCACCATTACGTAAGATATGAGAACATAGCATTTTCTTAGCTTGAAATGAAATGAAATTAATTTATTTGCCAGCATATAGGTAAACAACAACGTGGTGAAATAATTCTTATATGAATGATTGGTTTGAATACCCATCGATTTATTTAATTACCATTGATGATATCTTCAAAACTCTGCATTTTTGGATCACCTATTCTTGAAGTCTTTCTGTTATTTTTTATTATAAAATATAACCCTAGAGTTATGGGATATAAAAACACGTTGTATAGTAAATTATAATAAATCTAAGATACATAGAATGGCGTTATGCAAAGCGCCTTACACTAAAAAAAATTAATTAAAAATTTAAAAAACCCCTGACACTTGAAACCTCTAAAAAGCCAAAAATAAATTAATCCAAGCGTCGTAGCGTCGGGGGACCGCTAAGAAGACCGCTTAGTACAAGCACAGAATAAAGCGGACCCCCGACGCTACGACGCTTGGATTAATTTATTTTTGGCTTTTTAGAGGTTTCTTGTGTCGAGGGTTTTTTAAATTTTTAATTTAATTTTTTTTTCATGCTTTTTAAACTTATATTATTTTTTCTTAGCCTTGACTGTCCCACTCCTGGGCATAGGCCTCCCCCCTTTCCTTCCAATTTTCTCGGTGTTTCGTCTCTTGTCGCTAATTAACGAAATCAAGGAAAGATATAAATTTATTGTAAAAATGTATTTTTTTGGGGGGAGGGGGGATGCACCCCCCCCCCCCTTAGCAATGTCCATGGTGACAAGCGACAATATTTCAAATTTCAAATCGACTAACTGTGAAAGTTGTTTACATCCCTTCATCAACTAGAAAAGAGGTGATGATCTTCAAACGGCTGAGCAGATTTTCTCGAAACATAGCTAAGAACACTCTCGATTAAAATACCTTTCAAACGACACCACCTTTATCAAAATCGGTTCATCCGTTTAGGAGCTACGATGCCACATGTTTGACGTGTGTATCTGTGTATCTGTGTCTGTCACACACAGATACACAGATACACACGTCAAACTTATAACACCCCTCTTTTTTGGTCGGGGGTTAAAAATGTGTATTATTAAACAATAACGCTATAAAAATAACGTTTTATGTATTTGCTAAGAAGACTAAATAAAATATGGATGCATCGTGTGAGGAATGATATTATGAGGGGAAAGGTAGTAAATGATATTGTGACGATTGCAGGGGAGAATGGGGAAAAAAAACGTGTGGTGCCGATCCCTAATAACATGGCAGGAAGATGATGATGATGAAACATGCAAATGCAAATGATTCGATGTCTAGCGATATTATTGATACTTACGACCCCTCTTAAGACAGTTTGCTTCAAACATGGTGCAAATGTTTTTGAATTCAGCGTGCTGCCGGTTAATCAGGTTGTAGCCACACACTTTGCGTCTGCCAACGCATCTCTCCAATTTCTTGCAAAAGTTTTTTGCGGCACCTTCTGGATCCTGTTGCCATAAATTTTTATATACTTAAAAAACTATTTTGCAAAAAACATAACCCAAAAAAAAACAATGAAACAAACAAAAGTCACCGACTTCCGAAAGCAATAGTACATTGTTACCCCAGGGGTGAAAGTAACTTATTTAGTCCCGAGACGGGGTTTGGCGCCCGAATGAAGTGAGGGCGCCAATAGTTCGAGGAGTCCCTCGCACTATTGGCGCCTAATAAATCTTTAACCCGAGGTAAACACTGTGCTTTTCATTACGAATACAAGGAAAGTAAATATAAAAACATGATTAGCTAAAGAAAAAAATAGTAAATTTTATTTCGGATTGCCGCTTTCCCACCTATTTTGTTTTTTTCTGTGGCCAGCCAGCTATTCTCCGGCCATTATTTTTCAATTTCATCATTGAAAAAATGGTAAATATTTTGCCCAACCCTGTGTCATTTTAAAGAAATTGTTGAAACTAAATTATAATAAAGTTATTTAAAAATATATATATATTTTTGATTTATTCAATATTTAATCAATACTTAACCTAAAGTTATTTCAATTTTACATCGTGGCTGCATAGAAAGTTGGAACATGGTTCAATAAAAGTGTCAAAATAGAACTAGTTTTTTTTATAATTTGACATCTGTCAGTTGAAAGCGATTCTCCCTAGGGATGAAAAGTATTACTTTCATCCCGCTCCTCAGGCAACTTCAGACCTACTTTGAGAGTATGAGTAATGAAAAGTTATTTTCCATCTTTAGTGTTTTTTTTTTTGGAATTTGGTTGTGTTTTTTGTAAAAAATGTTTTTTTTACCCTCTTTAGTTGGGGTATCTCACATAAATCCTAGTCAAGAATCAACTTTACACCAGCACCTCTTATATACACACGAAAAAGAAACAATTTGATTTAAAAACCAAACTACTGAACCGATTTTGATGAAATTTCTGTGGAACCAATCGGGACGTATATCCTTTCAAATAAAAAACATATATCAAATCTTCTTTATTCCTGAATATGCTGTGTGGAATGTGTGCTGGTAGGTGTATTTTTTTAATGGCGTGACCCCACTCTAGGTATTTCTCCCATGTCGTGAGTGCGTTTTTAAACATTTAAACTCACTTACACAAACAGCTAGCTGGACCCGGAACCACTACCTGTAGGCCATATAAATATTTGTTACGTGCGGGGATCGAACCCGCGACAGGCAACGCAGCAGTGAAGCTCACTGTGCCAACCGTGGGTTTTTCAGCCAAGAAACTCTCAGTAGCAGCTGGATTTCGACCAGTTTGTTAGGAATATAGTGCCCCCTATTACATGGGACTTTACCATAAATGGCGAAATAAGGCCCTTAGATACAACTTTGTTTTATTTTTTATCTGAAGACCCGAAATAGGTACCCCTCATCCGGACAAAACTCGGAATCGAAACGAACCGCTCCCGAAAAATTGCCACTCTTCGATATCCTACTCTGCAGTCCTATGAGGTTGGCACTACTAAACGAAGCAATATAAGAATAACCTAATGTTTTAGACAAAAGTTTGTACTGTAAAAATGCTTTGCAACCAAAGTACTCGCATCAGCACGCATAGCAAGACCTCCGTAGAAACATGCTATGTAGACGGAAGAATCGTCAAACTGACACATTGTCATTGTCTAGCTGTCATAATGTCGATTCTTCCGTAGACAAAACTCGTTTCTACAGTGGTCATGCTACGCGTGCTGATCGGTCATACAGTTATATTGTGTTCTATACCTAGTTTCTGACTACCCTTATGGAGAACGGCGCAAGATAATATATTGT
This sequence comes from Cerastis rubricosa, assembly GCA_949152445.1. Taxonomy (NCBI): domain Eukaryota; kingdom Metazoa; phylum Arthropoda; class Insecta; order Lepidoptera; family Noctuidae; genus Cerastis; species Cerastis rubricosa. Next base: position 12,139,088 of record OX424547.1, read on the forward strand.
ACGTATTGTTAGGAAGAAATGAGGTTGTACTTAGCACTCATACAGTTCTATGGAAATGAGTGACAATTTCCTATTGTCTCTGGCTGGTATAAGTATTCTACTCTTTAGTCTCTGGTCGCGTGTCATTCTTTACGGGAACATCGCTTAAAGGGCTGTAAGATTTATAATTTTCTATTTTGTGTCATCATCATCATCATTTCAGCCGAAAGACGTCCACTGCTGGACATAGGCCTTCCAAGTGAAGCCATATTGACCGGTCCCGCCTCGCATCCAGCGGATCCCCGCAACCTTCACTAGGTCATCGGTCCACCTAGTGGAAGGCCTTCCAACGCATTGTCTTCCGGTTCGCGGTCGCCATTTCAAAGCTTTTCGGCCCCATCGGCCATCTGTCCTGCGAGCAATGTGCCCTGCCCACTGCCACTTAAGTTTGCCAATTCTTCGGGTTACGTCGGTAACCTTGGTTCTCTTGCAGATATCCTCATTTCTGATTCAATCACGCAAGGAAACTCCGAGCATAGCCCTCTCCATTGCCCTTTGAGTGACTTTCGACGAGGACATCTAGCCTACTGATGAGGCCCATTGTGGGCGACCACGTTTCGGTCCCGGTATTTCGTGTACTTACTCGCTATTTTTTTACACAATTACGTGTTAATTGAATTCGTTATTATCTGTGGTGGTAAGGTTAGTTTTAGTGATTGAAATTTTCCTTAGTTAAAATAAACTGTTGTATTCCTTGATTTGAGTATGTCTTTTTTTAATATGTTCGCTTCTGGTTGCTTAAAGTATTGTTTACTCACGTATACCATTCGTCGGGGGTCGAATAGATAACTGAATTGTGATTCCACTTGATTTAAGTTAGCAATAAATACTGTAAACGATTATATTTTTAAAATTAATTTGTTAGATAATTAGAAACAAAAAAAGAAACAAAAATAACCATAGTCCTTACCAAAAACAAATGAAAATAGTAATAAAGAATTCATGCACAACCAGAAGGTATCAGCCATATTTAAAAAAAAATATAGGTTTGTTAAATAAAACAACAAAAATTATAAGCAAGGTCACTCGATCTTTTAAGTTTTAATCTGCAATAACCTGTTTCCAAACACTTTCTATTAATTGGCATTCATACATTACGCTCTCCGTGAAATCTGTAAAGTAATTACAAAAATATTCATTAACTATTTGATGATAAAGAAAGGTTGTAATGTATACCACAAATTCATCGTAAACAACAAACATTTATCGGCCCAAAGAAAGCCCACAGCCTCTTAGTAATTCAGTAAAATACAGCTTGGCAAAAAAGAGTCTGACGCGGTGACAGTTGGAACTAAAATTCGTAAGTACTGGACATTGAAGCCTTCCATGGTGTTTGCGTAGCGTCCGAGGGACTGAACCACCCACTTGGAATTGGGATCATATCCCTAAAAATAACAAGTATCAAAATCTGTTGAGCTGTAGTATTACGGGTTGCCCCAATTTCAATACTGGCGACCTCATTTATTCCACACTTTTTTTTGTCAAGCTGTACGTCAAACAAGTTAAATCCAACATTCTAAATATGGTGTTTTTCTACCCAGTATAATGCGTTCCGTCAAGGCGAGGAGATCCGACGGAGAACCATGCAGTGATGTCAAAATAGCTCACAGAATAAGTAAGCTGAAGTGGTAATGGGCTGGCGATATTAGCCGTAGAACCGATGACCGTTGGGGTAGACGTGACCTTGAGTGGAGACCGCGTCTCGGAAAGGTGGGGCGCTGCAGGTTCGGTAGAGCGACGATCTTCGCAAGGTGGCTGGTAGCAACTGGATGACAGTTGCCGTGCCATGAAAGCCTTCAGTTTTGATAAGTTATTTGTGTTGTAGTGGAGATAAATATTATGTGCTTGTTTTATAATGAAAGTGTTGCCAACAGCCGCCACTGGCAGCGGCCATTGAGGTATGTCCGATCTTTGAACAGTAGTGTTCGAATTTCAAAAATTTGTAGAGTCGTCTTAAACAAGATAGCAGCGTTAGTACCAGTTATAGCCACGCGCCAAAAGAACCATGTAGTAATTTTAATACACAATCTTACCATGGTGGAAATGACAATTTTCTTTGGCCATTGAACAAGCATTCGCGAATACTCTTCTTCGTTTTTCTCTTACTTCAACTCCACAGACTTTTCCGCCTTCATTATTGTGACAGTACTTTGCGCTCCAGCACCACCATTTATTGATGACCTTTGCGTGACCTGGCTCGAAGGGTGTTGGTATAGGCCTACCCCTCCTCCTCTAACATAAAAGCTTTTTTTTATTATTAATGCAACAACTTCAGTGTTCTTTTCAGTTTAGATCATAATGGAGCGCATGTAATGGACGAGGCAAAAGGAGTATGTAAGGATCATAGCCTGCCCCCATGGGAAATAGCGTGATTTTTAACTACAGTACTTTTACAAGTTATTATGTCTTGTGACTGGGACTGTAGCTTCGCGTTTTTCTTTTTTGTTCTTTGACTTTCAAAAGTGCCTATAATGGTCTAATTGAAATAAATGCTTTGAGTTTGAGTTTGAGTTTTTATAATAAAGATAATACATTTTTTTGTCAGAATGTTGTTATACAGTTAAATGTTGTTATGAATGTTGTTTACTTGGTTATAAAAGTTCATAATATTCTGCCGTTTCCGGCGTACAAATACATTTTCAAATAAATTAGGATAACATTCAAATTAAATAAAAAATTGGTCAAATATTAGGAATCAAATATTAAAATTGTCAAAGAGAATGAGAGATAATGTAATTATTTCATAATATTTAAGTCAACTTTTCATTCATAAAATCATTAAACGAGTTATAGATATTTAAAAGATATATATTTAATTTTATTATATATTTAAGGGATAACCAAATAATTTACATTTAAATGACCTAAAGTTAAGAGTTTTAAAACAATCTGGTAGTTTATTATAAATTTTGGTCCCCATACAAAATACATTATTAGAAAACAGTTTATTATTTCGTCTAGGGACACGAAGCATGTGAACTTTATGTATATACAGGGTGTAACGGAAAGGGTGTGCTACAGACCATCAAACTGAACATGTTTCTCCATCAGACGAACATCGTAATAGCGAAAATTCAATACCTATTCGATCCAAATGTATTACCACACCCTTAAATATGGATATACCCTTTCCGTTACACCCTGTATAATGTATGGAGCGCCCGTGTGTGTACGATGTCAAAGTGTTATTTTATGATTATGTGTTCAATGTTTGTGAATGTTGAATGTGTATTAATATCTGGAAAAAAAGTTTGAATTTTATAATTGGCCTATAATATGTCTCCAAAGCGGGACACAGGTATATCTCTGAGTCATCATTCTCTTGCCCTTATCCCAATTTATTTGGGGTCGGCGCAGCATGTCTTCTTCTTTCATACTTCTCTATTACTTGTCATCTCATGAGACACCTCCTTTCTTGCCATATCATCCTTCACACAGTTCATCCAACGTTTGTTTGGTCTTCTTCTACTCTTATACCCATCTACATTCATACTCAAAACTTTCCTCACTACATTTTCCTCATTCCTCCGCATTACATGCCCATACCACGACAAACGATTACCATACATCTTTTCAGTCACCGGCGCCTCTTTCAGACTTCCTCTTATGTACGCACAGCTCCACTAAGTACTTACCCCCCCGGCCTCCGGATGTTTAGATGAATGTGTGGAGTGAGTGTATGTTACAGAAAAAATAAAGGAAGTCGTTTGTTTTGGTATGGATGTAATGAGGAGGGATGTAACGCATGTGACTAAAAGAGTGATGGAAATGAATGATGATGGATGGGGAGGGAGAGAAAGGCTAAAGAAAAGATGGATGGATTGTGTGATTGAGGATATGAAAGAGAAAGGAGTAAATGATGCCGTCTGACAGGGGAGAATGGAAGAAGAAAACGTGTTGCGCCGACCCTAAGTAGCATGGAACAAAACAAGCTTTTGTAAACGTTCGCCCGCCAAGTGTGGTGGTTACGGCAATATGATCGTTTTGCCGTTTTTGTGGCGGCCATCAGAGCCATTTCCAGCAGTGGACATGCACATACTGTTGATGTTCATGATGATGTTATTAATGTATATATATAAAAATCAATGCCACTTTTCGTTGTAATTCTATAACCCGAAAACGGCTGGGCCGATTTGGCTGATTTTGGTTTTGAAATGTTTCTCGTAGTCCAGGGAAAGTTTAAAAGGTGAGAAAGGTAGGGTAGGGTAGGTAGGTATAGTAGAGTAGGGTAGGTAGGTAGGGTAGAGTAGGGTAGGTAGGTAGGTAGTAGGTAGAGTAGGGTTGGGTAGGGTAGGTAGGAAAAGTGCATTGCATTAACTTTTGACAGAACGAAGTCTGTCCGGGCAGCTAGTTTAGATATAAAATAGGTGTATCTGTAAAGTATGTGTGGATAGATTGCATGTTTTTTACTAATAAGATTTAGCTTTTATTATTTTAGAATGAATAATATAGCTTTCCATTTGACGGATTTGTTTGACTGTACATATTTCGACAAATTCCGAACCAAAAATGGTTTCGAATAAGTTGCGAAACTATAATTTTAGTATGGAAAATGTACCTATAAAGTCGGCAAAATCATAAGTAAAAAAGTAAAGTATATGAAAAGAAAAAAAATCGGCAATGTCGGCAGATACCAAATAGACCCAACTAGAACGCGGCAGAAATGTGTCCTGCAAACGCCGCGTGTTGCTGCCGCGCTCGTGCCGCTCAATATTTGGACACATCTTTATAATAACCAATTACATGATAGATGATTTTAAGTACTTGTAAACATGGTGTTGTTTTGCATCCTCGTCAAAATTCAGAAGGTGGTCCCAAAAGACATAAATAATCAATTAAAATTACGGTACCTAGTTAATTTTTAATAAACACTGATTTTTTTGGTTGTTTAAGTTTGTCAGTATTTCTGAATAACCAAAAAATTTCTTATTCCCTTAACGTGGTTAAGGGAATAAGAAATTATCGAATAAATGTTTGACCATGTTTCTATGTGTGGAAGCGCGGTTTTAGGGCGAGAATCAGACGGGCCGCGTTTAAAACACGGGTGGTTCACACTTACTACCCATTTCATTATTGAATCATTATCATAGTTACCTCCTTGAATTTGACCTGGATGCAAATCAACACCTTGTATAGTTATCCATTTTTTTTTTTTTTTGTGAATACATATTTTTTTTTAATAAATTACTTACCCGGCTTTGCAGTGTAAGTGGTCCATTCTGAGAAAAAAATGGATTAAATGACAATCTGCGGAAGCGAAATTATGCGAAAGTCATATTCGCATAATTTCGCTTCCGCAGAAGTTTGTGCGAAAATGGCGTTTTGCGCAAGTGACTAAATTTATCACAATGACCTTTTGCGAAAGTGACGTTCTGCGTCAAGACCGGCTCTTACATGTAGATTACGATGTTGTTTGCGTTTTCTCGTCTATCGGTAGTATAACAAATAAATGCTAACTGCATACTAGGAATTACCAAAAACATGACATAACATCACGCCTGTATTCCTCGAAGGGTCGCGCAGTCTATGTGATAGTACCTTGCCAGTTTATGGCAATAGGCTCGGCCCCATTACCGGGCACGAATCCAGACTCTGTAGCAGCTACCGAGAAATTCCAAATGTACCCAGTAACACTTTGCCCGACCCGGGAATCGAACCCAGGACCCCGTGCTCAACAGTGGCGCCCCATACATTGAAATTATGTATGGGGCAGCAGATATTTTTTTTTGCTATTACGATGTTTGTCCGCTGGAGAAACACACTCTTAAGTATGTATATACCCTTTCCGCTACACCCTGTATACAAGGTATTTAATCACACTGATTCTACCACATGCGAAGGGTTCGAATACGCCAGTATAAAAATTAAAGACATTTTTTTATTCATTATTTATTTACGTAAACTCATCTTTGTCCAACGGCGGTAGTTTTTCACAGAAAGAATCCGCAACTTTAACATAGGCTGAAAACAAAATGAATGATTGTTTTAATGAAACTATATTGGCAAAATATTGGACAATAACTTTACAGAAATTAACAAACGGGAACATTTCACGGGAACACATCTAATGAAAGAGTTTTCGGAATCGGATCAGTAGTTCTGAAGATTACCTCCAACCTACATACAAACTCCCCGGTTCATAATATTAGAATAGACAAACTCTGCGTCGTTCTAAAGACCAATGATAGGGATCCCAGGGGGGATAACCATTTGCCAAGTGCCAAGAGTGGTGAAAACAAGGCCAAATAGATTTTGCAAGTAGTCTTATCGATTCGCCACGTGGTTTCGCTAGTTAAGTTTACAGGAAACGGTTACGTGCTTGTTTATAGTGGGCTGATAAAAAATACATTACAAAAAATATTGACTGCCTCATAGCAGTGGCCTAGTGGTGGCAGTCCCGACTTTCGAGCAGTAAGCCGTGGGTTCGAACCCAGGCAGGCGCATTACTTTGTGTAACTTATTTAATCACCGCTGCTCTCAAAACGGTGAAGGAAAACATCGTGAGGAAACCGGCATGTCCTAGAACTAAAAATTCGAAGACATGTGACATCTACCAGCCCGCACTGGGCCCGCGTGTAGATTACAGCCCATTCCTCTCATAGAGAGGAGGCCTGTGTCCCAGCAGTGGGAACATTATAGGCTGATGATGATGATGATTGATTGCCTCAACCAACTACTACGACCACCTGACTGGAACAACGGATCTACTGGTCATAGCCGCGACTGCTGTGCATGCAGTCCTGGGTTCGATTTTCTGGTTGAAAGGAATTGGCTGGCTGAAGAATTTCTAGGTAGCAGCTACAGAGTCTGGATCTATGCCCGATTGATGATAATAGGCTCGCCCCCTATCACATGGGACTTAAACATGTCTGGCAAAATGTGTGTATACTATTAAGTAAAACCTCTGCCTAACCAGTCGGGGATTCCAAGCGTGATTTTATGTATGATAAAATATATTGATGGAGTTGTTAATAATATATTCCGTATGGTCTCTGACGTAAAGAATAGCACCATCCCATATCTTCCCGTGGGTGTCGTAAGAGGCGACTAAGGGATTTGCCAGAGAATGGGCAGCAGCGTTCTTTGCGTTTTGTAACAACCGTACTGCAATCGCCAACCCGCCTGCCAAGCGTGGCGATTATGGCAAAACCCCTCAAAATGTCAATCTGGCGATACTTGGGGGAGGCCTGTGTCCAGCAGTGGACGTCTTTTGGGCTGAAATGATGATGATGTTAATAGGAAACCTACTGGCATTATAATAACAGTTATACTCCGTGATATCACAAGAGTCTAGGAACCTCCTTGCATGTCCATCAGCGTCTACACCACACTTTTCCAACGTATCGTGGATGCATGTCTTCGCTTTATAGCACGCCTGAAATTATTAATTGTCAATTAATTTAGCTTACTCGGGGAGTACCTCAGGGGAGATAACTCGGGGCTAGGCTAGGCAGGATTTGATAAAGCCAGACCACAGGGCCTGACGAGGATCAGGAAGTGGACACACATAGGAAACTTTGGAAAGATTTAACATAAATCGATTGAACAGTTATTTAAAATATTAAAATCATATTTTGTGTATTTATCTGCAAAAAGTAGATGAAAATGTCTAAGGAATGCACAAGTAAAATTAAACTACTTATCCATATTAAATTAATAATAATCTGTGCTTAAAACCCACACTCACGAATATGATTAAAATACCTATTGAATTTGAAAAGCAGAAATAAAAAAAAACATGTTTTTTTGCTGGGGTTTTAATCAAAGCAGGTTTAACATTATAATTTTAGCATAACTAAAAATTTATGCTAAAATTACAGAATCGTAAAAATCGGACCACTCAGTAAAAACTAAGCGGTCCGATTTTAACGATTCTGTTTTTTGCTGGAGAGGGTATACTCACCTCGAAATTGTACATTTTAAAATTTAAAAATATGTTTCACATTTCTTTTTCAGCAGGGGATTTTTTGACAGCTGAATTTTCAATTGGACGTTGTTATGCAAAAGGGAATTAACTCACAACTTGTGTGAAATTGAGTGACACAAATAAGATCTAATTAAGAAACTAAGTAAAAGTCATGAAACTGAAGAATATTTTTAACCTCGTTAACTTACTTTCGTTGTTTCAGATTGCCAGACGAAGACCATCAAAATGACCGTCACTGCAAAACAAATGATTTCGTTAACATGAAATACAGATCTTGCATTTTATCATGATGAAATATAAGAGTCATACGAAGCGCGCGAACAATGACCCGTGCGGGTTCCGCCGTCGGTGTGGCCAGAACTTTATTAAATACTTTGTAAAACAAATTGAGTGGAAACAAAGACCAAATCGTTCGTCCTCGACAGTCGTTGTTATTTGGAAATGTGGGATACTGCGATTTGTTCATGTTAGAATAGCGATACAAAATCCTTTCTGTTAAATAGATTGTAACGTAGCAGCACTCAGATTTTTTCTAATCGATTCAAGGGTCAAAAATATAAAAGTTTTTGTAAAAAAGAACCAAAATAAATAAATCACTAGCTATACATAAAACAAAAAGAGTCGTCAAAGTACTCCCCTACAACGCTGCCATCCCGGAACGTACAGAAGATGACCAATCAAGTTAAGAAAAACCAGTAGGTATATACTGATCTCATGTCTAAAACAACCAATTTTGACATCTGTGAATCTCTTTTAAAGTATAAGAAATGTCTTAAAGATTTATTTAATTGTTAATTTCTCATTTATCTCATCTTTATCTTATTATTTTTCATTTATTTAATATTATCTGATGTGTTAATTTTAATTCACTTAAACATTATCATTATATTTTAATAATCTTGTAAATTTTGTTAGCTTAGTTATAAATTCTATTATGCACGCTGTGGTCTCCTGTAAGTGAAGGAGTACACCTACGCGATACTTTTGTCATCCATAATTTATTTCGCATGTTCTGTGTACATTCTTTGTTGGAGATCCTAAATAAATAAATAAATAAATCTCTCACTGTACGGGGTGTTCATACAAAGCGAAGTTAGGTTATAATGGATAAATATAGCAATAATAAATATATAATGATTTCTCGCCACGTGTACCACAAGGTCTGTCTGTTTGTCTGTATGGTGTCGGACGTAAAGAATAGCACCATCCCATATCTTCCCGTGGGTGTCGTAAGAGGTGACTAAGGGAGGATGGGCAGCAGCGTTCTCTGTGCTTTTGCAAAACAATCGTACTGCGATCGCCAACCCACCTGCTAAGCGTGGCGATTATGGCAATAGCAATTGGGGGAGGCCTATGTCCAGCAGTGGACGTCTTTCGGCTGAAATTATGAAATGATGATGATGTACCACAAGGTGGGTAGCATTGGGACTTTGCAAGGCAATGCGCGTACTTATAATCGATATAGTATGAAGTCTAAGTATCCAGTATATCCAGTAGATCCGGAAGGTACACAAAATCTGAACGCAAAAATCAGGAATGAAGTCGCCAGCCACTGCTGCACAGTTTTGCCACGTTGGCTACGCGATTAATTTGTTTGCCTTAAGCCCATTTCATGAGGTAGCCAATTGAACATTTTTTTTTCAAACTCAAACTCAAAGCATTTATTTCAATTAGACCATTACAGGCACTTTTGAAAGTCAAAGAACAAAAAAGAAGAAAGCGAAGCTACAGTCCCAGTCACAAGACATAATAACTTGTGAAAGTACTGTAGTTGCCCATTCCAAAGCGTAGATCTCTATGGAGAAGAATGGGCAAGAAACACCATGGACACTCTTTTAAATCAAAATATGTTACAAAATCTTGGTTACATCAATCGTGTTGAGAATTACTAGTATGTGAGAACGATGTAGAAATACGGGCAAGTTAAGAGCGTCCAGAGTAAAAGACGAAATCAATAATTCGAAAAAAAGTTAAAAATAAAATAATTAAAATAAACCGTGGCAGCTAAGAGATGACCAGGCACAACTGACAGCGCCCGTTCACGAACATGACGCATGTATCAGCCATCATTCAACTCAACCATATTGAAGGGAACTAAATGACCCGACACACCCGCCGCCATCAGCGTGACATTTAAGTGAGCATGACATTTACTCAACCGCCAGGGTAAATTCGCGTCAGTGTAAGATGTAGGTACTCAGTAAATGGTGGCTTTACAGTACATAGTTTTCACACATGTGCTATGCAATTATATAATACTAAGAGATTGAATCTATACAAAGCAAAGATATTTATACAATCTTCTGCAGCTTCCACAGTAACTTCACATGGTAATTTGATAGCCCCTATGGTTGTGGAGCAGGACCAGCATTGAGCCAAGCATTTTTATCATCAATGTAATCCCCCAACTTATAATATGCTTGCCTACATAGTGTGCGCTTTATGCAAGATTTAAATTTCGTTTCATTCAGTTGTTGAATGGGGGGAGGTATTTTATTGTAACATTTTAAACAGTACCCCATGAAAGATGAGTCTACTTTAGCTAGCCTGAAACCTGGCTGAACCAGTTGGTCCCTGTTTCTAGTATTATAGTGGTGCCGGTCACTTCTTTTACTAAATAAATGCAGATTTTTCCTAACGTACATGATATTTTCATAGATGTATTGACAAGGTACCGTCATGATGTTAATTTCCTTAAACAGTTCTCTTAGAGAATCGCGCCTACGTAGATTATATATGGCTCTGATAGCTCTTTTCTGCAGAATAAATATAGACTCGATGTCTGCAGCCCGTCCCCATAGTAAAATACCGTATGACATAATGCTATGAAAATAACTAAAATACACTAGCCTCGCGGTATCTACATCAGTAAATTGACGGATTTTTCTGACAGCATATGCTGCTGAACTCAGCCGTCCTGCAAGAGATGTTAAATGAGAACCCCATTGTAGCCTTGAGTCGAGCGTGATCCCCAAGAAAACAGTTTCATCGACAAATTCAAGTTTCTCTTGATTTAATACTATGTCACAATCACTACATTTGACATTTGGTAGAGTAAATCTTATGCACTTAGTTTTTTTCCCATTTAATACTAAATTATTAGCGGTAAACCAGTTATGGACCTGCATTAGAGCGTTATTTACGTCGTTGAGGTTTGTGGCACGTCTGTTTATTCTAAACATTAAAGAAGTGTCGTCAGCAAACAACACCATTTGTGGTTGGTTTTTAAACAAATGGGGTAGGTCATTAATATATACTAAAAAGAGGAAAGGACCCAATATTGAACCTTGTGGTACAACCATTTTTACTTTTAAACCCATTGAATTTACACCATTTACTTGTACTTGCTGCTGTCTATCATTCAAATACAATTTTACTAAACTGAGCGCAAGTTTACCTAAACCGTAATGCTCAAGTTTCAAGAGCAGGGTTTCGTGATTTACGCAATCAAATGCCTTCGAGAGGTCACAGAAGATTCCTATGGCATCATGTGCCTCTTCCCACGCAGTATATATATGTTTTAATAAAGTGACACCGGCGTCAGTCGTACAACGTCCTTTGGTGAAACCTTACTGTTTGTCATGTAAGATTTTATTGGTGTTAAAGTGGGTGAGCATTTGATTAAGCATTACCTTTTCAAACACCTTGCTGAAAACCGGCAACACGGAAACGGGTCTATAGTTATTGGTCTCTTTACTGTCCCCAGATTTGAAAAGTGGTATTACCTTGCTGTATTTCATAAGGTCTGGGAAGACTCCCTGGTCCACACACAAATTGAAAATTAAGGCTAAGTACGGTGCTATAGTGTCGATAATGGCTTGACAAACTTTAACAGACATTCCCCATAGATCTTCGGTTAATTTGATTTTGATTTCCTTAAAAGCTTTAATGATTGTTATGGGGTTTATATGCTTAAATTGAAACTCAATCGGACAGGCTGAAACGTTCTCTTTTAATAAGTCAATGGAAAGCAAGGGTGAGGAATTTAATGTTTCGGTAGTTTTAAGCGGGATATTGGTAAAAAAATCTACAAATTCTTGAGCTACTTCGTTTTTAGAACTTAGAAGACCATGTGAAGTCTCTAGTCTGATATCATTATTATATTTTTTATTTCTATTGGTTTCACTATTGATAATTTTCCAAACCGTCTTTATTTTGTTTTCGGCAGACTTAATCTTGTTGCTAATAAATAAGGCTTTAGCTACCTTGCAAGTGTTTTTAAAGATTTTTGAATAAGTTGCAACATATTTATTGAAAGTTTCCGAGTTGATGTAAGGCTTAAGGCCGTACAACTCAAACAATCGCTCCCTACTTATCCTAATACCCTTAGTTGCCCAGTCACTGAACATAAATTTAGGGTAAATAGATTTAGTTTTCATTTTTAATGTATTATTGAACTCTACGTTAACCACTGAAAAGAATTCCTCATAAAATTGATTTACATTTTCAATAACATGGCCCGGAATGCCTAAATTACTAATTAAGTTATTATTAAATTTTTTTAAATTGCTGGGTGTTATTTGTCTAGAGTTTATCTGGATTTTTTGTAATGGTGTGTAGGACTCGAAAACAACGGTTTGCCCACTGTGATCAGAAGGGAGGTAATTAACAATGGATTTATCTAAGTAGACGCAGCAACAAAAAACATTATCAATACATGTAGCAGTATTTGTAGTAATTCGGGTTGGTTCTGAAAACACGTTTAACAAATTAAATGATTTAAAAAGATGTAATAATCTACTGCTATTAGAATTTTTGTTTAAAATATTAATATTAAAGTCACCACAGATAACCAGTGATTTTTTACCGGTTGCAAGTTTTGCTAAAGCATCTTCCATTACTGACTCAAATATGGAGTAGTTTTGATAATTTGGGGGTCTGTAAACGCACACTATTATATGCTTATCCAGCTCAACACAAGACAGTTCAATATTATGCTCAACCGATAGATCAACAATATCGTTCCAAAACTTAAATTTAATATCATTTTTAACTAAGATTAATGAACCCCCACGCATCTTAGATTTTCGGTTAAAGCAACTGCCCACACTGTAATTGGCATAATTAATTAGCATTTCATAGTCTTTTAACCAATGTTCAGTGAAACAAACAATCTCAAACTTTGTTTTTTCTAAAAATAATTCAATCTCTAATTGCTTTGAAGAGAAACCTTGAATGTTTTGATGGAATAATTGTAAGGAATTCTGCTGAGCCCCTTTTTTACATTTAGCTATTTGATAGCGAGAAGGTATAATGTTACTGGTATCTTCTGTTGTCTTACTAACTAGTTTAAATGAGCATCCGGAGTGAGCCCCAAGACTCCTGTGCCATCACCAGACAACAAGCTCCTATCACTAATACTACTACTACTACTACTACTAATACACCCTAATTGAGAATTTTCCATGCTCACACATGGAACCTCCTCAGTGTCTCCTCCTCATTGTCACGATAAATTGAGGAAAATTTAAGTAGGCAGGAAATGCTCACCAATTGAAAATATGACGAAATGCATTTTCAAAACAAATATGTAAGGTACGTCCAGATAAAACTTCCAATTGAAAATACTTTTCTTTTCAAATAAATATTTTATGAGTTATGTTATATGACTTTATTAAATTGAATTTTATATTATTGCGGCTGTTTATATGAGGCTGTTTAAAATAAAAACAAAATCTTATAGTGTTTAACTGTTATTTCGCTCATTGTTTACGAAATCGGTAATGCAAAGGGCACTCTCGTAAGTTGGTGTCTACAAATTTATGTTATCTTTAAAACAGAATAATGACCACAATTTTATTTGTTTTAATTTTACCTCTGTTATATTCGAGAACTAGAATAAAAAATCTAAAAAAAGTAAATTCATACCATCATTTATTTTTTTAAAGTTATTATTCGTGTCGAGCGGAATTATTATATTATGTACCTGTGAGTCCTACTCCTAATCAATTCGATTGATCACACGCATACGTGACCACCGCGTTCGAATGTCTCTCGTTTGTTCAGAAAACCGGAAGGTCCTCCCTCGACTCGACCACGCTTCACAAACGCAACGGTCGCGAGATCGCGGGACCGTTCGCTTTGGTTAGTGGCCGGCCTTATGTAGGTATATGTTTCACTCACGCCAATCAGACATAGACCTATTTGTGATAAACTCTGTGCTATTCTTTTGCAGGATAAATTGTATACGTCCAACGATATATATAGGTACTAAAGCATGCAATAAAATATTGGATCGAAGAAGATAATTTTACTATATGCGTCTATTTACAAGACTGATTGTTACTGCATCCCTTTTAGGATTACTTATGTGGCAAATAGAAACAAAGAAATATGGCGTATGTATTTAATTTTAATTCATTTTTAATATCATTTTATGATGGTTTTCTCGCAACTCTTGTCTTATGAAACAGGTATATTCTTTCGGTATTTCAAGAGAAAATCACTTTTATTTAGGTAAGATATTAAATTTTATACTCGTAACTGTGTGTTGCTCACATTCAAAGTGGTGTCTGCATGTCAAACTCAGTTGTACTGAGTAAATCTCCGGCTAAAGTCTTGTAGCAGATAGAAACTATTACTATTAAATGCATGAGTAACTTGCTTCTGCTATACGCCTCGTTGAACACGCACACACACATCTAATAAACATAAATCATTTAATCTTATCTATACGAATAAATAAAATTGAAGTATCTGTTTGTAACTTCAAAATAACAACAACAAAAAAACTATTTTTATAAATATTATATTAATAATTTTCGTCTGTCTGAGTGTTTTTGGTTGGGCCGATTTTGATGAGACTTTTACTGGCGGATAGCTGATGTTAAATTAAAACTCAAATGAAAAATAAATTTAAATGGGGAAGTATTTTTTATAATAGTTTCACGCGGACGAATGTTAAGGGTCACACCTAGTTATAACTAGATAAAAAGCAAGGAACGAAAGATATCTTTAAAATGATATATTGGATCATGCACACTTGGTTTTTTTGCGTTTGGCCATAATCGAAACTGACTCCATTTTGTTTTTCACTACAAGATCATGAAACACTTTCTCAAATGCATCACCGTCCCACCCCATAATATATAATTCAGATGCTGAACGATTCATGTATCTATTTTTATATGTTGTTTAAAAATATTAAAAATGAAGAAAACCTTTTTGAAATTCGTGTAATTGAACTATAATATAAAAATAATGGTATATTTTCAGATACCATGCCTGGATGCAGGGGTTTGCGCGCACACCAAAAAACGAATCTGCGGCTTCTTTATAAAGACGGGAGAAGTACGATGGTTTCTAGACAAATGTGACATTCTCGAGTTCAACTGCCAATATAAGACTAGTAAGTACCACTTCTTCTACTTCTTCATCAGAGTTATCGTGGTCACGTAGCGATTTTTGTAGGGGTTGTTCGCCATTTTCTTCTGCTGGTAAACATGTGCAAGGAATATTTGTTTAGCCCAAAGTTCTGACGTCGTCACAAGCAAGGCCCCGATTCAGTTATTTAGATAATGTATAAAAAGTAGTATCTGCAGACTGCCTTGTTGGTATGGTGGACTTAACTGCTATTGTTGAGCATGAAGCCCTGGGTTTAATTTCTGGAAGAGTGTTGTTAGCTTTTTCCATCAGGACATTCTAATAAATTCGCAGCCATTTCAGTTTGAATTCATGCCTGGTTGATGACAAATTGGCTCACCCCCTATTACTTGGGTCTTTTAAAAACAGTTTTAAGAAAAGTAGCACATCAGTGTAGACTATTAGGTACACTTCTAGTTAACCGCTCGGGGATTATAGGCGCGATGTTATGTTTTATTATTAGAACTACTTTATCAGTTTTTTTATGGTTTCAGAATTCTTGAGGGCAAATAAGAAATACTGCGCACATGTGCCACCACTATAATAAGACAATATTATGACGACGTGATGATGATGAGTCATTCCCAAAACAAAGAATAAATGGCTTTAAGAGAGCTTTTATTGAAAAAAAAAATGAATTACAAAATCCAACTAAACTAGAATATTCAACAAACATATCATAATTTTGGCTGACATGAATACACTACGGCGAAATCTGAAAGAATAGAGAATGGTAAAATTAATAGGGGATGCCAACAAAAAAAATAATCGAATAGCACCTCAAATGGCAAAAAAAACATTATTAATCACAATCCACAATATGTTGAAAATAAAATATCTGCATAAATACGCCTTCAAATTCATGATTGTGACGTGTGTAACAAAATCACCCAAGTTGGTGAAAATTTAATACAAGTACAAATTAAAGATTCATAAAATATAAAGATAAAGTACAAAAACAAGGTTGAGTTACTTACTGTATTTCCAATAACAGTTGACACGTAACAAATGGCAGAAATTTTCAAACTTTCCGTACCCAAATTCGTCATCAAAACCACAAACAGGATCCTCTATGTTCTGGCAAAGTAACGCCAATGGACACCAAGGATTTACTTTGGTATCATCACTTTGCTGACTTGGACTGACCGATGCCGAAGGCTCACCCCCAAAGGAACGTCGGGATCCCGGCTGAAAAGATAGAAAATTTCATTTTAATCTTCCAAAAAATTAATGTCATTACATTCCTATTTCTAACAGCACTAAGAAAATAAATATTAAGATTGGATTTAAAACAAAATTTTCTATCAGTTCAACCTTGAAATTTCTTTAGAAAAACACATAGTTTTTAAGAACACAATCATATTTATTTGTTTCATTTATGATCATCCCTTGAAGCAATAAAATCTGTACTAAAGTATCGTTATTTTTTGAAAATGCTAGTATTTTAAATCGTTACAAGAGAATCATACTCCACTTGCCTGCAGCAAAGGTAAATTTGTGACGTCTTCAATGAGAGGTGTCGGGTCAGTATCACTGTTGTCTTTCATCATCAAATCTTTGGCCAGCTTGCCATATTTAGGAATATTCTTCCCGAGTCTTAACATAGGATTGTCTTTAGTATTGTCTCTGGAATTATCTCTGCTATTATTGTTTCTACGTTTAATTTGAGGTACCTCTACAGGTTCTGCTTTAGTAGGTAATTTTGGTTTTTCAAGACCTTTGCTAAGATTTTCAATCAGCTTTTTTATCATGTCTCCACTGTTGTCAACCGCTTTTATTAAATGTTCAAGTGCTTGATTTTGATGCATTAGCTTCTCTTCTATAAAACTGTTAAAATTTTCTCCCGAATTTTCTTCGTTTTGCATATCTCGATTGTTGACAGCCTGTAATGTGTAAAGTGATTTTATATATTTTATAATAAAATATTTACAGTATTTGTGTTTCTTGTTTTCACTTACCGTGGTTCGACCAATAGTTTTCACAACAAATTTATCATTGTCCAATGAATCAATATTTGCCATGTTTGAATAAGCAGCCGCAGCTAAGACCACAAAAGCTAGAAATAGGAAAACATCAATTACTTTTAAGATATTGTTATCTAACTTTTTCTGAATTCTTGAAATACAAATCCACAGTTCTAATAAATATTTTACGGAGTGAACACAAACAATCTTAGGAAGAAGGGCCACCATCAATTGTCTTTCTCATTGTTTAGAAGGTCTATGCACAAAAGCAACACAGTAACGTTACGTTATGTACGTTAAGTATTACGTTAGTAGGCAAGACGATGGAGCGTAAAAACGCCGAGTGCTAAGTAAGACCTTTAGGGCGTCCGCTAAAAGTCGCGCGGGTGCACGCTCGTATGTCTGTATTGAAAAATTGTATGAGTAGTGCTAAATTGAGGTTTGCGCGGGGGTGGATGACGGGTATACTAAGGATATTTTGCAGCCGGCATCTAATCTGTGCACCCGCGCGAGTTTTACTCGCCCATTTAACCTGTGACCTTATTAAAATCCTTCTAATTACAAACTCAAGAGCATCATCCCATTGGATGTCACCAAAGAACTTGGTCCTTTCTTCCACAGATTGATTGGCAGTGCAGAACCAGTCTCACCGATAACTAAGGGTCTCATGATGCGTACTTGAGATCCGGGGCGCTACAAGTAGGCCGGTCGTGGTGCTTACTCCACTTATAGTGTTGGTAATTGACAACCAGTGTCAAGTCGTTTTGATACTTGCTATTTTTTGTTTAGAGTTAAACGCAGATATATTTTCCACTGTATTTGACTGCACGAAATTCGAGAAATGGAAAGAGTGGAGGGAAGCTGTTGCCCAGCAGTGGGACACCGTAGGCTGATAAGGGTATGAGGAACAGGGTGTAAAGTTCCTCGATACTCCATAGAAAAGGGAGGATCCTCCGACCACCCACCACCACTGCCACCGTCCGACAGTTGTTGTCGGGTTTTTCTATAATTATAGTCTTAAGTCAATGTAAACTTTGATTGCGGCTCGTCTAGAAATTAATGTTAGTTCTCCCGTCGTGAGATAGATGGAGCTGTAGTAAATTTAGGTTGTAAGTTGCATTTTGTAGGTCGTTACATCACTTTCCTCCGGAGACCAGAGGTCGATAGTAGAATGAGTCATCTTGTAGTATTATGCCGTGCCAGTTGGAAGCTCGTTGCCGCATTGTTCACGGTCGGAACAGTCTGCGGTGGTGATTCGAACCCCAGTGAGTCCCGGCCGGCACTGCGTTAGTACAGCGCCGCGATGTGGCAGACAGCTGGAAAGGTGTCGACCGGGAGGTATGAAGCTCTCGACCGGCCGAAAGCGCAGTGTGCTGTGCCAAGGTCGCTTGATGAGAGGCTGAATGAACTGACCAGGAATACGCTTCCGCTGTATGTTGTGGTCAGGAAATCCTATTTGAAGCTGGCTGGTTGTGAGACTCGCTGTTCGAAAGCTAGAGGATGTGTGTAGATGATGACGTCACGTTGCTCGAAGGCTGCGCTAACTTCCATTTCGGGGTCACCAGTTTAGGTAAATGAGGAACAGAGTGTAACCGGGTGGGTGGCTGTTTTTGTTGTAATTTGCTTTTTGTAGGTCGCTACAATACTAATAATAATTAATAAACATTTGGCGAGATGATACGAACACAACAAAAAATAACCAGCTGTTCCATATAAAAGGAAGAGTATGTACGAGTACATGGTAAAAATGTTTGAAAAAGCAAATTATTCATCTTCTTTGGAATCAAACAGTATCTGGTGCCATAAAATCATCGCCATAAAATTCAAACACTAAAATATTTTGTTTCAATTTGATTAGGTTCATTCCTTATTTCATCAGAATAAGGATAAACTACTGTTGTTCGTTCAGTTTATTTATTGCTGAATGAAGAAGGTGCTAAGATTTCTGTGCTATGGAAAAGCGAGTGAATTCGTTATTTGTTAATATTATTATTATTTATTAGTTGTTATTATTTATTTGTTAGTTATAAACGGTGTAAATAGCCCATTTCGATTTGAACACCGAATATTCCTTACGTTGAGCGTACCATTACCAATTAACGTCATCTCGTTACATTGATTACATCCTCTGTAAATGTTTTACATTCACTATTACACACGACGACAGATCAAGCTATACATTTCCAGTATAACATAACCTCGCTTTGTATAGACATCCCGTACAATGAGAGATCCGCATAGACTGGTTTTCATAGCTCGATTGGTCGCCGTGCGTTCGGAAATTAAATCGATTTGTCTACGTAAAGGTCACTTGTTTCGAGGAAGTGTAATTCACTTTAATTATCTGGGTTTAACTTAGCAACTTGTGATATTACGGTATTTGTAAACTAGACTAACGGTTTTGTTTTAAGAATAATTCGAATCTGAGTATAATTTATGCGGTCACAATGTTGTTAGCAGAATATGCAATAGGCTTCCCAATATTAGGTACTACCGAGTTCACTAGCGGTCTGCCCCTTTTCAACGTTATGCCCTAAGTAATAAAGTTGAAAAATAGTCGACTGTCAGCGAATTCCGTTGTACATGGGGACGAAACTACAGACGAACTAGGGCGTATTCGTTGTGTACTACAAGTACACCTCTGCCTAATTCTTCGGAACTCACAACCTCAATACCGTGTAGTTATCTTTGCGCGCGTCGCGCAAAGATAACTACACGGTGCGCTCTTAAAACAAAATAATGACTTCGTTTTTTTTTTAACCACTAACATATTTGAGAAACTATAAAAAAAAAACTAAAATAAGTAAATTAATATAATCGTTTATTTTTAAAAAGTTATTGTTTCTTAGTCGAGCGGAATGATTATAGTATGTACCTTAAGTCCTACTCCTAATCAATTCGATTGATGACAAGTATACATGACACCACGTTCCAATGTCTCTCGTTTGTTCAGAAAACCAGAAGGCCCTCCCTCGACACGACCATGCGTTCGGCTTCACAAACGCGACGGTCGCGAGATCGCGCGACCGTTCGCTTTGGTTAGTGGCCGGCCTTATGTAGGTATATGTTTCACTCACGCCAATCAGACATAGACCTATTTGTGATAAACTCTGTGCTATTCTTTTGCAGGATTTAAATTGTATACGTCTAAGGTTCTATGTAGGTACTGAGGCAATGCAATAAAATATTGCATCGAAGAAGATAATTTTACTATATGCGTCTATTTACAAGACTGATTGTCACTGCATCCCTTTTAGGATTACTTGTGTGGCAAATAGAAACAAAGAAATATGGCGTACGTATTTAATTTTAATTCATTTTTAATATCATTTTATGATGGTTTTCTCGCAACTCTTGTCTTATGAAACAGGTATATTCTTTCGGTATTTCAAGAGAAAATCACTTTTATTTGGGTAAGATGTGTAAGATATTAAATTTTATACTCGTAACTGTGTGTTGCTAACATTCACAGTGGTGTCTGCATGTCAAACACAGTAAATCTCGGGCTAAAGTCCTGTAGCAGACAGAAACTATTACTATTAAATGCAGTATTGAGTAACTTGCTTCTGCTATACGCCTCGTTGAACACGCACACACACACATCTATATAAACATAAATCATTTAATCTTATCTATACGAATAATGCTCTGTATGGTGTCGGACGTAAAGAATAGCACCATCCCATATCTTCCCGTGGGTGTCGTAAAAGGCGACTAAGGGACTTGCCAGAGAATGGGCAGCAGCGTATCCTGTGCTTTTGTAACAACCGTACTGCGATCGCCAACCCGCCTGCCAAGCATGGCGATTATGGCAAAACCCCCCATGTTATGTCAACGTGGCAAAACTTGGGAGAGGCCTATGTCCAGCAGTGGACGTCTTTTGGGCTGAAATGATGATGATGATGATGATACGAATAAATAAAATTGAAGTGTCTGTTTGTAATTTCAAAATAACAACAACAAAAAACCTAATTTTATAAATATTTAATAATTTTAGTCTGTCTGAGTGTTTTTGGTTCGGCCGATTTTGATGAGACTTTTACTGGCGGATAGCTGATGTTAAATTAAAACTCAAATGAAAAAAATAAATTTAAATGGGGAAGTATTTTTTATAATAGTTTCATGCGGACGAATGTTATGGGTCACACCTAGTTAAACCTAGATAAAAAGCAAGGAACGAAAGATATCTTTAAAATGATATATTGGACCATGCACACTTGGTTTTTTTTGCGTTTGGCCATAATCAAAACTGACTCCATTTTGTTTTTCACTACAAGATCATGAAACACTTTCTCAAATGCATCACCGTCCCACCCCATAATATATAATTCAGATGCTGAACGATTCATGTATGTATTTTTATATGTTGTTTAAAAATATTAAAAATTAAGAAAACCTTTTTGAAATTCGTGTAATTGAACTATAATATAAAAATAATGGTATATTTTCAGATACCATGCCTGGATGCAGGGGTTTGCGCGCACACCAAAAAACGAATCTGCGGCTTCTTTATAAAGACGGGAGAAGTACGATGGTTTCTAGACAAATGTGACATTCTCGAGTTCAACTGCCAATATAAGACTAGTAAGTACCACTTCTTCTACTTCTTCATCAGAGCTATCGTGGTCACGTAGCGATTTTTGTAGGGGTTGTTCGCCATTTTCTTCTGCTGGTAAACATGTGCAAGGAATCTTTGTTTAGCCCAAAGTTCTGACGTCGTCACAAGCAAGGCCCCGATTCAGTTATTTAGATAATGTATAAAAACTAGTATCTGCAGACTGCCTTGTTGGTATGGTGGACTTAACTGCTATTGTTGAGCATGAAGCCCTGGGTTTAATTTCTGGAAGAGTGTTGTTAGCTTTTTCCATCAGGACATTCTAATAAATTCGCAGCCATTTCAGTTTGAATTCATGCCTGGTTGATGACAAATTGGCTCACCCCCTATTACTTGGGTCTTTTAAAAACAGTTTTAAGAAAAGTAGCACATCAGTGTACACTATTAGGTACACTTCTAGTCAACCGCTCGGGGATTATAGGCGCGATGTTATGTTTTATTATTAGAACTACTTTATCAGTTTTTTTATGGTTTCAGAATTCTTGAGGGCAAATAAGAAATACTGCGCACATGTGCCACCACTATAATAAGACAATATTTTGACTACGTGATGATGATGAGTCATTCCCAAAAGAAAGAATAAATGGCTTTAAGAGAACTTTTATTGAAAAAAAAATGAATTACAAAATCCAACTAAACTAGAATATTCAACAAACATATCATAATTTTGGCTGACATGAATACACTACGGCGAAATCTGAAAGAATAGAGAATGGTAAAATTAATAAAGGATGCCAACAAAAAAAAACGAGTAGCACCTCAAATGGCAAAAAACATTATTAATCACAATCCACAATAAGTTGAAAATAAAATATCTGGCTAAATAAAATATCGCCTTCAAATTCATGATTGTGACGTGTGTAACAAAATTACCCAAGTTGGTGAAAATTTAATACAAGTACAAATTAAAAATTCATAAAATATAAAGATAAAGTACAAAAACAAGGTTGAGTTACTTACTGTATTTCCAATAACAGTTGACACGTAACAAATGGCAGAAATTTTCAAACTTTCCGTACCCAAATTCGTCATCAAAACCACAAACAGGATCCTCTATGTTCTGGCAAAGTAACGCCAATGGACACCAAGGATTTACTTTGGTATCATCACTTTGCTGACTTGGACTGACCGATGCCGAAGGCTCACCCCCAAAGGAACGTCGGGATCCCGGCTGAAAAGATAGAAAATTTCATTTTAATCTTCCAAAAACTTGATGTCATTACATTCCTATTTCTAACAGCACTAAGAAAATAAATATTAAGATTGGATTTAAAACAAAATTTTCTATCAGTTCAACCTTGAAATTTCTTTAGAAAAACACATAGTTTTTAAGAACACAATCATATTTATTTGTTTCATTTATGATCATCCCTTGAAGCAATAAAATCTGTACTAATGTATCGTTATTTTTTGAAAATGCTAGTATTTATTTAAATCGTTACAAGAGAATCATACTCCACTTGCCTGCAGCAAAGGTAAATTTGTGACGTCTTCAATCAGAGGTGTCGGGTCAGTATCACTGTTGTCTTTCATCATCAAATCTTTGGCCAGCTTGCCATATTTAGGAATATTCTTCCCGAGTCTTAACATAGGATTGTCTTTAGTATTGTCTCTGGAATTATCTCTGCTATTATTGTTTCTACGTTTAATTTGAGGTACCTCTACAGGTTCTGCTTTAGTAGGTAATTTTGGTTTTTCAAGACCTTTGCTAAGATTTTCAATCAGCTTTTTTATCATGTCTCCACTGTTGTCAACCGCTTTTATTAAATGTTCAAGTGCTTGATTTTGATGCATTAGCTTCTCTTCTATAAAACTGTTAAAATTTTCTCCCGAATTTTCTTCGTTTTGCATATCTCGATTGTTGACAGCCTGTAATGTGTATAGTGATTTTATATATTTTATAATAAAATATTTACAGTGTTTGTGTTTCTTGTTTTCACTTACCGTGGTTCGACCAATAGTTTTCACAACAAATTTATCATTGTCCAATGAATCAATATTTGCCATGTTTGAATAAGCAGCCGCAGCTAAGACCACAAATGCTAGAAATAGGAAAACATCAATTACTTTTAAGATATTGTTATCTAACTTTTTCTGAATTCTTGAAATACAAATCCACAGTTCTAATAAATATTTTACGGAGTGAACACAAACAATCTTAGGAAGAAGGGCCACCATCAATTGTCTTTCTCATTGTTTAGAAGGTCTATGCACAAAAGCAACACAGTAACGTTACGTTATGTACGTTAAGTATTACGTTAGTAGCCACGACGATGGAGCGTAAAAACGCCGAGTGCTAAGACCTTTAGGTCGTCCGCTAAAACTCGCGCGGGTGCTCGCTCGTATGTCTGTATTGAAAAATTGTATGAGTAGTGCTAAATTGAGGTTTGCGCGTTGGTGGATGACGGGTATACTAAGGATATTTTGCAGCCGGCATCTAATCTGTGCACCTGCGCGAGTTTTACTCTCCGATAATCCCATTTAATCTGTGACCTTATTAAAATCCTTCTAATTACAAACTCAAGAGCATCATCAAATTGGATGTCACCAAAGAACTTGGTCCTTTCTTCTATAGATTGATTGGCAGTGCAGAACCAGTCTCACCGATAACTAAGGGTCTCATGATGCGTACTTGAGATCCGGGGCGCTACAAGTAGGCCGGTCGTAGTGCTTACTCCACTTATAGTGTTGGTAATTGACAACCAGTGTCAAGTCGTTTTGATACTTGCTATTTTTTGTTTAGAGTTAAACGCAGATACAGTGGAAAATTAATCCACTGTATTTGACTGCACGAAATTCGAGAAATGGAAAGAGTGAAGGGAAGCTGTTGCCCAGCAGTGGGACACCATAGGCTGATAAGGGTATGAGGAACAGTGTGTAAAGTTCCTCGATACTCCATAGAAAAGGGAGGATCCTCCGACCACCCACCACCACTGCCACCGTCCGACAGTTGTTGTCGGGTTTTTCTAAATAGTCTTAAGTCAATGTAAACTTTGCTTGCGGCTAGTCGGAAATTAATGTTAGTTCTCCCGCCGTGAGATAGATGGAGCTGTAGTAAATGTGGTTGTAAGTTGCTTTTTGTAGGTCGTTACATCACTTTCCCCCGGAGACCGGAGGTCGATAGTAGAATGAGTCATCTTGTAGTATTATGCCGTGCCAGTTGGAAGCTCGTTGCCACATTGTCCACGGTCGGGACAGACTGCGGTGGTGATACGAACCCCAGTGAGTACAGTGCCGCGATGTGGCAGACAGCTGGAAAGGTGTCGACCGGGAGGTATGAAGCTCTCGACCGGCCGAAAGCGCAGTGTGCTGTACCAAGGTCGCTTGATGAGAGGCTGAATGAGCTGACCAGGAATACGCTTCCGTAGTATGTTGTGGTCAGGAAATCCTATTTGAAGCTGGCTGGCTGTGAGACTCGCTGTTCGAAAGCTAGAGGATATGTGTTGATGATGATGTCACGTTGCTCGAAGGCTGCGCTAACTTCCATTTCGGGGTCACCAGTTTAGGTAAATGAGGAACAGAGTGTACCCGGGTGGGTGGCTGTTTTTGTTGTAAGTTGCTTTTTGTAAGTCGCTACAATACTAATAATAATTAATAAACATTGTGAGAGATGATACGAACACAAACTTTAAAAAAAAATAACCAGCAGTTCCATATGAAAGGAAGTGTATGTACGAGTACCTACTTGGTCAAAATGTATGAAAAAGCAAATAATTCATCTTCTTTGGAATCAAACAGTATCTGGTGCCATAAAATCATTGTTTTAAATAAATTCGATTTGATTAGGTTCATTTCTTATTTCATCAGAATAAGGATGAACTACTGTTGTTCGTTCAGTTTTTTTTTTTGATGAATAGGTGCTAAGATTTCTGTGCTATGGAAAAGCGAGTGAATTCGTTATTTATTTGTTAGTTATAAACGGTGTAAACAGCCCATTTCGATTTGAACACAGAATATTCCTTACGTTGAGCGTACCATTACCAATTAATGTCATCTCGTTACATTGATTACATCCTCTGTAAATATTTAAAATTTAATAATACACACGGCAACAAATAAACCTGTACGTTTCCAGTTGAACATGGCCTCGCTTTGTATAGACTTCTCGTACAATGAAAGATCCGCATAGACTGGTTTTCATAGCTCGATTGGTCGCCGTGCGTACGGAAATTAAATCGATTTCTGTCTACGTAAAGGTCACTTGTTTCGAGGAAGTGTAATTCACTTTAATTATCTGGGTTTAACTTAGCAACTTGTGATATTACGGTATTTGTAAACTAGACTAACGGTTTTGTTTTTAGAATAATTCGAATCTGAGTATAATTTGTTCGGTCACAATGTTGTTAGCAGAATATTGCAATAGGCTTCCCAATATTAGGTACTACCGAGTTCACTAACGGTCTGCCCCTTTTCAACGTTATGCCCTAAGTAATAAAGTTGAAAAATAGTCGACTGTCAGTGAATTCGGTAGTAAATGTGGATGAAACTACAGGTGAACTAGGGGGTATTGGTAGTGTACTACAAGTACACCTCTGCCTAATTCTTCAGGGATCACAAGTTTGATTTTATGTTAGGTAACCGTGCAGTTTTGCACCCTATAAATACAGTTACACCAAAATACGTTTACCAGTTACATATTTTATTTGTAACGCTATTTCCCTGCGCAGCCCGTGCCTACGAAGGCAACAGACCGGGCTGATGATGACGGTTTTGTGACGGTGCAAAGGAGGAAACGTCGTCAGCGAAACTGTCAGAACCGCTGCGGTAAGGCTCCTGTGGAGCCCAACGTTAAACTGCGTGCCGCGAAGCCGAATACCCCGGTGTACATCTCTCGTCTACACTACACCACTGAGGCAGAGAACATCGAGGAGTACGTGCGCCAGAGATTGAATTACACGCCAAGAGTGCAGCTGCTGGAGTCGCGCCGCAACGTCAATTTCAAGGCGTTTGTGGTGCGCATACCAACATGTTATCTGCATTTGGTGTTGGAAGAAAGTTTTTGGCCGCAGGATGTGGTGTTCCGTCGCTTCCGCGGACAAATTCCACATGAACGCACACAACATCGTGCAAGTGAAGTGTTACTAACTTAATTATAAGTTTTATGTACTAACACAATTGTTATAGTATGTATATTTAGGTTAAGGTATTTATCTATGGGTCGTTGTAACCTGAAAATAAATTGATTATTATTATTATTATTATTCCGTTTATTCATTAAATTAACATACATTTACATTTTTAAATATTTTTACAAAAAGACATAAAAAAACATTTAAAAATATAAAAATAGTAGCCCACCGGTATCGGGAACAGGGTCCAAGCTACCGGTGGTTAGGGCTGCAGAGACAGGAACCTCCTCACAATGCGGGCCGTGTCAAGGAGTACTGCCTTCTGAATCTGGCTCTTGATCCAACTGCCAAGTGAGAGCTTCGACAGATGTTCGTCGAAGGTTTTAGCCATAAGGCCATTGGCCGTTACGACAATCGGCACAATGATAGCCGAGTTCACATTCCACATGCTGACAACCTCGTGTGCCAAGTCGAGATATTTTATTTGTTTCTCTTTCTCAGCCTTCACGAGGTTCTCATCATGCGGGATGGTAACATCGACTATCATTACGCGGCGCGCTGATCGGTCTATCACCACTATGTCAGGCTTATTGGCGACAATAGTCCTGTCAGTAATGATAGGCCGATCCCAGTACAGCGTGACATGGTCTTTCTCGAGAACTGGGTCGGGCACATACTTGTAGTACGGTACCTCAGATTCCACAAGTTCATATTTCAAGGCAAGTTGCTGGTGAATAATCCTGGCTACTTGGTTGTGCCTGTGTAAGTACTCGCCGTTAGCTAAACGAGAACAACCAGAAATAATGTGTCTGATAGACTCACCCGGACGGTGACATGCCCGACACACGTCCACCGTCCCGTCCTTCATAATATGTTTCCGGTAGTTGTTCGTCAGCATAACTTCGTCCATAATCGCACAGACAAAACCTTCAGTTTCCCCAAAGAGGTCGCCGAATCGTAACCAGGACACGGACGCTAGAAAATCTACATCGGGCCCATGAAGAGCCTGGTAGAAGCGCCCGTGAAGCACCTTGCCTTGCCATACTTCCTTGCGGTCATCGGTAGTAAGTACTACAGGTTTGCGCCAGTTCTCTTTAGCCATGGACAGCGGGGTGAGTACCTTATCCACTGCGACCAAATCTCGGTGCATACCCACCTCGGCTTTCAAAAAATATTCTCTGAGGCTGCACACCTCGCGGTTGTGGAGGGTCTTCGCGTTTAAAAAGCCTCGACCCCCGCACTTCCGCGGGATGTACAGTCTCATTACCGATGATCGTGGGTGATGCATCCGATTTGCGGTCAGCAATGAACGGACTCTCCTGTCCAGGGCGTCCAGTTCGGTCTGAGTCCATTTGAGTATGCCGAAAGAGTACATTAAAACTGGCATGACCCAACCGTTGAAGGCGCGCACCTTGTTTCCGCCTGACAGAAGGCTGTTTAATACCTTCTTCAGGCGACCGAAGAAGCGCTCCCTCAACGACTGCTTCATGTCAGCTACGTTAATGCCTAACGCTTCCGACATACCCAAATACTTATAGCTTTCGGATGAGGAGAGAGATCTGAGGTGTTTGGAATCCGAGAGTTGGATTCCCTCGGATTCCATAATCTCTCCTTGCTTTACATACATGACTGCACATTTGTCCACACCAAATTCCATCCTGATGGCGCTACTGAAAGTTTCAGTTAATTTCAGTAGCTTCATCAGTTGCAATTTGTTAGGGGCAAAGAGTTTCAGATCATCCATGTAAAGAAGGTGAGATATGACCTGACCACCTCTCCTCAACCGGTAGCCTAGGCCTGAATCCTCCAGCAATGTGCTTAGAGGATTCAGGGCTAGACAGAACCAAAGTGGACTCAGACTGTCGCCCTGAAATATTCCCCGTTTAATCCATACAGGTTCATCGTTCCCCTGAATCTGTCGACATCCTGGATATCGAAGGACCGTCTTCCATTGCCCCATACACGACCCAAGAAAGGCGCGTAGAGTTGCATCAATCTTGTACAACTCCAGCACCCTCATGAGCCACGTATGTGGCACAGAGTCGTAGGCCTTCTTGTAATCTATCCAACATGTCGACAGATCTTTGCGGGATCGACGAACCTGTTGGCTAATGGCCATGTCGATGAGGAGTAGCTCCTTAGTACCACGGGACCCGTTCCTACATCCATTCTGAGAGGCCGACATAATGGAATTACTAACGATGTGATTGTTAATTTTCTCTCTCAAAATGGATGTAAGAAGTTTATAGACCGTCGACAAACACGTGATCGGTCTATAATTCTTGGGTTCCGCAGGACTACCTGACTTATGGAGCAGGTGGGTAACACCCGTTGTAAGAAACTCTGGTAGCGACCCAGACTCTAAGCATGACTGGAATTGAGATGCCAGGCGAGTGTGTGAACTACTTAGCCATTTGAGCCAGAAGTTGTGCAGTCCGTCCGGTCCCGGAGATTTCCAGTTCGGTAACGGACGAACTGCTCTGGCAACATCTACCGGTGTGATTGAAATCTCTTCCATTTCTGGGATGGATTCACACATTCGCTCGACATCTCGCATCCAGTCAGCCTCAGTATGACAGACGGGCACCGACCAGATGTTGCGCCAGAATGAACTAGTGGCAGCATCATCTGGACGGCATACGTCTGTCACATTTTGTTCGGGTCGCTCCCAATCTCTGTATACCCACCTCTCATCGCTCCGGAACATGCGATTCTGGGAGTACCGATCAACCCTGCGCTTATACCGCCGAATACGGTTCGCCCATGCATAAACTTTCTGCTTCAGGAAGTCGATGCGCTCTGTGACTCGGGACATGTATTCTTGAGGACTGATTCCAGTCCCCAAGAATGCCCGCCTCACAAAGCGCATCACACGTGGTCGTGTGTTGCCCTCCCTGAAGCAGTATAGTTTGCCGATGAGTACCCTGGCCCCGTCGATACGGCACTCGATCCTGCGTTGCCAAGCTGGTACGGCTGGTTTTGGTCGAGTAGCTACGTCACAATTTGGGAATTTGACGTTAGCTAAACGACAAACCGCTACAGCCCCACAATACAAGATCGAGTGCGTATCAACGAGGTTCTCGCTATGCTCAAATATATTTTTGAGTTGCGAGTCCAAGGCACACACCAGCGCCCTATTTTTCTTATGCATGGGTAACCGTGGTAATCGTGGTCTAAGTTCGGCAGGAGTGGATCGATACTCGCGAAGCGCATCTTCCAGAGCACTCCTCAATTGGTCGTTGCACTGGCTACTTACCGTGGCAACCCTATCATCTTCCTCTACACTAGTAAAATTGGGCCGCGGTGGTATGGCATCATTAGTAAAACTTGTTTGTATCGTGGTTTGTGAAGAAGTCAAGATGATACGGTTGCTCAGTACCTCTGAGCGCAGCCTATCAAGTGCGGCGTCGTCCAACATGTGATTGCGTTGGATGACCCGCACCTGATCCGACAACCGTTGGGCCGAAACGTTGACAGTCGGTTCAAGTTCCTGAAACATAGACAGCATCTTAACACGGTACGCAGTAAGGTTAGTTCCCCCCTCTGTAGACCCATAGTATGCGCGCATGACGTTTTCATTAATGGAATAAGTCCATCTCATGCGCGGCACACAACCACCGGTAGCGGGAACCCGGCTCGGGGCCGGTTGGCCCCTAAGTCCCAAGCTTCTCGGTGGCCGGCCTCGCCCCGGCCGACGTTCAGGTGTTGGCGACGTCGGCGGGGAGAAATACTCGTCACTGGAGCTCGACGCGACTGCCGCTGCCGGTGACACAGGTGATCCGGGGTCCGGCGGCGGCGAGGCGGAGCTCAGCGATGAGTCCGGGGGTGGTGGGCGTGCGTGGCGTGCAGCAGCTGATCTTGTGATCATAATACGTGTACATTTTTCCTCATTGTCTTTCTTGTTTTAGATTGTGACAGATGACAGTTTCTGTCTGTCTCAAATTTTCATATTTCTTTTTAGTGTTATCCATTTTTCCAAATTAATGTTGTTTTATTTTCTCAAAATTCACAGTCCAGAAATTCTATATATAACTATTGTTTCATGAAGCCTTCTGTTTATTTGAATTTTTAAGTAATTTTTTGTAGAGAGAAAATGATTTGACGTATTGACACTTGGGGTTGCCAGCTGTTATTATTATTATTTATCGGGTGCAAAACGGACCCTTCACGAAGCTGCCAATCGAGCAGTCTTTACATCAAACTAAATAACTCTCTACTAACGTTACTTTTTTATGGGTGAAAAATCTCGTTTTTCGGTAAAACTCAATGTTTCGAACTCGAAACATTATGCTAATTGATGCATCGAATAGTACACGGGTCATGACGCTATTTCAAGTAAATTTGCAAGCTTCAAAACTAGAACTTCCTCCCTTTCATTAAGGATCTATTTACACCCTTTATACCTTTAACTCTTTAATCCATTGTCATTCTAAATGTTGTATTGCATTTTTAGCAGTTTTGGCAAGTCTAATACTTGTTTTATTTTTTACGTGACGATGGGAAGAGATCAGACGGCATGACGCTGATACCTTGGAAGGTGGGTAGGCCTTTGATGTGGGACGCAACTTGCGTCGATACCCTTTGGCTATCTCATGTTGCAAGCACGACGGGCTATGCTGGAGCTGCTGCTGCGGCTGCTGAGAGCCTCAAACGGCGTAAATACTGTAACCTAAATAGCAGTTATAGTTTTGAGCCGTTTGAGGTCGAAACGCTCGGGTCATGGGGCCCAAGCGCGCATTCTCTTTTTAAAGAAATATCTCGTCGACTGGTTGACACTTCGCGAGACCAGAGGGCTGGCTATTTCTTTGGACAAAGAATTAGTATTGCCATTCAACGTGGCAATGCTGCCAGTCTTCTGGGCACGTTTCCCGATGACAGCGATGGGGAGGAGTATTTTGACGCCTAAACGTCCTGTTATTTTTAAGTTAGTTTATACTTAGTTAGTTTATGTAAATATTTAGTTTTAGTTTCATTTGTTTGTTATTATTTTTATAATTACTTCAAATAAATATTTTAGTTATTTTTTTTTACTGAAAACTAATTTTCGGAAAAAAATGATCAAGACTATTAGCGCGCCGTTCGCCTCTCCAATATGATTTACAGTTATTAAGCATGTTCTAATTTAATTAGGGACGTTGATACGCCTTTCATACTTTCAATTATTAGTATGGTAGTAAACCATATTACATTCTGCACGCCAAATAAATGTTAATAACCAAATGATATTTTTTCACTAATGTACGTTTTCATGCACACTAAGAAATGTCTAAATGAATGCCTAAATGTGCTTTGCACTGTTAGAATTTGAACTCTCCGTACTGGGCTGGGAGTTGTAATTCCACTTTTTTTAGGTACAAGCTGTTACCTGCGACTTCGTTCGCGTAGAAAAAACCACCCTTACCCCCTAGGTATATAAAAAATAGCCTACGACCCATTCTCAGATCAACCAAATATACACAAAAAATGTCATAAAAATCAGTCAAGCCGTTTTGGAGGAGGACACGAGATTTTTACATATTAGAGATTACTTCCTTAATTTAATCGGATTTTCTAACAATTTCTAGGGTTTTATTTTTTGGCACAGAACCCTATTCCTATTTCTAAAATAAAAGTAACCTAAGTTACTCCTTATAACACTATCCCTTCACCACCGCAATCAGCCAGTAAAACCCCCGTCGAAATCGGTCCAGCCGTTTCGGAGATAAGCTGGAACAAGCAGATAGACAGAGAGACGATTTGAAATTACAAACAGACACTTCAATTTTATTTATTTGTATGTACGAATTAATATAGGTATCGTGTAGTCTTGTTTTTTTATGTTAGTAGTGTTGGTTTTATAAATACTCGTTTATTTAGTGGTTTAAGAGCACGAGGTCTTGGGGCCTGAGGTATTCCCGTCAGTAACTTCTTTGCAGCCGCGGATTTGCGACCGGTTGATAGCAATTATAGGCCTGCCCATAGGACTTAAACAAACTGGTGAATGTGGGTGTTGGTACTATTAGGTATGTACGCTCCTGCCTAACCCACCAACTGTTATGTTAAATAATCGTGCTAAAATATGTAACGATATCGCAATTTACCAGGTGCTAGACTGACACTTTACGAAGCCGTCACGTCTTCATATCAAAGTAATAACTCTACGTATTTTTTTTCTTGGTGTGAAAAATTAATCAATGTGCGTTACATTGATTCATTTTTCACATCAAAAAAGGTCACTCAAAACAGTTAGCCGGTAGAAGCATTGAGTGCGTTGGAACGGGTCATGGAGGTTTATACATAAAGTTATAACATTACAAACTTGCATATTAAAAGACACATTGACCTCCTATATCTCCGTAACTAGAGGTTCCTAGGGTCTAGCACAAAGATAAATATCCCAATAACGAGAATAATAAGTGCTTTTCGATGTCGTTAAGGTTTTTTTATACTTTTCATTCTTTATCTTAACTTATTAATTTGAACCAGAAGGTCATCATCATTTCAGCCGAAAGACTTCCACTGCTGGACATAGGCCTTCCCCAACGCCACATTGATATAAGGGGACATTTTGGGGATAGTGACATTTTGGGGGGTTTTGCCATAATCGCCACGCTTGGCAGGTGGGTTGGCGATCGCAGTACGGTTGTTACAAAAGCACAGAGAACGCTGCTGCCCATTCTCTGGCAAGTCCCTTAGTCGCCTCTTACGACACCCACGGAAAGATATGGGATGGTGCTATTCTTTACGTCCGACACCATACAGAACACCAGAACCAGAAGGTAATTAAATTGTTTTCGAGCTGTCAAAACAAAGACGTTTAATATTTTCAGTTCGGTTTAACTAAACCACAGACATTGTCGAAATTCATCTTTAGCTTACTTTCATTTCCATAACAAAAGAGCGTAAAGCGATGAACCGAAAATATATTGAAATAAAACCTGCCAAGTGCGAGTCGGACTTAACACAAATACACAAAGTGTTCCAAACCATCGTACAGTATTTAACATCATCTGTCTAGCCTTCTGCTACTAGTCTAACCGGCCTATCTGATCTCTATAACCTATTTATAGTTATCGTAATAGTACATTGTGTATTAAGGGCGGTAAGTAAGGAATTACGATCGAGGCTCTAGTAGAAACCCGAAGTCGAAGGCTTTCTGAGTCGAGGTTCGTAATTCCCGTACCGCCCGTGAAACATACCTACAATGTTTTCAACCCATTTGCGAGTAAATAATTATGAATTACAGCTTTAATACATAGGTCAGCACAACTATTATTACGAAATACTTGAACTTTTTTAAGCGGATGGAGGGCTCCACCTAAACCACGGATTATACAAATGTTCCGTTCAGAAACGTAAAGGGCAAATACTTGCGTAGGTATACATACAGCCATGACGGAGTGTAATTTCGACGTTTTGATACAAAAAACTATCGATTAAAACATTAGTTGAGTATTTAAGTAACATGTAGCGAGATTGCAATGAAATTCCTGTTTTGATAACATTTTAAACATGTTTTCATCATTTCATCATCATCATCATCATTTCAGCCGAAAGACGTCCACTGCTGGACATAGGCCTCCCCCAAGTGACGCCACATTGACCGGTCCCGTGCGCCTCGCATTTAACATTTTTTCAATTGCGTGTAAATTCCTTGCTTGAACTTGCATGTGCTATAATTTTTTTTTAAATTACTTTCCGCCCTAGGGTTACATGGCAAAAAAAAGCTCGAGGGTTTTATATGGGGCATTACGGCCAAGTTAACGTTTATGTTTAGATACTGTTTACGTGCAAGTGTGATGAAAAGTATTTTTAATACAGTTGCTCAAAAAGTGGCGTATTGCAGGGACGTACAGCGTTCGGGATGTGGGCTATTACACAATCGAGGTTTTTCTTTACCTTTTCCGAACTCGTGCGTTCTCTTTCCAAACTGTCAAAATAATGTCTATTAAAAAGAAAAAAAACCAACTACGGAGTTTTTACAAAAAAAAATCATAGAAGTTTTAATGATTCATGCAAATATTTTTAAATTTAACAAATTAGTATTCTTTTATTTTTAAAAGAAGCTACTAATTTGTTTCTATATCAGATTTAATGTTTTGATTCAATGAGTTAGGTTAGATTTCATTTCATTTTCATTTCATATAAAAAAAAATAATCTACTGAAGACTTGGCTGTAAAAATCATAGAAGTTTTAATGATTCATGCAAATATTTTTAAAAAGAAGCTACTAATTTGTTTCAATATCAGATTTAATGATTTGATTCAATGAGTTAGATTAGGTTTCATTTCATTTTCATTTCATATTAAAAAAAAAAAAATCTACTGAAGACTTGGCTGTATGGGCATAGTTTCAGATTCTTTTAAAATGTAACTAGTGATAAAAAAAACAGTCAGTAGTTCCATCATGCAACTGTTAATGGTACTAGTGACCACGAACCTTCCCTTTGCCTACCCAGAATGAGTGAAGAAAACAAAAAAAATCTCTGCTTAAATTCTTTTACGGTTGGCGCCATTTTCCAAAAATGTTCTTTATTAAATTGCTTCATTTTTTCGCAACTGTATTAAAAATAGTTGTTCAGTACACGTGCGGAACCGTCATTGCAACTTGTTCCGACTGTTAACCCTCACCTTCGGCTGCGCCTCACCTCGGGTAGACATTTGTCGGAACTCTTTGCAATGACAGGCTTTCCGCACTCGTAATGAAATATACTATAACACTACATGTTTTTAAACCCATTGGGTGCCAGAAGATGGGCGTCGTCACTGAAGGTGACCTAGAAAATGCTGGCGTGACGACTTCAAAGAGATTGGCCGGAGAAAACCGTATCAAGAGAAGAGTGGAAAGCTATGGGTGAGGCCTTTGCCCAGCAGTGGGACAATAAAAGCTACAAAAAAAGAACTGAAAATAACACGTGACTTGATTTTCTTATTTGTTGGTATATGTAGTAATAAGCCATGATACACTCTGATACACTCTGTGAAAATATCATGCATTGTGTCTACCTTTTACGTTTCAAAAGAAACTGCCCCATGATAGAACTATTCGTATTCCCTTTTGGTACGGGATCCTAAAGACATAGCAATAATATTGCTTATACCACTACCTTTTCAATCTGCTGTTGACTCACACCCACATTTCAGACATTTTCTCTGAACATGTACACTGTGGTTTTATCAACCACTGTACGATGAACCATCGATTGAAGGTAGATAAAGGAAATGTACGAAAAATCTTGAGTGGATGGAGCCTAGCTTATACTGGTGTGCTACACCCACGCAGGCGCCAGTTATATACTTGTTTTTAATAAAAAGTTCAGGGCTTTATCTAAAGCCTTTCCACATATTTCAATTTGTTCTTTGATTTTTTGCATAGTTTTGTGTCTCGGAGCAGATTTTTTTGACAATGACATTAAAAAGTGCCTAAAATCCGAGCCTGCTATCGTTGCGTACATATAACGTTATTTACTTAAACATGCAGGGACTCATTCAAAAATGATTTTTACGTTGTTCTACAAAATAAAAGCCCCACTTTGAATTGCTTTTTATTATCCAGGTATATTTGTATTAAACAGTATCGGTACTAATAGGTACGATTTACATACAGCAATTTTATTACAGAACATCATCATCCACCTAGCCTTTTCTAGGGTCGGCTTTCAGTCTAAACTGATGCAGCCGGATACCAATATTTTACATGGAGCGTCTGCCTATCTGACCTCCTTGAGAACTGGGTACTACGATACCTCTTGGAGACTTGTTGTCAGACTTTTGGGCCATTGACTACGACAACAAATAATAGAACAAGACATTTAAAATAGATAGGGACCTAGGTATTAACAATCACAGGACAGCGAAAATTGAACTTAATTATTGCATTCCAAATAAGATTCAATTGTTCGTTAATTTAGGGCGCACGAATTGCAGAAATTCTTTTAAAATCTTTCAACTCAGGTGGAGCTTAATAAAGTTCCAGCCTCCGGCCACAAAAGAAGCCGGAAACACATGTGGGTCACTTCCAAATGGCCTAGATTAAATATGTATACGTGAGCAGCAGACTATTTTAAAATGTTGCCAGTATTTTTTTTATTAATTTGCGGTTTGGTAAATTTTCAGTATGACATGGCACAAGAAGGTATTGATTTTAAATTTACTCCTCCATAATAGTCCTCATTTTAATGGATTGGCAGAAGCAGCTATTCGTTCAACTAAACATCACCTTAGACGTCTATTACAAGTAGTTCATTTTACATTCGAGGAGACGGCCGCATTATTATGGCCACAATATCGGAAGGATCATTAACGTTTATTCTTGTGTCGACGGGATCAATCGTATTGCTGAAGTGAAGACGAGGAGCATACAATAAAATTTGTCCTCTTCCAGCTCACTATATTTAACAACAACAACAACATACATTTATTTCATTTCAGGCAACTTTGGCCCATAGATATACACCTTACAGTCTAACATACTGATAGAATACAATTTGTGTTAGTAAATAAAACCTTAAAACTAAATATGTTAGTAACACTTCACTTGCACACTACGTCACTGTGCGTTCATGTGGCACTTGTCCGCGGAAGCGACGAAACACCACTCCCTGCGGCCAGAAGTCCTCTTCCAAGACGAGGTGCAGATAACAAGTTGGTATTCGCACCACGAACGCCTTAAAGTTGACGTTGCTGCGCGACTCAAGCAGCTGCACTCTCGTCACGTACTTAGTCTTCTGACGCACGTAGTTCACGATGTCCTCCGCCGTAGTGGTGTAGTGTAGGCGGGAGATGTACACCGGAGTGTTCGGCTTCGCGGCACGAATAGGCACGTTGGGCTCCGGAGGAGCCTTGCCCCAACGGTTCTTGTTAGTTCGTTGACGGCGCTTACTCCTCAACACCGTCACGAAACCACCATCAGCCCGAATCGGTGCCTTTTCAGGCATGGGCTTCCCAGCTTGAGCAGTTTGTTTTTAGTATTTAACTCCCTCCACACTCATCTCAACGCGGGCGGGATATGTTGAGAATAGAACGTCGACATTTTTGGGTGCTACATGCAGGCAGCGCGTGTGAGCCACTGATCCAGGCGGTGTGGTGCGCGGAGCGGCGTGGCGTGGCTCGGGCGACGGACAGCGCACTCTCGCGCATACAAACTCAAAGGACACTTCTCCTTGGGCCACCGCGTTGTACACATGTCGGTTTCTTACTAATAAATTCAGTTTGTACCAGCAAGTTATACAGTCCACTTATTTCTCATCACCATCTCCGAGACCTTGACCACTGAACAAAACAGTTTTTGGTTCCTCAGCAAATGTTATGTTAGGTACATACACTGCAGTTTATTAATTATAAAAAACAGTGCTAGCCTAGTCGTGTGACCATAGGATTGAGTCCCGGATTGGCCATACAGGCGAATTTACGGCCGGTGCGATGGAGTTTCACGCCCATTCTTCTCCATAGAGATCTACGCTTTGGAATGGGCAACTACAGTACTTTCACAAGTTATTATGTCTTGTGACTGGGACTGTAGCTTCATTTTTATTGTTGGCTTTGCTCGTGTATTCAAAAGTTCCTGTTGTCAGTAACACTACTTGAAATAAGTGACGTAGTTTTTTGGCTACACGTTAAAGAAAGATTACTTATAAATATTTTACTATAGTTCATATGTTGAAATTATATTCACTGCTCCATCATATCGAAACTATAGACTCGACTGTTACTTTACCTACTTACCTATGTATATTTGTTTTAATTGCCAGTTTGCTTTGCATATAACTGAAATGAGCTGAGTAGATAAGCTAGATATTGCAAAGTGACAGACTGATAATGTTTAAATGTGTGTTATAAACATATGTTAATAATTAACACACTGCTCTAATAGCACTGCACTGATTGGGAGAAAGTAAAGAATGCAAAGTTGCAATAACATTTAGAAACCGGTTTTATATTAAAAAATGGGCAAATAATTTGATATTTAGTTAGATGAATATTTTACGCAATTCACAAATAAATTTATTTAAAAAGGAGCATAGCTTGGTGGCATAACCGTCGGACTGCCAAGAAAGTCACGAGTTCGAATCCACGGATCCACCTCTGATTTTTCGGATTCATGTGCGTCTTGTATAATTATCACTACACTAGCTTCGGAGATGGCAAACATTTTGAGGCAGAGGTATGTTTACCCAAGTTAGTCGGAGAATTAAATTTTCATTTCATGCTTTTTAAACTTATATTATTATTTCTTAGCCTTGAGTGTCCCACTCCTGGGCACAGGCCTCACCCCAATCCTGCCACTTTCCTCAGTGTTGCGCCTCTTCTCTCTAATTAATGGGTATCATTTAAGCTATCACCAATTTAATTAGTTTTGTGTTTCTTAAATAATAGGGTTTGTCCTCAAAATAGTAGATCTGTCACCAAAATGTAGTCACCAAACAATGCAAAATCAGTTCCATAATAAATCACCTAAAATCCTGAGATATAAGGTCTAGTACCAAATAAATGTTTTTGTATGTATTATAATAGGTGTGTCCTAATAAGTATTTAAGCAAACTAATTTAAAGAGATCACCAATAAATCATATTATGTTACTAGAAAAACTAAGGCGTTGTCGACGTAGCCCCGCTACGCGGAGCTCCTATTTCTGTCTGCAGGGTTTACAGTAACCTAACACGAAGGGGATGTCGGGGTCTTAGTTCGCTCGCTCCGCTCGCTCACTAGACCCCGCCGTGACAGATCTACCATTCCGAGCACAAAGCTATTATTTAAGTAATAAAACTATTATTATAAGAACGAAGTTTATATTCATCTAATGCACTACAATTTTATTGGTAATCCATCTCTTATTTTACACATGTATCAACATTTATTTGATAATTCATACCTGGGAACACTTTTTGTTTATCTGAGAACGAAAATATTTCGTGGCGATAGATCTATTTACTAGGTGATACAACTTTGATGACAAATATAAATTTTGGTGACAAGAAATATAGTTCCCTAATGAAAATATGGAAAGTTATAAATTTAAAAACAACCCGAGCTTTTAGGGGGTGTAGCAGCAGAAACAAAACCAATTTTATTAAAATCGGTTCATCCTTTCAGGAGCTACGACACCACGGACAGATACACACGTCAAAGTTATAGCACCCTTCTTTTTTGGTCGAGGGTTAATAAATTAAATAATTCTCTTGAATCTACTGAGTCACGCAGTTAGTAAGACTGTTTTCTTGGAAATGTTTGTCTGACGAATTGTTTGTAGCGTCGTTTACCGACTAGTTTAATATCTCTGGCATGAAACGATTTGTCAAAGGGGAGCGAAATATTGGCTTCTTAGAAAAACTACGTCATTTATTACTAACCAAAAACTATGGAAGGGAATGTGTCATTACTTTTAGTGTTCTGCTGCCTACAGCCTTCTTGGTAGGAAATAATTTAGTTTGTTGAATGGTAGTGTAGTAATACAGACTACCATTCAACAAACTAAAAATTGTACAAATGCGAACTTAATGCCTTATACACACTGTGTATAAGGCATTAAGCGAAAAGTTTTATAAATTATTTACCTTCGTCCGCGTGAAATTATATGTTATTAAGAGCAGCGTTGGCCCAGTGGGGGCAGCCCCGACCTACGAGCAGTAAGCCGTGGGTTCGAACCCAGGCAGGCCCAGTTTTTGTGTAATTTATTTCATCACCACTGCCCTCGAAAACGGTGAAGGAAAACATCATGAGGAAACCGGCATGTCCTAGAACTAAAAATTCGAAGACATTTGACATCTACCAACCCGCACTGGGCTCGCGTGGTGGATTACATCCCACTCCCTCTCATAGAGAGGAAGCCTGTGTCCCAGCCTGAGGCCCTGTTTCCAGTGGGAACATTATAGGCCGATGATGATGGTGGTGATGATGCGTGAAATTCTAAAAATATGGGTTCCCTATATCGGATTATGTTAACAATTCCAAGAGTAATTTTTTTTATAAAAAATGTTATGTTTGTTATGTCATTTTGAAATTAAAAACAGACACTTCAATTATGTTTATTATTACAGATAAGCGAAACTAAAGGCAAATCTACAGGCATTCTAAGTCTGACAAATTAGATTGTGGGCAATATATCGATAATCCCAATCGCTTCAGAAGTTTTGATGCAGGTGCACTGAGGTTGTTGAGAGTTTGGACCGTTTTCCGCAATTTATTTTAGTTTCATTCGTTTAAAGATTTCGTTCGTATTCAGTATAACTTTACTTTGGATCCAATTATTTCATATTCCGTATTATAGAGGAGGGCTCTGCATGGTGTCGGACGTAAAGAATAGCACCATCCCATATCTTCCCGTGGGTATCGTAAGAGGCGACTAAGGGACTTGCCAGAGAATGGGCAGCAGCGTTCTCTGTGCTTTTGTAACAACCGTACTGCGATCGCCAACCCGCCTGCCAAGCGTGGCGATTAGACACTTGGGGGAGGCCTATGTCCAGCAGTGGACGTCTTTTGGGCCGAAATGATGATGAATGATGATTTTAGAGGCGGGAAGGGATACCAACACTAAAACTGATAAGTACATCATTCTGAAACCCATTACATGAAAATTTTTCATTAGTACTTACCTAATTATGGGGAGCTCGTGGCTAAATAATAACAGCCACAAGGGTCGATCTTTAAAGTCAAGCCGTGCTTGCCGAGGTTGGTCCGTGGATGGGTGACAATAATTACATACCGGGATTCCTCCGTGCATCGAAAAGCATGTTAAGCCGTTGGTCCCGGCAGTCATATATAGATCTTCGTTACGAGTAGTCAGAAGCGAAAATGAACCCACTGCTGGGACACAGGCCTCCTCTCTATGACAGGGATTAGGCTGTAATCCACCACGCGGGCCCAGTGCGGCTTGGTAGATGTCACATGTCTTCGATTTTTTTAGTTCTAGAACCAGCGGCAACAGAAATACATAATCTGTACATAATTCAAACTGGCTAACTATCACGGTTCATGAGATACAGCCTGGTGTCAGACGGACGGACTCCGCAATAGGGTCCCGTATGACCTTTGGGTACAGAACCCTGAAAAAAGGCGTGCAAAAGTGTTTTTAGGAACCAATTTTTAAAGTCAACATGGTTTATCATTTATTACTGTTAGATCATAAGTATTGTGCCAGTATTTTATAAGTTTTATAACAAATCATACTCTTCTTTATTAAATTCAACATACTCTTATTTATTTGGTACACCAACAGCAATACATACTATGAATTAGAGCAAACAATAAAATTTAGAGGTACCTA
The DNA here is from genome assembly GCA_949152445.1 of Cerastis rubricosa. Classification (NCBI taxonomy): domain Eukaryota; kingdom Metazoa; phylum Arthropoda; class Insecta; order Lepidoptera; family Noctuidae; genus Cerastis; species Cerastis rubricosa. The sequence continues at coordinate 12,181,305 of OX424547.1, forward strand.
CGCAGCGTTCACCGTAGTGACAACAACATAAAATTCTAGAATATTAATAATAAATCATACAATTAGAATATAAGATAAATTTTACTTAAAACTAAAAAGGTGATATGAATTATGATGATATAAGTATATTAGATGTAATATCTAAAGATTTGTAATTACAATTTTCGTTAACTAGTAGCACAGTATATCCAATACATACCTACATACTATTAATTACGTAATTATATAATAACAATTTACTAACATCTTGTTAGATAAATACTCTACATACTCAAACATCACAATGAACTGTTCGTTAAAATTCTAGGTCATAAGTTTTCGACGTCGACATTGAAATACCAAAAAAGGGAACGGTTTAATACTTTATTAATTTAAGAATGACCTCGGTTTTAAATAAGAATTTAAAATAGGATATTTGACGGCACGGTTGGTGCAGTAGCTGTGCGATTGGCTGCTGCGCTGCGTGTGGCGGGTTCGAATCCCGCACAGAACAAATATCAGGTTGTTCGGGGTCTGGCTGTTTGTGTACGTAAGTTTAAATCTTTGTAAACGCAGCCACGATACAATATATTTTCCTAAAGTGGGGCAACGTTTTTAAAAACAAAACAAAAATAAAAGATCGGTTTTTCAAAACGTATTTTTTATAATTCCATGAAAACATTCTAGCGTCTTGATGCTTCCGAAGAATACTCATCTACGCTTACTGGAAAATAATTGCATAGCGTGACGCAAAACGAACTTTTTATTCAGTTACTAAAGTTTAACAGAACATATTTATATGTTCTGTTAAACTTTTAACTTTTGGTAAGATACAAGTAGGCAACTGCAAGCACACGTTTGTGAAAAAGGGCATCGACCCGTCACACATCCAGAGAATAGAAGAAGAGAGGAGTTTCTTACAAAATTTTAAAACTCCATAGTGTGTTCCTATTGTGTAACGAAAGCAGTTACGAACGATACATGTTACCATGTTTCAAATATAATTGTCAATTTTGGAATGAAAAGCAGATGGTAGGTATACTTCTCGGAAAAACAGAACTCCCCTACGTGTCGTAAAAGGCTACTAAGAGATTAGAGAATAAATAAAAGGCTGACGCGGCGTGCTTAAGGGTCAACAATACGGCTAGCCCACAAGTCAAGCAGACTTTTCAGAAACTGTTACATAATGAAGAATTGTTGGTTATAAGGTAAAGCCAAGCTTGTTTGAAAGTAAACATCAAAAGCAGAAAGAAATTCACTTCTTCGAAAGCCAGAACCTATCTTAAAACTTCACTCCATGAAAATATAAAAAAGTAAATAAAAGTAAAATGCATACAAAAAATATAAACCTTATCTCTTAAATTGTATCTTAAGATAAAAGCTTAATAATATGAATATATTCCTCACATAGAGATGGCTCAGTACATATTGGTATATCTATTCCATAAATACATCGTTGATATGACACGATTCTAAGTACCAACCACATTATTGGAACTGCCAAAGTACATATACACGGGCGTTTATTTACAAAATGCAGCCGCTTTCAAGGAATTTGCGGAAGTTTTGCTAAACACCTAGACAATGGCGAATGTTCTAGACTTTAGTTAGGTAAACACCTTATAGTGTCACTCACAGTGCGTCCTTCGAGGGAATAAGTTTTGTAGATAGCGTATAAAATGGCCTCCAGAAATGTTTTTGGTAAGTTTTTGTTTGTACGTGAATTTTATTTACTTAAGGTACTAGTATATGTCCAACTTATTTACCAGGAAAATATGATTAAAAACCAACATATATTCAGTATTGCGCCACACAGTATACAAGTATAAAACAAAAATAGATAGAGTTACATTGTTTTAAAACGTTGCCTAAGCTAGGTATTTCAGTTTTTGTAGAATAAGAATAGTATTTTTTTTCGTATTTTTTTAATACTGCCTAAATACCAAGTAGTATTAAGGCAGTATATTTGTTTTTTTAGCCACTATTTTAAATTAATTATTGAAAGTATAATTATAAACATAAAGAAGAACAAGAACTTAATGAAATTATATTTTACACATGGCATTCCGTTTAAAAACTGAAAGCAGCAAGCTCATAATTAATTTTGTGCAATTAATTGCAACCACGTTTCCAGCAGATTGTTAAAAGTTTGTAAATCTCTCACCATACAGTGGCAGATTGCCAAGACTTTGCAGGCTGTGTAGCAGCTGGTTTTTCTTCCAAATAAAAGCAATGAAAGGTTTAAGCTCTAGCTTATAACTACCACAGCTTTTTTGCCCCTTGAAAAAATTTGAAGTGGCTATCAGCTGAACAAAATCCATTTCAAGTATTAAGAAAATCTTCTCATTTTAAAATACATAACGTGTCGCCTCAATTCCCTGCAGGGTCGGGCAGAAATATTAATGTAGTAATACTCTCTCTCTGGTTCTGTATGGTGTCGGACGTAAAGAATAGCACCATCCCATATCTTCCCGTGAGTGTCGTAAGAGGCGACTAAGGGACTTGCCAGAGAATGGGCAGTAGCGTTCTCTGTGCTTTAGTAAAAACCGTACTGCGATCGCCAACCCGCCTGCCAAGCGTGGCGATTATGGCAAAACCCCCTTATGTCAATGTGGCGTTGGGGGAGGCCCATGTCCAGCAGTGGACGTCTTTCGGCTGAAATGATGATGATGATGATGACTCTCTAATATATCTCCAGTTATACGTCCTACGTTGTGGTCGCCCCCAACCCGCCTATTGCCATCAAACTGGCACAAATTCAGGACCCAGACTTTTAGTTTCATTAGTATTTAATCCACCACACGGAAGATGTCCAGTCATCCACATTCCACTGCTGGGATAAAGAGGAGACCTGTTTATAAAGGTCATAGTCTGATAATGTATGCTATGTTATTCCACATTATATCCACATTCTAATTCATCTTGTATTTCCAGTCATCTGCCTGTTTTGCTCTATCATATTTATGACAGAAGCCCATGGACCGCCTAAGGAGCGAGACAACGAGGACATCGCAATGGGGCGGAAGGTAAAAAGAGTAATTTTCTCAAAATTTCACTAGCACCTTTACCTTATCCTTTGTTTTATTAGATTGAAGCCTGGGATTCATAAAACCTGTTCTTTACAGGCGCCTTTATTAATCATTTTAATACCAAGGCTCCTAAATATTTTAGCTACGTAGACTAATCTTGCAAGGCTTCGCAATCTGGTTTAATAAAATAAAACAGACTCAGATTCACTAAAACTCTAGTTTTGTGAAAAGTAACATGATGTTAAATATATTAAAATGCAAAAGAAAAAAGCTTTTCTCAATGTGAGTTTATGGGTCATCGACGTTGACGCATAATCGATTACTTCCAATTTAGTACATGACTGCAGACCCCCAAGCCTAAAATTGTTCGTCAGTTACCAACAAAAAATCTGCTTTTTCATACAAAATTGCAACACCTACATCAAAATGTATGAAATAAACGACTATTATTTCGAAATTAATAAAAATCAAACAAATACACCATGTATAAAATAAAAGCCTCGGCTAACTCGTAGAAAGATAAAATTATGCTCAATGGCTCATCATTAAAATGTGACAAGGATTGGGACCTGTTGTTTTCTATTTCAATTATTACGTAACTGGAAATAGTCCTACAAGAGTGATACAAGGTGTTGTTTTGCGTCCTCGTCAAATTCAAGGAGGTAACTTTGCTAGTGGTTCTCGACCCGAGTCATAAAATGGGTAGGTTTTTTTTTTTTTTCTTACTAACGTTAATCGGTAAGTGTGAACCATCCGTGTTTTAAACGTAGCCTGTCTGATTCTTGCGCTATTACCGCGCTTTCACACATACAAACAATCTCAAACGTTTATTCGATAATTTCTAATTCCGTACACCACGTTAAGGGGGTTATTCTGATAAACTGAGAAACTTAAACAACCAAAATAATCAGCGTTTATTAATAATTAACTAGGTACCGTAATTTAAATTGATTATCTATGTATTTTATGACAACCTCCTGAATTTTGACGAGGATGCAAAACAACACCTAGTATAAAGACTCAGATGCTGACCAAGTACTAGTGTGTGCTAAATACATTGCCCCGAAATTACATGACATAATGTACTAAACTAAACTAACATAAGTTCTGCACCAACAAGAGCATGTGTTCGTAAGCGGCCATTCTGTAGAAACTAGTGCAAGTGGTCCCGCCACAGCGTTGTTCCAGTTTAGTAGTTTGCCATGGTACCAAGTGATCACCATGTTAGGAGATTGTTTAATGATCGTTCTATGGCTTTAGTTAGCTTACTCGCCTTCGGTACATTTATAGTGAAGATATAGGGGATGGGCAAATTAAAATGTTCTGTTTGTGTATTTTGCGTGGGCCAAATAGTAAAATGTATCATTTCACTCCGTTTAGGATTACTTTCCGTTTTAATTTTACGAATCATTAGTAAGCCATTCAGGAGGAGCTAAATAATAACACCCGCACGTTCCGATCTTCAAGGTTAAGCCGTGCTAACCAAGGTCGGTCCGGGTATGGGTCACCATAATTACATACCAAGTTTCCTCCGTGCCTCGGAAAGCACGTTAAGCCATTGGTCCCGGCTGTCATTTGTAGATCTTTGACGGTCGTAACCAGTAGTCAGAAGCCAAAAGTCGTAAATCCATTCTTACCAAGGGGTTTCAGTTTACTCAGTTACTGGTTTGTGGAGGTTGTACGAGAAATCTATACAAAGCGAATACAAGTTGTACTGGAAATGTATGGTTTGATGTGTTCTTGGGAGATCATTCAAGTTATATAGTTGTTGTTCTGGTCACAGATGGGAGCCAAATGGTGCAGCATGGCGAAGGTGTGTAACCATGACCGCGTGCCGATCTGCGGGCTCAGCCACGCTGGTGATATAATGGGCTTCAGGGACCTCTGCGATATGTTTGACTTCAACTGTATTCGGAGGAGGAGTAAGTATCACGTGTATTGTTTATCATAGTATTTAAGTCACAAATTCCAGCTCTTTTAGCTTAGGTGGACAAATATCCAATACTAAGGAGGAGCTTGAGGCTGAATAATAACAGCCGCTGGGGTCGATCTTCAGGGTAAGGAGTTCTTGCCTAGGTTGGTCTGTGGAATGGTCAGGTTTACATACTGAGTTTCCTTCGTGCCTCGGAAATCACGTTAAGCTGTTAGTCCCCGCTGTTATTTGTAAATCTTTGACAGTCGTTATGGGTAGTCAGTGCCCCAAAATCTTACAAGCAGTCTTACCAAGAGGTATCGTATTACCCAGTACTAACTCGGTTGTGGAGGTCAGATAGACAGTCGCTCCATATAAAATACTGGTATTCAGTTGCATCCAGTTGACCGCAAGCTTACCCCAACATTGTTGGGAAAAGGGTAGGCAGATGATGGCCAATTTTTCCCAAATACTTGGGGTAGGATTCCAATCTAACTGGATGCTGCTGATCTATTCATCTTCGTGCCAGTATGATATGTCTTTTATCTACTTAATGTCACCTGTCAACAAGCAATAGTGACTGGACAGAATCTGACTGCATTCGCTTTGAAGAAAGCCTCATCTATCGCTTTGTTGGAGTGGCCACTTTTAGCAATAACATAAAAATCTACAGTGTTAAGTTAAACGAGAATCATACTCAAAGAGGCTGTATTATGTACGTTTATTAAGTAGGTAGATAAATAGCATAGCACCAGGTGGCTACCATGATGTCTTAAAGCAGTATTGTTTTAATAATATTTCAGGGTGGGAAAAAGATGGCGCTAGACGCCCTCTGTAGCTCCGTCTCTTTCCCAATGGAACAACATAAAACATTACTGCTTAAAGAGTAACCCTCCTGTACACCTTTAAGGTGCAGAGGCGTACATTACACCCACATAGAAATTAGCTTGAGGCACTAATCTGAACTTCTGAGAATTTTCTGATGAGCAATCTCAACATAATTTTGTTCTACCCACGCTCTTTGAGTAACGAAGCAATCCTGCATTATCATTAAGAGCATTTACGCCTTACGGCATTTAATAGAAACTTTCAAGTCCTTAGTTTCCGAAATCACTGAACCTTTTTAATGAAACTTCATACGCAAAAACATTTTCGAAATGTCTTTAAAAAAAAAGATAATTGGCAATTTCTGTTTCTATAGATAATTTATTATCGATCTAATTTAGCAGTAACAATACTAAAAAATATATATTATTTAGACCTGTGTATCTTGCTTATGCGTATGAAATTTCATCGAAATCGGTTCAGTAATTTCGGAAAACAAGGACTTGAAAGCTTGTATGAAATGCCATAAGGTGTAAACGCTCTTAACATTACTGCCATAAAATATTCTATTTTAATAATATTCTGTTTTAACAATATTCTATTTTAATAATATTATATTTTAACAATATTCTATTTTAATAATATTATATTTTAACAATATTCTATTTTAATAATATTATGTTTTAACAATATTCTATTTTAATAATATTATATTTTATTTTAATAATATTCTTTTGCCTCGTTGGTCTAGTGGACTCTCGCTTGCGACCTCATGGTCCTGAATTCGATTCCCTGGTCGGGCAAAGTGTTATGAGGTTAATGGCAATAACCTAGCCCCCTATTACATTGGACCAAAACATAACTGATGGAATTTGGGTGTACTGATGGGTACACCTGTGCATAGCCCTTCGGGGATTATATATGTGATGTTGTGATGATGATTATATTCAACCCACATCTAACATCTGCATCATCTGCCTAGCCTTTTCCCAAACTATCTTGGGATCGGCTTCCAGTCTAACCGGATGCACCAGTATTTTACATGAAGCGACTGCCTATCTGACCTCCACAACCCAGTAACTGGGGAATACGATACCCCTTGGTAAGACTGGATGTCAATTGTCAGTCTTTCAGCTTCTGACTACTTGTAACGACTGTCAAAGATCTACAAATGACAGCAGGGACCAACAGCTTAACGTGCTTTCCAAGGCACGGAGGAAACTCGGGATGTAATTATGGTCACCGATCCACGGACCAACATCGGCAAGCACGGCCTAACCTTAAAGATCGACCCGTGCAGCTGTTATTATTTAGCCACGAGCTCCTCTCATATTCAACCCACATACATGTTCGAATATTTGTCGAAATTTACAACTATCGCAGCCTCGGATGGGTTGAACGATGGTTATGTTTCGCTTGCCGAGTTTGATCCCTGAATTTCGGACGCGTATTGCCAAACTGTATTTTACCACAGACATGGGTTGCTCTGTACTCGCAGGTAGTTTGCTTTAATGAATGAAGAGCATAGTACATACTGGCACAGACAATGTCTGTGTTGAAAGACACAGACATTGTCTGACAAAACTAACGCAAAGGGGATGTCAGGGTTTTAGTTCGCTCGCTCCGCTCGCTCACTAGACCTACCAAGGACTAACCTGTCCAAGTCGGGGTGCCCAATGTCCCGAGCTCGCTTCGCTCGCTGTTGCATCCTAAGTTCTCCTTAATGTGTTTCACTACACTACCAAATCCTTTGCTCTGCACTCGTACGTAGTTTGCTTTGAAAATGACGAGCATAATGTACACTAATACAGAGAATGTTTGTGTTGAAATACATTTGGCTCTTTAGGGTAACGAGCACTAAGCGGTTCAGCACAGACTATGGATGTCTGTGGTAACATACAGTTTGGCATTACGCATCCCGGCGCATTCATAACATATCGTGCCCTTCGTGCCTCAAAAAGCCCGGTATGGTGATTCAAAGATCTTTGACGGTCGTTACAGTACAGGTAGTCCGAAGTCCGAAAGTATGACAACCAGACTCACCAATGTGAGTCGTGTTACACAGTAATTGGACTGTCGAGGTCATATTAGCAGTCGCCCCATAAAAATATACTCATTGTGCATCTTTTGTAGCAGCTGCTGCAGCTGAATACCAGTATTTTACGTGAAGCGACTGTCTATTTGAGATGGAGTATACAGTCGCTCCACTTAAAATACTGGTGTTTCAAGTAAAACCTCCCCATCCTATTTAGTACTCGGTACAATGCCGCTTGGTAAGTCTGGTTGACATACATTCTCATTTATCTACAATATGATGTATAGGTAATTATCATTTGGTAGCATCAGCTGTCGATTCAAGCGTGAAGTGCAGACGTAGATAGATCGATTGTCAGCCATGTTGATTGACGCTCGATTAGCTATGAGAACGATGCATTCAAAGTTGTATGTGTGTGAGTGTGAGCTCTGAAAATGCAACCTTACGTGCTTTCTTTAGGGTATAAATAAAGCAAAGTTTGTAGGATACGTTAATTGTCGAATTCTATTCAATGTTCAAGTAGCTGAGCATAAAGTCTTAGATTTGATTCCCAAGACGGGCAATGTGTATTGGGTTTTTCCATCAGGAATTTCTCAGTAGCAGCCACGGAGTCTGGTTTTATACCCGGTTGATGGATATAGGCTCGCCCCATATTTCTTGGGACTTAACATAACTGGCAAAATGTGGGCGTAATAATGGTACCTATACCTCTGCGTAACCATTCGGGAATTCCAGGCGTGATGTTATGTTGTGTTAAAAAATCGTGAAGTTTTGTTTTTTTTTTTTTTTAAATTATATTCTTTGATTACCAGACTACATCAGCATTTTAGTAGCTTATATGAATACAATGTTTCCGAAAGCTTACAACCCCAATCTCTTCAAAGTTAGAGTGAACAGGCTTCTTCTGGGTAAGCTCGTACCATCGTCGACTTTGCCTCTGTCATCTCTGACCTAGACTATAGTCAAGAGAAAAACAAACACACTTAAAAAAAATAGTGCGAGTCGGACTCGCGCACGATGGGTTCCGTACCATTATTTATAAAAACGAGCAAAAAAATCACTTTGTTACATGGGAACCCCTCTTAAATTAACAAATTAAAAACCCACTTTATTGTCAAAGATTTAATACTACCTACTTTGTGAAATCTGTTACATGTACTACAATCTGTTTTTTAATTAAAAAAACCCACTTGATTGTCAAAGATTTAATACTACCTACTTTATGAAATCTGTTACATGTACTACAATCTGTTTTTATGTAAATAAAGAAGATATATATATATATAAATATTTATTATATTCTGATTTTAGTATTTGTTGTTATAGCGGCAATAGAAATACATAATCTGTAAAAATTTACTGGCTTACTATCACTGTTCTAGAGATACAGCCTGGTGACAGACGGAGGGACGGACGGACGGACAGCGAAGTCTCAGTAATAGGAACTTTTTTGATGCTATATTTCGTAGTTTGGTAGTTTAGTTAGTTAGATTATAAGTTAGTTTTAGTTTATTTTATTGTTATTATTTAACGAACGCTTAACCAGAGGTTTACCCAATAGTACAACCACATTTAACCAGCTACGTTTAAGTCCCATGTTATAGGGGGCGAGCTTATTGCCATCAACGGAGCACAAATGGATCTTTGAATCACCAGACTCCGTGGTTACAACTGAGAAGTTTCTGATCGAAAAAACCCAATAACAATTTGCGCGACCCGGGAATCAAACCCGTGAGCTCGGGCTTAGCAGTCGCGATTGCAACCACAAGACCAACTAGACAGTCAAATGAAATAAAATATCTAAATGGTGGCAGCCCCGACTTACAAGCAGTAAGCCGTGGGTACGAACCCAGACAGGCGCATTACTTTGTGTAATTTATTTCATCACCGCTGCTCTCAAAAACGGGGAAGGAAAACATCGTGAGGAAACCGGCATGTCCTAGAACAAAAAAATCGAAGATTTGTGACATCTACCAACCCGCACTGGGCCCGCGTGGTGGATAACAGCCCACGCACTCTCATAGAGAGGAGGCCCGTATTCCAGCAGTGGGAACAATATTGGCTGATAATGATGATGTGTTATACAGAAGATCTACGAAATAGGTAACAGTCAGACCAAAATAAGCGGCTATTTATAAACTCCTGATCGGATTAATTAATTTCAGATTACAAGCAGACTGCGTGTCCTGAGGACCGTTCTCTTCTCGCCGTGTCCCGACGACCTACCAACAGCTACTTTGATGACTGATTACAAATCTTAATTAAAACCTATTCCATTTTGAATATTCCAATTTATTCCATTCTATATTTAGACGATTCATTCATTAAATAAATGTGTATTACAATTGTATTGCGCGTTTCATTCTTAATGTCAGATTAATGAATAAAAGAAGAGGTTTTGTATTATTTGGCGAAGATTGTAAGAGTAACTTTGATGGCTTATTTCTCGGAAACGAAAGCTTTATGCACAGTCGCTAATCTATATATCTATATTTATAAACATGAATCCCTATTTCCCTTGGCCATAACTTGATATGTTCTCCAATCATTGGTAATAAACTTAAAAACGTTAGCTTTCATGTTTTTATGATAAACATTTAAATATTTTTTATTTAATTAAAATTTAAAAAAAAACAGCGAAATATCAAAAATTGGCGTGGCAGCCTCCAGGCTAAGAAGTGGAACGAGCTTAGCACTTTAATTAAATAAGTCGCTTACTTATACAAAGAACATCATAAAATAGGCCCTCCTAACCTTTGTCCACCTTTGCCCTATTCCAGTAAAGAAATGCCAAAACAAAATTATTTGAGATTACTTTAATGAGTTCTATTCCGAAAAACAACTCAATGTTGTTCGAATAAGAAACGTTAAGCCGTTGGTCCCGGATGTCATTTGTAGATCTTTGACAGTCGTTACGAGTAGTCAGAAGCTAAAAGTCTGACATCCAGTCTTACCAAGGGGTATCGTATTACCCAGTTAACGGGTTGTGAAGGTCAGATAGGCAGTCGCTTCATGTAAAATACTGGTACTCAGCTGCCTCCGGTTAGACTGGAAGCCGACCCCAAGATAGTTTGGGAAAAGGCTAGGCTGATGATGATGATGATGATGATGTTGTTCGAATAAGAAAACCAAAGCCAAAACACATAATAAAACAGAATATCAGATTCATTTTGTGTTACAAAATAGTAGTTTCAAAAGTTCATCATCTGCCTGCATTTTCCCAATTTATTATGTTTGAGTTGGCTATCAGTCTAACCCGGTACAGCGAGTCCAGTATTTTACATGGAACTAGTTCAGATCTGATCTCCAGAACCCAGTTCATAATCATCTTTCTAGCCTTTTCCCAAAGTATCTTGGGGTTGGCTTCCAGTCTAACCGGTTGCAGCGATTGCCTATCTGAACTCCACAACCCAGGAACTGGGTAATATGATACCCCTTGGTAAGACTGGATGTCAGACTTTTTGGCATCTGACTACTCGTAACGACTGTCAAAGATCTACAAATGACAGCCGGGACCAACGGCTTAACGTGCTTTCCGAGGCATGAGGAAACCCGGTAGGTATGTAATTATGGTCACCCATCCACGGACCAACTTCGGCAAGCTGGGTTTAACCTTAAAGATCGACCCGTGCGGCTGTTATTATTTAGCCACGAGCTCGTCCAGAACCCAGTTAGTACTAGATTATACGATACTCATTGGTAAGGGTTTACGACTGTCAAAGATCTACAAATGAAAGCCGGGACCAACGGCTTAGCTTACTCACCGAGCCATGGAGGAAACTCAATATGTAATGGATTGTCACCCATCCACGAAACGACCTTGGTGACAGCTTCATGACCTTGAAGATCGATCCTTATGACTGTTATTATTAAGCAACGAGCTAAAACGATGAAACATTTGATGAAGGGATCTCTCCCTCTTTCACTGAAACGAAAGCTCATGGGCATGTGCATTCTCCCCACCCTCACCTATGGAGTACAAACATGGTCGCTTACAAACCGTCAGAAGTTCACACTTGGAGTGTGCCAACGAGCTATGGAGCGAAGTATACTGGGTGTCAAACTTACGGACCGCATCAGAAACTCCATACTTCGCTCCAAAACCCAAATATCGGATGCTGGCTTTACAGCTGCTAGATTGAAGTGGAACTGGGCTGGTCACATCTGCCGCATGTCGAAGGTGCAATGGGCAAAAATAACTACTCAATGGATTCCAGAGAGCAAGAAACGACAATGCGGCAGGCCCAGAAGGAGATGGCGGGTTGAGTTGGACTCGTTCTCTAAGGATTGGCCTACAATCGCACTAGATCACGAAAAGTGGAAGGAGGGAAGGGAGGCCTTTGCCCTGCAGTAGGACAACATAGGCTTATAAAAAAAAAAACGAGCTAAAAGTTAAATACCAAAATACCTTACAAAGTTACCTATGTCATCATCTCATCATCTGCCTAGCCTTTTCCCAAACTATCTTGGGGTCGGCTTCCAGTCTAACCGGATGCAGCTGAGTACCAGTATTTTACATGAAGCGACTGCCTATCTGACCTCCACAACCCAGTAACTGGGTAATATGATACCCCTTGGTAAGACTGGACGTCAGACTTTTGGCTTCTGACTACTCGTAACGACTGTCAAAGATCTACAAATGACAGCCGGGACCAACAGCTGAACGTGTTTTACGAGGCATGGAGGAAACTCAGTATGTAATTATGGTCACCCATCCACGGACCAACCTCAGCAAGCATGGCTTAACCTTAAAGATCAACCCGTGTGGCTGTTAATTTTTAGCGACGAGGTCCACGATAAAGGCAGGAGAATGATGAAAATAAACTGGATACTCCGAAGATCGACCCTCTTTCTAGCTCAAGGGATAGACTACCTTACTACTACGACTTTCCCTCTATTTTAACTATCCCAACTTCTACATTGTTATTTTGGTTTGTGATAAACTGTATTCCGAACTTTCCAATAAACCATTATTAGTTCGTGACTTCGTAACTTATGTTTATAATTTCCAAGAAATACTGCTAAGGTTTACCCTGAATACGCAAACATCCTGTGGCTATCCTCAGTTTTTGATCAACAACTTACTGGTCTCCTGTTGCATGTTGTAGATAGACGTTGCGTAACAAAAGATCAGTGTTTATTAATTTTAGCAGTAATGTTTAAAATTAAAAGTGTTTTGTTGTTCATTTTGCAAACAATACTGTTGAGTGATTCTCATATTATGACTGATAGATCTCATCTGGTAAGCTGAGTTTCATTGAAGTTAACGTCCTAATAGTTCTAATTATGTAAGAAGTTTTTACTCAAAATATAAATTTTGGCACGTCCATTCTTTTCTTTTCTTTCATATACGTGTACCAGAAAGGTACATCCAACATACAATTATTTTTAACGTTGTGCCACACCAGGAATTTCTCCTGTATCGTGGGTGAGTTTACAAACATTTAAACTCATATACACAAACAGCCAGACCCGGAACAATGATCTGTAGGCCTATTTAGGTGAATCATATATATTTAAGATGAACAACTTTATCCATTAGATCAACTTATTACATTACTTATGTTACATATTATATGTTTTGTGGTTTTCAGTCTGAACTAAAGAAGATATGCGAACACGCTTACTCTTGCTTTCACGACACGGTCATTGTCTGCGGCAAGTCCGTAAATGAAGCGAGGACTTTCATGGACCTGTGTGATTTGTACGAGTATTCCTGTGAATACACTATGGGTGAGACATTTTTTTATTCTAATGTTTGTAAAAAGACCCTTAACGAAGTTAAAGGAACTTGTTCTCCCCGTCATTCCGTCCGATATTTTTGACGTGACAACGTCTCTAATAAATCGATGAACGCCAGCTGCACGCACGAAAAATGATGAATCATTGTAACGTTATGATCGGAGCGAGAGCGCTGCACGAGCGAGCAAAAGGCACGATCGACTTGAGCGTTCGGCTTGCTATTCATACACACAAATACACGCAATAATTTCATCAATGGTTTGTTATGACGTTGTCACGTTAAACTATCGTAAACCAACTTTACAGACAACCAATTTTTTTATGGAGCATACCTGAGAACCTTTTAGTTACTGAGATATTGAACGTCAAAGTTCCAACTTTTTCACAAGTGTTTTTTTTAATCAATTCTTAGATTTTATTTAATTGTACTTTAATTACCTCCATGACCCGTTTAATATTTAATGCATCCATTAGCATCGAGTGCTACACTGAGTTTTACAATAAAACCTGCTTTACTCCCAAAAAAAAAACTCGTTTCCTAGCAACAATTTTTGCATAAGATTACTTAGTTTGATGTACAGAATGCTTGACGGACGGCTTCGTGAAGGTTCTGTTTACACCTTGTATATTGTAAGGTAAGATTATGGGGCAGACTTTTGCCCAGCAATAGCCAATGGGCAAAGTCTCCCCCATAAGCTTCCACTTCATATAATAGCATAAGCTTCCTTCTCTCTGTGTAGTTTTCTTCGGCCAATCTCTCTCAAACGCCTCTAAACCGGCACGCCAATGACAAATATTTCATTGTCAGTTTTCAGGCATGTGAAAGAAGAAGAAGGCGTTTGTCCCAATCCTAAGGAGTTGAAGCCAGGCGTTGGATAATTTGTCTAGTTTTAAGATTAAAAAAAGAATATACAGCGTGTTCCAAAAAAGACATTCATCTTGGGTCATTTTGGGTGATTTTTATGGATGTGGTATAGACCAACCAGCTGCTCCATGAGACCATCGTCCTAATCGCGAAAACAATTCAACTGTCACTTATAGAAAACTTCAATGCCAACTCGCAGATTTTTTTTCGCAATTTGCAAGATTGGCCCATGGAGAATGTTGTTCAGGTTTGTTGTCTACACCACACCCTTAAATGTAACAACACCCTTGTGGTATACACGCTGTATAAACAGTAATGCAATAATACTAAATGTAATATTATACGTAACATCAAAATTACTACAATAAAATATCGACAAAAGAAGTTGATCTAAAAGTAATCTGGTTTTCCCTTTTTCATTTGTGATTTATAAATAAATAATAAAATACGTATTTTTCTTTTGCCATTTCCGTTATTTCATCCACCACGACCGTAAAAGAGTTATAATAAGTTTTATGGACGCAGTAAAATAAAAAAAATATTATAACTTCATTTTTACTTTGAAAATGCACACCTACTACATATCAATAATATGACGTATTACAATGATAGGTGTTTTAGGTAAGTTAAACCTGTCTATACTTAAGCATTATTACTGTCACTTCAAAACATTATAAAAACCACATAGTTTAAAAGAAGAGTAACCAAGGAGTTTCTTGCCCCATTTTTCCAGCGGTAACATCATCATCATCAGCCTATAACGTTTCTACAGCTGGGACACAGGCCTCCTCTCAATGAGAAGGTGTGGGCTTTAAGTAGAGATGTCACATGTCTTCGAATTTTCAGTTCTAGGACATGCCGCATTTCCTTACGATGTTTTCCTTCAGCGTTTTTCAGAGCAGCGGTGATGAAATAAATTATTACGCCTGCCTGGCTTCGAACCTACGACTTACTGTTCATTAGTCGGGGCTGCCACCACTGGGCCACCGCTGCTCTCAAATAACTTTTGCCCCGAACTGCACGCCTATCTTTTGTGGGTACATGAGTGAAGTAAAATTTGTGTTTTATCCTATTGCAAACGAACATAGTAAGCCAACAGTTAGCAAATCTTTAAAAAATGGAAGATATTGAAGGCACAATAAACAGAAACAGTTCTCATTATTTCAGGTATTGTCATATATTTAATATCATCAATAGACGCCCACAGCGAATCGATGAAAGTAAGTAAAGTTAATACCAGTATCATATTTATTGGTTACGTTCTTCTTGTTGTATCCCTTTTATAGTAATCTGAGGTTCCAAGTTAATAAGCTGTCAACGCTGCTCTGTATGGTGTCGGACGTAAAGACTAGCACCATCCCATATCTTCCCGTGGGTGTCGTAAGAGGCGAGTAAGGGACTTGCCAGAGAATGGGCAGCAGCGTTCTCTGTGCTTTTGTAACAACCGTACTGCGATCGCCAACCCGCCTGCCAAGCGTGGCGATTATGGCAAAACCCCTCAAAATGTCAATATCAATGTGGCGATACTTGGGGGAGGCCTATGTCCAGCAGTGGGCGTCTTTTGGGCTGAAATGAATGATGATGAATGAAGCTGTCAACGTAGCTTAGAACAGCCGTCATCACCAGAGTGTACTTACCGGTAGGTACGCACCATTTTTTAAGGTCAAAACTGGCTAGGACCCTCTAAAATAACATCATTATTTAACGCGATTTTGTTCTAACTAGGTCTAATATTAACCAATTATTTATTTATTTATCAAAGCAAGGTTTATACAAATGTTTACTTAAGAACTATGCCCCACAAAACCGTTTTCACGGTTTGTCTGTGGGATAGTTATGGTAATGTTTAATAACTTGTATGTTTAGTGTTTCCTGTAAATATACGGGTTATTCATGAATAAATAAATAAAAATACTATTGGTGTTAGGAACTTCGTCATAAAACACTGTTTAACTGAAAAAAGGGAGGACCAAAATGTATCTCAGTAAAGAAATAAATTTTCTCACAACATTCGTAATTTCATTCGCAAATCGGATAAGATCTTGAAAGCTTGAGTGGTTTACAAATGCTTCTTATTACGGGGAAAATACACTCTGGAATTTGTTTTTCTTATAAAAGCAGTACCTACCTACCCTAAACCCTTTAACTGGCACAACTTCATAATGTGTTGTTTGTGTGGTGGTTGCAAACGAATGTCCTCCCACAGCGGCGCCCTAAGCCTTTATGCCCTGGCTGGAGGCCTTACTCTTAAGGCACCCACAGGATAGTCCGGTTAAGCAGACGACAACCTCGTAGGTTGAACTGCGAGATGCCATACATAAAAAAAAGGTTGCAAACGCGATTGTGAGTATGAGAGCCTGGGTTGGGTTATCGCGTCGGGCAAAGAGTTACTGGGGTTTTACAAGAAGGATTTCTCAGTAGCAACCACGGACTCTAGATTTCTACCCGGTCGTAAAATGTGAGTAGGTATAAATAGATACTCCTCTACCTACCTCTTCGGGAAAAAAACAAAATCACAACTAGAACTGGCAACAGTTTGGTTTAAAACACCGCATTTTTGATAGTAGTAGGTGCATCAATAATTAAATTTTATTAAAAAAAATTGTATTACAACCACAATACTTGCTGCTAGGAGATTATAATAGAATATCATTTATTTGCAAATATGGGTAATACATAAGTAGGTAGTTAGTATACATCAGAGTTCCGCCATATGTCACCATTCGGCATGCAAACATTTTCACTATACAAAATTGTTAAAATTAAAATTCTCATTAAAACATTACATTAAGAGCTCGTGGCTAAATAACAAAAGCCGCTCGGGACGATCTTTAGGTTAAGCCGCACTTGCCTAGGTTGGTCCGTCGATGGGTGACCACCCATTACACACCAAGAACACACCGTTCGTGCCTCGAAAAGCACGTTAAGCCGTTGGTCCTAGCTGTCATTTGTGAATTTTTGACAGTCCTTACTGGTAGTCAGTAAACCAAAAGTTTGACAACCAGTCTTACTAAGAGGTATCGTTTTTGATACCCAGTTCTAACTGGGTTGCGGAAGTTAGATAGGCACTCGCTCCATGTAAAATACTGGTATTCATCAGAATCTGGTTAGACTGGAAGCAGACCCCAACATTGTTGGGAAAAGGTTAGACAGTTGATGAATATCTCTGCCTCCCACAGTCATTTGAGTTTATGAAAATTTGCCCTTATTTAAAATAGGACTTTCAAATCACCCCCCATTTTATCTTATATTGTCAGATTCCACTACAACGGATTCTCGATATTCGTATTTCTCGGTATCAAACGACTATCGAAATATGTAATAAGAGATCTAGTAAATACCTAACGCGTTCCCTATTTACATATTTATTAGAAGACGCCTCTCCATCCGTTATTTCATTCATCTTTTAACACTTACTTCGGGTGTTATCTCAGATACGAGTATATACTCCTATTATGTGTATGATATTCTAAAGTAAAATTAGCTTTCCTTTCGAATCAGACTTTGGTTTAGTGGGTCATTTGTGTAAGCCTTAATAGGAGTTTTGGGAAGAGCAAGATTATTAATTAGGGAATAAGCGCTTAGCTAATCTAATTTTAATGTTGTTTGATCATTAGTTGACAGATTGTTAACATAGGAATAGGCATGACTTTCCTATTTCGATGTCTACATATTTTATTCCTTATGCTTCTTAGTGGCGGTACTTTCTTACAAGCGTATAAGGTTGGCTTGCTCTTATAACTTACTACTCTTCATGATGTGACGTTTCCTGAACAGTCTGCTTGCCTTATGCACTTGCGGTTTAGTCGGCCCTTAGGCACACCACCCTTGCTTCTCAAACCTAGAGCCAATCATTTAAAAAATGGAGAATTTTATGCTATCCACAGATGAATAGAAATACTTGAGTTATTTCTGATAGTTATGCATCAAGGTGCTTTTATCAAAGCTTTAGTGCGCTGTTTTCAACATCTAATTGTGCTATTTTAACTTAGAGACACGATTTTTTACGGCTTATTCCGCTATTTCCGACGACTCATCGCTTTTTATAACAAATTTCAAACAAAAAGTCCTAGAAGTAATAGATTGTTAGAACTCCTGGTGCCCGTGATACAGGATTATCCTTATACAGGCATCTTACATTATAAGACTACATTCTTTAGTTGAGATTCATTTTGTATCTTTCCATATTATAAAACAAAGTCGCTTCCCGCCGTCTTTCCACGAACAAATGTTGATGCGGTTTTGATCAATAGAAAGAATGATTCAAAAAAAGATTTACATGAACAATTTTTACCTGAAAAACACATCATTTCCACGTAAACGAAATCGCGGGCAGCACCTAGTTTTATCTATTTTGATTCGGAGCTAAGATTGTTTTACTAATTTATTTTTTATTTGTATGCGTACCTTCTTAACAGAACGAAGAAGAGTGCAAAGTAGCAGACTTGTGCGTCCACGACAAGGTGCCGATGTGTGCCATAGACTCGTGCGGGGAGATGAGGACCTTCATAGATACGTGCGACATGCATGAGTTCAACTGTGACAGCAAGAAAGGTAAATAAATACATCACCGTATTTGGGGAAGGCCTGTGATTTGTACCACTGAGACGAGGTAAATCATGAAAAGAAAAGGACATCATTCTGGTTTCGAACAAATTGTACCCACAAACTAAAGTGCCACCAACCAGAAAAAAAATACGATTATCTTTTGGAAAATTATCATTTTTATTATTAGTACAACGAGCTGACAGACGCAGTGGCTGAGTGATCGGTTGCAGCGCTGCGTGTCGCGGTTTCGATTCCCGCAAAGAACAAATATTTGTAAGGCCTACATGTAGTTTTTGCGGGTCTGGCTGTATGTGAATTTAAATGTTTTTGACCCACGATACAGGGATAATACTTAATGTGGCCCAAAGTTTCTTTTTTGTAAAAAAAAAGCCGATCCCAATTTATTTTTGAAGTGGCTGCGCTAATAATGCTTTATTTTCTTCATATATTTTCAGATTTCAGGCAGAGGCCAATTCACGAATGTTGGGTAACTTGTAAGAGAGGACGCTCATTCAAGAAACCAGAATACAGAACTGACTGTAATATTAACCCAAAACCCAATGTTAGGTTGTAGTAATTTACTAATAAAATCTTAAATAAAATATACTTTTCATTTTACATTACATTTCATAAATTAAAATTAGTCGACCATCAACGCATTCTGCCGCATTCTGGTGCAGTCAGGGAGGCAACTATGTCAAACAATGCACTATGATAAGCTGAGTTGATTAAAATACTAGAAATCCTAACAATATAAGGCTCATAACTTATTAGTTATGAGCCTTAAGCCTACCAGCATAAGGCTTTCTTAAAAAATAATTAAAAACTTAGTTTGAGTCACAGGGTTAAAATTTAAGTACACACAACGTGACAGGAAATTGCAAAAAAAAAAAACAGAAAATTAATTTAGTGTCACTGACAGGTTTGTATAAAACGAACGAAAATTTTAATTTGCCGGGCTACCCTAGCAATTACGCCCATAAAATCAAAAATCAATTGAATCAAAATTTTAAATCAATTGCGTAGCTGTTTTCTTCAGATCAAACCCTCTAGACTCTAGAAAGCCAAAACAAGATCATATTCTATCATGCAATGATAAAACAGAACGTAAAAAAATATATTGGATTGTCATAGGATATAGAAAACCTTATCCGTGTAGAAATACGACACTCCTAGAAAGCGATTTTCTTTTGTCAGACTCCCCGGTTTTTATTTTCAGGTGTAGATGTTGGTCTTATAGACCCAAAACGATTACGAGCGAATA
This sequence comes from Cerastis rubricosa, assembly GCA_949152445.1. NCBI lineage: Eukaryota > Metazoa > Arthropoda > Insecta > Lepidoptera > Noctuidae > Cerastis > Cerastis rubricosa. Next base: position 12,201,504 of record OX424547.1, read on the forward strand.
GGAGACTTGCGGAAATCGACTAATCACATTGGTTGAAATCTATATCTCGTCTAACGTCTCCGTCAGTGAGGTCGAATCTTGCACATCTCTTCACTCTGCTCGTTTTCGCATTCCGCTCTGGGCCTTATGGAAGTTGCTTTATCGTATTCAGAATGGAAATAAAATGATCTAATATCCCAGTGCCACCAGAAGTTACTTATTTTCTGATTTACAAAATGTGTGCTAATCAGGTAAAATAAGTTTTTACCTGATTAGCACACATTTTGTTACTAAAGTTTCATAAGGCCTTTAACAACGGCCCTTTTTTTGCGTATAGGAAATCATCAAATAACCCCTGACCTCTTCCACTATAGGCGGGGCAGAAGGGAGTGTCAGACTTGTACTGACTAAAACCCATCCATATTCCTTCTTAGCCTTTTGTGTTCCAGGGCCACGATATCTCTTTCGAACAGTCCCGCAGTCCGGCAGCCATCGGCTCTCTCGGACCCCTTCCGATTTGCTAACATCTCCTTGAGGCGCGCGTGGAACACGAACGCGCCGTCAATACGGCCTGTCGTCATAGGACGGATGGACGGTGAGCTAGTTAAGAACGGCCCTGGGATCGTATAGACGAGTCATCATCATCAGCTGCCTAGCCTTTTCCGAACTTTGTTGGGGTCGGCTTCCAGACTAATACCAGTATTTTACATAAAGTGACTGCCTATCGGACCTCCACTACCCAGCTAGTACTGGGTAATACGATACCCTTTGGTAAGACAGGTTGTCAGACTTTCGGGTCACTGACTACTTGATGAATACTTGGTCATATAAAACAACTGAAAACGTGAATTTAAAGCCACATAAATTCGAACTATCTTTATTTGGCGTCAACCATTTTCAATTGGATAAACTATAAAGTTTTCGAACATTTTATTGCTTTTTCTATAGCTCTATAAAATGTTCAGGAGTTTTATTAAATAGAATTTTGTTTTCGTATTTTAGAACTACCCGAGTATTATAAACTAATGTTAAATGTGAATAAAATGGTTTTATATTCAATCTGTGTGGCCTAGAATGTTTCAATTTACTATTGTTCTCATATTTTTTCTTTTGACTCTAGTTAATGAAATTTATGCTCATGTGGACGGAGCAAAAGTAAGTAAAACAATTATGATGTTACTGATACGGTTAGCCTGCTTCAGCCCACTGCCGGGCAAGAACCTCTCCCTGAGACCGCTTTCATATTTAGGCTACTTTAGCAGCGCGACAAATGTGCGACTGTCGCGCTGTCAGAATTTCATATTATAAACAGAAGCGCATCGGTAGCGCGGTGCCGCTGCAGCCGCCGCGTGCGCTCGGTCGGCGATGAGCCAGTGTTGCAACCGCACATGACTGTACAATAAGCGAGTTTGACACCGAACGATTTATTATTGAAATTCAAATGCATCCTGTTTTGTGGGACTCAAGAAGCAACGATTACAACAACAAAATCCTTTTTGTTTGGATGGAAAATCATCAAATGACTGGGACATCAAGTAATAGGCTAGCTCACCGTCCGTCCGTCTTATGACGACAGGCCGTGCCGACGGCGCGTTTGTGTTCCACGCGCGCCTCAAGGAGATGTCAGCAAATTGGAAGGGGTCCGAGAGGGCCCGATGCCTGCCAGGGTTACGGGCTGTTCGAAAGAGATACCGTGGCCCTGGAACACAAAGGGCTAAGAAGGAACATGGATGGGTTTTAGTCAGTCAAGTCTGACACTCCCTTCCGCTCCGCCCAGAGCGGGAGAAGTCATTTGATGATTTCCCATCCGAAAAAAAAAAGGCCAATGTGGATTGGTCTTGTCCAGCTCTTTCCACTATCTTCTACGAGGTGTGCCGCGCCTTTTGTCTGTATCAGGGTTCCAAAAAGTGGTTATAATTAAAATGATTACGGTAACTTCTTTAATATTGATGAAATTAATAATTCTGGACAAGGTGTTTGTTGTATTTTGTAGTTCGTCATTTTTATTCAAAAGTAAGGGGTAAAAAAGAGTTTATGTCCTTCTCTATGTTCCTGGCTATCTCGTGTCATGCGTCACACATCAGGATAGATTCAGTGGTTTAAGAGTAATAAGATGACAGACAAACCTACAGCGTTATGAGGCACAGGGCATACTCATTCTCTTATGAAAAGTCAGTTTCCTCCTACCACACAGGTGTTGTTTCTCTTTGGATACTGTCCAACGATTGTTGTCAGGTTACTGTGTCTACTTTTGCTTTCGAAACCTTAAACACTGGGCCACCGTGATAGCAACGATGGCCCAGTAGTGGCAGCCCCGACTTACGAGCAGTAAGCCGTGGGTACGAACCCAGGCAGGTGCATTACTTTGTGTAATTTATTTCATCACCGCTACCTTCAAAGACGGTGAATGAAAACATCGAGGAAACGAAAATGTTCTAGAACTAAAAAATCGAAGGCATGTGATATCTACCAACCAGCACTGGGCCCGCGTGGTGGATAACAGCTCACTCCCTCTCATAGAGAGCAGGCCTGTGTCCCAGCAGTGGGAACATTATAGGCTGATGATGATGATGATGATGAACATAACATAACATCACGCATATAACCCTCAAACGGTAAGGTAGAGGTGTTCCTAACAGTACACCCAGATTTCACCAGTTATGTGTCAGTTCCATGTAATAGGGGGCGAGTCTCTTGTTATCAGTCGGGCATAAATCCAAACTCCATGACTGCTACTGAGAATTCGAGATAAAAAGGCCTTATGACACTGCCCGACCCGGGAATCGAACCTAGGACTTTATGCTAAGCAGTCGCGCTTAGCCACTAGGCGAACGAGCCAGTCGGCTTTGTTACATTAGCATAGTATAAATGCCCACCATCATCATCATCATCAGCCTATAATGTTCCCACTTCTGGGACACAGGCCTCCTCTCTATGAGAGGGAGTGGGCTGTAATCCACCACGCAGGCCCAGTGCGGGTTGGTAGATGTCACATGTCTTCGAATTTTTAGTTCTAGGACATGCCGGTTTCCTCACGAGGTTTTCCTTCACCGTTTTGAGAGCAGCGGTGATGAAATAAATTACACAAAGTAATTCGCCTGCCTGGGTTCGAACCCACGTTTTACTGCTCGTAAGTTGGAGCTGCCACCACTGGGCCACCGCCACCATTTGTAACATTAGTATAGTATAAATGCGCACAAAGGCATCTTATTCCAAAAATAGGCAACCGTTGCTTATAAATACTAATCTCTTTCCAATATCACACTGAAAAAACCATTACCATATTTTTATGATTTACGAGCCAAATGACAAACGAAAAGGTTAATTTGATAAAGGTCAAAGAAATAAGTAATCAATTCACAGATTTATGAAAAATTACTGATTTCGTAAATATTCATTTATTCATATGGATTTTAATCTCACTTGGATGGTTTATTATTATTGACTTACCCTTAGTCAACAATAATAAAATTTTATCGAATCTCAAATGAGATTCGATAAAATTAAATGTCTCCTAAAAATTATATGTCTGCTATCAGAAATCTCATACAACTGTTCAACCACCCTTCCTATCATTCATCATCTGCTTAGCTCTTTCCCAACTTTGTTACGGTCGGCTTCCAGTCTTACCAGATTCAACTGAATACCAGTTTTTTACATGGAGCGACTGCCTATCTGACCTCCATAAGCCAGTTAGTACTGGGTAATACGAAACCCCTTAGTAAGGCTGGTTGTCAGACTTTCGAGCTACTGACTACCTGTAACGACTGTCAGAAATCTAAAATGACATCTGTGACTAACGTCTTAACGTGCTTTCCGCGGACACAGGGGTACACGGAAAAAACTCGGTATCTAATGGGTCACCCATCCACGGGCCAACCTAAGCGTTTACCGAGATACCCAGTTACCTCCGTGTACTCCTGTGTCCTCGGAAAGCACGTTAAGACGTGAGCCACGAGCTCCTGACAGTATCTACTGTGTCCCTATATAATAGTTTTTGCACTAAAGGACGATAGGTATAATGTACTAGATTTGAGAAATCAATAAAGGATAAAGACCTTTGTTGCCTTGTAGAACACCCACATACAATAGGTAACCAACAAAATAGAAGATGGTATTTACTAGAATGTAAAACTAGATGGTGCTGTATGGAAGGTAAAAAACCCGTGTAAATTTTTATCCTTATATTTTTTACCTTATACTGTTCGAATCTTCCAAAGAGAATCTTCTCCTACTTCTATCAGCAGAAGTTAAGGTCTTCTACTTATTCTTCTTCGTCGATCTCTCACTGCGTGACCTCATATGACACGTCTCTAAGCTATGCTGTCTCCTACAGTGTGAACCACACGGTACAGGCTGCCTTCAACAGCCTTCTTAATCGCGTCTTACCATCTTAACGCTCGTAAGGCGCGCGGAAAGGTCTTGCCTACCTATTAAACTGATGCAGGGCGGGGCAAAAAGTAAATAATTTCTGTGTGGCCCAGTATTTTAGGTCTAGACTTTACGATTGATGACTCTATGCCTTAAACTAATATGAGTATTAAATATGCGAAAATAGGTTTGTCTGTCTGTTAAATTTTTCACAACTTCATTGCACAACGGATTTCAATGTTTGGTATGTATATAGATCATAGCATAGGTTGGGATATTAGACCCTAATATACTACATTCAAGTGGGATAGATGGGTAGCAGCGAAAAAATGGTAGTTTTTACCTAGGTACTTATTGTTTGCAGTTGGAAGAAGAATGCAAGATAGCGGACATCTGTCGCCACGACCAGGTAGCGATATGTGGTATCGACTCCTGTGGAGAGATGAGGACTTTCATCGACACCTGCGACATGCATGAGTTCAACTGTGACAGCAAAAAAGGTAACATCGAAGTCAAAACCTTATTTATTTGTGTGGTAATTTATTTATTTTTTTGCTCTCATGCACCTCACACATTTTACAATAATTAACTGTCGGTTTTTGTACATGAACCCTGTCAGGGCACTGCAACGCACAATGTTGGATTGCTGTTGAGATTATGAACAATACCTAATACTCGTAATTAACACAATACATTTCAGAAATAAAGTAAAATAAAAAAAGTACATGTCTAGAATTAGTTATGATGTCCAATTAACAATAATAAACAGTATACAATAACACACACAATAACACACATAAAGTCATATTTGGTCAGATTGCATATTTGGTCAGTTTAAAGGTGCTCCCTCAATCAGAGCATTATAATGTAACGTTCAAATTCAAATTCAAAATTCAAATATTTTTATTCGTAGAACGTAGGTAATAAAGGTACAGATGTCATTATTAATTATATGAACGCTATGTCTAGCCTTTAACGGCGTACAAATATTTTAATTATAATTTCTAGTTACGATACGTACGTTACAGGAGGTCTACTCTCTTTCTCCGAAACGTAACTTCGGCAACGAACGAAAATTAAACGTAGTTACTTTTGTGATCCTATTCTATAACGTTTGCGGACGCACACAAGAAATTCGAATTCACAGAAAATTAACGTGAACGAATGTATTAAATGTTATTGTGTGCGTCCGCAAATGTTATAGAATAGGATCACAAACGTAACTACGTTTAATTTTCGTTTCACCCGTGTTTTGAACGCGGCCTGTCTGATTCTCGCCCTATAGCCGCGCTTTCACACATACAAACAATCTGAAACGTTTATTCGATCATTTCTTATGCCCTAAACCACGTTAAGGGGGTTATTCCGATATACTGACAAACTTAAACAACAAAAAAAATCAGCGTTTATTAATAACCAAAAAGCGTTTTTACTAAATAGGTACCGTAGTTTAAATTGATTATTTATGTCTTTTGTGACAACCTCCTGAATTTTGACGAGAATGCAAAACAACACCTTGTATATGAACGTACTATCGCAAAAGTGCCAATAGGTACACTTTTCAAACCAAATTCCGTGCACTCGAAGACCACATCTGTTTAACACCCTTACTGTTATTGGTCCGCAACTCCGCACAAATAGTTTGCGGACCAATAAACGCGAACCTTTTTTTAAATACCTTTTGTTTAAAAAAAAATCTTAGTCTCTGTTAATGATCCCAGATGTTTGACCATCGTTTTTCGACCAATAGGAATAAAACAAAAAACCGGCCAAGTGCGAGTCTTACTCGCACACAGGGTTCCATAGCTCCAAACAATATAATAACAATATTTTGAACTGTCATTCATTAGTTAGTAGTATTAGTTAGTAAACTTCCACACAACCGCAAAACTAAATTTGTTTTTCATAGTATGTTTATGAAAAACAAAGTTACTGCTGCAGTTTGATGAAAAAGTCCCATATCTCAAAAACTAAACATCATATCTTATTGAAACCAATTTTCGTTGATAGTTTTTTTTACGTTCTACAATCCTAAATATTTTCAGAATTTTCCTCCTCTTACTTTAGAAATTAGAGGGGGGGGGGACACACATTTTGCCACTTTGGAAGTGGCTCTAGCGCAAACTATTCAGTTTAGAAAAAAATGATATTAGAAACATCAATATCATTTTTGAAGACCTATCCATAGATACCCCACACGTATGGGTTTGATGAAATTTTTTTTTTTGGTTTTCAGTTCTAAGTATGGGGACCCCCTTAATTTATTGTTTTTTTTCTATTTTCGTGTGAAAATCCTAATGCGGTTTACAGAATACATCTACTTACCAAGTTTCAACAGTATAGTTCTTATAGTTTCGGAAATAAGTGGCTGTGACATACAGACGGACGGACAGACAGACAGACAGACAGACAGACAGACAGACAGACAGACATGACGAATCTATAAGGGTTCCGTTTTTTGCCATTCGGCTACGGAACCCTAAAAAGGGACAAAGAAATAGAAAGTTTTTAACTGTTTTAACGCTGGAAGCAAGGATAGTCCTTACGGGGGTCCGATACTGAATTAGTTGACTGTACGTGTCTATGTTAGTAGAATAAGGAAGAGACTTCTTCGACTCACAATCCGAGTTTTCACCAGAAAAGACAAATTGCGGTTGAACGTCCTCAGACGAAATCAACAGCTCAACGGATTTTGATAAAATCGATACATACATAGAACATAAACAGGATAAGGACATAGGATCCTTTTAATCACGGTGGATTGTTTCCATGGGATAACTCCCGACCTTCACTCAAAGTCGCACACAAAAGATAGTCTAGTCTTAAACGACACAAACATGTCTACCTAAGTAATGATGTAGCTATTTTCAGCACTTTGGTGACGTATTTAGATCCCAGACGGTGCCGCGGTGGGGCAATAAACTCACCATCTCATCGTATACATTCAAGTCTCCTCTACAATGTACCTACTAGAACTGCTTCTGTTTAAGACCCCATTCATGAGGACTTTTAGTACTCGTATCTTAGGAGCTATTTTCGAACAACTAGGGTCCCTAATCGCAACAGGGCAAAGACTGCTTTGTTTACGACTTCTACGTTTTAAAATGGCTGAAGTTTGGACGAAAATAGAACCTTTTTCGATCGAAGATTAGGTAGAATGAGTTTCAGATTATCTTAAACTGGTGATGTTTGTGACGTAGGAATGAACATATTTTTGTTTTGACTACGATTTTGAGCTTGATTAAGAATAAATGATAGTATGACAGTTGAGAGGGGAGAATGGGGAGGGACACTTGCTGAAACCGAGCGTATATAGACAACACGAGACAAGGGCAGGAAGATGATGATGGCCTGGATTATTTCTAGAAGCCGACCCCACCATATTTAATTGGGATGCAGCTAGGCAGAAGATCGCGGAGAAGCTTGTGGCTAAATAAAAACAGCCGCACGGGTCGATCTCTAAGGTCAGGCCGTGCTTACCGTTGTTGGTCTGTGGGTGGGTGACCATAACTACAAACCGAATTTCCTCCGTGCCTCGGAAAATACGCTAAGCCGTTGGTCCCGGCTGTCATTTGTAGATCTTTAACAGTCGTTTAGAGTAGTCAGGAGCCAAAAGTCTGACATCCAGTCTTACCAAGGGGTATCGTATTACCCAGTTACTCGGTTGTGGAGGTCAGATAGGCAGTCGCTTCACGTAAAACACTAGTACTCAGCTGCATCTGGTTAGACTGGAAGCCGACCCCAAGATAGTTTGGGAAAAGGCTAGGCATATGATGATGATGCAGCTAGGCAGAAGATGATAAGTTACGATGATACCCAAACTATCCATATTGCAGCAAGACAAGCTCACCAGGAGGCTTCCCAGACTATTAAGTCTAGGTACTAGTAAATAATAGAGAAAAGATAACAAAACTGTTCTGAGGATGGAATTGTGACCAGAAAACCTGTTATTTTTACATAAAGAACAAATTGTGCCATCTCTCACCCATATTTGTTCCAAGCGACATTTTAAGTGATGTTTTGGCACTAAATATAGACAATATTGTCTACATTTTGTTACGAACCTTGTTGACCCAGACCAAACGGCTTATATAAGTTTCATGACGTCAGTTAACCTATTTAGAAAGCATTTTGGGGTATTTGACTAGAAGGTTGTATGAAGGTGGTTGTATGGTGTGGATGGAGGTTCAGAGAGAAGGGGAACTTCAGTCCGAAGGTGCGTCAGCAAATAACAGAAAAATATACACACGACAACATAATCATTGACCTATACATTTCCGGGGTAAAATGGCCTTGCTTTGTATAGACTTCGTGTACAATGGAAGATCCGCATAAACTGGTTTTTTAAACCCCGACTAAAAAAGAGGGGTGTTATAAGTTTGACGTGTGTATCTGTGTATCTGTGTATTTGTGTATCTGTGTGTCTGTCTGTGGCATCGTAGCTCCTATACGGCTGAACCGATTTTGATAAAATTGGTTTTATTTGAAAGGTGTTTTAATCGGGTGTGTGTTGTGTGAGCTATGTTTCGAGAAAATCTGCTCAGCCGTTTGAAGGTCATCATCTCTTTTCTAGTTGATGAAGGAATATAAACTTTAACGGATCTGGTCGATTCGAAATTTGAAATCTTGTCACCATGGGCATCACCAAGGGGGGGTGGGCGCACAACCCCATCCCCCTAAAAGCTTTGGATTAAAAAAAATATATAACTTTCCTTTTTTCGTTAATAAGCGAGAAGATGCGCAACACCGACAAAAGTGGAAGGAATGGGAGGAGACCTATGCCCAGGACTGGGATAGTCAAGGCTAAGAAAAATAATATAAGTTTAAAAAGCGAGAAAAAAAATTAAATTAAAAATTTAAAAAACCCCCGACAGGAAAGAAACTCTAAAAAAACAAAAATAAATTAATCCAAGCGTCGTAGCGTCGGGGGACCGCTAAGTAGACCGCTTAACAAAAAGACAAAACAAAGCGGGCCCCCGACGCTACGACGCTTGGATTAATTTATTTTTGGTTTTTTAGAGGTTCTTTCCTGTCGGGGGTTTTTTAATTTTTTTTATAGCTGGATTGGTCGCCGTGCGTACATTCATTACAATGCATACTTGTCTATCTGCAAAGCAGCAACGAGACAAGGCGATTTTTCCAATTCAACACAGATCCGTCTAATGGATGATATTAGGAGCGTTGCAAGTTAAAAGTTACTAAAAAACATTGTCGACGTGTCTTTTCTTTGGCCTTGTTTTTATTTGCAGAGGCTTAGTTTTTCTTCAGCGGCTTTGGTTAAAATGGCTAAATAAAGTTTCTGGAAACACTTTCTTGATTGCTTAAAATGCAGCTAATTCGAAATAGGGTGTCAACAAACACACAACGAAGGTTGCGAATAAGGGAAAAATAATGTTTTTCATAACTGGTTACGAAACTTTATCATCGGGACACTTAGTTGCGGTTAGGTAAGGAAAAAGTTCTCTTGATTCGCAACTGGTTGCGAAAAAGGAATAAAAATTCTTAATTCGCAACTGGTTGCGAATCGCAGTTACAAAACGGCCGGAGGGGTCGAAATGTCTTTAAAAAAAAAAGATAATTTGTTTCTGTTTCCATAAATAATTTATAATCGGTCCAGTTTCGCTGTAACACTAGTTTTCTGTGTTTACACGTATGAAGTTTCATTAAAATCGGTTCCATCATTTCGGAAAATAAGGACTTGAAAGTTTGCATGAAATGTCGTAAGGCGTAAACGCTCTTAAAACGTGGGCAATACTTTAAGTGCCTGTTGTACACACGCCACATCAAACTATACATTTCCAGTGTAACCTCGCTTCGTATAGCTTTCCAATACAAGGAGAGATCCGCATAAACTGGTTTTGCATAGCTTAATCGGTCGCCTTGAGTAATCACGGAAATGGACAACTTGAAGTACAGAGCCGAATATGAAATCGCAGAATGAAAATAGGTAACAGCTGTTTCTTTTTAATCATATTTCATAGTTAGTTCCGTAGTAACAGTTGCTCATATTTAAGAGTATTTTACTCACACGTTTAACAAATCATCCTGTATAAATTATCAACATTTGAAAATCTGTCAGAATTTATAGAAATCTACATAATATGTGGGTGTTCAAGAAATTATGACAATATTATCAACATTTGAAAATCTGTCAGAATTTATAGAAATCTACATAATATGTGGGTGTTCAAGAAATTATGACAAAACCTATCTTTCTGAGGTTCTATAAACGCATCTCCCCGTATCGCCGACGCGTAGGTGTGCATCTGTGCATAGATTTAAAGCAAGGAGGTGCAATATACCTCTACCACGAGTATATTTGCTTAGATTTGGCCAAAGTTGTAGCCGAAACCTTAGCCAGAATTACATAATTTTGCTCCAGCTAGATCCATCCTATAAGATATCAATTTCAACTGAAGCTTCTCTAAACCAACAAGTTTAAGTAGACCTTCAGTCAAACAGAAAAATGAAAAGAAAATACGTACAACTCAAAACCCTATCGAGGTCCTACTGTACTTGACACCCACGCTAGTCACCCAATACTATTGTTTTAGTGAAACCTACGCTTCGTATATAAAAGAATATAGGTAGGTCTGTATTCTAAACGTTCAGAAATTCACGGAATTTTTGTGTGTCTTTTGAAGTAGGAATTTAACCTTTCGAAGGGAATTTGAAGAATTTTTGATCAGAGATGTTGATGTCTTTGATCTCTTCGTGGATAGGATTTTCAAACGAAAGTTTTGGACTATATCCTGTTTAGTAGCGGTGGCCCAGTGGTGGCAGGACCGACTTACGGGCAGTAAGCCGTGGGTTCGAACTCAGGCATTACTCTGTGTAATTATTTCATTACCGCTGCTCTCAAAAACGGTGAAGGAAAACATCGTGACGAAACCGGCATGTCCTAGAACTAAAACAATCAAAGACATGTGCCGCACTGGGGCCGCGTGCTGGATTATAGCCCACTCCCTCTCATAGAGAGAAGGCCAGTGTCCCAGCAGTGGGAAAATTATGATGCTGATGATATCCTATTCGAACGTTCTTGTTTGAATGGTAAAGCCCCGTCTCTGTCATCTACGTTTTAAATAGATCATTGGCATTTCTTCGTCTTTGTTCAGTTTACCTAATATTGTATAGTCGACTTTATAATTGCGTTAGGTGCGTCACCAATGGTGATTGTCACTCGCAGGTCTATTTAAATTACTCATGAGCTGGCTGGCTGGGATCTAAGAACAGGAATAGAGTGGTCTAGAACAGCCTAAGACAGAAATAGATGGAGGAAGCCTTCATCCAGAGAATTATCCATCTCTGGATAAAGGCCTTTATAGGTTGAGTTTAAAAAATAAATAAATTTCAAATTACATATAGCAAAATAATGGCTATTTAAAATTTATTTTATTGGCCTTTTTTACGGATGGTAAATCATCAAATGACCCCTCCCGCTCTGGGCGGAGCGGAAGGGAATGTTAGACTTGTACTGACTAAAACCCATACATGTTCCTTCTTAGCCCTTTATGTTCCAGGGCCATGGTATCTCTTTCGAACAGTCCCGCAGCCCTGGCAGGTCATTTTATAGGCTGAACTGTAATTTGAAAAACAAAAACACCAACTGTGATATTTAAAAAAAAGAAATAACAGGCCATAAAAATGGACTGAGGGTAACTAACATTGTGTCAAAAATAACGATGATAAAGACAAAAGAATATTTATAAGATTGACATAAGCTACCGAAAAGTTTATATCAATACTATTTAAAGTCATTATAGCAATACGAAATGGTTACACATCTGGAAAAATACGTTTTCTCTATTTTCACCTGAGCAGGGGGCCTACCATGACGTCTTAAAACATTATTGTTTTACTCCTTTTCTAGTGTGGTAAAGAGATGGCGCTAAACATCCTGTATAGCTCCGTCTCTTTCCCACACTGGGATAAGAGTAAAACAATACAGCTATAAGACGACATGGTAGGCCAACAGAACTCGGTCGCCCAGGTACTATTTATTGTTTATATTTATAATTTCAACTCTAGTAAACTTACAATTTACTGGGAACCGTTTTCGAAAACGGTTAAGCAATTTATAAGGTCAAGATAGGTTTGCATTTTGAACAACAGCTAATGTTAAAGTTTGACCAAGATCACAAAAATTGCATGTGATTTTTTAATAATGCAACTATTTCACACATCTTAAGCAAATGATATTAAAAGTAATTGTTATGACTCTATCCCTCTATCAAAAGTGTCTGAAAGAAAAGAAGATTGCGTTTAAAGAATGGCAGGGTGTAGGAATCGGGAACGACAGTTTGAAGAAAGAAAAGAAGAAGATTTATAAAGAATGGAAGAGAATGGCAAAAAAGGCGGTAGCAGTTTCCAGGGCTAAGGCGCAGGAAAAGTTATATGACTCACTGGACAGTCCCAGAGGCCAGAAGGAGCTCTACCGGATTACAAAAGCAAGAGAAAGGAGAACGAGAGATATAAATCGTATAAAGTGTGTAAAAGATGGCGCTGGTAAGGTTCTGTCTGAAGATGATGAAATAAAAGGGAGATGGAAGACCTATTTTGAAAAGTTGATGAATGAAGAGAATGAATGGAGCGGTGTGCTTAATGAGGTACAAGTAAATATGGGTATGGTGAAGGAAATAAGCATGGATGAAGTGAGGAATGCAGTTCGAAGTATGAAAAATGGAAAGGCCATGGGCCCTGATGAAATACCAGTGGAAGTATGGAAGTGTTTAAAAGAAGACGGATGTATGTGGCTGACTTTATTTTTCAATAAGCTGTTGAGCGAAGAAGCAATCCCACAAGAATGGTGCAATAGTTCGCTAGTGCCCATTTTTAAAAATAAAGGTGATGTGCAGGACTGCAACAACTATCGAGGGATAAAGCTCATGTCACATAGTATGAAAGTTTGGGAGAAAGTAATAGAGAAAAGATTACGAGAGGAGAGTGAAATTAGCCAAAATCAGTTTGGTTTTATGCCAGGTCGAGGAACAATGGACGCCACTTTTTCACTCCGCCAATTAGGTGAGAAGTACAGACGTGCGCACAAGAACTTGCACATGGTGTTCATTGATCTAGAGAAAGCGTATGATAGGGTACCTCGGGAAGTGTTGTGGTGGGCCTTGAAAGAGAAAGGTATGCCTGGGAAGTATGTAGAGTTAATTCGTGCTATGTACAGCCAATCTTGTACCTACGTCCGGTCAGCTGCTGGCAACACCGACGAGTTCAGTGTGGCTGTAGGCTTGCATCAAGGGTCGGCTTTGAGTCCTTACCTCTTCCTGTTGATTATGGACGCTTTGACGTCGGACATACAGGAAGAGGCACCCTGGTGCATGCTGTTCGCCGACGACATTGTTCTTGTTAGTGAAGATGGACCAGAGATCCAGAGCAGATTGGAGAAATGGCAACAGAAGCTGGAGAATGTTGGCCTGAAAATCAGCAGAACTAAAACCGAATACATGTTCTGCGATTTCGGCGGTCTCTCCAGTCCTGGAGTCATAGCGCTAGATGGCGCGTTTCTTCCTGTCTGCTCCGACTTTCGGTATCTCGGTTCACTCGTGCAAAGCGATGGCGAAATAGATCGTAGTGTTAAGCACAGAATAAACATTGGATGGATGAAATGGCGGCAGGTCACGGGAACTATCTGCGACTCCCGCATTCCCCTTAAACTTAAGGGGAAGATTTATAAAACAATGGTTAGACCTGCTGTCTTGTATGGGTCAGAATGTTGGGCCACAAAAGGGATGAATGAAAGGCACTTGCATGTGGCTGAGATGAGAATGCTAAGGGGGATGTGTGGTGTTACGCGAATGGATAGAATAAGGAATGAGTACATTAGAGGAAGTCTGAAAGTGGCGCCGGTGACTGAAAAGATGCGTGGAAATAGGTTGTCGTGGTATGGGCATGTGATGCGGAGGGATGAGGATAATGTCGTGAGGAAAGTTTTGAGTATGAATGTGGATGGGTATAAGGGTAGAGGAAGACCAAAGAAACGATGGATGGACTGTGTGAAAAATGATATGGCAAGAAAGGAGGTATCTCATGAGATGACAAGTAATAGAGAGGTATGGAAGAAGAAGACGTACTGCGCCGACCCCAAATGAATTGGGATAAGGGCAAGAGAATGATGATGTTATGACTCTATCCGATCACTCTGTGGCAATCCAATAAAACGTGAATGTTAGGCCTATTGAGCCATAGACATTTCAATATTAATAGATTATAAGCTGTAGACTGCTATATTATTTATAATCCACTGTTTTGTAACTGGGAATGATAAAAATCCACCAACCCACACATGGCCCTCGTAGTATATTGTGTCCCACTGTCTCCCATATTTCTGTGGCCTGTGTCCCAGCAGTGGAAACACTGTATGCTACTAGCTCTAAAACGTTACCTCGTTGCAATGGAAATTAATAAATGAAAGTAATGTTAGTAATTGATGTATATTAAAATGTTATGAATGAGTTGATGGATGGAGAGGAAGAGGAGGACCAAAGAAAAATGGATGGATTGTGTGAGGAATAGTAAAGGAGTAAATGATAGCGTGACATATAATAACAGGCAAGGACGGAAGAAAAAAACGTGTAGCGAATCAAAATAACATGGAACAACCGTAGGAATATTAGTAATAAGTATAGATGAGACATTGGTGCTTAATTTATCAGTGCCCTTATTAAGTTCTGCTGACTGTCTGTTTTTTTTTAGGACTTTTTTATGTTTAAATAACAAAAAAAAAAAACACTTTCTTTTTCCAGACTACGTCCAGAAACCAGCCCACGAATGCTGGGTAACTTGCAAGCGAGGGAGAAGTTTCAAGAAACCACTATATAGAACCGACTGTAACATAAACTCTATTTAAAACAAATACTTTTATCAAAAATATCTTTTAATAATAACAATATTTCTAATATTTACAAAAAAAAAAAAAAAAAACAATAACTTACAGACGTACTTATTGTTCGAGATCACAGATTTTTATTGACATTCTTAAGGTACGATTCCGCAGGCGGACGCTACTGCAGACAGCAGTTGCAAAGCAAGTCTCTGCGACAGAGGGCAGGGACACAACTTTTTACTATTACTTTATTAGAAGTACAACAGGCAACATTGTGCCTTCTAAGGACGAGTTTTCATATAAAACACATAGCAATCAGTCGTGTCTGACACCTGTATCTATAGATAAGTCTCAGTGATTACTTGAGTAAAAGTAATTATTTTGAGATACGATTTTTTATCCTGCAGTTAGTAATTGCTTGAAGTTAGAACTATCAAAAGCTAGAATTCTTGGCTTTGCTTTCCTTGACGGTTCTTATTTCTATTGCATAAAAATGTTTGCATAAGTTAAACTCAAGTAATTACTTGAACTTGACTTCAGATACGAGTGTTAGATTGTGTCGTATCGATTGGACGGCTGCGATTCAGGATTGCGATTCCTTTGGAACTGTACTTTAAACTAACTTATACTTATTCAAATTAAAGCCAACAGGCCAAACCGGTTTATCTTAGCATGTAATCACAATTATTTACATAAATAATTGGAATATAAATAAGTTTTACATAAATAAATATGTTAAGAAATTACATAATTTTTATATGACTCAGAATATTTTAATTTATTTTAAAACTAATTTATTACTACACATTTCTTTCTAGTTAAAAATACAAGGTGACGATATATTCTGCTATTTAAAATTACATTGTACCATTTAACTAATTTTCTAAGTTGCAAAAAAAAACATATTTACAAAAGTCGTCCCCCACAATTCATCTAAAATCATTCACACTGTTCACACACATAAATTTTTCTCCAAAATCAATGCCTGTCCAAAAATCCGGCACTCTTCACGATATGGTAGATGCTCTCTCGGGGAATCTTCTCAGCTTCCCTTTCAACGACCTGCATCTCTTTGTTAGTAAACCAGGACTCCTTAGCGAGTCCTGCAGCTATATGAGGGTTGTCATAAAATTGGCTGGACTTCAGAAGTCCTCGAGGAAGTTGGGCTTCACTGGCAGCGTTAATTTCTACTGCTGGGTGGGGATGGACTGCGGCGAGTCCTGGTGATGCGTATTCCACTCCAATAGGATGGTACTGCTGCGCGAAGAACAGACCAGGCCTGGCCTGAGCTATCGCAAACATGGCAGCGGTGATGATGAAGAAACGCATTTTGGTCTGGAAGAGAATTTATTAAAATTATTAGAAGATGGTTATTTTGAGATACGTCACAAATCTAGCGTTGTTGTCATGTGCGTGTAATTTGATAAGTCGTCATCTGTCTGCCTTTTTTTTACGGACGAGAAATCATCGAATGACTCCTCTCGCTCTGAGCGGAGCGGAAGGGAGTGTCAGACTTATATTGACTAAAATCCATCCATGTTCCTTCTTAGCCCTTTGTGTTCCAGGGCCACGGTATCCCCTGCCTGGCAGGCATCGGCCCTCTCGGACCCCTTCCGATTTGCTAACATCTCCATGAGGCGCGCGTGGAACAAGAACGCGCCGTCAAGACGGCCTGTCGTCATAAGACGGACGGACGGTGAGCGCCTACGGTGGCCGGAGGCCAGTTGGAGGCCCCCGACCCCCGGTTCTCCCGCGGCGGCTGGGACGTGAGGCTCTCTCCCTCTCAAGTTTCGCCACCTCCTTTGCTAGCATGACTGCTTCGCAGAAGAAGGCGACGCCTTCCCATTCCCTCTCGCTCCGGACCATGAATTGAACCAGGACCGGACGCGAGAGGACGCCGCCGCCAATCGCCGCTACGAGGACACGGTGTTCAGCCAAGCGAAGCAGACATCCACGGTGTGCTACACCGTGTCCTCCGGGCAATCCTCGCAGTATTTATTTATTTAACACTTTAAGCACAAAGTACAGAGGCGGACTTAATGCCACAGGCATTTTCTACCAGTCAACCTTTCGATGATGCAGAGAGTAATAGTGGTAGGTGTTTATCTGTAAATAATTTTAACTTAATACTAAAGTATAATGCATCAGTAGTAATCACTAGTACAGTAATTATTAGTATCAGTATCCTTCCTACTGAAAACTCTCGAGAGACTCTGTGATCGACATATCCGGGACGGACCTCTTCGGGAGCGGCCACTTCATAAACAACAACACGCATATTCCACAGGAAAATCAACAGAATCTGCACTGCACAGTGTAATCTCGAAGATCGAATGTGCAGTGGATCACAAATGTTCTTCACTAGCTGTCTTCATTGATATAGAAGGCGCTTTTGACAAAACCATCTTCCATAGCATCAACGCAGCCCTCGAGGAACACGGTGTGGACTCGACCCTGCGTGGATGGATCACAAACATACTCCGACTGAGGGCCGTACAAGTTACGGTAAACGACACCACTAGAGCCGTGGTAGCGAAGGACTGCACCCAAGGCGGTGTCCTCTCACCGCTACTATGGAACCTTGTAGTAGACAGCCTCATCAAACGTCTCAATAGCAGAGGCTACTACACGGTGGGCTATGCTGATGACCTGACAATAATAATAAATGGAACACACGAAAACACACTAAGCAATCTTATGCGCCAAGCCTTGAGGATAGTAGAAGACTGGTGCAAGGAATACAAACTAACAGTGAACCCTACCAAAACCGAACTCGTCCTCTTCACAAAGAAAAGGAAGCTGGCAACATTACAGCTACCAAGCTTCTTTGGAACCACACTAAGCCTATCGAGTGAAACCAAATACCTGGGTATCTTCTTGGACAAACAACTGAACTGGGCGAAACACACTGATTACATCACCACAAAAGCCAGTATAGCTCTATGGCAATGTAAAAGACTACTTGGAAGAAATTGGGGCATAAGCCCCAAAATCACCCACTGGCTTTACACCACAGTTATCCGACCAATCATCACATACGGCTCCTTAGTTTGGTGGCCCAGGACCAATCTAAGTACGACACAAAAGGATCTCGAGAAACTACAAAGATTTGCTTGCGTAGAAATCACCGGTAGCATGAGAACTTCTCCCACTGCCGCCTTACAGGTGATGCTGGGGCTACCACCTCTACACCTCGTCGTAAGAGAGGAGGCGGCAAAAGCGACTTTCAGACTCGAAGCATCCCGGCACCTTAAGTAATGATTCCAGAATTAAACACACACGCATCAGAATAGATGCAATCAAAGAACAGCCTATGATGGCATCTCCCATCGACAGAACCCTGAAGTCCCACTGCTTCCAAAAACACTACAACATCGTACTGACAGCGGAGTCGTGTGACTACTCAGGTACAAAAGAACTAAGAATCTACACTGATGGATCAAAAACCGATGACGGGACAGGTTTCGGGGTGTTCTCCGACGACCTAAACATAAAAATATCCAAACCCCTTGGAATGCTCAACTCTGTTTACCAAGATGAGTGTGTAGGTATAATCCAAGCGGCACACGCTATAGAGGCCAGGGAGGTTATGAATACCAATATTCGAATACTTTCCGACAGTGCCTCAGTTCTCCAATCCCTAAACAGTAATCAGATCACGTCGAGACTAATACTAGAATGCCATAATGCCCTAGAAAGAATCACGGTACTAAACCACAACACGGTAACACTACAATGGAAAGGACACAGTGGATCCCTGGGGAACGATGCGGCGAATGAACTTGCCAGAAGAGGATCCAGCACAAAACCCTACGGACCCGAACCCATTGTGCCCATTCCTTTCAAGCAGATAAATAACTGGTTAAAGGATCACACTCGAACACAGACGGAAAAATGGTGGACCTCGACACCAGGGTGTAGGCAGTCCAAGGAAGCTATGCCGTCCCTTGACGCAAAGCTGACCAGGCGCCTTCTGCGTCTGGACAGGGATGGCCTGCGTCTGGTGGCGGGGACCATCACTGGACACTGCTCACTGAATAAACACTTCCACACTCTAGGAATCACCGACAGTCCTCTGTGCAGAGCATGCATGGATGCGGAGGAAACGGTGGCGCATGTGTTGCTTGAGTGCACCGGTGTCACCAAGATTCGCGAGGCGACCCTGGGAACACCAAGATCCCTTGCGGATGCCCTGAGTAGACCGGTAAGTGTGATCTGCTTCTGGAGGGAGGTGGGCTGGTTGGAGTAACGGCCACTATGGCTCACGCACAATGGTCCACTTAAGGGACTAAGTGCGGAAACCAAAACCCCATAAAGAAGATAGAAGAAGTATCAGTATCTGTCTGCCCTTGGCCTATGTTACACCCAGTGTTACACCCTATCATTCATTTTACTATTCGTCACATTGTTTTGAAAAGTTTATTGTTTTTTTGTATTAATTTCTCGTTCTTTGGCTCGTAAATTGCCAATTACAAGCTTCCACAGATGAATACAAAATTGTTCCCTCCTAATACTAGTATCAGTTACTTACTCGAAGTTCGAAGTGGTTGGTTCATTATAATGAGAATCATTTAAAAGACTTATTATTATAGCAAGCCTGATTCGGTTTAACCTGCCTATGTTTCTAAGTCAAACCTATATTATATATCTAAACTAATATTATAGAGGAAAGATTTGATTGTTTTTTTGTTTGTTTGTTTGTATTGAATAGGCTCCGAAACTACTGGTCCGATTTGAAAAATTCATTCAGTGTTAGATAGCCCATTTATCGAGGAAGGTTATAGGCTAAATATCATCACGCTACGACTAATAGGAGTGGACCAGCAATGAAAAATGTGGCAAAAACGGGGAAAATGTGACGCAAACGAAGTTAAGAATAAATTGATATCGGTAAAAACTTTTGTAAGAACATGTTATAGATATTATAGGTACCCATATTTATCAATAAGGGTACATAACAGGGTGGATCACAGGGTAGGTAAACAAGAAAGCAAGCGTGGGCGGTGCTACGGAACTTGAACAAGTTAATAATTTAGACGAACTTAAACTGACAAGGTATTAGGGTCCCGTCTTATTTGTCACCCCTTAAAGACTCTTGAATAATTCTAGATGTTTCTGCAATTAATATAGCAAAGGAATCACATTACTTTAAATGTGTGAGGGTTGGAACACTAGGGAAATGGAGTCCGAGTGTCCAGCAAGTACTTCGAGTGATGCTCAAGCGGTTTGTCGAGTCTTCTCGACAGAGCTGGCATATTTTTTTGGTCAAAGAATCAGCACTGCCATACAGACTTAGCTTTTTATGCACTTTCCCTGTTGACAGCGAAGCGGACTTGACGGTTTGACGCCCTTGAATTCTTTTCTGGTTTTGATACAATTCGCTTGTCTGTGTCAATAATGTATTAACTCGAAAAATAATAAAGATAGGACAACGTTTTTTTATGTTAGACTATTTTTTTTTATTTTTATAAAATGTCAATTTTTTTTTGCATATCAGCCTTTTGTAAAAGATTAGGAAAGGTTTAATTACTTATTTCGTTACTTAATTTAATAATTATTTTCGTAAGTTTTAATTCAACTATAAACAACATCGAAAAATCTAAATTTATGAGTTATGTCATTTTTGCCTTTTACCTACATATTTTGTATTATTATATTAGTTCTGGTATAGTTAGTTAATAATATTAATATACTTATACTCAATAGTTTTATGATTTTTACTGCGAAAAGATTAATTTTAAATGCCATTAATTTATCTTAATTGTATTTTCCAACTACATCTGAGTCCAGATAATACCAACGAACTTCAAGAATTTGACGGTGGCCAAATATTCTGGGACGGGTCAAAATTACAATTCCCTTCTGTTTAATAGGAACGTGATAACTGATAGAACGAAAACAGATAAGACATAACTTTTAAGTAGCTTTCCAGGCCACATTTAAACACATAAAAGACTTATTTTTCACTTGTCGATTCTTATTATAGCACCAATAAATCCGTCAATCAAACGAAATCTTCCTAATAAATTTATCCTATAAAACTATCTTAATTTAAAAAGTAAATCCAAATCAAAACACACACACACATCACAAAAAAAAACGATCGTACAAACACAACACTTACAATAAGTTTCACGGTCACAGAATGAACGCAAGCGCAAGACAGTACTGCGCGCGGGCAGACATTGCAACCAATATATAGCCGGACCAAGTAACCTTCTGAACGCTTCCGGGACAACTCGTTGGGAACGTCCAACTGTATAGCTGACAAGGATTTCATATACGTTACATTTGTAAGCTATTGAGATGCGGATCATGAGATTTTGTTGAGTATAGGGCTGTCGAATGGATTAGCTGTTCGGCAGAAGGATTATCTAAACTAATATTATAAAGAGGAAAGATTTAATTGTTTGTTTGTTTGCATTGAATAGGTTCCGAAACCAATGGTCCGATTTGAAAAATTCTTTCAGTGTTATATAGCCCATTTATCGAGGAAGGCTATAGACTATATATCATTACGCTGCGACCAATAGGAGTGGAGCAGCAATGAAAAATGTTGCGAAAACGGGGAAAATGTGACGCAAACGAAGTTGCTAGTTTTTGTATAACTTGTGTTCTGAGTATCTAAATGTTTAGTTTATCTACTCAAATATGAAGCCAGAAATAACAAGATCCCCCGGCTGCCGTTTGTAGATCTTGGACAGTCGTTAGGTAGTCAGTGGCCCGAAATTCTGACAACCAGTCTCACCAAGGGGTATCGTATTATGCAGTACTAACTGGGTTGTGGAGTTCAGATTGGCAGTCAATCCATGTAAAATACTGGTATCCAGCTGCATTTGGTTAGATTGGAAGCCGAACTAAACATAGTTTGGAAAAGGCTAGGCAGATGATGATGGTGAATAATCTATATCTATTATTATTACTACTAATTATCTATACTTATATATACATATACATACATATATTATATACATATATTATAAAGCTGAAGAGTTTGTTTGTTTGTTTGCTTGAACACGCTAATCTCAGTAAATCCCGGTCTGATTTGAAAAATTCTTACAGTACTAGATAGCCCATTTATCGAGATGGGTATAGGCTATATATCATCACGCTACGATCAATAGGAGCGGAACAGCAATGAAAAATGTTGCGAAAACGGGGAAATGTGACGAAGACGAAGTTACGCGAGACAACTAGTGTGTTATAAAAAAGTAATTTCAGGATAGAAAGACCTTTAACCCGTTCCAAAGTAAACTTTGTTCACAGAAAATGTTTAAAAAATGAAACATCCTAACATTTATTAAACCAACATGTTAAGTACAAAATACAATTTTCTGTTCGCAAACAACCCTGGAGAAAATTCGTGCAACATGTATTAAAGTATTAAGGCTTACAAAACTCTGACATGAGTCGAGTCGTGTTTACAAATGTGGATTCGAGAGACTAAAAATGGGTACTGCTCTATTTACTTTAGATATTGTTTCTTTGTTGAAAACGTTGTTCCATCAAAAGTTAAATAAGTTTGGTAATAAGTGCCGCTGCCTTTAGCAAATCTGGCGCATCTGCAGAATAATGAGCCTTATTGAACTGAAAGCCCATCTAGTAAAGTACATTTTTCCCTAATCCTCAGATGCACACAATTATAGAACGCGACGGAGTATTAACTTATGTTAATAACGTCATTTTCAAAGGGAATGGTATTAATAAAAAACTCACATGACTAAAGTTATAAATAAAAAGCTGCAAGTTTTGTAAAAGTCAATTGAGATCAATTAAAACCAGTTCTACTTTAAGTCCAAGGTTTTAATTATTGTTGTAGGTACATAAAAAATATTAACTGGTATGGAATGTAATTTACCAGGAAGATACAAGAGATGCATAAAAACTAGTGTTACCATAAATTATATTGTCTATGAATTCAGCCATATCCTTGAAAGCCAATAGAGCAATTAATAAAGAACAAGGAATAAATCTTGCTTGACACATAGGGCGCATAGAATTTTGAAAACCATCCACAATAAAGATCTTACTGGCAACCTGCCAAAACAATGTAGGTCTTCAGTTTAAACCATTTATGATTAAGAGCGGATATGCCTTACGGCATTTCATACGAATTTTAATTAAATTTTATACGCAGAAGAGGGACAAATAGGTCAAAAAAGTTACTAAACCTTTTTCAAAATGTCTTTTAAATAAAAAGATAATTGGATATGTCTATTTCTATGGATAATTTATAATTTATTTAGCTATAACACTACTTTTCGAAAATGTTTTTAGTAACTTTTTAGACCTATGTATCCTGCTTATGCGTATGAAGTTTTGATTGAAATCGGTTCAGTCATTTCGGAAACTACGGACTTGAAAGTTTCTATGAAATGCCATAAGGCGTAAAAGTTCTTAAAACGTGGGCAATACTTAATACACAGCAAACATTTAAAACAACTGTCGCCCTTATTGTCGTCTTTAGCATCATTATCTTATCTAATCGTAGACCACTGCTAGGCAAATCTCATACAACTTTTATCCCATCCTTCCTTTATTTTATCATCCGTCTAGCCTTTTCCCAACTATATTGGGGTCGGGTTCCAGTCTTACTAGATTCAGCTGAATACCAGTATTTTACATGGAGCGACTGCCTATCTACCTTCCACAACCCAGTTAATACTGGGTAATACGATACCCCTTGATAAGACTGGTGGTCAAACCTTAAGCTCTATCCCATAGAGCAAGCTTTTCAAACCAAACTTCATCATTTGCCTAGTCTTATCCCAACTAAAGATGTCGGTTTCCAGTCTAACTGGATGCAACCATCTCCACAACCCAGATAGTACTGGGTAATACGATACTGTCTATTAAGACTGGATATGAAAGAAAGAAAGAAAAGAAAGAAAAGAAAGAAAAGAAAGAAAAGAAAGAAAAGAAAGAAAAGAAAGAAAAGAAAGAAAAGAAAGAAAAGAAAGAAAAGAAAGAAAAGAAAGAAAAGAAAGAAAAGAAAGAAAAGAAAGAAAATTGTTTGTTGTGAAAATAAATGAACAAATAAGACTAATAATGCCAAAAGGGCATCAGATTTTCGAGTCACTGACTACCGTAACGACTATCAAAAATCTATAAAAATGTCAACCGGGACCAACGGCTTAACGTGCTTACCGAGGCACGGAGGAACTTGGTATGTAATGAGGGCTCACCCATTCACTGACCAACCTAAGTAAGCTCGGCTTTACATGGACAACGCCCCAGCGGCTCGAAAGACACGAGCTCTTCTACTTTCTGTGATGACTGAGTGGGACATATTCACCAGCTGGACCCTGTGCTGGTTGATTAATACCATACATTACTCGCCCACCAACCAGACTAATTCAATTATAATTATATTACATAATAAGCTACCTATTATACTGAGGCTATTATGCTAAGTACCATTATGTATAAAGTACTTGTGTTTATATCATCTTATCCTCGACATTAATACGGTATCACGTGAGAAATCTCAACGCAACGTAACAAGGTTTTTAATACGATTTTTTACAACACGCGAGCTATGGATATATAATTTATTTTGTTTAAATTGGATAAGTAGATCTGTAGAAAGGATTAACAAAAACCTAACTTTTTTTAATCGACCAGAATCATTGAAACAACTGAATCATTTATTTCAGGTAGAAAAACCTTCAATACTAAAGAGGCCTTTTGAACTTTAAGCATATCAAACATTGGCTGCGATAGGAGCGTCAAAGGGGAATAAATATTCGCAATAACCAGGAAGCGATCGATTGATGACGGCAGTTCGTAATTGTATTTGCGACATCGAGGTATTCCCAAGCGTAATTAAGTTTCCAGTGTTCACAGTATTGGTTACTGGTAAATAGAACATAACAAGGAAGGTTCTGAGAATCCAGACGATATTCATCATCATTCATCATCATTTCAGCCGAAACACGTCCACTGCTGGACATAGGCCTCTCCCAAAGGGGGGTTATGCCATAATCTCCACGCTTGGCAGGCGGGTTGGCGATCGCAGTACGGTTGTTGCAAAATGCACAGAGAGCGTTGCTGCCCATTCTCTGGCAAGTCCCTTAGTCGCCACTTATGACATCCACGGGAAGATATGGGATGGTGCTATTCTTTAAGTCCGACACCATACAGAGCTGCACCATGCAGACGATATTCATAAATAAGAATAGTTTTGTTATGGGGAACTGGGAGATATCATCTGCGTAGCCTTTTCCTAAACTATCTTGGGGTTGGCTTCCAGTCTAACCGGATGCAATTGAATACCAGTATTTTACATCAACCGACTGCCTATCTGACCTCCACAACCAGTAACTGGCTAATACGATACCCCTTGGTAAGACTGGATGTCAGACTATTGGCTTCCGACTACTCGTAACGACAGTCAAAGATCTACAAATCAGAGCCGGGATCAACGGCTTAACGTGCTTTCCGAGGCACGGAGGAAACTCGGTATATAATTATGGTCACCATCCACATACCAACCTCGGCAAGCACGGCTTAACCTTAAAGATCGACCCGTGTGGCTGTTATAATTTAGCCACGAGCTCCTCATAGAGAAATATTTTGAAATCAGAATATCATTCTAAGATATTATCATTATCTTGTCCATGTGCCATGTAACTTGGGGTTGGCACAACATTGGTTGTATTCTTTCTTACTCCCTTCTCTGTCGTCACTCTATGATTCCTCACACAATCCATTCATCTTTTCTTTGACCTTCCTCTCCCCCTTCATCCATCCACTTTAAAAAGATAGAGTGTTACAAACAAATAAAAAATTGGGTTCACTGCCCACAAAATCGTATTATAATGTAAGCACCTCTTCTTCTCAAATACAAGTTTATTACAAAATACGTCGTCGATTTAAATGACAAGGTTTGTGACAGCAGTCGTTTTGCAAAACATTTTGAAATATACTCGAGTCTTGTGATCTTCGGTTTGGCATTCAACCAATCGGTCAAGTGCGAGGTTAAACTTGCTAGATAGTAAATGTTGTAAACTACAACATAATAATGTTACCCAGGCTATGTTTTTTTGGTAAATAAATGATTATCGTATTATTATAGCTAGCCTGTATTGTCCCACTGCTGGGCAACGGCCTCCCTCCATTTTTTCCAACGGTCACAATTCTGTGCTGCTTCTTTCCAATTATCAAAGAAGACATCCAGTTCGTCCCGCCGCCTCCTTCGTGGTCTGCCGCGACCCCGTGTCACTGTTTCAGGGCACCAATCCTGAGCTTTACGGGCCCTCAGCTCGTTCGGCATGCGACGGACATGTCCTGCCCAGTCCCATTTAAGTTGAACAGCCTTTTGAGCCACGGCAACGATTTTTGTTTTGGATCGCAATGTAGTCGAACTCGGTCTGTTAATTTAACACCTAAGATAGTGTGCTCCATAGCACGTTGGCAAACCTGGAGTTTGGACTTTTGGATGTTAGTTAAAGACCAAGTTTGTGCACCGTAGGTCAAGATGGGGAGACATGTTCATTAGCTTTCGCTTCAGAGACATGGGCAGAGTGCCCTTGAAATACTCCTTCATGGACCAGTATCTCTTCCAGGCATTTTCTGTGCGTCTTGCGATTGTTCTTACTAGGACATTCAAAAACCGGGTTGTTTAAAAAAACCGGATTAATCGTTTTTTTTCTGTTATCCGTGTATCCGATTTGCATGCCCTAATTGTTACTTGGTATCGTCATTAACGTAACATAAGATAACGCTTGTAGTCCCCGATAGATTAGGCAGAGATTTATATACTAACACGCCCACTTTTTCCCCGTTGTGATTAAGTCTATTAGTGCGCCCACCTTTCGCCAGTTATGATTAAGCCCCATGTCATAGCCTTGCCATCAACCGGGAGCAAATCATCCTCCGTGGCTGTTACTGTGAAATCCCTTGTGGAAAAACCCAATACAACTAAAACAACTGATAATTCGAACTTGTAGAGTGGCCACAAATTGTTACGATGTAGACTTGGCAGGGTGTCTTCTATGTAAGTACCTGTAGATAAGTTGAATCGTTGCCATGAACTGAAGAGCTTATTCTAAAAACCAGAAACTTGAATTGAATTTTTTGTTTTCGACACCACGGTAAAGATTTCGAGGATCTCACCCATTACATACCACGTTTCCTCAGTGCCTCGTAAAGAACATGATGCTGTTGCTCCCAGCTGTCATTTGTTGATCTTTGACAGTCGTTACAGGTAGCCAGTGGCCCGAAAGTCTGACAACCAGTCTTACCAAGGGATAACGTATTACCAAGTACTAACAGGGTTTTGGAGGTCAGATAGGCAGTCGCTCCGTGGAAAATACTGGTATTTAGCTATCCATCCGGTTAGACTGGAAGCCGATCCTAACATAATTGGGAAAAGCCAGTCAGATGATGATAGCATCACCTAAGATTTGCAAAGCTGATCTAAGAGGTACCGGCTACAAGTTTTTACTTTCATCACCATCAGCCTATAATATTCCCACAGCTGGGCCACAAGCTTCCTCTCTATGAGAGGGAGGGGTTACAGACCACTCCTTCTCAATAAGATCTCATCCATAAGATGACCTGAGTGACTTATGTAACTGTTGACAGTAGCTGTAGGCAGAGGCAAATGGCTCTGAAATATTCAGATATCTTAATCGCTTAAGTTACAAGCAGGTAAGTTTGTCTTATCAAGAAGTGCCGTATTAACCAGTACTAACTGGGTTCTTAGTTACGGGGTTACGCAATGTAAAATACTGGTATTCAGCTGCATCCTGTAAGACTGTACGCCGACCCCAATACCCCAATCATCATCATCATCATCATCAGCCTATAATGTTCCTAATGCTGGGACGCAGGACTCCTCTTTATGAGAGGGAGTGGGCTGTTATCCACCTCGCGGGCCGCGTCACGGGGGATGTCACTGGTCTTCTAATTTTTAGTTCTATGACATGCCGTTTCCTCACGATGTTTTCCTTCACCGTTTCTGAGGGCAGCGGTGATGAAATAAATTACACAAAGTACTGCCTGCCTGGGTTCGAACCCACTGCTAACCTTAGTTCTTACTTTCGTTCCTTTCAATTCTGATTCGTTTTAGTCTTTTCGATGATTCTTATATTATACAAGTTTATGAACTCCGAACTGAACACTTCTTATATCATTTGAATTTTGGAAAGGACATTTTCTATAACGTAACTTAAAAATCAATACCTATAATATTTTGCATCAATAATTCAAGGTTGACATTGAACCTTGAAGTACCAAATAATGTTACTTCCGAACATTAAATCCCTCTCAATGTTATTTCCTACATTACTACCTAAACTTACCTATCTGATTATGATAGGAATATGCTGGTACATCGATGATATAGTTTTACATGAGACACAAAGAAAAGTGGAAAGAATGGGAGGTGGCCTATGTCCAGAAGTGGGAGAGTCAAGTTTAAGTTTAAAAAATATGAAATAAACATTAAATTTAAAATTTAAAAAATCCCCGGTTCAAAAAACCGTAAAAAAAAACTGCAAAAAGAAACCTAAATTAAATAAATCCTAGCGTCGTTGCTTTGGGGGTCTAACTATGGGGTTTTTTAATTAAGTACATTTTAATTTCGTGCCGTTTAAACTTAAATTATTTTTTCGTAGCCTTGAGTGTCCCCACTTCTGTACATAGGCCTCTCCCATGCCTTCCAATTTTCTTTTCTCGGTGTTGCGCCTCTTCTCGCTAATTAACGAAAACAAGGAAAGTTAAAAATAAAAGAAAAAGCCTGAGCTTTTAGGGGGAGGGGGGGGGTGCGGACGCGGTGCCCATGGGGACAAGTGACCAGATTTTAAATTTCGAATAGACCAGACCTGTCCAACAACAGACTAATATACCATGTCATTTATATCTAATGCGCAGACCATGCTATCAAATGCCCTTAGAAACTCAAGACCAAGGCGTAATCTTGTTAGAACTGCTAAACGCACTTAAGGTGGTCCCGTTGATCATCCCGCCGCCGTTTTTTCAATAGATGGCGCTGTAGTCTTGCATTTGGGTATTATTTATGATTACGCATAACTAAAATATATTTGATGGACAATATTCTATTTGCGTAAACTAGCCTTTTGTCTTGATTTTTCCACATATACAGCTTACTTGTTAACTCTTCTCAAACGGAGATTTTCGAAATTTCCACCAGCCGTCTCAACTTCATATCTGTACACACCATGCACACACACACATGCACACGTAAATGGTTAATTTCTGAACCGCTAGATGGCATTGTCATCAAAAACGTTTAATTAGGAAACATGCTGATATCATATTTATCAATATTTTGTGACAAAAATGTTTAAAAAAAAACATACAAGAAGGGCCACTGCAACGTTTTTATTTTAGTTACTATTTTTTTTACAATAATTACCATTTTAAAGTACCTACCTAACTTGAAACGGAATGTCTCTCGTTTGATTGACGTTTTCTCTGTTGGGAACAATAAACATTCAATGTGCGAAAATCTTTTGTATTTTCTCTACTCGAATCTACCGAAAGTTAGCAGACATGGTTGTAGGGACTAAACTTCTAGGTACGGTATGTAAACATCACAGGGAGATTATATTTTATACATCAGCTTCTACACATCAACAAGAGAATCTTATGTTCTGGTTCTGGAATCTCAAATTAGTTGTCATAAATGTGTTGTGTAAGTGTACCATTTAATAAAAGCATTGTGTCCGTTTTCAATGCCGCAATGAAGTTCTGTTCAAACAAAATATGAATGTGGTTATGTTGTGTTTACACAAATTATATAACTATTGTAAGTAATGCTTTTTATTCAAGTAGTATTAGTATTCATTAACCCAAAGTAAAGAGCCTGTCAGGGTTCGAACATACAACCTACAATTCATTAGTCAAGGCCATTTCCACTAGGCTGTCACTGCCCCCCTTTTCAACTAGGTACATAATACAATAAATTGTTTATAAAAACAATCAAAGTCAAATCATATAAGCACTTATAAGGCAAAAAAATACAATTGATACAAACTCAAAGCATTTATTTAAATACCATTTACAGGCAGTTTTGAATTGTCAAAGACTCAGTCTCTCTATGGAGAAGAACGTACGGTCAGTGGGTCGTCTTAGGGGTGCAAGAAACTCCATGGACACTCTTTTTAAAAACAAGTTGTTACAAAATCCTGGTTACATTATTTTTTTTGCTTCTACATGCGAGAACAATGTATAACAATTTAATACCTACAAAGATTAACTAGGTGACCTAGCAGTTAAGAGATGACCAGTCTCGAATAACGGCGGCCATTCTGCTCAAACAGTTGTAAAGAAGCTGTATGATGCAAGTGCAACACACGTGCCAACATTAGCGACCCATACCATGACAAATTCTCAACTGCCATGCTCGTTAGTGTCACCTAAGAAAAAACTAAAACTATTTGCAAAAAAAAACTGTCTTCAAAAAGCAAAAAAGTGAAAAATAACTTTAGCTTCAGAAGTCGGTGACATGTTTGTTTTCAGTTTTTTTGCCACCAACTTCTCTGAAACTAAAGTTATTTTTCACTTTTTTTTCTATTTTTTTTTTAATCCATATTTAGTTGTAATATCCTAATAAATTATTTGCTATGAATGTAAATACATTGTTAACAATACATAATGATGGTAATATGCTTATCACCATAGATCGGAGTAGGTAGAATGATTTTTGGTACTTGTATCATAAATGCACACAGAAAGAATAACATGGATAAGCCATTTTTCCGGAAAGTAATTCCGGTATTTCCAGACTCAATTAAATATTGTTAATGTTGGTAGTGATATATTACTACTCAATTCAAAATTTAAAGGAAGGTATCAAAACTAAATTAATTTATTATTTATCTGTTGAATAATAAAAACAATCGAATTCCGATTGAAGAATTAATATTGGTAACCATGGATCAGCTGGTTCGTACTAAGATCAGGGGTTATGACCTGGCCAGCTGATAGGTATATGGGTCGGAGGTCATGACCTGGTCAGCTGAAGGGCTCTGTAGATACCTAATATGGATTGCTTATTTTATTAAATAAGTATGTTTAGTTTTCCCCGGGTGGTTATGCAGCGATCGCTCAAGAGAGTCTTCAGACTTCACGCCGCCGCGCGCCGTGCCGTCGCATGCTTACTTGAAAATTCATCGCAGTTTATGTCCGATTAATTATATTCCGCAGCAGCGTAATCAGCCTATAATGTTCGCACTGCTAGGACACAGGCCTGTAATCCACCACGCGGGCCCAGTGCGGGTTAGTCTTATGTCCGAGTGGATACCAAATATAAAAATTTTAATTAGTTCTACCAACATATTTATTTCTTCTAAATTACTTACCTACCTGTTTTCTTAAATTTTTGAGGTAATAATGGTACTATCAATACAAGTTTGTTTTCTTATTACCTTACTACGTACGTACCTAATAGTACCTACATTACTGCCGCGGTTTATAATGACTACTTTGCTGGTCGCGCTGATTATGACCGACAGCGCACAGCGACAGCAAGGGCTGCAATGATGGCCAAGCTGAAAGGCCTAGAGCGTAGCTAGGCTAGCTCGAGGCAATCATAGCGTGACCAGCGAAGCAGTCATTGTGGGCCAAGGTTTGTATAGTGCTTTACTCAAAAATTCAAGTACCTAATCCTAATAAAACCAGCAAGTAATTTAAATAAAAAATATATTAATAAACTAGAATTTTAGTTAAAATGACAACAGTACAGTTACTAAAATTCAACACCGTCTTTCCGGGTTTGATATCTAAATCAGGCCTCCGTCACTCCATGTACTTGCGCGCTATAAGTGCCTACCGCCCAGCCGAGCGGTCTCGGTCCGCCGGCTTATCAAATTCAGTGCGGTTTTCGCCTCGCAAGCGAAGCGCGCGCACGCCGTTCAATTTTAATAGTGCTGTTCGTTCGTACGCGTATTACGATGCCGTGTGGTGCCTATAATTATGTTTTATCTAGGTTTCTTCCACAGTCAGCACCAATATATAAAACAAAACAAACTTACAAATATAATAAAACAAACTTTAAAAAAGAGTACCGACTTCAAAACACTAAACCGTAAGAAATAATTTTTTCTTTGATGTCGGTGCTTTTTCGATTCGTAATTACCAGCTGTTAGCACTACCATAAAAAAAAAATTATTTCTTACGGCTTAGTGCTTTATTTGAAGTCGGTTCTCTTTTTTTAAGGCTTTTTTTTTCATTTCTAGTGAACATCTCCGAAGATCATCATCAAACTAAGAAGTATTTATTATACTTATTTTAAAACGTTCTCCTAAATGTAACAAATCCTTTTCTGAAAACCGCATCGATATCGGTTTAGCCAAACGCGAGATTATCGCGCACAAACATACATACCTACAAACCATACAAGTCAAACTTCTCAGTTTGGCCTGTATGTCTGATCACCTCCTTTTTTTAAGTTGGTTAAATATTTTATAAATGATACATTTTTTACCTGCCACATAAAAGTCAGAACATATTCACAGTTCTCAATAACATAGATAAAAAGTTATGTTAATTTAATTTTATCGAAGAGGCAGCCCTGCGATTACTGTGGAATCGCGCGGTGCGAAGCAATCACTGCTGTACGCTTGAGCATTTAGGCGCATTTTAGCATACAGTGGTTGTTGACGCGAGGGAGTAGGCAATTATCGTAATAGGTATTGGATGTTTTCTACTGAGTGAAGTATCTGTCCTAATCTGTGTCTAAATCTAAACTAATATTATAAAGAGGAAAGATTTGATTGTTTGTTTGTTTGCATTGAATAGGCTCCGAAAGTACTGAACCGATTTGAAAAATTCTTTCACTGTTGGGAAGCTACACTATCCGCGGGTGACATAAGCAATATTTTATTTTCAAAAAAAATAGGGATCCTTACTAAAACTGCAATTATGTTACCCAAGGTGTATAAAAATTACCTAAAATATTCTTTACATCGCGTGCGCTGCGAAAACGATTGATGATAGAATAAAATAATGTATTACGACTTTGCAGAACACATCATTATTTACAAAAAGTGTCGCGACAGCATATGTCTAACTATTATATTTATGCCACAATAAGTGTTCTTTTATTTAAAAAAAAATATTTTAATGCCGCCGTTAGAAAAGGCTCTGTATTTGTATCTTGGTATTAATCCTTATCGAAATAAATTACTTCATATTCAAGACTGTTTCAATACCTTTATAGAACTGTTTGAATTATTCAATTCGAACATTCCATTCGAAAGATATCACGAGTTTAAAAATGTAAGTATTAGAAAAAAGTTGCGTGGTCGCCGCTCACCCTGCTCAGCTGGCTAGGCATCACCTAATACGATGTAGGCGTCACTGGAGTACGGGCCGTTCGGGAGGGGAATATTCAAACTTTGTTTATAATTATTATTTTTTAGTTCATCATCATTCATCATTTCAGCCAAAAGACATCCACTGCAGGACATAGACCTCCCCCAAGTGTTGCCATTGACATAAGTAAGGGGGGTTTTGACATAATCGCCACGCTTGGCAGGCGGGTTGGCGATCGCAGAACAGTTGTTACAAAAGCCCACAGAACCCTGCTGCCCATTCTCTGGCAAGTCCCTTAGTCGCCTCTTACGACACCCACGGGAAGATATGGAATGGTGCTATTCTTTACGTCCGACACCATACAGAACCAAAAAAATTATCTGTGGTGTGAAATTCTGTATGGTGTCCATACAGATTTTCACACCACAGAGACTTTTTTTAGTTACCTGACGCAAATAGAAGGGTTTATTTATGTTTGTGTATTGTTAAATACCCGTGCGAAGCCGGGGCGGGGTGCTAGTTACTAATAGTTTGCGATTTAGTTAGTTTGAGTTGACGGCAAGGTCGACTTTGCTCGAACAAGGTTGTCAAAATAATGACCACAATACATGCATTCTTGAGTAATGTTACTTTTTAGTGTCCACGACGCTGCGACGGTTTGTGACATTTTCGTTGTATTGTAGGTACATATGTAATTATAACAGTAGGTACGCACGACCGCTGATCAAGGTATGAAAAAACCAGTTTATGCAAATTTGTCACTGTATAGAATATATAGACAAAGCGAGGCCACGTTATACTGGAAGTGTAAAGCTTGATGTGTCGCCGTGTGAACATACATGATAATTCCACATAAACTTACCTATTTTGTCCGAGTCGTAACATTGCGCGAATTCATACTTTACATAGTACTTTCTAACCCACCATCTTCTCGTCTTTTTTCTTTGACTTTTAATAATAATTGTGTACGCCGCAGCCAACAACACTACCTCGGTGGCTGGATATCGCCTGCCTTGTGAAACGAAACTTCGTGATGTCGCTAGATATGTCAGGCGAAGTTTCGCGAAGTCGCACGATTTCGTCTGACGTCGCTGCGGACATAAGTCGCGCGTTGTCGCCATATTTGTCAGGCGAAATCGGCCGGCTTCGCTTGACATGTCGCCGATACATGTCGTGGCACATTTGTCCCCTAGTGTATCCTTGGCTTTACTTATTTTTATTATCGAACTAGCAGGCCGCCCCGGCTTCGCACAGGTATAACACAACAATTTCAAAATTATAAATTTAATACCTACATAATCATTTCTTGACATTGATTCCTCTCCCGTACGGCGGTACGGCCCGTGCCCGCCAACATCGCTTTATTTATAACTAGCGACCCGCCCCGGCTTCGCGCGGGTGCAATGCAGATACTAAATATACTACAGAATGTCTGTCGACATCACATTGGAAACCTCTAACATTATCAGTGTTTCTCTACTATATTATGCATATATTATACTTATAAACCTTCCTCTTGAATCACTCTATCTATTAAAAAAAAACCGCATCAAAATCCGTTGCGTAGTTTTAAAGATCTAAGCATACATAGGGACAGACAGCGGGAAGCGACTTTATTTTATACTATGTAGTGATACGTCATTGACTGTAGGTAATGAAACAAACTTTTTGTTTTTAGATCATTTGGAAAGCCTGTTACTCTGAGCAATTTTTAACATAGGAGGTCGACGGCTGCTTATTTTTTTTTTACCTAATATTTTCGTCTGCAATCATAATGTATAATTTTGTATACCTAATCAAATTGACACAGAGACTGGAAAAAAATCTTTGTTTTATTTATTTAACGCTAATTTTGTCTGCGCTTATATGCAGTTTAATAATTAGAAAATCGATTCGTATAGATTTCTCAAACTTGAAGATCTGATTCTAATAATCTACCTATCCGAACCAAACGCTAACGATCTACCACCAACCGAATCGACAATCAAATCCATCACCAAATGAAATCCAAACGTAGTTAGAAATCCGCTTTCTCTCTTTCTAACTAAGGGTAACATAGCGGAGTAAAAAGGATAGCGCGAATTTTGTGATTTAGATTTCGGTTCTCGGAAATCTAACAGACATTATAATGCGATCAATATAATCTTTACTGTCAAGCATTTAAAGACTACATTTTCGAGATTAAACGTTGATGTATTTTGTTTTATGCTTCAATGTTTCTTGGAAATAGAAAGAATGTATATACCTAATGTTTGGAAGTTTACGTAGTTTCAACCAAATTAAATACTAATGCATATTTGGAAACTTTTCTGCTAGTCCTAAGCCTAGATTAAAGCATGATGGAAAATCGCACAATAACACGAATAGCTCTAGTTCAGTTACCACTTCGCCTTTTTTACAGTCCGGTCAACCGACTTTGACTTCTATTCCGTAGACATAAGAATGAAATTAAAAGCAAAAACGACAGTTAGGTTTGTGTTTTTCACTGTGATCATTATTATTAGAAACAGTTACGACGCGACGCTTAATTTTCTCCCAACATAACCTTGACTGCGTCGGTATGTTTTAATAGGTAAGCAGGTAGTACTTACCTACATTCATGAATGTAAATAGTGTGATGAATGAATGTAATGTTATATAATGTAAGTACATTATTAGTTTATTAGATAAACCGCGAAAAGTCCACGTACAAAAAGCTGTGGCTTCATAACGAATGTTTGGTATGTCTGAATACCTACTTGTTAATAACTAATAAGTTTTAGCTATCACGCAATAAAATTAGCCAACCATTAACCAACTCCGAATTACACATTTCATCCCTAATAGGTACTTTCAAACATTGGTTTGGGTGAACAACTTGACATAGTTTAAGAATATTTAACTTCATTCTTATGAAATTATAAATCTAATTTACCCAAATTAGATTTATCTACCTACCTACCTACTTGTTTGAAGAATGAAATCAAAAGTCACGCACACACTAAGACTTACTGTCACCACCTTACAATGACAACGTCACGCCATCTAGTCCTAGCAGATAATTATTTCGAGGTTTTTTATGCAAGAGGCTTGATTGTTCTTTAGATATCCGGTAGATGGTGTGACTCCAAGCACGCACACATGCAAAGATTTTTCGTTTTTTTTCGGCCCTGGAAATCCTACAAACCTTGTTATTTCTTTATGTTTGAAGGGATTTGCGACAACACTAATTCGTAATAACATCATGTTGTTTCATTACTTCTACAAAAAGCATATAAGTATCGAGAATTTGAGAAAAAAACAATGTATGGGAAAGCGCGATTAAACTTCCACCTTAATAGACAATCTAAAGCTGATTTAATTTCCACTCGCATTACGACTTTGCCTCTTGGTAACTATATTAAATAATAGTTCTTGTTCTACTTTCGTAAATTAAAGTTGAACTTATTTATAGGTAGATAATGACTATTTTGGTTTGGATGTTTTTTTGTTGTAGTACCTACTCCTTGCATTACATAATTTTTATCATCCAAAAGTAAAAGGATGCAGCAGGCTTTTCATAAGAAAACCATAAGTTAAGAGCTTAACTTCCTCACACATCATGTTTTATATTCATAATTAGGTACCTAAAATTTTCAGGTTTTATTTTATTCAAATATCATAGTTTGTATGTTTTCGACACAAGTTTTGTTACAAGATGGTACCCCAGAGAAGGTAAAAAGAAAGAAATGTAGACTACAAAAAAGGTGGGATCACGACATCAGACAAGTAGCAGGAGTGATGTGGAACGGAGTGGCACAAGAAAGGAAAGAATGGAAAAGGTTCGAGGAGGCCCTTGCCGATTGGCAGACAGATCTGCAGAAAATAAAGAAATATTAGAATAACTTTAAGTTTAATTTTGTAAGAAAAATGTGGTTTCTAGATTTAACGTTTTAATAAATGGCTATATTATTATTGAGTTTGTATGTTTGTTTAGGTCAAAAAATGTCGCAACTGAATTTTAAAATGGTTTTCACCAACCGAATGGGCTGAAACGCGTATGCAAAATTGCATACACGTTTAGTTGGATGACAAAGCATACAAAGCATAGTTAGCGAAGTAGTGTCATTCTAAATCCTCATTCATCATCATTTCAGCCGAAAGACGTCCACTGCTGGACATAGGCCTCCCCCAAGTGTCGCCACATTGATCGGTCCCGTGCGACTCGCATCCAGCGGATCCCCGAAACCTTCACCAGGTCATCGGTCCACCTAGTGGGAGGCCTTCCAACGCATCGTCTCCCGGTTCGCGGTCGCCATTCCAGAACTTTTCGGCCCCATCGGCCATCTGTTCTGCGAGCAATGTGCCCTGCCCACTACCACTTAAGTTTGGCAATTCTTCGGGCTACGTCGGTAAACTTGGTTCTAAATCCAATATATATTAAATATACATCATCCCCATGATAAAGGTATCATTTGAAAGGCTTTGCTAAAACGAATACGAAAAAAATATAACATCACACCTCACAAATTTTATTCTATTCTCTTACCACTTTGCTTATTGACCACCCAATAAATAAATATGACGAACTCATCGATTCATGAACTCTACTAAAATCAATTACGGATCGCGGACTTAAGCAAAGAAAATCAACCGGCCAAGTGCGACTCGCGCACGAAGGGTTCCGTACTATATACCGTTATTTCTAAAAAAAAAACGAGCAAAAAGAATCACTGTTTTGATTGGGAGCCCCCTTAAATATTTATTTTATTCTGTTTTTAGTATTTGTTGTTATAGCGGCAACAGAAATACATAATCTCTAGAAATTTCAACTCGCTAACTATCACGGTTCATGAGATACAGCCTGGTGACAGACGGACGGACAGCGAAGTCTCAGTAATAGGGTCCTGTTTGACCCTTGTCCCCGTGACCCGTGTCTGTATGGTGTCGGACATAAAGAATAGCACTATCCCATATCTTCCCGTGGGTGTCGTAAGAGGCGACTAAGGGAATTGCCAGAGAATGGGCAGCGGCGTTCTCTGTGCTTTTGTAACAACAGTACTGCGATCGCTAACCCGCCTGCCAAGCGTGGCGATGATGGCAAAACCCCCCCTTCTTGGGGGAGGCCTATGTCCAGCAGTGGACGTCTTTTGGGCTGAAATGATTAATGATGATGAATGATGTTTGACCCTTTGGGTACGGAACCCTATAAACGATATCTATCTATCGATCATTAGCACAAAACTTTACGACTTCGAAATGCCTTCTATAGACAATCATGCTCAAAATTAGTAGACGCTTGCCTTCCGATGTCGCCTGAGGCGCCGTTCATTTCCGCACCGTGCTCACCGCTTCCGATAAACTGTCTACATCCGTTCTAGGCATAGACTAAGTATAGGAATAGACGTGTCACTAAATAATAACGAGACTAAGATAAAAGTTATTAGATCCAGTAGTCATCATCATCATCATCATCATCATCCACTGCTGGACATAGGCCTCTCCCAAGTGTCGCCACATTGACATAAGGGGGGTTTTGCCATAATCGCCTCGCAAGCGGGTTGGCGATCGCAGTACGGTTGTTACTAAAGCACAGAGAACGCTGCTGCCCATTCACTGGCAAGTCGCTTAGTCTCCTCTTACGACACCCACGGGAAGATATGGGATGGTGATATTCTTTACGTCCGACACCATATAGAGTAGATCCAGTAGTAAAAGTACATAATTTAAACTCCTCTCATAACCGTGGTGGATAAGATCTTGAGGATATCGACATGTTCTAGAACCAAAAATTGAAAGACATTTATTTTATTCATTTTTGATTAAATTTATTGGCCGACCAATAATAAAAAGTGGTACAATTACAATAATGTTAAACACAAGGCAATAAAAATTAAATTAAAAAAGAAAGAAATGCTCAAATTGGTCTAAAGCAAAAAAAAAACAATGTTATTGTACAGTCATACATTGCTACAGATCAGCGGAGAGCAGCGTTGGCCCAATGGTGGCAGCCCCGACTTACGAGCAGTAAGCCGTAGGTTCGAATCCAGGCAGGTGCATTACTTTGAGTAATTTATTTCATCAAAAATCCCACACTGGGCCCGCGTGGTGGATTACAGCCCACTCTCTCTCATAGAGAGGAGGCCTGTGTTCCAGCAGTGGGAACATTATAGGCTGTTGATGATGATGATGATACATTGCTACTGGTTACTTTGTGGAATTTACCAAATAAGTCAAATGCACGTGACATGTGACATCTACCAACCCGCATTAGGTCAGCGTGGAGGATTATATTAGCCCACTTGATGGATAAGATAGTGCTATCTCATAAGGTATATTATGGTAACAGCTTATCTGTACAACCTACCATACTTTTCCCTCCTCAGATTCTTTCTATGCGATATTTCAGATAAGTATTATTTTTTGTATTGATTTTTAACCACAAATATTTGCTGCTCTCAAAAACGGTGAAGGAAAACATCGTAAGGAAACCGGCATGTTCTAGGACTAAAAAAAAAAATCGAAGACATGTGACATCTACCAACCCGCACTGGGCCCGCGTGGTGGATTAAAGCCCACTCCCTCTTATAGAGAGGAGGCCTGTGTCCCAGCAGTGGGAACATTATAGGCTGATGATGGTGATGATGATTTGCTGCATTACTTATTTAATAAATCTACCAAGTTTACATTTAAATATTTGATATCTTAAGTCTCTGGAGTCCGAAATTAGAAAGGGTTAAAAAAAAAAACGATTTTTTTATTGATTGGCATCTCGCAGTTCAACCTAGGAGATTGTTGTCTGCTTAACCGGGCTATACTGTGGGTGTCTTGAGTGTAAGGCCTCCAGCCAGGGCATAAAATAAACTTAGGTACTAACTAAGCGACTACACGCTAAAGGCACCCCCCGTGGGGTACGAGCCTCGACTTAGGGCGTCGCTCTGGGGGAGGACAGCGAGACAAGGTCGATCATAAAAAAATCTGTAATTAGTTTATTTATTAATTTTACCGCCTATTTAGTATAGTAGTCGAAAGCGCGACTGCTGAGCAGTGGTCCTGGATTAGATTCTCGGGTCAAGTAAAGTGTTATGGGGTTTATCCATCAAGTATTTCTCAGTAGCAGCCATGTAGTCTATGTGGCAATAGGCTCGCTCCCTATTACATGGAACTTGAACATACCTGTTGAAATGTGTGTGTGCTGTGTGTGTGTGTGTGAAATGTACTATTAAGTACCTACACCTCTGCCTAACTCTCCGGATATTTGTGAAGTTCACAAATGTACAGAGGCGGCCTTAATGCTGTAAGTATTTTCTACCCGTCAACCTTCTTGTAATGCAGAGATAAACTGAGTCAGTTCTGTGGTCAATATAAAGAATGGATGGTGGTGTGGTAGATTTGATTTTAAATTTTATGGAACCAAATTGAATTCATAATTTAATGGAATTTATATAATTTCCCATATCTTCCCGTGGGTGTCGTAAGAGACGTCTTAGAGACTTGCCAGAGAATGGGCAGCAGCGTTCTCTGTACTTTTGTAACTACCGTACTGCGATCGCCAACCCGCCTGCCAAGCGTGGCGATTATGGCAAAACTATGTCAATGTGGCGTTGGGGGAGGCCTATGTCTAGCAGTGGACGTCTTTCGGCTGAAATGATGATGATGATGATGAACCTTTGTGTAATGCAGAGACAAACTTAGTCAGATCTGTGGTCATGATAAATAATGGATGGCGGAATGGTGGTTTTGGAACATATTGAACTCAATTTTATGTAACTAAATTGAATTAAATTAATAATTTAATGGAATTGATTTATTTGTATTTAATATTTGATAATATTGTATTTAAATGGAAATAATTTAATTAATTGACTACCCATTAAAGACAGCTCATAGAGAAGGCTCTGTATTCTATAAAATCGGCTGTCTACCATAGTCATGTACCATTAGTCTGTCTATTCTTATGTTAAGATGTGGATATTGGTGTGGGTTGCATGCCTGATAACTTTAGCTTTTTAGCATGCAACTGTTTTATGTTCTTAATAAATTAATTATGAAATATTATGTCTAGAAATACGTCCACGACGGACTTGCAGCGATCAGTTCTCAACAACCTCTAAATTACAGCAGCTCGCCTACGCTACACCCACGGGACTTAAGGGCGCACCGAGGAAAATTCGAAATAATTCCGTTCGTTTGATCCCTTGTTGCATCGTTATTACTTACTTACCTTTAACCTTTAGTTATGAAGTTAATATGTAAGAAATTCAAGGATTCACTCTATAAATCATACACTTTAGAAACACGATTACTTGTAGTTTTCTCGATAGAAATCAATGCCAAAGTAAGCTCTAAAAAAGAAAATAAATCCTCAGTACGGCGTAAAACCTTCACGGAAGGTCATCAGCTTTTAAATAATAACAAAACTACATGTTTTCTATAACGTACACATTTTAGATTTTCAAAATGTGTATTTTAATAATATGAAGAAAATACCTAAATTAGCGCGCCTTCCGCCCATTATAACTAGAGCCGCCACTCTTCCCGGAGCGTCGCGCGCGCCTGTCTTACGCACACATACACGGAGCGCATAGATACCTACACGGTGCGCTCTTAATACCGTGTTCTATAATAAGGTGAATGGAAAACTGTAGTTATTGCAGTGTAGCCTAACACGTGTTAAGGAACGTGGACAGAGCAAAACTAGGTTAAATATAACGGTCCTAAACCTTTGGAAACTGCAAAACGCCACGTGTAGTTAAACTGGCGTTTTGTAGTTTCCACCTTCCCACTTGGGAAATAGAATAACTTTTTGTATTTGTGTTTGTGTGGTGATGTTGTGATACTTAGGTTCTAACAATCGATAACAACAACAGTCGAAAATATGTTGACACACCAAGGTTAGGGGTGTGTCAACATATTTTCGACGGTGGATTGTTAAAGCATGTGTTTAATACACATGCTTTAACAATTTGGTTGTTAATAAGATCAATCCTGTAATCCCCGAATGGTTAGGAAAGACCTATAGCTCTGGAGTAGTTTTTAGTTTCTTTGTTGTAGTTTATGTTACATTTTTAAAATATAAACTCAACACCGTAAATGTTTTTTAGTAACTTTTTAGACCTATGTATCCTGCTTATGCGCATTTCGTCATTTCGGAAAATAAGGACTTGAAAGTTTGTATGAAAGGCGTGAACGCTCTCGCAAACAGAACTAGCGAAATGTGGGTGTAATGGTTATACCTCTGCCTAGACCTTCTGGGATCATAAGCGTGATGTTATATACAACGTGTAACGTTAAATGCGCAAAATATCAGACACCCCAAATGATTTTTAATTCAATTGACCTAATTCTGAGAGAAAAAAAAACATTCAAAAAACGTAAAGGTTTATATATGTATAGGTATGTATGTGCTATTTTAGTTTCACTGGCAATTCTGATCGTTTCTTTCTTTCTTTCCTTTTTTCCCGCGTGTGAGAAAATTGTAATTGGACGACAAACATTTGTGTTTGTTTACCTATTTTGGCGGGTTTGCGCACGTGTTGGCTTGATCT
The DNA here is from genome assembly GCA_949152445.1 of Cerastis rubricosa. Classification (NCBI taxonomy): domain Eukaryota; kingdom Metazoa; phylum Arthropoda; class Insecta; order Lepidoptera; family Noctuidae; genus Cerastis; species Cerastis rubricosa. The sequence goes on from OX424547.1 coordinate 12,244,479, forward strand.
ATGAACAAATAGACAGGGCAACATTATTAATGAAGATTTTTTGAAAAATGTGAGCTATATTGAAAAGTGGTTCAATTGATTCTGCTCGTTATTCTGATCAAACTATTTCCAAGTTTTCCGCATTTAATGTTACACGTTGTATAAAACCTTTAGAAATATTAACAATGATATCAATCAGCCACAATTTATTCGCTTGAAGCCGCTTGCCTTCGCATCGTGCTCATTTCCGTCCGCTCTGGGCTGCCGTCAAAGTATTATTGACCTACATCCGCATTTGCTGTTACTAACTTAGGTACCTACTTAGATATTGATGTTTGACGTATTAGGATACTTTGAAGTTATTGGGTATTTGGAATTTTTTCTTTAAAATAATGATAATGGTTTTAAAGCACCAATCCCTATATTTAATGACTTTAGCTATGTATTTTAAAATTAACAGTTCACTGTTCAAACATAAGCTTAATATCTATAAACGTATCATTTAATGTGATTTTATTATCAGCTATTTATGTCTCACTTATCTCTAGCGGGGTGGGACGAACTCGACCTTTTTCTCTTTTAAAAGTCTCATTGTGTAAAAAATACCATAACACCAAAATTAAAACAAGAACAAACAAACGACGTCAGCAAGTTCCTGAACAATAACCACCTGACATCACTGAAAAGCTTTAATAGTAAATATAACCTTCTTTTATTCATTTCCAACTTCATATTTTTTTAATCTTATTACACAAACATTATTATTGCTCTGTATGGTGTCGGACGTAAAGAATAGCACCATCCCATATCTTCCCGTGGGTGTCGTAAGAGACGACTAAGGGACTTGTCAGAGAATGGGCAGCAGCGTTCTCTGTGCTTTTGTGACAACCGTACTGCGATCGCCAACCCGCCTGCCAAGCGTGGCGATTATGGCAAAACCCCCCAAAATGTCAATGTGGCGACACTTGGGGGAGGCCTATGTCCAGCAGTGGACGTCTTTTGGGCTGAAATGATGATGATGATGATTACACAAACAACACTATTATTTAATATTAATTTGTACTGCTACTTTATATTTCAAGCTGTTTTGTATTCGAACACAATGTGAATGCTTACTGAATAAATGTACTGCAAAATTGAATTGAAATACAAAAACACAACTGAAATAGAATTCTCTAGAAGTGCTCTCGATTCGTATTGTAATTACGTAACTGCACAGTGGTAAATTCACGAAGCAGGTGAGGCCAGTGCCCAGTGGCACGAATGCAGGTCAAACGATGTACATACATCTATACATACATACATATTATGTATGGAACGTTGCGACATTTGGTGTGTTGTATTCGGACGAGAATTTGTGCAAGACTTGGTTTATGACTGATTCGAGATGGAGGATTTCACTGAGGTGTTACTATTGGATTGGAACTTTTATGGGATTTTAATTAAAAGATTTATTGATCCATTTTTTTCAGTAATCGGTTTTACAACAACAACAACATACATTTATTTTCAGGCAACTTTAGCCCATAGATATATACCTTACAGTCTAACATACATGTGATAAAATACTATTTGTGTTAGTAAATAAAACCTTAAAACTACATGTGTTAGTAACACTTCACTTCTAGTTTAATAATGTTGTCATGATGCTGTTATAAAGAAGCATTGTTATATTTTTAGTATTTCAAAATATGGCTAGGTACTCCAAAGAATTCTCATAGATAAGGTATCTCTTTCAGAAATGAGAAACTAATATGATGGTTCTTTTATTCCCTTCGCGTGCTTTCACTCTGTTTGTCAATTCCTTAAGGATCATTTAAATTATGGACAATGTGACATCACATCACGCCCCGAAGAGTAAGGCAGAAGTGTTCCTTATAGAACACACACCTTTCGCCAGTTGTGTTTAAGTCCCATATAATAAGGGGCGATCCTAGTGCCATGAACCGCTCACGAAGCTGCTAGTAAACAATTCCTGATGGAAAAACCGAATAGCACATTGCGCGACCTGGAAATCGAACACAGACCCTCATACTCAGTAGTGGCTCTCACGACCACTACACCAATGAGGCAGTAAGCCTAGAAATCAGAATCAGAGTCAGTAATTATGGACGACTCTTTGAATAACTCGAGCCATACTACGTACACCAGTTCATCATCCGCCTAGCTTTTTCCCAAACTTTGTTGGGGTCGGCTTTCAGTCTAACCGGATGCAGCTGAGTATCAGTATTTTACATGAAGCGACTGCCTATCTGACCTCCACAACCCAGTAACTGCGTAATACGATACACCTTGGTAAGACTGGATGTCAGACTTTTGGCTACTGACTACTCGTAACGACTGTCAAATATCTACAAATGACAGCCGGGGCCAACAGCTTAACGTGCTTTCTGAGGCACGGATGAAACTCTGTATGTAACTATGGTCACCCATCTACGGACCGACCACGGCAAGCACGGCTTAACCTTGAAGATCGAACCGTGCGTCTGTTTTTATTTAGCCACGAGCTCCATACGTATACTACTACCAGCTATACTTTGATTTAATCAATATGTACCCACTATCCATACTAATTCAATTCCATTTTCGTTGACAACTTCTATAGGGTGAATTTGATTATACTCATGATAACAAACAACTTTCCTAAAGAAACATTTTTTTTATACTCATTCACTTTTACAAAATAATACAACAGTCGTATGAAATTCGCGCGCCCGCGTCTCTGTCCTGTCAGCTTGTGATAAAAGTGAAATAGTATAAAAAAGAATGTTTATTTGGGAAAGTTGTTTGTTATAATGAGTATAATAACGTTTTTAAGTAATATAATATTTGTCTCTAATTACCAGTCACCCCATATAAAAGGCAGTAAAATAACCTCAGCTTAGCAACATCCAATATGCATAACTTTTAACCCAGTTTCACGTAAGCATCAAGCTCTATAGATAAGTAATCTATTTGCATGTCCTTCACAACGGACCGCCGACGACGTGACTCAAATATGTTTGAGTTTTCGTAATATGTACTGTTTTGTTCCAAATAAACGTTTGGTGACATCATTTGACTTAGTGTTGTGGTTTTTTTTTACGAAATGTTTGTATAGTACATGAAAAGTACATTAAGCGGTAGGCCCCATGTTTTTTTTTTTTGGCTGATGCCTCTCTCTATTTTCATACCCCTGAAACTATAGTAAGCCAGAATCTTTTTCCAAACGTAGACAAGGACCAAAGCTAGGATCTTACTACGCCAACATAAAATATTGAAGCAGAACTCATTAAAAAAAACCGGTCAAGTGCGTGTCGACCCACGCACAGTGTAGGGTTCCGTAGTTTTTATAACAGCCAAGTGCGGGTCGTATTCGCTGACTGATATATTCGTAACATCATCATCATCATCATTTCAGCCGAAAGACGTCCACTGCTGGACATAGGCCTCCCCCAAGTGTCGCCACATTGTCCGGTCCCGTGCGACTCGCATCCAGCGGATCCCCGAAACCTTCACCAGGTCATCGGTCCACCTAGTGGGAGGCCTTCCAACGCATCGTCTCCCGGTTCGCGGTCGCCATTCCAGAACTTTTCGGCCCCATCGGCCATCTGTTTGCTGCCACTTAAGTTTGGCAATTCTTCGGGCTACGTCGGTAACCTTGGTTCTCTTGCGGATGTCCTCACATGATGTGATTCGTAACATGCTCTAACTAAAAGCCAAACATCTGTTTTTTTTGTAAAACTTATTTAGGAATGAAACAGCGCGATACAACTGACGTTTAGCGCCATCGATCGACATTTCTATGGAGTTGTTCGAAATTTTCGAGTCAAATACAATTGGTCGACTATTACTCGTAAACTTGTAAACCCCACTTAAGTGTGATAGTTTTCCTTTAAACTTTGTTATATATAGGTACTATTGCCGTGACATTTGTATTTCTAACTACAACCGTTTAGTCTGTAGAGGGGGGGACACTTGACCCTAACGAAAATTGGTACTTTAAAGCTTGATAAGTCACGAACGGTTTACTTAATCAAAAAACAGTCTTCCCAAATCCCTAATATTTTTAAAAGACCTATTTGACGATATGCACTATGGGAATAACGAAAAAAAAATTATCAACCCCACTTTACATGTGGGGGAGGTAGCCTAAATAATTGATTTTTCTTCATTTCGGCGTCATTAACGTGTATACTCATGCCAAATTACAACTTACTAGTACCAATAGTTATTGAGCTAAACCGCGGACAGACAGACAGACAGACGGACATGGCGAAACTATAAGGGTTCCTGGTTGACTACGGAACCCTAAAAACCGCCATCGTGTTGTGAATCTGGGCAACTTTAACTTACCGCTAACTTCGTCTTCAACAGGAAACCAATGCCAATAACTCTTCAAAGCTTAGTATTATTTCGTTCTAGAGTAGTTTTATGTGCCTACAACCTACATCCTTGGTATTATTTTTCATTGACTTTTACTAGTTGGAGTTTTACTTATTCCAGGATTTTAGTACAGTGAGTCTTTTGTGAATTGGTTTTGTTTGGAGAATTACTATTTAGGACATACAGGGTGCATAGGGTGAACATATATTTTCAGTTATATATTATAGATATCGTCACAGCGGGCGGCGAAATCTATCCTTTATATTCATCATCGTCAGCCTATATTGTTCCCACTGCTGGGACACAGGCCTCCTCTCTATGAGAGAGAGTGGGCTGTAATCCGCGGGCCCTGTGCCGGTTGATAAATGTCACATGTATTCGAATTCTTAGTTCTAGAACGGCCTGTTTCCTCACGATGTTTTCCTTCACCGTTGAGGGCAGCGGTGATGAAATAAATTACACAAAGTAATGCGCCTGCCTGAGTTCGAACCCACGGCTTACTGCTCGTAAGTCGGCTACTAAGTTTGGATGGGGGGAGTAATCTTCGGAACTACTGATCCGATTCCGAAAGAATCCGAAGACTAAATCGATTCACTCAAACTTCGATAAGATCCAGATTTAAACGATCCATTAGCTAACTGCTAACATAGCTTCTTATTTTCTAAAAAGTTACATTTTACTTGGTACTTAAGTATTACAATTTAAGCCTAATCTCTGTGTTGCTACTAAACACGCTAACTTAGCTTTTAATTCCGACAAACTTCAAAGTTCAAAAGTGGATAGACATGAAACTTTTTACTTAGAAAACAACACCTTTGGATTGTCTATAATTAATATTTTGACTTTAAGAAAGTTCAAACAATATAATATAATAATAGATCATATAATAATAATAATAATAATCGTCATCCAACGCAATCACATGTTGGACGACGCCGCACTTGATAGGCTGCGCTCAGAAGTACTGAGCAACCACATCGACTTGACTCCGGCGCAAACCACGGTGCAAGCGTCAACTATTGACGCAATACCACCGCGGTCCAATCTTGGTGCTGTAGAAGAGGATGATAGGGTTGCCACGGTAAGTAGCCAGTGTAACGAACGTTTGAGGAGCGCTCTGAAAGATGCGCTTCACGAGTATCGATCCACTCCTGCCCAACTTAGGCCCCGATTACCGCGGTTACCCATGCATAAGAAAAATAGGGCGCTGGTGTGTGCCTTGGACTCGCAACTCAAAAATATTTTTGAGAGTAGTGAGAACCTCGTTGATACGCACTCGATCTTGTATTGTGGGGCTGTAGCGGCTTGTCGTTTAGCTAACGTCAAATTCCCAAATTTTGACGTAGCTACTCGACCAAAACCAGCCGTACCAGCCTGGCAACGCAGGATCGAGAGCCGTATCGATGGGGCCAGGGTACTCATCGGCAAACTATACTGCTTCAGGGAGGGCAATACACGCCCACGTGTGATGCGCTTTGTGAGACGGGCATTCTTGGGGACTGGAACCAGCCCTCAAGAATACTTGTCCGGAGTCACAGAGCGCATCGACTTCCTGAAGCAGAAAGTTTATGCATGGGCGAACCGTATTCGGCGGTATAAGAAGCGTGTTGATCGGTACTCGCAGAATCGTATGTTCCAGAGTGATGAGAGGTGGGTATACAGAGCTTGGGAGCGACCCGAACAAAGTGTGACGGACGTGTGCCGCCCAGATGATGCTGCCCCGAGTTCATTCTGGCGCAGCATCTGGTCGGTGCCCGTCTGTCATACGGAGGCTGACTGGATGCGAGATGTCGAGCGAGTGTGTGAATCCATCCCAGAAATGGATAAAATTATAATAACACCGCTAGATGTTGCCAGAGCAGTTCGTCCGTTACCGAACTGGAAATCTCCGGGACCGGACGGACTGCACAACTTCTGGCTTAAATGGCTGAGTAGTTCACACACTCGCCTGGCATCTCAATTCCAGTCATGTTTAGAGTCTGGGTCGCTACCAGAGTTTCTTACAACGGGTGTTACCCACCTTCTTCATAAGTCCGGTAGTCCTGCGGAACCCAGGAATTATAGACCGATCACGTGTTTGGCGACGGTTTATAAACTTCTTACATCCATTTTGAGAGTGAAGATTAACGAACACATCGATAGTAATTCCATTATGTCGGCCTCTCAGAATGGATGTAGGAATGGGTCCCGTGGTACTAAGGAGCTACTCCTCATCGACATGGCCATTAGCCAACAGGTTCGTCGATCCCGCAAGGATCTGTCGACATGTTGGATAGATTACAAGAAGGCCTACGACTCTGTGCCACATACATGGCTCATGAGGGTGCTGGAGTTGTACAAGATTGATGCAACTCTACGCGCCTTCCTTGAGTCGTGTATGAGGCAATGGAGGACGGTCCTTCGATATCCAGGATGTCGACAGATCCAGGGGAACGCTGAGCCTGTATGGATTAAACGGGGAATATTTCATGGCGACAGTCTGAGTCCTCTTTGGTTCTGTCTAGCCCTGAATCCTCTAAGCACATTGCTGGAGGATTCAGGTCTAGGCTACCGGTTGAGGAGAGGTGGTCAGGTCATATCTCACCTTCTTTACATGGATGATCTGAAACTCTTTGCCCCAGCAAATTGCAACTGATGGAGCTACTGAAAGTAACTGAAAATTTTAGTAGTGCCATCAATGGAATTTGGTGTGGACAAATGTGCAGTCATGTATGTAAAGCGAGGGGAGATTATGGAATCCGAGGGACTTCAGCTCTCTGATTCCATACACCTAAGATCCCTTTCCTCATCCGAAAACTATAAGTATTTGGGTATGTCGGAAGCGTTAGGTATTAACGTAGCTGACATGAAGCAATCGTTGAGGGAGCGCTTCTTTGGTCGCCTGAAGAAGGTACTAAATAGCCTTCTTTCAGGCGGGAACAAGGTGCGCGCCTTAACGGTTGGGTCATGCCGGTTTTAATGTACTCTTTCGGCATACTCAAATGGACTCCGACCGAACTGGACGCCCTGGATAGGAGAGTTCGTACACTGCTGACCGCAAACCGGATGCATCACCCACGATCATCGGTGATGAGACTGTACATCCCGCGGAAGTGCGGGGGTCGAGGCTTTTTAAATGCGAAGACCCTCCACAACCGCGAGGTGTGCAGCCTCAGAGAATATTTTTTAAAAACAGAGGTGGGTATGCACCGAGATGTGGTCGCAGTGGAGGTGGTGAAGGCACTCGCCCCGCTGTCCATGGCTAAAGAGAACTGGCGCAAACCTGTCGTACTTACTACCGATGACCGCAAGAAAGTATGGCAAGGCAAGGTGCTTCACGGTCGCTTCTACCAGGCTCTTCATGGGCCCGATGTAGATTTTCTAGCATCCGTGTCCTGGCTACGATTCAGCGACCTCTTTGGGGAAACTGAGGGTTTTGTCTGTGCGATTATGGACGAAGTTATGCTGACGAACAACTACCGGAAACATATTATGAAGGACGGGACGGTGGACGTGTGTCGGGCATGCCACCGTCCGGGTGAGTCCATCAGACATATTATTTCTGGTTGTTCTCGTCTGGCTAATGGCGAGTACTTGCACAGGCATAACCAAGTAGCCAGGATTATTCACCAGCAACTTGCCTTGAAATATGAACTTGTGGAATCTGAGGTACCGTACTACAAATATGTGCCCGACCCAGTTCTCGAGAAAGACCATGTCACGTTGTACTGAAATCGACCTATCATTACTGACAGGACTACTGTCGCCAATAAGCCTGACATAGTGGTGATAGACCGATCAGCGCGCTGCGTAATGATAGTCGATGTTACCATCCCACATGACGAGAACCTCGTAAAGGCTGAGAAAGAGAAACAAATAAAATATCTCGACTTAGCACACGAGGTTGTCAGCATGTGGAATGTGAACTCGGCTATCATTGTGCCGATTGTCGTTACGGCCAATGGCCTAATGGCTAAAAGCCTCGATGAACATCTATCGAAGCTCTCACTTGGCAGTTGGATCAAGAGCCAGATTCAGAAGGCAGTACTCCTCGATACGGCCCGCATTGTGAGGAGGTTCCTGTCTCTGCAGCCCTAACCACCGGTAGCTTGGACCCTGCTCCCGATACCGGCGGAAACCTGTTTTTTATATTTTTAAATGTTTTTTTTACCTTTTTTGTTTTATAAGAAATATTTAAAAATATAGTAAATAAGATGAAATATGAATAAAGGAGATAATAATAATAATAATATTTTTTTATATTTTTAAATGTCTTTTTATACAATTTTGTAAAAATATTTAAAAATGTAAATTATATGTGATTAAAATGAATAAAGGAATAATAATGATCATATGGTAATATAATATAATGATAGATTTTTTTCTTGAAAAATTATTCGTAAAATGCGAAAAGACGAGAAACGAGAAAGGGACATAAAAACTCATTCATCTTAAAAGAAATTATTTTTAAATGGCACTATCCTTTTTCCTCCTCTTTCCAAGCGACAAAGAGAATTGAAGTGGCCTTCTAAGCCATGCCAAGCCAAACCAAGCCATTACACCTATGTCACAAACATTTAGTCAAAAACTATGGAAGAGCACAGACAGGTTTAGACAAAAAAAAAACAATAAAATTACAATATATCAGTTAAAGAAATCACAAGTGTTTTTGACGTAAACCACAGAAACTTTAATGTTGGAAATGTATGGTGTGCAATTTATGTACCTACTCGTAATGTCAGCTCAATCGGATCGGGATATTTGACTAACACATACCAGCTAACTAACGTGCTTGCCGAGGTTGGTCCGTGGATGGGTAACCATAATTACATACCGAGTTTCCTCCATGCCTCGGAAAGCTCGTTAAGCCGTTAGTCCCGGCTGTCATTTGTAGATCTTTGACAGTCGTTACGAGTAGTCAGAACCCGTAAGTATGACATCCAGTCTTAACAAGGAGTATCGTGTTACCCAGTTACTGGGTTGTGGAGGTCAGATAGGCAGTCGCTTCATGTAAAATACTGGTACTTAGCTGCATCCGGTTAGACTGGAAGCCGACCCGAAGATAGTTTGGGAAAAGGCTAGGCAGATGATACCAGCTCACTAACCTACTTATTAATTAACAAGATAAGTTTAACAAAAGTTTATAAAAACAAGGGACAGTTTCACTTTGACAGTTGAAAAAATTGTCAGCATAGGCCTCATTCATGGTCTTGCGAAACTAATTGCAACGCGAATTACGTCAAAAGACATCACACACCTGAGAGTGTTTACACCTTACGACATTTCCTACATACTTTCAAGTCCTTATTTTCCGAAATGGCTGAACCGATTTTAATGAAACTTCATACGCATAAGCAGGATACATAGGTCTAAAAAGTTACTAAAAATGTCTTTTTCAAAAAAAATGGAAATTTCTATTTTTATGGATAATTTATAATCGGTCTAATTGAGCTGTAACACTATTTTTCGGAAATGTTTTTAGTAACTTTTTAGACCTATGTATGCAACTTATGCGTATGAAGTTTCATTGAAATCGGTTGAGACATTTCGGAAAATAGAACATGAAAGTTTGTACGAAATGCCGTAGGGCGTAAACGCTCTTAACATTAGGACCGTCGCTCTGCATGACACTTCGCGGTGACTCATGCTTCTTCTACTTCAACTTCTTGTCGCTATTGCAAGTTCCTAAAGTAATAACAGCTGCCCGGGTCAATCTTTAGGTTAAGCCGAACTTGCCTATGTTGGTCCACGGATGGCTGACCACCAATTAGGTACATACCTAGTTTCCCTCCTAAAAAAAAAAAGTAGTAAATGGCTTAACGTGCCTCGGAAAGCACGTTAAGCCGTTGGTCGCGGCTTTCAAATGTTACTAAAGTCTGACAACCGTCTTACCAAGGGGTATTGTATTACCCAGTACGAACTGGGTTTCGGAGTTCAGACTGCCAGTCGGTCTATGTAAAATAGTGGTATTCAGCTGCATTCGGTTAGACTGGAAGCCCCCCCAAATATAGTTGGCAAAAAAACTAAGCAGATAATGATGATGACGTTGTTATAAGTCGCGTGTGGTTAGTTCACAAGAGGTAAGGATTAGAATTCCTCTCACATTCCTAAGAACCTTGCTTATTAATGATAAGCTTATCTCTTCAATTAAACATAGGCAGTAGGTACTCAGAAACCGATTAACCCAATTTCTCAAATGTAAACACTTCAACTTTGACAGAATATCGACAGCATACGATTATCGCATTAATTGGTACATGTAGCCGTCTAGTATTTAGATAGTAATTGGATTCTGAAATTAGTTCCAACAGATATACTGTGTTGATTAATCCGAGATGTTGATTGGTATCCTAAGTGCATCGAGGGCTGGAGGCGATGACGAGAATATATTCCCTTTGGAGAATACCCTTCTTACTCATCACCAGCCTATCATTTTTCCAACTATGTTGGCGTCGACTTCCAGTCTAACCGGATACAGATGAATACTCGTATTTTACATTGAGCGACTACCTATCTGACCACCACAATCCATATAACCTACAATAACCTTTTATATGACTGATTGTCAGACTTTCAGCCACTGACTACCTGTGTAAAGATTCATTTGTAGTTCTTTGACAGGCGTCACCGGTAGTCAGTAATATTTTCTTATCCATCTGCCTCCCAAGATCAAAAGTTGGCGACACCCTTGCTATTTAAGAATGTGCATATATGAACCAGCACATGGATGCCTAAATATCCTCAATAGCAAAAAAAAATTGACAACAAAAAATATTAGATAAATGATTAAAGCCTGACATTTTAATAAGGCACGTGAAGGCTACATTCACACCTCCATAATTAACAATTGCTTTTAAAATGTTAAAGCAATAAATAAGACATAACAACATTAGCCATTATCAAATGATAAATAGTTTTTAAGATAAAGATAATTTTATAGTTTTAAAGTATTAATTAAATTGTTGTTGCCTGATAACATCTATTGTTAGAGAATTTTTTTCTTCAGAGTAACAATGACTCATCTGTCTAGCCTTTTACCAATTATGATGGGGTCAGCTTCCAGACTAACCAGATGCAGCTAAATACCTATATTTTAAGGGGAGAGACTGCTGCCTATCTGACCTCCACAATCCAGTTAGTAATGGGTAATAAAATACCCCCCCAAAAAACTGGTTATCAGACTTTCGGGCACTAACGGAAGATCTAAAAATGACAGCCAGGACCAAAGGTTTAAGGCAGAGGCACTCTTTTCCTCCGAGGCATGGAGGAAACTCGGTATATAATGGGTGGTCACCCGACCACGGATCAACCTAGGCCAGCACAGCTTAACCTAAAGATCGAAGTAAATATAATTCTATCAATCGCTCCAAACCTACGCAACTAAGGTAATAGTTAGTTCAACGCATAATATGCAATAAATCGCCAACACACAAAGGGCCAATACATCTCTACAATAACGCAACACCAACCATACCACGAGTGTGGGAAATACGAGGTCCATACGGGATACGGGAAGTGCGTCCTGTACAAGCCTTTGACTTTTATAACCCGCCAGAAAATCGCCTGGTACTCTGGCGGGAGTCGCACTGACGACTGATTATTCCATAGACATACACCCGTCAGCCATACATCCCCTCACGGTGCGCCGCCACTTGAGACTCGGGCTAACTTTTTATAGAGGTTTTCTACCTCGCGGTCCGGGCGGTAAAACCGGTCCCGATCGAAGGCGCGAGTAGGGAGCTGGGATGGATTTACGAGATCGACGCAGTTCTTCTCTGCCGGCTCGCAGGGCAGGGTGAGTGCGCGCCGAGCCTGCCCTTGCTCCTCCGTTGTGCCCTCTGCGTTTCAGAGTGTAACGCGGAGGAACACGCTGTTGGCCGTGTCAGAATATTCGAAACGGGCAGTAATATTTCGCAAATAATAGAAATCTCTTCCCATTCCTCGTGGAAGGAAACTGCACGTGCCCAGGGTGCACCGGCCCAGAAGCTGCAGTTCCTTTCAGACGTATCGAGAGGGATGGCAGCCGTAAGGCAAACGAGAAGGTTATCTGACGCAGCACCCCAAAAAAGAAACAAAAAATGATACGTATAATGAAAACTTGTGACGAATTTTTACATAATTTTAATGCATGTGGTGAATTTACTTTCAATGTATGGAGTTTACAAAAATTTGGCGAGTTTACTTGGTGACGAATGTACAATAACCACGAAATATTACGTCAAGTCTGAAGTCGTAGTAGAAATTTGAAAGGTTTGAAAAGCGGTTGTCATTTGTTTAGGTAAATAAATGACAACCGCGAGAATGTGACTAGACCTGAGAGAGGCAGGTCTCATATCTGCGTCCGTTTTGCTCACTGCCCGGAGCAGCCTTTCTGATGCGTACTTATTTAATGGTCACGACAGTCACGATTGCATCATCTAATTCGAGGAGTACTTCGCGCAGCTCTTTCCATTTCGCTATCTGCGATCGCAACAATGGCGGCCTTGACATTAGCTAAGCTGGACCACTTGACTGCATTGTTGCAAATCGTCATGTGATTTTCGAATTTTGGATCAGTCTTACAATACAAAAGGAATCAATGAGATGAAGCAAGTTTTTTTGGTTTTTCCTTAAGACAAAATTGGGCAACTTGGTTGAGGAAATCAGTATGTTTATGTAATTTTGATGCATCTGCTATGACATTGAACTAAAATGCAGCATCACTGTGTACAACTGTGTAGGTTGTACCCCAAATACACATTCAACACATCAAATCAATTCCAAACACGTTACAACGGATTTGGCAGTCAACACTGTATTTGGACATTTACCAACCATCGATCCGGATTTGCATACTAATGTTAACAAGCCAAATATTCAGACACAATGAAATGCCTAACACTACTAGTAAATAAAGTTAATAATTTATGAATACGTATCTAAAATGTTTAAACAACTAGCAGCCTTTATGCATCTCATGAGAAGATTAGTGTCTGAGATCATAAGATAGGAAATGCAAACTCCTTTGTCAAAAGCAGATCAAGTCAATGTCGTGATCGCAGACAAATCGTTGCTAAGAGCCGCAATTAGCATTGTGAACTAGCCAGTCTCACGTACAACGATTTTAAGGTCGTTTTAGATAATCTGGTTATAGAACAATATGGTTACAACGTCGGTCTTACTTGGGATTATATTGTAATGATTAACATTGTAGATAACTTTATGGGAAACCATCATTGTGAAACCCATGGTTTTAACCTCGATCATACCATTTTGGCAAGGTAATTGATTATAATGGAATTTTACAGTCATTAAATCTATTGGCCTCTACGATCAACGATACATCATCATCTGCCTAGCCTTTTCCCAAAGTCTGTTGGGGTCGGCTTCCAGTCTAACCGGATGCAGCTATGTACCAGTATTTTACATGAAGCGACTGCCTATCTGACCTCCACAACCCAGTAACTGGGTAACACGATACCTCTTGGTAAGACTGGATGTCATACTTTCGGCTTCTGACTACTCGTAACGACTGTCAAAAATCTACAAATGACAGCCGTGACCAACGGCTTAACGTGCTTTCCGAGGCAAGGAGGAAACTCGGTATGTAATTATGGTCACCCATCCACGGACTAACCTCGACAAGCACAGCTACTTTAAAGATCGACCCGTGCGGCTGTTATTATTTAGCCACGAGCTCCTCGATCAACGATACATTATGTAAAATTTATATCCTATATCTGCCGTAATTGTTATTTATTGTGAGGTCCCGATATTTCGACGCTGTTGCAAGCGCTATGACCGCAGGATGACAAAATTTTTGTTGTTTTGCGGCTGCACCATGTCTATCGTTTTATTTTTACATACAGGAGCAATTAAAAGCGAAATCTTTTCAGAATTTAATTTTGTAACCAGTTTAATCTTTCATTACACTGTACCTACTTCATTTAAAACATATTTCCGAATGACTGAACTATTTACTTTTATTTATACCTGCACAAAACTGTATTAATAAAATCACTGTTTTCGTTTTTCCATATGGTAACCGGGTATGAAGGCCAAACGTTTTCTAGCATATGAAGGATTTTTGGGATAGTGGGTAGTGTCTCTTAAAATCTTTACTCTATCACCATATCTTTCCCTTAGTATTTGGACGAAATCCCTTGTTTCACCAACTGCTGTTGTTTCCCAAGTTGACGGCATAGAGCAATGTGAGCAACCTGATTTGCCATTGTGCTTTGTTCTTGAGTCGACACTGATAGTTTTGGTAGGTGCTTCTAAAGAATCTCCAGGGATTGTGTTTTCATCATCATTAATATCATTTCCATTAGTTTTCAGAGTTAATTTTTCTGTAGTACTTTTTTCAGTAACAGTAGTTAGGTCTGTTGGTGTATCAACATTAGTAGTAAAAGTTTTTTCAGTTGTGTGTCGAGTGGTTTTAGTTTCCTCCGTTGTCATCTCTAATGTCGTCGGAGCTACAAAATTAGTAGAAGTATCAGTCTTGTCTTTATTCGTTTCAGTAACTTTTTTAGTATTTACTTTAGTAGTTTCAGTTTTAGTTCCTTCAGTACTTTTAATTGGGCTTACCTTAGAAGGAACGATGGGCGAGGGTGGAATAGGGGGGGTCACCGCATGAGCTTGGTCGCTTTGGGTACACTTTGCGCTACATACTTGTGTATCTACTTCAACATACGCTGAAATGAGAAAATATTTAAAAATTTTACCTTGATGAACATTGATATTTTCTGTTCTTATAAATCTTTTACTTTCTTACTTGTATTATTTTCGCAATTGTATTCGTGTAAATCACAGTCATCTAAAAACAATCGGTTAGTGGAATCGGCTTCAAGATTACCACAAACGGGTGTCCATGTGTGGTTGCAAACTTTTGATGCGGTGCATTCATCAAAATCCTATAAGAATACCCATGAATAAGTTTGGCGAACTGTTCTTTTTAATGACAGAGTAGCGTTAGGTGATCATACCCCAATGTAATGATGGATTGTAGGTTGTAAGAAAAGACAAGCTGAAATGAGATACTATTTTTAGTATTTTCGTAACAGTAATTGACAAATCCACACAACTAAAAATTGTAAATAAGTTAAATTATGTTTCAATCACTTACTTATAGCTATAAGAATTTCAACAAACATTTTGAAATTTGACTTCTTTTTCTTTATTCATTGTTCAACGAGTTTTCATTTACCGCTTTCATAATTTGTTTTACATTTTAAATGAATGTCATGTAACAAAAGGATTTGTTCTATTCAGTTATTATGTAATTCAGATAACGTATTGGTAGCAATTTTTTTGTATCAATTCGCGGTAAACCAATCGTAACGTAATAGTAGCTAACCGTGAAGAATTGAATCCTGTTTGATTGTGAAATATTTCAGCATTTTTATTGCGTGTGATAAAATACACGAGTGAAAATGCGTTGATAAGTATAAGGTGTTGGCAGCAATTTGTATTTTCTTCGATACATTTCCCTTGATCTTTGTAATAAAATAGATGGCAAGACTAAAATTCATATCTCCAAAATATGAATTTCTTACCTCAATAAAGATTAAATAGAGAGATACTCGTATAATTAGTATCTAAAGAGGGTTATTTAATGTCAAGACCTATGTATTTGTTACCGGCCAAACCCGATTTACGGCTAAACTAGTTTGTCCTAGGCCAAACTAGGACTCATCATAACAGGATCATATAGAGCACCCCATTTACATGGGTTAGGTTAGGTTAGAACTGTGACCATAAACGCGCGAGCCGACCGAGCGTAGCGAGCGATGCCACATCCAAGTTGGGCGCATTGTAAATGTTTTGTTTGGGTCAGTGATAAACCAGTAAACTGGTTTGGCCTAGGACAAACTAATTTGGCCTGAAATCGGGTTTGGCCGGTAATGACTTTTCAGTTTTTGAAAGATAGAAAAATTGTTGAAAGTTAAATCAAGATGTCTATTGAAGAGAATTTCTTATTCAGATAAAAATGAATATGCAGTCTAGTTAGGATCACATTGAATTGAAGAACGACGAACAGTTCAGAGCTTCATATTTTATTTTGATTATGTCTTTACGAGTACTAGCTGCTGCATGCGACTTCGTTTGCGAGGATCCAGGTTAATCTATTACCTGTGTGCCAAATCTCATCCAAATCTGTTCAGTCGTTTTTGCGAGATTGAGTAACCAAGTAGGATGATTCGAATTCAACATTTTGTAGAATAGTAGAATCTCCTTGATGACGGTGGAAGGGATCAAAAAGGTAATAAAATATTATCATAGTTTCAGAAGAAAAAATATTCTAAATAGCAGAGATGAAATATTTCGTCAGTTTAAAAAAAAACTGCGTTTCAATTTTCACACTTTGAAACCTACAAGGATTTGCATTTTTTTGTGTTTTGCAATTTTCTTATAACCGTCGAACATCATCATCATCAGCCTATAATGTTCCCACTGCTGGGACACAGGCCTCCTCTCAATGAGAGGGAGTGGGTAGTAATCCACCACGCGGGCCCAGGCGGGTTGCTAGATGTCGTCACAAGTCTTCGAATTTTTAGTTCTAGGACATGCCGCACGGTGGGCTGAAATCGCGAAGTTGGGACTTAAGGATTTTTAAATATATATTTGCATTGTATATACTTATACCATACTTTTATGTTTTGGAACTTTTTTTTAAAGTAGGTTATTACCCTAAAATTTCAGAGATTTAATTTGTATGAATAAAACAAAGAATTCGATGCATGGTGCATATTATTAGGATTATTATTATTAGTTTGTTGTAAATATTTTGTGCAACTGCATTCCACACCACTCTTTCCACAACACCAAAACCGGTTTTCTTATCAGTAGACGAGTCGTCATTAGTGACGTGCGCCAATCAGAGGGCAGTAAATTTGCAGGTAAAAAATATTTGGGGTAGCAAGTTGAAAACAATGATATCAGTTCGTTGTAACCACCCTTTACATACGGACTACCCGCTCGTTACTTGATTTTTGTTAAAAGTTGATTTTCGAGAATTTTGTGAAAATGTTTAGTGATTTAGTTACTAATGTTGATATGTTTGTGAAATTGAAATCAAGTGGTAGTATTAAGGATCATAACTTTTTATACAGTGCTATCAAGTCAAAATTGTGTGATTTAAATCAAGATAATGATAATTTGCTAAAGGAATTCTGCGCAAAGTATTGTTATAATACTTATAAAAAATGGGAAAATGCTAAACGAAAAGAACATACATTTAGAAGTAAATACAGTGATTGGTTGGCATCGGAGATAGTTTGGCCTGAGTTTATGAAAGATTTTGCAAAAAACGACGACGAACCAGTTCCTAGCACATCAACTACATCTCATGAAAAGGTGTCTGTTGGTACATCAACTCAAGTAAGTCCGAGAAAACCATTTACAGAATTAGGTCCTAAACAAAAAAAGAGACGTACGGAACTTACTACGCAAACTATTGCTTCAGAGGAGTTGTCACATGCCCATGTTTTTAACTTAAAAGCAGAAGGAAAGGAAGATGTTGCTGACATATTACAGCATCTGCTCAAGCATCCACAGGACGTGCAAAAAGTAAAAGATTGTCTTTTTGGAAATAAAAAGAAATCAGTATTCTCTCCAGATGAAGCTTTAGGCTTGTTTTTGTCTTTGAAATTGTCAAAATGGCAATATAATACGCTACGAAAAAGTATCGCAGAAGTAACTGGTACCAACGTATATCCCTCTTACTACGCACTGCAAAATGAAAAAATTAAATGTTATCCACCTAAAACTGCTATTGTAGTAACAGATAAAACGGCTATGATAGAATTGCAGGCACTATTGGATATTACTGTGAAGAGAATTATAATGTCAAACGAAATTAGTGAAACTTGTAAAGATTTGACACTGATTAGTAAATGGGGATTTGACGGAGCTTCGAATCAAGCCAATTATAAGCAGAAAGTTGGAAGAGAAAATGAAGAAGATGAGGACTTTGACGATTCTAGCGTATTTATGGGTAGTTTGATTCCTATCAAATTAGTGTCTGGTGACAGAGTTATATGGGAAAATGATTCCCCAAATTCCTCATTATGGTGTCGTCCGCTGTTTTTTAAATTCATGAAGGAAAACAAATTCAGCATTTTGCAAGAAAAAAATGCGATTGAGGCAGAGATTAACAATTTAGTTAAGACAGTGGTTGATGATTTGACCATCTCGCACAACCTAATACTAACCATGATAGATGGTAAAGCGACTGCAGTTCTTTGCGATACATCAACACAAAGATGTGACATATGTAAAGCTACTCCAAAGGAAATGAATGATTTGTCCTTGGTTTTGGCAAAAGAAATTGATGTCGATTTATATAAATATGGTTTATCGTCGTTACACATCTGGATACGATTCATGGAATGCATTCTTCATATAGCGTACAGATTAGATTTGAAGACATGGATGGTGAAAGGTGACAGTAAAGCTATTATGGAGAGCAAAAAGAGAAATATTCAGGAAGCATTTAAATCCGAAACAGGACTTTTAATTGATGTTGTGAAACAGGGTCATGGTACAACAAATGATGGGAATACTGCGAGGAGATTTTTCGAAAACCCCGATATTGCAGCTTCGATCACAGGAGTAAATGAAGAATTAATAAAAAGATTTAAAACTATATTAGAAGCAATTTCGTCGGGTCACCGTATTGATATATTGAAGTTTAAAGATTATACCGAAACCACCATGGAACTATACATTGAATTATATAATTGGTTTTACATGCCTGCAAGTGTTCACAAAGTTTTAGCTCACGGAGCAGCTATTATTGAAAGCTTGGGTATAGTGCCCATTGGAAAATTATCCGAAGAAGCAGCTGAAGCACGCAACAAAGATTTTCGGAGATATCGTGCTCATAATTCGAGGAAATTCTGTAGAAAAGCTACTAATGAAGATATTTTGAACAATTTGTTAATCAGCTCTGATCCACATATTTCAAAGATACGACACAAACTGGTGCGAAAACACAAAGCCTTTTCAGAAGAAGCAACAGCTTTGTTGATCGTTAAGGATACATTTGTTGACGATGATGATCAAGAAAATTTAGGGGTTTTAACTGAAGACCCGTTATTGTCAGAGCATGGTGTTGAGCATGGTGCAGGCCCCTCCTAAAAATATTGGTAAATGATTTGAATTTTGAATTTGTCTTTGTAAGTCTCACACATACAGAACACAGATTTGTAGTCGTGGATTAGGCCTATTGGGGAGACCACTGATAAAAAAAACGCGCCTAGTTCTCTACCTCTGGGGTGGTGTGGAATAGAGAATACAATAATTATCACTGCTAAGTATTCTAAGATTTAGGTGACTTTTAAGATATTTTCGTTCAAAAAAATCTAAAAAAGTCTAACTACCTACTAAGTCACAGTAAACTACAGTAGACGATTAGATGCAAATAAATTGTACTATTAAAATACTTATCCAACAATTGGAAGAAATTTGAGATTTTGTAGACTTAAATGCGATTTTAATAAGAAAAAAAAATTAAAAAAAAAATTCTCCTAAATCGCAGCAAAGCGCAGTAGCTGACTAGTTGTAAAAATAAGCTAATAAATAGTACTATTTTAATATATACATCGCAGTTGGAGATGTTTTCAGATTTTTGAGATTCTTTAGATTTTATGATTTTTTCTATACAAAAAAATATTTAAAAAATTGTAGTACTAAAAATAATGCGTAAAATAAAAAGTCATAGAACAATAATTTACTGTATTAGATAGTAGAACAAATTTGCATCATTAATCAGTAAAAATAAGATGACTTTTTTTTTAATGTCCTAAGTCCACTACGTATATAAATCAACCCACCGTGTGCCGGTTTCCTCACGATGTTTTCCTTCACCGTCTTTGAGGACCGTCGAACGCTGGCGGGTAATAATTTATTGTTATAAACTCATTTATTTCAGACATAGTCCACACATTATTCAAAAGTTAAAATTAAAATGCAATAAAACACATTACATTACAATAATCAACAAAAGTAAAATAACGCACTAATAATACGCTGAATCCATGGTAGAAGTATTAACGGATAAACACAATTTTATGATTTATTAAGAAAAAGTATATTATGTATAGGAACTACTGGGCATCCATAACCAAAAGATTTGTATTTATTACTCTGGTTACTCTAAAAAGTCAGAATCCAAGTCCGTATTGATGGTTGGCCTATATCCTTTAATGACCTTGTATACCAATTTTCCATCTTTCCAGACGGTTGAATTCTTCAGGATAACAGTCCCAATTGTTCCCGTTTGAAGAACCTGTGAAATAGTATGTTTTTATATATTATATTCGTACACTAAAAATGATTTGATTTACTATGACAACAACTCCTCAAACAGAAATTTAAATCTATTGGCCTGGACCTTAACCCCTCAAAGTGCGAAATTTACCTCTCTGACGTGACTGACAGACAATCGATTATAGATAAATTTAATGCAATAGCTCCACATATCAAAATTTTAGAAAAAAG
This sequence comes from Cerastis rubricosa, assembly GCA_949152445.1. NCBI lineage: Eukaryota > Metazoa > Arthropoda > Insecta > Lepidoptera > Noctuidae > Cerastis > Cerastis rubricosa. Next base: position 12,265,284 of record OX424547.1, read on the forward strand.
TTCCCTGCACCTCCTAGGTTCCCCTGTTTTAGAAGAAAGTTTTTCATCTTTCATCGAAGACAAAATCAAACATTTTATTGATATTTCGGATAGACTCTCCAAAATTAATTTACATTCGGCTTTCACCCTTATTAGATATTGTTGTTTTGGTCCAAATATGTATGTTCTCCGTTCTTCTTCTCTTTGGACGAAACCAGAACTTTTGGACAAAATTGACCAAATTATACGCAACACATTAACATCCATTCTTAATGTGGCCTTGGACGACCGAGCGTGGCTGCAAGCCACCCTACCAATTCGTTTTGGTGGCCTCGGCGTCCGCAAAATTTCTAGTATAAGCTTACCGGCGTTCCTTTCTTCTGTCCACAGCACTGAAAAGCTAACCAGGAAGATTTTAACTCTCTCCCTGGTTGATTCGGAAGTGCCGTGCTTGACGGACGCAGAGGACGCCTGGAAAGTGGCTTGCCCGGACACGGATCGGCCCGAGAACCCATTCTCCCAGAGACAGTGGGATGAGCCGCTCTGCAGGTTGGTACGGAATAACCTTATTAATACGTCTACCAATATTGCTGAGCGTGCCCGCCTGTTGGCTGTGGGTGAGTGGGAGTCGGGTCTCTGGCTTCAGGCACTACCGTCACCTAACATAGGCACTTTGCTAGGTGACACAACATTCCGGCTCGCTACATGTCTGCGATTGGGCGCTCCTAGCGGGGCTCCACATCGCTGTCGATGTGGTGAAGCAGTCGACGGCCTCGGACACCATGGCCTTTCCTGCAGTAAGAGCGCAGGTCGGATAGCACGGCACGCTAGCATTAATGATCTAATTCGTCGTGCTCTTGCCACCGCCGGGGTGCCAGCTGTCTTAGAACCCAATGGCTTGGCACGCGTCGATGGGAAGAGACCAGATGGTATGACCATAATGCCATGGAAGTTGGGTAGGCCTTTGGTGTGGGATGCGACTTGCGTCGACACCCTTGCGCCATCCCATCTTCCTAGCACGGTGAGCTGCGCTGGGGCGGCTGCTGCAGGCGCTGAAAACCTTAAACGGCGCAAATACAATAATTTAATTGGTAATTATGTATTTGAGCCGTTTGGGGTTGAAACACTAGGGCCATGGGGCCCGAGTGCCCATCTTGTGTTTCGAGATATCGCCAAGCGGTTGGTCGACGCTTCACGGGACCAGAGGGCTGGCCTCTTTTTTGGTCAAAGAATCAGCATTGCCATCCAACGTGGCAATGCGGCCAGCCTTCTGGGCACTTTTCCTGTCGACAGCGATGTCGACGAATTTTTTGACGCCCTGTAATTTTGATACTTGTACATATTTTATTTTTATTTTATATTTATTTGTAGTTTGTAAATATTGTACATATGTAATTTAGCCTTATTGAATTAAAATTAAAAATGACAACAACCCGAAAACACAAGAAAAATGATTTTTCGTACATTTTGTCGATTTGTGATCTGAAGATTTTGAGATGTGAACACAAGTATGGAACAGCGTTTTTTTCTTATTATTCCTTTTAGAAAATGCATTTTAAGGACCGAACTGAGCAAGCCAGTGGCGGATTTACCAGCAGGCTGAGTAGGCTGGAGCCTAGTGCGGCAGATTTTGGGGCGCTAAATTAGGGGACATTTTTTGCTGCCTCGCAGAAATCATAAAGATTTCTGCATGGCGAATTTTCTGATTTTTTACAGATAAAAGTCTGCAACAAATTTTGCGGATGATTTTCCCTCTCATATGTCATGTAAAAAAAAAAATCGTACATGATCGAGTTTTGATTAGCTCAAAAACAAACCCAAACATTATTTTACGTGCAATTGCAACGAAATAGTTAGATTGTAAAAATAATCTAGGACATGAAAATTGTGGAGGCAAGGGCAGCAAAACTTAATAGCCTATACCTTGAAAATTTGTAAATCCGCCACTGGAGCAAGCATAGCTAACCGTTTGTATATGAGTCATAGTTACTTGAAATAAATAATTTATGATTTATTATAACTATGACTATAACTCCTAGCGGGGCTCCACATCGCTGTCGATGTGCTGAAGCAGTCGACGGCCTCGGACACCATGGCCTTTCCTGCAGTAAGAGCGCAGGTCGGATAGCACGGCACGCTAGCATTAATGATCTAATGGGGAAGCCCGTTAAAAGCTAATTGTAGATGGCACGACTATAGCTGGTTCTCAATCTGACCAATGAGGTCGAGCTATTATGAAATATAAAATGACATTACCAGATTTTCAACCAATGACGATGCTTGGAACCAGCTATGGTAGCGCCATTAGTTCCACAGTTTCCATCCCCATTCGTCGTGCTCTTGCTACCGCCGGGGCGCCAGCTGTCTTAGAACCCAATGGCTTGGCACGTGTCGATGGGAAGAGACCAGATGGTATGACCATAATGCCATGGAAGTTGGGTAGGCCTTTGGTGTGGGATGCGACTTGCGTCGACACCCTTGCGCCATCCCATCTTCCTAGCACGGTGAGCTGCGCTGGGGCGGCTGCTGCAGGCGCTGAAAACCTTAAACGGCGCAAATACAATAATTTAATTGGTAATTATGTATTTGAGCCGTTTGGGGTTGAAACACTAGGGCCATGGGGCCTGAGTGCCCATCTTGTGTTTCGAGATATCGCCAAGCGGTTGGTCGACGCTTCACGAAACCAGAGGGCTGGCCTCTTTTTTGGTCAAAGAATCAGCATTGCCATCCAACGTGGCAATGCGGCCAGCCTTCTGGGCACTTTTCCTGTCGACAGCGATGTCGACGAATTTTTTGACGCCCTGTAATTTTGATACTTGTACATATTTTATTTTTATTTGTAGTTTGTAAATAATTTACATATGTAATATAGACATTCTAGTTAATTTAGTAAATTTATTATTATTATAGTGTATCACGGGGTTTTCTCTGAACAAAATGAAGCCATTATAATAATCAAATACATATAAAAGATAAAGACTACCTCGTTGGTTCGATTAATGGGTCGGTCAAATTGTTATTGGATTTTTCAAATGAATGAAATGATGAATCAGGAATTTCTCAGTAGCAGCCACGGAGCCTGCATATGTGCCCTATTATTACAGGGGGCTTAAACATAAATGGTGAAGTTTTGGTGTACTATTAGTTGCACTTAAGCCTAATCCTTCGGGGATTACAGGCGTAAAGCTATGCAAGTACGAAAAAAAAATAACTGATCTGCCCCGTATTCACAAACGCTTCGATACTATTTCGATTCGGAACCTCGTATGTCTATCTCGCTCGGTTACGTAATGCCAAAACAGATATTATAGATACGACTTTTCGAATCGAAATCGAATCTACGCGTTTGAGAATACGGGGCCTGGTCACTTACCTGAGTAGTTAGTTTGGCCGTAGTGCGTTTAGTGGTCCGTTTTGTGGTGCGTTTTTGAGGCTTTTTTGTCTTTTTTCCTTTTTTCGCTGGCGTACGAGCGAACATTTCTGGTGGGAGGTGTAAGGAAGGCCAATACTGATAGAGTGTTGGACGTGGTGTTTTGTACTTTTTGTTTCTTCCACAAGGGCCACAATGTGTGGTGTCATCAGTCCAAGGCTTGTATCTCCCAGTCTTCCACGGTGTATATCTCCTTCTGTCTTTCCAAAGTGTAGTCCGAGTGGTACGACTTTTCTGAGTAGTTGCAAGTCTTGGGAGTGTGTAATACGTTGTCTTAGCTCGGAATCTCGCCTCGGGTGTCATACCCCGCATCATTCTTCTACCGTCAGCGTAGTAGATATAGAAGCCTTGGACTCTAGTCAATAGCGAAGGAACGGTTTCACAGGTAGCGAACCCGAAACATTGCGAATAATTCGTAAAAGCATAACCTGGTGATCATAATAAGCTTGATTAGTATCTTAAAAAAACTGAAACCACTTGGCCACAACCAACATCATCAACTGACGCAAGGAAAGAAAGTTAAAAAAAAAAATTATTAAGTTTTAAATTAAAAAAAAAAGCATCTATTCTATTCTTGTCACGAGTCAGCACGACACGACGGTACTCACGCAAAGGAAACGCGTAGACGTCCGTGACCCTTCACGTGAAGTGCGCAATTTTTCGGGATTTTTACACTAAGAAATTTAGCACTTAATATCGTGTCCTGGGTGTCTTCTTGTTTGTTAATAACTGTAACTGATGGACGCTACTGAACGCGCCAAACTTGTGTGAAGAAACAAGGATGCACCTAGTATTAAACCTTGTGGAACGCCCACAGTCCTTATAAGCGGGCTAATCTTTGCACTATAGGTACTTACTCATATTATTGTCACAATTATACTCGTGCATATCGCACTCATCTATAAACAGTCTAGTATGTTTCCTTTCTTCATAATAGCCACACTCAGGGATCCACGTATGATTGCAAATATCAGCTAGAACACACGCGTTTATCTCCCCGAGCTATAAAAGAGCACGGTTGTTACAGGGAGTCAAAAGCCTTTCCAAGGTTACATGTCACGTTACTTAGTAACTGGGTTGTTGAGATCAGATAGGCAGTAACTCCATGTAAATAGGGGTATTCTGTTGCATTTGTTTGGACTGGATTGTTAGTTAATTTCAAACTCAAGAGGTTGGCTTAACTGAATGCTGCTTATTACTAGTATTTTACATGGAGCGACTGCCTATCTGACCTTCGTAAACCTTGTTGAACGCCATCTACCAATGTGTTGTGGACCTTATACGGTACCCTTTAGTAAGACTGGCTGTCAGACTTTGACCCAATATTTAGCAAACATAAAAACATTAAAAGTAGTCCCCATCGGCTTCAAGAACAAGTTCCAATTATTCATCATAACATTATTATCCATTCCTTTCTGTATTCCAGTTGTATTCATAAGCAAAACGAGGCATTTAACCAACTTGGGCGATATGCTGGATAAAAATTCCAATGTTGGTAAATGCCTTGTCATGGTAAGTACACATAAGTGTATATAGCAACCTTACCGGAATAAAATGTTGTCTCGATCTCAGAGGAATAAATGCGATCACTGGAAATGTAAAAAAAAGTTAAGTATGTTCGTCTTATCTCGTCTGTTACTGTGGATTCATACAAGATGTAAACAGTCTGCTTGGTTGACGGCTTTGTAAAGTGAAACGGAAAATTGAAAAGGTTATGAATGTCTGTAAAATTAGTTTTTCAATTTGTGTCGATGGACGGCACCGTCGTCGCGTCGACTCCGGCCTAGAAAGAGGTGGCTAGATGATCTGGACGCGCATCACAAAGGTTGGTTCGAGGTGGCGCAGGAACAGAGTACCTGGAAGGATACGGGTGAGGCCTTTGCCCTGCAGTGGGACATACAAGTCTACTAAAAAAAATATGTAGTCATCAACATTTTAAATTTTGGTTCTCATCAGTAGATATTCACTATGAGTTAACAGGTAAATAACCTACTTATGAAACATAAAATATCCTTACTATAGAATAAAAAATCTCTTCTTACTTGCCAGAAAGCTCAGTAACTTTACCATTTTCATTCATTTTAACATTTCTTTATCGTTACAAACACTATTATTTTATATTTACAGAAAATTTGATAAAAATACTTTTAAGGCACATTACATTTCAATTTTGAACTTAATACGACAAGTATTAAGTATAATCGAATTTTCAGAACGTAAAATATAAAAAAAAACCTTTTACGAATGTTTACAACAAATTTAAAAACAGTAAAATATTATAAATAGGTTTTTTTCTGTAGGGGTTTTTTTTAAATTTTTAATTTTAATATTATTAAGCTGAAGAGTTTGTTTGTTTGAACGCGTCAATTTCGGGAACTACTGGTTCGAATTGAAAAACTGATTTGAACTTTGTGTTGGATAGCCCATTTATAGAGGAAGGGTATAGGCTATATAACATCACGCTAAAACCAATAGGAGCTCAATGAAAAATTATTAAAAAACAGGGAAAATGTGATCGAGCTGCGCAAGTCAAATAGTCTCAGAATAAAATCAAATCAAATATGAGTAATGAAGGCCTTACTCTACCACTTGTTCTTTTTTTACGTTTTGTAGTAAGCAACGACTAATTGTCGGGCCTACGCTGTCCTTCCATACTTTAGTACTAACGCTGTAACATACAAATATTGTAAAACCAAAAGATCATAAAAGAGTTACCATGGAGTTTCTTGCCGGTTCTTCTCCATAGGAAACGACCATTTCGAACCATGCACCTTATGTTGACCTTATGTATAGGTATACATAAGGTACCTCAAGTGCCCATGCAGGTAAAAAAGTAGGTGTTAAATAAAACATATTTAGTTTTGATTTCCAACTTACTTAAGGTCTTTCAAAGAAAATTCAACCTTAATAACCCTAGCTATGAGAACCCTAGCTAAGAAAATGATTCTCACAAATTCTAGTGCCCTAGAGAATAACCTACTTCACAATGATGAGGATAATTTTACGCGCAGTTTAACGTTACTATTTTGCGCTCAAGTTATTACTTCTGCGCATTTTTTCTGTTTGAGCTTGTATATACCTGAACGCGTAGCATGACCACTGTAGAATCTAATTTGTTCTACGGAAGAATTGACGTAATGACAGATAGACAATGACAATGTGTCAGTTTGTCGATTCTTCCGTCGAGATAGCCCGTTTCTACGGCGGTTATACTACGCGTGCAGCGTTTGATTAATACACCTTTGGCACCGGGTACTTTGATAGTAGGTAATGATGAAACTACAAGATAAAGTACAGTTATCTTGCACGCAGCAGCAGGGCCAGCAGGCTGTGCGTATAGAGCCGTGTTGTGTCACAAACTGCGCTGCTTGTCATATTCTGCCGAGGTGTGTTGAAACCACAGGCATATTATTATAGTTTATAAACGGCAAAAGCCGGGGATATTTTAATACTCAACCAAATTCATTGGAGTTGCAGGAAACCATTTCTGCTTCCATAATTTCATTAGGTTGGTATGTTGATAAGATAAGATTTCTTTATATACATACAAGAACATGCCAGATATTACATCGTTTGAGTCCAATCAAGTTTAGCCGTAAGTATCGGCGTACAAATATTTCACATAACATTGTATAGAATTATCACTAACAAATAATGAAAACATTGCTTAGTAGTTGGTATCGAACTAAATAAAAACATCGCAATATATTGATCTCTCACGTAATATTCTTAGAATTTGGAATGTATCTGCCATTAATTTAAAGATTATGTTTCTTGTATCTGGTACATTAGCTTGTTAGTCTATCTATTCGAACATGTTAAAGTTTTTTACGCCGGTAGGATTTGGTTTTAGTTACGTATACGTATATACATATACAACGCGTAACGTTAAATTCGCAAAACCTGAAAATAGTTTGATCAGAATAACGAGCAGAATCAATTGAACCACTTTTTAATATAGGTCACATTTTTTCATAAAATCTTCATTAAAAATGTTGCCCTGTCTATTTGTTCATAGGTCAAGCCATAACGTGCGCAAAGCCGCCAAAATAGGTAAACAAACACAAATTGTTTGCCAACCAATTTAAATTTTCTTATACGCGGGAATAAAAGACAGAAAGAAAGAAACGATCAGAATTTACAGTAAAACTAAAGCAGCACATAAAACCGTTACGTTTTTTTTAATGTTTTTTTTCTTTCAGAATTAGTTAAATGAATTAAAAATCATTTGGGGTGTCGGAAGTTTTGTGCATTTAACGTTACACGTTGTATATGTATAAAATAAGTACCTACTTACATAAATAGACAGTACTGAAGTTCAAACATTCAATGACCAGGTGGCCTACCATGACGTCTTAAAACATTGTTTTACTCCTTTTCCAGTGTGGGACAGAGATGGCGCTAGACGTCCTGTATTGCTCTGTCTCTTTCCCACACTGGAATAAGAGTAAAACAATACTGCTTTAAGACGTCATGGTAGACCAGCAGAATATAGAATCTAATCGACCTATGCATATGCTACATATGTTTGGATCAGATTAAACCAGATTGAGGAAGTTCTTATCCATTGGTAAAAATACGGAATAACAGGGGCCAATCTCGTAGTCGAGTATTGGGCCAAAACTCTAACTGTCATCGATCGGCATGCTAAGAAAAAGAACTCGTCGTCGGCATACTCAGATCTTATCTTACTTCTTACCATATACTATACAACGTGTAACGTTAAATGCGCAAAACGAGCGACGAGTTTTTTTAAAGATATTTTTTCTGCGAGAAAAAAAATCCATTAAAAAATACGTAAAGGTTTTATGTGCTGTTTTAGTTTTACTGGCAATTCTGATCGTTTCTTTCTTTCTTTCTTTTTTCCCGCGTATGTGAAAATTTAAATTGGACGACAGACATTTGTGTTTGTTTACCTATTTTGGCGGGTTTGCGCACGTGATGGCTTGATCTATGAACAAAAATAGACAGGGCAACATTTTCTATGAGGGCTTTTTGAAAAATGTTACCTATATTAAAAAGTGGTTCAATTGATTCTGCTCGTTATTCTGATCAAACTATTTTCAGGTTTTGCGCATTTAACGTTACACGTTGTATATAAACGCGAAAGTTTGTAAGGATGAACGTTTTTTATTGTGTTTTTTCTTTCGTGCAAAAAAACTACTGATTGGGTTTGGATGTAATTGAGCAGACACATAGTCTAAAACCTGGATTAACACATATAATATTTTTATCCCGGTACTGAAATACCGTGGCGTAATCACCGAACCGAAGTGTGTTATTCCAGACTATAATCTACATATTATATCTGTGCCAAATTTCATCCAGAACCGTTCCGCCGTTCTATCTTTTCAGCCATTCTGCCGTGATTGAGTATCAAACATCCATCCATACTTTCGCATTTACAATATTAGTAAGATTATCGATCAAAGTAATTGCTGTTTTGACGATATTTACACACTTACCAAAGCCATATCTCCTTATGTACGTAACAAACCAGTAGATCGATATACCTTCATCTTCCCAAGGTTAGTCTGGCCTCAACAACGTTCATACTCGTTGCAACACTGCATTCATTCACTGACAACACCGAGGAATGTTCTAGAGAGCCATTAGAAAAGGTCAAGATGTCGCCGTAAACATTATTTGATTGTAATGGACGGTACTGTTTACGTAAAAGAGTGTTCGGCTTGTTTGTAACTAGCTAGCTTTTACTGTTACTGTTAGCCTATATAATCCCACTACTGGGCAAAGGCCTCTCCCCATGACTTCCAAATCCTTCGATCCAGGGCAAATGTGGACCACTGGTCGTTGGTTCTGTCCAGCTCGTCCCGCCATCTCCTGCGAGGTCTACCGCGTCGCCTTCTGGCTGTGTCAGGGCTCCACATCGTGGTTATTTTGGCCCACAGCTAGCTTTTATAATTTTTTAAACTGACATGGCCACTAACACTATTCTTAACACTGGAAACGGTATATTAACTATGTTTAATATTTGTTTTGAGTTTCCGATATTTCGGGGTGTTGCTGTTGTCCCGTTTGCGTTTACGCCTTACGGCATTTCATAAAAACTTTCAAGCCCTTATTGTCCGAAATGACAGAACCGATTTCAATGAAACTTCATACGCCTAAGTTGAATACATAGGTCTAAAAAGTTACAAATAAACATTTTGGAAATGTCTTTAAAAAAAGATAATTGGAAAGGGGTTTGGGTAAAAGTGGCAGGATTTTTTAAGTCTGCGGCCAGTAATGAAAAATATTTCACAAGTAAGAACACAATAAGACATTCATTTTCTTAGGAACAATTATTTCCAAAATGCATCAGAGCCCAGATATACAGGGTGAACTTTTCAAGTGGGTGGAAGGCCAAATTCGACACTTTAAGGAAAAAACTAAATAAAAAAGAAAAACACTCAAAGGAGTCACCAGCCTGATTTTGATAATAACTAAAACTGCATCATTGGTTTTTGAAAAATCAATATTCCTAGCCAGGAATCGAATCCGTTAATTTTGAAAAAAAACCACCCTGTATTATTACCCCATTCGATAGTGTCGCTGCTAAGGATCAAATTCTGGGAAGTAATGATATACGGCAAACAATAGGAAAGAGTTAATTTTTGATAAAATACATAACAGTATGCAAACTGTTAGTAGGAACAAAACAACTTTGACATCAAATATTTCACAGCTCCGATATAATTTTTGGCAAAATTCTTTTAGGAGTCATTGTTATCATAATTATGTTCCACTATACGTTAGCAACAACTATAATTGTGGCCGCTGTGAAAAAAAAAACATGCTACTGGTCCATACAAACTTACCCAATGCCATTTCTGTTTCTATAGATATTTTATAATCGGACTAATTTAGCTGTTACACTATTTTTCGCCGCATTAAATGACTTTATATATCTTGTTAGAGCATCGATCTGCTTAGTTATTAGTTATACAGGGTGTAACGAAAAGGGTATATACATACTTAAGGGTGTGCTATAGACCATCAAACTGAACATGTTTCTCTACAAACTAATATTGTAATAACAAAAAAAAATTCTGCTGCCCATACAAAATTTCAATACCTATTCGACCCAAATGTATGGGACAGCTGATATTTTTTCGCTATGACGATGTTTTTTTGTGGAGAAACATGTTCAGATTGATGGTCTGTAGCACACCCTTAAGTATGTATATACCCTTTCCGTTACACCCTGTATAATTAAAACGACAAGGCTATAATCAAGTGATTGGTTCATCATTAATAATGGTAATCTTGATGTGTTTAAACTACACCTACCATCTTCATCGTCAAATCTTCCACACATGTTGCGCAAATAAAAGCTTGCATCATCATGGTCAAGCCTAAACACAACATTGGCTAACTAAGCGACATACCTCTAAAAAAATTTTAAGAAACTAGATGTCCCGCGCAACTTCGTCTGCGTCAAATTTTCCCCATTTTCGCAATATTTTTCATTGCTGCTCCGCTCCTATTGGTCGTAGCGTGCTGATTTGTGAATCAAACGTCTAAACGGTCGCTAGCACGACTGCTGAGCATGAGGTCCGGGATTCGATTCCCGGGTCGGGCAAAGTGCCGTTGGGTACTTCCATCAGGAATTTCTCAGTAGTAACCACGGATTCTGGATTCGTGGTTGATGGCTATAAGCTCGCCCCCTATTACATGGGACATACTCGTAACTGAAAAAAATTTGGCGTACTATTATGTACACTTCTGCCTTATCCTGTATCGTGGGTGCGTCGTCATTTAAACTGACATACACAAACAGCCAGACCCGGAACAACTATCTCTAGGCCTTACAAATATTAGTTCCGAACGGGGATCGAACCCGCGACACGCTGCGCAGTAGTTGATCGCTCAACCACAGCGCCAACTGTGCCGTCAAAAATCCTATAGGGATTACGAGGTGACGTTATGATATGGTCTCAGACTCAGATGAATTAAGGGTAAATAATAACCTCGCTTAGAGCATCACATAGTATTTATAATCAGACGGGACTCAAGGCTCATATGGGGCTGTAATCCACCACGCGAGCCCAGAATGGTTTGGTAGACGTCTGCGAATACAATGTCTTCAATCCATTGGTTCTAGGTCATGCAGGTTTCCTCACGATATGGTCCTTCAACTAAAAAGGTTAAAATAAAAACTTTACTACTCTTTAGATTTTTTTTTTTGAATTCTTTTTTTTTTTTTGTAAAAATATTTTTTATATTTTTGGTGGTGTGGTCATCAACCAATCAGCTCACGCATCATAGATCGTGACACAATACCAATTGCATCACAATCTCAGCTGAGGCTAAACGCACATTGACACTTGACACCGGTTCCACAAACTAGTTCGCCTCGAATTTGACATTGAAGCACCACATGACCGGCGCACTTGATTATGTATTACTTCCGTTTTTTAATGGTTTCCGGATTCTGATTAATTATTAGCAATTTTATACTTGATATGGTGCATAGAGTAATCAGGTGATGAAGTTTAAGGTTGTTTAATAATCAGCAATCGGGATAGATAGTGCTAATTTAGATCAAGTTCTAAGAAGGAAGTACCATAGAGTTGATAATACCTCGTCTAAAATCCCGGAATCATAAACATGACAATTAAATCCCGGGATTATAAAAACATGAACTGGACTTTGAGTAAGTATAGTTACTAACTATTGATTTGAAAAAACCATATTCCTATTTCTAGGCAGATGATGATTTAGGAATCATCATCTGCCTAGAAATAGGAATATGGTTTTAATTCCTATTTTTAGGATTTTGTACTAAAATTGTGTGCGATTCAAAATAGTTTGATCGGATTTTATTAATTTTAAATTGGTAAATTAAAACTAAGTTGTATTTGTTAACATGGATATTAGATAAATTTTAATTTATGCTTAACCTTTGAGACCCTTTTTATAACAATACTATCGGATATAAAAGGAGTACTATCAAGAATTAACTTTGTGTAGTTTGTATGTAAAACAAAGCTCTTTAATTTAACAGTTTTAGTACGGAACTCTAAAAATACAACAAAATTCTTCAATCAAATAATTTAGTTCAAATGTATTCAAAGCGCAGTAATTTGCACTTTCATAAATCCCGGGATTTAAACGTCAAGTTTATGATTTCGGGAATTTAGACGAGGTATTATTAACTCTACAAGGTGTTGTTTTGCATCCTCGTCAAATTCTAGGAGGTAACTATGCCAATGATTCTCGTCCCGAATCATTAATAAAATGGGTAGGTTTTTTTCTTTTTCTTTTTTACTGAAATCGCTAACCCGTCTGATTCTCGCCCTATAACCGCGCTTCCAGACATACAAACATATAAAACATTTATTCGATAATTTCTAATTCCCTAAACCACGTTAATGAGGTTCTGAAATAAACTCAAACAACAAACAAATCAGCGTTTCATCAGCCTATAATGTTCCCACTGCTGGGACACAAGCCACCTCTCTATGAGAGGGAGTGGGCTGTAATCCACCATTCGGGCCCAGTGCGGGTTGGTAGATGTCACATATCTTCGAATTTTTAGTTCTAGGACATGCCGGTTTCCTCACGATGTTTTCCTTAACCGTTTTTCAGATCAACGGTGATGAAATAAATTACACAAAGTAATGAGCCTGCCTGGGTTCGAACCTACGACTTACTGCTCGTAAGCCGGGGCTGCCATCACTGGGCCACCGCTGCTCTCAGTTTATTAAATATAATAATCGTCATCAACATTTCAGCCCCAAAAGACGTCCACTGCTGGACACAGGCCTCCCCAAGTGTCACCACATTTTGGGGGGTTTTTAAATATAATAATCAGCGTTTATCAATAACTAACTAGGTACCGTAATTTGAATTGATTATTTATATATTTTGTGACAACCTCCTGAATTTTGACGAGGATGCAAAACAACACCTAGGTTACTTCCTTCCTCGAACCTAAACCTATTCCGATCACTGGTAAAAATGGTTTATTAAGACGCGAATTTTAACGTGGGCTATGTCACGTAGTGCATTGGTTATAGGAAACGCACTAATAAAACGTAAAAACGCCTTCAATAAACTCAATGCTAACAGCTGCGATCAAACCGGTTATTCCAGTGCGATGAGATTTAGGACTAGCTGCGGCTATCCACACACACAATTATTTTTTTTTAACTTACATCTAAGCAGACAGTTAGTAATAGTTTAAACAAAATATGGCCAAGTACAAGTTTCCACATGTAGTGATTAAAATATTAGACGGCACGGTTGGCGCAGTGGCTTAGCGATTGGCTGCTGCAGTGCGTGTCGCGGGTTCGATCCCCGCACGGAACAAATATTTGTATGGCCTACAGATAGTTGTTCCGGGTCTGGTTGTTTGTGTTTAGTTTAAATGTTTGTAAACGCACCCACGATACAGGAGAAGTTCCTAGTGTCATGTACTACAATCTCCATTTTATGAAATAAATTTACTATTACTATTACTTTTACTATATAGAGCTTTGATAAAAGTTTCAGTGTATTATCTGCTTCGTTGGTCGAATGGTTCTGGATTCGATTCCCAGGCCGGGCATAGTTTTATTAGGTTTTTCCATCAGGAATTTCTCAGCAGCAGCCACAGAGTCTGAATTTGTGCCTGGTTGATGGCAATGGGATCAAGGATCGCCCTGTATTACACGGCATTTCAACATTACGGGCGAAATTTAGGTGTACTGTTAGGTACACCTCTAAACCCTCGGGGATTACAGGCTGGTGTTCTAAGACCAGTCTACAATCTGATGCATCTAAATTAAAGTGTAACAAATGACGTCATTACAAAATTATATCGATTCATAGAAATCGAAACTAATAATATATATTATATATAATATTATAAAGAGGAAAGATTTGAGTATTTGTTTGTTTGTTTGTTTGCATTGAATAGGCTCCGAAACTAATGGTCCGATTTGAAAAATTATTTCTGTGTTAGATAGCCCATTTATCGAGGAAGGCTATGGGCTATATATCATCACGCTACGACAAATAGGAGTGGAGCAGCAATGAAAAATGTTGCGAAAACGGAGAAAATGTGACGCAAACGAAGTTGCGCCGGACAGCTAGTGTTTACATAAAACTGCAGATTAGACAATGACTCACTCTATAGCTTAGTGCGTCACTACTTCCCGAAAATAACTTTCGTTCTTTATGGACGTTTGCCAGAAATAAGTATCACATAAGTTACCATTTTTTTTAAAGTTGGTCATCACAGGCCGCCCGACAGAGGTGAAACATAAAATAAATAAAATTGAAAAAAAAATGAATTAAATAATGAAAACAATAAATAAAACCTATAATGAAATATGGAGTTTAAAAAAATAAAGAATAGAATAGAATAGAATAATTTTTATTTGCGTAAAAACATGGTACATTTAGGTCTTATAAATAGGGTTGTGAACTTACATGTTTTGCCATAGAATGGCATACAAATATTAAAATGTTATACGTGAATTTTAATACGAAACATAAATTTGTTAAAATATTAATACTACAACGCTAGTGCTATATTAGCACTTACAATTTAAGGCTTCGTATCCATTCGAAATCTTTAAACAATTAATATAAACTTAAAAATAAAGAATAAAAAACTAAAAAAAACGCAGTAACATGAAATATTTTGTAGAGCTCAGTAACCATATCTAACAGCTATTTTTTTTTCTAGAAATTCTTTTACACTATAAAAACAATTATCAATGAGCCATTTATACAATTTGGATTTAAAATATTTTAAAGGGAGCTCTCTTAATTCTTTTGGTATGTTGTTAAAGATTTTTATTGCAGTGATTAAACTATTTTTTTGGCATAATGTGCTTTGATGTGCAGGTATTCTTAATCTTGTGGGATCTCGACGAGTGTAAACCAAAACAAACCAGGATCAACAATCAATCCAAAGCAAACTTTACTATAATGGAAAAAGGTTGATTTTACGTGGCATATGTTACGTGGCATTAGATACATAAGTTTACTAAAATAGGTATAAGTTATCGTTTTGTTTAGTAACCCATATGTATGTTGCTTATCCGAAATAAAGATTATTTTATTTTATTTATAGAGGTGGGAGCGCGACACCGTTTACCGACACTTCATACGAATTGATTTAACTGCCTATTCGCGCATATAGATGTTTTATATCAAAACTGTTGGCAACCACACCAGCTTGAACAAAACCCAAACTGTTACTAAGGCCTCAAACACTATACTGAATGTTTTGGCAACAGTGACGTGTCACCTCACCAATAGGACCACACCCTGTGTTTTCTTAAAGGAAAGCTATTTCTGGATATTTCTTTACGTGGGTGTTTGTTTGTCTACATGACGGTGTGAAGCAGCCTGAATGATAAGCAACTAAAGTCTGGGGGCTCTTAATAATAGCAACTGGCTAGGGTAATAAAAATACATTTAGGAGTGTGGAATTGTGGAATCTCACACAAATCCTTGTCAAATATCTTAACTAGAAAGATAAGACAACACCTACATAGACGAAGAAGAGAAAATGCATATTAAACAGGATATAGCAAATTAAGTACCTAAGCAAAGTTAATAACATTTATGTGGGACCACCGCAAGAGGTTCCCTTACCAAATGAAAAAAGTTTTTTTTAATCTGTCCATAATTGGCGGAGAAATCAGTGAACATACATAAAATCAACTGCTGTGCTGCATGTCGCGGGTTCGATCCCCGCGCGGAATTTTCTATTCTATATTCTATTCTTTTCTATAAACACACCTACGATACAGGATAAATTCCTAGTGTGGGGCAACGTTTTTAAAGAAAAAAAGAAAGTATCTTAATTTGTTAAAATTATTGCTTAAATTATACGAAATAAGTATGTCTCTGCATTGCACTATCTCTTAATAGTTTCAAAAAATTAATATCGTAACAATGAATATTCATAATTCTGTTTTAATTTTATTCTTAATTCTGTTTTAATTTTGGTATTCTCAATCAATATTTCATTTTCAAGATTTTTTTACAACATTCTCCGTGAAGTTTCTTGCCCGTTCTTCACCAAAGAGATCTTCGCTAAAAAATATATGAAGTTGCCAATTCCAAAGAGCAATTCTTAGTATTTTCACAAGAATTATAGATACTCATGTGGGACTGTAGTTTCATTTTTTTTTTAAGTCAAAAATGAATGTAACTGGGATATTTGAAATAAATGATTTCGTTTTTAATTTTAGTCCGCGGAGTGAAATTTTATAATATCATTTATATCGAGAAATTAGTTAACTTTGTTCTTGAAGTTAGCTGGCAGTCTCTTCGTGTGATATTTGAGTTGGTGGCAATTTAAAGCCTGTCCCGATAAAACTGGAAACAGCCACGATAGATAGATGAACTGCACGCATAGCATGACCGCCGTAGGAACGGGCTATGTCGACGGAAGAATCGACCAACTGACACATTGTCATTGTCTATCTGTCATTATGTCGATTCTTCTGTAGACAAAACTCGTTTCTACAGTGGTCATGCTACGCGTGCAGGTATTTATCTGCTTGCCACCCGTAGAGTCTACCAGCATTTGAAAATTCAGCTGTCTTTTCTCTTTTCGATTCTCATCATCATTCTTCCGCCTTATCTCAATTCATTTGGGGTTGGCGGAGCATGTCTTCTTGTTGGGGCGTAACTCCCAACAGTTAAAATGTTGTTAGTGGGATGTTATGTTCATTGAGTAGACAACCGATTGGTATAAAGGTTTAATTGCTACTGAAAATAACATGTTGTAAAGTATATACAATTATTGTTCTTTGTACTGTAAAGCCACCATTTACTGAGTCTACAGCTTACACTGACGCGAATTTACCCTGGCGGTTGAGTAAATGTCATGCTCACTTGAATGTCACGCTGATGGCGGCGGGTGTGTCGGGTCATTTAGTTCCCTTCAATATGGTTGAGTTGAATGATGGCTGATACATGCGTCATGTTCGTGAACGGGCGCAGTTGTGCCTGGTCATCTCTTAGCTGCCACGGTTTATTTTAATTATTTTATTTTTAACTTTATTTTCGAATTATTGATTGATTTAATTATTTTCGTCTTTTACTCTGGACGCTCTTAACTTGCCCGTATTTCTACATCGTTCTCACATACTAGTAATTCTCAACACGATTGATGTAACCAAGATTTGTAACATATTTTGATTTAAAAGAGTGTCCATGGAGTTTCTTGCCCATTCTTCTCCATAGAGATCTACGCTTTGGAATGGGCAACTACAGTACTTTCACAAGTTATTATGTCTTGTGACTGGGACTGTAGCTTCGCGTTCTTCTTTTTTGTTCTTTGACTTTCAAAAGTGCCTGTAATGGTCTAATTGAAATAAATGCTTTGAGTTTGAGTTCGTTTAAACAATATGCAACGTTTCACTATACATAAATATAGGCCAAGTTACTGGCATGTACAGCGTAGCTCGTACACTTCTTCTTCAATACTTCTTCTTCTTTTCGATTCTATTACTATCGCGGTATAAGATTGCCCAACACTGGTTCTGTTAAGTTTATTCTGGGTGTTGACCACAAATGAAACAAACCGAGTGTTAAACATTTAAGTAAACACAGTATACAGGCTGTAACAGAAAGAGTTTATACATACTTAAGGGTGTGCTACAGACCATCAAACTGAACATGTTTCTCCATCGGACAAACATCGTAATAGCGTAAAAACATATGAGCCAAACGTATTGGGCAGCTGTTTTTTTTTTCGCTATTACGATGTTTGTCCGATAGAGAAACATGATCAGTTTGATGTTCTGTAGCACACCCCTAAGTATGTACATACCCTTTCCGTTACACCCTGTAGACAAAATAAAATTTAAAAGTAGTGGACTTTCGTGTTAGATTAAAAAC
This sequence comes from Cerastis rubricosa, assembly GCA_949152445.1. Classification (NCBI taxonomy): domain Eukaryota; kingdom Metazoa; phylum Arthropoda; class Insecta; order Lepidoptera; family Noctuidae; genus Cerastis; species Cerastis rubricosa. The sequence goes on from OX424547.1 coordinate 12,283,546, forward strand.
ATAATACGTTCTCCGACCTCTGGCCTCGTTAAATATATTAATAAACAAATTTCTAATAGTGTTACATTCCTAGACTAAAGTCAAGGTGCGAATGAGTCATTGAAAGAAATGTCGATAAGAGCATGCATTCTAAAACTTGGCTACCTCGCAAAAAAATTACTAATATCTAATACTAGCACTTCGCCCGCGACTTCGTCCGCGAAAATTGTGATATAATATAGACTATGTTACTCGGTAAAGATGTAGATTTCCAATGGTGAAAGAATTTTAAAAATCGGCAATTTTAATAATAGACAAAAGTTGGCTGAAAGAACATTTATGTTTTACAACATTAAAGATTTTCTGAACGATAAACTATAAATTTCTGAATTCCCGACTTACCGAGCCGTGGGTTCGAACCCAGGCAGGCGCATTACTTCGTGTAATTTATTTCATCACCGCTGCTCTCAAAAACAGTCCTGGAACAAAAAATTCGAAGACATGTGACATCTACCAACCCGCACTGGGCCCACGTGGTGGATTACAGCCCACTCCCTCTCATAGAGAAGAGGCCTGTGTCCCAGTAGTGGGAACATTATAGGCTGATGATGATGATCTGTGACATTGAACCACAATTAACTAATAATTATTATTTTGCATGCAATTGATACAATATCCTGTATAGCTAAACATGTGGAATTTAGAATAATACCCGACTGTAACAACTTTATACCATGTTTAAGGCAAATAAAGACTTATCTAAAGATTTTTAGCGTATATTAATGAATAGCTAGCGATGAAATAATTGTGAAAGGGCTGTAAGTACACAGGGCGACACTTAAAAGCTATACAAATCCAGTATAACCTGTTATATCTTCATCATCATCATTTCAGCCGAAAGACGTCCACTGCTGGAGATAGGCCTCCTCCAAGTGACGCCACATTGACCGGTCCGTCCGATTAACCTGTTATATAGTTAAATAAAAATAAAATCCTTAAAACTTTTGCTTAAATCGAATAGATGGTCGGTCGAGAAATGATGTTTCGAGATAAGTAATGGGCTTCGCACTGCCAATGATTCGAGCTTATAGTTTTTATTCGAGATTTTGATGCATCGAGGTAGTGAACTGTCGCGCTCATAATTTATCGATTTCAAGTACTATCGAGCTAACATTTTCGAGCAAGTGTTATTCGATCTAACGTTATTCGATTTCGAGTAGAGACCCATGTAGGTCGTACATTATTCCTAATTAAAAGCGACCATAATTAATTAAGAATTATTGCTCATTTCGTGACGAACAGGGTTATATACACATGTAAATAATTAAGCGTAATTAATTTGAGTCTAGAGATGAAATTCTACGTGCGTAGGAGTATAAAATTTAGTACAAGATAATTATTTAACCCGCCCACAACAAACTACAAAAAAATAAAGGTAGGTATTTTCAATTTTACAGAGAAAATTCAGGTTTCATAAGCTGCTCTTTATACAACAGTTTCGAGAAATAAACAGAAATATAAAAGCAACTACGAGAATTAAGCATTATTATATTTATTATGGCACCCACGCCATCGCCCACACGGAGACACGCGCAACAAAGAGAACTCTACGACTTAAATATCAACATAAAATATCAAATTTTCATTTCAGAAAAATCTTTTTTTTTCCAAGAAAGTAGTGTAATACCATCTGTTATTTTAAAGATTAATACCAATTAAGGGCAAGTACGGTTGTCGACGTGTTCATGTCCTACTCATTACGTAACTCTCCCACCTACAGACGCGGATTGATTTTTGTTACCATCTCCCTCTCACCGCGCATGCGCGATAACTTAACGCACACACCCTTAACAAACTGACACACATCGACGCACCCTCTAACTTTATCAAACATAGAATTTCGACTCTAGGGAGATAAGATAAGGTGGACTATCGTGCGGTGTTGTAAACAGTTGGTATTTTTAGACAATACGTGCCTATTATGGCGACTACCGACGCGCCCTCTCCCATACAAATCGGGAAACCTTGTCGCGGAAGGTTTTCCACTTTCTGTCTATATTTTCTGAAAAATATCCACATTTTACATCACAGTTTCGGCGTCTTTTTACACTAGTTCGTACGTAAAGTCACTGCGAGTGTTCATAGGTTGGAAATAACGTGAAATAGGAGTTTTTTGTTGTAAAGGTGTGACTAAAATTAGATCACTGCCCGATATACTTGTAGGGAAATCTAGTGAGAGCTTTCCATTCATAAATTACATTCATTTGGTGTCGGGCAGTGAAGTAATACAGTTGAGAGACGCGATTTATCTGGTGGATGTTATAGTTTGGTGATAAGGTTCAAGTGCTTACGGGGATCGATAACCGGGCCACTGCCTGAATTCATCTTTAAAGAAGAAACACCGGACAACAGAGAAAAATGTAAGTTTTTATCCATTTTACGATCAATCAAATTCCAGATACTCTCATATATTTTCATCTGTGTTTGAAATACATGCTAATGAATACAACATAGATTCTGATGTCATTTTGTCGTTCGTTTCACGAACCGGTCGATAGTAGAACGCTTAACAGTGACTTATAGATTTTATAGATATGCAACCTTCTTGGGGCTTCCACGCTTGAAAAAACTCCGATATTTTACAAGATTTTTTATGAAACAAATGAAATATTTGGAATGATTTTTGGATTGTTTCAAAAAATAAATGGATTCGATCATAACAGTGATATTTTTTTTTTCGATATGCTCATGCATGGCTAATATGCAAATGGCAGAAAACTAGGTACTTACTACTATGTCGGTCATTCATCCAATAATTTTAATTTAAGTACCGAATAGAGATGCATGTTGATGGTCGAAAATTGAACCTTAAATCTCTGGTGCAAGAATTTGAATCCTGTTTTTCTAATATGACCAAAACGTTGTCATATCATCATCATCTGCTTGAAAAGCTCGTGACTAAACAATAACAGCTGCTCGTATCAACCTTTAGGTTAAGCCGTGCTTGCCTTGGTTGGCCTATAGATGGGTGACATACCGAGTTTCCTCCGTGTCTCGGAAAGAACGTTAAGCCGTTGGTCCCGGCTGTCATTTGTAGATCTTTGACAGTTGCTACAGGTAGTCAGCGGCCTGAATGTGGAGGTCCAATATGCATAGCAGGAAAAAAGCTGGGCAGATGATCATCATCAGCTGCCTAGCCTTTCCCCAGTTCAGTTTTGATCGGCGTCTAGTCAAATCTAACCGGATACAGAGCAGTTGAATTCCAGTTTTTAATAATAACCGATACGGTATCATCATCATGCCGATGGAAGTACCCGGGGTGAATAGGTACGCGGGGGTGAATCGGGACTAAACTTTGAAAGGCATTTTCACGTTATTTAAATATGAGTAGCTTAAAAATAATCTATTGTTTATTAAATTAAAACAGAAATGATCCCAATAGCTTTTTAGTGACATATTATTTGTATTCAACGATGAAATCCCATTGAAAGTGTTGTCCCGATTCACCCCCGTGTCCCTATTCACCCCATGCAATGGTACCCTCCTGGACAAAAGCCTCATCTGGGCATCACCACAACTGCACAATGAGTCACTGTGTCGCAATTTAGACATGTAGATTAAAAAGTTTTTTTGGGTTTTTCCATCAGGAATTTTTCAGTAGCAGCCACGGAGTCTAGATGTATACCCGTGTGATGTCAATAGGCTCGCCCCCTATTACATGGGACTTAAACATAACTGGCGAAATGTGGGTGTACTATTAGGTACACCGCTGCCTGTCCCTTCGGGGATTACGGGCGTGATGTTGTGTAAAAAGTATTTATCACCAGTATACAAAATTGATCACCAGTCTGAACAAACTGGTGATAGCAGTCGTTTCTTAGTTCTTATGTATCGTTACAGTCAAGACGGCTTCTCATTCTCTTGACAAACTTTTTTGACTAGGTGCCTACCTACATCTAGAACAACTGGCTGTCCGGCGCAACTTCGTTTGCGTCACATTTTCCCCGTTTTCGCAACATTTTTCATTGCTGCTCCACTCCTATTGGTCGTAGCGTGATGATATATAACCTATAGCCTTCCTCGATAAATGGGCTATCTAACACTGAAAGAATTTTTCAAATCGGACCAGTAGTTTTAAAGCCTATTCACAGCAAACAAACAAACAAAATCAAATCTTTCCTCTTTATAATATTATAGTTTAGACATCTTTACTTCTAACTTACTTCATCTGCCTAGGCTTTTCCCAAACGTATTGAGGTTTTGGGGTCGGCTTCCAGTCTTACAGGGTGCAGCTGAATACCAGCATTTTACATGGAGTAACCGCCTACTAGAGAACAACGGTGGCCCAGTGGCGGCCCCGACTTACAAGCAGTAAGCAGTGGGTTCGAACCCAGGCAGGCACATCACTTTATGTAATTTATTTCATCACCGCTGCCCTCAAAAACGGTGAAGGTAAACATCGTGAGGCAACCGGCATGTCCTAGGACGAAAATTTCGAAGACATGTGACATCTACCAACCGGCACTGGGCCGGTGTGGTGGATTACAGCCCACTCCCTCTCGTAGAGAGGAGGCCTGCGTCCCAGCAGTGGGAACATAATAGACTGATGATGATGATGATTGGGGTATTGGGGTCGGCTTTCAGTCTTACCGGATGCAGCTGAATACCAGTATTTTACATGGAGTAACCGCGTACCTGTCCCCATAACCCAGTTAGTACTGGTTAATACGGCACTTCTTGATAAGACGAACTTACCTGCTTGTAACTTAAGCGATTAAGATATCTGAATATTTCAGAGCCATTTGGCTCTGCCTACAGCTACTGTCAACAGTTACCTAAGTCACTCAGGTCATCTTAAAGATTTTTATAGTAATACTTGTATAGCGCTTTATCATCACTACCTTTACAAAAAATCATCACTTACTCAACTGCCTTCTGTCCTTTTTTGTTTTATCATTTTCAATACGTCACGAGCATGTCAGTCACGCGAACTCAAAGATTTACCCCTACCAAAAATCGATCAACGCGGATAAAGAAGTTTTCACTTCAAAAAGAAACTGCGCTTCAAAAAACACAATGCTACCAACGTCACACAACCAACCCTAAAACGCGCTCGTTCACCCAGCGTCATCGGACGTCAGTAACGCGCCCTTATTGGCCAAGCCTGCACAATACAATAGCTAGATACATTAAAATTTCAAAACACGAACGTGCAGAAGTAAAAGTAGCATTCATGTGGGCGCAATCGATGTCGATTTTATCTACTTCAACCTTCCCTGTGAGCTCTGTCGCGAGCTACGTCGGCAATTTAGGGTTGGAATCGACCTTTATGTGTCAGCTGTCATGTTTTGCGACGAAATCCGATGGTGTTTTGTTTTAACGTTCCTCACTTGTTTAAATAAGGATTTTCTCGAATATGTGATTCAAATGCTAAATAGAGGACGTCTACTTTATAGTTCACAAAAATTGGGTTCTTGCACCTTTAACCAATAATTCCAAAACACTACTTCTGACCAGAGGCCCTACATGACGTCTTAAAGCAGTATTGTTTTAATGTAATTCCAGTTCCGAAAAGAGACCGAGCTACACAGGAGGTCTAGCGCCATCTCTTTCCCACTCGGGAAAAAGATTAAAAGTGCTTTAGAACTTAATGTAAAATGAAAATTTTATTTGCGCGTTCTTCCAACTCGCTTGATGTGGAACGATGATGTGGTCTGGAGCACGCTAGGTACTCTTCTCTGTAAAAAAAAAATGATGAATCATGAAGTTGTTTAATTAATGATGTCACATGTTGCTATTGCCATGCAAAATGTATGGGCTTATTAGCATTTTGACAGCTATCAATAACACTTGTAACAGGATATTTACCATGTTTATTTGGCTCGGCCCCTATTAAACCTAAACATAACTATCGAAATGTGCATGTACTATAATTGGTTACACCTCTGCCTAACCCTTCGAGGATGATGTTATGTTTATATTATGTCATCCAACATAATTATTATATCTATTTCAAACAATACACTCGCCTTTTTACAATTTTAGGTATGAAAACTACACAGTTTAATACTTACTCCTTTTTTATAAGAAGCGCCTTTCATATTTCCCAACACTGATAAAAACATATTAATATCTTCTGCATTTCACAAAAAACAACACCCTTTACTTCAACCCAGCAACGATATCCAAAAATCCAACCTAATTCGACATTTAATCATAATTAGCAAGCCTAACTGATCTACAGGTCGGGCTAGAGACAGAGAGCCTTTGACCTATTGTCATGAACTTGTCAACTTAATGTTAATAAAAAACTAGTTGTCCCGCGCAACTTCGTCTGCGTCTCATTTTCCCCGTTCTCGCAACATTTTTCATTGCTGCTTCGCTCCTATTGGTCGTAGCGTGATAATATCTAGCCTTCCTCGATAAATGGGCTATCTAACACTGAAAGAATTTTTTAAATCGGACCAGTAATTCCTGAGATTAGCGCGTTCAAGCAAACAAACAAACAAACTCTTCAACTTTATTATTAGTATATTATACATCTAAATATATTGATGTGGCAGAAGAAGGGTTATGTGCTGAAGTCTCGAAAATAAACTCGACATTTTAAAGCGTAGGTATTAAATTAAGTGGCTAAAAGGTCGTGTTAGATCCTTTTGGACCTTCAAAATAGCTGAGTAGGATGAGTTTTAAAAGGGTCGGGGTTGATAATTTTGTATGACATAACTAGGAACAGCTAGTTAGCTAGTTTAGACATGAAGTCATGAAGCCATGTGCATGCCGCGCATGAAGTCTGTTGCAACTGGAAATAATGAAACCATACAAATAATAGTAGATTGTTGCATCAAGCGCAAAGTGAGTGTTATGTTGGTGCCCGAGCGCATGCGAGGGCACTAAATTATCACGAGTGCATTAATTACTCACTTTATCGAGGTGCGTAATCTGCTTTTCTTTCAACTACCCTGACAAAATATACCTACTCAAAATAAAAACTCAAGTTAATGAAACAAAGTTTAATTCATCTTCTCTTCAAACATACAATTATTAAAAGTGCAGTTATTAAAGGTTATTAACAACTTCATTTGCAGCTGTTTTATATTTTTTGGAGTTGAATTCATATCCCTATCGCTGTCAATTTCCATGATTTTTACCTTTTTATTTGGAAAATAAGAAGTATCAAAGTTTTACAATGGCACAAAATGCGCGCCATTTGTTTTTTTTTTTCACCAAGTCAGTTTTATTCAGCCGAGTTTTACTTTCAGCCAGTAATCTTTTTGATCTAATGCATACATTTTAGTAACTTAATAGGAGACATTACACCTCTGTGGTAAATTTAATTCCAAATTTAAAATTTAAAACAGTGCAGTAATGAAAAACAGTGCAATAATGAGATTTCATATAACTTTTCTGCACTGTTTTGGTTCTAAGCAAAAAAGACATCCTTTGTGATCGGTTTTGTAGTGATTAATGATAACATTACTGCGTAGTTGAAAGAAAATATATGAACTGTCTGTTTTGTAATTTCAAAATAACAGAATTACATCCTTCCTTGCTTGTCGCTAGTCTTAACATGATATAGGTATACTGTTTTCATTCTTGTAATTTTGTATAGGAGTTAAGAAACATTTATCAGTTATTCATCAATTATCGCCGCGAAGCTGGGATATCACTAGCTTTTGTGCGTGATTTAGCCTGCCGGCGTGAACCCATTTAATGGGATAAAATATATCCAATTTGGTACACAGATTTTTTATGATTTGGACAAATAGTCCCAATTTTAAACAATCTGTGTACCACATTCGTTTTTACTTGATTGCGTAACAAAAAACTAACATACAAATTTTTACATTTATAATCTAAGCAAGATTGTTGGTCTGATATGACGTCATACCATGTCAGCCAAATCGATCGGTCACAGAGAAAGCAAGTTATTTCAACTGTCTAGACGTTGCTACTGATTCGCTAATAGAGCTATTGAGCCAAATGTTAATCGACTATTATGATAAGAGTGTATATGGGTCATTGTCCTCACTCATGTAGTGTGCAGAGTTATTATAAGTTAAACATACATTCACAAAGCGATAATTTTCACAGTTAAAAGAAAAGACGTAATAGTTTTAAACAAGTAAACTAATTTTGAAAAAAAATGTCTTATTTTTGATAACAAATAATATCAGAATGATTTATATTAAAAAAGAACCCAAGCCTTTTTTAGATTTTTCGAGGAGTTCCTTTAGAGACAATAGAGGGGACAATATTATACATTCTTTATTTGTATATAATAAACCATGGGGTTAATTAAAGAGATATATATAGAAGAAAAAATATGAAAAATAAGATAATAAGGCGAAGGAGAATGAGTCGAATATTATTAAAATTTTCATCAGATAGTTATTAGCTTATTCCTAGTAGAGACCCTAAGTTACACTTTAACTTAGTAGGAAAGAGCTACAGTAAGAATGAGCTACAGTAACAATGAACTGCAGTCATCTGTAATACAGACATGGGGACTACATGGAGTATTACATGGGTCAGATGAAGGTGTTCTTCCATTCACCTTAAAACCAAAGACGGTCGGTGATCTCCCATTATTTGGGGTGACTTTATCGCCACCAGTCGTTTGGAAAAGTTCTAATTTTGAAATAGTAGCACATTGACCCTGGCCTGAAGTAATAGAGGGTTTCAAAAGAATTCGAGAGGCCAGCTTATGCTTGGATACCACTAATGTGCAGATAGCATCTATACTCTATATCAATATCTATTTTAATAATCAAGCTGAATAGTTTGTTTATTTGGTTGAACGCGCTAATATCTGGAACGCGAAACACCGGTTCGAACTGAAAAAATATTTTATGGTTGAATAGCCCATTTATCGAGGAAGGCTATTGGCTGGCTAAATAACATCATGCTACGACCAAAAGAAGCATCAATGAAAAATGTTGCAGAATTAGAGAAAAAGTGGCGCAGACGAAGTTGCGCGAGCTAATACAAAATAATATATGTTTGGAGCCGAAATTCAGCCACGTCAAGAACCTTTTAAAAGAACCGCAAATTATAAAAAGGTTTCCTCGAACATTCCCAGAAACGCAAAACCTCAACAAATGCCCCATTCCCTCATTTCGTCAGACCCGTACAAACGAATTATTAATTAAATACAAACAACACTTGGGATAACAAACACACTGTTAATAAAAGTTTCATCCGAAAACGTGTTTCCCAAACTTTAAAAAGGTTCTAATCACGAAATAATCTGGAACCTGTTGAAAGAAGTTTTGTTAGAAGTTAGGACTGTAACAAACTGTGGGGAAGTTGTAACAAAATGGCATTGTTCTGATCTGACTTCAATGGTGCCCTGGAAAGATGGCCATTGACTGTTTACACTGGTTTACACAATGGCACTTAGATTTGAATAAGACACTGTCACATCATCATCATCATCATCTGTAATACAGACATGGGGACTACATGGAGTATTACATGGGTCAGATGAAGGTGTTCTTCCATTCACCTTAAAACCAAAGACGGTCGGTGATCTCCCATTATTTGGGGTGACTTTATCGCCACCAGTCGTTTGGAAAAGTTCTAATTTTGAAATAGTAGCACATTGACCCTGGCCTGAAGTAATAGAGGGTTTCAAAAGAATTCGAGAGGCCAGCTTATGCTTGGATACCACTAATGTGCAGATAGCATCTATACTCTATATCAATATCTATTTTAATAATCAAGCTGAATAGTTTGTTTATTTGGTTGAACGCGCTAATATCTGGAACGCGAAACACCGGTTCGAACTGAAAAAATATTTTATGGTTGAATAGCCCATTTATCGAGGAAGGCTATTGGCTGGCTAAATAACATCATGCTACGACCAAAAGAAGCATCAATGAAAAATGTTGCAGAATTAGAGAAAAAGTGGCGCAGACGAAGTTGCGCGAGCTAATACAAAATAATATATGTTTGGAGCCGAAATTCAGCCACGTCAAGAACCTTTTAAAAGAACCGCAAATTATAAAAAGGTTTCCTCGAACATTCCCAGAAACGCAAAACCTCAACAAATGCCCCATTCCCTCATTTCGTCAGACCCGTACAAACGAATTATTAATTAAATACAAACAACACTTGGGATAACAAACACACTGTTAATAAAAGTTTCATCCGAAAACGTGTTTCCCAAACTTTAAAAAGGTTCTAATCACGAAATAATCTGGAACCTGTTGAAAGAAGTTTTGTTAGAAGTTAGGACTGTAACAAACTGTGGGGAAGTTGTAACAAAATGGCATTGTTCTGATCTGACTTCAATGGTGCCCTGGAAAGATGGCCATTGACTGTTTACACTGGTTTACACAATGGCACTTAGATTTGAATAAGACACTGTCACTTTTCACTCTATTGGGGAACGACCAGAGTTTTGGTCATTTTTTTAAATTCATCCATGCACTTGTCATAATTATTTGGTGAAGATAAACATAGTGAGGAAACCGTCATGTCCTAGAATCAAACTTAGAAGATATCTGACATCTCATAACTGGCTCTGACCACGTCCCAACAGTTGGAACGTTGCTGTTTATTTACCATATTTTACGCAAATAAAGAGGAACTCGTGGCTACATAGACACGGGTCAATCTTCATCTGTCCGTGGATGCGTGGCCATCCGTCACACACCGAGTTTCTTCCGTACTTCAGAAAGACCGTTGGCCCCGGCTATTATTGTAGAACTTTGACAGTCGTTACAGGTAGTCAGTGCCCCGAAAATCTGTCAACCAGTCTTTCCAAAGTATGATATCGTATTACCCAGCTTTCGCTCCGTGTAAATACTGGTATTCAGCTGCATCCGGTTATACTGGAAGCCTACCCCTAGATGGTTGAGAAAATACTAGGAAGAAGATGTAAATAAAGAAATATACTTTTATAAAGACGTTTTCCTTAGGGACAGATAGAAATAAATAACAAAGCATTTCGTCGTACTAAAACCTTACGTAACCACCTTACGTACGTTACGTAACCTTTTGCTTAACCTACGTTCATAACTTTATTAATCTTGGTAAAACTTTTTTTTTAAATCAATTCCATTATTAATAAACCAAATAAAAATAACTGACTGAACATAAAATAAAACCAAGGAAACAGCAAATAATTTGAGTAAAATAATGCAAAAAAAAACAAACAGAAATCTTGTTACTTGGTACTCAGTAGAGCACAGAAATACAGAACTATGTTAATAACTATTTGTTTGTTTCCTTTGTATAACAAGCAGCACTCGTAACTAACTTTATAATAGGAAATTCTTAACATTGTAAAAGCAAAATCCGTTGCAGATTTTCTTAATGTAGGTCACTACTCACGATTCCACGAAGAAAATTCAATGCAGGAATGGAATGCGAACTTTGAGAAACACTGTTGAATAAATTTATGAATACAGACAATAATTAAGGACAGGCACTTTTAAAAAATTTATCAAAAATATATAGTGATAAGGAGGGATGTGGATAATTCCATTAATCCTTTTGTACAAAGGATTATGGCGGAAATACATGTCAAAGCTCCACTGTTGACAATCATTAAAGTTAAATCAAAATAGGCCCTTTTTGTAGTGTGACTTCGTGTGATGGTCTTCGTTATCTTCCTGTCCTTGCACCATGTTGACTGACTATCTGACCTCGACAAACCAGTTAGTACTGGGTCATTAAGACTGGTTGTCAGAACTTCAGAGCAAAAACGGTACATTTATATTCTCACACTCCACTTTCCTGCAGACCTGTTACTCAGCAAAGTTGGGGGTCTGTATAATTAAATCCTTTGAATATGAGCTTTGTCCTGACGATATGGAAATCACGAGTAGATAGTTAGGAAAGTAGTGCTTTTATAGCCGTATCTGAAGTTTTGATAGTTCGTCTGTATGTGGATAATCTCTGAATATTCAGGATGCATTTTAATTTTAATCATCGCTATGAATTTCGAATCGATTGTCATGGTATGGACTGGACATGTGATGAGGAGGGACAAATCGTTTGTGACCAAGGAAACGATAGATGTATTGTGTGAGGAATTATATTAAACAAAAAGGAGTAAATGATAGCGTGACGGTTGACAGATGACAATCAAACATTAATTTATTCCTCCATTTCTTTTTTGTCCGAGCGGCAAGGGCTGGTAGGTGATTTTAGCTGTAAATGTCGAATACGTATACAGGGTGTAACGGAAAGGGTATATACATACTTAAAGGTGTGCTACAGACCATCAAACTGAACATGTTTTTCCAGAAACAAACATCGTAATAACGAAAAATTTTCTGCTGCCCCATACAAAATTTAAATACCTATTCGACCCAAATGTATGGGGCAGCTGATATTTTTTTCGCTATGATCATTTTTCTACGTGGAGAAACTTGTTCAGTTTGATGGTCTGTAGCACACCGTTAAGTATGTATATACCCTTTCCGTTACACCCTGTATAGTGTTTCGATTCCTTCCTGGATTTATTTCAAAATAAAAATCTGGTGGCCTATCATGACGTCTTAAAGGGAATTGTTTTATTCTTATTCCAGTGTGGGAAAGAGATGGAACTATAGAGGACGTCTAGCGCCATCTCTTTCCCACTCTGGAATAAGACTAAAGCAATACTGCTTTAAGACGTCATTCATGGTAGGCCACCAGTTTTTTTTCTAATCATCATGGGTTTGATTAAAAATGATACTATTATCCTTGAATGATTGTGTTGCTTCTATAAGCAACACAATCATTTGGTTGATTGGTAAAATGAAATGGGCAACAAAGAATCTTTTGCCATTGATATTTCAAGATTGAAAATTAAAAAAAAAATGCTTCACGTTTCTTATTTAAAAACGTATTCAAATAAAGATATTCCTTTGCGATATTCAGATATTTCTCGTCAGTTGGCATAATATGTCTCCGTTACCTTGATTTTTATCTACGTTAGTGAAAGATGAACCAATACCTACTTGTTCGCAGTGTACGAAGCTGGAATAAGCACTCATAATTTTACGCGTAAAAGAATTTTTTGACATGTAAACTATGGGAAACTTTGTCATGTAACCTATAATGTGTATTGGGAACTATATTTCTTGTCACCAAAACTTATATTTGTCATCAAGTTTTATCACATAATAAATAGATCTATCGCCACGAAATATTTTCGTTCTCAGATTTATTGATTTGTGTCGATTACGCTACGCCTTAGTTTGGAGCTGTGGTTTGGAGTTTTTATGTAAACATTTTTACATTGTTTGGTGATTCAATTTTCGTGACACTTCTATTATTTTGAAACCTAATAAAATTACTTGATGATTGATATTATTTCCAAGTAAGTAAATCTTAATTAATATTTAGGTAAGCGTTTTGATATTATTTGATGATTCAATTTAGGTGACAGATCTACTATTTTGGGAACAAATATTATTTATTAGGTCAATGAAAATGCATTTATTAGGTTATTGATAAAATCATACCCATGTGTATTTGCATGCTGTAGCAAAACATGTATGCTCTAATAATGTCTGAAAACAACTTTTTACACCATGTTTTATGGAAATACAATTTATTTGATTTGATTTAAATCGAATATTGACACCTATTTATCGATTAATTTTAGAATATTAATAAAACATTTAATCTACCAAGATATTAATTCCATATCTTCGTTATACTGTAAACATCTATTGATGCACTCGATTTTAAGAAAACATAAAGGCAGTTAAAGCAGCAAAAAAATCCCGGTTTGTAAAAGGCGCGGCCGGGGATGAACAAAAATTGTTGTAACATACTGTTCTAAAATTTTAACAACTTTGAATTAAAAAAACGCTTGAACTTTGCCAAAAAATCTAGTAAAATAGCGTTTTCATACTTTCCTCTGTACTTCTGTTTATCTTGGACATTGCTGCCGTCGGTAAAGAAAACATCGTGAGGACACCTGTGGGGTTAGAAGCATTGTTTTAATCTTATTCCAGTGTGGATAAGAGACGGAGCTATAGAGGACGTCTAGCGCCATCTCTTTCCCACACTGTAATAAGAGTAAAACAATACTTCTTTAAGACGTCATGGTAGTAAATTGCCAACCTTAGAGCAAGCGTAGTAATCAAGACTCATCATGTATGAGAAGAAGCCTTTGTCCCGGTGTGGGTGTGTGTGTAATAAGCTAGGTCTCGTGATCACAAGCGTGACCGCTGAGCATGGGGTCCAGCATTCGATTCCTGGGTTGGGCAACGTGTGATTGAGTTTTTCCATCAAGACTTTCTCTATAGCCACGGTTTCTGGATTTGTGCCCGATTGACGGTAATAGACTCTCTCGCTATTACATGGGACTTAAAAACCATAACTGGTGAAATATGGGTGTACTATTAGGTACACTTCTGCCTAATCATTCGGGGATAACAGACGTGGTGTTATGTTATGTTTATACCTATTCGAAACCTAAAGCTTTCATTTACAAGATTATAAATCAGTAAATCTGGTGAAACATTCCAAGAAAAGCTCAGCTGGCCTAACATCACCTCTTAAAGCAGTTTTGTTTTACTCTTATTCCAGTGTGGGAAAGAGACGGAGCTATACAGGATGTCTAGCGCCATCTCTTTCCCACACCGGAAAAGGAGTAAATCAATAATGTTTTAAGACGTCAAGGCCACCTGTTTAGAATAATTAAAACTTTTATGACAAGATTAAAATCTAGGCTAATGCAACTAGTGCATACAAAACTTCATGAAGCTGTATGTCAAGGCAACTTTAATACCTACGACGCGGGAAATGAATGTTCTACTTTTTTATAAAAATAACCGGTTATCCGTCAAAAGAAAATATCGTGGTATTAAAAGTTTGCTAAAATGAGTTTTCTGTAGAGAAAATGTTTTGAAAATTAGTTTGGTAGCTAAGCGCCTTGAAACGTAGTTGCGCATTCTTCCACGTGGAAGAAATTTCATTAAATTATAATGAAGTTTAGCTGGTACTTGATTTTAAATTTGCATGCACGCAACTCTTGCATGAATACAGGAAGACTTGCGTTGCATTCAATTCACAAAAAATTGTGCGTAGTTGTTTTGATTGATTTGAAACGTTGGTGCGCATTCTTCCACGTGGAAGAAATTTCGTTAAATTATAATACAAGTTTGGTTGGTACTTGATTTCCAATTTGTATGCACGCAACTCTTGCATGAATATAGGAAGACTTGCGTTGCATTTAATTCACAAAAAAATGGTGCGTAGTTATTTTGACTGATTGTGCCATTTGTCTTATAAGCGCCTTGAAACGTTGCTGCGCATTCTTCCACGTGGAAGAAATTTCATTAAATTGTAATACAAGTTTGGTTGGTACTTGATTTTCAATTTGCATGCACGCAACTCTTGCATGAATATAGTAAGTAGACTTGCGTTGAATTTAATTCACAAAAAAATGGTGTGTAGTTATTTTGACTGATTGTGCCATTTGTTTTATAGTGTGTAACAGTTTTATTTCATGTGAAGATCTTTCACAGTCATTATAGATGGTCAGTAGTAGCCCGAAAGTCTTACAACCAGTCTTACAAAGGGGTATCGTACTACCCAGTACCAATAGGTTGTGGAGGTCATATTTAGGCAGTCACTCCATGTGAAATACTGGAATTCATCTGCATCCGATTTTTTATTTACTTTGGATTACCAACGAGTTTGTGTTACAATTTCTTAAATAAAATTAAAGCTAGAACAGGAAATATGGTCATGTAACGCATACTCAATTATAGGTTACCACATCGTACCCATTATCGGGTACACATGCTTTGTGCATGCTTGATAAGCCTGGAAGCCGACCCCGATATAGTTGGAAAAAGTTTATGATGACTAATGAATTTTATATCGTTCTTACCTATAATTCATAAGGAACTTCTCGATACGCTTAAAAGAAATAACTATCCAAATCTCATCCTAATCCTAAGTATCCTAACTTCCTAACTAATATTATAAATGCAGAAGTAAGTTTGTTCGTATGTTACTTTTTCACGTCTAACTGATGGGTCCGTGGCTTACGCCCCCAGTGGTCGAGGCACCTGTGGCCGACGCCCCCGATTCGATTATTTTAATTCGAAGCAATTTTTGATCAAATGTACTGTCTGGCACAAAATAGTTATTTGTTATTAAAGAGTGCAAAGATCATCCTGAAATTTTGCATACATGTTGTTAGGTGTACAGAAACGGGCATAACCCTACCTTTCATACCTGTTACCTTTCTTTATTTTACCTTTCTCAGAAATAAGTACAGGTCCTGAGAAAAACAACACATGACAGATGGTGCCTCGTATCCGAGCCGGTTATTGTCAAATTCTAAATTAACGCGACCGGAGCCGCGGGTAAAAGCTATTATAAAATATACCAATATCAACATTGATGGAGGAAAATGGCTCCATCTGCCAACAAATCTAATCTGTACGGAATTAAATGACTTGCTTGCTACATTCTTTGTTGCGGATCAAGCATCTTTACAAAATTGTCCTTATGGTATTTTGAAGTAAAAATAACGCTTAAATACAGCTCATCCCGGTTTACCTACTTAGCGTTTTTTTCTTTTAAGATTTGGCTGAATTTTGGGTTTAGAAATAGTCGTAATACTTTTGAACGCTTTTGCATGTATTGTCGGAATTCAAAAGTATCCTAACGTAGGTTATTTTCTATCTGTGTGCAAAATCATCAAATTCCGTGATAATGACAGACAGAGTGACTATCGTATTCTAGTTATTCCGACAGATCATGATCATCATTCTCATGCCCTTTTCCCAATTTATTTGGGGTCGGCGCAGCATGTCTTCTTTTTCCATACTTCTCTATTATTACTATACATAGATAGATGTTAGCTCAAATATAATTTAAATTTCTCCCTCGTTAAAAAATCATAGCACTCGGCAATGATATCTTTCCGAGAAAGATTTTTGAAATGTGATGAGTAGTTTTAGTAATTATGTTATCACTACTCCGCGGCTTCGCCCGCGTGGAGTTCGGCAATTGCCCACGTGTGCCTTACCCACGTAAAATAATGTCGAAAATGCGTATAGGATAAATAGTTCTGTAAACGTCTGTGATTTTCAAAGTAAGAAGCCAAAGAATTCATTCTGGTTAGAAAAAAGTATATTTCGGTGGTTTTTTTTATCCACCGCCGCTTCCGGCCCGCGGCCGTTCGAATGATGCTGGAAGATCAAAAGCTGAAAATGATTAGTTATTCTTGTGTTTCATTGGTGTAATTGCTAAGTGTGGCGTTCCAGTGTAACATGTTATAATTAATATAATTAAATAAATAAATAAATTAATATATTAATTAATAAATAAATTTTAGATTACTAGTGACCTAAATGAGTTAAACCAGAATTTATTTTAGTCTTGTCTTCCGAGCTACGATGGTCGTATCTCAAATGTCCCGGTCATCCATCCACGCCTTTCGACGCCGAAGAAAATTCTCATTTTGTTATCAGCGACCCGGAAAACTACGAAAACAACACCCATGAAGGAAAAACAGAAAACTCTCGGTGCCATCCTGGATTTTCATTCTGACCTCATTTTCATTGCCAGTGACGACCACGAAAACGACACCCATGTAGCCATTGAGTCGCGTAAGTGTCCAGTCGTAAAAAAAATATATATATATATTTATATAAGTCGTACAAATGACTATTCGAGCAAGTGTCCATGCGCACAAATGTCTATTCGCGCAAATGGCCTAGATCCCTTAGAAGTGTGTATATTATGAAGTTTTTTAGCTTATTTGTCAACACCCCAAAACAAAAATAAAAAAGTTGCTCCACCTTTTTGTCGACTGAGGGGTGGAATTTCGAAAAACCCTTTTTCAGTGGATAACTACTCTTTACAAAGAACAAACCCTCCAAATTTGAGGTTTGTCATTTTATACATTTAAAACATAACATAACTTATTATAATAGATATATAATCATGTACTTACATAAACAACAGCTGTAACAACAAAGTCCCATTTTTATGAACGAAAAAATACAGCTGTTTCGAAAAGGTCTCCTACAAATTCAGATGTGACATGTTACATTTTTTTTTTGAATGGCGTCTCGCAGTTTTACCTAGGAGGGACATGTTACCTGCTGTGTCGATCACTTAAAAGGGATTCAATCCCATTTCCAAGGGGTCAGAAAAAGGTAAAAAAAGGTTCTGTCACTGGAAAATAAACTATAAAATCAGTCCCACCGCACCATTTTATCAGTCTGCAAAGATCATAAAATTATCAGATACGACCAAATATCATATGACCCAGTGACATTTACGAAATATCATATGACCCAGTGACATTTACGTAGCGATATAAAAATAATGTGTAAAAAACTTTTCACTGAGAACGCTTTCTTTGTGGAATTACTAGTGAACCGCCCCCGCAGCGTGCTTCACGAGGGTTGCACAAAACTCGCGCCTTTTTTATTCTTAGTGGAATAGGCAAAAACTATACATCGTCATCTATTCATCATCATCTGCCTAGCCTTTTTCCCAACTGTGTTGGAGTCCGCTTCCAGTCTAACCGGATGCAGCTGAATACCAGTACTGCAACTGCCTATCTGACCTCCACAGCCCAGTTAGTACTGGATACCCCTTGCTAAGACTGTTTGTCAGACTTTCGGGCCACTGACTGTGAAGAAATGACTGTCGAAGATCTACAAATGAAGCCGGGACCAGCAGCATACCAGCTTCTAGCTTTAAATATTCTTTAAATTCTTCTCCTCCGATCATGAACTTCATGGTCAAAAAAAAGGAGTAAAACAATAATGGTTCTTAAAACATCATTGTTTTACTCCTTTTCCAGTGTGGGAAAGAGATGGCACTAGACATCCTGTATAGCTCCGTCTCTTTCCCACTCTGGAATAAGGGTAAAACAATACTGCTTTAAGACGTCATGGTAGGCCAGCTGGTCATACACGGCTTCCGGTTGCGAGTACTACGCACCGAACCTTTCCGAAGAATATAAAAAATTTGGCCGGTTATATGACTGGCAAAACATCCACATTTCTTCACTACACACAAGTTTTATAAAATTGTATAAAACGATGGTACAATACAAAGAATAACAAGAGCAAACATGTTTTTACTTAACAGTGATAAGCGTACAAATTTTCACAAGCATATTTTTAACAATTACTGTCTAAGAAGTCTTTGACACTATAAAAACTATGACTACACAACCATTCATGCAATTTATTCTTAAATAATCTCAGATTCAAATTAATCTTTTCGGATACATTCACTTCATAAAAGTAGAAAACGCGTTAAAATCGGTTGTGGAGTTTAGACGAACTACGGGAGAACACAGACAAACTTACATAAAAAACGACGTAAATTTTCAAAAGTAGGGTACATAAAAAAAATCACGTGTGTAATACTCGAAGTTTAAGGCAGAAGTGTATCCTATTAAAGCACACCCACATTTCGCCAGTTACGTTTCAAATCCTATGTAATAGTGAGCGAGCTTATTGTCATCAACCGAGCACAGATCCAGACTCCTTGGCTGTTACTGAGAAATTACTGATGAAAAAACTTATAAACCTTTGCCCGACCCGGGAATCAAACCTAGGCCCTCATACTCGGCAGTCGCGCTGGCGACCACTAGACCACTCAAGCAGAGTATAGATACGACAAAACCGCCCATGACCCAGTGACATTTTATGAAGCGAAATAAAAATAATGAATCAACAAAATCGGTACTCTCTTTACGTAAATGGCAAAGTTCATTTGATGTTGTTCAAAATGAAGGGTTGTTTTCAATATTATATTTAATGTTGAGCTCATCGCGAATTCTCTTGTCATTAAGGAAAATTTTCGATTTATCAATGGAGTTTATTTTCATTGTAAACGTTAGGGGCAATTCAACGGAAACACAGTCATGTTTTTGTGAATATATTTATCTGTCTGGAAGATCTTGTTAAACAAACCTTTACAGGGAAATTTACAGGGAAACCTTGATGTTCAATAACATATTAAAAAAAGAGAATGTGGTATTTTGAAGCATTTTCTTGGAAAATAAAAGGAACGTTTTTGTCCTAACTCATTGTGTTAGATACTTAAACATTACATGAAAAAAAATATGTAAATAGATTGTTTGGCTACATAACTTACGCCGCTATTTTTTAATACATTTCACAAAACAGTGTCAAGTAGTTATTCGACAGAACTAAAAAATAAAATTGAAGTGTCCGTTTTAAATTTCAAAATAACAGGAACTTATAACAAAACATATATGTTTTATTTTTTGTCCGTCTGTATATCGGTCTGTCTATCTGTGTGTTTATTCCGGCTAATCTCGGGACTTTTACTGGCAGATAGCTGATGTTATGTTGTTGTGTATAACTCTTGTTTTTAGACAAAGCATTAAGAGCGAAAAGTCTTTAAAAAAAAGCTTGCTTTACTTCATTAAAATCGGTTCAGTCATTTCGGAAAAAAAGGACTTGAAAGTTTGTATGAAATGTCGAAGGCGTAAACGCTCAGGTACTGTGCAAAAAAAATAAAACTCGTAAAAGTAATATTTAAATAATATTTTCATGCGGACGAAGGTCTCGGGACACAGCCAGATAAATAATAAGAAAAAGATAAAAACTTGTGAATTCCATTTTTCAAGTTTTTATTAACTATGTATTTTTGTAGCTTGTCCATAAAAAAAAACAACTTCAACAACACTTATGATTAAAAATTCTTATTTATATAACAGTATTGTAGCTTGACCTTTTTCCTAAACATTTTAAGGCTTCGTTACGATTAAAAGTTCACTGACAGTTCAAAGAGAATTGCTCTTTGGCTGTTGCTAATTATATTTTTTTTATGTCACCGTGTTTTGTACCCATATTTTCAAAATAAATATCTTATCTATTAAAAGGAGGAGGAGCTCGTGGCTAAATAATAACAGCCGTACGGGTCGATCTTTAAGGTTAAGCCGTACGTTCGAGGTTGGTCCGTGGATGGGTGACCATAATTACATACCGAGTTTCCTCCGTGCCTCGGAAAGCACGTTAAACCGTTGGTCCCGGCTGTCATTTTTAGATCTTTGACAGTCGTTACGAGTAGTCAGAAGCCAAAAGTCTGACATCCAGTCTTACCAAGGGATATCGTATTACCCAGTTACTGGGTGTGGAGGTCAGATAGGCAGTCGCTTCATGTAAAATACTGGTATTCAGCTGCATTCGGTTAGACTGAAAGCCGACCCCAATATAGTTTGGGAAAAGGCTAGGCAGATAATGATGATCTTTTAAAAGGAGCAAACTATAATGTCTAATAAATTCAATTTATTTTTAGACAAGGCGATCAAAAGCCCGATAATGGGAGGCTGATTTTTCGCCACTTTGCCCAATTTCTATTTACAAAGGATGTTTTAATTTTCATTGTTCCTCTTTTAAACTTTCCTGGAATAATAAAAAATAAGATAGCTCACACCAAAACAAAACAATACATTCAGAATGATGTACTGACATAGCAACCATTTCTGCGTCATTGTCGCGTCCGCCCTGTATTTTGTAATGTATCTGTATTGTAATGTTGTTTGTCCTTGTATATTCCAATATATTTTTAAATATACCGGTACAAACTACATTTTGTAAAAGATTTAACTAGAAACTTAACTTTAACTTTCTTGTTGTATATTTCTTAACACGACTTGCACCCATACTCTATTATAGACGAAAATTCATTTATTTTTAGTTTAATTTTTGTTTTATTGGCTTATAAACATGAAGGCTCTTACCCGCTGCATCGGAATTACTTATGATATGTGGCACCAGGTTTAATTAGTTTAAGAAAACAGACGTCGGCGATCCGTCAACGTCTCGTTACGCGCCACCTTCCTTGACAACCACCCAAGTCAATATGGCTACCCGCAACGACTTGACGTTCCGCCAGAGAGAATTGTAGACCGCTTCTCTCTCGTCTGTGGTCACAGTTTAGTTTGCAACGTGAATCATATGAAGCCTTTTTGCAAAGGCGCCGACATACATAATCTTAAGTTACATAATATAAAACTTACATCACACCTGGGCCTGGGCCAGTCTGCTATTACAATATTGTCAGAATGGCCTATCATTGATTTCATATTTGTTCATTTTGATAAGTTTGGTAATCTACTAATATAATGGCGTCATTATGACTTCACAATGGTCAACCACTGACTCTCCGTTGAAAGAAATGGCATAGAATTTGACAGATCATTATGAATTTAGCAGATTACGAACTTTTAGCAAAATGACAATGGAATCGTGTTGGAATGACAATGTTTATAAAAATAGCAGACTTGAGGCCCTGCTTGTTTCTTGAAAGGTTAAGCAGAGGTGTACCCTTAGTACTTACTACATTTGGCCAGTCAAAATTTGTAAGTCCATATGTATAATAAGAATGAACCTAATGCCATTAACACAAAACCAAACTCCACTCAAAATTATTGATTGAAAGTAAAACCACTACTTTTTATGACATTTTGATTATGTGGTATTGGTATTTAACCACATAAATCAGTCTCCCATAAAAAGTCCGCGTTTATAATCATTCCATGGCAACCCTCAACATTACTATCGACCCATCTCCCATACCTAAACATAAAATACAAAATTCACTAGAGGCCTCTCACGAAGGCGGCGTTCGCATTTTGTTGAAATAGATCAAAAGTACTGTCGGATCACAGCCTTCGGGCACCGGCTGTGACCCCAATTCTCCAAATTTCACGGACGTTTTTAACTTCTCCGGATACGGCCTACTTCGAATTTAAGAGGAAATGCTGCTATTTCAATCTTGTACGAAGGTGGAAAGTTGACGGTTCGACAGGTAGGGTAATTGAGGATTTTCGAAATTATATTTTAGTGGCCCGAAAATCCGACAACCAGTCTTACTAAGGGGTTATCGTAGTACCCAGTACTGACTGGGTTGTGGAGGTCAGATAGACAGTCGCACCATGTAAAATACTGGTATTTAGCTGCATCCGGTTAGACTGGAAGCGGACCCCAACAAAGTTATGAAAAGGGTAGGCAGATGATGTCGTAATGTTTTCAATGCTTCCATAAAATCGGTATAAGATGTGATAACCAATGTTTGTTAAAAGCAGAGGTCGGTATTAGGTTGAGTTATTGTACGAAATGTTGATATTAATATGGATCTCCCTTTGCGTTGGAATTCTGCAACTTCGAAAATCCGATGTCGGATGGTTTAAATTGTGTAAAAGTAAATAACTTTTTTTTATTTAATGAATCACAGGATTTTTCTGCTCTTTAAAATTAATCTCGGGATTTGATCCACTTTATTCTTTCGCTGTATGAAATCAGTGTAAGTACATGAATAACTCTACCTAATTCCCACCTCTGGTTATAAGAAATACTGATTCTGCTAGGATTTTCTATGAGCGTGGTTTATTGTGAACACTTATGAAGTTATGATGTATGTTCAACTTGGTTCACATGGCTTAGTCGGCGTTTCGGCCGCTGAGTTTCGTCCGGTCCGGTCGAAAGAGAAATTTCATTATTGTTCACATTAAGGTGAAGTGAAACGTAGCGAAATTCAAAGTTTGTTTTTTTATTTATTTGTCGGTCAGTGTCTGGTTGTACGAGTATGTTGATTAAAATATGATTCACGACCGTAACAAGCCAGGCTTTACAGAATTCACCATCATCATCATCAGCCTATAATAATCCCACTGCTGGGTTAATCCATCATGCGGGCTGTCATGTCACATGTCTTCGGATTTTTAGTTCTAGGACATGCCGGTTTCCTCACGATGTTTTCCTTCACTGTTTTTGAGGCTAGCGGTGACGAAATAAATTACCTACACAAAGTAATGCGCCTACCTGGGTTCGAACCCACGGCTTACTGCTCGTAAGTCGGGGCTGCCACCACTGGGCCACCGCTGCTCTATTTACAGAGTTATAATCATTATAATCAACAACCCTCTAAGTACTCCTTTTATCCCACTGAATTACTTTTTCATGCAATAGTCATTCAATAGGAATAAATGAACTAAGAGGGTTGAACAACTACAATAACTTAATTTCATATTAACAATATCATTACATGCTGAATTCTACTAAGCGAAATATGCAGAATCTATTTACCTTAAACACTTCAATGTACCTTATTTCAGGGGAATAAAGATTATTCTTATTCTAAAAAGCATCAAAACAATGTCTTAGCTATTCAACCCCAAACAGCTGTGTAGGTCAAACCCGCCAGATTACAAAGTGATGTCCCTTGTATCGGCTCTTAATTTGAGTACGTACGAGTCCTATCTAATGTTGCGAGAGTGAATGACCTTTCGATCGCAATGGCCGCCACGCGCAACCTCAGTAGCGAACCCATCAGTTTTATGAAGCCAATTAATTACTTTAGTGATATAGGTTATCTAGGAGACCAGTATCCACCAGGGCTTTAAATACCGTTAAAAATTTCGTAACGTTACCTTCATTTGACAGAGTTACCGTTAATATTAGAATAACGTTAATAGATTTAACGTTACTTTTGAAACATTTTATCGTTAATCTTTATAACCGTTAATTGTTTAATAACGTTACTTTTATCGTTATTTTTAAACGGTTAAACTTTTCCAACTTCCTCGCATGCGAGTAGGGATGGGACATAGTAAATAATAATCATAGTCATCATAAATCTGTGGCTCGAGTGTCAAACTGACGGGACAAGTTTTTCACACTTTTTACTTTAATTAATAAAAAATAACGCAGAACACTGATTAAACCAAGAAAATAATTAAAAGGATAAAAAAGAAAAGTTACTTAATACACAAAACCGGATCTAATTAAACAAAAATGCAATAATCTTATGAAAATGTAACGTCATATTTGTCATCAATGCTGACGAGACGCAGAGCCCGACTAAACGAAGCACACCCACCATCTCTGGGCTCGTCGCTGAGCTCCGCCTAGCAGCCACATCTGTGGGCGCTGAGTCGCCGGTCGCTGCAGTTGCGTCGAGTTCCAGCGACGAGTTTTTCTCCCCGCCGTCGACGCCATCACCACCACGACGACGAGGAAGAGGACGGCCACTAGCGGGCCTGGGACCTCGAGGCCAACAGGCCCCGAACAGGGTCCCCGCTGCCGGTGGAAATGAGTCGCGCATGCGATGGACTCAGTCCATTAATGAGAACGTCATGCGCGCATATTATGGGGCTACTCAGAGGGGAAGCAACTTGACTGCGTACCGCGGTCGGATGCTCTTTCTATTTCAGGTGCTTGAACCAGCTGTCAGCGACTATCGGATCAGGTGCGGGTCATCCAACGTAACCATATGTTGGATGACACTGTACTTGATCGACTACGCCTCGACTCACGGAGTAACCTAGTTACGCCTGCTTCGCAAATGATCGCGGCGCAGATGCAGAATGTATCCAGTGCTTCGCCGCGATCCGATCGCGGTGGTGAAGAAGATGTTGACGAAGTTATAACCGTGAGTACCCTGTGCAACGCACAATTGAGGAGCGCTTTGGAGGGTGCATTCCGGGAGTATCGCTCCACACCGCCTGAACTTAGACCACGTTTACCTCGTTTGCCCATGTACAAGAAAAACAAGGCGCTGGTGTGTACTCTAGATTCGCAGCTTTCAAACTGCTTTGACAACAGCGAAGACCTTGCTGATACCCACTCAATATTATACTGCACAGCCGTAGCGGCATGTCGTGTAGCTCATGTCAAATTTCCTGACAGTGAACGAGCTAAACGACCAAAATTAGCTGTACCAACTTGGCAGTGCAGGATTGAGCGGCGTATCGGTGAGGCTAGAGTACTCATCGGCAAGTTAATCAATACTCGCCCTAGAGTGATGCGCTTTGTGAGGCGGGCGTTCTCGGGAACTGACTTAGTTCTCGTGATCTTCCTGAAGCAGAAGATCTGTGCATGGGCAAGTCGTATTCGTAGGTACAAGCGGCGAGTGGAGCGATACACTCAGAATTGCACATTCCGAAGTGATGAAAGGTGGGTATATGGGGCTTGGGAACGACCAGACCAAGGGGTGACTGACACGCGTCTGCCGGATGATGACGCCTTGTGTTCATTCTGGCGCAACACTTGGTCGGTGCCTGTCAGTCACACTGAGGGCGGTTGGACCCGGGAGGTTGAACAAGCGTGTGATCCAATGCCAGAAATGGGGGCAATTATCATCAGCCCCCAAGACGTAGCTCGTGCAGTCCATCCGTTACCTAACTGGAAATCTCCAGGACTGGATGGACTGCACAACTCCTGAATCAAATGGTTCCAAAGATCGCAAGCTCGCTTGGCGTCCCAGTTTCAATCAGCCTTAGAGTCAGGGTCGCTGCCCCAGTTCCTGACGACAGGCATTACCCACCTGCTCCATAAATCAGGTAGTACCGCGGAGCCCAAAAATTATAGACCTATCACTTGCTTACCAACGGTCTATAAAGTTCTTACATCCATTTTGAGAGCTAAAATTAACCAACATATTAAGAGTAATTACATCATGTCTCCCTCTCAGAATGGATGTAAGAACGGATCCCGTGGTACTAAAGAGCTGCTCCTCATTGATATGGCCATTAGCCAACAGGTGTGCCGCTCCTAAAGGCATCTGTCTACATGTTGGATAGATTTTTTTTGTTGTAGTTGTACAAGATAGATAACTCTACGCGCCTTCCTTGAGTCGTGTATAGGGCAATGGAGGACGGTCCTTCGCTATCCAGGATGAGCGTGGTATATTTCAGGGTGATAGTCTAGAGTCCATTGTGGTTTTGTCTAGCCTTGAACCCTCTTAGCACACTGCTGGAAGGTTCAGGTCTAGGCTATCGGTTGAGGAGAGGTGGTCAGGTCATATCTCACCTTCTTTACATGGATGATCTGAAAATCTTTGCCCCCAACAATTTGCAACTGATGAAGCTACTGAAGGTAACTGAAACTTTCAGTAGCGCCATCAGGATGGAATTTGGTGTGGACAAATGTGCAGTCATGCATGTGAAGCGAGGGGAGATTACGGAATCCGTGGGAACTCAACTCTCGGATTCCGTACACCTTAGATCCCTCTCCTCAACAGAAACCTACAAGTATTTGGGTATGTCGGAAGCATTAGGCATTAATACTGCTGACATGAAACAATCGTTGAAGGAGCGTTTCTTTGGCCGCCTGAATAAGGTGCTAAGCAGTCTTCTGTCAGGAGGAAACAATGTGTTTGTCAGGAGGTTCCTCTCTCAAGAGCCCTGACCACCGGTAGCTGGGACCCTGTTCCCGATGCTGGTGGGCTACTATTTTTTATATTTTTGTAATGATTTTTTTAAAATATAATTATGTAAAAATATTATAACTACGTAATGAAAATGAATAAAGGAAATCATAATTATAGTATTTAAAAGAATTGAATCAATTTACTTATAATTATTACTCTGATTCTTCGTAACTTGGCAAAATTATGTTATCCAAGTCGTTTTCCTGTCGCACTTTTCTAATAGTGAGTAAATCGACATAAGTTACTCTAAGTTTTTCTTCTGGCATACGATCCAGTTCAAAAGCGACCAGTGTTGCGAACGCCGCATTTCGTGGGTCGCTAGGTCGTGGTTGGTCTTGCTTAAAATCCAACGGAGGTAAATTGGAGACGTTACAGCTTAATTCATTTACGTCCCATTATATGCTTCGTTGGTACAAGATTGCACTCGTTTATAACTTAGTCTTCTTTAAAAAACAAATATGTGCTTAGTCGCTAATTTTATAAACCATTTAAATTAAAGGAGCAAAAAGATTTAAAATATAAATAGGTAGTAGTGTACACACAGCGACACATCAAGCTTTACATTTGCTATATAACATGGCCTCGTTTTTTATAGATTTCCCGTACAATGCGATTTTGTCGCCGTGCGTACTACTAAACATAAGTAAAATAAGCCTTGATTTCAATATGCGATGCTGCCCTCCCGCTCGGCCTCACCACGCCGCGCTAACAACCTTGAATGTGACCGGGTTGCAGCTAAATTAACGGTAAAAGTAACGTTATTCTCGTATTTTACGTTAATTGTATTTAACGTTAAATTACTGGTAATGTTATCAATTAACGTTATATTTTTGTAACGTTAATTAGATATCACATTAGAATTAACGTTAAGTAATGGTTATTATTTTGTTAGTTGGTAACGTTAACAAGCCCTGGTATCCACTAGGGAAATAAAACTATGGTTTGAATAGCTGGTGAATGGACATTTTAGATTAATGTAAATACTGATCTTTTTTTTTTATTTTAGGTATCCTAATAGTCTTCATACACAGGTTATGTTTGTTTTGTACCATTAAACCAGACATGGTTTGTATTGGTGAAGGCTTGAGCAGATTTATGCTGAGTTAAACAATCCAGTTGGACGTATTGATTACCAATGTGGCACGTGCGATAAATTTTTGAGTAGCAAAACTTTCCCACGAATGGGTAAATGTAATGGACGGGCACTCATTCACGGCCCAAACTGGCAAACGTAGAGTTACCTTCAATCGACCTCTTCCCAAGCCAAGCCCCAACTTGAACAAGAACCCAGACTTTCTCTCTAAGAGAAGGAGTGGGCTGTAATCCCCACGCGGGCCCCGTGTGGATTGGTTGATATCACAATGTCTTCCAATCTTTGGTTCAAGGTCAAATTGGATCGATCCGCGCAGCTGTTATTATTTAGCCACGACACTCCCCCATCTTCTAAACTAATATTTTAAAGAGAAAAGATTTGATTGTTTGTTACGATTTAACTCAAAAAATACTCGACCGATTTTAAAATTTATTTTACCATTTGAAAGCTACATCTTTATCGAATAACATAGGCTATATTTTATCACACTTTTCGCGGATAAAGTCTTTCACAATATATGAGATGAGATCATAACCACCAATTCTTAACACCCTCACATATTGCAGGGCGACGGAAGGCGGACTGGCGCCAGGCGGAGATGGAGACATGCCGGTGGGCGGGCCGAAGACGCCGCAGCAGATCGCAGCTCAGCGCCGGCTGCAGCAGACGCAGGCGCAAGTCGATGAGGTAAGCACGTAGACGTACTTAGTATTTAAACTAGTGTATGATTCGCATTTGTTAATTTAGAAAGCAGTGAAAGCCTAGTGGTATGACTGCCTGGTCACGAGCTCGAATGATTTGAGTTTGAGTTTAAAAGATGACCCGATAGTGTAACCAAGATCATATACGCATATTCTTAAAGGGCAAAAGATTTGAATAGTCTTGAAATGTTTTAAAAATCAAAAGCACTGACTTATAATCATAATGCAGTTATTTAGGCTCAGCAACTCCTGCTGAGGACCTACCTGATGGAGAGAGTACTAGCGGATGCCATGTGACCAAACTTTGCGTTAAAGCACAACTAAAAAGTTTCATGTATTGAAAAATATTGGCAATAATGAGACCAATATTTTACACACATGTGAAAATGTACACAAACATAAACAAAGCCGTAATTATGCTAACTTCATAATATCTGTGACAGACTTGTGTGATGACTTGTGTGGTCACACAGGCCAGTTCATAGGTACATATATTATTATGCGACCTCCAATATCATGTGGCATTGTATTAACTTGTAGTACATAATGTATGGTGGTTTCAGATTCTGACAAAAATGAAGAATGAAATCGTTTTCATTAGGATTGTTTTCCATTTGCCGCTAGATTAATAGTGTCCTCTTTATTTACACACTATATTGTTCTGTAAAAATATGTATTGTGTACAGCTAGTTTTTTTTTTATCTTGTTCTACGACTTATTGTCGGGCAAATAAGTCCTACACTGTCGTCCCATTCTTAAGTCGGTACTAACGCTGTAACATTCAAATATTGTAAAACCAAATGATTTTAAAAGAGTAACCATGGAATTCCTTGCCGGTTCTTCTCCATAGGAAACGACCAACCCGAACCGTGCACCTGTCGACGTTTTATAAGTGCTCATGTAGCCCTATGTAAAATAAAATATTTTAATTTTGAAAAGTGACGTGACTCAGAGGTAGGGTTGTCATCCGTCCGGGTTTCCCCGGATTTTTCCTAGTATAGAGGGCATCCGGGGAGCGTCCGGGCGAGGCTTCATTTGTAGTCCGGGTTTAAAAATTTAATTCTTGGGCCGCCCGCGACACACGCACTATGCCCGCACACCACGATCAGCAGTTTTATATGACACTGACTATGTTTAAAAAAAACCTGTTGACATGTCCGGGTTCTGGGCTCTAAGATCCGGGGTTTTCACGCGCCTTGCCTGCCAAATTTTTGAGATGGCAACCCTAGTCAGAGGCAACTGAGTGAGAAATTTGAGCTAAATTGGCGTGGGAAGATGATTTACTCTCTGCCACACGCCCACGTTCATTCATTCGGTCATTCATAATGATGTTAGAAGATGGTTTCAGGATGAAATGCAATTTTAGACTAGTTCAATCATGCTTTGGTAAGATTTCAATATATTCTGAAGTTTTATTCTGAAAGCAATAATAAATCTGGATTAGACATTGGTACCGTTTTACTCGCAAATCATCCATCTGTTTTTTTATTTCATATTAAACTGAATAAGTCACGATATTTATTATTATTGCAAGTCAGAAATCAATAGTTTAGTTCATCACAGAGCAATATTTTATACTAACATTTAGGAAAAAAAAAACCTCAAAACAGCGACATTTGTAGACGGTTATATGTGACGTTAGCTATTTTCAGAAAAGTCATTCGTCTTGGGTGACTAATTAGTGGTCAACTATTCATCTAATATAACTGTTGTTTCTTTCCTCAGCCGCACGGGTAGATCTTTAAGGTTAAACCGTGCTTGCTGAGGTTGGTCCACGGATGGGTGACCATAATTACATACCGAGTTTCCTC
This sequence comes from Cerastis rubricosa, assembly GCA_949152445.1. NCBI lineage: Eukaryota > Metazoa > Arthropoda > Insecta > Lepidoptera > Noctuidae > Cerastis > Cerastis rubricosa. The sequence goes on from OX424547.1 coordinate 12,314,310, forward strand.
CGTGCTAAATGGAAAGTACGTTAAGCCGTTAGTCCCCGCTGTCATTTGTAGATCTTTGACAATCGTTACGAAGGTAGTCAGAAGCCAAAAGTCTGACGTCCAGTCTTACCAAGGGGTATCGTATTCCCCAGTTACTGGGTTGTGGAGGTCAAATAGGTAGTAGCTTCATGTAAAATACTGGTACTCAGCTGCATCCGGTAAGACTGGAAGCCCAGATATTGAACTGTTGCTTCTTGCCGACTTTTGAGTTGTTTCAATACCGAATTTTACGGATTAAACTAGCTCATTTTAGAAAAGATGGATGAAATGCGTGAGGAATGATATGAAAGAGAAAGAAGTAAATGATGATGTGACCCTGACGTCTGACAGGGGAGAACGGAACAAGTCCAGAAAGATGATGATAATGAGTGTGTTCATTCCATCTTACATACCACATTACAAGGATAGTAGGAATTATTCAATTTATTTAAAATATAATAAAGAACACAGAGTAGCTTAGTGAGTCAGAGACAAGTGAGCGTGACATTTGAACCCTGTGGCAAGTGTGGGCGGGTTGTATACTGTCCGTCGACACGCCCGGTCGCCCCTGTCAGTTCTGTGATGTTGTGGTATGGGTTAAGTTATTACTTCGTTTTTATAAATATACTTTTCAAGTAATTGGTTTGTTATTTTTCATGATTCGTCCTTCTCCGGCTTTTATCCCAATTTATTTGGGGTCGGTGCAGCATGTCTTCCTCTTCCATATTTGTCATTGTTATCTTTTGTGTGTTTTGTGAACACATTTTTTCCGTTTATAAAAAAAAAGAATTAAGTAATTAATTAATGCTTTTTCTTTGAATTTTTATGTATAAATTAAATTCCTTATTTTGTTATTTTAAATTATTATTTTATTTTGTTGTATGTTTATATTTTGGTTGATTATTTATTTTATTTAATAATTTATGTTTTGTTCAACATGTGTTTTTTTTTTAACTTTGCCCCACACTAGGAATTTCTCCTGTATCGTGGGTGCGTTTACAAACATGTAAACTCACATACACAAACAGCCGTATGATTTATGGATAATCTTTTTGTCTGACTAAATTAATGAATTAAATTGAATTGAAAACGTAGATCACCACAAAGAACACGGGCTCCTTCCAATAACAAAACACACATTCACGTGGCCACTACAGATGAACCATAAACTTTCATTTACGACACAAGATGGCCGACCTAAGGGTGCTTACATAAAGAAGCAGGTTTCCGGTACAGACAAATCTGTACGGGGCGGTATCGGGTTAACTTGCATATAAAATTGTCATTATTTAACCGGTTTCTTTATAAGTGAGCGCATAAGATATCATAGAAAATAATACCATCACCGATCGGTACCGACCCGCCCGTACCGGAAACCTGCTTCTTTATGTAAGCACCCTAATCCCAAATGCCACTGGTCACAGACTTAAAGCAGGAAATTAAACGCCTGTCGAACGACCAACTATTTGCTATTGACACTAGCGAAACGACCGACAGGGGTGCGTCGGGTAGGGCACAAACAAATAAACAATGATAAAAGCTTTACTTACGAGGAAGTAAAAGTAGAGAGCAGCGGTGGCCCAGTGGTGGCAGCCCCGACTTACAAGCAGAAAGCCGTGGGTTCGAACCCAGGCAGGCGCATTACTTTGTGTACCTAATTTATTTCATCCACCCCCAAAAACGGTTAAGGAAAACATCCTGAGGATACCTATATGTTCTAGAACTAAAAATTCGAAGACATGTGACATCTACCAACCCGCACTGGGCTGGCGTGGTAGATAACAGCCCATAACAGCCCTCCTATCAAGGCTCATTGATAGGAGGGCTGTATCCCAGCAGTGGGAATATTATAGGCTGATGATCATGATGATAGTGAAGTAAAAATATGGGGTAAGGATTTACTTGAAGAAAAGATACTTTATACATACGTTTGCTGACCCGCGCAACTTTGCATTTCTGTTCACATTTTCCCCGTTTTGCAACATTTTTTATTGATGCTCCGCTTATATTGGTCGTAGCTTAATGTTATATAGCCAACACTATAATCAAACACTAGAATTTTCAATTCAAACCAGTATTTCCTGAGATTATAGCGAGTTCAACCAAACTCTTCAGCTTTAAAATATTACTAGCTACTGCCCGCGACTACGTTCGTGTGGAAATTTGGGGATGAAAAATAAATATTGGCCGATTCTCAGACCTACCCGATATGCACACAAAATTTCATACAAATCGGTTCAGCCGTTTCGGAGGAGTTTGGTAACAAACACCGCGAGTACCGCGACACGAGAATTTTATATATTAGAAGATAGTATACATACTCGAATTCGTAATAAAATGAAATTATGTTTATTTGCAAATAGGTTTTACAAAAACTTTGACAAGTCGTCTTTTAATGATTGTGAACTAACTTTACCCGCGGCTTCGCTCGCATTATGATCGGAAATTATTCCACGGGAACCAATTAAATATCATCATCATCATCATTTCAGCCGAAAAATGAAAAATGTGGGGGTTTTGCCATAATTTCCACGCTTGGCAGGCGGGTTGGCGATCGCTGTACGGTTGTTACAAAAGCACACATAACGCCGCTGCCCATTCTCTGGCAAGTACCTTAGTCGCCTCTTACGACACCCACGGGAAGATATGGGATGGTGCTATTCTTTACGTCTGACACCATACAGAATAATCTAAAGCATATGATAATTGGGGATAATGTAGCTTCCCATTAGTTAAAGGATTTCTCTACATCTCTTATATCAAAACTTACAAATTTTACCTATTTATGATAAAAAGTATAGGTGCTGTAGATTAAGGAGGTACAGATGAATCAACAGAATACTCGTATCATGTTTCGGGCCCCTAATTTGCAGAACCCTCAAAGGTACAGGATCACTTACAACTTCCATACGGTACCCTCGATTCTCAGAATTTATATTATAAGGAAGTTAAACTTGTAAATGGGATTTTATTTTCAGATAAAAGAACTACGTTCACGTTTTAAGGCTTTGCGTTTTACGAATAACTCGTGTGACGAACTTTTTTTTTTTTTAGGATGGGAAATTATCAAATGACTTCTTCCGCTCTGGGCGGAGTGGAAGGGAGTGTCAGACTTGACTGACTAAAACCCATCCATGTTCCTTCTTAGCCCCTTCGACGACCTTCTTCGATCACAAGCTAACAAAAAAAAATGATGCTAACATAGTCACAAACACATTCATTTACAAGAAACACTTTCTATTTTATTTTTGTGTGTTCAACCCTCTAACCCTTTCTAACATACCTACAAACACATTAATTTACAAGAAACACATTCTATTTTCTTGGTAAATACAACTTAGAAACTGCTTCTATACACAAAACCTAACAGGTTCTTACTTCTCCTTCAACGGAAAAGCAATCTCATTCCATCAACAAGAAAGCTCAATTTGATGAAAGGCTTTACTTAGATCCGAAGATTAAAGTTCTATAAAGTCCTTACTATAAGTACGGTTTGTCAAGCCCAGTCCCTGACGTCATCTAGCCTGCGCGTGTATCTAATGACGTCATCTTGGGAGAAATAGCTCTTGGAATTGAGGCAAGAGTTTGCTGATATCCTATTACTAAGCCCATTATGTATGATTGCGAGAGCATGCGATTTGCAAAAATATATCTTGATGACGTCATCTGATGATGCCCTAAATAGTTTTACTACGATATTGCGTCGCATACTGATAAAAAATAACATTCTAGATGGTTTTGTACGTTTTTCTTTGCTTTTGATAATAAGTACTTTACTGATATGTTCATTAACACCTTTGTAGTATAAAAGTACAAAGAATCGACTATTTTCTAAATCGTTTTGAGACTGAAAATAGGAGTCTTTCTACTTCCGCCATTAATCTTTCTTTACTTTTATCTGCCATCTTAATTTTGACATTTCGTCATTGCATTGACGACTTTATTTAAAAATAACCGTAACTTTTAATTAATTATGACATTTTTCATTACAGGTGGTGGACATAATGAAGACAAACGTTGAGAAAGTGTTGGAGCGAGATCAAAAACTCTCAGAACTAGATGACAGAGCAGGTAAGCTTAATTCTGGTGATGAAAAGCAATAGCAAAATAATCTTACGAAGACAACTATCAATTAAATGAATAGAAGTTAATGAATACCAAGCAGTGATAGCTTAGTGGTGTGACAATCGGACTGCCAAGATCTCAAATTCGAATCTAAGACACGAACCTCTGATTTTTCGGATCCATGTGCGAATTTTATAATTATCACTTGCTTCAGTGAAGAAAATCATCCTGACGAAACCAGCATGCCTGAGAGATATGTATTTATCGATGTCACGTAAAGCCAAGTCAGAGACCCATGGGCGACATAAAACTCTGAAACCAAGTTTAGACACTAACCACACGGTAAAGAAGAATGGATATTAGCAATAAACAATGATTTTCTTTACAGATGCACTGCAACAGGGTGCATCGCAATTTGAGCAACAGGCCGGCAAACTCAAAAGCAAATTCTGGCTGCAAAATCTAAAGGTAACGTCTTCTAGCTTTAACTATGAATGAGGACTCATTTGCAACATCGTTCGTGGTAAAATGTATAGCTTTATTGGAACAAAATTGGAAAAAATGTCAATTGAACAAATTAGATATTAATTGTATAGGTTCATGCCAATTACAGGTACCAGTAACCTACCCAAAAAAATAACAAATATATCAGAAAAGGTGATACAACTCTTGGGATCACTAATAAACACAATAAAAAATAAAAGAATTATAAATAAGATACAATGATGGTATGGAATTTCAAAAAATTCAGCGGTCAGCCGAGTGTGTGCAAAATAGATGTTGGTGGTAAATGAGCCGAATGAGAACTCTTTACAAAGAATATAAAAGTCCTTACTCGCTCTCACTATGTATGAGTTTTGCCTGTAATTAAAAAAAAATAAAAAGTAATAGAGATAGGCGGATACAATCTAACTAATGGGGACATTGAAATGCAGTTTATGCGATGCTCAATACGATTGATGTATGTATTTGCCATAGCACGGGTGCCAAAGTGTCGCATATTCAAGATGACTTCTAACAAAAGAGCTATGGAGAATCTTAATGGTTTTGTCCTTCATGAAACACCCCACGAGTCTCATAACATTAGTATTGAGGCATACTTGATGTCAAACGCATTATGTTGGCTGTAACACAAATGAGTTCTTTGAATATTGGTCAGCGATCAATGACCAATTCATTGGCCAAGTTTATTGAAGATTCCCTATTAATATCCTTATAAACCTTTCAGATGATGATAATTGCAGCTGTAATTGGAATCATCATCTTGGCTCTAATCATCGGTAAGTAAAAACAATTCAACGAAATCAACACATATTAGTAACATCTATGTTTTGTTACACATTGTATTATTATGTTCTTAGACTAACCATATCATTTTTTTTTCCGCATTTTCAGCCAACTTTGTGTGAACAAGTTTCGGTAACCGAAGTTTAATTTAGAAGTTACTGTTATAATGTTAATGAATACTTAGTCTATAACGTATGTTGTTATTTTTAATTACGTTACTGGTACTAAGCCTATTTTGGTAAGTGGGCGAGACGTATCGTTTGTCGTTGTTAATGATATCAGTGTTGGCTTTGTCTGTTCTATTGTCACTTCGTATATATCTGTCTCTGTCGAAGAATTTTTCATGCCGTTTCGAAATCTTCTAGTTCATACTATAAGTTTGCATTCACATCGGTCTTCGAGACTAACCCAAATGGTTTCACCTGTTTTGTTTTCTCCGACTTTATCTGATTTTAAATCTTTGAACAAAAAAAAACTAAGGTTTCAAATCTATCTACCTTTTATTAGTTGTCAACAAGTCTCTTGATGTTTTTTTTTTAACCCTGATGTGAATAGTAACTTATATATGAAATTGAGCTTTATTTTGCAAATGTGTTTACTCTTGTGTCTGGGATTGCTCTTGTGGTTTAATTATATCTATCATAAACAAACATTATGCAAAGACTTAATGAAAAATTAGAAACTAGATCTTAAATTGCTTGATATAAAACGTTATTCTACTTTTATCCAAGAATGCGATGCTTGTCCCAGATTTACCCCCAATTTAGTTCTGCTTTCCTTAAAATAAGCATTAAGAATTAAAATATTATTTCCATGGATAGTTAAATTTACATCATAAAGGGACACGCTTTAAAATATATGAAAGAAAAAGCTTAAAACACAAAATATGTCGTTATTGCTAATTAATTATTGGTGCTTTCAACGCTTTTAACAATATGAATATAAAATTGAATATGGCATTGCAAGCCGTGTGCAAGAATAATATAATTAATCCTAATGTATTGGTTAAGCCGGTTTTCTACAGCAAAAAAAAAGCAAAAAATTGTCAAAACAGACCCTATTTGTCAAAACTACTAAAATGAAAACGTACATTCACAATTTATTGTCAATCATAATCACATTTATCAAAATAAACCATCGGTGTGTGTGTTCAACATCACAAGTTTTTCATCATGATCATAAAAGATTTGCATGACGAAGAGAACTAAAAAAAAATATCACAAAATAATTTGTTCTTGATGTGTCGTGTTTTAAATAAAACATAACTGATTATTGCACATTAACATTTTTAAGTAACATATTCATACATATTGTGAATTCGTCTTGTGCTGCTATTATACCTATTATTATCTTTGAATTTGATTATTAAAGTTGTTTATATATTTTCTAGGTCTGTAAACCACCTAAATGGACGATTGAAGCTGAGGTATGGACTAATAACAGGTACTTGGTATTTCTTTATAATTAGTAAACTCCAAAAAAGACGCACAAAAACATCTGGCCTTTTGTTCCTCGTTTTCTTACTAAGGAAGTAATAAGGAAGGGAAGTTATAATGATAATGATAACAATGATAATATGAACTGCGTGAAACAAAATTGTAATTTATATAATTTTCAGGAAACATCCCAGCTGCCGTAACATCTGCAAGAACTTTGAAACAACTTTTATTTTTATTCCCTAGAAATTAGTGTTGTTATTAAAATGTCCTCTGGATAATATCACCACAATATATCCGATGTTTTGCCTACTGAATATCAACTAATTATCCTATCAAAACTTTTTGTAAACTTCGAAATCACGCGTCTTTGGCATGATTTCTTTTATATCACTAACAAATGCTCTGTGTACTACGAAATATAGTATTTTTAGATGATCTTTCTTTGTTATAAATTTTACGACAGAAATTAAATTTTTGCTATTAGATAAGACTTATCAAAAATACAGTAAAATCTCTTGAATACTTTTTACTTTTTCGAAAAATAGGCTGTTTCTTACAAATGCAATGGTATTATTTCCATTTGGACCAAATTTCTTGAGCATTTATTTGGGGTCATTTCTTTTTGTACTTTTTTTAATTTTTAAATTGTTGAACTTTGATAATATCTACTGTCTACCTATACAAATATGTTTATCTGCTTGTAAATCCTACCACTTTATAGGTGTTATATGAATAGATATTTACACTTTATAAATATCTGTCTATTTATGAAATGGACTATCGTTTGGGTTAATTTCTGTATTCAAAGTTCCAAGTTTTCACAAGTAAAATATAACAACCATTTTGATAGCATAGCGTGTATTATTGGGCCCATGTTAGCACCACAGCGGTTAGTAGATTATTTACGTAATATGTTTTAATCGCTTTTATAGCTGTAATCTATAACCGTGATCTCTATTTGAAACGAAAAACTTATACTTAACCAAAATTGTTGTTTGTTTAAGTAAAATTAAATTAGAGTATAATAAGAACTTGTGCTATCTTGCGTTTTTACATAAATTGTAATCGTAACTGGCCGCCAATATTTTTAAAAATATATAATGTACCCTGTGTAACTACAGCAAATAATGCATTAAATATCTTTTTACTGTGTGTGTATTAATGTATGTAAAAACAGCTTTGTAGTTAGAAATTGTAAAAATTCACACTAGGTAATTAGATGTTTCAAATAAATAGCAACTCATTAGTTTATATTAATCATATTTTCATGGCTGGCTACATTTGGTTGTGGTCCGCAAACCATGTACATTACATCGTAATCTCATTTTACTGGACACTGTAAACTGCAATGCACCATCGCGTCTGCAGTAACGACTACTTATAATTATCACGTAATAATTAAACAAGATTAAACGCGAGCATCGACCGAATGTAGTTGTGCCTTTACATTTACAATATATAGAATAATAGTATTGTGTGGGATTGGCAAGTACCCATTCAATTATATAGGTTGGAAGATATGGGATTTACATTATCATATTAAAATCGGTTCTCCGTATACATAGGTAATATATTCATATCATGTATGGAGACCGATTTTTAATAAAAAGTACGTAAGATGCACTTCGTTATTGTTGACAGTCTCATTAGGGGGAGATATAGATTGTAATTATAAGTATGACGTCACGGTTTTGAAACACAATATTTTGAGCTTGCAACACTGACACGAGGGGATTTTTGTACGTTTTCTTGCTAGTGTCATGAACGGCTTTTTAAATTAATCCAATCATCTTCAAAGTAGTCTAAGCTTCATATTTATACTACCTTATCATCTGAACGCCTAAAATGCAGCACTAATGTAAATAATTTTCTTAAAATAAGAATAACTATAAAAATGGCGTAATGTTTTACTCTAACACCCTTCTGCAAAAGCGTTATTGAAAGAAAAAACAAAATTGTTTTCAAATTTTATAAAGCATTCGATTACCCTAAATATACAAATGGTAAATTCGCGGAACCGGGGAGTGGGGAAAATGATTTTTCACGCAAGAACTAATTGTATTGTGTTTCAAAAAAGGTGGCACCAATGACATTCACTGTAAGGTAAAATGATAACACACCAGAAGTATGTTATGGGATTAGATAATAAATTGGCTGTTACTTATAGCGTTGTTTACTACATTGTGACGTCACCATCAGTCAACGTTGTTGCGCTATATATTTTAAACAACATTGTAGGTAAGCCATAGCTATAAGCATTGTCATGAGTATAATTAAATGAAATAAAAATGTTGTAACTGAAAATTTTTCTTATTTACTTGCTGCGCCGACCCAATATAAATTGGAATAAGGTTAAGAGAATGATGATGGATACTTTTGTGCAATCCTCATTCCTCAAGGATGTACTCCACCTGGGGTTAGGTGAAGAGATCTGTCAGGCTAACTGACTAGAACCACACTATATTGTCCCACTATTCACTACCTGGGCCCGGAACAATTACGCAGTTCGTCCTTCATTTATACGTGGGACACTCAGAAAGTTTTGCGAAACTAAAAAAAATTGTTCTATACGTACATATATTTTTATTAAATCTTTTCAAAGTACTTTCCACCAGCCTCTATACAAAGATTCATGCGCCTAAACCAGTTTTCAAAACACTTTTTCCAGTCCGCCGCAGACACCTCGTTTACAGCCTGCTCGAACCCAGCCAGCGCATCTTCCGGCGACGAAAATTGTATCCCTTTGAGCTGATTTTTTATTTTTGGGAATAAAAAGAAGTCACACGGTGCTAGATCAGGGCTGTAAGGAGGGTGACCCAGGAGTTTGACTGGCGTGCTGTCCAGGAAGTCCCTCGTTTTGAGTGCGGTGTGCGCAGGTGCATTGTCGTGGTGGAGCAGTAGCCCGCGGAGCCCTGTGTTTGGTCGCTTGTTGCTTATAACAGAGAAAACTTCTGGCAAACATTTGGAAGTATACCATTCGGCATTAATGCTTCTTTGATCCCGTAAGGGAATTGATACCAAGTGGCCAGTCAAATTAAAAAAGCTAGCGATCAAAATCTTACCCCCGCTTCTAGATCGCTTCACTTTGGTAGGCGTTGGCTCATTTTGAAACACCCAAACAGTCGACTGGCGCTTGGTTTCTGGGTCGTATTGATAAATCCAGGACTCATCACCTGTAACGATGTCGTAAACACGCCGAGACGAGCCTGCTTCAAATTTGTTAAGCATATCACGGCACCATTCCACCCGGGCCTGCTTCTGAGCATCGGTGAGGTTGTGCGGCACCCAGCGTGATACTATCCTCCTCACGCGAAGATGGCTGTGTAGAATCTCGTGAACGCTTCCCGATCCAATCTTCAATATGTGTTGAATCTCCTGATATGTAATTCGCCTATTGTCTTGGATTAAATTTTTCACTGCTAGCACGTTTTCTTCGGTAACAGCCGTCAAAGGGCGACCGCTTCTTTCGTCATCCCCCAAAGTTGGTCGACCGCGCTTGAATTCGTTATACCAACGATACACGGTTGCCTTGGAAGGGCCTTCATCCATGAATGCCATTTGAAGTCTATCGTACGATTCATCCGGTTTCAGGCGACACTTGAAATCGTATAAAATCATAGCTCTAAAATGTTCCCGGCGCAGATCCATATTTCAGTGAGACACAATACTTTGAATTAACTCGCAAAAAATGTGGAGGGAAATTTTGAAATTGGAACTTACTTATTTTTACTTATAAATAATCATATTTTCGAAAAACATAATAACTGGCCAGTCTCCCATATATAAAAACTTTTTTTCGCAATACTTTCTGAGGGGCCTGGTACCTAGGTACGGTTATCATAGGTAACCATCGTAACTACCTATCTATTGTTGTTGATTTGGTGGTCAGGGGGGGGGGGTTCAAATAATAAGTTACAGTAACAGTAAAGCAGAAAGGCAATGAGGAACTTCTTGCTCAATGGTAATGTTCATTCCATTCACAAGCAGCGAGCATGAACTTTTTAGCACTTCACCAATACATGGATTGTCTTTTGATGGTTTATACAGAAAAAGGAGTATGAAAGGACTTTGTAGACTAATGCTAGTCGAGTGCGATTAGAACGGAAATGGAACGAAGTTTATAGTGGTCGGATTTTCATGGGTCTGGTTTTTATGGAGTTCCTAGAGACGTGAGAGACATCATATAGACGTGGAGAAGAAAGTTAAAAAAAAAACGCCCAGCGTGACTTTTTTTTGTTTTGAATTTCCATAGGAATATTCTTTTCATCCCCCCATCTCGGAAAGAGTATTTTTGCTCTTCGTTATCTGAGTGCAAACGCTGTTTTTATCCGCTAGAGGCCTAATTTATCATACAACCTTTTTTAATTTGTTAAAAACTCAGACTCGGAACCTGCTTGGTGTACCTACTTTTTTTTAATTTCCTTCGCGCGCGCTATTTTCTTATCACGACATATTGTTAAAACCTTAGGTTAAAATCAAGAAACTTGAAAACAAGTGAAAAACCTAAATTAGTGATTCTATCGACAAGGAAGTTTAATTGACGCCAACAGAATTGACTGAAACTGTTAATAATGCGCAAATGAGCTTTCTCCCTCAACAATCACGCAAGAAGTATTTGAAACAGTACGATATGTTTAACACGGGGCGATTAGCTAAAGGAGCCAAAACTTTCTCAGAAAACGGTTTGCTGAATATTTTATTGAATTATCCGAGACCAAGAAATCAAGTACTCTATGGAGTACGTATTCAATCCTAAAAGCAACAATAAAGATGAAAAATAGACATACATATCGCCACCTATCCTAAATTAGTGGCATTTTTATAAAGAGCCTCAGCATCTGGTCATCAACCAAAAAATCGAAGGTTTTCACAGCATCTGAAATTGAAAAGTTTCCTTACGAAGCACCTGATTCCGTATTTTTGGCGGCAAAAATAAGTCAGTTGCACATTCAGTATCCTGCCTACATAAGTTTATTTATCAATTACATAACATAATCTAATACGTACTTAGTAGATGTTGATAGGCATAATATAAATATATTTATTTTATTTTTTTACTTTTTTTATATATATATATATATTTTTTTCTATTTTTTTTTAACAGGGATTTACGTTATATCAAAAATTGGTCTGATCATTTCGGGGTGGCAGTTAACCCAACCAAGTGCCAGGCTATTATTGTAGGGAGTCCCCATAGCCTGAGAAGGCTGAATGGCTTAACGGTACCACCAGTTACCTTTGGCGGCACAGTCATTCCGTTTAGCTCTGACGTCAAGGATCTGGGTTTGCATGTTGACTCTTGCCTTGACTGGCGTAAGCAGGTCGCGATTGTGAGCAAGAGAGTCACCGGAACTTTGCAGTCGCTATATCAGCTAAAAAATATTCTCCCATCACACATTAAGGTAATGCTTGTACAGTCCCTAATCTTTCCCATAATTGACTATGGTGATGTGTGCTACTACGACCTGAATGCAGATCTCCTCAATAAACTTGACCGACTTCTTAATAACTGCATTCGATTCGTATTTAATCTTCGTAAGTATGACCATGTCTCCGCACATCGGTCACTTTTAAAATGGTTGCCTATCCGACAGCGCAGAGCGTAGAGAGCTTTGACTACCCTATTTTCTTTTCTCAATAAGCCTACTTCTCCTTCTTATGTGACTACTCATTTTCAATATTTATGCTCTGCGTACAGTAAGAATCTTCGTTCTACCAATAATCGTCTTCTACGCTGTCCTTCTCACCGCTCTGGTTTTCTCAAATCGTCTTTCTTTGTCCAGGCTGTCTTCCTTTGGAATGCACTCCCTCTGAACATCAGGTTGGCCAACAGTCGGAGTCGGGGAGCACATTTAAAGTTAAAGCTCGTGAACACTTACTTAAGAAGCTGGCAGAATCATCTCATAATTAAACAGTTGTTAGTTTGTCTCTCTCTTTACTTTATGTTTATATGTATGTATTTATGTATTTATTGTTATATTATATTTGTAATATTTTTTTTCTTGCCATTTGTTATGCTGCACCTACTATGTTTTCTCTCTGCATCACCCTAAGGTAGGCTGGTAGAAAATGCCCAAGGCATTAAGTCCGCCTTTGTACAGTGTTTTTTATACTTGTGCATAAAGTTTTAATAAATCAATAAATAAATAATTATACATGCATATCAATTGTATTAATTTATCTACTACAATACTCTTTACGTTACAGGTTGTTCTTATTATTTGTATAAATGGAGCATGTCAAACTAATGAACTAACACAACTTAAGGGCAAAAACATTGAGAATAATTCAGATGACTTACTATTAATTAATTTATCTAATACAAAGACAAAAAGAGACCGCAACCTGTGCCGCAAAGTCGTCATTCGCAAAGGAATACGTAACAATTGTAGAAAAAAATCAAGCCTTACGCCCGCCTAACACTCCAATCAACCGATTTTTTATACAATATCGCAACGGAAAGTGTTAGACAGCCCATATGGGTGCTAATTAAATTGGCAGTATCCCACGAGAAATAGCAACATTTCTTGAACTTCTAGAACCCCTGTAGTGTGTTGTAGTAGTTAATACCCAAAACTGAAATAAAAGTATCTTGTGATTGTCAATGTTTTTTTGCATTTAGTAATTTGGGATGAAAAGTTACGTGTTGCAATCGAGTGCAAAGATTTTTCACCTCGTGCTCTTTTGATTCCTTCGCTAATGCTCAGGATTCTAATTTCTGAATCACTCGCTGCGCTCGTGGTTTAATTTTAGAATCCTTCGCTTGCTCGGTCATCAAAATTGAGTACACGGTTAAAAAGCAACTTTGCATTCTTGTAAAACAAATAACTATTTTCGTTGTCTAACTTGATATTCGCCGAATTTGTGTTGTGGCGGAATAATGTGACCTGTGTGCATCCATTGAACTCCAATTTGGTCAGTTACCATATTCATTGTGGTCGATAAAATGAATATATCAAGATTTTTTGAAAATAACCTATTTTTTTCAACTAATTGTAAATTACCGGATTTTTTACTAAGATTTCTTTAGACATTGGCAATACTATTACAGATGACTGGACGTAAAAATGTTCAAGGAAACTACATTCATGAATGAAGTGACAAAAAATTCATTCGGAAATATCAAGAAATCGTCTGTATAAAATTTGTAAGAAAGCTGTTTTTCTAAAAATGTTTCTATGGCGGTCGGTTTAAATATTAAATATTGCACATACCCATTATACTCGTATCAGCTATCCACAGGGATTAAAAACTAAAAATAATATTCGGAGGTACTCGATTAATATTGATAATCTGACTCCTAAGATACAGGCACATACACCTAGTTTAGGAGTCAGAGCATTAACATTATTGTGACCTAGTTAGGTATAAGCCTTATAAGCTCTTAATCTGTGGATCCTATACTGTGATGGCGTTTGGTGAAATAAAGAATTTATTTATTATAATTGCTGATAAACGTGGAATGGGGCTGCTGGTAAAATCACAAAAAATATCGTAAATTATAACATAACCATTTCTAGTTATTGTGTGTGGAGTTCCGTGAGGCGCCCATTGCCGATCGGACGTGGCATGCGTGTCTAATTGAGTGCAGGATGAATTCCTCCAACGTAGTAAAATGTGCGAGATGTAATGTCGTGATTAACGAAGTGTTAGCTTTCGTGTGTAATAAGCTGGACATAATGGACGAGGAAAGTCTGAGTCGGATTTGTGTTAGTGCCTTCTCTGACAGTGATATTGTGCAAGCAAAAAACTTGCTATTTGAAGCAATAACAACAACTTCAAAACGCAATATTACAAGGAAGAAATATGGGAAAAAGCTACGTGAAATCGAGGATATCATTAGTTTATTAAAAGTAACTCATCCTGATGACACGCCAGTTTTTGTTGCAAAAGATTTGCAAAAACTACCGCCAGTACTATTTGATCACGTAGACGTGACCAAACTGCTTAAGGATTTAACAAGGATGAGAAGTGAAATTGATGAGTTTAAATCGCAATACGTCTCTGCTAGTCAACTTGAACCTATCAAGCGTGATATCGCAGATTTGAAAAAAATTGCGAGTGCAAAAAGTCCTTGTTATTCGTATGTCAACACAAAGCGAGGAGTTGGAAAACATAATTATGATGGACAGTTGTGACTATGATTGCGGGCCGATGGGATTGCAACATGTTCCTATAATTAACAAAAGTCCTATTATTAACAAAAGCACATCAGATCAAAAGTCAATAGCTCAAAGTGAAACTATATCACCACCTACCCACTACTCGTCAATATCAGTTAATCAGAACATTCATAGCACAAATTTAATGAATGAGCAAAATAGGAATAAATCTAAAACCGGTTTAGGCTCGCATCTGTGCATCGACAACAACACTGAGCAGGGGCAGGCCGCAGCGTCGCAGAAAATTGACAATAACAATATTGCGAGGTACCCGGAACACACGGCTGCAGCGGTTGTCCAATCGTCTTCGGAGCCAAAAGTTAAAACGCTTGCTCAAATTGTTAGTGAAGGTGAGTGGACCCTAGTACAGAAACAGAAAAGGAAAGTGAGAAATCGCTTTATCGGAAATATTGGAAAAGCTGTAATAGAACCCACGGACAAAGGAGATGTTTGATTTTGGGCTACCACTATGTACACCACATAGATAAAAAGGAAAAAAATAGAGGAATATCATAAAAATACTAAAAAAATAATTTGAAGAAGGGTCTAGTCGTACAATAATTATCGTTTGAAAAGTTTTTTACTACGATAACCCGATTTTTAGAGCAGCCATGACAGTTGTTTAACGTTTGTTGACTTTGACAGTTTTAAGAAGTCCCGTCTTTGAGTCTTTCTTTGCATTGAGTTTGGATTGAACTTGTGGTTTTGTTCAACCAAACCAAACCAAAACCCGAGATTTTCGAAATTCCAGTTGTTTTGTTTACTAAAGCAGTTATGACAATTACAATGTCATTGTCAAAATGACATTTTTCGCCTGCTGATCACGTGCTGATCTAATCCACCATGTTGTGTTGCTCTCTTTGACCAAATGAATTTGAATATACAATAAAACGAGGTGAAATTAAAGAAAATTGATAATAAAAAACGGTTATTGTATTATTTAGCAATATTTACATATAGTGTACATAGTGCTAGCCCAGGCTCCATACATTTCTGGAACATCTCCTTTAAGGCTGTCAATGAAAAAATAGTCCTATACATCTATAATGTGGATAAACAGGTGACACAGACTGACATTACAGAATATGTTGAAGAAAAGGCCAACACACATGTGGATATTGAGAAAATGATAATGAAGGTACCCAAAAGCTATAATGCATATAAGATCTCGGTTCCAAAACATAAATATGACGTGTTCATGAGGGATGATTTTTGGCCTGAAGGTATATCATACCGTAAATTTATAGACTTCTCTAAGAAGAAAACAGACAGAGAAAATGCTCTGAGAAAGAACGATTACAAAATCTAAATGGATAATACAACATTAATAAGTTTCAATTGTAAATGTATTAAAAGATCTGTTGACTGTGTTAGACGTCTGTGTGTAGCGGCCGACATTATCGCGTTGCAAGAAACATGGCTTTTGCCGCATGATGTCGCCTTCCTAGGCGAAATCAACGATGATTTTGCTTTTACTGGCAATTCGGCAGTCGACACTTCGGCGGGAGTACTACGTGGAAGACCTTATGGAGGAGTGGCATTGTTGTGGAGGAAGAGCCTATTTCCATCTGTCACAGTAGTTACTTGCAATAACGTACGCCTTGTAGCTATCAAGATAGTGTCGCAGGATCGCTCCGTACTAATATTCTCGGTATATATGCCTACGGACTCAAACGATAACGTCACTGAGTTTACGGAGTGTCTTAGTGAAATTAGTGCAATAATAGAAAGTAATAATGTGCAATCAGTGATCATACTCGGTGATTTTAACGCCCATCCCGGCGAGCTATTCGGTAAGGAACTGTTAAGTTTCTGTGCGGAGCAGTGCTGGACCTGCGCAGATATGGACCTACTGCCGCGGGGTACGTACACTTTCGTGAGTGATGCGCACGGTTGCCACCGCTGGCTCGACCACTGTGTAGTGACCGACGCCGCGAGGCGTCTGCTCGTTAGTGCAACTGTGTTGTATGATACGTATTGGTCGGATCACATGCCAATACAATTACAATGTAATTTTAACATGATAACACCTACTATTGTAACACCTATTCCGATCAAAAACTGTATAATATGGGGTGAACGGGACGCTCGTGAGATAGATAAATATAAAGAAATATGTCACACTAAGTTAAGGGATATTAATTTCCGTTAGAATTTAAAGAATGTGCTAGCGGGTTTTGTGCGAATGCGAATCACAAACCCATATTAGATAAAATGTACAAAAAGATTGTGTGTATACTTACCGAGGCTGCCCAATGTACCAGTAGCGTGGGTGCAGGATGGGGAAGAAGGGTTAAACGTGTAGTCGGGTGGAATAGGCATGTTAAGCAGGCTCACGCGGATGCCCGGCTTGCTTTTCAAATCTGGAGTATGTCCGGTAAACCTACTTCTGGTCATGTGTTTAAACATATGTACGACACCAGAAAAGTCTTCAAATCAAAGTTAAGATGGTGTCAGAATAATCAAAACAAAATAAAAATGGATATATTAGCTGAACATCACAAAGCTAAAAACGTTTCAGAATTTTGGAAAAACACCAACAGATTGAATACGAGGCCGGGCGTCCCCGTGAGTGTGGCGGGGCAACATGAGCCTACCGCAATAGCAAACTTGTTTGTGGAACATTTTAAAGTGGAATCCTCTCTTAGTTCAGTATCGCAGGCGGTCGATGCTGAGGATAGTCTGATGGAGTTAAATGTCAGGTTTTCAGCGCAAGATGTCGCTACTGTTATTAAAAATATGGTTAGGGGCAAGTCTCCGGGGCATGACTACCTCAGCATCGAGCACCTGCAGCATGCAGGAGTTCATCTGCCAAGGGTGCTGGCGATGTTCTTCTCGCTTTGCCTGAGCCACGCTCATCTGCCTAGTGATTTTATGAAAACTGTGGTTGTACCGATTGTGAAGGATAAGACTGGGGACACATCAGATCTCTCGAAATATAGGCCCATATCACTGGCTACTGTCATTGCCAAGGTGCTGGACAGTTTGCTCGATAAGCATATGGCGACCCGCATCGAATTGCATGATGCGCAGTTTGGGTTCAGACCTGGTCTCTCCACGGAAAGTACCATACTATCGCTGAAGCATACTGTCCAGTATTACACGTCTAGGAAAACGCCAGTTAACGCGTGTTTCCTAGACCCTTCCAAAGCATTCGATCTGGTGTCTTACGACTTACTGTGGCAGAAACTGCTGAAATATACCACAGTGGATAGGGGTGTTATATCAATTCTAAGGTACTGGTATAACAACCAGACCAATTGTGTGAGGTGGGCAGGCTCGTTATCGGAAGTGTATAGGCTGGAGTGCGGAGTGAGACAGGGCGGCCTGACCTCCCCTCGTCTCTTCAGTCTGTACATAAACCGGTTGATCGTTGAGCTCAGCAACACTTATCAAGGTTGTTATGTAGACGGAATATGCGTCAACAATATTAGTTATGCTGACGATATGGTGTTGCTGAGCCCATCGATTAACTCAATGATGAGTCTGCTCATGATATGTGAAAGGTACGCGGAGGCCTATGGGCTCAGATACAATGTTAAGAAGAGTGAAGTACTGGTTTTCAAGGCAGGCACTAAAACTTACCCGATCGCACCACAGCTGAAACTTTGCGGAAGTCCCTTAAATCAGGTCACCTCTTTCAAGTATCTGGGCCACTGGGTTTCCGAAGACCTAAAAGACAGCCTGGATATTGAGCGTGAGCGCAGAGCGTTGTCTGTCCGCTGCAATATGTTGGCTCGTAGATTTGCAAAATGCTCGACTGACGTAAAAGCTACGCTGTTCTCGGCGTACTGTCAGTCGTTCTACACATGCAGTCTGTGGGTCAACTACACGCAGAGGGCATACAGCACTCTGCGCGTCCAGTATAACAACGCATTCAGGGTGTTGATGGGGTTGCCGCGCTACTGCAGTGCTTCCGGCATGTTCGCAGAAGCGGGCATAGATGGCTTTCACGCCATCATGCGCAAGCGATGCGCCTCCATCATGCGCAGGGTACGCGCCAGCCCCAACAGCATCCTAGGTACTATAGCGGACAGGTGGGACAGTGCCATATTGGGGCATTGGGTACGCCTACATGCCACTGTGGCGAATAATAAATAGTTGTTTTATTTTTCTGGTAGATGTAAGTACTAACAATAGTTTCTAAGTAGTGTGTTGTACTAACCAAATGGACTTGTGGTCTGAAATAAAAGAATTTTATTTTTATTTTTTTTATTGTCCTCCTCTTTAGATAGCTACTAAAATGAGGATTTTGACCATAACTTGCACATTTACTACTCGACCAAGCTAAGTTTGCACCTCGCGCCGATTATGTCACACTGATGCTTAGGTACGGTCTGCAAAAAAGGATTCGCTATTAATGACTTTATAAATGTAAACAAATGTTTGTTAGATACTTTGTATTTATTGTTTATATTATACAAAGGTACACAAAAAAAATGTTAGGAGCAAACTTAGCTTGGTCGAGCAGTAGTTTTACATACGAAAAAAAAACTTTTTTAAATATGGACCATTTTCAAATGTTTGCGATATCCCTGCAGTGATCTAATTAAATATAAAACAGAAAGATAAGATAACTCTCTGTTTTCTCAATGTTCAAACTAGCCAAGAGTTATAATGTATTCTGCGGAATTAGCCTGCTAGAGTAACTGATTTCTCAAGCCTCTTTCTTTATCGATTAATGAAACGTAATTTGTGGATGATCCCTTAGCCAAAATTATTACCAGCTAAAAAAAACTACTGTCACCAGTTTATCTGTCATTGCATTGCTGTCATAACCTGCTGGCTGCTGCCAGTGATGCCAACTTAGCAACTTTATAGCTAGATCTAGCTATTATTTGGTGACAGACAGCTACAATTTAATGAAACTTGTAGCTAAACTTTTTAGCTACTTTTTTTAGCAACTTTTGAGGCTATCGAGATTCGTAAAGTAGGGTTCCGAGTCTCGTAAAAAAATATAAAACTAAACTCGAATCTATGTTCATAGATGCTATGGTAGGTACAGGTCTCAGGAAAAGTGGTAAATGCTGCTATAACTGTGTTTTGCTTAAAGATATACTACAAAAAATGGGCACCGCTGAAAAATATTTTAAATCAACGAAAGATACTGAACCCCAGCCATCGACATCTTCTTCTTTAAATAATTAATTTTTGATTTATTTTTTATTCAATAACGTACACAACACATTTTTAACTCTCTTGTTAGAATTAATGAAAATAAAAATGATTGTCAGGAATTTACATTTCATTGTAACCTACTTATCTACTGTATATAACATTTAGCTACATCTAGCAACTTTTTGGGGTACAAAAAACTGGCAATCTAGCAACATTTTAAAATTGTCTAGCTACTGCAGGGCTGCCAGATGTACGACTTTAATCGTACTCGTACGATTTTTTGGCATTTTGACTCATGTACGATCGCTAGACCAAGATCGTACGGAAAATGTACGATTTTTAAATACCTGGCAAATCTGACAACATTTCATAATGAAACGAACGTGCTCCACTGGCAAGTATGAGTTTCGGGGAATTCCTCAACAACTTAACGCGTACCTACGATCTTTTACTTCAATGAAGACTCTTTGTAGAGTCATTTAAGAGCTGTTGTTTGCATTTTTACGAAATTTATTATTTTTTTCTTTAGTTGATAATTGCGACTTGTCAAAAATCTTTTTTTTCTCGTCAGTCTCGCTCGATCGGTACGTAGTTCATATATCCTCTTTGAATCTGTATACTGTCTTGAGTGCTTTTTGTGTATGTTGTTTGTGGTCAAGCAAGAATGTATGACAAAACTGAAGACAAGCGACCTGCGCCAGGTACTCCAAAAACGAAATTGGCTAAAAGAGGAGAGCTTTCTGTAGCAGAGAGGGATAAACACAGGGCACAGAAGTATCGTCCCGATTGGGAAAAACTAGACTTTTTGAAGGTCTGGTTAGGGCCTGGTATAGTATGTTTCTTTCTTCTTTCTAAATTTCATTTCTTTTCTAAAACTAAACGAATTTTTGTTATTTTTAATAAAAACTTTGTACTTCTAGGTTGTACGATCTTTTCATACGATTTTTCCTTGTCATACGATTTTTTTGTAGTTGGCGTACGATCACACCATTTTTGCACCTGGCAGCCCTGAGCTACTGGGTAAAGCTAGCAGTTGGCAACACTGGCTGCTGCCTGCTGATAACGTCAATGTCAAACGATACGTGTCGAGTGGCGAAAATATTTGTAAACCAATTGATTTAATTAGAAATTATATTTAGATCTCAAATTAAATTAAATGTAAATACACATACACATACGAACATCAATTTCTTAAAGGTTAAGGTTTAATATTAGTCGTACAGGTTGCAAATTATTTTGAAGAATTTCACAATATTGTTTCACAGCACCGACTGATCAAAGGTATGTAATTTTTCCTATAAACTGAGTAGCTATACGCCGTAATACTCCCACCGGCGATTTTACTAACTTTCCTAAACATTGTCTTTTTAAAATTTGTAGGCAAAGGAAGTAATGATTGAGTTACCTCGGATTACGAGAGCCCTAAGGGCACACACACAACTTGACAAGCCACGATGTTTGAAACCGATTGTAGATCCGACAAAGCCGGTGCATGTGAAAAAGAAGAATTTACAAAGGTTTTTATATAATTTTTTAAATAGACCCCAATAAAATAAACATCTTTTTAAAAAGTTTCGCAAACTATCAACATACTGGTTTTCTTAACCGAAATAATGACTACATTGATTTTTGAACCACTTTCCTAAATATGTGTAGACTATCATCACAGTCAAGTGTTATAATTTAGTAAAAATATAACATAAATTATAATATTAACATATAGTTATACATATTTCAGATTTAAATCCTACACAGACATTTACAACTATGTGAAACAGAATGAACCAAATTCAGCTGAAATACTGAAACTCTTTCCAAAATTAAAGGATGCCTGCAAACTCCTGACAGGTGACCAGGCAGATGAAATCATAGAAGATGCCACAGTGATGAGTCTGAGGTTGTTTCTAGATCAGGATATTGTAATGTTAAAACATCTGTCCCAGTTACGGCAAACTTTTGGGACCGTCATGTCTGCTACTGCTAATAAAATCTGTGAGGTGTGTGTAAATAGTAATATTTTTCAATCTATTTCAAGTGACTTTATAACATCGTGTAGTAAAATAACTGCCGTCTGTGTGCTACATAAACAAAGAGTAAATTATAGCATGATGCTTGGCAAGGGAAAAATGGCATGAGCAAATGGAAGAAAAAAAGTGTTATGCCAACTCCAAGTAACAAGTACACGCAAACAAGAGACAAGGGCAGGAAAACTATTTATGCTAGATAGAAAATATAGCATTAATGCTCTATTAGACCAGTTTGAAGACCTCACCACAAAGGCTAGCAAATTAAAGCTTCCTGTTTGCTATGCTTTCATACTCTTGGTTAATTGTGTTTCAAACTGATCATGCAATTGTTTTCATGTATTTTGTTCTATATTTTTTGCCTACCAATGCATGCAAGAATGTTTAGTTTCATAATATACTGTTAACAACGTCATAAGTCGGAAGACTGGACGGAAGAATGGTCTCATTGTCATTAAAAAATAATAACATAGGTTGACATTTTCGCATTACAGATAGTAACAAAAATTTCCGAGCAGCTGAATGATGATACTAAAGACTACATAAGAGCTGAAGAGGCTGAAGCAAACAAAGAGAATATCAAACTCTGGGGCGACCACATTCAATGTTACTTCATTCCATATAAACCGGCCAAGAAACCGCTGGCCAAGTTGACAAGCAAGCCAGCGACAGCTAGTGCTTTTGTCACTGACTTTTCTATGAAGTATAATAGTGAGGCTGTGGCTAAAGCTAGTCAGTCTAAAGCTCCTGCAACTTCTCCTGAGTCTAAAGTAAGAATGATTTGTTTTCCTGCAGTAATATTTTTATTTTTTTTATTTTTCATATAACGGTAATTTAGTTTCAATACAGTCTGCAGATACATTATAAATAAGTGTATAGAGGGAGCTCCCGTGACAACCAGACCTATATCATTTTATAAAAGGTGAAGTTTTTGTCGGGGGAAGTACTATTGCCTAAAAATTAATCTGCTCATTTATAAAACAAAATCCAGTGCAACCAAAGATACTACAGATAATTTTTGATATAACTGGTTCCATAAGTTTTATAAAAACATCTTAAGTTAGCACACATTTGTTACCAGATATCTGCCAAAGCTACCATAACCAAGTTTTTATAATAGGTAATTGTCTTGCCTGTAGAAAAGTGCTTCCACAGATAAAAGTTCTAGTTTTGAAAAATAACATAGGTCTAGCGGTCAAGGGATTTTCGTCCAGAAAAATTAAGTTTGCCGAGGTTTACTAAAAAATGGTTTTAATTGTTATCAAGATTTAGAGCCATATTAAATACACTCATAATTTTTCCTTTTTTTAACGTTTTGCTGACTTAACGTGAAAAGATCTTTAACATTAATTAATTAAATTTGCAGTTTGGTAAAACCTGGCTAGAAACAAAAGTAAAAGCGCAATATGAGAACACATCAGGCATATCAAGCACAGACATCCTCCAATCCATCATAACATTGCTGAACTCACCCCGAAGTAATGATGAGATGCAGAATGATCTGTTTGAGTTGCTTGGCTTCGATAAGTTTGAGTTTATACTTGAGATTCTCGAGCATAGGACGGACATTATTAATAGTTTGAAAGCACCGCCACAGGGGCCTACGTTGTCTGAAAGTGAGTATTGAATATCTAACTATCCATATATCAATCAGTCCAAGAATAAATACTGATACTGAGAAAATAAAAACCTATAGGGTTTTTCACGTTGACCTGGAATGTCATAAAGCACATGTAAAGGAATAAATCTGAAAATCGCAAATATTCAGTTGAATAACAAAATACCTACAAGTTTTTACGAAACCCTCGGTGCGCGTATCCAATTCGCACTTAGGCCCGGACTCCACCAAAGCGAAGACGAGCGGAGCGGAGAGGAGACGTGTGGAAACCGACCAATCACATTGATGGAAATCTACGTCACGTCTCTGGTCTCTACTGTGATTGGTTGAATCTTGCACATCTCGGCTCGTCTCCGCTTTGGTGGAGTCCGGGCCTTAGTCGGTTTTTGTTTCCTTTGTTAAGTTATTGTATATTATCTTCCTTTTTATTTTCAGTTCAAGCAATACTCCCTGAAAACAAAATGCCCCAGTACCTATGCCAAGTGTCAGTGTTGTCTGAACAAGAGAAGATGTTAGCCAAACTGGTGAGAAAAGAAGAGAAGAAAGCTAAGAACAGGAAGAATGATGATGATGAAGAGGAACAAGAGATCAATATTGGGCAGTTGAGGGCTAAAAGGTATGTGGAACATTATCAAAGCTTTCCAGGCACATGTAAGAATGATTAAGTTCATTGATATTATAATATTTGTTTTACCCAACCGCGGCGAGCGCAAAAAAGGTAATGAGTTAGACATTACTTTTATGATGATCCAACTTTATCGTATAGAAATATAATCGAAAAATTAAAAAAAAAACAACATTTTAGACTTTCAAATCATCATCTGCTCAGCCTTTTCTGAACTACGAGTATGTTGTGGTCGGCTTCCAGTCTTACCAGATGCAGCTGAATACCAGTATATGTACAGTGCCCTGCACCATTACCTGACCCATCTCACAAAGCAAAAAAGAGGCAAATGGGTCAGGTAATGCTGGCGACTGGCGTGTGTGACAGCCTATCTGACCTCCACAAACCAGTTATTACTGGGTAATACGAAACCCCTTTTTAGACTTTCAAATACTGATATTAAAATTGTGTTTTTTTTTACTAATACATTAATTAGGGTTCCGTACCCAAAGGGTCAAACGGGACCCTATTACTGAGACTTCGCTGTCCGTCCGTCCGTCTGTCACCAGGCTGTATCTCATGAACCGTGATAGTTAGCCAGTTGATATTTTCACAGATTATGTATTTCTGTTGATGCTATAACAACAAATACTAAAAACAGAATAAAATAAATATTTAAGGGGGGCTCCCCTACAATGAAGTGATTTTTTTTCTTGTTTTGATAAATTATGGTACGGAACCCTTCATGCGCGAGTCCGACTCGCACTTGGCCGGTTTTTTATAAATAATGGTACGGAACCCTTCGTGCGCGAGTCCGACTCGCACTTGGCCGGTTTTTTTTAACTGGTAACAATATCGCAAGGTTTTTAAAGCCTAAAGTTTTTAAAATCTTCTGTAAAATAATAAAAAAAAATAGATTTTCATAGCAGAGACTTTATCAGTGTTCAGATACCAAGTCTTAATGCCACAATACATCACTTTTCAGGTTGGCAGAGTTATCAAAGCCAGTGGTACCATTTTCTACATCAAGATCATCAAACAATGGCGATCCAATTCTACAGAAGATCTCGTATTTCCAAACTAAAGTGCAATATCCCAATGTTTATGATTCGACCATAGATGCTAAAAATGCAGCTGGTAAGAAAACTGTTCACACTTCGTACTAAACCGTATTGCCCAATGGCGAAAATCTAACTCTTTGCCAGTATTTCCACTTGACACACACTGTCAAGTTTGTTGGGTGTGTGTGTTTCTGCACATCAACAACATACAACAACAACAACATACTACAACAACAACATATAACAAACAGCAATATATCAACATATCATTGTTCTGAGACTCGTCTGATTGCCTCGTTGTTCTAGTGGTCGCAAGCGCGACTGCTGAGCATGAGGTCCTAGGTTCGATTCCGGGTCGGACAAAGTGTTATTGGGTTTTTCCATCAGGAATTTCTCTGTAGCAGCCAGGGGGTCTTTATATTATGTCCGGGTGATGGCAATAGGCTTGCCCCCTATTATATGGGACTTTAACAAAACTGGCGAAATGTGGGTCTACTATTAGGTTCCTCTGCCAAACCGTTCGGGGATTATAGGCGTTTTAATATGAATGTTCGCCAGTACAAACACAAAGTAATGGTTATATGGACAAAAAAGGCAATTCGTATCATAAAAACTTCAAGCCGCTACTGAAAATCCCATAACCCCATACCACACCCAAAAAAGGTCAGAAAAACAGTACAAGACATTTTACCCTAACTTTATTTTTCAGGGTTCGTATCAGGCCTCAAATTAATACTTCCCGAGAACGCAATAAGGAAAGACAACAAGGAATATGAGGAGGTTATAATACCCAAGAACGATACGTCTCCTCTCTCTGTTGGAAACAACCGCGTACCTATTGCTGATTTGGATGAGGTAGGCCATATAGGAGTTTCTATTTTTTTTTCTTATACTTTTTTCCACTCTAGGAATTTCTCCTGAATCGTGGGTGCGTTTCCAAAAATTTAAACACACAGAGTTGTTAGAATGTAAACATGTCACACAAATTCTGCTGTGTGAATACTAGAATTGATCGGGAGTGTGGGACCCATAATGCAAACTTTACATATAAATAAATAAAATAGAAGTGTCTGTAAACTTCGTTCTACCTTTTGAGCATTTTTTGTCTAATTGCACTGGGCTAGTATCACTTGCCCCATCTTGTTTTTTATCATTATAGACTAAAACTACATCATTCGGATATATAAAAGGGATTTGAAGATTTTTTTAGGAAGCATGACATACTTAACTAACGCCATTTTATTTTTAAAATCGCGGCCACGCATAAACCCCCATATTAATCAATAACTGTGAACACAAACAAGTTTTGAAGGAAACAAAAATATCAAAAACGTCACGTTTCCGAGATATGAGCTATCAAAGGTAAAATAGGTTCACTGACGACACGATCAGTACATACAACTTTGGTTTTATCAGCCAATCAGTAGCATATATGTCAATCAATAGCTGGCATCAATACAAACAAATTTTTTTTTGAGACAAAATCCTAAACCGTCACATTCACGAAATATAAAAATCAAAAAAAAATATTTTTATTTCACAAAGGCCTACATGGGCACTTATAAAACGTCGACAAAAAGGTGCTCGGTTCGGGTTGGTCGTTTCCTATGCAGAAGAACCGGCAAGAAACTCCATGGTTCATCATCATCATCATCATTTCAGCCCTTTTAACGTCCACTGCTGGACATAGGCCTCCCCCAAGTGTTGCCATATTGACATAACATGGGGGGTTTGGCCATAATCGCCACGCTTGGCAGGCGGGTTGGCGATCGCAGTACGGTTGTTACAAAAGCACAGAGAACGCTGCTGCCCATTCTCTGGCAAGTCCCTTAGTCGCCTCTTACGACACCCACGGGAAGATATGGGATAGGTGCTATTCTTTACGTCCGACACCATACAGAACAACTGGTTACTCTTTTAAAATCATTTAGTTTTACAATATATCTACGTTATAGCGTTAAAGTTCAAAGATCAAAGTTGTGCTGATCGTGAAGATTGTAACTTTGACGACTTATATCTCGGAAATTTGACATTTTAGCAGATTTTGTCTCAAAAATTAGTTGTTTATCGTTTCACACAAGATGTATCAGTGTCCGCTATTTCGAAAATAATTTAAAATGGCGGAAGTTACTCAGGCCATATAGTTGAAAGCCCTTTCTAATAAGAAAAGTTTTTTTTTAGATCGGTCAAATGGCGTTCGAGAACATAAAGGAATTAAACAGAATCCAGTCCGTCGTGTTCCAAACGGCATACAACACTAATGAAAACCTCCTGATTTGCGCGCCGACCGGGGCGGGTAAAACTAACATAGCTCTATTAACTGTGGTGCATCAGATTAAACAGCATATAGAGAACGATGTTATTATGAAGAATAAGTTTAAGGTGAGTAAAGAATATTGTAGAATGACATGTACTATCAGAAAAAGGGAATAGGCTCATTTTTTCAAACAAAATCGCGTGCACACGATGTCCACATCTGTTTAACACCCTTACTACTATTGGTCCGCACAAATAGTTTACGGACCAATAACCGCGACCCTTTTTTTAAATAAGTTTTGTTTCAAAAAAATCTCAAGCCCCGTTAATGATCTCAGATGTTTGCCCACCATTTTTCGACCAATAGGAATAAAACAAAAAAGGGACTAAGGAATAGAAAGAAACTGTTTTAATGCTACAAGCAAGGATAATCCTTACCGTGCTCCAATACCCAGTTCGGTGATGGTACATCATGTGACTTGTATATCAGATATACTGTCTCATTGGTCTAGTGGACGCAATCACGACTGCTGAGCATGAGGACCTGGGTTCGGTTCCCGGGCAAATTGTTATTGGGTTTTTCCATCAAGAATTTAACAGTAGCAGCCATGGAGTTCGGCTTTCTGCCCCGTCTGCCCTATTGCCCCGGCAATAGGCTCGCTCATATTACAAGTGACTTGAACATAACTGGCGAAATGTGGGTGTCTTAGTTACACCTCTGCATAACCGTTTGGGGATTGCAGGCGCGATGTTATGTTATTATTATTTAAAATAAATCTGCTAATCTTACCTGGACGAAACTACATACCTCATCGAAATAAAGGAAATATTTCCTTGAACATAATTAACTTTACGAGCGTTACAACGCATGGTTGATATAAAATTAATAAACTAACATCATCATTTCAGCCCAAAAGACGTCCACTGCTGGACATAGGCCTCCACCAAGTGTCGCCACATTGACATTTTGGAGGGCTTTGCCATAATCGCCACGCTTGGCAGGCGGGTTGGCGATCGCAGTACGTTTATTACAAAAGCACAGGGAACGCTGCTACCCATTCTCTGGCAAGTTCCTTAGTCGCCTCTTACGACACCCACGGGAATATATGGGATGGTGCTATTCTTTACGTCCGACACCATACAGAGCATAAACTAACATCAAATGAAAATAATACTCAGACCTGTATTACAACATACCATTTTCAACCGTCTACATCAGCACGCGTAGTATGACCACTGTAGAATCGAGTTTTTTCTACGGAAGAATCAACATAATGAAAGATAGACAATGACAATGTGTCAGTTTGTCGATTCTTCCATCGAGATAGCCCGTTTCTACGGCGGTCATGCTACGCGTGCGATAACCTGAAGTTCATTTTCTATTAACAAATAAAACAACCACTCTGATGTCTTCTTGTGACCTAAATACCCTCCTATCTTTCTCTCCAGATAATCTACATAGCCCCAATGAAAGCTTTAGCCTCTGAAATGACAGCCAGCTTCGGTAAACGTCTGAAGGGGCTCGGGATATTAGTCCGGGAGTTGACAGGTGATATGAAACTAACCAAGACTGAAGTGCAACAGACGCAAATGATTGTCACTACGCCTGAGAAATGGGATGTTGTTACTAGGAAAGGAGCTAGTAAGTATTTGTTTTTGTTTAAAGTAAAGTGGAGCAGCGGTGGCCCAGTGGTGGCAGCCCCGACTTACGAGCAGTAAGCCGAAGTTCGAAACCAGGCTGGCGCATAACTTTATTTCATCATCGCTGCTCTCAAAAACAGTGAAGGAAAACATCGTGAGGAAACCGGCATGTCCTAGAACTAAAAATTCAAAGACATGTAACTAACCACACTGGGCCCGCGTGGTGGAATACAGCCTATTTCCTAGAGAGGACGCCTGTGTCCCAGCAGTGGGAACATTATAGGCTGATGATGATGAGGCCAGCCAAACTGCCATTGGGTTTTCCCTTTAGTAATTTCTAGGACCGGGGAGAGATCAGGCGCAGGACCATCGGCTTAACGTGCGCACCGAAGCACGGGGGTCATACCTCAACTTTCGAACTCCTCCTTTCGGGCTCCTACAGGGAAATTTCTTATGGAAAAACCCTATAACACTTTGCTCAACCTGGGAATCCAAACCTAGTACTAACTGGGTTGTGGAAGTCAGATAGGCAGACGCTCCAAGTAAAAAGCTGCGATTCAGCTGCA
This sequence comes from Cerastis rubricosa, assembly GCA_949152445.1. Classification (NCBI taxonomy): domain Eukaryota; kingdom Metazoa; phylum Arthropoda; class Insecta; order Lepidoptera; family Noctuidae; genus Cerastis; species Cerastis rubricosa. The sequence goes on from OX424547.1 coordinate 12,344,169, forward strand.
TCCCGTTAGACTGGAAGCCGACCCTAACATATTATATTTGGGAAAAGCCTAGGCAGATGATGATAACTTCAGGATGTGAAAGTGTTGAGGCTCTGCAGGGTGAATAGCTTGATCTATTTTCCCACACTGTTTTTAGTCAAGTCAGTGTATTTAATACTAGCTGTCCCGCGCAACTTCGTCTGCGTCACATTTTCCCCGTTCTTGCAACATTTTTCATTGCTGCTCCGCTCCTTTTGGTCTTTGCGTGATGATATATAGCCTATAGCCTTCCTCGATAAATGGTCTATCAAACACTGAAAGAATTTTTCAAATCGGACCTGGAGTTCCTGAGATTACCGCGTTCATGCAAACAAACAAACCCTTCAGCTTTATATTATATGTAATAAATATATATATATATAATAGTATATATAGTATAGATAGATTATATAGTATAGATTTAAGCAGCGCATTGAGAAGTTTATTTGATTTTGTGATTAAGTGCCCAAATGCCTTTTGAAAGGATTTCTGGTTGAAGACCCAGTTCTTCATCTTAATCTCAATTTTCCTTTCCAGCTGACACAGAGTTAGCATCAATAGTAAAACTGATCATTATCGACGAGGTTCATTTGTTACACGGCGATCGAGGGCCGATCGTCGAGGCGATTGTCGCACGGACGCTGCGACAAGTCGAGTCCACTCAGAACATGATACGGATAGTCGGCTTGTCTGCTACGCTGCCGAACTATTTGGATGTTGCTCGGTGAGTCAGAATGTTCTAACTACAAAAGGCAGGATGAAGCTAATAGTACAGCCATATTTTGCCAGCTATGTTTAAACCTCAAGTAATAGAGGGCGAACCTATTGCCATCAAATGGGCACAAATTTAGATTCCGTGCGTGCTACTGAGAAATTCCTGCTGGAAAAACCCAATAACACTTTGCCCGGCCCAGGAATCGAACCCAGTGCCTTATGGTCAGCAGTTGTGCTTGCGACCTCTCGAGCAATGAGGCAATCAATTTTCAATTTGTTGTGGTTTTAAAGGTAACCATTTCAATTTAAAATGAACTCTATTTTCCAACACATACGGTTTAAGTTGATATGAACGAACAAACCAAGCATTCCGATTGGGTTTTGTGAAAGTTATGTTTCAAATACGAATAATAGCTTCGCCGTCACACTCAGGGTGGAACTTAGGGAGAAATCAAGTCCTTTATAGTTGCTATTGACATACAATATCTATGGGGAACCGCGTTCGGATGTCAATCTATTCAAAATCAATATATTTATTTTCACATAAGCTTACATGGGCGACTCGGGTTGGTCATTTCATGGAGAGGAACCGGAAAAAACTCCATGGTTACTCTTTTAAATATTTTTTTTTTACAATGTAACTATGTTACAGCGTTAGTACTAATGTATGAGAAGATAGTGTAGGCCCGACAATAAGTCGTTGCTTACTTCACAAAATCGTAAAATGATTGCTGGTGCAACTAGCGTATTCCCAACTTATTTATTTGCAGTAGGCTTGTCATTTATGTGTCCTGCTTTCGCGGAAGAAGATAAAGTCAGTTTTAGTACCAGTCATCATCATCATCATCATTTCAGCCGTAAGCCTTCCACTGCTGGACATAGGCCTCCCTCAAGTGTCGCCACAGTGACATAAGGGGGAGTTTTGCCATAATCGCCACGCTTAGCAAGCGGGTTGGCGATCGCAGTACGGTTGTTATAAAAGCACAGAGAACGCTGTTGCCCATTCTCTGGAAAGTCCCTTAGTCGCCCCTTACGACACCCACGGGAAGATATGGGATGGTGCTATTCTTTACGTCCGACGCCATACAGATCCAGTATTTTACACTGTCGCACTGTTTTTTGTCAATCTTTATTTTGGTTGTCTTGTTACAGATTCTTACGAGTGAACCCGAATATAGGTCTGTTCTTCTTCGACTCTCGCTTCCGTCCGGTTCCTTTGGAACAACAGTTCATTGGTGTCAAGGAAACTGGCAGCGGTGGCGGTTCACATCTAAGACAGGTATATTTAAGACTAGATTACCCGCGCAACTTAGTGTGCGCGAAATTTTCCCCGATTTTACAACATTTTTCATAGGTGTTCCGCTCCGTTAGGTCGTATCATATTGTTATATAACCTATACTTCTATAGCCTTCCTCGAATGTTTCAATTAAAAACAGGAGTTCCTGAGATTAGCGCGTTCAACCAAACAAATAAACAAACTTCAGCTTTATAATATTAAAAATAAAATATATAAGTATAGATAATGACATGGAATATGGACACTAATGGCTTATTTAAGAATCTGGGGGTCTACTCTCTTTTTCCAAAACGTAACTTCGGCAACGAACGAAAATTAAACGTAGTTACGTTTGTGACCTTATTCTATATCATTTGCGGACGCACACAATAAAATTTAATACATTCGTTCACGTTAATTGTCTGTGAATTCGAACTTCTTGTGTGCGTCCGCAAACGATATAGATTAGGGTCACAAACGTAACTACGTTTAATTTTCGTTCGTTGCCGAAGTTACGTTTTGGAGAAAGAGAGTAGACCCCCTGTGCAAGAATTTTAGAAAAGGACAAAAAACATTGGGATACAGTCTGACAGTGAAAGTTTAAACTAAAACAAAGTTCCAAAAACTATTCTCGATTTTAGTTTACTGTTTTCTAAAAGTTTCATTGACTATTAACAACTATTTGCGGCATTGGCCGCAAATAGTTGTCCAATAACTTGCTGTTTTGATTAATTCTTCAATATTGAAAGATTATGATTTTGAAGTTATGAAATACCGATCTGTGTAAACCTAGTGTAAATATTGATTATATCTTAATATAGAGGTACGAGGTTAATTAGTCGTTATTTTATATCATGCTCAAAGCTATAGGCCACTCCATAACTCCATACTCCTGTTCTTCTTGAAACTCAAGTATTATGTCTCGGTGAGGTAGTTTAGGCCTCATAACCTTTCTGCAAAATTCTCACGAACTCAATTCTTCAACAGATGCAACAAATGAACGAAATATGCTATGACAAAGCGGTAGAAATGGTTCAAAAAGGACACCAGGTAATGGTCTTCGTTCATGCACGTAACGCCACTCACCAAACGGCCATGGTCCTCAAAGAGCTAGCGCAGAAGAAAGGCCATCTAAAGCACTTCGAGCCAGAAGATTCCGGCGCGTTTCTTAAAGCTAAGAAGAGTATTAGCAGTAGTCCTAATAAAGTACTGGCCGAGTTGTTTGCAAGTGGGTTTGCGTGTCATCATGCTGGTATGTTGAGGAGTGATCGGTAAGTTTTTTCATTATTTCTAGCTTCGTTGTTCGTTCGTTGTCCTAAGACTTCAAAACTTATATTCAAGAGGAATAATACTCAATTATTCTGTAATTTTGTTAGACTGAATTTCATTGAGAGCAGTGGTGGCCCAGTGATGCCAGCCCGACTTCCTAGCAGTAAGCCCCCACAGCTTTTTTCGAACCCAGGCAGGCACATTACTTTGTGTAATTTATTTCATCACCGCTGCTCTCAAAAACGGTGAAGGAAAACATCGTGAGGAAACCGGCATGTCCTAAAACTAAAAATTCGAAGAAATGTGACATCTACCAACCCGCATTTGGCCCGCGTGGTGGATTACAGCCCACTCCCTCTTATAGAGAGGAGGCCTGTGTCCCAGCAGTGGGAACATTATAGGCTGATGATGATGATGATGATGATGATGATGAATTTAATTACATATTTATCGATTCCAAAATATTAAATTGCCAAAAAAGTGACTTGTTTTTCTTAATTGTTGTACAATGCTTAGAACTTCCAACGTATAACTTTTTTCAGAAACATGGTCGAGAAATACTTCTCGGAGGGTCACATAAGAGTCTTAGTTTGTACCTCCACGCTGGCGTGGGGTGTCAACTTACCGGCACATGCTGTCGTTATTAGGGTGAGTAATAGCTTCTAAAGCATATAAAATAAGGAAGAAAGGTAGCTTTTAAAGTAAGATAGACCAAATACAGTCACCTTTAGTGCATAGCTTTGTGACATAACGCTATTACCACAGACTTTGCATAAAGTTTTTTTTTAAGAGTCCGTCTCATGTCTTTCGATTTGTTACATTAAGCACTAAACTGATTGAACAAAATCCTTCACGGAACACGGGACGAACCTTACAATCTTCATAGCAGTTGTTTGCCGTTTCCCGAATATTCATCTCTGCAAGCCATCTTTATACAAGGCGTTGTTTTGCATCCTCGTCAACACACTAGGTACATTACGGTACCTAGTTAATTATTAACAAACGCTGACTTTTTTTGTTCTTTAAATTTGTCGGAATATCAAAATAACGTGGTTTTGGGAATAAGAAATTATCGAACAAACGTTAGAGATTGTCCGTATGTGTGAAAGCGCGGTTATAGGGCGAGAATCAGACGGGCCGTGTTTAAAACACGGGTAGCATCTCCTTGAGGCGCGCGTGGAACACGAACGCGCCGTCGGCACGGTCTGTCGTCATAAGACAGACGGACGGTGAGCTAGCCCATTACTCACCGTCCACAGGCCCGCACTTACCGATTTCCGAAAATAAGAAAAAAAAAATAACCCATTTTATTATTGCTTCGGGTCGAGAATCATTAGCATAGTTACCTCCTTGAATTGCATGGATGCTAAACAACACTTTGTTTATAAGTAGTAAATATATAATCAACTGTACACTCAATAATAATGTCGTAATCTTCATTCCCAGGGTACAGAAATCTACGACCAATCTCACGGCACATTTGTAGACCTAAGCATACTGGATGTGCTCCAAATATTCGGGCGCGCGGGCAGACCGCAATTCGACACGTCTGGAACGGGCATCATTATAACAACTCACGACAAATTGACGCATTACCTGAAGTCAATGACCAACCAGTTCCCGATTGAGAGCAACTTTATCAATTTGTTGGCGGATAATTTGAATGCTGAGGTGAGATTTCATTTTTTAAGCAATATAAAATATGTATTGGAGAAAATATGGTTTATTTAAATTAAACGGTTACTATGTACCCATCATCGTTCTGAGCGGACACATATAAATTTTTCGGGTGCGTACTATAGTAACAAAAGTTCTAATGATCCTATGACCTAATTTCATTTGATATAATTTTTGTTTAGTACAACGTCAAAATGATATAATGAATTATTGATATAATTTCAGTTTACCTAATTTTATATGGTCTAGTAAACATTTTCTATAATGCACATTTGAACTAATATTCAGTTAGTATAGTATTTAGTTTGTATAATATTCCTCATATATTCCTGCGTCAGATCCCATATATGGTTGGTGAATCATGTGGGTTAGGTGAGGGTAGAACCATGACCGTTCGCGCCAGATCCCATTTCATCATATCCCATCATATTGTAGGTGAATCATTTGGGTTAGATGAGGTTATAACAGTATGATGTTTTCTGATATTTACTTATTCACTACAGAATTTGGGCAGAAAATGAGTAAATATAAAAATAAGGTCAAATGATTAAATGAACGTTATACTAAATGTTTTAGAGCAAAAGAAGTTTATATGAAATGTAATATTAGACCACATGAAATTAGGTTATTTGTTTTTATAGCATATGAAAATTATATGACGTGAACGTTATTTCAGGTGATAATATATTATCTGTTATTATGGCATATATTACACACCCAAATTTTTCATCTGTATTTTTTTTATCTGCTGTTTCCTACAAAGCTGCAATAAAATTTGACGTGTAGGCGTCAAAATGTATGGATCAGCAGTTTTTATTTTTAAATTACTGATGAAAATTTTCTATGTGTGTATGTGTGTTAGAATGATATCCACCTTCCACCTTGCATAAACATTGACTAAGCTATCATCACCCACCATTGAGCCTCTGTCTGGCTGAGCTTTTGTGCTACGGTTAGTTGTTTAGTGATAAGTGACATTAATGTTAAAATCCCAATTTCAGGTTGCCCTCGGTACAGTCACAAACATAGATGAAGCGGTGGAATGGCTCAGTTACACATACCTATTCGTGAGAATGAGGATCAATCCACAGGTAATTTTCATACAAAATTTTTAGTAGCAGCTCGGAATCTTCTTTGATAAAGCACAACTGGGCACAAACCCATGGGCCGAAGGGAGAGAGGGGATACTTGCCACCTAAATAAATGGGAGCAAACGATACGAGATTCAAGTTTGCGTGGATTCGATTCTGTACATAATTCTAGACACCAAAGCGTTGATCAAAAATTGCTGCTCCATACATTGTGATCGTGTTGGTATTGCACTTTTGTATGGAACAGCTGATTTAATGGATAGCCAAGTAGAATACGCTTTATTTTTTTTTTACACTTTTTAAATATTTTAAAACGAAAAAAATACTCTTCATTATTAATTGATACAAACAACAGGAATGAAGAAAAGTAAACATTTTAAACAATAGCCGGTCGAAGCGCTAAAAGTTTTCAAGACAACCTTTGGATGCATTTCAGGGAGAAAGAGTAACGATATTGCAGGTAGTCTGTAAGATTTGTTACGTGTATTAAATATGTTTTATTTGGTGCTAATATTTTTTTAAGGTATACGGCCTAACCTACACTGACGTGCAAGAGGAACCGATGCTAGAAACGAAACGACGTGAACTTATCACGTCGGCCGCTATGCAGCTCGATAACACGCACATGATACGGTACAACGAACGGACGGGACAACTCAATGTTACTGGTATATATAACTTGACTTTAACTTAATTAGAAAGTAGACGACGTGAACTTGTCGCAGCGTTCGCTAGATAAATATGGAATAAGATAAAAAGTATCAAACATGCACATTATACGGGCACTGCAAAACAATACAAATAAGTATATTACATTACAATACATATCAATGATGAGACAATTAAAAAAAAAAAAAAAAATGTTTTATTTATTTATTTATTTGGTTAGCTAACAATTGTTTACACAGTACATTTATAATTTCGTTCTATCTGCATTTATAAGAATAACAATTAATTACAGGCTAACACCACATGCACAATTTTTGGTTACACACATTGTTATCACACAGTTAAACTTTGTTTTAACATAAAATTAACAAATTAGGTTGACAACAACAATTGACAATAAAAATACAGAAGCTTAAAAGTAGTATTAATAATTTTGGTTGACTAGAAAATACTTTTTTTTTTACAAAGAATTAGAACTAGTTAAAACAAAATAAATTTCACCTACGTATTTATACAAATAATGATGAGTAACGAGTATTTATTCTGTTATTTATTTATTCTTTTGCGTTTCGCAGATTTGGGTCGCACAGCCAGCCACTACTACATAACCTGCGAGACGATGGAGGTCTTCAACACGATGGTTCGCAAGTCCATGACACAAGGATACGTGCTCGAAATGCTCACCAGGTGCTCAGACTTCCAGCAGCTCAAAGTGAGTGGTTTTTGGTTATCTATTTCGTTATCTTATAGATAGATAGACCGTGGCTAAATAATAACAGCTACACGGGTCTATTCCAAGGTTAAGCGGCGCTGGACAAAGTTGGTCCGCGAATAGGTGATCATAACGAGTTTCATCCGTGCCTCAGGAAGCACGCTAAGCCGTTGGTCCTGGCTGTCATTAGGTAGGTAGTTAGTGCCCTGAAAGTCTGTCAACCAGTCTTACCAAGCGGTATCGGATCGGAATAACTGGATTGTGGAGGTCAGATAGGCTTTCGCTCCATATAAAATTCAGCTGTATCCGGTTAGAGCGGAAGCTGACCCCAACATGACCAAAAACCTAGGCTGATTTCGAGGTCTTATTGCTAGGTGAAAGTTTTGTGTAATGTCATTCTTGTCAAGTAAATTTGAACTGATTATATGATTATCAATTTCAACCATTAATGATTAATAATTCTTAACGAAACAAATTCAGATTTTGAATGAGGCTACTAATTGAACGGCGACATATTTTCGACCAACCATACCCAACAAGAGTATTTCTTTTTTTACCAATTTCTCACCATTAAATTGATCTGTTTTCGTCGCTAACCCAACCTTCTCATGAAATAGACCTTATTGAATAAGCGTTAAACTTTACATTTATTTAATTTACTCAATTCCCCTAGGTAAGAAAAGAAGAGCTTACAGAGCTATGGAGCCTCAAAGACCAGTACGGTGAGCTTCGCATAGAAGACCCCCCGGAAGATATACATTGGAAGATTAACATACTACTGCAAACTTACCTGTCGAGGGGACGCGTCAATGGATCGTCGCTGCAATCTGATCTCAATTATATTAGTCAGGTTTGTGAAAAGACTGGCAATACAAATTATACCTATGTGTAGTGGAATAAGGTTTATATTACGTAGTGAAAAAATATATACACCTCGGTTGACACCTCTTCGAGAATCTGGGCGCGACCTACGTTGATGGTACCATAAATCATTAATTATCGATTGGTAGCGACATCTGTACCACCACATATGAACTGCACTGACGTACCCTACACCGTGATATCAGGGTTATCCACGCGATACTTAACACAATAACTGTCGGGCTGTAGCCCACCAGACACAACACCCGTCTGGTCGGAATATCCTCCCTTTTCCAGATTAGACTTTTTTTGCCCTCATTTCTGTTTACGAGTCGAATGCACAGATGTGCGTGCATAAGTAAAGTGGCCGCAGTCAGCTTCTTCGCTAGTGCCAAAAACATAATCTCCTTTACAGAACGCCGTCCGTATAGTGCGTGCCCTCTTCGAAATCACCCTGCGTAAGAACAACGCGTACATGGCTGGGCTGTACCTCAAGATGGCGAAAATGATGGAGATTCAGATGTGGGACTTCTACAGCGACATGCGACAGTTCAACTGCTTCACTATCGAGACTTTGAAGCATATAGAGTACCCGATGTTGAAGCCCGACCAGATTCGAGACATGGATTGGAAGGAACTTGGTAAGATAACGATCAAATTATTCTAGTTCGATCCGAAAGACGACTTAGAGCGTGGTTTTATCGATATTATTATGCAGTAATGGTGGCCCAGTAGGGGCACTCGACTAACGACAAGTAAGCCGTGGGTTCGAACCCAGGCAAGCGTATTACTTTGTGTAATTTATTTTATTAGCGCTGCTCTCAAAACGGTGAAGGAAAACATCGTGCGAGGAAACCGGCATGTCCTAGAACTAAAAATTCGAAGACATGTAACTACCCACACTGGGCCCGCGTGGTGGATTACAGCCCATTCCCTTTCATAGAGAGGAGGTCCGAGTCCCAGCAGTGGGAACAATACTGGGTGATTATGTTAAGGGCAGGAGAATGATGGTGACAATACTTTGTCCGAACCCTCCGGTAAGCTTATAAAACCCTGCCGACTACGCTGGAAACACTGTAACATACTTAAGAGCGTTTACACCTTACGACATTTCATACAAACTTTCAAGTCCTTTTTTCCGAAATGACTGAACCGAAAGTTACTAAAAACATTTTCGAAAAATAATTTTACAGCTAAATTAGACCGATTATAAATTATCTAGAGAAACAGAAATTTCCTATTACCTTTTTTTTAAAAGACGCATAACGACGCATGTGTATGAAGTTTCATTAAAATCGGTTTAGTCATTTCGGAAAATAAGGACTTGAAAGCTTGTATGAAATCCGTAAGGTGTAATCGCTCTTAAATATTTCTTTTTGAAGATAATCAAGGGTAAAAAAAGGCCCTGAGAATATCATAAAAAACCGGCAGCATGTAACCTTCAATCATTGTATTATTTTACTTGCAGGCGATTTGATACGCAACCCGAAAAATGCCCGCCATCTAAAGAAGTGCGCTGATGAATTCCCCTTGTTAGAAATGGAAGCAAGCTTGCATCCCATAACGCGGACTGTGTTGAGGATACGGCTTTCTATTACACCCAATTTCAAGTAAGTATTAGAATAGACTAAAGAGTGTGTATACCTTACGGCATTTCATACAAACTTTCAAGTCCTTATTTTCCGACATGACTGAACCGATTTCAATGAAACATAATACGCATAAGTAGGATACATAGGTCTAAGTTACCAAAAAACATTTTCGAAAAATAGTGTTACAGCTAAATTAGACCGATTATAAATTATCTATAGAAACAGTAATTTCCAATTATCTTTTTTTTAAAGACATTTCGAAAATGTTTTAAGTAACTTTTTAGACCTATGTATCCTGCATATGCGTGTTAAGTTTCATTAAAATCGGTTCAGTCAAAGGAGGAGGACTTTAAGGACTTTTAAAGTTTGTATGAAATGCCGTTAAACGCTCTTTTAAGTAAAAAAAAATACCATTGTTTACTTTTGGCTAATCTTTAACTGAATTTCTTTAGGTCATAAAACCTTCGTCTTCAGTTTCGGCTTCGGCCGCAGGCTGTGGCCGAGTCGATTAATCACCTTCGGCTTTGGCCAAAAATCGTCCTTTGGTCGGACACTACAAATAGACAAGCACATCTCCCACTTAGTTGACACGTTGCTTAAAACATCCACACCCTAACAGATTTCTTCCAATACAGATGGAATGACAAATACCACGGTAAGGCGCCCGAAGCGTTCTGGATATGGGTTGAGGACCCAGAGACAGACATCATGTACTACCACGAGTATTTCCTCATCACCAAGAAACAGGTGAGTCAAACTAAATGTTGATAGTGGCATAGTGTATTAAAAGGGACTAACAGGCTCGTAAACATACTTTTTTCTTTTTTTTTAATAAAATTGTCCCACACTAGGAATTTCTCCTGTCTCGTGAATGCGTTTTCAAACATTAAAACTCACATACACAAATAGCCAGACCCGAAACAACTATATGTAGGCCATACAAATATTTATTCCGTACGGGGATCGAACCCGCGACACGCAGCGCAGCAGTCGATCGCTCAACCACTGCGCCAATGTAACAATGTGCCAACCCAGAAGTGGGACAAAAAAAACATACTCAGTAATGACAAGGTGCTCGTGGCTAAATAATAACAGCTGCTTGGGTCAATCTTTAGTTTATGCCGCACTTGCCTGGGTTGGTCCATGGATGGGTAACCACCCATTACATACCGAGTTTCCACAGTGCTTCGGAAAGCACGTAATGCCGTCAGTCCCGGCTGTCAAATTGAAGATCTTTGATAGTCGTTGCAGGTAGTCAGTGGCACGAAAGTCTTACAACCAGTCTTACCAAGGGGTATCGTATTACCCAGTACTAACTGGGTTGTGCAAGGCAGGAAGGCAGTCGCTTCGTGTAAAATACTGGTATTTAGCTGCATCCGGTTAGACTGGAAGCTGATTCCAACGTAGTTGGGAAAAGGCTAGGCAGATGATGATGATGATAGGATATAGGTTTTTGGAGGGGCAGGCGTGTAAATAGCCGTTCTCCAGTGCGGAATGAAAAACAATTACAACAAAGCACGTGGATGCGTGTAAGTTTAACTTGTCCGTGGATAGCCTATGTGACTGGATCGGGGGACCATTCAACACCAAAACCAACGAGAAAATTGCCAATCGCTTACCGAAGCTGCTTGAGGGTCAGTCTCCAGCTGCCGTCAAACAGACAATTACTAAAATTAACATAATAGGCTATTAGGGGGCGCATATCCGCCACACCAGTTTTTAAACTGACATGGTTACTAACACTATCAATAATACGTGTAACGGGATATTTACGATAATATCCCGATATTGGTAGTGATGATGATAGAAATGACAAGATTTTTCTAAAACCCAGTGCCGTTTGGGACTGGTCGGTGCATTGGGATTCTTCCGAATATAGCGTGTGTTGGAACCTTTAGTATTGGTTGGAGAAGGTTGTAAATGAAAGCACAGAATCCAGTATAAAGTCTATTGATAATAACCAGGAGTAATAGTTACAGTGATGATTCTTACATAATCTGAATAGGACACAAGTTAATGCTACGGCGCGGCGAAGACGACTGGCCGCTAGACTGTATGGGCGGGGAACTTTGCATTTAGCATTGTCAGCATTATTGCTACCTGTAGTTCCTACAGCGTGTACCAGAAAGATGTGGTCAGGGTATTCAAACCATCAAACTGAACAACTTTCCCAACGGGACCAACTTCAAAATCGCGAAAAAAAAACAGCCGCAAATCTTCAAAATCAACTCGACCCAAATGTATGGGACATTTGGGTCGAGTTGATTTTGAAGATTTGTATGGGACAGCTAATTCATTTTTCGCAAGTACGATGTTGGTTCCATGGAGAAAGTTGTTCAGTTAGATAATGTGAGTTCTTGAAAGAATTTAAAAAAATCTTGTCCTAAACCTTGTCTTCGGAAGAATCCCTAGAATTTAAAATAAGAGTGTTGTCTATATGTTTACAGGTGATAACGAATGAGCCACAAGAATTAATAATTACAATACCAATCAGCGAGCCTTTACCGCCACAATACTACATTCGAGCGACTTCAGAAAGGTAAGATACGACAGTATCTGGTCCCGCATAACTCATTTAATAACATAACGCTGTAATCCAGTAATCCCCGATGGGTTAGGCAGAGGTGTACCTAATAGTACATCCACATTTCGCTAGTTATGTTAAGGTCCCGTGTAATAGGGGGCGAGCTTATTGCCATCAACCGGGCACAAATCCAGACTCCGTGGCTACTACTGAAAAAATCCTTATAGAAAATCAAAATCAAAAGTCTTTTATACAAATTAGGTTGATAATCAGCACTTTTTGAACGTCAAAATTACAAGAGACAGTCCCCCAAAACGCCCGCCCTTCGCCACTTCCTAGTGTTAGCTGGGAAGAAGAAGTGGCGGTACAAACTCCCCAGCAATACATCTGTCTGTTAGGTTAGAAGAACCAGATTCTACACAATAGTGTTCAAGTTCATATAAACAAAGAATATAATTAATGTCACATGTCAGCTAGCACACACCAATAATAAAATATAAAAAAAAATAATAATAATTATTTAATAATTATTAAAGCCTCCAGACATAAAGGGCGTGCCCGCTTACACGTGCATACAGACGAAAAATAATAAATAAAAAAAAGTAAAATAAAAAAAAGCCCTACAAATGAATTATGAACCTTATGAAGCCGGTGAAAGAGCATGTAGTTTATGCTTATTTCGAGTGTTTATGTTGTGAATATCACTGTTTTTACTGTACAAATGGATATTTTGTCTTATATATAAAATGTTAGCGAAGATGAATTGTGAAGCTACCGTGAAAAGACCAATCTCTTTAAAAAAAAACTCTCAAAGATACTCGTGCACCCAGCTGGTAAATTGGAAAAACCCTATAACACTTAGACCGACCTTAGAATCAAACCCAGAACCTTATGTTCAGCAGTCATCACTCACTTATGACTTATCTAATATCATCATCAGCCTATAATGTTCCCACTGCTGGGACACAGGCCTCCTCTCATTGAGAGGGAGTGGGCTGTAATCCACCACGCGGGCCCAGAGCGGATTGGTAGATGTCACATGTCTTCGATTTTTTAGTTCTTCGGTTTCCTCACGATGTTTTCCTTCACCGTTTTTGAAGGCAGCGGTGATGAAATTAATTACACAAAGTAATGCGCCTACCTGGGCAGGCCTCCGTCACTCCATGTACTTGCGCGCTATAAGTGCCTACCGCCCAGCCGAGCGGTCTCGGTCCGCCGGCGGATCAAACTCAGTGCGGTTTTCGCAAGCGAAGCGCGCGCACGCCGTTCAATTTTAATAGTGCTGTTCGTTCGTACGCGTATTACGATGCCGTGTGGTGCCTTATGTGCTGTAGATGGGGGTAAATCAAGCAAAAGAAGGGATTACCAGCTGTTAGCAGTAACATAAAAAAAAAAACTAATTATTTTTTACGGCTTAGTGCTTTATTTGAAGTCGGTTCTCTTTTTTTAAGGCTTTTTTTTCATTTCTAGTGAACATCTCCGAAGATCATCATCAAACTAAGAAGTATTATATTTATTTTAAAACGTTCTCCTAAATGTAACAAATCCTTTTCTGAAAACCGCATCGATATCGGTTTAGCCAAACGCGAGATTATCGCGCACAAACATACATACCTACAAACCATACAAGTCAAACTTCTCAGTTTGGCCTGTATGTCTGATCACCTCCTTTTTTAAGTTGGTTAAATATTTTATAAATGATAAATTTTTTAACTGCCACATAAAAGTCAGAACATATTCACAGTTCTCAATAACATATAAAAAGTTATGTTAATTTAATTTTATCGAAGAGGCAGCCCTGCGATTACTGTGGAATCGCGCGGTGCGAAGCAATCACTGCTGTACGCTTGAGCATTTAGGCGCATTTTAGTATACAGTGGTTGTTGACGCGAGGGAGTAGGCAATTATCGTAATAGGTATTGGAAGTTTTCTACTGAGTGAAGCATCTGTTACGTAGTAACTATTCAGTAATCTGTGACCTGGGTACGAACCCACGGCTTATTGCTCGTAAGTCGGGGTTGCCACCACTGGGCCACCGCTGCTCTCCTACTCTACTCTCTACCTTATCTAATATACTTTTTCATATCCCAGAAATATTAATGGCGTGGTTATTTCACAGATGGCTAGGCTCAGAGAGTGTACTGCCACTTACATTCCAGCATTTGATACTGCCAGAAACTCATCCGCCTCACACAGGTATAGTAAATCTCTATTTTCGAAGTAAGAAAAGTATGTAAAGTATAAGTAAGAAAAGTATGTAAAGTATAAGTATTAACAAAGTATGAGTTTGTGTAGATAAAATGCACATCTGGGGGATTACTATAACGTCTTAAAGCAGTATTGTTTTAATCTTATTCCGGTGTGGAAAAGAGACGGAGCTATAGAGGACGTCTAGCGCCATCTCTTTCCCACTATAGAAAAAGATAGAAAGGTAGGCCACCTGTTCACCTAAGCAGCTTTTGTTAAAAGGGGAATTTTCTTAACAATTCTACACACTTCACATTGACATAAGGGGGGGTTTTGCCATAATCGCCACGCTTGGCAGGCGGGTTGGCGATCGCAGTACGGTTGTTGCAAAAGCGCAGAGAACGCTGCTGCCCATTCTCTGGCAAGTCCCTTAGTCGCCTCTTACAACACCCACGGGAAGATATGGGATGGTGCTATTCTTTACGTCCGACACCATACAGAACCAGTGGTATATAGCCCATTTATCGAGGAAAGCTATATATCATCACGCTACGACCAATAGGAGCAGCAATAAAAAACGTTGCGAAAACGAGGAAAATGTGACGCAAACGAAGTTGCGCCGGACAGCTAGTAACAAATAAATCGAATTCATTTTGCACAAGCCAGTATCATAATGAAATCTGTCGCTCTTTTATGCTTTAAAATTGGCATAAATGCCAGCACACAAGAACACCATTCACATCAACAATGCTTATGTTTTATAACAAGATATCTTACACCTATATTGAATGAGCCACATGGATTGACAAAATTCCATTGAAATTCAACAGTGACAGTAACCCTTGTACTCTTCTATCTTTATTTGTGATGTTTTTAGGGTTCCGTACCCAAAGGGTCAAACGGGACCCTATTACTGAGACTTTGCTGTCCGTCCGTCCGTCCGTCCGTCTGTCACCAGGCTGTATCTCATGAACCGTGATAGTTAGCCAGTTGAAATTTCTACAGATTATGTATTTCTGTTGACGCTATAACAATAACAAATATAAAAACAGAAAAATATAAATATTTAAGGGGGCTCCCATACAAAAGTCGTTTTTTTTTTCGGTTTTATAAATAATGGTACGGAACCCTTCGTGCGCGAGTCCGACTCGCACTTGACCGGTTTTTTTTTTAACCTTGCCCTACACTAGCAATTTTACCTGTATCGTGGGTGCGTTTACAAAACTTTAAACTCACATATACAAACACCCAGACCCCGAACAAGTACCTGTAGGTAATACAAACTTTTGTTCCGTGCGTTTTGAACCGTGCCGACAAACACGTGCCGTTTTTGTGTTTACATAAATAATCAATCTTTCGCAGATCTCCTAGAACTCCAACCCCTACCAGTAACGGCCCTAAACAACCCTTCGTTCGAGATGCTGTACAATTTCAGCCACTTCAACCCCATACAAACGCAGATATTCCACTGCCTGTACCACACTGATCACAATGTGTTACTTGGCGCTCCCACTGGGTCCGGCAAGACGATTGTAGCTGAAGTGGCTATGTTCAGGGTGTTTAATCAGTATCCTAATTGCAAGGTATAGTCTTTATTTTTTACATAACATTAACATCACGCCTGTAATTTTTGAAGGGTTAGTCGGACGTGTACAGCCACATTTCGCCAGTTTTGTTTTAAGTCCCATGAAAAATGGGTCGAGCCTATTACCATCAACCGAGCACAAATCCATTCTCCGTGGCTGCTACTAAGAAATTTCTGATGGAAAAAACGTAATACTTTCATTGATTTTATTGCCACGTAAACAAATACCAACATAAGCTAGTGTTGATAAAGTTGATTTTAGAAACGTAAGTACCTACTATTGGAAAGTCATGAAAATATAAATTTGTAGCGCAAAATAAACCTTATTTCTGCGACAAACTATTAACTTTGAACAAAACTTTTTTTTTTTTTTTTTTTAATATTTATGAACTTTATTAAAATACTAATTTCTAAATCTAAATTAATTACTAAACATAAAACTAGATAATTAAAACTAAAATAACATCAAATTATAAAAGGGCGTCAAAAAACTCCTCCTCAACGCTGTCAGCTGGTAACGTGCCCAAGAGACTGGCGGCGTTGCCACGTTGAATGGCAACACTTAGCCTCTGGCCAAAGTAAAAGCCAGCCCTTGGGTCACGTGAAGCGTCAACTAAGCGTTTGGAGATTTCCTTAAAAAGGCTGTGAGCACTCGGACCCCACGGCCCCAGAGTTTCAACCCCAAACGGCTCGAAAATATAGTTACCACAAAGGTTACTATATTTACGCCGCTTGAGGTTCTCCGCAGCCGCAGCGGCAGCGCCAGCACAGCACGATGAGCTTGGAAGATGTGATGGCGCAAGAGTATCGACGCATGTTGCGTCCCACACTAAAGGCCTACCCATCTTCCAAGGAAACAACGACATGCCGTCCGGTCTTTTGCCATCGTCACGTGCCAAGCCATTGGGCTCTAAGATAGCTGGAACGCCGACGGTAACAAGAGCTCGACGGATGATGTCATTTATGTTCGCGTGCCGCGCAAAACGGCCCGCACTTCGGCTGCATGACAGGCCGTGGTGTCCGAGGCTGTTGACAGCTTCACCACAGTGACAGCGATGAGGAGTGCAGCAGGCGGCACCAAGACGTAAGGAAGCAGCGAGGCGGAAGGTCGTGTCGTCGAACAAAGTGCCTATGCTCGACGACGGGAGTGCGTGAAGCCAAAGACCCGACTCCCATTCACCCACAGCAAGCAGTCGTGCACGCTCAGCAGTAGTAGCAGCTGTGTGAAGTAAATTGTCCTGAACTACTCTGCAGAGCGGCTCGTCCCACCGTCTCTGGGAAAATGGATTGTCGGGTTCTTCAGTATTCGGGCAAGCGAGTTTCCAAGCATCGATGGCCTCGGAGAGGCACGGCACATCAAAATCAATCAGTGTGGAAGCCAGGATATTCCTGATTAATTTCTCAGTGCCGTGGACCGAGGATATGAAAGCCGGTAAACTAATACTAGAAATTTTGCGGAAACTTTTTCGAAAAACATCTTTAAACATGTTTGTAAACTAAAACGTGAAGCAACTTTACTATGCTACATGCCAAGATTCCCATTAGTCGATTTCCGATTAGTGCGAGTAGGATAGAGAATACTTAGCAAAGGATTTGTAAACATCTGTATTTGGTCTCGTGCTTTCTTGCTCACACGTTTTACGACTAGTGCTGCGACGACTTCTACTAAACAACGCTTAATAGATAGTGATTCATATGTGAATCTCAAATAAATAAAAAATAAATTTCAGGTGGTTTACATTGCTCCTCTGAAAGCTCTTGTGAAGGAACGAATAAAAGACTGGAAAGTGCGACTTCAAGAAAGGCTTGGCAAGCAAGTCGTTGAATTGACAGGTCAGTTAAATATAAGTGTTATAGAACGATGCTCAGTTTTGAATATAGATTTTGTAGTAAGGGTTTTCGTGCTTAAAGCAAATATATGCAAGTTCGTAAGTGTGCCCCTGAAACCCTCAACGTCTAATTAAGACTTCAGACGACAGGAGCTTCCCGTTGATCACAGGTTTTTATGTGAAACTTATAAATAAATATATCCACTTTTGGATCCAATTTCCAATGCTTAATAACGTACTAAATCATCAATTTTACACTTCTAGGTGACGTATCCCCCGACATCCGAGCAATACGCAACTCTCACGTCATAGTAACAACTCCTGAGAAATGGGACGGCATCAGTCGTTCATGGCAGACGAGGAACTACGTGCGGGATGTGGCGCTCATAGTCATAGACGAGATACATCTGCTTGGAGAGGATCGGGGACCGGTTCTAGAGGTCATTGTGTCCAGGTAAGATTGTAGCCTCATAGCAAGTGAAAGGGGTAGGCATTAGTCGTTCATCGCAGACAAAGAACTACGTGTGGGATGTGGCGCTCATAGTCATATACGAGATACATCTGCTTGGACAGGATCGGGGACCGGTTCTAGAGGTCATAGTGTCCAGGTGAGATCGTACCGTCAAAGCAAGAGAAAGGGGTAGGCATCAGTCGATCATGGCAGACGAGAAACTACGTGCGGGATGTGGCGCTCATAGTCAGAGACGAAATACATCTGCTTGGAGAGGATCGGGGACCGGTTCTAGAGGTCATTGTGTCCAGGTAAGATTAACGGTCTAACACATACACAGCAGTCTTAACGATACGTGTTTTTCAATCAGTTTAGGGAAGAGTAAGGTCCAACGCACGTTCAAGGTATAAAAGTTCGTCTTTATTTCGTACCTGCATGAGCTCTTGGTTAATAACAGACCATAGTAATAAAAGCCGCTCGGTTCGATCTTCAGGTTAAGCCGCGCTTGCCTAGGTTGGTCCGTGGATGGGTGACCACCCAGTACAATCCGAGTTTCCTCCGTGCCTCAGAAAGCAGCCGTTGGTCCCAGCTGTCAATTGTAGATCTTTGAAAGTCGTTAAGTAGTCAGTGGCCCGAAAGTCTCTTACTAATGGGTAATCGTAATATGCAGTTGTACCACTATCTGGGTTGTGGAGGTCAGATAGGCAGTCGCTCCATGTAAAATACTGGTATTCGTACTAGCAATAGCCTAGGTTTCCATGAGGGAAAGAATGCTGTCAATATTCCATAACAATAGTCACTATCACAAGTCTCTTCACTTAAGATGTGTTGATGATCTCGTAAATTCAGCATCCATCAAAAACTTACCCATGTATTTTTTTATTTCAGAACCAATTTCATAGAGTCCCACACTTCTCGAAGACTACGTATCATTGGTTTATCCACAGCCCTTGCTAACGCCAAAGATCTTGCCAACTGGTTGAACATTGGAGAAATTGGACTGTATAACTTCAGGCCTTCGGTACGGCCTGTGCCTTTAGAGGTATGTCAAGATAAAAGATTTTATTCACTCATAACTATAAGGTAGATTTTGGTTTGGCAGATTTGTCAAGTGCCAGACAAATATCCGCATAAGTCTGAAGTATTTTGAAACATGACTGAGCCCTACTTTCTAACAGAAAATAATGAAGGTCGTCTCAACAATGTTAAGATGGGAAAGGTTCAGCGGATGATGAGACGTAGATACGTATCCATTGCACTTTGCTGTTAATTGTCTAAACTAATATTATAAAGAGGAAAGATTTGATTGTTTGTTTGTTTGGTTTGGCTCCGAAACTACTGGTCCGATTTGAAAAATTATTTCAGTTTTATATAGCCCATTTATCGAGGAAGGCTATAGGCTATATGTCATCACGCTACGACCAATAGGAGTGGAGCAGCAATGAAAAATGTTCGAAAACGGGGAAAATGTGATGCAAACGAAGTTGCGCCGGACAGCTAGTATTTCATAAGAATAAACAATTAAACTGTTTTTTAATTAGGTCGTACTTGGTTTGTTTTGACATAACATCACGCCTGTAATCCCCGAAGGTTTTGGCAGAGGTGTAATTAAAATATGTGTAGTTGAGGTGTACCTCAACTACACATATTTTTCGCAATTATTTTAAAGTTCCATGTAATAAGGTTCGACCCTATTACTATCAGCGGCGCACTTATCCAGACTTCGGGCTGTCATTGAGAAATTCTTAATAGTAATAACGCTTGCCCAAATGACAGTTGTCAAATCTTCGACAAAGTACAGGAACTTCCAACATTTTCAATGAGCCGTAGATTTAGTCTCCGACGATTTTGGTTCTTGTATTGTTGTAATAGGATGAATTGGAGTGCCAATTATAAACTATAATAAGTGTTAATTTAAATAATGTTGGTTATATGTCCATTTGGACCATGACTCTTTAATGTTGAAGAAACCAAACACCATCTCATAACCATACTTCTTCTCACCAGGTACACATATCAGGACACCCAGGCCGCCATTACTGTCCGCGTATGATGACAATGAACAAGCCTACGTTCCAAGCCATAAGGACGCATTCGCCGTATGCGCCTACGCTTGTGTTTGTCTCCAGTAGACGACAGACTAGGTGAGTTTAAGCAAGTATTGTAGGCTTGTAGCTACATTGTGTTTGTATCATATCATTACGCATTTAATCTCTGAAGAGTTAAGCAGAAGTGTACCTAATAGTACATCCACATGTCGGCAGTTATACTTAACTCCCATGTGATAGGAGGCGAGCTTATTGCCATCAACCGGGCCTATACCCAGACTCCTTGACTGCTACTGAGAAATTCCCGATGGAAAAACTCAATACCACTTTGCCTGACCTGACAATCGAACCCAGGACCGCATGCTATGCAGTTGGGGGTGCTACCACTAGAGCAACCATGCAGTATGTTTGTATCAACGACACTGCATTCACACATTTCATAGAGAAAGAGGCATAACAAAGAGGTATCCGACCAAACCGCACTGGGCCCGCGTGTTGGTTAACAGCCCAATCCCTCTCATAGAGAGGAGGCCTGTGTCCCAGCAGTGGGAACATTATAGGCTGATGATGATCCGACCAAAGTTATAGTAGTCACAAGATTCTCGAAATTTGGCACGACCATCTCGACGCTATAATAGGTGATTTAGAAAAAAATCGTCAGCAGAACAATTGTTTAATAAAAACAATTACTTAAACTTAAAAGAGAGTACTGTTAAGGAAAACATCGTGAGGAAACCGACATGTCCTAGAACTAAAAATTCGAGGACATTTGTGACATCTACCTAACCGCACTGGGCCCGCGTGGTGGATTACAGCCCACTCCCTCTCATAGAGAGGGGGTCTGGGTCCCAGCAGGTCGCACAGGACAAAACAATAAAACAAAATTGAATAAAAAATAACAATCAAAAAAATAAATAAAAAATAAGACACATTAAACGCAGATTACATTTATACTTACTTTTATTATTTTAACTGACACGAAGTTGCCCGATTATACTACGACTGTTGCAAGACTTGAGCTTTTAATTAACCATCAGCAGTAACTATTCATACGCTATGTTATCATTATGACTTCACACAAAATCACGCCTGTAATACAATACAATACAATACAATATCCTTTATTTCAGGCAACTAGGGCCCATAAAACATAATACATATATAAGCATTACAATAATAACTATAAACTAATAAATACTATAAACAAAAACAACTTAACAACGTAATCCCTGAAGGGTAAGGCAGAGTTGTACCTAATAGTACACCCACATTTGGCCAGTTATGTTTTAAGTCTCACTTAATAGAGGGCGAGCCTATTGTACAATCACTCATTCGTCAGAATGAGTGATTGTACATTAAGCTCGCAGAAGTGAGAAGCCCGCGAGGTTTGCGTTAGAAGTCATTCTTACGACTAAAAAAGAGACCGCTTAGCACAAGCACAAAACAAAGCGGACCTCCGACGCTACGATGCTTGGATTAAGTTTATTATATATTATTAATTCATGCTTTTCAAACTGAAATCATTTTTTCTTAGCCTTGACTGTGCCACTCCACTTTTTTTAATACAATACCTATACGCAACCAATTTCCAGGTTAACCGCCCTAGATCTGATCGCGTACTTAGCAGCCGAAAACAATCCGAAGCAATGGCTGCACATGCAAGAGTCTGAGATGGAACAGATTCTAGCCAACATCCGGGAATCGAACCTGAAACTGACACTCGCATTCGGTATAGGCATACATCATGCTGGTCTACATGAGCGGGATAGGACTACTGTTGAGGAGCTGTTTATTAATCAAAAGATACAGGTAAGTTTAGCATGACGTCTTAAAGCAGTATTATTTTACTCTTATTCCAGTGTGGGAAAGAGACGGAGCTATACACGATGTCTAGCGCCATCTCTGTCCCACACTAGAAAAGTAGTAAAACAATAAGGCTTTAAGCCACCACCACGTGGTGCCACCTGGTGTCAGAGTTTTTTGCTGCCCTTGGCTGTATAGGAGAAATATCGAGAAATATCTCTCGAGGCATGCTGGTTTCCTTCACCGAAGCAAGTGAAATACTCACGTGAATCCGAAAAATCAGAGGTGTGTGTCTTGGGTTCGAACTCGACGAGACATATGACTTGGCAGTCCGATGGTCACACCGCTAGGCTATCCCTGATTTTCGCAGACTTGATGAGTAGAGACCGGATTATATGGAAATCCACATTTGCATAAGCATTTGCATATTGTGGCCTTTTTTGAAAATAAGTGCATATTCATATTGGCGCCGGTGAGTGAAAAGATGTGTGGTAATCGGTTGTCATGGTATGGGCATGTGATGCGGAGGAATGAGGAAAATGTCGTGAGGAAAGTTTTGAGTATGAATGTGGATGGTTATAAGAGTAGAGGAAGACCAAAGAAACGATGGATGGACTGTGTGAAGGCTATGGCAAGAAAAGAAGTATCTCATGAGATGACAAGTAATAGAAAGTATGGAAGAAGACATGCCGCGCCGACCCCAAATAAATTGGGATAAGGGCAAGAGAATAATGATGTGCATATTTTTGGCTTGTTTCCTTTGAAAACTGGAAAAATGTAAAAAAACATAGATTCTAACAAATTATTTTGTTATACCTCTAGGTCCTTATCTGCACAGCCACTCTAGCTTGGGGAGTAAACTTCCCTGCCCACCTCGTAGTGATCAAGGGTACGGAGTACTACGATGGAAAACAAAAGAGATACGTGGACATGCCCATCACTGATGTTCTGCAAATGATGGGCAGGGCTGGACGACCGCAGGTAACTAATATTTTGTTTTATTTATTAGAGATAAACAAACAGTTACATCAAGTTTAAAATAAAAAATTATGAGTCGTTACAAAAATAGTTTAACATATAACCCACGCCATTGTCCAAGGGTTAAATGTTTGTACTCGTTTTTTTCTTTTAATAAAATGTTGCCCCGCACTAGGAATTACTCTTGTACCTCTGGTGCATTTACAAACATTTAAACTCACTTATACGAACACCCATACCCGGAACAACTACCTGTAGGCCATACTAATATTTATTCCGTGCGGGAATCGAACCCGCAACACACAGTGCAGCAACCAATTGCTCAGCCACTGCGCCAACCATTCCGAACCAAGTGAAGAAGTGTGCAATAATCTAAAACACGGATCTAGTCCGGGATTGATGTTTTTTTGCAAATCTCCGATTTTTGGTTCTTGCACACACGTATTTCATTCCCAAAAATCCAGTCAAGCAATTTGCAACCTTATTCCCAACACCAAACATGTTCTTTTTTGCTCACGTTGTTTGTCTTAATTTTTTTGAGTACAGTAGTAATGAAATAAATGGCACAAAGTAAAGTCCCTGTGAGCCCTAGAGGTATACAAATATCTTCAAAATGCCATTGTTCTATCTTCAGTCTTAACATTCGATAGAACTAACCAAATAAAAAATTAAAAATAGCCTTTATTTACTCTGACCTTCGCACAATTTGTAATATAATAAAACTATACTAACTATAACTATTTCTAATTTTCCTGTATGTATATAACTTAACATTTAATATCAGTTACCAGGTCAGGCTGTCTTGCGACATAGGCCTCCTGAAGTTCCCTCCACCTTTGCCTGTCTAATGCTGTCCTTCTCCAACCTTTGGGCAGATCGTCTTCCTATCTTTTTTTTCTGCGACGGAAAAAGACGTAGAGGAAGGCAGAAAAAAAATATGGGAAGAACTAACCAAATAGTACCACAATAAAAACGTTTATTTGTACAGTCAAAACTGTAACCCATACACTTAAATTAACATCTTAATTCCAGTACGATAACGAAGGTGTTGCAGTAGTATTAGTCCACGATCAGAAAAAGAACTTCTACAAAAAGTTCTTGTATGAGCCGTTCCCCGTGGAGTCCAGCCTGTTGGATGTACTGCCTGACCATTTGAACGCGGAAATTGTGGCTGGTAAGTTTATTTAGCGGAAGATCCGCTTCTTTGCTATTCTTATCAATCATCATCATCTGCTTAGCCTTTTTCCTAACTATGTTCGGGTCAAACACTGTTTTAAACTTTCATGGTTTATAAATAAACTTACACTATCACTTACAAGATATCTTCCGTTTCAAAAAAGAAGGTAGACAGATTTGTCTGCTCCTAATTATTTAATTTCCATCCACCCGCATTATCTAGTCATCCTCCGAACATGGCGCTTGCAACAGCGTCGAAATATCGGGAGCTTACAATAAACAATAATCACGGAAGATATCCCATTAGTGCTAGTGTAACTTTATGTCCGGGTCGTCTTCCAGTCTAACCAGATGCAATTGGATGCCAGTATTTTATATAGAGGAACTGTCTAACTGACCTTCACAACCCAGTTCTGGGTAATACCTACGATACCACCTTTCCGAGGCACCCTTATGATGAATAATCTAATTGCGATCGGCGCAACACGTTTTCTTCTTCTATTCTCCCGTCGGTTCTTTGACGTCACGGCATCATTTGCTCCTTTATCGTCTTATATCTCTATAGTCTTCCTCTCTTTCTCCATCCGTCAACAAATACATATATACATCTCTTATTTGTTTGCAACACGACCCCAGGTAACATAGGATAAGGGTAGGAAGATGGTGATGATTTGTTCGCAAAAGAATAACATAAAAACTATTTTAAATAATATCGAATTCTTGTTGAATTTCAAACAGTCTAAACACTCTTTTCTCATCCCAGGTACGGTCCACACGAAACAAGATATTCTAGACTATATGACCTGGACGTATTTCTTCCGACGGTTGCTCAAGAACCCGTCGTACTACAATCTGGAGAGCGTAGAGCCTCAGGATGTCAACTATTATCTATCCAACTTGGTACAGTGTTCCTTGGATGCACTCGCAAATGCCAACTGTTTGGAGATTGAAGAGGTAGAGTACATTTAACTATCTTATTTATTTTTAAAACGGTAAAGGAAAACATCGTGAGGAAACCGGTATGTCCTAGAACTAAACATTCGAAGACATGTAACATCTACCAACCCGCACTGGGCCTGCGTGGTGGATTACAGCCCACTCCCTCTCATAGAGAAGAGACCTGTGTCCCAGCAGTGGGAACATTATATGCTGATGATGATGATGATCTTATTTATTTTACAGTGGTGACATCGTTTTCAGAGATTTTTTATTCAAGCTTACACCAAAGCTCGAAGTGTATTATAAGTTTTTAAACTGACATGGTCACTAACACTATCAATAACTCTTGTAACGGGATATTTACCATGTTTATCCCGTTACAAGTGTTATTGATAGTCGAAGTGTATTGTTATTTTTAATTTTAGTCCTCGCCGAGGTATCAAAAAATAATATTGAGATGTAATTCATTCTTCCATGAATTATGCTATAAATAAAAATGTAATTAATTCGGTTAACCGCTCCGGCAACATTTGTTGCCTCGTAGAATTGTTCCGCAAAAAAACGCTCGTAAAATTTGTTTAAAACCAATATAAAAAACCTACCTAAAAAGCCTACGAAACCCAACACATATATATTTTATGAAATGTTACCTTTTACAACTGTGCCGTTGGTCTCGTTTTTGGTAATTAAAATAAAACGGAATACAAATGAGCCACTGTCGTCCTGTACCTATAGGTTCCGACTGTAACGTTAGTTTTATGGAGCGAAGAATTAGAAGATGAGTGCAATATCACAAAAAGAAATAAAAGCACCATTTCTGTATGGTCAAAAAGCTAGTGTACAATTACTACACGAACAACGGAACGCAACCCTACACCCGAAAGCTTTTTCTGAAGAGCGTGCCATATACAACGTGTAACGTTAAATACGCAAAACCTCAGACACCCCAAATGATTTTTAATTCAGTTGACCTAATTCCGAGAAAAAAAAAATCGTTAAAAAAAACGTTAAGGTTTTATGTGCTGTTTTAGTTTTACTGGAATTTCTGATCGTTTCTTTCTTTCTTTCTTTTTTTCCCGTGTATGAGAAAATTTAAATTGGACGACAAATATTTGTGTTTGTTTTCCTATTTTGGCGGGTTTGCGCACGTTATGGCTTGACCTATGAACAAAGAAACAGGGCAACATTTTTAATGAAGATTGTTTGAAAAAATGTGACCTATATTAAAAAGTGGTTCAATTGATTCTGCTCGTTATTCTGATCAAACTATTTTCAGGTTTTGCGCATTTAACGTTACACGTTGTATACTTGTGCTATAGTGTCTTTGTTATGCTATACAAAATATATCGCACCACAAGATTATCAAAGAAAAAATATAATAATCTTTATGTTTGTAATCAGGATCTCCGCACAGTCCACTGCACTTGGATGGGACGCATCGCTTCCTACTACTACCTTTCCTACAAGACTATGGCCCACTTCACTCGCAACCTGCACAGTAACATGAACCTTGACGACTTGCTGCGAGCACTGGCGGACAGTGACGAGTATGCCACGCTGCCTGTTAGACACAACGAGGACATACTGAACGGGTAACTATACTATCCTGCTTTACTATCTACTAGTTAGTACACTTCACTCGCAACCTGCACAGTAACATGAACCTTGACGACTTGCTGCGAGTACTGGCGGACAGTGACGAGTATGCCACGCTGCCTGTTAGACACAACGAGGACATACTGAACGCGTAACCATACTATCCTGCATTACTATCTACTAGTACACTTCACTCGCAACCTGCACAGTAACATGAACATCGATGACTTGCTGCGAGTACTGGCGGACAGTGAGGAGGATGCCACGCTGCCTGTTACAAGGAAGACTTACTTGACTGCAATTATTCCATTCATCAACTTTCACTCCGTTTTGAACATTACAATGAGACTTGTTGAAGCACAAAGTCCACTGTAGAAAGATTTCGCTAAACATTTTCACAATGAAAAATGTTGTGTAGCGCTTCTTCGCTAGTAATAAAATAAACTGAGCTAACACGCTGAACTGACAAATACACAATCACAAATATTGCAGCAAGACTGGGTTCAATTCCCGGGTCAAACAAAGAGTTATATTTATCTCTATCAGCCACATAGAGAGCTTGAGCTCGATCGACGGCAATAGGATCGCCCCATATTACAAAAGACTTAAACATAACTGACGAAACGTGAATATATTATTATGTACACTTCTGCCTACCTGTTGGGGATTACAGGCGTGATATTACGTTATTTTTATGTGTCCGTACTTCTTTTTAGCGAACTATCCCAAGAATGCCGTCTACCCGTGGACGCTTTAACCTTGGACTCTTCCAATGTGAAAGCGTTCCTATTACTGCAAGCGCACATGACAAGATTACAACTGCCCAACACAGACTACCTGACTGACACCAAGTCTGTACTGGACCAGACGATTAGGATATTACAGGTAAGACTAGAAATCTAAAAAAAAACTCATTTTGGATTTTAAACCTTAGCTTGCTGTATACAAGGCGTTTTATCAGTTCGGGTGAGTAATATATGATATAATTACAAAATCTTTAATATTTACAACATATAACAACTGAATCTATAATTTTATTCGATATAATGATCAGTTAATATAGTAAACGATTGATAAAATTTTTAAAGTAACAACTTTTTAAAAGCATAACAAACACTGAATATAAAATCGTTTGATATACCACACAAAAGACATAAAACTTTTATTTAGTCTACTATGATAAAACGCCTTGTATACAGCATGCAAGCAAGCATGCAGCGTGCAAGCAAGCAGGTTTCTGTAACGGCTCCGGCGCTGCGGGGCTATATGAGACGCACCTATAAAGTTCAGTATCTTATGACAACGTGTTAGTGTTCCTACTACTGCGACTACAAGCTTACATGAACAGATTAAAACTAGCCAAAAAACCTGACTGACACCAAATGTCAACCTTAGCTTCATTGTAAAAAATCAGTTAGGGATAATAAAGCTTAATTGGATTGCGTATAAATTAATATTAACGGCGAATTACAGAGCAAACGGCTTTTTGTAAAATCAACTTTATTTAGCATGTATTTGTACTTGCTTTTACCTTGACTTGGTTTGCCCATGTTAAAATTGGATAAAAACCATATGAGCATTACCTATATTAAAAAGAAAAATGTATAAAGTCAGAACCGAGTCTTACCATCACAAATCTAGCAGCAGACGTCTATAGAATAATAAACGTTCATAAAATTATTTCTAATCATACTATCAATACTATCTTCTCCACAGGCAATGATTGACACCTCAGCAGAAAACGGCTGGCTATCCGTCTGCCTGTCCTGCCAGATGCTCATGCAAGGTATCGTCCAAGCGCGATGGCCCACAGAATCCCCCCTCATGACGCTACCACACGTGGACTCCCAACATCTGTACATATTCGCTCAAATGGCTAAAGACACCAACAAGCCTTGTCACATGCTGAATGGACTGAAAGTAGCTTGTATGAGGAATTATGAGCTGTTAGCCAAGTATATGAGGAGGGAGTTTGAAGAGAATCAAATTGAGCAGATACATAGGGTGAGTTTTTCGTTTATATTTATTACTAGCGACCCGCCCCGGCTTCGCACGGGTGCAATGCTGATACTAAATATACTACAGAATGTCTGTCGACATCACATTGGAACCCTCTAAAATTATCAGTGTTTCTTTACTATATTATGCAAGTGTTATACCTATAAACCTTCCTTGAATCACTCTATCTATTACAAAAAACCGCATCAAAATTCGTTGCGTAGTTTTAAAGATCTAAGCATACATAGGGACAGACAGCGGGAAGCGACTTTGTTTTATACTATGTAGTGATGACTAGCACTTCGCCCGAGACTTCGTCCGCGAAAATGTGATATAATGTTACTCGGTTATGATGTAGCTTTCTAATGGTGAAAGGATTTAAAAAATCGGTCGAGTAGTTTTTGAGTTAAATCTTAACAAACAAACAATCAAATTACTCCTCTTTATAATTTTAGTTTAGACTAGCTGATGCCCGAGACCATCGTCCGCGTGAAATGATTATAAAAATATGACTGCTCTTTTTTTCAGTCACATTTTTATAATAGATTTTGTTTAACAATTTCACGGGTATTTTATTCACAGAACCGTAGTCCTTTTTCTTATATTAATGTCATTCAAATAACCTGAATTCGGAGGAATTCAGGTTATTTCATAACTAATCAGCTATCTGCCAGTAGTTAAGTCCCATCAAAATCGATCAAACTTTTTGAGAGATTAGCCAGAGCAAACAGACAGATAAACAAAAATAAACGATGCCTGCAATATCGTCTGCTTAGCTCTCCATCGGATGCCCAACATTGGTTTTTCCAATCCATAGACGCCAAGAAGAAAAATGTTTTCTTAAATTTTTGTTTGCTTTCAGGCAATATGCGACATGCCTACTCTGGACATAAAAATGCGCGTACGAGGGCTGTGGTTCGACAGTGACGGCGAACAAGACAAGCAAATACGTCAGCCTCCTTCCAGGGACCAATGGATGCCGCTACATGCTGACCAGGTAAAAACTTTGAAGTTCGAAGACTTATGTCGGGGTCTTATGTACCATCACCAAACTGGCTATCGGAGCATGGTAAGGACTATCCTTACTTGCAGCGTTAAAACAGTTAAAACTTTCTATTCCTTGGTCCCTTTTTTTGTTTATATTCCTATTGGTCGAAAACGGTGGTCAAACATCTGGGATCATTAACAGAGCCTGAGATTTTTTTTTTAAACGTATAATATTTCAAAGAAGGGTCGCGTCTATTGGACCGCAAACTATTTGTGCGGACCAATAATAGTAAGGGTGTTAAACAGATGTGGTCGGCTCCCAATCTAAGCGGATGCAGCTGAATATCAGTATTTGACATGGAGCGACTGCCTATCTGACCTCCAGACAGTTGTCAGAGTTTCTGTCCACTCAATACCTGTAACGACTGCCAATGATCTACAAATGACAGCCGGATCCAACGGCTTAACGTGCTTTCCGAGGCACGCAGGAAACTCTGCATGGCGGGTTGTCACCAATCCACAGACCAACCTAGGTATGCGAGGCTTAACGTGAAGATTGACCCGAGCGACTGTTATCAACTTATCATTTAACCAAGAGGTCCTCTTTAGTTTTTTTTAGCCTATACTGTTTCCCACTGCTGGACAAAGGACTCCCCTTTATTCTTATTTAAAGCTAAGGAGAATAAAACCGGTCAAGTGCGTGTCGGGTGTAGGGTTCCGTAGTTTTTATAACAGCCAAGTGCGGGTCGTATTCGCTGACTGATTGTTTCGTACCATGCTCTAACTAAAAGCCAGACATGACTACCTACCTAATTTGACTTCCTATACAAGCAACAACAACAACTGTTTTTGTTAAACTTATTTATGATTGAAACATTAGCGCGATACAACTGACGCTTAGCGCCATCTATCGACATTTCTATGGAGTTGTTCGAAATTTTCGAGTCACATACAATTGGTCGACTTTTACTCGTAAACTTGTATAGCCTACTTAAGTGTGATAGTTTTCCTTTAAACTTCGTTATATGTAGGTACTACTGCCGTGACATGTATTTCTAACTACAACCGTTTAGTTTGTAGAGGGGGGGGGACACTTAACTGTAACGAAAATTGGCACTTTAAAGCTTGATAAGTCACGAACGGTTTACTTAATCAAAAAACGGTCTTACCAAACCCCTAATATTTTGAAAGACCTATCCAACGATATTCCACAATACGGGAAGGACGAAAATAAATTATCATCCCCACTTTACATGTAGGCGAGGTTATTTTTTTTTCAAAATTTCACTTGACCCATTTTTCGGCGTCATTAACGTGTCTCATGCCAAATTACAACTTTCTAGTACCAATAGTTTTTTGAGCTAAACCGCGGACAGACAGACAGACGGACATGGCGAAACTAAAAGGGTTCCTTGTTGACTACGGAACCCTAAGAAGGGGAGTCCTTTACTACCAACTAAGTCATTGGAAAATATTCTCTTCTGTCCCCCCAGGAATACACCCTTCTCCTAGAGCTGAACCGTCGCGGCGGCAATCCTAACAACGTGCTGTGTCCGCGCTTCCCTCGCGGTAAGAACGAGGGCTGGTTCGTGACGCTGGGCACCGTGGATGACGGAGACCTGCAGGCCTTGAAGCGGGTGCCCGCGAGAGGATCCGCGCAGGTCACCTTCTATACACCTTCGAGAAGCGGTACGTAAATATATATAACATCACGCATATAATTCTCGAAGGGCTAGGCAATGGTGTATCTAATAGTGCACCCACATTTCGCCAGATATGTTTCAGTCCCATGTTTTAAGGGGCGACCCTATTGCCAGCAATCGGGCATAAATCGAGACTCCGTGACTGCTACTGAGAATTCCAGATGTAAAAACCCAATAACACTTTGCGTTACCTGGGAATTGAACCCAGGTCCTTTATGCTTAGCAGGCATGCTTGCGGCCACTACACCAACCAGGCAGTCCATAAAAATAATAGTTATAACTAATCTATAGGTTTTGATCTAAAAAAGGTTTTAACTACTATGTTTTGGCCGCATAACACTAAAGTGTTAAGTGAACCTTTGTACGATTATTTTTACTAGTGCATTAAAGTTGTTAATGTGTAAAAATAAATGATTTAAAATCATTAAATTCCTAAGTTAATAATTCTTTCTAATTACCGTATTCTTCTCTCCCCAGGTCGTATAATCTACACTGTATACATCCTGAGTGACAGCTACTTGGGTCTGGACCAACAATACGACCTGCAATTTGAGATCATGGATCCCCTACCCTCAGAAAACGTCGAGAGAGTATACAACATCGACAAGACTCTTATCGAATGACACCCGAAATCTTATCCGTCATTTACCTTTAATACATGTTTTAAGTCGCTCTGTCGCTATGATACTCCTTAGTGTGACAAAGACAGCATGAAATAATCACGGCCACTTAAAATTGAGTGAGAATACAGCCATTATCATTACATTGAAATATATGCAATAGATTTCATGTAAAGGAAATAAATTATTTATTTTATTAAATGTTGAGTTTCATTCGATATGAACCTAAGTTTTTGAGCCTTCCCAACGTGTAAATTTAGCATGATGCCTAAATAAAACGCTCTCGAGTTTGAACCCAAAACGCACCTCTGATTTTTCGTATGGTACGTATATACAACCTGTTTTTTTTATGTCCCATAACTCTAGGGTTATATTCTATAGGTAAAAATAATACTAAAACTCCTAGAATAGGTGGTCCGAAAATGCATAGTTTCGGAGATATCATAAATCATAATTAAATTAGGTCAAAAATTGACACCAGTATAACGAATCTTTACTTTTGCGAGGTGGCCAAACTTCGCAGTAATGTGGTATAATAGTAGTAGTTTCATTGATAAATATGAGTAATTCTTTTTATTCAAGCCAATAATTCATATTTAAAGCTAAGAAAATGCGAAAAAACAAAAAGTATGATTGAAAAATAATGTCAGTTGATTCTTTGATATGGTCTCAATCATATTCTGAGTTATGGGATTTAAAAAAAAACAGGTTGTATATTCGTATTATCACTTACTTCGGTGAAGGATAACATCGTGTGGGAACCATGTCTGAGAGATATTTCTCGACGGCATGTAAAGCCAAGTGAGAGGCCCATGGGCGACATAAAAATTGATAACAGGTTATATAAACATCTAACCTCACGATAAAGTTGAAAAACTAGATAAAAAAACAACTAATTCACGCAAACAGGCCAATTACATGGCCTCTGTCAAATAGGCGAGTTATACAACACGGCTAGCTGTGTATCGCGCGCCTCTCATGAGGAACTGCGTTCGTGGACAGCCACAGAGGGTGATGGAGCCCGCATGTTTATGTGGGGCAATACTTGGCCGGGGTGCTTGATGAACTAAGCAAGTACTTGCTGACTTAGTCAGTCAGGAGTCTGACAGATCCCTACGCCCACTCCAGGGCGGGGGATATCTATGAGGATTTCCATACCCAAAAAAATATTGATGCAAAACTAAGCATGAAGCAGTATATTCGAAACGAGGTCCAAAGATCAGCACAAGCAGTGTTCAGTGTTTATGTGTCCCAAAATGCTGTTGCTGATTTGCGCAACAAACTCAACGAGTGGCGTCAAAAGGCAGCGGTATCTGGGTCTCCGTCGGGTGCATCGACCGTGAACACGCGTCGCGGAGCTGGCCTCAATGTGTCGGTGGCTAGTTTCGCGTCAGCAGTTTTGTCGCCATGCTCAACAAGGACTGCTGAGCCTGCAGTGTGCACGCCTCGTGCACCCCGCTGCCCCACTCCCGTCCCTGTGGCTCCTTCCCATGTCGCCACACGACCGCTGCCCGTTTCTGCAGCGTCTGCGGAATCTCAACTTGATCGTGGGGATTTTGCTACCGTAGTCGCGGGAAAAACTGCTCGCGCAGGGAAGCCCGTGCCTGAAATGGCACTAATGCGGGCTGATGATGGTTTCGTGACGGTGCTGAGGAGTAAGCGCCGTCAACGTACCAACAAGAACCGCTGCGGCACGGCTCCATCGGGGCCCAGTGTGACTATTAGAGCCCCGAAGCCGCTATTGTGTGTAAGGAAAGAAGGGAGTGATTAATGTTCATTCTCCTACCCAATTTATTTGAGGTTGGCGGTTTTCTCTTTTCTATTACTTATCATCTCATCAGACACCTCATTTCCCATATCATCCTTCACACAGTCCATCTATCGTTTCTTTGGTCTTCCTCTACTCTTATAACCATCCACATTCATACTCAAAACTTTCCTCACGGCATTTTGATTGACAATGAATAATGACTATCAAAGTTATGCGCAAGAATAAAAATTAAAAAAAAAAAACTTACATTTTTATTTTTTATTTTAGTGTCAAATTTAACGATATATTATAGTTTTCGAAATGTCTCCAAATAATGCAAACTGCCACAGACATTTACAAAAAAACCAACAGCCTGCCAGCATCATCCAAGGAGCAAATGACTTCAGCACTCAACATTTTGACTCGGCAGACGAAGGAAAATAAATAGGAGCTCGTGGCTAAATAATAACAGCCGCCCAGGTAGATCTTTAAGGTTAAGCCGTGCTTGCCGAGGTTGGTCTGTGGATGGGTGACCATAATTACATATCGAGTTTCCTCCGTGCCTCGTAAAGCACGTTAAACCGTTGGTCCCGGCTGTCATTTGTAGATCTTTGACAGTCGTTACGAGTAGTCAGAAGCTAAAAGTCTGACATCCAGTCTTACCAAGGGGTATCGTATTACCCAGTTACTGGGTTGTGGAGGTCAGATAGGCAGTCGCTTCATGTAAAATACTGGTACTCAGCTGCATCCGGTTAGACTGGAAGCTGACCCCAAGATAGTTTGGGAAAAGGCTAGGCAGATGAGGAGACGAAGTAAAATAAATTAAAATAAGGTTCCTTGCCTTAATTGAGAACAAAGGAGTCACGTGAAACCCGACGGGTGCGGTCGCTATGGAGACTCGTAGGACCAAATCAATACGCGATAGATTAGCGATAGATAAATATCTAACAAAAACCTATGTTAGTAGACCCGGCTTTGCACCAGTGCAATTTAATAATGAATAAAATGAAAAACGCCGTTATCAACAAAAAAAAAATGTTTTTAATTATGAACGTGAATTTCATAAATGTGGCATTTGATTTTGATATTAAAACACCTACGCCGTAGACGGTGTGTTCTATGCCTACACCGCCATCTAGTCTACGCCGTAGGACCGTAGCGCTACACCTACGCCGTAGCCGCCATCTTGTCTACGCCGTAGTCCCGTAGCATTACGCCTACGCTGACACAGAAATCATTCGTAGACAATAGAAATACAGTCATTTCGGAAAATAAGGAGTTGGAAGTTCGTAAGGAACGCTGTTAATATTGGTTAAAATGCATGTAATTTTTTATGTTTCCAACCTTCTTCCAATTACCAATCCGTCTGCGGTTGTTATTTAGCCTAGTAACGCAACGTCCTGTTTTACCTCAAAGAAGAGAGGGATAGAGTTCAGCCGATGCAGGGCACTGACCTTACACTGTATTAGCTGTTACACTGTATTTTCATCTTAATTCTCAATAGAATTAAGATGATTATTTTTAGCTATGAGACGTATAGGTACTAACAGAACGAAAATATCTGAATAAATTGTTGCCATAGAATTTAGTTATAGGGAAAGAATAATTAGGTAAATAATACACAAATACACATACATATATTTTATTTCTTTGGCTCTGTGATTCAGAGCCTGAACATAGAATACTTTACATTGTACGACATTAATTACATAAACATTTATACTCGTAACAGACAACTTTTAAAAAGGACAGGTACCCATTGACTACGCACGGAAGTTTTATTACTAGGGATCGCATATAATTTTTTTTTATACCAAATCGGCTTACGTTTGGCCGCAACTCATCTATTTTAATTTTATTTTCTCGGATATTCGGATGCATATAGTAGGTAACTTTATTTTATTTTTGTAGGGTACAAAAGTATGAAAGCGGTTTCTCAAAATATAAATTTTTATACGTGTTAAAATGTAGTTCATAGGCATAATAAATGTTTGTCATTTGTTTAAAAACAGGCCAGCAATTTGTGGAGATAAACAAGTAAAAATTACTGCAACTATTTGAATTCAAAGAACTTAATTTAAAGAACTGAAACTTCCCGGTATTAACGCGCACTCCATTGCTTCCGCATATCCGAACTCTACTTACTTATTTATTAAGTTAAACATACATAACATAACAACCAAACATAACAAAAGATACATAACCAATAGATTAACAATGTATGTACACACTTAAAAGATAATATTATTTACAAACTTTCATTATTTTCTAAAACTAAATATTTAAATAAACCAACTTAAAAACAACAGGATTCTTAGGCGTCAAAATACTCGTCCACATACTTATTAGTTACAATACAAATAAAAGTATACTATATGCAGTTCAGACACGGGCCCAAGGTCCACAAAAGACAATAAGGATTTAAATACTTTCACTGCTACTTGTATCATTACTGAGTTTTGCGCAGGACATTAAACAAGATTTTCAAGGTCGTACCGACGTTTTCTCACTCTTCGGATCCGCGCCTATACCGGTTGTTTACTTATGTTTCCTACTATCATGATCAATACTCAATACTTTTATTGCAGTCCACATGTTATTCTTAGATGGTAAACTTACGAGTATAATTAGATCATACGGACCCTGTCGGGCACAGCAAACAAGTGGATTTGGAGAGAGGAAGCATTTTATAAATTAAATAATATTAAAACTACTATAAACTACTATAAAACAAACAAACTACTGTTCAAAAATAATTATGTAGGTACTTTTCCACCATCTACTGCTGCATTGCTATTTGCAACAACATTAGTAACATTTAGATATTTTACATTTTCTTTTTGTTGTAACTATTTTTCCAACATTAAAAACAAAAATAAAATTGATGCTACTGAAATTTACATTTTTTGCGATTAAGTACTTAAGTCTACGTTTTGTTTTGTTTTAATGTAGTCCACCGAAAATGTGATTTTTAGTATCAAGATTAAAACTTTAGTATAAAATTAAAATTAGAATTTTTTATCGCTAATAAAATATGTAATTAGGTAGGAAGAGCCCTTCCATAGGAAAGAAAGAAAAGGACTTCCTTCTACAGTAATTCTACCTAAAGATAAAATAGTTAGATATCATAAATAGTATTGTTAAGGGATCTTGTAAAACTATTTTGAGCCAAAAACATTCTAAACCACAACCATTTTTGACATTGTCTTAGGTGAAACTAAAAAACTACGTTGATTCTTGTGATGTTTGTTTTGAATCAGACGTCATAAGTAAGACTTATACATGGAAAGGTTTTAACCATAAAACTATCTAACTAAACTAGTCCAAGTTGAAAAAAACTTGAAAGATTTAATTTAACGGTGTTGGTTTCCTTAACAACGCAAAAATTGGGACAACACAAACAAACATTTTGACATAGAGAATTATAGAAAATGTATTAAACAAGTACAATAGTTGTTTGTTTTATCAATCAAGTTTCGTTTGTAGCTAGGTAAGTATCCCAAGAAGTCAAGCTGTATCGTCAGTTGTTGTGTGGTTCATTTGATAGGCCGTTTCCTGAAATGTAAGAACATTTTAAAAACTATTTGACGTTTTTCAAAATAAGTTTGAGTTGTTTGCAAACGCCTCCACGATACAGGACAAATTCTTAGTGCAGGAAAATGTTAAAAAAAGAAAAAAAAACAAAATCAATATATTTAAAAATGAATCCTTATTTCCCTGGGTCACGCTATAACTCGAGAAGGACTTACGGGACCCTATTACTGAGACTTCGCTGTCCGTCCGTCCGTCTGTCACCAGGTTGTATCTCATGAACCGTGATAGTTAGCCAGTTGAAATTTGTACAGATTATGTATTTCTGTTGCCGCTATAACAACAAATACTAAAAACAGAATAAAATAAATATTTAAGGGTTTGTTATTCTTATTTTTAGGGTTCCGTAGCCGAATGGTAAAAAACGGAACCCTTATAGATTCGTCATGTCTGTCTGTCTGTCTGTCTGTCTGTCCGTCTGTATGTCACAGCCACTTATTTCCGAAACTATAAGAACTATACTGTTGAAACTTGGTAAGTAGATGTATTCTGTAAACCGCATTAGGATTTTTACACAAAAATAGAAAAAAAAAAAATTAAGGGGGTCCCCATACTTAGAACTGAAAACCAAAAAAAATTTTTATCAAACCCATACGTGTGGGATATCTATGGATAGGTCTTCAAAAATGATATTGATGTTTCTAACATCATTTTTTTCTAAACTGAATAGTCTGCGCTAGAGCCACTTCCAAAATGGTAAAATGTGTGTCCGCCCCCCTCTAATTTCTGAAGTAAGAGGAGGAAAATTCTGAAAATATTTAGGATTGTAGAACGTAATAAAAACTATCAACGAAAATTGGTTTCAATAAGATATGATGTTTAGTTTTTGAGATATGGGACTTTTTCATCAAACTGCAGCAGTAACTTTGTTTTTCATAAGCATACTATGAAAAACAAATTTAGTTTTGCGGTTATGTGGAAGTTTACTAACTAATACTACTAACTAATGAATGACAGTTCAAAATATTGTTATTATATTGTTTGGAGCTATGGAACCCTGTGTGCGAGTAAGACTCGCACTTGGCCGGTTTTTTATCTTGCTATTATTATATTATTAAAATAAAAATGCTTTTTTTGCTCGTTTTTATAAATAATGGTATGGAACCCATTTTTTAATATTGTTTAATACATACTTTGAAGAAAACTCTTACGGACCCAAAAATTAAGTAGGTAGGGTAGGCGATAGGTAGGTAGTTAGTGTAGGTTAGGTGGGTAGAGTAGTAAAAAATAAAGGAAAAGTTGCATTGCAACGCCTGCGGGCACAGCTATAATGTATATATATACCTTAGATATTTATTTCAGATAACCGGCCTTTCAGAAGTCAGTGCAGCAGTGCAATTACAGTTATATATGTAAAAGTTAATAGAGAAATTGGTGATCTTCGTGTAGCTAGTACAACAGTATTTAAAATGTTCCCACTCAGAATTACTAAATTCCATAGAGTCGTCGTCGGTAGCAGTGCAGAGCTCACATTGACTGCATATTTAGGGGCACAGACTCACCGAGGGCCGAATGTGGAGCGCAGATATCGACGCAGCTCCTCATCCATGCATACTAGTATAGTGCATGGATATATTTACCTTAATTATGACGCCTGCGGTTGCGACGGGTTTGACGGAAATGTCTAGCAGCAAGCCGACCTGGGCGTTGTGCCGGCTGCTTAGCTGCTGGCACTGCTCGTCGCGGCCTACGGGGTATGTAGGCTTCGTACAACTGTTCCTCATCTTCCGTTTCAGACTGTTCTTCCTCATCGTCCGTCTCAGACTGCTCTTCCCCATCCTCCGTATCAGACTGCTCTTCCTCATCCTCTGTTTCAGATTGCTCTTTTGATTCGTCGTCCTGAAAGAACATTTTATAAATTATAGCGTTGTTTTAGCTCAGCATTTTCAGTTTAGTTCAGCAGCCATATTATAACTGCGAGAGTGACATTATTTGTTTATTTTTCATGCCTTCGACCCTTACGACTGAATAGTTGTCGATGAAATCCACACAGGTTGACCATAGGCTTCTAGGACATACAAAAGTTTATCTTTCTACTACTTTATCTACTCTTTATCCCATTAGCAAAAGCTAGTTACTCTCTCTACTCTAGCTAGTTCTATGTCTATTTTTGTTTAGCCTGCACTCATACTCCCAATTATTTTTTATTGTTTTTGTAGTGTTTATGATATTCATTATGGTTGTTTTAAATGCTGGTACTGTTCGTTTTATTTTCCTTAGTCATGTATTAAAATGTTTACGCTGTCTTGATTTCCGTACGTTTTTTTTTTTTTTTTACGGGTGACCACTGAAAACCAGCGCTGTGCTGTGGGCCCCCCATAGCACAGCATCATGCTGAGTGGGAACCTGTTTGTCGCAGTCACGACGTGCAAGCTGACGAATCTTTTACTTAAATTCTGTTTTATTTTGTTATTTTTTAAAATCTTACTGTTGTATATTTTATGTTATTGTACTTACAAATGTTTCTTATGCTTTGTACCTATGTTTACTGTTTTCATTTTGTATGCACGTCATGTCCCTGCGACAAATAAATATTTTTTCTTTCTTTCTTTCTAGTTACAAATACAGATTTTCTCACGGTTTTAGTATTTTCCAATCAAGTAAATCCCAAATAATTGCAAACTTTTAGCTTCGAAGGTGTGCTGAGAGCTATCGCCCGGTTTTATTTAAATCTGCACGGGTAGAACGAAACAGTACGAGATGACAAAGTCTTTTCATTCTGGGTGGGAATCATGTCAAATAACCCGCACAAATTATGATAGCCCAGCAGAGCACTCCAAAAGTGGGGAAATGGATTTCCCTTGATTTGTCAAATTATATTTGTTCCCAGTATTTTTTATCTCCTACACTATCGGTTAATGCAATAAAACAGGTGGTGTTTTGGTCAATAAACTTCAAAATTTAAATTAAGGTTTCTTTAACCTATAGTTTTGAATTCAATCTAATATGCCTTCAAAATGGTATAGCTAGAAAAAAGGTGCTGCTAAGATGGCGGGTAATAAACACGTATGGAAAAAGAAGACATGCTGCGCCAACCCCTTATAAATTGGGATAAGGTCAGGAGAATGGTGATGATGCCTTCAAAACTACCAATTTCATGTACCCACCAAACGTATGCCACTCACTTCAATACAGCTGACAGTTTTCCTAGATGAAGGTGACCCCAAAAGTCGTCTAACTATTATTATTTTACTAAGAAGTGGTTCGCAGCCAACAATCTTTTATTGAATACGAATAAAACAAAATGCCTTAAGTTTTCTTTACCAAATGTACCACAACGTGACCTAAATTTAAATCTTGACGGCAAGAAGCTTGATGTTATAGCGGAAACTGTATTCTTGGGGATTACTATCGATTCAAAACTGCAGTGGGGCGCGCACATTAGAACTCTTTCAGGAAGGTTAAGCTCAGCTGCCTATGCAATCAGAAAAATAAGGCAGTTAACTGATATAGCCACAGCTAGGTTAGTATACTACGCTTATTTCCATAGTATTATGTCCTATGGAATTCTGCTGTGGGGATCGGCAGCAGACGTTGATTCAATTTTCATACTGCAAAAGAGGGCAGTCCGCGCTATCTACAAAATGGGTCCTCGTGTATACCTCAGAGAAAAATTTAAAGAAATCGATATACTGACTCTGCCTTCACTTTATATTTTAGAATGTATTTTATATGTCCGAAAAAACCGAGGACTTTTCAAAATTAGAAGCGACTTCCATAATATAAATACACGCAGTAAACACGAAATTGTAATATCCAAATTCAGATTAACCAAAACTAGCAAGTCTTTTCTTATAAACAGTATACGCTTTTATAATAAGTTGCCGAAGTCAGTTACAGAACTGA
Source organism: Cerastis rubricosa (assembly GCA_949152445.1). Classification (NCBI taxonomy): domain Eukaryota; kingdom Metazoa; phylum Arthropoda; class Insecta; order Lepidoptera; family Noctuidae; genus Cerastis; species Cerastis rubricosa. The sequence continues at coordinate 12,385,660 of OX424547.1, forward strand.
CCGATGGAAAGTTTAAAAATTATATTAAACGTGTCCTAATTAAAAAAGCATATTACAAAATTAAGGACTACGTTGAAGATAGAGAAGTTTGGCCTTAGCCCCTTCGCACATGCGGCTTCCCTGGTAGCTCATAAACGGCATAAATGTGTGGATGTCTCTAACTATTCTCAATCTTATTTTTTTTTCCTTTCTTTTTAATCAGATGTTTTACAATAGTCTTTAAATCATTACACCTTTTGTTTAGAATAGTTACAGCACGGATGACAACATTTGTGTCACTTATTTGATCTAGTCATTTTGTGATATTTTCTATAAATTTTTTGTTGTTGTATAGACTCTTTTTCTTATTTACCGATTGTTTGTAAATGTGTGGACATTGTAGGCCTTATAGATTCCTAGATCCTTGGTAACTTTTTATTTCGTTCTACGTTTCGTAGTAAGCAACGACTTATTGTCAGGCCTACGATGTCCTCCCATACTTTTGTACTAATGCTGTAACAGAAATATTGTAAAACCAAATGATTTTAAAAGAGTAACCATGGAGTTTCTTGCCGGTTCTTCTCCGTAAGAATCGACCAACCCGAACCGAGCACCTTTTTGCCGACGTTTTATAAGTGCCCCTGTAGGCCTATGTAAAATAAAAATATTTTGATTTTGATTTTTGTGGTTTTAGATGGATGTTTGCTACTCTTTCATGCAAAAACACCTAAACGAATTTTAATGAATTTGGCACACAGATAGTTTATAGCCTGGATCCCGTGATGCGAATTCGGCGATTTGGCGAACTGTACGCGGGCGAAGCGTCATAATCGCTAGTAGGTAATAAAAGTATTGAATTTAATACTAACCTGAACTGGTTCTTCTTCATTGAAATACTGTCCAAACAATTTCATAATATGGTGTTTTATCATAACATTATACAGTAAAAATGCTTGTGAAAAGCAGTACATGTAAGTCACCAGCCGGAATTTGTCAACATCTTCAGGTGTTAAGTAATGATTGAGGAATGTCTCAATCCCGTCCAACATTTTCTTTTCTGAGAAGAGAAAAAAAATCTTAGTTCGAAGAGGATGCTATAGATTAGATGTTTAAATACAAAGTGTTCACGGACCATCAAAAACGTATATTATTTAAAAAAAGAAACTGGGAAGGTGTTGAACTTTGACCCCTCGTATATCCGTAACTAGAAGGTTCCCAGGTATGGTCTGGTCTACATCTGCCTAGCCTTTTCCCAACTATGTTGGGGTCGGCTTCCAGTCCAACCGGATGCAGCTGAATACCAGTATTTTACATGGAGCGACGGCCTATCTGACCTCCACAACCTAGTTCGTACTGGGTAATACGACACCTCTTGGTAAGACTGGTTGTCAGACTTTCGGGCCACTGAGTACCTGTAACGACTATCAAAGGTCTGCAATTGACAGTCGAGACTAACAGCTTAACGTACTTTACGAGGCACGGTGGCAACTCGGTATGTAATGGGTGGTCACCCATCCACGGATCGACCTAGGCAAGCGCGGCTTAAGCTGAAGATCGACCCGAGTGGCTGCTATTAGTCAGCCACGAGCTCCTCAGGTACGTGTAGAATAGAACAGCGCCATCAAAAAAATGTTGCATAAAAAGAACAACACCGCCATCTATGATAAACTGAAGAACTAATATGGTCTGAATCTCGCAAGCAAAGTTTACATCGACATATATAGAGAAACCCGACTACAACTGTCGGGCAGTTGCCCACCAGCCATAACACCTGTCTGGTCGGTGGATCCTCCCTTTTCTATCGAGATGAGCAACTTTAAAGCCTGTTCCTCATACACCTAAATAAAATGGCTGCAATGACGGGAAGAGGGTATTTTTACACCCATTGCACCCTTTCGATATATAATATACTGGATCCTGTCTCAATGTTTTTATTATTTTGTGACTTGACTATTGCAAGTGTCTGATTCTAAGATATAAGGTGCCTATTACTTTGTAATGATGATTTAATGTCTTATCATTTCAGGGGGTTAGTACCCCCCTGAAATGATAAGACATTAGACTTCATAAAGCAGTATTGTTTTAATCTTATTTCAGTGTGAAAAAGAGACGGAACTATAAAGTTCGTCTGGCGCCATCTCTTTCCCACTCTGGAATAAGGTTAAAACAATACTGCTTTAAGACGTCATGGTAGGCCACCAGATGTAGATAGAGAATAGCAACTGTTACGTCGGCTCCACCGGAAGCTATACATTTCCAGTATAACGTGGTCTCACTTTGTATAGATTAATAATAGTAATTCTCTTTCAATGTTTAGATATCCGCATAAACTGGTTTTCTATAGCTTGATTGGGCGCCGTTCGTACAGTCGCTTCACAATTTATTTAACCTATAACTTGGCATCACTAACAAAATGTCTGCGATCTTTATTTTCTTTTCAATAAGAGTTAGAATATACTAGCAATTCATTGCTCTGCGATAGTAGCACGAATCTCAAGTTTTAAACCAAATTATCTGCAACTTTTAAAATTGTTTGCAACGCTGTTTCTTTTGTTCTTTTTCTTTAATTCTTGCATAGGTGTATTTATTAAGCTCGTACTATCGTCGACTATAGTCTCTGTCATACTAAGTCGACTCAGCTAAGTTGACTCTACTCAAGAGCAAACACATCGCAAAAAAAATATTGCTGATGGTGCTGTTTCTGTTGTGGTAACTCACAACAAAACCCATGTCAAAGTCTAAATTATTGCCATTGTGGTCGCCTAATGTTTTAGATATTTATAATAGTTGAATGGTGAATGCTCTGTATGGTGTCGGACGTGTAGAATAGCACCATCCCATATCTTCCCGTGGGTGTAGTAAGAGGCGACTAAGGGACTTGCCAGAGAATGGGCAGCAGCGCTCTCTGTGCTTTTTGTAACAACCGTACTGCGATCGCCAACCCGCCCCAAAATGTCAATGTGACTTGGGGGAGGCCTATGTCCAGCAGTGGACGTCTTTTGGGCTGAAATGATGATGATGATGATGAATGTCGACAGGATAAGCACAGTTAATCAGCAAGTGTAATCTAGCTTCTAGCTCTACTAAGGCTCATATTCATATTCATATTCATTTATTTGCATTCTACAAGGTAAAAACATGGTGTTAACAAATGGCTTAGAGCTAAGAGCCGTTGTAGACCCTGTCAGGGCACAGCAAAATTTAGGGTAACATATTCCCAAAAGTTTAAAACAAAATAATAAAATATACCTAATTCAAACATGGCAAAAATACAAAATCACATGAAAACTAAAACAAAATTATTAAAAATATTAGAAAAGAGAAATGTCAATATACTTAAAGTTAAAATGTCAGTCTTAAAATTAAATTATTCATGAGAAACTAAATAATTACATATAATGCACAAAACATAATAATAAAATCATATCACTAAAATTGTTATACATACTTTTTGCTTTTTATGGTACATATTTATACATTTGGTTAAAAGTTATATTTATGTATTTTTATATTATATATTGCACGAAATTATTAACAATGATAATAGAATTATGTAAAAATAGTTTTTATTGCTGTTGAAATTTATCGTTAAAATATTCGTCAATGGTGTAGTAGCTTTTGGTTATTAGAAATTCTTTTAATTTATTGATGAAGATATTATTTTTATTCATATTTTTGATGTATTCCGGTAACTTATTGTAGATTTTAATGGACATAACAAATGAACTGGAAGAGTGCATTTTTAATCGTGAAGTGGGTATGTTTATTCTACTTTCATGTCTAAGTGTAATTTTTGTTTGTATATCTCCTCTTTTGGTGTATAATTGCGGATATTTTCTTACAAATTTACAAATTTCAAGTATGTATAGGCAGGGCAGGGTTAATATTTTTAGGTTTTTAAAATAAGGTTTACAGGAGTCTGTCTATTTGATATTAATTAAAATTCTAATCATTTTTTTCTGCAGAGTGAATAATGTAGGCGCGTCTGTACTATTTCCCCATAATATAACTCCATAATTGAGCCATGCAAATGCGTACGCGTAATATGTTACTAGTGCTGTTTTGAGATCTGTTGTTTTCTTGATTTCTCGGAGGGCGTATGAAAACTTGGATAATTTTGTTCTTACTTTTTGAATATGTGATTTCCAATCTATGTGTGAATCTATGTCCAGGCCTAAAAGGGTGAATTTATTTACAGCTTCTAATTTTGATCCGTTGTATTTGAAATTTATACTTAAAGGTACTTTTTGTCGGGGGTGGAACGTTATTATTTTTGTCTTATTGTAGTTAATTTCAAGGTTGTGTTCGTTCATCCAGTGTGTTACAGTGTCAAGTATAGAACTTAATCTTTGGTTTAAATTTATATTATTATCAAATGATGTTAAAATAGAGATATCATCAGCGAACAAAACGCATTGCTCATTGATGTGGTTAGGGAGGTCGTTTATGTAAACAAGGAATAGCAGGCACCCTATCACAGTTCCTTGTGGTATAGAAGCGTTTACGGGCATGTTTTGGGATCTAATTAATTCTATTTCTTTTGACTTATGATTGTAATGTTCTATTTGTACAACTTGTTCTCTGTTTTTTAAATAAGATGTGAACCATTCGTGACTTTTTCCGCGGATACCGATGTTATATAGTTTATTTAATAATATATCAAATTGCACCTTATCATAAGCTTTTGTCATGTCTAATAACAATCCTACAGCGTATTTTTTCTTATTAATTTTATTGAGGGCTTCTTGTATATACTTATAAACAGCCAGAACGGTAGATCGGTTTTTGCGAAAGCCATTCTGACTGTCATTGAAAATATTAAATTTTTCACAAAAAGCATAAACACGATCACACATGGCTTTCTCAAATATTTTTGAGGCTGTTGGTAAGAGAGCAATGGGACGGTAGTTGTTTGGGTCGGTTTTTATATTTTTCTTGTGGATCGGTTTTATAAGAGCTTTTTTTAATAAATCGGGGAAAACGCCTTCTTCAAAAGATTGGTTAATTAGTATATTAAACGGCAAGGTTAATTCGTCAGCGCATTGTCTTAAAAGAGTGGGTGGAAGTTCGTCAATACCATGGCTATTTTTGTTTTTTAAATTTTTAATTATTGTGTTTACTTCATAAGGATCTACTGGGCTAAGATATAATGTATTTTGTGTAGTTGAAATTGCCGGGGGTCCTTTTGGTTTGCTGCCAGTAGGTTTTGCGCTGTCTCCACCAATAGATGTAAAGAAACTATTAAATATGTTGGCTACCTCTTGAGGTTTTGAAGTTAGGTTATTATTTATTTGTAGGGTTATATTGTGTTTCTCACTTTTTAGTTTCTTGTTTGTGCGTTCATTGATTATTCCCCACATTGTTTTAACTTTATTGTTAGATTGCATCATTTTATTTTTAAAGTGTAGTTTTTTTGCAACCGTGACAGTTTTCTTCAATGTTTTTTCATACTTTTTATAATATTTTGTTATTATTGGATTTTTTGTCTTTGTTGTTAATATCTTTAAGAGTCTTTTATTTAAACCAGATTTTTTTATACCTACAGTTAGCCAATATTTTTTATATTCTGTTTTTAGTTTAATTTTACGCAACGGTATACATTGATTTAGAATCGAGATGAGTGTGTCATGAAATGTTTTATAATTTATATTAATGTTATTGTTGGTTTTAAGAATATCATTCCAATTTAGGTTTTGTAGTTTCTCTTTAAATTTTAATATATTTGTGTTATTAAATAGTCTTTTCATTGTGTACCAGCTATATTTTTCTGATTGTTTAGGTATTTTTAAATGTAATATTGTACTATGGTGGTCGGAAAACCCTAGCTCTTCTGTAGTTGTGTACATGTCTTTGAAGACAAAGTTTGTAAATATTAGATCTATGCATGTTGCGGTGTTTGGTGTAATACGTGTAGGGCTTTTAACATGTTGAGTAAAATTATGTTCTTGCATGAGATTTAAAAATTTATTTGTTTTTACATTATCCGATAATATATTAACATTAAAATCGCCGCCTATTATTATATCTAGTTTGTAGTATTTATTGTTTATATATTTGAGAATTTGTTTCAATTGTTGATAAAATACGTCCTCCTCTCTTCTATTCCAGTACATAGTTATTATCAATAAATTTTCTTTTGGTAATTCCGTGGCGCAAAGTTCTATTATATATTCTATAGACATGTCTGAAATATCATTTCTATTTATACTGTCGATATGTTCTTGTAGAAGTGTACAAACACCGCCACCTGTTCTATTGTTCCGACAGAAGGAAGACGCAAATTTGTATCCACAAAATTGAATGAGATCAAGCTTTTCTTGAGTTAGCCAAGTTTCTGAAATACATATTGCTTTATACCATGGATTTTTGTCAATAAATGCTTCAAGTATTTCTTGCTTGTTATTAAGGCTTTGAAAATTTTGGAACATTATTTTAAATGGTAGGTCGTTGTTAACGAAATGTCTGGTTCTTAGTTTCGTAGGACATATTTGTAGGGCAAAGCTGGTTGGTGGCTGAGGCTAATCCTGCTGTCACGTATAGTAACTGTGAAATAGATGCTACTTGTTATGTGTAAAATAAGGTGATTGCTACACTTACCTCCTTGTTTAACACGAAAATAAAGTCATTACAATACTAGTCCAGAGAATAGATAGATAGAATTAAAAAACTGCAAAGTATTACAAAAGTTACTGCATTTAGTCCTTTCTGACGATACGTTTACTGTGATGTTCTCTGACAGAAACCCCAGTACATACTGCGTAATATCTGTGTCATTTATGTGTTCAACAAAGAAAATTTACTTACGATTTAAGCTGAAGCTGTCGTAGTCTTAAAAAAACAAGCCTAGTTGGGCTGCTAGTGAAGGTAATCCTACCGACGACTCGAAGGGCCAACGGGTTTCGCGGTGTAGTACTACGGTTTTACTGAAAATACAAAAAACATACTTTAGTACAAAACCTTTGATCAAATTGACGATTTATGTTAATCCTGTGAAAGTCTGGATCACAAATAACAAAACCACAAATATAAAAAAAATGGTTACAGTTTGTAAGGGGAAAGAAAGATCTAGAATCCTACTTGTAATTCTAAAGCAAAAATACACATTATGCGTGATGTCTATAATGATAACAATTTTTTTGAAATAATTGGAGGTAGTAATTCTCTCTCAATGTTTAAATCAACTCAGCCTATCAAAGTCCACTGCTGAATAAAGCCTCTTACAAGATGAACCAAGGTGCCGCCCTGTTCTCCGCCTTCCGTATCACATCTGACCCAGCGACCTTTTCAAGATCGTCGATCCATTTAATTGTTAACTGTTCACAAAACCTAACACAAATCGTAATAATATCAACATTAAAATGAAAACAAATACCTCTTTTGGCTTTTCAGGAATAATTCAGTAATTCGGAAGGATTAACAATCGTGCTGGTGTCCCGGTGAGCGGATTGAAGGTCAACGCAGGTAGTGCACGGCGCAGGTCCGATCAATGCTCCCGATATGATTTACGAAGTTCAGTTTGCACTACTGACACACTGAACTTATTACCAAGTCTAGGTATAGCCTAAAACGCCATCTAGCGGAAGTCATGAGGAAGTCAACGTTGAATAAGATGTTACTTCTTTGTAGAAAAACTAAACCTTTTGTTGTCTTCTAAATGGCGAAAATACTCAGTAATCTCACTTTAAAAAAAATACAAAGTTTTAAAAGTAATACCTACTTGGAAAATAAACGAAACGGATGCCTTTTCTGTAAGGCTGTTCCATACTAGCCTAATAGGTACCATTTAAATGAGTATTTCAACACCTAAAAGTCGACTGTACTGTGTTTATCAATCCACCTGCAGTAATAGAATTAAGTAAAGCTGTGCAGACAAAAGTGTGTGTTTGTGAAACAACATCACATACCCAGGTGGGAGATCTTTCCAGCGATAATTGTATCAAACATTGGTCGGGCTCTGCAGTGATGATCCGTCTATAATTATGTCAAAAAAATGGATGGATGAAATGATACAAACAAACTTAAATCTTACAAACATTTATTTCCAATCTATAGAATAATTAAAACTAAATATACTAACTAACTAAATATAAGTTATAGAACAAAAGCAATAGGACTCTTAGACATCAAAACTTATTTTAGTAGAACACTCCCTATTAAATAATAGGTAAGTCTGGACATACAAATTGACACACTTTAACAAAACATTTAGAACTAAGGCTTATTCTAATGAGCTAGACAATCGTACACCTTATATGTAGTACAAAAGGAACATCAGTGATGATGTCTAAACGAGTTTCCATGGATAAATTAAGATTCATATCCACGGTTCCCAGAAGTGAAATAGGAGCAAACTCTGTTAAGTTTTGCTTAGAGGAGGTTGGAACGGAAGATTCAGCATAATCTGTAAGATTTTCTGGACTTATTGGATAATGTACTTGTAGTTAACTATTTTACTGCAACATTTATGTTTCAATACTAAGGAGATTTGCTTAGTCAACTGTGTTTACAAATTTAAAAAGGTTATCAGCTCGGTACCTGCTAGGTTTAATTTTGTGAATTTTAAAAAGGTCAGTTGAAATCTTTAGAAAAACTACGATTGTTTCATAGATAGGAGTAGAAGTATTGTACAATCACAAAAGTAATGTAGGTTTGTAAAGTTTCACAAAATATAGTCTTATTAAAACACAACCATTTTTTATCAAAACAATGCACATTCAAAATTCCGACTTCAGGTCTTCAAGAATTAAAGGGGAAGAAATGTTAAGAAGCTTTGACACACGTGGTTAACTCGTATATTGTGCCTCAATACTTCTATTATACATAGAGTAGGTAATTACACTGAAGAATAAAAGTCTTATCCAAATCATTCCCAAGACAGAAAACTGTCTTTTGCACATCCAATGACACTCACAAAATTTACAACAGATCGCGATATAGTACGCAATCTCATCGCATTGTTTTTTAGGGACTAACCACACTTATTCAGCTCTGCTCAGCTTTGGTCCATAGAAAACAATTATATTGTTTGGAGATGCGTACGCATCCGTTCAGCTTTCCGCGTTTATTCAGTTTTCTTGGCAAACAGGTAAAGTGAGGACAAATGTGTTTGTATCATGCGAATGCTATAGATACAGTTCATCAGAACCAACCGTGTACAGCGCTGTACGGGATCACAACTTGTCGAGTAACAGACCACGTTCAGCGCTGAACGTGGCGGAACAGCGCTGTACACCGATGGTTCTGTACGCGGCAGATAGTAGCAGAACAGTTTTTGTGTGACCAAAATGTTACAGCGAAACACCAATGGAACTGAATAAATGTTGTTAGTCCCTTAGACTGCAGGTTTTCTTAGAACATCGGCAACACAAGAAGTGAAGCTGCATGGTCGTCGGTTACTTGTGCTGTTCCTTTGCCGGTCTTGTACTGTAAAAGAAGAAGATTTATTTAGTACTCAGGTTCTAGGAAAAGCTTTTACCTAACAACGGCTCCATTGAAGGCTTCCAGCTATTGCGATCGTTATTTTGTGACCATCATCCTTGGTAACCTTTGTTACAGAAATACAAAAGGTCAAATTCTACCTCCTGTGTGCACATTTTTTTTCTTTGCAAACTTTTACATTTTAAATATTATTTATAACTGAACTTTTTTTGTTGACCTCATTATATTACAACGATTAACAAACTAATAAATTAAGCCTCTGGCAAAAGACTCAGTATTGCCGTACGACGCGGACGTGGCAATGCTGCCAGCCTCTTGGGCACATTACCAGTTCACAGCGTTGAGGAGCAATTTTATGACGCCCTTTTATAGTTTATTGTTAGTTAATTTACGAATAACTTATTAAGAGAAACGAAAATAATATTCATCTGTTAGTAACCCACGTAAGCTTGTGGGTGCAGTCATTTAGGTTAGCAAATTAATAGATGTCATACCTGTATTCTTCGGAGGTAAGGATAGGTCGTCCAGAGAACACAGCCACTTTCTGCTGGTTATGTTTAAGTAAGATGTGGCGCGCTGATGGGATCCGCAATTAATGGCAAAAATGCAGGCAACTTAGTCTTTCCCGACGTAAATATCAAACACAGGATCCCATGAGTAATCATACTTACGACTACAAGACTAATGAAGCAGTCAAGCAAATATTTACAACCTCTGGGTTTCGAACCCGCCCCCTGTAGCTCAGAATATAACAGACCAACCACTACACCGTTGACATTGATAAATCTACCTTAAGCAGTCCACACGGAGCGCTTCTTGCGTTGATCATTCTTGTTTTTGTCATGACAACCAAACTTCGGGGGCTCCTTCTGAAAAAATCATAACAAAATTCATTACTTACTATGTCATCTTTTATGAAATTGACTTAAAATAGTAGAAGAAGAATGGTAAAAGAAGAATGGTAGTATAAGCCTCATAGCCAGATCTATGATATCGCACAGCTGGGACATGAGTGACATCCGAATGAAATGTGATAGTTTAAATCAGTTATGATTTCAAAGTCAAAGTCAAAGTCAAAGTCAAAGTCAAAGTCAAAATTATTTATTTGCAGTAAATGTGGTACAAAAGATGGAAAAAATAATAGTAGTGCAGTGACACATTTCGCCATAAAGATGGCATGCAAACATTAATGAATGGGATGCTAATTTTAACACGTGACTACATTTAAGTGTACACAAACATTAAATTTAGTAATCAAGTAATGTATGTTTTAGGTTTAATAGACTCAACACAAACCTTCAAACAAAGAAATAATTAACATAATAATAAAATATTTTAAATATACAAACATCACAATTAAAAAAGAAATAGTTAAGCTAAAAAAAAAAAAAATTACAGACATCACAATAACAAAAGAAATAGTTAACCTAATAATGATAAAATATTTTTAAATATACAGACATGACAACCATAAATTATTATAATTTAGGTAATTCTCTATAGTGCATTCCGGTAATGGTATGATTGACAATTAGATTTTTTGAGAAATTCAGCTATGGAATAAAAGCTATGCGAAATAAGCCATCTTTTCAGAACTATGCAAAATTTTCTGTATGGAAGATCAGTGATAAAGTTTGGTAGAGACTTGAAGATAAGTGGAGCCATATATACACAATTACGTCTGAATAATTCAATCCTAGGTACAGGCATTGTTAATAGATACTGTGTAACTGTACGTTTATTAATATTGTTTTTAAGTTCAAAAAGTGAAGAGTTAGTTTTGACAAATTTTGCGATCTCATATATATAAATACAAGGAACAGTGAGAAGGTTGTGTGATTTATACACTGGTCTGCAGGAATCAGTCCAGTCCATATTGAAAATAGAACGTATGCATTTTTTTTGTGCTAACAGAACCCTAGTTATTTCAGAAGAGTTTCCCCAGACAATGATGCCATACCTGATGATGGAGCAAACATAGGCGTGATATACCATTAACGCAGTTTGTCTGGAGGTCTCATCTTTAACTTTTTTTAAGGCGAAAACAAATCTATTTATTTTAGTACATATTTCATCAATATGTTCTTTCCAGGTGAAATGTTCATCAATGGTAATCCCAAGAAATTTTGTTTTATGAATTTGCTCAACTGTTTGATCTTTATGTGAAATTTTTAGATGTAGGTATTTACTCTTCTGCGTTTTAAAATTTAATATTTTCGTTTTTTCTAGGTTAATTTGTAACGCGTTCATATCCAACCATGTGATTATTCTATTCAAACTGTTATTTATATTAGACTCATGCGATTCACCATTTCTACAGTCAAATATAACTGTTGTGTCATCAGCAAACAGAACACAATCTTGGTCTATCGCTTGAGGAAGATCATTTACGTAAATAAGGAATAACGGAGGGCCTAAGATGCTTCCCTGTGGAACACCAAAGTAATTGTATCGGGGTTGGGAATCAAAGTTCGTGATACTATTAACTTTGTCGTCGAACTTCGTGATTCTCGTAATCTGTGTACGATTTGATAGATATGATTTGAACCACTCTAAGGCTGGACCTCGAATACCAATTCCACTAAGTTTATCAATTAGAATTGGATGATTTACGAAGTCGAAGGCTTTGCTTAGGTCTAAAAACAAGGCTGAAGTTGTAACTTTTGAGTTAATGTTATTTAAAATCGATTTGACTAAGTTAAAAGCTGCAAGTGATGTAGATTTGTTTTTCCTAAATCCGTATTGTTCTTTTGCAAGCATCTTATATTTATCCAAGAAAGAGAGGATTCTCTTGTATATAACTCTTTCGAAGACCTTTGACAGAATCGGAATGAGAGCAATAGGCCGGTAATTATTTTTGTCTATTTTAGAGCCTTTTTTATGCAATGGTTTTATCACAGACATTTTGAGTTTATCCGGAAAACAACCTTGTTCTAAAGATAAATTTATTATAAAGAGGTTCTGCGATATAAGGAGATATTTGTTTTAGAAGGTCCGTAGAAATATCATCATAGCCGGCTGATTTTGTATTTTTTAACGTCTTTAATATGCTGAAGATTTCACTGGGATCAGAAGGATTCAAGAATATGCTATTATCGTTATTTTTTATATTTGGGTTAGTCGGTTTAGGAGGATGTTGTGAGGCAGCGCTGCTTTCAACAACATCAATAAAGAAATTATTAAATTTATTTGCGATATCCGAGCCTGATGTTACTGTAACATCATTATCAATTAGACTATTAATATATTCTCGAGACCTTTCGTTACCTGTACAACGTTTAACAATATCCCATGAAGCTTTACACTTATTTTTTGAATACGCAATGTGCTTTAGATTACATAAGGATTGTAGATTATGAATACATTTTCTTAACATGCTGGAGTATACCTTAAATTTGGTTTTATTATCACTTGTTTTGTTTAGATAGTATTTATATCTTAGTGTTCGTTTGGTAAGACTACTTATTTTAACTCCTTTTGTAATCCACTTTAATGTACCATATTTGAACTGTTTTTTAACTCTTAAGACATCATCATTTCAGCCCAAAAGACGTTCACTGCTGGACATAGGCCTCCCCCAGGTGTTGCCACATTGACATTTTGGGGGGTTTTGCCATAATCGCGGGTTGGCGATCGCAGTACGGTTGTTATAAAAGCACAGAGAACGCTGCTGCCCATTCTCTGGCAAATCCCTTAGTCGCCTCTTACGACACCCACGGTATGATATGGGATGGTGCTATTCTTTACGTTCGACACCATACAGAGCAACAAAAAAGTTACGATTTAATACCAGCCTATTAGTGTCCCACTGCTGGACAAATGCCACTTCTCATACATTCATTCATGACTTGTGAAACAATTATTTATTGTTTAGGACACACAGGATTCATTCAATTATTAAATAATAACGGTTGTTTCCGAATCTTCCCGTGGGTGTAGTAAGAGGCGACTAAGAGATTTGCCAGAAAATGGGCAGCAGCGTTCTCTGTGCCTTTGTAACAACCGTACTGCGATCGCCAACCCGCCTGCCAAGCATGGCGATTATGGCAAAACCCCCCAAAATGTCAATGTGGCGACACTTGGGGGAGGCCTTTGTCCAGCAGTGGACGTCTTTTGGGCTGAAATGATGATGATGATGATGATGAAAGGTTGTTTTGGTTGTAATCTTTTTCAATACAGAAAAGACCAAGTGTGCGGTTTGCAGAGAAATAGGAAAATATCGTGAGGGATATTTGGAGTACGTAAATGGCTTGAAAAGTCGGGAAAAGCCGAAGAAACGACGGATAGATGGACTGTGTGAAAAGTGAAATGGTTAGAAGAGATTCCTAGCGAGATGACGTAAAGTACGGAAGATAGATGCTGTAGGTACACCCACATTTCGTCAGCTACGTTAAGTCCCATGTAATAGAGGGCGACCCTATTGCCGTCAACCTGGTACAAATCCGGTCTCCGTGGCTGCTACTGTGAAATTCTTGAAAGCAAAGTGCAAAGTGTTATTGACAGGCCCGGGAATCGAACCCGGAATCTCATGCTCAGCAAATCTAATTAACTCAAAAACACAGAATTTTGGTAGAATATTCGGTGGCTAATTTGTTGCATTTGAACCCTACTATAACGTCCTACAAGGAATACATCGAGTTACCCCTAACCCTGTATAATTAAACATACACGGATATATTACAATATAAAAACAAACGATGGTAAAAAACAGCGTTGTGACGACGCTGCCAGCTTTCACGAATGTGCTCGTGCCTCGTTAGGCCGCCTAGGTGTCTGCTGTTGGAATTAAAATAAATACATAAGTATCTTGTACCTTGGTCCCTAAGTCCATGTAGGCAAGTTCGAACAATTCATTCGTAACTTTTGGTATCAGCCAGAGAGCGGGCACTCTCGCGAAGGATAACAAGGGTTCCGGTAACCAGCATGCCAATGTAACCTCTGTTACAACAATCAAGGAAATCAGAATAACCGCCTTTTTCAGCATTTCAACAATTATTTCAAAAGTAGTCCTTTTAGATTGTGGCATGGTGTGTTTTTAAGATGTGCTGGAAAACCTGTAATGGGAAAAGCATTTACTTATATAACTGCTGTGAATGATGTAAGTTTCAAATTCAGTTCAGGTAAGCAAAACTGCAAGAAATCCTTTTTCTTTTTCCTACTAGTGGTCGATTTTTCAATCTTCAGTAGAAGATTTAAAAATCTGAGGAATCAGAATTGCGGTTTGAAAGCTTTTGCATAGAAAATGTGCCGAATCGTCTTATTTACCAGTATTCTTCAGATAAAAATAATCCAAAGGGCTATTCAGCCCTTGATATCATAAATGCGAAAGTGTGTTCGTTAATATTTGTTCTCTTTTCACGTAATGACCGAGTAAATGATCTAAATTTTTTCCATTGAAGTAGTTATATGGGAAGAAAGTGACAAGTTTTTTTTTTTCTGAAACATAGGTACACGGTTCCTGTGAAAATTACCAAATAAATACCACGAAACGGACTGAAACCGTTGAACATAGCATGTTATTAAAACAATACTTGCAATATAATTTTCGTCATAAAACATGCAAATACTTATTGATTATTTCAGAAGCATTCCTGTAGTTCTTCTGTTCGTGTGGTTAGTGCCCCCAAAATATCGATGTGATCAAAATGACACTTGGGGGAGGCCTATGTCCAGCAGTGGAGGTCTTTAATGATGATGATGATGATGAAGAGTGCCTAACCTGGTGTCAGAGTTTTTATGGGCCTCTAACTCGACCTAACATTTTTTTTTTTTTTTAATCCTTTCCCATTTGCAATCGGTCGTCAGACCATAAGCGAATTTGTTCCAGATGATATGGCGTTGTGGTGGAGCAGCCAGTGCTGCGCCTCCACACTGCCACTTATAGAAGGTGGTTCCTCTTCAGTCTATTTACCACCGCTGTCGGGTTTAAAAGTTCAGTTACTAGTGGATTTGGGTGCATGGTTAGCCGTGCCTTGTGTTGAAATATGTACCGCTCGATTTCAAAGTTTACGGACGGCATTTGAAGGTAGTCGTGGATTTCTTCATTCCTAGTAAACCAAGGTGCATTTATTATTGCTCTTAGTATGCAATTTTGAACCCTTTGCAGGCAGAGAATGTTGGATTTACTGGCTACGCCCTACAATTGGATACCATATGTCCATATTGGTTTAAGGACCGAATTGTAGATGAGTAGATTGTTGTCTACAGAGAGTACCGAATTTCTTCCCATGAGCCAATACAGGTTGCGGAACTTATGGTTTATCTCCTCCCTCGGCCTAACATGCTGTCGAAAAATATCTCTGTGGTTGCATCGTCTGTAGCACAGCATAAAAGATTCTGTCCACTACACCGTAACATACCATGACCGTGCTATGAACGTATCAGGCAAAAATATATTCTTTTTTTTATAAGGTGTGAGACTGTGTTTACTAGGCCAGCTGCATCCGGTTAGACTGGAGGTATTTTTAGGCGTATGAGGAACAGGGTGTAAAGTTCCTCGATACTACTTAGAAAACGGGGGATCCTCCGAGCAGACAGGTGATATATCTGGTGGGCCACTGCCCGACAGTTGACGTCGGGTTTTGTCGGGAGGTTCAGACCATATTAGTTCTTCGGTTTTATCATAGATGATGCTGTAGTACTTTTTGTTGTAAGTTGCTTTTTGTAGGTCGCTACATATTCTAATCATTGAGGTCGATGATGATAACGTTGATACATTGTCCCTATGATTTATTTGTCGTGGCCAGTGGCAAATTAACTTTAACTTTTGGTGACCTCAAATTAATTTAACGTTCCCAGTCTGGGCTTACAAATTAAACGGAGCTCGGATGCGCCAAATACCTTTATAGCCGGCTGCGAGTAGTGACAGTGACAATTGTAAACCCACACGTGGTGGTGATGGCGACTCGAAGGACCAGCTCCTACACTCCGCTTACCGCCACCGAACTCCTCCTGAAACCACAATTTATAAACAAATATATATTCTTTACTATAATTAGAAATTAGTTTGAGTATGACCGATTGACGACGAAACGATTTGTAGTTTCAAGAAAACTTAATTAATGTGTTTTTGTTCGTTCATAGGATTTTGTTTGTTAGAAGTAAAATAAATACAGGTGATTATTTTATTCCTTGAATTTAACAGTTTATAATTAAACAAGCTGCCGCCCCCGACTTCGTTCGCGTGAATATTTTGATATGATTCTCGGGGATGAATTATACCTACATTTAAACCTGTTGAGTCATTCTGTCTGTTGATCAAAATCCGCTGCGTAGTTTAAAAGATCTAACCGTAAAAATAGAGGAAGTGACTTTATTTTATACTGTGTTAACATATAAAACAAAGTCGCTTATATAAAAAATATAAAAGATTGTAAAAAAGTTTCATGATTAGTTTCGTGTTATTAAGATACTAAAAGATTTGTGATTTAACAATGTATCTGCTGTCTCTCTGTAATTTCGGGTTTTTAGTTTTGGTAACGAAGGATTGATTTTCCTGAACTTTTCTTTGTCAGCCTTTGCCTATAATAGTTAATTATAAGTTTATTCGACCACAAATGTACGTTTGGGCCGATCGTAACCAAAAACCGATAAAAAACTTCGGCCAGACTCTCGAAATAGTAACAGTCTAACTAAATTCGCAGGATTCAATCTCATCCAATACAAGTTCCAGTTACAAATCATTATTTATTTAATTAAGGTTCACCAACAGTTGTTACAGATATTATGCAGATAGGAACATATAAGTAATTGAGTCTTAGATCTAACTGCACAACCAATTACAGCCTCACTGCAGGAATCTTCGTCAGACAAAAAAAAACACCGGTTATAAAGAGAGTCACAAATAAAGAACGCAAATAAGAACTGAAACTTAAATATCAGAATAGATGTTTATTACTTTAATTCTTAAATAAAAGTACCTACCTTAGTCTTTTATGCTTCGGTCCGTTCACAATAAATTCGATATCAAGAGGAACGCCGAACAGCGCCACGGAAGACCAATCGATCGACTCCGAAGTTATATATTACCTACTAATATGCACTAGACGGGTGCAGATAAACTAGAATCAGGAAAGTACTACCTAAACGTGTTTCCACAAATACGCTGCCAGCGTTACCATCAATTTTCGCTTTTAAATCACTTTCGGCTTTTATGATTCGTTGACAGCGAAATGCAATAGGGCTTTTGTGGGTGCACCTTTACTTTAAATAAACGACTATGTTAGCGCTTTCTACTTAAATCAGGTGTTAAATTTGTTGAAAAATTTGTTACGTATACGTTCCTTTTATTTAAATAATATCAATGCAACAACATATACTCGAGGAGAGTTTATTTGCATTGTAATGCTCCATATATGTATCTATACACTGAAACCTACAAACTTTATGGTCTGCTTATAAGTTATAGAGAACATTAAGCAATGGTGATCAAAAGAATTAGTGGAGCGATAGGTACGAGTATAAGTTTCTATAGCGAAGTCTGGGTGCTGATTTACATGGGGTCGAAGAATAAATTTATTGAGTTAGACTTAGTCCTCCTTTTTTTATGAATACACAAAATATCTATAAGATCATCATAATATCACCCTTTTAAATATTTACGCATAATTATTATTACCCAGACTTTATTATACATATAAAGCAACGTGGATGGCGAGTAAAGGTGGTCGAATAATATGCAACAAGTCTGCTTCTCCTTCTTGTGTCGACGGGAAATTAAGCTTCTCGAAGAAGCTAAATTTCCCATCTTTTTGAGGCCCATTGCAGGGCAAAGATCTCACTTTCCTCTTTCTATTTTACTCTGTCTTTCGATATTTGGACCAAATCATTTTAGTCCGGCTCGCCACGCCATCTCCTTCGGGGCCTTCTGCGTCGTCGCCGGGTTCTGTTGATCAGTCTGTTGACACTTTCGCCCAATTTTACTTTTTTTTTACAAACTTTTGTGCATCCCTAGATATTATTAAATATATATTTAAAAGACGTTTTCTACGGAGCTTGACGTTGAATTTACTTAAAACATGAATGGGGTAATGGTGCTGTGTGCATGAGAACGTAGGTACCACGACCCATTTCAGGAATCACTTATTCAAATTTCACCTTGTCTATGTAGTTACAGAAACGAAAGGCAATTTCTTAGTGCGTTAGCACGTTAAAGGCAGTTCAAGCTAGGATCCAAGGCTCCCAGTCAACAAGGAACCGAAGTACCAAAAAGAGTAATCTTAATAATCTTAAAAGCGCCCGTGAAGCTCCTTGCCCTGCCATACTTCCTTGCGGTCATCGGTAGCAAGTACTACAGGTTAACGCCAGTTCTCTTTAGCCATGGACAGCGGGTATGCTCGCAGTAGAGAAGTGTACTCCCTTGTCCACTGCGACCACATCTCGGTGCATATACCCCTCGGCTTTCAAAAAATATTCCCCAAGGCTGCACACCTCGCGGTTGTGGAGGACCTTCGCGTTTAAAAAGCCTCGACCCCCCACCCCCCGCACTTTCGCGGGATGTACAATCTCATCACCGATGATCGTGGGTGATGCATCCGGTTTGCGGTCAACAGTGTACGGACTCTCTTATCGAGGGCGTACATTTCGGTCTGAGTCCATTGCATTATTATAATAACCCAGAATAACCATTCATGTAAAATACTGGTATTCTGTTGCATCCGGTTAAGAATAGAATAAACTGGAAGCCGACCAAAAAATATTGAAAAAAGATTGGGGAGATGTTGTTACCCAGACATTATTGTTTAAGACGATGCAAATGACGAGTCATGGTGGTATAATACAAAGAAAATAATTTATAGCAGATAAATCAAATCAAAATTGAAAATATAAATAAAAATATAAGTAAAGGATGACCAAAGTGCTGGTCCTTCCAGAGACATATAAGGAAAGAGTGTAACTCTAAAACCTCACAGAAAACAAAAACAAAATATAGAAAAAAAACTTATCCAATTCATAAAGTTGTTAAAGAAAACAAAACCAATTCGAAATCTCTTTATTCAAACCATAATTTGATTACAGCTTAGGAGACCCGACATCACCAGTTTTCACCAGACGGAGGACCATGAGACCCTGACAGCCTCCATTCCTCGGCTTCTTCACGTAGATAGTATCGAACTTGTCCAACTTCCTTCCCAACTTAGCTTCGATAACCTTTATCTCCTCAGCTTGAAAAAAATGACGAGCGATAGCTAGGCATTGAAAGCTACCAAACAGCGACTCAACTTGGTACATTTTCGGGATTCTGAAGGTATCAGATGTCCCGATGTTAGTTACCGAGCCAAATAAAATCGCGTCGTAATTATCCTCGAAACTGTCCGCGGAAACGGTGTCACTAAAGTCGCGCAGGCTCTCGGAGAGACGATTCATTTCATCACGGAAGTTTCGAAGGTGGTCCATCACTTGAGTACCGTCCATCTTCGAAATATTCATCTGGCTGTCTCTGGATGTAACTCGTGGAAGACCTGTAAGATAATAAAAGCATTTTTGAATCGCTAGCTTCAAGAAGAGCACTTATAGCCACACCACTCCCGGTGTTCAGTCGCTTCCACGGGCAAGTGCCACATTAACGCACAGTGACATAATGTACAAGTTGTCTTTCTAACATTATGTAGTTCTATTTACTAACAATAATTGTATTTTCAATCTTTGGCCGAAGTTGCCTGATAATAAATGAACATTGTTGTTGTTTAATCTAATTTAACATTAAATTCAATCCAAAACGCGAGTTTATACGAAACAGTAGCACCCCTCAGTCACTTGTTTACAATTATAAGTTACATGGTGCCTGCTACTAAAAAATTCTAGATGGGAAATCCCAAAATCTTATATTTTGTCCTACCCAGGAATCGAGCCTAGGATCTCATGCTCTGCAGTCGCGCTTGCAACTTCTAGACCAACAAGGCAGTCACTATTCGCAAGTAAATAAATCAAATCGTAATTTGCTAGACGCCTACATTCGCTGTAGCCGACTGTGAGCATAACATCACGACTGCATTCTCCTAAAAAGTAGACAGGTGTGTTTTGTTGTTCACATGGGTACGTTTCGCCAGTGAACTTCCTAACAGAATAAAAAGTAAGCTCAAAACTAAAACCCAGAAAAACATGCAATAAAAAGTATGAATCAAGAAAATATTCTCACCTGAAACTATTATGTACAAACTATTCAATATTTATCTTCTATCTGTTAAATAAACAATTTACACGTATCTAACGTATAGTTCGTATTTTAATGTATTTAAAAAATATATTCATATTTTAAACTATCATTTTAATACATTACAATATCTGACTGCCTTGTTGGCATAGCTAAACAAAATAAGGTAATAAAATAGTTCTTACTTACTTTAAGAGCAGATTAGGCTGCTGGTGTGCGGTATCCGGGCTCGAAGGACCAAGACTCGGGTGGCGTAGCACGTCGGCGTTTTTGCTGGGGCGCGGCGACGGATTGGGGCGCGGTGGCGGCGCGGCGGCGACTTGGCAGTGGCTCGGCATGCGACACTCACGACGCAGCGGCGACAACCCTGGACACTACTCCAGCTGAAAACGCAAATAAATATATGGTCTCAGTATTTAGTATGAACATGACATCTATAAAAATCAATTGCCACATTTTTGGGGGAGCATCACTTGCTCGGTTATTTTATTTTTATCGTGTTCGTAATTTTTAGGACAAGGTATAACAAAAAAATATTTTTTTTGTTTTCACATTCATAAATTTCACCCGCGCGAAGCCGGGGCGGAGCGCTAGTATTATACAGAAATATATAAGTGACACAGTTTTTTTTTTTTATTATTGGGAATTTAAATTTAACCCTAAGTAACTCTAGTCCAGTAACAAGAGAGACTCGTCAAAAAACTTGATTGAAAAAAAAAAGTGACTGAGATTTAGAATCACATCTACGATTCCGTATTGAAAAATAAACAACAATCAACAGGTACACCAAAAATTAAAGGAAAACGCAAATTACATACGTTTTGTCCAAGTAGATAAGGATATTTGGAGATGAGAATCACGATCATGGAAGCTGTGTCACAATGACTAATTGCGATTGCAGCAAAGGGCGAGGCTCTTGTCCTGCAATGCGCAGGTCCGTCCTTTCCTCCCCTAGTAAGATATACATGCTGCATATTTATGTTTTGTTCAGGTACAGTCTGCCAAAGATATCGGGATATGTTTGCTAGGCGTCGCTAATTACGGGAGACTTTGTAAACGGATTTTTGTTTAGACTTATGAATATTTACTGAAAGTGTTTTGCGTTGGGGTGCTAAATAATAAGAGCCGCACGGGTCGATCGCCGTGCTTGCCGAGATTGGCCCGTGGATGGGTGACCATAATTACATACCGAGTTTCCTCCGTGCCTCGGAAAGCACGTTAAGCCGTTGGTCCCGGCTGTCATTTGTAGATCTTTGACAGTCGTTACAAGTAGTCAGAAGCCAAAAGTCTGACATCCAGTCTTACCAAGGGGTATCTTATTACCCAGCTACTGGGTTGTGGAGGTCAGATAGGCAGTCGCTTCATGTAAAATACTGGTACTCAGCTGCATCCGGTTAGACTGGAAGCCGACCCCAAGATAGTTTGGGAAAAGGCTAGGCAGATGATGATGATTTTGCGTTGGGGTGCATGTATAGTTAGAAAGATCCTAACTATGCATGTAAAATACAATCAAGATTATGATGATATGATAATATTTATGAAAACTTTATGCAACAGTATAAAAAAATACTGTACAAAGGCGGACTTAAGAGCGTTTATACAAACACATTATACATTTCATACAAACTTTCAAGTCGTTATTTTCCGAAATGACTGAACAGATTTTAATGAAACTTCCTACGCATAATAGGCAGTATACATAGGTCTAGAAAGTTACTAAAAAACATTTTCGAAAAATAATGTTAAAACTAAATTAGACCGATTTTTAATTATCTATAGAAACAGAAATTTGCAATTATCTTCATTTTTAAGACATTTCGAAAAAATTTTTTAGTAACTTTTTAGACCTATGTATACTGCTTATGCGTAGGAAGTTTAATTAAAATCTGTTCAGTCATTTCGGAAAATAACGACTTGCAAGTTTGTATGAAATGCCGTAAGGGTATAAACGCTCTTAATGCTTTGGGCATTTTTGAACTTAGAGTGATGCAGAGAGAAAATATGTTAGGTGCAGCAGCACCTAACACTAACACTTTTAACAGAAAATGTCAAGAAAACATTTACAAATAAATTGAATTATAATTCTTAATTTATTTATTAACGGGACCTAACTATATACAATAACAAACTAATAAATTAAATAACTAAAATAACAATAAACTATAAAAAGGCGTCAAAAAACTCCTCCTCAAAACTCTGTCTCTGGTAATGTGCCCAAGAGACTGGCAGCATTGCCACGTTGTATGTTGAATATATAAAATAAATTGAAACGATAAATTCATACATATAAACAAAATTAACAAAGTTAAAAGAAAGAAAAACTAACAGCAATCAAATTTTGAGACGAGTGTCTGCCAGCTCCCTTTTATATACTCGTAAAGAGACCACATTATGTACCGCAATCGAATAATAAACACGAACTAATTTTGATTCCTCCTCGCCTTATTAAAAGTTGCACGAGAGCTAGCTATGAGAATTACAAAACATTTGCAAAGCCGCAATTGCTAAAAGAAGACATTATTTACACCATAAAGTTATGAAGTCAAACGATAGGCTGTCCCATAATGACCTGCACTTATTAAATTAATTAAAGAAATATTGCTCAGCCGGTTGGGTACTCAAGTTTTGTTTCTATAGCAGTCCTGTATTTTAAAGACACCAATATCACGTACCTATGTTCTTTGATAGTATCGGACTTACCTACATAAACTGGTCTCCAAAAATAGTCCACTCAATTAAAACACACCGCACTAACTTATGTTTGTCACCAAATAACACTATTATACCATATCTTTATTTCTATAAAACTCATTTTTCTTTTATTTTCATTTTTGCACTACAAAAATAAGTATAGTAACTTTGGTACCGGCCAGACCGATTGATGCACACAAATCGACATTGTTTTAATTATATTAGTACTAAGTAATCTTTCAGTTGCTTCAGCGGATAGCTAACTGCAAAAGAATAAAAGATTTGCCAAGTTTTATGAGAGGACAAAAGTTGCGCCACCTAGTGGCACTAACAGGAAACATGACATCTCGCTTTAATTCCCCAAAAGGGTAGGCAAAAGTGCACCCACACATTCTGCTTATAGCAACTTACATAACTTGCAAAACTTATGAGCACTGTCGGAGTCTTGATCGGAACCTCACACACAGCCTATTTTTCCACTGCAGAATTCACGATAAATAAATTATTATATAGGAAAGATGCAGCCCACCATTCGCCAGCCTTTATTTCAATTTATTTGGAGTCGGCGAAGTATCTCTTCTTCTTCCTTGCTTCTCTAGTTAGATGTAGGTAAATTCAGAAATCATATTCTTTCTAACTATCATATCGTCTTTTATACAATCCATCCGTCTTTTCTTTGTAATTACTCTACTCGTATGTCCAATTGTCCATACACATTGACATTCAAAACTTTCCTTACGTCATTATCCTAACTCATGAGAAATACGCTGCCCATCATCTTGACTTCGTAAGAATTTTTGTCAGACATGGCATAGGGTTGCCATGCGAGCTAATTACGTAGCTCCTACACAATCATGTTTTTAGGTCTACATAGACTTGCATCATATAGCACACTGCGGAATATCGACCGCTAGGGACCTGCGCGATGCACGAGGTGGGTGGGGTTGCACCACCCTACCGTGCACCGCCCGGCGCCCGGGCGCCGCCGCACGCCGCAGTGCCGCACTGCGACTCCGACCTTCGAACTGAGCGTCACGATTTTGCAACCAGTCCTGACTTCCGTGAACAGCTAGGTGATTTAAGAAGGTAGGTGTCTCCGTTTAGTCTAGCATTCTTATTAGAGCTGAGGAAGTGTTTTACAGTAAAATTTTCAGTGGTTTGAGTTGAAATTAACTTCACGTTATTAGGCCCCGCACACCTCTGAACCTTGGTTCTTTGGTGGAAGTTTTAGTTTTACCCAATATCTTCTAGTAAGAACGAAGAAAAAATATGCTGAACTTATTATTGGATTTTTCAAAAGTCAGTAATTTTCCACCCACTCGCGATCCCGCCTCCACCAAACTTGGATAGGGGTGGGGGGGTTGTAGGGACACATTCGTTTTTATATTCGTCTAATGCTCTTCTTTCTTTCTGCTGCAGCTAGCAGCGTGTGCTCCCCCGCTTCGCCGCTACAGCTGCGTGTCGTGCGAAGCGGGGGGAGCTGCTCCTTCAATTCAAAGAAACTCTGGAAAATTGTAAGTAATAGTTGAAATTATCTTCATGTTGCTAGGTCCTGCACACCTCTGAACCTTGGTTCTTTGGTGGAAGTTTTTTGTTTTACATTATGTCTTCCAGTAAGAACGAAAAAAGAAATAGCTTAACATTTGAAGTCATTGTTGGATTTATCGAGAGTCGGTCATAACTCCATCACCTTCCCCCCCATCAGCCCCTCACCCCCTCCTGACCCCACTGCAAACGGGGGTTGCAGCGGGGAAGGGCTGGGGTGGAAGGGGTTCCTCCCCGACCCTTTTCTAAATGCAATTCATCTAATGCTTTTCTTTCTTTCTTCGGCAGCTAGCAGCGCATCCTCGCTTCCCCGCCGCTGCAGCGTGTCGTGCGGAGCGGGGGGAGTCGATCCTTCAAGTCACCGGAACTCGAGAAAATTTAATAAAAGAGTTACGCAGATCGAGGTACGTAATTGCCATTTACGTTGACGATCGACATCGCGCAGGCGTCGGGCCGACGGGTATGTACCGAGTACGGTAGAATATTGTTTGATAGGTTACACATGACAGTTTTCAAAGATTTCATATACCTATTTAGTTTCTTTTTAGCAGGGTATTGAGAGTTCTTGTCTGATAGACTGGCATGAGCAAGCGCTACTGCCAAGAATCCTTGAGTCCTTGGTCGATTCCTGGGTCAGGTAATGATATAGATTTTTTACATCCCGAAGACTGGGTGTGTGCCAAGTTGATGACATGGCAATAGACTCTCCCTTCATTACATGGTATTAAAACATAACTAGCAAAATGCTTGTGAGCTGTACTTCCACTTCAGCCTAACTCTCTGGAGAACACAGGTATGACAAAATATTCAAGAATTTCTTTTTGTTTTGCAGATGCTACCAGCAAAGATGCAGCTTCACTCCCGACCCGCTCCAAGCTATCTATTCCATAAGCTAAACAAACTTAGCTCGACACAATCAGTTTTCACAGATTATTTATTCCTAGAAAATAATTCATGAAAGCTGATTTCCTGGAAAGCGTTGCAAGAAAATATGTCGTCTCAGATGCTAGATTCATTAAATCGGGCTAAATGGCTAAACCCTAAATCTACTCATATGAGTTACTCCGAGATTTTGCCCCCGATTTAACGACTCAATTCCGGGGATATTATTTGTAGGTGTTCTTCCCCGGGGTTATTTCCTGGGTAAAAGCTCTTAACAGAAAACTATCCCCACTTGGCCTTAAGAATCGTTCTTGTTATGTGTAAAAGCAAATACCTGAACGTGTTTCCAGTTCATCTTTCTCAGAATCCCTCGTCGTATGTGACACGCGCTCGGGTAAAATAAAGACGACACTGACCGTAACACGCAGTATGTCTACAAATCTGCATACTGTGTGATATGGCCGAGTGATATGTAAAACTCATATCGCATTTTTAGACCCAAAATGAGATATAGGTTTTGTTTGACACACGGATTTAGATTTGATTATATATGAAAATATATAACTATCAAAGGCGCGGATCCAAGGGGAAGCGGTTCTGAGGACCCCCTCCCTCCAAAACCAACAAATGCTTTGTTTTGGACCTCTTGGTCATGTGACTTGAGACTTGGATGCGCGCCTGAACTTCTTAGGACCTATTTTACTTAAATAGGGATAAGGTATATGTGTACTCTTGTATCTTACTTGAATTATACAGTAAAATGTGACTATTTCGGTTACATGTGGTGAAATATCTCTGGTGTATCTTAGGAATACTCATATATTATAGGAATACTCATATATAATAGGAATACTCATGTGTTATAGGAATACTCATCTATTTAAATTTATGAGGTTATATAAGTTTGGTTAAATAAGGTTATTTAAGGCATCTCTGGTGTATTTTAAGAAATTAGAGTAAGTTAGTTTTAAGATAATAAACCCATAATATTTAAGGAATTACTGTTTTATTTTAAAAGTACCCTACGAAAGGCCATTAACAGGTTGGTTAACACTCGAAGAGGGGTGATAAATGTATACTGCGTCACGGGCGCAGAGGGTTGTTGGTAGCTCAGCGGCATTATGTGAGTCATGAGTCCGAATTCGAACCGAACTAAGGCAGACATGCTCCTTCATCTTCAGCCTATAATGTTCCCACTGCTGGGACACAGGCCTCCTCTCTATAAGAGGGAGTGGGCTGTAATCCACCACGCGGGCCGAGTCCGGTTTAATAGATGTCACTTGTCTTCGAATTTTTAGTTCTAGGACATGCCGGTTTCCTCACGATGTTTTCCTTCACCGTTTTTGAAGGCAGTGGTGATGAAATGAATTACAAAAAGTAATGCGCCTGACTGGGTTTGAACCCACGGTTTACTAATCGTAAAGGGGGCTGCCAACACTGGGCCACCGCTGGTCTCCACATGCTCCTTACTTTGTTCCAATCATTTCATTGCTATTGTTCCCAAATCGATTCGATGATGGTAAACCTCATCAGAAACTAGCAAGTCCTACTAAAAATCAAAAACATGGACAGCATTAATATGGTTTCCGCCATTTCCCGCCATGCCCCCCCTTCCTCTCACGTGTCTCCCAGCAGTGGAAACGTGACAGCACGATCTTGTTGTCTATTTACAGCAACCGAGCGAACGGTAATATTGACCAACGATTTTAACTAGTTCTGACACTAAAGACAGCCTCATGTCACTTTGGATTTCTTTGTCCATCTATTTTTGATCTCCTATAGTGTGTAAATGATCCTTTTCGAAGCTGAGAGCCACTTGATCTCCCCGTCATTCATAACGATTTTTTTTTGTTACGGAGCATTTCTTTTAAACTAGTTACGGATAGGATTTTTTTTAATTCAAGGTTTAATTCAAGGTTTAATTTGTCTTATCTTTACTTTTACACCTTGTATATAGTTTGACATAAGCTCCCGAAAAGCTTATTTTTCGGTAGCAAATGTCTTAGAGCTCTTAGAAATACGAAAGTCACCCATCGAGGTCCTTTATTTGTTGCAAGCGTAGAAAATCGGCATCCTTATTGTGTGCCCATCATAACAAATAACGACTGGCCGATTAACTGTATAAACAAGACAGGTTTTAGCAGTTGTTTGCACAACATTTAGAACTTTAAACCAGCGGTGAGGAAAGCTCTGAAAACATAACACTGGATGTCACTCACCATGACGACCTCAATATAAAACTAGTTACGCCGAAAGAACTAAAAAATATGATAAATAACTTATCCAAACAGAAATCGCCTGGATACGACCTTATCACTGGTGACATATCACTTATCGCTCTGCCACGAAAAGCCATAGTAAAACTTACAACCCTTATAAATGCAACATTCAGATTAAAACACGTGCCTGATATCTGGAAAGTTGCTGAAGTAGTTGGGAAACCAACCCAGGAAGTAACATCATACAGACCAATATCACTTTTACCAATCATTTCAAAATTATTTGTAAAACTACTCGTAAGACGCTTAAAACCTATAATAGAAGACAGAAAACTGATTCCAAATTACTAATTCGGCTTCAGAGAAAAACTCTCCACGATAGACCAAGTAGATAGAATTACCAACTTTATAGAAAAAACTCTAGAAGAAAAAAAAGTCTGTTCTACAGTGTTTCCAGATGTAGCACAGGCATTTGATAAGGTTTGGCATCATAAGGGTCTTATTTATAAGGTAAGGAAAATGCTGCCAAAACAATTTGCAGACATTTTAGAATCCTACCTAAAAGCATCTTCATGTCTGACTCCAAACGCCCTATCGTTTAGAGTCAGACATGAAGATGCTTATTCCGATCTCAAGCAAATAAAAGCTGGTGTACCACAAGGAAGTGTTCTTGGCCCAATCTTGTACCTATTGTACACCTGTGATATCCCAGAAATGGAAAACAACTTCATTGCAACCTTCGCAGATGACACAGCCATCATGGCTAAAGGTGTCACTCACAAAGAAGCCGTAGATAAACTACAAATTGCTGTCAACTCCATCACCAACTGGACAAAATAATGGCGAATTAAGTTAAATGAATCCAAATCGACTCATATAGACTTCACAAACCGAAGACCTAATTATACACCGGTATACATTAACGGTTGCGTAATACCTTACTAAAATACAGCCATATTTTGGCTGTATTTTCGTAATGGGTATGACGCTTGACGCAAAACTTCGCTGCAAGGCTCATGTTAAAAAGAAACGCCTGGAGTTAGATCTACGCTACAGGAATATGTACTGGCTACTTGGAAGACATTCATCATTTTCAGTGTACAACAAAGTACTTCTGTACAAACAAGTGCTTATGCCTGTATGGGGCATACGGTATACAGCTTTGGGGCTGTACAAAACGCACCAATATTGAAATAATTCAAAGATTTCAAAATAAGGTACTTCGGAGCATAGTAAACGCTCTCTGGTATATTAGAAACGAGGACATCCACCGGGACTTAGGAGTGGACCTTGTCGCTAAATTTATAAAAAATACGCCGAAGCTCATGAATAAAGACTTATATATGCACATAAACATGTGAATGTCGAGGCTATTCAGCTCCTTGACACCACGGACATAGTAAGGAGACTGTAAAGGACTAAGCCTTTTGAATTAGTTTAGTGATTGTTACGGAGTGCAGTGAGTGCTACCTTTAAAGAACACAAGAACTAAGTGTCTTTCCGTCATAATAGAGACAATAAGAAAAGTGCCAATGGACACATGCTTAAATTTTTGTTTTTTTTTTGGAAATTAATTTAAATTTAAATTACTTATTAGCCTCATGCTAGATTGTAATTGTTATGAGGTAACCATTCGGTTACAACATAATGAAAAAAAAATTGGAAAGCTCGGGTTAAACACCTCCGCCTCTCAGTTGTAATCCTACCCTTTTTTATCTTTATATTTGCTTGGGGTTTACCTGTAGACATGTGGTTGCAACAAAATAAATGGCTTACAGAAACGCGAGACCGTGACCAACGGAAGGAAATGGAGGAGGCCTTTACCCAAAAAGGGTCACTTCTCTATCTCAGCATTAAGAACATGCTGTGCGAGGGCAAATTAAGTTTATATACTGCCACTACAATTCTAGCTATTCGTGACGTAATACATATAGCCAGAAAGAAACGCAATCTGTAGAACTCATAACACAACTTAAATACGCATTCAGGTTTTTCCTAGTGCAGATACGTCTCCCACAAAGGATTTATCAGATGTAGTGTGCCTTCATATTATTAAGGTGCCTTTGTGGGAGAAAAATAAAAAGTTTATTTATTTATTATTTAGTATCCAAGAAGTAGACATAATTAAATTACACAATCGTCCTGAACCATATGTGGCTCATGTGAACGGTCCGTGTCTAGTCTAATCATCATCTGCCTAACCTCTTCCCAAACTATCTTGGGGTCGGCTTTCAGTCTAACCGGATGCAGCTGAGTACCAGTATTTTACATGAAGCGACTGCCTATCTGACCTCCCAGTAAGTAGGTCCGTATCTAGTCTATACCTAGATAAAAAAGTATGTGTACTTCGTATGGTGTTTATAGTTTTAGTAAGGTTCAATATAGCTGTTGTAAAATAATTGTCTTTGACACCTTTTTTAAAAAGAAATTGTTTTTTGAAATGAAAAAACTGTCACTGAAGAAAAATATAAGAAAGTCTACTACTAATTCTGTGATCCCTTTTATTTGTAATCGTTGCACCCAATAAAGTGATTCCCGACCCATTCTGCAATATCTGGCGACCGTGACAATGGATAAGGTAAAAGAGTCGAGGAAAATTATACATCAACGGTTTACAAAATGCGTGAGTAAAATTGAAATAATTCTATCTCAGAAAGATAAAAGCGCATTATTACCCGAGTATGAGAGGCTAGGCAAACTGTTCGACGAGCTCTCCATCGTTCAAAATAAAGTTTTAGATATGTGGTTGGACGATGACCAGAGAGATGAAAAGTTGTTAGAACAAGATATAGATGCCTCCGATTGTTATGAAGCTCGTTGGTATGAAATTAAATATAAAGTAAAAGAATTTTTAGATGAAGAGTCGCTATGTTCCAATAAAGGTACCGTTAAAGAGATTGATAAGACTAGCAATTCATCACAAAATATAACTAAACATCGTAACTTTAGACTACCCAAACTGCAGCTTCCATCATTCGATGGAGAAATAAAGAACTGGATTGGTTTTTGGTCTCAATTTAATAAAATTCATAAAGATAGCGACATTGACAATGATGATAAGTTCCAATATCTTCTACAATGTATGGATCAGGGTTCAATTGCGAGAGAATTAGTTATGAGTTTTCCACCAAACGGAGAAAATTATGAGAAGGTCGTAAAGCAATTAAAGGAACGATTTGCTAAAGACGAGCTTATTATTGAACACTATGTTCGTGAGTTATTACAGTTAGTGTTAGCTCAATCAAAGGGTGCAAAAACATCATTAAGAGCACTTTACGACAAACTCATGACGCAAATTCTGGCGCTAGATTCATTGGGTGTAACTCAGGAAAAGTATGCAGCATTTCTGTTTCCATTAGTAGAGTCGGCCTTACCCGAGGACGTATTAAAGGCTTGGAACAGATCGAACACTCATGTAGGCCAAGAAGGTAATACACTCACCAAGTTGCTTACTTTTGTTAAATTAGAGGTGGAGTCTGATGAGAAGATACGTATGGCACGTTCTGGATTCTTAGAAAAATATTCAGAAGCTGAGCCAACTGCAGCCTGTTTCACCACTTCTGACAGGAAGAATGAGAGAAACCAACCACAAAATAAAGAAAAATAATAGAAAACGGATAGAAAGTGCTTATGGTGTGACAAAACTTCACACGCTAGCTCAGAATGCCTTGTGGCCATAAAGAAAACGCTAGAGGAACGAAAAGACTTTGTAAGGAGTAAGAAGGCCTGTTTTATTTGCTTGACAATCGGTCATATGTGGAATCGGTGCAGAAGACACCCTAAATGTGTGATCTGTGGTAGAAGGCATTATCCCATAATGTGTGGTGGCCTGGCTAAAGACAAGGATACAATCACTCAACAAACTGCTGACAGCTCTAACCCACAAGAAACTGTACTGAACCAGTCATCTTCTTCAAAGACCGTTTTGTTGCAAACTTTAAAGATTAACCTTGTGCACGGCAGTAAGCAATTGACAGTACGAGCTCTACTCGACTCTGGTGCACAACGTTCGTTTGTAACAAGCGAGACAGTTAAAAAACTTAAGCTAGAGGCTATTGACGAAGTAGAGTTGAGTCACACGTTGTTCGGAGGAGCTGTCACCAAAAAGCAAAAACACAAACTATATGATTTCAGCGTCAAGAATTTATACAGCAGCTTCGTATTTAAGATACAAGCTTTAGAACAAGAAGTAATCTGTGGAAGTCTTCCGAAACTGAATAAGAGCGATACTATTGTTTCTCTATTGAAAAAGAAGGGTGTTGTGCTCTCTGATTGTATAGATGACAATGTTATTATTGATTTATTAATTGGTTCTGATGTTTTAGGGTTCATTCTCACCGGTCGATCTGTGCGAGTGGACGAAAACCTGTTGGCGTTAGAAACACGACTAGGTTGGACTGTGCAGGGTCCAGTGGTTGGTACTTTTTGTTCGATAAATAATGTAAGTACATTTCATACAAGTACATTTGACGTTCAGGATTTTTGGTCATTAGAGACAATGGGCATTAGAGATGATACTGAAATAAAATGCCAAAAGAAAGTAGAGTCAGAGGTTCTGAAATTTTTCAATAGTACGGTGAAAGTCGATGAGAATGGTAGGTATGAAGTCAGACTCCCGTGGAAAGATGCATCAAAATGTCTTGAAAGTAACTATGGTTTAGCATTTAAGAGGTTAATATCAACTACATCTAAATTAGAAAGCACAGGTATAATAGAAGAGTACGATAAAGTATTTAAGGAATGGTTAAATAGTGGCATCATCGAAATCGTACAAAATGATGACAACAAGCATGGTCATTATTTAGCTCACCACGCGGTAGTTAAGGCTGAGAGCCTAACCACCAAGATTAGACCAGTATTTGACGCGTCCGCGGTGGATAAAAATGGCCTGTCTTTAAATATGTGCAAATCAAAATCAAAATCAAAAGTCATTTATTCAAATTAGGCTGATAATCAGCACTTTTTGAACGTCAAAATTACAAGAGACAGTCCCCCAAAACGCCCGCCCTTCGCCACTTCCTAGCTGTGTGCTTGGAGAAGGGAACAAATTTAATAGAGCTAATACCAAAGATGATAATTAACTTCAGGAAAAATGCTATTGGCATTACATCCGATATTAAAAAAGCATTTCTACAAATATCGTTATGGCCTGAAGATCGTGAATATGTCAAGTTTTTGTGGTGGAATAATGTTAAAGACCAAAATAAAAAATTGATAACATACAGGCACCAGCGTGTTGTATTTGGAGTTACAACGAGCCCTTTCTTACTGGCAGCTACAATACTGAAACATTTAAAAAAGTACAATTCGGAGACTGCCGAGATGTTAAGAACGTCATACTATGTAGATAATTGTGTGACTAGTGTAAACAGTCTGGAGGATATGCATCGTTTTATACGTGAATCTAAAAGAATCATGCTTGAGGGCAACTTCGAACTTCGATGCTGGGTGACAGGTCCAGTCATTACGGATGAAAAGGTCGTCACCACTTCAGTATTAGGACTCAAATGGAACCCAAGCGCAAAGCGTCTTTGACCCAATTGGTTTTCTTTCACCGGTGACTATAGTGCCTAAAGTTATCATCCAAAAATGTTGGATACGTAACATTGGTTGGGATGAAACTTTACCTGAAGATTTAGTCAAAACATCAAAAGATTGGTTACAACAGATTCCGCACATGGAGGCATGCAGAGTTCCACGGCGCATTAGTAAATACTATTTACACAATAGTCACAATACCTAATAAATAATAATATACATGTTTTTTGTGATGCAAGTTTGGCTGCCTATGCATGTTGTATATTTTTACGGTCTGAGTTTAATAGCGAGGTCACAGTTCAGTTGTTGACAGCTAAGTCAAGAGTGAGTCCAAGTAAAGCTGTCACGATGCCAAGGCTGGAGCTACTAGCCGCTTTACTAGCTGCTAGAGTAGCCGCTGATATAAGACGGGACCTGAACTTAAACTGTCCGGTATTCTACTGGACCGATTCGTCTATAGTGCTAGCATGGCTTAATAGAAAGGTGAACTTGAATGTATTTGTAAATAATAGGATTCAGGAGATACTTAATAAATCAGTTTTGCACGAATGGCGTCATGTTCCAGGAGAGTGTAACCCTGCTGATTTGCCATCACGAGGCTGCAATGCAGGAATCCTTTTTAAAAGCAAATGGTGGGAAGGTCCCGAGTGGCTAAAGAAATCTGAATCAGAATGGCCTCATGTAGAAGTGACTCCGGATGAAAAAGAGGTTTTAAGAGAGGTGAAGAAGTCGTGTTTGTGTGTAGTGAACACAAAAGAGTTTTCTAAAACCCTCCTTTATTTTGGGAAATATTCGAAGATAGTAAGAATGGTCGGCTGGTGCTTAAGGTTTCGTAATAACTGTGGATTAAGTTTGAAGAAAGAATACAGAAGAGCAGGAAACTTATCAGCAGAGGAGTACACAGCAGCTGAAAATTATTTACTCGCTGTACTTCAAAGAGAATTTTTGTTGATTTTTCTAAAAACAATAAGAAGCTACAAACCTTTTTAAACGATAAAGGACTCGTTTGTGTTAAGACTCGTTTAACAATGAGCAACGACAGCGACGGTTTCATGTTACCTATATTACTGTCAAGTAATAATGTTATTGTTGAGAGAATTGTACAATATTTTCACGTAAAATACCTTCATGCGGGATCACAAACGTTAATTAGTAAACTTCGTGAAAGATATTGGATTATAAGCATTCGTCGTCTTGCTAAAAAGGTAGTGCGGCAATGTGTCGTTTGCAAGCGTCTCAGCAGCAAGAGTTGTACAGTACCCCCCGCGCCGTTACCCGCAGATAGAATACAATGTGGCAGTCCATTTGAGGCAACCCGTATAGACTTGGCTGGTCCACTGTATTTAAAGACAGGAGAAAAGTGCTGGATCGTTTTATTCACATGCGCTACATACCGTGCAGTCCATTTAGACTTGTGTTCTTCATTGTCTACAGAAGACTTTATGTTAACGTTCCGCAGGTTTGTGGCAAGACGAGGTTCCGTAAGGATAATATATACAGATAATGGAACGAATTTTCGCGGAGCAAGTTCAATACTTAAGAACATCAAGTGGAATGAAATAGCACAGGAGACATCAACGCAAAGGATTGAATGGCGCTTTATACCTCCGTCAGCGCCATGGTGGGGAGGATTCTGGGAAAGGATGGTACGGACGGTTAAAGAGATGCTAAGAAGGGTGCTTGGTAAGGCAGCACTTAAATATAATGAACTGTTGACTGTGTTGTGTGAAACCGAAGCGATGATTAATTCTCGGCCGCTAACCTATATAGCCGACACTAAAATTTAGCTCCGTTGACTCCTTCAATGTTTTTACATGTAGGAAAAGAAGGGAAAGATGTCCTAGATACGTGTCATATTGATGGTCAGCTCTTGACTGGGCGTTGGCGTTATATTAAAAGCCTATGTGGCGATCTGAAGCAGCGTTTTCGCAGCGAATACCTGGCTCTACTTACTCAGAAATCATATATGGGTGGACGGTCATAGGCGTGTAGCGTGGGTTAGAACCGCAAGAGGTGAATTAATCAGACCTCTACAGCGTCTCTTCCCATTAGAGGTTCGTCATAGGGATGTGCCAACCACTGAACCTGCACAGCAGCTGCCCACTAACATGCACGCCACTCGTTCCGGTCGGCTGGTGAAATTGCCCACTAGGTATTTATAAATTTAAAGGTTTTATTTCACTTTATTATTTCCGAATAGTATTTTAGTTTACGTAGATTTCTTCCGCTTTCTCGCGGGGCCGGAGGATGTTGTAAAATAATTGTCTTTGACACCTTTTTTAAAAAGAATTTGTTTTTTGAAATGAAAAAACTGTCACTGAAGAAAAATATAAGAAAGTCTGCTACTAATTCTGTGATCCCTTTTATTTGTAATCGTTGTACCCAATAAAGTGATTCCCGACCCATTCTGCAATAATAGCTATCACAGCTAAGCTCAGCTTTTCTTAAGGAGGATCTAGGAATAATGACAGACATAATATTCTTTGTAAAAAAAAATATGGGGCTGACAAAGCATTTCGTATTTACTCGTATAGCTCGGATGAAAATAGAAAAAAACAAACCTTTCATGTTGCTAGGTCTCACATCTAGGAAGGTTCGTTTTTTTCTATTTTCACCCGAGCAGAGCTTGGTGGCCCAAATGATATACGAGTAAATACGAAACGCTTTTGTCAGACTCATATGTTTTTTTGTTTTTTTTTTTTTACAAAGAATATTATTTCTGTCATTATTCCTAGATCCTGCTCTATCCTACTCTTGGGCAAAAGCCTCCCTCCAGTCCTTGCATTTGACGCCAACCCACGCGTCTTCCTTCCAGTTCTGAAATAACCAGACCCGTTCGTACCGCCATCTCCTTCGTAGCCTGCCGCGACCCCGCCTCAATGTGTCAAGGAAAAAAAAAAAATATTTAAAAAGTATAACAAAAGTGTGTACATTTAGGCAAAGTAGTATTATTTCTCTTACAAGGGTATAATAAAATTAATACTTATAAGTAAACTATAACTAAAACATATTCAGAAGTTGCAAGTAATAATATGTAGTTCAATTCAGATGTTTGGTAGCGACCTGCCCGAACTAGGTTTATTTAAACCTGTGTTTCAGGCCATCACTTTACATAGCACAATTTAATTAGGACATTAAAATTATAAAATAAAATTAATCTATTAACAACTATAAGTATAATCAAATTGGTACAAAAGAAAAACACTAAAACTAGCTAATTAACTAAATACATATGTACAAATAGATACGAGAGGATAACATAATTCTACTACAACTTCTAGAAGTTTTTCTGTGTCAATATAATTAAGTATCGCTAAATAATCCGACATTACAGAACCACATTTTTTTTTTAACTTAAACTATAGAAGTTTAGTATCTTGTTAAGTCTATTATAAAGAAAAGGTCCTAGAAACATAAAATCGATTCGCAAAAGCATGTCTTGTTTGAGGTTTTATGCAAACCAGGTCCTTCCTTCTCCTATCAGAAGGAACTGGGTCATAGGGAAGTGTAGAGTGCTGGTGTAGTATTATGTGCAGAATAAATAATTGCCGTACTGTAAGTACATTACATGCTTTGTAGAGCAGGTGTGTAGGGAATCTAAAAGGAATAAAAAGTTTCCTGCATGTTTGGCACACAGATTGTCCATGCGGCAGACATGTTCTGCCCAGTCTCCATTTAAGTAACAAGGACGATAAATTCAAAGAAAACAAAGGACTAATATTTACATTTTTATTTTATCTTAAACTATTATACTCGTATGTGTTTTATTTACAGTATATACACCAGAGATACAACTGAAAAGTTAAACTTACTTATATAATAATTGTGATGAGTCGACTTATGCATACCTACGTACATTAAAAAGGGTTGACGTGCACCCAAGTCTCGGGTCACTATGGACCAAGAACTCCAAAACGAAGCATTGGTTTGTTTTGGAGGGGGGCCTCCAAACTAGCCTCCCCTTGGGCCCACGCCTGTGATAATTACGTATCTACTTGCATATAGGTACAAGTAAATAGATAACTATCAACATTATATAACTATAATAACTTACTATCACGTTTTTATCATCATCACACCGTTTTCCCAATTAATTTGGGGTCTGTTCAGTGTTCTGTCATATCCGGTAAAAATTTCATGTCCGTGTGAATATCTCATTTAGAAAATGAGATATGTTTTTGTTTGCATATGAATGCATACTGATCACAACAGTAATTGTTGCAATCAGCGTCGTTTTTACCCGAGCGCGTCGTGAAATACGACGAGGGATTCAGAGAAAGATGAACCGCAAACCCGGTCAGGTATTTGCTTTTAAACGTTACAAGAACGATTCCTAAATCAAGTGGGGTAATAGTAACTTGTCTGAAATTTTCCAAATGGAAAACGACTACAAGTAAACCCCAGCATTTGTCACACCAAATCGGGGAATGAGCCCGAAGTGATGAAATGAGAGAGTTCACTTCAATATTCAATGGCGTATCGACAGTGGAAAAATGGCGTAACGAAAAGGACATTGAGCTGCTACTTGATATTTAACTTTTAGCAGAAAAGCCGAAAGTTACAAATCCATTACATAATCAAGTCCCTTGCGGTACTTCATGTTTCCACTGTCGACATTTCTCACAAGCTAGTACATTGGACTTCAGGAACCAGCTTTCACAGATTACTTATTTTGCTTCAAAATAAATAATCTGTGAAAGCTGGCCCTGATCGCGTTACGTTAGCTTTAGCCTATCCGCTGGAGATCTTGAGACAATCACGGGAAAGAAGCTGCATCTTCACAGCTTGAAGGCTTAGGTCAACGACGACCAGGCACCTGTAAATAAAAACATTACTTTAGAAGATTGAAAAGAAGTTCAATAAAAGTGGAGGGAAAAAAAGGGCCTTCCATGACTTGACTGTGAATGTTCTTATGATAAACAGGGAAAAGTATCGGGAAGAATACATCATCTGCCTAGCCTTTTCCCAAACTATCTTGGGGTCGGCTTCCTGTGTAAGCGAATGCAGCTGAGTACCAGTATTTTACATGACTGCCTATCTATCCTCCACAACCCAGTAACTGGGTAATACGATACCCCTTGGTAAGACTAGATGACAGACTTTTGGCTTCTGACTACTCGTAACGACTGTCAAAGATCTACAAATGACAGCCGGGACCAACGGCTTGAGGAAACTAGGTATGTAATTATGGTCACCCATCCACGGACCAACCTCGGCAAGCACGGCTTAACCTTAAGTAACGGGTTGAATACAACGCTACATAAGAACTTCTTAACGCTGAAGAGATATATCCACTAGAGTAGCATAACACCTGACTACTCTACCGTCAGTCAAATAGCCCACTCGATAAAACACTCGTTCGATGCACGAGCGATTTTCGAATCGCAGATAGAACTGTCCTATTTCAAATGGTAGAGCTTTGCGACTTATACAAAAATTATCACCCTAATTGCGGAGGATGGGGAACTTTCCACCCTGTCGTAGTCCTGTGACCCTACTCCTCATACCTCTAAGTCAGCTGGTAGGATAGAAAAAAGTTCTCACCCAAGAGTGTCCATAAAACAAACACTTTTAAGTTAGATACAAAATAAAATATACAAAACATAATGAGAAACTGCGATCACTAAACTGCTTGCGAAATATAATGGCAAATAGATAATCCATACTAATATTATAAATGCGAAAGTTACTCTGTTTGTTTGTTTGTATGTTTATTTGTTACCTTTTCACGACTAAACGGCTGATCGGATCTTAATGAAATTTGGCAAGAAGATAGATTTTAACCTGGGGAAGGACATAGGCTATATATCATAGCGCTACGACCAATAGGAGCGGAGTAGCAATGAAAAATGTTGCGAAAACGGGGAAAATGTGACGCAGACGAAGTTGCGCGGGACAGCTAATAACGAAATATAATGGGAAATAGATAATAACTACTAGGCTTATATTAGGTATTTGTTTAAGAAATCAAAATATTTATGTAAATAATTGAGTGGGTTGCCTGAGATACAGGTTTATTCCTAGTTCAGGTAGAATTTTAATATTATAAACCTATATATATTTTAATGCCCTAATTTTGTACATATTTCATGAATCAATTATTTCAGGAGCTCGTGGCTAAATAATAACAGCCGCCCAGGTCGATCTTTAAGGTTAAGCCGTGCTTGCCGAGGTTGTTCTGTGGATGGGTGACCATAATTACATATCGAGTTTCCTTCGTGCCTCGGAAAGCACGTTAAGCCGTTGGTCCCGGCTGTCATTTGTAGATCTTTGACAGTCGTTACGAGTAGTCAGAAGCTAAAAGTCTGACATCCAGTCTTACCAAGGGCTATCGTATTACCCCGTTACTGGGTTGTGGAGGTCAGATAGGCAGTCGCTTCATGTAAAATACTGGTACTCAGCTGCATCCGGTTAGACTGGAAGCCGACCCCAAGATAGTTAGGGAAAAGGATAGGCAGATGATGATGAATCAATTATTTCAACAATAAACTTTCTAAATATTCAATAGTACAGTCAGCCAGCGTCTATGTCACAATTTTACATTGACACCGCCCTTGTCTTTGTTTCGAAGCGGCAAGGACGCAATCACTCGCGATAGGCGAACAGATTCTAAGTCTTAATTATATGTAAAATAAAAAAAATAAAACAGATGCATGTATAATAAAAAATAATTGGATAAAATTAAATAATAAATAAGCACATACCTCAGAGGTGGTCCGCCTCCAAGTGACGACTCAAAGGAGATCTCCACGAAATGGCTGACTCACAGCGCACTGGAATCACGGAAAAATACAAATATAAATACTTAGTTAAATATTCGTTTTGACAACAAAAAGAAATCGGAGTTGATAGAATTATTCCATTTTCTAAAGTATCGATAAGCTAGAGTCGTCAGGCATTGGCTGCCAGAAGACGGGCGTCGCCGCCGAGGGAGGCCTAGAAAACGCAAGCGTTTGTGAGAGATTGACCGAAGAAAACCGCACGGAGAAAATAGTGGAAGGCTATATGAGTGGCTTTTGCCCAGCAGTGGGATAAAACGAACCAAGGAAAAAATATGCAAAAAGGGAATCACGGCGCTTCAATTCGTCACTAAATATAGGCTGGGAAAATATGAAATATAATTAATAACGTAGTACTTAATTTAGTAGTTAGTTGGCAATAGACTCGCCCCCTCTTAGATATAACTGGCAAAATGTGGGTGCCAACAATAGGTAAACCACTGCCTAAACCATTCGGGTAGATAGTCGCTATGATACTTAGTTCATCTTCAACACTAAATGAGTGATAATATTAAATTAACAAGCACTTCCTAGCTCTTACCTTAATAGATAAATAAAAAATAAGCCGAAAGTCAAAATCGTGGCACCCCGGACCAAGGTTGAGCACGCACTGAATGCACTTCAGACGCCAACGCCTATACCCTGCGCCGCACGGAAACAATCAATAATTCCGTCTGGCTCTATTGGGACCGTCGCACACTAAGCAACTGTCACGGTTGTTGCCCACAGTTCGAAAACCTGCTGCTACCACAAACAATTGTTTTTGTTTTAATAATAATAAAAGAAAACAAAATGTTTGTGGCACGTTTATTTACTACACTTTCCTCATTCCTCCGCTCACATGCCCATAAATAATGTTCCCATCTGTGTTCGAAACCATGTAAGTCAAGGCCATTACCACCTGGCCACCAGTCTCCGAAAATTCAGAGTGAGATAAAAAATGGTACCGTCAAAAATCGTCCATGCTAACGAGGGCTAATAGTGGCGACGAATGATGGCCGCCTTTCCGTCTAGCTAGACTCGTCACTCAGTACGCGACAACGCTTAGCAATATGCTGATGTACCTACGAGCTTACGACTAGATACATTTATGATTCGTATCACCGCTTAATCTTCTGTTAATGTTAACAGTATGAGTAGAAGGATTTGTTCTTACCAAGGATTATCGTGTGACCAAATAACTGTGAATAACTGTGTTATCGAGGTTAGATAGGTAGTCGATTCGTGCAAAATACTGGTATTCAGCCGCATCCGATTAGCCTAGAAGCTGACCGCTATACAGATGTGGTATTCTAATAAACGTAGCGTGAGCTTTAAGGTTACGTGTCGAGCAGTCTACACTTAACTCGGGCAGCGGAAGCACGTACCCTTAAAGTCATTCATCTACTTACTGAAAATTAGGTCAATCAAAATCAAAATCAAAATATTTTTATTTTACATAGGCCTACAGGGGCACTTATAAAACGTCGGCAAAAAGGTGCTCGGTTCGGGTTGGTCGTTTCCTATGGAGAAGAACCGGCAAGAAACTCCATGGTTACTCTTTTAAAATCATTTGGTTTTACAATATTTCTGTTACAGCATTAGTACAAAAGTATGGGAGGACATCGTAGGCCTGACAATAAGTCGTTGCTTACTACGAAACGTAGAACGAAATAAAAAGTTACCAAGGATCTAGGAATCTATAAGGCCTACAATGTCCACACATTTACAAACAATCGGTAAATAAGAAAAAGAGTCTATACAACAACAAAAAATAAATAGAAAATATCACAAAATGACTAGATCAAATAAGTGACACAAATGTTGTCATCCGTGCTGTAACTATTCTAAACAAAAGGTGTAATGATTTAAAAACTATTGTAAAACATCTGATTAAAAAGAAAGGAAAAAAAAAATAAGATTGAGAATAGTTAGAGACATCCACACATTTGTGCCGTTTATGAGCTACCAGGGAAGCCGCATGTGCGAAGGGGCTAAAGCCAAACTTCTCTATCTTCAACGTAGTCCTTAATTTTGTAATATGCTTTTTTAATTAGGACACGTTTAATATAATTTTTAAACTTTCCATCGGTCAGTTCTGTAACTGACTTCGGCAACTTATTATAAAAGCGTATACTGTTTATAAGAAAAGACTTGCTAGTTTTGGTTAATCTGAATTTGGGTATTACAATTTCGTGTTTACTGCGTGTATTTATATTAT
The DNA here is from genome assembly GCA_949152445.1 of Cerastis rubricosa. Classification (NCBI taxonomy): domain Eukaryota; kingdom Metazoa; phylum Arthropoda; class Insecta; order Lepidoptera; family Noctuidae; genus Cerastis; species Cerastis rubricosa. The sequence continues at coordinate 12,428,083 of OX424547.1, forward strand.
GGAAGTCGCTTCTAATTTTGAAAAGTCCTCGGTTTTTGCGGACATATAAAATACATTCTAAAATATAAAGTGAAGGCAGAGTCAGTATATCGATTTCTTTAAATTTTTCTCTGAGGGATTCACGAGGACCCATTTTGTAGATAGCGCGGACTGCCCTCTTTTGCAGTATGAAAATTGAATCAACGTCTGCTGCCGATCCCCACAGCAGAATGCCATAGGACATAATACTATGGAAATAAGCGTAGTATACTAACCTAGCTGTGGCTATATCAGTTAACTGCCTTATTTTTCTGATTGCATAGGCAGCTGAGCTTAACCTTCCTGAAAGAGTTCTAATGTGCTCGCCCCACTGCAGTTTTGAATCGATAGTAATCCCCAAGAATACAGTTGCCGCTATAACATCAAGCTTCTTGCCGTCAAGATTTAAATTTAGGTCACGTTGTGGTACATTTGGTAAAGAAAACTTAAGGCATTTTGTTTTATTCGTATTCAATAAAAGATTGTTGGCTGCGAACCATTTCGAGAGAATAGTTAGGCTTTCGTTAACATGTAAGACGTCCGTATCTTTTCTATCAATTTTAAAGATTAGCGAAGTGTCATCAGCAAATAGAATTATATCCGAAAATTTGGCCATCATATAAGGGAGATCATTAATATAAACAAGAAACAGGAAAGGACCGAGAATTGAACCTTGGGGCACGCCCATCTTGACTATAGACCCGCAGGACGTCGCCCCATTTACTTTTTGCAGCCTGTTTTATAAATAAGAGAGAACAAGATCAGCAGCTTGTCCACGAATTCCGTAGTGGTGTAATTTACAGATCAGTGTTTTGTGGTCGACGCAGTCGAACGCTTTTGAAAGATCACAGAAGATGCCAATAGCATTCTGGGACTTCTCCCAGGACTCCAAAATGTGACTGATGAGTTTTACTCCCGCGTCCGTTGTCGACCTACCCTTCGTGAAGCCAAACTGCTGGCTATGCAGTATCTTATTAGAGTTGAAGTGAGACAACAACTGGTCCAGCATGATTTTTTCATAGATTTTACTCAGTGCTGGAAGCACAGATATAGGCCTATAATTAGAGGGATCACTCTTACAACCTGATTTGAAAATTGGTACTACTTTACTATGTTTCATCAAGTCGGGAAACTTGCCGCTGTCCAAACATTGGTTGAATATGCCTGTTAAGACAGGAACAATCGTATCAATAATATCTCCAAGAACCTTGACGGATATCCCCCATAAGTCTTCAGTATTTTTTATATTGAGACTTTTGAATGCGTTTTTAATTGTAGCAATACATACTGGTTTAAATTTAAAGTTTGGTATGTTCTTTGTAAAGTTCTCTTTAAGAAGAGCTTCAGCAAATTTAGCTGAAGAGGGGAGAGATTTCGTAACCTCTAACGGAATGTTGGTAAAGAAGTTGTCTAGAGTCTCAGCGACTTCTAGCTTATCACAAATTGTTTTATTATCTATTTTCAAAGACAATTCAGTCTTATCTCGTTGTCGGTGGTTTTATTCTAAACCCTAACTAGTGTAACACTAAAGTTGGGAAAAGGCTAGGCAGATGATGCGCAGATACGCTTTATTACATGATCACATTGATTTAGTTTGGTAAATAACTCCTCAAACAGAAAATTAAATCTATTGGCCTGGACCTTAACCCCTCAAAATGCGAAATTTACCTCTCTGACGTGACTGACAGACAATCGACTATACATAAATTTAATGCAATAGCCCCACACATCTAAATTTTAGAAAAAAGTTCCATGCAACTCCTAGATTCTCTCTTATCTATTTCTGTTTTAGAAGAAAGTTTTTCATCTTTCATCGACGACAAAATCAAACATTTTATTGAATTTCGCATAGACTATCCAAAATTAATTTACATTCGGCTTTCACCCTTATCAGATATTGTTGCTTTGGTCCATATTTTATGTATTTTCTCCGTTCTTCTTCTCTTTGGACGAAACCAGAACTTTTGGACAAAATTGACCAAATTCTACGCAACACATTAACATCCATTCTTAATGTGGCCTTGGACGACCCAGCGTGGCTGCAAGCCGGGTGGCTTACCAATTCGTTTTGGTGGCCTCGGCGTCCGCAAAATTATCTAGTACTAGCTGCCCGGACAGACTTCGTTCTGTCAAAAGTTAAAGCAATGCACTTTTCCTACCTACCTACCCTACCCAACCCTACCTACCCTACCCTACCCAACCCTACCTACCCTACCCTACCCAACCCTACCTACCCTACCCTACCCAACCCTACCTACCTACTACCTACCTACCCTACCCTACCCTACCCAACCCAACCCTACCCAACCCTACCCTACCTACCCTACCCTACCTACCTACTACCTACTACCTACCTACCTACCCTACCGTACCATACCCTACCTACCTACTACCTACTACCTACCTACCTACCCTACCGTACCTACCTACCCTACTTTACCCTACCTACCTACCCTACTCTACCCTACTCTACCCTACTCTACCCTACTCTACCCTACCCTACCCTACTCTACCCTACCCTACCCTACCCTACCCTACCCAACCCAACCCTACCCTACCCAACCCTACCCTATCCTACCCAACCCTGCCTACCCTACCCTACCTACCTACTACCTACCTACCCTACCCTACCCTACCCTGCCCAACCCAACCCTACCCAACCCAACCCTACCCTACCTACCCTACCCTACCTACCTACCTACAACCTACTACCTACCTAAAAAAAAAAAAAAAAAAAAAAAAAAAAAAAAAAGTATCCTATGTCCTTCTCCTGGCTCTAAACTACCTCCCTGCCAATTTTCACCCAAATCGGTTCAGCCGTTCTTGAGTTATAAGCGAAGTAACTAAAACGACTTTCTTTTATATATATAGATAAGCTTACCGGCGTTTCTGTCTTCTGTCCACAGCACTCAAAAGCTAACCAGGAAGATTTTAACTCTCTCCCTGGTTGATTCGGAAGTGCCGTGCTTGACGGACGCAGAGGACGCCTGGAAAGTGGCTTGCCCCGATACGGATCAGACAGTGCTATGGCGACGGCTAGAGACAGTGGGATGAGCCGCTCTAAAGGTTGGTACGGAATAACCTTATTAATACGTCTACCAATACTGCTGAGCGTGCCCGACTGCTGGCTGTGGGTGAGTGGGAGTCGGGTCTCTCGCTTCAGGCACTACCGTCACCTAACATAGGCACTATGCTAGGTGACACAACATTCCGGCTCGCTACATGTCTGCGATTGGACGCTCCTAGCGGGGTTTAACATCGCTGTCGATGTGGTGAAGCAGTCGACGGCCTCGGACACCATGGCCTTTCCTGCAGTAAGAGTGCAGGTCGGACAGCGCGGCACGCTAGCATTAATGATCTCATTCGTCGTGCTCTTGCCACCGCCAGGGTGCCAGCTTTCTTAGAACCCAATGGCTTGGCACGTGTCGATGGGAAGAGACCAGATGGTATGAACATAATGCCATGGAAGTTGGGTAGGCCTTTGGTGTGGGATGCGACTTGCGTCGACACCCTTGCACCATCTCATCTTCCTAGCACGGTGAGCTGTGCTGGGGCGGCTGCTGCAAGTGCTGAAAACCTTAAACGGCGCAAATACAACAATTTAATTGGTAATTATGTATTTGAGCCGTTTGGGGTTGAAACACTAAAGGGCCATGGGGCCCGAGTGACCTTTTGTTTCGGGATATCGCCAATAGGTTGGTCGACGCTTCACTTGACCAGAGGACTGGCCTCTTTTTTGGTCAAAGAATTAGCATTCAACGTGAACGGTGCCATCCAACTTGGCAATGCGGCCAGCCTTCTGGGCACTTTTCCTGTGACAGCGAGGTTGACGAATTTTTTGACGCCCTTTTATTTTGATACTTGTACATATTTTTATTTTATATTTATTTGTAGTTTGTAAATAATATGCAAAGGTAATATAATAAAAAAAATAACTTTCGAATTCGTTTGGTGTCTGAACAAGTTATAATTGTGACAGAATATTGACTCAGTTACTTGTAAAACTAAACAGCATAAACGACGTGTAATGTTCCCACAGCTGGGACACAGGCCTCCTCTCCATGAGTAGCACAGCCGTGGAATGCATGGTGGATGTCATACGTCGATATGTTCGTTGTAATTTGGACTCGTGTATCCTCGCGATGTTTTCCTCCACCGTTTTGAGATCAATGGTGACGTAATACATTGTGCAAAGTAAAGAGCATGTCTGCCGGACATCAGTTCACAGGACCTTTCAACTACTGATTTACTGATACTCCAACTACGCCTACACTGCATTACTCCCAAGTATTAACTAGTGCTCGCAATATTCAGTTACGAACCTCCGAGCGATGCTTATCCCATTCATTGGTCATTCGAGGGGCAAACTATCTTGGGGTCGGCTTCCAGTCTAACCGGATGCAGCTGAGTATTAGTATTTTACATGAAGCGGCTGCCTATCTGACCTCCACAAACCAGTAATTGGGTAATACGATACCCCTTGGTAAGACTGAATGTCAGACTTTTGGCTTCTGACTATTCGTAACTACTGTCAAAGATCTATAAATGACAGCCGGGACCAACGGCTTAACGTGCTTTCCGAGGCACGGAGGAAACCCGGTGAGTAATTATGGTCACCGATCCACGAAACAACCTCGGCAAGCACGGCTTAACCTTAAAGATCGACCCGTGCAGCTGCTATTATTTAGCCAGGAGCTATTTGGTCATTCGAGGGGTTTCAAATAAAACAAAGTACTATGACATATTTATTGTTTATTTTCTTACTAGTAATTGTTGTCTTTTGAACATTTTTGAAGGTATGTTCTGTAAAAACAATTGTTGCCTAACCTAATCTTATTACTAGTTATTGTAATTCCTTGAGATACACCAGAGATACTTGATGTAACGTTTTTGATGACATTAGCTTCTCATCAATTTAAGAACACTAGCCTCATTTTACTTATAACTACTTAGAATTACTAAGATACACCAGAGATATTTAATCGCAGGTAACCAGATTTCACCAACAAGAGCTTAATACATTCTTGTTGAACACGTATTTCAAGCGAATTTAATAAACATAGGTACTAAGAAGTTCAGGCGCGTATCCAAGTCTCAAGTCACAAGGACCAAGAGCTCCAAAACCAAGCATTTGTCAGTTTTGGAGGGAGGGGGTCCTCAGAACCCCTCCCTTTGATCTGCGCCTTTGATAGTTATCTATTTTCATAGACACACTTGTCAAATCCGGTCACATTTTCATTTTCCGGGTGCTTATCTTATTAATCAAAGCTGATACTGATTTATTAATCGCAAGATAAGTTTTTGTGCAAATAAATGCATTTTGATCACACTGCAATATCACACTGTATGCTAATGCGAAGTCATATAGTGTGTCACGATCAGTATCGTCTTTACCCGAGCGCGTCATAACATACGACGAGGGATTCTGAGAAAGATGAACAGCAAACACGTTCAGGTGTTCGCTTAAAACGCTACAAGAACGATTCCTAAGGCCAAGTGGGGCAGTTATCTGTTAAGAGCTTTTACCCAGAAAATGATCCCGGGGAAGAACACCTACAAATAATAACCCCAGAATTGTCTGAACTGAGACATCAAATCGTGGGCTAAATCACAGAGTAACTCATATGAGTTATTGTTTTTAGGCCATTTAGCCCGATTTAATGAATATCGCATCTGAGAGACTCTTAACATATTAGAAGACATATTTCCTTGCAAGAACGCTTTCCAGGAAATCAGCTTTCACAGATTACTTATTTTCTGGAAATAAATAATCTGTGAAAGCTGATTGTGACGAGCTAAGTTAGTTTTGCCTGTTAACCGGAGAGGTTGACACCCACCCGTCGGGAGTGAAACGCCATCATCACGGGTACCTGAAAAAGAAAATAAAATAACTTGACATACCATAACATCACGCTTATTTCCCAGAAAGGTAAGGCAGAGGTGTAAGTGTAGTTCACTCACATTTGGCCAATTAAGTCCCATGTAATAGGACGCTAACCTGTATCCATTAGCCGGAACATACTCTAACTCCGGGCTGCTACTAAGAAATTACTCATGGAAAAACCTAATAAAAAAAAATTAGAACCAGGGAATCGAACCCAGAACCAAAATTATTACAAAATGTGACAAAAGACCCTTTTGAAAACTGCAACCAGAGTGTACTATTTTCTCATCAGCTACTTACCGGATGAAACCCTAAAATAGAAGTTCAAAGTAGTCCTTTAGGATCCTTTCACAAATTAGTGTTGGGTACATACACGATATGAACATGCCTATGGGGAATGCTGCCGGTAACTGTGATAACTCTCATGCCGAACAATATTACACCGTATCCAGCATAAACCCGTGGGCGTGGGGCCTGCTTGATGTCGATCGTGAAAGAAAGCGGTGCTTAACTCGTTCTGCAAAAAAAAGTAGGTACTTACAATTTTCAGGAGTTTCGGTGACTTGAAAGAGCAGCTCTCCCCGCTCCGCACGACACGCAGCAGCGGCGGCGAAGCGAGGATGCGCTGCTAGCTGCCGAAGAAAGAAAGAAATGCATTAGAAGAGTTGAAACTCAGAGAAGTAACGGGGTGTTTATAACTTCAAACTATCAAAAAAACGTAACTTTATCCCTAATTATTACTTATTAGAAGGGATGAGCTAGAACAAAAACTTCCACCAAAGAACAAAGGTTCAGAGGTGTGCGGGGCCTAATATATTCCAAGTAAAACTAAACTTTAACCAATTACTTATTTACTGAAAAACACTTTCTCAGCTCTAATAAGAAGAATAAACTAAAGGAAAACACCTACCTTCTTAAATCACCAAGCTGTTCGCTGAAGTCAGGACTTTTTGTAAATCGTGTCGCTCAGTTCGGAGGTCGGAATCGCAGTGCGGCACTGCGACGTGCGGCGCCGGGCGGTGCACGGTGGGGCGGTGCAACCCCTACCGACCTCATGCAGCGCGCAGGTCACTACTACCGGTCGAAACTCCGCAGTGTGCTATATAGTGTAAGTCTATGTAGACTTTCAGAAAACATGCATAATAGTAGGCACTAGGTACAGTTATACCAGCGTGTATGAGAGAGTGAGAGATGAAGCTCTATAGTCTTTTCACTGTGTATGTTACAGCCCTGTCAAAATCTCCGCAACCTTTATTCCCTTTGCTATAAGGTTGATGTTTTCAGGCGTAAAATAAGTGTGAATCGACTGTAATATTCCTCCCGCTCCATATTAACAGTCGGTAAAACAGAGGTGTAAAGTTTCTCGATACTCTTTAGAAAAGGGAGGATCCTCCGACCAGACAGGTGTTAGATCTGGTGGGCAACTGCCCAACTTGTCTGTATGGTGTCGGACATAAAGAATAGCACTATCCCATATCTTCCCGTGGGTGTCGTAAGAGGCGACTGGGGGACTTGCCAGGGAATGGGCAGCAGCGTTCTCTGTGCTTTTTTTTTATAACAACCGTTCTGCGATTGCCAACCCGCCTGCCAAGCGTGGCAATTATGGCAAAACCCCCCTTATGTCAATGTAGCGACACTTGGGGGAGGCCTATGTCCAGCAGTGGACGTCTTACGGCTGAAATGATGATGAATGATGAAAACAGAGGTATTGGCACTTCTCACCCCATCTTGCGAACACGACTGCAGTCTACACCAATTTGAACACCGTGCGAAGATCGTAAATAGTTCCTCAGTAAGACATTCGAGGGCAGCACTTATGACATACTTCACGTAACTACCGATGTCATCTATTGGTTGAGTGGGGCTAAAATTGTCGTTAATTTCGTTGCCGAATAATTAAAACCAGCTGTCAGTGTATCTGCTCATAGGGAGTATAAATATTTTGTCTTGTGGATAAAGCCAAAGGATAAACTCCCCTTTACTTTAAAATACTTATGTCCTTCTCGCACAATGTGACATTATGCTATGTTCCTTAATCATGGTGACATAAATGAAGATAAGTCTGACTTTAATTTTCAAAGTCAAAGTTAAAAAGTTTATTGCATTCTACGTTTACAATTGGTTTTATTTTATGTTAGTACTTATGACACATCAGCCTTTTACAAATATTGCAAGTATCATACGCCTGCCCTTATCATCCTAAATTAGCATGCATTATACATAATAAAAAAAAAACAAATAGAAATCTAAATAGCAGACATTTTGATTATTTCTCCTCTCTTGCAGTACCGATTTTAGATGCATGTAAGCATTCCAGTTGAACGTAGTACAGTCTGTTGTCAACATTATCTGACCCACCCTAAAAACAAACGAATTTGGGTCCTATATATGTAACATTAAGGTTTATTACATATACGTAAGTGCACGAGGACTCGATGAACAAATACAATAATAATACAGACACGCAAAGTTGATCTTTATAACGTTAGCGTTAGGTTATATGTTATAACTTGTGTTATAATATAATTAGTGTAATAGCTAATTTTAATGATTGTGTTCAAGTAATTCTGGTGTCGAGGTCTGTGTATAAAACTGAGAAAAACAAGTTGCGACGAAGATATTGTTTTGCTTTTAATTTAGAATTAATTCCAAAACTATTTGTTGTATTATTGTAAAGAACTATATGTCGCATCATGGGTGGCCGAGATGCGAAGCATCGGGTATTCTTCACGATCCGACATAGTTTTTGGTAGATGTGGGCACTGTCGTGGGTACTCGAACGAAATACTCATTTAAATTTAAATCACAATAACTTTATTCAAAGTAACGGTTCACAAGAAACAAACACGTGCGTTGGTAACTGAGCGTCTGCAAAGACTGTTGGAGTTCGACTGTCGCAACACTCCGTCCCTCTGCTAGGGTTCACTGCATCCCCTCTACCGACGATCGTGTCCAAGCGGTAGGGCGCGCTTGCGTTTCTAGTGACGTTATTATTAGTTCACGAAACTAATTGTTAGATGGCGCTGTCTGTTGCACCATGGCGCCATCAATCCACGACACGGCCATCCCTGACTAGCACCCGTCCTCGGGTGTAGTACCTGTGGACAAAATGTGCTCAGAGAGTAATCTAGCTCGGCTATCCTGCCAATAGAAACAAAGGTCGATTCTCCATGGTACTTATTTTTTTCTAAATCTAAGTACAATAATCAACTATCATGATTTACAATGCCCTATTATTAAGGGTTCATCACAGTGCTTCCTGCACAACATAATTTATTGGAAAAGATCCGATCAACAACTTTACAACAAAATAATTCTAACAATTCTGTTACTCTTTACCATAACTCATTGATAAGCAATGCATACTCAACTCTTAAAACTTTCATCGTAATCTGTGCACCAACACAGGCCAGAATCGCACCAACGACTCTTTAAAAATCTGCCACCACATATGCTACAACACATGAGGGGCTCTGTGCACCAACACAGATACGAATCGCACCAACGATTCTCAAAAATCTAGCGCAACATGGGCTACAACACATGAAGCGCTCTGTGCACCAACACAGTTAGAAATCGCACCAACGATTATCCAAAATCTAGCGCAATATGTGCTACAACACATGAAGCGCTCTGTGCACCAACACAGACAGAAATCGCACCAACGATTCCTTGTAGACCCATCGCCACATGTTACTCATGAGGTGTGGTCTAAAGTTTCGAGTATGAGTGTGCAAGCCATTTTTAATCAGATTTGGTCTCACTACCACTGTCATCAACTATGACATCTAATTCTCGAGGAACTTGGTGATCGGGGATCTTCCTCACACGATCATGTGGGTATTTGTAGGTTCGCTTGGAGTCAAGCGCCTTTAGTAGGTATCTATCCCCGTCTAACACCTCAATAATTTTAAATGGGCCTTTGAATTTAGGATCTAATTTTGTTTGATTCCTTTCCTCATTTTCAATTAAAATGATCATTAATTGCCAACTTTGAAACTTGAGCCTTATTTTGGTCAAATCGATTTTTATCGTAATTGGCATTCTTAACAATATTCTGTGTCGCGTGCTCTCTGACCTCATCCAAATTAACGTCAGTCACATTATCATCAACGGTAACTAAACTGGTCTTGCTACCTTTTCAATCATCAACTCGAGAGGGCTAGATTTAGTTACTCTATTAATAGTAGAGCTCATAGCCAACTGAACCTCTCCTAATGCGTCTTGCCAAGAGCGGTCACGACCAATGAAGACTACAGCTGTTAACATAGTCTTGAGATTACTCATTACCCTTTCTACTTGACCGTTTGCACGACTGCCTCCCGTAGTCAAGTGCAACTCTATATTGTTAGTAGTACAGAAACTAGAAAAATCTTTGCTTGCGAAACAACGACCTTTATCCACTATTATGCGTTTCAGTACACCAAACAATGCTATACAGAACTCAATATATCAGAATATGAATCGTTTGCCATGGGGCATTAAACTTTGGAATGGGGTGAAGTTCTGCTTGAATTTTACCCGAGTGGGGCTTCGCTACTTTACAAGTGATACAACTGTCGACAATTTTCATTACGAAGATCAGACAATCTTACTGATCTCTTAGTCCTTTTCCTGTTCTGCTTGCAACCAGTTACTAGAAAGCTCATTTAAATCGACACGCTTTTGTTCTACTCTAGTGAATGCTACTTTAGATGTAAGCAGGGGATTTCTAGACAGAAAGTCTACATGGCTCATCCTACTGCCTTCACGATAAACAATGTCAAACTCAAATGACTGCATGTATGCCCACCAACGATGAACACGTGGAGACAAGTCAGTTTTGTTTTTAGAAGCTTTAACAGCACTGCAGTCTGTCACGACGGTAAACTTACGACCCAGTAAACAATGCCGAAAATGCTTTATGGCATTAAAGACAGCCAATGTCTAAATCAAAAGAATGAAACTTTGATTCGGCTGGGGACGTGCGACGACTGTAATAAGCAACCACGTTGTTTTCCGTGAATCTTTTGAAGAAAAATGGCACCATATCCTTTAGCATCGGTTTCGGTATGTAACTATCGAATGTGCAGGGTCAAAATTGTTAGAACTGGCTCATTGGAAAAAGAAAATAATAAAATAAAATAAATAAGAAATTATTTTCTGACAATTACACTTTTATTTGGGTTAAGTCTAATTTGACTGTTCCCAACCACATGCCTAAATATTCAACCTGTCCCTTAAGGAATGAACACTTGACAAAATTCCAAGGAAAAATCAGCTATTGTAAATTTATCGAGTACAGTGCGAAGACGAACTAAACTCTCCTCCATAGACGATCCTATAACTAATATTTCATCAACGTATGTGACAGCATAGCTACAAGCTAGGTCACCTAATGCTTTCATCACTGCACGCTGATAAACCGAGCTTGCATTCTTCAAACCAAACGGCATGGTCAAATACTCCCGCTGACCGTCAGGTGTGACGAACGCAGTGCGTTCTATTGATTCAGGGTGAACTGGTATCTGATGGTAGCCTAATAACACATCAAGACATGTGAACCATGTGGCACCACCTAACCTAGGTAAGAGGTTCTCTATTAATGGCAGTGGGAACCTATCAGACAGTGTTGTCGTTTAGTTGCCTGTAGTCGACACACATGTGATCTGAACAATCTTTATTTTTAAAGAGCAATACAGAACTAGAAAAAGGCGAACAACTTTGCCTAATAATACCTGCTTCCTCTAATTCCCGAACTGTAACAGTAATAACTTCGCGTACACAACACTAAGCCTATAAGGGCGACGATTAACCGTAACACTAGGATCTACAAGCCGAATTAGCAGCTGTCCTGTCGTAACACGGGATCTAGAAACACCACTAGAAAACGAAGATGAATATTGTATCAAAAGATCAATTAATTGGGAATGGAATTCTGACGGAATGTCTGTATCAACTTTATGGATTTCAATTTGACAGTTAGAATCTAAATCAAGCTTATTTGAAACATCACATAACCTAACAACCTTATCACGACACAAAACAACACTATCAGACATCATACTAACGTTAACTCCCTGGTCTAAAATCTCACGGCCAATTAAAATACCATTTTTAAGACAACTATCCGGTACAACATGAAATAATATCTCTAATCTTAAATCGTTAATCATAACCTCAGATAAAATTTGTAGGGTCTTTGCACACTACATGACCAATCCCGGTTAAAACAATGTTATTTACACGCTTGCCACTGAACTGACGCAACATTATCCCTGATGAGAGAGCATTCGGCACCAGAATCTTAATAAAATGAGTACGACTCACCAGTTTTCATCAGCACACTGCTGGGATTGCTGACATAGCAAACGTCAATGCGTCGCTCACTGCCCGCCGCTACAGCCTGCTGCAGGCGCTGCTCTGGAATTGCTTGGGCCGCCTCCACCGCTTCGTGGTCATTTCGTAGCAAACGAAGTGAATTCTCGTCGCACCGTGACGTCATCGCTCCATTTTCCGTGTTTTCTTCAGCTCGAGTGAATCCCACTTCTGATGTCGCATCATGGGTGGCCGAGATGCGAAGCATCGGGTATTCTTCACGATCCGACATAGTTTTAGGTAGATGTGGGCACTGTCGTGGCTACTCGAACGAAATACTCATTTAAATTTAAATCACAATAACTTTATTCAAAGTAACGGTTCACAAGAAACAAACACGTGCGTTGGTAACTGAGCGTCTGCAAAGACTGTTGGAGTTCGACTGTCGCAACACTCCGTCCCTCTGCTAGGGTTCACTGCATCCCCTCTACCGACGATCGTGTCCAAGCGGTAGGGCGCGCTTGCGTTTCTAGTGACGTTATTATTAGTTCACGAAACTAATTGTTAGATGGCGCTGTCTGTTGCACCATGGCGCCATCAATCCACGACATATAGATGGATTATCTTCAAATATAAACTTACTAAAATGGTAGTATTTTCGCATAACTTGTAATAAGTGGGTAGTTGAAAAATAAATATTTGTTTAAGTTTTTTTTTAAAGATAAGTTATTAGGCGTAAATCATATTGGTCGTTCTTTAATAATGCAAGCAATATTGTAGAAATAAAAAGAAATTAAAAAAGAAACTGATAATAGGTGGACCGTGTTTTCGAACCCACATGTTGTTCGTCGCCAATTCCAGCATCATACCGCTAAGCCACAAGAACATGTTGGGAATACGCGAAATTAAAGATTGGATTGTAATTATGCAGTGTGACTTAAAAGCTTATCAACTTTAATTTCAACGAGATAATGATTAAAATAGCTTAACAAAATGATATATAATGCCGGTGGCTCCGACAATGTTACGTGTTAAAGATCAAATTTGCGTGTATGTTTTGTTATTGTATTTGTTTATCGAGTCCTCGAGCACGTGTCTGATAAGCTCATATAAATTGAATAAACCTTAATGTTACAGACAGAGGGTCTAAATTCGTTTGTTTTTAGGGTGGGTCAGATAATGTTGACAACAAACTGTACTTATTAGTTCATGTGCCAAAAACCGCTAAGTTATGTAGTTTATTCGCGGGACTCCGTACACTAACAAAACGCTTTGAAAGCGATTTTCTAGGCCGTAAACGATATCGGATATCCCTTAGAGCCAACAAAATCGCTGTTTTAAAGCGTTTTGTATACCTTTCTACCCCAACAGCAGCAGTTTTGGTAGCTTACGTCAAACCCAAATAAGACGTAATTTCTCCTCCACTATCTTTTTCGGTCAGCGAATGCACTTTGAATAGGTCCTCTGGGTCACCAGGGAGATAGCCAGAGCATATCGATCTAAAGTCAACCCGCCCACTGGTAATTAGGTACACACTCAGTCGCACACCCTAAGACAGTCTCACGCCAATAAAGACCAATGAATGGTGCAAAACAAATCACTAGTGAATATCGTTAGTGAAGCTGGTGAGTAGCGACAAAATGAATTGCACAAAGTGAACAGCATGTTTGACTGGATGCCACTATTGGGATCCAGGACCTACGGCAACGCCGTCACTACTGAGCCACCTGCACTGCAATGCTCCCATTAATAAACAGGTGGTCACAATATTTCTTTTTCACTTTTCGAGAGTTGCTCAAACCTTTCATTGTCTCCGTGGGGATTTTGAAATAAAACAAAGAACATACATATTAATTGTGTAGTATAGCAATATTTTCGGATTTCATTAAACACTTTCACTTATTTCTAGTTTCTTATTCTAATTCCTTAAAATACACCAGAGATACTTAATTTAACCGAAGGTAACCACTTAACCTGACCTACACCTTAACCTAACCCAACTTTACCTTAACGTCGACATGAGCTTCTCTTATCAAAATTTAAAATTTGATTCATTAATGTATACGATAGATGGTGCGAGTAGATTACTAAGATACACCAGAGATATTTAACCACATGTAACTAGATTTAAGCCCCGATATATTTATGTATTAATTAACTCAGTATTATTTATCTAACATAGGTGCTAAGAAGTTCAGGCGCGCATCCAAGTCTCAAGTCACAAGGACCAAGAGCTCCAAAACGAAGCATTTGTTAGTTTTGGAGGGAGGGGGTTCTCAGGACCCTCCCTTGGATCCGCGCCTGTAATAGTTATCTATTTTCATAGACACACTTGCCAAATCCGGTCATATTTTCATTTTCCGGGAGCTTATCTCATTAATCAAAGCTGATACTGATTAATTAATCGCAAGATAAGTTTTTGTGCAAATAAATGCATATTGATCACACTGCCATTTCACACTATATGCTCATTAATAATAATAAATATAGAGTGTCTTGATCAGTGTCGTCTTTACCCGAACGCGTCGTAGCATACGACAGGGGATTCTGAGAAAGATGAACAGCAAACACGTTCAAATGTTACGAGAACGATTCATGGCCAAGTGGGGTAGTTATAAGTTAAAAGTTTTTACCAAGGAAATTACCCCGGGGAAGAACCCCTACAAATAATAACCCCAGATCACAGAGTAACTCATATGATTCGTTGTGTTTAGCCATTTAGCCCGATTTAATGAATATCGCACCTGAGCGATTGCTAACATATTAGACGACATATTTCCTTGCAGGAACGCTTTTCAGAAAATCAGCTTCCACAGATTACTTATTTTCTGGAAATAAATAATCTGTGAAAGCTGATTGTGACGAGCTAAGTTAGTTTAGCCTGTCAGCCGGAGAGGTTGACACCCGCCCGTCGGGAGTGAAACGACATCTTCACGGGTACCTGAAAAAGTAAATAAAATATCTTGACATACCATAACATCACGCCTATTTCCCCCAAAGGTAAGACATAGGTGTACGACTGTACGTGTAGTTCAGTCACATTAGGCCAGTTAAGTCCCAAGTTATGGGACGCTAAACTGTATCCATTAGCCGGAACATACCCTAACTCCAGGCTGCTACTAACAAATTCCACATGGACAAACCCGATTTAAAAAATCGGAACCAGGGAAATCTGAATCTGACAAAAATCAAAGTTCAGACCCTTTTAGAAACTGCAACCAGAGTGTACTATTTTTTCATCTGCTACTTACCCGATGAAACCCTAAAATAGAAGTTCAAAATAGTCCTTTAGGATCTTTTCACACAACTAGTGTTGGTTACATACAATCCATACCTATGGGGAGTGCTGCCGGTAAGTATGACCACTCTCATGCCTAACAATATTACACCGTACCCAGCAGAAACCCGTTACCGCAGTGCCTGCTCGATGTCGATCATGAAAGAAAGTGGACCTTACATAGGCACTTTAAGAGCGACTGTCAAACGGAATGAGATTAAAAAAAAAGTACTTACAATTATTTCTCCGGTGACTTGAAGGAGCTCTCTGCGCTCCGCACGACACGTAGCCGCGGCGGCGAAGCGAGGGTGCACTGGTGGCTGCTAAAAAAGAAAGAAAACGATTTTAATGCCAGTGGGGGGAAGACGGATTCTGACTCTCGAAAAATCCAATAATTAATCCAATTTATTTCTTCGTTCTTACTAAAAGAAATGAGGTAAAACTTAAACTTCCACCAAGGAACGAAGGTTCAGAGGTGTGCGGGGCCTAATAATGTGAATTTAATTTCAACTGAAACCACTGATTAATTTACTGCAAAAGACATTCATGATTGCAATAAGAATGCAAGATCAAAGAAAGACACCTACCTTCTTAAATCACCAAGCTGTTCGCGGAAGTCCGGACTGGTTGGTAAATCGTGACGCTCAGTTCGGAGGTCGCAGTTGCAGTGCGGCACTGTGGCGTACGGCGCCGGGCGGTGGCTTATGCAGCGCGCAGGTCACAACTATCGGTCGATAATACGCAGTGTGCTATACGGCGCAGGCATATCTAGACTTATAAAGAAGATGCCTAATAGAACTAGGTACAGCTAAACCAGTATGTCCATGAGTGACAGAGACGGAGTGCTACTAAGCCTAACTTTTTTATAAAACCCGATGTCTCTTTTTTACGGTAGGTAAAACAGAGTGATTAGCAAGACATATCGCATGCCATTTAGCAACAAAAATCAGGAATGCAGCAGTCTGCAGCATTTAAGGGCATCACTCGTTGCGTACTTCCATCCTACTTCATTATGGTTTGAGTGGGTATGTTATTGTCGTTAAAGTGTTGCCAGTCTATTTCCATTGCCAGCACCATAAACGCCAAAATAAGTACTTTTTAAATAATTTTACTCGCGTAGCGTTCAAAGTGTGTATTGGATAGATAATGTTGCAGTCTGTAGAGACAGCCATAGACGATCCAACTCGGTGTGACTACAAACATGTACAGACGCCAGTCGTACATGTACGTCGTAGGCGTCTGTACATTCTTTTAATAGTTTATTTATCGATAGCTATTAAGTTGGACAACCAGGGACGTCCTTTTTTTTCGGATGGGAAATCATCAAATGACCCCTCCCGCTCTCTCCATGTCGCCATGAGATCGCGCCAGAGGTCTGTTCGCTGAGCGACAAATTGCCGCGGCAGCGGAATTTCCTCCCGGCAGCGGAATTTCCCCCCGGCAGCGGAATTCCGCGCGCCATTTGTGCAGACACGCGATGACCATCGCCTCCAGATCCCATGGCGGCAATCCGGCCAAGAGGCTCGCCGCCTCGCCGGAAATCGTGCGGTACCCCCTGACTAACCTTACGGCTACCACCTTCTGGGGCACGTTCAGGTAGTCGCCGCCTAAAAGAACGCGCCCACACCGGGGCTCCGTAAAAGGCCATGGACCGCACCCAGCACCCAGTCGTAACCGATGTTCCACAAGGGCGGCCCCAGAACCGATCCCTGTGCAACATCGCACGACACCTCTCGCCGGTTCCATTCTCCGGTGCGACCGGGATAGATGACGGCCCTATCCGTCAGGTAGTCCCCGACCACACGACGAAGGTAGGTCGGCACCCGATGATACCGGAGTGCCTCCCTTATGCAGCTCCAGAGCATGGTGTTGAAGCCGTTGGCGATGTCAAGAGACGAAAGACAACCCCACCCCGGGACACTGCATCTCCGGTCGTGAGAGCCCTCACGCGTATGATGGCGTCCACCGTCGAACCAGGGCCGTCCTAATGCTCGTTGGGTCGAAGATATTATCAAAGTCGCGGGGAGCACCTGGATAAGGGACGCACAGAACAGGGAAGTGTGGCAGAAAAAAAAGGTAGGCCAATACCCAGCAGTGGGTGATTCCGGACTGATATGATGATGATTATGTAAATCAACCTCATATGAGCCAACATAAGGGTTGCGCGCCTCATCTATCATTTTTCCATACTTCTATCTTTTTCTTCCTGCTGACTTAAGCGATAGCACTCCCACTCTATTTCTCGTTCTAGTAAAGGATTTTGAGCGACAGAAAAGAAGAGGAGTTTGGAAAAAAAGATTCCTTAGTGCTGGATGAGGTCAATAACGATGAAACGAATTGTACAAAGTATAGAGCATGTTTGCCTGGATGCCACTATTGGGATCCAGGACCTACGGCGGCGCCGTCACTACTGAGCCCCCTGCACTATGCTTTGGGAGCTTTGGGATATAAACAGGTGGTCACAATATTTTGTTTTCACTTTTCAAGAGTTGCTCATACCGTTCATTGGCTCCGTGGGGATTTTGAAATAAAACAAAGAATATACATATGAATTGTGGAGTATAGCAATATTTTCGGATTTTATTTCTACTTTCTTATTCTAATTCCTTAAAATACACCAGAGATACTTAATTTAACCGAAGGTACCACTTAACCTGCCCTATACCTTAACCTAACCCAACTTTATCTTAACGTCGACATGAGCTTCTCTTATCCAAATTTAAGATTAAATGCATTAACGAGTACGATAGATGGTACGAGTAGATTACTAAGATACACCAGAGATATTTAACCACATGTATCTAGATTTAAGCCCCTATATATTTATGTATTAATTAACTCAGTATTATTTATCTAACATAGGTACTAAGAAGTTCAGGCGCGCATCCAAGTTTAAAGTCACAAGGAACAAGAGCTCCAAAACGAAGCATTTGTTAGTTTTGGAGGGAGGGGGTCCTCAGAACCCCTCCCTTGGATCCGCGCCTGTAATAGTTATCTATTTTCATAGACGCACTTGTCAAATCCGGTCATATTTTCATTTTCCGGGAGCTTATCTTATTAATCAAAGCTGATACTGATTAATTAATCGCAAGATAAGTTTTTGTGCAAATAAATGCATGTTGATCACACTGCCATATCATGATCAGTGTCGTCTTTACCTGCGGGCGTCGTAACATACGACGGGGGATTCTGAGAAAGATGAACAGCAAACACGTTCAGGTGTTCGCTTAAAACGTTACAAGAACGATTCCTAAGGCCAAGTGCGGCAGTTATCTGTTAAGAGCTTTTACCCAGAAAATGATCCAGGGGAAGAACACCTACAAATAATAACCCCAGAATTGTCTGAATTGAGACATTAAATTTGGGGCCAAATCACAGAGTAACTCATATGATTATTTGTGTTTAGTCATTTAGCCCAATTTAATGAATACCGCATCTGAGAGACTACTAAGATATTAGACGACATACTTTCTTGCAGGAACGCTTTCCAGAAAATCAGCTTTCACAGATTACTTATTTTATAGAAATAAATAATCTGTGAAAGCTGATTGTGACGAGGAAAGTGAGTTTAGCCTATTAGCTGGAGAGGTTGACACCCGCCCGTCGGGAGCGAAACGACATCTTCACGGGTACCTGAAAAAGGAAATAAAAATCTTGACATATCATGCCATCACGCGTATTTACCCGAAAGTTTAGGTAGAGGTGCACGTGTAGTTCAGTCATATTTAGCTAGTTAAGTCCCATTTAATAAGCAACTAACCTGTAAATTAGCCGTACCCTAACTCCGGGTTGCTATGAAAAAAGGCCTGATGGAAAATACCAATAAAAATACTGAACCGGGGAACTGAACACAAAATCAAAAGGATTGTAAAAGGTGACAAAATATCAAAAGTTAAGACACTTTTAAAAACTGCAACCAGAGTGCTATTTTTTCATCCGCCACTTACTAGATAAAACCTTAAAATAGAAAGTCAAAGTACTCCTTTAGGATCTTTTCACACGTTTCAGTGTTGGGTACATACACGAAATGTACATACGTAAGGGGAATTCTGCCGGTAACTGTGACCTTTCTCAAGCCAAACAATATTACAACGTACCCAGCAGAAACCCGTTGGCGCGGTGCCTACAGCCTACTCGATGTCGATCATGAAAGAAAGTGGAACTTACCTCGTTCTGCAGACTGTCGATGGAAAGAGCTAAAAAAAATAAGTAGGTACTTACAATTGTCCCGAGTTCCTGTGACTTGAAGAAGCAGCTCTCCCCGCTCCGCACGACACGCAGCCGCGGCGGCGAAGCGAGGATGCACTGCTAGCTGCCGAAGAAAGAAAGGCATTAGAAGGGTTGAATTCAGACAAGGGCCGTAGGGGGGGAAGACAAACAATTTCTGATTCTTGAAAATATAATAATGAGTCCAAATGGTAAGCAATTTGTTTATTCGGTCTCATTAAAAGAGATGGTAAAACAAAAAACTTCCACCAAAGAATCAAGGTTCAGAGGTGTGCGGGGCCTAATAACGTGGAGTTAATTTCAACTGAAACCACTGATTAATTTGCTGTAAAACACTTTCACTACTGTAATATGAAGGCTAGACCAAAGAAACACACCCACCTTCTTAAATCACCAAGCTGTGCGCAGAAGTCAGGACAGGTTGGTAAATCGTGACGCTCAGTTCGGAGGTCGGAGTCGCAGTGCGGCACTGCGGCGTCGCGCCGGGCGGTGCACGGTGGGGTGGTGCAACCCCAACTGGCCTGATGCAGCGCGCAGGTCACTACTAACGGTCGATAAATCCGCAGTGTGCTATATTATGCAAGTCTATGTAGATCTAGAAACAGGGCCGCATTAGTCAGAAAGCTACTGTTACAAACGCTGCAGACCCTACGTTTGAATGTACAATTAACAAACTTAGTATTTCAAGGTATGTACCCATAACACCGCACCAGTTAGTCCAACGTAATATTATTTAAAGTACGTATAAATAGACAGACTCTCTGGCTCAATATTTCTCACAACTCCTTCCTTAATTCACTTTGCACATTTAAGTTTCTCTTAATTATTTAACTTTTGTGCATAAGTCGACAAAGTAACTTGTATTTTTGTGTCAAAAGAAAGCCTACCAAACATGCTAACATTTTATCATTTTTGAGCTTACTTCGCTCGCTCTTGCATTCGAGAGTAGAAAAATGACTGTTCAATCACTTACCAA
This sequence comes from Cerastis rubricosa, assembly GCA_949152445.1. Taxonomy (NCBI): domain Eukaryota; kingdom Metazoa; phylum Arthropoda; class Insecta; order Lepidoptera; family Noctuidae; genus Cerastis; species Cerastis rubricosa. The sequence goes on from OX424547.1 coordinate 12,448,762, forward strand.
AGAGTTCGACAGTCGACGATGCAGTGATTATGTCAAGTTGGATGCAGTACATGAAGTGGCTATTCGTTATTGTAAATAAAATCAACAGGTGATCACAATATTTCTTGACCTCGCTAAGTCCTTTGAAACCGTTCGGATTTCTGCCATTTTACTCATCAAAACTAATAAACAGAGCAGGCGTCAGAGAATTGCAATTCGATCTTATTTTAGCCTTGTGACAAATGTACTCTAGATTGTGGTGAAAATTGGTCATCATTTTAGCGAGAGGTTTTGATGGGCAGAATCTTAATCCTACGCTGTTTCTCAGATTTTTAATTGTCATCTGCAATCTCTCTTAAGTCCCAAGTCAAGGCTCAAGTCTTTTCCCAAGTCGGGTAAAGTGTAATTGGGTTTTTCCATCAGGAATTTTACAGTAGCAGCCATGGAGTCTAGATTTGTGCCCAGTGGATCATAATGGGCTCGCCCCCATTACATGGGCTTAAACATAACTGGCGAAATGTGAGTGTATTATTAGGTACACCTCTGCCTAAGGGTTTTACCACACCAATCGATCAATCGATTGGTAAAAGTTCTGGAATGGCAACTGCGAACCGGAAGACGTTGCGTTGGAAGGCCTCCCACTAGGTGGACTGAAGACCTGGTGAAGATCGCGGGAATCCGCTGGATGCGAGTCGCACGGGGCCAGTCAATGTGGCGACACTTGGGGAGGTCTATGTCTAGCAGTGGACGTTTTTAGGCTGAAATGTTGATGATCAATGTTTGACCATGCCTTGCTAACCAAGATACCTCATCATGTAACTTTTATGACCATTGACATTGGTTTACATAGCAATTACTCGGCTCGCCCTAGAAATGCAACAACTATAAAATTCTTTGGTTAATTTACTTACTTCATATAGGTACGAATTTTATACTGTCTGGAGAAAGCTAATGTTTCCTAATGGCTGAAACCACATGAAAGCACCCAACGCATTAGGCAGAGGGCCCTATGCATCTAATGCATCTAAAGCAAATCAACAATCTAGTGCTTCGTTGCAAGGAGTACACCCAACAAAGTAATTTGCTTCATCGGTGGTTGTCTCACGAGTTCACAACGCTGACGGTAGAAGGTGCTATGGTTGCCAAACGAAACATCAGTGCCAATGTAGTGCTAGATTTAATTCCTCCAACACACGCAAGATGGCGCTTGCAAAGAGACCTGGTGAACAGTATGTGAGGACAACGTAAGAGGTGTTTGCCTAAAATTTGTGGTCTTAATACTTAAAAGCATTAAGACCACATATTTTGTGTCTTTGAATGTGTCTTTGCATTATTAAGCAACCGAACAGTTTTCTTGTGTACCATCTTATAATAACAGTGTAAAAGACATCAACGCGTAGTTTTCACTATTACAAAAAAAAAGAATCTTTCCCACACGTTTTGATCGCATGGCCACTGCCTCGTTGGTCGACCTCATGGAGAGAGAGCATGAGGTCGTGAGTACCATTCCCAGGTCGGTCAATGTGTTATTGGGTTGAGTTATTGGCTCAGTAGCAGCCACGGAGTATGGATTTGTTGCCGTCGTCGTAGTCGTTTCTCCTTTGAACTGCTCACCGACAGGACGTTTCGTTTTCGAGAGATTCGTCGATACATCGATAGAACGTTTCAATAATAATAAAAGACGGAATATACTTATTATTATTTTTATTCTTGTATTTAGATATACCTACTCTTAGCTGTGTGTTAACAATTTATAATCATTACTTTTTTTCACGAATTCCTGACAAAATTATGTAATCCACTTTTTTAATATTAATGGAACCCAAAGCGAGTGCATTCGTCCAACGGTTGCTATGGAGCGATGTAGCCAGATGATGTTGGCACAAGTGGCCCTCAGTAAAAACAACCAATGAACACGCAAGATTGCTTCGGATTTCATTACTAAACCGCACGAAAAAACACATTATAACAAATAGCTAATGTATTCTCTCCTGCATTAGCACATATCGAAATCAATCAGAATAGTCTTTTTCTAGTTCAGGCGCGTTCCAATATGAAGGGAGAAGCCAGATACTCCCAAAGTAAAAAAAATAAACCCGTCTCCTAAAGGAAAGGGTCCACGAGCCCTTCACGGAACCCCGATCCGTGCCTGGACTAGATATAATTGCTGTGAATAAAATGCTGGTGCTTGTCAGCACTTTATTCAATTAATCTAATATTAATACAAGAAGCATTGTATAAAGGCCGCTTGAATGTATTGTCCCTATTGATTATCGTCAGAAATGTCATTGAATTTGAGGGCAGCAAGCATTTGATGTACTGTCCCCGAATTTTGCATTCCAGGGTTCTCAACAGAATCGTGAATCTCTTCTGTCAGAAACCTTTTAAGACCATTGCGAACAATCCATTCCCAAGACTTTAAAATACTTCTTGTTGTTCTGACTTATGTGTCACAGTTTACCCGAATATAGTGAGTAATATGTGAGACTGGAATTGTTTGTGTATGTGTTTGTTCAAGGTCGTAGCTGTTAGGGTCTTGCGTGTTGCGTGGCCGTGTTTTCGAGTGGGTCGATTGATGCATCGAGCGAGATGAGCGGGTCCATCAGCCTCAGAGAGGAGTGCATGTCGCTGGACAGGCCAGAGATCTGCAAAAAAAAACAGAAATAAGACTTGGTCTAGGCTGAAGTCGTTCAGTGCTTGTGTTTAGAATGGGGAAGGTATGATCAATGTCTTGATAACGCACTGATGATTTCTCTGCTGGTTTGGTGAATCTCCAATTAATGAAAGTTGACCGTAAACTCCGTATATTTTTCCTAGTATTATGCGATGGACTGATACATAATCAAACGAGGAATGGGAGCGGCAAAATTATTATTGCAATTTCCTTCCCTCCGCCCCCCTCTAGGCCCAAACACAAAGACAAAAACTTCAAGACATTTTGACTTCTTGAAGACCGCATGGCACTATTTCGAATAAATTAATTTAATCAATGAAAACATTAATATTCCAAAACTGAAAAAAGAATTTAGTGTTCAACATGGTCCAGTCTTAAATTATACAATGTGTTCAAAACAAAACGTAACGTTTATCGTGAAGCCAATTATACAAGCTGTTGTTTTGCATCCTCGTCAAATTCAAGGAGGTAACTATGGTAATGATTCTCGTCTGAAATCAATAATAAAATGGGTAGGTAATTTTTATTTTATTTTTTATTTACGAAAATTGTGAACCACATGTTTTAAACGCGGCCCGTCTGATCCTCGCCCTATAACCGCGCTTTCATACATACAGACAATCTCAAACGTTTATTCGATAATTTCTTATTCCCTAAACCACGTTAAGGGGGTTATTCTGAAATACTGACAAACTTAAACAACCAAAATATCAGCGTTAATTAATAATTTCCTAGGTACCGTAATTTTAATTGATTATTTATGACTTTTGTGACATCCTCTTGAATTTTGACGAGGATGTAAAACAACAACTTGTATAATGTAATGGTCCAGTATAACATGGTCCAAAAAGAAAAAAGTCCAAGGAACCCGACAAAATATTTTTAATACAAATGGAAAAATAGGCATAGGTATACAAAGGAAGACAATTATGTATTATATATCTGTTGATCAAACAAGGGAGCGGCTGTACCACTGCAGATGCGTCAACTGCGCGAGGAGGGGAGGGAGGGAATTATACTGCAGTACCCTGCCACCCCTTCCGAACATACACCCCGTGAGTCACCCCGTCATTGCAGAGACATGCGGGGATCACAATACGGGGGAGGGAGTATGATGCAGTCCCCTGCCGCCCTCCCCCACTTTAAACACTGGAAATCTCTGGCAGGTATTTCCAAGGGTGAAAATATGAATTAAAAGGAAATATAATGTAGGTCACCGGTCAACCGGTCATACAAATTAATCTCAAATTTAAATTAAAAATTGTTTAAACAAAGGAGTGCATCTCTTCAAGCAGGGGTGAAGGGATGCGTCACAAGTGCGGGGGGGGGTCATACTGCAGTAGACACACCGAACCCTCAGGACAAACTCCTAGCGTGGGACAAAGAGCTGATTTTCTTGTCAAAATGTGTAGGCACATATTATTACTTCATCTCTATAATTTTAATAAATGATTGTGGCTGCATCATTGTAGACATAAGTTGTTGAAACAAAGGAGTTCGCGATGCAGCCGCGCGGCGTCAAACATTGCAAGGCGGGAATAAAGGAGCGAGGGGATGCGTCCCAAAGGGGGGGCGTACTGCAGCCACCCCCCCCCCCCCACCTGGGGTACCCCGCGCCGCACGTTGTATGTGAGAGTTAGGTAACTTTATAAGAAAAGTCGGAAACGGTAATGCGCCACATATCTCCTTTAGGAGTCCCACAGATTAACGTAGGTAATAGAAAAATCATGCCGTCCATAACTACTTCTGCATCTCAGGTAGATGCATGCATCAGGAGCAAAAATCATTAGAAAACTTACGTCATATCCTTGGAAGAAGCCTGCTGGAGGGCGGTGTGCTGGTGGCGAAGCTGATAGAATGCTTGCCAGCTTCACACCAGGCGCTTAAGTGCACTTTTGGAGAATTTGACGGAGACTCCATTCTAGGACCAAAGAAAAAACCATACATAATTTTTACATCATCTTTCTGTATCGGGGCAGCTAAGGATGTACCCCCCACCCCCTTCTTTCGTAACCTTATGACACCCATGATGCACGAATAAGACATAAGAAGGACGAATGTTGCTGTAGAAATCGCAGAATTGCGTTCAAAATTACATAAAAAACCTTTTTCTGCTAGTTTTTCTCGGCGAATATTCATCATCTTAAAGTTTAGCAAGATTCAGGAAGCCACGAACAGGTTATATAATCTAAAAAAAAAGTATGTAGGTGTGCTAGTCAATTAAGGCCGCAAAACACGAAGTAACGCGCAAGAACTCCTCAAACTCCGAGAACTCCGCCAAACCAAAAATAAACGAATCTAGGTACGAACCTTTAGTCTCACGCCCAAAACTAGCAGGATTCTTCTTGGCGACACCACCCATCTTCGGGCCGGAGGAGCAGCACGTCTTGCTCGGTGCACGGCAGACGACGCACTGCCGGCTGCAGATGGCAATGCGGCACGGGAGCTAGATGACCTAGATGCAAAGCGCAGGTGCGGTAAACCGATCGATAAGTGTAGGGCTGCGGCTGTAGGGGAGATGCCTAGAGCATATAGGTAATGCATTATGTTATTGAGAACAAAGGTACTAAGTTTTTTGTTAGGATGTTGGCGTTGCCGTAATTAGATGTTGAAGATGGTAGCCTAATTATCTTGTGTAATGAAGGAGGCTTTTTACAGCCTAATTAATTCAACTGAAAGTGCAACTACAAAAAGTACCTTATTACATAGGTTTTTTTTGAGGGATTCGTTTTGCTCCTTAAGCCTCTTTTTCACGTTTTTCCTTGGGTGAAATTTTGGTAGATTACTAATCTACCTAAGTAATCAAAATTATAATTAATTAAAACTAAGATAATTAAAATCTAGTCGTTTCATTAACCTTCCTTACATCAAGTATGCTTTTACCAGGAGTAGGTTTACGTACAATGGGATTGGAATGTACCTGATCCATCTTAATATCCCTTTGTTCCCGTAGAGTTACACCATTTTGTGTTACACAGTTACCCATAGGGAAATAAAATACCGATTAGTAACACTGTAACTTAATGACACGTTTTTTTCCCGTTAAGTAACACCTAGTTGTTCCCGTGGACCCCGTTGATGGGTGTTGCGGTTGTGAACATTTTATATTCGCCTAAAAAGCGTAGTCGACGTAGCCCCGGGCATTATTACTGTTTACAGTAACCGAGTGTGTTGGTGAGTGAGTCGGGGTACCCCAAGTGCAGAGCTCGCTTCGCTCGCTCTTGCATCCAAATTCTCCTGGTAGCAAAAGTAACATTGCCTATTGTACACACATACAATCAGTGGGTTATTCAACGGGAAATAAAAACGTGGCATTGAGTTAGTGTAATTACTAATCGGTATTTTTTTCCCAATGGGTAACAGTGTAACACAAAATGGTGTAACTCAACGGAAACAAAATTTTATATCCTGAGACTTGATGACTTTGATTTGAAAACCCCTGCCTATCCCTTCAAAAAATACAAGCGTGACTGCGTGATGTTCTGTTATGTAAGTCACATCAACATCATGAGTATGCCTGTTATCAAGAATCCGCTAAGTGATAAGTAATTAATATTTATAGATCAATGACATAATATGTTTTATCTTAGTGATATTTTTATTGCTCATTGAGTTCCGTAATCTTTTGGTTATTATAATCGTTTTATAAATTGCTACCGAGTCATAAACTAGCTCCGTGACAGGCTGCTAGATAACGCACAGATTTTCCCAGTTACGAGTATGTAATAAAAATGTGTCCGTTTAGACCGCGCGGCGGGGCTTTTTTTTTAAAAAAAAAGACACCATCATTATGTAATAATTTGTAAAAGTTGATTCCCAAAACCATAAAGTCAAAGTTATGGTTAAAAAGTTATAAGAGTTTGAACGTGGCCTCGCGGTTCTCCAAACGCGAGGCCACGGAGATCTATATTTAACTTGGACACCTCTGTGAATTAGTAAAAAATAAATAATGACACAAAAGTTAATTAAAAAGGTAAAAGAAAGTCGAATTTTATTTTACTTATCGAGACTTGGCGTCAAATTGAGCATAAAGCCAGACTCCCAGATTGACTAGACTACCATTGAAAATCTCACTTGTATAAACTCACTTGGCCAAGAAGAACTAAGTACAGTGACTGTACTTAGTTCGTGGCTACAGTCCCGGAACGAGCACTAATTAATATGATTGTATAAACTACCGCGCTTACTGACGGTCAACCACTTTTCAACCTAATTACTCAGAGCATAAGGGTGACACAGTCCTTTATTCAGTGACATTTTTCGAGCATTTTTAATTTCTTGTGGAAACGGACCTAAACACGCAGTGAAAGTCCTCAATGATGCTCACAGAGCTTTGCCCGGCTCATGCAACTCGAAGACGACCTCACGCTCGGTAATCGCGATTGTGGCCGCTCGACCAACATCGAGGCAGCAAAAGAAGAAAAAGCTGGAAAAGAGGCTGGTTCAAGCAGGCGTGGGAAAAGAGCACATCGGAGGAATTGCCCAGGGAATTGGGGGAGGCCTTTGCCCAGCAGTGGGACAGAAGAAAAAAAATGAATGTAATAAGATAACTTAATAAGGAATCAAACAAACAAAATTAATTTTACAATCAATGTTTATAATTTACATCAGTACAACCAGTAACAATAAATAAAATATACCTCTTTTCAGTAAATTAAACTGCACTTCAGTGGTAATTATTCACCTTTATGTCGTCGCAGTACGAGCGATTTTTGTACTGAAACTATTACCACCGAAATGCGGTTGCGGCGCAGGATTTAAAAAAGAATGCTGAATGGCCCACTTGTACCACAAATAAATTATTGCGTTTAGCACTAGTCATTCATCCACTGTGATCTTCAAACAGCTAGAATCAAAGCAGATTTTTAAACAAGGTGGCACACACAAACGGTAACAACTTACTCAGTTCATCACACCAACCATCCCCAAACACAGATAAACTCATCCACCATCTTATTAGCCCTAAAAGAAATTAGTTGTCTGTGGTACAAAGGAGCCTACATATCAAAATATTTGCAAATGCTTTTTTTTTTCTTTTTTTTTTACGTTATGTCATATGTTAGACATGGTCAAAAAGCATGATTAAGTTTTAAGTATACCCAAGGATGTTTTCTTAAAACCAGATTCTCTCATTTCAGTCAACAAACATTAACTAATATATTTTTATGACTTAATAACTAAGTACATAGACAAAGACGCTTATTACATTCCTAAATGTGTTATGCTTAGCAATTTAAGTATGAACGCAAGAAAATTCTACACAACTATTTTCAATTCAGCTAGTAACTAATATGATTGACTTGCTTACTTTACTTGAATTTCTTATGTAAAGCCATAGAAGGACTTAAAAGACAATAATTTTGTCTTAAACTTTGTATAAAAATATTATTTGACTTCTTAGCGCTTCAAAACTATAGTTGCATGATTTCTAATCCTTGATTTCAACTGAGATTAATATAAAGATATCAAGGTTACATTCAGTTTCATGCAATTTTAATTATGAAAATATTTGCACAGCCTTCGATAAAAATTACAACATTGAATAATATGTTAAGAGCCTTACGTGTCTTAAGCAAAGTGAACAGTAGCGCAATCATAATTACCAAGTTTTTTTCAGAACCCCTACGTGACTGATTACTTTGGTTAGGTCATGGGGAATATGGGGATACAGTTTGATACCATCAGTACATTTTAGTAAAGAGTCCGTAGTTACAGATGGCAATGACACAATTTATATTAGCAATAAGATTGGCTATTTATCAGTTTGTAAGGATAATATTGATACTTCTCAAGTGCCTGTGATTTAACTGCACTTATACTCTTACCCACTGGAAGTGATACTAGATAGAGACAGCAGATAGATAAACATTTATATGGAAAAAATGGAATTAACAACTTCAAGGATATTCCCTAGTTTCTAGTTCTCAGTTCTCTGCCTTATGTACCAACAACTTACCTTCATATCATACACACCTTATACTAATATCAAAATCATTTACATAACATTCAGGTGTTACAGCATTACGGCTTAACACAAGCTTCGAGTAGAATTTGCAATATTTTGACTACAGTATTATTTTCTAAGCCACTACTACTTATTGAGCATCAAAATGATTGTACTCCATGGACTTTTCTTTGGTTAGCACACTCAAACAATATCACATATTGTCGGAGTGCCGGCATCCTGTTATTTACGTTTACGGTTCTCATACTCAATTGCTCTGGCTTCAGACGCAATCTGCCTCTCCCTGTTTAGTATACCATCTAACTGGTCTGTGAATGCATCAAAGGAAAATTTTGTTTCAAATCTCTTCAGACCAGCTTCGCCAAGTTTTTCACCTAACTCAGGGTTTAATACCAATTTGCTCATGGCAGCAGCAAAGGATTTGCTATTAGGCTCACATAAGAACCCAGTTACTTCATTTACAATTGTTTCTGTTGGTCCTCCGCTGTTCACAGCTATCACTGGCTTCTTGAAGTACATTGCTTCTAAAGGAACAATGCCGAAATGCTCATTTGATGGAGTATACACCAAAGCTCTGCAGTTGTACAAAAGAGACACTTTCTCGACATCTTTGGGAGATTTCATAAATGTAACCTTATCTTCTATATCCAACTCTGCCACTAAATCAGTCAGTTCAATATAGTGCTCCATATTTTCTAAGTTGATTGGATCAAAACCTCCGGCCATTATTAAATGCACTCTGTTCCAGTCAGCCTCATTCAGAATGTGTTTTAAATGCTCAAATGCTCTTAGTGCTAGTTGCAAATTCTTTTTTCTTTCATATCTATTTATTGACAAGAATATAAACTTATCAGTTCCTACTGGAACAACCTCCTTCAATGGCTTTGGAGTTGTTGTTCTGAAGAATTCTGTGTTTATAGATGGGTAGCAGATATCAGGTGTATCTTTGATCCTCCGGAATGCATCTTGGTACACTCTTGCAGTATATTTGCTATTAACTAGCACTTTATCTGCTTGTGCTGTCGTCAATTCCTCGAGCCAATTCAATGGTGCTCTGTAGATCTTTTTCAATATGCCTCCTTCAGCAGATAAAAGTTTATCTGGATGATGGCAATAAAACACGACGCGGTAAGGTCCTCGAGCCATTTTTAAGAATGGAATGCATAGTGATATGAGGTCGCAGAATATGAGCGTGGGCTCTTCAGCCGGTATGACGTACCACGACATGTAAACAGCTGCGTAAACCATGCGGATGTATGCACACGCGGCTTTGAACCTACCGAATATAGAACGTGGTATCCAGTCGCCTACGACAGACACAGGAAAAGTACCGTCTCTCGTTTCCGCGAAGCAGTGTGAGGGATCATGATGGTTCGTGTAAAACGCTACTTCGTGGCCCTTATTCTTGAAAGCCAATGCAGCATCCAAAACTAACCGCTCGGCGCCACCAATACCCAAATCCGGGTGGAGAAATATTATCTTGACCATTATCACACCAGTTTTAATATTTTACCACGTTATAACAAATCATTGAACAGTGCAAAATTAGTAATGAGAATTTGTAAATACGGCAAAATTCTTATTGAATGACACCTTGAAGTTTACCAGACTAGTGTTGCCCATCGACCGATACAAACTATTTTAAATTCGACTAAACTTGTAACCACAGATGTAAATAAAACAATTGCTAGCACGGTTAGTCGACTTTGTTGGCGGCACGCTTTGTAAGTCGAAATTAACCGAAAACAAAAAAAAATAACAAATCTACCCAATTCCTTCAATTTTTATTTTATAATTTCACAAAAGTTCAGCTGGCATGCTGAAAAATGTGGCACAAACTTTAATATGAATTGGCGTATGGTCAACTTCGCGATTACTTAGCAATTATTAATACAAAATAAATTAAAACTTAGCGATTATTAATACAAAATAAATAGAATAATAACACAACATATCATCATCTGCCTAGCCTTTTCCCAGCTATCTCCAACACAGCTGGGAAAAGGCTAGGCAGACGAAATTATAAAATAAAAATTGAAGGAATTGGGTAATTTGTTATTTTTTTTTTTTTGTTTTCGGTTAATTTCGACTTACAAAGCGTGCCGCCAACAAAGTCGACTAACCGTGCTAGCAATTGTTTTATTTACATCTGTGGTTACAAGTTTAGTCGAATTTAAAATAGTTTTAGTTAGGCTTCCAGTATAAGTTGAATGCAGAATGACCTCCATCCACCACCCAGTTAGTACTGGGTAAAATAAAACCCTTTGATACAACTGGATATCAGACTTCCAGGCACTGTCTTTCTGTAACAGCTATTAAAGATCTCAATGACAGCTGAGATTAAAACATGGCAGCAGGTGTATTGTATGGTCTCCCATAGGACTGACCTAGGCAAGCACTATTTAATAAGTTTGGAAATAGTGTGGTGGGCTTGTCCCAAAATTAAATCAACCCATGCAGCTGTTAATAACATTTAAAAAGGGAAACAAAAACTACAATGTTAATACCATCAGCAAAATGTATTTACATTTTTTGTTTAATACCAATATCATGAAAGAAAAGTATAAAAGAAAAAACTGGAAAGAAATGAAATGGAAAAGCACCATCTGAATCAATACCAATCATCATCAAACATACATACAGATTGTAGACTGTTAAATAAATATTATGCTGAAGGCATTCCATAAAGAAAGAATAAGTTACAGTTCATCCTTCCTTTCAATTTTGACAAGATCAACATGGAATGTTAGCGTTGCGGACTTGGGTATCTTAGGTGGTGCTCCAGCCTCACCATATGCCAAATGCGGTGGAATGACTAGTTTCCTTTGCTCTCCTTCACACATGCCTATCAAACCTTGGTCCCACCCCTTTATGACTTGTCCAGACCCCAAAGTAAAGGTAAGTGGGTTGCCTCGTGGAATGGAACTATCAAATTCAGTGCCGTCGTCTAGGGTACCCTGGAATTAAAGATTAGGCTAGGTGTTAGAACAGAAGTGCTTTTTAAAAATAAATTCACAGACAGATATAGCAATTGCCTTTTACGAGTTTTGTATGTATGACCACGTCTGCTTAATACAATAAAAGGATTAGTACAATAATTACCGTGTAATGCATGTGCAAAAGGTCTCCTTTTTTGCTTTTAATTGGACATTCACTAGGTCTTTTTTTAACCCCAATTTGCATTTTTTTGGGGGCTGAGTCGGCTACGACATGAGAAATTACACTCATGAAAATCAACACAAAGAGTGCAATTTTGCAGAGTAATAAAACTACCGCCTTATTCATATTTCTTCAAATAATCTCACGAGTCGACACAGGAAAACTACTGATACCTAATTATTTAGAATTATTTCACAGCCAAGTCAACGAAATCAGTGGAGTCGAGTCAACAATGCCTAAATGATTTGATTGATGTCAAAAAGCTCAAAGACTCAAAGTTAACCAAAAACAATAAAATATTTAGTGTTGTTACTATAAAAATAAAACTAATTACATCTAAAAACATTCTAGCCAAGACAGACACAATATATTGATGAAAATACAAATATGTTTTCATCAATACATTGTATCTCATCATTCATTAGTAATATCTACTTAGTTATAATCCTACTGATCCTGTATCCCAAATTCCGTTATAAATATTATTATTGAAAAAATCTTGTTTCCCTAACTTTGTATCCTTCAAAATCTAAATAACTTGACACTGGCTAAATGCACAAACCGTGTGAAGCAAGAAAAAAAAGTATCAACACTTGAATCGAGACTTTTTTTTTGTTGGCAGTTGACACTTGACAGATCATTCATGGGCATAGATAGCAGCTGACACTGCTGAGTGCTGGCAGCAAAGAGTATTGGCTGACAGTGGTGAATAGTAATGGTGATACCAAAACATCTTATATCGACAAAACTCCAGCATTCATGAAAGATTTATCACTAAAACTCTCGCCATGTCGACTGAAAACTATGGACTGCAGAAATACAAAAAACTCCTGCTCAATAGAGTAACAGTATTTTCAGTCATTGTTGAAAGTATTGAGAATTGTATACAAACTGAAGATAAAGCTGCCAAACATCATTTCCATAAAATTATGGTAAGTTGTTTATAATTCTAGCCGGATTGATCGCTTTGGAGCTTGTAATATGTTTATTATAATTTCTATAGCTAAATTTTCCGACACGGAAAAAGATTACCTACTCGTTTTCCTTCAAATACATTTAAGATGCTGAAAGACTTATCCAAAAGAAAGAATAATAAACAATTAACAAGTATAAAAATTTAACATTAAAACAATCTGCTATATTCCATTGTGTCACTAACGAATTTCAGTAGGTATACACCTACTGAAATTTTGCTTTGCAATTGTATGAACTCTAGTGGTCTCTTATTCAAATACTTATGTTTTTCAGATACACAACTGGCAGGATCCTCTGAGTGAGCTATTTGACAGACTATCTGGATATTTTGGCTCAGTTGTAGTACCTGTCAACTGTACAACGCAGGGTGATATAGCGACATTCTACACCTCAAATCTAAACCTACTATTAAAGATTATAAAATTTGACTTCATGTTTCCTTATAACCGAAACATGTACAATGTAGATGTACTTTTTAATGACACATGCTCGTCTGACCTCTTTGGATCAACAACTACAATTGAAGAGATAGTCTCTGGTGTAGTTAGCCGAAGGTTCAGTGAGAAATGCGAACTGGATTTATCCAATTTCTGCGATGATCCTGGTAAGTAAATTTTTCAAATATTACGAATTATGATCTCACATTAGACCAATCATCTCCCTAGCCTTCTTCTAACCTAACCTTCTAACCTTCTTCCTATGTCAAGGTCAAACTCCAGTCTAAGCAGATGCACCATAGTACCTGTAATTTACATAGACCAACTGCCTCACACACACACACTGGCTATCACGCCGAACAAAATTTTTTTTTTCACTATTATCTTTTTCTAGTAGTAAGTGACGACTTATTGTCGGGCCTACGCTGTCCTCTCATACTTAAGTACTGACGCTGTAACATCCAAATATTGTAGAACCAAATGATTTTAAAAGAGTAACCATGGAGTTTCTTGCCCGTTCTTCTCCATAGGAAACGACCAACCCGAACCGTGCCTCTTTTGTCAACGTTTTATAAGTGCCCATGTAGGCCTATGTATAATCAAAATATTTTAATTTAGATTTTGATTGAACACTAGCAGTTCTAAATCTTTTTTACCGAAAAACCGGCCAAGTGCGAGTCGGACTCGCGCACGAAGCTTGCGTACCATTATTTATAAAAACGAACAATAAAAACACTTTTTTGTATGGGAGCCCCACTTAAATATTTATTTTATCCTGTTTTTAGTATTTGTTGTTGTAGCATCAACAGAAATACATAATCTGTAGAAATTTCAACTGAATAACTATCACGGTTCATGAGATACAGCCTGGTGACAGACAGACGGACGGACAGCGAAGTCTCAGTAATAGAGTCCCTTTTGACACTTTGGGTACGGAACCCTAAAAAGAAAAGAAACAGAAGAAAAGAGAAATAGTCTTAGTAAACTTAAACACTTTTTCACTTAACATTTCTTTTCCAGAATTTGTAAATAAGAAAATATTTTTTTACAAAATCTCTCTTCTCGCCAACTTTAAAATCCTGATGCTCAGAATGGGAAGAGACACAAAAATGTTAAACTTAAGCAACAATAATTTAAGGTATACTACATTATTTTGTTTGATTTCTATGCATTTTCTATTAAGGCATAAAGAAACAGGTAGATTTAATGTTAATACGAATTTTACTTTTTCTTTCCTCAAAATGCTTGAAATCTGTTTTATTCCAAAAAAAATAAACATTAATAAATTAACTTTTCAGCCAAATACCATTAGATGTATTGAACTTTTTCATCAAAGCAGATTTGACAGCTATGAACTTTAGCAACAACAAAGTAAGTATTTTTCTTCTATAATCATCTAAGATGACATCAATGTTACAAATATAAGTCATCTATTTAAAACTAAAGATGTACCGTGTGACCAGTTTGCTTTGCATTGACTTTGATGGACCACATGAATTTCGGAAATTATCCTAAGGCTAATACTATGAAAGTACCCTTTACTAGAACAGTTTTCGATTAAACATGCTCCAAATTTCATCGAAAACTGTGCAGACATTATGTGTGTGTGAAATCTCAAAAGACAGGCAAACAGAGAGATCATAGACCACTTACTTCTAGTGTAAAATAATTACTCATGATTTCACAGATCCCTTCAGTTGCAGAATTATCTAGAGTCAGTAGCAAAATAGAGAAACTCTGGCTGGAAGGCAATCCGCTGTGTGAGGACTTAGATCCCGTGTCTTATGTTAAAACTGTAACCATTAAGTTTCCTAGATTAACTGAACTGGTAAGTTTTAAAATAAGTGATAATACATAGATTTAAATAGATCTTTCTATAACTTCCTATTTTGTTTAGTGTTTCCAACTCTATCTTGTCTATTTATGCCCAAAATGCTGCATTCCATTACCCTTTACATATAACATAACTTCCTATATAATTCTCCTGCCTTTATCCTAATTTATTTGTAGTCTGCGCAGCATGTCTTCTATCACTTCTTTATTAGGCGTCATCTCATGAGTCATCTTCTTTCCAGACATATCACATATTCGATCTATCGTTTATTTGGACATCCCTACTCTTATAGCTAGCACATACTCAAAGCGGTAACATGAAATAATAATGATTGTAATATTTCTGTTCCAGGATGGGGTAAAGTTAAACCAAAATGGCATAGTATTTCCTTTCTATAAAAACTATCTGTCCAATCCAGATAGAAAAACAAAAATGGTTGTCGAGAAGTTTGTGACATTATACTTTTCTAACTACGATCAGCCTACAAAAAGACGCAAGAAGAGGATTGAACAACTCTACGAGCCAAAAGCAATATTTTCCTTATCAACTAACTTCTTAGGTACGTACCGTATTTTATGAATGCGGAAGTTTTGCAAAATTAGATAAACTTGCTTTTCACCCATTTGCATGGATACAGTTTTTTCCCTACCAAATTCAAGGCTCGAGTTGATGTTTCATATAAATTATGCAAAAAGGAATATACTAACAAATTTTTGATTAACTTGGTTATTTAGATAGATAAGCATTCATTCCAAGAATAAACTAAAAATAATTGTAATTTTGCGGTTGATGTCCTTCCCTGAAATTATGATTTATTTTTTGTGTTATTTTTTTTGTAGAATCGGAAACAAACGTTGCTCACTACGTACAGCATACGCGCAATTATATCAATCCTCTAAAGAAAGTACTTGGACCTTCAGAGAAAATTTACACTGGTAAAAAAAACATAGTTAATATCTTGGGGACTCTGCCTGAAACTGTACATGATAGGAGCACTTTCACTGTGGATGTATTAATACACGATGTAAGTAATAAAGACTTTCTTTGATTTTCTGAATTTCAAATAAATTAGGTTTATAAATACAAATTCAATGTCACACGTCGCAATTTAAATCCCATTGCTAATGCAACCGATTTTTATATAGGACTTAAATGGGTATTTCAAACCGTCAATCAAAAGTGAAGTCAGACTAAATAAAGTTGAAGGATAAACAGGGTGAATTGTGACAATGAAATGAATTTCTAAATCAGTAAATAATCATCCCTTATTACATTTATTCAGGTTGTTTTCGCTGCATTGGGAAAAAAGACCTGCCCGAATTGACTTTCCCATAAGTACAATACAGCACTGCTTAAGCCTTCAGGAAATATAGGCGTTGCTTTATCATTTATATTATCCTTTCTTCTTTGGTTTTAGAATAAATTAATTTATTTAATTCAGATACTACATTATTATTTATAGATAATTCATAATTATTCACATTCACAAAATTAAATTAAAATTTCAGTAAATATACTTACATAGCCACGTTAGTATTTAAACTTAAATGTAGGTTGCACCAAAACTCATTTAACAGACTTTCCAGTCTGTAGTAAAGTTATAATTTTATATTTACCATAAACCACCATACCATTTTGGTTCTGAATAAAGATTTATATATATTATAAACTATACTCAATGCTGTTACTTTTTTCAGAAAAAGGTATTACATCTTACCATAGACGGACTTTTCAAAGAAAAATTCAGTGGACAAATGTTCCAATTCAGAAGAACGTTTATATTCAGTACCTATACGGTACGCGATAATTCGGTGTATCATATAACTAATGATATGTTGACCTTGACATATGCTAACCAAGCCCAACAGAATTACGGTTTTCAGGTAAAATATGTTGATCACTTATACCTATTAGAGTGTGGAGGAGCTTGTGACTAAATAATAACAGCAGCATGGGTTTCGTTTGCCAAGATCGTTCCGTGGAGGTGCCTAGTTTCCTGTGTACCTTGGATAGCAAGTGAAGCCGTAGTTGATGCCAGCTGTCATTTGTTGGTCTTTCTTTGTCAGACCAACCAAGTAGTATCGTATTACCCAGTACTAAAATGGGATGTGGAGGTCACATAGGCAGTCAATCCCTGTAAAATACTGGTATTCAGAAGCCGACTCCAACATAGTTGGGAAAAGGCTAGGCTGATGATGAGTGTGTGGCTGTACTAGCAACATGTAGATGCACTACCAGTTAAGGTCACAGCTCATTAGAGCCACCCGGCACCCACTCCGCACCGCCTCGCCTCCTGCGGCTAGTATTCTTTAAATGGACTTGTATGGGTGTGCGCTCACTACATCAACTCCGTAGCGTCACCGGATCGCTTGCTTGCCTTGCGTTGACTGCGCATTGCCAACGCGCGGGTCCCGAGTGGACCGCGCGCTGCCCGCGAATGATTCACGCGAGGACGATACTTGGCGATGCGCCGCTCCCCACCCTCCCTTCATGCCCAGCCTAACGCGTTCACTCGTTGACCGCGCGGGGTCCCCTGTTTGACGACGCGAGGTCCACTGGTTGACCGCGCGACGTTTATTGGTGATAACGCAGCG
The DNA here is from genome assembly GCA_949152445.1 of Cerastis rubricosa. NCBI lineage: Eukaryota > Metazoa > Arthropoda > Insecta > Lepidoptera > Noctuidae > Cerastis > Cerastis rubricosa. The sequence continues at coordinate 12,466,379 of OX424547.1, forward strand.
TCCACCCGTGGACCACCTGTCGACAACGAGTTGACACCGTTCGACTAGGCGGTGCGGGGTGGGTGCCGGGTGGCTCTAATGAGCTGTGACCTTTACACCTCGGTTTAACCTTATGGGGATTACTGGTGTAATGTTATTAGTTTGTGGTTTAAGAGTCATGTAACCAAACAACTAACACCATATATAGACAAATTTTTGAAGGATTTTCAATATAGAATCAAACTGATTAGTACATAATTTCACTAACACCTTAACTAATACCTAAATATTATTACACTGTTGGAATTTCAACTCACGGCACCAAGCCGAGCGTTGGAAATCCATTAGGTTTGCTGCAGTTTAAGTGGCCAGTCAATTCGTCCAAAAGCGTCAGTAATACTTATCTTGATTTGTTCCAGAATCCTGTTAGAAACATGAACTCATTAACACTTATAGGCCCCAGTCCTGATGAGAGTGAAGCAATAATTAGAACTTTCCAACATCTGACTCAGTTGAAAAAGACTGAAGTTGAATTGTAAGTGCCAAAATTATAGTATTCGTTTTTTAATATTCATAGACATTAGTTTTTTTTAAGCGAAAGGTTGCCGAAGCCGAAGGTGTCAAAAATTTAGCAGTTACCAAAATTAAGTTTGTCTGCGCCCAATGTGCTTTTAATAAATAAAATGGTGTTATGATAAAAAGTTTATTTAAAGAAAAAGCAGTTGATGAAAACTCATCATCTTTCTGCCCTTGTCATATGTTACTGGGTATCATTTATATACACCAATAGTATATTAGTAAGGAGGAGCTCGTGGCTAAATAATAACAGCCGCCCAGGTCGATCTTTAAGGTTAAGCCGTGCTTGCCGAGGTTGGTCTTTGGATGGGTGACCATAATTACATATCGAGTTTCCTCCGTGCCTCGGAAAGCACGTTAAGCCGTTGGTCCCGGCTGTCATTTGTGGATCTTTGACAGTCGTTACGAGTAGTCAGAAGCTAAAACTCTGACATACAGTCTTACCAAGGGGTATTGTATTACCCAGTTACTGGGTTGTGGAGGTCAGATAGGCAGTCGCTTCATGTAAAATACTGGTAGTCAGCTGCATCCGGTTAGACTGGAAGCCGACCCCAAGATAGTTTGGGAAAAGGCCACGCAGATGATGAATAGTATAGTAGTAACCATAGCCACTTTAGGGACACTTCTATTTGTTTTTCGAGGACACCGCATGAAATATTATTACATAAAAAAATGAGAGTGGAGGAGGCTCCATGAAAACAACAGCTGTAATCATTAAAGGGTGGCATACTTATTCGGGTCTGCAAATTCGATTTGGCAATATTTGCCGACCGAAACGATGATTATATAATATTCGGCAATTTTTGTTGAGCATCTGCTTTTCCTGAATCATGTTCTGGTATAGTTCGGTTTAAACTTGGCGGATCATCGAACGTAAAACTGCGCAGAACATAATTTTAGGTATCAGCGGTGCGCAACCTAATCAGTGAAGCACGCCTTTATGCCTAGATTCTTAGAACATGTAAAAAAAATAACTATGTTTTTTTGATTCCAGGCGTTTAAAATACCATGGCTGGGACATTCGAGAAGCCTTGAAAACCTTCGTAGCAGATGCAAAAGCCAAAAAAATGCCAGGAGAATTATTTTATATGGACTCTGATTTTTCTGACTCTTCATCGATATTGGATGAAATTGAATACTGAATATATGACTTAATAATTTTCCAAGTGAACTTTATTTTCAAAAAAAAAAAAATAGAACTTGGCCTCTTTGGCTATTTTTAATATTTCTACACCGGCAACGGTAGTGTATGAGAAACTGTTTCATATTAAGATCCTAATGTACCATTCACTCAGAAATAAATTATCCTATTTAAAAAAATCACGTTTGGTGCCATAGCTCTCAATATAAGATTCCGATAAAAAAATGCTTCATAGGTTTTTTACAGCTTATTTATTTATTTATTTATTTAGGATCTCCAACAAAGAATGTACACAGAACATGCGAAATAAATTATGGATGACAAAAGTATCGCGTAGGTGTACTCCTTCACTTACAGGAGACCACAGCATGCATAATAGAATTTATAACTAAGCTAACAAAATTTACAATATTATTAAAATATAATGATAATGTTTAAATGAATTAAAATTAAAATTATTATAAGTAGGCCTATACGATGGAATGATTTGTTTTTCAAAAACTGACATGTATTTTTGAGTTGCCTATGTCCCTTTGCTAGTATGGCGTCGATCCACTGTGCGACGCTTCAAAAAACAGTATATTTTCTGCTAACTTCTTTCGAACCGAACTAAGTTACAAAATGGTACCTATGTCACTATAGATATATGCAACTTTGGTCTTGAGTTGGTTAGTATTCAAACCTCTGGGCTCTGGGCGTACAGTGCGACTCTGATCTTAATTACTTTTCGAATTCGAGTAGTATTTTTTGCAGAAATATAATCTATGAGCGGATATTTCATTAGCACGTCCATAATGTTATGTGTGTGTCTAAATTATTAAACAAAAATGTAAATAAGAGTGACTATATTATATTTATTAACATAAACTAAACACCGTTACAATTGATTAGGCGATTAGTATTATTGCGAATTGTAATATAAAGCAAAAAGCCCTTTGTTTGAATTCTCCTTAAAATATGGTCCAATTGTCTTCTCTTTCTAACCGTCAGTGTCACTAGGGATGGGCAAGTGAAAAAAATATATCGATATTTATCGTATCGATATTTTTAAACAGTATCGATAGTTATGGTGAGAAAAATATCGCTCGCTCACATGTTCGAAAACCACAATTTTTATGATTTTTAGCTTCGACCAGCACTGCCGTCAAAATGGCAATGACCGTATTTATGCTCCTGAATTTTATAAAGGTAAATTGAGAAACTTGCGCGCTACATACAGAAGTTTTGATGGCGTTGTTAGCGTTGAATTATGTGATTTTTCTCCAACTCTCTTAATTAACGCAAACTCTCAATATTTGATAATAAGAATATTAAATATTTACATAAATAATGAGGATGACGAATGACATAATGGGTCTGACAAACGTTTTTTACTTTACATGCCAAATAAATCTACAAAAAATTACGAGAAAAACTATGTTTTTGAATTTTCATATCTTAAAAAATGGCTGAGATATTTAAGATCAAAGAGCGCATTTCTGGCCGAATATTTTAAAAAACGCGGGCGGGCGCTCACTATGCGATGACGTCACAGCCGCGGTCATTCGACAATCGCGCTCTCGTTCGCGCAATAAAAATCAAAATTATAAAGTTCGGTGTGGCAAAATGTAATCAAAAATATCTGGTTTAGTATAAAAATATAATAATAGGTGTTGTAGCGAAAATAAAAATAAAAGTCGTCACTGCTACATGTTAAAACGTATAATTTTGCTGTTATAAAAAAAACTAATACAATTTTTTATAAAAAAAATTTAAAAGGATCAAAAAAAGGAATTAAATAATGGACGACATGTAATATAATTTTATGTAAAGCAGCGAAATGGGTTGTTCAGAATTGTATAAAATCTGTAATTTTGAAAATTAAAACAAGGTGAGAAAGGGGTTGCAACACCTACTCAGCCCTAGGCGCGATCAAAATGTATACGAGTTTAAATGTTACACCGGAAAAAATACATTGCGCGACCTTTTGACACGAATAGGGTTTAAATAAATTAAATGATTGTACAACAAAAAAAAAAAGAGAAACTATACTATTGCTATAGATTAAAAAAAAGGATTAAAACAAAATTTGTTCCCTGAAGGTCCGGATCCTCGCTCGAAATCGGATCTTCGCTGTTGCTCCGGGTCTCAGGCGGCAAGCCTCGGAGCCAACCGCCAGTACGCGTCTCCCGACCCCTGGTCGGCCTTGAGTCGCGGCGCCGAAAGTATATGGGTCACTAGATCTTAGCTAGGATAAAAGTCCTAGAACCGATTCTGAGCGAATCTATGGTGAGAAAAATACAGAAAAATTAACACCATGCTCCGAGAGAATCTTTTAAGCAGAAAAAATTTAAAATGTTTCAAATACATACCGGTTCTTGGTGAAATCACTGATAACCGACTATACAGTACAGCACTACAAAATTTATCTTTCTTAGGTCCTTTTTTACTTTATCAATTAAATTACGAAACGGAATAATATGTCTGTTATTTCCAAAGATTTGTCGTCCATCTGAGAAAAATTTTCCTCTGTCACATCCATGGAATCGTCATATTTTTAAATTTGAACCGAAGTAAGAAAAAGTAAATTGATTAGAAATGAGGTCGACTTACACGAACAGAATAGTTTTTATTCAGCCGAAAACAGCGTGATAATGCTGCAATACCCTCTTTCTAAGAAAAAAAGGACGTAAGTACGAGTGAGAAAGAAGAAAAAAAAAACTGGATCAGGCAAAAACAAAAAAAAAACAGGCATCATATCTGAATCAAACGATATCGAAGTGCAACAAATACTGAATAAACACGGAGGCCACCATATCTAAACGTTATCCGCGCGAACTCGCGATATCTCAATTACATCTATGGAGAATATGAAAGAAAATAACGAACTCCTAAATCTAAATATATATTGTTCAGTTAGAGCCAAACTCTAACCTGCCACATCCTTACAATTAGTAAACTTTAGATCTAAGTAAAATTAACCTAACTTAACATAAGACTTAACTATTACCTATCAACTATAAGAAAAAACTTGGGAATCCCCAAAAATAAATAACGTGAACACGTAAAGTCCAACCTCTAGTTATAGAAACTAAGACAAGTTGAACAAAAAAAACTAAGTTTAAGAAAGAAAACCTAAATTAATTAAGTCAAAGAAGAACTCAAGACAGAACTTAAATCAGAGAACTCAAGTCATAAAACTCAAGTTTAAATTCAAATTTAAAATTAAATGTTGAATGTCACGCCATCTGTGTTAAACTAAAAGAAACAAAATAACCTTAGAACACAAGTTGACATAACACAGAAATAAACAGATGTCACTATTAACAGATAATCTATGAAGTTTTTAATCTAATCGAAAAACTATGCAAAGAAATATTCCAAAGAGGAAAAAGGATTAGAAAGCAAATGTCAATGTCAAAATGGAACAAAGAGAATTTAATCCAATTTATTTTAAGATATCTTTGATATGATATTGTCCGGAGTGGACTGAATCACAATCCTGTAGCAAATAGGTGGTCCTTGAAATGACTCTTATTACACGGCACTTAATAAAACGTGGAGCAAGCTTCCCAGAGAAAAAATCACCTCCAGAAGACTTGGAAAAATTCCTTCTCCATACAGTATCACCAACATTTAGAGTGACAGCTGATCGATTAGAATTATATGCACGAGAGTTACGGAGAAAAGCTAAAGAAAGATTATCAGCAACCTTTGCATAAACTTCGCTGAGAGAGGATAGGTTTGAAGCATGACGTGCCCGACTGTCTGCCAAATTAGAGCTTCGAGTCTGACTATTTACATGACTGCTATCCATAAGGACCTCTCTACCAAGCATAAGAAAGTTAGGCGTAAAACCAGTAGCTAGATTAACACAAGAATTGAGGTAAAGCTTCACTTTAGGTAACATTTTAGCCCAACTTCTTTGGTTTTCACCAACCAAAATACCTAAACATGTTATAACGCTTTGGTTGTATCGCTCAACCGTATTTGCTTGGGGTGTATAATATGGCGTAAAAGTAGGTGATTGAATATGGAAAGATCTGAGAAAATTAAGGAATTGATTACTACGAAAAACTGTAGCGTTGTCACAAAGAATAGTACGCGGAACCCCAAAATTAAAGAAAATTTCAGACTCTAACGCTTTTATAACAGAAAGAGCGTCAATCCTTTTCAGAGGAACTAACCAAACATATTTGGAAAAAACATCTACCATAGAAAGGATATATTTATAACCATAATAAGCGCAGGGCAACGGACCAATTATATCGATAGAAATCATCTGTAAGGGCAAGGAAACCTCTTTAGGGTAACACATCTGACCGCGAGGTTGTGTGTTCGAAATTTTATAGGCTTTACAAATCTCACATTGACTTAACGTCGAAGTAACGTCACGGAACATATTTGGCCAGTAGAACAACTCCCTAAGCTTTAGATACGTTTTAGTAACACCGGGATGTATCGAAGGAAATCTATTGTGAATTTCCCAAATAGCGTCTGGAACCTTTTCAGCTGGTAACACCACACGCCATGGTTCAGAAGATAAAGGACTAGAAACAGGCATGCGTCTCATAAGGATACCGTTATTTATAGCGTATGCTGGGAACATTTGTGGCGTATCTCGAGCACCTATATATATCTTCTTATACCAACGGTCATTAGTATGTTCAGGACCCTGGTCAAATGACACAGGATTAGCATGGATCCTGGAAAGAACATCGGGGACTATATGTTGCGAACCTTTACGATGCACAATATCAAAAGTATATTGGGAGATAATAGTAGCCCAACGAGCTAAACGACCAGATGGGTTGTTAAGAGAGAGGAGCCACTTAAGAGCCATATGGTCTGTTATGACAGAAAACTTCATACCATCTAAATAACATCGAAAATGTTTAATTGAATCCAAAACTGACAAGAGTTCACGCTCTGTAGTACTATAATTGCGTTCAGTTTGAGAGAATAAACGCGAATAATAGGCGATTGGATGTTCCACATCGTCTATCTTCTGTGTCAGTACCGAACCAAGACCAACAGCTGACGCATCACACTGCAGGATGAATGGCTTCGAGAAATCAGGACATGCCATAACAGGCGTATCAATTAGCGCTTGTTTCAACTGAGTGAAAGCTTGATCGGCTGCATCGTTCCAACTTATTGGATCATTACCCTTTCTCTTACCGATAAGGGCAGTAAGCGGAGCAATTATAGAAGAAAACCCTTTAACGAAACGCCTATAATAGGAACACATACCAATGAAACCGCGTAATGACTTAGCTGAAGTAGGAGTAGGATAATCTTTAATAGCATCAAGTTTGCCGGGATCGGTTTGAAGACCCTTTTCATTAACAATATAACCCAAATATTTTAGTTCGCTTTTACAAAACTCGCATTTTTTTAAATTTATAGTTAAGCCTGCTTCTTTAAGTCGAGCAAGCACCTTCCTGAGCAGCGCCATATGACTAGAGAAATCTTTAGACACGATTATCAAGTCGTCGACGTACCCAAAAATACAGTCGTCGCTGGTAGAAGTAAACTCGAAATTCACGATCATATCAGTAAGGCGTTGCATCTCCGAAGCAGCGTTCGTTAGACCAAAAGGCATCCTAACAAACTCAAAGAGACCACGTTGTGGAACAATAAACGCTGTTTTCTCACAACTTTCTCTATCAGCGAGTGGAATTTGCCAGAAAGCACTTCTAAAATCCAATGAGCTAATATATCTAGCACCACGAAGGTTGTCGAGGATATCGTGAATACGGGGAAGAGGATATGAATCTCTAACTGTCACACTATTCAGTTTTCTACTGTCGACACAAAACCGAACAGAACCATCTTTTTTTGTCACCATTACCACTGGACTAGCCCATGAAGAACGAGATGGACGAATAACACCCATACCTAACATTTTGTCAATCTCTTCATTGAGAATCTTCAACTTGACAGGGGATAAGGGATAATATCTTTGACGGATAGGGTAACCCGTAGTATTAATTTTATGGGACAACCAAGATGTTTTACCAAGACCAACTTTTTCCGAAGAGATAACTTCGTACTCTTTAATAACTTGTTGAAGACAAGCCTCTTGATCCGGCGATAGGATGTTACGAGGATGAATATAACGGACCTCGCTGACAGAGGAAACTTGAGGGGAAGAGTGCTGAACAGAAGGGATAAACATATTACCATCAATATTTTTATTAAAAGCCTGACTAAAAATAGACGTCAAACCGAATTTATTCCAAAATTCGATACCTAAAATAACAGAAGATGACATCGAACTTGCAACTAAAAACTCATGAATAAAAGTTGTACCATTAAATTTAACTGGAAGGTACACAGAACCAAGAATATCAATCGGCGAATTATTAGCCGATATAACACGGGGACAAGCGTCTTTTGATGTCAAAGAAACACCAAGTTGCTGAATAAAATTATCGCTAACAAGCGACATCTGAGCACCAGAGTCGAGCAATGCTTTAACAACTCTACCACATAATAATACTTCTATAAACGGTCGGTTATCAAATGAATCTGAAGTAAACACTGGGGATACTGTACGGAAAGAAGCGTATCGCCAGTGGTTTATGCATTTTTTGGATTACATTTCGGACATTCCCTAGTAATAAATCCAGGAGTGCGACACTTAAAACAAATCATGCCTGTGATCTCTGGGCAAGAACGGTAAGAATGACCAACTTTGTTACATTTTAAACAAAGCTGAGACTGACTACAACCAGGACAAATCTGAGAGTTACTAGATGTTGGCTGATGGGAAGTTTTGTTCGGCCTAGGTTTTGGTGGGTTAAATACTTGAGAAGTCGACTGGTCGGCAACACAGTCGAGACTGGCTACCGCCTTTGAAGGTTTTAAAAAGGACTCGAAATGAGTAACGGCCTCGATTAAATTATTGACATCATGGAATTTTTGAATAGACAAGCAAGGAGTATACTTTGGCAACATGTTGTGAGTGATGATCTGCAACAACTCCGATTCTTCAATAGGCTTGCTCAGTTTAGCGTTTAAGTAAGAAACTTCGATAATAAATTCTCTTATTAACTGTTCCGGTTTCTGCTTGAGGTTACGGACCTCCTGGCTTGTCTTAAATTCAAAATCGGTCGTACCGAATGTCTGAAGAAAGGCATCTTTGATCACAGAAAAAGAAAGACCCGGTCGACGGATCGACCTAAAATATTGAAGTGCGACACCTGACAAAACTTCATGAAATCGCTTAACTAAATAACCATCGGACAAATTGTCGGCCTCCCTGCACTCCTCTAAACTCGTGAAAAATTCCCGTACGCAGGTCTTACCATCGAAAACAATCTTCCACTTAGTAAGAGAGAACTGCCTGGTAAATTGTAGGCATTCCTCAGATCTTATTGGGGAAGGAATGATACTCTGTGAAGAAGCGTGAGAAGGTCTTGGCGGAATAGGAGGAGGTGGTGGTCGCGAAATAATGGGACTAGCACGACGTGGAGTCTCAACAATAGGGAACCCCTCTTCTGACATGATGTAACTAGAATAGACCTAATAACGTATGAAAGAACAGACAAAAGGCGATTGAATCCTAGCGAAAAAATAGGCACGGCATGAACAGACGGATAAAAATAATCCAGCAACCAGCAGTCAGTAAACGCCAAGCTATTAAACAAAGATACAGGCTACATAACCGTTCATACTAAGCTTACCTTGAAAACCGACGCCTATAAATTCATACGTCACCATATATACTCTACGGGTTCTAACTACCGCTAGCTAAGGATATGGAATAAAAATCAGGAGACCTATCGTTATATTTGCTGCGATAAGTGGGTAAAATAAAAGACAGTTATGTGTTATATAGTTCACAAAATTATTTTTCCTTTAAAATAAATTACATTTAATGAAAAAATATATATATATGTCAAGGAAAAATGACAGCTTCACAGATCTGAACTGGTGGTAAAAATCCCAGAATACCTTTCTAGAATGAAAGAATATCCGTGTCCTGAAACAAATAAGCTTAAGAATCATTAGCTCCCGGAGGGAGTGACCATCCTCAGGTCACTCCCTCCGGGAGCTAATGATTCTTAAGCTTATTTGACGGATATTCTTTCTAGAATGAAAGAATATCCGTGTCCTGAAACAAATAAGCTTAAGAATCATTAGCTCCCGGAGGGAGTGACCATCCTCAATAAGGCAAAAAAGATTTTATGTAGAATCATTCAAATTTCAAAGTTATTAGGTAAAAAACACTTACTTGTCCCTGTTCGGGCGCCATTTTTTGTAGCGAAAATAAAAATAAAAGTCGTCACTGCTACATGTTAAAACGTATAATTTTGCTGTTATAAAAAAAACTAATACAATTTTTTATAAAAAAAATTTAAAAGGATCAAAAAAAGGAATTAAATAATGGACGACATGTAATATAATTTTATGTAAAGCAGCGAAATGGGTTGTTCAGAATTGTATAAAATCTGTAATTTTGAAAATTAAAACAAGGTGAGAAAGGGGTTGCAACACCTACTCAGCCCTAGGCGCGATCAAAATGTATACGAGTTTAAATGTTACACCGGAAAAAATACATTGCGCGACCTTTTGACACGAATAGGGTTTAAATAAATTAAATGATTGTACAACAAAAAAAAAAAGAGAAACTATACTATTGCTATAGATTAAAAAAAAGGATTAAAACAAAATTTGTTCCCTGAAGGTCCGGATCCTCGCTCGAAATCGGATCTTCGCTGTTGCTCCGGGTCTCAGGCGGCAAGCCTCGGAGCCAACCGCCAGTACGCGTCTCCCGACCCCTGGTCGGCCTTGAGTCGCGGCGCCGAAAGTATATGGGTCACTAGATCTTAGCTAGGATAAAAGTCCTAGAACCGATTCTGAGCGAATCTATGGTGAGAAAAATACAGAAAAATTAACACCATGCTCCGAGAGAATCTTTTAAGCAGAAAAAATTTAAAATGTTTCAAATACATACCGGTTCTTGGTGAAATCACTGATAACCGACTATACAGTACAGCACTACAAAATTTATCTTTCTTAGGTCCTTTTTTACTTTATCAATTAAATTACGAAACGGAATAATATGTCTGTTATTTCCAAAGATTTGTCGTCCATCTGAGAAAAATTTTCCTCTGTCACATCCATGGAATCGTCATATTTTTAAATTTGAACCGAAGTAAGAAAAAGTAAATTGATTAGAAATGAGGTCGACTTACACGAACAGAATAGTTTTTATTCAGCCGAAAACAGCGTGATAATGCTGCAGTGTATAATACATCCATAATATAGTAGAAAAACACTGATAATTTTAGAGGTTTCTAATGTGATGGCGTAAATTAACACATTTTTTGCGCTTACGTTACAAACGCATGCTGAACCCTACAAGACGGATCAAAATAATGTACTACAGTATTGTACATCTTAAAAAGATCTACAAAAAAGTTCGCAATGGTTTATGTCTATCTCTTAGGGATAACCCACAATATCCATTTTTTATCCTTTACTTTTTACAAGAAATAATGGGTCATTAAACCACTTGACCGTTATTCGAAGCATAAACAATTGAGATAGGCTGTATCTTGTTTCCTGTGCCATTTTTCCTTACGCTTCTAGCCAAATAGCTCTGTCTCGCTCTCGTGATGTCACCAGGTCAGAGAGGGGAGTGCACTTGCGAGTGTGCGAGTCTCTGTCTTGTTCATTGGCGTTCTTTTCCTTGCCGAAGACGGTTGTACCTTGCAGGTGAGTTTTTTAAAAATTATAACCGTCATTATTTTTCCTTACGATCGAAAACTGATAATCAGTTTTCGATATTTTACTAAACTGTTCCTAGTGTTTAACTATTTTTAGTGTTTAGTAAATCAGTTTGGTGATACAGATATTTAAAATTAACGGTTTTTCCGTTCGCGTGTTGATATTCACTTTTTTCCAGTGTTTTGGTGTGCGATTGTTTAATTAAATCACGTACATAATGGATAAAGAAATAACGTTGATTTCACAAAATGAACCGGTCGCAGGCCCGTCTCACGCTATTAATAATAAGGAATCTAGTACGAAACGGAAGCGTTCACATTCCAGCAGCAGTAGTAGTAGCTCTGATAGTACCAGTTCCAGTTCATCTAGTTCTTCTGACCATAGGCCTAAACATAAAAGTGCGCGTCGCCGCCGTTATAAAAAAAGGGGAGGCAAGCACAAGCGTCGCCACCCAGATAAAGTGAAACAAATCGGTGATTTACCTAATCAGTATATAAATAACAGTGTACCAATGGCTGATGATGCCATTTCCCTCTTCGCTGAGGATGAATTCGAACAGGAAGGTAGTAATTTTCTTAATAATTTGGGTATTGAGATAAAGCTTAAAGAACCGGCTATTCCAAAAACTGACGAGCGTTACGTAAACATATTAAAAGAAATTCAGTTTTTCAATAAACCGGACTAGAGTGAAGTACGTTACGCGGAAACCCAAAAGTCATATAACCATAGCCCGGGTTTCGTTGAACTTGAGGCAAACGAGGAGGTCAGGCCCTATGACACACTTAAGCACCTAAGCTACTCAGAGAGAGCCTATGCTTCGTTAACTTACGGTTTGTTAAAGCAAAAAGAGTCCTTAAAGAAGGAACTGTGTTCTTTTATGACATGGGTCCGAGACCAGAAAGAAGAAATTAGCTTCGAGGCTATAAACCAAAAGCTTAATGATATTTTTACTTCTGGTGAATTTAGCAAGGTTTCGGCAGACCTTTTGCAAATGGTTTGTGGACATAGGGCTGAAACCATACAAATGCGCAGAGATAGCATAACTAATGCAGTTCGCGATCCGTTAGTTAAAGCATCAATTAGGAAAATACCTCCATCTGAGGTCAACTTATTTAATTCTGAGCAGTTTGTTGTTGCCTTAGAAAAAGTTGGTGGTATCAAAAAGTCTTTTTGGCCTGCTTCTAAATCGACTAGCTCATCTAAATCGACTTATGGTTCTGCCTCAACTTCGCAAGTTGGAAAATGGCTAATCCGTCCCTCGCAGGGGCAGCATTCGGTTCCGCCCTCGCAGGGTAAAAACTATAATACTAACATGCCTTCTAACGGCTATCAGAACTGTAATGTCCCCTCACACGGTGACTTTTTGCAGCATAATATACAATGTCCTTCGCAGGGACCGGCGCATGCGTACTACAATTATCCTCAGCAGGGTAGTGGCACAGTGAATAGAGGTTCCTTTCGCTCTCACGGGGCAAGACAGAACCAAAGATACCACGCTCACAGACGTGGCAGCCATAAGCGAAGGTCATCACCTTCAGGCTTCAAAGCCAAGAGAAATAAATATTGACATGAACATATTTCAAGCCGGTCAGTTATCGAATTTCGTCGATCATTGGAGGGAAATGCAAGCACCAGAACTTCTAGTTCGAATAATTCAAGGGTACCGTATACCTTTTCAACAAAAACCTCCGTTAATTATGCCCAATTTAAACCACAAAGCGTTCCACACACCCGTGTCGACAGAAATGACTTTGATCATTCAAAAAATGTTGAATCAAGGAATTCTAGAAATTGTAAGTCCAACTCCAAGTTTCTTATCCACCCTCTTCCTGGTACCAAATAGCGATGGATCGGCCCGACCGATTTTCAATTTAAAAGCTTTAAACGAATTCGTACTGACCACCCCTTTCAGTCTGATAAATGTATTCAGAGTCCCAGATTTCATTCAGCCCAAAGATTGGATGTGCAAGCAGGACATTTCCCAGGCATACTTTCACCTAAGCATAGCAAAGCCCCACAGGCGCTTCCTACGCCTTATTTACAACAAACAACTTCTGCAAATGACCTGCCTTCCATTCGGTCTCAGCACAGCCCCAAAGATTTTTGCCAGTTTGACAAATTGGATTGCCCAAGTAATGAGAAGCAAAGGCGTGAGAATATTGGTATTTCTCGACGATTTCCTCTTGGCCCATCAAGACCCACAAATTCTCGCAAGTCATGTGAGCCTTCTAGTAAAAACATTACAATATCTAGGGTGGCAAATAAATTTCCAAAAATCCATCTTAACGCCAAAATAATCTCTGGTTTATCTGGGTGTGCTGTGGGACCCTTGGCTAAACCTCAAATGTTTACCAAAGGAAAAAGTAAATTCATTGATGGCAAAAATTCGCCACATCATAGATCTTGGAAAAACAGACTTGAAAAAGTTGCAGAACGTGATAGGAGCACTAAACTTTGCGAGTTTTGTCGTTCAAAGAGGGAGACTGCATTATCGAGCTCTATTGAAATTCGTAAACACTCTAGAACTAAACAATTCTGTCAAGGTATATTCTGTACCTGCAGATGCAATGGGCGACCTACAGTGGTGGGCCCAGAATTTGCAACATCCATCAACTCTACACCACGCACCAGTGACTCATTTTATCACAACGGATGCCTCCGACTTAGGCTGGGGCGCCCAGATAGACAACCAGTCCCTAAGCGGAACTTGGTCTCAGAACGAGAAAAATGGGCACTGCAACGTAAAAGAGATGTTGGCAATATTGAAGGTTTTTCAAAGTCATTCCATGTATCTAAGCCAATCTACAGTCACCATACAATGCGACAATCGCACGGTAGTAGCGTATCTGCGTCACGAAGGGGGGACCAAATCCACGCAATTGATGGACATAACTTACGACTTGTTTTGCCTGATAGATCAGTACCAAATTCAAATCAACGTGCACTACATTCCGGGGAGGTACAACAACCATGCCGACCACTTATCACGGTTTCGCCAGGTCCCCGAATGGCATCTGTTGCCCGAAGTCACAAAAACGGTATTCCTAAAATGGGGCATTCCCCAAGTGGACCTGTTTGCCTCCAGCAACGCCCACGTAGTCCCACATTACGTATCGAAAGATCAGAACGACAAACAAGCTGTAGCCCACGACGCATTCTCGGTTGCTTGGAAATTCAATCTGGCATGGGTGTTCCCGCCCCCGTTTCTGATAGCCAAAGTTCTGAGCTACCTCAATCAGGCTTCGGGAATTTTCTTACTGGTAGCACCGAGGTGGGAAAAAGTTTTCTGGCGCAGCGATCTCAAAGCTCGGGCTTTAGCCCCATCTTTCACAATACAGAACCTGGACAAAGTATTGATCTATGTGACTACAGGTCTACCACCACCTCGCGTCCAGGATCTTGTACTGGAAATATGGAAATGTGGGGGTGGACGCATCATTTAAGTAATTGGGATAATTCTCAAATAGATCTATTAAAGAGTTCTTGGCGCGCTTCCACCCTGAGAACTTATAAGCCTGCATGGGACCGCTGGGTTTCATGGTGTAGAGCTAAGCGTGTTAACCCTAAGAACCCCTCAGGTTCTGACTTTGCTCGTTTTCTAGCTGATCTGCACATAAACTATAAACTGTCTTATAATACAATAATGTTACATAAGTCCGTGGTCTCTACCCTTTGCAATGTAAATAATTCAGGTGTCCTAAGTAATCATGTTTTGGTAAAACACATTTTGAAATCAATTTCAATTAAAAAACCTATTGATTATAAGTTACCCATCTGGAATATTGATGATTTTGTTTCCTTCCTTGGCAATAGAACGATAAATATTGATAATATTTTTGATGTATCGAGTCAAACTGCTGCCCTTTTAGTACTCTGTTCTGGTAGACGTATTCATGACTTGACCCTTCTTATGACTGATAAAGATAATTATTTAAAATCACCAGAGCACGATTTTATAACTTTATGGCCTGCCTTTGGGTCGAAGACTGATTCATCTGACCATAGGCAATCAGGATGGAGATTATTTAAAAATAATAATGATAAGAATTTGGATCCAGTATACTGGGTTGAACAGACCGTATCACTGCTTTCCATTAGACGGCAGGAAGCAAAATGTCATAACTTGTTTATCACAACAAGAGGTGCAGCTCGTGCGGCTTCACGAACGGTTATTGCAGGCTGGATAAAAACCCTGATGCGTCAGGCAGGCATTGTTGCTACTCCTGGAAGCATCCGGTCCGCTGTTGCTTCTAAGAATTGGTTGGACAATTTCCCCATAGAAGATATTATGGCTCGGGGAAATTGGAGGTCGTCTAATACTTTTATTCGATTTTATAAGCGACAAGTTTTGGATTCCTCTGGGAGTAACAGCATAACTGGTCTATTTAACCCAGTGAGATAAATAGCTAGTTAATTTTAATATTTCATTTCTTCTTTTTTTTTGTAATACAATGCATTCTCTATTACATTCTCTTTTTTTTGATGTATCCCTACACATTGGCGTTCGTCGTGAGCGTCACCAGGCGATAACAGACACATCTCAATTGTTTATGCTTCGTATAACGGTCAAGTGGTTTAATATTGGCGTTTTACCTGAAATAAAACGCTTATTAAACTACTTACCTTATTCGAAGCATAACAGTAATTTCTGCCTGGTGACAAAGTCAACCATCCAATGAACAAGACAGAGACTCGCACACTCGCAAGTGCACTCCCCTCTCTGACCTGGTGACATCACGAGAGCGAGACAGAGCTATTTGGCTAGAAGCGTAAGGAAAAATGGCACAGGAAACAAGATACAGCCTATCTCAATTGTTTATGCTTCGAATAAGGTAAGTAGTTTAATAAGCGTTTTATTTCAGGTAAAACGCCAATATTTACGAAGCAATTTTACGCAATACAGCATTAATGCTTATCCAATTAAGTACCTTAAATACATTGTGTATTTAATATAGATCAATATGGCCCATGGAAGATGTTACAGATTTAAAATGCAGGGACATAGCGGTTGCGTCGCGGTCGCGGGCTTAACGCGGCTGTGACGTATTAGTATGAGCGCGTGTAATCTCGGAAATTCAAAAAAGGACATAAACTTCTCGTCGTTATAACTTCGGAAATACTGCATGTATTGAAGTAAAATAAAAACTAATGTAATGTACACGTTCTACGCTCCGATTTTAGGTGTATTTGATACTAATATTTTGACCCTTTTGTGTTGTCCATTGCTATTCCCTTTCGGGGTCGATACCAAGCCAGCAGAAGTTTGGGGGCCCGTACCGAACTATATGGTTAATAGTATTAGTATTTTCGTTAATATATTAGTCTTACTGTTATATAGCATTTCATAAAAATTGTGACGGGATTTTTTAAAGATAACGATACGCGAGGAGCATGCAAAGAGTTTCTAATAACATTAAACACAAACGCTACTTTAGTTTCTAAAGGAGCGTTAAAAAATATCGAATTTGATACGAATTCGATACTTTAAAATAAATATCGATATATCGCGATTAAAAATATCGACGATATATATCGATAAATGTATGGGAAAATATCGATATTTTTTGCCCATGCCTAATTGTCACTGTCAAATTCTGTTTTGCGACAAAAGCATTTTGTTTTTGTTGCAAAACTATTAAACTAATTTTACTATAGTAAACGTTTCAAAAAAGAAATCACCATTTATTTCGTCATGGCAAATAATTCTATGGGCCAAGGGGGCAATATGCCTACCATTGGGACAATGAATCAAGGTGCTATACAGTACGTAAACAATCCGGTTCAGAGCCCTCAGTTGCAGTCCAGTTCGCTTCAGGGCTCTCCATCGCAGCACAGTCCCATGGGCACTCAGTCCCAAGTGGGGGCTAAAGCCAACACAAGCGGCGGAGGGGACCAGACTACTCAGGTGTGTTACATACTTTTACTTTTTGCCCTTGCGATACTTTTACATAAAAAATGTATTCGCTGATGAGTTATAAAAGACTTCAAAGAGAAGGGAGAGAAATGGACAATGCAACATGATACCAAATGGTATCATATTACTGGCTCCCTGTAGGATACTGTTATTCAGCTGCAACCGTATCAGGTGGAAGCCTAACATAGGTAGTTGCGAAAAGGCTCGGTAGATGAAGATGTTTCGCCAGTGAGAATGTGCTTTGGCATGAAATAGATGCGGCTTTGTAAAAGTTATACTTTCCTGCATGAATTTCGAACATCATTTGACCTACATCAATAGTGTATCTAATGTTTTTTTTCAAAGATTTTTTAGATTAAATTAAATTCATTTATTTTTATTTTCATAACTCCAAAAATAAAGTCAGTGGTAACTGAAGTTCCTCACATAATTACCATTCTAATCAGTAGTACAAGAGATGCTTCTCATGCATCCGATTCCGATACCAATATATCGCGAATTTTTGATGTATCGGAATCGGCGATATCGTAAAGGCTGTCCTAAAATTTAGGCAAGATTTTAAATAAATAGAAACACATACACATCACAGTTTTAATTTTTATTTATTAATTTTCATAGTACACAGAATACGTTTATGTATGCACCACAAGTTTCTTCAGACTGTATAAGGGCTTGCTTAAGTGCTCTATGCTGACAATTTGGTCACCAAAATGAGGGAGTGCACAACCAAGAAACATCTCATGCAATAATTGAATGGTTTTGCGGGCTGCATGGCATTAATCTTTCCCTCTCAATAGACGGGTAGCAATCCAATCCTTTTTTTTTATTTGGTTGCCCAACCCTTTACCATACAATAGCAGCAAATTCAAATCTTGCGTAAACGTTAGGACACCGAGACCCGATATTAATGTTAAACTGTACACTTATTTATTTGTCATGTCTCCTGCCTTTATGTAAAATTACGAGTTAAAAATCAATCAATCAATACATGTAACAAAACGGTTGAAAAAAAAACTATGAAAACTGTGAAACTGTGTGGGATGTCATGTTTTGTTGTGATGACAGGTCTTAAAAATTATGATATCGAGATTTCTCAAATACTTACTTTTTTTTTAAAGTCAATTATGATGAGATACTCGCTTCTAAAGCCTCTATTAAGGAAACCCAGAAAAATATAGGTTTGTAGAACATTAAAAGAACTTTCAACGAAAATTGGTTTGAATAAAATTTGATATTAGCGTTTGAGACAAGGGACCTTTTGGTAAAACTGAAGCAGTAACATTGATTTTCATTAACATGGTATGCAAAACAAATTAAGTTTAGCTGTTAAGTTTAAGTTGACCTATAAATGAGCATTAAAAAATGCTTTGTTACTACAGAACCCTTTGTGGCCAGTGTTTGTCTTAAGTATATCAGTAGTACTAACTTCATGATAATAATATTTCAGCTCTTAAGCCGACCTCGTCTCCAAGAGTTGGTTCGTGAAGTGGACCCCACAGTGCAGCTAGATGAAGAGGTGGAAGAGATGCTGCTACAGCTGGCTGATGACTTCATCGACACAACTCTGAACGCAGCCTGTGCTCTGGCTAAACATAGACATGCTCCTAATGTGGAGCTCAGAGATGTGCAGCTACATTTAGGTGAGAAAATACCAGCCTATTATTATCCCACTGCTGGGCAAAGGCCTTTTCTCATAGAGAAGAGGCACCAGCATTGATCACCACGCTTGCTTGATTCGGGTTCACAATTTCAGGAATTCAGACTTATAATAATTATAAGTCCATGTTACCTTACAATGTTGGAGAAAGATAAACTTAGAAAGGACATAGCATCCTTATTTATACCTACTCTACTCATAAAGGGGATTGTTCAAATGTTCATAAACATCCCTAATATTGATTATCCATACATTTTTTGTCATTTTAATATAGGGGCCATTTTTACCCTTTGGGTTCCGTACCCAAAGGGTCAAACGGGACCCTATTACTGAGACTTCGCTGTCCGTCCGTCCGTCCGTCTGTCACCAGGCTGTATCTCATGAACCGTGACAGTTAGCCGGTTGAAAATTCTACAGATTATGTATTTCTATTGATGCTACAACAACAAATACTAAAAACAATAAAATAAACATATAAGGGGGGCTCCCATACAAAAAAGTGATTTTTTGCTCGTTTTTATTAATAATGGTACGGAACGTGTCACTGACTCTGGCAGGGCCACCATCAGGGATTTTAATTTTGAAAACACAAAAAATTTGTCGCTAATTTGTCGCTAAATATCAGAATTTGTCGGTCACTGGTTCAAAAGATATAAGGGCTTATAGGTGGCCGATCTGGAGAGAGTCTCCCCAGCAGGGCCATATTTATATCTCAAAAACCAGGGCACCTAGCAAAGATCTGTTTTCTCCCATATTTTGTCGCCAATTAGTCGGAATCAGTCGCCAAATATCAGACTTTGTCGGTCACTGGTTCAAAAGATATAAGGGTTTATAGGTGGCCGATCTGGAGAGTCTCCCCAGCAGGGCCACATTTATATATCTAAAACTAGTGCACCTAGCGAAGATCTGTTTTCTCCCATATTTTGTCGCCAACTAGTCGCAATTTGTCGCCAAGTTACAGATTTAGTCGGTGTGTAATTAAAAAGATATTAAAGAATTCAATTTCCCCATACAGTGGTACAAGCGAGTACAATAGTTATTTGTTATACAAGAGTGCAAAGTTGCTTTTTAACCGCGTGTTCAATTTTGATGACCGAGCAAGCGAAGGATTCTAAAATTGAATCACGAGCGCAGCGAGTGATTCAAAATTAGATTCCTGAGCGTTAGCGAGGGAATCAAAAGAGCACGTGGTGAAAAATCTTTGCACTCGAGTGCAATACGTAACTTTTCATTCCACCTCATCGAGGAAATGACTAAATGCAAAAAAAAAACGTTTACAATCACAAGATAGGTACACTTTTATTTCAGTTTAGGAATTAATTACTACATTATGACAGGTAAGTATTACAGAATAATCTTTAAATTATAACAAAATAATTTTACGGTATAATTAACAATGACGTGAAAAAATGCCGCGTAAAGAACCGCGTACAAAGCAAATTGAAAAAAGAACACCAAGAAGGTTCCGAGTCTGAGTTTTTAACAAATTAAAAAAAAGTTGTATGATATATTCGGCACCATAGAGGTAGCAGTGAATAGGTTTAATGTTTTTTTTTAATTCACAAACTTAGTGCACACGATGTTATAAATTCAATTTACTTTATCCTCTAGAGAATAAAAACGGCTTTTCCACTCAGATATTGAAGATTAAAAATACTCTTTCCGAGATGGTGGGATGAAAAATACTTTATGTAGTTTCTAGACACTATCTATGACGTCTTATGGAGGAATGTTTGTTTCGAATTAAATAAATATAAACTTATTCTGTAATTTCAACCTACCATAGGACAGCTTTATTCATTACCTATAAACAAATCTACAATAAATATATGTAATTATTTATCTAACACAATGTGCACTTACCACTTAGTCGCAGGCAGCTAGATCGCTGCGCTCCGTTTCATTTACGGTAAGTAAGAAAGAGATAGATGCGTGTGTATAGACGAGCTGCTTAGAACGAGTTGCCCGTCACGTAAGTCAGCCAGTTTAATTAAAGTGGAACTTATTATGTATAGTTACGAACTCGAGTGTTGTTATTTCTAGGTATTCCGTGCAGTGCAATGCGCGGTCGAGTACGGACGTGTTTGCGCTGCCCGTTACGAATAATATATTCGCGAGTCGCGCGGCTTTAGCCGCTGCCCGGGTAACGTCGCTATGAGTTCACAACCTCTCATAGCCAACGAGGTCTTGGCATTTATCAACCATGCCATCGACTACATGGACGAAGTCAGCATCTTGCAGATCTGCAAGTCCAGTTTTAAGGAGGAGGAGATCAGCAGTGCTAAGCTGCTGCTGTTCCAGTCGCTCGGCAAAGTCGAGCAGATGCAGTCCCGCCGGAGGGATGGTGGCCAGAAGTGTGTTCAAGACATCATCACGTTGTTGAAGAGCACCGACCCGGACGACATGCCCGCTTTCGTGGCTAAGGAACTGCATAAGTTGCCCCCAGTCACGTTTGACCACGTCGACGTCACCAGGTTGCTGAAGGATATAACAACTCTCAAGGCAAGCCTGGCCGAGGTACAGTCCACATTGCAGGTGTCAAATAACACCATTGGTGAACTACGTGCCGAAGTAGAGTTGTTGCGCAACTCTGTTAAGGTAAATAGGTCGCCTGATGCCTACAACGTGAGCACACGTTGCGTAGCGAGAAATGCTAGCATCGGCAGTTTTGAGTCGGCGAGCTCCACTGCGTCACCCGCTGCTGATATTGCACGCGTTGCAACTTGCGCTGCCGCGTGCTCGAGGCCGGCCGAGGTAGTGACTAGTGTAGGTACGTCGACCCCTAAACGTGCCTACGCTGCTATTGTCGCCACGCACAAACCTGTGTCGCAGACCAGGAAGGGGGATAAGAAGAGCTGTAGTGAACCTGCTAACAGGGCGTCGAAACAGCTTGGCCCAGCTTCAGGAATGTGTGACAAGGATGGCTTCGTGAAGGTGGAGAGGAAGAAGAGCAAGAAGCCTTCTAGTCGGAACCTGTGCGGGACCGCGCCAGCAGGACCCAATATGATGCTGCGTCCGGCAATACCCACGACGCAGCTCTACGTGTCCCGGCTACATCACACCACGAAGGTTGAGGAGGTCTTGGAGTATGTACGAGTGAAGACCAGCTGGACCTTGAGGGTCGAGAAGTTGGAGTCGCGCCACACCACGAATTTCAAATCGTTCGTGGTGCGAGTTCCGACTCATCATATCGAGACCTTCCTCAAGGAGGAGTTTTGGCCGAAGGGTGTCAGGTATCGGCGATTCCGCGGAAGGCTACGCGACACCACGCAGCGCGACACGACGCCGTCACTTCGTGTACAATAGTTTAAATATTTAGTTTTATAAAGTATGTATTAGTTTATAGTTAGTCATTATGCTTATATATGTATTGTGTTCTATGGGCCTAGTTGCCTGAAATAAAGGATTGTATTGTATTGTATTGTATTGTATTCCGAAAATACAAAAACGGAGAACAGAGCGAGATATAATAAAATTTGATTACAATTGACAATACTTTTTCAACGTTGAAGTATTTTAAACATTTTACTAATGGTACGGTATTTTTTTATTCTTCTAACGTTAATTAGAGCTTAAAATTGTAAACTGGTAAAACAGTTGCATGCGACTGTACATCTTGACACCAAATAGACCAAGAGCAAGGTTTAATGTTCACAAAGAAGTTTAAGCCACTCTAACCTAGTAATTTAAAACATAAAAACATGAATTTAATTGAGAATTTATCTCTCTCGGATGTTTCTAAAGACTTTAGACCGATAAAACTAGTAGTATATTACACATATTAATAGAAATATTTTTTCTAGGTAATTTTTCGTGAACTCTTCGATCTAGCTCTTGGACTATACCTTACTAATTGAACTCATTATATCTCCTAAACTAAGAACCGATTAAATCTGTGACTTGGCGACAAATTGCGACTAGTTGGCGACAAAATATGGGAGAAAACAGATCTTCGCTAGGTGCACTAGTTTTAGATATATAAATGTGGCCCTGCTGGGGAGACTTTCTCCAGATCGGCCACCTATAAACCCTTAAATCTTTTGAACCAGTGACCGACAAATTCTGATATTTGGCGACTGATTCCGACTAATTGGCGACAAAATATGGGAGAAAACAGATCTTTGCTAGGTGCCCTAGTTTTTGAGATATAAATGTGGCCCTGCTGGGGAGACTCTCCAGATCGGCCACCTATAAACGCTTATATCTTTTGAACCAGTGACCGACAAGTTCTGATATTTTGCGACAAATTTCGACTAATTAGCGACAATTTTTTTGTTTTCAAAATTAAAATCCCTGTTGGTGGCCCTGCCAGAGTCAGTGACACGTACGGAACCCTTCGTGCGCGAGTTCGACTCGCACTTGGCCGGTTTTTTTACTTTAATTAGTGTTTAGAAATGAATCTAAAAATGATTAGGTTGTGCCAAAATGTAGCTTAGAGTACATATTGAGATTAGTCTGTTAATTCTTAATTTTCATCATAATTCAGATATTAATTCAACTATAATTTGGTTTTCCAGAGCGTCAATGGAACATGTGGATCCCAGGTTTCGGCAACGACGAGGTGCGACCATACAAGCGCGCCGCCGTCACAGAGGCGCATAGACAACGCATGGCCCTCATTCGCAAGACTATCAAAAAGTACTAATACCTGCATTTGTCTGTGGTACTTGTTTTACTGTTTAGATTACTTTTATGGATTAAGATGTATTCTCGTTGTATTTTAGGCTAAGATTGAAATTGAGTAAAGGAGTTTGATATTAATCTCATGTTTGTATTTTATTCAGGGAACTAATCTCATTTATTTGTGGTGATTTTGTAAATACATTAATGCTTAATACACATTGTGCACAGCTTAATGGCTGCAAAAGATAAGGTAACATAGTACTTAGTTTTGGGATGTGATATAGTCTTATACCATTCCTATGAGACTATTAGATACTAAACTGAGATAAACTAGGAACTAACTATGAACTAAGAGTATAGTTTTTTTTTTATTTTCCACATTAAATTAAGCAATCTTTTAAACAAGGATTCAAATGAAACAAAACTTAATTATAATTAAGACACTATTTATTGAAATTATTGTATTAATGTTATAATTAGACACTGAACATGACAAAAATTACAAATAATCACAATTTAATCACACACTTATAGTAAAAAAAAATACTTAAATGGTCATAAATAAGTAAACATACTTAACACAATACTGGTTGAAACGAAAACAAAAATCATTGATTACATAATCAAAAAAATCACAGACTGTATAGGGTACACTGTTAGGACCTACACAGACGACAAACAATTCTTGAAGTACTTTGTTTCCGTTAAAAAAGAACAGTAACGCAAAAAGAATGCAGTGCCCAAATATTTCAGCGTAGCAGAAACGATCGCATGGACCTTTGTCGTCTGAGTAGAGCCTTAAAATAAAAAAAAAACCTTCACACAAAATTAAGTAGATACACAGAAATATTTTGGAATGCATTAATACTAATGTCAATACTAGAAGACAACCATTATGGTAATAACGAATGGCCTAAAGTGATTTTATAACCAATTGTTCTCTATAAACAGGCGAATAACTTGTTCTGCTAAATTTAAGTTAAATCTAAGTCATGGCTAAGCCACATAACTAGTCCTTCTACTTAGAATCGGTTGGTAGCTGGCATTTGATAAGCTCTAGGCAGCTTTTCGTTTACTAAAACGGCCCGTAAATGTTAGCTGTTGTGTGTGAACATATTATCCATTTTCTGGAACTCTGTTCTTAATTTAAATAAATGTCATAGACCCAAAAAAAATATCGCAAAATTTTCAAAAATCGTTCTTTTTTTATCAGTCGCTTGAAGATAGCAGCGACAGAATGACTTTTAACGATAAACCCGAGTCATTAGCGGGCAAGCGGCCCTAAAATAAATTTGTTCTAATACTTGACTAATTTACACATGATACTGGCCGTGCATCGCGTAAATCGGTGACAAACAAAATAATCATATTAAAGATAATGTTAAACATTGACCTTAAATTAAAAACACTTATCATTAAATCGTCACATGCAATCCTAATCATTACACAAATCGAAAAATTAAGTACATAATTATTCTTTTCAAAATTAATATTTCTAATAATTTTTTGAAGCGTAGACATTCCTTGCCTAAACTTTTATAATTTTGCCCTTATGAAAAAAAATTGCTCTTCAATATTCTAGATTAGTGTAGATGTAAATTTTAGGGTGACTTGCCAGCATCATCCTAAAAGCCTTGACACATAGTCATTATTGCCAAGTTCAGGCTAACCATAGATTCTTTTGCCAGACAACTTGGTGTTGACCTCGACATCGAAATCATTTAAGAATTCATCAATTTATAGCCGAACTGCAGGGCGCTTGATTTAAAAGCTGGTGATTTGGTGCAATAGGTACTCAAGAGCTGTTGTCCTACCATACAATAAGACTTCCTAGTATCATGTACGGGTCCAAGCGAGCTCCATAGAGAATATTATGTGATCTACACTTTGCATGCTGTGCCTTGCTTGCCCGGGATGTAGAGGTGGTCAGACGGGCCCACTCTCTGCCAGTGAAGAGCCTTGGACTTGATCGTCACGGGTTCCTGAAAAAAAAGGAAAAAAAAACGTAAGCAAAACTTTTTTGACAGTATTCATTGTCTGAGGACTTGCGTGTTTCGAATCTTGAATTTCAAGGGTTTGGCAAATATTCAAATTCGGATTATGTATTGTGCCAAAAATTAGATCATGCCTAATTAAAATTAGATCTAGCTTTAAAAGTTTTCACGATGCTGGGCCTAGAAAATCTGTAGAACAGTAGATTCAGGGAAATGACGCAGCACATCGGACAATATTCATACAAAGTGAAGCTAAATACCGTGGGTTGTATATCCCTTGGGTAGTAATATAACTGCGGCTTTATATACTTTGTCATAATGACTCTCCACACGGTACCTTTCGGAAGAATGGACAAGGCACTAGGTGATGTTTCAATAAAATTTTATGTTTTTAGTTAGTACTTCAGTATTTATTATAACTACGCTTAGGGCTTGTACACAAAACTGCGATGCGACGTCGCATCGTTAAATCTACTGTAACTAACAGTTAGTTTCTTCTGCATTGCGAATTCGCATCGCGCCGATTCGCAGTTTTGCGTATAAGCCCTTTATTACACTTATTATATGAAATAAAAATATCCGCATCCGCAAACTTTTGTGTGTTGTGTATATTTTTTTTAATAAACCATTACTCTCTAATTAAGCTTTTAAAAACAAATGTTCCATTTCATTTTTTTTGCACTTAGAAGAATATTTAAATATGGACCGCGGCTACGGTCCTCCTATCCTTGGTTCAGCACCTTCAATTCTGCATCAGTAACAGCATTGAAAACTTTCTGTTTTACTTGCAACTGCAGTCTCTGTGGGAGTCTTTTCACACTAGCAGCCATTGCCAAGAAAAATGCGTCTATGGGATCCTTTTCTTTAGTTGCCTTTGCCTCCAGGTAGGTTTGTAATATATCCGCGACGGTTGGTGTTACATCCCTAGACGAAGAAGGTTTGTACATAGAATTTAAAGCCGATTCGACAGGAGGGTCAATGTTATCGATATAATAGGGAGGTGCCGAATTAAAGTCACCGAAATCTTGTGCTACGTCGTCAGAGTGCATTTCTTGGTTTACAAAACTTTCAGCTGCTTCAGTGGCGTTCGAATTCAATAGTGGATCATTCAATTCATAGATTTTTACAAAAGGTTTAAGAAATTCTAGTTCCCGTTCGAACTTAAGAGGACGCCGTTTGGCAGCAGCAGATCCACTTTTTTCCCGGGTTTGTAAAGCTTTCCTGAAGTTATCCCTAAGGCGTTTCCATTTCATTATACACTCCTGAACTGAAAATATACAAAACAGGGTTTTTTTTTAAATTAGTATGTAGGTAGGCAATTAGCGTAACTTCAGAAACGTGATTAGTATCGGCATTTGATAGCAAAAATTAAAACGATAAGTCGATCGATGTTGAAATATAACAAGCTATTATAATTTTTAAATATAAATAAATAGATGATCTTACTTGAAATTCCCATTTCGTTGCTTATTTCATCCCATGCGTGTTGTTTGCTGTTTTTGTCAGTATATTTACGCGAATTAATATTATAAAGACATTCATGTTGTTTTACTAAAGAAATAAGTTTTTCATCGATATCCATTACGTTTCAAGAAAAACTAGATAATCTAAAACAGTTTGCACTACTTGGATGTCTAAAACAAAATGGCGGCTAATCTGCTGCGACACGCGGGAAGAGCCGACCGTAGCCGAGCGAATCCGAGCGGAACCCGAGGCAGCCGTCAGCATGCAACCGGCAACCGACTGAATTCCGCACACGTGAGGTGCGCAGATTCCTAGTTGTATTTAGGTGTAAATATATACCTATTTACATAGACGCAATCAATTTCCAATATTGCATAAATGGAAGGTTTATTATATACGTTACGTTGTTTTACGGTTAGGTCTGAATCGACAAGTCAGATGAAGAAGGAGAAGAATAAACTAAGGGGTTGTAGTCTGTAGGAACAGTCTGAGAGCTTGAAATCAATTTACAGTCCTTAGTTAGCATAGATCGGAGTAGGTAGATTGAATTGCGGTCATTTATCCGAAACGTTTATATTAATATGGACATTCCTCCGGAATTGGTTGATTTGATTGAATTTTAAGTGCTACAATTTATAAGAAGCTGTGGCCATAAAAAGGCTAAAAAGAAAACCAAAATTATTGCTTAGATCGGAATTCGATTGTTTTTATTATTCAACAGTTAAATAATAAATTAATTTAGTTTTGATACCTTCCTTTAAATTCTTGAATTGAGTAGTAATAATATCACTACCAACATTAACAATATTTAATTGAATCCGGAAATACCGGAATTACTTTCCAGAAAAATGGCTTATCCATGTTATTCTTTCTGTGTGCATTTATGATTCAAGTACCAAAAATTAATCTACCTACTCCGATCTATGTTAATTAGTAGGTATTTATTAATTCCATGCACACGACTAATTTTGAATGACAGTTGCGATTAGAATATAAGGAAGATCCCTATGCTCACAGTTTGATAATTGATTTGCCTTATTAATCGAGTTCCTCTTCCCCTGGCTACACATGACTAATAAAAAATCATTAGGTAAGTACCTACACCGCTACACCACCTGAGGTTTCGAGGTCGACTCATCCATTGGCCTAGCTAAGTGATAAACCGCTTGCACAACTTTATTGACATTTATGATAAAACATAAAAATCCTTCAAAAAGTTGAATACCTACTTAGGTATATTAATAATAATAACTAGGTCGTTATTTTCTTGCAGGTGCCTTTATTCGTCCAAGAAAATCATCAACACCATGTGTATTATTCAGCAACGAATGTAAGTAACGTTCTAAGTACGGATAAATATGACTATCGTATTACCAGTAAAAGCGAATAAATTATTATCATAAAAATTAACAACATTGCTTGAAATTTTGTAGGTACAGGCCATTTCATTTCTCGAAAGAGTCTCGAAAAATCGGAACCTCATTCGTCCGGTTCCATGGTGTAATGGTTAGCACTCTGGACTTTGAATCCAGCGATCCGAGTTCAAATCTCGGTGGAACCTATCACTTTTTGTAGATTGTTTTCAATGTTGTTCGTCCGAGCGATTACGGGGAATTCAATGAATCGTTTGTAAACAATGCCGGAGCGAATCGTTTAAAACAAATTGATGTGTTCAGTTAGAAGTGCGCATTGGATCTTATGTCAAAACATTGAACCGGTTTCCGATAATTGGCAACACAAGAATTCTGCACTGAATCTATGAACGAATAGGAAAACAATTTTCTTTTTAAAACTAAGTACGTCAATTTAACACCAAACAACTGTAACTTCTGGAAGTGTCAATGAGGTAAAACAAATATGAAACTTTTCAAGGTTTTACCAATTATTTCCGATGTTTGCTATCAGAAATTAATCTCCTGGCAGGTTTTTAAGATGCAGATTAGAGTACCTTAACAAAGAAATGTTATCATTTGCATGCAAGTGACTCCATCGATGGAAATCCAGATTACGACTAGCATAAAGAATTTATATAAATCAAAACGCAAGTACATTAACGAATAACAATCGATAATCGTGACTGTTCGATTAACGATGAGTTTCATTTTAATAATAAAATTCTCATACTGTTTTCATATAATTTGTTGGAAGTATAGGTAGGTAGTTGTAGGCTGTTGAGTAGTTTTTCCAGTAATTTTCAATTTGGTTTTCCTTTATTATTGTAATGGTCTTATTAAGGCAAAACGTTGTATTATAATTGGAATTAGCTTCGTTTATTTATTAAACTGTAGTGCATAAGGAAGTCAAAAGCCTTAGTAAAGTCTCATCATTCCCACTATCCAGGGACTACGCAAGAAAAACTCTTAAATATGAAGTACATACTTAGTGGCTATTAACGAGTTTGGACTTTGGAATGTACCTTTTTGCGCATGTTTACACACTCTTCAGTCTTTATTAGATGGTTAACATAGGTACACGACCAAGTCTCTAGGTGTAGGTGAAGGGGTGAAGGTACAAATCAATTCGTAATTGCTAGACCTTCGACGGCAACTGATTTTAATTTCATAGACTATTTCATATCAGACTTGGTTGATATAACGTTTTCATAACACAGAACCATTTAGATTGAGATTCGAGATAGCATTCTGATGAGTAATGGCAACTACGCATTTCAATCAAGTATATATGAATTGATAAACACACATTTAAAATTCAGGTAGAAAAACAAATAACAAAAATACGGTTTAGCTACTTAAAAAGGTACACAAGAGGTACCTAATCTACTTTTATACTACATATATTGGTTAGCAGTACCTACACCCGCGGTTCTGACATCAGGATGGCGGGTGTACGTAATTTTTAAAATATCATTTTACAGGTGTTGTTTTACACAGATTTTCAGGAGAGGTCCGTAAAGGTACACAGAAGGTACCAAATAACTGCAATAGGCAAATCTGAAAACTACACCCGCGATTCATATGTACACGAACGTTCACATTTATCTATTTATGTTTTTGGGCACAGTGCATAATTTTCAAGGTGATTTCTAACCCAGGCTTTTAGTACAGTTTTATCACAACATATAACAATATCCAAAGAAGGTTTCGTATCGTTAATTAGTACTTTAACATGGTGAGTCTGCTCTGGCATGCTCATAACATCAAAGATCGAAATAGAACTGCACTTCCGAGTGAACGACAATTCGATCATTTTAGACTCGAAAGTTCATTTGGAAAGTCACTGCTGCTGTGCTATGTTTGTTTCGTGTTCTACGTGACACCAACACAAAATAGGCAAGGACAATCGCAAGGAAGCTACTTTCCAGTCTTCTGGGATATCTCAGTTAATGCTTTCCTTTACTACCTTACCTATGCACATTAAAACATTTTTGATGACTTACTCACTAGTAAGCCTACAAGACCATGCTTGTCTGACAAACGTGGCGTGGCGTGGTGGTATTAGGCATGGTCTGTGTTTGGACCTTCCATGACTGCTAGTTTTGATGGCATCATCATTATCAAGCGTTTTATCTACTTCCTGATTGTTCTCGTAGCTTCTTTCTTTCAGTGGAATTTTGTTTCTCAATTAGGAACTGTTTTAATTCGAAAGTTTAAAAAAATCTACTACTACTTCGACGATGCATATCTACTCCTCTGACTCTGAGTCAATACTTTTTATTGAATTATACTTCAGTATCGATTTTTTGACAAAAAGTGAAAGCTTTTAACTGAAAGGAAATTGAACGAGTTTATCATAAACTGATAACTCGCTCGAATCAAGTGGAACAATTCTGAAAGCTTGATGGCGGTGAATTTTCTAGAAAATATTGCACTGTTTGTTTCAATGTTGTTGCATGGCGTCGATAGAGTGTAGTGGAAGTTATTAAGATAAAATATTAATGTCCGCTTGTGCAGTCATTACCTTTGCACTATGGACCTATGGCACAAGCAGGTAGATATACCTGCCACTAGCTATATCAGCTACATTACTGAATTTATTTTTTACCGGAACCGTCATACTTATAATAACAAAGGGCACCTTGTTCGCAGTTTGCGTCCGCAAATAAAACCTGTTTCCATGAAAGAAAAGAGAGCAAAGAACTCTACGACAAAAAACGCAACAAATGCAATATCCTCGGTACTATTCTCAAGGGCAAGAATTTAAAATTATGAAAAGTAAGATGTTACGAAATAACTGTTGGAGATGAAAACTTGTATGAACGAATGTTGAAATAAATAGTATGACAGAAAATGAGAAAACTGACAGGTAGAAAGACAGTTGTTGTCAATGCCTCAAAAGTGATTGGTACTTCTACGATAAAATCGGGGAGAGCAAATGAGTCTTTTAAGATTATTAACGCTTACAAAGAGCTGATTTTCAGTCTAATTTCAGGAAATGAGTAATGATCAATTTGATGTTCTCGGTATACCTAAACGGCACCTGAATTCAAAGAACTATGCACAAATGCAGTAGGATTAGTCGTTGATAATAGAATATTTCCAGTAGCAAGTGTCTCGGATAACGTAATCCTACACTAAAGTGTTGTTTATTGTTGCAATTAAGTCGTTTAACTTGTCTGGATTGACAGTAACTACTGTATTTATTACAAGTGCTATAAGAACAATAAATTATACTTACAAAACGTAATCTTACAAAATCTTACGACAATTTCTCGTCTTATGCATTTTTCTTGTCATCTACAAGACCTTGAATAAAGAGTCTCTCGATTCAAATCAGCTACAGTAAGAAATACTAGAAAAAAGTTACAATAAGTATCCAACAATCGATTTAACTGGCTTCCTTATACGCAAACAGCCAAGAATTGCGTAATCAATCAATCATTTTATTATCAGTGCAACTACATATTCTTAAAAAATAAAAATAACTTAATTCATTTTAAAAAACCTCTGGCTGCGATGCATCTGATTTGCTGGTGACAATAGGAGCGTAGGCACGCTTAGGGGTCTGACGTGACGTGACCTGACGTGTTGTTGCGCAGGCGTGCTTGGTCAGCAATTCAGCATTATCGGCAGCTGGTGACACACTTGTGTTCGCCGCGCCGACCCAAAACTACCGATGGAAGCATTTGCGCCCCTCGACGCGTGTTCACCTTTGAGGCCTCAGGTAACACAATTACTGAACCAACGGTGCGCAATAATGCTATTTCCACATGCACGTAGTTCAACATTGGCTTTTTCTGATATCTCCAGTCTGGACTGCATCTTGGTCATCTCCGTTTTCAAGGTAGTGATGTCCTCATCCTTGTAACCCAAGAATTCTGTACTAAATCCATGTACGCGTGAATAGGTAATCTATTTTCTTGTGCAATTTAATTTTGAAAAACTAGGTGAGCATCTATAAACCTCCTTTTGGAAGTGTTAATGAGATAGAACAAAAATTTCAATGTTATCCGCTGTATGCTATCAGAAATCTCCTATCTGGTTTAGATGCAGATAAGCAGTAAACAAAGAAATGTTATCATTTGCATGCAAGTAACTCCATCGATGGAAAACCAGATTACGAGTAGCATAAAGAATTTAGATAAAACAAAACTCAAATACATTTTAACAATCGATAATCGTGACTGTTCGATTAACGATAAGTTTTCAATTATTAACAAAATGCGTCGAAACTCGCAATCAATTAGCAGTTCTCATCCTGGTTTAGTATAATTTGTTGGAAGTATAGGTATAGTGAAGGTAGCTATAGCTGATGAGTAGTTTTTCCAATAATTTTCAAGTTGTTTTTCCTTTATTATTGTAATGGTCTTGTTATGGCAAAAGGTTGGTTTATAACTGGAATTGGCTTCCTTTATTTATTAAACTGTAGTGCTTAAGGAAATCAAAAGCCTTAGTGAAGTCTCACTTATTTCAAAGTCCTATAATTACAGGCCTGTATTCCATTAAAATTCTCACTATTCAGGGACTACACAAGCAAAAAAGTCTTAAATCTGAAGTAAGGGTATTAACAAGTATGGAATATAACTTTTTGCGCATGTCTACACAACTCGGCAATCTTCACAAGACGTTCGATATCAATTTGTACAACACAGTACCTCTCCGTTATTTAGGTAGGTAAGAAAAATCGAACATAGGTACACAACCAAGTCTCTAGGTGAGGAGGTGAAAGAACAAAATCAATACGTAAATGCTAGAGCTTCGCCGGCAACTGATTTTAATTTCATAGACTATTTCGTATCAGACTTGGTTGGTATGTTTTCGTAACACGGAACCATTTAGATTGAAATTTGAGATAGTATTTTGATGAGTAATGGCAACTATGCATTTCAATCAAGTATGTATGAATTGATTATACACAAATTAAAAATCTAGGTCAAAAACAAATAACAAAAATACGGAAATAGCTACTTAAATTATTCAAATACATGACATGAATACTTGATAAGTAAAACAATGTGCCTGTGGTACGGTACTACGTAGTATAGGTACAAACACCTTATAACTACAATTGTGGAACGCAAATAAATGAATATGAATATATTGACTACATAAATATTGATTTACAAAGCATATTCATATATTGTCAGCATCACGATTTTTATATTTAACACCAAACGAGTCAGCCAAAATTGCTAATTGATGTTAGTCATTAAATTCAATACAGGTTGACAGTTACATATAGCATGGCAATCAGCCAATCAATGGTTTTCTATAGAGACACACCTCTTTGTAAATCAATACATGTCTTGTTGTGGTGATAATACTATTTGGAGATTATTTGTAGAGCAGCCAAAACTTATTTTCATTGTTGCAAAGACTATTTTAATCTTGTATTATGTCCAGCAACATCCACCAAACCCCGCTGGACCCGCGTGGAAGTTTATGGGCTGGCCCACACTCACAGATAGGGGGGACTATATCTTCAGTAGGAACGTTAGAGACAGATTGACTATGTATATGTGGTTCCGAGAGCGAATCTTAGGAGCTCATCTTCGGCATAGAATTTTTCTGCTAATCATTATTCTCTCTCAAATATTCTCAGAAAGAACATTTTCTGTTTACTGATAATTCATGTTTTTGGCCACATATTTTCAAGGTGATTTCTTACCCAGGCTTTTAGTACAATTTTATCACCGCGTATAGCGGTACTCAAAGGTACGTTACGTACGCTACGTTAATTAGTATTTTAACACGTGCGTCTCCATTGGCGTGCTCACAACATTAAAGATCGAAATAGAACTGTACTTCCGACTGAACGACAATTCGATCATTATAGATTCGAGGGTTCATTTGGAAACTCACTGCTGCAGTGCTATGTTTGTTTTGTGCAACTAACTATGCACATTTTAAAACGTTTTTAAGGCTTACTTCTGTCTCTAGTCCTTCTGACAAGCATGGCCTTATATGCTATAAGGCGTGGTCTGTATCTAGATCTGGACCTTCCAGGACTTGGCTTGTTTTAACGGTTTTTTTTAAATTCATCATCATTACCAAGCGTTTTAACTTCTCCCTGATTGTTCTTGTCTTGGAGTTTCTTTTAGTGACATTTTATTACTCAATTAAGAACTGGTTTAATTCGAAAGTGTACAATTTTTTCTACTACTTCCACGCTTCATGTTCTCAATGCTTGCTTCAATTTCTCTGGGTACATTTCGCAACAATTTTATTGCGAAATGTACTCAGTGAAAACTTTTAACTGAAACGAAATTGACCGAGTTATATCATAAACTGATAACTCGCTCGAAACAAGTGGAACACTCCTGAAAGCGCATTTTCTAGAAAATATTGCTGTTTATTTCATGGATGATTCATGGCGTCAAAAAATAGAGTGGAAGACAAGGATTTATGTCTGTTTGTGCAGTCTAAGAACTTTTGGACTACGGAATCATGAAGTCATGGCAAAAGCAGGTATATGACCTGCTTTATTGCGTTTTTGTATCGTAACCATATTCATACTTGTAATAATAAAGGGGCACCTTGTTCGTAGCTTGCGTCCACATATAAAACCTGTTACCATGAAAGAAAAGAGAGCAAAGAACTCTACGACAAAAAACGTAACAGATGTAATCCTCGGTACTCGTCTCAAGGGCAAGAGCTTGTAAAATTATGAATAGTAAGATGTTACGAAACTGTTGGAGATGAAAACTATTATGAATGAATGCCTGTTAAAGTCAATAGAACCTATGGCAGAAAATGAAAAAACAGATAAAAATACAGTTGTTGTCAATGCCTCAAAAGTGATTGATATTTCTGCGATAGTACTAGAAATCGGGGAGAGCAAGTAATGACAAAGTCTTTTGTGATCATAAACGCTTACAAAGCGCTGATTTTCAGTCTAATTTAAATACAGATTAATTTGATGTTCTCGGTATGGCTCGGGCTTTGGTGTACCATAAATAGCACGTGAATTCGAAGAACTATGCAAAAATGCAGTAGGATTAGTAGGTGATAATAGAATATTTCGAGTAGCTGGTGTCTCAGATAACTTAATACTACTTTTAAGTGTTGGTTATCGTTGCAATAAAGTCGTTTATTATGGATTGTCATTTTTCGCTAAGTACTGTTTTATTACAAGATAAAAACTTAAGACAGTTTCACGTCTTATGCAGTATTTGTTGTCATCTACAAGACCTTAAATTAAGAGTCTCTCGAATTAAAATCAGTTACAGTAAGAAATGCTAGAAAAAAGTTTAAATACGTATCCAACAATATGCTTCCTTAAACGCTGGCAGCTAATAATTTGCAAAATAAATTGGCAAAACACTAGGTCAGACCATACTGAGAAAATCGTAAATAATAAGCTTAGAAAAGGAAATCTTTGTTGCCAAAAGAAATATTACTTCTCATATCGATATAATTAATAATCTTGGCAAGCTACTAAACGCTAAAATATATATAGCCAGGTAAATTCTTGGAGATAAATCGTCAAACCGTGGGCGTTATGCCAACAATATTGAGCTTCAAAGTGAAACACAAATTAGGTTTAGACGATTTGCAGACATTCATAAATAAGAATAACTTGAATCCGAACAGATTCGTGTTGGTTGGTTTTATCGTTTTCACTAAGACATATACTAAGGATGATTCACACAACGGCAAAACGGCTAAAGACATGGCTAAAGAACTGATACAAAAAATACTACAAACAATCAATAATTATTAGAAATGGTGTATGACTGTGTATAAAGAAAGAACACACACTATGGAACACAACACGTAGAAAGATGAATTGCTTGATTTTAATAGCAGTATGCCCAACAGCAATAGCTACTGGGTACTAATAAATGTTATACTAAGCATTTAGTAGAATGAGCGAAACTCACTGTGTTAATATTTCAAAAATGACTTTTCAATTTAATCGATGAGAAGTTATGAAAACACAATCCACAATCGAAAGTTAGTTCACATGAATAACATTTTCATTCTTATTTACGACTTTATGCTTCACACCACTTACGATTCAGTTTAATCCAGGTATTGGTACTGACATCTGCAAGGAAACAGACGTACATTGAAGTGGGAAGATCTTTATTATACCTTTCACAATGGTATTTATATTTGAATCATCTTTGAAGTGCATAAGAGCGATTCATATAACAATATTATCGCTATGGTTTAGAGACTTCAAGAGTATGTTTAAACTGAACTACGTGAAACAATGCAGACTTCGAGATTTATATTGAAGTGATTGCATTAAAAGAACCTACAGCTACACTATCTATACCGGATATGAATCGATAGTTTAGCTAGAGATTACACCGTAGCTCCACAATACTTGATTATGCGGAAAATCACACAATAGTCAGTAAGGTCACCGTGTCAAGAGTAAGATGTGATTTTTGTTCCAACTTCGTTTTTCCTGATGGTGATGTAAACAGAACTGTAAGCACGAAGAATAGGTGTGTTGCTAGTAAAGAGGTTAGACCACAACTCCGTCAAAGATCTAAAAGTCGGCCTAAGAAATATGGCAAGATATTGCAATAACTTCAGTTCGTAAGAATATACTAGTATATGCAATTTTGCATACAATCCAATAGCAGTCGTTGCATTTTCAAAATAAAAGAGAAACTGTTACGCGTTAGCCAAATATTTCACACAAATACGTCAACTTTGACACAGTTACCGTGAGAAACAGACCGCATGGCGGTCGTATGGTGACGTCACTTATCGTATAAGCTGTATCTGGGTCAGGTTTTACTTGAAACCAAATTGTTATATCGGATAAGTCGAAAATTCTCCTACCGTGTCAGAAACGTTTCACAGTTTCAACCGATTCTTATTTAATGGATGACGTAGTGAAAATGGTTTTGCCTAGCTTTTTCCAAACTATGCTGGGGTTGCGTTATTCCCAAAAACAAGACACGAAGATATTTTGCGCAAATAATACTTAGAGCATTTTAATTTTGAATATAACATGCTTAGTAACATGTAAGAAACGCTGGACCTAGTATAAGACCCTGAAGACTCCAAAAACTAACTGTCTAATGCGGGATACGTATCAATCAGTTATAAATAAAGTCACTGGTCTTATTATATTCACACATCTTCAAAGCAAAAAAACCTACCATTTAACCAGATTTTCTCCCTCTATAAGATTTTTATTGACTTCTGCTATAGGTTACGTAAGGATTAGCTTTCTTAGCCATAATTATAACTAGGACTGAAGTTGCGGTTCAATCCATAGGCTCAAGCTCAAATATATGTACTTACAGTACCCCCAACCCAATTGGGTACCCCCGGTACGAACATAGGTGCTTTCAAGGGGGATACCCGATTGATACAGCCCACTGTACATACTTATGAATTTTAATACAACAAACTATTTTTGTACCGAGAGTTGGATGTTTTCCTCGAGGCCACGCGTGGTACTGGTGTAAACGTAACGAGCTTATAGATCACTCACATAGTGCATGATATAGTTATATAGTCATAACAAGCCTACAGGAATAAAAACCGTTCAAACTATGAACGGCACTGACACCTGCAAGGAGCATCAAGAAGTAGTATCTCAGAACGTAATTATGGCATTTTAACGATCGTACACTTGAATGATGGTTGCTGGGATTTCGTTTGAGATTGAAAGAAAATTGATTGAGAACAAAAATGATTAATTTTGCAAAAACTCGTCGGTGCTATTAACTTAAAAATGAATCGCTCGTTCAAACTCGATTAGCTCTCTGAAAAGGTTTGTGAAAAAGTCAATTTAACTCCATGATCGACTTGGCAGTGATTCCAGTAAATAAATAACAAATTTCTTTATGGCCATAAAAACAGGTTACAGTTTTGTGAGACCCCGGCTCAAGAGCTAGGTTGGAGTA
Source organism: Cerastis rubricosa (assembly GCA_949152445.1). NCBI lineage: Eukaryota > Metazoa > Arthropoda > Insecta > Lepidoptera > Noctuidae > Cerastis > Cerastis rubricosa. The sequence continues at coordinate 12,504,722 of OX424547.1, forward strand.
CCTGTATTTCAGGAGCCAAATTAGACTAATTCCTTGATTAATTTCAAATGAATCATTTTAACCTCATTTCACTAAACTCTTTCATGTACATAAACAATTAATCGTCAAAACGCTTTCTAACAGCAAATCTATCATACTCAAGAGCAGCCAATGGAAAATCAACGTAATTATCACGGGCAGCATTCATGACAATGAGACCACGTAACCACATTACCGTATTATTGGTAAATGGTCGCGATAAGGCGACAAAATCAAACAATGTGTCATTTTCAGGATAGTATCACACATAACGTTAATTGGTAGGTGATTCAGACTTGTTTTCTTCGGAGCGTTATCTTTTCGAGGGTCTTTTTCTCGATAAATTGCGATTTGCGAAGCTATGAAAGTAAATTGACAATCATGTGATTGTTAATTTTATCAATAATCGGTTTCGATTTTCCGATAAGCTTCTGCAGTCTGACTTGGTGAACTATGTACAGAGTTACTGTTTAAATACTGTTTCTACTGACCATCCACTTGACATCCTCAAACATAATTAAGTTTAAGAATTTCAAACATAATTAAATTTTATCACAGAGGTTTGTAAACTCGAGTCTCGAACTTTATTTAATCCCTTAAGCTAAAACACGTCATCAAAAAAAACGGACACCGTAACTACCTGACGTAAAACTACTCTAAAGACAAGACAATGCGTTCACTGCTCATTATTCAAAGCGAGTCCAAAGAGTTTCATACAAGGAACTGGTTCCTCCATGGTACTCAGACTCTATGGTCTTGTAGCCGCTTGTTTACTTCACTAACAATGGTGCTTTTTTTATTATACTTTCAAGGGCTTTTTACAACTTAAGATGGATCAGCTGATCTTTTATCATTATCACCTATGAAGTTGATAAATACTCTGATGGTTTCGATAGTGCATCGTTGGGAATACATAGCCAGAAATAGAGGCAGGACTATCGATCGAATAATAATGCTATTAGAACCGATTATTGCACGCCCTTATGATTCCGTAAGGACTTTAGTCACTACAGCAACTGCTAAAATACCTAGAAAAAATAGAGCGATCTTTCCGTTAAAATTAATACGTTCTTCAAATATTCGTACCTTAGCAATAAGTTTTCCATCTTCTCCAATCAGGAATTCTTCCAGGCCAAAGACGAGGGGTGAAGCGTTTCCAAGATGGAATATCCTGGAGGAAGTTCCTCTTGTTATTCTGAACTCGATGGTTTTCGCCATGAGTACACTCGTGATCATGTACACTGATTTCTTACCTTCCAGGGCTGGAAGAAAAGGAAGGGTTTATTTATTGAATGGGCCTGCTTTCCACCTCGTTTTTGCTTTATCGAAAGTGATGGAATGAGGTCTACAATGGAATGGGCGCGCCCAGAAAGGGCCTGGTCACCGTTGGCTGACGGGTTACTGGTAACAAAGTTGGTGGTATAGTAACTACACCTACAACATGTTTGAGGTCAGTGAATTCCTATTTGGACTCCCAAACAATTTAAAAAAGGCGCTTCTGTAACTAATTATTACAGTATTTAAACAAAATGAATTAATGATAAATTGCTAAGGGGAACCGGGTAGCCAATTTGTTTAGATATGTTTTTTTTTAATTCTGAGTCTTTGATATGCAACGCAAATAAGATAATACAATCAATATGATTTGTTTATGATAAAACGCCCTCCAAAATTTTGATAGTTATTCTAATAAGCGACCTTCGAATGTTCGTTAAGTTACCTATGTTCAGCTCTTCGGGTGAAATGACATCGAAGGTAATAAATTGTAATTTAGGAATAATAAGTACTTATAGTCTATAAATTATCCATACCTTTGTTATTTTCAACGTCCAAGTAGATATTGTTAACGAGATCCTTGTCTTTGGGTACAGACGCTCTAGAGAAGTTCACCATGATTACTCTAACTTTGTTCTTGATAGCCTCATCTTGGAGCGTGATCTGTAAATAAATTACTGGTTAAGCATAATTTTATAAGTAGTTAATATGGCCATTGTCGTTGTTATAAGCTATGGGAAAACAATGCACAAGGTCATTGCAGATAAGGGCATAACGATTAAACCAATTGCGTCATCCAGCATCCCAGAAGCTCTGACCCAGTTATAGAATAGTTTAACAAACTGTATTAAGTAGCAAATGTTTTGCTTTCGGAACATTTCGTTCAATATTATTATCTACCGGAATTCTTTGAAAATCATGAAAATGTGAGTGCTGAAACACTGAGAATTTCGAGAATTTCTGAAGAGTACCTATATTGTATCTGTTACTAAACACATTGTTTATGTTTTTACTATAGAAGTTTTGTATTCAATCTTCGGTTATCTATCGATTTTTTTTAGAAAATGTGAGTACTAACTAAATAACTGAAACAGACTTTGGAGAATTACTGTTGGTAGAGTATAATTATATTGTATTTATTACTACAACACGTGGTGTATTCCTAAACTAAACATACTCCAATAAGTGTTTCCAGTGTGTTGGCTTTATTTATCTCTGTGTATTCTCGTTTCTGTTACTCAGGTGTGAATTACAACGATTCTCGTCAGTCTTAGCATCTTATAACAGGGCATTGACCGATGCGACCACAGTGTAACCGTTTTTTTTTTCATTCAGTCTAGTGGGATCATGGACACCTGGTGCTGGTTCTTTTGTTTTTTGCATAACTTGTAGCGAATCAAACACTTTCTGCAAGAGACAGTAATGCTCAACGGCTGAAAGCTAATTAGGGATTTTATACCAACCATTTTGGCGGCTTGAAGTGCATATAAAATACGTGAATTTGCCGGAATTCAAAATCACAGGAGTATATAAAAAGAATTCTCGGAACAGATATTTTAAGAAGGTTTTATTAAGGTAAATTTAGGTTGGGTTTTATTGCCATTGCACATAATTAGTATATGGATTTCCTTTTCGAGATTGGATTGGATTTTCCAGCTAAATACTGGGATTGGTGAATTTGAACACTTATATAAGTAGTTTGTTTGATAGTTTTACAATATGTCGGACGAAATTAATCAGTAACGAAACAGAATTTAAACCTTTATCGGCAACATTATAAAACTCTGAATTCTGATATTGGTGAAACGGTTTCTGACACAGTAGCAACCAAAGGCGGAAGTTCTATTTTATGTTGTAAGTAGTATGTAACTCATTCCCTGTTACCGTAAGAATTTGCAAGTCAGAGGTAAAAATTTGCGAGGCTCTGTTCTAAAAATTAAAGTAAGTAAAGCCTATTTCTACCAATTATCTGGACGACATGATGATAAAATTATCAGCCCACGTATAACTAGTTTGCGTCTATGCACAGCCTGAGTACAAACAACCAAGCTATACAAATCAAAACAGCGATACAAAAACTGAAGTAAAAAAGTATTCGCAACCTATTGATTCGTAACCATTTTTTACCCGTTAGTGCTTGTAACGTAACACGTTATTAATCAGTACTTTTTGTTCTTCTGTCGTATCGCCGGCTGCACCACGAACAGTTTCAGAATAGTCCATGCCAGATGCAGTGCTAAACTATTTACCCACGAAGGAAAGTGGTAGCGTAGTACAGCACAGCACCTACCCTAGCCTTCTAAACAGACCAATTTTTCGGGATTTATCGGGAGTAGGAAGCAAGGAGCATAAACTTTGAGCTATACGACGATAGCCTGTCTTCTCTCAAAACAATGAAGGAAAACATCGTAAGGAAACCGGCATTTCTAGAAACAACAATTCGAAGACAAGTGAATTCTAACAAAGCGTACCCGCGTTGTGAATTATGCTTTTGCTATCGATAATCTAAAGAACTGGAAGACTAATAATTTAATAGAGACCATCAGGTAGACCTGATGGACGATGGTGCATCATAGATCGAGTTCAGATTCGAAACTAAGATAAACCCAGAGATTGAAAAAGAAAGATTTTGCTACAGACCAGATAAAAAGGTAGTTTTTTTTAGGTACTGAAAAAATCTACTCGAAGTTTGTGAGAACGTTAAATCCAAAAATCCAATACGCTGGGGTCGTATAACATTTTACGCTTGTGTGATATTACTGATGATTACTATTAGCTATAGCGCGTTAAATTATTTTCCTATTACTTTTATGTACTGGAAAAACCCAGTGACCTCTAAATAAATGCCAAGGGCTGGATATTTTTAAATACTTAAATGGAGATGAAGGAGCGAATTTTTTAAATTTAATTTGTGTACTCAAAACTGATTACTTCGCTAGGCAGCTGTAGCTTGAAAATTAAATGTGCATATTCTAAAAGTATTTTTCAACTACTTACGGATTATCAAATAAAGTCAAGTCTATTGATAAGGAAAATACGAAGTGATTGCAGAGATTGATAATAGTAATTCCCCAAATTGTTTACTATACTATCATCCTTTTATCTTCATCTTTACTTGACGTAATCACATACTTAGACATGATAGTTCCAGTAAGAATCTATACATATAATAAGAATCTATATCTATACGGCTCTGTATGGTGTCGGACGTAAAGAATAGCACCATCCCATTCTTCCCGTGGGTGTCGTAAGAGACGACTAAGGGACTTGCCAGAGAATGGGCAGCAGCGTTCTCTGTGCTTTTGTAACAACCGTAATGCGATCGCCAACCCGCCTGCCAAGCGTGGCGATTATGGCAAAACCCCCCAAAGTGTCAATGTATTTCATTGTTGTCAATGTAAGTTGTGCGACACTGGGGGGAGGCCTATGTCCAGCAGTGGACGTCTTTTGGGCTGAAATGATGATGATGATATCTATACGTATATAATAAATCTGTTGAAAAGTTGTTTTTGTACATCAAAAATATTTCCAAAAAAATAGCCAGGGTGTTAAAAGACAACCAACAGAACCCATTTCCAGCATTTGTCGAATTTTTGTCTATTTATTTGTTCGTCCATCACGTAAAATGTACGAAAGCAATGTAGATACCTTATAAACACAAGGATTGTGCGTAACTTGAAGTAACATTTAGTTTTTGTTTCATTACAATCGATTCACTCTCTCAAAAGATATTTGAATTTACATTGTTAAGTTCTGTCATCCACGCAAATGAAGTCGCGGGCACAGCAGCTAGCCCTCAATACAGATGTCTATAGATAGGTAACTGGTGTACCTACGATGGCTTCAGCTTCTTAATCCGCTTATATTGAAGCCCAAGTAAAAAAGGTTGTTGACTACATAGTAATTTGCTTTCAGGTTCTTGTCATTGACAGGGATGAAGGATTTGTTTCAGTAGCCTGTATGAAGGCAGCGAACGAAGCAATGTTGAAAGTCATAAAAATAATGTTCAGAAGTCCTCTTTGGAATAAGAAAATATAAATGCAATTGAACATGAACAACTACTCAATGCTGTCTAGTTTAGCAATGCATTTGACTACCATAAGTAGAGTCCATTCATTCAGCACAATGTGAAGATGGACTAGGTTACAGACTTTTTGGGTTGGATATGAAAAACCCTATGATTTTTAAAAACGTAATGCTATTTTCGAAAATTGTAGGTAGTAGGGTACTCCCCTAACTTTAAAGGTTTACCTATAAATATTTATTTGTCACTTTAAGTCAAGAGTTAATAGGTTTCTTCTAGGCAAGCGTGCTTCACCGTCGACCGATAGTAGTCAAGCGCGAGCCTATAGACAGTAAAAAAAAAACCATGGTAACAAAACTCTTCCTATCAAAAGATGCTAATTGGACTCTAATATCAATCTGAATCTATTAACACCAGTGCGCTAGACTTGTACAGTGCACTACCCACAAGTACAAAATATTGATTCTGAAAATCAACCTTACATCAACCGCACAATAAAACAAGCTGTCTATGTCAGAATTGTTGTATACTATTGATGTGCTGCAGTATACGTCACATTTAACTCCATATTAACTGACTGCACACAATTACTGCAGTGTTAATTATACTGCAGCCAACCAGGATAAAAAAGATAGAAACAAATGCAGAATAAAGTGACCTTAGTAATTAAACAAATGGATAATGCATGACAGGCATTAGGTGAATGAATGCTGCATAATTTAAGACTCAATTTATTCAATGGTTGCATGTTCCATACTCTGGAGACTTATTTTCTATTGAACCTAAAGGTTGGTTATAAAAAAAATACTGTGTGTCTATGGAGTTTCTGCTCTTTAGAAAAGACCAACCCAAACCATATACCATCTTTTGATTTGGTAGCAGTGGGGGGTGGGGGGCAGCGGTATGTCCTTGGGACTACAATGCTTGACTTTGTCTAAAAGTCTACCAATTAACTGCTGTATTGAATGATCGAAAAATTCTAAACTATCCAAGGCAGTGTGTAAAAAATTTTGAGCTTGCTTCGCTTGCTATTTCAGCCTTTCTTCTTCAATCTTGACTTATTGTGCATATTCAACCAAGTAAGTCATGTATATGTATAGGGTCAAAACGATTCTAGCCTGTCCAGTCCAGGAATAACTTAAAATTAAGTTAAAATTTTCTTGGAGCTTCATGTAGGTCTTGTATTATTAGCATTGTCTCCCTAAGTCAATTAAGTAACATTATATATTATATTTCTGAACAAAAGTACTAAAGAAAAGCTAACATTTCTGGAGTGGGGAGTTTTCATTTTCTTTTAATTTCTAGACTTCTCACGAAATTAGTAACTACTACTTCTACATGTTTAGAAAATGTAACCAATCCAAGGAGCTAACATTTTTTTAAGGTGGCTATTGTGTTTTAGATTCTAAGAACAACTTCAGCTGCACCCGTAAATATTAAATCTAACCCTTAGAAAACTGTGTTTTTTTATCATCTGCCCCCTCTCCTCTACCTCAAATGCTGGCGACGCCGACGCCCTTTGTCTAGACTTTCTGTAGCTATGGTTTTTTTTTTGGAAAATTGCGGGGCGTCATGCCATATTGGCCAGGGGCGCCAAATCATAAAATACGCGACAGGTTTAATGCAGAAAATTAAAACCCTTGGTCAGTGGGTCGTTTTATGGGCGGATTTAAACCCTATAATAAATTGGTAAGTATACAAAATCCAATTAGAAAAGGGAAGTTCTATTTTTTATAAAATCTTCATGCCAAGAATGGCCAAGGAGCTGGTTTGATGTGAGAATGTGAGTGACGATTTGACGAAAACTGAATCATTCATTGAACAATGCATCCAGAAAATAAGTTTAATGTTGAATTCTAATGTTGCTTTACAATTTGTATTATGGAAATAATTTAATTCTTAATAACGTGACTGGCTCAATATAAGTTGGAATTTTTTGCTGTAAAAAAGGATATGAGACAAGGTCAGCTAAGGGTCAGATTTCGCAATCTGTGAGTGTGAAAATAGCGTTAAAATTTCGTAACACAAAAAGATAGTTACTTGATATTAAATGCCCTACTAACCTTTACGCTTTCATGCGGGAACTTGAAGTCCGCCTCTTGGAAGTATCCTTCCTCCAGCCACTGCACATATTGGGAGTTCGATTTCTCTTTATTTATATTCTTCCCCAACTCGCCAAGAGGTGTAAACATTTTACCGTTTGTTTCCTTCTCATTTGGAACGAAAAGAGATGTAACTTTATACAAATCCCCCTCTGTTATATGAGGAATACACACCAACTGACTACTGCCAATTTCGATCTCTATTTCGTCTCTGATAAATGGCCAGGCATCCTCCAACTTGAGTGACTTTAAAGTTTCCAAGCTAACATCTTTACGGATTTCATGAGAATACAGCGATTTCACAACTACTTTTAGTTTTTTCGGCATTGTAAAATATTTGAATTTCTACGCAATTTTCAATACAAAACACAAGTGCTCACACAACTGTCAAACAACGACTAACTTTTTTTCTCTTTTGCTACTGGATTTACTGCTAGCAACTCAGAAAGAGACAACTAGCATAATCAATACACCCGAATTGCGCAAGATAGACAGAGAAAGCCATATCAGTGATACCATAAGGTGGTTAAAATTTTCCCTATTTCATAAATCATTATTCCTTGAAAATTTACGTAGGTACATACATAGTGATGATCTCAGTCACCCTAGACTCGCCTAGTACAATCAAAACAAAGAGCATAACCAGATCATCACCTTTCCATCATGTCCTTGTGCAGTAATTTATGGTTTTCTGATTCTTATTTATTTCCTGGAGAATTTCCATTTATAATCAATACCTATTGTCTCGCAGCCTTGCAGCCTTGCCAGTGGTAATTGCAGATTTTATGGAAATATCAGCATTGATTAGAAAAAAATATGGTAAGTATCACAGGTGCATTCAACGGCCAAGGGTAAAAAGAGATAATTTTTTGTACTTGGCCTTGTATTTAGGAAATCCCGTTTGAAAATGCTATTGTAGCTATTCACAGCATCGAAACTTTTCCAACTCACAAACATTTCCAGTTATATTTAAATTTCCAAGAAACTTGATAATGAGTAAAAAGCGGCATCACATGAATACGTCACGACCGTCACGTAGTTGTCACGCGTTCCTCACGCAACCACAGCGCTGTTTCGTGTTTGTTTGCATGCAGGATGCATGTATAGAAACGACGCTGACTCAGCCGAGTCATAGTTTTCGCACGGCTAATCCCACAGACTAGCTAACGCGCGCCAATTTTTTGCATGGTCTGACGCACAATGACGCAATTTCATATTTGGCCTGCGCTTCGGGCCAGCCAGCAACACCACGAGACATCCCCGAGATTTTTTATTAAACTGGAGTGATTGTATATTCATGCAATCACTCCAGTTTAATAATAGGTTGTTCCATCTAGCCATATAGTAGCCTAAAATATCAGTCGCTGCCTAGCGTTTATTCCCACTGAGTACCTGCTGTAAAAATGCTAATTACCAAATTATATGGGCTTGGTCACCTAACAAGAAGGAGAATTATAGACAATATCCTTATTACCCGACTGCGACGATGCCCAAAAGGAGGGTTATTTTCTACCTTGCTACATTAGCTGCAAATAAGTCAACCCATCTATATTAGGTAGGTACTATACTCTTTGAAGTCAACTGTCCTTTCATTATTTATTTTACTTCTGATTTTGAATTGCAGATACCTTGATCCCTGTTGTAATAGGGTTTGACAGAGTAGAATATCAGTGAGTGAAAGAACAGGCCTTATTTCTTTACATGACTGCCCAAAAACGAGGGAGACAAATGATTTTTACAAGGGAAAATAATCAAAACAAAAAAGTAATATGTCAATTAAAAATTATAATATTACATGTAAGCTTAAATTAAAACAGTTCATTAATAAATGATAAATTAAAAATTCCGTTAAGAGAGCCTGTCTGTAGAGATTTCCCCTAAATCATAATAACAAATTAAGTAAAATGGAATGTGTGTAGCTATATAAAAAAAGATTACATTGAATAAAAATAACTGCATTACATTTTTTATTTATGTTTATTATTTAAGTTAATGTTTTTTTTTTATATAAAGGCAAGAGTTTATTAAATAGCATGTTTGAAAGTCTTAAATCTATTTTATAATAGGTACATTATTATACTAAGATAATATGAAGTGCTGTATTAAATTATAACAGCATTGCTTTTGAAGCTAAGCCTCTTTGCACACAAAATCCTTGCTGTCAAGTTGACAGTACACATTTAAAGGCAGTGCATTTTGAGAATGAGCCCTTTGTTTATATTTTAGAAAGAGAAAGTAGTCCATTTGGTGCTCTCGTCAAGTTTCCATTTTACCTATGTGGATACTTTATCATATTTCTTGTATGCTTGAGTATTTAAGACCACTTACTCTACCAATATGATCTAGGCTTTACATTTGTAATTATTTCAGGCTGATAATTATACACTTCAGTAAGTTCCAAATGCAAAAGTAGACCAGTTATAGCACTTTTATATCTGTTCTGCTTAGCTATTATCTATATAATTCAAAACATTGTAGCAGAACTTTTTGAGATTCTCTTTGATTTTTTCAGAACATGTAGTCAATTGTAGTCCATAAACAAAGTATATTTAGGTAAAATTTGTCTATAACTTCCAGCCATATTAAATCAAGTTATAGGTATACATCATGTTTACATGGTTAAGGGTGAGATCACATTTGTCTGCATATCTGTGCCAATGCACATTGCTCCACTCAAAATAAATGATAGTGTGACATGCCCCTTATTGTTGTGTTTTACTTCTTGACAACATTTGGTGTGGTTGACTGGAAAACTGATGACGCTGACATTAAGTTTTCTATGTACTGTCCCAGCACTTGGTTTTCAGAGCGTAGTTTTAAGTTCTCTTCTTTGACTGAGTCTACCCGTTGAGATAGATCTGTAATTTCATTAAGATTTTATTATCAGTAAACTGAATGAAAAATTAAATGCATATTGAATGACTCATTTTCTTATACATGTACAATGTTTTGAGAATTACTACTCGGTAGCATAACAGAAGTAAGTTCAAACTGATGAATCTTAGAAACAGCCTTCACAGCAGGAACAAAGCTGAGTATTATAACGATAGAAATCTCTTTGTTAATGTGAATCTAATGAAACTATTCATGGAGATCAGTAATGGAGATCTATTAAAAATATATAATTATATTTACTTACCATCTAAAGTGTTCTGTAGTTCCAAAACCTGTGATATTAGTCTGGCTTTCTCTTCCTGTTCATCAATTCCGGAGTCTGGCTCGAAACTTGGCGGCCCATTGAGGCCAGGGCTTGAGGAACCTCCAGTGTATGAACTCGGCAATGAGTCCATTGAACGACCATGATCCAAATGATTGTTTTCTATTTCGTCATTAATTATCACCTGAGGGTCGTCGTCTGCTAAAGGAATATTGTCATCGTTACCCTTCTGCATGATTGATGACATAAATTAGGTATACAGCAGTTTTAAAATGATTGTACTCGAAGAAAATAGGGCGACAAATCGATTTTTTCGTTTAGTTTGACTGACGTGAGTACGTGACGTTTGTTTTGAGTTTGACATACAATTAAGAGTGCGTTTAGGACGTGCGCCGTGCGTAATCTTCGTTTGATTATTTATTCCAAGCAAGGGAATCATAAATTCTTTACAAATAGTAATCACGATATTAGTTAGTTCTACTGAAAGAATAGCGTTTGTTTCAAATGTAATTTTATGGATATTTAATATTTGGTTAATTTGGCATTTGTAACAAGATGCAAGTGCAACACATTTTTTTGTTGCTCGGGTACAGACGATGTGATGATTATAATATATGTATAGATATATATACAAATATTTATTTATCATTTCTTAATTACATTATTTACAAACTACAAATATATCTAAAATAATAATAAAATATGTACAAATATCAAAATTACAGGGCGCCAAAAAATTCGTCCACATCGCTGTCAACAGGAAAAGTGCCCAGAACGCTGGCCGCATTGCCACGTTGGATGGCAATGCTGATTCATCATCATTCTCTTGCCCTTATCCCAATTCATTTGGGGTCGGCGCGGCGGCGCAGTACGTCTTCTTCTTCCTTACCTCTCTATTACTTGTCATCTCATGAGATACCTCCTTTCTTGCCATATCATTCTTCACACAATCCATCCATCGTTTCTTTGGTTTTCCTCTACCCTTATACCCATCCACATTCATACTCAAAACTTTCCTCACGCCATTTTCCTCATTCCTCCGCATCACATGCCCATACCACGACAACCTATTTCCACGCATCTTTTCAGTCACCGGCGCCACTTTCAGACATCCTCTAATGTAGGTACTCATTCCTTATTCTATCCATTCGCGTAACACCACACATCCCCCTTAGCATTCTTTTTTAGCAATGCTGATTCTTTGGGTAAAAAAAGGCCAGCCTTCTGGTCACGTGAAGAGTTGACCAACCGTTTAGCGATATCTCGATACACAAGGTGGGCCAACCCCAAACGGCTCAAACACATAATTACTAATTAAGTTATTATACTTGCGCCACTTGAGGTTTTCAGCACCTGCAGGAGCCGCCCCAGCGCAGCTCAATTTTAATTTTTAATTTAATTGAACATTATAATATTTATAATATGTGTCAATACTGAAAATAAGGATGTTTAACAATTACTTTTCACATAGTTTAAAAGACAAGACAGAAATGTCTGCTTTCAAACGAAATGATGCTACGATGAACTGCATTGCAACTGCGAAGAAACATAACGCGTGAACTGTCAAACAAATTAAAAAAAAAGAAAAGCGTAAGTGAACTGTCAAGTGTCAAACTACCTCTGCTGGTGCTGGTGGTTTTATGTCGGGATTGCGAAAGGAATGTTTTGTTTGTATTTGAATTAAAATCCTTGATACAACAGATCTGCTGATATATAACCCACGGATACAATGGCTTTAGCTATTAGAAGATCTTCGAGTGAGGTTTTTGGTGCAGCAAAATGGTTCCTAAGAAGAGGTTAGAAAATATGAAATTTCCAAACATTTCTTTGGTTTACGACAAAAGTATCTTATTCTGACATTCCGTTACAGATTGCCGTGCCTTATCAACGTTGCCGGAAAAGGCGGAAGAAGTTGCCGTTGAGAAAAAGCGGCAAAGACCAGCGATATCGCGATTAAGGGCTAATGCTAGCAACCCGAACTTGTCGTTAAGACATGTTTACCCGGAGTTTCTTCCTGACCCTAACCCTAAATGGAGGAACAGCCTGCGTGAGAAGCTTGAGAGAGTGGATATGCTGAAAAGGCGCAAACAAATTGATATACCAGAGTTTTATGTTGGTATGTCCCATCCAATAATTTAGAAATAGTTTTACCTATTAAATAAAATCTTTATTCTGATGGTTTAATACATTCAGTATTAATAATTATAATAAGCTTGTAAACAGAAAATAAGCACTTAAGAAGAAGTAGAGAACTCATTATTTTCGACGCCTTCAATTTAATTTATTTGTGTTTGAGTCAGCTTGCTTTCTACTTTCATAGCTTTATATGTCTCAGTACTCATAATCATATATCAAATCATATATCAGTACTCATAACCTTTCTACGCATAATCATCTTTTACCCAGCATCCATTGTTTCTATGGTGTACCCTAACCCATATTCTACATTCTAACTTATTTAACCTGTGGTACCACCCGCTACGTGGATCTGAATGATCCACTTAACCAAAGTATAAAAAAAGCGGGATGTTGTTTTGGCGTGGTACTGGCAGTACGTTGGGATTGCTCGGATCACCGTCCCCACATACCAAAGGTAAATAATATTTATTCTTGTCTCCAGGGTCAATAATAGCAGTAACAGTGGCTGATCCACATGCGCAGGGCAAGACTAGCAAATTTGTTGGCATTTGCATTGAACGCAAAGGAGCGGGATTGAGGGCTGAGTTTACTTTGAGGAATGTTGTTGATCATCAGGGTGTTGAGGTGTGCATATTATTTTTAATATTAAAATTGAATGGTTTAAATATGTTTCATATCTACCACATAGATATAACCTTTCAGTCTCTGTGTTCCTTTTGTGCTATGTAGCCATCTACGTGGTTAAGGTTAAAAATACTATTTTAACTACTTATGTAGTTTGTAGGTTTGTTAGGTTAGGTTAGGGTACAACCACACATATTATTTCAGTAGATTAGATGGGCATTCCGATAAATTGTGGCTCTTTTTAAATCTTTGTGTTTTCATAAAACTGACCTAGATGGTTGATAACAGAGCTCTTACCCTTTGGTAAGGACGTGGATCCGCGCAATCCCATAATACTGATGGAACACGAATCCATGACAAAACACCATCACACTTATTTTTTTTTAGATAACTCTATTTTAGTTTGCGGATCCACATTCAGGCGCATACCAAAGGTTAAATCGTCCGGCCGTTTTCGCAACTGCGATTCGCAACCAGTTGCGAATTAAACTGGTAGTAATCTTTGTTATTTATATTGATAATTTAATCTAAATCAGAAAAGATGTCCTCAATCTAAAATTAGATGCTGAGTTACAACAAAATCAATGAAAATCTTTTTGATACACAGATTATATTCCTTTAGATGTAATAGTAAGTTGAAGCAAATTCTCTATGGCTTGCCTTTTCCAGGTGCGGTATGACCTCTACGACCCAACGGTACACAGCATCCAAGTCCTCCGTCTTGAGAAGCGTCTAGATGATAAGCTGCTGTACCTGCGTGATGCTCTGCCAGAGTATAGCACATTCGCTTTTGATATGGACCCTGAAGTATTGCCTGAAGGAACTCCGGTGCCTGTTAATCCTGTACAGGTGTGTTGCTAGTTCATAGTTCTTGAGGAGTGTGGAGGGAGTTGTGATAGCCATTATTGTAACTTTGTTAATAAACTGCTATTAGAACAAAGAATTATTGTGTAAGGAATGATATGAAAGAGAATGGAATAAATTATGCCGCGACATCTGACAGGGAAGAATGGAAAAAGAAAATGTTTTGTTCCAACCCCAAATAAAATGGCCAAGGGCAGGAAGATGATGATGGAAGGAAAAGAATTAACTTGAGCAAGTTTTAAAGAGTGCCATAGTTAGGTCAATATTCTGCCATCACGATTCTACACAGATAAGTGTATAAGTAATTGAAGTAAGTTTGCTAATGTCAAAGACATTTGCAAGCCACTAGTAGATGGTGGTAAAAGTAATGGGAGACCTGACTTTATCATCTGCCAGTTTTTTTTCGGGGGTATGAAGAACAGGGTGTAAAGTTCTTCACCCCCCATAGACAAGAGAGGATCCTCCGACCAGACAGGTGTTGTGTCTGGTGGACAACAGTTGCTGTCATGTGTTTCTATATGTGTAGTAGTCTTAACTATAATATTGGCATTTAGGTTTTTAATTTTTATTCTTCATTTGTGGCATAGATGGTTGTAAGATTTTTTTTAACTTTGTTTCTGTACTGCTGCTACATCTTTTATAATAGAACAGTTTAAAAGAGTTTCTATTGCTTTTCCAGGTAATGCTGAAGCCAAGGCCCTGGCTGGAAAGATGGGAGAGACAAGAGCTGCAGGGTGTTGCAAACATTGAGGAGCATCTGAAAGAGAAGGATAGAGTTAGGAGAGAGTTGAGGAAGGAACCATGGGAGAAATATGACTTGATGAAGCAGTACAGGTAAATGTGAAACAGTATTCAATTTGTGTAATAGGAAAGAGATATTTTACCATATGTATTATACTGTTTAAATCTGGACAAACAACAAAATGCAGTCACAATAATTATTCTTTCCACTACAAGAGATTGTAATCAGGCGAGTTGTGATTAAATGAAAGCCTACTTTAAAAATATTGGTATCTTGTAATGTCAAAAAGGAGGGCATGAAAGGTGAAATTAAATTAGTTGGTGAAACTTTACAGACATGATCGATCAGAATGGAGACTCATAATTCTAAGTAACTACACAATCAGCAGCCTGTGATCCCCTTGTTCGTTTTTATATCGTCATTTAATCATAATAAATGGACCTTGTATTTATTATTCATAAATTTTGCAGGAAAACAATACCAATAGAAGACCAGAATGACATTTGGGCTGAAGTGAACCACCAGCTGAAACAACTGCAACTCACGCGCAAGAAGATGTCTAGGAAACGCACGTTTAGCACTCCCAAACCGCAGCTCGGATGAAAATTTAGTTTTATGCATTGTGTTATAAAGTAGTTTATTCAAGTATACATTATTAATACTCGTTTTTATTGAATACTAACCTTTTAAATTTTCTAAATTTAATGTAAGCCCGATGAATGATATTCTTTTTTCTCTTTTAGGTCTTATCACATTGCACTTACTCTTGATTATATACTTGCATGAATTGACGCCCAGGCATAAGAGGCATGTAAGAGAGACATACATGTGATACCGCAAAAATACCACTTATGCGGTATCACATTTATGTCTTTCTACCCAACTGTAAAATGGTCAGGCAAGACAGGTTATTTTATCCAGACTCGCCACAATAATAAAATACAATATATAAAAAAAAAATACTCTGTGGAATAAACTAGAGATGAAATGGATATTATCCGAAAAATATGCTGAATAAAATACTAATTTCTCCGAATTGAGAGGTAACAAGCGGTTTCGCATATTTATAAACAAGGTTTTCTTGCAATGCACCAAAAAAACGGTAATGTTGGCCAGGATATCCGGCTAAGACTGGCCAAATATTCAGTATCCGGCCAAACAGCTATCCGTTTCATCTCTACAATAAACCCTTAAGACTCTGGGTTCCAAAGTGTCTTTGACTACTTAAGATGATTACAATACATTACAATATTTTTATTTTTTCTTCATAAAGGTTCACATAGTTACAATAAATATAAATGTAACACTTTAACGAAATGCATAAAATATGTTCCTTTGTGAGTGACTGGCATCCATACTAGGATACTCTGTGTGACGGATCCCCAGGCTCTCACCTCGAATTAAATCTAGTTTACATACAATACCATAGCTAATGTGCATACTCAGACAAATAGGTTATTTTTTGCAGAAGGGAAAAAGAAGTCATTAAAAAAAAAACGAAAACAATAAAATTAAGCTAAGGTGTAGTGTGAAGTAAAGTGTGCCGTGAGGTGTGTGGTGGTGCAGTGAGTGCGTGATGTGGGTAAGTGAACTGTGTGAGGAGAAGTAGGATATGATGGTGTGGGCATAAGTGTGAAGGGTGATACAGTGTGATACACTCATAAACTAAAATATGATTTTTAAATATAACGAGGGAACGAGGACTAGTCAGTCAGTGTCATAGTCTAATTTTTGCAACCAAGTTGAGACCTTAATTTTGCAATGCTGTTTTGGTAAGGAATAAATTGTCAATATTCTGTTAATTTTGTTGCACAAATAGTTGCCAAGAAAACCATAATGTCGACGGAAGAAAGCAGTGTGGAACTGAGTAGTAGGACAAACTGCGTGTTTACGTCGCAGAGTCTATGATCGCAGGTAAGAGAAGAATGCTTGCGTACAATGGTATTTAAAATTAAAAAACTCCCGACAGGAAAAGGCCCTAAAAATCCAAAAATAAATTAATCCAAGCGTCGTACCGTCGGGGGACCGCTTAGTACAAGGACAAAATAAAGCGGACCGGAAGCGGATTAATTTAGATTTTATTTTAGTCAGGTCTAAGATAAAATAATATAAATAAGTTTAAAAAGCATTTTAAACTTATTTATATTATTTTATCTTAGCCTTGACACTTCTGGGCATAGGCCTCCGCCATTGCTTCCACTTTTCTTGGTGTTGCGCCTCTTCTCGCTAATTAACGAAAACTAGGTAACTTTTAAAATACCCCAGCTTTTAGGGGAGACAGACCCTCCCCCGGCGATGCCCATGGTGACAAGTAACATGATTTCAACTTTCGAATCGACCAGACCAGTGGAAGTTGTTTATTTTGCTTCAACTAGAAAAGTGGTGATGACCTTCAAACGGCTGAGCAGATTTTCTCGAAACATAGCTAAGAACACTCTCGACTAAAACATCTTTCAAACGAAATCAATTTTATCAAAATCTGTTCATCCGTTTAGGAGCTACGATGCCACAGACAGATACACAGGTACACACGTCAAACTTATAACACCCCTCTTTTTTGGTCGGGGGTTAAAAATTAATGAGTTGCCGTACAAGGTAATTGTACGGCAACTCATTCATTTTTAGCCAACCAATAGGGGATGATAACTATTTTTTTTTCTTTGTCTGTCGGATAGATTATTGAAAAGTATTGGACACGTATTTTTTCTTTTTTCATGTGGTCATAAAATTACAGAGGTTTGAGTTGAAATGGCGCATGACGTCACATGTAGGTAATTTTTATACCTACTTGTGACGTAGTGAGCCCCCACTCTCCAACTTTAATGAGTTTTAACTAAGTTTTTTTTTTATATTTTGGCAAAACAAAAAATATGTGTCGAATATTTTTGTATTACCGGTCCGACGGACAAAATAGAATTTCGTTTTCTTTACCCAGTATTATACCCTATTCGCTCATAAATTTCTTTGGTGAGAAATAAGAAAGGTAAAAAATTACGAACTTTTAAAACGGCCCTTTGGGAACGTTCTATCCGGAGCATCGATGTTTCTGTCGTACCACCCATACCGTTATGCAGTAAGAGATCAGTGATGGGCACAACGCAAAATAAACTGTTCTCATGACGCCAGTGTTCGCCACATGACGAAGATTTTTAAAAACAAAGTTTATTGATCGCGTGACTATTTATTTCGAACCAGGTATCAGCTTCAAACAAAAGCATCTTCATCAGTGAAAATTATGATCCTTCCGGTGGGCATCCTGAGCACACAAAGGTCGTTGATGTAAGTCAAAAATAATGGAGGACCGAGAATCCTGCCCTGTGGCACGCCATGCACGACAGGTAGGTCACTACTTGTCCATTAATCCACTCTGGAATTTTTTGGTGAGGTAGTCAGAAAAAAGTTCAAGCTGTGTATCCCACCAATGTTCCAATGTTCTCCAATTTCTTCAGCAAAAGAGGGACTGAGACCTATTGGTAATAACTAAACGTAAGGAAACAAGCAGGAACAAGTTACATCAATAGCAACATTGCATGAACGAAACGTATTAAGTTGTCATGGGATTTCTCGGCTGTGTACTAGGTGGCGCTACAGGCATTAATTTGAACAAAAAGCCGCTTTACACCACACTTTACAATTATTCTCCGTAATTATTTATTGTTATCATTACAAATCTTTATCGTCAGTATTTAATTAAAACTGCTTATTTTAATCTTTTACTTACGACTTTTAAGAAATATATTTATTAGCAAACAAAGGTTCACACAAAAGCTCAAGGTGTCGCGGACTCGTGGTGTGTGTGTTGTGTTGCGTTGCGTTTCGTTTGCGTCCCAAAGGTTGTATGCGCGTAGAACCTTCGCACAAACAAACCAAAATAGGTCTTATTTTATGAGCAGTAACGGACATATTGATGTCAAACCTGGGATCGGTCCGAGTTTTAACTTTGCTTGCGACTTGCGTGCGGCGCGGGCGGTCCGCGAAGCGAAGAAGTTCGCTTATTGTTCTTGAATGCATTTTTCTTGTATGATTCCAAGCAAATCGAATAGGAAATACAAGAGAATTAAGTTTAATTCGTGTTGTTTGTGCTGATTCAGTGAAGTGTACAAGAGTTTTAGTGAACTTGTTGGTTACAGTGTTGAAATTGCATGTTGCACTCAATACACCTGTCGCCCGGTAAGTTAGATTGTTGTGGTTAATTTTGCGAAATTATGTCCAGAAGATAGTGCTAAAACGATCATGTCACGTAATTACAATGAAGGTACCGTTATGAGCATGTGAGAAGTTACGGTATTTCTGAAGTAATTTACGGATTGTCGGTGTCAAATACAATTGCAACTGCAGTCTGACCAACCAGTATTAATTATTGATTGTGACGCATTGTAACTGGCCAGTAGCTGTTCCGCCTCGATTTTACAACGAACGTTATCTTGAAAGATTTACTTTGTACTGTAATCTTGGTTTAGTTTCAATTGTTTTGTTAGGTTGTAGTCAAGTAAACATTATTAATTTGTTGTGTGTTTATTATTTAGTTGGTTGGTTGCAACTTGACCTTTAAAATAAGGAGTATTAGTTAAATTTGCATTAAATATATTAGATTAAGGATAAAGTTTGTATTACTTTAGTTAATGTTGGAAATTAGTTTTTCTACTTTGAAGGACAGTAACTTATTTCAATGAATTTTATAATTCCGTTGAATGTCTCTAATTGGCATTAAAAACATCACAAATCCTTAACAAAACAACAAGACTTTCTTACATTCATTCAAAGTTATCAAATGTATCATCAACTCAACACCACCATAATAAGAACCAACAGGGGGAGGAGGTGGAGGCTGGAGAGAAGTCCAGACTCCACCCACTTATCCATGGGATCATATTGATCATGGTATTCTGTATGCTCTATGTATGTATGTATCTGATTCTAAATTAAAATCATTAACATACTTATAATGTTTTATTAGTATATAAACACTAAATAAATATTTGGATTAAGAACTGTCCACCATGTATCAGAGTTAACAATATTAACAAAGAATGTATTACGCTGCAAGCTTGTTATCTAGTTTTACAAATAATGTTAGGGTCGTCCTAAGGGTGTTAGTTATCAAATGTTTTAAATTCATAGTCAAGGAAGTCATGTGTTGCGACCCTGCAACTGTGAAGTTTTTGTGTCCTTTGTCTGTTCAATAAAGTATACAAGTTACATTATAAATATCAATCAAAACATACTTTACACAAAATTATAATGTTTCTTGTTAATTGATATTTTAATGAAGTCTTTGCATAAATTCTTTTAAATCTATAGAAAAATGAATTTATAAATTGTTAACTTCATAGTTACGTTTATTTATCTTCTGCGCTACTTTTTATATTTTTTTAATATACTATACAGAATCAATTAAAAAAAAAAGCATAGCCCTCAGGTATCCGAAACAGGGTCCTAGCTATCGTCAGTCAGAGCTCCGGAGAAAGGAACCTCCTATCAAAACGAGTCAGGTTGAGGAGTACTGTTTTTGAATCAAGCCCAAGGGCTTGATTCAAAAACCCAAGGGCTTGATTCAAAAACAGTACTCCTGCAAATAGGCAGCTGGAACAAGTTCCAGCTGCCTATTTGCTAACTTGTATAATAGCTGATATTATTGAGAGAGTTCAGGTGCATTTGCGACTCGTGTTTGTGCCATACTGATTTATAAACATTCAATGGCTAGAAAAATTGACTAATTAAAATTGATATTCAGAGGTTATTTCATGTATTTTAATATTAAATCAATGAAAATATAATTTTCTCCAGTGTAAACTACAGTTAGAAATTACACATTAAGTCAATATATGATGACTCACCATATTATTTAATGCATTCACACTTCCTTTCCGTTTTCCTTAAGGCTATTCTTAGAAGAATGTTTAAAGTTTTAAACTAACTTCATGCTTTCATGACTAATTCTAGATTTAGTAAACTTAGAAGTATTAGATCGTATTTAAAGTGTGTCAGTCATTGAACTCTTGAATACATCTCAATGTAACATTTCAACAGATAGACCAATATTGAAGAACAGGTCTAAGTGACGCCTTAATTAAAGCACTTATTTAGGTGTCACTTAGTGAAAATAAGCATAGGAAATGTGCTGACCTTAAATTATTTTTCATAACTATTTGATAATGACAAAGGAAAGTAGGTGACTGCTAACTAAAATGAGGAGTATAGAAATATGGAAGAAGAATGACACATGCTGCGCCGGCCCCAAAATAATTGGGAAAAGGCCAGAATAATGACGATGATAACTGAGAAAGTGTGTAGTATTTCGTTTTGCTATAATATTTTGCTTTCCTGAAGAAAGTTAAGTACTTATATTACTGGGCTGAAATAACACCATGGGTAATAAAAAAGGGATAAATTCGTACAATCAGGATCGTAAAACAAACGTGTCTTGTTGACACATCGATACAACACCTCGGGTGATACCGTTCACGTGTCTAGGGTTCATTGACCGATAATCCAATCACTAATGGCAGCTTACGACTCCGTTACGACTTACAGGGAATGTTACACCATTGGATTCATGGAATTTGTTTTTGTAATACTTTCCGAGTCCTAGTTTCGTATGTCTGTTATTTTTTTTCATGACTGGTTGTGAGATTGGTGTAAGCTCGCAATTTCATTGATTCGACGAAGAATGTGTGTCGTATTCAGACATCTAGACATCTGCGATCTCTAGGCTTTTATTTAATACCAGCACTTGCCCGCGGCTGAAGCGAAGGTCGAAACTTATTACACGTGAATTTCCTTCCGGAATAAACTGTACTTATCATCAACACTGTCTTAAACTTTCACGGTTTTTAGGGTTCCTTACCTAAAGGGTCAAACGGGACGCTATTACTGAGACTTCGCTGTCCGTCCGTCCGTCCGTTTGTCACCAGGCTGTATCTCATGAACCGTGATAGTTAGCCAGTTGAAATTTCTACAGGTTATGTATTTCTGTTGCAGCTATAACAACAAATACTAAAAACAGAATAAAATGAATATTTAAGGGGGCCTCCCATACAAAAAAGCTCATTGTTATAAAAAATGGTACGGAACTCTTCGTGCGCGAGTCCGAATCGCACTTGGCCGTTTTTTATCTGAACTTATACTATTTCTTACGGGATATCTTCCATAGTTATTTTTGTTTTGAGTTCTCGATATTTCGACGCTGTTGCAAGCGCCATGAATCCATGATCGCAATATCGGGAACTCAAAACAATAAATAATCATGGAAGATATCCCGTAACTGATAGTATATGTTCAAACTGTATCATGTCCTGACCCAGGTTATGGTCTAGCTGTTAGGCAAACTTCATCCGAAAAGAATTCAGTCGTTAATGCATGACAAACAAACTCACTTTCACAGTTTCACAATAATTAATATTGATAAGAGAGCTCTCTCTAGTCCCCCTAGGGATGAGCCCTAACAGGTGTTGCACTGACGATGACGGGCCTCGGGACAAGTATTTTAAGAGGAAACTGTGCCTGCTGCCATGTTCGGATTGTGACCACCGCGGCACCGGTATTAGCGAGGATAGCATCTTCAGAGAAACCTGTGGAGCAGTTTTTCAAAAAGCAATGCTACATTTCCTCCCTCGACTCCTTTTCTCAGAACTTAAGTTCCTTCCGAAATACCTTTTTATGGCCCTAATTAAGGTTCGAAAGATAGTGGCGCTATAAATCAAGAAGGCACTAAAATTCTCAGATTTATGTAGTGCGTGTTTGTCACTACTTAGCTTGATGTAATACACGAACACGTGCGTTACGAAAGCGGAAGGCGAC
The DNA here is from genome assembly GCA_949152445.1 of Cerastis rubricosa. NCBI lineage: Eukaryota > Metazoa > Arthropoda > Insecta > Lepidoptera > Noctuidae > Cerastis > Cerastis rubricosa. Next base: position 12,527,467 of record OX424547.1, read on the forward strand.
AATAAAAACAATATGGCGTCGTTATGATGTGCCGGAGTATATCGTACACCTGATTGAAGTGTCACTAAACTTACAGTGTATTTTTAGTTGCGTAACAATAGTGTACACAATACACTGAGCTCGTTAACGCTTCATCTCCCTACCAAGCTCATTATTGAAGTTTTCGAAAATGGGGAAACATCATGACGAAACTTTTGGGTATGAATGAGTATTGCTAAAATAATAGGGAAGACCAAAGAAACGATGGAGGGTCTGGTAAGATGGTATGGCTAGGAAGGGGATGACTTCATCTTAAACGAATAATAGAGGAGGAAAATAATGAAAGAAGAAAAAGTGCTGCGCCGAACCCAAATCCATTGGGAAAAGGACAGAACAGTGACGAAATTATAAATTGATGTGATCGTTAATCTAGAGGCAAGAAAAGAATTTGGCGCAGATTTGCTGGAATTTCGGCTTTCATTAGTTCCAATAACTGCTAGAATTCCGAAGTTCTTAACGTAATGAAACACACCTACTTTAATCATTACTAGAAACAATCCGGTAAAGTTTTTGCCGCCTCTACAAGTCTACTTGGACGTGGTTGTATTAATAAATCTCATTTGCGACGCGTTGGACCAGAAACTGACTTAAACCAATTTTATAACGCCTGATTGAATTTCGTGCACGGAAAGACTAATATTGATGAAGTATAACGTAAGTCTAAGCAAAATACGTTATCAGATAAAGACACGATTTCATAAGTCAGGTATTTGGGTCAGCATAGTTTACTTACAGATGCAGTACGTCTCGATATCAGGTCGGCGACCTTCCGTCTGCCGGTCAATTTAGAAACTAACCGATCCTGTGCTCTACCAGTTTCTGTACCACTTTCTAAGCTTAATTACTCGCCTTTTCCAGCTCTTGTTTGGTACTACACATTGTCAACGTTCTTCCGCGTCATTATCGCGATTCAAAAACCATTTAAACGTTGACCGTTTCTTGCAAATGAGAAATTGTTCCCGTTTTCGTGCTTTCTTCTTGTTATGGCAATTTACGGATGTGTTTCTGCAAAGAAAAATGCAAAAAGTACTGTTTCCGCCCGGGATCGAACCGGGGACCTTGTGCGTGTGAAGCACACGTGATAACCGCTACACTACGGAAACCACATTGGCGGTGTGCGAAATTAACTAGTAATTTGGAGTACCAACTGTGCAAGCGTGCAAGTAATTATTGCGTTTTCTTCAACTAATGTTATGATGTTGGTTTGCTGCACGCTTTGGTGCAAACTGCAAGTGCAGCAAGTATTTGTATAAATAAATAAGTGGTATTCAATCATACACAAAGCTGAAACGTTCTACACAGCGAAAGCAACATTCAACATTGCTGATCATCCAACTTCAAAGGGATTTCTTTTCAAACACTTTCATAATGAAAAACAAACCAGTAATTAGTCCCCACACACTGTTCGATTAATGTCCGACGTGTTGTAGACATAAAATGAAGAGCTAATTGCAACAAAGGGCGCTAAACAAAAGCCTCGTCTCGATACAATACAAGGCAAAGTGTTGATTCATCGCGTGCTTGCAAAGGGCTACACGCGATGGCATGGTGGTAAGAAGACAAAAATTTAATAAAAGCTAACTTGTAAGATTTTCTTGTTTTATTCCATTGGTAAAAAACGAATTACAAATTCAGCTAGGTACTTGATTAATGTTTAATCTTAATCAGCTAAAGTTTGTTATAAATTAACTACACAAAGGGCGTTTTGACGGAAGTACCGGCCACTCCTTTAAGCATATTTTATTATTTCCGCTGCTACAACAGGGAGTTGTATGCTCCACACAATATTACGCTGAACTTACAAAATTAACTTGATTTATTAATGTTTCAAATCAACTAAAGTACTAGGACTTCCGATTCAAAACATAATCAGGTCTCCATTGAGTCTCTAGGCAAAGACTTGGGTATAGGTGACAGCTGTTTCTTCCTCATTCTTCACGCTCTGTGTAAGCGACGATGGGGTGCTGACGGAACCAACTCCAACTTGAAAACGAAAAGAAGCAAGACACCCAGAAGTTTCGAAACACAATCTAGGATCATAGCTTTTACCGAGCTCGATACCTGGTCTGGAATGCAGAGTATGGATCAATAAATTCCCAGCAAGTTTAAAGCTAAATAATTTATGACCAAAGCACGCTGACCACATTTTAAGGCTCCTGTCAAATGTGGTGTAATTGAATTGTATAGTCAAAGGCCCGGTAATGACGCCTGAACCGATAATGCTTGCGCAAGCATCGACCAGCCATGCTGTAATAATGTGCACAATGCAGACAGTGCACATAGCGATGGCGACGTGAAGGCCAATGTTCTTATTATGAGAGATGCGATTTTATACTTTGCAACACTAATTGATTTTAATCTATAGGGGTTAGAAGAGTGTCAGAATTGTGTACCCATTCTTGCTCTTGATGAAATTGTGTTTATCTTTTTTTTTTCGGATTGGAAATCATCAAATGACCCCCCCTCCCGCTCTGGGCGGAGCGGAAGGGAGTGTCAGACTTGACTGACTAAAACCCATCCATGTTCCTTCTTAGCCCTTTGTGTTCCAGGGCCACGATAGCTCTTTCAAACAGCCCGCAGCCCTGACAGGCATCGGCCCTCTCGTGTGTGTGTAATTGTGGTTATCTAAGATGATATTTTTTTATTTATTTATTTATTTAGGTAAGCCTACAATTGTTTACACTAAACATTTCATTTAAGGTACAAAAAATACATTTATAAGTGCAACAATTACTTACAGGCTAACACCGCATGCACTGTTTTATTTAAATAATGTTAAAAATTTTCCTAATTGCAATTTATTGTGAATTAAAATTGATAGAATTGTAAAAATGAAGCATAAATCCAGCAATGTAACCAACAAGATAATATAATAATTGGGATTGATTATGGTTGAGATATATTGCTTTTTGTTGGTGATATTTAATCGCCCATTAGCGAACCGAATTCCAAAAGTAATCTTAAGAAATATCTGTCTTAATACCGCTATTTACCGTTTTCCTAATTTCATGAATAAGCCGTTTTAAGGAACATGTGGTGTCCGCCTAATCATTATAATCGACAAGCAATCGAAAAGCAAATGTCCCCTGCAATGCAATGATCGTTGCAAGTGACTTTCTATGGTTTCTGTCCTTTTCCATGGGAAGAGAACTTTCCAGAATCTTCCAGATAACCACGAAAACTCAAACAACACTTTATAGACGGATTAGTACACACAATGAATAAAGAATGTTGTTCGAAGCGTTAAAATAAACTTATTAATATTCCGTGTTAGAGATTTAGAAAACGTGAGACTAAACTTGGGCTTATTATTCTGATCTATCTGTTTAACATTCTGCGTCCAAGACTCCAAGTACGGCTGTACGGAGATATCGTCTGTTACTTATGAATACAATACTAAGAGTGGTTTACATTTGATATTCAAAATAACCAATCTCACTGTCCACACTTACACCGTGTTTGTTATTTATTTAAGTTACAATAATGATAAGTGGATTGCGTTCCATTCATTGTAGTTTCTTGATTAAGGTAAAATAGAGTGAACATTTGTAGAAGAATTATGTGAAGACTGAGTTTAAGACTATGGCGATCTATATACCGTGAAAAATGCAACGTAGAAACTGGTAATTTATGCTCTTCTTACGGCTTGTCATCGGCATTTCCCGTACGCAAAGTAACAAAAGGCCTTTTGTTCAAACCTGCCATTGCCTAGTACGCACTTTATAAAAAACAAAATAACGTGCTCAAATGCACTCACCTTAATTAGGAAATGCTTAGAGACTTGTTATGATTTCAGTTTTGTTGTCATTGCGTGCACGTGTGAACTATCGCATGTTTATACCTCGTAAATATTTCGTGACGTGGGGGTTTATAATCTTCGCGTGGGGCAATATTTTGTAAGGGGTGTTTTGGGTATCATTGACCTTTTTAGAACCATTTGCTTCCTAGTTAAAGATCCATTAAGTTTTCTATTATTTTTGGAGGAATTTAAAGTGAACGATTATGTTTCTTTGTATTGAGGTAAGTGGCTACCAATTTCGGACTAATTTAGTTCCCACCAAGCAGACTTCGATTCAATCATTGATTGTTATCTTCATTTTAACTTTTTGGTAAATATTTCCAGCTCTGGCAGTCAATTCTGGTTACTAAAACTACACTGTTTTAGGGGAAAGTACGTTCAAATCGTGTCTTGGCAATAAGAATTTTGATAACAACCATTTTGGGCAGATCTTTTGACAACGTTATTCCTTTATTTGGCATTGACCATATCTGTATATCTAGCAGTTCATGATACACTGGTTTCTTTTAAGTTATGCGAACTTAATCGGATTATTTTGGACCCAATTGTTTCGTAAGCTCCATTGTTATTTAGTTCAAATCATGAATTTGATATTTTGCGTCTGTGGTCTATGGATGGGCGTCGGTTGCGAAATTTAGGCATTGTTGTAGAGAATCATGTAAAGTACTTAGTGAAGTCGTGCACTAAATTACAGAGAACGCACTTTGAATAATAAGTACCTTTCATGATATTTGAGGGTAACCATCAATATAAGGTTTAAATGTGATTGCCGTGCCTTTTGATATTTTGGAGTTCCTTGCGTGAACGAATCTTCCGTCCGATTTTTGGTCGCATATCTCTTAGGAGTTGACAAAAATACGGAAACGGATTAAACCTTTTTCGTATTTTTGTCAACTCTTAACTACTTACTTACCAACTATGTGACGAGAAGAAATAAAATGCAAACTGATACGGAATAAGCAGCTGAGTAGCCACAGAACGAGACATTTCACACTGACTATGATAGACCTGGTTCTGCCTGAGAAAAGTAAAAGTGCTAGGTAGCAGTTAGAATTAATTAACTTGTCCTACATGACTGGATTCACGTTTTAGAAATAATTAATGAGAACTAGCCTTCCTTATCTTGGAATTCAAGAACTCAACTCGATTTATAGTAAAGATGAGAGAATTTGTGCGCATAAATCTTCAGCTATTTCCCACCACTTGTTCACAATGTTTGCATAGGGTTCGTTTTGATGTCGTATCCGACATCTCACGACTTTCCGCCTTTCTACGTACTTATGAGTACGCTAAAGGTCTGCTCTGCTGTTTCTATGGTGAACTTATCATGTGCTGATAGCCTGATACTTATACCGTTTTGTTTTGGGATTTTTGTAAGCTTTAGTTTGGTTGACGTTACTGTGCGGAGTTTAATCAGATTAAGAAAATACGACCTGCGATGCGCCCTGTTCTAAATGCTGTGTCCGTTGACGTTTTTTTTTTTAATTTTAAGCGACCTCTGAAGAAGGAGGAGGTTATGTATTCCACCAGCAACTTTTTTTTGCGTGTAGGTTCATTGGTTTGACCGCGATTACTGGTTCGATTTAAGTGATTCTTTTTTTCACTTGTTAGAGGAAGCTTGCGCGGTGGTGCAATTTTATTAATTTTGCTTAGGTACTTAAACACTTGAAGAAAGAATCCATTTGGTAACAAATTTTAAGTTGTTACCAAACTTGGCAACAAATAAATTGGCATGGTTTACGTACACGTTCTAGATTAAAGGAACAGAGCCATAACATGAAAAAAATATTGCGCGGTTGCGCCAAAATGCGAAAATGCTATTACCCATCCCCATGTCTTAAATATCGAGTTATTTCGATCCAGTGCTGTTTCCATGAATAAAGAATGGTATCCTTGACTGCTAAAGGTCGGGTATATACTGTAGTGTAGGTACTTCATTCTTTATGCATGAGACAGAGCGCTTCAGTCAAGGACAAAGTGAAAATCAATATAACTTATTTATTTATTTGGTTGGTTAGCCAATAATTGTTTACACAGTACATTATACATTTCCTTTATTCGTTTTACATCTTATTTACTATATTTTTAAATATTTCTTATAAAACACATGAGGTAAAAAAAAACATTTAAAAATATAAAAAACAGGTTTCCGCCGGTATCGGGAGCAGGGTCCAAGCTACCGGTGGTTAGGGCTGCAGAGACAGGAACCTCCTCACAATGCGGGCCGTATCGAGGAGTACTGCCTTCTGAATCTGGCTCTTGATCCAACTGCCAAGTGAGAGCTTCGATAGATGTTCATCGAGGCTTTTAGCCATTAGGCCATTGGCCGTAACGACAATCGGCACAATGATAGCCGAGTTCACATTCCACATGCTGACAACCTCGTGTGCTAAGTCGAGATATTTTATTTGTTTCTCTTTCTCAGCCTTCACGAGGTTCTCGTCATGCGGGATGGTAACATCGACTATCATTACGCAGCGCGCTGATCGGTCTATCACCACTATGTCAGGCTTATTGGCGACAATAGTCCTGTCAGTAATGATAGGCCGATCCCAGTACAACGTGACATGGTCTTTCTCGAGAACTGGGTCGGGCACATACTATATTATATACTACTATACATACTTTATTATATTATACATTTTATTATTATATATTATACATATTGCATTTATAAATGTAACAATTAATAACAGGCAATTAATGCACAATTTGTGGTTATACAAATACAAATTGTGCATTAACAGCGTGTGGCTGTTGCTGGGTGGATCTTTAAGGTTAAGCCGTGCTTGCCGAGGTTGGTCCGTGAATGGGTGACCATAATTACATACTTACCGAGTTTCCTGTTTCCTCCGTGCCTCGGAAAGCACGTTAAGCCGTTAGTCCCGGCCGTCATTTGTAGATCTTTGACAGTCGTTAGGTTAGGAGTAGTCAGAAGCCAAGTCTGATATCCAGTCTTACCAAGGGGTATCGGTATATTACCCAGTTACTGAGTTGTGGAGGTCAGGTAGTCAGTCGCTTCATGTAAAATACTGGTATTCAGCTGCATCCGGTTAGACTGGAAGCCGACCCCAAGATAGTTTGGGAAAAGGCTAGGCAGATGATGATGATGTGGATACACATTGTTATCACACAATTAAACTTTGCTTTAAAATTCAGAAACTAAGGTGACAACAACATTTAAAAAAAATAGTATTTTTTTGGTTTTGTTGTACAATTATAGTTATGGGACATGGGTTTTAGTTGTTTCTGTATGACTGTTCATGTTATGTTTACGGTATTTTCTTTAACGAAAACTGATACCTATTCCTATTTATCTAGTAGTGAGTGGGTAGGTACAGACAATATGCAAATAAATGATATTGCTCACTCTCTGATCTACCTCATTGATCTTCAGCACTCTTCTATGAAAATTCAATGAATTTGTCATCATGCTACTAATATAAAAAAAAAAAAAACGATGTGTGGTGTATAGTGTAAATATTGGTTGGTTATTAATAAATCAGGTTTGCTACTACGGGCAGCTTACTTAGATGTCGTTTTTAATATAGCACACAAGAGAAGAGATCCTGAGATGAAACCACAAAAACTGTCCGAAGATACGAGCACGATGTAAAGCTACAAAATCGAATTGAAAAACTAAACATTACCGCTGTTCCAAAACAAAAACCTATCATCCAAACTTAAGTCCACAAAATTACAGACCTCGACACATCAATCAAAAACGAAAAAAGAGCTAACTTTGTAATCCGAGTGAAAGAACATAAATTCTCACGACTAGGACCTCAAACCAGTTTGCCATGACCTTTCAAATAGACCAGACATTTGTTAGATAAAGATCTAGTTTGATTTGTCGTAGTAACTCCCATGTTTGTAAGTTTTTATCCATGACTGCATGACGCTGCGGGAGCCGGCCAGCTGTGCTGTTGTTTACAGACCAAGGTGCTCGTGTGTAAAAATAATACTTGATGTAAACTATCATGAGTGGGGCAAGGAGCTAAAATGAGTTATGCCGTTAAGTTTTTAAATGATGAAGAAAAGTTCTGTATGGTGTCGGACGTAGAGAATAGCACCATCCCATATCTTCCCGTGGGTGTCGTAAGAGGCGACTAAGGGAGTTGGCAGAGAATGGGCAGCAGCGTTCTCTGAGCTTTTGTAACAACCGTACTGCGATCGCCAACCCGCCTGCCAAGCGTGGCGATTATGGCAAAACCCCCTTATGTACAATTGGGGGAGGCCTGTGTCCAGCAGTGGATATCTTTCGGCTGATGTGATGGTGATGATGAAGAAAAGTTAGAATTGACTTTTCTTTCCACAAAAAAGAACGGATTATGTGTTGCGCGGGATAACTAGTCCCGCGCAACTTTGCGTCAAATTTTCCCCGTTTAAGCCAATAGCCTTTCTCGATAAATGGGCTATCCAATACTAAAATATTTTTTCAATTCGAATCAGTAGTTCCCGAGTTATAGAGAGAATATATATATATATTTATATGTCGCAGTCTGATGATTTTATTCCGTTTAGACTTGTTCATCATGTGGGTAGAACATGGGTTTCGTGCAATGAAAACACACACACACGGTACACTGCTTTTATCGAACTAACAAATAACTTGAAATTACAATACAACACAATAACACTAGGCACCATGAATCGGGTTACAGTTTCGGGACGTCTTGACTCCGCGGTGGTCAGACTCAAACTGTCCGCCTCGCTGGGAGCTCGAAACATCACGACTCTGTAGTAAGCGCGCTTAGGTGTGGGTAGACTGGTAAGTAGGTCGCTTGACCTTTGGCGCGCTTTCGATTCATAGTCAGTCTTGTATCCGTAATAATGACTCCGACTCCGACACGGCCATCCTGCTTGCACACGTCCTCGTGTGATGGGTACCCTGCAAACAAATACTCCACGACAGAAATTTGTTCCACTCGGTCACTCCTGACCAAACTTTAGATTCAACGGGGTGGTGGAAATAAGAACATTGTAGAACTAGCCGTTTCGTTTTAACCGAACCGATTGGAAATAATCGGAAATACAATAATGATAACCCTGGGCCATGTACCATAGTCGTTCAAATCAATCTTTAAAACTCTACTGCAACAACAAAACTACCAAGCTTATAGAAACCCTCGAGTAAAGCCACTAACGCCGCGGCTCTAGCCGACCAGCAATCGCATTGCTCTCACGCATCCAGCGCATGGATCAAAACTAAAATTAGATCCAACAAACAATTAGGGCAATTAAAATGCAAGAGCAACCAAGCACCTCTTCATCCATCTAATTACCACATAAAGCAGGAATCTTATCCGTGGCCTATGGGCAACACTCAGGCCCTCCAACAAACCTCTGTTTGTTTTACTACGTTCCTCAAGAACAAGAATGACTCTATGGTCTCTACAAGACCCGACCTCCGCCAGAGCCACCCGCGCACCGCGCATCCACGGACTACTATAAGCAGACACCGACTTCTAACGGACTACGGCTACGAAATGGCTACTGGTACGGTCTGACCATCCGAACCAAGATTCCACACTATCTCTCAACTCTAAATCATTTACTTCAAACGGTAACGGTACTTGGCCCTCGGGCATTCTCCTTAACCCATCATGTGCATACTTGTAAGTACGCTTAGAACTTAATGATCTCAATGTGTAGCGATCCCCCTGTAGTACTTCGACTGGTACGTGACCCGCTGGCATCTTTCTTAGCCTACCGCGTGCGTATCTGTAGGTACGCTTAGAATTTAAATCTTTCCGTGTTAAGGATAACCGTCTAAAACCTCGATTACTCTAAACAGACCTTTAATCTTTAACAACCAAAAATCACCAATCGCAAAACGTTTAATTTTGCCATCGTTTCGTCTACTCGGCACACTTGTCATGTTGAGCTAAGCCAACCCGTCGCGTCTATACGAAACGTGTACCACCGGCTCGTCACCTTAGGTACCGGGTGCAATTCGGCTTGTACTTTACCGGAGTGAGTTTAGTTTACTTACTAGAGTTTAGACCTACCATTGCGTTGTATACGACAGTAAAAGACGCCTGAACTTAGCACTTAAGTCTTGGCTACTCATTGCCAGTTACATTCGTTGCCATAACAGTTAAAAACCGATTGAAACTTATTACCACTATTATGCCTCACCGAACGTACACAAAAGATTTTCGTTAACGAAAACTCCCTAGCCGTTATGTTGGCAACAAAACCCCGATTTAAAATCTCGCCACCTAACATGACGTCACTTTGTAAATAATTATCAGGCAAACATTGCAACAAAGTTTCGATAGGGTAATCGTTAATCACTACACAACATAAAATCTGTTCTGTGCTGAATACTCGCGTCTGAACTATACCAGTCTTAGCAACAACGTGACTAATATGTTTGCCATTAAATTTCGATGGAAAACTTTCTTTTACCAACAAGTATTCAGAATCAGAATAATTAGTAAACCGTAACAACTCACCCCTGTGTTGCAACGTGCCCGCGATGTTGCTTGTACGATGCAGACATCGACGCGGCTCATCACCCCGCCGTCAGCAGGCCCGCTGCACACTGCCAGCACTGCATACTGCCACCGACGCACGTACGCCGGATGGCTACGTGAACCGGCATGACACTTTTGACGCACAGCAAGGCCTTCGCGGCCCTTTGTCGCTTGCCCGATGCCCGTAGCAGCCGGCACAGGCAGCGGCTTCTTCGTGCGACAATCCGCTTCGTTGAGTCCTGGTTTCTCCCTGTTCCGCAAGCATGGCACTTGATTTGCGGTAGCGATGAACACTTGTGACGTTTTTCTTTCCTTCGTCATGGTCAGTGCGCATTATCTTTAGGGGTTCCCCTTTGGTTTGTCACTACTTAGGTTAATGAGGGTCGTAAAAGATACGGCGCACACGAATCTGGCCTTAAAGAATTATTTAAACTGGTACCACGTCCAACCTGGATAGTTTCTCAGTGTTTCGCAAACATTTGTGTTCAAGGTACATCTAGAAATTCGGTAGTACATTTTGGAGGTACACCGTAGATGGAAAATCACCTTCGTTTTCCGAGGCACATCAACTAATGACCACAGTACACCAGTGTGCCGCGGCACACTATGTTATAGCACTGTTACACTATGTTACAGCACTGTTACACTATGTTACAGCACTGTTACACTATGTTACACTGTGTTACACTATGTAGATGCGGAGCCCTTCAACGCCTTGCTTAACGTCCAAATAAGCTGGATTCCTTCCACTGCACTCAACAAGAAAAAATCAAAAGTCACTTCATTCAAACTAGGCTTATAATCAGCACTCTTTGAACGTCAAAATTACAAGAGACAGTCCCCCAAAACGCCCTCCCTTCGCCACTTCCTAAGTGTTTTAGCTGGGAAGAAGAAGTGGCGGAACAAACTCCCCAGCAACACATCTGTCTGTTAGGTTAGAAGAACCAGGTTTTACACAAAACAAGTCAGCGATGGATGACGCATTACTAGCGCGCATCGCACTCTGTGAAATGTGGGTATTCTATTAGGTACACTCTGCCTAACCCTTCAGAGATTACAAGCGTGATGATATGTTATGTTTTGTCGGGATCAAAATTCGCTAACACACTAAACAAAAACACTAACCGCCAACACTAGCTTGCTATTCACTGGCTGAGTTTTAGTTCGTATCGCGGGTGCAATTATTCGTTTTGCATTTCAAAAAGTAACCGTCACTGATTGTTATTGTCACTGTTCTCACGTGTGATTGCATTAGCACGATTTGATCGCACTTCTGATGTCGCAGTCTGATGATTTTATTCCGTTTAGACTTGTTCATCATGTGGGCAGAACATGGGTTTCGTGCAATGAAAACACACACACACGGTACACTGCTTTTATCGAACTAACAAATAACTTGAAATTACAATACAACACAATAACACTAGGCACCATGAATCGGGTTACAGTTTCGGGACGTCTTGACTCCGCGGTGGTCAGACTCAAACTGTCCGCCTCGCTGGGAGCTCGAAACATCACGACTCTGTAGTAAGCGCGCTTAGGTGTGGGTAGACTGGTAAGTAGGTCGCTTGACCTTTGGCGCGCTTTCGATTCATAGTCAGTCTTGTATCCGTAATAATGACTCCGACTCCGACATATATATAATAAAACATAGATAAAAAGGTCAAACGGACGTATGGGAGAAAACAAAGTAAGTCGACCTCGAAATTGGGAAAATTACTGGAGGATGAGATTGGTAAGAATAACTAGAGTAATGTTATAATATTGTTACCGTAAAAAACGTTTTTAGTCTTTCGTCTACCGGTATCATCAAAAATATTGCAGTTTAGATCAATAGCTTAAATAACACAAACCAAAGAGTGGTTAACCTTTAGGTACGATTAATAAATGGTTTCTGTTTATTTTTACGTAACCATACAAAAGATAAATGAACACGAATTTTTCACCATTATCTATGGTTGTGTAAATTCTAAGTTATTTGAACTACGCATTGTTTGTTATACAAATAATACGGATAACGCAACCAAAATAAATACAAACTTTACCATAGAGTACCTCGAGATAAAAATCAAGCGGTTCCTATTTCGAAATCAAATAAAGGCGAGCCCATACATCATTACCATGTTACCATGTGTTTCGATATTGTACCAATTAAGTGTAACCAAGGAGATTGACAGAAGAAAGCAACAGGGAGTAGGGAATGACGGCGAAAGTGGAATGTTCGCTCGTTCCGTTTGTATACAATATCGGAATAATGGTCATTGCTTAGTATTTCCCCGCCCTAATGTCAAAATGTGTGACTGTAAGTAGTCATTTGTTTCGAACATGTTTAATGTTAACATTATTGTGATAGCTATGTTGGTTCTGAACGAATTGATGGTTATTACCAAAACTGTGATTGGAACTGTCCGTTTAAGTTAGGGTTGCCAGTTGCCATACGTAGGGATTTTTCCGGACATGTTCGGAATTTTAGCTCATTGTCTGGATTGCCGTGGGGAATTCTAAAGCGCCCGGAATTCACAAAATCGAGAAGAGAAAAACAGTATAATAAAATAAATAAAATGAACATAGGAATCAACAGTATCATTTTATAGTTATACGTATAGGACATCAACATTATTCTAGTGTGAGTAGTTTTTATGATTCCGGGCATGTTTTGCAACAAATCTTTCAATACATTCAAACGAAAAATAAGTTTTCTACAAATAATCAAACATCCAGATTTTTTTGCGGTAAACTTAATTATAGATCGAGGAACCCTAGTTTAAGTGGGTTTTTCTTCGTTTGGGAAAGTTTAAGAACACCGAAGCATTTGTCTCTATTTTAGTTACATATTATATTTATAACCTACAGTTCTTCTAAGAGAAGAACTCTGCTAAACCGTTTAGTTTAATAGTAAGAATAAATTTATTAAACCATAGTTACATGACTGTAACTATGGTTTAATAAATTTATTCTTACTTCTTAATCTAACAACATTAAGGATATCGGTAACAAGTTTCCCAACAGGGGTCCCCAAACTATTCTGCGCCTGTATCTTGGGGGCCCGAAAGAAGTCTAAGAAGTCATTTGATTGAAATCCAAACCACCGAAATAACATTTTACTTCTATTCGGGAACATTGCATACTTTAGCACTATTTCCTACAAGTTTCCTGAAATACTTGGTTACATAAAGCAGCATTTCTATTCAAGATTAATTTTACACTAACTCCTTACAACTAACAAGACAATGGCGTTTGGAATAAATACAATGCATTATTTAGATTTCTTGTATATCTATCCTTTTAGGGGATAACGGCGTGACCAAAAAACAATACAACATCGTGCTTTCGAAAGAAAGTCAAGCGTTGGGGAAGGCGTGCGTTACCTAATGACCAGTAATGGCTTAATTTTTAATCAAAACCGTAGCCACAGGCCCCTTGCGCTCACGACAACCTGCTATTAACGCGCTGTGCTAACGAGTGTCGAATCGAGGGACTTAATACATTTAAATGAACCATTACCGGTACGCGCCTAGGCGTATACGCACGGATTTTATCGCTGTCGACTTGTATCGTGGACGCATGTGTGGTCATTTTGGGTCCAAATTTTGAAGGGTTCTCTTGGAAAGAGTTGAGTTGAGGCTGTTCCGAATTTATGTTTAAGAAATTATACTTATGTTATAAATTGTTAAATTATAAACAGAGACGAGTAAATTGACTTTCGAAAGGTTTTTTTTACATGTTGCAAATTCTGGCACGAAATTGCTTAAAAACTTAATTGTTACCAATTACAAAATGGAAGATATTGCTTGCAGTGAAAACATTTAGGCCAAATTAGTAAAAGTATCACAAAAATCGCACAGAAGAGACTAACTAAACCACTAATGGCATGTGATGGCTGAAACAGGTACCTATGGTTATAAAAACGTTAAACTTGAAAAGCCAGAAAGAGAATTACTAAACGTGAACCAAAAGGAGCTCACAACGACATATCACCGTTTTCTTGCTCTTTTTCCCATTTATTATGGCATATGAACAAGACCCCAAACAAATTCGGAGACTGATGATAATGACGATGAAATCACACGAATGTAAATCTTCCAGTTAAATTAATAGCACCATGTCATAAGGATTACAAAACGATGATTGTATCAAATCCAACATCAAAAGATAGTGCAGCAGCAGGAATTCTAATGAAGGGACAGGTAATCATTACATGTCATTATGATTACTATAAAAAACGAATGGTTCCCACCAAAGCATCGTGACGAGAGAAAAAATGGTTAAAAATATAATTAGGAATGTAATGCCCTTCGAAGAATTTTGTTGTGTTCGTCATTTTTTAAAGTTCATAAAAATCGAGTTGAGATTAGATAAATTGAATTAATTATAAGGTATAACTGAGTGTTGTGATAAGTTGAATTGGGTAACTTAACTTTAATTAATGAAGATGATTTGTTTAATGGGTTTGAATTCCGGAGGTACAGGTTTGTAATGAAAGGGAACAAATGACTTGATGGTACTAGAAGGTACCAACCCGCACTGGGCCCGCGTGGTGGATTACAGCCCAATCCCTGTCATGGAGAAGAGGTCTGTGTCCCAGCAGTAGGAACATTATAGGCTGATGATGATGATTAAGTGACTTTCAAATTACTAAATATGTATGCTAGTGACCTTAAAAGGCGACTGGTGGGTCGACTGGTTACGGAAGGTGGATACTAGAGAACCGTGTTTTGTGGAGACTTTAGGCTAACCTTGGTCCAGCTGTCGCTGAACACAAAACACAAGTTTATCAGATATCACTACCGTCACATTAAAGGTTTAAGTAACAATATTTTCGTGGTCATTAGTTTAGCCAATAAGGACATACCATTTAAATCCTCGGAAATTCTCATCCGTCCGGCAAAATAATTCGCAGGGTTATTGATTGCTTTGTTTGCTTATGAACCGAAAATTCGAAGACGTTGTGACTTCCAACCACCTGCACTGGCCACAGCAGCAGGAACATTAAAGGCATGATTTATACGCGTAAATTAGGCAAAAAAGGTGACAGCGCGTAAAAAATACGTCGTGTGCATAGCGCCTAAAGCAGTGACATGATACTCCACACGATGTCAACGCCCGCATTGTTTACGCAATGTTATTCAATAAGCCAGTTCCACCTTCACTAGATTATTATCGCCCACCTAATCTCGAAGGGTTGTTTTTTGCCCCAGTCTGCCCCCGAAGGGCGTAATTTGTGGCTGCATTAACATTTTTTGGAATTGAGACACGCGTGTTGCTTAGTATGTGTTTTCGAGACATGATTAGATTTTTTTGTTGCTTTTCGTATTATATTTGGAATTTCTGTGTGGATGACGATTGGTTTTGTGTCAAGTATTGTTATGAAAAGCTTTATTTATTCATAAATTCTCAACTGCCCGTATGGTATTTCAGAATAATGGAAATACCAAACAATACCAATACCATTTACCTTTTGTATGTAAATTACTTCGAAAATCCATACATTTGGACACATTCTAGTCGTCACTTTGAAGTAAACATCGAGAAAATGTCCTAAAGGTAATTGTATCCAATTCATGTTTGCTCAATTGCTAAGGTTTTTAATTTCAGAACTGAAACAATTCGTTTTGTTTGATGTTGCCCTCTTTTGGATCGTAAAGCTATTGCTGAATATACGTTAGAAGAAAACAGGTGTTCAAACATTTCTTATGAAAGAATGTTTCACAATTGAACTGAAAAGGGACAACTTCTTTCGTTACGCTCAAAGTAGATACTTTACAAATGATTCATTTCATTTTGACCTAGTTTTTAAGGAGTTAGTTGGAAATCGAAAAATGGCAGAAAAATAAACGGCTGCGGCATTTGCGTCAAAAATTACTGGCAATTCAGAACATTTCATCTTGCGCGTTACTTGCATTTTAGATGTGTATAAAGCGGGTTACATCAAACAAAACGGTTCTGGTGTCTCAAGCAGACCACAAAAGTTCTTATAAAACGGTAGTTCTAATGTAAATGACGTTTCGCTTTATTGTTTTCGTCGTGGCAGCTGCGCTTTCCCGCCATACCTCAACATTCGTGTTTCTGGGATAACGTTTGTTTTATAAGCGTCGTTTGTTTACTTGACTTGCTGAACGACGTTCAATGAGGATAGCTGGTTGTTTATGGTCTATGCCGTTGTTTCTGACAACACTTCATTCATTCATAATGGTATTCTAAAATTTAGTGTTGGGTTGGGAGTAGTCAGCAGATTTTCGCACGCAAATATACAAACTTATCACATGTACTAATCACGTTTAAGTTAAGTCAAATTCAACAATGGCGTACTTACGAGCAGTATCTTCTTACTTGAAAGTCACTCTTTGATCTCCTAACAAAACATTACCTACTAAAAGAAACCTTTTGCAAAAAAAAAAACCGACTTCCAAAAAACACAAAAAAAAGTAAAAAATAAGTTTACTTTCGCAAGTATTTTTGCGTTGCGTGTTTGCATCTTTCATTGTCTTTATTGCCACCGAAAGTAAAGTTATTTTACGCTTTTGTCATTTCAAGTAACATGTTGCCTCCGAAAATCTCAAAATATCGTTTCTATGACCCTTGGAGACTTTGTATCTTCACTGATGGTAAAGCCGCAATGATCAACAATTATTAATCTCCATTTTACTACCTTAGCTGACATACTAGATAGAGGAAACATAAAATTTATTGTTTATCTTTCTGGGACAGCAGTAAACGTCAATTGAGAATATTGGTTACCCAATTAGGGTGGAATAAGTAAGTGCACGTAGCAGTAAGTAGAAAAATAGGCCACCCTCTTAGCCCGAGGGTGTCGTAAATTGCGAATAAGGAATTTTATTGCGTAGACGGGTTGCGTGGTGCGGTTCATCACGTCTGCTCACTGCATTGTTTATAGGATCCGTCCTTATCACCCCAAAGATCGATAGTATGGCTGGGATGCTTCATGAACTCGATGAACGGTGCTTTCTGATTCATTATTTTATTTTATTGATATCCCAACCCAATTTCCGGGTAAAGCACATTGGTCACCGACCGCACTTACAGATCATTAAACAAGTTTCAACGATTCCGAATGAAAATGTCATTACCACTCACCGTTTTCCAACCTACAACTTGGAGTTTAAGAAGCGGTTCCATAAACCTGCATCTACTACCACCATGAGCTATAGACGTGTGAAAAATTAATAACTCAGACACTTCTCAAAACCACCACTGTTAACGGTATTCTTGCCTTCATAAATAGAATTTGTTTTAGACCCACGGTTTCATGCAATAACTTTAAAACTTCATACCACTGAATTATGTATTTGGCCCAACAGTTATTTCTCGATTCTCATGCTAATTGTCGGTATTTACTTACTTCCAATTTATGTTGGGCTATGAAACCAATACCCAAGTTTTATATTGGAAAATTATGCGGGAAATTATGGGAGATTAATGAATTCTATTTTCTTATTTTACAGTTAGGCTGTAATATGGTTTTATTGACTCAGTGTGTGACACAGTGATCCGTTTCTTCGTTTACGATCTAGCTCTGGTGACCTCAAACAAGTTGTCATTTATTTTATTGTTTGTTAGGTAGTTGTTAGACTATTTAGTTTTGAATGTAGAAATGCACTTAAATATCATTGAATGATTTTTTGGTTATTATAAGTAACATCATGTAAGTAAACATTAACTCGAATGGAGCTTATCGTGTAGTGCACCATACAAGCACAACATCATCAGCTTCTAGAAAAGTGCAACATTATTATCAATTCAAAAATCTGCAATTTTTTAATCTCCAAAACAGGAAAATTTTGTCGATGAAGATATTTGGTATCATGATATAATATTTAGATGACGTACACATCGTAAAACACAAACCAACCCATAGGAAGAATGTTACCAGTAATAATTAACCTTTTGTAGTGGTAATTTCTTAACTCAAATTAAGTGTGGAAACTGCACGGTACGCGGGTATTGGGGGCTTATTAAAGGTTATGGTCAATATGCTGTACAGTTATCTGTTATGGACCGTTGTCGACGTAAAAGCCCTTTCGTATGGTCGCCATCTTGGAAAATTACGCGCGCTTTTGTGACGACCGGAATTGAGTCATTGAAATGTTTGATTAAAATGAGAAATTCTCAGTTGAATTCGACTCTGACTTAAGAGAAGATATATTGATGACAAATATTTGTCTAGCCGTCCACAACTTAGGTATTACATTTTAAAGGTAAAGCTTACTTTATGGAAGGCCAGGTTATTCTAAGGGCTACGATTATATTGGAATAATTGAAACTTGTGGATTTATTCCGAGTTCAACATAACGATGTCATAAAATGTTGTGTTAGACTTTTATGAAAACTGCTTTTTAATTTTATTGCTGAATAAAATCTTGTATTAGAAGTAGGTTCGGTACAATAGGTCAATGGGACAAGTACCTTATAATATAAATATAATGTTAGTGGTCCCAGCGATTGCATGTGGATCGAATATAAAGTTTAACTGGCCCTTAGTACTATTTAATTAATTACTTAGTTACGTAAGTTATTTTATATTAGTAAAGGTTTCTATCTAAACTTATATTTTAAAGAGGAAAGATTTGATTGTTTGTTTGTTAGCATTGAATAGGCTCCGAAATTACTGGTCCGATTTAAAAAATTCTTTCAGTGTTAGATAGCCCATTTATCGCTGAAGGCTATAGGCTATATATCATCACGCTTCGACCAATAGGAGTGGAGCAGCAATGAAAAATGTTGCGAAAACGGGGAAAATGTGACGCATACGAAGATGCGCCGGACAGCTAGTAATCAATATGGCTATAGTACTTTGCTAGTAGTCTAAAAGCTTTTAATAGTTTCATTTTATGTCTGTCAACTGGCTGGGAAGCCAGTGCTAGGTTCCAGCCATTCCGATCGAATATCTATTTTGTTTTCTAAAACGTTTTCTATACAAGTAAGAAGTTCGTATATCACACTTCAGAATGTATCGTTCATTTCTGGTATGTGATGCATTATTTCGATTTCTACGTAAGTAAACGTGAGATTGCATCGTGACAACTGTTCGAGCGATTTGCGTGATTTTCACACTGACGGATAGCCAAGGGTAAATAAATTCTGTGTCAACTCAACTGCACCCCAGTATTGAAGAATTAGACCCTGGCAATGAAGGCTTAAATATTGTATGGTATTAGCCCTAACACTAGCGGAAATGGAGCGGCAATTGAAATATTTCGCAATTCTGTATCATTGAAGCGTAATTTACGGTCATTGGAAAGCCTGAAGGGATTTTAAATTCATTGATAGTATTACGGGAAAGAAATAGATTTTTAACTTAAAGCTAGTTCTAAGGCCCGATAAAGTAAGCATACAGTTTTTTCACCATGTGACACTGAACTCGAGAATCAACTAGAAATTCTTGAACATGAGTTTATTAATCGTCGTCGCGATATGTTTGTTCAATTTCCTTTAGAAATATTGTTTTAAATTCCTATGTTTTACTGACCCTACTTTTCATAATCCGTCTTCCAGCATTCCCATCATAATATCGTGCTAAACCATCGACACTTAATTTATCCCGATCTGACCTCCTCTCGCCACACGGGCCCTGATCAGCGATTTGTTTCGCGTTTCCTCTCATAACCTCTTGTCTATGCGCAGTGAAACATTTCCTGTTGCTGCAGCTTACCATAATATATCATCTGGTCGTGTGACCCCGATAGCTTGGGCCCCTTCTGTAGCGGTTTATGAATAATATGCCCGTTTGTGGGAAGCCCTTACACATTCTTCATTTTGATTCTTAGGGTCTTTAAGCCAGTGGGTTATTGGTGCAACTTTATTTGAATGTATTTGCATCTTTAGATAGTGTGAGAGGTCGGACTAGCTGTTCAATTTGTTTTCTTGGTACTTAGTCTTCTCTTTCGTTTTATAACTTAGGCACTACCGCAATTCATTGCAAAATATTTTACAATATTCCGTTCAGATATACCAACGTACTTCTTGTACCGATTTACCTTATAAGGGTTACATGTTGACAGGCCACATTGACACTAATAACAAGTTCCATTATCTCTGATCTCGGCGTGTTTTCCTGAACACATGGCTTCGGAGTCAAGAGGTGTGTCGATACCACTTGAGATAGTCTCCGGGAGTCGCACGATTGTGGATGGCGAGATGTGTTTTACATCTTTCCGGATACTGTGTGTGGGCTTTTTGGCTAAAATTACTAAAAATTGGGAGGTTTAGTAATTGATGAATTCACAACTACATAATAACTTCCGTTTTGTGTCGTATCTTCATCGCAATTGTTGACATCCATGTGACACATATCCTCGGGTATTACAAAATCCTGAATATCGATCTGCCCGAGATAAACCTGCAAAATTAACACTATCGACTATGTTACGTATTTGCCAACACCAATCAACAAGCTAATAATAGAAGCAATTTTCTGAAACCTGTTCTAATCAGCACATTTATGATAAAGCTCTGCAAGCTAAAACACCAATTACTAGCTAAATGAATTTTGTGTACCTGAGACTTAAACGTGAAGTTTACCTTATTAAACATGGGGCAGTTGACGATCGGAGACAGGTGGACGATTAAATAGAAAGCAGCCATGTTTGGCCTAATACTGTATACAGGATGCTTCATGTAGCTTCGATCAAACACAGTGATAAATAGTCAACTTCCCCTGAAAGGCCCTAAGGCACATTTTTAAGAAATCCTTCATTAAGCGCTAACGCTTAGTAGTAGTTGGTTTAATGTAAATAGGAGCGTTATAGAGTAACTGATTATTGAAGGGCGATTCGGCTCTTAAAAGTAGTCGCAGTCCATTTGAGAGGTTGTCTCAATATCTTTGTCTGAAATTCAGTCCAAATTTCGTAAAACACCCTGTATGGTGGAATAGCGAGCTTCTAAACGAGTGCCTATGATGTGTGTCCTACATATGTGTAGAACGTTGTGGAAACAGGTGTCTGCCAAGGACGCTACATTTCGTGACAATAGTAATAGTAATTTGAATATTTCATTCATTTTCTTCCTTTGATAAATGACATAAAGATGGTGTAATGTAAA
Organism: Cerastis rubricosa; assembly: GCA_949152445.1. Taxonomy (NCBI): domain Eukaryota; kingdom Metazoa; phylum Arthropoda; class Insecta; order Lepidoptera; family Noctuidae; genus Cerastis; species Cerastis rubricosa. Next base: position 12,548,845 of record OX424547.1, read on the forward strand.
CTATGGCAAACAATGCCTCGTCTGCACCTTTTACGAAGATTTGAGCAAAAAGTTTTGTACTTAATTTAATTTAGAGTTTATTCGATTTTGATCGGCTATCAGATTTATAGGTCAGGCTATAAAAGGTCACCTTTCCATAAAAACATTTTCGACTTTCATTCTAAAGTCTGATAGGAATCCATCTTGGCAAGGAATTTCGCGATAAGTAATGTTCGAACGATGGTTCACTTAGATACTATTGTTGTTTAACTTCAGATAATAACCTCGCAGTGACTTGTGAATAATGTGGCAGAGAGTTTAGCAAACAAGTCTTTATAATTAGTTGAGGATCTTGTACTAGAAACGAGGGTAATAAGCCTAATTAGTAAGAACGTTGAAAGGTATTGTGGGGCAATTTAGCGACTAATTAATCATTATCGTTTTATGTAGGAAATTGGAAGGTCCTGAAAGCTCTGTGTTGCCATAGTTTTTTTGATATCAAAGCATGATAATAGTCGAAATATTTTATGATTGAAATTTAGTCTATCAGCCTTATTGAAAATTAGCCAAAAATCCTGTTCAAAAAGGAAAGAACCCTTCGCTTTCCTTACCACAATGTACATAAGTACTGTTTACCTTACCCTAATCATAGATGCCGATAACACGAAATCTACATTCCAAAATATGTCTTAGCATGATCGAATTAACTTGTAATTAAAGCGTTAATCGCTTGCCGCATTAATTAGTGCAGCTGTGTCGCTTTACATGCTGCCAATTGAAGTTTCCTGCGACAATTATAGTTAGTAAATTGACCAAGAAACTTGAATACTTCGTGCTTTTATAAAGTTGGGCGTGAGGGAATGCTGGTATGGACAGAATTCGCGTAATTACAGTGAGTTAGGAGTGGGTTTGTTTATTTTGGGCTAAACGAGACACTTGTTGAGGAATAATTGCTACTCATCTGCAGAAGTATCTTAAATGGTGAGAAAATATCGTGAGGGAACCGGTATGTCTCAGAAGACATGTTATATCCACCAACAGGCACTTGTACCTAAAGCCCTCTCACAGAGAGGTCACCTGATTCTCAGCAGTCGAAACGTTGTAGGCTGATTATAAATATCTGCTGAATCTCTAAACTTTTGCTCAATGTCAATTGTTTCTCGATTGCACCTCCCCACCACTTATTTTTGCAAAACGCATCTACTCGTAAATAGGACGGACTTCCAATGAAATTGCTCCTACTAGTCACAATGTCAGTGCATAATCACCGGGCCTAGAAAATATGTTTTGCATGTAGAAACATGAATTTAAAGTATAGCTGTTAACCCGTCCAGAAAAACATGTACGCCATAATTCACGACAGCTGCACTTCTCTTCAAACCTACGTTATTACTTCCAAGTTGGGATTAAAACAGGTATTCTCGAAGACGTTTCATACCATTGACGATATTACGGTACATAACAACGTTTAATATGAATGTCAAATGGAAGAAGTTCTCTGTATGCGTATTGTTGTGGATGACTAACGGAAGTGAGTGAGATGTAACCGAGAATCGATGCTGTACTAAATGTGGCGCTAAATGTCACAGGTTACGTCATCAAAACAACTGGCGGCTATGAGATTAGCTTTTACAAGTTTGGGAAGCTTTTGCTACAATTAAATAAAGTTTTTCAAGATGTATGGCCTAAAGTTCTGGTTAGCTTAGGTGGAAAATAATTTCAAGCAAATTGTGAAGGACCTAACTAAGGACCAGATTTTTTTTGGTAATCGCGTCTCGCAAGTCAGCCTATGAGGCTGCCTTGTGCTTAACTGGACTATCTTGGGGGTGCCTTGAGTGTAAAGCAAGCATGGTCAAGCATACACGTGTGGTAGGCGCATTAAGGCCTCCAGCCAAAATACTTAACCTGTTCCAAAATGTGACATTTAACAGGCATGCTCTTTCATTAGTTCTAAATTGGTACACAGTAAGATAAAATTTTCACAAAAATATATATGAGCTAAAATGCTTTCAAAAATTGTTATGTTGACAATATTCTCTTTCTGAAATTGTAGCAGTAAGGTACAAGTCCAACTTCCATTTTTGGTACGTCTGTCTCCTAGTAACAAAAGATTTTCTCGGTCTATAAATCTCCTGGCGCTGCCTAGTCTTTGTTCCGCTACCTTCGCAGCCCAACCCTAACCAGCTATTCATTGAGGCGTAATTAGAGCAGTTCCCAGGAGTATCGGCAGACATATCACGATCTTTGCGGGGGTTAACTAGTCGTAATAGCTAAGCTTGTATCAAAACTGTTTCAACTTTTACTTTTCCGTTGTTTATACTTCTCATAAAACTTAATAAGATAACAGTTTGAACTTTTGGAACTAAGCAGTCATTGTTGAAACTTTTTTTAGCAACAGATGATTTCAATACCTCTTTAGAAGTAAAGATCTTATTACTAAAGGGTTTGGTAGCAGCACTTCAACAACAGACTCGTCAATTAATTCTCGGTAGATAGCAATGACAAAACTCCACTTGCGCAGTATTATGGGTTTGGGCAGTTGGGGTACAAAAATAGTCGAGGTATACAACCTTATTTATTGACTGTTGATTAACAGCCAATTGTTCCACTCCTCACTTGTTTTTTTATTGTTATACCGTCATAACTTATAGTAAAATTCCATTAGAAGTTTATTTACAACGCGCTATATTCGATGACTGACGACACGACTAACTACACGTCATCTGAACTAACTATAGAAAGTACCATCTCCCTAACGATCTTAGACATTGTTTAAAATACATCGCTGCTGCTCTATCGATGATGAAAGGAACCAGTCATAATAGTTCAACAGTGTGCATAAAACAAGTCGTTTGTTTTCATTAGTGTCTCAGTCTTTAGTGCCGGCATTCTCGTAGTACGGTCTCAGCTTAGAATAACCTTAAGGCAAATTAATAAAACACTTAAAAGGGATGTCCTGAAATACTCTAGCATCTGGCAAGTCGCCAGAGCTTCGGTCATCTCTTATATTAGAGTGAATACGGCAGTAAATTTAACACCTTATGGTATGTTTTATGCAGTTTATATGCGGCCTGCATTACGGGTTCTTTTTTTGAAAAATTATGTAAGATATAAAAAAAATGCTGCGTTTCTATACTTTGGTGTTGTGTGAAAAGTTGATAACCATAGTGCAGTTTAATTTTTATTTCAACAGTTACGTGAAACAAAGGATGTCTGCGTCCGCCCCTGATTTTGTTTTGGGAAAATGTTTAATCCACTTTTCTTTGACTAACTAATAATAATACCTAATGAAATGTTTGTTTTGTTTTCAGGTACCTACACACAGTTCACAACCATGTAAAATGGACTGTTTTTCTTAGGTATGTAAAAATGAATTTAGGTTTAATTTAACGGAATTTTCACTTCATGAAATCTGACCTCCATCGGTCCCTGGTCAGAATCGACATTGGCGACTCTTAACTATTGTTTCCTTAAATATTAAAAGCCTGACTCTCATCTTCATTACCGTTTTTACCAGAACCACAATCCCATCTTTTCCCATGAAGTGTCAGCCCTGCAATGGAACAATGAAGTCATCTGGGGCCGTAAGGCCATGGTTCACCGGCTTTCGACCGGGGCCCGATCAGGCCCCATTTTACGCTCGGCTCGGCTCGGCAAGACTCGGCATTACCTCAGATACACTTTCGTATTATTATCGCGATTACGGTGTTAAATGACTGACTGCAGTGGGAATTTATTTGAATAGTACGATTGTCTATTTAATCTGTGGTATGGGACTATGCTGGATGTAAATAGTACTTAATTATTCCAAAGCTGGATGAAGCAATTGCGGTTGTTCTTTATTTGAATGAAGCACTTCTAAATGTAGTTTAGAGAACGTATCTTTTAACCTGATAAATTTGATTTATTGTTTGTGAATGCTACTTTGCTTTTGAACTAAAATGCAGTTCAAAGCTCCAGCTGAACCACTTCGATGGCATAAGACATAGAAAAGCTTTTAAAGTTCTTGTTTATGTGTGCTAAAACTGCCGGTTAACTGCACTTAATGGCGACAAAAATAAGACGTTCGAAGAAAATCTTGAAGACTTCAAGATGCTCTTTGGATAAAAGACGTTGATTATGAAAATTAGTCAAGCCTTACAGCGCTGTAAAATTGAAACGGATCTGTTAACCGAAAAATTGTGACGTAATTACTTTTTATTGATTAATTTTGTCATCTGCAACGTTATTTGTTGAGATCGACTTTCAACAACGTCATATTGTTTCTAGAATTTATTAAGATAGGTAAGTTTAGAATGAAGGTAATTGATTCTTATCTAACTGAACTAAGTGCTTTAATTCTTCTACAACTCTTCACGTCTTCACGTTTACTTAGATTCAAATTAATTTCCCTTCCAAGTTCTCCGACAGCCATTTTTTCCAAAGCACGCCAATTTTTTTAAACTTCGAACGTACATCGACTATTTACATGGTGTGTCCATGAATTACAGAATTATTATAGGCGGCCAATCGGTCGCTAGGAGGACAATACTGATAGCCTTGTAAGACTATTTGAGTCGGTTCACCGACCCGCGCCGCAGTCCAAATAAAGATGAAATTCCAACCGCTTGGCGTAAAGATGGACTAAGTGTGGAATAACTAGCGAGTTTACTCATAGTGTTAGTTTTTTAAGGTAAATAAATGAAGCAGTATGTTTTATTCCGCTAGAGTAGGTACGATTTTCTGTAATTGCAGTTTTTGCCTATATAGGTATTTACACCAACACCATAGTTTATTGTTTTCTATTATTTCAAGGTTTATTAACAGAAAATGATGCTAAAAGTTAAAATAAATCATGAAATACAATTAATCTACACACATCAAAAGTGTCTAGGGATCAACATATATTTTTGCAATAACTTTTCTCCTGATTGATATTAATTAAAATTTTCTTTAAGGATTCATCAAATAAAGTGTTTTCGTTTGTCACAGTAACGATAAACCAAGTCACCTTTGCATTAATAAAGAAATTTGCCATTTTCTAATAAAGGGATTTTTGACATTTGAACCACTAACATTAAAGTTCGAAAAAAAGACTGAAATAACAGTTTTCTTTAAAATTTTATTGGGTAACTTAAACAATTAATAATCCGTGTTTCTACCGCGAACACTAACAACACAAGAACATCGGTTTGGCATACTCAAAATGAGTTCATCCAAATCACGCTGTGGAATGGCCGCCCATGTTCGTTGCAACAACAAAAAAAGGTCTTCTTGCGACTGGATACCCTCCATATTCGGCAGAGCTCTTCTCTGTAGCATATCCCATGCATGCTCAATCGGGTTCAAGTCTGGCGACTGAGCAGGCCAGGGCAGGACATTGATGTTAGCTGCGGCGAGAGTCTGTCTTACAACTCTTGCGGTGTGCGGTCGTGCATTATCATGCATTAACTGAAATAAGGGACCGATTTGCACTTGTAGAGGAACGATGACGTCTGATACAATCGTCTCAGCATAAATTTGAGCGTTGAGGTTGCCTCTGATCCAAATCAACTCAGTTCTTCCGCCGATCCAAATACCCGCCCATACCATGATGGTTCCACCACTATAAGGATGGACTTCCTGGCAGGATTTTAATCGCTGTTGGCGTCCAGGGGTTCTCCAGTGTCGTATACGTCTTGTATCCGGTCTCATACCAAAACGAGACTCATCAGAAAAGCACACGAAACGCCATTGTTCTTCTGCCCAATTTCTGTGTTCAAGAGCCCATTGATATCGAATCCTACGATTGTGCATTGCTATAGGTGGTACCCGTAGCGGTCTTCGGGAATGAAGGTTCACTTCATGCAAGCGGTTTCTGACTGTTTGGTCGCTAATTAAGTTCCCTGAAGAGTGATGAAGCCTCACGGCTAACATCATGGCGGTTATTGTTGGAGCTCTTCGAGTTAAGATTTGAATGTATCGGTCTTGTCTCCGTGTGGTGCAGCGATACCGTCCTCCATGGCGCTCAGCCACGGTACCAGTGCTTCGGTAACGTGTCCAAAGTCGACTGATAACACTCTGACTTGTATTCAGAGCTAAAGCCACAGTACGTTGCCGGGAACCAGCTTCTATCATTCCCACGGCTCTGAGCATTTCTTCCCTGCTTAAATGACGTCGCCGCTCCATAATAACGTTGGTTTTAATCAGTAGTAGGAAAACAGTAGCACTAATAATGTCTTCAATGCGTTGTATGTTTTTATAGGGAAAATATTGACAGCTGATTTTCATCTTTTACTCGAATTTGATTCACAGTTCCTGATTCAAATTATGAAATGCACCAAAAAGGATCCATATAAATTTATAAAATCATAAATTTATTACAAAGCCACATCTCAATCTCAAGAAATCCGCATAAAAATGCTTGATCCCTAGACACTTTTGATGTGTGTAGTTGTCGGGCATCAATAGTAGGTACATTAGTAACTTATTTAGTCCCGAGACGGGGTTCGAGGGACTAAATAAGTTTTTAACCCGAGGTAAACACTGTGCATTTCATTACGAATAAGTACAAAGAAAGTAAAATAAAAACATGAATTAGCTAAAGAAAAAATTAGTAAATGTTATTTCGGATTGCCGCTTTCCCGCCTATTTTGTTTTTTTTTTGTGGCCAGCCAGCTTTTCAGGCATTATTTTTCATTGAAAATGAAAAACAATGGAATTTTGAACATTGAAAAAATGGTAAATAATTTGCCCAATTCTATGCTATTTTAAAGATATTGTTGAAACATAATTATAATAAAGTTATTTAAAAAATATATGTATATTCTTTAATCAAACGCTTAACTTTAAGTTATTTTAATTTTACATCGTGGCTGCACAGAAAATTGGAACATGGTTCAATAAAAATGTGAAAATAGAACTCTTTTTTTTTAAATTTGAAATCTGTCTGTTGAAAGCAATTCTCTCTACGGATGAAAAGTATTACTTTCATCCCGCTCCTCAGGCAACTTCAGACCTACTTTCAGAGTATGAGTAATGAAAAGTTTTTTTTTCATTGATGTCATTTGTCTGTAAATTTCAGTAGTCTTAATTTTTTTCTAAAATCTTATGATTCAATCCACACCCGAAACCCAACCTTTAAAAGCCATTATAATCAGTCCACGCCATTCTTTGTAAGAAAACCATTGACAACTTTTCCCCATGTAACCCCACTCATACAGCTTCATACAAGCCATGCAACCCATTCAAGCATACAAAGGGCAATTACATTGCCTACCGGTTATCCAAACGGAGCAATGAATATGGATGGCCCGCTCCCGAGCCGTAGGTGTCCGATTATGATGTAACCGTGTTCAAGATACCGTGGAGACGGCCGTGATTATGATGCAGATGTGCCAGATCTTACCGAGATTCTGATGGGTATGGTAAGGGTTAGCTGCGTAACCATTGTGAAATAATTTGAGATGCACGCACGGGTTGAAATCGGCACTGTAAGGCTAAGCGCAGACTTGAGTCACGACATTTTTAAGACAGACTATTGCATTACAAAACATATTATGAAGACGCGCACACTTCAAACAAAACGTCTCATAGACAAAATTGTCTAATACCTACAAGAACTGCACTGCGACAAGTCTGACTAACGATTGTTGGATTTGTCGGATATCGGCTTCCGTTTTGTTCGTATGCGGGCACGCACATCAACGACAAAACAGTCTAGCGAACGTACAGACGCCAGCAGGTCAAGCTACCTGAAACTGACAAATTTTCCCAATCAACTTTGAATCAACATTGGTTGAAAATCTATTGCAGATAAAATAAGATATTGCGCCGCGTCGTTGTCTAAACTATAATAATAATAATAATAATAATAATAAATATTTACCAGGCTCTACATGGGCCCGATGTAGATTTTCTAGCGTCCGTGTCCTGGCTACGTTTCGGCGACCTCTTTGGGGAAACTGAAGGTTTTGTCTGTGCGATTATGGACGAAGTTATGCTGACGAACAACTACCGGAAACATATTATGAAGGACGGGACAGTGGACGTGTGTCGGGCATGTCACCGTCCGGGTGAGTCCATCAGACATATTATTTCTGGTTGTTCTCGTCTGGCTAACGGCGAGTACTTGCACAGGCACAACCAAGTAGCCAGGATTATTCACCAGCAACTTGCCTTGAAATACGAACTTGTGGAATCTGAGGTACCGTACTACAAGTATGTGCCCGACCCAGTTCTAGAGAAAGACCATGTCACGCTGTACTGGGATCGGCCTATCATTACTGACAGGACTATTGTTGCCAATAAGCCTGACATAGTGGTGATAGACCGATCAGCGCGCCGCGTAATGATAGTCGATGTTACCATCCCGCATGACGAAAACCTCGTGAAAGCTGAGAAAGAGAAACAGATAAAATATCTCGACTTGGCTCACGAGGTTGTCGATATGTGGAATGTGGACTCGGCTATCATTGTGCCGATTGTCGTAACGGCCAATGGCCTTATGGCCAAGAGCCTCGACGAACATCTGTCGAAGCTCTCACTTGGCAGTTGGATCAAGAGCCAGATTCAGAAGGCAGTACTCCTCGATACGGCTCGCATTGTGAGGAGGTTCCTGTCTCTGCAGCCCTAACCACCGGTAGCTTGGACCCTGCTCCCGACACCGGCGGAAACCTGTTTTTTATATTTTTAAATGTTTTTTTATTTTATTGATTTTATATAGGAATATTTAAAAATGTAAAAAATATGTTGTTTAAAATGAATAAACGGAATAATAATAAAAAAATTAAAAATTTTCAATTTTTAATTTTTTTAACAGTACTTTTTCAACAAATCTGATATTTTATCTCTTTTTTAAAATCTACTGGTTTTGCAATAAACAACACACAACACAATGAAGCATAAATATTTATATAGATGGAAAAGAAAAACTGGTCCTTAGAATGACAGAATATGACATATGTCAGTAACGAAAACTAAAATGTTATGAAAATAAATGGATGAAAATGTTGACCCGAGCAGCAGCTAAACTTGCACGCCTACCACCTCCGGACTCGTCGCTTCGCTTCGCCTCGCCGCCGCCGGAAACCAGCCCCACCGGGATTGCTGTGACATCGGCTGTGGCAGTTGCGTCGAGCGACAGTGACGAGTACTTCTCTCCGCCGACGACGCCACCACCTGCTCGTCGACGGGGAGGACGCCGGCCGCCGGATGGTTTAGGACCTCGAGGCCCACCGGCCTCTGATAGGGTTCCAGCTCCCAGCGGAAGTGTGCAGCGCATGCGATGGACGCAAGCCATCAATGAAAATGTCATGCGCTCATACTATGGGGCTACAGAGGGAGGAAACAACCTGACCGCGTACCGTGTTCGGATGCTCTCTCTGTTTCAGGTGCTTGAGCCAGCTGTCAACGTATCGGCGCAACGACTGTCGGATCAGGTGCGAGTCATCCAGCGTAATCGTATGTTGGATGATACTGTACTTGATCGCCTGCGAACTGAAATGCAGAGTAGCCATGTCACTGCTCCGTCGGTGCAAGCTGTGGCACCACCACAGCCTAACATAACACAAAATAGCACTAACGACGTGAGTAGTGACATGGCTACTAATGTAAGTATCCAGTGCAGTGAGGAAATGAGGAGTGCTTTGGAGGGTGCGATTCGAGAATATCGGTACATGTCGCCTGAACTTAGACCACGCTTACCTCGTTTGCCCATGCATAACAGAAATAGGGCGCTGGTGGCTGTTCTGGATTCGCAGTTGTCAAACTATTTTGATAACTGCGAAGACCTCACTGATGCTCACTCAATCCTGTATTGTGCGGCTGTAGCGGCATGTCGTGTAGCTCATGTCAAATTTTCTGATGACAGAGCTACACGACCTAAACCTGCCGTACCGGCTTGGCAATGCAGGATTGAGCGACGTATTAGTGGGGCCAGAACACTCATCGGCAAACTGATCTGCTTCAGGGAGGGCAACAATCGCCCTCGAGTGATGCGCTTTGTGAGGCGGGCATTTGCGGGTACTGATATTAGTCCTCGAGACTATATGTCCCGTATCACAGAGCGCATCGACTTCCTGAAGCAGAAAGTGTATGCATGGGCAAACCGTATCCGTAGGTATAAGCGGCGGGTGGAACGATACACTCTGAATCGCACATTCCAAAGAGATGAAAGGTGGGTTTATAGGAGTTGGGAGCGACCGGACCAAGGTGTGTCTGACACGCGCTTACCGGATGATGACGCCATGTGCTCGTTCTGGCGCAGCATCTGGTCGGTGCCTGTCAGCCATACCGAGGGTGAATGGACTCGGGTGGTCGAGCGAGTGTGCGATCCCGTTCCAGAAATGGGGGCTATCACTATCAGCCCCCAAGACGTAGCTCGTGCAGTCCGTCCGTTACCTAACTGGAAATCTCCAGGGCCGGACGGGCTGCACAACTTTTGGATTAAGTGGATCCAAAGGTCGCACGCTCGCTTGGCGGCCCTATTCCAGTCAGCCTTAGAGTCAGGGTCGCTGCCCGAATTCCTGACTACTGGAATAACTCACCTGCTCCATAAATCGGGTAGTACTGCGGAGCCCAAAAACTATAGACCGATAACCTGTCTCCCGACAGTGTATAAAGCTCTTACATCCATTTTGAAAGCTAAAATTAGCAAACACATTGATGACAATTCGATCATGTCCGCTTCTCAAAATGGATGTAGGAACGGGTCCCGCGGTACTAAGGAGCTGCTCCTCATTGATATGGCCATTAACCAACAGGTTCGGCGTTCCCGAAGGGATCTGTCGACATGTTGGATAGACTATAAGAAGGCCTACGACTCGGTGCCACATACATGGCTCATGAGGGTGCTAGAATTGTATAAAGTTGATGCAACTCTGCGCACCTTCCTGATGTCGTGTATGGGGCAATGGAGGACAGTCCTTCGCTATCCAGGATGTCGGCATATCCAAGGGAACAGCGAACCGATAAGGATAGAGCGAGGTATTTTTCAGGGCGATAGTTTGAGTTCGCTTTGGTTCTGCTTATCCTTGAATCCTCTAAGCACGCTGCTGGAGGATTCAGGTCTGGGCTTTCGGTTGAGGAGAGGTGGTCAGGTTATATCTCACCTTCTTTACATGGATGACCTGAAACTCTTTGCCCCCAACAATTTGCAACTGATGGAGCTACTGAAGGTAACAGAAACTTTCAGTAGCGCCATCAGGATGGAATTTGGTGTTGAAAAATGTGCGGTCATGCATGTAAAGCGAGGGGGGATTGTGGAATCTGCGAGAACCCAGCTCTCAGATTCCATCAATCTTAGATCCCTCTCAGCAACCGAAACCTACAAGTATTTGGGTATGTCGGAAGCGCTGGGCATCAATACTGTTGACGTGAAGCAATCGTTGAAGGAGCGCTTCTTTGGCCGCCTGAGAAAAGTATTTAATAGTCTTTTATCAGGCGGAAATAAGGTGCGTGCCTTCAATGGTTGGGTCATGCCGGTTTTGATGTACTCTTTCGGCGTACTCAAATGGACTCAAACAGAACTAGACGCCCTGGATAGGAAGGTCCGTACATTGTTGACGGCATATCGAATGCATCACCCACGTTCTTCGGTTATGAGACTGTATATCCCGCGGAGTTGTGGAGGTCGAGGCTTTTTAAACGCCAAGACTCTCCACAATCGCGAGATATGCAGTCTCAGGGAATATTTCCTAAAAACCGACGTGGGGTTGCATCGAGATGTGGTCGCGATGGACAAGGCCCTCACCCCGCTCTCCTTGGCTAAAGAGAACTGGCGCAAACCTGCAGTGCTTGACACTAATGACCGCAGGGAAGTATGGCAGAGTAAGGAGCTTCACGGACGCTACTTCAGTGCCCTGCATGGACCTGATGTAGACCATGCAGCGTCCGTAGCCTGGCTACGTTCCGGGGAACTCTTTGGAGAAACCGAAGGTTTTGTTTGTGCAATTATGGATGAAGTTATGATGACGAATAACTACCGGAAATTTATTGTGAAGGATGGCACGGTTGACATATGTCGGGCATGCCACCGTCCGGGCGAATCGATCCGTCACATTATCTCCGGGTGTTCTCGTCTAGCTAACGGAGAATACTTGCATAGACACAACCTTGTAGCCAGGATTATCCATCAGCAACTTGCTCTGAAATACAGCCTTGTGGAATCGGAAGTGCCGTACTATAGGTATGTGCCCGACCCAGTTCTCGAAAATGGCAATATCACACTGTATTGGGATCAATCCATCATCACTGACAGGACTATTGTAGCCAATAAGCCTGATATAGTGGTGATGGATCGATCAGAGCGGCGCGCAATGATTGTTGACATAACGGTTCCACATGACGAGAACCTCGTAAAGGCCGAGAAAGATAAACAAATCAAGTATATAGACTTGGCTCGCGAGGTTGTCGACATGTGGCCTGTTGACTCAGCGATCATTGTGCCGATAGTCGTATCAGCCAATGGCCTAATTGCCAAGAGCCTCGACCAACATCTGATGAGGCTCTCGTTAGGCAGCTGGATCAAGGGCTTGATTCAGAAAGCGGTACTCCTGGACACGGCTCGTATTGTTAGGAGGTTCCTCTCTCTGGAGCCCTGACCGCCGGTAGCTTGGACCCTGTTCCCGATACCGGTGGGCTACTATTTTTATATTTTTAAATGTTTTTGTTATAATTTTGTAAAAATATTTAAAAATGTAAAATGTATGTTTATAAAATGAATAAAGGGAATAATAATAATAATATTATAAAGAGGAAAGATTTGATTGTTTGTTTGTTTGTTTGTTTGCATTGAATAGGCTCCGAAACTACTGAACCGATTTGAAAAATTCTTTCACTGTTGGGAAGCTACACTATCCGCGGGTGACATAGGCTATATTATATTTTCAAAAAAATTAGGGCTCCTTACTAAAACTGCAATTATGTAACCCAAGGTGTATAAAAATTACCTAAAATATTGTTTACATCGCGTGCGCTGCGAAAACTATTGATGATAGAATAAAATAATGTATTACGACTTTGCAGAACACATCATTATTTACAAAAAGTGTCGCGACAGCATATGTCTAACTATTATATTTATGCCACAATAAGTGTTCTTTTATTACAAAAAAAAATATTTTAATGCCGCCGTTAGAAAAGACTCTGTATTTGTATCTTGGTATTAATCCTTATCAAAATAAATTACTTCATATTCAAGACTGCTTCAATACCTTTATATAACTTTTTGAATTATTCAATTCGGACATTCCATTCGAAAGATATCAGGAGTTTAAAAATGTAAGTATTAGAAAAAAGTTGCGTAGTCGCCGCTCACCCTGCTCAGCTGGCTAGGCATCACCTTATTACCCTGTAGGCGTCACAGGGGTACGGGCCGTACGGGAGGGGAATATTCAATCTTTGCTTATAATTTTTTTTTTAGTTCATCATCATTCATCATTTCAGCCAAAAGACGTCCACTGCAGGACTCCCCCAAGTGTCGCCATTGACATAAGGGGGGTTTTGACATAATCGCCACGCCTAGCAGGCGGGTTGGCGATCGCAGTACAGTTGTTACAAAAGCCCACAGAACGCTGCTGCCCATTCTCTGGCAAGTCCCTTAGTCGCCTCTTACGACACCCACGGGAAGATATGGGATGGTGCTATTCTTTACGTCCGACACCATACAGAACCCGACACCATACAGAATTTCACACCACAGATTTTTTTTAGTAACCTGACGCAAATAGAAGGGTTTTTTATGTTTGTGTATTGTTAAATACCCGTGCGAAGCCGGGGCGGGCTGCTAGTTTGCTATAAAACAAAGCAAACCCGTGATTTTCACAAGAACTTTATCATAAACCCAAACTAGTAGTAGATAAAACTGTGTAGTTTTAGGTGCGTGACTTGTCGTAGACAAAACAGTCGTTTTAGTTTTAAGGCAGACTTGTCTATGAGGCAACTCTGTCTTAAAACTGGTGTGACTCAAGTCTGCGCTCAGCCTAAAAAGCAAAACTGAGGGCTTTGACAATGTGCTTTTAGCAATACGGAGGTCGCATGCAAATAGTAGCATATGCCAATCCTGTCGAAAGTAATAGAATTACGATACGCTCTGAAAGCGATAGCCATTGTCTAGGCCTTCAAGTCGTTCTCGTCATGAGAAGTCAGTATAGGACAATTTATTATTGGGTAATATTATACAAAACATCACCCTGTTGTTATTAAAAAACCAGAAGACATTCAATGTTTTGGCAGAAAATATGATCTAGAATTTAAAAAACATCTATGTATTATGCAGTTATGACTATTTCTACACCATTGTTATATTTAACCAACAGTTATAATAAAAAAAATAAGAAAAAAGGCGAGCTTACACGTGAATTACAGCAAGTTATCGTTATTCTAAAATTAGAACTCTGTACTTACACTGGAATAATTACAAGCTCTCACGCTATGTGAATGTCTATACCATCTTCAAAGTTAGTTTTCTTATGGGATGAGATCTTTGACACCACTTAAAACCAGGTGTGAAGAGTGACAGGTCGTTAGCCTGTCACCTGTCACCTTTAGTGCTGTTTGCACTGAAATAGCAGCAGTTGACATTTTACAACTACGAGATCGCAAGCTGCTGATGAATTCTGTTTTCGTTTAGAATGCAGTTGAGTTTTGACTCATTACTCAAAAATGTGACATTATAAAATAACTTCGCCTTTTTCATGTAGTTTCTGGAATATATTATTTATTATTGTTAGCCTGTCCAATCCAACTGCACGCAAAGGTACTTCGCTACGTTGTAATTTTTCCAAGGACCTTAATAGTACTTATTAGTTCCATGTATTTTATCACTGTAACTGTGTGTACAAATAAAAAAAATGAATAATGCAGCCTCCTCGCTGTGTCACATACTGTTCTTTCGAATTTCAAAAACTATTATGTCGCATCTACATATGAAACCCGAATTACACCTCTATGCTCCACAAGTCAACAGTGTTGAACATAATATGTATGTGTGGGTGCGCCTGCATTGGGTGGCAACTGAGAAGGTAGCTGTCATCTTCAGTAGGCGATGATTGTGATTATCGCCTCTTCCGTCACAAAAGTACCGTGTAAAAGACCTTAGTGCGTAGTGAATTTATTGTTATTGTACGACCTCACTATTATCAAGATTTAAAGTGTATGTGGTATTTGAAAAGTCGAGAAAGTATAATAAATTGTTTCTTGATGTTGATGTATAGGTCGTGTGTAACTGTTTACTGAATTAATGGATGGGTGATGGAGTAACATATTTGTGGGAAATATTAGTTTTGGTGATAGCCTGCGGCTGACAAATCTTTCATCATAGCTGATTAATGTACTAGGCCTAATTAATGCGCGATTCAATTAAACGGAATTTAAATAAAATCTACATAACGGTGAAAAACGTCATCAAGTTGGATGCTTTAGCTATTTCATAATCTTGTTATAACTATTTTCAGTATAATTTCACCATTGCTCGGAGGTAACTCCTACAAAATCAACATTACTGCGCAAATATAAATATTTGCTCATGGATCAAACCCAGATTATTATTTACGACCCATAATATTATGGGGAAAGACGTAAACGCTACAATATCCGCGATACATTTACTTACGTCATACGTAAAATTAAATAATCTCGCCTAAATTAAAACGTCCATCAGCATTCCGATTGCGGCGCACATTTTCAATCATAATCCGAAGGCTTTTGAACAATCCTAATCCATTCATTTGTTTGGAAAAATCTTGTACTCGACAACGCAGTGAGTCTTGTTGAACTGTCAAAATAAATAGCATTGCCATATACGCAATTACTATACCCCGGAGATTATTAATTACAACCCATATCGTTGATTGGGAAAGATGTAAGATGCTAAAAATACGCTATAAACGCACACACGCTATATCATCATCATCTGCCTAGCCTTTTCCCAAACTATCTTGGGGTCGGCTTCCAGTCTAACCGGATGCAGCTGAGTACCAGCATTTTACATGAAGCGACTGCCTATACGCACACACGCTATAGACGCTATAATATCTGAAAACTATAATTACTTACGTAATAAGTCAAGTAAACACGTTTAAATTAAAACGTTGATCAGTTTTCCGTAACTAGACGATTGACGTCAGTATGTTGTGAAGATTTCAGGATGGTGTTATGTAAACGTTCTGCGGGAAGAGATCAAATGCTGCCGTGCATCTGCCATGTTGATGCTAAGCCGACTCTTGTGGAACGTGTGTTAAATTACCGGCTAAATCAATTTGGAATCTTTTAAACATTGTGACGATAAATACTTCTTTATTTAAAAAGGATTTTAGCACTAAACTATACTGTATCTAAAGTATTTTAGTTGACATTGACACAGATATCATCATCTGCCTAGCTTGCTTCTAACTGCACAATGTGACTGTTCCTAAATAATCCTAGGCTGATGGATTGAAAATCGAACAAATGAAAGTTACAAGGAGCTAATCAAGCTACTTTTTTTTGAGGGAAATGTAAATCCGTCAAACATTTTGCAAGTTCTCATAATTTTCGATTTCAAAAGTATTTTTTTCTTTCAATCCATGTATCAAGTCCGCAATATGTCCTGTAAAAATTTACATGACTTAGGTAAACCTACTTGTTAGTAAACTGTAACTAGGAGATTAACTTTAACATCACGCCTATTTTCCATCAGGTAATGTAGTCATCATCATCTCAGCCCAAAGACGTTCACTGCTGGACTTCCCCCAAGAATACACAAGGGGGGCTTTGCCATAATCGCCACGCTTGGCAGGCGGGTTGGCGATCGCAATACGGTTGTCACAAAAGCACAGAGAACGCTGCTGCCCAATCTCTGGAAAGTCCCTTAGTCGCCTCTTACGACACCCACGGGAAGATATGGGATGGTGCTATTCTTTACGTCCGACACCATACAAAAAGGTAATGTTCGAGTAAGTAGTAGTAGTGAGTGAGATGAGTGTACACTAAGATTACCTCGATTTTTACTAAATCGAGGTAATCTTAGTGTACACTCATTATTCCTCCACCTATTATCACTGTAACTTACCAAATCACTTACCGCACCGCATTTGCTTCAAAATCTGCATTTACAGTCCAGAAACCACTAAAAGAGTACCATTTCTTTGAGAAATCTAAATTTAATCTAAATTAATCCACAGATATTGAATTACCTCGTCTAATAGCAAGTTATGGTATAATACGGCTCATTTGAAGCTTCTATTTGCTCCCTGGATCGTATCTAATGCGTATTTGATGCTCGTGTTTGGTCCGCATTCCGAGCACAGATTGCTGTTTGTAAGTGTCATGGATCCTTAGGAAGTGTTCCGTGTGGAACAGACTGATGTGATTTTCAATTGTTTATCACATGATACATCTGTTCTCGTGTTCCAGATAGCCTGGAAGTGGACCCCAACAACGGTTCGGAATAAAGCTAAGCATGTGGATGTCTTCAGGGATTATGACCAAGAGCAGGCTATGCAGCGTCTTCAGACAAATACGACTTACGAATTCGTGTGCAAAGACTGGTGTTTATAGCATGCCTCGGCCTCGACCTATCCACCAACCAAAGACCAAGACCCAAGATCTAATTTCTAGATAATTAAAGGTGACAAAAAGATGATGCACCATCCTTCTGATTTCATCTGATATCATCATCTGCCTATCATGTTCTCATCACATCTATCTACTATCAACTATACGATTATGTATTCCTTTCTATCAAAAAGGCATTATGTTCTAAAGTTTATTTTGTCTTGATTTCCGCTACACAGAAAGCAGAGAACATGCTTGCCGTTCTGTGATTACTGATTAACCATTAATCAAGTAACTCTGTAATAAACCAGCTATAGTTAGTTATTCATGACCAGAACTTCGAGTTCCTCGTTCTGGTCCGGAATCAGCAGTCGTGTTAACAATTAGACCTAACTACGTCGCGCTTGCTGTACATTCAAATGTAGTCTTTGAACGACGGCGTCTGGTTGCGTCTGGTTTGTCGTTAGTAACTTTGTAAGGTGGTTCGTTAGCCCGCTTTATCTTGTCGCTTAGCTAATAGCTGAGTGAAACACCTTGAAACGCTGCACCTAACTTATTAGTCGCTTGGACACTTTTCGCATTTTCAGCGCGCTTTTTAAAGTTTATCGTTTACTGACTTTCATTTGCGCACTTTGCAAAACGCAATTCAAATGAAATCTTATGTAATGTTTTAGCAGTTCGTTTTGTATTTTTGTCTTCAGGCTTTTTAGACCTTCATCTGTCCCAAAAAGGCGGGATATGTCCAAAGAGTCTTGGGTTAATGACCGTCCATGTCTAGACATCCACTTTCAGACTACACACGTATTCTCATAAACGTTCTCATCTTGATCCTTTTATCTATGCTCCCTATAACAGGTTGACAAAAACCCATTACTATGGTAATGCATCCTTACTTTTATTTTCTCCTGTCAGTAAGCTCGCCTCAATGAAACCACTTATTTCCCTGCGTACCAATAAAAACCTTAGGATTTCAACGCGTGTTGTCATTCAAGTTCTACCACCAGCTTCATATTCAAGATAAAAAGGGTACACGGGAAATTATCTAGAATATGATTGCAGACAGTGTAAAAAGTCACATAAATCTTTAGTTTTTTTTAGAGTATCTGATTTAAATTAAAAATAAATGATCGCTTCACACTTGTGATCCGACACTGGATTTTTCCTTTACGGGTTTTACATCCGCTCAGAAGTTATAAAAAAAGTCAATTGCAATCATAGTGCAAAATAGTCACAGCATTTCTAGTTAAACAATAAAAAAAAGCGTTTCTAATATTATAAAACAGCTTGTAAAGATCAGAACGATGTTAAAATAAATTCAACTCCAGGCGATCTCTCCCCTAGAGTGTTCGCATAAACATTACAGCTTCAATGTTAATCCCACAAATAAACGTCACTACGGCAAATGAATACTTGAAAATTATCGGGCATTACCACAAATTCAGCATAAAGTGCGTTGAAACGGCTGCTAGCTGGAACCGGCATAGCGTGATTAATGAATGGTACATTATGCTAATGCAGCCTAGTTGAGCTGCATTCCAGGCAGGACTGGATAAATACACCATCGCAGATGCCCGCAGACTTTGTGGAAACAAATCATTGGCAGCAGAAGGACCACTATGTCATTAACAATAGATTGAAGACAACTGCTGGATCTATACTTTGAAGTAAGCTTCGTTACTGTGCTTATCGTGATCACAATATCAGTTCCGGTGGATTAGGTGTTGGACGACAGATTTTCATCTGCATTCAGGTTGTATTCCCGACTTTGCGTGATACAATAATTTGGGTCATGTATCTTCTGACCCTAGTTACACTATAATATTATAATATGGCCCTGACTGGATCTAGAATGTAATTTGCACACCACCTGTAAGCTGTTTTGTTCGATTTTTTTTTATCTGCCATGACTTACTCTGTCTATTTACTTCACAATTTTAAAAGCATAACATGAGAACGTGCCTTTGCCTTCTGTGCGATCCTGTCCGATATTGTGATGATCCTAAGTGCACCAATGCAGATAGTAAAGAAAGAAAAGTAATATTGTCGATTTATTTTAGTACTCACTGCAAATAATGGCGTTGCGTTGTTGGCTAGCGTATGTTAATTTATTCTTTTTTTATCTCTGTGCTCATAGGCATGCAAGTTGCAATTCATACTTTACTTTGAAACATTGTGATACTCACAAAAAAGGTAAAGTCAATAAAAGTTCATCACACTTTTGGAGTATTGTAGGAGTAATTATTTAGTGGCAAAAAATAAACAAAATTATTTGTAAAGCTTTCATAATGATAGAAACATTTGTTATTTTAATGGAGATAGTAATGTTTGTATAATATCTGTCCGTATTGATTCGAATCAGACTAAATTTCGAAGAGAAAGCAGTATTGAATGGCTGTCGGAAATCGTTCACATGTACGACTAAAGGTTTAGCTCTACCGTGTCTGGATACGCTTTAATTCGATCAAGCCTTCCGAAGGCTATACGAACCACGATTCTTGGCTTTCGTTACAGTTTCGGTAGTTATTTTAAGGTGTGTGATTGTAAATGAGTCGATGATGTTGTCTCTTTTGCACGTACTCTTGTCCATTTGAAGATAAATGAAACAAAAGAAGCGCAAAAAGTGTCTAGTAATCATTTGGGACGATTTAATTTTCTGTAAGATTTTTTTAAATTGTGTTCACTTACGAAATACTTTGGCAATATCTCTTAGAACTTTACAAGTTTAGTTGAGATTGCTTCTAAAATTGAAGTTTTGGAAGAGTAGCGGGTTTTGTAGAAATAAACAAATAAACGTTGTCTACTTTATTCTTACATCGTGTCAACATCAATTCTTATTCTCCAGACTTTCCAGTAGCACCATTGATATTGCCTCCATTTATTATGTGGCAGAATCTATTACAGGATTTGTTGGCTTGCATTGAATCGCAAATATTTTCTAGCGGCCATGCGCGAGTACAAACAAAATGGACAGGGAAATGCTAATAGGATTTGTGAGCATGGGCACATGAATAATGTTGTTTTGAGTGAGATTATTAACGAGGGATACTATCAAGAATTGAATGGATATTCCACATGTAATTGATGGGCAGATGTTTAAGTTGTGAATGTTAGTAGAGGAAGTTCGCGAATAGGCCTGCTCCAGTTAGGTTGGGCTGGATGTAGAGAAAGAAGCGTTGGATGTGAAAACCATGCTTTCAGCAAATACCTATGTCTACAGTTATTGTTCGGTTTAAAGAACTGTATTCCCATTAAGAAAATCGTCACTTGCATGAGAACATTAACACTTATTACTAAAAAAAGCTTAAATCATCGTGCTGCTGCGTCTTTGCTCATTTCTCTCCACTTCCAGTTTGATTCGATCCAGGGCTGAGGTGGCCACTGATCGTTTGTTTGTCAACTTCTACGAGGTCTGTCGCAACGCCTTCTGAATTCGATCGTAAAATAAACTGTTGATTGATTGAAAAAGAGCCGGAAGATTCCATACCAACACCACGTCATCCCGGTCAACTACGGAAATAAGGAAGCTTAAACAAATATCGATCATGCAGATAAGACGAGGAAGGGGAGCAGGTACGAGCAGTATAATCAAATATTCACTTTCGTTCACCCACGCGTATTGTCCTCGAGACGTATTAACTAACTATTGCCCTGATCATTTGTCTCGCAAACACTTTCACGTTTTCTCTGGCTGACAAATTACTGATTGATATTGGGAAAGCAGTCGTATTAATGTCATTTTTGTCTTTATGCTTAACAAATATACTCGGATGTATCTTTTTGGACCTGGGTTGATTCCGGTGATAGTAGATAATTTGCTAAACGTCTTAGTAGGACCTCATCGATGGCAAAAACGTTCGAATTTGTTTGTCCCCGAATTTGGCTACGCTAACTCCGTTCATTGATGCAGTCATGGTTATTAAGTGCACTGCTAACATAGAGGATAAGAATGACAACGCCAGTCAAATCATCTGAAATATAATATTTTTGTTTAGTATCTTGGTAGGTGTATGCTTACCTATCTTCTTTGCCGTATTAACATCCTAGGTCACAAAACAGGGCATCGATCGAGCGTCAATTTAACTGTGTTCGTCGGTATAGTAAATGCAGAAAGTGCACTTTGAAGGCCAAGGCAATTATTCTAAAATTGGATTATGTGTGTGTTTTATGGCAGTAGTAGTATATTGCCTATGTTTGAAGTACAGAGTGCTGAACTGGGTATTGAAAAAAGTTCTTTTAGATCTGCAATTTTGACTCTGGTAATGGTCGCAAAGTTTCAGTTCCACCCGCGATGACAACTCTAGCTCCTTCCAAATTCTATGCAGTTTCCCATTTCGTGTGTTGCCGAATTCCTGGAGATAATTTAAGCCTTTAAAAAGTTAGCGTAACAGATTAGTTTATGATAACAAACTCAGTATATTTGTCAATGTTTTTTTTTTTCATATTTGCAATGGCTTGTAATAGTAGCAACAAAATATCATTAAAAAAAATTCAAGCTTTCTGCCGTCAGCCAAGCTGTTACTTGCATCATCAGGGCTGTTGTTTCTCTAAGTTTTCCCTGTATCATACCATATTAAATAGCGTCATTTGATTCTATCTTTTATCAACTTGCCATCTGTTTGATCAACCTCCACTGTTTCGCAATGCTGATTGATGGCAGTTCTTCAAATAAAGAGCCAGTAGGAGTATGAATAGCGACCGTATCATCAATCGTTTAGCCTTCATTTTTAAGCTTTCTCAATACTTCAATATTTTAGGTCAAGGAGAAATGACAATGTGTGCTGAAGAAGTGGAATGAATGGTTGATGTAGGGCTTTCTGATTTGTAAACTGGTTGACTGATGAGTTTTGGTTCAGGGCTTAATATTTATAGATTTTGTGCCTTGATGTTTGTATGTTTTGAGTCTGAATTGAGACTACTTGGCTAGTTTTGTTGCCATTGTTCGTATTTTGTGCTAAAAGTAACTGCCACAATAGGTTAGATTAATATATATCACCTTCCTGCCTTTGCTCCGATTTACTTGGGGTCGGCGCAGCATGTCGTCTCTTTTCATACATCTATTTATCATTTGTCTCTGTCTAGGCTAGATTAATAAACATATATTGACCCCTGGGCTGATATTACGGTGAAGTGCCCTGTTGGTCTTAGAGTCCCAGGTTGAGCAAAGTGATACTGGGTTTGTCCATAGGGAAATTCTCAATAGCAGCCCGAAGTTTGAAAGTAAGCCCATGTCTCGGAAACCAGGTTCAACACGTCTCCCCGGTCGTGTCCGATAGGATTTTTGACGGGTAAGGAATAGACTGAACCTGCATACACGTTCTCTATATATAATATTTCCTGCGTACTTGGCTAATCTCTGACATTGGCCGTCTTGATCTAAACCGGTAAAAAACAAAGCTTAAGTAATTTTGGCTTTGTCAAAGCGGCTATCAGACATCTTTTAACAGAGTATATCCAACAACAAATTCACTTTCGTAACACCAATAATGACCCCGTAGGAGTTTACGAGCACTCCTCAGTAAACGAAGGGTTGTTTCCCATAAATATCGCTTTCGATTTCGTACCGATCTAAAACTAGCGCCGTCTCACTATTGTTCATTTGACAGTTATTGGTAGTAAACAGTTTAGCGAGAGGAAGGATTAAGAGCGGTTGTGTAAGCGTTGCAGTAAATTGTGTCAGTGGAGATAGATTGTTGGGAAATGCTCTTTGTTTAGGCTGAGTTGTTTACCTACTCATTACAAGACATAGGACACCTGCAACAAAAGAGAATCAGATGTTTCTGCAACAGACGGATGCATCTCTAAAAAGTATTGCCTGGATAAATGCAACTATGAACTTAAATCTGCTGTAAATCTGCAACTAGTTGGTCATTTTGAACCACTGCACACTACAGGCGGTCGCGGCCAGATTTTCATTCCAGTGGACGCATACACTCGGTGTCAAGACTTGACTGACACAATGATTCCATTGCGGCATTGTCCGAAGTGACTACTAATGTGCTTAGGTGCAATTTTGTATTGAGGAACGCTGTGACCTGCCGCGGCTGACGTGCAGTTAACTGAGAAACACATGCTTCGATCATCCTTGTCACCGCCACTTTCTTCGCTTCAAAATTGAAATTCCAGCCAATTTGTACGTCTAAAACCGAAAGCATAATCCATGTTCCTTTCCATTTTCATCGCTGTCTCTGCCATCCAATCACCAGATGATTAGCAGCCTTCTAAAACCGTTTATCAGATAATCGTGTACCAAACATCACGCACTTAGGCTCTCCCAAACTGTTTGCTGTACTCATCAGTTTAATAGCGATACTGCCGTGGTGATGGGAGTGATATGACAAAACTTTTTGTTGGTCAGAGACTGAATATATTTGTACGGATTGGTTCGCTAGCAAATATCGGGCTTTGGAATTTTAAGACAGGAATAAACCAAATAGTGATATTGTTGGTGAGATAAGAATACCAAAGCATTCCTGATTTCCTATTTGTGAAAGCCATAATGGTAGCTATGGAAAATTTAGAAGCCTTTTTTGGACAAAAGCTTCTAAATTCCTTCATTCCCGATTCAAAATATCTGACAGGTACTTGTGGTGGATTATGGCCCAATCCTAAACACCGAGAGGAAGACAATGTCCCAGCAGTGGAAACATATATTGGCTGATAGACCCAAATGCCCATTCTGTTAGGTAGTCGATCAGGCGGGAAATGTTTTGATGTAAGGCCAACATTATCCATTTAATGTACCAGATGTTGATCAATTCCGAGCAAACTTGAGTCCTTTACTCCAATCTAGTGGTACGAGAAAGCGATTGTGTTAGGGCGTGAACACATGTGTCGCTTTTAGCATTGTCACGCCATTTTGTCGCTGTCGTCATACCGTGTCGTGGTTTCACACTATGATTTAGCATATCAGACAGGTTTGTATTGTCTTGTAAGTCGTAGATAATACGTATTGCAAAATGTAACAATCGATAATACATCTAATATTGTCGATTACATTCAAGAGGAAGTGTGAAACATTCTTCATAACCAATCTAGTATCAGATTGTCGCAATTTGTGGTTTGAACAAACCTAGAACATGTGTCAGATTTGTTTTATCAATGTTTGGTTTATGCTTAGCTTCAAGCGAATCTGTGACATCGTAAGCATTCTAAAGATCGAATCAATGACGTGGTTACGTAGAACTTACGTAACTAACAACAATGTTATAATCGATATCATAAAATATGTTGTCAAGCACATGCTTATGCACTAGTTATAACTTACGAGCAACAAACCATTGTTTAGCGAGTGTAATTTATCCGCTGCGTTTAATTTGTTTCCCGACAGGTTTATATTGCGTCCAATCGTGTCGTCTAATCGTCAAATGTGTTTGCCGCCTTAGGTGCATCACGACTTAATAGATGTGTGCCTTTCTCGCGAAATTGCGATTTGTACACAGATATGATAGTTATCTAAGCGTTTAAGGGATAAACGTTGTCTGTTTAACGTTATTTGGGCTTTCTTCTGCTCAATTTCCACAAGACATGACGCAATTTGTATGCTATTGGCATTGGTTTGCGTGATGTGGTTACATGAGTATCCCTTGTAATACACCGGTTTAAGTCTGTTTCCGTTCAAACTATTCAGAATGTCTTGTTTCTAACAAGTCAATTGAACACTTCCTACATTCTAGATTCAAAAGATCAATACATTTCACAATGTTTTAACGATCCAATCAAACATGGTTAGTGATGACAGACAGTCATTAGTTTTCTGTTCATAGACAAGTTTCCACAAACAATCACAATTCAAGATGTCCTATTGAACGAAGACTTTCATGCCGCGGCAGTACACAGTAATGCGGAGAAAAGGCCATATTGTAATGAATAATTGGTGCTGCGTATAAATATTAATGGCGTAGAACTGCGCCGGCGCAGGATCGTGACATTTCAACCCGCCGGCACCTGCGCTCAAATGTCAAACATGACAGATGTCGATGAAAGTTAGAACTATCCAGACGTGGGTAATGAGCCAGCATTGCAGGGTTAAAAAATTGAATCATCAAGATTAATTACAGCGGTTGAATAATTGCATCCTGTTGTTGTGTTTATCTTCTTTATTTTCTTTTGCAATTATTTCTGCTGTCAATACTGGTTTTTGTCGCGAAACAAACTTGCTTGTGGGACTCATTTATTTGCCAACAGCAAAATAATTAGTAACCAAAGTGTCAAAGTAAGTTTCAATCGTAGGAAGTAAGATTAAAAACATTCGATTGTGTCAATGAGGCGATGTGAATATAAAACGAAATATTTATGAAATTGTTTAATGCTCCACGATTATCGTCGTAGGCACGTGTTTTACGATAAAGCCTTCGGGCCGTCATGGAGTTAAAAAAATAAACTTTCGCTAACATACTTACTATCAAGATCATCTACATTTATTACTTGTTATATAAGACAGAACAATCTATGTGATAGATTTATCATAGTTATAGATAGATAATGTGTGTCTACAATGAATGGTTTCGACAAATTGATCGGGTCGGCAAATGTGTGTATCATGCGTAATGGCTATCCAAATTGTTCTTGTCGAATGACCATAGACAGCGATGTTTGACTCTTCGTGACTACTAATCTGAAAGAAATGATGTTTGGTCTAGCTAAGTATGATTGAATCAGTATGAACAGATTAAATTATTGTGTAGGTTATTTCAAATTTGACAGTCGCTGAATCAGTCGTTGAATTCGACATTCTGAATATGCTTCAGAATTTTACCCATCACGCGACTGCCAAATTGATGATGTTTGTAATAAAAATAAACTATCTAAGTATTGGTATAATGCAGCTCCTTCTGAAAAGTCGAGTATGGAAAGTTGCTTTTACCAAAATTTAGTTTTTGCCGTAAAGTGCATTGCTGTAGTGAATTTTAAGTACATGAACATGACATATGTAAACGAAGATAGGTAAGTGATCTCCATTTAGATGTCTATTCTCAAACAGAAGAGTTTAATTATTAAATTTTCAGAAACGTCTTCGTGGTTGTTTTGTTGTCCGTTCTGCTTTAATCCACTACGTTAAGTAAAAGCTTAACCACGTAACATTTCACATGTAACATTTATTTGACTTTCTTTAACTACCGTATCACATATCATCTCATCTCAATTTATCTTCGCCGCAAAGATACAAATGCGTCTGTCAAACTTAAAGTTGTTCGCATAAAGTACTGGCTATCTCTAAAGAGATGTAAAAAAATAATTTGTCGGTGTCCAACTGTCAAATTAGGCAGTTTGTATTGTCACTTTCAAACGTAACTGTCAAAAAAGAAAATGGCCGCTAAACATGATCATAGAAAGTAATTACTGTCACATATTCTAATGTTTGATGGCACTTGTTTATGTAAATCGAGTGAGCAATAGTGACCTGTGTGTAGTTTTAAGTGGTGTCAGGTTATTGCGAGATCTTAGTTGTCTTATCTAACGCTTTCTTTTTTACTAAGAACAGTGAAGGTTGGCTAATACTTAGAAGACTTTTTTTGTAATGAGGATTTGCTCGAAAAATTATCGATTCCAGTTTTTATTAATGCAACTATTCTGTTCCATGTTGTGGCAATAAGATGAATAGTTTAGTATCACCCACGACTTCAAAACATTTTCTCTCACGTAACTTTTGTCACAAGATGTGGCTTTGGTATTAATTTCAGCCATATTATTGTATAACGGTTCATTTCCTTCTAAGTAAACTATGAAAAGTAAACCATGATTATATTATATACGGAGAAGGGAGCGAGCGTGCCATAATTTAATATCTTAATTTCTACTCTTCCTGATACTCTTAATATTGTTTCTTATTGAGGAAGTCTCTAGGAAGTCATTAGACCTCATTCTATTAGTAGTTTTCACTAGTTTACGAACGGATTGGTTAATCTGCGCCCGACGCATCCGCCATCTCTTTATTCCTATCACGAATATTATCGCAATGAAGAATTTATAATGCTAATTATACTAATGGAGGTCGTTGACGCTAAGGGTACATTAATGCAAAATTTATAAGTGTTTAGCTTAGACACGATTTTAGTACAGACATTTATATTCTATCAAATGATTTATATTTATACGGTTGTAAATTTTATAGAGAAATTGTGCGAGCGGATCCTATTTGGAGCAGAAGTAACATTAGAAAACAAATATTAGTCTGAAGCTGACAGATTTAATGATATCTGTCAACATAATAGTCCAAAGCAAGAATTTTACCCAATGAAATGGCAACTTTGTAACAAATCATTCAAATCATTCATTGCAATGCTTTTTCTAGCGTGACCTATTCGTACAAAATTCTTCACACATGTAAAATTTAAATTCCCATAAATTCCTGCATAATGTCTATTTCTTCTGAACATAAGTCAAAGCTCAAGCTGTAACTTAGCGGGTCATTACCGCCACACATTTGTAAGTGTGTCGTTATTTCGGGATCGGAATGTCTAAGTTAGCGTGCTCTCTGCAGTCTCAGCTATGTCAAGTATTTGTTGTGACTTCGGTTTTAGTATTCATCTGGGAAACTGGAAGTACTGTTGCAGCTACTCTGCGAAGTATTGGTTCTCTAGGTTCTTTAGTTGCTATTTATAAATCGAATGTAGTGTGAGAGCGATGATCATTACCAATGTATCAGTAGCCACGGTATCAAAAGCCTATCTCAGATCACAGTTAAATATGAGTTGCTTTTAGTTCAGGAAGTATTTTTTGTACTTACGTAATTAGGCATTTGAATTCAAATGCGTTTAGCCAAAATTAGCATTTGTAATTGAGTCTTCAGTTCTGAAAATAATATTTTTTCATCTAGCATTGAGCTGGATTTTAAAACAAAAAACTAAGCTAGTGTCAAATGAATCATTTTGATTCATTAAAATGGCTAAAGAATTTAAATGAGTGCGATGTTATCAAAGTAAATATTCAGTCTAACTTTGGCCACAAAAATATTAACGCCGTTTCTTACTTTGTTTTCTTTGTTAATATCAAGGAAACGGGATGTGCGTTCTTTTTCGTTTTTGTCTATAATTTGACAGGCTGAATTCTTTTTTAGACGCGGAAGTTTCTACTAATTGGCGATGATAAATTCTGTGCAGGTTTCGTCACCAAAAAGTGTGCAGCCCATGATTAATTGCCTAAAGAGACTATTTTAGATGTCATGGACAGTTACCATTCATATGTCTTTCACTGGTCACTGGTAATTGATTTAACTACAAGAATTTCTTAATGGTTTATTCTGCCATGGTTGCATTGGAAGCCACGGTTATTTATTCAGTCTATAACTTTGGCAATATTTAAACAACATTTGTCTTCAACGACATTATGTAAGTTAATGTTATTATGATTAATACACTCGACATGTCCAGTGCAATTGCCTTCGCAACATCACATTCAAGCAATAACATTCATAAATTATCCGAACTAATAAAGGAATGTTTGTTTCATCATGAATAGGTTAATCGAATTTCATAGTTTGACCCCATCAGGAGATGGTACGCTATTTATTACAGTGAATGTTAACGTCAATCAACCCTGAAGGAAATTTGGATGGACGCATCAGATCGTGTTCCATCAGGTAAACATTTTATCGGATACATTTGTTACGACGAAGCAAACCGTTCCATGTTTATTTGTTGACTAAACTAATATCTCTGGAAGCGGATTTATTTTAATGCTATAGCTGGATTATGTAACACTATTTTGTATGTCTCCAGAATTAGATATTTGGTCGTACAGTCGCGGATGCAGGTTTCCTGTTTCGTCTTTTACGAAATTATGCACATTTTGGATGGATTTCTTCAAAAAGCTCGAAAAGATTTATGTTAGAACGTGTTAGAGAAATGTACAAATTGGATTTATAGTTGACTTGGATCATGGTCTGCGATGTGTTAACTTGTGTTTCGAGAGGAGCATATTCAGTAGTCTGTTTTATATCTTCCGCATTCTTTAATTGATTCTATTTCTGTTTTACTTTCTTTTATGGTACGTTTTGATTAGATGTTTTATTAAACACTAGGTTTATTGCTTCCTGCAAGTATAACCATGATTTTTACACGTTAACCTCATTAAGATTGAATAGTATTACGTGCTTTATGAGTTTTTATGTATTTATGAAAGCAATGAAAGGATTACAATTTATGTTTGACTCTTGTTATTGTTTATGTTTAATTCCGTAACTTTCGATCATAAAGTTTATAGGATATTACTTAATACGTACATGTTCATGAACGTTTTCTGTTTGTCACAAGTTATTGGAAATAACCAATTATAATCATGTAGCTTAAGATCAGGTTTTTGATGACATCATTGCCTGGCTATATTTGTGACTATTTTATGACTGCCGGACTCATTCACTTTTAGCATGACCTAAAGATAAAAGATAGTCAAGTAAGGAGCTAAGATATAAAGTAGCGATGAAAGAGATAGATTTATGACAAACAGAAGTTTGCTTATGAATATTAATCAGCTTTTCTCTTAGTGTCAGTAATAAAATTCGGTGGTTGAGTGTTGGTGTTGACGTTTCAATGGCCTTTGAATGTATCATTTTAAAGTTACAATCAACAGATAAATAGGGTAACACCTTCGTAGTTGGGACTGCTGCATAGTAAATCGACCGCTACTGCTGTTGGTGGGGTTGTGGGTTTGATTCCTGTGTAGGACAGTGTTGTTAGGTTTTACCATCAGAAATTTCTCTGTAGGAGCTCGAGGCCTGGATTAGTGCTCACCAGATGCAATAAGGTTAACTCACGTTACATAGAATTTAAACATAACTGGCGAAATGTAGGTGTACGATAAGTCACCTCTGCTTAACTCCTCGGATAAGACGGACATAAGTACATAACATCATGTACATGATGCTATGTACTTATGTCCTTCGTAGTTTCCGATTAAGTTCCGCGATTAAGGTTGTAATCAGGTTTATCACCTGATATTATAATGTCTCCTAGTTTTTAGCCTCATCTGTCGTTAGGACTTGCAAAATTACTATCGATTGCATCATGTTACCAATACATTTTATCGAACATGCCTTTCAAAACAATTTAGATTAGATAACCGACTTATTAAACGATTAAAACCATTTCAGACGCTGCTATTTTACGTAATAGTGATCCATAAACATTTTTAGTGTTTTTAATAGTCCTTGATGATATTGATTACCAAAAAAGACTATCTCTAGTAATTTTAGATCTACGTTTTAGTATGATTGCTTTCTATAGATGACCTGTTTAAAACTAGAATTGATGCCAAGTTAGACGTTACCTTATTTGAAATTCCCTGCAGATTTCTAAAGCAGATAAAGATGGGTAGTACAAAGCGGACATATCAACTGTTACAAATCTCTCTTCACCGTAAAGTGGTACAGTCATAATCGATATATTCAGACAGGCTAGAGACAAGATCTTGGTACAGGTCCGTTGTACGCTCGGCTGCGCATTGACCATTAATCTTCTTCGATTTTAGATAATTCTCAAGTTCTCGGGAAAGCTTGCCTTAATGTTAGCCTGAGGTCATGAGACGATAACTACTGATACAAGCTATTGTTCTGTATTCGGGACTTTATCAAACACTCTGTTGTTTTCCTTTGTTAAAACGTGAGTCATATGGGTAATTGATGTTCGAAGGACTATTAGGTCCTTATCAAAGCCTTTCTCCATAGGAATGTTTTACTGTTTTAGGTTCACCGTTATAGCTGCGGCAAGATTTATTGTCGCAGCCTTTAGTGATGGTCTATTTACGAGTAATGTTCCATTGCCATTCTATTTTATTTCTTTTGTTTACTGTCCGAGCTATTTGAGGCTTGGTTCTTACTGAAGAGAGTTTGCTGCGTTTATATACAGAAGCGCAATAAATAAGCATTATGGGCTGTGTCACTGTTTTCATATGCGTGACAAGCGATATAGTCTATTCTACCAAGCCGTAAAACTTTGTGACTTCTACTAAAGAGACTGTAGTGTTGTCATTTCTTTGCCTTAGGACACCAGTAACAAAATACTTTTAAATATGATTTCGAAGTTACGATAGTGAAACAACGCGAACAAAATTATAATCTACTTGCAAGAGCTAACTAGTTGACGATGACGGTACGAGTGTAACGTGTTTGCTATTATGTTATTTTTGCTTTTTGCGTAAAGCAGTGGTTGCTAGGTTCAGTCCATGGAAAGGGTTACTCAGTAGTCAGTCAGACAACCAGTCTATGCAAGCCGTATTTACCCAGTTACTGGGTTGTGGAGGTCAGATAGGCAGTCGCTTCAAGTAAAATACTGATATCAGCTGAATCCGGTTCGACGGGAAGCCGACCCCATATGATGATGAGCGTCTATAGTTATCTTTAATGCCAGTTACAGGAAAGTAAAACCCGCTTTCACAAATATTGACTCAATCGCTTCAACCAACAAAGGACTAGATTGAGACAGATTTATGTCTAACTATTAGGCGATAAAAGATTTCAGACCGATCGTTATATAAGTGAACCACATTATTTACTATGTGTTATGTATGCAGGTTAAAAGGTTTGAGGTAACAAATGTAACAATGTTTAACGTAACTATCTATTTGCTTCTTTGTGTCGTGTTTTCGACTTTCGTTTTTGCCATCTTGATTTATTGGAAGTTTGAAATTGTATCATAGACGGATGTGTTGAATCTTGTCATCCAGTTTCTCTTATAAACTTAAATGGCACTAGGTTTGGGTACTTAAATCATTAGTTCTTAATATTTAACAACTACTATTATTTAATATACTATTCTTTTATCAGTATTACAGAATCTATAAGCAGCGGATGCCCAGAGGTGGCAATCCCGACTTACGAGCAGTAAGTCGTAGGTTCGAACCCAGGCAGGCGCTACTTTGTGTAATTTATTTCATCACCGCTGCTCTCAAAACGGTGAAGGAAAACATCGTGAGGCAACCGGCATGTCCTAGAAG
Source organism: Cerastis rubricosa (assembly GCA_949152445.1). NCBI lineage: Eukaryota > Metazoa > Arthropoda > Insecta > Lepidoptera > Noctuidae > Cerastis > Cerastis rubricosa. The sequence goes on from OX424547.1 coordinate 12,581,245, forward strand.
TAAAAATTCGAAGACACGTAACATCTACCAACCCGCACTGGGCCCGCGTGGTGGATTAAAGCCCACTCCCTCTCAATGAGAGGAGGCCAGTGTCCCAGCAGTGGGAACATTATAGGCTGATGATGATGATGACAGAATCTATCCAACGGATCCGTCTTAGCGGCTGAACGGATTAATATGAAATTTGGCACTTAGATAGACCATGACTGGGGATTAGGGATGACTTTAGGACCTGGTTATTCGTCCACGTGGGACAGTGCCGACCTCTGAAGTCGGGGGCAAATACTAGGGTATCAAACATGCGATTGCGCATATCTATGACATTTAACGACACCATGTCAAGTTGACGTTCCCTTCAAAACGTTTCATAATAATGTCACCATGATTTATCAATACTATACTTGTCACTTATGTCATGTAATGCAGCCGCGGTTACCATATCGACCATTCAAGTCATACTCAACGACATGTCCCCAATAGATTGTGTTGTACAAATTAACATAACTAGTTGCTTGATCGTTGGAGCTTGGAGCTAATCAATTTACTTCTTCTAGCGCTTCGCTTGGTAGGTGTAGGGTTATTAGTATTGTAAGGTTCAATGTTCATAAGAATGAAGAACTGGCTGGTTGGAAAAACTAAACTGACTTTTCAGAGTTTTCTCTTTGCACTTGACTAAATAGCTTTGCGTTTCTCAAACAATAAAAAAGTTATTTAAAACTCACATAAACTTTTAATACTTATGTTCAGCTATTAAAAGTGATGTATGGCCCAAAGCTTATGAAAGTAATGCGATTTTCCACACATAGGTATTCAAATTAAGGCGTAAAACGTATTGGAAAGTGAGTTTCCATTTAATTCAATAAAGCGTTCACAGTATTGTGTTTAGACTACAACAATAAGTGAAATGTACTAACCTACGAGGTGACGTGTATTCGTGAAATTTTCACTGGAAAAATAGCTCTCTAGTAAGTAGGGTCCGTTCACAATTATTGTACCTCTAATTTGGCATCACTGTCAAAATGACAGTGGTCTTTATTTTAGTAACTATAAGGTTTTTTTTGGGTGTGTCCACGGAGAAGTCTGTTAAGCTGACCTTGATCTTTATTTGAGTTAGAATAAGGTTGCTGTTGGACTGCAGCTGTCAGAGATAATCATCATGCTCTTGCCCTTATCCTAGTTCATTTGGGGTCGACGCAGCAAGTCTTCTTCTTCCATACTTTTCTATTACTCGTCATCTCATCAGACTCGTCCTTTCTTGCCATATCATCCTTTAGATAGTCCATCCATCGTTTCTTTGCTCTTCCTCTACTCTTAAACCCATCCACAGCTGTCAGAGGTAATATAACTGCGAAATGACTGTAGTTGACACATGAATGTATGTATGTTCCCCATAATGTCATCAAACAATGCGCAAGATTCGTCTCGGTTTGCGACACGTTACCATTGTGCAACGAATATGAGATAGAAATGTAGCTAACATTTCCATGTGTTTGATCTGTAAAAATGAGGACAAGAGATAATGTTACAAATCTGCCTATTTCCTAATTTTTGTATCTTTGTTTGGGTAGCGAGTATATGCTTTCGTATGCTACTTTTCTTAAAGTTGCATCATGAGGGTCTTATTACAAATGGTGTCACAATACTTGTTTGTGTAGTTACCAGATACCAAAAGTCCATAAAAAAGGCTGCCTTATAAAACAGTAGCTTCCATCTATAATTTACTTTATTACCGGCCAGTAATAGAACAGGACAGATGGCAATGCCAGTAAAAAACCTAGGCCTGCGCAGGCGCTGAACAAGTGGATAACCTTGCTGCTTTGCGGTCTTGCGCACAAGGCGATCTTACGATACGTAGACATGTTTTACGCAAAACATCCTTTTAATACTACGGAATTTAACTTTTTGTTTCTAACCGGTCATCTTCTTATAAATATGTAAGTCCGTAACGATAGAGTGAATTAATGAATATTAAAAATGTTAGTTACATAAAAATCTTACCCCTTTTTTCATTTTTACTGGGCAGTTAATAATATTATTCTTATCAACTGCAAAAAATATTAACTCATTCACACAGTTCATAAATTCAATGTTTTTTTGTGGATGGCGCATCTAATTTAAAATGTTCATTAATACATTTTTTGTTACCAAGTCAGAATATAAAAACAGTATTTAAAATAAAACCGGTAAGCTTATATTAGTCATAAATATCGAATTCCTAATACCACCTTGACTAATTTCGCCAAAAAAAAATGAAAAATAAAATAAAATGGATTCTGCAAACCTACGACATACAGCACCCTATGAGTGTTGGTTAAGAACGAAGAATAGTTGCACCTGTACTGTCATTATGTCCTTGAGTGATAATAACACCTGCTGGCAAAGTTTATTTTGCAAATGATACAATAACAGTAAATGTCAGACATGTGCACACTAAAGAATTTGATATTTAATGGCACGCAGTAACATCGTATGTCGCACAAAAAGAAATGTGCCCATAAGTTGTAAGCTCCGTTGATGCAAAAGAAGCGAATAATTCTAGGGAAAATGTGAAAATGATTATAATCGACATAAAAGGGGATTTTAATGGGTGTCGTAGATGTAATGACAAAAACTTTTAAAGAATAAAAAGCTGAAAGTGTATTTTATGCTAAAGCAGTAATGAATACGAATTTAGTACAACCTTCTTGCTTATTGAAACTTACATCACAAGACCATTAATGGTAAACAGTTAGCGAGAAAGTCTAATAGAGGAAGATATATTATTACGATAAAGATCAACGTAATTGACCCGTAACTGAAGAATTCGCAAATAAATCGCACAAAACTTTAGGTAATTGTTGGGAATTTGAACAGAATCAAGATAAATAAATTCTGGTAAAACTAGTGAAACTAATAACTTTCGAATTGGGACGATCGTGCGAATGTCTGAAAGAGAACTTGTTATTTTGAAAATCATTAGCAAAAACGATGAAGGAGCTATTAATAACAGAGAAGTAATGATTGCTGAAGAAAAAGAAAGATCGAAAGAATCGCCAATGAAAGTTGATGAGACAATGAAAGACCCAATTTGCGTACCCTAGTTTGGAAATTGATAATAAGTAGCGCTTTATTGTTATAATAAGTATACATACTAAAGAAAGCTGTTTAATCTACTTTGTGATTAGTAAATAATAAATCAAGACCACCGTCACGGGTAATGAAGCAAACAATGGAATATTACAATCAATTCATAGTTCAGTCAATGTAAGATGAAAACAATGATTTTAATCAAAGGCTTTCAGATAGTTCAATAACAATTTGCTCGCGAGTTTTTGAGATTGCATAGTTTTTTATTTTGCATTCAGCGGGATATCAATCTTCGAAATTACCCATAGGTAGATAAAAAACTATAAGCTAAACTTCTTGAAACAAAAATAACGACAGAGAGACACGTTGACTGATTAGTTATAGACGGGTTTTTTGAAGATACTAAAACGTGAACTGTTTTGGAGGGTAAGGAAACATAGCTAAAGAGACTTAAACTATACTTTCAAGTAATTTAGTATCTAGAACAGGCCATAAAAAAGGATTCAGGTAAAGTGGGTGCGAATGTGAAGAGTTAATACTATTATTTAAAGCCAGTCAATCCGATCAGCTGCCGGCGTGGTAATGATATGGTGAGAGCTTTCTCAGGGAAGGGCACTCGGTAAACGATGTTAGAATGTGCAGTTAAGACTGAGAGTGATGATATGTTTCATTTGAATAAAGTTAGTTTAGGTGAACTACATTGCATTTACATGGAATGTCGGAAGAAAACCGAGTGGTGTAGGTACAGACGATCTTATTAAATCGGCCGAAAGAAACTGGATAGCCATATCACAAAACCGCTAAAACTGGAGAGATTTGGAAGAGATCTGCACTCAGCATTGTGTGACCAAAAGTTGAAGAAGAGAGAGAGGGAGATACGTGTTTAGAATGTTTTACTATTCAAACTGATAACTGATATCACGTATCATTTAATGAAATGAAAGAAATGTTAACAAAATAACCTAAACAACTTTGGCAACATCATAAAAAATACTTTTTACCGTCTCTTGTCACTCATTATGGAACAGTCTGTTATACAATTATTTTAACAGATCATCAATGTTGATTGTACTATATACTTTGATAACCACCGGAAACATGACAGTAAAACCCCTTATTCTGTTATAAACATTACTTAACTATGCAAAATGTTCATTCCTCTAACGGTAACAGGAAGCATATCTCATGTGAATTTAACGGCGTTTTCGATCACTGTGCTGTTCTTGCTGTATTGTTTGACGTAACATCAACAATTGCATGCGATCCGTATGAACTTGTATCAGTTATGTCGATGTTACCCACTTTTTTCTCGATTACGTATTGTTATGTTACGTTGTTTTCCAAAGAGATTATTCTGACTAATAAAGTGTTGGCATCGCGAAGCTTACTGGCGCCATCATTATTAGCTTCTGTGTAATTTATGTCTGTAACGGTTATACAGGGTGTAACGGAAAGGGTATATACATATTTAAGGGTGTGCTACAGACCATCAAACTGAACATGTTTCTCCATTGGAGAAATATGGTAATAGCGAAAAAAAATTCTGGTTCCCATACAAAATTTCAATACCTATTCAACCCAAATGTATGGGGCAGCCGAAATTTTTTTCGCTATTACATGTCTGTCCGATGGAGAAACATGTTCAGTTTGATGGTCTGTAGCACACCCTTAAGTATGTATATACCCTTTCCGTTACACCCTGTATATGTATAAGTAATCCCATTCTCATGTGGTGCCTCTGTATGTTTTCGATATTTAAGTCTCATTTTAATTACACTGAACGCGGTCAATTAATTTAAACCTCGTTCAATAGTTGTCAGTCTCTTTTTTTACAATTACAACTCTTGAACGTGGTTTAGGCGTGCTAATCGCATTCATTTCCATTGGTGAAATTCGCCCTTAGTTAGGTAGGACAGGGTAGAACTAATGAAAGTCAAGCTCCACTCTATCAACATCGTAAAGAAAGACCTGCGCTAAAAGTTCTTACAAAAAAATAAAGAGACGTGAGATTTATTCTGAGAATGAAACCAAACCAGTTTCTCAAATATTTGATCACTCTCAAATCAACATTAGAATGAATTCAGTCCAATTAACATGTTTCATGCTCTAAAATCTAAATATTTACTTTTAATCTTCGCGCGTGAGTGAATGCTGTATGATTTAGAGATTAGCAGCCCTAATAGTTTCAGTATGTTTGGAGGTATCTTTATTTATTTCATTGATCACTAAATATCATTTTTCAATTCAAAATCAATGCTTAGAATAATGACCATGATTCTATTTCCTTGCTTGTAATATAACTTGGAAAGAATAGCATGCTGCCCGCCATAACCTTGACCCCTAGAAGCGCGGGCGCCGACGACCGAGCTTTGAGCAATGTTCACACAACGAACGATGGAGTAAATTCGGTGTTAATTAACTGATTATTATCGCCCCCTGCTTACCAATTAGTCTTTGTTTTTGGAGAACCTTTGAAGTACTATTGGTGAAGAAATATCAATAGGCCTCCGATTGTGTAATGATATTTACACAATTATGTAGAAATCATTTTACACACATACTTATAACTTCAAGTACACTCGTTTCGACAAAATCGATAACGTAACTGAAATGGTGATGGGTAACATTATGGCTGTTCAACCCAAACAACATTTTCCAAGGAATAAAACAAAAATAAATATCTGTGCTCCAACTAATAAAGAGTAGATTTTATTGTATTGGTCTACACATAAGAAAGGGTCTAACAAACAGAGGGACAGCAATAGACATCGATGTTAATCTGTGAAGATTGTATGATTAACGCGGAGCGCATTGTAATTAGAGATATTCTCATGTCAGTCAGTGCATCAACTTGAACTAAACTGAGGGCCTGATTACGTAATAATATAGTATTAATGACCTTCTTGTTTGTAGAGAATATTGCTCTTAGTAACAGCCTTGACTTGGATAAAACATGGTTGATTATTTATTGTTCAGAACTGCAATTGATTATTAAATTATTATCTTGATTACTCATAACTATGTCATCGAGGTAACTTAATGAATTCAAAAGTTGGGTTAATACTTCATCTTTATTCGTATCATCATCGATAGGCCTATGTCGCCATATTAGGTCTAAAGTGTCAAGCTCATCTGTTATCATTTGCATACCATATAAAGTGGTGTAAACCTTTTAGAATATCAAGTTAACTACCATCAAATATCTTGCAGTTCTTAGAAAACAAACATCATCGTTCAAACAGCCAATTGGAATGGTATCTTTTTTCTGGGCATCATCGTGTTATCGTTCCGCTTCGTTTCTTGTGTGTTTTTATTCTTTTATCGGTCACTCTTGTTTGGGGTTTTGGGTGCCTATCTGCCTTGTTTAGATATTATATTTTATTTCATTTGGTCATTGTTCTGATCTTTCTAATTCTGTCACATCATCATCATTTACTTTATTTTCACAAACGTTTGATAAAACTATGTAAAAATTACGCAATAATCTGTTAGACAGGACGGCACTCTTATGTATTAGCGTCTTTGCCGTACCGAAGCTAAATACTAGAATTAATTCCGCCTTGCAAACTGTAGAGGACACTGATTACAAGTGGCTCTGTAACAAGCCATAATTTACTATGACTGAAGAATGGACTAAAGAGAAATACACACAGGTCGACGACATAGTGAGGCAACTCATTGTACGACACATTATCACCCCATACTTAGCTCGTTGTCTATTGTTTTTGTTTTCTGTCAAATGACCAAGTGGTTATCACTTTGTTGAGTTACGTTACCAACGCTTTCCATATTCGATATTTTAGCTTCGACCTTTAGGTTGAAAAAATTATCTTCGCCTCAGTCTTGTCTATCAGAATTGGATAGACCTGGCAGTACATCAACATCATTTTCCTGCCCTTGACAATATTAGTTGTGGATGGCCCAAAGCGTTCTTTTCTCCCATTCTCCCTTATCGGCTGTCACGGTATCTTTTACAAATTTTTCGTTCACATCATGCAATTACTTATTGGACCTCAATATGTTGGTGTACATCTGCACATTGTTTCCAATTAAAATCATGGAGTCACTATTGCATTGTTCAAGTTATGGTAATACTTATTTTCAGCCTTTAAGCAAGTCTTTATAATAACTTTACGACTAAGTGATTATAGGGTTTTAGCAATTCCCTAGAAACCAGTCGCACCTATCTTAACCACGATTCCCATGGTTATGAGCCAAGAATCCAGTTGGCGCAGTCGCCGCCGGGCTGATCTGCATACACTTTAATTAGAGTTGTTACCACTGCGACATGCAAGTGTAGGATCCTGGCTCAAGGGAGGAACATTAGCGGAAAATTGAAACTCATCATTATTTAAATTGAAGGCAATTCAGCTACACAATTTTATGTTTTCAAAGAGTTCTTTCCTGAAGCGTTCTTCTTTGCTGTTCAATCTCTGTGTTTTAAAAGGTTTATCTGTAAGTAAAATTTTCGTTTGGTTGCTTTTACATTTTGATTTGCTTATAGAATTCATAGCTAGTTTTCCTTGAAGCCATTTTGGTGTTCTAATTGTGCTGGAATAGGTAAATGTCGAATCAGGGTATTCAACCAAATTTAAAAAAAATGCCGCCCCTAATCCGTAACCTACAAAAATCCTGTTAAAACTCTTCTAAATTGATCCAAATTGTATCTCCTGATAGCCTCGTTCCAAATTCAGTTTTTAGCCTTTGTAAATCAAAGTGTTTGACACTTATTTGGAACCTGTTACTATCACGATTATTTTGCACTCTAAGCTCCGTTCATTAGACCACAGATATTTTTGAGATCATTAAACAGTAGAACATGCAAATTTTACCGAAGAACTTGCAACGGATACACTTTACTGCTTTCGATTACGATTACTAGCAATTACTGGTTTATTTTTAATATGCAAACACTGTTTTGTGAACAAAGTTTTGTGCTATGTTCATATTTTTTTTTTTGATAATAATCTATGATGCATTAAATAATGTAGAGCGCTGATTGATTTTCTATTTCAGTATTTTCGTCTGTATTTAGTCTCTCGTATTAATTACCTTTTGTTGTATTGATTAAGTCTTATTTTCCGATAAACATCGATTATCATTTCTCTGTATTGTATTATATTATATGTACTATTTACTATTGTATTATATTATAGGTACCTGTACCACATAATTCTAACCAGTGTTTTACAGTTTGAAATCATTTGAGTGTGCATTTCTGTATTTTTAGCTACGAACGTTATTTTACTTCTTGGCTGCAAGCATTGAATTAAATTAATCTCTAAATAGATAAACTTTCATTCCAACTTCATCCACAAACTTCTGTTTGCGTTAATTTATATAAACATTGCCTTAAATCAAGATCTTAAGATCAAATTCCGTGCCCCTCTTAAGGAATGCAACGTTCTCTGTTATTTGAACAGTTACTGTATCCGCATTTGGTTCAAAAGAATTCAGGTTGATTTTCTTAATTTATGTTTCATACCGTTAAAAATACAATGCAATAGCTTTTTTTCATTTCCGTTCGATGTTATTATCATTTGAATCGAAACTATCATTATCGAATACGAAATCGGTATCCATTAATTTGGTTATCTTTGGGTATCTACGTCAAGAGCTCACATTGATGGATCATATCAGTTCGATTAAATGTTTGCTGCGTAATCGTTGCGTGCGTTCACGAATGTCATATGTTGAGAGCCTTGTCCGGTTAACTTGTCCATGTATGTAACTTGCAAGTTTATTTGCAACTTAGCAAGCCTTCCGATTTTAAAACTATCGAGGCGTTGAGGTTGTTGTATTGCATGGCGTGCGGTTTCGATTCGGTCGGGTAAAAGTTTGAAGTCCATTCGGTTCGGTTAGATGCGTCGCGTGGTTGCGCACGGCGGCGCCTCAGTTTGCTCGCGCTGCCCGCGCAGCTCACTCGTGTGTTCAAATTCTCGCTGTTGTAAACGCAAACCGACTTTCCGATACGAATTTGGAACGTTTCCGACCGGTAAAGTCGGTTTAACTGTCGCTTTTAGGCGAACAATTTTGCGACCGCCTAAATTTCGCATTGCGATTGGTAGTGCGATTGCTTCACTCTGTTACGCTACCGTCTTAACAGATAACTGTGAAGAAACGTGTGCAAGCTCTGTTTGTTGCGGAGCCGGCAGAAGTGCAGATTGTGCTTTATCAGTGCTGTGGAATGGATGTGTTTTGTGGAAAGTGCTAATTTTGTTTACGATACGTTTCACTGAACGCGATACCAAAAGAGTGTTGTGTTATCGAGTTCATGTGACTACCGGAGTATAGATACGCAGAGCTTTCCCCCTGTCCAGAGCTTGATTTATGGTAAGTCATTCGGTTCACTTGTTTTAGTGTTAGGATTTATAGTTGACAGATATCATTCAGTTGTTAGTTGTTTGGCCTTGTTTCCCTAACTTTGATTTAGTGGAGATAAGTAGAAGATTTATTCGTTTCACAACACACCGGTTCAAAAGCGAAGGAGACACGTGAGGATATAAAACTGATTAATTCAATGACATATCGTGTATACTTCCGTAAAAGGCTAGGCAAGGCAGTGCGCGTTGATTGTTGACTCGTACTCGACACAAACGGAAACTTAACAATTTCGACTGTGACATTGAAGCCGTGAAGAAGAAAGCGACATTAATAAGTTTATTACCGAACTGGCACGTATATTCATCACGACGAATCACTTACACCGCGAGCTTACCGAAGATTTGATATTAATTAATACGAGAATGATTGGACACTTTGAGACTTCGATAGTGGGTCATGCTGTTTATTAATTGCGAATCAGTGCGAACAAGTGGGACCGGCATTGTGCGCGAAATAAACTGGAACTTGAGAAATCCGTTCACTTTTAATGTTGCTCTGATAATATATATTGTTCTCACAAAGAAATTACAGAGGCGATGTAGACAGTAGATTGATCAATTTCTAAGTTATAATAACGTTTTCAAAGGCTGCCATTAATGCTTGAGGTTTCAAAACGTCTGGGAAATTGATCTCTGAACAAACTGGATTTGATGATCTATCTATTATGACTAATGACGTTAGCTAAATTGTGATGACTTCTCCACAAAAACCACAAATCAAGAGCTGATGTTCAATAGATCTGCACAGAGTTGGGTAACCTACTTAAATTTCAGAAATGAAAAGCAACCGAAGCATTGCATTTATAAGGTTGTTAAACTTGAATTTGTAAATGTAATGTAGACTGTACATTTCACATACAATGTGCTGTATCTGCATAGTGTAACAAATCGTTAAATTCCTAGAAAGTTTCGATAACATAGTACGTCTACGAAATACTACATTCCTATTGCTTACATTGAATCTAATAACAGCTGGTATAGTAGAATATGAACGTTGTATTATTTGATAAACCAATGCAACTACGGCACATACGGATACACATTGTATAGGTAATCGATGTAAGTTGTGAGTTTTTCAATTCTCAATTAATAGAACAAGTATAAAAGTAGTAAAAGAGAGTGTTTTCAATAGTAACCATAGCAAACATAACGTTTTCGTTGTTTTCATTCATAATTTTGAAACATGAAGCAAAAGTAGTAGAAGCGTCTCTTATAAAGAGCCTCTCATTTACATAAATAACTGGTTATAGTTTGACAACAAAATATATTAATAATCTCAGTATGTATTAAATAAAGGACATAAGTTTTATACAAGTTGAAACATCGCGTCATCTTCTAAGTTATTTTAAACACGTATCAAATCTTCATTATCATCATCATTTCAGCCGAAAGACGTCCACTGCTGGACATAGGCCTCCCCCAAGTTTCGCCACATTGACATAACATGGGGGGTTTTGCCATAATCGCCACGCTTGGCAGGCGAGTTGGCGATCGCAGCACGGTTGTCACAAAAGCACACAGAACGCTGCTGCCCATTCTCTGGCTAATCCCTTAGTCGCCTCTTACGACACCCACGGGAAGATATGGGATGGTGCTATTCTTGACGTCCGACACCATACAGAGCTTAGCAATCTTCATCAATGTCTTTTTATCTTCCCATTAAAATATATTTCAGATTACCAAAATTGCGAGTTTTCCTATCCCAAATTTGCATTCTTCCCTCCATCACTGATCTAACAGTCTTTTGTTTGCGCTAATCAGGCTGTAAAACTAGATTGATTAGTTAAATGCCCAAGACTAGAGAGTTTGACCTAGGCACAGATAGAATGTGGAGACGTATAGAGCCCCTGACCTTTCTGTCACGACCACCACAAATATTGTAAGTCGTGATGTTAGCTTGTGTGTTTAATTGAAGCTGTTCGGTTTTGTATTTCTATTTATAAGGACATTGATGGATTTCATAGAATAAGTCTCTTTGCGTAAAAACCTAGCGCACGGATATCGATATTTTTAGTGTGTTGAAACTCTTTGGCGCTGATAAAGAAATAAGTATGATTAGATACCGCCAGGTTGATGTCAGCAAAAATTATAGTAAAGCAAGACATCACAAAAAATACAAACATAGTCAATGGGATGTTTTTTTAAAGTATTTCATGTTCTACCGTCTCTAGGGCGCATCTCGTATTAGTATATTTTGTTTCATTTGTTTCTTTATATCAAGCATCTTCATTTGCTTCATTCATAAAAACGTGTGAAGTAGTACCAATCACAACCTCGTCTCTTATTGATACAATATTATTTACTTATAGATTTTATGAATAAATCTCAACAGTTTTAATGCCAATAAGTAAAAGGCCGTTGCAATAAATGCATAGCGAGATAAGAGATTAACGACATTTATTACCATTGTTTTTAAGAATTTTATTGTTTTTTAAAGCGGTCACAACCTCTTAGCTTAGTTAGATAAAAATAGTAAATAACTAATTCCTGTGAAATTGCCAGACGGTTATTTCGTAATTATCTGCATCGATCTCCGGTATTACCCCCCGTAGTTCAGTGCAACGGATGATCTCCCGGGAGGCAATGTAATGCTATAATCACCATCGCTTAGTTAGTAGACAGACAGATGGACGGACAGTCTTAGTATGATATTATTACCGGTCAAGTCAGTCATGCTGTCCATCGTCTTGACGTTATTCTTTATTCAGTCACATTATGGGCTCACTTTTGGTAACACTTTATACAAGGGTGAACTTGCCAGAGAATGGGCAGCAGCGTTCTCTGTGCTTTTGTGACAACCGTACTGCGATCGCCAACCCGCCTGCCAAGCGTGGCGATTATGGCAAAACCCCCCATGTTATGTCAATGTGACGAAACTTGGGGGAGGCCTATGTCCAGCAGTGTACGTCTTTTGGCTGAAATGATAATGATGATATACAAGGGTGTGAACAGAACCTTCACGAAGCCGTCAACCATGCATTCGGTACTACATGAAACTGTCACTACGCAAAAAATATTGTTGGGTATTTGGACTTTAAAAATTAAAAAGGTTGGACTGTGTCAAGAATGAAATTGTCCCTCCACAACAAAAAAGAAATCACAATGACGGCTTCATGAAGGGTCTTTTTCACCCATTAGGTATTTAGGAATCACAACCTGCCATAAATCGATGTTTATACGGTAGAAGAAGGTGCTCGCTTGCCTAGAAGTGGCTTACGGCTTAGTCCATCAGACTCGAAGATTTCTAAGATATAGATATTTGTATCGGGAACTACAGTCTCCAGAAAGAGTTGCATTTTCTGCGATCTGCACAATGATATGTTGCCATATTGAAAAAATAAGATACAAATGTACCGACAGCTAACTCTCAACCCCATTTACTACCTACTCAAATCTTAGTGAGTCTGAAATAAAACTGTCTGTACTAATAATTTATGTGTTGTACATAATAATATTCCATCTATCTATCTATTTCTCATGTTCCATGGGAACTTCTACACGGCTACAACACACTTTTTATTCTCAATCAATCTTTTCTATTGAATTTTATTACGTATCGTTCCCTCCATAATTGCTTTAGTCACGATAGTCTTTTATTTCTATCGATAGATCGATGCAAATCGCTGTGTCCTTGATACGGCGCGGTCATCAATCCTTTTGTTGTTCCCCATTACAAGTTTCTAGTAGCAACCGTTGCGTCGTAATTGTAGTTCTGAAAGTGACAATGGCCTGTTGTGTCTACTAAGCTTGTTTTTACGACTATTTGAGTTTTATGTTTCAATTGTCTATGTCATTGTACTTATCTAATCATTCTCCTGCCCATATCCCAATTTATTTGGGGGTGGCACAGCATTTCTTATTTCATACTTCTCTATTACTCGTCATCTCATCAGACACTTCTTTTCTTGCCATAGGTCATTGTACTTAACTGCTGCACTTAAATTCTAAACTAGTAAAAACTACAGGAAATTATTTGTATTCTTTGGTTTTATAAAACCTACTCTTAGAATAGAATAGAATCCCAATCGATCTTGATCTTACTTTGCCATCTCAATGTACCTTTTTCCCGGGCAATTGATAAATTATCTGCATTTTGACAGCTGTCATTATAATGTTGCCAATTTAAACTGTGACCGTCTGTTACAAATAAAGTTAGTACTTAATAAAACTTTAACTAAAGTCTATTTCTGATTTGCAATCGTTTACAAAGTCTTATTTATTACGTCAAATGTCGTAAAATAAAATAGATGGTCTTTGTTTCATTTCATACAAAGTTTAAGAGAAAGTGTTGCCTTATACAAATGTCTTTACTGTAAATTATTTGTTATTGTCGTAGGTGCAGTAGAAGTGAAAATGTAAGATCAACGCTCTTTTCACTCACACAACTTTGTGATATAATTCACTGTATTATTTTATAATGTTAAAATATTACAGCGTCGTCTTTAACCATTTAAAACTTGATTTGCAGCAGCATTAAGTCTGAAAGTTTTCATTTTAACGTATAATCACTTGGTTCCGTAATTTTCATTTTTCATTTACACGGTTAAAACAACTTTTGCTACTAACTAAAATGTCATCATTTAAGTCCTCAAACTAACTGACAACTGTTATCATAAACACGAAACAGTTCAGTAACTCTATGGTTAGCGTAGGAGTAGCGCTACCGGCCTGTCACTCCGTATGCAATGTAGTCATAAATGTAGTGCTCAAACCTATTTTGTGACATCTAAGGGAGTGTGCACATTGGCGAGACTATTGATCCACGCGTCACACGCGTTGATCAATAATCTCGTGTGCTTCTTTAGAAAAGCGGTCCGGGGGTGAATGTTAAACTCGTGCAGAATAAAATGTGTGTTGTTCTGCATGACGGGTGTCATTTTTGCATGAGGGTTCTCTTCCATATTTCAACACAATACGTGTTAGTAAAACAGGAATTGTGTGCTAAGCTTTTGTATTACGGCTCATTGAAAAAAAATCATAAATTCCATGTAGGTAGAGAATCACAATTTTTTAAACGTCAAAATTTCTTAAAATAGTTTCCCAAATCGCCCTAACTTCGTCACTTCTTTGTGTTTAGCTGGGGCTGGGGAAAAGAAGTGGCAGAACTAACTCCCAAACAAATATAGTTAGGTTAACCTTAAGGCAAAAGCTTAAAGGAGAATGGAGAAAAGACACGTGTTGCGCCGAACCCAAATAAAATGGGACAAGGACAGGAAGATAAGAGATAAGAGAGGAAGAAAAGCTTAGCTCATGCCAGCTGTGTCAATGTCAAGTTCCGCGCATTTCTTAGCTTGCAAGCACAACAATGTGTACGCACTCTTACAGCATTAATAGAGCTTTGTGTGTCGCTCGAAGTTTTGCTTTGAATCTCAAAAGGAAAGAATCGTGGGTGATGTAATGCGTATTATTACGTGGTTTTACCTTGAAGGGATAAATAACGCTTTAAATACCAACCGGCGCTAGTACGAGGTGTTAGATAATGATATTAATAACGTTACGGTTGTTGTGGAAAATAGTATTGGAAGATGGATTTTGTAATAGGTAAAGTAAAATATACCAAAGTAGATATCGATCCTATTAAATCAAAGCAAAGGTACGTTTAAACACTCGTAATGGATAAAAAAGATGAACGAAACTTACGAGACTATTTTAAGACCAATAGGAGTGAATGGTCTGGTGACGAGTTCATCGAGGTCGTGCAGATGACGAAGCACCCTGCCCTTTCGGAGGAAGCCGACCTTAACACTATATTAATTAACACAATAAGGAAGAACGTAAATGTAGCCATGCTCAATTTGGGAACAGTCACAGTATCAATCCACAAAAAGTATTAAATTCCCCTAATTGCTGACGCTAAAAATGCTACAACGTATGATTTGGCAACGCAACGAACAAACTAATCTTAATTGATTCATGAATTAGTAGTTTCTACGGGTAGTGATCAAAAATTCTCTATGCTCTAATTATTTCTTAAGAAAAGCACCTGTTAACTCCAATATCACCCTAGAAGTAGCAAATCTTGTATCTGAAGCCATTTGAAAATCAATATCGCAACTTAATAGAAATAATTCAATGGAAGCCAATCATCTATCACCGAGGTGCGAATGGAAACATGGTACTGTGATCTTTGGAAGCTGTAAATCAAACTTATCTCCACCACTTACTTGTTTATGGTTATTGTTCTTAAATAAATTTTAACCGCTTTCTGCACCTTTCGTGACCTATTTAGAAATGTTCTTTGTTATTCAATGTGGAATGTTTTAGTTAGATGTTATGGCTTGGAGGTAGTTTCGTTTGATTGGGTTTGAGTACAGGTGTATTGTTTAGAGATGTAGTATTATTAATAATGGTAGGTATATCGTAATCGTCTTTAGAGGAAAGGATTCCTTTTGGAGCTTCATTATTCTCTTTTAGTTCAAGATTATTTTCAAAATAAACAAGTGATTTATGAATTCCATTAACAGATAGAAATTCGTTGTATCTAACAATCTTTGTTGAATCATGTTCTAAATCTGTAACTGTTCTACTCTGAACGCTTAAAACAAAATCCCCAATTTCCTTGTCTTAAATGTGCTTACTATGCACAGACTTTTTTCTTATTCTTAATCATTATTACACTTCATCACGATACCCTACTTTAACATAAACTTCACACGAAAAATATTCATTGCGCAGACGCACCTACTAATAGTGCCCTAAAACCAAATATAAAGTGAATACTATAATAAAAGTTACGGAACACATTAATTAGGTTCTTTTATTGCACTATTATGGGTAATTTAAGTAATAAATTAACGTCTAATGTGCTTTTATATTATTATTATTACACCTCCATTGATGTACTACATAATAATGTCAATGAGTATTAGAAAAGTATGAACGGATCATTAGTGAAATTACTGTTTATGTAAGTAAGCATTCTAAAACGGATCAGTTTGCAATGTTAGGAAGTTCTAGTGGTAAGAAAAGGTGGATCAATTGCGTGAGAAATGACATTTAAGATAAGAGAGAGGATCATAGTAAGACGGATGAATGAGAGTGGAAGTAGAAAAAGTGTTGTTCCGACCTCAAGTAACATAACCTCACACACGACCTCAAGTGAGACAAGAGCAGGAAGATGATGATAAAACCTACCCAACACCAACAGTTCCAGAATATAAATCCAAAACTAGCACACTGCGTGACGCAATTTCTTAAAATGAATATGATTCATCAACTAAATCCCAATTAAGTACTCAATTTAAGTTTTATAATCTCCCTTTAAACTAGAATACGGAAATCGTAAATCTCGTAAGAAGTCATTAACATAAAGCAAACAATGAGGAGATGAAAAACTTCATTGTTTTAAGTACTGTAAGGTCTTATTTCTTTACACCTTGTATTAACTATGTTAGTAACTGTTGCTAGGGTAGAACTTTTGATACTTTAGTATGAGTCTGTGTCAGCTTTAATAACAATAGAAGTAGATTTAGTATTATTGTCCAGCTCGTACAAATATTAAATGGACTGGAAACTGATCGAATCGTCGAGAAATTTCGAATTTTATGAACCGTGGCTAAACTTTCCAATAAATGTACGATTCCAATGTGCTTGCCTGCATGCTTAGTATTTGTTTAACAAATGACATTTTCGGCATTAGCATTATTTTACAGCCAAATTATTCCTGGTCTAAAATATTTTATTCTGATTTCGGAAAGAGTTTCAACACTCCTGTAATCATTAACATCCTAATCTTTCGTTATATGATGATCTTCTTACGTTTCTTTAATTTCATAAACATTCTCGGAATTTGTATTGTAAAAATGTTCATCTTTATCTTCTTCAGATAACAAACGATCGACACTACCATTGCAAATCTTCTCGCCATTTTCCAAAGGTATCTTCACAACGCTATAGATCAATGACCGTCTTTGAACATATATTATAGTTCTGCAATATATTCTGCAAGGATGTGGCAATATATATATTCCTGTCGCGGGTTCACGCCTGCATGTATCCCGGTCCGCCCCAGCGCCTGCGCGTGAGTCGCGACATAATTACAGGATCCACTGTGAATCATGGCTGGTTGTTGTACTTCAATGGTATTTTATATTGTCTTGTATACTTTCTTGTAACTATTATATTCCTTTCTGTTCTTGTCACTACAGAAACAGGTCTTAAATTACGATTACGACTGTTGACCACTGTAAAAACAATCTGGTCAAGTGGTGTACCATCGATCCTTCACAAACAGTTCCAGTCTGGAGCTCCCTCACAGACGCTGCTTCAACTTCTTCCCTGCCCATTATGCACCGTCCAGGATTTGAACTAGATGAAAGACAGCTGTTCTGGTAGCAACTTACTGAGTAACAAAATGTTAGTAGTAGTTAATCGACTCTAAAAGAAGAAGTCAGGTGTCTTACTGGATTTACTTAATGGATTGTCTTCTAAGTCATTGTCTTCGTCTTTAATGTCTGCATGAGTATATTGATAGTCAGGCTAATTGTTAAGGGCTCTACGGCTTTGTCCTATACCATTCCTAACCCTTTTGTACCCTATGTGGCAAAACCAGCGTACAATGGTTTCTGATATACTGCGTATTGATTTCAAATGACATAGACATAAGATATTGAAAATAGAGAAGCCGACAACGTATATCATTCTATAGCTTATGGCACTATGATGCAAGAAAGTCTCAAATGACACTAAGTAGTCACAAATAATAATAACATAGTTAAAGTTACTGAGAATGGAGAAAAACCGAGCCACATTACTGTTTATTTTGCGCATACATAATCTGACATACAGCGGTCTCTACTTGGGTCTTAAAATAAGCTAGTATGACTAAGCTGATGAATTATTGAGGAAGATTTATGTAAGCAGAGACTGGTTTAGCTGTCGCTACCAACGTTTTCCTTTTACCCGAGGAAATAATTCAAATAATATATATTGTGATGACTGTTGAAACACGCAGTTTGAAAATCACTAAATACTATTTACAGTTCAACAATAATTTGAATGCAATGGCTATTTTGTTTTTGATTCGGATTGATTGGTTGATTAATCCACAAGTCCAAATCAAATTAGCAAAACTCCGCATATTTGCACGACTGTTTTTTTTGTTTGTTTTATATTTGTTTAAATTTTATACCCATCATGTATTTTATAGAGTATCGCTACCATTTTTTTTTAACTCTAATACAGTATCGAGATTAACCTTAACCTAGCCTGCTATCTTTCCAACTCTAATGGGTTCCCTATTAAATAACCAATAACGCTAAGTCTTGCCGTAAGAGATTGAAAATTAATATCCGTCCAGCCCGAAGTGTTTAGCCATGCAAATAATAGTAATTTATATCACAAGTAATTGGCTATTACAGTAGACAGCTCTCTGCTACCTTATTTATTTTAGTTTGCGGGGAATTAAGTATCATAAAGTTAACAGGCTGGTTCAGATCTTACTGATGCTGAATAAACGGATAGATTTCGCTTTCTATAGTAAGTTGTTATAGCGTTGAAGATTAGCAAGTCTTGTAGTGTCTTGAAGAGTGATATTTGAATGATATTATGATCTCTCTCACTGCCGGGGTCACAGGCCTTGTCTTGAACAGAGGCCAGTATCCACCACTCGGGCCCATTGCGCGTTTGTGCATATCATGTCTTCGGTTATAGGTGATAGGTGAGGTCGGTTTCTTCGCTATGTTTTCCTTCACCGTTTTGAGAGGCATTGTTTTGAAGTAGGTATCATCATCATCAGCAGCCATAGGCTGACTTAACCCACTCCTGGGTATAGCCCTCTCTTTGCTTGGGCCAAGCACCACGTTATTGTGCCAGCCTGATCCAGGATATTCAGAAGTTCCTACATAGGTATAGCTTCGATTAATACGCTTACTCAAATGTATCTCCATATTTCAAGTTAACTTCAAGTCAACAAACGTGTAAATGTCAAGTAAGTGAAGCATGATTCATACACGCGTTCCACTTCATGATTTTTCTGATATGGCAAGGCAAGTTTGCAATTTTTTTTTATACCAAGAAAAAATCTCCGCAGGCCAGTTTCCATCTCATTAAAAATGCCAAGTGCGTTACACAATGTACATTTTCATATTAACTGTTTTATTATCAAACGTTACACAGGATGGTTAGAGGTAATCCACTTCCCCAGTTTAGTTAATAGATTATGGTAAATTATGTTAAGTATTCGGTAACTGACATTGATTTTTATGGCGTCACACTGGTTGGTATTCAAATAATGCGTTTAATTTATTCGTTGGTGTATTTATGGATTTGTTATGTCATTCGTTAATTATTTTACTTGGCTTTTGCGTTCATGTCCCCAGATTAATTCATCAATAATATCAATTTGGTGCAAAACTATTCTTTAAACTGGTTTTTCAGAAACTTAATGAGACAAGATTACGAACCAATATTGATTTTAAGGAATAAGGAAATTAATATTTTTATTCATCTAAATGGTATTGAGGATTTTAAATGTCACATCGCCCTTTCAAAATAATCCAAAAGCACTGCATACATTAAAATGTGCCTCTCAGACCCTCCGGTTAGTAACAAACATAATAAAAGGACGCATGCTTTATCATTTCTATCTCGTTTGTAGTGTTTGCATAATCCGTGTGCAGAACGCGTTCAATGGCCAGCATGAGTCACGCACGTCCGCTTGCTTCGGAAGCATCCACACGAATGAGAACTGCTATTGGCCGAAACTTCAACTGTCGCGCCCTTTTCCGGTGCATATGCGCGTGCACTGCCCTGCGTGCAATTTGAATTATGTTTTACGTTGATTATTACGTCATCATTATCAGTGGAACCTGCTGCTGTGTCTTTTTCATGTTTCTGTCAATGTTTTAAAATGAAGACTCAGCCACCAGTCCGCTGCAGAACATACTCCCAAGCCGCACCACAAAATTATTTTCTTTGCCCTCCGCATCCCGTCTGTCTAGCCTAGCCACCTAAACATGAAGCAAATTCTTGACTTACAATATTATTTTCAAGATGGCAACTGATGATTTTACAAGAGATACTGCATATTTATACTGTGTTACATATTTCAAATGATGCAAGTGCGTCTAAGTATTCTATTAATTGAAACCTAACTGTCGTTCCTAGTGCAGATTAATTAAATGAATTTCACCAGCGTTTCTTTGTGTTACATCATACTGATGAGAATCTTTTATCTTTTGAATTACGTTTCTGTGTAAGTACACACTTCTTTCTTTGCAAGACTAGTAATTATTTCCAACCGGCCAGTAGCAAACGGAAAGCAGGTGGTATTTTGTTTTATTTTTATATTCAACCTATATTTTCCAATAACTGCGTTCAGTACAGATTTTTTGCAAAGAAAACTCGGTATCAATATTAGAAAATCTGCAAGCAGTCATTTTATATTCGCGTTGGGTTTTCTTTATTGCGACGGACATCCGTTAATTAGATGAGTAGTAAAAGTTAAGGCTGGGTACACACGGCAATAAGCCGCACGTAAGTATTTACGAAACTAATATTATAAATCAAATCTTTCCTAGATTTGATTGTTTGTTACGATTTAACTCAAAAAATAATCGATGGATTTAAAAAATTCTTTCATCATTAGCAAGCTACATCTTTATCGAGTAACATAGGCTATAATATTATATCACAATTATCGCGGGCGTAGTGCTAGTCGATAATAAACGTAGAAAATGCGAGATGTTCACACAATACGAACAGCCGTAGTTTTTTGACAGCAATCACCTATAGTAGACGTCTTTAAAAAAATTTTGCGGTATACATTTTTTTTGCAGTACAAATAGTGTGTGAAAGGTTCCATGCCCCATTTATTCGATAAGATGTACGGACGCAAAAGAGCTTGCAATGAGGGGAAGAAAAAGTATAAAGCCGTGTGAATCCAGTCAAGGGTCAGCTCAGACCTAAGTGGCAGCGCAGAGGCAGTTTTACAGTTTTTTTTTTTAGCTTTTTCTGCTATACTTAGTATCGCTTTTACCGCTACGCTGGTACTTCGGTGTGAGCTGACCCTAAGTATGACTGCTACCTCAGCCGTTGTGCCTGACACCTTTTGCATACTATCAAGTATGAATCACGAATCGCTGGCGCTGATTGGCTGCTTCTAGAAACCTTGTTAGGTATGTGGTTTGTCTGTAGTTGCACTAGTTTACGTGTTCTCTATCATTATCAATGGAGGTCTGTTTAGTAGACCTAATCTCGGAAATTACTATGCAATAAAAATAAGAATAAGGCATTGACCGGTGTTTAGTTCAGTTGGATGAGAAAGCATGTTGCTTGTAAGACTAAGACTTACTTGACTTTAACTAGTAGCGTAGGGCTGATTAACATTTGTTTTAGTTTGACATCCTTGTTGGTCTAGTGGTAGCAAGCGCGACTGCTGAGCCTGAGGTCCTAGGTTCAATTGCCAGGTCGGGCAAAGTGTTTTTGGGTTTTTCCATCATGAATTTCTCAGTAGCAGCCACGGAGTCTAGATTTGTGCCCGGTTGATGGCAATAATATAACTGGCGAACTGTGGGTGTTGTGCTATTAGGTACACCTCTGCCCAACCCTTCGGGGACTACAGGCGCGATGTTATGTAAGTTAAGGAGTTGGATTAGTTAAATAAAGAAGACTTGTGCTAGAATATCAGTCCATAAGAGACAATTTTTCTTATTGGAGCAGTCAATGTGGTAGAGACAGCGTCAGTATCTGCTAACCCCTCAACACTCAGGCCGTGGAGGCCGGTGGGGTAAGTAGTTAATCATACTGTGTGTATAGACAAACTGACAGAGATTACAGTCTAATATGATCTGTCTAAGTCCAGTGTCCTTAGTGCCGTCCGGTTTATTCGTTTCGTAGCGGTATTGACCGTACGAAAAAATCAGTATTTTAATCATTGACAGCTAAAATGGAGGCTTAAATGTAACAACAGATCAAATGGCGAGATTTCAGTTGTAATCACTTAGAAATTCAGATTTTTTTAAACACTGTTGCACAGAAGGTTTCGCTTTCTGAAGCCTGGGGATATTAATGTAGTTTTCCGGAAAATGTGAGTAATAAGTACATTTAATCCTGCTAATACTATGTTAAACAATCTCCGTTGCACTTAAGAGTTTTTCCTAAATTACTACTTGTTACTTGTACTAGAAACATGCTATTTAACGTACACTTCACAGTTTCGTAGTAACACCAATTAATTGTACAGGCAGTGTAATAATAATACAGTGGGACCCATGGGTTGGGCTGTTACGTTGACTTTTCCACAGTGGAAAATATCGTAAGCGACATAAAGCGTGCCGTTGAATTTGGATCGTTCGGTAATGCACTGAGAGCTCGATATTCAACAACACACTCAATGTCTCTTACGAAATTTCCAATTTCTACCGATGATGTTTGAGTATGCGTGAATATGACATTTTTATTAGTCACGTAACTGACCAATAATTTGTGCTTTACGTGTACTATGTATGAATGAAAATGTCCTACAAACTATTTGAATTATTTTGTAGTTCATTGCTACTGAGCATAAAATAACTAGTTATTTTGTTAGTTGAATGTTTTAGTTAGACAATGTTGTTTGACTGCAGTGTTCAATTAATTAATAGGCATTTCAGCAGGTTCGTGCAAACAATACATTTTTTTTGCATGAAATATTAAACATGTCTATATATATATATAAATTAGGCGTCACGTTGTTTGTCCGGGATGCACTCCTAAACTACTAAACCGATTTTAATCAAATTTGCACACTGTGTGCATTTTGATCCAACTTGAAAGATAGGATAGCTTTCATCTCAATTTATAGTCGCAATATTATTTTATTGCAAATTTAGTCACAATTATCGGCTAGCTCCAAACTATTCTAACAGATGGCGGTCTCTGTTGACTGGATTGAGTAAGTATTCAATAGATGGCGCTGTATAGGAGCGTAGCAGCACTGAAAAATATTGCGAAAACGGGGAAAATATGGCGCAGGTGAAGTTGCGCGGGACAGCTAGTAGAAATATAAAAATCAGGTTAAACCACATCCGACAAACTTAATACTTCTTTATTGGCGGTACTGTCAATAGTACTGACAATATCAAATATATTAACATTTGGGGCATTAAAAGAGCCGCTAGCAATTACTGTACTCCAGCTGACAACTGTTCGGCCTTGAATGATAAAGCTCTTTAGGACGTCCCATCAACACGGAAAGAGCACCTTTGTGCATACAATCGTACATTATAATAATAAATGCCAATTTCTTGACATAAAGTTTGAAAGACATTAGGGCTGCGGGACTGTTCGAAAGAGATACCGTGGCCCTGGAACACAAAGGGCTAAAAAGGAACAAGGATGGGTTTTAGTCAGTACACGTCTGACACTCCCTTGGCCATTTGATGACTTCCCATCGGTAAAGACTAAAAATTTTGAAAGACGTATGTAAATAGTAGTAAGTACCTAGTTATAGCTATGACTAGAAATAAATCATAATATTGTCCACAGGCGCCATATTGTGAGCTAATTTACGAATAATGTCATCTGGTCGCCATTATAATGTCACACGGAATCCATTATCTCGAAACTTGCATTGTTACTGCATCTCATAAATATAACATGACATGACAGACTACTAAAGTTGTGTCAGAGGCACAGTAGGCTGTAATGTAATAGATGTCCTATAAATATTATAGAACAGCGTTTCCCAAATGGCGGGTCGCGACCCGATACCGAGCCATCAAAATAAAATAGCGCAGCATTTCTGCCTTGTTTAAAAGAATATTAAATGTGTTTATTAAAATTTAATGCACAAGTAAAAAACTGTATAAAGGCGGGCTAATGCCTTGGGCATTTTCTACCAGTCCACCTTAGAAAAAATTGCTCCATTCGCACAATATAGGCGATTACAATTTATTTTACTTAATGTAATCAGCGGGAGCAGAGGTTTTAAAGTATTGAGTGGGTCACTAAGGGCCAGTGTGACATTTACCGGGCCATGACAGAATAATGTTTGGGAAACACTGTATTAGGATATTACAGGACGGATAGACATCATGGAATTCTATCAGCGAGTGATTGACGACGAAGTCAAAATTGTGTTTAGCTAACATTAGTGCTACTGACAAGTTTGTGCCATACTAACCGAATACCACCTTCAAGAAATACATCACCACAATGTAGGGTCGGCTTCCAGTCTAACAGAATGCAGCTGAAAACCAGCATTTTACATAAAGCGACTGCCTATCTGACCTCCACAACCCAGTAACACGATACCCCTTGCTAAGATTGGATGTTTTGGCTTCTGACTACTCGTAACGACTGTCAAAGATCTACAAATGACAGCCGGGACCAAACGCTTAACGTGCTTTCCGAGGCACGGAGGAAACTCGGTACGTAATTATGGTCACCCATCCACGGACCAACCTCGGCAAGCACGGCTTAACCTTAAAGATCGACTCGTGCGGATTTCACTATTTAGCCACGAGCTGCTTACAACAAAACAGATAATAATCATAATTCAATACTTAACACACTTTCTTAATAAAATTACATTGGCTATGAACTTGTATGCGCGGCTAATCTCTGCGATTAAATCAACCTAAAACCCCGTGGGGGTCATTTCGGTCTCACTTTCTTCAATGATTCGTGGATGGATTCAAGTGTGGCGTAGCTGACGGGTGGGCAAGTAATTACCACTTGTTTCCCTGCAAAACAACTTTTCCGAAGAAACATTTTTTTTTATACTCATTCATTTTTATCACAAGCTGATAGGCCACAGGAGCGCGCGCGCGAATTTCATACGGCTGTTGTATTATTGTGATAAAAGTGAATGAGTATAAAAAAAATGTTTCTTCGGAAAAGTAGTTTGTTATCTATCATGACGTTTTTAAGTATTGGTCACTAATTACCAGTCACCCTATATTGAGTGATTTTTGGTGCAAGTGGGCCTAAGGTTCTAATTTGTCTTTTGTATGTCTTTCTTGTTTTCCGGCTTTTTAATAGTTGTTTATAAGCTTAATAACAAGTCTCAAGCTTGCTTGCAACTGCAGCATCAGACAGGATGTTGTCAGAAAACATATCAATCGTCCCCATCTTGCATTATATATTTTTGTTGTAATGAACGACAAATCGTTCCTGCCTGAGAGAGGGACCTGTGTCCTAGCAGTGGTTGTTATGGTCCCGTAATGCCTACGTGTACGACTACGACAGAAGAACTGCTCTGTTAAGTTAGTGGGTTGTCACCCATCACATGCTTAGTGTAGTTTGGTATATGTCTCATACGTTTTTAGGGTTCCGTACCCAAAGGGTCAAAAGAGACCCATTTACTGAGCCTTCGCTGTCAGTCCGTCCGTCTGTCACCAGGCTGTATCTCATGAAGCGTGATAGTTAGCCAGTTGAAATTTCCACAGATTATGTATTTCTGTTGCTGCTATAACAACAAATAATGTTTTTAACAGAATAAAATAAATATTTAAGGGGGCTCCCATAAAAAAAAAACTGATATTTTTGCTTGTTTTTATAAATAATGGTACGGAACCCTTCGTGCGCGAGTCCGACTCGCATTTGGCAAGTTTTACATTTTTGGTTTTAGGACATGCCGGTTTACTCATCATGTTTTCTGTCACCTTAATTGTTGGGTAGTCCAGTTTAATTGGGCTAATTAAAACACCATAATAGGTAAATCAAGTAATATATTACTTACCTCTAAGTCAGCCATTAATAATTAAAACTTTATTATCTACCTAAGCCGTGAAATCGTAGCAAACAAACAGACGCACTTTCGCCATTATGATAATTACTATGGATTGAACTCTATTTTAATAAACAAATATACAATTATTCCGTTTGTTTTGCATTAAACTTTGCCTATATTTACATACTTTTGACAGCTTAATTGGGAATCCAGTATTGAAATTAAAACTTAAAACGGATGTGGCCACTTAACAGGCTCGGTAGAATTGAATTTTAAACAAGATTTGTATGTCTATGGTTTTGAAAGTGATCTGCAAACACTTACATCTATTTGGCTGTGGCCAATTAAATACTGTTTTATGGTTTCTGACAGATCAAGACAGTTCTCATGGATACTGCAAGTCTGAAATCAAAGTTATTATTTAGATGGTAATACCTTACCATATACTTAAATAAATAGGTCAGAAAAAATACAATTTGTGGAGCCGCTTGCAGATTGAGTGATTTGATAATTTTAATAGTATTCAAATTATGAAATCCAATCACTAAATCTGAGGTAGTTGAATGTGGTGTTCACTAGTTACACTAGTTAGGGTTTAGAATAAAACCACCAAATTATCAGTAAGTAGATGAATGACTTTAAGGTTGCGTGCACTCACCCCGCCCGGGTAAGTGTGGACTGGTTGACACGGAACTCTAAAGCTCACGCTACGTTTATAAAAATACCACATCTCTAAAATTTGTAGTAAGGGGTATGTCATAGGTTATTTTTGATGGCCTCTTCCTAAAATAGACATGCAACGGACTATCTCGTTTATCAGGGTTAAGGACATTGTTATCACCTTGTCAGGCATAGAGATTAAGGCTTTGACACTTACATATATTTAAATTGTACAGACGCCAGCACAAAAACCTACAAAAATCTGTCAAATTTCATAAATCGATTTTCAACTTTATCGTTAAAGAATTAGAGTAAAGGTTGACTGGGAATATTTGACAGTTTCGGGTAGGTTGATTTGCTGGCGTCTAGCGTCTGTACTCTTTTACCAGACACTACTTTTCCAATGTCAAAAAGTATTATCTCCCAATGTCGGGTTTTAACTTTATAATCGGCTAGATAAAGTTGTTGTCTAGATAAGTTAGCACTCGTTGGCACGGTTATTTTTTTTTTTCATTTTCATTGACTATAAAGTATTTGTTTGTTTATCTCATTGATATTGTTTTTGTCCGATTACGACCATAGCGAAAGGACACCGAAGTACAGTAATCGAATTATTTCATTATAAAAGGTGATGTTGATAAATGAGTAGTATTCAGTTCTAGACCAGTAATGTGTTTTATCTGCCATTACAAGTTATGAGCATTCATTCTGTTATTTGATAAAAAAAGATCTACTTAATGAAAAACTTCGTTATAGTACTGAGCGAGGAATTAAGGACTGAAGAAGGAACGGAAAATCTAGAGCCAAGCCAGGCTAGGATCATCATCATCATCATTTCAGCCGAAAGACGTCCACTGCTGGACATAGGCCTCCCCCAAGTGTCGCCACATTGATCGGTCCCGTGCGACTCGCATCCAGCGGATCCCCGAAACCTTCACCAGGTCATCGGTCCACCTAGTTGGAGGCCTTCCAACGCATCGTCTCCCGGTTCGCGGTCGCCATTCCAGAACTTTTCGGCCCCATCGGCCATCTGTTCTGCGAGCAATGTGCCCTGCCCACTGCCACTTAAGTCTGGCAATTCTTCGGGCTACGTCGCTAAACTTGTTTCTCTTGCGGATGTCCTCATTTCTGATTTGATCACGCAAGGAAACTCCGAGCATAGCTCTCTCCATTGCCCTCTGGGTGACTTTGAGCCTTCTGATGAGGCCCATTGTGAGCGGCCACGTTTCGGTCCCGTATGTAATCACTGGCAACACACACTGGTCATAAACCTTTGTCTTGAGACACTGCGGTAAGTTGGACGAGAAGATACCACGCAGCTTCCCGAATGCTGCCCAGCCGAGTCGGATTCGACGATTGACCTCTTTCTCGAAGTTAGACCTACCCAACTGGACCGTTTGTCCCAGGTAGACATAATCGTCTACAACTTCGATAGTAGAGTCTCCGATCTTGATAGGAGTGGGTGTTACATGGGCATTCAACATGACCTTGGTTTTGTCCATGTTCATTTTAAGACCCACTCTTTCGGAAGCTCTACTGAGGTCATCGAGCATTGTACTGAGGTCCTCCATGGTCTCAGCCATGACCACTATATCGTCGGCAAATCGAAGGTGAGAGATGTACTCGCCATTGATGTTGATGCCTAGCCCTCTCCAGTCCAGAACCTTGAAGATATCTTCCAGTGCAGCGGTGAACAGTTTCGGAGATATGACGTCTCCCTGTCTCACACCTCGCTGCAGAAGGATAGGTTCCGAGGTCTGGTCCTGAAGTCGGACTGACA
The DNA here is from genome assembly GCA_949152445.1 of Cerastis rubricosa. Classification (NCBI taxonomy): domain Eukaryota; kingdom Metazoa; phylum Arthropoda; class Insecta; order Lepidoptera; family Noctuidae; genus Cerastis; species Cerastis rubricosa. The sequence continues at coordinate 12,609,788 of OX424547.1, forward strand.
TGGTGGCGTTTTTGTACAAACACTTCAGCACCTCGATGTACCGATAATCAATTTGGCACCGTTGGAGAGACTGCAGTACAGCCCAAGTCTCGATCGAATCGAAGGCTTTCTCATAGTCCACAAACGCTAAACAGAGAGGCAGGTTGTACTCTTCGGTCTTCTGTATAACCTGTCGCAGCGTATGTATGTGGTCTATGGTACTAAAGCCTTTACGGAATCCGGCTTGTTCGGGAGGCTGAAAATCGTCAAACCTGCGCGCGAGACGATTCGTGATGACTCTTGAAAACAACTTGTAGACATGGCTTAGAAGTGAGATGGGCCTATAGTTCTTCAACCGGGCATTGTCGCCCTTTTTGAAGAAGAGTACCACCACACCCCTGCACCATGCCTGAGGCGTTTTGCCCTCGAGTATGACGGAACCAAACAGCTTCTGAAGGGCCTTAAGTACCGGTTTTCCACCCGCCTTCAGAAGTTCGGCCGTAATTCCATCATCACCCGGTGCCTTGTTGTTTTTAAGCTGTTTCAGAGCCATCCTAATCTCGTACAGGCTGATGTCCGGGATGTCTTCGGTGTAGTGTCGGGTCAGTCTAGCTCTTGGGTCATTCGCTAGATTTACAACGGGTTTCCTGGTTGACGTGTAAAATAATAAAATAACCAAAAAAAAACTCTCGATCTCCCTCAGTAGCTCCGGTTTGGCGGATACGATTCTGCCATCGTCGGTCTTCAGTTTCGTGAGCTGGCACAGGCTAGGATATCCCTCTTAAATCATTACTTATTTCTGCAACGATTGTAAACAGGGTGGTTTTTCAGTAACTTATGTTTATTCAACGGTGAAGGAAAACATCGTAAAGAAACCGGCATGTACTAGAACTAAAAATTCGAAGACATGTGACATCTACAAACCCGCACTGGGCCCGCGTGGTGGATTACATCTCACTCCCTCTCATTAATAGAGAGGAGGCCTGTGTCCCAGCAGTGGGAACATTATAGGCTGATGATGATGATGTCTATTCAACACATTTTTGACCTGTTGTTCATCGTTTTGCTGATGGACTGTAAAAACACCTTGCTTCAGCGCTCAATCTTGCCAGTGTATGCGATCTTAATTCATCTTATATTTTTTTTAATTTATATTATTTTACCAATAGCTATGTCATTATTATTTACGTTTCAAAGTAATATAAATAGCTTCAATAATAAAACTTCTGTTTACCTCTTTCGTCACAAAAGTTAAATTGAAAACACGTTTATTTATAGGATTCTGGGTGACTGTTTTCCGCTTACAGTAAATTGTACTAATACATTGTAGTACAATGGAGATTTATTTTCATAAACTGGACATGATCAAACCCAATTCTGGGTTAAGCTTGCCATTTTACGCTATATTATTGCAATTTGTATGTATGTTTTTATATTGTGTGCAATAAAGAATAAGAATGGTCAAACAATCATAACGGCTTTGCTATCTATGACCAATCCTTTCATGGTAAATGCGGATAGTCATCATCTGCCCAACCTTTATTCAACTTTCGTGTGGTCAGCTTCTAGTCTATCCAGATGCAGGTAATATTTTACATGGAGTGACAGCCTATCTGACCTCCACAACCCATTTCGCACTCGGTAATACAATACCCCTTGGTAAGACTGGTTATTATGGTGATGAAGAACTGGATGTTATTTTATCGTTCACCTGGGTAGGGAGCGTGCGCCGGTATGCTTATGTAGCAGATGATAAATCGAACGAAATAAATATAAAATACAATCTTATCGTAAATTCTAGATTATATTACATTTTTAACACAGTTTCATATGATTTACAACGATATCAAAATTGCCCTTGGCCTTGCTATCATTAAAAAAAAAGTGTTATTATTACTATTATATAACGTTTAATAGTATTCTTAATAGTCATTAGGCCCACTCGTAAAGATTTATATTTCCGTCTTCTAATTTATAGACCCGTTGGTGTGGTATTAATTGCCAGATCTTGTTTTCTGAGGTAAAATTAGTTTAAATACATGCCTTGAATTTGTAAGCTATTTATTTTATTAAATGGCGGGGCATTAAGGATTGTGGTAAGTGCAATTTAAATAGTGTTTTACATGGTTTCTGAAGTGCAAACATTACTTGCCCTTATTACGTATGTCTTCAGCAATGGCTAATGTAGAAACAAAATAATAGCTACGTAGTTATGTGGACCTGCGCCAGAGCATCATGATGGTTGCTAAAACTATATACACTGTATAAGAAATAATAACCATATACTATTGAGAAATAATAACCTTAATGCGTTATGTGAGAAAGATGCATTTCAAATACAATCTTAATAAACTTTCATTATAAAGAGGAAAACATGTTTATTTGTTTGTAAGAGTACCTATCACTAAGCTGATCGTAGTTGAGAGGCAAAAATTCGAGAAAAGTGGGGAGGCATTTGTTTTTTGTTCTGGTGTGGGACAGGTCAGACAAACAAACAAAAAAATTACTTCCCACCATTCCTTCCACTTTTCTCGATTTTGTGCCTCTTTCCACCACTTTAATGAGAAAGCCATGCAAGGCGTCCGATGACATTTTTGATTCATGCGGACAAAATCCGGCAAGAAATAGCAAATACCATTGAAAATGTAGGTAGTACAAATATTAATTCCCCTACGTGATAATCAAGGAAGTGCAATGAAGAGGTATCAGTGTGTGACAGACAATATCCGCTGCCGAGTGGCGACCATAATGAGTTCCATTCTGAGATCGATGAGGAAGTGGCTTCATGTCATCAACACCTGGACAAGAAGTCGTGTCAACATCTTTAGTAATAGTGGTGTTTATTATTATGTAGAGTGTATTTTATAATGAGGGGCTCGTGGCTAAGATGTACGAGCCACCTAGGTGGATCGATTTGGCGGATATGCTTGAGGACGATTCGCGGATGGGTAAATGCTTCGAGAGGTTTTTTCTTGGAGAAGCGTGCCGCAACCCCAATTACCCACATATTCCCGCATTTTTTCAGTGCTGGATTTTATATAAATAAGCCACCGTAACAGTGTCGATCAACCAAAGATATCTGGAGACAATTAATCGACAGGGAATTAATGAGAGAGCAAGAACCTGGAAGGTTGACGACATAAACGGAGAAGTAGGAAGAAACCATAAATTAGATACTGATTACCAAAATAAAAGAAAGGAGTTTTCTATCTAACAGCTGTGAAATATGGTTATGCGAAGATAAAGTGAAGAGGAAGTAGGTAAATCTGCTTACAAGTCTTTGTAGTTTGCTCTCAGATTAGTATTGATAATGGTTCTATGCTCGTTTGACAGAACGTTACAAATCGTCCCGTGGCTTGTAACACGAATAGTTTATGATGACCTAGTGGCCAAATTCTTTTTGTTTGTACAGTATTTATCTCATTATCTTATCTCATTTACTTAACTGTTATCTCTTTCACTATAGTCTCCTGGATTAATGTAGTAGTTAGTAGCTTTTACCTGATGACCTGAAATTCTTGCATCGATATTGATGATGGTAAAGTACCTTATGAGAATCCAAAACATTTTCGTGTTTTAGATTCTCTTAAGGTACTGAAACGTCATCCCGTTGAAACTCGAAACTTTAAAAGCGATTGTTACTTATGCTCCAAAGGCCCTTTGCTCAGTACGGTTTTGCTGGAAAAAAATCTAACAATCGAATATGTGTGAAAAGACCGCTCACTTTACATTTCTCAAAAAAATGATCCACACCTTATTTCCCGTTATTACTATTTGTATAAAAACCGCTACGTTTACTGTGCTTTAACACCTTGATTCATTCTCACACATAATTCTCAAGTGCATACCCATAACGTTATAATTAGTACATTTCTCATGGCTCACAAGTTTTGCCTATTCCGTGTCACTGCCTGCCCGTAGCATCGATGTTCTGTCAAATACGTTTAATTATCGATGGTTTACACTAAACGGTATATAACCGGCCAGTTGCATCGGTAAATGTGTCAATAGTGATGACACGATAACTTGTTTGGTACTCGTAACATGGTATTTGTACCGGTTCATCGTAGGGATGGGATTGATTGATTGTGCGTATGTGTAGAACGATTTGGTAATTGCATTTGCGAGTTTTAATTTTGAAACATTAGTGGGTTGTTTGTTATTTACTTTCTGGGAACCAAAAAACTGATGTTACACATCACTTATCGGCGGAAAATGTTCTTAGACATGGAGAAACCAAGAGTAGAAGCTGTATTTTGAAAAAGCCCAGAAAGGTTCTATGTTTGTTAAACAAGCTCCATAAAAAGTAAATAGAAGTCCTTTATATTGAGGTTAAATTTCAAAACAGTCCCTTATTCAATCGATGAAATATTTTAATGATTCCGAATAAACAAATCGGGCAACATCAATAATCCAGAAAGCACGTCGAATTCGCAACCGAATCGAAGACAATCGCATCCCTATTCTGTACTGGATCGCGTGAAATCTCTAATTAAGTTCGATTGTGAGTGTGTTGACCATTTAAGGCTTGTAACAGATGCACTGGCGGCCCGTTAATACTGGTGTTTCTTTCATTACAGCCCAAGATAGCGGTTCTGTGATATAATAGGCCGCTGCGTTCCTTTCCTTAGGCTGGCGGTTGCTAAATCACACTTATCTGGTAATGGTGTGTCCTAGGATTGATTGTGATTGTAAGATTGCTGGGCATGTTATTTTATTGCCTTAAATGGCAGCCTGGGGATGAATGTTTAAACTGATTCTTCTTACCAGATTGGTGTAATAAATTCGTTTAAGGCAAATGCTGACTTGTAAATGTAGATGATGTGACTTAAAATGGAGAGACTGCCTACTATGATGAATAGTAATGGGGATGTGTTGATGAAGAAGAGAAAAGAAGGACCTACCCCAGATAAATGGAGATGAGGGTTAAATAATGTTAATGATTAACTAAATATAACTGAGTTGAAATACGCATAAGTTCTAAATGTTAAAAAAATCCAAGAATGACTTACGAGTGCAAACAGTAAACGGAATTCGAAAGTAAATGCGCAAGTAACTAAACAATTAACACACCAACAGTGACTCATAGATTACCCAACTAAAAACATAAGCCATAATTGACATTTCTCAGTAGAAAATCTCTATTAAATTACAGAATACGTACATGGCTACTGTCCTACATATTACATTCCGTAAATAGAGAACTCGATTTTTTTTCGATATCGGTATCGAATCGATCGAGATCGATATACCTACGATAAATCATCGAGAACCGGTCGGGAAAGCCTGGGAAATATTACGGGAAATTGGGGAAACTATCTCGTAATGATTTTGTCACGATGATGATTGATGATCGGTCGTTATGAAGTGAAAACATCACGGACGGTCGTGTTGCGAATCTTGATTAGATTGCTTAATTACTATTTGTTGACGTTTTTAGAACAGGTTCATGAAGAGTTTGTAATGGATTGTAAACATTATGGTGTGGTTATTTAAGTGCAAAATAGGTGTTTAGTGTTTTGTTTGAAGCTTCAAGCCACATTGTCAATAGATTTTTTTCAAGAAATGTAGGGCATTTTTTTGGGCGAAATTATCTGAATAAATAATAATCCAAAGAAACGATGGATGGACTGTCTGAAGGATCATATGGGTAAAAGGGATGTGACTGCTGAGATGACCAGTAGGTAATATAGAAGTATAGAAGAATACGACATGCTGCGCCGACCCCAAATAAATTGAGACAAGGCCAAGGGAATGATGACGATGAATCTAAATGATTATTTAACTCAACTTTTCATCGTACCTTAAATGCAACGGGTGGTTGTGTGCTAAGATTATAATATTAATTTAATATGCGGGGATTTTGTTTATACAATCCGGAAGTGTTCAAAAGAACAAGCGGTCGGTTTAATTTTTACATGGTCAGTTATCCACAGACCGCAAAGTTAAACTCATAAAACATACACTTCCTTGTGGTTTATTTTCATAAACAGTTTAAACGATAAATAGCTTTTAATTACCTAAAAAATCATTACGGAGTGTACAAGTAAACCATCTACGACCAGAAATGCGGTCCAATTCTAAACAACTTCAACGCCGGTCTATCACCAAATAGATTTCTTCACGCATCAATGACCAACGCTTTTTTTCTCCGAGGCCGTTGAATTCGTGGCTTGCTTGCTCTCCATTCAAAATTCGAACAGCTGTCGCCGCCATGTTTTGTCTTCGATGATGCTTCTGGAAGTGACCAATCAGATTCTTTTGTTTTGTCATTCTGTTATTAAACGTTGTCGGAAGCGGTTGCGAAATCTTGGGGGAAAACAATCGCCTTTGTTTTTATTGATTCGATTGAGACCAAGAAGAGGTCATCTGTTTGTTACAGTTTTGTACCTAGATTTATAAGAAGGAATGATTTTAATGATGCATACTCGGACCAAGCTGACTTGACGTACTTGTGCACGTAGGTACATGTATTACATAATTTTAAAATAAATTGTTCCCAATAATAGTAGTTTTTTTTGGCATATTAGTTCTGTGTCCAATTTTATTACTTTCATAGGCAGAATTTTAACCAAACTCGCCTCTGATCAATCAACAATTACTGGTAGCATCGCTTTGACTGTTAAAAATTGATATAGATTCAAAGCCTCTTCCAGTAGCTATTATTCGTAAAACCGAACAGGTGATAGACAAGTGCAGTGCGCAGACGCATCGATCCGACTCCCACGTGTGCTCTGTGATGTCATTGCGCCGAACGGTACCTAATGGCGGGAGATACTACGAGTACCTACCCGCATAATTTGAGAGAATCCGTTAAACTAAACACTATGATTGTTAGTTACGTAAGCCTGAGTTACTGACCTACAAGTACTTGCGTAAATTATGATTTATTTTGGATGGATTTTGTAGCGAGTACGGTACTTAGAAGTTCAGGTTTTGACATTATGCGCATTTGTCTATTTAGAGATAAGAAGAATGACTATTTTCTTATAATAACTTAAGAAAGTGTTTAGAAATTCCTAAAGGGAAAACAATAAGGTGATTTAATTAACAACGTTCTTAGTGCATTTGACCTACCACGCACACAGGCCCAATGCGAATTGACGGATGTCATATGCCTTCGAATTTGAGGTTCTAGGACATGCCGGTATCCTCGCAACGTTTTCTTTCACCGTTTCGTCATTCCTCGAGCATTTGTTTGACATGATTAGTTTTAACTAGCTGTCCGGCGCAACTTCGTTTGCGTCACATTTTCCCCGTTTTCGCAACATTTTTCATTGCTGCTCCACTTCTATTGGTCGTAGCGTGATGATATATAGCCTATAGCCTTCCTCGATGTATGGGCTATCTAAAACTGAAAGAATTTTTCAAATCGGACCTGTAGTTTCGGAGCCTATTCAATACAAACAAACAATCAAATCTTTCCTCTTTACAATATTAGTTTAGATAGATATTAATATTAGTTAACTAGTTGTAGTAGTTGTTAGTTGTTTATTGGTTAGTTACTAATATTAGCAATATTAGTTTTTAGACAATAGATCAAATATGCTTTATTATGCACATCATTCACTGATTGGCAGCGAAAGCAAAACACCGAGAGAGTTGGGAAGGAATGCGGGAGCCCTTTGCCCAGCAGTGGGACAGAATAGGCTACTAAAAATGTACTTCATACAAATTTAAGTTTAAATAAAATAAAATATTTCACATAGGGTGACACAATGGACTTTTCTATTACTATTGACTATGACTGGATGGACTATGACTATACTATTACATCGATTACATGTATTATTATCAATATCGCAATTTGTCTGGCAAAATTCGGTACTAGGAAGGCTTTATCCACTATCATAACCACGTAATTAACTCCACATGAAACTAACTTATTAAATAACTTGATTGATAACACGATGTATTTTCCATTCCAGGTAAGCACGTCGATTAAATTAATCACACTCGTTGCTGGCTCCATTTCATTATGTAAGTTCCTACGAACTACTTTGACGCCAGTTATTATATGTAAGTTATATTGGTTTAATAAATTCAGTTTTTTGTTTTTTCTCATCCAAATTTAGAGCACTACCTATTACATCCCACTGCTGCCATGCTGGGCAAAGATGTCCCCCATAGCCTTGCACTCTTATCTCCGCTTCCACTTTTATCTCCGTGCGGTTTTCTCGCCAATCTCTCAGTATGGTGTCGGACGTAAAGAATAGCACCATCCCATATCTTCCCGTGGGTGTCGTAAGAGGCGACTATAAGGGACTTGCCAGAGAATGGGCAGCAGCGTTCTCTGTGCTTTTGTGATAACCGTACTGCGATCGCCAACCCGCCTGCCAAGCGTGGCGATTTTGGCAAAACCCCCCATGTTACGTCAATGTGACGAAACTTGGGAGAGGCCTTTGTCCAGCAGTGGAAGTCTTTCGGCTGAAATGATGATGATGATGATGAATCTCTCACAAACGCCTCTTGTCTTTTTCTTCGTCTTCACGCCAGCGGATTCTAGGTCTCCCTCGACGACGACCCCCGTCTTCTTGCACCTTCTGCGTGACAACTCTGGTCCATCGGTCAGCTGAATTTTGACCGGTCACTCGTACGTGGAGGGAACTGTAGCTAATAGTCTTTTTTTCGTAGGGTCCGTAACTAAACTATTTACCTACTTGAAAAAGCCATGACTTTCACACTTGCATGCATATTCATTAAGATATTAAAACAACAAAAAAATATTATTATGCATTTTGCCACTAATCAGTAGGTACTCCATAAACCTCTTCTGATTTATAATTTTCATCATCACTGTAAAATATTGCACCAGAAAAAGTCTATGCCATAACATAATACAAGTAAAAAAGCCGGCAACAAAGTGCAAGTCATTTGTCATCGTATTATGTCATTACCGCACTCTTCTAATAAAAAAGAAAGATTTTCTACGAAAGTCGAGCGCGATCCGCGCTGCCGATGCATAGCGTGCGCGGGCGCCGCTCAAAACGTGTTCATTAGTGCACATTAATCATTCCTAGTTCATCCGACTAGAATATCGTGATATTTACACTAACTCGCTCGTATGGAAAGATGATTTCCGACAGTTTATATCCAACAGAAAATCCATACTAATATTATAAATGGTAAAGTCACTCTGTTTGTTTGTTTGTTACCTTTTCACAACTAAACGGCTGATTGGATCTTAATGAAATTTGGCAAGAAGATAGATTCCAACCTGGGGAAGGACATAGGCTATATATCATCACGCTACGACCAATAGGAGCGGAGCAGCAACGAAAAATGTTGGTAAAACGGGGAAAATGTAACGCAGACGAAGTTGCGCGGGACAGCTAGTAACTTTATAAATAGACATTAGACCACGTCTGTAATCCTGAAGGGCTAGGCAGAGGTGTACCTTTTAGTACACTAATATTTCGTTAGTTATGTTTAAGTGTCATGTAGGGGGGTTGACGCCACGGTAAGCGCAGTGGTTGAGCGATCGACTGCTGGGCTGCGTGTCGCGGGTTCAATCCTCGCACGGAACATATATTTGTATGGCCTACAGATAGTTGTTCCGGGTGTAGCTGTTTGTGTATGTGAGTTTAAATGTTTGTAAACGCACCCACGATACAGGAGAAATTCCTAATGTAGGGCAATGTTCTTAAGGCTTATAAAGTTTATAAAGTTATAATAGGGGGCGTGCCTATTGCCATCAACCGGGCACAAATCAGACTCCGCAGCTGTTACTGTGAAATTTCTTACGGAAAAACCGCATAACACTTGTTTGACCTGGAAATCGAACCCTGAATCTCGCTTGGCAATAATAGCACTTGCAACCACTTACAATCAACGCAAAAAAAAAAACTGCAAAGCAAATAAAATAAAACTTATATTTATTGATGTTTGTTATAAAGGAAGCTCTCTGATTATGATTAATTACATGCCGGAATAAAAACAGATTTAATCAAAGTCTCATCATAGATCAATTTCTCGGCCCCACAGTGTAATCTACGGCGTCCATCTTCGTTCGACATTACGATAGCGAAAGTGAATCCGGCTAAGAATAATATTCGCGAGGATATTGTTCACAGCGTGAGCCGACGCCATCTTGGATTCTTGGCCTCTCTTTTGTAGGTACTGCAAATGAAATAATTTGGTCTTTGTAAAAAACTTACTCTCGATTCCCGACCTTAAGAGGGCAGTGGGCCATGATTAAATTGCCCATCCAAAAAGTAATAAGTATCAAAATCATTTGTAATTCGAGCATATTCACACCATAATTATGCTATTGAGATAGCATCGACGATGATTCCCGAAGTGCATACTTTTCCTTGTTGATCTGTTATTCATGTGTTTCTGATCTGGTGGTCTACCGTGACGTCTTAAAGCAGTATTGTTTTAAACTTATTCTAGGGTGGGAAAGAGATGGCGCTAGACGTCCTCTATAGCTCCGTCTTTTTCCCACACTGGAGTGACATTAAAACAATACTGCTTTAAGACGTCATGGTAGGGCCCCTGATGCCTACGTTGCGACCGCACATTCGAGACGGTTGGGGACGCCAATAATGGCGGAAAAACGAGAAAAGATGAAATTTCACCGACAGTAGGTCAAATATGCGTAAGTGAGTAATTTATTAAGCACGAAAACCGATTTAAAATGGCCATGCATTGCTTTTTTGCGGACGTAATTTATTAAACCGTTAACTGAGATAGATTAACATAAAATGAAAAATGATTACCTTTTCCATTAACAATATAATATGTGCTTCTCCGTAATTTTATTGAAATTAGGGTCAATACAGCATTTCAGCATTATTCTACTTAAATTACGTCCCAATGTTTTGGCCCTGCCATGTTGTCTTTTGCCGAACTCCTTGAAATTAAATTAAAACGGTGTTTTATGGCTCATGATAATGAGTCAAATTCTTCTTGCTAAGTTAGGTAGCTCGCGAATTTCAATATTTTCTATGCTTTTTTGTTATTTCACTAAAGACTGTCACCATCAGATTGTATGGTACACACAGCTCCATTAAGTAGTAAACCCCCCGGTCTCCTCGGCCGGAGTGTTGAGGGGTTAGTACATACTGACGCTGTCTGTACCAACCTAATACAAGAATACGCCACCGAAACAAATATTGATTACGGAATTATAATCATGGGAGCCATCAAAATGAAGTCTAAGTTAAAATTATCTCCCAATGAGAAAAGGTTTCCATCCTACATCCGACTTTGACTAGCATCATCATCATTCTCTTGCCCTTATCTCAACTCATTTGGGGTTGGCGCAGCATGTCTTCTTCCATACTTCTGTATTACTCGACATCTCATCGGACACCTCACTATCAACACCGACTAGCAAAATTAGTAAATCAAAACAGCCAAAGCTTACTATCACGCTGAATACATTACCGACACAAACACAGCGTACAAATAATAAACACGATACTGTATTAATTCTCCGATTATCTTGGAAGCCAACCACAGCTTGATTAGAACTATTGTTCACAAAGTTTTTGGTAGTACGCCAACTAAGTCCGAGGTATCTGTATGAGGAATCGTGTAGCTGGGTATTAATTAAAGAACCTTACCTTTGTTTGCTGGTTGGTTCCGGTAAATCTATACGCCAAATCTTTATAAATAATCAAATCTTCAGAATTTTTGTCTTCTTAGCGTGTCGAGGTCAATTTTTGACGGCACGGTTGGCGCAGTTGTTGAGCGAATGACTGCTGCGCTGAGTGTTGCGGGTTCGATGCCCATGGAACAAATATTTATATGGCCTACAGATAGTTATTCCGGGTCAGGCTGTTTGTGTATGTCATTTTGAATGTTTGTAAACGCACCCACGATACAGGAGAAATTCCTAGTGTGGGGCAAGGTTATTAAAAAAAAAATTGAGTCATCCCAATATTTGGCGACGCGTTTGGCACTTTTAGTAGAGTCCATCAGCTCCTGTGATGTGCAAGCAACAGGACATGCTGGCAATGCTATCAAAATAAATGTCCCATCGTTTGTGGGGCAACCCCACATTTTCTGTTTTGTACTGTTTTCTTTGCTTTTGCTTTTCGGGTCCACGGTGAGCAATGAATCAGAACTCTCTTTGCCCTAATAATATTCTGTGATAATCTATCTTATATAAATTACGTGTCACGTTGTTTATCGGGGATGGACTCCTAAACTACGTAACCGATTTTATTCAAATTTGCACACCGTGTGCAGTTTGATCCAACTTGAAAGATACGATAGCTTACATCCCAATTTATGCAGCAATGAAAAATATTGCGAAAACGGGGAAAATGTGACGCAGACGAAGTTGTGCGGGACAGCTAGTTTTAAATAGAAATCTCAGTGTTTTATCAACTCATAAGAGCAGGGGCGGATCGTTGGTACCCAAAGTATAAATAACAACTAATTCAGAATAATCCCTACGCGAAATCAAGCAAAGAGTCAGTGTTTCCGCGAAGATAAACCTATTATTTTCAGTGAATGTGGTAAGATTTAGGATTTCTAGTTACTGGATGACAGCACCAAACTGTGTTCTAATAATGTTATAGCGAAACTACGAGCATCAATCACCCTGACAGAAGTGCTTGTTATTTCAAAATGGTCCACGGTAATTTCAGAATCCTGCTTATATCTTATGGTTTGTCATAGTAAGCTGTTAAAATAGCATCTAAATTGCACTGTTTACAATGATGTCTGCTCCACAACGATAAAATACAAAGGAATTAAGAATTAAACACAAGGTCATCATCTGCCTAGCCTTTTTCCCAAACTATCTTGGTGACGGCTTCCAGTCTAACCGGATGCAGCTGAGTACCAGTATTTTACATGAAGCGACTGCCTATCTGACCTCCACAACCCAGTAACTGGGTAATACGATACCCCTTGGTAAGACTGGATGTCAGACTTTTAGCTTCTGACTACTCGTAACCACTGTCAAAGATCTACAAATGCAGACAGCCGGAACCAACGGCTTAACGTGCTTTCCGAGGCACGGAGGAAACTCGATATGTAATTATGGTCACCCATCCACAGACCAACCTCGGCAAGCACGGCTTAACCTTAAAGATCGATCTGGGCGGATGCTATTATTTAGCCACAAGCTCCGCATTGATTCAATTAAACACAAGGTATTGCAATTGTATTTGGTGTTCCGTGGATTGGTGACCACCCTTAACATACCGAGTTTCCGCCGTTGGTCTCGGCTGTCAATTGTCGTTCTTTGACATGTTACAGGTAGTCAGTGGCCCAAAAGTCCGACAACCAGTCTTACCAAGGGGTATCATCGTATTCATATTATCCAGTACTAACTGGGTTGTGGAGGTCAGATAGACAGTCGCTCCATGTAAAATATTGGTATTCTGCTGCATCCGGTTACACCGGGAGCCGATCCGAACATAGTAAAAGACTAGGCAGATGATGCCAACAAACCTGTATATCGAGTTCGGAAGATGCTTATAAAATTAAACGTGGAGACAAACAGAACGTTTAAAAGAAAACTTTCCTATAATCATAAACATAATTAATTTATTATAATCGGTCATTCAAACAAAATTAAGTACAACGCCAAAATCGAAAGTGTTTACCAAATTATCTAGTTAATGAGACCGGTTCATTCAATTGAATGAAAAGATTTATCTTTCGGTCGCTAGTTTGAAAGTGAATTAGCAACAGTATTCCGGTCAGCCCCGCCTTTGCGAGTGAACTTGTTAATGAGTGCTAAAGCCTCTTAAAGTTACATGGAAAATAGAACTTTGTTGTTTGAAACTTAGTTGGTAGGTTGTTGTGTAGGTGTTCAAAGAATTAGCTGCTTTTTGAATGGACTCGTAAAAATGAAAACTTTTTATGACTTGAATTTTCCTTCAACTAAGTGCAATGGCGAGAATCCTTTTACCATTAAATCCCGTATTTATAGTCAAGATAAAGTAATTACTAGAGTTTATGTAATAATTATTGATGCAACAATTTTAAATAGTTTCAAAGTATGAACTGCTGCAAAGCTAAATATTGTAATATATTGTATTGTAATTTGACAGTGCCAGCTTTAAGCAATTACTTTTTTTATTTATTTATTTAACGGATAATAAACAACTACAACATATATAAAACATAGGGTTAACAAAACTAAGTAGTAAGTAACGTTGCAGTCCACTGCATTATCCGCAGATAGACATATTATTAAAATAAATAGTGGTTGCCATAAGACGAGCATTACCACAAAAAAAATGAGATAAATAAACAAGTTAGGTACTGTAAAGGTCCCAAAATACTTTTACTCAAGTAATCATTTTGACTTGTTTATAGATGTCACTAACACCCTTACTTGTTCTTTTATTAAAATAGTTTGATTAATAATTAATTTAATTGACTGTTCGATGATTCATTGATTTTATAGTACACACAGCACCATTAAGTACTTACTTATGTTGAGGGGTTAGCAGATACTGACGCTGTCTGTACACATAGTCCATCTTTCTTTTGTTATAAACGTTTAAGGTAATTATTTGGGTTTTCCATTTTACAGTTAAGCTACTCATGCCTAAATGCACAAGCACGTACTAAGTTCTGAAGTGTACTAATTGCAATAATTTTCTTTTTATTTCCTTTACCATAGTTTCACTTCTCATTTATAAAACGCTTCAAACAAGCTTTTAAACAAAACCAACCATTACCCACTGCACTATACTGCCTTACATTGAGATTTATTTGTTGGCGCTGCTACAACTGTTAACGTAATGAGAAATTGTAGGGTTAATGTTAGCACTTAACCCGTATCTGCTGATATCGATAACGTTATGTTCTTATACAGGTTGGTTTAAAAGGATTGAACTGTACAGGCTGGTGTTTAAGATGTAGGAAGGTTTGATGCTGATTTCTAGACGAGACTATAAAGTTTACGGTTACAGGTCAGGTAGGACGTGTTTACAGTGTGAAGTAAGTCATCATCATCATCATCATTTCAGCCCAAAAGACGTCCAATGCTGGACATAGGCCTCCCCCAAGTGTCGCCAAATTGACATTTTGGGGGGTTTTGCCATAATGGCCACGCTTGGGAGGCGGGTTGGCGATCGCAGTACGGTTGCACAAAAGCACAGAGAACGCTGCTGCCCATTCTCTGAAAAGTCCCTTAGTCGCCTCTTACGACACCCACGGGAAGATATGGGATGGTGCTATTCTTTACGTCCGACACCATACAGAGCGAAGAAAGAGAGAGTGAAGAAAGTGTTTACAGAAAATGGAACATAGTATTGTGAATCTAAGAAGTTCTGGGGAAGGGTTGACCTCTTTTCGAATATTGAGTGTTTTTTTTAACTGGAACGGCATGAAAACAGATTTCATGAGAATGTGATATTGATAAGTCTATACACTCGCCTCACTAAAAAGACTGAACTAATAAGAGAGTCTGTTACAGTGCTTGCACGACAAGTAACTTCAATGTTCTGCTTGACAGGATACTATAAGAATCTATTTACACCAATGAAATCTAATAAAGAAGCTCTAAAATAATACAAAATGAACAAAAAAAAACACCAATGCCACCATTTTACTACGATCATTCATCACAATTTAATCTAAGTAAGTTCATATTTGAACAAAGTTTTTTGCCCGTGAACTTACCCATATTATAGTACTGAATCACATTCTTTGATTTCAATACAAACCGTTAGCAATTTGTAGAAGAATCAACCAATATAATGACTGTGTATTTTAATGAAACTCTAATATGCTTAAACTGAAGATGTCGACCTAATTTCGACTTTCTAGCTATGAAGATAAGAATTACAGCAATATAAACAGAATGAGTAATACAATCGAGAATTATGAAGATTGGCGTAAGTGTGCCACCATTCCACCAAAGTAAGCCATTGTTCGATGGGGTACACTTGCTGATTCGATTCTTGATTCTTTTGAATCGATTCAATGTTCGTTTGTTGAAGACGAAAGTTTTTTGCAAGTATTTTTATTTATTTTTGGGAAAGTATTTTTTTGAACCCGCTCGTCTTACTTATATTGTATTTATTTAATCTTGACTTTTCATCTGCCCAACATTTTGGGCCAACTATTTTGGGGTCAGCCTTCAATCTAACCGGATGCAGCGAAAATTCAGTATTTTACATGATGTGACGCCCTCCTATCCCCCACAATCCAGTTACACGATACCCCTTTGTCATATAATATGAGTTTAATATGAATTCTAATTATAAAACTCTAAAAAAACATGGGAAACTAGCTTAATGAGTTTTTTATTCGTTACCAAGACATTGATATCAGGTTTTTTAATGTGCCTATTATTATTAATAAAATTACGTTCTCTACAAAAGTTAATTGTCTTCAATTTTAAACTACGTCATAGAGGTTAAATCTTTACAGTAATGTGGTTGGTGGTAATTGAGTTTGCAGAAAAATAGTGACTTTATTTAAGGGATTTTTGTACACAAATGCGACGATGTCAATCCCATCGTACTTTTACAGAAATTAACTTACTTCATAAACTAATTTAGCTTATTAAAATTGTCTTTGATCTTTTTTATGACCATCATTTCTGCTGTTGATGACAGATGACAGACGTTTAATACCGGACAGAGGCTTCCCCAAAATCGACCGGTCCTCATCGTCCTCGGATTCAGCGGGTTCCTGCTTGCACCAGATCATCAATCTACCTATGCACAGCGCACTACGCCTTCCGATACGTGATCGCCAATCCAGAATCTAGCTAGCACTAGCCGCATTGGCCATTGGTTCTACGAGCAGTTTGCCCGCCCGTTACCACCTGAAACGTGCCTAAGCTAAGGAGCTTAGGCACGTGTCACGTATGGTGTATTACACTAATGAAACTGAACGCAATCAGCATTATGTTAAACCTAAATTGCGTTGAAGAGCTGTCATTTTCATAATTTCTATTAAAAGTTGACATTGACAACACTTGAACGCAGTTCAGATGTCCTAATCGTGTTCAGTTTCATAGGTGGGAATCCCAATTAATTTAGCAACATTGGAATTATTTATTCAAAATCAAAATATTTTTATTTCACTTAAGCCTACATGGACACTTATAAAACGTTGACAAAAAAGCGCTCGTATTGGTCGTTTCCTATGGAGAAGAACCGGCAAGAAACTCAAAAGTTTACAAAATTCTTTGCCTAAAAAACTATGCACCACAAAACCGTTCTCACCGTTTGTCTGTAGAACGCAACGTTATGCCCATAGATCTTTGATAATTCTACGCAAACTAAATAAATCGTACCTACAGTCCTCCAACCTCATGCTTACGACTCCATAAAACCTTGACTACTGTACGACTAGGTTTACTACCATAGTGTTAACCTATATTTGTTATCAAGCAACCGTGTCGCCATACCGTCGAATGTTCTCACGGCTGCGCGGGCGCAGTTGAATCGATGCCGTTAATAGCAACAAGTTGGTGCTGTTCGACACGGATAGTTTTTGTTTGAGTGTCTTTTTTGACAGTGGCTAGTTGTCCAATTGAGTTGTGTAATGGATTTAGAGGCGTTTTGTGTTGATTTGTAAAAATACTGGTGGAATCTGCTTGCGTATTTCGTAGTACAAAGTGTATGGTTGAAGGCATTGAGCTCGCTTCCTATTGACTGACAGATTGTGGGTATATAAAAAAGGGAACTATATTTCTTGTCACCAAAATTTATATTTGTCATCAAAGTTGTATCACCTAGTAAATAGATCTATCGCCACGAAATATTTTCGTTCTCAGATAAACAAAAAGTGTTCCCAGGTATGAATTATCAAATAAATGTTGATACATGTGTAAAATAAGAGATGGATTACCAATAAAATTGTAGTGCATTAGATGAATATAAACTTCGTGCTTATAATAATAGTTTTATTACTTAAATAATAGCTTTGTGCTCGGAATGGTAGATCTGTCACCAAATAAATAGATCAGTTCCTTATTTCTATGAAGAAATGCTTTATACGAGACATTGGGCACACCGACTCGGACAGGTTAGGTTCGAAGAGGATGGCGGGGTCTGGTGAGCGAGCGGAGCGAGCGAACTAAGACCCCGACATCCCCTTCGTGTTAGGTTACTGTAAACCCTGCAGACAGAAATAGGAGCCCCGCGTAGCGGGGCTACGTCGACAACGCCTTAGTTTGGACCTGTGGTTTGGTGATCTCTTTAAATTAGTTTGCTTAAATACTTATTAGGACACACCTATTATAATACATACAAAAACATTTATTTGGTACTAGACCTTATATCTCAGGATTTTAGGTGATTTATTGTGGAACTGATTTTGCATTGTTTGGTAACTACGTTTTGGTGACAGATCTACTATTTTGAGGACAAACCCTATTATTTAAGAAACACAAAACTAATTAAATTGGTGATAGCTTAAATGATACCCTATAAAAAATAATAAAAAAAACTTTTATTTTCAGACAACGGGGCCCATCCGTCAAATATGTCTAATTGTTGGTCCATTTGGTTGGAGAACACCCCAACATACGGATGCCAACAATACGTTGCAAGATACGATCGTAATGTGGTGGACAAATAGATACTACTGCCGATTAAAATATAATGTTTGTATACCCAATTGCTTAAAACTATGTCACGATTATTATAATATAAATATATGTACTTACTTCTGTCTAGCTACTTTTAATGTCTAGAACCATCATCATCCGCCTAGCCTTTTCGCAAACTATCTTGGGGTCGGCTTCCAGTCTAACCGGATGCAGCTGAGTACCAGTATGTTACATGAAGCGACTGCCTATCTGACCTCCACAACCCAGTAACTGGGTTAATACGATACGTTTTGGTAAGACTGGATGTCAGACTTTTGGCTTCTGACTACTCGTACCGACTGTGAAAGATCTATGTCTAAAACAATATTTTATTCAAATATTATGGTTTGACACATGATGTTTATTTTACATGAAAACTCATACTGTCTACAGGCTGAGTATTTGACATGCGATGGGGCGAAAACAGAATGGTAGTCGTTAACTACCTAGAAGAGAAGAACTTCTTGAAACTCCATTTCAGAAAAAAGAAATAGTGCGTGGACTCCCTCCGCGCGGAAGACGTGAAACTTAACGCAACTGTGCTTTCATACCCTCTCCATGGTAGCGTTAAACGTTTAACGCAACTTTGTTGGAAGTCGCTTAAGAAGTTTCACTTCAAAAATACGTATAAACGGAAATAAAGCCGCAAGCTACTAACAAATTCAACAGATTTCGTAATAGTAACTTCCAAAATGGACGCCGGTAATTAAAGTTTTATTTTGAAACAAGACACCTTAAAATCAGCCATCATTTTTCTCGAAGAATTTTCTCATTAGCACCAACATGTGCCTGTATTTAATAATTCATTTCACTGCAATCGATCTTCAATTTAAATTCCTATTTTATTGACATGTTTTATTGTTGTCGTAAAGTTTTAAAGTTTAGAACTAGCTTTGTCAGCGGATTGGTCGGGTAAACGATTTACTACGAGATTCTGTAATGATGTAACTTGAGAATTTTACAGACGCATTCACTGATTAATTTCTTTCTTTTTATTTATTTGGTGTCTAGAGTTCTAGATAAGATAAGATAAGATAAGATAAAAATTTATTTGCCCAAACATGTGTATACATACAATAATAAAAAGTGCATGCAGGATAACATAATGAAAAATTGGTTCAGACATGTTTGCCATACTACGGCGTGCAAATGTTTAGAATAACAAATGATTTTCTTAATAATTATATCCTTCAGGCCAAAAAAAGGCAATTTTAACAAAAAATGAACATTACAAGAATAAAAGAATTAAATAAAACAAAATTTAATCTATGACTGCAAAATTTGCAACTAGTAGGTAATAAATGTCAAAAGTAAAAAAAAAAGAGTTGAAATCATAATTAAAAATAAAGAGGAATTAATAATTCATGTCAAAGTATACAGTCATGTCAAAAGTAATTAATAAAATCATAATTGAATCTATAATAATCATATAAAGTCTTTCAGAGTCAAATTATTCAAAAGTTGTTATGATTATTTATATAATAAAACATAGAGAACAATAGATATGTAAAATATTATCAAAATTTCTCATCTAAAAACTCATTCAAATTATAATAAGCCTTATCTGCTAGAAAATAGACAAAGTGTTGCAACATATTTTTGTTAGTTTCTTGCTAGCCAGCAACTTATTTTGCTTGTTACGTTTTAATTTATCAAATGGTGTTTTTTTTTTGAATATTTCGATTACCAAAGTTATCAAGAAAAAAAAAAAACAATTTTATCGGCAAAAAATGCGTCATTTTGAAATGGCAGCAATGATTATTTATAAATGGAAGCTCTGAGCTGTTTTATTTTAGGATAGTGAAATTCTTAAGAATTAAGGCCTACTTGCACCTAATATCAGTATAGTACGTATTTAATGCTAAACGAGTTTAAAAATCATCTTCAGACATAAATGAAGTTTATAATGAAGTTTTAAATCATGTTTAGTTTTGACCGCATTGAGTAAGTGGTGGTGCAAACGGGCGATGTTGTGATTCGCAGCAAAATTGCATTTTAAGTTATTTAAATGACGACTAAAAATAAAGTAAAGTTATCTCACCACTAAATGCCAAACTAAAGCGAGGCTTATTACGGCATATTACGTGAGTCAGTGTTTAAATTTTAAGTGTCCAATCGTGTTTATGAGCGTGGTTTAATTTACGATAGCTAGGTTTTATTGTTACTACACGTACACTCGATGGGTAAAATAGCACAACTGGGATTTTGTTTCTTCTGAAACATTGCTTTTTGTGTCTGATTTTGAAAATGCTGGCCACCTATTGTAATTTTTTTTTGTAACACAATGTTTTTTTTTTCTCTCTTTTATCTATTGGATTGGTTTTCTAGCATTTCCCAGTCAGTATCATGTCTAATTATTTTAGCTACTATACTTTACTTACATACTAGCTGAACTGACAGACGTTGTTCCATTCCGTGTACATACCATAGAAAAAACTACTTACATTTGTATGTCTTCTTTTTCTGAGAACCTTATTTGGACTATCGCGATCATTTATTTACCTGCCATTATCAAGTGGTGCATTGCAAAGCTTAATTTTTATTTAAATAAATAAAATAATTGTTTGAACTTTCATATAGAAACACTGAGGTTATAACCAGAGGTTGGAATTAGGTAGAGTTATTTTTGTACTTGCATCGAAATGTTGATATTAATATGGATCTTTCCTTGCGTGTGCGCATTGGAATTTTGCAACATGGACATCCGATGTCGGATGGTTTAAATTGTGTAAAAGTAAATAACTTTTTTATTTAATCACGGGATTTTTCTGCTCTTTAAAATTAATCTTGGGATTTGAGGCATATCCACTTTATTCTTTCGCTGTATGAAATCAGTGTAAGTACATAAATAACTCTAACTAATTCCGACCTCTGGTTTAACAAACGCAGAAGCCGGAAAGCTGAAGTCCAAACTAGTAACCATCTATCCGGTTGGTGACTGACTAAACAAGGCATAATGACGTCTGGTTAAGATACTCTTTGGTGCCATTCGGGATATGCGGACATCCTTCGAACTCCTGATGACTTCCTCCCATTTTCTTTTGAGGATATTATGAACAAAGGACTTTCAACGGAAACAAATTAGGAGGCCTGTGAGTTCTTGACATGTGTGTCCTAAGAACTGTATTTATAAAAATAAATAAAATTGAACTGTCTCTTTATAATTTCGAAATAACAGTTTTTTTTTATAAAATTTATATTATTATGTTAAGTACTTAGAATATTATAGTGTATTAAGAACACATCTTTTTTTTTGTCTGTCGGTCATTTTGTTCTGGCTAATGTCCGAAACAGCCTGACCGATTTTGATAGGACTTCTACTGGCAGATAGCTGATATTATAGGGAGTAAATTAAGCTACTTTTATTTTAGAAAAGGATTAGGGATCTGTGCTAAAAATCAAGAGCCCTGAAATTGTTTTCAAAAATAGGGAAGTTATATTTTAAGCACTGTTTTAAACTTTCCAGTAGGGTAAAAATAACAACAAAAATCGAGGCATCAAATAATAAAAAAAAAAACATAATGACATTAATGATCAGAGTCTTGTTAACTTGTAGGTCACGTGACATCATGTTGTTACATTTAACATCAGTGAAAGTAATTCAGATGTAGTTTTACGTAAGAGAATATTAAAATTGGTTTTTATTAACCGTACATTACCTGTAATGAAACTAAATTGTTATAATAATGATAACGGTAATGTATTTATTGATTTCTTTAATAATACAAAACAGAAAGTAATTTAAGAAAAAGAAAACCGTACAAATTATTTAACGACATCTTTTACATTCCGTAATGTTTTGAAAAGTTGGTTTCTATAAAAAAGGAATTGATTAAAACAATACTATCCTTCATGAACGTAGTTAATACCTGTTCTATTGTGTAATAGAAACCTGGACAAAGGCCCTCGTGTTAGACCTTTAGCTAGAGCTGTTTAATAGATATTTTCGAAACCCAGGTCAGACTAACATTCGATTGCCCAAGTTTCATTGCTCTTAGACCACGAATACAGTTTCCTTATGACTTTTATATCACAAGCTTGTTACTAACTTGCTTACAGGCACGCCTAATAAAGGACCGCGCACATTATAAAGACTCGCAAGTCGATTCCACTCGGATTCGACTCAAAGCAAAGGATTGAACTATCAGCTTTACATCGTGTTCTTTAATCATCATCGACTCTTTTCAAAATTATATTGGGGCATGCAGTTTGCCTGGATGCAATTGAATACTAGTATTTTACATGGAGTGGGTTTTACTGCTCTCAAAACGGTGAAGGAAAACATCGTGAGGAAAACGGCATGTACTAGAACTAAAAAAAAATGGATGATATGTGACATCTACCAACCCGCACTGGGCCCGCGTGGTTGATTAAAGCCCACTCCCTCTCGTTGAGAAGAGGCTTGTGTCCCAGCAGTTCCAATGATGCTGATTGTGATGATGATGACATGGAGTGGGTGCCTATCTGCCCTCCACAACCTAAATACTAACTGGGTAATATGATATCGGTAGCGGCCTCTTCGTTCATTAAAAAAACGTTGCTCTAATCTAGGAATTTCTCCTGAATCGTGGGTGCGTTTACAAAGATTAAAACGTTTATAAACTCACATACAACAACAGCTAGACTCGGAACAACTACCTGTAGGCCATACAAATATTTGTTCCGTGCCGGGATCGAGCCTGCGACACGCATCGCGTCAATTCTGTGTAGTGTGTGCACTCCATTAAAATGTTCCACGGACCATGTCTATTACTTACGTCTTTCCTTCAAGGGAAATACTAGTCAAAAAAGTTGATAAGATAAGACTTAGCCGGTTTATCAGCGAAAGTGTTATTAATATTTATTTTTAGCGTGTCGCAAGCCGTGTTTACTTTTAATATTGATTTCATTGCTTTGATACAGTTATCCGACGATTTCAACATAATTGTAATTGTATCACTCTTTCTAGTAAAATCTAGAGGGTCACGTTATTTTTATTGGATTTCAATTAAAAGGAAAACACGCAACAGTACAGGGTCCAGTAGCCTGTTCCACTGCTGGTTTCCCTTCATTTATTCCATAAATCGTTATTTATTTATTTAAACTTCGTGTACGAGATTGGTACATATAGTCGGACTTCTCAACCAGGAAACCTTTGGGTATAATAGGACTGCATAGTAATACAGTTCATACAGTACAAAAAAAGAAAAATCATTCTAGGAACTTTTTCGGCACTATTACTGTGATGAATGACCAGTCATTGAAATGAAAAAACTTTCTTCACTTTCAAGACACATCATACATTGCAATGAAAGAAAACTTGATCGGCATGTCAGATATGAATAAAAAAAATTAAAATCGTAATTCGATGTCCAAAATTCCACCATTCCTTATGATCGATAAACTCGTCAGAGTACCAATTTACCTTCTCGCGTCCAATTAATATCGATTTCTCTGATAAAATTGTTTGTTTCGATTGCTTTCTTTCGACATGAGTTCTTTATGATCAACTAGCTGCGCCCCGCGGTTTCACCCGCGCAGACCGGGACAAAAAGTAGCCTATGTGTTAATCCAAGGTATAAGCTATCTACATACCAAATTTCATCAAAATCCATTCAGTCGTTTTTGCGTGAAAGAGTAACAAACATACATTCTTACAAACTTTCGCGTTTAAAATATTAGTAGGATACTATATTTTATTTTTAAGTGTATCGTGTTGGTTCTAACAGGGTCCGCATGTGAAGGTTATGTAAATGCGTGTAATCAAGCTAAAAGTCTGGCTCGTTGATTGTTTGCAAGCGCGACTGTTGAGCATTAGGTCCTAGGTTCGATAGTCAGGCCGGGCCAAGTGTTATTGGGTGTTTCTATTGAGAATTTGTCAGTATCGGCCACGTAGTCAGAATTTAAACCCAGTTGTTGCCAATAGGCTCGCTCCCTATTACATGGGACTTGAATATAATTGGCGAAATGATTGTGATCTATTAGAGACAGCTCTGCCTAACCCTTTGGAAAATACACGCGTGTTGTTGTTATGTTACATGTAAAGTCGTAAGTAAAACGTGACCGGTTTTTATGATACCCTTGTCACGTAATATTTTGATAATAGTTCTTTGTTTAGATTACGTTTTAATGGGTATGGATAGAGGGAAACAAAACGTTACCCTATCATCATAATCTATTGATGATTAACGATTATTACTCTTCGATTAATTTTGCTGTAGAACCCGTCTGTTTCTTAGCTCCCATAATATTAATTCTTTTATCAAAATTATGTTAATTTATTCGACTTTGATTTCTGGGATCTTACAGTACATCCCGTAAAAGGAGCGCGTGGTGAATCGGGACAAAACTTTGAAAGGCATTTACACGTTATTCAAATATTAGTAGCCTAAAAATACTCTATTGTGAAATTACCCCAATAGGTTTTTAGTGACGAATTATTTTTATTCGACGACGAAATCCCATTCAAAGTTTTGTCCCTATTCTCCCTCGCATCTCTATTCACCCCGTGCAATGATACTCATATTTATATTTAGATCTATTCGAACATCATAAGGTTATGATCAGAGGTCGGAATTATGTAGAGTTATTTAAGTACTTGCATCGAAATGTTGATATTAATATGGATCTTCCCTTGCGTGTGCGCATTGGAATTTTGCAACTTCGGACCTCCGATGTCGGATGGTTTAAATTGTGTAAAAGTAAATAACTTTTTTATTTAATAAATCGCCGGATTTTTCTGCTCTTTAAAATTAATCTCGGGATTTGAGGCATATCCACTTTATTCTTTCGCTGTAAGAAATCAGTGTAAGTACACAAATAACTCTACCTAATTCCGACCTCTGGTTATGATTTTTCAAACTACATTCGTTACCATCTGTAATGTCCATATCTTCAACACAATCATTGACAAGACACCGTAGGCGTAACGAGAGAACTTGTCTTAACATAAAACCAATTTATTTTCTTACCAGAAGATAAAATATAATGACACAACTTTATTCACTGTCAGTTCTTACACGTGTTTTACCACTTTTAGTTGGAAAAAGTCGTATATCAATGATACTTATTTAGTATTAAAACAATTGCCAATGTTTAAAGTCATTGTTCCGTTTTGCAAATCAAATAAGATCGAATTTAAAGGGTAAGACTGAGTTTACATCGAGCAACGATTTGCGGAGAGACTGGGAAAGCGAAATCTAATTAACATGGTACATATATGATTAGTTTGTAGCGACCTACAAAAGAATGCAGTGGTGGCGCATTGGTGGCAGCCCCGACTTACGAGCAGTAAGCTGTGGGTTCGAACCCAGGCAGGCGCATTACCTTGTGTAATTTATTACTGCATCGCTGCCCTCAAAAACGGTGTAGGAAAACATCGTGAGGAAACCGGCATGTACTAGAACTAAAAATTTGAAGACATGTGACTTCTACCAACCCGCACTGGGCCCGCGTGGAGGATTACAGCCCACTCCCTCTCATAGAGAGGCGGCCTGTGTCCCAGCAGTGGGAACATCATAGGCTGATGATGATGATAATGATGACCTACAAAAATCGCACATACATTGCATACACCCGAAAATTCGGTAAATTCGTAGCTAGATGGCACGTCTACAAAAGTTAAATCTACAAGACTCAAAAAATTCTAATACCGATTGCACTAATTTTGTTACAAGCATTGAAATTACCGGCCCAGTGCGTGTCTAACCACACACATAAAATGGTTCCGTAGTCAGGAATTCAAGATAAAAATTAACGCATGCTATTAATTCTACTGACAACAAAAAAGTGTGCATTGTAGAGTATTTCAGAATCATAAATAGTTTGTAGCGTATAATATTCTGCTCCGTATGGTGTCGGACGTAAAGAATAGCACTATCCCATAATTATCTTCCCGTGGGTGTCGTAAGAGGCGACTAAGGGACTTGCCAGAGAATGGGCAGCAGCGTTCTCTGTGCTTTTGTAACAAACGTACTGCGATCGCCAACGCCTGCCAAGCGTGGCGATTATGGCAAAACCCCCCATTTTATGTCAGTGTGGCGAGACTTGGGGGAGGCCTATGTCCAGCAGTGGACGACTTTCGGCTGAAAATGATGATGATGATGGTAAAATATTCCATACCTATCTCAAAAAGTACAAAACGTAACATATCCAAAGAATTTCCATTGAAAGGGTTTTTGTACTGCATTCAGAATTATCCATCGTATATTTGAAACGGTGTTATGACATGTATCCTCAGCCTAAAGGCGTGTTCTAAGATACCACAGCACATTTCGCAAGCGGTCGCCCGCGCAGGGAACCGAGTGAACTTTAGCTGGTAAAGTAATAAAGATCGCAGAGACAGGTTGACGGGGTCAGCCCCGACTTACTCGAGATCCGTCGCGATAGGCGATGCAAACTGTTTTAGAGATATTTGTAAGTGAAAATAGATGGAGAATTTGTTGTAGTTTTGTTCGTGAGAGAATTTATCGCCATTGGGGTCTAAAGTTACTTGTTTTTGCACAACGTGCTTTCTTTTTTTAGTATGAAAGATGCACTTATGCTTCGTGAGGTTTCAATAAGATGACAACTTGCAAACGCGCAACTAAGTTATACGGAAATACAAAATAACTCCGGCGGTCAGGCACACCAGACTGACAGATACTGTACTGAAGTCTTTGTCAGTGTCCGCTGTCCGTATACGAACCGCGACCGCCCGTCCGTCCGTCTGTCCCGATCTTTAGTGGTGCGAAAATGAAAATAAACCAAGCTAGTGCACGCTACATTCCGGTGTTACGGAATCTCAATACTATAGAAAAGTCTTCCTTATTATATTATCTATCAGTTTCGAAGAAATATCAAATAAATTCTATCGCCAATAACCTAAGATCGAAACAGCTTAATGAATTTACATTTTATGTCCTCCCATATATCGATTCTGGTTAATCTTGTAAAGTACGATTTATTTCAACTATCTAGGAGTAAGAAAACACGTTGGGTCATCTTCGAGTCACATCGCCATTTGAAGCTGGAGCCAAGAGGCTGTATACAGGATAAAGACTGGCTATAGGCTATAAAATTAACTTTTATCGCAGGCAGGGCTTAGCTGGAAGAATTTAGATTAGTTTCTTTGAATTGAAACGAAATGAGATGAAGATTTCTTTTTATGAAAAGGCCTTTTACAAAATCAGAGGGCGTACGCACTTGTGGCTGGCTTTCAAAGCATTTCATATTTCTGCAACAACTATAATTGGATTGGCATAAGGTTTTGGTAGCTTATACATTTTTGCTTAGAGAAAAAAAATATTTTTCAACAAAATCAATTATTTTAATTTCACATTGGTCTACATAAATCTTGTCCATCTCTGCGAATTCAAATGCAAGACATAGGTACAATTCTATGAAGTTTGGGTTATTGCTTACTAAAAAAACTACGCAAGCATGGTTATAGGCAACAAATCGAAATAAAAAAAAAAGCGGCCAAGTGCGAGTCGGACTCACGCACGAAGGGTTCCGTACCATTATTTATAAAAAGCGAAAAAAAAAACTTTTTTGTATGGGAGCCCCCTTATTTTTTTTTCTGTTTTTATTATTTGTTGATAGAGCGTTAACAGAAATACATAATCTGTAGAAATTTCAACTGGCTAACTATCACGGTTCATGAGATACAGCCTGGTGATAGACGGACGGACGGACAGCGAAGTATCAGTAATAGGCTCCCGTTTGACCCTTTGGGTACGGAACCCTAAAAAACACTCGGAAGTAACAAACTTACATTTGCGACACAAATAATTACCCAGAACACAACATTAATTTAAATCTAACACCTCAAGGCATATTCGTAAATGATAGTGCCTGACCATAAATTATAACACAACTCTAGAACCATAGACCATACACTACTTGATCACAGGAAAAGGTGTCAAACTAATATTAATTTGATTGCTTCAAGATTACCGAGCAATAAGGCCGTAGGCACACGAGCAGCAATTCCTGCAAGTTCCACAACAGGTGATAATTGTGGGTACTTGGACTTTCACCCGTGTGTATAGCCCGGGGTTTATTGCAATCGCCGTCCCCTTCAATTGAAATTGTTCTGCAGTTAGATTTAGTTTGTTTAAGTTGTTGATCGCGATAAACTGCGCTTTGTTAGGTTAGACCTTTGCTTGTTCTGTGATTTGTATCGGGATTAACTGTTATTGTTTTAATGTTCAATTTAATTAGTTGGAAAATGAGAAATGGTTTGTAGATTAATGGCTTTAAGTAACTTTTAACTCCATAAACGAACTAATAAGTAGGATCTAGAGAAAATCGAGATGTCCTTAGAAAAGGCTGTACTAACTAGCCTGTAAATATTCCAAACAGACCTTCACAGTTGGTATCTAAAGATTGCAGGATAGAAATCCGTAACAATTTCAAAATACGTCGTCTAATGTTAACTTCTGCACAGTAACATTCAAGCCAAAGACAACTTCTAATTAATACACCAAAATAGACAAATAACTGAAATGCAATATTGAAAAAAAAAACCTCTAAGTGGGCAGACATAAGCTGTCAATGATGATGAACACGAAGCTACAAAATCATAGATAAAGATCACTAGATGCCTGTCATTAAGTACTATATCACATTTGTAAAAGGTTAGCTCCATATACAACATAATCACTTCACATAAGTTAGTATCTATTGTTCTTTTTGCACGATTAGAACAAACGCTTAATGATACATTTGCATTTGCAGTACTTAAATGTTGCTATAATTGTCGACACCAGGAAATCAATTGATCTGATCGATTTTAACCAGTACTTGCTGAAGAGACAGATCATAATTGTCGTAGTAATGGTATATGAGCATGTAGAAATTTACTGTAGTATGAGTTTGTATGTCCAGCCCATTGTACCCAGACCTTGTTATAATGATCAGGCTTAGGCTAAGCAAATAAGTGATTGTGGCAGTGACAGTTCATAGATTTGTATCCCCATTTTTTTTCTATAGTACTGCTGGGGAAATATATTTCTCTCTAAAACTGTACAATATTGTCCATTTATTCCAATCACCGACTGATTCTGTTTTCTCTTTTCGTTTTATAACATCTAAACCATTTGTAGCGTTACTTCCAATTCTTCAATATCTTTGCCAATAGTAGTTTCAATCACTCTTAAACCGTTACCGATCATAGCCGTGACCTCCTGAACGTTTGAACTCTGCAATTCAGTTCAAAATAAATTCACTTGCTTATGAATTATTACAAGATCCTCTATCTAGATCTTCAAGATAAGAATGTATTTATTTGACTTTCGTTTGTTTGAGGGGTGTGCAAACTCAATAAATACTCGTACATTCTTTCTTTTTCATCATGATTATCAAATCCGCCGAAAGACCTCTAAGCATCGTCACGTGAACCGATCTCATAGGTCTCACATCTTGCGGTTTCATTCATCAGATCTTCGATCCACTTCGTGACAAGCCTTTTCTCCTTCCTCTTTTCCTTCCATTTACAGTTTTAGTATTCTCGCATTTACGCTAAATATTTTGAGCTTTAATTTGCTGTCCTATACAGACGAGACTGCTTGTGTGTGTTTCACTGCTGCAAGCTTTCTACCTCGGTGTTGATCTTGTACAGCGGATGTAATGGAATTTGGCGGGCCATATTTGATTTTCATTTGTTTTATATTTGTATTTTGTAACGGCACGGAACGGCATATAGTATGCGTATAGTGTGCATTCTTATTTCTTTTACTCTGTTGCTCTAGTTACGCAATGCAAAAGGGGTTGATTCTAAATATAGAAAGTAGGTGTATGTACGATATTGTGGTTTTCTATGGGTTCTCTACGCTTGAGTGGCAATTACTGGACATGCACGTAGTATTGTATAAGAATCATTCTATTTGAATCACTGATGCATTAGATATTTCTGATTTATTATTACTAAGAGTTTAAATTCGGTTGAATCATGAACGTTTTTGGCTAAAATTGCCATTTTGTATTTCTTTTCGCAACATCATCGTCTGATTTTAAACGAACGTTCGAGATTCCTACTTGTCTAACTAGACTAGACCATCTGTCATGAAATCAAATATTTCGATAGGTAGTAATTATATGGTCATCTATCATGCCATTCATCTATGTAATTGTCGACAGATTTTATTAATTAGGTGGACGTATCAGAAATTTGATGGATATATCATAGATAACAAGATTATTATTCAGAAATGTTAACATGTGTTGCGCCTACTCAAGTGGTATAGGACAAGGACAGGAATATATCATTGTTCACTGCTGGACATAGGCCTCCTCCAAGAAGGGGGGTTTTGCCATAATCTCCACGCTTGGCAGGCGGGTTGACGATCGCAGTACGGTTGTTACAAAAGACACACACAGAGTACGCTGCTGCCCATTCTCTGGAAAGTCCCTTACTCGCCTCTTACGACACCCACGGGAAGATATGGGATGGTGCTATTCTTAACGTCCGACACCATACAGAACCAGGAATATATATAATAATATAATATAATATATCTTTATTTTCATAAAAACAGATTGTAGTACATGTAACAGATTTCACAAAGTAGGTAGTATTAAATCTTTGACAATCAAGTGGGTGGCGTGCTGTTCTCCTTGTTAGGTTGAGGTTATATAAAATAGAGGCTATATTAAAAAGTAACAGTGCCCATGATGAGATGATGATGATAAATGATACAGATGAAAACAATTGGTGACAGAAGATTATTTTGATATTAATAGCACAGAACAGTTCAACACACACACAATAACACATTTTCTCTTCCTCTATTGCACACTATTGTCTACATTTATTCTTCATTTCTCCTTTCGCAGGTCTGCTTACCTTTGTACAAAAAAAAAAATGTTTTATTCGTGTGTTGTCTACTGTGTGTACATAAATAGTAAAATAAATGAAAAACCAGTTTCAGGAGATCGTAAAATATTAGCAAAATTATTAAGTATCGTTTCGTTGAGGATGTAATGGTAATAACAAACCAATTATAAAAAGCAAGAGGAAATTAAAAGTTGTTACTTTTAGAGTCGAAAACGGATCACGGTATACTTTCGAAAAATTTAGCATTCGTTACACATTATAGTGTTGGCTTCCGTTTCTCACTGAATTATTTAAATGCTGTGAGAGACGCGCTGAGATGGAATGAGAGCGGCTTAGTAAATAAATTATTAATTAAATAATTAGATTAGTATTTTAATGAATGATGTATGGTGGCAACCAGCTGCCCTTGACAGCCGTATCTTATTTAAATGTCGGTTCCTATGTCTTTTGATGTGAAGTACAAGTTTGCATGGAATTCAGTCATGTCAAGGCCATGAATAGGCATATTATGAACATAAATTGTAAAGTTTAGAAATTATTCGACGTACTCATCGTTGTCTTTGGACATAAGGCGTGAAATATGAATGTATTTCACACATTATATTGTTGTAATTGTTGTAGAAATATGGAAAACGATAATAGCATGTTTGAGACCTGATTGAGTGATACAATTCGTTACGTACAGAAAATATCGTATTGAAGTACTAGTCAAGTGCAATTACACAAAAAATACTCATAAGGTGGAACAAAGCTTATAGTGGACGGATTTTCATGGGACTTTTTGTTTTGTTTGTGAAGAACTTGAAATTCGACGAATTTATCTGGTGGCGTAAGAGTGTGACTTGTGTGTATTAAACGCCAATTTGGTAATTGTTGTGGATGAAATAAGCAATTATAATATTTTTTTGAAAATTTCCTGTTTTCTTCAATTATTTCTGAATCAACGAATTTTAAGATTAAAATTTCTTTTAAATTGGTAACTTGAAATTTTCATTTCGTTGACCGCATTAGACAATTAAACTGACCAAATTGGAGTTCAATGGATGCACACAGGTCACACTATTCCGCCACTACATAAATTCGGCGAATTTCAAGTTATTCATGACCGAAAAAAAAAACAATTCAAAGGAAATTCAAATAAAAAAGGAAGTCACGAGCGGCAAATTTTTTTTTCAACTGTCTTCTCCTCATCTCTAGGAACTCAATAAAAATAGTCCCATGAAAATCCGACCGCTATAAACTTCGTTCCACCTTATTTTCTAATTGCACTCGACTAGACTGCGGCGCTTCTAAAATAAAATATTTGCTTTCATCCATTTCTATTTTTATTAATTGGATGTACACATACACTGACCTCTCATACGGATAAACATACTAATAATATTTTCCAATGAATTTTAATAAGCCCATCTAAAATCGATTAATCAAATAACTTAGGCCATAATTAATCACCAATCATTAATTTCTATTTAAATAAAGAAGATGGCATACTTTTGTTTTGTTGAAGAGGATGTGAAAACTTGAAGAGGCAGGATGCTGGATAAGAGAAAGATGAATGATAGACACGCAATTTATTTATAGTCTTACAGAGTGTGACGATGACTGATAAGAAGATGCTGCCTAACTGCATTTAACTTCAAGTGGCACTAAGCTCAAGATGCAGCTTGGATAATGCCTTTAAGGTAAACATTTCTAATGAAAATTTTCTAAATACACATTCAATAAAAGTACAGGGTGGAATGGGACATCGTCGCCCCAACGAATATTTATAAATGAAAAACCGGCTCGGACTCGCGCACGAAGGGTTCCGTACCATTATTTTTAAAAATGAGCAAAAAATCACTTTCTTGTATGGGAACCCCCTTAAATATTTATTTTATTATATTTTTATAAGAGCAACAGAAATACATAATCTGTAGAAATTTCAACTGGCTAACTATCACGGTTCATGAGATACAGCCTGGTGACGGACGGACGAACGGACAGCGAAGTCTCAGTAATAGGGTCCCGTTTGACGCTTTGGTTTCGAAACCCTAAAAATTGAAGGCGTGTATAGACAAAAAAATTTCATCGGCTATTAATCGGGGGGGTTCGGATTGATGCACTGAATACTATTCATTTGTGCGTCCTTTCACGGTTTTCGCCAAGTATACGTTTAGTCATCGGAAAGAACGAAGGTGACAAAGTTTTTTAATTTTTATGACAACGTTTTCTTTGGTAGACCAAGAGCGAGTTATCCAAACAAAGCCTTCTTAACATACCCATAAATACCTACTTAGCAGTAGTTTTTGAATATCGAAATAAATAAAAAACAAAGCTCGTGACAAGGCTTTGACCGGCTTTTATAATATTTGGAAGTTTATTTGTGGATTTTTCCTCCATTCTTTTTCCTGGTCGAAAACTAGCCTAACTCATTTAAGAGTTCTCTCTTAACATCTAACCTATATTTGTGCTGTTCCACTGATGCAGACATCACGCGATATTAATTTCTCACGATACATTTACTCGTTACACTTGCTTGCATATCAATCATCGCGTGATGTGAATTGATCTGCCCCATTGATTGGCCGATATCTTCATTACGTTTTGCAATCGATGTATTTATCTAGCACAGTTCTGTTAAAGATGGCGTTGGCGTTATAAGTAATCTGGCGTTTAACGTTTTTGCTTTAATTTTCTTGATCCTTTGCCTTCTGCATCTTTCTTACTTAACGCACTAAAACTGGTAATCGGTCCATGTTGAGGGAGAGGGTGAGAAGGTACATCTGCAAATTGCAGATAAATCTACCCATTGGAGTATATTTTGCAATTTGCAGATGCATGTGTATGTGTTTGTGTGATGTGTTATGTGATGTAAGTGTGTGTTTGTAATGAAAAGAGATCTCAACACACTCATCACCGTTACCCACTCATTTACCGTTTTGTAAACTATCGCGCTGTTAAGTGCTGTATATTCTTCGTTAAAAAATAAATTAATCAACACTGTCTTCATGTTCTTAATCTATAGAATTAACACTATTGCTGTATCACTGCAGTTATTTTTCTAGAAAGCTCTTAGTCTATAGAATCTGTTAACCGTTAGCTACCTTCAATATCACATAAAAGCATTTCGTTTTATCAAAGCACCAAAACGTGTCTAAAACATTAATTACTACTGCAATTTCTCTACCGGTAATAAATACACAGTAAATAATCTCAGAAATATATAGAACGTTGATATGGAACTAATGATTGCTGTTCCTAATTAGTGAGATTGCGGATGCATGACCTTGCAATGAAATCGGGCTCTCAATCTTGCAGCCGGAACGATGCAATTTGTTGTAAATGCAGCGTAAGGTGCCGGAACTGCTTATACTTGGAGGTATTAAAAACTAGGTAATAAATACATTACAGCAGGAGATTTTATTGAGGAGCTCCTGGCTCGGGTCGATCTTCAAGCCGCGCTTGCCTGGGTTGTTCCGTGGATGGGTGACCACCCATATACCGATATTCCTCCGTGCCTCGGAGAGCACGGTTAAGGCGTTGATCTCGGCTGCCCTTTTTAGATCTTTGGCAGGTAGTCAGTGGCCCGAAGATCTGAAAAACTATATGACCAAGGGGTATCGTGTTACCCAGTACCAACTGGGTTGTGGAGGTCAGATAGGCAGTCGCTCCTAGGCGACCCCAGCATAGTTGAAGAAGGCAGGCAGATGAGAAGATTTTAATGAGTTTTAGACCATCTGTCTACCCGAAGTCACCAGTCAAGTTTCTTCGATATTTTCCTTCAAGTTACCCGAATGGTGGATTAAGGATTTACGGCCTACTACTCCCATCCCACAGAGAGAACTGTGACACCCATAATCCCTCTGTTCCAGGTGTGGGCTGCATATGCCAGCGGAGATTGGGAAAGCCATTTATCTACAGTAGACATATTCGAAGTGGTTATAGCACATTCCAGTCGGAATTCTGAGCCTTTTTTCGACGTAAAAATGTTGTTGTAGGTCATGATTTTTTTTCCTTTAAGGCAAACAGGCTTTAGGATACCGGTCTCTCGCTTATTGAATTTCTGACATCATAAACCAAAATTGTATCGAGGAAAATACTTTCCAGTTACTCAGAAATAGGTAGTGGAAATGATTGAATAATAAGAAACTAACATAAATAATCTCGATGTTTTGTCAAGTTATAAAAAACGCGCGAAGCAGCAGCTGCTTGCTATATCATAATAAAGTTAAGTGTTTTTAATTTACGTTAGAACTTCTCATTGTCGATTAAAAATTGTTATGTCATGACTCGCACAACACGTTATATGACATCCCCATACACGTGCCTTTACTGGTGACTAACACCTAAAACATGTCCGAGCATAGGTACAATATTACACTTCACTCGTGCATACAATATTACACTTCACAAGAAACCCTTGTTCAGAATAATCAGATATTTCATACGGTAAATTGTTTATTCATATGAGCTTTGACCCTGAAAAAGCACATACTTGAACACATTTTGCAAGAAAGTAACAGTAATGTTGCAACATCTGTGCTATGACGTCATTCATATGTGTAGCACAAAAAGTTTTTGCAGAAGTGTCATTGAAATTAGGACCAAAGAGTTTTAATTCTCTGA
Organism: Cerastis rubricosa; assembly: GCA_949152445.1. Taxonomy (NCBI): domain Eukaryota; kingdom Metazoa; phylum Arthropoda; class Insecta; order Lepidoptera; family Noctuidae; genus Cerastis; species Cerastis rubricosa. The sequence goes on from OX424547.1 coordinate 12,645,697, forward strand.
GTCGATTCTTGTTCAAGGCGCGAATTTGCGTAAAATCGACCTATCACAGGAGAGATGATAGACAGTCTATGGAATTCACTGCCGGCTTCTCTGTTTCCCGAACATTTTAATCTGGATCTCTTCAAAGTTCGACTGAATCGGTTTCTTCAAGGCAAGCGTGCTCCATCCTAAGCCGTATCATCGCTTCACAATAGGCGAGTTGCGGTCAAACGTTAGCCTATTTAGTGTAAAAAACGACGCAATATACATCAATCAAAGTGATTGGTCTATTGTCGCTCGTTTCCTTTCCTCTCCTAGACCACGACCGGTCCTGCATGTAAGCTGTTTCTCGTAAAACCTAGCCCATTGCCAGAACGAATGATCTAATAGAGGGCTCCTCCTCCTAGAGAACCTCATTAACAATCAGAATCCATGGTGCCAAGACACCAGTTAGTCAATTCATCATCATCATCATTTCAGCCCAAAAAAACGTCCACTGCTGGACATAGGCCACCCCCAAGTGTCGCCACATTGACATTTTGGAGGGTTTTGCCATAATCGCCACGCTTGGCAGGCGCGTTGGCGATCGCAGTACGGTTGTTACAAAAGCACAGAGAACGCTGCTGCTCATTCTCTGGCAAGTCCCTTAGTCGCCTCTTACGACATCCACGGGAAGATATGGGATGGTGCTATTCTTTACGTCCGACACCATACAGAGCGTTAGTCAATTGAAAAGGAGTAAATCTAGGTATCGTACAGCAGAATCCATTGACCAAAACTGCATGATCTGCTTGTGTGGACATTCTGTATTACTTTTACTTTGTGACACGACAGAGTGACAAACGAACTGCGCGGGCGCTGGTCGACCAATGAGAATTGCAATTAAAAATGAATTAAATTGACAAGTGACTTTTGAAGATATTGTCCAGTCCAATGAAGATGGGACGGTTGCAGTAGAGATAATTTCGTCAGAATTATGCAATGTATGAGAAAGACGTAATTTCGTAGAATCAAAATTTTCCTACTGGGCTCGATGATAGCGAGTGTCCTCCGTGCCTCGGAAAGCAAGTTAAGCTGTTGCAAAAAAAAAATAGCACAGCCAGGAATTAACAAAATGTTAAAGGTGAATAATTGAATGTTGTACAAAAATTATATATCCGTAAAATAAAATCTTGTTAAGTCCGCAGTAATTATGCTAATTCCATGAAGAAAAAAAAAACGATTCGCGTGCAATTCTAGACGTTCAGTGAGAAAGAAAACCTTGCTTGGCTGTGTATCATGTACTTACACTCGGTAAGGTACAGTAATCGTTTTAATTCGTTCCACGGAAGTGTGAGTCAGCAAGCCTTGTCGTGCAGCAAGCACGTGGTGTTCGGAAATAAATTGAAATATAACCGATAAAATTCTCATTTCATATTCAAAGGACGCTGCCCGAAAATGGCGCGGATATCTTCAACTCAATTTAAAATAGGAATGAAACACGATCTTCTTTTTTTTTTTCGAATGTCATACTTGAGAGGTCTCGTCGTTATGGTCAATCTATTGACATAAGCCTTTCTGGTACCAAGGATGCTTTTTAAAACTGGTTGGGATCCATTTCAAGTGGCCCAAACGTGTTGGGTGTGCAAACATTTTAGCGGAACGAAGACAAAGGAGAATTTTTGTTTGGGTTGGTCGCATCCGGAATCGACGACAGTTGTACGATTGATTGTTTGGTGAATTTAATAATACAGAATTACAGAAAATCGAAAACAAGAAATTGTTGGTTTAATCGTACATTCGTGCAATATTTTTTTGGTTAACCAGGTGATGCTTTTTTATTGTAATCCAAGTTTTCCCAAGGCAAACCCAACATGGGATTTTGATTTTGCAAAATCCCATGTTACTGAGTATTTGAGGCAATGAATTGCATGAGATTAGGATAGAAGACCCTTAAAATTTTATCATAATGTTTATAATTTCGAACCCGCAATGTAGAAATTAAAGTAAAGAAAAGAAATGCAAACGTATAAGGTTATATTTTAAAACTGTATCATGTTGAATATAGATTTTCTTAATAACACGAAAACTATGCAAAAGAAAGCATTCACGTTCATGAGCATCATATACATGACTCACTTGCGGTCAAACGGATGTCGATACTAAACCACGAGAAAATCTAAACATTATCAATACACAGTTATTTGTATCTCTAGGCAATCGCCCACATGGTCTTAAATTATCATGAGATTTAGAGCAAACATTCGTTAGTTGGACAAACAATTGTCAAACAGTTTGCAATAGATAACATCAGCTTCCAGGTCTAGTAATTACATATTATATTGTTGTTACTAATGATAAATGACTAGTATTATGTGTGTTCGTTTGGTTGGTAGAAAGTACCGGAAGCCACGTATGGCCTGGAGGAAGATAAAGACAATAATCGTATTTTATGTTGTAATGTTGTCCATCATTTTAAATGTCATTGCTTTCCATAGAGTTGTCTATGCGTTGTTCAAGTTCATTAAGCTTTGTCATAATCACCTTTGTTGTTTTGTTCTAGTTCAGAGTTATCTAGTTTTATTGTTTTTAGTTATTTATGTATAATTAATGTTTTACTATCTTTTGTTTCAGGTAATTGGTTTAGCGGCTTTCTTTTATTTACCGTTACGAATGGTTATTGTAAGTTAAAATCTATCTCAGTCAAGACAGGATATGGGACAGATTAATAGCAAAATTTTCGAACTGGACATCAAAAATTTGATTATCTGTAATTTTCGCCATATCTAAGTGAGTAATAATAACAATTGCGTGAAAATAAGCAAAAGCACGAACTAAGACATGTTCTCGCGACACACAACGAGTGACCTTCGAAATCGAGCGCGGATGAGGTAACCAAGATGCAACCGACTCGTTAGGTAATCGTTATAATCGAGAAATAGCGAGCTAGACCCATTCGAGTAGCTAATCGAGAATCGAGTTCTATTAGCAACACGTTTCTTCATTTAAAAATCGAACGTGCTCTAAATATTGAGGCATTGATTGGATGCGATACGCTGTTAGTCTAAATTGAGACGAAGCAATTATGAATTTGGAACTTTTGTTGTTTTTTTTGAGCTATCTATCATTTCGTAACTTTACGCTTTTATTTCCTTAAACTTTGTTTGTTGTGAATGTTTTGTTGATTCTTAAATGACGATGACTAAATCAAGCAGCAATGAAGTCTATAAGATGTAAAAAACATACCATTCGCTTTGTTAATAAACATGTTTAGTAACTAGAGATAACTTTGTTAAGTCTAAAGACCTTGCTAGTCTTGTTCACAGGATATAAAAAACGCATTAGAGTCTTTAATACCATCTTCGTTGAAATAATGGGTAGTACTTTAATATAAATTAGTCTGTGCTTCCTTTCCATTTATTATTTTAATCCAGTCACTATTTCCTATTTTAAAATTTAACACAGATTAAACATAATGCCTAATACGAGATAACTTTTGCTTTATTGATTATTTTGTATTCATTACTTATCTTACTATTTAAAGTAAGCTGTACATTTAGCACTTTTGCGTGTTTCCCAAATGGTGTAGTGACACATTGACGCCACAAAACCCGGTAACCCAATTTTCGTGATATACAAACTTTTTGCACCTCACCAAGTTTTTGCGCCACTGACAACACTAGATAATCATCCTATTTTTCTTCTATCCGGTTTCTTACAACGATACGGATATAAAGACATTATATCAGTGAATTGTGCTTGACATGTGCATTACTTTCTCAGCATTCAAGCTATACCGTGACACAAATTTTTCGCACCACGGCGTTTCACGGAACCGTGTGAAAACTGAACTGCATCGCAATGTGAAATTAGATCAAACACTATGTCGGGCGATACTTAATCACATCTTTGTCATTGGACACAATCGCTTCCTGAATTAAAACCTCTACTTGTACTAGGTTTCTTTTGGGTGTGAATTAACATGCTTTTGTTAGTAGGGAAAAATGTGTAATTGTTGTAGAAACAATAGGATCATTTAAGTTGACATTAACTGACACATATCTGGTAAGTGGTACTTACAGTTTGTTGTTTTAAACGGTTTTTTATAAAAAAAAACCGGTTGCAGTCATGTAATCGACGAGTCACACATTCCCTACATCATAATTTGAAATTCGAACACGCGTCCATTGCAATATTCGTGGGAAAACAAAAATGGCGGACCGCGTTCGAATTCACACATGACACAATACCTTAAGTTACGTTATTTTGGATACTCATTAACATTCTGCCTAGTTCGCTAACGGCACTGTTCAATAAGTAGGCAGAGAACGTATGTAGTATGGACATTGTTACGGTGGTTTCAAAACGGTCATCGATTGTGCGATCGTAAACGTTATTTGAGAAAACGGTGCATCGTGTTCATGGTTCGCTTCACCTTACATTGCCCGAACGTTTTGTTGATGTTTAAACACAATGCTTTGTTTCAAAATGTGCCTGCACTCGAAGCAATATTTCCAAAGTTTGTTATACCATAAACTAGGTCAGGTTCTTGGTCCTCCTGAAGAACTTCAGGTCCTAAAACCAAAGGCTCTCTTCATGACAGTCCTTTGTTTAGGAGGACAAAACATAACTAGCGTTTCTTTGAGCGAAGATCATATAATTATGTAGTTGCTTCCAAAATACTTCAATGCTAGAGTTAGAATTTGAAAAGAATGTTAGCGATCCTCAAATTTGAAGATTCATAACATAAGTCGTTCCCACAACACTTCCAAACCTTACAAGTACAACAAAATGTATGTTCGATACTGAACTTCGCATGTAGGTGTTCAATGTACTACCAGGAGAGGTTGACGTCATTCCGGAAACCCAGATTCCTCGGCCAATTTATGTAGTAGGAGCGCCCGTTACAATAGAATGAACTTATAAGCGTTGTAATGAGAATATGGAGTGAATAATGACTTATTAATTATACAAAGTGTAACACAAAGGGTATACATACTTACGGGTGGGCTACAGACCATCAAACTGAACATGTTTCTCCACCGGACAAACATCGTAATAGCGAAAAAAATATCTGCTGCCCCATACAAAATTTCCATACCTATTCGACCCAAATGTATGGGGCAGCATATAATATCAATGTATAAATACACTCGGCGTCACAAAAATCGCACCTCTTTAAGAATTCCCTTCAAAGTCATTTTAACCCTATTAATCAATGGTACACACATGACTATAAGGTATCATTGGAAAGGCAATTTATTTAAATTTCAGAATAAATCAATAAATTTGGTTTTTTGTTTGCCAGGGAATAAAAAAAACACGCTAATGCAAATGATTAAAAACTTAAATTTTATTTTAACAGTGAAAATTTTAAAAAAGTCCATAAAATCAACTTAAAACCTAGTGTTACCCCCCCTAGCTCTGATGACAGCTTCCATGCGTTCTCTCATGGACCTAATTAATGTGACAACAGTCTCTTGAGGAATGTTGTCCCATTCTGCAACGACGGCATCTTGGAGGTCTTGGAGAGTGGTAGGGGCAGGATCACGTGCCCGTACTCGCCGTTTCAGTTCATCCCAAAGGTGCTCGATAGGGTTCAGGTCTGGACTTCGCGCCGGCCAGCGCATAACAGGGATCCCAACTTCTTGCAGGTAGTCTCTTACAATTAATGCGGTGTGACAGCGGGCGTTATCGTGCATTAACGTGAACCCACTGCCAACAAAACCCGCATAAGGGACAACCTGCTCCTCTAAGATCTCTGTTATGTACCGAGGAGCAGTCAGCGACCCTTGCCCGCGAGCACTTCCAGTCCGAGAAACACACACAAGGTTCGTTTTGCCGTCGATTGACATGCCGCCCCAGAACATGCACGAGCCACCCCCGTATTCCACTGTCTCTTGAATACAGGCTTGTGCGAATCGTTCCCCTTGCCTCCTGTACACTCTTCTACGCCTGTCGTTGCAGAAAAGACACACCCTCGTCTCATCCGAGAAGAGTACAGCCCTCCATTGGTCTATTGTCCAATCCACATGGTCACGGGCAAATTGCAACCGGTCTCTCCTATGCTGTGCAGTCAATTTTGGCCCTGTAGCAGCCCTGTGAGCTGCAATTTTCTTCTCCTTCATTCTTCTTCTAATCGTGGAGACGCTGACAGAAGTTCTGCGAGCTGATCGCAGTTGTTGTTGCAGCTCAACAGCATTGGAGAACCGATTACGTAAAGACGTTGAAACAATGAAGCGATCGTCTCTTTCGGATGTGCACCGTTGTCTTCCAGATCCACGTCTTCGGATATAGCCACCAGTCTCTTGGAAGCGTTGGAACACTCGTCGAACGGAAAAACGCTCAAGTTCAGTTGCCGAGCAACATCACATTGCCGCATCCCTGATTGCAGTAGTGCAATGTCTTGAGCGGCTTCATCTGCTGTGGTATCCATCTTCTGGGGTATTTTTCTTGCTGCAGCTGTTCACGTGTGTTCACTTCAAAGGTTGGATAGCGAATGACTCACATTCACATCGTCGAGCAGTCGCAACGTCCCCGACATGGGGGCGTGGCGGGCGGGATATGGGCAAGCCCTTTCCCCGCGGAGATCAGTATGTGCCCGTGACAACGGGCACCTCATTTGATTGCCATATAGGCTAAGAAAGTTGGCGAGTGCGTGTAAAAAGCGCGACTCGCCAGTGTGTGGTTGTCATTTTGTCCGGTAGGAGGCGCCAGCGGCGCTGAGCGCTGCGCGCTTAGCTACGGTGAAACTTTACCGTAGCGAGCGCCGCTATCTTCACGCCATCTCGGCGGCCTGACATCGCCAGGTGAGACCTCCGGTTGCCCGGGGGAGGCCCAGCAGATGCAGGCCAGCCAGAGGTGGCTTTGGTGGCGCACCCTACCGCTAAGGATGTTGACCCCCGTCCGTTGCGTTCTCAGAGCTAGCCGATTACGTTCCGAACTAAGGGGTCGTTATGAGTGTGTTTGAGCGGCAATGTACTTGTGTAACGCCGCTCATGTAGCGAACGAATGGCGAGCCCGCGCCGCACGTTCGTCGCGTAAGTGTAAATGCATGTTGAGTCACATGGGTGTCTGGTCGGGCGCGTCATGCCTATATTAACTTAGAACATGACGCGCTTCGAGTGAGTGTTATGCTTGTGGAGTCTAATTGGTTGGGTAAGTCGCGTGTCAATGGTTACGGCTTACCCAGGGTCAGTCCGGGAGTGACGACGGCTACGTCACATCCGCAGGCACCAGGTCGCGCAGAGGGCGACGTGGGCAGGGAGCGGGCATTCCTGCGGTTGGCGTAGTGCCGCGGACGTGCCGTGCCATCGTGAGTCGGCGGTCGCTAGCGACCCCGCGGTGTTCTACCTGGGGCGCTCGTGCGACGCCGGCTCGTCAGTCAGGATGGTAGTAAAACTGGATATCTTACCTTGAGGAGGAGGCGGAGAGGGGCGGCCTATCTCTATAGACCGCGGCAATCCAGACTAGGCACTCTACGGGCTGGGATGGTAGAGTCGCATTAACTCGGTGAGCCCGTCGAGGATGACCAGCTCCGCGTCCTGGCCCTCCTTTATGGCCCTAATCAGGTCCAGGAGTAGGCTGATGGCGCAGGCGGTGAAGTTCTCCCCCGGTATGAGATCGCGCTGTCGCGCTTGGGCGCCGGCTAGCGGCTGGGAGGTGGACGGTGCCGCTACTTGATGAGCGGCAGCCGTTTTGGAGTCTGTGGGTGGGGCGGGTTTCCCCGCCCGCTTCCCCTTCTTCTTGCCGGCGCCTGAGGTGGCGTCGGAGGAGATAGTGACAGCAGTATAGGTGGTGGCAGTCGTGGGCGGCTGAGTCGCCGCCTGCGGTGGTACAGGGCCAGGGTCCTGTCTGGGTTGCACCGCGGGAGGTTGGGGCTTTTTCCCCCTCTTCCCCCCGCGTTTTCTTTTCTTTCTCCGCCTCGAGGCGGGAGCGTCTTGGTGTAAGTTAGAGGGCCCGTTCGCTGTCGCCATCAGCGAAGTACTGGGGACCTCTTGGATGTCGGCCTGAGTTGCGGTAGTCTTAACTTCGCGGCGCTGTCGTGTGATGGCGACAGTGCCCGCTCGCTTGTTCCGGAGCTCTCTCCGGAACACTGGGCACCCACTGCTGGACGCGGGATGGTCACCTGCACAGTTCACGCAGGTGGCCTTCTCCGTCTTTGGGCGTGGACAGTCTCGGGCGGCGTGGACATCTCCGCATCGCACGCATGCGAGCGGGCGGTGGCACTGGTGCGAGCTGTGTCGAAACTGCTGGCACCGGTGGCACTGGGCGGGCCCTTGCTTGCTCCGCCAGGCATCAACGCGGACACCACGCATGCATAGAAGCTCGGTGGTGTCGTATATTGTGCGGAAGTCAATTTGCCTTTTGAGGACGGCGTGGAAGAGGCAGCCAGGTCGTCCGCCGCGCGCTTTTATGTTACGGACGTACTCTGGCTCGTAACCACGCGCCCTCAGCTCCTCAAGGATGTCTTCTGGGTCCGTGTCCGCCGGCAGCCCTCGGATAGCCACCTTGACGCTGCGCTCCGCCGGCAGCGAGTAGGAGAACCAACTTAGGCCCTCCGATCTCTCCAGGTCAGTGAGGTATCTCTGAATCACCCTGTATTCGTCCTCCGTTTCAGGCAGGAACCGAATCCCGCCCTGATAAGGACGAGCGTTAGGAGGGTGACCCAGGATGGTCCTCACGGCCTTGAAATGGAAGGCCCAGTTGGGCATCCTCTCCACCACCAGCGGAGGGTAGCGGGGCTTGTCCCTAGGCTTGGCCTTGGCGGCTGCTGCTGCGCTCGTGCCTTGCACTGAGGCTGCGGCGGCGGGTGGCGTCACATTGTGTGAGGCGTCGTGTCCGGTGGGCGGGCGGCGAACCGCCGCGGCGAACGTCGGCGACCCGACTCCGGCTCTGCCACGCGGGTTGCGCTGTGGGAGCGGGGAATCGGGGCAGACGCGCTTCGCCTCTTCGGCGGCTTCGTCGTCCGAGCTGCGTGGGCGGCGCTGGGCACGGGGCTCGAGCGATGGCTCGTGCCCAGACGCCACTGAGTTGTCCGAGGAATCGTAAGTAGGTGCACCTACCTCTACATCTTCGTCGTCCATGTCGCTGCCTTCGGTTGAGTAGCAGGGCGACATGGGTGCGGGTGAGTCCTTGGCCGCGCTGCGAGGCGGGGGCGGCGACATCAGCTCCGTAGCGGTCGGCGCTGCGGCGGCTAGGCCTGCCAGCAAGCGGCGGGGTGCGGGCGATGCTGCACGCCCGGCTCTCGGGGCGGCGGCGGCGGCGGTACGTGCGTGCGTGACGGGACGAGACACGGCAGGCACGGCCTGGTTGTCGGCGGTAACTGGGCGCGCGGGGCGCGGGTTGGCGGCGCGGGGCGCGTGCGTCGCGGTCGCCCGGTCCGCCTGCGCTGGACGCAGGGGGGGGGCGACGACGCGAGCAGCGGGCGCGCGGCTGCTGGGCCCAGGAAGGCCCGGGGGCAGGGTGGGCACATTGCGAAATGCCGGTGGACGGACCGGCACAGCAGGGATGCGCACTGAAGGCGGAGTCGTGTTGGTGGCAGGGCTGCGGCGCGGCATCGGTGACGGAGGAGAGGCTGGGAAGGTCCTCCTCCCCTCTACGTCTGCGTTGTCACTCGCGAGCGTTGGGCTCCGGATGGTCGGGAGCGGCGGCGCACGGACCCCCTTGGGGTTTGTAGGCGGCGAATAGTTTTTAGGAGGCATTTTGGGTGTGGCTAACCGCAACCGCTACGGCGCCGATGCACCGGGCAGCACGACTCACATTTGACCCGGGTCGCCCGTTTTATACCCTTGTAGGGAGGTGCAATTAGTGGCCGTTGTAATGCGTATTTTGACAACATTTTCTTTAACGTTACGCGCTAATGAGATCTGTTGTGTTTAGGAATTCTAACTGTTGTTAATTTAAATGTCGTTAAACATACTTTCAATTGATACCAATATTAATAGGGTTTAATGCATACGTTGATGGCGGGACTTGCTTGAAACTTATTTTCGGAGAGGTGCGATTTTTGTGACGCTGAGTGTATGTATATGTATCAATAGTCGATCAAGCCACTCATTTACACAGTTCGCTTATATATATTTTTTTCAACATTTACAGTATCCTACAGGATTGGCATTCTTTATGTTGTGGAGATATCATACATGTAGTTACCCGTCTAATAAAAAAGTGTTATACGTTTTGAGTGTTCGTATCGCTATTCGCTCTAGAAATCTTTTGACAGCGCGTCTCTGCTTACTGAGGTTGTCAGTATCAGGTGTCTTTTGTTTCTTGCGTTTGTCATCACGCCTTGTTGCTATTTGATGTCGGCCATCTTTTATGCTGTTTTTCTTTTGTTTATTTACTAAGTATCGAGGAGTAGAAGTTGTAATAGACAGACTGCTTGACAAGTCTCATTCCAAAGTACTATTCTGTGATTTGATTGAAAAAAGGCTAGGATCGGTTGGGATTTGGGGATGTTATTGCCGACAATGAAGTGAAAAGAAGTTTTGGGTATAAACAAATTAAATCTGTCTGTCTGTTTTTTTTTTCACTGTGTTGGTGGCAATAACATCCCCAAATTCCAGCTTGTCAACTAATATTGGTGTTTTACTAAGTGCACTTCTGGAGCCAGCCACAGGAGTGAAGGATTTGTTAAATAAGATTTGTTTGCTTTGTTTAAGATTAGTAATCTCGAAGAAATGGTTACAATGAGTAGAAAATGTTACTCTCTCAAGTTCCAAATTAAAAATAAGGTTATGGACCATCACTTCTTTATAATGTACCCAGAGCCGTTATTCATTATATTCTTTTATGAACGTTTCAATTCATCGCAACCGCTTTGTTGTAATTTGCGGACTCAAGATCAAGACTAAAGACCTTGAATTCTGCAACACTGTGTTGATGAAATATTTCGACATCGTGCTCAAATTCTTTATCGACGTTGTGATTGTTATTTATTTATGAAGTTCTTGTTTGTTTTATATTGTTGTTGTAACAGCAAAATAACCATTTTGTGTTTTTGGTACAACGCTAGTCATCAAATTCCGGGCTATTTATTTGTTGAATATATTTGGGAAAAGTACACAACACACAAGTACAAGTATTCTGGAATATACTTACAAGTATCCTGGAATGTGCAACTACACTGCTCAGTATCATAAGTACTAGTTTTTCCCAAAAGCTTTAGGAACATTTGACAATCATGCCTTTAGTACTTACTTTGAATATAGCAAAATCCAATGGATAATGTAAAAGTATACCGCAAGAGGTGAGAAAATGATGATCCTAATAGCCAACTGCTCCACTTTCTACAAAAATGATAAAGTAGGAAGAGAAACAAAAGAAAATGAAGCTAAAACACCTCTCTTTACCGCAATATAAATCGCATAAGGCGGCAAGCTAGGCAATACCTTAGCCTCATAATGTTGTCATCAGCTGGCCGTTGCGAAACCGCGGTCAGCGGTGATTCATTCTATTATGAATTTATGAATGAAGCCACAGAAAACCCACTCCTAACAAGGCTAGGTTTGTATCTCATAGTGGTTACTTCTCAGGTTATAACTGTTTACACTTGAACGCCCAGACATACAAATATAGTATGCATGGACGTTCAAGCGTTTAAGTTACGATAAATACTTGAAATCACTTTTGAAACGTCTGTACCTCTTTTATTTACCGACTTCTTAAAATGGAGGTGGTTATGTATTCGACGAGCACCTTTTATTTTTCATATAACCTTTGCGAATGCTGCAGCCTAAATGTTGTCTACTCATAAGATAGAATCTTAACACTAACTAAACTAACTACATTAAAGAGAGAAAGAGTTTTATACGTTTCATCTCAAATATCGTAAGGAAAAACGATATAGAAAAGCTGAAAAGACGTGTCGTAGTGTCAAAGATTTTATATAATTTTCTCACAGCATTTCCTATACGAAGGTGGCAGTCGAATTGATTGTATTTCGTGGTAGTCCGAACTAAAGACTTTATTCCAATGCAGATCATCATCATCATCAGCCCATAATGTTCCCACAGCTGAGACACAGGCCTCCTCTCTATGAGAGGGAGTGGGCTGTAATCCACCACGCGAGCAGTGAGGGCTGGTAGATATCACATGTCTTCGAATTTTTAATTCTCGGACGAATTAATTCTCACAATGTTTTTCTTCACCGTTTTTGAGGGCAGCGGTGATAAAATAAATTACACAAAGTAATGCGCCTGCCTGGGTCCGAACACACGGCTTACTGCTCGTAAGTCGGGGCTGCCACCACTGGGCCACCGCTGCTCTCCAATGTAGATAATGGCGAAGATTGTTTTATGAACCCATGTGCGTTTATAACTTTAGATTTGATTGCATCTAGTGAATCTTCTGTTACATTTGTGAAGTCCAGTCTTGCCTACCACGTCGCGTTTTCTCTGTTAGTCAAATGTTTGTTTTACCGACCGGGTGGGAACGTAAATTTAAGTGCACTCTATGACTTGTTCTTGGACTGTTTTCTACGAATCTTCTTGTAATTGTAACAGTTTTTATGCCTTGTTATTTGTAGGAGGTACGAGACCTGTCTCTCGAGTTTTTATTGCATGGTACCTTTATGTAGTTACGTAGGTTCAACTGTTTTTAGTGTTCCGTACCTCGAAAGGAAAAACGGAACCCTTATAAGAGCACTTTGTTGTCCGTCCGTCTATCCGTCTGTCTGCAAAGACCCTTTTTCTTAGGAACGCGTGGAGGTATCAAGTTGGAATTTATATGAAATACTCAGGTCTACTGTCCCTTAGAGCTGTGAGCTGTGTGTGAACTTCTAAGCCAACGCAATCAAAAGATACAGCCGTTTATGCCGCAAATTTTCGACACTCGCAAGGGAACCAAAACCTACAGGGTACTTCCCGTGAACTTGACGACACGGTTGGCGCAGTGGTTAAGCGATTGACTGCTGCGCTGCGTGTCGCGGGTTCGATCCCCGCACGGAACAAATATTTGTATGGCCTACAGACAGTTGTTCCGAGTCTGGCTGTTTGTGTAAGTGAGTTTAAATGATTGTAAACGCACCCACGAAACAGGAGAAATTCCTAGTGTGGGGCAACGTTTTAAAAAAAAAAGAAGCTCAGAATCTTGAAATTTGGTACGAAGCAACGTCTTAAAGCACACACAAAGGAAAAATTGCGAAAACCGTAAATTTATAGATACATCATATAATACAAATATTTTTAATAATTTTTGTACGGAACCCTCGGTGCGGAAGTCCGACTCGCACTTGGCCGGTGTTTTCTTCGTATTTCGGAACTTGCTGTGATAAAGTTACGTCTTCAGAGAAAATTGAGACTGGTTGCAATTACAAACTGCCAACACGCCTGCGTATGTAATGCTTGAAACAGTTTCCACTGCTTTTTTCATCAAGAATTTCTTTTATAACATTACATCACGCTTGTAATCACCGAAGGGTTGGGCAAAGGTTGGGCTGCGGGTTGTTCGAAAGAGCTACCGTGGCCCTGGAACACTAAGGGCTAAGAAGGAACATGGATGGGTTTTAGTCAGTCAAGTCTGACACTCCTTCCGCTCCGCACTGAGCTGGAGAAGTCATTTGATGATTACCCATCCGAAAAAAAAAGGGATTGGGCAAAGGTGTAACCTAATAATACACCCACATTTAGCCAGTTATCTCGGAGGGGGTCGTGGCTAAATAATAACAGCCGCACGGGTCGATCTTCAAGGTTAAGCCGTGCTTGCTGAGGTCAGTCCGTGGATGAGTGACCATAAATTACATACCGAGTTTCCTCCGTGCCTCGGAAAGCACGTTAAGCCGTTGGTGCCGGCTGACATTCGTAGATCTTTGACAGTCGTTACAAGTAATCAGAAGCCGAAATTCTGACATTCAGTCTTACCAGGAGATTTCTTATTACCCAGTTACTGGGTTGTGGAGGTCAGATAGGCAGTCGCTTCATGTAAAACTGACTGACTGAAACATGGCTGAATAGTAGTGTTCTAAGCACAGAGCTTTTTGACGATAGATATATAGTATACAGAAGAGACAGAGATGGTAGGAAAAAGGACGGAGGTGGTGTGTTAATCGCTGTATTAAAGAAAATTAATTCGAAACGTATGACTCACTGGGAAAGCCAATGCGAGGATCTTTGGATAACTATTGAGGTACCTTTTATGAAATCTATTCGTCGTATAGCTCTGTGCGCAGTCTATTTGCCACCCCCTGTGTTGCGTAGTACGTTGGACAACTTTTTGGACTGTTGTAATGTTATACTTGAACAGACAGACTTGCACTCCTGTATTATCGGTGATTTTAACTTAGGTAATATACAATGGAACTTGGTTTATGACTCAGTGAATAATTATACTCCTCCTGGAATTAGTAATATGCTAATAGATTTTATTCACATGCATAAATTGACACAACTTAATGGTATTATGAATGTATCTGGACGAATATTAGATCTTGTGTTAACTAATTTGTCTTCTGGTAGCGTTACTGCGGCCCTAAACTCCCTTAGCACTATTGATGTCCACCACCCCCCAATCGAAATCCTGCTTAAAACGAGTGACGAAACCCGACTTCCGTACAACCCTCAGACAATAAGAACGAATTATTATAAACTTGATTACATAAAAATTGGTGAGAAATTAAATGATTTAAACTGGGATAAATTATTTGAGGATATGGCTGATGTCAATGTAATGCTTCGTATGTTTTATGACAAGCTTCAAAATATTATACGCATGCACGAGCCTACTAAACCTACTTTTAAATCTAAAAAATATCCTCCTTGGTTTAATAAAAGCTTAATAAGAGCTTTAAAAGAAAAAGAAAAAATAAGATCTCGTTACAAAATCTATAAGAACCCTAGGGATGAAATTGAACTCAAATTATTAGGCAAACGGTGTTCCAAATTAGCTACGGCGTGTTATAATGATTACATTAAAGACATAGAAAATGACATCTCCAAAAATCCCAACCGGTTCTGGGCATACATTAAGGATAAAAAAGGTGGCTCTAGCTCTTTTCCAGCGACAATGAATAACGGTACCGTATTTACATCCGATGGTCCACAAATATGTGAAATGTTTGCATCAAATTTTTCCTCCGCGTTTAGCGATGCGAAAGCGACCCATAGTGAGCCGGAGTCCGATTTTATTCAAAATATGAGGAATAACAGTCTACCACTAACGGCGCCTGTGATTGGACGCGAAAGAATATTGAACAAGCTAAAATCATTGGATCTACGTAAAGGCGCAGGCCCAGATGGTATTCCGCCAATATTTATTTATAAGTGTGCCCGCGCCTTGGTATCCCCTTTAACACTGATCTTTAACAAATCACTTAGCTCAGGTATTTTCCCCGACTTATGGAAAAAAGTAAAAGTTATTCCAATTTATAAGAGTGATGAAAAGGACAACGTCAAAAATTATAGACCTATCTCTATACTGTCAACTTTTGCCAAGGTTTTTGAATCTCTCGTTTGTCCATACATTCAGGCACACTTAAAACTGCATTTGAGCTTTTCTCAACATGGTTTCGTGAGCTCTAGGTCTACTTGCACTAATCTAGCAACATTTACGGAAAGGCTATCGGACGCCATAGATAGCGGCAAGCAGATTGACGTGATTTACACAGACTTTAGCAAAGCTTTTGACCGCGTTCCTCACCATATACTTCTGTCAAAGTTATCTGCGTATGGAATCACTGGTACACTCTTCAATTGGCTAAAGTCTTACCTCGAAAATCGTTTGTTCTTTGTTGCGGTTAATGGTTTCCAATCTGGAACTTACAAGACCTCCTCAGGGGTTCCCCAGGGCTCACATGTTGGGCCGGTTCTATTTATTGCTTTCGTTAACGATATCCCGCACTGCCTAAGATTCTCAGAATGTTATATGTATGCAGACGACCTTAAATTCTCTAGGATAATCGAATCAGAAAAAGATGTAATATTGCTTCAGAGGGACGTAGACTCACTAGTTCAATGGTGTAACGATAATAACATGAGCTTAAATATAAAAAAGTGCTACCATGTTAAATACACCCGGAAAAAGAAATTGACTCCTAGTGTATATCATGTTGGCTCTGACGTTATCCAAGAGGTAAATCAAGTAAGGGACTTAGGAGTTGTCTTTGACAGCGCCTTGACATTTGTACCGCATGTTGAAAACGTCATCAAAAAGGCTTCTCGAATGCTGGGATTTGTAATTAGGAATGTTGCTGGATTTAAGCGCAATCGGACAAAAATTCTGTTGTACAACTGCGTCGTTCGTAGTATCTTAGAATACTGTAGTACAATTTGGAGACCTCATTACTCCACGCATATCCTTCGACTGGAGCGAATCCAGAAGAGATTCCTCTGGCATCTAGCCTATGCCAACGGAATTGCAAAAAGGATACGATCGTATGAAGGCCGACTATCCTATTTTAAAATGGTCACACTGGAGAAACGCAGAATAAGCATCGATTGCAGTTTCGTATATAAGCTACTCCGTTGCAAGATTGATTGTCCCTTATTGCTATCCAAGTTTCAGTTTCGGGCTCCTGCTAGAATTCCACGTGCTCCTATTACCCCCTTACACCCTCCACTACGTAGAACAATACTTGGTGCAAACTCTGTCGTTCCTCGACTTTGCAAATTGCTAAATAGCTGCAGCGATCTAGTTGACGTGCACTTTGACTCATACGCCAAGTTCCATAGTACAATTACGAGTAACATTTAATTATTATAATTTTTTTCTATTGTTTTGCTTTTTGTGTTAGTTAATATAAAGTACACATAATGTTTATTTAAAATTGTTAGTTTTACTTAATTAGATATTATTTTAATTCTTTAGTTCAGTGCTTGTGGCACACCTAAATTATGTTTATGGGGCATGCGGTGCTAACCTGTAATAAATTATTACACTAACCTTAGATTATGGTAGATAGTTACTTTAAATTGTTAAAGTGTAAATAATTGTTGGTTGGCCATTAAAGGAAAATAAAAAAATAAATAAAAAATAAAAAAAAAAACACTGAAAAAAAAAAAACAAAATTTCGCCAGTTATCAGTGAGGTCCAAAACTTTCCCGCTTCAACTATAAAATTAAGGATTAATATCCAAACAAAACTGGATTGAAATAAAGGGAGACTTTATTGAAAAAAATATTACTTTTTTTACTGTTTAACAAGAGAAAACTTCAGCAATTTAGTGACATGATAGTTTTGTACAATGCGACCAAGCTAAGTTTGCACCTCGCGTCGATTATGGCACACAGATGCTTAGGTGCGGTCTGCAAAACAGGATTCGCTATGACTTCAAAAAAGTAAAAAAATGTGTTAGATTTTACTTTGTATTTATTGTTTTTAACATTATATTATACAAAGGTACATTAAAATATACACAAAAAAAGGAGAGGTGCAAACTTAGCTTGGTCGAGTTGTATCTCTGATTTATCTAGTGTGTAGGATGGAAACTTTTGCATCTTACAACGAGCCCATTTTCATCAACCGGGTACAAATCCAGACTCCGTGGCTGCTACTGAAAAAATCCTGATGGAAAAACCCAATAACTTTGCTTTGCCCGACCCGGGAATCGAACCCAGGACCTCATGCTCAGCAGTCGCGCTTGCGACCACTCGACCAAATAAGCAGTCAGTTTCTTTTACTTTAATTTAAATATTTAATTAATAAGATAATTGGTATCTTCATCTTTCTGAGATCTAACGTTAGGTATCAGATGGCCTACCATGAGGTCTTACAACATTATTGTTTCACTCCTTTTCCAGTGTGGGAAAGAGATGGCGCTAGACTTCCTGTATAGCTCCGTCTCTTTCCTACACTGGAATAAGAGTAAAACAATACTGCTTTAAGACGTCATGGTAGGCCAGCAGATCAGCTAATACTCTCAGCAACAGCTATATACATACTTATCAGCGTTTCTTCAAAATGTTGAATATTTCGCAACACATCCAAATGGAAAATTCGTCGGTTATTATAACAAGACACTAACTGAATATAAATGTGAATGAATTTTAAACGCGTGACGCCATTGTTACGTGTTGATATTTGGGCAATAAAATGCTAATATCTGAGTTAAGGAAGACCAAAGGAATGATGGATGGACTGTGTGAATGATGATATGGCAAGAAAGGAGGTGTCTGATGAGATGACGAGTAATAAATAAGTATGGAAGAAGAAGACATGCTGCGCGGACCCCAAAAGAATTGGGATATGACAGGAGAATGATGAAAATGCTAAAATTTCGATACCTCTGTAAATATTCCAGTTAGCTGGCTGGCATATTTGGTAGGGTTTCTGCGGTTTCGAAGCAGTGAATCAGTGAAAAAATAAGGAATACTAGGAGAATGGATTTTGGAGAAAATGAAACTACGGCCATCCAAAGTCAGTGGCTTTGGTTGGCCGTTATCCAAACTTGACCAATCAATGTCCCCTTGAAAATACAAAATGCTCTGCTCTTCTGCTAGCAGCGGTGCAGTCTCAGCAATAGTTTGATTATTTTTTTGTTTCTTTATCAGTCTCACAATTTTTTTCATGCCATGTAAATTTATCGGAAATGGAATCCTATTTGAAAAAACAATAAAACAGCATCATTTTTGATCAATTTCGATCAATGAGAAAAACTTTGCATACATATTGTGGAGTAGCTAACTAAAATCAAATTTGTAAATCACGTCTCACTCACAGTGCACAATACCTCACAGTAATAAAACAATTGACTGTGAATAATCAATACCCATCGATTGTTATGGGAATTTCAATATACGAATCACACCTTCACGGTAAGTTTAGGTAACATACACTATTACATATCCTCCAATTTATCTTGAACGTTGCATGGTGGCGCCACTTACTTCAAAGACTAGCAATATAATCTGTAAAATGCCGTATTTATACAGGATGTAAAAGACATCGACGCGTAGAGGACCAAATGATTTAAAAAAAAGTAACCATGGAGTTTCTTGCCAGTTCTTCTCCATAGGAAACGACCAACCTTAACCGAGCACCTTTTTGTCGACGTTTTATAAGTGCCTATGTAGGCCTAGGTATGTAAAATAAAAATATATTGATTTGATTTCATTTCAGAAGCCCAGAATTTCAGTATGATTGTAGAGCTAGACAGTTTAATTATTTTTGTCGGTTATTAAAAAAATAACAATCCACTCTTTCATAATTTTTTACCTTGTAGGCTTTGCACTTTTCATTTCTTAGGTTTTTTTAGTAACCCACTACTAAAAGGTTTTGCGCTGCCTGGTCCTTAATTATACTATGAGGTTACCGATTGCTAGTGATGTCTCCACTCTGTATAATTTTAGTTCTCTGTTTCACCATATGCCAAGCATCCAAAATAATAAACTGGTCACTGTGTTCTTACGCAACGTATCGTTTTCAGTGTAATAACAGTATTGTTTGAATATGACACGAATTTTATGAAGGTACAAAGCTGTTGTGTAATTCTTTTGAATTTATTCAAATGACTGTTTAATTACGTCGTCTTGTTCAAAGAAAGGAGTGATTGGCAGACCTTGAAGTTACCTTTTTGGTTGGACATATTTATCGGATAATCTTTCAATGTGATTGGTGTGGCGAATCCTTTGTTAAAGACTTATTTTATAATATTAAAGGAGGAAATATTGCTGAGGAAATTTAGGCCATGTATCTGTTCCAAACAGGACATAAACCTAGTAATAAGTGGCTTTTGTAGAGGAATGTTGTCGGAAATACGACTAAAAGAAAGGATTCAAGCGGTGGCCTATCGACAGAACGAAGGCTCCGCGTCCCCTTAAATTAAAGTAAAACATAATAATAACTCTAAGCACACAACAAATGGAACACGTGATCAGTTTGAGTAATTAAGTTAGCTGACACACATCTGGAAGGCCCACCGGCCACAGAGACATTTTAAAATACCAAAAGTAGTCAAATAAATGTTATTTTATTCTTTATTCTTGTCGGAAATGCGGAATATTATTAAGATGTAAGGCTTTATTTGCCTTTTAAAACAAGAGCTTACGTTCTTATCCTACAACTTCAGTTTGTTGCTTTTAAAAACCCGCCTCAATGTCTTATCTCCTTAGATCTTGCATCTTCCTGCCCTTTTCTCATGTTACTTGTTTTCGGCGCAACACGTTTGATCAAATAATTTTATCATTTATTCCCTTTTCTTTCATATTATTCCTCTCACAATCTATACATTTTCTATTTCATCATCTCTCCTTCCCATCCATCATCGTTGCATAACCTAATTATCATCATCACCATCATTCTCGGGTTGGGGCTGTATATCTTCTTCTTCCATACTTCTCTTAATCGTCATCTCATCTGACACCTCCTTTCTAGCCATATCATCCTTCACACAGTCCATCCGTCGTTTCTTTGTTCTTGCTCTACTGTCATACCCATCCACATTCATACGCAAAACTTTACGCATATCTTAATAAGAATCAACAAAGGAAGGTCGACAGTTCACTGAATTCTTTATTAACATTTTAGCAGTTGTTAGCACTTCTGTTTGCCAGCGTTATCACCACTTTCCGGGTATTTCATCACCATCAGATTACCATAAAAAACCGATTGTAACGCCAACACCATAGCGACTTCATTTACGATTCGACGGCTGTCGTGGCGTGTTGGTCTGTTGTCACGCGAATCCTTGCCGAATTGTACGTGACTCAGGGCTTCTAGGAATCTTGCTTTTAGACTATGCTAATAGGAATTTGCAGACGTATTTTTGCTTTAACTATCGCTGTAAATTATAGGGGTCCTAATGATGGAGTTAACAAGACAAAGGAATGCTTTAATAAAGCTTTTGGGGAGTGAAATAGTACTAGAAGAAAAGTTTTTTTTTTTTTATAAAATTGGGAACAAATTGCATCCTTTCTTGGTCTTATTCTTAGCGTGTCGATGACAATTCAAATTGAGTCAGCCCAAAATTTGGCAACGTGTATAGCACTTTCAGTAGCGTCCATCAGCTCCTGTGATGTGCAAACAACAGGACAGGCCGACACGACATCAAGTGTCTCACCGTGAAACTGTTCATAGAACAAGTGGGAAAAGAGTGTCCCAATAGTTCTACTATTTTGTTACACCTAATATCGTAGAACTAGTGAGAAATAAAAATCCCATTAGTTCTACCGTAGAACTGTTCAGTAGAACTAGTGGGAACAAACGATCTTTTGTGGGGCAACACCATATTTACACTCCAGGGCAGAGTCATCTTTTAATCTCCACCTGTCTTGCTTATACTCTAATAACACACAACAGCAACTCTAGTCTAGAAAAGCTTTACAAAGACTCATATCTAGTTATTTTAGTAAGGTTAATTCTACCTGCCTCTCTCTAATCTATCTAAGCCTGATTAACACGTGCTTCATAATTATAATTAATCTTCTCACAACGCTGTCTTATGGGTTGATGTTATCCCAACATCTTAAAAGATAAGCCGATGTTTAGTTTTCAACGTATTTCTTCCTTCATTGTCTAAGAGCTTGTCGCAGGATTATCCCACGAAAATAATTGACTATCGTAGTAAAATAACTTTAATCAGATAGTCAGTAGCCCCAAAGTCTGACAACCAGGGGTGCCCAGTGGAAGCCCAGTTAAATGGTATGTGGAGGTCAGATAGGCAGTTGCTCCATGTAAAATACTGGTATTCAGCAGCATCCAGATAGACTGGAAGCCGACCCCAAAATAGTTTGGAAAAGACTAGGTAGATTGATGATGATGTAGTATAAACTTTAATGAGCAGAAATCATATCTACTTCGGTTGGTCAGTCACCAGAATGCTTCTGAATATAATGGATACTATTTCGCAGCGCAAACATATTTATTTCTTGCCAGTCTTTACTCAGTTTTGCCCCGTTAAAGTTAAGCAGTAGCTGTGGCCTGATTACTAATGACGAATAAATTAAGAAACTTAACTTAGGTATTTTGACGAGACGCGCGCTTTAACAAAAACGTGAATAGAATTGAAAAGTTGGGCTTACAGAAATAGAAAGAAATATATAGCGAAATATATATATAGAAGAAGTCGTGTGCTACTTGGCTGAAATAATTAATCAGTACGTGGTTAGCAAGATATAATAGAAATTACAAAATTATGCATGCGTTGATGCACTGTATGACTGAATTAATGAAACATAGAACTTTATGTACAATAGAGGAATTTAGTTTATTTCTAGAGACACCGTGTGTTATGCATACAAATTAAATGTAAATACCGAGAGAGCTGAGAAAATGTTTGATAAATATGCATTTGACATAGTATGTGCATCATTTGAATAAAATAATTAAACTATTATAGTACAAACATTGCATTGCTTTCAAATGACTAATATTTGCTCATAAAATAATAAAAAACCGGCTAAGTGCGAGTCGGACTCGCACACGAAGGGTTCCTTACCATTTATAAAAACGAAAAATAAAAATCATTTTTTGTATGGCAGCCCCCCATAATTTTTTTTTTTTTGTTTTTATTATTTGTTGTTATAGCGTCAACAGAAATACATAATCTGTAGAAATTTCAACTGGCTAACTATCACGGTTCATGAGATACAGCCTGGTGACAGACGGACGGACGGACGGACGGACGGACAGCGAAGTCTCAGTAATAGGGTCCTGTTTGACCCTTTGGGTACGGAAAAAATTGTAAATGAACCCTCAAAATGAATATCTGCCTGCTAACTTTTCTGTTGTGTTGACTTTACCCAAAAAACGAGTGAATATATAAAACCTTGCGTGTTATTCCGTTCTTGCAGAGCTAATCGTAGTAAAACTGTATCCATATTTCATAATTTCCTGGTAAGACGAGGGTGGCGCCCCCTTCGTGTTTGGACAGGGTATTTTGTGAAGGGCTTTCCATTACTTTTGGGGAGAAATGGAAAATAAATTTGTTAGTTAGAAAACTTTTTTTGCTCCTTCATTATTATGGCTAGATGCTAGTAAAGGAGGAATCATTTTTTAGTTTATTTTTGTTGTAGATGCTTCGAGTCTTGCTGTGCTTTAAGAGTGGGTCGACTTGATTTTCTTCCAGAGTCCTTCAGTGCTATAGGCTGGGTATACGCTAGGCGCCAGGCCGAAGTCGTGTTCGGTTCGTCTAACTCAGACTTAACTCAGGTTTTGCCGATGAAACTCTATTGTCCAAAAGCCGTCATTCATTATTCATCATTCATTATTATTACATATCTTGCGTACTTAATGACCACCTCAAACAAAAATTAATTAAACATTGTTTCTTTAACATTGTGTTTGAACAAACCAATTGTTCAAACACAATGTTAGATGCGGCTTTTGTAAAGCATTAAGATGCATTTCAAACCCATCAAACTTACTTGACAGAAAAAATATCTTGTGTTTCTTATCTCTTCCTCACACGGTTTAAAATCGTGTGAAGGTACTGTATCTAATAGTAAAAAATTATAATAGATGTTGTCTTCAGGTATGCGTGACCCTTCAATTGAATGCTGATAGATAAATATTGTGCTTACACTTTCGCTCTCTGTGTTGACGTTTACCTGTACCGACGACGAAAAGAAAAGTGTCTTCTCATGTTTTGGGACCGAACAATACTGTTGGTTCTTATATACAGGATGAAATTTTCAAGTGGGCATGGATTGCCAAATGCGAAACTATAAGGTAGGTATAGTGTAAAACACTCAAAAGGAGTCACGAGCCCGATTTTGATGAAAATTAATAGAGTATCTCTGTATGGTGTCGGACGTAAAGAATAGCACCATCCCATATCTTCCCGTGGGTGTCGCAGAGGCGACTAAGGGACTTGACAGAGAACGGGCAGAAGCGTTCTCTGTGCTTTTGTAACAACCGTACTGCGATCGCCAACCCGCCTGCCAAGCGTGGCGATTATGGCAAAATCCCCCCTATGTCAATGTGGCGTTGGGGGAGGACTATGTCCAGAAGTAGACGTCTTTCGGCTGAAATGATGATGAAAAATACTGCATTCTTGAATTTGTGAATAATCGATGTTCCTAGTCAGGAAACGAACTTGTTGATATTGAAACAAAAAACACATTATGTTGCTAATCTGGATCTAATTCTGGGAAAACAAATTGCAAGTGGAAAGACTTCCAATTTGGCCAAAATCAAGAGAAGGTAATCTTTAGAAAGTCACCTGTCCTCCACCATACATCAGACCACCGTTTACTATCAGGTTAGATTTGTGGTCTGACGCCTCACTAAGAAAAAATGGACGGTTACTGCCCAAGTATTCATCGTTACTGTCACTTTTAATTTGCGATTCACTCAATCATAAACCCCGGATGTTTCACAAAAGAAAGTTCAAATAAAAAATAAATAAATTGATGATGTAGGTTGTACTGCTATAGTTGGTGAAGAGAACTTCTTTCTTCAGATGTTCATTACTTTAAATTGGACAATCTTATGTAACGGTCGTTTAGATAAATTGTTTACGATGATCTTTACTATGTTTTGAATGGCTTGAATGAATGTTTACATAACTTTTGATCGGTTACCTCTGACTGTGATGCTCCCGGTGTTTTGAGCGATCAATTAAATACCTTTCAAATGCTTTCAATGTTTCTTGTATTTTTATGATCGTAACTACAACAATTACCCATTAAACTACGATAATCCATGTATCCATTAAAATAAAGGCAAGATTTTCCATGAGCCTAGCCTTTTCCCAACTATGTTGGTCGGTTTTCATTCTAACCGGATGCAGCTGAGTACCAGTATTTTACATGAAGCGACTGCACAACCCAGGAACTGGGTAATCCGATACCCCTTGGTAAGACTGGTATTTACATGGAGTGACTGTCTATCTTACACAACCACTAACGGTAGGTACTACGATACCCCTTGGTAAGACTGGTTGTTAGACTTTCGGACCACTGATGATGATGATGATGGGACCAACAGCTTAACGTGCTTTCCGAGGCACGGCGGTAACTAGGTATGTAATAGGCGGTCACCCATCCACAGACCAACCTAGGCAAACACAGCTTAACCTAAAGATCGACCCGAGCGTCTGTTTTTATTTAGCCACGAGCTCCTTTTATGAGCTATGCTAAGCTATAATAATATAATCGGTCACCAAAATCAATACATTTATCAAAAACTTAAGGGCAACGCGTAGTTACCTGCAAATAGAGTGCAAAACAGAAGTTAATTAAACCTCATTGTACTTTAACCCGAGAAATAACAGTTATTACCATGTACTCTACAAATCTAGGTTAAAATCAGCAAGCAGTTAGCAATTAATCAAACAACGCCCACTGATTGGCTTCTTAATGTCGTGTCCTATTAAGTTCGGGGTTTAAATCGCCTACGACACGCCAAACGAAGTGCTTTAGTGGGCCAAAATATTATATGTGTTAGCCAGGTTTTGGGACACCATTATGTTTGTAATTTGGTGAGAATTGGCAGCAATATTTTAGAATAAGTAAGTCTTTGCAATTATGTTCTTTATCTGAAATTAATTATTAATTGTATGGATTGTGTGAAGGATAATATGCCAACAAAGGAGGAGATGTCTGGTGAGATGACGAGTAATAGAGAAGTATGGAAGAAGAAAACATGCTGAACCGACCTCAAATGAATTGGGATATGGGCAAGAGAATGACGATGTTCTTATAGCTGAAGTTGCTTATATTAAAAATGTATAGATAAATGCCAGATGACAATACGGGTTGCAGACCAAAAGTTAAGCTAAGTTAGTTTAATTTAGCTCGCATAGCTGACGCAGTTTTTCATACTTATGTGCAAACCAAACTATGCAAACTAAGCTATGTGAGATGTGAGCTAACTAAAATATGCGCTGCTAAGTTAGTTGTGTAGGTACGCGAGCTAAGCTAAGCCCCTCCCGCTTACCCTGCACCCCTTCGAACTTCCTTTGCAATGCTGTCCAGTGTCTCGTATCGTTGGCGCCAAGCTTTCGCTTAGTTTTTGGTGTGCACTGCACATATTTTTAGTTTATTTTACCTTGGCAGCTTAACTAAGCTGGCTTAGTATAGCTTCGGAATAGCTTAGTTGTCGATCTGCAACTCGCTTAGCTGGTCAAACAATGCTAGACCTTGCCGCGACTATGAAAAGTCGACGATCGTACGAGCTTACCCAGAAGAAGCCTGTTCACTCTGACTTTGAAGAGATTAGGTAAGCGTTCGGAAACACAGTTCCACTCCTTTGCTGTGCGCATTAAGAAACACGTTGGAAAACGCTTAGTGCGTATTGGTGTGAGAGCAACAAGGTAGGGATGGTAACTTGCAGTGCGTCTTGATATATAGATGATGATAGATGTCCGATGGTAGAAGGGGCCGGAAAAGACTATGTAAACCGTTCAAACTTTACCACAGGTCATATTTTAAAGAGCAAGGAATATCAACAACAGGGTGTTTTATGGACTTTTAGTCTGTGATCTACATATGGTATGTACCATCTACTAAGACGTTTGGCTAATTACCTATGGTAAAATGACTGACCAAGCTATGTACTGACGGCGATACAGCAATCTATACATTTCCAGTATAACATGACCTCGCTTTGCCAATACAATGAGAGATCTGCAAAAACTAGTTTTGTATAGCTTGAATGGTCGCCATGCGTACCTATACATACTAACTTTCCGCAAAATGAATTTTTTAACCATCTAGTCTTCTTTACAAGACAATGAGATAATTTACCAAAGCCATGTAAATTACCGCTCATGCAATAAATATTTATTTGTCTTTCTGCTAGCCCCTAGGGGTCAAAGGGACATCATATAAGTGTTTCGTAACTATTTATGGCTTTTAATATGACGACGTGTGGGAGGTCTAGGGAAATCGATGAAGAAATGCTTGTAGAAAGCTTTTTAAGAATGGATGTTGTGAAATTGTTTTTAAGATGGATATCTAAGTTTGTTTGGATTTATCAAAATATGTTTGCTATTGTGTGGTGTAATGCAATTTTAAATTTCAGCCTGACAAATGCAAAATGGATCTACGTGATCGAAGTACGTTATGGAATCAGGCGGTACTTTGCGGAAATCCATGAAAATAACTCTCTCTATATGGCTCTGTATGGTGTCGGACGTAAAGAATAGCACCATCCCATATCTTCCCGTGGGTGTCGTAAGAGGCGACTAAGGGGTTTGCCAGAGAATGGGCAGCAGCGTTCTCTGTACTTTTGTAACAACCAAACTGCGATCGCCAACCCGCCTGCCAAGCGTGGCGATTATGGCAAAACCCCCCAAAATGTCAATATGGCGACTCTTGGGGGAGGCCTATGTCCAACAGTGGACGTCTTTTGGGCTGAAATGATGATGACAATAAAATGTTCTGTGAAGTCCAATTCTTGTAAATGTTTTATTTTCAACAGATCTTTATAGAACCTCTCCTCTGCTAAGATATGACACGTATTTTCTTTAAGATTTAAATATGTGGCCACCTTATGTGCGACTGGGATTTATTTAGCCAATTGCATCGATGCTGCTGCTGTTGATAATCCTATCCTATTGGACTAAGTTTTATAATTTACATACTTACTGAAAGTCGACCTCTCTTACCTCTTTGATCCCTTTAAAAATATTTCTCTCTAATCGAGATTCTACGTTTGATGGTACGATGATGGAATCTCCATACAAGGGAACAATTATGTTTTGTAAGACAAAATTCTTTATTTCCGTGTCAAACGCTTAAACGATTAGATGACTAACATTACAACTGTTATATAACTCTTATTCGAATAGATCACTCGAGCACCGTATAGAGCCATAACAATACCGTTACCATGGCAACCTGATATCGTAATAGTAATTAAAGTTAGAATTTTACTATGAACACACTACCAATCGAAAATATACCTTAGCAAATACTTATAATTAACATATTAATGATCCAATAACAAGTCATTTAGTAACCCATTGAAATGGGATTAACCATTAAATTGGTTCTTTATATCGTTAATTGATGTTTGTATGTAATTAAGCGTTTGTACCTACGGGGGTACAATTAGTTGGTGATCAGTCGCTGTACGATGTATGAAGACAAATGGGGGCTTTCTATTACTGGGTAGTTACTAGTTCGTTAGTATGCGGATGTATGGGCTTTGTTTTGTACGCGTGGGTAGACAATTGGTTTGGTGACTGTTTTATTAGAAGTTAATAACTTATTTTGAAGTGACGCGTGTATAAGGGATGTTAGTCATGCATACTGTGTTTACTGAGATATAAATATTAGTTTGTTATTTTTTTTTTTGTACGCATAATGAGTCATAATTTCTCGGCAAATACCAATTTTTTTGTAAGTATTGATTGTTGGCAAGAAGCTTTATTTGTCAGGTTAAAACTCTATTTTGTAATTATTTTCTATTGCTAAGTATTTACTTACGTAAACCAAAATTTAAAGAACTAGCTAATGCAATAGTTAAGTACCTATTGTCGTTTCTTATTCAAGCTGAATGAAACTGTGACGAGTTTGAAGCGTTCAAGCCTACGCGAAATTTCCAAAAACAATGAATGAATATATTACACATTGGTCAAAATTATTTCCATAACGTAGCATAACTTTTACGCTTATGTAACATCCGTTGTTTTAACCCACATTTTTGACAATAAAACGTAACCTATATGCAAATAAGTTGTACACTTCAACCAACTTATTTGTGCATGCGAGAAAACACAGAACTAAAGTAAATGTACCAAGTTACACATATCGATGCATTTTTCTAGACAAACAACGCTACATTGAACCGCAAACTTAAAGTGGTGATACTGTAAGGCTTTGGTCATCGATTGTACTGTAAATGGTCATAATAGGTAACAACTATGGTAGGCTATGGTTTGTGAAAGTCACTTTGACTTAATGATTTTCGACTGATTGTTTTCGTAACTACTCGTACTAACTAGATTGATTGGTAATGTTCTTATTAGCCTGGCTGTTGTTGTTAAAGTGATTTTATAAAATAATAAGCAGACAAACATTAACTTTTTTTCACAACTCAACATTTAACTCATAACAAAAATAACTTCTAACTTAAACACAAACTTTTCTTGCACAATAATCTTACAAAGAAACTCTTACTGGAAATAAATGCTTCATCATCATCATCATTTCAGCCCAAAAAACGTCCACTGCTGGACATAGGCCTCCCCCAAATGTCGCCACATTGACATTTTGAGGGGTTTTGCCATAATCGCCACGCTTGGCAGGCGGGTTGGTGATCGCAGCGGTTGTTACAAAAAGCACAGAGAACGCTGCTGCCCATTCTCTGGCAAGTCCCTTAGTCGCCTCTTACGACACCCACGGGAAGATATGGTATGGTGCTATTCTTTACGTCCGACACCATACAGAGCAATAAATGCTTACTTACTTTAAAATACTATTTCTGTTTTTCATACAATTGTTTTCCTAATACTTTTAGTAAATAGGTCTCCAAGATAGGATAGAGAAGGAACTGCTAATATAGAAGTCTTACACATTCTGTGTCTCTCCTCATCATCATCATCATTTCAGCCCAAAAGACGTCCACTGCTGGACATAGGCCTCCCCCAGGTGTCGTCACATTGACATTTTGGGGGGTTTTGCCATAATCGCCACGCTTGGCAGGCGGGTTGGCGATCGCAGTACGGTTGTTAAAAAAAAAAACAGAGAACGCTGCTGCATATTCTCTGGCAAGTCCCTTAGTCGCCTCTTACGACACCCACGAGAAGATTATGGTATGGTGCTATTCTTTACGTCCGACACCATACAGAACATCTATCCTATCAATTAGAAAATGATATTTTATGATTATGTGCTTTTGCCTTGTCTTACTTACGTTATCCTCATATACAATTTGTTTACTAATTCACATACGTTCTTTCTGGCGCGTCCATTAAAACAAAATAACTGTGATTAAAATGCACACTGACATTATATCATGACTGTCATGGTCATAACTCATAATGATCATGATCTCTAACTAATCTTTGCATTCCAATGAACAAGGGGAAATAGGGACCATCCATTAATCACGTGAGGCTTGAAAAGGGGAGGGGGTAGCAAAAATCACGAAATATCACAAGGGGTTGGGGGGTGTAGTAATAATAATATAATAATAATAAATGCTCTAAAAATATAATATAAATGCTCTAAATAATAATAATGGCTCTGTATGGTGTCGGACGTAAAGAATAGAACCATCCCATATCTTCCTGTGGGTGTCGTAAGAGGCGACTAAGGGACTTGCCAGAGAATAGGCAGCAGCGTTCTCTGTGCTTTTGTAACAACCGTACTGCGATCGCCAACCCGCCTGCCAAGCGTGGCGATTATGGCAAAACCCCCCAAAATGTCGTGTGTGGCGACACTTGGTGAAGGCCTATGTCCAGCAGTGGACGTGTTTTGGGCTGAAATGATGATGATGATGAATAATAATAATCTTTATTTATCCAAAAACATACAGAGTTTGAAAAACAGCTTAATATTAGGTTTAGAAGATACATTTATAGTTTATGTTGCAAATTCTGTACAAAAATAATACTCTACCTCTTAAGCTAGGGTATACCTGTATTATAAGAGGTAGTTTACGGTCAAAAATCAACAAATACTTATATCACAAATTGACTGTGTCATTCTACTGTATGGTATACAAGAGTAGAATTGTATTTTGTGTGTGTGAGTGGTGTGTGTGTAGGTGTGAGTGTATGTGTGTGTGAGTGTAGGTGAGTGTATGTGTGGGTGTGGGTGTTTGTGTGTGTGTGTGACTGTATTATACAAGGAAGGTAAGTAAAGACTCCGTGTAAGAGTAATCCTTAAGGAGCAGCCACTCTGTTACTTTAGATTTTAGTGCATGTGAGTTTAGATTTATAATGTTGAGATGTTTGTTAATGTTTTTATAGATATGAGTACTTAGTATATAATATTGAGTAAGATATCACGTGTATTTATTTTTTCGCCATTCGCGCGATTTCTGAAGCTAAAAGCGGCGTATAGTGTGACCTTGACTCGCCGTTGCCAGGCAACGAACGAAGTACCTGTATTTTAAGATAATATTAACATTCTTTGTAGGTTCATAAAAAATACACGTGATTTTGGGTGGGGGCGCGGTTAGTCTTAAACCTCACCACATATCACCAAGGGGGAGGGGGATGGTGGTTAAAAATGCTAAAAAAAACATCACGTGATTAATGGACGGTTTGTCGTGGTACGGGCTTGTGATGAGGAGGAAAGGTTTGTGTATGAATGGGGATGGGTATAAGAGTCTCAGGCCAGACTCTCTATGACCTCTCTCCGTAGAGTTTTGGAATTTTTCGGCCTTATAGCAAGAAAAGATGGCATTAACCTCAAACAACTGATGGTTACCGGCAAGGTTGATAGTAAACGATTAAAAGGTCGCAGCCCTTTGCGATGGTGCGACCAGATAAGCTCTGCTCTTGACACGAAATTCCATGATGCGCTTCACCTGGCAAAGAATAGACGCAGATGGCGAAACATCAAAATCAAAATATTTTATTTTACATAGGCCTACATGGGCATTTATAAAACTTCGACAGAAGAGGCACGGTTCGGGTTGGTCCTTTCCTATGGAGAAGAACCGGCAAGAAACTCCATGGTTACTCTTTTAAAATCATTTGGTTCTACAATATTTGGATGTTACAGCGTTAGTACCTAAGTATGAGAGGACATCGTTATGAAAGAGATGTTTTGCAAGGGTGGATCACAACCCTCAGTAATGAGAAGCACGACTTGAGGAGGAGGAAGGATAAAAGTAGAGGAAGACCAAAAAAACGATGGATATGTAAAGGATTATATGGTATGAAAGGAGGTGACTGATGAGATGACGAGTAATAGAGAAGTATGGAAAGAGAAGACATACTGCACCGACCTTAAATAAATTGCGATAAAAGCAGGAGAATGATATGTATGTATATTGGACACTGTAAAGGCGTTCAGTTTCGCAATGACAAAGTTTTTTGTTCCGGATTTAATTACGCAATGTTTTTATTGGTAAAGTTATTTTTACTGCTGTAAACTCAATTAACAAATTGTAATGGCTTATTAGTTGATTTTTGTGTAGTACCGGTATCAGAGTTCTTGCGTAACGTGAGATTTTGAGAAAGGCATACGAAGTTATGTACGACTAAAGGCAAATATATTATTGCAAAAATAGTTTAAAAAAATAATTTTACCAAACAAAATTATAAAAAAATATTTCATAATCATATTTTTTTATTAAATTTTTGGTGAATGAAATTAATTTTATAACATGTCTAAATTATTAGTAGCTTAGTGACTAGGAAGTTCTATGCTTAAGTGCTAATCCTGATTACCGTAGCCCGATTAGTATGCGAGGGCACGATGTCAATTCGATCTTATAAGTTGCTAATTTGCATTAATTACACAGTGTCTTGATTAACAAATAGCTAATCCTAACATAAAATACGTATGTATAATATCGATCTTTGAATAGCCTAAATTGAATTTTAGTTAATGACAAATTTAGTAACTCAAACGAATTTGTCATCTACGTATCGATTACAAAATTCATCAACACTTCACTCATTTTCACTCAACTGTAACAACGAAGTTGCAAGGAGAAAAAAATAGTTCCAAATCCATTTCTTTTTCAAAAATCCAACTATAATAACGTGTAGCAACTCCAATTTCAAAATTTTAGTCTCGGTGCGCTCAGATTAGAAGCAGAGCGAGTCATTGCATTCCTTTCTATGAGGAATATTGTTTTTTCTCACTTTTTTGGGCCATTGCCGGCCAGGATTCGTCTTGGTGTACAAGTGTTTCTGAAGGTGCGTTGATTGCGCTATCGATACAGGATGTTTCTAGCTGGCCAGTATTAAGTTTCTGTTCACCTATAACCTTTGTGGAGAGGAATTTATCAATTAAGATTGGAGGATAGCATTTTAATTTTTCATTATATTATTGGATACGCTTGAAGGGTGAAATTACACGATTTATGTACCTATGTATCGCAAGCTCAACTGCTGAGAAGACTTAAACCCAGTTTTAGACAAAAGCAAGATAGTTTATTAATCCACCAATCAGCACAGACCTAGCGTGGTGGACAACATGATGATGATATAGGCTGCTTATGCCAAGAGTAGTTTTTACCTTAGTTTTCAATTCAGCAATAGTCTTGTAACATTAACATTTAACAGCTCAGCAAAATCCGTTCTAAAAGTCAATCACTTTAATTCATATAGCCCATAAACCTAATCTTAACTAGTAGTTAGTAAATTGTTATAATAAAGTTTCCCATTAAAGCCATAAATTATCAATTAGACATTCTGACCGTAATGTTGGTCCTGGACTTATCTAGATGAGCATCTTAATCGATTTGCCGTATTCGTCGGACACTTGGCTTGGAAGAAAGTTTAGATAGGTAGTAAAGATGTTTTGTTCCGCACGAGGGGTTTTATGCTTACCTAGATGATTCTCTAATGCTGTTATGCTTTTGAAGGGGAATAATCGAAGGCCAGAATAACCTTTTTCTGGAGCCCTGACACAGTCAGAAAGCGTCGCGCAGACCTCGTAGAAGATGGCGGGACGAGATGACAAGACCAGCGACCAGTGCTCCACATTGGCCCTGGATCGAAACAACTGGAAGCCATGGGGCCTTTGCCCAGCAGTGAGATGACGCAGATTAACAGTATAAGTAATCGAAGGCGTTCCCAATTTAAAAGACATAAAAGGCTGGGTAGATGATGAATCGAGATAATGCATAAAGAGAAGCTGTTCCAAAACACTGCTGCATATTTTTAAGTCGCGTTAAGTCGTTTTTGTGTCGTTTGTATACGGCTTATTAGACTGGTTAGCTTCTGTCGACTTCCAAATACTTGATTGGTAATTTAACAAAAGCCCAGCAAATCCGCTGCTGACAACTAGAATGCAATAAGTTAAATAAAGTTACTAGTGCCTAATAAGCCCAGCAAGTTCTTGAAACAGACTTCCCTGAACTTACCCAAGTTTATCCTAACTCCTAGAAGAGTTTGCACCACCAGCTAAATGAAATAATCATCCGCAAATTTTTCACATTCCAAAACCCAGCGGCAAAGCAAACACCTTAACCTTTATCTACCCAACTTTTATCAGAATGCCCAAACTAGGACCTCCTGTATAAGGCCCTACATCCTGGCAACTCCTTTGATCTGTTAGATAATTACACCATTGTGATACGATCCGATGCGCCGGAGTTAGGTTCGTTCGAGGAGTCCCTATTATCGGGCGGGAAGGAGGAGAACATTCTCGATTATATCTGGTGTTTTATGATGGTTCAACACGAAGGAGGTTCTTGTCGGTAGTTTTACGTTGACGTTGCTTTGTCTTTGTTGGGAATTGATAGTTTTTTTTTGGTTTCACGCTCATGTTACGTTATTTATAAGGTCAGAGTTGTGGATCCATTCACACTGGTACAGTTTTATAAAGCATGGGTTCATAACTGAGACGAAATTATCTACGAATTATTTTGAGCAATTAATTAACTCAATGAATTCCATTTAAGGATACTTTTATTATAATTACAAGCGTTTGTTGTTTCGTAAAAAAAACAAAGCCAGTGCTGTTCTTAAAGAACATCACAGGCATGGCAGAGCCATTGCAGCAAAAGAGTTAAGCTTTTCTTGAAGTAAATATTAAATCACCAAAATCTTCGTCTGTATAAAATCCTTTTTGCATATTCCACAATACAGGCAACATATTATTCGTCTGTAAAACAAATAACTCCTTAACACATAACTTGGCCGTGTGGTCGCCGTCCTAGCATACTGCGCGCGCGTCGCTTTTTATTTGCTCTGTCCTTTTAGGGAAGCCATTCAATGGGAACTGGATTTGAGAATGAATTGGGTTTTTGTTGTTACGGTAACAGTAATATATATTTTTTGTTTCGGTTTTTCTGGGATTGTTTTTGAATTTGGAGAAAAAAGTGTGATTAAGATTTGGGTGCTATTGATTTGAAAAAAGTAAAAGGTATTAACTTAGTTAAGCGTTTTCAATTTATCTTGTGTAATAAAGTATGACGTAACTTATCTTTCAAATGTTAATTTATTTCTTGAAAAACAAAAATGAAATCTCGCCTGCCATTTTATCATTAATGTTTTTTCTGACACATGAATCACCTGTCTCAGCCATGTCTTATGTCCTTATTTTCCTGAGGTCGACATCTGACCTAAATCATGAAATATTTTTAGATCCGTATCTTGAGAGTTTATTTTGATTTGTATCATGTACCTTTATCAGTATGAGAAGGAGATGACTAAAGCATTGCAGTAAGTTTTCTATCATCAAAGAGATTTACTTCCACATTTTGTTCGAAAAACAGTAGACGAAATATTCCTTTTCCTTAGGAAAAATGCCAACATAAACACGAAAACCCCATCAAAAAAATATTTTTTATTTTCTTGTACTTATGAGTTTTGCAAATTCTCTACTTAGCTTTTAATTACATATAATCGTTGGAAAATTAGTAAGAAAAATAATAAAATAGTACAAACCTATTGGTTTTATCGTCAATGGAAAGGATTTGTTGATACAAACTACCTAAGTAGAGACTGTTTTCAACTTCTACTGCAAATAGTTTCTTCTAGATTTCTATTCCTCCTATTGTTTACCATACCGCTGCTTAAAATGATTATTATCTCATACTTTTCAATTTACTTCTAAATAATTACCGATACATATTCTCTCATTATAATTTAGGCGATTTTCACTTTATATCGATAAGCGTTATATCACATCCCTTTCTCCTGTCAGTGGGTACAACACTATTGTTGGAGCGAGTTTTTGCCAAAACACTTTTATCGAACAAGTTCCTCATTAGCTTATCTGTGGCATTGGATGAAAGTAACACCGTAACTCTATGGTGATCTGATAACCTTTTAGTTCAGTGGTGTCTAAGTTAGGAGCTGAAGCGGTAGCGATTTTGTTGTCATTAAGAAGAGCAGACAAAATCAACCAGTGGACTCATTTTTGCGAAGAATATAAATAATTAATAAGCAAAAATATTCATTTTCGGTGAACTAAGAAGCTATCGTAAAGGATGATGGACACTTCTTATGTTATGTTATTTAAGGTTCTTATTTTTTTGTTATCTTATCATCACCTATCAAGTCAACTACTACTACTATTTTCCCATTACGTAGAAGTCTGCTTGCTGAACTATGCATTGTAAAATACCGGCAGCCAGCTGCTGGTAAACTTGGTGCATGATAATTGACGGTTCACATTCCACAAATAAGTGCAGACTGATAGTAGCTTGATTCCATCTTTATTTTTAAAAGAATCACTAGTCAGATCTTGGTTTACAACTTAAACTTTGATCTGTAAAGAATAAAGGATTAAAAACATTCCTGACTTTCTATATAACTTGAACCACGAAGTAACACCAGGGGCCACGCTTAACAAAACACTCTTTATAAAATCACGCTCCATTGTCTGCCCTCCCAGACTTTGATCATCAACATCATGACGTATCAAAACTCTTTAAAACTTTAAGTCTGCAGTTCAAGATGGCACTGCTTGCCAAGAAAAAATCCATAGTTCCGTGAAACTTGGTACATTTATTTTAGTTCTGTGTTTTTCCACTTGCACTTTAAGTTGGTTGAAGTGTACACCGACATTTTACGTTTAAGTAAACATCTTTTTAAATGTACATGTACTTGATAGCTTACTAAGATAGTAGAAACAAAATTAAACAAAGCATTGTAACAATGATAGATGTGGTTGGAATGTTTATCTTTATGATGATCAGCCGTGCAGAGCGAGTAGCTAGATAAAGAGTGTTTTTTCTCAGGATTAGATTAAATGAGAGTTATACGGAATATTATATTGGCAGTGGATAGGGCACATTGCTCGCAGAACAGATGGCCGATGGGGCCGAAAAGTTCTGGAATGGCGACCGTGAACCGGGAGACGATGCGTTGGAAGGCCTCCCACTAGGTGGACCGATGACCTGGTGAAGGTTTCGGGGATCCGCTGGATGCGAGTCGCACGGGACCGGTCAATGTGGCGACACTTGGGGGAGGGCTATGTCCAGCAGTAGACGTCTTTCGGCTGGAATTATGATGATGATGATACGAAATATTTCTCGTGTTTCTTTGTTTGGTGGTAATATTCTGTCTACCATCTTTTCCGGTACCATACGTACCTTCCTGGCTTCTTTTTATTAATTCGGAAGCTTTTCTTTTTCGTCTAAGAGTTCATTTTCATCCTTTGCCACGTCATCTTCCTCCGTTTCCTGTATCAACGTGTTTCTGGAGATTACTGTGAATATCAGCTCTCCAAAAATACCCTGTTAATTAATGAAACTTCTAACCTTTAAGAAAGAGAATCCACTTGCTCGAGGCACTCATTACATCAATAGAATTTATTTCAATCTCATTCACTGTATTCCGTCAGGTAACGATGATTGATATTGCTTGCATTATGAACCACCTTAATTTCATTCCGAACTACACATCTCGTTATGTATTCTTCATCAATAAATGAAAAAAACTTCTTCGTACTTTAGTTGAGATAACCATTTTCTATTAAGTTATTAAACATAATTTCCATTTCAATCTGTTCTTTAATAACTTATTTAAGGGAAAGTAAAACCCACAAGTGTTTGTTTTTTTCTACATTGTCTAAGAAATTAGAATATGTTTCGCACGGAGTGATCGTGATAACATGATAGTTATTTACTTTCGTTTCGTTTAAATTAAATAACTCATTCATCTTTAATCTGTCAGAACGCATCTTTACTTTTACCCGCTTGTTAATCATATAACCATTAGAAATTTCGTGTAACGTTGATTACTTGAAAGTGTGTGCAAAGTTTATATGGGCTCAGGCTGAGAATGGACCACCCAGGTAGAAACAACAATGGCGCCGCTGTTTTCGCGGAAGTCATATTCTTTGCGACGCCTCCTTTCTTCAGCATAGGTTACCATTGTGAATATATCGTCGGTAAAATTCAGATACAAAACGTGTCCGTATAACCTTTGTTCAATACCGCCAGTGTCCAGCTTATCAAAAGCTTGAGATAAAACGATTAATTGATTTTCTGTTTCTTTAGTTTTGTAGACAGAATCATTTAATATCATAGTTGCACCCAATTTAGAAGATCCATATCGAATTACAAATACTGATGCAGTTTTATGCTCACTTAATTTTACGTCGTCTGAATCTGTATTTAGAATTTGATCATCAAAAAACTAGTTTCTAAATTTTCTAAGGTCACAACAGGTCAAACGTATCTTTCTCTTATTAATCCGAAGGTAGATGAGATGCTGCTCATCTTCCTGATACAATCTTTCTTCAGATGTCAAACTGCACCTAATTAGTTGACCTATCACGTGGTAGTATTATGTTACCTGTATCCATTTCCTTTTCCTGACCTTTGGGGGCAATGAGCAGACTCTTTTCTTTAGATCTGACATCTGTTGGGGAAGAATGTTGAAACTTTGAAAGTAAGAACAATGCTATCTGTAGATTGTCTAGACTTAGGTTAGGTTATAAGGGTCAAACTAGCTATTATATCTTATCATTTCTTTTGCAGAGGAAGATAACCTGTATTATTAGGTTTGCCTTTTACTATCTCTTCACATTTGAAAGTCTCATTTCTTTTCTTGTCTCCATAATTGATTTTTGTATCTAGATTTCTTAGTAATCTTATTTTAATTTAGACAACATGTATGAGTATGGATTCTGGGTAAACCTTACGCATAGCTGTTCGTTGAATATACAATATACAAGATGTAAGCAGACCCTTCACGAAGCCTTCAACCTGGCATTCTGTACATCAAACTAAGTAACCCTACGCAAAAATTAATTGCTAGGAAACGAAATTTCTTTTTTTGGTGTATATCTCATTTTTCGGTCATTGTTACGCACTCAACACTGACATTGTGCTAATGGATGCATTGAATAGTAAACGGGTCATGGAGATATATCAAATAAATTTTCAACCTTCAAAACTAAAAAGTTGTGAAAAAGTTGGAACATTTACCTCCAATATCTCGTAACTAGAAGGTTCCCAGATATAGTCCATAACAAAAAAAAAATCGCAATGAAAGGGAGAATAAGTGCCTTTCAGCTTCGTTAAGTGTCTACCCTTTATTATAAGAGATATATCATCGCTAATTAGAAATAATATCATATTTCCATTAAACACAGTCATCTTATCCAAGTTCTATCTTCTAAGAACAGTAGTAAACTACCGAGCATTTGGCTTATGTTTTAGTAAATATATCAACAGCATCTAGGGCACTAAACAATATAATGTAGTGGCTGTCGATAGAAACACTGCAAATTCAACAGAATTAATATTCGCAGTACACGAGGCAGCTCAGGGTATTATCTTGGGGCCATAAATTTAAGCTATAATGCGTTTACCGTTAGAACAGTAGACGGATCAAATTGGTGTACATTGTGGAGGTCAGTTTGACCCATAGCACGGGGTTTATAGGTTAGCAGTAGAAAGTAAACGCTATGTTTATTTACAGTATTGGAAAAAGTTTTAGTCAAATATTCTTTCTCACTATCAGTTTGTTTTGGTGTGTTGTCAATAAACATGTTAAGTGGTTGTATATAAATAAGTGTTAGTGGTGATATGATGTTATTTGCGTTGTTTTAGCGGACATCCGGTAATTAATTGATATTCAAACATTGAATACGATTAAAGCTATTAGGTAAGGCGCCTGTTTGAGGTTCAAGTTCATTGTCACCGTTTATATCGCTAAATGATTTAGGTGTTGTGTGTAACAGTTTATTTGCATGACAATGTTAATGGTGATGTATGAGGGTGATGAACTGATGACTCCTATTCCTATTTACATTGAAATTTAAAACAACGAGAGCGCGTAGCTTGACCATTGTAGAAACGAGTTTTGTCTACGGAAGAATCGACATGTCATTTGTCGATTTTTCCGTCGACATA
Organism: Cerastis rubricosa; assembly: GCA_949152445.1. Classification (NCBI taxonomy): domain Eukaryota; kingdom Metazoa; phylum Arthropoda; class Insecta; order Lepidoptera; family Noctuidae; genus Cerastis; species Cerastis rubricosa. The sequence continues at coordinate 12,685,480 of OX424547.1, forward strand.
ACCCGTTTCTACAGTGGTCATGCTACGCGTTCTGGATCGGATCATCGTTTCATCATCCCCTACCTATCTTTTCCCCAACTATTTATGTTGTGTGCGACTCCCATTCATTGTACTGTTCTTTGACTAAGTAAAAGCTTGCACACATTTCTAGATATATCCACATTTCTTCGAACCTTTTACGTAGTTTATTAGGCTAGACAGTCAATAGCCGTTTCCCAACCCTGTCAGCTAAATACGGAACCGCCCAGCAATCCCTAAAATGTTCTGAACAAACCATTTTAGAGCAACAGCCGACGGGCGCGTGTCGCAGCGATTTGTCTTGTAAATCCGCAAATTGGTGTGAAACTGTCAAAGAAAATTGCGACTTTCCAATCGTGCTGTAGTCGGTCGCCCTTGGTGACGTACAGTGAAAACAATCGATCGTTTGGAGAAAGTATTTAGGCTACGTTATATGATAAGGGCTCGGCTTAAGACATGAACGACATGCTCGTTTTTTTTCGTGTACTCGGTTGTTAATATTGAGCGCTACCGGTTACATATTGTTTCGTGTTTTCACTTTCGTTTTTGAGTTCGTCTGTTTGTTTAGAATGTTGTGTTGGCTCTGAATGGGTTGGTTAATATTAAGGAGTGTGTTTTGAAAGTTTTGTGGATAAGTAAACTTAAAAATGCTTTCTTGAAGTATGAGAAAGTTATTTCACTGTTTACGCGGGGGTGTTTCCCGAAAACTCGTTTGGACGAACCAACACCATTCACGTTGTAAAATCTTTAGTGTCATTGAGTGCATTTGGATCAATTTGTGCAGCGATCAATCCGAGGATTGATTAATTTTCCTTCGCATATTCGTGACAATAGGAATTTTTTTTGGATCATCATCATCAGCCTATAATATTCCCACTGCTGGGACACAGGCCTCCTCTCTATGAGAAGGAGTGGGCTGTAATCCACCACGCGGGCCCAATGCGGGTTGGTAGATGTCACATGTCTTAGAATTTTTAGTTCTAGGGCATGCCGGTTTCCTCACGATGTTTTCCTTCACCGTTTTTGAGGGCAGTAATGCGCCTGCCTGGGTTTGAACTCACGGCTTACTGCTTGTAAGCACTGGGCCACCGCTGCTCTCTATTTTTGGGATATCTAGAAGTTATAGTTAGATAGCACAAAACAGTTACTGGCAAAGACAGAGCAGAGCGAAGTTGACCAAAACCGCAAACCATTACAAAATTCGCAAGTGCGTGTATAAAAATTGCCTAATAGTAAAACTGATATAATAACTCAATCTACAAACATGTTAGGGCATTCGGCAATAACTATCACGTTAACTAAGCCAATTTCACGGTTAACCCAATAACATAAACAGACATGGTAGCCCCCAATTGTCAGTCAGTGCGTAAGTTAATTAAAATCTTTCATAACATTCAAGTTTTAAGTAAATTACCTTCCGTATTGCTTGTGACGTAAGATGCTCATCGGAGATCGCAAATTGGATGCGTATGCGTAACTTTACGGCCTTAGATGGTGCTGGGGAAATTAACTTAGTTTTTGTGCAAAATTTAACTGCGAATTGCTTGTTGGTTAGTGATTTTCGGAAATTTAGAGCGAGAAAAGCTTAACTATAGGAAATTTCTAAGGCTATATAGTAGAATTTAACACTGCAAGTTGCCATCCCTACCTTGATGCTATTCCACCAATTCGCACTAAGCGTTTTCAAACGTCTTTCATAATTCGCACAGCAAAGGAGTGGAACTCTCTGCCTGCGTCTGTGTTTCCGAACGCTTACAAGTTACAACCCTAATCTCTTCAAAGTTACAGTGAATTGGCTTCTTCGGGGTAAGCTCTGTCCATCGTCGGCTTTGTCTCTGACATCTCTGACCTAGACTAGAGTCAAGAGCAAACACATCACAAAAAAAAACAATACTTTCGAATATTTGGTTCAGACTGACATTAGAAATTAGAGTCCGAACCAAATGTCGTAAATTAGTACCTAGTAAGGACATCACCGACATTGATCGAATGATGCACTAGTACTCAAACATTCTTGGACTCAAATTCGGCAGCAGACGGTTGCTTCTATCCAGACAGAGGTTCAGAAAGAAATTAAGAGTAGACTAAAATTCTCTTACTAGAATACTACCCCTCTAAAATGTAGGACTAGGGGTCAGGTTATTTAGTACGGTAATTATATTGCAGTCTCCAGGAACTCAGCAGTGGGTTGATAATAATTACCAAGAAACGAGGAAAGGTGAATTCGCTAAGGAAGAAAACTTGTTTAATTCCTAATTCAGCGGATGCATTCAGTCATCACTGACGGGTTTCCTCAATTTACTGGTGTTATCTTAATTATTCGTAAGTAATCCTTAATTGAACTATCTTTAACTCACATAAATACCTACGGAACCTGTTACATCCTATATTTGTTATCACGTTGTATAATTATCACTTGCTTCGGTGAAGGAAAACATCGTGAGGAAACCACATGCTGGTTTCTTTAAGATATTTTTATTTCTCTCTTGAGATATATTTTTCGACGGCATGTTAAGCCAAGTCAGAGGCACATGGGCCATGGGTGACATATAAACGCTGACATAAGGTTAGGCACTAAAACGCGATGTTTTTAGTTTGCGATGGGAATTCTCTTGACTCTAGTCTAGGTCAGAGATGACAGAGACAAAGTCGACGATGGTACGAGCTTACCCAGAAGATGCCTGTTCACTCAAACTTTGATTCCTATGTTAGTTGCAATATAGGTGTTAACGGGGACGCAACGACTTATTGTCGGGCCTACGCTGTCCTCTCATAACGCTGTAACATTCAAATATTGTAGAACCAATTGATTTTAAAAGAGTAACCATGGAGTTTCTTGCCGGTTCTTCTCCATAGGAAACGACCAACCCGAACCGTGCCTCTTGTCGACGTTTTATAAGTGCCCATGTAGGTCTATGAAAATAAATTATTTTGATTTTTTTTTGACGTAAAATCGATCTAGCTAGGAAATCTCATTTCTGGGAAAATACTTTTTCTCTATTTTCACCCAAGTACTTAGAGATCATGTATCGCAGTCTTTATAGTTTTCGCATAACAAAGTTCTCATGATAAATGCTGACATTTTCGTAACTGCAATTTGTAGAATTCCTAATTGAAACATGTTACGTAGTGACTAGTACTCAAACTGATCATATCTGCTTCCTTTGTACCACGAATCAAATCTTGACATGTCCGGTGAAAGCCTAAAATGATTAATTGGAGTTTTAAATTCCCTTTACGTATCCTGTTAGCGTTATATGATCGTTCTCTAGGAGTGAACCGTTTGCGGGCCCAGGTTAGCCGCTGTAGTAATAATCTGGCCAATTGGGGTATCATCGACCCGTCCCAAATACAATGCCCGTGTGGAGCTCCTCTGCAGGATATGCCCCACGTTCTTTCTTGTCCATCCTACACAGCCACCTGCACCTTCCAGGATTTAAACGAAGCCAATAAAAGAGCTGTGCAGGTGGCTACATACTGGTGGAAGTGGCGAAGAGAGGGCGTTTTGGGGGACTGTCTCTTGTAATTTTGACGTTCTAAAAGTGCTGATTATCAGCCTAATTTGAATAAATGACTTTTGATTTTGATTTGAGTGCATCGACACGCAAAGAAGAAGAAGAAATAATAAAAAATAAGTCCACCTAGTCCTAGTATTACACCTTTCAGAATATCCGTCAACCCACACTGGGAACATGGCTTAGTTTTCCTTACAGAGATTTAGTATGCCTTTTAGCCTGAAATAAAACAGTACAATTAAGTGTACGTAGGTACCAGTCTCAAGCCAATTAAGACTTAAAACTTTAAAAGGTTCTAAACTTCTGTTGTTGGCGGGTAATGGTGGCACTTAGGTACCTAGTTAATTGGTAGAAAACTTGTTTTATTTTTTAGTTCCTACTTATGTTCCTATAGAAAGTATTTTATATTGAGTGACGTATACATCATCATCTTCCTGCTCTTGTCCCATATTACTTAGAGCCGGCGAAACACTTTTTTTTTCCATTCTCCGCTGTCAACCGTCACGCTATCATTTACCCCTTTTATTCTGAATTTGTCTTTGGTTTCTTAATGTGTTACTTTTTTGTAGTGAAAACTTCTTTAGCGGCGTTGTTCACTTTAGTGATGGGTAAAAAATGTTTAACTCGCGTCAAGACGCGTGACCATTAGGTCACGTATCCTAATCGAAAATTCGTAAGACGGATTGACGGTTACGAAGGAATTTGAACTTTTTGACATCTGTCATTGAGTTTGGGTTTCCAAAACTGTTTTTTCTAATGATGTGTTTTTTCTTTACTTCCAGGACCGACCGGCAAAAATCAGCGCGGCAAAAGAAAAGAGACCCGCCAACCAAAATGTGACCACCGAAAGAGTAACCAAACCAACAAGCAACCTTCAAATTCATGAGTCTTTCAAGATAACATGATCCGACAATATTTATTGTACTTATTAATATAGATAACGAATCTAGTCGCCATAGCACTATTTAAACGAAGCAATTTTAGACTTTATCACTTAGACAATACGGTGAACATCGTATTGAAGTACAAAGATTAAGGATTGATGAGACAGTACAAACGACTCGTGGGGCCCTAATGTTGATTTATCAGTAAATTGATTTTATTAGAAGTACCCTGAGATAAAACGAACAAGATGTCCACAAGTAAGTAACTTATGTTCGTATATTATTCCTTAATACTGATGTTTATGTGATTTCGATACGCCGTGTGTGGCTTGGCTTACAATAATCCACATAAACAGAGTGAAATACAGCGTACATAAATTGAGATATTCTTTTAGTAGTTTATTATGTAAAAATCTTTTTCTTGCATGAGTTCCCTATAATCACCGTATGGTCAGCCGTGCTTGCCGAGGTTGGTCTGTGGATGGGTGACCATAATTACATATCGAGTTTCCTCCGTGCCTCGGAAAGCACGTTAAGCCGTTGGTCCCGGCTGTCATTTTTAGATCTTTGACAGTCGTTACGAGTAGTCAGAAGCTAAAAGTCTGACATCCAGTCTTACCAAAGGGTATCGTATTACCCAGTTACTGGGTTGTGGAGGTCAGATAGGCAGTCGCTTCATGTAAAATACTGGTACTCAGCTGCATCCGGTTAGACTGGAAGCCGACGCCAAGATAGTTTGGGAAAAGGCTAGGCAGATGGTCAGACAAACAAACATAAAAGAAGTTCACACTAGGATTGTGATGAAACTTGTCTGAACCAAAGTAGGCAGTAGTGATAGTCCGACCTTGTCTTTACCCCTGTTTTTTATGGCATCTCGAAGTCAACCTGTGAAACTGTCATTTGCTTAGCAGGTCTATCCTGTGGGTGCCTTGAGTGTCCTTACACTCAAGTGTTTCGAGTTCTTGAGTTTTAAAGTTTTTACCCCTGGTAGGCCTTACCTACCAGGCGTAAAAATTTAGAAACTAGCATCGCACAGTCATTTTCACAATATCCTTCTACCCCTCATCATCATCATGAGCCTATAATGTTCCCACTACTGGGACACAGGCCTCCTCTCTATGAGGGAGTGGGCTGTAATGCACCACGCGGGCCCAGTGCGTGTTGGTAGAGGTCACATGTCTTCGAATTTTTTGTTCTACGACATGCCGGTTTCCTCGCGATGTTTTCCTTCACCGTTTTTTGAGGGCAGCGGTGATAAAAAATTACACAAAGTAATGCGCCTGCCTGGGTTCGAACACACGGCTTACAGCTCGTAAGTCGGGGCTGCCAACACTGGGCCACCGCTGCTCTTTTCCTACCCCTAGCTTCTACCCCTAGAAAAATATAATATATTGTTAATTAATCCCATTTGTAAATCAACTTCTGTTTAAATTTCCAGGTTTCGAACACTCTTCAATGAAGAGTAGCTTCTCGTTGTCATCGTTGAGGAGCGCGCCCGCGCCGCCTGGCGGTCGCTGTGAACAACTGGAGCGGCCATACCATAGTCTTACTAAAAAGAGGTATGTCCTCATAACATCACGCTTGTAATCCCCGAAGGGTTAGGCAGAGGTTTACGTAATAGTTCACCTACATTTCGCCAGTAATGTTTAAGTTCCATGTAATTGGGGGCGAGCCTATTGCTATCAACCGGGTACAGATCTGGGCTCCGTGGCTGCTACTGATAAATTCCTGATGGAAAAACCCAAGAGCCCTGTGCCCGACCCGGGACTCGAACCCAGGAAACGAGGTCCTCGATCCTGAGGCTCAGCAGTCGCGCTTTGCGACCAATAAATGCGAGGCAGTCAGTTAATTAAAGTGTTTTCTCATAATATTTCTGAGAGTACAAAAAAGGGAACTAACGTGTACAGACGAATGCTTTTCCACGACCCTCTTCTAAGAAGAAGTTAATGCAAGAAAGCCAAATAATGTAACTATCTGTATCTAAATACTACATGTCCGAGTGCACTATGCAGGGATCGAGTGCCTACCACAACAAAAAGCTATTTTATAGTCCAACGCTCTCACGCAGTAAACAGGGCTCGTTTCGCATGACCTAACAAGAATTAATTACTACAGCTTAATACAATCCGGTTGTTTTCATAGTGCAGTAAACGTAAACAAGTTGTTCGTTACCATTGAACTTTGTATGAAGTTCTAAGTTTTCATTTAAGGTGGAAGAGCCTTCGAAATTAAATTTTTCTCTCAGAGAAAAAAGGCTTCGGGATATTTACCATGTTTACAAATAGATAGTATTGAAGAAATAACTCTTCTGTAGACTTTAGGACAAAGACAGGACAAAAATACGATAAGCAAAGTTGAATAAAAATGAACTAACATACTGTTACTTCTCTTTTTCCAGGAAGGAGCCATGTCGCGAAGCTTGGCGTCGCAGCTGGGGCTCGGCAGCGAGCGGCGGCAGCGCCGGCGACGACCTGTGGCCCCTCCTGCAGCACCACTACGACTATATCATGGACAACCAGATCATCGACAGCTGCAAGGTAATCAGACAACACTGATAGCTATGTTGGTGGAGATGGTAGGGTCCTGAGTTTGAATCCGAGGGTGAGCTGAATGTTATTGGGGTTTCCTACAGGGTGATTTTTGAAAAACCAACCTGTATTAGGATTTTCTCCGTAGCTGCCCGGAGTTTGGTAGGTGGCGGTGTGATGGCTTGTGCTTCTGAAAGCACTTTAAGCCGTTGATCCTGCGCCTGATCACTCTCCGGTCGTAACGGATACCGTCCTATCTGGCTTGCTACCGGCTGTGTACCGCACACTTTTATTATCTTCCTGATACTTTCATTATCGGCTGAAAATGGCCGACATGGCCAGCAAGATTCTAATAATCAACTATTTAACCACGCCTTTCGAAAATGACCATCCACTAGCTCCTCAAGTGTTTGTTGTTTTAAAAAAGATGTTGAGACAAGGAGTTTATCCTGTATTGTGGGTACAAACATTTAAATTTACTTACAGGGTGGAAGGGACACCGACACGAAAACGCTTACCACAAACACAGTACATCTCTCTAAACCCCCCCCCATATATAAAATTTTCATCAGTGTCCCTTAGACCTTGTATACAAACAGCCAGTCCCGGAACAACTGCCTGTAGGCCATACAAATATTTGTTCCGTGCGAGGATCGAACCCGCGACAGCAACCCGGTTTAACAGACCAGCTAACACCACAGTATTTCTGATTCCAGGAAGCGAACGGCGAGCTCCTCCTCCACAGCTCATCTTTACACGGCTGCCCACGTCTCCTGAACCCGACCTCCGGCTTCAACCGCCAGTGGTCCCTCAGCCAGCTGGTGGCCGAGTTCAACGAGCTCTGCCAGTGGCTCACTCACGTGCAGGAGGAGATCTATTCTAGTCCCGAGAATTTGTCCAGCAGGAAACTGAGGATGGTGAGTTAACCTACAATGGGTCTACTAAAATCTTCTATAATAATAAGGGTTGTAAGATTTTCATGGGTTTTTGAAGTGAAAACTTCTTTAGCGGCGTTGTGCACTTTTGTGATGGGCAAAAAATGTTAAATTCGCGTCAGGTCTCGCGTCAGGACACGAGACCGTCAGGTCACGTAGGCTGCGAAGGAATTTGAACTTGATGACATCTGTCATTGAGTTTGGGTTTCCAAAACTGGAAAATTCGTAAGACGGATTGACATTAGGTTACGAAGTAATTGGAACTTTATGACATCTGTCATACATACAACACCTTCGGTTTCTCCAAAGAGGTAAAATTCGCAAGACGGATTGTATGTAATAGTTCTGAAGTGTTACATTTTTAATCCATACCATTATTATAAATGCGAAAGTCACTCTGTTTGTTTGTTACCTTTTCACAACTAAACGGCTGATCGGATCTTAATGAAATTTAAGGCGAGAAGATAGATTTCAACCTGGGGACATAGGCTGTATATCATCACGCTATGACCAATAGAAGTGGAGCAGCAATAAAAAATGTTGCGAAAACCGGGAAAATGTGACGCAGACGAAGTTGCGCGGGACAGCTAGTGTAATATAAATTGTCATGTTTGTGTACGATAGCGCAATAAATGAATATTGTATTTTACCCCATAAATGATAGTACTTTCATACTGATAATTAAAGCAATTCGTGCAAAGTTATTCCCTAACGATTCCAAATTATCAAAAATGTACAATGTTAATATTCAAGATTTTACTTCGGTTTTTTTAAATCAGCTTATCCTTACTCAAAATGAATGGAACAGCAGATTTGTTTTAAATTACCGAGGAAAATTTTCTATATGGGGATTCAGAATGAAGTATTGAGTACGTGATAAGCGTTATCGCGTTGGTGTCCCTAACACCTTGTATAATAAATAAGACTTGTGGGCACGGTGCATATTGTTAAGAGGTACCTCTCTGAAGAGCCCTGACCACCGATAGCTCGGACCCTGTTCCCGATGCCGGGTACTATTGTTTATATTGACATATAAATGATTTATATAATTTTGTTAGTAAAAATATTTAGAAATGTATTAGTATACAAGTAAATGAATAAAGGAATAAAGAAAGAAACCGAAAGGCACCAGTTTTTGTACCGGACCATATCTGAGCACCTTATAGTTCCGGAGATATTGGAGGTTAAAGTTTAACTTTTTTTACAAGTTAAAAAAAAAATACTAGTATTAAATTTTATATAATTGAATATCTCCATGTCCCGTTTACTACTCAATGCATCCATCAGCACAATGTTTTGAGTTTTAGTGAAAACGTTATTTTTCACCCAAAAAAAGTTGTTTCCTGGCAATATTTTTTTAAGTAGGTGTACCTACTTAGTTTGGTGTATTGATCGAAGGGTATTTAAAATTCTTGGTTCACGGTTTCATATATCTTTATTTGCAATCCATAATGTTTCATAAGATCATACAATGGGCTTAAAGCCAAGGTACAATTACGGACCCTGTAGGGCACAGCAAAAAGTGTAAATGATTTAAAACTTATAAGAAGTTTAAAACATGTCTTTAATATTAATTTACTTAATAAAGCATTACATACCCAAGACAATTAATTAAATTAAAAATTATTTGAAATCAGTTATAACATAAAAATAATGTGCTAAGATTAAGATTATGTTAACAACTTCGTGAGGGGCCATTTACACCTTGTATATCTCTTATCGATCACATCCATATATATATAAATCCTTCATCTAGGACAGCATTGCCCAATTGGTGGGTCGCGACCCGGTACCGGGCCATCAAAATAAAATACTGGGTCGCAGCATTTCTGAAATGTGTAAAAAAAAATGCACAAATAAATAACTGTATAAAGGCGGGCTTAATTGGGCATTTTCTACCAGTCCACCTTAGAAAACATTGCTCCATTCGCACAAAATAGACGATACCGATTATATGATTACTTAATGTAATCAGCGGGGGAAGAGGTTTTAAAGTATTAAGTGGGTCACTAAGGGCCAGAGTGACATTTACCGGTTCATGGCAGAATAATGTTTGGGAAACACTGATCCAGGACTTTCAGATGAAGTCTTATACCATTTGTGTTGCTTACAGAGTCGTATGTCGGAGCTGGTGTCAGTGGAACCGCGCCGCGCCAAGTTCATCGAGCAGGCCACCGCTATACTCGAACGTATACCAGAAGCCAGTGCTGAAGTAAGTACTGTAGTTTAGTCAAGCTGTTGCTGCAAGCCAGTTCCCGTATTGTTCCCGTTCCCAAGAATTTGTATCGCTTACTGTCAAGTAAGCAAAAGGGGAAGCTCGTGACCAAATAATAACAGCCGCAAGGGTCGATCTTTAAAGTTAAGCCGTGCTTGCCGAGGTTGGGCCGTGGATGTTTCCTCCGTGCCTCGGAATGCACGTTAAGCCGTTGGTCCCAGCTGTCATTTGTAGATATTTGACAGTCGTTACGAGTAGTCAGAAGCCAAAAGTCTGACATCCAGTCTTAACAAAGGGTATCGTATTACCCAGTTACTGGGTTGTAGAGGTCAGATAGGCAGTTGCTTCATGTAAAATACTGGTACTCAGCTGCATCCGGTTAGACTGAAAGCCGACCCCAAGATAGTTTGGGAAAATAGGTAGCTAGGCAGATGACTACCAAGTAAGGAATAAAAATTCATTCAAAGTACTATTTGTCTGGAGATTTTTTGACGCGCTGGGTTGCGCTTTGTTGTCACCTCAATGCTCGGCTTAGTAACGAGGGCCAAACAGCCGGTGTGATAATAAAGCCCATGCGAAACGAGGGTGTAAACACAGCATAGAAACTCGCAGTGCTATATCGACTATTGCATTATGTATATAAGTACATATTGCGTACATGCTGATGCTGTTGGTAGTTGAAAATAACTTTGAAAACTTTTTGACAGTGACCGAGCTGTGTTCATGCGTGTGCGGTACATGACATATAACATCACGCTTTTAATTCAGAAATGTTAGGCAGAGGTCTACGTTATAGTCGTATACCCACAATTTGTCAGTTATGTTTGTAAGTCTCATGGAATTGGGGGTGAGCTTATTACCATTAACCGCGCAAAAATCCGTGACTGTTACTTAGAAATTTCTGATGGAAAAACCCAGTAACACTTAGCATAATCCGGGAATCGAACCCAGGACCTCATGCTTGCCAACGACGCAGTGTGCGGGATGAATTCATCGAAAATTAAAAGAAGAACGTGAACTAAGAATTGTTGACCTTATAATTTAAACTCTTCGCTTGTTGATTTGGTTAAGTTCGTCATCATCATCATCATTTCAGCCCGAAAGACGTCCACTGCTGGACATAGGCCTCCCCCAAGTGTCGCCACATTGACATTTTGGGGGGTTTATGCATAATCGCCACGCTTGGCGAGGCGGGTTGGCGATCGCAGTACGGTTGTTACAAAAGCTGCTGCCGATTCTCTGGCAAATTCCTTAGTCACCTCTTACGACACCCACGGGAAGATATGGAATGGTGCTATTCTTTACGTCTGACATCATACGGAGAGAGTTTGGTTAAGTTTGTTCACGACTTTCAACGTCATTACGTTAAAATTGTTAATTTTGTTTTCTCAGGTGACGTGGCGAATAGAACATTTGAATGTGAAGTGGGAAGGTCTCCGGCTGCTACTTAGTCCTGAGCAGCAGCATCGCGAGGGAGACAGTTCTGACACAGTTGGTTAGTATCCTTACAATCTTTAGTTTTGTAGGTACAGTGCGCTCACAGACGGTCGACCACTAGTAACCCTTATGCTTTGAACAATAAGGTTGAAAAGTGGTCGGTACGTACAATGGCCCAATAGTGAGGCTAAGTGCGGAAACAGCCCGGCAAACCCAGCCTAAACCGTCAGTGAACGCGGTAATACGGTCAGCAACGAAAGTCGCCATACATATCCAAAATTATACGACGTCTTAGTTGAACGATCCATATTAACAGTCTAGAGTAACAGACAACAATATTTTCATCGAGGGTTGCACAAATTCGCAAAACGATATTACATCAGATCACACTGATCAACACAAATCCTGGTGTAATATTGATAAGTGTTAACCGACATCAGATGCCGACTGTCCCTAACGGTAGTTGGAAACTAAATTAAAATCATCATTCTCGTGGCCTTATCACAATTTATTTTGGTCAGTTGAATATTAAACTATAATATGCATTTAGTTTAGTAGCTTATATTGAAAACATTAACTAGTTAAACTTGGTTTTCGTGAGATCTCTGCAAGATACAACATAAATAATTTGTCAATTTGAGAATAGCGCCATCTATCAACAACGTTTATAACTTCAATCAATATTGTAAGCTTTCATGTAGCCGCTAGGTGGCGTTGTCACTGCTAACATTTTTCGAAAGCAAAATGTAGATGGTGTTTTATCATTTTATGAGTCTGGCTTTTCACTGTTAATAATAATTTTGTTGGTCCCATAGAAATTGGGATAAGAGCAGAAAAAATATGGATATGGATAACCGATTGATCTCTTTAGTTGCTTTCAATTATCAATATTATTAGTGTCTAATCTTATGTTGAGCCGCGCTTGCCAAGGTCGGTCTGTGGATGGGTGACCACCCATTACATACCGTTTTTTTCCGTGCCTCGGAAAGCAAGCCGTTTGTCCCGGCTGTCATTTGCCGTTTTTTGACAGTTGTAACAGGTAATCAGTAGCCCGAAAGTCTGACAACCAGTCTTACCAATAAGTACCGTATTACCCAGTACTAACTGAGTTGTGGAGGTCAGATGGGCAGTCGCTCCATGTAAAATACTGGTATTCAGCTGAATCAGGAAGCCGACCCCAACATACAAAGTTGGGCAAAAGGCTAGGCGAGGTCATACTACGATTGTAACCATAAAATTATTAGTTTTGTAAGCCCGTTTTGTTTCATTTTTGGTGTACAATAAAGTTTTATTCTATTCTATTCTATACTACATCAACAATACTGAATAACACTCATCTATTTTGTCAACCAGACACCGCTCACGAGTTACGCTGCCTCCGTCGCTGGCTGCACTGCATGGAGGGTCGTCTGCCGCCGCCGTCGCTAGCCGCAGCCCGAGGAGCTCCCTACCACGAGCTGCTGAGGAAACTCAGTGAACATAAGGTAGGAATCGATTTAAGATGAGTCTGTTTACCTGAAAACTGCGAACCGATCTAGAAGAAAACGGTGTAACAAGTTGTAAAAGGGCTCACGAAGCTGTCAACCAAACATTCTGTACATCAAACCAAGTAACCCTATGCAAAATTTATTGCTGGGAAACGACTTTTTTTTTTGGGGTGAAAATTCACGTTCTACGGTAAAACTCAATGCACTCAAAATACTGTGGTGATGGATGCCATGAATAGTAAACAGGTCATGGAGGTATTTAAAGTAAAGTTATAACCTTACCAACTAGTTTAAAAAAAAAGCCGGAGCTTTGACCTCCAATATATCCGGAACTAGAAGATTCCTAGGTATGGTCCTGAACAAAAAAATGATAGTAATAACGGGGAGAACAAGTCCCTTTCAGCTTCGTTAAGCGTCTATTTACACCCTTTATACTGACCACTGTTCTTCACAAAGGTCCTGACAGTTGAGTTTCTTAAGGACAGCACGCTAGGCTAGCTCACCGTCCGTCCGTCTTATGACGACAGGCCGTGTCGACGGCGCGTTCGTGTTCCACGCGCGCCTCAAGGAGATGTCAGCAAATCGAAACGGGTCCGAGAGGGCCGATGCCTACCAGGGCTGCGGGCTGTTCGAAAGAGATACCTTGGCCCTGGAACACAAAGGGCTAAGAAGGAAAATGGGTGGGTTTTAGTCAGTACAAGTCTGACACTATCAAAAACACTTGCAACGGGATATTTACCATGTTTATTATTTGTTATGAGTTCCCGATATTTCGGCGCTGTTGCAAACGCCATGATCACGGATAAACAAAACTTAAGTCTGACACTCCCTTTCGCTCCGCCCAGAGCAGCAGGGGTCACTTGATGATTTCCGTAAAAAAAGGACTGCACGCTACCTGCTGGTGCAAGTGCTGTTGACGTAGCAAGTAGCGTTCTTTCGTTTCTGCCTAGCCCCGTGGGAATAGGTGTGAGGTTATGTATGTAAACTTGTGAAAAGGTTACTTCCAGACGAATATGCACGATTGTCGACAGGATTATAGCTTTTCTTTAGGCGGTATGGTAGACAATCGCAAGCTGAAGCTTCAATAGCAGTCAACCGATCAGATTTTTTTTTTAAATATTGCCTCACACTAGGAATTTCTCCCGTATCGTGGGTGCGTTTACAAACATTTAAACTTAAATACACCAACAGCCAGACCCGGAACAACTATGTGTAGACTATACAAATATTTGTTCTGTGCGGGAAACGAACTCACAAAAAAATCCTTGTGTTCACTTATGTTAGAATAATCAATTAACTCAGTGGATCCCACAACGCCACCGCTGGATATAGGCTTATCCTAAACTACTTCACAAAACCCAGTGCACCGCGTTCCGCACCCAGTCTGTCCCAGCGACCATTTAAAGTTCGTCGGTCCGTGTAGGGTGGCCTCCACGCTACGCTTACCTTAACGCCTTTTTCAATTTGATTTTAATTGATAATATGCACAAATGGAGGATAATCTGTAGTTTCGATAAGGACTAATAACATGATTAAAACTCAGGTAATTCAGCATACAAAATTGATTGACTATAAGCAATTTTTTTTTGGGATTTGTAATGGTTTTCCACACCTAATTCGTTGATTTGCTCAATATTTTATGTATGTTTTTTATTTTGTAATAATATATTTTCTCATTTATTTGTTGTTGTATTTTTTTTTATTATATTTCGTTTATTCGTAACTGTAAAGCAATACCGAGTATGACTGATCTTTGTTTTAGGTGGACTTTTGAGGTTTTTTACAGTGACGTGATTTCGGCTCGTGCTACTAACCTTTGTAAACGCCGTATCCATAAAATTTCGGTCGACGTTCGTGTTCGTGTTTACGAAACGAAACATCAAAACTCGTGCTATGGCCTCAGTACAGCCAGCTAAACAAGCGAGGTCGTAACGGAGGCAATAGAGTGAAAAATATTTTATAAAAAGATATTTTAAAGTAACATACCTATTTTATACATTTCGATAAATTTACAACAGCTAAACTAACTCTCCACCAGATTCAACATCCAAAACCACCAGAAAACCACTAACAAAAAACGGCCCTATTCTAAAAGTCATTAAATTAAAAAAAAAATGTTCCACACATTTTGACCGTGAAATTACCATTCATCATAATCAGCCTATAATGTTCCCAATGCTGGGACACAGGCCTCCTCTCTATGAGAGGGAGTGGGCTGTAATCCACCACGTGGGTTCAGTGCGGGTTGGTAGATGTCACATGCCTTCGAATTTTTAGTTTTTTAGCATAGTAGTAGCGAAATTCAATTACCAATGAAAATTTTCCATTAAATTACCGAGGTTCAGAATGATGTTCTGAGTCGCATTTTTTTTCGCGTCGGTGTCCCATACACACCGTATAGTATAACGAAACGTGGCTTAGCGGTTGAGTGACCGCATTGTCAGTCATTGAAACTGAATTCTACTAATCCACTAGAAATTCCACTAACCACTAAAATAAATATTTAGCCACTAAAAGGGGGGTCGAAACCAGTTTTGTGTGGAAAATCTGCTAGGTTGGCAAAACTGTTGACAAACATACTGGATCACCTGTACAACCCATTCATCCCAACGATGTTATAACTTACTTTCTGCAAACCAAAACCACATAAACATCACCGTGTCCTCCTCACAATTGTATAATAAAACATCTGAATACCCATCCCTCACCAGCGATTTATCCCCGTTGTTACCGATACATTGCTCGGTATCGCGGCGTCTTCGTGACACGTCGAACACGCTCTAATGATGATAATAAATCAGCCAGCGATGGAAAGATGCCCTTAATTAGGTTCGACGGTTCGTGAGTGAGAGTTCTAGTGTTCTTTACTCGTGTGTTCGTGTGCCCTATGGATTTATGGTGTTTAGGGTTGATAGATAAGTCTGGTGTGTGTAAAGTGTTGGCTAGATTGTAGTTCTATGTATTTTGAAATCTTCGTCTCTATTATGATTGGTATTTTGGGACTTGGGATTGTCATCGTCGTGAGAGGATTAGCCAGTCTCTCTGCCCTGCAGTGTAATGTGGTGTTGCCCCACAAACGATAGGACACTTGATATCATGTCCTTCTTGTCCTGTGAACATCACAGGAAATGATGGACACTTTTGAAAGTGCCAAACTCGTCGCCAAATTTTGGACTGACTCAATTGTTTTGTCATCGACACGCTGATAAGAAAATTATGACGAGTTTCAGAGTAGTTTGAGCCCATTTTTGCGTTTGGGAAGAATACGTTGTCATTATCGTCAGCCCATGTTCTATTGTATTTGGTGGCAGTGTGTTCCTTCTTCTATACATCTCTATTTGTCAGCATTTCAATTTTCAGTTAGATTTTAGGCTTGTATGAAATACAAAGGTACCTGGGTGATATTGTAACTGTTCTACTATTCTTAAAAATTCTGTTCACCACCTAAATTATGTTATTTTCCTATAAAAGTTTAGTTTTGTTCCACATAAAAATACATGGCATCTTTTACCATTTCCTGTTTTCATACTTTGGATTTTTCGATCAAACACTCCGTTTCTTATTACGAAAACAAATTGCATCTGCAAATGATGACGAAGTTGCAAGAGTTCACGTAAACGTTAGAACATAAACGTCGGTCTAAGGTCGAATGGTGCATAATAAATGATGAATGGTTAACCCTTGCCCTGGAGCCACCTTGAGCGATTGCTGATTGTCGAGATAACTAGCAGATAAACCCTTTGAATTCGCCTCGTTATCTTGATAATACTAAATGGCTGTATGAGCTTTTAATGATAGGAAGACGCATATTAGCTTTGCATTCGTAATAACTATAGTTAATTTATTCAAAAGGTTATTGATTATACGAATGGAAAGTTTGAGTTGTTTTCCGACTTTCTGTATCAATAAAAAAAACTCTATTAGGACCGATGCCATTAGGGACGAGCCTTCTCATACCATACCTCTCGTCCATGCGATAGGGTGAAGCGGATCTTACGTCGCATTGGTTTGTATGAAATCCGTTGTAATTAACACACGTACACCGCCCGACCGCGCGGGCACCGCCTCTCCGCGCGGCGCACCGCCTCTCCACGCGACGTACCGCCTCTCCACGCGGCGCACCGCCATTACATTTGCTTCGGCGCTTGCCGACCGCGCGGATGAACGGTGTTGTATAAGAATCGTCTAACCGGGAATCAAGCCTGGTTTCTCAATCACAATAACATTTTTTCCAACCTGGATATCGTAACCAGGACTCCACGTGTTGGAGTTGGATATTTCGTAGAAATGGAAACACTTAGAGATGATGATAGATTTTAATGTGCAAAACAGCGTAACAAGATAATAAGTAAACTGGGCCGGAAGTTAATTATAGGTCACAATCAAATTGACAGAAAAATTGAAAGGTTGCGTTTAGAAACAAAATTATTATATTCTAACACCACAGTCAACAATCGCGTGCCACCATTAAATCAATACGGCAGGCAGACAAACAGTAAATGTTATCCTGGCTTAGGAATTTAAACTAAGTGTTTAGTGTCAAAATAGCCAATCGATTGCCTATCAAAATGTCATCAACAACGGTTTAAGACGACATCAAAAACACGATTCCTTCACAATCCCGAACTCTCCTCTTGATGAACCTCTTTTTTTATTTTTTTTTATTTGGGTTGGGTTTGCTCTTGACTGTAGTCTAGGTCAGAGATGGCAGAGACAAAGTTGACGATGGACGAGCTTAACCAGAAGAAGCCTGTCCAGTGTCCGCTCTAACTTTGAAGAGAAATTGACAAATTGTAAGATAGCCATGTGATAGCGACGGAAACTGCAAGTAACGTTTAACTAAACGCAGGCGCAGGTCATCAGATCATCGCAGATCATGTATCTATAGCCGTACAAATTACCCCGTATCTGATGAGAGTGAGATATACTCACGATGTAGGGATAGACAGTATCAGATTGAAATGAGACAGGGTCAAATCAGAGAAAAAAGGGTAAACCATACATCTGAAATTAAGGCCGAAAATGAAAAGCCTATCTAAACCGCGTTCAAGATCATTGTCATAATTCCACAACAATGACGAATGATTGTAATCCCTTCATTAATTTAGCTCCTAATCAAATAATAGAAGCATCTTCAAATAAAGCAAACGATATAGTCTGGAGATTTCTCCCGACCAATAAGTGGCAAAGCAAGTTTTATGATGCTTTATAAATGTCTATTCTGCCTGGCCTCTTTATCTCCCACGCTACGCCACAATACCCTGGATTTTACCTTCCACGTTCACGTTGTCGATCTTCTTCTTTATCGTTTGGTTAGAGCATAACCTGGTGTCTAAAGTTTTTATGGCGCCATGTGCCGCTGACTTGGCTTTACACTCCATCGAGAAATATGTCTCAGGCATGCTGGTTTCATTACGATGTTTTCCTTCACCGAAGTAATAATTATTATAATAGGCACATGCGCATGACGATAATAATTGTCTTTATCTAAAACAAAAAGAAAAAGTATTTTGTAACAGTGAAGAAACCCAAACAATTTACTACAAACTCTCCATTACATCTTATCTACCCAGTAATTCGTAGTCAAGTGTCTAGCAAATTGATAAATCTCTGTAATGATTGTAAAATCACGCATTACCTACGCTAAACGAGAGCGCGGTAAGCAGAGGTCACCGGATCATCAGCGATCCGGGTATCTATGGTAGTACAAATTGCTCTTATCTGATTAACATAAAGGTGTGTTTATATTACTAAGGCTGTAGCGGATTTGAGTGCCTTTGTAGTAATTTCCAAGAAGAGTTTTGCAAGCTGGTCTGTAACTGGAAAACTTTTAAGGTTTTAAACTTTATTTGGAATTATCTTTCTACTATTATACGAAGATTGTGAGGATGACTGGCTGTTTGTTACTGTTTCTCGATAAAACTATTGAAATATGATGTAAAAACTTTGAATTTACGCGGGCAAAACCGCAGACGGAAGCTAGTCTGAAATAATATTTATGTTCTCGCTTCTCATACACTTTGCCTTCCCATTCCATTATCTTTAAAATATCTCTTTCAATAAATGAGCAATTCTTGTTGGTCTGTGATGTATTGATGATACAAAGTCTTTCCTCATTAGGTATGTTTTAAAGCTTTTACATGACGAAAATGAAGAATGAGAAATGAAGATATGAAAAAACTGTAGAACGTTCTACATACCAGCTTACTGAGGGTTAGATAATTGCTGTGTATGGTGTCGGACGTAAGGAATAGCACCATACCATATGTTCCCGTGGGTGTCGTAAGAGGCGACTAAGGGACTTGCCAGAGAATAGGCAGCAGCGTTCTCTATGCTTTTGTAACAACCGACTGCGATCGCCAACCCGCCTGCCAAGCGTGGCGATTATGGCAAAAATGTCAATGTGGCGACACTTCGGGTAGGTCTATGTCCAGCAGTGGACGTCTTTTGGGCTGAAATGATGAATGATGAGGGTTAGATATAGAAACCGGACTTCAAATAGTAAATTCGAAATGGTCATATTAATGTTAACGGTAAACAAATATTTATAGGGCTATCGAAACAATGTTTCCGTTTAATTAAACCGGCTGTTTACGATTATTACATCTCTTACATTGTGAAACTATGTAACGCTATTAGCTATTAATATAATTTGCTGTTTCATTTATAATAGTAGTTGCGAATAGTCCAGCAGTTGGTAATTACAATAAAGTAACAAGGTTCTGAAACCAGTATGAGCTATGCGATAGGCAGTTTAATGTTGATTAAATTAACTTGATAACTACGCGTAAGCTTCTAAACTGGCTAACAACACATATTCCTTCAGAAATTGTATTTTCTACGTTATTTACTCGTGTTGGAACAAAACTCGTTAAAAAAACAAATAGAAAGTTATTCAATGATAAATTTTGAACAATACACAAGTTTTGTCGTTACAGGTAGTCAGTAGTCTAACAACCAGTCTTACCAAAGGGTATTGTATTACCTAGTACTAAATGGGTTGTGGAGGTCAGATAGACAATCGCCTCATGTAAAATACTGGTATTCAGCTGCATCCGGTTAGACTGGAAGCCGACTCCAACATAGTTGGGAAAAGGCTAGGCAGATGATGAATGCACAACTTTTGTCAGAACAGTAAGCTTTAAAAGCAAAACATAGAAAAATACAAATGCAAGTCAAAAGTTCAAAACTATTAGATCTGTCGCAGTTGTCTTGATTTATTCCGTTAGACACGGTCATCATGTGGGCAGAACATGGTTTCCGTGCTATGAAAACACACACTACACGAGGTACACTGCTTTTGTCGAACTCACTTACTACTCGCAAATTACTTGAAATTACAATCCAACACAATAACACTAGGCACCATGAATCGGGGAACAGTTTCGGGACGTCTTGACTCCGCCGCGGTCAGACTCAGACTGTCCGCCTCACAGCGAGCTCGAAACATCACGACTCTGTAGAAGCGCGCTTAGGTAGACTGGTAAGTAGGTCGCGTGCTACCTTTGGCGCGCTTGCCGATTCATTTTATGTCCGTACTAATGACCGGATCCTACAGATCTTTAAGCTCATAAATAAATACCCAATTTGTCAAAAAACACTTAACCAACAATTTATGCACAGAACTTCATCAAACATTTTATAACTCTCATAATCTTCTCATAACAAAAGCTCTTTTAACCATGCAGTGTTTACCAAACCGTTTGTCTTGATCGACTCCTGCGCAAGTTGCGCGCAACTTTCCACCAGAGGTCGCTGTCACAATTAACCTCTGCTAGTCAATTTGTGACATGACTATCTATTATTTGGAGCTATCGGTCTGAGTTAATAGTCTGTTTGGTCTGTGAGATTTTTAAGGGAAGTAAGTTGAGTAATGTGGCTGAATAAACGGTTAAGCATTTTCCTGAGTTTGATTTTAACTGGCTTATTTCATAATTCGATGAGAGTAAACTTAAACTATCACTTACGAGATTTTCAATTATTGTGAGCTCCCGATATTTCGACGCTGTTGCGAAGTGATCGTAAGATGACTGGAGATTCAATTTCAGATTCAGATTCATTTATCTTTTTTAAAGCATAGGTACATTATAATAGTTCTTATTTGGTAATACATTGAGGGCGCTATGTTTTGCCTCTAGGGCGTACAAAAGTAGTAATACATGCAATATAATTAACGAGAAATTAATAAAGGAGGAGATGTCTCATGAGATGACAAGTAATAGAGAAGTATGGTGAAAGAAGACGTGCTGCGCCGACCCAATGCAAATAGGGATAGAAGGGAAGGGCAAGAGAATGATGATGATGATGATGATGAAATTAATATAGATATATGAACCACAATTAAACAAGTAAACAAATTAGATCATCTATCGCATTAATAATTTTAAATCACACTGAACAATGTCGATTAGATAGTTTGATAAATTATTTGTAGTGACAAAAAACAAAATCATGCAAAAAAAAAAAATGTCCGCAGTTTTACAATAAAATGAAATTTATCAACACTTATTTAAAGAACGTTAAAGAAATTAAATGATGTTGAGAATACGGGTGCAAGGTAAGTTAATAATTAGGAGCAGACAAATCTGTCTTCTTAGTCTTTTGCTACTGGAACTCGATACAAAGAAATATCGGGAGCTCGCCATAATTGAAAACCACGGCTGATATCCCGTACCTACGTGACAGTGTAAGTTTAGTTAATAACCGTGAATAGTGATCGATGAGAGTACTGTAAGAATAAAATCAATTTTGAAAACAAACAAATGCCATAATATCACTCCTGTTTCCCTGGAATGTTAGGCAGAGGTATGTCAGAAATCAAAATCAAAAGTCATTTATTCAAATTAGCCTGATAATTAGCACTTTTTGAACGTCAAAATTACAAGAGACAGTCCCCCAAAACGCTCGCCTTTCGCCACTTCCTAGTGTTTTAGCCAGGAAGAAGAAGTGGCGGAACAAACTCCCCAGCAACACATCTGTCTGTTACGTTAGATTGTTAGAAGAACCAAATTCTGCACAATAGTGTTCAAGTTCATATAAACAAACAATCTAATTAATGTCAGCTGGCACACACAAATAATAAAAAAAAATGTTTATATTAAACTCACATTTAGCCACTTTATAAATACAAATGCAACTAATTATTTACTTATTTTGCCAATCTACCTCTCATACGTGTGCTCCCTTTACGAAGTTACAAAGCTAGTAAACGTGTGTTTATCTCCTGAAATGTATGTTACACTGAAATACACAATAAACTGTCTACTTTTAATATCTTCACCCAATTTTCATAATGAATGAAATCTCCATCAAAGAAACAAAAATAAACCAGTGTAACGTTTAACTTTGACGACTTCCTTATACGACGAATATTTGGATAAAAGTTTATTTACATAATTTTAACTGCCGCCATATTTGGTTAGTGATGAGTTTGTAATACATGGGTTTATTATGCCCTCAATAAAGGCAGTATTCCACTGCATGTTGTGATAAAACGGGGAACAAAATACTGTACTAAACGGCAACGTGCGTTGTGCAGACGAACGTACAAACTTCGACTTACAACAATCTGTTAATAGATTTTCAGCTTTATCGTTAAAGAATCAGGTTCAAGGTTGATTGGGAAAAAAATACAATATCAGGTAGCTTGATGTGCTGGTCTGTAATTGTCATGAAAAGAGTGAGCGAGACGACATGAGAATCAGCATGAGTTCTATTTAGATGCCGCACTATTCATCGTCTAATTCGCTCTTTTCATGACCGAAGCCTTAACCCCTTGTCATCGCATTCAAAACATTGGTTCGTGATGTTTGAAACATTTGTTTAATTGACAAAATTGCATACAATAAAATGACATTGGACATGGGACATGGGATCTATTGTTATGGTGTCGGACGTAAAGAATAGCACCATCCCATATCTTTCCGTGGGTGTCGTAAGAGGCGACTAAGGGACTTGCCAGAGAATGGGCAGCAGCGTTCTCTGTGCTTTTGTGGCAACCGTACTGCGATCGCCAACCCGCCTGCCAAGCGTGGCGATTATGGCAAAACCCCCCATGTTATGTCAATGTGGCGAAACTTAACGTAATGATTAAATTGGCCCGTGCTATATGATCATCCGCAATTGACGAGCTTGCAAAAGTGGGCTAATTAACCGTAATATATGCAAGGGAAGAAATGACTTAAGGTCTAGGTAATAACGACTTATTGACTGTAATTAAATTAAATATTATGTAATCTACGCGGCTGTTCTAAACTATTATGTAGTGGGTAGTTCAGGAAACGTAATTTTAGTCAACTTGCGTCTTAATAAGTTTCATAACAGTATGTAATGATTAGGGATGAAGGTAAACTAATAAGCAAGTACTACACAACATTTACAACAACTGAGGACTATTCAGATTGCCCGTACTACATATATTCCACTAAGAACTAACTTCGCAGATTACACTGCAGCGCAAAGGAAATTACCAACGGTAAAATGCGTGAATTATTTCCTTTTGTTAACGAGCGTACACATAATGCCAACTTAAGTGTACAGTGGATTGTTTTTAACACGAGAAAAGTGTGTTTGGTTGCACAAAAGAATAGAAATTGCTTTGAGACGTGCTTTTGTGGGCAAACGATTAATCATTAAATGGCCTGGTTTAAACAAAGAGGTAAAGGGAGAAGGCGTTGCGTGCCCTCCTTTACTTGACGTTAACTAAGGAAAGTTAACAATAATCTCAGTTTATCTTAAACGGAATGTTTATGTTCCCGTGTTCCGGTTAGTTAGTGTAATCTATAATACTAGAAGGAGCTGTACCGGTAATTTTTTATTTTATTATAAGTCTAGCTCTACAGATAAAAGCAAGTTCAAATAAATGAGCGTCATTAAAATATTCTGACAAGAAACGGACGCCATTTGCAAAATGGCCGCCGATACAGCAAAACTGTTTTAGTTAACGAGTTGACCGTTAAGTATCATATCCTTAACTACTGCTCATATTATTGCGCGCAAAATGAAGCAAAATGTCAATAACCAGAGCTATAGAAAGGAAAGCTATATGCATTGTTAAGAAGATAGTCAGGAAATACGACTGCAAGCTTTAAAAGCAGTATGGGCGGAGATCAAATTCTGGGGCCTCATGATGAGTTATGGCACGTTTCCACTTACGAAGAGGAGATTTGGAGAAATATAATAGGCTCATTATGTATGGGCAGATAATTACTAACCCTGAAGATTACTGTGATGAATCGCTTTAGCATCGTTTTACCCGTAAAATGTATGAGTGGCCTAAGTTTTCTCAGCTATATTTCAAGATATTTATTTCTAGATTTATTTTAATTGCTTTATTTTATTACAAGGATGCTCTTTCGTCCTGCTGCCTTCGTTTAGTTCAACCATTTGCCTGGAGTATAGTAAAACCACTTTAGTTATGCAGTTGTTTTAAAGTGGCGTTGCTTGTCAAGAAAATTTTCATCGATTTGTGAAAATTTTTACGTTTATTTTAGTTCTATGGTTTCCCGCCGAGACAGTATGAAGTTTCCTTGCTTCAATCACGAGTTACATCAATCGTACAAATTCCAGATTCCTCGGTTACGTCACAATATTAAGATACATATTCCCAGTAAGTAACCAAGACTAAGACTAATTTCGCATTATTAGCAGCGATATAGGAAAGCAATAACAGTTAATCTGGCACCCAGTGTAAGTGTAGGAAAACGGTCTCATTTTGTTTGACCGACAGTGCAAGTGATTAATGAATTTATCGCGGCGCAAGATCGGCCGACGTCGGGCGGCGCGCGGCGTCGGAAAGCATCGGTAGCGACTTTCGCTCCCGCGGGCGTATCGGAATCGCGGTTTGTTTAATACCAAGATGTGCGTGCGCATATGATTAATGTGAGGAGTTTCAGATTAAATTGGTGTATTTTTTTTCTATTGAAATTGTAATAATATAACATGTCCGGATATTAGTTTGATCGGGTAGTAAAATTTAGAGTGGAGCCATTAATCATGGTAGTTACTGACATAACTTGCATGTTATAGATCTACGCGACGTAACGTGAAAATAAGACAGATGTATGCTTACATAAGGAACCGTACAATGTAGGTAAAGCGGTAAATAACATAATCAGCCTATAATAATATTCCCACCGTTGGGACTTAAGTCACAGGCGTCTTCTCTAAGGGGGCGTCTATTAATAACGTCAGAGTATTTTGTCGATTTTCGGAGACACCCTCCGCCCTTGGTGAGAATTGACTTGGTAGGTGGTTGGGGGTGTACGTACCATAAAAATTTAAAAAAAAAAACGAACGTACCAACTTACTCCAAAACAAGAAAAAAAACGTGCTCATACTATAAAATTTCAATGAGATGACGAGCTATAGAGAAGTAAGGAAGAGGAAGACATGCTGTGCCGAACCCCAAATAAATTGGGAGAATGATGATGATGACTACCTATACAATTCCAATAAATCAACAACTTAAATAGTTGATTTCTTGAAATTGAACTTTAATACTTTTTGATTTCACTTCACAATCAAATGTGTGAATCTCAGCTCGATTTGATTCACCAATCACGCATCGCACATCAATTTACAAATGAGTATTAATTGATCCGTCACGCTCGGTCCCATCTATTTTGAGATCTGTCGGCATGATCTTGTTTCATGTGACATCATGCGGTACAGATCGTCATCTCCTTTGATTGGCCAGAGAAAGTGACTTCAAAAGTGGGTGAAAAAAACCTTTGTCTAGGGTGTACACGTGTGTTTGGGACCATAAGATTTGCCACTGTTTATTTTGATGTGATACAAAGTATATCTTTGAGAACATTTATGAAGAAACTCTTCGAAGAAGCCGTGCAAAATGCCGATCGGCACGAAACGCAAAAATAGTCTTTGCTTCGGGACGGCTTTGCTATTCATATTCAACAAATATTACCGAATCTAAAGTGGGGACCGATTGAATGTTGTGTGAAGCATTTTTTAGAAGTTTTCAAGCTTAACAAACAGTAAATGAACCATTAATATGCATTTTACATAGCTAATCAAACCACTAATTAATCTTAACATTTTCATCTAAACTGTGTTAAAACTATTCGTTACAGCACCAACAAAGCATACTTTACATTTGAGTCCAAAAACAATGAAAAATAGTTTTAATTTTGAACAAATCAATGTCATGGGAAACTAAAATATTGTTTCTGAACAATTTGTTATGTCTACACGTAACAAAGGAATAATTTCACAACTTGTGACTTGCGTTAAGGCACGTTCTTTCAAGTCCCGGAATCTGCTAAAACAATTATGCAACATGCTCTAAAACATTCCCTCCTAATCCATTGCTCACTTTTCTGACCTACTTTCCGTAAGTTCTCTTACAAATAAGGCAATGGATATCAACACTGCTAAAAGTGCACCGTTCACTTGTCTCGTAGTACATAGGACTCCCAGATGTGAGCCTGCGCAGGCGCAATATTTCTCCCGCGGCGTCAACGCGATCGTATCGCGCTCGCGCCCCCTGGTGGCCAGAGATACTACGTGCAAAGTAGCGTTCAGTAATAATGCCGGCGGATAAGATTTACTACTGTCTAAAGGACGAATAAAGTGGGACAGATCGCCGGCATTTGATTTACGTGAGGATCACGAATTTGAACTGTTGGGGGAATATGTTAAGTTTTGTAGAGATTTATTGGGTTTTAGCGTAAGATGGTGTAGATGTTAGGTTAACAAATTCTGCTTCTAAGGTGGTTTAAACTTTGAAATTTTACTAGCACAAAGTCAAACGCTTAATCCGGGACAAACAAGCGAACAAAAGGTTACTAACTCACAAACAAATCATGCAGTATTGAGCACAACCTCTTTGACTAAATCATCTATCATACGATGATCGACAGTTTAGTTGTTACGACGCTAGGTCAGCTCTACTCGCTTTGTGTTCTTGCATAGCACGTACGGAAATGCAAAGAAGTCCACTCTATGAGTTAAGATCCTAAGAATAACAAATAAGACTTACAGGAATTTTATGAGCGTCGTTGGTTTACCGAAGTAATTATTCGATTTCACACCATTAACATCAAATTTCCTTTAGAGTTGCGTGGTTTTGTATTGGTACAGCCTCTATTAACAGCCAACTGCAAAATCCCAAATAAGGCTTCCATAAAATATTGCATTGGCGGTAAAAGGTATTGATACTGACAAAAGAACAAAAGTTACAAAAGGGTAGAAGTACGTTTTAATGCCAACTTCATAATAACCAAAAAAAAAAACATATGCAATACGAACACGGATGAACACTTGCAGCCTTATGGACAGATACAACAAAGCTAAGGCGACAAACATGAAATAGAGTCCGAACATTCTAACAATCATATAATAGGAAGTCAACATCCTAGATGATACAGCAAAAAAACATCAGAGATAATCCCAATAGTATGTTACATATTTCTCGCACGTTTTTATCGACACTATCACAAGAACACAAGGGTAATAAAACTTCCGTGTCGGCACCAGTAGTATTTTACTTGCGTGCTAATCTTCTCGGGGATTTAGAAAGCACTGCGAAAGTGGTTGTGGTACGCAGTGCTGATAACATATTGTGGCAAAAATCCCCCACAATAACCCGCTTACAGCCCCGGGGTACAGCCTTAATATTGTGGAGAAATATGACGAAACATTAGCTCGCTGTAATGAGGCTCAGTCGATCGGAACATGGAGTCTCAAACCATGATTATAGATTTAGGAGCATGATACGGACTTATGGTTTACAAATAGTACTTACAGTGCAAACGCTTTTGACTAGAATTTAGTAAAATGGGAATTCTTCCATGAAATCGCAACTGCGTAATAAAATGAATTCTGCAAAAGAGTAAATAAATGCATTATCTTAATCTACATGCTCATGCATAACATCAAGGCAAAGTACTTTAACATCAATAAGAATGTGAGCATTACAATATTCAAAACGCTATAACATTCTTAGATAGACATAAGTTGGGTGTGGTGCTTCTTCATCCATTGCATGTAAGGTTGAAGGGTCAGGCATTTCATATGAGCTACCCGCCATACGTTAAGACCACTACATTCTCTTCAAATACCAGAAAATTATCGCTTCCAATTTCTACTTTCACAGTAATTCAATGTTTTGATGCATAAACTTCGTCTTACTTTGCAATTACTGTTTAGTCTTTAATTTTACATTTATTCTCTAAAGACTGATCCCAACAAGGGCATTTATTTAAACACGTTCAAGAAATTGAATTTATTTTGTAAATCTATAGTAGTTTGTTCATATATGTTCGTTAAATATATCTAATATTCAGCCGGAGCTAAGCGACTGGGTTTGCATAAAAGTTAATGATTTCCTGAAGAAATGTTTCTCCTTTCATAACTTTAGTATCGTGTTATGTGACCAACTTTTAACTATAAATAACACTTGGGTCATAGGCGCTGTTAGTTTCAGTTAGCTTTATCGGCTTTCCGGAGAATGGTGAAAATGCCCATTAAGCAAACAAACATCGTCGTAAATATATTCATACGTTGATTAACTCTTAATCCTGCGTTTTGCTTTGTTCATCCGCCATGTTATTAAAACACAACTGTTAACTGAGATGTCTGTGTTTGTCATTTTGACTTTAACTACGTCTTATCTCAAATCTGTGAAAGTTCCTACTTCTTGCGCCACTACGTATTTTCTCAACATTAAAATCTTAGGCGTTAGTTAATTTCTCACCTTCCACTACGACTTTGCTTTTGGAACATCGTTTGGCATTTAAAATTCAATCTTATTGCCTAATGGTATATTGAGCTGCTTTGTTATAATCACCCGCGTTACCAGCAAACGCAGTTTTGTAAATATACCAAGCAATTTCTATATTATGAACATGAACGTATTTTGTGTTATCTTTGTAAACTGTCGGCAACTCGTTTTAAGGTTTAGTTTCATTAATTAATTAAACTTTCACGCCGTTTACGCCTTGCTCTATTACGTTTATAATAATTTATTGTGTTTGTTCTATTTGATTATGTTCGGTCCCTTCTCTTTCAACGCACTTGATGATTTCATTGGCTCGAAAGTTAAATACTACTGTAGCTGCACTATCGATGATATTATCTTTATTTTCTACGTTTCACTTGGTTTGTATATCAGAATGGCATATTCCTCTGAATACAACTCGTATTTTACTGAAAGGGAAATCGATACACTTGGTATCGTATTGCATATCAATTATGCGTGCCTTGAATTATTCAGCAGACTACGAAGCACATGTACAAGTGCATAGAAGACAAGCAATTATTTCATTTGTCAAAATTGTGCTCAGTATTTTCATCCGAGTGCGAGAGGTACACGTTGTAATTGAATAAATTACTAAGAGCTTCAGTCTATCGTCTATATCGCATATTAAACGGGTATAAGTGCACTAGGCGGTCCTAAATGGCTTTAAAGCATATGAACTAAGTTCTCTAATGAGTCAATAAATTGTTCCGAGACGATGTCTCGATTAGATCTATCTGATTAAGTTCGTTTAGCGTAAATGTTTATATGGATACTATCGAATGTCATAGCCAGACCTTGTGAAATTATTAATGGTATTAAACTTAGCAGGCAACACGGTGATATAGCGATCTTGATTTCGTTTATTTGCAGTGATCTTACGATTATTGTGGAAAGTGAAATGAAACTAACTAGAAGGTGTTTCAGTAGAATATTTAAATTGATTTTACGTTTGAGTAAACGATAGCCAAGTCTCATATTCTAACCTAATCAAATTGTCGGTGCGAATCGCCTGCCGGATAAATTATAACAAGTCTATTTCCTCTTGCGTCACTGTGAGCTTTAATACTAATTTTCAATTGAATGAAAGGACGGAACACTTAAAATGAATTATCAGTTACCGTGTACTCTACTTTGCCTTCCTTGGTAACATTGTTTTCAATACAGATTCCTCCTTTCCCCACATAATTTATATCAGTTTCCATTAATGTTTGTTCTGCCATAATATCACTTAGGGCTATAAATTTTCCAGCACTATTCAGCACTCCATGGTTTGCTTTCGAGTTATCTTGATCAGTATTAGTGACTCCATAATTCAAAGCTGCGTTGCACAACACGGCACGTGGACTAGGAAAGTTCTTGTAATAACTGGCTGAAGTTTAATTGATATATAATTGTGTGGTACACAGTTCAGGAAATTGTATGGGTCTTATGCTCCTTATTACAGTAGGTGCACAAACTAGTAATGTGATTTACGCGGTTTCTTGTCGGTCTTAGATCACGCCTCTTTCGTGCTATTTCGCCAATTTGAATAAATTTTAGATTGGTACTTGAAGCTTTAGTGAAGGAACGTTAGATAACGTCAGGATTTCCGTAAGGTAGCGTATAAGCGTCTGCAATGTCATAAAAGGATTAACTCCACAGCAAAATTCGTTTAGTATCAACAAGAAGCATATCGTTAACTGCAGTTTGCTAGATTATTATGTTAAACCAAGACTCGTTTTTATAATGCATATTTCATAATATGCACTACTGCTTGGAGATTCCTCCTTGCACATTATTCGCCACTTTATAATCCCGGAGCGAAACCCGGCAATTACCTTGGCTTACAATTATTCGCTTTAGTTCCTTCCCTGTGGAGCCATAAGATCTCCGTTTATTTTCATTTTCATACAGAATTATGGCCGTTTGAAGATTGCTATAATTTGCGAGCTTTGCTTTCAAGACACGCAACTTTATTTGCTTTGTTATTAACATCGACGTTGATTCCCGAATGTGTTTTTCTGTTGTTAAAGTTTGTTTTGTTTTGGTAGTCTGATAACTTTTGTTATTTTTTTATTCTTTCAAATGCCCCGTAAAGTAATTACATAATTTTGGAAAATTGGTTTAGAATATTTTTAAGTCATATCCTGAATTTAATTTGCGATTGGACGAGAGGGTACTCCGTCAGATTGGCAATGTCTATATGCCAGTTCGTTGTTTGGTGGTTTCAGTTAAATACAGTCCAAACGAAGAATAACACACATTCTGAACAGTTATAAACATTATTTTGTTTGGTATTTATTGTTTGTTTATTTTCAGCATAGCGTCTCATACGTATCTTCAGTTATAGTCACGCTATCGTTATTATTACTGTACTTGTATTCATCGGTAGTATATCTATCAAATCCCACCGATTGACCTTAGTTTTATCGATTGTTGTAGAAGGTCGGGACCCTTTCCGAACAAATATCCGGTGCTACCAATTGTATGCGTTTCCTGTCGCGCCTGCATTTATTCTCCTTTACGACTTATCAACTGTCGATGTTTGACAAGAGGTTCCGGTAAAATTAACTAAATGATGTTGTGTGCTCTATTATTTTTATATTTATTTACAAATTGCTGCATTAATTAGGGACTTTATTTTAAGTTGTGGAAGTCAACAATCAGGACACGTCCTACTTATTTCATATACTAAAGTATTATTCGTTACATTACAGAGTAAAATGGTACAGTGCGTTGGTTTTGCATTAACACTGCCATCATTGTTATTCAAATTTAAAACGCGATGATTTATATTTTCTGATTCAAGTTGTATCATTTGAATCTTATTCACATTAGGGATTTCTTACATTCATGATTTATCCTTTACGTGGTCTACATAACCAATGTGGTTATTTCGAAGGAAACCACCATTAATAATGTCATAGTTTTAATCTTATTTTCACTGACTGACATCAATGACCACTCAACTGTGAATTTGGTGGAATTTCTCTATTCATAGGACAAATTGCCGTTATTTAAAATAGGATAGGAGTGTGCGCACACGCAAACGTATGTCACATGTGTATGGTTCGGTGCCGACCAATCGCATTCACCGTTATAATTGCATATACAGAGATGTGACACAAAATTACTATGATTACGGTAGATTGCGGAAAAACTACTTTTGTGACGACGGCTTTTGTGAATTAAAAGTTTTTGTTTCCAATTGGTTTTAATTGCAGTGCATTTTGAACGCATTTTTCTCTTTATAGAAGTGTTTCGTCGAGTTCGTATTTCTAAATTGGTATAAATAATAATGTCTATTATAAATTGTTCATCTTCCTACGCAGGTTGTGAAAGTATGAGGGAAATGGATTAATATCTGTCATTGTCCCATAGCAATCTTGATACAATTCTGACGTAGGTGGATTTAAACTGAGGAAATCTGAAAGGTTCGTAAACCTTGTATCTATCATTAACATCCCACGAATGACATTAATTGATAGCAAAAACAATAACCGATATTAAATATTTTGAAATATTTGCCCATTCATGTGGATTCATTGGCAATTCCTGTATATCATCGATTCGTATTCAATTCAATGGATTAGTCGGCAGACTTCGCTAGCTTCACTTTTACCGATAAACTTTAGATACGAGATCCATGTATTATTTCAGCGCTTAAATGTCAACAGCGAGGAACAACAGTGTTTATATTTGCATGAAGTCTCGCAATCTGATTGCCGAGTGCGATTTGTAAAGCTGTCGTCAGGTTTCATCAATGGCCGTATTACTTTCAGCACATTACCCTGTGCACTCACCATCAGTACTTTCTCCCGTATCGTGTTCTCTGTCTTGTTGATTATTGATCCCGTCAACATCGTAATTAATAGGGTTGACAGCAGTATAACTTGTTTAATTAATTTCTCAATTAAGTAAAGGCATTTCTCCATCTCTGATTAAATCAGGAGCTTATTCACGATCAACATATCTTGTATCTTCATTAAGTTCTTGTGCATTCCTTGTATTCATACATCCAGATTTACTTTTCTTGGTTTCCATCTCATTATCGCCATAGATGAATAAAATGGAATTAAATGTGCTATTATCTTACGCTTTTATGGTGCCTTATGGCTTTTCCGGAGCGTAGTTGACAATCCTTGCGTTTACCCGGAATTTAGCCGTAGTATTTATGTAAATTTTACTGAGAAACCTCTAACCCGTCGTGACTTCAAGATCGTTATTTTTAATTTACAAGTTCTTGCACTGTGCATTAGTCTTATCTTAATTGTACAAGAAAGACTGTTTCATAAGATGATAACAGAACTAGTCGTGGCTGTTTAGCTTTAAACTCTTGTTGTATCTGTTCCGATTATGAAACTTGCTAGCGTTTTGATAGTTAGTAATGGAATTCATGTTGAGTGCATCATAAAATCTAAT
This sequence comes from Cerastis rubricosa, assembly GCA_949152445.1. Lineage (NCBI taxonomy): Eukaryota > Metazoa > Arthropoda > Insecta > Lepidoptera > Noctuidae > Cerastis > Cerastis rubricosa. The sequence continues at coordinate 12,718,660 of OX424547.1, forward strand.
GTGTTTAATCTAGATATAATTGAATCTTATGATAATGTGATTGGATTAGTTTCTCTGTAATTCGTTCAGTAATATTCTATCCGTGTAATCAGATGGTGTCCACGCACTGATAGAGGTGTCGGTTCTAGCAAGATTGCTTTTTACTCTGCTTCAATGTAATAATTATTCTTTTCGTGCACTTAATACCTTCAACATAATGTCCTTGTTTGCTTTTCGCTCTATCAAGAAGTGGAGTTTAAGGAAATAGTTCCGCTACTGCTTGTAAATGATTGACTAACGATTTGTTAATTGAAAACATTTTGCCAGTTTAATCGAATTAAATCATTTGCATCGCTATTTCTATTAACGCTTACAATTAGATAGTTATTTCAGTGATCTTAAAATGTTTACTATAACAGTCCATGCGTGATTGAAATATGCTTCTTTTAAGATGGAGATAAAACACATTCTCATTTATCTAATTTAGATAACGAAGCTATTGAGCTTTGAAACTGCAATTCATCATAATCATCATCATCATTTCAGCCCAAAATACATCCACTGCTGGACTTAGGCCTCCCCCAAGTGTCACCACATTGACATTTTGGGGGGTTTTGTCATAATCGCCACGCTTGGCAGGCGGGTTGGTGATCGCAGTACGGTTGTTACAAAAGCACAAAGAACGCTGCTGCCCATTCTCTTTCTCCTCGACCCTCGCTCGAGCCAGCCCGCGATGCTGCGCCAGTAGTTTTAAATCATCCCCTTAATAATGATACCATTCAGATCTAGCCTGTCCCTATTGCAGTCCTCCCCCAGCGACGCCTTAAGCCGAGGCTCGTACCCCACAGGGTGTGCCCTTAGCGTGTAGTCGCTTTATTTGTATGTTTTTACGCCCTGGCTCCCACAGGATAGTCCCGTTAAGCAGACGACAACCTCATAGGTTGAACTGCGAGATGCCATACATATAAAAAAATAAAAAAGCTGCCCATTCTCTGGAAAATCCCTTAGTCGCCTCTTACGACACCCACGGGAAGATATGGGATGGTGCTATTCTTTACGTCCGACACCATACAGCAATTCAGCAGTTTTTAATTCTTCCTTTGCAGTGGCTTTTAACCAGTTCCTAGGGTACACCTGCATCACTAACCTCCACCCCTTATTAAGATAATAAGCTTAAAGGCTTGACACATAAGAGTAGTTTCATGTGTTCGTGTAGGTCGTGACGGCATCCTTAGCCCAGGCTATCGGTGGCGCGATCGTCGCCTCGACGTGCGCTTGCGACACTTACCACGGATTCTAGATCACCCACACTATTGTCGAAACTGTCTGTCTAGTTTTGATATTGCAATGTGTGTGGTAAATTGTTGTCTGTCTGTCCATACGATTCAGAATGTGGGGAGATAAATGTGTATGGTTGGTTTTTTTTTTGTTAAAGTTTTGTTGAATGATGAGTTGATGCCATAAATCCAAATATGAAACTAAATGATTGATAATCATAACTTTTACAAAGATTAGAATTAAGAACGGGTTTGAAAATTAAGTTAGGATTGGCCCGGAAAAAGAAAAGTAAAATTAAATTCAAATAAGAAATCCTGTGATTTGTATCGAGCAAACAAAGCATAGACCCATGCAATTTCGTTTCCTCATGCAAAATCTATAACCAAACAAATTCGTTTCGCAATCAACGCATTCTAATTGGCTTGAATATTCGAGAACAGTTAGTTACACTAACTGTGGTTAGTGAAATGTTTTAATCCAAGCTTTCGTCGTCGATTTGTCTTAACGACTCGTTTATTCCTACAATGTGGTGGATTTTCTCCTCAACTCTTAAAACACGATATGCAAATGAAGTTAAAGTATTCGATGTTACTGTGGCTTCCTTGTCTTTGTTTACTTTATTTACAAGTGCTGTGACATCTTTATAGTCAAAGATAATCGTCCTAATGTGGATTTTTGTTTCGCTAGCTTCTTTCACTAAAAGGTTTATATGTTACTTCTCTATGTTGCGTAGCGTTTTGGTTTAAGTTACTGTGGTATAGTACATGCTCTGTGCATTCCGTGTTTGACTATTTACCGTCTATTGTCTGCAGTAGCCACATACGGCGATTTTATAGGTTTAGTTTAGCAGTTTCCTTGCATTTAGTCATTTGCTAATTGTTGCTCTTTATATTTCTTTGTCTTTAATGGTGTTTTTCTCACTGATGATTATATTATTATTGCTGGGTTAAAATTGTTTGATTCTTATTTATGAAGGACTTCTTTCGTCGCCGTCGTTAAATGCAATATACAGAATTTCCGATTCTGATAACTTATCACGGTAAAAATAAAATGTGCTAAAGCGTAATATTTCAAAATGTATCACCGGATAATCTTTTTGGAACATATTACATACAACCGTTATTTTGCTATAAAAACATTGTACAACACGACATATTAAGTTAACATCATAATAATTATGTAATTGTTATTTGTTCCACGTTTCTGTAAAATATGAACATATAGATAGCATCGCTCGTATATTTCGGAGTTCCTTACTTTCTCAAGTTTAAGAGACGATTACGTTATTATACGTGATATCTTTATTAACATCACATAATCCTGTTTTTTTTTCTTTATTTGTGCAAGTTCTGGCAGTTGCCTTTGGCGAAATTGTTCTGAGACAATGTAAAGGTCAGAGTGTCCAGAATTAAACGAAAGAGCTTATGCAATGGTGATGGTAATTTGGCTTTCGAGCAAGATCTTATCATTCTTGCATGTATAATTGTGGAGATTAATATGACGTTTTAAGTTACTCCTTCCTTTCCTTTTTTGTATTGTTTTAGCTGTCTTCTGCAAAAATTCTAAAGGTTACAGCCAAATTCAGAATCCTTATCGTGCATATGCGATCTCTAAAAATATTACCATTCGTCTTGGGTCTCTGCAAGTAATTCTTGTGTGTCAATACAAGAGATATCTTCTATGATAGATGTATCTTTCTTATGTTTAGATATATGTCGTTGTATGGTTGTGTTTATTTGTAAATGTGGTGAAGGTGTGTGTGTAACAATGCATGTCGGCGCGAAAGTGGCTGCCCTCCACCCCATGATTTACCTTCCACCTCGAGGTGTCGCTGATGGCAACTTTATGGTGTTTTGTGCAGGGCTGTCAAAAATCACGAAGTCTCTAAGTCTATACGACTTGACACTGGCTGAAATGAAGCTTGAGCACATAGTATTAGACGCCAGTAAAGAATTTGATTTTGTTTAAAAATATCACGGTATCGCTCATTGTAAATCATTTATAGAAATCGAAGATATTGATGATCTGTTTAATTAACCTGAAGAATTTCAATATTATCTTTAGCTAATGGTCATTCAATTCTACGTCTGTTTTTAATTGGATATCTTTGAAGATGACTGTTACAATTTTAATTCTTATTTCAAAAAAATACGGCTGATCTAGAATTAATTACGTTCGTGAACCCTAGTTCCAAAGAACGTAGCAACCCTGTCTAGAATTTCACTCCTGCGCCACAACTATGTTTGCGTACGATTTGTAATGTTGCAATATCTGCTGTGAAATCAAAACAATAGTCGATTGTAATATTTCGATATGCAGGAACCTCTGCTATGACAAATGGTTCATATTTCTATGAAGAGTAATGGTGTCCTTTTGCAAGAGCCGATGAATTTATTAATCTTTGTGTGCTTTCGAAAGCGACAAAGGCTTCATTTGAATGGGGAGATGATGATGTCTTTCTGGATGTGACCTATGTCGTTGACGGCGACAATCGAAGCGCCTAAGGCATAGGCGGAAATAACATGATGAACTTTGGCGTTCAAGTAATCATCAGACATTATTGCCTCATTGTTGTCTGTTTTGTTGAGATTGACTTTATGAACCTTTTTCCTTAATAATGATTATTATAAACGTCATACTCAATGAGGTGATGGGGCATACAACGCCAAAATAAACTAATGGTTAAGAATGGTCACCCTCAACAGTTGAGAGCAAAACGATTTATACATCTGCTTTAATGATGATGATAATCCCATCTATCTAGTCGGTTTCGGATTTGTTGGAGTGGTTAATATCTTAGATGTGTTGTTGTTTCATGTATTTTCTCTAGTGCCTATATTTGTCCGTTTTTTATTACCTACTTAAGTAGGTATAACTATACATGTCCCGATCACTGCTCGTTACACTTTATCTTCAATACGGTGTACCTCATTGGCATTTCAAGTATCATTGCTTATGCATCCAGCAACATAACTGTAAACACAACCACACCCTCAATCACGTATTGCTTCGAGTGTTAGATCATCTTACACCACACTTATCACCTCAGTACTTATGCGATATACAAGATAATATTATCCCGAGATAGCACGATCACGGACTGCGCTAAGAATTATAGTGTGACCTAAGACCTTCACGTGTGCTGCAAATTCTCGAGACATAGCATTGAGTTGCGTGACGATTGATGTAGTTGTGGAGATGTGTGCGTGATCACATATTACGTGTGAACACAGCCTGGATACGTAATTCCAAGAGACTCGATTTTATTAATATCCCTGTTAATGGGACAAATAAGGTTGTATTTTCGAACTTTGTTTAAAAATGAGTCTGAGATCTGCGCAATTGATTTCTAGAATTATCTAGAAATCAATTGCGAATGATGTATAATGGATGATGATGAATGATGATGTTGATCTTCCGTGGATGGGGGACCACTCATTACATAACGAGTTTCCTCCGTGCCTCGGAAAGCACGTTAAGCCGTTGGTCCCGGCTGTCATTTGTAGATCTTTAACAGTTGTTACAAGTAGTCAGTGGCCCGAAAGTCTGACAAGCAGTCATAACAAGGAGTATCATATTAGCCAGTACTAACTGGGTTATCGAGGACAGATAGTGGGTCGCCCCATGTAAAATACTGATATTCTGCTGCATCCGATAAGACTGTAAGCCGACCTCAAAATGGTTGGGAAAAGGCTAGGCAGATGATGAATACCCTTTTTACCAGCCTATTACTGTCCCACTTCATGGGAAAGGTATCTTCTTATACAGAGAAGTAATGATCAATGATCTTTTGTTTAGTTGTCTAAATGGGAAAGTTACCAAACGGGACGTACCCGACACTCGAGTATTATTGTTTTACTACTCAAGACGGTATTTTAATTCAGACGGGAATAAGCACTGGTGTGACTGCTAGTTGTGTCTCGTAAGAGGCAAACACCGGCAAATAAGTTGACATTAAACTTCTAAAAATGTTCTGCAAATACTAACTTATGTATCTATTGCATAACTTTGTCCAGACTTACCATTATTACTTATTTGGCTGTTAGTGTAAACAGTAGCCATTGGTCTGTTTGTTCACGTGAAACTGCTAAATGTGTCACTTCTATCGAATTTACAAATACGTCTGCAAATTTCCATGACGCGTCAAAATTATTAGTCTATAGTCTTTCTCTAGTATAAATTATGTCCAGCAAACCCTGACCCCTCTTTACCTATTCTTCTTTGTAAGAAAAGTCAAGTAATGTGAGACGACTGGTTTATAAAGTTTTAAGAAGACATACATTTTTCATTCAAAAATCTCATTTACTTAATAAACATGTTTTCTTTCGACTTATAAATGCCCATATAAAGTCGAGGGTAGGCGTCTCTATTGTCAAAGCCAAAAGTGGGTGTCACAGCTATCAAAACACAATTTTCTTTTATGAAAGTTAACAAAAACACTATTAACATATAAAATATAGCCATCAAAGGTGACAATGGCAACCTCATACAAATTAATACACATTTTCATGGTGTCGGACAGCTGGTCACACCCACGGGCGGGGCCATCCATCCATCGGACAATATGACAAGAGAAACTAACACGGAATCGAATGTGGTACCTCGATAAATTAAGTGCGGTATTATAATTCATATTGACCGTGAGTAGGGCTTTCATGTGAGTTCTTCTTAAATTATTGTGGTTGATGAGAATAGAAAAGTGAGAAAATAAAGATAATTAAAATAATGGAATTGCTTGCTCTAAAACACAATTTGATACCAAGGTTACAATGTTTTCTATTTCATTTCTCTGATTTGACTTACGTGGTTGTTAATTATCAAGAGCTTTTGTTTCCGCTTTTTCTTATACATATAATATTACGAATGAAACTTCATCTTTGCATACAACATCATCACGCTGGTCTTTTACTTTGTACAAAACAGTAACAGAACAATTTCCGAGCGTCTTATCTTCTTCACTAATAAGAAAAGTATCCTTACTAAATATTCAAGCCTTACATTAAACCCAACTCTTCACAGACCAATCTATGCTTTTTTTCCATTACTACTTCCCTGAAAATAATGCCAGTTCCTCTACAGTTTCAACCATTCCTAATATGGTAACTATTGCTAACCCTACCAGGGCACCAGGGGTGATGGATAGTGGTATACGCCTCGGGTTCGCGTTTGTTCTGTGTCGATTATAAATCACTATCTTACTATCTTTTGCAGGAATTACGTAATACTTGTTATGATTCTATGGAGACTGTATCATAGGGAATTAAAGCGGTCTTAATCTTGGGTATCAATTATGATTTAATGGGAGGTGCTGAACCCTTTCATTTGTACACTTTTGAGCACTAGATAGCTATAGCCTTAGATGAATTGATTGCGTAAGGAATAGCATAATCACTAATCAGCCTATACTGATCCCACTATTGGGACACAGGCCGCCTCTCTATGAAAAGGGAACGTGGACCCAGTGCGGGTTGGTAGATGACACATGGTTTCGAATTTTTGGTTCCACCTTCTCCGTTTCCTCGTTCCTTCGTCCTTATCCTTCACCGTTTTGAGAGCAGAGCTAATGAAATAATGTACACAAAGTAATGCGCCTGGCTGGGTTCAAACTTATGACCTACAACTCATAAGTCGCGGCAGATGCCTCTGGGACACCACTGCTCCTTTGGTATGAATGAAATGGGGGTGCTGGGTTAGAGCATGACGGTTGATAGGGAAGAATATAAGAAGAAAACATGTTACGTCGGCCCTAAATATCATGGGACAAGAGCAAGAAGATGATGAAATAGCTATAGGCCTTTGAACAATTATTTCATCTATTAGTCCACAAAAACTAGTCCTAATACCGAGTAATGAATAAACAATGCAGTGATCAATCGCGATCATCTCAATTGTTTCATCATGAATGTTATCATTTCATCAGTATGACGTGACGATACTAACGGTAAATTCGTATTATTTGTGATATCATTTATATTGTTACTATGGAAATCTTGCCGAGATAGATGAAGATTTTCTCACATTTTATTATTTTGGGATCTTTGTAAGAACGTTGTCAGCCATGGTTTATACAGCATTTCTAATAACTTAAACTCCTAATTAACTTAAGTGGCTTTGAAGGGAAACATACACAAGTAAAATCGTTTCTATGTAAACCACCTATTTGAAACCGTTATCTTTGCTTCGTTAATTTCTTCAAATTATCCTCGTATATGGCAAGAATTTCATCTCCATAGAAAATTCTAAGACCACTTAAAGTGATTACACCTAAACTGTATTTTATCTAATTGAATATTCATTGTCAATGTCCATTGGTTTTCCTTTGTACACCCACATGCTCTTGCGCATGGGGCCCGTGACTTAGTGATGGTATCTCTACACCATAGACTATAATTACTTTTATTGTTTCAGGTAAGTTGGCTCAACTACAAAATTACGAACAAGGCAGTCGTTTTAATTCTAAGGGTAAGTACAACATGCGATTATTTTGTTGTAAAGGTGAGTCTGTGATGAGGTGTAACATTAGTGTGATGGACTATTTCGTCTATTGGCTAACTTTTGACTACATGAAAAATGCAGAGACTGGACATCATTTTGATTTAAATAAATTTGCTCTTGGCAAATACAAAACAGCATAGTTTTAAAGCAGACTTCCGTAATTTAGTTTATTGTGACTTTAAGTAATGTAAATGGTTTTAAAAAGAAACAACACCTGTAACCCTAAAGGATTAAGCAGAGTGAACCTCTAGGTACATCTCTCCCGGTATTGTTTTCAGCATGTTTTAATTTTCTTAATTACTATTTACGTGTACTCCATGTGTCCGATTGACAGTTTTGAGTACACTATAAAGACAATTTCATAGATGCATCATTTTATTGGCCAGTTACTTTCCACCGGACGTAAGCTTGTTTAATAAACCTTTCTCTAATCAACGTCTGCGTCCGCATCGTCTGCGCTGAACTGCATCCTCTCAGGACAAATAGTATGGTCCTAAAACACAGCGGTAATAGTATCCTTACAAAACTGGATCACTTTGTGTTCACACAAGTTCTTTATGAGAATTACACATTTTTCTAAATAGGTATCTTATCTCGATATCTATTTTTAAGGACAGTTTTAGATATAGGATGAGAGCGATAATAAAAGTTTCAAATTAGTAATGATGCTTTGATCATCGCCATTATCATTTCGCATCGTAGCATTGAAACATCCTATTCATATACTTAGTTTTTCAAGTTTAACCTTTAGCATTCTGAACCGGTTCCCATGCTCCAGCCAGGATGCTGAGTGATAAGCTTCCTCGCAGACTTAGTATCTTAAAATACTGAGCATGTTCTGGTCTCTATAGAATATTACGTCCATCTTTAATCAAGGCACTAAACCGTACACACGCGAGCCTTGTAAACCATCTGCAAGCATTACATTACACTCCAATGTCACTAGACCTTAAGCCCGCAATTGACATAAACCTAAACCCGAACAGAGGTTGACTGTTACAGTGACAACCGCGTTATTGTGTAGTCAATGTTTATCGATAGCAAGCACAGATACACGATCGTAACACTAAGATAATACCCTCTCGTTTGTAGGGCAGGTTTTATCTACTCTGTTTGTTTTGTCTGATTAGAATCTAATTATAATGTTGTTATTAGTTTTTAGAGTGGGTTCTAGTTGGAATTGATTATAGGATTATAGGTTTGTTATTAGCGGAATATGTGTGAGGATGTCAAAGACCTTTGGTTGATAGGTAGGTTAATTAGGTCAATGCTTTATGGTTATTGAGGACCAAATATTTTGTCCAGACGCCAGCAAATCAAGCTACCCGAAACCGTCAAATTTTCCCAATCAACATTGAACCTAATTCTTTAACGATAATGTCGAAAATCTATTAATTTATAAATAACTAAATAATTTATAATGTAAATGAGTGATTGTTGATAAATTGTTCTAATAATTTATAATAATATTATTGAATTGTTACGGTTATTGAGAGAAAGAGGGCTATCCTCTCTCCTAATGTTGCTGTGCCTGACAGGGTCCATACTGATCTCTTATTTGATAACACCATCTTGTATGGAATCCAATAAATAATTTAGTATTGAGTATTAAATAAATTTGGCAGATTGTCGTAGGTTGTTGTGCTGGCGTTTGTACATTTTATACTCCCACCAAACTGCGTAAGTTTGCCGGCAGATGGTTTCAGGTAAAACGACATCCCTTTAATCTTGTGGGATTCATTATGGGCTACTCCTTTAACGATTAGGTCAATTGGATGGCGTATTATTCTAATGCAATTCACAGTGATCTCCAGTTTGTTGATCAATTGCTGTGTCATCATGCGAGCTGTTCTTTTAGTGTGATGTGTACTTGTATCTCCTGGCCCCCCGAAATATCGAAGTAGTTGGACAATGTTGGATAATGTTGGCGACTAAACACCACAGTGGGTACTGTGGTGTTTAGTCGGTTAGAGTCCAACATTATTCCTTGGATCATGAGGAAATTCCCACAAAAAAAATGTGATGTGTACTAAGTTACCCGATTAAGATCCCATGTGAATCACATTAAAAATAAAGTAGTTTTAAGATGCTTGCCAAATTAACTGTCAAACCCATCCTTGGTATAATCTAATCTAAGCCTAAACCAAAGACTTCAGGAACCGGATGCCTTAAAAGTTTACCATAACAAACAGTTCCTTGACTACACACCAGACACCTTCTAGTAACAACCGGGCTGCCGACACGGGATCGAACTCGTGTTTATACGCACTTTTATGACCGGACGCAGCTTCTTAATATATGTGATTACGCGGTGTAAGTGATAAGAAAGTCGATCATTAACTGGTGTTTGCTTAATTTAGATTTCATCGAGTTATTAAGGTGTTGCTTCTAACGCGTATACATTAGGATGCTGCGATAGATTATTAGTTCGTGGAGACGTAAATCGCAATGGTCACAGCAAATCATAATTATCCTCAAAACATACCTACTATTTGCACTGTTTTCCTTGTATTATTTGCACTGTTTTCCTAGTATCACTTGCTTCGGTGATGGAAACATCGCGAGGCAACCAGCTTGCCCGAACTGAGAGATATTTCTGGACAGCATGTAAAGCCAAGCCAAATGGCCCGGGCAGCGTAAAAACTCTGATAACAGGTTTAGCACAAACCACACAATAAAAAAAAATAAGAAGACTGTTTTACTTATTTTTGTTGCTCTCAGTGGCATTTACTTAGCTCTCAAACCAGGATCAGGACCCTGATTTAAATTAACCAGTTAAATTTCGTAAAAATCTATTGTTTCGAAAAACCTAAACCAGTCGATCATTTGCAGTAGCAGTTGCTCTTGAAAAAGAACCATAATAAGTTAGTAACTGATTAAATTCGATAAATAGTTCTTTTGAAAACAACAGTTAGTCCAAACATGTCAATTGATTTGACAATGCACTTTTGACATTACCATTTCCTACCATATTATTATCTACCCTTCTACCAAAAACCACTTGGCAGCCGTAACGAGTGATCAACGGGCATTCGTCCGTATCGCTCTTACTATGACTACAGTCTTTTCGCAGTTAGTTTACCGTCTACTTTGCATCTCTGTCAAAGCCAAAGTCATCTTTATTTTTGAAGCGATAAGAAATAACATAACATCACGCCTGTAAGTCCCGTTAGGTGAAGGTGTACCTAATAGTACTCCCACATTTCGCCTGTTACGTTTAAGTCCTATATAGCGAGCCTATTGCCAACAACCGGGCACAAATCCAGACTCCGTGGCTGCGGCTGCTACTGAGAAATTCCTCATGGGAAAACCCCCAATAGCACTTTGCTCGACCTAATTCAAGACCTCATGCTCAGTAGTCGCCTGCGACCACTTGATTAGACCAAAACAGCAGTCGAAGCAATAAGATTGCTGTCAATGCCAAATCTGTCAAAACTACTGTGATCTTTATTCTCCGTAGCATAAGGTTTATGTTCGATTGCAGCTAGCAGAGGAAAGATAACAGTGAAAAGACCATAGTATCGATACTACGCCCGACTATTACGGCCCGGCTTGTTTCCCTAATTTTATTGAAACCCGTTAAATTGCCGGGTGCCCATACGTATTTGGCTGTGGGAGTAATTGTGGGGAATGAACCGTATGCTATTGTTGAGTTGTGCGGCTGCATTTGTATTAGGGATTTAACCTTAACTGTGATGGCGGAAGAAATGGACGTAGTTGAAGAAAATGAATTGGTTTTTTGGATAGTCTTGTTACCGTAGGGTTCTCAAAAATGATTTGGATCAGAAAGCTGGGGCAGTGTTGGGTAGTTTTGAAACCATAGCAAAAGATATTTCTGTTAGGATTTGATTAAGAGGATACGCAGAACTAAACTGGCTCTCAATCGTCGTTTTGTTTGTCCACTCACACAGAAACTAATTAGATAAGAATAACGGATGTATTCCCTTTAAACCATCCATCAAAGTACCGTCAAAAGGGTGATTCGATTTCCATATTTGAAATCTTTGTTGAGATATTGAACAATACTCCAAACGTTACTTAACCATTATTGTTCACAAGTAGTCCCTGAGACACTTTCTAAACAAACTTCCGCAGCACAATAAAATTAACAAAGCTGTCAGTTAAACCCAATTACCGTATCCTAATCCGTAATCACTAATCAGGTGTTGACCGTAACGCAGTATTGGGTAACTAAGTACCTGCAGATATTACGCTAACCAAGCACCCATATTTACTGTGAAAGAATAATAATCAGAAGATGCAGTCCGATAAAAATTGCAAACCAAAAGACATGAAAGATTTGAGGTCATCATTTTAAACATAATTATTATATAAGATGTGCTCTGTATGGTGTCGGACGTAAAGAATAGCACCATCCCTTATCTTCCCGTGGGTGTCGGGAAGAGGCGACTAAGGGATTTGCCAGAGAATGGGCAGCAGCGTTCTGTGTGCTTTTGTAACAACCGTACTGCGATCGCCAACCCGCTTGCCAAGCGTGGCGATTATGGCAATACCCCCCTTGTGCCAATTTGGCGACACTTTCGGGAGGCCTATGTTCAGCAGTGGACGTCTTTCGGCTGAAATGATGATGATTATATAAGAAAAATGTTTATTGATAGATATTCTTTGGGCTCTCTCAATAAAACCACGATATATAAAAAGCGATAGCAAAAAATTAAGTAGGCAGGCCATTTATGCCGTAAGACTGGATGGAAGATGGGGGAAGAAAGTGCTGGAGTGGAGATCACGGTTGGGACAGAGGAATGTGGGAAGACAGCCTACTAGCTCGGTAGGGAGACGATCTCATTAAAGTGACCGGAAGAAACTGGACAGCCATAGACACAAAACCGCCAGTTTCTACCACTACGGCTCTAATACTAAACTAGCACAATTTCCGTAAAACACACCAAAGTACAGACATAGACAAAGCGTGTGCAATCTTCGCATATACTGCTTCGATGTTTTGTAGATTCAGGCTGTGACTTCGATAAATCATACATAGTTACCGTTGATATTTTATCCTTCTACAATATTAGTTTTGTAACCCAAGTGAAGTGAGCCTTCTATTCTCCCCTTGCTTATGCTTACGGTAAGCCACGGGTCACTTCACACGGAGCGAGGAATTACGCGACATCGCCCTCGGCAGCAATTCGATCGTGGTCCCCACTCAAACGTGAAACGTCTGTGGCCAACTTATTGTTAGCCAGGTTATCTCTACAAATTGCCCACTTGAAATCTATTGGAAAATAGGAACCGCTCGCGGCTAAGATTTTCTCAGAATATTCGCGATTAGATGAGAAATCGTTTGATTCGATGATTGATATGTTTCCTGGTGTTGGGTAATTTGTTGTAAGTATAGAAAATAGTAACGATACGGATGATCGACTGTTCGTTAGACATTGATGCTAGAAACAGCAACTCAAGATTGTTGCAGCACCACTGACTTTCGACAAAGTCCACTGTCTATAACATAACATAACAGCACGCCTGAAATCCCCGAGGGATTAGGCTGAGTTATTTCTCAGTAACTACAACCACATTTCGTCACCAACTAATCGACGTTGGCTCTAAAAGTAGATAATTAACATAAATCTTGCCACCTTCTGTGCCAACCGATCCAAATAACACTAAACAAATTACGTACAATCTAACTATTAATGTGAGACCTTTAAAACCTGTGCATCAGCCTATCCTGCGCGTGGGCATATTGTGGGCGGAGCTTGCAACCATCTAGCAGATGTGCTGCGATCTCACGGAAACGATGCTTTCTGAGTTATTGATAGAAGAGCTTTGAATTTTAGCATTGAGGTAAGGGTTGTGAAACGACGCTAAAATGTAGATAGAAGTCGATTGTCAAGTTACGTGACAAAGCGTTAAGGAAGGTGTTGATCTGATCATAGAAGCGAGAATTTAAAATGTTCCAGATGTTGAGGAGCAGCATGATACTGATTTGCCCAAAAACAGTTTAATGGCAGTTGTGATTTTAGTGATGCCGGGTGCCCGAAAAGCATATAAAATTATCCTCCATTTCAAAGGCTCCTTTAATTTATGATAATTAAACAAAATATCTAGATCTCAGATTATTTCCAGTTTTAGAAAATGTCGAAGTAGGTAGAATTAATTATAGGAACATAAAAACTAGCCAAAATAAAAATAGAAGAATTTGTCGGCTTTTTAACGATGACCAGTTTCCTTTACGTAACATTTTGTCATCATACTGTGAATATTGGCGTTTGCCCAAAGCTAATATTATTTAGATAGGATTAAAAAGAAACCATCTAATAAGAAATACGATTCCACAGTTCTGTATTTTTCCGAAAAATTTCCTAATTCGTTGTCATCCTAATCGGAAGTAGCATTTGAAGCAATATTTTGAAAGATTCCCCCAAAATTTTTAGATGATATAAAGATTTTTCTGGAAAACTTTCGGATGGTTGAGCGAAAGGCCAGACATAGATCAGCTTACATTATACGCCGGCTCCTTAAACTGAACTTAACTCTTATTGGTTGCAACCCAATGCAGCCACAATCTTTGTTTCATCGGCATCCACAACACTAAACCGCGGGCCGTATATTTTCACTCAACCCAACAATCCACAATTTGCATGCATAAAATTGTTTAGAAAGTTGCCATTTCCATATATCAGCCGTACGTTCCTGTTGGCACATCCAATATTTATCTGGCAGTACACGGAAGCTTGCCACGCAACGCTCAAGACCGGGAAGCAAACACTAATAATTGTAACTCGATATAAATGAAGAGATAACGTCTATTACCACTGTTTAAGGAAGCGTAGTCAGTTTCCTTTGATATATTGCTTACAATACACAGGTGTTTAATGTAAATGAGAAAGCTCTGTTAACTTCCAATGGGCTTCAAGGAGTAAATGGTAGTAAGACAAATCGTACTGCTGCTGCAAATAAATGCTACTGCATTGAAACATTCGAAGATAAATTCTAAATAGATGAAGCCAATAATAACATTTTGCTAGCGTATTGAAGGCACCTTGCAGACCTTGGTAAATCACATGCTACTATATCTTCTTACATACGTTACCCAGGCTAGATATAGACTATCATTAAAATAAACTCTTATCCCATCAACAAGAAAGCTCAAGTTAAAATGATATTAAAACGTAATTATTCAATTTTTATTACCACACAATTTCGTCACAGGCCTTAACTCGTGAAGCATCTTACACAAGCATAAGGGCTGGATCATTCCCATTAAAAATCAATTACATCTCTCCTTTAAAAAGTCTCGACAAAGACCATGCTTTTCAAAGCTTGTCCATTGTTATATGTACTTATTTTGTTAAGACAGACGTGACTGCGTAGTACCATAATATCGTTGAAACCATAGAACTTTCAATGAATGAGTGTTAAGAACAAATGACACGCGACAAATTTCACGCTTCCTCATTCAGAGATGCATCATGCTTGTTTTGATAGTTCTTTGTCAGTTAAGTGTTATTTTCAGAACATATGGCCTTTCTGAGTTTCCAGTCTTATTTGGGAAGAATTATTAACATCGAAACAAGAATTTGTCAATGTGAGTAACATCTTAACTCGGGAATTTTTCTTCATTACCGTCTGTCTTCAAGTGAACAAGTGCAACAATTATTTCGTCACTTTCAAAGTGATTTATGTTGAATTCACATTCCTTTTGGTTTATTGAACCACACATCGGTGAATAATAGAATTATCTTTATCTTGCATTACATAAAGATTACAATTGATTATTATGAAGATTAATATTGAATCGATCTTAAATTGTTGAGTTCTAAATTATATTAATTTTCATCTTCCATCTCTTGAATCTAGGAATGATTGATTTATTGGTGTTATATGTTCAAGAACATCCGAACAAGATTTGTTTGGATCTTTCTATTCCAGGTTGACTTGAAAGGGCTAGGAGAAAGTTCAGCAGTTCTTTCGACAATCGGTCCTCATTGTGTTTCGATCCCGATTTGTGTTGAAGCATCAATCTTTTGCATTGAACAGTTTTGCTCTCATTGTTAGAAAGTACTATGTTAAATGTTTTTCTGTCAGTTTAAGATTTCTATTTCATTTAGTTGCCATCAATTTTATCTTTCTAAAGGCTTATTGTGGTAAGGGCAAAATTTATTGGTCTGATTTCGTTTCATTACGTAGCTCTCGTGTTTTTTTAGCATATCCTTCCTGAATCATAATATTTACTATAAGTGTTTTATTGTTTATTTTATTTGTTTATTGCTTTTTCAATGCTTTGGCCTCAAAGTCTAGATATAAAGTAGTCATTAAAAACCCATAAACTTTCTGTTTCGTATGTCAATAACCATGAATGACTGGCATTCAGAGTAACATTTGGGCGCTTTTTATTATCCCTTCGTAACGAACAGATCTCTTTTAGATAACGTACCAGAAGACCCTTTACTTGATAATCAACAGTTTTATAAAGATCTTTCAAACATTGTGTACTAGAGAAATATTGCCTTGAAGAATAAATATGATCAATACAATAGTAACGGGTATAAATTATAATGCCACGGTGTTGTGTAACAATGTATGTTGTGTTAGCACAATTATTGCTTCCGTCAAACAGACAGAGGATCCAAATTATGAAACGATTAAATAAGCACAATCGTCTCATGCATATTATTTCTCGAATTAGTTCTTATTCAAACGTTTTTGGCAACAATGGTAATTGAAATGACAAAAGAGCTAATCAGAATGATTCAATTGGATAAGTCATTATAAATCGTATTGAAGATTTCGACGGTCATCGCTTGCCCCGAAGATGTTTCCGGCATCCTACACAATATGTAACGTATTGTGAGAGAAAGCCGTCCATCTGATTGCCAATTACGCTTTTCTCTTTCACACAATTCCACGCGACATTCCCGAGTACTTTTTATGACGATTGTTTATAAGATTTCCTTTCCGGATATGTTGTTTAATGTCCATATTCGTCAGAATGTCGAATGGAAGCTGTTCAGAAGAAAGATGCTATTAGTCTGTTCTGTCACAGATTACTGAATAGTTACTACGTAAGTTCTGTGTTTGAACTGACGTCTATATCGATGACATACGTTTATGAACCGTAGCAAAATCCTTATGAACAATCTTGAATTACGGTGCAATTAAAGTATCCATTTTAATTTTAATGCTACCAATATCCATTGCGATACTTAGAATCAAATTGAATGTATTTTTAACTGACTTCAGTTCATTGGTTTTAAACTAGTGGTGTTGCAAATATTCGAATGTATTGCAATTAATTTGGCAAATACTTCCAATTTGCTTCGTCCACTTCCTAGAAGTCTTGTTTTGTTTTTGTTTGGACAATAAATGAAATGCAATTCTGTAGTAATAACTTAATAAGGTCCAAAACGTTCTTACATTTTCTAACGCTATCTAGGTGATATTTGTCGTTTGACGCACCAACCAAAATAATGCTAGATAAATATTTATCGTTTCTGGTGTTGTGTAACTCAATTTACAAGACAATCGTTTCGATATAACACTTTTCTGTGCGTTGATTTATTATGTTTGTGTTGTTATTACAAATGTTTCATAACGCTTCTTTCTAGTTCATTTCGATTTACATTTTCCTTAAAAACTCATTTGTTGCTACATGTTTGCCTCATTGTATTGTTATGTTACTGCCGCTAAAAGCATTTGTGTTGCGATGATCCAATTCTACCGGGTACATAATTTGTGACGTGTTATTTGATCGATAACTATAGGAGATCTCTTTAGATAGCAGATGCGAATTGAGGTCAGCGCTTACACATGCGTCCATGCAGCCACTTAAAGCAAAAATCGTGTGTTGTTCGTTTCGAGATTTTGCCAATATTGAATCGTGTATCTGAATTTTAAGATTATATTTTGTATTGATGTGACGTGGGTTCCCAATTTCCAAATACGGCCTCTCGATGGCCTTGAACTGGCTTGAACTGTTACTGCATCTATCAACGAGGATATGTTAATTATAAGCAGACTTCCGAGAATCCTTGGTCACTCATCGCCATCGGCGTGCTTCCGTTCCGAACAAAGTCTGTCTCGTGCCTCTCGTTCCGCTCAAACGCGCTCCGATAACAAAAATAGAAGTTCAAACCGATCCAACATTCGACAAGAAAAAAGTCCTGCCAAATACACAAAAAAAGTGTTCGCCCCATTCCTCTCTGGCTAATGCTCGGAAACTATTCACGTCGCTGTAAAGTTTATCCTGCGATAAGACTCGAACGACGTTTGACTGGTGGCCGTCTCGTTCTCGCTTGACGGATTCCTCGATAGTGAGGGAGACAGAGAGGTAGGGCGCACTCCGCGTGGCCGTTGATGTTTAGTTTGAAACGGAACGGAACAGTTTGCGAGTCGCCGGCTCTGCGCACGGCCGACTGACGCAGGCAGTTCGTTGCGCTCAACTCGACTTTATTCTAACACACTTTTTGAACTCTTTTTATAATCTAACGTTTAGGACAAGTGCCTTATTGTTAATGGATGTGATAGTGAATGCATGTAATGAATTCGAAAAACTAAAAGCAAATGAAAAGTAGCACCGTGTGGTTTTTCTGAGAAGTCTTGAGTTTTGTGTCCTTTTGGTATAAAAATTTGCAGTAATTACGTTACGGATTTAAGTTTTATATTTCTTTGTTAACTGTATTGTGTTGGAGCACGTTTCTGCCCGTATATTGGCACGAGCCTTTAATAATAATAGTGCACCGAAACCAGTTTGCGAGTGCGGTTCGGCTGTGGTTATCCTGAGTTCCTGACTTATATGCGGGCGTCTTTCTCGCGAACGAATTTCGACGTATCTGTAGGTATTCTTTTGAAGGCTGCGACTTCAGTTGATTTTCTTACATCATCATTATTTAAACATTTGTTTTTGTGGTGTCAATAAATGGTGTTATCTCTAAAAAGTTGTTATCAGTCGTGTTAATTTTGTTTATCATAATCTAGTTTGATATCATTAATGGCTGCATCTTTGGCTAATCTGTCCAATCACTAGGCTGATTCACCTTGACCGTTTATTACGATGGCGATGCATTCAGACTTTCTGTTTCGAGGTTACTAGAATCCTGAGCGCACCTTGTAAAGCTTTGCTGGTTGCGTTAATTAACATATCTAGTCGGTCACTCACTGGCATTTGAGTGTAGACTGTTTGGTGACTAACCTGCTCAAGAGTTATTAATACTTGATTAATAACAACTGTGTTGTAAACAGCCTGTCATTGTTACTCACCGCTGGAGTGTTCACAAGCGTCAGCTTCTCAAACAATTCGCATGTTGAAATCCGTTACCTCACAAAGTAATTGTTTATCTTGCATAAACCGTCCCATCATGTCCAAAGTTAACTGTAAATTACAATCTCCACCAGTTAATCGTAGTTAACTGCACATAACTAATGTAAACATCTTGTCATGTGTGGGCAGTCCAACGGGCGCCGTTAATTTACAATGAAACTTACTAATTGCATCAAAGCTCCAATAACATCTTTGTTTTAGCACTGTTGCCTGTAAATGCTAGTTTGCCCACTTGTACTGTATCAGTGGAGTGCTTTAAATTTTGTTATTTTCCACCAGTCGCTCCACGCTTCGCTTCTCCTCTATACGTGACTTCGTCGGCTGCATTTTTTGCATCTTGCCAGCGTGAATTCTCTTATCTAACAGAAGCTTGCAATCTAGTTTCAAATTACCCAATTCACCTGTAGCTATTGAGTGGTTTTTGTCTATTTTCGATCACAATTCCACCAGTTCTAATCTGACACTTCCTGTGACTCATGGCGTATGTATCGAAACTGTGAGTACCATCAGTTACGCAGTTACCAGAAGGTGGCAATTCTCCAACTTGTCACGCTAAAATGTATTACTTCCATGGAATAAAGCAAAAATTGGAGATCAGTGGACTTCCTGACTGATTGTCCACCATGCCACTTCGATAACTCAGTATTTGTATATGTCTGAAGCCGAAAGACTGTTTCAATTATAATTGTCTGAAACAGTTGATCGCTTGCTAACTATTAGTGAAATTGAATTATACGTCATTAAGCAGACAACTGGCGTTGATGACTCACCTCGCACTGAAAGCCACAGTTTTATGTGTTTCATTTTCTGCTTTGTTAACTGATCGTTGACTTTCAACTGTTATGACACTGGCGAATTATTTCGCTTAGAAGCATTTTACTAGCATTGTGTATTTTCTTATTTTACCAACATTTCTAGACTTAATTGCCTTGTTTATGACTTAAAACTTTAAATTATGTGGGTCGTCCAGTAGACGTCTACTTTTTACGAGCTGTTTGTGGTGGTTTTCGCTCGTAGTCTCGATTCCATGCACTGCATTTCTCTTGTATTTTTATTTTGACGTTGCTTCAGCTTATTCATATATTTTCCCTTTTATATGATTTGTGAATATCTTTGGTCTTGTAGTTGGTATAGTCGTTATGTGGCAAGTTTATGTTCTATTGTTAGTAAATTAACTTTCAAAAACATTGCTCATAAAGTAACCGAGGTGACACCGCTTTGGGCTTGTAGTATTAATTATTTTATCTTTTCATAAGCTTTATGTTTGTTGTAATAAGGTTCAACTTAAATCGATTTATGAAGGCGCCCGCATCTTTGCTTTTTCTCCTTTTTTGGACCGTTAAGGATGATGTCCGTTAATGTAGTTTCGATAAAAATGTTTTACGGCATTGGAATGTTTCGTGTATCTATTGAATTTTATCCCAACTAACAATTTAATGGTTCCTCTGCATGTTAAAAACTAGTTGGTTTAACGTTTTTTGTACCAAAAGGACATTCATAACGTTCCGTTTATAGACGAACAATCGAAATAACAAAGTGACCTGCAACAAGTGCTCTTAGAAACGAAGTACAAACATATTTTTGAAGTATTTTATACCTAAAACTGATACGTATGATTTTACATTGGATCTTGACCTTCACCATTGGGACCACGAAGACACTGGAACGAGCATTTCGCGTTTAGTGAGATGATACAAACTATTAGGTAAGTTATAAAATAGTACTAATTTCCCTTGCATCTACAGAGATGAATCCAGGATCAATTTAAACGAAGATTCAGCAAATTTTGCATCCCCATGTTTTCTTATCCACTGTCTACAATGATAATAACCAAAGTAATTGAAAGTCCAGAAGCTGATTTTAAACCACTTCACGAATCAACATAAATGAAAGCAACAAAACAACACTTTAGTCACCTCTAATTCAATAAACACAGAACAGCATGCATGGATACTCAGTATCTCAGTACTCACAAAATTAGCCAACACCCATCAAATGTAATTTATTCTACGTGTGCATGTGTAGCTCTTTTATGGTACTTTCTTTGACACGCCTTGTGAAATGATTGCCCTAAAACGGAGTGCCCATCTGTTAGCGATAGCCGATGAGCTTTGATTGACAGCTGACGTTTATCTTCTTCATAACTTTCCAAAGAGAATTTACACAACTGTTTCAATATTTGTGAATTTATTGGAAGTTATATGTGATGAAGAATTTCAAGGTATACTTGAAGAAGGAACTGGTAAAATAAATTATGAAGAAGATAATGATAAAGTTGTAACAGAAGACAACTGAACTGATCTAAATAATTCTTATATCAAAATTTTAAGGAAAAGTGTATGGTTCCGTATTCAACAAGGAACCCTTATAGTTTCGCCATGTCCGTCTGTCTGTCTGTCCGCGGTTTAGCTCAAAAACTATTGGTACTAGAAAGTTGTAATTTGGCATGAGTATACACGTTAATGACGCCGAAAAAGTGGTAAAATAAAATTTTGAAAATATAATTATTTAGGGTACCTCCCCTACATGAAAAGTGTGGATGATAATTTTTTTTTCGTCCTTCCTTTATTGTGGCATATCGTTGGATAGGTCTTTCAAAAATATTAGGGGTTAGGGAAGACTTGTTCGTGATTTATCAAGCTTTAAAGTACCAATTTTCGTTAGGGTCAAGTGTCCCTCCCCTCTACAGGCTAAACGGTTGTAGTTGGAAATACAAATGTCACGGCAGTAGTACCTATATATAACGAATTTTAAATGAAAACTATCACACTTAAGTGGGCTTTACAAGTTTACGAGTAATAGTCGACCTCGAGTATTTGACTCGAAAATTTCGAACAACTCCATAGAAATGTCGATCGATGGCGCTAAGCGTCAGTTGTATCGCGCTGTTTCATTCCTAAATAAGTTTTATAAAAAAAAAACAGTTGTTGTTGTTGTTTGTATAGGAAGTCAAATTAGGCAGGTAGTCATGTTTGGCTTTTAGTTAGAGCATTCAGCATGGTACGAAACTATCAGTCAGCGAATACGACCCGCACTTGGCTGTTATAAAAACTACGGAACCCTACACTGCGCGTGGCCCGACACGCACTTGACCGGTTTTTGTTAAAAACGTATCTTATTTTTCTAATATAGTCGTCTGAACATGGCGGTAAAAACGGGTTTTTTTGGGTTTTTGGATTGTCATAATTCTTTCAGTGATTATGTTTTAAATAAAAGAAATGATAGGGACATGTATTAATAAGATCTAGATTTTTTGGAAAAAAGTCATTGCTCTAGACGCATTATCCACGAAAAAAACAGCGGAATACGTTTGTATGGAGAAAGGCCCACTAGAGTCCCCTCTTAAGGGCAATGCTACCATTTAGAAAAGAATATCGATTAACGGTGGCAATTACATAGTAAATATATCGCGAATTGCCCTATTTTATAGTTTTACTCTACACTAAATATAAACAACGATGTGATCCTTGTTGGTTTGCTATTCGATTTGTACTCGATTTAGACAGTTGACTCACTGACCTATTAGCCTTGCTTATTCTGATTTATGTTCACTAATTGAACTATTGTGATTTATACCAAGCTAGTTGAGATCTTGTTTGGAACACCTAAATCAAAACGTAACAGCTTGGAAATAGAATTTACACAAACCATACTTCACTACCTCGACAGAGAGCATTTACCTAAATATGATATTATTGAAATTGACATGATTTATAGTTATACTGCGATCTATTTTTGCTTCATGTATTTGAAACCTGGAAGGGAACCATTAGTAAGTTACCACCAGAAAATATCTTTAAAAGCCTATAAAGTATAGAATACCCAATTACCCATCAATTTGAAAATGTTCAGACTATCTTACATGGAGATATCTATTGCTATCTTTGAACATCTTGTATGGGTCCAGTCTAGACCATTTAAATTAAATTCATAGAGAGACAATTAAAAAAAAAATTGGAATACTTAATCTAGATTTTACCCATAAATGTCTATCTTATGTTAACTAGCTAGTTTCTCACAAAGCCGTAAATGATGATTTCACTTATGTATTAGTAAATGATCCCCTTAAACGGAATCTCAGACATTAAGATATTTTTTTTATACTAAAGCCAGTGTTTTGCCGCAATTAACGTTCAGACAGACACATTAATTAATGCAAATAAGACTGAACTTGGCCGTGTATCAAATCTCATTAAATGTATGCGGGCACGCTCGAACTTGGCCTTCTTTACCAGAAAGTATGAAGTTTCGATACCCAGTGTAGTGGCATGGCAGTGTTTGTTCGTTGATGACATCGACATGTGTTCAACTGTTCAATTATCTAGTTAATTAAATTTTATCGTTTCATTATTAACTACCAACAGCTGTGTTGCAGTTTTCTGTTATAAACAGCCTGTTTGTACAGTTCAAATATTTGTTCGTTTCATGCGTTGGTGAAACTTTATTAAGATCTTCACTTATCTCTTCTCCAACAGCTACCACACTTATTGTGCACCCAAAGTATGTATCTTTTCATTCCAATTCTTCATCACTCATTGGATTTTATTCAGTCATTATGCTCCTGAGCTGCAAATGTTCGGAGTTGAAATTTACATCCTGAAGAACGGAATGTCAAGTCGCCAATTAGTATATTTTCCCACATATTATTACTAAGATATTGATGAATATGTGCGTGCTTCAGTTCGGATCCGGCTGTTACAACGTTCTCTTCACGCCCCAATTCTCCGAGAGTTTCGTTGGAATTTGTTTTGCTTTATTATAAACGCCATTTTGTTCCTTTTTTTACTTTTAATTCACCTCTTGTTGGTTCAATTGGGCTTTTAACTGCTGAGTGATAGGTTATGAGTGTTATGGTTATTACAAGTTACTTTCAAATTAAATGGTCGAAACGAATACGTGCGTTTGTGATATAACTGTTTTGGTAATATATATGTGGGTCTTGCGATATATTCGTATCAGTGATTAAAATTGATGCATTGATTATAATGTAAACTGTTGCAGCATTGATTTGAGTGGCCTAATTGGGTTACTGAATTTGGTGACCGAAAAAGATCCTGTATAACGATAGGCTGGCTATTTTGCATGTATATCGTGCATAACCAATGATTAATTATTTGTAAGAAGAAGCTGACAACCAGCACTTGTCAACTAAAGCAACAATGTAAATGCAACAGCCAATGCAAAATGACGGAAATCTCGAAGTAGTTACAGACCAAGGCTTTTCTCAGCACTCAGCATCATTTCTATTCACCACACACAATTCGTGGAAGCGATTGAGTCACCCACACAGCGGTTACGATCTACCAGCGAACTAAAAAGCGTATAACAATGCGAGCCGAAAGCGGCATCACTTTAAATGTAATCTGAATGTACCGCTACGCTGTTGCAGTCAGTTGTTATCCAGACTAGGTCAGTTTTTGTCGAATGCCACTGATGGCTTTCAGACCATTTTGATGGTCACACTTTTCGTCAATGTTGGACTTCAATAGAAGCCTATTTACTTTGGTTTGCCGAAAGGTAGGCTAACTTAAGAGGTGTATCATGGGTCCTGTAATGAAAAAAACATGAATTTGTAATATTCGAATACATTATTTCTACCGTAGTATGAAACCGTGCAATATTGCGTCTCGTGAAAACATTTACTTGTATGCTTCTGTTTTCTATTTTAAACACATTTGTCCAGCTAGATGAATGGGTAATTTCTTCCTTTTTAGATTTAAAGTTGAGAATGGACTGTTTCAACTGTAGTTGATATAAAAAGTAAACCTCACTGGCATTCCGCTACACTGTAAATTTCCTCAATGCAGCTTGATGCATCTACAACACGATACGTTGTAACCATGTAAGCCAACGTTCTGACACCAGCCAGTGCAGTAAAAATTAACATTTTCAACATCATTTAAAATCCGCTACTTACAGATTTGTTTTTATTTCCTTTCTCTCACCAACAGAACATCACGCTTTTATATTTTACTTTTCAACACGTACTCGATCGCAACTTTGCCCAAGAAAAAATATTGACGGTTGGCACTCGGCGCAATGACATTTCAGGTTTTTTTAACTGTATGTAGAACACTGTCACTCAAGTAGTTTTTAACTTGTAGTCAGGCACCCTAAATCTTTTCACTTTTGTCCTTTGAATTATTCATGCTTTCTCTCTTCGCTTGTGACTCTAAAAACGATTGATCTTTTTTCCAGTTAGTCATGTCTATGTAGGTCTTCTATCTTTGTTTTTTTCCGGAAAGAATACAGAAACTCTTATTTCATCATTCTCATGGTCTTAACCCAATTTATTTAGGGTCAGTGCAGCAAAATCTTCAACTGCCATGCTTCTCTATTAGTCGCCATCTCAGTGATCTACCCTTTTCTCTTATTTTTTACTGTTGTTAAAATACATTCTTTGCTATCGAAGACTACCTACCCAGAAATTGACAATTTCTCTTTGCCCTTTTGGTTTATCACGGTAGTATTGCACCTTGGTCACAATGCATGATTACTGAAGTTCTATACATCAATGGCGCAAGTTCAATGATTACAATAATATACCATTGCTTGCCGATCGATATCTACTAACTCAGTCGTAACCTATTTACCTCATTTGACTTAGCATAGGTATTGTTCGTTCAGGTTGTAACTTAGACTTGCAATAACACTTTCTTATCGAGTCTGTGATTTTCATATATCAACTTGTCCCTTGGTAATGGTGTCATATAAAACTACGTTTAATTTAAATAATGGTCGTGTGGTGTGAGATATTGATAATTTAGCATTGTTTACGAAAACGTTGCTACCTCATTGCTTATCTTTTAGTCTGACAATAGAATTAGTCGAGTTTTAATATGCGGTATTATTAGCTAAACCATCATTCTCATATTCTATTTTTAGGAGTGCCTTTGGCAAATGCGTAACTTCCTTTCATAGTTTTTCAGTCAATATCAAAACCACGTGTACTTCAACTTCTTCAAGAATTGTATCAATATTTACCACCATTGCCTACTGTACTAGTATCCCACTTTCTATATTGACTCTGTCGATACTATTTTTTCACATGGCACCTTCAATTTCGTCATGCAACGGTCAACCATTTTTCCCATATTTGTTTGTTATGATAGTAATGAGCAAACACACACTGTTTGTTTGGGCAGTACACCCATGTTCACCGTCCTTATCATATACAAATATTGGCGTCGCGGTCTAAATCTGATAGACAAAACGGAAGACTGTTTTTTATGATTATGATATAAATGTGGGTTGTTTCTAAGCTTTGTTTGTTTGTAAAGTCAATGTGCTCTTGTTTACAAGCAGAGATAGAATGAACGATGTTTTTTACACATTTACAATGGTTATATTCTTCGTCAGTATTATCACGATTATCAACTTTCTTTATATGTAATTGATATCTGCTGTGTTTAGAATATGTAATCCAAGGCTACGATCTCTTGCTTTCCTTTCTTCCTTTACAATAGTACGATCATTTACCTTGATTTCACTGTGATTGACTTTGTCGTTACTATCAACTACTGATACCATACAAACTCTTGTATCAGACAATTACACAAATCATAACTTTATGATCTTCTGCAATAGCATCTATCTCTAAATTATTAATATCCAGTATGATCTCACGCATCCTATCCGCATCACTTATATTATATGTTGAGTCGTCAACTATCCCATTATATTACCGTCCGTCTATTTCTCGCTGCTGGTGAATAACAACTGACTAAGTCTACGTGATTCACAACAGAGATTTTCACAAAGAACAGGGTTAAGTTCACACAGCCTTCTATTTTTACCTTGGATAGATTGCGTGACTTTAAAAGTCGGTTAACATTAATTAAGCTTGCTTTGCAGCGTTTACAATCGTAGTACTTAATGCAGGTAGACTAATGACTGTAAGTAAAAACTGGTGAATGGTTTAAGAGTTAGTTTAGTTGGAATTAGCGCAATTGAGGAAATAGACTAGAATGTTGCTGAGTGCTTCAGAATAGGTCGTCTAGATTTAGAACTCTTACTAGGTTAGACTCATACGTTGCGGGCGAATGAATAAGAATTCTAGGTAGGTAAGCAGAAATATATTCAGTAGCAATTGGAAGTCTAAAATAAATGCTGACCCAATATCGGAACGCAAAGATTAGCATCAATAAAGAGAATATCTATTACGCATCATAATGCTAAGTCATTCCGATAGAAATGTCACATGAATTTTCCGTTACAAATGCTTAAGTACCCTCAACGGTAAAATTTGATAGTAAACATGCCAGTTTAATGAGTAAACCTTACCGAAATCACGTAGAATTCTCATTACCAATGATGCTTGGAGCACGTAAAGGGCTTTCTAGCGCTGCTAACATTTTATTATCGTTTGCCTTTGTTCCAAATGTTTCAAACTTTATTTAGTGTAGCAATACTGCGTAGGAGTGTATTGTTTTGGATTACAAAGCTATCATTTATGAAGCAACGTCTACCTTTCCCTTTGTTTTGGCTTTGTGCTTCGTGAGACCGATGATTTGGATCATGATGATGAGCTTTATTGTGTCTGGTTCAATCTTATTTGGTTTAATATCTTGATAATGTTTGACTAGAATTTTAATTATGATAGCGTAATTTTTACCTAGTCCTAATAATTATTAATATCCTAATATTTATTATTAATCATTCATTAAAACAAAGGTGAAACCAGAAAGGAATATTAAGTTCTTTTAAAGATTTTAAATAGCATGATCAATATCCCCCATATCTATTTCATTGACTAATAAGATTAGACCATCATCGTCAATTAGCATTCTAACCATTTACGTCTTTAAAAGTCGTGGACGTCCAAAGGCATAATGTCGTCGTTCTATTTTCGTCGCGATGGGCTTACATAAATCTATCTATCGACGTAGTAGCTAATAGTTCAACAGCGACAACTTGATAGCTTCCTCTGCTATTAAACTGGCCTGTCCATGCTTCCTGCTAGGATATAGTAGCATTTTCTTGAGGTTTTCCTGTAAAATGTGGATATGGTAATTAATTGGAAGTAATTTCTTTACTTTTGATATCATCTACATAAAATGCCTGAGGACTTGCTGAGTTATTTCTCGTTCCTAGAAGTTTCTTTATCCTTACCGTATCTTGCATAATCATTAATTCTAAACAAAGTAAAAGTTTCAAAGCAGACATTTTCATCTCTCACTTGTATAGCATCATATGAATATATGTAATCTCACTGGGTGGTCAATTATTCTCCAATGGAAAAATTAATGCATTAAGTGATCTATTCACTCTGACATCCGTTCCACATTGCGGTCACATCACATTCACAATACAACCTTTTATTACGAAACTTTACAAAAGTACTGTCCAAGGTAATAGAAATCAAAGAACTGTGTGCATTGACGCAATAGTTGGAATACCCAATGCGAACTGAAACATAGTCTAGAGTATATTTTACAGTGTAACTGAAGTTATCTTTAAGCTATCAGGAGAAATTGCATGTTCTAGTGCCAGGAGAATAGTCGAGACGATTTGTCTTACGAAGGCACAGAGTGTGTCGAAACTCGGCCGATAAGGGCTGCAATACACAGGCTTTAATGTCCCTGTTATATGAATTGAACAACTCTTCAATAAGGAAATTGTTGGCGTAAAAACAAGTTGACGCACGTAACGAAAGCGAAAATGAAAATGTAGTGTTAGTAAACGGAAAATTAAAATATTATGTTAAGTAGTAGTTGTCTATTAGAGATCAGGACTTTCGTACATGAGTTATATTCCTGTCATATTAATTTATGATACTTGCCATTAATAGCAACCATCTTTTACATACCTATATGTCTATTGCCTATACTCAATCTTATGTCTCATCATCACTTTGAAATATTGAACACGATGTATCAGAAAATTAAATCAAAATTACAACCGGACTCCTGGAATCAAGTAAGAAAATACAAGTTACTGGCCTCAGAACATGTAAACGATGAAAATTGATAAGTGCAGTAAATGCGTAACTATCTATATACGTAACTATCTATCCGACTGCTCATAAATTCATAACTAGCAATTTGATCAGTTTCCAAGTGTTTTCACTGAAATCGCTAACAAAATAATGACTGTGCAAACGTTTGCCCCTAACACTTTACCCAGCTCTCTCCAAAGCTGGATTTTATTAAATCTGGAGTTATTGTACCCTCTCGGCGAATTGAAATGATCTCAATCGATGGAGATAAGCAGATTGCAGGGACTCTGACAGGGAGTGATGAAGGACTTTCATTACTTTATGTAATTTGCTGTGAAGCTGTTGGTTTAAGATAAACTGTAGGAAGTGGCAGATTTGCGACAATTTGCTTGCGATGCGTAGTAAATAATAAAAGTAAGTGTTGTCGTTATTGCAGTGGATTCATTCTGGTTATAACTAAGCCTGCAAAGTTATGAGTCATGCATGACACCAGGTTGATGTTTCAAAAGTCTCATTACCTGTTCATTGATGATCAAGAATATGATTTCCTAGATTTATAGTCTTGTACACCTAATACGGTTGTCGGTGGGTAGTTCCAAGCTTCGAGACCTCAAGATTTTGAAAGCACAGTGTAGGCTTATAACGTTCCCTATATTTGTATGCAATTATATCGATAAAATTGCGCAAATGGAAGTATATTATTTAGCAGCAGACGTGCTATTGAAAAGGAAATGTCAGTATTTGATTACGATTTGTTAATTGCCGATAATTTAGGTTAATGCTTTTAAAACAGTGCATGTGGGATTGATTACATTAATAATGATGCCAAATCTGTCAGTTTGTTCGATTCTATTGATAGGGAAGTTTACAATAGAGATATATTTTGCTCTGCAAAAATGGAAATGTAAATTTTTCTTACTTAGTATTATAAAGTATCATCATCTTCCCGCCCTTGTTCTTATGACTTGGGGTCGGCGTAACAAATTATTTTCCTTCACTCTTTCCCTGTCATCGATTACGTAATCATTTACTCCTTTTTCTTTCATATCATTCCTCTCACTGTGCATTAATCTCTTGTTTGGTATTTCTTAAGATACTGCAACAATCCTTGAAAAAACTCAAATGCTTTTTCTTAGTAAGATCTTTGAAAAAAAATATTAAACCAGTGTTTACGGACTCACTGAACAAGAAGCTCGAATGTCTAGCTTTTTCACCCGCGATCAAATTACATAAGCAAGAGAAACACCCTCATCCTGAGCGGATATTGTTAATTTTAATTAATCTTTTGACAGCTAATTCTCATGCTCGTCACAAGATTTCTACATCAGTCTAATTAAAGTGTTATCGGATAGTGTTTGAATGGGATGCAGTCTCATACATGGCCATTCAGGTTGTATGTAATACCTAATTAGAAGCTGGTTTCAATGGGACGTTATAATGGCTGTGTGGGACGTGCCTTTGTTTGATGCGCTTTGTGCAAATTTCAATGTGCTTGATTTAGAACCACTGATAACTGTTTCTTATAAAATCAAAACGTGTTGAATAACTTTTCTCCTTTCTAAAGTGTTGATTTTATAGTCATTGGTCAATTTGAGAATTAATTTGCTTCCGAATTCAGTAGTTGATCACTTTATAATTGCATGTTTATGAATATTCAGATGTGGGAATCTCTCTTTAAATGTCGATATCTTAATCACTTAATTGACTCGAACTCGCGTTTTCCTTCACACCATCGTTTAAGAAATTAGGACATATCTTCATTATTTCTATCATCGTTTTCTCAAAACTAAATTCAGCCATAATGGACCTTTCTGCCAATCACTTTTGCTTTTGGACTGCCATTTGGTTTGATTAGATTTTTGGGGCTAGCATCAACTTGGAAATACTTTAGAGAATCTATCAGTATTTTCTCAAGTAATTTTATATTGGTATCCTCAAT
The DNA here is from genome assembly GCA_949152445.1 of Cerastis rubricosa. Lineage (NCBI taxonomy): Eukaryota > Metazoa > Arthropoda > Insecta > Lepidoptera > Noctuidae > Cerastis > Cerastis rubricosa. The sequence continues at coordinate 12,749,572 of OX424547.1, forward strand.
GTTGGAAAACAAAAGTGTATCAGCAGGTTGAAGTGCCGTCGTCGGTGGGAAGTGGGTTACTTAATGATAGCCGTGCTATTCGCTAACAAGTCGGTTCTATTACAGTTTATAGCTAATACTTTACCGCTATACGAAATATGTGATTATGTGTTAGAGGATTAATGATCGTTTTCATCGATTGTACCGTTTTTAACATGACTGACAAGAATTAGATTAATGTTTTCTGTCTTATGTTTAGAATGATCTAGGCATTATTTAGGCTGTTTGGGCTTCTCAATCTCCACCACTTGATGAGAAATGATTTGAGTTTTCCATTTACAATGAATGTATTGTTCTACAAAAATTTAGCGTTTTGATCGATGCTATGCTTGATAATGATTAGTTACTTATTAGCACCCTCTGTCATAAGTCAAACTTTTAGTACCATCTTCCTAACATAAACTTGAACGAACTTTACATCTTTCAACTTAGGTTCACGAATTTCACTTTCTTGGCGTAAGTTTCTCACATTTGTCTAGTAATCATGTGTACAAAGACTAACGGGCTAATTAATCGTTGAAGACGTTGGAAAGCGACTCCGTGTAACTTTCAAATGATGGCTTGCTGTGCATGCGATTAGATTTCCAATCGGACCGTTTGATGCCCTAACCTAGCCTTTAATGTGTGTATTTGTTATTTATTACTCACTTACCGAACCATCTTGTTTACGCAGATGGTATTTTAATTGTGGGAAGTTATCATCCGTTGTATTACTTAAATGGAGACGCACCTTTGGATCGGTACTTACTTTTAGTTCATAGGTCGCTGGTGGTTGTCCCTTTCATTAGGTCATTTCTTTCTTTAATTTCATTGGTGTCTTTATTTAACTGTTATTCATTTTCAAACTTACTATCTTTGTCTACTGCTAGATTCTGCTAAGGTATCATCGAAGTACAGAACAGTACCATCCCTTTCGACTTCTTTATCTTCCGCATCCAGTACCTTCAAATCAGTTTCATTATTGGATTCCAAACCACAGAAAATCTATTGAAGTTATTTCAGGCCTTTACCGATAAATATAGCATTTTCTTTTGATGTTTTTAAATGGCTTCGTATCCGGTTTGGGAGCAAAGCGAATCGGTTTGAACAAAATGTTGCTTTAAATAAAACTGGCGACAAATTGTCTATTATGACGGTGTTAACAAAAAGTGCAAGTTTTTATCTATACCTACAAGTACATTGTAATTTAGTGTCGTGTATCTATTACAAGTATTGATTTAGTGTAGGCCCTTAACGTCACTCATGTAAAATTATAGCAATGATTCGTATAACAATGGGGTTACAGATTTTCAATAAGTTATTAATTTTCCCATTTCAGAAGTGTTTTCATCAAAATGTCAGATATTTAATAAACAAAATGATCATTTGACAAGATGTGAGAATAACATTGGTTATTATCATACTATTAATAAGATGACAATTTATAGTTTCCAATGCTGCTGTTTCCTTTTTACGAGACAAAACATGATGGTTATATTATTGATAAATAATTGAGTTGAGTTTCAATGCATAAAATTTCTAGAAATGATGACTTTGATGAGAACAATTGTACAATTCTTATGTTACGTCACTAATTACTAATTATGGACTTAATTTACAGTCAAGTTTGTTCACTTATTTCTAGATATAAAATGAATGAAAAAGGGACCTCTATTTTGTAACCTGAATCGATTTCGTGAAGTGTGAATGTCGCAATAGATATTCCAAGATGGGTTATTGACCTATTTGTCAACTGTGGTCCATCAGATTCTTTAGGCTATGGTTGAGAGACATTCGCTATGCATCACCGCAGATGAGACGCAAAGTGTCACTTCAACCGATAGGTCCAAGTGTGAAGAGAAAACCGGAAAGTTAATACTTTAATACAAGTGCTAGAAAAGGAATTAACGGTATTTACCAAACTAAAGTAATTATGATGAATAAATTATGTAAGAGCAGCGGTAGCCCAGTGGTGGCAACCCCGACTTACGACCAGTAAACCGAGGGTTCGAACCCAGACAGGCGCATTACTTTGTGTAATTTATTACATCACCGCTGCCCTCAAAAACGGTGAAGGAAACCATCGTGAGGAAACCGGCATGTCCAAGAACTAAAAAAAAAATATTCCTAGACATGTGACATCTACCAAGCCGCACTGGGCCCGCGTGGTGGATTACAGCGCACTCCCTGTCATAGATAGGAGGCTTGTGTCCCAGCAGTGGGAACATTATAGGCTGATGATGCAATTATGTTATATTAATGTTAAAGTGTGCAATGTCCATATTTGGATTAAAATTTGTAAGTCTGTAAGTACCTTGTGAAAATATTTGTGTAGAACGAGTTTGTATCACCGACAATATACAATTACATTTTCCTGTTACAGGATATTGATTGACGTAAATATGACGCTAACAGTTTGTATGTTACGTCACCGAATTATACCTTCTAACTCTTCAGTAATTAGTCAACATGAAAACCTCTATGTACTAAATTGAATGCTGAAACTCTTCGATCAATAATAGTACTAGATTCCCGATGAGCGCTTCAAAAACGGCACGAAAAATAAGACCACAAATAATTTTGTGGTCTTATTTCAAATTAGTATTGTCCAAGCATAGCCAACGTTAAGACGTCGAGATGCCGTAGTGCGCGTTTTAAAACTGTGAAAATAACCACCGTAAAACCACGATTTTGAAAGGATTTTTTTATTTCGGTAAGTTTATATTATTTAAGTGTTTTTTCGTGAAATAAAAACAGGATAAATAGTAAAAATAATTAAGTTAGCTAATATTTTGATGTTTGGCCAATGTTTGCAACAACGCACCAACTATTGTTACAAACATCGACTGTTTTGGAACCGGCAATACATGGAGTAGTGTTGTTATTTTATATATTATTTTTGTTTATTGATTTTTTTGCAAACCATTTCGATGTGCAGAATACATAAACCTTATAAACATTCGAGAATATGTTCAATTTATTTTGATAGTTTGGACATAACTGGGAACACGCAAATAGATTACAAAAATCTTTATCGGAAGAAAACTATAAGTACCTGTAGGTATTTTCATGAAATACTTTAAAACTGTATTCAATAAACCGCGCCTGTTTCTTTACAGGTTCAACAAGTTTAAGTTCTGATGATACCACAGGAATACGTGACGAGCCTCGTTAGATCATGAAAAACATTGTATGCACCTATATAATTTGAGGGTTGCCTCGATTTCTCTAAGACTTGGTGACAACGGGACCACCACAAGAGTATATGCTTTAGAATAAAAAAAAGAATTTTTAACATCGGTTTACAATTATTGGTGGAGAAATAGGTGGACAAACAAACAAAATATAGTCGAATGGACAACCTCCTTTTTTTAAAGTCGGTTAAAAATAGTACCTACTACTTAGCCTACTACTTTTAAAAAAAAATTGCCACCATACAAAACGAGCCTTGGCCCAAAAAAAATATATTCTGCAACTCCACGTCTTTCAATACTTACTGTGTTCTGAGCATTGAAATGTAATACCAAGAAATACGTCTAGTTCTAAATTAGTGTAAGCACGAAATTGTCAACGTAATTTTTTTATCCTTGTCACTTAAATTTTAAGATACATTTTAGAATAAATATTTTAGTACTCATGACTTTTTATTTTCAAGCGACGTTTTAAATTTATTGCCTTTTAGCTTTCTCCGATGAAAGGACTTAAATAAATATCTTTTGCAATTGTTATTAAACTTTATGTGAGGGTGTTATGGTTTATAATAAACTGAAGTTGTTAATATTATTAAACTTTTTTCTATGAAATATAGATGTTTACGTGTGTGCAAACGTGGACACTTTAGCGATTCATTTTTGTTCCTGATCCTTAATCTAGTTCTATTATTGATCGAAGCTGAAACTACACCGATCCAATATGTTTGCACCATTATGATATGACTTTGCATACCCATTGAAAGGTCGTGATTGAAAAGTAATAACAAGGCAGTCGTTTATTTTTTTTTTAAATATCTGCTGCCCCACACAAAATTTCAATACCTAGTCGACCCAATGTATGGGGCAACTGATATTTTTTTAGCTAATAGGATGTTTGTCCGATGGAGAAACATGTTCAGTTTGATGGTCTGCAGCACACCCTTAAGTATGTATATACCCTTTCCGTTACACCCTGTATAATGTTTGTGAAAGTCTTCTTGTCAACAATGAATTCGGAAGTCGCTCCCGCTCATGACTTGACAAACTTGACGTTCTTTAAATTAGCCGTCAGTCAAAATGGTTCTTTTGTAATGCGACCTTAAAACGTTCAGTTAATTACTAGACCAAAGGTTACTGACTAATAATAGTTTTGTTAACTTTAGTTATTAAGAGCTTGATGTGAAGGCGTGATGGTGTAAGTATTTAGATGTCAGTCTGAATTTATACTGATTAATTCTCTCCGATGCTCAAATTGTGTTTAGAATGACGGACAATACTTTCATTTGTTTGTTTTGTTAATGTGAGAACTTTTTAAATACGACATAGCTTTTTATTTGATTATCCCTTTGGTTTATTTTTGTTACTGTCGTATTATATCGAGAAAAGGATGTATAATCATACAACATGTGGGGCTCTGTATGGTGTTGAACGTAAAGAATAGCACCATCCCATATCTTCCCGTGGGTGTTGTAAGAGGCGACAAAGGGACTTGCCAGAGAATGGGCAGCAGCGTTCTTTGTGCTTTTATAACAGCCGTACTGCGATCGCCAACCCGCTTGCCAAGCGTGGCGATTATGGCAAAACCCCCCAAAATGTCAATGTGGCGTTACGTGGGGGAGGCCTATGTCCAGCAGTGGACGTCTTTTGGGCTGAAATGATGATGATGATGATGATGATGTGGGACAAAACAGCTAGGTACCTAAATACCATTTTAATGTGAGAGGGCGTTGCTCTCTGGTACATTTACCACTATCATCTTCCATTCCTTGCATTATATTATAAATATTCAATGTATTTTATTTTTGTTACAGGTAAGTTTCTCGAGATGAATTAAAATAAACGCCTACCAACATACCTATAGATTTAACTTTCAAGTGAGTGGAGTGCCTACCTATTGTTTATTTACATAGCTTTCAACAGTAAAAACTGGATATAAGTACATGTGGCTGTGGAATTATTATGTACATGCGTTTACGTTAGAAATCATTACTATTCCCATGCTACAATAACAACAACATGCTTTTATCATAAACATCGTATTTTACGGTCTATAAACTGTTCGCCATAGCATGCATGCCGCGTCCACACATTAAGCGTAATCGGTAACTGACATCGCCGCTCCCATTGTCTGGGGCGAGCATTATCGTATTCAAAAAACGCGAAATTGTTGATTCGTTACGCAGTTCAATTTGAGGCTAATTGGCAGGTGTGAAGATTGATACAATGGTGAAATAATATAGCTATTGACTGGAACCAAAATATAATAAGGTAAAATACAGGGTTTTTGTTTCAGGTATTCTGTTTTAGCCTACATTTTTATGTCACGACTGACAAAAGCGAATCTATTCAAATGTTTGTTCAAACAATTTGGTCTATTCTAATTTTAAAAGCTAAGGGCATTCAAAACCCTAGCTCACCGTCCGTCCGTCTTATGACGACAGACCGTGCCGAGACGGCGCGTTCGTGATCCACGCGCGCCTCAAGGAGATGTCAGCAAATCGGAAGGGGTCCGAGAGGGCCGATGCCTGCCAGGGCTGCCGGTTGTTCGAAAGAGATACCGTGCCCCTGGAACGCAAAGGGCTAAGAAGGAACATGGATGGGTTTTAGTCAGTCAAGTCTGACACCCCCTTTATTTTTTGGGATTTCCCATCCCAAAAAAAAAAAAAAGGGCATTCAAAACTGGTTCTAATAAATGACCAGTGTTCCTTTTTAATCATCATCATTCTCCTCTCCTTACTCTAATGGCCATGTCTTTTTTAGGGTTCCTTAGCCAAATGGCAAAAAACGGAACCCTTATAGATTCGTCATGTCTCGTCTGGCTGTCCGTTCGTATGTCACAGCCACTTTATTCCGAAACTATTAAGACTACACAGTTGAAACTTGGAGGTAGATGTATTCTGAGAACTGCTTTACGACTTTTATCTAAACTAATATTATAAAGAGGAAAGATTTGATTGTTTGTTTGTTTGTTTGTTTGTTTGTTTGTTTGCATTGAATAGGCTCTGAAACTACTGAACCGATTTGAAAAATTCTTTCACTGTTGGGAAGCTACACTATCCGCGGGTGACATAGGCTATATTATATTTTCAAAAAAATTAGGGATCCTTACTAAAACTGCAATTATGTAACCCAAGGTGTATAAAAATTACCTAAAATATTCTTTACATCGCGTGCGCTGCGAAAACTATTGATGATAGAATAAAATAATGTATTACGACTTTGCAGAACACATCATTATTTACAAAAAGTGTCGCGACAGCATATGTCTATTATATTTATGCCAAAATAAGTGCTCATTTATTTAAAAAAAAATATATTTTAATGCCGCCGTTAGAAAAGACTCTGTATTTGTATCTTAGTATTAATCCTTATCAAAATAACTTACTTCATATTCAAGACTGCTTCAATACCTTTATACAACTTTTTGAATTATTCAATTCGGACATTCCATTCGAAAGATATCAGGAGTTTAAAAATGTAAGTATTAGAAAAAGTTGCGTGGTCGCCGCTCACCCTGCTCAGCTGGCTAGGCATCACCTTATGCGATGTAGGCGTCACTGGGGTACGGGCCGTACGGGAGGGGAATATGCAATCTTTGTTTATATTTTTTTTTTTTAGTTCATCATCATTCATCATTTCAGCCAAAAGACGTCCACTGCAGGACATAGACCTCCCCCAAGTGTCGCCATTGACATAAGGGGGGTTTTGACATAATCGCCACGCTTGGCAGGCGGGTTGGCGATCGCAGTACAGTTGTTACAAAAGCCACAGAACGCTGCTGCCCATTTTCTGGCAAGTCCCTTAGTCGCCTCTTACGACACCCACGGGAAGATATGGGATGGTGCTATTCTTTACGTCCGACACCATACAGAACCCGACACCATACAGAGTTATTTTAGTAACCTGACGCAAATAGAAGGGTTTTTTATGTTTGTGTATTGTTAAATACCCGTGCGAAGCCGGGGCGGGCTGCTAGTGTAAAATATAAAGATTAAAGAGGCGGATACATGAATCTGGAACAAAAAAAAACATCAGACCTTTACGTGAGGGGTATCTTTAGATACTAAGGTCTTTAAAAATGACACTGAAGTTTCTAAAATCATTTTTTCTCGAAATCAATCGTTTGAAAGGTAGACCCTTCCAAAGTGGTAAAATGTCTCCCGTCCCGTCCCCCGACTCTAATTTCTAAACTAAGAGGAGAAAAATTCTGAAAAAAATGTTGGATTGCAGAACGTAAAAAAAACTTTCAACGAAAATTGGTTTGGATTAGGTTTGATGTTTAGTTTTTGAGATATGAGACTATTTCATCAAACTGCAGCAGTAACTTTGTTTTTCATTAACATACTATAAAAATCAAATTTAGCTTTGCTGTTGAATGTATTACAATACAACATACGAATGAGCCTTCTAAAATTATATAAGTTTGACGTGTGTATTTTTATTATATTGTTTGGTCTCTACGGAACCCTGTTTGCGTGTGAGTACGACTCGCAGTTGGCCGGTTTTCTTCCATACTTCTGTTTTAGATGTCATTTCAGTACCCACCTCATCTAGCCGTATCATTTTTCACACAGTCTATCGCATCAATTCTTTGGTCTTCTCCTACTCTTATAGCCAGTATTACTTTTTTAACTGACGCAATTTACTACTTGAACAATTCTAGTAGAAGATATCGATCAGACTATTTAAAGGCCCCTACTAAATGAAAAGCATTTCTTTTTCTATTACATAAACGGTTAATAGCCCAACCTTGTAGGGCACAGAGTAAACACAAGATCCTGACATGTGCACTACTATCAATATTTGTAACAGTTGTGTGTGTAATGTGTAGCGGCTAAAACCACAGAGTAGATAGATGCAGTAGCATTATGTGGCTAACTGTAGAAAGGGGCTGGTAGATATTTGTATGAACTATGCCTAACTTCTCAACTTTTTTTTGCGGTTACGCATTATCCCTGTATTAATCAACAGCTGACATCAATGCCAACAAGTATGGAATGGGACAAAATCTTCTAATACGTCGCGTTTATCGAATGCTCAGAAACCAAAGTTTCCAAGGCATCTATGTAGATGCTGTTACAGTTCGTAGCAATTGTGCTTTCTTCAGAGGGTGTCACATGTGACTATTCTTTTTAGAGTGTTTCATATAATGTATACACCATCTTTCAACGGCATTGACATAAGGTTTGGTAGGTCAAACATTTTTAACTTTTCTTTTTTCAGATGGAATGTCAGTTTGTCTAGGGCCTCTGGTCTTACAGTGTGAGCGTTCTGTATTTCCTTACTCTATGTCATCCCGTCCCATCTCTCCCACGGGGGCGTGGGAACTCTGGATGCAAGAAACGAGATCTCTTGCCACGATTGTTTGTGTACCATATAACGCTCTGTCATGCGATCAAAAAGTCGTATCGGACACTTGAATTTCAATTGTTTTGAGAGTTGTTGTAGGATTGTGTGAATGGGCTGATGAAAGTTGATGATCGTAGATTAGGGTTTCATCAATAAATATTGTTTCTATTTATATTTAAGAAGATTTTGTAGATAGACAGCGTCATCTATTGGTTTGACAACTTTTCTCAACTTTGTCAATTTTAATCTTTCTTCTACTTCTAGGATTTATTTTGATTAACTTTCATTGAATTGCCGTATTCAATTTCAAAGGTTCATACTAAGAGCTCTGTATGGTGTCGGACGTAAAGAATAGCACCATCCCGTATCTTCCTGTAGGTGTCGTAAGAGGCGACTAAGGGACTTGCTAGAGAATGGGCAGCAGCGTTCTCTGTGCTTTTGTAACAATCGTACTGCGATCGCCAACCCGCCTGCCAAGCGTGGCGATTATGGCAAAACCCCCGCTTTTGTCAATGTAGTGACACTTGGAGCAGACCTATGCTAAGCAGTGGATGTCTTTCGGCTGAAATGATGATGATGATACTAAGAGCGTCTTCTTAGCTTTTAATTAAAAATTTACCTACCGCATAACCTTTGCGTTTATCCCTTGAAACAGCATCAACATCTGAAATAAACCTCTGGCTACTTTTGTTCTCAACTTTATCTAACATCCACACATAACAACATACAAGTTACAACATCATTACCACATTACAACAACTTGTCTAGAAATAAATCACCCTTGTCGGCAACATGTTTCTTTTCCTACATGTTGGTTACAATGTGGACATGTTCCACATTTAGTTGGTTAATTAGGACTTGTAGGAAGCGGGGGCGTGGCCGGAATCGAACACGTGTCCCGACGCTTCCGTCCCTGTGTTTATAAGTAAGATAGTTTAGATTAGGGAACGGTGAAGTTTGTCTGTAGTTGTTGATTTTAAGTTCAAGAATTTTTGGAGAAATAGAGAATGTCTCATGATTTGTAAAGCAGTAAAAGACAAATTGTTGTGAGGTATAAATGTTTACACCCTCATTCTGGATACATTCTTATAAGATCTTATCTTAACATTTAATCAGTGTTATTTTATTTAAAAAAAACTTAGTAAGTACCGTGCAAGCATGTGATTTTAAGAAAACTTTTGAATGAATAACTTGTGCTTGAATAAACTATATATCATCTTCTCATCTAGTTTCATATAAAACAAATGACCACTGCTGGTGTTACGCCCCCTACCAAGTAACCCCTATGAATAGAAAGATATATTAAAGAAATATTTGAATCCCAAAAGAAACTTAACTTTTCAATTATTCAAGAGTAGACCTTCAATGCATAATTATAAGATCAATAATGAGCTATCAGGAACAGCTTTCTATAGTCTTCATTTAATTACCTATTATTAGTATTACGTACATCCGTATTATTCCATATGAGAACCAAAGAAAGTTACTCCTTCAATTAAACTATCAGTCAAATAAGCCAATCAATTTTTAATAACTATTGTAATCAATAGTAATAGTATATGAGTCCAAAATAATATAGTTTCTAACAAACATATGGTCTTTCTCCTAATTTAATATTAAATGCGGAAATGCCTAATGGCTGATTTCCTCTCGTTTAACGAATAAACACGTAATATCCCATTACTAATGATGTAATAGAGACTTGTGGCCTAGTTGGAGATAATATTTATTTATAAGACGTTTACTTGCACATTCCATATGGTTTAATTTATTATAATTAACTCTATCGTGCCATAATAGCAGCCTGTAACTTATATGTACATTGCCAATTCTACACTGCCAATTCTCTCGATGAAATTACAAGAAACAGTGAAAATAATTCAGATCCCCCTATTTATAAACTTACGTTACTTACTTAACAACGGATATCATTACAGAGAAGCAGAAGACAACGGAAAGCGACAAGGCTATACAAATTACTGCAGCAAAGTTACAAGCAAACATAATTTTACAAGAAAACTGCACACACAAAGAAAACATGATAGATACAATTGTATAATTATAAACGCTTGGAAAAACAGAAGCTATGAACTGAAAAAGACAATAATATCTAAGAAGCATTGTCATTCAAAAACACCAATAAACGTTTGTCATGTACTCTGAGTAATAGCCGTTGTAAACTTTTATTGCTCTCGTATATATGGATATTTTTATATAAACACGACCGATCATAAACGTATTAATGATATAGCATTGCAACCATGTTTAGTCGATATAGTATGTAATGGAAGTAGATTTGAAATTAACATTAGGAAAAATGTGAATAAAGAAGTTACTCAAACAGTAGCAGAAAAGCTTTGGACTGTTGTAACTGTTGTTGACAATGTTATTGATGATATAAAAAGAAATAGAAACTAATGAACTGAGGAGCTAGACAAAAAGCAATCGATTTCATAGTTTTTCGTATTTCTACGACGACTTTGAACTGGTTAATATACGTTTTTCGGTAGCGAATGTCAAAAAAGGTTTAAAGCTTTTTTAACCAGCCTGTGCGTTGGTTCACAGTCTACTTCAATCCATGTTTCTTTTCTTTCTTTACCCGTATTAAAACCTTTTTTTGTTACCATCAGAAGTGAACCAGAAATGTCAAGTTTTGCAGTCTTTGCGGAGAAAGTTGTCGTAAAATATTGTCAAAACTACGAATGCATGTCAAGCGTTGATTCGCGTGAGTAAGAAACGTTTCTGGTACTGAATTGTTTATGTTTGACCTATTCTTCGATGCTTGTGGAAAGATGGCTGCCGTGGAAAAGTAAATAAAGAATAAATGAGCTATACCAATGTTTGGCGATCAATGTTTGTGCGACTAGTTGTGTTTAACGAAGCTACTAATCGTGTCCGATGTTTTTCGTGTGATACTTAAACTTTTAAGAAAAATAAATGATAACAAGGAAAGTTTGAGTACGTGAGAAATTTGACGATGAAAGTCATGTGAAACAGATTGATGGGCGCAATTTGCAAAGAGATTGGTCGTAGGTAATGTAGGTAGCGGTGGCCCAGAAGTGGCAGCCCCGACTTACGAGCAGTACGTCGTAGGTTCGAACCCAGGCAGGGGCATTACTTTGTGTAATTTATTTCATCACCGCTGCTCTCAAAACGGTGAAGGAAAATATCGTGAGGAAACCGGCATGTCCTAGAACTAAAAATTCGAAGACATTTGACATCTACCAACCCGCACTGGGTCAGCGAGGTGGATAAAAGGTGGATTATTTCTCATTGAGAGGAGGCCTGTGTCCCAGCAGTGGGAACATTATAAGCCGATATATACTATACCTAAATTCATCATAATCAGCCGATTATGATGAATTTAGGTATAGTAAAACAAAGGTTCTGTTTTTGATCCTCTTGAACTATCTTAATAGATAACATATTTTTTTTTAAACGAGATATATATGAACATGGCCGAGACGAAATAAGTGTAAGGATAGCAGGTAGCGTTATGTATTTAATGCCTACCCCTAAGTAAAAAGACGTCAATTTATGTAATGTTTGTATTTGAAATCAATTAAACCTACTACTACGCATTCTAGACAGTTCGCCATTATTATTTAATGTTGGAAAACAAATCAACAACACCATGCAGTGTCGTTTTTCCTTGTATCAATTTCTAATTATAGTATGTATTTCCCTTTTAGGCGCTGGTGACTAGTAAACTACTGACAGCGGTCATGGGTTTAACAATTTAAAGCCATGGATTGGTCACAGACCCATGGTAATCGAAGGTCACCACCATACAATTTGTCGGTGGTGTTGTTTTACGATTACCATGAATGAATCAAACGATCTTGTTTAAGTTATCGATCGTAATTTGAATAGAAAATACGTGTGAATGAATTCTCGGGTTTTCGAAAGTAAATTGGATTTCCATTACTGTCATCGCAGCCGTAAAGATCCTCCAAGTCTGTATTTTATGTTTGGATTTAAATGAAAACGAACACATAAAATAAATTTGAAATTCTTAACTACAATTTTATTTAGATTTTGAAACAAACGCTGTTATTGAACCTCTTGTGACCTTCTGTCATCCTAATATTTGCATGCAATTGGAAAATGAAACTTAATCACGATCATTTGCTTCAATTCCTATAAACATTTTTTAATAATAGAACTGCAGCACAAAAACCACGACAGAGTAACAACCAAGCTTTCTCTAAGCATAAGAATTGCCAATAAAATTTTCCACCATTGCATTGGACCAACCTCAATAACCACGTATTGGCTGTTGGCTATAAATTCCTTTTTCAAAACCGCGATTTACAGTCAGCCATTTTGAATTGCGCGGTCATTGACCCCTGTTAATCATGATGGTGCGAGACAAACAGTAAGATTTATGCAGTGATTTCAATTCTTCGGCCTTGCGGCAGTACGGTAGTCGTATTACTTGCGACAAATTACTTTGATATCACGTTGACAGACCCTATTTATGCGTGCTAAGTGATAAACATCCTTATAGTTTGTTATATAAGGATGGAATTCGTATTTGGTTGTTTGATTGATGTAATCTTTCTTGAGTTGCTGTTATTGCAACATTTGCTGATTTGGTTGTTTAAAACCACTTTGTTGGTTGTTTAATCCCAATAATCTAGTTAGTGTTAAATAGATCTCAAAGTACAGTCCACAACCAAAGTCTAAAAAGCAATTTCAGAACAATTTGTACGTAATATCTTATCACTCAAATTAAATTAGTACATTCTGATATACAATGCAGATAAAAAGTTGTAAAGGTGCGGCCACACTGCGGCCATAACTTTAAAAGTGTGAATTCGAGGCGTGGTGCGTGGTGCCTATGCATTTGAACTGATGAAGTGCAAGTTCGCATGTAATGGTCAATTAATGACAATTACAAGTAAAATGTAGCTTACATTGAACAATGTTGAAACTGGTTCATAGTGCAGTATCATTTCCTTCACTGGAAAGACTAAAAAAAACATTCTTGTCTAATCATTGTTGGAAATCTTTAATATTCTTCAATGACTCTTCACAAGTACCTCGTCATTTCAATAATCCTAACTATATATAATATTATAAATGCGAAAGTAAGTTTGTTTGTTTGTTACCTCTTCAGGCCTAAACCACGGAACCGATCATCCTGAAATTTTGCATATACGTCGTCAGGTGTTCAGAAACGGACATAGGGTACCTTTCATCCCGAAAAATAGTACTGTTCCCGAGGAACACAACAATTCTTATGATAATAGATGCCATAGATGACAACACGTGTCCGAGACGGCCAAATTCTAAATTTACGCGAGCGAAACCGCGGGCAAAACTAGTTGGATCATAAAAATGGTAATTTATTGTGAATCATAATTTTAATACCACGACTGCTATTCGGGGTAACTACCCATAAATTCACGTGTACAACAAGGAAAAACAATTTTAAATGAAAACACGGTAAACATAGCATAATTTCTTGCAAATAATTCATGGCTACGCTTTCAGGCTAATCTGATTATCTAGGGTTCTAGACCGCTGCCTGTGGCGGCGGCTCCAATAATATATGTGCCATTGATTCGGTTTTATGTCCATCGAACAGTATTAATGTCTCTGCAACCTGAGTAATGGTGACGACTATAGTGTTACGAGCTACTAGTGTCTTGTTATTTTGTTAAAGTAAGTTACGGTGTTTTACTTTTGAGCAAAAACCGATGAGGATTATGTTTTAAGTGTAAACCTCCTTGGTGGTGCCTGAAAATGGCTTTGAAAGAGGTTTTACCTTCCACTATTACACTAAATTCTATTTATGAAGTTTTTGTCTGTTTTCACTGATAGTAAACTAGGATCATCAATCATCATCTGCCTAGCGTTTCCCTTATTATGTTGGTGTCGGATTCCAGTCGAGTAACTGCCTATCTGAGTTTCACAACCCATTTAGAACTGGTTAATACGACACCGTGGACGCCGTCTTCACGTCGTCTGTGTGTTGTCGGACGTAAAAAATATCACTATCCCATATCTTCCCGTGGGTGTCGTAAGAGACGACTAAGGGACTTGCCAGAGAATGGGCAGCAGCGTTCTCTGAGCTTTTGTAACAACCCTACTGTGATCGCCAACCCGCCTGCCAAGCGTGGCGATTATGGCAAAACCCCCACTTCTTGAGGGAGGCCTATGTCCAGCAGTGGGCGTCTTTTGGCTGAAATGATGATGATGATGAATACTGAGACTGCTGACTACTTGAAACGACTGTTAAAGATCTGCAAACGACATCCGTTGGTGCCGGCTTAAAGTTCTTAACGAGACACGGAGGAAGCTCGGTATGTAAAGGGTGTTCACCCATCCACGCTTGACCTAACGATCGACCCGTACGGCTGATATTATTTAGCCACGAGATGCTTCAAAACGTGGTAGGTAATAAGCTCAATCAATGGAGCTGTAAGCTCGCCACAAGCTTACTATAGGGCTTAAAACAACCATTGAAATTCGATCCATGTAAACACACCTATCTACTATCTCCGGAAATAAAAGAAACAATGGGCCAAAGATAGAGGTACTCGCCTACGAGCTACGTTTCGTTCACCTCAGCAATAAAACTCGCGAAGTATTTACGACGGTAATGTCAGAAAATAGGTCATAATTAGAGGTTCCATTAGTCAACTGAGTTCATTGACTGCTGTGCCCTGTCCCACATAAGGGCCACCCCCTAAACCGAGGCGCGATAATTGTTCTTTTAAATTGCTTTCGTATTTATTTTTATCGAAGAAAGAGGGGAGGCAGCTTTGGTTTTATTTGTTTTCGACACCCCTGTAGTTTATTCTTTGGTTCGAGCAATTCGTCTTTTAGAGCCAAGTGTCTTTTAGGTATTCAAGAGCTATATTTATCATAGTTACTATGGATTATTGTTACTGGCAGGGGACAGCCCTTGAACGCCGTTTAGATGTGCTGATCGCGTTCAGTTTCTGTGGTGGAATTTGCTCTTAGTTGGCAGTCAGGTAGGTAAATAAGTTGATAAATGTGAATGATAAGACGTAGGTACTTACTGTTGGTTCTTGGAAACATAGAATGGTAAGAGCTTGCATTTAATTGCGCATGTATAAAAGTTATACGAGCACGAATAAAAGCTGTTGAAACGGTACAAATAAATAGTTAATTTCTTGTTAAGTAATTCTAAAACCAAAATAACAAAAAAACACATGCATTTGAAAGTTCTACAAAACGCAATACAAATTTCCATGACCACATGAATATTTTGGCGTGTGGTCTTAGCCGGAACTAACACAAAAACATTTTTTTTCATTCGATACTATGTTTACAGACCGTTTCACCAATCTTTACCAACAGCACTCCTCCTCCTGCCTTTTGACAATATCACTCAAGCACCGAAAGAATTACGTAGCCCTGTACATTTTTGTCAATGTTCAATCTAACTAATACATATATTTCCCTTCTTGCCTTCTTACCATAAGGTGTGAATATGTTGTTTGGGCGGATGCTTTTAGTATTCACAATGTTGCGTGTAAGAAAAAAACTATAAATGAAGGTGACAAAGGTCCGTTTCCTGAGCAGTTTTTATGCAAAAAAGACACTTGTCTTTTCATTTACTGGTTGCCGTGGGACTAAAGTGATACACGCAATGAGCTTTTATGTAGTAAGAATAACTGACCTAACTGGGGATGTTACTCAGAAAATAAGGTTTATTGTACTAAAAACTGGAATGTAAGATCTGCTGGCCTACCATGACGTCTTAGAGCAGTATTGTTTAACTCTTATTCCAGTGTGGGAAAGAGACAGAGCTATACAGGATGTCTAGCGCCATCTTTTTCCCACACAGGAAAAGGAGTAAAACAATAATGGTATGGTAATGGTCATGGTAAGCCACCAGATGTATGAACTTGGGCTAAGCAAAGAAGTACTTATGTAACAATCGTAACCAGTGCCCTCCTAATTTTTGCCTACCCCATAGTCAAAAAGCGTGAGCTTATGTAAGTATGTGTACTCGTATATGTGTATGCAACAATGTCACTTATTGATTTAATAATACGGGCCTAGTAATAATGAAAATTACTTTTCTCTTTCAATTCAATCGTCAACAAAAGGGCGTGGAAACAGCAGCTTTATAAACTCGCTTTTACTTTATCGATTCGCTACCAAAGAAACCAGGGACACACCTTAAAGCCATCTGGAAACAACACGGCACCTCATTGGTTGACTTCGAAACTACCACAATATCAATGCAAGTCACGCAAACGCAAGTCTTGCGTTTCGATAACTGTCAAGGAGGGGGTATCTCGGTTTCTCCGCCTGCTGATAAAAAATGTAGTTTCACAGAATAATCTGACAAAGGAGTAAGTTATTTTGTTGACGTCTGATAGTAGCTGATTATATTATGATAAAATGTGACGCTTAATTCCTTGATATTTTTTAGCGCAAAGTTTAGGTTGTGACGAATATCGGTGACTTGTTTTTTCTTGAATCAACGTGCTCTGTAATTTGTTATACATGGTGTAACAGAATATGAAGCGCAATACCTCTTAGGTGGTAATGCAGACCATAAAACTGGAAAACTTTACAGAAGAAAAATAGGCATGAAAAAATAATTTGGACTTGGTATACAAAATAATATCGGATTATTCCGAACCTGACCCGAAATCCTCACCCGGTAGCGGGTTAGGATCGCATCGGCTGACACAATTCGTAGGAAGAGCCCTATTTTTTTACCCTTGTTACAAGACACAGTAACTATCCAGTTCGATAGTCAGAATCACCTCTTAGAAATATTCCACGTAAACTGTCACAGCCTGTACGTATGTATCCCAAACATTGCCGTGGTTAAATTCTGTGTTATCTTACTTTCGAACAACTCTTTTCGGGCAGTTTCCCTGCCCTAACAAGTTTTACAATAGTATGTATAATTCATCATATGAGTTTAACTACCACGCGGGTGTGGTCCCCTTGCTATGATAGTCACGCGACCTCGCTTAACAGGTAGTTATGGCACAAGCCATGAACTACGCGGATTCAAGTGCGGTATAATAAAGATAGATAGAAATATATAGATGGATGGTAGATTGGGCAGCAGCGTTCTCTGTACTTTTGTAATAACCGTACTGCGATCGCCAACCCGCCTGCGAAGCGTGGCGATTATGGCAAAACACCCTATGTTATGTCAATGTGGCGGCACTTAGGGGAAGCCTTTGTCCATCAGTGGACGTCTTCCGGCTGAAATGATGATGATGAATGATGATGGTACATTGAAAGGATTCAGCAGCGTCCATCAGTTCATGAAAGCGCTAAAGAAGTTGCCAGCGTCAAAAATGTATAAAAATCTTTATTTATATTTTTATTTGATATGGGTTTTCTCTTGACTCTAGTCTAGGTCAGAGATGACAGAGACAAAGTCGATGAGGGAACGCAGAAGACGAAGCTTACACGGAAGAAGCCTGTTGACTCTAACTTTGAAGAGATTGGGTGTAAGAGGCAAGCAACATATATACTTACCAGTTTTTTTAGTTAGATTTGGGAAATGTGTATCTTGGAAGAAGAAAATCTCGTTCATGAGGAAGTCACGACAAATCCTATCCATTCCACAATCAAATTATCCGGTTATAATAATTCATCCCTTTGCTTAACATTCTAATTTATAACTGGCACAAAAATATGGCCGTATCTTTTATTGATTTAAAAAAGGAACAGCACATTAGGGCATTAACCTGCTTGATTTCTGACCTCATTACGTTTGATATATTTTCATTGGTGCACGCAACACACATCACACGACGAAAAACGTGTTTTGAGATTAAAATTGTCATAATCACTTAGATAAAGTATTATATCAGTTGCTTGATAATTAATTGAATATTGTGTTTTGTGACGTAACTTGAATCAGTTGTTTTGCTTGTCGCAAAATCCCTAGAGCAGTTTTATGTGACTGGTGTCACATAGTCTGGTGACTGGTGTCCTTAGCGATTTGTTTTTCTGATAGCCTATTTAAGTGTCCCACTGCTGGGCAAATGCTTCCTCGTTCTCCTTTCAAACCATTAAATATTGCATGTTGTCTGGCCATATTTCCGTGCAAACAAATTCAGATCGTCACACCACCTTGATTATTTGCGGTTTGATTTATATTTATTAGTACCTAGGCACTTTAAATTTCAATTAGAAAGAAAACTAATTAAAGACAATGACTAGAGAAAAAATATACAGTAAAACAATATTATCGAAACGATTTAAAAATAAAAATAACTAGCTACTATTGACACTTGCACCAAAATCATTAAAACCATAAACTTTACCCCACTGCGTGAAAACTAACTAGACGAGTATCAAAAACCGTAATCTACAGATATTATCTGTTCACAAATTAGCCCATCGTACAACGGAACTACACCTTGAACTCGATAATGCACTAACCTTCTATTTTTTTTCTATTCAACAACTGTACTTAAAAACAAAACAAAAAGTTACTTACCTGAATTTCACAATAAGGGTCTTTGTGCATCACATTAATAACAACACAAGGTAAAACCGCACGAACGTGCGATAAAACGCCAAAAAGTTCTTTAATATTTGCGATTTTATTCGGTAAACGAAATTTCTAGTATTTTTTTTAGAACGCCATGTTCGTTTCAATAACTTCTAACTAATTATGAACTTAAAAAAGCTGCAATACACAGTCACTTTTCTCCACCACAAAGGTTACCTCACCACTTAAGTTTTTGCACTTCAAACCTCATTATCTGCGCAAGCGCCTCTAATAACGACTGGCTAATAGCAATAATAACCGGCTCAAGTAATTAGTGCTTAGCACGAAGATCTAAGCACATAATTACTTAACTTAGTCCATACAGCCTTTAAATCCTCTCGCGTGTTTAACTGCGATAAATACAGAGAAAGCTAACTAAAAAACTTAAGAGGTCATTCGCCCTGACCTTTTTAACCTTGTAACTTAAACTGTACCGAGAAACTACTGTCGTTGAACAAGTTAATGGTTTAATTGCTTAGGGATAGTAGTATTGCCTAACCCTAAGTTAGTACAAGCTGGGTTGTATGTTAGGTCTAGATTCTAACTTGTGACGATGTTTACAGGTTAAATTTTTGCTGTTTGGTTGGCATTAAGCGCTACTTAATGTTGGTATATGCTAAGTTGGTTTTTATTATAAATACATGAGTTTACTAATGAAGAACAATTACACTTGTATGCAGCTAGCTGCATTTGTATTGACAATTCTAATAACACAGTTTTCTATCTTTTTACCACTACAAGTTATGAAATTAGCCTCTATTCATCCTTTCCGACCATTCCACATACTACGAACAATAAATGTTGAAATTATGCTTATTTCTAACGGCTGTGTATCGTTCCCCTTCATATTGAACACAAACAGCGCCTGCGTAGCGTACTTCTTACACATGCACTATTTATCATAGCGTTGCCCTTTTGCGCAGCAATTCGTCATCGAAACCCTTTATTACAAAGCCCTTATAACTATCTCTATAAAGATTAGTTTCGAGTGCACTTTGGTTGTCGAAAGGAATTAAAAACCTTCATAAATCTAAATTAGTAGCTGTTCTAAGCAATTAGAAAGCTCTCCGGTTTCTTTGTTTTAATAGGTACGTACTCAGGTTGACCGTTTGTCATTCTGTGATCATTATCTTTGACAAATTCATTTGGTTTCGTTTGTTAGGATAGGATTTGACCTAGATTTCCTATGCTTACTCTATATGAGTGTTATGTTTTGATTGTTTTAGGTATTTAACCAATGAGTAGGTTAGATGCTGAAACTTTCTACTCTGATATTGTATTATCGAAATTTTAATTCAGCTGAGCACTCAAATCAACGAGCCATCTTAGAAAAACCTTCTATTCGACTATTCGTGGCTTATCCTTAGTATAATTTATGATTATTATCAATCCATGAAGTATGAATTGCCTTGCAGACATTGTTATCAGCACATTATTCTGAAGCTTATCTAAGGAAGTTTACGTCAAAACTCATACATAACGATACCAATATGCTACAGCACAGAAACAAAATATCGGCCCACGTGAGTGGCCGTTCGTAGGCGCTAGTAATATAAATAGAAATTGTTGATAACAATACCACGATAAAACTCCAACCATACAGCTATTCGATAAAATGTCGAGATTATAAAAAATGTGCGCCGAAGCATTTCTTTTGTGTAAGAAAAACAAATGACGCTGTCAGAGAAGTATGTATTTGTGAGTGAATTAAGGAAGAAAGTATGATTGCAATCTTAATTAGAGTGTAAGCGTTTGTAATTTATGTAATAAACGTGGATATATGCAGAAGCAATGTGCTGGTACGTCAAGATACAAATTTAGACATACATAATAATACTGACATAAATGCACACAACAATGTTAATGTTCAAAATTTCTCCCTGCAACGTAATACCTAAATTTTAGTTAATAGGATGATGAGTGTTCAAACAAAAAAAAACTTATTTGAGATAATAATAGCAAGATATAACAACAATATTGTACCCTGATACGCAGCGACAAGCAGTAGCAAAAATGATTCTTAACTTATTCAATCCTTTTAACTCACTCACTTGACTATCCGACCCAGCTAAACGGCCAAAGATCTCCTGAGCTTACATTATACTCTCGAAATACCTCGGTAACACAGTAGTTCTCCGAAAGGAAACTGTCCTTCCATTAGTGTTTCCTTTTGGGAATAGTCAACACACATCACTCAAATTTCATTATGCGGAAATATAAATTTAGCCCACTCTGATGTGACGAAGAAACGTAGTTATTTGAAGTGGTTTTTATATTGATTATGAAGGAAAACTGTCTTCATTTCCAAGGAGGTAATGAGGAGAGTGACTGGTTTGTTGAAATGCTATCAATTATAGAAGTTTGAATGTCTTTTGGTGTCATATCCGTTGAAAGAGGTGAATCCTGGAAGCACAAATGACTCTTGAGATAAAAAGTTAAACTTGCTAAAATAACGACATATTTCGGAAAGGTGCAATGAAAAGTTATTCAAACAACGGTGCTAGGTAAGGTACTCAGTAATAGAGACAGAGCCGAATGGAAAACAACAGTTTTTATTGCAAAGCAATCAAATAAAAGAGCCCTAAAATTAAATTATATTGGTCTCAAACAAATTGCAGAACTACAAAATTAACCCCATAACGAAACATAAAACATATAAGAATGTTCTCAAGCTAAAGAGGTTATCGCTCTTTTGTACTAGAGTTGAATTGCCCCACATGTTCCGCGTACACTTCACGTATTCAGTACAAACTGCACCATATTGCATGCATGTGTTATTGTTAACGGTCTTAAAGCTATGATTAACACTACAGAAGTATTTCTAGAAAATTCAAGAATTTTAGGATGTCATCAATTTGAATATATTTTGATGCCACTACAACCTTTGTTTCTTTCACTCAAATACTTTCAAGAAAAATCATCGAAATCATCGATTTGAAAGCACTTATCAAAAACTTAAATAGAATTCGTCATTATCCAAGTATCTCTGGCATATTGATCATTTTCTTGATGTTCTGTTTCTATAATGGCACAAGCCAGTAGCAAGAATTCTACTTTGGAATCAAACGTTTTCGTAGAATCTAAATTATCAATCTTGATATCTACTGCTACTTTCATGTAGATCACACATAGTTCGTGGAGCTATACTACTGCCCTACACCTGCCTTCTATATCTAGTGCAGCCTGCGCAGCCACAGCAACTCTTAATTGTACGCGTTAATAATAACCTGACCCGCTTCCCGTTGCTGCAATGCTGCGCTCTGCAATGTCTATTTTGAGTATATCTTACTCATTGTTTAGCATTTGCAGTTCGGCTTCTTCGGGATCTCTGTTGCATTGTCTTCGAATACCTTGGTTATTTTTAACTGGGCTTCAAATATCTACCTTTTTTAAATTTATTTTTTGTAAATCTCCATATCCCCACTTAAGTGAAATTCTGTGTGCAAAGATTTGGTTTTAAGGTTTTCGGACGAAGAGTAACATGTTATTTCAATAGTCAGAAATCACGAAATCATGTTAATGTTGAAATTGTGTGCTTGTAGTGTATAATTTTTTATGATATTTCCCACAATTGTTTGGATATTGTATGGTCATGAAACGAGGAGGAAAATGTATTACAAATACACAGGAAGTTGTTTATTCTTTGTTATAATTCTGCTAATTTGTAATTGAATCTCTAATCCAAAGGTTATGCAAAATATCTCGATGCCGTACCAACGTTTCTGCAAGGGAAGCGTTTCGCCTTACTCATTGACAGGCTTTATCGTCTAAAGGGTTGACGTCATGATTCGCTGGAACGAGTACTTGAAAAACTTCTTCTCTCATATCTGCTGTAGTTTTACCTGTATAGTAGTATCGTGTTTCTTCAATTCTACCGAAGTTATTTCTCCAATACTCTAGTTTGCTTTTTAATTATAGATGAGTAGTCAGTGTCACAGACTATGAATATGAAGACTTTTACTCCATTATAGGTAAAGATACTCAAGTTTCGAGTTTATGAAACCTATAAGATATAGGATTTATTGGAATTTTCACAATCTATTGATGATTTGCCGTTCACAAGTTATCCGATGATTACGTGACTCCACTCAGGTGATGCTTCGGTTGCGAAGTGATGACGTTATAGCGAATCTAAACATTGTAAATGTTCCTCATATTTGCGTTTGCTCTTTGTTAGTTTTTTGCACTTGAGTTTTTTTGCCTGAAGTTGCATGTTCTTTGAAGTTCAGTCAAGGTTTGTCTGTTTGTTATTTGAAGGTGATGAAATATGATTTCATATTTGTATAGATTTTTCGTTAAACAGAATGATACATGTTATTAGTTTCATCAAAATGGTTTTCTTCTTCGTTTTCGTTCGTCTGTCTATTTAGGTTAAATAAATAAACGGCGGTAAATAATCATTCTACATCTCTGTTTTTTTTTTCTATCAAAATTAATTATATTATCAGCCTCACTGCTAATCTCATGAATAATAAACGCAGGTGCTTCTTTGTGTGCAAAACCAGTATGCTCCATAAACTTTAAAGGTCAGTCCAATAAATCTCATCTCCTTATTACTGTATTTATTATTTTCTGAAGTTTTCGGGTCAATGAATTGCTTTTGAAGCCTCGTTTCGTTTCGTTTGTTATAATTACCTCGTTTTCTCCAATTGTTTAAGAGCAACATCCTGCTATAAATTCACTTAGATCTGTCAGTTTTGACTAAAAGTGAAATACTGCCTCAAGGCGAAATTAATTCTAGTTTGTGAATTAATTCTAGCTTAGACTGAAGAGGTTAATTACCACGTCACATTTTAAAAGCGATTTAAAAGTTTACTTTTATTTGGCTTGCGGCTTTATTGGCACCGGATTTAGAAATTATATAAAAGAACCTTTAACGTAACGCGAAGCCTGTCAAATGCGTAAACATTGTGTTGTAGATGTCGCTTTAAGACATAGTTAAAGGTCATGAATGAAACTACCTTTTTAAAAAATCCATAGACTTATAGATCCTATCCACCTGTCAATGATCATTTATTGAATTCGGAACACCTTCTCATCCAGTGTTACCTTATTATAGCTGGATTATTAATATGTTCAACATGCTCTTTATTCTACCGATGCTTTTTTTATTACAATGTTATTTTTTCCGATATTAGTTGGATACTGATAACCACTGTTATAACATGTAGAGGGTTCATAATCTGATTCAGCTGTTATCAGCTTTATCTCCCGTTCTATCACGGTCTTATCATCACGTTAACACAATCGACCTGCTTTCTGCATAATTTCACCTAAAATAAGAATAACATTATTTATTATGGCAACTTTCGATTCGAATCGATCGACTGCCCGTTTTATTGGTACATAATATTTATTTACATGTTTATGGCCAATCACTTTATGGTTCAAATGCGACAGCTGAATAAACAGCAATCATTTGGAAAATATTATATATGGCCTTAGAGATTTTTATGCATACCTTCGGAAGTTATGTCATTCAATATAGATAGGCTTTGAATTCAACGGAAGAGAGATTTAAATTTAGAGATATAAAAATCAACATTAGCTTAACTGCAAAAAATTACAAGAACAAATTCTCCAATATTGAGTCACAGATAGACAGCCATAAAAACCGTTCAAAAAATCGTCAAAAACATAGTGATATAATAGTTTATTCCTTTTGTAGCCAAAAACCTATAGATGATCCTAATAAAAAGTCGTAAACACCAAACCCATTTTCCGTTACCCATTTAAAATTGTTTTCGTTACCAGTATCGACCAATCTTGATGAGGTGGCAACACTAAACCGTGGGAGGGCCCACATCTGGCACACTTCGCTATTATTACCCTATGGTCGCAGTAAGGACGTAACGGCATATTTGGAGTTAGGCACTGAATCTATTATTGTCATAGAGAGGAGTACAATCATATCTTGTTTACGGCTAGTGTTCTGTAAAAGAAATCATTGCTTTTAGGAGTCTATAAGACGCCTTATTTCTCAAATGCTGCCGGCCAAAAATGTATGAAAGAACGTGGTCATCAGTTCTCTCTCTCGAACTGACTACGACTATTGCAATGATCGGTCTTGTGGTAGTATTATACTATACCATCCTTGCCGATTGCTGATCGTGATTTCCGGAATCCTGAAGTATGCTTGGTATTCTTTGTAATATTTTTGTGTAGTCATAATGATGATCACATCATAATGATGACTTAACATTTTTTATAGAATTGATGAGCGTTCTGAAGGGTACCAATACCTTTGCTTATAAATTGAAGATTACGACTGTCTAGCGTAATCTAGGTACATCAAAACCGCCACGTTGTTTTATCAACTTCTCCATTGCATTTTGTCTGTTAACTGTTGTCTGCATTGATTGTGTTACTTCAATAAGGATTTTCTTTGATATTTATGTACTTATGTTCTTTTTTGTTTTGTTACAGGTAAGAGTTCTTCTATTGCTTCCCTTCTTACGAGAACTGAACATATTTACCAACAAGGTTTCTGTCTAAACGAATTATTTATAACCTATCACGGACACGTTGAGAAATGGCTGAAATCACCGAATTAGTCTTAATCACTTTTAAAAAATATTTCTCACTGGAGACAGATTGTTGTGATATTTTCACCACTTGACTCTGCCTTTCTAAACTGCACTTTATGTTACGCTTTTTTGGTTTAATTTTGATTGGATCTAGTTCTAACTGAGATGCTAACCAGAGGCAAGCTATTTATCGTAGTGTCTCGTGTCCAATTACAATAATAATGAATCGTTCGCTGACTGGTAGTCACCGGTGTTGAAACGGCGCGCGGAGGCGGGTGTCACACCGAAGCGTAATTTAATTTGTAAGATGAGCGTGTAATATGAATGTGGTTTTTGTCGGCGAATTTATTGTTTGGATAAAATTTTTAATAGAGAAATTTCGTGAATGTGGTCGGGCATTTCTTTAAGCACGACCATTATTATTATTACCAACAAGCAAAAAAAAATACAAGAACCAATTCAATGCCACATTTGCCTAGAATTTTAAATGTTATGTCAGGATATTATGGTAATTTCTGTAATCGGTACTTGCAGTTGAGTTGTAGGAATACATTTTTAGAATTCTTAGTTCACCATAAATCAGTGACATATGGTCAGACCAGGTCAAACACATTAACCGATTTAGACTTGCATAACTAAGCATTACACCAGTACACCACAACCATTTCTCAGCCAGACACTAGATCTTATCGCTAATCGTTTGAATTAAATCTAATCTATTCCTCCTCAGTCAATTAAGTCGTAGTAAATAAATCTTAGCGGGGGCGTTACTGTTCGGTGTGACACCCACTCTGGACATAAATCGTCTCCTCTTACGCCGGTCGACAGAAATGTTTTATTCCTAGGCTTATCGAGATCTGCCTTGAGCGATGCTTTCCTAGTACTTCTTCTATCATTCAGAATACGTTTGTCTGCACGTATTACAGTTAGGTGAAATTGATTGGACGGATGTGGTTGATGATTTTAATTGTGTATGACATTTTTATTGATGAACCGTTGCGTTTAACTGGACAGTTAATTGTTAATGGTTGTTTTGCTAATTGACCTGGATATTGTATGAAAGTGGATGTCGTCGAACTAAAATCAAACTCTTTGAGGCAAGCTAATGAAGCCGAAGTAAATAATGCTTTTTTCAGAAAGTCTTATTAAAATCTAAGATGAAAGTGATCTTAATTTGACTAAATAAGACGAAATCTAGAACGTAGCTTAAAACTAAATATGTATTTCATTATTAAAATAAAAGTGAAATTTTTGATCAAGCGCTGAATTTACTAGATCACTCAATTTAAATATTTCTTGTAGGTACGCAAGTCTATTAACGTTATATTTTATTAAACGAACTCTAATTTATGACCATCGTACAAATATTTCTTATACCAATCCCTCATAGTAAAAGTCATCGCTTCTAATTTTGTTGTCGTATCGTAATTAACATACATTGCTCTTATTCAAACGATTTACAATTATGTTATTAAAGTAATTGCCATAATTGAAAAATGTAAGAGTGAAAGTACCGTTGATTGTAAAGCAGATTTGTGACAAGCCGTCAGACCGGTCCAAAGTAATTATGAATTTGTTTAGGGCATCATTTTAAACGGTCATGTTATGGGATATAGCATACATATTAGACGATCATGTGTGATACATTTCTGACAAGACACGCTATAGAGTATTTTAAATTGTAGCAGTACATCAACTGGAAACGAAATAAATTACATGTCTGTACATCATCCAAGGTTCCTCACAATCTATCCAATTTATCAGATTGGGGTACTACTAATTTATCATCAGCTACCTATCACAGTTCACTTGTAGACATAGGGCCACTCAGGCGTGCTTCGCTGGGTATTGCTAAATGTTTGACTCTAGTGCCTCCCAAATTCTTACCACGCTTGACCGTCTGGTCCAAGACAGTTCCATTTTATCTAGATTCATTTCTAGAAACTGACAGAGAGCTAAAAGGAACTATCTCACTGCCCATATGCAATTTGAATTGACAGTTCTTTCCTGCGATCTATCTCACGGGAGTTTAAAAGCTGTATGATATGCCATAATTAAATCATAATTAGCAACAGTATTAATTACAAAATAATGAAGCCTTAAGTAGTTCCGTTCTATTATTCATTGTGTTATGATCTGTAAAAGTAACATTGCTGCTCACAGACTATAATTTCTGTCGACAATTTGGAGCGGAAGAAATCGACTTATCTTTAGGGTCATCTGACACTCACTAGGTTACGCGAACATACGCCCATTGTTTTATTGATCAAGATTTTATGAAAACAGATGTTTAAGTGCTTTTTAGATATCCGTCATGCCTTTTGTAACCCAAAGGGTTCGCTAGAGGAGAAACTTTTTAAATAAGTGTAACCCTTTAATTTGGAGGAACACGTAAATCTGTCGGGGTTACAGTTTTCGAAATTTGTATCACAGTCAAGATTAAGGGTGATAGTTCCTAATCTAGAGGACACCCAAGAAATTCAATTCAAGAGAAGGTTTTGTTTGTTACAATAATGCTGAGATCATCAATTCCTTAATCAATTCTTGTGATGATGGCATTATTGCCTCATCTCTCAGACACGCTTCTATAGGCTTTGTTTAGAAAACAATAAGGGTTATTTTCAGCCGTGGATGAATAATAACATATGGCAGTTACGATTGTGATGTCATTTACTATAACAACTCTTATCTCACTACTCTTACATCATCTGCCTAGCCTTTTCCCAAACGTTGTTGAGGTCGGCTTCCAGTCTAACCGGATGCAGCTGAGTATCAGTATTTTTCATGAAGTGACTGTCTATCTGACCTCCACAAACCAGTATCTGGGTAATACGATACCTCTTGGTAAGACTGCATGTCAGAATTTCAGCTTCCTACTACTAGTAACGACTGTCAAAGATCTATATATGACAGCCGGGGCCAACGGTTTAACGTGCTTTCCGAGGCACGCAGGAAACTCGATATGTAATGATGGTCACTCATCGACGGACCAACCTTGGTAAGCACGGCTTAACCTTGAAGATCGACCCGCGCGGCTGTTATTACTTAGCCACGAGCTCCTTCTTATATTAATATCGATACCTTAAGATAATATCACGCCATTATCATTTTCTATTAAAGCACAATTACAATACATAACATAAGTAATAATACAATGCAGATGTTAATCACCTTGATTGACTTGCAATTAATGTGTTATCGGAGCATGTTACGCTTTGTTTCAAACTCCTCGGATATATGCAATCAATTCTTTGAAGCACGCTTTCGTTTTTAAAAATGTGCAACAAGGGAATTTTTCGCTGACTTATTTGTTTGGGGAATTTGATGATGACTGGGAAATTCCGAGGTAGGTAGGTATTAGGTATGTTTAATTGTTTTATTGATACTTGAAAGAAGTTTCATCGTTGTCATAAAATATATAACTTATTGTTTCTTTCCCAATTTGTGTTTAGACTAATGATTAGTCACTAATCAATTAAAACCCACTAAAATACAATTTAGATGGAAATGTCGGCAAATCTGATTGAATGATGAATTGATGACTCAGCGTGACTTGTTATCTAGATATTCCATTAATCTCTCATCTCGTGGAACAATCAGGACTTCTATGGGTCCGTTTATCTCCTCATCACCTTTGCAAGATCTTTAAGAAGCGTTGGGAAATACCAACTTGCCAGTTTGCGACTCACAATACATTGTAAATCATACAAAATTCTTACAACCATAATTTTGTCGGTTTCACAGTCTTTGTTAAAGGTTTGACGATCGCTTACAAAATTAGCCGTACTTGATCCACTTAAGGGCTTTGCCTACACAATAGCTGTCTGTTTAAGATGTGTTGCTCTTGCGCATGGTCCGCTGTCTGATTGATGGCGAGGAACGATGGGATTATAGGTGTTAGTGGTACGTTTATGAGTTTTTCGTCATCGTCTTTTATATTTTCTTTGACGTTGTTCTTTACTTCTCAGTGCTGCTTCGGCTTTAACAGAATCTTAACTTGATGAATGTCGCACTGTTTTATGGAGTTCTACTTGCCCTTCGTTCTTGTCTTCGTCCTAGGTATGCGTTTCTTAATTTTTTCTGTGTTCGCCATGTCTTCTGTCATTGTTATTACTTCTCATTGTGGTTATAATTTTAATTGTATTGGTAAGTTTTATAGAGATACAAATCAGATCAATAAATCAAGCGAAATGTGAGGCCGCTTTGGTGAACAAACTGTTATTGTTAAGATTTGTTAAGCCTTGGCCAGTAATATAAATCTTAGTACAAAAGGTACAAGTACGTGGAAAATTCATGAATACTGGTCAGGGTCATTTGTCGATTGTTAAAATATTAGGCCATAAATAGTAAAATATGATTCAGTATTTGTAGAAACCCAAATTATGATCGCCCCAAGCACTTATAAGAGATTTTAGAATCCCAACTAAGTTTAAATCCGATTATGTAAATGAAGGTTAAATCAATTTCTTTTGCAAAACTTTCTTAGTGCCCTCACAAATAGAATGCGCCTTCAATAGTTGTCTTTATTCAGAAATCAAGTCGGTACCAATAGAACATAGTCCCAACGAGTGGGTTGCAACAGTGATGAATAGCACTATCCACCTCTATCAATCTCTTTGAGGCAGTGATTGAAGCGCGGCGCCTGCGCCGGTGGGAACTCTTCTGATTGGAGTGATTAATTGTGGACTTGTGCTGTTACTACGTAAGCCAGGTGGTCGATATGTGGGTGGGAATTTTGGGGTTTCTTAATCGATGTTTTGATTATTTTTGATTTAGAGGCGCTAGAGAAAGTAGTTCAAAGGCTTCTGTTATGGGCTACTTTTAAGATGTTCTGGATAAGGAGAACTTTCATGGGTCACGTACTAATGCTTAATATGTTCCGTCGTATGGTGCACAGTTAAAGTACTAGAATTCATCTATTCATTCTAAAGGGTCATGCATTCCGACATCTGCATATCCATAAGCACTTAATGCAGCCATTCCTTCCATTTCATGTCACCGCATAATTTCTTCTAGCCACAATACACGATCAACCACGTTCCCACCACAACTATCATTATCACAAAGCCATTTTCAATCAATATCCAAACTGATAACAACTAACCGATCATTACTTTCTCAATAGCTTCCTGAATAGAATATTAATATTTTAATAGCTAATAATTATGGTGCTATATCTTAGTTTCCCTCGTTAACAGTTAACAAGCTCACACTATTAAAGCTTCCAGTTTCCTTTGCCTTAGATACTGACCAATCATTGTTTGATAGGCAATTGGGTGTAAATCGAAATTAGTGGTCGTTTTAATTGGAAATTGTAAATTGTCGACTGCTTTGGATTGAGGTTCTTGGGTACCGTTGGCTACTGGTCTAACTATAATAAAATTGTCTATATCAAAGCCAGTAGTACCGACATTAATGCTGTTTATTGATTACTGTTATTTGTATTGCTGTTTCTAATTTAACAATGTTAATTAAGGTTAGAGAATAAGATGGTTTTTGAACTAATTTATCGAAAATCTTCAATGTCAATTGTGTTCTTTGAGTTTTTTGCTGACAATTAATATCTATGCCAGGTAGGTATTATAAAATGATTAAATCCTGGATCCAAGATTTAGAGATATGGCGTTGTAAAATAGCTAGGTACCGACATTTAACTGTCAAAGTTACTTAATCAGAAAGTTTTACTACTTAAGATGCTGTCAAAGGTTTAACTGCTGGCACAAAGATCACCGTTAGAAATGTGTAACTGACAACTGACGTGGTCTTAGATTTCTTTTTCGTCATTCTTAGTACACAAGGAAGTCAAGTCAAGATTGTATTCCTCCTTATCTTTCACAGCATTAGCAAAGACAATAATATTAGTTGTCAATCATTTTAACTGATTGACTTTAGAGTATCCTATAATAGATCGAGTCATAGCTCTTGCTAATACGGATATTATACCTACTTTTAATTTAGATTGCATAAGCCTTAACTTAAACTTCTTTAATGTTGATAGAAAGCAATTAACGATCTTAGCCTAGGGCTATTTTTGAAACTATTATACATCTTTAGGACTATTTTCCAACTCTTTTCATAGATCAGTTTTCCAGTTTTCAGCATTTATAGCATCTGTATTTTCACCAGTTGCTTTATATAGTTGCTTCATTTACATCAATGCTGTGGTCGTTGGCTTTTATATTTCTATCCGCAAACTTAAGAGCTTCTACTTTTTTTTAGTACCACAGAAGTCATGATAGTAATCAAAATTCTATTTCTTATTACGCATGATCAAACCTCTATAAATAATATTTTATTGATAGCTTGGGTGGTCTAATATTTTTAAACATCAATGTTTATATTATATGACTAATTTGCTCTCACACGATCAGTTAGGCGACCTACTTTGCAATTTTTCGAACATCTGTTTTTTATTATCATTATTTGAAACTTGTATATTATTATGTTTGATCTAATTGATTTTATTTATTATAGCATGTTCGGTTTATTGTTAATTTATACCGATTACTCTATGTTTGCGCTTTCCAAATGGGTTGTGTTCGATTACTTTATTAAAACGTTGATTGGAATGTGTTCGCCTGGGGTATACTTCTTGGACTAGATAGTTTCGATTCATCATCATCATCATCATTTCAGCCGAAAGACGTCCACTGCTGGACATAGGCCTCCCCCAAGTGTCGCCATATTGACATAAGGGGGGTTTTGCCATAATCGCCACGCTTAGCAGGCGGGTTGGCGATCGCAGTACGGTTGTTACTAAATCACCGAGAACGCTGCTGTTCATTCTCTGGCAAGTCCCTTAGTCGCCTCTTACGACACCCACGGGAAGATATGGGATGGTGCTATTCTTTACGTCCGACACCATACAGAACAGATAGTTCCAGATAGTTTCGATTAGACTGACATATTCAAAATGCTCTTTCATAACAAACCCTAAATGTATGCCAAAGAAGGCTGTAGCATCGAATTAATTCAATTATTCTAATGTTTGTCAGTAGATTCTTTCATATTCTTTTTCACATACGATAAGAAGACGACCAATGTATGGCGCCAGACCGAAACACATGAATCATAGACAAAATGGGTCAATGCCGAATAATTAATAGACACAACAAGACGTGAAACAAACATTCAGAACTGGTGCTGAAAGATTTCAACAACGTATTTCTCAACCTAACAAATTCTTACCATTTGGTGTTGAAATGAAAGTTACTACAAATTTAGAGTTTTTTGATACTAAAGACGTAATGGAAAATCCATTACTAACTGAAAGATATTTGACTGCACATTTTACTCAAATGATATCTTACGAAATCCGCGAACATTATGATTATATGACATAATAATAAATAATTCAATCAAATATTGCAAAATACCAACTATCCTATTCAGACAATCGGCAATATTCGATGAGAAAAGTAGGACATTCTATAATTTGAAGCCGCGCGTGAGTCGACCATTCTTATGAGGCCCAAGGTCGCTGGAAATGTTCCAGATTCTTTTTTTATTTTTTAAGATGATGTTGGTACTGTGGTGGAAGGGCTTCATTTATTTATGATGGCTTGCGTATAAAGTGGATGGACTACATACGTTTAATGTTGTTAGTGAGAACGAAATTTTATCGAGTATATTTGATGAGCTAGTTTCGTTCATGGCCGATTTACTTTACTTTTGATTGGTTCTTTAATTTTTTCATCCTCTCTGTTAATAGCGTAGTTTAAACTACTGAGCTTACCATACTACATTCCAAGAGATGAATTTATTAACGAGAAAATTTAATTTGTATGAAATTGTTTTGTTATTCACTCCTTTCTACTATACTCTTATCGAATTCAAGATACCAATTCATATTATTTCCCAACACAGCCTGAAGACCTCTTGCACCGATTTACACTGTAAAACATCCTTTAGTCCGTCAGTTTGGAAAGCACCTCCCGAGTATTTCCGCCAATGCGTAGGTGAAAGTACCGGCAAATTGCCCCCGGTGCATTACCACGCGGTGCGTACGATGTTATTCGAATTTGATAGCCCTATTATGCGCAAGATTTTGGTACTAATGCTTTAGAACGTTGTTTAGGTGGATTTCTTCCGAGATTGTTGTGAATTTTGCGATATGACTTCCGTGAAAATGGAAATCATGATGTTTTGGTGTGCAGACTGTAGAATCCTCAGGAGGTTGGAAAAGGTGATGGTAGTTTATAAAAGACAAAAACATGATAGAAAGAAGAAGAAAGTGTGAAATCTTAGATATAATCCATGATATTTAAAACAAATCGTATACGTAATAAGAATAACTCACGATAAGACAGCAAGCGAAGTCAAAACCAAATCTATTACCGAACAAACTAGTATGATGCAAAACATTTAGCCAATTTAAATATTTCACCTAACCCTTTCGCAAATAATTTCTCCACAAAACATGAGTTGACCCTAGCACTCGGAAACACTGTTTTAATATGATTGATGAGCATACAACAATGTTATGTAACTTATGCAATGACAGTTCGACAACTACATGACGAGGGAAGTTTGTATGTGATCGATCATCGGAAAGCAATGTATGATGTAAAAATGGGAAACATTGCTCGTGAATAATTTTAGATAGTGGTTTATCTTATCCATATAATTCTAGCTGTAGAATGGATCAAGATATACGAGTGGCATTTCAGGTGTTCGGCTTACATGACAAAGAATGTCTTGTATTACAAAATTTAAAGCAATCATTTCTTTAACCTTTGTCACCCAATCATCTTCAGGTATATGCAAATATCTTAAACATCACTCCGATCTGTTATATCAACCATCGGATTAGCTAATATTCTTACACAACCCAATGACCCTTGAACTTCAAAAACCAATATATCATTAGAATCAATTTTATACAATTTGTTCTTTACATTTCTCGTTTCAATTCTAACAGGCGTATTAAAATATCGTAATACCTCCTCATTACCGTCGAAAAGTGAGGGTTCTGACGTTTCTGACATCATATTAATCTCAGTATGAACGATCGTTCACTTTCTCTGGAAATTCACTCAGTACACCACTATTTGTTAAAAACACGTCATTGATTGATTGCTAATATTAGAATGATTATCTCATGTCACTGTTTAAAATAACTCTTATACGTTTGTCTTATATCAGTCTTGTTCATTTCGTTTTCAATTAATTTCTTGTCTGGAACTCTATTCATTTCGGAATTAGAGAAAAGGCATCCGATTGCTACTGGGTCTTCTATTGTTATGCGGGATCCTGTAGTTGACATATGGATTAATGATTTCCGTAAATTAATTACATGATTAATCGAAAGTTCCTTAGCTCGTTCACAAACTTCAGATTTCACCAAAACATCAGGAGTCAATCAAAATATGATACCAGAATTAATTATTTTTAATTATATTGCTATTAAAAATATGCTCCAATGACTTGATACTATCTTATTTTTTCTAGACATCATTAGCAATGTGTAATTCTTATAACTTTCCATGATTCTCTGCCATGTTTTTATAAAAAACGTATGTGCTCTCACTATGGAGCAAAAAACACATGTTATGTTGTTTATAAACTTTCTTCTGCTTTGTTCGTAACCAGTAATTGTATCTCTTGCGTAAAGGTAGAAACTATAAAATCTTAATTTAATGATTTTACTTTTACTGTTAAAGTTACATCTTTAGGTTACCTTTCAATAATGTTCATATTTATAATCTGCATCTTGTATTTCGCTTGGGTCATATCGTTGTTTTGTCTCTTCTCTCAGTTTATCATAATCTCTAGTACAAAACTTGCAGAGAGATATTTCATAGCTTTAAAAGTTTGCCCTTTCTGCATCGTATTTTATGAGAACACCTTTAAACTCTTTTATGAATGATTTACGACTCTTGTGATTGATTTCATTTATCGTAAAGCCGCTTCATCGCTTTTCATTCGTGCTTTACCTGTCCAACATGTATGATTTCTAACAATTTTAGTACTTCTAAATCTTTGTCCGCCTACTGATTACTGGTTCCTTTTCCATGGTTTCCTCTGTAAATCTAACTTAACAGGCACTTAAGTTTTATACTGGTGTAATGGTGGTGTCGATCTCGATAATTAAAATTAAATCTATGTCTGTTTCTAACAATCAATACGATGTAATTGTCTTTTCGCCAATTATTGCAAAACTGTTTTTCGGCGATTACATGGTAGCGATTTATACTGCATTATGACCTTCTCTTGCTTTTCAAGTACCAGGTTCAAGTATTAATTGTGGCAATGTCATTAAGGTAATAGATAGGACTTACGTCTTCTAAAATATTATGTTCAGTATGTATTGTTTCCTCTCACATTGTAAGATCAATTTAGTTCAAACTTCTTCCCTTTTATCCTTGTAAGTACATCAGATGCTTAAAAAGGTTGCATTCAGAACGTTAAGTCACAAATATATTTCAAATATTTCACTGTTGAAATATTAATTAATATTACTGAATGAAATTATCTCTTCGTGTTGCACTAAAATATTGATTATGATGATTATTTCCGACGATACAAACTTTCTGAATGCACCCCTCTTAAGTTCAGATGATACCAAAAATAAGCATAAAAAAGTGTTACACAATATCCGTACCAACTTCCTTTATTAATCGTATCCTTATTGCAAAAAGCCATTTCTTCTTAAACATGGAATTTCAGAAGCATTACATTATTTTCCAATAACGATTTGCAATCGAAAGTACCGAGTCGGTGTGTGGTCACGTTTGTTATAAAATTTCAATTATTGGTAATTAATTTACTCCGACTCGATTATTATTACATCATTAAAACGTAAACATGTGTAATTATTATTATATCTCCACAGGAGTCTTAATTTGTAGAGATGTTTATTGACTGGTTTGAAAATATTCAAATTAATGATCAAATAAAATATGTAATTACTGCTACAGGCGATCAGCTAATAAGATGTAATTATCACTTTCCTTTTGCGGAAGAAATATGTAACGAGATATCTGTATTTTGTGCTGTCATTATAACAAAACTAAATAAAGATTGACAGCACGGCAACAATGATTAACAAGATTTGAGGTCGGAAACCAAGCAACGTCCGGCTAATAAACAAATGTATCATTTTATGAAAAAAAAAAGAAAAACTGCTCGTAAAAAAAATCAAGGCCATTTTTTGAGAGAGCCTACCGGACAAAGAGCTCTCTTGAATGCGCGCTTGCGCATTGTAATCAAGCCTGATTTAGTATGGAGGTTTTTGTAGATCTAGAGATACGAATGTACTTAGTAGGTACGTTTAATATCGTTTCACTCGTTTTTACTTTGTGTATGACTCACAAAATTCACAACACACACACATTTTTCGGAAAAAAATATAGATAGATTTTTTTGCATATTTTTCGTGACTCAAAAAGTAAAGGGCCCAAATACAAAGCATCAATGTGGTCGATCGAAATATTTCGTAGAGTTTCTTTAGCAAATTAGAAAACGTTGATTTATTTTCTTGTTTAATATTTAATGGAGCCTGTCCGTTCTATAAGGTCAGCTTCAGAAAATTATGACCATATTGTTATTTGAAGACTAATCGATTTGAAGTATTACACTCTTAAATTAGAATTGTGAAGACACCAGAAAAAAACCTTGATAGATTTTATTTAACGCATAAAACGAATACATTTTTGTAATCGTGTAAGTAATATGTAACTTTATAACAAGAAAACTAGATGAACAAATCCCTTCTTATACATATAAGACACAATGAAGTAAACATTCTCCATAATGAACTAAACCATCAAATAAAACTTTCTAACAAAAATATAATATTTCATAAACGTAAACAAAAGATTAGAAAGTGACAAAAGTGACTCTATGGCAGATAAAAGTTTAAATCTTTAGAACAATAAGATAATCAAGATGCATTTCGCAACTTTCACAGAACAAAATTGTCACCAACCTTGATTTAATGTCCAAGATCTTTCACACAGACGATTTGAAGCGCAGTGATTGTTAAGAAAACCTCATTTAGGTATAAGAAAAAATAGGAATGAATACCATACCATTAGAAAATATGAGATGAGATGACTTGCATGAGCTTGAATTTTAAGTAGACAAAAACGAAATTTTGCAAATTTCAACTAGTTCAGTGAGTTCTGTCTCTAAAAAGGAAATAATTCAATTGCTTTGTCTTTATTGCCTTTGTTTTAAACCCATTTTTTGTTGCTTTTTGTTTCATTTTTGTTTAAGGTAATTAATCTGTTGACGTTTTTTAAAGGTCATAATTATTATTGCTTGACAGAAACGATCTTTTATGAATCGATTTAATGTCAACACCATTCAACTCCCACGCTTTAACGCTTGCAGTCATAAATATGATATTTATATGAGAGCATTAACATCAATAACATGTGAAAATCATATTTGCATAAGTTTTATGAATGCAAGGTTATTGTGAAATGTTATGTGGTTGTGAATTTTATATGAGGTGAAAACTGTGCATCAATGGATATATTTAAATTGTTGTTTTTGATATTTTCTTCTGGAATAACAACAATTTCTCTTAGAAAAGAATATGCCTCTTCCTTCGTAACATTAGACTTAGCCTACCTTACCTTATCTACTGCCAGTGTTTTGCCTGTATGGATCCCTTCTTCCTCTTTAGATATTTCTTTACTTATAATGTAAGCTGCTTGCAAATCTAACACTACAATAGAACCAATACTAAATGTTTGCTTCCCTAATAAATCCTTCGGCTTATTAACACTGTTCTGTTTACAAATAACTCTGTAAGTATTACTATCGTGTTGCTATTCGCACTTCTGACTCTGACGTCATCAGCCAGTGCTGTAATTGCAATTAGCTGTACTATTCGTTCATTATCGAGATTTATTATTTCCGATGTTTTAAATTAAAGATAATTACACAGCATTTACTAACACCTCATTGAACTTCGGAAGCGGATTCACGCTACTCATATTTATTGGACGAGGAATGCGTTTTTTAAGCATAATCCTTTTTAAATCTAGGTACAAAAGTAACATCTGTCGAATGACCGCTTTTTTTCGTTCCTTTCCGACTCATGCGCAAGGTGTGATGCCACCTGCGCAAGCGGATGCACAGGTTCTGTTACAAACTTCAGATTACTACCATTCCCAACTTACAAGGACTCGAAATAAGGTTTATTTTCATCTGTAAATCAGGCAATCACAATCAGTAGATTGTTTTCTGCAGTACCATCTTTAAGGGCGACTTTATTCTCGATATACATTTCGCTGAAGTTTTTATTCATTCCATTGGAGTACTGAGGGATGAATAATGACTCAATCGTGACTTTTAAATGAATAATACAGGTTTGTGTTGAATTTCAAATGGTTTTTCAGTGGTAAGTGTTGTTCATCAATTAATTTATCTGACAGTCGTGACAGATTGTCATGTTTAAACGAATTACTTTAACGATGTAGTAAAGTTTAACCGGAATTAGATATTGGAGGTAAAATAGCATTGGTCTATTGACACAGAAACATCTTTGTGTTCACAATAATTATCAAATGTAACGTTGCAAATCGAAATGTAATGTGTGCGATTCTAAAAATGTGTGTCTATTGATTATATAACTGTTGTGATATTGTCTCTATTTTTAGAATTATCATTCGATAATGTAAAATTTATTTACAGGCTGGAAAAAAAAAAAAAAAAAAAACAGAATTTTTAAGTGACGTTCTTTTTTTGGTATTTCATTTCTTTGGCCTTGAAAAACACTATTTTTGCTGCATGGCATATTATGGCAAGACGCTGTTAGCAATCTGTCTTAAATTATCTAAACTGCATTGAAAAAACAACGATGGTCATGATTTCGGCCACGCGCGTAAATATCCCTGTACCTTAATCTTAAATGAAAAACTTAATGATAGTCACTTGTTTTTAAATTCAAACGAAGCAGAACACAACAGAACTAAACAAAACACGCTCACAACAACACATTCGATTGTTTCTCTAGACACAATCGATCAACATCATCCACATGTACCATTTGATCAGCCACAGTTGCACAATGGCCGTCAATTTGTTCACAAATTACACGTTACACACGTGAAATTGCTATACTTAGCATAATGTACTTAGTGGGCACCGCTCCGAGCGAAGTAAGGCTAATTTGAGTAGAAAGTGAACGATTTAGAGAGAGTAATTATCGATAAACAGACGTGTCATGGCGTGTTATCTAAGGTGTGAGCAATTGAGCATGTTGTGTTAGCAAAGAGACGTAAGTATTTAGTCTTGTTGAAGAAAATCTGAGGGGCTGGACGAAGTGGCAATGTTTTCTGAGCGTTTCGTACTTCTACAAAGGAGTGACGTAAGCTTATTGGTAGTTTTATTTCAATCCATTGCTAATTATACCTAGACATTTCTATCATCGTTAAAATAATTTCGTCAAAAGAGTTTCAGCTTTATCGCTTCAACTTTTCGTTGACAGTAAGAGGATTAATTATGTGTTGATTTCATGCCTTGGAGTTATCTCCGTAAAAAATTGGATGGAACTCGTTAAAAAAAATCAGGCAGTAACCACGTAAAAGCCAGTAAATACTTAAGTTCAAGATGATCACCTGGTCACCTCTAAACACCTTTCTCTGAAAAGTATAAAACTAAATAATGGAACAGCGTGACGCAATACAACCCCTGAACCAAGATCTAGTTGTAAATTAAAACGATAATCATCACCCTCTCCTATTTTAATATGTATCACTTTCTTTAAACTTCTAAAGGGTAATTTTAATAAGGAACTGCCAAGAAAATTCACCCAAGGAACTAATATCTTATAACATCCTATAGCAATTACCAAACTGCTACCAAGCGTGGCCATATCCTACAATATTATATTTTTTACACTAGAGTTAGAAGGGCCATATTAAGCCACACTTTCTCGCTGGAATGCTTCGATCAATAATTGATCGAAGCTGGAATGGCTAACATATCCTATATTAAATCGAATTGAATATTAATATATTGTTGACTGCCCAAGAAGTTTCTAAAGCTTGAAACGGTCATGGGCCGGTGTCGCTTTTTCTTGGTGGATTATGCAGTATTATAATTTAAATAGCCGTATGCCCGATGAGATTTTCCATAGCAAAAATGATAAACTTCTGTGCAAGCCGTCAGTCTTCCGCTATTTAACCTCATTAAGAACTAAAAACCTTCTTTTCCACCTTCTTTATAAGGTGTCAAAATTTGACGCTTAGGCAGTTTTTGCTCTGCATTGTCTGTCATTGAATTTAGGATTTTTATAAAGTACTTCGGTTATTTTTAAATCATAAATAGTCATGATTCCTTTGTTCGACTGAATACATGATCACGGAAGGTTGTTCCAAAAGCTGCGCCTGCGCGTGCACCTTTAGAAAAAATAAGGTCGTTTTTGTTTCGCTCTGCGCTTCCTATAAAGCTCCGAAATAAATCAATTCTATTCGTTCTTTACGTGTCTTTAGTGATATTATTGAAAATTTTCCTAATGCCCTTCGTCTCAACCAAGTTTTTATTTAATGCAAATTTACCTTTATGTTCTTAGAAGTCGACACTCATCATATAGAAGTGCCTTTTCGCTATTTGAATTGCCCACTCTGCCATGACTTTCCCATACTTGCACTAACTTGCTTTTCATACTTGTACTAA
The DNA here is from genome assembly GCA_949152445.1 of Cerastis rubricosa. Classification (NCBI taxonomy): domain Eukaryota; kingdom Metazoa; phylum Arthropoda; class Insecta; order Lepidoptera; family Noctuidae; genus Cerastis; species Cerastis rubricosa. The sequence continues at coordinate 12,790,806 of OX424547.1, forward strand.
CAAGTGCTTACAACCTAAGATCTTACATTAGTAACAGGTTGTGGACCTCTAGTATTAAATCTTATTCTATTAACGCTAAGCTTTTAAGCAACTTAAAACATGGCTGAGTTTCCTCTGGCACTCAAAGCTAAGACACAGTCCCAAAAGATGGAACTAATTGTTATAAAAACAAAACAACCATGTCATCAAGACCTTAATTCATCACGAATTCGCAATACCCCATCTCTGAAAATAACCTAATCTATGAGAATAAAAGCCAACATCAAGTAGCAAAATCTTCGGTGTGAAACTGACAAGGCTTTGCGCTTTCCGCTTCGGCGATCATCGGAAGAGATCGTAACGAGAGCCGACAAGCCGACGTGCTACAGTAGGTTTAGGTGTGAAATGAACTCCTACTTACTGGTTTGTTTGACCACTCATTTGTCTTAAGTAATTAGTTTCGAGGAGGTGTTTAATTGAAAGCGGCAGACTGTTAGCTCTGTTTGGCAATTCGTCAAGTTTTAATATGACTGCTAAATTCATTTTGTTGCTTTGCTACGTAATCAGCCTGTAATGTGTCACTGCTGGGACATAGCACAGTACTCCAATCTATGAGAGTGCGTAGCGTTCTGAGCAGGTTGGTAGATGTTACAGGTCTTCTATTTTTTTATTCTATGTTATTCATTTTCTTTGCTGGCTATTTATTATGTCCAGCCGTTGCCAAGCTTGTGGTCTGACCGACATAATCAAATTACTGAGTTATGCCTAATGTGCCCCTGTTCTAAGGGTACATAACAGACTTTCAGTAAAACTATGCATTCAGATTCTCATTCATTTTCTCATTTCCATTCATCATCATCATCATCAGCCCATAATGTTCCCACTGCTGAGACACAAGCCTCCTCTCTATGAGAGGGAGGAGAGGGAGTGGGCTGTAATCCACCATGTCTTCGATTTTTTAGTTCTAAGACATGCCGGTTTCCTCACGATATTTTCCTTCACCGTTTTTGAGAGCAACGGTGATGAAATAAATTGCACATAGTAATACAGTGGGTTCCGAGCCCACTGTTTACTCTCGTAAGTCGGGGCTGCCACCACTGGGCCACCGCTGCTCTCATTTCCATTAGAAATCATTAAAAGATCTTTTGATCAATTTCCTAAATCATCTTCAACTTTTGTCATCATCAACTTTACAAAACCATAAACAAAATTTTTGTTAATATTTCCACATTATTCATTGAAAAGCAATAACACTTACTGGACAATTAACTTCACAATCACATATTACGTAAGGGTTTTCATCGCCAGCTCAGTTCGGTAATATGTTACTTTTATATGTTACACAATATATAATTTGCAGTGATCGTACGATACTTATGACGCTTGCCTGTCCAATTGTAAAAATAGAAATGAAACTCTAATGCAATGGCCCGGTTGGTGCAGTGGCTGAGCGATCGGCTGCTGCGCTGCGTGTCGCGGGTTCGATCCCCGCACGGAACAAATATTTGTATGACCTACAGGTAATTGTTCCGGGTCTGCCTGTTTACGTGCGTGAGTTTAAATGTTCGTAAACGCACCCACGATACTGAAGAAATTCCTAGCGTGGGACAATGTTTAAAAAAAAAAAAAACAAAAGAAAAATAAAAGTCAAAAGTTATTTTTGTGAAATATACCTTTACCTATCACCACCTGTTACTCCCCGAAGAGGTGTTGCACATTTTGCGAGTTATGTTTAAGTCCGATGCAATAGGGGGCGTTAGGTTCTGTATGGTGTCGGATGTAAAGAATAGCACCATCCCATATCTTCCCCTGGGTGTCGTAAGAGGCGACTAAGGGACTTGCCAGAGAATGGGCAGCAGCATTCTCTGTGCTTTTGTAACAACCGTACTGCGATCGCCAACCCGCCTGCCAAGCGTGGCGATTATGGCAAAACCCCCCTTATGTCAATGTGGCTTTGGGGGAGGCCTATGTCCAGCAGTGGACGTCTTTCGGCTGAAATGATGAAATGATGAATAGGGGGCGAGCCTATTGCCATCAACCGGGCACAAATCCAGGCTCCGTGGCTACTGACAAAGGCTTGATGGGAAAACCCAATGACAATTTGCCCGAGCCGGGAATGGAACCTAGAACTTCATGCTCAGCAGTCGCGATTGCGGCCACTACACCAACGAGTCAGTCATGTGAAATATAAGTGAACTTTAAGAAGTCCTCTCCCAAGACTGGGATGGAAAAAGTTTAAAAAAATTACATAGAAAATGAAAATAACGTGGATTTAGACTATTAAGGCTAAAAGTGTTTGACAAATAAGAGAAACTCTGCTGATCGCTTTTTAATGACGATTAGGTTAAAAGAAATAGAAAACCATCCTACGCGTTTTTCCCTAAACCATACAAGACTTCTTATACCTCCATGCCCAACTTCAGCTAATTGAAGAACAAATATTCGACTATTTTTGTGCGTGCTCTCACCAATCAATTTCAAGTAAAGTTTATGTTTCGCGCTAAAATCATAATTCACTCCCACTTTTGGTAAACAAACTGACACTTATCTCGAGCGCATAAAAGATAAAATCGTTAATCAATATCGATTCTCGATCCCTGCCCAATCGATTGGAAATGCGTTTGCGGAGAAAGTTATTGAATACTCTGAAGGAAGGTGTTGCCTTTAAAAAGCGAACTGGTGTTGCCAGATTTATAACGAATTCTCTGAATGCATTTTGTGAGTTATTGTTTATGTTTTGTTGGAATTTAATTAAAACTGAGCTAAAATAATTGGTGGTTTTATGGTTTTAAATGAGTGTAACGTTTCTAGAAACAACTTTCTTAAAATGCAGATTCTGATCTTAAAGCATTTTTATATTCAAATTATAAATAACAATATTTTTACGCCTGAAACCAATGCCTTGTTACCGAAGATTAAATAGTTTTTTAGTGACTGGCAACTTTATAAAAAAAAAGCAGAAACATTCCTGACCTAAACTCTTTAACTGTAAATAAATAGTTGAGTAAAAACCGTGTAACGAGTCCTAATTTCTTAACGAGTAAATATATCGATATTCTTGATAATCGAGAAAGTTTAACGTACACTTCGAACGGGTTTCTTTATTGCAAAAAAATAACATGTTTTTGTTCACAAGAAACTTAATATCGTCTACCAAAGTTTAAGTTTACTACTTGCCTTGGGCATGTAACAGAATATGACACGATTTTTCAAGCATTACTCATTTTGTTGGTATCTAGGTACTGTGAGATTTCAATACGTTCGTTTTTTGCGAAACCTTGGAGTTTCTTTGCTGGTTTTTTAGTTGTATTTGGTTTATTGGCTATGACTTTTTTATACTTATCGATGCTTACTCAAGATTATTCAAATGTAGCTTTTAAGATGATTGAGTTCACATGTTTCTTTAAAGATACTAAAATGGACGAAACAATCAACTAAAGTATAAAGTTGTGAACATAAAGGCCGCCTCGCTGCCTAAAAAGCACCATAAAAACTTTGCTGTTCCACTGTAGTGCCCAAGCGCGGTGACGTAATCGATTTATCGTGTCCACTTAATTTTTTTCTCTTGCAACACTGGCCAAGGCCACGTCGATGACCGCAAGTGTTGCCACCCAAAAAAAACGGACCATTTTATGAATAATATAACAATATATTTATCTGACAAAGCACAGGTGTGCTTGGTTTTTTTCCCTTCATTTTGAATGTTCTACTTATGTCTATAATCAATCTACGAATCACAAATAGATTTTCCTCTTTGAATTTATGGTCGTAATTAATTTTGACTATTTCAGTGCGCAGGACCTTGAAGAATGAGACATATTTTATTACTAAGGCTGAAGGCTATATGTAGGTATCATTACAAGAATTTATTACATCCGACTTTTCAATACGAAGTTGCGAAACGGTAACTTAAGTTGACAAGACAAGCACAGGATAGATAAAAAATAAATGTTAATAAACTATACATTTTTCTTGCCGTTTTATGTTCTAACATGGTTCCCAACGCTGAACACCTGGTGGTCCTCTTCGTATTTTAAATAACTAGCTTCTGCCTGCGACTTCATCCGCGTCGAAGTAACATATTCTATGGCACACGGTAATAGTGTAGACTGCGTAGCTTTCCGTCAGTGGAAGATTTTTAAATCAGATCAGTAGTTCCTGAGACTACATCTTTAAAATAATAGTACAGATATCAAACCAAGGCGTTTTTGTTACCATAATACTAATCATCATTTTTAATAACACGATCCATATCTCCGATACTCATTCAGTATCAATTAATAAAAGTATATCTGGAGCATAAATTTTTTTGGCGACGGTGTTGCCAATTGTAAAAGTTTTTGTAAGGTTACTTAGAACAATGATGAATACAAGCAATCTGCAACTTGTTCTGAAGTATTCGCAAGTTTAATACCGAGTCCGTGATTAAATCGTTTTTATAGCACTTTAGTTCAACACCGAGCTACTATTGGCAATTCATCTTTAGTAGATATAGTACTTTATGTTCTATAATTTAAAGCTTGTTTTTCGTTGGATTGAAGCGTGAATTTTAAAATTGCTGGAGCGAAATCCAGATTCCTGCATGTAAACTTGTATACAGTTATTTTTATCTTCCAATCATCATCGGAAACAGTGTTCTATTTGAACTGTGAGTCTATGACCCACCTTATTGACCTCAGAGCCGCTATTGATGAGCATTATCATCATTGAGCATTATCAAGCTGCTTATGTTTTTGTTGTTATTTGGCACCTTCTATCATTATCATTATCATTTTTGTTCCCTTCGACGTCACAGCATGACTTTTTTCATATTTCTCTTTTAGGTATCGCAGTAGTTACTCCCTTTCTAGCAATATCATCTTGGACACTGTCCATCGCATCTTCATAATGAATCTGGTATAGCTTTACTTATTATATTTTTATTTGTTACAGGTAAATCATCAACTGCTTGCAATGCCACGGTTTGATCTAAGGTAACATTTCTGAAACATAAAAGTTATGAACCAACCAGGTTTTCTTGACAGCTATCATGGGAGCACTACCATTTTGCAGCTAACACTATTTTTGCAAGAGTACCCACATGTACCAAGTCAATAAAATCAAGATAGGTTTTTTAACTAGGTAGAAGATTGGCGGATCAAAATCGCCAGCAACACATCTGTCTGTATTTCATCTCAAAATCCCAATTTTCACATTAAAAAACGAACTTAGCACATAATAAACCAACCTCACTATTATTATAACAATCCTTATCGAACGTAGCTGAAACAAGCTCATTTCATTGGCACGTGTTATTGACATTAAAACCCATAACACTATAGATCAACGACCCCATATTTGGCGAGCTTATAGCGATTATTGTTGTTATTATAACAGCCGATAAATCTGTAGCAGTGATAGAAAAGGCTGTAGTATACATGCTATAGTTAACGCCAACCCACGCAAGCCGATTGGCCAAATGTAAACCTGACTTGACAAATAAAATGTAGCCAATGAGTACGTTGCGTTGATGTCGCGTTACAACACGCGACATCAACGTGTGTTTCCGCCTTAATAGCGAAACATATTGTATAGTGATGGATACTGTACAATATGTTTCGCATGTATGGGTCGCGAATCATTAGCAGCAACATTATTATATGAGGCAGGATGGAAATGATTAATGACTTTTACAGATCCCCCTGTATTTAAAAATATTGATCGCAAAAGCTTTATAAATTGTAGTGTTGTGACTGGTAGTTTTAGAAATTCAAAAAAGAATTACTAATGATGTTAATCATAATAAATGTCATAGTTTTGATTTAATTGGAGATCGAGTGTGCATTCATCATGTTATGTAAAATTATGAATTTGTAACTATGATAGATGAAGATAGCGACCTTACAAGTAGTCAAGATAATAACAATCATCTGGAAAATAAAACAAATTCCTCAAACATAAAGAAAGAGTCAACATCTTTTTTACTACACGTCTAGTCGCGTACAACTAATAATTACGAAACTAGCACACAAAGGGATATCGCTTACGTGGGCTACATAATGTAGGATTACCCTAATACCCTTATTTCCCGCCTCCTCTTCAGTAACAGCTTACCCTATATTACGATGAGGATGATAGAGTAATTCACTGTAATCCTTGCTGACAAAAGATAGTGTTACGACTTAAGCGTTGATGTCTTCATCTACCTTGCTTGCTAGCTATACTTGATATCAAGATGAGGTACGTGCTTTTAATCATGTCTTTTAAAGAGAGAGCTTGGTTAATTTTAAGTGGTGTCTTCATAAATTTTGTATTTATTGATATAAGGGGCGATTATTTAATTTGAACCGTTATGAAACGAAGTTCTCGCAATAATATTGTTACCAATATTTCACCAAACACTTGAAATAGTTTTGCCAAATATTTACGACAGTCTCGATAATCGGTTGCCGTAACAAAGTTAGCAGCTTGAATTTATAACCGTTTGACAGCTATAAAGTGCGCTTGCGCCTAAAGGACAACATAAATAAAACGATATAAGAAACTGATACCGAATGAATTGTTTACTCGTTCGCAGTGGCTCTGTCACGAGCCGTCCAGCCTTGGCGCGCATTTGTTCAGCTGCGCGCGCACAACTAATGCACAACTCACTCTCGACACTAAACGAATTGTTTAGCATACCAACGTTACTTGAAATTAATACTTTGAAAGTTTCAACAGGTAAATGGATTTCGTTCCAAATGCACAATTAGAATTTGGTTTAGATCACGCTCTAACGGTTTAGTTAATTAACGCAACGGAAGCGAAAATAATGGCGGATAAAAGTAAAAAAGAGATTAGTTTAGATGGTAATGTAAAAAGTGATTAATCATCATTAGTCATTTAGACTGGAGATAAACAACAGTGCAAATAGAATGATATTATTTTTAAAAAGCGGTAAGAGAGGCCCGTTAATGTAGTAGGCAACATAGCAAACGCTTTAATATTATATTATGAAAAGTATAATACAGAAACGCCGTCCATTGCCATTACCAACAGAATGCGAAGTATCACAAAATTCATGGTATAACGTTATTATGACCGTATCTTATATTACAATTGTATGCCTAGGTTGTACAGATGTTCTAAATTTCGCAAGTACGTTCGAGGTCAGGCCACGCTCCGATTGGTCGACCTAAGTCATGGCCTAGTATCAGATTATTCCTTTATCCATTAACTTTTACTACTAATTGTGAATCGATTTCCAGTTCCGCTTTCGCTATCACCTTATTGTTGTTTAAGGAATTGCGGATCGCTTGATTTGTTTTAACCTTAATGTTGTTATTAAGTGTTTTACTTTTAATTTCTTTTACTTTCTTTGTATTATATGCTTCCAATACATTAACATTTTGATTCACATTGCCCTCTTTAACGATGACTGAGATTTTTTTGACAAAATAAATATTAACTTATACATTTTTTGTCAAAAAAATCTCAGCCATAGTTATCTTTGGACTAATGTTTACAAATGAAGTTAGGAAAAGGATCAATTGACACATCAGTCACGTCCCCTCATTGTTTCTTTAAACAAAAACAAAAATATAGTTTCCTAGAATTCGTATGGTGTGGTTCAGCGACTGAGGAGCAAAGACAGGCATGTATGTTTTTGTTGGTTAGAACTTTGCACGGCACTATTCTTGGAAAAGAGAACTCAATAATTACTGGGACCTATGTCTTAGTAATTATTACGTTACTTATATACATATTCTTTTTATCTACGTTCTACAACTAAAACCGTTAACAACCAGTTACACCAATCAATAACACCCATTCATTATAATAATTCCGAAGTTTAAAGTGCTTCCGTTCATGTTATTTTGGGTCATTTTGTTCTCCCTCATCAGTTTCAATATTGTTCGTGCATCTGTCCCCTACTTCATCCACGTCATTTGACAGATGTCCATTCAATACCAATGGTACTTTAATATGTAATTCAACCTTAAAATTGAAGGTTTTGTCATTTGATATTCTTGAAAGTCATGTGTATGTTGAAGATTTTATCATTATGCTAACTTTGTCCTTGTGTCCTAGATGTTTTAGTACTTTACACAGTCAGTAACCCTTTTGGCCTCGATTATTTTTATGTCGGTCTTTTGTTCTAGTAAACTACACACATCAAAAGTGTCTAGGGATCAAGCATTTTTATGCGGATTTCTTGTGATTGAGATGTGGCTTTGTAATAAATTTATGATTTTATAAATTTATATGGATCCTTTTTGGTGCATTTCATAATTTGAATCAGGAACTGTGAATCAAATTCGAGTAAAAGATGAAAATCAGCTGTCAATATTTTCCCTATAAAAACATACAACGCATTGAAGACATTATTAGTGCTACTGTTTCCCTACTACTGATTAAAACCAACGTTATTATGGAGCAGCGACGTCATTTAAGCAGGGAAGAAATGCCCAGAGCCGTGGGAATGATAGAAGCCGGTTCCCGGCAACGTACTGTGGCTTTAGCTCTGAATACAAGTCAGAGTGTTATCAGTCGACTTTGGACACGTTACCGAAGCACTGGTACCGTGGCTGAGCGCCATGGAGGACGGTATCGCTGCACCACACGGAGACAAGACCGATACATTCAAATCTTAACTCGAAGAGCTCCAACAATAACCGCCATGATGTTAGCCGTGAGGCTTCATCACTCTTCAGGGAACTTAATTAGCGACCAAACAGTCAGAAACCGCTTGCATGAAGTGAACCTTCATTCCCGAAGACCGCTACGGGTACCACCTATAGCAATGCACAATCGTAGGATTCGATATCAATGGGCTCTTGAACACAGAAATTGAGCAGAAGAACAATGGCGTTTCGTGTGCTTTTCTGATGAGTCTCGTTTTGGTATGAGACCGGATACAAGACGTATACGACACTGGAGAACCCCTGGACGCCAACAGCGATTAAAATCCTGCCAGGAAGTCCATCCTTATAGTGGTGGAACCATCATGGTATGGGCGGGTATTTGGATCGGCGGAAGAACTGAGTTGATTTGGATCAGAGGCAACCTCAACGCTCAAATTTATGCTGAGACGATTGTATCAGACGTCATCGTTCCTCTACAAGTGCAAATCGGTCCCTTATTTCAGTTAATGCATGATAATGCACGACCGCACACCGCAAGAGTTGTAAGACAGACTCTCGCCGCAGCTAACATCAATGTCCTGCCCTGGCCTGCTCAGTCGCCAGACTTGAACCCGATTGAGCATGCATGGGATATGCTACAGAAAAGAGCTCTGCCGAATATGGAGGGTATCCAGTCGCAAGAAGACCTTTTTTTGTTGTTGCAACGAACATGGGCGGCCATTCCACAGCGTGATTTGGATGAACTCATTTTGAGTATGCCAAACCGATGTTCTTGTGTTGTTAGTGTTCGCGGTAGAAACACGGATTATTAATTGTTTAAGTTACCCAATAAAATTTTAAAGAAAACTGTTATTTCAGTCTTTTTTTCGAACTTTAATGTTAGTGGTTCAAATGTCAAAAATCCCTTTATTAGAAAATGGCAAATTTCTTTATTAATGCAAAGGTGACTTGGTTTATCGTTACTGTGACAAACGAAAACACTTTATTTGATGAATCCTTAAAGAAAATTTTAATTAATATCAATCAGGAGAAAAGTTATTGCAAAAATATATGTTGATCCCTAGACACTTTTGATGTGTGTATTTAACATTATCGTTCCATCTATTGTCTCTTTTGTCTCATTATTTGAACTTGTTACAAAGCTCGCTTTTCAAAAGGTTTAACGTAGGTTAGGTGATGGTATGTCACCGAATATTCTTCTATTGACCAAAACCGCATCCGGTGGAGTTTCACTTTGACTAGACATGTTTGTGTCATCGATCATTTTGTCACATGTTATCTTATCTCGATGTGTTCCAGTTTTGTCGGCGATTGATATTATAATCTGGATTTTTATATTTGTCGCATCGTCTGTGTAACAGAGTTACTGGTAGTAAATTGTACAACTAAATTCAATTGTAATGTCGAGTAATATCAAAAGTCTCTTTTTCAGATACTAATTTAATCAAAGTAATGCTAAAAATGCATTTATTTTAAAAAAAGATGTCTTGTGCAATATTTATGTTTTTTAATTACTCAATCTCATTTTGTAGATTTCTTAAACACGTTATGTCATTCAAATCGTCAGCATCCGGTAATGTTACATTATTTATATTATCGCCTATTAGGTAATAATGATCCTTTTAAGATACAGAGTCACTTTTACTGATATACAATGAGATTGTAGAAAATAATTATGTGCTTTATTCTTTTATATTGTTGATATAGATCTATTGGATTAAGTAGTTGGGTCTTTGTATAGTTAATGCGTGTTACATAAACTTTTGAGTCAATATTGTTCCGTTAATCTCTGATACACAGGTTCTTAGTTTTGTCAAGTTGCCAACTTTTTGCTTCTCGTACAAATTCATTCATGATTTCGTCATGTTTATTCATAAATTTAGTGTTCGTAGCTTTTCTAGCTAAACTTTCCACGATGACACCTAATATTTTGGCTCAATGACCTGCCATGACAACTACTGCAGAATTATTTCTGGTTTTTCTTCGCACACTTTTATCATCACTTAAAGCTTGTGTTAGATAAATAAATGATTCTTCTCCATCTACTTTAATGTAATATGCGTTACTTTTTTTATTAAATAAAAAGCGTGGTGTAATGTGGGTAAGGGAACATAAGGCCTTGTGCTCATCACTCGGATGTTGATTAGACATGGGGTCGGGTAGATGAGTCTCCGCCTTATTATCTGACGGTGATTGAATTTGGATAGAGTAGATACAAGTTCAGAGGCTGCAATTAAAAAGTGAAAACTGTTTAGTAAGATATTTTTGACTGATTACCTTTTTTATATGTTCGTCATTAAAATTAAAATAGAAATTGGTAATATTATACAAACATAATAAATTATAATTATTGTTTAATATGCGGGATGTTATGAAATTTATACCTACTTTTAGTAATCTTTGTCTTATCATTGATCAGAACATTAATTTGATAAATCTATATGCAAATAACTTTATCCAATCAGTTGAAATGAATGACCATGAATTAGTTGTCGTAAGCATTAATAATAAAAAAACATTTAATAATGCTTACTGAGACAATACTTACGAGCTCTCTTCTCTCTCTCTTCTTCAAAACGTATCCACCAAATATTGAGTGAACATCTACTACTACTACCCACTCGGCTCATCCGCACTCAACTCTTGTCTGATGACCCGGTAATAGGTCCAATTGGCTTATGTCCTACACTAGTATGATTAGTTCTGGGTTTCCACTGCAAAGCCTTCTTACTCCACCTACCGTACCTTCTGCCGTTTGGGGAGTATATTGCACTATTTTAATCTTTGAAACCAAACGCCGCGCCGGTTGCTTACGGAATGATGGCACCACTGGTCTAATCTGACCCTATAAAGTGACAGATTTTACAGCCTATCTTCACTCTCTGATTATTTGGATTACTCTGTGTAACATATCATAAATATCGTGTTTCCATGGTATCCCATGCGGGGTGGCATGTTGTGTAAACAATTATGTCGAGAGGGAGGATGGCCCAGCCACCCGCCGATGAGCAGGGTTAGTTTGATAATTATACTTTTTGTATATTTATAGTTTTATACCCTTACGTTGTTTTATTGATGGGTCATGGTTTGGATTTGGGATTCCTGTTTATGGTTTGTCGGGTTCATGTAGCCAATAATGTTTGTTTTTTAAAAGGTTCTGCTTTTGATATATTACTTTGTTTGTTTTCTACAGTCTCCTAGTATAAAAAAGCTGATACAACAGCTAAGAACATTATGTAAAAGTATGTTTTTAATACTTATAATTTTTATATTTGGGTAGTTGTAGATAGTTTGTGCATTATGATAACATGTCATTAGGACTTATTCCGTTTCATGCTTGATAATATAATCTTCTGGGAGACGACTATTTCACCAATCACAACAGCTTCCATGCAAGGCCCAACAAAACGTTTAGTGAACTGTAGTGTAACTAAGTTCAAAGCAGATAACAATGCCCAGTTAGTGACTTGTAATCCATTTAAGTCTCCACATTTACACCATATCATCCAGTTCTACTAACGGCCAAGATATCCTTACGGCGAAGTCATAACTACCTCTTATGTACTCTTGTTAGAGCTAGGTCTGAACTTAGATTAGTTACGCCTATGAAATGCTTAACTACGTCATTACGTTTAATAGTTAATAGAACTTGGTGTCGTTGGCTTTAATCTTTTCGTTTTGTTAAGGGATATTTTACTTTTGGCTATGCAGAAACTTATATCTTCATATATATATATATCCATATCTTCCCGTGGCTGTCGTAAGAGGCGACTAAGGGATTGGCAGAGAATGGGCAGCAGCGTTCTCATTGCTTTTGTAACAACCGTACTGCGATCGCCAACCCGCCTGCCAAGCGTGGCGATTATGGTAAAACCCCCCAAAACGTCAATGTGGCGACTCTTGGGGGAGGCTTATGTCCAGCAGTGGACGTCTTTTGGGCTGTAATGATGATGATGATGATGATGCAGAAACTTTTGAATTAAATCGAAAATATAACCGACAGCTTAAGTGGGTCTTTTATGTATTTGTATAAGATCTTCTTTGAAAGTATTGATCACTGAACAGCAAGGCTGTAGCCGAGTGCTATACAAGGGCAAGGGCAGAACCCAATCAAAAATAAAACTGCGAATCTTTAGAATCCAAGTTATTTTCCACATGAGTAACTTTAAACTATGAATCCTAACAAGGAAGCACGAGAAACATTTAAAAACCGACTAACAAACGAAGCCTATTTCCAAGAATGGCAATTCAGGCTATAACAACCATGAGCATAAACATGGCTCTGACGTCATAGGCTTTAATGGCAACTGAATGACCCAAAGCCAATCATATTCGCCTCACCAATAGGCTTTCAAGAATTAGACACACATTCCGAAAGCAATTCAAACAACGGAATTGCCGGGCCACCAAAAAAGGTAACTCGACACAATCGGCTCTGCAATTCAGCATTGCTAATAGAATTTACATGCCAGTAGACCAAATTGGATTACAGGAGAATAGACACTTTCCTTTTGACAAATATTTTGTTGTTATGCTAATAGATGTTGGGAACCATGCTGTTAGGTATGTGAGGAATGGGAATTCTTGATTGGGAAGCTTAGTTTATTTTTAATCCTTTCTAGATATTAGAGAGACTAAACTCACTGACTGACTGTAAGGTTTATTTCTATGGACCAAGTTGTAAACCAGAGTGCAGTGTCTTTCCGTCTCTTTTTCATAGTAAACGACCAATTAAAACCGTGCACTTTTTTTTGTGTGTGTATATCTTCATGGATGTCCCCCGCCCTGGGCTAGGCGAAGGGGCCTGTCTGACTCTTACTGACTAAAACCACACGGTGTCCTTTGACAGTCTTGGGCCGCGGTGCTGGAGTACTTGCGCAGTTCGTCACGTTCACCCGGCCATGTTTTGACCGTCGCCATCTGCGGCGGTACACTGCCGCAGTTCCTCATGAGAGGCGCGCCTAGCTACTGACGTTTCAAACGTGCCCATAAAGGGTTATGTTATGTATGTAAAACAACAAAATATTTTGTACTAGCTGTCCGGCGCAACTTCGTTTGCGTCACATTTTCCCATTTTTGCAACATTTTTCATTGCTGCTCCACTCCTATTGGTCGTAGCGTAATGATATATAGCCTATAGCCTTCCTCGCTAAATGGGCTATCTAACACTGAAAGAATTTTTCAAATCGGACCAGTAGTATCGGAGCCTATTCAATGCAAACAAACAATCAAATCTTCTCTTTATAGTATTAGTTTAGATTAGAAATTAGAACTTTAACCACATTTTGCTCGATTATCTAAATCCCTAGGAAAGTAAAGTTCATGATTAAAGGATTGTTCAGGAGTCCAAATGAAAGTCAATACCGAGGTGTGGCTAACCAGAGGCTATAAGTAGATAAGTAGGACAATTAAAGATACACATGCAAATGAATGCTTGTTGATTCTGACTTTTATTTCAATCCGTTTAACAAGCAAATTAACACTAGCATTGCCTAATGAAACCATTAATAAAAACTATGTTAATTATTCACATTTACATACTGAGGATGTCAAGTGTATATCTAGTCTTGTTAGCTACTTAATCAACTACTTAAAAGGCCATTCAAGGTTCTATGTTTGTAGTTAATGCAATAATCATGTGTGCACATTTAAATATAAATATTGAAGACTTTATTAAGCTATTTTTGAGGTGTGTTTAATTATTTATAAATGTTCGACATGTATTGAGTTGGTTTCAGATATTTATAGTATACTTGTTAAAGAGCGGGAAAATGCAATAATGAAAGTGAATTGCAAATAGAATCTTCGTTATTTGGATTTTTTTCATTCCCAGAATAATATTCTAATCAAGGCTGAGAAAGAAGGCTACTATAGGTCAGCATTTAATTTTTAATTAAAAACACTAGTTAATAAAACTACTGATCTTAAGTAAATTAATTAAATCATGTCAACTTTTGCATAATTAACAATAATTAAGCGGTGGTTACATAAAAATCAACACGATTCGATTAATCATATCTAACACGTTTTTTATTCAGTGGCACTAATCCTTTAATCAAAAAGATATACAAATGATTCAAATCATGATTTTAGCGAGCGATCTCATCAACATCGTTCCATCAATTTTGGAGGTATTTTACATAAAAACACTCAAGTCGGAAAAATCTAAAAATATTCTCCATGTTTAATTACATTAAACAAAAAATTTTTTCATTGTTGTAAGAGTGGAACAAACAAAGCTAGTTTTTTATAAACTCTTAAGTTTCTGTTCTCACGCTTTAAATATCGCAGTCAGTGTAATATAATATGAAACGTTGTAAGCATAATCAATGTTAAAAAGATCATTTGTCTGGCGCATACGCATTTCATTTGTCAGCGAATTAGCATGTTGCAGCATTCTGCATTGTTTTGCATTATTTATTTATAGATATGCTGATTTATTTTGTTTCTATGCCTCTGCTTTATGTGTCAAAACATAATCTTCTTTCTTTATCGTGTCGTTAGTGCTAACCTAGTGTCAATTTTTAAGCAACCCATGGGCCTCCGACTTGGCTTTACATGCCGTCGAGAAACATCTCTTATAATCATCATCGTCCTCAACTAGATTTTGTAAACTGCTGGCTATAGGCCTCAATGCTTGTGCCAGATTACACGTTCCTGTGCCAACTATCTACAAAACTTTTAACTTCACCAGAAATAAATCGATTGAATGATAGTACGTCCATTTCCACGGTTTAGCTTACATCAGTCACATGTATTCATTATAATTCTCTTGCCCTTATTCCAATTTATTTGAGGTCGGCGTCAGCATGTCTTCTTCTTCCATACTTCTCACTTGACATCTCATCAGACACCTCCTTTCTTGCCATATCATCCTTCAAACAATCCATCCGTTGCTACTTTGGTCTTCCTCTACTCTTGTACCCATCCACATTCATACTCAAAACTTTCTTCACGACATTTTCCTAATTTCTCATATCAGTCAGTGAGTAGGTATTAACAGGCAAAATAATACAAATTCGTAGATTATTTTAATAGTTGTGGTAACACTCAACCTCAAGGTTTCGCCAGTTTCCGCTTCCTTCACACAATGGCCTAACGAACTTCGTGACCGTCGAGACAGCCCGACGCCGGCCGATGATTGCCGAGTGAGGCTGCGCACGCGCTCAACGCGCTCACTGTAAATCATTGCAACGAGGACTTGTGCACGAAGCCCTAGTTTGTTTTGAAGGATTTGGATTGAGTTCGTGGATTTAGTACAATGATGATTAGCTTTAACTTATGGGATTTGTTAACTGTGTTTTATGATATTTTTGTGTCGTTTTTCGTACAGCAAATAAGCTT
The DNA here is from genome assembly GCA_949152445.1 of Cerastis rubricosa. Classification (NCBI taxonomy): domain Eukaryota; kingdom Metazoa; phylum Arthropoda; class Insecta; order Lepidoptera; family Noctuidae; genus Cerastis; species Cerastis rubricosa. The sequence continues at coordinate 12,806,732 of OX424547.1, forward strand.
TTAATTTAACTAACAATTTCCAGTTAACTATACATATAACACAAAAGGTTCATGACATTCCTTGACGAAATATCTTTCCACGACACGGCTAACTCAAGTAATAAACGTGGGAAATAAACAGATAAGCTTAAAAGAAAATTCTAATGAAACCATAAAAGTCATACCTGCTTAATTGGCGGTCAACAACACAGACAAAATTCGCACATTACTTTGTCAAACGACAGTATCACAAATCGTAAATCTATTCTTCCACACTTTTATCTAAGTGAGAGAGACAGTCTTATTTATGTGAATGTCGAGTTGATGTCACAGAATCCCGTCAAACCGGCCGCGGAAGAAGTTAATCTTAATTTAGAAACTTTATCAGATGTATTTCACAGTAACTTACTCGTTGGATAACGGTTTAATTAGAGGCTGGAAGAAAGCGTTGCGTAAGTTTCAGATAACATTAAATCTTTAAAAGAATTTAGCGGTTTTCATCAATTTGGGGTCGGTAAAGGTTAATTGCAACGGTCAGTAGCTGGTATGGGAATTATTGCTTGTAAGTTACATCCCAAGATTCGTAACGGTTCAAATACATTCGCTGAACATGAGCTTCACACTGACCTTTAGGCCGTGCTTCCACCAAAGCGGAGACGATCGGAGCGTATAGGGACTTGCGGGAATCACCGAATCAAATTGATTAAAACAAAACTATATTGCATCCAAATCAATCAAAATCAAAAGTAATTTATTCTATCTAGGTTGAACAGCACTTTTTGAACGTCAATTACACACAGTCCCACAAAACGCCTGCCCTTAGCCCGTCTCTCATCTCTTCTGTGATTGGATGAATCTTGCACTTATTGGCATCGCTACGCTTTGGTGGAAACCCAGCCGTATAAAGAATAGTAAAAAATACTGCAAGTATTACTAAGCTTAGAAGGTGGATGTTGGTCGTAGATTTTATCAAGATACTGATGGACTCAGATAAAATCTGTTTGATCAACACCAACAAGACATGTTAAGCTTTCGTCTGGGAAAACAACGTAATACTTAACAGTTACAGCAAAAGTAATGTCAACACAAAGTTCAACTTGTATGAAGATAGTCATTTAATTTACGAAATAATTAGTACCGTTTGTCTAACGGAACATCATATTTCCAAGACTCTCCGAGTGATGTAAGGTTATGAACATCGGCACCGTTGAAATGAGGATTACCGCAGATTTTATGGAGTACTTTAATAATGTTTATTGTGGCCACGATGGCGATATGACCACATTGGGCTTAACCAAGGATAACGGAACGCAAAGTAATGTTATCATTGTGAGTTCACGTTGCAGTGCTGACTTTTTGTCGTTTGTTTTCATAGCCGTTATGGTGATCTAGAAACTTAGAAGTTTTAGGTTGTTCAAAATACAAAGGTTGCGTAGAATCATCGTCGTGCTCATATTCATTTTTTTCTTATTCTATTTGTCTGAGGTCTATAATAATAAAATTAACATACTCAGTAGCAATTTAATTCCTACCTACGATAAAACTTGTTACAGCACCCATAAAAGTAATAGTTACAACAGTTCTAAGAAATATCTCAACGTGCCAATTTATATCTAGACAAATACTAATTATGCAAAGTTACCTTCAGCCAAGATAACCAGTGATTATCCGCTCATAAAACTTTATAAAGCTTCTATTGTGAGGCTACAAAGTTAACGATGTCTTCTCATGCTGAAGTGTCGTAAATTACGGAACGTTCACGGTGTTTACCAGGAAGGGTATCGTAAATCACTCGTGTCATTTGTCGACTCGATTTCGACTGCTGTTTGTTTTTCTTCAGATAAGACGGACTCTTTTTTAGTAGCTTCCTCCTCTATTTAAGTTTGTTGGGCGGGATGTTGACAAATCTGATTAATAGCGTTAGTTGAAAGAGAGTTGTGAGAATCTTTGGCAGGTGGTGTCGCGAAATGTGAAATTCTTAGTATTTTAACTGAAATGTTTTCTTTTCTGATGGAACGGAATTCCTCAGTGGCAGCTTTCGCTTTAATCTCATTACCTTAAATTTGGATTGCCTATCATTTACCTACGTGGTTGCATTGAAATTGTGCCATTTCCCTAACGACTAAAAATTACCAATTTCCTTAGTAATTATTTTCAAAATTACCCATTACGTTGCCTGATAGACAAGCCTGCATAATTAGCCTCACCCTATATTTAACATATTGACCTCGTCAATGATGCATTTACCATAATTACATCAAAATCAATTTCCGTCGAGTGTCTTCCTACCCTTGACGGAAGGAAAGTAAATGATGGTGCCATTAGACTGACAAACGTACTCTTTGCCAATACTCATGAGCATGACAATTTCACCGTCGCTGTCGCAGCGAAGAGCTCAAGTCCTGCAATAATTGTTTCCGTACAACGTGATGCATAAATCGATTCTCGCGATTCGACTCTTAATTCTAATAACTCGAATGGATTTATCGATGCGGTAACAATAAAATCGATTCTACATTGTCCTTTCGAGCGATAAATCAGGCAACATTGTTGCATTAAATAGTGCGCTTGGCTCTAGTGTTATATCTGTCGGCTTTGTTTGTTGTCGAGCAAGTGTTACAAATGATGCTTTGTTTGGAGTATTTTGATACTTTTGTTATAGCCATATTACGTCTCGCTGATTGTAAGTATAAATTTTTCTGTGGTGGATAATCAGGATCTTTACAGACATTCTGGACTTATGTATTTTAAACCTTTACTTCCAATAAATATTATGTTATCAACATTGAGCTGCCATTTCTTTAAATTATCCATTTCCATCGTGCCGATAGGAAATATTTTTCAATTACCGAACGACGGTACAGTAAAATTTTGCACTTCTCTCGTAAATCCGTACTTTCTCCTGCGGACTCGTACATGGGCAGGCCGTTAAAGTAATTGATACTCGGAGGTGTAGTGTCAATCAAGTAAATGTTTAGCATTACCTAGAATTTGTCTGTACTTTATACTACTCCGATACGAATGTAATTGAATGAAAAGAAAATAAGCAGTGTACGCAGACCTGGAAAGGTGAAGCACGTCTTTTAAATGCTAATACGTGTGTTTATGATGCGGTGCATTATCATGGCAGTTTACTTTAAGTAAATCATTATGAACCATTTACAGATGAACGTATTGAAATAAACCAAATAACTATAAATGCCGTCGGGGGTTAGACGAATCTGTAGAGTTGTCTTAAACTAGAAAGTGTTTTTAAACCCGACAGATTTAGAAATTCAATCACCAAATCCATGTCATTTTATGTCCCAGTGCGCAATAAAAGTATTGCAATAATAATAAACCGGATATGTCCTTACGAGGAAAACGAGAAACTGTAGAAACAAAAAGAAATTTTAAAGATGCTTCTTCATCGTAGCCTTTTCAAGAGTTTCTATTTCGATTCTAAAAAACCAGCTCAAGCTTTTATCTTTCCATAGATTGTTTACTTTAATAATTACCGAACCATTCCGAATCTTCAAGTGTTCACTTTCTTTTGTACACTTCTCAATTATTTTCCATTATTAAAACATTGCATAACTATTCACAAATCAAAGTCTTACATAGCTTTTGGATGACACTTTCACCTACCATTTAAACCACTTCATTACATATTGACATGTAATTATACTTTAAAATATACAGGGCCCTCTCATAAATTTCTTTGACCCTGTCACCTTGCTTTTTCTCCGTAATTACTGTCTTATTTATTTGGGCGTTCACCTTTTCCTATAGTGTTGATGTTCCGATAATTTTACATCTTTATGGAATCGTATTTCTATTCCAAACATTCTTACCTACTCTTCAATGAACTAAATGATCTGTTCTCAGTAGTAGTTTGCACATTATCGTCATCTCAAGCCTTGATTACTGGTTCCTTGTCTAAAATCGCTATAATATTCAGTTTCCCTCAATCAAAGCACAGCTGTTTCAGTTTTCTCAGTTTCTCTTTCTTTCCCCTAAGGAAATATATCTCCATCATGTCTACCAGGCAGTACATTTCAATCGCTTAACTATTTATTACTAGCTCTAGAATTACCTTCACCTGTTGAGATTTATCACAAATCTAATATGCTAATATTTTGAGGTGTAATCAATAGCTTTATACTAAGACTCAGCAGTGACTAATGGTTTCAGTCTTGGGTACTAAGGTTGGCAATCACACAAATGAATAGGTTTTCCGTGAGAATTCATACTAGATAGATTTTCTTCAATATTTTCTTGTTCATTAAGGCCGGGCTTTGCACCACAAATCACAAATGTATTATGTGCTAAACATGTTTAAAACTTCTTTGTCATCTATAGAAGATTAACAGAACCAGAATGATATTGAAACATGTATTAAGGGATGTGTGATGCAAATGGGACCTAATTTGTTTCTATTAAGTAATTACTGCCAAAAAGTTTTGAACTCTAACAGGAGAGACATCTACCCTAATGAGAAACTGGCAGAGATACAAGAGCGTTAATTAGATTACTTTTATAAGCTTCCATAACTTTCGTATTCGATCAGCAATCAGCAAACATGAACATTATTATTGCCTATATGGCAACCCTACACGAAGTAATAGAGGTGTTGTAAGTCCTTGATGTGGTGTGGAACTGAACAATGATAGACAACGTGAAAGTGTTGAAGCTAATGCAGCTAGGGCCGTAATGCAGTCGGAATGACGTGTGCCATTAACGGATTTACAACCTTAAGTAGAGGCCTTTGTATGAGGAATCGATTTAGATTTAATCGATTGGGATATCGATGATGGTGCAATCGGTAGAATCGATTCTGAAGAAGCCTGTGTCATGGTGTCGGCGACCGGTGCTTTCTGGTCATGATGGAGTTGATAGATGAGTGGCGAAATAGCACCTTGTTAAAGAAAATTCTAATCATGTTTTTCATATGCATACATTAACTGAACAATATAAAATCAAACCCACCACACCACTCTTTATTACCGTCACTGGAAATGATTTACTATCAAAAGTAGCCGAAAGTGTTCTCGATACATGGAACTCTGTAAACCACCATCCATAAATATATAATATCCTGAGCCCTTCATTGGGTATACTCGAATATAGAAAAGAAGAAAGAGAGAAAATAATAATATATAATAAAACTTTGACATTTCCAACAAGTAACAATTATTCAAATGAAAAACATGCAATGTGATCCGATATGATATCTAGCATAGCTGGCAGTGCATTCCCCGATTACTGTGACATACAAGTCAATGCATGTCAATGTCATATGATATCTTGTAAAAGGATTTGTTTTATCTGATTGTACTTTTGTTTAAACCACTGTTACGTGATCTTAGGTATGGAAACAAAGATATTCAAAATATTATTTCTTCACTTAAACATGGAATTGTAAACGAAAACAATGTCTCTGAAGAAGTACTAAGGAAATGTGTTAGATCACTTGACACAGTTGACAGTTACATTGATTGAATTTATGCATAAGAACAACAAGATTCATGTTCACAACTACTACACGTTTAACCTCTCCAATTAACCTTAAACCACACGTCAGAGCACGACATTTTGCTTCACTTCCCTTTAAACAATCACTACTAACGAACGTAAAACACAAGTCCGAAAACCTTCCAAGAAGATCTTTCTCTTCAAAAGAAAAAAACAAAGGCGACTCGCACAAACAGATATACAAAATCGTTCTCCTAAACTGGTTTTATTCCATTGCACTTCGCCATTCTTGGCCTTAATACACCACGTTCCAGATATATCGAACACAGTGGTAGGTCGCACTTCATAACGAAGGTTTATTGAATCGCCGATCAATATTTTATCTGTGAGTAACAGCTTACCATTATCAAGCCTTATCGTCGGCTTTCAGAAAGGATAATCGAGTACACTATTGAATCCTTCGCTGTGTTCAGGCTTTGTATCTACTGTGTTAGTGGTGTCTGCTTTCTCTTTCTTCTTTGTTGTTTCATTGATTAATGGGCTTTGATCTAAATTAAGCCCTTCTTGTTACTGGACCTTTATACCCATTTTTGTAATCAATTGCAGCATTGCTATTGGCCATTTTAATAACATGTACGATCCGCTCTTTGTTTGAAGTAGCAAGTAGTTTTGCAATGTGAAAATCATGATCTGCGCTTAGCCGACCGTGAAGACTAATTTACATCACCCCAAAACTAGACTTTGATGGAGCAGTTTGAACATTACATACCACAATGCTGATTTAACAGCCGAACAAGTATTTTGTTGAGATGTTGCACATAAATTGAAGTCTTATTCAACACATTCATTGAGAAAAACTAATGGAAGTAATTTAATACATCGTGATCTCACGTGAAATCGTATACAGTTTCAAACAATTGTCTTTGATTAGTAAAACAATGTGGCCTACAAATTCGTCAGTGCTAAGATTAGTCACAGTTTCATTGTATGACGCGTCACAAATTGGAAGTTATCAACACTCTAGCAAATTACAACGTGAATTAGCGAACAATACTGTTGAAATTACATCTCATACATATTTGGCCGTTACATCATCTTCATTATCATCTAATGCTTTCTTATTAAAGTCTGCAGGGTATCTGTGATCAGTATTTGATCATTAATCAATGTAATCAGCTTCTGAATTAAGTAGCTTAGTAGGAAAGCTAATTAAAGCTAGCATAACCGGTTTGCAAACAATAATGTTTGCGGATGCGATGTTCGAAGTATCGGGACCACGTGTTCGTCCCGTTATGCACGGTTGTCGGCTGTCGGTTCGTCGTTTTCTATCATCATCACAAGCGCCAACCTAAACCACGCGAGATGTGGGTTAATTTGTCTGCACGTACTGTGATTTGGTCCCAATTACCACATCGTTGTAGTGCTTTTGAAATTATTCGTGTTGTACTCGATAAATTTACAGCTAAATAGATTAAGTTATGTTTATTGATAAAACTCAGCACGATTTGTTAAACTTCCGTGGTTGGATAATCTATTTTCTGGATCTAAGTTTTCCTTTCTCCGAGTGGATAACTTTAACTGGCCATTTTAATTATGTCTTAAGGTAGCTCCTACTTGCAATTTTCCTTTGCTTGTGTTTGGATTTCTCAAGACGTATGTATACATACGACTTTAATCAAGGAACTTAACGTCCAGGTTTTTTCATGGCTTGAAAGTTAGGTATTTCCGTTTTACCAATTAAAAAAATATTAGGACGGAACTGCAGTAGTTGCTTGATATGCACGATAAATAATAATTGTCGTTATTAAAACAAACTGCAGAAACAATATCTTCCAAATTAATTTATAGACAAAGGGTAGCAAATAGACCTCTAAATAGGTCAATGCCTCGACAACCAGAAACAAGTTATGTTCGTAGTAAATTAAAAGATTAAATGACTCACACATGCTGGTGATCTCATTCTTAGTACTCTGTTGTTAACTGGCAATAAAAACACTTCCTTATAATACTATCTAGTACAAGAATATCATGTTGTTAACACCATTTTGGGATGATTAGCGCAGGGATTCTCATCATTGTTGCCAAGTTGTGTAGTCTCATCATAATCAGCTAAATTTTTTAAATACTAGCAGGCTGGAGTTTCAGCAAATCCATCAACTGAAATGTGACCACCGCCAACATCATCAAATAATACTCTATCTATAGATCTATATGTTCTTCCAGTCGAACTTCGTATCTCATTATCGCGGTTATCCTACTATTTACTTAATTTTTAGACTTCGGTAGCATTTCTTTACTGCATAACGACGGTTTATGTTTCATGTACCGTGCAAAATATGAACTTCATAATTTATTTAGCCGTTTTATTGAAGATCTCACGAGAGCTGAACAAATCTCGAAACGCATTTAACTGTCGGCATCACAAGGTCGTTGTTTTTATCTTCCTGTATGATTCAAATTACCTTTGATCACGCTAATACTTTATGCTCTTCCAAATCTGACATCATGTTATGGATTTTTTACTACTTGTATGTACTTCAGCTGCAGTTTCTTCGAAAACATTTATATTATCTTTAGTAACACAATCGACATGTTTGATCACATCAACGACTGCTCTCAGAAGCAATTGAGTAGAAATCACAAGTCAAGTCAAGTGCCTGTTGGCTGTTCAGTTGTTCAGACTTCCGTAACTCAACACCCGTACATAAGTATCTCTTTTACATTCTAACTGGAGTCGTTGAACAAACATCTTGCGGCTCTAGCGGTAATAGATAATGCTATCATAACTTTTTGCCGTTTTCCTTGCGCCATCTCCGTAAATCGACAATGCCCTTTGAGCGCTTGCATAACCAATTCATCTTAACCTGTATATTCTAAGAAACTGATCGTTATTGAAGCAAATTTTGCAGTATCGTGTCCGGTTAAGGTTCAGGATAATTTAGTCGCAGATATAGATGTTGAAACAGACAAAATTACTCAATTTGTCTTCCACGTAAGTGGCTTCATGATTTAGAATCTGGGCTCCGCCTACTCGCGTTACGTTAGGGAACTTGTAAATCTCTGGAATTGCTACAGGAGATCATGAGAATGAACGTCTGTGACTAACCTAATAACTTTTGTATGTTTCCGCACGAACTGGAACTACAAAATTATGTTCTTATTGTGATATGGCCTACATTAGTTTGTACCTATTAGTAAATAGATTGGTATGTACTTCGTTTATCTTCCTCACTATCTATCCGTATCTGATGCTGTGGAAAATCTTACACTTACCAACTGTTTATCATCTAGTGTTGTCACAGTCAATTGATACTGAATTCCAGCAGACTGCCAGTTGCTATTTGACATTATTGTAACACAATAAACTCTTCAAACTTCTCTCGATTGCTTCGAGAACATATTGTTTGCTTAACTTCTCAGATGTATAAGAAGATATCAATAAGTGCATTCCTAGAGCTATTATATTTTAAAGCAACCTAAGCTCTTAACCTTTTAAAAAACGTCATAGACTAAAGTCACTGTGGCCAAAAGACAGGATAACATCATCATTTTAAGGATCATCATCTCCTTGAATATATAAGATGTCAATAATTCCATTGCTATCATGTTTTTTTTAAGCATGAATCTTAGTTAGAAGCCAAGTTGCTATATAGTATATAGTGCTTCATAAACACGTCGAATTGGTTATCTCACTCAGTTGGCAGCCGTTAGATTGTTAGCTACGGTTGGCCTCACAACCTAACTGCTTAGTGCATTGTTTGCCTAAAGCGCTACGTTTCTGCCTTCGGAAACTTTGTCTAACTTTAGTTATTACTCGTACATTATTGCTTTTCAATTAGCATTTGAATAAACCCGAAGTCGATTGCGAAATTCTTAAGCAACAAATCATTCAACCGTTTCTCTAAATTATATATGAATAAACATCCTTATTACGTCAGTGAATCAAATATAGATTTTAAAACTGAAAGTCACTTCATATGCTCCGTTTAGTTGGATAAATAAATTAAAAACTAGAGATATACTGACAAAGCCATCCGGTCACTGCGTTTTGTTCAAGAATCAAATCAATAATTCTGCGATCATTCAATCGGTCTGGTGGCTATTGATGTCAAGTGGTAATCTGTTGCTTAACCATTTCTCCTTGGAGAACTGAATTACGATTCTATATATGTATAGTATGTATTACGTTTATTGTATGTATTAGTTTAGTTTATAAAATTAGTTGAATTAAGTTTTAAAAGTACTGTTCATGCACAAAGCTGTATCCTCTTTGGCAAATACTCCTGTTAAATAAGGTTTGCTGTAAGAAAACCCATTTCTGGGTTAAGCTCGCCGTTGTACATTAGCTATATATTATTTGTGTGTATATCTTTTAATTTTATGTGTGCAATAAAGAATAAGAATAAGAATACGAGCTGGGTGCTAGTTGGGTTCTTTCAATATCAATTTTATGTCTAGAATAGTGACTCCAAATTTGCACATGCCTCTAATTTAGTAAGCCTCGTTGTCTTTGACTTGATATTTTGTTATATACTTATAGTCTCAGTTTTTTAGGGTTCCGTAACCAAAGGGTCAAACGGGACCCTATTACTGAGAGTTCGCTGTGCGTCCGTGCGTCTGTCACCAGGCTGTATCTCATGAACCCTGATAGTTAGCCAGTTTCAATTTCTACAGATTATGTATTTCTGCTGCCTCTATAACAATAGATACTAAAAACAGAATAAAATTAATATTTTAGGGGGCTCCCATACACACTACATATAAACAATCGCACGGAACCCTTCGTGCGCGAGTCCGACTCGCACTTGGCCGGTTTTTTTATAAATAATGGTACGGAATCCTTCGTACGCGAGTCCAACTTGCACTTGGCCGGTTTAAAATCCAGATCTCACCCACAGGTTTAACCGTGTTAACTGTTCCCCACTTATCTCTCACGACTAACTAGTAAAGATTATTTCCAGATTTTCCCAGAACTTTTCACTCATTTCCTGCTCATCGTTCGACTTATTTAATATCTCCTCTCAATCTAGCATATTTAATACCAGGAAGTTGTGAACAATAGGTAGCCATGGCCTGACCTCATCAGGTATCGCCTGGAGCCGGGTATTCAAGCCGAGTAGCTCCGTCGGCCACTCACTATGTTTTACTGTTAATAACGGATCTTAATTTGCGAAACTGTCTACAATGTTTGCTACTAAATTGTGTGAGTAGTCATTAAAACTTAATTAAGAAAGCTTCTAGTCTTGTGTGGATTAAAACTGGTGTGTTCGTTTCACCAAATTATATCTGCTTCTTGGGATAATATCGCCAATTCAGTACCATTAACTCATACACTATTAAAAACGGAGTAAGTGGCAGTCTATTTGCTTTTTTTTAAATTATCTATCGTTCAGAGTTCATTTATTTGTCCGAAACATGAGTATGCACTATGCGTACACACAAAGCGTGCAAGATGTTAAGTACATTGCAGAAAGCACCACAGTCATGTTTTACCTTTAAGGCGTACAAATATGTAATATTATAACATTTGATCAATTATTTAATTAATTGTAACAAATACTTATTAAAAAAATACAATTAATTGGAATTAATTTGTTAAAGATTGCAATAAATTACATTTGCATATAATATAGGTCGTTTTCTGATAACATGCTACATAAATTTTAAGTTAATTTTACAGCTGAACGACCAAAACACACACTTTCCATTATTTCTAAAATAATCTCATATGTAACTACTTCAACAAGTCTTGCACCATTCGCACAAGTGGTAGAAGAAACTAGATTGTCAGGCATATGCCTACAATCTAGTTTCTTCTACCACTTGAATGATATCATTCGAATGACTTCCTTTACAAATGTTATACATATTTCTATTCAGAGACAAAAAAAGTGTTACAGTTTAAAATGAGCAGAACAAGTTTCCATGCCAGTTTAAAAGTTTAATGTGATATGACATGTTCTCACTTTCGTTATTAGGTGTATTTTAGTCACATACGTAACATCCTTTTTGCATATTAATTACTGTATCAATTTAGTAATTAACACTAATTAATAAGGAAGTAAGCTTATGTGTCAGCTCAAGCAAAATTGTTAAATCTAGAAGCATAATTTTACAACACTAGCTCCATATCAATTCAAAGATCTATAAACCAAGATTAACACTAAATTATATTTGCTTTCCTCAATAAGTTATCGACAGATACATCGATAAGCATGAATCACTTCATCAAGATGCAAATGCATTTCAAAGACTGAGCTACCGTTGACCTACATCAAAAATAATGAAAATACCATATCCATATCTTTCCACAATCCTTGTACATTACCATAAAGAGTGAATACTCGAGGTAGCACGTGGGATGCACTACGCTCGGATCGTAAACGAATTAGTAATATAATGTGGGTTGATGATGATAGATCGTAACTTTATTTTCATACGGGTTGAACAACCTGTAGCTCCTGTCTAGGTGTGAGTCTCGTCATTTTTGGCGTCAATTGGTGCCATATTTATACGGCGTTACTATGCTCTGTTTTTGGCACCACTGTGGGTTGTGGGCGATACTATGATAATGGTATTATAGTAAAATGTATTGTGTCAATGCTTTCGATAGAATCTTCGCATTCCTTTAAGACTTTAATTTTTTTATTCTGTTTCTTAGATACATTTTCTAACCATACTTTGATTTATGTTTTTCTCAGTAAGTTAAAAATCTCCGATAGCGTCTTTCTAATCTAGTACATCTAAATAATCCATTTATCTTGATATCATTTGTAATAGTGTTACTTTATACTCAGTATCAATTTATAAGCCCACGTTCGCTGCTGCAATATCTTATTCTACTTCAATACATAATATTTCGATGTCTGTAATTACATTATCTCTTGCCCAACTGCACGGCATTATACAAAATTTAACAATGTAAAGCAAAACTCCTTTGTTCTTAGGTAACCTTCAAGGTCCAAGCTTCAAATGTTCAATTACATTATAATTTATAACTATCTGGTTCATACTGGTGTTACGTACTACAAATGCTTTGTCTGTCTGTCAGTCAAATACGCAAATAAGTGCTTCCTCTCCTTCATGAGTATCTGAAGGTTCTTTGTTGTTTATGTAATGCATCTTAAAGTTTTAAACTGTAACTTCCTGAACCTTGTTTGGTGGACTAGTTTGGAGTTTCTAATTTAATTTGACTTTTTATTTAATTTTATCTTTTCTGTGTAGTTTCATCTGTTTTGTGAGTAAGCCCTACTAATGATTTGTCATTTTAGTTAGAGGTTTTCTGTCATTCGTTTGTAGTTGATTAATCAAAACGGGTGATTCAATAAGTTAAAATGCTAGATCTTAGTGTTTGTAAGACTACTTTACCATCCTATAAAATGGGAGTATTAAATTTTCTCATTAGCAGACAAGTTAACAAAATCTTACACGCTACCTCTACTACCAAGCAATTTTTTCCCATCAATCTCGCAATTTACCGATATTGCCAACCGCAACGCATAATTGCCAGTTGTATAATATAGGTGTTAGATCACTATGCTTTACATTTCAGCACTTACGCTTGATTATCATTGGTGGTGTGATGACGGACGGACTTTCATTTAATACATCAAATAAATTATATACTTGATAATTTATTTGACAGATGATCGATTGTACTGTGTTACGTGTCGATATGTTGAGTGTAAATAGCTATTATATTGTATGCGGAAAAAAATTGGTGGCTGGTAGTAGATATGTAATTTATAGCAAGCTGGAGCTACTGACTTCGATCCACTTAAATAATTTGTTGAAAGCAAGGACGCTGCAATGATTTTACTCCTACCTTGAAACGAATTAAGTGTGAAGAGATAACTTATGATATTGACTTTTAATTTCAAATGATTGAAAGTTAAGCACAGTGTTTTTTATTTACCTTGAATTCAGCAATGTTTCGCTTTATATTAAAAACAAAGACCAACAAAACATTCAAAACATCTGCAGCAGAAAATTCGTTGATTGTTTGGAAAAATATTTGAACAAAGAAAAATCTCACAACTGTTTATGAATGTTTACTTATAAACCAAACAACAGTAACAACACAAATCAACACAAGAGTGCTATTGAGACTTTAGTGGTCGTGCCATACTTTATTGTTTGAACGAAAAATTCCAAAGCACTGGGCGTTATTATGCAACATTCCACCGACCCTAACACAGACTTTCCTATACATTGCTGTTTTATTTCTAAAAGGAGTTGTTAATATCAGAGTCAAACAGTACAACCGCGGCTATGGTTGTAATTCAATTACAAACGTACTTGAACTGTATTGAAGTGTCTTGGGTTCTTGAACTCGGCTTGAGGGGTCAAAATGTACTTCAGAATGTTCAGATTTGTATTGAAATTCTAATGTTTCCTGTTCTTTTGTTACAGGTATGTTGGGAGCTGCCGTTACGTAAAGGAGTGAGGTTTGACAAGGTTTGTTGATTTTGCGTCGATGATGGTTTGCAAATATTTAAGTAAGTTACGCAAGTTGAATATACAATAATAGAGACTGAATTGATTATTGAATCTTTACGAGTATGTCAGTAGAAGTTTGTAACGTGAAAAACACTTCAGCAAATAACTTTTACTGGCAAAGGTTTATCAACTTTTTAAAATGATATTTGTATGAACTAAGATACTAAGATCTAAGTTACGAATACCATAGTACCTTAGACAGTTGCTTTTGTAAAATATGCTCACATAAAGTAACCAACAAGAAGAACGCCTACTGTACAAAGATAACGTACATCGATAAACTTTGTACAAAGACGAGGGCTTATAAAAGTGTCTATGGGTAATTTATGATGTTTGAAGCCAGTGAAGTTATAAACTTTAGGCGATATCAGATTAGCCCAGTCCGTTGCACCTGGTGCGTAATTCAAGTCTACTGCAGTTGCGGTATTGTCCCGTTTCTTGTACATTTCTTAATCAGCTTTCAGTGTTATCTTTCTGAGAATATTGAGGTGTAAGTATGATGTAATGTTGATAGTAAGATTTCGAGGGTAATAAGTACTTCGTTTTTAATAATCTATAAAATAAAATATTGATGCAGATCTGGATTAATTTGAGAGTATGCAACTGTTTAATGCCATGCAGGTGTGAAATAATTGTCATTACCGATTTCTCTTTTACATCACCAAAATCCGTATGACTCAGACTCTCAGAGTATCGAAGGTAGGCTTATTCGCATTGCCTGATCAAAACAGCCAACTTTTCCCCAATAGTGGACAAACAACAAAACCAACAGCAATAGTTTACACAACCGTCGTTCAAATCAAGAGATTTCATCAAGAAAGTGATATCATAATGACAGTAGAATAAGACAATCATAATGTTGCCGATGACAAAATTCCCCAGCCTTTCTCTGCAGCCGAAGAAGTATTAGAGAGTGCAGAATATAAAGGAATGTGAAATGAAACTGTAAGTTTGTAAAGTCAGCAATCAGACCACAATGACCACGGCACAACGCCGCAAATCATAGTAATGACCGAGCTCGCATATGCGCGATGCAATTCTGTAATGGAGTATATCGTGGTGCTATACACAGCACAGTGCAGCACTGGTTTCCAATTGTTTTATAGCAGTCATTATAGTTTCTCAATTGTCGTTGTGCATGTAGTTTAATGTTGGTGAAATATTTATTGTGTCTACGTAACTTTTGGGAGTGAGAAAGTCTGGTTTGATTATCTTTACTGTTGCAGCTGTTCTTATGGAATCTAAATTGTTATCTTCATTCTTATTTTTTTCGTCTTAAAAGTTATTATTCATGTCTAGTAAACTACGACCTTTACTATTTGATTATGTATGCGGGACGTTTCAGTTCAAATATCTTTAATTATATAACTAAAATTATATGGTATTACATAGTTTTAGTTGGCAAGAGTTTTCAATTCTCACATGGATAAAGTATTCCTTCCGCTTTGTATTTATCCCATTTAAAGACTTTAGTAGCACTAGCAATTCTTCGTTTTTGTAAACATCCACTCATAGAACCGACAAAGTAAATGTATAAACACTCCATTATTTACACGAATCTAACACATTACGTTTATCCGTTACCGAATTTGTTTATATCCTACCATTTCTAGCCATAATACGTAAACGAAGTGGTGTTGGGCTTGTTTCAATGGCGTATTGTGAAATGTGCGTACGAAAGTATCGGTGGGGTCAACGCAGCGCCCGCGCAGCTGTGCGTTGAGCTTGGGAAATAAATAGTCGCTAGTGATAAAGCAACGTTAAATACAGCTGGAGCTTTATCGTAATTAGTTTATTGACATGTATCAATAAAGGCTTTATACGAGTATGGCAAGCATATCAAAAAGATTCCGAGGAAATGTTTCTTTATCAGAAAGGATGAGGAAAGGAAGGAAGGAGGAGGAAAAGAAGGAAGGAAATCATCACACTATTGTTGCACTAGTTTATTATCAAGACTGACATCCAATATTCATTCTAAACTTTAAAGCTAGTAAACCATTGCTTCATCACTTTAAACTTTGAACTTCCACCTAACATCAAGTCCCATAATAGAACGGATCTAAAGATTGCCAGCTCCAACACCGGATGGACAGCATAAACAAAGATGAGATGCAGAATCAAAGGAACCAACAACATCAACCCAAGCTACACGATCCTCAAAAGGATTCGCAAAATGTCTTCATTCATACAAGAATGACTCACGGCTAATTTGAATATGTAAATTGTCATATTAGCAGTCAGTTAAGGCAATGTTGTGTAATATGGTAATCATTGCCTATAATGAATAGAGATTAACAAGTTGACAGTCAATGGAGGTGTGGATCGGGTCAATGAATTGTGTAGTAAGAAAAACGGTTTGTTTGTTTATGGAAATGAAGGAAAAATTTTACAAATCAGCTGATTTGTTGAAAAGGTGTTCTAGAGTTTGACATTTGTAACACTGTCTTCTGATAGAGGCTTGGAACTATTTTCAAACTGGTCCGGGAGCTTTTATGAAATGTAGAACCATTTATCGAAATTCCAGCAACTTTTGAGGTAAAGTAACAATAGTCAGACATTCGTCTGACTTCCTTGAATAAATAAAATGATTGTAACTAGGAACGAATGATTTCACTTAATGATACATTGATAGCGCTATGGCTTGTTGATTAGCTCCACAAGTACTCTTGCATTGTCTCTTTACTGCAATAAGTAAAGATCTGTTAATTCTTCTCTTTCTATCCTATATTGGTTTCTTGATAAGCTCAGCTTAACGCCAGTACCTATTTTTTACTTCCAATAGTGGTTGTTTATTTCTGTGGCCGTTTTCTTGATATTTCTCGAGGGCATCACAGTTTCGCAACTCCATTATTTTGATGAGTCATTAAATTTCGTAAGCCACCATCATTCTGCGGTTTGTTGGTAATTTCGACAACCGATGTGTTTTCGCAGATTGTACAGAAATATTTCTCGTAATAGAAACATTTGTAATTTTCATGTTAAGTTCAGTTGTTATGTGAGCATTATTAAGTATTTTACCATATTACCTAATTCATTTCGTGTAATCGTGTTTTAATTTTCTTTTGTAAATTTTGTTGTGCTCACGTGTTATGCAGGAGTGAAACAATTGTATGAATCACATTAAATTGCGTCGTATTTTTTCTCAGAAATAAGATAAGACTAATCATCAATGCCTTTTACTGTTGCTTTTCTTTTAATACACGTTCAGTTTAATCAACTGCTGTTACATCCGCAACTCCGCAGTAAGCTGCAAGAAATTGCAAAACATTTTCGATATCACACCACTGTCGATATTTCTAGTCCATAGGCACATATAGATTGTTATTTCTGCCTATCACACCGTCCCCATTACATCAATCTGAGATAGCTAATTTCACGGCGTCATTCGTTCACGGCTCGTTTGATTTACCTAATGCAGCACTTGTTATCGATACTCTATTGCGTCAGAGTGACCTCTTAATGGTGGTTCCATTTTAATTCGTTCTGCTGCTCCTTCGAAACGACTGTTTTGCAATTCGCAACGGCTGTCTATCTCACTATGCGTATGATTTTAACTTTCTTTCTCACTTTTTACGTAAGAAGTGCGATAGTGTTTCATAATATTGTTGATTCCTTTATTTTTATCACTTGTGATAATTTCGATTGTGATTGGGATGATGTTTTAGGATAGTGTTTTATTTTTTATCTGTATTTAGGGACGTCATATTGTTTTATCTTGATCGTGTGTAATGAAGTGTAAAATCGCTCAGGGCTTTGCAAAATATTGTAATTTCCAACAAGATTATTTGAAATCTTTTATCAAAAGGCATCTAGAATATCTCATATGCCAAACCAAGCGGCATGGCATAATTCATTATCATACTCCTCACCTACTACAAAATAACAAAAAAGAATAACATTTTACATTCAATTTACGTTTTCATTTGTAGTTTCTTTTAATTACTCGATTGTTACATCACAATTTTTGTAAGCACTTAAGTTTTAATTTCTACTTCTATTGTAAAAACTTTCCCATCGTTATAGTTTTGTTTTTCTCTCTGTTTCTTCGACATCGCTCTTGCATGAAATTGTCCCCGATTTGTTTAAAAATTATTAGCTAATCTACTTGTCCATGTAATTAAAAATAATTACTGCTTAATTAACTGCGGATATCTCTGCTTTATTTTTTATTTAGTTGCGAAAATGTCAGGTTATTTTTCCTATCACTCCGCAGAAGATAAGAAAGAAGATTTGAATTAAAGATAAAAGATATTATCCAGAAGATATTGCACAAAATATTTATTATAGGTCAAATACTACTATATTACTAGTCAATGCAGATATTCCAATTCTTTCAAACTTTTTATCTTTACCTCCGCTGGCTCCGCTTTGCCAACGCACTCTCAGCAGCACAAGCGACTGCGAAAAATAGTTACCCCTCGCTCGATAGATGGCGTTGTAGTCGAATTAGAAGCCGCTATGGTTTCGTTACATCGGTTTGGTTGGGTTCGGGCCGAGAATTTCGTAGAGTTAACTTTGCGCAGAGGCAATATCGTAACCAATGAGGTTAATCCGAGGTGCGATTATTGCTAGTTGAAAACTTTACCAATACCCCGCCGTGTGGACGTGAAATACCGTCCGCGATGGCAATTTTTGAATGGTCGTAATTGGCCTGAGAATCCTTTGAAACTTGTATTATGCTAACATAGTGCAGCAGCGCCATCTATAACATCAATAATAATTAATCATTGTTATGCTGCTTTGGAATTTGGATGATAAATGGCGTGTCTTGTTTCGAATGAACTTTAGTTCTTTTTTTAAACATCCACTGTACTTTCCGGCTCCCCATGTCCTTCCAGGAGTTTTATCCCGAACCACCTGAAAACGGTATTCGATTCGGCACTTAAAATTGAAGTTTGTTATCATTCATCATTTCAGCCCAAAAGACGTCCACTGCTGGACATAGGCCTCCCCCAAGAGTCGCCACATTGACATTTTGGGGGGTTTTGCCATAATCGCCACGCTTGGCAGGCGGGTTGGCGATCGCAGTACGGTTGTTACAAAAGCACACAGAACGC
Organism: Cerastis rubricosa; assembly: GCA_949152445.1. NCBI lineage: Eukaryota > Metazoa > Arthropoda > Insecta > Lepidoptera > Noctuidae > Cerastis > Cerastis rubricosa. The sequence goes on from OX424547.1 coordinate 12,825,721, forward strand.
TGCTGCCCATTCTCTGGCAAATCCCTTAGTCGCCTCTTACGACACCCACGGGAAGATATGGGATGGTGCTATTCTTTACGTCCGACACCATACAGATCCCGATCTTAAGTTTGTTAATTTGAGATTATTAGTATTAAAAGAATGTTTTTTTTATACTTTTAATGTTTGTTTATTCTTCTATTCTATTTCGTTTGTTTTATATGTGATTGAAATGATTTCTTCATGACAGAACACAAAAATAACTGCATTTCAATAGCTGCTTTCATTCTCGCAGTTGCAATTCTTCGTCGCTTGCATTTCTAGTTCATGTAATAATTCTTGTTATTGGTCCAATCAGTCCCGCCTAATTACTTCCTTGGAGCCAGACTGACAGACTGTCATTGCTTTATAATCGTAGGTCAATCTTCCCATTCTATAGAGCACACAACTAATGGTTTATGTACACCTTTACGAAGAACGTTTATTTAATTACACTGGCAACATTCTGCCAGTAATGGCGGCATTATGTGAATCTGAGCTAATTCGTGCCAATTACACGGGCTGTGGGAAGATGGCGGCAATTTGACAATCTGTGTTCGCGGGTGTACTCAAATGTTAGCCAGATACTGTTAACTTTGTACAAAGAGTAACGGAACTTCTGTATGTGGCTTCATCAATGTGTTTCATTTACTTCGACCTTGGATGCGGCTTTGTCCGTATATCTAGCAATTAAAGTGTAGTTTTTTGTTGTGGCAACTCGTAATTAAGAACGATTCAGTATTTTTATGGCCTTTTTGTGTTCTGTTTGGTATTTCCATTTAGACATTCTGAATTTTCTAGTCTTTTCTTCGACGAATAGTGTAAAAGTGCCAGATTATTATCTCACTCAGTTCTTTATCGAATAAAAGTAAAATGAAACACTAAGAAAAGACATAGTAGAATACAATAGGTGCAAAAAGATTCGTATTACACAATACGAATCTTTTATATCATATTGTTCTTGTTGTTACGCCAACATAATGACTTTGTCCTCAAAATAGATGAAGTGCTGACTGGGTCTCATTTGATGCCATCTTCATTTTGGTGTTTCTATTGCGGAAATAACAGAGATTGTATCTAGTGAGATGAACACAACAACCAATCAAGCAAACCTTGTAATTGGTAAGACCATAATGTACCATAAATCACGCAAATAAAGAATCTTGAATCTTGAAAATCTATACATTTCCAGCATAACATTGCCTGGTTTGTATAGATTTCCCGTACAATCAGTTTCCTAATTAATAAACGCTGCTTGATGAACACTAGAAATTCAATGGCTAGATCGAGAATAAAAGCAAAATAATTACAAACGTGACCCCACTACCTATTTACAAACGTCTTTCTTACAGCGATTGGCATCCAAATAATAAATGATTTATCTTCCACGTATTTCTAGAATCTAGAGAAAATCCGTGTTCTCATCCGGGAACATACATAATCTACTAAGTACTTATAAGTAAAAACTCTTAACACTTGGGTCGTCTGTCTTCATTGCTTGTCACAGAATATAATTTACTGCTTACCAATGACTGCTGCTGCTTATTCCACAAAGGATTAGGGTAACATATCTGTCTGTTCGATCTAATATGTCCATATCTTTGCGGATTATAATCAGGGTTGGCAGGACTGGTTTTTGGACCTTAACAGTCTGTTATCCGGACCATCTCCCCAGGTTCTATATTCGTGAGCGTGTTATAAGTTAAATCCACGCTTCACAAACGTTATAAATAAGCACATTGTAATTTTGCTAACGGGTTCCGGCTTCCTAAAATAATTGTCCCACCATAGGTCAAATGACTTTTAAATACAGCGATCGCTCATTCTTGGTGACTAGCCAAAAGTATCGTGCGACATCCAATGACCTTTTTCGCATAGAAGATTCCCATTGTTGTGCTTGTCAAAGGTATAAAATACTGCTTTCTGTACCTTTGTTGAAATGCACAAAGTCAGCAGCATATGATCAGCCCCCACAATGGTAGACCCAATTCATGACCGGCTTTTCATTTTAACACTCAAACAAAAAGTGCAGTTACTTGGATCTAGTAACTACACTTTGGTCCCGTCCTGACTTTTTACGCAAAGAAATTCTAGCACCTCCACTACTGACTGAACAGCAACTGCCCTTTTTATCCACCTACCAGCCCTGATTAACAGTAAATTGAGAATATCCTAGGCATAGGTCTATGTAGTGGGAAAATTGCGTACTTCAATCCGGTCCAACGTCCGTCCGTCCCTTTTGCGTTGACATAACCTTTATTATAACGGCACCTTCTAGATTGATTTCTCTGCCAATGATTTACACAGCGGCACCTCAAAGTGGGCAGTTCTTGGGTACTTGGATAAATAGCGACAACATAATTGCGGCTGATTGGTCGGATATCGCACGAGCTGAGTCAAGGTTTTCGTGCTAGGGTTAGACACGGATGGAGTTTTAGATTGGAGCTAAACTAGACTTTAATACTTAAACAAATCGTGCACCTGATGGAATTTCTGATCGGCAAAAACGACAAAGAGGGCGAGTTTTAACCCTTACGAAAGAAACTCTTTTTCAAAAATTCCAAGCCTCTAGATCCAGCGGTAAACAAGATGTGGTTTGCTTTGCCCCTGTCTACAAAACCGACAAACGTAGTAACGGCTATTCATGTATACAAATCGCTGGAACTTAGTCATATCCGGACTATCACTACGCACTGGTTATAATTGCATCTGCATATAAGCTACCAGTTACCACTCGCCAACGAGTTAAAGTCCCTTTCAATTATCAAACCCTTTCACTCTGTTAGGTTCAATGCAATTAACTGCAACCACTGCAGCTATATCCCTAAACGAATATGTCCCTAAACGAGTATGTACGGCAAATAATACTAAATCTAAAACACAATAGAGACTTGAATGTTTATGAATACTATAAAATTAACAATACTGGGTAAGTCGTGAACAGAGATATAGCTGAAAGACAATTAGCTAGGAATGCGAAAGGCCTTGATGGTAAAACCGCCATAACAGTCCGTTGTCCTATCGCTGACTTTAAAGTGCACGTGTTGGAAACGAACAATGGCTATATTGACGATGTTAGTAAATAAGTCAAGGCTGTATTGATATTCAATAAAGTCCATGGCCACCATATTAGAAAAGAGTCTTTTAAAAAAGCTGATACTGAACACCTTCACTGAGTTTGGATACCTAGATAACTCAACGATCCTTATCATCATCCAAGTGTTTTAGGAAACGCTCGCCTATGTCAAGAATACAATCTTTAAAGGACTTGGTCAAGTTTGCTGTTATAGACAACCACAAAGATATAGAACTTGGAAACGGTTCTCTTTCAATTCTGTTCGATGATACAAAGTAGTTCCTAGCGCGCTAGACCAACTGTTTTGCAGCCTCCTTCTTATCATAAGCTTAAACTTGTATGCTCGAAAGTAAGACCAACCACTTTTATAGCTTCGTCTTTATGTTCAAACGTGATAGGTCATGAGGTCTTGAGTATTGTTTCGACGCTTGCAAATGTCACATGTGTTCTTTCAACGCCCTCGGCTGTTCGCACTTGAATATGTGAACAAAATGTACATGCCAGTCCCCTGTCATTATTCCGAGAAATCTGTGCACTTTGATATGAATTGAAACAGTAATGTGCTAACTTGTATGCCATACAAATTCTAGTTTTATTGCTGTTAGTTTGTTTTTCTCTTGTGTGTTTTTATGGCGTCAAAACATCCTCTCGTTGAAGTTACGTGCCGCTGAAACCCGATAAAATCATAAAGTATTACGTCAGTTCCAGTAACCGTAAAACTAGTTTAAAAGTGCTGCGATTTACACAGGTATCGTCCGCCATTGACCGCGCGTGCGCAAGCGCACCCCGTCTCACCTTAAACATTTGCAGAAACGCGGACAAGCGCATATTTCTTCACATTCGGCTATTTCCGTCTACCGTTCGGCTAAATCCGTCGGCAGCGGACGATGACTCCGCCGGCATGCACTGTTTAGACCTTGACGTAAACTTGACGTGCAGTTAGAACAATCAATTTGTAATTTTATTGCCTTGACATAAAGAACAGTGGAATTGCAGATTAATTTTGTATCATTTCCGCATGGGATATGCGGATCGGAAATGATTTACACCTGTAATAAAATAATTTGATGTCATGCATGAAATCCTTTAGATTTTAAATGGATTGGATCTATTATTCTCTGAGATAAGACTAAAACGGTACATTCTATTCTTAATCTGTTCCTGTGCTAAGGCCACAGCAAAACACACGATGAACTTACTACTTCCAAGAAATAATTAGAAATCCATTAAAACGAACTGCATAGCTGAGGTAAATTGGGGTCAAATAATTTCTAATAATTTATTAGCACTTTCGTTCATTACAAAAGGGTAATATTAACCTGAACGGCTTTACAGTTAAGGTTACAACTCATGGCTAAGTAAGGTCTCTTGACAAGCCACTAACATTCATAAAAGTATGTCGTGCTCGTGGATGTTTGAATTTCTGTAAGAAGATGTTAGAAAGATGAATTCTTCTTGTGCTTGGTCTGTGGGAGGATGCATAAAAGATGACACAGCACTGGAAACACGATATTTACCATGTTTACTATTTGTTCTTGTAAACATGGTAAATATCCTGTTTGCAGTGTTATTGATAATTCCAACTTTCTTCACATATTTCTAAACAAGCTTCTACCTTAATGATATGCTAGTAGGAACACAAATACTCATTGCAGTTTTTTTTTTCAAAGATGAGATCACATTCCATGCCACGAATAGGCTCAACATCGCCTCAAGATATTTTAACATCCGTCTTTGAATAACTTCTACATTCGGCCTTGTTAATACTTTAGTGTAATTACTACCATTATGCCTTGACGAAAGCCTACAATTATCTTGTCCCTCTAAAATTATCTTTAACACACTGTGGTGGCGCCTTACACCAATACTTGGGCGAAAATATAAAAATGTTTGCGTGTATCCCAGACGCAGGGAGCTGGTATGCTTCTATAGTGGACTGTATTATTGCGGGGGTAGAAAAGTGCGTACGTAGGTCTAACCTTTGCAAATGCGACACGAATTAGGACGAAGAACTTGTGAACCATATGGTCAAAGGAATTTGGGCAGGAAACATGCAACACCACTGACCTTTAGATTCGCCGTCTTCAATCCTCCGCGTCGGTCGACAGAGGGTTCGAGTCCTTGCTGGATCTAGGGCAGCGCACGAGGGGGCGCTCAGACGCCTTTCACCACATAAACACGCACTTTCCGTAGTGTTTTAGATAATAGTTCGAATAATGTAAACGCGGCAGTTCACAACCGTAAATTAGTAATAAATTAACACGGGAGCATGTTCTCAGCAACGCTACTCTCGTTCAAGTTCTGAGGGGTCTTCATACAGTCACCGTCGTCGGTGACAAGGACAGCGATAGTCCAGGTGTGCATGTGGGAAAAGGATGGGACACGATAGGATAGTGACGCAGTTTGCAAATCATTTTACTTCTACCCTACAATGAAAATTATGAACGTATACGAAATCCAACATCCTCCCAGCCTTGAAGAAACCCTTCAAAAAAAAAAAAAAGGATAGAAAAGCAAGAAAATCGCTATATTCAGCAACTTCAAGCAAAGGGTATTTGATAACTAGAGCGGATAAATGTAATGAAATCTCAAAACTAAACCTAACGTAAGCTAATTAATACTTATGACTGAAAATATGTATAAATAAATATATTGACTATTGAGTCGGAAGCGGGCATAACCGCACTACTGGTCGTTTATAAGTACCGGTCTTAGTTTTTACTTCCGCTACGCGCACAACACCATCCTTACCAGGGTATACATTGGTAACAATTCCTAATGGCCACTGCAAGGGTGGAGCGTTATCTACATTTAACAACACTACGGTACCGACTGTGATTGGGTTACACGGAGTATTCCATTTTTCGCGTTGTTGTAAATTATGTAAATATTCCGACTTAAATCGTTTCCAATATGATTGAACTATCGAATCCATTAAGGAGAAACGAGACAACAGATCCGATCGTTCTTCGGATAAGTCGGCTGCGGGTAAATATTCTAGCGGAGAAGTAGATAGAAAATGCGCGGGAGTAAGTGCTAATGGTTCTGATGGATCAGAGCTCAAAACATAAAGAGGACGGCTATTTAGCACTGCCTCAATTTGAATAAGAATGGTCGACATCTCCTCAAAGGTGAGAACTTGATTGCCGATTGTACGAAATAAAAGCGACTTGGTGCTCTTAACGTTCGCTTCCCATATTCCTCCGAAGTGGCTTGCTGTAGGAGGGTTCATTCGCCACGTGATACGGTTCTTCGCGAGCTCATGACTAAAACTTTGATAGTAATCAGCGGTTTGTAAAAACTCATGAAGTTCATTAAAATATTTTTTAGAAGCGACAAAATTAGTCCCGTTATCGCTATATAAGAAATTACAAGGACCTCTACGCGATATGAATCGTTTAAATGCGTCAATAAACGAAGCAGAAGTTAAGTTAGATACTAATTCGATATGCACCGCTTTTGTTACGAGACAAATAAAAATACAAATATAAGCTTTCACACTTTGAACGCCCCGTTTGCGGTAAGGAGTAATATAGAGCGGCCCTGCGTAATCGACGCCCGTATGTAAAAACGCTTTGCATTGCTCTAATCTATATTTAGGCAAATCGGCCATAGGCGGAAACGTAGGCTTAGGATTAACTCGAAAACAATCATTGCATTTGTGTATGTACTGTCGAACTACACGTCTAGCAGAAATAATCCAATATTTGGATCTTAATATCGAAATTAATAACTGCGGCCCGGCGTGACAATTGTCGCGGTGATAAAATTCAATTAATAATTTAACAATATGTCCTTGTCCGGGAAGTAAAATCGGATGTTTAGAAGAATATTCTAGTGTCGAATTCGATAAGCGACCTCCGACACGTAAAAGTCCGTTACATAAAAATGGAAACAATTTCCGTAACTTGGCCGAACACGGTTGACCCTTAGAAATATTCTTAATGTCCTCGGAAAAGTATTTAGACTGGATCGCGCGAATTATTTCTAACTCAGCTGTATTTAAATCTTCAGCGGTGATTGTATCGTTTTGTGGCAATTTTTTTATAAATCGTAGTGAAAAAACAGTAGCTTCCAGCAGCTTTTCCCAAGTGGAACACTCTGAAGCTAATTTTAAAAGCGGGTTATCATTATCTGTGACTTTAATCACGTGGGAAACGGTTTTTTCTTCCGGTAGTGAAGACCGGTTGGGTAAAAATCGCTGTATAGGCCAGTCTTGTATAGGCAAGGAAAGCCAGGATGGACCCTTAAACCATAGCTCATGTTGAATGAGCTGCAAAGGCGTGAGCCCACGAGATATACAGTCTGCGGGGTTATGTAAACCAGCGATATGATATAAGTTTTCAGGTGAAATATTTTCCTGAATTTGAGAAATGCGATTGGCAACATAAGTGTTAAATCTGTGTGGCGAAGCAACAGACCAACAGAGTGCCACTTCAGAGTCCGAGAAAGCATAAATGTTTTCAATTTTATGTCGCTTAGCTAAGGTGTCATAAACGGTTTTAAGAAGTCGTGACATTAAAAGTATTCCATTTAATTCCAAGCGTGCGAGAGTGACTTTAGGTTTAGCGGATGCAACACGCGATTTGGAGCACACGAGTGAAGTAATAGGCGATTGATCGCCATTTACGACGTGCAAATAAATCACACAGCCGTATGCGGATTCGCTCGCATCTGAAAATGCGACTAAGGAAACCATAGAACCGGTTTCTATACCTAGATGGCGTGGAAATGATAAATTAGATATGTGCGGTAATTCTATTAAGTATTGTTGCCATATTTTAACAATGCGAGAAGGGGGTATATCGTCCCAATCGAGATTTAAAAGCCAGAGTTCTTTTATGATTAATTTAGCAAAAAGAATTATAGGGCCGACGAGTCCTAAGACGTCGTACAACCGAGCGGTAGCGGATAAAATAGCGCGTTTAGTACAAACAGGTGGGGGACTTGATATTTCGAAAATAAAGGTATCCTGAGCGGGTAACCAACGCAAACCTAATATCTTAAATGTATTTCCATCGTCGAAGGAAATGCATTCAGATTGACGGTGCGACTCGGGTATATGTTCGAGCAACTCCAGCGAGTTGGAGTTCCATTTAACTAAATCAAACCCGCCAGTTTTGAATATCTGGATGAGATCGGCAGCTGTCTTGACTGCTTCCTCGAGAGAAGAAGCAGATGAAGCCACGTCATCCATATAAATGTCCCTCTCCAATACGGCTGCCGCAGTTGGCCAGTTATGCCGTTCATCGCTAGCGAGTTGACGTAGCGTGCGGAGCGCCAAAAATGGTGAAGACCGAAGCCCAAATGTGACTCGAGTGAACTCAAAAACCTCGAGCGGGTCGGTTTCTGAAAATCTATATAAGATTCGTTGGTATTTGCGGTGCGGAGCATTCGTATAAATGCATAAATACATTTGTTTGACATCTGCACAAAAGGCAATATAAAAAACACGAACATTCAAAAGAATATGAAATATATCAGCCTGTAGATTGCAACCCGTATACAGGACATCATTTAGTGATAATCCTGTATCGGTCTTGGCGCTGCCATCTAGCACAGGACGAACCTTGGTTGTCGCCTTGTCGTTGCGGACTACAGGATGGTGCGGTAGATAAAAGCCTGGAGCGGATAATGCCTCAGGTGCGGTGCGGGACAGTATACCTTTATTTAGGTAATCACGAATAACATCGTCATATTTTAATTTTAAACTTGGATCCTTAGAAAATTTCTTTTCTAGAAGTAGAAAGCGTTTTTTAGCCGTAGTATAAGAATTGCCTAGATTATTTGGGTCTTCTTTGAACGGAAGACCAACTGAATAACTGCCATCGGAGTTACGAACAGTGGTTGAAGTATAAATATTTTCACACTGCTGATCGTCGGGACTTAAAAATGACTGCGAAGGTAATTCCTCGACTGACCAAAATCTTTCGACAATCTGGTGTAGCGAGTCAGAAGTAAAAGCACACAACGTGCGGGTAGCGGGTTGCGGAGAAATAATAGGAGCGTCACCTAAAATTAGGTAACCTAATGTCGTTTCAAGGGCAGAGGGCATACCATTATGTGAGCTTTTAATTTGACCAGAAAGTAAAATTTCACAATAAAGTTTAACACCTAAAAGTATATCTATAGTTCCCGGTTGCGAAAACTTATCATCAGCGAGCGGTAAGTTACGAATAAAATCAATAGACGCGATATCAACATAGGTGTCCGGTAACTGTGACGTGATCTGTCCTACTACCATCGGCCTAATAGAATATTCGCACTTATTATCAAAGCGAGACGTGAATTTAACTGATGTTACACCGAGAATTTTTTGTGAAGCTCCTCCAATGCCTTGAACTTCCGAATAGCGGGTTTGAGTATAAATAGGGAGCGATAGTCGCTTACAACAAGCGGTGGAAATATAATCACTTTGAGAGCCAGGATCCACTAGACATCTTAAAAAGTGAGTGCGGTTTAAAGAATCAACAAACTTTACTTTCGCGGTCCCTAACAACGTAGTCGTTTGATAACGAGCTGCTCGATCGTACGAAACTGTACAGACCGATGCATTATTTACAATTGTTGTAGGGTCATTAGAAGCGGCGAGCGAATGAGTCATATCGGACTCTGCATGACTGCTGGCCGGGTTAGGGCGCGGCACGTCATGAGCGGTAGCGGGAACAGGATTAGCGACGTTGGACACCACGGAGCCAACGTTACAATTCGTTTTATCATTTTGAGTTGGATTGAAATGTAATAAGGTGTGGTGTCGCTTTGAACAATGAGAACAAGTATGTTTCGAAGTACAAGAAAAAGTCTTGTGTTTTATACTTAAACAATTGTTACAGAAATTATTAAGTTTTATAAAATTATATCTTTCTCGCGGTGTTATTTTAATAAACGATGAACAAGAATATAAATGTTCATGTTGTTTGTCATTGCATAAAGCGCATTTATCGCTTACACTTGGACCACAACCCATGTCTGTATTCACAAAAGACTTGGACGGTTTAGGGATGTGCTTAGTTTGACGCTGCTGTTTAGACTGAGAATGATTATTATCTATCGATTTACTAAGGTTTGTAGAACGAGACAAAACTTTACTTTGTTCCTTTATGAATTCAATTAAATTAAGGTATGAAGGTATTTTATCTTTACGATAGGTAATTTCAAATAATTTAATTGTGTCTGCGTCTAACTTTTGCAGAGCTAAGTGCAAGAAAATAAATTCGGTTAAATCATTAAGCTTTAATTGCTTAAGCGCTGCTACAGATGAATCAAAATTATTTATAAATGAATCTAGCCCATCAGAACTAGCCATGGATAACGGTTTAAACTGTAACAATTGGTTTAAATAAGCGGATGCGAGTGAGCGAGGATCGTCATACTTTTGCACGAGTGCCTCCCAAATAATAATATAATTTTCTGCGTTTGGAGCCAACCCTGCGCAAACACACGACGCCTGCCCAGTTAATTTACCTACTAAGTAAAATACTTTTTCACTATTAGTGAGCGATGCGTTATCGTGTATCATGCTTTTAAATTGTTGATAAAACAATGGCCATTTCTTGACATTACCGTCAAATGACATCAAATCAATGGGCGGAAGGCGAGCATTAGATTTTTGTAATGAAGTCTGAGGTTCAGGTTCAGGACACTCGGGTTTGTTATCGAGTAAAACCTGTTTTATAAAACAAAACATTTCCTCAAACGATAACCAGGAATCATATTCGACCTCGGAATCGGGGTTCAACTGTAAGTTTAATATATTAAAGGAATCCAAAACATTTTGATAATCATTACGCAATGTATCAATATTTGAAGCACTAGAACAAAACGACTTAAAATATTGTCGATCATTATTTGTTTTTTGTGCAAGATCAAAAATATTTTCAACGCGTTTGTAAATAACATCACGTTTGACTACGTATAATGATAACTGGTTTCTATTAGTACTCGAATTGTCGAATGACATGTCCGCATCACTACTCTTCCTCTTAGACTTAACCATTGTGAATAACTGTAAATAGTATAGCGGCGATAAGTACGTAACACGAATATGCAAATAAATTATTTATAAGCGGTTATTATCGTAAAAACTATTAATTTTAGTAGCGAAAATAAATATAAGATTAATGCGGGTGAGTGAAAATATCAAAAGAACTGGTATGCGAACGAGCGCTAACGAAGCGAGCCGAAGTTTACCGAACAATTACCTACGAACAAGTTATCTAAAAACACGATCAAATAGGAAACGATACAAAATGGCGGACCACAAAAAATGGAATGAAAATGGAAAGAAATAACTTTTACGTTGTGTTGTACTATGCAATGCGGGTGCGGAAATAAAAGAAAATAGTTGTCGTTGCGACAAAATACAAAGAAGTAACGACAATCTATTTAATTACGTAGTACAGTGAATGTTTAGTTATAACTGACCATGCGGTTTGAATTTATAGTACGGCCAAAATTACCAAGAATATCCGGCTCGAAGGACCAAAAAATATGGTGGCGCCTTACACCAATACTTGGGCGAAAATATAAAAATGTTTGCGTGTATCCCAGACGCAGGGAGCTGGTATGCTTCTATAGTGGACTGTATTATTGCGGGGGTAGAAAAGTGCGTACGTAGGTCTAACCTTTGCAAATGCGACACGAATTAGGACGAAGAACTTGTGAACCATATGGTCAAAGGAATTTGGGCAGGAAACATGCAACACCACTGACCTTTAGATTCGCCGTCTTCAATCCTCCGCGTCGGTCGACAGAGGGTTCGAGTCCTTGCTGGATCTAGGGCAGCGCACGAGGGGGCGCTCAGACGCCTTTCACCACATAAACACGCACTTTCCGTAGTGTTTTAGATAATAGTTCGAATAATGTAAACGCGGCAGTTCACAACCGTAAATTAGTAATAAATTAACACGGGAGCATGTTCTCAGCAACGCTACTCTCGTTCAAGTTCTGAGGGGTCTTCATACAGTCACCGTCGTCGGTGACAAGGACAGCGATAGTCCAGGTGTGCATGTGGGAAAAGGATGGGACACGATAGGATAGTGACGCAGTTTGCAAATCATTTTACTTCTACCCTACAATGAAAATTATGAACGTATACGAAATCCAACACACTGTAACCAATAATTACTAATTATAATTTGGGTTTAAAAAAATGTGCGCATTTTTTTCTGGTTTGTACATACGGTGTCACATGAAGCGTTTTATCTAGTATAACCCGACCTCACTTTGTATGAGTGTTCCCGTACAATGAGGGATCAGCTTAATTTGGTTTGGTGTAGCTTGATTGGACGTCGTGCGTACCACCTACGATCTCTTTAGAGAATGAAACTGAGTAGTACATGTTATACTGTTGAGATAAAAAGGGACTACTCAAATAATTGTAATTTCAAATTCATCATCATCATCCTATAATGTTCCCACTGCTGGGACACAGGCCTCCTCTCCTATGAGAGGCAGCGGGCTGTAATCCACCACGCGGGTCCAGTGCGGGTTGGTAGATGTCACATGTCTTCCAATTTTTAGTTCTAGGACATGCCGTTTTCCTTCACCGTTTTTGAGGGCAGCGGTGATGAAATAAATTACACAAAATGTGCCTGCTTGGGTTCGAACCCACCGCTCGCTGCTCGTAAGACGGGGCTGCCACTACTGGGCCACCGCTGCTCTCATTTTCAAATTGTTCCATGTTAAATGATCGGAACATGTAACAGTAGGTAAACGTGATACGAGATTAACCAAATCAGCAAAATATCACATAATTTCTAACATAAACTTGAATACAATAAGGATAAAAAACCTAAATATATCGGTTTTGAAGTAAACTAAACATGCAAACCTGGTTTTACCCTCAGAGGAACTGAATAAACACGAACATAGATCCATTGATTCTGTCAAATCGTTACAGGGATCTTAAATCACTCCCAACTCAAACTAGTGACACCTTGATCGAGAGCTTTGATTTGATGGTTGTTAATGATGAAGCCGACGCTCATGACACAGATCTTACAAAACAAATGAAAATCAAGAAACCTCAATTCATGTACAACTGTCATAATCAGAACTCGTCCAAAAAAAAACAAAACAAAGAAGCATTCTCTTGCATCTGTCAATTACGAAGATAGAACACGTCTGGTTTTGGGTCAAACATCTGAATAGTTATTGCAACATGATAGTCGAAGCATTGTGCATGAGGCTGGTGCCACAACCGGTAATAATGACATAGAAGACAATTATTATTGTCAGCACAATGCATAGGAAAACGATTTAGCTATTGTTGTGATATCGAAAGTAAATACGGGGAGATGTCATAATTATGAGGTAATAGTGGAGACCACATTTGAAAATAAAAGCCAATAACAATAGGAGAATCCATAACCTTACTGGATATTTCTCATTTAGTGCTTCGTTAGCATTGATGACGGTGTATACTGTATATGGTGCACGTTAGGTTGCAGTATCCTATTCTCAAGCCTGTACATTCAGGATATAAATGTTGTCTTTCCTAGCTTTACCATGACTAATAATATCGTCATCTTCTAGTTCCTGCTTTGCTGTTTTAAAATATTCAATCTTCATACCCTTGTTGTATTAGTTTTAACTATTCATAATATTTCTACTACTGATTTCAAAAGTGATTTCTTTCCGAGATACATACAACTCGGTAGCTGTTGCAACTTCAAAATCCAATAAAAACTAAAATCGTGGCTCGACTAAACACAGCAGTAAGCTTGAGCTCCCAACTTGCGTAATCCTATTGAACAGTTTTACCGCCATGGTGAACTGATTTACCATGGCTTCATCAAGTCAATGATCACTTAACGTCAATTGATATTGGAAACCATTTACTGGTGGAAAATATTGCTTAAAGTTTTATGTTTTGATGGGGCTATATTATAGATGTGTATTGTTATTTGATTTAATACTGTTTCGAATCTATAGTAACTTTGGATGGTACAATGGAAAGAATATCAGAAGTGGGATGAACAATGCTGTTATTGATGAAGCTTTATATAGGAGTTGCGTCTATGCTCAGATAATGCTGAATTTAAAATCCATATTTTCCTAGCACTTTATAACTTATTCCTTTTTAAGACTTTCAGAGACATCTTTTGCAGATAAGTTCTTTCTTTTAGCACTTACGTCACCCAAAAAAGTCAACATTATGGCGTCTAAAAATAAACAGTTACCAAGCCGTCAAATACGGTAATGTTAGATTGTTAGGTAAAAACTTGGGATTAATTCCCACGCAAGTTAGTAAAACTTTGACCGTGTTTATAGTCGGAGTTATTATATGACTGGTTACTTTTTTGTGATGCCTAGATTAATATACCAGGTATGTTCTAGAATTTACTGAAACATGCTAGAAATTTTATTTTTGCTTTTTAACATTTTCACCTATTTTCCTTTGTACATTTTCTTTTGTACATTTTCACTTGTTTTCTACTACTTATTTTATCCCAATCAATAGCGAAAGGTGCTTTATAGCGGGTTTATAGTGTACTTAAAGTTTATTACTGTATTGATGAACGACACGCTTTTCCCATAGTAAATTGACAATTAAGATTTACATAATTATTCTGCCTGTAAAATAAAATTTCAATTATGACAATACTGCTTTGTCATAGTGATAACTTTGGAAGAGGCACGTATTTAGATATAAATGTTACCTTTGAAAAACTGTTCAAAATTGAAATAAATCATAACCAAGACTTTGGCTCAGCGGTCTACAGCTAAAAAGCCATTTATACCCAACAGCACGCTGCAACTAATTGAAAACACCTACTAATCATTATGACGTTTCAATAGAACGAAGTGTCTGACCGAAACAACTCGGTATATCACGAAGGAAGGAACGAACGAACAAAATACCAAATATCATCGTTCTCCTTGACACTTCTGACCTCTTGGTATTAAACTTCGTCTCAGGTGAATATTATATCGAATTTATACCCATTTGTAATTGCCGAGGTAATGAGATGGTAATTAGGATTGGTAATGTTAATCGTTTGTCCTTTTAGAATTGAATTGCTTAATAGATTGCAAATGTGCAATGCTAATATGCTCACAAAGTCACAACTCGATCCTAATTTCTAAGTATTTCAAGAAGTTCTTTTTACTGTGCAGATATTTGCTTATAAGACAAAACTCTAACATATTTTTTTTTTAAATAGACAATCTGGTGAATTTTTATTTTAAAATCAACTCAGAATTTATCTTCTGAATTTTTAGACAAACTATTTCCATATCAACGCATCCCATTTAAAGTGTTAATAAGAAAACATCGAACTTTTCGTTTCATCAATGAAATTCATTAACATAACTTGTTATTTTGATAATACGTGAGAAAAATCTCAGCCTCCCACAGCGTTACTTCTTATTATCCAATAAGAAGGAGACAACGTGTGGAAATAAATATTATTTTATCATCAATTGGAAATAACCTTACAACAAAATATCTCTTTTCATGTGGGCGATGAAATCTAATAAATTCGTATCAATTTGTAGTCGAGCCTATAAAAAGCTTAATAAAAGTCATATAAAATGATATTGAGTTAAGTACGTCGATATTAATGTTATTATAGACATAAAATTTTCTTACACCATCTTATTTTATGTTTTCATCTACATACAACAAACTTAATAGGAGACGGGTGACCTCAAAGTGACATAACTGCTAAAATAAAAATTTATGAATTGATGTCAAATTGGACGACGTTGTTGCCATCGCTGGTTAAAAATAGTTGGGGCTGGCACAGGACAATGAGCACAAGTAAGCTCAGTGGGTGAAGTTGGGTGTAGAGGATGACGTCGAAACGATGAAAAGTTTTTCAACTCCCAATGTCACGGTCCTTCAGATTTGCAGAGTTTTCATTAAAGTGATGGAATATCGGATCTGCCACCGTATTCACAAACGCTTCGATTCGGAAAGTCGATATGTCTATCACAATCGCTTGCGTAAAGCCAAAAAAAGATAGACATACGACTTGTTTATCGACATCGAATCGAAACGTTTGTGAATACGGGGGCAGATATGTTATTTGCTTGTAACAAGGTTCACTTAAACTAGTCACTTTAAGTAAACCAATTTAACTCTCGTGCTATCAAGGAAGCAACATCTTCAACAAATTATGCCGGATTTGAATTAAGCAACTGCCCGTTCTAATAGTGAACTTTCTCGTTCCTATTCCGTATCGTTTTCCCATGCAATCGGAATCGAAACGACGCCAACGATCTCGATAAATTCGTAATTTGGTATGTAATCGCTGCATCCATCTGGTTGTAATTTATATGCGTGCAACGCTACAGCAACCACTGCGCTCTTGTGCACCTGGATTTATGTTATTAGCATTTTTAAGTTATAATTATTACTTCAGATTTAATACTTATGAATTAAGAATGAAGACAATTAGCTATACCATGTTAAAAAAAAACTTTCAAGGTTGAAATCTAATAACCTACAATTAGGTGTTTTGACCTCGACATTTGATTCTATAGTCCTGGATCGAATAGCATTTTCTTCAGTCTATAGTTACAACTAAGCGGAAGGACTCTAAGCTCACCACAAGTCTATGGGGTTGATTCTAATAAAGAAATGAGTTTCCTTATCAAAAACCTCATAATATCATTTAACAGCAGTTCCTAAAGTCAAATCTTGTTCCATCAGACACTAAACATTTCCTACACCTCTTAAGTGGTCCTTGTCTCAAGATAAAGCCAAACATGGTATCCCTTCGCAAGTTTGTTACAGAACTGATCCGATCTTTGGTCATTCATCTCACTAATAAACTGTTACTAGCCGTCGACGTGTCTTTAGATGTCATCTTTTACTTCTAGCTAGGCCGATGTAGATGGCACTGACGCTATCCGGGACGACAGTATATATTTTAAGATTAGATCTTGCATAATCGGAACATTCAAGTTTTAATTTGGCTTCCAAATGTTGTATTCAACTTGTTATTTTGCATCTCGTTGCTGTTTACCTTTTTTATTTTTGCAACATAATGCTGACACTAGATTTCCTATAACACTCTGAATATAAATTACTAAAATGCGAAAAGGACGGTCAGGCATGCTATTCGATTTCACGCTTTTTAAGTCCACGAGCCAACAACAAGTTGTTCCTAGCTTCCTAGAAATACATTTTTTGCCAAACGTGTCTAGAACACTGAAACTTTATTTAGAAGAAAAATGTTATAATTCCAAACTCTTTCTCGAAGACATTTTCATTGTGGAATAAATACCGTGATATCGGCTGTCATAGTCAAATGCGCGTGCGGTACTACCAGAGCACGTTCCGCCCTTTGTTCGATTTTCAATTTTATTTTTTTCAAAATAAATGGCTCTGAGTTATTGTGTCAACGGCCATTGTCAATTTTGATTGGTCGGTCTTCGTACCGCCATCTTTTGTTGTGTACGAACTTTGAGGTTATTTTTTTTCTTTTTTCGTTAAAAGGCTAGGGCCGGCTGCTATAAAGTATCGGTTCTGTGTTACGCAATGTATTTTCGTATCGGAAACTATGATCTTGTTTATTATGAGATCCGCATTCTTGTTTTGATGGGTATCGATGATTACATTGTGTTTGTTAAAAGGTTTTTATGTTTTGTCAATTTGTTCACTTGAGCATGCTTTATATCGGAATAGTGATCTCTTTCAAAATTAGAAACAATGAATCTGCTGTAACAAATGACGGTAATGTAACAAATTGACCTATCTAGGTACTGTCGATATACCTACATAATTATTATTATGCTAAAGTCGTGTACGTCTTTCTGATCTTCAGCACATAAGTAAGTAAGATCATGTAGTTCAGTTTGTGTCTCTCTGATAACTTAGTTTTATGATCTTATCCTTGTCATTCCGGTGTGATATTTTTCTTCAGACGAGACTATTCTGATGTAGCCCTACATCTAATTAAGTTTGCTTCAGATCTTAGCTGCTGCTGAATCGGTACTTACCTATAGAAGTTTCTAGTTCCACTTCATTTATCATCATTACCCTACTGCAGTACGTCTGTCCACTGCTAGACATAAGCCAATCGCACTCAATGCAACTCGATCCTCGGCAGCTCTCATCCGGCTGGTACCAGTTACCGGAGATCGTAGTGCCACCTAGCAATTCATCAATAACACTTTTAGGGTATGAGGAACAGGGTGTAAAGTTCCTCGATACTCCATAGAAAAGGGAGGATCTTCCGACTAGACGGGTGTTATATCTAGTGAGCTACTGCGTGACAGTCATTGTCGGGTTTTCCTATATAGTCTTAAGTCGAGGATAACTTTGCTTACGCGATGCAGAACATATTAATTCTCCAGTTTTGTCATAGATGGCGCTGTAGTACTATTTATTGTAAGTATGTTGCTGTAGTACTTTTTGTAGTGTCGCTACAATACCTTCTTTGTCCTCTTCCACAGGTATTGCAACGTGACGTGGAATGCCACGGTCGGATCGTGAGCTCGGTGGTGCGCTTGTGCGGAGGCGGTGACGCTGCGCGTGCGCTGGAACGGCGCTGGCATCTGCTGTATCTGCGCGCTATTGAGTGGCAGTGCCATCTGGAAGCGTGTCTCGCTAGGATTGATAATCAGGTATGTGTGGATATGTTATACTTTTTTTATGTCAGCCTACTCTGCCCCAGTGCGGGGCAAAGGCCTCCCTGATTGCTTTCCAATTTTCCTTAACATTTGCCTTTGCCGCCCAATCTGTTAAAAATCAGTCCTGCCGCCGTATTCAAAACGCAAACGCTCAGATTCGATTTCGATTCGGAGAGTCGTATGTTTATCTCGCTCGCTTTCGTAATGCCAAAACAAGATAGACATACGACTAATCCAATCGAAATCGAATCCGGGTGTTTGTGAATACGGGGCCAGATCGTCACGCCAGCGTTTCTTGGGTCGTTTGTTTTACTTTTACACTATTATAATTGAAAACTTTTGGAGCGACAAAAGTAACATAAGACAGTTGTTCAAAACGCGCGCCCTTCACCACTTCCAAGTATTGCCAGAGAGAAGTGGCAGAACAAACTCCCCAGCTACACATCTGTCTGTAAAAAGATATGAACCATTTAGTTTACCTTAGGGGTTAAATTAAACACCCTTGTGGTTCTGTCAATACGCATTAATCCTAGATAAAGTGTCTTACTCTTAAATACTGTTGCTGGCATTGTTTCAAACTATAACTAAACTAAGAATTCCATTCCTCTACTGACTTTAAGACTCAGTTTTTCCAATTCTCCAAATCCAAACACTCGAATAGACATTCCCTTTTTCTGTTAAAACCCTTTCTTAACCAACCATCACGAATAGCCATGCATGATAGTCACCCATAGAAATACATTACATTACCCCCTTTCTCCTAAAAAGCGCATGCAACTCCATAGTTCCATACTAGTTTGAAATTTCTCACCCACACAATAGACTAATCAACCACCCGGCGCTGTTTGCAAACACAGCTAGCTAGACCCCAAGCGGTGTGAAGAATTAAATCATCCCTTTCTATTGAAGGTAATTGAGTGAAATGGCGATAGGGTGACGATTTGTGTGACTTTCATTTGTTTTTTTTTTGTCGTAAGAAGTTCGGTTTTTGAAAACTGTTTTTTTTTTTCATTCGGAAAGGATTTGATGAATGCAGCTAAGTTTGGAGTTTTTATTTTTGTAGACCATTGATTGTTGTTTTGGTAATATTTTGTGATAAGACGATAATCCTGTAGATTTATCTAATAGCTCATGATTAATCGCTGGCTTTAATTCTTTTTATAAATAGATGTTATTTTTTCTATTTTGAGCAAAGCTACAGGTGTCAAATACTGGTGGTTATCCATCTTCGTTTCACATTACAACTTAACCATAAAACGAACATAAATTGGTTGGAAAGGCCAACTCAATGCTTAGTTTTTTTTTATAAGTCGAAAAACTTCCATAAAGGAATGTAAAATAAAAAGTAATTTTATTCATAGTATTTGACCAGAAACTATTTGAATTTTAAACTATATACATAGTTAAATGAGAAAGGACAAAACTACCACGACAGCCACAAAAACATTGTTTTGTTTTCAAAACAAAGACATATAAGACCACACGAGCATGAAAGGGTTGGTCACGTGACCTCTAATAGAAATAAATTATTTAAAACCGAGACCATGTTATGATACACTGTTGCTAGGTTACCGTTGACCCATTTAATAGTTAGCATAGGGATAGTTCAGACCATTACGACTATTTGAGGGTTAATATAAACCGTTATGTGGTTCCCTATAAATATCTGCGGGATCTTAAAATGACTTTTATTGGTCGTAAATTAATTTTTAAATGGATTTGGTTGATACATACGGGAGTAGTAAATATTGGAGGATTTTATGATTGTGACTTTTTGTATATGAGCGTGAGATCGAAGTAACCATGCGTGGAGCTCTGGGGAATAGTTGTTGGACTATAAACTCGAGTGTTTCGTAATTTTGGATTCGATGAACTTATTGAACGTAGGCACCATTGAATGGTATAGAAATGATTGCATGAAACTGGTATTATGCAGTTATAGATTGCTTACATACCGAGAAAGCGACGTTAACTCGTTGGTCCCGGCTGTCAATTGTAGATCTTTGATAGTCTTTAAGTAGTCAGTGTCTCAAAAAGTCTGACAATCAGTCTTACCAAGGGGTATCGTATTATCTAGTACTAACTGGGTTGTGGAGCTCTGGTAGGCAGTCGCTCCATGTAAATACTGGAATTCAGCTGCGATTAGACAGGAACCCGATCCCAACACAGTTGGGTAAAGGCTAGCCATATGATAATTAGCTTTGCAGAATATTCGCAGAATTTTGTATTCGTGGTCTATAGACGAACCCACAGTTCTTCAAATTGGTCACTGCAGCTCATTAACGATAATTACTGGAGACACTCTTAACTTTCCATAACATTCTTCTAGATCCAGCACCCATTTCTTTTACAATTTGCAACATTAACTTATTCTTTTTTTCCCTTATTCCAGGGTTGTCTCTCGGTAGAAGCCGCAAGCGACAGTGACGACGAACCAGCGCTTAAACAACCCCGACTCAGCAGAAAAGGGTCGCCGCGCAGACAACGGACCCCGGTCAATGCGAGGCGTAGAGATACATCGATTGACAGCAGACAGTCTGCGTCTGAGGTAAGAAGGAGCCTCCTGTATTCTTCTTAGAGAAGGCTAAAGCCACCGCTCAAACACGGACAAGCCTCAGCAGACCCTCGTGTGCTGAGGCGTGGCTGTTTGAGCGGTGTTCAGCTTAATGGAGCTTTTAGCTAAAATGTTATGTTTCTGCATGCAATGTTTAATTGCACGTGGCTAAATCAGTCAGTCACGATTAACAAACTGCACGTAATAATTATGTCCAGGTAAATCAAGCAAATCCAACAATCCTGCATCAGACAAAATGTACTTTTACTATACATACATATTGCCAAAAAATTAATCTGCTCATTTATAAAACAATAGTCCGTGCACACGAAAACCGTCATCTGTTTATAACCGCTTCTATACCGGCCGAGCACTCCAAGCAGGATAGTCCTTACGGGACTCAGATATTTTTTTTGGTAGGACTTGCGACTGAGATAATCCCTCCGCCAGGTTTGATAATCTCGTCAGTTGTTTATCGTGGATCAGGGAGCGCTAATCTGTCAGCTGTTCAATACCTAATGAACATTTAAGCCACTTCACTGCACCAGTACTGTGGACAAGCACTATGCCTTCTTAAATTGCCTGGAGCTTAGATCTTCTAAATGTTATTTAAAATATTTAGTTTTAATTCCGCGAAAAACATCCAGGCCCGAATGCAGCACCGCCCTGCCCGCAAAAAAATGCAATAATAAATGAATTAAAACGTAAAACATTTTGAATATCATTTAATGTCATGCAAAATAACGAATGATTTTATAACTTATCTTAGATCTTCTACTTAGCAGTTCCCCAACTTCACTCACACAGTTTAATCCCAAAGACTTACCAATCCCAATTGTTACAGGAGGAACAAGAATATGTGCTAACGTACACGTGGCGCGGCTTCGGGTCAGACTGCGAGTCCGAGCTGGAGCGAGCGCGCTACACAAACATGGCGGACGAGAGACGAGTCCCCGGCGCCTGTGACGTCACCTCCAGGGCCACTGACCAGATGGTGCCCGCTACTGACCATGTGGACGGTAAGACAGGATGATGGGTCTATGGGCCCGGCACAGCTGGTGATTTTCTGGTGCCCATTCGATAATATGTTTTATTCGTAGTGTCATAAAGTATCAAGTTTTATGACACTAGAATTAATGCTCACTACCATCAGAATTTCTGCTGTTCTGTGCTCCTCTTCTAAGCACAGCAGGTGCCATGATTGATCCCGTGTATGCCACTGGTTCGCCAACAGCCAGACATGGTATTTCTTATTAGTCTGATGAAAATGCTGCCATCCTTAGCCAGCTTGCAAGCAAGTTCTCGACAAGCACCATCTCAACCCTAACAAACACTGGTATAGGAAACAATCAATGCATGATTGATTTCCCTGTTTTAAATAGGTCAGCGATCACCTCTATAACCATACAAACAATAATCCCAGATGAATACTCATAAACCATCAATGAACAACGTTGTTTTCGATTTTCCCATAAAAACAACTGCATTGTGCTTATTGTCATAAAATTCCGCTGCTTTACAAACAAATAAAGGCTGAGAATTTGCATTCGATCGTACAGCTATAGTTCCTTTTGCAGGCTTAGATGTGCATAACGTGTGTATAGAAGAAAAGGTTAAAACTCCTCCAACGGTTATTAAAAGGAAGAAACCAGTAGACACGTCAAAATTTAATCAAACAGATCGGAAATCAAAACATCTAGCAACATTCTACTTCAGACACCACGACACAGACTCAGATAGACAAATGATAGACACAGAGAAATCACAAGAAGAATCCTCGGAGGAGGAATGGACGTACGTCGGTGGTGCTAAAATTGGGAACGAAGACTCTACAGATATAATGACGTCATCAGTTGAAATCCAGTGCGAATTACCCGTAGATGAAAAGAAAGACGAAAAACCACCGTCGCCGAAACCGAAATTAGAGTCATCGACACCAGATTTGCTAAGACTAGAAAGATGTAAGGACATAGAGAGACTGGTGAATCAGGCTGAGGAGTTGGTACAAAAGCAAGCGTTGTCAAAGAAGAAGGGACCAAGGAGTTTCAAGCCATTGTCTTTTGAGGAAGAAGGAAAGAACGTCAGTAGAAACAAGATGTCGAGGATCAAGGAATGGCTGAACCAGAGCTCGGAAGGCAAGAATGATAATAATCAGGTTAGTTTCAATGATCATTAAATATAAAATGAAAATGGTTATAAAATTGATAAATGAGACCTGATTCAGTTATGAGATTCAATTGAATCCAATTTACAAATTCGACCGTTACTTTAAAAACAGATTTATCTGACGTTCTACTTAATTTTGTAATGGGGTGCTATTTATGGGCCAAAGTCTTACACGCTGGTTGACAATCGTACTTGTGCGGACCAATTCCGGACCGGCAGCAGACATTGGACAATGACAGATACTTCAATATAATTTATATTAAGTTGTCCGTGTCCGAAGCAATGTCCTGAACTTGCCTGATCCTGTAGTTGACTATGATAGTTGATGAACTCCTCTAATTTCTATATTGTGAATAATAATAAAAAAAAAGTCTCACTGATGTAATTCTTTTTCCAGGGTGCTGAGAGCTACGATGCTTCAGGAGAATACACAACAGAAAGCGAAGTAGACACATCCCTAACATCTGAAGAACGAAACATCCACTCATCCATGGATATGAGCACATCCACCTGCACCGTAACTCCCACGCACCATGCCAAGGTAAAACAGAATTTATCAACGTGCAATAACGACTAATATCGTGATCGCTTTGTGACTACTTCTTACTAATTAATTTAACTTTATGTTACATCTGTTCTAATGCAATACAATATAAGATAGTTGGTTCTTCAGAACACAGATTTACTTTCAATTTGGTTCTTGTACCAAAATTGTACTTAAAACATTCAAACCCTATTGATTTAGACCTTATTCTTCAGTAATAACCTTCAAATCTCAATGTCACAGTGTATTTGACTAACTTCTATGCACATTGTACATAACAAACGGTTGAGGACAACTCTCGCTTTAGGTAACACTGCGCAAGAAGCGAGCTGGCAACAGCGCACGACCGTGGTCGGTCTCCTGCCTGTCACAGCTTAGCGGCGCGGGCGCATCCCTCGTGGCCACGCCCACAGCCGGCGACGTTGCCGCTATGTCACACAATATGTCGATCTCTGAATCTGCTTTGAACACCCTCGCGTCTCCCCAAAGAGTGACTCCATCAAATTCGAACTCAAAACTTCGGGGAAGCTCGACTACTGTACAGGTATTTTTGCTTATTTTTATGTGTGTTATAGTCCCATGTTTTTTGGCACATTGGGCCAGAAATAGGCGTTCTCAGGGATGTTATAGCTTCTGCTTTCAATTCTCATATTGTGAATAATTTTACTGTACATTTGTATGTGCTTTTCATGTTTTATCTGCACTTATCCTAAATTTCAAAAACTGCAGCGGCGAGTAAGAAAATCATTTTATAAGAGACAGGCACTATAATTCGCGAGCTGGTCAATGCCACAAAGTTATTCCTACAAAACAACAAACAAAAAAAATATCATAGGGAAAAGTCAAGAATGTATTAGATTGACGTAAGCTACCGAAAAGTTTAAATAAATCCAGTAAACGACATTCAACAGGTTGATATAAGCTGCAGAAATATGAAACGAAGCGATTGTCTCGCATGACGTTCTGTTAAAATCATATTTACTAAACTTTTCGAAAGATTGTCTGAGATGCTCATATCGATTTCCTTAATTTAGCTATTCCACCCATAAACTTCTCTTGAATCACCGCCTCATATCTTCACCATTCACCACCAGGGCCACGTCTCAAGCACCAACACAATGACAGAAGCCTGCACATCTTGCGTGGAAGCTGGCGACAAACACGGCTGGCTCCGACGCAAGAGACTCAAGCTTCGTCGTAACAACACCGCGGTTAGAAGAGGAGAGAGGCTGGTCAAGTCTCTCTCTTTCTGCGGGAGACTGAGTCCTGAGATTGAGGATAAACATGAGAGGAGCGCGGCTAGTGATCCGGCTACTAGCAGGAAGAGCAGGTTTGTGGAAATGGAGATAATTATGACTGTTTAAAAATTTATTGAAGCATTTTCTGTCATACGTAACCAGCCGTATTAGCACAGTCCTATACTTATTTATCAGTAAGATGTCCTTGACCTATTGTTTGTGTCCTTGCAGTCCTTAAAAATAAAGCTAAGTTTTTTTTTCTGAAACAGTAAGTATAACATTTTTGATGTTCAACTGAAAAACAAATATTACTCAGTAAAACAGATTTTTCCTGTTCCACCACAAAATCCTTTATTCGCCAACATTATTTTGATTTTTTCTTAAAAAAACATCCACTCGGAACAGTTTGCCTACCCCCTAGCCACCCTTTCATCTTCTTGAATGTATTCAACCAAGCTCACTCCAAACCCTTTTTTGAACAGATTCGACACAACATCAACCTCAGGCAACGACAGCGACGAAGAGTTAATAAAACAACAGCTAGCGACCATCGCACACCTGCGCAAGAGCATCGAAAAGACCCACATATCGACCCGAGAACCCGACAGTGCCATTCCAGAACAAAACGAGCCCGAAACTGTGGCCCCGAGCTTTAAACTAGGCCCAGCTGGAGGCTCCGTAAGGCCTCGACTAGCCAGGAGCCTAGAGAGGGAGAGGAACTTTATAACCCTCAGTTTAGGGGACCCCAGTCGGTTGTGGGACTTATCTATAGACAAAGACTCTGATGTTGATAAGAGTGTCACTGCTGGGACTGAAGAGCATAGCTCGTTTTCGGAGCAGGCGTGGGATTTCTATCAGGTTGGTTAATGCTCTTTTTGGTTATTTGGCAAAATGATATCGTAAACGTTAACAGTTAACAATTACAATCATAAACTTTTAGCAAAAGTGAACGAACACAATAGTAATGCGTACCTTAACGCTCTAGACAGAATACTGTAATGATTGATTATGATGATTATATGATAATTCTTCTTCAACAGGAAAAATACAACTCGGAACCATATTCGGAAGCTCCCGATTCAGACGCCGCGCGTCGTCTCCTAGAGTTCGGCGACGACTACCGAGCCTTCCTGGACTCGCAGTCGGACTGCTGCTCCAGCCTGTCGGCACAGCCCGAGCACGACATGAGCCCAGCCGGCACCCGGCGCCGCCGCCCCCCCTCAGACGTGTCGCGGGAACGAAGCCTCCCCAGATACAAGCGACCCACCAGAAACTCGCCCATAGAGACCAGAAAACCCAAAAAGTCCATGTCCAGCGCTGAACGCAAAAAGTCCCTCCTCGACAGTCTAGAAAGATCTAGAAACAACACTAGCATCGAAAGCAGCGAGGGCGTGCGTCGCCGCAAACCCTCGGAGAGCGAGCGCAAAAACAGCAAGCGATCGCCCGAGTTCGACTTACTGAACGTGCAGGCTCTGAGCCGCCGGCGACACAGCTCGAACTTGACCAGCGACGAGGTCAACAGCTCCCTGGAGTACACCGAGGTCAACAACCGCCCAGACATACT
Source organism: Cerastis rubricosa (assembly GCA_949152445.1). Taxonomy (NCBI): domain Eukaryota; kingdom Metazoa; phylum Arthropoda; class Insecta; order Lepidoptera; family Noctuidae; genus Cerastis; species Cerastis rubricosa. Next base: position 12,852,466 of record OX424547.1, read on the forward strand.
AGACTCTCTGAACAGAAGGAGGAGGTCAGACAAGGACGGCGAATCGGAGTTGCAGAAGATCGTGCTGTCGGAGCTGCGACGAAGGTCAACGGAGAGCGCGGACTCGGAGGGCGAGTCATCGAGTCCGAAGAAGCACAGCCGGCGCAACTGGGATGGGGACTCGGACTCGGAGGGCGAGGAGGTGCGGGCGCTGGTGCGGCGCTCGGGCGCGGCGCTGAGCGCGGCGGAGGCGCAGCTGGCGGCCGAGGCGCACGACGCCGAGCCCGACCTGCTGCGCGCGTTCGACTACGTAAGGACACAATTCGATAACGATTTCAGTACTAGCTACTCCGACAGCGACGACGCCATGTCGTGCGTCACGCGCCGGCCCGCTTGCTTGCGCGCGCGGCTCTGCCTGGCCGTCGCCGCCTTCTCCGTCCTAGTTATAGTTTACATACATCTCCAATGACATTTGGCTTGGGCTTGTGTGATATTTATCCTTATATATGTAAGTATACGCGTTAGGTTCGCTGCGATCGTCAGACGCGTCAAAAACGTGCCTATATATACGCATTGACAACGAACTCATTTTTATAGTAAATTATAGGAAATGTTACGTTTGTTCTGATAGTCAATTGTCAGCTTGTTTAGCTGCATTTTAGAAATGCATGTAAGAATGTAAGCAGATATATGCATAGGTAGCTAGAAGTAACTGCGATCTCCAATAGACATTCCAATATATGACATGAGTACTTATAGTGTGAATAGTTGTAATTAAAAGTTAATACTTATTTATGTACAAACTGCAAGCATTTATAGTTTTATAATCTATAAATGCTAGTGAATACGTAAGTCTGACTATCGCAGTATACATAAGGATAAATTACTAACTTATTAATTTATTTCATCAAAATTGTGGCAGTTTCACAATAATTGTATTTATTTTCTTGATTTTTGCTCACATGATTATTATACTAGAATAACAATCAGTATTTTTGGCTTTAGTACACGAGTGAAACTATCATGATTGGAATCACAACTAAAAGAATTCATTTTCTATTCCATTTAAATGTTTGTTTTTTTTTTCTTTTTACTAACATTAATCGTTTTCGTTTGTGTGATTGTGATTTGTGTAGTTTTTTTTTACTAACTGCCTGATATTTTCTCTTTTTTTAATCATCCTCATCTATTTTGGTGGTGATAACATATGGTGCTAGGTCAAGTCAAAATTTTAGGGAAAGCGTTTTATTTTGATTAATTATTTAGTCTTAAGTTAGGTGCTGAGGTACTGAACGCTTCTTGGGTTTAAAATCATTCGCAGTAATTTAATCTAACGACTGAAAAACTTGAAATGTCAAATTGACAGCTGTCACATTTGACGTTTTCGAGTCAGTTCGGAAATGGGAATAATCAATCGCTCAAAATATTTATTACTATTTATTTACAAGACTTGGTACATCGTTATTGAATAACGTGAATTCTTGTCATTGAGTGATATAATTTTACGTACTTAACATTAGTATTACTTTGGCTATAGTCTACTTAATCTTTGGTTGTATCTTGTATCATTATTACGTTAAATTTCGCATAATATTAATAACTTTTTCTTGTAATATGTGATTTGACTGAACTCCTACATCTCACAGTATAGTTGTACATGTATTAATATTATGTTGAATAGGGATAGGTTGTTAATTGATCTTATTTTTTACAAAATGTTAAAGAACCAAGTGATCTTTGTATAAGTGGTTGAAAAATAAACGCAAAATTTTAAAATTAAATATGGAGTTTCAGTCAATTAACACCCTTCTCTAAATACTACACAGAAGACAGTACAATAAATATCAGAACACAGATTTCGAGTATCCAAGTTCTCTTTCCCTTTGCAGTGGGCCTTTTCTGCTTTTCTAATATTTATGTTTGGCGTTTAGTTTTTGATAGCTTGGGCATTATGTTCGCATACACATTGAAATATAAACCTCTGGATGAATACAGACGAATGCTGCATGTTTGTTCTCATACACACAATGTACAAATAAATTAATTGAATGGTGTTGTCGAAGACGAAGTGATGGATTATAACGTGAGTTAGTCTTAAGCTTAATTGTTATTAAGTTAATTTAAAATATGTTAACAGCTAAATATATTACTTAAATGTTTTATTTTGAGTTATTATTCTTTTTTGCAAACGTTATTTTTTCGTTGCACAGACGGAGATCGTCACTCGATGCCGGGAAAATATCAACCTATTAGATGCGGCCCTGGCAGGCGGGTCGCTTTCTACCACTTTGCAACGAGACGTTAGAGGTTAGTACACTTCATAAATAACTGGACATAAGGCTAACTGTTAAATGTGACGGAAATACTTCATTACTGACCAGGGAAAGCCTGTAAATATTCACAGAAGTTGACAAGGAGAGGCTCTTATAGGTACTGATTGAGCTTCCATGTACTAGTGTGCAAACATTGTCATACGATAACCGCAAATGTCACTCACGTCAACCTCAAATTGACAGCTCACTAACCACAGAAAAAAAAAACTTTATTTAAAAAAAGAAAACGACAAGACAATGCAATTGCATTATAAACGCAACTGTAAGCATACTTCATGAATATCTTGTTTCATGCAAAACTTGGTACGGTTGGTGGTCGTGAACCGCGGTTACTCATGTTACGACCGGTTTCCGAACGAAACTCGCGATTATTGTCCAATCTCGGTCGCGATCAAGGCTGACGGCCTTATTTGGGCTTTCAGACGACGCCTTTGCTCCTTTTGATTTATTTTTTTATTCGCATGTTATCGGGACGGTAAATTATACCAAAAGCTGGTTTTCTTGTTCGAAAATTGCATGTCGTACAGAAGACGGTTTTGTAAGGGAATCGATGTTATGTAAAAGTAATCAAGTTTGGATTTAATATACCTACTTTCACTTTATGTCATGTGTTTTATATCATCGTTATGTCGATGTAGCCGGAAACTAATCTATCTGAGATGTCTTAATCTACGTTGAGGTTTACGTATATCTTCGATCTACATCTTGAAGATAGTTTAAATACATTAGGAACGATCAGACAGCGGATATTTGATCGTTGAGTCGCAGAATTATGACTGGCCGGAAACATGGTATTAAACGGTGTCCCCCTCTATGAAATCGAAAAATGAAAATAGGAGTTACCTGTTGTAAATTTGCCTGTAATAAAATACCAATACAACAGAACCCAAAAATGTTTTTTCTTTTTGTATTGGTATACCGTTTATGTTTCGGGACACGCATATCTTCGTCGTCAATTAATTAAAGTCCAAAAAATACGTGTACCTTTAAATCGCACGTTTAAATCGGGGCTTGAGTTTAAAAGCTTATCTTTTGATGTCATTTTATTTCGGTAGTACAGGGCCTGGACTAGTTGCGAACCGTTAACATCCTCGTCCGAACAAATTAGGGCTGCCAATGTTGCCATTTTATTTTTTGGGAACAACATATTTTACACTTATAAAGAGGGACTTATAAGGGGAGAATGGAAGAAGAAAACGTGTTGCGCCGACCCCAAGTAAAATGGGACAAGGGCAGTAAGATGATGAAGATCAAGATGACCTTTTGATCCTTAAGCGACACCTAGACATAAGTCTTGCTAGCAAACATAATCAGATATGTATTGGAAAAAAACCGGCCAAGTGCGAGTCGGAGTCGCGCACGAAGGGTTCCGTACCATTATTTATAAAAACGAGCAAAAAAATCACGTTTTTGTATGGGAGCCCCCCTTATGTATTTATTTTATTCTGTTTTTAGTATTTGTTGTTATAGCATCAACAGAAATACATAATCTCTGAAAATTTCAACTGGCTAACTATCACGGTTCATGAGATACAGCCTGGTGACAGACGGATGGACGGACGGACGGACGTACGGACAGACGGACGGACGGACAGCGAAGTCTCAGTAATAGGGTCCCGTTTGACCCTTTGGGTACGGAACCCTAAAAATGAGGGTGTTCTCAGTGTGACTATATCAAGATGAAATGAATATGAACTGGTGAACTACCATGACGTCTTAAAACATTATTGTTTTACTCCTTTTCCAGTGTGGGAATGAGATGGCGCTAGCATCCTGTATAGCTTCGTCTCTTTCCCACACTGGAATAAGAGTAAATCAATACTGCTTTAAGACGTCATGGTAGACCAGCAGGTACCAACAGTTCAATAGCGGTAGGTACTCTTATTCTGAACCTTGATAACAGTATCGATTTTATTTATTCACCCTTCTGCTTAATTATTCATAAGTTATCGATTAGACCCCTATAGTTAATTACAGTCTGCTACGAATCAGTAAGTGAAATATCGCTATGACAATGACAAAACACTAGGTACGGGTGCTTACCATTAGCACAGTCAGAACGAAAGTGACCGAACTCAAAATTACGTCAAATTGCGTTAAGTACCTAAAAATACTCCTAATAACATGGACTATCGTCTAGTGAATCAAAAAGTGATGAAATCGCGCTGGAAAAGGACAAAAAAAAGCCATTTCATCACATATTTTATTGGAAACTCCCTAAAACGCCAAAACGCAATTTTATGATTTCCCACAAAACGTAAATTTCGAGTTTTGTACTCAGGGTGCCAAGTTGACAAAGCTTAATAACCCTTGCCAACCGCCTTTCACACTTTACTAAATAACCACAATTTATGTAACCCTTCACAAGCTTCGTCCTTTGAAGTGCAAGTTTAGGCATATAGTTTCAAATGTGGAGTATTATGTGGTGTAAAATTGTATGGTTGACATTCAGAGTAATAACTATCATAGAGAATGTCTGTAGTGAATGTCAACCTTAGGCAAGTTGGTTGCCGGTTCACGGCACTAGGACTGATTGAAAATAGAATAGTTCGTTCTTTCTTATAATATATATCAACAAATTAACTTTGACCGGGTTTGAAATATGTAAAAGGGGGAAACTGTTAGGGTACTCTTGTCTTGGTATTTATAATAAGATATCTCTTGAGAATAGAAAGATTAAGTAAGTACGACATGATAGGAAATTATACAGTTTGATTTGGAATTAATTTTAAATGTTTCAGAAGAGGAATGTACTCATAAATATTAACAACTTTTACTATGACACGTAGAGATTTCCAGTGACTTTTCAAGTCCGGACTTTATATTGCAGTCACCATCTTTTCATGACAGCCTTTAGAGAAGAGAATTGAACAGAAAAAAAAATATTGTACACCAAAATTGAAGCACCTATTTTACAATATTGCACATTCTATGGTAACAAACAATAGCGGTCTTATCGCTGATAGCGTTATCTTCCAGACAACTTTTGGATGGCACTGTACGAACATATTTTATGGTTTTATTTGTCTATGCCGCTCTGGTGACAGCCCTGGACCCCGGAAACGGCGACACGCCAGGCGATCACACGCCCATTCGTTCGTCTCCATCTATTTCTGCCTACGAAAGCGGAACCGTCTCGCCAACTACGAAAGTGTGGACATACTGTTGCTTATTTTTTGCGAGACCCGTGTTTTAGTTAGTGATAGGGGTAATTTTGCTAAACTGCTTAGACGCTATTTTGAAATGGATTATTAATTACTGGCTGATGCGCGCGGATTCGCCCGCGTCCCACTTGTTCGTAGGTACTATCGGGATAAGAATATCCTGTGTTATTCCAGGTTTAAACTATCTGGTTTAAGTCTGCCTCAAACACGCAAAAACAGAGGCAGATATTACGTCTGCCTCTTGCTTGAAAGAGTAACAAACATTCATCCGTCCGTACATCACCATCCGCCTAGCCTTTTCCCAAACTATCTTGGGGTCGGCTTCCAGTCTAACCAGATGCAGCTGAGTTGATGCAGTTGAGTATGTTACATGAAGCGACTGCCTTTCTGACCTCCACAACCCAGTAACTGGGTACAAATCTGGTAGGTACTGTATTCGTCCGTACATCAATCCTCACAAATATTCGCATTTATAATAATAGTAACATTTAGGAACATTTTTCTATTAGAAATAATTTAGTACCGGCTAGTAAAGTCTCCTTGTAGTCTAGTCTACTGAAAAAAACGCGTGAGTCCCGCATTCAGTAATTTAATATTTTCTATAAGTAAGATATTTTATTAAACAATACACAATCAAATCGACCAGGGTATTCCGTAAACAAAACCTTCCATCAGATATCTTAAGTGCTACACTATACTTCTAACAAAGAGCTATAGGAAGACAGAGAATCTTTCATTGAACTTGAATAACAAAGAAGACTGTTCAAGTACATAGGTATCTACTGCGCGTAATCTCTCAAAGGAATGCATTAGGCACGAATTACACAATATATTGTTCCACTTAAAAACTAATTGCGTCAGAACTATTAACAAATGCAAATATTTTGTTGCGCATTAATAATCTACTTATTATTTTTTGTTTTTGGTGCGTGACCATAGCCAAAACCAATGGTGCCATCTTGTTTTTTTTTCAATACAATTTCCACAGACAATTTCACAAAATGGTTACCTACAGGGCCCTCCAGACTTAAAGTGCCAAAAGAACCACGAAACTGCATTAAAATCATGTAAGAACATTTAAAAGAAATAAATGCCCCTTCCAGAATAAACGAATTTTCTTTTTTTGAAGATCTTGACTAGTTTTCTGATTTTGAGATTTGAAAACCATAGATAAATATCTACAAACGGGAGGGTGTCTTAAAATAAAACTCCTAAAAAGAAAAAAATACTCTATAAGCACTTAGTGTAAATTAAACCCCCATTTAAAAAGCGCTATTTGTAGATAACATCTTTAAAAAAAACACTTTATAAACGCGTACAATATTATCTAAAAATATAACAAGAACGAGTTACCCCTGCATTCACTTTGTTTTCTTTTTAACGAATGTACCTACCTATGTCCCAAAATAAATATTATTTTAGTCTACTGCACAGAGCTGGCAAAGGATTTTAAATCTTATGTCATTGACTTGGTAAATATAATTGCAAGGACTGTGTATATCATGTGTAACCCCAAAATCTACATTGCGATTGCGACACGTGTATGCAAACTTTGCAGTCTGCAGACTAATGTATGTACATACATAACTAGGTAATGCAGGTATTAGCATAAAAGGCTGTTTGAGTAAGGTAGCAAACAAAGAAATATGGCAACTTGTATAAAATATTCATTGAAAAGAAACATAATTTAAATCATTAGTGAAAATAAAAATTGCATCATTTTCCATCATGGCGTCACTCTCTATTTTAACAAATCATAGACAATCATCACAAAAAAAAGTTTGGTTTTTGAAAATAGAACACGCTGACGATCGTTTGTTAACTTGACTAGACAATAAATCATGTTCAGTTCAGATAAAAAATACCTTATTCCCATTATTTCTAAACCACTTATGATGTCAAATTACCAAATACATTACAAAGTAGGTGTAAAACACAAAATTTAATAGGAACTATCAACATTATTTTTTTTTCTTACTAAGTAAACATAACATCACGATTGATGACATCATTTACATGTCAATAGTAGGATAAAATAAGTAACCATTCTGATGCTGAACCTAGAAACCAAGCTTGTCAGTAGCATTTAGATTTTTATCGAATTAACTTGTTCAGTGATTAAACTCTAAAATGGTGGTTTCTACTAAATTATTGGTTATCGTTCAAGAGTTTAGAAAACCTCGGAAAAGTAAGTGTTTTTTTTTTGTTTTCTTTTCAGATAAATTATTAAGTGTGAAAAAAAAACAGTGTTTTTTTTTCTCAAAATTATACAGGTTGTATTTTGTGTGGCCAAAAATAATTCACAATTTTGGATTAAACTCTCAAATTATGAACATAATGACTAAATCGGTCCACGACAATGTCTTTATGTGATTCGGATCAATGGTTCATTAAATCGTCCGTTACGCCTTATGTTCCAGTGGCTCAGATCTTCAACCTAACAGAGCGTGACGGAAACATTTAACACTTTGATGTTATGACAACTTCACGCACGTGGAAATGCAACGACAATATTACTGTAGGAAAATAGACCAAAACTTACTCAAAATTGGTTGGAAACTTCCTCCGCTAGCGCTAAATACATATAGGTAAAGATCAAAGAGTAATCTTTAAATCATATTGCATTCAGTATGATATCATCCACTTATACAATAAACTGATAAAAGGCTCGTTCTGTATATCTATTTGTAAAACGAAGCGATAAAACTATTCAAAAACTCTAGGATTTAAAACTTATAACTTCCGTTCATGATTTTTAAGACTTCAGACCCCAGTGCAGCAAAATCTGTGTTAACTCCAACATAATGACTTCGACGTCACAAGGTTATCTCGTTAAACAAGTATGTGACGTCATACAAAATGGCGGATAATGCATTCTTTGGCAATGGAGCCAACTATTGTCAACCCAGTTACTTAATAGATAGGTATGATATTTGCACTGCTAATGTCAAACTCGACAAGGCCGAAGAAACGTGGGTGGAGATTACGTATAACTAGAAATAACATTGCTATCTGAAAGCAATATAGATAAGATAGATAATTGGTTTTGTTTTTTGTTATCATTGTGTAATGTTTTCTTAAAATTTTAGAAGTACTCTCTGGGACTGATAAGGTTATCTATAAGAATTTACTTTGAGATGCATGTTTAACTGCGGATTAGCAAAGACCTTCAAGTACTTACTAGGCGATGCTAAAAGTAAATGGGCCTTAAAACATGGTTAGCTTCTTTCTATGAGCACCCGAACATCTAAGGAACTCTAAAAGCTATTTGTGCCCTCATTATTAGTTACCTCATAAGTGGCCTATTCACCAATTCCTTGAATAATAAAATGAATTCCGATTGATTTTTTCGACGATGTCCAGCTAACTCTCAAATGGCAAATTATCATTGCTACAATAGATGAATTTTTGGCTGCTTAAATAATCTTTACCTCTATTCTTATATCCTTCTGAACCCACGGTAAAACTAGCATGACCAAAGAGGAGCCATGTGTGAAGTTAAACTGTATTATTACTATGACCACAAAGCAGAATTATCTGCTTGAAACCTAAAGTAACTGTACAAAACAACAGCCTCCAATACAAAACATTTCACATCCTTGAAGACACATAATTCCTTTCACCATGTTCGCTTCAAAACAAACTGCAACTCAATCCTTTCATAAACGAACATAATCCCGGGAATTCTCGAAACCAGCAAAAAGACTGACAATCTAATTACTTAAGTACCAACTAATTACCAGGAGACAGGCCATAATGCCTTACAAACAAGGGATAATCACCTGGAATGCGGCAACGATAGCCGTAAGACCAGAAAAGGCAATCCAATTGCTATGACGACGGACACATAATGTTCCGCCGAAGGACTGTGAATCTGTGATGCGATCCATACAAATTGTTCGATTGTGTCGTAGGGCACATTTCTTTCCCTATTGTTTTTGTTTTGTTTATGGTTAGCGTGCTTTCTTGTTAATATAAACGTAGCCCCGCTACTTGTTGGAAATTTTATTATATTGCTTTTAGACACGATAAATCGTAACACGCATATGTAACAGCAGTATTGAGTTTGTGATGGATTACATTTTAAGTTTCTGTACTACAGTGGCTGTGAGCAAATGATTCTGTCACATATCTTGACGTGTGTTCTTTAACTTTCTATTGTTTTATATTAGCCCGACATTTGTGCCTGTACACATAATAAAGTTATAAGATTCTGTTGCGCAAAATTGTGGGACAAATTGCTGCATTGTCTTTATTTCGCGTTCCCAAGTTTTGTTGATCGTTTTATAATTTTCTCTTTGTTGCGCTCGTAAATCTGCGCCTGCTTCTGTATTTTAATTAAAGATAAATAATTGCGGATTTGCGCTCAACTTTTCATTACTAAAAGTAGGTTGTTCATGTCTTTCTCAAATACCGGATCTAAAAATGACCTCAGTCTTTGTTTTGTCATAAAACAATGGTTTAACTGATGTTTTATAACTCCATCAATTTCGCATTCGATACTTTTATGTGTAGAACCAAGGTGATATCACTCGATAAATAGAGCTTGAGAATACAGCGCTGCAAGCGGCTTATGATTAATGTTGTATTAATAGATGGAGTTGGTTAACGATCGCTTGAAGCGGTTGGAAGGTATTTTCGTGTTCAAGGGTACAGAGCAGTCTATCAGCTGGACGTGGAAGCGACGCACGTCGGTCGTCGCTCAGTCCGCGAGTTGCCGTGTTTACATATCCGATTCGCGTCCGTAATCCAAGTTTCAAAACAGTGCCAATTTCCTCGTAAACATGAAATTTAATTGGATTTTTATATAACCGTTTACATCGTAATTAATTTGTCATTTTTATTGCGTTAGCATTTCGTCTCGTTTAGTGAAACTGGATGCGCATGAGTGGTTATTTGACTTTCGCTTCTGGTAGTGTGTTATGGTTGCAACGGTGTCCTAATTTAGCATAAATTGCATTTGTGTTTATAATGAAAAACGTAGTTTTAGTGGAAACGTTTCACATGTTTTCTGCGTTGTTAAATCGACCTTGGCAAATAATGTCTGAAGTGTTTATAAAATACCAGCTGTGAACACAATTCAGAAATTGTTTCCTTGTGATTTAAATTCTTAGTTATTGGTCCGATCGTATAATGTTCATACTTCATTGTGTGGGTGAACTATTTGATTCGGTGTTCAATATTGGTGCAATGCAATAAATCCGTTACGTAATCGTGAATTTGTTTTAACTCTTTGACTAATCCTTTTTTTTATTGTTATATCATCTTTAAGATATATTCAAAAGCCTCTACAACTATAGATATTACATCAATTCCATTTCTGTCTTTAATTTGTTCACCTTTACTGTCATTTAAGGTCAGGGGTTCAAGAGTACTTTTTATAATGATTCTTTACAACACGCCATTTGTACCTCTATTATATTCAAAGTAGTATCAACACATAAATGTTTTTGTTACATTTAAGTCTATTCAGACTTTTAATACGTAGGACGTTCCATACTAGGATTTATAAGCCCGTGAAAAGAATCCATTTTCTTCTAAAATGTTGAATGTTCACATATTTCCGCTACCTTAATACCTTTGGAATTAGATAATCACTTTCACTGTTTTTTTACTTAATGTTGACACAAAACTTGTTTTTCGAACACATTACGAACTTGCTTACGTATTTTATTGGGGACAAACGTTTCATTTATTGTACACTCAGCTGATATCGGATCTAACAACTATTACGTTTTTATTGGCACCATTTTTATGATGGAAACAATTTCTAATGATGGTTTTACTGTAATAATGAAAAGGGAAAACTTATAACAACCAGTAGAAAGTTTTATTGATAGAATTGTTCTTGTCTTGATTATTTTATGGAATACAATAAAAATGCATACAAATATAATTTGTATGCGTTTAAGGGTAAAACCAATTATTTCACACAAATAAATAAAGCAGATTTAATGAATATTGGGCTTTGTTCATGCAATGATCATCAAAAACACGTAAAAATAAATCTGATACAACTGATTCCAGACAAAATCTCTGAAACGCATATTACTAAATTGCTATTCCGTGGTATGCAATTTTCGCTAAACAGAGACAATTCAATTCTCTGTAGATTCTTCTTCACACATCATAATTCAATTTGAAGTGCCTCAATTACATTTAACACGTCATTCGAGAAAATTACATCAATAACAGCTCCATCAGCTTGACCCATAATTGTAACTAATTTTTCTAAAGCTATTGTGTAATGTACCAAAGATTGTGTAACCAGTTTCTCTTTGTAAACCAACGTTAAATCTATGCCACTGTAAAGTGCATTTGTAGACAAGATATTGTCTAATGTTCCGATTTTGTTAAGCTGTATTGCAAGCCCAGATTGTTCGTACTGGTTCAAAATTGATAACATTGTCTGTGGGCTTACCCTGCGTAAGGTTCAAAATATCTATAGGAAATATTCTACCATGAAATTGCTTTTAATATAGATTCTGACTTTCAAAACCTTATCCTGTATCTATTTCCGCAATTAGAATTGTTGTAAATATGATTTGAAAAATAGCCTCTGCAGAACCTATTGCATTTGTGCACACAATTTGATCTATAAAACATTTGTTCTTGCCAGCCAGCGGAGGCGTTATTCAAACATAATTCAATGTAAACCTCATCGCATTGGCTGCCTCTCGTTTTGGTATCTGACATTTGCATAATCAAGCAAAAAGTTCAGCTCGCTTCGCATGCAATTATTTTTCATAAGAAAACATTTTGAGCAAAGAGTTATGTGCAAAAAGGTCACATGTCGCAAATAAAATATCTTCGCAAACGTTTTGCATAAGTTCCTTACCTACAATTACTATTATAACAAATGACAGACATTTTGCTCTGTACACTGTGAAAGTTTTTTTACTTTATGTTTTTGCTGTCGGACATTATCTTTTTCGTTTTTCAGGGTAATTTATGCAGCCGCGTAGTTTAAAGTAAATTATATACCAGAAAACCAGTAAACGCGTAAAAATGTGAAGGAAAAGGTTGCAAAGCACTTAATTATAGCTTTATGATCAGGTTTTATGTCTTGAGAGGCGAACTTTATTTATTTTTGAGTGGGGTTTTCTCATCAAGTCTCTTGTTAAGTATTTTTTTTTTCTTATGCAATCAGTTCTCAGTTTAAAAAAATATCTTAGAAGCTTCAATCTTCAATATATTTTTAATAATCGTGTTGGTACACATACTTATTATTTCAACCTTGTTATCCTTGAACGAACTGGCTTTTTAAAAGAATCGAAGGTCAATACTCCTGCGTTAGACATCAGTTATCTCATGAGATCAGAGCCACTCCTTACCTGTCCACCTTTTATGGTGACCCTGCTAAGTTGGTACCTATTCATTTACAAGCGACATTGATCTGATTGCTTTAGGTCAGTATAGATCACCTTGTGACAATTGACTGCAATTATATTCTAATCGATACTCATTAGACATGAATACTCGATACTTTTTGTGGTCTTTAATTTTATTATGAAGTTCGTTTCTGTTGTAACTGGCCACTTAGAAACGGGATCGAATTACAACAATTTAATTCGAGAACATATAAATTATATACCCAACCCTATTAGTCATGTTTTTCTGTGGTTATTACCAGTCGTAAATTATATTTTTAAGCTGAAGTTTGCACGTTTACAAAGTTCAATGTCTCACTCAACTGTTGACTTTTATATTAGCCAATTATAATTTTATGATGACTGTGGTTGTGTGCACTTATTTTCTCTACACGCATCGCTAATTCCCAAATAATATTTTCGCGTTCGAAAAAAGAATCCGTTATATATTTATAGCCAGCTCCTCATTTATTTATGGTCGGATCCTACTTTTTTCTATGTCATCCAATTTAGTCTATGGTTTTATTATTTTATCCGTGCATCAGAGATTTATTGAGTTTAATTTAATTAAAATCGTGTACCCGTTAGTTTCTAAATTAATCTCCATATTTTGTAGTTGAGATTTGATCACAGGAATCTGTGTGTCGTGTTAAGGAAAGTGGCTCCGAGACTCGTTCTGTCATACATGTCGGTAACATACAACAGTTTCACTTCCACACACTGGTAGACTGCTAATCACCGTGACATACCATGTACTCTATTCTAACGGCTTGAAGTAACTTCCTGTCTATATTTCTGAAATTCGTATTAGGAGTTTACGTTGTCTTCCGAAGAGTTCTTCAACTCTAATTATTATTAATAGTCGTTTACATGTTGACAATCCAATAAAATAAAATATTTTTAATTCCTGCAGAACATTAACCGACATTCTATTGTTGTAAAGATTATCCGTTAATTACATTTGTCAGGCTAACGGTACGGACGGACATTCTAGTTCGTCTCGACTTCTCGAGTACCGCTAGCATTGAATTCTCTGATGTATTGCCGGCCAGCTACAATTGTTACAAATGATTGATTCGCTTGTAGCTTGACGTTTGAACATGTTCTATTTATAAATTATTTGTTGTTTTGTTTTCGATGTAAACAAGAACGAAATGGTGCCAGTTTGAACGACATTTTTGCGCTAAGATTTGAATTACAAAGAGGTTATGATTTTAATTTACCAAAGAATAATTTATACAGCTGAAAGTAGGTTAGTTAATAAACAGAATTTAATCATAATATTTAGACTATTTTTTACGTTTTAATTTTAAGTTGTTGCCATTTTAGCGCAGCAGTTGTAAAATTCTTAATTCTTAATTCAAACTGCTAGTTTGAATTAAGAATTTTATTGCAACACCAAAAAACAAAGCAACCGCACAATATTGTTAGCTTTGAAGCGAAAGTAGTAGTAACTTTTTATGATGTAACGGTAATCCAAAAACTGAAACTCATGCGCATTCACTATATCAGATTCAGTTGTTAAATAACTAACATTATTTCAATTAAGACCTCGAATTTGATAATCATCAAAATAATTCGTGACATTCGTTGCATCATTGTTTTAAAACTATAACTGACGCTCTATGCTTTTGTATTGGGGTGAAAGAACTAGTTGTTGGCACTGGTTTATATTTTGGTTCAGCTTAGTTCAATAGTTTGCGCTGCCAAATAGCTAGCTTCTTTTTTGAGTTGCTTGCCCAATTTTAGATTTAATCAAATGTACTACAGCTAGATTCTAAAACCAAAGGTTTTGTGTGATTTTCCATAAGTAACCTAAAAAAGATAAGTTGAATATCAACATGAAATTATCTCTTATTCCCTTCGTCTATTAATCTATATTTCGTGTACTTTGTTTGCAACAAACACTCAAAGAATCTATCTAAACTTAAGAAATGACAACGCTAGTGCCGACAATCAGTTCCGCAACCCTAGCTCAGTGTTGTCAGTGTACAAATCTTCTTTGTACAAATCAGTGACTTAACATTTTTATCTAACAGCTTCTCATTACGAACGGTGTGAAAGTGATGTATTGACGGCACAGTGTTCATTATATCACAGTGATACTCTTGCCAAAATGAACTTATCTGCCACATCTGCAGCTACTGCTAACAATGAGGAAGTCGGTGAGTTATTGCCAAATCATAGACAGTTTTTTATTTTAATTTTAGTAGCGTAGTGAATGGTGAGCTTTATTTTTATTGACAGTTGTGAATAGCTTTCTTTTCTATTTTCGGGAATCGATTAGATTTTATAGTAATTGTTAGGTAAAGAGTTTGTTCTTGGGGTTGCATGAGCGTTTTAAATTACATTATGCGAAAACAATTATTACAAACTGTCGTCAAAAGTTATTAACGTTTACGCCACGTTTAATTTATATTAGAAACCGTTATTTTATCATTTATGTCCTATTTGTTTTCCCGTGTTGTTTTCAAATCTCTCGTATCGCCTGTTGTCGAATTTTTAGCATACAAATATATTGAAATATGAAAAATTCTATTAGTGCACCTGTGCATGTCTGATAGTAGGTATGCCTTTCTTCAATTTCGCAAAACATCGTATACTGCACTGCACGCATGACGCAATAAGTCAAAGTACTCAAAAATCTAGAAAATATTGTTTCTTAGTCAACATTTAAAACAAGTTTCCGTATAGACTTAAACGCAAAACACGGACAAAATAAACAATAAAAATCCTCACGTATTTACAGATCAAGCTACCCGAAACTGTCAAATTTTCCCAATCAACCTTAAACCGTACGCTTTAACGATAAGGTTGAAAATCTATTAAAGAAATTTGACAGATTGTGGTAGCTTGATGTGCTGGCGTCAAGGGCGGATCCAGGTTTGGCGCCAGGAGGGGGTCACATAGTCGTGGTCAAGTCAAGGACTTATAATTTAATTTAGATAACAATAGATACAAGTAAAAAGTAGGTATTGTATACAAGTAAAAAGTAGGTAGGTACTGTACTTAAAAATATTTTTTCTTTATAGTACACTTGAAAAACTTAACACATAATAACTTGTACATATACACGTACATATTGCCATCTACTCTTGAAGACATCAGAGAAGCACTATCACGCACGGAATGAGGCAGCCTATTTATATTTTATATTCCATAACCGTGGTGAATGATTTGTCATAACAGCTAGAGGTATGTCGAGGGGTATGACGCAAAACTCCGCAAAAGGGAAGAGGTGGTACGACAAGGGTTTCCAACAAACAAAATAGAAACAGACAAAATACATATACAGGGTGTTTGGTGCATCGTATGCCAAATTGAAATGGTCGACTGGGGGGGTCATCTGCTATCCTTTCTGACCCCTAAACAATCCCAAAACATGCCCTGTGGATTATTTTATCGACTTTTTATTGTTTTATTAAAAAAATACCCAAATTTTACATATTATATATTTTTTTAAATCATAATTTGGAATTTAATATTTTGTGACTCGATTCACAATTCTAGCGAATTCACAAAGTTGTAAAAAGATTTTTATGGCATGTGGCACATCACTAGCAAGAGGATAGACTAGAGAATTTTTGAGGGAGTTGGAAGATCCCGGTCGCTTTTGTTTTTTTTTTATAGCCATGTAAATAGCTGTAGCATGGACAGCTTTAATTGAAGTCCGAAACTTTGCGAGTAAATTAAAAAAAAAAAAAAAAAAACAAACATCCGAATTGAGAACCTCCTCCTTTTTTAGAAGTCGGTTAACTAGATGGCTAATGTCACTAATTTTGAATTTAAAAGTACTGGAATACAATACACATCTAAGTAAAATTCTGATTCTACGACTTATACTTTTTTTAAATTTGTATTTGAATGTAAAATTTGGGTATTTTTTTTTTTATAAAACATTATAAAGTCAATGGAAAAATATCCACAGGGCATGAGAATAAGGGGTCTGAAAGGATAGCAGATGACCCCCCCCAGTCGAGCATTTCAATTTGGCACACTATGCACCAAACACCCTGTATATGTATTTTGTCTGTTTCTATTTTGTTTGTTGGAAACCCTTGTCGTACCACCTCTTCCCTTTTGCGGAGTTTTGCGTCATACCCCTCGACATACCTCAATTATTATATTTAAATAACAAAATCAATTTTTATTTTACGTCTTCTCCCGAAACGCGTTATTACGTCATTTAAGTCAATGGGTACGTTATTATGAACGTGGAGAAGTGCCAGTCCGGTAAAATTAATTAAATATTCAAGGTATGTAGTTACATAAAATCTGTATGGTGGCAAAATATATAAATAAAATCATTATGGTCAATTAGTGGTCCACCTAAGTCCCGGAACCAGCTCAGGGGGGGGTCATGACCCCCATGACCCCCCCCCTGGATCCGCCGTTGGCTGGCGTCCCTATACAGAATGGTATGGTGTACTTGATCTGATAGGACTTGATCGCCTACACTCTGCCTACGCTTGTTAACAACTCCACACCAGATCTTCGCGGTTCGCCATTTTCTTTCTTAAGTACTGAAACCACAGAGTAAATATTCCACAGAGACCACTTTAGAATTCCTTAAGTTTGAGAAGCATCAACAGGTTTTAATTCAATACAGGGTATAAAAGCAATAGACCGATTAGTTTCCTTTTTGTACCTAATACGAAAAAAAAACAAAAGATTAGAAATGCCGAAACATTACATTGGTGGGTTATTAAATTTTACAGATCTGTAGCATAGCATCAGCGCTCATCACTAGGTGGAAACAATGCTGCCTATGATGATGATAATAAATACCAAAATGATGAATCTGATCTATAATTCGGGAAAATTTGGTTCTGAGTAGATAATATTGCTAGGTCGCCATAAGCAGCGCGATTCTAGTAAGCTGGCTCTCTGATTACTATCGAATCCTATCCTAATACCTCGCATCTTCCGTACTATAACCTTTGTGGTCTTACGCCCACTCAAAAGGATAATTTGCAGCACCGTGGTTGGCTATAGGAATATGAAAGTTCGCTAAATTATGAATCAGGAGCGTAAGTGGTGCCTAACAAAGGGTTTATTAGCAGATGTTTAGGAAAACCTCTTCAAATTGTACGTAATTATTTTAGACAGTAGATGATAAGTCATCGGTTTAAAAAGTCTAACTTAATTATACAGTAATATGTTCTTGTATAATGTAATATCAGCCATTGCGCAACGTCTCACCGTACCAGACAAATTACTCAGCATGAGACACTACCTAAACTTACTAGAAGACAGACTATATTAAGAAACACTGAAATAGAGTTCTCAGATTAGTCCCAAAACAGGTACAGCCGTTCCACAGATATTTTACCTCTGATTTTGTATCGCAGAAACCTTAATTCTCATTGACTTATGGTTGCTTTTGAGTTGCCGTCAGAGAGAAAATAACTAAAACGACTGTAGCAAGTCTAATGACTTCATCAACATCTTTCAAACTTTCCTTGAAAACAAAAGAGGAATAAGATCTAAAATTAGCAGCACAGTCAAAATCGTGAGTAGGTCACTCCAATGCTGATGGTTAAATTTTTAACATGCGTTTTCTCTACAACGGTTTCCCATGTTGCAACTGCATCCATTGCGCAACTTCTGGCAAAAACTGGCACTTGTTATGCCAATATAACTGGCAAGGACAACTATATTGGCAGCGAGAGCACGGCACAATTGTCGTTCAATTTTAATGTGAGCATAATGCATGTGGCATTGGCGAAATATGATTGAGGAAACCAGCGAT
This sequence comes from Cerastis rubricosa, assembly GCA_949152445.1. Lineage (NCBI taxonomy): Eukaryota > Metazoa > Arthropoda > Insecta > Lepidoptera > Noctuidae > Cerastis > Cerastis rubricosa. The sequence goes on from OX424547.1 coordinate 12,871,064, forward strand.
AATTGAAATTGAAGCAATAAAAGTATCAACTTCACTTTTTAGTTGCCCTACTCTAAAGTCATCAAACAATATACTTATATTAATTAATTCTTATGTAACCTTAAAACAGCACAGTGCACTACCAATAGCATTTTCCATTTTATTAATTCTTCTAACGTGACTCAGTATTATTATACAATTATTAATTATTTGATTCACGCAATAAGTTCCGGCATGATTATTTTAGGTTACGGTGGTTTTTAATATGCTACCAACGTTCACAAATTGGTATGTAAAAGCGTTGCGTGATTGAATGATGCCAAACATATGGAGTGAGTTGGTTTAATCAGCTATTTTCTACTTTAAGAAGTGTAATGCGTAAATCATGAGTGAATTTACCGCGTGTTTCTTTGAGAGATGCGGCTTATAATTTACTTTCTTTAAAGTGCATTAGCTATTATTAGAGCATCATAATATTATCTTATTATCTCTAGATCAGAGGCTCACGTTCTGTTTTTGGCTTAAGAATGAGATTAAAAATCCTGATTAAAAGTAAGGGTCTTTCTATGCCTATCGTCAAGGCAACTGAGCTGTATAAGATATATCTTGTGATTTGTCGCCATTTTCTGCGTATCCACTTGAATTCCGATAAAGCCTACATCCACAATCTACTTGTCAAACAAAGTGATTAAAGCATGATCCTTCATGATCGCTCAATCTCCGGAAAGTTTTAACTGCCTCTAAGATAGCCTGTTTCGGTCATAAATCTTTTTCCAGTTATACGCTGGCAGTTTTTAATTAACTCAATCGTCCCATTACAAATCAGGAAATTAGTCTGCGGAGCTAGTGTAGTGGTATGGAACCCACACATGCACACACCCTTGCGAACTCAACTACTTAAGACGATGCAACTTAGCCTTTTAATTTTTTAACCCATTCTGTTTTGGCTGCATCCGTATTTGGTCAGAAGTGGTCCCATAAAGAACATCAATGAAAGCCAAAGTAAAATTTGAAGCCACAGTTTTTTTTATTTATATTAATAATACAGAGCTCCGTTATTCCATTATCTCTTGTGTTGTTTATTTTCTTATCGTCTCTATACAAGGCCGTATCGTTTGCTTCTGAGTTTCTATTATGACTTAATTTGTTTCATTGCGGTCAAGACCTCGGGTCCTCGGCTTGATAACCTATGATATCAAATTCGCTACGCTTGTTAATCCATCTAGTGGTCATTTTGCGTTTATATTGGGCAGTTCAGTGATGTCTTCTTGTAAAGTGTCTGATGTTAAATCGTGATCCAATTTTGTGTCAAGTGTTAATTCTTTGAATCTAAATTTGAACAGTATCAAATAAGTGTTCTTTGTTTATGTCTTCTACAGAATCATTGTCTTTGAATTGACTATCTCAATCAACCAACTTTCTTGCCATTAGAAATTTAATGAAACTACTATAAATTTAATCTGTTAAACACTTCGGATGAATATCATAAAGATTTCCCAGGAGCTCACCTTGCAACAAGTTTGTCTATCTATGTACATAATTTCTATTTATATTGAATACAGTATCTCTAAGATCTATGAAGAAACTCAATATCTCAGGCGGGGTCACCTTGCATTCGTTACGCTGTACTTATATTGTGCAACGTTGTTTCTGCAGATAAACAAATATTAATGTCTTAGCCTCAAGGCACTTTTTCCTGTGACCCATATACATGTATAACTTTGGTTTCGTCTACCGTTAGTTTTCCGTCAATCACACCTTATTTGCAAGTGTGTAGTGTTTGTCCATTGCAACTGACACCTTATTGTGTTCTTGAATAGGAGTATTTTGGACTGGTATTCATGAGTGACAAAAAGACAAAATTGTATTTGCATTTGGTGAAATAGTTGATTGTTCATGTTTGCAAGTCAGTCATCGTTAGTGCCTTGCAATAGAGACGTGGCGAGGTTTCGCCAGGCTGTTCAGTGTTCTCAATGTTTGCCTGAGCGTCGCGGTGCACAGTCGTGCAACTTCGACCTTGCCGTCGAATCCTGCGCATGATCGAGTTGACAGCTTCTTAATGGATTGCTACGTACAGTACCCAGGTATTGTGTGATGTGTCTTATTATACTCTCATCCTTTTGTTTATTTTCGTCATGATCGTTGCCAGTAAGTTTTAAGTGCCCTTTTATTTATTTATTTTACCATTTATGTTCACACAGTAGATCACACAGGAAAAAGAACATAAAATATTAGAGTATGTGTACTGTTTACCTTTAGGGTTAAGTTAGATACAAATATTCTAGTGGTTTAGATTATTGCTGATTTGTGATGATTTATCAGAAATGTTATCATTATTCCATAATATGATAACATTAATCCGTAAAGATTGTCAAGCTGATGTAATTCATATTGATTTGCTAAATTATTGTTTGCTTGATTGTATAATTTTTCACGTTTAAGTGCTAATGGTGTCTTTAGCACATATTGATGACCGATTACGAATTCCGTCCGCAGCAGGTTTATGAGGTGCGCGGGCGCATGGTAATCGTTTCTTTTACAATTTGTTTGCTTTCACCGTGCGAGGATGTGAGATTGTCATGTTGCAACCAGTAATACCACATGCAGCTTTAAACTATTCATTTTTGTGAGAAATGCTGAGAATTTCTTGTAATCCGGTTTTTATGTACTCTATGGAGAACTGTTGTAAAAAACATGACGATCACTGTGTTCCAATTTGTTCCAATTTGTATTTATTTAAATGTTTAACGTGTAAGATACAACAATGATGTCAAACTTTTATATCTTCCCCAAATATGTTTCCCTTTCTGTGAAAAGATGTTAAATGATTCAGCAAATGCTATATTTAATTAATGCTATTAAGAAAACACTGTACAGAGAGGTGCTTGTACTGAAGCAACACGATTTAGCCTTGATTTTATAACGGGTGACGGAAAAAACAGTTTTTGCCAATTTCGTAAACGCGCACGCGTCGTATTTTAGTTCGCTGCAAAAAACAGCTTTGCAGTTAACAAGAATAGCATTGCACAATATTGAGATATATTCCCAGCATCCCGTAGATAAAACGGCAGTCAAAATAAAATAGTAACTAAAACCATTAAATGCCAGTAACTTAACGGCAATAGATTTTCCGCCATCTTGGATAGGCATTCAAAAATAACGACGAAAATATGAAAATAGAATGCAAATATTGCTGAAGTAACGTTCCGTAACTTCTGTTAGTTCTCAAGCGGCCCGCACTCCATAGGAAGCGGTAATAGCTCGTTGAATTTGACAGGCGAACGACTCACTTCCAAATAGGGATCCGAAAAAGTATCGATAGTATTTCGCACTCGATAATATGGGATACTCGAGTAGTATCGATACTTTTCCAAAACTTCATCATACTTCTGCTCTTGTCCCATAGTAAAGTTGACGCACCTCGTATTTTTCTTCCATTCTGTTTCATTCATCAATTAATGATGGTATCATTTATTCTTTTTTCTCCTATCATTCCATACACAAACAAGACATCTTTTCTAAAACTTGATATATGTATTAAATTAGTAGTAGTCATTATTCCATAATTGAATTGCATGTGACAATTAATTTAATATGGTTGTGGTTGAATTATCTATTTTAAAATTGTATACCTACCTAAAATCGTAAACTCGAAACCTACGTCTCGAGACTTCATTTCATGTTTGTAGGTAGTACCTACATGTTTCGATACGTATACGTCCCTACTCACGAATTGCCTTCCGTTCTTCGCGGGACGCAAAATTGTTTGCTCCATATTTGAATTGAATCAGTCATGATTTCGTTACATCCCTTCTATACGGCTGTTACTCGATTGCATTGCGACTAACCAATAATCGAACGTTCGTATTGATTAAAATCGCTTACAAATCTGCTCCTATTGTATGAAAATTCACAATGTTCTTGCAAATGCGGTATTGTACTGATTTTCAATGCGATTACAACATTGTTTAATAATCTATTTGAAAAAGTATTTATCGGTCTGGTGACCGATGTTATGTTGAAAATAATAACTCACCTTTAATTTGTTTTTATGTTTTCCATAATGTCGTGTATGATTTATGCACTTAGTTAAGTTTTAAGAAGATAATATTTCAAGTTTGTTTTTGTAGAGACCTAAACATCCAACATTAACATTGCTTTCATAAAAGAATACAAAATAACTTACTAAAATTTCACATCCTCTCGCTAAATTATAACCATACTGCAACTTTGCCAAAAGTTACAAAACATAATAGCTCAATCATACAACCGATTCGTCAGAAACTCTACCTAAACTTTTTCCTAATTTCCCAGCCCGATACAGATTAATTTAGACTCCAACGAAGCGAGACATGTAGACATCTGCGAAATGTCCCAAGTGCGTTGACACCGAATTAGCAAAGATTATGCACAAGTTCATGGACCCAGTGACATTTAGGGCGCTATTTCGGCTGCGTATGCGCTGCCGGCTGGGCTTTGTCCCGCTTTGTCGTATCTATCCTGATTTATGGACGGTTTACGACGAATGCAGTGATAAAACATGCCCTTTGCGTTTTACTCCTTCCTTGTCTGCAGTACGACATTAATATGATTGTGGACTGCAGTAAAGACAAATGATGGTCATCCATAAATATCTGCGGGGATTCTGTGGTTTGAATTTACAACCGTTTCGGTAGTCTTGTATGATCCTTTAATATCATCATATCCATCGATAAGTCTTTTGCATTTCACTGAAGGTTCCTCGTTTTATCGTCTTGTCTTTCCATTTCTCTCAATGTTGTCTTTCCCATGTTACTTGTATCCACTCTCATTCTTCAATACTTATATCTCAAGTAAATTGCAGTCAACATCAATCATATTTCTCATAGGTACTATAAAATTGAAAGTCTATTTCTATTATAGAAACCGATCTACCTTGTTACTTCTCATTATTTTATTGCAAATTACAGATTAAATTACCAAGCCGATTAGATACAGTCGGTAATTTTAACTGGTAAATTACCTGTTTATATCCAAGCATTAGTTTAATCTTTCTTATTCATAATTCGCCTACATCAAATCCTCAATTATCTCGAGCTAGTCCTGTTTCCAGTATGCCCGGTTTTGCAGTTATATCTTTAAATAGGTCTTAGGCATCGCCAATTTCCGTTGCAAGATAGCTATCAGCTCTTATGAATGTGTTTCCCTTCCTCTAACACTTGACTTCTTTGATGATAGTTATGTAATCCTGTAATTTATAGTTCCTTATGTATATTAAAGTAATATTTCTGGTTTTGTGTTATGCAATAATCATTATTTATACTTTTATTTCTCTTAAGTGGCGTTTTCAATTAGATCTGCTATCTTTGTTAATGCGTCGGAAACTTACATCGTTTCATTTATTTTAAGTTTTAATGTCACTATTAATACAAACACGTTTATCATCATTCTAAAACGAATGCTTTTTATTGTATTTATCAATCAATTCATATTGCGTTCCTAAATCATTAAGAATACTGTAAACATCGTCTTTAATGATTGCTAAATCTCCTCCATATTCGTTGTGTAATTTCCTAATAATACCGATTAAAGTTTTGCCTTTACAGAGATAAATACAGTCGGTCCTGGACTATAATTACGTAGAATTGCATCGCAATTTGGACACGCGTTCCTGTAGAGAAAGGAATTGTATTGTTGGTTTCCTCGTAACTATGTATTAGTACTTGTTTTACTGTCTTATATGTATAGTGTATTTTACAATATTTTAAAATGATTTAGCGTTATTACTTTTTATTGCTCTTTCATTGGCATTCCATTATCTATTGCCATTTCTTCAATTAACATCAATTGATTTGCGTTTTCAACTTGTTATGTGTTAGTTTACGTAGGTACATCTTCTTTAGAATCTCTATTTAACTTATGTTCTATATCAGTGAGTCCTTTATAAACGTCCTTAACTTAATCAAGTTTCTGATCTAAATCAAGCTGATTATCTTCTGTGTTATATGTATTTGTTTTAATTTCTGGCTTTTAAGGTTTCAAACCAGCCAACTTTGACTCCCGATGTCACATCGACCCTACTCAGAATATTTTTAACTGTTACAATATTTTCGTTCGCCCCAAATAGATTAGACTTGTTTCGTTATGTCCAAGTTTACTCAATGAATGACTTAAAAACTTGTTTATCTAATTCTTTTACTGTTTCCTTTTGTTTATAGATAGTCGAAGTTTTTCGATACTTTCTTTTTGGGTTAAGTTTTGTAACGCAAATAGGCAAAGTAACGGAAGGACGTTCATCAAGCTTTATTGACGTTTTAATTATCTGTAGCGGCAGTGCTCGTATTTCAAACAGCTGACAATATTTATGATTGTCTTTTAAGTTTGTTTAACTTACACGGACGGCGACCAACCCAGCTGTTATAATAACCAGTTCATGCGGATCTCTCATTGTAAGGAAAATATATACAAAGCAAGGCCATAAAATACTGGAAATTCATAGATTAATATGTCGCGGTGTGTACCAATCAATCTGTCCCGGTTGATTCTAGAAATATCACCAAAATCCAAGGCAGATGTAAATTCAGATATATGTATTATCTAGCTAGCGAAAGCAGTTTCAAGGACTGTAACTAATACTGCTGCAAATATAATATAATGCTGCTGTTGCTACTCATCATCTGCTTAGTTTTTTCTCAACTATATTGGAGACGGCTTCCAGTCTAACCAGATGCAGCTGAATGCCAGTATTTTACAGGAAGCCTGATGACTGAATGTGAAGATCAGATTGGCAAGCTGTAAGACCTCCACATCCACTCACCAGTTCAAAAAGTACTGCTTTCCATATCCCACCAAAATTATCGTCAAACAGGCGCCGTACCGTCTAGCCAACCACTCCAAAATCCTGCAACTACCACACAAAACGCAATAAAAGCTATAAAGCACACAAAAGCACGTCACCTGGCATTCAACCAGTACTATTGCGGTGCGCATTAACCTACTAACTGATATACCGACGCGGACGCACACCCCGGCCCACTTGCGCGGGCGCATCCTATGGCCTATGCACGTAAACAACGTGTATTTTTAACGGTACTCGCTGTACAACTGAGGTGTTTGTTATTGTTATTAGAAAATTTGAATAATATACAGGGTTAATGGTAAAACATCAATAACCTCTTAAGAGGTCATTCTACTCATCATTATGAACAACTTTTACTATAAGACCAAACGCGAAATCGTGAAAAAAAAATCTGTTGTTCCGTACTTTATGTTCACACAACTCGTGAAAATGTAGTGAACAGCAGATTTTTTTTCACGATTTCGGGTTTGGTCTTATAGTAAAAGTTGTTCACAATGATGAGTAGAATGACCTCATAAGAGGTTGTTAGTGTTTTACCAATAACCCTGTATAGTACAGACTCCTCGTTGATGTAGTGGTCGCAACCACGACTGCTGAGCATGCGGTCCAGGGTTCGATTCCCAGGTCGGAATGTTATTGGGTTTTTCCATCAGGAATTTCTCAGTAGCTGTCACGGAGTCTGGATATATGACAACAGGCTCGTCCCTTATAAAACATAACTGGTGAAATGTGGGTGTACTATTAGGTACGCCTCTGCTGAACCCTTCGGGGATAATGCGTTATGTTCTGTTATATAGAACAGAGGTAGTGTCCCAACAGTGAGAGCGTTACAGGCTTGTCATGCTTATACAAATTTCAATGTTTTTTTTTTAGAAGAAAGTTGAAATATACTCCAGATTTGGTGTATAATGTAATGATTCGTCTTCCTAATATTTTTATAAGCTGGAGTTTCGTTTGATCTTTAATTTTTATCGGTGTTTCATCATGTATACGTAGGTACTCGTACTCCAGGCCTGTTTGTTGATTGACCGCTAAACCCAGATTTGCTCTTTGGCACTTTGAATGAGCCGTTTGCTCTCTTTAATCTTCTGAGGAGACGTCTTGATTGTATCACTGACTTCGATATTATACTTTAAAACCGCTCTGTTGTTAGGAAGACATGGTATTTTTCCGAAGCTGGTATAAAATAAAATAAAGGTTAAGCACTTACTCATACTTAATGGTGGCAGGTCACGGGAACTATCTGCGACTCCTGCATTCCCCTTAAACTTAAGGGGAAGATTTATAAAACAATGGTTTGACCTGCTGTCTTGTATGGGTCAGAATGTTGGGCCACAAAAGGGATGAATGAAAGGCACTTGCATGTGGCTGAGATGAGAATGCTAAGGGGGATGTGTGGTGTTACGCGAATGGATAGAATAAGGAATGAGTACATTAGAGGAAGTCTGAAAGTGGCGCCGGTGACTGAAAAGATGCGTGGAAATAGGTTGTCGTGGTATGGGCATGTGATGCGGAGGAATGAAGAAAATGTCGTGAGGAAAGTTTTGAGTATGAATGTGGATTGGTATAAGGGTAGAGGAAGACCAAAGAAACGGTGGATGGACTGTGTGAAAAATGATATGGCAAGAAAGGAGGTATCTCATGAGATGACAAGTAATAGAGAGGTATGGAAGAAGAAGACGTACTGCGCCGACCCCAAATGAATTGGGATAAGGGCAAGAGAATGATGATGACTTACTCATACTTAAACATGCCTGAGAGATATTTCTCGACGCCATGTTAAGCCAACTCAAAGGCCCATGGACGGTATAGAAAGAAAGACAGAAAACATATTTATTTGGCACACGCCACAAGTGCACAAAACAAAAAAAAAAAAAACTTATAACTAAACAGAAAAAGATAATATTGTGTGTCTCACGGCTGCGCCAAATAGCCCCAGTTCAGCAAACTGCCGAGCAGCTAGTGCCTGACACTGCTGGTTTAAAACTGGACCCGAGATAATGACGTGACGGCCGAAAAACAGGCGCTAGCCACACGATGAAGAGGAAGAAGACCACTTACTCTGTCTGTTACCTTTTCGAAAACGGCTGAAAATTTCTACGTCTTGGGAGAAGGCATTTATGGTTACTTGTTATTCCCGTAGTACGTTCGTGGTATAGTATCCGAAGTTCCAAACTCCACGCAAGTGAAACCAGCTAGCAAAATCTAGTACAAAATAAATTACATACATAAAGCACAATATCTGTCGAGGTTCAATCTCTTCAGAACATTAAAAAAAAAAAAACATTTTTTCCGTCAGATATCTTTAAGACACAATCAGTGGCGAAAATCTGAAAACCGGTCTTACCAAGCGGTATCGTATTACCCAAAAGTTACTGGGTTGTGTAAGTCAGATAGGCCGTCGCTCCATGTAAAATATTGGTTTTCAGCTGCATCCAGTTAGATTGAAAGCCGACCCCAAGATAGTTGGGAAAAGGCTAGACAGATGATGATGATGATCTCTAGGACAATGTTCCGCAAAGTGTGTGCCGCGGCACACTAGTGTACCGAGGTAATTAGTTGGTGTGCCTCGGAAAAGTTAAGGTTAAGACGCCTTACTTTCAAGTCCTTATTTGCCGAAATGACTGAACCGATTTTAATGAAACTTCATACGCATAAGCAGTATACCTACATAGGTCTAAAAAGTAAAAGAGAAAATCAAAGAATTGTGTTACAGCTAAATTAGACCGATTATAAATTATCTATAGAAACAGTCCATTAATCTTTTTTTTATAAGACATTTCGAAAATGTTTTTGCGTATATGCGTAATAAGTTTTATTTACATTTCACAACTCTTAAAGTTAAACAGACAGACGGAAGAAAAATATACCTACTTAAACAACCGCAAAACACGCGATAGATTTTTAATTTATGGTTTATTTATCTCCAAAATTGTGTGATTTCCTATTATAGATGTACTTTGATCACGAAATGTTTGCGATCATTGCTCGGACACAATCATACCCCGCTTACTACTATTAAGCCACATTTACCACAATCACCCAGATCTAACCTTGCCCTTCTTCCCCAGCGGTATCAGCAAGATGGTCAGCCCTACGTGCTGCAGCGACCAGACGCGGCGGAGCTCGGCGTCTGCGCAGGGAACTGGTAGCGCTCCGGGAGACACTCGAAGATGTCTGCGAGCCCGGGGACTGCGCCCCACAGCCGCATACAAGGGCCCAGTTGCATAGGAGGATTGAGGAGTTGAAGGTAAGACATTGAGGATTATGGTTTGCAAAATATTTTGTTAACTCAAGACTTCTACGTTGGTCCAGTGGTCGCAAGCGAGACTGCTGTGCACGAAGTCCTTGGTTCGATTCCTGGGTCGAGCAGAACGACAAGGGTTATTGGGTTTTTCAGGAATTTCTCAGTAGCTGTCACTGACTTCTGATGAGTCTGAATTTGTGCGGTTTGTGCCAATTAGGCTCACCCCCATACCTCTGCCTAAGCCAACTGTTGCTGCGGGACTGTTTGAAAGAGATACCGTGGCCCTGGAACACAAAGAGCTAAGAAGGAACATGGATGGGTTTTAGTCAGTACAAGTCTGACACTCGCTTTCGCTCCGCCTAGAGCAGGAGGGGTCATTTGAAAACTTCCAATACATAAAAAAATAAAAAATTGTCATCTTAGGGGCGGTCTTAGCGACACCAAGGACCGATTTTGCTTAACCACTATGCCCGACAAGATTTTGACACATGACACATCAGCTGAATCGGCGGGGTGATGCGAATTGTCATGAATTTCACGAAATTTTCATCAACTTTCAGCGTTCGATTTTATTGTGAAAAATATGTCACGGGATCTGTTACATGCGGTAAATTTGAGGTTAATTTCTTCAGTATCGTGTTGAGGTCGGTAAAAGGGAGTCAGTCTATTGCCAAATATGCGTAAAATACATATTACTACACCCTTCCAAAAAGTAGGTACCTTATATGCGCTGGAAATAATGTACATAGGCATGCTTCTTGTTTGCTAAAACAATTCGGAAGGGCAAAATAAAAACAGTAACATTCTATCTGCATTCTTAGTTTTGCCATTATTCACACACAATTTCTTAAAAAAACCTAATCAAAGTCTAGACAAATATTACTGAAAACTATGTTGTAACATAACACTTCTTAGTGCTGACCGAAAACCCGGGTTTCTTATTTACGATTAATTAGTTGCATTCAGCCTAATCGATAATCGCAATTAAATCGAGATTGAAAAAAAAAAGTTGAGACTGAATAAAAACTCATAAGTATAATTTTAAATAATTATTTAATTTTGAAATTAGTCATAATAACCATCTTTTTTAATAATTTCATTAAGTAATTCTTAGATCAAAAGCATCTTATAATTAATTAATGAACGTTGACTTCATGGGAAGGAGATTTATTACTAAGTAATAAGAACGACAGAAGACCGTAATCCCAGAAAAAAACAAGTCAACATTTGAATGATTAGGCTTAATTCCCGCCGGTTTTTTTCGATTTCAAAATTTAAATAAAGAATGCGCTCGCAATTCTCATTATTTAAATAATTAGTATTTTAATTTTACAAGATAACATTTTAAGAATTTTATTGTGTAATATCTGAAGGTTGGTTAAAGAATGCCCAAGATCTTGGAAGGCATAGTAAATAATTATTATGATCTAACAAGATAAATTATATTTATTCTTCCAAGATTGTGTATCCTAAGATGGGGTTATTGTTATGTTACAGCTGGCCCGAAAGTATGACAGCCAGTTTTACCAAGGGGTATCGTACTACCCGATACTAACTGGTCGCTCTATTTAAAATACGGTTATGCAGCTGTATCTGGGTAGACTGGAAGCCGACCCCAACAGTTGATGATGATGGTTGACAATCGGCAATTCATAAGCCGTTTCAAGGAACATTAGTTTATTGTTTCAAAGCGGTTCACTGTCCAGTCTAAAAAGGTTTTTGAAGTGATAACTTCTTATGGGAGGGTAAACCGCTTCGTAACGTAACGCGTTACGGCACCACTCTGTGTGGCTTCCCTTTCTCTCACGCATACGGCAGCAGGCTTAGATTAGTTTAAGTTATCACTTCTGTCGAGCGTGCCGAAACGCACACGTTTTTTTTAAATCTGCCATTTTTAGGTTATCCATCAAAGGCCGAGGGCCGAGTCACTTGAATGAAGCCATGAACAGCAATAGATATGAACCAGAACCATCAAGAGTCTACAAAATATACGAGTAAGACTCTTACTCGAGAGTCTTACCTTATACTTTGGATAGTTTTGTTTAAAATGGTTTCTTTTTCGTTTTTGGGGTAGCTATCCCTAAACCTAGCCTATCTACGTAGGTGTAAAAAAATATTGTCGATTAAAAGTATTAGACGGTGAAGGCAAAAGATAAACTAAATTGGAAAGACATGGGCAGGCCTTTACCCGCAGTGGGACAGAACATGCTGATTAATAAAGTAAAGAGTAAATATATACCTATCCATTAACCAACCCAACGTCCTAAACATAATCAAACTACATAATTCTTTTTTACTATTCCTACCGAGATTCTGTGCATTCTACCAATCTTCAGACAGTTCAAAACAAAATTCACAATAAATTATCTATAATAGTAAATTTGAATGCCTACAATATCAATTGGAACAGCGAACGAATTCCAAATTTAAATTTTGAGATGGAAATAAAATTGGCGCGAATTTAGTCATAATATCAGTCCGTGCTGTTTATTGCTGGGTCGGAATGTACGAAAAACAATTAAAATTACCATTATAAAAGCCTAAAAAACATTATAATAAATATTTACTGTATTTTACAGTTAAAATAAATTTATTTTAATTTTCATCAATGGATTTCTTAAATTTCTTAATTTAATTACTCGAGTTGATCGAAGATTACGAAAAAATAATCGATTGGAATAATCGCTTTCATACATCACAATAATTAAAAAAAAAAATGGTCGTCTATTTCAAAATACTTACTGAGCGGTGGTAATGAATATTATGTGTTATTGGTCCCGTATTCGTAAATAACGCTAAGATCTGGGCATTTTCATGCGGTTTATAATATTTGGAATGATACTTGTCATGTTTGTTACCGAATCTATACGCGTGTGTGTGATATAATATGTGAAAAATAAAAATGTAAACACGCACGATTGGCGCGAAACTTCGACGTTAGATTTCAAAATTCATCATTACCACTGCTTATTTAAATTGAACTATGGATGAATTAGCCGCATAATTAAATGACGAGTTGATTATTGACCATATAGTGGAGCTCGAATGTTCCAAAACCACAATTTTTATGATTTTTAGCCTCGACCAGCACAGCCGTCAAAATGGCGATGACCGTATTTATGCACTTGAATTTTATAAGGGTAAATTAAGATACTTGCGCGCTATTTACAGAAGTTTTAATGGCGTTGATATATGAAATTTTTATTCAACTTTCTTAATTAACGCACACTCATAGTATTTGATAATCGGAAAATTAAATATTTGCATAAATTATGAGGCTGACGAATGACTTAATTGCTAGCCCCTTTCGGGGCCGATACCAACCCAGCGGAGGTTTGTTCGTCGAGCCCCTTTGGGGGCCCGTACCGAACTATATGGTTAAGATTTCTTGAGAAAGATCAAATCATAAGTTTTTCAAGATATTCTTAGTTTATAGTGCTTCAACTTCGACGGCACGGTTGGCGCAGTGGTTGAGCGATCGACTGCTGCGCTGCGTCTCGCAGGTTCGATCCCCGCATGGAACAAATATTTGTAAAGCCTACAGATAGTTTTTCCGGGTCTGGCTGTTTGTGTATGTCGGTTCAAATATTTGTAAACGCACCCACGATACAGGAGAAATAATAATTGTTAGTGTAGGACAACGTTTTTAAAAAAAGAAAAAATAACCATGCACCATGAGAGAGATGTATTGAGAACCAAAAATTGGATTATGTACTACGTCCAACTAAGGTCAACGATTATGGTTTTTGTGGAACCATTGATGAGGAATCTTTAATCCTAAACCTACACTACTTAAACTATTATCCACAAGTACTTGTTTCTTGTAAGCACGACGACCAAACAAGCTATGCAAAACCAGTATACTCTGATATCTCATTAAACGGGAACCTCATAAAAATGAGGTCAGTTTATACTGGATATTTTAGCTTGATGCGTCGCAGAGTGTACCTACGCACCTAATTGTTTAGTCACGAGGTGAACATATTAGTGTAATCTATTCTATATGGTTAGTTTAACAGCTTACATTAAATTTGGGGGACTAATGAAAACGTTCTAGATAAGTACATACGTACAACAAGTAAATAGGATTATTGGCTGTTAAGAGCGTTTATACCCTACGGCATTTCATACAAACTTTCAAGTCGTTATTTTACGAAATGACTGAACAGATTTTAATAAAACTTCCTACGCATAAGCAGTATACATAGGTGTAAAAAGTTACTAAAAAACATTTTCGAAATGTCTTTTAAAAAAATGAAGATAATTGGAAATTTCTGTTTCTGTAGATAATTAAAAATCGGTCTAATTTAGCTGTAACATTATTTTTCGAAAATGATTTTTAGTAACTTTTTAGGCCTATGTATACTGCTTATGCGTAGGAAGTTTTCTGTTCAGTCATTTCGGAAAATAACGACTTGAAAGTTTGTATGAAATGCCGTAGGGTATAAACGCTCATAGTATTAAAACCTTCATCGTCATTAAGAGGCATGGGACCGCTTTCAAAAAGCAATAAACAAACTATGAGCAACCAGAAACAACTAGACAAACAAAACAGACTTCATCATGCTAAACCAAGGTTTATTTATTTATTTATGTACACACAAATCACTTAACAGGACAATACATTAATATACAAGAGCACAAAGGTACTGCTTATTTCAAAAGAAATTACTTACAGCAGACCTGCGAATGGAAAGTTGAATTAGAACTGTAGACAGTGCGTAGAACGATAAAACAAGATTTCGATCAAAATCCTGAATCCTGACGTAATGCCGCCATCTTATTTGTTCCATACAAATTCACGGCCTCGTTGGTCTAGTGGATGCAAGCGCGACTGCTGAGCATGAGGCCCTGGGTTCATTTCCCGGGTCGGGCAAAGTGATATTGGGTCTTTCCATCGGGAATTTCTCAGTAGAAACCACGGAGTTTGGATTTGTAGCCGATGGATAGTAAAACGCTCGCCCCCTACATGGGACTTAAGCATATATGTATATAACATGCGAAATGTGGGTGTATACCTCTGCCTAATCCTTCGGGGGTTAGAGGCATAGTGTAATATAAATTCACAAATGTTTACCAACAAGCCTACCTAATAACGCGAGCCTCTGAACCTCCTTGTATGCACACACACACAAACACACACACACACACACACTACACAAACTACACTATTTTCAAAATTTATTCTTCACTAGCTGAGCCGCGCAACTTCATCTGCGTCACGTTTTCTTTTTGAAAACTTTTAAATTATTGCTCCGCTACTATTGGTCGTAGCGTTATATAGCCTACAAGACATCCTCGATAAATGGGCTATCCAACACTAAAAGATTTTTCCGACCCAGTAATTCCCAAGATTAGCGCGTTCAACCAAACACACTCTTCAGTCTTCAGCTTTGTAATCTTTATATAAATAATTATACTGTACGTGTGTATGTCATTGAACTCCTAAACGGCTAGACCGATTTGAATGATTTTTTTTTGTTTGCGTTTGGGTGGGTTGTCCCTGGGTGGTTTAGATTCACAAATCAGCACGCGACCAATAGGAGCGAAGCAGCAATGAAAAATGTTGCGAAACGGGGAAAATGTGACGCAGACGAAGTGATTTGTTTTTCCTTCTTTTAACTTCAAAATTTTGTTTGCAGGAGCGTCTGTCCCGCCTGCTTGAATGTAAGGTGTCGATGCTAAAACTGACTGTGTCGGTGCGTCGAGCTCTTGGGGACGTGGAAAATGATGACAGCGGCTTAGCTGCTGATCTGGCAACGCTGCTCACAGCTTGGGATGACGCTCATCAAAGGTAAGTTACTATTCATATCAGACTCATTTCGGAACTCAACAAGCCAAGCAAATAGCTGCCAAGTTCAAATGGTTTTATAATCCATTTTTACTTGTATGCCGAAATCTATACGCCGAAGTCTACCTACGTGCAACGACGACTCGGGAGATGAAAGAGACGGAATTATAGAGAACGTCTAGCGCCATCTTTTTCCCATTCTGGAATAAGATAAAAACAATACTGCTTTATGACGTTATAATAGGCCACCGGGTCCGCTAAAAACCTTGTTGATTGGCTGATTTTAGTATTTTAAAAGCCATACTTGAATTGCTCGTATTTTTGCGAATCAGCTTAGAGGGAATTCTACTCATTCACATCATTGCTGATATTGGAATCTTACTGCGCACCATATCTGATTCAGGCGCGTACTAGGCGTTCCTAAGTTAGATTAGAGATATTGGACAGCACATTAGTGATTCATTCTAATCCAAACTAAAAAACTCAAGTCGTGAGATGAAGATAAACAAAATCTAGCGACTACCGAAGCGTTAAACCGAAACCTAAGTAGGTACCTATCGGGTGAATCATTTTTCGACGTAATGTTAGTCACATCTTAGTAGGAACATGCTTAGTGCAATGACATTTGTGGTCATGTCTCGTTTTTATTGGTCTGAAAGGCTGAAAATGTTAAACAATGAATACGAAAGCTGCTGTTTAAATATTAGCCTATTTTCTGACACAGCTGGGTAATACGAAACTATTAGCGACAAAAAATAAGCAAGTTTAAAAAAGTACACAAGACAAAAGAGTTAGGTAAGTATGCAGGCTAGCCACGTTAATTTTTACCTCGTACGAGGTACATACAAAAGACGAACGACAACAAAACATAATGAGACGAATAAAATTAACGTTGCCGTTTTATAAATACAAGAGTAAAGCCTATGTTATCGTTACAATGCCAGCCAAATAACACCAAGCTCTTTTCAGGACTTCAAACGAGCTCTTATCTTTGGAAAAAGCGGTCTGCGCCTGGGCAGAATGGGAAGGTGCTCTTCGAGAGCTCCAGGGAGCTTTGAGAGGCGACCTGTTGACTTTAGAAGCCCTAAGAGACCGTGGTGCCGTGACTGGTGACCAGACTGAAGTCACTAATCAAATCAGACAATTGGCCGCGTCACTTGTGGATAAAAAGAAGGTATGGATCAGATGTAATTACAATTGTTTTTTGAAGGATGTTGGCGGAGTAACAGCTTATCCGGATTTATTAGCTTTGTTAAGTATATTGTAACATCAATCAATCCATCAATGACAAGAGATTCGGTAATCTATACCAGCTGATAAAAAACAAATTTGCATAAAAGAAATGAATTTAAGTATCCTTATCAAGTTTTTCTTACATGAATCATTCTCATTAATCAAAATATTTTACGGGTCAAGAACTCCCAAAACAGATCTTGAATCTTTTTTGGAATTTTATCAGACAACGAGAAAATGATAAAACACACACAGTACTAAAAAAATTTTGCTTCGCAAAAGGCTCGACTTTGTCTTCTGCCAATTTTAAGGCTTGACCCCGGGCAGACCATACTATTATAGCCTTAGCCATTATGATGCTAAATTTCATTATGTATCTTCCAGGGTGGTTCAACATGCGATTCGCTGTCCGACTCCGGTATATCGGACGGGGACAGCGACGGTGCCGGACGCCGTGCTCGACGACTGAGCGCCTTGCGAGAGCTGGCCAGACGGCTGCAAGCTGCCTTGGCGCCTAACTCTCCTGCGCAGAGGGCTATTGCAAAGGTTAATATAGTTACAATCTTGCTTTCAGTAAGATATACTAGATCACTAAGCTCTTCCTGGGACATCTACCGACATCCTAGACTATTGGCGCTATCGAGAATATGGCTTATTATCAGAGGTCGGAATTAGGTAGAGTTATTTGTGTACTTACACCGATTTCATACTGCGAAAGAATAAAGTGGATATGCCTCAAATACCGAGATTAACTTGAAAGAGCAGAAAAATCCCGTGATTTATTAAATGAAAAAGTTATTTACTTTTACACAATTTAAACCATCGGACATCTTATGTCCGAAGTTGCAAAATTCCAATGCGCACATGCAAGGGAAGATCCATTTTAATATCAACATTTCGATGCAAGTACAAACATCACTCTACCTAATTCCGACCTTTGCTTATTATAGAGGAAACACTCGGCGGTTTTTTTTTAAAACCATGATGTAAATGAGTTAAGATGGGAGTACCTAAATGTTAACACTTGAATTATTTGTTTGCAGCGTATGGAACAAACTGAGAATGAAGTGCGCACTTTACAAGAATCGTGTCGTGCTTTAGTGGAGCTGAACATTCCGGATCTGAAAATTGAGGAGGAGACGTAAGTTTATAACATAACTTATTAATGTACTTTACTTTTCGCAAAATCCCAAAGCCAAATAAGTTCTACATACGCTAGTTAAATACCTATACAGGCGACGCAGGCATTCTTTTTGAACAAAAGAACTTAAATAATGCCTTTGCCATTTTCCCTTTAGATGTTATACGATATAAAATAAATAAAAAATTTGTTTCTATTCTTTTCCTCAGCAGGGATAAGAGTATCGCGGCCGTTGCTGGCAACAAGACGGGCTCAGGAGACCCTGACTACAGTCCTCGCGGGGGCTGGGTGTGGAGAGTCTTGCGCTCTTCACTGCCCATTCAACTGTGTCTCGTTGCTCTCCTACTAGCCGCCTGGCTGGTCGAGCGTCCACGGTGCTGCGACGCCCTCAACTCGCTCGCCCAGACTCTCACTCCACAACTACGCTACGTACGAGGACCACCCCCAGTCTGAACACTCCGCAAAGACGTGTTCAAATACACACGAGATGATTACTAGCTAGTATTAGCTAAACCTTCGGGTTTCAGTATTCAGCACTCTATTGTGCTACCTTTTGCCAATTGAAGTATTCAAACGGCCCGGAACTACGACGTTTATTGACGGTAGATAAATTACGGATTGAGACGGTAGAGCAAGGGTTGCGTGAAGCAATAATTTTTATTATTTTACTAACATTTTGATGACTAGACAAGATGATTAGAGGATGAGAAGAGGAGGTTTTGATTGACGTTGTTACTAACATAGAAACGTACGTACCAATGGAGAAAATTCCAAAAAAAAAACGACGTACTGATGTAGGAGTAACAAATTATGATTACGTTAATAACAAGAAGATTTTATAGGAAAACTACTTAGATATGACCAAGCTATTGGATTGACTAACGTTTATAAGGCAGGATGAAGTTAATTATAGATCCATTCGCATTATTAGACATCATTTATTGCTCACAGCAAAAAAAAAAGTTCAAATAGAAAAAAAAGTGTTCCAAAAAAATAATAATCATCTGTATCAGATGAAGTTCAAAATAGTTAGCCTTTATTTTAGTATTAATATACTAACATTGACAAACGTTTCTTAAGTTTGTACGTAGAGTAGAAGCATGCCTATTTTAGTACAATTATTTGATAGGTTACTTAAAATAGGTGAGAATGCGCTGTGTGACAGATATTCTACAGTATACCTTATATTTTAACCATAAAATAAATTTTTAGTGACTTTTTCATGATGAATGTTGACGAAACAGTAGCCATAGAGTTTTCGTGCGTTATTCTGGTTTATATCTGAGTGATATTATGATATACCTTGTGTATATTTATATAATATCTTATAATCAAAGCATGCTATGCCAAATAGTATTGCTACAGAGCAATTGCACTAAAACTTTCAATGGCTACCGCTAATAAGAAAAAGTACTTTACGTCGGTACAAGCCATCATGATAAAGTCACTGAAAATAAACAACAAATTATTATTATTTCTTCTCCCTTGGAATAGAACCATCAATTCTCTCTCATTTTATGAGTTACAGTTGTGGCCTTATCTGAAGAAAATATTCTAAAGACTGATAAACTAGTGCTTCAATTAAATAAAAATTTGATTCAATACATATCCATAATTCTTAGTACCTTTCTTGTGTCATTTATAAAAATAATCAATTAAGCTATAGTATAATGTTTACCATACGCGCGGCAAGTTTATCAAGTTGATAACAAACAAAATCTTTGCACAGTTTTTAGTCAAACTGTCATCGTGAAAAAAAGTATTCAATGCAGATGGCGCTAGTGGTGCCTGCACACATATCTCTTTTGCTGTTATACTTTAACAGCTGTTAAATGCACTTGTAATATCATGCAACAGTGCGGTATGGTAAAAAAGGAAGGACGCTTTTAGCCAGCCATGATAACAATTTTAATGACAAATATAAAATTTATAATTTCTTAATTTCATTCTCAAATAAAAATGTTTATTGATTTCCTCATAGTACGTATCCAAATATAATATTGAATACCATTGAATAAAAGATTATGTGCCTGATTAAATAAAAAAAATATATTATTCATTGTTATTGATTTTCTGTTTAAATATGTGTAACTATTTATTGTATTGTCAATTATTTGTTGAATTATTTTTAATTAAGTATGTAATGACAATTATGTTTCCTCTTCGCCATGAGTTTTCTAGGACATTTTAATATTACAATTCAATGTTTACTTTTATATTTATATACGTATACATACTTCTTTACTTTTGTGCATTATTTAAAATGCTACATTTCTTTCGAAATCAAGAAAGACTGTCTTCAGTCAAAATTAGCCATCATCAAATAAAATACGTTATTTTAGTAATTTCTTATCGAACTAGGTGTATTTACGGGTGATTTATTTTCAATGGTGGCAACAATGGCAGTTAGACGTCACAATCACTTGAAGCAACACACTGTAACTGTAGATGGGTTATTGCTAAACTACCAATTGCTAGTTGCAGAGTTGCTTACACGTGCAGTCGAACTGAACTTACTAGAGAGTGGACCGGACTGCGAACAGCAGACTTTGACAGATAATGTATTGACATATATCAAAGTCCGGTCTCCGGTCTGTTCGATTCGACCGCGCTCAAAGATTACTCAACTGCGTTCGAAGTTTGTCATCGCGCAATAAATTGCCCGTATATCACCTAGCACCTTGTTATTTTTCCCCAAATAACAACATAAACAGATTTTTAAAGCGTTTAATAGACTGTTATTGCAATAGTCTCTCAAACAGATAGATTGAATTACTTTGCTCAAAATGTACCAACTGAAAAAAGAACTAAAAACTTTAATAGTTGATCTGAAAACAACTTTATTTAGTCAAAATAAAAACTGAACTTTGATTGTGAGAAGTTATTTGATTAATTAGGATTATAATTCCACATGTTTGTTGTGGCTTATACTGAATATAAATGTTTGCTTTCAATGTGTGAGCAAAGTCCGTATAGGACGAATGTAAAATGCCTTAGTATGACTGTCTTGTGTGGCGCATTCTTATAACGAATGTATAATTAGTATGTAATTAAGTACACTCTCCCTGTGGTTTGCTTTTAAAAGAGTTTTTTTTACGTTTTTTATTCCTACCAAAGTAGTAGGATTTCGAAATTTTATTGTATTGTAAAAAACCACAGCGAAAGTACTTCCAACATTCTATTATTTTCCTAATAAGGCAGTCAATGCCCCTAGTAGTGTGTCATATTTCTTTTAATTTTTTTTAGTTTAGTGTTTAACTAGATAATTGGAAGAAAATAGACATGCTATGGAAATGCATTTAATTTTTTCTTTCTTCGAAAGGACACGAGAACGTATAATTAATCAGTTGCATTAAGGTATGTTGGCTTTTGGAATGGAAATAAAAGTTTTGAATTTTTATAATGATTTTCTTTTTCTTCCTTAAAATTGTCCCATGATAATCCCACTGGGGGCCGAATATTGGTCTGACAGATTGCAGAATGTTTTTATTTATAACGTACAGACATCAAGGGATCTTGGATAACTGCTATTTTTAAAAGAATTGAAAACGAATGGAACGAATTTTAAACCAGTCAAAGCTTAGAATATTCTTAACTAAAGAATGAATCCAACAATAGAAACAACCCTCATCACCTGTGAGGAACCTGTGAAGTTAACGCCCAAATAGTGATTTGATTATGGAAATATTTAAACCCAAATCAAGGAGTTAACTTCAATGTAAAGACTTCCTAAACTTTAAATTAGGTATTACATTCAATTTAGAAACTGGCAAAAGGCAGACCATTTTAAATTAATTGGCAACATTTACCGCTAAACGAAGTAACAAACAACCACTGCTTCCTTCCTTTGTCGAAAACATTGGACGAGTCAATGTGTATCGTAAATGGGATCCGTAACTACAGTGATTGGAATTCCTGATTTCAAATGATTATTTATTTATTTATTTAACACTTCAAGTACAATGTACAGTGGCGGACTTAATGCCATAGGCATTTTCTACCAGTCAACCTTTGGGTGATGCAGAGACAAACAGTGGTAGGTGTCTATCTGTAAAAAATAATAATTCGATTGCATCGTGGTTAACGAGAAATCGAAACGAAATCAAAAATCAAAATGAATCCATTCATTTCGATTCTCGAAGGCGATGTTGCCGTAAACCACAAGATTGATCTTCAGACCCGTTAAACGTTGCTGTGGAGGACGCGGACACTTAAAAAGTTATAAGAATAATTTCGTTAACATTTTGCTCCCATCGATTTTTGTTAGCTCTCAGTTCGCATCGATCCAACAGCAAAAACAATTATTTCTTCTGACAACACTACATGTCTCGATAGTGAGTGACTAATACTCTCGATGTTAGTATCGACACTGAAACTACAATACATTTCTTCTCGATTTTACTCAAAGCCAATGGGGAAGCCCGTTAAAAGCTAATTGTAGATGGCACGACTGCCATCTGCAAGCTGGGTCTCAATCTGACCAATGAGGTCGAGCGAATTTGAAATATAAAATGACATTACCGGATTTTCAACCAATGACGATGCATGGAACCAGCTATGCTAGCGCAAATAATTACAACACCATGAAAACCAAATTTGTTACTGAGATTACCAATGGTAATTCATCAGCCCCATATTCACAAACGCTAGGTCTGAGATTTTGCACAGTCTTTCACTCGTATCTGTGTTTATTTAAGTTAACGTAAGACCTGTCAACATTTTTATGCATTAGATACAAATTTAAACGAATTAGGAACCGTCAAAGAAAGCAAAGATAAGAATTCTAACTTTTGACAGTTCTCAATTACTAAACTACAGTTTAATATAAAAATCGTATAAAAAAAAAAAACACTTACTTGTTAAAGGCAAGGTTGTGTCGGTTGTGTATTTCAGATTTCCCAAATCGAAATCTCTGATCGAGATTTGTAAATAAGCATTGGGGCAGTTTACTTAATTATTCAATCATCATCATCATCTATTCATCATTCTCCTGCCTCCCAATTTATTTTTACTCAATTATTCAATATGGTAGAAAAAATAAACAAGAAACATATTTTCTCCTGCAAAGATTCAGCACGCTACAATAATTAGGACCAAAATAATAGTTTAACAAAACTTAAAGATTATTTATCGTTAATAATTAATAATCGATAAACTTTGACTAAGATTCGGGTTATGGCCCATCTCTCATAGTGATGCCCATTTCCGGCTTCAACGAAATTGGTGCACGTGTCTGAACTCTGAAGTGTAGCTGAAATTAAATCGGAACGAATTATTACATCGATGGACTGAGATTATTGTTCAACGTAAAAGCAGAAACTGAAAGTTGATGTGTTTTGCATACTAATAAATCAGGTAAATACTCCATTAAATTAAAAATAAAATTTGCCCGGGTCGAGCCGCCATATTGTATCGCTTCAAGACGCGCGTGAAGCCCGAACTCGTGGTTATTTTTTAATTGTAAGAATATTCTTGTGGAATTTAACAAATATCGTCTGAATCACTTCTACTAACGGTTTGTAAGCACATTATTTATATTAATTCATTAATTAATTTCAACTATCATCGTTGTTTTGATATTGCGTCGATTGTGTATGTATTGATAACGCTATTTCTACATAAAATTAGTACAAACCGGTTCGTATGCATTGTGCAGCGTCACTTTCAAGTGTAAATTTTGAAATAATTGCAATGTGAATTCACCAGGCCATAAACAAATGCAATCTGTCGTGTCCACGCGGGGGCGCTGAAATAAGCCGCCACGCATCGACGCATTTGCCAAATATTCGCGTTCTAGATTTAGTTACAGCCTCTCAGTAGTTTACAAGCTTTGATTCTGTATCGTACTGATTGAAATATTGTAAAGTTGTTTATTTATTATTATCAGAGAAAATGGTGGGCTCACGTGTCTACGTTGGCGGGCTGCCTTTCGGCGTCAGGGACAGAGATCTGGAGAAGTTCTTTAAAGGTTTCGGCAGGATAAGAGACATCCTCATCAAGAATGGCTATGGGTTTGTGGTAAGTTTCAGTAAAACCTTATGTATTTAATAACAAAATCCAGTTCCTTGCAAAAGATAACCCCAAATAACATTTTCTAGAATAATCCATCAAGGCCATACAATTTGTTGAACATATTAAAACGATAATGAAGTACTGAAAGTATTCAACATACTGATAATAACTGAATTATGCAAGTATTGTGGTTTGTGAATGTTTCCAATGTTAGTAAACATTCATTATTCGTTTTCATAACTTCAAAGTTATGAAATTCCAGCAACATAATTAATCATTATTTTCCTAAAATGTCTTACTCTATTAAATGCAGGAATTTGAAGATTATCGAGACGCTGATGATGCAGTTTATGAATTAAATGGGAAAGAACTACTCGGAGAGAGGTAAGACCTTTTTCATAGCTTAGTCTCGCTATTATAGTTTTACTATTTATATGTTATTGTACAAAAGTATGTATATTTCTTCAATTTTATCTTACTGCCATATCCCCTTATAAGTTGAAAAGATTTCAAAGTAAAGCAGTCATTGTAGAATATTTTAATAACTATATATTTTTTTCAATTTTAATATCTAATTTTCTTTATCAGCCGGCTCCACATATCACTGTGAATGCATGGAGAACTGATATTTTTGAACTTGAATGAAAGTAAGAGATTTGTATGATATTGAATGAATTCACATCTTTTATTATACATTTTCTTTTGAACTGGCAGTAAACCCGTAAGGTTATTTCATCATTAAAATGGGTAAAGAGTAAAATAATGAATGTTGATGTACTGGCATTGTTACTCCATTATAATTTCTGCATACCAATTGGTATGTAAAGCATTTAATTAAGCCAGAATTTACACCTTACTTTAAATTACAAGTGCATATTTTACTAGGAGTATCTGGGAATGTTGCCAAACATAATTCAGGCATGAAATTGGTTAATTTCTATGTTTTCAGGTCAAATTGTTACTGATTTAATCTAAATTTAACTCTAAATTGTATTTCTTAATATTGTGTTACCAATTTCAATGTTGTGAAACCTTGAAATTGTTGATTGTTTCAACATGGGTTCGAGTCCCTTTAAGTTATTTATGTATGCATTGGCTACCAATTGGTACGCTGTAAAGTGGGAGATGGAGTGCACGGTATGTGTGCGTGGATGGGGTGGGCAGTGCTAACAGTAGACCGTGGGTGTGCCGCAGGGTGGTGGTGGAGCCGGCCAGGGGCATCGACCGCAGCGCCGACCGTTACCGCCGCGACCGCTACTCCGAGCGCGACCGCGGCCGGTCGCGATACGAGTGAGTGTCGCTATGTTGTAGGGTGTCGGTGGAGAGGGCTCGCGGCATGCCGCGGGGCTCCGACCGCTGGCGCTGCCGGGATCTGCCGCCGCCGCCGCCGCGACGCCCGCCGCCGAGACGTGAACCGTCTGTATTGCGAACACGGGCATGATATGCAACAACACACATGGGCGTAGCCAGGCTTCCCTTGACCAAAAACATCTCCGCACAACCTATCGCTCCAATAGTGGACGTAGGACCGAAAGAGGTAATGCCCGATAACGACACGTAAGGAAAGCGGTTGGCGGCTGAAAAACATTCGATCCTCGTGAAATTAATCCTAGCTGCGCCCATCAGTCATTCCCCCTCTCGCATACCTTCGTCCCCTTGTGGACTCCTCTCGAATATCCAAGGGATTGTTTTGTGCTTGCGCAGATGTTTTCACTAGTGATTCCAACTTTGCTCTTATCTTAGCCCTACTATGACCCTAGTTTCTGGAAATACCAAATTCTGATATTCCATGTATGTTGCTAACATTTCTGCACGCTTTCATTCAATTTCCTTTTTTGCTTGACAGCCCATTCCCACATAACATTCTACTATAGTTTGTACTCACCTTACACCTACAGTTACTTTTTACAGTAGTTTTCAAACAATCATATTTATTTTATGATTATTCTTGTTTTGTTTTTGCATAACAGCCCAGTGTTATTTGGTTACGTATTTTGTACATTATTTTTGTTGTGGACGATTATTTCTCTATGCTTATTATTCAAGCCTTCATTAAATTAGGCACATAGTACTGGTCAGTTCAAACACAACAGTAGATCTATCCACTAAACATTAGTCATTTAGAACTTGAGATGCTGTAGATATTACCCTAGAAATAGACATAGAGCAAGGCGATTTTTAAGGTGAAAGCGAAATGCGGCAAAATTCAAATCACGTTTTTTTTTGCAATTTGTAGGTCATTGTCGGGTTGTATTTTGAATAAAACATGATTTGCGACCGTTGCAATTAATTATGTTGTTGTGCAATTAATACAACCCTCGTAAGTTCATTTAGGTAATCCTTTTCAATGTTCATGAAAAAGTCATTAATTCTATGGGATTAAATATACGTATGATTATAATTCTATGACTACATACGTGTTACGGTCGCAAATCGTATTTTGTTTAACATATAGCCTCACACTGTCCAAACGCAAACTGTAAAAAAAGGAATGTTGACCCTTCTGTATAATAATGTCAATATTCCTAGGATATCAAAACATTTAATGGACTTGCCAGTCTTTCCCAGTTAAACTTGTTTCATAAAACTTTTCCAATGTTCAAGTTATACTCGCAAATAGTTTTTATTTTTTTTAATGATATATGTTTTTAAACATAATATGTTTCTATTCCAATATAATTATAAGAAAAAAATCCTTGTTTAAAGGACACATAGTGACGGTAAGTACCCGTGGACAGGGATAATCTATTTTTTGGCTTTATTCACACCTCTAGTCATGATTAGTTTTCAGCTTATTGACAATTTTATTTTTTTATCATTGCAGCCATTTGTAAGTACAACATAGATAAAGACACTTTATCAGTAGCTCATTTTAAGTCATTTGTAGGTAGTAAGTAGATAAAAAATATATTTTTGCTACATTCTGATAAATTATTATTTGTACAACCTTCACACGAATTCAAGCAAGCCCTAATTAGAAAACAAAATTAAATGACATGATAAAGCCAATAAAATTTATGTCTCATGCGAAATTAGTGAAGAGGAACTTATTCTGATTTTACATGTCTTCGACGACATTAGTCAAAAGAAATCGATCTCCCTAAATGGTCACTTTTACACAAATTAATTTATTCTGGCGATTGGTATTAAAATTTATCTTTTTTGTTTTTGCAGTAGTGACTACAGTTATAGATATGGACCGCCGACGCGCACCGAGTATCGACTAGTCGTCGAAAATCTGTCTAGCCGCATTAGCTGGCAGGTAAGAAACCGAGCCGGGACACCATTGGGCCCATCATCATTCCATCACCTATCACTCAGGGTCCTGGACATCTTCACTCTTACTTGAGGGCTGGGCGGCCTCATCACCTGGACGGTACCTTTAGTCGCGAGCGTGAGGATGACGGACCAACAGACACCACCAAACGGGACGGACCAGACGTGCGGACTACTTGGACAAGGGTGCTAATGGAAGACACGTGGATGATGCAAACTGGAGAATACTGAGAATAGAAGCCTTGCGATGACACTTTAACGAAACCAGTAAAGATTGCACTCATAGAAACCTGCCTGGACTGATATCGAGATGAATGGAATCAAACACCGGACATGGATACGGACACGTGCAGACCTATCGTTGGACCACCTTCGCGGCCTCGAGAGCTCCGCACCACCCTATTTGCTTTACTAATAAAAACATGATCAATACAAAATAAGTTATTGAATAGTAACCATCATAACTTTTAACTTAGCTTACCACTACATACTTAAACTGTCAAACTTGGCAATGTGCATACATTCATTATTCTAAAAACAGTATTTTTTTATACAAGTGTTGTACCAAACTTACTTACGAGCTTTATAGATAATTTTTAAAAACAACAGAAGGTGGCGTATCGTGGCCAGAGTCCTCGATGTAGCGCTGTGTGCGATGTGGTCTGAGGCGATGTTAGGATGTGTCTCGGCGCTGGTGATGCGATGACGCCCCCCCACCCCGCCCGCCCCTCCAGCCGGACGCCCCGGTGGCCCCCGACAAGGTAAAGTCGATAGGGGGGCACAGACAACAGGAGCCGTTTCTCGTTATGTGCAATCTCCCATTTTAAATTCATTATTTCATTGTTAACTTTAAGTTTTTAACATCCTCCGTTCGCAATAGTGAAGTTGATACCATACTTGTCGCATCACTATCGCGAACTTGCATTCGAATCATTTCGTTGGTACGTCAAGTTTATGTTCTTTTACGGCTTGATCAGCTTTTCGTATACGACAATTCAAAAGGTATCGTTGTTCACGTGATATATTCAACTGGTGGTGGGAAACGAAGAAAGCTGCAAGGAAAGAGTACCTGATGACTAGTGATGACTGACTAAGATTAGATGGGATTTCCTTAGATGACTGGAGAGACTTTGGAACAAGAGAAGATGGTGTCCTGATAACAATTTCCTTATGAACATTTAGCACTGTCCTGATGGACATAGTTGATTCACTTTCACTTGGGCGTCAAAAGGAGGACCTGGCCGGGCGCTGAGAGCAGTAATCAAGGCACCTTAGTGATGACTGGATTCCACAGTTTTAAGAGGGACAGACCGGAGCGAGACCGATTGCACAATCGAAGGATGGACGTCTTTACAAGTATTAAACAAAGTGTCAAAAAGAGAAAGAAACCATGCAAGCATGAATGTACCAGCATGATGGACAAAAAGCGAGACCGATTGTCACAGAGAGCAAAATTTGGAGCTGACAGATCAAAGAGGCTAGGCAAACAAGAAGTCGCAACATTGAAAGAAAAACACCGGGGCAACCAGAGACAACTCGATACGTAAACAATGGTAACTGATGAGAAACGTATACGAAAACGCTGTGAAAAGCATACTTATTGTTTCATCTTTTTATTTTGTTAGGATACTTCAAAAAGTTGTCTTCAATATTTATACCCAATAACGAATACAATAGGTTCCAATCATAAGCTTTTGCATTAGTCATGATGAGATTGTATATTTACCATCTTTCGGGGCTGAAAACCTTGATGATAATACTTAATTCTGAATGATGACTTTTGCATGAGTTGTACAAAGGGTAATTTAGGTGCTTTATTAATAGGATGAATTGGTTTACAGGACTTGAAGGATTACATGCGTCAAGCTGGTGAAGTCACCTATGCTGACGCACATAAGCAACACAGGAATGAAGGGTAAGTTATGGTATTTCTGTAAAAAACCGGCCAAGTGCGAGTCTTACTCGCACACAGGGTTCTGTAGCCCCAAACAATGTAATAACAATATTTTGAACGGTCATTCATAAGTAAATTTACACTCAACAGCAAAATTAATTTGTGTTTCTTAGTATGTTAATGAAAAACAAAGTTACGGCTGCAGTCAAAAAGTCAAATTATAATCTCAAAAACTGAATATCATAACTTATTCGAACCAATTTTCGTTGAAAGTTTTTTTTACGTTCTACAAACCTAAATTTTTTTCAGATTTTTAGGCCTATCTATAGATACCTATGGGATTGACGAAAAAAAATATTTTGAGTTTGTTCTATGTATGGGGAACCCCCAAAATTTAATGACTTTTTTCTATTTTTTTTTTTTGAAAATCTTAATGCGGTTCACAGAATACATCTACTAACCAAGTTTCAACAATGTAGTTCTTATAGCTTCGGAAATAAGTGGCTGTGACATACGGACGGACAGACAGACAGACATGACGAATCCATAAGGGTTCCGTTTTTTGCCATTTGGCTACGGAACCCTAAGAAGTACTAAATAATGCTAGTCATACTTTTTACAATGTAATGCTAATACAGTGCTGAATATTAATTGTTTAAACAGTTGGATGTACAAAAATAGAACAACTTATTCATTGTGTCAATGCCAAGCAAATATACTTGACTTTGAAAACTTTACACCCCCATAACGAAAGTAGGTCTTTCGTCTGAGAAAAGTTTATCGTCCCAGAAACAGGGACAGTTCTTATTTTTATGATGATACTATACTATTTACCATCTTTCGGGGCTGATAGCTCTTGATGATAAAAATCTAACTGAGGATACTCAATAAGGTCATAAAATAAAAAAAAGACCTAGACTCGAATAAAAACTTTTTAATTCAACCTTTACAGTGTGGTGGAATTCGCTACACATTCGGACATGCGCGCTGCTATCGAGAAGCTGGATGGTACAGAGTTGAACGGCCGTCGTATTCGTCTGATTGAAGCTAGACGTGGGTCCCGTCGCCGCTCCCGCTCGACTTCAAGCCGTAGTCGATCTCGCTCCAGGGATCGCAGACGCAGCAGCCGATCTAGGTAACCTTGTCTATATTTTTCAACTTCGTAACTTAGTAGGGCCTCTGAAATAGGACACTCGAAATATCACAATGGCTGGAGAGAGCAGAAGTAATTTGGTGTGGCAGCATTATAATAGCAACAGTTTTTACTTTAAAAAATAATTAAAATTTCATAATATTAACGTCACTATTTTGTATGCCTTTCGGCGGAACAAAGAATGGACCAAACTTTTTTTATAGAACATTATTTGTACCCTGTGTTCACAAAATGAATTTGAATTTGAACAGTCATTTATTAGTAACTTTTTTTGTTGTTGTTGCAATGCCAATTCTACGCAAGACCTTACAAATGAACTATGAATATTTTAATGATGATACTATATTATTTACCATCTTTCGGGGCTGAAAGCTCTTGCTGATAAAATTCTAACTGAGAAACCAACAGACACACAAACCCTTCATTTCCTCCAAGTAATGTTTCTAACCTGCTTTACCAACTTACATTTTAGATCTCGCTCCCGTCGCTCTTCTCGCAGCCGTTCCAAGTCCCGCTCTAAGTCGAGGCCAAAGAGCAAGAGCCCAGTGGTTAAATCTCACTCAAGATCGCGCTCCAAGTAAGTATCAACTCTGGTACACCATCAGTGTCCCTGCTATGTAAATAATTTGAAATTTCATACTCATTTTTAGCTTAGAAAATAGCAGTCCATTTTTGTACATACTCATTTTTGCTATTTTAGAGGTTTAGCCGTTTTCATGTAGCTATATATTTTGGCATTCATTTAGAGGCATAATCATTTTATACAGAAACAGTTTCTAAGAAATTCTAAGTTAACTAATAAAGTTTTATACTTACTACTGTCTTCAAATATTTTACATAGCAGAGAACCCCAAACAATGTAACATATGTATAGCAAATTTTAAGGCCATAAGGCATGAATAGTTCCCAAAAATCATTTAAATGGCTCATTCCAATAGTTCTGACATAAACTCAAGTTTGGAGCAGACTATTTAGCTACAACCGTTAGATAAAAATATGCACTAAATTTCTAAGTAGTCTGGCTAATTTTCATAACTGACATTCCCCTATAAATCTCAAAAATGTCTGCATGCATATCTTTCTTTCTCAAATGCAAATCAAGTTCCTGCAATAAATACAAACAATAATTTAAATAATATGCGCATGAATATGTATAGGGATCGTGAATACGGCACATCGTGTTTTCTCAGACACTGTTAGTCAGTGTCCTTCTAAAAGCTCGATGCGTCATATTAACGCCCGGGTACTGAAAACAAATTAACCTAGTTGTTCATTTGGCTAGGTGTGTAATTACTTGCGCTGAGCAAAATTTACAACTGTAAGTACTTAGCTATAGTACTCTTATGAACTCTTTATCTTATTGTAGAAGTACAACTAACAGAGATGTGCTTTTTATGCACAAACGTGACGCAACATACTTTACTTGCCTCACGTTCAGTGTGTATTCTCGGTCAGTTTAAAAAATATTGTTGAGTGCCAAAACCTTTTCACAAACAGGTAACTGTATCAAGGGTTTTCTTTTGCGTGATACATGCGAACAGAAGTAGCTTAAGTCAGTCAACGGCCCATAAACTACGGAAGATCAACCAACAAACACGCTTTCAGAACTTATTACATGCCAAGAAGTTTACTTGTGAGTAGCGTTTTGGCACAAACAATATATTTTCTGAAACATACCATGTAGTGAATGTAACTAAATTCGCTATTACTACCATTTTTGGCGTTCGAAATCGGCGTCGATTAGGGATCGCAGTCGTTCGAAGTCGCGGTCGCGCTCGGCGTCCCGTAGATCTGACCGTCGCTCGGCGTCGCGTAGATCCGAGCACCGATCGGAACGCCGCTCGGGCTCGCCACGCAAGTCTGCCGAGAGGAATGGCGACAAGTCGGCCTCCAGATCTAAGTCACGATCGCCCAAAGCTCTCTCCAAGTAAGTCCCCACTGTGTGCTCTCAATCGTTTAGTCTGACGGTTGTGCGAATTCTGTGAGGTTATTTTTCTTTATCATACCAATTATTATAACATACAATTAATTTATGACAATCATGGTGTTTTTTGTTTCGTAAGTTTAAAAGCAATATTATCATGGTTTCTAAAATATTGTGGTTTTGATTCCCAAAGGGCACTTTGATAATGCTGAGCTTTTTGTTTCTAAGAATTTTACCTGTTTTCAATAAATACCATATTTGTTCGAAATATAATCTCACACACAACAAGAAGCATTATTGTCAGATTCAGTCCACAAACTAAACCCATTGGCATCACATATTAACAAAATTCATCCAATATTATTAATATTGATTGCACATTACAAATACATTATTAACTCGATCCATGTTTTCCCGCATCACGAAGAGAAGCCGTCCCAAGGTGAGCGTTTGATGTTTACTAACACTCAGTTCTAGCTAGTAGCTATTAATCATTTTTTTGTTTTCATTTTTTTCCGATTGCCACAGGTTTGTTAACCATTCATTGTTATTTATATTTTACATACATGTGTCAACTAGTTCATCATGATCATCTTTCAAATATTTAAAATTCCATTCATGTCACTCCCTGTAAATAATATAATCTTACTAACAGCTTTTAAATACTTACTAATTCTTCTGTCTTTCACTGCACTACTAATACCAAAAACTCGAACTTTTAAAATGTACTAGTTTTTGAAAATAAATAATAAATAAATAATAATTATAAAATGTTTTAATAAAATTGTCAAAATAAAATATTAAGCAAAATCTTAAATTAACAGGGAGAGATCTCGCTCTCGCAGCAAGGAAGCGTCACCGAAGCGTGAGGAAGAACGACGTCCGAAGTCCAAGTCTCGTTCTCGGTCCCGCTCGCGCTCTCATTCTGGATCCCGTGACCGCTCCCCTTCCCGCGACCGCTCGGGATCCCGCTCCCGCTCCGCCTCGCCGCGACAGAACGGCGACGCACAAGACCGCGCGAGTACAGACCGCGACCGCTCGCCGCGCAGTGGCGACTAGGGCAACTAGTTTAGTTTTAAGCTACATAGGTTTATTTGTCTATAGTTTATACGAGTTCGTGACGTCAATAATAGTGACTATTTCTTTATACCTTTTGGCCATTAGGATAAATGTGCAAAACCAGCTAGATTCCACTACATGTAGCTTTCTATCTAGAATCTTTTTCTGATGAAAATCTGCCATTTTCAGTTCTTATGTCGGTAACTTGTAGAATATTAAAGTATACGAGTAATTGACATTTAAAGTAGAAGTATTCAGAAAAGTACAATCCTCAAGTCTTGTTTTATGCTCTAAGCATTTCGCTCACGCTTTGTTGGAGTCACGATGGTGTAATATAAGATTTTAATGCGCACCGTGTTGATATGTTTTGGTCTCACACGTGTGATAGATAGGTGTCATTGTCTGTAGGGTTAAATAGGATCGCTTTATGGGCTAGTGGGCAAATAGATACTTATTTATATATAAGTAGAAAGTTCTAGCGAAAATGTGACTGCAATTTGAATTTAATTTATTTTGATTAATTGTGTTAAAAAAAAAAAAGATGTATAATTTTTATTTCCTAATAAGACATTCAGTCACTCAATGCATTTTTTTGTTAAAAAGTTGAGTGTTCTAAGTATTTGCCCATACTTTAAGTAAAAGTAACAAGATTTGATGAAATTGCTAATAAATTACCTATATTTAGGTAGAAGATGATATAACATAAGATTTAATTCATTCATCTCTAAGACAATTCTACTTGGTAGGCTAATTATGTATTTTGTAAATAGTTGTTACTAATAACCAAATAATAAATAAGGCTGTACCGTATTATTTTGTTTTATTTGATTGAAAACCCTTTGAAAACGAAAACAACACGCCTTGCAAACTCCGAAGAGTAAAGCAGCGGTGAAAGTATCTAACAGTACACCCACATTTTGCTAGTTATGTTTTTTAAGCCTCATGTTATAGGCGGCGAGACTACGAGTATCGCCATCAACCAGGCATAAATCTAGACTCCGTGGCTGGTACTGAAAAATTCCTGATAAAAACCTTCCAACACTGATAGCCTGCGCAGACGACAGATTTTTTCTCCGCTAAAATAGATCGCTTACTGTATCGAGTAACGCAAACGAGGGATTAAAAGTACCGCGTACAAAAAGTCCCCCGAACGAGGACATGCAGATGGCGGACCGGACAAAAGTACGAGGGCTCCCTGAAAAAAATATCACTCGTGTGGCTTGGCGAAGCAACGCACATGATCAAAGAAGTCAGCATGAAATGTGACAGACATTTATTTTTTCCGCGGAGAAAAGTCTGTCGTCTGCGCAGGCCTTTATGGGCGAAAAGACCCGGAAATCGAGTGTGCGTTGCGATAGCGTGGCCAAGGCGATTTAAAAAAAAACTGCCATGGTTTAATAATTTGTAAAAGAGGATTTCCAAAACCATTTTGTCAAAGTAAGGTAGGTAGTAATTAAAACCTACTTCTATTTAATGGCATTTTTGTCGTGAGCGTAGTCGCAATGGAAAAATGTCGAATTTTTAATTTCAGTTTAGCAGATATTTACTGTATGACGTCGTGTAATTGTGTCTAAGTAGTAAGTACAAATTTGTGCATCCAACCATTGGGGAGCTCATCATCATCTGCCTAGCCTTTTCCCAAACTATGTTGGGGTCGGCTTCCAGTCTAACCGGATGCAGCTGAGTATTTTATATGAAGCGACTGCCTATCTGACCTCCACAACCCAGTAACTGGGTAATACGATACCCCTTGGTAAGACTGGATGTCAGACTTTGGCTTCTGACTACTCGTTACGACTGTCAAAGATCTACAAATGACAGCCAGGACCAACGGCTTAACGTGCTTTCCGAGGCACGGAGGAAACTCGGTATGCAATTATGGTCACCCATCAACGGACCAACCTCGGCAAGCACATCTTAACCTTAAAGATCGACCCGTGCGGCTGTTATTATTTAGCTACGAGCTCCTTCATCCAACCATTGGGGCATTGGGTGTCACTGACTCTGGCAGGGCCACCACCAAGGATTTTAATTTTGAAAACACAAAAAAATTGACGCTAATTAGTCGAAATTTGTCGCCGAATATCAGAATTTATCGGTCACTGGTTCAAAAGATATAAGGGTTTATAAGTGGCCGATCTGGGGAGAGTCTCCCCAGCAGGGCCACATTTATATCTCAAAAACTAGGGCACCTAGCAAAGATCTGTTTACTCCCATATTTTGTCGCCAATTAGTCAGAATCAGTCGCCAAATATCAGAATTTGTCGGTCACTTGTCAATGTGGCCCTGCTGGGGAGACTCTCTCCAGATCGGCCACCTATAAACCCTTATATCTTTTGAACCAGTGACCGACAAATTCTAATATTTGGCGATTGATTCCGACTAATTGGCGACAAAATATAGGAGGAAACAGATCTTTGCTAGGTGCCCTAGTTTTTGAGGTATAAATGTGGCCCTGCTGGGGAGACTCTCTCCAGATCGGCCACCTATAAACCCTTATATCTTTTGAACCAGTGACCGACAAATTCTGATATTTGGCGACAAATTTCGACTAATTAGCGACAATTTTTTTGTGTTATCAAAATTAAAATCCTTGATGGTGGCCCTGCCAGAGTCAGTGACACGGGCATTGGCTATTCAACAAAAACTGTTTCCGTTGGAACTACGTGATCATAGCGGCACTTTATTTTCTCCTATGGACGCACAAGAAAAAAAATACATTCAATAATTAGTGTGTGACGAGAGGTAAATGTGTAACCTCCTTTGGTCCATGTCTTTCTGTCGAAGACTTCTGGTACAGATACCCATCCGTGTCGTCCTTTGATAGAACCGAGATAATTTATCTCTCACTTTGTCGATCAGACACCAAATTGTTAAGAGTTGGATATAGGATAGATTAAAAACACTACCAATTAAACACTAATTATTTTTATTCGCAAATATACAACTGACCACTATTCACATAGATATCGCACTTCGATCGCTTTGTTTCGTTGCCGAAATCAGACTGGCTGTTCTCGCTTTTTTTTTGCGAAAGGCCATTCGTAGTTCAACCTAGGAGGTTGTCGACTGCTTAACCGCCTATCCTGTAGGTGCCTTGAGTGTAAGGCCTTCCAGCCTGGGCATAAAACTACTTACAAACTAAGCGACTACACGGTAAAAGCGCCCCCTGTGGGGTACGAGCCTCGGCTTAGAGCGTCGCTGGAGGAGGACAGGCTGGATCTGAATGATATCATTATTTAGGGGCTGATTTAAAACTACTGGCACAGCATCGCAGGCTGACTCGAGCGAGGGTCGGGGAGCGACTGCTCTCGCTAATCCGTCAGGTGTTTTTATTCGGCCCACCCATCTTCGAGAAACTTCCATAACTAACCTTAGGGGAACCCAGCCTTCGAGAAAGTTCCATATCGTGGAACATTCTAGGATTATTCTCGAATCTTCTAGACATACTGGATCATTCTAGACTCGAACGTAATCCTAGAATGTTCTCGTAAAGCAGACGTAACAAGATTATCTTCTATCAAATTATCTCAGCTGATTCTTTGAAAGCAGGTACACCTTTTTTTGAATATTATTTAAGTCAAGAGGCAGGTCCACGTTTTCTTTTGGTATCATTGAAAACATAATTTTCAGAATATGGCTTTATAACATCCGTGAACAGGCTGTCGTTTTGCATCCTCGTCAAATTTAAGGAGGTAACTAGCTAATGATTCGTAAACCGAAGCAATAATAAAACGGGTAGGTATTTTTTTTTTATTTACTAATATCGATAAGTGTGAACAACCCTTGTTAAAACGCGGACCGATTAATCCTCGCTCTTATAACCGCGCTTTCACACATACAAACAAATTCAAAATGTTCATCCGGTCATGGCCCGGGGCGGCGCAAGCCGCGCCTATATAGTTTTTTGATATAATTATGTATAGTACTTATCTAGTACTTTGGGAGGCCAAAGTAGAACTGTAACAAACTAAACGCCTAAATAAACTGTAAGAACCATAAAATTATATACTTCGTTATGCTTTTTCTTCAGGCGCTTTTCTGATGTTAATAAACTTTTGCAAAAAAAAAGAGGCACTTTCGATTTTTTTCTCTACTTCAATGAAGAAGAACAAGAAAGAGGTTTTATTAATTTGACAGTGTACTGGCATGTCCTTTGTTTGAAGCATCCTGGCATGATTCTTTACGTTCCAAATTTAAATTTTGAAATTAACAAAAGAAAAATATGGTGTTCTGTATGGTGTCGGACGTTAAGAATAGCACCATCCCATATCTTCCCGTGGGTGTCGTAAGAGGCGACCCTTAGTCGCCTCTTACGACACTTGAACTTGCCAGAGAATGGGCAGCAGCGTTTTCTGTGCTTTTTGCAACAACCGTACTGCGATCGCCAACCCGTCTGCCAAGCGTGGCGATTATGGCAAAACCCCCCTTATGAGCGCAAAACAGAAATGGCCCCTAGTACCCGGCAGCCCGTCTACCCTCGACTATGGTAGCGGTCGAGGTTACGGCGTGGCAAGGGGTGCGAAGAATCTCCGGAAGGGATCCGGCTGCCTATACCGACGACTTGACCTGGCAACATATAATACGCGAACACTCCGGACCGACGAGAAGATAACGGAACTCGAGGAGGAATTGAGCAGGTTGCGATGGAGTATTGTAGGATTATCTGAAGTCCGAAGAGAGGGGGAGGACACGATGATCCTGAAATCCGGCAACCTACTCTATTTCCGAGAGGGTGACCGGCAGTCCCAGGGTGGTGTTGGGTTTATCGTCCACAAGTCCCTTGTGAATAACGTGGTGAAAATCGAGAGTGTGTCGACCAGGGTGGCGTACCTGATACTCAGAATATCCTCAAGATATTCGCTGAAGGTCATACAGGTCTACGCCCCGACCTCGGCACACCCCGACGACGAAGTGGAAACCATGTATGAGGATATCTCCAAAGCCATGCATGGTTTCAAAACTCACTTTACCGTTGTCATGGGGGACTTCAACGCGAAACTGGGCAAGCGAGACGGAGATGAGCTGCAGGTGGGGCAATTTGGGTTTGGATGTCGGAACCACCGGGGACACCAACTGGCTAGTTTTATGGAGAAGGAGGGCCTCTATATGATGAACTCCTTCTTCAGAAAGCGTGAGCACAGGAAGTGGACCTGGCAGAGCCCCGATGGTGCAACTAAAAATGAGATTGACTTCATCATGTCAATCAAGAAGCAAATGTTCAATGATGTCTCTGTGATCAATTCGGTGAAAACTGGGAGCGATCACCGCATGGTAAGAGGCACATTGAACATCAATATTAAGCTAGAAAGGTCTCGACTGATGAAGTCTACGCTCCGACCAGCACAAATCCAGATCCAAAACCCCGAGAGCTTTCAGCTTGAACTCCAGAATCGTTTCGAGTGCCTAGGAAGCTCAGTGGACGAATGCAACGATGGATTCGTGGAAACTGTCCATACGACAGGGTCTAAGTTCTTCAAGACGCGTCGTACACAGAAGAACGAAAAACTCTCTGATCATACTCTCAAGCTCATGAAGGAACGGCGTGAGATGATCCTGCAGTCTTCAGAAGACGCGTGGAAATACCAGCAGCTCAATAGACAGATCTCTAAATCCTTGAAGAGCGACCTCCGCCGCTTTAATACCGAGCGTATTAAAGACGCCATTGAGCGGAATAAAGGCTCAAAGGTATTTGCAAGAGATCTGGCTATTGGGCAGAGCCAGCTCACGAAACTGAAGACCGACGATGGCGGAATCGTATCCGCCAAACCGGAGCTACTGAGGGAGATCGAGAGTTTTTATGGGCAGTTGTACACGTCAACCAGGAAACCCGTTGTAAATCTAGCGAATGACCCAAGAGCTAGACTGACCCGACACTACACCGAAGACATCCCGGACATCAGCCTGTACGAGATTAGGATGGCTCTGAAACAGCTTAAAAACAACAAGGCACCGGGTGATGATGGAATTACGGCCGAACTTCTGAAGGCGGGTGGAAAACCGGTACTTAAGGCCCTTCAGTGTGTGTTGCCAGTGATTACATACGGGACCGAAACGTGGCCGCTCACAATGGGCCTCATCAGAAGGCTCAAAGTCACCCAGAGAGCAATGGAGAGAGCTATGCTCGGAGTTTCCTTGCGTGATCAAATCAGAAATGAGGACATCCGCAAGAGAACCAAGGTTACCGACGTAGCCCGAAGAATTGCCAGACTTAAGTGGCAGTGGGCAGGGCACATTGCTCGCAGAACAGATGGCCGATGGGGCCGAAAAGTTCTGGAATGGCGACCGCGAACCGGGAGACGATGCGTTGGAAGGCCTCCCACTAGGTGGACCGATGACCTGGTGAAGGTTTCGGGGATCCGCTGGATGCGAGTCGCACGGGACCGATCAATGTGGCGACACTTGGGGGAGGCCTATGTCCAGCAGTGGACGTCTTTCGGCTGAAATGATGATGATGATGATGAAAAGAATAATATTGATTATTGTAAAATTGCTTTAACTACTAATGGCAAGAATTGCTGAAACGATATTTTTACTGATTACTAAAATTTTAAAACTCTTTGGAGAATTTAATCTTTCTTTTTACATTCAGCACGGCGCGCCACACCGTGCCCAACGCTGCCTCGTCTAGAAGCTCCTGATGAACAATAGTCGATGGTTAAAATACAAGGTTTGTATAAAGGGTGTTAGGGACACTGACGTGAAAACGCTTACCACACGAGTCAGTGTCCCTTACAGCCTGATACCTACCACTTTTTGATATGAGTTATAAAGCGATAAGGGCTGGTAAAATTACCTACCCGTACTTGAAGAAGGTTGTTCGCAAACTTAGGTCTCTCAGCGGCTAAATGTGGGTCGTACCGCTTTGCTCATAAGAAGACCCGGTTTGGGAAGAAAACAATGCACAGAACCAAGACCGCTTTTTGATGAGTCAGGCGTTGCGGAGTCGTAAACCGTCAAGTGTGGACCTGAAGAAGAGCCTTAAAGAAGTAAGAGGAGTAGAAGTTAGCTTGTGGACGGTCAGGAGGAGGCTTTTTGCTGCCAATATCTGGAGTAACCGCTCGGCTCGGAGCCCTAAATTACTCCGTGAGCACCGTGTTGCTCAACTTCAGTTTGCTCGCAACTGTGCTTCATGGACTCTGGAGGACTGGAATAAAGAATTGTTTTCTGATGAAGCTAGAATCTCTTTGTTCGGAGAGGACCGACGCCGGCGAGTGCTGCGAAGACCACGGGAACGCTATGTGGAAGTGTGTTTCGAAGAAATCAATCCTTTTGGCGGAAGCTCCGTTATGTTTTGGGCAGCAATTAATTCGACGCAGCGTACGGAGTTAGTTTTACATTAAATGCACACCGTTACATAATGGAAGTCCTAATTCCATATGCACAACCCGCATTGACTGCACTTGGGGAAGATTCCATTTTTATGGACAACAATGCTCGCCCGCACTGTTCTGGCGATGTGGAAGCATACATGCAAGAAGTTGGGATCCGTCATTTAGATTGGCCAGCTCGAAGTCCTGACCTCAATCCAATTGAGCATGTCTGGGATGTTCTAAAGAGACGGGTAAGATCAGTGCAACCTGCTCCACAAAACATCAGGGAGCTAAAAAGAGTCATTGCAGAAGAGTGGGAACGTATTCCTCAAAACGTTATTAAAAACATTGTGGAAAGCATGCCCAGAAGGATTCAAGCTGTGATTTTGGCAAGAGGAGGTCACACTTGTTATTAGGTTTTACCACTTGTAACTCTACTTAATTAAAAAAAGTTAAAAAATCTTCTTGTCTTTATTGCCGACCACTTCTTATTGTTTGGCCGTGTACATCGGTTTGAATTCATCTATTTGTTTTTTAATTGCCAAAATTCACTTCACGCGTATTAATTTATAGTCCGGGGAATTTACGCCGAATATTAGGCTAACTTTGCATAATTAAAAACAGCGTTTTTTTTCATTGAATGTGTAGGGTAAACCCCGACCAAAAAAGAGGGGTGTTATAAGTTTGACGTGTGTATCTGTGTATTAAAATTTTATGTGTTCAGCTAAGATCACGCCTAGTATTTTTCACTATATGAATTACCATTACCATTTTCTTTGTAGAATATTATAAAATTTTATGAGTCAAGAATTTTACTATGAAAGTATGAAATAGTAGCAATTACAGTTTTTAAAATATAATAACGAATAAAATGCAGTCGTACTCTATCGTATTAAAATTTGGTGTGTTCAGTTTATGATCACGCCATGCGTTTTCATTAACTAAATAGTCATTATACCAAAATATGGGTAAAAATGAATAGCAGGGAAAGTTAGTTTAAATTAAAACAATGAGAAGTAATGTTAACTGTGACAAAATGTAACAAAATGGAGTCATGGGATTTACAACATAACTCGCGAAATGTTGTTGTAATATTAGGTACATTGATGTACTATTAGGTACATTATTGTACTATTAGGTACATTGTTGTACTATTAGGTACATTGTTGTACTATTAGGTACATTGTTGTACTATTAGGTACATTGTTGTACTTTTAGGTACACCTCTGCCTAATCCTTCGCAGATTACAAGCGTAATGCTATATGGTCACAAAAAGCCAAAACCTAAAATCTAGGGTATTTTTTGTACCAGTAAATCTCAATTTATTAAAACGTTAAGCTCTAAAGATTACTGAACACCGCAAGATTAGTTAGACCAAAACTGTGCTAAGTTTGCAACCTCTTTTAAATATAATTTATTATATTTAAAAGAGCACTTACAAATACTTAAATAAAGCACAAAAAAAAAGCTAGTCGCAGTTTTCACGTGTCAGTTAGCAAATCATACCCTGAGAAAAAGTG
The DNA here is from genome assembly GCA_949152445.1 of Cerastis rubricosa. Classification (NCBI taxonomy): domain Eukaryota; kingdom Metazoa; phylum Arthropoda; class Insecta; order Lepidoptera; family Noctuidae; genus Cerastis; species Cerastis rubricosa. Next base: position 12,913,445 of record OX424547.1, read on the forward strand.
ACCTATCACGAAATTTGCGTTTTGTGGGAAATAATAATTATTATTTTGACTGCATATGCTGTGAATAACGCTGTTAATTACATAATATTTAATTTAAAGTTTTTAGTCTCTATGCTTTGTATGTAATTGTTTGTTACCCAAATAAAAAAATAAAAAAAATGTGTTTCGTCTTTGGTTTCCAATAAAATATGAGATGAATTTTTTTTTGTCCTTACCTTGCCTGATATCGTCACTTTTTGATTCGCTAGACAATGACCCATGTTATAAGAAGTAATTTTGATTTCGGTCACTTTTGTTATAATCCTAATCCTAACTAATATTATAAATGTGAAATTAAGGTCCCGTCATTGCGAACATTCTAGTTACGGAGATATAATATTGGAGGTCAAGTTCCAAATTTTTCTCAATTTTAAAAAAATACTAGTTTTGGAGGTTGCAAATTTACTTGAAATGCCTCCATGACCCGTTTACTATTCAATGCATTCATCAGCATGTAGCCAAAGATCATCACAGCACTTTACCACGTTTTACGACGCCTCTTGATAAAGAAACATGGAAGCAACCAGCTCTGACAAGAACTATTGGTGTACGTACACAGCTCTGATAAGAACTATTGGTACGAATACAGTTCTGATAAGAACTCATACGTTTTGACGATTCTTGCTAAAGAAATATAGTTCTGATTAGAACTTTTGTCTGTACGTTTAACGATTCTGCAAAGAAACAGCAACACCAAGGTTGACCAGCTTCGATTCGCGCCATCTTCGATCTCCGCGCTCAAGAAACTCACTACACAGTACACACATCTTCACTCGACGGCGGCCGCCTCGGACTAAATAATAATAATAATAATAATAATAATAATCAAGTAATAATAATAATAAGCTGGCAACCCCATATGTCATCAGTCATCAGTTGTATCACCGAATTTCTTATATAAATATTTTTGGATTTATTACACATTTTGTACAACAATTCTTTTAAAATAGTTTTTTTGAAACGACTTAAATATTTAAAAATTGTAAATAAACCTAAGAAGAGCTTATAGCAAAAGAAAACTGGTTCAACAGGAACATGACGTCTGTCACTACAAAATTCAAAATACATCAAAAACCTAAATACGAGAAAATGGACAGCTGATGGAATGATTACCCGAGCAGCTTCGAGACGCGCACGCCCATCACCCCCGGACTCGTCGCTGAGTTCCGCCTCGCCGCCGCCGGACCCCGGATCACCTGTGTCACCGGCAGCAGCAGTCGCGTCGAGCTCCAGCGACGAATATTTCTCCCCGCCGACGTCGCCAACACCTGTACGTCGACCGGGGCGAGGCCGGCCACCGTCAAGCTTCGGACCTAGGGGCCAACCGGCCCCGAGCCGGGTCCCCGCTGCCGGTGGTTGTGTGCAGCGCATGAGATGGACTTATTCCATTAATGAGAACGTCATGCGCGCATACTATGGGTCTACAGAGGGGGGAACTAACCTCACTGCGTACCGTGTTAGGATGCTGTCTATGTTTCAGGAACTTGAACCGACTGTCAACGTTTCGGCCCAACGGTTGTCGGATCAGGTGCGGGTCATCCAACGCAATCACATGTTGGACGACGCTGCACTTGATAGGCTGCGCTCAGAGGTACCGAGCAACCACATCGACTTGACTCCGGCGCAAATCGCGGTGCAAGCGTCAACTATTGACGCAATACCACCGCGGTCCAATCTTGGTGCTGTAGAGGAGGATGATAGGGTTGCAACGGTAAGTAGCCAGTGCAACGAACGTTTGAGGAGCGTTCTGGAAGATGCGCTTCACGAGTATCGATCCACTCCTGCCCAACTTAGGCCCCGATTACCACGGTTACCCATGCATAAAAAAAAATAGGGCGCTGGTGTGTGCCTTGGACTCGCAACTCAAAAATATTTTTGAGCGTAGTGAGAACCTCGTTGATACGCACTCGATCTTGTATTGTGGGGCTGTAGCGGCTTGTCGTTTAGCTAACGTCAAATTTCCAAATTTTGACGTAGCTACTCGACCAAAACCAGCCGTACCAGCTTGGCAACGCAGGATCGAGGGCCGTATCGACGGGGCCAGGGTACTCATCGGCAAACTATACTGCTTCAGGGAGGGCAATACACGCCCACGTGTGATGCGCTTTGTGAGGCGGGCATTTTTGGGGACTGGAATCAGCCCTCAAGAATACATGTCCCGAGTCACAGAGCGCATCGACTTCCTGAAGCAGAAAGTTTATGCATGGGCGAACCGTATTCGGCGGTATAAGAAGCGTGTTGATCGGTACTCACAGAATCGCATGTTCCAGAGTGATGAGAGGTGGGTATATAGAGCTTGGGAGCGACCCGAACAAAGTGTGACGGACGTGTGCCGCCCGGATGATGCTACCACGAGTTCATTCTGGCGCAGTATCTGGTCGGTGCCCGTCTGTCATACGGAGGCTGACTGGATGCGAGATGTTGAGCGAGTGTGTGAATCTATCCCACAAATGGAAGAAATAACAATAACACCGTTAGATGTTGCCAGGGCAGTTCGTCCGTTACCGAACTGGAAATCTCCGGGACCGGACGGACTGCACAATTTCTGGCTCAAATGGCTAAGTAGTTCACACACTCGCCTGGAATCTCAATTCCAGTCATGCTTAGAGTCTGGGTCGCTACCAGAGTTTCTTACAACGGGTGTTACCCACCTGCTCCATAAGTCAGGTAGTCCTGCGGAACCCAAGAATTATAGACCGATCACGTGTTTGTCGACGGTCTATAAACTTCTTACATCCATTTTGAGAGAGAAAATTAACAAACACATCGATAGTAATTCTATTATGTCGGCCTCTCAGAATGGATGTAGGAACGGGTCCCGTGGAACTAAGGAGCTACTCCTCATCGACATGGCCATTAGCCAACAGGTTCGTCGATCCCGCAAGGATCTGTCGACATGTTGGATAGATTACAAGAAGGCCTACGACTCTGTGCCACATACATGGCTCATGAGGGTGCTGGAGTTGTACAAGATTGATGCAACTCTACGCACCTTTCTTGAGTCGTGTATGGGGCAATGGAAGACGGTCCTTCGATATCCAGGATGTCGACAGATTCAGGGGAACGATGAGCCTGTATGGATAAAACGGGGAATATTTCAGGGCGACAGTCTGAGTCCACTTTGGTTCTGTCTAGCCCTGAATCCTCTAAGCACATTGCTGGAGGATTCAGGCCTAGGCTACCGGTTGAGGAGAGGTGGTCAGGTCATATCTCACCTTCTTTACATGGATGATCTAAAACTCTTTGCCCCTAACAAATTGCAACTGATGAAGCTACTGAAAGTAACTGAAACTTTCAGTAGCGCCATCAGGATGGAATTTGGTGTGGACAAATGTGCAGTCATGTATGTAAAGCGAGGAGAGATTATGGAATCCGAGGGAATCCAACTCTCGGATTCCATACACCTCAGATCTCTCTCCTCATCCGAAAGCTATAAGTATTTGGGTATGTCGGAAGCGTTAGGCATTAACGTAGCTGACATGAAGCAGTCGTTGAGGGAGCGCTTCTTCGGTCGCCTGAAAAAGGTATTAAACAGCCTGCTTTCAGGCGGAAACAAGGTGCGTGCCTTCAACGGTTGGGTCATGCCGGTTTTAATGTACTCTTTCGGCATACTCAAATGGACTCAGACCGAACTGGACGCCCTAGATAGGAGAGTCCGTACATTGCTGACCGCAAACCGGATGCATCACCCACGATCATCGGTGATGAGACTGTACATCCCGCGGAAGTGCGGGGGTCGAGGCTTTTTAAACGCGAAGACCCTCCACAACCGCGAGGTGTGCAGCCTCAGAGAATATTTTTTGAAAGCCGAGGTGGGTATGCACCTAGATGTGGTCGCAGTGGATAAGGTACTCACCCCGCTGTCCATGGCTAAAGAGAACTGGCGCAAACCTGTAGTACTTACTACTGATGACCGCAAGGAAGTATGGCAAGGCAAGGTGCTTCACGGGCGCTTCTACCAGGCTCTTCATGGGCCCGATGTAGATTTTCTAGCGTCCGTGTCCTGGCTACGATTCGGCGACCTCTTTGGGGAAACTGAAGGTTTTGTCTGTGCGATTATGGACGAAGTTATGCTGACGAACAACTACCGGAAACATATTATGAAGGACGGGACGGTGGACGTGTGTCGGGCATGCCACCGTCCGGGTGAGTCCATCAGACATATTATTTCTGGTTGTTCTCGTCTGGCTAACGGCGAGTACTTACACAGGCATAACCAAGTAGCCAGGATTATTCACCAGCAACTTGCCTTGAAATATGAACTTGTGGATTCTGAGGTACCGTACTACAAGTATGTGCCCGACCCAGTTCTCGAGAAAGACCATGTCACGCTGTACTGGGATCGGCCTATCATTACTGACAGGACTATTGTCGCCAATAAGCCTGACATAGTGGTGATAGACCGATCAGCGCGCCGCGTAATGATAGTCGATGTTACCATCCCGCATGATGAGAACCTCGTGAAGGCTGAGAAAGAGAAACTAATAAAATATCTCGACTTGGCACACGAGGTTGTCAGCATGTGGAATGTGAACTCGGCTATCATTGTGCCGATTGTCGTAACGGCCAATGGCCTTATGGCTAAAAGCTTCGACGAACATCTGTCGAAGCTCTCACTTGGCAGTTGGATCAAGAGCCAGATTCAGAAGGCAGTACTCCTTGACACGGCCCGCACTGTGAGGAGGTTCCTGTCTCTGTAACCCTAACCACCGGTAGCTTGGACCCTGTTCCCGATACCGGTTGGCTACTATTTTTATATTTTTAAATGTTTTTTTATATCTTTTTGTAAAAATATTTAAAAATGTAAATGTATGTTAAGTTAATTAATAAACGGAATAATAATAATAATCATTTTAACTCTTTGTTTGCTACAAACGAAAAGAACTTTTACAGAAAATTACAGAAGCCACAAACTCACACCGACACACCGACAACCGAAAGCAACATAGAACTACCAACAACGGAGCAACTAGAAACTTTTTGGGCTGGCATATGGGAAGAACAAGTGCATCATAAGGAAACATCTGAATGGATTCAAGACGAAGAAGGTAAATGGAGTTCACTTGAAGAAATGGAATTCATTGAGTTATCTGAGTCTGATATAAGTTGTGTTACAGAGAGACTACACAATTGGAAATCCCCTGGTATTGACAAAATACACAATTATTGGTATAAAAAACTGGAGTCATTGCACGGCATTTTAGCTAAAAACCTAACTGAAATTATTTTAGGAAAACAAAACATTCCAGAATTCATTGCTACAGGAATAACTTACATGTTGCCAAAAACCCAATACTCACCACAGCCATCCCAATACAGACCGATTACATGCCTACCCACAATATACAAGATCTTAACGTCAGCAATTACTACAAAAATCAATAAACACATAGAATATCACAACATAATAGCAGAGGAACAAAAAGGATGCAGGCGAGGACACATGGGATGTAAGGAGCAACTAGTCATAGATTCGATCATACACAAACACGCGTCCACAAAAAATAGAAATTTACACTGCACCTATATAGATTACAAAAAAGCGTTTGATAGCATTCCACACTCTTGGCTTATTAAAATATTACATATATATAAAATAAACCCAAAAATAATAGAATTCTTGCAAAATATTATGACCCGATGGAAAACCACGCTTCAATTAAATTATCGCGAAAACGCTGTCACAACTCGCCAGATTGCTATAAAAAAAGGTATTTATCAGGGAGACTCCCTGAGCCCTTTATGGTTCTGCCTCGCATTAAACCCCCTATCTCATCTACTACAGCGTTGTCAGGCTGGATATTGCCTTAAACAAACAACAGAAGAAACCACGATCTCTCATCTTATTTATATGGACGACATTAAATTATACGCAAAAACAGAAAAAGAGATGAAAAAGCTAATAGATATAACTACCGAATTTAGCAAAGACATAAATATGCAGTTTGGACTAGATAAATGTAAAACAGTACATATAATAAGAGGTAAAATTAAACCTGGTGACTATGCAATTAACACTAATGACACAATTACAGCTATGGAATCCACCGATTTATATAAATATTTAGGATACAGGCAGCTCAAAGGATTAGATCACACAACAATTAAACAAACATTGAACACAGAATACAAGAGGAGGGTGGTCGCAGTATGTAAAACTCAACTCTCCGGAAAACATTTGATAAAGGCATTGAACACTTACGCGATCCCAATACTAACATACTCGTTTGGAGTGATCAAATGGTCAAAAACTGACATCCAACAAATAGAGAGAACAACACGCACCACACTTACTAAACACAATAATCTACACCCTAAATCTGCAATAGAAAGGCTAACTATCAAACGGCAAAACGGAGGGAGAGGCCTTATCGATATCCATCATCTGTGGCAGAAACAAATAACTAGGTTAAAAACATTCTTTCACAGTAAATCTCACACAAGTGACATACATAAAGCTATAGTAATGAACGACAACAGCTACACCCCACTAAACCTAAGCGATCAGACAGATACTCGAAACACCAACAACGAAAACCCACAAAAACAAAAGTTAGAAGATTGGAAGAAGAAAGTGTTGCACGGACGGCATCCCCATGATCTCGAACAATCTCATATAGACACAATAGCGTCAAATAAATGGCTTAAAATTGGTTATTTACTCCCGGAAACTGAGGGCTTTATTATTGCGATACAAGATCAGGTCATAAATACTAAAAATTACAGGAAATTCATCATAAAAGACCCCACGATAACTAACGATAAATGCCGCAAATGTCACAGTCAACCAGAAACCATCCAACATATCACAGGAGCTTGCACAACACTCACACAAACAGATTATACTCACAGGCATAATCAGGTAGCAAATATCATCCATCAAAACCTAGCACTCAAACATAAGCTCATTCAAGACACAAACACACCTTATTACAAGTACGTACCACAACCATTTTTAGAAAATACCACCCACAAGCTCTTTTACGATCGCGGCATTTTAACCGACAGGACCATTCACTACAATAGACCAGATATAATCCTTCTAGATAAAGTAAATAAAGTCACACACCTCATAGATATAGCAGTTCCCAACACACATAACTTACAAAAAACAATAGGTGAGAAAATTAGTAAATATGCAGAATTGAAAGAAGAGGTGACCAGAATCTGGAGACAAGAAAAAGTGTACGTAGTACCCATAGTAGTCTCCACCACGGGTGTTATACCCAAACACCTCCACCATAGCCTCAAATTAATAGACCTCAAAGACTCAATTTACATTACACTCCAAAAAGCCGCGATTTTAAACACCTGCAGAATAGTAAGGAAGTTTATGCAAATCGAGGAAAATGAAATTTCTCCTCACAACCCACACACACACACGCTACGTTGACTTGGTTAAGGCCCGTTAGCGTAGCTTAAACTAGCCAAAGAGCTAAGAAACAGAACCTGTTTTTCCAAATAATAATCATTTATTTCAGGTCCGTGACCCATATAAAACAAAAATAAATAAAAATCCACACATACATTATTGGTCGGCTTGATTATCCCAGATTGCAAAGTTACATTATTGAATTCAATTAAAAGTAAAATTACAATAAATGTCAAATTCGAATAAATGTCAAATTAGAATAAATGTCAAGTTGGAATAAATATCAAATGGAATATTATTACATCATTAATTACAAAATAAGAAATTACAATTTAAAAAGAAATTAATACATTTAGTTTCAAATCAATTAAATTAAATTAAATAATAGCTAATAACCCTTTCACTACATGTCGGTTACAGCAGTGCCTTATATAGGGACAATCTAGTCTGCCCGCAATCATCGCCAGGACAGCGTTGGAGCTGGCTCGCACCCTGCGCACCAAGGACGCGCACCGCTTGCGCATGGTGGCGTGGAAACAGTCGGTGCGCGCTTCCGCAAACATGCCCGAGGCACTGCAGAAACGAGGCAGCCCCAAATCTGCCCTAAATGCATTATTATACTGGACGCGGAGGGTATTACAATACAATACAATACAATACAATATCCTTTATTTCAGGCAACTAGGGCCCATAAAACATAATACATATATAAGCATTACAATAGTAACTATAAACTAATAAATACTTTATACAAAAATAACTTAATAACTACTGCACACGAAGTGACGGCGTCGTGTTACGCTGCGAGGTGTCACGTAGCTGGCCGCGGAAACGCCGATACAGCACACCTTTCGGCCAAAACTCTTCCTTGAGGAAGGTCACCAAATGGTGAGTCGGAACGCGCACCACAAACGACTTGAAATTGGTGTTATGGCGTGCCTCCAGCTTCTCCACCCTCAAGGTCCAGTTGGTCTTCACCCGTATGTACTCTACGATGTCCTCAGCCTTCGTAGAGTGGTGCAATCGGGACACATACAGCTGCGTCGTCGGTACTGCAGGACGTAGCAGCATGTTACATCCTGCCGGCGCTGTCCCACACTGGTTGCGATACGTAGGCTTCCTCTTCTTTCTCTCCACCCTGATGAAGCCGTCCCCACCGCTTGTGTTCTTCGGTGGAACCTGTTGTTCGCAGACCTTCACAACGCCCTTAGTCACGCTCGTTACTGAGCGACTCTGCTTTCCCCCTTTCTGTTGTTCTGCTTGTCGTTTTGTTTGCGACACAGCAGGTTTCGTCTTGGCGACAACTGTAGAATAGGCACATTTGGGGGTCGATGTACCTAATACACCCGTCGCTTCCCCGGCGGTATTGTAGCTAGCTTTTGTGTAGCGAGCCCATAGACTGCACGTGTATAAAGAGGTGCAGTACGCCTTGAAAAGGGTGATTTTAACTGGATTAGAACAACATGCAAACCTGCGAGCGAGCATGTTTGCTCTTTTCGACAACGCCCTCCGCTCCCGTTCGATGTCCGCATGGTCCCCGAGATCAGACGTGACCAAATACCCCAGGTACTTAAACTGATCCACTCTATCCAGAGGTACACCATTCAGAAAAAGCGGAGATACCGTTTCTGGGCAGTTAGCACCACTGGCCGCAAAGACCATGCATTGACTTTTTGATACACTTTATATTTTATTTCTATACATTTTATATTTTAGACCATGCTCACCCGCGTAATCCTCACAGATTTGTACCAACCTCCTCAGACCACAAACCGACGCGCTCAGCAGGACCATGTCGTCAGCATAGCTTAAATTGTTGACACATACACCGTCAACATGACATCCAACATGCTCACTACAGAGCGCGACAATGAGTGCATCCATGTAGAGGTTAAAAAGGGTGGGCGAAGTCAAGCCGCCCTGCCTCACACCGCACTCCAGCCGATACATGGCCTCCACCCACCTGACACTGTTGACCTGATGCGTATACCAATACCTAAATATACCCACAAGTTCATGAGGCAGGTTAATGCTCGCGAGCTTATCCCACAGGATATCATACGCAACCAGGTCGAAAGCCTTGGATAAGTCGAGGAAACACGCGTATACCGGGGTCCTACGGTCCGTATAGTATCTAAAGGCGCGCGTTTTTTTTTTTTTTGGGATGGCATCTCGCAGTTCAACCTAGGAGGTTGTCGTCTGCTTAACCGGACCATCATGTGGGTGCCTTAAGAGTAAGGCCTCCAGCCAGGGCATAAAAACTTACAAACTAAGCGACTACACGCTAAGGGCACCCCCTGTGGTGTGGGCCTCGGCTTAGGGCGTCGCTGGGGGAGGACTGCATGGGGACAGGCTGGATCTGAATGATATCATTATTTAGGGGCTGATTTAAAACTACTGGCACAGCATCCCGGGCTGGCTCGAGCGAGGGTCGGGGAGGGCATGGACCGGGACGTCGCGACGGACCTCGACGGCGAGGTTGGAAAGGCGGCGGTATGTGTCTGAACTTTTTAAGAGTGCTAGTCTCTCTGCTACTCTCCTGGAGGAGGGTGATAGCATCATCGGGAGTGACGAGGGTATGCCGAGGACGGCGTACTGTACTAATGCGCGAGGGTTCGTAACGGGCGGCCGCTGCGATCAGGGGATTACGGTGTTTAATGGCGTTATCGAAGAAACGCTTCGAAAGACGTGAAGCACGGTGGGCATTCAAAGGTCTACGTGTATACGGTCATTATGGACATAAAAAGGGGCTCCCGTGACTCTACGTAAAAACCGGTTCTGCAAGGTTTGCATCCTATGGATGTACTTAGGCTTGGTGTGAGCGTACACGACGCAAGCGTACGTCATAATGGGGCGGATCACCGCGGTATAAAGGCGCAACTTGCACTTGAGTGACAACTTGCTTTTTGCCGAAATCATGAAATGAAGCCTACCCATAGCAAAGGCAGCTCGGTCGCGAGCTGCTTTGATGTGCGCCGCGAAAGACAGGTGGTTGTCAAGTAAGACTCCTAAGTACTTGGCTTGCTTCTCCCAAGGGATAGGCTTACCGTACATAGTGATCGGGCTGAGCGCGAGTGGCTTATTTTTACGCGGTTTAAAGAAAAGAACTGCCTGACTCTTGTCGGGGTTCACCTCGATTCTCCATTTCTGGAACCAAGCGCCTAGGACGTTGGCTGAGGTTTGGAGGGTGCTGTAAATAGCGTCATGACTATAGCTAGTGTAATAGATGGCCGTGTAGTCCGCGAACAGGGCTAGCTGTGCCTTCTTGCTCTTGGGGATGTCACTGGTGAACAGAGTAAAGATAAGGGGAGAGAGCGGGGAGCCCTGAGGGACTCCGGCTCTAATGGGGTGGGGGGAAGACAGTGCCTTCCCGATGCGATAGCGGAAGGTGCGATCCGACAAAAAGTCTCGTAAGATGAGCACGAGACGGTCTGGCACTCCCAGTTTGTACAGCTTATATAATAAGCCGTTGTGCCAGACTTTGTCGAAAGCCTTTGCTATGTCGAAGAACAACACACCCGTCATCGCTCCACGCTGGAAGCCAGCGGTCAAGTGTTCTACGATGCGGTGGGCCTGTTGAATGCAAGAGTGTCCGGTCCTGAAGCCGAACTGCTCGTTGGGGATGAGACTCTTAGCCTCGGCGAAATCTTTGAGTCGCTTATAAATAAGTCGCTCGTAGATTTTACCGAGTGCATTCAGGAGACTGATAGGTCTGTAGCTCGAGGGCTCAGACTTGGGTTTGCCTGGCTTGGCGAAACCGATGACAGTGGCCTCTTTCCATATTTCGGGAAACGCGTTGTTGCTCAGGGCTCCATTGAAGATGGCCGCTGACACGACGAGCTGAGCGGGTAGGAGATTAAACAGCCTTGGTGATTCCGTCGGAGCCGGGTGCTTTCCGCGGTTGAAGCTTGTTAATGATGTCTTGCGCTTCGTCAGCTGTGACCGGAGGCAGAGGATCATCAGGGTCTTCTTCGGGGGGCAGGGCGGTTCTACATTTGTTGTTCCTGCAACGAGGCTCAAAAAAGTAGGGGGTACGTTCAGATGCCAATGTATACGTTTTTACAATAAGCTTCCGAGCCATATTCAAGCACTAAACTTAAATAAATTCAAATCGTTTATAAAAAGGCAGCTATGCTTGAAAGCCTACTATCGTGTAAATTACTATCTCGAAGATAAAAAGGCTTGGGATTAAACTGCTCCAATGAAATTTGCTTTGTGAATGTCGAAATTTCGGACTTCGCTTGTTTATTGTTGATTCCTTTGTTTATTGTTAATTCCTTTATTTTATTTTATACACTGTGATATTTTTTATTTTATTTTTACCTTATTTTTTTATTATTTTAGGTGACATTTACCGATTTGACATGAATACTTATCTCAGTATTTGATTATTTTTTTTACTTTACTTTTTATTATTTTGATGTGACATTTACTGATTTTACATTTATTGATTTGACATAAATGTTTACTTTTTTTATTATTATTGTGACATTTATTGACATTCGTGATTTTTCAAAATTCATTTCGTTAATTATTATTAATTACATTTGATTATTGTGAATGTGAGGACCATGTAGGTCACATTTTATTTTTTCGTAATTTATTGATCTTCTCCCACCACTATCTGGCAGTTTGAGTACTTTAAGCGACCTACCCAAATGTCCTTTCTTTGGTATTGTTCGTCGTTTCGTTGAGCTCCTTGAGTTATAAGTCGAGCTACACGATAACTGACAAATGCTTGCACTGACTGGACAGGTCCACTCAAATCTGTGTGGTTCTTTCTTCAAAAGACCATTTCAGACACGTATCTGCATAGTCCTCATGTGAGTTTGCCAAGATTTTGTCTGGACCTTAAAAGAGACTGTGACCTCTGAGTTTGTTTCGGCTGTTTCTTCTCAGAGTAGTCAGGTACGAAACACCGGCCCCATCTAGTTTAAAAAAAATGACGTGTAAAAGTGTTTGTAAAAACCTACTTGCAAAATAAACATCATTTATCATTTACATTCGACGAATGCGTTCACCTCATCGAGATGTCGCTTGTCTACTGGTTGAGAGCTGGGGAAGCACTGGGACTCCAGGCTGTCGGCTAGGCATTCGGCCTTCTCAGAGTCGTCGAATGCGACGCTTTTATCGGGTCGGGAAGGCGCGGTTAGGCGCGCGCGCCCTCGTCACGTATATTTATTTCGTCAAGCTAAACGCTACGTCGCGCGCGCGAGCACATTGGCGCCCCCGTGCGGAATTCATTCTACAACAGGCATTGTGTTGCGATTGGTTGAAATTGTTTTATTTTTATTGGCTATTTTTTTTTTAAGTTTGTAATTAAAATTAATGTACATGTTTTTATTGGTTAAGTCAAATATTGTAGATTCATCAAGAAGTATTTCTTTAGGGTGCGCCAAAGTTCACCTAAATGTTCAACTCCGATAATTGGAAATCCGAAAATGTTCTTCCTAACATTTTTCATCCTAACAATCGCAATTCCTAACTACTCTGTCTCTAATGTTCATAATTCCGTAGCATTCAACTTCATAATGTCAGTAGCAATAAACATCTATTATACTTTTATTTGTTTTCCTATATTTTCTCAACATAACCATCTTTTACACTATTATTCAAAGTCATATCTTTTTTGTTTAGATTTCTTTTTATTCATAATAATCAGTATTATATACATTAATTTTGCGTAACTTTTACTTTTTTATTTATTGCGGTGTGTACCTGGAAAGGTATCCATAGGTTAGGTTAGGTTAGAACTGTGACCAACTACGACGACCTCGAAATTGGTCACAAATTTTTTCTAAGTATTTTTGTCATAGTGCCCCCAAGACGACACTCTGACCTAATCCCCACCCAAATTGAAACTATAAATATCATCTTCTACCCACATATATTTTTATTACACTTGGTAAATGTTCTATCTGAGTATCAGTGAAAATATGGTAATTTTGTTTAGGGATAAAAGAGTTATGATAAAAAACAGTAGGAGTTAAAATTATTTACATTAATGATATTATTAATTACAATTTTCGGAAACATGAGTGTTATGAACATCGCCGGTAGCACTACAAATAGTATGAATGAAAACAGTGATTCAAAATTAGAATCCTGAGCGTTAACGAGGGAATCAAAAGAGCACGAGGTGAAAAATCTTTGCACTCGAGTGCAACGCGTAACTTTTCATTCCACCTCAGCGAGGAAATGACTAAATGCAAAAAAAAAAAACGTTTACAATCACAAGATAGGTACACTTTTATTTCAGTTTAGGTATTAATTACTACATTATGACAGGTAAGTATTACAGAATAATCTTTAAATTATAACAAAATAATATTACGGTAAATTAACAATGACGTGAAAAAATGCCGCAAAAAGAACCGCGTACAAAGCAAATTGAAAAAAGAACACCAAGAAGGTTCCGAGTCTGAGTTTTTAACAAATAAAAAAAAAGTTGTATGATATATTCGGCACCATAGAGGTAGCAGTAAATAGGTTTAATGTTTTTTTTAATTCACAAACTTAGTGCACACGATGTTCTAAATTCAATTTACTTTATCCTCTAGAGAATAAAAACGGCTTTTCCACTCAGATATTGAAGATTAAAAATACTCTTTCCGAGATGGTGGGATGAAAAGAAGTTTTCACTTCAAAAAGTCGTTTCCCAGCAAACATTTTTACATAATTACATTTAATTTTGATGTATAGAATGCTAGGTTAAAGGCTTCGTGAAAGGTCTGTTTTCACCTTGTATGTACCAAATTTCAGCTTGTTACTAGTGCTTTCACACCTTCAGCTATTTTTGGTCTAATTCTGGGCTATATGGTCTGATTAGTTGGCAGATCATAAGGCGTCCTGTAGTCCGTTTGGTTGGCACATCATAGAGCGACCTGTGACCACAGTTAGGTCAGGGAAGTTGGTGAGCTTGGTATCGTGGAAGGCGGACTAGTTCCCAGAATCCCTGGTGCAAGTGTGGAAAGGGAACACCGAAGTGGTTTTTAGTCAGTTAAGAATCTGACAGACCCCTCCAGCCATGAGGATTTTCCACCTGGAGCAAAAAAAAGGTAAGTTGGTGGGTCCAAACTCTGATGATGAATGAATGGTGTTGTTATTCCATAATCGACCTCCACAACTCCGCGGGATATACAGTCCCATAACCGAAGAACGCGGGTGACTCATTCGACATGCCGTCAACAATGTCCCTTCCTATCCAGGGCGTCTAGTTCGGTTTGAGTCCATTTGAATAGGTACGCCGAAAGAGTACCTACATCAAAACCGGCATGACCAAACAATTGAAGGCACGCACCTTATTTCCGCCTGATAAATAGTACATTGTAACCCTAGGGGTGAAAGTAACTTATTTAGACCCGAGACGGGGTTTGGCGCCCGAATGAAGTGAGGGCGCCAATAGTTCGAGGGACTAAAAAAGTCTTTAACCCGAGGTAAACACTGTGCTTTTCATTACGAATAGAAGGAAAGTAAAAATAAAAACATGAATTAGCTAAAGAAAAAATTTGTACATTTTATTTCGGATTGCCGCTTTCCCCTATAACCTATTTGGTTTTTTTTTCTGTGGCCAGCCAGCTATTCAGCCATTATTTTTCATTTTCATCATTGAAAAAATTTTCAATATTTTGCCCAACTCTATGTTATTTTAAAGAAATTGTTGAAACTAAAATTATAATAAAGTTATTAAAAAATATATATTCTTTAATCAATACCTAACTTTAAGTTATTTCAATTTTACATCGTGGCTGCATAGAAAGTTGGAACATGGTTCAACAAAAATGTGAAAATAGAACTAGTTTTTTTTTATAATCTGACATCTGTCAGTTGAAAGCGATTCTCCATACGGATGAAAAGTATTACTTTCATCCCGCTCATCAGGCAACTTCAGACCTACTTTCAAAGTATGAGTAATGAAAAGACTATTAAATACTTCTCTCAGGCGGCCAAATTAGCGCTCCTTCAACGATTGCTTCATGTCAGCAACATTGATGCCCAGCGCTTCCGACATACCCAAATTCTGTAGCCTTGAATGGTGTGTTGTGTTGGTTTGCGTTCAGCTTAATGAATAAGGGTTTGATAAAAATAAAATTACCGTTTTAATTTTTTGTAAACAATTGTTTATTATTAACATTTTATTTCTCGTTTGCATCCACTGCAATAATTACACTTCGTCACAAACACTCGCTGGCAAATTTATCACCGCAATAGCAATACAATATGACTTTTATTCTGTTAAATAGGATCGTTTTATGGAATTATCGGTTACAGCGCCTTCACTTGGAAGATTTCTTTCATTTTTCTTTTGAAACATAAACCTATGTGAATATACCAAAAGGTAATAATATTATACTAAGGTAGATAACAGATAATTGTACTTGTCCGTGAGGACGAAATATAGAACAATTAAGACAATCACTGGTTCACATGCAAAATAAACAATAATAAGAAAATAGCGAAATTAAACATAAGATTTATAGATAAAGGCTACTTAGCTAAGAAATGGAATGATTTGAAATTTTATCTTTCAGTATACTCACAGGCACTAATACATTCATGATTTAATAAAAATGTGTCCAAAATATCAATACGTCAATCTACATCAGTCAATTGTAAACCTAAACTCAAAAAATAATTAAACAATGATTTTGTTAATAAAAATTAAAGAAATTCACAATAATTATAATGATACGGTTGTAATAAATAAATTAAAAATACTGTCATTTTATTGTTCGGAATGGAAATCACAATTTTGACATATCATTAAGAAATTCTCAAAAAGAAAAATGAAAGTTTCACTGTGATCAATTAAGTACAAAAATTATGATTATAGTTTTAGTACATTTGGATGTTCATTATTTCCTCATAATTTAAACTTATTTGTCATCTTAAAAAATTAAATACACGAGAATTATTATTGATCATCAGTCTATTCATATTTTTACAATTTGTCGAGTTTAACATACCCCTTTAATCTAAGTTCGAGTACAAAAGGCAACTAAGAGGTGATATTACCTATCACTTACCGCATAATATCTACACGGACTTTATAAAATGTAATTTAACATAAATTATTTAAAATTTGTCGATTTTAACATACCCCTTTTAATCTAAGTTCGAGTACAAAAGGCAACATAAGAGATGATATTACCTATCACTTACCGCATATCTACACGGACTTTATAAAAAAGTAATTTAACATAAATTATTTCATAAAGACGATTCGTAGTCGGCGCTCCACACAGCGCACTCGCGCGTTGTGTGGCGAGTCAAGTTGCGAATCTATAAACACAACATCTCTCGAGAACTGTACCTATTCAAATAAATAAGTTAAAACAAGCAGAGCCATCGTGTCCTATGTTGCCTAATGACCCGTTTAAATAGTCTCGGTACTCTTAGAAGTAATGGAGAATATACTTACAACACTAAAACTAATGCTTTTATAGACAATGACTTAGGTTTCGACAATTTGTTTCTATAAGTACTGAAGTTAATTTTAACCTATGGACTAATTACGTGCGTGAACATTTGTGGCGCGGGCGCGACTTGTACGAGCTGCCTGCGCGAGCGCACGCAGGTTGTAGAAATGGCGCTCACAGTCTCAGGAACGTTAAATTATCGTGCTAACTGATCTACATCCCGAGTACGGAAATTAAGAGAAAAAGAAAAAAAATCTACGTCGATTTTCAAGAAAACCTGAACAAGATTTTTCGTGGGCAGTAATTCACTATTTTAATCATAGGAACAAATGACAACAATTAGTCAATCACAAAATATAAATCAATGTAAAACTGATGAACGCATCATTCGCGTTGATTTTTTTTTATTAATTAGTCTAATCTTATTTTACGCACGGTTTGGCTTCTATACTGGTGCGAGTCTAATGGGATAGTGTTAGTGGTGTCTTGTGCTCACGAGGCGACACTGCACTGCCGCACTGCCACTAACTGACGCGAGTGCAGTGTCGCGCCGTGATGCGGCGTCGCGCAGCGGACCGAGCCGCGGGACGCTGCACACGTTACCTATACTTGCGGCTACTACATTTTGTAAACAATGTAAACTGATCTAAAAGGAGTCCAAATATCATAGAGGTTAGCGACACTTAGAAAAAAGTTTATACAAAAAAAATATTTTTGGAAAATTTAAATTTGGAAGGTTTACATTGTTGACAAAGTGTGTATCGCCGCAAGCGTACAGAGATCGCGACGTGGACGAGTCCACCGGCCCCTCGGCTCGCGCGGTCCTCGCGGCGCATGGCGGCGCCACTGTCGCCACGACGCTCGCCGATCAGGGGCGGAAAAAACGCGATCCGTCCCGCCAATACTATTTACAGGGGCGTGTACAGATCGCTCTCTTAAATAAATACTTCGGAACGCTTATATCTAGCCGTTTATACAGGGTCACTTTACACTTTACGCTATATTTACACGCGGCGCACAGCCTGTTTCGCACGAGCGTCCGTTGTGAATAAATAAGTTAGTGTTGTCCATTGACGGTTTAGTATCACTACACTTGTGTCGCGTACGTCGGCGGCAAGCAATGGTCGTCTAACACGTACACCCCTCCGCCTTCTAGCGCTCGCTTTACTAGCGACGTATCGCTGCAACAATAGAAAATGTCATGTTAGTTATTGTTGAAGGGAAGAACGAAGGTGTTATGTACGAGGATTTAGAAGTTCATTAGATATGAGTCAGAGTGATTATGAACTACATAGGTATGTATGAGAATTATCACTGAGAAGCACCAGTAAGTGGTGGCTTATATCAAAACTTTTGGTTATTGTTATTGTACTCGAGTGAAATAGTCATAAATACTGACCTATTAGCGCAGTAGGCGGAGTCCGCGGAGAGCCGCGACAGTCTGGGGTCGAGCGCGGCCAGCAGGCGCGCGCTCTCTGTGTTGAGCGTCTTGCGCTTGCACTCCTCGGCCGCCGCGTTGTGCGCGTTCTGGCATTCGGCCACGGGCGCCTCGCACTTGCCCCACGTGTTGCGGATCACGTGGCCGCCCGCGTTGGCCGCGTTCTGTGCGCGCGCCTCCGCGTCGGCGGCGTGCGCCGCGCGCGCCCGGCGCCGCCGCACGCACACGATGCCCAGCACGGCCGCCAGCGCCACCAGCGGCACCACGCCCGTCACACTGGCGATCCACGCCACCTGCTGCCCCGACAGCGCCTCCGACCCCATCTCATCCCCCACCCGCCTCAGGTGCCCCCCCGCCTGCTTCGACACCGCCAGCTCCGCCAGAGACACCGTGCACGATTTCCCCGACCACCCCGGTAGACACGAGCAGTGGTACCCGTCCACCCGGTCTCGACACGACCCACCGTTCCGGCAGGGCGCGGACGAACACTCGTCGATGTCGATACTGCAGTCTTTACCCGCGAACCCGGGCCGGCACCGGCACTCATAGTCGTTGTCGAGGATCAAACATTCTCCGCCGTTCGCGCAAGGTTTAGCGAGGCATAGGTCCACTCTGGTCTCGCATCTCGAGCCCACGAAGCCGGGCGCGCACTGGCAGCGCTGACCGTTGACGAGGTCGACGCAGGTGCCGCCGTGCTCGCACTGTATGCCGGCGCAGTCGTCGATGTCAATTTCGCAGCGGTTCCCTCGGAATCCAGGTCGGCAGGTGCATTTGAAGCCGTCGCCGGCGCGCGTGCAGGTGGCGGCGTTACGGCAGGGGCTGGCGGCGCACGGGTCGGCCTCGAGCGCACAGTCGGTACCGGCGTAGCCCACAGGACACACGCACACGTAGCCGGCGCCGCGCGGCTCGCACACGCCGCCGTGCCGGCAGGGCTGGTCGCGGCACGTCAAGCGCCGCGTCTCGCAGCGCGCGCCCTCGTAGCCCTGCGGACAGGCGCACGCCAGCTCGCCGCCCTCGTCCGGCACGCAAGCGCCGCCGTTAAGGCACGGCCGCACGGCGCACGAGTGCAGCGACTTCTCGCAGTCCGGCCCGGTGTACTCGGGCGGGCACATGCAGGTGTAGCTGCCCTGGCCGGTGTTGTGGCAGGTGCCGCCGTTGCGACAGGGCCTGTGGTTGGTGCAGTAGTTAAGGTCCTGGTTGCAGAACAGGCCGCCCCAGCCCTCCTCGCAGATGCAGTCCCAGGGCCGCGAGCACGTGCCGTGCACGCAGCCCGGGTGCCGCTCGCACTGGTCGCACAGCTCGCCCACCCAGCCCGAATGACAACTGGAATTAAACGACAACATTCGTTAGTACACAATGGGACGTGATAACAAGCGACAAAAGCATGTCTTTCTTCTGTAAGGGAACAATGAGGAGGATGAATGATGTAGACACGGAGGGAGGTAACGTGAAGCGTTTAGCACAAAGGTGTGAAGTGGATACTCACATGCATTCGTCGGGCTTGAGGCAGTGGCCGTGCTCCGCGTCGCAGCCGGGCAAGCACCGCGCTGGAACAAAAAGAATACATTCGTTAGCGTCACAAAGACAAAGCGCACAATGGAGCGAGCGCACTAATGGATTTCTTTAATTGTAGAGGAAGCAGGAGCGTTTAATCATCGGGATGATATTCGATTCCCGCGCGGTATCGCGCATTAACGTTGGAATCTCGTGCAGTTCGCAGTAAAGGACACGCGACTGCAACAAAGAGAGAGGTTCGAGCGTCCCGGCCGGGGGCGAGGTCGCGCGCACACACTATTTATCTTCACTCGCACCAACTCGTTACTACAAAGAAATCCTCTTTGAACTTTATAACCTGCTTTAAATTAAAATTATCACTTTAATTTCGCGAGGAAGAGCACTTTGCTCTTATGGGTCGCGTCTTCTGGGATTTCTAATTATATTTAGAGCCAACTATACCAGAAAGTTCTACAATGTAATGTGTGTCTGTTTGTGCGCATCGTTAACTTTGTATTTATGTATCGAACTTTACCCTGTTTCCACCTCGCGACGAGTATTTCAAGTATTCGTTTATTAGAAGCAGTCGAAGTTCATTGCGGAGTAGAAATGTTACAAAGTAGTTTTGTCAAAAGCTAAGCAGTAATGTATGGTAGATGTTAAGAAAAATAGTTTTGAAATAAGAAGTGCGGTGCGAGTCGTATCGGTCGGGTGCGCATGGGCAAGTTATCGGAGCGAATACAAAGGGGGGCAGATAGCGCGGGGAGCCTAACCGTCGCTCGACCGTTACTATTCCCCTAACTCGCTAGAAAAATACTAGACGCCATCTTGATCATAACTTTCATTCCCTATCCAAATGCAAATGTAAACTGGCTTATTCCGGTTCTAAATTGGACGAGGAAGCAATTTCAGCGAAGCTCCGATTATACCGCGGAGTCGGGGAGATATTTTGTGAGCTTAAGAGACGCCGGGAGCTGCAGCATAAAAGAGATTAGCTTTCCCGCCGCACTCCCTAGACTCTATTATAGGTTTAAACACAGCCGAGCGAGCATAAAGCCCCCAAACTTGCTCACAGTGCGCGCAAATCGGCTTAAGCTTCACTCCGGCGAATTGGTTGGCTCACTCACGCGGTAACTTCTATTATCATGGCTGCTATGTATTTTTACTGTTGAGAAAATTGAAAATATAATCCGCTTTCACGTAAGTTCCACACTTTCGCAAATAAAATTAAATGTTATTTAAAACAATTGCTTCTCATGACCTCCGGTGGGCCATTACAATGAATTATTAATAAAACTTTATGAGGAACATGAGAGACGAAGAAAAAGTAAGTGAGGCGCCGCTCTCAGCCGCGCCAGGCAGGCAGATCAAAGCGCTCGAGTGCCGATGTGTGTGTACCGTGCTGCCACTCCAGCCCACTCGAACTTATCTTGACCCTCGAACTGAGGTAAAACGGTAGTAAAAATTACACTCCAAAACCAATTTAGGTCGTAAGTGGGCACGAAGACGCCGCGGGGAGGATGTTATGGTACTCCTGCATACCTATTAATTATTATCAATGGACATGACCTGTATCGATCAGTAATGAAAGGCTAGCGTGCGCCGCACTGCGACCAAGGTCTCCGCGGATCCGAGGACAGGTAGCACGACAAAAACGACGTCCCTGACACTTCCCGCATGTGTTCAGCAAATATTTAACTTATCCTACATCTGCTCTATCCCAAACGGAGATTAGGTGTGCGTGGGATTCGCGATACAACACAGAAGGTAATATTCGTGAGAACTTTACTCTCGTTAACAATTAGGCGAAATGAACCGGCCATAAAGGTTCCTCTCGCGATGTTTACCCTATCATTAAGCGGGAGAGCTGGTCGGAGGATAATGCCGCCGGGACATGCAAATAAGTTTTCGGGATTGTTAAGCTTTCCCAGAAGGCGAGATACCGTTCGGCAGATGTGAGCCAGCTTTCGTGACACGGTCAAGTACAGAGTTTATTTCGATTGGTGTTCAGTTCTCGTTTAAAGGTGTTTTTGACCCGGTTCGTGGCATCTGTGTAGCGGCCCGCGAGCGGGGCTGTGTGCGTGCGCGAACCTACTGCGTTGTTTTCATTACATTATGGCCGCTTCTCTCGCTTTTACATTTTCGTAATCGCCGATACAAACTCCGCTGATAGGGTTGCCGAGACTTTTATTGCAATGCATTTGTATAACGTACGACCGTTAACGTTCGCGATATAGTTCCTTTCACACGTTCGATTTAAAGAAATATTTTATTCATTTTTTGTTGGTATACTTATTTGAGATGTTTTAGATATCGATCGTGTTGAGAAGTCGTTTGTTTACTTTTGTCCAGAAAATTGTGATTTCGTGGTTATGGAGTGTTGTGGAGGCTGTGTCGGGCGGGCACAGCCCTGGCGGGGGAGCGGGACGGCGCGCTACGGAGAGCGGTGCCTGCCGTCTCTGTCTGGCACGTTTTTTGCGGCGCCGGAGTGTGGGAACGCGGCGGCAGGTGGGGCTGCCGAGATTGCGACGCGACATCCGCCCGCCGCCCGGCCACCATGCATCTCGCCGAGACGCACAGCTTTGTTTCACAATACGAGACGCGATGTGCTTAACATACGCCAGGACGCGGGACGTCGTAATGACGTGATCTTAGTATTTTATTAGAAATGCACAAGATCGATAAGTAAAAGCGAGCGGACATTGATGATGCCAGTGAGCGGTGAGCTGTGCGTCCGCTGCTTTTGTTTACAAACGCATCATGCGCTGTGGAACGCAAACATCGTGCGCTTGGTCACACGCTACCAATAAACTATGCCGGACAACACAATATTAATATTGTCGCCTCGCCACAATCCACAACAACTGTATTGAAATGATATTTAGAAAAATAAGTTATGATGTCATTTTAATCAATTAGAAAATTATAGCGTCGTTAAGCGGCAGGCTGGTTTGACATTTACTGCCCAAGTAGCAATTACTTTGATGTAAACGTAGATAAACTTCATCTCGGTAATGAATCTTTTGATGTTCAGATTTTAGGATCAGAGTTTAATTAGATATTATGAATTGTTAGTTTTTATCATTGTGAATTAGATTTATAAAAAAAAAACAATGAATCCTAAGCTTTTGAGCGAGGTTCTTGACATCCCAATGAATGGGTAGTTAGATTTGACGTAACGAGTCTATTCTATTGTGATAATGTCAGAAACTTAGAAAAAATCAAATCAAAAAGTTAATTAGCCGCGCGGTAACGAAATTTAATGTGCCATTACCAAGAAAATTAATTAAAACACTCGAGCTTTAGGAAAATATCTCAACAATTATACACATAAAAAATATGTTATGAATTGTGTACTCGTAGAAAATTTTCAACATTAAAAATGATAATATTCAGCTGTAATTACTATGAAACTATACTTTATATCATTTTATATAGCGTCGAGACTCGATACAAAAAATAAGTGATTAAAATTATGAGCCGTTTGCTTGGAGGTCGGCCGATGGCACGGGAAGTAGATATAACCTTATAAATAATGTGAATACACTAATAATATGGCACTAATTAAAAATACGATTTACGACTTTGGAGCTATGAGATAATTAGTGCTATTACTATTCGCATCGCGGTATTAGAAATAAAAAAAAAAACTTTTGAAGGAGGTTGCTCTCAGCTGTCAAAACTGACATTAGAAAAGACCAACATTTCCCGCCTTATTGAGAATTTAATCGGTTTTAGTCTATATTTATTTTAAAGCGTTAATTGCTAAACAAATAGGACTAATTTTACGACTTTTTGTCACGCTACGCATTTAGTGTGGACAACACTAAAAATATTGTTGCAGAAGTAAAGATTTTCTACAGGTGATTTAATGATGAATAATGATATTCCCAACAGATGCTGTTCGCATTTTTCTACCAACTTGGCGATGTCTTGCACAATTTTTATTACAAAACAGGGTGTGTTATAAATTCATGTTACATCATTATAATGTTTCTATGGCGGGCACAATTATAATGTTTATGAAAGGATGTCAGGCTAAAAATTGTCGTCGCTTTAATGAGGATGACTGAATTGTGGGACGCTCTAAATAATAAACTGGGATATCGGAAATTTAGGACACCATGTATGACGGTGTACTCAATTTTATCTTTAATTCACGAAAATCAAGGCCTCTTATTTATTTTGAAGAGGTGAATCAGCCTGATTCGCGGGAAATTCAGGTTGGAACAGAATTAGGCCTACCTACTAATCTATTTCGTTTTCAACTATTTTTATCGTTGTATCTACTTCAGGGTATTTTTAGTTTATTGTTCGATAACTTTTTTTATGTTACTGAAAATGTTTACATAGGAAAGTAGATCTGGAGTCTGGCAGGTAAAGTTTGCATACAAAAGACACACACACTTAAGTTCTTCTCTTTGTCAATGAACACAATTAAAATTCGAACGTCGATATTTTTTTGAGTACATTATGGTCAGCGGAATCCTGCGATGCTCCTATAACAACATACAACCAGCCAGGTACAATAATTATGATCATAACCTTCAAATTCCAAAAAGGAGTAAATACAAAGGTTTTAAACACTTACGTTTCGAGCAATAGTCTCCGGTCCAGCCAGCTTTGCACACGATTTCCCCAGCAGGTGAGCAGGTGTAATGTCCGAAGCCATCATCCCTCGGCCTGCAGAGAACCTCGCAGCCAGCACCGTAGTAATGGGCTGCACATGTCACCCGGTATGACAGTCTTAGATGAGCAGAACCTGGACCACCCCACCGCTGTTCTTCTTCTATCCATGGGCCGCCCACATCGGCAACGCTTTGCTTCGTCATGCGCGCGATAAGGGTATCTGAAAAGACCAAAAAAATATTAAATGCTGGCAAAAAATATTAAAAATATGTGGTGGCTTTTCTTTATTGTATACTTAGTATATAAGTCATGAAAATCTTCGCCAGTTTAATGCTAACATTGAACTTTAACGTAACTTATCACTTTACATGCACCTAACACGATCTAACATGGCTAACGACTGCCATAATGACGTCACATCACAGTGTAGCAAAAAACCAGCAGTTGCACAAGCTCGTTAATACCATGGCATCAGGTGAGCCTGCCTATTAGACCTCTTTATGAATAATTGAAACAAACGAGCGCGCTTCACTATGCGAGGAATTACCTCCTTGACAGTTCAGTCTATGGTTTAAAAAAATACAGGTGCGGAATATTGGACACTGTTTTTCGGGAGTTGCGAGCGCAGGTGCAAAATAAACGTGTTTCCAAAATGCGAATTCGCCACATCTGCCCCAAAAAATTAACGGGACATTTTTAATTAATAATATATTTTACGGGTAAAGACGACAAATATTTGTTTATCACCGTGGGAAAGGGTTACAGAAGTAAATTGACCTGTTAACGTCGAGGCGTTTGAAGCCCGCATTCGACCGTGAGATTTCATTGTTCCCAAGCGTGATTCTCTGTTTTGATTCGTCGCCGGCGCCGGTGTGATTGATTAATAGTTTTAACTACATTCTTTATGTTACATATAACTTGTAAACCACACGTAAGTACAACGTTTAACTTAGAAAAAGTAGCTGGACGGCTTCGAGCGAGCCAGGCTAACATTACATAAGTGACGCGCAAAAAGTTGTCTGTGAAAACTACCCGCTGCATTGATTTGAAAAACTGCCACTCCATTCATCAAACCGCGTAAGTGCTGGCAACACTGTAGGGCTGCCATTATCGCTCACGCAACAAAAACAAAACAATCGACTCCGCAAATATAGAATCCAAGAAACTAATTTGATTTGGTAGCTTCAAAATAAGTGGGAAAAAATACAAAACGTTCAAACACAAAGCCCGAAACAATTTGGGACTATCAAATTAAAGTTCTATACAAGGAATAAACACGAGTCATCGTGGTGAGAAAACATTTTTTTGTCTGTGGTCCGTCCTAGTTTGGACTGTTAACGCGGCAACCCTAGCTAAGAAATCTCAGCGTCGACCAGTTTCTACCTTTATTTATTTCTCGTCGTGTATGCCCACTTTTTACTCTTGTTGCTTCGATGGGTACATTCCTAAGCCGATAATCCCGACAGCAGATAAAATTAAACCAGACGCGAAACAAAATTAAAAGGTATATAAAAACTTTCGATCCCAACTAATTTCGTGGCGTATGGCGTAGAATTGTTCCTTTTGTTTTGTGTCAGTGCTAAGAGGTACGGTAATGAGAACGAGGTGCTGGGATGAGGTATTGGAGATCTACGATGAGGAATGGATTTAGCGTTTACAGTCGAGTGCATAGAGTATTAATATAGGAAAACAGGTCACAGGTCACTGACATCCTTGTGTGCAGTCCTTGGTTTGAACAACGCGGATGCTGCCCGTAAACGCTGCGGTATGAGAATTGGTTTTAGAAATATTGAATGCAACAGAACGGAATGAAAATGCTCCAAATAACACCTAAGAAAGAGCGTGTTGACATTGGAACACATCCCGATATAATTTCGCCGCAAAGACTCACCGACTTAAAACTAATAAATAATGGAACCCGCATAATATCCAGTACTTACTGCTGTATAAACAAATCAAAAATAAACTTTTCTTACAAACTCTCAACTAGCAAAATGACATTGGACGTTGTCACGACATTGGCGAATATGGCGCAAAGAATACAAATTCAATTTTCATATAAATATCATGGAAACGATTATTGCGTCGACATTGCTGGTATAAAGCATAGCGCACACGATTTACCAGTCTCGTGTAGGCTTACAAAGATCGTATCTGTACAATAAATCTAGAAGATAAAACGCGTATGCTACGCCGGTTGTGTACCTAACGAAAATACAATCAGACGAAAGCTATCAATTTATTTCGATCGGGCCTTTCATTCCGATTAAATATTATGAAGTTTATTCTACTCAACACTCATCAATTTTATCGTTTCGAATTCTATACGTGTGGAGAGCGTGAGTAAAAATTTAATTTTAACGATAACTGCGGTGTGTTCAAGGCTTAAATGGACAAAGAAATTATGAAAGCCAAGTGTGCAGTTCGGAGGGAATTAGAAAAGTGATGTGTGGGAACTGAGCGCCGACCGCTTGCAATTTAGTTCCAATGTGCGCACGAGAATTATGGCAACCGTGCACCCAGCCTCCGGTGCACCAGGGCTGTCCGCAGAGGTGAAATACCTCCGCAACTATACCTCTCCCAAGCTGAATGAATAAAAACACAGACTTCAACAAAACAAAAGCACGCAACTATCGCAGCACTTCGAACAAATTGGATACTTATGATGAACATAATTAGGTCCCCCTACCAACCCTACACCATTCGACTCGGCAAGCAATTTGTAGGAAAATTGCGTTCGTACAACGTTTTTGTGTTCTATCCGACTCGTCCGAGCCCAAAGTTCGGTTCTCCATAAACAACCGCACAAATTACAGACATCATCCTAATTCACCGGCGTAACGATATTAAATGAAGGTGTACCCCAGTATCGGATCTATTAATGTAATTCCGATTCACAAATAAATAACACATTTAAAGAAGGACGAGGCTACGGTACGTGCTGGGCCGCCGACGCTGCGCCAGATAACGTGTAATTATGGACCCAGAGGTCACTACAAATAAAACGAAAATATATCCGACCGGCAAACGCCAATAAACAAAAACAAAAGAAAGCGAAATAACCGATAATTTGAGCCGGCTACGCTATCGGAGGCGGACGCAACCGATTTGGGATGTTTCAAAACGCGATTTTGGGGAAGCGCGGGGATGCGTGCTCACGCGACGCTTCCGCCGATATGCTCGATTGATCGATAATGAGGCCACCGGATCTGACTCCTCGATCGCTACACATAGTCTGACAGCGCCTAGCCTGACTGGACCGCGAGTGGTCTAATTAGTGTTCGGTGGGAGGTTTCGAACGAAATCGAAACCGCGACGTCGAACGGCGTTGACGCGCGAAGGTTCGACGACCGTTTTCCGCAGGTGAGGCCCACATCATTAAGCGATGTGTCGATTTCCACTCGTCTCGATTCGGTCACCTGCCCGGGCCGGTCGTACGGCCGCGCGCCCGCCGCTCTGTGGGAAACTTCATCTCATCAATGGGCTTGTCTACACAAACGACGAGGCACTTTTGTTTATAAAACTGTCCACTTCTAACACTCGACGAATATTTCGATACGAGAAGTGCGGTTCGGCGACGTCGCCTCTTGCACTCGATAAATAACTTATCCACTCGAGCTTTGAGGGTCTCGAGGAGCCAAATTAAAGATTTCTCAATGTTATGCAAAGAGATTTCGCGTAAGACACGAAGGACGGTCCCTGTTTTAAATTCTCCATTCTTCAGCGAGAAACATGGACAGTTTCGTTCCGCGCGAAGGATTCAATGAATGCGAAGGATTGTGCAATGTAGTTGTTACATTTCCAGACGACTGACGTGGTGCTTAACCTTCGTGAAAGCCAATTAACGAGGCGAGTAATCATACTCGAGACGCGAGAGTCCTGGGAACCGCGCACGGGCCGCACCACCCGCTACACTCCGCTAGAGTAATGAATTGACTAATAATGCACAGCCGGATAGCGAGATAAGCAGCCGTCACAACATAACTGTATCGATAATCGCATCTCGGTCGTGTAATGTCAGCCAGCGAGCGGTAGCCGGGCCCGGGGCGGCGCAGCGGCCCGCGCCGGTAATTGCCTCTACGAATCTCTTATCGATAGTTTTCACACGCTCTTTTTCCTGATTTCGCCTATATGGGCTAGTAAAACGAAGTAGTGCAATAATCGTAAACATGCGGCCGACCCCGGCGGTAATGTAAACAAGAGCACAGGACGAGACATTAGGAGTGTGCCCACCTATTCTCCGAGAGCATGTGCCGAGCATCTGTCGACAGCGCTTCCTGAGAGCCACCGCGCCTGTTACATCATAAATCGAACCTTCCGTTGCGTCTTCCTGATATTTTTTATCATGTTCAAGCCCTACGACGACGAAAGATGAAGTGTAAACTAAAAAATTCCCTGACTTCCCTCGGAGGTGTATTTTTTAGCATCCAGTAAGTAAACAATGCGGCGGCCCGTTAGTGTGGCCCAGGTGCGGCCCGGCCTGCCTCGGGCGCTACACAAAAGATTTCGGTGAAGGAGCCGAGCGACAACATCAGGATTGCCAGCGACCATTGTTGTATACTTATTTGTTTAGCACAAGAATCTCTTTATTCGTCGCCGTGAGCGAGCGATTCTCAATGCGCCGCGTGTTTATCTATGATATATTGGATTCTTGGAGTCCTGTGTCGCCATTCTTCAATCTCTTCTGCATAAAATGAATCTTCAAGGGTCGCTACAATGAATTAGTTTCGTGCAAGGGCCGCTTTCTAAGTCAATGCAGCTGTTCAATTTGGGTATTAGATAAAAAACCGAATGTGATTTAATTAAGCATTAGCCGGTGAGTCGATAGTGAGTGAACACAAACGGCGTGCGTGTAACCTGTTATTATGGTTGATTAGATTTCTGTTGGTAACATTTCTCGGTAGTGAAGCGGCGCCGCCCATCGCTCCCGAGCCGTATTAAAAATATACCCGTCCTCTAAGCTATCCACTTCGGACGCTAATGATTTTCGGTAAACCGGCCCGTAGACACACCTCGCGGTATCTCTAAATCTCCTAAGTAAATCACCGGAGTTTTTTTGTTAGTCGGTCAGGAGTAGTAATTATGTCGGTCAGAGTGCAGCGGTATGAAAATCTAATTAAGAAATGGGCGTCGCTGGTCAGTTTTCGCGTCCGCCATTTTAATAATTTTGAAAATCGAATTGGGCGCGTTCGTTTTAGATCGCCGGGCGGGTTCAGTGAAGTGCTTTGTTTTTTCGTGTAGCGATGTAGCAGAGTTGTGTAGTTCTGGTTGTGTAGTTGTGCGATGCACGCGGCGTATTACCACGATGATGTATTTACGACCCGGACGGTTACAATTCATTCTGAATCGTTTTTTCGGTCACGCCACGTCGCATGTAAGACATAAACTGTCGATTCTTTATTGGGCGTTTAGGCTTCTCGTGATATCAAACGGAACGAGCAAAACTTATCCAATCGATTATTATAAATGATAACGATCTAAAATTATATTCGAGCACATGGCAAGCTTAAATTCGATTTGTGGCCAGGATGGCGTGTCAAAACCGAATGTTTTCTTACAAAAGGCTGTTTAAACAAAGTAGGTAACCAAATTGCCTATATTCCGTAAGTAATTTTCATAGCGCGACGTCTAGGTGCCGGTCAACGGCCATCGGAATACATTAGAACATTTCTACTAAATTTTCGTCCTACAGAAGGCTGAGTTTATTAGAATAGCGCGCGCATTGCGAAGCGAATCACGCGCATCGCCGCGTGCTTTGAACACCAATCGTCCACACCATGGGAACATTTTTGTGTTCCACGATATGATAATATGAGCATTCAAATATACATACTGTCCGTTAAATGCACGATAAACACCCAGAATTACAGTGAAACCTGAATGTGAGTGAGTCGTGACCGACGTGATTTGAATTTTACAAGGCGGACGAAGATTTTCATGACCCTTTTTATCATAATCGTATTATAAGGAGAACAACTCACCATCAGATCTCGACGTCTCATTGGTGTCGTGCCACGCTTCCACAATGAGCGTGAAGGTGCCCTGTAACATAAAACGAGCGTGTCACATTATTGCACTACAAACATGGGAACAAGATAAGCATCAAAATAATCTACAACTTGTCGATAAAGGAAGTGAAACTCCAATTGTACGACTTATTGGCCGGTCTCATGTTACGGACGGCGTTAACTTAATTCCACCTGTCATTTAAAATTAACTTTCACAATTAACTCCTTCACAAATTCACACATTTGTTACAAAGTATTGTGTAACGTATAGTCGCTGCACTTATACCCACGCCTCATCCGCGAAACATACCAAAATAATCAATGTACATCATCTTAACCACCAGACCTTTAAACATGGGCGCGGCAGTTGAGAATTTCAAATATTTCCTTTACTTTACGACAATGTTTATGGCCGACGAGTGTAAATTAACCGCATGATAGACAGGTGAACCCGGGAGCAGATGGCAGCAAAATTGTTTCAATATCAGGCTAAAAATAAAACAAACGCAATAAGGCAATGACGCTGGCCGCTCCGCTAACGAGTGGCCACTGCCTAGTAGCCAGTGAGCCCGCGCCGGTGTGCCCTCTGCCTATACGGCTACATCGAATGATCCCGTATCCCCGCGGTTAACGTGCACTACAAAAAATAGGAACGAGTGCGTATCTGATATCAAACTGTTGACATTAGTCCATGTTTACATAAGGAGGCGAAACGGCAGTCGAAAATCGATTAAAAAGTTGATAACGGTGCGTGTCAACAGCTTTAAGGCGCCTGCGACGGAACTTATCAATGGGTTTTTTGTCAAGTTCCGTTCATGCAAAAATGTACACGACTCGGTTTATGAAATTTCTCCCACCGCGGTCGGAACCGGTCTCCGGTCATAAAATACTCGATCCCGGCGGAGCTGGCCGGCACAGCGGCACACAGACTTGTGTTCCTGACCTTTAGTTCTCTAATCGCTCTTTAATTGCTACGGATGCAAGTTATCGATGAACAATTTTCGTTTATACGAAAATCAGTGTTATTGCAGATTAATTCGCCTTTTAACAAGAAACGTACAAATAAAACGGAGTTGTGAGAATAAAAGTTGAAACATTGAAGGCGAGGCGAGTGGAAACGCGACCTACTTCTATGACATCCACAGATCGAATTCAAAACGTCTTGAACGGTGTTCATGAATCGGTGCTATGACTTCGTAGCGGAGTTAATTTACAGTTAATATTTTATATTATTTATAATATGATCAGTTGATCAGTTAATTAATTTAATTTACATAATCTAGCGAAGAACAGGAAGCTGCAAATAAATTCAATTACTTTAAACCATAGGCGATGGAAGCTAAACTATAGACGACGATTAAAGACTAAGACGGACGCCGGGGAATCTCTGAAGCTGGATTATAATTACAATAAGCATGTGACGGGTCGCAGGCGCAGCTGCGAGCGCCGGATACGAAGGGTCACCACTTAACTAATACCTCATTTGATCACCACCACGAACTTTAACGAGTGATTCAGTTTTTCCTGACAGATGTCGCCCGTCTTCAATTAAACTCTATGAATGAAAACACTATTTGCATGCAAGAACAATAGACTCTATTTGCATAGGAACTGATACCACGATTCTAACGAACAATGTTTATTGTCGGCTGATGGAAATCAATACGAGAAATCTGACGTTTCACAACGCATGACGACGCGTCACAAAAAGCGAGCGCTTTTTCCAACACTTTTTAGACGAAGAGATCTCAATTAAACTTTCGTTACGTTCTCGGTTTTGACGAATTTATAATAAGCTGCGTTAAATACTTAGACAATACAAGCGGACGTGTTATCGCGTCTCTCTGAATACTAAACAGCAGCAGCCGAGCCCGCCGACTGAACGAATTTGAGCCTTAAACGACACAAAATCAACATTATCAGTGTTTGAAAAGTCGATTTATCGTAAACGTTGTATCAATATAAGGAGCGAAAGACGCTTGTCAAAATACTTTATTATGATTTGTGTTGCGTGCACCCGATCAAATATGGCAAGTCGTGGTATACACCGTATTGATTTGTTAATCGAGTATGGAGAACGCATTTCGGTCAGCTGTGGCCGGTCGTAAGTATATGCCGGTTCCCACGACAGTGACTCTCGAGCAAGCCCATAAAAAGCGGCCGACGTAAGCGTACGTGTGCAGGTAGCCTTTATAAACGTGTCGAGCTGGCGATACCGTATACTTATACCAACAAGACGTTGAGACTGGTTGCCTAGACTCTGTCGGCAATTAACGAAACGTATTAGTCCGTGTAAAGCCCGCCTTATTTGTGAAATGCTAATTTCATCAGTTGTCACAATTCGATGCAGGTTGCGTTCCAATTTTGAAAAATTAAAGCAAGGCTGCCATTACCGATGCGTTCATTATCACCGTTCCGAATTGATCGCGTTCTTTTTAGTTTTTATTATTAAAACATAATATCGAGCTGAGATCGCAGCGTATCGAGACACATTAATTTTATCCCTCGAGAGCGATGCGTTTAATTGTATTACGGACTTGTTCCGACGAATAGACTGATACCGTGGTATGAATGCTGGGGAATTATTTGATAATCGTTTTATGGGGGTGCCTAAAGAGGCTACTTCCATATCGGAGCTCGTTTCAACGTTATTTCGTTATTAATTAAGGAATCCATCGAAAGGATACGTGGGAACGGAGCTTAAGTTTTGTCCTTCTTATTTGTTAGCGCCATGTGTTTGGGATTTTTGGAGAACAAAAGGTATAATCAGGTGTCCAGTGAAAAGGACCTCTGTTTGGGGCTCGCCACGTGTTTGGGGCACTATTGTTCTGTTTATTGTTTAAGTGAAATGAAGCCGTTTCAAAATGGCAACAGATGTTTCTCTTGTTTGTTGGTTTTGGTTACAGCTTATTATTAAGCTTAACGATTTACAAAAGCTTTTGAAAGAAACTACAGGTTTCTCACGTAGCGTAAACTGTGTTAGGTACCGCTTCAATAAAAATGGAACAAGGTCATCCTACCATTGGTTTCGGTCAATAGTGTACAATATCGGAAGTATTTATATAAAACATTACAAAAAGACATTACCGTAGTTCGCTTTCGAGTATCGTTTCGACACGAGAAAATATTTGGAACACAAACACCCGGGCAAGTGGAAGAGTCGTGATTTCATATTTCACACTTTGCCAGTGTGGTAACGTCGCTTTGGACAGGTTTTTTTTCTCTCATAAACCCCGACAAAGTTTTGGTTCAGCCAGCATCTCAAAATCGATTGTTAGCGCGCCGCAATAAGGTCTCGTATTCGATGATTGACCGAATCGATTCGTAAATCAAGTGTTGTCGAGTCGATATGTAGACAACCGAAAAGTTGCCCGTACAATACGTCAAATTAAAAAAGATATGCAAATTCAACTTTGTCCGATAAATACGGAACGCGTAACTTGTTTTATTATTAAAAGCGTTTCAAGCGCATTTATTTATTAATGCTTTTAATTAACTTTATCTCCTTCTATTTTGGCAGCGACGAATGTGTGGTGCGTTGACCTGATGAATCATAATTTTAATACCGAATTAGGAGGTTTTCTTGTTTAAAATAAAAATGTTTTCAAGTGTTGTTGGGATTGTATAATAAATGTAATATTATACACCGTGAGAACGGGAGACTTCCTGTACAAATATTCTCTAACAAAAAATTCAGGTCGACAGTTTATTGGCGACATGGAATACGTACATGCATTCTGTTAGAATGTTAAGCAGTTTCGTGTTAAAGTCAAGTAACTGAGCAATGTACCGAGGCTCTCTATTACACTGTTGAATGCAATGGTCACTAGTAAAGAGCTATTTGAGTAGTTACACGTACTTTCGAATTTGGCCGGGTAATCCTTGTTGGTGTACGAGCACGTCTGCGCAAGCGCATATAGACAAAAGCGAGACGTTCTCAAAGCAACGGCGACCTCGTGGCTCATCTGAACCTACCAAGTTCCAAATAAATTGTTTAACGAGAGAAATCCTTTGTTTGTATTCGAAAATGGTATGCTTAACATTGAGGAAAAAACCAGAATAGGTATTCGGTATGTGTTAGTGAAGTTCCTTTTTTATAAAAGCAAATATGATTCTATGTTATAAGAAGTTTTGGAACAGTTCCAACAAACTAAACGCAAGATTTATGACTTTATACCTACTTAACGTGTGAATTCATAAACATTTTAGTGTTAACACACTGTTGAAATTATGTCTCGGGACATTCATATTTTTATTATAATATACGCACTGCCCGTTTTTTATAAAACCACACACACAGGTGGCTAAATATTACTCGTTTAAAAGTTTAACAACATAAAAGAAACAAAAAACATCGAGAAAAGATCACACGGACCATATCGATGCAAACTGCAAAAAACCTCATGAGATTATTTTCATTTCCTTCGTGACGCGTCAATTAACTAATCTTTTATGTCCAGGTACGACATAAAATGTTCAACCAATTAAAAGCGTTAAACATTTTCACACGCCAATCATAAATAATAACCATTAAATTGATGCTATAATAAAGTCCCAGTGTTGCCCACTAAAACCGAGAAAGTAAACACTGAAGTGACCACACTCGAAAAATTAAACGTCTGTTTAGTACATTATGGAAGGATTAATTACTCGAGCCCGCTTTACCGGGAAACATTAAAAAGTTGAAAAGCCAGTCGTAACTCAAACGAAATGTTATACTTTATATCTGTGACGATTATTTTACGAAACGCAGCTAGGAAACATTAAGACAGACGTAACTACTTTTTTTTACCGCTAACGACCGGTCCAGTCCGTATACGACATACGAAATAAGTCAGACATTAACAATTTATTGCCCTCAATTACAATCATCGCGAAAAAAGACACTCGTATAAGGAATTCGGGACTTTGAATCGGGGCCGAAGTGAAAAAGGGAACCCTTAATTTTCACATGGCATCACCGGTATTCGGCGACGGGCGGGACCTCGGTCCGCCGCTGAAGAATTCCAAAAATGAAATGTCGGCCATAAACAACGGAACGATTTGAATGAAGCATAAGAATTAAAAAATAAAGAATCAAGTTAACAAATTTTGTGAGACATCCACGCTCGGCTCCGCTCTCTACGGAGATCTGATAAGGCCCTGAGAAGGGTACGGCGTTGAAACCGAAACCGCACTAAAAACAAACCGATCGGTTCATCCGGATTTTACCCGAGAATGACGCGCACAGCCTCCTGATACAAGTTTCGACATGATCCGTATTTTGATATCATCTCATTTTTTTCCTAATCCACTTTGCATACGCCAGCAGTAAAACTAGAGGACAACGATGAGTAATATTACCTTTAATAGAAAAGTTTATATTCTAAACACGGTAATCGTATGGAAATAAAGTATTACAAGTGCCAAAAGTGATCGATCCGCAACCGTGTGAACTGTGAACATTGACAAATTGTGGCGCGTTCTGAGAAAAATTCCACTTGGAATCTTCAATGCAGCAGATGTAATAAGATTTCTGCCAAATTCAAAACATTCGGTCATTCTAATTTGCAAGTTTCGCTCGCGGTGGTTCCCAGCCTATGATCGGCCTTTGACACGTCCATAAATTCGTTGAAGTATGTACGTACGTACGTAAGTACTGGCGCTCCTCCCATACTAAATAATGGCGACGATTTATTCGCGAGGTTGCGGATACGAGTGGAGCATGTGAGCTTGTGAGCCGCTCGCACTGCGACTCACAATTCCTAGAAACTGCGCGCGTGTGATGAATAAAGTCAGGAACGCGAGGAATTTCATCATTGCAGATTTGAGGGCTCCTTGCCCTAGCGGTACGTGAGAACTCCCCGACCCGACACTCGACAGTCGCACACTGGCCAATAAAAATGGAACGCAGCCGATCGCCTAAAACGGACGCGGATTTATTTTGGAACGCGCCACAGACTACGCTATTTATACATAATTTGAATTTAGATTGACACCGCTCAATCAGCTATTTAATCCGCGTACATATTCGTCGTTAAGAAAAAACACCGGCACGCAAATTACTTTTTCGCTACCATAATAAATCGGGCGCTTTGAACAATTTTATTAGTAGCAGTAAACGTTATAGAGACGCAGTTAAAATGTCAGAATCTGACCGTAAACGAGCGTCCATTTGAAAAAGGACTGTTTTCTTAGCGTTCGCTCCGAGAGGCGTTGTAATAACAAGGCCGGTTAACTTTTATTGTCTATTCACTCTGATGAGCTTATTCCTTTATCTCTCCTATGACTAATCATTATTTACTAGCTAGTTTTCGAGTCGTGTTGGGGCACATTGTTATTTTAGCACTGGAAATAATAGTGAGGTTCGGTAACGCGTGTGTTCAGTTTATTTAGGCGGATCAGCTAGAAGAGACCGGTTAATTAATAGGTTGCTGAATACCTGTGCACTGGCTGCGAACAATGCAACCTGACTAATTATCCACGCTCCGATTGTTTAAATTTGAAACTTATGAAATCGCGTTACAAGTTGTATTGTAATGGCGCTGCCGCACATCGCACATACTGCTCGCAGTAACGCGCACACACTACTTTTACGTGGAATTTCTTTCGCGATGCTTTTTTGTTTAACTTTAATTGCCGCTCGTCGGAAAGGAGAGAGATAAAAGACGCTGTCGAAGAGGGAACAACATCCAATGAGGCATTCCATAGCTTCGGTAGACTTTATTAAAAGAAGCGGATGTAGGGGTAAGTATTTTAAGAGGATCTCGACGCGAGCGGATTGGAATAAAGGAAATTATTAAGAGCTCTCTCCACGGTAAAAAACTCGGTAGACGGAAGTTACTTCAACTATGGGTTTATAAAGCGTCCGACGCTCATATCGCGTTACATTATGTAGTAATAAGTCGATGATGCGTGCGAAGGTTTTACGTTTTTCGAAGTGGAAACTTATATAAGCGGCGGTCGTCGGACGAATAATAATGCGGGGCGCGTAACCGATTACGATTCTAACGTAATTAGAATTACAGACAATTTAAGGCACAAGTTTGGTCGAGGTGTGAGTTTTTAAGCGACGCGCTGTGGATCGTTAATTACTTTCTAATGTGTACGCCGCTATCAAGCGCAAAAAGCGGCTGAGTTCACACGCGACAATGGATTAAGAACGGCATTCGTCCGACGCCGCGTGCGTTACCGTACTATTGTTTTGAAATTCGAATCGAACTTGACGTCACTAAAACGTTAATTTCTGAGAATGGCACACCTGTATATTCCATAGACAACGTAACCCGTCTTTGCTAAAGGAAAAAAAAATAGTCGTAGTAATAGTAGTGAATTGTGACCATGTAAGTACTTAACAGAAGAATTTTCATACTTTCATTTAAACGGAATTATTTGGAGCGTGAAACTATTTTACGAAACATGCAAAATAACTAACAATCTCTAGAATTAGTTACGCTGTTGCTTAGTCTACTTGTTCCACAATAAAGACGCGTGTTTCTTCACTTAACACAAATACATTAATCAGGAGCTTTTACGTCTTTTAAATAGTTCGGTAACAAAGCTACGTGTAGTATTTGTTTAGTTAAATTCTACTTAACATTAATGACTTTAACTTCATTTACAAGAGACCCCACAGACGGAACTTTTCGCTTTGTTGGTTTTAGAAAAGTTTTTATAAAAAACATGAAAATGGCCATTTGAGTTGGTGTTTTAATTAACCTTAATTAAGTAAAATCAGTGAGTGAAGTCTCACGGTAACAAATACACTGGACTATCATTTCTGTGCCACATATGGTGGAAACGACTTCCGGAACATGAGACACACATGGCCTGTTTAGTGACAATCAATGACCGTCAAAATATCATCATTATTAGTTATTAATTAGTTCCTCTATAGATTGGAATTGTCATTTTACTCAATGCATATGAAATTTTCATTTTTTGAATACGAAAACCTAGGATTGAATTGAGACATTTTTTTTTCTTATATTTAAAACTATGTAAACCATGTTTGAGGACGGCTTTAGAAATCTTCAAGACGTAATTGTTTACCGTATTTTATTACTTTTGAAGCAATGTTGAAATAATACCTATGCTCAAGTTAAAGCAAAGAAAAAAAAAACAGTATGCATTCAGTAAAAATAATCGACTCACAAACAAATTAACTAAACGTAAATGATCGCAAAATATTCAGCTTCTATGTCCTAAAAACAATTCTAATTTATTATTTCCTTCGCTTACAGCTTACCTGTAACTAGTTGCTAACATTCCTTATCACGAAACTAAAAGAAACTCGTTATTTTTATTCAAGGTGTAACGGAATAGATAACTTAGCTAATTAAAGAATACAGGGCCGAGGTCCCGCAGCATTAAAGGGTTAATTTTTTAGCCTTCAAATAAGTATTTTAATTTTAGATATTCGTCGCTATTTTGTAACCGCTATGCATGCAAAGGTTCTATTAAAATAAATTAAACGTGCTATTTTTAAAGATGGCCGCCTGATACAGGTTAATTTTTCAAAATTCCGGAATTAACATTTTATTTTACCGTTCGGTTCGACTAACCTTTTTGCAATATTGCAAATGGTAGGGGGTCCGTACAGTCCCCGCCCCGTGGGAAGATGACTTGCGAAATATTTGAGAATTATGATCAAATGACAACGAAGAAATATTTCACGCTGCATTTCCTTTAGACTCTTCAAACAAACGTTAATATTAGCAGCTGTTAGACAACAATAGAGATTAACTATCGAATTTATTGAACTGCGTAACAATAGAGATGGACAAATTTATTAAGATAAAACACAATGCCGTCTATGAGTAACATCACGCAACACGGATCTTGGATCCATAAAAAGTATAGTTCACGGCCAGCGCGGCGCAATGCTGCGCGCGCGCCGACCGCCGCGCATGCGCGGAAGTACACTTTGACATTTTGCGCTCTCTCCGCTAAGCAGGTGTAAAATGCACAATTGCATAAGCTCAACATTTTTTCGCATTAAAACGGCAGCGGATAACGGTTGTACGGGGCGCTGTTGAATGGGCCCGTTCATGCCGTGGGGTGTACACCCCTGGCATTAAGGGCAAGTATCGTTGACCTTTCCTCCTATCCGCGATGCAAGCGAGGCATTAGCCGGCTCTCGTACGTGCGAACACTCGCTCATAATCCGGTCCTCACCTCTTTGACATCCGGACTGCCTAACGGGCCTCGAACAGCGTACTACAATATAAAACTTGTGATTTACAAACACAAATTGTTTGAGAGTGAAATAAATGAAACCCCGCCGCCCGCACCGAGCCGAACGACTACAACATACAAATGAGATTTCTTTTCGGAGTGAGCCATCTCTTTCTCTAAACGCTGCATGATAAATCGTTCCCATGCGTCGTTAACGCGCGCGCCGGTTTACTTGTAATTTCACTGTTCGATGTTGTCAGTAATATTAATATGCTCATGACCTATTATCGTGCGGGTCAAATCTCCTTACAGGTCTAGCACCGATTTATTTCACAAGGGATCAGATAAAGTTCGGATGCAGTTGCGTTTAAGATTACTTCGGCGGGGTTGTATTACAGCAGGCCAGTTAGTGACCGCGCAATGGCTGGTTCAAGTTTCAAAATATTGTGATGCTGGCCATCGAGAAGCCGATGAGTAAATTAAATGTCAAATTCGAAAATCGAGCGTCTGCAAGCGTCTCGGCGCGCCCGTTCACCTGCCGGGCCGGTCACGAAGCCAGCGTGCGGAACGTACCATATACTAACACATTACGCGGTACATATTTATTCGTGCGCGCGATATGCCTCGTAAAACAGGCGCTTCTCTGGCCGACGATGACCTCATTGTGAGAAAAAATCCAAGTCAGCGTCTACTAATAATGCTAGGGGCAGATTGTATTATTTAAATGAGACGCATCCAAGTGGAACCGTATCGGTAAGCGGAGCGGCGTATGGCGCATATCCTCAGCGCACAGGATTTAACCATTTCAGCGACATATGGAATCGCGGCATATGGGTGACTTCTCAATGTCCGACTGGAGTAAGATAAACTGCATATGGCGTGGAATCGACAACGTCAACGGCTAGCTTAGCCTGTCACTTTTGAAATTTGATAGATTAAACCATTCTGCGGGCCGCTTTCGCTCAATTGATCGCATGTCAACACATGCCTCGCAATAGAGAGCTCTACGTGAATTTAAACAGGAAGTTTCAATTTAGCGCCAATTCATTTGGAATGATAGCGGCAGTTACCGGACGCACATCCAGTATCCGAAAAAAGTTTTAAATTTCGTCTATGCTCAGTTGGGTCTACCTGAAGTTTCGTTTAGTTACCAAATGTCACGTTTTCTCCAGATGGTCCGAGCTTGTGCAAGCGGCCGAGCTTAGGTCCGATTGTTTGCTCAAACATTACGAGACGGTACGACATTTGAAGCGGGCCGCTAAATAAAATACAAATAGCACTCGAAACCTCTAGGTCCACACGCGGCCTGTGTAAACCGTAGACAATTGACGCCGAGCGAAATAACCGTAACTAAGGTCCAATTAAGACGTCCGTTATCCTTGGAATCGAGATAGATCTAAGCGAGATCTGTAAATAAATAACATGTAATTACAATATCGAATCACGATATCGGCCGGCCTCTGCGCTCTAATCGCCGGTGAAGATGAGAACGCAGCCACGACGAAGGCTAACCGACTACGTCTAATAACATACGACTGCCTCACTGCCCGTACTGTACAGAGAGCAACTTCATAATTAATTAAAAATGAACCATTGAACGCCGTGATCCTCCCACGCGGCTGCTCGTTAAACCATCAAGTATTCTTATCGTCATCGCTTCTGTCAAATTTGAATATAGAATCCCTTAATTTCTTTTTTACTATTATTTACGGCGAATGAGATGGGCCGCGGTCTCCGCGTGGATTATTGGAATTTGAACGTTGGTAACATCCACCGCGTTGATTTATTGATGTGTAGGGCTGCTACTTAATGCTTCTTTTACGACGTATTGATTTTACTGTTGCCTACAAAATTAATGAGGTGTAGTTTACGAAACGTCAATACGAACTTCGAGTACTAAAGACTTATTTTAAGACACTCACCGGCCATGTGAAGTCGAACGGGAACACGATGGGATTGCTAAATCCTTCCACGTGAAGGTTGGGCACATCCAATGAGTTGCCACCCAACACAGGCGTTGTGATGTCACCGAAGGTACACGGTGACGTCGTGTCGATGTTAGCTTGATATATCTTGAGGCACACTCGGAATTTAGTCCTGCACGGCGCCAAACACGGCGCGTCACTATTTGAGGAACCATCACAGCACTGCCCACTACTTAATCTACCCAATGAGTTCGTAAAACTTTTTATCCTAAGTTCGAAGGAACCAGACGTCAGCACCTGGAAAGAGAAAACAAACATTGTAGTTACTTGTGACAGAATGAAGGTAAAAGTAAAGATTAAGTGAGGCAAGTCAATATATCAGATTCAGTGTGTCAACACAAACAGACTGGCTATACAGCTTTCATCGCCCCAAAGATGTAATCCTCAAACAAACTATTTGCACAACTGTCCCGCGATCGATCCCGTTGAGACATTAACGGTTTTACTGGACACTGTTATGTAGGTCGCTCAAAAATGGGGTTGCAAGTAACAACGCGTGTGGGGTGAACGCGGTGACACCCCTATGAATCGAATTTCGAACGTTAGTGACGTAACAATACATTTTTTGTTAATCGAACTGTCAAATAATGGCGCCCCCCGCTTTGTTTTAAACGATCGAAGTTTAAGACTACCGATTTTGATGAAAAACTTGGATATTTTAATGTGCGATGATAGATAAGTAGTCGTCAACGAGACGACTTGAATTCCCCTGTTTTTATGAAGTGTATGAATAATAATAACTGGTTTTTGTTGCCCTCCAGGGTGCACAACCCTAATATTAATGAAAGAATGCAGTTGGTCGCATTTACAGAGCATGTAGGGTCAATAAGTTTTAAGACTATTGCATTAGGGGCCAGCAATGTTGGTATTTTTAGCACGACTGCTTATTATTTACATTTAATAATAAGCTGGTACACTTATTTTTACAATAACAACTTAGGTTCAGCTAAATTGTATGATGCAACAAGTTTCTAAGCAACTGGTAGAATTAGAAAAAACCGAATATAATTGTTAATGTGCGCACAGATTAAAAAAGTTAGGTCAAAAAGCCTATCCTGTTTTATATGGCATCGGAAGGAAGTGGTACCTACGTATTAAATTATGGCGTCCATGTCTTGGCAAACATTACCGGGCGACTTATACTACGTTGCTCGAGCCCAGTATAAACTTTATGAAATAAAAAAAAAGTTTTAAAAAGAATCATTTCCGGCGCTTTCGTTCTAATTGATTATTTATTTAGTTGACTATACTTCAATAAATTACATTCATAAAACTTTAGTATGGCTCTCGTTAAATCATGACGTGTTTTGAATCATTAAATAGACTTGTTAATGACAGAGAATGCTTATGAAACTTAGATATTTTAAGTAAATAAATATTAGGGAAATATTTTTGTTGATATACCTTCATCTTATTATTAACAGCCTCGGCTTACTAATAGGCGATAATTATCTTGTATTAAAGTCGATACATAATTCATATTAGTTCGAATCCGGCCCTGTTTGATTCAAAAGTTTTTGCATTGCAAATGGATTATGACTAAAGTCAGCTTTCCTAATTAGTTTCCCACGAATATGACCTTCAGTATGCATTGTCAAAAGATTACTTGCGACAGAACAATGATCCATTCAGTCGAGTCTTATCTTGCACAGACTGTGTGTCTGTCTAACCATGTCGAAAATGAGCCCCCGTTTAAACAATACTTCGGTAAAAAATACACCAGATTTCAACCAACTTCCTGCGCCAGCGACAGGGGTTAAAATCATCCACGTGTATCCGCGCGAAACCTATAGCCCTCTCTTTCTTTTAACCTAGGAGAACAGAGGATAGAACACCACTCAAGCCGCACATCCACGTGGTTGTCAGGTAGGAGCGGAACCAAAAAAATGCGTAAATAAAAAAAGTTAATATGCACCACTCTAAACATCCCCTTTTTTTGTCGATCAATTGTTTATAAACGAGTTATAGTAGCAAAGAATTTGATGAATTGTGGCTTACTGGTTTATGTTTTAACGTCGTTTTTATAAAAACGTTTAAAAGATAAATTATGATAAGTTGTTCGTGTCAATAAGTTAGTGAATTACGGTAAATAAAAAAAGTGTGTTAAAAACTGAGCGGGAAGCGAGCGGTCGTCACTTGCCCGGGGCTGGCAACAAACCAACAATTAAATAATACTTACCGGACTACCGAATAAGTTATGTTTTATTATATCTCCGGGCGCATTTGACGCGCTGACTGCCTGATTGATGTTGTTTAGACTATATTTTAAAAGGCGCTAAGCTTTATCGACATTTTGTCGCTGCCTGTATTTGATTAAATAAAAAAAGTTAATCCTATGCTGCATTATCACGTTCTATTAACTTGACCAAGTAGATACGATAACAGACTTGTACAATCGATGGTGCAAGTTATTGTAGAAACTGAAGCTTGAATGTGTGTCAGTAATTAATTACACGAGCGTCTAATTTATTTAACATACCAATACAAGTTAATGCATTCGACGCAAAAGTCGTGAACATCAAATATTTTTTTACCATGTCGTTGAAAGGAAAGTACTGGCACGTAGGTAACATTAATTGCACTGAACGAAGCATCAGACCATCCAAATTAGTGTTGGGTAGGACACGACTTGAAAATGAGTTTGTAAGAGTAGCCTCTTTTTTGTACTGAGCCGGTACAATGTCCCACTTCAAATGAGGCGAGGCGTGCTCCGTGCTGAAACTCGGCGATACATTTGAAGAAACTAGTACGAATATGACATTTGATGTTATTGTGTTAGTT
Source organism: Cerastis rubricosa (assembly GCA_949152445.1). Lineage (NCBI taxonomy): Eukaryota > Metazoa > Arthropoda > Insecta > Lepidoptera > Noctuidae > Cerastis > Cerastis rubricosa. The sequence continues at coordinate 12,957,766 of OX424547.1, forward strand.
TGTCATACCTACATATTGTGTTATTACACTCTATTTATTTTGTTGACATGACATAATAATGTATTGCGTAAAGTAGGAAGAATCGATTAATCTGATAAAATAGGGTTTTTGTAGTTAAAAAAAAAACAAATCATTTTAAAATATGTAATAGAAAAAATATAGGATAGGTACAGAAAAAAAATATAGGATAGGTACAGAAAAAAAATATAGGATAGGTACAGAAAAAAATTTATAGATTACAATTTAAGAATAATATTTTGGCAACTTTGTTGCCACTAAGCCTGTTCCTTCGCTCTGTAAGAACTTGGCCCGCTTTGGAAAAAGTACGCTCCGAAGGCACAGACGTAGCCACAATGCAAAGCCGTCTCAAAAATAATTTATAAAGCCTTGGATAGGCGTCTTTTTTAGAATACCACCACTTGGCAGGATCTTGGGACCTTGGCAGTAGGGGTTCTTCAAGATATTTGTCAACTTCGATAATACCTCCTGCAGTTGGATTGGTGTTTTTTATTATTATTCCGACTTGCTCATCAAAGTCGTCCCATATGCTTCGTTTGCGCTTATGGGGCGGTGACGAAGAAGGCGGCTCTGCAAGCTCGGTGTGAGCGCTTTGGATTTCGATTCGCCCGGCCATGGCTTTTAAATTAGTACACGCTCTGTCACAAGCGTACTTATTTTCAAATCCGTATTTTTTAAACCTGGGATCTAAAATTGTGCTCTCGGCAAAAATATTATTTTCCTCAATACCTGAAAATCTTGTGGTAATTTCGTTTAATAGCACTTGAGCCATTCGCAGAACACAGTCTGGATGTGATGTAGACAAAAATTTAAGGCAGTTCTTCTTAAGTGCATTTGATATTAGTATCACCTGAAAGTAATAAAAAAAATATGTATTCACTACAAAAATAGGATAATAAAACTAAAAATACAAGAAATATTTGCAATATCATTGTACCTCTGAAATGGTTACATTCTTTTCAGAGCTCATCTCCTCAGTAACGTCCTTGAAGAGGCTAAGAATTTGTATTGCCGAATCTAGGACCTCAATGTCTTCGGGTGTCATGTTCTCAGTTTCTGGATAGTCTATTGCTATCGTAGACATGACACTATTTTTAATTTTTAGCACCCTTTCGAACATCTCACACGTCGAATTCCAACGTGTGGAAACGTCTTGTTTCAACTTTAATTGAGGTTCATCCAGCTTCTTCTGCATATTTTTGAGCCTCTCTGAAGCAAGTGGACTTCTTTTAAATACTTCTACAATATGTTTAATTTTAATTGTGATGTTTTTAATTTCTTTGAGAGATGTCTGGACAATGAGGTTAAGGGTATGGGCAAAACAAGCTACATGTCTCCAATTGTTGAGACGTATAGCAGCTTTGATATTGAAAGCGTTATCGCTTGTAGCTGCCACAATCTTTTCTGTTATCTCCCATACATCCGTAATCCGTTTTAATTCTTGGGCTAAGTTTTCTGCAGTGTGTCGCTCCGAAAACTGGATGCATTCTAATAAAAATGTTTTCAGATGTGCCTGATGATTAAAGAAATGGACAGTTACGGCTATATAACTGTCGTTGGGACTAGAGGTCCACCCATCAGTCGTTATACAAACATACTCAGCCTGGTTGAGTTCTGACTTAACAGATTCTTTGGTTATATTATAAAGATTTGTCATGAGTGCATTGGACAATGTCTTGCGACTCGGTAACTGATATGCTGGATTCAATTCTTTCAGAAATTCCTTAAACTCTGGTGATTCGACTAGATGAAAAGCTAAATAATTTTTTGTGAATACTTTGACCAACATTTTGTTCAGTTGATCATTTTTTTTTGCAGAAAGTGGCTTACAGAAGTATTGTGTTAATTTTGTGTTAGTGACTGAAGCTTTAAAGGTTGTAGCGGTGACTGGTAAGATATCAGGTTTTTCGGTTACAAAAGCAGTTGAAGCAGTAGATGTGGAAGCTGTAGGTATCTCCAGGTCTCGAGCAATTGAAGCAGTGGAAGTAGATGGGTGCTGGATTTCTGTTGCAGAAGCTATACTTTCAAGCAACGGACATTCGCGTATAGCAACAAACACATGTGGATGCTTGCTTTTAGTATGCCTTATTAAATTATAAGCACCACCACCTTTATATGAAAATTCTTTTTGGCAAAAATTGCATTTTGCTTTATTATCTGATAAATCCGTAAAAAAACTGCCAAGCTTTAGAAGATTTTCTGTCACCCGACATACTACGCATGCATAAAACAAAAAGAAAAAATATCATATAACACAACATTTAAAAACATGAATTGGATTACATACTAGAAAAATACATAGGTATTTAATTGTTGGGAATTTAACCCAACGTTAGGTCCGTAGGTACTAACCACCGACGAATCACCGCCTGCTGCTGGCGGTCCGTCCGATAATCGACATTCCGTCATAACATTTTTTGCTTATTTATACTTTTACCCCTAATTATGTCAACAGGTATTATTCAAATTAACAAAAGTATAATTCCAACCAATATAAAAATAATAAACCACACCCAAACTAAAAACACAAACTAGAACAAGCATAATATATATACTTACATGAATATTTGTCACTTCTGTAGAATATTAATTACCTAACTTAAAAAGCAAAAACGATAATTTTACCAAAACTTTTGAACTGGTCACGTCACTGTTTAACTGCATTCAAAATTTAAATAAAATAGCGCGCACGGTACGTTTCAATTTGCGCCTCAACGAAGTACAGTACAAGCTTTAGCATTAGAGTGAATAAAATATATATCATTACGTCTCGGGTTGCGGTCTTGTTTCGTCCATCGGTACATTGAAGAATGTGTAGCACGTGCCTAGCTTCCTGTCTCTCTCACCCTTACGTTGAGTGACATTCACGACTGCCGCGACACAAAATTTGAGGTAGTACACTTTAGAGTGCCGAGCCGCTCTTACATTTTGACGTCATGTACGGGACAAATGTACTGCCTCTTGTATGTCCTACTCAACACTAATCCAAATTGATTTGAATACCTAATCGTTGATCTCGTAATAACATTTCAGTAAATATATCGAGTTGCATTCTTTCTTATTTTAATTGCAACAGAATCACGATCTAGACATATTTTCCTAACAAAATTAGTGTGTCGAAATGATTTATTGAACACTTACCAAGCGGATGCGACTTGCCTACCTTTCGGTTTTGAGTCGAACGAAACGCATTTTATAAAGTCACTTAATGGGAGATATAATAAGGAGTAATAATGTGAACGCTATTGTATGTAAGTAAGGCAACAGAGTAAACACTCGTTCAAGCAGGTTGAACGTAGTCTAAAAATAACACAAATAATGAAACACAGGGGAATGTTTTTCATCTCTCCCGTTATACACACGCGAAATGTGTTAAAATAAACACCAAAACAGAGTCTTTTAATAGCGCGACGATGTGGCCAGTGCATCAATTCGCAATATCCAATTTAAATTTGGATTCATCGAGTATGATTTATTTTTCATTTAGGTTTTTTAACGTACTTTTTCTACACATGCCATAAAGATGTTCAGTCCTAAAATAGAACGGCCGGCGCGAGATCGAATTAATTGCACATGGAAAAAACTATTATATTTGTCCTCTTGCAGCTGATGAATGAACGCTGTTACTAATTGCTTTTCTGACCTGACTTTTCACAGAACTGGGTTTCAATGTTGGTATTGTGTTGAGGGGGACGCGCCGGGTTGGCTCACAAAGGGCGTTCCGTTTCAAGGAACGTCTTTAGAAGAAAATAAACGGCGTCTTTTATAAAACGTCCTGATATTTAGTCGCGCGACAAATGTTGCCATCTCCTTTGTGTCGATTCGCTGGCAGCTGTACCGACACAAAAGAAACTTACGATCTAAGTCTGGAATTTGAAATTAACGGAGAATCATGAGCGTGGAACGTAATAGGCCCCGTAGATTGCCTGGAACGTATATGGAAAGCGCATAATAAGGTATTTTGCGGTTATTTAAGCGCGTTGCACAAGCGAATTGAGATTTCGTGCGTTGGTGTACGGAGCGCTATGATCGGAGTCGTGTACTCTCTTATATCGTAAACCAGATCTTCTTGCTTGAATTGTTATTGGGATTATACGTGTGAACCTCTCACTGTGGGGATTGAATACGGAACTTATTAAAATTCTTTCGAGTTTAAACTTTTTTGTTCGACCACCGAAATAATTAGGTACTGACATCGAGTTTTGGACAGACGTGAATCGTTTTAAAATAAATTGTGGAAAATTTAATTCAAGTTGTAGTATCATCCTTACTAACTTGTCAAAGGATATAAATCTCAGATACAAGCTGATACTACTTGCTGTTTTGTCCGGTTAAGCAGTAGCCAGCCTCAGAGGCTGAACTGCGAGATGCCATTCACAAAAAAAAAAAAGATACTACTTGCTGCGATGCGTAGAGGAAGGCATGGAATTATTTTCAATGTAACTGCGATCATCCATTGCACATCGTAATTCGCTGCAACGTTATGAAACGGTATAATACAGTCGACCACAGTTCCGTTTGGTTACCACTTTAAGTACATAAGAAGATTTAGATGCAGTTACGAAATAACGAGCATGTAATCTTATTCTCATTACGCGTTTAATTATTTCTTAATTGACGCCCACACACCTAGCAATAACTTATTCGCAGCTTCAAATGTAAGTGAGTATTCATAACTGTCAACTTTTAGCCTTAACTTTCAACCCACGTGTAATAGAAGACCCGACTCATCACTTAGCTATGCCTGAAGCATTGTGCTTGTGCAACCTACACCGTGTTACCGGCAGGCGGCATCGCTGACACATTTACCCATTTCGGAATTTAATAATTTGCACTGGCAATACTAAACAATAGAACCTTAAATTAGAAGGTTACTGGTTGAATTACGCGGCATCCGATAAATTTCGAAATTTGAAAACGAACGAGCGCCCTAGCAGCGACGTTGCGCACTCGTTCCGAAATAGGGTTGAATTATTTACTTATTTACAAATACATTTATGGTAATAGTTTATCGCGGAGCACATCATTCAGCAGTATACTTTGATAATTTCACACAAGAAAGCTAAGCTGACTCTGTTTATAAATAATACATAATATTGACTTCCCCGAGCATCCAGTTTGGTTACATTGCGTAATCTGATCAATGGTCCTGGCAGCCATGTTTGTTTTTTAACGAATGTCACTGAGAATCAATTAAACGTCCGGTCGGGATTGAAACACAAAAACTTATAAATTTTAATGCCCCTTTAAGGCTGTAATGAGCGGCTGGCCGATTGTGGTCAATTATGTTATAGCATAATTAATTTTAATTATCTGGACAGTTTTGTCATACAAAAGCTTATGAGGTAGATATCTTTTAGCATCTATTGAGTGACGCACGCGCCTCACAATCGGCCATTACATACTCGTCACAATGAGACGAAAACTTAAAATTTCACATAGTTAAGCTGTTAAAAACCGGCGATTATACGATTTCGTGTATAGTCTCTTATAACTTATAATTGAGTCGGTTCTCATAGAACAAAAACCGTTTTGGACAATGGACGAAATTATAACAGGGTTTAAAACCTACCGTTAAGGAGATTTCACATACTTAAGCTGTATAGTTATTGCTACTAACATGACATATGACGATTAATTTATTATTGTGTTTTGTTAGAATTCTGTGTGATTTTTTCGTAAATGAGAGTCTAGAGCAGCAGGTGGTTTTATCAAAAGGTATTTTACTTACAAAATTGTTGGGAAATCGTAGAGAAAACTATGTTAGTAGCGAGTGTTTGTTAACTAAATTGTTTCTGCACATAAAATTAACACCAGTTGCCCAACTTTATGAAGTAAACTTTACGCTACAAGAATACCTATCTAGATGTATTGAAATTACGGTCTAACAATTTTTATTACTTACAAATAGTTCAACTGACTGGCTGTTAGTTTTTCTCGTTGGGCATTTAATATCTCTAATGAAATAAAATTCTATACATAACGCATTTCCGTCTTACTCACGTAGGTCATTTTAAAATTAACTTTTAAAGTAGTCTCATAACAACTTAGTCTAGTTTAATATGACGGTTCAGCAGTAAAAATAACCATTAAAATGGCTGGTTTACTCTGATAACCGAGTCACGAGCCAGAATTGAACTTTAAATCAACATGTCAGGCCGGCAATTAGAATTCGTGTGCCCGACTTGAGTGGATTGTGAAAAAAGCAGATGTTAGTGTGTTTAAGAGTTGCCATTAATGACTGCACCTGCGCGTGTAATATTACCGGGGTTACCAGTTTCAAACTCATAACTTCCTTTATAATTAACAAACGAGATTTTATAAATGTTCGTGTTAAGTTACTTTTAAGTTAGTGGCAGTTTTATTTTATATTTGAACAAACATATGGCAACCCTATGCATAGACAAGTGCTCCACTCCGCACATAGACAGATACACACCTAAAATTGAAATATATCGATTATATCACAAATCGTAACGCAATCGTACACGCACAGGTAACGTTCCATGCGAGCTATGACATGCTATGTCCTAGATTTGCGACAGGTATACCGAGCGTAATCAAGAATACGTTACAGAATGCAACCTACAACAATGTACCTATTGCATTAAAAAATATCTACTCACTCATTTATACCTATACATGGCAAATAAGGATACAACCGTTTAATAAACAGATTATCCTCTGAATAATTTCTCAGGGATAAACGCGATCACGAATCGAACCGAGCAACCTTCAGTGAATTATTTACTTATTTGAAATTGGAAATTATTACGTTGCGGTTTTCGGGCAGACGTGTTTCCGACGCCGCTTCCGATCAAAAAGGCGGTGGAATGATCACGCGATTCGAGTTTCGAACGCATTCAAAGAAAGAATAATGCAGTTGAATTAGCTACCGTCTTGCACGTGGGGGTAAAAAAAAAGAAAAATCCTGACATCGAATTCTCCTGCGGATGTATCGAGTATAAAGAATCGAGTTGACTGATCGGTGGGACAATTACATCAATGCACGATCGTCGTCACGTAGACGGGACCAGGGGCAAGACAAACCAGTCCAGAGCGGTGGTGCGCAAAATACCGTTTTTTTATGAAACAACGCGACTTCATTCAAAATGTATTATAGCGCCTTGAAAACTCACTCGTACGCACACACACGAACAGGACTATAAATAAATAGATTGCTACACCATGTACGCTGGTGTGAAGCGGACCCACACTATTTAATTAAACCTGATTGGTACAGCAGAAAAACAATTAAAACAGCAATTGACGAGAAAAAGTGCACAAAAATCACACGGATCAGCCGGAGTTGGGAGATCAATTCCCGACACACCGGTTGTTCGCGGACGAGTTTTATTAATATTCGTATGTAACAAAGTGCATGTGTTTGTGATATTAACGGTACATTTTGCGAACACATTAATAACTATTCGTTCACAGTGCGCACACGCACGCATTGGGGAATAGTTCCCCCGTTGTAAATTACCCTCGGAGACCGGTAAACGATGCGGGAGAACAAAAAGTCAGCCGAGACAAGTATCGATTTTTTTTTATTATTATCGGGCTGTTGTTGAATGTTGACATTTCGGTAGCGCTTGTTTATGGGCTTTTACTATAACTAGGCGCACCATAAACAATGTCGGGAAAAGGCAAGACGTAGATCTACACATGTCGATTAAGAAAAGTATCGAGTCGGGCGTGTACCAATGGTTGGGGTGAATCATGCGATGAGCTTTTCTTGAGCTCGTTCAAGATCTACTCTGAAGTGTTCTCTGTACATAAATAAACATCGAGTATCTCCGCCCATTGGACTGAAAGGCTACACTCGATTGATTGATACGTTTCCTTTAGACGTTAATGAGGCAAATAACGAAGCTAATTAAGTCTACGTTTATCGATAAGCCAGTCTACTTAATATCGAATATAAAGTGATGCGATAAAAAGCACGAAAGTTTCATGAACTGTGAAGTTCACACGTCAGCGTACTGGCACTCCACGCCAACCCTTGGCGGAGGACAAGTAACCTTGACCGGTTCATAGGGCGATGACCTCATATTACTCTACATATTTACAGTCTGCCACCTTGTGTCAATAATTTTCTCAGAACTTTCATCTAGGACGCAATGTTTATGTACCTATGTCCAGTTTTACAGCTTACGGCGCCTATTTACCGGCGATTAGCGACGGACAATAAACAAGCGAAGGGTTCCGTCGTGTAAACTAGACCGAACTACTAACCCTGCCCGAAATATCGCGCGCCTTGAGAGTCGTCTGGAAGAGTTATTCCTGTCGTCGGTGCATACAGATCGTCGCGAATACGTCTCGTCCGGACTGGAGTCTCGAATCCACCGCAAAGCCTCGGAATGCATCTAATTTTAAAACGAAGAGGCTCGCGACCTAGCTGACCCCGCGCGCCGGTCGTATTAAAACCTGAACTTTCTTTATAACTATGTACCTATGTTTGCTCGGTAAACGTATCGGACACACACAGGCGCGGAGGAGTCGGCGAGCCGAGCCGCGGCCGGTCACGACTGCGAGACTAACCTACACTACACCCTCGCTCCCGAGCACTATCCAGGACGATCTGCTAGGCCGGCCCTCGGCCACGCTCGTGGGAAACTATCGCCGAGTGCACAGCGCTCGCACCTACACTGAGACACCCGCCGGTTTGTATCGCCGCCGTGTTTATGAGAGGCGATGCGAACCACGAGTTTTCGATGGGATTACGCCGATGCGAAACGTAAACAAACGGGGATTCGCGGTTTTTGGTGTCGATATCAGTACCTGGGGTAGAAACCCTAGCAGGGCGATGAGCACCGCGGGGGCGCGCATGCTGGCGCGTCCGGGCTAGCGGCGCCGGGGCATACGTCGGGACCGTACCCGGTCGTCAGCACTCGAAGTCAGATCCGCAGTAATCCATCACTTGCACATGTATGCACTGAGCGTTTCACTGCAAGTCACACAGCACAAGAATCGAGATGTCACTGATCGCTCATGGGCTACGGCGAACCGGTCGCGGGATCGTTCACTACGTTCGAAACGCGCGCGTCGCGTGTAGTGGCGTACGGAGCCTTAATAACGTGTTGTCGCGGCGGCGCGTGACAGCGGACTGAAGGGCGGGTGGCGGCCGCGGTGCGGGCAGCGCGCACCTGGCGCGTGGCGCGCTGGGCGCCGAGAGATGGCGCTGCGCGGCGCATCTGCCGGCGGCCTGCCCCGCGCTCTCCGCGCACCGCCCGCGCTCGCCGGCGCGCACCCGACCAGAAAATACACGGAAAACAGCCCATGTACTGTGTGCTAACACGTGCCCCTGTGTAAAAACTTCGGAGATGAATAGACTGCTATGCAGTTTCTTTTTTTTTAATTATTTAAAGACGACACGTCTCGTCAAAACAATTTATAATGTTCGAGTACCGGTCTACCGGTATGTGGCTTTGTTATTTTTGATAGCAATAAGAAATTCAAAGAAATTCAATTAACTTAGACAAGTTAATACTTTGTGATGAAAAGTAAAAATATTTATGGTTTATAACGAAGTAGACCATTTATGGAAATAGTATTTCACTTTAGGTTTCGAAAAGGAACTGATGGTTTTATAATATCGTCTATAATCTAGATAATCTCATATGGGAAGAAAACAATCCATTAGGGGCATGATTTTTAGTTTGAAAATCAAAATAGCTTCGAACGAAAGAGGAAGAAGATTCCTGCATAATAAGTATTATGCCTCCAATAGTCTGCTTATTAAACATATATAAGTAGAATGCCGGAAGACTGATGTTTGTCACATTCTTATGATATAGGTAAGTACCTTCTTACATACCTCATGTGGTGTGAAATTTTGACAACCTTACCATAATTATCTCAAACTTCAAGTCATCATTGTGAAAAACACTTTGTCCCGGGAATCGAACTAACGAACGAGCGGACGCACTATTGAATTGTCAGACTTTTGTCTATAATTTATTCTAAGACGGTAGCCTAAACATATTAAAATAAACTCAGCATATTTGCAAACAGATTTAAGAAAAAGAAAACAAGTTTGAAAAAAGAACGGGCGCAAGGCAAATGGCGTGATAACGTTTCATTTTAAGGATGCAAATGTTTGTAAATCACCACAATTATTGGCAGCTGCATCAACCGATAAGAGAAACATATTCATGATTTATATTAAATAAGTATTAAAAACCATTCGTTCAATCGTTCCCCGGAGTGATGAACGCCAGTAGCTATGGACAGTGGAGTCATTATTTTAATTTGCCTCGTTAGCTTTTTAGGTTTTTTTTTCTGATTAATTGAATTGATACCTAGTTCTTATGTCAATATATTTTTTTTACTGACTCTTGCGACTCTTGCTGACTCTTTTCTTTATCTATGCGAATTATAAAGTTTTTTGATCAAACGGTGTGCAATATTAATTAAAGGTTGATAATTAGAAATAGAAACACATACCTAACATTACGAATAGGCAGAAAAAAAAATTATTAACAGAACCTTTACCAGTGAAATTAAATTCGTACATCAATGAGTTATACAGGGTGTTTGGTGCATGGACCGACACAATTTTTCCAGGAATTTGGGAAGTCATTAGCTAGGTTCTACCCTATGTCCTATTTTTTTTATTACAAAATAGAATATCCAATATGTTTCCTTTAATTCGAAATAACTTTTTCATTTGTGGGTGTAGTGGCACATAATAAATTTTGTTGTATTTTCCAAAGCCCTTTATATCTAAATAAATCAATGTTTGATACAACTGGTTTCAAGAAAATATCTTATAAGCATCCAATGTTTAAAAAAAAAATGTATGAAATTTTCCAACTTCATAGGAAATGACTTCATGATTTGGGACATAGATAGAACCTAGCTAGTGACCTCCAAGGGACATTGTGAGAAAGGGACATTTTGCAACCTGTAGTCATTTTGAGAAGTGGTCATTTTGCGACAGAGCCCTCCTAAGGCTCAAGTCCCCAGAAAAAATATGTGGGTCCATGCACCCTGTATTTATAAAAGAGGTTCTCTACTTTTATTTATATAACTGTAAGAAGTTAACCTGTAAAAAAAAAACATTTTTTTTTCGTAGCAGCCGTAGCCGTAGCACGCCCTTAGACAGGTAGGTATTTTATTTATCTCTGATTTTAAATGCGAAAATGACTTTGATCTTTATTTTCATTACCATAACCTTGCTGGTCTATTACTGATTAGGTTGCTCATTGCTGATAGAGGTAACACAACTTTGAAAGAACTGTAAACAATGCTGTATCAAGTTCGTAGCCTAGATTCAAACTTCGAATGAAATGTCATATGTCAAAAGTTTTTTTTTAAATCGTTTAGTCACACAAGTAACAAAAAAATAAAAAGGTAACCACTAATTTGTTAATCGCACTTCGTAGAACTAATAACCTAGTTTATTGGTCGTTGAAGCCACGCCTGTACCTAGCGCGGCTATGGCCGTGTTTTATTTAGTCCACTCCGCATGGACAAACGGCCATTGTGGTTAATTACTCTAATTGTAATTACTGATTATAATTATACTTACATGATCGTCTGGGAATGGGATGAATATTTGTATAGCTGTTTACCTTTGCGACGAGGTTTCTGTTCAAATAATTAAAAAAAAAAGTTTCTTTATTGATTTGGCCTAAGCTAGGTATCATCATCATCATCATTTCAGCCGTAAGACGTCCATTGCTGGACATAGTCCTCCCCCAAGTGTCGCTACAGTCAAGTGTTGACATTTTGGAGGGTTTTGCCATAATCGCCACGCTTGGCAGGCTGGTTGGCGATCGCAGTACGGTTGTTACAAAATCACAGAGAACGCTGCTGCCCATGCTCTGGCAAGTCCCTTAGACGCCTCTTACGACATCCACGGGAAGATTTGGGATGGTGCTATTCTTTACGTCCGACACCATACAGAACCATAAAGCTAGGTATGGTTAAGGGTATTTTTGATCGAACTAACGGGTACAATAAATGGTGCAGTCATCGTGGGTGATATCAGATGCCGTCATAATTTAGAGTTTCATTCTATAATTTAAATAATTTTGATAAAATTATGGAAAAAAGATATTAAAAACATATGGATCTATGTATTTACATTAAATTAAAATTATGGAAATCCTATAGGTAAGCTATCAAATAGTTTTGGCAATGTTATCTCTAGATCGAAGTTTGCGTTACTTCTGAAATTCTAAATAGAAGTATAATCCTATTTAATTAAGCTACACCAAAAAAAGAACAATTTAAAACTTTTATTCCGTCGAAAACTAGCTCCAATTCCAGGTTTATCACGCTGATAGTCTAGCTAGCAGATTAAATCTAACAATTAGTACATTTCACAGTAGTCATCGTCTGCATTAGTCAATTATATTAATTAAAAGTCTTAATAGACCTGAGAAAGGAATAATAAGCGGCTTATCTAGTGCACATGTCGTAAAGCGTGTGTAATTTTGTTTGTGTGTTGGTGGACTGCGGGTTTTACCGCCTTTTTAGTAGTGCTACATTGTCTATGGCTATCATTTTGACAGCGAAGTCGGCTTTTTTCAGGTTATTAATATGTTGAAAGGAGGAAGTTACATGGAGTTTATATAGGCAAAACTGAAGACTCGTAAGACTATGTGTAATTTACTTATTAAACAGAAAGGAATGAGCTTATAGGAGAGTAAGCAAATAAAGATTTATGAAATTATTGAGTCTGGTCTAAAACTCAGACTGCGGCGATCATAAACAACTATGATCAAGTAACCAAACAGTACAGACGCCAAGCACATCAAGCTACAACAAACTGACAAATTTCTATAATAGATTTTCAGCCTTATCGTTAAAAAATACGGTTCAAGGTTGATTGTGAAAATTTGAGAGTTTCGGTTAGCTTGACCTGCCGTCTGACCTATATTTATAATATTTACTTATTATGTACACAATTTCCAAGGTACTAGACGGTTTTTTTTAAGGTAAGGTTAAGGTTTTTTTAGCTCTGTTTCAAATACCATTTCGATTGACCTTCCTAAAATACGTGTAAGTTCTTATCATATTAAAAAACCATTAACGGCTTAATTTTTATCTTTTAGACGTTCGCTAAGTTATCCAACTTAGATGACGAAGAATTAGTGATAAATGGTAAAAAATAAACAATTTAAAATACTACAAAAAACATACTCTACACGTGGTTTGTCAATAAAGGCTGAGGTCATAGACAAACAAACGAAAAACATTCCCGGGGGAAATGGTCCTAATTAGTAATATGCCTAATTAAAGTCTAGACCAACCCATTACCTGGAAACCGAGCTACCTGGCCGCCCAAAAAGCTACATACGTACCTACTTTATGTTATATAAGTAATGTATGTTAACTTAATTTTACTCTACTGCTGTAGGCATGAAATGCAATTCTGCATTTATTTTGCTATTTATTAAAAAAAGGTGTGGTTTACTGAAGCTTCTGGAAATTTAAATTTCGATCTTATTTTCACAAGACCCTAGCTTCTGAATTTAACTAACTTACATTAATTCACTTACTATTATGCAATGCGCGAACTAAGTCAATGAGTTTTTAGAAGCATGGAATGTTGTAAAGAAGGTAGCACTCAGGATGGAGGTTCTATATTTTTGCCATTATGTTTTTTTTCGGGTATACGGCTTGTGTTCAGGGACCGAAAAGGTTACCCGTACAGAGGTTTTAATCGGGTTATTTTTTAGGGTTGGGTGAAAAACCTTAGAGTAAAACTTAACCCCATGGTTATCGGCCTATGATAACTGGTTCATGCATGGAGTTCATATTCGTATATAAACATAAATGCAAAAAAATGACGTTAGCGTGCTTTCGCTTTGTCTCTTTCATTTTTATTAATCAGCAATATTTAAATGGTTAACCCAAATATTATAAAGGTTAACCAGTATATTGACTAATAAAACAAATGGGTTAACATTTAGCCCCATAAATCGGGCTCTGTTTGTAATACCATAAATTGGTATGGTACTTAGTTTGTTATAATGATGATTCATCAGCTAGATTGTAAAATATTTTCGCTGAAAGTTAAGGTGCGCGTAGGCATCATAAGCCTGTCGGTTCGTGGGCTTCTATTTTATGATCAGAGATCGCAATAGGTAGAGAATATTTGCCTAAACTTCGGGCAGATAAGTAACATGTGGATAATTCATCCGTATAAAATCACGAAATGATTTTTAAGTAACGAAATAAAGCAGAAAATCAAATAAAAAAAAAAAACAAAACAAAAAAAAATATTTAAAAAAAATAGGTAAATCAGAGGGAGGTATTATCCATGTAAGTTACTTACCTCTTCGAAGTTTTGGCAAATATGTTCTACCTATTCCGATATCTCTGTTTATTATCAATCCTGCATATACCTAAGTACCTACTTACTGCGTTCTCTAGAGTTTATGACGTTTCATAGCAGAGTTATTCAATAAATACGTTCAGTTTTCCCTTTATTTTGATGTTCATCTCCCCAAATTTTTCAAAAGTTGCTTGCAACATTAGGCAAGTTGATGGATAAGTTCTTTGGTCACCAGCAAAGTGTCTAGTTATGTCACTCATTTAACTGTTCTTAACCCGTTAACCATCATAAAACAAAATTACCACTTTTTGAAAATTATTCAATCTAGTTTTAATCCAATCGGAAAAGTAGCTAAAAAAAAAAAACAATAGTTATCAGCAATGCGATCTAAGAAATAAAAATATAAAATTACCATACTAATCCGTTGGTTATTAACGGTTTCCTTCGACCAATAAAATTTGCATTACGAGGTAGATAATTTCAATGAAGCTAAGAAGACAATTTCAATGATCAGACAATCGCACTTCTTTTATTTCAAATGTCAAATTCGACAAGCAAAGATTCAATTTCAGAATCATAGAAAACGGAATTCATTAACCCTCCCATTGATTATCAGGAATAAAATATTCGAATAAAGCTTATTGTCAATAATATGGCGTGCTCAAGAACATTATTAACGTACATTAGTGGTGTTTAAACAAAGAATCACCGACGCACCACACCTACGTTTAACCACGCCCAACACGCTCGTTTCAGACCCTGACATAGAAAAGAGTTTTTGAGTTATGCAGGAATATTTGTAAACTTTTTGGTTGGTTGGCAGACCTTAATTGTCGCCTTTGCCTAGTTAGAATTGTCTCTGATAAGTGTCATTAAGTAGCGCGGGAAAGGGCTAGAAAATAGGCGGGAAACGTTGAACGGGATAGGCGCGCTTTTTTGTAAATTTTCGAAAAAAATAACTTTATAGTGTACAGGAAAGTAGTTTTTATGTAATATATCTATAATTAGTTTAGTTAGTGATTATCTGTATATATATTGGTAAGTTTCTTTTAGTTTTATTTAATTAGATGTAAGATGAATCGCCCTCCGGATCCGGGCGGTACAAATTTTGAACCTGGACCCGGTCCAGAATCATTAAAATGTCCTCCTCCAGCTTATTTCGTCACTGTATCAACAAACGAATCTAATATGGATACTGACGCTTCTGGCACCACAGAAAATAGGCCAACAAAACGCGTCCGAAGGCGGACATGTAAAGATTGCAATAAACGGAAAAAGAAATATAATAACAATAAAGATCCCAACGCAACTGTTAATTGTTGTGACTGTTCAGAAAACGACATTATTAATGAAAATTCGGCAAAAAAAATTAAATCTACAATAACTAACACTTCGCCAGTTCTTTCCACTACCATAGACAAACCGACTCAAGCCTATAATCGTAATGATAATGATAAAAATATTACTATAGCTTCGCAACCCTCTCCTATTGGACGTACAACATACGAACCTACAGACAGTAGCCCCTATATTGTTCACGTACAGAAACAGACATCAAGTCCTAATGACGATTATACTCTTCACCCCATCACATTCGGAAAGTTTTTAAAGAAAAATAACTTCGCTAGTATTATTAATGGTAGCCTAAAACGCATCGGGCGCAACAGAATGACCTTGTCTTTTGCTAAGCATTCAGATGCAAATAATTTTATAACACACCAGAGCTTGATTGCACATAACTTCAAAGCATACATTCCAACTTTCAATATAACACGGATGGGCCTCGTAAGAGGTATCCCTGTTGAATGGTCTCCAGAGGAAATTATCGAAAACATTAATCTTCCGATAGGATGTGGCAAAATACTTAAAATTAGAAGACTTAACTTTAGGGTAGTGGTTGATGGAGCTCCTTCTTGGAGACCATCCCAAACAGTAGTGGTTACATTTGACGGACAAATTCTGCCAAAACGAATATTTATGTGCTACAATGCACTTCCAGTCGAACAATATGTGTACCCAACAATACAATGTTTTAATTGCTGCAAATTCGGACATACGAAAACACAATGCAGATCAAAACCACGTTGCTATAAATGTGGGGATGCCCATGTTGGTAGTACATGTACTGTAGAGGAGGAAAGTACAACATGTTTTCTTTGTTCAGGGCAACATTTTGCAACAAACAGATCCTGTCCGGAACATTCTAGGCAGGTGGCTATCAAACAATCAATGGCTGATTGTTGCATTTCTTTTATTGAGGCTGTTAAATTACATCCACCAGTATCCAAATCATATGCAGATGTTTTAAATACAAAACCCATAGGTAATACTGACAACAATATACTGAGACCTACAACTGTAAATAACAATTTAAATAAATCATATAAGAAGACAGTATTTCTGAAACCTCGGTCACATAAAAACACATATAAATCATCTGAATATGACCAAGTTGCCCATAGGCAGCTCATAAAAGAATATGCAATGCCTTCACCAGCTAATGGTTGTGCATTGAGGTCGCCAGATATAGAAAATACTGATAACTCTTCAAATGTACTAAACTTTATTTCTAGTATTATTAAATCTCTTTCTCAGTCTCAACTTATCAAACCAGAACACGCTGCCATAATTCTTGATGCCCTTGTTAAATCTAACATCCAAAATAATGGATCAAACTCCAATCCACAAAATAATTCAGTGGAATTGTCGAAGTATACGCAGTAAAAAATCAGAACTTGTATACTTACTCAATAAATTCCATCCTAGTTTAATTGCTTTAGGAGAGACCTGGCTCAAGCCAGACTCTACCTTCAAAGTTACCGGATTCACCTGTCTTCGTGATGACAGGCCAGATGGTTATGGTGGTTCTGCCCTTCTTATAAGTAATACATTATTATATACTCCTATTTCATTTTCATCTAATGCTAATTTTTCTGCAGTGGCCGCCATTGTAAATAATATTTGCTTTGTATCTATATATATTCCTCATCCTTCTTCTGATATTTATGATAGTATTTGTAATTTATTGAAAGACCTTCCTAAGCCTCTTCTAGTGTTAGGTGACTTCAATGCACAGCATTCTTCATGGGGAAGTTCTTATTCTAACTGCCATGGTAATAAACTAGTAGACATCTTATATGAACTCAATCTTTGTGTCATAAACACCTCTATGCCTACTCGACGTACAAACCCTTCTGAAGGTTTAAGTGCTCCTGATCTAAGTATCTGTACACCAAGTCTAGCTAGTACAATACACTGGACAACATTAACATCCACACATGACAGTGATCACTTCCCCATATTAATAACCTTCCTAAACACTTCTAAAGTCAGAAAAAGCTTCCATAGCCATTCTACAAGGAAACATAAGGTTTCTAAGCAAAGTGATTGGCATAAGTTTAGTGAACATATAGAGAACAACTTAGATACACTCCCAAATTTGTTAATTGCAGACGAAAGCAGTTCTTGTAGTGCATTTATAAGATTATTATTAGAATCAGCTAACTCCGTTTTTCCTATAAAAAATGTTTGTCAAAACATACCTTCGCCACCCTGGTGGGACAGTGAGTGTACTAGGGCCGTTAAAGCAAGGAAACAAGCGGAAATAAAATACAATGAGGAAATGACAGACGATAATTTCAAATCTTTAATGGATATTATAAAATCCACCAAAAAACTTTTAAAACAAAAACGATTCACAGGCTGGAGAAATGTTTGCACTACAATTTCACCTTCCACTCCTCCAACGAAAGTTTGGGCTTTCATTAAAAGATTTAAGAACGCTATGTCACCTATTAACTTCACAACACTTCCACCAGTTCTCATTTCAGAATATCTTGACCAAATTGCTCCTCCTTATGTACCCGAACAAGAATTATTCTGTTCACGTCCAATCACCGATAATAATTCAAGTTTAACCGACTGTTTTTCCTTAAAAGAACTAAAGGGAGTACTGTCTTCACTTCCCGATTCAGCTCCAGGCGAAGACGGTATATTGTATAGTTTTTTAAGCAATTTAGGAGATAATGCTTTACAATATTATTTACAATTAATTAATAAAATCTTCTTATCAGGTAACATTCCTCAGCACTGGAAAGTGCAGTCAGTGTTACCAATTTTAAAACCGTGTAAGTCCCCATCCGAAGTAAATTCATTCCGTCCTATTGCTCTATCAAATGTTACTGCGAAAGTGGCTGAACATTTAATAAAAAATAGATTAGAATATTATATAGAAAATAAAAACCTGCTGTGTGAATCTCAATGTGGATTTAGAAAAGGAAAGAGCACATTAGATAATATTAGTATTCTTATAACTGATATAAGACTAGCATTTTTACATAATGAGTCCGTAGTCGCTTCTTTTCTAGACATTAAATCTGCTTATGATAATGTTCTTTTACCAGTTTTAAAAGACAAATTGATTAAGTTAAACGTTCCATCTGTTTTAATTAATTTTGTTATTAATATGTTGACGGGAAGACAATTAAAACTAAACTCAAGTTATCGAACCCTATTCAAGGGCCTGCCACAGGGCTCCCCCCTCAGTCCATTATTATATAATATATACACACACGATATGAAAAAATCTTTACCCAAAACAGTCTCTATTTTACAATATGCGGATGATTTGGTCATATATAGTTGCGATAAATCAATACAAACTGCTTGCCTTAAAGTAACAGATGCTCTTACACATTTAAAAAACTGGATGGATAAGAATGGTCTTGACTTGTCTATTAATAAAAGTGCGACAGTTCTATTTACTAAAAAGAGATTACCACCGCCAGTTCATGTCAGATACAACAATGAGACCTTACCTACTAAAACTAATATAAAATTTCTAGGAGTCATACTGGACTCTAAACTTAGCGGATCTCCACACATGGACTACATAAGTGCGAAATGTGAACGTACTCTCAACATTTTACGATGCCTTTCAGGTGTTTGGTGGGGTGCACATCCATATTCCATGAAATTAATATATAATGCTTTAATCAGAAGTGTCCTTGATTATGGTTTATTCTTGTTGGAACCTTGTAACATAACAGCAGTCAGGAAATTAGATGTCATCCAATCAAAAGCCTTAAGAATTGTATCAGGCGCTATGAAATCAAGTCCCGTTAACGCTCTTCAAGTGGAATGCAGCGAACCCCCGTTGATATTAAGACGGCAGTATTTAGCAGACAGATTTTTTTATAGAATTTTGCAGTTTTCTAACCATCCTTTAGTGCCTAAAATGTATAAACTCCATGAACTTTTACCTGAAAACCAAAATAATGTACCATGTTTAGAGATAAGCTTACAGCGGTTTCTCAGGATCAATGCTCCAACTTACCGGTCTCCAAAACTACCTATTTATTGTTGTGAATATGACGCATTGGTTACACCTTTCCAAATATATGATAAC
Source organism: Cerastis rubricosa (assembly GCA_949152445.1). NCBI lineage: Eukaryota > Metazoa > Arthropoda > Insecta > Lepidoptera > Noctuidae > Cerastis > Cerastis rubricosa. The sequence goes on from OX424547.1 coordinate 12,977,484, forward strand.
ATTGGCATATCTAAAGATACCATAGATGCTCAAAAAGAGCTTAATTTCCTTATTCACGAAAAATGGTCAAATTGGCATCAAGTATACTGCGATGCATCTAAGCTGTCAAGTGACGGATGTGTTGGCGTAGGAGTATATCATAGTCAGTACAAGATTGTCCAGAAAATTAAACTGCCACCTGAGTCATCTGTTTTTACAGGAGAATGCCTCGGTATTTTAAAATCTATAGAATACGTGATGCTTATGAAGTTAACAAAAACAGTAATATTTACAGATTCCAAAAGTGCTTTACAAACTCTTCAAAGATTTCCATTTAAATCACAAACATATTTTCCATTAATATTTGATATCAAGACTAAACTGCGTCAATGTTTGATGAAAGGTTATTCTGTTGATCTCGTTTGGGTACCAGGTCACTCCAATATAAAAGGTAATCTTAAGGCTGACGAACTAGCCAAGAATGCGGTAGGGTGTGGTGATGTCGTTCCTTACATTAATTTCACACAGGATTTAGCTTCTTTGCCGGCAGCTTATCTCCAAGTCTCTTGGGATAAATTGTGGGCAGAAACTGCTCGATATAAAGGAAAACATTACTTTAATATTCAGCCCAAAATACCAAAAAAACCTTGGTTTAGATTAATATCTTTCGATAAAAAGAACACCTCTATTTTAATTCGCTTAAGGTTAGGTCATGTGTGTAGTCCCGTTCACCTTGCAAGACTAGGCATTGAGACGAGTCCTGCCTGTGGATGCGGATTTGAAATTGGGGATATTAATCACATATTTCTGAGCTGTCCTCTTTATGATAATACAGATTTGTATAATACATTGCAGTCTTTACAGATCCCTTTCCCCACTAACATGTCGTGCATACTGTCGTCGTTACATAAAGAAATATATAAAGCTTTATTTAGTTTTTTAACTGTAAATAATATTAAATTGTAAATATTTGGTTTTAAAAATGATTTAATTTTAGTATTAGTAATAGTTTTTCTTAGTTTCATATTTAAAATATTTTATTGTTGTTTTTCAGTTATCCTTTAGATTCCTATTTTCCGTATACCTACTTTCCTGATCGTATTATTTTTTCCCAAATTCCACTTCCGAGTTCCGACTAACCTTCTATAAAATAATATTCGTTTTTAAATATTTCCCGTTTCCCGTTTTACCTTATTCCTTGGCAACACTAAAATGCCAAACCATCCAATGTCAAACTCCGAAAAACTGAAGACTTATAATATAGAACATGAGCAATGGCAAAATACGCTGACGCGTGATGCCAAACTGAAGAAAAAAAAAAAAAAAAAAAAAAGGGCTAGAAATGAATTTTGAAAATTCCTGTTCTGTGACGGAATTTGACAGATCTTTTGTTTGTCTTTATCTGTATAGACAAACGAATGTGAATGAAAGTTTCAGCAACTAAGCAAAGTAACCAAAAAAACGGTACCTACTAAAACCTAATAAAAAAAAGCTAATGTTCCTCATTGAAAAAAAATAACTGAACTGTCACCTCCTCTACTTTTCCATAACGAAGTACCTATTTGACTGAATCGTAAGCATTCCAAAATTGTATGCCCGTAAAAATGAAAATAAATACCCTGTAGTAGACTTCACAAAAAGTCGCAAAAACTTCGAACGAAAGTTTCTGATAGATTATATAAGTTCGAAACTACGAAAACTCTTTGCTTTTAAAATTACTTAGCATTATCAGCCTATAATATTCCTACTGCTGGGACCACAGGCTTTCTTTCTACGTGAGGGAATGGTCTGCAAGCCAACGCTCGGACTCTATGTAGGTTGGTAGCTCGACACATGACTTTTTTTTCTTTTTGATTGATTCTAGGAAATGCGTGAATGTTTTGTGACGATGTATTCCTCCACCGCTTCGAAACTTCTAGTATAAGCCAAAATATAAAAAAAATATATAGGACTATTTGTCCTATATATTTTTTTTATATTTTATTATTTATAAAATCTATACGGAACAGCCGACGTTTTTTCTAACAAGTTAAATTAATATCATTGTTCTTTATTGATAACGATTCAAAGGAACTGACAACTCTAGGTCAAGGTCTGCTGTTATCGATGCAAAATAGCTAGCGCAATTATACATAGGCGGATGGTAATTAGTGAGCAATGTATGTATTGAGTGAAGGATTTTTAATTGAAGAACTTCCTAGATGGATTGGCTTTATCTGATAAAGATAAAGGAGTTTTGTTTTTTTTTTTTTAATTGCAGGATTGTTTAGCTTTTTGGTTGGTTGTCAAACTGGCAAATGTAGTTTTCGTTTTTTTTTTATTACTTGGCCTGAAATAAATATGTCGTCCTAAATAAATATTGGTTTGATAGATTTATGTCAAAAGAAACTTGCTTTATTAAGTCCAGGCCAGTCTTTGAAAGAGGTATCGTATTAACCAGTACTAACTGGGTTGTGGAGGTCAGATAGGCAGTCGCTTCATGTAAAATACTGTTATATAGCTATAGTCGACCCCAACAGCAGGAAAAAGGCTAAGCAGATGATGACAAGTATATGCGCAAACACAGGTTATCTCTGTTCCCTCACTCTCACATATAAAGTAAAAGAATACAAACAACAAAATGGCTTATTTAATCAAACCTTCAACAGTACAACCTCAAGGCCCATTTCACGTTCATCAAAGCCTGATACAACTTACACATATTCCAATTCAATTACCTAATTGACATGGAACAATAGACAACAATATTGACACTACGAGAAGAATGTCCGTGCGTGGACAATTTCATTGCTTCATTGTGTCTCTTGACATTTCTATACGTCACATCACTATTATTGCATTCTTACAAACTTACATAGTAACTTCACAAAGACTCTGTTTTTGAAAGCATAAGGTTGTGTTTTGAACATTTTTGAGTTAATAAGTTGGTTTTCACCTGACGTATGAATTGATTCGACGAAGTTGAGAAGTGAATTTTATGACGGATACGATAGAGTGAAAACAGTAATTTAAAATTATCGATATTAATTGTAAGCGTGGTAATGTTAGTCGAAAGTGTTCCCATGACAGATAAATTGATTTTAGGAATTCGCAAATTTTGTGTCCATGATATTTTACGCGACTGCACGAAAAAAGGAATGTTATGTATTTTGTATGTTTGGTTATTTTATACCTACCCCGTGAAAATGACTTTTTCATAATCTAATTTTAGACATTACCTATCTTATTATAACATAAACAATGAATTCTCGCTAATTAAAACTCATTAATTAGCTAATTGAGACCAAGAAGTTTTTGTTAAAAAATTACTTCGATTTTATCATTTTTATCTATGTGCGCATGAGTCGAATAAATATGTCCTTAATTAATTTCTTTGCTGAATTTCAATTGGTTCAGTTGTTCTTAATTAATTGATGTTGTACCTGCTGCTTACCACAAAAAATATCGGTAACTTAGCGTAAAATATCTTTAGAACTATGAATTATTAACCGTATACCAAGTACGACGAGTTCATAAAACTACGTACAGTTTCAGGATTTCTTGCAACTGTTTTTGCATATTTTTACGCAAGCAAGATAAAATAACTACCAAAAGCTAGGTCTTGGCCACAACACAAACTGTTGGAGAAACCCAAAAAAACACCAAAACATGCAAATAAAATCGATAAAAACAATATCGATGCTACAAATATCACGAAATCGATTGAAGTTTACGATTCCGCGCGAAAGTACGCGATTACCTAGGTTTCAGCACTTATGCATAGTCCGGCTCAAGAATGCAGTGTTACTCAACAAGCATTCACTTGCATAAACTGCGGTACTATTTATGTTAATACTTAATAAACTCATTTCATTATCGCATAAAATATCATTTGGAACTCATCATGGCCGCTGTCAGATGTTTTCCCGCCAACCGCGGTATCCATAGACAAACTAATGATTACTCGTGTTTTCATGTCAATTGATCGTAAAACACTATAATTTCGATAAATTGTCGATTGAAAGTGTTTGTGTAATAAAATTCGGAGCCGTGTTTTAGGTTTTTAAGTGTTACTTAGACTGCTTGTTAAATAAAGTATTTCAGCCAATGAAGTGTGAAAAAAAAATATTTTCGATTAGGTACGGAGATGACATGCCTTTTTTTAAGTTTTATAAACACAACTTTTACTTGAACTTATTTTTTATTTGGATGATATTGACCTGAGAAGGTAGACCTCTGAATTTCAATATCCAGAAACATTATATTTTTCATTAATAACCTGAAAGTGCGTTCCAATTGTATCCCCGCTTAACTAGTTTACATAGATTTCTGTTCGTCTGCCGATTAATTAGCGAATTTGTATAAGGCGTCCACCATTGCTTAACTTACTAGTAGTGTTAAATGTTGCTATAATGGATAATTACAGCTTCGAAATATGAACGTGTATTCGATCCGGTAATTTGAAAATTATGTGGATTTGAACGGCGCCGGCGCATCGTGGGGTCATTTAGAAGGACCTGTTCGTTTATGTGACCTCTAGGGTTGGTACTTTCTAAAATATTCTAAATGCTTTGGAAAACAGTGTGGGATCAATATTTTTTAGCCTGTGTTAAAGAGACTTCCATTTTTCAAACCTGACATATTTTAGTGTTAGTTTACCATTTCAATGCATCATTAATATTATAAAATTAATTTCTGAATAGATTTTGGGTTGCAATCAAAATCATGTGAAACATATTAGTAGGTATCTACTTTAAACTAAAAGAACATCAAAACCCATAGATAAAGCGCACAGCTGCCTCCAAAATCCAAAAAACCACTATAGCAAAAAAAGAAAAATAAAAGAATCACATCAATAAAAGTCAGCGCAACACTATTATTTCGATTGACGCTACAGCCGATTCTCAAAATACATGCCCACGATGGCACCTTGCCGTATGACGTAAAAGGCGAATTAAAAATCGCAAGAATCTAGCGTTCACCCGTGAGAATATGTAAGACTCACCAGCTGGACAACAGTTATTAAAACCAATCCTTAGTTATTTTATAATGTCATAATAGTTTAGTATCTAAAGTTTTCATTTTCAGAATCCTTATCTGGTGATAAGGATTCTAAAAATGAGAGATTTTATCTTTCTATATCTTTAATTATTAATTTTGTCCTCACACAACTTCAATGCTTGCTTGCTATTCACATGTTAGAAGATTTATAGAAGCTGTATTCTGAATCATCATCATCATCATCATCATTTCAGCCGAAAGACGTCCAGTGCTGGACATAGGCCTCCCCCAAGTGTCGCCACATTGACATAACATGGGGGGTTTTGCCATAATCGCCACGCTTGGCAGGCGGGTTGGCGATCGCAGTACGGTTGTTACAAAAGCACAGAGAACGCTGCTGCCCATTCTCTGGCAAGTCCCTTAGTCGCCTCTTACGACACCCACGGGAAGATATGGGATGGTGCTATTCTTTACGTCCGACACCATACGGAGCATTGTATTGCATTTGTATTCTGAATGCATAATAAATATTACGACTAGTAACATCAAAAGATCTTCATAGATCCATGAATCTTTTATTGACTACGCAGATTATAATAATTTGTGCTAATCTGTTATAACTTTGATTGTAAAAGTCTTCTGTGACTGCTCGTAGCTTTCTTTTTTATTTAGATGTTGTGCTAGGAATGTGTGGTTTTTCTTCTTGTTTGAATTCTTCTGCCGTTTAGGCTGTGATCATTCTCGTTGTTTTTTAAACTAGAGAAATTTAAACAAACTATAGGTATACCATCTGCGTAATACTTGGGGGATTACAGGTACGAAGTTATTTTTATAATTATGTCATTCTCAATTTGGCTACATTTTTGTATTCACGGAAAATGAGATGAAAAATCTCCTCCACTAAAGATTTATTTTAACATTAAAAGTATTTTTGCTTCGGACAGGCCCTGTAACTGCTTCAACTAAAAAGCTATTCCTTATCAGTCTTTTCTTGACCCATCACTATTGGACTACAAAATATTTTGATGACCAATTCAATAATGTTTCATTTTTGGCCGTTTATGAAGGCACTATGCAGGACGAAACCAATGGAGAAATCGATTTAGCATTTAAGCAAACTAGAACCTAAATTAATTGTAATGGCTTACGTATTCATATAAGATACAGAATCTGAGTTACGCCATAGGTGTGTAAGCGGGCTAACGCGTTAGGTGTGGCTACTTAAGAGTGGCAACACTAGACTTGCTAGCGTTTCATTACAGTAAAGATGCGTTTACGACGACAGGGCGGAGGTCATCATAATTTGTAGGGTTGTCAGAGGGAAAAATAAGGATGTAAAGGTGCTGGCTGGCAAAATTTCAACTAAGAACTCGAATTACGAACGAAGCTGTAGTCCAGTAGAACCAGTAGAGGTCGTGGTCTTTAATTTTTAAAATTATATTTTTTTCGAGCAGAGCATAGGTTTTTTGGTTAAAAAAGAGCCTCCATGGCTCAGAAGAGACCATACTTAAGAACGCCATGTGTATTCTGGGAGGATATTTATTTATTTATTTTACTATTTATGTACACACAGTAGACAAAACAGAAAAAAAAAATATTTGAGTACCAAGGTACTGCTTAGGATAATTGTAGAAATCTATAGTCAGAGCTTACATGGTCCACTTTAATTTCTCTGAACTATCTCCAAACCCAACTGACACTAGCCTCGCAAAATGCTACCTTGACGGAACAACAATAACCTGTGGATGTGAAACTTTGTCGCAAACTATCTTCCACTTCTTATCCTGTCCCCTGTGGCCATAACTTGGACTCAAAGAGACCTGTATGCTGCTATCGATGACGTCATGGTATTAGCTAAATTTTTGGTCAACAATATTTGTAACCGTCGTGCTAGCTCACGAAGAAGACTTCGCTCCAAAATTTGATGGTTAATCTTTTTACCATTACAAGCCACAATCAAAGAAACAGAAGAAGTGGTGTCTCTCGTTAACCTTTCACCTAAGAAAAAAGAAAAATCATTTATACGAAATGGACCATCCCCTTTTGCCTTCTATGTTATGATACCCAATACACGTTCTTTGATCAATACGAGTCAGTCAAAGTTGTTAGTAATTCATCAATGAACATTGTATGTCTGGCGTCGGTTATAAAATATGTATAATGTACAAGAAACAAGCATTACATAATACATGGTTTATGTGACCATAATGTTTTATTTTTACTCGCAAATGGTGTTGTTTGTAGCTGTTGATGGATGGATGTAGTTTTTCTTAAGTTTTTCTTTCATTGCTCCGGGATGTCCACTAAGAGCCATGATTCTAGGTCCACGGGACGTAGTAGCTCTAGAGAATTTCGTAGTTTTAACGTATGAGCAACATAATATTGTGACAGGCCATTTTTCCTTTTTTGCGTTGACTAAGAAGCTTGATTATTCTTGGTCTGATGTTTGATCCCTTGGTCTGATTATGCTTGGTCCCCCGTAGAGCTGTTAAGGGACCGTTCACCGTAGCCCGTATTTGATATTAATTTCACCTTGAAACCACGCGTTTTTGAGAAAAACTGTCTTGATAGACACCGAGGTTTCGAGGTACTGAAAAATAACCAAGACACAAAATTTCCACATTTAACAATACAACTTGATAAATAATTTCGCCAGAATTACAAGTTTCCTATTAAAGTGAAATCGGTATGTTTATAGAAGTATATTGTTACAGGAACTGATGGGCTGATAAAAATTTTCTTTCTCCATTATCTAAGTCAGTATTGTCTCCATGTGAACTACGATACGATGAGTGTACATGCTGTGATATATGATAATGAAATATGCAACTGTTTTATATTCGTAAAATTATAACATACAAGTCGCGAAATAGTTAAGGGCGCGTTTGCAATTCGGCCCAAATTTTGCTGATTTTCGGTACATTTTGTGGCTAAACTAAACCAAATCAAATATAATTTGTAAGTGTGTTTGTGTTTGTGTTTTTATTTTGTTGTTTGTAGTTGTTGTGTGTGTGTATTTGTGTTGCGTTTGTGTGTTTGTGTGTGTTTTGTATTTCTAATACAGATAGATTGGTTCTTCATCTTCAAATTCATGAAACATTTTTTTAAAGTTATTGTTTTTTTTTTATATTGTAATAACGATCTTCCGTTGACATGTTTACGAAATCGGCTTGAGTTTAGGAACAATTTTTGTTCTACTATCAACATATTTTAAGATTTCTAAAAATAGGTAAGTAGGCAGACATAGTCAACTCTAAATCTAAGAAAAAAAAATATACCTAAGTGTCACAAACTCGTCGAGGAGTTCCAGTAGCAGGCACAGAAGTACACCTTCAGGTCGCTCCATCAATTCCGGAGGTAAGGCCTCATCATAACTAACAAAATTAGCCCCAAACTCGGCACACATAGCTCAACTCGTCGAGAAGTTCCAGTAGCAGTCGCCGAAGTACACCTTCAGGTCACTCCATGAAGTCCGGAGGTAAGTACGTATTACATAGAAGTAAGAGAAAAAAAACTTTTAAAGTTTCAAAATTAGTTCTCTTGACACGTGTCAATGTAGTAGTTCGATTCGACGCCTGTCAATTTTGCAAACGCGTCCTTAATCTGTAGGTATGTCGTAGGTGGATAGAGTGTTTTCGTCTTGCTCGTGCTGCTTGCTTCGTCTTTTAATTTTTTGAGCATTGATGCCTTTCGTTTTTCTATTGGGAGGCCGTAATTTTATAATTCATTACCTTTCTGATCTGGCCTGAATATTTCTTTTTCTGTCTCCTTTATGTTCATTATTCAGCCATCCTCAAAAGGCAAAGGGCAGGTTTGATGGTGAACAAGTGAAAGGATTTCTAGACTTTAAAATTAATTCCACCGTTCGTTCCGTTGGTTATTTAAAAGTGGTTTTCTTTTTCTAACTAACTAACGTTTCCACACGAGATTTTCAAAGAGGTTGCAATTTGAAAGGTGAATGGCTACTGTTTACAGTATTTTTGTGTAGAATAAAACTGAAAAATGCATAATAAAAACAGAAGCTTGTCATTTGTTCAATTACCAGTACAATAGTAATCGAAATGAAATAAATATGTAAGCCCATTATCTACAAGATTAAGAAGCCACGCTAATTGAAAACATGAACTTCTTATTCTTTTCACATAACCTTTACGAAATATTATTTCAGTTATCAAAATAAAATTCACAGATAAATAAATAAGGATATATGTCCATTAGCTGGTATCGCCAGTATCGTTGGTCCGGATAAAAGCCACCGTGAAACAGGTGTTTTATTTAAAACTAATCATTTTGACACTTAAAATGGCGGCAAGACGTTAAGATGGCGCGCATCTGGACAAGATAAGCGCCTATTATTAGTTAAATGCCTAGGCATTCAGCCTAATGGCTACGATTACAGGATAAAACATTACTTTTCAACTGTTCCTTTTGATAAGGTAAGATGTGGGGACATCGACAATTACTTAGCATAAATGGACGGAATTGAGCTGTTACAATAATGTGTTGTTTTTTTTTCAGTGTATTGCTTTATTAAAGGAAAGTAAGTTGAAAGTCCAAGTTGCTGTGTATGGTTGGCATATGGCATACAGGAATTGTATCATTTTTCAGGTACCAGCCCACACACCAAAAAGGAATCCAGGTGAATAAACCTTCTAATGAAGTAAGGGTGGTCAAGATAAGGAAGCTAGAGGACCAAAACTTTTAGCCCAACTTTGGATACGACATGTCTAGCAGTGGACTGCGAATGATCTATGTATTTGATTTCAGAGTTCAGGAAGAAATTTTGGGCCTACAGACGTGTGACGTGAGGATGCCTGTAAACATTATTTATCGAAGACTCATCTTTCTGCCCTTGTTACTTAGTGCCAACAAAACATTTTTTTTTCATCAATTCTCGCTGGTCAACCGCCACGCTATCATTTGCTCCTTTTATTTTCATATAATTTTTCACACAATCCATCCATCGTTTCCTTGGTCTTCCTCTCCTTCTCCATCCGTCAACGTTTATGCTTATTCATCACTCTTTTAGTCAAAAGCGATTGGTTCTTCGTCATCACATGGTTATACCAAGACAGTCAATTCCCTTTCGTTTTTTATGTAACTGGCACACAAGGTGTAATATTTATCGGAGACTGTCCACAGTATATACCCCCAGAACAAAGAGACAACGATCATTTAGGCACAACGCAACTGGTTACGATTTCAAACCTGCTAAAAATAATAAATATAACTTTTCAAACTTCGAACGAAAAAAACTGACAATTCATACCAACAACCCCCCACCAGTTCATAGCATAACAAAACACAGAACACATTTATTAAATCATACACATTACAAGTTGCAATGTATTATTTAATTTGTGAACTTGCCAACTGTCACATTATCATAATCAAACCGAGCGATTTGAGAACTGAAGCCTAATGCTATGCGCGTATATGTGCGGGAAGCGTGGCGAGATACCGCTGATTGTGACAACGCCATTAACGGCCGTTTTTTTAGTCCAGATAAAGGAGTTTTGGTAGATTTTAAGTTCGTACGAACTTAAAATCTATCTCCTCCTCCTCCCCCCCCCCTTTGTAATCATCCTTCCTAATCTAAATTCGTCATTACCTTAATACGGCGAAGCAAGAACGAGAAGGAAGGGTTTTAATTTTAGCAGTTATCTCATCAAGCCAAATTATCTTTGAACTGCTTCTTTTTAGGGTACCCGCACTTCAAAAGGAAAAAAAAACGTAACCCTTATTGGATCAATTTGTTGGCCGTCTGTTTGTGTGTCAAGACCCTTTTCTCGGGAACGCGTGGATCGAGTTAAACTTAAAATCATATATTCAGGTCTACAGTCCCTTGAAGTTCGGCAAAAATCAAACTTCTAAGTTAATCAACGTAAATAAAAGATACGGCCGTTTAAATGCCGAAAAAACGTATATTTGGACACTCTCAAGGTAATCAAACTGTATGGGGTATATTCCGTTGACCTAGAACTATGAAATTTCTTGTACAGGGAAAAATCTGAAAACTATTTATTTGTAATTAAATCGTAAACAAGCATAGTCTTTATTTCTTATGATTTAATTAACGCACATAACAAAGGTGAATTTGTACGGAACTCAAGTCCGACACGCACTTATCCGGTTTTTTATAGCAAAGATAACTTATACTATATCCTTTTCTGGGCACAAGTTTTAAAAGACCCTTTTGTACTTACTTCAACACAAAACTACGTGCGAAATACACCCCGTTTTTCCGCACAAACGTGTCCCTTGTCTACAAGCTTTAATCCGACCAAGCAGCTTTCTTAGGCTCCTTTACCCATTAATTACGGCTTGACGCGTCGCATGATGCTGCGTCGGAGGCTGTAGAAAGTTCGACCCTAAGGTCATCCCGGTTGGATGGCAAGGCATTGAAATTATTTAGATATGGTAGGTAGATAGGGCCCATCCGTTCATTGGACGAACTTGAGTTTGGACGAGCGATGGTGAAGTGTAATTGGATTTAGATTTCAATCGTTTAGAAGGTTGTAATTTGGAAGAGATACTTCCAAATTACTTACTGTTTTGGGGGAAAAAAAAGATTTTATGTTTGAGTATCTGTCAAAAGTTTCTTAATCACTTCAACTTTAATAGCAGGGACATTCTTTTTTTTAATTAGGTCAAAAAAATAAGATACAAATGTTCAATTTATATTTCCCTAATAATAAAAATTCATATCCACATTCGTCTTTTAAAAACCTGAATCACACGATAAAAACGTAAACTTTTATAATTTCATCAATCTGTAAAACATACATGACAGTAATCACAAGACTTTAACAAAAATAATAAATCCCAACATTCCCCTTAATTAAAATGTCATTAAACATCTAAACGTTTCATGATTCTACATAGAACTGATCTGTACCGCAACTGGGCGATCGCCTTTGGAATCTTCAATACTTGTATAACAAGATTTGAAACTTTGTTATAAGAAGTTAGAGTTTATTTTTCTTCGGGTGTTGAATTGGAGATAGGTTGGAATGTAGACAGTCGATTTGTTAATTTATCAAGAGATGTTATTACAGATTTTTCTGATAAATGTCTCAGAATCCAATTTGCTGTGACGTCGATTTTCCGATAATTTAAAAGTAGCGGTCGGCTCGGATTTCTACTTAACTTTTGATAGTCTTACGTAGGGTTATCAACTCTCGATAGAACCTGCCATAGACACTTTTTATTAATCAGGAGGGGTGTCATTGCAAATGTAGGTATTGAAAAAGTCGTAAATATTGGTAATTTAATTTTCCCTGTCTTATTTCGTGAAGAATTCAAATCAGCCTAAATCATCGCGATTCTCTTTAATGAGAAATTGTTGCATTCACGTAAAATTCCTATCTCAACCTACGGAATGTCAAAATCCACGTCATTTTTTAATATCTCAAAATGGCCGCCATAACCCTAGCTGCACGTTCTAATTAATGACTATCTTGTTAGATAGTTTTGTTATGCAATTGTTTGATGTAGTATAGTCAGTTATATTATTAACATAATTTGATAGTTTGGCTTGTAAATAGCTCGAAGCATTCTTCGGGCCGGCCAGACTTGTTGACTGCGGCTCAAATGATCATTTCTCGAGAAGCTGTTTATACCGCTGCGAATATCAAGGGAAAGTAATAGCGATTCGAGTTTATTGATGTGGTATTAAGTTTGGTTATTTTTAGAGATTGGAGCCTCTTCTTTATGCTTCTAGTTTTTAGTTGTTTTTGGAAGTAGTGAATTGAACCTTTTTGTTTGGGGCTTAGGTTACCTATTGGCTTACCTATAAGTAGTAAACGGAATTAGAGCTAGAGCTATTACTGTGGTGGTAGACAAATTACATAACATCATCATAGCATCGCACCTGTAATTCCAGAAGGGTTCGGTAGAGGTATATCCACATTTCGCCAGGTATGTTTAAGTCCCATGTAAAGAGGTTAGCTATTGTCATCAATCGGGCACAAATCGAGATTCCGTGGCTGCTACTGAGAAATTTCTGATGGAAAAACCTAATAACACTTTGCCCGAGCCGGGAATCGAACCCAGGACCGGTTGCTCAGCAGTCGCGCTTGCGACCACTAGTACGCCCACTAGTTCGTACTTAGACCAAGGTGTTTGTCGTAAAAGTACAAGAAAAAAAGAAATGAAGATCGACCAATCAAGTCAAGTTATAAAGAACTTTTTTCTGGTTGTAGACTTTGATTGGCTAAGCTATTTAGTAGTAAACGGAATGAGAGCTATTTAACGGAATTAGAACTATGAGGTGGTAGACAAATTTGAAGTAACAAATGTGATAAATTAGAGTTACGACAAATTTTCTGAACAGGATTATTTAATTCACTACTGGGCTCGGCTCATTACTTATGGTACAGCTAACGGTGATTTGTAAGATCTAACAAACATTCCAGTCTCACTGTGTTAATACTTTATATTCAGTATTTAATAAATGACAGGCCGACACATAAGGGAACTGACTTAGTAACGATATAGGAAAAACATTGTTGTTATCGATGTTATTATTTATTGTTTTGCATTATCATTTAAAATTTTTGAAAGGTTTTTTTATTCATCATCTTAGCTGTCTGTAAATGTCTACCGTTAAGCATAGGCCTCTATTTTAAGAGCGTTAACGCCTTACGTCATTTCATACAAACTTTCAAGTAATTATTTTCCGAAATGACTGAACCGATTTTTATAAAACTTCATAAGCAGGATACTCAGTTCTTAAAATTTATTAAAAAGTATTTTCGAAAAATAGTCCTACAGCTAAATTAGACCGATTTTAAATTATTATATAAAATTTCCAATTATCTTTTATTATAAAAGATATTTCGAAAATGTTTTTAGTAACTTTTTAGACCTATGTATCCTGCTTATGCGTATTAAGATTCATTAAAACCGGTTCAGTCATTACGTAAAATAAGGACTTGAAAGTTTGTAAGAAATGCCGTAAGGTGTGTGCTCTTAAGGAAATATCTTCTTCAAAATTCAGTCATTTTTAAGAAACAAGCCCGGCTTTTTCTGTTACAAATCACTATTATAACATCACGTCTGTAATCTCGGAAGGGTTATGCAGAGGTGGACCTAATAGGACACTCACATTTCACCAGTTATGTTAAAATCCCATGCAATAGGTTTGTTTCTGTTAATACTATAGAAGACATTTAATATAACTTACAATTTATGGCGGGCAGGTACCACCAGAAAAATGACCAGACAGACTTCAAGAAAATTGATTCACTGTTTTTGAAACCTGAAACGAAATCAATCAGAAAAGAACAGCATAAGAGTTATTAAACCATTATATCCTGTTGCAACCTTACCTACACGCCGATATGACTCATCAGGATCCATCAAGACATAACTCTATATAAGTACATAAGTACGACATTTTCTTTCCTTCTCCTATCATATTTTCCCTCGAAACCACATGGTAAGCAATCTGGTATATTTCTCTTGATTTGGCACGTGCCGATCTTGAAATGACTCCACAGGTCGAAAACCTACGACCTCAAAAACACTAATCATTTTCCTCTTACCTCAAGGTCAATTCCAAAAACATTATAGATAAAAAAAAGAAAACTAGTATGCTAATACTCGTCTCAATTTTTACCTTCAAAAATGTTCTTATCTAAAATAAATCTATCGTTATCTGTAAATAATAAAATGAACACTAAATAAAAATCAAGCGATTCCAATATACAATGTGAACGACTTCCTTTGTTTCTTGGAAGAAGATTTAATACTCATCTGAAGTGGCGTATCGAGGAATTTGTCGGCAAAGATTATAGACCGATGTCTATAGAGAATTAATGGGTTAGGTCTCACTATGGCAATAGTAAAAGAGGTTTTAACCTATTAACTTGACGGCCTCCTTGCTCACAAGTTTGACGGATAAGCCCGGAGTACTAGATCCGATTTTTGGCCATATACCTAAGGCATCGACCTAATAGAACGCGAATGCGCGATCATCGTAGGTTCGCGCGAATTTTACTCTACGAACGCGCGATTTAACATATTGAACTCGAATAGGTGTCCTAACTGACTATCGCACGACGCGGTCGCGCGACTCAAATGTTTGTAAAGTCGCTACTATTCGCACGAACTGAGTTCGTACGAACGCGCGATCAAACATATTGAATTTTGAATAGGCGTCCTAATTGAAATTCGCGCGATAATTGCGTCGGCGGCCCGCGCCCCTCGCTCGCTCGCGTCGTCAATTCGCGCGATGTTAGGACACCCAGTTTTTGCCAACGCGCGAACACGCGATGGTTGCATCGCTTACCTACTCGCGCGATGATCGCGCATTCGCGTTCTATTAGGACGATGCCTAATACTAATAAAAAGGGCCTAAAAAAAACCCAATGGACAAAGTGACATTTCAGTAGCAACAAAGATGATGGGATAGTTAAATTTGTATGGGACTGACTTGAAATATCGAATAGCCTAAATCAATGCTGTTTATCATTGTAAACAGCTGTAAATATGAATCTGAAAACCATTGTAAGAATATTTACCAAGGCCCTTACGTTATACAAAACAGTTTGCCATCAGGAAAATCAGGAGTTTGTCCCAGGTACAGAACCAATTTTAGTTTATTAAATTTTATCGTTTACTTTTATATATTACTAGCTGCTACCCGCGACTTCGTTCGCGTGGAATTTTTTATGGGTTTTAGGGGTATGAAAAATAGATGTTTGCCGATTCTCAGACCTACCCGATATGCACACAAAATTTCGTACAAATCGGTTCTGCCGTTTCGGAGGAGTTTAGTAACAAACACCGCGACACGAGAATTAAAGAAAATATTAGAAGATTTTTTTATTGTTAATTTCTAACAATTTGCTTTGTCCTATTCGAGACAAATAAAAACTTATTCTATCTTTCTTTCTTTCTATTGATGACATAAAGTTCCCCCCGTACTACATGAAACTTGCGATGTGGGTGTACCACAACTCTACTAACTTCTTTGACTCATCATCATCATCATTTCAGCCCAAAAGACGTCCACTGCTGGACATAGGCCTCCCCCAAGACACACACATTGACATTGTATGGTGTTTTGTCATAATCGCCACGCTTGGCAGGCGGGTTGGCGATCGCAGTACGGTTGTTACAAAAGCACAGAGAACGCTGCTGCCCATTCTCTGGCAAATCCTTTAGTCGCCTCTTACGACACCCACACCCATTCTTTGGCTCAATACAATATAATACAAGCATGAAGTTATGTTATTACCTAAATGTTAACACATAATGTAATAGTTTTGATCGTGTCTTGTTGTTATATGGCATGTATTTTACACGTCGAGACGAATTGAGAGTTGTTAGCGATCGCCACGGTTCGATGGCGTAAGATCTGTGACTTTGGCCGGTGTGGTGCCACACGGGGCGATTATTTCTGACCCTGGCATGGTTGCGGAGGTTTTTTTGTTGGTGTCCTTTGTCGTAGGATAGGGAGAAATTATAACAGATGCCTTTTCGCTAGAACCTTTCTTTTTCTAAAATAATGTTGTGTTGCTCTTTGTTTATAAAGTCATTGTTTGAGCTATGCTGAAATGCTTTTCTTCACTCGTAGAATAATCATCCTGCAATCATTCAGAAAAAATAAAAATGATAATGGTGGTTTTGAAAAATGGTTTGCTGTAAGAAAACCCAATTCTGGGTTAAGCTCGCCGTTGTACATAAGTTTCTATATTGCAATTTGTACGTATATTTCCTTTTTTTTTGTGTGCAATAAAGAATAAGAATTCAGATTCTGTATCAAGAAGGAAGTAGGGTTACAAGGTACTGCAACACCTAGTTTGCTTAAAATTGTCGAATTTTATTGTCAGAGCTCCCTTCCAGGCGCCTGCAAAGGGGAAAGTTCTCACTCGAAACACTTTTAGACACTTTTCACCTGTATAAAACTTGATCTACCAAAAATCACCATGTGTATAACCACAACCCATCGTCACGGCGTAATTCCGTATATGAGCCGATATGTTCGCGTGCTACAGACTCACAGACAGACAGATCCTAAAGACACGCATTTTAACTATTAATAATAAAGCTCTAATTGGAACGTGCGGCGTACATATAATAATCGGCCAGTGTAACTGACCACTTTATTGTTGCCATTGAGGAACCAGTCTGGGGCAAGTTAGGGTCGGGAAAAGGGGGAAAGATTCCGCAGATCAATATAAATTCTATGATGGAGAAGATGTAGATCTAAACACTGTAGGTACCCTGTATATTTAATCTAGGTTGTTTTAGATTGCTATTGACTATAATATGTGCTGAACAACATGGATAACCTTAATTTTCAAAAAACTGTAGAGATCAAGAAGGAAGACTTTTTCTTCTTCTCCATAACACTACTACAGTTCTTTCACAGTTATAATGGTTTTTTTTACGGATGTGAAATCATCAAATGACTCCTCCTGCTCTGGGCGGAGTGGAAGGGATTGTCAGACTTGTACTGACAAAAGCCCATCCATGTTCCTTCTTAGCCCTTTGTGTTCCAGGGCCACGGTATCTCTTTCAAACAGTCCCGCAGCCCCACAGTTACTAAGCCTTGTAACTAGAATTGTAGCTTCTTTTTGCTGTTGTGTTTGTTTCGACAGTTCAATAGTGCCTGTAACTGGCCTACTTACTTGAAATAAATGCTTTGATTTTGATTTTTAAGCCCTGTAACTACACGACAAAAATAAACTCTTAAAAATACGAGAAAATCTAGACTGACGTTTGACTACTTTGTTGTCGTTGTCACAATCGTCTGCTGACTTGGAACACCGGTTTTACAATAGAAAAAAAAAGATTTGTGGTTCCATCGCTTACTCACTAACACCCAAAGGTAAGCAGTGATAGCCTAGTGACGTGACTGCCAAGACATAGGTCTCATGTTCGAACCCAAGACAACCTCTGATTTTTCGGATCACTGCGTCCGTACCATGACGTCTTTAAACATTATTGTTCCATTCCTATTCCGGAGTGAAAAAGAGACGGAGCTATACAGGTCGTCTAGCTCCATCTCTTTCCCACTCTGGAATAGGAATGGAACAATAATGTTTTAAGCGTCATGGTACGGACACTGAGCGTATTGTATAATTATCACTTGCTTCGGTCAAGAAAAAAATCGTGAGAAAACCAGCATGCCTGAGTGATATTTCTCGACGGCATGTCAGAGGACCATTGGCGGCCTGAAACCTCTGACATCAGGTTAGGCATTGACCAAAAAGATCAAGAAAAAAAAAAGAAAAAGAGAAGAAAAGAGTTTTCTGATGAAGAAAGAAGACCCAAAGGTTTTCCTCCAAAACAAAGGTCCCCGAAAAAGGTATTTATTATCCGGTCGATATGTAATTGATAACCGTTGTTATTTTTATTGGGCCGGCCCGCTTTCGTGAGATTGTTTATAATTGTATCGTTATTGCGTTTATTACTGACAACTCTGACACAACTTAATTTATTTAATTCTACGCATTCCTAACTTTAGAGCCGGTTAATTTGGTTTATATTAGGTTTTTTTTTGAGGACATATGGTGTTAAATGTTAATAATTGCTTACGAGGCATATCGTTGTTAAAGATTGGGTAGTATCACTTTGTGATAGAAAACTTGGGTAAGGAATAATGATTGACGGGAACGAGTAAGGATCGATCTGTTGTTTTTGCCTTTCCCCATAGACGTGAGGTTGTAGAAAATGTAAAAAAAAAACGAGTAAAGTAACAGCCTTGTTTATGTTTTCCAAAAGTGACTATTTCACTACTTTCTGAAAAAGTCGTCCTTTGGAGAAAAATTCGAATATGTTTTTGAGCAGGTACAGTATGGAGACCATTGGTCTATATGTTAACGGAAATGTATGAAATCCGTCATTGTATAAAATTCCTAGGAAATGTGTACAATTCCTAAAATCCATAGGATATGTATGAAATATTTTTTAATTAACACTTTTCCTAGGAAATCTATACATTTTCTAAACCGTGATAGGAAATGTATATCATGCTGCAAGTATGCAGCAAACAAAAAAGCATGCAGCATGCAAGCAAGCATGCAGCATGCAAGCAAGCATGCAGCATGCACCATTCAAGCGAGCATGCAACATGCAGCAGGCAGGGTTTCTGTCACCGCTCCGGCGCTGCGGGCCTCCGGCGGCCCCACGCGTGCTAATCTTCGCAGACGGCTTTCGCTCACCACCGCAACTTCGGCTTGTTGGCCGGCTTCGCCGGCCAGCCTCAGCCGCGGCGGCTCGCTCGCAGCCGCCTGCTCCTCAGCCCGCGGGCCGCCTCGCCCCTCCGCGCCTACGCGATTTTAAATTACACTCTAGGGGTAGGACAAACAAGACTACGTGGAGTCGGTTTTGCAGCAATTCGGTTCTGTCACTAACTTTTGTTGCAAAGCATATTCAATTTTTAACCAACAATATTATTTAATTGTTACAGAAACTTAGAATTATGTATGGGGCACTACAAGTTCACGACCACCATTTTCACCCAAAGTCTCACAACATCTAATATATTCTTCAGATTAACTTATAGTATAGTTTTTAATTTTATACATTTCCTTCTGTCATATAGGAATTGTATAGAGTTCCTAGGAAATGCATACAATTCCTAGGAAATGTGTGGAGTAAAAAATAATTATGATACTATTTAACACATTTCCTACATAGACTCGGAACTGTATACATTTCCTAGGAATTGTATACAATTCCTAGGTTTCACACATTTCCGGTAACATATATACAACGTGTTGTTTTGCATCCTCGTCAAAATTCAGGAGGTTGTCACACATGACATAAATAATCAATTTAAATTACGCTACCTAGTTAATGATCAATTACGGTACCTGGTTAATTATTATTAAACGCTGCTTTTTTTTGTTGGTTAAGTTTGTCAGTATTTCAGAAAAACCCCCTTAACGTGGTTTAGGGAATAAGAAATTATCGAATAAAAGTAAGCGATTGTTTGTATGTGTGAAAGCGTGGTTATAGGGCGAGAATCACACGAGCCGCGTTTAAAACACCAATTTCCGTAAATAAATAAAATTACTATAATTATTCGTATTCTATTGACTCGTCACTTTCCTAAGTCACTATGAGTTTAAGCATTTATTCGCATACTACATACGGAATTCGTTATAAGCCCTATGGTGATATCTCTCGAGCATTGATGCATGGCAGACGTTTATTATTCATAAAACACTTATTTAAACTCGTCAATTTCAACGGATTACAGGAAAACACCATTAGCAATAGCATAAACAACAGCTTATAGAAATAGAAAATACTTTCACCGTCTCTATTTCTCTATGGATTACCGTCTTCTACGATTAAGCAAGATTAATAATGCGAATTTTACAGTGACAAATTATTAATTAATAATATGAAAGATAAATCAGATGTATCATCAGCTGCCTAGCCTTTCCCTAACTATGTTGGGTCAGCTTCCAGTCTAACCGGATGCAGCTGAATACCAGTATTTTTCATGGAGCGACTGCCTATCTGACCCCCACAATTCAGTTAGTACATACTGGGTAATACGATCACCCTTTGGTGACTAAATCAGATGTATCAGCTGTCAGAATCAAAGATCGGGCATAGTACCTACTATTTTTCGGGATGAAAGGTAGCCTATGTCCGTTTCTGTACACCTGACAACGTATATGCAAAATTTCAGAATGATAGGTGCGGTGGTCTAAGCGTGAAGAGGTAACAAACAAACAAACTTTCGCGTTTATAATATTAGTTAGGAAGTTAGGATTTCTTTAGAATCTAAATTCATAATTATTGATGATACTGATTCTGTTTGATCAAACAATTTAACTAAAATTCATCATCATCTGCCTAGCTTTTTCCCAAACTATCTTGGTGTCGCCTTCCAGTCTAACAAGGTGCAGCTGAGTACCAGTATTTTACATGAAGCGACTGCCTATCTGACCTCCACAACCCAGTGACTGGGTAATACGATTCACCTTGGTAAGACTGGATGTCAGGCTTCTGACTACTCGTAACGACTGTCAAAGATCTACAAATGACAGCCGGGACCAACGGCTTAACGTGCTTTCCGAAATAAGGAGGGAACTCGGTATGTAATGGGTGGTCACCCATCCACGGACCAACCTCGGCAAGCACGGCTTAACCTTAAAGATCGACCCGTGCGGCTGTTATTATTTAGCCACGAGCTCCTCTAAAATTATTATTAGTAAAATAACTAAAATTCTATTGGATAATTGTATTTGCGATAAAAAATCGTCTTACTTATTTCACGTTACGCTAATACCGCTCGCTCGTGTTAGGCCTTCTAAGTCAGGCTAATAACATGAATTTCTCAGTGAAAAATTATTAACCAATAATATGAAATTAACATAATTTATGACAACAATTAATTAAGTATCTCTTGACCTAATCATACCATAGAGCCAAATCTATACTTCTTATACTTATCTAAACTAATATTATAAAGAGGAAATATTTAATTGTTTGTTTGTTACGATTGTACTCAAAAACTACTCGACCGATTTTAAAAATTCTTTCACCATTAGAAAGCTACATCTTTACCGAGTAACATAGGCTATATTATATAACAATTTTCGCGGACGAAGTCGCGGGCGAAGGGCTAGTCATATTATAAAGAGGTAAAATTTGTTTGTATACAAACAAATTTTACCTCTTTATAATATGACTAATTTATAATATAAGTTTGTATGTCGGGGGTAATCTTCGGAACTACTGATCAGATTCCGAAAATTCTTTCACTAACAGGAAGCTACATTATCCCTCAGTGCTATAGGCTACTTTTGAACCGTTCCCGTGGGTAAATTTCAGTACATAAAGGTAGCGAAGCCGAGAGCAAAGCTAGTAAAATATATGTAAAAAACTTAGTAAAACTGCGTAGGGGTGGTGCAGTGAATGTATCGAGGTCAGCTGATTAATGTTTGCCAACGTAATCACTAATTAGGCTCATCTTTGTTCTAGCCGACTGTTGCGTATGCGCAGTGTAGTAGGTATGGATGATATTGGTCACTGACAAAAATCAGCAGTCATAGACTTTTAAAGCTTATATACGCCTTTTTTTTCCAACTCTTCCTTCTTCTTTTTTTTTTACTTTTCTATTTAATTTAGTGTCGGGATCCAACACAGTTAAGTCTTAATTCATTGTCTCGGCGCGCGGCGCTTTTCTGGTGATTCCCACTGTTGATTCTCGCTTACAGGAGTTCCAGTGGTTTGGAATAGTGTGGCAAGCTTGTCCCATAAAAAAAGGCTTTTAAAAATAGCTATAGTAATAGATGGTACGTGGCAATAGCGGTTATTGACCCACTAACATTTCTTGACGTTCTTATTTCAAAGAAAATTCTATATCCATCGGATCCTTCGGATCCAGATCCGGATGAATAGTTTCTGTATTATTTGGCTTGAAACAGGTATTTATATTACCTAATATTTGGCCTGTTGCTTCGTTGAGTAAGTTTTTTTGTTAAAGTAATGAAGATACGAGCATTACTGGACATATTTTATAATTTAATTTAAGCAATTAAGATACAAACTTTCTAGTTGATGTACAGATTGCAGTTTCATATAAATCCTAGAAGATAATTAAATTTAATTGTAGAAATGATAATATTATGATTAAGTAAAATTATATGGATAGTAAAGTAACCATCAAAGAGATGGACAGATATCGTCAAAATATTTGGAGGCATTAAGTTGCATCGCCTTCTGAAGCGACTTACTTAACATACCTTTACTATCATTACATCTAATAGATTAAAACTTGGGGCCGGTAATAGAAAGTTAATGTCATTAAAAAGTAACAGAAATTATCCTTACACAGTAGCTGGAAACCTTACATACATATTAAAAATGCGAAAGTAACTGTGTTATCAATTTGCCTGTAGGTATCTGTTACCTTTTCACACATTAACGGCGGAAGTGCTTCAAAGGCAAATTCATAGACAATGTTTTTTTTTCTAGCCTGTTCTGTTCAACTTCAGGGCATAAGCCTCCCTCTATTCTTTCTACTTCTCTCAAAA
This sequence comes from Cerastis rubricosa, assembly GCA_949152445.1. Classification (NCBI taxonomy): domain Eukaryota; kingdom Metazoa; phylum Arthropoda; class Insecta; order Lepidoptera; family Noctuidae; genus Cerastis; species Cerastis rubricosa. The sequence goes on from OX424547.1 coordinate 13,000,457, forward strand.
AGGCGTGTCCTTCTTTCAGTTGTGACGTAAATAACGTCACAACTGAAAGAAGGACACGCCTTTTTGAGATCACGTCTAGTTTATTTATAAAAAAAAATATTTATAACATTCTTGGAAATTCTTGGGAATAATAATTGATAGCCTTACTTAACCGTTTGTCTGTATCTGGGTTAGGACATAAGATATATTTTTTTCTGGAAATACGTTCCCGTTGGACACATTTGGAACCGGAAAACGCAGAAAAAGCTGCTAATTAATACAAAAATAATCGTGTTAACAGAGTCATCCAAACTTACGCCATCATTCACCAAACTAACTAAAAAAGCCGCGAAAACTAAATTAATGAGTTTTTTTTTTAATCAAACGCCAAATCTGGGCAAACGATTAATACTGAGGTGTTTAAGAGGAGACTAATATTTCTCTTAATATTGTGACATGTCACTAATTGCATTAATAGCGAAATCGTGATCTCACGTGGGTGAGATGGAGAGTATAAAATTAATTATTCTAATAATATTGATCGTAGAATGGTCTCGTTTGACAGATATTTGGGTAATGATTTGATCTGTATTTATTATCTTTTAGTAGCGTATCATACTAGGTTAATTGTATTCCATATGAGGTTTGTCTGTGGATGGGTCACTACTCATTTCATACCGAGTTTCCCTGGGTGCCTCAGAAAGCTCGTAAAGCCGTTGGGCCCGGCTGTCATTTGTAACATCTTTGACAGTCGTTCCAAGCAGTCAGCGGCCTGAAAAAAAAAAACAAAGGGTATCATATTACTGGGCTGTGGAGGACAAATAGGCAGTCGCTTCATGTAAGCCGACCCCGATATAGTTGGAGAAAGGCTAGGCAGATGATGATCCATCAGGTCTGCGAGGTTTTGTTAGAAATTGGACCCGGTATTGATGTTTATGGTTTAATAGAAACTGTTCTATGTCACCTTATGTACATACAACTATATTCATTGGCACGATAAAAGCTCTATATTGGACTCATAAAACATAAGTTATTGTAACCGTTTGTCTTCGCCAGCCAAAAAACTAGATTGTGTCCGATTCATACTCAATACCGGATTGAAATTATTGCTTTGACTTTGTTTTATAGCCATGATAAAATGTCTCCATTTTAGATTTCGATAATTAAAATGGTGTTCGCGCTATTTTTCTTCAATGTTTGGATAGAACGGTGATTATAGTATGGTTATTTAGAAATTTATTTTGTAGATTACTATAGTATTTATCTTTTTTATAATTATGTTATTATATTTTATTGTTTATTATCTTGTTAATCATTATGTCACCACATTAATATCTAAACACTAGCTGTCCCGCGCAACTTCGTATGCGTCACATTTTCCCCGATTTTGAAACATTTTTCATTGCTGCTCTGCTCCTATTTGTCGTAGCGTAATGGTATTTAGCCTATAGCCTTCCTCGATAAATGGGCTATCTAACACTGAAAGAATTTTCAAATCGGATCAGTAGTTCCTGAGATTAGCGCGTTCAATCAAACAAACAAACAAACTCTTCAGCTTTATAATATTAAGTATAGATTAGTATAGATTGGGCATCCTACGACGAGGCTGACTGACGCTTTGGTCTAGTGGTCGCTTGCGCTAATGCTGAGCATGAGGTCCTGTGTTCGATTCTCAAGTCGAGCAAAGTGTTATTGGGTTTTTCCATCACGAATAGTAGTAGCAGTAGCAGCCACGGAGCCCCGATTACTTTATTTGGGGATTACATGCAACATCACGCCTGTCATGTATGTTGGCATTATAAAGACCGGTACTTAAAGCTACTATAATCACCAAGCTTGTCAAAAGCATTGGTGATATCCATTGATATGTTACCTTCTTCCGTGGTGATTTCATTGAGTTTTTAATATCACTCATTCACACCAACTAGTTTCAGATTAAAAACGTGCTTATCATTCTTTTTATTGACACCCCTATCATCTTTCCTATCATATTTTGCAGTACTAAAGCGAAGGCTACAGTAATGCTGTTCTTTGCCGGCTAAACAACAAAAGGGTGACGTAATAAGATATGTATTTAAAAATACAGATGATATCTAAACATATAATTCTTCAACTTCAACCTAATCTGCAGGACAATTAATTAGGAATCCTTTTCGACTCCAACTTAGATAACAGCAGAAGTCTTTACTTAGATATCTTCCTATGATATCAGATCTGATAATACAATTAAATAAATTGGTATAGATCGAAATCAATAAGTTGATTTCGATAGATAAACGACAAAGTACCAATTACTTTAACAAGGGTGTAATAAAGATACAATAACATTATTGTAGACAATAGTTTAGAGAAATAGATAAAATCGGAGTTAGAAGTGGCTGATATTATGCGACCATTAAAGAACACGGAATAAGCAATCATTCACTTAAAATGTCCTTAGAACTTGAGACAGTCGGTACATAAAGTCACCTCAAAGACACAAAACAGTTACAAGAATTAATTAACAATAAGACAAGTTACGAAATCAGTTACGGAGCTATTAAAGTCCTCGTTTTATTACAGCAAGCTTTTACTATCCAAGCCATAAAATCTTGCAAGAAACAAAAGAGTGTTTAATGATTAATGTCACATATATTATTATCTATGCCTAGCTTTTACACAGCAAAGTTGAAAATAGAATTACAATCGAATGTACAGATACAGAAAGTACTAATTGAAAACATGGTTCGTAATTCAAATTCAAGTTTTACTTATATAGCCTGGTCTTCACCTCAGCTGCAATACCTTTGACATTTTATTTTCTATACTAAGCAATGTTCTAACTGGTTTGATGTATGTAGATACGTACTAGGTACATTCTAAAATAGAAATTGTGGAGAGATTCAAATGCTGTATGGCTAAAGTGAAAGCCGTGCCTATATGGGAGTGCACAGAAATAAGGATGAGCTCCGGACGGATACGGGAAAAGTGCTTGTATAATTACGTCGATACTATAGGCAGCGATAATTTGTAGACTTGTTGTTTTATGTGTCATAGACTCATAGAGTGCTATACTATATCCTGTTTGGAAATGAATGTGTCGGGAAAATAATATTTTCACTTTAATAGGGTGGATGAAATGACTGTAAAATTTTTCCTTCGCAAGTTATTCCAAATTATCAGCTTTCAAGTTCTTAAAAAAAACTTAGCTAATGTCTGCAAAAGGTGCGAATTGCCAGATAAAATTATCTTCGAAATAGCATTAAACTCATAAAAACTCGAAATAAATGACGACAAAAACACATTGCGTATTTTACCAACAATGTTGCCGCCATTTTGCAGCTAAAAATATGTCCCGCCAAAAACTTCGATAAGTTTTTTAATGGTAAAGGCACTTGCAATCTGCCAGTGTCAATGCGCCGCTGATATTCTCGAATTTTGAACGCGATCAGAAACACATTTTTTATCAATCTCAAAACTGTCCAAAGATGTTTTTTAACGAGACTTTTTTCGTAATTTCGGCCAGATATCGATGGTGAAAAACAATTTAATTTCGAAATATATCTTAGATCTTACTTCGCTAGTAATAAAGCTCTTTTTGGCTTGCCAAGTGGAGTCAGATGTGATTGTATTGAACAGGTGTGTAGTGGCAACAGGTGATTTTGTGACCGCTAATATATTAGCTACAGGATCCAAATCGGCGGTCGACATATTGCGCTATGTAAGACAATCACCTCTTAAATCAATTTGGACCTTTGAGTTATAGTCATAAGCACCAAAATCGTTCTTTTCCGTCGACAGATGGTATATTTACCTATGTAAAAGATTACAAGTGTATGTAATCGAGTATTTATGTGAAGGCAGCAGTGATTGGAATTTCGGAATGTATTTTCATATGTCCTTGGTTTAGTGGCTGAATGGTTAAATTGAATGTAACAGTACTAAAGTATTTGAGTATTGTGAGTTGAATCGAGAAATTATCTAAGTGTTACATCGGTAGTGTTGACGAGAATACCTTGCTAGATATCCTTATAATCGCCCACGCTTCAAAGTTATTCTGTACAAAAGACTTAAAAAATGAAAGTTAGATTGTATAAAACTTGTCATTGTGCATCATCATAAAAGACACAATGCGTAATCATGCTAATAGAGAAGATAATATTGTTTGTTAGTAAGATGTTGACACAAAACCGGTTTCTCGATTTTATTGATAAAACGTTCACAATAGAATTATTACCGCTTTATTTATTTTTTGAGTAACACAGAACTTTACACATTTTTGTAAAACGTTCGATTTATAAAATTAAGACATTGTTTATGAATTACAAAAAAAAAACAATGTCACATTTGCATTTGACATTTGATATGCTATCCACAAATCGTCGGTAGCTATTTTAGATACCCCCTGCGGCCTTGCTTTAGTATATATATATACTTAGTCATTAGAAAATTTTATATTGGCAGGATAGGCGCAGTGGCTAAGCGATTGGCTGCTACGCGGCGTGACGATGCGTTCGATCCCCGCACGGAACAAATATTTGGATAGCCTATTTCTTACGGCTCTGGCTTTTTGTGTACTTACGTATAAACGCACGCACAATATAGGAAAAACTCCAAGCTTGGCGCAACGTTTAAAACAAGAATATGGTAGTCACCTTTATTCATGAATTCGTGGACAAGCTGCTGACCTTGTTCTCTCTTATTTATCAAACAGGCTGCAAAAAGTAAATGTAAATGGGGCGACGTCCTGCGGGTCTATAGTCAAGATGGGCGTGCCCCAAGGTTCAATTCTCGGCCCTTTCCTGTTTCTTGTTTATATTAATGATCTCCCTTATATGATGGCCAAATTTTCGGATATAATTCTATTTGCTGATGACACTTCGCTAATCTTTAAAATTGATAGAAAAGATACGGACGTCTTACATGTTAATGAAAGCCTAACTATTCTCTCGAAATGGTTCGCAGCCAACAATCTTTTATTGAATACGAATAAAACAAAATGCCTTAAGTTTTCTTTACCAAATGTACCACAACGTGACCTAAATTTAAATCTTGACGGCAAGAAGCTTTATGTTATAGCGGAAACTGTATTCTTGGGGATTACTATCGATTCAAAACTGCAGTGGGGCGCGCACATTAGAACTCTTTCAGGAAGGTTAAGCTCAGCTGCCTATGCAATCAGAAAAATAAGGCAGTTAACTGATATAGCCACAGCTAGGTTAGTATACTACGCTTATTTCCATAGTATTATGTCCTATGGCATTCTGCTGTGGGGATCGGCAGCAGACGTTGATTCAATTTTCATACTGCAAAAGAGGGCAGTCCGCGCTATCTACAAAATGGGTCCTCGTGAATCCCTCAGAGAAAAATTTAAAGAAATCGATATACTGACTCTGCCTTCACTTTATATTTTAGAATGTATTTTATATGTCCGCAAAAACCGAGGACTTTTCAAAATTAGAAGCGACTTCCATAATATAAATACACGCAGTAAACACGAAATTGTAATACCCAAATTCAGATTAACCAAAACAAGCAAGTCTTTTCTTATAAACAGTATACGCTTTTATAATAAGTTGCCGAAGTCAGTTACAGAACTGACCGATGGAAAGTTTAAAAATTATATTAAACGTGTCCTAATTAAAAAAGCATATTACCAAATTAAGGACTACGTTGAAGATAGAGAAGTTTGGCCTTAGCCCCTTCGCACATGCGGCTTCCCTGGTAGCTCATAAACGGCACAAATGTGTGGATGTCTCTAACTATTCTCAATCTTATTTTTTTTTTCCTTCTTTCTTTTTAATCAGATGCTTTACAATAGTTTTTAAATCATTACACCTTTTGTTTAGAATAGTTACAGCACGGATGACAACATTTGTGTCACTTATTTGATCTAGTCATTTTGTGATATTTTCTATTTTTTTGTTGTATAGACTCTTTTTCTTATTTACCGATTGTTTGTAAATGTGTGGACATTGTAGGCCTTATAGATTCCTAGATCCTTGGTAACTTTTTATTTCGTTCTACGTTTCGTAGTATGCAACGACTTATTGTCAGGCCTACGATGTCCTCCCATACTTTAGTACTAATGCTGTAACAGAAATATTGTAAAACCAAATGATTTTAAAAGAGTAACCATGGAGTTTCTTGCCGGTTCTTCTCCATAGGAAACGACCAACGCGAACCGAGCACCTTTTTGCCGACGTTTTATAAGTGCCCCTGTAGGCCTATGTAAAATAAAAATATTTTGATTTTGATTTTGATCATGTTTAATATTGCATCTGGACGCACGGTAAGCTGTTGGTTCAGTCTGTCATTCCTATAGCCCATCCAGACTCACGGCGAGAAGACTCAGCGAGAAGTTTCGCAGAGACTTCTCGCGAGAACATGCAATTTATCCACACTCTCATGTTTCTCACTCGTGATCTGTTTCCTATCCGGTATGGACGTTACAGACGATATTCGAACTGCAGCAGGTTTGACTCTGTGTGCACTTGCGTATTATAACTTGGTGCCATAATTAAAATACCAGTGGTAGTTTTTTTTATATTTTTGGTGGTATTGCTTGGGGTAATACTACGTCATATATTTTTTTCGTCCCAATCAAAAAATCCATGCAGTAAGGGGTTAAAACCCAACAAAAATTTTAAAACAAACAAATACAATATGGACGTCTACTCTCCGTAGCTCACTAATCGGCACTGAGACAAAACGTGAATGTAGTAGTCTTCTCTCTTGTCACCCGAGAAATCCTTTGAAGCGGCCAAAAATACCGACACCGGAGAACAGGCGAGCACGAGAACGAGACGGCGAGAAACTCCTCACATTCACGGTTCTCGGGTGTTCTCGGGGGTTCTCGCCGTGAGTCTGGATGGGCCAGTAGAAATTTGGCAGTTCTTATACCAGTTAGAAGTACGAAAGTCTGACATGCAGTGTTTCCACATACACTGATTGATCGACCACAAAACACTGATCTGTAAATTACACCACTACGGAATTCGTGGACAAGCTGCTGATCTTGTTCTCTCTTATTTATCAAACAGGCTGCAAAAAGTAAATGTAAATGGGGCGACGTCCTGCGGGTCTATAGTCAAGATGGGCGTGCCCCAAGGTTCAATTCTCGGCCCTTTCCTGTTTCTTGTTTATATTAATGATCTCCCTTATATGATGGCCAAATTTTCGGATATAATTCTATTTGCTGATGACACTTCGCTAATCTTTAAAATCGATAGAAAAGATACGGACGTCTTACATGTTAACGAAAGCCTACATATTCTCTCGAAATGGTTCGCAGCCAACAATCTTTTATTGAATACGAATAAAACAAAATGCCTTAAGTTTACTTTACCAAATGTACCACAACGTGACCTAAATTTAAATCTTGACGGCAAGAAGCTTGATGTTATAGCGGAAACTGTATTCTTGGGGATTACTATCGATTCAAAACTGCAGTGGGGCGAGTACATTAGAACTCTTTCATTAAGGTTAAGCTCAGCTGCCTATGCAATCAGAAAAATAAGGCAGTTAACTGATATAGCCACAGCTAGGTTAGTATACTACGCTTATTTCCATAGTATTATGTCCTATGGCATTCTGCTGTGGGGATCGGCAGCAGACGTTGATTCAATTTTCATACTGCAAAAGAGGGCAGTCCGCGCTATCTACAAAATGGGTCCTCGTGAATCCCTCAGAGAAAAATTTAAAGAAATCGATATACTGACTCTGCCTTCACTTTATATTTTAGAATGTATTTTATATGTCCGCAAAAACCGAGGACTTTTCAAAATTAGAAGCGACTTCCATAATATAAATACACGCAGTAAACACGAAATTGTAATACCCAAATTCAGATTAACCAAAACTAGCAAGTCTTTTCTTATAAACAGTATACGCTTTTATAATAAGTTGCCGAAGTCAGTTACAGAACTGACCGATGGAAAGTTTAAAAATTATATTAAACGTGTCCTAATTAAAAAAGCATATTACAAAATTAAGGACTACGTTGAAGATAGAGAAGTTTGGCTTTAGCCCCTTCGCACATGCGGCTTCCCTGGTAGCTCATAAACGGCACAAATGTGTGGATGTCTCTAACTATTCTCAATCTTATTTTTTTTTTCCTTTCTTTTTAATCAGATGTTTTACAATAGTTTTTAAATCATTACACCTTTTGTTTAGAATAGTTACAGCACGGATGACAACATTTGTGTCACTTATTTGATCTAGTCATTTTGTGATATTTTCTATTTTTTTGTTGTATAGACTCTTTTTCTTATTTACCGATTGTTTGTAAATGTGTGGACATTGTAGGCCTTATAGATTCCTAGATCCTTGGTAACTTTTTATTTCGTTCTACGTTTCGTAGTAAGCAACGACTTATTGTCAGGCCTACGATGTCCTCCCATACTTTAGTACTAATGCTGTAACAGAAATATTGTAAAACCAAATGATTTTAAAAGAGTAACCATGGAGTTTCTTGCCGGTTCTTCTCCATAGGAAACGACCAACCCGAACCGAGCACCTTTTTGCCGACGTTTTATAAGTGCCCCTGTAGGCCTATGTAAAATAAAAATATTTTGATTTTGATTTTCCAAGGGGTATCGTGATATCCAGTAACTGGGTTGAGAAGGTCAGATAGGCAGTCGCTTCATGAAAAATACTGGCATTCAGTTGCATTAATTAAGACTGGAAGCTGACCTCAATAAAGTAGGAAATCGCTAAGGCACGTCCGGAGCTTTAGGTACATCATAATATTATTATTATAAGAATAATATGATTGTGCCTTGTAATAATTTCCCATGCCATACTATGTGTTTTCTAAAACATAATAAACCTACTTGGCATATTGTATATTGTTAAATTCACGTTTATAAAATATCTACCCTTTTACATGAGATTAAAACAAAAAAAAAAACTGGATAAAAGAGCGCTTTTGGTGTAGCGTTTACGCCTTACGGCATTTCATACAAACTTTCATGTCCTTATTTTCCGAAATGACTGAACCGATTTTAATGAAACTTAATACACATAAGCAGGATACGTATAGGTCTAAAAAGTTACTAAAAATGTTTTCGAAATGTCTATTAAAAAAATAATAATTGGAAATTTCTGTTTCTGTACATAATTTATAATCGGTCTAATTTAGCTGTAACATTATTTTCGAAAATGTTTTTCGTAACTTTTCATTCATAACTTTTCGTCAGTTCGGAAAATAAAGACTTGAAAGTTTGTATGAAATGTCGTTAGGCGTAAACGCTTTTGACTAGTTAATTGAAGTATAGATTAACACATCAGTTTTTCGTATTTTAAATAGATTCGATATCAATTCCCATTACGTACGATAAATGAGTGATTGATAAGTGATGTATATTAACACCTACTGGATTGTCGTGGTAAGTAGAGTGCTTTATCTATCTCTTCTTCTTAGTCGTTCACTCTTGACAGAGTGGTCGTGGTCATGGAGGGTCGCCTGCTACAACTGCTGTCGCTGCCTTCGCGATCCTTTTCCACCGGTCTCTATTGGCCGCATGGCGAGCACATTCTGCCACAGGGAACTTGGTGACAGATTTGATGGAATCTGTCCATCGGGTTGGTGATCGACCACGTGGTCTCGTGCCTTCGACTCTACCCTGTATCACCAAACGCTCCATCGAATCTTTGTTGCGGGTAACGTGTCCAAAGAAACTGAGGATTCGTAATTGCACAAGCGACGACAGTCTCTGTTTAATGTTAAGCTCTTTGAGTATTGACACGTTAGTCCGATGAGCGGTCCAGCTTATCCTGAGCATGCGTCTCCAGCACTACATCTCGCCGCATCTCGCTTTATCTATACTTACACAAAAATCATCTCAATAATTATTTAGAACAAGTAAAATACGACACGAACTAAAGTTTCCAGCTTACTGCCAAAAATACACCAAAACAACATAAGAGTTAATTTAATAAGTGGCAAAGCGTGTGGTCTTCGATTTTTATTGATAACGATTATTCTCGACTCGACCGTAACCAATTAATGTTGTTAATTTTGGAGAGATGCCATTAATTTGATGTGGGTTGCGCCTGCGCAGGTTAGATGCACGCTTTGACTTTGAATTTGCCGGTTAGATGTGTGTTTAAATTTGTCATTGATCTGTTTATTTATTTGTTTACAATCAGAGGCACTAACATGAAAGCAAAGGATAATTTTTCAATTAAAAATACATTTATTATTCCTGAGCATTTTCACTCATTGATGTCATGATGATATTTCTATGCAAATAAATAAAATTGCAGTGTCTGTTTTTAATTTCAAAATAACATTTTTTTACTGAATCCATATCAAAGTATATACAGTACACTTAACAAAAAAAAAAAAAAAATGTCTCTGTATTTGTTCCGGCTAATCTCCGAAACGGGTGGACCGATTTTGACGGGATTTTAACTGGCAGATAGTTGATGTTTTAAGGAGTAACTTAGGCTACCTTTATTTCATTTCAGAAAAAGGATTAGAGTTCCATGCAAAAATAAAATAAAAATCCTTAAAATTATTAACAAAATCTGATTTAAATAGGGAAGTAATATTTTTGTAATAATTTCACGCAAACGAAGGTCGCGGGCAACAACTAGTCTATACTAATATAGACTAATAGTAATAAAGCTGAAGAATTTGTTTGTTTGTTTGCTTGAACGCGCTAATCTTAGGAAACTACAGATCCGATTATAATTTTCAAAAAATCTCTGTGTTAGTTAGCCCATTTATCGAGGAAGGCTATAGGCTATATATCATTACGCTACGACTAATAGGAACGGAGCAGTAATGAAAAATGTTGCGAAAACGGGGAAAATGTGACGCAGACGAAGTTGCACGGGACAGCTAGTCAGATATAAAAGAACAATGAAAGGACAGTTATTATAGGTGTTAAAATAGAACTTAAAGTAGCAACATCGTGCTTGACCATTAGACCTCAATAGGTTTAATATTCAACCGTGATACGCCAATCATCAAGTATTTATTTATTAGAATCATCATCATTTCAGCCGAAAGACGTCCACTGCTGGACATACGCCTCCCCCAAGAAGGGGGGTTTTTGCCATAATCGCCACGCTTGGCAGGCGGGTTGTCGATCGCAGTACGGTTGTTCTAAAAGCACAGAGAACGCTGCTGCCCATTCTCTGGCAAGTCCCTTAGTCGTCTCTTACGACACCCATGGGAAGATATGGGATGGTGCTATTCTTTACGTCCGACACCATACAGAACAGATTTTTTTATTAGAATATTTTATTGCAATACTCTTAACAGGCTGCTATAAAATATTTATTTGAATTTTAACGTCTCGCAATAGGCGAAAGGTTTGCCAAATTCTTACGATTTTATAATAATTTATTATAAATTCCAATCGGTGAAGAATATATAACCACTTTAATATAGATTGACAATAGATAAAATTGCAAATAGTTCTTGTAAAGTGATCTTATCAGTGTCTGTGTAGGCTGTTTAATAATTTATTAACATTATTATAATTTAGAACATCAATTGATTTTTTTTCCTCAAATATAATCGTGTTTTGGTTATTGCCATATTCTGTCTTTATAAATTAGGAATTCAATTGACCTTTATAAAGCATTTTGGGTTAAAATAAAAAAAAGAAAACATGTTAATTTGGCACATGTCACAAGTGCACACAACAGAAAAATAAATAAAACTTAAGAGCGTTTATATACCCTACGGCTTTTCATACAAACTTTCAAGTCGTTATTTTCCGAAATGACTGAACAGATTTTGATGAAACTTCCTACATATAAGCAGTATGCATAGATCTAAAAAGTAACTAAAAATATTTTCGAAATGTCTTTTAAAAAAGAAGATAATTGGAAATTTCTGTTTCTATAGATAATTAAAAATCGGTCTAATTTAGCTGTAACATTATTTTTCGAAAATGTTTTTTAGTAACTTTTTAGACCTATGTTGACAGGTAGTTTGGCAGAAAGCTGTAATTTGGCTAAACTAAGCCTAGGCCTGTATTTCAGAGCTCCAGGCCCCCTCATTACATCATTAATAGTTATTGTCAACAATGGAAAAAGTACAAAATTGGTGACAGCGTGTATGTGTGTGTGTGTGCGTGTGTGCGTGTGTATGTGTATGTGTGTGTGTGCGTGTGTGTGTGTGCACGTGTGTGAGTACATATAATATAGGTATGTATACATTTATTACATAATATAATTATGTTTTATGAAATATATGTAAATATATACATATAAACATAGGGATATGTACAATATTATAACTATAATCTTAACTACAAATATATGTATGAAAGTGTATGTATACTGCTTATGCGTAGTAAGTTTCTTTAAAATCTGTTCAGTAATTTCGGAAAATAACGACTTGAAAGTTTGTATGAAATGCCGTAGGGTATAAACGCTCTTAAATCTAAACAGAAAAACAAGATAATATTGTGTGTCTCACGGCTGCGCCAAATAGGCCCAGTTCAGCAAACTGCGGAGCAGCTAGTGCCAGTTTTTAACTGGACTTTAGATAGTGAAGTGACAAACTTGTTTCAATGTTTACTTCAGTTTTTTCATATATAGGAACTGTGTCCGTACCATGACGCTTAAAACATTATTGTTCCATTCCTATTCCAGAGTGGGAAAGAGATGGAGCTAGACGACCTGTATAGCTCCGTCTCTTTTTCACTCTGGAATAGGCATGGAACAAAAATGTTTTAAGACGTCATGGTACGGACACGGGACTGTTATTTGATTGTACCCAAATTATCTGAAACAAAAATAAAAATGGAATAGTGATTATTTTTACTTTTAAAACAATATGCAAGCATTCATTTTTACCTAACCTAACTTTCTTGCGTAAGTTCCCAACATGTATACACCTACATGCAAATTCTAAAATGACGCTGCACATTTTTTCTATCACTTACAATCTTCTAACTGGCCACATCTTGTGTTTCAACAAAAAACATTGCGGTTTTTACCTCTCACAGAGTTTAATTCGGCAAAATACTGTTAGGAATAGTCACTAGTTAAACATTGCCTAAAAAAATTGTATAATCTTTCTTAGTGTTTTTAATGTATTATGGGAATTTAAAAGTAAAATCTCAACACAATTGTGTTGTGGAGGTCAGATATAGGCAGGCGCTCCATGTAAAATATTGGTATTCAGCTGCATCCGGTAAGACTGGAAGCCGACGTTTTTTTTGCGTAGTATAGAACGCTTAGTTGCCAGTTTTATGAAGAGTCTGTTTACCTTGTATAATTTATTTATTTTAAGAAACTAAAACTTTGGTAAAGAAAAATGTCCTAAGGAAAACTGGACAGTAATTTTCGTAGTGCGAGGAAAATAGTTTTATCTCTTTCAGACAAGAACACAAACAGCATTTATTACTCTTTTGCAGCTATACTTCCAAGTTTTAAATATGGTTGAAATTTCTTACTCATTTGCATAAAATGCACCATTGTCTTTTACTTTTCATGGCCAATGAAGCCGCGAAGTAAGAGTATAACTCACTAATTATATATGTCCATCAATATATCACATTTATAACACACTATTTACTAGACCACATTTAAAATTACACACATTCGAAATACAATTTAAAACTCAAATATAAATAAATCATTGTAGCCATCAACATAAATTCATAATCCAAAAAAAATGCTTCTCTTTAGTTTTCCGATTTCATAAACAAATATGGCGTACTGACAGTTTTGACGTTTGCATATTTAGAAAATAAGTATATTCTGTTGATGCAGTTTTTAGAAATCGTCTGAATCCAGCACTAACAAAGATCTCTATGGCCTGACCTCACTTAAAAATTTAAAATAATTAATTAATTTATGATTTTCTTACAACTAATGGGCCATATTTAAAAAAAAATACTTATAGAATCTTATTAAGCACATCCTGGTGGCATTAAGCCGTGTGTCTGTCTGTCTGTACGACCTCTAGCCGCGACCCAGTGGCCTCCAGCGCGGGGATAGCTATTCACTTACATGCTGAGCTGCGCAGGAGTGGATACGGTATTTTGCGCTTGCGCAGGTTGGTTTCAACATATAATTGACGTGTGAGTCTGCAAGGTTGGTTTTGGGGCAACCAGACGTGTAGAATCGTTTTTGAAGAAATTGGTCTTTTGGTATGGAGTTTGTAAAAAAATATTATGCAGTATGAAAAAGCTGTGCTGACAGTTCTGACTGAAAAAAAAACTGTGCAATGATTTATCATTGAAAAATATCGGCGGCTGCAAAAAATATCGGGTAAAGCCTGACACAATTTTTCAGTTGAAAAAATAGCACAGGCGTTACCAGAAAGGCTTTAAAAAGTTTCCGCCAAGGAGTATTCCTTCAAGCATTATGCTATGTCAGTTTTTAATTCAAAGACATTGAAGACATCCGGTGGCATTGGTCCCGCCCGCTCTTGGTTTAATATTCAAACTTGATAAAAATACTTTGGGTGGGTTTAGGACCTCTCCTCGTTGTCAAAGATGTTTTTTGATACACATAAAATCATCATCATCATCATTGTAGCCGGAAGACGTCCACTGCTGGACATAGGCCTCTCCCAAGTATCGCCACATTGACATAACATGGGGGGTTTTGTCGTAATCGCCACGCTTGGCAGGCGGGTTGGCGATCGCAGTGCGGTTGTTACAAAAGCACAAAGAACGCTGCTGCCCATTCTCTGGCAAGTCCCTTAGTCGCCTCTTACGACACCCACGGGAAGATACGGGATGGTGCTATTCTTAACGTCCGACACCATACAGAATACACATAGGTAACATAACGCCTTTTATTCCCGAAGAGGGTAAAGCAAAAGTATACCTAATAGTAAGCCCACATTTCGCCAGTTATGTTTAACTCCCTTGTAATATTGGGCGAGCCTATTCCCTGTCGCAAATCCAGACTCCGTGGCTGCTACTGAGAAAATTCCTGATGGAAAAACCCAATAACACTTTACCCGACCCGGGAATCGAACCCTGGACTTCATGATCAGCAGTCACGATGGCGACCAACAGACAGCGACAATCAGATTTTTAATACTGTACTCCAGGGCCTCAAGTGCTATTTTTTATAAACATCGTCATTCCAACACGATCCCATTGTCATTTTGCTAAAAGTTCGTTATCTGCTAAATTCATAATGGTCTGTCAAATTATATGTCATTTCTTTCAATGGAGTGTCAGTGGCTGACCATTGTGAAGTCATAATGACGCCATTATATTAGTAGATTACCAAACTTGTCAAAATCAACAATTATGAAATCAATGATAGGCCATTCTGACACTATTGTAATAGCAGACTTGAGGCCCTGTTGCAAAATACCATAAGTAAAGTTTTGCTCATCAATATTACACACAGGAAAATAATTTCAAGAATAATATTAGCATCTTCGTATATCACACAAACCCGTGCCGAATAGGGTACCTATGGAATGTATGGTACGCCTTACAGAAAGTAGTAACCCATCTTCTTTGGAAAGTGTGCCCAAGATATATTGTGGAGAAGTCCTAGGGTTGCCACGGAAAGAATGTTGAAATAATGTTTGTGAACTTGCTGTGTTATTGTTAAAGCGCGCCTGCATTAAGAAGGGGTTGGTACGAGTATCTATGATACTCATATATCGCGAGTTATGTTTAAGACTCCTAGAAGTTGGGGCTGAGACAATTTTGATTTAAATAATTTTGCGTTAAGACCTTTTACGCCTTACGACATTTCATACAAACTTTCAAGTCCTTATTTTCCGAAATGACTGAACCGATTTTAATGAAACTTCATACGCATAAACAGAATACATAGGTCTAAAAAGTTACTAAAAACATTTTTGAAAAATAGTGTTACGGCTAAATTAGAGCGACTGTAAATTAACTATAGTAACAGAAATTTCCAATTTTTTTTTTTTTTTAAAAGACATTTCCAAAATGTTTTTAGTAACTTTTTAGACTATGTATGTAAAAAGTTACAAAAAACATTCTCGAAAAATAGTGTTACAGCTAAATTAGACCGATATAAATAAACTATGGTAACAGAAATTTACAATGCCTTTTTTTAAAGAAATTTGGAAAATGTTTAAGTAACTTTTTAGACCTATGTTTCCTGCTTATGCGTATGAAGATTTATTAAAATCGGGTCAGTAATTTCAGAAAATAAGGACTTGGAAGCTTGTATGAAATGCCGTTAGGCGTAATCGCTCTTAACTGGGACCAAGTATTGACTCCGTGCTTCTACTATGAAATTCATACTATTAAGTATCACTAATTTTGGTATGAAATATTTTTTTATTTACAGTCATTCACCTTTGTTCTGAACTTTTTATGTACCCATGTAGGTATATGAGATATAAAATGTTAATAATAGAATTCTAAAAAAAAAACTAAACAATATAATCTAGAACGATGCCATTGTTGACGTAATAATTATCCTAGCTCGTTTTCTCGACGCATAATTTATTCAAAGTTTTTAGGTGTGCATTAATTAATAAGCCGGATTTTACTGAATTTAGTAGTAATTGGATTTTGTTATCTTATCAGTAAATGGAATAATTATAAGATTAACGCGTGACTCCTTATCTTCGTAACCTTTCGATTTATTAATGATTTTTATGTTCCATATAAAATACGCACTCAACAGTATTTATTAATATTAAAAAAAAACATTATCTGACTCAACATTGAACGTGTTTTTTTTATATTTACAAGGATATTGTTGTATTTTTTAAGGTCACGTAGTGAATTTCGGTATAATAAATTCAAATGTCAATTTGTTTATGTGAATCAATAGAAAGGATAATTATTAAAACGCATCTAATGTCAACAATGTGGTTCTGTTTGGTGTCGGACGTAAAGAATAGCACCACCCCATGTCTTCCCGTGGGTGTCGTAAGAGGCGACTAGCAGAGAATGGGCAGCAGCTTTCTCTGTGCTTTTGTAACAACCGTACTGCGATCGCCAACCCGCCTGCCAAGCGTGGCTATTATGGCAAAACCCCCCTTCTTGGGGGAGGCCTATGTCCAGCAGAGGACGTCTTTCGGCTGAAATGATGATGATGAATGTCAATATTTTTTTTTCAAGAAAAATAAAAGAATAAAACGGAGTTGTTAAAACACGATACACTACTATGCAACACTACTTCAACCATAATCCGACATCAATAAACTTTTCTTTTTCACACTTAAAACTTAAACGGGGCTAAGTGCCAACCCTAGCACTAATCGCCTGCTAAGCCGACGGCACAGGTGCCTTGTGCCAAATGTAGACGTCACATACAATTTATATGTTGAAAACGTGAATTAATATGCCTTCCATCGACTATTTAGGATTATAGCTTCTATACCAGCAGACATAATGACCGAAGTAATAAAATGCCAGATTTAGATGATAAAATTCCAATCTCTATTATTATAAAAGTATGTCTGTATGTATGGATGCTTTTAATTTTAGTTACTTTGATGTTTGGTGCAGTTGTAGTTGTACGGTGTCTGTTTTTGGTTTATTGTTTGGGAGTTTAAGAGGGATGGTTGGAAGGAGGCAATTTAAATAAACGATAAGTTACATTTAAATAGCATTCGTAAGGTAGGACGCATGTCAGTGGTTATAGAACGAGTAGAAGCTGGCTTCCTATTCTAGTGAAACGCTTAGTGTACGTAGACCAGGCTAGTGCAAGTTTAAATTGCTACCATGGAAATGCAGCCGTGCATCAATGAAGGTAACCAGTGACCCAGTGATAGCCTAAGTAGTGGCTTGAGACACCGTCGGATTGCCAAGCCACAAGTCTCGAGACCTCTGATTTTTCAGATTTATGTGCATATTTTATAATTATCACTTGCTTCGGTGGAGGAAAACATCGTGAGGAAATCTGCATGCCTGAGAGATATTTCTTTATGGTATGTGCTGGTTGCGGGGATCCGTGAGTCGCACGGGACCGGTCAATGTGGCGACACTTGGGGAAAGCCTATGTCCAGCAGTGGACGTCTTTCAGTTGGAATGATGATGATGTAAAGCCAAGTCAGAGGCCCACGGGTGGGATAAAAACTGACACCAGGCACTAACCACACGATAATGAAAAAGATCAATAAAGCTAAAAATGGATTTCGTAGTAAACGATAGTAGAGAACTAGAGAGAGCAGCGGTGGCCTAGTGATGGCAGCCCCGACTTACGAGCAGTAAGCAGTGGGTTCGCACCCTGGTACAAGGCATTACTTTGTGTAATTTATTTCATCACCACTGCCCTCAAAAACGGTGAAGGAAAACATCGTTAGGACACGGATATTTCAGAACTAAAAATTCGAAAACATGTGACATCTACCAACCCGCACTGGGTCCGCGTGGTGGATTACAGCCCACTCCCTCTCGTTAACTCGTAGAGAGGAAGCCTGTGTCCCAGCAGTGGGAACATTATAGGCTGATGATGATGATGTTGATGATAGCAGAGACATCTCATGAAGTGTCACATTCATCACGATTGATACATTGGCGATTGCTGTATGAATATAAGAGAAAAGAATTAGGCAAAGACAAGAGAAGTGAACTTCCACTTAGCTTACTAATCCCATGTTTGAATATAACCATTAAGATCGAATTTCATCAATGAGGTTGAAAGTGCCAATATTTTATAGCATAGCAGTACTTGGACGAAGTTCAGAATTACTGATCGCGTTCACCATCAAACATTAACGAAGGAGTGGCTTACACTTAGGTACTTGAATCGGTAGTCACATAAGAGCGTTTACGCCTTGCTGCATTTCATACAAACTTTCAAGTCCTTATTTTTCGAAATGACCGAACCGATTTTAATGAAACTTCAGAGGCATAAGGAGAATACATAGGTCTAAAAAGTTACAAAAAAAATTTTCGAAATGTCTTTTAAAAAAATGATAATTGGAAATTTCTGTTTCTATGTATAATTTATAATCGGTCTAATTTAGCCGTAACATTATTTTTCGAAAATGTTTTAGTAACTTTTTTAGACCTATGCATCCTGCTTCTGCGTATGAAGTTTCATTAAAATCGTTTCAGTCATTTCGGAACATAAGGACTTGAAAGTTTGAATGAAATGTCGTAAGGAGTAAACGCTCTTAAGAACTCTATGCAAATACAATTAGGTAATTCCAAAGCTAATCTTAGTTACCTAATATGTTATGTCTAAGCAATAGGTTTCGCTACTGTCGGGGTTATCTGTACATGGTTTATGTACAGCCCCTTCTAACCAGACATTTGCCGATACTATTTCACCTGTAACATCTTTAGGAGAAATATTTCTTTGATTTATTGATGTTTGTATTGGTAATTATATTGGTATTTATTATGAACTTTTAATTTTTACGTTTCCAGAATGCTGATATATCTTTGATCATTTCATTATCTCAGGTTTACATCAATTAAAAAACCGGCCAAGTGCGAGTCGGACTCGCGCACGAAGGGTTCCGTACCATTATTTATAAAAACGAAAAAAAAAAACTTTTTTGTATGGGAGCCCCCTTAAATATTTATTTTTTTCTGTTTTTATTATTTGTCGTTATAGCGTCAACAGAAATACATAATCCGTAGAAATTTCAACTGGCTAACTATCTCGGTTCATGAGATACAGCCTGGTGACAGACGGACGGACGGACGGACGGACAGCGAAGTCTCAGTAATAGGGTCCCGTTTGACCCTTTGGGTACGGAACCCTAATAAAACATGAATTTCATGTAACTAGGCTTGTAGAAATATTTTAAAGTGTAAACTATTTTGCCTACACAACATGTCATGTTTTATACACGAGATGCTTTCATAAATCTTTCCCAAAGTGATTCGAAAACTTATATAAATATCACAACTTATCTTTCTGTGTAAGGAAACATTTAGCTGATGACGAAATACCTGTCAACGAAATGCCATAAGTAGGTCACAGAGCAAAAAAAAAACCTTGTTTAAAATCAACTTGTCTCAAGAATCAAATCAAAAACCCTACACGACAGTCAAACTGGCAACTACTAATACAGCTGTCTCAAATTGATTTATATAACACTAGCTGACCCACGCAACTTTGTCTGCGTCACATTTTCCCCGTTTTTATAACTTTTTTCATTGATGCTCCGCTCCTATTGGTCGTAGCGAAATGTTATATAGCTTACACCCTTCCTCGATAGACAGGCTATCAAACACTAAAAGATTTTTCAATACGAAACAGTAGTTCCTGAGATTTGCGCGTTAAACCAAACAAACAAACTCTTCAGCTTTATAATAGTAATAATAAAAAGTATAGCTAACAACAAACAAAAATACAAGACCGATACATGATTTACGACAGCATCAATCTGGCTATAGACATTCCTGTGCCTACTCAATCAGGTTCCAATCTGCCTAGACTGTGGTTCTGTGGGCCAGAGAAGCTAGTCTTTAAAGAACAGTTATTCGGTAACGTGTTGGTTCACGTTTCCGTAGCATTCTATGTCATTGATGAGTCACTATGGATTTATGGTGTCATGGGAAGGCTGAGTGATTCATCTAGTTAGTAGTTACTGAGTTTGTAATTTGATGTGGGAATGTCCTTATTTTATTTGTTAGACCCTTCAATCCTAGCTTCACCTAGCTTGCACAGTACAGAAGCAATTCTTATACGTCTTGCTTTAATTCGGCTCTAGCCGATCTGTAAACTCGGCTCGGCATCTAACATTACCGAATCGGGTCAGGTAGGCATTATTCAAGCTAAACTGAAGATTAGTAAGCATAATGGTAGAAGAGTCAAAAATCAAATTTTTTGAGAAATAAATGAAGTCTTATGCCAAATGAAAAGTAACCGTAATGTAAAGTATCCGTCAAGGGTGATGTAAAAATCCCACGTCCCAAAAAAATGATAAATGCGAAAGTGGATTCAGATCTGTCGGATGAAGATTACTCAATTAAGATGTAACGGTTAATTACAAGACGTCTATTAAATAGCGAATCTATGATTTAAGATTTAATTATTTCAATATATAATTTTAAAGGTTTATAAATAAACTAGTTGTCCCCCGCAACTTCGTCTGCGTCACATTTTCCCCGTTTTCGCAACAGTTTTCATTGCTGCTCCGCTCCTATTGGTCGTAGCGTGATGATATATAGCCTTTCTCGATAAATGGGCTATCTAGTACTGAAAGAATTTTTCAAATCGGACTAGTAGTTCCTGAGATTAGCGCGTCCAAGCAAACAAACAAACTTTTCAGCTTTAATAGATACATCGGTGAATTAAAGCTACTTAAAGAATAAGTAAATATTTACAATAACAACAAAAACACTAGAATATATAAACTAACTAAGTAAATATAAACCAACTTAATAAACAACAGGGCGCTTAACGTCTAAGTACTCCTCCACATCGCTGTCATCTGGAAACGTTCCCAGAAGACTGGCAGCATTGTTTTTTTTTTGGAATGGCATCTCGCCTTTCGACCTAGGAGGTTGTTGTCTGCTTAACCGGACAGTAAGTCTAAGACTGGCAGCATTGCCACGTTGAATCGCAATTTTGGATTCAACACTTTGTTGTTTCCTTTTTCTGGCCTTTTTGGAAAAAAGCCCCGATATAATTTTAAAATACATAATTAAACTTTGATACTATTCACCTCATTTCAAGTCTTGCAAAACCCAGTATTAATCGCAGCTTCGCAATTAGCACTAACACAGCTCCTAAAGAGCCCCTCAGTATGTTTATGCTCTCATTCCAAAAAGCTGAAGACATTAAGAAAATCTACGGAATCAAATCCATACTGGGCTGTAAAGTGGATATACAGCCGTTAAAAACATCGAAGTTAATTCCACAATGCAAAAGGTGTCAAGCATATGGCCACACTCAGAAATACTGTTCCAAAGAACCCCGGTGTGTGAAGTGTACAGGCAAGCACCTAACCAGAGACTGCAATAAACCAGCAGAAGCAAAGCCAAAATGTGTTCACTGTGGTGAGCCCCACCCAGCTAACTATAGGGGATGCATAGTAGCTAAAGAGCTACAAAATATTAAAGATAAAAATACCAGAAAGAATGTGCCGATACCAAACTCTCAAGGTCCAAGTACAAACAAAGACAAAATACCTAGTGTCACCAAACTTGCTACTAAAAGTGTTTCGTACGCACAAATGACAAAAGGAGTCCAATCGTTGCCACAGTCACATATGAAACCAATGAGCCCTAACATGGATGAAAAGATTAACACAATCATAAATCTTTTAACTACGTTCGATGAAAGGCTGAAAAAACTTGAAAGTAGCACTAAAGCAGCTACCAAACAAAAAAGCAATATCCATGGCTAATTTATTAAAAATTATGGCATGGAATGCGAATGGACTGCTGAAACACCAGAACGAACTTACGGCAGTCCTAAATATGGAAAGTATTGATGTGTGCCTTATATCAGAGTCACATTTCACTAAAGAATCTCATATTCAGATCAAAGGATATAACGTATACCATGCATTGCATCCCAATAACACACCAAGAGGTGGTAGTGCTGTCATTATAAAAGAGAATATTTTTCACTATGAAGAACTCAAATATGAAAAAGAAGAAATACAAGCAGTGGCTGTCTGTGTCAAAACGAAATACTGTCTTGTCACTATTTCAGCCATATACTGTCCACCTAGGTATTCACTAAAAGCAGATCAGTACATTAATTTTCTAAACCTTCTTGGAAACAGATTCATTTTAGGAGGCGACTTTAATGCTAAAAATACATTTTGGGGATCTAGACTGACAACAACCAAAGGAAGAGAGCTACTGTGCGCAATTGAAGAATCACAATGCAAAACATTGTCAACAGGTAAGCCCACTTATTGGCCTACTGACACAAAAAAGATTCCCGATCTCATAGACTTTTTTATATATAAAAATATATCACCTAACCTTCTCCGCATTCAAGAAGGTTATGATATGAGCTCAGACCACTCACCTTTATTACTTACTTTAAGTGAGACTTTCTTGCTGAAAGAAACCTACCCGACATTGGTAAATAAGTACACTGATTGGGCAAGCTTTAAAATAGACTTGGACTCTGTAATAGATTTAAAAGTTCCACTAAAGAAACCAGAAGGTCTGGATCGGGATATCAGTCATTTTATTACACAAATACAACAATGCGCCTGGAAAAACACGCCTACATTTAAGATCAAAAACAGACTTACATACTATCCAGCAGAAATCACAAAACTCATAAATGAAAAGAGGCGACAGAGACGAATATGGCAACAAACAAGATTTCCACAAGATAAAAGGATTCTGAACAACCTTACAAAACAGCTAAGTAGTGCAATTCAGAAATTCAAAAATGAATCAATGAGCAGTTATCTAAAACAACTAACTAGCTCACGCACGACAGATTACTCTCTGTGGAAAACTACAAAAAATTTAAAAAAGCCAATTATGCATATTCCCCCTATCAAGGATACTAACGGGCGGTGGGCAATAAGCAACGAGCAAAAAGCTATTAGGTTTGCACAACATCTGGAACTAATTTTTACGCCAAATAAAGAACACCAAGACAGCGCTTTGCTAGATGAAACATCAAATAATGATGAGCAAGAAATAAAATTGGTAACACCTAGAGAAGTATACAACGAAATCAAGCGTCTTCGACTAAAGAAATCACCTGGCTACGATCTTATTACCGGAGAAGTTCTTAAGAACCTCCCACGTAAAGCCATCGTAAAACTTACGACCCTTATCAACGCAACGTTCAGGCTTAAGTCTGTACCTGACCTGTGGAAAGTTGCCGAAGTTATAATGATACCAAAGCCTGGTAAACCACCTCACGAAACGACATCATATAGGCCGATCTCGCTGCTACCGATCATGTCAAAATTATTTGAAAAGCTTCTCTTGAAGCGGCTAAAACCCATCATAGAAGAAAGAAACTTGATCCCTGACTACCAATTTGGATTTAGGGAAAAACATTCGACAATAGACCAAGTACACAGGATTACCAACATTATAGAAAAGGCTTTAGAGGAAAACAAAGTTTGCTCAACGGTCTTCCTCGATGTAGCGCAAGCATTTGATAAGGTATGGCACAAAGGCCTCATTAACAAACTAAGAAATATGCTCCCTAAACAGTTTGCTGACATCTTAGAGTCTTACCTATCACAGCGTATGTTTAGAGTAAGACAAGATGATGCACATTCGGAACTAAAACCGATAAAAGCTGGAGTACCGCAAGGAAGTGTCCTAGGTCCCGTCTTGTACTTATTGTACACTTGCGATATTCCTGAATTAGAGAACAATACCATTGCCACATTTGCAGACGACACAGCTATAATGGCCACAGGCGTCACTCAAGAAGAAGCAGTGAAAAAAGTTCAAACAGCCGTCAATATCATCTTTGACTGGACAAAAAAATGGCGTGTGAAACTTAATGAAACAAAATCTGTTCACATAGACTTCACAAACAAAATGCAAAATTATCATCCGATAAACATAAACGGTCATGTCATACCATACGAAAATACAGCTAAATACTTAGGCATGACATTAGACGCAAAGCTTCGCTGGAAAGCTCATGTTAAAAAGAAACGCGACGAGCTAGAGCTTCGCTACAAGTCGATGTACTGGCTGATAGGAAAACATTCTTCGCTGTCAGTACACAACAAAGTACTGTTGTACAAACAAGTCCTCATGCCTGTATGGACTTATGGTATTCAGCTTTGGGGCTGTACCAAACAAAGTAACATCAAAATTATACAGCGTTTTCAAAACAAAGTACTCAGAGGTATCGTTAATGCGCCCTGGTACATTCGAAATGACGACCTTCATCGGGACCTCAAAGTAAACCTCGTCATAGACATAATTAAAAAGAACGCCGAAGCTCATGAACGAAGGCTTCACCATCATGTGAACATCGAGGCTATCCAGCTCCTCGACAACACGGACATAGTGAGAAGGCTAAAAAGGACAAAACCTTTCGAGCTAATTTAGTGAAGTGTTAGTTTAATGTAGTGAAGTGAGTGCTACCTATAAAGAACACAAGAAAAAAGTGTCTTCCCCTTAATAGAGACAATAAGAAAAGTGTTAATGGACACATTCTTAGTCATAGTCTCCCTAGCAAATTAAGTCAAAATAGAATTACTCATTAGCTTTAGTATTAAGCTAGATTGTATTTTTTATGATGTAACCGTATTAGGACACATTATACAAAAAAAAAAAAAAAAAAAAACTAACACAGCTTCACAACACAGGATTGCAGCAGGTGTACCAATACGAAGTCATATAACCTATTACTCCTGTTGACTCTATTAACAGAACAGTTGACATTTGTATAGAATCCGACTGATATTTAAATACTGTTGCGTTAAAAACAGGTTCAACCACGGAGTTAGAGTAACCGATGAGTTCTGAGGAATTTACTCTATGGGATTAAGGTAATACCTGATTTGCAATATTGATTCTAAAGTGCCGTAATCTCGAAAGAGTAAGGTTCTTTTCTAAATTATTCATAAGCGTTGAGATTCTGCTAGATGTGTGCAATATCTGTATAGAGGAGCTCGTGGATAAATAATAAGAGCCACATGGTCGATCTTTAAGGTTAAGCCGTGCTTGCCGAGGTTGGTCCGTGGATGGGTGACCATAATTACATACCGAGTTTCCTCCGTGCCTCGGAAAGCACGTTAAGCCGTTGGTGCCGGCTGTCATTTGTAGATCTTTGGCAGTCGTTACGAGTAGGCAGAAACCAAAAAGTCTGACATCAAGTCTTACTAAACTTCTAAACAAAATATAAACAATACTTCTTATGATTCCCAATGAAGCTTAACTAGATAAACTTGAAGCAATCAGCAATAAGTCATATAAAAAAAATCTTATAAGAAACTCATGATCACTGACATTTACAATTGAATAGTTAGTATTTTTATCAAAGAGTGATTCATGATAACCGTCTCACGAACCATGGGAAACTGAGGTGAGTCATCAGCTTCAGTCTGAACTCGCAAATATTTAAGATGATACATTATTATAATTTGTTGTGAAATATTTTTCGGCTCATGAAGCGGAAGATGGTCAATGCGGGTTGGGCTTGGTTATAATATGGCCCAGTAGAAAGAGGAACCTCTTTAACTATATATATAAATCATACATGTGTTCATACAGTACGTAACTTATGTAGGGACACACAAACTAACACAGTGAATTCCGCACAAACTAGGTAGATATCGATCGGAAAAGACTCATTACAAATACAAAAAACAGCCATTCCTTAAATTTTTACCGTTTAGCTGTTGAATTTTTGTAAGAAGTAACTAGTTTTTTAACGACGTTCATGGTATAGTCTTTAACTCCTAACGAAATGGCTGAAATAATGCTGTAAATATATTTATTATAGTCATTAACTGTTTGTCTGATTGATTTTTTGGTGAATTGAGGGGGAGGGCTTGTGGCGAATAAAAAACATGTTTGTCTTCTAGGGAGTAAATTCAAAAGGGTCTTCAATGACAATCAGATTTGACAACATGCACGCAGTGTTGTACAAACCATGTCTGGTTTAATGGTACAAAACGTACATAACCCGTGTATGAAGATTATAAGTTTAAATAAATAAATAAAAAAAAGAATAAAAAAAATATTTAAAAAAATATTCGGGATGCCAACACTAAACAATTCTGAAGAAGAAGTTTGTATTCAGATTCTTTCGATTTTTTCCTCTCTATTGGTTCGGCATTTATCAAGCCGTTGCAGATCTCTAAAAAGGTGCATCCAAGACGTTGTAACTTGAAGTTATGTTAAGCTCTTCCGAAGGTGAGGTTTCCGTTGGTGAAAATGTGACCTCAAATAATGTGAGAAGCTCCGGGTTGTTATGAGATTCTTCAATCTTTGACCTTTCGAGGCCTTTTAAAGGTAAATTGATTTTTTATTAAATCTCTCTGAATTATTGTACAAATTGACGTCGATTGTCGTCGTTTTTTGTCGTTCAAAATTATACTGTTTGAAAATGAAAACTCCAAAACTCAGGGTTGTTTTTTAAAAATTAATTTTCTGAGTAGTTTTTCTCAATAAAGGTTCCTAAGAATTCCAGAAACAGAAAGCCATATTGAAATAAATCTAAAAATACATAAAACTAAGAAGAGCATTCAATAACAACTATATTACTTCCAGTTTATATCTTATTTTATTAAAATAATAGCCATTATTAAGGTAATTTGTTTATACGAGATTATAAGAAATACTTAGATGTTATTGCAACTACTTCACAACAACTACTTCTCCATGAATCATTTATTAATCCTAGATGATAAATGATTGTACTGATGATGTAAACTTGAATTAAATGATGCAGGACTATACCATATTCAAATCAGTGTTTCTTAATGATGTTATAATCAGTTAAAGAAATATCGACTCTTTGGTGGTCAGAATTAAGTTGGTACTTAATGGTTATAACAAATGGGGTAGTACACTTTATTTTAGGCCTGAAATCTCGATAAGCACCAAGGACCTGTAAAATTAGATTATTTTTGCTCTGATATCAATGAATAGTTAGGTCAGAGAGTTAACAGATAAATACCATCACAGGTCGCTATTGCCATACAAAATCACCAATATAATTACGCTTGACAGTACGTAAAAAAAAATGTCATTTTTGTTGAAGTTGTAGACCAAACTATACCTCAAGTCTCGTACATTTTGAACTCCCGTTCAAAATATTTTTAAAAAGTACATAATTAAGTATTTGTCTACATTTTTGGAAGATAGATTACAAACACTGGATGACCATGAATGCTTGATGATGGTATTAATGATTTAAACTTGAATCAAATGATGCAATTATATGCCTAAGTTCATGATTATCAACTTGGCAATGGGTGTTGGATTACTCATGTTTTTTCTGCACATAAAGCTCACAGGGTCAGATTCTTATCTTAGCAAACACATCTTGTTAAAGATTCTTAGACTGAGAGGTTGCATCATTAGTCATACTTATTAACTATAGTTTCGGCTATAAGTACAGGATATGTTTGTTCCAACGTGTCTTCTTTTCAGCTATTAGGAAGTGGAAAAAGGGCGCGCTTTTTGTATCTTTGACGATTAAAAAAATAAAACATTTTAAAAAACAATCTTTTATTTCGTTGCTATTAAGTATTTTCACTAATTCAATTTAATAACTAAATAAACTTAACTACTTATTTATTTAATTGATAGCCATATATTACGGGTGCAAAAAAAAAACTAGTCCGTCATTTTTGTGTGTCCGCCATATTGGATTTAGCCAAGCCATTTAAAATTTCAGCTCAATCGGTTGGGGATAACAGTTTTAAAAGTTTCAGTAGCAAAATTTAACCTAAACATTCATACATATGTATTAGCTAAAGTACGTTAGTAGCGCTAATCAAATTGAAAACACAAGGACCATTAAAAAGAATACCCACACAAAATAACCTTTTTTTGTCTGCAAGCACTGAAAAGCTAAATATAACAACAGTACATATAAAATTTTAAAAGCTTGTCCATACT
The DNA here is from genome assembly GCA_949152445.1 of Cerastis rubricosa. Classification (NCBI taxonomy): domain Eukaryota; kingdom Metazoa; phylum Arthropoda; class Insecta; order Lepidoptera; family Noctuidae; genus Cerastis; species Cerastis rubricosa. Next base: position 13,028,842 of record OX424547.1, read on the forward strand.
TGCCGAAGACTAAACAAAGAATCGACCCAGATGTTTCCAGACCAGGGCTCATCCAGTCCAGATGTGCTAAGCCATTTTATCCATTGTTTACCCAGTAATGAGTTTGCACGTGCATTACCTGGCTAATTATGGAATTTTGGTCCTTTTCAAAGAAGCACACGTGTTTTATTGCCTTAAGGGAGATTTTTGCAGATGTTTTATTGTTCAATATTTTGAATTGGGGCCGTGTTTTGCAGGTTGGTTCTTGAATGGGTTTTGAAGACATGCGGAAGTGATTAGCTGAGACCGGTGGTTCTTCGTGGTTATTGTTCTTTTTTTTAAGTGTCTACGGTAAAAGTGATACTGGGATAAAACTTTCATTATTTGAAAACAAAATGTTTGGACTATTGTTGAAGACCAGAGCCGAAATCTATAATCGTTATTTAGCATGTGCTTTAACTATAAACAGACTTAAGGTATTGCAGAGAGGCTATCAGCATAAATATCATAGAAAACTGTGATCGCATTTCTCATTGATACCTTACATCATAAAAACTTGTGCCATCACAAGACACATGCGATGTTTAGTTTCTGGCTCACCGATTATGTACGACACAACTGTCTTGTTTCGTTTGACTACAATTTTGTTCGTTATATCTCGATGTGTTTTGGCCACAACCTTGCTTTAAGTTTATCCATTATCTTCACCCTTTATTTCGGCACAAAGTAAGTAATTAAGTATATTGAATAAAGGGCATTGGGTAAGTTTGTATGGACCAGTGGCATGATTTTTTTTCACAGCGGCCACAACGATAATTGTTGCTAACGTGTAGTGGAATATATGATAGTAATGACTCCTAAAATAATTTTTCCTAAAATTATATCGGAGCTGAAATATCTGAAGTCAAAGTCTTGTTATTCCTACTAACAGTTTGCATACTGTTATGTATTTTATCAAAAATTAACTCTTTCCTATCATTTGCCGTATGTCATTACTTCCCAGAATTTTATCCTTAGCAGCGACACTATCGAATGGTGTAATAATACAGGGTGTTTTTTTTTTCAACATTGACGGGTTCGATTCCTGGCTAAAAATATTGATTTTTCAAAAAACCAATGATGCAGTTTTATTTTTTAACAAAATCAGGCTCGGGACTCCTTCGAGTGTTTTTCGCTATTCCTCATAGTTTCGGATTTGGCCTTCCACCCACTTGAAAAGTTCACCCTGTGTATCTCGGCTCCGATGCATTTTGGAAACAATTGTTCATAGACGAAAATGTATGTCTTATTGGGTTCTTACTAATGAATTATTTTTCATTAGTGGCCGCAAACTTAAGAAATCATGCCACTTTTACCCAAACCCCTTTGCTCCCCACCATGCTTAAACCATCTTCACCCATATCCAATGGAACCTTTAGACCATATTCACCCATTTCCAACGGAACCAAGCATAAACCATCTTCACCCTTTTCCAATGGAACCAAGCTTAAGCCATCATAACCCAGATCCAACGGAACCAAGCTAAAGCCATCTTCACCCAGATTCACCTGAACCAAGCTTAAGCCATCTTAACCTATATCCAACGGAACCATCTTCACCCATATCCAACGGGACCAAGATCTGAGAACTGAGAATCTTCCTCCTTTCCGTTATAGCTAACATCGATGGTTAACGCCCTTTGTCCCGTGTATCGTCTATTGTAAGTAAATTCAAAAGTTTGCTCCCAACTTCATTCTAGCCATCTTCACCCATAATTTCGGCGCAACGGGACCCAGACCTAGGATCCCCCTTGCCGTTATAGCCACGATGGTTAACGCCCTCGTGACACACGACTCGTTACTATTTGCAGATAGCCACGGTAGCGGGTTCGCTTCCCTACACGCTTCCTGTGACCTTTACATCATCATCTGATAGGGTGTACTGTTTTTATCCGGTTACTAGTTTTGAATATTTGTTGCTTTAGCTGTGGCATTTGCTTTTGTAATTTTAAACACAATGTATCATTCAAAGAACTTTTTCACGAAGCTTGAATTTTAACTGCACCAAGAGCTTTATCCCTTTTTTTAAGTTTTATTTATTTAAACTTCACGTACAATAGTGGTACATAGGCGGACCTAATACCACAAGACTCTCTATCAGTCAACCATTGCGTTAAATAGGACAACATTGTGATAGGGTACAAAATAATATCTGAAAATAACTAATTATTTCCGAAATCGAATGTACTTAAATAGATACTAATAGACATATACACTTAAAAAAGTCTAATAAATATTTAGTAAATAACAAGACTAATAAGTTTTGAGTCATATCCTGCAAATACTGGTGGGTTTGTAGTCTAACCACGTTGGCATGGACATATCTCCCTACAAAAAAAAAAACAAAATTTTGTCATGTAGATTTAGACCTTTGATCCGCATCTGAGAAAAAATACATTTAAAATTTAATAAACCCCCGACACTAAAAAACCAAAAATAAATTAATCCAAGCGTCATTGCGTCGGGGTCCGCTTTGTTTTGTGCGTGTCCTATGCTGTCTACTTACATTCTTTTTCATCGGGGGTTAAAAAGCACCTGATTAGAGAAAAAAAAAACAAAGTTTATTTTTTTCGACTTTTCTATCGGTAACACTGCTTTTTTTTAAAATCTATTCTACATACAGTCTTAATTCCGTGTTAATGCCACTAGGCCCTCTGAATCATATAGTAAGATAACTAGCCTGCCCACAATTACATTAAATTCATAACCTTCTATAACGCCTGTAAATAGAGATATTATTAGTTATGTAGTTTGTGCGTGATTGAGTAATAAACACCCGAACACTTTCGTACCTAGATTATTAGTCACGAATACCTACGTCAAATCACGGCAATCTCTGATTGTTCATGTTAATGTTTCATCATCATCATCATTTCAGTCCGAAAGACGTCCACTGCTGGACATAAGCCTCCCCCAAGAAGGGGAGGTTTTGTCATAATCGCCACGCTTGGCAGGTGGGTTGGCGATCGCAGTACGGTTGTTGTAAAAGCACAGAGAACGCTGCTGCCCATTCTCTGGTCCCTTAGTCGCCTCTTACGACACCCACGGGAAGATATGGGATGGTGCTATTCTTTACTTCCGACACCACAAAGAGCAATATTTGGCGATTTGTTGTGTTAATGTTTGGCTTTCATTAATTTACAAAATACAATAATCAAGGCCTTATTGTATCATCAATTGATCATCATCAACATTCTCCTGCCGTTCAAAAACCAAAATCAATATATTTTATTTTACATAGGTCTACGGGGGCACTTATAAAACGTCGACAAAAAGGTGCACGGTTCGGGTTGGTCGTTTCCTATGGAGAAGAACCGGCAAGAAACTCCATGGTTACTCTTTTAAAATCATTTAGTTTTACATTATTTGAATGTTACAGCGTTAAGTCGTTGCTTACTACAAAAGGTACAACAAGATATAGCAAAAAAAAAGAATTTACCCCAATTTATTTAAGGTCTATGAAGGATGTCTTCTTCTTCCATACTCCTCTATTAGTCGTCATCTCATAAGTCACTCTCTTTCTCGCCATATCATCTTTCACACCAACTTGTTGGATAAGTCCAACTATGGTTCCTTTGATATTTCCCAACTCAACTCATTATACATTCGTATTCAAAACTTTCCTCACGACATTTTCTTTTTTCCTCTTTCATTCGTTTTTATTAATTTACAATTTGCAATTTCGGATCACTTACTGTCAAAGTCCTTTTTTGCCATTTGTTATGATAGCTGTACACATATCAACGTCATCGGCTTTTGCTTCCCTGAGATCATCAGTTACCTGATTCAATTGCTGAGACGCATAGGTGATGCCATCATTATTATGTTTTTCAATAGGATTGTTAATATTCGCTATTATTGATTGTCATTTGTTTATTGAGACCAAACAAACAGAAGAATGTAAAATCTAACTAAAGAATGCACCGAAGCATCTCAATCACAAATAACAGTGTCAAATCGCGACAGTTCAACGCCCTTTAAACTGAATAATACAAACAACACTTAAAACCTGCGCAATCGCATATTCCACGAAGAATTTGAAAGCCATCCTTCATTCCATACGTTTGCATACAAAACTTGAAAACTGTTGTCTCTGGTACTTAAATAGTCAAAAGCATTCCAATACTATTGAACGCGACCTTTAAGGCCGATCGGGTCCTCACATCGGGTCACGGCGGCACTCCCGCGCAGCGCTGCGCTCCCGTGCGCCCGCGCAGCATTTTGTTCACCGCTCGGATCGTTAGATATATTTTGCTGCATGTATTGTAAGTTATTCAGGTTGATAGAGTAATTTTAGTCGGTGATAATTAAGCCGTTTACGCGTGAGATTTGAAGTTAAATGTATTATTGGTTTACGGAGGCTGATTTGAATGGCTTTAAAGGTTATTCTTGCTTACTATACTAAATTAGTTGTATCTCTTGATAATCAAAGTTCCTTTCCTGTGGGTTGTACGTAAGGATTTACAAGTGAGGTTTTTAACAAAGAAGGAAGATTTAAAAAAAGAAATTCTCCCCAATAAAGCTAAACATAAAGGTTGTAGTATACTTAACCCATCCTCTTTCCAAAACCTTTAGCCGCGACTTTCAAATAAGGATCATCTCAACCTGAGTACAGTTAGCGAGCTAGAGGGGGTGAATGGTTACCGGGGGGGCGAGGGGGGATCAAATTCCGCAAGAACTACCTTCACCTGACCTAGCTTTGGCTTTCGGTTTATTTATGTGTTGTTTTAGTAAACAGAGCGCTGTTAGGCTCGCCAGTAATTTTGGGAGATCGTCCTGGTATTTAAAATGTCGCGTTTAGGTAAAATAATTTAAAATGGTGGCTGGATTTGTGAATGCGAAGGTTTTATGGTTGATGTTTAAGCTGTCTGGATTTCTTTTTGTTTTAAACGTTTGTCATCCAGGGTAAAGGGTATAAAAAAACTGTAAATGAGGAATGAGAGCGTGTTTCAACTCTCCGGTCATTGAAGTTTTGCTTCTGAATGATTCTAACCTTTGAGGTTGCTGTTTCGGTTTGATCAAAGTTTCTATAAATTTATGCTTAGTCAAGTTCAAGTCAATTACTATTTTTGCTAATTATTATTATTTCGTTTGTCTTCCTATCTGTCTATCCAAAGGTTTACATCATTATAAATTGGCGATTAGATCGCCGTTGAACTCTGAATATTATGGTTTTTAAATGTTGTGGTTTACAATGAAGACTATTCTAAGTGTTGTTTCTTGCCACCAACAATTGTTTTTTAACGGATTCTTGTCCTGTATAACATTTTATAACATGGCGACAATACGTACAGTGTCAGATTCAATTGGAAGGTCGGTAATGAGCGTTTGGTTACCTGTTAGATTTGTCGTGTCCAAGGCTTTGGAGAATTGTAACAAATTCGAATGTGCTTTATGCTCAGCATTTAATGTGGTGAAGCATTTGAACGGAGCCCTTGTTTGTGGGACTGGGATTTAAGGACGTTACTAATTTAATGTAGGCTTCTGTGTTCTCGCGAATCGAAGGACCAGAATTTACATGAAGATATTTATTGTAAATGTGTTACGCTCCATTTAGCTGCATTCAGTTGCCAGTTTGTGTCCTGTTCGAAATTGTTTGCTTACTACAAGTTTTATCAATGTCTGATAGGGTTTCCCAACCGCAAAAAGGACGAACTTTCATTCTAACTTTCATCTTCTATTTGTTGACTTTTGGAATTGATGGATGCCACTGAAAGTGCCAAAATCGACGCCAAATTTTGGGCTGACTCAGTGTAAATTGTCATCGACATGCTATGAAGAAGGTCTTCTATTTTACCCATTTTGAAAATTTTGTTTTTTTATCCTTCCTCCCAAAATTCCAAGCTTCTAGATCTAACATTTTAATCAATGAGTCGTCTACTAGTAAATTTAAGATTTTTATTGAATAGATGTAGGTAGGATTAGTTCTCCAATATTGTTACTTCTTCATCTAATACGTAATTGAAGTTAATGCGAATAATATTCTTGTTACCAGTTGACTCACTATCATTCATCATTTGGTTATTGCTTGTGTCTCCACAGTACAGTAGCATTTGTAAAAACAATCTTCTCGAATCCGCCTTAGGCTTGCATTGGGCTAATTAAATGAATATTAATGCAATTGGTACTCTTAGTTACATGAAGGCTCATCTTTTATTAACTACTACTATCTAAGTCTATTTATTTTTTTACGACTTTCGCGTGATCAATAACAACTGATGTCTCTTGTTTATCTTTATTGGTTTCTAAATTATTTTCGAGACCACTCTGCGTAACATTCTCTTCAAAAATCTTCAGAATTGCGATGAAATTAGTGCATTACTTCATATGATCGGCAACGTAAAAAACGCAATGAATATGAATGCTGTTGATCTGTCAAAATGGCTAGACGTGGAGCAAAGCTTTGACCGAGTGGTGGCCCAGGAAAGACCAAAGAAACCAGAGCCGTCCAAAATTTCGGGACACACCTGGATGTAGGACACACAGAACCGGGAAATGTGGTAGTAGGAAGACGAGGCCTATTCCTGCCCTTAGCAGTTGGTGATTCCGGGCTGATGTGATAATGATGTCGAAATGGATATTAGCATTCGGAATGCATGTGTGTTACGCAAGTACCCCACAGATGTATCATGTTTATCTTTATTGGTTTCTAAAGTAAATACGCCAGCATTAAGACCATTAGAATTGAACCAATTATATCGATTAAGTTAGTGCGCCATTGTCTTACCAGCCAAACAGTCGCCGACCAGAAACTAGTTAAGTTTACAAACTGTAGCTTTAATCCGGAATGCAATTAACATAATCCAACTTAGATTATCTCGTATGTCGGTCTCTGCGATGAAATACTAACTATTTATAGTTAAAATGAAGGAGCATGTGGGTGTAGGTGCATGTATAGAAGACATAGAGGTGCAGTTTAGAGTATTATCAACTTTAGACTGTGTTGTTTAGAGTTGGTTTTGGATTGATAAAGGTGAAAGAACAGGTCATAAATTTTTTGTTTCTTCAATGAAAAGTGAACTTTCTTTTACTGAGTTCAAGTTTGTAATTTCAGATTGTGTTACTTCTAAAATGGCTAATGTATACTTTATGTGAATACATCCATGTTTGAAATGTAATCGATTCAGATTTAGGAACTATTCGATTATTAGATAAAAGTTTGTTTAATCGAAGTTGTTTATTAACTCGGTTGTATCTTTATGGTTGAGTACGATTTGTTATGTTCGACATAATTATGAGGTTTGATTGCCGTGTGAAGTATTGTTTAAGTTAATTAATGAAAAACTTATTTTTAAAGAAACTACACTTATTTAAGATTTCTTCCTTAAATAAAATTAATAGCTTAAACCGTTTATCCAGTTCACGTTGTTAGCTAATAGGGTAAGAAAAAGCTAATGAAAAAAAAATAGAAATTTATTATTTCTTTTTCATGGCAGAACTTTATATATTTTTTAAAATTACAATTTGATTATAATTAATTGCAGTGACAGTCGCTTTTTTTTCTTTTTGTAAATGTCCATCCAAAACCAACACTGTATCTCTATTCACAACACAATAATGAAATTAACTTTCAATTGTTTAACACTTAGAAATAAAAACTATAAAACCAAGTCGAAAGGTGGTCAGTGTTACAAAAAGGGCAACTTACCAGCATATTTCACGGCCATCTGCTTATTACCATCAGAATCTTGGGCCATGTGTCCAGTAATAGTTAAAAAAAGGCCCGTAGACAATGGGCCGAGAGATTTATAATATTCTGACATCTGGACGGTTACCTGAGTGGGCGCAAATGAGGGTTAAACCTACCGTTTGTAGGGTTTCAAAATATCGTAATTCAATTAAGTTTTGAAACTGTAATTAAAAACATTTTTATCGGAATTTAGAATTTATGTTCGAATTAATTGCGAAGTGTTGTTATAGTTATGTAGCTACTGACAATTTTAATTTTCTCGATAAATGTTGATTTATTAGGTTCTAGGTATAACATACAGGTATTTGTATTATGATCGTCTTGCATATAAACGTCATAATTATTATAGTTATGACGTAACAATTTAGACTCGTTATTGACTGACTAGCCGAAGAATTTCCTAGTGCCTTCGCCCAGCAGAAGGACGAAATAGTCTAACATAAAAAAATATTATAATACTACTTGATAATAGCTTTCCTATTCGTAAAAAATATTTTGTCTGCCAAGCAGGATTTATTTTTAAATCATTTATTTTATAACTTAGGTACTCTTTTGAGTTACACCTGTCCCAATCTATATTTACAATTCTATATTCAATTGCTAATCATATTTTTCTAGAAATAGTGGCGAACCCAGCATTGCTCCTTGCGTTATCTCCACCTATTGCATAGATCAGCGATAACTACTAACTTTAAACAAAACAAGGTCTCAAACCTGTTATAGGTCAATAGTCCATAATGCAAATACACCTCGGGACCAGCTGACACAGGCACAGATGCTTTAAATGCTGAAAATCTAAAATTAAAAACAAAACTACGATATAATTCAATTATACGCCCGGTGGGTCTATTTGTTCTGGCCTTTATACTATTAAAGGATTGTGATCATATGCATGTTAGTGTACTTTTATAATGCCAACACACATTTTTATGTAAATAATCGTATTAAAGGTCGAATTATTGTTCATCAATTGTAGTATTGCGTGTCGTCCTGTGTCTAATGTTACCATTCGTGCGGATTTGACTGGACATGTTCCAGTTCTTGCACACCGTCAGAACTACGGATGACATTGTCATTTGTCCGGAAACTAAAGATTCGGCAAATGGCCTACTAAAAATTCGGCAAATGGCCTACTAAAAATAGAAATAATAAAAACGAAGTGTGTTGGATTATTGTCAGGACTTTTCAAATTGTTTTTGGGTTTTTCCATCAGATTTTTTTCAGTAGTAGCTTTTATCCGGTTGATGACGATATGCCCCCTTTAATATGAGACTTATAACATTGCCAAAATGTGAATGTTCTACGTTACACCTGCAGAGGTGTAACGTAGAACATTACAGTTAGGCAGCTCACCGTTCGGAAAAAAAACTCGCGTCATGGTAACCCTACCTGTATCTTTACTATTAATAGAATTTTATTAGTATGTCTGTTCTGCAGGTTTTAATTTTAGATAGCCATTTAACCATGTTATTTCAGGTTTTATCTGGGGTCTTATCTAGGCACACGTTGGATGGTGTAAGGTATAGCGTACATCGAGACATTAGTTAGGCCTTTGATACGGGTCTCGTGTGTGAGAGGAGCTATGGAAGTCTGTGGTATTTGCTGACCTGTTTGTGTTGGAATTTTGCTGACCCTGTATTAAGATGTGTGGTTAGATTTAATTTATGTTTCTTTGTTGTTTAAAAATTGTTAAGCTTGATGGAGGATAAAGGTTGAAATGGTTTTGTTAAAATAAGATCATTAAATTGCTCGAAGACGCTTGCATAGCCGATGAATTGTAAGGTGGTATGGATATCAATATCTAGCATTGCGGTGGATGCAAGCAACTCTTGCAATTGGAATCTTACTTTGTCATAACTTCATGATCAAGTTGGCTAAAAATATGTAGCTTGACTTTCCGATAGAGAAGGCTCCTTAGGTTTTTATCAATACTTATAATAAGAAGGCAAAAAAAACTATCTTCTTAACCAGGACCAGGAGGACATATAATATTTTATCTTTTAAATACGCTTCCTTGGGATTATTTCCGACCCCAACGTAGACGAAGCAGTGAACAAAGCTAAACTCCCTTCATCATTTCATCATTCATCATTTCAGCCCAAAAGACGTCCACTGCTGGACATAGGCCTCCCCCAAGTGTCGCTACATTGACAATTTGGGGGGTTTTGCCATAATCGCCACGCTTGGCAGGCGGGTTGGCGATCGCAGTACGGTTGTTTCAAAAGCACAGAGAACGCTGCTGCCCATTCTCTGGCAAGTCCCTTAGTCGCCTCTTACGACACCCTCGGGAAGACATGGGATGGTGCTATTCTTTACGTCCGACACCATACAGATCCCTCCCTCCCTTATAATTATTTAATTACAAAGTACACAACACAGTTTAAAATTACAATAATTAAAAAACTAAACACCATCACTTGATGAATTGCAAAATTAAATTGCTATCCGCACTCTTATCCCGGCGTATAATTTTATTCCAACGTTTAGAATTAAGGCGCAATTTGCAAGATAAATAGCTAGCCATTATTCAATAGGTTTTTAATTAGAGTAAATAAGTTATTTGCGTTGCATTTGGATAGATAAACAAATAAGTGGTATTTATCTTGTGGTGGCAACTGCTGACCAGATGCTGTATAGGGCTGATTAGTTGTATTATTTGTTTGTCTTTCATACATTTTGTGTGTTTTATTTTGATACAGTCCGTTAGTTATATATTTAAGTACCTATTCATACACTACACCACACTAAATAGTTATTAACACAATTTACAAAACTGTTTTACGTCAGTCACATCACTATCTCTGCTGAAAATCAGCGTCGGGCACTAGCTGCTCGGCAATTTGGTGAACTGGGCCTATTTGGCGTACCCGTGAGACACACAATTATATCTCTTTTTTCTCATCAAGGCGTGATGTTATGCTAAAAGTCCTCACGCCTGATTAGCTAAGTACATTTTTAAGGGTTCCGTACCTCGAAAGGAAAAATCGGAACGCTTATATCACTTTGTTGTCCGTCCGTCCGTCCATCTGTCCGTCTATCTGTCTGTCAAGACTCTTTTTCTCAGGAACGCGTGAAGGTATCAAGCTGGACTTTATATCAAATACATACTCAAGTCTGTCTGTCCAAGGGACAGTCCCATGGAGCTGTGAAAAAAAAATCAAACTTCTAAGCCAACGCAATCAAAAGATACAGCCGTTCATGCCGCAAAAACTAAAAATTAAATTAAAATTTTTAGTTGCATCATAATAAAAATCATTATTATTATTATTTCAGCCGAAAGACGTCCACTGCTGGACTTAGGCCTCCCCCAAGTGTACATAAGGGGGGTTTTGCCATAATCGCCACGCTTGGCAGGCGGGTTGGCGATCGCAGTATGGTTGTTACAAAAGCACGGAAAACGCTGCTGCCCATTCTCTGGAAATCCCCTTAGTCGCCTCTTACGACACCCACGAGAAGGTATGGGATGGTGCTATTCTTTACGTCCGACACCATACAGAACATATAATAAAAAAACTTTTTTTACAAAAAAAGAAACCGACTTCAGAAAACACTTAATGCACTAAAAAGTTAAAAATAATACTATAACCTACCTATATTAATAAACCTCACCTAACCGACGATTAACCTATGATAAAATTTAATAATTCTTTGGAGTCGGTGCCAAGCAATATAATTTGAATTAATTAATGAATTAATATTTAGAAACTGTAAGATGTTTTGTTTTTCTGGCCTTAGTATGTCTATATAGTCATTCAGGTATCGTATATTGCTTGGCACCGACTCCAAAGAATTATTAAATTTTATCATAGGTTAATCGTCGGTTAGGTGAGGTTTATTAATATAGGTAGGTTATAGTATTATTTTTAACTTTTTAGTGCATTAAGTGTTTTCTGAAGTCGGTTTCTTTTTTTGTAAAAAAAGTTTTTATTTGTTAATTTTTAGTGACATATTTTTAATCTAATAATAAAATATGGGTAGGCCTAGTAAAGATACTTTTCGTGTGAGAAAAGGCGTTGAACTGAAACTGAGAAAAAGGAAAACGATTAAAAGAAATTCGGGAAAGAAATGATCAACGCATTTTGAAAACAGACTGTCAAAGCAGATGACGACATGTTACGTAGGTTGAATAAGGAAAGTCAAGAAGTTAGTCTGTGGTACACCTGGAAAGTGCATACCGTAACAATTCCAACAAGCCCAAACACAGCTAAGATACATTGTCTTATTTTGGAGTTCTAGTGCCTGTCTCTTGGCTTCATCATCAGATCTGATGGTAAAATGGTTCTTTTTGAACGCAAATGCTTCATTTGTTGTAGAAAATACCAAAATCGCTGTACGTTTTCCTATAAAACTTGAAGAGTTCCCTCGATTTTGCCAAAATTCAATCATCAGATCCCGACTTGGTGACTATGGGACCAAATGGAAAGCATAGGCTTTGGAATAAAAAAATAATTTTCGAAATCGGTTCGTAAAAGACTGAGTTATGCGCAATGCAGAGTAAACGAAAAGTTTGAAATATTTAACATTTGTTGATTTTTTCAGAAACGGCTTGTCTGATTTTGATAAAATTTTCATGGGACCATTTGGGAAGTATACGCTTTCAAACAAAAAAATAATTTTTAAAATCGGTTGGCAAACGACGGAGTTATGCGCGAACAAACATAAAAAAAAAAAAAAATACAAACATCCGAATTGAGAACCTCCTCCTTTTTTAGAAGTCGGTTAAAAATATTTTAATAATTTTTGTACGGAACCCTCGGTGCGCGAGTCCGACTCGCACTTGGCCGGTTTTTCTTTAAAATAAATTACAAGCAATACGTTTGCAGATTACAAGTATTCCTATTAACCCTTCACACATCCCTTTCATTCGATTGCTCTTTATATTTTTTGTATCTAACCTACTTGCAACATTGTAGCGTACTTGTTTGTAAAGATGATTAGTAATTAATCGTTTGACATGACGGTATTTATATTTTTTTATATTTATTTTAAACGGTAGCTGGGAAGACTGACTGTCCCTTTTGACGTCGCTATTAATAATAAAAAATAATAAATGTTGTATTAATGCACTAGTTTAATTATGTAAAATTAAGACTGGTTCATGAAGAATAAATTATTATGGAATTAGCGCGGTATGAACTGTAAAATAGACCGATGACCTGGTGAAGGTTGCGGGGATCCGCTGGATGCGAGTCGCACGGGACCGGTCAATGTGGCGTCACTTGGGGGAGGCCTATGTCCAGCAGTGGACGTCTTTCGGCTGAAATGATGATGATGAACTGTAAAGTTATGAGTACTTATAGTAGTAAGAGTTACTCTATTTATCATAACATCACACCTGTAATCTCCGAAGGGTTAGCCAGAGGTGTTCTTACCTCTATCTATTTTCAGACTGGTGCGTGGAATCCAGGACATCGACTCTGACGACTGATTACTGGTGGTAATCGTTATTTTTTCATCCATCTACACTAAGTTTTGGGTGCTGTACATTGAGTTCTACCTTACAACGTGAATTTTCACTTAAAAAATTAAAGTACTTTATTTTTTATTTTTTTTTGCCTTGTATTACTTAATTTGATATACAGAATGCTTTGTTGCCAGTTTCGTAAAAAGGCCATTTACACCTTGTATACCTATAAAAATAACGGATAAAAACATTGAAAGAGTAAATAAAAATTGGATTTTGAAAATCCTTAACGCAGCCGTTTAATTTTCATTGTGAACTTTTAATATTTTATTCTTCTGTATGTTTCTGGTTGGTAGAGCAGCAACACTTTTATGTCATCGGCACCAGATTATCTTGGCAGTATACTGCGTACGCGCAGTTCTGGTGCAGTCTTACTAACTAACTTAATTACTAAGACATGGTGTCATGGTGATTATTGTAGGGTAATTAATGGCAGAATTACTGCATTTTTTTTTTGAGATGGCTTTGCTCTTGACTCTAGTCTAACTTAAAGATGTATGTGTAGTCGAAAGTAATTTTAGTAATTTTATTTGAAAAAAAGTGGAATTATAGTGTAGTAGTAATAAATTGACTTTAAATTAAGTATTTCCAAAATTATAAAGCAATTAATTCCAATTAAATTAAACTACAAAATAAATGATAAAGAAATTATCATTAAAGATAAAAATAAAACTAATTCGTTAACTAAAGAATGTTAATCTTTACCGAACCGAGAGATCAAATAAAAGATACCGTATTTACATAAAATATTGAGTTTAAAACATTAGTATAGACGCTAGCCCATCAAGCTACCCGAAACTGTCAAATTTTCCCAATCAACCTCGAAGCTTATTCTTTTTAACAATAAAGTTGAAAATCTATTAAAAAAATTGTCGGATTGTTGTAGCTTCATGTGTTGGCGTCTGTACATACTTGGTTCTTCGATTTATTCAAAGATTGCTCTATATTGAAGCTTACTAACTTTACTGTCAAACAGTTCCATTGGCACACATGACGCCATGATGGCTTTAATTAAAAAAAAAAAAACTTTAAAAAAGTACCTCTGATCACCTGCCGATTCCAAGGTGTAGATTGACAAGCCCTAAATTCGGGCGTCCGTTTTTAAAAAGTTTAATTATCAAATCGTTTAGATATTTGGAAGTAATTCGTTTATAATAAAAGGGTAAAGGTGTGCAGTGGCTTAAGGTTTTTAATGAAGGTTTTATTCAGAAGTCTCTACTATAGAGACAGTGGTAATGTAGGAACTTTTTCACTTGAAATCCGAACATGGGTTAAGCTTTTTAATACGTTGACACGAGTAACAATATCTATTCATATTCATTTATTTGCGTTCTACAAGGTAAAAACATGGTGTTCACAAATGGCTTAGAGCTAAGGGCCGTTGTAGACCCTGTCAGGGCACAGGAAAATTTAGGGTTACATATTGCTGAGAGTTTATACCCTACGGCATTTCATACAAACTTTCAAGTCGTTATTTTCCGAAATGACTGTACAGATTTTAATGAAACTTCCTACGTATAAGCAGTATACTGTCTCAGGTCTAAAAAGTTACTAAAAACATTTTCGAAATGTCTTTTAAAAATGAAGATAATTGGAAATTTCTATTTCTATAGATAATTAAAAATCGGTCTAATTTAGCTGTAACATTATTTTTCGAAAATGTTTTTTAGTAACTTTTTAGACCTATGTATACGCGTAGGAAGTTTCATTAAAATCTGTTCAGTAATTTCGGAAAATAACGACTTCAAAGTTTGTATGAAATGCCGTAGGGTATAAACGCTCTTAAATTTTAAAAGAAAATGTAATTCGAACATGCCAAAATCTATGTCTAACCTTAGCCAAGTTAAGATTTTTATAAGCGCAGAGATGGATGGATGGTGTGAGTAATGATATGGAAGAGAAAGGAGTAAATGATGCTGCTGCTGATAGGGGAGAATGGAGGAAGGAAACGTGTTGCGGCGACCCCATGTAGAATGGAACAAGGGTAGGAAGATGATGATGATGTTACTACTTGCAGAAAGAAAAAGAGTTTTTCAGATTTTACCGATTAAAGTACAACTATTTATATATGCATATATATTTTTTTTTTGGGATGGGAAATCGTCAAATGACTTCTTCCGCTCTGGGCGGACCGGAAGGGAGTGTCAGACTTGACTGATCAAAACCCATCCATGTTCCTTCTTAGCCCTTTGTGTTCCAGGGCCACGGTATCTCTTTCGAACAACCCGCAGCCCTGGCAGGCATCGGCCCTCTCGGACCCCTTCCGATTTGCTGACATCTCCTTGAGGCGCGCGTGGAACACAAACGCGCCGTCGGCACGGCCTGTCGTCATTAGACGGACGGACGGTGAGCTAGCCCATTACTCACCGTCCACAGGCCCGTTATATATGCATCTTGAGTGAAGACCACATACGGCACGGAAGGAAAGTGTTAAGACAACTGACTAGGTGGACAGACGATGATATTAAAATTAAACTAGATAACCATGACACAAAACCGCCAAACTTGGAGAAATTTGGAAGAGACCTACAGTCGTAATTAGGTAGGGAAAGGTTGGAGAAGGAGATATGCATCTGTGGACTGTCTAGATCGGTAGCTGCTATAGTTTTTTTAGATCAACTAAGGAAGATAACCCTTTGTAAATGATTTTTGGTACTTACTTTCAACATCATTTTGTTAAAAGATACTATTTTGGTCCCTAAATACAAGAAATCAACTATATTGTTACACTAGGAAAGCCTAAGTTTTCAGGAAAAAAGAAAATTTTATCAGCGTTGGAAATGAGGGTTACCTACACAATTTGGGACAATCACGACTTGCAGTATTTTTAAATCAATGATTATACAAACTACAACCTTTTTCAGATTCACATTCACACAATGATGTATTTGCGCAAATAATTGCACCTACTACGCAGATGATTCACAAGAATTAAAAAGCGTCACACATTTACTGTGAGCAATGAGCAATTTCTTTAAACTAAATGACCAGCTAACCGTTTAATATTGCTCGTGGGTTAAAAATTAACCCAGAAAACATAATTATCACATTAAACTACTCTAAAATTAAGTTTTAAATCTGGCGCAGACGTTTTAAGTGTTACTTTCGAAAAAGAAACAAAGACGGAGTTATTTTTAATTACTGTTAAAGAAAATTGAGATATTTTTAAACAGTTTTGTTAGTCATGGTTTAATATAATAATGTTATTATACCGGATCTGAGGTTTAGCTTCTTAATTATGTCATTTATATTAATTTTAGCACATTTTTTATGACCTAATGCATTTATTTAGTCTAGAGGTAGCAGGTGTATCCTTTTGTTTTGTAATCTAATATAATATCTAATACTAATACTAAAGCTGAGGAGTTTGTTTGTTTGTTTGAACGCGTTAATCTCAGGAACTACAGGTCCGATTTGAAAAATTATTTCAGTGTTAGATGGCCCATTTATCGAGGAAAGCTATAGGCTATATATCATCACGCTACGACCAATAGGAGCGGAGCAGCAATGAAAAATGTTGCGAAAACGGGGAAAATGAGACGCAACCGAAGTTGTGCGGGACAGCTAGTATATTATATGTATATTAGTAGATCATTAGCTGTCGTTACATTTCTCATTTGTAGATCTTTGACAGTCGTTACTGGTAGTCAGTGGCCCGAAAGTCTGACAACCAGTATTACCAAGGTGTATCGTATTACCCAGTACTAACTTGGTTGTGGAGGTCCGATAGACAGTCGCTCTATGTAAATTAGCGATATTCAGCAGAATCTGGCTGGACTGGAAGACGACGCCAACAGTTGGGACAAGGCTAGGCAGATTATGATGAACCGTACAGAAAGGAGAGGGTCGCCAGTTCATTTTATAATTCGATCATGCTCTTGAAAACAAAAAACCGCTTAAATATTGTGGTCTTACAAAAATGACTTATTTTAAACTTAATTAAAAGAATAGTAGAATAAAGCGTGTTTCGGTATTTTCAGTATAATTATAGACATTTCGATTACAATCTGAAGGAAACAAATTGCAAGTGTCTGCGATGCTTCACGATAACTTTGTGAAATTCATTCCGTGTGCCCGCGTTGACAGTACAATTCACGAACACATTCATTTAAAGAAGTTTTTTTTTTGTTTTTTTAATACTGACGTTTTTATTAAAGTCCATAGATTTGTATCGGTTTTCATTTTACTTTTATGGATCGTCGATCTTTTACCGAGCTTATTTTATTGCTAGGGTCAAAGGTTGTGAAATATCGGAGTCATCATCATCTGCCTAGCCGTTTCCCAAACTATCTTGGGGTCGGCTTCCAGTCTAACCGGATGCAGCTGAGTACCAGTATTTTATATGAAGCGACTGCCTATCTGACCTCCACAACCCAGTAACTGGGTAATACGATACCCTTTGAAAATATCGGAGTGTCAACAGTAACTGGGTAATACGATACCCTTTGAAAATATCGGAGTGTCAATCGATAAAAATGAACTAAGTTTCTTGTTCGATTTATAATTACTACAGACTCGACCAAGCTAAGTTTGCACCTCAGGTCGATTATGCCACGCTGATGCTTAGGTACGGTCTGCAAAAAAGGATTCGCTATGACTTTAAAAAACCGGCCAAGTGCGAGTCGGACTCGCGCACGAAGGGTTCCGTACCATTATTTATAAAAACAGAAAAAAAAAACCTTTTTTGTATGGGAGCCCACCTTAAATATTTATTTTATTCTGTTTTTAGTATTTGTTGTTATAGCATCAACAGAAATACATAATCTGTAGAAATTTCAACTGGCTAACTATCACGGTTCATGAGATACAGCCTGGTGACAGACGGACGGACGGACGGACAGCGAAGTCTCAGTAATAGGGTCCCGTTTGAACCTTTGGGTACAGAACCCTAAAAAGTAAACAAATGTGTTAGATTTTACTTTAAATTTATTGTGTTTAACATTATATTATACGAAGGTACATAAAATATACACAAAAAAATTGCGAGGTGCAAACTTAGCTTGGTCGAGTTGTAGTTTAGTGTTGCTCTTGCAGTTGGACCACAAAGGGTTTGTTTCTACGATTGGACATGTATTCTTTTTTTTTAAAGACTAATCTTGGATTTAATTTTATTCTGTCCTTTTACATGGAGGAGCTCGTAGCTAAAGAATAACAGCCGCTAGCGTTGATCTTCAAATTAAGCCGCGCTTGACTAGGTTGGTCCTTGGATGGGTGAAAGAGGACGGAGGAAAATCGGTATGTAATGGGCGGTCCCATTACATACCGAGTTTTCTCCGTGCCTCGGAAAGCACGTTAAGCCGTTGGTCCCGGCTGTCATTTGTACATCTTTGACTGTCGTTACGAGTAGCCAGAAGCCAAAAGTCTGACATCCAGTCTTACCAAGGGGTATCGTATTACCCAGTTACTGAAGTCAGATAGGCAGTCGCTTCCTGTGAAATACTGGTACTCAGCTGCACCCGGTTTGACTGGACGCCGACCCCAAGATAGTTTGGGAAAAGGCTAGGCAGAAGATGATCTATCGAATGATTTCCACTTCCGTCAAATAAAAAGTAGCGCATTATTAATTATATATTAAAATAAAATTTCAAAACTTCCAATAGTGTTACGACAAGGACAGTAGACACATAATTCCAGTTATTTCACCATGAAATAAGCCACTTACCCAATTACCGAGAATCGTAGCCAAAATAACTAAAAACACTTCGATACCCAGAATTAATTACTAGCACACTACTTTACATTAATTTTTACCCATTAAGCTTATCATTATGACTGTAACCCACACATTCACTGAACTCAAACTCATAATTAAATAATTTTGCAAAAGTCTTAGTTCTGCATAGACCAGATATAAGGGGCCTTATTGCGACACTAGCTAACTTCGTCTGCGTCATATTTTCCCCTGTTTTTGCATCATTTTTCATTGCTGCACCGGTCCTATTAGTCGTAGCGTAATGATATATAGCCTATAGCCTTCCTCGATAAATGGGCTATCTAACACTGAAAGAATTTTTTAATCGGATCCGTCGTTCCTTAGATTCACAAGGCGCGTTCAAGCAAAAAAACAAACAAATTCAGCTTTATAATATTAGTATAGATTCAGCATCCGCTTAGACTGGAAGCCAACCCCAAAATAATTACGAAAAGGTTAGGCAGATGATGATCATTTTCCATGGAGTATTGTTTTACATACAGCCACAAAACATTAAGAAAAAACAGATGTATCCCATAAAAGATCACCATAAAAAGATATAGATTATCAGCTACAAGTACTTACACACCTTGTACTCGCAAAACGTTTATAAATCAAAGGGGAGCACTCTTGTTTTAAGGGAACCAATCTTTTTGCAAAAGATAAAAGACTCGCATCGACAGATGTACGGGGATACGTCTTAAAGTAATTTATTTGTGGAAATAGTAAAAAACGAACGTTTTATGTAGCTGATACACATGGCTGTTGTTATGGCCGGTACTACGTCGTGATTGGAATATTGTGGATAAGATTTGCATGGACTTATGTGACTAGATTTCAGGGACTGATTTCAAAATTACCTACCAACAAAATAACTAGCTAATGATGTCTTATTAGATCACTGGAAAGGGGGTAACTCATGAGATGATGACTAATCCTTACAAACCAATAAAATTTAAGTGTCTGTTTGTAATTTCAAAATATCAGCTTCTTAATAATACTGTTTGTTTCGGTTAATCTCCGAAACGGCTGCACCGATTTTGACGAGTCTTTTACTGGGATGTTATAAGGAATAACTTATGTACTCATTAGCAAAAGGATAAAGGTTCCGTGGAAAAAATGAAAACCCTTGAAATTATTAACAAAATCCGATTCAAATATTTTATAATAATTTTACGCGGACGAATTTCGCGGGCAATTGCTAGTACAGTAATATGAAAGAAGAAGAGATGCTGGGACCCCAAATTAATTATGATAAGGGCAAGAGAACGAAGATGTCTTAGTGTGTGTAGTGTAGTGACAGTTATGCAAACAGTTGTGATGAATCTCGCGAGCAACTAAATGGAGAATTTCATCACAGATTTGTAAGTCATTTACCGATAGGTACCTACCGAGTTTCCTCCGTGCCTCTGAAAGCAAATTAAGCCGTTGGTCCCGGTTGTCGTTTGTAGATCCGGTGGCCCAGTGGTGGCAGCCCCGAATTACGAGCAGTAAACCGTGTGTACGAACCCAGGCAGGCGCATTACTTCGTGTAATTTATTTCATCACCGCTGCCCTCAAAAACGGTGACGGAATACATCGTGCAACCCGCACTGGGCCCGCGTGGTGGATTACAGCCCACTCCCTCTCATAGAGAGGAGGCCTGAGTCCCAGCAGTGGGAACATTATAGGCTGATCATGATGATGATGATTTGCAAGACAGAAAATCTTTTTTCTGAACGTGGTTTGCATAGGTTGCCTTACTGTTTTGACATTTTTTTTTTTAAGTCTAGTCTGTGTAGGTAAGACTAAAAGCCCCAAATAAGGAGAGCAGATTCGACACAAAACATGCCAATGTGACCATTTTTAGGGTTCCGTACCCAAAGGGTCAAACGGGACCCTATTACTGAGACTTCGCTGTCCGTCCGTCCGTCCGTCCGTCCGTCCGTCTGTCACCAGGCTGTATCTCATGAACCGTGATAGTTAGCCAGTTGAAATTTCTACAGATTATGTATTTCTGTTGACGCTATAACAACAAATAATAAAAACAGAAAAAAATAAAAAAATAAGGGGGGCTCCCATACAAAAAAGTTTTTTTTTTTCGTTTTTATAAATAATGGTACGGAACCCTTCGTGCGCGAGTCCGACTCGCACTTGGCCGTTTATTTACATCCTATCTAACTGAATAATACTTTTCTGTTCAAACCTTTCGCTCATAAAAAAAAAAACAGTTCCCAATGACTAGTTCCAAATGCAAATATGTTTTACTGACCATAAATTAATTAGATTCAGTGTTGCCAATAAAAAACAATCCACATTAAACCAGTGTTGCAACATCTAAAAACAGCTGTTCGACAATGTCCAATAACATCGCATAATAAAAAGGTAATTAGACGACGTCCATTAAAATGTTTTTTTATATGTCTAGCCTATTTACCTATATTATGTGATGTTGCTACTAGTTTATTACTCCTATATACACGATCTATACATCGTTTTTATAGATGTATATGTATAGAAACGACGGATAGACTGTGTGAAGGATGATATGGCAAGAAAGGAGGTATCTCATGAGATGACAAGTAATACAGAAGTGGAAGAAGAAGACATGCTGCGCCGACCCCAAATTAATTGGGATAAGGGCAAAAAATTGATGATGATGATGATACACAATCTATATATAAAAATAATAGTTTCAGATAAAACAAAGTCATTTCGTGTCTTATTCTTTTAAACTACACAATAAATTTTGATGCAGTTATGTGTGAGTTGTGACCATCACTAGAACTAAAAATTTGAAAACATTTGACACCGACCGACATATTGTACGACAGACTGTTAGAGAATGCCTTTTGGTATTAAGTCCACCTAGTCTATTGGACTGTTGTACATACAGCTCCACTAAGTAGTTGACCCCCCGGCCTACTCGGCCGGGCCGGAGTGTTCAGGGGTTAGCACGTACTGACGCTGTCTGTACATTAAGTTTAAAAAAAAAATATTATACAGGGTGAAATTGAAGTCATGGACATTGTTTTAATCTAAGGCACTACTCACGATACTGATTCCGTTAAGGCTATTAAATAAGCAAATCAAAAATATTATTAATGCAAGTACGGAAAACCTAAAAAGTGTAGTAAACCATGCAAAGTATCAAAAGTTGCGCATCGCGATATTCGCGATAACGAATGCTGCCTTTGGTACCTACACTACGCCGTACGCCGCCGCGCCGCTGCGCTGTACATCATCATTGTCACTCATTGTGCGTGAACTCTTTACGTACTTGCATTAAGTTATAATATTTTTGATTTGCTTATTAATAGCCCTAATGGAATCAGTATCGTGAGTAGTGGTTAAAATAATGCCCATGACTTCAATTTCACCCTGTAGAACGATTTTCAAGAATTCCTCAGCAGCAGCCACGGAGTCTGGTCATGTATCCGGTTGATGGCAATAGGCTCGCCCCCAACATGGAAGTTTAATATATCTGGCGAAATGTGGGTGTACTATTATGTACAACTCTGTTTATCCCTTCGGGGATTACAGGTGTGATGTTTATAGGCTGGTTATGCAGTTTATTATAGCACAGGCATATCGATGATGACGATGATTTCAGATGTCGCAATATCAGTCCACTGCACCCATCCAAAGCAGGGGCAGATCACTAGTCTATGCAGAACTAAAACTGTTGCAAAATTATTTAATTATAAGATTTCTGATTTCTGTTCTGTATGGTGTCGGACGTAAAGAATAGCACCATCCCATATCCTCCCGTGGGTGTCGTAAGAGGCGACTAAGGGACTTGCCAGAGAATAGTCAGCAGCGTTCTCTGTGTTTTGTAACAACCGTACTGCGATCGCCAACCCGCCTGCCAAGCGTGGCGATTATGGTAAAACTCCCAAACCCTTATGTCAATGTGGCGTTGGGGGAGGCCTATGTCCAGCAGTGGACGTCTTTCGGCTGAAATGATGACGATGAAGATTTCTGAGGGATTGAAATGAGCAAATGTGTAGGTTACGGTCGTAAAGATGAGCTTAATGGGTAAAAATTAATGTACAGTAGTGTGCTAGTAATTAATTCTAGGTATCGAAGTTTTTTTAGTTATTTTGGCTACGAATCTACGATTCTCGGTAATTGGGTTTGTGGCTTATTTTATGGTGAAATAACTGGAATTATGTGTCTACTGTCCTTGCCGTAATACTATTTGAAGTTTCGAACTTTTATTTTAACATGTAAGATAATGTGGTACTTTTTGTTTGACGGAAGTGGAAATTATTCGATTGATGCAACGTCAATTTTTTAGTTAATAACTTAGACATAAATATTCGACTTACTTAATAGCTCGTTCTGTTCATTATTTTATATTTCGCGTCTTATGCATCCTTTGCTGGAGATTATATACGAGTATACAAGTAAGTAATAATATTGATTTCATAAACAGCATTTTTCTAGACACCTTTTAGAAAATAACAAAAAAATCACCAATAACTTTTTTTCAACCTGGCAACCTGACGCCATTTTCTAAATAAAAGACCACGTTAGACATTTGTATTAAAACGTGCACCGAACAGATGCGCTTGCGCCGGTATCGTCCACAACATAGCGTGATCATGAAAGACGTTGTTATCACAAAAGCACCTAACGGGTTTAAGACATCTGCTGATCTGTGAGATTTTGTGGGATAATATAGAAGCGCTAGCGGAATGTGTAGGCTTGTTACTTGATAAAAAAGCTAGTTTTTGGCGTTTTCTGACAGCTGTCATATTGTGTTCGGCGTACACACTAGACCACTACTCCTATTTCGGTATTTTTGTTTTTTAATCATACTTAAAAAAAATTCGTGTAGTGTAGAATCTCTGACAGTTCAAATAATAATAATAATATTGCTAAATCAATATGTAAATTATAGCACATACTTTCATTTATCTTGTATAGTCTTGTATTGTATGCAAGTTTATCTGAAGAAACTGTATCTGGATTCTACTGTGGCTATTTAATTTTATACATATTTGTTGTTATCTGTTATCCGAGTAAAGTATCTAAATAAATTATGTTTTTTCTCAAAATAACAATAAACAATTAAAGCTATTAGAATAAAGAGTGAACCAAAACCGGTAGTAAATTAATTCCTTACGAGCGTTTATTCCTTACGACATTTCATACATACTTTTAAGTCCTTATTTTCCGAAATGACTTAAACGATTTTAATGAAACTTCATACGTATAAACAGGATACACAGATCTAAAAATTTACGAAACTAAATTAACGAAAAATAGTGTTACGGCTTAATTAGACCGATTATAAATTATCTATAGAAACAGAAATTTCCAATTATCTTTCTTCTTAAAAGATAATTGGATAATAAGTTTTTACCGATAATGTTTTTTAGTAACTTCTAGACCTACGTATCCTGCTTATACTTACGTATTTCACATAAAATAATTTCATTTAATCTAAATAACTACTATATACATTATGCGTATTAAGTTTCATTAAAATCGGTTCAGTCATTTCGGAAAACAAGGACTTGAAAGTTTGTATGAAATGCCGTAAGGTGTAAACGCTCTTAAACCATCTCCCAAAATTCATCTGTTTGCACACTTACACCAACCTAAGGATATCCAAAACTTGCGCGGACGCAAGGTGCAATGACAAGTTGGGAATATCACAAGGTGCTACTATCAACCATAGAATCCATGGGAAAATATCACCGTAATGTATCTAACAACATGTGATGATTCGGAAGGCGGATGCTGCATGCAGGTTTTACTTCCGCGATTTAATTTACAGTTAGATGAGACAAGCAAAAACCAAGATGGTGGATTAATTTTGAGGTTAGATTAAATATCTGGCTGGTAGAGCAAAAAGTTTTTATGTTAGGTGATAATGAAGGCTAGGAAAAAGTTGTGTAGGTAGTTCTTTTATTAAATAGGTACTAGTGTTAGTATACAATGCATTTTTAAATTTTCGACGAATAAGAATAAAAAAGTAACAGAAACATTTTTAATTAAATGCATAACGAGGGGCAGAAGTCGCGAAAGCTTGCTTTATTTTTAGACGGAAAGATTTTTTAAGAAACAAAAAAGTCAATGCGAAAAAATTGTGGAATTCCCAAAAATATGCCAACAATATTAAAAACATGCCGTAACCTCAGCTGTCTGTCTGTAATTTGATAAATTGTTCACAGTCCTAGTAGAAAACAGCTAAAAATCGCAAAAAACAATACCCTTGCGACACTAATCACTGACTGAGGATTTTTAAGAACGGATGTCGGAACAGAACGGAAATTGGCACTTTTTTGTAATTACCAACATAAATATTAAGGAATCGATTGTTTCACACCCTTAGCACAACGCAATAAGGGCTATATTTGACAGAAAAAGTACACATAAATAAATTGGTAAACCTCTAACATTTAAAAGTCACAAGTTCCAAAGTTTTGTAGGTCAACTTTTTGCTATCAATTCTTTATGCAGATGTGCTTTTTAAAAATAATGCTCTTCCGAAGCGCGGGCGAGGCAGATGTACAAAATAGGACCTTGAAGATGTTTGACGATAAAAAAAAACCAAACACCTTTTCGTTTGGAGTCCATCAGGCAGTTTTTTTATCTTTTTAAAAGATGCTCTTGCGATGCGTTCAAAAGATCCAAGTGTTTGGCTCTTTATTTCTCAAGAAGCTCCTAAGTATTGAGATTATACAATGTATTTTTAATGCTAAATGTAAATAGATGTTTTAAATTAGCTACTTCAGTTGAGGATTAGATCCACTTGAGTTTTGATGAAGATTTTTGTTCGGTAGTACTTACTTTTTGTAACGATTGCAAGGAGGTTGAAAAACCTAAGTGTGCAAATTATTCATTTCAAATCGTTAAAGTAAAAATGTAAATGAAGTGCTTTGTTAGTAGCCCGGCTATAAACCGACTAACAAGCCCAACAGTCATAATTTCAGGGTGTATAAAAATAATAAAAAAACAAAACCTGCGTTATGGGAAACTTATTTATCAATGAAACACCACCATTATAAAAGTATTCCCACAATATCACGAAAACGTAGCTGGTTGTCGTAAACAGTATTAATTTATGAAACAGTTAGTACAGTCGCAGCGTTTCGCCGGAAATCGCCATTAAAACCGACTTTATCGCCTCCGATTTGCGTCTGTGACTCAATGACAATGATTGTGGACTAAACACACGTTTTTAAATAAATAACGGGTCCGAATTAAGTTTCCAGTCGACATTTTCCCTCGGGCGTTCTTGTTATAGCCACGCGTCCGAAGAAACACGAGGCCTACCGAAAACTGCCGAAGATGTTGCCAAAACAACTCCTGCGCAGATGAATTTGAACTTTAGTTTAACGGATTGGAATTTAAATTAGATTGGAAGGTCTGTGTAATAGTGAAGCCTTGAGGTAGGCAGATGTGTTTCACACTGTTTTGGAGTAACTTTTGTATCATTATGTGATTTTTTTTTCTTAAAGCAAGCATAATTATGCAGTTTGAAGAAAGACGGCCAGGTAAAGATGTTTGAGCAGATGCTTTCTCATGGACATGTTGGGTCACTTCTAGTGTCTTCCGGCTAAGATATCCGAGAACTAAAGATATAGGTAGTTATTTTATTGTTTGGTTTATGGGTATTTGTTTGTGCATATATTTTGTATACTCTATTACGACTGTAAAATATTCTTCTAGTTCCTAATAGGTATAGGTTTACCTACCCGTATATTGAAATAAATGTTGATTCCTCAATTTACGGGGTTAAACATACCTACAACTGTTAGTAAGGTTGACTGGTAGAAACCTTTGGAATTGGTAACCACAGTAGTTTCACAGTTATTATGCCTTGTGACTGGAACTGTAGCTTCATATTTTGTTTTTGACTGTGGCTGTAAATGGTTTAATTGAAGTACCTATACAGGGTGACTGGTAATTAGTGACCGATACTTGAACACGTGATTATACAAGGTGTTGTTTTGCAACCTCGTCAAATTCTAGGAGGTAACTATGCTAATGATTCTCGACCCGAATCAATAACAAAATGAGTAGGTAATTTTTCTTTTTTTTATTTATTTACTGAAATCGGTAACTGTGAACCACCCGTGTTTTAAACACGGGCCGTCTGATCCCCGCCTTATAACGTCGCTTACACACAAACAAAAAACCTCAAACGTTTTTTCGATAATTTCATAATCCATAAACCACGTTAAGGGGGTTATTCTGAAATATTGACAAATTTAAACAACAAAAAAACGCAGTGTTTTTTAATAATTTATTAGGTACCGTAATTTATATTGATTATTTATGTCTTTTGTGACAACATCCTGAATTTTGACGAGGATGCAAAACAACACCGTGTATACAGTTGCATGTCCACTCATACTATATTTGCATGAGTGGACATAGTGGGAAAGTTGTTTGTTAACATGAGTATAATCACGACCGTGTTTAAATCATCATCATCATTTCAGCCGCAAGACGTCCACTGCTGGACATAGACCTCCCCCAAGAAGGGGGAGTTTTGCCATAATCGCCATGCTTAGCAGGCGGGTTGGCGATCGCAGTACAATTGTTAAAAAAGCACAGAGAATACTGCTGCTCATTCTCTGGAAAGTCCCTTAGTCGCCTCTTACGACACCCACGGGTAGATATGGGATGGTGCTTTTCTTTACGTCCGACACCATGCAGAATAAGGGTACAAGTATCGTGTTAAAGTATTGGTCACTAATTACCAGTCACCCTGTATATACATAATTATGAGTTAGAGAAAATGTCTATTAAGTGCATAGTGTCTTTATAGTGTTAAATAAATATTTACATTTTGTTTATTTTATTCCGACCTTGTCCGTTCAAAAACTGGTGGTAGACAGACATTGGTACAAATGGATGTTTTGTGTAATCTTATACATCTGATAACGTTATCGAATTGAGATAAGATTAAACTAGATGCATTTAGTTAATGGTTTCGTCGATGCTGATAATTAATTAATTAATCCAAATTACGCAAGTGAAAATGCGAACGCCAATTATTTGCGTTTATAAAAGATTTTAATAATAAAATTTGTATTCTAAATTAAGCATTGAATAAGCACAATGTCAGATTCAAAATTAATACAGATATTATCTTATAATACCATGTGTTTTTTCCAGTAAACATTAAACAAGGTAAGCAGAAACCTGAGTATTAATAGCCATAAGGTTGTCTCTGATTTAGCAGAATTATATAGAAAAATAGACGAGTGATTGATGTGAAGATTAATTTTTGGCAACATTTTAGGCGGACTGTACGATCATCTGTGTATGTATATACATATATCGATGGCATAGCTATCATCATCATCATTTCAGCCGAAAGACGTCCACTGCTGGACATAGGCCTCCCCCAAGTCTTAAGGGGGGGTTTTGCCATAATCACCACGCTTGGCAGGCGGGTTGGCGATCGCAGTCAGTGAACGGAAAATCGCAGTACGGTTGTTACAAAAGCTCAGAGAACGCTGCTGCCCATTCTCTGGCAAGTCCCTTAGTCGCCTCTTACGACACCCACGGGAAGATATGGAATAGTGATATTCTTTACGTCCGACACCATACAGACAGCATAGCTAAACTTTTTATTTATAACTGGTTTCTAATTTACACTCAGAGACAACCAACCAACGAACAGCTGCAATCTTCAAAAATCATTGGCTTCTTATTACTTAATAAAACCTTTTTGGTTTTTCCTTTTTTTTTTCTATGCAGCCATCTTTTTTTTAATTACAGACGCCATGTCGCTAAGAAGTTTTTTTCCTCGCGGTACGTACCAAATGTTCCTGAGACCGGCAGCTGCGCACGCGACGATCCAAGATCATTTCGCGAATTTTCGTTTCTCGGGAGACAGATGCCGCGTTAACTAAAAATTTTAACATATGTATAACAGAAACGTCTTAAGAAACTCGCTTTTTGTATGGCAGGAGGCTTTTCTTACTGTAATTGTTTAGTGAATACGCAGTATGACCGGTTTTATAAAACACACTTTAAGATTTTAGATATAAGGTTGATAATTAAATGGGTTGTTTTGTTGTGTATATTGGTTATGTTATACTTGAAACACTTGGCACCTGACTTAGCGTTCGAACTGCGTGTGCGCACAAAGGAGTACTCTTTTTGTTTGGCGGTGAAAAGACGATTTTTGTTAAGTCCAGTTCCCATATTGTATAGTTTGGTAATTTCATGCTTCAATTCAATAGATCTTTGATGCAATAAGTGATATATAGAAAAAAGGTTTAAAAGATGATCTTTAGGTATTGTTGCAAGCACAAATAGTTATTAAAGTTTTAACAAATAATAGTGCGTGGAGCCCCTCCGCTCAGAAGAAGTGAAACTTAACGCAACAGTGCTTTTATACCCCTTCCACGGTAGCGTTAGATAAGATAAGATAAGATAAGATAAGATAATATTTATTTGCATAAACATGTGTCATACATACAAGAAATTACATGCATGCAAGATGTTAGAAACATTATTAGGTACAGACATGTTTGCCACATGATGTGACGTGCAAATATAAAGAAATTTTATTAATTATAACATTCTCATAATAAATTAGGATATTGAAGTTTAATAACAATACTGTAATAAATTAAAAAATAATAATAATAATAATAAAAATCAAACAGAACATTAAAGCAAAGATAAGTTATTAAGAATGTTATACAATAATCATGTCAACGATAAAAAATAATACAAAACAAAAAAAATCATCCAAAATAATTAAACTATTCCATTGTAATTAACAAACACAAAAAATTTAAACACAAAAAATAATAATAATCAAATTAAATAAGTTACTATGTCAATGCAAATCTTTCCTCTAGGAACTCGTTAATGTTATAGAATGCTTTATTTACTAAATATAACTTAAGTTTTCTTTTCAAGTGTACATTATTAAGCTCTTTCCAAGTTTTAGGCAATTTATTGTAAATAGTTGGAGCCATATGAAAAACACTTTTGCGCATAAGTGCAGTCCTACAGGGAGGTACAGATAGCTGGGTTTGGTCACGCCTGTTTCTGGGAAATTGATCTGCTTTGCGCGGAAATAATTTAGGATTGTTCCTGACAAACATAACGGTTTCCAAAATATACAAGGATGGCAAAGTTAAAATTTTATGCATTATAAAATAGGGTTTGCAGCTGTCCGTGGTTTTCAAATGAAACATTGCTCTAAGGCATCTCTTCTGTGCCTTAAATGCTACTTCTCTGTTAGTCGAGTTGCCCCAAAAAATAACACCATATCTGAGAACGGACTCCGCCATACCGTAGTAAGCTGTTAATAACGCCTCCCTATTGACATTTCGTGACAGCAAGTACAAGGCATAGGCACTACTACTAATTCTTTTACTCAGAGAATCTATGTGATCCTTCCAATTTAAATGTCGGTCAATAATTAGTCCTAGAAACTTAGTTGTATTAACCGTGTCAATTGTTATATTATTATATGTTATGTCAAGATTGGAAAATGTCAATAAACGCTGGCTAAAATGCATAATTACTGTCTTACTTAAATTAATTTTTAAATTATTATTGTCCAACCATTGTATAGTATTGATTAAAGTATTATTAATGTCAGTTTTATATAGGTCCTTATTATTACAGGGTATCGTTATAGTACTGTCGTCCGCGAAAAGTGTAACAGGATGTTCAATTGACTTTGGAAAGTCATTAATGTAAAGTGTAAAAAGTGGAGGTCCTAAAACACTTCCTTGTGGAACTCCATAGGTAACGGTTCGTTCCTGCGATAGAATGT
Source organism: Cerastis rubricosa (assembly GCA_949152445.1). Lineage (NCBI taxonomy): Eukaryota > Metazoa > Arthropoda > Insecta > Lepidoptera > Noctuidae > Cerastis > Cerastis rubricosa. The sequence continues at coordinate 13,059,457 of OX424547.1, forward strand.
TTTCTTCATGTTTGGTTTTAGTGTTTAGTCTACTTATTTCGGTTATTTGTTTTCTGTCGTGCAAATATGATTTTATTAGTTCAAGAACATTCCCTCTAACACCGTACGCATCAAGTTTTTTCAATAAAATATCATGTTGGACATAATCAAAAGCCTGAGTCATGTCACAAAATATGGCACAGACTGGAGTATTTTTATCCATATTTGACATAATCGATTGCAAGAAGTCATAAACTGCCATATTTATTGTTTTCTTTTTTCTAAATCCTTTTTGTTCGTTACAAAGTATATTGTTCACTTCTAAATAAAAACTAAGTTGATTATAAATATAGTATTCAATTACTTTTGAGAATATCGGTACTAATGCAATCGGCCTGTAACATTCCATTAGTTCCCTGTCTTGTTTTTTAAACAATGGCTTTATTACCGATTTTTTTAATGCGTCTGGAAAAGTACCTTCACTTATACACAAATTTATAATATGATTGAGCGGGTGACTTATTTCGTCAGCTACTGTTTTTAGTATTTTTGTGTTGATCCCGTCATAACCCACACTATTTGTATTGTTTAAGTTTCGAATGATTTTCGATATGTCATTCGGAAAACTTGGAGCGATAAACATAGAATCCTTTCTGTTCAAAATATTTTTCGTTACTCTATTCCCTGAATTTATCGAGGGTTGAATTTTGTCAATAAAATAGTCGTTAAATGAATTAGAAATGTGCTTTGGATCCGAGATAATTTCATTATTAATTCTAATTTTGGAGATATTATTCTTTGGTATATTTAATCTTGATTCGTTTATAATTTGCCAGGTGGTTTTGGATTTATTCATTGATGTCTTTATTTTATAATTATTTTGTGCTTTCTGTGTTAAATTTATAATTCTTTTAAATAGTTTTGCGTAATTCTTAAATCGAGTTTTATTCTGTTGACTAGGTTTTATTCGATACTGCCACAATAATTGACGTTTCTTCTCACTGCATTTTTTTATTCCGCGCGATATCCATTTTTGTTTATTGTGGACATTAATTGATATAAGATGTACGGGGAAACACTGATCGTATAGCAAAATGAAAATATCTACGAACTCCTTATACGCTTCATTTGGGTCCTTGGTTGCATAGACGTCTGAAAAAGTGAGTGTTTGCAGATAGCCTTTAAACTTATTGATGTTGTCCTTATTGTAGTCACGTCTTCTCTTAGTCCACCGTTTAAAAGTACATACGTTATTAGTTGGACATTTCAATAACTGCGCAGTATGGTCAGACAACGCTAACTCCAATACTGTGGCTTTACAGGACTTTTGAAAATTATGCGCAAAATTGTCTATGCATGTTTGGCTCTTAAGACGCGTCGGTTGATGAAGAGCTAGTTTTAAGTTAAAGCTCAATAACATATTTTCAAATTCTGTGGAGTGCTTATTTCTCTTAAGAATATCTACATTAAAATCACCTACTAAAACAATATTTTTATAATTATTTTTCACTATAGTCTGTAATATTATTTCTAATTTATTCATACATTCGTTGAAATTTTTAGCATTAGGTACTCTATAAATACAAACACACACAATCCTATGAGTAACAAGTTCAATGGCACAGCATTCAAAGATACCCGTTGATGACATTTTTGCTATTTTTGGCAACTCTCTCCATTGATGGCCTGACTTCACCAGTATGCATGCACCACCTCTCTTGCTTTCTTTTCTACTAAAAGAAGCCGCCAAGCAGTAATTTTTTAAGTTAAGGTGTTTGTCATAGCCTTCCATCATGAAATGTTCCGTAATACATAGAACGTCCACGTTTATATTTCTTTCTGACAATTCATTCAAGCTGACCGCAAGGGTATCACATTTCGTCAGCAGGCCAGCGATGTTTTGGTGCAGGATATGTAGATGTTTAGTCACGAAAAAAATTGTCATTCGTTATAGTTTCTTCGTTTTTCCTGCTATCGTTTTGCTGGATGCCAGGGCACTTTTGAGTAATTCCAGTAAATAATTCCCTTAAATCGTTAAATATTGTACGTAGCCCAAGATTATTGATAGTCCCTGTGTATTTATTAAACATGCTGTCGTCATATTTTAGATTAAGGTTGCTGTCTAAAAGGTATGCATGTCCATGCGTCATTAAGTCTAAGTATAAGAGATTATTGAATGTCTCTACTCGACAGTTGAATAAAGTAGCGTCAAAGGGAAACTTATAAGTAGGCAAACAAATAATTATATTAGTATTTCTTATATCTTGAACTATATTTCTCAACGTTTAACGCAACCTTGTTGGAATCGCATAAGAAGTTTCACTTCAAAAATTATGTCAGGGTGTAAACTAAGTAAACATAACATAACATCATGTTTGTTATCCCCAAAGGGTTAGGCAGAGGTGTACCTAACAGTACACCCACAATTCGCCAGTTATTTTTAAGTCCCATGTAGTAGGGGGCGAGCCTATTGCCATCAACCAGGCACAAACCCAAAACCAGCTGGTACTGAGAAATTCCTGATGGAAAAACCCAAACATCATTCATAATTTCAGCCGGAAGACGTCCCCTGCTGGACATAGGCCTCCCCTAAAGAGGGGTTTTGCCATAATCACCACGCTTGGCAGGCGGGTTGGCGATCGCAGTACGGTTGTTGCAAAATGCACAACGCTGCTGTCCATTCTCTGACAAGTCTCTTAGTCGCCTCTTACGATACCCACGGGAAGATATGGGATGGTGCTATTCTGTACGTCCGACACCATACAGACCCACATAATTATTATTATTTATTCAATTTATTGTACTTACATTAACTTCATACAAATTAAATAGACTTTAAAAAAAAAACTTACAAAATGAAATAACTTTTTATAAGTAAGTAAATTAAGACAAATGAAATAAAAATAAATTTCATTAATATCTCAAGTTACTTAATTACAAAGATCAATGGGAACTGGGCATGTTTACATAGAGGTTAATGTGTTATTCTGTGTTAATGTTCGGAAACACATTATGTGACCAATTTGTATGTAAATGCTTCAGAACAGGAAACAAACACTCGGCTGAGATCAATTTTCTTTATGCCATTCTAATGGCGTCGATCTGCATACGAGAATACATCACTGGCTCTGTGAAGTTTGAGATGAATTTATACAGATAAGAAACACGTTTTATTTTGAAGTTTTTGGCAATGGGTATGCTGGAACTCTGTTATACAAGATGCAAACGGACCGGCGCGGGCGCCATCATCCAAGCATTTTATAAATCAAACTACGTAACCCTACGCAAATAGTATTTCTAAAGAACTTCTCTTTTTTTGGGAGAAAAATCACTTTTATGATAGAGCTCAGTGTAACGCTCTCAAAACTGAACTCCTGAATGTTGACTCCTGGGTCATGAAGGTTTTAAAGTAAAGTTATATTTTACGTTAAAAGCATGTTTTACCTGCTTTTACCTTTTCCCAAACTATCTTGGGGTTGGTTTCCAGTCTAACCGGATGCAGCTGAGTACCAGTATTTTATATAAAGCGACTGCCTATATGATCTCCACAACCCAGTAACTGGGTAATACAAAACCCCTTGGTAAAACTGGATGTCAGACTTTTTGGCTTCTGACTACTTGTAACGACTATCAAAGATTTACAAATGACAACCGGGACGCTTGACGTGCTTTCCGAGGCATGGAGAAAACTCGATATGTAATTTATGGTCACCCATCCACTTAAAGATCGACCCGTGCGGCTGTTATTCTTTAGCCACGAGCTTCTCGTTACAAGCATGTACTAAAAAATACACCTATGAAAAAGTTTGAACTTTGTCCATTAACATCTCCGTAACTAGAAGTTCTGTATGGTGTCGGACGTAAAGAATAGCACCATCCCATTTCTTCCCGTGGATGTCATAAGAGGCGACTAAGGGACTTGCCAGAGAATGGGCAGCAGCGTTCTCTGTGCTTTTGTAACAACCGTACTGCGATCGCCAACCCGCCTGCCAAGCGTGGCGATTATGGCCCCCCTTCTTGGGGGAGGCCTATGTCTAGCAGTGGATGTCTTTCGGCTGAAATGATGAATGATGATGATGAACTAGAAGTTACGTCCAAAACAAAAAATATATCGCAATGAACGGGTGATGACACAGATGTTAGATTTCTTTCAGAAAAGGATATTGCTGAAATCCTGTATGCAGCTTATTTGAGACATTAATCGCATTGGGCCGTAATAAGGAAGATTCCTTTGGCAATCGACTTGCACACCACTGCTGGGCAGACGTGTCTGACCCACACGAAAACTCTCCACGACTTTCTATGGGTTTTCTGCATTCAAGTTGCACCTCTTTGCTATATGTGTGTCGTTGTAGAAGTAAAAAAAAAGAAGTAGAAGTCCTCATGTAGAAGGGATCGCAATACATTTCCAATTAATTATTATAATTGCGTGTGAACTAAATGTTTACATCATGTTTCAAGGAAGAATATGGAAGCAAAAATGCATCGAAATTATCTCAGTCGGATTTAATTTTATCGATGTACAATTTTGTCATTAAAGCCATTTAAAAACTATGATATGTTATTGAAGTAACGAATTCTTTTACAAATAACGTCGATATTGCGTACTGTGCTAAACACCGGATGATGTTTTTAAGATCCAATCATAAAGTATGGAATGTCTAACGCCAAATGTAACCGGTATGGACTCTTTGCAGAGATGCTCAACCTTTTCTCATGTGGAGTCAATCTTGATGATATCTTGTACCTCTAATTAGGTTGTGGTGGGAACGACTGACTGTTGATCCATTAAGCAAAATCAGTTGGCCTACCATGACGTCATACTGTTGTATGGCGTAAAGGAGTAAAACAATAATGTTTTATTGTTTTACTCGTTTTCAAGTGTGGGAAAGAGATGACTCTAGACATCATAAATAGCTCCGTCTCTTTCCCACACTAGAATAAGTTTAAGATTAGTGGTCTCAGTAACTGGAGTCAGATATAATTTATAGTAGTTTTATTTTCCTAGGTATGCCAGAGTTTTCTCTATAACTATAAAAGATATACTATAACAGAGCGGGACAGTTTTATCTCGCCGTTTGTTTCCTTGTTCCTAACACAAATATCTAGCACGAGACTATCAGTTTTTGTCAAATTATACCATTTCCTTCGATTCTGTGCCCATCATATCCTGGTGTGATCGGCAATTCTTGTCTGTCTTGTGCCGCAAAATATCTCCAAGATTTGACGTATCTGTCATTCATTAGTTATTGATTCCCCAATAGGTTGAGTACCACTGGGCTAATTAAATATAATAATGCTAGAGTTATGTTGGTACTTCGGCGCTTGATCGTGAGGATATCTAAATCATGAGCTGTTAATTACCTTTATTGCTAGCTATACTTTTATCGCGATTCCGTTCGCGTATTAACGTGAAAGAATTATTTATGTTGAAAAAAGTTTTATGTTAGAAGCAGATAATTGCAAATAACATTTGAGTTAGTCTTATTAGAATGGTAACAATATAAGGAAAGATGGCTAGATTTTTTTATTATAGGGATATTAAAAGGTCAGCTCTATTTATCGCAAGTTTTATAAAGCCTTCACCATAAAACATAAACTTAAGTGTTATATTATTCTGTTTTCCATTATGATTTTTTTAGTAGCATCGGTGATGGAGAAATCGTCATGGATTTGACTATAGAGTCACTCAATCCTTCTTTGAAACATGCGAAAAAGGTATAGTCACGAGCACCAATATGTAAACACTTAGCAACTTTTAAAACAGATCATCTCCTACTGTTCTGATTGAAATGTCATGTTGTTGCGAACATTGTATCTTGGAACTCATATTCTTGTGAAATAGATCCTTTCTCAAAGTTACAGTTGTAATTTCTCGCTATCGCTTATATAATTAATCGCTTTTAAAAAGTTTTTACATATTGTTGCTCGTGACTGTATACATGGTAAAATTCTTCTGCTTTCTTTTTTCGGTAATCACAGCCGCTATAAAGGGTAGTTTTTGGTAGAGACCAAAACCACCTAAACTTTCACAGCGTTGGAATCTAAGTGTGATGTTATCAAATCAAATCAAATATTTTTAATTGTTGAACATGTAAACAAAAGGTACAAATGACAGTATTAATAAAATGAACGCTATGTCTTGCCACTAACGGCGAACAAATATTCTATAATTAATATTTGGTAAAAAATAAAAAATTCAAAACTAATATATAAAAATTTATTAAAACTATTATTGTATAGTACGACATAATCATTTGATTCACATTAATTAAAATAACAATAAATTTAACCAAATAGAAAATATTAAAATTAAATTAGTTGAGTTTGAATTTATTTGTTAATATTTTTTTGTTTTTAAATAAAAACAAAAAAATATTAACAAATAAATTAACACATAAAATGTCATTAGTTTACAATTTGTCTTCTAGGTACTCATTGACTGTAGCTTTCTCGCATAACAAATCCGAATAGCCTTTTTGAAATGGTTTATGCTATGTTATTACCAGAGGTCGGAATTAGGTAGAGTTATTATTGTACTTGCATCGAAATGTTTATATTAATGTGGATCTTCCCTTGCGTGTGCGCATTGGAATTTTGCAACTTCGGACATCCGATGTCGGATGGTTTAAATTGTGTAAAAGTAAAACTTTTTTATTTAATAAATCTTTAAAATTAATCTCGGGATTTAACGCATATCCACTTTACTCTTTAGCTGTATGAAATCAGTGTAAGTACACAAATAACTCTACCTATTCCGACCTCTAGTTATTATATATTGGTTAAACACGGGGAAACCGACCTTAATACTAATGTTAAAATGATTTAGGAAAAACGAAAATTTTATAATCCTAGGTAATTAGGGAACGTTTGAAAAAACATGGAGTTGAAAATACACCGTGCAATAAATATTTAAACATTATATTAAAACATTATATTTAAACATTATATTTAAACATTGTATTTAAACATTATATTTAGGTGTTTTTTCACATAACATCACGCCTGTAATTCCCAAAGGGTTAGTAAGAGTTGTAATTAATATCACATCCACATTTCGCCAGTTATGTTTAAGTCTCATGTAATAGGGGGCGAGCCTATTGCCATCATCCAGGCATAGGTCCAGACTCTGTTTCTGCTACTGAGAAATTTCAGATGGAAAAATTATAACGCGTTGACCGAACCGGGAATCGAACCTAGGAGCTTTAGTGTGGGAGAACTTCTAGTGTTATTTACTCGTAAAACATGCTTAAAACACCTAAGTTAACAGTTTCTCTTTTCAATTCCAATAATGACTTAGCTCTATAAACATAAAATTATATTTGTATAAATAATTATATATTCATATTTATATTTAATTATTATATATTATTCGTGCTAAACAAACATAACATTTTTAATCACTGTAGTATGTATATTCAAGTGATCGTATTGCCCACAGCCAGCTCCCACTGTTTCCTGGGCAGAATACTAAGCACATTAATAAGTTGATACCTCACCTACTCAAATTTATGAGAATTATGTATGTACTCGCTACGTTTAGAACTTTAAATATAGGGTGACTGGTAATTAGTGACCGATAAACTTAAAAACATGATTAAACTCGTGATAACAAACAACTTTCCAAAAGAAACATTTTTTATACTTATTTCCTTTTATAACAAAAACACAACAGCCGTATGAAATTCGCGTGCGCGTGCCTCTTTGACCTATCAGCTGTTAGCCACGTGACGCCGTTCTGTCTCATTACTAGTAGTACCGTGCCACAGTGGGTAGGCAGAGCACCCGCACGGCTAGCAACCTCGAATTTCATATGGCTAGACTTACTTAATTTGATGGGTCCGTTTATACATTTTACAAGCTCAGTTAATCATCAATGCGTCATCAAACTTTTATTTAAACAGCATTCGCTGCAGATGAGTCAATTTCGGAGAAAGGCCTTTCCTCGGAGTAACTTTTCTCAGTGAAGTCTGAGTCAGATCAATGGTTTTTTCACTTTTCTCTTTTTACTATAGTTCAACAAACTATACGCGGTGGGTTAGGTTATGTCAGTCGCGATATATTTTCCCAAAGCGAACGAAAATGGCTATCCTTTTCATCGGATTTTTGCCCATTTAATAGCGGGTGAGCCTATTGCCATAAACCGGGTACAATTCCAGACTCCATGGCTGCTACTGAGAAATTCCTGATAGAAAACCCAATAACACTTTGCCCGACCCGGAATCGAACCCAGTCCTAGTCCCATTACTAATTTAAAAATATTAACTCAAGCTTCTAGAAGTCATTGCTGATTTTAGTGTCCCCAAAAATACTGTACAATATTAAATATCATTAAAAACAGAGCATTATGTTGTACTAGCCTAGGTTTGTATTTCATTCTGTGTAATTTTATATTCCGTTCTTACTGTTGACAGGTGATTCGATTTTCGTAAAAAGTAGGTCTGAGTCTAGACAGTTAATGCAATAATTTATTTTATATTTCTGATCTGTCTGTTTTTTGCACGTTTTATAATGTTGGGTCGGACTTTTACCTGTGTCGTAGGTACATTAAAATTTTAGACCAGTAGAGGGCTGGACTAATCAAAATTTAAGAAAACATTGGCACTGTTTCAGAATACAGCGGAAATACAAAAAAAGAGGAGCACCATCCCCTATCTTCCCGTGGGTGTCGTAAGAGGCGACTAAGGGACTAGCCAGAGAATGGGCAGCAGCGTTCTCTGTGCTTTTGTAACAACCGTACTGCGATCGCCAACCCGCCTGCCAAGCGTGGCGATTATGGCAAAACCCCCCATGTTATGTCAATGTGGCGAAACTTGGGGGAGGCCTATGTCCAGCAGTGGACGTCTTTCGGCTGAAATGATGATGATGATGATGATGATGATAAAAAAGAGTTATTAAAAAAAACAAGTTCTACAAATACAGTATTATTAAATACTTACTTAATTATTTTAGTTATTGAAATCATAATTTATTTCACAAACTGAAACATCACAAAAATAAACACTACACTTTACATAATCAAAAACCAGATAAATAATCCCCTAAAGCATTTTTATTTGATTCTAAAATAAAGTGCGAAAAAGCACAAATTATAGCAGCAATTATTGCCCATCTGCTAAAAATGTACTGAAACATTTCAGATGGGGGCGTTTTCAGCCGGGCGCACGCGCAAGTCTTGTCGTAAAAACAAAAGAATTAAGTGCTGCCTGGAAGAGTTTATACATATAATGTATGTTTTTGTATTTTTTATATATAGAGTATTGTTTTTGTTTATACTAGACTACGTTTTTATGACTATAAGCCTTTATTTTGTTTGGTATTTTAGAAGTATTTAAATAAGCCAATTCTGGTGTTTCTTATCTAGTTGGAACTTTCATCATCATGACATCATGGTTGTATTCTCCGAGGGGTTAGGCAGAGGTGTACTTACTTAATATAAGTCCCATGTAGTATGGTCAACCGTGCACAAATCCAGACACCGGTGCTACTTCTGAAATATTCCAGATAGAAAAACCCAATAACACTGCCAGACCCGACAATCGAACCCAGGCCCTCATGCTCAGCAGTCGCGCTTTCGACCAATAGACCGACCTTCTCCATCGGACAAACATCGTAATAGCGGAAAAAATATCAGCTGCCCCATACATTTGGGTCAAATAGGTATTGAAATTTTGTTTAGGACAACATGTTTAGTTTGATGGTCTGTAGTACACCCCTTTTTTTTTTTAATACTTAAGTATGTATATTATATACCCTTTCCCTTAAACCCTGTAGAGTTGACCTGATTCTATATAGTCAGGATTACTCAGGATGCGTTGTCTTCTAAGGAAACTATTTAAATATTATTTTTACGCTTTTAATTCTATTGCTAGTGTGGTTTTGTTTAATATATACTTAGACATTGAAAAGCAAAGCGTATATAATCATAAAACATGAAATACGTCAGTTTTATAAAAGCTTGTTTTAATAAAGTTTATCCACCTGTTTTCAGTCTAGATTTTTTGTGCCTAGTTTTTACTCAAATTATTGTAAAACGTGGGTTTTATTTTTGAGTCATGCATTGATTGGGCAATTTATTATTTTATAACGATTGCCATCTGACATCTGAACTGTGAGAAAACGATTATGAATTTCGGTACATGATTAAGCTTTGTTTGTTGTTGCATTTGGGGTCATATGCACAGTGGACCCTGGGCGTGTTTCCATGCAACACAACAAACACGGTGCCTTTCCTGGGGATGAAAGGCGCCGTTGAAGCTGGCCTTGAAAGAGAATAAGCATTGTTTCGGACAAGGCGCGGGGAACCTGGAATGACGAAGGAGGCTTTCTTAGCTGTCATCATCATCATCAGCCTATAATGTTCCCACTGCTGGGACACAGGCCTCCTCTCTATGAGAGGGAGTGGGCTGTAATTCACCACGCGGGCCCAGTGCGGGTTGGTAGGTGTCATGTCTTCGAATTTTTAGTTCTAGGACATGCCGGTTTCCTCACGTTTTCCTTCACCGTTTTTGAGGGCAACGGTTATGAAAGAAATTACACAAAGTAATGCGCCTTCCTGGGTTCAAACCCACGGCTTACTGCTCGTAAGCTTAGCTTAGTGTTTCTTAGCTGTGGGAGACGGGAAAAGAAAGATGTATTCTTGCCACTTACAATCTTGTTACCATAAGTATCAGTTATCTACCTAGTCTTTTCCCGACTATGTTGGGGTCAGCTTCCAGTCTTACCGGATGCAACTGAATACCAGTATTTTACATGGAGTGACTGCCTATCTGACCTCCACAATCCAGTTAGTTACCACGTAATACGATACCCCTTGGTGAGACTGGATGTCAGACTTTCGGGCCACTGACTACCTGTAACGACTGTCAAAGATCTACAAATGACAGCCGGCGGTTAATGGGCTTTTCGAGGCACGGAGGAAACTCGGTGTGTAATGATGGTCACCCATCCACGGACCAACCCAGGCAAGCGTGGCTTAACCTGAAAATCGACCAAACCGGCTGTTATTATTAAGCCACGAGCTCCTCAACCATAATTACCATAATCTCAATAAATTAAAAAATGGCTGCCATTTTTGGCCTAGTAAAAAATAAATTAGATACCAAGGAATAAGCATAGCTATTATTTTGAGAGCTAGACCGCAAACGGACAAAACGCACCAGTATTAAGTATTTTCGGCGAGTACTTCTTAACTCTGAAATAAATTAACTTAACAATACCATACGTGTTTGTTATACTAATCACTATGTAAATATAATGTGTCTCGTTGCAATTGCTAGATTTAAATGAACAAAAGCACTTGGAAGTAATTTAATTTAGCGTCAAAACTGGTTCTGAGCAAAAAATTTGTAAAGTTCAAAGTTCTAGTGTTTGTTTTTTAGTTAATTTTCGAGGTCGTCGCTGAGTTCAGTTCGCTAGCTATGCTTTTTTAAGGGTTATGTTACATTGGGCATAATTTAATGAGGCTTTGAAATAATTGTGCTTTATATACGTTTTTTAATGAAATTTTGAGGCGGATTTAATGCCATAGGCAAACATTACTGTTACATTAAGCCTGCCTCATCTTACTGCTGAACAAAAGCCTCTCCCTAAATCTACCAATTCTTACCATAATGAGGATACACTGATACGCCAAAATGGCCTCTATGACACAACCAGAAGGCGTCGTGGCAGACTACGTAGAAGATTTTCATATGTAAGCGGTTGAAAATGTTGTTTTCTGACTATTCGTATAAAAAATCCTTTGACTACAACTTCCCAAGAATGGTCAGAATAGGGCTAAACCAATATTTTATTCATACCATCTCGAGATTATATTGTACAAGCGTTTAAAGTAAACACTGCTCATTCGATTAACCTAAAGTGTAAACATTATGAAAATCTATGATAAAATATGATGTTACCTTACATACTGGGTGTGTTTAGATCTCATAACTCGTTACATGTAGTAGCAGTAACTTATAAGGAAATAGTGATACTTGTGTACCCAGAGGATGAAGAAAATGGAATCTCTAAAACTCACAATTAAAATGTAGAAAGACAAAGAGAACTGGGTCTAGTTTTTAATAGTCTCAAAAATTGTTATTCTGTCAATTCTATTCGTGTTATTGTATAAATAGGATAAACAGAAAAGCCGGTACATTAAAATATCCAAAAATCTTATGTCTTAAAATACCTTATGTTTATCTGTGATTGTTTATTTGTGTGATATAAAATTCATAATGTTGTCCTATTTGACCTAAAGGTTTACTGGTACAGAATGCCTTGTGGCATTAAATCCATTGTGTACCACTCTAGTACATAATGTTTTGATAAATAAAATTGAGATTTTCCCCATCATTTGAATCATCATTGCAATTTTTCCCCTCCCATTTCTAACATAACACTCCATTCTAACATCACTCTGTGCCACTAAAGTACATTACCGCCATATTTCACATTATATGACAAGATGAATAGTGATACGGTTGGCGATCGTTCACATTAAGTACTGCTAAACCCATTAGTGTTAATATCAACAGGTTTTTGATGTAAAACGTAAGTAAAAACAAACAATGCCATAAGGGAGGTTTCATGGCTGTTTATTTTATTGAATCAACTGATTTAGTGAAGACAAAGTAACAGAAAAAGTAAAGTGTACTTGAAATCAGAACGTAACCAAAGGAAAATAGATCTAAATTTGCTTAGCGTGTCGATAGCAATCTAAATTGAATCTGCCCATATAATAGCGATGTGTTTGACACCTTCATTTATCAGGTTCTGTTAAGTTCAAACAACAGGACTGATAGGACTCGATGTTAAGTGTTCCATCGTTTGTGAAACAACATCACATTTACACCCCAGGGCAGTATCAGAAATAAATCAATAGGGATTAAGACAAACTCTTTCGTCTAAAAATCTGTCATAATCACATTCATAATAGAATTATTATTAGTAAAAGAGATCACATAAAAACCTGTTTAGTCCTCTCTAGGCCACGAGACACAAGCAAAAACAGTATTATCCAAACTATATCATTAAGTACTTAGATGACCGAGTGTGCGCCGGCCCTAATAGACGCTCCGGTGAGTCAGCCTCGTCGCGTCTCTTGCGCTTGCGCAAGTTACACTCACACATGCGCAAAACACAGCCTACGGTATTCACACCAACTTAGAACTAGAATGCATCGACAATATCGAAGCAGATGGTAACCGTTGCCGCTTTTGTAGGACGATTGATGATGGTGTCAGTAACCAAAGCGGTAATGGTTGTTGAATGTATGCGAGTGTTATCATGTATATATTTATTGGTATTATTACGGATGTCAGTAAACTTAGAGCAGTTAAGCACCTGTTTACATACGAATGTGGTGTTACTCGGCTGTTATGTGTGAGATTTAATAGAGTCGTCTCCACGTGAGCCTTTTTTGTCGTGCTAAGACAAATACACTTTGTGCATAAGAATGTGATACATTGAGGACAGCTTTTTGTTTTAAAGTGCGCTTTTGTGCTTTATGGAGAACAATATTACTAAAGACTAAGATATGTTATCTTAGAACGAAACAAAGATCTTCAAATCAAAAACTGTATTTTTTCTGTTTAGGCTAAAGTTATAATCAAATTTAGAAAAGAAAAAGAAGTCAGACACTAAGGATTTATTTTAATAAAAAAGCTTGAGAGAAATGAAGTTTATTTAGGTCATAATAAATCATGAGATGACTCAACTGATTATCTTACCAAATCGTGAAAGACTAAAGAGAAAAAGGTTTAAGGATGAACAAAGAAGATTATTAACTTTTTACCAAGATTTCATCAAAGATATTAATTCTAAAGCAAATAAAATCAGTAGTAATAATGATGGTGATATACATGTAAAAGTAAGTATATCTAATAAATGATTACTCATATCGCAAATCAAATCATACTGCAGCAACCTCACTCCTAAATGTATGTAGGTATGTGTAGGTGGGTTTATTAACGTACATTTTGTAACCAAATCTAGGGTCCTTCTGATACTATCAGACGACAAAGATAGAAACGCATTCTCGGATTTCATTTCTGACAAAGTAAATGCTTAGAGCCTTGAAGCAATGCCGTAAAGAGATACTGAAGGTAATAGAAATAGAGAAACAGATTGAATTAATATTATTGCTGTTACTTACGGCAAAATATTATTATCATTTGTAAAAATGTCAACAGATTTACTTAACAAGATTTAATTATAGTAAAAGTGAAGCATACAAAAATCGAATTGACATAGAGTTAACTATAATATACTTTAAAGAAGACGACATAGATTTCTATAACCACCTCAATGATGATACTATAGATTCGTGTATCAAAGAACTTATACTAGAACAAAGGGTCACAAAAAACAAAGCACATTCGAAATTGAAAGTCAAAATCGAGCAATAAGAAACAGCAAATACGATGACGAGAATAAACAATACAAAAACGTAAACAAAAGGTGCGGTCATGACTTGACGGTAATTGATTTTGTTTTTAACATTACAGACCTTCATAAGAAAAGGATTTCCGCAATCGATTACAAATAGTATATTAATCCATCAAACAATGTTTTTCACATTAAAAAAAACCTACTTAACACAATACACCAACTTAGTAAAACAGGTCTATGATTAATAGTGATCATCCGAATGCTTCCAAGGATGAAGGTAATGTTAATTTTAAATTGCTCATGACAGATCGCTGTGAGCAACAAAGGCTTGTTGGAATTTTAATTCGTGTAGCTAAAGATCAAATTGATGGTAACCAATAACACAAAAATGTTACATTGTTTCTGCTTTCCTGAGGCTGTAAACTTGATTATAGATCAAGTCACGGTTTTGTCTATTCTGGGACGAATAGAACTCAAAATGGAACCTTGATTCTTCTATGAAACACCTTGGTCCAGCTAAAGCAAACGTCAATTCAGTTCAAGTTTGTTTGAGTGAGATTCTGTATGTGTGCGTAAAATGTCTCTCATTAAACACTCTTTCTGAATAGGCAGTAGTTTCACTCGCAGTATGCATTTCCTCTTAAACGACTAAGATGGGAATTACCTATTTTCTAAAAACTAACCGAAAACATGAGACATCCGATGCACAAACGAGTTTTTATTTTAAAACCCGCCGCAAACGTAATCTAAGTAAAAGGCTGCAAAATTGGACTATTGCATCCAGTCTGTTCCGACAGACGATTATACATCGCATATCCGACTTCGTTCCCACGGCGGCTACAAACGGGTTATTATTAAAACTTACTCCTTCATCCATTGTATTATCAGCCTTTACCTCTTCACTTACAGTCGACTTTAGATTAACATCACCAAGATCTACATTGACTACCTCACGGAGGAAAATCGGTTCAATCGTTTAGGATTTAAAGTTTAAAGTTGCGTGGGAGTATACCAGAAGAAGCTGGCCACAAGAGAACAATTTGAAATTCGTATTTGGAGTCGTCGGTGAAGGATTTTAAGTCCTCTCTCTGTTGTTTAAGAGTTGTTTAAGTTAAGTAGCGGTAAAATTTTGTTTTATAGTGGAGATATAAGCAGTGAACATATTAATTGTGCCAGCTACGTGTATTTGTGTAGGTAGGTTCGTGTTGAATGAAGTATACTAGATGATAACTGTGTTTAAAATAAATGGAGGCTCGGTATCCTCAGTAGAAATGATTCGGGCATCCTCATTTTTCGTATCAATTATTTTGTTTATGATATTGTGAGAGCGTTTTGTTTAGTGTTTGTTGATTTTCGAGCACTCTTCTCCTTCTACGTGAGTGCTTATTGTCAATAACCGAGACGTTGACATTGTTAAGGCGGATGAGTCAGCTTGTCTTGAGATCTTCGATGTACAAACGTAAACAATTATACTTTATTTTTATATTTGCTATATATATTTTTTTCACGTGTTTCACGGCTTGATTCGATCTCTATACATAGTGTGATGACGTCATTGAACCTTGATCTAAGATTAGTGTAAATTGATATCGTATTATGCAATGTTTCTTATTGGAACATTTTTTTATACTAATGTACTGACGGACAGACAGATCAATGATTTCTGATGATTTGAGGAATGATTTCTGTCTTGAGTAATCGCTGTTGTCACGAACAAGAGATAATCACATTTTGAATGAAAACCTTTATGTCGTATCGAAGATAATGCTTAGTTCAGGGTTACAATGACATTTTGATAACTGATGTCATTTTCCGTATTATTTTTTTATTAGCATGCGGATTTGGACATGTAAGGCAAACAAACAGAATTTTGAAGTCGAGTCCAACCTCATATTTTTTGAAGACTATCTTGTGTCCGACTGAACTGGTTACATTAAGGAAACTTGCTTACATTCTTGCTAGACAGAGTCTGCAAGTCCATGAGATACCACTGAACGAACGGTAACCACAGAATAGTAAGCTGCATACATAATTTTTTGGAAATTATTCCACACTCTTTCTCAGTATCGCTATGTTCACCAATTCCGCGTTCTTCAACCTTAAGAATACGTGACGAGAAGTAAAAAACAGCGTTTCTCATGTATTTAGCCTAAAATATAGTTGGCTTTCGCATGGATCTATGGTAGTTTAGTATGGTAATTGTCATGGTGTCGGCAGCATACTTAATAAGGGTTAATGTCTTCAAGTGAGGGTCATGGTAGCAAGTCGTGTAGATGTGGAATGACTAATTATGATTTTGGTTCTTTGATTAATTTGTAGATTAAAGTGCGAGTGGATATTATGGGATTATTTACCTTGTTTTTAATGCGTACGTCTTTTGAAATTGATGATTCATTAAGTTTAATACTTCTTTCGATGTCGACATCATATTTGCTATTACCATTGAGTATGATTTTATTACACCATCTATTGCCATCTTAACATTGATTTTGACCAATTTAACGCCATCTTTTTCGATGTTCTGCCCTACTTTTTTCTAATATTCTTTTTTCTTCCCACATATCAAGAAACAGAGCTACATTCCTTACTTTTTGCATTATCAAGGACTTCAAAAGCCGAATGTACAAAACACGTCAAGATCAGAGGTATCCGAGGTCTATAGGTTATTCGCATACCTATTTCAAATTAGACATAGTAATGGCCATTCGACACAGTGCGAGCTGGCTGAGGTTAAAATATTTATATATTTTAATACCGACATTACTTAGAATGTAGCTTTGTTCTCTTTTTTTATGTTACCTTGGTTGTTATATTATATTTCTGGATGCCTTTGAGAACATTACTTCTAACCTGGTTAGAGGAAGCTAATTCAGTTTCATATGCTGTCAATTCTCAAGTCTCGTTAATGAGATTTCAATCAATGATAGCAGCCAATTTGACTAAAGGTTTTCTGATTTAATCTTGATAAGGTTTAAAATTTGTTGAATTCCGTGTCGCTTTAATTGGGAACGGAAAAATTACAAAGGAAACCTTCTAATGGAAAGAGACCATGTTGACAGAAATCATAAAGCGAATAGTGTAGTAAAATCCAGTCACGCTGCAAAACAATACAATCTTCCAACACTTCACAAAGACTCAAAACCTTGGCCTTTAACCTTGACCACCAATCAGACGTCACCTCAAATTACCACCCAATGCAATACCTATCCACCATTGTCACTTCTCAGCCTAGCCTAGTGGAACAGGCTAGGAATGATGCAATAATTGGTCCAGCGTGTCAGTACAATTTGTTGCACTAAGGATACTGGCCGGTCTCATCACATGCTGGATTAAATATGTAAATTGTGCATTTACGCACAATAAAGACTTTACTGTGTTTATCTGTTGAGTTCAGGGGTGTCGCACAGGGAGGTGTATTTTTATGCCTGAATTTGGATTGTCATCATCATTCATTTTCATCATTTCAGCCCAAAAGACGTCCACTGCTGGACATAGGCCTCCCCCAAGTCACATTGACATTTTGGAGGGTTTTGCCATAATCGCCACGCTTGACAGGCGGGTTGGCGATCGCAGTACGGTTGTTACAAAAGCAAAGAGAATGCTGCCCATTCTCTGGCAAGTCCCTTAGTCGCCTCTTACGACCCCCACGAGAAGATATGGGATGGTGCTATTCTATACGTCCGACTCCATACAGAGCATTTGAATTTGGAATGTGCTTAATTCGAAATAAAGGGATAACTGACATGACTTTAGAGTTAAATTGAATTCTCGATGCTAGATTCCATTAACAAAGAAGAAAATGGAAGAACGGAAGAAGAAAATGATGAAATAGCGAAAATGCTTAAAAAGATGAAAAATTAAGAAAATATTAACGATTTTAAAGACGAGCGACACGAAAGTAGAAATTTATTGTGGGGAAAATTTGCAGGACATTGATCTAAGAATTATTATTTACTATGAAGTCAGTGTTATAATCTATGCAGATCCAGATTTACGTACTAACCAATTAAGAAATCAAACAGATCAGTCTAAAATTAGGCCATCCAGGTCCTTAACATACCAATTTAAAACCAGTCATAGGGCTGTAACAAGCAATCACAAAGAGTGATTTAAAGCCCCTAAATGACGTCTCAAACAAACAGTACCCATTACATATTCTGACAGCCCTGCACACCGGATAACCTTGGTTTTAATGCGAGTGATTTATATTGCAATTATCATTATGATAGTCCGATGAGATGGAAACAATGCGGTGTGATGCGAGGTCCTTGGTTGCAACGGGATGTTGATTTCATTATGATGGGAAATATACAGGTGATTTGTAATTTGTACGAGTGTTTGTGGTATATTTGCACTGTTGTCAATATGTTGTAACATGAACGTTTGTTGTAATTGACAAATTTGTTCGTTTAGTGACGTTTGAGATGTGCTTGTAGTTTTAGGTACGGGAAAAGTCATCATCATTCGTCACCTGCCTAGCCTTTTCCCAACCCAACGGCACGACTGGGGCAGTGGTTGGGCGTTCGACTGCTGCGCTGCATGTCGCGGGTTCGATCCCCGCACGGAACATATATTTGTATGGCCTACAGATAGTTCCGAGTCTGGCTGTTTGTGTATGTGAGTTTAAATGTTTGTAAACGCACCCGCGAAAAGTCCTAGGTGGTGCTAAACTTTTTTTTAAAACAAAAACTTTGTTGGAGTCGGCTTCCAGTCTAACCGGAATTAGCTTAATACCATTATTTACACGGAGCGACTGCCTATCTGACTTCCACTACCCAGTTAGTACTAGGTAATACGATACCCCTTGGTGAGACTGATTGTCAGACTTTGGGGCTTCTGACTACTTGTAACGACTGTCAAAGATCTACAAATGACAGTCGGGACCAATGGCTTAAGGTGCTTTCCGACGCACAGAGGAAACTCGGCATGTAATGGAGGGCTGCCCATCCACGGACCAACTGAGGATGGGGTTTTTAGTAAGAATAACATCTTAGTTGCTCTTGGGAGGTATAGTCCCTTCAATAATAGTAGGTAGGATAATTTCTCTTCAACATGAATAATTTAAATTAATCAAGAAGAGAGTTCCATTCAATGGAAACGGACAAATTGCGGACGTTATAACAGATACCGACAGACAGTGTCCGGTGTCTGTCTAATTAGTCCGTACTGGTTTGACTAGTCCATGGACTGAACCCTCCCCAACTCTTAATACAAAAGAATTTGACCACTGCAATAAATCTAGAATAATAATTATAATTTATAAAGCCAATAATTATTGTATTTAGTTTTTTTCATTATCTTGATTTTCTTTGTGTTTTGTTTTTCTGTTTTGAACATTTTTATTTTTTTTCTAGTTTCTCTGTTAACACCTATATGCAGCGGTCTCCTGTAATGTAAAGGAAAATAGTAAAATATAACATCAATATAATAACCTTTTGAATAATTGTGACTTAAATTCCATCTGTGTATACTTTGTTAGAGATCCAAAAAAAAAAAATCCTTTAACGTGCACAAAACAGCTTTAAGACAATTCTTTGTATGAAAGAAGTGACAATATTAATCGTCAACATTGCATTCATATTTAACTAGACTGTCACATCCGTTACTATTATATTCTATCTAGTTTTTTATTATGTACAGACGACCACATGAAGCTACCCGAAACTGTCAAAATTTCCCAATCAACTTTGAACCTAATCCATTAGTCTTCTCAGAGTAGTCAGGTACGAAACACCGGCCCCATCTAGTTTAAAAAAAAATGACGTGTAAAAGTGTTTGTAAAAACCTACTTGCAAAATAAACACTTTCTTTATCATTTATCATTTATCATTAACGATATAGTTGAAAATCTATTGAAGAAATTTGACAGATTGTTGTAAGTTGATGTGCTGGCGTTTGTACCACCAATTTAAATGCAGGTCTAGACAAAAGTAACACTCGCTGGTTAACGGGAACTGGTCGTGAGTCAGTTGGTTTAACCTTAGTACTTAAGCTAAGTTTAAAGACACCAGTTAAGAGTCACACGTTGACATTTTGACATAAATTTTATTGCATTGACGTCATTTGTATATATATGTCTATAAAAGTAGAGTAAATGGTATTTTTTAAGTCATTTTATATCTTAATTTTCTTGTCTTTATACTAAAAGATTTCTTTTTTTTTGTGATAAAGTCGTGATAAAAACTAAGATCATATTTTTGCACAAAAACAAATGTCTATTATTGTACCGAGCAATAGTGTTACTGCAATTGAAGGATCAAAGGATTTTGTTTTGTTCAGAATTCGAAGAACAAGATCATATTTGAAAAAAAACCCTGGATTGATTTGCTTTATCACAGGATATCAAAAGGACACGTGGATAAAGTGCGATGTTCTCATAATGTCAGACAATTTTGAGGGATCGTACCCAAAGCGTCAAACGGGAACCTATTACTGAGACTTCGCTGTCCGTCCGTCTGTCACCAGGTGTATCTCATGAACCGTGATAGTTAGCCAGTTGATGTTTTTACAGATTATGTTCTTCGGTTGCCGCTAGAACAACAAATACTAAAAACAGTATAAAATAAATATTTAAGTGGGCTTCCCATACAAGAAAGTGATTTCTTTGCTCGTTTTTAACGAATAATAGTACGGAACCCTTCGTGCGCGAGTCCGACTCGCACTTGGCCGGTTTTTAGGGTTCCGTAGCCAAATGGCAAAAAACGGAACCCTTATAGATTCGTCATGTCTGTCTGTCTGTCTGTCCGTCCGTATGTCACAGCCACTTTTTTCCGAAACTATAAGAACTATATTGTTGAAACTTGGTAAGTAGATGTATTCTCTAAACCGCATTCAGATTTTCACACAAAAATAGAAAAAAAAAACATAAATTTTGGGGTTCCCCATACATAGAACTGAAAACGATTTTTTTTTTTTAAATCATACCCCTACGTGTGGGGTATCTATGGATAGGTCTTCAAAAATGATATTAAGGTTTCTTATATCATTTTTTTCTAAACTGAATAGTTTGCGCTAGAGCGACTTCCAAAGTGGTAAAATGTGTGTCCCCCCCCCTCTAATTTCTAAACTAATAAATGAAAAAGAGGAAAATTCTGAAAATATTTAAGATTGTAGAACGTAAAAAAAACTATCAACGAAAATTGGTTTCAATAAGATATGATGTTTAGTTTTTGAGATATGGGACTTTTTCATCAAACTGCAGCAGTAACTTTGTTTTTCATTAACATACTATGAAAAACCAATTTAGTTTTGCGGTTGAGTGGAAGTTTACCAACTAATACTACTAACTAATGAATGACAGTTCAAAATATTGTTTGGGGCTATGGAACCCTGTGTGCGAGTAAGACTCGCACTTGGCCGGGTTTTTTAACTAACTTTAGTGTTGCAGAAAAGTATTAAATTTTTTAGCAACACTAAAACTTAATAGTCCTCTAAGAACCTATTACCCACTTCAGACCAGACACGATCTAAAAGTACCAACCTAACGCAAAGTACCAATCGACACCCGACGGCACTTTAAAGTGCCTTCCTGAGCTAAAACTACTAAAAACGGACTCAAACCCGTTACCCTGTTGAAACTCTCTTGAGTTCCGCGGAGTACCTTTAAAAATATACAGGGTGCTTAAAAATAATACAGGGTGCTCTAAAACGTGATAGAGAGGTAGATAGTGGGAGTGCCACTTGACTGTTTGTCTATTCGTTTTGTTAGAGGGCGAGCTCAAAAACTGCAATTTTGGCACGTGCGGGTAAGGGCTTCCGATTGCTGATTTATCTTAAATTGTTTGAACAATATTTTTTGATGCGTTCTGAAAGATAAGTGTAGTGGTTCTTTTTTTAAAATATTTTTTATTTTTGGTGTATTTGTTTTAGGTAAGTCGTTTCTGGTGTATGCATTATCTTTTATGCAGTTTGACTCAGTCGTTTATTTTTACTTGAATATGCTACTGTGAGATTTTTCGTAATTGATTGTCATAGAATATATGTTTTTCTTTCAATCAATGAACGAATTATTTATCTTCAGTAACTTTTCAGCCATTTAAAAGGTTTTTATTTTTTACTTCATTACCATTTTTCATTTTTATCGTTGGTCCCGGCTGTCATTTGCAGGTCTTTGGCTGTCGTTACGAGTAGTCAGAAGCCAAAAGTCTGACATCCAGTCTTACCAAGGGGTATCGTATTATCCAGTTACTGGGTTGTGGAGGTCAGATAGGCAGTCGCTTCATGTAAAATGGTTAGACCTAAAGCCGACAGCATAATTGGGAAAAAGCTAGGCAGATTATGACAATTTTACTACCAAAGCCTAAACACGCCCACAATCCTATTTTCCTACAAAAAAACCCAGTTGATTACCTACATATGCGCAAGGTTACCTCACAAGGCACAAGGCAGTAGTCACGTCTCACACGGTCCCACGATCGGGGACTGTGACGCATATATGACTACATACAATTTAAACAGCATAATATTATGTATACCTACTTATTTACTTAAAGTATGCTAAGTTTGTGTACTGGTATTTGAATAAAGAGGAAGACATTTTTTTTTTAAACTTTACCCACACTAAGAATTTCTCCTGTATCATGGGTGGGGTGCGTTTACGAACATTTAAACTCACATACACAAACAGCTCTGTATGGTGTCGGACGTAAAGAATAGCACCATCCCATATCTTCCCGTAGGTGTCGTAAGAGGCGACTATGGGATTTGCCAGTGATTGGGCAGCAGCGTTCTCTGTGCTTTTATAACTACTGTACTGCGATCGCCAACCCGCATGCCAAGCGTGGGGATTATGGCAAAACCCCAAAAGTCAATCTGGCGATACTTGGGAGAGGCCTATGTCCAGCAGTGGACGTCTTTTGGGCTGAAATGATGATGATGGTGACACAAACAGCCAGACCCGGAACAACTATCTGTAGGCCATTCAAATATAATATTAGTTCCGTGCGGGGATCAAACCCGCGACCCGCAGCGCAGCAGTCGATCGCTCAGCCACTGCACCAATCATGCCGTCGTTGTGTGTCATAGGGTCTGAAATGGGACGCATAGGGGGTTTTATAGAGGTTTTTCTTTTACATTTTTATTTTATTTCAGCCTTTTTAAATTGTGGTATGATCGTAAATCACATAAATTCTTATTGATTATTAATTTTCCATTGTTACTAAAAGTTATTACTAGATCATCTACTTAGACAGACATAGAAGAAAAAATAAGTACTAAGTATGGAATAAATATATCTCATAAACTATCTAAGCAATATGTGACCATCGCGCGAGCCTCTACCAAATGCAAAAACATCACGTAATTCGGCGCAGTAATCACGGAGTAATCGTTGTACATACTTACATGAACAAAAAATATGACGGTGGAAATGATAACCTCCTCCTTTTTTAGAAGTGGGTTAAAAAGGGATATTTTTGTGAACAGCACATCGAAAATCATAAAACCCTACAAGAAGGATTTCTACCTAAAGATGTACCAATCGATAAAGACGAGGAAAACTTGAATCATGAAGACATAACCGTCACACTTCATCCATCAAAATCTCACCTCCCGAAGGCACCATACACACAAACAGTTTAACTCATAACTCTTCCTTTCCCTTTTAAATCGGGTAATAAATCTAAAAGTGTTGCCGGAACGATCCGACTAATAGCGATGAAAGGTGCGAATCATAATATATACCATCGATATGTATGTAGGTTTGTTAACTTTTATTGGAACCATCGTAAAAGTTAACGAGGTTACCAATACGACCTGTATGTAACTATGGAGGTAGTTAATCTGGTGTGTTATTAACTATTTGGTATTTAACAAGGTTGGGCTTATTTCTTTCGTCTTTTTTAACTGCAACTAGTGGAAGCTGGAGGTCTATCTCTTTCTCCGAAACGTAACTTCGGCAACGAACGAAAATTAAACATAGTTACGCTTGTGACCTTATTCTATATCATTTGCGGACGCACACAATAACATTTTATACATTCTTTCACGTTAATTGTCTGTGAATTCGAACTTCTTGTTTGCGTCCGCAAACGATATAGATTAGGGTCACAAACGTAACTACGTTTAATTTTCGTCCGTTACCAAAGTTACGTTTCGGAGAAAGAGAGTAGGCCTCCTGTACCATTTTGTGGGGTATAGTTTTAAGTATAATGTCAATAGTTAAAATTAAGAAATTTAATAAGCTGCTTTTAACACAAATTTTAACATGATTAGGAAATAGTTATTTGTTATACAAGAGTGCAAAGTGGCTTTTTAACCGCGTGTTCAATTTTGATGACCGAGCAAGCGAAGGATTCTAAAATTGAATCACGAGCGCAGCGATTGATTCAAAATTAGAATCCTGAGCGTTAGCGAGGGAATCAAAAGAGCACGAGGTGAAAAATCTTTGCACTCGAGTGCAACACGTAACTTTTCATTAAACCTCAGCGAGGAAATGACTAAATGCAAAAAAAAAAAAACGTTTACAATCACAAGATAGGTACACTTTTATTTCAGTTTAGGTATTAATTACTAAATTATGACAGGTAAGTATTACAGAATAATCTTTAAATTATAACAAAATAATATTACGGTATAATTAACAATGACGTGAAAAAATGCCGCGTAAAGAACCGCGTACAAAGCAAATTGAAAAAAGAACACCAAGAAGGTTCCGAGTCTGAGTTTTTAACAAATTAAAAAAAAGTTGTATGATATATTCGGCACCATAGAGGTAGCAGTAAATAGGTTTAATGTTTTTTTTTAATTCACAAACTTAGTGCACACGATGTTCTAAATTCAATTTACTTTATCCTCTAGAGAATAAAAACGGCTTTTGCACTCAGATATCGAAGAGTAAAAATACTCTTTCCGAGATGGTGGGATCAAAATAAACATTTTATCATCATTTTAACCGAGGATAATTTTGGGACAGTCAAATGGGCCAACTGGGCCTATTTGACGCAACCGTGAGACACACCATAATTCTTTTTCTTTTTGTGTTAAGTTTTATGTTGCATTTTTTTTAAAATTTTGTTTGCACTTGTGGCATATGTCAAACAAACTTATTTTCTTCCCTTCTTATTTCTGAGAAGCTGTTCCTTAATCTAGTAAAGGGAAAGAGAGTGTTAAATTGTGGGCATACGCTTTTGCTCTCAGATTGCTCATGATTAATGATTTAAGGGTACACAAGTCGGTCATTCTTCCATACAAACGTAGTATGGTGATTACTCGTCTGTTTGACAGTGTAGGTTCAAAACTAAAAATATCAACTGGTCTTGTCATTATCAAGCCCTGTATGGAAGCAGAATTGGAAAAATAAATATTGGTTTGATAGTTATGGGCGTCGAAAGTTGCGTATTTCAACACTAATTTTAACTCGTCTTTGGGCGTAAATAAATAACTTATGTAGTATGAAAATGGAAAAAGTGAAACCGTACAGGGATAGATAATTTATTCACCAGTTCAAATAATTTATTTTGAGTAGATACATTTAATAGTTTTCCCATAATATCTATACGGCCAAAACTCAATTTATGAAATTTGGCGCGCTCATTTTCTCTATAAATCGTCGTATATTTCACTAAACAAGTAAATAAATATATAAATAAGTAAATAACAACTAGATAAATGAATACTAAATAAATTAAACTAAATAAATTAAAAACTTACTAAATAAGATGCATATTAGCCACGCCCGCCAACGAGTTCGAGCCGTCGACTTGTGCAACCTTAAGTCGGATCGGACATACCCCGAATATGCAATTGCTTGTGAAAAAAGCCACAGACATTCAACAAATTTGTTAATCACTGGATTCTTGGAAGCTGTGTTTGAGTCGGATGACACACGATTGAGAATTCGGTTTTACAGGAGATTTTGTCTGAAAAATTATTTAACTAAATCTCACACCTTCCCTTTGCAATGCCCTGGCTGGAGGCCTTACTCTTAAGGCATCCACAGGATAGTCCGGTTAAGCAGACGACAACAAATAGGTTGAACTGCGAGATGCCATTCCAAAAAAAAAAAAACCTTTTGCATGATATCCTCATCATCTGCCTAGGGTTTTGGTGACATGATTGATTAGTATGTTTTGTAGCTTTACATTGTAGACACAATCTATATTACTATTATACATATAATAATTTAGTATAATAATTGTTATAAAGCTGAAGAGTTTGTTTGGTTGAACTCGCTAATCTCAGGAAAGTAAATTTCCTACTGGTCCGATTTGAAAAATTCTTTCAGTGTTTTATAGCCCATTTATCGAGGAAGGCTATAGCTTATATATCATCACGGTAAAAAAAAAAGCAAAGATTAACGTTGCGAATACGTGACGCAGGCGAAGTTGCGCGAGACAGCTAGTAATTTTTATAATGTTATTTATATATTTATTTATTTAGTATCTCCAATAAAGAATGTACACAGAACATGCGAAATAAATTATGGATGACAAAAGTATCGCGTAGGTGTAGTCCTTCACTGACAGGAATGTTATAAGAAGCTGAAGAGTTTGTTTGGTTGAACGCGCTAATCTCGGAAACTGCTGGTTCGAATTGTAAAATTATGTTAGTGTTGGATAGCCCATTTATTGAGGAAGGCTACAGGCTATATAATATCACGCTACAACCAAAAGAAGAAGAGCAGTAATGAACAATGTTGCAAAAACGGGGAGAATGTGGCTTAGACGAAGTTCCGCGGATCAGCTAATTATGGTTGTAGACAATGAAATGGTTCCTTTTCGTGTTCACATTTTTTGGGGCTGACTGCACTTGCTTCGCATCGGCTTCCTTGTTTAGCAAATGCTGCCGAATCACAAGAGATCAAGTCAAGTCTAAAGACACAATGAGATCACAAGTGATTTTTTCTAGTTTATTAGCCAACGTTACTTTGTCGCCAGTGACCTTTATTCCATGCCAGATCGCATCACCTTATGTTTACATACGATCCAAACTGAAAACATAAAATAAACAATTAAATAGTTTATTGAATAAACTTGTCATCTTATTGTCATCGACGGTATTTGTTGACACTACAGTCAATTGTTTGAAGTCACGGATATAAACAAATATGGCGGCCTATTGAATTTGTTTGTCTGTTAGTTATTATATTTATTGTTTTGGTTTAGGTATTAGATAATAATGTGGGGTATTGTTATGATGGTATTTGATGCCAGGGAAACATCTCATCAATCCAATCGTTCATAAAATTCGTGGCTAAATAATGACAGTCGCACGGGTCGATCTTCAAGGTCAAGCCGTGCATGCCGAGGTCGGTCTGTGGATGGGTGACCGTAATTACATACCGAGTTTCCTCCGTGCCTCGGAAAGCACGTTAAGCCGTTGGTCCCGGCTGTCATTTGTAGATCTTTGGCAGTCGTTACGACAAGTCAGAAACAAAAAGTCTGACCTCCAGTCATACCAAGTTGTATTGTATTACCCATTTACTGGGTTATGGAGGTCAGATAGGCAGTCGCTTCATGTAAACAGCTTGGTACTCAGCTGCATCCGGTTAGACTGGAAGCCGACCTCAAGATAGTTTGGAAAAAGCCTAGGCAGTAATGGTTCATAAATTTCCCAATGGCGAAGAATTGTAATATGTGCGAGCATCTTTGTTTTAGTTTCAGGTTACCACAGAAAAAAATAATATTAATAACCATACGTTTTTAATGTTCCACATGACACTCCTTGTAAATGTACAATGGAGAAGAGACATCGCAGTGATCAGCAGGAAATTTTACGTAACAGATAATGTTAGGAACAGTTGCAACACTATTGACTCAAAGGAACACATGGCAACACTCAATGTCAGCGAAAAAATTAGATATTCAAAGAGATAACTACCAATGAATAGCGATGGTAGGGTTATCAAATATCAGTTTGACGAAAGAATGATAGTCTTAAAACTCAACTTCATATTTTTCAGTACTAGGCTAGCAGGAATTATAAGGCATCGTCCTAATAGAACGCGAATGCGCGATCATCGTAGGTTCGCGCGAATTTTACTCGTACGAACGGGCGATTAAACATATTGAACTCGAATAGGTAGCCTAACTGACAATCGCACGACGCGGTCGCGCAACTCAAATGTTTGTAAATCTATTCGCACGAACTTAGTTCGTACGAACGCGCGATCAAACATATTGAATTCGAATAGGCGTCCTAATTGAAATTCGCGCGATAATTGCGTCGGCGGGCCGCTGTGCCCGAGCCCCTCGCTCGCTCGCGTCGTCAATTCGCGCGATGAGAGGACACCCAGTTTTTGCCATCGCGCGAACACCCGATGGTCGCATCGCTTACTCGCGCGATTCGCGTTCTATTAGGACAATGCCTAAAGAGTGACGATGTTGATATGATGTTGATACTGATTCCTTCGTCTAACATGCGTTAAGTTAGAAGACAACGTTGAAGGATGACGTAATAAAAAGAGCAGAATCTGTGATAATGAAACGGCTGAAACCATACTTATACTACTTACATCATACATATACATATGTGTATAAGTTCTTTATCATTAGGCTCTAGAATGCTGCTCAAGCTTTGATCCCACCTTATTATACAGTATTAAATGTTAATTAGCCAGCGGAATTCGAAATACATGATGGTCTAAACAAGAAATAATTGAATTTTAAGAAATCTTTTTCCTACATTAGTCATAGAAATTTAATGATAGTCCCCATAGAAGACAGGGATGAAACAATCAGGACGAGGATAGACAATTCTAACTTTGAAACCACTCAGCTACCACTTTCTGAAGCTCTGACACAGCCTGAAGGTTTCGCGGCAGACCTTGTAGACGATGGCGGGACGAGCTGGACAAGAGAAGCAACCAGGTTCAAAACAACTGGAAATCATGGGGAGGGGCTTTTGCCCAGCAGTGAGAAGACGCACATTAACAGTATCAGGATCAGAGACCACACAACGTTCAAAGTCAAACATTCATTTACGTCAGTAATCTGTCAAATGCTAACCCTAACAAGTTCACGATGCGAGCATAAACACGAGGCATAAATATAGCGATCTAATCGACTCCTCATTGACTTAATAATGCGCAATTATTGTATTATTTCAAAAGATCGCGCAAACATGATGCCGACATCTTGGTATTTGTGTCAAATGGCGCTTGGGAAAAAGTGACGGACAAAAAGAGTTTGAAAAAAATATGGTGGCTGGTTTTTCCTTAAGGACATCAGCTTGAAGTAGTTAGTGTTAGATACTATTTTGTATTATTTTTAGATTTCTTCTCTGAAAATATTTACTGACTCATTGCTGAACTATCGTGTAGGCGCAGAATGTCCAATTAGTAAAAATGTCCATTTCGCAGAATGTCCAATATTCATCATCCTCGGTCAGCTGCTGTTTATCAGCACACAATGATGGTTCTAATTTTGTAATGATTTTTATTTCCTTCCTTCTTGTAGGGGTGGTACAGAATTTGATCAAACTCTCAAAGATTGCATAAGTGAATACAAATTTATTTTTAAAATTACAAAATATAACCGCTAAAAAGTCTATATTCATTAAAAATAATAGAACTATAATTGTGTGCTGATAAACAGCAGCTGACAGAGGTTGCTGAATAGTGGACATTCTGCGAAATGGACATAGTTGCGAATTGGACATTCTGCGCCTAAACGCCGAACTATCAATGGTATTTTGTGTAGAGGGCGTTTATTATAAGGGTTAGACGCCACAGAAGGCCGCAAAATTCAAATTTGCTCTTTTTTTTGCACTTTGCAGGTCACTGTCAGACTGTTTGTTGAACAAAATATGATACGCGACCGTATCACGTAGGTATGTATTTATTGAGTTAAAATCATTAAAACAACCAAGTAAGTTAACTGAATCCCATTGAAGGACTTTTAATGACATAATCATATTTGTTACGACCGTGCATCATATTTATCAAGATATATCTTATAACTCATAGCCATTTACCTACTGTTATACTAATGAGAATTTCAACCGAGCCGTTCTTAAGCAAAATCCCATCAATTTATCAAGCATGTAAGTAGTATCATTTCAACGTATTCAAACAAACAATTTCTCTGTACGGCAGCATTGTTTTTACATTCATTAAATAACGACAAAATAGTAGACGGTACATTAAAGACAACGATCTTTGAGAATCACCAACGTTGTATAACACCAATAGTGGTTTCCAACATCTCCTGTCTTTATCCCTCTTCTGATATTTGGCTTAAGTGAGAAAGAGATGGAGGGTAAAGCCAATGTTGGAGCAAATTTATACGGGGTAGACCACGGAGCATTGTTTCATGCAATTGGCGATTTCCTCTATTAAGTAAGTATGCAGGAGATACAAGATAAAATATTGTTGGTACAAAACATTTTGACGGTTCCGATGGTATCTTGTCAGTATATCGAGTAGTTACTAGATTATGCGCGTTGTACGAGCAAAAATGTGTTAGAAATCTTCAAGAAAGTTGGTAAAGGAGTCATTGTTGGAGATTGGTATCTAGAAAATGGTGCCTTTGAAGATTTTTTTAAGTACTTGGGAATAATTGCAAGTTGGTGAACACGAATTAGGTGCATAGACGAGTACAAACGACCAAACGAACGTGAACGTGAGTTTACTCGTTCCCAAAAAAACTATTGAGGCTACATCAATTAATACGGAAAATGTCAAACGTAGGAAAAGGTTAATGAGCTATAAATGGGTCAGCGTGAGCATGGGAACAAGAAATAATAGATCAAAAAATGATTTGTATGAAATACGCCAGAAATTAAATCAAGTCTGAGAACCAGTCAAATGGTATCGTATTACCCAGTGCTAACTGGGTTGTGGAGGTCAGATAGGCAGTCGCTTCATGTAAAATACCGGTATCCAGCTGCATCTGGTAAGATTTGAAGCCGACTCCAAGTAGTTGGGAAAAGTTTTGCAAATTCCTTATTAGATCTTTCGGAGTATCAATATTTAGTGTCACCTCAACATAAACTATTGTCACTCACAATATGCATCGCTATTCCCTTTCACAAAATAAAACACTCCACTATCTAAAACAGCAATTCTCATCTACACAATAATAAAAATCATATTGACAAACACGTGACTCCAATACAACCCCAATAATCACTCATTACATAATCTTTCGTCCCTCCACCCTTTTCCGAAGCACCCTCACACCACACCATAACATACAAAGCGCCAGATTGGTGCGCGTACTTGCGCTTGCGCATGCACGTGTGCTTGTTACCGCACCCCTTTGGTTCCGATTTCCGACGGGCACTTCCTATCGTGCTTTGGTGTCAATCGATTAGCTATAGATGGGCTGGATGTGGCCTTTCTACCCAGCTGCAAAGAACGATGTATGATGGAGATATTTGAAGATGTTTGTTTGAAAAAAACTTTATTGTAGTTCCGTAAGTAATTGGAGTAATACTTTATGATAACGTATTTAATATTCTAACTGGATCAGGAGGGTGACTATGACGTCTTAAAGCAGTATCGTTTCAATCTTATTCCAGTGTGGGTAAGAGACGGAGCTATAGAGGACGTTTAGCGCCATCTCTTTTAATAAGATTAAAACAATACTGCATTAAGACGATTAAAATATGAACAAACCTGAACACACCTGTCTGAATTTCAGACCATCAAAGTGAATAACTTTCTTTACCGGAGCACCATCGTAATTGCGAAATAAAAAGCAGCTGTCCAGTGCAAAACTTCAATACCTACTCAACCTAAATACACAACAAGGATGTAACTTCCTTTTTTGAATATACTTATACATATAATATATGTTCGCCCGTATGTGTTATTTATCATTAACTGTTGCAATGCCCGAACTGGTGGCCTACCATGACGTCTTATAGCAGGATTTATTTAATCTTATTACAGTGTGGGAAAGAGACGGATCTATAGAGGACGTCTAACGCCATCTCTTTCCCACGCTGGAATAAGATTTGGCCTGTCATGGTTGTCCATAATATGGTTCACCTTTTTATTAACATTGCTAAACGACATTGACAAATGAGTCTAACTACATAAATTATAGGATCAAGTAAGACTGCCCGGTTCTCACAATCACAAACTGCAATAATTTGGAAAGGATGAGAGTTGAAGGCTCGCGCATTAGGCACGACATTTTTATGATCGTGAATCTTAACATCTGTGATGTAAGCTGTTGCGTAAAACTATTGCTCATCCTGAGATCTAGGCTAAAATCTAGGTGCAGTTTTTGCTTATCTACATATTTTAGTAAAAACTTTTAGTTCATACCTGTATATGATGATTGCGGAAGATATATGGCGCATATGAAGATTTTGTAAAACGTGAAACTAGTTAATTAGTTTGTAATATTGAGGGGAAATTTTGATTTAATGTCTAGAGTGTTAGTGTTCGTTGGAAGGTCTCCCACCTGATGACTTAGTGAAGATAGCAGAATTTCGCTGGATGCGATGTGGTAACGCTTGGGGTGTGGGGGTTGTGTCCAACGGTTTATGTCTTTTTTTATATATGGCATCTAGCAGTTCAACCTAGGAGGTTGTCGTCTGCTGAACCGGACTATCCTGTGGGTGCCTTAAGAGTAAGGTCTCCAGCCAGGGCATTCAAACTTACAAACTAAGCGACTACACGCTAAGGGTACGAGCCTCGGCTTAGGACGTCGCTGGGGGGGGACCGCATGGGGACAGGCTGGATCTGAATGATATCATTATTTAGGGGCTGATTTAAAATTACTGGCGGAGGAGATCGGAAAGATGGCGGTTTGTGTCTGAACTTTTTAAGAGTGCAACGGCTGATGTCGACCGCATATCAGCTTTTATGATGATTGTGGCGATGTGTGCAGATAATTTAAATGAATGCTTTTTTTAAATCTTGATTGTGGCTTTGAAATAAATTGAGCGATAGAAAAAAAACATATATTGCCGCATCCAGTAAAAATTTATAAACTTAAGGCGAAACGCATAATCGAAAAAAAAAAATAATTTAGTTCTATAGTTCGTCATATGGCAACAGTCCATCTGTAATTGGGTCATTATCGACCCGTTAACCCTCCCGTGCTAAAGAGAAAGGGTTAAAGCAGATGCATGATTTTGCTCGAGCATCATTCACTCACTTTTGTTCCTTTAATTGGACTTTTTGTTTCAATTTAATGGAAACAGCTGCTTTACGATTAATTGCATTGAATTTGAAGTTGAATAAAGTTT
This sequence comes from Cerastis rubricosa, assembly GCA_949152445.1. Taxonomy (NCBI): domain Eukaryota; kingdom Metazoa; phylum Arthropoda; class Insecta; order Lepidoptera; family Noctuidae; genus Cerastis; species Cerastis rubricosa. Next base: position 13,092,955 of record OX424547.1, read on the forward strand.
AATGTTTACGTTTTGTGTTATCTTTCCGGAATATGTGGAACAAAAGATAAAGTATTTAAATTATGATTAAGGTGTTCAAATATAATTAATTTAAAATTTAATTATTTTGTCTCTTTGTTTATTTACTTGACGATTGCACTTTTACTATTGGATAGATTGTAATAAACATTTTCATACTAGACTAACTGACTTCATTGGCTGGTTGTGTTATTGTGATAAAAGTGAATGAGTATATAAAAAAATGTTTCTTTGGGAACGTTGTTTGTTACCATGAGTACAATGACGTGTTAAGGTGTCGGTCACTAATTACCAGTCACCCTATATGTTAAACAAAATATGATTTGCAACCGTAACACGTATGTATTCACGGAATTATAATTATGTATTTAAATCATCTGAAAACATTGGAAAATTTAAATCGCGGGTTACTGTATCGCATCCTGGTTAAGCAAGTCTAACTGGGTTATAGTTTGTGTTACAATTCAAAGTCTGTTAAATCTAGTAACAAAAAAATACTTAATCATTTATTTCATTGAAAAGCAAGCGTTTATCCACGCTTTTATAATAAAATCTTAGTACAAAATAAATTGCAGAAGAGCCAAGATACTCAGCCGCTTTTAATGTTTGCATGCAAAGGGCATGTTTTCCAAGAAATACCTATCTGGAACATTTGATCCATAAACGCCAAGTGAAGAAACTATGAGCTGTTAATATTATGGAGCTTATTCAAAGCATTACTAGCTGTGCTCCGCGGTTTCTCCCGCCACTCGGCACCTTAAGTTCGTAGCGTGATAGTAAAGAGCCTATTACTTTCCTTATGAACTGGGCTATCGAATGCTAAAAGATTTTTTCAAACCAGGCTGGTCATCATCATCATAATCATTTCAGCCGAAAGACGTCCACTGCTGGACACAAGCCTCCCCCAAGTGTACATAAGGGGGATTTTGCCATAATCGCCGCGATTGGCTGGAGGGTTGGCGATCGCAGTACGGTTGTTACAAAAGCACAGAGAACGCTGCTGCCCATTTTCTGGCAAGTCCCTTAGTCGCCTCTTACAACACCCACGGGAAGATATGGGATGGTGCTATTCTTTACGTCCGACATCATACTGAACCAGGCTGGTAGTTCCAGAGATTATTGGGTACACATTAACAAACTCTTGTTTTACTTTACCATAATATCCATACTAATATTATAAATGCGAAAGTCACTCTGTTTGTTTGTATGTTTCTTTTCACGACTAAACGGCTGATCGGATCTTATTGAAATTTGGCAAGAAGATAGATTTCAACCTGGGGAAGGACATAGGCTATATATCATCACGCTACGACCAATGGAAGCGGAGCAGCAATGAAAACTGTTGCGAAAACGGGGAAAAAGTGACGTAGACGAAGTTGCGCGGGACAGCTATAGTATAATATAAGTATAAAGATGTTATGCATGATTCACATTAATAGCGTTGTTAAGATAAAGAAAGTCTTAAAACCAAATGCGTTCGCGCAGCATGTCATGAATGCATGAGACAGGAGTTTTAATACTAAATTAACGTAAATTATGCTTTTGAAACGTTTTTATAACAATAAAACTTTGTGAGAACTGAGACGATCTTAAAAGTGTTATATTTTTATAATTATTTTTAATGGCGTTGTATGAAACGGTCATATCATAGCGGGTTATTTATAACTAGCGGTTCTAGCTCAGTCTGCTTGTTAACAACGTGTCATCACGCTTGTACTCTTCGAAGGGTTAGGCAGAGTGCACCTAAATATTTCAACTACATTTCGCCAGTTAGGTATGTTTAAGTCCCAGGAGGCGAGCCTATTGCCATCAATCGTTACCAAACATCTGAATTGAACTTATCATTACTTGCAATTTTTGAATATGTTTTAGTGGTAGTTTACTTATAAGTTCTAATTATACCGCATTGTATGAGAAATAATACTACTGCGCCAAAACGTACACTCTTTTATTTTTGTAATAAATAAAAAAAACCGGGATCAAATCCGGGCTCCGTGGCTGCTACTGAGAAATTCCTTTATTATGGTAAAACCCAATAACACTTTGTCCAACCTGGGAATCGTGCCCGCCTCGCATCCGACCACAAGACCAACTAAACAACATGCTTGAAGTTTAGATTTTTAATCTATCCTGTTCATAAGGGTTACCAATCTGCCTAATTTAATCGAAACGGACATCTTTCTTTCCATTTTCAAATAATTACAAGCGTTACTCTAATCAGATGACGAGTCTTGTGGTCCCCGGACAATAAAAAATCACCACTTACAATACCTTATACAATTTACTTTTAAGAAAATAACAACTCACTGCAATGGCCAGATCAACTGAAACTCCATTTTCAGCAGTACAGAAACTATTAAGTAAGTAAGGTTTTTAAAAAAACATAGAAATACGTCTTTGTCGCTGGAAGATGATGATTTATCGCTGTAAGATGATGATTTGTCGCTGTAAGATGATGATTTGTCGCTGGAAGATAATGATTTGTCGCTAGAAGACGAGGATTTGTAGCTGGAAGATGATGATTTGTCAGTACGTGAAGTACACTACGTTGATGTTTATTGTAATTATATAATTTAATTGTGCTTCTGTGTGTTGTGCTATGTCTTTTGTGTGCACTGAATAAATGGTTTATCTATCTATATATGTTGGCCATGGGACTCGGAGGTTCGTGATTATTAATTTACCATTTATTATATTCTTCTTCTTCGTCGTTCCCTCACTGCTGAGGATCGCGACCACATATGATACGTCTCCAAGCCATGCGGTCTCCTGCAGTGTTAACCGCTCGGTACAAGCTGCCTCCAGCAGCCTTTTTGATTGCGTCTGCCCATCTTGCTGGTGCCCTGCCTTGCGCGCGTTTACCTTCTGCCCAGCCCAGTATTATAAGCCTCTCCAGACAATGCCGAGGTGAACGCATAATATGTCCGAAAAAGCTGAGGGTACGCTCCAGGCTTTTATTATATTTAAACCTTCTAAATACTGATGAATATAGTTTTCATTTTTTTTTATGTTATTTCCTATAGTGAACAAAGTTTTCCACTTTCATCAAACTCTATTAGAACAGAATATATGCATCACCGTCGGTAAGTGCCATTACTTTATAAATTCCATTTAGTTCTATTACTAACCGATCTAGCGGTACTCAAGTGTTGTTACCGTTTGTAGTTCTGCACACTCCGTCACGGTAGGAGAGCGAGAAGATAAGTGTTACTGACAACGCATTGTATCTAATTACGTAAGTTTTGTAACTGTTATTCAATGCTTTAGAAACTGATTGAGGTTTAGTTTTCTTTGAAATCCTACTAACATTATAAATGCGAAATATTGTCAGGAAGGATGGATGGTAGTCTTTCACCCGAAAACTACTAAGTAAATTTTAACGAAATTTGGCAAACGGGTAGTTTATAACCTGGATTAACACATAGGATACTTTTTATCCCTGTAGTACAATGCCCTGGGACAATTACCGAACTCCACAGGGGTGAAGCCGCGGGCTTGGGCTTCTTGTTTATATCGAAGGAGTGTTATCGAAATCATATAAATCAAATATGACGGCGCCTCTGCAAGGAGGCTTCATATGATTAACGTTGCAAACTAAACTGTGATCACAGTCGAGAGAGAAGCGGTCTACAATTCTCTCTGGCGGAACGTCAAGTCGTTGCGGGCAGCCATATTGACTTGTGCTGTTGTCAAGGAAGGTGCCGCGTAAAAAGGCGTTGGTGGATCGCCGACGTCTGTTTTCTTAATCTTATTAAATCTGGTGTCAAATATCATATGTAGGTAATTCCGATGATGCGGGCATGAGCCTTTAGATAAAAGTCAAAAGCCATTTGATCAAAAATACATGTAGTTGATAAACACATAATCCTCGGTATCAGTCGAGTAAAAAAGGCTGAGAATCAGTCACTTTTTGAACAACTCCACCAAAGTAAACATTTTGTGGTTTTGGTGTCCTCGTTATATAAACTAATATTTGTATGGAATATGGCTGACGTCAATTTGTTTTGTATCCGTCTGCACACATTCTAGCCACCTATCAGTTTCTCAAGTTTATTGGAATCGGTTCTAGTCTAATCGGATGCTTAAGAACAGCAGCGTTTTACATGGAATGACTGCCTATTCTTGTTACTGACTTGTTATCTCTGCAGCTTGTCTTAGAAGAGGACTTTTGGCCGCAGGGGGGCAAGGAGGAACTATCAATATATACAACCTTTTAGCCTTGCCTAACCTTGTTAATCTTAGTAAGTCATTCCGAACACATAAAAAATTTTCATCGGTATTTTTTTTTCAACTGTTGTTACCTGCAAAAGGGCAATGTCTACAAGGTCAAAAAGTGGAAAACCTTTTTCTTTTTTTTATTACCGATGAAAACTTTCTGTTTGGAGGGTTCAGAATCCCTTGCACCCTGTATATCATGTGATTTTATCTAAGTTATTACGTTTACGATTTGAGGAAAATCCTAGTTTTTATTACTAACTAAAGTATTCCAAACTATGGGAATATTTCCTAATTCTCCTAATAAGCCCAACCTTGAGCATATTTCTATTCTATTGTTTATTATCAAAGTAATTCCATCAAATATTTTCATCAGTTTTTGCGAAACGGTATTCGTTAATTGTTCGTGAATTGTAAATCACATTCTTGTTTAATGAATACGTTCGTCACTTGTTTGTGTGTTATATATGTGCAAGCGCATATGTGTGTATGCGTCACAGTCAGACCTGAAAGTTGGTCAAAGATACTTTTGTCTACAAAAATCACTGAAAACCACTGGCCGGTTGAATCTATTCTAACAATTCTTAACATTTTCTGAATGTCTGTATGGCGTCGGACGTAAAGAATAGCACCATCCCATATCTTCCCGTGGGTGTCGTAAGAGGCGACTAAGGGACTTGCCAGAGAATGGGCAGCAGCGTTCTCTATGATTTTGCAACAACCGTATTGCAATCGCCAACCCGCCTGCCAAGCGTGGCGATTATGGCAAAACTCCCCGTTTTGGAGAGGCCTATGTCCAGCAGTAGATGTCTTGCGGCTGAAATGATGATGATGACTGAAGAAAAGTCAGGTATTCTATAGGTGCACATTTGCCTCATACTTGAAGGTACGTACAGGGATTATGTTATGAGTAATGTTTACTTAGAAACCTGGTAGGCCTTTATGTGGTCATTAACCCCCATTAATTATAAAATAAAGGGGGGGGGCTTTATTTTATATCCATCTAAAGGTAGCCTGGAAGATATCGCTATCAGCGATAAGACCGCCATTGTAACCATAAAATTAGCAGTTTTGTAAAACCGTTATGTTTCATTTTTGGTGTAGGTACAATAAAGTTTTATACTATTCTATTCTTAATTTATTTTTCGAAATACTGTCTGGGTAGTTCTCGTTGCCAAAAAAGCCATGAATGACGGTTTTAATTGAAACTAGTCTATAGTGATTGTAACTGATTTACAGCATTGACAGTAACATAATGAACGTGTGGTGTTCGCGCATGCGTGCGAACTGATGTAAGAATGATTTCTCAGTTATTGCCACAAGGAAAATGCTCAGGCATTCTTTATCAAGGATTTATACTAGGTATATTAATTATTTACTTAGATTTTTATATAATACAGAAATATGTTCGACAGATAAGGTAATAAGTACATATTGTTGGGAAATAACGATGCTTTTATTATGATCTCATTTCAGAGGAAATATGTAAGATGTAGTATGGCGCCTGCCGACTGCCGATTGAATGTCATCATAATGTTGTAATTAAAGATAAATAACTATAAATAAGGGAAATAATAAGTCGTCTAGATTATCGGTAAACAATGAGTTAATAATGTGCTCAAGCATCTTGCGAGAAATTATCCAGAAAAAATCTGTAGTCATATTCACCGATACAGCTTGCAGAGTAAGCAAGCTGAAGAAACAGTTGCCTGGCCATATTAGTCTAAGGATCAACGGAAGATGTATCAAACGAAGTCCTGGAGTGAAGACCGCGTTTCAGCGTTAGATTTTGCTGGGCGTCTAGAAGCAGCTGGCTGGAAATAGCCGAGAATGGAGTAGAATGGGTTACAATTGGAGAGACCTATATCCAGCAGTGACAGCACTTCTGTGACCTGGTGATGATGATAATGATGGGTGTTTCATGCCCACAGCTAGATGGACCGATGACCTTAAAAGATGGCTGGATCGGACTGGTTACAGAAGGAGGATAGAGTGTGTCGGCGTACCCGTAACTAGAGAGAGACGCCTATGTTTAGAAGTGGATAGTGAGAGGCTGACTTGATTGACTGAAAGTCAAGAAGTCAAGCTATACACAACCAGTTTATCCGGATCTCTCATTCTATTGGAAATCTAAACAAAGTGAGGTAATGTTATACCAGAAATGTAATTTTTGATGTGTTGATGTGTGTGCGGTCAGTGCGCTGCATTACCTGGCCCATTTTACAAAGCAAAAAAGAGGAAGCTGGGTCTGGTAAAGCGGGGCACTGCACATGTCTACTTCTTCTTCTTGTGATAGCAAACTTAATTGAGTCGGGTCTTAAAAGCGTTTACACCTTACGGCATTTCATACAATCTTTCAAGTCCTTATTTTCCGAAATGACTGTACTTATTTTAATGAAACTTAATACGCATAAGCAAGTTATGTAGGTTTAAAAAGTTACTAAAAAACATTTTCGAAATGTCTGTTAAAAAAAAAAGATAATTGGAAATTTCTGTTTTAGATAATTTATAATCGGTCTTATTTAGCTGTAACAATATTTTTCGAAAAAATATAAAGATCTCGAGCTACTAGTTCAGCGCCGGCAGTAGCGTAACTATTTATGTACTAAAACACTTCCTTCCTTGTAACCTACTTTACACCACTTATATTTCCGTCTTTTTTATTTATTGTATTAAAGAACGTAACTTGTTGCAACGTACCAGTGCATACCGAATGCATTGAAAAAGCAAGAGCAGTGGCACAGAGTACAGACAAGCAGTAAACCAACCGGGCCCATTTTGTGAAATCAAGTTCAGGTGTTTAGGGTTCTCAACCAAACTCTTTCTCATGTTGCACTACACATATACAACGTAACCGCTTATGTCGATGTGACAGCCCAGACTCACACTTGAGTAACCTATTACCTGAAGTATTTCTTGAATTCGTGTCATCATCATCATCATCATTTCAGCCGAAAGATGTCCACTGCTTGACAACCCTCCCCCAAGTGTCGCCACATTGACCGGTCCCGTGGGACCGACTCGCATCCACCTAGTGGGAGGCCTTCCAACGCATTGTCTTTCGTTTCGCGGTCGCCATTCCAGAACTTTTCGGCCCCATCGGCCATCCGTTCTGCAAGCAATTTGCCCTGTCCACTGCCACTTAAGTTTGGCAAGTCTTACGGGTCTTAGTCTTAGCGGGCTACGTCGGTAATCTTGGTTCTCTTGTGAATTCGTGTAATACTGAAATATTTACGAGCGATAGACGGGTCGAGACGAAGTATTGTAATCCAGTACTTGTTACTACTTGGTAACAAGTCGCTTTGTCTAGTGTCATACGCCTACTTGTCAGGTAGTATTCGTGAGGAAATATTCCCAATGTCCGCTCTATCATCATCAGCCTAGCCTTTTTCCAAACTATCTTGGGGTCGGCTTCCAGTCTAACCGGATGCAGCTGACTACCAGAATTTCACATAAAGCGACTGCCTATATGACCTCCAAAAAACCCCGTAACTGGGTAATACGATACCCTTAGAAAGACTGGATGTCAGACTTTTGGCTTCAGACTACTCGTAACGACTGCCAAAGATCTACAAATGACAGCCGGGACCAACGGCTTAACGTGCTTTCCGAGGCACGGAGGAAACTCGGTATGTAATTATGGTCACCCAGCCACGGACCAACCTCGGCAAGCACGGCTTAACCTTAAAGATCGACCCGTGCGGGGGTTTATTTTTTTAGCTATGAGCTCCCAATTTTATCCCTTCGGTGTAAACGCTATGCATGTGACTAACTGGTTTCTGACATGTTCCTAGTAGACTAAATCATATCGTCCTCTTCTTTGCGCATGTCCCATTCTACTTAGCGTCGGGGCGCAACATGTTTTCTTCTTCCATTCTCCCCTGCCACGTTACGTCACGGCATTATTTACTCCTATCTCTTTCACATTGTAGCGACCTACAAAAAGCAACTAACTACAAAAAGTACTACAGCGCCATCTATGACACGACGGAAGAACTAACATCAATTTCCTACATCGCGCAAGAAAAGTTTACATCGACTTAAGAGTATATAGAAAAACCCGACAACAACTGTCGGGCAGTTGACCACCAGACAAAACACCTCTCTGGTCGGAGGATCGTCCCTTTTCTGAGGAGTATCGAGGAACTTTACACACCCTAAAACAACATATCCATTTTTGCCCTTCATCTTCTTCTCCATCCATCAGAATTGTTTCTAGTTGAAACACTGAATGCATGTCTATTGTAGCCAGTAGTGATCTAGCAAGCCTTATCTTCAGGATCGGCTTACGAAAGCGATGTGTGTGCGCAAGCAGACCGCGACGCACCGTTAGAGGGGTGCGCAGGAGTGCAGGACTGTGAAAGTGTGTTAGGTAATGTGATGAATGAGAATATACAAATTTGTATCATACTTGCGAAAGTAAAAGTAATGTGAGGTAGTACTGAGTCTAGGGATTTTGCTGATGATTTCTTCTCATCATCATCATCAGCCAATATGATGTTCCCTCTGCCGTTACACAAGCCTCCTCTCTATGAGAGGGAGTGGGCTGTAATCCACCACGTGGGCCCAGTGCGGGTTGGTAGATGTCACATGTCTTCGAATTTTTAGTTCTAGGACATGCCGGTTTCCTCTTGATGTTTTCCTTCACCGTTTTTGAGGGCAGCGGTGATGAAATAAATTACACAAAGTAATGGGCCTGCCTTAGCTGCCAACACTGGGGCACCGCTGCTCTCCATGATTTCTTCTACTAAATAATAATGCTTATTGTCCTATAAAAAACGCAGTGATTAGTAGTGTGTGTAAAAAGCCAAATAGCCTAGTGCTTAAACTGTCGGAATGGCACGATGTTGGCCATGAGTTCGAACCCAACACCAATGATATTTCGGAATCTCTTGCTTCGGTGAAGGAAAACATCACGAGGAAACAAAACAAACAAAGCTTTGAGAGTTTCCTACGGCTTGTAAAGCCAAGTCAGAGGCGGCATGGGCAGCATAAAAACCCTTTCTGACCCGTGGAACACCAAAGTGGTTCACCTAGGTGTTCCACAGTTAACTTTCTGTACCCGTGGATCACCTAATGAGTGATCCATGGGTATTTTTACAAAATAATGTACACGTAGTTCACCTAATTGGTGAACTAAGAATGATTATTTAAAATCATGTACCCATAGTTCACCTAACTGGGACACCTCTGGAAATTATGCGATATACAAGGTGTAACGGAAAGGGTATATACATACTTAAGGGTGTGCTACAGACCATCAAACTGAACATGTTTCTCCACAAACAAACATCGTAAAAACGAAAAAAGTTTCTGCTGCCCCATACAAAATTTCAATACCTATTCGACCCAAATGTATGGGGCAGCTGATATTTTTTTCGCTATGATGATTTTTCTTTGTAGATAAACATGTTTAGTTTGATGGTCTGAAGCACACCGTTAAGTATGTATATACCCTTTTCGTTACACCCTGTATATTTAAAAAAAAATGCTTTATTAATGTACAATTTAATTCCAAATTAAACATCTTCATGGAAATTATTACCACCAAATATATTACTTAGATAAATTATTTATTTATTTACATACTAATTACATTTTTAAATATTTTTACAAAATGATGTAAAAAACAAAACCTCTGACATCGGTTAGCCATTAACCACACGATAAAGAAAAGAAGACTGACCTATTGCCAGTAGACCAGTGCCCCAGTGTTGCCCTGTTTATAGCTAGTCGGGATTAAAGAAAGTAAGAAAGAAAAAAAACGTTTATTGGTACATGCCGGAAAAAAACTTAAAACTAAACAATATTAATATTGTGTGACTCACGGCAGATCGCTAGGTATGTTATATCACTGCGTGTTTGTTATTTATTTGTCTGTATTAATTTCTTCAAGATAGTTTAACCAATCTTAAGTCTGCAATGTTGGAAATTGAATCTTAGAGGAATTTTTAAAATGTAGTAGATAGTATCGTTATTTTTATGGAATCGAAAAATTTGCTTGCCTTGTATGGCGTCTATCCTTTTCAACAACTGTTAATTTATTTTACTTTTATTTATTTATTTGGATCGCCAACAGAGGCTACACAATTACATGCATGCTAACATATACCCGGACAATACAAGTGTGCGCTTCCAATTATAGGCAACCACATCATTTACTTATTATCTAGTTATGTACAAAATGTTTGATAAGAAAGAAATAAAATTCAATTCAATTCATTCATTTATTGCATCAAACATGGTAGGTACATGAAGTTCTTATATAATATATTTAGTATCACACATTTGGCCAATATATAGCATGCAATATTACAAGATTCTGCACTTAATATATGAATTACTAGGTAACTACATACTTAACAATGTTAGATTTTCCAGTACCCAGTTAAACATATCTGTGCTTTAATGTATAAAATTTACAGGGACATTTTTGAAAGTACTCATCTATCGAATAAAAACACTCTTGTAACAACCACTTCCGCAACGCAACACAAAGCTTATTGAAGGGTAGTTGAGTAATTGACCTAGGCAAGGCATTGTAGATTAGGGGGGCCATGTAAACGCAGCTCCGCCGAAAAAGTTCTAGCTTTGGAACGGGCATTTCAAAATCTAAATGCGTAGGTTTCCTTTTATTTGTGTTATCTTTCCGTTCGAATAGTTCAAGATTGGACCTCACAAACCTGGCAACTTCGTAAATGTAAATGCATGGGACGGTCAATAGATTGTGCGACAATAATTAAAATGAATCAAAGAAATTAATAAATAAATTATTATTATAAAATAATTAATTAATCAATTTATAAGCAAAACAATAAGGGTACAAAATAATAATAAATTATAAAAAAATTAAACAACAGAACAAACATTGGATCCTTATGGTGTATAGGTTTCTCGGAGTCAATTCTCCCTTAGTAGAACCAATCTACAATTCCATACAACACCAACATTCCAACAATAATCGAGAACTGTCTAAAAGAAAATCACAACCAACCGTTTTACCGTCTGAATGCGGAACTCTAAAGACAGTTATAACACAATCGTCAACTGTTGTCGACGTAATCAGTGCAACGAATCAAATTGTGGGGAAAATTGTTGGGTGCCACTGTCGGCCGCCATTCCAGTGCACCTGACATTACTGGCTACTGAAATATGACGGAATTTAGTTTGCTAGGCAAGATGCCTATAATCCAAGGGGTTTGAACTATAGTTGGGTTGGGAGTACTAGTAGTGAGTGGGCTTAATATACATGTATATAATACTAGCTGACCGGCGCAACTTCGTTTGCGTCACATTTTCCCCGTTTTCGCAACGTTTTTCATTGCTGTTCCACTCCCATTGGTCGTAGCGTGATGATATATAGCCTATAGCCTTCCTCGATAAATGGGCTATCTAAGACTGAAAGAATTTTTCAAATCGGACCAGTAGTTTCGGAGCCTATGCAATGCAAACAAACAAACATACAAACAATCAAATCTTTCCTCTTTATAATATTAGTTTAGATATGTAGGTACACCCACATTTCTCCAGTTATGTTATAACCATAGGTCGGAATTAGGTAGAATTATTTTTGTATTTGCATCGAAATGTTAATATTAATACGGATCTTCATATGCGTGTGCGCATTAGAATCAACTTCGGACATCCGATATGGATGGTTTAAATTGTGTGAATGTAAATAACATTTTTATTAAATAAATCACGGGATTTTTCTGTTCTTTAAAATGAATCTTGGGATTTTAGGCATATCTACTTTATTCTTTCGCTGTATGAAATCAGTGTAAGTACATAAATAACTCTACCTAATTCCGACCTCTGCTTATAACCCTTTAATGTATTATAACCGGCCACTGTCCCCTAAACAAACACCAATTTACCATAGGTGTGACGGACAGCTCTCGTGCAGAGGATGCATGGAGGTGGAAGAAACACCACAGCACATGCTCATGGAGTGCAGAAGCGTGGCAGATCAACGGGCACGGACTTTTCAATCGCCGGCATCACTCCCGGAAGCCTGCAGCAGCCTGAAAAGGCTACTAGCTTTCTGGCAGGACTTGGGATGGTTGGAGTAACTAGAGGATTTTTCATACGTTAAAAAAGGCCCAATAAAGAGGCTAAGTGCGGAAACAGCCCCGCTAACCTAACTTAAACCTAACCTTATCCCTTTAATGGCATTAAATGAACCGTTTCTTTTCAATCTTAAACGTTACTCTGATTTACAATCATGACTGAATATTTTAGCTGCACCCTGAATTCCATAGTCGTAAAATATGGAATCAGTAATAACTGCAGTAAAACTATTGAAAAGGAACAATTCATCTAATATCGACCGCACCATCCTACGGCGAAAGGACTATAAGTGCCATTTAATAGAGAACAGTCTATTGCCCTCATCATCATCATCATCATCATTTCTGCCCAAAAGACGTCCACTGCTGGACATAGGCCATTTTGGGAGGTTTTGCCATAATCGCCACGCTTGGCAGGCGGGTTGGCGATCGCAGTACGGTTGTTACAAAAGCACAGAGAACGCTGCTGCCCATTTCTCTGGCAAGTCCCTCAGTCGCCTCTTACGACACCCACGGGAAGATATGGGATGGTGCTATTCTTTACGTCCGACACCATACAGAGCAATTGCCATTGCCATACAGAGCTATTGCCCTCAACTGGGTACAAATTTAGACTCCGGGCTCAGTCTCAGTGATAAAAACCGTATAACACTTTACCCGACGCGGGAATCGTACCACGTACCTCATGCTCAGTAGTAGCGCTTGTGACCACTAGACCGATACCGGGGTACGTGTAGACAGACTCGTAATCAGTGCAACGGATCAAATTGAGGAGAAAATAGTAAGGTGAAGCCGCTGTTATAGTGCACCTGACATTACTGCGTACTGAAATATGACGGAATTTCCTACGTGGGCACTGGGTTATTAAGGCTAGGCTAGGTTTTAGTGGTGATTTTGTGATTGATAGACTTCGTAAAACAAGAATTGTTTGCGTAATCCTATGCTAGTTTCCAGCTACTGTTTCAGTGTTTTTGTTGTTCTTTGCTATGCCCTTAAGAGGGTTTACGCCTTGCGGCATTTCATACAAACTTTCAAGTCCTTATTTTCCGAAATTACTGAACTGAGTGAAATTTCATACGCTTAATTAAGCAGGATACATGGATCTAAAATGTTACTGGTGCAAGTGTTTTCAATGTATTTCTAGCGCTAAGTTACTTCATACCTTATTCCTCGCCTTTTCGATTTTTTAAGGCCCTTTTTTCATCATCTTGTCTCAAAACTTGGCGTCACATGACTTAAAAATGTTGAGAGATGTACCAATGCCTTTATTAGTATTTAGTACGAAAACAGCTTCCTCCGTGCCTCGGAATTGGTCCCGGCTGTCATTTGTAGATCTTTGACAGTCGTTACGAGTAGTCAGAAGCCAAAAGTCTGACATCCAGTCTTACCAAGTGGTATCGTATTACCCAGATACTGGTTGGTGGAGGTCAGATAGACAGATTCTTCATGTAAAATACTGGTACTCAACTGCATCCGGTTAGACTGGAAGCCGACCCCAAGATAGTTTGGAAAAATGCTGGGCAGATAATGATGAGTACGAAAACAGTTACCTAATTAGTAGCCAACCATAATATTTCTACCTTACCCTTAACCAAGTAACAGCGTCATAGTTGCACAATCGATGATTCAGAGCCTCAATGGGTATATTATAAGAATTTAGCGGCGGATGTGAGGCAATGCCAATAAATATCAAGGATTCTATGTTTGTTCTGCGTTAGGGCGGCCACAAGCTGAGCTAAGAGATGTGAGTGGTCGGATCAGTCGAGATTTGATGAATAAAGTTAATTACCCTTTAATTCAAACACGGTTTAAGCTTTTTTTTATAACTAAACTACTTTTTATAACTAAACTTACGCAGTCAATTACTGGATCTCTTCCGTGATTATTATTTATAGCGTGGAACCTAACATACAGAGTGCAAAAATACCGAGCTGTCACCGTCAGTTCCATGGAGCAAAAATGCTTCATGGAACTGACGGTGCACCTCCCTGAAAAAAATTCTATCGGCGCCCATGTATTAATTTACTTAAATAAAATAGGTACGCCAACAGTACATTTGCATATGGCTAGTAAAGCAATATACGAAGATGAGGACTGATAAAGATGATTGGAAGAAGCGTACAGACTAAGTAAATTGGGTTAAGAATCAGAAGATAAATCAATTTTATTTTTAACATATTCGTGTGATAATTTCCTTCCAACTGCTTTTCACGTGACCAGAGGGCTTTTTTTTGGCCAAATTATCAGCATTGCCATCCAACATGGCAATGCGGCCAGCCTTCTGGGCACTATTCCTGTTGAAAGTGATGTCGACGAATTTTTTGACGAACGGTATTTTGATACTCGTACTTAGTTATTACTTTTCTTAAAAAAAACATGTGCACAAATTGTAATGCCTTATTGCCAGCCACTTTACCGTAAACTAAATATAAATTTTGCAATATTACAGATCCCAGATTTGAACCAAGTGAGTTTCAATACTAATTTGGATACCCAAGTTTGCAACCGTCCTAAGTTCAACTAAAATTATTCTCATCTCAAATAGTATCCTTTATTGTCTATATACAAGTGGATATCTATGACAAATTATGTTTAGTTCTGACGATCTGACATTATTAGTACTAAGACTTTTGCTCACGGAACTTAGACGTAATTGGTTCGTCTGTTTGTTTTAGATTTAGTTCTGATTATTGGTTTATTGGTATGAATGTGGATGGCTATTATTAATAACAGTCGCACGGGTCGATCTTTAAGGTAAAGCCGTGCTTGCCGAAGTTGGTCCGGTGATGGGTGACCAAAATTACATACCGAGTTTCTTCCATGCCTCGGAAAGCAGTTAAGCCGTTGGTTCCGGCTGTCATTTGTAGATCTTTGACAGTCGTTACCAGTAGTCAGAAGCCAAGTCTGACATCCAGTCTTAGCAAGGGTATCGTATTACCCAGTTGGGAGTGGAGGTCAGATAGGTAGTTGCTTCATGTCAAATACAGGTACTCAGCTGCATCTGGCTAGAGTGGAAGCCGACCCCAAGATAGTTTGGGAAAAGGCTAGGCAGATGATGATGTAGCTGGCTATAAGAGTAGAGGAAGACCAACGATACGATGGACTGTGCGAAGGATGATGTGGCTGGACAGGAGGTGTCGGATGAGATTACTCTGGTCTGCGTGGTTCTTTCATCAAAAGACCATCTCAGACACTTCCTGCATCGTCCTCGTCCTCCTGTCTGTGAGTTGGCCAAGATTAAGTGTGGACCTTATGAGACTATGAGCTCTGAGTTTGTTTCGGCTGTTTCTTCTCAGAGTAAGACCGGCCTCATACAGTTTAAAAAAAAAAGAAAAAAGAAAGAAAACATATTTATTTGGCACATGCCACAAATGCAAACAATAAAAAAAAAAAACTTAAAACTAAAACTGAAAAAGATAATATTGTGTGTCTCACGGCTGCGCCAAATAGGCCCAGTTCAGCAAACTGCCGAGCAGCTAGTGCCCGACGCTGGTTTTCAACTAAAACAAAACGACAAAAAAAAAACCTATTCGCAATAGACAAGTTTAAGGAAGAAGAAGTCTCTACCAAACCAAAAATATATACTATTTGGTGAGGAAAACGCCTGATATTTTAATAAAAATTGCTAAAATCTTTAATATTTTTAATATCACATTGTTTTAGCATCCGTATTCCGTGTTCCCAGACTTTTTATACCCAAATATTATCTAGAAAAGTAACCTCGGAAATCCCGCTAGGCATTCCACTAAGCATTATATTTAATTAACGATATTTATGACTTCCTTTATACGATGTAGTTATTTAAAGAGGCTTCAATTAGTGCATAATTTAAATATTTTATATCAACATTTATCAACTTTTTGATAAATGTTTAGGTAATTTGTTAAAAGCAATGACTTAGTCTACATACGTTCTGGCTTCATTGAAAAATAACTGTTTTTTTTCTAAATTGCAAAAGAGAAAAATACCGGCCAAGTGCGAGTCTTACTCGCACACAGGGTTCCATAGCCCCAAACAATATTTTGAACTGTCATTCATTAGTTAGTAGTATTAGTTAGTAAACTTCCACTCAACCGCAAAACTAAATTGGTTTTTCATAGTATGTTAATGCAAAACAAAGTTACTGCTGCAGTTTGATGAAAAAGTCCCATATCTCAAAAACTAAACATCACATCTTATTGAAACCAATTTTCGTTGATAGTTTTTTTTACGTTCTACAATCCTGAAAATTTTCAAAATTTTCCTCCTCTTACTTTAGAAGTTAGAGGGGGGGGACACACATTTTACCACTTTGGAAGTGGCTCTAGCGCAAACTATTCAGTTTAGAAAAATATGATATTAGAAACCTCAATATCATTTTTGAAGACCTCTTCATAGATACCCCACACGTATGGATATGATGAAAAAAAATATTTTGGTTTTCAGTTCTATGTATAGGGAACCCCAAAATTTATGGTTTTTTTTCTATTTTTGTGTGAAAATCTTAATGCGGTTCACAGAATACATCTACTTACCAAGTTTCAACAGTATAGTTCTTATAGGTTCGGAAAAAAGTGGCTGTGACATACGGACGGACAGACAGACAGACAGACAGACATGACGAATCTATAAGGGTTCCGTTTTTTGCCATTCGGCTACGGAACCCTAAAAACACCATACATTGGATTTGGGTCAATTTTATACCTTTAGCTTCAATGACCTCATGGCTAAATAATAACAGCCGTTCGGATCGATCTTTAGTTTAAGCCATACTTGCCTCGGTTGGTCCGTGGTTGGGTGAACCATTACATACCAGCTTCCTCCGTGCCTCGGAAAGCACGTGAAGTCATTCATCAGTCATTTGTAGATCCCTGACAATCAGTACAGGTAGACAGTGACCTGAAAGTCAGACAAACTAGTCTTACCAAGGTTTATCGTATTACCCAGTACTAACTGAGTTGTGGACGTCAGATAAGCAGTTGCTCCATGTAAAATACTGGTATTCAGAATTACTGCATCCAGTTAGACTGGAAGCCGTCTCCAGCATAGTCAAGGCTAGGCAGATGATGAGCTTTAATGAATTTCTTATTGGAACAATACAAAGGTATTATCGTGAATTTTCGTGTCTCTGCTTTAGCGATAGGGCATTTTTTTTGTGAAGAATGGGAAATCATCAAATTTATCTGAGCAGAGCGGAAGAGAGTACCAGACTTGTACTGACTAAAACCCATCCATGTTCCTTCTTAGCCCTTTGTGTTCCAGGGCCGCGGTATCTCTTTCGAACAGACCCGCAGCCCTGGCAGGCATCGGCTCTCTCGGACCCCTTCCGATTTGCTGACATCTCATTGAGGCGCGCGTGGAACACGAACGCGCCGTCGACACGGCCTGTCGTCATAAGACGGACGGACGGTGAGCTAGCCCATTACTCACCGTCTACAGGCCCGCTTTAGCGATAGGACTTGGGGGTACAGTCATTGCCTTATATCCGTCACTTAGCCATAAACTTATTAAACAAACAATCAAATTAGCTACAACAACTATTTAATTTAATTTCATAAGTGTAATAAAAGCCTCAGAGGCACCATTACCAACAAATGACCACGTAACTTCCTTTTCTATCTATCTTAATAGACACACGTGCATATGACACCCAGAATAACCTGACCTATCTTATTCCTACCATAGTTCTAAGATTTGTACACCATGGGGGTTCAAGATATACTGGTGGGTGTAGGGTAATGTGATTTACGCCTAGTATAACTTGACCTGTATCTTTCCCAACTTTGTTCTAAATTTTATTAGGCATGGGGGGTCAAGTAAAAGTGGTGATAGTATGGTAATGTAAACTTGTGTGGTGACCGTGGTTTGCCCGTTCCGGTGGTATACCATGATATATGAGACTCTTTTTGTACTGCGCTTGACCTACGAATAGGTAAGAATAAAAGATTTGTAATTGTGTCTGTATTGTGTTTTGGTGGCGACTTTTAAAAATAAATAATAAAATGAAATGTAATTCTTTTTTTAAATTTTTGTTTCTGTTAAGGCAATTCGTTTTATGTAGTTTAGACTAGAATACTTCTTAGTCCATATTTGAATCCATTTCTATATAATTAGCCTAATAATGTTCCCACTGCTGGGACACCGGCCTACTATGACTTTGTATTAGATTAGACAACTATTAAAAAAGTTATAAGTTTGAAGTTGCACCGATACTGCACTTTACGATTTGGTGATACGGTATTTATTGCTTAAACACACATTTGTTAACGATTTTGGAAACTCAATTGCATACACAATATAATAATATAAATGCATAATACAGTTTTTTTTCCTTTTTTATTTTGATTTTACTTTGATAAATATCCTAATCCTCTGGGATGATCCTCAGTCCTCGTTAGCTAAGGGTAGCTATCGCGCTTCCCCATCTGTCAGATTTAAAATCGGGGCATGATTATCTCTCTACCTAACGCTAAGTCACAAGGGGATAATAGATAATACATGTCGAGTACAGTCCATCCAATTATCTGGATTTTGCCTTTGCCAATATTGCCATACAACATGGCAGTCCCGCCAGTCTCTTTGGCAGGATTTTTTTTAATGCTGTATTTTAATTTAGATTATAGGATTGTTTTAATTTTTTCTAAGGTCAACATAATTCCATGAATGACTACGCTTATACTAAGCTTTCAGAGAATACATTAATTTACTTATGTAGTAATTGATTTAATAAACACAAACACTGCTATATAAAATGCCAGCTAATTTATCACAGTCAGTAATCAATTGAATGTCATTGTTGGCAACACTTGATCGACGAAAACCCTTACCACAAGAAGGCGCTGCCTATGTCACTGTCACTCTATAGTTAAACGCGTATTTATGGTAACATTGTTACCATAGATACGCGTTTCTACTTTGACTGTGGAGTGCACAGTTACATACAAAATAAACTCAACCAAACTACGTTTAATGTATTAAAACTGTTCCATTTGTTTAATTAAAAATGGTCGTTTGCAAACTTCCTTAATAGTAAGGCTAATAGGTACAACAAGTGCAAGAAAAGTTATTAATTCACATGCTTTAATTATTCAAAATTCCTGGGAATAACAGAATCAAATCATAGAATCATTACACTAACACATATATTTAATAAAATATTTGATATAACAATTGCACTAAAAAATACTAAAAACACTTTTAAATAATCCATTTTATTCCCTGAAAACTACACATCAAAAGGTTGTGAGACAATTATTTCAATTAAATGAGTATTCATACTTTTAATACTAGCAAATACCGGTAATCTATTATCAACTTTAGTACACGCACCATTAAGTTTAATTTCTCGTAAATGTCAGCGGTGGCGTGTCTTGTAATTGGCAAAACTAATAAAAATTTGTAACTGCCGCCGGTTCAGATATAGTTTTAAAAAAGGAATTATGAATTTATAATTTTGTAATGGATAAAAAAATATTGTTTGTAATTTTAGGCAATTTGGCAGCGTGTTACGACGTAGCACTTTTATTTAACGCATTAATATACAATTAACACACTTTTTAATTAATAAATGTGTAATGACGGTTAACTTTTAAAAATAAAAATTGAAGAGGTTTCCACATCGTACACACGGCCACACATAAAGTTATTCATTTCCAGTATAAAATGGCCTTGCTTCGTATAGATTTCCCGTACAACATGAGATCTGCATAACTTGGTTTTGCATAGCTCGATTAGTCGCTGTGCGTACCACAAATCAGTTATTTGTATGCTCCTTACAAGCTTTAAGCAGGATCTAGAAACTTGTATTAACTAATTTCTCATCTATGCTTTTCATACCAAAATCATAAATTAAAAAAAAAAATCTCTGGCTGTATGTCGATCTGTCTGTAACCTTACGGGAAACAGCTTGTTGTATACTAAATACCATGAAAGTGAAAACAAAATTCTTGTTAAACTTTTTTATAGGCCCAACATCATCAGAGTACATCAAAAACTCTCATTCAAATTCAAAATCAAGATTAAATTCTATAAATAAACAATTGAAAGTCCAAAATGATTTATCACTCAATATCACAATGTTCCAGGTTAGTTAATTCAATCCATACTTAATGACCATAAGGTTTAAAAAACTCATTTAAAGGGGATCGACTTTGGTGGGATATCATGGCGTTTTCTTGTGTAAGCCGATAAGGAACGCCCTTGATGGATGTTCCAGATATTTTTTGTAAACGATGAAATAATTTGAATTTATTGCAACCTTACTCAAAGCTCCTTGATATATGTAGTTCAAATATGTGAAGATATGCAGGCCAACAATCATTACAGACACAATCAAAAGAAGACCTAGGAAATTCCCTTGTGGGACACCATAACCTACTTAAGTAAAAACCAAAACCGATCATTATCATTAACATCACGCCTGTATTCGCTGAAGGGTTATGCAGAGGCATACCCAATAGTACACCTACATTTCGACAGTTACATAATTATTTTGAAGTCCCATGTAATAGGGGGCGAGCGTATTGCCATCAACCGGGCACGAATCAAGACTCCGTGTCTGCTACTGAGAAATATCTGACGGTAACACTTTGCCCGACCCTTTTTTTACGTTTCGGAAATCATCAAATGACACCTCCCGCTCTGGGCGGAGCGGAAGGGAGTATCAGACTTATACTGTCTAAAAGCCATCCATGTTCCTTCTTAGCCCTGTGTGTTCCAGAGCCACGGTATCTCTTCCGAACAGTCCCGCCCGACCCCGACTTTGCCCGACCCGGGAATCGAACCATGGACCTCATGCTCAGCAGTCGCGAATGCAACCACTGGACCAACGAGACAATAATGTTCTAAAGACAAAATTAAATGGAAAGGGCTAAACGCTTTATAAGGAAAGCTTCTTATGACAGATCATCATTTTAATATGCTAAACGCAACTCTCTTACCATAAAGTTTTACGAGATCTATAATTCAAAAGCTCTATAACTTGAAGTGCCGTTTCGTTTTATTGAAAAGAGATGACAATGATGGCTCTGACTTATGGAGTGTTTATAGATGTCAAGTTTTATGGGCAAAGGGATAAGGGTCACTATATTTTTTAACCAATTACTGTTCAGTCATAACTTTGAAGTTACAAGCTTTATTTTAAAGTGTGAGCAGTAATTTTTGACCTGGGTCTTGTAAAATACTATGGCTATAATACTATATATGGCTAAATACAGTTCTCATTAAATGCTTGTATGACGCCACCAAATTGTACAGCTGCTAAGTTACAAGTTTACATGATTCGTCTTTCGACTCATGGTCGAAGACAGTTTCTTTCTTTTGATTTACTTGTTTTATTTCTTCCTTACTCACTCAAGTCCCTCCTCCTCCTCCCTCCTCTCCTCGCTCCACCTCCTCTTTAACATCTCTCAGGTAGGTATGATTATCGTCATCATCATTACCTCGCCCTTAACCCAATCTATTTGGAGTCGCAGTGTCTTCTTGTTCCATACTTCTCTTTTAGTTGTCATCTTAATAGTCACTAACATTCTAGCCTCACCGTCTCCAAACAGTTCATGCATTATTTGTGTGAGATACGAAGTATCCAGTTTTACTGGATGCAGCTGAATACCAGAATTCCACATGGAGCGACTACCTATCTGATCTCCATAACCCAATTAGTACTGGATAATAAGGTAACCCTTGGTAAAACTGGTTGTCAGAGTATCTGGCCACTACTGACCACTTGTAACGACTGTCAAAGATCTGTATGACAGTAATGACAGCCGGGACCAACGGCTTAACGTGCTTTCCGAGGCACGGCGAAATATCGTTATGTAATGATGGTCGACCATCCACAGACTGACCTTGGCAAGTGCGGCTTAGTCTGAAGATCGACCCGTGCGGTTGTTATGGACGTAGGAATAATATTTTTTATTAAAAGGTGACTAAGATACCAATCAGTCAAGCCTTCACCGACCTACAAAAAAACCTTTATCTTTTTCATAAACTTTTACGTTAAATATAACCTTTGTTAGTTTTATTCCCGCCAAAGTAACCCGAGGGACAATCGAGGGACAATTATCTTGATGAACATCAGGCATCGAGGTAAAGTCAGTCGCTGTGTGAATTGGCTCCGTGAGTCCGAAGTGAAAGGTGTTGATAGTATCGCTAAAAATAATAAATTGTTTTCAGTACTACCTTTCTTTGGAGCTCATGACTTTAAATGAATAGTTATTGATGGAATATGAGGTGTAATTGAGAATAATGACTACTGATTTAATTTTAGAAATTCAATCAAGTGAAGACAGTATTGTGGAAAGCGTCGTTTCGACCATCTAGGTATTGTCTATAATAATTATTGTTTGTTTTAGCAAATTACAGAACCGTTAACGGAAAGTCTTTTGCAAAAGGCTATTTAAGATTGTTTTGCCTGATGGATGATTTTATTTTATGATTGCAGAAAGTATTTTATAGTACAAGATGACGTTCTATTATTGTTTTTAGTGCAGAAATTGTTAGAAAAAGTTAACTATTATCATATAATCTAATAAGATCAGGAGAACGCCTGCATTCCACAATCAATTTACCTAGATCTTTTATTAAACTTTTTCCCCTATCTACCATAGATCTTACTAATTAAACTGGTATACTCTCTTACGACTCCTAACCTGGTATAAAGGCATTAATAAAGGAAGATGATTAACTTCAGAAATTACTAATAATGGTTAGGTAGGAGTGCACCGTCTCCAAATGCAATTAAACACAGTTACATCATATATGCATGGCTTGCTTAGTGCTTGTGTGTGTATGTTTGTCTGTGTGTGTGTGAGGTCTGCTACTTGTACTGCATAATTTAGTTCATTATAGTAATTATATTAATTAGTAATTATGTTTTAATATTATTCATGTTTTGACCTACGAACTTATACTGCAGCGGAAGATTGCGTTGTCTTCTATACATGGTGTTTTCATTTATTGGCTAAACCAAAAATCCTGACAAATTCTTAAAGCAAATAAAACTTATAAACCCAAGCACTTTCAAAATCATCATTAAATTCCCTGAATATTCTTTCAATAGCGGTACCAATTTTCAATTTTAAATTCCTAATTCCAAAAGTGCCTATCTGCATTATACCCGCCTTCACCACAAGTCTTTACTGACACTCCACTTCCTTAAAAGGGTAACATATTTCCTAGTGTGTGCACACCCACGTCTTCATACAGCATGGGTCGATGTGTGCGTGTGTATGTGTGTGTGGCACACGACGGGCGTGGTGTACTGGTAGCGTGACGTGTGCACTGTTCCGGAGCATGAGCGCATGCGCCAACCTCTGCAGGAGAAATGGACTCGCCTTACATGGCAACTGTCAAATTATAGCGTTTGAATTGGTTAAACAGAAACGATGAAGATTCATATCGAGATCTGTGTTTTTTTGAAAGCTACAGGAACCGATGGACGCTACTGCGCTGACGCTACTTAAGAGCGTTTACACCTTACGGCATTTCATACAAACTTTCAAGTCCTTATTTTCCAAAATTTTAATTAAACTTCATACGCATAAGCAGGTTACATAGGTCTGAAAAGTTACTAAATGTAACGCTATCACGCTGTCGGGGATCATGGAGGTATTTAAAGTAAAGGTACATAAGAAAACTTGTTTTTATCAAAGTGTGGAATAGTCGGAAGTTTGACTTCAATATCTCCGTAACTCGAGGTTCAAAGGTATAGTTTAGAAATAAATGATATTTTGATGAGGTAAAATACTGGTGCTCAGCTGCATCCGGTTAGACTGGAAACCGACCCCAAGATAGTTTAGAAAATGCTAGGAAGATGATGATGAGTTTTTATAGACTGCTTTTAGTAGGCCTTAACCTGTACCTACCAAGGTTTAATAAACTTAACCTTAACTTAGGTTGTCAAGCGATATGATTACTGCCAAAATAAGTTATGTTCTAAGCGTGTTTTATTTTAGGGTACTTATTTAATTTAAATTCGAAGGGTGGTTCCGCTAGCCAGTGGTTGCCACGTGCAGGTGATGAGAACTAGCTACCGTGACGGACATACGCCGCGTGTGGTTGACTAAATGCTTTCTTGGGAACATTGAGTTTTAACAACCACAAGTACGTGTAGATAGCCATAGAATTTGAAACCCTTATCGTGGTAATAAGACTCTATATAGACGACTAGCTGTCCCGCGCAACTTCGTCTGCGTCGCAATTTCCCCGTTTTCGCAACATTTTTCATTTCTGCTCCGCTCCTATTCATTGTAGCGTGATGATATATAACCTATAGCCTTCCTCGATAAATGGGCTATCTAACACTGAAAGAATTTTTCAAATCGGATCAGTAGTTTCTGAGATTAGCGCGTTCAAGCAAACAAACTCTTCAGCTTTATTATTGGAACGAAGTTCCTTATCGCACGTTGCGAAAGGAGGCTAGACGGAAAAATTAAGACCAAAAGTTGTAACGACACTTTTTTTTTTCCTTTCGAATAGTTAGTGAAGGAATTGTAATAACATTAAATTTTTTTTAAAGTTATATTTAGCTTAAATTAAATAAAATTTTCGAAGGAAAAAAATGTAAGTGTGAGTGTGAGTGTTTGAAAGGAACTTCGTTCCATCCAGGTGTCCCTTGACACCTCTCAAGTTTTTTAGTAGTTATCTAAACTAATATTATAAAGAGGAAAGATTTGTTTGTTTGTTTGTTGGCATTGAATAGGCTCCGAAACTACTGGTCCGATTTGAAAAATTCTTTCAGTGTTAAATAGCCCATTTATCGAGGAAGGCTAGAGGCTATATATCATCACGCTACAACCAATAGGAGTGGAGCAGCAATGAAAAATGTTGTGAAAACGGGGAAAATGTGACGCAAACGAAGTGGCGCCGGACAGCTAGTATAATAAAATAAAAAGTATAATACTAAAGCAGTCGCTTCATGTAAAATACTAGTACTCATCTGCATCCGGTTAGACTGGAAGCCGACCCCAAGATAGTTTGGGAAAAGGCTAGGCAGATGATGATGATGTTTTAAGTCCCTTGTAAAAGTGGGCGAGCCTATTGCCTCTAACCGGACACAAATTCAGTCTCCATGGCTGCTATGGAGAAAAAAAAATCATTGCAAGAATCATTGCAACAGTAAAGACTAATAACTAGGTACATTCACCTAATATACTATTCAAATAAAAACACCTATTACACACACATTACAAAGAAACCATGAAAGGTAAAAAAAAACGGCAATTGCAACTTAATAACTTTGCAAGCAGTATTAATGTTACCAAATTGCTAAGTGCTGACCTCTCGGTCAAGAACACTCATTGTCTAAGTAGCTTTAACTTAGGATTGTAATACTGACAATGAATTTGAATATGTATGGATATTATTAGTTCGTCAGAATGTCTAGAGCAGGGATGGAGAACCAATGGCACGCGTGCCATTAGTGCCAATATTTTGAGCACGTCACTAATATCAATCACAAAGTTCATTATGCACTACAAAAAATATGTGAAGTAGATAATTATGTGACGAGCGAGAAACCGTTGGACAGATGACTCTAGTTCAGCATGCATTCTGCTAAAAGTTACATCTTACAACCCTAACATAAGTTATTTGTCCTCTATTATGCAACTACAGAAGTCACACTAATTTTATTTTTATTTAAATTACACGCAAGTGAAATAATTAAACAAAAATAGGGACATTTTTTCAATGAAGTTCATATTATTTTTTTCCAAAAAATTAAAGAGACAAAATAATTGATGGCACATCTATGATCTGATTAAACTTTTCTTTATAAAAATGTCACGTCGATACGTAAAGGTTCACCATCCCTGGTCTATAGTTTTTGACAGGTGGCTTTGCATACGCTGGTGTCGAACACACTGATATTATTCAGCTGTTTCTTGGGAAATTGTGTACTGGGAGATTGCCTCGTTGGTTAGTGGTTGCAAGCGCGAAGTCATTTAAAGATAAAGATTTATTTATTTCTCACCACAATACTTAATTACATTATTGAATTTTGTGAACAATACATGGGTTTTATAATACTGTGGGAGACTGGTGCCTAAGCTAGACAAAAAGCCTGTATTTCTGGACACCAGGTCTCCACCCCTTCGGAAGCACATTTAAAAATTATAATGCACTCGTACACAGATGCGGTAAGCAATATTGAGCAAACTAAGACACAATATTGCTTACCGCATCTGTGTACGAGTGCACACACACATCACACATACACATCACACACACACATCACAGACATCACACACACACACACACACACACACATTCACATTTATTTATTTATCTTACACACAGGATATCCCCAATACAAAAGTTTTTTTGCAAACACACACCAAATAAATTGAAAAATAATAAAACTTAAATATCTATCTTAATATAAAATCAAACATAACACAGAATATTTATATTTAAATATAACTAACATAATTCAACAAAACTTTTGCGAATTCACTCAGATTGCATGAAAATATGTCAAGTCTCTCATTCACTTCGTTTAGCACACATATTGTGCGGGTGAGGGTCGTTTAGCACACACATATTGTGCGGGTGAGGGACGTTTAGCACAAATATTGTGCGGGTGAGGGTCGTTTAGCACACATATTGTGCGGGTGAGGCGCGTCATGAGGTCTTGGGTTCGATTTCAAAGTCATGCAATGCGTTTTCCGGGTTTCCTTCGGGATTATTACAGTAGCCGCCACGGCGTCTGGAATTCTGGATATGTGTCCGTTTGATGGCAATAGGCAAGCCTCCTATTATATGGGACTTAAACATTACCGGCGAAATGTGGAGATATTAGCTACGTCTCTGTCGGAGCTTCGGGGCTTAAAATCGTTATGTTATAAGAGTGTAAAGACAGTGAAGCTGTAGTCTAAATATTTGCATAGTTATTTAATTTTTGCTCATAGAGAGGTGTTCTAAGGTTCAGGAGTCTAGACGTAGAAAGCTGAATACGATTTATTTCTCATATGCAATAAGACTGCAATTGCGTTGTCCACTTTAATGTTATAAATGCGAAAGTAGACATCACTATTTTGTAAATCGTTTGTTTTCTCAACTCTAATTTATTGATGAAAGGTGACAGAGATGTAGCAATCTACAGCTCATTAGATACCCCAGATTTAGAAAATATACAACTATTCAGGTCCAGTTGAAAACCAGCGTCTGGCAGTCAAAAGTCAAAGTCAAAAAGTCAAAATGTTTATTGCGAACTAAGTGTACAATGTTGGTGTTGGTTTATGTTGGTAGGTACTTAAGACTTAGCAGCCTTTTACAAGCATTGCAATTGGGTATCATACGCCTGCCTTTATCGTGCTAAAATATCATGCATTAAATATTATTATTACTTAATTATTTCCTTTTTTAATAGCATAAATTACTTGAGAAATTTTTATTTACGTCAAAATAAAATGTCAATAGTTATGAATTCAATACAATTATTCAGCATTAATGTCATCATTTCAGGTAATACAAATTAAAATTATGAATGTAGGAATAAGATAGACTAATTTTATTTTGTTTTTATAGGACAGATCATCATTTTTGTACATGAGAGTAAATCGTTATTTTAAGCTAGACTCTAAATATTCTTTTACTGAGTAGAAACATTTTTGGATTAGGAATTGTTTTAGCCTTTTTTGGAATATTGTTACAGATTTTTCAGTTTTAAACGTGTTGGGCAACTTATTATATATTTTTATTGCCATATAGTATGGGCTGTCACTTAACATTTTAATTCTTGACGATGGAGCGCATAACCTCTTTTTATGGCGAGTGTTGACGTTGTGCGTATCTTCTACTTTAATGAATTTGTCCATATTTTTAAAAGTGAACAAGCAAATGTCAAGTATATATACAGACGGCAGAGTTAGAATCTGATATTGAATAAAGAATGGTTTGCAGCTCTCCGTATTGTCTATTTGGGCTAGAATTCTTATACACTTCTTTTGTATTATGAATAGTTCATCTACATTTACACTATTACCCCATAGCATGATGCCATATCGCAGCCATGAGTATGCGTATGCGTAGTAAGCAGCCATAGCTGTTTGTGTGTTAGTGCTTTGTTTAATTTGAAAAAGAGCGTAAGTGAACCTCGAGAGTTTCGTTTTTATATGTTCTATGTGTGACTTCCAATTAATGTGTGTGTCAATATTTATGCCAAGTAGGCTAAATGTACTAACTTCTTCTATTTGTACGTTTCTAAATGTTGTTTTTAAATTGAGGGGTGTTTTTTTATATGATCTAAATTGTATTATTTTAGTTTTATTGCTATTAATTTCTAAGTTGTGGATCTGGAGCCAAGTATTTATAGTTTGGAGGGTATCTTGTATTTGTAGACTAGGGTTATGTATATTTTTACACTTCATTAATATTGAAATATCGTCTGCAAATAATACTGGTAAAGCGTTTTCTTTTTCTAGTGTTTTGGGAAGTCTGCAGTCTGCGGAACTATTTGGCGCAGTCGTGGGACACACAACAATTGTCTATTTTTGTTTAAATTTTAAGTTTTTGGTTAAATGTAGTATGCACTTGTGGCATATTAGGCAATATAAACCTATTTCCTTTCGTTTTATAACCATGATCGAAAACAATAAAATTACGACGCCGGTCTCAAGTTTGTTGTTTGTGTTTGTTTGTTTGTTTTAATAAACGAACTGTCAACATAATGCTATCTTAAACAAACCACACTTCCAAACCAATTTTATAAATGCGAAATTAACTCTGTTGGTTTGTTTGTTACCTTTTCACGACTAAACGGTTGACCGGATCGTAATGAAATTTGGCGATGAGATAGATTATATCCTGGGGAAGAACATGGGTACCTTTATCTCTCACACATACACATTAAACTGCTCTGTATGGTGTCGGACGTAAAGAATAGCACCATCCCATATCTTCCCGTGGGTGTAGTAAGAGGCGACTGAGGGACTTGCCAGAGAATGGGCAGCAGCATTCTCTGTGCTTTTGTAACAACCGTACTGCGATCGCCAACCCGCCTGCCAAGCGTGGCGATTATGGCAAAACCCCCCAAAATGTCAATGTCGCGACACTTGGGGGAGGCCTATGTCCAGCAGTGGACGTCTTTTGGGCTGAAATGATGATGATAATGATACACATTAAATATTAAATTGTCCACGTGAACGAAGTCGCGGGTAAGATTTGTAATAAAGCTAAAATATGAAATATTTTCGAAAAACAACCATTCCAAACCAACCAGACAAACACTTATAATTCAAATTCCTAATCTTCACGGAAAATAAGTTTTAACAATATCCTTTAGAACGTAACAAAGTTAAAGCCTCAGAGTCTCATATCTGTTATCTTTAATGCCTTGATGGATGGTCTCATATAAATGAATTTATGAAATAATGGGCCCAAAGGGATGTTAAATGAATATTCATTGGTTTAATTGATGTTCGTTAGGGAACGATTAGCGATGAGCTAAGGTGATAGCCAACGGTTCCCACTGCAGGAGCTGTTGGTAGTCATTTAAAATGTGGTAAGGGATAATAATAATCGGTGAGATTTTTAGCAGATATTTTGATCGTTGATGATGAAGCTAAGGCATAGATAGAGGAAGAGGGTAACCAAAGAAGAGATGAAACCATCATCTGCCTAGCCTTTTCTTACTGGTCATGAAGGAAACCTTCCTTTGTCACTAAAGAGAAAAACCATGGGCATGTGCATTCTTCCCATTTTGATCTAAGGATCCCAAACTTGGTCTTTGACAAATATTCAAAAGTTCAAACTCAAAATCTGCCAACGTGCAATGCATTCTAGGCGTCAAACTAACCGACCATGTACGCCACACCACACTGCGCTCCAAAACACAAATAACTGACGTTGCTCAAAAAGCCGCTAAACTCAAGTGGGACTGGGCTGGCCATATCTGCCGTATGCCCGACGAACTGTGGGCCAAAATAACACACAGTATGGAGCCCTGACACAGCCAGAAGACGACGCGGTAGACCTCGCAGGAGATGGCAGGCTGGACAGAACCAACGAGCAGTGGTCCAAATAGATTTTTTTTTTTAAATCGTTGTCCCACACTAGGAATTTCTCCTGTATCGTGGGTGCGTTTACAAACATTTAAACTGCCATACACAAACAGCCAGAAGCCAGACCCGGAACAACTCGAATTTCTATCTGTAGGCCATACAAATATTTGCTCCGTGCGGGGATCGAACCCGCGACAAGCAGCGCAGCAATCGATCGCTCAACCACTGCGCCAACCGTGTCGACATTGGCCCTGGATCGAAGGACGAATCGACGAATTAATTTAGAATTACAAATATGGAGTTTTCAGATAAATTGTACAACTTGACATTAAATAACTTCGACATTTTAATTACTTTGACATAGATTATTTTGACATTTTAATAATTTCTCATTTAGGTCTGACATAATTGGAGCATTAAATAATATGTAATTGGTCAATTAATTCAAATGTAATACCATAATTATGCATGATTAATTTTATAATCCTCAGCTAGATTTGCCAACCATATTTGTACGCCTCCTGGCATTACAAAGCGTTCTGTTATCTATCAAACATAAAATCTGTACTAAGTATTTTTTACGTATATTAATAAATAAATTATGATTTGATTTGATTTGAAGGATTTCGAAGTCATGGGGCTTTTGCCCAGCGAGCTCGTGGCTAAATAATTACAGCCACCCAGGTCGATCTTTAAGGCTAAGCCGTGCTTGCCGAGGTTGGTCTGTGGATGGGTGACCATAATTACATATCGAGTTTCCTCCGGGCCTCGGAAAGCACGTTAAGCCGTTGGACCCGGCTGTCATTTGTAGATCTTTGACAGTCGTTACGAGTAGTCAGAAGCTAAAAGTCTGACATCCATTCATACCAAGGGGTATCGTATTAACCAGTTACTGGGTTGTGGAGGTCAGATAGGCCCGTCACTTCATGTAAAATACTGGTACTCAGCTGCATCCGGTTAGACTGGAAGCCGACCCCAAGATAGTTTGGGAAAAGGCTAGGCAGATGAAGATGATGGGGCTTTTGCCCAACAGTGGGATGATATAGGATAACAGTAACAGTAAATGTATCCTCTTACTCTCTCATCTTGCCGACTGCAGTAACTTATAATCATATCCTAGTAAACAACAAGTCTGCGAACATAATACGGCAAAGCTTAATGCGTCGATAAAGATACTCAGAAATTGCAAAAAAATCAGACATCATGTTCACTCATATAACATATCCAAACACAGCCAAAACGAATCTAATCAAAAAGACGAAAGACGTTAACACAGACTTGTTACATTAAAACATGAATCCAAATAAAAGTGAAGATGCTCGTCCTAAATATCTGATGTAAGTGTTACATAAAGACAAGTGAAGGCTAACTTGAAAGTGTTGCCAGCCTCGGCTAGCTTGAAAGTGTTGCCAGCTTCGGATGGGTTAATTTATAACCTTATTAATATGCTAATGACGTTTGTTTGTAGTTTAGAAAGCAAATCAACTGGGTTACTTTTGTGCATGTTTGAGAATCAATTTGTTTGGTAGTTGAAGATGATTTATAAATAAATGTCGGCTGCTGAGCATGAAGTTGAGTACATGGGTGGGGTCGGGCAAAGTGTTATTGGGTTTTTTCATCAGGAATTTCTCAGTAGCCACGCAGTCTGGATTTGTGCTCTATTACATGGGGTTAGCAGCGGTGGCCCAGTGGTGGCAGCCCCGACTTACGAGCAGTAAGCTCTCTCTCTCTTGCTAGGTTCGAACCTACGTCTTACTGCTTGTAAGTCGGGGCTGCCACCACCTGGGCCACTGCTGCTCTCAATTTTCACACATCAAACTTCAATAAACGACAATTTTCTCGCAAAATAATAATAATAAGCCTCTTATCCTGAACTGTTTCTTTGACTTTGTGGTTAGCTCTTATCTTTAAGTTATAAAATATCTCTGAGTTCAGTGTGCCTCTTGGCAAAGGCCTCCTCTAACAATTTCCATTGTACTCTGTCTCTTGCAACCCTTCTCCATTTTGAGCCTGCTGTTAGTTTTAGTTCGTCTTCCCATCTCTTGCTTTGTCTTCCTCTGTTCCTTTTTCCATCTCTAGGGTACCAGTCAGTTATGATGTTGCTCCACTTTTCTTGTTTATCACGTATCATGTGCCCAGTCCATCTCCACTTCAAACTATCTATTCTAGTGAGTATGTCTGTGACTTTTGTCTTACTTCTTATGACAGTGTTTCGTATCTTATCTTGTTTCTTAATACCTATCATACTTCGTTCCATAGCTCTTTGGCAGTGTTCCAGCATGTTTCTGTGATGTTTTGTGAGATCCCAAGTTTCACACCCATATGTAATACATGGGAGAATGCAGGTATTGAAGACCTTCCTTTTGATACCAGTACTCAGATCTGTGGATTTTCTCGCAAAAACGATAACTTAAATCGAGTTGCTCCACATTTTTGTTCGCAATGAAAACATACCGTTCTATTGCACACAGATATGCAATTAAAAATACATTGGACTATTTATTGCATATCATATGCAACAGTTACATTACACAGATCGCCGTTGCGTAAGAAAAATCTAGAAATTATGATATTTTTGTACACTCACAAGCACCAATATGTAACAACTTTTAAAATAAGATTATCTCCTATTGTTCTGATAAACATTTAATGGTGTTGCGAACATAGTATTTCAGAACTCATATTTTTATGAAATAGAATCCTATCTCAAAGACAAATTCGTTATTTCTCGCAAAAATTGCTTTGAAATTTAGGAAAGTGTATACATATTGGTGCTCGTGACTGTAGTTGCGTGTTTTTTTTACGCAAAATGCTGCGTGTTTCTGTGATATAAAGAATTAACGGACTCTTTAGTAATTAGAGCGCGAAAAATGTGTAATTTTTGTTGTGTGCTCCGAAATATGGTCGTAAGCCTCAAAAAAGGTGGTTGCACCTTAACAGTGTGTCTATGGCGGAGGTGGCAGACACTTGATAACGAGTTGAGATTCTTTTATGTTTTGGCGACGAGTCTCACGAAAATCAGTAAATAATATTTTATTTATACGATGGGGTTAAAAACTTTATTTATTTATGTACACACTAGCTTATGCCAAATGCTTAGAAGTCTGACATCCAGTCTTATCAAGGGGTATCGTATTACCCAGTTACTGGGTTGTGGAGGTCAGATATTCAGTCGCTTCATGTAAAATACTGGTACTTAGCTGCATCTGGTTTGACTGGAAGCCGACACCAAGTTAGTTTGGGAAAAGGCTAGGCAGATGATGACTAGCTTATGTCCATGGCTTCGTTCGGTAATTGTCCCATGGGATCTTACTACTTGGATAAAATCTCTCTATCCTATGTGCTATTCCAGACCATTATCTATCCCAGTGCCAAATATCATCCCGATCCATTCAGTAGTTTTTGCGTGAAAGAGTAACAAACATGAATATAAGTTTTTAAACTGACATGGTCACTAACACTATCAACAACACTTGTAACGGGAACTCATAACAAATAATAAACATGGTAAATAACCCCTTTACAAGTGTTGTTGATAACATGAATATATCCTCAGAAATTTTCGCATTTATTATACATATTAGTAAGATAGTAGGACTAAACACCAATACAGGAAATAACATAGTTACAGACAAAAGCGTACAAAGGTATTGCTTATTTCATTAAGAAATCTCTTCCTTTGAATTTAATTAACAATTCGATTTATTTTTTTATTTGCAATTTGATTTAATTTATTTGTTAATTTCTTTTAATTGTGCTTTTCATCGCGTATGTTAATTTATTGCAGTTATAATAATCTAAACTAATATAATAATCTAAACTAATCTAAACTAATATTATAAAGAGGAAAGATTTGATTGTTTGTATGTATGTTTGTTTGTTTGCATTGAATAGGGTCCGAAACTACTGGTCCGATTTGAAAAATTCTTTCAGTGTTAGATAGCCCATTTATCGAGGAAGGCTATAGGTTATATATCATCACGCTACGACCAATAGGAGTGGAGCAGCAATGAAAAATGTTTCGAAAACGGAGAAAATGTGACGCAAACGAAGTTGCGCCGGAAAGCTAGTATGTCATAAGATAAATGTCCGACGGAGGGTCGCCTGGTGAACTGTAATACAGGTTTTAACTAAAACAGACACAAGTTTCTATATAGTGATAATTTGACTCTGTACTGTTTACGATGATGAGAGAAATAAATTAAATTAATTAATTTATTATTATTTATCTTCCAGCAGACCTGCGGTAGGAGAGATCTAAACTTTAGACTTAACCAGCATTTAATAAACGAGATAGATGTTTTATCTAGCTTAAGCGCGTTTATAAAAACATTATCGAAATGTCTTTTAAAAATGAAGATAATTGGAAATTTCTGTTTCTATAGATAATTGGAAATTTCTGTTTCTATAGATGTTTTTTAATTTATGTTTAAAAATCGGTCTAATTTAGCTGTAGTAACTTTTTAGAGCTATGTATACTGCTTGCGTAGGAAGTTTCATTAAAATCTTTTCAGTCATTTCGGAAAATAACGACTTGAAAGTTTGTATGAAATGCCGTAGGGTGGGTATAAACGCTCTTAATTCAATAAAATATAAATAGTAACCCCTTTTATTTCTGTCTTTTGATTATATTCAATCAGAATTGCAATAGTAGTCTTAATATACAACCTCCTATATGGTGTCGGATGTAAAGAATAGCACCATCCCATATCTTCCTGTGGGTATCGTAAGAGGCGACTAAGGGACTTAGCAGAGAATGGGCAGCAGCGTTCTCTGTGCTTTTGTAACAACCCTGCGATCAAACAACACCTTGCAGAAGGAGTCTGGAACACAGCCATACTGATAGGTTACTCAAACATGGTTATGATGGGTGGTTTTTTGGGGTTCCGTTCCCAAAGGGTCAAACGGGACCCTATTACTGAGACTTCGCTGTCCGTCCGTCCGTTCGTCCGTCCGTCCGTCCGTCCGTCCGTCCGTCCGTCCGTCCGTCCGTCCGTCCGTCTGTCACAAGGCTGTATCTCATGAACCGTGACAGTTAGCTAGTTGAAATTTTCACAGATTATGTATTTCTGTTGCTGCTATAACAACAAATACTAAAAACAGAATAAAATGAACATATAAAGGGGGCTCCCATACATAAAAGTAAAAAATAGTAAAAAATGGTACGGAACCCTTCGTGCGCGAGTCCGACTCGCACTTGGCCGGTTTTTTTTACAAAGCAATCATTTTTACAAAGCAAGCAGTTTTAATCAAAACTTAAATACAGTCCCATAAATTGTTACGACGGTAAGCAGTATACGAACTTGAGACTTCCCTCCAAAAAACATATTCATACTCGATCAAACACCACTTCCCCAAACGGACAGACGCCAATAAAATATAATAAAACCCAACGATACGTTACTTCCGCCCCCTTTCCCCCTTCAAGAAAGAAAGAACTTGAGATCAAAGACAAGACTGTTGCGGTCAGCCCTAACACCATACTGTGATAACCCAAGCAGAACTTGACCTATGACCGCGGTAGTGAAAAAGAAACTAAGTTGCTCAAAAAATAGAGTTAAGTTTGCAGTGATAGCAACAAGAGGGTCGGGAAAAGGGGAATCGAAGTGTTTTTTTAAGAGCGTTTATTCAAACAAACTTTCAAGTCCTTATATTTCGAAATGACTGAACCGATTTTAATGAAACTTCATATATTATCTTCATATCATAATTTTCGAAAAATATTGTTACTGCTAAATTAGACTGATTATAATTAATTATCTATGGAAAAAGAAATTTCTAGTTATCTTTTTTTTTAAAGACTTTTCGAATCGTTTTTTAGTAACCTTTTAGACCCATGTATCCTGCTTATGCGTAATAGTTTCATTAAAATCGGTTCAGTCATTTCGGATAATAAGGACTTGAAAGTTTGTATGAAATGCCGTAAGGTGTAAACGCTCTTAAGTTTGAATTATGCGAAGTAGTGTTGCTTTTGTTTTTTTGGTGCTAGTAGCTGGCTTGATCGGATGGATGGTTAAAGGGACAGTGGAGACCACGAATGGATACCCTATGGAAGCTCAAAGGATTGAAGAATATAACATCATGGAACACATATCATGACATCACGCTAGGATTACCCTAAGGGTAAAGCAGAGGATTATTTTGTAATATCAACTCAAAGAAATAATCCAATTCAATTCAGTTTTGAACTTATTTCGAATTTCTTTACACCAGATACGGGATCCGGTGTAGGTTAGGTTAGCCGGGCTGTTTCCACAATTAGCCTCATTATTGGGCCATTGTACGTCTAAAATTCCTTTTGCTACTCCAACCATTCCCAGGTCCTCCCAGAAAGCTAGCAGCCTTTACAGGCTGCTGCAAGCTTCCGGGAGCGATGCCGGCGATTGAAGAGTCCGTGCCCGTTGATCTGCCACGCTTCTGCACTCCATGAGCACGTGTGGTGTTTCATCTGCCTCCATGCAACCTCTGCACGAGGGCTGTCTGCCACACCTATGTTAAATAGGTGTTTGTTTAGGGAACAGTAGCCGGTTATTATACCTCCGGAATCCAGTGTAAATAATTATTATAATTTCAATAAGAGATCTCTAAGTAACCAGTAGGTAACCAAATCACCTTCTTCACGATAGTGTTCAATTACTTGTGGTCTCAGCACCTCAACAAACAAAGGTACAAACAGACAGACAAATAAACAAACATTTCCAACAATATCCCACTTACCGAGATCCTCAAACCATTTGCTATATGAAATAAAAAGCACAATTAACACGTTCATTACAAACTAAACTTTAACTTAAAAGAATTGAGTTGAAAATCGAATGGTGCATGGAAAGGTAAGTATAATAAGGGGCTAGACCAACCCTACCGTTACGGTGCGCGAGCGCAAGCAGTAATGAGCAAGCAAACAGTTGAATTCAGGGTTGCCACGAATATGGTCGTGACCTTCGTCCGCTTGAAATTATTATAAAAATATTACATAATTATTTGGATTTTGCTATAACAATTTCAAGGGTTTTAGTATTTTGGCCAAAGTTGGCCTATATAACATCAGCTACCTGAAAGTAAAAGTCTCGTTCGTCGTCTCGTCTATAAAATTGGTTCAGCCGTTTCGGAGATTAGCTCAAACAGGCAGACAAAAATTTAATTTTTAATTAAGCTTTTTAGATAGCCTGTTTTCCGTGGATGCTTTCTTAGTAGCAGCCGTGGCTGGATTTGTGCCCGTTTGGTGGTAAGAGGCTATTATATGGGACTTATACTTAACTTGGGAAATGTGGGTGTACTATTCGATACACCTCTGCTTATCCCTTCGGAGATTACAAGCGTGATGTTATGTTATGTTACCTATATATATTTTTTAGGGTTCTGTACCCAAAGGGTCAAACGAGACCCGATTACTGAGATTCGCTGTTCGTCCGCCCGTCCGTCCGTCTGTCACCTGGCTATATCTCATGAACCGTGTTAGTTAGTCAGTTGAAATTTCTACAGATTTTCTATTTCTGTTGCTGCTATAACAACAAATACTAAAAACAGAATAAAATAAATATTTAATGGGAGCCCCCATACAAAAAAGTGACTATTTTTGCTCGTTTTTAGAAATAATGATACGTAACCCTTCGTGCGCAAGTCCGACTCGCACTTGGCCGGTTTTTTACTTTGGCCTTTCTCGTTAAAGTTGCATTGAAGTTCGACAACTGTTTGTTTCACGTTTTAATACCCATAGACGAAACCGTATGTCCGTAAATAGTCAAGGTCTTCCGAACGGCTGCGATCCGCATCCGTTTGTAAACCAGGATGCTCACCAGGACTTCTTCCAAAAGGTCAGCTGCTTAGCTGTAACGTTTAACGAGCTGTTTGAAAAGGTGCTTGCAATGGCAAGCAGACAGTAATGATATTATTGGTACATTCACTGTAGTGAGAAGTTTATTGTTTATCGATCAATTAGATGGTGTTGTATTTGGATCCTGTACAATTTTTTGATGAATGATGCTTCTCCTTAGCAGTACTTATTATTATTGGTCTTAGAAACTCGATAACTATACAAATAAATAAAACTAGTAGTAACTTAGGCTTTTTATTTTAGAAGAAGAAATGGTTTTCTGTGCAAAAAAAAAACCTTTAAATTGTTAACGAAATCAAATTCAAATATTTTCGTAACAAATTTTACGCGAAGGAAGGTAGGCAAATAAGATTTTAAAAAATCCATTGTTCCACTAATTCATTGAGTCTAGATTAAACCTGACTGCATGGTTGGCGTAGTGGTTGAGCGATTGATTGCTGCGGTCCGTGTCGCGGGTTCGATCCACGCACGGACCAAATATTTGTATGGCCTACAGATAGTTGTTCCGGGTCTGGCTGTTTGTGTATGTCAGTTTAAATGTTTGTAAACGCACCCACGATACAGGAGAAATTCCTAGAGTGAGGCAACGTTTCTAAAAAAACAAAAAAAGTCATGGCCTGCGGACGTTTTTTCCAGACGTCGCCTGCGGCGGCTGGGACGTGAGGCTCTCTCCCTCTCACGTTCCGCCACCTCCTTCATGTCGTCTAGCATCTGCTTCACAGAACTGCTTCGCAGAAGGAGGCGACCGCTTCCCATTCCTTCTCGCTCCGGACCAACGATTGAACCAGGCCGGACGCAAGAAAATATGCTCTGTAAATGGTGGTGGTGATTAGGTACTTAAATATGTAAAATAGATATATGTACTACAAAAAATTTAAGAATACAATTTTTTTTTGTAAAATAAGCCACGAAATAATAAATATCAGGAAGTGAAAAGCTGCCTCAAAATACTTCAGAACTTTAAACATCTCTACAAGCTCTCTCAGTCTTCGTCGTGGCAGCCCTATAACTTGACTGGACGATCTGCTTGAAGTCGATTCCGAGTTAATTTAATTTTCTAAGTGTGAATTAGTAAAGAATATTGTTAAAAGAATTCCTTGGCTAACATCTGGGAATGTTGGTCGAGATGAAACCTTTTGTTTTTTCTCTTGTCTGTTTCTAATGAGTTTTTGGAAGAAAGAGTTAGTAACGTAAGTGTAGTTTATCTTTGAGATACTGAGAGTTTTTTCGCGGTACATGCTTCGATTTGCTACGTTTGGAGTGATGAGGGGTATCATGCTACCCGGTAAGACTGGAAGCCGACACCAACATAATTGGAAAAAGCTACGCTGATGATGATGTAGTACATGAGCCTTATACAATAGTATTTACCTACCGAGTATTGCTGCTAAGTAAAAGATGAGAAGCTTAGTTCAGTGCAATGATAGCGAAGATGGTCCTAGTGTCGAATGTGTTAAAGAAGAGAAAAACAGAAATCATAACAAACTTTTAATCCGTATGTGTTAAAGAGTCAGCCACTGGTGTTTCTTGCCGGTCGTTCTCCATAGGAAACGACCAACCCGAACCGAGCACCTTTTCCCGACGTGTTATAAGAGCCGATGTAGGTATATTATGTGAAATAAAATATTTTGATTTTGACACTAGAGCATTTGTTGCGGCTGTTTGGTGTCGCTGTGGTATAGACGTACATTTCCCTTACCGGCTGCTGAACCTTGCTTCTTCGAAGTCTTCTGCAGCAGAATACAAAGCTACCTTCACACGCTTCCACCGACCTCCACAGCTTAATTACCGAGGACCACCTCTATTCTAAGGACCCGCCGGTCTCAAGCGTGACTGCTACATGATTATTTATGTAGTTAGCACTTAGCATTCGCCACCATTGCGATGCGGCGACAGTTCAGGCCAAACCTGCTTGGTGGCGCCTCGTGTCGCCTTGCCTGTTGGCTGTTCTATTAGTCATGGGTAGAATATATTAGCTTAGAGGAAGTTTGTGGAGAAGTCTCACTACAAACAATATTGACTGTAAGATGGTGATGCGAGTTATATGCCAAGGACCGCTTAAATCAAATAAATGGCTTACTGGGATCTCTTCTTCTTCTACAACCTTTGGCCACTCAATTCTGAGTGTAGGTCTCTTCCAAATCACTCCACTTTTGGTGCCGTATGTACCGCTCAAATCAAATAAATGGCTAACTAGGATCTCTTCTTCTTCTACAACCTTTGGCCACTCAATGCTGAGTGTAGGTCCCTTCCAAATCTCTCCACATTTGGCGGTTTTATGTCATGGCTGTCCAGTTTCTTCCGGCCAATTCAACGAGGTCTGTCCACCAAGTCGGTTGTCTTCCCTCATTCCACTGTCCCATCCGTGGTGACCAGGCCTGCACTTCCTTCCTCCATCTTCCATCCAGTCTACGGCATAATTATGCCCCACCCACTTCCACTTTATTTTTGCTAACGCTTTACTGATAAGTTGGTAGGTTGCTAAGTTGGTCCAAAGCACAGGCAGCTAGCCACAGACTCATGAAAGACTATTTCAAGTGTTACGATTGACTGTTTTTATCAATCACAAAGTGTTTAGAAACGAGTACTGGTGACAAGACATGGCCCTTTTGAGACCAATCTTTTGCGAGGGTCAGAATCTCACTTTAGTAGCATATTTTTGATTTCACTTGGGCTTAACAATCGATTTGTGATAGTGCCCCAGGTTCTTTTTTCAGTGAAAACTTTCTTCCAGTGTCGTTTTCATATCCAGAAGT
Source organism: Cerastis rubricosa (assembly GCA_949152445.1). Taxonomy (NCBI): domain Eukaryota; kingdom Metazoa; phylum Arthropoda; class Insecta; order Lepidoptera; family Noctuidae; genus Cerastis; species Cerastis rubricosa. The sequence goes on from OX424547.1 coordinate 13,133,828, forward strand.
ATCACTTAAGTATGAATACCTATTCTTTCGTATTATCACTGTACCCACAGTTCCCTCGCGTCTTTTGCTTGAGATGGTAATACATTTAAATCGTAAACGTATTTGTATTTGCAGAATACATTGATGTTCATTCCGTGTTCGGATTCGTAAGTGTCGCCAAGCTTTTCACTTTAATTGTTTTAGGGTTCGTGACTAAATAACAACCGTGATTGAAGTAATAGAGGTTAAGCCGTGCTTGCCGAGGTTGGTCCGTGGATGGGTGACCATCTTTATTTTATATATCGAGTTTCCTCCGTGCCTCAGAAAGCACGTTAAGCTGTTGGTCCCGGCTGTCATTTGTAGATCTTGACAGTCGTTACGAGTAGTCAGATGCCGAAAGTCTGACATCCAGTCTTACCAAGGGGTATCGTATTATCCAGTTACTGGGTTGTTGAGCTCCGATAGGCAGTCGCTTCATGTAAAATACTGGTAGGTACTCATCTGCATCGGGTTGACTGGAAGCCAACTGTAACAAAGTTGGGAAAAAAGGCTAAACAGATGATGATGTTTTAATGAAAATGTTTATCAATACTATGGTTTTATTACGTGATTTGAATGTTTATTTTATTACGTGATTTGAATGCTTATTTTCCTTGGATTTAAATGATGTGTCATAAATGGCTCTGCATGGTGTCGGACGTAAAGAATAGCACCATCCCATATCTTCCCGTGGGTGTCGTAAGAGGCGACTAAGGGACTTGCCAGAGAATGGGCAGCAGCGTTCTCTGTGCTTTTGTAACAACCGTAATGCGCTCGCCAACCCGCCTGCCAAGCGTGGCGATTATGGCAAAACCCCCCAAAATGTCAATGTGACTTGGGGGAGGCCTATGTCCAGCAGTGGACGTCTTTTGGGCTGAAATGATGAATGATGATGTCATAAATGGATGGTATGTATATTCTGGATAAAATGACGATTTTTACTAACATACTAGGTTATGCGATAACCAACTGATTTATTTAACAGTTAGAATCGATTGTAATATAACAGAACATTACGCCTGTAATCTCCGAGTGATGGAGTACAAGTCCGATTCTGCATGGAGTATTTATTGCAGCCACCTTTGGGATGGCTCAGTTAAATACCAGCTTGCCTCGCTTGACTCAGTGGAACGCAGAGATTGACGACGCAAAATTGGGGGATCTCAAGCTTCATAGCTTGGCTCTTCATGGCTTGCCTTAAGGTACAAGGCCTGCTGTACTTCGGTGAGTGTGCCCAAGAACTCCATGACCTCATCCTACCGGACCCCTTCTACCATAGGACATCTAGACGCACTGAAAATTACCAGCCCTGAGCCCTACCTTGTTGCTATTCCACAAATTCGCACTAATCGTTTTCAGACGTCTTTCATAATGCGCACAGCAAAGTAGTGGAACTCTCTGCGTGCGTCTGTGTTTCCGAACGCTTACAACCCTAATCTCTTCAAAGTTAGAGTGAACAGGCTTCTTCTGGGTAAGCTCGTACCATCGTCGACTTTATCTCTGCCATCTCTGACCTAGACTTTTTTTTCATTTGAGATGGATTTGCCCTTGAGTCAAGGGCAAATCCATCTCAAATGAAAAAAAAGTAGAGGTGTACACATTTCGCCAGTTATTTTTCAGTCCCATGTAATAGAGTCTATTGCCATCAACCGGGAACAAATCCAGACTGCTACTAAGAAATTCCTGATGGAAAAACCCATAAACACATTGACCGGCCCGGGCATCGAACTCGGGGCCTCATACTCAACAGTCGCACTTGTGGCACCTTGTGGCCACTAGATCAACGAGGCAATCAGAATCGATTGTGTATGTCCACAAAATATTAGAAAATTTTCTGAAAAGTAGCTTGGATTTTTCCGCTGACATTAAGAGCGCCTCACAGCATTTCTTACAAACTGTCAAGTCCTTATTTTCCGAAATGACTGAACAGATTTTAATGAAAGTTCATACGTATACTCGTAAGCAGAATACATAGGTAGGTATAAACATTTTCGAAATGTCTTTAAAAAATACCGGCCAAGTGCGAGTCGGACTCGCGCACGAAGGGTTCCGTACCATTATTTATAAAAACGGGAAAAAAACACTTTTTTGTATGGGAGCCCCCCTTAAAGTTTTTTTTTTCAGTTTTTAATATTTGTTGTTATAGCGTCAACAGAAATACATAATCTGTAGAAATTTCAACTGGCTAACTATCACGGTTCATGAGATACAGCCTGGTGACAGACGGACGGACGGACGGACAGCGAAGCCTCAGTAATAGGGTCCCGTTTGACCCTTTGGGTACGGAACCCTAAAAAAAGATAATTGGAAATTTCCGTTTCTATTTATAATTTAAAATCGGTCTAATGTAGCTGTAAATGCTCTTATGCTCACTACCTGTTACACAAAATGCAGCTGTAATATACCACAGCACGTAAGAAATAATGCTTTTGTTTTACCCTCATTTTTATTATAAACTAGCACAAAATGCCAAGCATCTGCAAGGAAACACCATACAACAAGACAGTTACATAACCCCCACCGTATGCAATATTATTACCAATTTAGGTAAATAATTACCCCGCTGCGATAACTATATGCAATAAAACAAATGCTGCCCAGTTCCGGGCACAGAAAAAATAAAAAACATAGTTTAAAGTAATGGAAATATCAAGCGATGTCGGTTCTAATTATTGTATTATTCGGTGGCAGGTGTTTGTCTCGCTGGTTCGTGATCAAGGGGTAATTTATACCCCCATTAGTAATTTTACGGGCTCGACGTTTGACAGGGTTAGGTCCGTTTTTTGGGGTTAGTTGGTCACGATGACTGTTACAGTTTTTGAATAAGTTTCGACTAAATAATGCTATCATGATGAATTGTAGTTTTTTGGTGTTACAGTAAAAGTGTCTAATGGTTTTGGTATTCAGTTTTTAGAGTATTTTAAGAAATTACCATAAATTAATTAGTTGGAATAATATAACTTTATTTAAATGTGAGTTTCTTAATTAATATTATTTCTACTTCTCCTCTGTAATTAACGTATTTCTACAACAATCTTTGCTGGGTGACAGATCGGAATAATCCAATTTGGATCTACATATTTGCTGTTTGTTGCATTTAGAAAAATATTGGTTGGCACAATCCTGAATGTATGCGAATAATATTGTTTAAGTATCTTTAGGAACACTAGCAGAAGCTGTAATTTATGCGTATTTTATTTCATGCAATTATCTATTTTGTCCGACTTTTACGACATCAACATTGTCTTTGACTTTTTGTGTACCTGTGGAGAACGTTGTTGGTAGCAAGTTTCTGTAATTCCTTCAATTCATTTTTATTGGTTTTATCGAATGTGTAATTGATGGTTCTTCCACATATATCGGTAGCAAATCAAGCCCAACATGCTTAAAAGAAACGGTTACTTACACATTTTGTAGTTGTTAAAAGTACTTATGTTTGGCTTTTCCAGCATCATCATCTTTCTAACTTACCTGCAACGACAGTCAAAGATCTACAAAAGAACTTCATCGTTATTGCTAACAGAAAATCTCTTTACTTACGCTCTTTTTCTATACTACAGTCGTCAAAAACCAGCTTTATTTTACCAAGCACAACTTCAAAAGCGACCTTCCATTTACCATTTTAAATAAATACAAAACACCATAATTTTTTCACAAAGGCTTCCATTAAACATGTTTTTTCGCACCACAAACATTGCATCCATAAATCCCTTGAAGTTAGGACCTTGACCGACCGATGCGATCGGTGATGCATCGCTTTGAATAAAGGATTCTTACTTCCTGTGGCCGCCACGCGTCGCCAACTAAACGCGTGAAATATTCAAATTTACTCCATGCCCCCTTTTGTTATGCGAGAGGTCCAAGTAAGGAGCGATTGGAGGTTCAATAATGATCCTTGTGCCTAGACAATTATGTTTTTCCTAGGGATAATTATAATAATAGTGGTAATTTGCAGGGTTCGAAGTGATTATCATTTTGATAATTATACCTTGATAATTGTCTTGATAATATCAAAAATCATAAAACAATAATTAATAACACAATCTTCCCGACGTTATCCCATGTTGCTTGGTGTCGATGCACCACATTCGACGAAACTCCTGGTCTACCTGTCATCCAGTTTTTTTACTGACCCATCTATTCAAGTCTACATTTGCCAATAAGCGGCCTGCAAAACTTAACAAACCTAGTTTCAAGAAAAATAAATCGTGGCAAAACACAAATTCAATAAAATACAAAGCACTTCTAAAAACTCGCTCCTAAACCTTGCACCACACCCTCGTGCCTCATTAAGCGCAGTCTACACGACTAGTTTTTATACGATCAATGTTGCGTAAATAATGAGATCATTCCTTATAGCTATATATTTCTTACGATCCTCTAAATAGGCTTCAAAAAAACTATTTCCGGTGCTAACCGTTAGTTTTATTGCCGGACATGACGTAAGGAAATAAAGAAATAATAATTAGTATGAATTTGTCGGTGATTCTTGATATTTATAAACGGTCATGTAAAGCTTTATGTACACCTTTCGAATCATTCAATTTATCGTCACGATATCGTGACGGTTTGTGAATTGTTGGTTGCTTCGTGTGTGCAAATCGTTTACGATGTTCAGACTATTTTTATGCAATTACTGTTATACAATTTCTGGTGTTAAAGATACCTTATTGGGTTGCACGTTTTTTCTTTATGTGTGAATGCAGCTTTAAAAAGGAAATGTAGAACAATGATAGCACTTTTCTGTGAAATAAATTTGTAACAAAACGCAATCAGGCCGATACATTAATGAATTCCTACATTGCATACATCACTTTACCTGTCCGAAATAGTTCCTAGAATTTGATTCTATCAAATCAGACCGCATCATAAACTATAGAACGGCTTTTCAGACGTTCGAATAAAACCGTTCTCATAAATAACGTCTCGAATAATCGGTCCGACATTAGCGGAGTGTGTGCAGACCCTAAACACAAACTAATGACTACCAATGTACTGTTATATACATAAATTATGTAATAAAATTAAATTGCTAAAGTAGATAAATTAATTGAGTTTCGACGTCTCTTCACTGCTTTGCTTTTAATTATTTCGTCTCGAATTAAAGTCTTATTTATAAGAAGATTTTTGTTTGAAATGGTTTTAGTGCAAGATTTTTTTGGTGAACATTTTTGTAGTTTTTTTTTTTTGGTATTTAGAGAGGCGTGGTCTTTCAATCCGAATTTTGTTAATTTAAAAATTAAAAGGTATCGTGTTAACCAGGTTGTGGAGGTCAGATAGGCAGTCGGTTTATCCAAGAAAATACTGGCATCGCATCCGGTAAGACGAAACCGATCTGTGGTGTCAAACGTACCGACGTTTGGCAGTTTTTCGTCTGCTTATAGTAGTTTTCTATTGGACAAAGACCTCTCAAATGAAACGTCATTAAATTCGAGCTTGGGTTCAGCTGTGTTCCTAGCCATCCTGTGAAGATAACCACAGCACTTAGCCCGAGGATGTTAAAATATTTTTCTAAAGCAGCGGTGGCCCAGTGGCGACCGCCCTGACTTACGAGCAGTAAGCCGTACTTCGAACCCAGGCAGGCGCATTACTTTGTGTAATTTATTTCATCACCGCTGCTCTCAAATTTCTTTATTTCTCAACCTACATCGGATGTCATATGTTTTAACTTTTAGAATATTATCTTGTAACCCTAGAGCGTTATTGAAGATATTAATATTTAATCAATTTCGTACATTTGTCTTTCTGTAAACATCTGAGGTCCATATTCCCACAGTATGTACTTTACAATATTTAATAAACTTTATAATGTTTAATAAACTTTTTACTAACAAGTATTTTAAGCCCGAATTGCCACATGTTACACCTTAAAGTAATTAACTTTTAAAGTAAACCCCAGTTTATAAAATTAATCTGGATTATTTTAATTAGCAAGGCAGTTAAAGTAGTATGCTTAAATAAGTGTGCTGTACTGCTCTTTGGAATGTGAAGTTATTTTTCAATTATACTTAAAATATGTAGTTTTAACACGTTACTTAAATGATTAAATTACTCTTGTGGTAATTGAAAGAATAAATAGGACGACATTAAGGACCCAGAAGCCAAGAAATGTAACCTTTTTATTCATAGCCTACGCAATGTCCCACAGCTGGGCGCCCCTTTCTCCTTCCAAATTTCTCTGTTTTTTGCAATTTCTGGCCACGTTTGCCCTTTGAACATGATCAGATCCTCACACTACCTTCGCTGCGGTCGACTTCGACGGCGATGTCCACCCTCAGGTGTCCAGTGTGTGCCGAACGATCTTTGCCCATCTCTCCGAGTGCATCCTTGCGACGTGGCCTGCCCACTGCCAGTTCAGCTTGACTCTTTAAACTCCAACATCAGCTACCTTTAGGTGGATAACTTGTTATCTTTAAGTAGATATATAAAACAGATGTCATTTGTTTAGCGAATCGACATGGGGAATGAGATGGGACTAACCGAAATTAACACAACAAAATCTTTTTCATTAAAGAGGAGCTCGGGGCTAAATAAGCTGCACGGGTCGATCTTCAAGGTTAAGCCGCGCTTGACAAGGTAGGTCTGTGGATGAGTCACCACCATTACATACCTAGGTAGGTCGATTGATCCCGCGAGTCCGGCCTGTGCGGAGTCAATTGCCTAAAGAGCCTTTCCTCCGTGCCTCGGAAAGCACGTTAAGCCGTTGGTCCCGGCTGTCATTTGTAGATTTGGCAGTCGTTACAGGTAGTCAGTGGCCCAAAAGTCTGACAACCTGTTTTATCAAAGGGAATCGCATCACCCAGTACCAATTGGGTTGTGGAGGTCAGTTAGGCAGTCGCTACATGCAAAATACTGGTATTCACCTGCATTCAGTTAGAGTGGAAGCCGACCACAATAAAGTTGGCAAAAGGCTAGGCAGATGATGATAAAGCGGAACGTTGTTTGGCAACAAAAATAGGGATGGTGTGGTGGCAGCACTTTCTCTCAAGATGCTGGTGGAGTTAAACAGCAGGACAGGAGGTGGGTGGTGTGAAATGGTGGTAAATCAGGACTGGGAGCGGACTAGGAGTTCAACCAGCCTCAACATAGTCAATGACCCACTTCGGACGGGATGTGGGTCATCGACTGAGATGAGGCTCCGCAGTCACTTCTCCGCAAAAACACATCAACAAATTTCCTCGACCAATTTTACACTACCCAATTCTTATTTTATAAACGTTGCAAATTAATTTATGAATAAATCATAACCAATCAGAATGCATTTTACATAAGATTTTAACGTGATATTATTTTGTTATTGATACTTTTCCCACGGTTGAATGACTGCGACGGCATCGAACTGACGATCTCTTAGATAACATTGCGAAACTGGGGATGCAACCGAAATGTAAGAGCAGAGGTAGAACAGAAGGTCTACTATTTTTATAACACCGCATTTTTTTTAAATGCCTCGCTCTAGTAATTTCTCCTGTATCGTGGGTGCGTTTACAAACATTTAAACTCACATACATAAACAGCCAGACCCGGAACAACTATCTGTAAGCCATACTAATATGTATTCCGTGCGGGGATGAAACCCCGACACGCAGCGCAGCAGTCGATTGCTCAACCACTGCACCAGCCGTCGCCATTGGATATCATGTGAGTTACACTTTCAGAAACTACTTATACATCTAATGTACTTACGAGTACGGGGAAAATATTTCTTGGAGAATAAAGAACCTTGGAGGTCAATTGGAGCACCTACGTGGCCTCCACGTAGGTCATCATTTACATGTAAGTAAGAGACCTTGACACAAGCTATGAGTCCTCGGTCTGACGCACCATCTTTCCACCCTCGTTAAAAAAATTATGTAAGTAGAATTTATGCGTGTGACTTTTCTTTCTAGGTGGCTAAATATATATTGTTCAGAGAATATTTAAAGCAAGAAAGAAAGAAAGAAAAAATTTTTTTTTCAGCTAATCCCCGACGCTAGTTTTCAACTGAACCCGGTATTTGAGGTAAGTACCTAAGTGTGGCAATAAGTGGAAATAGCAACCGGAAGATAATTGACATAATTTTTCCATGGATTTAACCAAAAGATAATAAAAAAGTCAGTTAATTTTTCCACTATTATAATTGATGTTTTTTTATGTAAAAGCCAGCACGCTAACCTTCCACTGCGTGTGATAAAAGCTATATTTGCGATGTTTGATCACTTTCGACCGGCTTTCTGTATTTTCCTACTTCGCGACGCAACCTCGTTGCATTATTTATCGATCAACTCATTTTATACAGTTTTGTATATTTTTATATTATTAGTTGCAAATTCACACGAATTGTTAATAATGTATCCGTTTCCGTAAGATAATGTTCTATCTTCTTGTTGATTAAAATCTTTTATCATTTGATTATGCTTTGTTGAAACAGATGTTTTGATTATATGCAGTTATTATTTAATTGTTATTGGATCAGATAAACGAGAGTTACAGATGCCATATTGATAAGATATTGTTTGAGATGTTTGTTATAAAGTAGATGCTGTTGTTTTTTTTTATTTCAGCAGCATTTTGTTTTTATTCGATACTGGCTGGTTGTGAGAAGAGCTTGTGGCACGAGCCGAGCAGCTGTTATCATTAAATTATTATAATCATTTTATGTTTTCAATTAATTGTTACTAACACTAGTTTGTAAGGTCGGTATTGTTAACAAATATGTATGTAATCTTCTATGGATGAATCTCAATTAAATGATTTATTATTATTTACCCACGAGCTCCTCTAAATACTGCAACTAAAGGGTAAAAAACTATGTTTTTAAACCGACTTCCCAAAAACACATGAAGTCTAAAATAAGTTTGCTTTCGGAAGTCGGTGTCGTAAAAGTAAATGAAACGACCAAAATCACCGACTTCCAAAACTAAAATGTTCCTTTGGTAGTCACTTTTTTTTGTTTTTTTCAAAAATGTTTTTTTTTTTGCAAAAGAACCTCTATGGAACATGAGAGGCGTATCCCCGTACATTAATAACATATTAGTATATAATCGAAGCAGCAGTATAAGCAAACGTTGCATAAAATTGGCCGCGAGCCATTCAAATAGTAAAGTACATGATTGATAACGCGGTAGACTCCGAACGTCGCGTGCTCCGGAGGATGGTCGCATAAGCATAGTGTGGATGAGACGGATATTTTAATTTATTCCTTTTTGTGTGAGATGGATGTGTGGAGTGACTAAAATGGATAAAGTTCCTACTCGACCAAGCTAAGTTTGCAGCTCGCAATTTTTTTGTGTATATTTGAATGTGCAGTCGCGGACTTTAAATGATAAGCCACTTGCCACTGTTCGTATTTTACCCGTGTAATGCAAATTGGGTTTAGTCGGTTATATTCGTACATAGTACAGAGTGACTACCCAAAGTCAACCAATTGCAGGTCTAGCAACCATTACCTAGCGACAACTTGTTTTAACATAGCCATGGTAACGCTTAGCGTACGGAGAAATTATGATTGGTAATTTAAACATCGGAAAAACTCGATCCCACGATTTTACCCGAACGCATGGCGTCCAAGACGACGTTCATGACAATTAATCGATTCACCCAAATTCGAAATAATCGTCTGAGACATCGACACTTCAACTGTCTGAAAACCTATACAAGGTTTTCAGAAATGAAGAGTATTTAATGAGCTCTAATTCAAAGGAGGTCAGTAAGAAATAGGTTGGATAAACGTATGTAACATTTTATAGTTTTTTTTTTATTGAGAACTTATTAGTCATTCTTCAACCTCTTTGAATAAGACTATTTCCGATTAATAATACATGACATCTTGTTTACGAGCATGCGGTTTGAGTTCGTGTTAATCGTGTAACCTCGTGAATGTATAAAACTGGATAATTGGAAAGTTTGAAAGTGGCTCATCATTTAAAGTCCGTGACTGTACCTTTGTATAACATAATGTTAAAAACAATAAATGCAAAGTATCTAACAAACATTTGTTTCCTTTTTATAGTCATAGCGAATCCTTTTTTGCTTTCGTACCTAAGCGTCAGTGTGACATAATCGACGTGAGGTGCAAACTTAGCTTGGTCGAGTTGTAGAAAAGAGTATTTAACAGGAAGTTTGAAAGTGGCGCCTGTTACAGAAAAGATGAGAGGGAGTCGTCTGTCTCGGTATGGGCCATGTGATGATGAGGGATGGAACACATGTGACTAAAAGAGTGATGAATATAAATGTGAATGTGATGGATGGAAAGGGAGAGGAAGACCAAAGAAAAGATGAATGAGTTGTGTGAAAATGATATGAAGGAAAAAGGAATAAATGATAGCATGACGAATGAGAGAGGAGAATGGAGGAAAGAGACGTGTTGCGCCGACCCCAAATATAATGAGATAAGGGCAGAAAGATGATGATGCTAACAAATAAACTTGTCTTTGATCACAACTCGCCTGATGTGAAGCGATGATGCAGCCTGGGGTGGAGCACGCTTGCCTAGAAGATACCGATTCACTTGAATTTTGAAGAGATCCAAATCATATGATCAGGGAACAGAGAAGCAGGCAGTAAATTCCACAGACTGGCGGTTTGCAAAATAAATGTGTGTTGTACGTGTGTGAAGTTGAAAAGTTAACAGGCCACAGGGGCCTATCATCTTCTGATAAAAGTAAGCATAAAAAAAATTGGTGGTCTGTAAAGTCGGTTTACGGACGATAGTTTAACGTGACAAAGTCATAACAAAACATTGATGAAATGTTTGCTTAATTTTATGAATAGCAAGCCGAAAGCTCAAGCCGATCGTGCTTTTCGCTCACTCGTTTAGCGCTCTCGCTCCAATTGTAACGTTACAATGAGCGGAAAACATGTGACAATGAGTCATCGAGTTTTCGTGCGTGCAGCCGGCGCGCGGCGTTCATTGATTTATTAGACGTTGTCACGTCAAAAATGTTTCTTTGGGAAAATTGTTTGTTATCATGAGTATTATCTCGTGTTTAAGTATCGGTCACTAATTACCAGTCACCCTCTATAGAAATATCAGGTACATCTCTTATCCTTTCGGGGATAAGAGGCATGGTTTTACGTTATTTTGTTTTAACTTTCCCAGCTTTTGCAAATCCCAATCGTTATTAATTGAAAAGCGACTTAAACAGCCAATAAATAGATCTCAAAACACCGTTTCCCTCGTCGTCATATCCACACTAATCCACGAGCTAGCCCGCAAGGCGGACCGGTCGCACATCGGTGCCCATCCAATTATCATATCTACTTTCTCTCGGGTTGCACTGGGTGGCAGGCAAGTGACTTGCCTCATCCATGTTTAGGCTAGCACTGGTATTAGCCAGTTTATGTAACGTTTCATTAGTTGGTAATTGAAAATTAGCTGTGTTTTAAAATTATTTGAGACTAGCGTTTGCCCGGACTTTGCTCGCGTTATGGTCGAATGTTATTCCACGAGACGTCATGTATAAAAAAATATCGCAGTGACGGGTAGAGTGCTTTTCAGCTTCGTTAAGGATCTTTTTAACCCCCGACCAAAAAGAGGGGTGTTATAAGTTTGCCTGTCTGTGCCATCGTAGCTCCTAAACGGATGAACCGATTTTGATAAAATTGGTTTCGTTTGAAAGGTGTTTTAATCGAGAGTGTTTTTAGCTATGTTTCGAGGGTGTCTGCACCCCCTCCGTCCCCCCTAAAAGCTGTTTTTTTTTTTAATTTATTGTTTTCCTTCTAAAGCGAGAAGAGGCGCAACACCGAGAAAAGGCGGAGGCCTATGCCCAGAAGTGGACGGTCAAGGCTATGATAAAATAATATAAGTTTAAAAAGCTTGAAATACAAATAAAATTAAAAAAAAAACCTCGAATATCACGCTTGTCCACTAAGGGTAAGGCAGATCTGCTCTTTATAGTACAACCACGTTTCGACAGCTATGTTTAAGTCCCATGTAATAGGTGGCGAGCCGATTAGTTTTTATGATTAGACTCCGTCCCATTTGCAACAGGTCTAGTGATCAAATAAGTGATGAATAATTGTGAAGCTATCAAGGATAAATTTCGTTATTAGTTAAGTAGTTTTGTTTTAAATTACAGGAAAACCTTTGTTTGAGCCATTCTAACAGCTAACTGTTAGAATAGCAATCAAAGGTTTGCCACGGCTTTTTAGGCTAGCCCAGCACTTCCTACCCTTATAAGTAACCTTGAGCTGAAAAGTAATTAGGTTATCAAAAATCTATTAAATGCTACCACTTTTTTTTACTCGTATCTTGATTACTTAGGCCTTTTTACGTAGCAAGCGGTATTGCCAGGCTATATAATTAAAAAAATACACCTATTATTTTATGTTTATTATTTAATTATTTTATGGAAATATTCCGACTCCAAAGACCGTAAACTACTATGAAAGTGAAAGTTTGTGTGGTTCGATGTTTGTTACTCTTTCACGCAAAAAATATTGATCAGATTTGTATGAAATTTGGCACGCATATAGTTTATAAAATGGATTAATACTTAAGTTACTCATTATCTCGCTACTACCACCCCGTGGGTATAGGTTAGTAACACTATTTCACCTCATGTAATACGCCTACTATTAATAGACTATCACTACAACGTCACAAAGTATAATTAGTTATATTAATCCATTTTAAAAGTCCACACCTACCATCCTATCAGACTTAATAAAGAAAATAAAAATTAATTACTGGCTCGTTTATTTACGAGACAATTTTATTTATTACAAGTCTAACTTAAAGCGTATTGATTAAGTTTTAAATGTCAATTTGGATATTAAAATCAATATAGGTAGGTTGGGTGTATTTTCCTCATGGTGTATTTAATTATTGGCTTGAAGGTTTAAATACTCTCGTGCTTGACAGCTGTTAAGTATAACATATTCATCGTCATCATCAGAATATAATGTTCCCACTGCTGGGACGCAAGCCTCCTCTCTATAAGCCCTCTTAAGTGGGCTGTAATCCACCACGCGGGCCCAGTGCAGGTTGGGTAGATGTCACATGTTTTCGATTTTTAGTTCTAGGACTTGCCGGTTTCCTCAAGATGTTTTCCTTCACCGTTTTGAGAGCAGCAGTGATGAAATAAATTACACAAAATAATGCGCCTGCTTTGTTCTGTATGGCGTCATCATCATCTGCCTAGTCTTTTCCCAAACTATCTTGGGGTCGGCTTCCAGTCTAACCGTATGCAGCTGAGCACCAGTATTTTACATGAAACGACTGAATATCTGACCTCCACAACCCAGTAACTGGGTAATACGATACCTCTTGGTAAGACTGCATGTCAGACTTTTGGCTTCAGACTTCTCGTAACGACTGTCAAAGATCTACAAATGACAGCCGGCACCAACGCCTTAACGTGCTTTCCGAGGCACGGAGGAAACTCGGTATGTATTTATGGTCATCCATCTACGGACCAACCTCGGCAAGCACGGCTTAACCTTGAAGATCGACCCGTGCGGCTGTTATTATTTAGCTACAAGTTTTATTTTATTATTTTGTATGGATTCTCCTCATACATTGTTTCTGATTCGTAATACATTGTTGGTTAATTGCGATTTGCTAGATATAATCGATTGTTAAGTAATATCGAGCGCGTGTTGCGTACCTACACTGCGCGCGCGCATTGTAAGAAGCTTAATTGTGTAATTGTTTGTTTCACGGTCAAGCGTTTACAGGTTTTCATGTTATTAACTTAAAAACTTAATTGTTTTCGATTTGTAAATAAAGTGTGAAACTTTTGCAATTAGGGTAATCTCAAGAATTGCGTTTATTGTAAAAGATTTCATTTGCTCACTGTTTAATGTTAAGTGGAAGAGCGGAGTCACCTAGCACTGGCATCTCCTTGCTTAAAAGGTGATCTCGAAATCATGACTGTTAAATCATCATGCATGATGCTTTAACAATAGAATAGCACCATACCATATCTTCCCGTGGGTGTCGTAAGAGGCGACTAAGGGACTTGCCAGAGAATGGGCAGCAGCGTTGTCTGTGCATTTGTAACAACCGTACTGCGATCGCCAACCCGCCTGCCAAGCGTGGCGATTATGGCAAAATCCTCCAAAATGTCAATGTGACACTTGTGGGAGGCCTATGTCCAGCAGTGGACGTCTTTTGGGCTGAAATAATGATGATGAATGATGTATGATGCTTTAACAGTCAGATGAAGTAAACATTTTTATTTTTCTATTGGATGGGTTAGGGGTATGAAAAATAGATGTTGGCCGATTCTCAGACCTACCCGATATGCACACAAAATTTAATACAAATCGGTTCAGCCGTTTGGGAGGAGTTTGGTAACAAACACCGCGGCACGAGAGTTTTATATACTATAAATATTAGAGTTATTTTATGTCGCACAATGCGTGGCAAAAAAATTATTCAAAAATATTTTCAAAAATAATCTTGTGGCAATGCAAAAAAAGAAACGCCAAGAAACATAAAGAATAGCTAAAAAATAGAAACGGAAACTCAAGTTCATCAATCAATTAGACTGCACTTACGATTGATTACAACGCAAGTATTAACAACCGTAAATCCGTATCATAAGCAAACAGATTAGCTTGAAGTAAACGTAACTTATCAAAAATATTAACATGATTAACAAAGGAAACCTCTAACTTCCGCATAGTTCAGGAGTTGAGGCTGCATCAATAAGCAATCACTTAGCACCGTAACTTAGAAGTAAAGTCAGCTTACGTCACGTTATACTTAGCTATAGTAACTTAAGAATGTTTCGAAAAAAAATTTTTTTTTTTGTTTGTGGTTGTATCGTTAATTTGTAACAATCATGATTACAGTAAGACGAAAGGACAATCTAGATAGGTAGTCAAAATCAAAATTAATTGTAAAGCAAATTGACTGCAAACTTAAATACTTCGAGTAACCAAATGAGTACTCATTTTTGTCAGTTGTTTGAAATGGCCAGGTTGTGGACGTCATATAGGCAGTCGCTCCATGAAAAATACTAGTATTCAGCTGTAATATAATACTGGTATTCAGCTGCATCTGGTAAGACTAGAAGCCGACCCCAAAGTAGGAAGGCTAGGCAGATGATGCTTGAAATGACTGTAACACATTGATGTAGTGTGGCGGTACATAAGCCACATTATTGAATTTAAACTTAAGATAGATTTTATCATAGTACAAGAATACCTAGGTATAGGTAGTTTACGAAGACTATTACTCAGTCTTAAATCAATGATTCTATAGAAGATTATAAAAGTAAGTACTTACGCATATTAGCAAAGCCCGATTTCACAGCTGCAATTTCAATAAATTAGGAATACGCTAATAACTTAAAATGCATACAACAGCGTTTCTGTATATATATTTAGTTATTAGCTTTACTTAGTATAGTATAGTAGTAAAATTGTGGTCCAACAGAATATTGTCTTATTAATGTGCGGTCATCTTCGATTATTTAATATGGGCAAGAGAACGCACCATGGTGATTTTTAATGCATAAAAATGAGTGTTCGATGCAAAAACTTGTGTTCTTAGTAATTGGTATTGCATTAATAACAGGAGGCGCCATGTTTTGTAACTTTAACGGCTTATTTCACACGGCCGGCTTAATTGGAAGATGAGTCAATAATTGGGCCAAATTTGCCACAATTTTGGCAACAAATAAATCACGTACCGTCTGACTTCTGTTTTACGTTTAGAGACAGACATGAAAATAAATAACTTATACTAAGAAACCAATTTGAATAGCCAAAAAATATATTTTTATCAATCACTACAGAATTTCAAATTTCATCCCACTATCAAAGTCGATAAACTGTGAGACAATTAATAACTTTGATTGTGAGAAAAACACATTTTCAAAGACATTCTGAAAAATGTGTTTAAAAATGAGTACTTGATATCGTCGAGTTCAAGCGGCGTATACTAAGTATGTTTTTATTAACTTAAAGTTTGTCGAAAAAGCAAAGATTAAAGAACTTTACATAAATAAATAGGTAAAACATTATTATGTAAATTAAAATATGGCGAAACGAAATTATTGTGAATAGAATTGTCATTAGAATAAACAGTTTTCAATATGAAATTCCTTAGCTTTTGACAAGTGACGGTTCGTTCTCATCAAACCGTCACTGCGGACAGATGTGGACACAGCTCCGGATACTGGCATAATTTATTTTAATATTTATGTACACAGAGTAGAAAAAATAGGAAAAAAACATACAATATATGAGTACAAAGATACTGCTTATTTCAAAAGAAATTTCTGCCTGTAGACCTGCGAAAGGAAATATGAAGAAGATAGAAGTAAGAGAAAAAGGTGCTTATGTGCCTTACCTAACCTAACCTTTATAATAAATCCATAATGCTAAGACATACAAACAAATAATAAAAAAAATACATATATAACATTTTAGACCTATGTAACCTGCTTATGAGTATGAAGTTTCATTAGAATCAGTTCAGTCATTTCGGAAAATCAGGACTTTAAAGTTTGGATGACATGTCGTAAGGCGTTAACGCTCTTAAATGCGTCTTCCGTATTTGCGGCCTTCCTTCCTTTTTCCAACTTTAGACGGAAGAGCTAGGATCCATCCGATGTGGATCCATCACATAAAATGATAATAGGTAGAAAAACCGTTCTGCAGCAGAAATTTCACCCATCTATTACCTACCTAATCTCCATACCTTAGGTAATAAATTCCCGTGTTGTTGATACAATAACTTAAGGTTCGGGCGCGAGATCGTTACATTTCGTGAGCTCATATCGTTGTGAACTAATTGTAACTAATTATTTGAGCGTTGACCTATGGGCTGATGATGCTGGGAATGTATGAGGAGTTATATTGCACGTGAGTGTGCATGTAGATTTGTATGTTACGACATCTCTTTGGTTACTAATAACTGTGACTTCTACATGTAGGTACTTAAAGTTAGAAATTACATAACATATCATCACGCCTGTAAAAATAAGAAATGTACTTAATCATAGGTACCTAGGTACACCAACATTTCGCCAGTTATATTTTCAGTCCCATTTAGGGCCTGTGTAGACGACGGACTTTTCTCCGCAGCCGACAAAAAAATTACGCTCCGCGAATAAAAAGTCCGCCGCGGATTTACCGCAAACTCAACGCACACGGTGTGCGATCATCACCACAACTTGTTTATATTTCGGTTGTAATATTCTTTTCTTGAAGTATCATTTAAAAGTCCGCGCACAAAAATTCGTCGTCTGCGCAGGCTATTAGCAGCCTATTGCCATTAACTGGGCAAAAATCCAGAATCCGGGGCTGCTACTAAGAAAATTCCAACAACACTTTGCCCGACCTGGCAACCGAACCCAGGACCACTGGCTCAGCAGCCGTGCTTGCAACCACTAGACCAACGAGACAGTCTGTTGAAAAATGACTTGGTTTTATTTGAGTGAAGGTACAAGACCATCTAAGTAATACTACAGCTGCAGGTCACGCAAAGGAAGGCAGGTCCCCACCTCCATCCCGACTGGGTTCATAACCAGTGATCGGAGGTAGATTGAATTGGGGCCATTGATCCGAAACGTATATATTAATATGGACATTCCTCCGGAATTGGTTGATTTGCGTGCAACAATTTATAAAAAGTTGTGGCCATAAAAGGCTAAAATCAAAAAAAAAATATTAATGCTTCGATCGGAATTTGATTGTTTTTATTACTCAACAGAAAAATAATAAATTTATTTAGTTTTGATACCTTCCTTTAAATTTTGAATTCAGTAGTAATAATATCACTACCAACATTAACAATATTTAATTGAATCCGGAAATACCGGAATTACTTTCCGGAAAAATGGCTTATCCATGTTCTTTTTTCTGTGTACATGTAAGATACAAGTACCAAAAATCAATCTACCTACTGCGATAACTGCTCATACCACATCATTTGTCACCCCCCATCCTATCAAATTCTCTATTAGAAAAAAACTACATTTGATCCACTTTCTGCCACACTTGTGCATACAGCACAAAATTCAAAATGGGTCGACGACCATTAGTACTATTCGTAATACATTGCTGCGTAACTATCTTTGCTTGAAAACATTGTTAGTAAAAAACCGGCAATGTATCAGAATGATTCGATAATATATAGGGTGTAAAAGAAAGTGTAACATGATATAAAAAGGATATCCGCGGATGCGAATATTTGTACAATTGTCGGATACCTGCGGATATGGGCGCGGATATAAGAACCGGAAGTAGAGATGGTGGATATTGACTCGGTTTAGTTTCGGAAATAGTTTCATATTACTTTGCAATGATAGAGGGTGTGAGAAAATTTTAGATTTGTTTTTTTTTTAACTGATACAGGATGTAACAATAAACTCCATCTGTCTAGCGAGAATTAGGTATCTTTCATAGAGATATTTTTGCAGGGTTTAAAGAGATTTGAGGTTCTGCGTGGTGTCGAACGGTTCTGTATGGTGTCGAACGTAAAGAATAGCACCATCCCATTTCTTCCCGTGGGTGTCGTAAGAGGCGACTAAGGGACTAACCAGAGAATGGGCAGCAGTGTTCTCTGTGCTTTTGTAACAACCGTACTGCGATCGCCAACCCGCCTGCCAAGCGTGGCGATTATGGCAAAACCCCCCCTTCTTGGGGGAGGAATATGTCCAGCAGTGGACGTCTTTTGGCTGAAATGATGATGATGATGATGAGGAGCATTATGAAAAAAAATGTGTTGGGCTGGACACCTAGCTAGGCGCGGTGATGGCAGATGGAGTAAATCTGTGACCGAGTGGCATCCAAAGACTGGAAAGAGAAGTGTTGGTCGTCCGGCGGCTAGATGGGCAGACGACTTTGTCGCTATTGCGGGAATACATTCGATATCACAAAAATCGGCAGAATTGATTTGCAAAATGGATTCTTAGACAGCGGGCGTGTGAACGGATGAATTTTGTACAAAAATATAAATGAAATAGAAAAAACCGGCCAAGTGTGAGTCGGACTCACGCACGAAGGGTTCCGTACCATTATTTATAAAAACGAAAAAAAAAAACTTTTTTGTATGGGAGCCCCCCTTAAATATTTTTTTTTTCTGTTTTTATTATTTGTTATTATAGCGTCAACAGAAATTTATAATCTGTAGAAGTTTCAAGTAACTAACTATCACGGTTCATGAGATACAGCCTGGTGACAGACGGACGGACGGACGGACAGCGAAGTCTCAGTAATAGAGTCCCGTTTGACCCTTTGGGTACGGAACCCTAAAAACGAGCAAAAAAATCACTTTTTGCATGGGAGCCCCCGTTAATATTTATTTTATTGTGTTTTTAGTATTTGTTGTTACAGCGGTAACAGAAATACATAATCTGTAGAAATTTCAATTGGCTAACTATCACGGTTCATGAGATATGGTGACAGACGGACGGACGGACGAACGAACGGACAGTGAAGTCTCAGTAATAGGGTCCCGATTGACCCTTTGGGTACGGAACCCTAAAAACTATTCCTAACGATATGTAAGCGTGTACTTACATTACTTCTGACTCACTACCTACTTATAAACGGGTATCATTTAAGCTATCACCAATTTAATTAGTTTTGTGTTTCTTAAATAATAGGGTTTGTCCTCAAAATAGTAGATCTGTCACCAAAATTTAGTCACCAAACAATGCAAAATCAGTTCCACAATAAATCACCTAAAATCCTGAGATATAAGGTCTAGTACCAAATAAATGTTTTTGTATGTATTATAATAGGTGTGTCCTAATAAGTATTTAAGCAAACTAATTTAAAGAGATCACCAATAAATCATATTATGTTACTAGAAAAACTAAGGCGTTGTCGACGTAGCCCCGCTACGCGGGGCTCCTATTTCTGTCTGCAGGGTTTACAGTAACCTAACACGAAGGGGATGTCGGGGTCTTAGTTCGCTCGCTCCGCTCGCTCACTAGACCCCGCCATCCTCTTCGAACCTAACCTGTCCGAGTCGGTGTGCCCAATGTCTCGTATAAAGCATTTCTTCATAGAAATAAGGAACTGATCTATTTATTTGGTGACAGATCTACCATTCCGAGCACAAAGCTATTATTTAAGTAATAAAACTATTATTATAAGAACGAAGTTTATATTCATCTAATGCACTACAATTTTATTGGTAATCCATCTCTTATTTTACACATGTATCAACATTTATTTGATAATTCATACCTGGGAACACTTTTTGTTTATCTGAGAACGAAAATATTTCGTGGCGATAGATCTATTTACTAGGTGATACAACTTTGATGACAAATATAAATTTTGGTGACAAGAAATATAGTTCCCCTTATAAACACGTAACTAAACACACTCAAAACAAAATTAGAAACTTTTTTTAACAATACCTTTCAGGAATTTGAATCCGTTGACTTACTTTTTCCATTTCCTGAAGGGGTTACACGAATCTAACCAAGAATGAGGGTAGCACCACATGTTCTACTTTAATATAAATAGAAACAAATAAAAAACTCATTCTTTAATGAACATAATTCCCGTATAAAAGGGTTACTTGAAATAAATCGGGGCGGGGGACTATTCTGGTGAACAAAGACGATACGATGTCTGTTGAGATGAAAAGGTAATAAAAAAAGAGCAAAAAAAGTAATGAAAAATTTGCAATGTTTTTAAATCTTTTTGTAGACAGTTTTTTTTATTTAATCTAGTTCATAAAAACGTCATTCGAATCCGTTGATGTTTTTTTCTTCAGGTAATTAATAAGTTTGCATTGCAATGAAAGATATTATGCTTTAAATCGGTGAGTGATGGTTCTTAAAAGTACTGACTGACGGACAGGCTAGATAGTTATCAAAATGTAATTAATAAATAGCTTGTCAGCACATCAACATTCGGCTTTAACATACTTTAAGATTGATTAATACGTATTCTCGCCATATCTTGGGTCATAGAAATCTAGATTAAGATTAAAAGCAGTGACATCATCTGCCTAGCCTTTTCCTAAACTTTTTGTTGGGGTCGGCTTCCAGTCTAACCGGATGCAGCTGAGTATCAGTATTTTACATGGAGCGACTGCCTATATGACCTTCAGAACCGAAGCCAAAAGCCTGACATCCAGTCTTACCAAGGGATATCGTATTACCCAGTTAATGGGTTGTGGAGGTCAGATAGGCAGTCGCTTTATGTAAAATACTGGTAGTCAGCTGCATCCAGTTAGACTGGACGTCGACCCCAAGATAGTTTGGGAAAAGCTAGGCAGATGACAGATCCGCTCCTTGCGGTTGTATAGGTTGAATGCTCGTCGTGCGTACGATATAAAATAAATTTCAATCAGTTCACCAGAATAACCCCTTCGTTTGTATAAGTACAGTTGTTATGATGAATGGTTCCAGTGTGTCCTGATCTATTCCTGTCACTATTCCGAGGTATTTAAGTGATCTTTAAACGATATTGTTTTGTCTTATTTATGTTTGACGGTTAAAAAGCGGAAGAGGGGAAAAGGGTGTCATGATGCTTGGTCCACGAAGTCTTTTAAATAAAGACTTAGGATTTTAATTTGAGACAATCTTTAGGAGCGTTTACGCCTTACGGAATTTCAAACAAAATTTCAAGTCCTTTTTTCCGAAATTACTGAACCGATTTTAATGAAAATTCTTGCGCATAAGCAGAACATATTAAGTACCTACCTACATAAAATAACACCATCATTGTTCACTTAGTTCGCAATAAAAAAATGTGTTTGACTTTGAGAATACATAGGTCTAAAAAGTTACTAAAACATTTTCGAAATGTCTTTAAAAAAAAAGATATTTGTGAATTTCTGTTTGCATAAATAATTTATAATCGGCGGTTTATAAATTTAGCTGTTAAATTATTTTTCGAAAATGTTTTTAGTAACTTTTTAGACCTATGTATTCTGCTTATGCGTATGAAGTTTCTTTTTTTTTCAGTCATTTCGGAAAATAAGGACTTGAAAGTTTGTATGAAATGTCGTAAGGCGTAAACGCTCTTTTGAGTGAGGAGCAAAAATGGAAACTGCGGTTGCCATCTTGTTTTACAAAGACTTTTTTATGAATGTTTCACCAAAAACCCCTTTGTGAAATAATCGCCAAAATACCCATGTAGGTACTAGAGCTTAATTTTCGGATCTAATGTTGGTCTTTAATCTACACTTACAAAAAATAAAATATTTATTACCTTCAATAATTATTGTACAGGACAACACTTATCTAAACACTATGCAGCGTTACAACTAGGGAACAGAGTGTTTCCGATGAGCTCTGGCACCCAATGTAAGATTTAACTTGTGTTTAGAGTGCCAGCGTCCGCGCCTATGATTTGGACTTGTAACAGTAGTTGTAATACGAGTACAGTATAACATTATTAATTTACAATATAATTTTTGAACAGTTTAGAATATAATATTTTCTAGCTAATGCAACTTTAGTGTGACCTATGTATGGGTGTGTGTATGTGTGTGATAGAGACATAAATATCGTGAAAACTTTTGTTAATGTAAATCTGCGTAAATAAAATTATAAACTCTATCCATTTATAGATGCTTAGAACACGTGATTGTGAATTTAATTTATCAGACTGTTAATAATCCAGCCTAAAATAGAAACCGCACCATAAGGAGAATAAAAACATCCTCAAAAAGCATAACCCGAAATCATCTAAAATTTCGCCGACTCACGAAGCTTCCCACACAACAAATCTGTCAGCGCAGATGTTCCATATTTTAACAAAAAAACGGAAACGGAAAGACATGTGCTCTTTCTCTTTCCAACAGCTATCTATCTCCCTCTACGTCTTCCTATATTTTTTTAGGGTAGTATACATTATTTCGTATAGGACTTTCGTGCACAGATTGCGAGTTGTATTGGCCACCTGCCTTGTTTAAAAAACAACTGAGTTTTATCATATGGTGCGGAACAAACAATAAACAGCACAGGTTTTTGATACTAACACTATAAAGAGGTACGTTGAGGCTAAGTATTGCCATACGGTGAAGGAAAACATCGTGAGGAAACCGGCATGTCCTAGAACAAAAAATTTTAAGACATGTGACATCTAGCAACCCGCACTGGGCCCGCGTGCTGGATTACAGCCCACCCCCTCTCATAGAGAGGAGGCCTGAGTCCCATCAGTGGGAACGTTATAGGCTGATGATGATGATTGCCATACAACGTGTCAACGCCGCCAGTCTCTTGGACACGTTACCAGCTGACAGCGATGAGGAGGAGTTTTTTGATGCCCTTTTATTATTTGTTGTTATTTTAGTTTTAATTATGTAGTTTTATTTGTTTTATTACTTGTATAAATAAGTTATTATATTCTACGAAATACACAAATTATGAACGAAAAAAAAAACTTTGTAAGTTTGTATGTAGGGGTAATCTTCGGAACCATTGATCTCATTCCGAAAATTATTTCACTAATAGGAAGCTACGTTATCCCCAAGTAATTTGAAACGTTCCCGTTGGCTAATTTCAGTACATAACGGGAGCGAAGCCGAGAGCAAAAGTTATTTGTTAATCATCATCATCATCATTTCAGCCCAAAAGACGTCCACTGCTGGACATAGGCCTCCCCAAAGTGTCGCCACATTGACATTTTGGAGTGTTTTGCAATAATCGCCACGCTTGGCAGGCGGGATGTCGATCGCAGTACGGTTGTTACAAAAGCACAGAGAACGCTGCTGCCCATTCTCTGGTAAGTCCCTTAGTTGCCTCTTACGACACCTACGGGAAGATATGGAATGGTGCTATTCTTTACGTCTGACACCATACAGATCATTTGTTAATATTTTTGCAATATTTAAGATATTATTATGTTAAGTAGTAAGCTTGTTGTTTGTTTCTCACGCTCATCAGGAAATGTATGAAAAAGTTGGTAGACCAGCTGCCTGTCAATGGTTCAGGATGTTTGTTTATGTCGGAGCATATTATTGTTGGTGGCTTTCGCATCTTGTGCAAAGTCTAGACAAGAGTCTGTGATTAACAGCAAACCAAAACAAGATTATAATCTTAGATTAATCAAAATTACATATTTAGATACTTTCATCATCATCTGCTTAGCCTTTTCTTTTCCCAACTATTTTGGTACTGGCTTCCAGTCTAACCGGATGCAGCTGAATACCAGTATTTTCATAGAGCGACTGCCTATCTGACCTCCACAACCCAGTTAGTATATACTGGGTTATCGCTTCCCCTTGGTAAGACTGGTTGTCAGACTTTCGGGCCACTGACTACCTGTAACAACTGTCAAAGCTCTTTTATTACATGAGCCTATAAATGGGAAATAAATATGCGAAATGTGAGTTTACTACGTATACATCTCTGCCCCACCCTTCGGGAAAATACGGTCTTGATGTTATCATTCACTTTCAGTGTTATGTTTTACGTAGAATATTTAACAAGGTAAGTATACTTACAAGGTGTTGTTTTACATCCTCGTCAAATTCAAGGAAGTAACTATACTAATGATTCTCGTCCCGAATCAAAAATAAAATGGGTAGGTATTTTTTTTC
Source organism: Cerastis rubricosa (assembly GCA_949152445.1). Taxonomy (NCBI): domain Eukaryota; kingdom Metazoa; phylum Arthropoda; class Insecta; order Lepidoptera; family Noctuidae; genus Cerastis; species Cerastis rubricosa. The sequence goes on from OX424547.1 coordinate 13,158,300, forward strand.
CTATTTACGGAAATCGATAAGTGTGAACCACTCGTGTTTTAAACGCCGTCTGAATCTCGCCCTATAACCGCGCTTCCACATATACAAACAATCTCAAACGTTTCGATAATTTCTTATTCCCTAAACCACGTTAAGGAGGTTATTCTGATAGACTGACAAACTTAAACAACCAAAAATATCAGCGTTTATTAATAATTAACTAGGTACCGTAATTTTAATTGATTATTTATGTCTTTTGTAACAACCTTCTGAATTTTGAAGAGTATTGTTTTTTTTTAAAAAAAAACCTTGCCCCGCACTAGGAATTTCTCCGTATCGTGGGTGCGTTTACAAACATTTATACTCATATACACAAACAGCCAGACCCGGAACAATTATCTGTAGGACATACAAATATTTGTTCCGTACGGGGATCGAACCCGCGACACGCAGCGCAGCAGTCAATTGCTTAGCCACTGCGTAAACCGTGCCGTCAATTCAATTCAATTCATTTATTGGTGTGAATGTAGTACCTATGCAAAACAACACCTTGTATATGCGTAGAGTTTTATTCCTGATATCTTCTTGCACTGTCCCATGAAACTTTAAGCAACACAGACAGTTATAATACTTGTCTATTATTGATTTATAATTAAAAGAAAAACATACTCGACAGTGACCTTAATGGCGCCTCACTGAGTGGTCGCAGGTTCAGTTCCCGTGTCGAAACAAATATTTGCGTGACCTATTGAAAAATTTGTCGTAAGATATTTGTGTTTACAATTTGTTTATGTTATGCCACTATAGAAGGAATTTTTTAGTGGGATTATTTACTAAGTATAAAGTGTTTTTTTTTTTATATAAACTCACTACACCTGTTTTCTTGCACAGGTTGGGCAGACGTGTATACAGGATGTAACGGAAAGGGTATATATGTTAGGGGCAATTTGATAGGTTCGGGCACTATTAATAATGCCCGGTCTGTATTCATAATGCCCGACTCAATTGGGCAATGTGATTAAAACAGCATGATTATTCACTTTTCCCGGCCATTATGAATAATGCCTACCCTATCTTGAGCAAAGTAATAAAATAGGTGACCTCTATTGTTTTTTAAAAATTAAATTTTCATGAAAAGTTAACAAAAATAACCTAACCTAACCCAATTGCCCGGCTACAAGTAGGAAATTCTTCATACTGCCCGGTCCAAGTGATAAATTCAAGCTATCTCAAACACTGACTTATTACATGGACCACGGGCCGTCGGGCATTATTAATAATGGCCGGTCCTTATTAATAATGCCCAGTTCATCACGTTGCCCGTAAGATATACATACTTAAGGGTGTGCTACAGACCATCAAACTGAACATGTTTCTCCATCGGACAAACATCGTAATAGAGAAAAAAAATATCTGCTGCCCCATACAAAATTTCAATACCTATTCGACCCAAATGTATGGAGCAGCTGATATTTTATTCGTCTGTAGCACACCCTTAAGTATGTATATACCCTTTCCGTTACAGCCTGTATATAGGATACCCACATTTCACCCTTAACATCCATAATCTCCGAAGGTATAGGCAGAGGTGTCCCTAACCATATGTACATTTCTCCAGTTTGTTTTAAGTCCGATGTAATAGGAGGCGATCCTATTGCCATCCATCGGGGTCAAATCCAACAAAGGGGCTGCTACTGAGAAATTCTTCATGGAAAATCCGATAAGCCCGACCCGGGATCGAACTCAGGGCCGAATGCTCAGCAGTAGCTCTTGCAACTACTATCTATACCAAAGAGGCAGTGTTCGTGTTTTTTAAAGTGAAAACTTTTTTATCGGCGTTGTGCACTTTTGTGATGGGTAAAAAATGCTAAACTCGCGTCAGAACGAGTGGTAGGGCTAGGTCACGTGTCCTGATCGCGAATTCGTAAGACGGATTGACATTAGGTTACGAACGAATTTGAACTTTATGACATCAGTCATTGATTTTGGGTTTCCAAAACTGGAAAAATATCTTATGCACAATCAAAACCTTTGGTTTCTCCAAAGAGGTAAAATTCGTAAGACATATTGTAATAGTTCTGAAGTGTTAAATTTTAAATGTAATATTTAAATTGTCATGTTTGTGTACGATAGCGCAATAAATGAATATTGTATTTTACCACATAAATGACAGTTATTGATAATCAAAGCAATTCGTGCAAAATTATTCCTGCATTCCAAAATATCAAAAATGCACAACGTTAATATTCAAGTTTTCTCTTCTGCCGGCACTCCCGGAGTGCAACCCGTTTTTTTAATTGAGTGTTTTACTTTGTCGAAACCGAACTTGTTCCTATATTTCCGCTTATTAATAAGAATCCCGAACTTTGGTATGACGAAGCCATCTCACAATCTCGTGGGAGCGGGCAGAGTCAACAGTGATCAGCGTGTTGTCTCAGCATATCATGGTGATAGATCACCGGTGTCAACGACCTGCAGATTGATCGCTTTGAGATGCCGAGGGAGTACTGTGATTTTTGGTCCTGACATGTTGAGGAAAAATTATTGGTACTAAAGTCACTAAAAAACATCAAAACGTCTTTAAAAAAAAAATGGATGTTTTAGTTTCTTAAACTAATTTATAATCAGTCTAATTTTGCTATAACACTATTTTTCGAATGAGAATGTTTTTAGTAACTTTTTAGAGCTATGTATATAGCTATGATTATATGCGTATGAAGTTTCGTTAAAATCGGTTCAGTCATTTCGGAAAATAAGGACTTGAAAGTTTGTATGAAATGTCGACACAAATTGTTTTTTTTAATGCATTATTATTTCCTTTATTTATCTTATAAACACATTTGCATTTTTAAGTATGTCATAAAACAATTTGTAATTGGCTTGTCTATTGTCCTATTTAGTTTGGGGCTCATTGGCAAATAAATAAAATATAAACTTTGTGAAGTTGTTGCTGTAGGTAATATTTTGAGCTACTTTATGTCGTTTCAATTCCAGTTAACCTGCCTGATTACTACATTACCTGGACAAGAAACCATTTTCTATTTCTTTTGTTAAAACAAATCAAAACCTGAAACGAAAGTCAAAAAGAAAATTGGTTATTGAAAATGTAAGTAAACAAAAAACAACTTTTTTTGCAAATTCTAGAGTTGATTTTCAGAAACTGTTGAAAAATATATCAATCACATCTTAGTAACAACCTCAATAAATTACGCAAAAAGAGCATGTCGTCAGAAACTTCACACAAAACAAAGCTCTGTGTAAAAATAAAACATTAATTAACATTATTAATACCATATGATATTGTGTTCTCAAAATAAATCTGACATTGGTAACCCTTCCATATGTAAATCATAAAATAAAAAGGGTAAGATTACGTTATGATTTATACTTTTAAGGAAATCAGGCGCTAAGATTTATAAATAGGACTTGTTAGCAGCTGTGCTGTCTAGTATATGGAATTGTTATGAATGAATGAATTTATTTTTTACATTTGGTTATTTTGAATGCTACTATAAACTTTATAAAATTGTTGTACTCGACATTTTCTGCTGCCCCCATACAAAATTTCAATACCTATTTGACCTGAATGCATGAGGCATCTGATATTTTTTTGGCTATTACGATGTTTGTCCGATGGAGAAACATGTTCAGATTGATAGTCTCTCACACCTAAGTATGTATATGTTCCCGGGCAAACCCGATTTCAGGCCAAACTAGTTTGTCCTAGGCCAAACCGGTTTACTGGTTTATCGTGTCAGGATATACTAACCCAAACAAAACATTTACAATGCGCCCAACTTGGATGTGGAATCGCTCGCTACGCTTGCTCAGCTCGCGCGTTTATGGTCACAGTTCTAACCTAACCTAACCCATTTTGATGGGGTGCAGAGTCCTTTTGATTGAGTTTGGCCTAGGAGAAACTAGTTTAGCCGGAAATCGAGTTTGGCCGGTAACATATTATATACCCTTTCCGTTACACCCTGTAGAACAGGTCATTTACTAATTACCTTACTTTCTATATCTAAAGTTTTATAGTTTGGGAGATATGACAATTTTTATACTTTATTGAGATTTTTCCAAGTTCTAAACCTTCAAGTATTCATAACTTTTTTGCAACATTTTAGAAGTATTTTTATTGTTTGTTGGTAGTCATGAACATTGGTGATTAAAATACCTCAGAACTTCCTTCAAACTAGGGTTAAAACATAAGATACTTAGCTATAAATACTTAAATTAATTTAATTTAACTATTTTAATTATTTTTCTATTTTGAAAAAATATTTGACCAACTGCACTGTGGTCATTTCTTATAGATTTTTAGCCAAATATACTTAGTCAAAGTACACGTTTATATATATATATGCACAGCTACTCCGCCACGGCAAAAAAGATCGATTTACACATAAAAATAATTCCCATCTTGTCTATGTCTGTGGTATATAAGTATTAGTTTATTAATATTCATAGATGTTCAAACACTAAAATATTTGAGTTATGATCTCATGGAGGTAACATCGCAATTTTATATTTAATTTGCGACTTGTAAATAAGACTTCTTCGTTAATTGTAGATTAATTCTGTCGTGTCTGTTAATAAAATTGTTATATTTTACAAAGAAACACTATTAAAAAAAAAAAATTGAGCGAAAAACAAAACACTCAAATGCTGCCATAATTACCTAATTTTCTTTTTTACCTTTTATTTTTTACCTCATGATTTTCAAATATCAATATAGTAAGGTAGTATATTTATATTTATGCTATGAATATTGAATACCATCTTTTATTAAATTAGGTAAGCTTTGTTTTGCACAGTAGTAAAGAAATTGTCACCTCTACAAGCAAAAGTTTCTTAATTCTGTTTAATAGAATAGACCTTCGGGCAGTAATTTAACTAGCTACGCAAGTCCGTGAACCATAGCCAATTAAAAAAAAACAAGTAGAAACTCTTTTTTAAGCACCACAGGATCACTAAAAAGTAAAACAGAATACCTATCACAGAACAACTGTCGATTTCGATCGCGAATTTATTCAAACCAATTCAAGTAAAAAGAAAACAAAAATAAATGGTGGACAGGTAAAAAGAGCAGTGTTTGTAGAACACCATGTTAATTACATGTTCGTTGCGCCCCTTCGTTTCGCAACCCACCTGTTGGCCGATGTGATTTTATGGCTCCATGGTGTATATAAATCGGACTCGGCCATATTTTTAGTCCGTTAGTGTATTTTATTTAGGGGTGGTTAGATGCAATGGTTGCAGGTGGTTAGTTGGACGAGCTCGTGGCCAAATAATAACAGTCGCACGGGTCGATCTTTAAGGTTAAGCCGTGCCTGCCGAGGTTGAGGTGACCATAATTACATACCGAGTTTCCTCCGTGCCTCAGAAAGCACGTTAAACCGTTGGTTCCGGCTATAATTTGTAGACCTTTAAAAGTCGTTACGAGTAGTCAGAAGCCAAAAGTCTGACATCCAGTCTTACCAAGGGGTATCGTCGTACCCGGTTACTGGGTAGTGGAGGTCAGATAGGCAGTCGCTTCATGTAAAGTATTGGTAGTCAGCTGCATCCGATTAGACTGGGAGCCGACCCCAAGATAGTTTGGGAAAAGGCTAAACAGATGATGAGTTGCAGGTGAGTTTAAGATTTAGTGTCCTTTTCAAGAGGGAATATTTATCGTTTAAAGTTGCCAGTAACACTAGGCAAGCAATGTGTTGATTTAGGTAACAAAAATTGAACGTTTAATTTTCAAATCTCGTTGTCTCAAAACAAGTCGACCGTTCAAGATCCAGCAGTGTGTTTTGGTTTGTGGTTTAGGCGTCAACTAGCGTTAGTGAAAACGGGCATTACTCTAAAAATGTTTCGGTATGTTAAGTTGGACCTACAGCTTAATAATTTCTCTTCAGTTTTTTGTAACTCAAAAGGTCCCATTCAAGAAAGACCATTAGGTCTTTTTCATTTTCAACAACAACATACATTTATTTTCAGGCAACTTTGGCCCATAGATATATACCTTACAGTCTAACATACATATGATAAAATACAATTTGTGTTTATGATTAAAACCTCAAAACTACATAATGTTAGTAACACTTCACTGGCACACTACGTTACTGTGCGTTCATGTGACACTTGACCGCGGAAGCGACGGAACATCACTCCCTGAGGCCAGAAGTCCTCTTCCAAGACGAGGTGCAGATAACAAGTTGGTATTCGCACCACGAACGCCTTAAAAGCCCATAGTTATGTACAAGTCTTTTCGAATAATTTCATTTTAATGACCATCCTTATTTATCCTTGTTCTGTATGGTGTCGGACGTAAAGAATATCACCATCCCATATCTCCCCGTGGGTGTCGTAAGAGGCGACTAAGGGACTTGCCAGAGAATGGGCAGCAGCGTTCTCTCTGCTTTTGTAACAACCGTACTGCGATCGCCAACCCACCTGCCAAGCATGGCGATTATGACAAAACCGTTCTTGGGGGAGGCCTATGTCCAGCAGTGTACGTCTTTTGGCTGAAATGATGAGGGTGATGACCATCCTTATCAGAAGGCTCGTCTCATCACCATCCGCAGCCTGAATTCACCTACTTCTGGATATAGGCCTCTCTCTTCTGGTGCCAATCTCCTCGCTCCTGTCCAACCTCATCCAGGTTATTCCCCTGATGGCAACTATGTCGTCTGCCCATCTCAAACTCGCTACAAACTTTCAAAACAAACTGCTAAATAAATTAAACGATTACCAAATCGTTAGTCAAATCGTACACGATCGTCATTCGACTAATTGTATGCTATTGGTTCTGTCTGTCTGTCTGTTTTTCCGGTGATCTGTCTTAGCAGTAAGATTGGCAGGTGTATAGCTAGCTTTACACAGATTTATTGAAGTTCTATGTACATAGTAAGTTTGTATGGGAATTAAAATAGATGGATGAGTTGGAGTGTTACGTAAATGCAAATTACTGAAGGTCTTTTAATGTGTGAATTTTTCATAACAATGGTATCATCTGCTTTTCAGTAAATCTTTGTTTTGTTATTTTGCTTGCGGATTCGCTCGCGTGGAGACCAAATAAGAAATACACCATTGGAACGTCATAATGGGATAAAAAGTCAATATCCTTAAATTCCGCCCAGGTCATGATTTAATCGTATGCCAAATTAAATTGAAATCTGTTCAGTCATTGACTTGTAAAGGCGCAACACACAAACTCACTTCAACATTTATTTGATTAGTTAGAATAAAACATAATTATTCAAATTCAGAACGCAACTTAACCCTATCCAGCCGAAAAATTATTTTAAGAACCTCTCACAGAAAATGGTAATAAAATAACCGAACCGAAGGGATGTTTTTTTTTAAATAAGAACGTCGAAGGTGAGGGATGCGCCGCTGTTTCCGCCACGAACGGGTTGCTTCACAGATTTCCGGTAAAGCCATAGGCACCTGGTCGCAACTTAAAGACCCCTAAGTTTTTGTGCCACATTAAATACCCCTTCGAAATTTCGAGGGAAGAATCTTTACCCCTTTCTTTAATACCTGTTTGGTGTATATTGAATTTTGTTTTACAGTCTGTGCGTTACTAGTACAAGTTTAGATTTGTAGGGTTATTTAAGAACAGTCTGGTAAACTTAATTGGAAATCAAGTTTTGAGAGCTTAAAAATTTTGACTGATAGTATAAATTTATTTTATTAATTTGTTTATGATGTTTTTTGTTGATTTTTTTTTCATATTTCAAGAATTTAAGAAATATGTAAGAATATTTTTAAAAAATGAGTATTTAGATATTCATTTTAATATGCGGAACAATAATGTATTGAAATTATGCAATTTTTCAATTATTTTACAATATTTATAAACTACGCATGGCATATAACAGAACGCCCCACAGTTAAAACGAATTCCGCTTTATGCATTAGCGGTTTAATATTTTTTACAAATTGTTGTCTGTCCACGACATACGGCCAAATAAATTCTAAAGTTACCGCAACCAAACCCGCGAGAAACAGTAGTCGCGCATCCCTTTTAATTATTCGGTCGGCCGCGTTCCGTTTCAAGCAGTTGTTCTATTTTCAAATATCGCAACACTTCGATGCCATCTTAGAATTAGAAATAAGGTAAGCGTATGTTTGTTACCTTTTTTCTGTATTTTTTATAATTGTGCATATGGCAGAATGGGTTATTTTCGGCATGGCATGTGCCACCGCCATTGGCGACATACGGTGATGTCACACGGTTATTTTAGGTTATTTTGACTGCAAAGGGTTATGTTTTTGCTAATGCAATGTGTCCATGATTAAGGATTCGTGTTAATATTTCGTTTGTCATGTTGCTGTTTGAAATATTATTTGTTTGTAGTGTTTGCTAATTTATGGCTTCATAATTAAAGTTAGCTTATTTGTGGCCTATATTCGGGTTAGAAATTGACGGACTAATTGACTTTCTCATCAAAGTATCTAAAAGGAGGTTCGGGTAACATCGGTCAAGTAAGAGATCACAGTAACATAAACTCGTTTTATAGAAGCCAACTGGCAATTTAAACCCATGTTATGACAGGTACTTAGCAGTTATGTGCAGCATAAAACACAAATCAAAGCTCCGAAAATACATTCTCCTTGAAATAAACATGCTCGTATGATGCATGACCCAAAAGATGCTGGCCAAAAATAAAACTGCATGACTCCCTGACTCAAAAAAAGTAAATTACTGTTTAAATTTTGACAGGTGCTTTCTAACTAAGATACTAATAGTTATGAAAAACATCGTGAGGACAGGTGACCTCAGGAAGTCAAGATTGACTTATTGGTCTCCAAATACAAACACACCAAGATGGGTGTGTCATTGGCTGAATTGTCTGCATCGCCATTAACTGTCATGAAGAAAAATAGAATAGTACGCTCTTTGTGTGTTTAACCTTCATGCTCCAGAATAGCCATAGAATAATCCCTGCACATTACATATTATACTCTAACTGTTGGGAAACAGAGGTCCTCTCTGATTACGAGATTGGGCCATCCACCACTAGGGCCCAGTGAGGGTATAATTGGTGTAAAATACCCTTAACGAAGCCAAAACGCAATTGTTGTCATTGCGATCATATTATTTTTGATCATACCTGGGATAATCCCAGGTATGGTGGTATATTATGCTGGTTTCTTCACGAGATTTTATCTTCAACGTTTTGAGAACAGTGGTGATGAAATAAACTAAAGTAAAGCGCCCGCTTTTGTTCGCACCCACAACCTACTCGTAAGTCGGAAGAAAATCATAAATAAACACACTTGATCCACCAATTACAAATCATGACTTCGCACTTATCGAAAACCACATTTATTTTTGTTTAAAACAATTTCCAAACGTCAAAATCGAATGAGAGTCAACAAAAGAAATCTCGAGACGTGTTGTAATGCATTTGAATGTTATTTTAAAAGGTAAAGAATCGTGTTTATAGGTAATTTGACTGAGACAGATGTGCTTGTCTGACTAATGGGTGTTGGATGGTGAAAGTGATGCCGTATTTTGCACTCCGACCTGACCTAGTCTCAGAGGCTTATTCTGGTCGGGCTTTGATTTAATTGAAGATTGTTTTTTTATTCATAATCTTTACTGTACACAAAATTAAAAAAAACCGGCCAAGTGCGAGTCGGGCTCGCGCACGAAGGGTTCCGTACCATTATTCATAAAAACGAAAAAAAAACTTTTTTTGTATGGGAGCCCCCCTTAAATATTGTTTTTTTTTCTGATTTTATTATTTGTTGTTATAGCGTCAACAGAAATACATAATCTGTAGAAATTTCAACTCGCTAACTATCACGGTTCATGAGATACAGCCTGGTGACAGACGGACGGACGGACGGACGGACGGACATCGAAGTCTCAGTAATAGGGTCCCGTTTGACCCTTTGGGTACGGAACCCTAAAAATATACCCAAAAATTGCAATATAACAATAGCTTATGTACAACAGCAAGCTTAACCCAGATTTGGGGCAAACCTTCCTTCAATTATGCATGTTATACAAGGAATTGCGTAGGTTAAAAGAAGTTAGATGTTCGACTAATGATATTGATAACTGATAAACGTAGTGCTTTCCGAATAAAAAAGGATAAAATCTGCTAGTCTCTGCATCACCCAAAGGTTGACTGGTACAAAATGGCTATGGTATTAAGTTCGCCGTTGTACTTTGTGCTTGAACACACACACACACATAAATAAAAACCTATAGGAAACAAATCCTGAGCAGCCTTATCTTAAAAAATCTAAAAAACGCCGTTTTATTAATTTATAGCTATCTCTTACCTACAAACATTTTAATTAGAACTTCAATCGTAATTTTAGTTCCAAAACTAATGATTTTAATATTTGCTTTTAATTAATTTATAATATTGAAAACAGGTTTGTGAATTGTACAAAATATAAAATTCAGATCCATATGCCATCGAAAAGGAGGAGGAGGAGCTCGTAGCTAAGCGGAGCTCGTGGCTAAGAGGAGCTCGTGGCTAAGAGCAGCTCGTGGCTAAGAGGAGCTCGTGGCTAAGAGGAGCTCGTGGCTAAGAGGAGCTCGTGGCTAAGAGCAGCTCGTGGCTAAGAGGAGCTCGTGGCTAAGAGCAGCTCGTGGCTAAGAGGAGCTCGTGGCTAAGAGGAGCTCGTGGCTAAGAGCAGCTCGTGGCTAAGAGGAGCTCGTGGCTAAGAGGAGCTCGTGGCTAAGAGCAGCTCGTGGCTAAGAGGAGCTCGTGGCTAAGAGCAGCTCGTGGCTAAGAGGAGCTCGTGGCTAAGAGGAGCTCGTGGCTAAGAGGAGCTCGTGGCTAAGAGCAGCTCGTGGCTAAGAGGAGCTCGTGGCTAAGAGCAGCTCGTGGCTAAGAGGAGCTCGTGGCTAAGGGGAGCTCGTGGCTAAGGGGAGCTCGTGGCTAAATAATTACAGTCACACGGGTCGATCTAAAGATCCACCCGTGCGACCTACTGGGTTGTGGAGGTCAGATAGGCAGTCGCTTCATGTATTATAAAATACTGGTACTCAGCTGCATCCAGTTAGACTGGAAGCCGACCCCAAGATAGTTTGGGAAAAGGCTAGGCGGATGATGATATACCATCGAAAAGTTCCTGAGTTCTACAACGTTTACGTTGCTATCTCGTTGCGAAATAGCAAGTCTCATTCAGAATAGGTACACCAAATGAATTAGCTGACCGTTTTCATGCCGATGTAAAGTGCAGTTATAGCAACCATTATAATACATTCCACACTTTATAAAATCAATTAACTATAAAAAAGTGCTCTTTGGGGCCTGTGAATTAACCTGTCTTTGATCTAGCATTTATTTATTATTATAATTAAAAGACATGATAGGAGAAAAGGGGGTTCTAATACTAACGACTGCATAGATCGAAGGCTAAGGTTAAGCAACGCTGGCCGAGGTCAGTTTGTGGACAGGTGACCATCACTACCTTACGAGACCTCTCCATGCCTCGGGAAGCAAGATCAAGATTAGGTGTTAGTGACGGCAGCCGTTTGGAGATCATAAACAGAACTTACTTCTAACTCCCAAAATCACAATCCTGACTGAAAATCTGATAACACCGGTTGTCATACTTTCATGGGTATCATGTTTTTTTCTTAGCCTCGACTGTTCCACCTCTGGACAAAGGCCTCTCCCAGTCCTTCTACATTTCTCGGTGTTGCACCTCTTCTATCCAATTAACAAACACAGGGAAAGTTATAACTTTTAAAAAACCTGACCCTTTAGTGGGAGGTGGGAGAGGCCCCCCACCCTTTCTGGCGATGTCCATGGTGACAAGTGACAAGATTTCAAAATTCGACTCGATCATATCTGTGGAAGTTGTTTATATCCCTTCATCAAATAGAAAAGAGGTGATGATCTTCAAACAGCAGAGCAGATTTTCGCGAAATATAGCTAAGAACACTCTCGATTAAAATACATTTCTAACGAAACCTTTTTTATCAAAATCGGTTCATCCGTTTAGGAGGTACGATGCCACAGACAGACACACAGATACACACGTATAGTCCCTCGTTTTTGGTCGGGGGTTAAAAAGACGATCCGTGATGACCAAATTGACAATGATGACGTCATTAAAGGAGAAAGTTTTGAGTATAAATGTGGATGGGTTATAAATCAAATCAAATCAAATCAAAATAATTTATTTCAAGTAGGCCAGTTACAGGCACTTTTGAATAGTCAAACAACAATAAATATTAAGCTACAGTTATAAGAGCAGCTATAAGAGCTGTAATAGCTATAAGAGTAGAGCCCAAAGCAACGATGGATGGGCTGTGTGAATGAAGATATAGCAACAAAGGAGGTGTCTGATGAGATGACTAGTAATAGAGAAGTATGGAAGTAGACATGCTGCGCCGACCTCAAATGAATTGGAATAAGGGCAAGAGAATGACGATGATGACACAATTCAATCAACTTCGTCATTGTCTGTTGCTAAGGCCTATCGTGATCAGTGAGAGCAGCGGTGGCCCAGTGGTGGCAGCCCCGACTTACGAGAAGTAAGCCGCGGGTTCAAACACAGGTAGGCGCATTACTATGTGTAATTTATTTCATCACCGCCCTCAAAAACGGTACAAGATATTTATTTTGCTAAAACATGAGTAAACACACATAAATGACGAAAAACACGGTGAAGGAAAACATCGTGGGGAATTCGAAGACATGTGACAGTTACCAACCCGCACTGGGCCCGCGTGGTGGATTATAGCCCACTCCCTCTCATAGAGAGGAGGCCTGTGTCCCAGCAGTGGAAACATTATAGGCTGATGATGATATGATGATCCTGATCAGTTGCTGAACGGACTTGGATGTTCAGCATGCAGGTAGACCCTGACCTAGGGCATCTACTTTTATAATTTCGGCTGAAGCCGCGGAAAAATACTATCGTCTAATATACGGACCCACCAATACGAAGACACAAATCTCTCAACTTCTACAATCATTGTTACTCTCCACGATCAAAGTTATACAGTCATCAATAAAAAGTAAAAAAATAAAACGAATTCGATTTATGTGAGCAAGTGTATAGTAGAACATTTTTCACCTAATATCAATAAACCGTACAGATATTCAATCATTCTAATGGACGGAGACTCAATAAACATACATACCTATTTATTTTATGTGTTGTTTATGTGATGTGGCCAATTTTGTCTATAAAATATGGCCTGCTTACCTCATATACATAGTTCTACTACTGTTATTGTGCAAAGAGAAATGTTTTATATGTGAGTCAAATTTTATCTTCAGGTCAATTGTAAAAGCTTTGTTTTACAGGTTATAAAATCTATTTTAATGGCGTTAAAAAAGGGAAATGGTGCTTTGGATACGCGGGAATTTCGTTTTTTTTTAATAATTTTGCCCCACACTAGGAATTTCTCTTGTATCGTGGGTGCGTTTACAAAAAATTTAAACTCACATATACAAAGAGCCAGACCCGAAACAACTATCCTGTAGGCCATACAAATATTTATTCCGTGCGGGGATCGAACCCGCGACACGTAGCGCAGCAGTCAATCGCTCAACCACTGCGCCAACCGTGCCCTTCGTTATTGACTTATCGAATCCCTTGGTTAGCTGGTCTTTTGGCTAGAACAGCTAGTTTGATACCTGGAGCTGCCTACATTAGACACACTGTCTAGTGGTTACATGAGGTCCTCCTACGTCGTGGTGAGTGTTATTGGGCTTTTGCTTCGGGTATTTCTACGTAGCAGCCCTGAGTCTGACTTGTTGCCCGGTTGATGGCAATAGGCTCACCACCTAATGCTTGGGACTTAAACATAACTGGTGAAATGTAGTTCAGAGGTCTAGAATAGCCTCACCGAAGACAACGAGCGTGATGTTTGGTATGTTATTAAATCATTATAGATAAGACACACACCTCTGATTTTGCAGATTCAACTGCGTATTGAACAATTATCACTTGATTTGGTAAACGACTTAGACTTATTTCTCGTCGTCACGTAAAGCCACGTCAGAGAACCATTGGCGGCGGCATAAAAACACTGACCACACCTGATCACACGATAAAGAAGACTATGGATAAATCCTATGCTAAATTCAATAAATAAGAACAATATGAAAATTCCTAAAAATAATAAAATCAAATTATAAACCAAAAAAACCCCTGCACACAGACGTTCTTAAAATTCCATTACCCATGCGCAAGCGCAGACGTAAGACGAAGTACAGTTATTGCAGATTAATGCTCGCTCTCTGCCTGACCCCTTGCCCCTTTGGTGTGAAGATACTACATCTGTCAATATTATTAAACGCGCATTTATTTTACTATACAGATGATTAATGGACAAATTCTTTATTGTAGGTGTTTTTTTTATTGGATGCGCAAGAGTTGCTGAGCAGTCGGGTGGAAGTGAGAGGTTTTGTGTTTGTTATGATTAGTTGAGCACGATTTTTAATGAAGTGGTGTTTGTTTGTTTTGTTGTTGCGACATAGTAAACATTAGGTTTAATTGATTGCATCAAAACATTTCTATCAAGTTTGAACATGGCAAAACGTGATTTATAAAATAATGATTTTTGAATGAAAGGAATGCATCATAGATGATGCATAACGCATTTTTGACAGATGTCTACATCTGCCTAGCCAAAACTGCGTTATGCGAGGTGCTCGTGGTTAAATAATAACAGCCGCACGGGTCGATCTTTAAGGTTAAGCCATGCTTGCCGAGGTTGGTCCGTGGATTGGTGACCATAATTACATACCGAGTTTCCTCCGTGCCTCGGAAAGCACGTTAAACCGTTGGTCCCGGCTGTCATTTGTAGATCTTTGACAGTCGTTACGAGAAGTCAGAAGTCAAAAGTTTGACATCCAGTCTTACCAAAGGCTATTACCCGGTGACTGGGTTGTGGTGGTCAGATAGGCAGTTGCTTCATGTAAAATACAGGTACTCGGCTGCATCCAGTTAGACTGGAAGCTGATCCCAAGATAGTTTGGGAAAAGGCAAGGCAGATGATGCATAAATTATGCGTTAGCCAAAACCCAAACAGAACGGCTAATTGGGAAAACCCAACTATGTTGGAGAGGTGGTTGCAGCGGCATACCAGTATTTTACATGGAGTGACTGCCTATCTGCCTGTTTCAATTATGGGCAGACTTGCAAAAAGATAATGATTTGCCCATTTTCACTAAGTCATCTCATCAGCGATAAGACCGCCATTGCACCCATAGAATTATCTATATTGTCTAATAGCTGTGTATCTATTATGGTGTATAATAAGTATATCCTATCTATATATGACGAGGCGACAACTAAATGAATACCTTAATAACAGCATCCTGTTGCTGAGAATCCCAAGAATGCAAAAAAATATTTGGGCATTCAATTAGATATCACTTATTGTAAGCGAAAACGGGCATTAGTCGTTCCCTTCACCTGACGAGTCTCAGAAGGTAATCAGAGATGCTCAATATCACTTGTCAAGGGTATCCAACCGTTTTCGGAAGAATTATCTAAGGTCCCTCCCGCCTATATTGTAAGATTAGCACAGATTTGTCATCGTTACCTTTGTAAAAACCTTTCAATAGACAGATCTAATAACTTGATATCAAACGTACCGGAAACTGCTCTTTTTATTCACTCGTTCATTCAGAAATCATGAACTAAACACCAATGGAGAAAGACCTCTAGTCTCTCTTTTTCTAAACGTCTAAAGGGAACAAGTAAAATTGGTTTTTTTTTAAAAGTACTTGTGGGTAGGCGTGGTTTTTTTTGTACAATTAGGATGTCGACTTCCGATTCTTCCTTTTGATTCAGAAAATGGTCCTTTTAATACACATGTGCTCGGAACACGTGCGGAGCGAATGATTGTGATTTTTTCTAACTTGGCATTTGATTATGGGGATTTCGTTGTTTTTGTAATAGGGGAGACATAGCTTGACTTGGCTTTCGTTTTAATTCTAGAAGGATTTGGAATTGGTTTTTAAAATATCTTTTATGGCTTCGGAAGAGTTTGTGATGGTCTATCTATTTTGGCGGACAATTTACGGCACTCTTGTGTACTTTTTATGGAATTTGACACAACGTCAAATTTCATAAAAAGTACGCTATGGATTTTCAAGCTGTATGTAGCGGTTCACGCTAATTCATTAAACTCTTGTAATGTTCAACTCTCGGGACTGCGCTGAATGTTAAAAATACAACAGTTCGCTTTTATTTAGGCTTAAGTGTTAGTGGAAATGGGCACTTAACCACAAATTAAGTAGGTATTTGCTCGCCTGACTGCAAGATTTATTTAGGAGTGTAAGCTCATTTAATTAACAGTTGATATGCTGTTACTTTTCTCATGATGATTATTATCATCATCATCATCTTCCTGTTCATTTCCCATGATACATGGGGTCGGCGCAACACGTTATTTTTCTTCTATTCTCTCCTGCCAACAGTCATGCAATCATTTTTACCTTATACTGCAAACTTTCTCATCCTTTCTTGTCCTTTGAGCTCCTAATTCCATCTCATCGTCCTTAACCGAAACGCAACCTCAACCCAACTTGCTTGCTTGCCACTGGCTGTGCACTTGGTGAGCACTGTGAACAAAACGTCACGGCACAGAATGCGTGCACTTCCTTGTTTTTGTACGGCAGCTGGTAGTAGCACGTGCTACGGAGCTGCGGAGTACGGAATACGGGTAGACCACACAGGGTACCGGGACTGGGATAGGAGACGAGTTTGGGTAGTGATTAGACAAGGTATAGGATGCATACATTCAATTCTTGGTAGAGTTTTAATCGTCATTCAACAGTTCAAACAATTAAGTATATTATATATTGTTAGTTGCAAAATTGTCGTAGTAGTAGTTTCAATATTCTTGTAACCGGGTTTAATAAAGGCACTATTGGGAAATGCACGTGGAGGGGTTCATTTTATGAACACGACAACAATTTCAAAAAAACAGTGCGTCAAAGTCAGATCCAATTTATGTTGTCTTGTAAGAATCTCTATAAATATCGCTACATTGGGTTACAACGTACGTAGATAGCATTCTTCTAAGCTAAAAATTCCTCGAAGCTAGAAAGTATTCTGCAAAGAGATTTCTCAATTTTCTGACCGTCGCGTGATAAGCACACAGGAGTCTGATGACAAATGAAGACGTTTTTCCGCATTTAAAAATTACTCGGTTCAGCTAGACACATGGGCAAATGGAGCGCTCTATATCATATCTTACTACCCTGCTCCCACGATTGTATGCTCAATGATAAGTGAATACTTAGCGACAGTTGCTACATATGTCTGTATGATGACTGATAAGCAGTGTTTGTTGTATTGAGACGCGGCTGTTTCTTCAGGGTCACTTTAAGTGGAATTAGGGGGCTGGGCTGCAAGCGCTGTTGATAGTATTGCAGTTGTAAAGAGGGTATTGTAGTTTAATTCTAGATATGTTGAGAATGATTATGCAAAGATGGATTTATTCGAAGGCGACCGAATTGTTGGATGAAATATATAAAAAAAAAACAAAAAATTAAAACTACTCCTGCCATGCCAAAAAGTGTACAATTAGAATAATAATATCTTTATTGAACAAAAATACCGTACGATTTGCTTAATATCTAGCTCGTTTTACACAATTTCACAGAATGATTTAAGTGTTGAATGAAAACCGTAATTATGTCCAAGAATGGAATTTATTCCATTCGGGAGACTGTTCTATGGAACATTTCTTTATAGGTCCGACTGCAATAAAAATTTTTTTGGACAGTCGTGTAAAAAACCTATTTTTTTACTAGCCTCGTGTATTCCACTGTTGGGCAAAGGCCTCCCTCATATCCTTCAAGGTATTCTCCTACGCCATTTCGAACCAGCCTTCGTGACGCGAGTCCAGATTATCTCGCCACCTCTATCTAGGCCAGCCTCCGCGCCGCCGCCGCCCATCCTTAGGCACCCATCGCGTTGAGCCCAGCGGTCTTTATGCATGCGGCTTACGTGACCTGCCCAATCCCAGTTGAACCTGGCAGCCTGTTTGCCTACGTCTGTAGTTCCTGTTTATGACACACAGAGTACCTACTGTTCTGTATTTTATATGTCCTCTTTGCACCCCACATGCTGCGGTCTATTGCTTTGTGGCGCACATGTTTGAATTTTGTTAATACTTCTCGCTGGCTGAATATGAAAGAGTAGCACTTCACCCGGGACTTTATCCGCGAAAATTGTGATATAATATAGCCTATGTTACTCGGTAAAGATGTAGCTTTCTAATGGTGAAAGATTTTTTTAAATCCGTCGAGTAGTTTTTGAGTTAAATCGTAACAAACAAACAGTCAGATCTTTCCTCTTTATAATATTAGTTTATATAAGCAGTTTTTCACCATGCTGAATAAAAGGTGTCTTTCAGTGTTGCTATGTTAACTTGGATGTAAAGCTCGATTAAATTTTTCTACAAGGGCGATCCAGATTTAATATTTTTAGAAGTTAGAAGTACTCGTATCGTTTAACCAAAAAATTTCAACAAAAATTCAACATTATTTTTCGAAAATGTTTTTTAGTAACTTTTTAGACCTTTGTATACGCTTCTGCGTAGGAAGTTTCATTAAAATCTGTTCAGTCATTTCGGAAAATAACGATTTGAAAGTTTGTATGAAATGCCGTAGGGTATAAACGCTCTTAACAGACGTATAGAGTTAATGGCAGCTCTAATGCAACTTAATAACTTGAACATAGTGTTGGGTAAACTTGGTGCAGTCTAACTTAGTGACAAGTTTAGTTAATAGTGGGCGATAACTTCATTGTAAGTTTATCTATCGATAAACTTTCGAGTTAAAAATAGATGTTAGGTAAGTATAACTTTAAATCGCAAGCGCAACTTCTGGGCATGAGGTTCTAGGTTCGATTCCCGGTTCGGGCAAAGCGTTATGGGTAAGACTGGTTGTCTTCTTGTTGACTTTCGGCCCTCTGACAACCTAAGTCAAATTTCTACGATTGACAGCCGAGACCAACAACGGCTTAACGTGCTTTCTGATTCACGGAGGAAATTCGTATGTACAAATCGAGTTTCGTCCGTGATGGGTGGTCACCTATCCACGAACCAACCTAGGCAAGCGCGGCTTAACCTAAAGATCGAGCGTCTGTTATTATTTAGACAAGAGCTGAATGTACCTTTTTTTTACGGATGGGAAATCATCAAATGACCCCTCCTGCTCAGGGCGAAACGGGATAGAATATCAGACTAGTACTGACTAAAACCCATGCATGTTCCTTCTTAGCCCTTTGTATTCCAGGGCCACGGTATCTCTTTCGAACAGTCCCGCAGCCCTGGCAGGCATCGGCCCTCTCGAACCCCTTCCGATTTGCTAACATCTCCTTGAGGCGCGCGTGGAATACGAACGCGCCCCGTCGACACGGCCGACGGACGGACGGTGAGCTAGCCCATTACTCACCGTCCAAGCTGAATGTACCTGCCTAACATACATTTAAAAACAGAATTATTGCATTCATAAATTGGCATAGTTTTTGTCAATTTCACGGTAACGTCTATTGCATAGGATCTTAGTATTCTTACAAAGTATGTCATGGGAAACTGGCCAAGGTTACGCCATGTAAATCGAGACATAGTTGTCTTACTTTGTTATAATTGCTTAATTTGTGTTCTTAATTAACAATAAAATCTTTGTAACGAGGTGTTATTTTTAATTAAAAAAGTGTGTACAAAATATGTACGGGTCAAAGGTTAATCTCATTTTTGGTCTCATAATAGCACGGCAGAGGTGGAGAGCAACGGTGGCCCAGTGGTGGCAGCCCCGACTTACGAGCAGTAAGCCGTGGGTTCGAACCCAGGCAGGCGCATTACTTTGTGTAATTTATTTCATCGCCGCTGCCCTAGAAAACGGTGAAGGAAAACATCGTGAGGAAACCGGCATGTCCTAGAACTAAAAATTCGAAGACATGTGAGATCTACCAACCCGCACTGGGCCCGCGTGGTGGATTACAGCCCACTCCCTCTCATAAAGAGAGGAGGCCTGTGTTCCAGCAGTGGGAACATTATAGGTGGATGATGATGATGATGAATAGCAAGGCAAAGAACTTTGGAATGCTAGATTTATTTTGATTGACTTTGATTTAAAGGCATGTAGGTACATGTTGATGGCAATAGGGTACAAAATGTCGGAGCATTACACTTTTCACCTATAATTTAAGCTTTGATTAGGTTGAAAGTGGTCGACGACGGTCAGTGAGCGAGGTAGTACATCTGTGCCTGACAGCTCGGGGGTAACAAGCGTGATGCGTAAATCGTGGTAATGAACTGCGCTATTATGACGTAGGTACACCCGTAAGATACATTTTTTTTTTTTTTGCATTATGTTGTAACCGAATGGTTACCTCATAATAATTACAATCTAGCCTTGAGGCTAATAAGTAATTTAAATTTAACTTAATTTACTAAGTGTAAGATACATATAATATTACTAGATGTCCCGCGCAACTTCGTGTGCGTCACATTTTCCCCGCTTTCGCAACATTTTTCATTGCAGCTCCGCTCCTTTTGGTCGTAGCGTGATGATATATAGCCTATAGCTTTCCTCGATAAATGGGCTGTCTAACACTGAAAAACTTTCGCCCTCCCCGACCCTCGCTCGAGCCAGCCCGCGATGCTGTGCCAGTAGTTTTAAATCAGCCCCTAAATAATGATATCATTCAGATCCAGCCTGTCCCCATGCAGTCCTCCCCCAGCGACGCCCTAAGCCGAGGCTCGTACCCCACAGGGGGTGCCCTTAGCGTGTAGTCGCTTAGTTTGTAAGTTTTATGCCCTGGCTGGAGGCCTTACTCTTAAGGCACCCACAGGATAGTCCGGTTAAGCAGACGACAACCTCCTAGGTTGAAATGCGAGATGCCATTCCCAAAAAAAAAATGAAAAACTTTCAAATCGGACCAGTAGTTCCTGAGATTAGCGCGTTCAAGCAAACAAACCCTTCAGCTTTATTATTAGTAAGTGTATAAGTATAATTATATAATTTATTATTAGTACCTATATAATATAAGATGAGATTAGATTTTAAAAAGTATTTTTCAGTTACCCATTGGTAGGGCTTATGACAATTAACAAAAAACAGGAACAGATTACAGAGTCCAGTCAGTTTCTGCATCAGACATGATTATACTTGTAGCACAATTTCAAAACAGGCAAAGAGATCGTTCTAGTAGTTCCTGTATCAGCCAAGCTATGAACTCATCGGAAAATCCCTCAGGCCACCGATATCATTCCTAACATAGATATCAGTGCAAACCATTACACCACTGCCCAGCGATGTCAAAGATATTCGTTTCTATATAATAATTAATTTGAAATATGTCATAACGAGCCTATGATGGCGGCTACTGAGAACTCTAGATTATTTATGGTCCGATTAATAGAATATGGTGCAGATATATTAATGCTAGGATTCCGTTTTGAATTATAGGACGTGCAGTCGTGTATCGTTGCGTTATTTCCGGTGTGGGGTGAGCTGATATAGATAGTAAAACAGTATTTGGGTCTTCAACAATGAGTACACTATATGTATTAGAAAATGCATTACCAACTTAAATCTAAGTGCCCCATCACTTAAAGAAGAGCACTGCATGCACTATATTATGCGCCTACAGCTAACAGCTACTTGGCTAATAACAAAAAAAAAAGAAAGAATGAATAAAAATAAACAAACAGAAGTATATTATTTTAGAGAATCAAACTTAATTATTACGCGAATTACAATTTAAGACTTTTCCTAAGAGCAGGCACAGATGTATGATATACAAGGTGTTGTTTGCAACCTTGTCAAATTCTAGGAGGTAACTATGCTAATGATTCTCGACCCGAATCAATAATAAAATGCGTAGGTAATTTTTTTTTTATTTATTTACTGAAATCGGTAACTGTGAACCACCCGTGTTTTAAACACGGGCCGTCTGATCCCCGCCTTATAACGTCGCTTACACACAAACAAAAAACCTGATATGTTTTTTCGATAATTTTATAATCCCTAAACCACGTTAAGGGGGTTATTCTGAAATATTGACAAATTTAAACAACAAAAAAACGCAGTGTTTTTTAATAATTTACTAGGTACCGTAATTTATATTGATTATTTATGTCTTTTGTGACAACATCCTGAATTTTGACGAGGATGCAAAACAACACCTTGTATGATGTAGTCGAAGATATCGAGCTATGTGACATAGGTCGATATCTTCATCGTGCTCTTTGTACACAGTATACATTCTATACAGTGGGCAATGTTGCCTTAAATTTGTTTTGCAGTTTGGCATGCTAAACAGTTTGCTATTGGATGTGCTGTCCTGTGCCGTGTTGTTGCTTTGATATTATCACAATCTATATCAATATACTTACTTTAAGTCTTTTGGACTGCCTCGTTAGTCTAGTGGTTGCAAGCGCGACTGCCTGAGCATGAAGTCCTGGGTTAAATCCCAGGTCGGACAAATTGTTATTGTGTTTTTCCATCAGGAATTTTTCAGTAGACGCCACGGAGTCTGGATTTGGGGTTCAGGGTGCACATGACGATTTTGTCGCTTACGGACCGCCCATAATGCTCCCCAATTCATTTATTAGACTGTTGAAGTCAGCGCTGTCTTCTAGAAGTCAGCGCTGTCTTCTAGTTGTATAGGTTCCTATGATATCTTGTTATGCTATTTTAAATAGTGCAAGTCTTCGTTATTAAAAACCCTGTCTGTCACGAACATAAACAATTCCTTTTTAACGTAATAAAACAGTCTGTTATCAGTACAGCAGGCTTCCCAGAATCAAATTTTATTTCAATCTCCACATTTATGCGGGCTCAGCATCGAGTTCCATTTTTCGCAATAAACAAACCGCACGCAATGTTTTTTTTTGGTAAAAAATGCATGAAAACCTATCGGATCACCAAAAAACTAAACATATGGGCATCGGATACCTTTGCAGTGTGGTATAGGTGAGAGTAGGAGGATGGTATGATGTTGATACTTGCATGGTTATGTTATTTCGGAGAGAGAATATTCAGGTTAGAGAAGAGACATCTATGTAAGTATGTACCTTTGACGGCACGGTTGGCGCATTGGCTAAGTGATTGACTGCTGCGCTGCGTGTCACGGGTTCGATCCCCGAACCCTCGTACAAATATTTGTATGGCCTACAGATAGTGGTTCCGGGTCTGGCTGTTTGTGTATTTGAGTTTAAATCTTTGTAAACGCACCCACGATACAGGAGAAATTCCTAGTATGGGGTAAAGCTTAAAAAAAGACTCAAACATGCCGTTGCAAACACAATATAGCGAAATGGAGGATTACAGACTCAGTGCGATTGCGCTCTTTACCATACCAAGTCTCTGATCGTGATCAAAAGCAGACACTTCTGAGCACCTCAAAACTCGCTACTAATGCCGCAATTGGTGTAGCGACTAGGGCTCAACCACATTTTATAAAATAATGTTTTATCATCGATTCAAATAAAATATTACATTCGAAATGAAGAAGTGGGATAAATGTCCCTAACTATAATTATTCTGTGATTTTTAAAAGTCTGTACTTAATTACTACTTAGGTAAATTGAAACACAATTTAAAAGTGACTATAACAGAGAAATAAATAGCAAGTATCAAAATCTCACGCTCCTACTACACACCAGGACAGTGACAGTACGACAGAATCCCACATGTTTTGATTTTTTTACGAAATATTTTTGTCGAATATTTTTCGAAAAACCATTAAAAAGTCGATTCATAAATCATGTTACATCTGCCACAGCTTCAGGCATTATTTTATTACTTATAAAAAATATACTCTACTGTCGTATGATTAAAAAAATATTGCGTTGAACGGATTTTAATTACAAACTGCAAATCATTAAAAATGATTATTTTATTGATGTTTTCGCGCTGAAGGCGTTGTTAATATCATAATATTACAGTTGTTTTTTTTTTAATTTAAGTTTAACACTGTTGTGGGAAACGAGTTGTTATTATTACTGTTATAATGACTGTTAACTGTTTAATGTATTTTAATTAGAGAAGGCTTAAATAAGAATTAATAAAAGGCAAGGAAACTAGAGTTAAAACCTTAGAAATTTATATTTGACGGCACGGTTGGCGCCGCGGTTGAGCGGTCGACTGCTGCGCTACGTCTCGCGGGTTCGAATCCTGCACGGAACAAATATGTGTAAGGCCTACAGATATTTGTTTCTGGTCTGGCTGTTTGTGTATGTGAGTTTAAATTTTTGTAAACGCACCCCCGATACAGCAGAAATTCCTAGTGCGGAGCAAAGTTATTTAAAAAAAAAAAACGGGTTGCACTCCGGGAGTGCCGGCAGAAGTGAAAACTTGAATAGTAACGTTGTGCATTTTTGGATATGGTTAGGAAATAATTTTGAACGAATTGCTTTAATTATCTAGTTCTATCATTTATGTGGTAAAATACAATATTCATTTATTGCGCTATCATACACAAACATGACAACTTACATTACATAACAAATTTAACACAGAAATATTACGATACGTTTTACGAATTTTACCTCTTTGGAGAAATCGAAGGTTTTGTTTGTGCATAAGATAATTATCCAGTTTTGGAAAACCAAACTCAATGACAGATGTCATAAAGTTCAAATTCCTTCGCAACCTAATGTCAATTCGTCTTACGAATTTTCGATCAGGACACGTGACCTGACGCGAGTTTAAGATTTTATACCCATTACAGAAAAAGTTCTCAACGCCGCTAAAGAAGTTTTCACTTCAAAAAATCTATTGTTGAAACTATTATTACTTTCGATCTAAAACTGTAGTTAAGTCCTGGGTTGTAAACAAAAATATAAAAATTTCTATGGTTGTGACATTTCCATAGTTTAATTTAATTGCTACTTAGTCAATACCACTACACTATGTTAATCTACATACTACTTTAAAAGTGTAGGCTTTTATTCAGGACCAGCTGTTACCATCGCTCGCGTGAAATTATTTCTAGAAATTATGATCACACTGTTGTCGCTGCAGGCAAAGTTTTGTGTCATCATCATCATCATCAGCCTATAATGTCCTGCTGGGACACAGGCCTCCTCTCTATGAGAGGGAGTGGGCTGTAATCCACGATGCGGGCCCAGTGCGGGTTGGTAGATGTCACATGTCTTCGAATTTTTAGTTCTAGGCCATGCCGGTTTCCTCACGATGTTTTCTTTCACCGTTTAGAGAGCAGCGGTGCTGAAATAAATTACACAGTGCAATGCGCCTGCCTGGGTTCGAACCCACGGCTAACTGCTCGTAAGTCGGGGCTGCCACCAAGCTTGCACCAATTTTTGCGTGCAAACTGTTATTTTTAAATAACAAACAGACACTTCATTTTCATTTATATGTAAATAAGATGTATAGATGACAATTCCCCACAGCAGGTTCCATCATTATTGCTAATAGGATTTGTACTTTCCGGGCCCCGGCGTACTCCTTCGCAAGAAGCTCTTCTCAAATAGACGATGTCGATATAAATATTGACTGACTTACTTGCCTACGTCCAATGATATGACTTTAGGGGGTATGAGGAACAGGGTGTAAAGTTCCTCGATACTCCCCAGAAAAGGGAGGATCCTCCGACCAGACAGGTGTTATGTCTGGTAGGCAATTGCCCTTTTCGGGGGAGTATCGAGGAACTTTACACCCTGTTCCTCATACCCCCTAAACTGGTGACCCCGACGTGATCGGCCAGCTCAGCTAACGCTTCCATGCCGCCGCCGCTGTATAACAAAAAAAGATTAGGAAATTCTGCACGGAACTTTGACCTCCTATCCTTGAAACGCTACGCGTAAGTAATTTAACACAATTACCTGCTTTAATGTCAAGATTCAAAGCGATAAAGATCTCAAATTACCCGATGATTACCTTAAATACTTAGTAGAGATACAGAAATACTTTATTCTACAACTATTTAAATAAAATTATATCCTCAACTGGTGGGCAAAGCTTGGCAAAGCGGTCAAATTGCCCAATTTGTCGGCTAAATTGACCAATTTGACAAGTTTGGAGGACATTGTCAGTGATAAATCATGTGTGATTAGGATGTCCAAAATTATTATTTTTAACAGGAAATCGATATGGTTGAGAGACAATAACATGTGACTAAAAGAGTGATGGATATGGAACAGAAAGACCAATGGAAAGATGGATGGAATGTGTGAGAAATGATATGAAGGAAAAAAGAAAAATAATGAAAATAAAATGATGGTAGAAAAAAAAACCGCCCAAGTGCGAGCAAAAATATCACTTTTTTGTTTGTTTATTTTGTTCTGTTTTTTAGTATTTGTTTTTATAGCGGCAACAAAAATACATAATCTATAGAAATTTCAACTGGCTAACTATCACGGTTCATGAGATACAGCCTGGTGACAGAGGGACGGACGGACGGACAGCGAAGTCTCAGTAATAGAGTCCCGTACCAACTGTTAGTATGTGCCATGTTTTGGTATAACTTGTAAGAGCGTTTACGCCTTACGGCATTTCATACGACATTTCATACAAACTTTTAAGTCCTTATTTTCCGAAACGACTGAACCGCGTTTAATGAAACTTCACACTCTTAAGAGCGTTTATACCCTACGGAATTTAATACAAACTTTCAAGTCGTTATTTTCCGAAATGACTGAACAGATTTTAATGAAACTTCCTACGCATAAGAAGTATACATAGGTCTAAAAAGTTACTAAAAACATTTTCGAAAAATAATGTTACAGCTAAATTAGACCGATTTTTAATTATCTATAGAAACAGAAATTTCCAATTATCTTCATTTTTAAAAGACTTTTCGAAAATGGTTTTTAGTAACTTTTTAGACCTATGTATACTGCTTATGCGTAGGAAGTTTCATTAAAATCTGTTCAGTCATTTCGGAAAATAACGACTTGAAAGTTTGTATGAAATGCCGTAGGGTATAAACGCTCTTAAGCAGGATACATAGGTTTAAAAAGTTACTAAAAACATTTTCGAAAAATAGTATTACAGCTAAATTAGACCGACTATAAATTATCCATATAAACAGAAATGTCCAATTATCCTTTTTTTTATAAGACATTACGAAAATGTTTTTATTAACTTTTTAGACCTATGTATCCTGCTTATGCGTATGAAGTTTCATTAAAATCGGTTAAGTCATTTCTGAAAATAAGGGTTTGAAAGTTTGTATGAAATGCCGTAAGGCGTAAACGCTCTTTGGTACTCACACTGGAATACAAACAATTAATCCAAGCTGTAATTTATCGCGCCACCGTTGACACTTGTCTACACAATGGGCCATCCCCCACCATTATTCACACGTGTACCCGGCGGGCGTTCACTCTGATTACAATATAATGCGTAAGCAATAAAAATGTGCATTATAAAACAATCATGGCAGCTACAAATGAAGTGGTAAGCACAGGTGACGGTAATAAGACGCGTTTCGTTAAGATGGGAGCGTTTTGCGGTGTTTTCTGTTTTTTTTTTCTGAGCATAGAGTAAAGAGGGTTTTATAATCTGCTGACTTCTGTTATAATAAGGACATAGTTTGTACATTTTTTTTTTTTAACGATGCCCTATTCTAGGAACTTCTCCTGTATCGTGGGTGCGTTCACAAACACTTAAAATCACATACACAAACAGCCAGCCCGGAACAATTATCTGTAGGCCATACAAATAATTGTTCCGTGTGGGGATCGAACCGTGCTGTCAAATGTGCTATCATCCGCGACTTCGCATGCGATCTAGGATGAAAAGTAGCTTAAGTACTGCCAAATTTCAAAACGATTGGTTGAGACAGACAGTCAGACAGAGTTATGCATCCTATCCTTAGCTAATGTTATAAATGCGAAAGTGACTCTGTTTGTTACGTTTTCACGCCTAGACCGCTGAATTAATTTTCTGATAGATACATAGATGGGACCTTGGAGAACGACATAGGCTACTTTTTGTCGCCAAAATAAAATGGGTGAAATAGGATCCCCTTTTAGAGTTAGAGTTTGGTTATCGCGATATAAACTAGCACGAAGTCGCGGAAAGAGGAGAGTTTATAGAATTACTACCTAAGAATAGAAACTCGTAAAGTTTAAATAAATAACAAAGAAAATACACACTAAGTTTAGCGATAACCAAATAAAGGCAAAAACCGTAGCGACGTCATTGGATAACCAGCATAATCAAAACTTATTACCCGAAAGCTACATAAAATCATCATCTAAGACATTACAAATTACAATATGTAGATTGATCGAGCATCCTTGTTTTCAACATTCAAACATCCAAAATTGGATTTGCGAAAAGGTCGAAGTAATTTTATCGACTAAGCCCATCACTAGGAATGTGGACGTGCCGACAAGGCAGCGACAACTAAATTAGCGCGTTACTTATCGATAATGACGGACCATATTAAATCTGCAATCCCTCACTAGTGTTTTGTTGGGTCGCCATGATTTGTGGGTGAAGTGGAATGTGCCTGTAGGATTGTTTTTTTTTTTTTTTTAATTTAAAAAAGAATCAGGTGTGCCATATATTTTGAACGTGTAGTTATTGCACTTTTATAGCAAACAGCATTTTTTTCTTTGGGTCTTTATACCCTGTATAATTTGAAAGTTCATTCAATACTTTCCATTTATTTGCAGAATTTATAAAGTAGCAAGAAGGGTGAATGTGGATTCTCGCCGTAAAAGCTCCCGATTTTCACTAAGCTGAAATTCAAGTGATTAAAATTGTCACCCAATTTACTTATATACGTACAATTAACAGTCCTGGAACTTGGATCTTTGACAGGTAAATAGAGTTCGCATGCGTATGTCAAAAGCAAGAAGAATGTCCCTGTTAAGGTAGAATCGATAGATAATACCGCCGAGAAATTTTCGTATAAGTCGCAAATCATATTTTGTTCAACATACAGCATGACACTGACTGGTAAATTGAAAAATAAACGCATGTAACTGAGAATTTCGCGGTCTTGCTTCCACCTTAACCTCTTTTTTTTTTTTTTTTTTTTTTTTCTTAAAAAAACATTGCCCCACACTAGGAATTTCTCCTGTATCGTGGGTGCGTTTACAAACATTTAAACTGACATACACAAACAGCCAGACCCGGAACAACTATCTGTAGGCCATACAAATATTTGCTCCGTGCGGGGATCGAACCCGCGACACGCAGCGCAGCAGTCGATCGCTCAACCACTGCGCCAACCGTGTCGTCATTATTAATTCTCTTGGCCACCCTACGGCACTCCACAATGAATCACACATATTACTACAAAACAGATCTTATTCCCTCGCAATAAAGGCTCTACATTCCCACATCATGGACTTCAGAACATTCCTACAGACTGAACGGACCAACGTGTGACATTTTTATTAGTGCGGATTGTTTCTCACGATTTGTCCAGTTGTGGTGAACGGTTCCAGTTCATGTTGTAATATTATGTCTTATTTAGGACTTACTGGGTTATGGAAGATTTATGCTGAATGTTCAGATGTTTAGCCTCACAGGGTGTACGAGATATCAACGCATTACCTATGGAACCATGAGCTCAGTATAAATGATTCTTCACCCACACGCGTTGGAATTTTTCGACGGTTATTGTAAAAAAACAGCTGATCGTTACATTTTGACTCTTAGGTATTGCACTTGTATCTGAAAAACTGTATTTTATCTAAACAATTTGTTGTATTTCATTTTAACAATTTATATTTATAACTAGCTGTCCCGCGCAACTTCAACTGCGTCACATTTTCCCCGTTTTCGCAACATTTTTCTTTGCTGCTCCGCTCCTATTAGTCGTAGCGTGATGATATATAGCCTTCCTCGATAAATGTGCTATCTAACACTGAAAGAATTTTCCAAATCGGATCAGTAGTTCCTGAGCTTACCACCGTCAGACAGACTAACTTGGCGAAACATTAAGGGTTCCTTGTTTTACAACAGAATCCTAAAAAGAAAGTACACATCTAACATTAGAATAAATTGCAGAAGATTCGCTACCGTGTTTTCTAAAAATTTCGAAACATCAATATTAGTGGGCGATAATATTTAACCGTGCAAAGATAACTAACAGTTCACTCACTAACATTTCAACACTTAAACTTTGTCATGCCCACAAATATTTATTTCATAACATTAACAAAACAATGGAGAAAGCGAAACAAATTAAATACGCGTACAAATAGGATTTCTCCTAATAAAACAATACGACATTAATCGAATCGTTATATTTTTGGAAACCAAACCAAATACGATTGGAATGGTAGCATTAGTGATAACTGTTTCTAGCATTCGTTTTTATGATTCTGAAAGTTGAGAGGTATCTAGGTTAGTGTATTTTTTTTTGACGGTACGTTTTGCGCAGTGGTTGAGCGATCGACTGATGCGCTGCGTGTCGCGGGTTCGATCCCCGCACGGAACAAATATTTGTTTAACCTACAGGTTGTTGTTCTGGCTGTTGGTGTATGTGAGTCTAAATGTTTGTAAACGTACCCACGATACAGGAGAAATTCCAAGTGTGGGGCAACGCTTTACGCGAGTTTAACATTTTTTACCCATCACAAAAGTGCACAACGCCACCAAAGAAGTTTTCAATTAAAAAAAAATTGTGATTGTACATAAAAAGTTAGTGATGATTTTGCTACTAAAGTTTGTCCCAAGCTCGTGGCTGAATAAAAACAGCCAGTTCGATTTTCAGGTTAAGCCGTGCTTACCTAGGTTGGTGCGTGAATGGGTGACCATCCAGTACATACCGAGTTTCCTCCGTGCCTCGGAAACCACGTTAAGCCATAGGTCCCGGCTGTCATTTGTAGTTCTTTGACAGTTGTTACTGGTAGTCGGCGGCCCGAAAGTCTGACAACCAGTCTTACCAAGGGGTATCGTATTTTCCAGTACTGACTGGTTGGTGGAGGCAGTCGCTCTATGTAGAATACTAGTTTGCAGCTGTATGCCTTACGACTGGAAGCCGACCCTAACGTTGTTGGGAAAACGCTAGGCAGATGATTTTTATGATGATCATCATCATCAGTCTAAAATGTGCCCACTACTGGGACAAAGGCCACCTCTCTATGAGAGGCAGTGGGCTGTACTCTACCACGCGGCCTAGTGCGGGTTGGTAGATGTCACATGTTTTCGAATTTTTAGTTCTAGTACGTGCAGATTTCCTTACGATGTTTTCCTTCACCGTTTTTGAGAGCAGCGGTGATGAAATAAATTACACAAAGTAATGCACCTGCCTGGGTTTGAACCCACGGCTTACTACTCATAAGTCGGGGCTGCCACTACTGGGCCACCGCTGCTCTCATTTATTTTGATGATGTTATGTTAAAAATATCCTTTATAAATTACTGATGCTAGGTACTTAGACGGCATTTGTATTGGATATGCAAAGTATACCTATGGTAGGATTGTCGTTTGTAATGGCAGAAGTAAACAAACTTGGTACGTTGAACTCCAACATCGAGCTATTGTGCCTTCCGCGGTGACGGCGGCTTCATTTTTCAGAAACTAAAGAATTGCATGGATGTGATTTTGTACGGTTTGGATGAAAAATGAGCTTATGTATGTCTTACAGGGTTACAAAAGGTGTTAGAGTACATAGTCACTTAATACAGTAAAACATGTAAGAATTTTATTGTTTCCCATATCTTCCCGTGGGTGTCGTCAGAGGCGACTAAGGGACTTGCCAGAGAATGGGCAGCAGCGTTCTCTGTGCTTTTGAGACAACCGTACTGCGATCGCCAACCCGCCTGCCAAGCGTGGCGATTATGGCAAAACCCCCATGGTATGTCAATGTGTCGAAACTTGGGGCAGGCCTATGTCCAGCAATGGACGTCTTTCGGCTGAAATGATGATGATGATGATATAAGAATTTTAGAAGGTTTGGGTTTAAGGTTAGAGCTATCTACGGTTGTCACCTTACGATCACAGAATTTATGATAACTTTTATTTAGTTGCTACAGAAAAGTTCCATAGATCTAAACTAATATTATAAAGAGGAAAGATTTGATTGTTTGTTTGTTTGCATTGAATAGGCTCCGAAAATAATGGCCCGATTTGAAAAATTCTTTCAGTTTTAAATAGCCCATTTATCGAGGAAGGCTATAGGCTATATATCATCACGCTACGACCAATAGGATTGGAGCAGCATTGAAAAATGTTGCAAAAACGGGGAAAATGTGTCGCAAACGAAGTTGCGCCGGACAACTAGTGTTTATATTATATTTACACAGAAGTTTACGTATATAACATAACCTCATATCTGTTATCTCAGAAGGGTTAGGCAGAGGTCTTCCTAAAATACCGACATTTCCCCAGTAATCCCACATTAATCACTTTGTCCAACCTCGTGCTCAGCAGTCGTACTTGTCACCACTAGACCAACGAGGTTATTTTCAAATCTCTTTGTTTATTCTTAGAAAATGTCTCAAAAGATATCAGACGGCTCCACCCTATTCCCATCGATATCATCCCGGCACGGATCCCGGACTGCAATAAATCCCGGCTACTCCCATTGTTGGCAGCACGACTCCGGAATCGTAGGTACCGACGCGGGACGCGGGATGCGGGACGTATCGACATGCACTCTCACCACGACCAATATCGATGCATAATAGCTGGGGTGGGTAGATGAAAAAGTTGGCTTTAACGGCATTTTATTCAAATTTATTGTGGAACTATGTTGGCTTAGCTTTTGCCGGTTTCATGAGACATGAGCTGGTGGTCTTCCATTACGTCTTAAAACATTATTGTTTTACTCCTTTTACAGTGTGGGAAGGAGATGGCGCTAGACATCCTGTATAGCGCCATCTCTTTCCCACACTGGAATAAGAGTAAAACAATACTGCTTTAAGACGTCATGGTAGGCCAGCAGGCCTGTCTAATGTTGATTGAAGCTGTTAGACAGGTGGTTTGGATAAGTAAGTTATAAGTATTATAACAGATCATCAGGCCTGTAATCCCTGAAGATTTTTTGACAATGGCATCTCGCAGTTCAGCCTCTTACGAGTTAAGCAGAGGTGTACCTTATAGTACACCCCACATTTCACCAGCTATGCTTAAGTCCCATGTAATACAATACAATATCCTTTATTTCAGGCAACTAGGGCCCATAAATCACAATACATATATAAGTATAAAAACAATAACTATAAACTAATAAATGTTTGACACCCTGTAATTTTGATATTTGTACATATTTTATTATTATTTTAGATATATTTGTAGTTTGTAAATAATGTAAATATGTAATGATAAATAGCAATGGCAATGTATATTAAATAAATGCTTTATACAAAAATAAACTTAATAACTACTGCACACGAAGTGACGGCGTCGTTTTACGCCGCGATGTGTCACGTAGCTGGCCGCGGAAACGCCGATACAACACACCTTTCGGCTTTCGGCTCAAACTGTAACGGGGTGAGCCTATTGGCATCAACCAGCTCAAATCCGGCCTCCGTGGCTGCTACTAATAAATTCCTGATGGTAAAACCCGACAACATTTCGCCTGAGGAGTCGAAGCCTATGCTAAGCTGTCGAGATTCTGACCACTAGATCAACGAGGTACCTTCCATTTTATGAGTTTTTTTGGGAATGAGGAGCTCTCTGCAAGAGGCATAAGGACATCATGAGGAGACAGCTCTTTACCAAGGGCCAAGACCATCTACCACTGCGTGTGATCTTCCATACGTCTGCCAAATATTTTCAGGGAACTTACTTCGTGTCAATAAGGATCATTGGGTAACCCTGTCTTCAACAGTTGCTAATCACCAACCTTAGATTTAGTGGTGGTAGTTTCATACAAGCCTACAAGCTTGGCTTACGCTTAAATAACCTTCCAATCTTCATGATGCTAGGGTGTCTGAACACCGCGGGAGACGCCCCGGGCGTCGGGGGCTACCCAATGGCCCCCGGCCGAAGTAGGCGCGGGCCTGTGGACGGTGAGTAATAGGCTAGCTCACCGTCCGTCCGCCTTATGACGACAGGCTATCGACGGCGCGTTCGTGTTCCACGCACGCTTCAAGGAGATGTTAGCAATGCCGATGCCTGC
Source organism: Cerastis rubricosa (assembly GCA_949152445.1). Classification (NCBI taxonomy): domain Eukaryota; kingdom Metazoa; phylum Arthropoda; class Insecta; order Lepidoptera; family Noctuidae; genus Cerastis; species Cerastis rubricosa. The sequence continues at coordinate 13,192,287 of OX424547.1, forward strand.
CAGGGCTGCGGGACTGTTCGAAAGAGATACCGTGATCCTGGTACACAAAGGGCTAAGAAGAAACATGGATGGGTTGTAGTCAGTACAAGTCCGACACTCCCTTTCTCTTTACCCAGAGCGGGAGGGGTTCATTTGATGATTTTCCATCCGTAAAAAAAAGGGTCTCTGAACAGTCTGCTGGCCTCTAAGCACACCACTGCTTAGATTAATAGATGGTATTTTCGTTCGCAAGACGAAAATAACAGTTAAACTGTATTGTAATCCATAAAAAATCAAATCCTTACTCCCATAATAACTTCACAAATTGAATTCCAAAGAAGGACTAAGACCCCGCTCCCTTTGCAAAAGGAATCTTTTTATTCATTTGTCATCTGACTCGTTTTAACATAATCTCCTTCGAATTGTGAATATCACAATGGGAATTCTATCCGACAAAATTAATCAGGACTGTTTACCAGCCCTACCAGATGTGAAGAACCCTATGGCTTGTGAAATAGGGGTGGCTATGTAGTTTAGCAACTGCATAGTAAGTTTGTCGAGGGGTTAAAGTTCGTCTTTCCATAGACAATAGATTTTCGGTTGAAGTCGTATTTTGCACGGTAGCATTGTGTTTTGTATAAGTCTGTTCTTTATGGTCATTCAACTATTTTTTCAAAGAAGTGATTAAAAGAGGGTATGACAAAGATTTAGGGGGAATCCCTAAAAAACGATGGATATCATGTCGTGTCATTATGTGGGAATTAAATTTAAATGGGTAAAATAACGTCGAAGACAGATAAGTATCGAAGTAAACGAAATAAATTAAATGTGAGAAGATTAATTTTGCCAAGTGAACTGATAGCAAAAAATAATTATTCCTAAAGCTTAAAACTGCAGTCAAATTGAGTCTGGGTTTATTTTGTCTCTTTAACGCTCTTTAAGCAGGAGGAGCTCGTGACTAAATAATAACAGCCGCTAGGATCAATCTTCACGTTAAGCCACGCACGCCCAGGTTGGTCTCTACCCACCCTGTATCTCTATATCAACTCGGTATGTAATTGGTGGTCACCCATCCCGATGACCACCAATTAGGTACATACCGAGTTTCCTCCGTGCCTCGGAAAGCACGTTAAGCCATTGGTCCCGGCTGTCATTTCTAGATCTTTGACAGTCGTTACAAGGAGTCAGCGGCCGAAAGGCTGACAACCAGTAGTCTTACCAAAGGGTATCGTATTGCCTCGTAATTACTTGGGTTGTGGAGGTCAGATAAGGCAGGCGCTAAATGTAAAATACTGGTATTAAGCTGCATCCGGTTAGACTGGAAGCCGGTCTCAACAAAATTGGGAAAAGCCAAGGCAGATGATGAACGCTTTAAAAGCAATACCTTCATATATGTAGACGGCAGTTAACAATTTCCATCGGATGCACCGGTGGTCCTTTTGCCAAAATTACAACATAAAACAAAACAAGACACCCCTTTATTTTAAAACAAGCAATTTAAATATATCAGTTCGCAAATAAAATCAAAACTCGCACAAGACAGGTGTCTGTTGGATAGGGGAACGAGCCAGGGGTAGTGGGTTTAATGCCAGACTCGGACAGATGCGGGCTCGTTACCTGCAAGCGCCTGCTTGTTCAATAACTGTTATAAAAATTCTAGCTGTCAAAATGTGGTTTGTCTATGATCATGTTTATGTTTTGCGTCTGTATTATATGTATTGAAGACTCTATGGTTGAATTTTGTTTTGATTTTTACCCGACTACGGCGAAGCCAAAAGGAAGAGTAATGATTTTGGGAGTCCATGTATGTTTGTATATTTCACCGTAGCGCCTAAACTACTGAACCGATTTTAATGAATGAGGAGTCCATAGATTCGTAATAATGGCCAGGATAACATGGGTTTTATACATTTTAACAAAATTTTATTACGGTTTTTTTTTACGGAATTTAAACTTAAAATAAACCTCGTAAAAACAAAAAATAAACTGACATAATCATCGAAATAAAAGGTCTTGGCGAAAACATTACAAATATGTATTTAAATTAATATCTCTATAGAGAACATAAACATATTAACTAAAATATTTTTTTTCATGATGGCTTGTTGGGTATCAAATGAAACAAAAGTGTAGAAATTATAATCCCAAAATAATTTAAATAAAAAACTCAAACATGTCTACTTATAAAAATCACGCTCTAAAAAGTATGGTTTTTTTTTTTTTTTTTTGAAACTGGATATGGTTTTCCGACTTAATTTGAATTTTAATAACATTCCAACTTGCGTAAAAAAGGTCTTAATGCACGTGTAGTTAAATCCTCGAAGTCCTAACGAAACATTGTTTTACGTAAAGTATAGCTGTCGCAGTAAGATAGTTATAACCCTGATATGTTTATATCCCTAGGGATATAGCTTTAGTAGTCATAGTAGAATGCGCGATAACGTTATTTCTGTTTGTGGGAAAGGAAACTTTGAATAGAGGACTTAATTGAAGTCCTTGAGGAATATCAACTATCTATTTGGCGGTATCTTCAACTTGAAACCGATTGTTAATTAAGGGTAAATTGTTTTCATAATCCATACAAGACCCATAAACTTACCTATGCGAAACGACCCTGTTCTAGATGAAAGATTGGGTTTATTGGGCCATAATACAGGGATGTAAAGTCTAGCAATGCAGTGAGAAAGAACCAGTGAAAATAAAAAACGGGTTGCACTCCGGGAGTGCCGGCAGAAGTCAAAACTTGAATATTAACGTTGTGCATTTTTGATATTTTGGAATGGTTAGGAAATAATTTTGCACGAATTGTCATTTATGTGGTAAAATACAATATTCATTTATTGCGCTATCGTACACAAACATGACAATTTATATTACATTAAAAATGTAACACTTTAGAACTATTACAATCCGTCTTACGAATTTTACCCCTTTGGAGAAACCGAAGGTTTTGTTTGTGCATAAGATAATTATCCAGTTTTGGAAACCCAAACTCAATGATAGATGTCATAAATTTTAAATTCCTTCGTAACCTTATGTCAATAAAATCTGACGGTCACGTGTCCTGACGCGAGTTTAACATTTTTTACCCATCACAAAAGTGCAAAACGCCGATAAAGAAGTATTCACTTCAAAAATATCTACAAATAAGTAAGTACCAACTCTAAGGTTAAGAAATTGATTGTCATCTATTTTATTCGCACATTAACCTATTCTTTGTACTTTTTCTTCATTTACTATTAATTTATATACCTTGAAACATGTGAACACAGTCATTTCATTCGCAAAATATTTTATTTTCCATAAAATGTTGATTTAATTGCAACGATAAAGTTTTTAGTGGGTTGTGTTGTTTTATTCTTTGAAACATAAATATTATGATAACTTTGGCACTGATCCTAAATCTTTGTTATACATAAAAAACTTATATGAAGAGTCCTGCACGCATGGATAGGGTTGTCGCTTTAGGCAATTCGGTGGAGATCCGGCTCGAAGGACAAAAATGGAAAGGACTATAAGAGAGAGACCACGTTATTCGGCTAGTTTGCAAAATTAAAATTTAAAGGTATGTATGTATTTGTAGGTATATGTTAAGTTAGTTTAAGGAATAATCTAGTCGAATCTCCAAGATTATTCCAACTACTATTTCTTCCGGGGACCAAGGAGTCTTTTGCCCAAAACTTTAGGCCAGTCGTTAATGCTTGATGGCAGAAGTAGCGTTGGCAGACTAACAGGCAGATTTGTACACGCACGACCTACATAATATCGCGGGGAAGAACTGAATGAGATGTGCATAGCCCAGGGATGTATGGTAAAAAAGGCCGCTAATGATGGTGATGATGACACACAGGTAACAACGCTATTGCTTGAAGGTGTAAGAGCCAGGGTAGCTCGAGAAATTCAGGTTAGTGGCTGTTTAACGAACAAAATACTATTCGCGACCGAACCACGTATGTATTTACAGAACTAGCTGTCCGACGCAACTTCGTTTGCGTCACATTTTCCCCGTTTTCGCAACATTTTTCATTGCTGCTCCTTTCCTATAGATCGTAGCGTGATGATATATAGCCTATAGCCTTTCTCAATAAATGGGTTATCTAACACTGAAAGATTTTTTCAAATCGGACTAGTAGTTTGGGAGCCTATTCAATGCAAACAAACAAACAAACAATCAAATCTTTCCTCTTTATAATATTATTATTAGATTATATTATATAATAGGTCTTTACCTATGAAATTGCCGTATTGCAGTACAAACTTTTTCAAACAAAAAAAAGTTTTGATTGGCTATGAGTTCTAAATTCAAATTAATTTTGTTTTAAAAATATGACATTCTATTTACAAAATCAGTCTTTTGTTTATTGATTAGCGTTGTATTTTAATTACATTTCAACATTTTTCCTCATAATAGATACTTTGAAATTTCGTGTAATTATGGAATATGAGTTCCGTCGTGGCACCAACGCGGCACAAACGACCCGTAACATCAACGACGTTTACGGAGAGAAATGTACAAACGAACGCACAACCCGTTATTGGTTTGCTCGGTTCCGTTCTGGGAATTTTGACTTGAAAAATGAACCTCGTGGTCGTCCGGAAACTTTGGTCAACAATGATGAATTAAAGGTGATTGTTGAAGCTGATGAAACTCAATCTACAGCTGAGCTGGCAGCAGCTTTTGATGTTAGCATTAAAACAATATTGGTCCATTTGCGACAGATTGGCAAGATAAAAAAGCTTGATAGATGGGTGCCCCACGAACTTAACGATCGCCAGCGCAACGTACGCGTCGAGACTTGCCTTGCGCTGCTTAACAGGCACAGAAATGAAGGAATTTTGAACCGAATTGTTACATGCGACGAAAAATGGATTCTTTTTGAAAATCGAAAGCGCTCAGCAAGTTGGTTAGATCCTGGTTCGGTACCAAAGCAATGTGCAAAACGAAAAATGACCCCTAGAAAGGTGATGGTCACAGTTTGGTGGTCTAGTGCTGGTGTGATTCATCATAGCTTTTTACAAAACGGCGAGAGCATTACTGCAGATGTGTACATTGAAGAACTGACCACAATGATGGCGAAACTCGCACGTCTGCAACCAGCTTTGGTCAATCGGTCGTCTCCACTGCTACTTCACGACAACGCGCGGCCCCATACTGCACAACAGACCGTCTCTAAGCTGCATGAGTTGGGTTCGGAAGCTCTCCCTCATCCGCCATACTCACCAGATCTTGCGCCTTCCGACTATTACTTTTTCCAAAATTTGGACAACTTTTTAGCGGGAAAAAAATTCAATTCCCGAGAGGCAGTACAAAACGCCTTTGAAGAGTTTGTTGTCTCCCGTCCAGCTGATTTTTTCAAGAAGGGCATCCATAAACTGCCACAGCGTTGGCAAAGATGCATTGATTGCAGGGGTGTTACTTTGAATAAAAGAAATAAATAAGTTCGAAAAAAAAAATACTTTAACTTTTTTCAAACAAAACGGCAATTTCATAGGTAAAGACCTAATATTATATTATAGTTTAGATCAATACAACCCTCAAGTTCCTTAAATCCCATTGAACGACAATTTCATGAAAAAGCAAGCAAATTGCAAAAAACGTAAGAAAATTTAAATTTTGCGGGCAATCATGGCGCTTATTATGAGAGCTCTCTAAGCAAAAGAACAAGTTCAAACTTGCCTTTTCTCCTCAGTGTCAGCCCTGGACATGACCTACAAGAGTCACTGGTACACTGTACCATACGGCTAGACGGCACAACGTATAATTAAAGACAACAGTGACAGATTGATTCGACAAAAAATATTAACTTATTAAATGATTTGGATCTGACTAAAAGTGTTTTGAACGTTTGAGGCAGACTGTGGCGTTGTGGGGAATTTTTGGTAATGATTTATTTGTAAATAATTTTCTTTCAATAACGTAGGCACCTAATGTCTATTCTTTGTCTGCTTGGCGAATCGATGACAAAAATTCAAACATGTTTGGCCCAAAATGAAGTTAGGTGGATATCCATGTATATTAATTTTGGGACAAACATGTTTGAGTTTAAGCGACATATCAGATATAACAGCGATATATCAGCGATGTTTCAGCGATATCGCTGGCTGATGCGGTTAAAAAGTTGGCAAGTGTCAACTTTTTAACCTCACTGTCCTTTCGCGCGTAACAGTAAAACCCCGCGTGAAACCCTTCGGGGGCCCCTTGATTACGCCATTGCGTGAGTCATCCGATATCGTAAAGATAAACACTTATAACTCGAGTTATATTAGCTCTAATCTTAAACGGTAAACAGTGTCGGGTTCGTGATGAACGGGGCCATTTATTAATAATAACCAACTCTTTTAGAACTACTTGAGAATTATACATATCCCATAGATATGAGAGAGGTCGCAGCAAATACGTCTGTTTTCGTTGCTTATTTTTGTTTGGTAAAACTACTCATTCAATTTACACGAAAATTTATATCTAACATCACAAATATACAAGTAATCTAATGACAGTGTTTTTTAGGAGTCCTACATACATTATTCTTATAAGATCCTAACTCAAACTTCTTGTTAGAATCGGCCATTTTAGAATTCCGCTGTTCAAAGCATGAAAATACTTGAAATATCAATAAATATGAATAGATATGCCTCGAATACATGAAATAATGAATTATCACTATTTTTTCTTTGCTACTATTGTTTCCAAGACCATTTTACATGGTTCAAGAGTCAAATATTTTTTTTTTTATTTCGACTAACAAACTTCACAACAAAGGATTTTTTGTTGGCTCAAATCATAATTTTTTTGTTATTTTTTCAAGCAAATGACTATCAAAAAAGTTGCATTATACACTTATAACATACTATACATTTACTTACCAAAGTTTTACAACGTATATCTCACAAAAACAACACTTTTCCGAACATAATAACACGGGTTGCCATTGCATTTGACATTCGACATAGACGAGTTTCTATATTTTTTTTAATAATGTTGTGCCGTTTAGTATTACTAACGATTAATTTTGTTTGAATCGACTACTAGTTGACCATAGAGGTAAATTTTGACAGAACGATTTAGAAACTTACTTTTTTTTCGAGCCGTTCCATAAATGGAACGGCGAGGCTCAAGGCAAAGGTCCGTCCGTTCCATAAATGGAACGGCCGGGACCTAGAGGTTAACTAAATAAGCTAATAATAAGCTATGCAGCGTACTTGTGCAGATGACTTGGAATGCGATGCAAAATGGAAGATGGCCCAATGCCTTTTACCTGATTTGCATTGTAAATAAAGAAACTGACATATCTTGGAAATCAAATCGAAAACCTGGGACCTGACATCCCCCAACCTACACTGGGCACACTTGATGGATTATGGGCCCACTGCCTCTCATAGGGAGGAGGCGTGTGTCCCAGCAGTGGGAATGTTATAGTCTGATTTTATAATGATTGAAGACATCGTGAATGTCCTTTTTTAATAAATTGTCTATTTGTCATGCTCATGATAACTTCGTAAAAGAGTCAAAGAGATCAAACCTGGAGTAGGTTAGATCTCTTTGTCTCTTTTGCGACTACTCTTTTAACTACTGTAGGGATCTCTAGTTATTATTATCAGACAGAAATCGATATGATATGAATTTATCAGCAGGTGCAACTTCGTTAGTGGCATAGACAGACCAAATCCAGTTTAAAGTATTTAGATACACAATTATTATTATTCAGATGATAATCTTCCCATCTGTTGTAACTAAATCCCCATTGGTCAGCTGAAGGACACACTACGAGCCAGTATCTATACCACATGGGGAAACTGGACTTTTTTCAACTCCCCTACACAACCCGGGGGAATAACTGAACTCCCCAAGCAAAGTCAAAACAAAGCCGAAATCCTGCTTATTCAAAGCAAAATTTTGTGCTTATAATGCTAGGTTCGAAATAGTACAACATTTAATTAGTGCAATGATATATTTACCATATATTTTATATTATTGGAATGTAATACAATTGACATAAAAACAAAATGATACGGTTGTCGTTTAGTATACGTTAAATTATGTAAATTTTTTAAGTTTTAAACATAGATTATTGCAGCCGTAGAACGGATGACCATTGGGGTAGACGTGTTCTTAAGAACGTTAATGCTTTTCGACACTTCATACAAATTTTCATGTCTTATTTTCCGAAATGACTGAACCGATTTTAATGAAACTTCATACGCATCATCATTCATCATTCCAGTCCAAAAGACGTCCAGTGCTGGACATAGGCCTCCCCCAAGTCACATTGACATTTTAGGAGGTTTCGCCATAATCGCCACGCTTGGCAGGCGGGTTGGCGATCGCAGTACGTTTGTTACAAAGGCACAGAGAACGCTGCTGCCCATTCTCTGGCAAGTACCTTAGTCGCCTCTTACGACACCCACGGGAAGATATGGGATGGTGCTATTCTTTACGTCCGACACCATACAGAGCAGAGCCTCATACGTATAAGCACAATAAATAGGTTCAAAAAGTTACTCGGTTTAAAAAGTTACTAATGATAAATCGGTTCAGTAATTTCGGAAAATAATGACTTGAATGTTTGTATGAAATGCCGTAAGGCGTAAACGCCCGTAAGTGGAGACCGCCAATCGGCAAGCGTAAGACGGGAGAATCTCATCATCTCCGCAAGGTGGGTGGTAGCAGCTGGATGAGAGTTGCCGAGAATCGGCCTATATCCAGCAGTGGACTACTGTTATAGGCTAATGACGATAAAGAAACATAAAACATTGTCAAAATGAAACAGTATGCCTCCACCGTTTATTAAACACAATATAAAAATAAACCAAATATTGTGATTTTATTAAGAAGGCTTTACCCAAGAAACGTAACTCCTTTATCGGATACCTTTTGACATAAGTTATGAATAGGATACTAAAACATATAATTATTAGATACAGAATGACCACTTTAAGTGTGCCGTTTAAGGTGGCGCTGCTTGTCAAGAACAAATGCATCGATATATCAAACTTGGTACATTTATTTTAGTTCGGTGTTTTTCCGCCTGCACCGATAAGTTGGCTGGAGTTTATATGTGGAATGTTCTAATGTATAAAGGTGACATTTTGAAATACCATCTTCTTAGAATGACGTAAGGTGGGTACCAAAATCTGCAGAGTTATTAATTGCTTATGTTCTTTCTGCAGTCATTTTAATTAGGAATACTAAGATTCTCATGTTTGCACGTCGTATACGGAACTTTAGGTAGGTGCATATAGAAGCAGTACAGTAAATGAATTTAAGATACATGGACTCCCAGGGATCGGTAAATCGCCTTATAATTTTAACTGTTTAGACCTATCTGTTACACAATTTGATTACCCATTATACGGATTTACCCTCATATAATATATATATCATCATCTGCCTAGCCTTTTCCCAAACTATCTTGGGGTCGGCTTCCAGTCTAACCGGATGCAGCTGAGTACCAGTATTTTACATGAAGCGACTGCCTATCTGACCTCCACAACCAAGTAACTGGGTAATACGATACCCCTTGGTAAGACTGGATGTCAGACTTTTAGCTTCTGACTACTCGTAACGACTGTCAAAGATCTACAAATGACAGCCGGGACCAACGGCTTAACGTGCTTTCCGAGGCACGGAGGAAACTCGATATGTAATTATGGTCACCCATCCACAGACCAACCTCGGCAAGCACGGCTTAACCTTAAAGATCGACCTACGCGGCTGTTATTATTTAGCCACGAGCTCCTCTTTAGCCACGAGCTCATATAATATATAAATATATTAAACATTTAAATATTGCTGATGAACCAGAATGAAAGGCAAAGCACTAAGCGTCGGCTAGATAACTGCTAATCCTAAGCACAATTGATTAAGTTAAGAACGGGATCTCTCACTGATTGGCAGTGATAGCTTAGGGGTGTGACCGTCGAACTGCCAAGTCCCAAGTCTCATGTTCGAACCCAAGACACGCACCTGTGATTTTTCGGATTCATGTGTGTATTGTATAATTATCACTTGCTTCGGTGAAGGAAAACATCGTGAGGAAACCAGCATGCCTGAGATATATTTCTCGACAGCATTTCCAGCCAAGTCAGAGAAGTCAGGGATGGGATGACTTGGGTAGCATAATAACTCTGACACTAGATAAGGCCACCAACCACACGAAAAAGAAATAAAAGCTAGATATTTTCATTGCTAAGGAATACAGAATACCCATGAAGCAGTAACAAGACTGGTTTTAACAATCATTGGCATTGCTTTTTTCCAATCATGCTGGGGTTGGCTTCCAATCTAACCGGATACAGCTGAATACCAGTTTTTTTACATCGAGCGACTGCCTATCTATCTAACCTCCACAACCAGTTATTACTGGGTTATACGATATCCGTTGGTAACACTGGTTGCCAGACTTTCGGGCTACTGACTACCTGTAACGATTGTCGAAGATCTATGACTTGGCTTTTACGTACCGTCGAGAAATATCTCCCAGGAATGCTATTTTGGTTTCCTTACGCAATTTGCTTAACCGAGCCAAATAATAATTATATATACGCACTTCAATCAGAAAAGACAGAGGTGCGTTTTTCTCTATGTGCATTTTACATAGATTGCTCTATGTGCATTTTACATAGATTGCTCTATGTGCATTTTACATAGAGCAACTGCCCATCAGACCTCCATAACCCAAGTACTGAGTAATACGATACCTCTGGGTAAGACTGGTTGTCAGACTTTCGGGCTACTGACTCCAAGTAAGGACTGTCAAAGATCTACAATTTACAGACGGGACCCCGACCCCGGCTTATTGTGCTTTCCGAGGCACGGAGGAAACTCGGTAGGAATGTAATGGGTGGGTGACCCATTCACGGATCAACCTATGCAAGCGCAGCTTTACCTGAAGATCGACCCCAGTGGCTGTTATTATTTGGCGACGAGCTCCTCAGACTCCGCAGACTGGCTGTAAGGCTGCGGTTCCACTGACGCGGAGCGGTTACGAGCTGTGCCGCGATTCACCAATCACATGGCGGAGTGGAGAAGAGATGTGGATTTCAAGCCATGTGATTGGTGAATCGCGACAGTGGAACTGCAGCCTACCCGCGCTATGTTTTTTTTGCATGACTACCACCATGAACCTTAAAGTCTCGATGAGTAAAGTAAAGAGCGAACCATTCAGGAACGTAACCTAACCTCGTACATAGACTATTATGGAAGGTATTGCAATAAAGAATATTCCATATAACAATCGAATCTCCTTGGTAACAGACGGTCTGTCATCAATTACAATTACAATAATAATATGCTACTTACGTCTATTATTTATTAATAGTTAATGAACGTTATAATTACATTAGGTATTATTTATTTATGTTGTTAGTATTTAATTAATGAATGTGCAATCTTCAGATTATGATCTAAGAGTCTAACTGGTTAGAATATTTCTTCGTTGTCCTTGTTAAATTCATGTGCACTAGTATTATCCACACATTTCGCATTAAGGAAAGATTCTTATGGTATATGGAATAATGTTATTTGATAGCTGTTGGATGGGTCTGTTTACAACAATTTTTTTTGGAAAATACGAGGGTGCTATCATCTTCTATACATCTATATATGCACATAACATATATACAAATAAACAAATTTTAAGTTTCTGTTTGTCATACTAAAATAACCGCTTTTTACTACATGCATATGAATGTATATACGGTACCTAGATATACCAAAAGCAACATTTTTTTAAAAATTTCCCGGCTAATCTCTGGAACGATTTTGACGGGACTTGCACTGACAGATAGCTGATGTAATAAGTAGTAACTTAGGCGACTTCTATTTTAGAAAAAAACAAAAATAATTAAAATAAAAAGCAAACACAAAAAAAAAAAAAACTAAATAAGCTAAATAACTTTTTTGTTAAATTCCACTCGGACGAAGTCGCAGGCACAGCTAGTTCAACATAAATTCGGAATTTCCTTACGATGATTTCGTTCATCAGTGATAGATAATTATATGTATAATTAATTAGATATTGCTGATTATATTAGGTATTGTTAGGTAGGACTAGTTTATTTTTATAAGTTTTTCATTGTTTTATATTGTTAATATTATTTTTGAGACCGAGCTATCGCATTAGGGACATACCTGTAATGATAGTCGTAAGGGAGATTTTAATAAATAAATAAATAAATATTTACAAAGAAAATACAGTAAACTTATACGGAACACAATGAAATGAAAATGCACTTTGGTTCTGGCCGCATTTTAACGCACCATCTCGGCCATGGTAAACTCAACCAAGTACATAATTTATTTTATTTGACCCTGAACGTTTGATACAAAATCAATCGTTGATAGGTATATTTTTCAATAGTAAAAACATAGTTTAAATGTTTAAATCAGGCACAGACATGTTCTAGCCAAATCAACTCACCACGTCAATTTTGACAGACCTCAAAAACACCTCATAATTTTTTCCGATGTACAATCAAGGACAAAATACAAAAGCGTTTGTTTTTGCAACCCATCATCGGCACTTAGCGTATCAGTTATCAGATCCACGATCCAATAAATAAGGAAGATCGTGATTTCCTGACCAGTAGATACCTAGTACATACATGTACATTAACTAGGTACAAATGCTGGTAAAGGGACTTCAAATACGTGGGATTTATTGGCATTCTTTTGGGCTCTGGGGAATTCAAACTGTTTTGAAGTCACTTTGTTTTATTTGTTTGTTACCTTTTCACGACTAAACGGCTGATCGGATCTTAATGAAATTTGGCAAGAAGGTAGATTTCAACCTGGGGAAGGACATAGGCTATATATCATCACGCTACAACAAATAGGAGCGGAGCAGCAATGAAAAATGTTGCGAAAACGGGGAAAATATGACGCAGACGAAGTTGCGCGGGACAGCTAGTTACTAATAAGTATGAATACGATAATTTTAAACGGAACGATATTTGTCAATTAAATTAAATAATGAGGGCAGTGAGAAAATTAAAGTGATCTAGGCAGAACCGATTAATTGATTCCAATGTTAAGATTTGCGTCAATCATTCACGGTATCGGCCCCAGAATAAACGTTCTCCGTATTTCCTCCTGTACCATTGACAAGAACAATCTTCCATTTTTCCTAAGAATGTCCCCATTATCTTATACCAACAATCATCTGACGACCATCATTACAACATGACGTTCAAATATTTGCGAACTTTGTTTGTCTACATCCGAATGCTATTGTTTCTTGTTCTTGTTTACAAAACATGGCGTTCCAAGATGGCGACCGTCGCGAGTGACGTAACCCTGTGACGTCACATTCTCCGTACGCTTTCGTGTTTTGACATCGACGCGTGCGCAACTGAAAGATAAATGTTTTGGTATATTTAGATTTTCGAAAAAATGTGACTGTAAATTGATTCATTATCAGAAACCGTGACTCATGTCAAGTCTTAGAATTAATAGGAGTGTAGATTTTTGGGGTAATTTTTTTGAAGAGCTTTTTCCTTAATGATTTTTTGTTTTGTTTGTACATTTTTCAGTGGCGTTTGACACTGAAATGAGTTATTATATTCATAGTTTTTAATATCGTGTTTTCGGTGTTTTGTTGGTTCGAATGGCATCGACTATAAAGATAACGATAGTTTTTATGCAGGGCATTTAAATTGTTAATTATTTTAAGCAATTAGAAAAGTATAATTGTTACAAATAGCTGAATAGATATTAACATCCTGTATATAAACAGCTAAGAAATTGAGTTGTGATTAATCCAATCAGCAAAGGCACGAAAGAGCCTAGAGGCTAGAGGCAAAAAAGCCTCTAACAATATTATCAAGTTATCTTAATAAAGACAAGCTGCCAAATAAAACCACACCACTTTCCCCCATTCCACCCGAATGCTCATCACAGATCACTATCACCAAAATAATGCTATCAGCATTCGGCAGCTGGCTGTCATAACACACTTTTGTTCACTATAAAGGTGTTTACAGACAAAAGTGCGTTTCTGCCCGTCTGACGGTATCTAATTGTTCCATCTTTTTATCTGTTTTGTAAACGAATTATATTCATTGCCTATTGTTAGGGACAGGCGGGTGGAGAAGTGTTGGTTATTTATCATTAAAAGTAATCTTCAGATTATAATTATTTTTGGATCAGTTTCAAGATACTTTAACTGGTTGGCATTTAAGTTGTTTTGACTATATTATTCTCTTTAGATACAAGGGTATCTTAAAATTGTAAGATAATCTTGGATTTGATCGTTATCTACCGATATCGATTAAATAATTGTATCATTTTAAATTTAGATTTCTCAATTAGCAATTTTATGTATGTATTTGTGTTGATCTCGCCATTCTTTAAAATTAAAATACCTGTCAATGTTAGACATTGCAGTAATATCATAACCATCTACACTTGCTTAACGCTTTTGTATTCTTAATAGTGTTTAATTCGTTTATACTTTTTTTTAACTAGCATAGAAAATGTTACGTGAGGAGCTCGTGGCCAAATAATAACAGCAGCACGGGTCGATCTTTAAGGTTAAGCCGTGCTTGCCGAGGTTGGTCCGTGGATGCATGACCATAATTACATACCGAGTTTCCTCCATGCCTCGGAAAGCACGTAAAACCGTTGGTCCCGTCTGTTATTTGTAGAACTTTGACAGTCGTTATGAGTAGTCAGAAGCCGAAAGTCTGACATCCAGTCTTACCAAGGGGTATCGTATTACCCAGTTGGTTGTGGAGGTCAGATAGGCAGTCGCTTCATTTAAAATACTGGTACTCAGCTGCATCCGGTTAGACTGGAAGGCGACCCGATAGGCGTTAGTTGGGAAAACGCTAGGCAGAGGATGATGATGAGAAAATCGATTCTGGTTCTGTTAGTCTGTATCAGCACTATGCGGGGCGAAGACTTTTCTCCATAACTTCCATTACTTTCGATCCAAGGCTAATATAAAAAAACGGGGCGAATATTTTGTAAAAAAACTTGCTAAAATTTTGCACGCAACTGTACCAGATAACGTTTCTCTTATTTTCAACGCAGGCGCATGATTTGCAAAACACCCATTTTTATAGCACAATCGCTTCATAAACGACTTCCATTTATGAAGTCGTTAAACTTTTGTAATAAAAACTATAACCGATTAATAAGTTAATTTTTAATGGAACAAATTAAACTAGATACTTAATTATTAAACAGCTAAAAGGATCGAGTCTTTTGAATCTTTTTGACTGAGTAAAATAAGTTACAGATGTTTTTCGAAATAATTTAATAAATTATATAGAATAATGAGCATGTTCTTTATATTTTAACTAGCTTTCCCGCGCAACTTCGTCTGCGTCAAATTTTCCCCATTTTTGCAACATTTTTCATTGCTGCTCCGCTCGTATTTGTCGTTGCGTGATGATATATAGCTTATAGCCTTCCTGGATAAATGGGCTCTCTAACACTGTAAGAATTATTCATCAATCGGATCAGTAGTTCCTGAGATTACCGCTTTCAAGCAAACAAACAAACAAACTCTTCAGCTTTATAATATTAATATTATATTACTAGCGACGATAGTCATATAATCTAATTATAAATTTCCATTTTTTTTTTATTTATTCGTAATATTCGACTTTGTCATAAAAAAAAAAATTAGTTTTTTTTTATGTACTGTACTATGCTTTCCCAACCAGATAAAATTTCAGCCGCTTTTTAACAATGTGTGCGCTTAGTTCCCTTCATCCCTATAGGTAAAGAGCCCATATAGCCAAAGACACAGAAAAATGGAAAGAGGGAAGGGAGGCTTTTGCCTTACAGTGGGACAAATAAGGCTCATTATAATACATCAAGATACTGTGGATGCTCTTACCATTACATTTATAAGAAGGGGCTAAATATTTTGCATTGTTCCTTACAGCATATCGTTAGCCAAATAGGAATGCTCTTATAGACGATTTAAGATCTTAATATCCGTTGCGACATCCAGTAAATTATTCGGAGCAACTGGAATGTAATTTTGATCAGTTCTTAAAATACCGCCCGGCAATAGGGTAGATGACCTAGAGTCTACTACAATTATAGATTCATTGTCTTGTGCAGTCATCCTTATTCTTAAAGATTACCTACTGCTGGTAACCATTTTAGAATAGACGCAATTAGAATTCAAATAAGGCGAGACTTTTTCGTTGGCATTTATGAGGTAGTTTTAGCGACGTCTCGTTGGTCTGGTGATAGCAATCGCGACTACTAATCATGAGGTCTTTGGTTCGATTGAGTTCTTCTTTTCCGTCAGGACTATGTCAGTTTTTAGGGTTCCGTACCCAAAGGGTCAAACGGGGCCCTATTACTGAGACTTCGCTGTCCGTCCGTCCGTCCGTCTCGTCTGTCCGTCTGTCACCAGGCTGTATCCCATGAACCGTGATAGTTAGCCAGTTGAAATTTTTACAGATTATGTATTTCTGTTAGGTACTGCTATAACAACAAATACTAAAAACACATACAAAAAAGTGATTTTTTGCTTGTTTTTATAAATAATCGTACGGAACCCTTCGTGCGCGAGTCCGACTCGCACTTGGCCGGTTTTTTTATTTTATTTTGTTCTACCTTTTGTAGTAAGCAACGACTTATTGTCGAGCCTAAGCTGTTCTCCAATACTTAAGTACCAACGCTGAAACATTCAAATAGTGTAAAACTAGATGATTTTAAAAGAGTAACCATGGAGTTTCTTTCCGATTCTTCTCCATAGGAAACGACCAACCTGAACCGTGCACCTTTTGTCGACGTTTTATAAGTGCCCATGTAGGCGTATGTAAAATAAAATGTTTTGATTTTAAGTAGCAGCCACGGAGGCTGGATTTGTGCCCGGTTGATGGCAATAGGCTCGTCCCCTATTACATGGGACTGAAACATAACTGGCGAAATGTGGGTGTACTATTAGATACACGTCTGCTTATCCCATCGGAGATTACAGGCGTGATGTTATGATGCTATGTTTTAGCGACGTCCGTCTTTGCTTTGAACATCAACAGGGGAATTCGGGTTCGAACAGCTGCTGAATTAAATTGTTATTCGTATACCAATAATTGTGATATTAAGCCTTAGATTCGATATAGATCATGATAGATGACAAAGTGCATCATTGTAACATCATAACAAGTGCCATAGTCCCAATAGGCTCGCCTCCTATTAAAGAGGCGAGCCTATTGCCATCAACCGGGTACAAATCCAGCCTCCTGGCTGCTACTGAGAAACTCCAGATGTTGTTGCATTGTCGTAGTCTTCTTGAATATGTTTAGAAGGGAACTAATTACCCACGACACCACCAGTGCGGTTTAGTAGTGTAGAAGGGAAGAAGGGGGCCAAACCGTCGCATAGCTAAGAGCTTTATCACTTTGGCACAGTCGCTATCTTTTTCAGAGAGGTGCAATAAGCATAGAAATCATCTCTCATTTGTAGATTCTAGGTTAATTCAAGACTCCACAACGTAACGTATCTGTCGTTGTGTCATTTTAGTCCATTTTCTATTCATCATCATCATCATCATCATCAGCCTATAATGTTGTCACTGCTGGGACAGAAGCCTCCTCTCTATGAGAGGGAGTGGGCTGTAATCCACCACGCGGGCCCAGTGCGGGTTGGTAGATGTCACATATATTCGAATTTTTAGTTCTAGGACATGCCGGTTTCCTCACGAAGTTTTTCCTTCACCGTTTTTGAGAGCAGTGGTGATGAAATAAATTACACATAGTAATGCGCCTGCCTGGGTTCGAACCTACGGCTTACTGCTCGTAAGTCGGGGCTGCCACCACTGGGCCACCACTGCTCTCACCATTTACTATTGTCTCAGTCTATTGATTTAGTGACACTATTACCAAATCACTGCAACTCCTGTTAGCCAGAATGTGGTGACCACCAGAAAAGCAAAAATGAAGTCCCAGAGAAATAATTTACCTGTCTGTAATTGATTTAGTCTAACCTTCCTACCTCTTCTAGAAGTCGTTACCCAGTAATTCTTTCTTCCATTACTACCAGGGTCTCAGAGGGGGGGGGGGTAGTCCCATAAAGCACGTCGTTAGCGCGGCCACCCGCCAGAACGCGATGTAGGAAGTCACCGCTTAGTCCCCGGCAAAGACTGGCGAGTGAAATGGACGTTTGGTGGTCCGGAAATTAGAGGAGTTATTTGCAGATGTGGACAGCTATGCAGATTCGTGTTTTTTTTTTGTTCTTGTAAAGAATCAGAAATGGTTGAGGAAAATGTTATGAATTTCGAGGTTGAAGGAATGCCAAAGAACTCACAAAATCTTTAAAAATATCTATTATTATACGTCATAAAAAAAAAATTATATATATAAAAAAAAAATACAAAACAGATCCTGTAAACCTAGTTGAAGCAAATTTTTTTTTGCATCATTTTTCACCACATCTATATTTCCCATTTGACACACAGATAGCTCTTCTGCGGAAAAATAACACAGCTACTTACCTAACGAGCTTGTTCGAAATTAAGTTCATATCAGTTCCTACAAATTTTAGCATTTAGTCTTCACTAATTAACAAGTGAAAACACCTGGATAAGGGAATCACTACAAAAC
This sequence comes from Cerastis rubricosa, assembly GCA_949152445.1. NCBI lineage: Eukaryota > Metazoa > Arthropoda > Insecta > Lepidoptera > Noctuidae > Cerastis > Cerastis rubricosa. The sequence goes on from OX424547.1 coordinate 13,210,833, forward strand.
CGGGAAGTATGACAGAAAAAAGGGTCACCTTGTACTCAGGAGTGGGTGATTCCAGGCTGACATAATGATGATGAAGTAACAAAAAAAAAACACCAATCAAAATGATAAAAAGTTACGTACTCTCCACGTCTACTTCGCCCGCCAGTACAGCCGGTCACGGCCGGCGCTCTCTTGATACACGCTCCAAGAAACTCGATGTGGCACCGTCTGTCGGTTACTGCCCAGAGTCTCTGTAACATAACACTTGTTACCTCACCGACTGACTTAGCGAGGATGACTTGGGAACTGTGAATGAACATATGGCCATAGAACATGTACATCATCATCATCATCAGCCTAAAATGTTCCCACTGCTGGGACACAGGCCTCCTCTCTATGAGAGGGAGTGGGCTGTAATCCACCACGCGGGCCCAGTGCGGGTAGATGTCACATGTATTCGATTTTTTAGTTCCAGACCCCCTATTCACAAACGCTCGGATTCGATTTCGATTCGATAAGTCGTATATCTATCTTGTTTTGGCATTACGAAAGCGAGCGAGATAGACATACGACTTTCCGAATCGAAATCGAATCCGAGCGTTTGTGAATAGGGGGGCAGGACATGCCGGTTTCCTCACGCTGTTTTCTTTCACCGTAGAAAATGTACATACATGAACAAACTCACTCTTTGTCCCTTGGGCAGAAACTAATAGAATGTCCCTTGATATATAACATAACATCACGCCTGTAATCCCCGAAGGATTAGGCAGAGGCGTACACCCACATTTTGCCAGTTATGTTTAATTGCCATGCAATAGGGGTGAGCCTATTGCCATCAATCACACAAATCCAGATTCCGTGGCTGCTACTGAGAAATTTCTTATGGAAAAACGCAATAACACTGCACAAACTGGAAATCAACCCACACATGCTCAGCAGTTGCGATTGCGTCCACCACACCAACGAGTCAGAGCAATTAATAGACATTTCTGAATGGCCAAAGTGGTTTTTTTTACATTAATTTATTGGTTTTAATTGAAATAACTACTAAATACATTGCAATGATTAACAAACTAATAAATAAAATAACAATAGACTATGTAAGGGCGCCAAAAAACTCATCGCTGTCAGCTGGTAATGTGCCGAAGAGACTGGTAGCATTGCCACGTTGTATGACAATGCTCAGCCTCTGGCCAAAGTAAAAGCCAGCCGTTGGGTCACGGGAAGCGTCAACTAGGCTTTTCGTGTTTTCCTTAAAAAGGCTCTGAGCACTGGGACCCCACGATCCCAGAGTTTCAACCCCAAACGGCTCGAAAATATAGTTACCAAAAAGGTTACTTACCTACTATATTTACGCCGCTTGAGATTCTTGAGGTGGAAATTCAATAACTCCTGGAAACTCCACACAATGTATGAAGCATAACTACACCCAGCAGTAATTAAAACTAGGCTGTCAATGACAATGATGATAATACTCCATATCCGTAGACAAGTTTCCGGATAGTTAATAAAATCGGCTAGACAAGTTAATCTCAGCTAATCTTATCACTAAACCAATCACTTACCACCCACTTCATTATGTAAATAGTAAAGAAACCGAATCGTTTCCACAGAAAGATTAACAATCCAGTCGAAACAGTTGAAAACATCACCCAGCTCACCTTGGCCTTGAACTGCAAAGTCCTAGACGTAAACGGACACGCTTATCAGCTGATCATCAATTGTATTAATTCTATACGATCGAAACTTAGATAGGCCCGAATATGTAAATGATAACCTGTTGATTAGTGCGAAAATAGAGGTGGTACATGAGTAGATTGTGAACAGAGACCAAACTTCGTAAGCTAGGTTACTAGGTGACCCGAATGTGAGCAACGTTAAGTAACAAACGAGCTTTAATATCAAAACTAGGACACTGTTTCAACATTAAGCTCCTAGAAAAGACCAGAAGAAGAATTGCAAAAATACTGCATTGACAAATAACGTGAGAATAGTAATGGTCAAACATCACCTTTGTAAGTTTTTTTCTGTTCCCTTCTTCTTGTCAGATTATATGTGTGTACAGTACATTAACTGTTAAATAAACAAATAACGAATTAAACTCCACTATTGGCCAAGCTTCACATAACGAGAGGTATATCAACGTCACGTTGAAGAGCATCTCTTACACGCTAGCATTAGTATGGTCTCCATTTGATATCTACTCCCGTGTCATTCGGGTGGGTAGAGTTGACAGTCTTAAAAGGTTAGAAATAGAGTTAGAATTCCTGAGAAACCACGCGATAAATATCGTATAGTTTTGAAGAATGTTACTCCAAAGATAGAAGGATATGTGGTAATATTTTAAAATCGAAAGAGTAAAAATAGAGATGATTTATTTTAAGGATGTAGGTGACGTGTCTGCCGCCGTCAAAGTATCGTGTTTTTGTAATGGAGGTCAGACTTTCAACACACTCGACTTTGCACTAGAATTCAGCTGCATACGGTTAGACTAGAGACCGACTGGTAATTCCCGAACTCCAAGCGGACGAAGCCGCGGCCATTGGCTAGTAATAATATCATCATCAACATTCTCTTGCCCTTATCCCAATTTATTTGGGGTCGGCGTCTTGTTCTTCCATACTTCTCTATTACTCGTCATCTCATGAGATACCTCCTTTCTTGCCATATCATCCATCACACAGCTGGTAATAAGATAAGAATGCAAAAATACTATTGCATTTGAGTTAATTAGTTTCTTTAATTTTTTGAGCCTGTATCTTATTTGCAACTTAAAACCGCAATACGCCACAGCCGTGTGTAATTTTTTACTCAATTATTAATAATTTGGTGTCTGACTGACCTCGGGTAAGATCGAGTGCGCTCGGCTTGGCTCGTGCGAAGGGTGCCACTGTTATCTGGCACGAGGCGCGTCAGTGGCGCGTGCGCACACCACGTGGACATTCGACCTATGAGTAGTGTGGTGCCCGGTGGAGCTTTTTTATCGGGTTTTTTAATTTTTAAGTGAGCTTGTTTTTGTTATTTTTAGTTAAACCTACAATAAATTTAAAGTAAGAAAATTATGAATAATTATGGTTTATTTTTACATTAATAATATTGATCTAACTTTACTAGGTGACGAAATTGACAGTACAACAAAATTTAAATGTAATTTTTATTTGATATAAAAAAAATAAACTCAATTCGTCATCGATAACCGAAAACACAGTTAATTGAAATAATCGAATGCTTGCACACACCATGCAACTGCACCACACCTGTAGGTGCAACATACCCTGCCATACCAACAAGACTATAAGTATTCAAAAAAAAATTAAATAAATGTTAATCAGCCACTAAAATTATAATATCTACCTAATTAATAAAAAGCATTACATAAATAAGTGTATGGCCATCACTATCACTTATCGATACGCCGGGGGGATAGGGTAAACAAACGGAGAGGGGTAACCTTGGATGCGCAAGCGCAGCTGCTCGATGATCACCTGCCTCCAGCCGCCATTTTGGATCCAGCAAGCAAACAAGTACACACACAGCGCAAAACATTCACGTCTTTTTGTATTAATAAAAATTTCGACAATTTCATTTAAAAGTTCATTTTATGACAGTTATTTTGATCGGTTCTTTCTTGACTTGACTTCTTTAGTTTTGGAATGTTCATTTTTATCTCTGACGTTTTTTCGGCAGTTTTATAAGCCTCATAATTTCGTCAATTTACGCAATCGGAATGAATCCGTATGCCTAATACTAGATTCCAACTATAAGCGGTTTTTATTGAGTATCAAATATCAGACATCTATTTAATTTTGAGGTTCCAAACGTATCATATTTCCGCAAAAAAACTTGAAAATAAAGTGTTAATTCCTATTTTATCAGTTCTATGTCTATAATATCATTTAGATCGTTAATTTTAGAAAAAGGTCTATTTTTTTACTTCCAATATTTTGGTAGGTAATATTAAGTATTTTATTGACATGTCAGAATGAAAAACTGTTATTCAATAAAACCATAGATATAAACAATTCAAGCCAAGTGCACATTTCCATGTCACAATTTACAAAACACAGAAAAAAAAGAACAACTTTTAAAATTAATTTTCGAACGCAAGGAGGCAATGTCAAAAATCTAATGTTCCGAATTCAAATCGAATGCAAGAAACACCTTGCCAGCGACAAAAAAACAGAGCTAATGCAAAAGACAGGTGTTTTGAGTTAATAACTTGACTGGCCACGATTCAGACAGTCGAATTAAGTTTTAAGATTAAGAACGAAATACTTGTTTACTCGGATTGAAGGTAATTTTGTGGATTGCATAATTCTGTTACCACGATTGTGGATCAAAATGAGAACATCTTTTCTCATCCTTTGTACATTATGAGTGCTTAAAGTATTAAATAAATAAACATCTTCAGGGAGCTTTTGCATTACATAACATAACATCACACCTGTGATCCCCAAAGGGTTGGGCAGAGGTGTACTAGTCATGTTTAAGTTCCATGTAATAGAAGGCGAACTTATTGCCATCAATCGGACATCATGATGTGTGAAATCATGGAAAAATCTAATAACATTTTGGCCGACCCGGGAATCTAACCCAGGAACTCACGCTCAGCAGTCTCGCTAACGACCACTTGACAAACGAGGCAGTATTTCACTATACGTTGTTTAAATATTAACTTATTTCTCAAAGACTTGGCAGCACGCCAGACAAAGTGAAACTCTACCTGCATCCAATACTAATATTATAAATGCGAAAGTCACTCTGTTTGTTTGTTTGTTTGTTTGTTACCTTTCCACGACTAGACGGCTGATGGGATCTTAATTAAATTTGGCAAGAAGACAGATTTCAACCTGGGGAAGGACATAGGCTATGTATCATCACGCTACAACCAGTAGGAGCGGACCAGCAATGAAAAATGTTGCGAAAACGTGGGAAAAAATGACGCAAACGAAGTTGCGCGGGACAGCTAGTTAACGATAATCGAAAATGTCAAACAGTATAGGACTGTCTTAAGCTACTGAAAGGCTTAAGTCATGAATTGTCAAGACTGTTGAAAATCATAGTAGAAATACGAAACCATCGTTATTTGTCCAAGCCCTGTGTTAAAGAACCACATTTTGACAGTCAAAAGAAAACTGAAGCGAGCTAGTGTTATTATGATATTAGTGATAATGCTTTAAAAAATATTTTTCAAACCCTCGGGCTCCATACACCTTTATTTTTTCGTCAAATAACCCCTCCTGCTCTGGGCGGAGCGGAAGGGAGTGTCAGACTTGTACTGACTAAAACCCATCCATATTCCTTCTTAGCCCTTTGTGTTCCAGGGCCAGGGTATCTCTTTCGAACAGTCCCGCAGCCCTGGCAGGCACGCGTAGAACACCTATAGCTTAGAACTGATATGATTACACTATTTCAATCATAAATCCTGCTTTAACAATTTTCATCTACCAACAACTGGTCATATCGCGACAGATCCATGTCCCATCTCCTTCTCCTCTCGCTCCTTACACCTTGCATCACAATCCACCGTCAGCGTCTAACAAAGATCTACCGCGCCTGCAAACATCAAGGTTATATCATCAAGGCAGCCTATAAAATACTTCGTTTTATAACCTCCTTTTTACACCTAACTTCCTAGGATAGTATTACCAATGTCGACACACATTCATGCTTTTACAACATAATACGAATTTTTCATACATAATTAAATTAAATAACGACATAATATTACATATTATTGATAACATCTTAATCAATAAAAAATGATAAATTAATAATTCGACATCAAAAGAGACATCGACCTGTTTTAAAAACACACAAGATATTTGAAAAACCTACCCAATTCTTCGACAGTCTATACCGAAATAAAAAAAAAACACACTTCGATTTTCCAACCCATAGACTAAAAGAGTTATCATATCATAAAATCGAGAATTTATCAAAGAAGTCTTTATTTCAAAATAAAATTGACATATAACTTTACAACTTTTTTATGGGTTCAGCCGTAAACGTTCCGCATACTCCAATAGATTCATGGAAAGCAGTAATTTTTCATTTAGTTTGTTTTAAACGGAAATTCTTATACACATGATTGTATACTGGATATTATTTTCATGAGGTATTTCCTCGAGTAGTATAAACATATATATATGTTTATCACGCTATTTCTTGAAGAAAAACAGGCAAGGAACTGCTTGAATCTTCTTATTCCATTATAGTTTTCCTTGCGGGGCTGTAAAAGCACTTAGCTTAAGCGCTTCAGAACTTAACGCTCTAAAGCTCATGGAATACGTAAGCAGGATGGCTTTTAAGCGCTAAAGTTGCTAGAAGTGTTTTTGATACGAGCTTAAGTTTCAGCCTGGTAACAGAGTTAAAGTAGATTGAAGTGAGAAGTAGCCAATCAGTATTTTAAACAGTGCGCTAAAAGTTGGTAATCTCTTAATCCCGATGTTTTCCTTCAACGTTTTGAGAGCACATGATAAAATGAATTAACCATATTTTTTTATTAATGACTTTTTTTATCTTGGAAGCAGGTTGAATCATTTGTGTCTTGGAAGTTTCTCTCATGACGTTGTGTCGTTACATTAACGATTTACAAAAAGAAAGACCTTAATGATTCTGACACCACAGGCTTCTAATTATTTTAGGAAAGCCATCTGTCCTAGTTTAAACATATACTAGAACGAAGTAAATGTGATGGCACTTACGTTATAATAAAACTTTAATAACTTGCAACAAAGTTAATAAAATTATAAAACTATTATCTTATTACTCCTAACAAGGTGTTCGATTTAGCAATTAAGTATTTACGATGAGCCATTCTCGCTGTTTATAATAAAAAATAAAATTCTCGATAATCATTAATCACGCTGCTTAACGAGAAAATCGATTAATCACGAGATTATAAGTGTGTTTGAACCCGGTACGGAAATACCGCATGTTTAAAAATAGTTCGTCGGATTTTTAAGAATTTCCGGGAAAATCGTTGAAATAACTTTTCATGGGGATTTCAGATGGGTGTGTCAGCGATTTTTTATGATGCACAACAGACACATTTACACACACACACTTGACACTTTTTTTAGAGAGGTCAAGTCCGCTAACACAATTTTGTCGAAATGGCTAATCACTGACACCGTAATCATAATGAGGCCAAAATTCTCAAAATCTATATTTTAACATTTTTGGTCTTATCATGATTTTCCGATGGCACCCGCCATAGGAAACTTGATCATTTTTGGTAAGCTCGTATCGTAAAGACGTTTTCCTTTTTATGTAGAAATGTCAAAACATTTCTACTTATAGATAGACTTGTTATAATGAATTTTAGTCCTAGAACCAAAAATTAAGACGTGAGACGCCCACCAACTCGTACTAAGTTACTCAGCCCTTGTGTTGGATTATGGCCCTCATTCTCTCTCAGAGAGCCTTGTTGGTCCAGTGGTCACAAGCAAATCTGCTGAGCAGAAGGTCCTGGGTTGGAAGTGTTATTGGGTTTTTCCATCAGGAATTTCTCAGTAGCAGCCACGGAGTCTGAAATTTGGGCCCGGTTGATAGCAATAGGCTCGTCCCCTAATACATGGGACTTAAACATACCTAATTGGCGAAATGTTGGTTTACTAGTACAACTACGATAACCTTTCGGGGCTTGCAGCCGTGATTTTATATGTATGTTCTCTCTTAAAGAGGGAAGGCCCGTGTACCAACTGTGGGAATATTTACTCTGCCTAGGTACTACGTCTCATCTCATCATTGAGAACAGCGGTGGCCCAGTGGTGGCAGCCCCGACTTACGAGCCGTGGATTCGAACCGTGGATTCGAACCCAGGGAAGCGCATTACTATGAGTAATTTCTTTCATCACCGCTGCCCTCAAAAACGGTGAAAAAAAACATCGTGAGGGGGTAGATGTCACATGTCCTAGAACTAAAAAATCGAAGACATGTGACATCTACCAACCTAGACTGAGCCCGCGTGGTGGATTACAGCCCACTCCCTCTCATAGAGAGGAGGCCTCTGTCCCAGCAGTGGGAACATTATAGGCTGATGATGATGATCATGACTACATCTAATTACTTTCAATGTAAGTTCATTGAATTTCAAACCGAATTTAATTTGTCAATTTTTTTGTCCCAACAGAACAACAACTGAATCTCCAACTACCCAACTGTAAAATCCGGAGTACATCACAATACACATTTAAAAGACAAACAAACGAATTTCACAGTTCGTAAAACTTCAAACGACAGGCTTCAGTAACTCCTAATGTCAAAAATTGTAACCGTGTTAAGAAAATCGTTACTTACATACAAAAAAAGCTTTTTTCTTCAATCCTTTTTACGGAAGGGCTAAGGCAGATGCGTTGGTGCAGATGTTAAGGAACAAGATTAATGATTTGGCTACTGTGCACAATGTAGGTAAACTGGTTCTTTTCGTAATATTAATTGTTAATGCCGTTAAGTTCTCAAGAAAGCACGTCCTCCTAGTGGTTTCTTGAGGGGCTTTTTTATGGATGGGAAATCATTAAATTACCCGTGTTGGGCCTCAAGTCTGCTATTACAATAGTGTCAGAATGGCCTATCATTGATTTCATAATTGTGTTGTTTCCTTGGAAGATGGGTAGGCCTTTAGTGTGGGACGCAACATGCATCGATACTCTTGCGCCATCACATCTTCCAAGCTCATCGTGCTGTGCTGGCGCTGCCGCTGCGGCTGTGGAGAACCTCAAGCGGCGTAAATATAGTAACCTTTGTGGTAACTATATCTTACCAACTACCTAGCAACTAATTTTCACCACCCTAAAACTGATTCGGATTCTGGATGGGTGGGTCTGTTTCTGGGTATGTATGGTGTCGGACGTAAAGAATAGCACCATCCCATATTTTCCCGTGGGTGTCGTAAGAGGCGACTAAGGGATTTGCCAGAGAATGGGCAGCAATGTTCTCTGTGCTTTTGTAACAACCATACTGCGATCGCCAACCCACCTGCCAAGCGTGGCGATTATGGCAAAACCCCCCAAAATGTCAATTTGGCGACACTTGAGGAAGGCCTATGTCCAGCAGTGGACGTCTTTTGGGCTGAAATGATGATAAAAACTGATTAATAAGCGCAGAATGGGCTTATTCTGGATTAAAGTTTATCATCGTCTGCCTATCCTTTTTCCAACTATGTTGGGGTCGGCTTCCAGTTTAACCGGATGCATGATATCAGTGTTTTACATGGAGCGACTGCCTATCTGACCTCCACAACCCAGTTACTACTGGGCAATACGATGTACCCTTGGTAAGACTGGTTGTCAAACTTTCGGACATTGACTAAAAATTTTCAAATGATAGCCGAGACCAACGGCTTTACGTGCTTTTCGATACACGGAGGAAACTTAGTAAAAGTTTACGCTAGTAGATATTAACTTAGTTACATACGTGAAGTGAAGGTCCATCAAAAATAGAGGAAGCCAATTTCCTAGATAAATTAAGTATAGCTGTCCACCTGACATTATACCTTAGTCATCTATTACGAAACTCGCAAGGTACGTGTGTACGTACGGGCTATTTTTAACTCTGGACCGCATGGTTTTGAAAAGCACGTGTTTCTGCACTTAGGTGTTAGATTGATTTTTCTAAGTAATTAAGGTTACTCATAGGGATTGAATGAGATGACTAGCTTGATTCAACTTCAAAATAAACTGTTCCAAAAAAAAATATAAGAGAAGTTTTATACGGAATTAAAGTATAACAATCAGGAAGAAAACAACGCACTCAATAACAAAACCAATACAAAGAGAGCAATTTAAATAAATTACCACTTCAAAATATTAATCGCCAGCCACCAAGAATGCGGTGTCAAAACCCATAATAATCGTGCATTAATACCTCTGGTGTGCGCGTGCGCATACCACCTGTTCGACATTGTAACGGGACGCCATGTTGCTGACGGTACCACCAGTAATTAAACGCGCAAAAAGATCACAACGAAAACGTTCCTGTTAAATTAATCAAGAACTAAGTGATACGACTTTACGGGTATTCGAGATAAAAAGCTGAGTTCGTCTCTTGATAAGGGATAGATAAGGACGTATTAGCTTCATTAAGGAGGCTGTAGAGTAAGGCTACGTCTCCACTAGAGATGATACGGCATGGCGCCTCTGTATGAGGCTTTTGTAGGCAGTATCCGTCTGGCTGTTTGTGAATCATCTGCCTAGCCTTTTCCCAAACTATCTTGGGGTCGGCTTCCATTCTAACCGGATGCAGCTGAGTACCAGTATTTTACATGAAGCGACTGTCTATCTGACCTCCACAACCCAGTAACTGCGTAATACGATACCCATTGGTAAGACTGGATGTCAGACCTTTGGCTTGTGACTACTCGTAACGACTGTCAAAGTTCTACAGTCTACTATCCTAGCTGATGCCCGCGACCTCAGGCCAGGTGAAATTATTATAAAATATTACTACTATTTGAATCGGATTTTGTTAACAATTTCATGGGTTTTTTTTTTGTACAGAACCTTTATCGTTTTTCTGAAATAAAAGTAGCCTAAGTTACTTCAGCTAGCCGTCGAGGCATTTTGAAGATTACCCGGAACAAACAGACAAACAAAACAATATAGAAAGCACCATGTACTCTTTAAACTGAATTCACATGAAAAAAATGAGGTGGTTATGTATTCCACCAGCAACTTCCTTTTTTCACAGACTTCCAAAACTAAAGTTTTTTTTTTAATCCGGTTTTTTGTATTGCCCGTCAGATTCGTGCGTTTGGTATCCTTGGTATTTACTAAAAGCAGCCTTACTTTGTCTCAAGACCAGAAGATCTTTCCTCAGGCTGCTCAAGTGCATACATAGCTTTATGTTCTAATTTATACAACTTTTCATCGATGCGTTAGAAAACCATGAAGGCTTATCCTATTCTTAGCATATTATTCAATGGGTCCAGGTACAACATATTAAGCCATGTGATCTTGACTCCAAACCTAATCTACCTATCTATACTTAATATTATAAAGCTGAAGAGTTTGTTTGTTTGTTTGTTTGCTTGAACGCGCTGATCTCAGGAAGTACTGGTCCGATTTGAAAAAGTCTTTCAGTGTTAGATAGCCCATTTATCGAGGAAGGCTAAAGGTTATCTATCATCGGGCTACGACCAAAAGGAGCGGAGTAGCAATGAAAAATGTTGCGAAAACGGGGGACGTTGCGCGGGACAGCTAGTCATAGATAAAAGAAGTTTTCCACGTGGGCAGAGCAAATAAATACTATGATATTATCAAGATATTATACCATGTTTTTACCATATCACCATGTTCAAATTTTAGCCGATACACATGCTATTATATCAGTAATGTTGAGCTAAATTATAATGACATTTCATTACACTTATCGACACATCTTAGTAATAAAATACGAGTAGTACTCAAAAGGTAAAGGTTTCCATCAGTAAAGAAGAAATATTGTCCATCTAATATTTAACTGTAAAATTAAAATGATCATTGATAGCTGTAGTAAGTAGGTTTGAAATATATAAACGGCCATAACTTTTATTCTGTGTTGTTCTATTTTTAAATGTGGTTATTGAGCTAGTAGTATGTTTAGCTTACGATACACTACTACGTTTACGCCTTACGGCATTTCATACAAACTTTCAAGTACTTATTTTCCGAAATTACTGAACCGTTTTTATTTTTATTTTATATTCATGTGTATTTGAACACATGAATTGACCCAAATTCCTACAAAAATGTATATGATAAATTAATCGAAAGGAACAACAAAACGCCTAAATCTCCTTTTGCAGCTGTGAAGATGCCATTTTTTTTAAAACGTCAATCGTATCTGACGTTTCTGTATCCTTGTCTGGTTAACCTTTGGATCTAGTTGTCCCAAAATAAATATTTTTCATTTTTAAATTCGTTAATATGCATTTATCTTCGTTTCGATCGTTCTTTCTCAAGCGTAAGCTAAATATACTTCGCTAGAGCCTTAAAAGTCTATGACGACATTTTGTTGTATTACCTACTAAACTTTTGCCTTCTGTTTAATTCTCATGAAAATTTAATTATTTATTCTAGTCCTGCCTTGTTCTTAATTTACGATATTAAACTAGACTTTTAAGGCCTTATTAAGACGATAAAATATTTCATTGGACATCGCATCGCTAGTTAAAGCTGCATTGTGTTATTGCTTAAGTGTTAATAGATGACAAAATAAAAATATAGGTACAGGAATAGATGATCATTTTCATGTAGCTCAGACAGAACTTGGTATTAACATTAAGTTTTGTTGTTTTTTATTCCACGTATTTGATCACTCCTAAAACCCATTGTCATCCAATTCGACAGCAAAATCAGTGATCACTGATTACATAAATATCGGGTGAAATTGCAGTAGCCTGTATATTTTTTTTAAACTTTGCCCCACACTAGGAATTTCTTCTGTGTCGTGGGTGCAAACATTTAAACTCACATAAACAAACAGCGAGGACCCGGAACAAATATCTGTAGGTCATATAAAATATTTGTTCTGTGCGGAGATCGAACCCGCGACACGCAGCGCAGCAATCGATTGCTTAACCACTACGCCAACTGTGCCGTCAAAATCTTTGATAGTTAATTAAAGACAGTAACTAATAAATCAATTGATCTATAGACACGTAGGAATAAAAGCGAGCTCATAAATTAATTCATAATACTTAATTAAGTTTTCTGACGATCATCGTCTTCCTCCCCTTGTCCCACATTATTTGGGGTCGGCGCAACACGTTTTTTTCATCCATTGTCATTCGTCACGCCATCATTTACCATCATCATCATCTGCCTAGCCTTTTCCCAAACTATCTTGGGGTCGGCTTCCAGTCTTACCGAACGCAGCTGAGCACCAGTATTTTACATGAAGCGACTGCCTATCTGACCTCCACAACCCAGTAACTGGATAATACGATACCCCTTGATTTTTTTTTTTTTTTTTTTTTTTCCTTCGCCCTTCTCGGGCAGGCTAAGGTCTTGGACCATACCGCCTCGTCTTCAGTGTTATTTAACTTTCTTGATTTTTATGTAAGGCCAAAGCCTCGTCCTCAGTAGTTTATTCCTTGTTTAATATTTATTTTAGGCCTGAGCCACGTCTTCAGTATTCATCATTATATAGTAAAATCATTATATGTTGTCATATCCGAGTATTAGTAAGGTCATATCCGTGTATTCGTCATAATCATGTTGTGAAATAAGGTCCTTGTAGTCGCACCGAACGGTCAAATTACCCATCCAGTGCTGTCAATAAATTTATTCAGTGCTATGTATGTACTGTAATTTTCCAGCAAACCTTGAGTGTCGCGCGGGATGCTTGCTGGCGTTTTATATATTTCCAATAATTTATCAACTAAATAAATTCTTTGTAAGTCGTAAGCAGGGCATTCAAAAATTATATGATCTAGAGTCTGATCACTTCCTATGTCACAATTGATACAAACAGGCGATGTTATAATTTTCATTCTGGCTAAATGTGCATTGAATCTTCCATGTCCCAGTCTAAGACGATTTAAAATTGTATAAAATTTTCTGCTCTTAGGAATAAGAGATCTGGTGAACCAGGGCTTAGAACCAATGGTTTGATTTATTTTCGCATACCATTTTCCTTTAGTTCTTAGTGTTTCTTGCCAGTTCTCATACCAAGTAAAGGTGTATTGTTCATGTAATTTGGTAAGCAGGTCGGATCTTGGTATGGCAACATTTCTCGTGTCTGGGATGTCAACGTCAACAATAACTCTTGCTAGATAATCTGCGTTTTCGTTTCCTGCTACTCCTATGTGGGAGGGTGTCCATAATAAACATATCGTAAATCCTCTAGAACAAAGATCAGCGTATAAAGTCCGAATCTCACATAAAATATTTCCGGTATTGGCGTCCAGTTTCGGATTTTGTAAGGCCATGAGAACACTCATGCAGTCGGTCGCTATAAGCCAGTCTGTGTGCCCAAGATTCTTTTCATGTATATACTGCAAAGCTGATAAAATGGCTAGAGATTCAGCTGTAAATATAGACATGGCTCCAGGTAACCGAACTCCATGTCCAACATTAATATGAGGTATATAAATAGCTAGCGAAACATTTCTATTGTTTTTGGATCCATCAGTAAATATATGCCTGTATCCAGTGAACTCTGCAATTAACTGATAAACCTCTTCTTTAGTGCGTAGGTCACGGTTAATGTAAATGTCCATGGGCCAAAATTTGCTGATATAATTACCAGAGTAACATGGCCATCTGTTTTTACATTTCTCAATTTGATATTGATCATCAATACTGATTATATTAGAAAAGTCATGAAATATATAAGGGACATTTACAGAATTTGAGGGACTGTATACTCTATGATAAAATAATATTTTCTTTAATAGAGGATGATTTTTGAAAGATAAAAGTTTGAGAATGTATTTGGATTTTAAAAACTGAAATCTTAAATTCATAGGAGGAGTGTTACACTCAATTTGAAGTGAATTAATTGGAGTTGTTTTCATTGCACCAGTGACACATCTAAGATTGTGATTTTGAAGAATCTCTAATTTGTGAACCAATCTCTGATCAGACCCAAAGCATAAAAATCCATATTCAAAATGACTACGAACTAAAGATTTATATAGCATAAGTAAAATTTTTGGATCAGCTGCAAATGACAGTGACTTTATAAAATTAAATGCTTTATTAGCTCTACCTAACAGATAGTCAACATACTTAGACCATGAGAGGCTGCTTGTAAAAATTATACCCAAAAACTTCACTTCATTCACTATTGGAAGAACACTATTATTGTAATAAATACGTAGGTCTGTTTCACACTCTCCAAACACTATAACTTTAGATTTTTCTGAACTGATATCCAAGTTTAGATAGTGAAAATAGTTCTTTAGCCGAGTTAAAGCTGAGTTTAAAATACTTTCAACAGAACTTATATCTGAACCTGAAGCATAGATTACCAAATCATCTGCAAACTGCAAATTTGCCACTTCAAGACCAAGTACAATGTTTAGTCTATGTAAATAAAGAAGGTAAATCAATGGACTGAGGATGCCACCTTGACATACCCCTTTGTATGAAAAACGTGGCCCTACTAAATGTTTATTTACTTTGACATATACTTCTCTGCCATGTAAAAAGTTAAAGATCCATTTTATAATTTTTTCAGGAATACCAAGGGCACGAAGTTCACCACACAAAATGTGGTGATTGATGTTATTGAATGCACCCACTATATCAAAGAAGACACCAACAAAATGATTGTCCATTTTATTAGAATTGTATATATCTAATTGCAAATGAGAAATGCTATCTCGAGTGGAGTAACCACGTCGAAAGCCAAATTGATTTGATGGTAATAGACTATTACTTTCTATATAAAATTCTAGCCTTTGTTTAATTAATTGTTCAAAGGTTTTTCCCATGCATGAAGTTAATGCTACTGGCCTATATGATTCTGCTTTATGTCTTTCTTTGTTAGGTTTAAGTACTGGGATGAGACAATCTATTTTCCATTCATTAGGGATGGTCATTTCCTGCCAGAGTAGATTAAAAACTTGTAGTATGTCAGAGAGTGCCTTAATTGATACATTTTTCAACATTTTATAGGGTATTCCGTCAAGGCCAAAAGCTGAATCACGTCTAGATGATATTGCAGATTTTAATTCCTGAAGAGAAAATGGATTAAGTAGATACTCATATTGTCCTGAAGCTTTTACTTCATAAGAAATTGATTGAAATGGCCCCTCAACTGTATCTGGAGTATATTTTTTAAGAAAATCGAATACCCAAGCTGAAATATTATTACTTGGAGGTTTATATGTTTTATTAAATCTCTTTGAAATTTGCCAAACTCTAGATAATGGAGTAGTTCTATTAAATGACTCACATAGAGAAATCCAGCTCAAATGTCTTTCTCTTTTTAACACTAACTTTTTCAGTGCTTGTAATTTTTTAAACTCAATATATTTTTCTAATGTGGGATTGTGTTTGAACTCTTTATAGGCATTCCTAGAGTCTTCTACTGCTTTAGTGCAATTCAAATTCCACCATGGTAATGGGATGCGTTTTTTACGATTACTAGTAACTAATGTTGCATCAAAAGATGTAGCAGGTCTTAAATTTGAGGGTGATGATTTAATAATAGCTAAATTTAACAACTTTATCAAGTCATTGTATGACTGTAGTGGGTTATCTTGATTAATTTTAAAATCTACTATCAAACTATCAACATTCTTCCTATATAATACCCAATCAACCAAGTTAAAATTAAAATGTTTTGGTAAATTTGAAGTTTCTGTATCATGTGAGATATTATAATTGTTATTTATATGTACCCTTGTAATTACAGGCAAATGATAACTACCTAACGGATCGTCATGAACAGACCAGTTACAAGACAATGATATTGAAGCTGATACTACAGTTAAATCAAGTGCATTTCTTTGCCACCTATCAGAGCCTACAGTAGTCATTTCTCCTTCATTTAATAAAACCAAATTATAATCATTAATGATTTCAAGCACCTCGCGGCCGCGAATGTTAACACTGTTACATCCCCAAGCCGAATGATGTGCATTGAAATCTCCACCGATCAAGAGAGGACCAGGAATACTGCGAATTAAATTATCAAACTTATACTTAGTAAATGGAGCGTTTCCAGGACTATAAAAACTGACTAATGAAATTTCTTTACTATTGCCATATTTTAAACGAATCGCTATATTTTGTATGGAATCATCACATAAAGTATCTATTTTACTAAATTGTAGGTAAACTGTTATGTATTAAAATAGCTACACCATTGTGTGTATTACCTGAGTCTAATCTTACTATATTATATCCTTTAATACTAAATCTCATGTGAGGCTTGAGCCAAGTCTCACACAATAAAGCTATATGTATGTTATACTCATATAAAAAATATGAAAAAGCATGTTTGTTACTATTGATGCTCTGGGCATTCCACTGTACTATATTTAGCTGATCCATAAAATTAAGGTTTACTTATATTATTCTGAATTTTTGATAATAGAACATCTTTTATGCTTTGAGTGCAAATACTCTTTTCGTTATTTTTATTTTGAGAAATTAATGTTACTATTGTCTGTATTAAAATATTTAAAATTGGTTCTGTTTCAACTAATGATTGTAATTGTTTAGCAGGACTGGCCTTTGAAAGAGATGGAAATGACTTTTCATTGAATAAATCTGCATATGATTTTTTATTAATCTTGTTTTTGTTTTCTTCCACTTTTTGTTGTTTAACTGGGCACTGTGACGAAATAGCTACATGTTTACCTTGACAGTGGCAACATGTTGCCTCCGTTGATGGTATTTGGCATTCTTTATAATTATGGTCCTTTGAACATATGGAACATCTTTGGGAGTTCTTACAGAATTTAGCTATATGGCCATACCTTAGACACTTCAAGCATTGTTTTACCGGCGGAATGTACGGACGCACTTCGAACCGCCAGCTGTTCAGGTCTACACTATCGGGTATCGTTGCACACGAGAATGTGATGGACACCGTCTTCGTAGGCTGAAAGGACACCCCCCCTCCTTCTGAAATAGTGCGACGCATAAATCTTCTAATAGAAATAATATTCTTTGTGCTAGTTATTGCGTTGTAGATGTGTTCGTTGCTAAGGTCAATGGGAACATGCATGATAACACCTGTATTTTCCGTAGCGGCTGCAGGAATACTGGCTTTCAATTTAAAAGTATCCAAAAATTTTCTATTCATTAACGCTGCATTAGCCAAACCAGGACGTTCAAAAATGACACCAATTTTGTAACGATTCATCCGTAATAATTGTTTTACACCCTTGTTGTATTTTTTAATACTGGTTGAAAGAGACATCATATCTCTATCACCAATCGGGACTAAATCAATGCTCTCTAGAAACACGACATATTCAAAATTGCCTCCGTTTTCAGGATATGACCTAATGTAGTCGGGAATCCTGAATTCCCGATACTTATCCTTTTCTACAGGGACAGCTTCCTCTGAAGAGCTTGAGGCTCCACCATCGTCTTCAGAGGACACCAACGGTGGAGCAGAAGGCGAACTATCTTCTTTTTTTCTTTTCTTAGGATTCCCTTTCTTCCCCATCATGAGAAGAGCAAGAAAATTAACTTGGATGGATGAAAAAAATAATTATTTAAAAATTTGTTTTAAAAAAGGCGCCCTTTCGCTATGAATTTCCCGCGCTTTTTTTTTCGATACCCCTTGATAAGACTGAATGTCAGACATTTGGCTTCTGACTACTCGTAACGACTGTCAAAGATCTACAAATGACAGCTGGTACCAACGGCTTAACTAATTATGGTCACCCAAGCACGGACCAACCTCAGCAAGCACGACTTAAGTTTTCTGACGATCATACATAATTTAAATTTTTAGTTTAGCTGTCTTCTTCATGTCGATATCTTTATAATGCCCGCCTGTACTAATAATCATATGAAACATCAACGGGAACCGAATAGAGCCCTACTCTTTGACAAAACTCAAAATAATTATTGTAAACATGTTGAGTAGGTACAACTTTGACAAGTTATGTCAATGTCAAGTCCAACCGATCATCCATAACTTTTAAAAGTCGTGCTCCAATAAATAGGTCACTACGCAAGCGCACTCACCAACTTTCAACCTGTCAGTGTACGCGGTCCAGCGCTAAACAATGCATTATTGATATCTATGGCTCTGAGCGACTCCTGCGCACCTTGTATGCTTTATGACTGGGGCATAATAGTCTTGTGGGGGACATCTGCTTATCTTGATAGGGTATGGGGAAGGTGGATAAAGTTTGGAGTATTTTTTTATGATATGTGCAGTTTTGTCTAGAAAAGAGTGATATTGTGTTCGCTTGTTTTTTGTTTTGGTTTTTGGTAAATATGTGCCTTAGGCCCTAAGCACACGGCGTATTTTAAACGCGCAGACGACGCGCGTTTCAGGAACGCGCGTTTTCTGCGCCGTAGATGGCGATTCTTGCGTTTTTATAGAATCAAACACGCGTAAAACGCGAAACAAACGTCCGTGTGAAGCGCGTTCGATACTCGTTTGAAGCGTGGTTTGAAGCGTGTACAAAGGGTCGGAGGAGGGGTAGGGGAGGGGTGAGAGAGGCACAATTGACGAGGACTTTCTGACAAAAACGTGGAAGCTACGAGCGACTAGAGCGCGTCTGTATCGCTGTATCTGCGCGTTAGCGCCCAGCAGACGCGCGTTTCACGATCGCCCCATGTGCTCAGGTTACAATGTTGCGTTCAAATCTCGTTTGAAGCGCGTATACGCGCGTCATCTGCGCGTCGTCTGCGCGTTTAAAATACGCCGTGTGCTCGGAGCCTTATGTTCAGCTAACAATCAAATGGTTAGTAAGGCGATTTATGTGATGGTTGGTTGTACTAAGTCCTCAAAAATTTCTTTAGGTTTGTCAGTTCAGAAAGAGATATTTTTTTTATATGGACTAGTTCATACCTTTGCATTTAAAGTACAGTACGTTACCCTGCACCATCTGTAGGCTTTTTAAGCAAATTTTTGCCGATTTGAACGTTATTGTAATGGTCATATTCAATAATGAGCAGTTACCAACTGGTTGTCCTCACAACAACACCGAATTTCATGAACAAAACTTTTTTGCAAAAAAAAGGACCCGCCTTCTAAAATAACCACTATAAAGTAAAAAATAACGTTGTTTTTGGAAATCGGTGGCAAAAAAAGTCAATGAAAGAAACAAAAGTCACCGACTTCCGAAACTAAAGTCATTTTCCAGTGTTTGTTTGGAAGTCAGAAAAATAATCACTGAAATGGGAAAAGTAATAACCAGAGGTCGGAATTAGGTAGAGTTATTTATGTAGGTACTCACACTGATTTCATACAGCGAAAGAATAAAGTGGATATACCTCAAATCCCGAGATTAATTTTAAAGAGCTGAAAAATCGCGTGATTTATTAAAAAATAAATTATTTACTTTTGCAAAATTTAAAAACCATTCGACATCGGATGTCCGAAGTTGCAAAATTCCAATGCGCACACGCAAGGGAAGATCCATATTAATATCAACATTTCGATGCAAGTACAAAAATAACTCTAACTAATTCCGACCTCTGGAATCACAGAGAAATCGATGTAGGTAAGTAAGTTACATGAAAGAAAGAAATGCTTGTCGAATACATAACCAAAATTTTTTTAAGTTTACGGTGGTTTTTAACCGAAAAACCTCCGTTTGCACACCTACGCTCAGCTACTTATCGAATACCAACATAATAGGGGCAAGACCAATTAATAAAAACAAAAAAAATGTCCCAAAAACAGGATTGAGCCACTCGTACAATATCGATCACGACACCCGTATTACACCAACATTGGTTGCATTGTTTACCAACACCATAAAGATATGGCCAATGTTGGTGGGTGGTCCGAAGCACGTGCGTTTGAAGACACCCCTTGCTTCCGGGAGCTTGGTTGTGGTTACAAGGGTACTTAATAAATTATTTTGTGAGGCTAATCAGTTTATCAGGAAAGAAAGATCGATGGGAAGTGAAGATTTGATTATGATAGAGAACTTGTTTGATATTGAATTGGTTTTTGATTAAAATTTTGAGGATGGTTTAAATAAAAATGTGGTTACACGTATGTAATTATCTGATACAAGCTTTAGTAGTAGGTAGTAGTGTACGGAAATTAATCCACGGGAACGTCGCCCGCGCAGACCGGGATAAAAAGTAGCCTATGTGTTAATCCAGGGTATAAGCTATCTACAAACCTAATTTCATTCAAATCCGTTCAGCCATTGGTGTGAAGGAGTGACAAACATACAAACACACACACACTCACACGCAAGTCTCCCACGCTCAGTCACTAATATAAGCGTGATAGTGTGATATGCAATCACAAATTCACCAATCACTTCGGTTCGCTTCGTTGTGTAACCAAAATCAGACAGTAGATATGAAGTAGGGACAATTCTGAAAATTAAAAATAAAACAATCAATTTTACCAATTACTACTAAAGAAATTCAGATATTTACGTGGCTGGGCTCACTCCCACCATAGGGGAAAGGAGTGCTAAAATGTGTGTATTCAAGTAGCCATATATATGGCTTTGACATTTTGCACCATAAGATTAAAATTCTCGCGATTCACGTAGGTAAGACGCCAACAAAAAACCACACCATCTTTAGCTCATAACAAGCCTTGAACATAATCCTAGGTCGCAAGCAGCTGCTCAAAGCCGCTATCATCAAAAATATTCATTTCACGCGGTTATTCCAAGAAATCACGTGCGCCTACGGCGACTTTTTTTCCAAAAAGGTGTCGCATGTCTACTTGTGCGCGCTTGCGATTTTTTTTCAATGCAGCACGTGCTGGTTTTTTGTCGGCTTCCATGTCGGTGCCATACATCTGTCGTGGCAAGCTGTGGTTTTTGGTATAACCCGGAGGAATTCAGAAGCCTCCCAAAATCTTCGAAGATGTTCGAGCAGAGGTGCTTTTTTAATTTGTTAAGGTGTCGTAATTTGCAACATGATGCTGTTTCGCGTACCTGCTATGCATCTGGTGGTTTTTGGTGCATCAAAAATAGAACGCTAATGTTTAAAATTTAGCAGCCGGTGGAGAAATTTGGCTTTCTTACAGTTTTGGCACGTATTTCCGCCAACTGCCGTTTCCCGTAGGCCCTGATTTGGAGCAGGATAATTGGGTCGGGCCAGGATACCAACAACAGGATACTAAATGCCGTCTTGAGTTTATTTAGGCTTTATTTTGAAGTCTGGAGTCCAAACACGGTATATATTCCCTTAGATAGAGTAATCGTTTCTTTTTAGGATTCCGTACCCTACTGACGGGACTTACGGAACCCTATTACTCAGACTTCGCTGTCCGTCCGTCTATCACTGCGCTGTATCTCATGAACCATGATAGTTAGCCAGTTGAAATTTCTACAGATGATGTATTTCTGTTGCCGTTATTTTTTGAATATATTTATTTCACAAAATTATTTCTACTAGCAATTTGAAGTATTATTTCATAAGCTTGATAACTAGGTCAGTACTATCACAGTGCCTGTTTAAATTTGTTGTAGTTGTTTGTTGTTGTTGTATTTGTATTGTTGAGGATAAAGGTGAAGACGCTTTATTATTATGACGATGCACACTTGTAGTACCTTAGTACAATTCGCGTTTTATTGGCAAATTACATTTTGCTGTAAAAAGTTTTCTAAAACTACCAATGGAATTGACAATTGAGATTCATATTAAGTAGTAACTACCTCATCATCATCAGCCTATAATGTTCCCACTGCTGGGACGCAGGCCTCCTCTCAATGAGAGGGAGTGGGCTGTAATCCACCACGCGGACTCAGTGCGTTTTGGTAGATGTCACATGTCTTCGAATTTTGAGTTCTAGGACATGCCGGTTTCCTCATGATATTTTAATTCACCGTTTTTGAGGGCAGCGGTGATGAAATAAATTACACAAAGTAATGCGCCTGCCTGTGTTCGAACACACGGCTTACTGCTCGTAAGTCGGGGTTACCACCACTGGGCCACCGCTGCTCACCTACTACTAACTACATGTCGTCATCAAATTAGCTTTAGCACCATAGCAGACAGCTACAGCAGCGGCTATAGCAAATTTAAAAAAATCAGTCAATCAATCAACAGCGGCGTTTCAACTTCATTATAACAAACAAAATTAAGCGCAACAATCAGCAATAAAAATACTCATGCATAATAAATACAAGAAGTCAATCAAAGTAATTACTTATATGGCCATCATTGGTTATTGAAGTACGTCCATCTATACATATATTTATTCTTCTTTTATGTGTTAAATCAAGAAAGAATGCCCATATTAAAGCTATAGAATCACAAAACTAATATGGTGGAGAAATTTTACCGTTTGTCGAACACAATCGTAATGGTCTTGTCTCGATGAGTATTATTCACGTCAATCCATCAATCGTTGCTTGGATGCCACTTAAGATGTGGCATTTTGTTGCTTCTTCATACAAAATAAGTAAGTATTTTGTGTGTACATAAATAAATAAATAAAATATTTATGTCCATACCGATATTGCAGTCTTCATCATCATCAGCGTATATTGTTCCCACTGCTGGGACACAGGCCTCTTCTCTATGAGAGGGAGTGGGCTGTAATCCACCACGCGACCCCAGTGCGGGTTGATAGATATCACAAGTCTTCGAATTTTTAGTTCTTGGACATGCCGGTTTCCTCACGATGTTTTCGTTCACCGTTTTTGAGGGCAGCGGTGATGAAATAAATTAGGTACACAAAGCAATGCGCCTGCCGGGGTTCGAACCCACGGCTTACGGCTCGTAAGGCGGGGCTGCCACCATTGGGCCACCGCTGCTATTGCTGTAATACTTCACAATTGCAACCGTTTCAACCATCGATTCTAAGAACTTATGAAATATTACATCGTGTAATTTATTTTTGAACAAATTGAATTTTAAATTTTTAACGTAACATAACATAACATAACATCACGCCCGTAATCCCCGAAGGGTTAGGCAGAGGTGTACATAATAGTACACCCACATTTCGCCAGTTATGTTTAAGCCCCATGTAGTAGGGGGCGAGCCTATTGCCATGCCATCAACCGGGCACATCTAGACTCCGTGGCTGCTACTGAGAAATTCCTGATGGTAAAACCCAATAACACTTTGCCCGACCCGGGAATCGGACCGAGGACCACGTGCTAAACAGTCGCAGTTGTTTAAATTATTCATATTGTAAAATAACAATAACTTTCCCTATTAACTTACCTAAAGATTTGACACTTCACCTACTTTTCATAAATAAGAAAATAAATATACACTCTGATACGTCAGCATATACCTAAATAATGGTTGTATTAACATTACTGCCTTTATAAAATGTGAAACTCTATGTAAAAAATCTATTATTGGTTTCTAATCAATAATACATTCTTAGATAGATTCTTTCTATTTTCTTTTTGACGGCACAGTTGGTGCCGTGGTTGAGCGATCGACTGCTGCGCTGCGTGTCGCGGGTTCGATCCCCGCACGGAACAAATATTTGTATGGCCTACAGATAGTTGTTCCGGGTCTGGCTGTTTGTGTATGTGAGTTTAAATGTTTGTAAACGCACCCACGATACAGGAGAAATGACTAGAGTGGGGCAACGTTTAAAAAAAAAACTCTTCGACAGTACTAATAGTTATAACTTGAGAAATATAATTTTGTATGGAGAAGCAAACGAAATTCTCCCCTCAGGAAAACCCCTTAAATTACCATCACAAAACTGTAGACCACCACAACAATACACGAATAATAACCACTGAACCGTTACGCATCCATACAAATTTTTTCAACGCATCCTGGGATGCACAATACCCCATAAAGATCACGTGAAAACGATATGATCTCCAACCAAGTCTTGTTGTGGTCGCCATTGTCCCATCAAGATATCTATCGAGATCTCGATGTAATATCGAGAAAAAAAAACGATAAATCGATTCAGCGACATTGATCGAGTTCGAGTTCAATGAGTATGGTGATTGTTATGCCATATTAGATTAGTTTTTACCTTGTTAGGAATATAATGGTGGGATTGTTGGGTGCTGACTAGGATCGAAGAAATGTGGGATGAGGAAAACGTACCTATTTTTTGGTCCCTTACTCTTCATCTGCCATTCGAGCCCACTTATAGTTATAACAGAAGCTGCTGATACCTATTAGATTTTACTAGTTTGAGACCAGCTGTGGCCCAGTGGTGGCAGCCCCGACTTACGAGCAGTAAGCCTTGAGTTCGAACCCAGGCAGGCGCATTACTTTGTGTAATTTATTTCACCGCCGCTGCCCTCAAAAACGGTGAAAGAAAAAATCGAAGACATGTGACTTCTAACAAACCGCACTGGGCCCGCGTGGTGGATTACAGCTCACTCCCTTTTATAGAGAGAGGTCTGTGTCCTAACAGTGGGAACATTATAGGCTGATGATTATGATGATGATGACTGCAGTATGACCTCTCAAAATCGGCCTAGCCTTTTTCCAACTATTTTGGTATCGGCTTCTAGTCTAACCGGATGCAGGAGCCGGAGCCTGTTTACATAGAGCGCCTATCCGACCTAACGACTGTCATAGAGCTTTATATGACAGCCGGGACCAACGGCTTAACGTGCTTTTTGTTTTTACTATATATATTTTTTTCGTTCTATTGTAATTTCACCACATCTATTTGTTTCCAGGACCGATGTTGTAGCTATTGAAACTGCGTATAGACCATTTACTGAGGCTGAGAAAAGTGTTTTAATAATTAACACTGATACCAACTAATTTATTGATAAAGAATTGATAGTAATAACTCTGTCAATACTATTCTTGGTCGTGGAAATTTTTATTGTGTTAAATGGAGCTCGACTTATATAATAAAGGAGACTTAATTTTTCACAGTAAAAAAAGCGCTTTGGTTGACATGCTGAAGTGCTAAATTAGAACCTACACATATGTATATGGGTACTACGGTAGATTTTTTAAGCTACTACATCTAGATAAGCCAAGGAAATCTACAATACTTTTATCTCAATTGAGAATGTATTGTAGTCTTGTTGTATGTCTTCTAGAAAAAGAGTTAGCTACATACTTTACCAACTTTCTGAATGTATATTAATACATTATATGCAGATATTATGACACGAGCTACAGATTCAAATATGTGATCGGTTACAAAAAAAAACTGCTTATTAAAAAAGATCAAAAATCAAGTAGAATACTCACTGTCTCCCTTTGTAAAAACATGCCGTTTAAATATTTCATGCATATGAATAAATTATTCAAGAAAACCAACAATAAGAAAACCATCTTTACAGCATTGTTTAACATTGTCATACAAAAGATGATAAAATAATTCCGTTACACGAAATAAGGTTGAATACCACAAACTGGGGCTATTGAGTGTGAGCACAATACCTTAAGTGTACAACCAACTTTACTTTTGACAGCTGTCAAAGATGACATCTGTCAAAATTCAACTTTAGCTTTAACAAAATAAGGATCATTGGTTATGTAATGAGTAGTGTGTATAACGTGGTTTTTATATGTAATAGCATTTTAATAGAGTGAAGTAAAGTCGTCCTTGCGTTGTCCTATTGTCTGCAATGATAGCCATACAAAAGATTGCATTCTACTTCTCAAAGATTTGCTCAGTTATTCTCTTGAAGTTTTTGATATATTGGTTGCCAGCTGGTCCTATTATGTTTGCTTTTGGTGTAGTTTGTCTGCTTTGGTACATAAATTAACGTCAATCGGGCTCGAGAGATTTTGTCAGAATCGGTGTAGTAATGGACTTTAAAAGGAACTGGACCAAAATCCAAAAATATGAATGAGCTATTTCCGAATTCAGAATGAATAAAGAATGAAAGAAGCTTAGCACTTTAGCATCGCGTTTTGATGGAATCTCTATGCTAAAGTTTGACCAGTTCTCAATTCAAAAACTGAGTGATAGATAATTCAAACATGAGAACAGTGCCAAAATCCTTCAGAACGAAATCTACGCTAGGTAGGTTTGGCATTTTCCCTTGATTCCTATGTGCTTAATTTCAAAATTACATAATCGTGCCGTGTAATCGTGAGAGCAGCGGTGGCCCAGTGGTGGCAACCCCGATTTAGGAGTAGTAAGCCGTCGGTTCGAACCCAGGCAGGCGCATTACATTTTGTAATTTATTTCATCACCGCTGCCCTCAAAAACTATGTGCCGGTTTCCTCACGATATTTACCATATCGTGAGGAAACCGGCACGTTCTAGAACTAAACATTCGATGACATGTGACATCTACGAACCCGCACTGGACCCGCGTGGTGGATTACACCCCACTTCCTCTCATTTAGAGGAGGCCTGTGTCCCAGCAGTAGGAACATTATAAGCTGATGATTATGACAATCGTGCCGTCTCCAAATTGATGTCAGTCATAATTAAATGGAAGTGCGATGAAAAGTTTTTGATTGCAAATAAGTTTCTGTCAAAAAATACATATTAATAGACAAGGCCATATTTTAATGCAAATAATTTAAAAAATGTGCCTTCTAAATAACTTAAAAATAAAAGCCCAGGTATTCATGCTACGGTCCTAATAAGAAATTAACACTATTACACTTTCAATTCCGATAAAATATGACACGGTTGACAGTTTTATCAACTTTTAAATGACATTTTGCATATTTCGAAGACATGTCATTAAAACTAAATGAAATATAATTGGTACCTGAGTATATTCTGTTCAATATTAAATTATGTTCGTTTTTCATTAAATAAGGTTTGATGAATGAAGCAATTTAGTTAATTTTATGTATATTTCGTCACGTCTATCAATATGTAATTTGGTTATTAATTTTTGAATAATTGTGTTATCGAGCCACAGGAAAGGAAATTATTAGTTTTTTTTTTACAAATTAAATATAAGGCGTTTGTGAGGGATTTGCCGGAGAAAACAACACGGAGAGAAGAATGAAAGACTGTTGGGAAGGCATTTTCCTAGCAGTGGAACAATATACCTAGGCGATTAAAAAGAAAACCAGCCAAGTGCGAGTCAGACTCGCGCACGAAGGGTTCATTATTTATAAAAACGAGCAAAAATAACTTTTTTGTATGGAGGCTCCTTTTAATATTTATTTTATACTGTTTTTAGTACTTTTTGTTATAGCGGCAAGAAAAATACATAATCTGTAGAAATTTCAACTGACTAACTATCACGGTTCATGAGATACAGCCTGGTGACAGACGGACGGACGGACAGCGAAGTCTCAGTAATAGGGTCCCGTTTGACCCTTTGGGTACGGAACCCTAAAAAACAATCTTGTTTTCATCCTTAGAAAAGCGCTCAAAGTGATTCTTGTCCGGTGTGTATGTGGAGCTGTCACAAACTATGTTCCATTTCCTATCCTGCTCTCTTTACTCCAAAAAAACGCAGTGAAAGTGCAAGTTTTCGGCCAAGGCCAAGGTATTTTGACAATATTTTAAATAGCTAGCGTACTGTCATCGCAGTAACACAAAGCTGAAGTATATGTGCTGTATTCGTATTATGATTTTCAGCTTTGAAATGTCCATACTAAACTTAACCACAAATCTTTCATCATCATCATCATTTCAGCCGAAAGACGTCCACTGCTGGACATAGGCCTCCCCCAAGTGTCACCACATTGACATAAGGGGGGTTTTGCCAAAATCGCCACGCTTGGCAGGCAGGTTGACGATCGCAGTACGGTTGTTCGAAAAGCACAGAGAACGCTGCTGCCCATTCTCTGGAAAGTCCCTTAGTCGCCTCTTACGACACCCACGGGAAGATATGGGATGGTGCTATTCTTTACGTCCGGCATCATACAGAAGAATTCTTCATTAGAATCTTTCATTCTAAAATAATTATTTTTCATAAATCAAACCGATTATTCTGCATATTTTAGAACCGCAACAAAGATCACACACCCCGCACATTGTTTCAACATTAACTTCATATATCACCCCCAACAGCATAGACATAAGGGTGATAATCGCTTATCAATGAAACCCGGAACATATATCGTGACTGTGACCATTTCTTCAGCGATTTAGCGTTAAAAGCTAACGCTAAACGCTATTTAACGATGTTACACACAAGACCATGTCATTCATTAAAATGGCACGCGACTGAGTGCTCTTGTACAGTTTAGAGATCCTTAGGGAAACTTGTGAAGCCTTTTCTAACTATAAGGTAACTGAATAATTCTTTTAAGTCTGGTTCTGAAGCGGTTATATGAGCCAAATGGATTCAAGGGGGTGGGGCCTTGGACTGTGATAAAAGCTTTAAGTCGGGAATGCCATATGTTCGAAATAAAAATAGTTTTTGCAAGGTCTAGGTCTAGGGAAGATAAGTGACTAGTGAAGATAACAGCACTGCATTAGATGCGGGAAGCGCAAGACGGATCGTTTCGGCAATGCAAAAGTATTACTAACACCCTTATTATAGTCAAGTTAAAGCACGGGACGGGTCCCAGAGGGGTCGGAAGTGGTCCAAGAGGGCCGATGCAGGCCGTGTCGACGGCGCGTTCGTGTTCCACGCGCGCTTCAAGGAGATATCAGCAATGCCGGATGCCTGCCAGGGCTGCGGGACTGTTCGAAAGAGATACCGCGACCCTGGAACACAAAGGGCAAAGAAGGAACATGGATATGGGTATTAGTCAGTACAAGTCTGACACTCCCTTCCGCTCCGCCGAGAGCAGGAGGGGTCATTTGATGATTGAAAAGTTATTGAAAAAAAAAAAGTTAGAGCAATGACTTAAACTCAAGTAATTACCTACTTGTGGAAAAAAATATATGCAGTAGACAAGAATTTAAACGAAGTAAGAAAGAAAGTTCTAACTTGAATAATGACTTTTACTCAAGTAATCAAAGCAAACTGGCTGCCAAGAAAACTTCCGAAAAAAAAACTTACATAACGAACGCAAGAAACGTGCAGCCATTTGATCCAATTACAATAATAAAAATGCACAAGATAAACCATACGATTTAATGAAGGTGCCTTTTATTTCTGAAAGTGTTACATTAATAAGACCTGCACAATCACTTCCCAAGCCTTTGTGTTGCGAAAGATCTTTTTCCCACAATTTGGAAGGATTTAAGCCAGCAGGATATTGCCTAATCTCCGTTTACATAATTAAAACGTATATATTTAAATTTAAGATATACAATGACGCTTTATTTTGGGGACCTTATCGGAGTCAATGCACCGAAGATATAATTTTGATTATGTTTTTAATTTTAATGGATCATAAGGTGTTGATGTGAATATCTGAACACGTCTCAAATAAGATGTAATCTTTAGGTGATCTGGTGGATTTGTGCGAACCGGACATATTAACCCATCCTTTTGGAACAAATCACGTCGTTCTTATCGTCAACAATATTTTTGAAATCTACAAACCGCCAAGAATATAGACTGATAAGATAGAAATCATCTGGCCGTACGTCTATGTTAAAGCTTTGGCCTTTAGCTGGCTTTTTTTACGTATTGGAAATCATCAAATAACTCCTCCTGCTCTGGGCGGAGCGGAAGGGACTGTCAGACTTGTACTACCTAAAACCCATCCATGTTCCTTCTTAGCCCTTTGTGCTCCAGGGCTACGGTATCTCTTTCGAACAGTCCCGCAACCCTGGCAGGCATCGGCTCTCTCGGACCCCTTCCGATTTGCTGACATCTCCTGGAGGCGCGCGTGGAACACGACTGTCGTCATAAGACGGACGAACAGTGAGCTAGCCCATTACTCATCGTCCACAGGCCAGCGTCACCTTCCACAGGTTGGTTTTTCGTAATACTCAATTCCAATAAGAGGCCAGCTTATTTTAGTTCTGTGGCCACAGACGAGCAGCTTTCCAAACCCCAACATCACTGCATTCTTCGAATTTCCTTACACGAGCCTCAAAGTTTAGTTACAATAATTTATGTCGGTTCGCAGGCCACGTGGAGATCGCGTATCGGCAAACATCACACGCCCTTAGGCTGTGTGGAGCGGCGATCTCCGCAGGAGCTGGGTGAGAGTTGCCGAGAATCGAGCTGTAGCCAGCTATGGACTGCTGCAGGCTGATGATGAAGATGTTTGTCTGGGACACGTTCTGCAGTGCTGCTCACTATAGTAACTAGCTTGCTTCTGCTTCAACACAAGCCATTTGGAGATCATACAGCAAAGATTCAGAAAACAAATACCGACGGAACCAAACATTCTACTCGCCGTCTCCAACTTGTCGCCACATTGATACAGATTCGTCACACAAATTGTTACAGTTTTTATTATCAATTTTTTTAACGGTCGTATAAGTAACGTTATTTCTAAATACTCTAGCTAGTATTTTTCTTTAATTTATTGCTCCTATAGTGTGAGGTGTAATAAATCGATAAATTCCATAAAACACGTTATACAACGCGTTATGGGTTCAAGTTGTGTCATAAAGCTATGGTCATGGCATTCTTGGGTTCGTAAGGATGGTCGAGACAGATGGCCCAGGACTGCAGAAAGAGGTGAAGTACACAGCATATGGGACTCAGGACTGGCACAACTGAGCGATTTAATTTTTTTCATCATCATCAGCTTTTAATGTTCCCACTGCTGGGACACAGGTCTCCTCTCAATGAGAGGGAGCGGGTGTAATCCCCCACGCGAGCCCAGTGCGGGTAGGTAGATGTCACATGTCTTCGAATTTTTAGTACTAGGTTGCCAGTTTCCTCACGATGTTTTCCTTCACCGTTTTTGAGGGCAGCGGTGATGAAATAAGTTACACAAAGTAATGTGCCTGCCTGGGTTCGAAACCACGGCTTACGTCTCGTAAGTCGGGGCTGCCACCACTGGGCCACCGCTGCTCTCTCCTTTCTCTAAATTTTAACACATCACCACAATCAACTGCCTAAAGTACTTTATTTATGGATACGGACCTCGCCAATCACACCGCATTCAAATCGATTATTGACAACTTCCAACGGTCATCGGTTCTAGGTCCGAACGTATAATGACAATACCTCTTCCCTAGTTTGTAGATATGACTTCTCTATTTGTAGAATTTATTTGTAGATATGTTACAGTCGTTATAGATATTCAATGGCCCGCAAGTCTGACAACAAGTCATACCAAGGGGTATCGTGTTACCCAGTACTAACTGGGTTGTGAAACTCTTAAAGGCAGTCGCTCCATGTAAAACACTGGTATTCATGCCACTCATCATTTCAGCTGAAAGACGTCCACTGCTGGACATTGGCCTTCCCCAAAGGGGGGTTTTGCCATAATCGCCACGCTTGGCAGGCGGGTTGGTGATCGCAGTACGGTTGTTGCAAAATGCACAGAGAACGCTGCTGCCCATTCTCTGGAAAATCCCTTAGTCGCCTCTTTCGACACCCACGGGTAGATATGGGATGGTGCTATTCTTTACGTCCGGCACCATACAGTGGTAAGCCACTCGCCATAAATAAAATCTCAAAGGATAACGTCACACGTTACACGTGTATAGTACAAGTTTTCAAACAATACTGGACAATTGCAGAAACACAGCTTATGCTCAATAAATGGCAAAAAGCACTCTTAGTTGCAGTAATAACGACGTTAAAAGTTCTTCAAGGTATTTTTGCACGTGTTTGCAATCTTTTAATTGAAAGACCAGTCATTGAAAACGCTCCAGTAATTCAAGCAATTGTATGTTTCTATTCAACTTTGTTCTCCTAATACTTGATATCAAAAACCTTTGTCACCGCTGGACGCCAATCAAAATTTGTATGCAACTGTCAAAAATAAGTATTGTCACGACAGTTTCCTTTTAAAAATCTAGTACCTATTCTTCAAACCTTCAAAACGTTTTTCGAAAGTTTTTTTGCGTAACCCAGGTAACGTTAGCACGTGTTACGAAGATTTCGCTCCCACGGTCTTTGCGCAAGCGCAGAAAAGATTTTTTTTTAGATAATCCTTAAGAAAAAATCGCAAGTACAACCTTTTCACGTGTGCGAAGCCTTGGGAATCAGCTGATTCGATCCGTTTGGGTGTGTTACCTGATATGAACCGTATTTGCGAAGTTATTTGGTTGATATTTTAACGTTTTTATTGGGAAGGTAGGTTCTATCAGTAAACCCATAGAAAAATATTTCTTCAAGTTTCGATTTCAGTTCTGTGCAAGTAAAATGCACGTGCAAATATATATTACTACAAAATACGTACAGCTGATATTGATTTACCAAAAAAATGGCAAGGATGTTTTAAAATCCCTGAGAATTGTCAGCTGATGGAACAAGCCAGATTTACACAAATCAGTTGAGAATTCTCATGGATTTGCAAATAATAGAAGAAGAATGTACTTCTGTATCAAGCATGTAAAAACAATAGAGAAAAGTTGGACTGTAAGCCAAAGGCATTACAAATAAAAAAGTAGTACAACTATTTTATTTAGAATCAATTCATTCAAGAACTATCACAATTTAAACCTTTAATTCCAATTTCCTCCTCACTAATCTACCAAAACAGCATTACCTTCCTTGAAAATATAACTCCCGTAAGCCCAAACTTTTCGACTTGAATAACTTAACTTCACAGTCGCACAGAACTTGGACTGAACTC
The DNA here is from genome assembly GCA_949152445.1 of Cerastis rubricosa. Classification (NCBI taxonomy): domain Eukaryota; kingdom Metazoa; phylum Arthropoda; class Insecta; order Lepidoptera; family Noctuidae; genus Cerastis; species Cerastis rubricosa. The sequence continues at coordinate 13,243,913 of OX424547.1, forward strand.
TCAACTCCCAGAGCAACTGAAATAAACTTAGTAGTTAACGTCAGTTAGCATTTAGTTCCATAACTTCCTCATTAAGAACTTAAAACTTGTGCCTTACTGAGACATTCATTGCTAGTAGTTCTTGTCTCGTTAAGGGAGTAAGCTCAAAACTTAGTGCTTCCGTAATGAAGTCAAAGTTGAGTTCCAAGTTGTTAGGCATCTTCACGAGAAGCAATGGGAATTCTCCATGGAGGCATGCTCTGGGAAACTAACCATAACTGTTTAGATTTAGAATCTATGGTAGAGGACTACATTCAGTATTGCATCGTACAAACCCTTAACCATGACAATGAAGACCTATTGAACAGAGACTGATAGTTCCACTTTTGAAACGCTACTAATCCCTACCTTACTTCCATGTTCCCTGAAATTTCTCGGATCCTCGCTGGACTACGCCAGTCCACCAACCTTCTCCCCCACCTTTTGGTACCCACCTTGCACCTCCTGTTTTTGGTACCTAGTTGTGATTGCAGGTCAGTGCGTTTGGTTGAGTATCAAGGCGTTTTGCGTAGGTCTTGTGTCTGTCTTGTATGAACTGGTTCACCATTGGTATGTTTAGATCGCGGTGTAGCTGTTTGATGATCATATACCAAGGTGCACCAGTTATCATTCGCAGCATTTTGGATTGAAAACGTTGCAGGATTTCCAAGTTTGGGTTTTGATGCAGTTCCCCACAGGTCAACTCCAAATTATCATATTGGGTTTAACATGCATTCGTACAGAAGAAGTTTATCATCCATCCGTGATAATTATGATTTACGTGACATAAGCCAGTATAGTTTTCTAAGTTGCACACTCAGTGCTTTCCTCTTGATAGAAATTTGTTTCTTCCATGTCAGTCTTCTGTCCATGTGTACACCCAGATATCGCACTTCTTCACATTGAGGTGTTTTTACTCCATTCAACTTGACTGGAGGACAGGAATCGTACCGAAGGGTGAAGGTCATATGTACAGATTTAGTTTCATTAGCCTTAATGCGCCAATCACGTAGCCATTAAGATATGTCATTGAGGCTTCGTTGCAGCATATTGGATGCAATTTTTAGATTTTCGTCTGTGGCTAATACTGCTGTATCGTCGGCGAAGGTGCCGCCGACATGACAACGAATGTCGACAAGGACATTCGTTGGTATGTTTGTTGTTGTTGTAAGTTGTAGGTGTTTATGAGGCATAACACTAAACACGTCACACCCGTGACGCTCCTCCTTGGGGAACTCCAGCTTTAATGTCCCGTATTTTTAATTCTGTACTTTCCTACTTTAACATAAAAATGATTTCTAGTTAGGCAGGACTTTAGTAGTAAATAATAGTTTTAAATCTCTTTGGTATTCCTTAACCTTCGGAACGTCCTCTGCCAATGGCTACGTACTGATTCGTACTGCATAAGCCAGATACTCTATGTTGTGAAACCCGGCCAAACAATCACAAGCGAATCTTGCACCCGTAAATAATATACTTATTCGTCCATAAATCTACCTAGAACCGAATAAACACGAAACACAAAGACTCTTTCAACAGACCATCTTAGATCCTCACAACAGTCAGCCGTTTCTTCAATTTTTTCTGTCACCTTATCTAGAAAAGGACAGCGAATACCTTCTAAGAAATTAGAAAGAGATGCAGGTATGATCGCTTTAATGATGCAGCTGCTGCTAGTGCCAGGTAGCAAGTCTTTCTTGAAGATTCTAAGCCTATTTATTTTTTTAGGAGCTTTTTAGATTGATGAAATTCGGAATACTTATGATAATATTGAGAAAGGGTAGAGGGATAAAGAATGGCGGTACTGTTAGCAGATGGCTGTCAATATTTCTTGAATTGGAAGAAATAGATTATAGATAAAAGCCAAATGACGTCCTATCTGATCAATAAAGACCTAATGATGTGAAGAAGACCTTCATAAATTAAGTAGTGACCTATCAGCTCTGGGCCCGTGTGATGGATTACGGCTCACTCTTTCCCATAGAGAGAAAGCAAATGTCCCAGTAGTGGGAATATAAAGGCTGTTTATACTTATCTTAAGTAATTCAAACAGAAATGAAATGATCTTCCAAAAGTCAAATTTATCAATAAAGTTCCTGTTGCAGACTGAGTTATGAGAATTGCAATCAATAATATTTGCTTTGGAATTACATTTCGGGGTAAACGCGTTATCGCTTGCATGCAATCAACAAGCATCATTTAACTTTAATCTAATCCCAAGAAAACAAAGGAATAAACATGTTTGGGACACCACACGTCATGCTTGATTATGAAAATCGTATCAAAATATTTGAACTACTACCCAGAAATAAGTATTAGTTAATACTTCTTGGAAGCTAACTGCAAAATGCAATGAACGGCGAATTATCTGAATCAAATCTTTCCTTCTCCGGTAATAAATCGTTACAAGTCAAGGCAAATTAAAATCATTAAACATTTAAACGATATCAATTATTGTCTGTAAACTGGACCATGGGAACACACACTTATAAAAGGAATAATTACAATACATAAAATGATTGATATCGAGAAAGTAGAAATCATAGCAGATCAATCGAAGACACTTTCTATGTCAGACCATCAGTCAACTACAAAAGAAATTGCTTAAACGGACCAATTGTTGTCATACATTCATCGCGACAATTGCAAATGGCTACTTCGAGAAAATAAATCAAGCTGTCCGTCTTAGAGCCGACATAAGTCATATTCCTTATCACGCTATTGTGCGGAAGTTCGGAATTCAAACACCATCGACCAATCACGTCGGACCATCTGCCGCGAACGGCGCGTGCGCCGATCTTTGATCGATCGCGCACTTTTTCGTTTGTGTGCGTGCTCCTTATACCATTTTTTTGTGTGTGAGCACGAATCTATCCCTTTGTGTGAACGTTTCTAAGATTTGGCAGATGGCACGTGCTGGTCTATGCTTCTTTCCGTACATCTGTCGTTTCTTCGACCTTTTTTTTCTTAATCTTTGGGATTTTTTGTGATTTTCGTAGTGGCATGTGTCGTTGATGCTGGGATGCAAATATGACGTTTTTGGAGAAAAAAACTATGGATTTAATTCGTGTAAGAAGCACATGGTGTTTGAAAAAATAAATCGTTCGGCACAAGTGCTTTGTTATTTCGTTCGCCATCTGCTGGCACCTTATTGTGGAGGTCTGTGATAAACATTGATTCCTTGGAAAGGTAGATCAAGTAATCGGACACAAATCTAAAGACAGGTAAAGGAATATAAGTAAGGTACTAAGATTTCGTTGAAAAAAAGTAAAAGGTGCACCGTACGTGCTTTTTTAAGGTTATGTGACCTTTCAATGAGAGCTTTGTAAGTGAAGTAATGCACAACAAAGCTTTTTTAGCTTAATTTTTTTATAAAGAATACCGACAGTATATTCTTCCATCATCTTCCTGCCCTTGTCCCATTTTATTTGGGGTCGGCGCAACACGTCTCTTTCCTCCATTCTCCTCTACCATTCGTCATGCTATCATTTACTCCTTTTTTTCTTCATATCATTTTTCACACAATCCATCGATCTTTTCTTTGGTCTTTCTATCCCTCTCCAACCAGCCACATTCATATTCATCACTCTTTTAGTCACTGATTATTCTTCCACCAGACTCAGACTTTATATTCTTCCATCTTTCAAAAAAAACATCGTCGTATTCTAAATTAAGGTTACGTTTGTTTGTCGTAACTATATGAGCTCCAACTGTTTCAGGGTTGACCGTTGACCCTCATAATTTTAATTCTGATAGAATCAGGTATTTAATGAAGAATCAGGTATTTCATGAAGATTCAAAGTTTTATCAACTAAATCTTAAGAAAAGACGTCAATTCAACTTATCAAAGCATCAAAATGAAGTCATCAAAATCATCACACAACGCACTAGCCTGCCAAACTTAAAACACTACACAGGAAGTACTCACACGCTCTTAGGACATTCAGCGGAAACCAATCCCATCCCCATCCCTTATGAAATACGAGCTCAAGGTCTTAATGCACCTTCCTCACTACCTGAACGCACAGGAAGTGGCACAAAGCATTGCGTTTGCGCAAAAACCCACCGAATCTCATCTGCTCACTTCCGCAGGATACGGAACCGTCTGTGAGCGCCAGGAAGTGTGCAAAAACTTAGCTGCGCGGGCGCAGGTTGTACTGCGCTGCTCGTTGTTTATGGTATGTAGGTACCCGTTGAGTGAAATTGCAGGTGATGCCGTAAGTACTTGTTTGTTTTGTGAAATTATTTGTAATTGTTTTTTAGGTCATTTAAATGATAATTTGAGAGGTTTTTCATTTTGTATGCAGACTTTATTTTTAATGTAATGTTCTGTATCTTCATGTTTTATAACATTTAGATAAAAAAAAATATATAAGGTCTGAATTTGCGGGCGTAAGTATCTATACAAATAAATAAAATTTAAATGTCTGTATGTAATTTCAAAATATCAGCTTTTTACTGAATGCATATGAAAGATGTACGGTACATATAAAATAACATTATTTTTAAAATTTCGTCTGTCTGTTTGTTAGTTCCGGCTAATCTCCTGAGCGATTTTGACGGGGATTTTTACTGGTAGATAGCTAATGGTATAACGAATAACTTAAACTACTTTAATGTTTGGAAAAAATATTTGGGTCTCGGTTATTTGCAAAAACAATTAAAACCCTGAAAATTGTGAAAAAAATCGATACAAAAAGGGAAATCATTTTCTTATAATAGTTGAACGAAGGTCGCGGGCAACAGCTAGTGAAGAATAAAAAGCCACAAATTTTGTTCATAATGTTTATTTTTCGAAAATGCTACAAAGTTGTTAACTTACACTATAAGTAGGCCTACTTATCGCTGCATTAAAAGCCCGCCTCCTTTAAAATAGCAACCTATTTTTCTGACAGCACGACCATGTAATTAGGCCTATAAAACCGACAATTAATATCGATTAATTAAAAACAAATATCGCAACGAGGGCATCACTAGGAACAAGAGTGCTACCAACTTACAGAAACAAAATGTCAAAAACATTACCTAGAAATATAAATGGACGACGATGCCGATGTCGCCACTACTAAAAACAACGGTCGTTTACATTAAGTTGCAATTTTATAAATGACTATGATATGTGGGTAGCGAGGGTGTTGCTGTGGTTCTGTCTGTTTTTTGTAACGTACGAACGTTTCTGTTTTTTTTCAGTTGTTTCGATTCGGGGCCAATGTAGACCACTGGTCACCATCCACCGCCATCGCCTATGAGGTCAGCCGCGACGCCTCTGGCTGTGTCTGGAAGTCATGAGGAGAATCCTTTGCCCAGCAGTGGGATGACGCACAGAAGGGGTAACTTTATCAGCATTCTCTTTCTATCAATCCAGCTAGTTATCCTTATGGATATTTATCGACCTTCAATCAACGTAAGTTACGAAGTTAGTCGTCTGAAACAAAAAATGTGTTTATCAACCTTTGTGTCGACACTAATCTTCCCCCGAACTCTTTAAGCCGTTTCTAGGTTTATTCTTGAATATTTTCCTACTCTTACAAAACATATGTTTTGGAAATATCCGTATTTTATGTTTAATGGCTAGCGTAGGTACACTACAATGGAACCAGATTATCACTACATTCACAGTTTTCAAAATTTACCAATCAGATAATTCAAATACAGACCTTTTTCGTTACAACTTCGGAAGAATACAGTTTGTTGGCCAAGCTTTGAAACGCCCAGCTCTGAAAGATTTAAACATCAAATCATACTTCATAAGCTTCCGCCAAGACAATAGACAACGTAATTATGATGGAATAAATTCTACGATTTCTAGCCGGGGGCATTTCTAAATGATACTCCTTAATTGTATTTAGTCAGAAGCCAACAGTCTGACATCCAGTCTTACTAGGGGTATCGTATTACCCAGTTACTGGGTTGTGTAGGTCAGATAGGCAGACGCTTCATGTAAGATACTACTACTCAGCTGCATATGTTTAGACTGGAAGCCGACCCCAAGATAGTTTGGGACAAGGCTAGGCAGACGACGACTCCTTAATTGTATTTTCGTGAAGTTGCCTTGTGATAGCACATCATCAAATAGTTGCATGGCCTTGCTCCATTTAGCAATCACGCATGATTGACAGCGAACCATAACTAAAAGTTCATGGTTTTTCTATCCAACGACGGACCTCTTAAAAATGGAATGTGATCGTCTCGCGGTAATGATGGCGGGTGCGCACGCGCCACTGCCATATATGGCCGAAGGTTTCCGAAGGTGACCGAACGAGCCTTCGTAAATGATCGACACCTAATTTTTATGGGTTTATCGAATTAATATTAAGGCGACCGCGTTGTTTTAATATTGGTTCGGTCAATTGAAGAGCTTTGGTGGTCCAGTAGTACCAGCCCTAATACTTAACGAGTTGTGGGTTATGGGTTCGAACATAAACAGGCGCATTACTTAGCGTAATTTTAACAATCAGCACTGCTCTCAAAAAGGTGAAGAAAAACATCGTGCGGAAGCCGGTATGTAGTGGATATGTGTGCATGGAATTTTAGGTTCTGGTAGGTACATAATAGAACCAAAAATTCCAAGACTTGTGACGTCTATCGAGCTCTGGGCTCGCGTGGTGGGTTACAGTCCATTCTACTACACAGATGTAGTGGTGGTACTTTCATACAAGCCTCAAAGCTTGGCTTACCCGTATAACCTACTCTTCATAATGTAAGGGTTTCTGAACAGTCTGTTCGCTAGATTCGAAGCCTGCGTCCCAGCTGTGGGAGCATTACATGCTAATTATATGCTTATACATATAACGATGTGTGTTGCGATTCCCAATCGTTTCGATACAATTTTAATAAGATTGCTTGGTAATTATAATTTGCATGCTGCTTTAAAATTGAATGTTCAGCTGCTTGTTAGTTACAAGCTGGAATTTGCGGAAATAGCGGATATGTGTTAAACGTAGGTTATACTTTGTGGTTCAACTTAATTGGTAGTATTTAATTAGTACTAATAACAATGTGGGAAACTCTTTAATGTGTTCTTCAAACAGAAGTAGAGTATGTAAGTTACTCAAGTTAAATTTTTCATAAAACGTCTTAATTGTAATGAAAGCAATTTGCAGAGCATTCCTACATGCTGAATTGCTGACGTTATATCCGCGATATATGTGGGATATCCGTCATGTGTGTATATAACTTCCAACAAATATTTTATTGACCATAGATTTCGGCAAACATCACAGAAGAAAAAAATAAGCAAAACAATGCAGCATTTAAAACTATTTTCGACAAAACACGGTCGTGACATCCTTCAATTTATAAATATCGTTCCAAAATTAAATATTTAAATTGCTGTCATCGCCGCCGATTTGAGAAACGAACGGACGGAAGTACAGGTGATTGTTTTTTTTCTTAAATCAAGTTACACGTAGAACAGATTCATCGGTGGTCGGCCATTACTCGACTAAATCGAAAAGCGACAAAATCGACTATGAATCTACGAGTGACGGGAATATTCAAATAACAGGTCTGTGAACTGTTTTTTTACATAGAACTCAATCGCAGAGTACGTGACAGCGTTATGCTTAATTTGACTAAATTACATAGGGTGATGTTATCATCTTTTTTCCGTGGGTTTCAGAAGTTTTTGTAGACATTATACGATTTTATGCACGCGGTAGGTTGTTTTTACATTCAAATAAGTCTCTAGGCTACGATCTAAATTACACGTCGGATTTAATTCGAGAAATAAACGTAATAAGATTCTTTGTTAAGAAAAAAAATGGAGCATCGCGTTATGATGTCTATAATGATCAATAACCCTTCATCGATCGTGATGCAACGGAGTGAGAAAAAAAAAACAAATCACTGCGTCGTGATTCTACCACTTAATAATCGTAGTATACACAGTATCTCACGACTACTTTAAAAATAAAAAATATAGGGTGAAATAACCAGTTACGGGCCATCATTAAATGTTAACATTATGATGTTACTGTGGGTCATCATTGAAGACTTTTTTAGATACAACAAACGAGAGAACCTTTTTAATTGCTGTAGAGACAAATTGAGTATTACCTAAGTTTAAAAAATACATTTACGTCATGTTTTTCATGCCATTTGCTCTAGACACAATTAATTACGAATCGTGCAGCTATAGAAAAGTATATCCATTTTCGTTTTTCCGTAAAAATGCCATAGAAAAGCATTTCGCAGATGATTATCAACAGCGCCTTAATGGCACTGGCAATTTCACATTTGAGCGCCAAAAGAGCCAAACGGCACTAAAACATGATTTACTAAAACATTTTTATGCATGTAACCAAAGTATCCAACCCATCAACGAACCAATCAGCCCTACTCATAAGAATATCGGCCGAGCGATAGGTCCATTCGAAAAAAGAACGCAGTGATTTTTTTATCGAAAGCTGCACGGCTAGCAGGTGTAATCCACAATGAGGATTCGAAAAAAAGAGTTTGGAACAGAAGGCCTTTTTCCCACGCCCCCCTATCGATATTTTTGAGTTTCGAATTCAGAACGTTTTTACATTTGGAATTGCTTGTACGTTTTGGACTAGAGAATGAAAAGATTGAAAAAATTGGCGAACGAAAAAATTTTGAAGAGATTTCAGAACAAAAAACATCTCAAAAAATGATTTTTATTTCTATTTAATTTAATTAACTTAACTCTTTCGTCGTAGGTAGACGATTATCGTTTCATAGAATCTTCTAATTCGTTTAACAATACGGTCTATAATTGATTTGGTTTATGATTAAATTGATTGTGGAAAGGAGCATGCTTAAATGAGAACTTGACTGTCTAATTTCATCATCATCATCATTTCAGCCCAAAAATCGTCCACTGCTGGACATAGGCCTCGCCCAAGTGTCGCCACATTGACATTTTGGGGGGTTTTGCCATAATCGCCACGCTTGGCAGGCGGGTTGGCGATCGCAGTACGGTTGTTACTAAAGCACAGAGAATGCTGCTGCCCATTCTCTGGCAAATCCCTTAGTCGCCTCTTACGACAACAACGGGATGATATGGGATGGTGCTATTCTGTACGTCCGACACCATACAGACCACGACGCTGTCTAATTTACCTTTAAAGAAATAATTTACCACTTAAAAAAAATGTAATGTAGGCAATACATTTTTTAGGGTTCCGTAGCCGAATGGCAAAAAACGGAACCCTTATAGATTCGTCATGTCTGTCTGTCTGTCTGTCCGTCTGTATGTCACAGCCACTTTTTTCCGAAACTATAAGAGCTATACTTTTGAAACTTGGTAATTAGATGTATTCTGTGAACCGCATTAAGATTTTCACACAAAAATAGAAAAAAAACTATTAATTTTGGGGTTCCCCATACATCGAACTGAAAACCAAAATTTTTTTTTTCATCTAACCCGTTCGTGTGGGGTATCTATGGATAGGTCTTTAAAAATGATATTGAGTTTTCTAATTTCATTTTTTTCTAAACTGAATAGTTTGCGCTAGAGCCACTTCCAAAGTGGTAAAATGTGTGTCCCCCCCCCTCTAATTTTTAAAGTAAGAGGAGGAAAATTCTGAAAATATTTAAGTTTGTAGAACGTAAAAAAAACTATCAACGAAAATTGGTTTCAATAAGATATGATGTTTAGTTTTTGAGATATGGGACTTTTTCAGCAAACTGCAGCAGTAACTTTGTTTTTCCTTAACATACTATGAAAAACCAATTTAGTTTTGCGGTTTAGTGGAAGTTTACAACTAATACTACTAACTAATGAATGACAGTTCAAAATATTGTTTGGGGCTATGGAACCCTGTGTGCGAGTAAGACTCGCACTTGGCCGGTTTTTTTTTTGTTTGCTTTGCTCTTGACAGAGATGACAGAGACAAAGTCGACGATGGTAAGTGCTTACCCATTGTTTAAACTTTCTGATACAGTGTTATGGCTAAAAAATAACTTATAAGACCTAAAAAAGGATATCTAGTACGCATTAAAGCGTAGTAAACACGATTTTCTGTCCTTATTTCGTAAATCCATATTAAAAATATTTTCGCAAACAAAAGAGCCCTCAGCTGCTGTAAAAACAGCCGTTTAATAAGTCGTCATAAAACTGGACCTATCTCTCAATGTTACCAACATCCCGTTATTTCATCATCGGTGTTGCCATATATTGTCCGCTAAACAAATATTGTGAAATAAAAATGTCATTTGCACGAGCAACTGTAAAACAGTTGGTGTTTACATTCCGATGTGAATTCGTAAAGTGATCGGCAATATTGGGGCGTCTGTTACACCGCAGTGTAACGTCAATATTCGATGATACGCTAAGATACATGAATCTAACATTTTATTATCAGGCAACTGAGGCCGATACATAAAATATACAAAATAATGCTATAAACTATAACTAAACACGTAACATTGACGGCGTCGTGTTTCTCTGCGTGGTGTCGCGTAACCGTCCTCGGAAACGTCGATATACGACACCTTTCGGCCAGAACGCCTCTTTTAAAAATGTCTGCAGATAGGACAAGGGCAGTCAGATGATGCTCTCTTAAAACCTTTAGGAAATATTCAGATCTTGGACGAAATTAAATATAAAATTTCAAAATTCCGCAGCGCATCGAGCAACACCTGCTTTACTTTCACCCATGTTTAATCTACCTCATGCTACACTCCAGTGTAAAGGCAGCCCGTTCGTCACAAACGACATCTTGAACATGACAAGGCCCTGACATTTGGCCGGCGACGCAAAAACCGCAGGCGCACCGAGCAGCCCGGTGCTCTATCGCATTTCACCGTTATGCTCTCTCATTGTTCCAATTATCGCTTTTACGGGTTAAAAGTAGGCTTTATGTAGTCACTTGAGGGTTTATTTATCATGAAAAACCCTTTAGGGTTTATTTAATGGCTAGTGGTTAGTGTTGTATAATATTATGGTACGATGGAATTATTTATTATAGTGGAAAGTTCATTATTCTCCTGGTCTTCACCAATTTATTTGGAGCCGGCGCAGCATGCCATCTTCTTCAATACTTTCCTATTACTTGTCATCTCATGAGAACCTCCTTTCTTATAGAGGAAAGTTATGAAGAGAAAAATTTAAGATGGTCGTGAAAATGATGATGTTGCGGACACCACAGATCCTTAACCGGTTTTAAAATATGATCCAAGCTTACGATCTAAATCAAGACGAGAGTCTAGGGCATCATGTACTAGAATCGCCAAAAAACACTTCGCTCTGGCGTTGTGAGTTTGGGACCACGATTGTGATAATGGATTAGACCATTGTCCCGATGCAAGGTAGAAACCTCTACTGATGATCACAGAGCTCCAGTCCGTGGGTTGAAGATAATAAGTAGCGTGCAATGAGAAAGATCTATGTCCAGCACTAGATAACGTTACGCCCTACGGGTCCAATATAATAACGGGTTCAGGATGTTGATGGGGCTCCCCCGTTTCTGCAGTCCATCAGGTATGTTTGCACAAGCACACGTCGATGGCTTCCACGCCATCGTCAAACAGAAATCTGCCTCTTTGCTCTGCAGAGTGTGGGGCGGTTCTAACTCCATCCTGAAGACCATAGCGGGCAGGTACGATTCTCCTTTGTTAGGTGATGTTGTTCAAAGATGCATTTTGAACAACAACCTGGTTTTTAAATAGATACATATGTTAACTAACATAGGTATAAGTTATCTTTTTGTTTACTAACCCATGTGGATGTTGCTTATCCGATTTTTTTTTATTATTCTGCTCGTCTTGGTTAATACATACTACTGGCGTCAAAACTACTATATGCTTCACAAAATTTCTATGCAGTCAAATTTTTGTTCAAAATAACAATTCAGCTAGGCTAGCCAACATGCGGAAAATACTCTAAGCACTTTAGTTTTTTTTTCTCGCTACAATTACACGGAACCTAAACATACCTGGCGAATTTTAAGCAAGAAATTGAAAGTGTCAAATCTAAACTAATATTATAGAGAGGAAAGATTTGATTTGTTGTTTGTTTGTTTGCATTGAACAGGCTCCGAAATTTCTGAACCGATTTGAAACATTTTTTCACTGTTGGGAAGCTACACTATCCGCGAGTGAAAAAAATAGGGATCCTTACTAAAACTCCAATAATGTAATCCAAGGTGTACAAAAAATACCTAAAATATTCTTTATATCGCGTGCGCTGCATTCCTTTCGAAAGATATCACGAGTTTAAAAATGTAAGTTTTAGTAAAAAGTTGCGTGGTCGCCGCTCACCCTGCTCAGCTGGCTAGCTAGGCAGCACCTTATGCGATGTAGGCGTCACTGGGATACGGGCCGTACGAGAGGGGAATATTCAAACTTTCTTTATAATTTTCTTTTATTAATAACCTGGCGCAAATAGAAGGTGTGTGTTTATTGTAATTTTTGAAATTTTTGTTAAATACGTACCGGGGCGGGCTGCTAGTTTACTATATCCATTGACGACAGACCAACATGAAGTTCAGGGCAAAGTAACAGCTAATTACTCGACGGCCTATAATAACTATGATTGTTATCTTGTCCAGAGAGCGATGGACGTAGAAATGTTAGCGACACATGTCATGAGCATTCATGTACCATGGTCAGTGTAAAGTCCAGTGACATTTACTTGTATTGTAGAGAAATTATTTCTTTCATGGTTGTTGTTATTTAATTTAGTGTTATGGTAGCAACCTAAGTGAATTGGAACATGAATTTGTTTGACTGGCTTTGTAGTAATTAAATTGGTATATCATGACTTTTCCCATATCTTCCCGTGGGTGTTGTAAGAGGTGACTAAGGGATTTGCCAGAGAATGGGCAGCAGCGTTCTCTGTGCTTTTGTAACAACCGTACTGCGATCGCCAACCCGCCTGCCAAGCGTGGCGATTATGGCAAAACCCCCAAAATGTCAATGTGGATACACTTGGGGGAGGCCTATGTCCAGCAGTAGACGTGTTTTGGGCTGAAATGATGATGATGATCATGACTTTTAACGACAGAATTTGTTTATTTGGCATTTTATTTTTATAGAAGTCAAGATAACATCGCGTCTGTAATTCCCGAAGCGTTAGGCAGAGGTGTACCTAATACTACACCCACATTTCGCCAGTTATGTTTTGAGTCCCGTGTAATAGGTGGCGAGCCTATTGCCATAAACCGGGCACAAATCCAGACTCCGTGGCTGCTACTGAGAAATTCGTGATGGAAAATTCAATAACACTTTGACCGACCCGGGAAACGAACCCTAGAAACTCTTGCACAGCAGTTGCGCATGCGACTACTAGACCTTAGAAAAAGTACTTAGTGCTTTTTGAAGTCTGCGTTAACGTGATTCGTAAAGAATTAAAGCCACCAAAATCGTCTCTGTTTTGTTCTTTACAGCTTTCTAAATCGTCTCCCTTTTGCTCTTTACAGCTTCCTTAACCGTCTCCCTTTTGCTTATTACAGCTATCCAAATAGTCTCCCTTTTGCTCTTTACAGCTTCCTTAATCGTATCCATATTGCTCTTTATAGCTTCCTAAATCGTAACCCTTTTGCGCTTTACTGCTTGTTTAATTGTATCCCTTTTGCTCTTTACAGCTTTCTAAATCGTATTCCTTTAGCACTTTACAGATTTCAAAATAGTCTCCCTTTTGCTCTTTACAGCTTCCTTAATCGTATCTCTTTGGCTCTTTACAGCTTTCTAAATCGTCTCCCTTTGGCTCTTTACAGCTTTCTAAATCGTCTCCGTTTTGCTCTTTACAGCTTTATAAATATATGTATGTCAAGTTTGTCAGCAGGAAGCTGGGAGCAAAAGAGAGACCATTTAGAAAGCTGTAAAGAGCAAAAGGCGTCTCCCTTTTGCTCTTTACAGCTTTCTAAATGGTCTCTCTTTTCTCGACAGCAAAAGTGGGACAAAGATAATTATTTGCTGTTTATGTGACTTTGACTGGTACAAAAAGTAGCTCCTTACCTAGACATATCAGCACCACACGTTTTACATACTGAAAATATCGATAGGTTTAAAGAACCGCTAGGTCTATATTAACAAACTCGAACGATTAATCAATAAGTTTCAGTACAAGATATCCATACTTATCAATACAATACATTATTACAACTAAATTATTCCCTACAGCGAGAAATTATTCCTCTCTCCAACGATAAAAGGGCTAGTTATTAAAAATCTACCTCGGAGCGCAAGATAGGAAAATGCAGAAGTTTCGTTCGTTACTGTACATAAAAACTTTTTCCAAGAAACACCAGCCCTGGAAAAAGAAAAAAAAACCGGCCAAGTGCGAGTCTTACTCGCACACAGGGTTCCATAGCCCCAAACAATATTTTGAACTGTCATTCATTAGTTAGTAGTATTAGTTGGTAAACTTCCACTCAACCGCAAAACTAAATTGGTTTTTCATAGTATGTTAATGAAAAACACAGTTACTGCTGCAGTTTGATGAAAAAGTCCCACATCTCAAAAACTAAACATTATATCTTATTGAAACCAATTTTCGTTGATAGTTTTTTTTACGTTCTACAATCCTAAATATTTTCAGAATTTTCCTCCTCTTACTTTAGAAATTAGAGGGGGGGGGACACACATTTTACCACTTTGGAAGTCGCTCTAGCGCAAACTATTCAGTTTAAAAAAAAAATGATATTAGAAACCTCAATATCATTTTTGAAGACCTATCCATAGATACCCCACAAGTAGGGGAATGATTAAAAAAAAATTTTTGGTTTTCAGTTCTATGTATGGGGAACCCCAAAATTTAAGTTTTTTTTTCTATTTTTGTGTGAAAATCTGAATGCGGTTCAGAGAATACATCTACTTACCAAGTTTCAACAATATATTTCTTATAGTTTCGGAAAAAAGTGGCTGTGACATACGGACGGACAGACAGACAGACAGACAGACAGACAGACAGACATGACGAATCTATAAGGGTTCCGTTTTTTGCCATTTGGCTACGGAACCCTAAAAATAGTATTCATTAGTCTCAAACAGGACAAAAAAAAATCGTGAAAATAAACAAAAGAAAATAAAGACGAAAATGGCTCTGCTGATTGTGGTTGTAAACAGAATTGCCAACTAAGTGAGCGTGAGAGGTTCGATACACAGGTGGGCCCAGAGTTTTTTGGGTTTTCCATTAGAAATTTCTGAGCAGCCCAGATTTTAGATTTATACTCAGAACACAATAAGTAGCGCCCTGCTAGACGGGACTTAAAACAATAGGTTTCTGGTTGTACTGGAGTGAAACATTAGTGTACTGCAAGGCCGTCACTCCCATACTAAAATGGAGAATGCAGGGGCTATACAGGTTGGAAGAGTTCATCATTCATCATTTCAGCCCAAAAGACGTCCACTGCTGGACATAGGCCTCCTCCAAGTGTCGCCACATTGACATTTTGGGGGGTTTTGCCATAATCGCCACGCTTGGCAGGCGGGTTGGCGATCGCAGTACGGTTGTTACAAAAGCACAGAGAACGCTGCTGCCCATTCTCTGGCAAATCCCTTAGTCGCCTCTTACGACACCCACGGGAAGATATGGGATGGTGCTATTCTTTACGTCCGACACCATACAGAATCGAGCATTGCTTTGCTCTAATTTTAACCTAGGCAGAGGTGTGGAAGAGTTACATAACTATTTTTTCATCGGTAATTTAAAAAAAATACATCTGATCCATAGATTTTGACCATGTGGTTTAGTAGTAATCAGCGCCAACGCTTTATTTTAACTAACCGATGAAAAAATGAAAAAATGTGTATGTGGAGGGGAGGGGGAATTCAGAATAATGTATTGAATACGTGGTAGCCGTTTTATCGTCGGTGTCCCTTTAACTTTTTTTTTTCCTTCCATCTTTGATAATGTTAAGTAGCTGGCAGTACAGTGACCATTATATTTTGAACTTCTGCACTTTCATACACCATGGCGCAAGGCTTCCATATTGGTCTAAAAATGAATGTACACCAATATATTACGTTAATAATATAGCTGTTATAAACACGTCGCTTACAATGTTACATCGACGGCAGCGCCATCTGCCGGCTTCCCGTTAACTCAAGGACCAGCGCACGCGCACACTAAGTGAAAACAGATAATGGATACTTTTACTAGCTGAGTTCTTACTTGCGTGCTTGGTTATTTATTAATCTTGTAATTAAAGTAAAACATTGTTTTTTTCGATATGTTGAGATGTTTTTATAGGTGCAGTGTGTTATTGTCGGGAAGGTCAAAATAGCATTTATTTACTAGGTCAAGGTCTTTGCAGTTTTGTTGGTTAATATTGATACATGTTACAGTAACTAATTATTAATAATAGGTCTTTACCTATGAAATTGCCGTATTGCAGTACAGACTTTTTCAAACAAAAAAAAGTTTTGATTGGCTATGAGTTCTAAATTCAAATTAATTTTGTTTTAAAAATATGACATTCTATTTACAAAATCAGTCTTTTGTTTATTGATTAGCGTTGTATTTTCATTACATTTCAACATTTTTCCTCATAATGGATACTTTGAAATTTCGTGTAATTATGGAATATGAGTTCCGTCGTGGCACCAACGCGGCACAAACGACCCGTAACATCAACGACGTTTACGGAGAGAACTGTACAAACGAACGCACAACCCGTTATTGGTTTGCTCGGTTCCTTTCTGGGAATTTTGACTTGAAAAATGAACCTCGTGGTCGTCCGGAAACTTTGGTCAACAATGATGAATTAAAGGTGATTGTTGAAGCTGATGAAACTCAATCTACAGCTGAGCTGGCAGCAGCTTTTGATGTTAGCATTAAAACAATATTGGTCCATTTGCGACAGATTGGCAAGATAAAAAAGCTTGATAGATGCATGGGTGCCCCACGAACTTAACGATCGCCAGCGCAACGTACGCATCGAGACTTGCCTTGCGCTGCTTAACAGGCACAGAAATGAAGGAATTTTGAACCGAATTGTTACGTGCGACGAAAAATGGATTCTTTTTGACAATCGAAAGCGCTCAGCAAGTTGGTTAGATCCTGGTTCGGTACCAAAGCAATGTGCAAAACGAAAAATGACCCCTAGAAAGGTGATGGTCACAGTTTGGTGGTCTAGTGCTGGTGTGATTCATCATAGCTTTTTACAAAACGGCGAGAGCATTACTGCAGATGTGTACATTGAAGAACTGACCACAATGATGGCGAAACTCGCACGTCTGCAACCAGCTTTGGTCAATCGGTCGTCTCCACTGCTACTTCACGACAACGCGCGGCCCCATACTGCACAACAGACCGTCTCTAAGCTGCATGAGTTGGGTTTGGAAGCTCTCCCTCATCCGCCATACTCACCAGATCTTGCGCCTTCCGACTATTACTTTTTCCAAAATTTGGACAACTTTTTAGCGGGAAAAAAATCAATTCCCGAGAGGCAGTACAAAACGCCTTTGAAGAGTTTGTTGTCTCCCGTCCAGCTGATTTTTTCAAGAAGGGCATCCATAAACTGCCACAGCGTTGGCAAAGATGCATTGATTGCAGGGCAAGCATTCAAAGTAATCACTACTTTGAATAAAAGAAATTAAAAAGTTCGAAAAAAAAAATACTTTAACTTTTTTCAAACAAAACGGCAATTTCATAAAGACCTAATATTTTTTTGTGAATAAATGTTCATAGTTAGGAGGTGTCTGATGGTGTCTGATGTAATAGAGATAAGAGAAGTATGGATGAAGACGACATGCTGCGACCCCAGATTAATTGGGTAGGCAGGAGGGTGATGATGATGATGATGAAATGTTCATAGGTTAAGCAGCAGGTAAGCATGCTTAACTGCTGCTGACCTACATACCTGGTAATGACCAGGAGACCATTCTTCAATGTCATCAGCATTGCTCACTTACATGTTTTTAAAATATGGCAAAGGTTTTGCGATTTTATCAAGACTTTGCTTAGATGTAGCTTAAACCATGAATTAAATTAATCCATGAGCTAACCCAAAATTTGACGGCACGGTTGCCGAAGTGGCTGAGCGATTTACTGCCGCGCTGCGTGTCACGGGTACAATCCCCGCACGGAACAAATATTTGAACGACACACAGGTAGTTGTTCCGGGTCTGACCGTTTGTGTATTAGACTGTAGCTTTTTAAATAATCTAAAAATCTGTCAAATTTCTTTAATAGATTTTGAACTTCATCGTTCAAGAATTAGGTCCAAAGTTGATTGGGAATATTAGTCAGTTCCGGGTAGCGAGATGCTTGAGAGCAGCGCGGCCCAGTGGCGGCAGCCCAGCTGCTACGAGCAGTAAGCCGAGGGTTCTAACCCAGACAGGCCCATTTCTTTGTGTAATTTATTTCATCACCGCTGTTCTCAAAAACGGTGAAGGAAAACGTCGTGAGGAAACCGGCATCTCCAAGAACTAAAAATTCGAAGACATGTGACATCTACCAACCCGCACAGGGCCCGCGTTGTGGATAAAAGCCCACTCCCTCTCATAGACAGGAGGCCTGCGTCCCAGCAGTGGGAACATTATAGGCTGATGATGATGATGATGATGGGTAGCTTCATGTACTAGAAACCGCTAAACCACGTTTTCCTCACCACCACAAGCCATGGGAAGTGTCGAAACAGTCGCTCGCACTACACACGACCAATTCTTCAACAACGAATAAAATCAATATTACATCCTGTCCTAGCATAAAAGATTGTAATGACGCCGAGAGTTTTGGCAATAATCGTAAAATTGCAGGAAATCGAACTTGATGAATGTTATTACTTCCTCTTAACAATTACTTATATGGACAGTAATTACTTCTGAGCACAATAAAAGTTACATTAAGTCATTGTGAATTGGATTTTGTTTTGGAAATCTGTTCGGATATTGCAAACAAACCTATGTGGTAGGTGGGAATCACATTTTGGTAAATCGAACAATATTTTTGGGCTTAATTTACTGAGGTATTCCTATCTAAAAAGTAAGTATAATACAGAGAGCGTGAGGAGCTCGTGGCTAAATAATAATAGCCGCACACGTTCAAGCTTCTTTGAAAAGCGCTTGCCTAGGCCGGTCTGAGGATAGGTAACCATCAATTACATGCTGAGTTTCTTTCGTATCTCGGAAACCACACCGTTGCATCGTGTTAAAGCCGTTGGTCCCGGCTGACACTTGTAGATCCTTGACCCAGTCTTACCAAGGGGTATCGTATTACCCAGGGTTAACTGTGTTTGGGGGTCAGATGGGACACTTGGGGATAATGGAGCTTTCCATCAATTAAAGAATTTTAGGCATCGTATCAGTATTTCTGAAGATTACCTCCGCTCCTACATCTAAACTTACGAATTTTAACACTTTTTAAGTTATATTAGCATAGATAATACTGCTAATATAAGAGATAAAGGGTGGAGGTAAATCAAGTATTCTAGCTTATTATTTATTTATTTATAGTGTTAGTGTGTTAAAGTGTTAATTCCTAAGCACCTGACATAATCCTCCAGACGTCTAAGATCGAGATAGAGCGTCCCTTGCGCTACTTTAAATTCAAGTTAGATACAAAGTTAAGGATCATAGTTGTTACTTTATAACAAATAGTATTTGCTTGAAATAACACTCTTCTCTCGTATCGATGTGTACTGTTATCAAAGAAACGTTATTAGGCAGTCAGCAAGGGAGCGTTGCTGGTCCAATGCGCAGTTTCCCGAACTTATATTAAAGTGTGGCTACTTGCGGATATGATCATGTCCTCTAAATAATTCTCCCATGGACACGGGATTCATAGAGTAAACCTATCGAATTTTAATATCTAATTTGTAAAAGTCGTGTTCAGAACACCTGTTTATCATTAATATCGACTACACGTGGTGATCTAAACACGTGGTTTACCAAAGGTGTGTCAAAACATTACTACTGGGCACAGTTACCACTGAAATTTTTGGTATATAGTTTCACTAAAATAAGGTAAAAACGATTCAGTACTTAAAAACCAGTGGTAAGGACACGTGACCGCCCAGAGCAGGAGGGGTTATACGATGATTTCCCATCAGTAAAAAAAAGGGCACGTCTCCGTCTTTCTATAGATGAAAAGAAGAAGCTTACATTTATTGAACAGCTTCAAAAATACAGTATTAAGCCAAGTCCAAAATAACTTGTTTTTGTGAAGTAAATCTACCCAAACTGCTCTCGTTAACCCTACGACGATTTAAACATAGGTTATGTAAGACTGCAGTCAAGTTCCTCCCAAGAAAGTTAAGGACCCGAGAAAGTCTAAAAAGTCATAAACATCATGGATAAATGAAGAACGGCACCTGCATGCAACACCTTCCCGAAGATAAGTAGAGAGACGTATAGGGCAAACAATACCACATGAGCATATGGCCACTAAAGACACATAGGAGATCATGAACCAGGAATAACTTGACGAGTCATCATTCTCTTACCCTTATCCCAATTCATTTGGGGTCGGCGCAGCAGGTCTTCTTCCATACTACTCTATTATGTATCACACAGTCCATCCATCGTTACTTTGGTCTACCTCTACTTGGCCATCCATATTCATACTCAAAACTGTCCGCTCGACATTCTTGTCTAGTATCTTCTCGATATCATATACTGTTGAAGTATGTTGTCTGCCTAGTAAACAATAGCGTCTTGTAAGGCCACCGCAAGATTTTGGCGGGAACGTGCAAGGCTGTGCGCCTAGTATGGCGTTCACCTGCGCATGCGCACCTGCCGCACATCTGACACAGATGCAGAGTAGTGATGGGATGGTGGTGATGTCGATAGAAATATAGATTTCTATTTGAAACTTAAAAAGGAAGAATGCTTATTTGCCAGTGACGGAAAGTTATAGTTGATCTTGTCACTATAAAAAGTCTAATTATGGACTTATGATGTCGCTTTGAACAGACAATGCCATTTGCTTGATCATAATTCTTTCTACGACATCCACGTGGAATCGCCAGTATCATAGATAAAATCATGAACAAGGATAAAAGGATGTAAAAATAAGTACCCACATAAATAACTTAAAAACCATCAACTTATACAGAAACCCAGAAAACAGGGGAAGTACTTGTGTATGTAAGCAGAGTACTATTTTACGTGATGTTACTATAAAGTGCAGATTCGACGAAAAATTGTGTTGTATCTGATTTACATCTGTGATTTATATAGACATCACACAATTCTAGACGATTCTAATGTACACTCAATAAATAAGTCCAGGAATTTGCATTTCGTTCTCAGTAAAATAAATGTCTTATTTTTTGTCATTGTTTTTGTTGTAATCGAGATAAGTAGGGAGACCATAGTTTAGTTACTTAAAAATAGTGTTCTGAAGAGATTTTAATATAACTTATGTATGCACTCAACTCCGTTAATGACTATGTATCTCCCTACTTAATAATTGCCTGATATTTAAGTTTCTTTCTCCTGGACCGCACGCCATTTACTTGGGGTCAACCCTCCTTGTCTTTATCTTTCAATGAAAATTAAAAAAATAAAAACCATCTTTCACAGTTTAAAAATCTCAATTTTATATTTCATCACAAAACAATACAGTACCATATTTACAAACTGCAAAAAAAAAACAAAAGTTCAAAATGATCGAAACAATTTCTATCGACACTACCCACCACTACAAACTTCTCTCCGCGCATCTCAACACTTGACGAATGCGCTTTACGCTGCACAACTAGCCTAATTATTACGTCGTGTAGACGATACACATCAAAAAAGCGATGCAGCCGCTTTATTGTGTTACACAACAATTGATTAATTGTGTTAGAGTACTGAATGTAAGTAGTAATTGTTTTAAAGAGATGTGTTGTCACGATAGTTACGAATGTGTGTTATTTATATTTTTATTGATTGTTCATTTCGATGCTTCGTGTATTAGAGTTCGTTCATAGGGTAGAACCTTCTCGAACATTTAAGTACTTCCATATATAGCTTGTCTATCAAATCACCCTTTACTCATTTCGGGACTTTCTAAACTCTCGTTGTTTATGCATCATACTCTTCTCATTAATAGATAACAATAGTCCTCCTAACAGTTTTTGATAATGCCTATGTCCCAGCAATGGGAACATAGGCTGATGATGAACCCCTTCTTGTTACAAAACTTTGTTGACCAGTGAATCCAGCGATCAAAATTTATGTACGAAAATATTCCCAATGTCCGTCATAAGTCTTTTTAATCTCTTTGGCAGGTAACACTAAACTCTCTTTGGTAGATATAGGACTAGGACCTCGTTGGTCCAGTGGTCGTAAGTACGACTGCAGAGCATGAGGTCCTGGGTTCGATTCCCGGGTCGGGAAAGTGTTATTGGGTTTTCTATAAGTAATTTCTCAGTAGCAGCCACGGAGCGTGGATTGGTGCCCGGTTGAAAGCACTTGATAACTCTCTGCCTGTGTCTGTGTTTCCAAACGCTTACAACCCTAATCTCTTCAAAGTTAGAGTGAACAGGCTTCTTTTGTGTAAGCTCGTACCATCGTCGACTTTGTCTCTGTCATCTCTGACCTAGACTAGAGTCAAGAGCAAACTTATGACAAATAAGAAATAGGCTCACCCTCTCTATTACATGGGAGTTAAAAACTTATCTGGCAATGTGGGTGTACTATTAGGTACACCTCAGCCTAGGTTACAATTAGAGCAAAGCAATGCTCTGTTCTGTATGGTGTCGGACGTAAAGAATAGCACCATCCCATATCTTCCCGTGGGTGTCGTAAGAGGCGACTAAGGGACTTGCCAGAGAATGGGCAGCAGCGTTCTCTATGCTTTTGTTACAACCGTACTGCGATCGCCAACCCGCCTGCCAAGCGTTGCGATTATGGCAAAACCCCCTTTATGAACACTTGGGGGAGGCCTATGTCAGCAGTGGACGTCTTTCGGCTGAAATGATGATGATGAATGCCCGGTCAAGCAGCCGACAGGCCCCTTCCAACCCGTAAAATGGCCAAAAATTAAAAAGCACCAAGATAAAAAGCTCGCATCCATGGCGTAACACCACAAGTCGCCCTTGACCATTACGAAACACAACCTACACGTATCATCCGATACAGTTTTTTCATTGAATGCGTTGCATATTTTAATTTACTTTGTATACGAGTATTTTAGTTCGTTGTCGTTAATATGGGAGTCGTGCGATGCGCAGACGCAGGCCGCATCCAAATGACTTTACAAAGTTGTGTTGCCACGCCTAATATGGCGGTTTTATATTAAATTAATATCTGCTACATTTATTACGCTCGTAAGGTAATTTAAGACATGGTGTGGTTTTATTTTATTAAAAAGTTAGAAATACGCGTCAAGTTAATGGTGGTATTAATCTATGAAAACTTTATCTTCTTACTTTGTTCTTTATCTAGAAAATAGGTTTTCATCTTTAAAGGTTTAATTACTGGTTATTTAAAAAAAAAAAACATAATTTTCATGCCCTTATCCAAATTAATATGGAGTGGGTGGTCGCAGCATGTCTTCTTTTTCCATACTTCTCACCTACTATATCCGTATTCATAAAATGGCAACCTCATTTCCAGTAATCTACAGGATGAGTTATAATATCCCGCGTGTACAGGCTGTATAAAAACACAAACAGGGTAATTTTGCCTAGATCTAGTGGATGTTACGAATCGACTCGGATGCCATTCGTGTCAACTCGGGTTATGAATACATAGCACCTATAAATAGGTCCGTAGGGGGGAAGGGGGGGTGGTTACACTAGACACGATAACTACGTAGACTACCTTATGAAGTTGTGGTAACCTGAAAACTTAATTATGAAGTAAGCAGGGAGTTGTACATTGAAAATCTAGAACATTGTGTATTATGCATGTTCGAGACACTTACACTTTTATCTATGGTTAAGTTAATTAATTACTTGAGTTTAAGTAATCACTTATGCAACCATTTCATGCATCATCACCAGCCTATAATGTTCCCACTGCTGGGACACAGGCCTCCTCTCAATGAGGAGGGAGGGAGTGGGCTGTATTCCACCACACGTGCCCAATGCGGGTTGGTAGATGTCACATGTCTTCGAATTTTTAGTTCTAGAACATGCCGGTGTCCTCACGATGTTTACATTGTAAACAATATACAAGAATTGGAACGAAGACCGTCAAAGAAAGCAAAGCGTAGAATTCTAGCTTTGGGCAGATCTAACTTCAAATAATTAAAAACTAAAAAATAAATATATAAAACTAAGAATCAAAATCGTATCTTAAGTAATTACTTTTACTCAAGTTATCATTTTCACTTGTTTATAGATTATATAGATATGGGTGTTACACGTTTTTTTTTTTATTTTCTGTTCCATTTGGGAATTGTTAATAGGTATAATATATTCTCATCTAGTAGATCGCCTAAAAGATTTTTGCGAGGATAACAAAAATAGTCTTTTTATAATTCGTTGTCCACATCAACTCACTTACTGTGTTCACCTAATACTATAACAAAACAATTCTACCCGTTGCAGATATTCTCAATTACAACATATCGTTACGCCTATATTTTCCAAAGGGGTAGGCAGAGCTAAGCTCCCATTTCAAGTCTCGTGTAAACGGAGGCGGGATCCCTTCTTTTCGCATAATATTCTTTGTCCTAATATACTTCGGCATAACGATTTTGGCACAATTTGTTTTGGCATGATAATACTTCGGCATAATTTTTTTAGGCATACATTTTATGTTGGCATAATCATCTTAAAGACTAATTTGTTTTAGCATAAATTTGATTCGCATAACGTTAGTAGGCCTAATGACTATTAGCATAATAATATTTAGGCTTAAAAATTAATATAAATAACAAAATTAATTTTCATGCAAATGATTTATTATACATAACATTATGTAACTTAAACGATTTTTCAATCGCGAGATAACTTTTATCTGAAGAATATATTAGATGTTGTAAGACTTTGGGTGGAAATGGTGGTCGTGAACTTGTAGTGCCCCATACATAATTCTAATCAAACCAATTTGCTATAGTTTCTGTAACAGTTAAATAATATTGTTAGTTAAAAATTTAATATGCTGTGCAACAAAAGTTAGTGACAGAACCGAATTGCTGCAAAACCGACTCCACGTAGTCTTGTTTGTCCTACCCCTAGAGTGTAATTTAAAATCGCGTAGGCGCGGAGGGGCGAGGCGGCCCGCGGGCTGAGGAGCAGGCAGCTGCGAGCGAGCCGCCGCGGCTGAGGCTGGCTGGCAAAGCCGGCCAACAAGCCGAAGCTGCGGTGGTGAGCGAAAGTCGTCTGCGACGATTAGCACGTGTGGGGCCGCCGGAGGCCCGCAGCGCCGGAGCCGTGACAGAAACCCTGCCTGCTGCATGTTGCATGCTCGCCTGAATGCTGCATGCTGCATGCTTGTTTGCATGCTGCATGCTTTTTGTATTCTGCATGCTTGCTTGCATGCAACATGCAAGCAAGCATAAAAGCAAGCGTAAATAAATTTATGATTTAGGATATTATGCTTAAAAAAGTTATGCTTTAGAACTTTATGCTTAATAAATTTATGCTTTAGAATATTATGCTTAATCATTATTATGGTTAGAGAAATTATGCTTAAAAAAATTATGCGTAAGCTGTTATGCGTAAATATATTATACGAAAATATAATTATGCCAAACAAAATTATGCTAAGTTATATTAGGTCTTAAAATTTTATGCAAATGGATAGGGAACCACGGAGGCGTACCTATAGCCACCGACCGGAAACGAATCCATACAGCCACAGTTAAAATTACCACCAATACTGTCCACAAATTCGTGAGAAACGGACACTTAAACATAAAAATTAAACAGTTCAAATTAAACGCATAATCCTGTAACCAGTTTGATTCAATAAAAACCAGCCAAGTGCGAGTCGGACTCGCACAAGAAGGGCTCCGTGCCCTCTATATATATATATATAAAAGAAAGTCGTTTTAGTTACTTCGCTTATAACTCAAGAACGGCTGAACCGATTTAGCTGAAAATTGGCAGGGAGGTAGTTTAGAGCCAGGAGAAGGACATAGGATACTTTTTATCCTGGTCTGCGCGGGTGAAACCGAAGGGCGCAGTTTGTTATTATCATGTTCTTGGCGAGCGCCACGCGCTTCAGGGGAGGCGTGGTCGGGATTGAGGTACTAGGAGAACATAGCTTACCGGGAGATATATTATGTTATTGGCGAGCGTGTCTGAGCGGCGTGTTCGGGATTGAGGTACTAGGAGCACATAGCTTACCTCGAGATGGTTGAGCGTAACCTTACCTACCTACCCATGAAATCAGAAAAATGAAGGAATAGGGTAGGGTGGTAGAGTAGGGTAGAGTAGGGTAGAGTAGGGTAGAGTAGGGTAGAGTAGGGTAGAGTAGGGTAGAGTAGGGTAGAGTAGGGTAGAGTAGGGTAGAGTAGGGTAGAGTAGGGTAGAGTAGGGTAGAGTAGGGTAGAGTAGGGTAGAGTAGGGTAGAGTAGGGTAGAGTAGGGTAGAGTAGGGTAGAGTAGGGTAGAGTAGGGTAGAGTAGGGTAGAGTAGGGTAGAGTAGGGTAGAGTAGGGTAGAGTAGGGTAGAGTAGGGTAGAGTAGGGTAGAGTAGGTAGGTAGTAGGTAGGTAGAGTAGGGTAGGTAGGGTTGGGTAGGGTAGGTGGGTAGGGTTGGGTAGGGTAGGGTAGGGTAGGTAGGTAGGAAAAGTGCATTGCTTTAACTTTTGACAGAACGAAGTCTGTCCGGGCAGCTAGTTATTTATAAAAAAAGAGAAAAAAAAAAACTTTTTTGTATGGGAGCCCCCAATTTTAAATATTTATTTTATTCTGTTTTTAGTATTTGGTGTTATAGCGGCAACAGAATTAGATAATCTATAAAAATTTCAACTGGTTTCTATCACGGTTCATGAGATATAGCCTCGTGACATACGGACGGATGGACGGACGGACGGACGGACAGCGAAGTCTCAGTAATAGGGTCCCGTTTGAACCTTTGGGTACGGAACCCTAAAAATTGACGAGAATATGAGACATCGTTAACATTTAGCGTGCCGCTCAGCTGCTCTGCATACCGAGTATGTAAACGACCAGTTTTTCTCTTCCGGGCTCTGTAATACTGGGAGACGACGGTTTTTGCAGAATAACTGCTTAATAACATAATATTACGCCTATAATCCCCGAAGGAAGGACCATTTAGCCAGTTATTTTTAAGTCCCAAGTAATGGACCGAGCCTATTACCATCAAGCCGCTTGCGACCACTACACCGAATCATTTGAATTTGAAAACATCGTAAAAATACCAGCATGTCTTAGAGCCCAAAAATCGAAGACACGTGACTTCTACAAACACAAATTGAGCCCGCATTGTGGGTAACGGCCTATATAAGTTGAGTTCCAGCAGTTTGATCATAATGGGCTGATTACGTTGTGTTTCTTTACACACCTTGGAACTACAAGGTAACAACGGAGCGATAACTGAAAGACAATTCTAAATAAATAAGGAAAAGTGTGACTGGTGTGACTATAATGATCAAGCCTATTAGAGATGACCTCAAATAAATTCGGATAAGGACAGATCTGCCCAGCCTTACTCTACTATGTTGGGGTCAGCTTCCAGTTTTACTGGATTCAGCTGAATGCTGGTAGTATTTTGCTGTGTATCCGTGTGTCTGTCTGTGGCACCGTAGCACCTAAACGCATAAACCAATTTTGATAAAATTGGTTTCGTTTTAGATGGAGCGTCTGCCAATCTCTCCTCCACAACCCGGACCCTCATGTGAAGTTATGTTTTGTATGATTAAGAGAGAGACCTAATAAAGATTATTCAAATCCTTAATTGAGTTCTCGGCTCCACCACAGAATGTCTACAATGGCAACATTAACAAATAAACCAATTAATCAGTGAACAAGAACGACTATTGTTTGATCAAACTACCTACTCGTAGTATATGCCGGAAGCGCGGGCGCAGTCACACGCACCTGACCAAATATGGGTGACATCTCAATGTGTATAGCAGGTTTATAAGGCGGTATTTTACCTACCTACAAACGTAAAGCAAAAAAAAGAGGAATATACGAACCTAGGACGTAGCGATCTCCTGAAAAACATTAAGGTATATATCAACGTGTCGACGGCGCGTTCGTTTTCCACTCAAGGCGATGTCAGCAAATCGGAAGGGGTCCGAGAGGGCCGATGCCTGCCAGGGCTGCGGGTTGTTCGAAAGAGATACCGTGGCCCTGGAACACAAAGGGCTAAGAAGGAACGTGGATGGGTTTGAGTCAGTACAAGTCTGTCACTCCTTCCCGCTCCGCCCAGAGCGGAAGGGGTCATTTAAAGATTTCCAATTTGTAAAAAAAAGGAATCCACATCGAAAAGAAAAGTAGTGTGGTGAGTGACCGTGTGTGGTATGGACATGTGATGCGGAGGAATGGGAAAAATGTTGAGTATGAATGTCGATGGCTATAAGAGTAGAGAAAGACCAAAGAAACGATGGATGGACTGTACAACGAATGATTTGGTTAGAAAGGCACTGTCTCTTGAGATGACGTGTAATAGAGAAGTTTTGAAGGAGAAGACAAGCTGCGCCGACCCCAAATAAATTGGAAAAAGGGCACGAGCTAACGAAACTGCTTTCTTATTAATGATTTTATTTTACACTTACCACGGCTCGCTAAAACAAATCTATGATGACATAACTTTATCTAAACATAGAAAACCCTAACACAGTAGCTATGCTTCTGTTATTTTGTTACGACGTTCATAAAACCGACAGGAACACACAACTTATCTTTACAACTATGTACTACGTAATTCGAATATTTTTCTACAAAACCACTGAAATACATCAACTACATGGATGTACTCACGTTTATAATTTATGACTATTATCTGACGCTCGATAAGGTTGGGCGCGAATCTTTGACGCAAACTCTTGGGGTGTTGGCCCAATTATATGGTACTGCAAATATTATATTTTTACAGACATCGGAAGTGACGTCTGCGATAGCGTTAGTACATCCAGTCGTATGTTCGTATCTTTATTACCTTTAAATAATTCTAAATGCGTATCTTCCAAATTTTACAAATTCTTATGTAATATATAACTTTTTACGATACGATGAAGACTGCTGAATTATGGTGATAACCAACTTATGTCTCTGTTTTACCACTTCTGCGTAAGTTCAAGTACACAAATTTTGTAAAATTATTCAGGATCAATAGGTACCTTAGGCCCTTAGGTAGTCCAAGAGGCAGGTACCTTAGGTAGTCTAGGTACTCAAAATTGCCTCGACGTTCTAGTGGTCGCTAGGGCGACTGCTGGGCATGAAGTCCTGGGTTAGTATCCCACATATCGTACACGAAAATATCACCATGAATAACAAGCGGCAAAACAGAAAGCAACGGCTACACTTAACAAACCAGATAAAATTAAAATCATACTTAATCGTAAGTTTACTGTGAAACATAAATGCGTGTAAATCCGTCACGTAAAACCTAGAGGCAAACTCCATTGAAACATAATTACAATATATTAAAGTAAGTCCAAAACACAAATAGCGGATGCTGGCTTTAAAATTGTTTGGTTGAAGTGAAACTGGGCTGGTCACATCTGCCGCATGTCGGGGGTGCAATGGGCAAAAATAACCACTCAATGGATACCAGAGAGCAAGAAACGACAACGCGGCAGGCCCAGAAGGAGATGCCGGGAAGAGTTGGACTCGTTCTCTAAGGATTGGCCTACAATCACAAAAGATCGCCAAAAGTGGAAGGAGAAAAGGGAGGCCTTTGCCCTGCAGTGGGTCAATAAAGGCATGTATTAATAAATAAAAGTAAGCCGATATGTAAAACGTTAATTCGTGCATACAAAGTAAAGATATTAACAACTTTTATTATAATATCTAGGTAACCTTAATTTAGCTCTTTTTCTTTTAACTGAACAGAAGATATAATCCTTTTTAACCGACTTCTAAAAAAGGTTGAGGCTTTCTTTTTTATCTATTTTTACCGATTTCTCCGTAATTACTTACGAAAGTCGGTGGCGAAAAAATACCAACACATACATTAAATCCGCCAAAATCAACATGGAAACATTCCATCAAAAACTCCTTCATAATCTACCAATCAATATTCAAGATTACACACACGTCAACAGCTTAATTTGATATGTAAAGGTACCCGATAACGTCTATAAAAGCAATTTTGCATACAAAAAGGAAGAGCCTAATTAAATAAATATGCACATTGCATATTCAACGCTCGTTTAATACTTAACAGACTGCGACCAGTGTTGCCAGATTATCCTGAACTGATAGATGGACATGCGGAATCCAAGGGTTTTTGTTGGCAACATTAGTTTCGATAGGTCTGAAAAATTATTAATCAGTATGAGCAAGTCCTTAATTGATCCTTGCAAGCTGATCTTATCAGTTCTAAAGAGTAATTCTGTTGCCAATAGGTTCCCAACATATTTGTGGAGAGGGCCTTGGCACAACACAATTAAACATTCTGGCAAGCACCATTGCTTGCTGTGGCTTCGCTATAAAAGACTTAGGTGCCAGAGCTAATTGCAATGCAACAGATATCCGGATCTCCCTATTGTACCTAAACGACAATATTTGACGGCATGTTTGGCGCAGTGGCTGCGCGATTGAGTGCTGCGCTGCGTGTCGCGGGTTCAATCCCCGCACCGAACAAATATTTGTATGTTCTACAGGCAGTTCAGAGGATTCAGGAGAAATTGCTAGTGTGGGGCAACTTATTGCAAAAAAATATGATTTAATAATTTTGGTCTATTTTTCTGCTGTTAAACAGAATTAGAAGCGACGAAGATTTCTACATTTCTACTCTATTACTCCAAATAACCTACAATTACAAAACCAAAATCACTAAACCACTAAATCCATCCATACAGACTAATTGTCCCGCTACGTGTATTTTCATGCCGCTATGCGCCCGCGCACGCAATGTTTGGCGTGGCGATTATCGCGACATCTGCTGGGAACATCGCGTTTCACACAATGCTTGTTATAATTACGCTGCTACATACAGTGACGGGCAGCACGCGAGGACTTTGAAAGATTGTTGTTGGTGCAAGAATGTTGGAGTACGCTGTTCATTTTGGTATTTAGAAAATTCGCTGTTACTGAGGAAACAGCTCTATTATTGTAATTTGTACATTCTGTGTAAATAGATTACTTCTATTGTAACGTATAGTTATCTGAGGAAAAATTTTATTACAGACTAACAATCTTCTTCTTAGAGTATCGATCACAATTCGAATTGATTCAGCCTAAACTTTGGCGACGAATTTGTGCACTCTCACTACCGTCCATCAGCTGATGTGCAAACAACAGGCGGACACGATATCAAGTGCCAAATGATTTGTGGAGCACCACAATTAGACTCCAGAGCAAAATAATCTATGAATTGTCATTCACTTAGACTTCTACAGAAAATAGATGAAGAATAGGAGCAATGGATTCAACGTCTTTGAATCACCTTGCAAAATCAGACAGCTCACCAAATGAGATTAAATAATCAATTTATAACCCTGTGTCTTAAGACACTACGACGCAAATTATTTTTATTGGCCGTTATGTAAAAACTGTTCTGTAAAGCGTCGAACGTAAAGA
Organism: Cerastis rubricosa; assembly: GCA_949152445.1. NCBI lineage: Eukaryota > Metazoa > Arthropoda > Insecta > Lepidoptera > Noctuidae > Cerastis > Cerastis rubricosa. The sequence continues at coordinate 13,275,442 of OX424547.1, forward strand.
ATAGCACTATCCCATATCTTCTCGTGAGTGTCGTAAGAGGCGACTAAGGGACTTTCAAGAGAAAGGCCAGCAGCGTTCTCTGTGCTTTTGTGACAACCGTACTGCGATCGCCAACCCGCTTGCCAAGCGTGGCGATTATGGCAAAACCCTTCTTGGGGGAGGCCTATGTCCAGCAGTGGACGTCTTTCGCCTGAAATGATCATGATGATGATGTAAAAACTGGGGTACCTTACATTAAAAGCTTATCTCGCTTCCTTCTTTAAATTAATTTACGGATGCACACAATTACCATCATTTCCATATTAGTGTGTAATTATTTATTGTAAACATACAATTGCCTATTACTCAGCTTTTACCCTCATACTTCGTGTGCATAATTATAATTTTCCTTATTACATTCCCAGGGCCTTAATTAAGGTCACAGAGAAAGTATAAAAATTAAATTAGTGTTGACACGGTCTTATTATGCCACAATGATCGGGAAGTTGGCAGGTGACGGGAAGGTCGTTAGTTCAAATTCCTATTAGATTGTCGACGTGATTTTGTGTACCTACCGAGTTTCCTCCGTGCCTCAGAAAGCACATTAAGAACGTTTACGCCTTACGACATTTCATACAAACTTTCTATCCTTATTGTCCGAAATGACTGAACCGATTTTATTGAAACTTCCTAAGCATAAGCAGGATACATAGGTCTAAAAAGTTACTTAAAGATTTTCGTAAAATACAGTTACAGCTAGATTAGACTGATTATAAATTATCTCTATAGAAACAGAAATTCCCAATTTTTTAATACACTTAAAAGTTACTTTTTATACCTATGTATCCTGCTTATGCGTATGAAGTTTCATTAAAATCGTTCAGTCATTTCGGAAAATAAGGACTTGAAAGTTTGTATAAAATGTCATAAGGCGAAAACGCTTTTAAGCCGTTGGTTCCAGCTGTCAATCGCAGATCTCTGCAGGCATTATGGGTAGTCAGTGGCCCGTAACTCTGACAACCAGTCTTACCAAGGGGTATCGTTTTATCCAGTGCTAACTGAGTTGTGAAGGTCAGATATGCATTCGCTCCGTGTAAATACTGGTACTCAGCTGCATCCGGTTAGACTGGAAGCCGACCCCAACAGAGTTGGATAAATGCTAGGCAGATGATGACCTGATCTTGTAGCTGTATTTGAGTGGAAGGATGAATATCAATGTAGATGGATGGAGAAGGAGACAAAGACCAAAGAGACTATGGATTGTGTGGTACTTAGATGATAAGGCCGAGAAGTTAAAAGATTTCAGAGTACAGCATCATGCTGAGTAACCTACAGTGTCGCAGTCACGACGTGCAAGCTGACAAATCTTTTACTTATGTTTTGTTTTTAATTTGTTATTTTTGAAATCTTATTGTTGTATCTTCTTAGTCGAAACACTCTTGTCAGAGTGGTCGTGGTTGCGCAGACGAGGTACACGGAGACATGTTCTGTGGGTGGTTGACTTCCCCGAGGATTGCTCTTTCAGCGATGTGCTTCCATTTCTGCCGGTTGGAGACGTTGCGAGTACACTGGACCATGGTGGACGCAGTAGCTTTTTTGATCAGGTCAGTCCAGCGAATTGGTGATCGGCCGCGTGATCTCTTGCCTTCCACCTGGCCCTTTTGTTTGGCCTATTGTTGTATATTTTATGTTATTGTACTTACAAATTTTTCTTATGCTTTGTATATTTACTGTTTACATTTTGTTTGCACGTCATGTCCCTGCGACAAATAAATATTTGTCTTTCTATTTCGTTTCTTTGGTCTTCCTCTCCCTCTCCATGCATCAGCATATATATTCATCACTCTTTTAGTCACATACGATTCACCCCCATTCATCACAAGTTAAAGTCTCCGAACAATCTACCGCAAAATTTCGCAAAATATTACCCACATAAAAATAAAGTTCAACTCAACGATAACCAAATTCACGCAGGTTGTCGGTGACCTGATATTCATACAAAATATCTATATATAGATAAACATATCGCTACGCAAACACAACTATTTGCCGACATGCTACTTATGCGTGTTTTCACAAATATTATTGATTCGGGAATTTGGAGATATTATTATAAATGTACGAAGAAATGTATGGTATCTGCTGGTGAAGATTATTTAGGCTTAGCTGTGACAGGTTGCTGACCGATCGTTTATGAACTTGAAGTAGCTAATACCATCTTAATGTAGACCTCTTGGGACTACTGAACATCATCATCATCATCATTTCAGCCCAAAAGACGTCCACTGCTGGACATAGGCCACCCCCAAGTGTCGCCAGATTGACATTTTGGGGGGTTTTGCCATAATCGCTACGTTTGGCAGGCGGGTTGGCGATCACAGTACAAAAGCACAGAAAACGCTGCTGCCCATTCTCCGGCAAATCCCTTAGTCGCCTCTTACGACACCCACGGGAAGATATGGGATGGTGAAATTCTTTACGTCCGACACCATACGGAATCACTACTGAACATGGGTACAAAAAACTTCTATCACAAATCAAATCAATCAAATCAAAATATTTTTATTTTACATAGGCCTATGTGTAAAACGTCGACAAAAAGGTGCTCGTTCGTGTTGGTCGTTTCCTATGGAGAAGAACCGGCAAGAAACTCCATGGTTACCATGCTTTTAAAATCATTTGTTTTTGCAATATATCTGATAAAGCGTTAGTACTTAAGTATGGGAGGTCATCGTAGGCCCGACAATAAGTCGTTGCTTACTAAAAAACATAGAACGAGATAAAAAGTTACCAAGGATCTATGAAGCTATAAGGCCTACAATGCCTACACATTTACAAACAATCGGTAAATCAGAAAAAGAGTCTACAAAATAACAAAAAAAATAAGCCTAAATTAAACAAGTGACACAAATGTTGTCACAATGTGTGTAAACCACCCACAAACATCAAAATGTTCCATCAGATTTTTTTATTAAATCTGGTGTTTTATTACGGAAAAACCTGAACCCGAAAGTCAACCTGTATAATCAATATTAGGGCTTTATTTCCCAGTTTTTTTAGTTTGTGAGGAATACACATACGATAACTGGGCACAAATCCAGACCCCGTGTCTGCTCCTCAGAAATTCCTGAACGAAAAACTCAATAACACTTTGCGCGACCTAGGAGTCGAACCTAGGACCTCATGGTCACTGAAATGTGAGCATGACCAACCAATAGACCAACGAAACAGTCATAAATGAATATGAATAAGAAATAATATTATAAACATAAGTAATTTGAGTAAAATTAACCCCACCACATAACAATATCCACACGAACGAAGTCGCATTTATATGACACTTCACAGAGAAAATTAAAGTTAATACGTTCTAGTATGAAACTTATGTCATTATTCAAGTGAATTAACCCCCCCCCCCCTCCCCTTACAAGTTAAGAAATTGCGCACAAGCTCAACATGAATCTCTTCATCTCACCGGCGATCAATCAACATGGCTGACCTTTGCGAAACCGCGTCAGTTTACGCTATTATGCCTTTATTTATAGATTAAACACCACTTATAGTTGGATTTTGCGTTTTTTGTCAAAGGCCCTGTGTTTTAAAATAGCTTAATAACATTAAGAAAGGGTGTTTCTTGTTTTTTTCCGTTGGTTATAACAAGTAAAAGAGGCGTTTTGTCCTTGAAAGACTAGTTTCATTTAGAGCGGTTCCCAAGGCAGTTAAACACGTGTCAAAAGCTAGGTTTTCACTCAAATTCTCTTCATCAAACGATGAAAAGATAATAATAAATTACTGTGCAAGATTATTTCATAAATTGTCGTACTAAAATAGTGGTAATTTTCATTTTATTTGGAACATAATATTGTGTTTCAAATGTGATCAGAGTTCGTCAACTCTTTCTTAGGGAGTACCAATTTCCACAAAGCAAATGATGAAAATACAATTATGCGATATAATCGGTTACAAATCTTGCAAGAAAACAAATAGCAGCTAGATCAACTTAAAATATGAGCGAAAATTGTAATCCATCAGCCAGAGTAATCAAGTCAAGTATTTAAGTAGTAGTAAGTAATAATTATAATCTCCAACCTATTGTTTTGTTTTATTGTGCATGCTGTTGTCTCTTGTAGTTGAAAACGTACGCCTACGAAACTCTTTAGTGTCCGTTACCTATATGCAATGTTTTGTGTATGTACCTAGTTTGTTGGAGATCCTAAAATCAATAAATAAATTATCCAAGTGGCAGGGTCTTGCCGCCTCAAGGTGACGTCAGCAAATCGGAAGAGGTCCGACAGGCCAGGGCTGCGGGACTGTTCGAAAGAGATACCGAGGCCCTGGAACACAAAGGGCTAAGTAGGAACATAGATGGCTTTTAGTCAGTACAAGTCTGACACTCCCTTCCGCTCCGCCCAGAGCAGGAAGGGTCTTTTGATGATTTCCAATCCGTAAATAAGAGTGATTCCTCTTCCAGTACAGAGGATGCATGAGCATGGTCACTTTGCTTGCTCATGACGGATGCATTATTTCCAGACTTCGATGAGTACAACTTATTTCAGATGGCCTACCATGACGTTTTAAAGCATTATCGTTTTACTCCTTTTCCAGTGTGGGAAGGAGATGGCGCTAGACATCCTGTATAGCTCTGTCTCTTTCCCACACTGGAATAAGAATAAAAAAATTCTGCTTTAAGAGGTCATGGTATGCCAGCAGATCTTATGGTGTTTCGTGTATTAATAAGAAGCTTTCTTTTTATAGTATCGGTGTAGCTTTGTCATTATAATTTTGCTCAGTAGGTGGCCAGTCTGCGCTGTCGGTATCCTTATGTCGGACCTAAATGGTGCAGATGTGACATTAAGGGCACTAGACCAACTGGGGATAATGTGCTGTTGATGAGTTATTAATATAACTGTTGGCGCTTTTGTTTTTAATGACAAATTTTTAGTACCGTAACGACTATCTATCTTTCTTAAGTATTCCAGTATGTCTTCAAGTGTTGTAGATCCGAGTCTAGTATTTTATTTGCTAAAATAATACATGCTTTAGAAATACCCAAATAATGTTGTTATCAGAGCTGTATCCCCATTAAGCTAGCTAGCTTATAGATAAATGGCCAACTGTGGGGGTACTATAGAATAGGGTATAATACTGGGTAAAGAAAACGAAATTCTATTTTGTCCGTCAGACAGGTAATACAAAAACATTAGATACGTACTTTTTGTTTTATCAAAATAACAAAAAAAAAACTTAGTTATAACTCATTAAAGTTGGAGAGTGGGGGCTCACTACGTCACAAGTAGGTATAAAAATTACCCACACGTAACTTTATGCTCCATTTCAACTCAATATATCTCCGTAATTTCATGACCACGTGAAAAAAGAAAAAATACGTGTCCAATACTTTTCAATAATCTACCCGACAGTCAAAGAAAAAAAATAGTGATCATCCCCTATTACTACTGCTTTATAGCAGTGATAGCCTAGTGGTGTGACTGCTAGACTGCCAAATCATAGGTGTCGAGATCGAACCCAGGACCTCTATTTAATCGGATTCTTGTGCGTATTGTAAAATTATAGCTTGCGTCGTGGAAGAAAAATATCGTGAGGAAACCGAACTATCATGCTTGAGAGATATTTCTCGTGATATTCCTCGCATGTAAAACGAAGTCAGAGGCCTATGGGCGGCGTGGAACTCCTGACACCACGTAAGGCTCTCACCATACGACAGCGAACAAAGAAGACTTTTCGGGAATAACAGGCGTGATGTGGCTTGTTGTCATCATTTCGAGCCGAAACACGTCCACTGCTGGACATAGGCCTCCACAAAAGGGGGAGTTTTGCCATAATCGCCACGCTTGGCCGGGTTGGCGATCGCAGTACGGTTGTTGCAAAAGCACAGAGAACGCTGCTGCCCGTTCTCTGGCAAGTCCCTTAGTCGCCTCTTACGACACCTACGGCAAGATATAGGATGCTATTCTTTACGTCCGACACCATACAGACCCTGGCTTGTTGTAATAATATGTATTTACTAAGGTTCAAACTATCTCTATGCTATCAACCCCAGTCAGACCATCGGTATTGCACCCCTGTATTGAATGTAAGTTTCTTCCTTTTTTAACAAGTATAATACCAACATTCTATTATTTACAGTTTGCTGTCTGTCAGTCAGTCACAGAACTGTATTGGATGAGCTTTTCCATTAATTAAATTGACCTAGATCTAGTTTGAAACATAGGGCAGAAACGATGCATTTGAAATTATACTGTCCTAGTTTTCTTGCACGTATTTATTACCTATTCAAGAGTAATAGAAGTGGAAATCTGCCCTTTGTGAGTTCAGGCCGGCCTTAGCCTTTTCAATTTCAAGGCCTAGCTTACACGAGGCATTTTAAAATTGATTGGAAGTTATTTACCAATTCTACCATTAAGCCAAATGCTTGAAAGATAAAAAGGTTCACATAGCGCATATCGCATAGTGGTCTGTTTCATATAGCTTATTTTGTAAACAAACATGCTATAAAAACCCATATTTGGAATCACGGTGAACCAAAACATTGTGAACATATGCCTAGCGTGTACTTGAAAGGTGTGGTCATATTTTGGAGATAGTTGTTCAGTTTGATGGTCTGAATCACACCCGGAAATATGACCACATGTTTCTAGTACACGCTGTATATCCTAGAATCAAAAATTCGAAAACATGTGATATCCGAACTGGGTCCGCTAGTATGCTAAAAGCCAACTCCCTCTCGCAAAATGGAATACTATAAGCTGACTAGATGCTGCCCGCGACTTCGTTCGCGGGGTTTTTTATGGATATGAAAAATAGATGTTGGCCGATTCTCAGACCTACCCGATATGCACACAAAATTTCATCAAAATCGGTCAAGCCGTTTCGGAGGAGTATGGCAACGAAAACTGTGACACGAGAATTTTATATATTAGATTATGATGCACAGATCCAGTTGGAGAGGCTTATGTTCAGCAATGGATGTCCAGCAGCTAAAGTGATGATGATGACACAGTCTTTTTCTTCTTCGTGTTGCTGGCACGACAGTTTTATTTCTTGTTAGCCCAGAACTTCGCCACTTCCACGGCATCGTCGCGGTCGTTGGCAGCGCAAAGGTCACTTCGGCTTGTTTTTGGGCTAAGCGGGCAGGATAGGAAGTGTAGGGTAGGAGGAGCTCGTGGCTAAATAATAAGAGCCGCACGGGTCGAAGTTTAAAGTTAAACCGTGCTTGCCGAGGTTGGCCCGTGGATAGGTGACCTCGGAAAGCACGTTAAACCGTTGGTCCCGGCTGTCATTTGTAGATCTTTGACAGCCGTTACAAGTACTCAGAAGCCAAAAGTCTGACATCCAGTCTTACCAAGGGGTATCTTACTACCCAGTTACTGGGTTGTGGAGGTCAGATAGGCAGTCGCTTTATGTAAAATACTGGTAGTCAGCTGCATCCGGTTAGACTGGAAGCCGACCCCAAGATAGTTTGGGAAAAGGCTAGGCAGATGATGAGGGCAGGATAGGAAGTGGAGCATAGTTTGTGACACAGCTCCATATCCATACCTCGCTCGTTGTTTCGTTGAGGTAGGCCCAATTAACGAGATGACACAGTTAAAGTTAGGTTTGAATGTCTTGATAATTGAGAGCAGCGGTGGCCCAGAAGTGGCCCCGACTTAAGAGCAGTAAGCGGTGAGTTCGAACCCAGGCACGGGCATTACTTTGTGTAATTTATTTCATCACCGCTGCCCTCAAAAACGGTGAAGGAAAACATCGTGAGGAAACTGACATGTCCTAGAACTAAAAAAATCGAAAACATGTGTCATCTATCAACCCGCACTGGGTCCGCGTGGTGGATTACAGCACACTCCCTCTCATAGAGAGGATGCCTGTGTCCCAGCAGTGGGAACATTATAGGAGGATGATGATGTCTTGATAAATGCATTCATTCCTTTAGGTGTCATCTGGTGCTAATATACGGGTATTAAATAATCTTGTTTTGTGGACTCGGTTGAGATACAGTCAGTTTACAAACCTTTAACAGTTTTGATTGTTTTTTTTTTTTTTTTTTTTTTGATATGGCCACTCGCAGATCAACCTGCTAAGGTTATTTCTGCTCAACCGGGCAATCCTGTGGTGACCTCAAATGAATTTAAGGCCCCCAGCCAGGGCTTACAAACTAAGTACAATTAAATGACCGCTCGCTAAGGGCACCCCCTGTGGGGTTCGGACCTCGGCTTAGGGCGTCATTGAGGGGTGGGCAGCAAGGGACAGGCTGGGTCATAATATTATTATTTAGGGAATTTAACGTTACATGCTCAGCGGCGCGGGCTGGCTCGTCGAGCAAGGGTCGGGGGGGGGTGATGTTACAAGGGCGTCGCGAGGGGCCTCGGCGGCGAGGCCGGAACACGGATCGGTTTTTGTTTTTGTTTTTACGAATAGTGCTAGTTTCCCTACTGCTCTCTTGAAGGAGGGTAATGGGGTCATCGGGTTCGACGAGGATATGCCTAGGTCGGCGAATCTTCCCTATTTTGGTGGGGACGTATCGGGCGGCCGACACCACTAGTGGGTTGGGGTGTTTCTCAGCAGAGTCTAGGAAACGCTTTGAAAGGCGTTTAATGACCTGCTTGACGGTGGGGATTTTCAGATCAACATGAAGTTGTTCATTCCTAACGAACCACGGTGCTCCCGTGGCCTTTCGGAGAAAACGGTTCTGGAGGGTCTGCATCCTATGAATCTGGTATGCCTTAGCTTGTCCGAAAACTGGGCAAGCGTAGGTCAGAATGGGACGAATACACGCGGTGTAAATACGCAATTTGCACTTAAGGGACAATTTGCTGCGTGCATGTAGTAAGGAATGGAGTCTACCGAGAGCGAAAGCGGCGCGCGAACGCATCGTCTTTATGTGCTCCCCGAAGGTGAGACGTTGGTCAAGGATTACCCCCAAGTATTTGGCTCGCTTTTCCCAAGGAATAGGCTTGCCAAACATGGTGATCGGGATGGGAGTGGGTGGGAGGATTTGGCGTGGCCTACAGAAGAGAACCGCCTGACTCTTATCGGGATTGACTTCGATTCTCCATTTCCGGAACCAATCGCCTAAGGCGTTTGCGGAGGATTGGAGGTTACGAGCGATACTGTCTGGGCTCCGACCAGAACAGTAAATGGCTGTGTCGTCAGCGAAAAGCGCTAACTCAGCCTTGGGGTTATTGGGAATATCGCTGGTGAACAGCGTGAAAATGAGTGGGGATAAGACTCCCCCTTGGGGGACTCCGGCGCGAATAGGATGGGGGGAGGAAAGCGCACCTTCGATTCGGTACCGAAAGGTGCGGTTCGACAAGAAGTCACGTAGAATGAGTACGAGACGATCAGGCACACCGAGCTGATACAGCTTGTATATCAGCCCGTTGTGCCAGACCTTGTCGAAGGCTTTAGCTATGTCGAAGAACAGGGCACCAGTCATCATCCCGCGCTGGTAGCGGGCGCTGATGTGTTCGACTATACGGTGTACCTGTTGGACACAAGAGTGTTGGGTTCTAAAACCGAACTGCTCTTCGGGAATGAGGCTCTTCGCTTCGACATAGTCCTTGAGGCGCTTATAAATAAGCCTCTCGTAGATTTTGCCGAGAACGTTGAGGAGACTGATGGGGCGATAGCTGCTAGGGTTGGACTTGGGCTTGCCCGACTTGGGAATACCGATGACAGTGGCCTGTTTCCACGACTGTGGGAACATGTTGTGGGACATGGCGCCATTGAAGATAGCGGTCATGAGTACAATGAGGGCAGCGGGGAAGAGCTTGAATACCCTATTGTTGATTCCGTCAGAGCCAGGGGCTTTCCGAGGCTTTAGGTTCCTGATAATCTCTTCCACCTCGTCTGGTGTGACGGGGGGGAGAGGGAAATCCGGATCCTCCGTGGGTGGGAGAGAGGTTCGACGTTCGACTTCAGCATCCACTTCAGTGAGGTGAGCTATGTCTACTGGTTGAGAGCTGGGTGAGCACTGGGACTCTAAGCTGTCGGCAAGGCATTCGGCTTTATCGGTGTCGTCGAAAGCGACGCTATTGTCAGGACGGATGAGAGGAGGCATAGAGGAAATCTCAGAGGCGCGTAGTTTCCTCTGTAATTCCCAGAACGCCAGATGGGTTGGTTCGAGTTCGCTGAGCATCTTGTCCCATTGACCGTCACGCAGCTCTTTGACGCGTTTGCTTAGTTTACGCTGTAAGCTACGCATAAAGGCTTTGTTATTGTCATTAGGAAAGGCTCTGAAGGCACGGATAGCCGCGTTCTTCTCGGTCAACAGTTCACGCACGTCGTCCGGGAGATTCCAGCGACGATCGCTCGTCATTGGGGCCTCCCTTGAACATTCGTTCAGGACGGACTGTACGTGTTCCGTGAGCGAGCCGATCGCGACCTCCGTGTCAGCGATGGACTCTATGTTGGAGGGGATCTTATCCAGGTGAGGGGAGTCTGTGGATTTCAGCAATTCGCTTACTTTCCCCCAGTCCGTGATCACTCTGGTGGGAGGGAGTCGAGAGGGGTCGAGAGGGCCTAATCTAGGAGCAAGCTCCCAGATGACTGGACGGTGGTCGGAGTTAAGCTCGTCGATCGCTTCCACAGAATGTAGCCGTAGGCTGACGTTCTTAAGGAGCGCGACGTCGAGTACATCAGGGAGTTGATTGATGTCGAGTGGGTAATGGGTGGGATGCATCGGAGCGATGACATCAAAGTTGAGGGGACTACAGAGGTCAAAAAGAACCCTACCTCTGGTGTTAGTCACGCGACTATTCCAGGAGGGGTGTTTGGCGTTCAGATCTCCCGCCAAAATGACGGAATCACTGAGACCGAGAAGCGAGCCGAGATCATTTCTGAGAGCGGCGTTAATCGCCGGGGAACCGGAAGGAGGAAGGTAAGCAGAGATGATCGAGATGGAGTTTTGATTGTCAAGACTTTAAGTTTATAACTAGATAAACTTTTGAACATTGATAACCTAGAGACGTGTCCGTTAATTACCAATATAATAACCAGCGTCGGGCACTAGCTGCTCGGCAGTTTGCTGAACTGGGCCTATTTGGCGCAGCCGTGCGACACACAATATTATCTTTTTATTTTCTGTTTAAGTTTATTTTTTATTTTTTATTGTGTGCACTTGTGGCATGTGTCAAATAAATATGTTTTCTTTCTTTCTTTCTTTCTAAGTTTTTTTAACTTTTTTCAACGTCCATCATTCTTGTATTCGAGTCAGTATTTTTTAAATGCCAAGGTAAAGTAGATTACGATAGGATTTTTCAAGTTGATTGGAAAGTTCTAAGGTTAAATTAACTTTCTCATTTCCTCGCATTTCCGCGGTCATTACGGCGTAGTTTTTAGGGTTCCGTACCCAAAGGGTCAAACGGGACCCTATTACTGAGACTTCGATGTCCGTCCGTCCGTCTGTCCGTCTGTCACCAGGCTGTATCTCATGAACCGTGATAGTTAGCCAGTTGAAATTTCTACAGATTATGTATTTCTGTTACCGCTATAACAACAAATAACAAAAACAGTATAAAATAAATATTTAAGAGCGTTTATACCCTACGGCATTTCATACAAACTTTCAAGTCGTTATTTTCCGAAATGACTCAACAGATTTTAATGAAACTTCCTACGCCTAAGCAGTATAATAAGTCTAAAAAGTTACTAAAAACATTTTCGAAAAATAATGTTACAGCTAAATTATACCGATTTTTAATTATCTATAAAAACAGAAATTTCCAATGATCTTCATTTTGAAAAGACATTTCGAAAATGTTTTTAGTAACTTTTTAGACCTATGTATACTGCTTATGCGTAGGAAGTTTCATTAAAATCTGTTCTGTCATTTCGGAAAATAACGACTTGAAAGTTTGTATGAAATGCCGTAGGGTGCCGCTCTTAAGGGGGCTCACATACAAAAAGCGTTTGTTTTTTCTCGTTTCAGAATTGTTTTAGCGATTGCTAAATGTTATGCTTTCAGAACGAGAAGGCTTCAACACTTTGCTTTTTAAAACTTGTATGTACGAGTAGGTACTATTTACAAACATAACACTTAACATAACATCAGATCTGCAATCTCCGAAGGGTTAGGCAGAGGTGTGGCCATTTATAGTACCTACATCAACCTTTCGTCAGTTATGTTTAAGTCCCATTTAATAGGGGGGCGAGCCTATTACCGTCAACCACAAAACAAGACTCCGGAGGCGTTACTGAGAAATTCCTGATGGAAAAACCCAATAACACTTTAACTGACCTGGGAATCGAACCCAGGTACTCAAGCTCAGCAGTCGCGATTGCGACCACCAGACCAACGAGGCAGTCAAATCAAAAAAGTCATTTATTTCAAACCAAGACCAGTTACAGGCACTAGAATAGTCGAACAACAATAAAAATGAAGCTCCCAGTCACAAGACATAATAACTGTGAAAGTAATGTAGTTGCCCATTCCAAAGCGTAGATCTCTATGGAGAAGAATGGCCAAGAAACTCCATGGACACTCTTTTAAATCAGTAGCTTGTTACAAAAACCTTGGATACATCATTCATGTTGAGATGGTACATTATGTGAGAACGATGTAACAAGACGTGAAGGTTAAAAGTGTCCACAGTAAAAACAAAAAAAAAAAACAAATCAAAATTAAATTAAATTGTTCGAAATAAGCCGTGGCAACAAACAAACAGTCATTTAGTTGTACTATTTACAAAGGCAAATAAAAACAATTTAAACCAAAACCACGTCCTTCCCACAAACAACTTTTGAAGACTCAATTAATTGTCATAAAAATTGTGCAGTGTCCTAATTAAAGGTTGTATATCCGATACCGATCCCCTTTCTCGAAAAAATTAAAAACTCCTTGGCACCCCAAGTTTGTTTCGTCTGCAGCTAGGGGGCGTGGCGACATCCGGTCTGTTATCACTTCCTTGGTAGCAGTGTTTAATTACGAACAACTTGTACTGATGATAAGGTTTTTTTTTAATACGTTATCTGTTGATTTAAAGAAAGAAAGTTTGGGTAGACGTGATATGATTTTGTGGTGATGCTTGTTTTGTGAGTATTGAATTCATAGTGTGAAAAAAATATTACAAACTACCAACTTCGTTTGCGTCACATTTTCCCCGTTTTTGCAACATTTTTCATTGCTGCTCCACTCCTATTGGTCGTAGCGTGATGATATAGCCTATAGCCTGCCTCGATAAATGGGCTATACCACTGAAAGAATTTTTAAAATTGGACCAGTAGTTTCGGAGCCTATTCAATGCAAACAAACAAACAATCAAATCTTTCCTGTTTATAATATTAGTTTAGACTAGTTGCAGCCCGCGACTTCGTACGCGTGGAAATTTTCATGTTTTATTCTGGGATAAAAAGTAGCCTATGTCCTTCTCTAAGCTATAATCCTTGAAATATATGAATATGAAATTTAGCAAGGAGAAATCCTTGTCAAATTTCTTAGCAATCCAATAAGCCGTTTAGTCGTGAAAAGGTAACAAACAAAGAAACAAACAGAGTTACTTTCGCATTTATAATATTAGTATGGAAGTATGGATACGAAAGTAACGTCTGTTTGTCTGTCTGTTGCTTTTCACCGGAGCTCGGGGCTAAATAATCACAGCCGCTCGGATCTATCTACAAGTTAAACCGCGCTTGTTTGGGTTGGTCCGTGGATGGGTGACAACCTATTTAGTTTGCTTGAGGAGTATAAGAGTAGCTTTTTGTCCGGTTAAGCAGTAGCCAGCCTCAGAGGCTGAACTGCGAGATGCCATTCAAAAAAAAACGAATTTATGTGGGACAACATAAAACCTTTTTTAATATAATATTTATAATAAAAGAAACTTCCAAAAAAACAGAAAAACTGTCTAAAATAACTATACTTTTTAGGTCTTGGCGATAAGTAAATGAAACAAATAAAAACACCGACTTCCGAAAGGCAAGTTTTTTAAGACTTTTTTTGTTTTTTTTTTTTGGTTTCTGTTTCGTAGGAAATTGACAAACGCGCTTGGTCTTCCTGAAAGATCAACACCTGGGTTAAGATTAGAGACGGGCCGAACATGCGTTTTACCGAATACGAACATTCGGCCGAATATTCGCTAAAACTTTTATCGAACCGAATATTCGGCCGAATATTCGGTACATTTGATTCCATTCTGTCGCACAAATGCAGGTCTAAACCTTTTTACGCTAAGCGCGCGGGTTGCCGCCAGACTTCCTTCAATTATGGCCTGATTATAATATATTATTCTAAAGAGTTTACACAGCATGTAATCCCAAAACAGCTAGATACCTATATTTTGCATTAAGTGATTATCTTTTTATTAGCTCTGTATGGTGTCGGACATAAAGAATAGCACCATCCCATATCTTCCCGTGGGTGTCGTAAGAGGCGAATAAAGGACTTGCCAGAGAATGGGCAGCAGCATTCTCTGTGCTTTTGTAACAACCGTACTGCGATCGCCAACCCGCCTGCCAAGCATGACGATTATGGCAAAACCTCCCAAAAAGTCAATGTGGTGTCACTTGGGGGAGGCCTATGTCCAGCAGTGGACGCCTTTCGGCTGATATGATTTATGATGATGATTATCTTTTTACCAACCTACTTTAATTGAAAATAAAGCTTCAGTGACGACAAAAACAGAAAGCTACACTCTAAACTACTTACCTCATTACACTGTACACTCAAATCATGATAATACACGACACGGGTCAATAACAGTAAAAACTTTGAGTATAACTTTGCCGAATATTAGGTGATTCAGCCGAAAATGAATATTCGGTAAAGCTGACGAATACGCCGAATACCGAATATAAAACGAATATTCGGCCCATCTCTAGTTACGATTTATGCCAATACGACGTTCTCGTGGACGTTTCAACCTCCTTGCCGGTACAGCCTCAGCTTTAACAAAATGCGGTAAAGTTTTAATTATATATCGACCTTGGCTGTGATAGGACATGTAGTAGTAACATTAACTCCAGACAGTAACATCCGATCATTGATAAGAAAACAACAAGAAGATAAAACACTATCACACTTGATAGATAAGAACAAGTTCCCGGTTCTCATATTTGTAACATTCCCTTTGGGCAGAGGTAAGGGCTCATCAAAAATATGAACCCTAATCATTATTACAATCTAGCCTTGTATATAGACTAAGTTATTTAATTAAAACCTAAACTGCTATACTGTCTTTATTAAGAATGTGTCCAATGGCACTTTTCTTATTGTCTCTACTAAGGCGAATACACTTCGTAATTGTATTTATTTGATAACTAACACTTATGCTATATTACACTATTCAATTTCACGAACACTAACTCGAACGGTTTTGTTCTTTTTAGTCTTCTCACTACGCCGCGACGTTCGCATGTTTGAGGCAGTCTCGGTTCGTGTTCTTCTGCAGATTTTTAACCCCCGACCAAAAAAGAGGGGTGTTATAAGTTTGACGTGTGTATCTGTGTATTTGTGTTCCTGGTGTCTGTCTGTGGCATCGTAGCTCCTAAACGGGTGAACCGATTTTGATAAAAGTGGTGTCGTTTGAAAGGTATTTTAATCGAGAGTGTTCTTAGCTATGTTTCGAGAAAATCTGCTCAGCCGTTTGAAGATCATCATCTCTCTTTTCTAGTTGATGTAGGGATATAAACAACTTTCATAGGTAGTCTATTTGAAATGTTGTCGCTTGTCACCATGGGCGTTGCTGAAAAATTTACATTTTTTTTTAAATTTATATCTTTCCTTGGTTTTGTTAACCAGGAGTAGGACAGTCAAGTCAAGTCAAGTCAAGGTTAAGAAAAAATAAAATAAGTTTAAAAAGCTAGAAAAAAAATTAAATTAAAAATGGCTTTTTAGAGGTTTTTTGAGTCGGGGGTATTTTAAATTTTTAATTTAATTTTTTGCATCACCTTTTCGATGAACTCAACTTTAAGGGCGCACCGTGTAGGTATCTATCCGCTCCGTGTGTGTGCGTAAGACAGGCGCGCGCGACGCTCCGGGAAGAGTGGCGGCTCTAGTTATAATGGGTGGAACGCGCGCTAATTTAGGTATTTCCTTCATATTATTAAAACCAATACACATTTTGAAAATCTAAAATGTATACGTTATAGAAAATCTGTAGTTTTTTTATTATTTAAAGCTGATGACCTTCCGTGTAGGTTTTACGCCGTACTGAGGATTTATTTTCTTTTTTAGAGATTACTTTGGCATTATTTTCTATCGTAGAAAACTACAAGTAATCGTGTTTCTAAAGTGTATGATTTATAGAGTAAATCCTTGAATTTCTTACAAGTTAACTTCATAACTAAAGGTTAAGTAATAACGATGCAGCAAGGGATCAAACGAACGGAATTATTTCGAAATTTCCTCGGTGCGCCCTATTGATGTCATAATTTCTTATGTACCAGGGAAAATTTAGAATTTCCCGTTGTATTTGTTCTGGAATCGTTGAATTATTAATACATCTCGTACTGACTGACTCGTTGTTCCAGTGACTGCTGAGCATGGGTCCTGGGTTCGGTTCCGGTGTCGGCCAAAGTGTTATTGGGTTTTTCCATCAGGAATTTCTGTGTGCTGTCCGGTGGCTGCTCCTGCCACGGAGTCTGGATTTGAGCGTGGTTGATGGCAATAGGCTCGACCCCTATTACATGGGACTTAAACATAGCTGGCGAAATGCGTACTATTAGGTACATCTCTGCCTATCCCTTCAAGGAATACCCGTGTGATGTTAAGTTATGTTAAAGTACCTTTTACGAGAAATAACTAACTGACTTATTATAAATTAACGAAGCCTCGTCAAAGGCCTATTGTTTACTAAAAATCAATACGGATATAAATCCTCACAAGCGTCATATACTACATTATATAATACAGATTAAGATGCACGATAAGATAGAGACGAATAAATTACAAAAAAAATGTTATTTCTTTAGTACCCACTTAGTACTTTGTAACTAAAGCCTTGACCTTTATTAGCATATGCCGAATATTTTTTATAGTACCTACTTATTGTTTATTAAAATTAATAACCTTTATTTTTGTTAAGCAGTAGCTTAAGCTGGAAAACTTAAGGAAATAACAATTTAGCTATGCTTGCCCAAACCTGTTGGACACACCTAGGTAGGTAGTACGAGTACATACCTATTTATGTTTTTTAGGAAGCACATTCAAACTCAAACTCAATTAATTTATTTCAATTAGAACACTATAGGCACTTTTGAAAGCCAAAAAATGCGGAGAGCAGTCCCAGGCACAAGGCATAATAACTTGTGAAAGTACTGTAGTTGCCCATTCCAAAGCGTAGATCTCTATGGAGAAGAATGGGCAAGAAACTCCATGGACACTCTTTTAAATCAAAATATGTTACAAAATCTTGGTCCTCATTCAAACAGCGTATAACTTCAAAACTATCTATTTTTTAAGTCAACTACTGTTACTGTACCCTGTGTCATCCCACTGCTGGGCAAACGCCTCTCCCCATGACTTCCAAATCCTTCGATCCAGGGCCAATGTAGACCACTTCGTCGTTGGTCCTGTCCAGCTCGTCCCGCCATCTCCAGCGAGGTCTACCGCGTCGCCTCCTGGCTGTGTCAGGGCTCCAAATCGTAGGTGTTTGGGCCCACAACTCATCAGGCATACGGCAGACTGCAGTCAATTAATAAGGACATAAATCCCCCACAGAAAGGATCGCCAGTGGATGTTGTTGACACCATGTGAACACCTAGATGAGTCTAGCACAGAAGCGCGGAGACAGGCACAAGCACAATCAACGAGAGCTCTATACGCAGTATTGGGTGAAGCCAGACTAGTTTTTTTTTTCACCAACTGCAAGACTCGGAGCAACCATCTGTAGGGCATACAAATATTTGTTCCGTGCGGGAATCAAACCCTATCCACGCAGCGCAGCAGCCAATTGCTTAACCACTGCGTCAATGCGGTCGAAGACAATCACTTATAATCAGCATAAAAGTAACTAATCATTACCAAAAAATTAGCCAAAACAAGGTAAAGAAAATAAGAAAATAAATACTAACCTTACTAATCTGAATGTACCTTTAAAGCAATAAAGCAAACTCACAATATACAAGCGGCAATACAATAAAGAAATTAAACACCACACACACACACACAAGTCTGCACAATGATTCTTTTTAAAAATAGAAAATAGAATTTTGTTACGTTTTTCGGTTGGATTAAATTACTTTTTAGTCTGAACTATGTATAATAGAAACAAAATAAATACGCCACAAGTTACCAAGTTTCAAATGGCTTTCAGACTAGTACCTACTACGTTAAGACTTCCAAAAACATTTTGTAAAAGTAAATATAGAACCTCCTTTTGGACAAATCTGTATGTGGCACAGTTTTATTATAACAGTAAATATCACAAGAATCTTCACACAGTAATTGACAGTGGTAATATCACACTTTAAATCATTGGGTAGCATGTGCTGTCATCTAGCGGCGAGTAGCCGAACTTTCAAAATTCCGCGATACGTTTTCTTTGGAATGTTTATGCTTCTGTGTTTTGATAAGGACTCCTTTTATATGGATTTTAATTAATTGTAAATAGTAAAAATGCTATGCTGATATCGAGATTACAAAAACCTTTTCCACAATCCAGATTGCTATTACAGGTATAAATGCTTTGCGTGAAACATCCTACGTACATTAGCTTAATGAAGTAATTAAAGCTATTTCTAAATAACATTCATAAGTCAATTACCGTTTGTTGATAGATTGATAAACACCGGTTATGTAGGATGGTATTGAACATGCAATGCATTTGTCTAAACAATATATTATTGAATAGGATGTCTATTTTAGTTTATGACATAACCTTATTTATATGTATTACGTAATTAGGTAGTTATGACCTAACTGTGGTGGTCAGAGGGTGAGCTGTGCCTATGGTGAACACCCACAAGTCATGGATGACGGCATCAGGGATAAATTTTATCGATTCGATCAAACATGAGTTACAAAATACATACCGTACTTACCTAAGCGTACCATTATCGGGGTAACTGAATTTTACATACAACATCATCCATTGCGTTATTTACGTTGCTGGAACACCTACCTATTTTTCAAACACAAAGCATTGGATTCGGATTGTAATGCTTATATAAATTGCCGTTTTTTTATATCATCGCGAAATAGTATAAATTACATAATATAACATAACAAAACAATAGCCCTGTGTCTTCTGAATAACTCATGCTGAGGCCCAGTATTTAATTTTTTTTTTCAATGAAATCTACAAGTCTCAATTAATTCGTGGCAGATTCATGTCCTAATAAACTGATACCAAAAATGTTTGCAAAAAAATGTAAATCCGTGTGATCTAAACGATTAGGTACACACCTACCCAGCAATCACCTACAAACATCATTCCTCAAAAACAATCTCATCAACTAAACTAGAACAAAAACCCATAAACCCAGTACCTACCAAACTGTCCGTCTGTAAATATTTACGTCCCCATTTCTATTACATCAAGTCTATTTTATTACAGGAATACCACCTTTATTGCGTTACAATTGCATGCGTACGATAAGTGAATTGCATGCAGTGACGCACCTGCACGCAATCTGGCCAGGTGAACGTTATGGACATTGAGTAGATAGGGACAGAAAGCCAGGTTCTCACTATGAGCCAAAAAGCACGCACACGTAAACGCGTACGTAAGGTGTGGTCTCAAATTATATTAATACAGGTCGATGAATCAATCTAATTTAAATAAGCGGCACTGTTAGTAATGGAAGATGTCCAATATACCTACATAAATTGTCATACTAGGACTTTTGACTGCCATCTTGTTGTTTGTTTCGTCGATCTTACCTGTTTCATTTTTTTATAATAATAATAAGGCTTTAGTATCAAAACACAAGTGTGAAACATTAAATACACATAGTAAACAAAAGGGGACAAGAATTTTCAAAACAAAAGTAGTGTACGAGATATGGCTAGATGTACAGTCACACAAAATTTGAGCCCTTTTATATTATGTTCAGGAAAAGCACAAACCGATGTCATTTAAGCGCCAAAAGTTCCTTGTAGGCACTTTAACATTAATATAGCTGGATTTGGCGTACTATTTAACAAAGATCATTAAGTTTATAGTATTTTAGATCGAAAGATGCTCGTGGCTGTGTTCTTCTGTGCCTATTTATTCTGTGGCTGAGCGGTAAACGCACGCTTTGGGACGTAGCGTAAGCAAATGTACGCATATTTTATTGGCTAGCTGTGCTCGCATCAAAGGGTTATGTCATTATAATTCGTAGAATCTACATCTTGTACAGTGGATGCTATATTTATTGGGGAAGTTAGGACTGGGGTGTGATTTGTGTCAACTGCTTTGCTTTTAATAGCCTCGCAGATGTTTTTTTTTGGACTTTTATTATTTTAAAAATTCAGACTAACTGATTTAACCTTATTTTTGTTAGGGTAGGGTTCACAAAACCTTGTTGAAATTGGATCTTGTATTAAATACATGGGAAAGACAATTGCATTCTAAAATACAGGATATATCTTATGGTAAATCGACACGCAAACGTAATATTTGAAATATCCGCCGTTTAAAAAAAACAGCTGTTTCGTAATTATGTCATATTGACCATGAAGGTATTGCGCTTTTTATCCAGTTACACCTTGCATAATAAAAACATACACTAACAAAAATAACTAAAACAAATCGATCATAAAACTCCCCCTTTATTTTAAAGTCGTATCACATCTTTCGATAACACCTTAACTATATCGGCATCGCCCCTTCAAGACTTCAAAAGGCTAAAAAAAACAAAATCATAAAGTTATCTGACCATTACCAACGGTCTTTTTTACGACAAATTGTTTATTTCGTCGTTATGTTGTAAAAGACGGCTGCATCGAAAGGGGTAGCTGCCAAATTACCCTTCACCCTTCCTGCGAGAATTTGGTTACTGGATCGGACTGCATTATGCGCAAAGGTGCAAGCCAGAAAAAAAGAAGCCATGCAAAGTTCAGTAAAATTCTTGCTTTATGGTACTAAATTTATCTTTTTATAGGGTGGTTTTAACGAGCTTTTTATTGCTGTTTTTATAATCTATTTATTTTCATATTACAACCATTATCGACAGCTTGTGATACACTTATAAATTTTCTTTACGATGCTAGTCTGGCCTCTGGCAGTTGTCGTATCTTGTGGTATGCTCCAAATTGTTCAATCGTGAAACTGGACTGTAATTGTTAAATTGTACATTATTAAACACCTTTATTCATGTCCTTAATGTTGTACAGACAGCGTCAGTATGTGCTAACCCCTCTACAGTACGGCCGAGTACGCCAGGGGGGTTACTACTTAATGACGCTGTCTGTACTACATTCTCTGGCCAGCCGATGAACTTCCAGTATTTTAAGTAGACCACTAATTATAGCGCTTTCAGGGAACGGTCTTATACTTCCTACGTATTATTCAGTCTTAAAATGTGGAGACATGAGATTAGAATTACCTACAATGTTTCATATTGATAATCGGTTTTGCAAAGGTAGCAATTTGTTTTTTTGCATTTTCTTGTTCTACCTTTTGTAGTAAGCAACGACTTATTGTCGGGCCTACGGTGTCCGCCCATACTTAAGTACTAACGCTTACAGCGTTAAAGCGCATTCAAATATAGTAAAACCAAATGATTTTAAAAGAGTAACCATGGAGTTTCTTGCCAGTTCTTCTACATAGAAAACGACCAACCCGAACCGTGGACCTTTTGTCGACGTTTTATAAGTGTCCATGTAGGCCTATGTAAACTAAAATAATTTTGATTTAGAATCAATATTAATAAAAAGTGGCATAAATACGTCCACGACATCATTTTCAAACTATGTTATTTATGTATTATGATATTTGTTATCCTGAATAGTATTTAGAGCTTCATATCATCATCTGCTTAGCCTTTTTACAAATATGTTGGGGTTGGCTTCCAACCGGAAGCCGACCCCAAGTGCAGCATCCGATTAGATTTAATCGGATAAAGCTGAATACCAGTATTTAACATGCAAATGCCTATCTGACCTCCCAGTTAGTGCTGGGTAGGTAGGTGGGTGGTAGCGATTCTCCTGGGGAAGACTGGTTGTTAGACCTTTGGGACCCAGACTACCTATAACGGCTGTTAAAGATCTACAAATGACAGCAGGTACCAACGGCTTAACGTGCTTTCCGAGCACGGAGGAACCTCGGTAAGTAATGGGTGGTCACCCATCCACATACCAACCATTATATACCGTCAACGCGGTATGAGCTGAAGATCGACCCGATCGGCTGTTATTATTTAGCTACGAGCTCCTTTATTTGGAGCTTCAGACTTATGTCATTTTTAGCGTTCCATACCCAAAGCGTCAAACGGGACCCAATTGCTGAGACTTCGCTGTCCGTCCGTCCGTCCATCTATCACCAAGCTGTATCTCTTGAACCGTGATAGTTACCCAGTTGGAATTTCTACAGATTATGTATTACTGTTGCCGTTATAACAACACATACGAAAATCAGAGTAAAAAAAATATTTATTTAAATATTTGAATTTTTTGCACGTTTTTTATAAATAATTTTACGAAACCCTTCGTTCGTGAGTCCGACTCGCACTTGGCCAGTTTTATATTTTTTTACGTTCAAACAGAGCAGTTTTACAGCCCAATTTAGTTTGTAGTGACTTTTGATTCTACATATTTTAACCGGCCTGGTTCCTTATTGTATAAAGCCGGTCGCATCCAACAGGTTGATGGAAATCTTTTCTTTTTGTCACTCTTAACGGACATGTCCAGTGGCATGTTATTTTGATACAACTCTATTTTTTATCAAACATATGGCGGCCTTGATAATAAGATTGTGTGAAGGGTTCTAATTTAGGTTAGGCTTAAAGATATTTATTTTCAAAAAAGACACAAATTAACTGACATGAGAACAATGCTTAAATAAATTATATTTATAGTTCGTCACAGACGTCGCGGTAGCAATTATTATATAAACTTCTAAACTAATATTATAAAGAGGAAAGATTTGATTGTTTGTTTGTTTGTTTATTTGCATTGAATAGGCTCCGAAACTACTAGTCAAATTTGAAAAATTATTTTAGTGATAGATAGCCCATTTATCGAGGAAGGCTACAGGCTATATATCATCACGCTACGACCAATAGGAGTGGAGCAGCAATGAAAAATGTTGCGAAAACGGGGAAAATGTGACGCAAACGAAGTTGCGCCGGACAGGCAGTAATTAATATGTATGTAAAATACACCCATCCAATAAATTCACGTTTTAGGAAGGGTCTTCTTTGTAATCAAATATTCAGCTAAAAGAGTTTTGAAATGTAGACCTAATCGGATAAAGCTCCCAGGTAGTGCTGGGTAGGTAGGTGGGTGGTTGCGATTCTCCTGGGTAAGACTGGTTGTTAGATTTTTGGGACACGGACTACCTGCAACGACTGTCAAAGATCTGCAAATGACAGCCAGGACCAACGGGTTAACATGCTTTCCGAGGCTCGGAGCAACCTCGGTATGAAATTATGGTCACCCATCCACTGACCGACCTCGGCAAGCACGGCTTAACCTTAAAGATCGACCCGTGCGGCTGTTATTATTAAGCCTCGAGCTCCTCCCACGTCCTGCTCTTACCACTAAAACAAATTAACAAACACCCACCCATACATTTTAGTACAACATGGCGTTGCATTTCTTTGTATAGATTTCCCATACAATGAGATCAGCATAAACTGGTTTTGTATAGCTTGATTGGTCGCCGTGCGTACCTATACCATTTCTCGCAACAGCTAAGGTGTTCCATAACTACGCAACATCGTGGGCACGTGCGCACGCGGCCGCGCGGCTGCGTATTACCATGCGCGTGCGCCGGCCGGTGCCTGCGCCCGCGTCGCCGTGACGCGCGGATAGTAAAATAATAACGGGACAGGGAGGCAGTTGGGGTGGTTATTTTGTAATGTGCGTCTTTGATGGTAACGTTATTGGGGAAGTTTTACAGTTTTATACCATTCGTGAATTCCTAGTTTTTATATTTCTAAAAGCATCTGAAAGCTTCTTTATCTTAAGTATGTCATAAAAAATTGGTACCCTTTCTTAAAGAACTTTATTTAGGTAGAAGAGCCTCAAAAAATTCGAATATGTTGCCAAATCTGATGTATCATTTATTTTACCTAGTGACGGTAACGCCTCGGTAGTTATTGAAATGGATATCTTCGCATTTTTCTTTCTGGCTAGTTTGTGCTCACGGCTTCGCCCTCGTTTTTTTCGGTAATTTTCCCACTGTTTAAAAAGTATCCTCTATGTGCTATTCCAGTCTATTATCTATCTAAACCTGTGCTTAATTTCATTCAGATCCATGCAGTAGTTTTTGGGTGAAAGAGTAACAAACCTCCATACATCCAGACATCCATACACATTCTCACAAACATTCGCATTTATAATATTCATCATCATCAGCCTATAATGTTCCGACTGCTGGGACACAGGCCTCCTCTCAGTGAGTGGGAGTGGGCTTTAATCCACCACGCGGGCCCAGTGCGGATTGGTGGATGTCGATCGGTTTCCTCACTAACTTTTCCTTCACCGTTTTTGAGGGCAGCGGTGATGAAATAAATTACACAAAGAAATGCGCCAGCCTGGGTTTATAAATGTTATTAGGAATAATATTTCAAAAACTAATCACCAAATCCGTCCCCACCTCACAAGTCAACGGGCTAACAGCGGGCGGCATTATTTTTTTCCACAAATTGTAGCACACAATAGGACGGAGCCCGAAGGTGTTAAAGATACAACCCTTTTTCTAGCCGATGGCCGATAGCCGACACATGCCGTCGTTTCCGACTGCGACTACAAAACGACACATGTGATCGGAAGTGATAATTATTGGGGAATTATATGTTGTTTGTAAGGAAACTTTGGAATGAATTTGAATTTGTGGAATTTTAAATTATTGTTATAAAAAAAAACTATGACTAAAAAAAACAATAATTTTTAATTTGTGATGATTATATTTAAACTGAGAGAATGCCTAGAGTAATAACTCAACCATATAACAAATATATTTTGTACAAAAAAAAAATTCTTCTAGATTGGCTCACCAATGATCATTAGTAAAACCCATACCTCAAATTAAAGTCTTCAAAACCTCATCATCAGCCTATAATGTTTCCCACTGCTGGGACACAGGCCTCTTCTCAATGAGAGGGAGTGGGCTGTAATCCACCACGCGGGCCCAGTGCGGGTTGGTAGAAGTCACATGTCTTCGGATTTTTTGTTCTAGGACATGCCGGTTTCCTTGTTTTCGTTCACCGTTTTGAGAGCAGCAGCGATGAAATAAATTACACAAAGTAATGCGCCCAAAAACTACAACCAACCCAAACTCAAAAAGCACATTCGCCATTTTAACTTGCCAACACTTCAAAGTAACACACCAAACAAATGACATCCAAACTGTCCTATCCTTACTTACTTTTGTGCAACGGTGCATGACATTCTCTTTTCAAAAGGTGCATGTCAAATGTGCAACTGACGCATAACGCATGACGCGTGCGCAACAAATCTGCGCAAACGCACATTTTGGCGCAATTATTTGTATTGTATTGCCGAATTTCGGTGTTTCGGATAGTCCAGGAAACTGTGGTTGTAAAGGATTGATTGATGGTTTAAAGCCATGTGTTTCTTTTGCGGTAGTGTGTTTATCTTTAATTTGTAGGCAATGTGACGTTGAATGCACAATGTGCATGGTTATTACATAATCTGTGGATGCAAGATGCAAAATATGTTTAGAAAGCCATGTGTTTCCGTGAATTATTTGCGGTTATTTGGTCAGAGAACAAAACAGTGATAGAAGTCTATGTCTTGGAGCTTCGAGCAATGTTTGTACCCATACCAAATCCAAGCATTTATGGTTTGAAAAATCATCAGACCGATCATATTTTCGAAAGAAAACTTGGTATCGTTCTTCATCACACTTTAATGACATCATCATCATATTTTTTGTAAATCGGTTTATTATTATTTTTTCTTTTTGTATATTGGCACCTTGTTTTTCTAAAGGTATATTTATGTAATCTATGTCATTTAATTGTGCTTCTGTGTGTTGTGCTATGTCTTTTGTGTGCACTGAATAAATGATTTATCTATCTATCTATCTATCTATCTATCTATCTATCTATCTATCTATCATCATTTTCCTGCCCTTATCCTATGGGACTTCTTGGGGTCGGCGCAACACGTTTTCGTCTTCCAATATCCGCTGTCAGATCATCATTTACTCCTTAACATCATTTTGTAATTTTTGAAGTTGTAATTTTAATGACATAACTTCAAAAATTCCAAAATCTAATCTCACCAAATAACTTTAAAACCATAATTCTTAAAATCAAAAACTCACAATTTCTCTGGTTCCCATATAGTTCATCGTGAACATGCCATAAAGCCTATTCCACACGTCAAGCACCGAACATTAGGGCAGTAACACAACGTCTAATGGACTGGCTCGTTACTGAGCCTTAATTATAAAGATTGGGCTACACCATGATGAGATACGCTTTATGTTCTGGTTTGATAGTACCTATTATGAAAATAATTATGATGACATATCTGTTTGGTTAAATGACATCAAGACCTCTTTGTATGTAGCGTTCGAAAATCGCCTTTAGAGGGGTTTTCTCAATATAAATTTATTTTGGACATGGACAATAAATAAAAATGTATTAAATACATTATATCAATCAAGTTCATTATTTAATAGAAATAAAATCTGTAACTTAAAAAAGTGATTAGCAAAATTGACATGATTTGCGCTCTATTGCTATTAAAAACTCATATCACAAATTCTAAGCCGAGCATTTTCATTTATACACTTCATTATCATCATCATCATCAGCCTATAATGTTCTCACTGCTGGGACACAGGCCTCCTCTCTATGAGAGGGAGTAGGCTGTAATCCACCACGCGGGCCGAGTGCGGGTTGGTAGATGTCACATGTCATCGAATTTTCAGTTCTAAGACTTCGTCGTCCGGTTTCCTCACGATGTTTTCCTTCACCATTTTTGAGAGCAGCGGTGATGAAATAAATTACACAAAGTAATGCGCCTGCCTGGGTTCGAACCCACGGCTTACTGCTCGTGTAAGTTGGGGCTGCCACCACAGGGCCACAATGCTCTATTTACACTTATAAAAACGTAATTATCCCCATCTTGACTCAGATAGATAAATCATTTATTAGGAGCACAGAAAATAATTAAGTATCGCAACACACAAAAGGACAATTAAATGACAATAAATGAATTTAAAGAAAACACAAGGTGCCAATAAACAGAAACAAAAAAAAACGTCTTAACTCCTTCATACATCTTTTAGGTCAAGGACTTCAAATAACCAGAAAACTCTCTCCATTCCTAAAAACATCACAATATATCAAAGTAAAAACTCTATGAATAAATATGAGTAGTTTTAAATACAAATACATATTAATACTGGAGATCGTAATAAATGTCAGAGATACGTTAAATCGTTGTTTAACAAACTATTGATGCATCTTTCTATGGTAATTTACGGTTGTAATGATGGAAATAAAATCGTAATGTACAATTTGTGTTTCGTAATCATATTGATTTTGAATCAATATAAATGTTATCTACTCTTAAATTTACCTTATGGTTTCAGCTATGAAGCACTTCGCATAAGTAATACAAACTGATATCTTCATTATGTAGAAATGAAACAACTGATAACGAAGAAAACGTTAAGTTCCCTGCGATTTGAATTAAGAGAAAAATGACGTATTGTTCGCATTCAAAAAATTGGAAAAGCTGATTGTGCAGTAGGTACTGTAACACGAACGTATTTACATAATTATAACCATTGAGATCATGTGTGTGGTAATCGGTTGTCGTGGTATGGGCATGTGATGCGGAGGAATGAGTGAAATGTCGTGAGGAAAGTTTTGAGTATGAATGTGGATGGGTATAAGGGTAGAGGACGACCAAAGAAACGATGGATGGACTGTGTGAAGGATGATATGGCAAGAAAGGAGGTATCTCATGAGATAATAAATATTAGAGAAGTATGGAAGAAGAAGACATGCTGCGCCGACCCCAAATAAATTGGGATAAGGGCAAGAGAATGATGATGAATCATTGAGATCATCAATACAACCCTCTTAGTTAATTTAATACCATTAATGACTATTTCATAAAAAAGTATCTCTGTAATACCACATTTGTTACAGTCGCGAATCATATTTTTTTAATCTACATGCAACCGTGTGACACTGACCTGCAAATTGCAAAAAACGTAAGAAAATTCAAATTTGCGGGCCACCTGACCGCATCCTCCCTTAGGACTCACTAAGACGATCGATTACAGTTTTTCTACGACATTTCCTCTGATCATCCAATCTTAAATCTATTTGGTTATACCCAAACCAAATCTAATTTCCATTCTTAACTATATCACTCCAAAAAACCATGAATAAACATAACATGCGCAAGCGCATCTTTGATTACATTTCGTAACATCTTATCTAAGACCGAAAAATCACAACATATTACTACAATTCTATCAAATAATCCCTACTTCCCTACTAATATTATAAATGTAAATGTAAGTTTGTTTGTTACGCTTTCACGCGAAAACTACTCGACCGATCATCATGAAACTTTGTACACATATTCTTGGAGGTTTTAGAAGTAACATAGGCTATATATTATCACGCTACGAACAATAGGAACAGAGCAGCAATGAGAAATGTTGCAAAAATGGGGAAAATGTGACGCAGACGAAGTTACGCGGGACAGCTAGTACATTATAAATGCGAAAGTGAGTTTGTTCGTTTGTTACCTCTTCACGCCTAAACGACAGAACCGATCATCCTGAATTTTTGCATATATGTTGTCAGGTGTACAGAAACGGACCTTTCATCCCGAAAAAAATGTACTGTTCTGGAGGAAAACAACAATAACGTTCTTATGACAATAGATGGCGCCACTTGCACAGGCCAAACAACAAGCAGAGTACAACCCGAATTGATTGTCAAAATCTAAATTAACGCGAGCGAAGCCGCGGTTCAAGCTAGTAATTCTATACTCAAGTCAATCAGGGGTGATCTGGTGATTAACAAAGTAGGTGATTAAGATGCTAGCGTGGTTCGTAGGCTCGTGCGCCGATACACGTGGGCGGCGCGTGCGCTGGTTATATGGAAACGTGGCGTTATGCATTCTTTATGAAGAAAGTGTTATTATTTTGTTATGATAATTGTATAGTACAGGGAAGGCAGGTATGAAATAAACTTAGGGTTATAGGAATTTTGGGCTTCTTTTATTCTGTTTTTGTTTAGACACAAAAAAACTAGACTACCCTTTTTCTAGCTTAAATAATTATATAAGACTAGAACTTCGCCCGCAACTTCTTCCGAGAAAATTGTGATATAATATAGCCAATGTTACTCGGTAAATATGTTGCTTTCTAATGGTGAAAGATTTTTTAAAATCGGTCGTGTAGTTTTTGAGTTTAGTTGTAACAAACAAACCTTTCCTCTTTATAATATTAGTATGTGAGAAATTACTAACTGCCTCGTTGGTCTAATGCAATCGCGACTGCTGAGCAAGATCTCCTGGGTTCAATTCCCGGGTCGGACAAATCGTTATTAAGTTTTTCCATCAGAATTTTATAAGTAGCAGCCACGGAGCCTGGATTTTTGCCCTATTGAAGGAAATAAGGCTCGCCAACTTTTACATAGGACTTAAACATAACTTGCGAAATTCCGGTGTACTAGGTAACCTCTGCCTAATCCTTCGGGGATTACAGGCTTGATGTTATTTTATGTTGTTCTATGAGATTATTTTGATGGCTGTCGTTGTTTAAGAAAGAAGACGTTGAGTCATCCATAGATTTTGAATCCGAGTAATATTTTTTTTATTTTTGTATGGTGTTGGGAGCTAAAAGCTGTGCCGCATTATTATACTTTCGTAGCGATCATCGTTTCTATTTAAAAATAGATATTTTGAAACAGAAATTATTAAACCTACATTGTTCCAAAAAAAATTTTTTAATGTCTTTTGTATCGACTTATACTCGTTCTTCATCATCAGAGGGAGGAAAAATCTAGTAAGTAGTTTTTTTTTGTAAATCTTTTTTTTATTGTTTTGACAGCTTTCCTACCTCAAAATCTTCCTCCATATAAACCAACTACGACCCACAAACCACCGAAAACCAATACATTTTTTATTTAAATGAAACACAAGACTATTTACATTTTGATAAGTCGCGCTTCGTCCAAAAGCTCGGTTAAGTCACGGCGCACATAAGGCACGCGACGTAAGCACGGCATCACGGCACGACGCTGTGTGCGCGTGCCCTTATGTCGTGCCGTCGTGATTTGACAAGCTATTTATGTCGTATTGTTTCTTATTATTTTATTGCGTGTTATATTGATTAGAAGGAAAAAATGGATTGTGGGGGTTGGAGTCGGCCTTTCAATGTCGCCGACAGGAACCTATTTATACATGAAGTAGTTCTATGTAGATATTACACGAATTATGAAACATATTAATAGAGGAGCTCGGGTCTAAATAATAGGAGCCACACGGGTCGATCTTTAAGGTTAAGCCGTGCTTGTAGAGTTTGGTCCGTAGATGTGTGACCATAATTACATACCGAGTTTCCTCCGTGCCTCGGACGTTAAGCCGTTGTTCCCGGCTGTCATTTGTAGATCTTTGACAGTAGTTACGAGTAGCCAGAAGCCAAAAGTCTGACATGCAGTCTTACTCAGGGGTATCGTATTACCCAGTTACTGGGTTGTGGAGGTCAGATAGGCAGTCGCTTCATGTAAAATACTGGTACTCAGCTGCATCTGGTTAGACTGGCAGCCGACCCCAAGATAGTTTGGGAAAAGGCTAGGCAGATGATATGAAACATTTTAATATTATCACGGCATTGGAGCGCTAATGGCGGGACGAGCTTGACACGTACAAGCAGGGTTGGGACTTAGTTTTCGTCCACACTAGCCAAAATAAAAGGAAATAAAAAGAAGAAAGGAAGGCCTTTGCACTGCACTGGGACGAAATAGTCTAAAAATATATAGTAGAAAGCTTATGCCTATATCACATCGAGGACAGTCACAGCTTCAAAGCCCAGCTTATTCTTGCCCTAATGACACAGTCTCAATACTTTAGGACTATCCGTAATATGGCCAAAAATGCTTGAAAAACAAAAGAAAGTAAACCGTGTGAGTGTGTCCTCAAGGAGATAGGATAATTTAATCATTATCTTCTTAACTTGTCTGTGATTTATGTTCACTGGAAAGGTTACTGGTTTTCACTGGTTACTGTTTAGGAAAACTAGAAAATTAATTAACTCAATTTGGTATTTAAACCTACAACATATGTTAAGTTGTAAATACTACAAACCCAATATGTAATAAATATGTAACAGGAGAATTTGTAGAATTTAGCACCACCTTAACGCTTTTAATGTCAAGGGGTTCTCAGGAATGCAAGTTAACGTTATAATGCAATGCTAACTGAATTATGGTCAAGGTAGGTGGAAGACCTACGTCATCATCATCATCATTTCAGCCCAAAAGATATCTACTGCTGGACATAGGCCTCCCCCAAGTGTCGCCATATCGATATTTTGGGGGGTTTTGCCATAATCGCCACGCTTGGCAGGCGGGTTGGCGATCGCAGTAAGGTTGTTACAAAAGCACAGAGAACGCTGCTGCCCATTCTCTGGCAAATCCCTTAGTCGCCTCTTACGACACCCACGGGAAGATATGGGATGGTGCTATTCTTTACGTCCGACACCATACAGGAAGACCTACATCAATCTTTTATTCTTTGGTGGTCACAGGCTCGAAATGCAGAGGTATTTAGATCTCATCCGATTTTTTTTTGATTTACCTATTAAGAGCGTTTACGCCTTACGACATATCATACGAACTTTCAAGTCCTTATTTTCCAAAATGACTGAAACTAAATGAAAGTTCATACGCATATGCAGGATACGTAAGTGTATAAAAATTTAAAAAAATAACATACATCTGACCTTTTTACAGGATAAGAGAGTTAGTGAAAAGGAGAACATAGCAATGTTTGGTAGCAGAAATAGGAATAACATTCCTTCCACAAATGAGCTCTTTCACTAAGAATCTTAACATGCAGACAAGACAGTGATGGCTCCTAACTTATTAGACTCAATGACGTCAACTTTTATGACAAGACAGGTCTAAGTTCAACTGAAACCCCTAAATTCCAGGTACGACCTATTTCCTCGCATACGGAAGACATCATAAATCTCTTTATCCCTTAAGAGGCGATGAAATACCAACTTAACTTTGACAACTCCCAACAAAAAGTTCCCATTTGAATTTCAACCCTAGCTGTGTAAAAATTGGGTTAGTTTTTCAATGAATGATATCCACGTTGATAATTTTGCAGGGATGGATGTAAAATTTCAAAGATAATTAGGTGTGGCATCAATCAGGGAGGCTCAACATGTGTTAGACGTCATCACTGCTGATGTGGAGGGATTTTATAGTGAGGGGAAGCTTGTAAGGAGTGGGAACATGACTTGTAATAAGTGAATATGGGAACTGTTGGGTTATGTCAGCAATATTTAGGTGAGGTGATAGGTACTTACAGGTTTTCGGCGGGAAATTAATCGTTTCTGCAGTAAACTTTTGCTTGTAAAATGTAAGGACTAAAGTAAAAATGCAATTCGAATTTGGAACAAGAATATTTATAACATAAATTAAACCATAAAGCAAATGCTATTCTTATTTCAATCTCTGGATTTAATCAATTCCAGCCAATGTTGTCATTCAGTCGAAAATAAATTCCAAAATTAAAACTAATGAATTTATACCGACCTAATTACGTTTACTATCAATAAATCTCGCCACAAACAACATTACACAATAAACAACTCCTAAATCTTGTAACATTCACTAACTTTTGACAATATTTACGGGTTTACAACCAATAAACAGTTCACACGTCGTATTTATTGTGTCAGGAAGCAATTATGTAAGAAACGAGCAAAAATATGGGATGCAGTCGATGCAGTCTGTGGCAAATCGCTTTCACATTGTGAATCTGTGACACAGTTATGGAGGCAAAAGTTCAAATTGAACAATGGTTGTCTATGCTTCAAGATGGCGTGCCTGAAGATGCGCTCGAGACTTTCGTTGATTAATATTTATGGTTCTATTCCGTTGTTGGATTTTGAGTTAGTCTGCAGAAGTTAACCTGCTTATCTACAAGGAATGGAAACTCGGACATTTGCCAGATAGATTTGATTGAATAATAAACAAACTCACACAACAGAAAAAAAACTGGGTGCTACCTAAAGACACATGGGGACCCAAAAGTAACTTGCATAATCCACACCTAATTTGTAAAAACACAATTCGTTCAAGAAACTTATAACAAACAAACAAAACTAAATAAAATCACGTGTGGCAACACCACAGCTGCATATTAGCCCAGAGACGGGAAATTACTCAAGCGTAATGCCAAAACATTCATATTACTTAAAATCCGACCACAAACCGTCGAAAAACGCGATTTTTCACACTCCAAAAACAAATATGTGGGGCGTACAAACACTGTTATTTTTTGACGGCGACTGTGAACAACTATTAATTCATATTAGTGTTCTATTTGTGGTATTTGGGAAACGTATCCGAACGTGAAAGGTGATCGGCTGACAAGGCGTGCCTTTTGAAATTCGAACGTGTTTTACTAATTGCCAGGATTGGGCTACTAAAAAAGGAATATGTCCATATTGTTGTGATTAATTTTAGAAATATTTAAATTCCTTTACGTGTTTAACTTAACTAAAACAAAAACACACGCTGTTCTATTCTAATTTAAAAACTGGTTTTCGATCGTTTTATTTAATCGATTCTTTTTTTACAGGATTCTGCTAGCTGCCTGTTAAGCGCTGATGACCAACTCAATTCGTCATCTGCCTAGGTTTGTCAACTATGGCAGACCCGTTTTCCAGTCTAACCAGATGCAGCTGAATACCAATAGCTACCTACTTTACATAAAGTAACTGCTACTTAGGAAAAAAAAAACCAGTAACCAGTAACTGGGTTTTAGAGGTAAGCCTCTAAAACCCAGTTACTGGTTACTGGATTTTTTTTTCATACACCTCTGCCATTCTTTTCATAATCATTTCGCTGCGGGATCCAAGACGGTTAAATGGTTTCTCTGAGACTTCGTCGAGCTTCACCGTCACCGCGCTTTTCATCATCATCACTAGCCTATAATATTCCGATTGCTGGGACACAGGCCTCCTCTCTTTGAGAGGGAGTGGGCTGTAATCCACTACGCAGGCCCAGTGCGGGTTGGTAGATGCCACATGTCTGCGAATTTTTAGTTCTAGGACATGCCGGATTCCTCACGATGTTTTCCTTCACCGTTTCTGGTGATCACCACAGTTTATTCTGGCTTTCAGGAGTTTTAGTGATTAGGGAATAGTGTGGCGGACTTAGCCCAAATAAAGAACCCCGTTACTGGGTAACGCGATAAACCTTGGCAGGACTACTTGTCGGAGTTTCTGACTGCCATAATAAATGTAAGAAAATCTTGGTATTAAAGACACTGGAAAATAAAACAGAACCGTAAATAACCATAGATAATAATGCATTCAATTAAGAAGTTACCTGAACAATTCTCACCTCTCCAAACAAAAGCTTGCAATAATGGAAGTCAATATTTCTACTGTAATGTTAGTTTTAACAGGCATTCTAATCACTCTGTTATGCATGTAGTATTATGCAGATTCTCCAATAGGAAGGGAGCGCGCGTGACTACTTCTGGGTGCGGGAAGGCTAGGGTTACCAAAGAACCGGGTACCTTCAAGGTATTTGAAGAACCTGCCTCCGTTGGTCTAATGGCCGCAGTCGCGGCTTCGATTTCCGGGTCGGGCAACGTGTTGTTGGGTTTTACATCAGGAAGTTTTTCTCAGTAGCAGCCATGAAGACAAGATTTATGCCCGGTTGATGTCAATAGTCCTGTATGGTGTCGGACGTAAAGAATAGCACCATCCCATATCTTCCCGTGGGTGTCGTAAGAGGCGTAAGGGACTTTCCAGAAAATGGGCAGCAGCGTTCTCTGTGCTTTTGTAACAACCGTACTGCGATCGCCAAGCCGCCTGCCAAGCGTGGCGATTATGGCAAAACCCCCCAAAATGTCAATATGGCGACACTTGGGGGAGGCCTATGTCCAACAGTGGACGTCTTTTGGGCTGAAATGATGATGAATGATGATGATGATGATGTCAATAGGCTCGCCCTTTATTACTTGGGACTATAACATAAGTGGTGAAATGTGGGTGTGCTATAAGGTACACCTGTGCCTGATCTCTCAGGCATTACAAGGCTTGATGTTATGTTTTGGGCGCATTCCTCAGTTACCATCCATCCAGATTTGTCTGACTTTTTGGACAGTGCAACCGGACATGACCGACTTCGTAGCTTGTCCGGACTTTTTAACTGTAGGGAATTTTCTTAGAAACAAAAAAAATATTTATCACCGAAAAAAAAAAGATTAAAAACTATTTCAGGATTCTTTGTCAAAATTTTTCAAAATGGTAACCCTGTTCATGGGAGCGGTAAGGCAAGTATCGACCACTATTGTTGGTCTTGAATAATGTTAAGCGATCCGCTATAACGCTGAACGCTGAACGCGGGCCCTATAAACAATTTCGTGAAATAAATCCTGTGATCGCGAGGGAAATGTGGGAGGGTTGGTGTGGAGTGACAGTTGATATTTATTGTGATTTATTACGTGATCTTTTCGTAATTCGAACTAATCATTGACGAAAAAAATGCACAACTTCAAAAATCAAAAAGAAATCAAAAATCAAAATATTTATATTTTACATAGGCCTGCAGGGGCACTTCAAAACCAAGATGAAGAAGAAGAACTGTATGGAGTAGAGACGTGGACAATCCTGGCTCGAGAAAGGCATAGAATTGATGCTTTCGAGATGGTGGTGCTGGAGACGAATGCTGAGAGTACCCAGGACAGCTAAACGCACCAATGCATCCATCTTAGCCCAGCTCCAAATTAAAACTCGCTTGTCCACCATATGCCAACAACGCATCCTATCATATTTTGGCCACACTGTGCGTAGAGGCGACGAAAGTCTGGAGATATTGATAGTTGTTGGAAACACCGAAGGCAAGAGATCGCGCGGTCGCTCACCAACAAGATGGATCGATCAAGTCAAGGACTCGTCGTCCTCCAAATTCTACGCGGTTGTAAGAGACGCGATGGACAGAAACCGATGGAGGCATATCATCCGCTGCCGATGCAACCTTCAAGCTGACCACGATCCTCAGACATGAGGGACCGACCCCAGAGAGAGACAGGGGCACTTATAAAACGTCGGCAAAAAGGTGCTCGGTTCGGGTTGGTCGTTTCCTATGGAGAAGAACCGGCAAGAAACTCCATGGTTACTCTTTTAAAATCATTTGGTTTTACAATATTTCTGTTACAGCATTAGTACTCAAGTATGGGAGGACATCGTAGGCCTGACAATAAGTCGTTGCTTACTACAAAACGTAGAACGAAATAAAAAGTTACCAAGGATCTAGGAATCTATAAGGCCTACAATGTCCACACATTTACAAACAATCGGTAAATAAGAAAAAGAGTCTATACAAGAACAAAAAGTAAATGGAAAATATCACAAAAAGACTAGATCAAATAAGTGACACCTCACTCACTTGAATGTCGATTACTGACATTGATCTTAAAGCATATCCCCATAACTTGGCTGGCCATCAAGTCAAGCCAATTGACAATGGTTTTTTCACTTCAGTAGCTCAAACATGTAGGTTTTGTTGCCTAAAATCAGTGAGCAAAATGCGATTTTGCTCACTGAGTGAGACAAAGTAACTTTTTAATTATTTTTTTAGAAAGCCGCGAATACCTTATTCAGCCTTGGGTTAATCACACAATTCGAAACATTCACACTCCATCTCTTTCCCGCCATTAGAAAGAGAGAGAGATACCAAGACCAGCCCTTTCGAAGTTCCTATTTTGAATTCGACCTCAAAGACAAACACGTTCGGAATTTCGTACTAACTAAAGAAATTTTGCAAAATGATAATTATGTCTTTTAATGTAATTTATTGAATTTTTGACTTATTGTTGTATTTAAACGAAAATAAGTATTTACTGCAAATAAAACTAATATTTAACCTGTAAATATTTATTTCTAGTTCAAATAATGTTATACGTAATATATTTTGAATACTGAAATATCATGGGTGCTATTTCCGAACACGCCATAATTTAAATAAAAGAGCAGGAATAAAATTTCGTGGCTGGCGTAGACTTGAATAAGTTAAAAAATATTAAAATATGAGTGAAACTAGCGACGAGAACAGTACCTCTACCTACAATGTTAATTATTTTGATTCACAATAAATAGTTAATTCAATCTATTCCTGTTTATTATTTGATCTCCTAAAGTGTTCTCGCTGCTGAAGTGAAAAGTTATGTGTGTAACACGAGAGCAAAGTTTTATGCATCTCGTGCCTTTGAATCCCTCGCCACTCTCAGGATTCAAATTTAGAATCACTCGCTACGCTCGTGATTCAATCGTTGAATCCTTCGCTGGATTCAAAATCAGCACTCGCAGCAAAAAAAGGCTTTGCTCTCTTGTTGCACAAATAACTATTGTAAGACTAGATTTCACTTTTTTGACTAGGTACATGCCACTCGCAAAATCGCCGCTTCCAATGATGGAAGCAGCAGCAAAAACGTTAGAGACATACAAGGGTAGATAATATATTATACAGTTCTATTCCTAGTTATTTAAAATCCAAGTAGAGCTCGAACTCGCCTAATAAGTTTTACAAATTTCCAGTTCGTCAGAAGCTCGAAATATGACGAGTCCGCTAAGCACTTGGAATAGGATTTTGGAAACCAAAAAAGTAACTCGTATTCTTAGGAGAAGAGACGTTACGACATTTTTTTTTTCTTGTATGTTGAGTATTCTGGCCAATCCTCAACTTCCCTGCTTAAGTGTAATCCCTAGCAGTACAGATAGCATCGACAGCGGCGTCTCGATGCGACACGAGCACTCTTTACAATGTACACCGTACTTGTCTATGGCACAGTCTACAGTCTATGGTACCACTGTACCACAGAGTAATTGCTATCCCGAACGTTTTTGTACCGCCAATTCTTGTTTATGGTAAAGTTTTTAGGTTCGAAACGGTTTTTTGCAGTTAGGTTAGCACGAACGTTATAGTAAAAGAAGCACATAATATCACACCACGCCTGTGATCCCTGAAGGATAAGGTAGAGGTGTATTAAATAGTACAGACAGCGTCAGTATTTGCTAACCCCTCTACAGTCCGGCCGAGTACGCCAGGGTGGTAACTACTTAATGACGCTGTCTGTACCTGTATTTCGCCAGGTATAATAAAGTCCTATGTAACAAGGGACTACAACCAGACCAGACTATAACCATCAACCGGGCACAAATCCTGACTCATTGGCTGCTACTGAGAATCTCCTGTTGGAAAAAACGAATAACACTCTGCTCGACCTGGAAATCAGGCCAGGACCTCATAGTAACGCTTGCGGCCACTGGAAAAACGAGGCAGACTTCTCGATAAAAAATAAATTGTCACAGAGAAATAATTAAAAATATTGGCATTCAATAAATCAAAGAAAGTTTTAATAACTGAGCACCGTAAATAAAATATACAAGGTGTTGTTTTGCATCCTCATCATGATGAGGATGCAATGAGGCCTGATTTATCAAATGTCTTTATTCAAAAGTGACCTCTAAAGACTTGGCCAAGGTTAAGTTGTTTATGGACTATAGGGAGGAGCTCTGTATTTAGTATGTGAGAAGTTTTGTAAACAAGCTGTTGTTTTGCAATCTCGTCAAATTCAAGGAGGTAACTATGCTAATGATTCTCGACTCGAATGAATAATAAAATGGGTCGGTAATTTTTTTTCTTGTTTATGGAAATCGGTAAGTATGAACCACCCGTGTTTTAAACGCGGCCCGTCTGATCCTCGCCCTATAACCGCGCTTTCACACACTCAATCTCAAACGTTTATTCGATAATTTCTTATTCCCTAAACCACGTTAAGGGGGTTAAACTGATATACTGAAAAACTTAAACAACCAAAAAAGTCAGCTTTAATAGTAATTAACAAGATAGGTACTGTAATTTAAATTGATTATTTGTGACAACCTCCTGAATTTTGACGAGGATGCAGAAGGCTCTCTTACTCAGTATGGTGCTGTGCTATGGGAACCCGCAGCACAGTACCGATTATTTTATCCTTACAGGAATCATAATATTCTTAAATGAATCTCAGTGTTATACCTTATCAATACTCAAAAAAAGGTTCAAAATTTCGACTGTAGAAAACATGAATTTGGGAAGTCCCTTGCCGTTTTATTTCAAAATTGGATCTAAGCAAGCATCATTATCATGTAAGATAATGGACAAGGTGAAGAATTTCTAATGCAGTGACAAGTTGAAACAAAGTCACCTACCGCTTTAAATAGCAAATAAATACAAAGTTTTTCTAAAACAGAAATTATGACTAAAATATTTATTCATTCATCACAATATCATCAAGAAATAATTATTTGAAAAAAAAACATCTCATTCGGTATCGCAGCATGCACCACAGCTACGCAACAAAACACAATTAATAATTGTCTGTGCACGATAAATAAATACCATAGACACACAGTATTAGAGTGTCGGTGTTGCCAGCATTATTTACGGTCCGTTGGCCAGCATTTGTGTAATGCTTAATAAATAAACATTTAATAAATAAAGAGGAGTAAGTCGTGTTATTGAAAACGCCTGCGCCTGCGCCGATGACAAATGAATTAATAAACTATAATCCAGTTGGGTTCCGTATTCGTAAGTTGATTGCATAATAAGTAAAGTCCTTTCAAAATTATTTAACCTGTGACATAAACCTTATGTCAATGAGAATAAAGACCACAGTGCTACAAATTCAGAGGTCAGATAATAATGAATAGACAATAAGGGACGACTTGTAGTGGTACATAAATCTGGTAAAATGGCAAGAGTTTACTGTCTATGACAAATTTTAAATACATTTGTGTTATACAGCCTCATTTAAGAGAAAGTTTATTTAAACGGGTGTATTCATTTCAGAGGTTTTGGCAATAACACCACACCTAAAATAGATAGAAAAACATGCTTCTTCTTCTTCTTCGTGTCGCTGAAATGACGGTACTTGTATTTATTTAGCCCAGAACTCAGTCATCTGCTGAGGTACCTAATTGTGGAGAATGCAGTTTTGTCCCCGCACCCCAGCAGGAAGTGACGAGGAGGAACTGAGGAGGCATTGAGGATTTCCATCTGAAACGTTTCATGCTTTTTAAACTTATATTATAGTTTCTTAGCCTTGTCTGTCCCACTCCTGGGCATATGCCCCCCCACAATCCTTCCACTTTCTCTCGGTGTTGCGCCGCTTCTCGCAAATTAACGAAAAAAAGGAAAGTTATACATTTTAAACAAAAACCCGAGCTTTTAGGTGACAGGGGGGGTGCAGTTGCCCCCGCCGGCGATGCCCATGGTTACAAGTGACAATTAAGATTTAAAATCGACCAGACCGGTGAAAGTTGTTTATATCCAATCATCAACTAGAAAAGAGGTGATGATCTTCAAACGGCTAAGCAGATTTTCTCGAAACATAGCTAAGAATACTCAAATTAAAACACCTTTCAAATGTGTCACCAATTTTATCAAAATCAGTTCATCCGTCTTAGAGCTACAATACCACAGACAGACACACAGATACACACATCTTGTAACACCCCTCTTTTCTGGTCGGGGGTTAAAAAAGAACTTCGCCATAACTTATCATAACACGATACTTACTTAACATACACTATAATTGTCACTCCTGTTTGCCCCAAAGGTTTAGGCAAGAGTGTACTTAATAGTCCACCCACATTTCGCCCCTTGTTATAGACCCTATTGCAATCAACCGGGGACATATCCAGACTCTGTGGCTGCTACTGAGAAATTCCTGATGGAAAAACCCAATAACACTTTGCCCGATCCGGGAATCGAACCCAGGACCTCCTGCTCAGCAGTCGCTCTTACGCCCACTTGACCAACGAAGCGGTTAAGTTCTGACATCTTACTTACCCTAAACACAGCAGACTCGATAATACCACTGCGCCATGACAAAAACAGAATTATTAATGTAATTAACAAGAGGAGCTCGTGGCTAAATAATAACAGCCATACAGGTCGATCTTTAAGGTTAAGCCGTGCTTGCCGAGGTTGGTCCGTGGATGGGTGACCATAATTACATACCGAGTTTCCTCCGTGCCTCGGAAAGCACGTTAAGCCGTTGGTCCCGGCTATCACTTGTATGTAGATCTTTGAGAGTCGTTACGAGTAGTCAGAAGCAAAAAGTCTGACATCCAGTCTTACCAAGGGGTATCGTATTACCCAGTTACTGGGTTGTGGATGTCAGATTGGCAGTCGCTTCATGAAAATACTGGTAGTCAGCTGCATCCGGTTAGACTAGAAGCCGACCACAAGATAGTTTGGAAAAAGGCTAGGCAGATGATTAATGCATTCAACAACACATTCTTACACATGCTTGATAGTCATAAACATTACCAATACCTTGTATGTGCCATTTGAACTAAAAAAAACTAAAACTGACAAAAAAAAAACATTCTGCATCCTTCTAAATAAAACCTATGTAATTTATTAATCAGCCCATATAAGGCAGTCTAAGAAAACATCTTTGCATGTATAATAAAATTAAAAAGTTAGATGTTAGCAGCCGCCATATGGCCATGTAACCTATGTAAATTGAAATAATAATTATAATATTTATCATTTTGAGAGTTAATTAAACATCTTTACCCTATCTTAATAGAAAAACTTATTACTTGAGTTAATAACTTAATATTATTTATGTGTTATGATAAATATGGTATTTACGTGATTTCGGAACGCACTGCAATTGAAATTAAACATGCAATCAATGTCATAATCAGATAATTTTCGTGGGAGGTAAAGTTAACCAAGGCTGTAATGCTTTGCATATCATGCCTCATTAAGATTCTGTTGGTTTAGGTAATAACACCTGTAATTTGAGATATTATCTTCAATTGCAACATACATTTAAACTCAAACGAGTCTCGAGCCCAAATTTTAAGAAAACTAAAACTGAAGAATCA
This sequence comes from Cerastis rubricosa, assembly GCA_949152445.1. Classification (NCBI taxonomy): domain Eukaryota; kingdom Metazoa; phylum Arthropoda; class Insecta; order Lepidoptera; family Noctuidae; genus Cerastis; species Cerastis rubricosa. The sequence goes on from OX424547.1 coordinate 13,317,663, forward strand.
TTGGATTTTTGGAAAATCTACTTTCCAGAATTTGATCCTTAAAAACCGAACTTTCGAATGATATAATAATCCAGTGTGTATTTTCTGCTGACTGAACTGACTAACTGAAAACTGAATTTTCCAAATTCCAATAATGCTGTTTTTTTTTAGTTTTCATCAAAATGAGGCTCGGACCTTTGAGTATTTAAGGTTATTCCTCATACTTTCTGATTTGGCCATTCACGACCACTTGAAAAATTCACCCTGTATAGCAAGACATGCAAACAAATGGACGTAGAGATGTCGAGACGCTAAAAGAACATTAGAAGAGAAGAATAACATCCATTGCAGTTAATAAACTGAGAATTTGAAGCAAAGAACTTGTCAAATTCTACTTTAGCATTTACGAAAAATACCGGGTATTCTCTGAAGGTATGTCCATCATCATCATCATCAGCCTATAATGTTCCCACTGCTGGGTCACAGGCCTCCTTCTCTATGAGAGGGAGTGGGCTGGGACCACGCGGGCCCAGTGCGGGTTGGTAAATGTCACATGTCTTCGAATTTTTAGTTCTAGGACATGCCGTTTTCCTCACGATGTTTTCCTTCACCGTTTTGAGAGCAGCAGTGATGAAATAAATTACACAATGTAATGCTCCTGCCTGGGTTTGAACCCACGGCTTACTACTTGTAAGCCGGGGCTGCCACTAATGGGCCACTGCTGCTCTCATTTGTTGAAGGCAGCGGTGTTAAAATAAATTACACAAAGTAATGAAATGGAAGGTATGTTAGATGTGCCAAATAACGCTTTAGATTACGCCCTTATTTTTTCTGTTGTAATGTGTAAAGTAATGAGATTCTTTCACGCAGGAACATAAAGATGCAAAATTACACCTATATGTAATAAATTACCAAAACTACCCAGTAGCAGGAATACATATAAACTAAACAGCTAATAGAAATCCATAAAATCCAAAGAATAGTCGTTAACAAATAATTGAAAACATTTAACGCGTACTTAAAGGTCTTTAAGCTTATTCTAGCCTAAAAATTCAATTTTAAGCACCTATACAAAAGCCGACGTAAAAATGTGACATAAAATTAATTTTATTATTAATAAAGTTAACGCGAGAGGGAGCCACGGTCGTGACGGATGCGCAAACGCAGGGATTAACGCTTTAGTACGCAGTATAGCGTGTACAAAGCGCTGACAGATCCGAATTTAGATATTATATTGTTGTAAATACAAAAGAAAACTATGAATGGACATAATTTTAAGAAGATCTATTTTTATATTTGTTTGAAAGATTTATTTTATTGCATGGTAATCTTTTGATGTGACATTTACAAGAGTAGATAGGTATCGTAAATGTCCGTCAGAGATGTTTTTCTGTTGAAAGAGATTGGGGGATCACTTGAATTTATTTTTAGTTGAATCATGTTACTGGTCATTTAGACCTAGTAATTATAATGGATAGGGAACAGCGGTAGCCTAGTGGTGGCAGCCCCGACTTACGAGGAGTAAGTCGTAGGTTCGAACTCAGGCAGGAAAAATTACACAAAGTAATGCTACTTTGTGTAATTTATTTCATCACCAATGCTCTCAAAACACAGTGAAGGAGAACATCGTGAGGAAACCGGCATGTCCTAGGCCTAAAAATTCGAAGACATGTGACATCTACCAAACCGCACTGGGCCCGCGTGGTGGATTACAGTCCCCTCCCTCTCATAGGGAGGAGGCCTGTGTCCCAGCAGTGGGAACATTTTAGGCTGATGATGTTTATAATAAATAGCTGTCGAGAGCTTTGGTATGCTGCTCTTTCATATAGCATGTTCTCAAGTAGCTAACATATACAGGGTGTAATTGAAGTCATGGGCATTATTTTAACCTAAGGCACTACTCACGATACTGATTCCATTAGGGCTATTAAAACGCAAATCAAAAATATTATTAAAAATATTATTACGGAAAACCTTAAAAGTGTAGTAAACCATGCAAAGTATCAAAAGTTACGCATCGCGATATTCGCGATAGCGAATGCTGCCTTTGGTACCTACACTAGCCGTACGAGGCCGCGCCGCTGCGCTGTACATCATCATTGTCACTAATTGTGCGTGAACTCTTTCCGTACTTGCATTAAGTAATAATATTTTTGATTTGCGTATTAATTGCCCTAATGGAATCAGTATCGTGAGTAGTGCCTTAGGTTAAGATAATGCCCATGACTTCAATTTCACCCTGTATAACTTTGGCCGAAGACCTCCGAGCACAAAGTAGACATATCAGAACACCAAGAAAACCGAGGTTACCTATGTGAACATATCCTTAATACGTTTTTACGTCCATTACCAGCAAAAGCTTAAAGCGTTACTTGATAACATACACGTACATAATGATACCAATCCTTTATGGTGTTGTCTGATTCACCATATCGTTACTGAACATTGCTAAACTGGAAAACAATTAACTTAGCAAATAAACTTAACTACACCCACCACTTACAAGCGTACTTATGCAACACAGATCCTTAACTTTCAACATCTTTAACTTATGTCTGTTTGCGCAAAACTAAACTAAGTATACTGATACTGACACTGTTAGTCTCGTCATCCCACTGCAGAGCAAAAGTCTCTCTCCATAAATTCCAGTTATTTCGATCCATGGCCAATGTGGACCACTGGTCGCTAGTCTTGTTCAGCTCGTCCCACCATCCTCTTCGAGGTAAAACGAAAACAAAACTACACTTAAATATTAATTATCATCATCATCATCAGCCTATAATGTTCCCACAGCTGAGCCGGCCTCCTCTCTATGAGAGGTAGTGGGCTGTTATACACCTCGCGGGCCCAGTGCGGGCTGGTAGATGTCACCTCTCCTCGAATTTTTAGTTCTTGGACATGCCGGTTTTTTTTATTATTATTATTATTTATTTATTTATTATACAATTTTATTACAAACTTTCATTTAAAATCTATGCCCCACAAAACCGTTTCCACGGTTTCCTCACGATGTTTTCCTTCACCGTTTTTGAGGGCAGCGGTGATAAAATAAATTACACAAAGTAATGCGCCTACCTGGGTTTGAACCCACGGCTTACTGCTCGTAAGTCGGGGCTGCCACCACTGGGCCACCGCTGCTCTCAAATATTATAACACCGGAGGAATTTGAACTGTCGGCGCTGAACCAAACGCTGAAAAGCACGAAGTCAAAGTCTAAGTCAAATCATTTATTTAAATCATCACCATCTGCCTGGCCTTTTCCCAATCATGTTGGGGTCGGCTCCCAGTCTAGCTGAATATCAGTATTTTACATAGAGCGACTGCCAGACTCCTTGGCTGCATTACAAATGTGCATATTAGCGCCATTTTAAAAAATCTGTCATTTATGGTCGTAGCAGCTCTGGTTGTAAGTACTTGTAAGTCCAGTTAAGAAAAAAGGCTGAACAAAAAAAAATCGTTCACAATTTTTTTTTTTTAATATAAATAAGAACTCGCTTGCAATCCCTGAAGGGTTACACAAAGGTGTACTTGATTAGTGCGCCACATTTGCCTAGTTACGTTTAAGTTCCATGTAATAGGGGGCGAGCTTATTGCCATCAACCTGTCACGAATCCAGACTACTAAGTAATTCCTGATGGTAAAACCCAATAACACTTTGCCCAACCTGGGAATCGAACCAACTTCATGATCAGTAGTCGACTAGACCAACGACGCAGCCAAACCAACATCATTGCAAAGCAAAGCCCTTAAATTATACCATTAAACAATGTCTATACTTCACACATTTGAAGACCCTTGTCATTTCGCTAATAGAGAGATGAAACGTGCCCTACAATAGTAAACTTTGCCTTAACTATTTGCACAATAATACTAATGTTACAGGATTTGATAACTTCCCCTTAAAATTGCGTGTTTACCATGCAACTGACTGGGGATACCATCCGTTCGGATTTGCCTCCGGCTTTTCCTCACTGGATGCAGTCCTGCACGCGTAGAAACGCCTGCCTGAAATGACCGCCTTAGAAACGGGCTATGTCGACGGAAGAATCGACAAACTGACACATTGCCATTGTCTATCTGTCATTATGTCAATGATTAAATGACTTATGACTTATGATACTTCCGTAGACAAAGCTCGTTCCTACAGTGGTCATGCTACGGGTGCTTGCGTTTTAGTAACTAAAATAGTTAATCGACTTTTAAACAAAGACTGCCTCGGTGGTCTAGCTAGACCACTAGTGGTCACTAGTGGTCTATATCTAATTTCTATTTCTGTATCTAATTTCTCAGTAGTCTGGATTCGTGACCGGTTGATGGCAATAAGCTCGCCCCCATTGACATGAAACTTAAACGTAACTGGCCAATTGTGGCGCACTAATCAAGTACACATTTGTCTAACCCTTCAGGGTTTGCAGGGATGATGATATGTTTAACAAAAAAATTTAAACTGTCCGAACTTTTTTTTAAACGTCCTGATGTTTATAAAAAAGTTCGGACCGTTAAAATGTTTTACAGGACTTTTTAAATTTCGATATGGTAACCCTACTTACCGACCATAATAATTGACAGATGTTTTTAAAATGGCGCTAATATGCACATTTGTATTCTGGATAGACAAAAGCTAAATGTGGGACACAGATGATTTGTTTGTATGTTGAAAGATTTGGAGAGGTCTCTTTATGTTATGGTTAAGAGAAACTTTTAAAATCATAACATCATGGTCGGAGTCATGTGTAGCATTCATAATTCCATGGATTTCTTATTTCATGTGATCTTGTGCAATTTGTACCTTTCATGGGACAACTGCCTTGTAATTTATCCTGTCCAAAGAGCATCCTGTCAGATCAGACGACGTAAAGAATATTTGTCTTACTACTGAAGCCACGATGTTCACCTTCTGAAAAAGTCTTCTTTGGTGAAATATTGCTTCATTGGGTAAACATTTTGCAAAAAACATCACCAATACGTAAAACATAAGCTAAAATAAATCCTAGAATGGATACTGCAGAAATACAGCAGACATTTTAGATTGTAGTTGGTAAAAAGCCAAATATATCCGAAATATGACACTTATGCGACAGATATCGGGTCATAATTTTATTTTGCTATTATTCTTTACCTACTTGAATTAAATTATAAAAACAACGTCAAGATATATGCGCCTATTCATTGAAAAGCACCAACCATTACCCAAGCCTTTTAAACTGATTACGAACATAACCAATTTCATTCATTCAATTTACTCAAGAATTGCATGTCAAATCTATACGGTCCAAGCGAGCCACGTATACTTCTTTGGTTTTATGAATATCGTCCATACTCACGCCAAGCTACACTAACCATTTTATTACATGATAAAAAACTTGTTCTAATTCCATACATTGATATTCATACCTCAAAATTGATTTAGAACCTCCGAAACGTGGGGTAGGGTAGCTCAAAATGGGGGTGTACTTCGCTGCCCATAATTTTGTCCTTATCTGCAAGATCTATTGTGTAAGAAGGATTGTATAAGCTATGGTAAATGCAAAGTTTGTTATTGATAGTTTGGTTCATGATTTATGGTAAGGACAATCCTGCAATTCTTATTAAATGTTTTGTATAAATTAGAGGTTAGTTCCTCTGACAACTGACACGTAAATATGCGCAGAGTATTTGGAAAATCGAGCTAAAACCGAAACAAGCGTTTACTATAGTATCAAACCAATTGAGTTGGATTGCCGCTTTTCACGAAATTATGAACCTACCAACACAGTACCTGTAGGATTTTAAGGATCCACCCCACTTGAACAGCGTGAAACTAAACGTAATAACTATTTGTACTAAGGAACCTTCACTATTTTGTTATACCAACCTAACAAACTACAACATAATTCCATGCTCAATTCCCAAAAACTAACTCCACATTTACAAAACACCATACATTACAAACAACATGTAAATTCACTCCCAAAAGCGTCCATTAATTAGCATTTTCAAGCATAAGTCAAAAGTAGCCGGCACACCACACATGTTCAGAAGTTCGCGTGACAAAAACACATTGCTATGCGCCATATTACCCGCCATGGATGGTCATTGACCCCTGACTGAAATAGGCAACCTTGACCGGCTGGTGCCCTGTTTACCTCCTGGTGGTTACAAGCTAGCTATATGGTTGATTGAAGTATTGAACGGACGTTTTATTTGGTTATAAGTGTGTGATTGCTGGTTTCAAAATTGATAAATGGGGTTGATGGATGGTGATGATGAACTTGAGTTTTCAGTAGTTTTAATTGAAAGGGGTTTTCACAGAAGCAAACATTGTCTATATATAAATATTTTTAAGTGAAACTTCTTATGCGATTTCCAACAAGGTTGCGTTAAACGTTTAACGCTACTATGGAGGGGGTATGAAAGCACTCATTTCCACATAACGAAGTTTCACTTCTTCCGCGCGGAGGGACTCCACGCAAATTTTTTTTTGTCTTTGGGTTCTTCGGATGATATGGCAAGAAAGGAGGTGTTTGATGAGATGATCAGTAACAGAGAAGTATGGAAGAAGAAGAAATGCTGCGCTGACCCCAAATAAATTGGCATAAGAGCAGGAGAATGATAATGATGGGTTCTTCGGTATCAAACGGGTGTGAAAGTAGTGATATTATATGCTGATTTATCACAGCTTCTCAATAAATAATATCCTATTTTGCTTCGTATAATTTACAGACCATATCTTCCCGTGGGCGTCGTAAAGCAGCAGCGATGGCCAACCCGCCTACCAAGCGCGGTGATTATGGCAAAAACCCCCTTTTGGGGGAGGCCTATGTGCAGCAGTGGACGTCTTTCGGCTGAAATGATGAGGTAGTCTAATATTGTTGAGTTCATGTTCCGTAGTGGTAAATATTTGTCTGTGGAGTGTAGACCTAATTACATTACATTTTGTCGATGGTTCACGCCCAAGTCTGGAATAAATAGCTCCCATGGGAATACTAAACTAATTTCATTAAACTTTTTATACTAAATTGCCTGTCTCTATTGTTATTTTTCCTGTGTTTGGCACAGAAAAAAAAATGAAAATTGTGAAAATGGCGAGCAAAAAACATGAACGCGTTTAAAGTTTTAAAATATATATAAATTGGTATGTAATATTATTTGGTCTTATACTGACCAAAGACACTTTTTCTCATTTATGTACTCTAATTTCAACAGTTTCTCCATGTAAAATACTAGCTTTCAGCTGCATCTGGATAGACTGGAAGCCGACCTCAACTTACCGCGTTGGGAACATGTTAGGCAGATGATGATAATGACTTTCAATAAAACGGTTAACAAAAAAACTGACCTAGTGCGAGTCGGACTCGCGCACGAGGGGTTCCGTACCATTATTTAAAAAACGAAAAAATAAAACTTTTTTTTTGGGAGCACCCCTTAAATTTTTTTTTTTTTTCTGTTTTTATTATTTGTTGTTATAGCATCAACAGAAATACATAATCTATAGAAATTTCAGCTGGCTAACTATCACGGTTCATGAGATACAGCCTGGTGACAGACGGACGGACGGACGGACGGACAGCGAAGTCTCAGTAATAGGGTCCCGTTTGTCCCTTTGGGTACGGACACTAAATAACCAATAAAATAAGCCAAAAAATAATATTCGCAGTAAAAAATCGTTGTCGTCGTTATAAATTATATTTCTCTTATCATACCTAAACAGAAGACCCATGAAACTCTGTCTACCCACTTCAAAGCCGGCTTAACAATCCTAAAATAACAACAGTCCTCAAGCAGTAATTTCAGTGGGATGTTACCGCTTGTAATTCAGAGCGACGCGCGTCTTGTTGGCGCCGTACACCGGTGCTCTACTTTATACACAGTATGATCAAGTATAGAGGTGCTTATTTAGAGTTCATGGTTTCTCCATATGTGGTGGGATGACAGAGCAATGAGACAGGTCCTAATTATAAGCTGTGTCGGAAATAAGACGGGAATTTGAGTAATCAGATTTTTTCCTCTACTCTACCTCGAAAGGAAAAAACGGAACCCTTATAGGATCACTTTTTTGTCCGTCCTTCCGTCTGTCCGTCTGGCTGTCTGTACCGTCTGTCTGTCTGTCCGTCTGTCTGTCTGTCCGTCTGTCTGTCTGTCAAGACCCTTTTTCTCAGGAACGCGTGGAGGTATTAAACTGCAATTTATATCAAATACTCAAGTCTACTGTTGCTTAGAGCTGTAAAAACATCAAACTTCTAAGCCCACGCAATCAAAAGATACAGCCGTATAAGCCGCAAATTCCGCAAATTTTCGACACTCGCATGCGAATCGAAACCTACAGGGTACTTCCCGTGAACTCAGAATCTTGAAATTTGGTACGAAGCAACGTCTTATGCACAGATAAAGGAAAAATTGCGAAAACCGTAAATTTAAGTTACATCATATAATAAAAATATTTATAATAATTTTTATACGGAACCTTCGGTGCACGAGTCCGACTCGCACTTGGCCGGTTTTTTTTCACCAATTGCCTTTTGAAGGCACGGTTGGCGCAGTGGTTGAGCGATTGACTGCTGCGCTACGAGTCGCGGGTCCGATCCCCGCACAGAACAAATATTTGTATGGCCTACAGATAGTTGTTCCGGGTCTGGCTGTTTGTGTATGTGAGTTTAGATGTTTATAAACGCATCCACGTTACCGGAGAAATTCCTAGGATGGGGAAAAATTACATAAATTTTATCGACTATCTGGTAGGGCTCTAGCTATCACAGGTGCTACTCATCTTCTGTCTAGCCATTTCCCAACTATATTAGGGTTGTCTTTCAGTCTAACCTGATGCAGCTGAATACCAGTATTTTACATGGAGCGACTGCCTCTTGGACCTCTACAACCCAGTTAGTACTGAGTTATACGATGTCCCTTAAGACTAATTAATTGTCAGAGTTTCAGGCTACTGACTGGGTACCTGTGTAACGACTGTCAAAGATAACCAATGATAGCCTGGACCCACAACGAGTGTCTGTAAATTATCTAGCCACGAGCTCTTGTACGTTGCTACTGTTATCGCAGAGTGATGTTGGGATTTCCATCAATAATTTCTCAGCAGCTGCCCTTAATGTGAACTCGTGCCCAATTGATGGCAATAGGCCCATCCCTGATCCTAGTAATAAGCTAAATGTGGGGGTACCTACCAAAAGAACACCTCTGCCTCCACCTTTCGGGACAATTATCATCATCCGCCGTCTAACCATTTCCTAAATTTATTAGGGTCGGGTTCCAGTCTTACCGGATGCAGCTGAGGAAGTATTTTACATGGAACGACTGGCTATCTGACCTCCACAACCTAGTTAGGTTTACCTTGATGATCGAGCCGTGCGGCTGTTATTACTTAGCCACGACCTCCAAGTTAAGACTAGTCGTCATAAGTCAGTAATTTCAGTCTGATTCATCATCATTTCAGCCCAAAAGACGTCTACTGCTGGAAATAGGCCTCCCCCAAGTATCGCCACATTGACATTTTGGGGAGTTTTGCCAAAATCGCCACGCTTGGCAGGCGGGTTGGCGATCGCAGTACGGTTGTTACAAAAGCACGGAGAACGCTGCTGCCCATTCTCTGGCAAATCCCTTAGTCGCCTCTTACGAATCCCACGGGAAGATATGGGATGGTGCTATTCTTTACGTCCGACACCATACAGAGCATACATATAAAAGTCTGATTACCAACAATGAAAGATGTCTGAAACAAAGTTCACTTTAAAACGTAAATCCTCAATATTAGCGAATACCTAATACTTTACAAACATCTTGGTCTGTTAGTTATCAACAATACCGGGTCAATCACTCCGAATAAAACAAAAACATGTTACTCCTACTAAGGACGCGAAGAATCTATGACAGGGCTGGTATTGCGAACTGATGGACGACTGTTTAGTGTAGAGAAACTTATTAATATTGTAACGTTTAGATTTGAAGGATTTGTAGTTTCTTATGGACTGAGGGAAACATAACGAGGTGAAATTAAACAACATTTTTATACTTACCTACGTTTTCATAAATCACTTTTTGCCATTGTATTTTCTTGCAAGTTTAATGCTTATATTAACTTCAGAGAGAGTAGCGATGGCCCAGTGGTGGCAGCCCCGACTTACAAGCAATAAGCCGTTGGTTCGAACCCAGGCAGGCACATTACTTTGTGTAATTTATTTCATCACCGCTGCCCTCAAAAACGGTGAAGGACAACAACGTGAGGAAACCGGCATGTCCTAGAACTAAAAATTCGAAGACATGTGACATCTACCAACCCGCACTGGGCCCGCGTGGTGGATAACAGCCCCTCCGTCTCATAGAGAGGAGACCTGTGTCCCAGCAGTGGGAACATTATAGGCTGATGATGATGATGGTGATGGTCATTTTTTATTTGTGTGTTGAAGTCCTGTGTGAAGAAGTCCTCCTGGATTTCCTCTGGCCTGGTTTGGGTGAAGGGTTCTGCCAGACTCTTACTGACCAAAACCACACGTTGTCTTCATCTACCTTTGGCGTGAGCTCTGGAACACATGCGCACTAAGACACTTTCTACGTACATAAAGGTGAAAATCTACCAATCTTAGCGATATAATCCTAATTCTCATTAGGAAAATATTGCTACGATTGGTAGTTTTTTTTTACTTTCAGAAAATAAATATTTTGTGATTCCACCAGCGCATCTTAAAGGATTTCCCAGTAAGACAAAACAACCTCAATTTTGAAATCTTAGAAAACACCAGCAATTTAAAATCCATATTACTTAATTACCGTAAACCACTTAATTAATCTATAAATACCTCCCACTTCCTCCCAACCCTGGGCCCAGCTATGTGGAGCAGATAGTCGGACGTGTCGCTACTCGCTGCGCCAGCGCAGCCGCGGTGGTCGGCACGTGGTCGCGCTCCCACGGTCCGCGGGGGTCCGCGGGGGCGCCGACCAATCACGGGACACCGCCATTTTTTTTCAGATACCCACAGATACTTTTAAGACCTCCACTGATTTTTTGGGAAAATAAACATGTTTGTTTTTGTGTGTGGTTTGTTCTATTGGTTTTGAGAGGTGTGATAGAGCGTTAAGCGTTGTCGCTTATACCCATTTTTATCAAGATCCTTTGACAGTTAACTCTGAAAGAACAGTTAACTCAAGACATTGGGCTAGATCCTCGCCCACCCCTGTTCATCCATGACCTAACTTTAAAACAGTGTAAACTATACAGATATTGTTAAAATCTTTGTCAGTCGTCATAATACCAGTAGTCAGACGCCCGAATTTCTGGTTCCCAGTCTTAACAAGGCCAAGATATGGTCGTGTTTGCTGAGTTGTGGAGGTATACAGGAATTTAACTAGGTTAGACTGGAAGCCGACCATACTCGTTACATTTGGGAAAAAAACTAGGCAGATGGTGATGAAAGTATTCAGATGCTCCATAACAATCAAATGATGTTCTACAGCATATCTAAACTATAATAATTATTGATATTATAAAAATTTCATTGTTTGTTTGTTACGATTTAACTCAAAAACTACTCGATCGATTTTTCAAATTCTTTCACTATTAGAAAGCACACCCCAACAAATTGGCGGCTAAGCTAACAACTAGAAGCTACAAAAAACGGCTAAAGTGGAAAGACATATTGACCATATAATCCATTACCATGGTCTACTGATGAGGAGATGACCTCACTGAAGGACACACTCAAACTGTCACATCCTACAACAAATCTGCTTGTAGCATCTCTACCGAGTTACATAGGCTGCATATACTATATCACAATTTTCGCAGACGAAATCGCGGGCGAAGTGCTAGTTATAAATTAACCACATAATAATTAGTAGAACGACATAACTAACGATTGTCAAACTCATAACAAACCACATTTTCATCGAAACCGCCACTAGAGTTCACTGAAACTCAACTTATACGTTTTCCTCGAGTATAGTTTCAATAAATCTCTACTAAAGCGACATTATCGCTACTCAAATCGAAAACTTTTATACGGTCGCTGAACTTTTCTTTGGTAAGCACTAAGTAGACATTTTACTTTATTCGTAAGGCCGAAACTCCAACTTTTGTTAGATAAAAGTTACGTAAGTGCTGACTACGTCATCATCATCTTTGCCTTTGTCTCATGTTGCTTGGGGACGGCGCAACTCGTTTTATTTTTTCATGTTAACCGTTAACTTTCGTTCGTGTTTCCTGTTAACTTTTCTCCTTGCTTTTCTAACTTTATACCTAAAATTAAACAGAATTGCTATTAACTTTGGAAGGAATATTTTAATATAAGATCACGAGATAAAGGAATTTGGTACAAAACTATCCAGCAGCATCCTTCGAACTCGCCGTGGATAGGTTGTTGAACCAGTTGTTGATCAGATGTGATACTGTTATTGCACTAAGGCTTCGTTCCGGACACATTCCATGTAATAAGTTATTATATACCTTAAGGCAAAATCAACGTCAGATAATCGTGATTTTTGTAATTTTTCCGTTGATGATGTTTATATGTCCCGCGCGTTATTTTCCCCGTTTTCGCAACATTTTTCATTACTGCTCCACTCTTATTAGTCGTAGCGTGATGATATACAGGGTGTAACGGAAAGGGTATATACATACTTAAGGGTGTGCTACAGACCATCAAACTGAACATGTTTCTCCACAAAGAAACATCGTCATCGCGAAAGAAATATCAGCTGCCCCATACATTTGGGTCGAATAGGTATTGAAATTTTGTATGGGTCAGCAGATAATTTTTTCGCTATGACGATGTTTCTTTGTGGAGAAACATGTTCAGTTTGATGGTCTGTAGCACACCCTTAAGTATGTATATACCCTTTCCGTTACACCCTGTATAGCCTATAACCTTCCTCGATAAATAAACTACTACGAAAAACGATGATGAAGATGGGCTATCTTACACTGAAAGATTTTTCAAATCGGACCAGTAGTTCCTGAGATAAACAAGCAAACAAAGAAACTCTTCAGCTTTATAATACTGGTATATATTGACTGAGTGTATCCGCAACGAAGAATTTAGATCTACATAGATTATATTGTAGGCTTAGGGAAATAGGTTACTGCAACAGTTTTCGGGCGCCACTTTGTGACGCAGCTAGAACACTTTACAGACTAACTATGCTAACTAAGATTTAGTTAAAGATTATATTTTTAATTACCTAAAATGTGTTAACCTAACCAGGGCGGCATAATCGCAGGTGCGACAAAGCCCTTCTTCTTGAATAAAAAACAAAACCGTTACCCTATCATTTAGCTACTCCTTTTTCTTTCACATTATGTCTCACGCGTTTAATAGTATTTCCTTTGGTCTTCGCCTACCTGTTCATCACATACGTTTCATCCCCACTCATCACTTGTAACAAGACAGACGGCAGTGCAATCTGGTTACCTTGTTACATGGTATATATGCTGGTGAAGAAGATCCTACGACAGGAGACGGCGGCCTACGACTACGGACTACGGGTATCTTTATCGTAATCCTTGGTCTTTATTAGTAAAACACGATACAATATACCAGCATTTTGTTTTTTTTTTAGGATGGGTAATCATCAAATGACTTCTTCCGCTCTGGGTGGAGCGGAAGGGAGTGTCAGACTTGACTGACTAAATCCCATCCATGTTCCTTCTTAGCCCTTTGTGTTCCAGGGCCACGGTATCTCTTTCGAACAACCCGCAGCCCTGGCAGGCATCGGCCCTCTCGGACCCCTTCCGATTTGCTAACATCTCCTTGAGGCGCGCGTGGAACACAAACGCGCCGTCGGCACGGCCTGTCGTCATTAGACGGACGGACGGTGAGCTAGCCCATTACTCACCGTCCACAGGCCCGCAATATAACAGCTTCAGATAAACACTACGCAATAGGTAGTTCGTCCGCGTGGCTGAATTTTGGGCTAAACATAATACCTATTTTCAGACTCCGTGGCTGTTACTGAGCAATTCCTGATAAAAAAAAACCAATAACACTGCCCGACCTGTCAATGGAACCCTTTTCCTTATGCTCAACCGCCGCGCCTGTGACTACTAGATCAAAGAGCCAGAAATAAAATAAAGGAAAGCACTCCCTGTCAATATTGTGAGTCAATATTAGTTAATTCTAAGGTCCTGCCAATTTTCTAAACAAGATTGATGATCAGATAATCCAGGCTAGAATTTACAACACACAAAGAACATTCAAGATTTCAAGACCGATATCCATTCAGTTCAATTATGTGGTATAGCAACGTTTCAAATAATGCAGGAAGCGTTTACATGCAAATAGTTCACTAATAGCTGTAGTAATAAATCCAATCATTCAACTCTGAACAAGGCAGACCAACCAGGTTGATGTAATACTCAGAATTTATACAGACTAAGACATAAGGAAGGGATCATCCAAGATATTCGAGTCCTAGAATATCCAATACAGGACTCTACTAGGAAACTTCTATATTCAATATCTCCGTTTATCCAAGCGAAGCCTTGTCATAATATTTTGCAATGCTAAGATCTTTAGACAGATGAATTATTCTTGAAATAATAATCCAGGAATAACAGTATTCAGCATTCAGTAATCCGCCAAACAAGAACATTGAAGCAATTGTGTAAGTAGCGCCATCTCGTATCGAGTAGTGGAACTAATGGTTTGTAAGTTAACACAGATTCTTAATATTTTAATTTATAGTTTGACTGTTTTAAAATACAACATAAATAATTTAATATATGTATTTGAGAATAGACTACATAATACCTTTGTCTTCCATGCCAAAAGTATTAACAACATCTTTTTGTACCTAAGCAGTTTCAGACAATCGGAAGTTAACAATAAATCGGAAGTACATATTAATTTGGCTTCATTTCATAGCCTATTAATTTATTTTATACTGTAAAAAACTTCGAAGAAAAACCAAAAAAATTACGTTTCAGAATCATTAAGTCCACTGCAGTTACCGAAACTGAATCATATCAACCACTTATATAACAAATGCAATCAGAAACATTTGTGCGATCACTTAAGCTATTTATAATGCAGGAGTCATCTTTGCAGCTAAAATAACCCAGGAATAGAAACATGCCTGCATTTGTCTGTAAAATAGCTCCGCGCAAAATGTCCAACATAACTTGACACATCGGATTGGCGCTGCCATCGCTAGTCTGTTTGACAGCTGTCAAAATCAGTGTAGATGTTTTAGTTCCTGATTTCGCCACGGGTCAAAATAAACTGGAGATAATGTAACTTTACAGCTATGGCGCCAAGTCTTTTTTTTGTACATACACAATTGTTTTTTGTTTGATTTGCTTAGTATAAATAGAAGCAAGAATCGCTTCATTTGTGCTAGAATAATTTAGAGGGGTTTAAAATGTTAATTGATCTAGATATACGAAAGAAGGGAAAAATAGGGTTTAAATGAGATTCTAAGCAAAGGCTAACAAGTAGGTGGTCTTTTAATTCATAATTATCTCGGTGTAGGTAAGTCTTACAATAAGAGGCGACCATCACACGAATGTTCAATAGTACCTACCTATGTTTTTATTCTCGTTGTCTGTATAACGTATTTCAGAAACAGAAAAACTTTTGAAAGTCTTTTAAAGATTTGTTCGAATTCTGGAGAAGAAACTATTTCAACTCTATCCTACGCAACTCCTACTGGCCTAGCATGATGTCTTAAAGTAGTATTGTTTTACTCTTATTCCAAGTGTGGGAAAGACATGGAGCTATACAAGATGTCTAGCGCCATCTCTTTTCCACACTGGAAAAGGAGTAAAACAATAATATTTTAAGACGTCATGGTAGGCCATCTGGTCCCTCTAGAGTAGACATACAGGGTGCAAGTGACATCGACGAAGAAACTATTATAACGTATTCAGCACATCATTCCATCAAAGAATTGTTTCAAAACTAATAAAAAAATAAGCTATTACATACATTTTGACGGTGTATTTATTGCAGTTTTGTAGGAAACTGCTGTTTATTTTTTATTTTTGAAGGGGTCTTAAATCCTTTTCTTTCAACTTCATGCCTCAATAAGAAGACCAACCACCATTTACTAATGACATAAAAATAGATTTATATATTCACCATCCAAATAAATGAAAACCACCTGAACGTCAAATGACGCAACAACGTGGAGCACACAAGTTGCATGCTCAAGCGCATCGGTATAGTATTGGCACCAACACGTAGCGAGGGACAGAAGGTTTATTGAGAAAATCTTCAGCTCTGAATGTTGTTTTTGGCAATCGATTGATGCTCATAGTAAAAAATATTTTGAGCAAGCAGCGCAAGATGGAAGGTGGGCCATTGTCTGTGGAGACACGCCGCATACACACTTGAGATCTGAGCCGTCCATGAACTACATCTGTAGAGACTGTCTTCGCTGCGGCCGATTTCGGTTTGGAATCTATTCAGAGATTTCCAAGTCGGCGACGGCAGTGGCGGCACGGCGTGGGCAGAACGGTCCCATGCTGGGAAAACATATTCGCCAGCGGAGAAGCATAGCGCCATTCCAGTAGTTCGCAGAACTTGAGGAGACGCCCCCGATTTGGTAGATGTAAGGCGGTGCGGCAAACTTATTTCTGGCATTGGGACACTGACTATAACTACCACTAAACTGAATCAGTACATTCATTTTTTTATTGATAGGAGGTTCCTCTCTCTGGCCCCTATTTTGGACCCTGTCCCTGATACCATTGGGCTACCTACAATTTTTATAAAGCTTAAATTTTATTTTTTTAATTAAAATATTTAACACTAGCTGTCCGGCGCAACTTCGTTTGCGTCACATTTTCCCCGTTTTCGAAACATTTTTCATTGCTGCTCCACTCCTATTGGTGGTAGCGTGATGATATATAGCTTATAGCCTTCCTCGATAAATGGGCTATCTAACACTGAAAGAGTTTTTCAAATCGGACCAGTAGTTTCGGAGCCTATTCAATGCAAACAAACAAACAAACATACAAACAAACAATCAAATCTTTCCTCTTTATAATATTAGTTTAGATTGTAATCAGACTAGAATGAAAAAAAACAAGATATTAAAAAAAAATAAGCAGAATTTTTACTCAACCCTAAAAAGTTGGTGGATGGAGAGGGCGAGGCAGGCCAAAGAAAAGATGGATGGATCGTGTGTGGAATGATACAAAAAAGAAAGGAGTAAATGGTGCCGTGACATCTGACAAGGGAGAATCGGACAAGGGCAGAAAGATGATGAGGATTTTACTAAAACCTTATTCAATTTACCCTATTACACAACGTTGTACTGACGAGGGCTCGCCATGCTTGTTGAAAGACCGATGACCAATGTGGCAAGCGGGGTGTTGCACCCCCATCTAGATGGACCTAACACTTATCGCATATCCACACCACACCATATCCTTTGTTTCTGCAGCGGCACTACAAAAAGAACTACATCAACATAGTACAAAAGCGCCATCTATGACACAAATGTCAAAATTAACGAGAATAACTAACATCTAATTTTAAATCGCGCTATTAAAGTTATCAGAGGCTTAAGACTATACAGAGAAAGCCGATAAAAACTGTGGGGCAGTAGCTCACCAGACACAACATCCGACTGGTCGCAGAATCATTCCTTTTCTATGGGGGATGAAGAACTTTACACCCTGTGCATACCCCTAAATTTCTACGCCTACGATGTCCTCCCATACTTAAGTACTAACGCTGTAATAGAAATATTGTAAAACCAAATGATTTTAAAAGAGTAACCATGGAGTTTCTTGCCGGTTCTTCTCCATAGGAAACGACCAACCCGAACCGAACACCTTTTTGTCGACGTTTTATAAGTGCCCGTGTAGACCTAAGTAAAATAAAAAAATAGTTTGATTTTTATCTCTATGGTGTTTCTACGTATTGTAAACAATTAACCTTCTTCTTCCATTATTAATGCATCACAGTTACCACGGTACCATTGAGAAGGCCGGTTGCATCACAAACGCAACTATTCGACATTATATAAACTATTATACCAAAGTAATATAAATGACTTTTAGATTGTCGTCCTGTAATCATGAAAAACTCGATGCAAATCTTTTTGTCTCTTGGGTAAACGATGCAATTTGCGAGATATTGTGGATATATACAAACGGTCATCACATGCGACCTAGCACGCAATGGCTAAGAATCAGATACTTATCGTCACGCCTGTTTAAGCTAAAGGGTTATGCAGAGGTGGCCTATATTCCACCCATATCAACCGAATCATAATCCTGATGGAAAAACTCAAAAACAGTTTGTCTAACCCGGGAATCGCGACCAGGATCTCAATCAAGTACAGAAGTAGCGCGCTAGACCAAAGAGGCTGATTATGAATAAGATATGCCTCTATTTTTATCACATCTCTCATACAAATGAGAATGAGATAAATTCCGTTACACATAACCTGGCCATATTAGGTTATCTGTGACCCTGACAGGGCTGCGGGACTGTTCGAAAGAGATACCGTGGCCCTGGAAAACAAAGGGCTAAAAAGGAACATGGATGGGTTTTTAGTTAGTACAAGTCTGACACTCCCTTCCGCTCCGCTCCCAGAGCAGTCATTTGATGATTTCCCACCCGAAAAGAAATAAAGTAAAAAAGGCATCTGTAACGGATTTTAAAGAAATTATAGCATATCTTAAACAAATGTAAGTAGTTCTGTGACCCATTTCTTGCACTGTAAACTTAGGATGAGGTCTGCTGTTTGACCTCCACTTCATCTATAGGAAAGGCTTTATTGAGAAACTTTTAGATATTTTTTGTATCAATTCTGCCATAGTCCATTCATGAAAAGTTTTCGCTTCACTTGATAGCTATCCAAAACTATTACCTACTGATTTATTCGCGATGGCTACTTATTAGCATAAAAATACATATTTTTATAACACAACAACCACAGACAAAGTCCAACGAAGAAAAAAAAGTCACACGCCACGCCACTAGAAAACATTAAGTGCATAACTTCAAAAAAAGAACACAAAACTCTATGAATCACCGCATATATTAGGCTCAGGGGTCGTGTACAAAAATTGCAGCCTCTCAACTAAATCATGTAGGCTGTATGCTCGTAGTTATGGCAGTTTTGCAACTCCACGGCATTTTATAAGGTTTCCACAATCATTTTTATTAATACACAAACTCGTATGTCTCAACTCTGTCTAGATGATTGTGCATTTTCATTGTATGTCAAGCACCTCTTAGCTAGCTAACAAGCTGGCTAGGCCTAGCATACTTATTACCGAAGTAAGGCTTAGCTGGCTTAGCCTCATAATCTTGTCTAATGTGGTAGCCATAGCCACTTTTCGGCTTTCCGTACTAATATCTCTTCTTCGTCGTTCCGTTAATGCTGATCGCGACCACATTATGATATTTCTCCAAGCCATGTGGTCTTCAGTGTGGAACACTCGGTACAGGCTGCATCCAATAGCATTCTTAATCCCGTCTAACCATCTTGCCTGTGCTCTTCCCTATGCTCGTTTACCTTCAGCCAGATCCAGTATCATTAGCCTTAGGGCACGCTCCAGGCAGATTATGGAAAGCCGTTTGGTGATGTTGAGCTCCTCCAGTAGCTCTGCCTGCCGAAACAGGAAGAAGAAAAGGTAATACTTAGGTATTACCTTTTTGTATCATTCATACCTTTTCGTCTCACAGGCTGTTTAAATTATGGGTAGACCATGATCTTAGTTAAGACATACGATATAATTCCAACTGCCTGTCAAATCAAAGAAATGAATTGAATTGTTGAATTGAATATTTTTTGGGGAAACAGAGCGAGAATCCTTTTTCGCTCTATTTCGCTAGCTTGTATCTAATTACCATGTCCATCATTAATAAATTCATCCCACTCCATCTTTCGGCGTCTATCAAATTTTCGCAGCTGGACACAGGTATATCTAAAAATGAACACCCCAGATTCTAAAATAATCTGACGTTTAAAAGAAAAGTTTATCTGACTGTACATATGTGCCGGTAATTTAAGGCCTTTAATAAAAGAAGTCACCGTATTAGTGCTTCAGCAGCTTCTATGTCTTCAGGACAGGCACGACAGCGTCGGTTGTGCCTTCTAATTTATCGTTAGAACACAACCAATCGCAGCCATCGGTCCAACGCTACTTAGATGGTTCCTTGTAACTTCACCACAAATCTAGACCGCGACTACCTACGTCGTATGCAAAGCACCATTTTACCTTTCAACCATCTACCATGATTGCCGTACCGTTAAAAACAGTGCAATCGCACACAAAATCTGCATTAGTATGCTAGAAACGGCGCAAGCGCACGACCGAGATTTACTGTTATGACGCCGTGCATCTCAGGCGCGGACGAGGAGACGCGTCTCAACGTCACCACTTACTTATCCTAACTTTAGGACTAGATAACTAAGGAGCTAGGGAGGTAGGTTCATCATCATCATCATTTCAGACCAAAAAACGTCAATTGCTGGACATAGGCCTCCCCCAAGTGTTGCCACATTGATATTTTGGGAGGTTTTGCCATAATCGCCACGCTTGGCAGGTGGGTTGGCGATCGCAGTACGATTGTTACAAAAGCACAGAGAACGCTGCTGCCCATTCTCTGGCAAGTCCCTTAGTCGCCTCTTACGACACCCACGGGAAGATATAGGATGGTGCTATTCTTTACGTCTGACACCATACAGAGCAGAGAGAGAGATACAGAGAGAGAGAGAGGGAGGTAGTTATCAGTCGACAAACAGCTTCACCATCATTCTCCGGCCCTTCTCCAAATGTATTGCGCAGCATACTAGCATAATAGCATTGCACGACTAACAGAGAAGTATGGAAGAAGAGCAGTCTTCTTCCATACTTTACTATTAGTCGTCATTTCCACAGTCACCCACTTTGTACCCATATCATCTTATACAGTCAATATTCGAATTTAATTTTCAAGTGGCCCGAAAGTCTGACAACCAGTCTTACCAAGGGGTATCGTATTACCCAGTACTAACTGGGTTGTGGAGGTCAGATATGCAATCGCTCCGTGTAAAATACTGATATTCAGCTGTATCCGGTTAGACTGGAAGCCGACCCCAACGTATTTGGGAAAAGGCAGGCAGATGATGAGGATGTTTCGAATTCCATTTTCAG
Organism: Cerastis rubricosa; assembly: GCA_949152445.1. Taxonomy (NCBI): domain Eukaryota; kingdom Metazoa; phylum Arthropoda; class Insecta; order Lepidoptera; family Noctuidae; genus Cerastis; species Cerastis rubricosa. The sequence continues at coordinate 13,338,721 of OX424547.1, forward strand.
AAATTCAGGCGAAACGCTACATGTGTTTTTAAACACATTAGAAATGTCTATAATGTTTCTGACTCGGGGCATCTTCTAGAGATAATGTTTTCAATATCAGCCAAATACCTAAATGTCCTTAGTTTTTAATTACCCCAATCACCACTGTAACTTTCAGAAAAATGGCCAAAATCAATGAGTTATTTTGTTTTGCATTACCATTCCTAGACGCAGATAGTTATTAGTTCACATACAAATTAGGCTGTACTGAGAGCTAAATGTAAAACGGCACAATTTACAAATAAGTGTCTAATAGAATTGGCGTGTGAGAATGAGACGTCACCTTTCGACACACCAATCCAAAACAGTGATAATGACAATATCATCAAAATAATTCAACAAAGCTGCTAAAAAAACAATCACCTATGTTCAACAGGCTGCTTGAAAATACTAGCTGTCCGGCGCAACTTCGTTTGCCTCACATTTTGCCCGTTTTCGCAACATTTTTCATTGCTGCTCCACTCCTATTGGTCGTAGCGTGATGATTTATAGCCTATAGCCTTGCTCGATAAATGGGCTATACACATAAATAATTTTTAAATCGGACCAGTAGTTTCGGAGCCTATTCAATGCATACAAACAAACAATCAAATCTTTTCTCTTTATAATATTAGTTTAGACAACTATTTCATTTCAATACCTACTTGTAACACTTTTCCCATGCAACTAATGCTACATTAGACGAAAACATTGTCTGCCTCCAGCACAATAGTGAAGAAAATTAGCCATAATAAGGTCTTATACACGCAAATTCACCAATTTACATACGAAAGACATAATATACGAGTATGTTTTCAACCTTTGTTAGAAGACAACAAGGTAATTTGCTGTCGCCAAAATTTTCACTGCAGTAATAGAGTGGCGGGTGAATTGAGCAAGTCATTAATAAAACAGACTCAATTGGACCATTTGTGATAGACAGCCAGACAGACTGCGGACCCGCCCATGAGTTGTGGGGGACCAAGACGACGGGGAAAATTTCAGGACACGAACTACGAGTATTTGTCCGAAAAACATTAGGGAAGAAAATCAAATTGTGCTCTGAAAAATTATAATTCTAATAAATGAAAGCTGATTTTGTCACTTAACCTGCTTGTTTTGATTTGGATTATTCTGATTTTATTGACTTATAGAAAGTGAAAACCAGTCTTACCAAAGGGTATCGTGTTACCCAGTACTAACGTTTTGAAGGTCAGATAGGCAGTCCCTCCAAGTAAAATACTGTTATTCAGCTGCATCCGGTTAGACGGAAGCCGAGGTTGGGGACATAGTAGGGAAAAGGTTAGACAGATGATGATTGGCTTGTCGAAACGTCATTAGGAGTGATAGGTACTAATTCAACGTTTAATGTACTTGAGCAATCTGCTGAAAAATTCTTCACTACCTCTCTAACTAAAGATACATCTAATAAGAACGTAGATTTATCTCACAAGTTCTCCATGCTCATTGCTCTAAAGTGGCGTACAAGATCGTGTTACAATCATCATTCATCATAATTTCAACCGAAAGACGTCCACTGCTGGACATAGGCCTCCCCCAAGTGTCGCCACATTGATCGGTCCCGTGGACTCTCCGTCATCGGTACAACTAGTGGGAGGCCTTCCAACGCATCATCTTCTGGTTCGCGGTCGCCATTCCAGAACTTTTCGGCCCCATCGGCCATCCGTTCTGCGAGCAATGTGCCCTGACCACTGCCACTTAAGTTTGGCAATTCTTCGGGCTACGTCGGCAACCTAGGTTCTCTTGCAGACGTCCTCATTCCTGATTCGATCACGCAAGGAAACTCCGAGCATAGCCCTCTCCATTGCCCTTTGGGTGACTTTAAGCCTCCTGATGAGGCCCATTATGAGCGACCACGTTTCGGTCCCGTATGTAATCACTGGCAACACACACTGGTCGTAGACTTTCCTCTTGAGACACTGCGGTAAGTTGGACGAGACGTGTTACAATGGACTATAGATTTGGACACGGAACTGTCCGAATCTAGTGTGGCCACCTACTGGGAACCACCGAAGCCTAGTTCACACGGTGACTCATTAATAAGAATACGTCACATAGTACTATTGTACACTGTGTAATGGTTGGGAAGTAAATAGCCACAGCCCTATTGTAGTCTACATTATACGTAAGTAGTTAGGAGGAGCTCGTGGCTATGTAACAAGAGCCGCACGGGTCGATCTTTAAGGTAAAGCCGTGCTTGCTGAGGTTGGTCCGTGGATGGGTGACCATAATTACATACCAAGTTTCCTCCGTGCCTCGGAAAATATGTTAAGCCGTTGGTCCCGGCTGTCATTTGTAGATCTTTGACAGTCGTTACGAGTGGTCAGAAGCCAAAAGTCTGACATCCAGTCTTACCAAGGGGTATCTTATTACCCCGTTACTGGGTTGTGGAGGTCAGATAGGCAGTCGCTTCATGTAAAATACTGGTACTCAGCTGTATCCGGTTAGACTGGAAGCCGACCCCAAGATAGTTTGGGAAAAGTCTAGGCAGATGATGATGATGGTGACTATATGTAAGTAGGCTGTTCTTCATGAGACCAGTATCACTACACAATTGCCTTTCATTAATCCGTTTTGTGTTGGGCCACAAAAGGGATGAATGAAAAGCAAATGCATTTGCATATGATGCGGAGGAATTAGGAAAAAGTAGCGAGAAACATTTTGAGTATGGATGTTGATGGCTATAGGAGTAGAGGAAGACCAAAGAAACGATGGATGGACTGTGTAAAGGATGATAAGGCTAGAAAGGTTGGGACTGCTGAGATGACGAAATAGAGAAGTATGGAAGATGTTGCACCGACCCCAAATAAATTGGGATAAGGGCAGGAGAATGATGATATTCCCATTGATGGGTGAGAGTGTGAGAAAGAGTTGATCGAAATCCACCAAGCTGGCCCCGTGCAGGTTGGAGAATGTCATCTGTCTTTGAATTTTCAATTCAAGGACACCCTGGTTTCCAAAGCACTGAGAGCAGTGGTAGTGGCCGCTTTGAAATAGTAGACCGCTACCGTTTTAACTTATACTGATACTGTTAGCCTGCTTCATCCCACTGCTGGGCAATGGCCTCTCCCCATGACTTCCAATTGTCTCGGTCCAGGGCCAATGTGGACCACTGGTCGCTGGTCTTGTCTAGCTCGTCCCGCCATCTTCTACGAGGTCTACCACGACGCCTTCTGGCTGTGTCAGGGCTCCAGAAAGTGGTTATTTTGGCCCACAGATCATTGGGCATGCGGCAGACATAGCCAGTCCAGTCGTTTTAACTTACTGACAAATAATTAAAATGCCTAGCTACACACATGAACAAAGTGAACGTGATACATCTGAAGGCTGAGAAAGTATTGCAATGAAGAAAATGTTGACGTATTTGCAATTTTGGCAGTTTTCTTAAAATGTTGTGAAACGAATTTTGAATTCTTAATTCAAAGTGCATAGAATTTCGTCATAGTTCACTAATTTTCAGACATTCAAGTATTTATTTCACAGACAAACTTGAATGGCGTAATGAAAAACAACCATTTTTTTTTAATTCAACATTTATTTAAAGTTCAGTTAGTTCCAAACTGAACGCACAAACTTTCGTATCGAGGAACAAATATACCGGACAGCGACTCGTTATTTGTAAACTCGTTCATCTCCGACGGCTCATAATCACCAATTTCCTTCATTAACACATTCTTTAGAAGTTTCAACGGAAGATAGCTACTTGATAGTTTAATTTTTAGTTTAAAAACAACAAGGAAATCGCATATCATCATGCAAATTAATCTTATTTAAATAAATTACATTTAACATCAAAATTGATGAGTCGAGCAACAATACATAAAAGCTTTTCGCACGGTGTGCAACTTAGCGAAAAAAGTGGACAAAAGTAAATACACGTGATTGTACGAATTGTGCCAGTGTTGACGAATTAAGCCATTTGTGGGTAATGTGGGCATTGTGCCTTTATTTATTTGTCAGTGACCAGTGATCTGATAAATAAGTCTGGTTACCAGTTTTGTATGGCCTCAATTTATAATATAATTCGCTTTTTAATGGGACGTGCATGAGAACCGCTGGTTAATGTCAAACTTTTTGCTATTATTGGATAAATGAGAAGATATTTTAAAATGAAAGTGAAGGTACATTAAGAAGTTTTTAGATTTACCATTAAATTAACGACATCTTTAAGATTAGTACTTGACTATTGACAATAAAGTCAGAGGTTTAACAATAAATGATGTTTGTAGCGTTAAAACCTTGTATTAAGGCTTAATAAAACGAAATCCGTTATTAGTAAGTTAATAAAATGTAACTACAGCATATTTTCAGCAAAATAAAACTTCATTTTTAAATATTTTCTTTATTGTGAGCATAAGCGATTGTAATGGCTTCATTTTTATGTGTATTAAATGCGTTACAAATGTTTCTAACAGGCAAAGACCATTATTACCAACTTGTGGAAATAGGTACTAATTGGAATCAAAATAAATAAACTATGAAGGTTAGGCTTTAAAATATGCGTAACTAAGGGTTGTAGATTACCGGTTTTAAAAACCCACAGGATAAAAACGGTATCAGTTTTTATTTCAGGATTATTTGTTTGAGTCGTATTGTGTCATAAGTGTATATAAATTTGGTAGGTACTACATCTTTTTATTAGGTGTTAGTGACCCAATGGTAACAGCCTCAACTAACAAGCTGCAGGTCCTAAGATTGAATCTAGGCAGGCACTTTCAATTCTGTAATTTATTTAATCCAAATATTGCTCATTAATATATATATATATATATATATATATATATATATATATATATATATATATATATATATATATATATATATAAAAAAAAAAAAATATATAAAAAAAAAATATATATATATATATATATATATATATATATATATATATATATATATATATATATATATATATATTTTTTTTTAAAAACGTTGTCCCACCCTAGTAATTTCTCCTACATACACAAACAGCCAGACCCAGAATAACTATCTCTAGGCCATACAAATATTTGTTCCGTGCGGGGATCGAACCCGCGACACGCAGCGCAGCAGTCGATCGCTCAACAACTGTGCCAACCGTGCCGTCAAATTTGTGTATATATTTGTACTTTATTTCTCGAAAACGACTCTAAAATTTTATTACATTTTAAAACAAAGTAAAGCAAACAATTATATAGAAACTATTTGCTCAAACATTCTCTCGAACCAATTACAATCAGAAACGTGGACGAGCTTATTGTGTCTGTTTATTTACAACAAGTAACTGCACAGTGGGCGGGACAGCCATATCGTTCGCGTAATCGACCGTGAAACTACTTTCTCACGCAGTCCTACCTACTCTGTACTTTGTCCACATAAATAGACCTGGTGGAACACTGTGCAACATGAATCTGCATGTTTTTTCTTTAAAATGCAATATTATTTTGTTTTTGTAGGTGTCTAGTAGGTATAGTAGACAGACAAAGTGTGATTAAATTATTTGAAAATAAAAAGTATATGATTTTTTTTAAAAAGAGAAACAAGACGAAAGAAGGACCTTTTGAATTTTGAACTGTAAGAGGCGCGAATGTGCTTTTTTTGGTTTTAAGAGTTATTTATCGTCGATTATTATTCTAAATATGTATATCGTAAAAAAACAGAATGGTTAAAACCTAGATATTAGGAGGTAAATGTGCTGAGAAACAACGTTTTCGAATTGTCTTTAAAAAAAGGTTAATTGGTAAATTTCGGTTTCTATAGATAATTTATAATCGGTCTAAATTAGCTGTAACATTATTTATGATTTTTTTTTAGTAACTTTTAAGACCTAAGTATCCTGCTTATGCGTATGAAGTTTCATTAAAATCGGTTCAGGCATTTCGGAAAATAAGGACTTGAAGTTTGTATGAAATGTCGTAAGGCGTAAACGCCTTAACATAACATCACCATTGTATTTTCTGTAAGGGTAAGCAAAAGTGTACCACTTTTCGCCAGTAATCTTTTGTCCTTATAGGAGGCGGGCCACAATTGGCCAAAAAAAAACAGATTTCGAACTGCAAAAAAATACACGAAATGCACGTCAAAAATATATAAAAAATGTCACTATTTAAAATAACACGAAGTGCCTTTCTCTTTTGTAATTCCGTGTTCGCCTCACTTTTAATTTATTTATAACTGTAGTAGATCTCAAATTATTTAATTTATTTTAGTTTCATTTAATTTAATTTTTAAATTTGATTGTGGACATTTTATTTGACATTAGAAATGCTTGTATTAATTTTATTTTTAATAAATTTGTTATTTTGATGCTTTAGTCGTAATGTGACGTGTTTCTGTCTATGATTATTTAATTACTAACATAATTTTAAGTTTACCAACTAACCAAATTATGGATAATTGAGTCTGAATTAAATGAATTGAATTGAATTGAAAAAACCTTTTTTGGAAAAACCAACAAAGCTTTTATCAACCACGAAACGATGTTGCACTTTGGCCATAAGACAAACTAGGCACTCACACCACTCGATAAAAAAAAAGATTTACCTAAATCTTAGCCCGTTTCTTAAGTTACCTATCCCTTTCAATTACTTCCATCTGTATTCTACACTGTCCACAAATTCCACCCTGCAACTACAGCTTCACCGCAACTTTCAATGTCACCCCACACCTAAAACTCTGCCTACCCCACTACACAAACATAACGACACACACAAAACGTAAACAAACTGGTTTCCCTGCAACTGGTTGCGATCAACTATTACCTAACACTACTTTACTGCACTAATAACTTTGTGTACACTTGCAGTGGCGAAACAAGTGTACTTACCCTACAATAATATAGCGTGAAGGTACGGAAGAGAGGTGTCCAAGGCTGAATTTCAATGTACTATGTAGCGAGCTTGTGATAGTTTCTCAAACCAAGCTGACCGCTCGATCCCTTGGACGCAATTTAGTAGGATACACAAGATTGTGGGAGATTGTGGAATTGTGTTACCAAGGGGTATCGTATTGGGCTGCGGGTTGTTCGAAAGAGATACCGTGGCCCTGGAACACAAAGCGCTAAGAAGGAACATGGATGGGTTTTAGTCAGTCAAGTCTGACACTCCCTTCCGCTTCGCCCAGAGCGGGAGAAGTAATCTAACGATTACTCATCCTAAAAAAAAGGGTTATCGTATTACCCAGTTACTGGGTTGTGGAAGTCAGATAGGCAGTCGCTTCATGTAAAATACTGGTACTCAGCTGCATCCGGTTAGACTGGAAGCTGACCCCCAGATAGATTGGAACAGGCTAGGCAGATGTTGACCCAAGATAGTGGGAGGTTGTGGCAAAATAATAACAGCTGCTAGGGTAGATCGTCGATTTTAATGAAACTTAATACGCATAAGCAGGTAACGTAGGTCTAAAAAGTGACTAAAAACATTTTCAAAACATATTTTGAAACAAAAGACAATTGGTGATTTCTGTTTCTATTGATAATTTATTTTCGGTTTAATTTAGCTGTAGGTAACAATATTTATCGAAAAACTTTTAGCAACTTTTTAGACCTATGTATCCTGTTAAGTTTCATAAAAATCGGTTCAGTCATTTCGGGAAATAAGGACTTAAAGTTTGTATGAAATGATATGAGGAGGCCTGTGTCCCAGCAGTGGGATAGGCTAATGATGATAAAATGGGTTTTGGAGTGGAGGTCAGATAGTCAGTCGCTCCATGAAAATACTGGTAATCACAGCCGATCCCAGCATAGTTGGGAAAAGGTTAGGCAGATTATGATTACCCAAGATATTGGGAAGAGTTTTCTTTTCAGGGTTCCGTACCTCAAAACAGGGACAAATCTCAAAACTATAATTAGTCATTAAATTATAAAAAATATACATAGTCTTTTTGCCTACTTTGTACGGAACTCTCGGTGGGCGAGTCCAACTCGCACTTAGCCGTTTTGTTACCAGAGAGGACGGACGTTGGGCATATGAAATTGAACGCAATCAGCATGGCACAACTAAACCTCGCATAAAAGCCGTCAGTAGAGCATTTCATAAAAAATGAGGACACTGCCAACTCTTGAAACTCAGCTCCACGGTTAAGATGCAATGATGATCGTACAGTTTGATCGGCTAAATTCGACCTTATTGCGACCAACAACAGAGTGTTATGCATAAATGCAACGACGCGCAGTTCAGTTTATGCAGAAGAATAGAGTAAATATTGATACAAAGACAGATTAATGCTTTCCACATCGTTATGTGTTACGCATCATCTGCCTAGCCTTTTCCCAAACTATCTTGGGGTCGGCCTCCAGTCTAACCGGATGCAGCTGAGTACCAGCATTTTACATGAAGCGACTGCCTATCTGACCTCCACAACCCAGTAACTGGGTAATACGATATCCCTTGGTAAGACTGGATGTTAGACTTTTAGCTTCTGACTACTCGTAACGACTATCAAAGATCTACAAATGACAGCCGGGACTAACGGCTTAACGTGCTTTCCGAGCCACGGAGGAAACTTCATTTGTAATTATGGTCACCCATCCACAGACCAACCTCGGCAAGCACGGCTTAACCTTAAAGATCGACCTGGGCGGCTTTTATTATTAAGCCACGAGCTCCTCAATCGTAATGTGTTACGCATTGAATCAATATGTATAGCTACTCTATAATACTAAGGTGCACATCATGAAACTTCTGTGGAAAACGGTTCTTACGTTTTTCCAAAACCGAAATAAAAAAAAATGCGATTTTTTTTTTTTTTTTATTTATTATAAGGACTTTTACACATTGTGCATACCAGTCCCATTATATCCTAACCACATCTGACTGCCAATAGCTTATACTAGAAATATAAATATAACAATTTACTTCGATGCTATTAATTCAAACAGACACTTTGCTACCTTAGAATTGGGTTGACTAAGAATCACATTGAATGTGCCAACATCCAGTCTGTTTAATTCAAAGGCATTTGCTAGACATGTTCTCCCAGACTCAAATCGGACACATTCCAGCAATAAATGATATACATCCTCACAGACGCCACAATCTTCACAGTTTGGTGAGTCAGTCTTCCTCATCATGAAATTAAATTTATTGCATGGTATGTGTCCAGATCTGAGTCTGTGAGCTGTAACAATCAGTTTCCTATTTAATTTAGTGTTTGCGCACCAGGGGGTATGAAAGGGCTGACACTGGATGGTTTTGTACCAAATTCCTTTTTCTAATGAGCGCTTATTAAAATACTCCTTCCAACTCTCAAAACATATTTGCTTGTATTTAGGCAAAAATTCTGAATAATCTGGTACAATATTCATTTGTTTACCAGAGGTAGCTGCATATTTAGCCAATGTGTCAGCCTCTTCATTACCCCTTAAGCCAGTATGGGAAGGGACCCATTGCAATTTCAGAAGTACACCGCGTTCTGTAAGTTCATCTATCTTACATAGGATAACATAAGCTATCGATGCACCTCTGCAACCAGAGGCGCATCGAGCTATGTGTTGTAGTGAGCTTTTGCTGTCTGTCAAAATAACCACCTTCCTGTGTACACCAACATTACTAACATAAGTCAGCGCTTCCGATATCGCAACAAGCTCCAAGGTCATAATACAAACTTTTTTATCAATTTTAAAACAGTTATCATGATGAGACATTGGTGTATTCGGTACATAAAACGCTGCTCCTTGACCATTCACATTCTTAGAACCATCTGTAAATATAGGAAACCAGTCCCTATATTTTAAATGTAACTCATCACTAATTGATTGATTTAATGAACTAATTTCATAGGACTTTTTTGATTTTGCAACACAATCTAAGTTTGATACAACTAATTCAGTCACATTAAAATTAGTAACCCACATTCTTAACATAAACATTTTTAGAGGATAACTAGAAGCCACATGTTCTTCTTTAACTTCATCGTACACAGAGACAGGCAACGGAATCGTTTTGTTTCTCCAATAATTATTGTTACAAAAAGTTTGCAGATCTGATAACAAACCAGTTATTAAACTGTTTAGTAGGGATTTAGACTTAAGACAAAATTTATATGCTAAATACTTTCTCCTTAACTGCAGTGGAGGTACACAGAGTTCACTTTCCATAACATGAATCGGCGTGGATTTGATAAATCCTCCTATAATCCTTAAAGCCTGATTTTGAACCTTAGTAAGCTTGTACAAATGGCATTTAGCGCTGCAGTCATATAAATAACAACTGTAGTCCAAACGACTTCTGATTAGCGCGATATAAATGTGCCGCAAATGCTTTGGGTGCAAACCCCAAGAAGATCCCGCTAAAACTTTAAGTAGGTTAAGATGTTTATTGGCCTTTTCTAACATAACATTAATGTGTTTAGACCAACGCAAGCATCTGTCCAGCCAAACGCCCAGATACTTGTAGCTATCTACCAAATCCAGCCTACAATTATACAATTTTAGATCAATATTTAACTTTTTAAAACCCCTAGAAAAAATACAAACCTTTGATTTAGTTGCTGATACTTCCAAACCCACCTCCCTCATAACATCACAAAAATTATATAAAGCTGTTTGAATGTCACGTTTACATTGTATAAGATTATTAGAAGTAATAAACAATACGAAATCATCCGCGTACTGACACATGTTGATGTTATTAAGTCCTTGAAAACATCGAATAGTGATAATGTTAAAGAGGAGTGGGGATATCGGATCACCCTGAGCCAAACCTTTATCTGTATGTCTTACAAAGTAGTTGTTGGGGTTACTTTCATCTTTAATGTATAAATGTCTTTCGCTCAAAAAGTTCCATAGATACCTACATATGCTAAAAATGCGAATTATAGGAGCTAACTCATAAACTCCTCAAGTACTCAAGCAACGTTAATACAATTTATACTACACCTGCTCGGAAAGTACCTTGATACTTTATCGAATTTACGGTAGAAAGTACGTCATTGCATATCGAACAAATATGCGGCGAGAAAACGCATCTGAGCGGGAGAGAAAAGTGTATGAAAATCCATTTCTTACGTGGTTTTTCTTTTTTAATTTTGGGTAAGACTATGCGCTGGTAACCTAAATATCAAAAGCCAAAAAGTTTTTACAGTGAGTTTTTATCTCCAAGTTCGCAAAATGACACTGGCCACTAGCTGTGTGTTGGATGGTGTCAAACAATTTGAAAAAAGAACATGTGAAAATTGCAGACGCCATTGGCGCCATTTTCAATTTGTGTGTTGTTTGAGGATTCAGTTTTCGTAGAAAAGTAAAATAAAACTATCAAAATGATAATGATATATGATGATGATGATTTTTTAACTCCGCCGCAGTTGAAGGAAACAGCAAAAATACTGATTGAATACTGATTTTACCACAGAAATCAATTAAAAAATATAATAAAACTTATGACGATTTTTTGCAATGGAAAAGTGAAAAAAATGCGGTGTCTTTTTCTGAAACTGTTTTGCTAGCTTATTTCAATGAAAACGCGCAAAAATACAAACCAAGTACGTTATGGTCTATGTACTCAATGTTGAAAAGTACTATATTGACAAGAAATGACATAAATATTCAAGAATACAAAAAACTTACAGCATTTCTGAAAAGAAAGTCGGAGGGATTCCGTAGTAAGAAATCAAAAGTGCTTACTACAAAGGATGTTTATTCCTTTTTGCAGAATGCTCCAGATGACAAATATTTGTTGATGGAGGTAAGTTTATGAACAAAATGCACTGGTTTATGATTTATTACGTACCTATTTATGAGTAGAAATCTACTAGGTTTTCATGTTTGATATTTTTGTTTACAGGTTATTTTGATTGTAGGAGGAAATGGGGCCTGTCGTTCGCAAGAACTTGTGGATATGACAACAGACGATATCGAAATCCTCGAAAATGGAATAATCGAATATCGAATAATCAATATTCCTAACACAAAAACCAAAATTCAGCGATCATTTGTTATATCGGGCTTATTTTATGAGATAGTGAAGAAATATAACGAAATTCGCCCCAGTGACCCCAAAACCAATCGGTTTTTACTACAATATTAAAACAAAAAATGTACGAAACAAGTAATTGGGAAAAACAAAATAAGTACTGTGCCAAGAGAAATAGCTTCCTACCTTAATTTACTCAATCCACTAGAATACACTGGCCACTGCTTTCGCAGAACTTCAGCGACTATTCTTGCCGATACTGGTGCTGATTTAACCACAATAAAACGTCACGGTGGTTGGAAATCGTCCGCTGTTGCAGAAAAAACAAAACACGAATAAATAACCAAATATCGGGATCGATTAATGTGCATCAAGACTCATCTCCTCAACCATCAACGAGCGCGGCGATGCCAGATGCCCCTCAGCAGCCAGTTGCCCCTTTGGCACCACAGCCTTCTACGAGCGCAGTGCCAACAGCACAGCCAGTTATTCCTCCTACATTGTCGCAAACATCTCAAACAAACATTAATGGAAAAAGTGTTACATTAAGCTTCACTAACTGCAACAATTTCAATATAAATTTCAATTAGTAAAGATTTAGTTTTTTATTTTCCTCGTAGGTGTAGTATAAAGCACTATGTATCACTCGAGAGAAAGTGCGATTCCCGATCTCGGGTGTTTTAAAGCCCTCGCCTACGGCTCGGGCTTCAAACGACACCCTCGACGGTAATCGGTCACTTTCTCCTCTTGGTGAACAATGTACTATTATACGGGACCATAGCGCGGGCTTCATCTACCAAAGAATCTCTGGTCCAGTGATCGCGGAGTAATCGATGTAGGTACATACATGAAAAACAAAATATGTCTGTGGAATACATAACCTCCTCCTTTTTTAGAAGTCGGTAAAAAATATGGTCAGGCTGCCTTACAAAGTAAGAAATCGATTGTGATCAACATGCTTTAACATGCATTTTAATGACCCAATTGAGCTTTGATCATAAGATAATAATAGTACCTACATTATGATCGAATCCATAATTATTAGCTTATTATTTGTTCAGTCTGACGTACATAATAATTTTGATTGAAATAAGAAGTACATAACGCTGCAAAAAAGGTAATACTAACTGTTCACGAAAAGTCTAACTTAAGTTTACCGGTGTTAAGATTTTATCTCATGACTTTTTACAACTTTCTCGAAATGACGTAGGTAAATGAAAACCCTTTTACAAATGGAAATAAACCATCGAAGCATCTTATTACCTAATTATACACTTTTGGTTACACCCAAGTAATTAGTAATGCATTTGGATTGCATTTCAAATGACGTCGAACGTTTTTTCCATAGACAATCCGACTTAAATTGCATTGTAATCTTCCAGTCACATTAGAGCTAGACGTATGTACCTCTTTGCGTTACTTAACTTCTCTTATGCCTTAGTCCATAGATGATTAACTAAAGGTTGATCGCAAACAGTTAAAATCAGAGTTAACTTGGTCTCTGCGATTTTTATGCGTAATTAAAAGTCGCAGATTTATTGATCTTAAAGTTAATGATGCTCTCGAACTTGACCTCTGTGGTAAGTTGTTAAAATATCGATGTATAAAAGACACGTTATTATGGACTATTAAGTTATGTTGTGAGTTCATAGATTTTATTAAGTATCCCAGATTTAATGATCTATGTTTATGTGCAGTACTGAAACGGTAATCGATAACCAGCACATTACTAGAAGTCCACAATAAAACGATTTGCATAATAATGTCGCAACACAATTACGACACGTAACTCTGTGCGTGTAGAGTAACAAACAAACGCGCGATCGTCGTCGCTGCGGCCTTCTTCGACTCAGTCGTCCCAATGAAATCGCACCTTAAATCCTTGAAGTGTTGTTTAATCACTACGAAATTAAAGATCACTTAGACAAGCGGCCAGCGCGAACATTCGTGTTACAGCCCTCGTATGCAACAGAAGTGCGTTTTGCGAAAAGTGAGGAAGTTATAGAATTAAGAAAATGTCGAAGTATGGACATTATGTGTTGGTGGTGTTGAGTGTTTGTGTCTATGGCAGTTTGCAGTTGATTCCTTTGCGTAAGTTCTGTTTTAAAAATGTTATTAAATTACAGAGATCGAATTTCTGAACGTAGCCTAGCGTAACTGTCATTGTTTGAATTTTGTTTTGAAAACTACCGTCTGATTCGGATGATTGTTGACTACACTTGCTACTATAGCTGTTATTACCCAGTTTATTGAAAAGTTTGTAATCTTCTTACAACAACTAATAAATACTGAGGTCTCATAAAAAATACTGGGTCCTAGAAATGCTAGTGGAAATTAATATTGAGAAATTTTACTGACCTCTTTGACATAGTAGTGGGTTCGGATTCCATCGGGAGTAATCGGGGCAAAACTTCACGTGAATGTTTAAAAGATGTGGTATATTAATATTTCCTCATAAATTGGTGTGAAGAAGCACCACGCCGAGAGATGTGGAAGGAATGTGGGGAAGCCTTTGCCCAGGAGAGGGCCACTGTTAAGTCAAACAAACAAAAAACATTTTCAAAAAGTCTTAACACTGTCTAATTCCATTCACAGCCGACTACATCCATCCATGCTCAGAACTCAGCGATGAATGCTTCACAAAAGCCACATTGGATGCAATCCCGGGAATAGTGAAGGGAATCCCGGAAGCCGGGATACCTTCCCTAGACCCGTTGTACTTGGACAAAAACATCAGTATGACGCTACCCGGGAACCTTAAGATGACCTTCCATAATGCTAAATTAATGGGATTAAGTACCTGTATCCCGGATAAGGTGTCGTAAGTAGTTCCATCATTTTATTTCTCCACATCATTTCATTTTGCTTCTTAGTTCAGGGTGCGGAAGGTGGAAAATCAGATGATGTGGTTACGGCGACATCAAAAACCTAACAATAGCCATCCGGCAGGAGCCCACTAGACACAACAACCGACTGGTCCCCATTTCCAATGGAAGATGATGAACTTGCTGTAAGTCGTAGGTTCGAACCCAGGCAGGTGCATTACTTTGTGTAATTTATTTCATCACCGTTGCTCTCAGAACGGTGAAGGAAAATATAGTGAGGATGATCTAGAACTAAAAAATCGATGACATGTGACATCTACCAACCCGCACTGGGCCCACGTGGTGGATTAAAGCCCACTCAGACCCAGGCCCCCTCTCATTGAGAGGAGGCCTGGGTCCCAGCAGTGGGAACATTATAGGATGATGATGAACTTTACACATTGATTTTCATAAGACCTCTAATTTGTGAAATTTGGAAGAGGCCGTCGCCCAGATATGGACAGCATTGGGCTAGATCGATTGATTCATCTTCACGACGAATAGAAAATATATAATCGCTCATAAAATTTGAATTGAATGAAGATATTTCAAAAGGATTTCTATAATGGATCAATAATACAATCGTATCCGTTTGTAATGTTCTACATATTCTATAAATAACTAGCTGCCCGGACAGACTTCGTTCTGTCAAAAGTTAAAGCAATGCACTTTTCCTACCTACCTACCCTACCCTACCCAACCCTACCTACCCTACCCTACCCAACCCTACCTACCCTACCCTACCCAACCCTACCTACCTACTACCTACCTACCCTACCCTACCCTACCCTACCCAACCCAACCCTACCCTACCCAACCCTACCCTACCTACCCTACCCTACCTACCTACTACCTACTACCTACCTACCTACCCTACCGTACCATACCCGTACCGTATCCTATGTCCTTCTCCTGGCTCTAAACTACCTCCCTGCCAATTTTCAGCTAAATCGGTTCAGCCGTTCTTGAGTTATAAGCGAAGTAACTAACACGACTTTCTTTTATATATATATAGATGATCCATACTATCTACTGGTCTAAACAAGACAATGCTATTCCACACCATGATCTCGTCATGAAAAATTGTCATCATCATCTGTCTGGCCTTTTCTTCCTAACCATCATCTGCCTAGGCTTCAAGTCGTGTAACTGGATGTAGCTGAATACCAGTATGTTTCATGGAGCGACTGCCTATCTGACCTCCAAAACCCTGTTAGTACTGGGAAATAAGATACCCCTTGGTAAGACTGTCATGACAAAGTGTCTACAATCAAATCCATTACATTTTCTAAATTCACCGGAAGCAGGAACTTTTAACAGTCCATCATCATCATCATCATCAGATTATAACGTTCCCACAGCTGGGATACAGGCCTCCTCTCTATGAAAGGGAGTGGGCTGTAATCCAACACGCGGGCCCAGTGCGGGTTGGTAGATGTCACTGTCTTAGAATTTTTAGTTCTAGAACATACCGGTTTCCTCACGATGTTTTCCTTCACCCTTTTTTGAGAGCAGCGGTGATAAAATAAATTACACAACGTAATGCGCCTGCCTGGGTTCGAACCCACGGCTTACTGCTCGTAAGTCGGGGTTGCCACCACTGGGTCACCGCTACTTTCCAACTGCTCTTCTTTAACAGTCCATGTTTAAATAAACATGGGCAATACAAGTTCTTTTTATTTACAATTTACAATTACGGAATACAGCAACAAAGAAAACTATACTCCTATCGATACTACGGTCACGGTCAAGAGATGCATTTGAAATTCAAATTATTATTTGGTTTCAAGCACATAAATTATTCTTCTCGCAATGATTGAGAACGATGTTTTTTGATAGCAATACCTATACATTTCGGAAACTAAGAAGATTTTGTCTCATCTATAGCTATTTGTTATTATAAGCTAAAAAGTTTGTTTGTTTTGTTGAACACGCTAATCTCGGTTTGTATTGAAAAAATCTTTAAGTGTCGGATAGCCTATTTATCGAGGAAGCCCAGGCATTATAACATCACGCTACGAACAATAGGAAAATATTGTAAAAACGGGGAAAATGTGACGCAGACTAAGTTGCGCGGGTCAGCTTATATTGTCTATGTCACAATACTTATAGATGTCAACTATTGATTAATACAGATTATGTCATGATTATACGCGTGGCTTCTATTTTTTAAACTAAATTAAATCATGGTATTATTGAGGTTAATAAATATTCACATACAAGGTTCACTAAAATCTTTACATAAGACTATGCCCCAAAGAACCATTTTCACAGTTTATTTATTTGTTTATTTGGATCTCCAACAAAGAATATACATCAATGTAGGTCACAATCATACAAGCGGTTCTTTTACGTGTGTTCCTTCAATTATAGGAGACCACAGCATGCACATATTGCTAGGGGTTTACAGAAAGACTAGAAAGAAATAAAAATATTTAACATAGAGACTCATAACAAGACAACAGTTATGTTATTATACCCTATATTATCATCTTTCGTCTATTGTCCCTTGTTACTTGGGGTCGGCACAACACATTTTTTCTTCTTTGCCCACAGTCCACCATCGCTTTATCATTTCCTCAAATTGCTTTATTTTCCTTTCAAATCATTCCTCGCACCATCAATTTTATCTTTTTTCTTGATATTCCATCCGACATCCATTCATATTTACATTGTCACTACGACAAACATTTCGACAACACACACGCACAATTTCTTCATCACTTGCAAAACTCACAAACTCGAGGTCGCAACTAAACCAACTGCCTCTTACGAGTAAATCAAGCAAAAACACAGATATTTTAAAGCAAGTTGCCTAACTCATACATCATTCTGGTTATTTTTGGAGACTGGAACGGTAATTACAAGTTTAAGAGTATGTAGGATAGTAAATAGGCAGGTAACGGCCAAATTCCTAAACGCCAAACTTGATTTTAAGCATGGAGTTAGTAAGTACAATTATTAGGTTTCCGTATTATTACTTCCATGGTTTCCGTGTAGTCTCCTTATAAAATTCTCGTCAGTTTGAGGTGCTTGTTAGTAATAGTAACTCCAAGAACACTGACAGTCAAGTAGGTCTCATTTGAGAGTTCAGTAGCAAGGGTCTGTTTCCACACTTGTCAGGATCAGAGCCTTCCAGATTCCGGGCGTCTGGCCTAAGTAAAAGTCAGGGATGGCAAGAGTGAATACTCACTTATACTAAAGATGGTTATCAACAAATGTTCAGGTCCTCAGTGTCACTGCAATCACTGACACCAACTACAATAATACTCCGTCAATAAAATAATCATGCATGAAATTTTGCATGACATTCACCTAGTTTAACTCAAATGCTGAACACGGAAGACCGTGACCCGGAACAGTGTGGATACTGGAAATTGCTTAAACGCAGAACTTAGCATAATGTGGCAAGTGTTGAAAGATGTCAAAACAAAAATCAAAGAGCCTAGAAATATTTGGATATTTGTAGGCTGTTTGATTTTTGTTTTGACATCTTAAAAAGATCAATTTAAATTCTTTGATAGTCAAGGTCATGAAATCGGTATTCATATGTGTAATACTGATAATCGGCCGCATCTAGAAGTTAGACCGAAAGATGACCTCAATATAACTGAGAAGCCGACTTAGAATGTTGCAAGTACGTTGTTGCGAGATCCCAATCCTTCGATGAATATCTTCGAAACATGGTCTTTCACAGATGATTGTGAGAAACAATACTGGGAAGATGCTGGCATAATCATTGCTTGGCAACTTGGTAATACAGTATGATATATCATCATAGTGCACCTATGTGTTGGTGCTATCGTTCTTATAGAATCTACATTCAACACTTACGAAATCGAGTTTAAGTGAAAGGGTTAAAATGTTATCATTCCATATCTTGTCTAGTAAATGCATAATGAGATCGGAGAACTTTGCAGTTGCTGTCTGAGATAGGAGCCGTCAGAAAGATTGCAAGCACCATTGAACTAGACTACATTCCGATTTCCTGGCAGCGACATACCGTCTGCTACAATCAGCATCTGCCTAGCTTGTATGTTGGGGACGGCTTCCAGTCAAACCAGATGCAGCTGAATGTATTTTACATGGAGCAACTGCCTGACCTCCACACACACATTTAGTCTTTCATTCAGTCAGTTCAGTTCAGTTCATTTAGTCCTGGAAAATACAATATCCCTTAGTAAAATAATCAGTAAATCTATACCCAGAGCCTCAAGGCATCTACTGACATCAAAAATGTAGTTAGTCGAAAAGAAGAAAAGACTTCTTAAGACTATGTAGGTTTCATCATCATCATTTCAGCCGAAAGACGTCCACTGCTGGACATAGGCCTCCCCCAAATTTCTTTTTTGCGCTCATAATGGGGTTTTGCCATAATCGCCACGCTTGGCAGGCGGATTGGCGATCGCAGTACTGTTGTTGCAAAAGTACAGAGAACGCTGCTGCCCATTCTCTGGCAAGTCCCTTAGTCATATGTACATATGTAGGTATGTCAATAGAGAAAGACTTGAAAAGACCTTGCTTACTTTTGAAACCTAAAATAATTATTGTATGTGCACTTTGTAATCGCGCAACTTCGCACAAATCTCAGTTATAATGAACCTGCCGTGTACCGAGTACTACAATCTCACTATAAGATATTTGTTGCAGCATAAACACTGCGTAATAACGCGGGATTATGTGCGTAAACGTGTGGTCAGAAATATGAGCGGTTACAGTCCCAAGGTTGGGCCTAAATTGTGACAGAAAAGTGTACTTATTCGTGTATTTGAGTGTCTAAAGAAACTATGGATGAACTGTGCGAAAGATAATGTGGTTGGAAAGAAAGTAACTCGTGATATAACGACTAATAAAGAGGTATGAAAGAAGAAGACTTTTGCTAAGATTTCTGCGCCGACCCCAAATAAATTGGGATGAGGGCAAGAGAATGATGATGAATGATCTCAAGTTATTTGGGCTTGGCACAAAGGTATTCTCCTTCCATCATCATCATCAGCCTATAATGTTCCCACAGCTAGGACACAGGCCTCCTCTCTAAGAGAGGGGAGTGGGCTTTAACCCACCACGCAGGCCCATTGCGGGTTAGTAGATCTCACATGTCTTCGAATTTTTAGTTGCAGGACAAGCCGGTTTCCTCACGATGTTTTCCTTCACCGTTTTTGAGAGCAGCGGTGAAGAAATAAATTACACAAAGTAATGCGCCTGCTTGGGTTCGAACCCACGGCTTACTGCTCGTAAGTCGGGGCTACCACCACTGGGCCACCGCTTTTTCACCAGTTATGTTTTAGTACCGTGTAATAGGGGGCGAACCTATTGTCATCAACCGGGCAAAAATCCAGACTGAGAAATTCCTGATGGAAAAACCCAATAACACTTTACCCAACCTGGTAATCGAAACCAGGACCTCATGCCAGTGGCGTAGCGTGCCTTGGCGGGGGCCCCGTATAAAAATTTGTTTGGGGCCCTTATGTAGGGAAAAGATTTCTCACAAAAGAAAAAACAATGTTTGCATAAAATTAAAAGAAATATTTATTCATCATAATTATCTATGTCCCTTTT
This sequence comes from Cerastis rubricosa, assembly GCA_949152445.1. NCBI lineage: Eukaryota > Metazoa > Arthropoda > Insecta > Lepidoptera > Noctuidae > Cerastis > Cerastis rubricosa. Next base: position 13,359,071 of record OX424547.1, read on the forward strand.
CCAAAATTTTTACAAACAATTCAAATGAAATATTACACTCTCCTTCCCTTTTTTCGGCAAACTGCTTTATTAAATCATTTATAGCTGATGATGATTTTGGTTTTTATTAAGTTTTTATTAATTTTTGCTTACGCATGTCGGGGCCCCCAGTGGCCCGAGGGCCTCGTATAATTGATAAGGCAGATACAGCGGTAGCTACGCCCCTGCCTCATGCTCAGCAGTCGCGTTTGCTACCACCAGAGCAACGAGGCAGTCTTCTGTTGCATTATTTTATGAATCGCATTGTAATTGTTTCCCGCAGATCCCGTCGTAAGAAGCGTACCTTCGTGTTCGACATGCACTGCAACTTCACCGTCAGCGGCTTGTACAGCCTGCTCGGAAGACTGCTGCTCTTCAACCTGGACACCGACGGACAGGCCAAGATCAAGATTTGTAAGACCACCAATATCTTACTTCTACAAAAGATGCTGTGTCGTTTGTAAGGCAATAACACCGGATAAGAAAGGGGGTAGACCGATTTGTCTGTTCATAAACACCCACCCGCAATAACTTTATCCGTGATCATGGCGCTTGCAACAGCGCTGAAATATCGGGAACTTAAAACAAATAGTAAACATGGTAAAAATCCTGTTTCCATTGTTATTGATAATAACAGCTGTATCTATAAACAACTCAAAGTATTTACTTGGATAAATGTCATTATTTAAGATACGATTTTTAATATGAAGTTGGAACTGCAATAGTTACAATTCTTAGATTTGCTTTCTTTGTCGGTGCTTCATCATCAGCCTATAATATTCCCACTGCTGGGACGCAGGCCTCCTCTCTATAAGAGGGAGTGGGCTGTAATCAACCACGCGGGCCCAGTGCGGGTTAGTAGATGTCACATGTCTTCAAATTTTTATTTCTAGGACATGCCGTAGTAATGCGCCTGCCTGGGTTCGAACCCACAGCTTACTGCTCATAAATTGGGGCTGCCACCACTTGGCCACCGCTCCGGTGCTTACTTCGGTTAAATTCTAGTCTACGAGTATTGCATAAATAAAATTACATAACTAATTACTTTAGCTCTCGTAATTACTTTAACTGGACTACATATACCAGGGTTAGACTAAAGTTCACAATTAAACGGAACGTCATCTACATCTAAACAGTGTCAATGACAGGTTTCAATGTTAATATTCCTTACGACACTGATAGCTTTTAAACGCTGTTTTTGATGTGCTGATCGCGTACATCGCCTAAAATCGCCCAAAATACGGGCGATTTTTGTAGACAATTACGAGCTCTGATAATGAATGTACACATGTACAAGCATTATTCTCCTGGCCTCATCTCAAATTCTTTTTCGGTTGGCTTGGTTCTGAAGGATGATGTGGCAAAAAAGAAGGTATCTGAGGAAATAACAAGTAATAGAGGAGTATAGAAGAAGAAGACATGCTGCGCCGACCCCAAATAAATTGCGATGAGAGCAAGAGAATGATGATGAATGATCTCAATTTATTTGATCTCGGCTTAGATGTATTCTATATACATACATATATATTATATCTACATATATATAATATCTACATATATATTAAATCTACTAATATATACTACTAATAATAAAGCTGAAGAGTTTGTTTGTTTGTCTGTTTGTTTGCTTGAACGCGCTAATCTCAGGAACTACTGGTCCCATTTGAAAAAATATTTCAGTGCTAGATAGCCCATTTATCGAGGAAGGCTATAGGCTATCTCATCACGCTACAACCAATAGGAGCGGAGAAGCAATGAAAAGGTTGCGAAAACGGGGAAAATGTGATGCAGACGAAGTTGCGCGGGACACCTATATTGAATAACAATATAAATAAATAAATGAGGGCTCAATAATTCGCCGACGACTTGCCAATATCTGAACTTGGCCTCCTTAAGCAAGGGGTCAGTCTCGATTGTTTACCTAACATTACTGATATTGCTGTTAATTCAAATTCACCCAAATGCGGTTGCAATAAAAACTAGTATAGAACCTTCGTTGTACGCGTACTCCTGACCTTGACCACAGATTTTTGCTGTCAAAGTTTCCTTAATGTCTTAATCAATGTGATTTTATATTCGCGAACTTCTTTTTCTTAACCTTCATTGTCCCACTGCTCACTGCTGAGTAAAGGCTTCCCCCGTAGTCACACCAGCGTTTTCTAGACCTCCCTCGGCGACGATGCCCGTCTTCTGCCTCCCTCTGCGTGACTACTCTGGCCCATCGGTCTTGATGCAGTCTACAGACATGGCCCACCCAATCTCACTACAACCCAACAGTATTATTGCCCACATCAGCGATTCCAGTTTTTAAGCGTTTTGTGGAATTGCGAATTCTGCCGCTGATACGCTTTGGCAAACCTTGAGTTTGGACTTAGTTTATTACTCTTAAAAAATCAAAATATTTTATTTTACATAGGCCTACATGGGCACTTATAAAAAAGGTGCACGACAAAACGTGCACGGTTCGGGTTGGTCGTTTCCTATGGAGAAGAAAAGAAACTCCCAATTACTCTTTTAAAATTATTTTGTTTTACAATATTTGAATGTTACAGCGTTAGTACTTAAGAGTGGGGTATGCCCGACAATAAGTCGTAATACATCTTAACCTCTTTCCACCCAGACAACCAGCGCATCCGTCTGGAGGTGATAGAACGTGTGCTCCTGGACGACAAAGGCGAGGGACACTACAAGATCAACTCATACAAGTACAAGGCGGACTACGGAACAGACTTGAAGCTGAACCTCACTAATCTCATCAGAGGAAACCCGCAGATCAGTAAGTATTTGTTCATTATAATACAATCAAAATTTCCCTGGATCGAGATAGTAATTGTCCTTGAACGAAAAAACAAGTCTTAAGTTAAGCCAGGGCTGCGGGACTGTTCGAAAGAGATAACGTGGTCCTGGAACACAAAGGGCTAAGAAGGAACATGGATGGGTTTTAGTCAGTCAAGTCTGACACGGAGCGGAAGGGATTCCGCTCCGCCCAGAGCGGGAGGGATCATTTCATGATTTCTCATCCGTAAAAAAAAGGTTTAGTTTGAGGAAAGACAGCGATGATAGGAATTTCATGGGTATAAAAGAAAGGATTAAATTTGTAAAAATATGTATTAGTAAGTTAGACCTAACTGGCAAAATGTGAGTGTATTACATATTTAGGCTCACCTCTGACTTACCCTTCGGTGATTGGAGGCGTCATCATCAACACCATCATCAGTCTATAATGTTCCCACTGCTGGGACACAGGTCTCCTCTCTATGAGAGGGAGTGGGCTGTAATCCACCACGCGGGCCCAGTGCGGGTTGGTAGACGTCACATGTCTTCGAATTTTTAGTTCAAGGACATGCCGGTTTCGTTACAATGTTTTCCTTCACCGTTTTTGAGAGCGGCAGTGATATAATAAATTACACAAAGTAATACGCCTGAGATTCGAAGTTCGAACCCACGGCTTACATGGCTTAAGTCGGGGCTGCCACCACTGGGCCACCGCTGCTCTCGATCTCGATTTCGATTGGAGGCGTGATGTTGTGTAATATTTATTAGTTTAAATTTATTTAGTAGAAAGGGAGGATAAATGAAATCATTACTTTAGTAAGGTAGAAAATACGAGTCCAGTCAAATAGCGCAATTTAGAAGGTCCTCCATAATCTAGTTGTAATCAGAGTAGACATGCATCGAGCTATTGAGGTTAAATGATTTATTAGTTAACAACATAAACCAGCCAATGAAACGCTTGTAAAACGAACGGAAATGTTAACTACTTCCGCTGAACTTGACTATAACTGCCTAAGACGATGTGAAATCGAATCAATAACGAACAATATACAATTGACGGCACGGTAGGCGCCGTGGTTGAGCGATCGACTATTGCGCTGCGTGTCGCGGGTTCGATCCCTACACGGAACAAATATTTGTATGGCCTACAGATAGTTGTTTCGGGTCTTGCTGTTTGTGTATGTGAGTTACTAGTGAGGAAAGGTTTTAAAAAAAAAAAAATTTTTATATTCCAGGAAATATTGAAGTTCTTCTTCTTCCTCTTCCTAGCTCTATCCCATATTAGGTGGGGCGGCTCTCCTAATTTTCTGGCGCAATCTTTCCTGGATTGTTGATGGTTAGGGCTCCAGAGATGGGATTCTCCTCACTTAGCGTTGCGTGTCCAGGAGTATCGAAGCTCGTAAAATCGATAATTTTTTTGTGAAATTACAATAATTACTACCACAGTACTGAAAATATTAATAACAGACCTTGGCCCCTATTTTTTGTGCTCAAACACGTTTAACGCCATTGTGCGAAGACGACAAAAATTTAATGAATTTGACACATAATTGACAAATATCCTTTGTAAACAAGGCCACCATGAGACGCAAACAAAGATATACCACTGCCACTCTGCCAGTATGTCATATTCTGACGTCATAATAAAAACGCTATGTCAAAGGTGCTCTTCCGAAGATGATGAGAATTACAAACTGCAGCGACAAGCGCATTGAGAGACGGTTTGGTTGACAGGGTCTCTCTAACTATGGAAACGCTTCCGGAGATGGCGACAGTTGGCCTAATTATGACTTTCATAATAATTAACGTAATGTTAAAGGGGGCGAGCCTATTACCATTAACGGGGCACAAATCCGTGGCTGCTACTGAGAAATTCCTGATGGAAAAATCACACTTGCCGGACCCAGGAGTCAAAACCAGGACCTTATGCTCACCAGTCGCGTTTGCAATCACTCGACCAGCGAAGCAGTCATAAAGTTACGAAGAAACCAATCCACAATCCACCTATATTGTCTATGATCAGGCCATCATCATCATAATTTCAGCCACAAAAGATGTCCACTGCAGGACATAGGCGTCCCCCAAGTGTCGCCACATTGAAATTTTGGGGAGTTTTGCCATAATCGCCACGCTTGGCAGGCAGGTTGGCGATCGCAGTACGGTTGTTACAAAAGCACAGAGAACGCTGCTGCCCATTCTTTGGCAGATCCTATAGTCGCCTCTTACGACACCCACGGGAAGATATGGGATGGTGCTATTCTTTACGTCCGACACCATACAGAGCTCAGAGAGCTGAGTGACCAGGCTATGTTGCCATCAAAAATCCCCTCTAGACACTAAATGCTATTCTCAAAACAAGACTTTTACTTTTTCTTTAAAGCACAAGCATAAAGATTTAGTTCTTGCGAAACTAAGGTTAAGTCCTTTTAAATTTTCCAAAGCATTGCTCCTCGGTTACGTTACTTGCAAAAATAATGTCCAATTCGGTGTCCTGCCCTTGCATGGTACGCCACATGCGTTCAATATTGCCACAAAGTGCCGCCCTTGACCGGCCGTATTCACCGAACTACTAACGACCAAATATTGACCAACGTTCAATGCCAATGTTAAAACTAAAGTCAATGTTATCGAAGGCTTCAGGTTTTCTAATGGTTTGAGGAAATTGCGAAGTTTAGAAGCAATAAAATTCAAACTAGTTTGTGGTTAGCAATATTGTTAACGAGCTGTGTAATAATTTGGCGAATATAAATTATGTTCTATTTTGTATGTCTATGTGTTTGTTGTTATGTATTCGTTGGTTATACTTGTTTAGTCATATATGATTTTGGTTAAATTGTCTTTGGGATAGTTTTTGTTGTGGGTATCATTTAAAACAGTACTAAGTGGGTTGTGCAGGTCACAGGTCAGACAGTCAGATAGTAAAATACTGGTATTCAGCTGCATCGGGTTAGACTGGAACCCGACACAAACATATAGTGCTTGGGAAAAGGCTAGGCAGATGATGATACTTCGATTCATATCATTGGACCTGCGATTTTTTTTTAGGTCACGAGGAAATTGTCATATTGTGTGATGTCTACTACTACTATATAGTATGCAGTGCCACAAGGCGACCAGAAATGCAGATTTTTTATAGAATATTTAGAGAAAATTCAAAACTTTATGTTGACAATGTGGGGATATTGTCCCTTAGCCAAAATCTTTTAAGCCGTTGAAAATAGGACTCTGATGATACATTTATAGTAAAAATTGCAGGTCTTATTTCAAAATATTAATTCGCAAAGCACAGATTTCTTTAATTCCCGTAATCTCTTCCAGGTGCACAGGTGCTCCAGGTCCTAAACACAGACTCTCAAGCCCTAGCCAAGGACTTCGGAGGCCCAATCCTTGACTACGCCATAGATTATGCCATGAATGTGACGCAGAAGTTCTTCGACGCCTACACCTATGATCAGATTTCTCACGTGCCTCTGACTGATGAGTTCTTTGAAAAGGAGAAGAAGTAGAAGATGGTGCTTTGATAGAAAGAGAGAGAGGAGAAATTAAGTATGAAGTAGTATGAAGAAATTAAAGTTACCTATAAGTAATGATGATAAGTAATGGCGATGTTCACCACAGATAATGAATGCAAGCAGTACGTCCAAACTGTGAATGTCATCAGCTGACATCTGTCACAGCTGTTGACAGCTGTCAGTGTCATAATTGTTTCGGAATATTGACACTTACAGCTTTTGAACCGAGTTTGGTGTGTTAATCGCATTCGATTTTATTGGTGAACTGGTCCCTCATTATGTAATTCAGTATTAAAATTTATTAAAAAATTTCGAAAACGTTAATTTCTCTGGGCAGCTAAAGGATTTTTTTACATTGTTTATTTTATTCGAAAAACCACCAAAGGATGGTAACATTGCTCCCATTTCCATTTTTTTACTATTTTCTAATTTAAGACATGGTTTTAACATGTTTAATGGAATTGGTACATGTTTTGTGATAATATTTAGTTTTGTAAGTAAGATTAGGTTATTACATGCCCATTTTCACTAACAAACACCTAAATGAAACCCTAAATTTTTGTCACTGAAAGCCTTAAGAAATTTATCAGAGCGTTTTCATTGAAGCATACATTTGGGTGTCACCTTATGTTAGTGAAAAGGAGCAATAGATCTACAATACAAATAATATATTTATGTATGTAAGAACATCGAGGTAAGATGGAGAGAGAGATAAAGAGAGAGACAAAGTTTGTTTTAGCTTTTGATACCTACAATAAAGTTCTTTAACAGATATTTTCCGTCTGAGTTTGCATCACCTTTAAAACAACAGTGATCTTAATCTCGTAACATACGACGTAACATATTGACCGCACGGTTGGCGCAGCGGATAAGCGATTGGCTACTGAGCTACGTGTCGCGGGTTCGATCCCCGCACGGAACAAATATCTATATGACCTACAGGTAGTTGTTCCTGGTCTGGCTGTTTGTGTATGTGAGTTTAAATGTTTGTAATTGCACCCACGATACAGGAGAAATTCCTGGCTTGGGGCAACGTTTTAAAAAACAAAACAATATGCTTGCCGTCTTCGGAAGAGCCTCGACCAACACTAAAGAATGGTTTCGTTGCTGAATCAAGGGCTTTATTCAGTGCGCAGTACTCGTGGACACGCTTAGTGTGTAAGACCCCCTCTCTGGAGCCCTGATCACCGGCAGCCAGGAACTTGTTCCTGATACCAAATGGCCCATTTTTTTCTAAACTAATATTATAAAGAGGAAAGATTTGATTGTTGGCATTGAATAGGCTCCGAAACTACTGGTCCGATTTGAAAAATTGTTTCAGTTTTAGATAGCCCATTTATCGAGGAAGGCTATAGGCTATATATCATCACGCTACAACCAAAAAGAGTGGGGCAGCAATGAAAAATGTTGGGAAAACGGGGAAAATGTGACGCAAACGAAGTTGCGCCGGACAGCTAGTGTTTAATATTTTTAAATGTTTCTTTTTACTCTTTACTTTTTAAAGATTTTTCAAAATTAAATTATGAATAAACGGAAAAACTAAGCTCACTTTGGGATTGCTGCTTACAGAGCTTAAAATAACGGTAAATGGACTGTATCGCAAACTTAAATTCGTAATTATAATACCTTCCTAAGCTGTTGATCGGTGTTAAAGAATTGCATGACTGCGGAAGAAGAAGAGGTTATGTGGAAGAAAACTAAAATGTAAAAACCTAAATATTAAGCACTAAATAAACCATTTTTGTTCATTTTTTTTTCACTTTTTTGTTTTCTAAGTAGCTGTTAGCCGTAGCCGCAAAGTATAGTGCATTTAGTGCTCTTCTTTAAGTGATGGGCACTTAGATTTAAGTTAATGTTTTTGCTCTGTATGGTGTCGGCCGTAAGGAATAGCACCCATATCTTCCCGTGGGTGTCGTAAGAGGCGAATAATGGACTTTCCGGAGAATGGGCAGCAGCGTTCTCTGTGCTTTTGTAACAACCGTACTGCGATCGCCAACCCGCCTGCCAAGCGTGGCGGTAGGCAAAACCTTTTATGTCAATGTGGCGCCACTCGGGGGAGGCCTATGTCCAGCAGTGGACGTCTTTCCGCTGAAATGATGATGATGATGAATGTTTTTTCTAATATGTAAAGTGTACCTACTCATTGTTGAAGAGCCAAATTAAATAAATAAATAAACATGCTACTCTGAAGTGCTTTTTGAGGCAATGTATGATTTTTCAATAAAAGGAGCTCGTGGCTAAATAATAACAGCTGCACAGGTCGATCTTTAAGGTTAAGCCGTGCTTGCCGAGGTCGGTCCGTGGATACGTGACCATAATTACATACCAAGTTTCCTCCGTGCCTCGGAAAGGACGTTAAGCCGTTGGTGCCGGCTGTCATTTGTAGATCTTTGACAGTCGTTACGAGTAGTCTGAAGCCAAAAGTCTGAAATCCAGTCTTACCAAGGGGTATCGTATTACCCAGTTAGTGGGTTTTGGAGGTCAGGTAGGCAGTTGCTTCATGTAAAATACTGGTTCTCAGGTGCATGATGCACCGTGCATCCGGTTAGACTGGAAGCCGACCCCAAGATAGTTTGGTTATAGGCTAGGCAGATGATGTATGATTTTTCAATAACAAATCACTTGATTTTAAAAACGTGGAAGTAGCAATTAAGATTAGTATGTAAGAGATGTCAGCAAACCATTAGGGGACCGAGAGGGCCAATGCCGGCCAGGGCTGCGGGACTGTGCGAAAGAGATACCGTGGCCCTGGAACACAAAGGGCTAAGAAGGAACATGGATGGGGTTTAGTCAGTACAAGTCTGTCACTCCCTCCCGCTCCACCCAGAGCGGGGGGGGGGGGTCATTTGATGATTTCCAATACATAAAAAAGGATAGTTGCAGGTGGTTTTCTACAATTTTTGTGGCCCCCATGGGAGGAAGGCGTATGTTTATGTATTTAATGTTTCTTATTAAAATATTTCTCAAAGCTTGCCTGCGTCGCATTGCAAGTAAATCGCTCTCTTGCGCAAGCGCACCGATCCTAGCCTCGCGCTTATGTTGTTACGTCACAGATATGCAGATTGTATCTCACGATATGGATGACTCACATTCGTTTGCATAATTAATTAGCCAAGATTATTTAAATAAATACAGATAAGAATTAATGATGTTAGGAAAAGTATAAATTCAGGCTTCTTCTGGGTAAGCTCGTACCATTGTCGACTATGTCTCTGTCATCTCTGAACTAGACTAGAGTCAAGAGCAAATCAATAGCGAAAGAAAAAAAAAATGGCGAACAATATTTCAAGATCATTTTGATTTAACGACATCTTTGCATAGTTACATATCGTGAGTTATTTAACAGTGTCAAAATCAGTATCAACGTCGCGTCGTCATATTTTCCGTCGTAAAGTCCGCCTTCAGATATGAAGATGCCTAAGGAATACGAAGAGGCCTCAGCAGCATGCAACCTTACAATAAAAAGTGTTACTGTTACATAGGCTGCGGGTTGAGCCCTCTTCCTAAGTCAAATCACAATTGGCGCCAGTAAGTACCGTCACGTGGTGAGCAGAGGGTACGGAACATTCTCGACACCTAGTCGTTAAAACATTTGCAGAAAACAAAACATGACGTCACATAAGAATCGATAAATTCAAAATAAGTAACAGCAAAGTGCAAAAGAAACAATGCCACTAGATCATTTATGCACAAGGATCTTACCTACTCCAAATACTTCCTCCCTAGTAAAGCCCAGTTTGCAATATTTGCCACACCTGACCCAATTACGATTTCCCACAATCAGCTCACTACAACTGGCTCATCAGACACCGCTGTTCATATCTAAGTCCACCCACGGCGCACTTTCTCCGCGCATCGATTCTTGCGCATGAGGCATCTGCCCCACCGCCAAAGAAGAAGCGAGTAGTCGATTTTCGCTGACGAGATTTCTGCCAAACAAAACACTCCTTTTTAGTAGCACTCTTTGCGCTAACTCGAACTGCCCCGTTGGTCTCGTAGACTGCTAAGCGTGAGGTCCTGGGTTCGAGTCCCAGATATTGAAAGTTGGTGTTATGATACCCTCGTACCTTAAAACGTCGGTCCTATGATCTCTCTCCGGTCGTGATAAATGACCGTCTCATAGGACCAAGAGATAGAAGGAAGAGGGAGAGCATCTGTGTCTGCACACACTTGTGCATCATAATATCGCCTACTCCGATCTCTGCCGAGATTGTCCGTCGTGCCCGAAAATCGGTGAGCTGGACTACTCGCTAATCGCTTGCGGTGGGAGATGGGACTCGTGCCTTATGAAAGCTATTTACCGCCCGCGCCCGCGCAATTGAGATCAATTTGCCTGTAGCTATTGTGAATTATTTGAATCTGTTATGGAGGATTTATAAGCTTACTAAACGGCTCATTGGGATAGGTCCTAACATGGTGGATTGGTGGCGGATATTGTAATCTAAGGTTTAGATATGCAGGTACAATTTCGACGAAACCTCTTGGAAATGGATTAAGATGTAGTCTTACTCACGAGATTATTTCAGGAGCAGCCGAAGTAACGCAGAGGCATCAGTGATTTTTACTGAAAAAACTTTAAAGAAAATTGATATAAAATGCTTTTGATTAGTCAAATTGTCAGTCAGGTTAAAAGGAGAACGACAGTGCGCGATTTTTTTACGAAGCGGTTTCTCTACCGTATTTCAAATCTCTAAAATCTCCACAAATATCTAAAAAAGTCTCCGAAAGCTGACTGGACACGGCTGAAAGTTTTGCAGAAGGGGATATGGTGTTGACGACCACCAATGTTCTCAGGTTTAATTTGTTCTATCTAACGATTTTGAGGAGAGGGCACCCCTCCTCAAAATCGTTTCCTCAAATTTGTCTCCTCAAATTGGCGCTACAGCCTCGATAACACCACATGGACCGTGGCATGGCAGAGATGGGTATCTACTACGATCTACGCATACTTCATATTGCGAAGGTGCAACCCTGTGGAAAGCTATGTCGCTCTACTTTATGTAAAGACGACCCTGCTCCTATGACCTTACTACCCTACCTTGACCCCCTATGACCCCCTAATTTTAAATCAATCAATACATGTATCCTTTACTAAAAAAGTTCAATAGATACCCTTGTACCAAATTTACACTATGAAAAACATCTTTATTCGCTACACCAATCTAATTTCCCCTTAAACTGTCATCAAAGCTAGTTTATTTGTCATGGCAACATTGAAAAAGCAATTTGTTTCTGTCAACTATTTACTACTGCGGAGTCACGCAAGTCGGGACATCGTCTGAAAACTTTTCAACTTTTTACGTCTCATTTTGTTTTAGTTTGCTAGGTTTATGCTATGGGTTCTTAAATAGCAGTTTCCATTGATTGTATTCAAGTTTATTTCCAATTCGATTATCACTACTCAGAAATCTCTATGTCTATACAATGTGTAACGTTAAATGCGCAAAACCTGAAAATAGTTTGATCAGAATAACGAGCAGAATTAATTGAACCACTTATTAATATAGGTCACATCTTTTCAAAAAATCTTCATTAAAAATGTTGCCCTGTCTATTTGTTCATAGGTCAAGCCATAACGTGCGCAAACCCACAAAAATAGATAAACAAACACAAATATTTGTCGTCCAATTTAATTTTTCTCATACGCGGGAAAAAAATAAAGAAACGATCAGAATTTCCAGTAAAACTAAAACAGCACATAAAACCTTTACGTTTTTTTTAATCATTTTTTTTCTCTCAGAATTAGGTCAATTGAATTAAAAATCATTTGGGGTGTCTGAGTTTTTGCGCATTTAACGTTACACGTTGTATATCTGTTATGATATTTTTTGCATGCCTGAATTGGTCCAACACAGTGGACTGCGCACTCACTTGACATCATACGCAATAAACTTTTGAATTTGAATGTAATTCGTTTTATTGATCATTTGATTTCTAAAAATGCCATTCTCTTCCAACTGAGGTGCAGTTGGAAGAGAATGGCATTTTTATATGGTAATATGTAATTGTTTTTTTCTTTCAATTGTTTTCAAATATGACAATCATCATCATCAGCCTATACTGATCCCACAGCTGGGACACAGGCCATCTCTCTATGAGAGGGAGTGGGCTGTGATCCACCACGCGAGCCCAGTGCGGGTTGGTAGATGTCACATGTCTTCGAATTTTTAATTCTAGGTCATGCCGGTTTCCTCACGATGTTTTCCTTCACCGTTTTTGAGAGCAGCGGTGATGAGATAAATTACACAAAGCAATGCGCCTGCCTGTGTTCGAACACACGGCTTACTGCTCGTAAGTCGGGGCAAAGTATCTAATACAGAATTTCGAATTTATCATAGTCATTTTTGGCAGCTACTGTGTATAGCCTTGATCCATCCAATCACTGCTGAATGTAGACCTCATGCCCGAAATTACGAGTTACAGAAAATAAAAACTTTAACTACTTACAAGACATAGGTCTTTCTCTCATTTCAAAGTTTTCAAAATCCTACTGAAACATCCATAAACTAACAAACAAACTCAAAAAGATCCATTATTCCATCGAAACGATGGTAGTTTATTTTAAAAAGTAAATAAAAAAGACATAATTCAAAGCAAACGGAGGCTGAAAGCCATATAACTTGGATTCACGAAGTTATTGCTGAACGAGCGAATAAATCGAGCATTGAACTTTGTGTCACGAATGTTATCAGAATAATGTTCAATGACATTGTAATAAGGGGTATAATTTGTCACTGAATTAAAACGTAAAATATAATAGACCCTTACCTTCATTATATTTGTATGAAGCATGTATGTTTGTTAGGAAATATAAAGGATTATTCAAAACAGCAGAGGGAATTAGTTCTCGAAGTCGCCGTGATCAATACAGACTTACTGTACTAGATGAGCTCCCTAGATTAGCAAAATATAATAAAAGCTGTCTGGCTATGTGTGTGCGTGTTTATAATAAGCTGCCTAATGTATTAAAAATGTTAAATTGCAGGTTATTCAAAATTAAACTGTATAAATGGCTGAGCGAAAATAATTTCTATAGTGTTAAAGATTTTTTTGAACATAATTGTAATGTTTACCAGTTCAAATTTGTTTTTTTTCGTGTAATTTTGCATGCTTTAATTTAAAGCAAAACATGTATGATCTCATATGCTATAATAACACCTCTGTATACCATGTTTTAAGCAAATAAATTATCTTATCTTAGAATATACGGGTGTATGGTTAAAATATTGTTCACGACGCTAAAGCTATAATGAGGAAGCGAACAGTAAAAGTAATGGCGCTAAGTAATAGCTGGTTCCCAAGATCATTAATGGTTGAAAATCTGTTAATGTCAATTTAGTTGAAAATACCGTGACCTCATTGGCCAGATGAGGCCTAGCTATGGACACGCCATCTACAGTGAGCTTTGACGGTTCTCTGCCTTTTCGTTTCGCAGAATTTTATTTCGCCGAATAATCATTTGCCAACTTATCATATCATTTTGTTTTATTTCCCAACCTCACAATTACCAACTGTACGTTTGGTCTACTTTTCATAATAACACTTATTTAAATGGCAACTTTCTCCCCTGGCACCACTCCCATGAAAAGTTGCACCGTTCTTGAGAAAAAACAATTATTGTAACCTAACCTCAAAACATTTTATATTCGCCTATAAAGCGTACTCGACGTAGCGCCGCTACGCGGGGCTCCTATTTTTGTCTGCAGGGTTTACAGTAACCTAACACGGGGTGCCCCAAATCCATAGCTCGCTTCGCTCGCTCTTGCATCCAAATTCTCTTGGTAGCAAAAGTAACATTGCATATTGTACACACATACAGTCAGTGGGGCTACATTGCGGATTTTTAGGTTGTTATAAAACGATATGTTTGGCAAATGATAAATGTCCCAAACGTTTTGTGTCATTATAATAATCAGCTTTGGTTATTTATTATAATAATCAATTTGGTGTAGACAAATGTGCGGTCATGCATGTAAAGCGAGGTGGGATTGTGGAGTCTGTGGGAAACCAGCTCTCAGATTCCATAAATCTTAGATCCCTCTCAGCAACCGAAACCTACAAGTATTTGGGTATGTCGGAAGCGCTGGGCATCAATGCTGTTGATATGAAGCAATCGTTGAAGGAGCGATTCTTTGGCCGCCTGAGAAAAGTATTTAATAGTCTTTTATCAGGCGGAAATAAGGTGCGTGCCTTCAATAGTTGGGTAATGCCAGTTTTGATGTACTCTTTCGGCGTACTCAAATGGACTCAAACAGAACTAGACGCCCTGGATAGGAAGGTCCGTACATTGTTGACGGCATATCGAATGCATCACCCACGTTCTTCGGTTATGAGACTGTATATCCCGCGAAGTTGTGGAGGTCGAGGCTTTTTAAATGCCAAGACACTCCACAATCGCGAGATATGCAGCCTCAGGGAATATTTCCTAGAAGCCGACGTGGGGATGCATCGAGATGTGGTCGCGATGAACAAGGCCCTCACCCCGCTCTCCTTGGCTAAAGAGAACTGGCGCAAACCTGCAGTGCTTGACACTAATGACCGCAGGGAAGTAAGGCAGAGTAAGGAGCTTCACGGACGCTTCTTCAGTGCCCTGCATGGACCTGATGTAGACTATGCAGCGTCCGTAGCCTGGCTACGTTCCGGGGAACTCTTTGGAGGAACCGAAGGTTTTGTTTGTGCAATTATGGATGAAGTTATGATGACGAATAACTACCGGAAATTTATTGTGAAGGATGGCACGGTTGACATATGTCGGGCATGCCACCGTCCAGGCGAATCGATCCGTCACATTATCTCCGGGTGTTCTCGTCTAGCTAACGGAGAATACTTGCATAGACACAACTTTGTAGCCAGGATTATCCATCAGCAACTTGCTCTGAAGTACAGCCTTGTGGAATCGGAAGTGCCGTACTATAGGTATGTGCCCGACACAGTTCTCGAAAATGGCAATATCACACTGTATTGGGATCAATCCATCATCACTGACAGGACTATTGTAGCCAATAAGCCTGATATAGTGGTGATGGATCGATCAGAGCGGCGCGCAATGATTGTTGACATAACAGTTCCACATGACGAGAACCTCGTGAAGGCCGAGAAAGATAAACAAATCAAGTATATTGACTTGGCTCGCGAGGTTGTCGACATGTGGCCTGTTGACTCAGCCATCATTGTGCCGATAGTCGTATCAGCCAATGGCCTAATTGCCAAGAGCCTCGACCAACATCTGATGAGGCTCTCGTTAGGCAGCTGGATCAAGGGCTTGATTCAGAGAGCGGTACTCCTGGACACGGCTCGTATTGCTAGGAGGTTCCTTTCTCTGGAGCCCTGACCGCCGGTACCTTGGACCCTATTCCCGATACCGGTGGGCTACTATTTTTTTATATTTTTAAATGTTTTTTTTTGTATTGATTTTATATAGGAATATTTAAAAATGTAAAAAATAAGATATAAAAATGACTAAAAAATAATAATTCTACCAAATGAAACATTGTCATACAAAAATTTGCTAATCGTTAGTTGTCAAAGTGAAACATTGGCGAAACGTTGGTTGGCAAGTATAATCTGCTAAACAATTTTCGGCGAAAAGGCAGGACACTGAACTTTGACCGACCTTCCCCATTGAACAGAAACACTATAAATAAACTAATTTCTCCTGTATCGTGGGTGCATTTACAAACACAAAAAACTCACATATGCAAACAGCCAGACCCGGAATAACTATCCGTCCGGAAACGATAGGCTTGTTACAAAAACTTAGTTACGAAAAGCAGGGACTGTCCGAAGCTACTGCCAACGCTGTTGATGTGATGAAGTTCGGTCTAAGCTCATTTAACTGAAAATACAAGAATCATTGCCACGACGTTGAAAATAGTAATAGTAATGAAAATGGAGTAGAAGAGAAAAACTAAAATTAAATATCGCAATATCGAAGTAGAAAGCAATCGTTTAGCAATATTAGCAGCTAAAATAATAATCATTAGACAGAGTAGGATATATGGAAGACAATAAAGTGTATTGAAAGAAAACTTGAAAGAGCTTTTGCATATATTTCCTAGCCAAGTTAGCTATTAGGAAAAACCTTCTTTATATTCAGTTAAAATCCAAAATCAAATAAAATTGATTCAGTACTGACCCAGTTCTGAAAAGTTATGTCAAGTTGACAGTATTGAGCTTTCAGCATTGACTTTTATGTTAGTAGCTGCATAAGTTTTGAGAATAAAATGTCTTGTCCATGACATGTCCCTTGGCATAATATTTTTATAGAGTTTATTGTATTTGTACTACATTAGTTCAATATCACAAAGCTAACTGCAAATTGCAGTGTTATTATCTCAGTATTTTTTTAAAATTTTGCATCCACTCGGGGATAACGTAGCTTGTGAATAATTTTAGTAATGGAATCTAGGTGGTTACTATGAAGTATTAAAGCAGTTTTGTTTTAATCTTATTCCAGTGTGGGAAAGAGACGAAACTATATAAGACGTCCAGCGCCATCTCTTTCCCACTCTAGAATAAGATAAAAACAATACTGCGTTATTTTTTTTGCTTTAAGGCGTCATGGTAAGCTATCAGTAGTTCCGAAGATTATTCCCTACATACAAATTTTACCTCTTCATAATATTAGCTAGTATCCATATATTTTTAGGGGTTCATAGAGCATTTCCACAATTATGGGTAAGTAGCAGCGTTCCCGTTAAGATAAGATTAGATCAGATCATTTATTTGCTTAAATCATGGTATACAGAAGTGTAGGTGGTGTGAGGTGTGGTGTGAGCATAAGAGATCATACATGTTTTGCTTAAAATTAAAGCATGCAAACTTACACGAATAAACAAATTGGTAAACATTACAATTTATGTTCAAAAAAATCCTTAATACTACAGAAATTATTTTCATTCAGCCATTTATATAGTTTAATACCTAGGTTTTTTCCTAGTTTTCGTTCCTAGATTGAATGTAACACAATCAGATCATCTAAATCCACATTAGGTCGCATCATCGCTTCACATCAGGCGAAGTGGCGGCCAAAAGCAAGCCTACTCCTTACTATTTAGTATGAAAAACCTTTAATTCTGTATGGTGTCGGACGTAAAGAATAGCACCATCCCATATCTTCCCGTGGGTGTCGTAAGAGGCGACTAAGGGACTTGCCAGAGAATGGGCAGCAGCGTTCTCTGTGCATTTGTAACAACTGTACTGCGATCGCCAACCCGCCTGCCAAGCGTGGCGATTATGGCAAAACCCCCCATGTTAGGTCAATGTGGCGACACTTGGGGGAGGCCTATGCTCAGCAGTAGACGTCTTTCGGCTGAAATGATGATTATTAAAAACCTGAACTTCCTACGACCACGCTTCAATAGCAGTACGCAGTGGAGCCTAAAGTTATTGTTTGAGCTAATCAAACAGGCAGCAGCAAATTCTGATTAATTTATTTCGGAGTACCAAGTTTTTCTTGAACCTGTATTTTTAACCCAAATTCTACGCATGTCTCCGCCCAATTTGAACCATCACGACAGACATATCCGACGATTATATTTTTAACCGCGTCAATGGGGTGCGAAATTTTCGTGAAGATAAATTGACGAATGACGACGGATACTTTTTTTGTTGAATAAACTAACGATGTTTTGAGTTTTTTACGAGAACGCTTAAAAATATAGAGGAAGTATCTTTTCTGATTGTCGTATAACATAAATAGAGGGTCCATGTAGGTGACGAAATAAATACAATAGATGTGTTTCATTCCTGTTGAAGTTTTACTTCCTATTTTTTACTTTGTCTTTATCTGCTACTACTGTTCTGCTACTGCATTATAATCAAAGCATTTTTAATAGTTCTATTCCAATCGGTTCGGTAAATCGGTACTTTCAAGAAGTTCACAGAATTCTCAAGAAATTATTTCCACTTTTTTTTAACGTTGCACAATTTTTCCTGTATCGTGGGTGCGTTTACAAACATTTAAACTTAAACAGCCAAACCCGAAACAATTATCTGTAGGTCATACAAATATCGTATTATCGGTATTATCGATTATCGTATTTATCACTTATATGGCTGTGAAGCAAGGGTAGTCCGCGAAATTCTAATTTACTTACGTCTTTTATAATTTATAGGTCAGTGTCAGAGCTGTATGTTGAACTAAATATGATTTCATAATTAAAATCATCAATACAACTTTCTAAATTCATATACGAGTAATCTATTGAATGCCTATTTCATGAAAAACTCATTCATGATCATCATTCATCATCATTTCAGCCCAAAAGATTCCACTGCTGGACATAGGCCTCCCCCAAGTGTCGCCATATTGACATTTTGGGGGATTTTGCCATAATCACCACGCTTGGCAGGCGGGTTGGCGATCGCAGTACGGTTGTTACAAAAGCACAGAGAACGCTGCTGCCCATTCTCTGGAAAATCCCTTAGTCGCCTCTTACGACACCCACGGGAAGAAATGGGATGGTGCTATTCTTTACGTCCGACACCATACAGAGTAACAAAAACAAAACAAAAAACTCATTCAATGGGATCATATGAACCTAGATAAATAATCTAATAAACAACATACTGACTCTGGGAGTAGTGGTGGCCCAGTAGTGGCAGCCTAGACTAACGAACAGTAAGTCGTTGGTTCGAACCCAGGCATTACTCTGTGTAATTTATTTGCTCTCAAAACGGTGAAGGAATACATCGCAAGGAAACCGGCACGTCCTAGAACTAAAAATTCGAAGACATGTGACATCTACCAAGCCACACTAGTCCAGCGTGGTGGATTAAAGCCCACTCCCTCTCATTGAGAGGAGGCCTATGTCCCAGCAGTGGGAACATATAGGCCGATGATGATGAAGCTGATACTGACCTACAAATTTAAATAAGGATTGTCAATCTAATGTTTCTTCGATTTCGTTTTTTTACCCTGGCGCTTCCCCCATAAAGCTATGAGCATTTAACGTGGAGGTAACTCTTTTGTATGGGAGTAATTACTAAAATACTATGAGAACTAACGAGAATGCCCTAAATATTCAAGTTTCCCCTACGGTTATCATAACATTAGTGGTCACTGTCCCGCCTGCCAAATTATGATCATAACGAAATATATGGCAGCCAACAGTTTGTTATGATAGGCTATGGGGTAGACATGCCATGGGAGGTGGCAATATTGCAGTGTTATGACTTGGTCTAGCCATATCAATTAGATTGGCACATGGGATAAATTTACTGTCTCTTGCTTATTGATTGTTGTTATTTAGTACTACTTTGAAGTTACACTGCTATAATTAGGGCGGATTAGATTTAGCTTTAGACCAATTAATATTTGATTTAGATACCTACTATTCAAAGATACCATTTAAAGTAATTATAATGGGCAATAATGATCTAGTATCCAGCTATTAGTAATCTTGGAACTGATGCCCGATGACGAAAGCGCCATCTATTTGACAGAATACTTCATACGGTGGGCTTGAACAAGTCAAATATCATAATAATCTTCGACAAGCTAGAAAAAGAGAGCAATATTAAAGAAGACAAATAAAGGACCAAAAGTCAAGAAATCCTAAGTAAATAAGTATTAGAAATTGTACTCAAATATCACTCTTATAATAATTATAAACTGAAATAGCTCAAAAACACTAAATCAAAATCATTTATTTCAAGTAGGCCAGTTACAGGCACTTTTGAATAGTCGAACAACAATAAAAATGAAGCTACAGACCCAGTCACAAGACATAATAACTGTGAAAGTACTGTAGTTGCCCATTCCAAAGCTTAGATCTCTATGGAGAAGAATGGGCAAGAAACTCCACGGACACTCTTTTAAATCAGAATCTTGTTACAAAAACCTTGGTTACATCATTCATGTTGAGATGGTACATAAGGTGAGAACGATGTAACAAGAAGTGCACGTTAAAAGTGTCTATAGTAAAAACAAAAAGAACAATTAAAAGATAAAGAAATGTTCGAATGTAATTAGTCACAATGTAGTGATACTACACTTAGGTGCATAAAAACAATACCATCACAAAACATAATCGTCTCACCATGCCGTCCACAGCTTTCCCATAACGGACGCAAATTGCTCAATAATCCAGGCAGGCAGTGTAAATTTAGCCAGATCAATAGCTCGGAGTCTGGCTGGCTAATGGCTATGTAACATCGCGTACAGAGTGCAGACAAATTGAATTAAATATGCATGGAACCTTTTAGCAACTAGACTTTCAGGACTTTTTTTTAATGCGGTAAAGCTTTTAGGCTGTCAGTGAAACTATGGGGAGGCAGGTATGTTAATATGAAATATGGAATACATGTACCCACTGAGTGTGCTAGTGAGTAAAAAAACACCTGGAGTATTTTGTTGTTGTCTCCATATTTGTTCATCTCTCGATCTGTTTTAAAATTTTAGAAATACATAATTACATATATTCAAATTATGAAATAATTATGCATTATTTGCCCGAAAATCTGACGACAAGTCTTACCAAAGGGTATCGTATTACCCAGTACTAACTGGCTTCTGGAAATCAGATAGGCATTCGCTCCGTGTAAAGTACTGGTAATCAGTTGGATCCGACTGGAAGATGACCCCGACATAGTTTGGTAAAAGCAACCACTGCTTACAGCCACATAGATTTCAGTTGAAAATCTTTCATTGAAACGTTTGATCATTTCTTTTCAAAATCAGCCTATTATGAATATTATGAGCGGTGAGCAGCGGTGGCACAGTGGTGGCAGCCCCGACTTACGAGCAGTAAGTCGTAGGTTCGAACTCAGGCAGGCGCATTACTTTGTGTAGGTAATTTATTTCATCACTGCTGCTCTCTAAACGGTGAAGGAAAGAGGAAACCGGTTTTTTTTTTAAATTATAGTAATTGGAATTTCTTTATTCTATCCTAGAACTTTTCTTTTTTTTTCGAATACGTTTGACATCTTTCAACCCGCACTGGGCCAGCGTGATGGATAACAGCCCACTCCCTCTCATTGAGAGAAGGCGTGTGTCCCAGCAGTGGGAACATTATAGGCGGATGATGACGAATATTATGAATATTTTAGACCTTTCCCACAGAAATTAACGCCATTCCCTTAGAAACCAACAAAGCTAAGTAAAACCACATACCTACATTATTGATTGCCTATTGTGAATAACTTTTCTCTCTCACAGTACCGATTGAAAACAATATTTCAGGTACATACAATTGTCTGGCGCGTACTTTAATGAATAACGGCATTCAAATTAATTACCGGACAGTTCGGATAATAACCGTGAGTTATGGCACTTTACCCGCAATCCGGTTATAACCCGGTTATTACCCCGGCCCCGGGTGAAGTGGACAATAGACTTCAGAAGCGGGAGATTTTATGGCACGTATGTGTAATGAAATATGATGGGGTTAGGGGGGTAAGTTTAAGCTAGATCAAAGGAGATGTTTGATTTTGGGCTACCACTATGTACACTACATAGATAAATAGGAAAAAATTAGAGGAATATCATAAAAATAATAAAAAATAAATTTGAAGAAGGGTATAGTCGTACAATAATTATCATTTAGAAAAGTTTTTTACTACGATAACCCTATTTTTAGGGCAGCCATGACAGTTATTTGACGTTTGACGACTTTGACTGTTTTAAGAAGTGCCGTCTTTGAGTCTTTCTTTGCATTGAGTTTGGATTGAACTTGTTGTTTTGTTCAACCAAACCAAACAAAACAAACCCAGAGATTTTCGAAATTCCAGTTGTTTTGTTTACTAAAGCAGTTATGACAATAACATTTGATTGACGTGTATCGTAACACGCGTCAATCAAATGTAATTGTCAAAATGACATTTTTCGCCTGCTGATCACGTGCTGATCCACCATGTTTAATTTTTATGTTGTGTTGCTCTTTTTGACCAAGTTAATTTGAATGTACATTAAAACGAAGTGAAAGTAAAGAAAATTGATAATAAAAAACGGTTACTGTATTATTTAGCAATATTTACATATAGTGTACATAGTGCTAGCCCAGGCTCCATACATTTCTGGAACACCTCCTTTATCGGCTGCCTGCCTTTTTGCAACTATGTTGAAGTTAGCATCCAGTCTAACCGGATGCAGCTAAATCAATCGTGAAATACTGGCGTATTTTCTGTTTTAAAATAAATCGTTATTATTATTTTATTACAATATAATTTTTTGTAAGGTAGAGCACATAATTAGTAGAAAATAGTGACTATTTTGTGCTTGGCTGAAGAGCGTTTACGCCTAACGCCATTTCATACAAACTAACAAGTCCTTATTTTGCGAAATTACTGAACTGATTTTAATGAAACTTAACATATGCAGGGTACATAGGTCAAAAAAGTTACTAAAACATTTCACAAAAAAATGTTTTACCGCTAAATTAGACTGATTATAAATGATCTATAGCAGAAATATAAACAGAAATTTAAAATTATGTTTTTGTTTTATAAGACATTTCGAAAAGGATTTTTAGTAACTTAGACTTTAGACCTATGTAGCCTGCTTATGAGTATTAAGTTTCATTAAAATCGGTTCAATCATTTCGGAGAATAAGGGCTTGAAAGTGCCCGTGCAGGGCACGCTACAATAGTGGCGATAAGTCCCCTCTTTGAGGAGTGGCTGGAGAGGCGCCACGGCGCCCTTACCTTCCGCCTGACGCAGGTCCTCACCGGACACGGTTGTTTCGGGAGGTTCCTGCAGCGAATCGGGCGGGAGGAAACGCCCAGGTGTTACCACTGCGAGGATCGGCCGGAGGACACGGTGGAGCACACTGTGGAGCTGTGCCCTGCTTGGGCTGAGCACCGCCGTGTCCTCGTAGCGGCGATTGGCGGCGGCGACCTCTCGCGTCCGGCCCTGGTTCAATCCATGGTCCGGAGCGAGAGGGAATGGGAAGCCGTCGCCTCCTACTGCGAAGCAGTCATGCTAGCGAAGGAGGTGGCGGAACGTGAGAGGGAGAGAACCTCACGTCCCAGCCGCCGCGGGAGACGCCCCGGGCGTCGGGGGGCAACCAGTGGCCCCCGGCCACCGTAGGCGCGGGCCTGTGGACGGTGAGTAATGGGCTAGCTAACCGTCCGTCCGTCTTATGACGACAGACCGTGCCGACGGCGCGTTCGTGTTCCACGCGCGCCTCAAGGAGATGTCAGCAAATCGGAAGGGGTCCGAGAGGGCCGATGCCTGCCAGGGCTGCGGGTTGTTCGAAAGAGATACCGTGCCCCTGGAACGCAAAGGGCTAAGAAGGAACATGGATAGGTTTTAGTCAGTCAAGTCTGACACTCCCTTCCGCTCCGCCCAGAGCGGAAGAAGTCATTTGATGATTTCCCATCCTAAAAAAAAAAAAATGGGCTTGAAAGTTTGTATGAAATGCCGTAAGGCGTAAGCGCTCTTAATATTTGTTACGAAGGAGTTTTCAGTAGGCTAAAATAACCCTAATCTGTCCTAATAATGCTTGTTTGATGATACGACAGTAAGAAGTTCCAGTAATATAATAGACTACTAGTAAATAAACTCATGAATAAAACGGAAATGTTGTCACTATCACCTTTGTTCTGAAACTAGATTTTATCCAACATATATACAATCTAATATATAAAATTCTCGTGTCACAGTTTTCGTTGCCATACTCCTCCGAAACGGCTTGACCGATTTTGATGAAATTTTGTGTGCATATCGGGTAGGTCTGAGAATCGGCCAACATCTATTTTTCATATCCATAAAAAACCCCGCGAACGAAGTCGCAGGCAGCAGCTACTTTCATATACAATTATATTACATACAATTTCTATAATTTTTGACTTGTCTATGCATATTTCTGTGACGATATTATGTAGGTACATTTATAAATCAGACACAGTTGCAACGGAACTGGGTCAGCAGGACAACTTGAAAGACTTCTGAAACAAATTGCTGAAGCCACATCAATAGTAATTACAGATGAGGTACAGAGACTTGCCTCCACAACAGAATGAGAGAAAAAGTAACGTCATCATCGTCTTTTCAAGCAGAAAGCAAATGTAAATTTTATCAGCATCTCTTGTAATATCGTGAGGTGTACCTACCTTCTCTCTCTCATGGACAGGGACTCAAACTATAACCGTAATAAGGTATTTTTAACACTGTTTTTAAAACAGTTTTAATAGAAAAACACTTTTAAATGTAACAGATACAATACTGTTACCGAATCAATCTGTAACCGTTTATATGTGTTTTTTCTGTTAAAACTGTTTTAAAAATAGTGTTAACACTTTTATATCCGTTACAGATACATATCTGTTAAATATTTGATTCTGTTACTGATTCAACATGTAACACTTATAATTCTGTAACCTTTATGAAGGTTATTTTAAGTCCCTGCTCATGGAGAAGGAGCCGGTGTCCTATCGATGGGAACATTATACACTGATTATGCTTCTTGGAAAAAAAATATAATTCAGACGGGTGAATTACCACTGTCCTAAAGTACAACGCGTCTCGCGTCTCCAGAATCCTTTATTTGATAGAATTAAGAATCAAAGTAAAGATAAAAGTACCAAAGTCTATTTATCCATAACTTTATTACCTTTTTTTGTTTCGGATATCCGTAGATATTCGTGGCTAAACGAAATTCCAATTCCAAAGTTCTCCCTTAAAATAAACGCTTGAAAAAACATCTAAAAAATAAAGTATCTAAGTACATCATAACAAAATCATCACGTAAATGAAACACACGTTTTGCGTTATTTTAGTGTTACGGCACGTGGTACTGACATATGACACGGTACTTTTTGTACCACGGCACTTTTTATGCCATGGCACTTTGAGTCCCACCCCTACAGTTTTGATTTCACAGTAAAAAATAGGATGAGGATACACTTATCTTTCGCGCGTACGATATGTTATCGGTTATGAAGATGTGTTGCTCAAAGTTGTCCTATTTTTATCCATTCAAGATACTGATTTAATTGATCCTGCCTGATTAGGCTAGAAAGACACTTATCTAGTAAAAAAAAGACTTTAATTTTATTTTATTTTAATTATTTATTTGCTTCAGACTCAAAGATCCATTATTTAATTTGTAAGTACACTTAAAGATAATGTTAGTATGAAATCAAATAATCAGTGACAAATACACCACACAATACTATTTTAACTAAGTATACTTTTTCAATTCATAATAAATATTATGTACTTTATAAGATTGTCGTGGACATCACTGACCTCGGTGAAAGAAAACATTGCGATGAAACCCGGACTTATAAAAATATAAGTTGGCAAGCACCAACCTGTCTCGAGCTTAAGCAAGTGTGGTGATCAATGCTCGTGCCTTCTCTGTATAGGATAAGAGGCCTTTGCCCAGCTGTTGGACAATTATAAGTAGCTGGTAGGTGGTGGTATTCCTTACTTATTTTAGGTCCGTGCTAATTTTTTTTTTTCAATAAGATATTTTCATTGGCTGCCAAAGATAATGCAAGGTGCATGATGAGACTGAAGTATCTACCTACATACACACACACACATACACACACACATGTCATTACACTACATTACATTACATTACATTTTAGCGTCGGTATATTTTGGATTATTGATATGTATTTTGGTATATTAATATATATATTTTGAGGATACGGAATGTTCCATTTGTTCACCGAAAGCCTGCCCGACGTCCGTGCCCTATGCGCACGAGCATTACTCCCCCGCCTGCTTCACCTCAACGACGCCTAAGTCCCCACCTATGGCTCGATAAATGCCGATCTTGAATTTCTAAAATACTGTACATTCGATGATAAATCATGGTACAAATTAAATTCGACACGAGTTCTCTTTTGTTTTACCTACATGCCACTCTACCCAGATGGTTCTATTTTTCGTTCCTGACAACATGCATATCAAATTCTGCATCGGAATCATCTGTGAGGGCTCTTGTCGAATTCATTTATGTACCTAAATTGATACACAAAATAAGCTTTAAAACCGTGCACTTGCAAGGACGACCGCAGACCGAGTGAAGGCAAAAATAGTATAACTCCCGTGTGTGGTAGCTTGCTGTAATGTAATTATATCTCGATATATTAATATATATTATAGCTACGTCTGTGATGGGCTTAAGGAGGTCGGTATAAATCCCACGGTAGCGTACTACCGGAGTAAAAATTATCCTACGCTTTATATATTTTTTCATGGTACCTACTTTTTCCTTTGGTCATGGTCTATCCAAATGCCAAATATTATGATCCATTTTGCAAGATATATTAAAAGACAGACCGACAGAGTATCTCTCGCATTTATACATTTGTATGGATATAAAGCCTAATCGAATTTACGATTTACGCAAATTATTATCACATGCTAATCTCATTCGCATTCATCATTAATAAATTAAGTTAATCAATAAACTAGAATTTATTTAATCCTTTGATTGTTGTAACGGCAGATTAATAATAAATAATGAACCTAGCATTCCTTTCAAAATATTTTTATGAACATGCGAAATAATCATCTAATTTTGTTCTCATCTCGTCTCATCTGGTGTTCGGAACTCAAACAGTGGCCACCGTCGCTTATTCTTAATATCGGTTTACAATTTTCATTGTTTTAGCCAGGTTTTCGTTACTTTATAGCGCTCAGCAGACGGACAAAACAACGCGACAATCAATGGGCGGTATTCCTATTAGTGGCAATTTTTGTCCGGTCTCTGTGACAAATAGTCCTCCGTCTACTCAGTGCTTATTGGGATCATCTTATAATGATAAACAACACTTCATCATCAGCCTATAATGTTCCCACTGCGGGGCACGGGGCACACTTCCTCTCTATGAGAGGGAGTGGGCTGTAATCCACCACGCGGGCCCAGTGCGCATTGGTAGATGTCACATGTTTTCGAATTTTTAGCTCTACGACATGCCGGTTTCCTCACGATGTTTTCCTTCACCGTTTTTGAGAGCAGCGGTGATGAAATAAATAAAACAAAGTAATGTGCCTGCCTGGGTTCAAACCAACGGCTTACTGCTCGTAAGTCGGGGCTGCCACCACTGGGCCACCGCTGCTCTCATATA
The DNA here is from genome assembly GCA_949152445.1 of Cerastis rubricosa. Lineage (NCBI taxonomy): Eukaryota > Metazoa > Arthropoda > Insecta > Lepidoptera > Noctuidae > Cerastis > Cerastis rubricosa. The sequence goes on from OX424547.1 coordinate 13,386,406, forward strand.
CAATACCGCGCCTTAATCTGCTAAAACTCTCTTCATCATACTTCTAACAGTTTGTAAAGATTAAAGTTTGGGAACCTCAGTCCTTCAATCCCCACTGACAAGTCGTCTAGCTTGTAAAGACATCCGTCATTCCACACCGCAAAACTATTTATCCACCCCCGTGTTTTAACATTGCTACTTATAGCCCTACCAGTTTAACAAGACGCCAGCCTTCTCTATGTATTGTTCGGGAATTGTACAACTAAGGAAGGTCTGCCAAAATTGGATAAGTTAGCATAGGGGTGTAATGTGCCATTTCCGATAAAGATTTCAGTATTTTTGTGTGATTTTTATGGATTTTAAAATGCTTTAGGTACGTGAGGGTGTCTCTTGTCTTGGATGATTTTACAAGGAACGTGAATTTTCAGTAACATCATAATTTATTTCCTTTTTGTTGCTTTAAAATGTAATTAGTTAATGTACTGCTTGGCACGGGTACAAGATTTCTATAGTTTACTTGAACATAATGTTTTTTTTTAATTATTATCATATATTTATTTAATTTAAATAACTACTATATACATACATTACAAGGATTAACAAACTAATAAATTAAATAGCTAATATAACAATAAACTATAAAAGGGCGCCAAAAAACTCCTCAACGCTGTCAGCTGGTAATGTGCCTAAGAGACTGGCAGCGTTGCCACGTTGTATGGTAATACGTCGCCACTGGCCAAAGTAAAAGCCAGCCTTCACGGGAAGCGTCAACTAGGCGTTTGGAAATTTCCTTAAAAAGGCTGTGAGCACTCGGACCCCACTGCCCCAAGTTTCAACCCCAAACGGCTCGAAAATATCGTTACCACAGAGGTTACCAATTATAAATTAAATTAAACAGACTTTTCAGAATAAATTATCGTTATGGTGAAAACCGTATCTAATTTACATTGCGTTTTACAGAAACTAAGCTGTCTCACAAACAGAAAAGAAAAGCAAATTGGCTGTCTGTTTGTAATATCAAAATAACAGCTTTTGACTGAATGCATCATCTGCCTAGCCTTTTCCCAAACTATCTTGGGGTCGGCTTCCAGTCCAACAGCTGCATCTGAGCTGAGTAACAGTATTTTACATGAAGCGACTGCCTATCTGACCTCCACATCCAAGTAACTGGGTAATACGATACCCCTTGGTAAGACTGGATGTCAGACTTTTAGCTTCTGACTACTCGTAACAACCGTCAAAGGTCTACAAACGACAGCCGGGACCAACGGCTTAACGTGCTTTCCGGGGCACGAAGGAAAAATGTGGTATGTAATTATGGTCACCCATCTACGGACCAACCTCGGCAAGCACGGCTTAACCTTAAAGGTCAATCCATGCGGCTGTTATTATTTAGCCACGAGTTCCTCCTTTTTACTGAATATGTTTTTATTGTCGGTCTGTTTGTTCCGGCTTATCTCTCTAATTCCTTTATTCTCTAATTTATTGCTATATTGCTAAATCAGAAACCATTTGGTTATTATTTCAACAGGTGTGACTTTAGCCAATGTTTTTTTCAATCAGATGAATTCATTGATTGGTGTTTTAATCAGATTAAATCAATCATAAATATACCGCGGCTAATCTAGGACTTTACGGTGGGCAATATTTTTAGTATTTATGTTATAACTTAAATTATTAATAACTAATGATGACACATTAATCCAATAATCAACTGATTGGCAAAATATATCGATATTGATTGAATTGCTAAGACACAAGACAGATTTTATTGAAGACTATCTAAGAAAAGTAAAGTAAAATTATTATAAAAATATTACCTAATTGCATATTCGAATCAGATTTTGTTAACAAGGGGTGTTTTTTTGCACGGAACCGTCATATATTTAAAAAAAAAAAAAAACAACAAAATAAACGTAACCGTACAAGTCCCGTCAAAATCGGTCCAACCGTTTCGGAGATTAGCCGGAACAAACGGACAGGCATACAATTAAATAAATGATTTTTGTTATAAGTACCAAAGCTCCAAGTACATATACTAGCTTTTTATACATTCAGTATAAAGCTGTTATTATGAACTTACAAACAGACACTTCAATTTCACTCATTTGTATACATCAACTTTAAAAAATGTGCGAACCAGTTTCACGATTCACATGAAAGCTACTAATTGCTTACACGCCTAAGGAATTTCAGAAATGTCACAAATTCTTGCAAAAACGCCCGGAAATACCGGGTTCGTATCCCAGGGCGTTCTGTGATGATAAACGATCACAAAAACTGACATATCACCCGTTTGTAGCTGTCATCGGGTGATGAATGGCGAAGAGAGGAGAGGTGGAACATCAGATCGTTTGATTTATTTTAATGGGGCTGGTAAATATAGAATTGACACCCTTTTTAATGTGATTTAGCATGTGTTAAGGCGCTGATTCTTATCTAATTACATAGATAATATCACGTACACACATCTCAACCGGTATGTTTAAGTTCCATATAGATATAAGATTTTAAACTGACATGGTTAATAACACACATGGCAAATAAAAAAGCATGAACAAATCAGAAATGAGGACATCCGCAAGAGCACCAAGGTTACCGACATAGCCCGAAGAGTTGCCAAACTTAAGTAGCAGTGGGCAGGGGCACATTGCTCGCAGAACGGATGGCCGATGGGGCTGAAAAGTTCTGGAATGGTGACCGCGAACCGGAAGACGATGCGTTGGAAGGCCTCCCACTAGGTGGACCGATGACCTGGTGAAGGTTGCGGGAATTCGCTGGATGCGGGTCGCACGGGACCGGTCAATGTGGCGACACTTGGGGGAGGCCTATGTCCAGCAGTGGACGTCTTTCGGCTGAAATGATGATGATGGTGACGGGGGTATGGGCTAATAAAAGAAAAAACTTGGTAAATATCCCATTTCAAGTGTTATTAATAGTCTTCCATATAGAAAATAGGTAGCAGACCCTGAACCATGCAGGCAGAATTCTGGACACTTATTTATCATTAATAAATTTGAATGACAATTATTTATTATTTAGTTTATTCATTTTTGCACATATTTCATTTTATAATAAAAAATAGTAGCCCCCCAGCATCGGGGTCCGAGCTTCCGAGTTAGTCAGTGCTCTTGAGAGAGGAAACTCCTAAAAATACGCAACGTGTCCGGAAGTACTGCCTATTAATATTATCTAGCCAAGTGGCTTATGAAAAAGGCTAAGTATTCTACTGGCAGCTAAAACTACAAAATAAGATTTGATATTACGACACAAAAAAAAACGAAAATAGTTTGAATAATACAGAAACCCTATTTTGTGTAATACAGATATTTGTAAACGCTCATTGCGAATGCCCCTCACTGGTTTTGCAATCGTAATAACAAAACAAAGAGTGTCTTGACCACTGACCCATAAAAACGACATACGAACCCGCGTCCCACGGTAAGAGGAAAGGGAGATAAGCGGAGCGGTTAGCGAGAACCTAAAATATGCTGATGTAATACGCTAATTAAAGCTTAATGGTATTCACTCTCGACCGAGAGCGATCTATGTGTCCTATCGCTCTCCGGAGACTCGCAAAGAAAAATGTGTTGAAAAGTTAAACCCTAATACGACAAAAACGGCCACTAAAATAAAACAGCAAGACATTAATTTCAGTTTTTTCGGTTTCCGTATAAAATAAAATTTCAGTCTACAGTCCATTTTTTGTAACCATGTATTTTAATGTTTGTTACAATGTGATTAGGTATTCTTTATTGCACATAAAATTAAAAGATATACACACAAATAATTAGCTTATGTGCAACGGCGAGCTTAACCCAGAATTGGGTTTTCTTACAGCAAACCTTATTTTAACACAAATATTTGCCAAAGAGGATACAGCTTTGTGCATGAACAGTACTTATAAAAACAAATAAATCAACTTTTTTTGTGTTTAAAATTTTATTGTTTATTCAGACCTATGACTGCCCCCAGTCAGTATCCCTGGAAGGGGCAGTCCGGTCTGGCAGCAATCATCTTCAAAATTCTGTTGTCGCTACCATGCAAGCAGCGCCTGTAGTAAATGGTAAGGTGGCCGCTTTCTATTGTCTATGCTTTCCGCATGACAGCGTGGAAGCCATCTGTGCGAGCCTCCGCAAACATTCCCGACGCGCTACAGCGCCATGGCTGTTCCAACACCATCCTGAAGGCGTAAGGAGTTACACGTCATAACTAAATATGTCATGTTTTATAGATTCGTGCGACAAGTAAGTTGCATCGTCTGAGGTCTTAAACGTATTTTTTTGTCTCGTAGTACTCACTCGTAAAGGTTTTATTCCGTGCGCTTCTCCGCCTTCTACGGGGCGTGGCCCTTACCCTTTTGTTCGCAGTACCCGTAAATAAGACTGTCGGTAAAAAGCGAGTAATTGAAGGAAACGTGTGGTAGTTTCTCATGGAACTGTGCTAATTTCTATGGGTGAGGGGTGTATGTGTTCAAAGTCAGGTCGACTTTGAACACCATTCGAAATGGACTATGATAGAAGTACCATTTAGGGGACGGGAACTTCCTATGTAAAATCAAATCAGTGTTCTTGTAAACTTTGACATTAAAAAGTGCCTTTTTATGGGTAGGTCTCTAATACTTACTAAGATATTTTGGGGTAGGTACTCTTTCTCTCTAGAAGGTCAAGATTATAGCTGTATTAGATAGATTTCTTTTTTATAACGGAAAACAAATACCTATCTATTATCAGTCGCTAAAATAATAAGTTGGTCCGTAGATGGGTGACCATAATTACATACCGAGTTTCCTCCGTGCCTCGGAAAGCACGTTAAGCCGTTGGTCCCGGCTGTCATTTGTAGATCTTTGACAGTCGTTACAAGTAGTCAGAAGTCAAAAGTCTGACATCCAGTCTAACCAAGGGGTATCTTATTAACCAGTTACTGGGTTGTGGAGGTCAAATAGGCAGTCGCTTCATGTAAAATACTGGTATTCAGCTGCATCCCGGTTAGACTGAAAGCCAACCCCAAGATGGTTTGGGAAAAGGCAGATGATGAGTCGCAAAAATAAACCCTGTTTACACAGTCATGTACATATAATTATACCAAACAAGACCTTCATCCCAGCTAAAAGTAGGTCCCTACAATCACACGGAACGGTGTCGCCTAATAGGCTCCATCTGTATCGAGGTCAGCTCAGCACATTAGCTCACTCGGTCGTGTGCCCTCAGCTTCAGTTCACTGAAATCACTCACAACCCGACGGCCCCAATGATGTGGAACTGCCTGTATGTGGATCTCGCTCAATATAAGATGTAAGATAGATATATAGTAAGAAATAATAAACTTTCTCATTTTTTATTTTTGACTGCTTCATTGGTCTACTTGTCGCAAGGGCACCTCCTGAGCACAAGGTCCAGGGTTCGAATCCAAGGTCGAGCAAAGTGTTATTTGGTTTTTCTACAGGAATTTCTCAGTAGCAGCCACGGAGATGGCTCACACCTAGGACTTAAACACAGCTGGCAAATGTGGGTGTACTACTAGTAACACCTCTGCCTAACCCTTCTGAGAATACAGGCGTGATGTTAGGATAATATACTTAATTTTAAGTACACCAACATTACTATACAGATATACTACAATATTGCTTGGTCTATGCCATAGACTCTATGGGCACAACCAAAGTATAAGGACATGGGTGATTTAAGTGGACGTGTTTGTTTGAGGGTAAAACCTTTTTTCCCTTCTTTTTCCTATTACAAATTGTTAGTAAAAAGTCATCAATCATCAAAGACAAAGTCAAATAATTAATTTCAAGACCATTAGACGGCACCTTTTTAAAATTGATAATAATTAATTGTATTGGTTCTTGTTGTCCGTCCGCAAACGTAATTTTATCAGCGACTAAATGCGTTTTTGTCTGATACTAGGTATTTAATTTTAAGTCAAGTTAATAATTTTAAGTTATGTATGATAAACGAGCGTTTCTCGACATCAAACTGTAAAGTTTGGCTAGCAAAAACTGTAAAAAAATTACTTATATTTTATATAAAAAGGTTAAAAAAAAATGTGAAAAAAGGGCAATTAGGAAAAGGGTCAGCTTTGATCCATGGTATGGGCAGTTTTTTAGATTATTTACAACATATAGGTAACTACGCTTGTAATCCCCGAAGGGTTAGGCAGAGGTAAAAACCCACATTTCGCTAGTTATATTCGAGTCCCATCCTACGTGTTTTTTTTTCTTCTCTTGTTCTACCCTTGTAGTACGACTTATTGTCGGGCCTACGCTGTCCTTCCATACTTAAGTACTAACGCTGTAACATTCAAATATTGTAACACCAAATGATTTTAAAAGAGTAACCATGGAGTTTCTTGCCGGTTCTTCTCGATAGGAAACAACCAACCCGAACCGTGCACCTTTTGTGGACGTTTCTATGTGCCCATGTAGAAAAAAAATATGTTAAATACAAAATATTTTGATTTTATGTACAGACAGCGTCAGTATATGCTAACCCCTCTTCAGTCCGGCCCAGTACGCCAGCGGGGTTACTACTTAATGACTCTCTCTGTACCTATTGTAGACAGCTGGGGCGAGCTCCGAACCATAAACTGGTCTCAAATCAAGGCTCCTACTTACAAAGTACCTATATCTCTGTGCAAACCTGAGGGGATCACAGGCTGGCTGGTTTTACGATATTATCTAATCTGCCATATATGGTTATTATGGCATATGCCTCTGCTACGTGTCGCGGCTTTGCAAAGACCCTGATAAAAAAAAGCTAAACAAACAAATAGTAAACAATGCCATAATCTCAGTAAGAGTGTGCGGAAGCGATTGTTAACTTACTTTCGTGGTAGCGCCCGCGTGCGAGGCGCATTACAACCATGCGCCCGCGTCGCGCCGTATCGGCTTACGAATGTCAAGTGAGAGACGGTAGCGATTGTAACAGGCTTACAATATAAGGTACCTAGCCCTCCTTTACGATAAACTAGGTATAAAAGGACCTTCACGAAGTCGTCAACCAAGCATTCTGTATGTCAAACTAAGTAACCGAGAAACGACTTTTCCTGCATGGGGGTGAAAAATCAAAAATCTTTCCCATTGGGGTGAAAAATCACGTTTTCGGCAAAGCTCAATGTAACGCATTCAAAACATTGTGCTGTTGGATGTATTGAATAGTAAACGGGTCATAAAGGTATTTGAAGTAACGTGATACCTTAAAAACTAGGATTTAAAACAAGCTTGTGAAAAATTTGGAAATTTGACCTCTAATATCTCCTTAACTAGAAGGGTCCCAGGTCCAATGACAGGGAGAACTAGTGCCTTTTGGCTTCGTTAAGGGTATATCTAGACAGTTCATTGTAGCACAAACTGGAATTGAAAATGTCGCTTGAAATCTTGAAAAATGCATCTCTCGGTAAAAATGCAGCTTTCTAATTGTGGAAGAATTTTTAGAATAGGTCGAGTAGTTTTTGAGTTAAATCGTAACAAAAAAACAATGAAATCTTTCCTCTTTATAATATTAAGTTTAGATGAGAGCCTGCCTCGTTCCAGTCGGTCCGCTCACTTCAGAATAACTATGGGCCTCCTCCCTTTTCTACCATGCAGCTTGATGCTTTCAGGGTCAATGCAAGTTTCATCCAGCTCTTACTTGCTATCCTTTGAAGGTCTACACTCAAGATTGTCATTTTTTTTCGATTCCATGTAATATATTCGTCTAGGCAACTGGATTATTTTGGCCAAGTAAGTAGTCACGTTGATCGCGGCTTCAGCAGCGTTCTTTTCGTCCTCAGATGTTCAACAGTAGGGGCTGGACATCCCAACAACCTCCTTTATAATTATAAAACCTCATTCCCTTCCACTTTGTCCCACAGACGATACTGAGACGACTGGCAAATTGCTCCACGTCGTGTTTTGAGGAAAAGTTACCATTCACACGATGACTCACTTGTAGGATGAGAACTATCCGTGAGTGTGTGTGTGTGTGTGTGTGTGCGTGAAATTCTAATCGGTAATGTTCGTGACAACCGATTTATTTCGACTCATTCCGATTCTGGGGCGGTTTACCGTATAACTGCGCCTGCGGTTGCGTATCTGGATCTTTATGCTGGCTGTTTAGTAAAATAGAGGATGAAACAACGTTTTGAGGTAAAGGAAATGAGTCATGGCCAAAAATGTTGGTTAAAAACCACATTTCTGTGGGTTTTGTTTGGGATTTTTGTCTTGGTGCTTAATATGCTCAACGGACTACATTGACTCTATGGGAGACAGGAAATCGGCTTAGCGTTAAACAGAAAATCTGTGGTGTATAGTGAATTCGTGATGATTAACTATTTATGCGATTGTCTTGCCTACAACAAAATACCTATATATAAGGTAGACTAATAGAAACTGCCCAAGGCATTAAGGCCACCTTCGCTACGTAACTTAGTTACTAAAGCACAATTTCCTTTCATAAAGCCACTCCTCAAATCATTTTCCGGAAATATTTCCTGAAACTCTCATCCATTTTCTTAGATCTATTTAATCATATCAAAGACGACACTATAAGAACTAATAAAGCTTTATACAATTTCTTAAAACAAGCCCTTAACACTATACAAATATAATATTAACAGCGCAGTGACAAACCTGCGCACACGCATGACACAAGAGCACCGCGTCGCTCGTCACTAATTAGAATGTTTAGCGCCCAGCCGTAACGGACCTCCCTGTCTGACAGAGGAATATGACTCGGAGGTGCCGTTAAGTTATTTCCTTTCTTTATAAAAAGCAGTTTAGATTGTTGGGTTACTGTTGTAGAGCTGGGTTCTGTCGTTGGTCATGAGTGTGAATTGATAGGTGTCTGTATCAGAGGAAAGTCTGTATCGTAACACTTTATTGTGTGCCGAGCTGAAAGATTTATCCCTTAAAGAGAGAGAGACAGATGGGTGAGACCCTGTCTGGCTCAGGTGTTACAAGGATATAGGTTGTTTGTGACCTATACTTATGATAAAATGTTATTAAATAAGATCCAACAAGGGCAGGGGGGAGTTGTGAAAGAGTTTTTTCCGATCAATTTATCGTCCCATATAACTAAAAGTCAAAACTGGAATTCTGGAATGGCTTCGAGAGAGCCCTCGTTTTTTATATTGCAATATAACAGATTGGAAGCAGATCACAATTTATGTAAGAACCGACCTAATTAAGTAACAAATACTTCTTCTATTTATTATCTTTGACAAACGCTTGGCTTATTGCAAGAAAACCTACTTAATTTTGTTTTGTTATTGATTAGCTTCTCCAACCTTACAAAAAAGGAATTACTTAGCTAATTACAAATCGCGTGACCCGCTCCTTCGGCAATCCATAACTTTGCGTTTTTATTTTACCGGGAAAATGGGAAAGACTGCAGAATTTGCGCTGCACCCAGAAAATGTACTAGGTAATTTTTTAATGCGGTTTTTGATCCCATAGTAAGAAACTGATTTCAACGTCACGCTTCTCATTCAGCCGAAAGGCGTCCACTGCTGGGCATAGGCCTCCCCCAACGCTACATTGACATGGGTTTTGCCATAATCGCCACGCTTCGCAGGCGGGTTGGCGATCGCAGTACGGTTGTTACAAAAGCACAGATAACGCTGCTGCCCATTCTCTGGCAAGTCCCTTAGTCGCCTCTTACGACACCCACGGGAAGATATGGGATGGTTTTATTATTTACGTCCGACACCATACAGAACAGGGTCACGCTTATGAGCAGTTTATTTCTAGGGTAATAAGCAAATCGGACTACAGAAACGTTTTCCATAACACTCACCTTCTTGGATGCCAAACAGTTATGATGATTTTACCTCTCGGCACTGTCTCGAGCGTTCAAAATCCAACAATGCGCTTTTATTTAGGCATTAATTGAGGTGCCATCATGATCACTGTCATATAACATTAGTGAATCCATAACAAATAAATATTTTTTAGAAAATGAAAGTTATGTAGGTACTTGTTTACTTTTAAGAATATATCTTATGAGCGTTTACGCCTTACGACATTTCATACATACTTTCAAGTCCTTATTTTCCGAAATGACTGAACCGATTTTAATTAAACTTCACAAGTTCACACGCATAAACAGGATACATACGTCTAAAAAGTTATTAAAAAATGTTTTCGAAAAATAGTGGAACAGCTAAATTAGACCGATTATAAATTATCTATAGAAACAGAAACTTCCAAAAATCTTTTTTATTAAAAGACATTTCGAAAATATTTTTAGTAACTTTTTAGACCTACGTATCTTGCTTGTACGCGTATTAAGTTTGATTTCGTTGTTGTCATTGAAATCGCTTCAGTCATTTCGGAAAATAAGGACTTGGAAGTTTGTACGAAATGTCGTAAGGTGTAAACGCTTTTAATAGCGTCGAAAAAAGTACACCGTTTCTAGAAATAATAATTTCGCCCTATTCCTACTACTCATAATTTACTCACTACCATCATAATCTTCATTTGTCTAGACTTTTCCCAACTATGTTAGGATCGGGTTCTAGTCTAACCGGATAGCTGATTACCACTATTTCATATGGAGAGACTGCCAAAGTATGAGATGTCAGACTCCAAAGAATACTTTTTATTATAAAAAACGAAAGATCAGAACCACATACGTACCGAGATTGCATTAAAAAAATCTAGACCTCAAACACAATAATTTCAACATGTCCACAAAAAAATCAACGGGTATTGTTCGCAAAGTCACTCCATTATATTTAATAATATGTAAAGAATATCGAGAAAGTTGCATTGTACATTGTACCCACAGAAATATAAAATTGTACCATACATAATATATAATAATGACTAATGTCGTGGGAAAAAGAGTAACACTGCCATTCATGTAAAGCACGTCTGTTTTACCGGTGCGTCAAGCGAGCCAACTATTCAAAGATGAGAACTTGATTAAATATTTCTGCTTATCCCCGTGGACAGTGTGCGTTTTAATAATATATGTATTATTATTCAAATCGTGCGTGTGAACTTTAATAAACTGTTGAATTATGCAGTGTGTTTTGTTTCTTGTGAAAGGAAACTTATGAAAACCAAAAACAATTGATTAGACGTCTTCTCATTTAATATTATATAATTTTTATATCCTTAGCTTTGAAATTCTCTAAAAATAAAATACTACGAGTATACTTAAAAAAACACGCTTTAGAGTGACGTCATGTCACATGTGATACCCATCCATTGTCATCCAAACTAAACGTTTGTGCAAAACTTCAGCTCAATCCGATTGAGCTGAACTGCAAATGGGTCAAAATGAACTTCAATGTTTTTTACATAGTAAGATCCTACAGGTGAAGCTAATAAAAGCGTGTTATGTAACAATAGCGGTCCTATGAATATTATCATCGTAAAACCATGGTTTCTTGCTGATGCGACTGGCACAGAACCGTTTGTCCAGTAGTACACGTATTTTACCTGAATGGATGATGACAATCATGAAAATCCACTGCACATCATAATAGAAAAAAAACGAAATTAAAAATCAACTTATTATGATGTTGTTGTCGATCCTGCAGACATAACGATGCCATCTAGCATCTGTTGCAAAGAATTCCAATAAGATTTGGCGCATTCGTAAGTGTTTAAGAACAACAGGGGCGTCCACTCAATCACCTTGCAGAATGACCCGAGAATTTGAGATTCCAGTAAACGTAAATATGTTAAACAGTCCAAAAAACAAATAAATCTTAGTCACATAAAATTAAGAAACGCACTACTCAAGCATGAACACAAGTCCGACATTTACTCGATATTGGTATAAAGTGGTCGTTTTATCAATAAATCCGTAATGCAGGCCTGCGGTGAGACACTTACTGGAATATTAAGTTATTCTTACTTTTCTGCGTATTGACGATATTGGCATGAAGGTATTTACTTACTTACGGATCTTTATTGAGACAGCATAACTTACTAACAAGACGTTTTATGATAACTAATGATCATCATCTTCCTGCCCTTGTCTATTTTATTTGGGGTCGGCGCAACACGTCTCTTTCCTCCATTCTCCTCTGTCATTCGTCATGCTATCATTTACTCCTTTTTCCTTCATATCATTTTTCACACAATCCATCCTCTTTTCTTTGGTCTTCCTCTCCCTCTCCACCCATCCACATTTATATTCATCACTCTTTTAGTCACATGTGTTCCATCCCTCCTCATCACATGTCCAAGACAGACGACTCACTTCCAACTTTTCTGGAACGACGCCACTTTCAAACTTCCTCTTATATACTCACTTCTAACTTTATCTATCCATTTTAGTCACTCCACACATCCATCTAAACGTTCTCATCTCTGCTGCATGCAATCTTTTTTCATCCGTCTTCTTCACTGCCCAGTATTCCCATCCATACAGTACGAAAGGTCGTTTCACGGACTTGTATATTTTGCCCTTTAACTTGAGGGGCATCCGTAGGTCGCAAGTTGTTCCAGTGACCTGTCGCCGTTTCATCTATCCTGAGTTGATCCGGTGCGTTACGTCCCGGTCTATATCGCCATTTCCTTGGACAAGCGACCCGAGGTACCGAAAATCGGAGCAGATCGGTATGGGCGTTCCGGCAAGGGCTATAGGCACAGGACTGGAGAGACCGTCGAAATCACAAAACAAGTATTCGTTTTGGTTCTACTTAGTTTCAGGCCAACATTCTCCAGTCTTGGCCACCACACCTCCAATCTGCTCTGGACCGATAACTAATGATAAGATAATGATTAATTTACTTTAACGTGAGTACAATACATACAATACAAACTGTCAGCATGCAAGAGATGTTAAAAGTAGAACAGAACAGTTGTTTGTTAGTAGTATAGTATGTTGCATGTTTTGAACGTATCGCTCCTCTAATAGTTCAGGGACTGTTAAGAAAAGAGACTGGATTCAGATAGGGGTCACATGCTTTAGGAAAAGCCTCAAGAGGATGTGCAAATGTGTCGTTGCTTAGTGCAAAATCGTTGAGCAATCCGAATTTCACGGCATTTAATTGCTTTTAGACCACCAATTTCCAAAGCATGGTTGCAGTAGTTTGAAATGATGTTTGGAAGGGCTATGTGGAATACTACAGGGATGGGTGATATTCGCATTGGTGTTCCTCAATTTGGTGATGAATTCAAACGCGATCTTCAAGTAGGTAAATTTACGAGAAGATTTAAGATTCAACTTCTTCAACACATTCTGGAAGAAACAATAGCAAAATTTCAATATAAAGCACACCATTAACACCACACCTACGATTTCACACACCTATTTTTAGCCACACCTCATAAAAATGCGCAGAAATGGCGCAAAACAAACATTTTTCCGTCGCAAGCGCAGTTGAGGCGTGCGCATCACGATGGCATTAGTATGCGCAACGCGGGCCGTAATTGATACGGTCTTACTTTGCATTATGTGGTTCTCTTATGACCGTATGACAGTTTATGGGAGTATAGAAATATAAAGGTCGAGGACGATTGTTGACTAGGATGAGATCACCAAAGGCACTTTGACATGTATTAGGGATCCCTATAGGTAAGTGCCTATTGTTAACGAAGAACAGTGCTGCAGTGTATGGTGCTTTAATAACTAATATGGTAACCCTTACCCTTAGATGGCCGCTACTGATGAAAACCGAGCCCTTTTCTACAAAGATGATTGAAGTTTTTCTTCGCTAACGGAAGAGATCGATTTGTTATTCGTTTGACGAGCCCGACCAGTTAAACGCAGGAAACGATTCACATTGCATTGCATTCGGAGGTTCAGTAGACCACGTAGGAGTTGGTAGGACTACTTGTACCTTGGTTATTCTGAGTATTTGGCTCGAAGTTGTGAAGACTGTCGACTGGTGTAAAGAATGGAGGGAATGATGCCTTTTCCCAGGATTGAGAGTTGGGACAGTATAGCACCCGTAGGTATTCACAAACGCTCGGATTCGATTTCGATTCGGAAAGTCGTATGTCTATCTCGCTCGCTTTCGTAATGCCAAAACAAGAAAGACATACGACTTATCGAATCGAAATCGAATCCGAGCGTTTGTGAATAGAGGGCTAGAATAGCTATAAGAAATAACTGACTTTAATAACAGGCTGTCCAGTATCTTCATCTTGATTAATTTAATTCACAGACCACACATGGTATGAATATGGCATGAATTCAAGTCTATTTTGATCTTCCTTAATATTCTCATAAACCTATTGCGGCCGGCTGCTTTAGAGAATTACCATTGCGACCGGGCTGCAAGTATTTATGAAGAACAACAAAATAAACTGGCTATTTTACGAGTATGTTACTAAACAATTACCTAGATGTCACCGTAACACCATATACGGTGCTTTATTGGTACCATAATGCCTACTTTATTATATTAAAACTTCGAATTAAATTAAAGTTGAAATTACTTTAACTGGGCAAAGCGAAACCGTTTGTAAATAATATGATACAGAAATAAAAGGTTGTCATCTCAAATGACTAACAATAAATTTAAAAAAGTACGAAATGGGAAAAAAGACGAAACGATTCACCTCTACAAAGTTAACCAGTTGCGTAAATTAGCTCGCTCGTTTGTGACAAGGATGAAAATACTCAAATATTAACGAAACACTAAAATAAACCTTTCATAAAATAGTACATTGTTACCCCAGGGGTGAAAGTGACTTATTTAGTCCCGAGACGGGGTTTGGCGCCCGAATGAAGTGAGGGAGCCAATAGTTCGAGGGACTAAATAAGTCTTTAACCCGAGGTAAACACTGTGCTATTCATTAAGAATACAAGGAAAGTAAAAATAAAAACATGAATTAGCTAAAGAAACAATTAGTACATTTTATTTCGGATTGCCGCTTTCCCACCTATTTTGTTTTTTTTCTGTGGCCAGCCAGCTATTCAGCCAGCTATTTTGCCCAACTCTATGTTATTTTAAAGAAATTGTTGAAACTAATTTATAATACAAGTTATTTAAAAAATATATATTCTTTAATCAATAATTAAGTTTTAAGTTATTTCAATTTTACATCGTGGCTGCATAGAAAGTTAGAACATGGTTCAATAAAAACGTCAAAATAGAACTAGTTTTTTTTTTATAATTTGACATCTGTCAGTTGAAAGCGATTGTCCCTAGGGATGAAAAGTATTACTTTCATCCCGCTCCTCAGACAACTTCAGATATACTTTCAGAGTATGAGTAATGAAAATATATTTTGCTAAAAGGTTTCTATGCAAAAAAAAAAACGAAATGTTTTTAGTATAAATTAAAAAAAACGCTGCCCTGTATCTCTATTTTTCGAGTTACGCAAACAAGCAAGCTTAAAAATCTTTTGATTATAGAACCACCTCCTCGAACAAAATTGGTACCTACCTACATAGCATAACATCAAGCCTGTAATCACCAAACTTTAAAGAAAGGTGTTCCTTATGGTATACAACCATATCACAGCTCCCTGTTACCTATGTGTAAGTAGGTAAGCTGAATCATAGATAGAACGAACTAGGACATCATGAGGTTATTACATGTCCCCAATACCGTGGCGCGACGTGAATCAGGTGCCACGTTGCAGTTGATTGCTCAACCGTTCACTTGCTTGACAAATAATTTGTTGATGTCGGTTGATTATATCGTTTATCTCGATAATGTTATTGATTGCTTGGTACACGTATGACCAACAAGAAACGCCAATCATCCTCATGGGTGCCTACTTTTCAAAAACGAGGACGTATTTAGAGCAAATAATATGTAGGTGGGTAGTTAGAAAATGGTCGAAAATTCAATAACCCTAAGAAATTACGTACGTCAGAACCGCGGGTGTATTTTTCAGATCTGCCTAAACTTATTGCAGTTATTTGGTACCTTCTATGTACCTTTACGTTCGTTAGAAATTCGGTTCAAGACTCGAGACGAACCTGCAATTTGTCAAAAATAATAACACTTCTAAATGCGACCCCTGCCGCGCGAAAATTTTTACTTACAACGCCTTCCTTGCAAAGCGATTCAAGCCCCGAAATAACCATGAGGAAAATGTGGAGTATCTGCCATAAAGGTAAAATCTTCGTGTTGGGCGAGATGGAAAATCAACTCCGTCTTTTCCATTAACAACTAGGCTTGGGTAGGGTTACACGACGACGCAGGGTAATAACGATAAAATAAAAACAAAAAATGTATTAATTTAACTCCTTTATTTAGTTAACTCTTCGTCAAGTTACAGTCAAATTGTTAGAAAGCCAGTCTATTTCTGATTTATTCTTTAGGAATCCAATTATAAATTAATCACTTGTTCGAGCCGGCATGATCCGAAGGCTTAGGGTCTCCCCACATTTATCTACGCGGAATTGGCTAACACCGTTCAAAAAAGCCTTTATGTCTACGTAATAAGGGTGTTACTTATACCATTCGCATCGGCTCGGCTCGGACGACGCGTCGCGACGCCGCCGGCCGACGGCGAAACGAGCCGTTTGTCGAGCTGATCGGCGATAAGTCGAGTAGTGTGGTGATACGCACTCGGCTTAAGCCGATTCCGCGTCGATAAATGTGGGGAGATCCTTACGCGCCAAGACATTTTTTTTTTTTAAGAACTTTGTCCCACCTTAAGAATTTCTCCTGTAGCGTGGGTGCGTTTACAAACATTTAAACTCACATACACAAACAGCCAGACTCAGAACAACTATCTGTAGGCCATACAAATATTAGTTCCGTGCGGGGATCGACCCCCGACACGCAGCGCAGCAGTCGATCGCTCAGCCACTGCGCCAACCATGCCGCCTCTTTGCTTCAACAACGCGATTCGATACGAAAGAGGTTATTTACATGTAAATTCAGTCACACAACAGCAAAATTTAAAAGCGATTTTCTCGGGTTCTACTTTGATACAACATATTTCGAAATAGTATCGCTTCCATCCAAAAGAATCGTATAGAACGTAAACGTTAAGCAATACAGAAGGAGAAAATCACTTGTAAAAGTTGCTACGTGCTTAAATTTCATTGCTACTTTTATCTTCAATAGGGATGTAAATAAAACGAAATTCTTTTCTGTTTGTCAGTTACACAAAAATATTAAACACGTATTTTAAGTTATACCAAATTAACAAAAAAGATACTTAGTCATGACCGTCAAAGTTGGAGAGTGGGGGCACACTACGTCACAAGTACGTATAAAATTTACTTACCCCTGACGTCATGCGCTATTTCAACGCAATATATCTCCGTAATTTTATGATTACGTGAAAAAATATAAAATACGTGTCCTATACTTTTAATCTACCCGAAGAAACTCAACATCCCTACTGTGCCGATCCGACCCAAACATGATTCAGCAATGGTAAACGCCGGATGAAGTTTGCTGATGGGCACGAGCCGGCTTTGTTGTCGAATGCACCGTCCCGAACAAGTGTATATATAGCACCCAATTTGAAGTTTAGTTTTGGCAGTAAATGCTTACATATAATTTAACTATTCAAATTACTTGTATAACGTTGAGGAGAGTGCAATAACCCATTGCAACGTAAATATGGATGGTACTTAAAGGCAAAAGGTAATATTTCTGCGAGATTTTTGGCAGCACGACCTTCCAAAGGATTAGGCAGAACCAATGCACAACCATAATTTTTCTTTTCTTTATCTATTGCGAAAATGTGACCAAAAAAATCTTCTCTGTTTTCAATTCATAAGGCTATACCTACAGGCTGTTGTTTTGCAACCTCGTCAAATTTAAGGAGGTAACTATGCTAATGATTCTCGACCCGAATCAATAATAAAATGGTTAGGTAATGTTTTTTTTTTCTTATTGAACTTATCTTATGTGAACCACCCGTATTTTAAACGCGGCCGTCTGATCCTCGCCCTATAACCGTGCTTTCACAAAAAGAAACAATCTCAAACGTTTATTCGATAATTTCTTATTCCCTGAACCACCTTAAGAAGGGTTATTCTGAAACACTGACAAATTTAACCGTAATTTAAATTGATTATTTATGTCTTTTGTGACAACCTCCTGAATTTTGACGAGGATGCAAAACAACGGCTTGTATTTTATAGGCTCTTAAAAGCTAGTAGTCACTGTTTAAGTGAAATATACATGTATTTTATTAGTTATCTATGCTAATTTATATGATCGACATTACACTTTCCCGATTTTGTAACAACTACCGAACAAATATACACAACACGACAACAAGTGGCTTACCATGACATCTTAAAACATTATTGTTTTACTCCTGTACCAGTGTGGGAAAGAGATTGCGCTAGACATCCTGTATAACTCCGTCTCTTTCCCACACTGGAATAAGAGTAAAATAACACTGCTTTAAGACGTCATGGTAAGCCAGCAGGACCGTTCAAAGATCATTAAATGAATAGTTTTTGCCTATCTTATTTGGTAAACAAACTTGGTACACGAGTTTAAGAAATAATAAGTTAGGACTTATCTTTGAGAAATATTTGGAAGATATAGGTTAGCTATAAATGCCTTCAAAAACTTCTTCGCATTAAGGGGAGGCGCTAGGGTACACGAAAATGAAATTTTCTTTGGTTTTTTGCAAAATTGCAGGACAGTGTCAGGATGTATGTTAAACAAAATATGATTTGCGGCCGTAATGTAATACTCATCTATTTACAGAATTATAATCATGAAAATCATCCATACAACCAAAGCTCATTTAATACATTGACTTTTTCATGAAATAGTCATTCAATGGGGTTAAATGAAATTAAAAGGGTTGTATTGTTGATTTTAATGGTTATAACTCTGTACAGCTATATTTGTTACAGCCGCGAATCATATTCTATTCAACATACAATCGACACTGTCTGAATTGCAAAAAAAAACACAAGAAATTTTTAATTTCGCGTGCTACTCTGACGCTTTCACCTATATAATGTTTACACCTTACGGCATTTCATACAAACTTTTTAAATAATTTTCCGAAATGACCGAACCGATTTTAATGAAACTCCATACGCATGATACGCAGGATACACAGGTCTAAAAAGTTACTATTTTTTATTTTCGAAAAGTCATTTAAAAAACCGGCCAAGTGCGAGTCTTACTCGCACACAGGGTTCCATAGCCCCAAAAAATATAATAACAATATTTTGAACTGTCATTCATTAGTTAGTAGTATTAGTAAACTTCCACTTAACCGCAAAACTAAATTTGTTTTTCATAGTATGTTAATGAAAAACAAAGTTACTGCTGCAGTTTGATGAAAAAGTCCCATATCTCAAAAACTAAACATCATATCTTATTGAAACCAATTTTCGTTGATAGTTTTTTTTACGTTCTACAAACCTAAATATTTTCAGAATTTTCCTCCTCTTACTTTAGAAATTAGAGGGGGGGGGACACACATTTTACCACTTTGGAAGTGGCTCTAGCGCAAACTATTCAGTTTAGAAAAAAATGATATTAGAAACCTCAATATCATTTTTGAAGACCTATCCATAGATACCCCACACGTATGGGTTTGATGAAAAAAAAATTTTTGGTTTTCAGTTCAAAGTATGGGGAGCCCCCAAAATTTAGTTTTTTTTCTATTCTTGTATGAAAATCTTAATGCGGTTCACAGAATACATCTACTTACCAAGTTTCAACAGTATAGTTCTTATAGTTTCGGAAAAAACTGGCTGTGACATACGGACGGACAGACAGACAGACAGACAGACAGACAGACAGACAGACATGACGAATCTATAAGGGTTCCGTTTTTTGCCATTCGGCTACGGAACCCTAAAAAAAGATAATTGGAAATTTCTTTACATAATTTATAATCGGTCTAATTTTGCTGTAAAACTATTTTTCGAAAATGTTTTTAGTAACTTTTTAGAGCTATGTATCCTGCTTGTGCGTATGAAGTTTCATTAAAACCGGTTCAGTTATTTCGGAAAATAAGCTCTTGAAAGTTTGTATGAAGTAAGTGTAGTGTAGTGTAAGGCGTAAACGCTCTTAAACATTCTAGAAACACATTTGATATCTCAGTACCCAATATTCGTTTAACAAATAAGTCGCGTAAAGAAAAACAAACTTTACATAGGTCATTATTTCATTTCAATTACAAGATTTTTTTAATATTAAATAAGAGTAGTTAATAGTTAATATTTCTAACTATATACAGTGTTACTAAATAACTTAGGGTTCAAAGTTAAACTTTGCCATAATACTTTTATCTAAAAGCGTTATTTGTACATTATCTGTTAACTAGTTTGGCGATGACCGGGTGGCTAGTACTTCTTGACACTAGGGGGCGCTGATTGTGAAGGAAAAAGGTAGACAGAATCTATATATATATATTACGCGTCACGTTGTTTGTCCGGGATGGACTTCTAAACTACTTAATAGATTTTAATCAAATTTGCACACCATGTGCAGTTTGATTCAACTTGAAAGATAAGATAGATAGCATACATCTCAATTTATAGTATATTTTATTGCAAATTAAGTCACAATTATCTATCGTCCAAACGATTCTAACAGATGGCGGTATCTGTTGACTGGATTGAGTAAGTATTCAATAGATAGCGCTGTATAGGAGCGGAGCAGCAATGAAAAATATTGCGAAAACGGGTAAAATGTGACGCAGACGAAGTTGCGCGGGGCAGCTAGTAGCAATATAAAAGTCACTTAATAATTAGCTAAAAATGGCTGCTACGTTACGACGATTTCAAGAATTACCCAACAAAAGTGGTATATTGAAATCCCATTAGTCTGGGAACGAAAGAACCGGAAGTCAGAAGCCTTTGCCCAGCAATGGGATAAACAGGCTAACTGTGTCAGTAAAGGCCCGAAATTTACTAAAGCTGAGACGAGACGAGGAGAGCAGGGATGTGTTGTAAACAACCAATAGTATTTCGTTATTTATACTTCTCGTTTCGGAAATCGTTGAGAAGAGGAGAGAGAAGATGTCTTATATTTGTTTAGGGGAAGCAGGTAACAGCGCACAGCGGACATGAGAAGAGATGTGAGTCGTGTGCCGTGTGAGTAGCTTGTACATACATGCGGTCCGGTCAAGCTAGTACGCATGTCCGCACAGCTTCGGTGGATGCACTTTAGCTCTTAGCTTTAGAGTCTAGGTTTTATAATGATATTTCTAGTACGTTGTTTCGGTATGTGTCAAGATGTATTAGCAACTCGGTTATAATATTAATTGCACTACAGGTGGGTAGGTTGTTGTGAGCTGTGAGCGTTGCACCGCGATTATATGGCTTCTGAAACAATGGATAAACATTTAATTGAGGTGAATTCGTGAGATTGAATGAAAACAGTTTTTTTACATGAAAAAAGGGTGTAATGTTTTTAGGGTTAGTGTATGTTTATGTAGGTATGTTTTTGTGTTTCTTTTTTTAGTCAGTTTTTCCTACAATTGCATTGCATTACAATTACTGAGTGGCTGAGCTTTGATTGAACTTACTAATTTTTATTTTAAAAAGTTGCGCTATTTGTAGTCATCCTAATTATGGTGTAATCATTTTTTTTCTATGCTAATCTGTTACTTTGTTTTATTTTATAATTTTTTAGACTATTAAATTACTAACCTGGTAACAGCAGTACAAAAACGCGTCATCATTCCCCTGGCGCGGTGTGGGCGCGCCCTATGCTGGGCTAGGGCGGCGGCGCCAGCGGCACCAGCAGGGGCTCGCGCGCGCGCCGCGGTCTCCGGCTCGCGCGGGGGGCGCCCGGCGCGCGCAGGCGGGGGCGGCCCGGCCCGCGCCGCCCGCGCGCGCCCGCCTCGGGGGGCGCGGGGGGGGAGATGCTCTCTAGGGGGGCGTCGGATTCTAGCAGAGCGGCACCTGGGGGACATTGTCATTTTTAACTTAAAACCTCATAATTTCTTCTTCTTAGCGTATTGGTGACAAGTCAGCCCAAAACATGGCTACGAGATTCAGTCACTGATAGCCGTAACAAAATCTAGAAGCAACTACACCAAACTAAAGAATTCCATATTTAATTAACTTTCATAGTGGGACTTAAGATTTTTTGAAAATTCTATTTATAAATTCAATACAAAATGGAATGTGTCACACAGCTTGTGCTAAATTATTTTAAAAGGCTCTTAACGTTACAAGCAACAATAATCACACTAATCACATTCTACTAAACAATTAATCATTAGACTATTTTTCAACTTATACAATTACCATAATATTTACATGTGCCTCTCTTAAACTCTCTTTAAACCACCCTTACGACGACATTACAAAAACTAACATAAGATTTATTGAAACACATTAAATTGTTTGCACCTGCGACGTTATATGCCCGGCTAAACTTATCGACGATCTACTAGCCCCCAAGATAGAGGCGCAGCCTGGTTTAGGGACCACTGTTATCTAAGTTTGTCAAAATAAAACTGATTATCGATATCCTTAATGTGGTTAGATGAAGAAAATGACTGTAACTATGGTTTAATCAATTTATTCTTATTCTTTTCTCGCTCTAATTATTTCTACTTTTGAAACTGCGTTTGAGATCTATCTACGCATGCAAAAGAGTTCAATATAAAGTAATATGTTACCAGCAGCGACAGCAATAGCGTTGTCAGCAGGCTGCACGTCAGGACGCCGCGACATCGCGTGTCGCGACCCGCGCGGCCGTCCGCGCCGGGCTCCGCGCCCCGCCCGCGACACGCCCCACGCGCCCGCGCGGACTGCGCCCGAGTACGAAGCTGAGGGACAGAAAGAACAAGTTAATATTGGCTTTGTTAATGTCAGCTTTAGGAGAACTACTTAACATGGCCAACATATTTTTTGGAATCGATCGGAATTAAAGAAATTAAAAGAAAACTAGTGAATGTTTGCAATATTAACTTGTTTGAGCTTATTGATAAATTTACGATGTCTATTAGGAAATTAGTTTGGAGTTTCCAAAACCCTAATGCTATTTATTAACGCCCAAAGTTGCGTAAAATTTGTGTTAGGTTTATAAGTTCTACCTGTTCTGATTACAAATAATACTAAATAATGATGAGATCAATTGGTATCATTCTTAGTTTTTGGTGCTAAACACCTAACAGTGAAAGTAATCAGCTTTCTCCAGGGAGAATAATCGGCTTGTGTAGCCTTGATGATTGTACTTACGTATAGGCGCAGGAGAAAGCGGAATATCCACCACGAGTTTGTCTCCGTCATCGTCCACTTGTAAGGGGCTGCCCGGCTCAGACGCAGACTCGCGCGGACGCTTAGCTTCTACCGTCACTGGGGCCGGCTGCTGGTAAAAAAACAATATTTTTATTGGTTAAAAATATATTCAGATACACATCATCTACTCTCGAGGGTATATGGAACATGGTTGTGGGGTTTCGAACAAAAATTAAAACCTTTTTTTATTATTTGATAGATGCCAGCAGCGGCTCTGTATGGTGTCGGACGTAAAGAATAGCACCATCCCATATCTTCCCGTGGGTGTCATAAGAGGTGACTAAGGGATTTTCTAGAGAATGGGCAGCAGCGTTCTCTGTGCTTTTGTGACAACGGTACTGCGATCGCCAACCCGCCTGCCAAGCGTGGCGATTATGATAAAACCCTCCAAAATGTCAATGTGGCGACACTTGGGGGAGACCTATGTCCAGCAGTGGACGTCTTTTGGGCTGAAATGATGATGATGATGATGAGATGCCAGCAACACAAGAGCGTGTTGCTAAAACAATGTAATGCAATTTTGTATCCCATTGTAATTACGGGGCATCGCTGCACAGATAATGGGGTTGTCAAACGGCCATTGTCCGACAAACTGTCAAACCAGATGGTATAGTCTAGTTGTATTTGGTAATACTTACAACTTGTGGCAAAATTCCTAGTTTCCGTTTGCGTTCCCTTTCTTCCATTAATTTCTTTTCTTCAGATTTTTGACGATCTGTAACAAAAATACCGTTTTAAAATTGTGTGATTCTTTTTTTATATTCCCAAACCACTGCAAGTTAGAAGCCAGAATCAACAATGGCGACAACCAGAAAAAGCGCCGAGGCAATGAAGCTCGACGAAATTCCGGAAAAATAAACGAAATAATAGCAACGAAATTAAGCAGAAAAATAATCGAAATAATAGCAACGAAATTAAGCAGAAAAATAAACGAAATAATAGCAACGAAATTAAGCAGAAAAATAAACGAAATAATAGCAACGAAATTAAGCAGAAAAATAAACAAAATAATAGCAACGAAATTAAGCAGAAAAAAATGGCAGGGGCATAGGAAAAATATAATTCCACTTCTTTTTTAATTATGTGTAGTTGTGACTCATGTAGTATCATGTACAGACAGCGACATTAAGTAGTTACCCCCCTGGCGTACTCGGCCGGACTGTAGACAGGTTAGCACATACTGACGCTATCTGTACATATTGTAATTTACAATGTTTTAACTTACATTTTAATTCAATTTCTTCGTCATCTAATAGCAAAGACACGACTTCTTTAGGCTTCAATGTGTCCGGTTTGAAGTTGCCTCCGCTAATCACCATCCTTTGGATCTGTAGTATATAAAATAATTAGGCTCATTTAACTGCGTTTAGAAAGAACGAACCTGTCTTAATTTGTAAATTAATTGTTCAAGATGAAATTGAATTATTTGGCGATACCTACTTCATCTACGTACCCAAATCAATCCGCCTGAACGGTCATTGCGACCAATCTCAACAGAGACTAGCGAAGTATGTAGTAGACATCAAGTAGCACAATTACGAGCGCTAATATAGGTGCACTCTATGATCCATAGTGGTATGGCAATCATGCTGGTCTAGAGCAGACAGTGAGCGGTGACTGCCCAGTGATAAAGACCCGAAATAGTTGGGTTCAACCCAAAGAAGTACTTTCTTTTTCTCTGATAGCCTACCGAGTGTTTCACTGCTGGGCATTGTCCTCCAAACCTTTCTATTCTGTGCGATCTCTGGCCATATTCGCCCCGCCAACAAGATCGGTGGGATTACTATGACGTCTTAAAGCAATATTGTTCTATTTTTATTCTTAGGCTCTGTATGGTGTCGGACGTAAATAATAGCACCATCCCATATCTTCCCGTGGGTGTCGTAAGACGCGACTAAGGGATTTGCCAGAGAATGGGCAGCAGCGTTCTCTGTGCTTTTGTAACAACCGTACTGCGATCGCCAACCCGCCTGCCAAGCGTGGCGATTATGGCAAAACCCCCCAAAATGTCAATGTGGCGAACTTGGGGGAGGCCTATGTCCAGCAGTGGACGTCTTTTGGGCTGAAATTATGAATGATGATTATTCTTAGAATGGAAAAGAGATGGAGCTAGACTCTTTCCCACTCTGGAATTAGAATAAAACAATACTGATTTAAGACGTCATGGTAGGGGCCACCAGATCACTTTTTTTTGGGAAATTAATTTTATCGCCACTACTCTCAAAACGATGGAAACTGGCCTCTGAAGATGTGTGGCAACCACATACATGCACGGGGCCCTCAAGGTGGATTACGGCCCTCCCTGTTTTGCTAAAAAAGGGGGCCTGTATCCTAGCAGAGGAGTCATACGCCATAGGCTGATTATCAGCACACGAAAACACGATATTCTGTCTCCCTCCACTCACCTCGGACTTCTCCCTCGCGCGCTGCATGATCCTCTCTTCGATGGTCCCCTTACAAATGAGGCGGTATACAGTGACCTGCTTGGTCTGGCCCAGCCGATGAGCGCGGTCCATGGCTTGCTGGTCTACCGTGGGGTTCCAATCTGAGTCGTAGAAGATGACAGTGTCGGCAGCTGTGAGGTTTATGCCGAGGCCGCCAGCTCGGGTTGAGAGGAGGAAGACGAAGATATCTGAGCGGGCCTGTGGGGGGAAACAGAAAGCTATATTATTATATTGCCTGTTTCAGATAGTAAAGTGGTAGTGGTGTAGTTGTAATGGTTATGGATCCATGTTGAGATAGGAGCCTTTTGACCTCGTACAGGCCCAGTTTTATTATTTCTTATGTTTACTTTACACAATTGGTTTTTTGTTCATTTTAACCATTTTTTTTTGTCCTGTGTTTTACTAATTAATACTTATGTTTCTTTCTTTTTTTATACATAGTTTGTCGATTTAAGAATAAACTGCACTTATAAACGCAGAATCGTCTCGAGCCGGTCATAAAGAGAAGTCTTTGCAATAAGACGTTAATATTTTCAGTTCGAAACGAGGGATTCTACCTAACTCAACACCATGCTAAACTTGACAAAAGATAATCACGATAAAAGAATAACTGTTACATACCTGAAAATCTGCCACCATATCTCGTCGAGCAGAAATCTTACTGGACCCATCTAACCGCATGTATTTATGCTTTCTATGCCACATGTACTCCTGTGGAAAACAAAAGACAAAATGTGGTGATTATTTGAAGGACGATTCTAGATTTTCAGACTGTAATAGAGCGACGACACCCAAACGTGTTCTATTCAAACTTTATGGCGGCTCGGAAGTTAGCTGCGAGTGCCAGTCTGCGCAGGTGTAACGGTTCAAACTTTATGACGGCTCGGAACATCAACGGAAACAATTTAAGGTATCAGCGGGGCGCAAAGGACGCATCGTCTTGACTGTACAATGCGCAGATCGTCACTCGCACCTTACTTCCGAGCCGCCATAAAATTTGAACAGAATTACAAAACTATAACTATGGCATCGAACTTTGGAAAGAGACCGTCTCATTAATGAATGAAAGAGACAATGCTCTATAAAACCGCTTAACTACTTAAAACTCGATGCACCATAATGACTGTTATTAACAATTCTATAAAATGTTTACATACCTCTAACAAATCGATCATCTTGGTCATCTGGCTGTATATGAGCACTCTGTGACCGCGTTCTTTCAGTCTTCTCAGCAACGAATCCAAGGCGGTTAGCTTTCCTGCATCGCTTACGAGTTGGTTTTTATCTAAACAGAAGGAAAGCAGTTTATTTTAAATGATAAGCCTAAAGGGCAAATGAGACGGATAAATCTGTTGTACCTGACTTTTAACTATGATATTTCTGACATTGCAAATTCCTCGTCTTTCAAGAAAATAAGATTTCAAAATCAAAAATCAAAATCAAAAGACATTTATTCAAACTAGGCTGATAATCAGCACTTTTTGAACGTCAAAAAGTGATGATGATGATTTCTGCAGTCAAAAGCAATTCATTCATTCATTTATTTGCTTCAGACATAACGATTCATAATTTTGTTAGTAAATACACTTAAAAATAATGTTAGTATGAAATTTAATCCATCATCATCCAATGATGGATTAAAATGAATGGTCCTTCATTTTAATCATTGTTGTTGTCTTTGATTAGGAAGAGAAAAGAAAAGATGAGTTTGTAAAGGATGATATGGCAAGAAAGTATGGAAAAGAAGTATGGAAAAAGAAGACATGCTGCGCCGACCCCAAATTAATTGGGATAAGGGCAGGAGAATTATGACGAGTTCTTAAATAAACGAAAAAGGTCGGTTATTTGGTTTGACGTTAAGGTTAACTGCCCAGCAGTAGGGCTACGGACAAAATCAATTTTGTAATACTACTTGTGTATTTTGAAGTAGTGTGCATGTGAAGTGTTCCTGCCATTTATGTAGGTTTTTATTTAGTAACACAAATTGTTTTTTATCATATGTATGTTAGACTGTAAGGTATATATCGATGGGCCAAAGTTGGCTGAAAATAAATGTATGTTATTGTAATGTATTACCTGGCACCTGTAACTCTGCCCATCCCCAAGGCGGTCTGGCAGCGGCTGCAAGTGTAGTGACACATCGCCAGCCCTCACCCGACTCAGCTTGTTGGTGTCGCGTCACGTGGTACGCGAAGCTGCGCGACGACGCGAATGGGGCGCGGGTGCATGTGCACACCTAAATGGAAACAATATGTTGTAACGAAAGACCGGAATATTTAAGGTGTAAACGGATGCTTCACGAAGCTGTCAACCAAGCATATTATACATACGTCAAAAGAAGTAACTCACTCGCAAAAATTAATGATTGCTAGGAAACGACTTTTTTTTGGTTCATGATAGGACTCAATGCCGTGCCGTTCTGAGCCTCGGAAAGCACGTTAAGCCGTTGGTCCCGGCTGTTATTTGTAGATCTTTAACAGTCGTTACGAGTAGTCAGAAGCCAAAACTCTGACATCCAGTTTTACTAAGGGGTATCGTTACTGGGTTGTGGAGGTCAGATAGGCAGTCGCTTTATGTAAAATACTGGTACTCAGCTGCATCCGGTTAGACTGGAAGCCGACCCCAAGATAGTTTGCGAAAAGGCTAAAAGGCTTGGCCGATGATGATGGTAGGACTCAATGCAACGCACTCAAAACATCAACAACATGTATAAAAAATGTATAAAAAACTCATAAGGACTGCCGACAGAAGTGAAAACTCAAAAGAAGAGAATAGAATAGATATAATTACTGTGCTCTTGTTTACATTTTTAAATCAATTATAGTCTGAACTATTTAAATTTCATAATTTGTAAATTGAAATTATTATCAATAATCGCTACTCGCTAATTGATGTGATAACCAAAGAGAAGTCCAGTCAAAAGCATGTCGAGGTCATTGGTGACGCAACCCCACAGGTTTTTCCCCTACCAAAAAACGTTAACACGGCTAAAGAAGTTTTCATTTCAAAAAACCAGCAAATCCACCTTTTTGGTACACGGAGTATAAGTGTTTAGAAAGATATAAGCCTACCTTTTGTTGAGCGAAGTACAGGAAGGTGGGCAGGGGTGTAGGCATTTCGGGGTAACAAATAGGTTGTCGTTCCACAAACGGCACGTCCGTCGGTTCCAGCTTCGGTACCGCGATCACACCACCCTCCTCAGTCTTGATTTCACTCAGCATTTCCGTCTGAAAAAAATACTATTTTAAACAAATTTGCAGTTATTACTGAAATATAAGGATAAAGGGGTAAATGATGCCGTGACGTCTGACAGGAAAGAATGGAAGAAGAAAACGTGATGCGCCGACCCCAAGTAGAATGGGGCAAGGGCAGGAAGAAGATGATGCGGTTTCTGCCATAGAAAAAGCTTAGGGCTTATAATAGGCACACTTCTGCACAATATTATTTTCTTATTTTGATTTCTATTATTCATTACAACCTGAAGGAATGGCTAGATTGTATTCAGTTTAAGCAAAGACACATATTTGTATTGTTTGTACTGGAGTACAATCAATCAAATAAGATCGAGATCAATCAATTAGTTACTTTTTATTGCAATCAATGGAAATCTAATTGATTTAAGCACAAGATCGCAGACGATTTTTTTTGTCGGACATGGTTTTTCGACTTTCGGAATTGAGTCGAGCGTTGAGAATACAACACCGTATGCTTAATGCGTTAAAAATGGCCACTGATGGCATAAAACGCAGAAAAAATATACACGTGCGTACGTGGGCTAAATCACATTAATGTAATAAAAATAAAATAAAGACTGTCTTGTTTGTCTAGTCAAAATCGGAATCGCAACTGCTGAGCATGAGATCCTGGGTTCGATTCCCGGGTCGGGCAAATTGTTATTGGGTTATTCCATCAGAAATTTCTCAGTAGCAGCCACGGAGTCTGGATTTGTGCCCGGTTGTTGGCAATAGTCTCATCCCCTGTTACTTAAACGGATCTTGTGAAATATGGGTGTACTATAAGGTTCACCTCTGCCAATCCTTCAGGGATTACAGGCTTCATGATGGTATAAAAATAAAGCTCATATTTACCTGTCCTTCTCTCTCCCTCATGTTCCGTACCCTTAGTGCTTTGTGCTCGATAGTTTCCGGCGTATAATGTATTGTGTGCTCTGTGTGAGTGTAGAATGGACCACCTTAAAGAAAACATAGCATGAAACTTTCAGGTTAGTGAGCTAAACTGAGATAAGACAGTTTTACAAACATTACAGAAATATAATCCCACCAAAAACATTTCATGTAAAACGTTGCCAAGACGACCACATAAGGTTTGCTCTGTGAAAAAGATATCAGATCTCATGTAGAGCCAAGCTTCTGAATATACACGGCCTAACTCTACCGACCCTAACTTCACAAATTCTACATATCAGTAAAAATGTATGGCTTCGCCGTTTCGCTAACGTCGTGGAGGTGATGCGAATATTTAGTTTCTGAAGTAAGTAACGAAACAGCCAAGCCATACATTTTTACTGATATGTAGAATTTGTAATCATCAGTGTGTCAGTGACGAAATCGGTGTATTTTAGATATCAATAAAATCTAAAGTATTAGAGCATTCAATTGAGACTTTGTATGTTTAATTAGTCTATTATTGACATCATATCCTGCGAATATGAACTATCTGGTACATCAGAAACCAACTCTATGAGGGTTCAAAAAAAACGACGAAACACTTCGAGAAAAGTTAGGTAGTGCAGTGCCCTTGCGCTTCGCTTGGCTCGTCTTGGCGGGGGCACTACCGTGCCCCCAGAAAGAATAAAAAAGTATGGTTTTGAACATTGGCTATTTTCAAATGAAGCCAACCAGCGAAACAAAGTACCGGGTGCCCGCTAGAAAATAATTTGATCTTGAACTAAAGACTTGGAACTTCTTACAGCTCACTGCAAGATATTTTTCACATAAATGCTTGTTTGCGACACTAATGACAACTCGAAAAATAAAAATTCTTGACAGCGATTGTTTAAGTTACACTAGTAATATTTTCATTATATTGCCAATATTTTTTTGCATAGAAAACTTTTATCAAAATATGAAGGTTTATTAAAAACATCGAAAAAAAAATTACGCAAAAATCTAAATTTTTGGGTCATCCTTGTGTTTGGGACAAGCAAGAATGACCTAAAAATTTAGATTTTTGCGTCATTTATGTCCAGTGAATATTGAAGCATCTAGGCAAATTTGGGGAACGAACTGTACATCCATGGAAAATCTCAAAGCATTGACACTTGAACATTGCAGCCTATTTTATAATTAGAAAGTCACTTACACTGTGACTTACGGGATATCTTTTGGGATAATCAATTAATATGAGCTCCCGACATTTCGACGCTGTTGCAAACGTCCCTCTTTCTTAGTCTTTAAGCTTAAATCTTTTTTCGAAGAAAAAGGGTAGACAGATTTGTCTGCTCCTAATTATTTACTTACCATCCACCCGCATTATCTAGTCATTCCGGGGTCATGGGGCTTGGAACAGCGGCGGTATATCGGGAGCTTACATTATTTGATAATTACGGAACCCGTAACTAGTAGTTATAAAGCTTGAAAGCTTAAAACAATTAGCAAGCCAAATTACCTTGTATCCACAAAGCATCAGTGAACAGCATCTCCCTCCACATCAAGCTATCCTCTTTCCTCTTCGCGAGTACATCGCCATTGGGACACACTAACAGCATATCTTTCTTATTCACTCTATCGTAGTAGTCCGTGCATAAGTCTGTCTCTGTCTCCTCCTGTTTGACGTCACAGATAGGCTTTGAGTTCCACCAGTAGTGTCGATGACGGAGTTTTTCGTATTTTTGGAGGCATTGTTCTATGTGCTGCAAGCTAAAATTTTAAAATATTTTTTTGAAGATTAGGAATGTCTAGAAATTGATTAATATATGAAGTTTTATATGCCAAGCTATTGACTAATAATTGTGAAAGTTAAGGGTGATTCGTGATAAATTGTGGGACCTTTAAGTATCAAGGAGGTCTACGATTTATGCGTTCTAAATCATGAACTTATAGATAGCACAAATCATATTAATTTGAAACATAAAAAGTAATCCTTTAGGACAATAAAATCCGCATTAATAGATGTTATCGTATTCATTAAAGAAAGAACACTTTGCCATAAGATTAACTACAAAAAATCGGAACTTTAGTTATTCAAAGGTACAAAAAGGCCAAAAAAAATACTCACGCAAAAAGCCACCCACACAGCATAATCCTGTACAGTTCTATCGGCGACAGATCCATAAACCTCGTAAACGCAAAGCACCCATTATCACTAAACACCCCCTTTTCACCCCCTTCTTCCCCATTTATACTCCTCTGTACATACTCGGGGGTGAGAATAGATAACTTGTTGTACAGAAGATGTCGGTTTGAAGGGGTTGAACGGATGAGCACGCATTCTTCGGCAACTAGCTTTGGTATGTGGTAATCGTCAACTTGCATTGAGAAAGGGGAGCGTACGTCTCGGCGTTCGAATAACTCGGGGTGATTGCATACCTGTAGAACATTTTCTGATTAAGGATCTACTAGGTGGTAAGGTAATAGAGACTTTCAGCCCACGTAACCGCGTACTGGATTTTCAACTCTCGGAGCTAATCCAGTACATGGTGAAATAACGTAGCTTTAAAATTGCACGTGCGAACGTGGGGGGTGCGCCAAAGTTCACCTAAATTTTCAACTCCGATAGTTGGAAATCCGAAAATGTTCTTCCTAACATTTTTCATCCTAACAATCGCAATTCCTAACTACTCGGTCTCTAATGTTCATAATTCCGAAGCATTCGACTTCATAATGTCAGTAGCAATAAACATCTATTATACTTTTATTTGTTTTCCTATATTTTCTCAACATAACCATCTTTTACACTATTATTCAAAGTCATATCCTTTTTGTTTAGATTTCTTTTTATTCATTATAATAAGTATTATGTACATTGATTTTGCGTAACTTTTACTTTTTTATTTATTGTGGTGTGTACCTGGAAAGATGTCCATGGGTTAGGTTAGGTTAGAACTGTGACCAACTACGCGCGAGCCGAGCGAGCGTAGCGAGCGGTGCCGCGGCAGCGGCCGGCGAGCGCTACCTCGAAATTGGTCGCAAAAGTAGTTCTAAGTATTTTTTTCATAGTGCCCCCAAGACGACACTCTGACCTGAATTTCATTCATTTAGGACAAAATTCAGTGAAACGACCTTTAATCATTCTAAACAGTTGGTTTTATGGTGGTTTAATTTACGTTATGTAAAGTATACCCCCAAATAATAGTCATACCTTCAAATTAAAACTATAAATATCATCTTCTACCCACATATATTTTTTATTTCACTTGGTATGTTTCTTTCTGAGTATGAGTGAAAATATTATGGTAATTATGTTTAGGGATAGAAGCGTTATGACAAAAAACAGTAGGAGTTAAATAAATTTACAGTAATGATATTATTAATTACAATTTTCGGAAACATGAGTGTTATGAACATCGCCGGTAGCACTACAAATAGTATGAATGAAAACTTAAGGATAAAAAATTTTAGGAAGAGTGATCATTCGGATTACAAATCGTTAGGAAGAACAATTTCGGGTAAAGAACGTTAGGTGAGCCAATATGGACCCGAACGTGGGCTTAGAAGAGTGGTACAGACACAAAGTAGCAAAACTTCAGTTATTGACAAGCGTTATCATCGTTTTTTCTCTGCTTACAGGTATAATAACCAGTGATCGGAGTAGGTAGATTGATTTTTGTTACTTGTATCATAAATGCACACAGCAAGAATAACATGGATATGCCATTTTTCCTGAAAGTAATTCCGGTATTTCTGGATTCAATTAAATATTGTTAATGTTGGTAGTGATATTATTACTACTCAATTCAAAATAAGGAAGGTATCATCAAAACTAAATTAATTTATTATTTATCTGTTGAATGATATAAAAACAATCGATTTCCGATCGAAGCATCAATAATTATTTTTAGCCTTTTTAAGGCCACAACTTTTTATAAATTGTTGCACTTACTCGTAAATTTCAATCAAATCAACCAATTCCGGAGGAATGTCCATTTTAAAACGTATGTTATGGATCAATGACCCCAATTCAATCTACCTACTCCGATCTATGATAATAACACTGTTCTTTAGTAAATTTTAGAAAATCAATTAATCAAAAAATTAGCTTCCGTCCACACGCCATTCATGTTTACCGTGGAACATATTATTTCACTCAGTGAATAATTTTTATAGTACACACATCAACACGGTCTAGGGATATTTTTAAAAAAGCGAATTACTATCAATGTGTTAATTATTAATATGACATGTATATATTTAAAAGATACGTTATTTAATATTCTACCATTTTTAATAATGGTTAAGGTACTTCGATTAAAATTTCAGGATTCTATGGAAAAAAAATGAAGCATAGACAGAAACCGTATATGAGTTAACTTTTAATTTATGAGTAAAAACTGAAAAAAATAGAAAAATCATTTAATTTGTGTTTATAAACTTGAAGGTAGTAGTCTGAGAAAGCGCCCATGATGTTCATAACACATCGGCAACGATTCGGCATGCTCAGAACAAGGTTGTCAATGTCTTGCTGCGGAATATTGTCCCATGTCCTTCTGAGGTGCGCAAAAAGTTGATCTTCTGTAGCCAGATTTTCAGGAACTTCCTTCAGAGCTCTTCTTTGCACCATATCCCACGCATGCTCAATGGGATTTAGATCTGGCGATTGAGCAGGCCAGTCTAAGGCCCTAACATTGTGTGTATGAAACCAAGCTGTTACCGTTCTCGCCGTGTGTGCCCGGGCATTGTCGTGCATGAGCAGGAAATCTTGCCCCATTTGTGTTCTGTGGGGCAAGATTACGGGCCCCAGCACCTGTTGGACGTATCGTTCTGCCGTCATATTGCCCCGCACCCAAACGAGATCCGTCCGTCCTCCAAGACGAATTCCTGCCCAAACCATAATTGTTCCACCTTGGTATGGGTGAACTTCCTGAGGGTTCTGAAGACAGCTCCATCGTCCAGGAACTCGCCAAACACGCGTCCTTCGTGAATCTGGATGGAAGGCGAACCTGGATTCATCCGTAAACAGCACATTGGACCATTGCTCACGGCCCCAGTCCCCGTGGTTCCGAACCCATTCTAATCGTCGTCCACGATTGCCTCGCCGTAAAGGTGGGACCCGGAGTGGTCTACGAGAGCGTAGATTGCTTTCATGCAGTCGCCTTCTTACAGGTTGGTCACTCACAAGCACTTGGTGTTCCACTCGCAGCCTTTGGACCAATTGAGTCGCCGTTGCATTTGGTTGAACTCGCGAATTAATTTGCAAAAATCGGTCTTGTCTAGGGGTAGTGATGCGACTTGGCCCCCGGTGCCTCTCCACTACTTCACCTGTGGCACGATAGCGTGTCCACAATCTTGAAATTACATTTTGGTGGGTCCCTATGGCCTCAGCAACATTACGCTGAACAGACCCAGCTTCCAGCATTCCCACAGCTCGTAACATCTCCGCCCTCGTCAAATGTTGGCGTTGCATGGCTACAATACCTAAATTTTAACTTTATCTTTCGTTTAAAAATGAAAAAAAAACTGTAACTAAACGTAATTCGTATTGTTTTCTAAATTTCGCACAAACGAAAATTCCCTCTCCTACACATCAAGACATTTTTATGCCACCGAAACAAACGAATTTTCATAAATTTGAATTTGGAATTAGTCTGAGATAAATTACAAACAAATCGGTGTATAAAAGATTCCAATGCGGCCAGTACTTTTCGAGTTATTTAATTGAGTATGAAATATCCCTAGACCGTGTTGATGTGTGTACTTCAAATAATTATTTCTAACTATACATTTTAGAACCGTAGAAAGTTTTTAAAATAAAGAAATGTGTGCACTTACCTTCCTAAATTGCATAACTAAGTTCATAAGATTAGACGTAAAGTTCTTATCTACATTGTGACCTGACTCCGCCCCGACTGAGTAATGGAGCAGCTCTTCTATTTTTATTTTCTTTTTTAAAGCTGAAACAATATGATTCAAAAATGAAACACAACAATACCTAACAAATTCAGGTATAACATGAATATTTCAAAACTCCTGAGGCTGTTTTACAAAAATTTGGTTTACTGACAACACCAAGCAAACAAAATGTTGCCAGGTAGGCCAATAAAATTAATTATCTTTGGTTATTTGTGCTGCATTAAATAATAACTTACCTATATACAATAATTTCTGTCTAATAGTAAGTGGACAATGCACCATAATTTCAATTTTGTCCGATAGTTCATTTTCTACGTCTTTCTTGATTCTTCTCAACATGAACGGCTTTAGAATCATGTGCAGACGCGATAAATGCTCTGAAATTATAAACTTATTTACTGGTTGGGTATTTTTTTTGATATAAAGTTTGAATTAATTGCAAGAGGAATCAAAATGTTTTTGGCGCAAGTACTGTTTGTGTGTGTTGAGTTTCCACGACTCGTCACCGGGTCAGACTATTTTCTTTTATTGCATGTACATAAGATTTGTTAATAAGATGATGAGTCCGACACGATAAAAACATCACTCCCTAAAAGATTTATCAGCTTCATCATTATCTTGCCCGTATCCCAATTCATTTGGGGTCGGCGCAGCATGTCTTCTTCTTCCATACTTCTCTATTACTCGTCATCTCATCAGACACCTCTTTTCTTGCCATATCATCCTTCACACAGTCCATCCATCGTTTCTTTGGTCGTCCTTTACTCTTATAGCCATCCACATTCATACTTTAACCTTTTGAGTGCCAGGGTCACAAATACGTGACAAGCGAAAACTGTCCCTGAGCGCCAACGACACAAATATGTGACAAAAACAGCGGTACATTAAAACACGAAATAAACTATTTAAACATTACTTTAATGCCTATTTATTTATATACCTGTAAAATAGAAGGTCCAAAATTTATTTATTTCCATAAAACTAATTAAATTGCATTATAAATATTGAGAAATTTTACGTTAAAAAGAAAGAAATAAACTCTGAAAAAAGAATGTCCTCACACGCCAGAGTCATAACTGCGTGACCGCTAGTGATGTAGCGCATGTTGGATAATATCATTATTTCAAATCAAAGATCGATTCGAAACTTTCCTCTGGAATATATTATTTTAGGTATAATTTGGTACTAGGATAAAGCAGCATTAATTTTATAAAACCAGTCTTAAAAATCATTCAATAAGCTACATAGTCAAAAATAAAATTTGGTTGGGTCGAATTTCGATATTCACTAATCCCAACTCAAGCGCATCCCTAACGCAACCCGAATTATCAGTACCCTGTACGCCATGGTCACGACTAGACTACAATATCGTGACGTCACAAGCGCGGCGACCAGAAATTAGTGAAGTGAATGAATAATATTTATGATTAATTTACTTGTGATATCGAGTTCAAGATTTATATTAAGTGACTATTATAATGAGTGGGAATTTAATGACTACGGAAGAACTTCTTCGCATATTAGAAGGAGTCTCAGATGACGAAGAATTTTTGGAAACAGAATATTTGGACGAATTTGATTTAGAGGTAAGTTATTTTTATCTGCTTTTATTTTAAAAATTTTGAGCAAATATTAATCTTATTAAAAATCACGATGAAATCTGTAAGTGTGGCCTGGTATTGGTGTTTGTAGACCGAAAGAAACATATTTTTTACAGAAATAAGTTACTTTTGAGAATATTATTGTTGTAAAAAAATAGATACAGCCGTTATACAGAGTTTTTAAGTTGATATATCGATCGTTGTTTGTTTACATACGATTTAATTAAGATATGAATCAGCATACAGTTACCTACTAAATGCTTGTTGTATTATTTAACCTATTGATCGCTAACATAAATAAGTAAAAATCAAGAATGATTTTGATATTTTTATGCAAAGGATCATATGCCGAGTCGTATGGGAAAATATCAAAGATGCAAGCAATGCGCACTTTTAAAACAAAGAAAAAATACACGTTTTAAATGTAACGTTTGTAACGTATATTTATGTGCTGCGCCGTGTTTCCAAAAGTACCACTCTGTGTAATATATTTAGATTTATATTGATTTTAATGTCTCTGTGATACTGATTTTTCTATTGTAACTTGAAGTTTTTTATTAGATTTTATTTACATATGGCTTACTATTAGATGATAAGATAATACAATGCAGATTTTGTATAATGTTGTTCTATTATTCTAAAGATTTATTAGTATAAGACTGATTGGTAACTGTGATAATTATATATAATCGTTAATTGTTTTAATTTGTTACTTTTTATGCCAGGTTTATAGAACTTATTAAAATTTTCTATTTTTTCAGTTTTTATTTACCTTCTTAACCTATTTCAATCATATATTTTTAAGTACCTGTTACATTCGGAATTATAAATCTGATTTAAAAAACGTGTTTCATTTATTATAAAATAATATTGTACTAGAACATCGATAAACGAGATATTACGTTGCCACATCCTTATTTCGGAAGCGAAGTAGTTATTAAAATGGCGGGCCGTCCACGCCATGGTCACAATATGAAGACAGCAGATCAAGAATAGTGTTGTACCTACAGTTATTATATTTAAATATATTGTAGTCTCATATCTGTTATTACGGTATTATACAAGTCTGTAAATAGTGTATAACTATTACTTTAATAGGAAGAAATGTAATGTTGAATTAAATTTCAATGTTATAAGGACATTATATTTCGAAATTAAAGACGAAAATGAAAATAAAATTGATTATCGATGAAGTTTTGGAATCCCTATTTTTTTCGTAGGTATTTGCGGTGAATTTGTGGCCTGGCGTTGAGGGCAAGTTCATGCGTTTTTGCTCTGGCGTTCAAAAGGTTAAACGTTCCTCACGACATTATCATTCCTCCGCAACACATGCCCATACAACGGCAACCAATTACTAACAAAAGATTTATCTGCCTAGGTTATGCAATTGATTGAACAAAGTTTTTCCACAAGTTAAAACTTAGGAGTACTTTCCTCTGACATAATAATTAAATCAAACAGATATACGAGTACGCTGCACAAAATACAAAAGACCAAAATACAAAGTGACTATCGTCAGTTAGTGACTTACTCTCATCAATCGTGCTTTTATTTTCAGCATGACTTTCAATATCCTTGGAGAACCATTCGTTAAATTCTTCGTGCGAGTCGAACAGCGTCGGCATTATGAAGTGGAGTAGAGCCCATAGTTCCGCCATACTGTTTTGTATTGGAGTACCTGAAAAAGGAATATGAATGAGACTTCATGATAACTTTTAGATTTCAACTACAATGAAGCAAAGGAAAGGATCTCTATAATTATTTTTAACTAGCTTTACTTTTCATCCAAATCGGGCTCGAGTCTCTTTTGAGTATTTTTCGCTATTCCTCATAGTTTCGGATTTGGCCCTCCATGCCGATTTGAAAAATTTACCCTGTATACTTTCATATGCATTCAATAAAAAACATTTTTTTTTAAATTACAAACTGTCACTTCCATTTTATTTATTTGTGTAGACACTCATATCACAAATTTGTAACAAAAAAATCGTTATACCAAAAGACAAAAATCATAACAATCGCCAAAATGGTCAAATCCGCTCTACCCTTCACAACGTTTTACAAACTACATACATAGTATATCCACATCGATCCTACATCAACATCGATCCTATGTCGACATCGATCCTATATCGACATCGATCCTATATCGACATCGATCCTATATCGACATCGATTCTATATCGACATCGATCCTATATCGACATCGACCCTATTTCGACATCGTTATTGATTCTCGATCGACCAATACCGATATTTAAAATCGATATACGTAAAATTATTCGTAAGATAATCTACCTGAAAGCAACAATCGATTCCTACAGCTAAACCCGAGCAGCAGCTT
Source organism: Cerastis rubricosa (assembly GCA_949152445.1). Classification (NCBI taxonomy): domain Eukaryota; kingdom Metazoa; phylum Arthropoda; class Insecta; order Lepidoptera; family Noctuidae; genus Cerastis; species Cerastis rubricosa. The sequence continues at coordinate 13,425,903 of OX424547.1, forward strand.
CCACCTCATGCTGGCCGAGCTCTTGATAGCCTGTGCTTCATCCAGGATCATGTACTGCCACGACACGCGGTTCAAATACTTCAGATCTGACACCACGATCTGGTATGACGTCACTACCACGTGGAAGGCCGCTTGACGAGTGTGTAAGTCTTTACGTTCCCAAAATTGACGGAGGATTTTGCGTTCGCTTGGACTGCCCCAGTATGGTACCTGGAAGAGAGTTGTGTAATTAAAATATCGATCTGTCAGTGAAAGACTGCGTCAGACTCATCGGTCTAGTAGTAGCAAGTGCAAATGCTCAGCACCTGGGTGAGGACCTGGGTTTCATTCCCGGGTCGGGCTAAGTGTTATTGGATTTTTCCATCAGGAATTTCTCAGTAGCAGCCACGGATGAATTACGCTGGAAACTAAGACTAATCTCAATTCGTACATGATCTGTGGTCTTTCGATGGTTCAACCTCTCAAATACTTGGATTGGCAATCTCAGCTGTTGTTTTGTCCCAGACAAACATTTTGGGGTTTTGAAACATGATTAATTTCTAGCGTTAGTTGATAGGAATAGATAAATGGATTTTTCATTTATTTCCCAACCACTCTACAAAATAAGCTGTCGGTCAAAATAACCACTTTCTGGAGCCCCGATACATCCAGAAAGCGCCGCAGCTGACCTCGTAGAACATGGCGGTACGAGCTAGACAAGACCAACGACCAGATTGGCCCTGGATAGAAACAACTAACATCAGAGGCCTTTGCTCAGCAGGGGGATGACGCAGGCTTACAGAAGCAGTATCTACAAAATAGATTCAAGTCCAGCCTTTCACCAAAAGACCAAGAAAAGTCATAAAAAGTAAACTTACCACTTTAAAATCCGGCACGAATCTCTGCATCTCCTGTTGCCAGTTATGCAGTGTAGATGCAGGGGATACCACAAGGAACGGTCCCCACACACCGAGCCGTTCTGCTACGTGGCACAGAAACGCTATGCATTGCACTGTCTTGCCTAAACCCATCTCGTCCGCTAGGATGCCGCTGATACCCTGGGAAGGACAATAAAGATTGTGATTTGATGTGAGATGGGCAACAATTTAAAGAAAAACTTTGAAAATGTGGTTGAAAGAGAAAATGGTCTTTAATGATATTGTTCAAATATAGCTTTTAAACGCGCTCTTTAAAAGCTATATTTGAACAATATCTATCTAAATATATATAACTCAAAGGTGACTGACTGACTGACATAGTGATCTATCAACGCACAGCCCAAACCACAGAACGGATCGGGCTGAAACTTAGCATGCAGGTAGATGTTATGACGTAGGCATCCGCTAAGAAAGGATTTTGATCAATTCTTAACGCGAGCGAAGCCGCGGGCAAAAGCTAGTGTCAATATATATGTCAACTCTGAAGGCTACAAACATTACATCCTTGGATCCCTTGACTTCTATCATCTGATAGGCAGAGCAGATTTAACGACTTAAAAGATGCCTATACCTTGGTATAGGCCTCTTTCATTGGACTGAGATAGCAAGTTAATAATAGAGAGCAATGACCTCCTGATATAGTTCAAATATAGCTTGTAAAGAGCACATTTCAACTTGGAAGCCTACTAACATTTCATCCTTGGATCCCTTGACTTCTATCAGCTGATAGTCACAGCAGTCAGGACTCGAATGAATCTATTATAATCTAGAAGCTATTGTTTCTCTTTCTGACAATATTTTTAATATGCTCTCCAAATGACATGTTGTGAAGCACACTTGAAATAGCTATGAACACCCAAAACATTTTTTTTTTTTAAAAAAAACGTTGCCCCACACTAAACTCAGACAATGTCAGGAATAATTTATATTACCTAAGCTCACCTGATCATACAAATTAGCCAACCAATTCATGCCCTTCAGTTGGTACCCCTTCAACGTCCCCCTAAAGATATCCGGCTGGTCATGGTCCCCATTCCTCCTGTCGTGGCCGTCAGTAATGTCAGTGCCGCCGTCGGTGTCGGTCGCATCGCCTGCGCCAGCGTTGGAATCGAATAACTGCGTGCGAGCGCGTTCGGCGCGAAAAGCTTCGCGGGCGTTTCTGGAGGCGCGAGCTTTCATGGATTCGCTGTTGGAAGAGGATTGGGTTAGAAATATATATGTAGACATACAATAACCAAAACGGTTCTTGAATGTAACGCTGAAAATGCCAAAAAGGCCAACATTCCTCTGGAAGGCAGAGCAGACCAGCACGCGTAGCATGACCACTGTAGAAACGGGTTAATGTCGACGGAAGAATCGACAAAATGCTACGCGTGCTACTGGGTTTAGTATTTTCCAACGCTTATGACAGGCAACAAGTTTACAAATGAAATGGCTTTTACTACCAATTAACTTATACAAGAGTTACTGTTATCACAAAACTTGGCCATTAGAAACCTATCATTCATTTCAGTATCTGTTGAAGCCAGCAGATCAACAAACCTTTTTTTTTTACTGATGGGAAATCATCAAATGCCGCCTCCTGCTCTGGGCGGAGTGGAACGCAGTGTCAGATTTGTACTGACTAAAACCCATCCATGTTCCATCTTAGCCCTTTGTGTTCCAGGGCCACAGTATCTCTTTCGAACTGTCTTGCAGCCCTGGCAGGCATCGGCCCTCTCGGACCCCTTCCGATTTGCTGACATCTTGAGGCGTGCGTGAAACACGAACTCTCCGTCGGCACGGCCTGTCGTCATCAGACGGACGGACGGTGAGCTAGCCCATTACTCACCGTCCACAGGCCCGCGAGTCATCAACACACTTCACGTCATAACACGACTCCTAAACTTTAATAATCTAACTATTGAACTACTTACCTATCATAATGATCAATAGCCGCCAGCCTGGGATCTCTGTCCTCATCCAGCTGCCTCAGAATCCTGTCAGCTCCACAATCTCCATCATCAACGGCATTCAGCTTCTTTTGCATAAAATGCGCGTACAGCTCCGTTTGCGTGATCAAGAAGTTCAGTTTGCGACGTTGCCGTTTCGCCTCCATTAGTTCTACATCCATCTGGGGTTAAAGTTCTGTTAATCAATTAAACACTGATGCTGGGTAGGGAGAGGCATGAAGAATAAGTTTAGAAGTACAGTGGACAATCAAATATAGACTTAAGGTGCAAGCGCCAGGGTCATCATCATCATCATTATCTTGCCCTTATCCCAATATATTTAGAGTCGGCGCAGCATGTCTTCTTCTTCCATACTTCTCTATTACTTGTCACCCCATGAGACACCACCTTTCTTGCCATATCATCCTTCACACAGTCCATCCATCGTTTCTTTGGTCTTCCTCTACTCTTTTAACCATCCACATTCATACTCAAAACTTTCCTCACGACATTCCTCCGCATCACATGCCCATACCATGACAACCGATTACCACACATCTTTTGAGACACCGGCGCCACTTCCAAACTTCCTCTTATGTACTCATTTCTTACTTTATCCATTCGCGTAACACCACACATCCCCCTTAGCATTCTCATCTCAGCCACATGCAAATGCCTTTCATTCATCCCTTTTGTGGCCCAACATTCTAATCCATACGAGACAGCAGGAGCAGCAGCGAGGAGAGCAGTGCAAGCGCCTTGGTAGCACACAAAATTCAAATTTACTTACGTTTTTTTTGCATTTTGCAGGTTAGTGTCAGGTTGTTTGTTAATTAAAGTATGATTTGCGACCGTAAAAAATATGGCTTTACTGAGTTATAATTAAAAGGCTCTGTATGGTGTCGGACGTAAAGAATAGCACCATCCCATGTCTTCCCGTGGGTGTCGTAAGAGGCGACTAAGGGACTTGCCAGAGAATGGGCAGCAGCGTTCTCTGTGCTTTTGTAATAACTGTACTGCGATCGCCAACCCGCCTGCCAAGCGTGGCGATTATGGCAAAACCCCCCTTATGTCAATATGGCGACACTTGTAGGAGGCCTATGTCCAGCACTGGACGTCTTTCGGCTGAAATGATGATGAATGATGATGATGAGTTATAATTATAAAAATTACCAATACAATCCTCCAAGTTCATTTAATCCCATTAAATGACTTTTTCATGAAATACTCGTATAATATTTACTTTTTTTAAATTTAAAACCTGACACTGACCGGCAAATTCATCACTTCAGCCGAAAGACGTCCACTGCTGGACATAGGCCTCCCCCAAGAAGGGGGGGTTTTGCCATAATCGCCACGCTTGGCAGGCGGGTTGGCGATCGCAGTACGGTTGTTACAAAAGCACAGAGAACGCTGCTGCCCATTTTCTGCCCATTCCCTTAGTCGCCTCTTACGACACCCACGGGAAGATATGGGATGGTGCTATTCTTTACGTCCGACACCATACAGAGCCTTTTAATTATAACTCAGTAAAGCCATATTTTTTTATTTACCGGCAAATTACAACATAAGAAAATTTTTATTTCGAGTTCTACCCTATGGGCTTCCACCTTTATTGGGCTTCATCGCAACCGGCAGGCGTGTTTGGCCAGATGCTTGCTGCACGTGCATCTGACATGGGAAAAAGGCATGAGTTTAGTCTAACACATACCCTTTTGAATTTCGTTCTAAAGCTTGATATTATGTCTTAGCTCTCGTCACGCAAAATCAAATAGTGCATCGCTCTTTGGGATTTTCAACGCTCGCCTCAACACCGAGAGTTGAAAATGCAATGCACTATTGCTTGCTAGTCATTGGTGGAAATGATATAAAAGAGGTGGACAACTATATGAATGACCATAACAATAAACGGATCTCTCCGAAAAGTCACACACACTAACATAATTATCTGTCTCCCAACGTGTAAGTACGGGGTGTTAGGGAAACCGGTGCGAAAAGGCTTACCACGTCAAATCAGCTGTTTCCTACAAAAGTGCAACACCTACACGGTCAAAATGAATGGAACAGCTGTTTTTCATTTTAAATTATCTACTAAAAAAAATCTATATCCCCGGGGATATAGAAAATTTTTAATAGTAATTTTTAGTAGTTCAGAATGCTGTACTGAGTTCGTGGTAAGCGTTTTCGCGTCGGAGTCCCTTACACCCAGCATAACGGGTGCACCAATATACAACTTTAAAATTGATATGTTTAACATCCTCCTTTGTCGAGACATACAAAATCATGAGTACTACGCATACATATTCGACAGCAATCGTAATTTATCACATGACATGTTCTTATTCTACAAGCAATATCAATAAATACGCAATGAGAAATACATGGTAAAGTCAAATTACTAAATAGTTTCCGGCTTACACATTAGATTAATCAGCATAGATCGGAGTAAGTAGATTGATTTTTGGTACTTGTATCATAAATGCACACAGAAAGAATAACATGGATAAGCCATTTTTCCTGAAAGTAATTCCGGTATTTCCGGATTTAATTAAATATTGTTAATGTTGGTACTCGTAGTGCTATTATTACTACTCAATTCAAAATTTAAAGGAAGGTATCTAAACTAAATTAATTTACTATTAATCTGTTGAATAATAAAAACAATCTAATTCCAATTGAAGCATTAATAATTATTTTTATTTTGATGGCCACAATTTTTTATACATTGTTGCATCTACCTACTCCGATCTATGTTAATCAGCTATACAAAACTATCATGTTACTAAATTACTGACGTTTTCTCTCGTTACCCACGGTAAAAAGTTATATTTTTGTTCAATATATTCTCCCTTAATTTCAATCCATTTTTGTTTGGATATTAATCCTTAATTTTTTTGTAGATGCCTTAAACTTTTGGACCTTGCTGATTGATATATTTGACAATATTATGAGTAACATACTAGTCAATGTACATCTATTTGGTCAGATATACGTACGACAGTATAGTTGTAACATTATAAGAAACTGTTTCCGACGTAACGACCAAAACATATTTAATAAGTTACCTAGCTCAATAATAAGTCTGAATTTAGTCAATTTCAAGATTAAATTACGTAATATATATTTATACGGAAATGTTGCTATTGTCTTGATGACAGTTCTTTGACTTAATAATGTTACAACTATACTGTTTAATAGTAGTACTGGTTAATAGTAGTACTGTTTAGTATAACTATACTGTTGTATACTCGTAACATGAAATCACCATGTTGACCAATCACCAATTTGAGCACCTTTTTGTCGACGTTTTGTAAGTGCCCGTGAAGGCCTATGTTAAATAAAAATATTTTGATTTTTTACTTTTATGCATGACGACTCTAATAGTAATTCTGTGGGCAATGTCAATTACAAATATTTTTCTTATAATTATCAGCAAATTATAATTATTTTTTGTTGACATTATAACATTTCGTTAAATATTGACATTTCCCGACATTACCTATTATTGCTTTCAATTATTTTTTTTTGAATTGACATTGATAGCAATTAATCCGGTTAGACTGGAAGCCGACCCCAAGATAGTTTGGGAAAAGGCTAGGCAGATGATGATGATTGATAGCAATTAATTATTATAAACTAATTTAAATAATTGGCAGTACGCCAAATAGCAAAACATAGAGAAACTTTAATATTACAACTATAACATCTTGCACACTGTGATAACCTATGTTTACAAATAAAGACTTGACATTGATTGGCTTCGGAGCTGGAGATCCTGGTCTTTTCCATTGTTTTGACTATTTTTTCGCCTCTGGAGTATGATGCTTGGTGCGAAAGATTTACGACTATAGATGAAACCTACTAGGTATCCTCTATGGTCATAAGCCTCTCCACAAATTCCAGTGTGTCAGCCGCAAACAGCTCCAAACAGTCTTGAGAAATTAACTAATATTTTTCTTATAAAAATAAACACTTCTATAATAATGGAGGGTGATCCCGTGACCACCAGACACACGCCATTTTTATAAAAGATTTTTGTACTAAGGTACTTCTGCAGAAAAAGTTTCAGTTTTTATAAAATTACGTAGGTCGTGCAGCAACGGGATCTTGGACCACAAGATTAATATTATTCACCTAATCGTAAAAGTACAATCTTCGTTAAATATTATTAATAACCTCGCACAATATAATGCAGGGTGGAAGGTAACACCGACGCAGAAACAGTAACCCCGTCACCCTAATCGAAACTTTTATTGCCTATTTAAAAAAAAAACTTCTGCTCCATACATTTTGGCCGTGTAGGTATTGCACTTTTGTAGGAAACAGCTGTTTTTGTTTTAAATTACCGATGTAACTTTTCTATTCAGACTGATGATGATTGATGTTTTTTTTTTTTTGTCTTTTGTCTTGTTCTACGTTTTGTAGTAAGCAACGACTTATTGTCGGGCCTACGCTGACCTCCCATACTTAAGTAATAACGCTGTAACATTCAAATATTGTAAAACCAAATGATTTTAAAAGAGTAACCATGGAGTTTCTTGCCGGTTCTTCTTCATAGGAAACGACCAACACGAATAGTGCACCTTTTGTCGACGTTTTATAAGTGTCCATGTAGGCCTATATGAAATATAAATATTTTGATTTTGATGTACTGAGTATGTGAAAAGCATTTACGCGTCGGTGTCCTTTCCAACCTGTATAATCTAGTTAATTTTTACAAGAAAAGGAGGTTATTAAGGTACCTCTGTACAAGACATTTAACAAAATCTGCTTTAACTTCGGATTATCTAACTTTAAGAGTAAAAATATTTTAAGTCTCAAAATAAAAACAATGATGAAACAGAAAATTATATCAGTTAGTGATTGTGTGAGATCAAATATTAGATCACACGACTTCAGTCAAAACAAACACACACTCTCTCTTGCACTCCATCACATACATACTACACACTCACTACAATCGCACATACCAATTACACCCATACAATCACACACACACACGCTTAATTTAATTGTAAATACTGTCTCATTGTACTAGTTCACTGTAACGTTATGTAAGGGGCAGGGACAGTCATTCCTTAATACAGGTTATTCTATAACCTAGCTAGTACTGTAAAATGAGATTCACCCGTCGTTTCCCAGCAATAATTTTTGCGAAGGATTACTTAGTTTGATGCATAGAATGCTTTATTGAAGGCTTTGTGAAGGGTCTGTTTACACCTTGTATGTATAACTTTGTGTATGCGTCATGAACTCCAATCTCATTTTTTTTAAATAAATTTAGTATTACTATTACCTTTCTCTGTTCCTCCGCCTCCCTCTCCATTCGTCGTCTTGTCTCCCTCTCAGCGCGGTCGTATCGCCTCCAGTAGGCTTGCATCTCTCGACTTAGTCGCTTGCACCTCCATACTGTTTCCTTCATGTTTTTCTGAGACTGTGGGCAGAGATGTCTAGTCATTGTCATATAATGTCATGAAAAGATAAAACAAGTGTTATAGGATAATAACAGCTCTTTGACAGTCGTTACAGGTAGCGCCGGGGCACACGATGCGTTGCGGCGGCAGCGCGGCGCCAGAGCGGTGTCGCTACGTCGCGCGTCGTCTTGTAACCGCTGATAGAGGTGGGGAGAGGTGAATGCGTTGCGACGTCGGAGCGGCAGTCGGCACCGCTCAGTTGTTTATGCGTCACAATCACAAGGAAGGGCACACGCTCGCACATTTAGTGTTACGCTGCTGGGGCGCCGGCGGTGCCGCTGCGACATAACAACGTTGTGGAGCCGCGCCGCCCGTGTGCCCGCCGATACGGCGAAATGTATGCTGTGCGACGCCGCAACGCATCGTGTGACCCGGCACGTAGTCAGTGGCCCGAAAGTCTGACAACCAGTCTTGCCAAAGGGTTTAGTATTATTGAGTCAGTACTAACTGGGTTGTGAAGGTCAGATAGCTCGCATGTCAAATACTGGTATTTAGCTGCATCCTGTCAGACTGAAAGCCGACCTCAACTTAGTTGGGAAAAAGCTAGGCAGATGATGATGTAACGTATTCAATGCTGTATTTACAAGAATAGCTTCTACTGAGTGTCCCATTGATATCTTTTTATGCAAGTAGTAATTATCAAAATTCTTTTGCTCTTGCATCTTATTACTGTGTCAACTAAACTGACGTCTGCCTATTTTTTTATGTATAACACTTTTTTATCGGAGTCTAGAGTAGCTTTATTAAAAAAATCTAACTTTTGTCTGTGGCGGCTCTTTTGGAGGACGAACTCGACACTTTTCTCAAAGATTGGCCAATAACAGCTGTAGATAGGGACAATTGGAAGAAGGGAAGGGGGCCTTCGCCCTGCAGTGGGACAGAAATGGCAGATAATAAAATAATAAGAAAAAGTTAGCAATATTCTTACCTGCATAGCAATATGTCGCCAATGCTTGCAGCATAAAGTCGCAAGTCGCTTCCTCTGCAACATTACCTCTCTATGTGTTGCAGTGCGAGCTCTTTGAACTTTACCGAGCTCTTTTTTGACTAGTAACAGCCAGTGACGTCTTCTGCGAGCCGTTAGGGCTTCCGGGCTCTTTAGTGTTGAGAGCTTCTTGCGGCCTCTGGTGAACAAAAATTCGAAGATGAACATTACTGACGAATTATAAGTAAAAAAAAATACAGCTCTGTGCTACACAATTGAAACAAATTCTCACAAATGAAAAGTAACATTGCATTTACTTTCAATCCGCAACAACGCATTTTTGTGAACATTAGACAGAGCATTCACAGAACTTTACAGGACTATCGTTTCACTGAGCGAGTGAAGGTCGGTGTCAAAACCAATCAGTAGCAGACGAATGATACCCTCGCGACTCGTCATCCAACTCCTGTCGCACCACACAGTTACCTCAGACATGAGACACCGTCTTAGGTTAAGCGGAAGGCCAGTGTCGCACCAATTGAGTCAATGGTTTCTTACATGATTTTTAACCCCCAACCAAAAAAGAGGGGTGTTATAAGTTTGACGTGTGTATCTGTGTGTCTGTTAGTGGCATCGTAGCTCCTAAACGGATGAACCGATTTTGATAAAATTGGTTTCGTTTGAAAGGTATTTTAATCGAGAGTGTTCTTAGCTATGTTTCGCGAAAACCTGATTAGCCGTTTGAAGATCATCACCTCTTTTCTAGTTGATGGAGGGATATAAACAACTTCCACAGGTCTAGTCAATTTGAAATCTTGTCACTTGTCACCATGGCATGGCATTGCCTGGGTTTTTTTTAAATTTATAACTTACCTTGTGTTCGTTCATTAGCGAGAAGAGGCACAACACTGAGAAAATTGAACGGAATGGGGGGAAGTCTATGCCCAGGAGTGGGCAGTCAAGGAACAAAATTAATTAATCAAAATTTTAAAAAACCAAAAATAAATAAATCGTAGATAATATCAACTAACCTGACTCCCGGCTTATCAGTAGACATATATTCATCATTATCAGGTTCTTCTTTCAGATGACGTAATTGCTCTTCCCAGTCCACACCATCAGGCTAAAAAGATAAATAATGGATGTTATATGAAAGTGATTTCTTGGGATCTCTACTTGTTTGAGATAGTTTGTTAGCAAGGCACATCATAACTTCTTCTGAACATACCATGTCTGAGAAAATACTGTTTGTTGGCAGCCATCAAAGCAAAACTAAAAAGTAATTTTATGGGCACACCTGTTAAATTTAACATAACATCATGCTTGAAATTCCGGAAGGTTTAACCACATTTTGCCGTTATACTTAAGTCCCATGTAAGAGAGTGCAAGCCTATTGCCATCAACCAGGTACAAATCCAGACTGTAGCTGCTACTGAGAAATTCCTGATGGAAAACCCAACAAAACGTTGCCTGATCCGGGAATCGAACCAAGGACCTCATGCTAAGCAGTCGCGCTTCCAAGCACACTACCGAACGAAGCATTCAATATACCATGTCTGAGAAAGACAGCCATCGAAGCAAAACATCAAAATTCATTTTTTGGGCATGACTATATTAGACCCACTAGTCACCGAGTCTAGTGGGGCCAATATGGTCAATCCCGTAAAATTAATTTGTCTTGTGGCTAGACCAAAGAGATAGTCAAACCACTTATATAGCTATTATATTGATTCTAGATCTAATCCTGCTTCTATTTTGAGGCGAGATTGAGATCAAGATCATGTATCAGTTTTTAGGTCTACTCACCATATCCCCACCCTCACCCCTGCCATCTCTGACCCTCCCTCGTCTAGCTTTATGTAGACCTCTAGTAGAAGAACCTCTTTCCGCAGGTCTACCCCTACGTCCTCTATTGGAGGGTGTTGCAGGTACAGGTCGGCTGATACGACGCTCGGGATAACGGTCCACGGTGGATAGGAGACCAGCGCCATAGTACATGTAGCGGGAATTCTGAGGAGAATTCATGTGTGAAATTGAGATGAAAATTATGAAGTTGTTAGGTTAGTGACCTCTAGGGCTGAAGAACTCAGGCAGATTTATGATGCTAACAAGCTGGGACTTTTTAAAACCTGAGTGATCTTGTTTCTTTCACATATTTAAAAAAGAATGCTGTGTGACATTTGTTCAAGCACAAAAAAGGTAAAAAAAAGGTGTGTGTTTTTTTTTACTTCTAAAAAAGGATCAGATTCTCAATTCGGATGTATGTTTGTTTTGTTTAAACTTTAGTTTTACAGATCTGTTTGCACAAACTTAAACCACAAATGTAATTTTCAGTTCTATCTGAATATTGTTATCAAAGTAGTGGGGTAGCATGATAATCTCTATGTATCCAAATGTATTTTCTCTCTTTCTCTAGTCTATTGCTGAATAATGCATAAATTGCCAATTAAAATGAGGTACAAGGGCGAGTTTCCAAATTGATTATACATAGTTACATGAAACCAATTTGCAAATGTTTTGCAAGTCAAACCTAAGCAATACACAAATCCTTGAACATTATAATACTATTTGAATTTTCTCTTCAAATTTCAATAGTTTCTGTAATAGAACCATTTACCAGGCACTTATTAATCAGATTCATCATTCATCATCATCATTTCAGCCCGAAAGACGTCCGACTGCTGGACATAGGTCTCCCCCAAGAAGGGGGGGTTTTGTCATAATCGCCACGCTTGGCAGGCGGGTTGGCGATCGCAGTACGATTGTTACAAAGTACAGAGAACGCTGCTGCCCATTCTCTGGTAAGTCCCTTAGTCGCCTCTTACGACAGCCACGGGAAGATATGGGATGGTGATATTCTTTACGTCCAACACCACACATAGCAATATGTGGTGTCGGAAGTAATCAGATTGGCACTTAACAATTAATAAATGCTTGAAAAAGAAGCTACTTAAAAATTTGGGATATTTAAGTGACAAATATCTAATATGTTTCTTGAAAGACACACTTTTGTATGTGCAAAACAATGCTGAGTCCATTTTTCTTTTTTTCAATTAATCTGGGTATCTGCTTGTGAAAGAAAAAGAATTGAAAACCCAATCTGAGTCAATGGCTGACATAAAGGTAAGCACAACTTCAGTAAACGTCAGATATTTACTACACTACTACAGGAAGTACAGGATCCAACACAATAACTATAGCATAATCACCCTATAATGTTCCCACTACTGAGATTTAAGCCTCATGTCCATGAGAGGGAGTAGGCACATAGTAATCAATTTAGATTGCCATCAACAAACTAAGAAGAAATAAAACTTATTGATCTGACCTATGAACTTAACAAATAAATACTCCAATAACCTTGTACTCACCCCTTGATCTTTATAATACCTCTTAGCATATCTGTTATGATATTTTCTTTCTTTTAACAACCTCCGTATTCTCATCTCCTTACTACTTGGAGAGTCATCATCACTGCTGGTTTCAGACCCTGATGATAATAAGACATCTCTGAGCCATTCCCTTTCTTCTCCTACTGAACTGAAGTTGTATAGTCTGAGACGGTCACTTTGGCGTTCTGGAATGGAAAAGAGAAATAGAAAAGAACTAAGATTCTAAGTCTTTTGGTTCTGTCAATGGTAAGTTTTGAAAATGCTGTGGTAGAATTAGGGGAATATGTTTTAAATTCCATAGGATTATGTCTTTTCCTTCAAAATTGATTTGGAGAGAAGGATCACACTATTGTGAGGAGTGGAAACAATTGGGGAGGCCTTTGCCAAGGACTGAGAAAAATCAGGTTTACTAAATTAAAAAAAAAGCAATGTTGGTTCAGAATTTTATTCTGCTTTATGAACATGATTATCACAAACTAGTCTCATATTGAGAATATTACTGGATAAGTATGGAACTTTATTCATTTAATGCCATTAAATTACTGTATTATGAAAAAGTAACTTACTGGAATTAAATGAACTTGATGGTTGTATTGATGATTTTAATTATTATAATTCTTTAAAGCCATATTTGTTATGGCCACGAATCAGATTTTAATCAACATAGAGTCTGAAACTGACATGTTAAATGCAAAAAACATAAGAAAATTTTAATTTCGCAGGCCACCTTTAGACTTCGACCTTAACAAGAGACTCGCTAAACTGTGTTATTCATAAGCATTTATAGAAATCTATACCATTATAAATGTGAATGTAAGTTTGTTTGTTACGCTTTCACACAAAAACTACTCAACCAATCATCATGAAACTTTGTACACATATTCTTGGGGGTATTAGAAGTAACATAGGCTATATATCGTCACGCTACGGCCAATAGGAGCGGAGCAACAATGAAAAATGTTGCGAAAACGGGGAAAATGTGACGCAGACAAGTTGCGTGGGACAGCTAGTAAAGTATATTTTGTTGGAGGGTCATAAGGGTCTACGGTCATATTATTTTTTTTTTTAATATTTCGATTTGGATCATATTTTTTCTTCCATTATTTTATTGATAATGGTTGAAAATTAATTTGAATTGACAGAAATTTTTAGCAGAAACGGTAGAGCCTAAACACAGCAGTAGGTGGAACCAGGATGTCGATTAGGATGATCAGATTCAAAAGGTACTTGCCTTTTAGCTCTGTTATGTATGAGTAAATAAAAGCATGTATAGTTTCTGCAATGGTAAGTATGTTTTCCTTAACTTGTTGGTAAGTACAAACAATTAAACTCAAGCATTTATCACCAAACAATACATTTGTAGATAAAGTACCTACTAATGTTATCTGTTATGAAAAATGTTCTGAGATACAGTTGTTGACTTGATGGTATCGGCCTTACCTTGCTTAGTGGTCACCACCCCATGGATCATCCGGTCTCCCTTCGACATCTCATTTCCAAAAGACTTGGCATCAGAGTCGTCTTCACTGTCAGTCGCCACATCAGAGTTGAGGATCCTCTCCACTTGACCCACGAACGGGCGTACGTCTAAGGAGGCCTCCAGCCTCTGGATATGAACGGGCCTGGCAACCTCATGTCGTTTCAGCACCGTTTTCCCCACTAACTTCTCAGACATTGTAACGAACCTGAAAATAAACCCCGATTCTATGTACGGAATGGAGCGATGAGTAAGCGCCCATAAAAAAGGACAAATCGCAATTTTTCGCTCGCAAACAGAAACAAAACACAAACGGATAAATGATAACCGTGACCACACTGCAGATATCACACACGAATAGCGAATATATCGAATATCATTTCATACGTGAAGGGAACTTGGCGCGTTGAACTTACACGAATTTTAATTTCCTCGCGTTGATTACTTAACACAAAATTCCATAGCATTCACAAAATGGCGCACGAGAATATTCGACAAATCGCTGTCAATGTCGCCGCCCGAGCGGCGCAAATAACTACTCATTTCGTATTTGAGCTTGAAAAAACACGAACCCGCCATAATTGAGGAAGTTAAACAACTAACTGAACCGCATTTCTAAACCGCTATTGGTCCATGAAAACTTCGGTTGAAAACTAACCAATGGCGAGGATCCTTCACACAAAAACAGCCAATAGAATACGTTTAATCCTTCGTTTGAATCAAATTGTAACTGAGAACAAAAGCGACCAGAATCAGCTGCCAAAATTAGTCGCGTTCATGAATTCAAGATGAAAATAAAACCAAAAAATATATTTCACCCAACAATAATAAAATCACTATTTTAGAAAGATACTGGCCGAAAACATCACCGTCTTCCTTACTTATGAGTTTGTTAAAAACTACACAAATGCAGGGTTGGATTTAGAAACAAAAATTCAATTGGCCATACATTCGCTACGGAATTTACATGGACACTTATTACTATAGCCCGAAAAAAAACTTTTAATACTACGAAATATAAACCGTTACACTACAACCAACTTGTCTATGCTAGTGGGTAAAAACCTTGAATTGCACACTTATAGTAGTTATACTATAGACTATCCACCAGCCCACACTATCGCATCAAAAAATTGACACAATTCCATTCTGTTGACTACGATTTTTGTACAACGAAACGAACAGAAAGGAATCATCTACAAAGAGGTTAAAATTTAGTATCATTTGGCAAAGGGTAGTAGTAGTAGGGGGAGAGGGTGTGCCCCCTTTCCCCTGGCACCACTCCCATGAAAAGGTAACGCAAATTGTAACCTAACTTCAAAACACTATTCAATACACTACTAAGTTACTTAAAAGGCTCGGAGCCCCACTTCGGGGTATCAATATTTTAAAAATATAACTACCAAGGGGGTGCCCCCATCCCCTTCTTACCTAACCTGGCCGTGTTGGGGTGCCGTCTACCAGGAGCTCACTACGCTCACTCTTGCGTCCTAAGTTGTCCTGTGGGATATTATTCACCGCAAAAGTAAGTCGTTTAGGCACTAAATAGTGCGTGGAGTCCCTCCGCGGCTCCGCGCGAAAGAAATGAAACATCGTAATGTGGATATGAGTGCTTTCATACCCCCTCCATAGCGTTAAACGTAACCGTGTTGGAAGTCGCATAAGAAGTTTCACTTAAAAATTGGCGTTCAGTATACAAGCGTAGGTCAATCGTGAAGTTAACATTTTTAGGGTTCCGTAGCCGAATGGCAAAAAACGGAACCCTTATAGATTCGTCATGTCTGTCTGTCTGTCTGTCTGTCTGTCTGTCCGTCTGTATGTCACAGCTACTTATTTCCGAAACTATAAGAACTATAGTGTTGAAACTTGGTAAGTAGATGTATTCTGTAAACCGCATTAGGATTTTCACACAAAAATAGAAAAAAAACAATAAATTAAGGGGGTCCCCATACTTAGAACTGAAAACCAAAAATAAATTTTTCATCAAACCCATACGTGTGGGGTATCTATGGATAGGTCTTCAAAAATGATATTGATGTTTCTAATATCATTTTTTTCTAAACTGAATAGTTTGCGCTAGAGCCACTTCCAAAGTGGTAAAATGTGTGTCCCCCCCCTCTAATTTCTAAAGTAAGAGGAGGAAAATTCTGAAAATATTTAGGATTGTAGAACGTAAAAAAAACTATCAACGAAAATTGGTTTCAATAAGATATGATGTTTAGTTTTTGAGATATGGGACTTTTTCATCAAACTGCAGCAGTAACTTTGTTTTTCATAAACATACTATGATAAACAAATTTAGTTTTGCGGTTGTGTGGAAGTTTACTAACTAATACTACTAACTAATGAATGACAGTTCAAAATATTGTTATTATATTGTTTGAAGCTATGGAACCCTGTGTGCGAGTAAGACTCGCACTTGGCCGGTTTTTCACGTTTCATTTTGCGTTGCGTTTTACACCAAAGATCATCATCTGCCTAGCCTTTTCCCAAACTATCTTGGGGTCGGCTTCCAGTCTAACCGGATGCAGCTGAGTACCAGTATTTTACATGAAGCGACTGCCTATCTGACCTCCACAACTCAGTAACTGGGTAATACGGTACCCCTTGGTAAGACTGGATGTCAGACTTTTAGCTTCTGACTACTCGTAACGACTGTCAAAGATCTACAAATGACAGCCGGAACCAACGGCTTAACGTGCTTTCCGAGGCACGGAGGAAACTCGATATGTAATTATGGTCACCCATCCACAGACCAACCTCGGCAAGCACGGCTTAACCTTAAAGATCGACCTGCCCCCGTATTCACAAACCCGTTCGATTCGATATCGATCGACAAGTAGTATGTCTATCTCGCTCGCTTTCGTAATGCCAAGAAAAGATAGACATACGACTTGTCGATCGACATCGAATCGAACGGGTTTGTGAATACGGGGGCTGGGCGGCTGTTATTATTTAGCCACGAGCTCGCTTTCGTGTGCCAACCAAAATTAGACATACCACTTGTCGATCGACATCGAATCGAACGGGTTTGTAAATACGGGGGCCAATTTCGCTTTTTATGTAATTTGATGATTTATGTAAATTTCTCAATAAGTATGCATTATCTTTTAATAAGAGTGGTAGCGTTATAATCAACGACCAAACCCCTACCAGCTTTAAACTCTTTTACCCCCAATTCCTGCCAAACGATTTTAGCTCCAACCCCTTTTCATCATATAAAACTATCTCTAACACGAGAAATCGCTGTCCTTCAGCCAAACTGATCCATATTGAAATTATGTCAGATTAGTCGAGTCAAAATACAGTCGTGTTATAGACAAGTATTGTTTATTTTATTGCAATTTCTGTATAATACTAATTACAAACAAGTTTTAAACTTTATCCATGCTTGTTGGATAAAGTTTTCAATATACCGGACGAACTGCGTTTTTTTCGTCAATGAAAACGAACGAGGAAGAAGAATAGAGTGGTCAAAGAAACAAACTTTAGAAGTCATTGCGCTTTTGCATGTACAGGACCCCAGTTGCGGACTTTAAATGATAAGCCACTTACTACTGTTCATGTTTTACCCGTGTAATACAAATCGTGTTTAGTCGGTTAAATTGACTGACTACCCAAAGTCAACCAATTGCAGGTCTAGCAACCATTACCTAGCGACAATTTGTTTTAACGTAGCCATGGTAACGCTTAGCATACGGAGAAATTATGATTGTTACTTTCAACATCGGAAAAACTCGATCCCACGATTTTATTCGAACGCATGGCGTCCAAGATGACGTTCATGACAATTAATCGATTCAGCAAAATTCGAAATAATCGTCTGTGACATCGACACTTCAACTGTCTGAAAACCTATCCAAGGTTTTCAGAAATAAAGAGTATTTTATGAGCTCTAATTCAAAGGAGGTCAGTAAGAAATAGGTTGGATAAACATTGAGAACTTATTAGTCATTCTTCAACCTCTTTGAATAAGACTATTTTCGATTATTAGTAATATGAATGAAATCTTGTTTTTACGAGCATGCGGTTTGAGTTCGTGTTTAATCGTATAACCTCGTGAATGTATAAAACTGGATAATTGAAAAGTTCGAAAGGGGCTCATCAATTAAAGTCCGTGACTGTACAAGAATGCCTGTGGAATGTGAAAAATGACAGAAGCAGATTAAATAAGCAACGGATTTAAAAAAATCATTATTTAAATCCGTTGCTTATTTAATCTGCTTCTAATTTCATGGATCTACTAGTTATGTCATAAAAAAATGTAATATTTGTAAAAGAAACCATATTTTTTATTAATAAAACGAATCCATCGAAGAATTTGCTTCAGTTTGCATGTACACAAGTATACTGCACACATGAAGAGTTCTTCAGCATCTTCTCTTTCCATTCCAAGCTACACAAAAACATGAAATCATAAACATGTAGGCAAATAAAAGTTTTCAACCAACAAGTTTCATACAAGTTTTGGATACTTACAACATGTTTTATACATGTATATGAGAAACGAAAACATTGCATAAAATTAGTAAAATACATGTATTATACCTTGGTGAAAACGAAGGGTAATTTCATGATACTTTCGATGTGCTTTCGTACGCGAAAACAAAATTGTCTTTGGTTTTGTCGATTTCGCCTGAAATACTCTTTATTCGTAAAACTAAATATTTACATAAACTAACTAACTAAATATAAACTAACTTAAAAACTTAATATTTACATAAACTAACTAACTAATAACTAACTTAAAAACAATGGAAGGCTTAGGCGTCAAAATACTCCTCCCCATCGCTGTCATCCGGAAACGTGCCCAGAAGACTGGCAGCATTGCCACGTTGAATGGCAATGTTAATTATTTGCCCAAAGAAATAGCCAGCCCTCTGGTCTCGCGAAGTGTCAACAAGTCGACGAGATATTTCCTTAAAAAGCGAATGCACACTTGAGCCCCATGACCCGTGTGTTTCGACCCCAAACGGCTCAAAACTATAACTGCCATTTAGATTACAGTATTTACGCCGTTTGAGGCTCTCAGCAGCCGCAGCAGCAGCTCCAGGATAGCCCACCGTGCTTGCAACATAAGATGGCGCAAGGGTATCGACGCAAGTTGCGTCCCACACCAAAGGCCTACCCACCTTCCAAGGCATCAGCGTCATGCCGTCTGGTCTCTTCTCATCGTCACGTACCAAGCCGTTAGGTTCTAAAACCGCTGGTACGCCGGCGGTGGCAAGAGACCGACGAATAATGTCGTTGATGCTGGCGTGCCGAGCTATGCGAACTGCGCTCCGGTAGCAGGACAGACTTTATTCGTGTGTTTTTTATTTCCAATGATTTTCAGACAAACGTGCATGTCTGTCGTGCATGCGTATAGTAATATGGAATTATGCTGCAAATAAAACATACTTAACAATCAATCAAACAACAAAATTCCCTGTAAACTGGGACACACTGCGAGTTTGCAATGTCAGCAGAGCCCCGCATTCACAAACGCTTCGATTCGATTTCGATTTTGAAAGTCTATCTCGCTCGCTTTCATAATGCCAAAAAAAGATAGACATACAACTTGTCGAATCGAAATCGAATCGAAGCGTTTGTGAATACGGGGGCTGGTGTCAGAAGCAAAATCAATACTAAAGAATAAGGTAAGAAATTGCTTTCTCTCAACTAATCATGTATTTAATTTTTTTTTCACAGTATAGAACAAAGTAATAGTCCTAATCCACCATCTTTTATATTTGAATAAAGAAAACCTGACGTTAGTGAAACAAATGCCAAGTTGAAAGACTGGCGATTGAAAAGGAATAAACAAAAAACACCGATACACTCTTTCCCATCACTAAAGTTAGCGTCACCTTGTACCAACCATACCATACGAATTTGAAAATGATTTTAGGTCTTATAAAAATTACTTGTCGTTTTATACAATCAAGCATGCAATCATCATGTTTAAAAACATACAAATATTTATTACAATAACTTTCATAAATAAATTTTAGAATTGTTCATGTATAAAATTTAACAAAATTATTTTGACAGCTAATGCATTTCCGCAACAATTTGGCAGGGGCAAGTTGATTCCAAAATGGTGGCCGTTTGTTGTGCTTTTATGTGATTTGTGAACAATTTTATATCTAAGTAAGTCTTATTGTTAGTTTATGTTAAATTATTAATGTTTATCAACGATTAAACCTCGTGTAGGTGTCCGTTCGATGGATGTTTTGGATAAATCAGCACTTGAATGACCTTTCGTTTTTCAATGCTTACAAAGGAATTTACCTGACAGCCTTGTTGTAGTAATATCAGATAATTCTACACATTTTATAGTTTAATCGAAATGCCGCCAACGCCTTTGTTAATGCCGCAGTGTAAATGTTTTATTTCCTCACTTAATATTACTTTATAGTGTTCTGTATTCAAAGTCGAAATAAGCGCGGGACGTGTGGCTTGGCTAATGATTGGCGTCGTAAACCATGAATTACAGTTTCTGTCACGAGCAATAAACCCTTTTCATAGTTTGTTTTTATGGCGGAACATTATTTGAGTAATATTGGCTTGGAATTAATTTCTATGTTTATTTAGTGTCAAACAAAACTCGTCTAGTACTATCATAACCTAGAAACTATTCCGCCGGGTACGGCGAATATTATGAGAGAGAATTCTTGTTTCGCGTCCTCATATTGTAATGCCATGATTTCAGATGTTAATTGCCTGTTGAATTGACAATATATTTCCAATTGGATTGGAATTATGGATGAAAAAGAGAGTTTACCTGAGAAACCTAGTGAAGATGATAGTCGAGGATCTGGCGACGTTACGGCAGCTGAGAAACTAGATGCAACTGCTTCAGCAGATGGGGCTACCGAAGTTAGTGCAGAAGCCTCAGACTCCAGTAGTGATGTAAAATCTGCCAGTGATGTATCTAAAAGTGCAAAACCAGGAGAAGAGGATAGTGAGTTACAGAATCATATAGACGATGGGATCACAGAGGACAGCAGTAGTGTTAAAAGTGATGTTGGTGACAGTAAGATAGCAGATACCACTGATGGGGACAGTCAGGAGGATGCTAAGGAAGAAGGTAAGTCTGTTTTTACTCACTTCAAAAAATACTTCTTCTATGTTGATAATCTGCTAATAATTTCTATTTAAAATATAAAATGAATATTTGGCAATAATTTGTGTCAGCTAAATTTAAAAAAACGTACAACAAAAATCTTTTTAGCAGAAAAAACGAACACATTTTTTTTTTTACAATCTTTGCTTTCTGAATGAAGTTGATGGCAAAAAAGTCAATGAAGCCAATAAAAGTCACAGACTCCCAAAAGTGAAGTTAATTTCCTACTTTTTTTTTTCAAGCAATGCAATTGCAATCTTCCATCTTTCCTGTAGATAACTGCACTTTCTTTCTAGTAAAACAAACTCTTATCATTACAGTAGACATACTAGACAAAGTGATTGAAGAATCACAAGACAGTGAAGCAAATACAGATGAAAAAACAAAAGATGATTTGCCACAAGATATCAGTGATGCTGCTACTTTGGATGCAAGTCAAACCTTCACTCAACTAAGCCAAGATCAAGATGAAAGCCAAGAAACTCTTGACGAAAGCCAAACATTCACGCAACTAAGCCAAGAAAACACTGAAGAAGCAGCTAATGATGATAGTGTCACAAAAGATGAAGATGAGGATGTAAAGAATTATGATGATATAACAATAAAGGATGATGATATTGTAAAAACTAATGATGTTGTAAATACTGATAATGCTAGTGAAACGGTAAAAGCTAAAGATGAAAAGGGGAATGATGTTGATAAGGTAGAAATTGTAGACAATGATGAAAAAAAGGAAAATGATGACGATGGTCAGCCTCAGTTTGAGACGGCACCTAATCTTTCTGCGGATGATCATCATCAAGAGGATCATACACAGGTAAGCTGTCTTATTCATCCTGACATTTAGGGCCAAACCTTCAATCACGTCAGGCTTTTTAGGCTATTTTTATAGCCCCTCCTCCGACTCCCAGCATCATGTGTATTTTTGATTATTAGAAAAATCAGCCAATTTTATAATCTGTTTTAACGAAAAACTAAAAAAAGGCTTATAAATAAAATCAAACCTCACATGATTATAAAGGATGACCCCATATCAGAAAAAGCCTGAGCTTGTGGTTACGGCTTCTTTGAATAGATCAATTATAATTATTATTATTTGATTGGACAGCTATAAGTTAGTGCATACCCAGAACTTGATATAAAAAACCGGCCAAGTGCGAGTCGGACACGCGCACGAAGGGTTCCATACCATTATTTGCAAAAACGAGCAAAGAAATTAACGTATGTATTACGTTTTTGTATGGGAGCTCCCATACAAAAAAAATTAATTTAATTCTGTTTTTTCCCTTAGATAATTATTTTATTCTGTTTTTAGTATTGGTTGTTATAGCGGCAACAGAAATACAAAATCTGTAGAAATTTCAACTGGCTAACTACCACGGTTCATGAGATACAGTCTGGTGACAGACGGAAGGATAGGGAAATCTCAGTAATAGGGTCCCGTTTGGCCCTTTGGATATGGAACCCAAAAAGGTTTTCAAATATAGTGTTAGGGACACAGAACACTACAATCACTAAAGATCACCAGTTTAAAACACAAAAACTTAGTCATTTGCAAAAACTTAATGTAAACATTTTTACAGGCCCTTGATCCCTTTGATGCCCTCCTGAAAGATTCAACTGATTCTAGTCAAGCAAATGAAACAAGGGAGAAGTCAGACATAGGTGTTACAGTGAACATTGACGATGATGATGATGATCACCAAGCTGATGGGGATGTGCATGATGATGATGAAGAACATAATACAGGTAGAGTGAAATATTTGTGTTGTACCTTCACCATGCTTTTTATCACACAGATGCTGCAATGAATGCGGCCACATACTGGGCCCTAGGAATTTAATATACTCTGCCATTGATAAAAAATTGAGAAAAATTTAAGTACCTCGCCCTTTATTTATTACCAACTTCAAAAAAAAAGGAAGTTCTCAATTCGACCTGTATGTATGAAATATGGTCAGAAATGCACAGTTTTTGTATATGTGTAATATATCAGCTTCTAAACATGCGTGCCAAATTTCATAAGTGTATGTATGTTTGTATATTTGTATTTTTGAACACGCATATCACAAAAAGTATAAGTCGGATTGTAAATATTTTTTAGTTGGATTAGTTATATTTCAACTTGGGTACAGTGCAAGTTTCATCAAAATAGGTTCAGTAATTTGGCTTTTAAATCAAAATAGATGGAAATAAAACAATGACATCCAAGTAAGCGAAAAACTTCCAGTTACAATGTAAAATTGATTCTTGAAAATTTGTATGGTATACTACAACTAAAAAGGGGTAAAAAAAAAACTTTTTGGAAAAGAAACCATCTTCCAAAAAACATTAAATAACTTTTGTTAAAAGAAAAAGTACCTAGAATGCTTTTTTTAGAGAAATTATATGAAATTGGTTTTCAGATTTGACCTAACACTAATTGGTAATGTATAACACAGGCTTCAAATTTTGTTATAGTTACACAAATAAAAAACAAGTACAGAATTTTAAATACATATTTACATTATTGGTAGAGTGGAATGAGATGAGAGTAGAATGGATTTGTAGAGTCCACTGAAAGAAACATTTGTTTAGCACTGTGCCGAGACTGCAATCGCACTATTACCCACATGCCAGTTATGTTTAAATCCTATGTAATAGGTGAGCCTATTGCCGTCAAATGGGCACAAATTCGGACTCCAAGGTTGCTACTGAGAAATTCCTGATTGCAAAACCCAATAATACTTCCAACCTAGGAATCAAACCTAGCTAACCAACAGCCAACTGTGCTTGCCACCACTAGACCTACAAGGCAGTCTATCGTTAACCATTCATTCATATAGATTTTATTATAATCCATTGGTTATAAGACTTATAAGCCTTTTAACACCTTTATTTTCCTTTCAAGATCATCCCATCGACGAAGGCGGAGTGTCTGAGCTGGTAGACGAACCTGGGGCTGATGAAGAAGTCTGCCTCCTGCCAGACATTGAGAGAGAAATATCTGAAGCTGACAAGGCTGAGGCTGAGAAGGTTTTAGCTGAGAAGAGGAAACAGGCAGAAGGTAATCAATACATGCTATAAGTTTTTAAACTGACACTAACACTAAATCACTGAAATAGGATATTTACCATGTTTATAATTTGTTTTAAGTTTCCGATATTTCGGCGCTATTGCAAGCAGCATGATCACACTGGAAAACTGAAGTTATTGTGGTTGGATGTTTATGAGCAGACAAAGCGAACTAGAAGGAGGGTTTCTTCTTGTTCGCTTTTGCGCTCAGTACCACTGTCAGTTACAACTGGATTTCGTTCCTGGCACACGAAACTTACTTTTTCGGACTTCTTCTGTTTTTAAACAGTTACAATTAGTAAAAATAGTAAATATCCCATTTTCAGTGTTACTCATGATAGTGCATGATCATTCAAAAAGCTCGGAATCGGGCAATCCGCATTGGGATCTTTGACCATTTCGCCGGTGATCGTACAGCTTGCGTTTTTGATTTATTTGTTGATAAGTATTACTCTTAGGTTTTGAGGTCTTTCTTGTTTGTTAATATTGGGACTTAACTCCTCCTCGATTATTAAGACTTTTGATACTTAAAATAATTGTAAGATTTAGTCCGATTTATAAAATGTATATTTTACTGATGATTCAGTCGATTCGAGAGTCAAGAATAGCCGGAAATTCTCCTAAGAATAGCCGGCCATTCTCCTTTCATCTCAAAATCTGCCGTTAACGCGTCGAAAGTAACGGACAGGCAGTTACTTACGCATTTATAAAATTAGTGTGGTTAATAAAATGTGCCAGTGCCTTTCTATCGTGCAGGAAAGACGTATAAAATAAGGTTAGTTGCTATGCTACCATCACGTCTTATAGTTTTAATTTTGACATTTCGGACATATCTTTTGCAGAAGCAGCAGCAGAAGTAGAGACTAAAGTGGCTGTAGATGCGACGGAAGTTGATGCTGCAGAATCCAGTAAGAATGAGCAGACGAACAGTGAGGTGGCTGAGGAACATGCGGAAGCTGACGTAGCTAATGAAGAGACGTCGCACGAAAATGGTGGAGGTGTGTTCGATCATCTTTTTTTTGGGTATTTTTGGACTTGTATAGAGTCCAAATTCATGAAATGGATTTGATGGGAGACAATATATTATGTAGTTACAAGATGAGCGCCTGTTCGCCGCCGAGGCCGGGCCAGCAAGACGTGGCAAGATGACCTGGATGAGCACTACGATAAGCTGGTTCGCAGTGGCGCACAAAAAATTAAAACATTAACCGGGAACCTTATGCGGGAGGGAGGCCTTTGCTAGTAGTGGGCCATTTGTGTCTAGTAAAAAATATCGAAAAAGACAAATTTATTTCATCCTTGAGTCAAATTACTATTGAAGTGTTCTTATTCTGTCTAGTATTTACGTACCTATGACTTTCTAGTGGTGTGACCTTATTCATATTGTAATTTTCAGATAAAGAAGTCGAAAACGAACACGATGAATCAGCAGAAGGCGACGAAAATGTGACCCCTCACATAATTCAAGAGATCAGTTCCTTTGATAGTACCTGCGCACAATGTGAGACTGAAAAAGCATGCACCTACCGATTCTCAACCAAGGATAACGAGACAAACTACTTGTGTAGCGAAGCGTGCATTAAAAACTTCCAAATTGAAAACTCAGGACAGTACACAGTCACACACAAAAAGTATCTCATAGAAGAAATAACACCAAAACTCTTGACATGCTCAGAATGCGAAGAAAAAAAAACTTGTTACTTCTATTACAACTACGATGGCGAGGATACTAACTACTGCTCAATGACCTGCCTCAACAGTATGATGGCCGACGAAGCCGACAAATATGTCTTCAAGAGACGAAGGATAGTCGTCGAAGAGATCACGCCTAAAGATGCAGAGTGCTACTTTTGTTCGGAAAAGAAAAAGTGCATGTACACATTCAACAGATACGGAGAAACCCTCTTTGTCTGCACCCACGTCTGTATAAAGAACTTAAACGGCAAAGAAAGCGGTAGATATATGATCAAAAAGAAGAGAGTATCCAGGAAACAGCCGCCGCAACAGCCCCAGAACCCTCCACTACTGAAATTAAAAGTTATTAGCAATGCAACTGATAAATATTTAGACGAAGCTTATAAAATACAGGCGAAGACGCCCGCGATGGTGCAAGCGGCGAGGGAAGAAAGAGAACGGACGTTTGTCAGAAAGTGTAACCAGTGCTCTCTCATACTTACTGTCGACGAGAAAATATTGACTTGGGAGACTATGGACTTTTGCGACGAAGTGTGCTTAGGAAGGTATCAGAACAAAATCGGAGCAAGATGCGCGAATTGCAAGAACACAGTCCAACATACAAGTTTAGGGAAATACTGCGTCAGATTTGGTTTCGATATCCGACAGTTTTGTAACTGGGCCTGTTTGGAGGAGTTTAAGAAAGGTTTAAAGATATGTTGTTATTGTCAAAGGGATATATCTGTAGGGCACCAGGGCTTCCTGGCTCCAGTGGGTGATAAAGGACAGTTTAAAGACTTTTGTTCACAAGCTTGTATGGAAAAGTTTGATCAGATGAGTAAAAACCCCATACCTCAGCCTGTGTGGGCGAAATGTGCAGTGTGTTCCTTAGAAAAAGCGACGGCTATAGAAGTTGAAGTCGGTGAGGAACTGTCGCAGAGGTTGTGTTCCGATCCGTGCTTTGCAGCTTTCAAATTCGTTAATAATATCTTCCCTGGTGAGTTGCTTCTGTATTTTGTTTTGTCGTCATTTTATATTGGCCGCCTTGTAAGCGAGCCCACTACCAAATTCTTTAATATTTAGTCACGAATGTATCTAGATTGCCCCTTATCTGTAATGCAGTA
The DNA here is from genome assembly GCA_949152445.1 of Cerastis rubricosa. Taxonomy (NCBI): domain Eukaryota; kingdom Metazoa; phylum Arthropoda; class Insecta; order Lepidoptera; family Noctuidae; genus Cerastis; species Cerastis rubricosa. The sequence goes on from OX424547.1 coordinate 13,452,979, forward strand.
TTTTATTGAGCAAGCAATTAACTCAATACTGCATTCAAAATTACCCATTCCTCCCACAGACCAATGCCGCTGGTGCAAAAAATACTTCGAGCGCAAACAAAGTAAATGCTTTACTATCTACGAAGGTGCAAGTCCACACTGCTTCTGCTCAAAATCTTGTATGAATGTGTATATAAGCAACTCCAGGCATATAGTGCCATGCAACTGGTGTAAGGTGAAGAAGTACAATTTTGATATGATCAGGCGGGTGCAACCGAATGGGCAGGCGATCATGATGTGCTCGCTGAACTGCTTGAATCTCTACCAGGTTTCTGTTAACGCTGTGTCTTCCAGAAGGTTAGTAATTAGTTTTTTGTCACTCTATCGTCATGTGTGGGTTATCTTCTTAACATAGTATAAAACAAAGTCGCTTCCCGCCGTCTGTACGCTAAGATCTTTTAAACTAGGCAACGGATTTTGATGCGGTTTTCATTAATAGACAGGTGGACTTAAATGTAATTTATCCTTGAATAACATCAACATTTCCACGCGAACGAATTAATCATATTTTGCGTCCATGTGATATAAACAATGACTTCCACTCCATGAGCCCGCTCATGCGTTGTCGAACTTGGAGATAATAGTCCGACACGGTGTCAAAATGATATAAAAACGAAGCAAATTACGTCTTATTCGCCTTTTTCCATGAATATAAAGCTTTCTTTAACTGGCTGACGACGTTTCAGCGACGATAACCCTTAAAGACCAGTTAAAAGTTGTGTATAATTTTACTGACACAATAAATACTATTGAAACAAAAGTTAAGAAATAAACTGCAAGACTTCATATTTTTTTTAGCCTTTGTAGAATTATGAACTTGTTTGTGTCTAAATACTAAAAAAACATTATTTTCAGAACAAAATGTGATATGTGTAAGCGAACTTCGCTTGCGCAGTACCATTTAACAATGTCCGACGCGACAGTAAGGAATTTCTGCTCCTACCAGTGCGTTATGACATTCCAGGTTAGTCGCCTTATTTTTACTTAGACTGATTTTGTGGTCCAGAACTCAAAACTCTAGTCTTTTTATTCTGGACTTAAAAAGTAGGGGAAGAGGGTTTAGTTTTGTGCGCAAGGTGTAGTCTAGACTATTTGATACCGAAAGGTCGGACGTACATATAACATCATGCCTGTAATCCCCGAAGGGTTAGGCAGAGGTGTACTTTATTAGTACACACACATTTCGCCAGTTATGTTTTAACCTTTTGAACGCCATTGTCACATATACGTGACAAGCAAGCGCGTGCCCTGTACGCCAACGACACAAATATGTGACAAAAAATGTGGTGCACTAAAACACGAAATAAGCAATTTAAATCATTACTTTGTGTGTGATTATTTAAATATCTTTAAAATGTGATCTATATATCTTAAATATTAAATATCCTATCAAGAAATAAGTTAATAATACTTTTGAAATCCCATTTTTTATTTGCGGTGAATTGAATTTGAAGTATTTGCGGTTAAGGGGGCTTGGCGTGGAGGGCACGGGCGTGCGTTTATGCTCTGGCGTTCAAAAGGTAAAGTCCCATGTAATAGAGGGGCGAGCCTATAGCCATCAACCGGGCAAGTCAAGTTTAAAAAAAAATGTAATATTCTTGTCTGGCTAGTATCATTAAAGCAACTACAAATTAATTAAGAGGATTTGTAGTTGCTTCTACATAATTAAGTCAAAATTGAGATCGAGGGCCACATTACCGTTTTCTTTATACTAAAACTGTTATAAAACTTGCAGGGACAGTACTCAAAACATCCACTGATGCCGGGCGAGTCTCTTGACCAGCAAAAAGCGGTACCCACTGGAGCGCCCCGGCGGACTTACCCCTCTGCTGCCAAAAACAATGGTAAGACTTTTCAGAGGATTTGTTAAAGCTGCACAAATATCAAGGATCTTTTAATGTTTGGTTTGGCCACTACTTACACATACACTTAACTAGTCGGAACTAACACTGGCATCTTTTGTTCGATACATCATCAACATTCATCATCACCATTCATCATCACCATTCTCCTACCCTGATCTCAATTTATTTGTGGTCCACCCATCATATCTTCTTCTCTCAAACTTCTTTCTCTATTAGAGTCATCTCAGCACTAATCAAAAAACAATATTTACCAACAGTGCTCTGTCAACGTCATTTCATTCGTGCGTATTCATATATAAAAACTGAAGAAACACAATCAGCGTCTCTAGCTAGTCTCGTCAAAGTTTCAGTTTTTGTGATGTGTCTACTTTCTGCATTTAGTAAAAAGCTGATATTTTAAAATTACAAACAGACGTTTGTAAAGATATCAATGTTGTTACACCAAAAATTAATATCTAAAAAAAAAACCAGCATGTAAATTGGCATCACCTGATAGGCTTCCAAACCAAGGGCTATTTGCTAAGTTAACATTCAAGTCTTAATTTGTATAATTCTCCTCTCACAGCATCGAAAACACAGCAGCGAGCCGGCGGTATGCCTGTGATCTCAAGCGTACAGTCCCTCGCCACACCACCACCACTCATGCCTTCCATGACGAGACAGAAGTCCAAGCGCCTACAAGTACAACAACAACAACAGCCCCCGCCCGAGCCAGAACCCCCCGCAGCTCCCAAAACTCCCCCTCCACCCCCTAAACCGCCTACCCCCCCTCCACCACCTCCCCCTAAAATATACAACCATGTTATAGTTAAAACCTTACCTCCACAAGAAGTAGCAAACAAAGCTACTATGTCCAAACCCATGATGGTCTCAAAAGGAGTTTCCTGTCGACCACATCCCTGCACGAAGGAGTGTCAGACAGACTCTAGTTTAGAACGACGAGTACTTATCCCTGTCCCTGTTCCTATTTATGTTCCTGTACCATGCGCAATGTGGTCGATACCTTTCCCTGTACCTGTGCCCATTCCTATACCCATTCCGACCCCAGTCTTCATCCCTACGACTAGAAATAGTGCTAAAGGCATCATGAAGGAGATAAACAAGATCCATGATAAGATGCCGACGGATCCGTTCGAAGCTGAACTGTTGATGATGGCGGAGATGGTGGCTGGAGACAAGAAGAAGGATCAGAGTGATTCTGATACGGATGACGACAATGGTATGTTGAAATATTTTATTGATTTAATGTAAAAACTGCCAAGTCCTACACATACTTTATATGACGTCGTATGGCACGTATGTGATAAGTAGTGTCGTGAAAATTTTCCTCGTGCATCGTACAAAATCGCAACTCGAAATCTACGTCGTGTCGTCAATACTGACGCACAGTGGAACGAATGTATGGGAGCGGTTGGACGTAGACATGTCCGAAAAAAAAGAGTAAAATTATGCCAAACTAATGATGCCATCTTATTCGATTACTTAATGCCTTCATAACTTGTGGTGATGAATTTCTTCATAACTCCCATATTTCGGGAGTAATTTGAAAATGTGAAATTTTACTATGAAAATGAGTGTATCGAGCTCTCTCCCTCCTGATTCCGGGCTTGTTTCAAGTAGCGGTCTCTAATATCATAATGCTAATACTAAGAGCTATATTTAATACTAAGACACATAGTGCGCCAAATGTGCACTTTCTGGGATAAAGAGTGATGTTTATTTTATAACACAATTTTTTTATTTTTTGTTTATTTTGTTGATTAAAACCGTTTTTCTAAAGGTTTACCTTATTACAATAACATTTCTGAGCAGCCAATTAGAGAAGATATAAGCTAATTAGGATATATAATTAGGGACTTAAGGTTTACATATAAAACTGATGCACTAATGATTACTGATAAGAACATTGCTATTATTTAATTACTAAATGGCTCTTAATACACTAATTTAGCATGCATCATTTACTAATTATCACAATAACTAATTACCTTGCAATATTTAACAAAGGATACCTGGGATACCTGGATTTTATATAAATAGGTCACTATTAGTAACTTTAAAATCAGTGTTGATTTACACCTCGTTGTATCCAAGCTAATCTCGCAATGTATTTTCCAAATTTTAATACAAATCTTGATATTCACGTTGCTTTATGCGCACGCGCACATAAAGATTTACGCGACTTTAACTATTTGTTCAGTGTTTTAAAAGATAACAGTTGTGTTCAGTTATGTGAAAGTGCTGAAACAAGTTTAAAAGACTGGTGTCGTCGATTTTGCTACCGCATTTATGCAAAATGGACACAGTCTGGAAGAAGCACAGATAAGTTTCGGAAGAAACATGAGATTTGGCTACAGGCTGCAATTCAATGGCCGGAATTACAAAATGAAAATATGGAACCTTCTACAGAAAATATAAGTGACGTCATCGAGCCCATAATTTCTCCTGCTAAATCTGATGCTTCAACTTGTACACATCCTAGTCCTCGTAAATCTTTTGAGGACCTTAGTAACCGGCAAAAAAGAAGACGCACTGAAGATAGTCTTTCATGCAGCAGTAGCAGCGCTGAAATTATGTTTTCGGCCGAAAGGGCGCTTCAAAAGGCAGGACAAAGCGATACAGCTTATGTTATGAAATACTTGACGGAGAATCCAGAAGAGGCCTCAAAAATCAAAGCCTTCATTGAAGGTAAATCAATTCAGGTACGGGAAATATCCCCTTTGAAGGCATTGGCTCTTTATGTATCGATGAACTTATCGAAATGGCGCTATAACACTCTTCGGGATTTCAACACTCAAGAAGGAGCTCTTCAATACCCGAGTTACTACATGTTGGTTAAAGAAAAAATTAAGTGCTATCCGGCCAAAGAAGATCTCACAGTTACAGAGAGCTCTGCAAAAATCAAATTACAAGCCTTGATGGATTTAACCTCAAGAAGACTTATTAGGTCGTTAGAAACCCCTGTTGATCCCAATCAACAGCTCGTATTGACCAGCAAATGGGGTTTTGACGGATCATCTAGCCAAAGCATTTATCATCAAAGGACGAGTGAAGATGAGCAAATCGATCTTGCTAGTAATTTTATGATTAGTCTTGTACCACTGCGGCTCGTCTCAAAAGGTGTAACAATTTGGGAAAACGAGCGACCATCTTCCACTTCATTTTGCCGGCCAATATTGTTTAAGTTTATAAAGGAAACCAAAGAAAATGTGCAGAGAGAGATGGCTGAAATCGAAGCAGAGATTGAAGCCTTAACTCCATCCACCATCACTGATGGAATTAGTGTCAAACACCAACTGCTGTTGACAATGATTGATGGTAAAATTCATTCCATTATATCCAATACAGCAGCTTCAGTGTGTGACATATGCAAGGCTTGTCCTAAAGAAATGAATAATTTAGAGTTAATCAAAGATAAACACGCAAACGAGGACATGTATAAATATAGCTTAAGCACCCTTCACGCTTGGATTCGCTCAATGGAATGCTTATTACACATTTCCTACAAATTAGACATAAAATCATGGCAAGTAAGGGGTGATATAGCAAAAAGGCAAGTTGATGACAGGAAGAAAAGAGTTCAAGAGGCTGTAAGAAGAGAAACGGGCTTACTTCTCGATGTTGTGAAACAAGGCAGTGGATCCACCAACAATGGCAACTCGGCAAGGAGATTTTTTGAAAACTACACTAAATCTGCTGAACTGACCGGAATAGATGCTATGCTTTTAAGAAAAATCTGTGTGATCTTGCAGTGTATTTCATCAGGAGAGAAGATCAACGTAACTAAATTCCGAGAGTTCTGCTTTGATACTGCTAAGCTTTACGTGGAGTTATACCCATGGTATTATATGCCTTCTTCACTTCATAAAATTTTAATGCATGGGCCAGACATAGTTCAGAACATGTCAATTGTGCCCATTGGTTTTCTATCCGAAGAGGCATCTGAGGCTAGAAATAAAGATTTTAGAAAATATAGAGAGGGGCATTCTCGAAAGCATAGCAGTATCTCATGCAATGAAGATATTATGCACAATCTTTTACTGTCTTCTGATCCACTTGTTACAAGTATCCGTCCAAAAGGAAATAAGTTTGTAAAAAAATCTTCTTTTAAGGAATTTTATGAGCTTACGGATTCTGAGAAAAGTGATATCGAATTTGTTAACATAAATGATTTAGCGGACATCGATTCTGAATTTGAATTAATTGATGATGATGATGATGACGAAGATAATTAAATGATGTTATTGTTTTAAAATGTGTAACTTAGTAAATTAGAGCTTACATCTTAATTATTTATTGTACTTTTAATGAAACTAGGTAATTTATTATCAACTTACTTAAAAGTCATACTCTCATCAGTTCTTGTGAATATTTTTGTTAATATATATTTCTGTATATATATAATATATTTATAGACCTCTTAATAAGTCTGTCTGCGGTTTAAAGTAAATACAAATGGGGAAAAAACGTTTTTTTTTTTAAATTTTCATTTCCTTTTATCCCAGAAAGTGCACATTTGGCGCACTATGTGTCTTAGTATTAAATATAGCTCTTAGTAATAGCATTACGATATTAGAGACCGCTACTTGAAACAAGCCCGGAATCAGGAGGGAGAGAGCTCGATACACTCATTTTCATAGTAAAATTTCACATTTTCTCAAATTACTCCCGAAATATGGGAGTTATGAAGAAATTCATCACCACAATTTATGAAGGCATTAAGTAATCGAATAAGATGGCATCATTAGTTTGTCATAATTTTACTCTTATTTTTCGGACATGTCTACGTCCAACCGCTCCCATACATTCGTTCCACTGTGTGACGATGCAATTCTTCGCCAATTCTATTAGGCCCATAGTACACGGCGTATTTTAAACGTGCAGACGACGCGCAGATGATGCGCGTATACGCGCTTCAAACGAGATTTGAACGCAACCTTGTAACCTAAGCACACGGGGCGATCGTGAACGCGCGTCTGCTGCGCGTATACTCGCAGATACAGCGATGCGGGCGGTGCGGTCGTGTGTTTGCGCGTCCCTCCTTTACCCCTCCTCCGACCCTTGTACACGCTTCAAAAGAGTTCGAACGCGCTTCACACGCACGTTTGTATCGTGTTTTACGCGCGTTTGATTAAAAAAAAAGCAAAAATCAGCGTCTATGGCGCAGAAAACGCGCGTCGTCTTCGCGTTTAAAATACGCGGTGTGCTAGGGGCCTTAGGTACACCTCTACCTAACCCTTCGGGGATTAGATACATTATATACATTATTATCGTTTAATTTTATGAAAAAAAAACCTTCATTTGCGAAATCAAAATAACATTGCACAGCTCAAGTTACAAATAAGCAGTAGAGATACAATAATTGTGGTTTGTTATCGGTACCTATGTATGCCGTGCATCTTGCCACGATACGCCATCGTGTTGTGAATTTTACTATACAACGCGACGTATGTTTTAGCCCAATCACATTTTGTGAAAAAAGTTACGTTGTTAAAAAGTTTACGTGAAAGCCCGGTATCGCACTGCGTGATAAGAAGCAATGCCAAGCTGTCAAAGGAGGTGTAAACACGCAATGTTAAGTGTCTCACCGACACCTTTGTTTTCAAGTACCGATAAAAGAGGGTTGAAAATGTTGGTTTGTAAAATTTTATTGAGGTTGAATGTAGCACCCTATTTTTGCCGAGTTTTATGTAAAAGATGTGATTTATTCGCCGCATTTACATTAGGTGGTGGATGTTCATCTTTGTAGCCCATTTAGACAAGTTAAAATATTTATTACTGACTCGTTAGTCAAGTGGTCGCAAGGACGACTGCTGAGCTAGAAGGCCTGGTTTCGATTCCCGGGTCGGGCAAAGTGTTATTGGGCTTTTTCATCAGGAATTTCTCAGGAGCAGCCACGGAGGTTTTGTGCCGGTTTGATGGCGATAGGCTCGCCCCCTATTTCATGGGACTTAAATATAACTGGCGAAATGTCGGTGTACTATTATGTACAGCTCTGCCTAAGCCTTCGGGGCTTACAAGCGTGATGCTATGTACGTGTATGTATGTATTTAATCTCGCATTTTATCCATCACTTAAGATATGTATCGTATTTGTAGAAGAAAGCTTCAGTCCTGTCGCTGCTATGGATGGTAACAATGCGTTCGGTGAGGACATGCTGCAGATGGCGCTCAAGATGGCCACGGAGTATGAAGATCAGCCTGTGGACCTGGAGTCTGCTATGACTGCGAATACCATCACGCCAAGCTCACATCCTGGTATGCCTGGTAAGTAGTTTTTTTTAGTTGTTTTTTTTGTGGATTTTGTTTGTTATTTACGTTTAAATAATGGTTTATAATTGCTTAGACACACATGATTGGTTTATGCTTCCACTTGATGAATTTTACCGATTTCCGAGTTGAAGTTTTTTTTGCGTCTTGTTTATATTGTTAATTTTAGTAGTACATATTAACAAGATATAGGGTAGGTTCGCAGTTAGAGATTTTGATTAGATATTCTTTTTTCTTTTGTTTATCACCTGTAAGTTCTAGTGCGTATGGATGATTTTTTACTGGAGACTGTATTTTCAACGTATTTCTTAGTGTTGAGAGTTGAAAATCTAACAATGCTCTTTTTTGGGCAGGTTAAATGTGTGCTTTTTGGATTATAAATGCGTGACTCGATACCGAGACCCCAGTTCCCGATAAAAATGTTCACGTTATAAAATGGTCTGTTTGTAATGCTAAAGAAAAGGTGTGTACGTTAGGTCTGGAGGGCGACAGCATGCACCACCACCACATGATGGTGCTGGAGCAGCAGCGCGCGGTGGCGGCCCTGCGCGCGTCCGCCGCGCCGCGCAAGCGCACGCCGGCGCCGGCCGCCGCGCGCGCCGCCCGCACCTCCAAGCGCCGGCGCGCCGACCCCGCGCCCGCGCCGCTGCCCGACCCGCCGCGCGAGCCCGCCGAGAAACCCGACGCTAACATGTGTCTCAAGGTACTCAAAAAAGATTTATTGTTCAAGAGACATTACACGACCTGAATATCAATAGCCTTCCCCCCACACTAGGATTCCGTGTGTCGTGGAGACTAGTCTCCTTCATCTTACAAGTTAAATAAGAAATAAGGTATGCATACAATAGCATCGTACAAATAACAGCAGGTAGGTATGGAACTATATTAATATAAATACTAATGTATTACTTTCGGTTTTTGCACACGATTGCTATTTATTTACTCGAAAACGAAATATGAAGATGCTGAAAAAAGCACACACGTGAGACATGCACATTTAATCTTACTCTAAAGTTTAACAGATTAAATGTTACATCAACACAGAACCGACAATCACCAATTCAGCCTGCCACAGTCCATTGCTAGACAGGGACCTCAATACAGAATACTAGCTGAAAATTCCAGTTTGGCTGTGCACATTTCAAATAGCAAAAGTTGCAGTAGTACGCCATAACAATACAAGCATTACAACACCAAAATCATTTATTCCGCTTAATTAAAAATTACTTGATTAAAATCCTATAGATAAAATGGCTTGTGCAATTTACCTCTACTTATTTAGCTGATATATTTGTAAAAAGTAAGAGAATCGCATCGCGAAATAATAAAAGCCGCTCGGATTTATCTTCAGGTCAAGTCGCGCTTGCCTAGGTGGGTCTGTGGATGGGTGACCACCATTACATACCCAAGATTCCCTCCGTGCCCACATAAAAGAAAAGATTTAAAAAAAGAAAATAAAAAAGATATTTGACAGTCGTTACAAGTAGTTAGTGGCCCGAAAGTCTGACTACCAGTCTTACCAAGGAATATCGTATTACCCAGTAACGGATACTAACTGGGTTGTGTAGGGAGAGACTGGGTTGTTGTGACCGATAGGCAGTCGCTCCATGTAAAATACTGGTGCTCAGTAGCATCCGTTTAGACTAGAAGCGACCCCAACATAGTTGGAAAAAGGCTAGACAGATAATGATTTGTACAACGTTAACCTTTCCCAAACCATCACTTACCATATACCCAACCATTTCCAGTACACCTTCGGCGTCAACGCATGGAAACAATGGGTCATGACGAAGAACGCCGAAATAGAGAAGAGTACGATACGACGGAAGCCGTTCAAGTCTGAGATCCTACAGTTAACTGCCGACGAGCTGAACTACTCCCTGTGTCTATTCGTGAAAGAAGTACGGAAGCCGAACGGGAGTGAATATGCTCCGGATACTATTTACTATTTAGTTTTAGGTGAGTTTCCAGATTACAGTTTTTTTTTTGCGGTAGTGTGAAATCCCCACGGACACCTCGACTATCTCACGACTTGTGAGACAGTCGAGGTAGTGTAAGATGTGTTTCATTATAATTATTAGTGTTGGTTGTCCGGCGGCAAGATGGCCAAACGACGATGTCGACGTTGCCATCGCGAGAATATCCTAGATGAGGCTGGCATAAGAACGTGAAGCTTGGATCAAGCAAAGATAGGCCTATACCGAGCAGGAGGTGAAGTCGGGCTGTGGAAGAAATAATTTGTTTTTTTTTTTTAAGATTCTTCTTAACATTTTGGCCCAACATGCCAATTGATGTTAATTTTGTACGACAGACATGAGATAAGTTATGCAATCTGGCATTAATTTTCAGAAATCTATGACCGCTTAATGTTACATGATAGTATATTAATTTGTATTCCGCGTGATACTTAAGCTTAAGATGCAGAATGCAAAAAGTGGGATATGACATGCAACAACTTGCAATCCAAATTTGCTATGGTGGGGCGAAACATATAGAGTGTCGATATGTGTTTCAATACAATACAATATAGGCAACATATACACTTCTGGACACATCTATTGGCCCACCTTTATTTTCAGTTTCGTTTGGTCCTAGCTAAAATTTTATATTAGGTCGAGCAAAAAGTTTTTATGCAGTTTTGAACCTGGCACATTCACAATTTCATTCAATAGTCTGTTTTTGAATTTCGAACACAGAATTGAAAGAAACAAAAGACAATTTGGAGCCTGTTGGTTGATATCAAACAATCGAATATTAAGAAAACTTGGTTTTATTGGTTTACTTGGATTTAATTCTTGAAAAAGTGATTGATATCTTTGGTTTTGCAACAAACATTACTTATTCTTAATATTAAGGTGAGGTTCTATCAATAATCAATGGATACTTCACCTGAAGTCGCCGCCCAAGCTGTGGCACTTATTCAGGCCGGACAGAGCCAAAGAAACGTGAGTGCTCAACTTAATTTAAATCGATCTGCGGTCCGAAATGTTTATCGGAGGTACCTAGAGACTGGCGGCTTTGTTCGTCGCCAAGGAAGGCCACGATCTCGGGTCACAACTGAAAGGCAGGATCGATTCATCGTGACGACCAGCTTGAGAAATCGTCACCTTACCTCCATTGAGATACAAAACCAACTTCGCGACTTCCACGGAGTATCTGTGAGCGCTCGAACTGTTCGGAGAAGGTTAAAAGAACGCGATATGGTACCACACAAGCCAGCTAATGGGCCCAAACTAACGCGAGCCCACCGAACAGCGCGCCTTCATTTCGCACGCAGTCATTTAAATTGGACACAGCAAGATTGGAGCCGTGTACTCTTTTCTGATGAGTCTAAAATTGTGTTACATGGCAATGATGGAAGGAAGAAGGTCTACCGACGTAAGGGAGTGATACCATACGCGGACTATGTGGGCCCAAATTTCCTTTTTATGCATGATAATGCAAGAGCCCACGCGGCCGGCATCGTCAGGGAATATCTTCGGGATATGAACATCACAGTTATGGACTGGCCAGCCAGAAGCCCAGACATGAACCCCATTGAGCACATGTGGGACGAGCTAAAAAGACGTGTTAGGGCTCGTCAGCCAGTTGCCCAGACGATGCAGGAGTTGAAAACTGCCATAGAAGAGGAATGGGAGATGATCTCTCAAAATTTCATAGAGCGGTTGATAAACTCTATGCCTAATCGTATGAGAGCTGTGGTAGATGCCCATGGAGGCAACACGCGTTATTAAATTAAACCTTTATTTGATAAAACATGTTTTTATTCAAAAATCAATTGCCTTTAACAAGGCGTATATCCGACTTGTTAGGCATAGCTCCATGTCGTATGGTATTCTGAATTCAAATTTAAAACAATACGATCGAAAAAGATGGTAAAATGTATCAGGTTTAAAACTGCATCAACAGTTTTTGTTCAATCTAGCAATTATATTTCGGTAGGGGCCATCGAAACCTAAACTCTAAGGTGGGCCAATAGATGTGTCCAGAAGTGTATATCAATATAGGCAACTAGGGCCCATTAATCACAATACATTTATAAGTAAAAGAAAAATAACAATAAAATAATAAATACTTAAATAACTATTGCACACGAAGTGACGGCGACGTGTTGCGCTGCGAGGTGTCACGTAGCTGGCCGCGGAAACTCCGAAACGCACATCTTTCGGCCAAAACTCTTCCATGAGGAAGGTTACCAAATACTGAGTCGTAACGCGCACCACAAACGACTTGAAATTGGTGTGATGTGTTTCGCCCCGCCACGACAGATATTGAGTCTACTACCACTCGGGCACATATGACTTACGTCGTAAGTTCTTGCTTCCCGAATAAATGGACTTAATTACTTCTCTAAGGTACAATATTTGTTTTTCAGGTATACAACAATATCTATTCGAGAACGGTAGGATAGACAATATATTTACGGACCCTTACTACGAGAAATTCACGGACTGCTTAGACGAGGTCGCGAGGAAGTTCTCAGTTTTATACAATGACTCACGTAAGTATTACGCGTTGTAATAGTGTTGTAAAAATAACAACCACAGTTGTTGTGTTACATCTTTTGAATAAATATGGAGAAATCATTCCATATAGTAATTCCATTTGCCTTACGTTTGCCGTAAAAGGCGACTGAAGAATGTTTCATAACCATAGAATTACCAATATTGTAAAAGAGTTGTGTTACAATTTTGGTGTATAATGAAATACATTCTACACACATCAAAAGTGTCTAGGGATCAAGCATTTTTATGCGGATTTCTTGAGATTGAGATGTGGCTTTGTAATAAATTTATGATTTTATAAATTTATATGGATCCTTTTTGGTGCATTTCATAATTTGAATCAGGAACTGTGAATCAAATTCGAGTAAAAGATGAAAATCAGCTGTCAATATTTTCCCTATAAAAACATACAACGCATTGAAGACATTATTAGTGCTACTGTTTCCCTACTACTGATTAAAACCAACGTTATTATGGAGCGGCGACGTCATTTAAGCAGGGAAGAAATGCTCAGAGCCGTGGGAATGATAGAAGCTGGTTCCCGGCAACGTACTGTGGCTTTAGCTCTGAATACAAGTCAGAGTGTTATCAGTCGACTTTGGACACGTTACCGAAGCACTGGTACCGTGGCTGAGCGCCATGGAGGACGGTATCGCTGCACCACACGGAGACAAGACCGATACATTCAAATCTTAACTCGAAGAGCTCCAACAATAACCGCCATGATGTTAGCCGTGAGGCTTCATCACTCTTCAGGGAACTTAATTAGCGACCAAACAGTCAGAAACCGCTTGCATGAAGTGAACCTTCATTCCCGAAGACCGCTACGGGTACCACCTATAGCAATGCACAATCGTAGGATTCGATATCAATGGGCTCTTGAACACAGAAATTGGGCAGAAGAACAATGGCGTTTCGTGTGCTTTTCTGATGAGTCTCGTTTTGGTATGAGACCGGATACAAGACGTATACGACACTGGAGAACCCCTGGACGCCAACAGCGATTAAAATCCTGCCAGGAAGTCCATCCTTATAGTGGTGGAACCATCATGGTATGGGCGGGTATTTGGATCGGCGGAAGAACTGAGTTGATTTGGATTAGAGGCAACCTCAACGCTCAAATTTATGCTGAGACGATTGTATCAGACGTCATCGTTCCTCTACAAGTGCAAATCGGTCCCTTATTTAGTTAATGCATGATAATGCACGACCGCACACCGCAAGAGTTGTAAGACAGACTCTCGCCGCAGCTAACATCAATGTCCTGCCCTGGCCTGCTCAGTCGCCAGACTTGAACCCGATTGAGCATGCATGGGATATGCTACAGAGAAGAGCTCTGCCGAATATGGAGGGTATCCAGTCGCAAGAAGACCTTTTTTTGTTGTTGCAACGAACATGAGCGGCCATTCCACAGCGTGATTTGGATGAACTCATTTTGAGTATGCCAAACCGATGTTCTTGTGTTGTTAGTGTTCGCGGTAGAAACACGGATTATTAATTGTTTAAGTTACCCAATAAAATTTTAAAGAAAACTGTTATTTCAGTCTTTTTTTTGAACTTTAATGTTAGTGGTTCAAATGTCAAAAATCCCTTTATTAGAAAATGGCAAATTTCTTTATTAATGCAAAGGTGACTTGGTTTATCGTTACTGTGACAAACGAAAACACTTTATTTGATGAATCCTTAAAGAAAATTTTAATTAATATCAATCAGGAGAAAAGTTATTGCAAAAATATATGTTGATCCCTAGACACTTTTGATGTGTGTATCTATCTATGACATTTGCGGTAAACAGTCGTCGCCACTTATGTAGACGTCCCATGTAGAATTGGACGAGCCTATTCCATCAGCCGAGCATATACTTAGATTCTGTGCTGCTATTGAGAAACTAATGCCAATAACACTTTAAGATTTCACGACGACATTTATTATGGATTAGTATAGATGACACCGATGGCAGCGTTCTTTGTGCTTTTGTAACAACCGTACTGCGATCGCCAACCCGCCTGCCAAGCGTGGCGATTATGGCAAAACCCCCAAAATGTCAATTTGGCGACACTTGGGGGAGGCCTATGTCCAGCAGTAGACGTCTTTTGGGCTGAAATGATGATAATGATAGATTACACTTGTTCTGTTAGTCCTTGTCCGTTATTTCAGATACTGCTTATGATTACGAGTACCGATGACTTTTACTTTAGTCTTATGAAGTCAACTAACGTTTGTCCTCTATTTTCAGAGTACATAGTAACTCGAGTGGAAGAGGAACATTTGTGGGAGAGTAAGCAGCTCGGCGCGCACTCGCCGCACGTCCTTCTATCTACACTCATGTTCTTTAATACGAAACATTTTAATTTAGTGGTGAGTTTTAGAGATGGTTTGGTAGCAAAATGCATTTACAAGTCCGATGTCAGTGGCAACGCCGGGAGGGGACGCCCTAGATGTACATATACTGACCTTATTGATGAGGTTCTTCAGAAAGGTCTGGTGGGTAGTACTCGCAACCGGTGTGCATGCATGACCAGATGTATGAACGTGGATGAGGCAAAAAGAGTATGGAAGGACCGTAGCAGAAAGGACGGTGAGTAATGGGCTAGCTCACCGCCCGTCCGTCTTATGACGACAGACCGTGTCGACGGCGCGGTCACGTTCCACGTGCCCCTCAAGGAGATGTCAGGAAATCGGAAGGGGTCCGAGAGGGCCGATGCCTGCCAGGGCTGCAGGACTGTTCGAAAGAGATACCGTAGCCCTGGAACACAAAGGGCTAAGAAGTAACATGAATGGATTTTAGTCAGTACAAGTCTGACACTCCCTTTCGCTCCGCCCAGAGCAGGAGGGGTCATTTGATGATTTCACATCCGTAATAAAAAAGGAGCGTAGCACCCGCTACGCTCCTTTTTTAGGCAGAAAACACAGAACACCACCTGGTGTTATGTGTTTTCTGCCTACCCCCATGACAAAAAGGCGTGAGTTTATATATGTTTTAGAGATGCGTAATTTGTGTGCTACCTTATCATAGTCGTCGAGTACATTATTACATCACCACTGTGCTATGAAGGTAAGTACAGTGTACGGTGAAGGTAATCATCGTGATATACCGGTATGTCCTAGAACAGAAAATTCGAGGACAACTGACATCTTGGTAGATTATGTCTCTCTACCTCACACACAGAAGAGGTCTGAGTCCTAACAGTGGGAACATTATACAATGATTATGCTACTGATCAGTTTGTACCGTAAAAGCGAGCTAGAGGTATTTTTATTATTCTAAATAGATGTGAAGCGATAATGCGGCCTAGGGAGCACGCTCGTCTAGATGAAAACGAGAAGATGCTATTTTTTGTACTTCTCATAAAGATTTTGTTGACCTTGATCAAAATAAAGCTAATGTCATGGTAAACTTGTGTTTCAGACAGTGGAGGAGCATATGCAGCTATCGTTCTCTCACATAATGAAGCATTGGAAGAGGAACCCCAATCAGCCCGGCCAGGCGAAGATACCTGGGTCAAGGAACGTGTTGTTAAGGTTTTATCCTCCACAATCCGCATTAGGTTAGTACTGCACATTATTTTCAATATCCTACAAAGGAAATGTACTTTTTTTCCCCAAGGCGTAAGACCGTAAAACTATGGATGCTAAAGTAGAATACTGATTTCATATTAACTTTTTATCTTAAATGTCCTTTTAATAACCCCCCATATTTTTACAAGAAAAAGTGCAGACCGTTAGGCACTCGCAATACGCCATAGTTCTGTCAAGAATCATCAACTGAGTCTCGTCCTATAATAACACAAAATAACTTTCCTCCTCCTTGCGTCGTATTCCTCAATGCTGAGAGTCGTGACCTCCCTTCAGTATCACCTTCTCACGGATGATCTTTCTCCAACTGTTTCTGTCCCTGGCAGTATGAAGGGTGCTGTGGACTGTGGAGTCAAGGGCGGTGCGGATCTGGTCAGACCAACGTATTGGGCTGCGGCCACGGGGCCTTTTCCCGTCTACCTTGCCGGTCACGATTAACTTTCCAAGGTTGCCATCGTCTTTCCTCGCTAAAATAACTTTACTCCATATCTAATTGCAGATGCAAATTCAAGAAAAAAGAAAGTGTATGAACAGCAAGAAAACGAGGAGAATCCACTACGGTGTCCTGTCAAACTATATGAATTCTATATTTCAAAATGGTATGTTATTTTCTTACATAGACCCGGTTTCTGAAAGACTGGTCAACCCTTTGATTTGTAAAAAAATCTGCAGTCGAACCTCATATAGGTTTTTTTGATTGGTGCAAATTAACCAATCATATTGAAAAAGCCTTTGAGAAACCGGGATTGCATGGCTTGCCAAAGGCGCTATTTTAAAATTATAGTTGAATCTCATAAAAGGAGAGGGTTGTGTCCAGTTTAGGACTGCAATCAACTAGCTTAAGGTTGGTTCCATTTGCAATGATGTGTGTTTTTGTTCTTAAAACACGACTGCAGAGTGCTCGTAAGTTACTCATAATGCTACTAGGATAACTCGGCGGCGCGGCGTTCCGCAACTCTATGAGCTGCCCAGATATTTTGTGAGAGAGGTGTCTTAGGAGGCCTAGATTCGACAGTGGACATTCCTAATGCTTGTTTTAGTTCACCAGAAAGCGCCGGGTAGTACAGTTAGTGACCGCACCTTTTATCTACAGCGTGTAACAGAAAAGGTATTACACAGGTTTATTTAACCCAAATGTATGGGACAGCTGGTTATTGTTACGTGATTACGATTTTAGTCCCATGGAGAAAGTCCGTTTGATGGTCTGTAGCACACTCTTTAAGTACTATATATACCCTTTCTGTTATACGTTGTATACTTAGATTTAAGGAAGAAATTCCCTAAACCCGGCGCAGGGTCGAGTGCACCCACAGAATACAAAGTAAATACTTCCAAAAGTAAAGTTGAAGTTAATATTGTCTTAGCTGTATTCCTTATATGTTTCCCGAACTCTGTAAATGACAGCAAGGGTCAGAGAGTAAGATTTTGTTTTCTCCTCCTCCTGTAAGAGTAATTAAAGTATCCGTAAATGCACCAAGTAGTAAGCAACGAAAACTTAGCAGTCGCTTCCTTGTTGCAACTAAGGTCTATTCTAACCCATATTTTCAGTCATATAACTTGTAAAAAGGCAGAGCTAAAATAACAATAGTAGACACATTGTTTAAAGCACAATATTATATACTCTGTGGGTGCACCACCCACTCCCAGTAGGGCCTACCCAGCCCACCACTCCACTACCAATGATATTATAGTCTATTTTCCAACAGTCCCGAGTCGGTGCGAACTCGCAACGACGTGTTCTACTTACAACCGGAGCGCTCGTGTGTTCCGGACTCGCCTGTATGGTACTCTACGCAGGCGCTCAGCAGGCAGGCGCTGGCGAAGATGCTGCATCGCGTCAAGATGGTCAAGGAGATCAATATCGCGCTGCTGACCAGCTAAGGTGAGCGGGTACTGTACCAGGAAGAAGGAGGAAACACTCAACAAGAAATGGGATGGCCGTTTGTGTGACGCATATTTTCCCTTGTTCTAGTTGTGTTTTGTTTAAATGTTTTTTCTTCCTACTCTTTCTACTCAGCTTTCTGAAGAGGTCACCGCAACTTGTGTATGATATGATAAGATCATTATTGAAGGCCCAAAAATATTCTGAAAAAGACTTATATTTTAAGAGGGCTGGTTTCAGCAGTTCAACTCGCTTCCAGGGCGCGAATGCATCTTTGCCAATCACCCGTTTGCTTCATTTACCCTGCAATAAGATGGAATTGAAGTGTTTTAAATGAAATGTACGTTACTATGTATTTTCAATTAGCGCAACAACTAGATTCAGTTTTGTAATAGAGGTTTTTTTTTTCAGAGTACACCCCCAGTCTGCAAACGGCTTTGAAACTAATGCAGCAATGCGAAGCGAAATACTGGCACGGTTCTACAGCCTTTATTTACCGGACATTTGCGAGCGATGGCGTCGGGTGACGATGACGAATGCACCCGGCCTAGCGTCAGTAATCACTTATCAAATCTGTTGTTGTGGTGACATGTATATTTTTTCTACTTTGTATATCAGTCTGCGTTATGGACGGCGAACATTACTTTAAAACTAAATAGTTTATATTAGATTACTTTTTATAATGTTGCAATGTTTTAGTCGTAAGTTTCTGTGCCTGTTCATGTACAGAGGTACTGGTTGTATCGTCCAATTCACAATTAATGTTTTATTTATCATTCTTATCCAATTTCATAATGTGACGCTGATCGAATTAAAGGTATATAAAAAATTGTAAATACGCCAAGCGAAACAAAAATCACAATGTATTGTTTCGGAAATGTGTGATACGTTTTCTCATAGTAATAATTGGCGACTCGGGCTTAACCTTCCTCAATGCTAGGAACTAAGAATTTTATAATTGCCCTTGTGTAATATTTGAATATTAATATTAGATAGATATAAGTTATAAAATTCCAGTTTTTAGTGGCAAGTGGACTCATTTGTTGTAGTAGTATTCATTTTATAAATTGGGGAAATGATGTAATATCTCTCAGATAGAAATTTTTATTGAAAATATAATAGCTTTAGCAAAAGAGTCAGATTCGTATTATATTTAAGTATAATGGCGTCAGTTGTAAGGTTTAGGTTTAACGCTGTGTAAAAAAGAATACTGATTCTCTAAAATGGAGTCTTTTATTTTGGAATAACCTGAAACAAAATTATTCAATACGCCTTTTCAACATGGCGTGTTTAGATTTTGTGCTAATTCAATGTTACGTTTTGTTTTTATTTACATTGAAAAGAAAGGTCTATCGACTTTCCTTACCTATTGCGTGAATTCAGGATGTAGATTATGCTGATTGCGTGTTCGACATCTGAGCGCACGCAATATAGATAACGTTTGCCTGCATACACTGATCATCAAACCCCTACACTTTCCTACAAAAGGTCATAAATGTTGAACGTCGCGTTGTCAGCTGGCAGAGCGGGAATTTTAGTTTTCTGGGTCTGGAAAATGTCTTCAAAACTACACAAAAACTAAGGAGCATGGAAAAGTGCGATTCCGTGTTGCTAGATGAGGTTCAACTCTGAGACAACACATCGGACTAGACTGGACGCTCCCTTTTAACCAAAATCACTTATGTTCACAATCAGAAATTCACCACTGATCACTTTTCTCTTAGATATCACACTCACTTATTTTCGCTTCGTTGTATCGCCTTTATCTGACTTGAGTGCTACCGAGAACCTGACCGCTATTTATATGTCGACTGATTCTTCCACAACTTTGTCGAACCGTCTTCACAACTGAATAATGGCACATTCTAAAATTATTTTCGATTTTTCAATACAGTTCCATACTGGAAAATTCTAGACTCGAACGTAATCTAAAATGTTCTCGTAAACCAACCGCCGCGGCGACGTAAACAATATCAACAGCTCTGCAGCTGTGAGCTCGCCCTTTATAACACATAGGACTCACTAAATCAAACTGGCGAAATGGGAGTGCTAGGTCACATCTGCCTAACCCTTTCATATAAACACGCGTGATGTGGTACTGTAGGTGTCCGTGTCAATAGTCTCCAATTCGATGTAAGTATTTGAGGGGCTCGTGGCTAAATACGAGTAATATCAGCAGCTCGGGAGGATCTTTATCCGAGACTCGAAGAGCACGGGCCGTTGGTCCCAGCTGTCATTTGTAATGTGACAGTCGACAGTTACTGTAGTCAGTGGCCCGAAAGTCTGACCTAACAACCAGTCTTACCTAGGGGTATAGGTATACCCAGTACTAAGTGGGTTGTGGGGGCCAAATAGGCAGTCCCTCCATGTAGAATACTGGTATTCAGCTGCACCTGGTTAGATTGAAAGCCAACCCCAACACAGTTGGAGAAACAAGCAAATGATGCTAAGCAGATGATGATGTAAGTATAAGTATTTGAAAACCATGGTAGCACATGTTTTCATTTAGATTTTAGGAGTTAGCTCTTTAATATAATCGTGTTGACGTCATGCTTCAGATGTAAAATTGCTTCATGACAAGAATATCTGTTTGCGTAACTACAACTAAAAAAGGGTAAAATAGTAAACTTCTTCCCAAATAAAAACCGACTTTCACAAAAACAAGTTATTTTTCAGAATTACTATTAATTTAGTGTTTTTCGAAGTCTAAATTATTAGAAAATCCCTTGCAGGAGCAAGACGATAGTGAATTTAACATGATAATTTTAGTGGACCTATTGTACAAAACCCTTGCGCACTTCTGCTGCAGTTTTGTCATAGAATAGCGCAATTATAAATCATTATTAAAGATGCTTAGCAAGACCAAGCCACTGTTATCATCAGTCATCATCATAATATTTTAGGACATCAAGAATTAGTTGGATCATCCCGATGCAGATGGCATAATAGCTTTTATCCTCTACGCAGTCCAATCATGCTATACATAACCAGTTTAAGCGGATCATCACTCTTTTGCCCTTATCAGTTCCCATTTTAGAAGTTTTTATTTTCCTTGTAGTGTCGAGTATCGAGAAGATATTCTCGACGAGCTATCATTTCCAACCATCTTCCAACCCTATTCTGTCTGTACCCGGGAATGACGTGAACCGCGTGAACGTGAATCTTTGATCTATTGTTTGTCTGGTCTCATTCAAGGTTTGAATACTATTGAAATCTTCTTTTTAAAGAAAAGACTTGAATACGAGAGAATCTTTTGAGAATATATCTATTAAAATATTTAAGACTTTTTTAAAGTGTTTAGTTATTATTTTGAAGCTTAAAACAGGTTATAAGTCAAATAAATATTTTAAGCAGGCGCCTCTATCCACCAAAATCTTCAATGAAACTCAACCAAACAAATTCAAAAATACTTGCGGTAGAACAGGGAACTAATGGTACCTCTCTTTCACACCCATAGAAAAAGCATTAGACTAGAAAGTGACAGCACAGATCCCCAAGCAAGTCAAGCAACGATATTTACTAGCCAAGCTATAATTATGTATGTTGTAGAGAAAGAAATAAATTATCAAGTGTTTTAAAAATTTCTTTTCAATATCCCTTTCTAGAGATCGATATTATATGCGACGCCGTTTCGCAATATCCAAACCCGCAGTAAATCAATTCAGTTACCTTAGAGTTAGACTGAATCACTAAACGTTTGTTGTTTATCGAAATAGGTAAACAACAACTGAAAAATATTGTACTAGAGTATTTGAGTGTATCATGATCGCCATTACTATGGGCATTATTAAATTAACGGTGCAAAGTGTGTGACTGTGTCAAGGCGTAATTCATGTAGGAGTATCCTTTCTTGAAGGTTTGCTAATTTATTTATAAAAAGAACGTAATTTTCTTTCAATTTTGGCGGGAGTCCTGGCACGTTGTATCGCGGTTGTCGAATGACGATCTGTCACCTGTCGCCTCCTGGCCTCGTCAACGCCGTTAAAAGTTCATGTTTCAGTGGTTCTCAGTAAAATTAGCAGTGTAATAGTGAAATTCCTGGTGCGAAATCCATGTGGACATTCGACGATGCGTCGCGATTAGGGGGGTCGGATATGGATAGTGGTCGAGCGTGCCCAAGCTACGAAGCCGGGTTCGACGTGTGCGATCCTTTGGGGTCAGTGCTGGATTGGTCTGGTCGGGAGCCAGCGCGTATACTGCGGCGTCGCTGCCGCAGCGAAGGTGTAGACCGCTCGCCGTACGAGGATGTGAGTCGCGAGGCTAACCGCTTCGCGGACGGTAACTGTCGCTATCACCGAGCCCTTCCCAACAAGAGCCATTTCACGCTGAACAATAGCGAGCCGCACTACACGGCCTTCAGGTTTCGTCAAGAGTGCTCGCTGCCAGCCGCCGAGAACGGCGACTACGTTATGGCACATGAGCAGGACAGGTACCATGGGTGAGCACCACAACATAACCTATACGCTTGTAGTGCTTGGACACTGCTTGGTTATCTAACCTAATGTCAACAACAGTGAGAAGTAAATGAATGCATGCTATTTATAGCTCTTTCAGTGTTAACTTTCTATTTCTCTAAACCGGTGTTATTCTCTGACCTATGTCAGGATAATACAAATTCAAAACATTCCCAAGATAACAATAACATTACAACAAATTACTTATTTATCCTCAGTTACCAGCCAGGAAGATCAAAATTATACCCAAAAAACCCGAGCCGACCTTTACTAGTTACAACACTCTCCAATACTAAAGTAGATGACCGTTTGCCCAAAGTTGAGGAACTACTAGAAAAAGTTGACCAGGATATGATGGAGATACAGGCAATGAAACAGCCCTTGAAATCAATACTCAATAACCCATTACCAAGTTCACCACTTCACGGTATACTCAAAAAACCCAAGAACAAACAGGATACAAAAGCTAATCTAGAAGGTCGTAGAAGGCAGAGGGCTGCCAGTGAATCTGACAACTTGTACTGCAGTTTTAACATAGGAACTCCGATACCGGGATATGATAAGTAAGTTGTTATTCTTATCTGTTATCATTGTTTGTGGGAACCATGTAATCAGGAAAACAACAATTTGATTTATTCAATAACTTTATTTTGCATGAAATGGAATACTTCAAAATACAAATTGAATAAATTGATTTGTCTTCCACAATTATTATTAGAATATTGTGCATGTTGAAATGCTATTTGTTTTGTGATTAATGTGTTAAGCTTGTTTACTGTGGAACCAGAAGGAATAATTGGTAATATTTCTTTCTTGAAGTCAATGTTTCAAATTAATATAATTTCACTGGAATTTTATTATGAGGAAGTGTGTCTATTTATTTGGCAGAATCAATTGTTTTTTTTTAGGTTAGACACATGCTCACATACTCCTAATAATATTATTTTATGTACTAATCCTACAGTATTTATATACTGCTTGTCATCATGCATAGTATCTTATCAATGGCTCAGTTATTTTAATTACATTGTGGATTTTTCTGATTAATACAGTTGGTTTTCATGAGACATATTAGACAGATAAATGGCCAAACTCAATATTTAAAAAAGTGTGGGATGGTACATTATTTTTTTCTGTTAAAATTATAAATAGGATTACGTAGATGTCAAAACATCATCTCTGTTCTTATTATGAAAGGTCAAATTATTGTAACCAATTTTTATCTCTCTAGAAAGGAGAACAGATTATTTATCTTTATAGGAAGTACATTTATGTACTGTATATTTGAAAAATCTTGCAAATATTGTGTTTTTAGACTATGACCTTTATGTTTTTGAAAATAGATGATATTTTAACGTGTAGGGATAGGTGATTATTTATTTTAAGATACTAACACCCACACAGGGGTCTGTCTATTATTAGCTGTTATGTAGGTCAGTATGTTAAAAGGATTATGTTAGGTGCTCCTTCACTGTATTTTAGTGGATTGGAAACAATGTAGTCTTCACTTTGCTATCATTACTTGATTCATACATATTATGTATGGAGATACGAATTTTGTAAATATGATAGTAACACTGTCAACTGTTTATTTGTTACTTTGAATGCCTTAATGGCTGAATGAATCTTGCAGAAAATTTGGTACACAAGTAGACCATGACTTGGGTTACGACATAGGATACTTTTTATACCAATAGTATGCTCCTGTGGGATAATTTTAGACCTCCATGCATGCAGTTGCAGCCATACATTATTTATAATAGGTAAATACATATATGATGAAATTAATTTTAAATCTCTTTTACAAAACTAGAGTAACTTTATAAAATTATGTTTTTTGTTTTTTTATTTCAGTACTTATTTTGATTTAGTAATGAAACAGTTTTTTTGATAGTTTTATTACAATAAATATCATATTATTGTGTAAGTTTGGTGAAATCATAGGAGGTATCACACTTACAACTTGTGGCCACAAGTCATCATCATTCTGTACCCACAGAATGACGAATGCTCGGCAAAGCGCGTCATGTGAAAACAATATTGAAGCATGCGATAGACCACGCTAATTTAAGCTCTATTTGTATGGGGAGTAGGTTAAAAGTCAATGTACTTCTTTTGTGGAATTTTAGAATTATCCAATAACAGGTTGTAATGCTTTTAAACCTATTTTAGTTTAGCTACCTATTTCTAAATCTGGCATTTGTTGGTTGTTCTGTGTACCTCATGAAAGTGAAGAGAGTTATTTTAAGATAAATGAGTGTTGGCAATTAGCTAATCAATCATATAGTTTCTACAGCCCTCATAGACTTGAAAATAATTTATCTTTAAATTTTTTTAAATTAAATTTAAAATACCAATCCGAAAATATCGAGTAGCTAATGGCTAAAATAACAGTCACTTCGACCAATCTTCAGCCGTGCTTGGTTGGTCTGTGGATGAGAGACCCCCCATTTCAACCAAGGTTTACGTTAAGCCGTTGGTCCCGACTGTCAATTGTAGATCTTTGACAGTCGTAACAGGTTGTCAGTGGCCTGAAAGTCTGACAACTAGTCTTACCAAAGGCTATCGTATTACCTAGTGCTAACTGGGTCGCTGCGTGGAAAACACTGGTATTCAGCTGCATCCAGTTAGATTAGAAGCCTAACCCAACGGGAAAAGGCTAGGCAGATGATGTTAGAAAAACTGCCAAATTCCACGTGCAAACACTCATGATACGCCAACCGACTCTTGTCAGGCTGTGGTCATACAACGCGGAAACGAGATGACACAAGACACCCTAGGCATTCATTTTTAGAAATCCCGTTTTCGACCGCTATTGTCACTAGTCTTGGCCTTAGTGGGACAAATTTAAATAGCCAGCGAATTTCCGTAGTCGTCATGGGTAGCAATATTCTAAACACAAGTAAAACAAAAAAAAGGAAGATGTTTTGAGTCAATGACCGCCGGCAGTAATCTACACTTTAGGGTATACACCCTAAAGTGTAGATTGCAAACAAGACGGTGATGACCAGGAATGCGCTTCGGCTGCATGCTCGACTACTTGGTGGTCAGGAATACCCGTTTGAAGTTGGCTGGCTGTGAGACTTGCTGCACGAAAGCTTGAGGGAAGCGATGATGACGACGGCACGTTGCTCGAAGGCTGCTCTGACGTCCATTTCGGGGTCACCAGTTTAGAGGGTATGAGGAACAGAGTGTAAAGTTCCTTGATACTCCGTTGAAAAGGGAGGATCCTCCGACCAGACAGGTGTTATGTCTGGTGGGCAACTGCCCGACAGTTGTTTTCGGGTTTCTCTATATAGTTTTAAATCGATGTAAAATTTGCTTGCGAGATGTAGGATATTGATGTTAGTTCTTCCGTCGTGTCATAGATGGCCCTGTAGTACTTTTTGTAGTAAGTTGCTTTTTGTAGGGCGCTACAACACTACCTACTGACAGTCATGCCTGCGGCGTTTCGCTAGCAAATAAAATTTGATCCTGTAGATTTTTTTGTATAGCAAATAATATTTTTTTTGTGCTCCCACTAAATAGTAGTAGTTCAGGTAGTCAGTGGCCTGAAAGTCTGCCAACCAGTCTTATCGAGGGGTATTTCGCAGTATTAACTAGGTTGTGGAGGTCAGATCGGCTCCCGCATGTAAAATACTGCTATTCAGCTGCATCTGGTTAGACTGGAAGCCAACATGTTTGGGAAAAAAGCTAGTCACATGATGATTCTCCAACTAAATCCAACATTTCTTTTGTTTTTAGCCGCCTACCCTTCCATTCAACGAACACGAAACGCGCGAAAGACAACGCTGGATTTGGTTACTCGTATGGGTCAGCCGTCGCAAGCCTTGGCAACTCACACCCACACAACAAGAGCCCTACCAGGGGCTCCGCCAGTGCTGGGGCCAGGCCCCGTGCTAGGAAAGAGTTGCTGATGAAGGATCATGAGCATGATATGCATTTATTGAGGACTACGGCTATCAATGACATGGTTCATATTGAACCTATGGATGTGGTGAGTGCATAACATTATTTTGTATCTGTATGTCAGTGGTAACAAAACCAGCTTATAAAATAGCCTGTGATTTTCCCACTGCTGGGAAACAGGCCTCCTGTCGGTGAGTAGGAGTGGGCTGTAGTCCACCACGTGTGTCCAGTGTTGGTTGGAAGATGTCACATGTCTTCGTATTTTTGGTTCTAGGCCAGCATACATTGACCTTTTATCCTATTGAAACTCAGTATCACTTTAGGTCAGCTCAAGGTCCAAATGTCACCACGGAAGTGCGGTCGTCTAAACTACGTATAGTTTTTTTGTTTTGGGTAGTTCTTGATGTAAGCTCCATCTGGCTAAAGGGGAAGCCGAGCCCAATATGATAATGGATAATGTTCATTCGAACAAATTATTTTTTAATACAGTTGCTCAAAAAGTGGCGTATTGCAGGGCCGTATAGCGTTCGGGATGTGGGGTGTTACACACTCGAGCTTTTTCTTTACCTTTTCCGAACTTGTGCGTTCTCTTTCCCAACTGTCAAAATAATGTCTATTAAAAATAAAAAAAAACCAACCAGGTATTTTTTACTAAAAAAAAAACATAGAAGTTTTTATGATTAATGCAAATATTTCTAAAAAGAAGCTACTAATTTGTTTCAATATCAGATTTAATGATTTGATTCAATGAGTTAGGTTAGGTTTCATTTCATTTTCATTTCATATCAATAAAAAAAATCTACTGAAGACTTGGCTATATAGGCATAGTTCCCTTTGCCTTCCCAGAAAGGGTAAAGAAAACAAAAAAAAACTCTGCTTATATTCTTTTACGGCAGGCGCCATTTTCCAAAAATGTTCTTTATTAAATTGCTTAATTTTTTCGCAACTGTATTAAAAATAGTTGTTCAGTACACGTGAGGAAACGTCATTGCAACTTGTTCCGACTGTCAACCCTCACCTTCGGCTGCGCCTTGGCTCGGGTCGACAGTTGTCGGAACTCTTTGCAATGACAGGCTCCGCACTCGTAATGAAATATACTATTATTGCATAGCTTACTACGTTAGATCGACGTGTTGTTTAAAAGATCCGATAGTCGAATAAACAATTTCTATTCATCTGCCATATTGATATCACAAAAAAATACGTAAGCATGACGTGTCATACCCATCATCATAAAAGTAACACAGTACATTTGATGACTGCCTCGTTCAACTATTGCAAGGTCAGCCAAATTTTTCCATCTGGAATTTTTCAGTAACAGCCCAGTCTGAATATGTGCCCGGTTGATGGCTATAGGTACGACCCCTATAACTAATATGTGATTCACCGGAATCGGTGGCGCCGGCGTCGTCATGTGATTTTCCATTAGCGTGCATCATCACTCATATGTGCATTTAGGGAGTTACTCAGTACACACGTATGTTACGAGGAATCCGCTTCAGCCGATCAGAAAAACCTTTATGTTCACGCAATAGCTCTCGAATACTTGAACGCGGTGTCGAGTCGCGTCATAGAACCAAAATGAGGCGAAAGACATATTTTTCTTAGCGTCCGAAACGTGCGCTATGTAGGCGTTATCGTGCAAGACCGTTCGCTACTCGCTGAGTGATCGTTCTCGCAAAATCATTAAACCCACGTGCCAAGAGTAAATAAGCCGATATCTTGGTTATATCATAGATAATATAAATACATCTGCTTCGTAAATTCATAGTCTCATCGCACAGCCTAAGGGTTGCGTTGTCTAGCAGCACGGAATCGCATTTTTCGTTCATTACCGTCATTTGCTAGAGCGAGAAACAGAATGCGTGAATATTGCTGTATGTAATTGCAAGTGATCATTTGGTCACAGGGATTTTTCGTAAATTCATCCTGTACAGGGGAGATAGGTGGTGGAACTTTCTATGGTAGTTCGTTAATATTGCCGACGCAAGACCAAATGTGCAAAAAATAAAAGTAAACAAAAGCACAACAAGCAGTTATAATAATCTTCTTTATCAAACGCAAAAATCGAAACAGGTACAGGTTACAACGATTACTCAACTTTATTTTCAGTAATACGAATATAAAATAATGGTTAGTAATACTTGAAAGCGAATACAGACATCGTTTTCGTTTTATGTAAATTAATTGCGTGCGATTATCGCATGTTATCGTTATGTTATTTCAGTCGCAAACGCGTCTTAATTTAAGCATGAAAGCGCTGAAATTATAAACGAGCTAACATTAACCTGGCTGAAATATGTTACGAACATTTTCCAACGTTGATTAGTCTTTGAAAGAGCGCCTGAACTTCATGTTTCACTTGATCATCATCAATGGACTGCTATAGCAGTTTTGGCGTTTGACTTATTAGCAGAATTATTTGCTACTGGCCCGAAAGTCTGACAGCCAGTCTTACCAAGGGGTATCGTATTACCCAGCACTATCTTGGTTATAGAGTTCAGACCGGCAGTCGCTCCATGTTAAATACTAATATTCAGCTACATCTGGTTAGACTAGAAGCCGACACCAACATTGTAGGGAAAAGGCTATGAATATGATTTGCCACTGGCGATATGTTTCACGGTATGCAAGATGAGAAGCATCATAACCATCATCAGCCAGTCCGCCGCCGGATATAGTTATTATATTTTCAATCGCATGCCATTTGCCACGATCCTCGGCTACTCACATCCAACTGCTACCAGCCACCCTGCCAAGATCGTTGCTCCACTTAACTCGAGAGCTTACGCTTGCCAATGTCATGGTCCACTTATGCCCACAGTTTGGATGAAGTAACCTAATTGATTCGTCTCAACTCTAAATAATGATGTTCTGTATGGTGTCGGACGTAAAGAATAGCACCATCCCATGTCTTCCCGTGGGTGTCGTAAGAGGCGACTAAGGGACTTGCCAGAAAATGGGCAGCAGCGTTCTCTGTGCTTTTGTAACAATCGTACTTAGATCGCCAACCCGCCTGCCAAGCGTGGCGATTATGGCAAAACCCCCCCTTCTTGGGGGAGGCCTATGTCCAGCAGTGGACGTCTTTCGGCTGAAATGATGATGATGATGAACTCTAAATAAAAGTGAATAATTTAATGGAAGCGATTCCCTTTATTTCTTTGCCACTCTCTCATTATCTGCCTAGCCTTTTCCCAAACTATCTTGGGGTCGGCTACCAGTCTAACCGGATGCAGCTGAGTACCAGTATTTTACATGAAGCGACTGCCTATCTGACCTCCACAAAACTGGGCAATACGATACCCCTTTGTAAGACTGGATGTCAGACTCGGCTTCTGACTACTCGTAACGACTGTCAAAGATCTACAAATGAAAACCGGGACCAACAGCTAAATGTGCTTTCCGAGGCAAGGAGGAAACTCGGTATTTAATTGTGGTCACCCCATCCACGGCCCAACCTCGGCAAGCACGGGTTAACCTTAAAGATAGACCCGTGCGGCTGTTATTATGTAGCCACGAGCTCCTCTTCTTCTTCGCCTCTCTCTCAATCAAAGTAAATTAGGTTGAAGGTAGGTAACTTAATGAGATGGGGGTATTCCGATGAAACAAACTGAGACTGCGGAACCCCATCACAAACGATATCCCACCTTATTGGTCTGCCTCTCTGTATAACTTCAGCTGCACTTTGAGGAACCTGTCCGAAGCCACTACTAACATGGTCGAGTTTTTGTCGAAGTTCTTTAAACCTCAATGTATAAGAATCATCTAAGTTGGTTGTGGAGGTAAGATAGGCAGTCGTTTCATGTAAAATACTGGTATTCAGCTGCATCCGGTTAGAGTGGAAGCCGACCCCAAAATTGGTGGGAAAAGGCTAGGCAGATGATCATGTATAAGTTAATCGTATAACATTGCCAGTAACGCAGTAGTTTACAGTTTTCCGTGCTCTCTACGTCAGGTCTACATTTTAGACATAATACACATATTGTTTCCGTCGTTTATCTATCATCGCCATACAAAATCTATTCATAATTTGTCTGAAGAGATTATTCAAGTCTCGCGAGATTGTTTATTTCACCTCTATGACTCATGTTCAAATTCCTCCGAGGTATATGTATAGGAGTTCGTTCTAACTAGACCACGTGCTTTGAATCCTATGTGTTAAATCTGAATATGTCTTGGAAATGTGTCAAAGGAGTGCTTTTCGAAGATAATTTCGCGAGTAAGACGTTTTTGTTATGTCTAGTCGCACGCGAGGTGATTATCAGTGAATTTAATCGAAAGCTTTGGAAATATTCAGTGAATAGTTTGGAACGGTCTTTGACTTCTGAGCTCTTTTTCTAAACACATGGCTTTTTAGTAGCGTATATATGCTTGCGTTTCATACGGGCATGGCACTTCGTTAAAAGTAGTCAAAACATCCGCGTAAAATAAAACCAAACTTTCCACACCACACGCATTCATAAAACACCACAAAACCATAATTGTGTCACTGTCCCCATTTATCATTTCAATCATGTAAAACACAAATCAAATATCATAATTACAAACTCGGCGACCATAAAAAAAAAGTTTACGACCAGCCAGCTTACATCACTCGAATAAAAAACGATTGTTTACATTTCACAGACTTCACGGAAGTAGTGGAATTCTTTTACAGAAGATATTTTCGGTTAAATGACGAAGATTTTCTTTATATTTATGTGACGTAGCCAGGAGTGTAGGTTATGCAAGAAGTGGCCAAGCTATAGAGCCGTGCAACGAAGTTATGACGGGATCGCAGTGGCTAGTCAGTGACGTGGTTCCGTACAAGACGCGCGTATATCTTGGAGATTAGGCATGGGGTTTCTTGGAAAAGTTTGGAAGAAGTTTAGTCATAACGTAAGTCGTGAAAACCAGTGAAAATATTGTTTAACGGTTTCTTAAAAATACTGTTTACTTTGTTAGTTTCTTTGTATAGTGAAACATCAGCTAACCGGTGTTAATAATTTAGTAGTTCATTTCTGCGAAAAACCATTATAGTGAAAGAAAATCGATATGGTTGTCATCACATAATGTCACCAAACAACACGCACACTGAAACTTTTTCATTCACGAAATATGAAACTAATTTAATATTGAAAAGTTTACAATGAGTTATTGATCCTCAAGGCTTGGTGTTGGCGCCCGTATGTCTGTACCTTTTGGCGCGGTTTTCAGCAAAACTAGGCGAATGGTCGAAGATAAATGTTGATCACTGGTTTACATGTAAGAACAGAAACTTTGGACATAAGTGTGAATGTAAATGAATCGATTACTATAAACGGTTTTTGGACGTGTCAAAATTATTAAAGGGACTTTTTTTACAAATGTTAACACAGGTTATATCCTAGTTGCGTTGCCGCGTACGTGTGAAACGTTTAATTATTACTGGTTACATCTCGTCTAGCCCTGTTTCATTGTCGTTTAATTCTGTACACTTTAGATTTTACTGTGGCATCGGTTCACGGGACCTGGCCTCATGCCAGAAGTGTACGAAATGTCAATACGATGCATTATCACTGTTACTACCGTACCGTTTCGATCTCCTGTCAATTTGTACATATTAATTAGACAATTAGCCGATAATTATAACAGCAAGTGTAAAAGAAAATATTGGTTTCGAATGTGTAATTTAATCAGGTGTTTCAGTTGAAAATTTTACCTTTGTATTGAGAGCCTTGACATGCTTTGTGCGGTTATATTTGAAAGCGATCCGTTTCGTTTGAACGAAGAAGAAATTACAATAAGTGTGGGTTTGTTGAGATACCAGTGATGCTTGCCAAAACGATTTGCAAGAGTACTGGAGAGTGTCGGTGTCGGTAAATCTCTGAATTCCTTAACTTCTGTCGACCTATTTCTAAGACTTGATTATCCTAATTTATGTTGCTGATATTTACTTAAAAACTCTTCCATAAATCTGACATGCGATTTACAAATTAAACTTCGCATCATTAACTTTTCGGCTTCGTATAACGCACTACACGAAATTCGAAAACGTGCTCTCTGATAATCAAAACTTTATCTATTAAAGCTTTGTAAATCAGGGCGTTTCTATGTAATTTCCTAAAGTGTTGTTTCAAAAACACTCTAAAATCTAACACTATTAATGGAGTGGAGATTCTTATCTAAAAGTGAAGAAAACTTTCATGCTTTTTATCTATCTTATACTTTATTTTATGTCTGATTAAAGTCAATAGTCTCGGCCCCTATTAATATGGGACTTGAAAAATGGGTGTTCTTATACACCACTGGCTTCACTTCACCGAATACAACCGTCAAGTTGTTTTTACTTTAGTAAACCTTTATTAGATTTAATGAAATCTATTAAACAACACAAGTCATCAAAAATTCAAGACTATTCCCGCGCATTTTCCAAGCAGCTTGAATTTTTCCCACCTTTTTCTCCGCGGCCTCTTTAGTGGCTTTCCAAACTCTCTAAGCCAACATACAAGTGGCTTAGCTATTCTTAAAACCACTTAAGGCTGCCTACATATTGTGTTCTAAATCTGTACATCATACATACAAATAAATAAAATTGAAGTGTCTGTTTGTAATATTAAAATAACCGCTGTTTACTACATGTATATGAATTTATATACATGTAGTAAAAGCGGTTTATAAAAATTATTTTGGTATATGTACCGTACATATACCAATTTTTTTTTTCTATTTTTGTCTGTGTGTCTGTCTGTTTGTTCCGGCTAATCTCTGGAACGGCTGGACCGATTTTGACGCGACTTTTCACTGGCAGATAACTGATGTAATAAGGAGTAACTTAGGCTATTTTTATTTAAGAAATTGAAAATTGCAAAAACTAACTTTTGTTGTTAAATTCCACGCGGACGAACTCGCGGGCACAGCTAGTCTATAATATTTCTTGACCTACTTACTGCTTTGTTATTCTTTAGCCGAAATTCAGGCCTGATTCCACCAGCCAGATGCTGAACTTAAATATTTAATATTTTCCTTTCTTATTTTTATTAAAAATGTAATAATATTGCCCAATTACACGGATAAAATACTGTCTGTACATTGCTACGCGAAATATTTGAGAATACAGACGTTTGCGAATGTTTGTTATATTCAAAGTATTTGGCTCATTTTCATCTAGAACTATTTCGAGAATTGAAGCAGTCGTGCGTGTTACAATTACAATATTAAATAAATTATTTGAGTCAGTTGTAAATTTGATTTTTCTCGTTTCAAAGCTTATGTTATCCATCCATGATTTAATTAATTGTTCAAACTTATCTAATTTCTACTATTCTTCAAAAGCTCGATCATCGACTTCGACTTTACGAGACGCGTCTGACCTACGCACCAGTTACCGTTCTAATACAAGCCGTTTCCCCGATTAGCAATCCCATCTACAAAAATGAAGAAGTTCGATACTTTATAAAGCTTTCATCCCATATTTAGGAAACGAATTTTCAAAAATGTATTATCTATCCATCTTCGTCACGAAAATAACGCAACATGCTGCTAGACCCAACAGTTTAGACTGTGCGTGTTTCCAAAACCTGATCACGCTACGCAAACAACCAATTAACACTTCAACAACTTCCAAAATGTTTTAAACACGTGTTTATTTCCGCACAGCCACGCCAAGACACACCCACGCCCACCTGCCCAGCGGTGAGCCCTGCCCTCCCGGTGAGTTCAGGAACCCCCGTACCGTTAGTCAAGAAAGTCAAGACCAAGAAGAAGATCAAGAAGTCAAGTGTCGCCAAGATGAAGTCTGGAAGCAAGACTGATAACCTCGCACTTGAGCTGGATACTGATGAGTGAGTATTTTTGATATTATTAGCTGACCTGTGTAACTTCGTCTGCATGAAATTTTTCCC
The DNA here is from genome assembly GCA_949152445.1 of Cerastis rubricosa. Taxonomy (NCBI): domain Eukaryota; kingdom Metazoa; phylum Arthropoda; class Insecta; order Lepidoptera; family Noctuidae; genus Cerastis; species Cerastis rubricosa. The sequence continues at coordinate 13,487,340 of OX424547.1, forward strand.
GTTTCCCCCCAGTCGTAGCGTATAGCCTTCCTCGGTAAATGGGCTATCCAACAGTTGTTTTTTTTTTAATTCGAACCAGTAGTTTTTGATCTTAGCGTGTTCAACCAAACAAAAAAGCTCTTTAGCTTTCTCATATTAGCATAGATTGTTAGGGTGTCCCCGTAGAAGGATTACTGACTACTGACACTGACCTTATTGGTAAGAACTTAAGGGGTGTGTTTATGTATCGATTATTGTAGTGTTTTTTGTTTTGTTTTGTATGTGGGCGAGAAATGTCTGTTGAAATATGTTTGAATATGAATTTAATGATGAGGGCGTTTCGTTGACAATTAACGGATTTTGATGCTCAACTAATAATACAATATAATGACACAAATATAACCTCACTTTCTTTTCGTTCGTAATAATTATAAAACAAGGTCTCTTGAAGATAAGTGTTATATTAGTCTAGTTGGCTTACTGGTCGCACAAAAATACATAAAATGTCACCATCAATTTGTTATTTCGTTTAAAAACATTGTTTTACCATCGTGGCTCGTTTCCGTCTTCGACATCCTTGAATTAAAAATTTGTTGTTACTAAAATGTAGTTTTGCGAACAATTCTCATCGCAAAAAATAAAGCAAGCATGATTTAAAATTGATCTATTTTAATGAATGTTACGAAAAAGATACGGCCATGTTTGAGACAAAGCAGGATAAAAATATAAAAAATAAAACAGCAGTATCTAAAATAGTTTAAACACAAAAATGCGACGTGTGTTACTGAAAACGTTTATCTGTGTGGGGGCTGCTTTGTTCATCTTGACTATACAACGGATTTTAATGAGGTAAACCCTTATTTATACATAAAAAATATTTTCTACATAAACTTCAATGTCACTTACGGGATATTGAAGTTTATGTAGAGGAGCTCGTGGCTAAATAATAACAGCCGCCCAGGTCGATCTTTAAGGTTAAGCCGTGCTTGCCGAGGTTGGTCTGTGGATGGGTGACCATAATTACATATCGAGTTTCCTCCGTGCCTCGGAAAGCACGTTAAGCCGTTGGTCCCGGCTGTCATTTGTAGATCTTTGACAGTCGTTACGAGTAGTCAGAAGCTAAAAAGTCTGACATCCAGTCTTACCAAGGGGTACCGTATTACCCAATTACTGGGTTGTGGAGGTCAGATAGGCAGTCGCTTCATGTAAAATACTGGTACTCAGCTGCATCCGGTTAGACTGGAAGCCGACCCCAAGGTAGTTTGGGAAAAGGCTAGGCAGAAGAAGTCACTTACGGGATATCACAATGTAAGATTAGTTTTAAACTGTGAAATCTTAAAACTATTCTTTTCAAAATTATGATAAAACCGCAAAAGAATCGCGAAGGTTTATGTGTATAATATAAAGAAATCTCTATGTTTTGTCAAGTTGTAAAATCTGTGCGAAAAAGAAGGGCGGGTAACTTGTTAAATCCTACTTCCTACTAATATTAAAAATGCGAATGTTTGTGAGGATTTGGATATTTGTGATTTGTGGCTCTGTATGGTGTCGGACGTAAATAATTGCGCCATCCCATATCTTCCCGTTGGTGTCGTAAGAGGCGACTAAAGGACATGCCAGAGAATGGGCAGCAGCGTTCTCTGTGCTTTTGTAACAACCGTACTGCGATCACCAACCCGGCCAAGCGCACAGTGGAACGAATGTATGGGAGCGGTTGGACGTAGACATGTCCGAAAAAAAAGAGTAAAATTATGCCAAACTAATGATGCCATCTTATTCGATTACTTAATGCCTTCATAACTTGTGGTGATGAATTTCTTCATAACTCCCATATTTCGGGAGTAATTTGAAAAAATGTGAAATTTTACTATGAAAATGAGTGTATCGAGCTCTCTCCCTCCTGATTCCGGGCTTGTTTCAAGTAGCGGTCTCTAATATCATAATGCTAATACTAAGAGCTATATTTAATACTAAGACACATAGTGCGCCAAATGTGCACTTTCTGGGATAAAGAGTGATGTTTATTTTATAACACAATTTTTTTATTTTTTGTTTATTTTGTTGATTAAAACCGTTTTTCTAAAGGTTTACCTTATTACAATAACATTTCTGAGCAGCCAATTAGAGAAGATATAAGCTAATTAGGATATATAATTAGGGACTTAAGGTTTACATATAAAACTGATGCACTAATGATTACTGATAAGAACATTGCTATTATTTAATTACTAAATGGCTCTTAATACACTAATTTAGCATGCATCATTTACTAATTATCACAATAACTAATTACCTTGCAATATTTAACAAAGGATACCTGGGATACCTGGATTTTATACAAATAGGTCACTATTAGTAACTTTAAAATCAGTGTTGATTTACACCTCGTTGTATCCAAGCTAATCTCGCAATGTATTTTCCAAATTTTAATACAAATCTTGATATTCACGTTGCTTTATGCGCACGCGCATATAAAGATTTACGCGACTTTAACTATTTGTTCAGTGTTTTAAAAGATAACAGTTGTGTTCAGTTATGTGAAAGTGCTGAAACAAGTTTAAAAGACTGGTGTCGTCGATTTTGCTACCGCATTTATGCAAAATGGACACAGTCTGGAAGAAGCACAGATAAGTTTCGGAAGAAACATGAGATTTGGCTACAGGCTGCAATTCAATGGCCGGAATTACAGAATGAAAATATGGAACCTTCTACAGAAAATATAAGTGACGTCATCGAGCCCATAATTTCTCCTGCTAAATCTGATGCTTCAACTTGTACACATCCTAGTCCTCGTAAATCTTTTGAGGACCTTAGTAACCGGCAAAAAAGAAGACGCACTGAAGATAGTCTTTCATGCAGCAGTAGCAGCGCTGAAATTATGTTTTCGGCCGAAAGGGCGCTTCAAAAGGCAGGACAAAGCGATACAGCTTATGTTATGAAATACTTGACGGAGAATCCAGAAGAGGCCTCAAAAATCAAAGCCTTCATTGAAGGTAAATCAATTCAGGTACGGGAAATATCCCCTTTGAAGGCATTGGCTCTTTATGTATCGATGAACTTATCGAAATGGCGCTATAACACTCTTCGGGATTTCAACACTCAAGAAGGAGCTCTTCAATACCCGAGTTACTACATGTTGGTTAAAGAAAAAATTAAGTGCTATCCGGCCAAAGAAGATCTCACAGTTACAGAGAGCTCTGCAAAAATCAAATTACAAGCCTTGATGGATTTAACCTCAAGAAGACTTATTAGGTCGTTAGAAACCCCTGTTGATCCCAATCAACAGCTCGTATTGACCAGCAAATGGGGTTTTGACGGATCATCTAGCCAAAGCATTTATCATCAAAGGACGAGTGAAGATGAGCAAATCGATCTTGCTAGTAATTTTATGATTAGTCTTGTACCACTGCGGCTCGTCTCAAAAGGTGTAACAATTTGGGAAAACGAGCGACCATCTTCCACTTCATTTTGCCGGCCAATATTGTTTAAGTTTATAAAGGAAACCAAAGAAAATGTGCAGAGAGAGATGGCTGAAATCGAAGCAGAGATTGAAGCCTTAACTCCATCCACCATCACTGATGGAATTAGTGTCAAACACCAACTGCTGTTGACAATGATTGATGGTAAAATTCATTCCATTATATCCAATACAGCAGCTTCAGTGTGTGACATATGCAAGGCTTGTCCTAAAGAAATGAATAATTTAGAGTTAATCAAAGATAAACACGCAAACGAGGACATGTATAAATATAGCTTAAGCACCCTTCACGCTTGGATTCGCTCAATGGAATGCTTATTACACATTTCCTACAAATTAGACATAAAATCATGGCAAGTAAGGGGTGATATAGCAAAAAGGCAAGTTGATGACAGGAAGAAAAGAGTTCAAGAGGCTGTAAGAAGAGAAACGGGCTTACTTCTCGATGTTGTGAAACAAGGCAGTGGATCCACCAACAATGGCAACTCGGCAAGGAGATTTTTTGAAAACTACACTAAATCTGCTGAACTGACCGGAATAGATGCTATGCTTTTAAGAAAAATCTGTGTGATCTTGCAGTGTATTTCATCAGGAGAGAAGATCAACGTAACTAAATTCCGAGAGTTCTGCTTTGATACTGCTAAGCTTTACGTGGAGTTATACCCATGGTATTATATGCCTTCTTCACTTCATAAAATTTTAATGCATGGGCCAGACATAGTTCAGAACATGTCAATTGTGCCCATTGGTTTTCTATCCGAAGAGGCATCTGAGGCTAGAAATAAAGATTTTAGAAAATATAGAGAGGGGCATTCTCGAAAGCATAGCAGTATCTCATGCAATGAAGATATTATGCACAATCTTTTACTGTCTTCTGATCCACTTGTTACAAGTATCCGTCCAAAAGGAAATAAGTTTGTAAAAAAATCTTCTTTTAAGGAATTTTATGAGCTTACGGATTCTGAGAAAAGTGATATCGAATTTGTTAACATAAATGATTTAGCGGACATCGATTCTGAATTTGAATTAATTGATGATGATGATGATGACGAAGATAATTAAATGATGTTATTGTTTTAAAATGTGTAACTTAGTAAATTAGAGCTTACATCTTAATTATTTATTGTACTTTTAATAAACTAGGTAATTTATTATCAACTTACTTAAAAGTCATACTCTCATCAGTTCTTGTGAATATTTTTGTTAATATATATTTCTGTATATATATAATATATTTATAGACCTCTTAATAAGTCTGTCTGCGGTTTAAAGTAAATACAAATGGGGAAAAAACGTTTTTTTTTTTTTAAATTTTCATTTCCTTTTATCCCAGAAAGTGCACATTTGGCGCACTATGTGTCTTAGTATTAAATATAGCTCTTAGTAATAGCATTACGATATTAGAGACCGCTACTTGAAACAAGCCCGGAATCAGGAGGGAGAGAGCTCGATACACTCATTTTCATAGTAAAATTTCACATTTTCTCAAATTACTCCTGAAATATGGGAGTTATGAAGAAATTCATCACCACAATTTATGAACGCATTAAGTAATCGAATAAGATGGCATCATTAGTTTGTCATAATTTTACTCTTATTTTTCGGACATGTCTACGTCCAACCGCTCCCATACATTCGTTCCACTGTGAAGCGTGGCGATTATAGCAAAACCACCAAAATGTCAATGTGGCGACACGTGGGGGATGCCTATGTCCAGCAGTGGACGTCTTTTGGGATGAAATGATCATGATGATGGATGTTTGTTACTCTTTCACGATAAACTACTGAATGGTACTGGATGAAATTTGGCACACGGCTAGATAATCTGGAATAGCACATAGGATACGGTAGGACGATCCCGTGGGACAAACTAAACGCGAGGAAACCGTGGGCATAGTTAATAAATAAATCAAGACGGATTCTCAGTTACTTCGGCGCGAATCAAAGGCAGTACAATTACCGCTCAAAACTCGTTAAACATTAAAGTCCTTTCTCGCCATTTTGTACCGTATTTCACCTAGTACCCCGCAATGCGGACTGCGGCCTCCCTCGGGTTAATAGCCTACTTTCAGGATATTTTCTTTTTTAAAGCCTATTCACTCGCTACCTTAACGACTGTCCATTAGTGCCCATTTTCCGGTTTACGCTAGACAGGTTGTTATGAACTGTTTCTTATATCATTGTGAAGAAGATAGCATTTAGATTGCATGGTTTCAGCTGTAAGACATCCTGAACCTATGCTTCAAGAGTTTCCCCAGGTTCTGTGCCTCTCGCGCCTTAACATGACTGCGAATAGATATGATAAAATTATTAAGGTAAATTATATATAAAAATCTTCATCTTGACTGCCTTATTAATAACAAAAAACATTTTGTGGGTCCCACGCGATCAAGCCAGCCTAAATATTGAATTTGTGGTTGATAGGAATGAGCTCGCCCCTTATTAAATGGTGCTGAAACATAATTGGCGAAATCTGGGTGTACTATAACAAACCTTTGCTTATCCTTACGGTAATAACAGGTGTCATGTTATCTTTATGTGAAAATCTTCACCCTAATATCTTATCGATTTTCTATCGTCCTCAGTGCGAACAGCAGATCGCCCTCACCAGACCAACAAGACTTCTGGCAAATGGAGACAGACGCAGCTATAGCGGAGATGGAGAAACTGGAGAAGCCGGCTCTCCCTTCCACGGAAAAGGATAAGAAGAAAGAGGAAGAGAATCTCGTGCTGGTCACCAAACTGTCCTCTAAACTGAACGGGACAGTTGTTACGCCTAAGAAAGCTGGTTCGAAGGGTAAGTTGACACAATAGTTGGTAGTTGGACTTCGCTGTTTCATTTTACGATATTACGCACAGCGTCCAATCAAGCTATACACAACAAGTTAATGCGGATTTCTCATGTGTCGCCGTGTGTACATCGTAAGGTCCAAAAGTTTCGGACCAGAACTATAAAATCAAGGCTAGATATCCAAACAATTTTTTTTTGTTAGCCTTTCATTTGTCCCACTGCTGGGCAAAGGCCTCCCCTTTCTCCTTCCAAACCCACTCCCACTTTACACAAACAATATTATTAGTTTACAATTGAATCTGCCTTTGTTTCAATACACTTTTCATGAATTACTGAACTTTTCTTTTTACCTACACTTAAGGAGAGTTCAGTAATTTAATATGTTGAAGTATGATTTTTGTATCTCGAATAATTGAATGTAAGAAAGCCGGAAACTTTTGGACCTTCGTGAAAAGTCTTTGAGGTTGAGATTAGAGTTACCATATATCTGCGTTTCTCAGGATTCGTCCAAGTTATAAGAGCTCTTGAAAATTAATGATTTATACAAGGTGTTGTTTTGCATCCTCGTTAAATTCAAGGAGGTTACTTTGCTTATGATTCTCGTCACGAATCAATAATAAAATAGGTAGGTATTTTTTTTTTCTTACTTACGGAAAGGGTGTGAACCACCCGTGTTTTAAACGCGGCCCGTCTGATTCTCGCCCTATAACCGCGCTTCAACACATACAAACAATCTCAAACGTTTATTCGACAATTTCTTATTCCCAAAACCACATTAAGGGGGTTATTCTGAATTACTGACAAAAAGAAACAACCAATAAAACCAGCGTATATTGATAATTAACTAGGTAAAGTAATTTTAATTGATTACGAGCTATCCGGCGCAACTTCGTTTGCGTCACATTTTCCCCGTTTTCGCAACATTTTTCATTGCTGTTCCACTCATATTGGTCGTAGCGTGATGATATATAGCCTATAGCTTTCCGCGATAAACGGGCGAACCGATTTTTTTGTTCAAATCGGTCCAGTAGTTTTGGAGCCTATTCAATGCAAACAAACAATCAAATCTTTCCTCTTTATAATAATAGTTTAGATTTATGTCTTTTGTGACAACCTCCTGAATTTTGACGAGGATGCAAAACAACATATTACCCCTATAATATTATACCTACCTACCTATAATATAATTATATTACCCCTAGTAAAAATAAGATTTTTCCCCTTACCGCGAGTTAGACATGAATTATTGCGCGTAGGGAAAACGTCCGGAACGGGGATAACGAACAAGCTTACTTTAAGGTGAAGGCGCCAGGGTAGGACGCAAAATTAAAATTTTCTTACGTTTTTTGCAATTTTCAGGTCAGTGTCAGCTTGTATGTTGGTTAAAATATGATTTGTGACTGTAACAAATTAGGCTTTAAAGAGTTTTAATAATTAAAATCATCAATACAACCCTCAAGTTCACTTAATCCCCTTGAATGACTTTTTCATGAAATAGTCATTAAATTCTATATGGAGGAGCTCGTGGCTAAATAATAACAGCCGCACGGGTCAATCTTTAAGGTTAAGCCGTGTTTGCCGAGATTGGTCCGTGGACGGGTAACCATAATTACACACCGAGTTTCCTCCTTGCTTCGGAAAGCACGTTAAGCCGTTTTGGTCATTTGTAGATCTTTGACAGTCGTTACGAGTAGTCATAACTGACATCCAGGCTTACCAAAGGGTATCGTATTACTCAGTTTCTGGGTTGTGGAGGTCAGATAGGTAGTCGCTTCATGTAAAATACTTACTCAGCTGCATCTGGTTAGACTGGAAGCCGATCCCAAGATAGTTTGGGAAAAGGCTAAGCAGATGATGAGTCATTAAAATTCTATAGTTACAAAATATTGTCGCAAATCATATTTTGTTTAACACAGACTTACACTTTTTTTTTTCAAAAACTTTGCTCCACACTAGGAATTTCTCCTGTATCGTGGGTGCGTTTAAACAATTAAACTAACCTAACAAGCAACATAACATAAACAAGCAGCCAGATCCATTGTCTGCAAAAAAAAACAAAGAAAACTAATTTCACGTACTACCCTGGCGCTTACCTCTTAAAGATGGAAGCGTTTGTAAATCACTTCAACTTACCTTACCTACATAAAGTTTTTATTAAACCGAAGTGATTTACGTATCTTCGTGCAACAATTTAGTTTATTAAGTTGTACATTATACGATTCACCACTAAGTTAATAGTCACAACTCACAAAGTTAACTCTAAAAAATTAAGCTGAGTAATGCACCATCAAAACTACTTATAGGAGTATCACATTGTATGAATACAATTCAATTGTATACTTAAGCATTCTTGAGTATTATCGAAGACGATCGACGCACTTGATGTAAGAGAACACTGTATGTTACGGTTTCATAGCACGCACACAAGTTGCACTAGTCTTTACGACCGCGAAAAATATTCCGTGTATTTTGGTATTAGTGCTTTTATACTTTTGAGCAGCTCGAGGCTATTTAGCCTCTTTAGGTTAAGCCGCGCTTGCCTAGGTTGGTCCATGGCAGGGTGACCATCCATTACATACCGAGTTTCCATCGTGCCTCAGAAAGCACGTTAAGGCGTTGGTCCCGGCTGTCATTTGTAGATCTTTGACAGTCGTTACCGGTACTCAGTGGCCCGAAAAGCTAACTGTGACAACCAGTCTAACTGGAGGAGTTCAGATAGGCAGTCGTTCCATGTAAATAAAATACTGGTATTCGGCTGGATCAGGTAGCCTGGAAGCCGACTCCAACATAGTTTAGGAAAGGCTAGGCAGATAAGATGAGTAAGCTTTTATACAGCCTATACGTGGTCTACTCTAAATACTCGTGACATCTTGAGTTAGCATTATAGTACGTTTGAACATGTTTACATCAACATCGACTATTCCAAAAAAAAACAAACGTCAATTCAAAAACATTGTTCTATTTTTAGCACAATACCATTACAATACAACGACAATTCACCCTCCAATACATTCTTACGTTGTTTGCAGACAAAATGAGCAAGGACCAAATGTTTCTGACAACTTTGCACACGACAAATCCGTTCAAATATGTACCGGCACGCAAAGGCAAGCCAACCCTACTTGTTCAAACTTTACGTCGTGTTACCAGGGCGATAGATTTTGTATGAAAAGACACGCTATTCCGTAATAACTTCAATTAAAGTAACGTTAACTTTGAATAACTTCTATTAAAGTTACGTGACTTTAATGGGAGTTCCAGAAAGTTTTGCTAATGTGTCTTTTTTTAATGGTTTTCGTATTATTTCCCGTTTACACCAACACTAAGTCACGCCTAATTGAATGCTTAAATATGAATGCAATTCCAACTCTGAAAATCCATTAGTGTGTTTAATAAACGTGTTAGTAAATAAACATCTTAAAACAATAACACCTAATATCAGCATTATTGGTCTAGTGTTTGCAAAAAACGACTGCCGAGCATGAGCATGAGCATGAGGTCCCGGATGCGATTCCCAGGGCGGGCAAAGTGTAATTGGGTTTTTCCATCAGGAATTTCTCAGTAGCAGCCACGGAGTCGGATTTGTGCCCGGTTGATGGCAAAAGGTTCACCCCTTATTATATGGGACATAAACATAACTGGCGAAATGTGGGTGTACTATTTGGTACGCCTCTGCCCTAACCTTTAGGGCATGACAAGCGTGATGTTATGTATGAAATTAAATAAAAGCGCACTCTCGGCACTGAACCAAGCTTTGAGAATCCATCAGAGTACTTTTAATTAGTCATTAGTTTAAGTGTCGCCTACTGTTGGTGAAAACGGTGAAGTATGTCGTTGTAGTTTAGGTGTCACGTAGATGTAAACATTATGCGTAGTATGCGGATATTTTTTAAAATTAAATCTTTGGCACTAGTTCAGTTTTTCGTCATTACTTTGTTTATTCACCTGTTTTCTTTCACTTCTGCACTTTAAGCAAGTTTGGATGTCATCTACTTTCTCTCTTTTTTTTTTGTGTTTTAAATCCGCACTGGAAAAGCTTGCACGTTCGATATGCAACCTTTTTACTATCATGAAGTCGGTACGACCCATCTTTTATTGTAATATTTTGAAGGTTTCGGTCAGTAAAACTAAGCTTCTTCAACATCTTTAATATTATTAGGTTTTAATGACTAGATTTAAAGTTTTTTTTATTTCATAGTAAGTGAATCCCATCTGCATTGTCACTAGTATTAGATCAGTTCTATTGTAATTGACTGTTATATTAAACCCACATTAGTATTATAGTATACGGATTACAAAAAGGTAACTTAGTTTTTAAAACCCTTTAGAGAAATACTGGACTCATTTCAACTACTTAATTTTATAATACATCGACGTTATGCGATTATCAGACTGCACCGTGATTTTATTATTGTAAGCAAGTATCAGGCAGGCGCATTACTTTGTGTAATTTATTTCATCACCGCTGATCTCAAAAACGGTGAAGGAAAACATCGTGAGGAAACCGGCATGTCCTAGAAGTAAAAAATAGAAGACATGTGACATCTACAAACCCGCACCAACCCGCATTGGGCCCGCATGTTGGATTATAGCCCACTCCCTCTCATAGAGAGGAAGCCTGTGTCCCAGTAGTGGGAACATTATAGGCTGATGATTATGATGAAGCAAGTATCTCAATTTGTATAGGAAACACCCCTAGGACAACACACTGACAAGTGTGTTGTCTGAGTACGAGTGTTAAAATCTGCGGTTACGCGACGGAGAATAATCCGGTTAAGAAGCCAAACCCATATTTATAAAAAAAAAACGTGATGTAGCGCGGTGCAATAGGATAATCGCCTAAAAGGTCCTGGTTGCTCTATTTCTAAAACTAAGTTTCTCATTTTCAGAATCACCACTCCACCTACCCGAATCAGTGTCAGGTTGTCTCCGCCCCTCACTTTTCCCCCGCATACCGCCCTACCTCAAGTTCATAGGCCACGAAGAGAGCCCCTGCCTCAAAATACCTTTGCCAATACAGAAGCATCTCAAATGGAAACTGACCACCATTACACCCATAGTTGTGAAGAAAACGTTGACGAACTCTGGCTTCAGACTTGTGAAGAGTGATTGTGATACAGCGGAATGTCCTCAAGAAGGTATGGTCTTGTTTTTTCTTTTGTAGATAGAGCGATGCTTTTTTGTTTTCTAGGAGGCCTTGGGTAATATTGGAGCTGAATATGAAGTGTTTGTAAGAATAAATGATTTATTTTGGGTGGTAGATTAGTTTTACGGTAGGAACCACGAATCATTTAATGAAAATGGTCTTAATAATTTGCGACCAGCTCTCGGTTCTTAATTTTTTACGTTTTGTCGCTTGAATTGTTGTATTTTAACGCCGTCCAGTTTTGATTTAACTTTGTATCTATTTTAATTTGTCAATAAGTATGGTGTAGCTAAGTAAAGTATGTTTTTAAAGTGACATGGTATTGGTCACTAACAGTGAAATATCGGGAACTGAAATTAAAAGAAAAAAACAAATTAGTAGTAAACATGGTAAATATCCAGTTTTCAGTGTTAATGATAAGTTCAGTAGCCCGGAAAAAGTTTTAGTAGTTGTAATATTTTTGTTTCTCATACATATTATGATTCTATGACAATGCTTGTTACCACATAGACATAGAAAAGACACTAGTATTTCCATTATATATATTACAATACTCTTCTGGCCCCCTATTCACAAACGCTTCGATTCGATTTCGATTCGGAAAGTCGTATGTCTATCCGCTCGCTTTCGTAATGCCAAAACAAGATAGAGATACGACTTGTCGAATCGAAATCGAATCGAAGCGTTTGTAAATACGGGGGCTGGTCACGTTTCCGGATGACAACGATGTGGAGGAGTATTTTGTCGCCTAAGCTTCTTGTTGTTTTTAAGTTAGTTTGTTTATGTAAATATTTAGTTTTTTCTTTACCTACTGTATATCATTATTCAGATTTAAAATTTACAATAGTTGAATATGGCGGACGGTCCTACCTAAACCTTTAAACTAGATCCCTTCTATTTGATTACAGAAACAATAGAATGGATTGGCATATGGGGCAAACACATGAAATCAATAATGTTTAGAGCGATCAAAGACGGACAAAAGATGAATCATTTCCCGGGCACGTTTCAAATCGGCAGGAAAGACCGATTGTGGAGGAACCTGCAGAAACTGGTTTCTAAATACGGTATCTGTGAGTTTGGTATCATGCCGAAGACGTATGTGTTGCCACATGATATTAAACTGCTGAAACATGACTGGGAGAAGTATGCAGCTAATAATGAAAGGTGGATTATTAAGCCGGTATGTATCTGCTATTGTTTTTATTATGCTTACTGCTTAGACCCCTTTTTTTCTCCTAATTCAGCGGCTTTAGTTGTTACTAGCTGAGCCCGCGAATTCGTTCGCGCGGAATTTAACAAAAAAGTTATTTAGTATTATATATTATATAAATATAATTTTAGATTTTTTCTGAAATAGAAAGTAGCATAGTAGTATATTACTCCTTATTACATCAGCTATCTGCCAGTGAAACTAAGTCTGCCAGTCCCGTCAGAATTGGTCCAGCCGTTCCAGAGATTAACCGGAACAAACAGACACACATACAGACAAAAATTGTAAAAAAAAAATATTTTGGTATATGTACCGTATATATTCATATGCATGTAGTAAAAAGCGGTTATTTTAATATTACAAACAGACACTTCAGTTTTAATTATTTGTATAGATTAGTTTAGTGAGTGATTATTGAATTTTATAATCGTTGTCATACGAATTTGAGCTTTATGAAAATGCAAAAAAATATGCAACTATATTTTGTTGTTCCAATCCAAGGAGGATTTTTAACGGCAAATTCAATTGAGTAGTCCAAACAAATAAAATCGAAAACTAGTTTAACTTAGAGGTGTGGTTTTACCTAGTTACTGAGTTTTGGAGTTAAGACGCGTAGTCGCTCCATGTAAAACACTGGTATTCAGCTGCATCCGGTTAGACTGGAAGTCGACTCCAACGTAGTTGGGAAAAGGCTAGACAGATGATGATAGTCCAGAAAGCATCCATGGCATTTACTTACAGACGAATACGTTGCGCTTAAGGCAGCTGTAAATGCACCCTTTTTTACGGATGGGAAATCGTCAAATGACCCGCTCTGGGCGGAGCGGAAGGGAGTCAGACTTGTACTGACTAAAACCCATCCATGTTCCTCCTTAGCCCTTTGTGTTCCAGGGTTACGGTATCTCTTTCGAACAGTCCCTCAGCCCTCTGTAAATAAATGCAAGCCCATATTTGGTCCCTCAACATAAGCAACCTAAAATTTAAGTTGCCAATCGTTGATTTTAAATGAATTCATTATACTAACATATCTAGGGATTTATTATTTGTAGAGAAATGTATAAGGCATATAATAGTATGTAATGTATGTGGGAAAAGGCTAGGCACATAAATGCTAGGCTTTAATGTTGGGAGTCAAGGCAGGTGTGATTAATTAATTAGTATTATGTTTACTAGTATTATGGTAAAACCACCCCTTATGTCAATGTGGCGACACTTGGGGGAGTCCTATGTCCAGCAGTGGACGTCTTTTGGCTGAAATGATGATGATGATGATGTTTACTAACAGAAACTTTTATCTAAATAATAACAGCTGCACGGGTCGATCTTAAAGGTTAAGCCGTGCTTGCCAAGGTTCGTCCGTGGATGGGTGACCATAATTACATACCGAGTTTCCTCCGTGCCTCAGAAAGCACGTTGGTCCCGGCTCTCATTTACAGACTTTGACAGTAGTTACGAGTAGTCAGAAGCCAAAAGTCTGACTTCCAGTCTTACCAAGAGGTATCGTATTACCCAGTTGCTGGGTTGTGGAGGTCAGATAGGCAGTCGCTTCATGTAGACTGCTAGGCAGATGATGTTTACTAACACGTATTTTATTCGAGCAAAGTTCAAGCAACCCCAAAAAAACTTGAACTCGACATTGGCATTGCATATAAAATTCAATACTTACGAGTATGTCGATATTTACGACAGATTTACGACGATATTCGAAACTCAATGCCGCGTTTTTGTTTACGAATGTCTAGACTACATAAAAGAGGGGTGCATAAATATACATAGATTTGAATGAGGTACCCTTTATTTATGAATATCAAGGACAAAATCAAGTTTGTTGAGTGCATGATGACAGTACTACATTCCGCCACCGCTGCACCGTAAGAAAAGGGGCGCAACAGCACCGCCGTAGAAACGGGCTATGTCGACGGAAGAATCGCCAAACTGACACATTGTCATTGTCTATATTTCATGATGTCGATTCTTCCGTAGAGAAAACTTGTTTCTACAGTGGTCATGCTACGCGTGCTGGAAAGAATGTAAGGAAACTTAGACCTTATTTAGTAAATAAAAACGGCGCATTCGCTTTCCTCACATGCGTGTTAATTATTGCGGTAGGATTTTTGTAGTAAGTACTGCATCATTTCCGCAGTTACCGGTAGCATATTGATTGTTTTTAGTATAAAGACAGTTAAAGGGATCTTCTTAGACGAATCGTTCGAGGTCGATGTACGAATAGGTCAATGACATTGATTGAAAAACCTCAATTTTAAGGTTTTTGAAATAGTGAAAAATATATATAATAAATTGATATTTATAAATATAGTGAAACGTAATATGCAACTCCGGCGCAACTTCGTTTGCGTCATATTTTCCCCGTTTTCGCAACATTTTTCATTGCTGCTCGACTCCTATTGGTCGTAGCGTGATGATATATAGTCTATAGCCTTCCTCGATGAATGGGCTATCTAACACTGAAAGAATTTTTCAAATCGGACCAGTAGTTTCGGAGCCTATTCAATGAAAACAAAAAAACATACAAACAATCAAATCTTTCTTCTTTTTATTATTAGTTTAGATAAATATAAAAATATACATTTCTATCTTCACTTAATTATTTACAATGAGCTCCCAATTACAAAGAGCCAATTCCTGTGGAGAATCTTCTCAGCACAGCATACTCAATCTGAGGACACACATGATCTGCCTAGTCTTTTCCCAACTATGTTGGGGTCGGCTTTCAGTCTAATCTTAGGCAGCCGAGTACCACCAGTATTTAGTAGTATCTAGCAACACACACGAACAAAAATAAATTCCTACGCCACCATTAATTTAACCTTTCTCAAATTCCAGCCAGCTTCAGCTCGCGGCACAGGCATCAAAGTCGTCTCCAAATGGACCCAAATCCCCAAGAAGCGGCCCGTAGTGGTCCAGCGCTACGTGTCCAAGCCTTACCTCATCAATGGCAACAAGTTCGATCTCAGACTGTACGTGTTGGTGACGTCAGTACATCCGCTCAGGATATATCTCTATAAGGATGGCTTGGCGAGATTTGCTTCAGGTATTTTTTTTATATTTATTAACGTTAAAAAACAGCCAACAACGGCTAAATAATTACAGACACAAGGGCTGATTTAAGGTTAAGTTAAGCTTGCCGGGGTCAGTCTGGATGGGTGACCATCCATTTCATATCGACACATTTTTCATACTTCGTAAAGCAAGATAAACCGTTCGTCCCGTATTTGTAGATCTTTACTTACGCTGTCATTTGTAGATGTTTGACAGTCGTTACAGTGAAGTAATTTTTTGGTGTCTCAGCGTAAATAACCTAAAATTTTAAGCCGACAGTTTTTCTTATTGCGGTTTTCTGTGTCGTATTTTTTATGAATTAATTAGACATACACATCTTCTAATAATGTATTATTGTAGGGAACTATAAGAGGCATTTAAGCAATTTAAATACGTTTTACTGTTTACCTCCAGGTCTCAAGAAACTATTCTCATTATCTTTATCTTTTGATTCCAGTAAAGTACAATGACGAGCTAGCATTTTTGAATGATAGGTATATGCACCTGACAAACTACTCTATCAATAGACTATCTAAGAACTACACGCCAAATGAAGACTTCGCAGCTTGCGAGGGACATAAATGGTAAGTTATAGAATGGTAGGTTATATTTTTTATATTGTAGGATATATAGAATGACTGGCAATTACCGATTACGAATTATTGGTGACCGATACTTAAACCCTTGATTGTACTTATGTTAACAAACAAGTTTACCAAAGAAACATTTTTTTTAATACTTATCCATTTTTATCACAAGAACACAACAGCCGTATGAAATTCGCGCGCGCGCGCCTTTCACCTTTTAGCTGTTAGCCGCGTGACGCGGTTCTGTCTCATTACTATTGAACCGTGCCACATCAGTGGGTAAGCAGAGCCCAGCACCCCTTGCAACCTCGAATAGCCTATGTTTTAATCCAGGGTATAAGCTATCTACATACCAAATTTCATCCATTGAGGCGTGAAGGAGTGACAAACATACAAACACACACACACTTACAAACTTTCGTCTTTATAATATTAGTGTGATTTCAGGACACTCCAAACCTTATTCCAATACCTGAAAACCGAGAAACTCGTAGACACAGATGCTCTATGGGAAACCATGAAGGACCTAGTCATAAAGACTATCATATCAGGAGAAGCGAGCATCAGTTCGCTGACCAAAGCCAACATCACTTCTAGATACAACTGCTACGAGTTGTTTGGTATCGATGTGTTGTTGGACGAAGATCTCAAGCCTTGGTTGTTGGAGGTAAGGATTTTATCAATAAAACTTTTAACGGGATATAAAAGCCGAAAAAGTGCCGTTAAAACTTCGCGAGTAGACACAGTGAGTTTCGTGTGTCGGGATCAGAATCGAGTTGGGGGTGACATAAACACCTACCCCCCAATAACTTCAGTTTATCCGTGATCGTTGCGTTTGAAACAGCGCAGATATATCGGGAACTCAAAACAAATAATAAACATGGTAATTATCCCGTTACAAGTGTTATTGATAGTATTAGTGACCATGTCTGAAAACTGGTAAGGGTTTTGTTTTAGAAGCTATAATCCAATTGGGCCAATTTATATACGAATGAAGAAGGCGAGTGATCTTACAACAAATTATATAACGGTACACGCTGCCGCTTTAGAGGAGCTAGTGGCTAAATAATAACAGCCACACGGGTCGATCTTTAAGGCTAAGCCGTGCTTGCCGAGGTTGTCCGTAGATGGGTGGGTGGTTACATAAGATAAGATTAGATTTATTTATTTGTTTAAACATTGTATACATACCAGAGCATGCAAGATATAACATCGTTTGAGTCCAATCATGTTGTACAATCATCATGTAGAATAGGCACTTAAAAGTTTACAATTACGAAATTCTGTATAGACTCTATTAAAAATTATTATTATGGTATAATGTCAATAAAAAAAAAAACCATATTTATAATTTAGTATTAATGTCAAGGAAAGATAAAATTATTCAATCACAATATTAATGTCAGGGAAAAAAATTAAATGATTAAATCACAATATTAATGTCAGGGAAAAGATACACAACTATTCAATCACACAAAAAATCTTTTTCCGCTAGAAATTCGGAGACACTACACATACCGAGTTTTCTCTGTGCCTCGGAAAGCACGTTAAGCCGTTGGTCCCGGCTGTCATTTGTAGATCAATGACAGTCTTTACAGGTACTCAGAGGCCAAAAGTCGGACATCCAGTCCAAGGGGTATCGTATTACCCAGTTACTGGGTTGTGGAGGTCAAATAGGCAGTCGCTTCATGTAAAATACTGGTACTCAGCTGCATGAGGTTAGACTGGAAGCCGACCCCAACATAGTTTAGGAAAAGGCTAGGCAGATGATGACGCTGCCGCCCTTCACCTGTTAAATAATAATCATTTACCTGTTTGCAAGTGAATGATGCTCATATCACTCATCAAACCGTGTGTCGTTGCTACATATTATTTGTACATTTGTATACTTTGGTGCATTTTTAGTATTTACCAGCTATTGCCCGCGGGTTTGCTCGCGTTACAGTCGGGGCAATTATCCCACGGGAACGTTTTGTTTGATTTTTGAAACCCCCAACAAAAAAGAGGGCTCTTATTAAATATAGCCTATAGTATGCCACTCGCGGATGATATAGCTTCCAATTAGTCAAAGATATTTTGGCATCAGCCGAGGAGTTCCAAAGATTTAGATTGATTCAATCAAATATTTATGGAATTAATCTGCCACTTTGATCAGCATCAGCCTATAATGTTCCCACTGCTGGGACACAGGCCTCCTGTCCATGAGAGGGAGTAGGCTGTAATCCACCACGCGGGCCTAGTGCGGGTTGGTACCACTTTGATACTAGATTTTAATTCTTTACTCATATTTTACAGGTGAACATATCCCCAAGCTTACACAGTGCATCTCCCTTGGACATCCACGTGAAGGGTCCCCTGGTCACGACAGTGCTGAACTTGGCACAGTTCCAGGTGCCCGTCAAGACTAACCTCGAGATGCTGTCTAAGGAGAAACCACAGAAACTGGTAATTTTTATACTGTCTTATAGTTTAAGTGCTACATAGTCCGTAGTTCCGTGCCTAGGAAAGCCGTTGGTCCCGGCTGTCATTTGTGGATCTTTGGCAGTCGTTACGAGTAGTCGAAGCCAAAAGTCTGACATCCAGTCTTACCAAGAGGTATTGTATTACCCAGTTACTGGGTTGTGGAGGTCAGATGACAGTCGCTTTATGTAAAATACTGATACTCAGCTGCATCTGGTTAGACTGGAAGCCGACCCCAAGATAGTTTGGGAAAAGTCTAGGCAGATGATGACGCTGCCGCTCTTCTCTCATCATTATCTGCCTAAGATGATGAGTTTAAGTGCTATATAAAGTCACTGTTCTAGACTTTGCAGTAGTTTGGATATATCCAATAATACTAGGTGGAAGGGAGAGGGACGCCGACGCGAAAACGTTTCCCACGTATTCAGTTCATCATTGTGAACCACCCACACCACTGCCAACGTTATAAAAAAAACCGGCCAAGTGCGAATCGCACTCGCGCACGAAGGGTTCCGTATCATTATTTATAAAAAAACGAGCAAAAAAATCACATTTTGGTATGGGAGCCCCCATAAATATTTATTTTATTCGTGTGCAACAGAATAAAATAAATCAACAGAAATACATAATCTGTAGAAATTTCAACTGGCTATCTAACACAGTTCATGAGATACAGCCTGATAACAGACGGAAGAACAGCGAAGTCTCAGTAATAGGGTCCCGTTTGACCCTTTGGGTACGGAACCCTAAAAAACAGCTATTTCCTACAAAAGTGCAATACCCACAAGGTCATAATGTATGGTATTTTTTTAAACAAATTTCCGATGAAATGAGATGTGGGGGGTTTCAAATGATGTACTGACTCCGTGGCCGTTTCCGCGTCGATGTTTCTTCCACCCCGTATATTCAGAGACTAAGAAGATGTCATATACTGTACTATCTACAACAAAGCCAAGCTTGAACTCGATAACTGAGATTGATTGATCTCACTCATCGAATTCACCCGTTACTTAAACAAACTGTTGTTTTGCATCCTCGTCAAATTCAAGGAGGTAACTATGCTAAGGATTCTTGACTTGACTCAATAATAAAAAATACCTTTCAAACGACACAACTTTTATCAAAATCGGTTCATCCGTTTAGGAGCTACGATGCCACAGACAGACACACAGATACACACGTCAAACTTATAACACCCCTCTTTTTTGGTCGGGGTTTAAAAAGGGTAAATAATTTACGGAAATTGGTATGTGTGAACCACCTGTGTTTTAAACATGGCCCGTCTGATCCTCGCCCTATAACCGCGCTTTCACACATACAAACAATCTCAAACGTTAATTCGATAATATCTTATTCCCTAAACCATGTTGAAGGGGTTATTCTGATATATTGACAAACCACAACCAAAAAAATCAGCGGTTATTAATAATTAACAAGGTACCGTAATTTAAATTGATTATTTACGTCTTTTGTGACAACCTCCTGAATTTTGACGAAGATGCAAAACAACACCTTGTATTGTATTTTTTGGCTTAGATGTGTTTTTGTCTTTATTTGCACTTCTAATTGTTTGCAGTTGTGCGATAGTGCTAAGCTAATACTGCTTATCCAAATCTCCCCTAAATACGTCCACTTCGGGCCATGTCCGCTGTCGAGTAGTTAGCTAGTAGTAGATAGCATAACGTAGGACCGCTAGTGGTATTCACCAGCCCTCACAGTTCCAGGTGCCCGGCCACACCGATATCGACACGGCACCCAAGCAGAGTCCTAAGAAACTGGTGATTTTACTCACATTATTATAGTAGCTTTGTGAAACATTGTAAATTTCAGTAGATAAGCCGAGAGCAGCGGTGGCCCAGAGTTGGCAGCCCCGACTTACGAGCAGTAAGCCGTGGGTTCGAACCCAGGCAGGCGAATTACCTTGTGTAATTTATTTGATCACCACTGCCCTCAAAAACTGTGAAGGAAAACATCGTGAGGGAACCAGCATTTCCTAGAACTAAAAATTCGAAGACATGTGACAGCTACCAACCCGCACTGGGCCCGCGTGGTGGATTACAGCCCACTCCCCTCTCATTGAGAGGAGGCCTGTTTCCCAGCAGTGGGAACATTATAGGCTGATGATGATGAAGCGATAAGTCTGAAAGGATTTTCAGCACTGCGCTGTATGTTAAAAATCTAAAAGCATGTTCTATGTCCCTTAAAGAATATTTCTAGTTTACATAATAATATGTTATGAGTTCTAGGGACTTCTGGATGAGCAATAGAGGAAATGACGCGATGCAATTCTTAGATACATTGCTCTCAACAAGACATTTAACAGTTTTAAATTTTGTTAAACCATGTCCCAAATTACGAAAATCCTTATATCAGCATGTAATATTATTTCAAAAACCATTCTTAGTAATCAATATGCCCCTTTTAAAAAATCCTAGGATTTTCGAAAGAAAAGCGTTTTTCGAGTTATCCTGCGACACATACATTAGGGAAGTGTAGCCAATTCACGTGATTTACGAATGACGACGAGATATTTAATGCGGTTCTAAATCCATTAAGTATCTTGCTTACCTGGGACAAATGGTTGCTCATATAAGCATAATGCTATTCAATGAAAGTTATTTCAGAATATAAAATCGGCATTGCACCATGCCTCAACGTATGTAGTAGTGTTTACTTGACCCAAAGTAAATCCCTTGTTAAATTTTGATATGTTATCATTCCAGGCTGGGTTGCCATACGATAGCCGGTTATATACAGTGTACCTGTCAAAAGAAGAAAGAGATAAACACATAATTTATACCAATATGGATGATCGGGATATGGTAAGTGCATCTTATTTGTACACAGTATTTGAAAAGTTTAATAAACATTGAAGAACTTGAAAGAAAACTTTGATCTTGAAGTCGTTTTGTTACTGAAAACTATGGAATTAATTCCAAATGCTACTAATGTCACAGTCAAATGCCATGGAAATGCGATGATTACCCGTACTTTGGCTAGTCATTTTATTGTAGACAGGCCACTTTAAAGAGCTTGTTTTGACTTAAGCAGTTGTTTAGTGCTAAGTTCGATTCGGGAGGTGGGTTGTGCGCACACGAACGAATTATTGTTCGACCCGTGTGTATGTATGTTAGCACCAAAAGTTTTAATTTTGGTCTCATTTCTTTTTCGACGAAGGCCGCCTTTTGGGGACCATCTAATATAGAAAGAAAAAATATTTATTTGTCGCAGGGACATGACGTGCATACAAAAAAAAACAATAAAAATACAAATCATGACAAACATTTGTAAGTACAATAAGATGAAATATACAAAAATAAGATAAAACAAAAAAAAATAGTAATAATGAGTAAAAAAGTTGTCAGCTTGCACGTCGTGACTCCGACAATATCATTTTGATGTTTAAAAAGTGCCGATTCTCAGCCTAGCCTAGCCCAGAAATTTAAGTTTTGATTTCCAACTCACTGTTAAAAACTCAACGTTGTCCTCCACAGTACCTCCGCGACATCCTATCAACTCTAACACCAGACGACGTCCGCCACCTCGTACAGTCCGAGGACGAGCTCACACAAACAGGTGACATGGAGCGAATATTCCCAACGTACGAGACCCACAAGTACCTCGGCTTCCTCGCGGGCCCGCGGTACTACAACCGACTGTTCGACGCTTGGGAGTCGAGATATGGACGAAATAGGGATCCCGGTTAGTTGAATTTGAATTTTAGTTGAAGGGAATACGGCGCATGTCTAACTATCACTGAAAACTTACGCAAAGTCAGATTATCATGTTCCCACTGCTGGGTCAAAGGCCTCTTCTTGGTGTGATGAAGTGTGCCTTCTAACTAATGGATCACGTGAGTCCAGTGCGGCTTGGTGGAATTCACAATCAAGTTTTCGAATTTTTGATTCTAGGATATACCGGTTTCATCACTGTTAAATGTCATCATTTCTTTTGTCATAAAATAGGTGTGAATTTAGCGCATTGGTAATAACGTCACCGTTAATCTTTAATGTAAACTTTTCGTTCTACGCCAAATACGCGCTTTGGACATGGAGTTGCGAACATAAGCTCGATATATATTACAATACTACTGTGAAGATGATTCCTTGGTGAACCCCGAAGTGTTAGCCAGTCATGTTTAAGTACCGTGATAGGGACTCCCATAGGGAGGCGATCCTATTGCCAACTACTTGGTTTAAGTTTTGTTGAAAAACTCGCTTTCGCAAGGAATTTCGAAGCTCTAGTTGTTATTCAAATTAGACCTTACAAAGCCTCACTCTAAGTCACATTTTCCCGTGTTCCAGGTTTAGAGCTACTACGCAACCTGTGCGACATAGGTTACCACCTGGAAGTACCTCCGGTGCCGCTCAAGGTAACTACCCGCCGCGTCGCACTCAGGCGCATCCTACACTACATACTCGCTTTCACTTCGCTCATACTCACCCTCTTTACGTTCTGGTGACTGTGATGTTCACATGTTTTTATTTTGAATTTAGAATGTTAACAATGTTATATTATGTACTTACTACCGTTTTGGCACATACGGCCAGTTAGAGTTCTTCGCCGTCAGTGTGCTTGTTAGACGCAGTAACCGACCATCCTTTTGTAGCATTCTGTGCTGTTCTGACCGGGTAACACTGCTAAATTAGATCTTGCACAGTGGACGCTCGGTTCACCGGTCAGCACTAATTGAACGTCAAAGTTTACGAGAGACAGTCTCCCAAAACGCCCGCCCTTCATCTCTTCCTAGTGTGTTAGCTGGGAAGAAGAAGTGGCGGAACAAATTCTGTTAGGTTACATAGCGCGGTGATCAACCGTGTACGACATGCTGACTTGTGCGTACACAGTCAAGCACTTTTGTGATATTCCGTAGAAATTACTAACGCGACAAACGTATCGATGGTCGGTGAAGTACTGTAACCGGCCTTAAGCTTGTCTAGTACAAAGGTTAAATTGTATTGCAACAAAAATTTGCTTGTCAACATGTGGATATCACACGCAGTTTCTCACACAAATATCATATAATTATGGGACTACATACGGATGACATTAATTTCTTATATGTGTAAATGTGTATGTATATATTTTTTTGTTTGTCTTCCATATTTTTATTTAAGCATACCTATTTGTCTTACATCATATTATTAAAATAATTAATTAATTTATATACGATATATATAAGGTGTAAAATGACCCTTTACGAAACCGTCGACTAAGCATTCTGTAGATCAAAATAAGTAACCCTACGCAAAAATAATACTGCTTAGCAATTACCTTTTTTTTGGGTGAAAAATTACGTCTTACGGTAAAACTCAATGTAACGTAATCAAAACATTGTGCTGATGCATTGAGTAGTAAACGGGTCATGGAGGTATCTATTCAACCTTAAAAACATTTTTTTTTTGTCCTGTCTGGAGGCCTTAAATTCAAGGCATCCACAGGATAGACCGGTTAAGCAGAAGCCAGTCTCAGAGGCTGACCTGCGAGATGCAGTTCACATAAAAAAAAAAAATACTTTTGAAAAAGTTGGGACCATATTCCCAGATATGGTCCAGAACACTAAAATGATCGCAATGACTGAGAACAAGTGTCTTTCGGCTTCGCTAAGGGTCTTATATACTTACATCCTTTATAGCTTTAAGTTAAATTTAATATACGTCGGATTTCCACTGCATTAGTGTGCATAGGTTTATTAGGTTCTTTGTCAACAAATGTTGTAATTGCAGGCAAGGCCTGGGATAAGCGTGGTGAGAATATTTTGTGTTAAGCATGACTTTTCTTCTCTAGTCACTAAGAATACTCATTTTCAATCTAATTGGTAAACATTTTACGATTTTTCTCATACAAAAATATCTCATAAACTTTTTATAATATACTCTTGGGCTTCTGTCATTTTCTTACTGATTTCCGTAATTTGAAATGCTCTGCTGATCAATGATTTAATTCTTATTCTCAATCTCAAACTTACTTTTTGAGTGGCTGACTTTTCTTATGCTGTCCAGTTTATCTCTTTATGAAAAAACTTATTGCATTTTATACTTTAGTTGAAAGGAGGTTATTCTCAAGCATTTATTTTTGTCAAAGTCGTTGTTATCTGTTATTAAATTGTCGGATTGTGACTGATTGTCAGGGCAAAGTGACAAGTGCGCTCAGGAGAGCATACTTGGGTTGTAAGAACGTCGCTCACAGTAAGTGCGTAGAAAAAAAGAGAAAGAAAAAAAGTACAAAATAGTGTGGCTACGACCGACTGTCCCGATATAGTGTACAAACCTCGTTGGTCATAGTGTTCGAACCTCCAGGATGCTATAGACAATATAGATGAAACAATAGCGGTTTTAAAAAAAGTTGACGAGCTAGGTTTTATATGTGCTACCTGTATGTAATGTGCAATGAAATAGCGCTAGATTTTTGTATTGTGAGGAGGATTATTATGGCTATAGCTATTATGTATGTGTTTACTCCACGGTATTTACTCTAGAGTAGACTTGTAAGGAAAGTAAGACCCGTGATTTGAATGTAAATAAGAAGGAAATCGCATGAAACCGATGTTTATCCTAGATTTTTATATGAAAAATATTTTATACTCAAAAGTTGGTATTTTTGGATCCTAATATTTATACGAATAGGTATAAATGTTTAATTTTTATTAAAATAATATTAAGTATGTAGATTTTTATATTCGATGGCGTATTGTATCGTGGTGAAAAATAGTAAAAACACAACATTTTGATATTCAATTTTATTATCTAGGTTTCGTCCTTGAACCACAGGTATTTGTAAGTTTATATGTACGTAAATTTTAATTAATATGTAATTAGTATGTTATTGTAATGTAGAAGTATGATTATACCCCGTACTATAAAGTATTTTTAGTAACATTATTGAGCTATGAGCTATCGAGTTACAATCATTGTAAAAACCATGTACTATTAGAGATGTAGTGACTACCAATTTTATAAGTATCGATGTTCTCCTTAGGTAAATTTTATCGATATTTTAGATTGGTATGTATTATGTTTAGCATAAAAATAACGTTTAAAAATCACGTAGGTTCGTATATTTTTATTTATTTATATATTGTTATCATAGTCGATACATCTCTACCACAAAACATCGCTCGAAATAATGTTCTATTTAAATTCGTTGTTTTAGACGTAAACCCATCTATAATTATAACTAATTATTATGCAATTAAGTAATATTAGTACGTATGTTTTTGTACTTAGATAAGTATATTATTATATTTCTTATTTATTATTTCTGTCTCGCTATACGCTATAATATCTATCATAAGCATAACACATGCATGTCTAACCAACTTCTCTATTTTCATATTATGCTTTCAGCTTTCTTTAAGACACAAAATTCTTGATTAATAAGGTAACAAAATCATTAGTTTGTAAGATAAACAACCGGTTTCTGAAAGGCTAAAGGAAGGTAAACAAACAATAAAGTAGCGAAAAGTTGCAACCAGCACGCGTAGCATGACCACTGTAGAAACGAGGTTTGTCTACGGAAGAATGGACATAATGACAGATAGACAATGACAATGTGTCAGTTTGTCGATTCTTCCATCGATATAGCCCATCTCTACGGCTGTCATGCTACTCGTGCCGGACAACAGACCGCAATGGCACTACTGGTTTCTATATTACTCGGCGGAAGCTTCTTGGGAACGGCCATTCCTGTAATGTAACAGTATCGAATATTTGATTGTTACATTAGAGGTGATGCTACCGGTGAGGGAGCGCCTTTACATAGATAACAGTTGTCTTTGAAGTCTGTCATTGCGATTGAGCAGCTTCGCCGTCGTTATTTGCGGTTGGTTTTGGAATCATACCTTAAGTAAGGGAGAAACGGCAGGGTAGACCACGAAATAAAATTTTCTTAAGTAATTTTTTGCAAATTTAAGAAAATTTTACAAAGTCTACTGTCCAATCCATGACTGAAATAACAGTCAATTGATATTTTACTCAATTAATCGCCACGTTTTGTCAGCATCTATAATGGTTATGCTTTTCAGAAACCGGTTATAAATTAGTCTTAAAATTAGCCTAGTCCAATCATTGAGTTAAAATCAAAGTCGTGTGGTTTCAAAAAATATCTTTGTTCGTATGATTTTTGAATATGATCCATAAAAAAGTCATGACGTTCTATAAACTGCTGTATGGACTTCTTGGCTTAAATCCTCTTTGGCACGCTTTGTCATTTGTCTATACGGTGGGAATCACTTGTACACACCAATCGCTCGCTAAATGTGCTGTCTCTTTCCATCTGTACACGTATTTTAAATCCATCCTTTTCTATGTAGAATTTTACGTCCATCTTGTCTATGTAGAATTTTACGAAAAAATATTTTCATTTCACATTTGTGTAGAGAAAAAAGTCGAAACATGAAAGCTGCATTCAATAATCATGTACGCAAAAATTTCAAAGATTTTTTATGGATTTAGAATATTATAGATCATTTAACGACATTAATCAAGGGCTTAAAAATGCTGTTTCAATATTCATTCGATCAGATCAATGAAGATCGGATTTAGAATCAGTTTGACAAATATTAACAAAAAAAGATCACATCACTGGCTTTCGCAACTAAAACGATCAAGTAATATAAGAATTAGAAAGTAATTCTAGTCCACAATGTAAAGCAGTTTATTCCAAATATATTTGTTGACACGACTTTTTGTTTCCATAGTAAACTTTAATTCATCAGTACCATCTGCCAGCACAGTAATTTAGTGAAAGCGTGATGCTTCTCAGATGTCTGTCGACTGTCTCAAGTAATGGCCGCGGAGAAGTAAGCAAATGGAGCTCTATTAATGAGAGATAAACCTCATAATTTTTGAGTTTAATGTCAACAAAAAAAACAAACCCCTTCTTGCTGATTTGACTATTATGACTCCGTTTTCTTACTCTAACGCGGTCGACGATGAGAAGTCAGCCAAAGACAGTGGACCGTCGTCTGCGAACGTCACGGTATGCGAGTGAGTAACGGTGCCCCCCGTCCCCCCTCCCCCGTGCCCCCTCCCGCCCCGTCCCCCCCGCGTGGTGTGTTGTAGCCGGCGCCACAGCTGAGCGCGTTGGATCGTTGCAGAATGATGTGGACGCGCCGTCGCCGGCCCCGTCGGAGCGGCCCTCCCTGCCGTCCGTCACGTCGCTGGAGCACGGAGGCAGCGACGGCTCGGCCGCCAGCGTGGGGCGCGGGCGCTGCGGGCCCGGCGCGGGCGCGCTGGCGTGCGCGGGCCCGGCCGCGCTGTCGCCGCGCGCCTAGCCCCCGCCGCAAGGCCGCCACCGACCTCAACGAGAACTGCTGCGCCGCCTCGCGCGCCGAGCCCGGCCCGGCGCAGTGCTGATCGTGCTGCCCGGGCCCCACGCCGAGCGGCGAGAGGACGACAGTGACAGCTATCCGAGCTGATCTCCCGAAGGATTTTCGTCGTAATAGTTGCCGTTTAGCGTGTATCCGATGTGTTTCGACAACATTAATGATGTCGCTCGTGTGGATGGTGTTGGAGCTCGCCCGTTTATCGCGGTGAAGATATTTTAGTGTTCCGCGAACCTGCGATGACCATCACGTGGAGTTCGCCGGTCAGCCGACAGTCTGCTCAGAGTTGTCGGATGATACATATGTATGTGTTCTCCAGTCTTTGTTGTCGTATTCTTGACTCAATATTACTCAAATCACATTCCTGCTCACGACCTTTTTTTACTTTTTTAGGTAAATCCTAATGTAAAAAAAGCAAGTTAATAAATCAAATAAAAAATTAGCTAATTAAAATGTAAATCTTTGGACAGGAGTGATATCGATATTGGTGTTCAAAATTACTAGCCCGTGAAGTGTAGGCATTTATAGTTGGCTAATATTTACGTAATTATTATAGGTTTAAGAATATTGAAGCCTGCGTGACGCGGGCTCAAGCGGAATGTCTACACTAGTGGCAAAAATATTGACGGTGGAGAAAATTTAAAGTATTTATAAGGAAATGTAGCCTTATCTACCTATTTGTTTTAGGATGACTGAAATAAGATTTCTGATGTGCTTATTCAGTACAAATTGTAATTTTTCATGCAAAAAAGGGCCGGTAAATATCCTGAATAACATTTATTCGTACCGCCAAATTTAATTCTAAATATTGGGGTTTTACATGTAGACCAAAGCATTCAGAAACTATATTTTAGTCAGTATTCCGAGACTGATAGAATTCTTAGCGCTAATTAATATTTTAATTTTGTCTTTAATAAACTATTGAATATGTAAGCTCTATCAGTCTTAAGCTGTGTATGCCCAGGTAAACTTATTTAAAAATATAGTGCAAAATTTAAATAATGTTAAATTGGATAACGCTTCAATGGTCTTCTTAATCAGTTTATCCTGCGTGTATATAGTCGATCATCAGGAACGTTTCCCTTAGGCTCTTGTCAAACAGATGCGAATCCCGCACGGGAAGAAATTATTTATTTTATTTCCACTTTGTATATCAACTTGTAATGTTGTACGTAGGCCTTAAGGTTGAAAACTAGTCGCGGGCTCGAACTCATTGGTAGGCATGGTCAAAAAGCACGCTGTTTCATCTGGCATCATGTTCGACAGAGATTGTATCAGTGCAAAACATTATATTTAAAAATATAAAATCATAATTATTAGCAATTCATAGCATTCATATTCTTTGTCTTGGTGCTTTGCTGACTTTGCTTTGGAGATTTTACACTTCTTTTATTACTTATTTACGTCCAAAGTTGCATTAAAATTAGTAAGAAAAAGGAATCTTTATTGAGCTCATAATTTTTTAATGGTTTATCTGTTTCCGCAAGTACAAAATTAATAATGAGACAAAACGATATCATGTTTAATTTTGGATGTAAGTACAATGTCAAACAATGGAGAAATAGCCTCCCAAAATTTGTATGAAAAAAAATATACTGCGACTAGTGCAACCTTAAGTTGAAATGATAAATGCTACAAGGTTTATTGTAAAAAAATGTATTTATAAAGTGACACTTTATCGATGAATTAGATCAACGCACTGTAATAAGCTCTACACGGCTTCAGCATCGCTTCAACTCCAGCCGTTATTTAGGCACGCGAACGCCTCTGATAGATATCAGTTCGTAAAAAAAAACAGGCCGCAGCGATGTTGATTCCGGCCAGTGCTTATAAGTTGACTTTTAATCGTTAGTGTCTCACATCCCTCGCGGAATACGTGTCAGTTTGGCCACAGCCTTAAATCTAATGAAAAAAAAGTAAAGAGATTCTAAACGTAAATATTGTAGGTAATTCCCAAAATTACAATGTGTTCATTGTATACCTAGAGTTTGCTAGATTAGCGCGTATTAGCTCGTAATGTCTTGCGAGTCGTGTTCAAAAGTAAGGAATCGAGAAAATTCGATGTATATAATCTTAAATGTAATCGATTTGCGAGTAGTATCGATGAAGTTTCCATTCCTTTTAAGAAAAGATAATATTATTATTCTCTCTGACAATTATGAAACATAATTTTAGCAGTGTATTTTTTGAAAATCTAAAATTTGTTGTTTCTAATGAATTGCGAATACAATTTTATTGTATTACTTATTAAATTATTTTCAGTGTAACAATAAATCGGTTGACACGTCCACATTATTTGATTACAAATTTCCCTATACTTTGACTGCAGGATTTTTTAAGCTTTTTTTATGAACGATGGAGGAGTTTTTAGCTGTATTATTTTTGTTACTTTATTGTACTACTCGGACAAATACAACAAAATGTGACACTGTTTTTTGTTTCGTTTTCTTATTTTTAAATCAAATAGATCTGTTATTCTCAAGGCATACTCTACATCGTCTAAAGACCCACCGAAACAATTGTAGATACAGGCTCATACAGGACAAACACATAAATTTTATTTTTACACAATCAGTTAAGTGAGGATAAAACACCAGTTTCCGCCAAGCAAATCATATATTGATCATTTTTATAAAAACAAAAAAAAAATAGTATTTGTACAACAAATGGATATTTAACCATTAATATAAGTTATAAATGACATTAAAAAAGTAGATTTGGAGATGCCGGGGATCGAACCCGGGGCCTTTCACATGCAAAGCGAACGCTCTACCACTGAGCTACATCCCCGTGTAACTGCCTTCACCAAATACAGTACAATATTTGAAGATATTATTTCGCCAAGTGGTTTTTACCATCGGTGACAAATTTAATTTGGTATAGTTGCGATATAAACACTTGTGTACATACATTTTCATAGTTGCATAACGCAATTTCGTTGATGGTGTAATAATAGTGTACTTCCTGTTGTAGTGTACATTCTATAAACCTGCGTTCTTATTAATTGCTAACTCGCTAGTTAACTTGTGAGTTCTGTCTGCGGGGTTCTATTAAGTTAATTTTTTTGTGCCTTAATCTGGATATACGGGCATTATTTCATGAAAAGCTATCTTCACATTTAATTGAATTATGTGACGAAATCAACTATTTCATCTTTTTTTACTGCTGTGGTGTAACTTGTATCATTCTGATTTATTTTCTTTATATTTGCGCGTGTATCTGGTTATACAAGATCGTAAATAAGATTTCCCATAACGAATCCTGACGAATTCCCCTTTGGTGGTTGTCATTTATCTAAGTTTAGTTTTTCTGCAATAGATTGATGGCATTAAATCTATTATTACAACCCACTGTGGACGGCAACAACCGTAAAAATGCATATTTATTTATTGCAAAAACCATGTAGTCTTGTCTTCAAATACGTCTTAAGTTTTTGTGATACTAGAACCATCAGGAAATATATGTGACTGGTATGTAAAATGTATGAAAAAAAAGTAACTATGCCTTGGAATCTTAAGTGAGGAGATGTTATAAGGACTATAATCAGACTTGCAGATGACATAACCATTTACTAGCAAATGACTTGTGTCGTAAATTCCGACATCCTTGTCTATTTACGCTAGGAATTGAATTACAAAACACATTTGATAAGCTTGTAGAATTAACTTCGACTGGTCGTCCAATAGAGAGGCATTGTTGAATAGGAAAAAACAATGCGCCATGTTTGGTGTTTTCAGCCTATAGGAACTGGTATCTCTTGATAGTTTTACAAACTGAGTTAGGTACTAATGGTTCTCATTTTATTTGCACTTTCGAATTTCGATCGCTTGACGAGCTTGATTTACTTTAATTACTTTTATTATTAGAAGATAATTAAGAGATTTCAACTTTAAGGTTATTAATTATTGTTGCACTATCGAATACTCAAAAATATATGGCAAGAAAAGAGATGTCTGATGAGATGTATGGAAGAAGACATGCTGAGGTGATCCCCAATAAATTCGGATAAGGACAGGACATTAATGATAGGTTAGGTTAGCGGGGCTGTTTCCGCACTTAGCCTCTTTATTGGGCCATTGTACGTAAATAAGGACACTAATGATATCGAATACTCGGCATTGGGCATCTATTGAACAAAACTCGACTCGAAACTTAAAACTCATTAGTAGAGTTTTATTAATGCGTGTTTTTGCACCATCGCGGCAGGGCGTCTATCTGAAATCTCTCTCAAGAGCCTAGGTTTAAACTAGGTAGTTAATGGCGTGTGCCGTTTTGGTCAGGCCTCTTAATCTTGCCCACAGATCAGATTGACGAGAGAATCATACAGGTTTACTTTCTACTGAATATTACATGTGTCGAACAAAAACTATTTCTAATTACAGATGTAGGTATTCCCGTATCCAGCAAAAAGGTTTTATTTATTTAGTTTTAATTTATACTGTTCGTTTCCTTGCTCACGGTGGTGAAGGAGGTAGGTAAATAAAATTACGTTGGGTATAAATCTATTTTTTTTTTCTAAAATAGTATTTTTATCTTTAGGTATTTATAATAAAAATATAACAACAATATATTTCACTATACATAAAAAAATATACGGGAGAAGCATTGACTAGGTAGCACTTTCAAGATAATAAAAATCAACAACATCAGATAGATAAGAGATTTCAATGCAGATAACACTTAGATTTAGTAAAGTATTGTATAGTATGGCAACGAGCAGACAATCATTCAGAAAACTTTTACATTTTGTATAATATCGAGCACATTTCACACATTCTCTTTCACAAAATGTTTATTCATTTCAAGTAGATAAATTATGCTATATTAATTTGCCTGTCTCGTTGAAGTTTCTTGAATAACAATAGTATTCACAACATCGATACAAATGAAGACAAAAACGAGACTTTAGGTAAACAGGAAACATGAATAAAAAATTATTGTTCTTCCACAACGTTTTCCGCAAAGGAAAAATCTAATAAATATATCTTACATTCCATAAAAAATCAACTTGGTTTAATATTTATTTTGCGATATTGTTATTTTAACGTAATACCGCCATCTATGACGTAGGTTGACCCAGTAATACTTTTCGCTTTATCACTGGCCAAAAATGCTATCAAGGCTGCAACTTCGTCTGCTTCCACGGCCTTCTTCAAGGGCATGTTACCAACTACATTTGCGACAAACATAGCTAATTGCTCTTCGTTCAGCCCAATATTCTTCAACAGATTAGTTTTCACAAATCCAGGGTTTACAGAATTCACTCTTACGCCATCTGGAGCCAATTCTAAAGCAACGCATTTAGTAAAATGATCTAATGCGGCTTTCGAGATGTTGTACGCTAGGGCCATCGTACTAGGCTTTGAACCGGCGATACATGAAATGTTCACAATACAACCTTTGCTTTGAATAAGATGTGGAGCAGCCAGCATCGTCAAATGGTACACAGATCTCATGTTAGTGTTCATAACTTTGTCGTACGTTTCCATGGAAGAGTTTTTGACTCCGCCCATCCCAATAACGCCAGCATTGTTCACTAAAACGTCGACTCTCCCATAGTGTTCTATTGTCTCCTTAATTATTCTTTCAGCATCAAGGTCTTCTGTGACGTCAGCGGTAATTGGAAGAGGTTTAATACCTTTAGTTTTCTCGCAATATAGGGCTATTCTTTTGAGGTTCGGGTCTTTTCGGCCTACAAGGGCGAGTTTTGCTGATAACTTGGATAGGTAAATCGCTGTTGCTGCGCCGAGACCGGAACTGGCACCAGTTATTAGAAACACTTTGTCGCTGAAGTCCATAATTGTATCGTTTGTTTGGATTGCGTTTGTTAAGTCAAGGTCGAACAGCTGTTTAACTACACGGACAAGCGTCGAGCGAGATGACGCGCCTGCGTAACCTAACAAACTGATATAGAATGTTGCCTGTAGGTATTCCACGAATATTACTGAAAGTATTCCAGTCGCAATATTATTGGTACATTATCCTTAATGATAACATAGTACTTCATACAATGTGGCCGCTGATAACGTAAATTATCGATAATGGTGGGCTTATGTTATTAGGCGGCATAATGCACATGGATCGATTCTTCAATATTCTAAAACCTAGGTACAAACTTACGCTGATATTAAAAACCGATTAGATTGACATACAAGTGATTGACGGTGGACAACATTAAAAGCTGGCTAAGGCAGAAATTGTAAATGGCGGGGATAAAAAAAAACATCATACGTCTGATGGAGAGCAATTTACTGAATACTTACTTAATTTACTGGCTTAATTTGTTGTCTACCTAATAGGTATGGTACTTACATACCTAAGACACTGTGACTTTGTTTGGCAAAATATTGGCCATAACATGTAACTGATGGGTTTATGAGAGTACCTCCGTCTCACCAGTTAGCTGGTTGCTACAGACTTGACGATGACGACAACGACAGCGACGACGACGACATGATAAGTTGACGACAACGTGTGACGCTTTGCATACCTGTTTGATTCAAACATCTCCAACATTGAAAAACTATCCATTGATCAGTGTTCAGAACACTGATCAAGGGACAGTTATCATCGAAAAAAACAAAAAAAAAACGGAAAAGCTACTGAAATAGTAGTTTATTTATGACCTGGCAACACTGCCGCGACCAAAACTACCGTAGCCAGACTCGATACCGCGGAAGCGGCACGTGATCACGTGATTCATGGAAATGTAATTTATATTATAAATCGTGGTTTTATCCAGACCAAGTTTGTGTACATGAAAGACTCACATTTTGTTGTGAATGCTACATTTTAGGCTCAAATTTCGTTTGCAGTCACGCTTCACGTGTTTGTTCAGGTTGTCTGAAAATAAGTCACGAGTTTATGTTTAGATCATCCTGGTTATGCCTTCTGCGTTCACTTAGACTGAAAGCAGTCCTTCTTGAAAATGGTTGAAATTGGAAAAAATAATATGGTCCCAATCTTATCCTAGGTAATTCCAAATACTTACCTAATGTTTTTACTGGATACCTCTCCTGTCATGTCAACCTACCTAGGTATAAGTGCAAACGTTGGCATTGATGTCGTGAATGGGACGTTAAACATTCATTCTTTTTGGTATAGCATTTTGCAATCTTTATTTATGATCATGATCTCCTGCGTACCTACTTATTTAACATTAACGTCTAGTTCGGAGTTCGTTTCTCTTTCTTCTTCAATAAATAAATCAATGAGACTCATTTAAATACATTAGCTTATTAGCAGTGACCACCGACTGTGTGTCTGGCTTACGGTCTGGTGGTCGCACGCAAACGCATCTGTTGAGCCATCCCAGGGTTTCGTTCCGACTACGAAAATTTTATTAATTGGGTGTTTCCTACCGGACAATTCATAGCAGTCATTTTTGTTCCGATGATGGCGTGCATATAATTAATACATGGGAATGGGACCTAATCGAAACTGACAACGTTACGTGTCGCGGTGCTTATTGTTCTAACGATTCTCTAATGATTGCAATCGTAACTTCAAATATTTGGTTCAGAAAAATAACCATAAATAAACTGATGTTCAAACAAGCAAGCATAAAACGGTACAAAATGACTGCGCACAAACGAACCAAAACCCTACAAACATTGCTAGTTCCTACATACCTCACAGGACCTCCGACGAGGATATTTCCACAACTAATCCAGGTTCGTATTGATACATAAATTCATCTTGTCATTTATCGTGAATAACGGATTGGCCCGTGTGCACCACGAGCTTGACCCCGGTTGACATAATGATTTACAGAAACTAAACTATCGGACGCAAACGTGACCGCGGCAAAATGTGAGTTTAAATGTTGTTCTATTGTTTTTTTTTGCTGTTATTATTTGGTTAATAGCTATGCTATTTAGATTTGGAGCAAGGAAACGCTTGTAAAAAGGAAAAAGGTTTTATTTCGGGAATGTTATGAACGAAGATCGGAGTAGGTAGATTGAAATGGGGTCATTGATCCGAAACGTATATGTATATTAATATGGACATTCCTCCGGAATTGGTTGATTTCATTGAAATTTAACAATTTTCAACAATTTATAAAAGGTTGTGGCCATAAAAAGGCTATAAAAAATGCTTCGATCGGAATTCGATTGTTTTTATTATTCAACAGATAAATAATAAATTAATTTAGTTTTGATACCTTCAAGGTAGGAAGGTATCTAAACTAAGTTTTGAACTGAGTAGTAATAATATCCCTTCCAACATTAACAATATTTAATTGAATCCGGAAATACCGGAATTACTTTCCGGAAAAATGGCTTATCCATGTTATTCTTTCTGCGTGCATTTATGATACAAGTACCAAAAATCAATCTACCTACTCCGATCACTGGTTATGAATCATAAATGTTTTTTAGGACTGAACTACTGACTGACTATTCACTAATCCGCTTGCGCTAACGTCCAGTTTGCAATGTTTGGAAAAACAAACCTGCATTAAAAGTAACAATCTAAATCATGCGATATCCGTTTCTGGGCCAAGCCATTCGTCTTAGGACCACATTTACATATAAAACATTCCAATATATCAATTCGGCCTCGAAATGCAATTTGTGAATGGTGGCCATAAATAACTATTTTCTATTTGACACATGGCGACCCTTCGTTTAGACTGGCAATACCGTGGTCTGTTTTCCCGCCATTATTTGACAGATGCGTTTCGTTCGGTTGGTAACTGTGAAGGATTTTTCAAACGGCTTCGAAATCAAATCAAGTGTGAAATTCAATTGGATGCCCATAAATATTGTTGCTTTGAAAAATGTTACGGTGGCTGGGATTTTAGTTTGACATATTTTCTGTTTCGTGAATGTATTTGTTGCAATGTTCGATAATGTTTTTGTAAAGCCTTAGAAAATGCAAGGGGAGTTATGGGCTGTTCACACGAACCGGCTCGGAGAGGAGAGCCGATTTTTATCACATTATTTAAAACAGAGTTTTGAGTAATTGTTATAAGGTTTATTTTTACTCGTCACTTCTTTTATTATTGAGAATACTTGAAAGCAAACTTAGCGCGCTTAGTGTGAAACAATAAGAGGAGCCGACTGGCTCCGATTGCGTCATTTCTCGCTCCGCGACTAGCATGCGCCGACAGCCGCCAAGTTAGCAGCCCAGTTCCAAGCTTATAGCTCGCGATAGTCTGTGTGAAGAGAAGAGCGCCAGCCGATGGTCTCCGAGCCGGTCTGTGTGAACTTATAGTTTGATATTACAGAGTGAAAAGGAACTTGAAATGAACATAGCAAAAAGGTTTGCTCTTATGAAGTTCAAATATCAATAAGTAGCGGTTTTACCAGAACAATAGAGAACAGAGACTATTTAGCCGTAATTTGTCTAACCTTGAAAAGCTAAGTATAGAACCCAGAGGTCATCATCACCATCCCTATGAATAGGGTATTTTTGATAAATTAGGTATTCATCAGAACACCCTGCCTAAAACAGTGGTTTACAGTTCAGTAAAAATAAAACCAAAAACCTATTCAACATAAGTAGTACCAACCGTTCTTGTAAGTAAACACAGGTAACTTAAAAACTGCCCTTTTATCTTCAAAAGGGGCTCAATCTCTCACAGGATTGACAGCGATAGATCGTCTCAGGCAGCCTTTATATCTAGTGGCGGTGTTAGTATAAAACATTCAGCTTAATGTGGCTTCGCGAAGCATGGCGGCAGTTAGTACGATGTATAGCGAGTTGCAACTGATGTATTGAGTAATCAGTGGATTGCCGACCAATGTGCTGTAAATATGGAAGGAAAAGGAATTGGTTTCAGTTTTCAGATGGTAATTGTTATGGGTAGGATTGCGTTCATCGTTTTATTTATTTTGTAAGGGGATTGTTAATTTTATAATGAGACATCTATGAATGTCTATGGCTGACCTAAGAAACGATGAATGGACTGTAAAAGATGTGATGAGTATGAAGGAGTGAGTACAGAGGTGACAACGGCTAGAGAAGTACGAAAGTTATTGAGATGCTGCGCTGACCCTAAATAATTTGAATAAGAGCGGGAGAATGTTAATAGCGATAATTATGTGATATGGCTCGTGGGCGTGATAACATATACCACCGACCTACTTGTCTGTTGATTTTGTAATTAGAACTTACTTACAGGTTTCAATGTAAGTAAATTGTAAAATCGACTAACAATAAATAGAATCTGTAATTCTACATGTAACAGTTAAACAAGTTGCTACCTCTTATTTTTTAGGCATTCTTCAGATTGGCAATTGCTGAGGGGCAGCAAATTAAATGTAAATAATATACAATTTGTAATTAAAACAGAGCGCGAGAGAATTTTTCTCAATTCCGCCGCGATCCAATAAAGAAATGCAAATTAGGTGCGGCCAAGAGTTATTGCTTTGTAGGGATGTGGTGAGCTCGATGTCGATATCGATGTATTTGTATGTAAGAATGCGAGGTGACGAATATCATAACGAGTTTAGTGACAAAGTTTTGAAATAACACAACAACTTTATAACAATGATTGGTAGCTTTTGCGCAAGTAACTCAAAAGGTTAGTATGTTTATGTGCGAAAATATCACTCAACGTAATATATATGGTAATTGGTTAACTATTGAAGACCGATATACTTTAATTACTTTAAAAAGTGATCCTACATAGAAACCATTAACAAAACAGCTGCCTATACCCTGTTGATTTATAATTTGTCCCGTTGTAAAACTTTCTATAATGATAAATATAATTACGTGTATAAATATTGGTCATTAATACCAGCCACTTAAGTTTTTCAGGCAATGTAAACTATGTGCCTCAGGTGAATATCTATCGATAGCTATACTTTCTCATGAAACCTCCCCATCACTAATCAAAGCCCCTGGTGTCGATTGTAAAAAAGTTTTTACAGCTAATTCGGGGTGCTCCCTGTACTAATTCTACACTTTACGGCCACGCACCGGCATTGTCAATCTATCCGCAAATGAACAGCCATCTTTGTTTTACTGTCAAACTGTTTATAGCATTTGATTAGCTTTTTATTTCCTTACAAGATTTGTTTTAAAGTTTATCGTGAAAGAGGCGTTCTTGTTGTTTTATTTCTTGGTTTATGGAGCAAAAATGTCTAGGTGACAATACACTGGGACAATTATTTTCACGAGGTTGATTTAATTTTAATTAGTTGTTACGGGTAGTCACAAATCAAAGTCAGACAACCAGTCTTACGAAAGGTAGTCTTATTTAGCCCAGTGACTTAATAGTAGAGGTCAAATAGGCAGTCGTTAAAATATC
This sequence comes from Cerastis rubricosa, assembly GCA_949152445.1. NCBI lineage: Eukaryota > Metazoa > Arthropoda > Insecta > Lepidoptera > Noctuidae > Cerastis > Cerastis rubricosa. Next base: position 13,526,642 of record OX424547.1, read on the forward strand.
GGTACCTACTCAGTTGCATCCGGTTAGATTAGAAGCAGACCCCAACATAGTTGGTAAAAAAGGCCAGGCAGATGATGATAGATAATTTTGTTGGAGATTCTATAAAATTACTGGCGAAATATAGGACAGGTACACCTCTGCCTAACCCTTAGGAGATTACAGGCGTAATGTTATTTTTATGGAAATAATAAAAGTACCTACCTGACTTAAAAAGACCAGTGCTGCGCCTTTCTTTTAAATTGTTTGTCGATAAATTAGACCATAAAAAAATTGGAGATGCCGGGGATCGAACCCGGGGCCTTTCACATGCAAAGCGAACGCTCTACCACTGAGCTACATCCCCATGTTACAAGTATAATAAATATAGTATACTGGTTTTAAGTACCTACTATGACGAATACTGACTTACGTAAGTAGGTAATAAAATAAGGCGTATCGAAACAATCAAATTAACTATGTATTGTCTTTAGTTTATTAAATAATACTACTAAAGTAATAGATTTTTTACTTTATTTGTTTTATTTTCCTTCTTTTTACTTTTTTTTTTTTCGTCTTTATGCACTTGTTAGTGGGCACGCCCTTTATGTCTGGAGGCTTTATTTATTCTTGAGGATTTAAAAAAAATATATTATTGGTGTTTGCTAGCTGACATGTGACATTAATTTGATGTAATGGATTCTTTGTTAATATAAACTTGAACACTATTGTAAAGAATCTGGTTCTTCTAACCTAACAGACAGATGTGTTGCTGGGGAGTTTGTTCCGCCACTTCTTCTTCTCAGCTAAAACACTAGGAAGTGGCGAAGGGCGGGCGTTTTGGGGGACTTTCTCTTGTAATTTTGACGTTCAAGAAATGCTGATTATCAGCATAATTTGAATAAATGACTTTTGATTTTGATTTCGAAAATACAGGCTTTAGCGTCTCACTACGAAGCAAGGACAAGAAAACCTCCGCCTCAAAAAAATGCCGTGTAACCACCCTTAACGCTTCCGTAATTGTCTGACTCCTGTATTTTTTTATATGATTCGAAACTCGACTCGACATGTTAAATTTCTAGTAAGACACCATTCCAAGGAGGATTAAGTAAAATTTGAAAGTAGAACCTGCTGATGGTTCGGGCCCGTATGATTCTCTTGGCCTAGTCAGAAAGTCCAGTGATAAAATAAAATAAAACGGCTTTTATCATTATGGCACACGGTTTTAGTAAGAAAATCATCAAAACGCTTGATTACTTCAGACTTATAGCATCGGGTTTTCTGATTTTTTCATAGGCAAGATTTTCTAACTAATTAGAACTGAAATTGCAATAAATTGATTTGGAGATGCCGGGGATCGAACCCGGGGCCTTTCACATGCAAAGCGAACGCTCTACCACTGAGCTACATCCCCGTGTACTGAAATCCTGTAATTTTATAATGTAAGCGTAAAATGAGTTTAAACAATTGTTTTGTAAGAGTAAATATTATGATTGTGCCAATGTTTAAAGAGTTACTAATGAACCTATTCATGCGAAACAGTCTACTAACATGATAAAGATGATTTCAATAAATTGCTTGATAAAAGAAAATTCGTGACTGAAAAAGTAAGTGCCTACATGTCGTTCGTCGTTTCAGCCCAAAGGACGTCCACTGCTGGACATAGGCTTCCCCCAAGTGTCGCCACATTGACATTTTTGGGGGTTTTGCCATAATCGCCACGCTTGGCAGGCGATCGCAGTACGGTTGTTACAAAAGCACAGAGAACGCTGCTGCCCATTCTCTGGCAAATACCTTAGTCGCCTCTCGTACTTTACGCCCGACACCATACAGAGCCACATGTAGGTAACAATACATAAATACCGTTATACGGAACGATACTAGGGTTCCCGACCTATCTACGTAGGTATTATTTTATTAATATCTCTTACTTGAAGATTGCCTATCTGATGAAGCCTTAGCCGGTGAAAAGTCGGCGGTAGTCAAGGCCACCCCGCTAATACGCCCGCGCGCACTCGGAAGTTTTTGCCGTGCAAGCCTCCCCCGGCATTTCCCATTTAAACCTTATTATCTCGTAAACTATTGCAGCTACACCAAAACAAAAAATACGTGTGTATAGCTGAAACTATACACAATCTAACTACGTTAAAACTAAGAAGGAAGCGTGAGGGTAGCCCTATCAATGACAATTTCATGAAAAAGTCCTTCAATGAGATGAAATACAGTTGGAGGGTTGTATTGGTGATTTTAATAAGTATAATTCTGTGAAGCCATATTTGTTACGGGCGCAAATCATACTTTAATCAAATAAAACCCGACACTGACCTGAAAGTGGCAAAAGACGTTAGAAAAATTGAATTTCGAGGTCTACCGATTCCACCATAAGAGCGTTTACACCTTAAAGCATAACAAACAAACTTTAAAGTCCTTATTATCCGAATTGACTGAACCGATTTTAATGAAACTGAATCATCATTTCAGCCGAAAGACGTCCACTGCTGGACTTAGGCCTCTCCCAAGTGTACATAAGGGGGTTTTGCCATAATCGCCACGCTTGGCAGGCGGGTTGGCGATCGCAGTACGGTGGTTACAAAAGCACAGAGAACGCTGCTGGCCATTCTCTGGAAAGTTCCTTAGTCGCCTCTTACGACACCCACGGGAAGATATGGGATGGTGCTATTCTTTACGTCCGACACCATACAGAACTACTGAAACTGAATACGCATGCAAAATACAAAGGTCTAATGGAAAATTTCTGTTTTATAGATAATTTGTAATCGGTCTAGTTTAACTGTAGGTACAACAGTATTTTTCGAAAATGTGTTTTAGCATATTTTTAGACGTCTGCATCCTGCTTATGCGTATGAAGTTTCATTAAAATCGGTTCCGTGATTTGTATGATAGCGTAAGGTAGATAGCGTAAGCGATAAGGCGTAAATGCTCTTAAATAAAATATTATTCTAACTTAACAATAACATTATAAAAAACCTAGTTGACCTCGACATCACTTAGAAACATAACCGTGCTTTTATTCCGCGACGTGAAAACACTGAAATTCACCGATTTCCTCTCCTCTCAAACAAAAAGGTTCAACAACCCCGTCTGAAAATCCCACCTATTTAATACGCACAGACCATCCTTAATATAAGAAATTACCATAAACCCATAGACGTATATAGTGCAGGGTTAAATCCCTCATTGTGTCCGTGAAGATATTTTTATGGTGCTACAAGAATGCCATGAGTTTTCCCCTTGACGTGATCATGATTTACTGAAGTTCTTCGTGATAATTATGTCTTAATATACGTGTTAATGGTGGGTAGTTATGGATTTTTGGGGTAGCTTTGTCTGGGCAGGAATTGTGAGGAGTCTGTTGTTTAGTTGTGGGTATACTTTATTATTTATTTCAGGCATAAGTACCCATACAAAACAATTATTATTACAATAGAATAAAATAAAATTATAATACAAAATTACATTACAACATACAATACGATTATAATTACAATTAAATTCAGAATTACATAATCAGATACATTAGGATAATATAGCTGGAATATTAATGCCATATGCCATATAAGGTTTTAAATTAGGTATACATAGTAGTATCATTAGTATCAGCATAAGTAGGGTGATTTTACACGTATAAGTAGAAGTAAGTACTATAAAATCATGTACCTTCTTCCGAGTTCACTCGAGTGACGGTGGACCACTTTTCAAGCTTATTCCTTAGGACATAAGGGTGAAATGTGGCAGACCGTCAAACTCGGTAGTACCTACTGTAATCATCAGAGAGAGCAAAACCTCATCATCTGCCTAGCCTTTTCCCAACTTTGTTGGGGTCGGGTTCCAGTCTAACCGGATGCAGCTGAATACCAGTATTTTACATGGAGCGACTGCCTATCTGACCTCCACAACCTAGTTAGTACTGGGTAATACGATATCCGTTAGTAACACTGGTTGTGACATTCAGGCCACTGACTACCTGTAACGATTGTCAAAGATCTACAAATGACAGCCAGGATCACTTTCCGAGGTACGGGGGAAACTCGGTATGTAATGAGTGGTCACCCATCCACAGACCAACCTTGGCAAGCACGGCTTAACCCGACGATCGATCCGAGCCGCTGTTATAAATTCTCATATTTATAGCCAGTTCTAACCAATAAGACAGAAGAAAAGAACAATTTTCATAACAAAAACCATCCATAAATTCATTACCCACTTAATATTATCCCAATCCACTACCAAAATAATATCAGGGTTCCTCCTAAATCTTGCTATGTCTACGTACCTATAACGCTATACAGTCGGTAACTCGGTACGAGCCGCGCACGTAGTCGCACGTGACCGGAATACTGCAGAACTTGCGTTGATCACTGTACGCAGTACATATTGAACGGAAGAAGGGAAATTTTCGTAGTCTCGTGGTAGCTGATCGTAATATTGTGATGTGGAGGAATATTAATGCTGGCGTGGTGTTGATGGAAGGAAACGTAGGCGCTGTTGGTGCTAGCGGCGCCGGCGGTTGTACAGAGTTTGATTCCCGCTCCGGGCGAGCCTTTAATGCGATTGTTCACTGTTCCAGGTCTGGATCACGTTCAATCAAGCTATGCAAAACCAAATTAAACTGATCTGTCATTGTACGGGAATGTCATACAAAGTAACGTCAGGTTATACTGTATATGTATCGCTTGATGTGTCATCGTGTGTACAACGTTTTCAATAAGGCTCATAGAATGTCCTATAGCGTAGATGCTTATGCCAACAATCTTCATAAGGAACTTTATACTTGTCGAGGTCCTCGAAAAATTTACCGTTGACGTAAAGTTGATACTCTAAACTAATATTATAAAGAGGGAAGATTTGATTGTTTGTTTGTTTGCATTGAATAGGCTCCGAAACTACTGGACCGATTTGAAACATTTTTTCAGTGTTAGATAGCCCATTTATCGAGGAAGGCTATATATCATCACGCTACGACCTATAGGAGGGGAGCAGCAATGAAAAATGTTGTGAAAACGGGGAAAATGTGAAGCAAACGAAGTTGCGCCGGACAGCTATTTTTAATAAAACGCATCTTCACAACAACATGCCCAATAGGTTACTAGTGAAAACGGGTTAATACCCTTTCTACCCTAACTATTTATCACTTACAGTTTAAGAAAGAAAAGAAATAAAAAGCCTTCATTAGTCTCGTACTCGACAAAACAAGATGGTTAAATTAAAATTAAACCATTTCTTAAGAAAGTAAATGTAAAAAAGTGTTCCTATGAGGGTGACAAGTTCGCTATGAGAACAAACACTCACTAAAAAAAAAGATTAAAAAAAAAACCCTAAAAAAGTGAGACAAACGATTTGGCCTTTACGAGACAAAAAACCCCGTAGGTATCTCATCTTCATCAAAGGACGTTGCCTTCTTCGGTCACTCCCCACCTCTGCATTTGGTTACTTTCCCTTTCTTAATTCTGAAAGACAACACACCTAAATCTTTACCCAGTTTCCTACCAAAAAAAAAACAAAATTCATCACTTCACGAAAAACCCCGAAAACATATTATTTTCGTGTAAACTCAACGTAGGGACGTATAGATGGCGCCACGTAGCGTCTACGTGACTCGAATGTCGGCGAAAGGAGGCGCGGTGATTAGCAATGAAAAACTTTCAGACGATGCCCGTTTGTACAGAAACTCGGTGTAATATCGCGTTTAATATAAAATGAATATACTTATACAGAGTGAAAGAGACAACGACGCGAAAACGGTTACCACGTAACTGTACCATCAATACTAATATTATAAAGCTGATGTTTGTTTACTTGAACGCGCTAATCTCAGGAAGTAATGGTCCGATTTGAAAAAATCGTTCAGTGTTAGATAGCCCATTTACCGAGGAAGGCTATACATTTGTTATCACGATAAGACCAATAGGAGCAAAGCATCCATGAAGAATGTTTAAAAATCGGGGGTTCTTTTTTGAAAGTAACTATTTCACGCGGACGAATTTGCGGGCAGAAGCTAGTACTTACATAATTCTGAGCCCCCGGACATTAAATTTTTAACGGTAATTTAAAAAAAAAAACAGCTGTTCATACATTTTGACCCGTGTAGGTACTGCACTTTTGTACGCGCTACAGAGCGCGGTGCAGTGTGATAAATTGATAATCGCCTAATTGTATTGAAAAACACCGTTTTACTCTCTTGAGCATTTGTCACTGTAGTTACTGGCTCCATAATTAGTGATTACCGCCTCGGCACAACTACAAAGTTTCTCCACTTGAATCAAAATGTACTATTCTTCTTATCAACGAAACAAACAGGAATGTGTGCATTTTTTGACGAGATTACTTTACCGGAACTTATCTGTAGGTTGTGAAAGGAGCTCGTGGCTAAATAATAACAGCCGCCCAGGTCGATCTTTAAGGTTAAGCCGTGCTTGCCGAGGTTGGTCTGTGGATGGGTGACCATAATTACATATCGAGTTTCCTCCGTGCCTCGGAAAGCACGTTAAGCCGTTGGTCCCGGCTGTCATTTGTGGATCTTTGACAGTCGTTACGAGTAGTCAGAAGCTAAAAGTCTGACATCCAGTCTTACCAAGGGGTACCGTATTATCCAGTTACTGGGTTGTGGAGGTCAGATAGGCAGTCGCTTCATATAAAATACTGGTACTCAGCTGCATCCGGTTAGACTGGAAGCCGACCCCAAGATAGTTTGGGAAAAGGCTAGGCAGATGATGATCTGTAGGTTGTGAAAAAGAACTTCATAGTATAGGTTTTGTTAGATTTTTAATTTCCTGCTTTCCTGCCTGTCTTCATGATAAACACGTTAATTTGCTAGTTTTATCGTAAACACTGAACATATAAAAAAAAACACAAAAGAGGGTTTGCTGACCAAGTCCCCATGTCCCGAATAAATCGGGGCATTGGCCATGTCGAGCTTTATCACCACGCTTGCTCAATGCGGGTTGGCGATTTCAGACCGAAGTCCAGGGTTTCCTCACGATGTTTCCCTTCACCGTTAGTCAGTGGGGTCCAAGACAGTTATGACTTCTTTAGAAAGTACGTATGACTTTGAAAAAGTCACATTGGTACTTGCAGGGTTTGAACTCGCAACTGGGGCACTTGAAGCGGTTCGGATAAGAAACAAGCCACCACGACATGTAATAAACGAGCGAAATAAAGGATAACTTTGATTCAAGAAGGACCTGTATTCACAATGACAAAAGATTTGAAGGAATGGTGTTGCCTCACCTTTGTGAGGGAAAAAATAGGGTGTGTTTTTGAATGAAAGTATTGAACTTGGGAGTTTAATATCATCTTAGTCGTCCTTTGTAAGTGGCGCCACCATTTTAATAAAAGGATCTGTAAGAAACACCAGCATTATTATTATTAACGAATTACTTATAGTCATTATTCGGTTTTAAATCGAATAATATTGTTGTCTTTGCCATGTAAGTATCTAGGTCACAAATCGGCAATACTTACGGTTTGCTAGCTGCTGCCCGCGACTTCGTTCGCTTGGTTTTTTAGGGGTATGAAAAATAAATATTGGCCGATTCTCAGACCTACCCGATATGCACACAAAATTTCATATAAATCGGTTCAGTCGCTTCGGAGGAGTTTGGTACCGCGACACGAGAATCTTGTATATTAGAAAGAAATATCAGAAAACCTATTTTACAATTCATTTAAAGGTTGGAGATTTTACCAAATCAAAATACCAAATAGGTATTTAGTAACAAAATTGCCTGTATATTAACAATACCGGTCATAGATTATTCATAAGTTATTATTAATCTAATTGGAAACGGCGCCCTCTAGTCGTTCTAATCTATATCACTGATCTCGAGCTAGTTTGAACAGAGGTTACTGCGGAGATGACGTGAATAGAAAAGTATGCAAGATGCTGCGCCAAGCAAATAAACTGTTTTTTAGGGTTCCGTAGCCAAAGGGTCAAACGGGACCCGATTACAGAGACTTCGCTGTCCGTCCGTCCTACTGTCACCAGGCTGTATCTCATGAACCTTGATAGTTAGCCAGTTGAAATTTCTACAGATTATGTATTTCTGTTGATGCTATAACAACAAATACTAAAAACAGAATACAATAAATATTTAAGGGTTTCCCATACAAAAAAGTGAATTTTTTGTTCGTTTTTATAAACAATGGGGTACGGAACCCTTCGTGAGCGAGTTCGACTCGCACTTGGCCGGTTTTTTTAAATAATTGGGTACGGAACCCTTCGTGCGCGAGTTCGACTCACACTTGGCCGGTTTTTTTTAAATCTCGTGTATGTAGGTATTCAGAAATACTTACCCAGATAAACTTTGTTCCTAACCCATAAACATATTCAGAAACCCATTAATTCGCCATAAACTAAAGTATAGTTGGTATAAACAAGCAGTAGCTGCTGTATTGTGCACTTATACAAGTTTATGGGGTCTACGCGATACTTAAAGGGACATAAACCGTCCGGCGGGCGGCCGGCACGTCCCGGCATCGATCCGGCTACGTGACGGGACGGACACGGCGTGCGACGGCTTTGGAAAATGTTTCGACTTTGATACGGAAATATGGATTTTTGGGTATTATGGCAGATTTAAGCTTAAATTTATATTTGCCTACCTTATAATGGGAAAATCGTGAAGATTAAAATTAATAAAAAAAAGTTACTATATTTTTTTTTCGAAAAATACTTTTACAGCTAAATTAGACAGATTATAAAAAAAAATTAAAAAGAAGCAGAAATTTCCAGTTATCTTTTTTTTTCCAAAGACATTTCGAAAATGATTTTTAGTAACTTTTTAGATCTCTGAATCCTGCTAATGCATTTTAAGTTTCATTAAAATCGGTTCAGTCATTTCGGAAAATAAGGACTTGAAAGTTTGTATAAAACGTCGTACGGCGTAAACGCTCATAACCGATGCAAACTGTAAAACATAAACATCAATTAAATAATTAAACTTAATCACCCAAAAATAGCTTTTCTCATTTTAAAAATATAGTCAAAATATTTTAAAATCCCCCTTTTAGAAACTCCAGTCAACCGCCAGTTTTTAGCTCAAACTGCCAGGTTAAACCCTCATAATACAGGTGTTACTATGCAGGCCACGTGCCCAGGTACCGAGGGAAAAGGGGACACCCCTGGGGTATTAGGGGGTGAAGGGGCCAATTTTTTTATTTCATTACCACCCCCTGGAAGTAGGTGATAGTGCTCTGTCGATGTGTGGTTGATTGTATTGAAGATTTTGTTATAGGTGACATAATATTGACGACACGGTTGGCGTAGTGGCTTAGCGATGGACTGCTGCGCTGCGTGTCGCGCGTTCGATCCCCGCACGAACCAAATATTTGTATGACCTACAGCTGTTTGTGTATGTTAGTTTAAATGTTTGAAAACGCCCCCACAATACAGGAGAAATTCCTAGTGTGGGCGGGCATAGGTTAAAAAAAAAATATAAAATAGTGGAAGCCTTTTTTTATTTATTTCAACCAAAACTACCGGGTAGATGAAAATTTTATTTGATGCTTTTGTTAAGATTAAGGTGTACCATCAAAATCCGCATACATTCCTACAAGCTACATACGTGTCATCATCTGCCTAGCCTTTTCCCAAACTATCTTGGGGTCGGCTTCCAGTAGAACCGGACGCAGCTAAGTACCAGTATTTTATATGAAGCGACTGCCTATCTGACCCAGAACCCAGTAACTGGGTAATACGATACCCCTTAGTAAGACTGGATGTCAGCCTTTTGCTTCTGACTGCTTGTACCGACTGTCAAAGATCTACAAATGACAGCCGGGACCAACGGCTTAACGTGTTTTTCGAGGCACGGAGGAAACTCGGTATGTAATTATGGTCACCCATCCCCGGACCAACCTAGGCAAGCACGAGATCGACCCGTGCGGCTCTTATTATTTAGCCATGACCTCGTCTGGCTCCATACGTGTATCTGGATATAAATCATGTCTACACGAGCTAATCAGTTATCTTATGTCATTCAACGATGCGGTCGCTTAGCACTCAATCAAGTTCTACCTTTTTTATCCTACTAGCTCCCACTAGCTGACCCACGCAACTTCGTCTGCGTGACATTTCCCCCGTTTTTTAAATATTTTTCATTGATGCTCCGCTCTTATTTGTCGTAGCGTGATGTTATACAAGGTGTTGTGTTGCATCCCCGTCAAAATTCCGGATGTTGACACAAAATACATAAATAATCAAATTTAAATTACGGTACCTAGTTATTAGTAAACGCTGTTTTTGGTTGTGTTAATTTGTCAGTATATCAGAATAACCCCCTTAATGCGATTTGGGGAATAAGAAATTATCGAATAAACGTATGAGATTGTTTGTATGAGTGACAGCGCGGGTTTAAGGCGAGTATCAGACGGGCCGCGTTTAAAACACGCGGTTGTCACATTACCGATATCCGTAAAAAGAAAAAAAAATACCTACCCATTTTATTATTGATTCGGGTCGAGAATCGTTAGCATAGTTGAGTTTGACTCACTCTGAACTCCTTGAGTTTGACGAGGATGCAAAACAACATCTTGTATATATAGCCTATCCAACACTAAGAGATTTTTTCTAATTCCAACCAGAAGTGCCTGCGATTACCGCGTCCAACCAAACAAACTCTTCAGCTTTATAATATTAATAAGTAAGATAGCATAGCAATACAATGTACCAACTCCTAAAAATATTCGTCCTTACGACAGTACAAAGGTACATTTCTGAATAAGAAACTGCAATCGAAACTTACCATACAATATGACAAAAAACAGCGTGACTAAGGTCTGAGCACAAATTGTTTTTGCCCAAAACTGGGCAGTTTTTGTGGGAGTGATATTAAAAAAGCGACAGGGTAAGTGCTATACGATTGAGGTGACATGTGTGTGGACAATGCGTGGTGGCCATGAGAATTGATGTTTTGGGAGCGAAGGCGATTGTCTTGACCATGTCTGAAACGTGATAGATTAAAAAAACTTGATTTTATTTCTTTATTTTTTTTTATTAATTTTATAATGTATCTACACATGTAATACAGAGAAGAAGAAAGGAACAGAAAATAGTTACAAAGGTGATGCTTATTTCTAAAGAAATCTCTTCCAGCATACCTGCGAAAGGAGATATTAAAAAAAGAAATGTAGACATAGTGTGTAAAAGAAGAAGAGATAATGGTATACATAAAACATAAAGCAAATAATTATTTAAAATATAAAATACCATATAAAAATATACTAACTTGCGTATAAATATACATTATTATTATTGTTACAAAGACAAAATATATCAATAAAATAAATACCTATGCAACTATGACGGAATGGAAAGATATATTGTTATTTTACTGGCAGTCTCTAATTTCAGGCGCTTTTATGTCTTATTGGCCTGGCTAACTGGAACCAGAGTGTGAAAATACAAGGTGAAAGCAAACAATAATCATAATAATTGTTTCCTAAAAATTAACCAGCTGCTATAATTGGTGCTATTATCCATGTTTAATGCAGTATGAAATAACAACTTAAACCATACCAGCTGGCCTACCATGACATCTTAAAGCAGTTTTGTTTTCCTCTTATTCCAGTGTGGGAAAGAGACGGAGCTATAAGGGATGTCTAGCACCATCTCTTTCCCACACTGGAGAAGGAGTAAAAGAATATTTTTTTAAGACGTCATGGCAGGCCAGCAAATCCCGTGGACACTTATAGGTCAAAACAACTTTGTTATGTAGGTTCCATTAAAAAAAAAAACTTAAAACATTACAAATCGTACATAGTAGATCATGGAGGTTTCTTTTCTTCTTGGCTTGTAAACAACTCGACATTGGCTGTCCACACAGCGATTTTATGCCAAACCAAGCTAGCGTTAGTTCTGTATGGTGTCGGACGTAAAGAATGGCACCATCCCATATCTTCCCGTGGGTGTCGTAAGAGGCGACTAAAGGACATGCCAGAGAATGGGCAGCAGCGTTCTCTGTGCTTTTGTAACAACCGTTATACTGCGATCGCCAATCCGCTTGCCAAGTGTGGCGATTATGGCAAAACCCCCCTTATGTCAATGTGGCGTTGGGAAAGGCCTATGTCGAGCAGTGGACGTCTTTCGGCTGAAATGATGAATGAAGCTAGCGTATAGATCGCTGTTCTCCTAGCCCTCACTAATGGCCAGCAACAAAGCAGGGAGGTAAGTTGTACAGTCGGACTTAAGTCGAGTTGCATCGTAAATCATATCATAACGCTAATCCGCAGCACAAGATGAATAGCTTCATATTGATTGTATGGGGATCTCTGCTATTAGTGCGGCTTTATTGTCGTTACTGTGTTAAGGAAGTGTGAGACAAAAATGTGGTAGATTTTGCAAGAATTATAAATGCTGACATGGTATAGTCTATTGGGAATTCGTACTTTTCAGTTTTTTCAAAAATCTTTGCTCCACACTAGGCATTTTTCCTGTATCGTGGTCGCGTTTACAAACGTTTAAAGTCACATACACAAACAGCCAGACCCGTAACAACTATCTGTAAGCCTTACAAATATTTGTCCCGTCTGGGGATCGAACCCGCAACACGCAGCGCAGCAGTCAAACGCTTAGCCACTGCGCCTACCGTGTCGTCTTACAGTTACATGGTAAGGTCCAAAAGTTTTCGGCATCGACTATAAAAATATGGATGTAAGTGGGCACACCTATCATCGCAGTGCCCCAAGTCAACCTCACCTGCTCGTGGTACATCCTGCTGAACAACAAACGAGGCTCTGACGACCGATAAATGGCGGTATAACCATTTCCATAGAAGCGTTCGCAGCTAAATAGCGCAGACTAGCGACGGGCAGCAGCGTCACTAGTGCGAGAAGCTGCGATCTGCGATCGCCAACCCGCATGCCCAGCGTGGCGATTATGGGCAAATCCTTTAATGGCAAGCCAAAATCAACCTTGGCCCCCAGTTCCCGGCGGCCTTGCTATTCCTGATCTTGGCGGCGGTCACGGTAACGGCAAGGTAGGGGGTGCGAAGAATCCCCGGGTTACGAATGGCCGCCAAAAACAACTGACCTTGGCGACGTATAATGGACGCACGTTACGGCTCGACGAACACTTAGTACAGCTTGAGGAAGAACTCAGAAACATAAGGTGGCACATTCTTGGCTTGAGCGAAATCCGAAGAGAGGGGGACGACACGATTACCCTCGAATCAGGCCACCTTTTGTATTTTCGAGAGGGAGATCAGCTATCCCAAGGCGGAGTCGGGTTCCTGGTACACAAATCTCTCTGTGACAACGTGGTAGAAGTCTCCAGTGTCTCGAACAGGGTAGCATACCTAATAGTGAAGCTAACCGAGAGGTATAGCCTCAAGGTTATTCAGGTCTACGCACCGACCTCGGGACACTCGGACGACGAAGTGGAGGAAATGTTTGAGGACATCTCCAAGGCCTTGCACTCTACCACTAAGGCCCACTACAGCGTTCTCATGGGAGATTTCAACGCTAAAGTGGGAGTACAGAATTGCGGTGAATCGGTAGTAGGATCCTATGGGTTTGGCAGCAGAAATCATAGGGGGCAAATGCTTGTCAACTTCCTTGAGAGGGAGGGGCTTTTCTTGATGAATACCTTCTTTAAGAAACAGCCTCAAAGGAAGTGGACGTGGCGAAGCCCCGACGGTGTGACGAAAAATGAGATAGACTTCATCATGACGGATAAAAAGCATGTATTTAGAGATGTCTCGGTGATCAACAGGTTCAATACCGGTAGCGATCACAGACTTGTTCGTGGCTCTCTAAATATCAACTTCAAGCTGGAGCGAACCCGTTTGATGAAGTCTAGGCTACGTCCAAATATGCTTCAAACTATGTTAGGATCTGAAGCGTTTCAGTCAGACCTGGAGAACCGATTCACGGCCATGGAAACCACAAATGACGTTGACCAGGCGCTCGACCTAATGGTGGAAATCCTCAGGGAGGAAGGAACGCGTTTTTGCAAGATGCGGCGTACGGGCAAGAAGTCTAAACTCTCGGAGGAGACTCTGGAGCTTATGACGGAACGGCGTGAAAACCCACCCGTCACTTCGGCAGAACTACAGGCACTGAATAAGATCATTAGAAAATTGGTACGACGCGACCTTCGATGCTCCAGCACACGTTCAATAGAAAAAACGATAGGGCAGAACCGGGGATCGAAGGTGTTCGTCCAATCACTTGGGAGGAGCCACCTGACGAAGTTGACAAAACCTAGTGGGGATATCGTCGTTTCGAAGCCGGAGATTCTTACGGAAGTTGAAAACTTCTACGGCCAGCTGTACGCATCGCATACATCTCGACCTGATCCCGAAAATGAGGATTCCAGAGCCACCTTAACCCGCCATTTCACAGAAGACCTGCCTGAAGTCAGCCTAGATGAAATCGAGGCGGCTCTTAGACAGCTTAAAAATGGAAAAGCCCCTGGTGAGGATGGGATAACGACTGAGCTTTTGAAAGCGGGAGGAAGTCCAGTGCTAAGAGAGCTTCGGAAGCTTTTCAACTCGGTCCTATTCTCTGGGAGAACTCCAGAAGCGTGGAGAAAGAGCGTGGTCGTTCTTTTCTTTAAAAAGGGGAACAAGACCCTATTAAAGAATTACAGACCCATTTCGCTCCTTAGCCACGTATATAAGCTGTTTTCAAGAGTTGTCACAAATCGTCTAGCGCGAAGACTCGACGATTTTCAGCCACCGGAGCAGGCCGGGTTTCGAGGAGGATTCAGCACCATAGACCACATTCACACAATGCGGCAGATTATACAGAAGTCCGAAGAGTATAATCGGCCTCTGTGTCTTGCATTTGTGGACTATGAGAAGGCTTTTGACTCTATCGAGACTTGGTCAGTTCTGGAGTCCTTGCAGCGATGCCAAGTGGACTGGCGATATATCCAAGTGTTGAGAAGTCTGTACGAAAACGCCACAATGACCGTCCAAACCCAGAACCAGCTAACAGGGGGTATCCCATTGCGTCGGGGAGTGAGGCAAGGGGACGTAATCTCCCCGAAATTGTTCGCCAACGCACTGGAGGATGCGTTTAAGACGCTGAACTGGGAAGGACGTGGCATTAACATTAACGGCGAGTACATCTCACACTTGAGATTTTGCAGATGACATCGTCATACTGGCTGAATCGCTGCACGACTTGCAGCAGATGCTGAATGGCCTAGTTGATTCTTCACTACGCTTTGGTCTCGGGGTGAACTTGGACAAAACGCAGGTAATGTTCAACGAACACGTCACCCCAGGACCTATTGTTGTCAATGGCGCTCCTCTCAAGGTTGTTCAAGAATATGTTTACCTCGGGCAAATTCTGCAGTTTGGTAAAAACAACTTTGAGAGAGAGGCTAACAGAAGAATTCAGCTGGGCTGGGCAGCGTTTGGGAAGCTTCGTCGGGTCTTCTCGTCGCGTATTCCACAGAGCCTAAAGACTAAGGTCTTCAATCAGTGCGTCCTGCCTGTAATGACTTACGGGGCCGAAACGTGGACACTTACGGTACGGTTGGTCCATAAACTCAAGGTCACTCAGCGAGCTATGGAGCGGGCCATGCTTGGAGTCTCTTTGAGGGATCGTATCCGGAACGAGGTGATCCGACAGAGAACCAGAGTAGTCGACATAGCCCACAGAATAAGTAAGCTGAAGTGGCAATGGGCCGGCCATATTAGCCGTAGAACCGATGACTGTTGGGGCAGACGTGTTCTTGAGTGGAGGCCGCGAATCGGCAAGCGTAAGGTGGGACGCCCTCAGGCTCGGTGGAGCGATGATCTTCGCAGGGTAGCTGGTAGCAACTGGATGAGAGTTGCCGAGAATCGGGTTAACTGGCGAGCGATTGAAGAGGCCTATGTCCAGCAGTGGACTGCGATAGGCTGATGATGATGATGATGATGATGATGAGACAAAAATGTGGTAGATTTTGCAAGAATTATAAATGCTGACATGGTATAGTCTATTGGGAATTCGTACTTTTCAGTTTTTTCAAAAATCTTTGCTCCACACTAGGCATTTTTCCTGTATCGTGGTCGCGTTTACAAACGTTTAAAGTCACATACACAAACAGCCAGACCCGTAACAACTATCTGTAAGCCTTACAAATATTTGTCCCGTGTGGGGATCGAACCCGCAACACGCAGCGCAGCAGTCAAACGCTTAGCCACTGCGCCTACCGTGTCGTCTTACAGTTACATGGTAAGGTCCAAAAGTTTTCGGCATCGACTATAAAAATAAGGATTAATATCCAAACAAAAATGGATTAAATAAAGAGAGAATATATTGAACGAAAATATTACTTTTTTCCCTGTGGGTAAAGAAAACATCAGTAATATAATCACTACATAGTATAAAATAAAGTCGCTTCCCACTGTCTGTCCATATGTATGCTTAGATCTTTAAAAGTACGCAACGGATTTTGATGCGGTTTTTTTTAATAGATAGAGTGATTCCAAAGGAAGGTTTATATGTATAAAACATGCATAATGTAGTAGAGAAAAACTGATAATTTTAGAAGTTTCCAATGTGATGTCGTAAATAAACACTTTTTTTACGCTTACTTTGCAAACGCTGGCTGAACCCTAAGAGATAGATCAAAATAATGTACTACGATATTGTACACCTTAAAAAGGTCTACGAAAAAGTCCTCGATGGTATATGTCTATCTCTTAGGGATATCCCACAATAAACATTTTTTATCCTTTACTTTTTACGAGAAATAATGGCTTATTTACGAAGCGATTTTAAGCAATACAACACTAATCCTTATCCAATTAAGTACGTTAAATACATTATGGCCCTTTACAGCATTGCACCCGTGCGAAGCCGGGGCGGGACGCTAGTTATAATAATATAATGGTTTTGTATCTCTGATTAATCTAATGCGTGCATGTGTGCTATGTTACAAAGAGAATTCCTAAGTGTAGCCGCTTTCCAAGATATACCCCACCTCCCGTCCTGCCCATCCACCTTTCAGGATGTAATCGAAGTAAATTTTAGAGCTGTGAGGTGGCTACATACTGGTCTAACACAATTTGAGTTTCATCGCCATAAAAAGAACGAAGAGCCTCAACACTACGGTTAATAACATACATATTTAAAGTTTCTGTTTTTTACAGCATCATCGCCATCTGCTTATTTATCTGCATATCAGATATAACCTTGGTCGTCGTTTGCTCAAGTCTCCGTCTTTTATTTTAATTTGTAGATAATATTGTTTGGATCATGACTCATGTACTCGTACCTATTTCCGCCGACGAAGCTTTAAATCTCAAGAAAGTTAAGCCAAAAAAACAAAAAATCGATTCTCCGTTATTCTGCGAACGGATAATCCCTTAAAAATGTCCGTTCAAAGCAAAAAACTCTGATCAAATTCCCTAAACCGATCGAAATCCAATCTCGAAAATGGCTATAAATAAAAATGGCTACAATGAGATCCATCGACAATTGGCATGTTCGTCAAAGGCGCTTAATAAGTTTCTGCTTACTTGTCCATCATCACTACCGTTTTTTATAACTTAGGCAGAACACATCTTCAAAGAAAACCACACCCCATCCTCTCTTCATCAAAGTTGACTTTCATTTGAGATGCATCTGCTGAAAATTTCAAAATCATACAAGGTGTTTTGGACGTTGGTGTGAGGAGACTAAAGTTGGATTTCAAGTGTGTAGGGTGTACATCAAAGGGTTAAGACAAGTGGAGAAACGGCTTCTTACGTGTAGTTCCGACTCACTTATTTTGTCCATACAAAGACAATGTATGCAGTGAATTCGCGGTTCAGCGGTAAAAAGTTACGTGGTGACGTAGGGTTGACTGTTCGGGGTCAGTAATTTTTAATTAACCGACTTCAAAAAAGAGGAGGTTCTCAATTTCATTGGTTTTTTTATGTGTGTACACCGATTACGCTGAGATTTATGATCCGATTTACGTGATTCTTCTTTAGTTTGATGCGGAATAGTTGCCATTTGGTCTAATAAAAAATTAACATAGTTTGGCCCAGTAGTTTTCATTTTATAAAAAACTTTTTTTTTTCGTATTTTTGGACGATGTGCTGGTGTCTATTTACAGTGTAAAATTGATACTTGACTAAGATGTATGTGAGATACTACTAACTAAAAAGCGAAAATAATAACTTTTTCACAAAAAAAATAACCGACTTGGAAGTCTGGTATTTTATTTGTGAAAAAGTTTATTTTTATTTTTACGGAGTTGTTTTTTGCAGTTTTAGCAATTCTATGAAAACTGGTGTGACGATTTGGACTCGTTCCTAACTGATTGACCGGACAAGCTAAAGCATAAGATAGATTGGAAAGGTATGGGTGAGGCACTTGTCCAGCAGTGGGTCTGAATTCGCTAACATGCGTACATAATGAAGTTAAGGACTTTATTAAACTGGTACATAAGTAAATAAGTATATTTATTAATTAGTACAATGGCTTTTAAATTCTCATGTAGTATCCGTACTCGTTAGTAGTACTCGTAGTTCTCGTAAGTAGTAATAAAGTAGTGTTTACTACTGCTTGGCGGGCAAGATTTGGCAAGCAATATAAATTTAGTTAATGCCAAAAATATCCTCGTTGTTTTGGTTCAACGTTGCTGATTCTGTTGTAATTTTTTGTCCTTTTATGAAATCTGAAAGTGGGCTCTTGCCCGCAGTACTTCTATCAGAAACTTCTGAAATACAAGGTGTTGTTTTCCATCTTCGTCAAAATTACGAGGTTGTCACAAAAGAAATAAATAATCAATTTAAATTACGGTACCTAGTTAATTATTAAAAAACGCTGCTTTTTGTTGTTGTTTCAGTTTGTCAGTATTTCAGAAAAAACCTTTTATCGTGGTTTAAGGAATAAGAAATTATTGAATAAACGTTTGCGATTGTTTGTATGTGTGAAAAGGCGTGGTTATTGAGGATCAGATGGACCGCGTTTAAAACACAGGTGGTTCACAATTACCGATTTCCGCAAATAAATAAAGTAAATAAAAATACCTTCCCATTTTATTATTGATTCGGGTCGAGAATCATTAGTATAGTTACCTCCTTGAATTTGACGAGGGTGCAAAATAACACCTTGTATAGTTTTGACGTTCTCTCATCACTCCACTGAGGTATCTTTTCGTGCTGAATCATCATTATTTTATTTATTTGTAACCAACTTACACTAACAGTTACAACGTACAAGTTATTGGTTAAACATTAGAAACTAGAAAAAACTACACGAAATTGGCCAGAATTAGAATAGATTAAAAATAACAATATTAAAAAGTAAACAGGTAGACATTAGAATAAAAAACAAAACATTTTTCCCAGTATTAAAATGAAAATATATGCAAAACACATTTCCCATCGGCAACGACGATCTGGGTAATACGATCCCCCCTTGGTAAGACGGGATGTCAGCCTTTTGGCTTCTGACTACTCGTAACAACTTTTAAAGATCTATAAATGATTGATTGCTACAATATACTTAGCCAATAAAGTTTGGGAAAAGGCTAGGCTAGGATACTGTAGCAATCTAAGGGAAACTTCACGAATTTTCCCCGTAAATCCCTGTTGACTTCTTGTGGGAACCCTACATCCAATAGCACTAACAGTGTTGTGTGAGTGAGTCCATCATGTGCAGCACATAGCCGTCACAGCGCTTGTGATGATCTATTGTGTATTACAGCCTTATATTGACATTCATTTAACAACTGGAGATATTATAGCGCTGTCAATGGATTATGGGAAACCATTTCTTCGCAAGTTTTAAGTTTTGTTTCTGAAAATTCTTCTTGAAATCATGAATGAAGCGGCATTATGCCATTGACATCTAGTTTTGTAATGAGCAACTAGCTTCAACTTAATAACAACAGGCTCCTTGAAAATTTTAAAATGCCTGTTAGTCGTTTTATTGAAATAAACGGTTTGTATTTCTTAAAAAAAATCTACCACCGCTAGCCAGTTGGCTAAGACCAGAGAGCCTATGCAAAAGACATTCGTTTTTAAGCGTTTCTCCAACCACTTTCAAAAGAATTGACAAAAGCTTTTTGGGGGCTGATCAGCCCCATACGTGTTTTTCTTTAGATATCACATCTATAATACTTATATCATCATAATTCATATTAACTTTTAATTTTTAAAATTTATAATATTATCAAATTGTATGATTTATTATTAATTATTGGTTATGATGATTTATTGTGTATTACAGCCTTATATTGACATTCATTTAAAAACTGGGGCTATCATAGCGCCTGCAAAATAGATTAGGTATGAGAAAGATTCTCCGCAGGACTATGTTCGTTATGTTTGTTCTCGAAATTTTCACTGAAGTTAGACAATTGATATCTACGTTTTGGAACGGAAACGTCTAAGGAATCGTTCGAAAAGTTGAAGCAAGTAGGTTTTTAATTTTTGACCGATTTCTTGAAAGTTTAATTGGGTAATAAATGAGTATCATGAAGAAGTCGTAAATAAATGTATGTCCCATACATTTATGACTTCTTCTTGATCATTGTCGCTGTTTTAATGTCACTTTGTCTTGGTCTCTAGCCTTCTCCAATTTCGACAGCATTTACACAGCAACTTGACAGCAAAGTACTTATTTGTAGAAGGTCGAGAACCTCTTGTCTGGTCTGGGCTAACCCAGGGAATTACCCAACTTGGGAATCGAAATTCCCAAGTCGGGCAAAGTGTGTGAGCCTATTGCCATCAACCGGGTACAAAGCCAAACTCTGTACCTGCTACTGAGAAATTCTAGATGGAAGAAAAAATAAACCTTTGCCCAAGCTGGGAATCGAACCCGGGACCTCATGGTCAGCAGTCGCGCTTGCGACCACTGGACTAACTAAAAGTAATTCTGAGTCTTTACTTCAATTACTTGTCTGTCTTATACATGATCCTGAAAAAATATGTAAAAGTACATACATATCCTTATAGACAGCTCACTCACTTCATCATCACTGCTGCCCTTATCCCAATTTATTTAGAGTCGGCGCAGTCTTCTTCTTCCATACTTGTCTATTACTCGTCACCTCCTTTCTACCCATATCATCCTTCACACTGACCAGACAACTCAATCACTTCATCATCACTAAAAACTTATTCAAATGGATGAATTCTATTAATTTCCTCTCAACATTTTGCCTGATTCAGGTAAACGCGTAATCAAAATAAAAAAAGGGAATAAATTTGTTGCATTACTTTCCTGTCAGCATAACTCGTGCGCGGGCACGCAAAGCGTCGTAAGTGAGAAAATGATAAATATTTTAATTGAACATTTAGTTTTTGTACATTTTCACGGTATAACGCCTTGTTTGGAAGAACGATGAGCAGGCGGAAAGTTCAAACAAAAAAATAACTAATTGACAGTTTATAAAAATAATGGTGATGATGCAGGACGACATTCTTTACAAACGAAACAGTTTTTATGCAATTATGTAAATTATTTGAGTTTGAATTAATTGATTGTTTAAATTGTTTGAGTAGATCAGGTCAGTCTAAAGAAAGTGTTGACCGTGAACCGGCTTTATCCACAAGATACCGTTTCAAGCGATCTGTAACATGATCCTCTCATGATCGGACCAAGACAGTGTCTGGGTTTTGGGAGAGTCTGTGATCCGAGTTATTTTTTTTGTTTCTTCTTAGAGTAGTCCGATTGGAAACTCAGCCTAATGTAAAAATAAAAAACAAATACAAAATAAATATAAATGTTACATAATTTATATTAAAATGGTTTGTACGAAACTACGTACAGAAATAAATATCATTAATTTATTTTTAACAAAAAAGGTAAGAACGACTTAGAAAAATCATTGTACTAATGACGTGTTCTTATGTTTCTTCAACGGTCAAGTCTTACTGCCATAGCAACTGAGGACTATAGCTCTCCTATCTAAAATATGATCACCATACTATTTCTAAATAAAAATATAGGCACCTAACGATTATTTTCATACATAATTCACATCTAATTAGTAAGGACAGGCACTAAAGCTTTATCGTCAGTCCATTTGCAAAGTGATTGAAATAAATCGGACGAGAAAACAAGAGTTTTTGTCTTATGCCTTGTCGTTAGCTGGTCTTATAAGGTGTGAGTGCAAGTTGTGGCTTAAAGAGGTGCTTGGGGATAAAATTCGATTGGCTAAGAAAGGAATGGGTATTTGCAGGTTAATTTAGTGTAATTTTAGGTTATTTTGATGCTGAAGTTTGTAATGTTTAAATTTTTTTGCTTTTATGTTGTGTGTCCCTTGTAGTCGCTTCATTTATTTTAAATGTTTCGTAGGTAAGGTACCCCGCTGCCCTCAAAAACGGCGAAGGAAAACATCGTGAGGAAACCGGCATGTCCTAGAACTGAAAATTCGAAGACATGTGACATCTTCTAACCCGCACTAGGCCCGCGAGGTGGATTACAGCCCACTCCCTCTCATAGAGAGGAGGCCTGTGTCCCAGCAGTGGGAACATTATAGGCGATGATGATGATGAGGTAAGGTAAGTTCTTTCGCGGTAAAGAATAGAATACGAGAAATGTACTCAGTTAGACCCAGATTTTTAAAACATAAACCTTAATAAAATTATTTGTCAACTAACTGTCCGGCGCAACTTCGTTTGCGTTACATTTTCCCCGTTTTCGCAACATTTTTCATTGCTTCTCCACTCATATTGGTCGTAGCGTGATGATATATAGCCTATAGCCTTCCTCGATAAATGGGCTATAAACTACTGAAAGAATTTTTCAAATCGGACCAGTAGTTTCGGAGCCTATTCAATGCAAACAAACAAACAAACAATCAAATCTTTTCTCTTTATAATATTAGTTTAGAAGAACAAGAGGACTGTCAGTCCTGCCATAATACCCACAGTGATACTAGCGCAGAGGCCATAACATCGCTGCTGTAAGTAAGCCTCGACTACCAACCCGCACTGGGCCCGCGTGGTGGATTAAAGCCCACTCACTCTCAAAGAGAGGAGGCCTGTGTCCCAGCAGTGGGAAAATTATAGGCTGATGATGATGATGATGAAGTAAGTCTCGGGATTAGGCAAAGGCGTACCTAATTGCACACTCTCATTTTGCCAGTTTTGTTTAAGTTTCAGATAATAGGGGGAAAGTATAGTATAGCCATCAACCGGGGACAAATCCAGAGTCCGGGGCTGCTACTGAGATATTCCTAATGGATGAAAAACCGGACAAGTGCAAGTCATACTCACACGCTCCCAGGGTACCGTAGCAAAAAAATATTTTGAAGGCTCATTCATAATGTTCTATTGTTTTACATGAATGAAAAACAAATTTACTGCTCCAGTTTGGTGAAAAAGTCCAAAATCTCAAAAACTAAACATGACATCTTGTTCAAACCAATTTTCATTGAAAGTTTTTTTACGTTCTACAATCCAATTTTTTTTTCAGACTTTTCCTAAGTTTTATGTAAAAAAAAACAAGTTGTTTCTGTTCCATGTATGTACAGGTTCCCTTAATCTTCTTCTTTTATTATTTTTGTTTAAAAATCGTAAAGCGGTTCACAGAATATATCTACCTACCAATTAGTTTAATTTGTGTAGTCCTAATAGTTTCGGAATAAAGTGGCTGTGACATACGGACGTACAGACAGACGGACGGACATGACATGACGAATCTATAATGATTCCGTTGTTTGCCATTCGGCTACGGAACCCTAAAAGATCAACCTGGGACTCAAACCCATGCCTTCATGGTCAGCAGTCGCGTTTGCGACCACTAGACCAACGACACAGTGTTACTGAATTGATTGCATTAGCCACCCTAGTGTAGGTATTATGAACATTTATTTAATATCCTTTTTGATTTTAACCGTATTTACTGAAAGATATTGAATTACACTTATTTTATATTTTAAATCGTCATTCCCCCCCCCCCAGTCGCACTGGTCGAGCTTTAAGGTAAAGCCGTGATTAAAGATAAAGATATATTTATTGCTTAACTGTGTACATTAAGTTCTTATCAATAAACATTACATTTTTGGTTTCAACAGTCTACCCAAGTCGGATATGCAATAGTATTTTAACAAATTAGGGGCTTACAAACATTATTTTTTATCAAAAAACTCATGCAGATTATAAAATACATTATCAGTTAACATTTTTGATTGCCGAGGTAGGTCCGTGGATGGGTGACTATAATTCCATTCCGAGTTTCCTCCGTGCCCCGGAAAGCACGATAAGCCGTTGGTCCCGGCTGTCATTTGTAGATCTTTAACAGTCGTTACTAGTAGTCAGAAGCCAAAAGGCTGACATCCAGTCTTACCAAGAGGTATCGTATTACCCAGTTACTGGAAGTCAGATAGGCAGCTGCATCCGGTTAGACTGGAAGCCGAACCCAAGATAGTTTTGGAAAAGACTAGGCAGATGATGATTGTCATCTGGGGAATGGCATCTGATCCCCACAAACCAGTAATTGGTAATAATAAGATACCCTTTGGCTACACTGGTTGTCAGACTTTCGTGTCACTGACTATTCCGTTATGAATTCCGTCCGGAATTAAAATTTATATATTTCCTTGGTTCCGTTAATTCGCGAGAAGAGACGCAACACCGAGAAAACTGGAAGGAAAGGGGCGAGGCCTATGCCCAGGAGTAGGACAGTCAAGGCTAAGAAAAAATTATATAAGTATAAAAAGCATGAAAAAAATAATAATTAAAAAACCCCCGGCTGGCTTTTTTGAGGTTTTTTGTGTCTGGGGTTTTTAAAATTTTTAATTTAATTTTACATACATTAACTTGAAAATAATATTTCAAAACTATGTGTTTGTTTTTAAAACCATGTATTTGTCCATCGCATATTGAATAAAAGAAAATCATTCGTACATTTTACTACACATCTATCTTCTTTCCTGTATAGTGGCAAACGAAAAAACAATTCAATTAACATAACACCATAATTGGGTTAAAGATAGCCATAGAACATACTAAATTCTTTTTCTATGGTAAATATAATGACTACATATGATCCAGGGTAAAAAAAAGTTTATTATTTATTTATTTAAAGGTAGTCAGTATTTTATTATTTTTTTAAAGTTTGTATTTATCTTGTTAAATTTAATCCCAGAATTGCATATGTATTTATTTAAATTGGGTAACTTAGTTTTGATTTAAAAGAGAAGATATCAATTCGTATAAAAACAAATTAATTACAATTTAATTATTAAAATCTGCTGGCGCAATGAAGTTTGCATTAGTAGTACTTAATTGTAAAAAATACTTGGTAATGATCGCATAGAGACTAAACCAACAAAACCGTTGTAAAACCGATAGGTTTCAATTTTGGTGTACAATAAAGGGTATTCTATTCTATTCTAGAGGATATAGATCCTTATCAAAACCTACATGATCATTTATTTTATCATATACCGAGGAGAAGCTGGCAAGTCGCCTTGGATGGCTTTCTCGTTAACTGGCGAGAAGAGGTGCAACATTGAGATAAGTGGCTGGAATGGAGAGAGGCCTTTGCCCAGGAGTGGGACAGATCAGGCTAACAAAAAATAACTAGCTTTTAAAGGAAAATTAAGGCAAAACCAACCAAAGGTACACATCATCATCATCATCATTTCAGCCGAAAGACGTCCACTGCTGGACATAGGCCTCCCCCAAGAAGGGGGTGTTTTGCCATAATCGCCACGCTTGGCAGGCGGGTTGGCGATTGCAGTACGGTTGTTACAAAAGCACAGAGAACGCTGCTGCACATTCTCTGCTAAGTCCCTTAGTCGCCTCTTACGACACCCACGGGAAGACATGGGATGGTGCTATTCTTTACGTCCGACACCATACAGAACCAAACAGAACAAAAGAACACACGTAATCATTATTATACTCATTTTTATTTAAATATTAAATAGACTTGCGTTTGGCAGTAACTCGCCAAATGTGAAACGATAATGCGGCCTATGGCGGAGCACGCTTGTCTAGAAGAAAACGTTTCACTTGCTCTTTGAAGAGACCCAGATTATTATAATGATATGAGTCACATGACTCACATGGCTGCTGCATTTTGTGCAGGGACCTCCCTATACTACGACGTCTTAAAGCAGTATTGTTTTATTCTTATTCCAGAATGGGCAAGAGATG
The DNA here is from genome assembly GCA_949152445.1 of Cerastis rubricosa. NCBI lineage: Eukaryota > Metazoa > Arthropoda > Insecta > Lepidoptera > Noctuidae > Cerastis > Cerastis rubricosa. Next base: position 13,552,684 of record OX424547.1, read on the forward strand.
GAGCTAGACGACCCGTATAGCTCTGTCTCTTTCCTACTCTAGAATAAGAATAAAACAACACTGCTTTAAGATGTCATGTTAGGCCACCAGGTGTAATATCACCAGCACAAAATCGTCCGCTGAATAACATAAGCTCCCCCCCGATATACCTCGCACTAGTCACATGAAACATCATTAAAATTCTCCGCTAGTAGAATCAATTAACTGCTTAAAACCTCAAGATATCAAACCGTTTCCAAAAAAAGATAGTCTGTCTAACAGATTTTTAGTGACAAAATATTTAGCGATCTCCAAGCCAGAAACAGTGGGCGAATATCGAGATATCCAAACATATTTGACACCTAGCCCCGCGGGGGCGCGGGTCCATACAGTGCTCGCCCGACATTTCTCCTCATTGTTCAACTTTTTATCCGCACAAAGGCACCGATGAATCGGACTTTAGAGCATCCCAGAGATCCTGCATCGATCCTATATCGAACCAAAGGAATGGAAATACATTGTCATATACAATGTAATTGTATATAATTGGTATTTCTTAAGAACAATGACGCCAAATTACTTCTCAACTGAAATAATTGCGTTATTTTTTTTCGAGTTCAATGCAAGCTCGGCTTTGATAAACGCCGATTGTTTTGTGCTCGTGAATCGATTATTTCGTATCGATGTATGAAATGTCTGTGAACATGTACCAATGGTTATTTTAAGGGGTTGACAAAAAGTGTTGTGTGAATTCTCGTGTAAAGTGGTAATTTTGATCTGATAGCGACATCGACATTTGGTTTGTTAGTAGTCATTTGTTAGTACCAGTTTAATTCGTAATTCTTTGGCGAAAGCGTTGAATTAGTAAGTTTTTGAGAAAAAATGTACCCCTCACGCCAGGTGGAATGTCCGATCAGCTGTTTATGGTAGTGCCATTTTGATAATTTGACAGTTGCATTATGTGTTTGAAAGATGGACTGTCAGTTTGTCCCCTTGATCATTATCGTCATCGAGAACAGTTTAAACGACTGCTTGTCAACTAGTATTTATTTCTATTTTAGTTTTCGCTTTAGTTTTATCAATCAAAACCATCCACCACATCCTACAGTCTACTTCAAACAGTACACAGCAATGATTGTAACTTCAACGCACAATAATTGAGATTTATGTCAGTAACTTATGGTCATTGGCTTTCCGCATAACGATTTCCTCTCCTCAAAAATAATAGTCCAAGATCTAAAGCTCCGATCTTTGCTCTATCTTCCAACATCTCCGTAATCTCGGATCTATCTTACGCATCTCTCAAATCGGTACCACGCAATCTTTATATCAACTTAAAGTTGGTCTAAGGAATTCAAGTTTTTGCTTTCAAGCGGTTTATGTCAGCCCCCTATGTTACTGGGCTTCTTCCATTTTATTTGAAGTATTAATGAATAACAATAAGAGTGAAAAAGTAACGCGGTTTGATTTAATACTATGTGTTATCTTTTAGATGGCGAGATTGTGTGGGCAATGGACGCCGCACGGTGGTACTCGACGTTTTAGATTTTCATTTATTTATGTGTTCTGTTGTAGGTGCCGACTGTACTTGTGTTTAGAGTTCCTCGAGCTTATTCTGGAGAATAAATAATAATATTAATAGGATATAGACGGAACCTTCACAAAGCTGTCAACAAAGCATTCTGTAAAGCAAATTAAGTAAACGCAAAAATTATTGCTGAGAAACGACTTTTTTTGGGGAGAAAAATTACATTTTACGGTAGAACTGAGTGTAACGCACAGTTATAAATAACATTAAAAACTAGAACCTATAAAACAAACTGGTACAAAAAGTTGGTACTTTGATCCCCAATATGTTCGTACTAGAAGGTCCCAGGTATGGTCTAGAACCAAACAATGATCACAATGACGGGGAGTCAAGTGGCAAAGTTAAGGGTACTTTAACAATCATTAAATATTCATCTGCCTAGCTTTTTACCAAACTATCTTGGGGTCGGCTTCCAGTCTAACCGGTTGCAGCTGAGTACCAGTATTTTACATGAAGCGACTGCCTATCTGACCTCCACAACCCAGTAACTTAGTAATACGATACCCCTTGCTAAGACTGGATGTCAGACTTTAGGCTTCTGACTACTCGTAACGACTGTCAAAGATCTACAAATGACAGCCGAGATCAACGGCTTAACGTGCTTGAAGCTCGGTATGTAATTATGGTCACCCATCCACGGAACAACCATTAGATATTATTACGTTTAAATACGAAATGATTTGGACTTGGTTGTTTGAAGAGTGATCTGAATTCTCTTTTTTTTTGCCAATTTAAAAAGTGTTAGTCACTACTCTTATATTTCGGTTTCGGTTCTCTACTCTTATATTTCGGTTCTCTTTTCACAACAACAATGGGAAACAGTATGGTTTACCACATTAGAAATGTCTAATTCATTGAAGTGGAGCAAGGGTTTTCTGATAACGCAGTTAACTTGACCGTTCTTTCTTTCCTTCGCTTCGAGATGACAGCTGATGAGTTCATCATCATCATCATCACCCTATAATGTTCACACAGGCCTCCTCTCAATGAGAAGGAGTGGGTTGTAATCCACCACGCGGGCGCAGCGTGGGTTAGAAGATATCACATGTCTTCGAATTTTTAGTTGTAGAACATGCCGGTTTCCTCACGATGTTTTCCTTCGCCGTTTTTGAGGGCAGCGGGCAGCTGATGAGTTAGAATAATAGAAAGAGATAGCAATAAAAAAATGTACTTCGACTAGCGTCCTCCACAATTTTTTGTCTGATAATTAGTATAGGATTTCATTTAAGCATCTTAAAAATTCGTTCACATTGACAAACATACAAAAAATCTGAATTCTGCAAATCGCAATCACTAAATGGCGACCGAACCTTATAACTTATCTATCAAGTACCTACCAAGTACATTGGTTTTTAATTGGCGCATTAATAAGATATGGGCACTTATCTGATGGTTCTAATTAAACCCTACATTAATTACATTATAATTACAGGCGGACAATGACGCCACCTGTCGGAGGAATGCTGAACTAACGATCGATACGTCGATCGATCGATGGGTATAAAATGTGCGCCGGCGCACCGAGTTAAATACGTCAGTTTGGTCCGATTAAAGTGTCTGGATGTTTAGTTTTATAATTTCGCGAATTTTTTGTTTGTACTTGGCGTTGACATTTTTTTTTAAAGTTTTGTTTGTAATTGTTTTGTTTGACAGGATAAGGTGGTTATGTTAAGAATTTGTGCTAATTAGATGGGCTTTTGTCCAATTAATTTTAATCAAACAATTGTTTTGAACTCAAATTCAAGCTTCGCTCACCTATTGATTAGTAACATAATTCTGATCTATCCGAACCCCTGATCAACAGTCATGTTATCATGTATGTCCCTTTAAATTCATGATTTTTGGTATTTTGGACAACCAACTGTCCCGTCCTTGAATGGTCTTTATGGTCTTATCTTATGGCTTTATGGTCTTGGTATTTAGTATTAGAGGTAGGCCGTAGGTTACTGTCCTGTTCTGGCCCAAAATTGCATTTATGAATGTTGCAGATATTAAGTTTTTTACTAGGCCATCCAGATATAGCCTGGATTAACGTCTAACACCACCACACTCGTATTTGTTTGCGACTCTAAATCAGAATTTAATCTTGTAAAATTAACACTCCAATCGATCAGTTCGACACACAAGCCAAACAGATCAAAACACAACGAAAAATCCCCCTTATCCCCTAGAAAATACAAATGAAATCAATCGCAAATAAAATAGTGCATTTAAAACTTCTAATATTTTCCCCAACAACAAAAATCAAAGGAAAATCACCCTTGTACTTTGTCACATAAGAATCAAAACAACGGTACATAAAAACTAGCACTACAAAAGTTAAATATTGCATTGGCGGGTGCGCGGGCGCACAATAGCAAGCAACGCCATCTGCCGGTGCGCGTCGATCATGGGCCGCGCGACGAAAAAATCGCGTCGTCGAGCTCTATTGATACGACATTGACGGATTCGGGGGATCTCGGGTAGGGTTGCCTAAAAAGGAATTTGGAGTTTGAGTTTATTGAAACCGATCTTAGTTTACTAATGAGTGTGCGATGATGGCCTGCGTGGACAAAATTAGCAAATCAGCAGTAGGAAGTGGTAATTATCTTTTTTCCTACTCCTCCGCTATTATTTTCTGATTATTTTAATTTTGGATTGCTGGTTGAAAGAGTTTCAGAAATTACTTGTTTCCACCACAGGGCGCAGTTCCTCATGTTATACTAAGGTATTTGCTGATCCTCACAAATGCGCTTGCTCTGCATAACTGGAACATTAAGAGATCATTGGATTCGTTTAAATGAAATGCTACTTCTTTTGCTTTAATGTGCCGTCAGCATATCATCATCATCCTCCAGCTCTGGTCTCACCCTGCCTCTGTAACTTGGGGACTGTGAAACACGTTTTCTTCTTCCATTCTCCCCTGTCGACCGACATGATATAATTCACTCTTTTTTTTCATTCATATGATTCTTCATACAAGCCCTCTATTTCCTTCTGTCAGTACATCGTATGATATAGATTCGAATCACAAATTTTGGATAGTTTAAAATTGCCAACCAGCTCCTGCCAACCCTAATATAATATACATGGCACAGACGCCGCCATGACATGTTTACGGGCCAATTATTTGTATGGATTCCGCTTCAATAATGATTTCTTGCGTCCGCTCGTCTGTCCGTTTGCCGTCCGTTCGTCTGTGTGCCCCCGCTTCATATATTCCAAGCTTTTTATCGACATTTTGAATTTTGATTTTACGCAACTTTGCGCCAGAGATTTATTGATGATTTACGTAAATTGTGATGGTTAAAAAGTTCAGTTATTCGGACTTATGCGTAAGTAGAGCAGCAGTGAATCAATTTGAGTGGAGCATTGGAATTAATGCCTGGGGCTTGCCAACGTGGATCAGTTTGTTGTGTGTTGGACCCGCGTGGTGGGCAACTCCCTCTCACAGAGAGGAGGCCTGTGTCCCAGCAGTTAAGGCTGATTATGCATCTCATCCTGGCAAAACCTGAGTCTTCCACGATGGCAACGATACGCTATTAACTGATTTCTAAGGCAAGGAAAAGAATAGATGAGGTATAGAATAGAATAGCGTCATCTTTAAATACCGACATAAGACTAAGGACAGAAGTATGATGAGTGAAGAACTCAGGTAGTGAAGAAATTGAGATACACTAAAATTGACTCAGTGTCCTGCTTTACCTGACTCCTTTTGGAAATAAGAAGGGGTCAAGGAGGGTTAGGCAATCCAGGACATTAAAATGGAGTCAGTACCCTGCTTTGCGAACCCCTCTTACGAAAAAGAGGTAAAGCAGGGTCAGGCATTCCAGGATACAGTACGTTTGGTGTATGCTGCATATGCCGCTGCTTTGTCAGCCCTGCTTACCGTACTGACTTGTGCTTTAATATTTTGATTAGGGCTAACCATTAAGACTGCCTCGTTGTCGCAAACGCCGCTGTTGGTCTTGTGTTCAACTCCTAGGTGGGACAAAGTCTTATTGGGTTTTTCCATCAAGAATTTCTCAGTAGCTGCCATGGAGTCTGGATTTGTGTTGGGTTGATGGAGATTGGTTCGCCTCCTATTACATGGGACTTAAAGATGAAGCAGAATGTGAATGTAATAGGTGCAGAAGTACCCTTAACGAAAACCAAAGGCACTTGTTCTCCTCGGCACTGGGTATTTTTTTTTTCTTCGAGCTAGACTATACCTGGGAGAACAGCGATGGCTCAGTGGTGGCAGTCCCGACTTACGAGCAGTAAGCCGTGGGTTCGAACCCAGGCAGGCGCATTACTCTGTTTAATTTATTTCATCACCGCTGCCTTCAAAAACGGTGAAGGAAAACATCGCGAGGAAACCGGCATGTCCTAGAAGTAAAAATTCGAAGACATGTGACATCTACCAACCCGCACTGGGCCCGCGTGATGGATTACAGCCCACTCCCTCTCATAGAGAGGAGGCCTGTGTCCCAGCAGTGGGGACATTATAGGCTGATGATGATGATGAATCTTAAAGTTAACGTTATATTATGCTAGCCCTCTGTATGGTGTCGGACGTAAAGAATAGCACCATCCCCTATCTTCCCGTGGGTGTCGTAAGAGGCGACTAAGGGATTTGCCAGAGAATAGGCAGCAGCGTTCCTGTGCTTTTGTAACAACCGTACTGCGATCGCAAACCGGCCTGCCAAGCGTGGCGATTATGGCAAAACCCTCCAAAATGTCAATGTGGCGACACTTGGGGGAGGCCTATGTCCAGCAGTGGACGTCTTGTGGGCTGAAATGATGATGATGATGATCCTAGCTTTCACGATATGAAAGAAGAAGTAAAAATATGAAGTCATTTATATATATTGTTAAGACTTACTTATAATATTCCAAGGTTATATTAAATGCACGTTTACGAGTTTCGACTCCCTGATTAATTTCGGCATCACACCTATGAATGCAAGGTGTTGTTTTGAATCCTCGTCAAAACTCTAGAGGATGTCACAAAATACATAAATAATCAACTCAATTTTGGTGTTGTTTTGCATCCTCGTCAAAACTCTAGAGAATGTCACAAAATACATAAATAATCAATTTGACGGCGCCTTTGCAAAAAGGCTTCATATGATTCACGTTGCAAACTAAACTGTTACCACTGACGAGAGAAGCGGTCTACAATTCTCTCTGGCGGAACGTCAAGTCGATGCGGGTAGCCATATTGACTTGGGTAGTTGTCAAGGAAGGTGGCGCGTAACGAGACGCTGACGGATCGCCGACGACTGTTTTTTTAATGTAATTAAATCTGGTGCCACATATCATAAGTAATTCCGATGCAGCGGGTAAGAGCCTTTAAATTCAATTTTGGTGTTGTTTTGCATCCTCGTCAAAACTCTAGAGAATGTCACAAAATACATAAATAATCAATTCAATTTACAGTACCTAGTTAATTATTAATAAACACAGATTTTTTTGGTTGTTTATGTTTGTCTGTATTTCAGAATAACCCGCTTTACTTGGTTTAGGGAATAAGCAAAGTTTCTAATGAACGCTTGAGATTGTTTGTATGTATGAAAGCGCGTTCATAGGGCGAGAATCAGACGGGCCGCGTTTAAAACACGGGTGGTTCACACTTACTTCATTCGTAAATAAGAAAAAAAATTACCTTGCCATTTTATTATTGATTCGGGTCGAGAATCATTAGCATAGTTACCTCCTTGAATTTGACGAGGATGCAAAACAACACCATGTATAACCTCTTTGTATGCACATCACCGTATATAATATACCTGCGCGTGAGTGCATCACAAACAATGTCATAAAACGTTTGTTTTACTACCTTACTCAAATATTGCAAAGTTATTAATTGCTATCTATTGTTAAAATCACGAACTTGAGTCATGTTTTCTATTTATTCAGTTGTTTTTTAATAGTCATCGATTAATAGACTCGGTGATTTTAATGCTGTTATCAAGCGGGGATGTAGCTCAGTGGTAGAGCGTTCGCTTTGCATGTGAAAGGCCCCGGGTTCGATCCCCGGCATCTCCAATCTTTTAGTTTTATTTTATTGTTTCTGACTTGGCACTTTTCAAATAATGAATGAAACCTTTTTAAATCAGCCATGTTGTTTCCTCCATCGTGGGAGTTACATACATTTAACAAGGTCGCCTCATTTTTTTTTAAATGTTTTGGCATCCTTGTGTGATTTATTTTTAATGTGAAACAGTACTCTTAGAATCAATGTTTTTTTGTTTTATAAGTGCCCGTGTAGGCCTATGTAAAAAAAAAAATATTTTGAATCAATTCATCTTTTAGACACTTTTTTAAAATAAAAGTGTATTGAGTATATGTGGATAGATATAAGAATAGAGGAACACCAAAGTAGTGATAGGTGGACTGTGTGAAGGATGATAAGGCAAGAAAGGAGGTGTCTGATGAGATTATAAGTAATAGAGAAGTATGGAAGAAGAAGACATGCTGCGCCGACCCTAAATGATTTGGGATAAGAGCAAGAGAATGATGATGACGGTGTTGGTTCCATGGAAAAAGTTGATCAGTTCAACGGCCTTTTTTTTACAGATGATAATTCATCAAATGACCTCCTCCTGCCCTGGACGGAGCGGAAGGGAGTGTCAGACTTGTACTGACTAAAACCCATCCATGTTCCTTCTTGGCCCTTTGTGTTCCAGGGCCACGGTATCTCTTTCGAACAGTCCCGCAGCCCTGGAAGGCATCGGCCCTCTCGGACCCCTTCTGATTTGCTGACATCTCCTTGAGGCGCGCATGGAACAGGAACGCGACGTCGACACGGCTTGTTGTCATAAGACGGACGGACGCTGAATCCCACCTTTAATTAATATTGGCACACCTTGTTGATACACACTTGACACTTTATACATGATTTGTTTATGCAGATGGCCGAGTGGTTGCAAGCACGAGGGGTGAGCATGAGGTTCTCGGTGCGATTCCCGGGTCGAGCAAAGTGCTCCTATTGGTTGTATCCATTAGAAACTTCTCAGTAGCAGCCCCGGAGTCCGGATTCGTGCCAGGTTGATGCCATTAGGTTCGCACCCAGTTACATGGGACTTAAACATAACTGGCGAAATGTGGGTGTACTATTAGTACACATCTGCTTAACTCTACGGGAATTACAGGCGTGATGTTATGTTTAAACAGATGTTTTACTTATAAACTGCGCTAAACTATAAACTTATATTGATTTTAATAACCACATGGGGATGTAGTTCAGTGGTAGAGCGTTCGCTTTGCATGTGAAAGGCCCCGGGTTCGATCCCCGGCATCTCCAATTATTTATTTGAAATCTGTTTTAATTAATTAGCCTATCAAGAGATTTTCACTAAAAGCGCATTAAATTCAGCTAAAAATGATAGCCTGCCTGTTGTTAATTTAAGTGGTAAATTAAAAATAAGGCAGAGTTTCCCTGCATGGAAGCCTCTATGCAAGAAACGTTTGGATTTATTGGCATCTTTCGACTTTATGTCATATCGCACTCTCTATTTTAAAATATATATTTGAAATGGAAGTCAGTCTTCATTTTTAACCGACTTCTAAAAAAGGAGGAGGTTCTCAATCCGGATGTTTTTTTATTTCGACTTGTCGGTTTTCGAATAAGTATATGTACTTTGGAGGAGCTCGTGGCTAAATAATAACAGCCGCACGGGTCGATCTTTAAGGTTAAGCCGTGTTTGCCGAGGTTGGTCCGTGTATGGGTTACCATAATTACATACCGAGTTTCCTCCGTGCCTCGGAAAGCACGTTAAGCTGTTGGTCCCGGCTGTCATTTGTAGATCTTTGACAGTCGTTACGAGTAGTCAGAAGCCAAAAGTCTGACATCCAGTTTTACCAAGGGTTATCATAATATGACCCAGTTACTGGGTTGTGGAGGTCAAATAGGCAGTCGCCTCATGTAAAATACTGGTACTCAGCTGCATCCAGTTAGACTTGAAGCAGACCGCAAGATAGTTTGGGAAAAGGCTAGTCAGATGATGGATCATCAAGTCGCTAAAATTTTAAGGTGAATTTTATTGTTTAAAGATATTGTTTTGAAGTCGTTTCCGTTTAAAAGCAGTTGAGTTAATGTGATTGGCCAAGTAATAGCGATATAATAGTCAATCCAAGTTCAACTGAAATCCAGTTTCCTTCTAGGAACCGTGTAAGCGTTCAACCACTTACTACTTCGTTATTTGGTACGTATAAAGGAATTAATTAGTTTTGTGAAGCGATTTTTTTTATTTATTTCGTTAAAATAAGCAGCAATTCACTCACTATCTTCGTAGGCTAATTAATTATGACTGATTTCAAATAAATAATTGGAGATGCCGGGGATCGAACCCAGGGCCTTTCACATGCAAAGCGAACGCTCTACCACTGAGCTACATCCCCGTGTATTTACATTTACAAATACATGACTAGTTTGTTCAAGTTCACCAAAACGTCTGTGCAAATATACTACTTCGGTTTGGTGTTCATGAACACAGAGTGCCTATACTATAGTAGCAATCGCTTGCATAGCGGTTTGTGTTTTAACGACGACTTTTGACTGATGTATTGTATTTATTGAGTATACAAAGTGTTTAGGAAGATCAAAGAAACGATGGATGGACTGTGTGAAGGATGATTTGGCAAGAAAGGAGGTGACTGATGAGATGACGAGTAATAGAGAAGTATGGAAGAAGAAGACATGCTGCGCCGACCCCAAATAAATTAGGATAAGGGCAAGAGAAAGATGAATGATGACATGGTGTTCTTTTGCATCTTCGTCCAAATTCAGGATGTTGTCACAAAAGACATAAATATCCAATATAAATTACGGTACCTAGTTAATTATTAAAAAAACACTGCTTTTTTTGTTGTTTAATTTTGTCCGTATTTCTGAATAACCCCCTTAACGTGCTTTAGGCAATAAGAAATTATCGAATAAATGTTTGAGATTGTTGGTACGTGTGTAAGCGCGGTCATAAGGTGAGACCAGAAGGGCCGCGTTTAAAACACGGGTAGTTCAAACTTACCAATCTAGATTTATAAAAAAAAATCGCTACCTATTTTATTATTGATTCGGGTCGAGAATCATTAGCAAAGTTACCTCCTCGAATTAGACGAGGATGCAAAACAACAGCTTGTATGATGCCGTGCGTGACGTCACACAGGGGAGAATGGAAGAAGAAAACGTGTTACCACGACCCCAAGTAGTATGGGACAGGGGCAGAAAGATAAGAATAAGAAAAAATTTATTAAACCATAGTTACAGTAATTTTCTTAGTCTATATCGGTAAAAAGTTTTATTTTAACAAATTTAGATAACACTGATGGACCCCAAACTAGGCTGCGCATGTATCTTGGGGGATAACTTTAAATTAAAAACATATATATTTGTAGTTGTGCTGATTAGACATTTTGGTAAATAACAAAACATTATAATAAATTGGATTAACAGAAAATGGATATTTAATATTCCTAAAATAAAGCAAGAAAGGAAAATAAAATAATACAAAATATGAAAATAATACGAAATCTAAAATTATAATGAGATTTGAAGTTTAAGTGAGGTCTCCTAGTATTATGAGATGTAAAATTATTATGAAGTCTGAAAATACGATACCTAAGATTAAAAGTATTGGTTTGCAATGTTGACGTTCCTTTCAAGATCTGTTGACGCAGGTAAATGACAATGATGATGTTTATAATAACATCATCATCCCCGCACCGATTGTTCTGCATGGTGTCGGACGTAAAGAATAGCACCATCCCATGTCTTTCCGTGGGTGTCGTAAGAGCCGACTAAGGGACTTAGCAGAGAATGGGCAGCAGCGTTCTCTGTGCTTTTGTAACAACCGTACTGCGATCGCCAACCCGCCTGCCAAGCGTGGCGATTATGGCAAAACCCCCCCTTCTTGGGGGAGGCCTATGTCCAGCAGTGGACGTCTTTCGGCTGAAATGATGATCCCCGCACCGATTCAGAACACGAACAGCTGAGAAGTTCCTGATGGAAAAACGCAATTACACTTTACTCAACCTAAAAATCTAGTCCAAGACCGTCATGGTCAGCAGCAGCTCTTGCGGTCACTAACTAGACCAACGAGATATGTTCAAACTTAACTCATCACCATCTGTCTAGCTTTATCCCAACTATGTTGGGTTCAGCTTCCAGTCTGACTGGATACAGCTGAACACCAGTATTTTACATGGAGCTAGTAGGACATTGAGTTATGGAGGTCATATGACATTATGAGGTGTTATGGACTCAATGACTACTGGGTAATACGATACTCCTTGGTAAGACAGGTTGTCAGACTTTCGGGCCACTGACTACCTGTAACGACTGTCAAAGGTCTACTAATGACAGCAGGGACCTACGGCTTAACGTGCTTTCCGAGGCACGGCGGAAACTCTGTGTGTAATAGATGCTGGGTCTTTTAGTAGATAATTGTCAGCTGTTTCGTTTATCCATGATATGTTTAATATATCTATATTTCGTCATATCATACCTAGGCTTGGCTGGATGTTTGAACAACTGTATTACACAGACAACTCTCGAAGCAGTGCGTTTTATGTTATTGATAATTCATGGGGATGTAGCTCAGTGGTAGAGCGTTCGCTTTGCATGTGAAAGGCCCCGGGTTCGATCCCCGGCATCTCCAATTTTTATTTGTTTAACTGCGAGAAACGTAATTAGCTTAATCTTCTATTGCAACCTATTTTGTTAAGATTTTAAAACAGAGGCACCAGCTCGAGCACGGGATGTAAACCTAACGTAAATACGTCAATTTTAAAATTAAAATTATTCGATTCAAGTAAAATATTTTCATAATTTTAAGAATTTATTACATACTAGCTGTCCCGCGCAACTCTGCTGTTCTCGCAATATTTTTCATTGCTGCTCCGCTCCTATACAGAGCCATATATTGAAAACTTACTCAATCCAGTCCACAGATACCGCCATCTGTTAGAATCGTTTGACAGATAATTGTGACTTAATTTGTAATAAAATAATATTGCGATTATAAAATTGAGATTTAAGCTATCCTATCTTTCAAGTTGGATCAAACTGCACACGGTGTACAAATTTGATTAAAATCGGTTAAGTAGTTTAGGAGTCCATCCCGGACAAAAAACGTGACGCGTAATTTATATATATTTATTTATTTATTTAATGCAAAATGTACACAATCGTAGTTACAAGCTGGGCTTAAAACTAGACAGTACATCACCCTGTTAGGGCGCAGCAAAATAACTTAAAACTAACTTATAAATAACTTAATAATATTGCAGCGAGTATTTTATAACTTAATTTAGGAACTATCATAATAAAAAAACAAACTTATATGTAGCACTTTTTTATACATAAAATAAAATATATTATAATTAACACAAACATATATATTTGAGCTCTATTTTAAATTCTTGTCGTCCATATATTCTTTTATACTATAATAACATTTTTCTATGAGCAATGTTTTTAACCTTGCTTTAAATACACATAGTGTCTTCGTGGACCGGATATTTTCGGGTAATTTATTAAATATCTGTATGCTTCGATATTCTGGACTATTTTTAAACATTTCTAATCTAGGTGCTGGTAGGATTAACTTAGTTTTGCGGCGCTCGTTCTTATCGAAATTAAAGAGTTTTATGTTTTTCTTAACAAAAGTGGCTATTTCTAATAAATAAATCGAGGGCAGAGTTAACATTTTTTCTTTTATTAAGTGGGGTTTGCAGCTATCTCTAGGTTTTATTCGAAATAGTATTCGTAAACATCTCTTTTGTGCAATAAATAAATCATTTGCATCTACACTGTGTCCCCACATGATGATACCGTAGCGTAGCCACGCGTACGCATATGCGTAGTATGCTGAGAGCGCACAGTGAGTTTTTGTATTTACTTTTAGCACACTTAGTCCATATGAAAATTGTGACAGTTTTATTTTAGTTTTTTCGACATGTTTTTTTCAAATTTAAATGAGAGTCTAATATAATACCTAATAATTTGAATTCTTCAACTTCTTCAATTTGGATTGCTATATATATATATATATATATATAGATTATATCTAGGGATAATACTAATTGTACTTGTTGCAAACAATTTAAATAAAATTTAAGGTATAAAACCATACAATTTTCCATTCATTAATCGACGTATTTACACCGCGCATCGTCTAACTGTTCATATTTTATCGACACTTTCCATACACTTATTTTTTGTCTGTAAAGGGCTTGGTAAAATCTCGGCAGTGAGATTAAACTAACTCAGTTATTTGTTACTAGATGTCCCGCGCAACTTCGTCTGTGTCATAAATTCCCCGATTTTGAAACATTATTCATTGCTGCTCCGCTCCTATTTGTCGTAGCGTAATGATATATAGCCTATAGCCTTCCCCGATAAATGGGCTATCTAACACTGAAATAATTTTTCAAATCGGATCTGTAGTTTCTGAGATTCGCACGTTCAAGCAAACAAACAAAAAAAACTCTTCAGCTTTATAATATTAGTATGGATATTAGTATAGATTACGGTTATTCGGCTGAATTCCTGCTCACATTCCGCCAGTGCTGGACATAAACTTCCGTCAAGCGCTCCCACAACGACAGGTTTTACACTTCCCTCATCCAGGGGATTTCCCTGACCCTCACCAGGACACCGATTCATCTTGTAAGCAGTAATAGTATCAGGACCAAACTTAAGGTGGAAGAGTCAGGATAGCCCGTGAAATTGAAACTGCCTGATACCGGTTTCTTAAATAGTTAATGTAGTTGTTGTCCCACCGATGCCTTATTTTATTTTCACAATACACCCTACATGATATGTATTATCATATCGTACACAATATTAATATATTACTGTTACTTACTGAAATCCGTTCACTCACCATTTAGGTTCAGTTGAAAATCAGCGTCGGGCACTAGTTACTGAACTGGGCCTATTTGGTGCAATCGTGAGTCACACAATATTTATTGTTTAGTTTGAAGTTTTTTTTGAAATATTTCCGTATTCTATATTGTGTGTACTTGTGTCATGTACCAATAATAGTTATTTGTTATGCAAGAGTGCAAAGTTGCTTTTTAACCGCGTGTTCAATTTTGATGACCGAGCAAGCGAGGGAATCAAAAGAGCACGAGGTGAAAAATCTTTGCACTCGAGAGCAACACGTAACTTTTCATTCCACCTCAGCGAGGAAATGACTAAATGCAAAAAAAAAAACGTTTACAATCACAAGATAGGTACACTTTTATTTCAGTTTAGGTATTAATTACTACATTATGACAGGTAAGTATTACAGAATAATCTTTAAATTATAACAAAATAATATTACGGTATAATTAACAATGACGTGAAAAAATGCCGCGTAAAGAACCGCGTACAAAGCAAATTGAAAAAAGAACACCAAGAAGGTTCCGAGTCTGAGTTTTTAACAAATTAAAAAAAAGTTGTATGATATATTCGGCACCATAGAGGTAGCAGTAAATAGGTTTAATGTTTTTTTTTAATTCACAAACTTAGTGCACACGATGTTCTAAATTCAATTTACTTTATCCTCTAGAGAATAAAAACGGCTTTTCCACTCAGATATTGAAGATTAAAAATACTCTTTCCGAGATGGTGGGATGAAAACGTTTTTTCTTTCTTTCTAAATTCAAATTTTCTTACGTCTTTTGTCAGTTACCTATATGTTGATCAAAATATGATTTGCAACTGTAACATGTTACTTATTTACAGAATTCAAATCATCAATACAACCCTCTAAATTCATTTAATCCCGATGAAATTGTTAACGACCTGGCACTGACCTGCAAATTGCAAAAAAACTTCAAAAAATTCAATTTCGCCGCTAACATGTCGTATCCACCTTAACTATTAATTAAAGCGATTGTCAGCTGTTTGTTCGGTTGAAAAAAGATGTTTGTTTAATCCAAATTTTTGTGTATTTTGTTATGTAACTTACCTAGGCTTGTATGGATGTTTGAACAGCTGTAAACCCCAGAAAAATCGTAAGGCATAGTGCTCTATTAATGCTGATATTCACACGGGGATGTAGCTCAGTGGTAGAGCGTTCGCTTTGCATGTGAAAGGCCCCGGGTTCGATCCCCGGCATCTCCAATTTTCTTTTTAGTTTACTATGATCAATATTTTTTCTATTTGTCTATGTTACTGGTAACAGAAAGCCTCATATCTTGAACTTGTAATAAGGGGATGTAGCTCAGTGGTAGAGCGTTCGCTTTGCATGTGAAAGGCCCCGGGTTCGATCCCCGGCATCTCCAAAAACATTTTTTAATTAAGTAAATGCCATGGTCCTCACCGGTATCGGTATCGAGCTAAGTGGTATCAAGCTGCGAAGATATGCGATCGTGCGTAGTATGAGTACAGGGTGATGTTTTTCTTCGCGATTTCTGTGTGAGGTATGACAAGTGAAAGTGACCGAATCAGGTATGGGACAACGTTTAATTTTATGATACCACATTCATTTGTTTCTTGGCTCTTTTTGGGCTTGAGCCTCTTTTTAAAATAGATGTTGCAGTATTCGTTTGTGATTGTATCTTTTGTTTCTTGCAATAAAGATTGATGTTGGCTTGTGTAAATAAATGTTTTTTTTTTTGAAAATGTTGAGCGGTTAAAATCTCTTCAACTTTATCAGGCTTTTGTGTTTGATTCAGGCCTGTTTCACAAACTTACTTAGCAAGATAATTCTGTTCTATTATTTTACTTTATGAGATGAGAAACAGGTCAGTAGCCTACCCATTCCAATAGTATTAAAACTATAAGAACAAAATTCCGAAACGCCTAGTTGAGGATCCCGTGACCCAAGGGCTGGGATTTTACTTTGGCCAAAGGCTAAGTATTGCCATCCAACATGGCAATGCTGCCAGTTTCTTAGGCACATAACCAGCTGACAGCGTTAAGGAGGAGTTTTTTGACGCCCGTTATAGTTTATTGTTATTTTAGTTATTTAATTTATAAGTTTTTAATCATTGTAATGTATATTATAATAGTTAGTTCCTTTCGCGTCACATTTTCCCCGTTTTCGCTACATTTTTCATTGCTGCTCCTATTGGTCGTAGCTTAATGATATATAGCCTATAACCTTCCTCGATAAATGGGCTATATACCACTGAAAGAATTTAGCAAATCGGACCAGTAGTTTCGGAGCCTATTCAATGCAAACAAACAACCAAATCTTTCCTCTTTTATAATATTAGTTTAGAAGATCAGGTGGGTCAGTCGCTACTGACGTGTGTCTGTTTATGACCAGCTGGCCTACCATGATGTCTTAAAGCAGTAATGTTTTACTCTTATTCCAGTGTGGGAAAGAGACGGAGCTATACAGGATGTCTAGCGCCATCTCTTTCCCACACTGGAAAAGGAGTAAAACAATAATGTTTTAAGACGTCATGGTAGGCCAGCTGATGTATGAACATGGTAATGACTAAAGGAGTTGGTAAGGATTGTAGACGATAGCGTTCTGTAGCTTCTACCGACCTCCATGGAATAAGGAGAGAGTTTATGTGTGGAGTGGAAAACTACGGTTTTGTCCGTTGCACGTGCCCAAGGTTACGGTACCCAATTTTAATTTATAAATATTCATCATCATCAGCCTTTAATTTCCCCACTGCTGGGACACAGGCCTCCTCTCAATGAGAGAGAGTGGGCTTTAATCCACCACGCAGGCCCAGTGCGGGTTGGTAGATGTCACATGTCTTCGATTTTTTTAGTTCTAGGTCATGCCGGTTTCCTCACGATGTTTTCCTTCACCATTTTGAGAGCAGCGGTGATCAAATAAATTCTGGGTTCGAACCCACGGCTTACTGCTCGTAAATCGGGACTCCCACCACTGGGCGACCGCTGCTCTCCTTGTAAATATTTTTAGAGCATAGTCGTGACAAAAATCATGTATTTAAAACACCCATACCATCTCTGCCTTTAAAAAACACCTTAACCCAAGTCAATTTGAAATTAACGCAAGTACCAGGGCGACAAGAGACGAAGGAATTACAATATTCGTCGGAAGCTCGGGGGCCCGGCCCGTTTGTAAACGGATCACGCGCCCGTATCGATCCGAGGAGAGGTGTCGCTGGAACGTGGACCGAGGAGGTTTTGTTTGGAACGTGGTGGTGGAACTGAGGATATTTTTGTCAGGGACTGTTATTAATCGACAATATTTTCATTGAGAGCTTTTCGTCAGCTTAGCTTAAGTTACGCGTTATCACGTAATCCTCGAAGTGCTAGGCAGAGGTATTGTAGGCCTTGTAGAACGCAAATAAATGAATATGAATATGAGGTGAAATTAATAGTACATCTACATTTCGCCAGTTATGTTTAAGTCCCATGTAATAGGGGGCGAGCCTATTGCCATCAGCCAGTCACAAATACAGATTCCCTCCGTGGCAGCTACTGAGAAATTCCTGATGGAAAAATCCAATGGCACTTTGCCTAACCTGGGAATCGAACCCAGGACTTCATGCTCAGCAGTCGTGCTTGCGACCAACTAGACTAACAAGGCAGTTTGTTTAAGTTTTGGGATAACAAAACATTAAGAGTTTTTTTTTTCTATAGCTGTAGCTAGTTTGTGGAGGCCAGATTCGCAGTCACTCCGTGTAATATACTCGTGAGCTGCATCCAAATAGACTGGAAGATGATCCAAACTAAAAAAGCTAAGCAAATGATGAAGTGTTTATTGGAATTCAGATTTCGTGAATGTCCTCTCAGTATCGTGTCGGACGTAAAGAATGGCATCATCCCATATCTTCCCGTGCGTGTCGTAAGAGGCGACTAAGGGACTTGCCAGAGAATGGGCAGCAGTGTTCTCTGTGCTTTAGTAACAACCGTACTGCGATCGCCAACCCGCCTGCCAAGCGTGGCGTTTATGGCAAAACCCCCCTTATGTACACTTGGGTGGGAGGTTTATGTCCAGCAGTGGACGTCTTTCGGCTGAAATGATGATGAATGATGAATGTACTCTCTAATGAGGACTGTTTCATGAATGCCTATCTGATCATACAAATCAAGTGTAACGAATTTGGAATATTCAGGAATCTTGTATGGCCATACATAAGCATTACAAGATTCTTGAAAGTTCCTAATTTCTAGCGTCGAAACTGACGATTTTGTCGTTGCCAGAGGAGCTAATTAACAAACGTGTTTTCAATAATCAGCCTATAATTATGGTTCCCACTGCTGGGACAAAGGCCCACTCTCTATGAGAGGGAGTGGCCCACCAAGCGGGCCCAGTGAGGGTTGGTAGATGTAACATGACTCTGAATTTTTGGTTATAGTTCATGCCGATTTCTCCAAGAAGTTTTTCTTTACCGATATCTATCCAACCCGCACTGGATTACAGCCCACTCCCTCTCATAAAGAGGAGGCCTGCGTCCCAGCAGGTGAAACATTATAGGCTGATGGTGATGATGAAATAAATTGATACTTGTAAACACTAGCATCACGCCTGTAATCCCCGAAAGGGCAGGTAGATCTAGCACACCGACATTGCGCCAGTCAAGTTTAAGTCCCATGTAATAGGGGGCGAGCCTATTGCCATCAACCGGGCACCAATCCAGACTCCATGGCTGCTACTCTTATAAGCTTTGGTTGTGCTTATTTAAATTCAAACTTGTAAACACTTCTGATAAGAAAACCTAAGCCGGCAAAACACACATCATCATCATCGGCCTATAATGTTCCCACTGCTGGGACATTGGCCTCCTCTCTATGAGAGGGAGTGGGCTGTAATCCACCACGCGGGCCCAGTGCGGGTTAGTAGATGTCAAATATCTTCGAATTTTTAGTTCTAGGAAATGCCGGTTTCCTCACGTTGTTTTCCTTTACCGTTTTTGAGGGCAGCGGTGATGATTTAAATTACACAAAGTAATGCGCCTGCCTGAGTTCGAACCCACGGCTTTCTGCTCGTAAGTCGGGGCAGCCACCACTGCTCCACCGCTGCTCTCAAAACAAAACACACATCCTACAACAAATACTACATATTCCACGACAAAACCTCCTGTTTTCAGGACACCGCGAAGTCTTTTTGTCTCCATTTCCTTGTGCCATCGATCGACCAATACGCTTCTCGCATACATAATGCTCAATCTTCACACGTCTTCCCACACTGCTGTAATAAACCGTACCGTACCTATGATAGAGTTGAATTTTGTCTGGTAGTGTTTTTCCTTAGGTTTGGACCTTCAAAAACCAGTCAAGGACGCGTGTGAGGGTTTGCGGTAGTTTTCTTAGAGGTAAGTTATGTGTTTTGAAGATTTAGGTTCAGCTATTTCAGTAGAATTTGGTTTCTAATAGGTCTACCTTCATAAGTGTTTGATTAGAAGGAAATCTGCTCTGGTTTGTTCGCTACTGTTATTTAGTAAGGAATTACTACCTAGTACCTACGAGGACTTACCTACGAGACAGCTAAAGAGGATTCATAAATAATACAATAATATATATATTGAAACATTTATTTCTTTATTTAAAAATCGAAAAACCGCTAAAAGAAAATTCGTACCTACTGATAAACACAGAAAGCAGGTTTCTGCAAGAATCAAAGAGGAGTTCATGCGAACTGCACCTTAACTACAATAAAAAAATACGTGTGTTTATTGGTAATAAACAAATACCCTGTCGAAGGAGTCTTAGCAAAAACCTACCGCCCACCTTACCATACCTATATCTGTCTCCAAGAAATCTCATCACATGACTGCCGGTGCCATTACAGGCACGTGAGACCTTTCAGCATCGTCTTTGGGTGACGACGCGATGCGATGAGGCGTGGGGCACGTCCTGGGTGAACGTGACCTTCGATCAATTGTACAAGACGAAGGACAAAGGTTAAGTAGATGTATTGTACCCAGTTATGTCAGTTGATCAAATAAAAAGTGGATTGCGTTGAGATACTTGCTTAGCAGCAGCCCGTAGTCTAGATTTGGGCTCGATTAATGGTAATAGGCCCGTTCCTTATTATATTGGAGTTAAATATAGCTGGCGAAATGTAGGGTGCTTCCTTGCACTTCTGTTGAGCCCTGCAAAGATTACAGGCGTGATGTTATTACTTGTGTGTTAACCTGCCGACGCCTTTCAGCGTCGTTTTCGGGTGACGACGCAATGCAATGACGCGTAGGGCACGTCCTGGGTGAACGTGACCTTCGATGAATTGGTGGAGTCGAGCTGCAAAGGTTAAGTAGAGGTACTGTACCATTACTGTCACTTGATTAAGTAGAAAACCACCAAGAAATCTGTAACCCAGTTTGAAGGACATGTCTGCCGGTACCATTACAGGCACGTGAGATCCTTCAGCTGCAATGCGACGACGTGTAGGGCACGTCCTGAGTGAACGTGACCTTCGAACAATTGCACTAGACGAAGGGCAAAGGTCAACTAGAGGTATTGTACATAGTATTGTCAGTTGATTAAATGTTAAGTCAAAACCGGTACTGACTAAATGCGGAGATCGGAATTTGGCTGATACTTCAGTCCACTATTTGAAAAAAGTCCGGTCCACAATGGCACCGGTTTGATCCAATCTCAAATGGAAAGGTTGTAAAGTAAAATGTGGAAAGTACGTTGAAAATAATATAAAAACATTTGGATCATTTTTTTTTCCAAAGATTCCGTCTCTATGTTCTGCAATTTAGAATCAACTTAGTCTAATCAGTACTGCTTACCACATAACGAAACCGTATAACCCGAATGACAGTATACTCAATCAATAAGAACTCCAAACATTATCTATCTACGTAACTCGTAGCGCTACGCCGTAGCACCGCTACGCTCATAAAACAGGCATATTCTGTAACGTTCAAAACTAATTTATTAGCATCAGTGACCCAGAATGCCCCGTTAGCACCACGCCTTCCCGCCAATCGCCGCGCCCCACGCCTCGCGAGCCCCTCAACCAGCCAATCAGAGCGCGCTGTTCGAAATTTAAAACGTCACAGTAGATGTATACCCGTTTCTGTCACTCTTGGTCCGTTCGCACCTCTGAGCGGATGTTTTTTTAGTTCGATAATGTTTTATTTGTATGAAAATATAATTTGTAGTAAAATGTTTTATGTTTTTATTTATGGACGTCTTGTTTCTTTTGTTGGTAGTTACATTACAAATTAGTATAAGTTTCATAATTGATGGTTATTAACGGCTTCCAATTAAAATTTAATAAAAACGTAAAAAAAACTTATTGTACTTACTATTTGTGATTTCGTCATGCTTTAATTGTAATTGGTCCGAGTTATGTACATTCAGTTTCATAATTATGAAAAAAATACTGTACCATTTTTGCTTAAGTTATTAATACTTAAATACTATTTTATGAAGCAAATAAATCATTTTGCCGTCACTGCACGTCAACAATTTTTATTTATAGCTTTATTAGTTTTTATAATGCAAAAATATAAGCAAGCGTTAAGGGGTATACCTCTTAATATGATACACTCACTTAAGGGGAGTGTCATGAGACGTCTTCTTAAGGCACTAAATCAGAATTACAACCTTTTAAGGTGACCATCACTGTAATACTACCAGTTTACAAAGATCTCTGCGTTTAAAACAATTTGGCAAATGATATTCTAGAATGACGGGTCTTGATAAAATGGTGATGCCCCCCTCTTACGAATATGAATTTTACAAAAATATGTGTTAAGTAGTTGAATGGATGCATGGTCAGGGATGAAAGGGGTGGGAGAGAGTTATGATTTATCTCAATGGTTGTTTTTTGGGATAAAATATATTTCCAAACAATTCTTCCAAGATTTTTGTTAAATTCGTAAAATGGATCCAACCTGAAGCCTGGATTAAGATGTGTTGATTTTATCTATTGCGTGTTCTTACTATAAGATTTATAGCATGAACAAGCAAAAATAATCTATTTCTAATTGAAAAAAAATACTATGTAAATTGTGTAACCTGTAGTTTAATGTTAAACTAACTGCAATCTTCTAATTGCCTGAACAAAAACGTATGCCAAAAACTAAATTGGCACTACCTTACTCTTTTGAATAGATACTTAATTATGTTCTTCGAAGAAGAGAAACGGCAAAATTGCCCTATTTCTGCCAATACAGTTTCAAAAACCAATTATTCGCCAATTACACGAAAAAAAGAAAACAATAAAAGACAAAGCAGTCTCCATTACATCTCATACAACATTGAAACAAAGCCAAAACACCGTTATGGCTTACTCACACCTCTGCCATTTCTGTCTGCAATTATTATCAACATAACCAATTAATTTTGACCCCTCCATGAATTACCACTCCCCCTATTACACCTGTATTGTTTAAGACCAGAGAGGATGTAAAGCTCATGTTGTACTGGCCAGTATCTTATTGCGATGACAGTTAGAAATGTCAAAACATGCTCGCGGTCATAGGTTAGAATGTAAAGCGTGAGAATATTTTACTTTTTTTTTTTAAGTTACTGTACTTGAAAAATTAAAAATTGTCGTTGGATTTTAGAATGTTATGCGTAATGAAGTAAAAGCTTAGTCATCGGTGTAATGTTTGGTTGCTTGAATAATTTTTTGGGTAATGCGTATTTTTTGTTGTCATGCTAAATTTTTGCAGAATAATCCTTTACAATTTTATGTTTGACCTCAAATTCTCATTTTGGAATAGAAAATACTGGTAGATATGTACTTTATGATACATTTAAAAAGTAATCAGGAAAATATCATATCTGACAAGAATTATTGTAATATTTCGACCAGTCCACTGTTAAAATATTTTTTAGTGGAAATATGTAGAGACAAGGTAACCTAGATTTATTTTGTAAGTCTCTTATGTATAAATATTTTTGTATTGATTTGTACTGCTTTCGTATTAAGATAAATTAATAAGCATCTAATGTAAGATCCCCAAGACCCTTTGTCCCACATTCGCGTTAGAAAAACCGCATTTTTCGCACACCTAACATTTCGGCGTACGTAATTAGGGCACACCCCATAACAGCGGGACGTACTAGGAACGTGCCACGCTCCCGTGTCACGTAAGCCTAACCCAATTACAGCCGACGTGATGTTCAGATATTCGACAGCACGCTCCGAGCAGCGTAGTCGAGGCTTGTTTCGTATGCCCGCCGTACGGTCGGGCCGGTTCGGCGCACACATCCACCCGCACGCCGTATAGTTTTGATACCAGATCCTCAATGACCGCTGGACCGACAGACCCGGCACACGTGTTTTTACCTCCGGCGACGTATTACCAAAATGCATGTAAATAGTGACGCATGCACTCGCGCGTGTTTCCGATCGTGTTGTGACGCGCGGGAAAAGTTTGGCAGTTGACATTCGCGCGCTTTGCCCTTTTTACTTTTTTTTTCTAACGCGTTTGTGGCTGCGGTAGGCCGTTTAGTGACTGTGGCTGTACTGAAAAGTGAAAAGTGGAGAAAATTTTAACTAGATTGTGTTGTTACGAGGTTGTTTAATGATTATTGTGGATTTGTGCTGTATTGCGACGTGGATATATTAATTTAATTCGGTAACTATTCTCGCTTTGGTTAGTGTTGCAGATTATTAAAAAACGAATAGGCAGAATGTTGACATACCTAACGAATTCTAGCTATCAATGAGAAAAAGAATTTAGACTATTTTGAACATTTCCAACATAAAAAGTAATTAACAAAGCTGTTTAATTTAGCTAAACATCATAAACCTCACTAGAACCGTCTCTTGCGCATGCCCAAAACAAACAGCTGTTATTACTTAACAAACAAAAAACCTGTTAATCTTAAATCCCTTGAGGTTAACAAAACATTAACGCAATATTTAGGCTCTGTGTCCACAATGATCATCGTTTACTAATAAGTGCCGATTTGACAGACGAAAACAATCATGGTGGTGCGTATACGCACTTTGTCAACATATCGTATGTTCGTTTGTCGGCTGTGTACATAATGTAGGATATTCTAGTCGTGTAGTATCATGGGAATTTATTGTTCACTAATTGATAGTACGTTTTTTTGTATTTAGTGGAAGATTTTTGATTTTGTGATGATGAGGAACAATTTAGTGACATCGTTTCTTGTAACAATTACTGCAATACGATACCTTTGTTATTAAGGAGGCTCTATTATTCCGATTTCTTAAGTTTTTTCTTAGATTTGTTGGTAATTATTTTATGTCAATCAAGTTGTAGGATTATTATCTATCATTTTTTTGAAGCGAAATTTGACATGCTTTTAATTTGAAATTTTGGTTTACCCTCTCCGATAACATCTATTATTTATATCATTTCTAGGGCATTTTAGTCACGATTGTTTTTTTTTCTTTAGGCTTTGTAGTATTTCTATAATATTAAAATGAAAATGATGAAAGTTCTATCAAATGGAAGCGAGTTTCAAAATCGTGACATAACTTTAATTAGGCACTTTTTTAAGGTTTCACGGTTCATAAATAAAGTTACTCTGTCACTTACGATATCTTCCGTGATTATTGATTGGGGAACTCACAATCATCAATAATCACGGAAGATATTTCGTACCTCTTCGAATATCTTTTTAACGTTTATTAGTTGGGTACGTAATGACTTAATTTTTCGTGATATATATATGTTTTAAACCACATTTCATTACTTTCTGTACACCAACTTAACCTCATTGGCTATTTTTAAAGAGCCTTTTAGTTCGTCACCTCTTCTTTCTATCGTTCTACCTATCGTTCTATATATCTACCATTAGACGGTCTTTTCCAGATTATTTCTTGAACAATTAAAACATCAAAGCTGTACACGATCACATACTTTTTTTAAAAAACTGGCGCGAAATCTTGCCTCACCAGCAGAGTAATCTTACTAAGTTCTGAAGTTTTGGGATTTTAAAATCATTCCCATTCCTTCAAACATTTTGCAATCGTCCTATCTTGCATCCTTTTCCACATCGCCTATATCCCCAATACTCCTATCTTTCCTCTCAATCCTAGTTGATTAGCTTGTTATCTTAGCCCTTACGACATTCTGCCAGAGGACCTGTCCCTCCCGTGGAGTCTCTCCGGGAACCCCTAGATCAACGCGTAGCTGATGTTTTTGCTTTGTTAGTTACAAATTGTAGGTTTAAAAATAGGTCTAGAGTAAATGAGAGTTTCTTATAGTGTTTAAAGTTAGCTAAGCTTTTGTATTTTGAGATAGGAAAGTCTTTGTTTTGTGGGTATGAGGAATTTTCATTTCTAGTAAGAAATAACGCTATCCGGAAATAATGCCTATGTGTGACTGTGCAAGTAAGAATTCTGTCTGTCCTCTAATGGTATTTTTTTTTTCTTAATATTCCTACCAATAACTTCCTATCAGTTTACGTATTTTTACCTATTTGAATAATGGGTGTAAAAATACTCTTTAACGAAGCCGAAAGGCACTTTTTCTCCACTTGGAAACTTTCTAGTTACGGAGATAAGTAGGGTCCAAGCTAAAGTTTTTTTTTTTAAACTCAACTTTTTCATATTCTGTCTTGACTTTAAATACCTCCATGACCTCCATACTATTCAATGCTGATCAGCTCAATGTTTTGAGTGTGTTACATTGAGTCCTACCGCAGAACGACATTTTTCACTCCAAAAAAAGTCGTTTCCAAGCACTATTTTGTGTAGAGCTACTTAATTTGATGTTGTACATAATGCTTGGTTAACGGCTTCGTTTACACCGCGTAAGTACTCAAAACTTTTGACAAATATTATTATGTCATTACTGTTTTTCGAAGGGTTAATTTTGTGAGTTATTTTTCTTATTAGTCAATCTTTATGTCAATTAAAAACTAGATAATTAATTAACAACAAATGATAAAAGATCGTCAAAAAACTCCTCCACAACAGTGTCAGCTGGTACCTCATCATTCGTCATTTCATCCGAAAGACGTCCACTGCTGGACATAGGCCTCCCCCAAGTGTCGCCACATTGACGTAAGTAGGTTTTGCCATAATCACCACGCTTGGCAGGCGGGTTGGCGATCGCAGGTCGGTTTTTACAAAAGCAAGGAGAACGCTGCTGCCCATTCTCTGGCAAGTCCCTTAGTCGCCTCTTACGACACCCACGGGAAGACATGGGATGGTGCTATTCATTACGTCCGAAACCATACAGAATCAGCTGGTACCGTGCCCAAGAGACTGGCAGCATTGCCACGTTGTATGGCAATACTTAGCCTCTGGCCAAGTTAAAAGCCAGCCCTTAGGTCACGGGAAGCGTCAACTATCTTTATTATAATATAGTCTGTATGTAGAAGAATATGATTTATCACTCGACAAATTAGGTGAACTGAAATACTTATATTTCCAGTGGTATGACTCTAGGTAAAGAATCAATGTGCTTCGTCGGTATCACTCAAAGTCACGTACCAAATGTAAGGTGTGAGGTTCAGAGTTCAATTCCGTGCAAAAGTAATGGCAGGTTACTAGCCTATCATCTCAATTCTAAGAGGCGATGCTGTGATCTCTTATTTTATTTGCAAGTTTGTCAATTTGAATGTCGGGACTGATTTGTTGTATTAGATCGTTCTGAGTTTTGTAATGTTCCAAGTTATAATATAACTGAAATTTTAAACAAGCTCGTCGCCACATAATAATAGCCGCACGGGTCGATCTTTAAGATTAAGCCGTGCTTGCCGAGGTTGGTCTGTGGATGGGTGACCATAATTACATACCGAGTTTCCTCCGTGCTTTAGAAACCACGTTAAGCCGTTGGTCCCGGCTGTCATTTGTAGATCTTTGAGAGTCGTTACGAGTACATAGTCAGAAGCAAAAAATCTGACATCCAGTCTTACCAAGGGGTATCGTATTACCCAGTTACTTGGAGGTCAGATAGGCAGTCGCTTCATGTAAAATACTGGTACTCAGCTGCATCCGGTTAGACAGGAAGCCGACCCCAAGATAGTTTCGGAAAAGTCTAGGCAGATGATGATAAACATCAAGACTTTCGATTTATTTATACTCTCTCGCTTTTGATTTTTTTTTGTAACAAGGTTATGCTCGCGGCTTCGCCCGCGTTTAATTGTCCCATGGGAGCGTACTACCAGGATAAAAAGTATATTATGTGTTAATCCAGGTTATAAACTATATTATGTGCTAAACATCCAAACGCACTTTGGGTCAGTGCAGCCTTTCGTCGTTGGAGTTTCTTGCCCTTTCTTCTCCATAGAGATCTGAACACTCTCCGTCCACATCCTACGTCCCATTTGTCTTTCTGACGTTCTTCACATCCTCTTCGACATGTCTCTCATTTCTTTCTCCGTTAAACGTGTTACTTATTATGGCCGTGGGAAGTATAAGTTGTCAAAACCAATAAGGAATCATCGAACACGAGGTTACTTCACATGCATTTTTTTATCTTCACGCTAAATTTCTGTTGGTATCTCTTGATGGTTTGAAATTTTCGTATAAATCTTAGCGTTGTATGGTACATACTATTCCCATGATTTGCGGGATATTTTCAGAGTTTGGAGCTTAGACAGTTAGACATTTAGTCAAGACATATTTTTATTTTTTTTCCAAAGAGTCAAATACTTATACCAAAAGGAAAATTATTGGTTTTCAGTCATTCTGCAGTCTTCAGTATGGTTACAACTGCCGAAACGTTGTTTCTTTACACAACATTGGATGATTTACTGACTGAACATTCTGTCTCGTTGGTCTAGTGGATGCGACCGCGACTGTTGAGCATTAGGTCCTGGGTTCAATTCCCGTGTCGGGCAAATTGTTATCGGGTTTTTCCCAGGAATTTCTTAATAGCAACCACGGAGTCTGGATTTGTGCCCGGTTGGTGGAAATAGGCTCGCCCCCTTACATAGGAATTAAACATAACTGGCGAAATGTGGATGTACCAATTAGGTACACCTTTGCCAGAATTTTTCCACAAATCGACTTTGAGGGCTATTTCCATGATTCATTTCCATATTCCAACGAGTACATAGATAGGAACCAGGCAATTACCGTATCAATCCGTACAATCAGGCAAATCGTCATCAACCTATAGGTTTATATATTAAAATAGAATACCTATGTGTTTAACATATTATTTGGACAAGTTAAATTTTTGAGCACACGTCACACCATGTTAAGTCCACACTTCAAACGTCATGTCATTTATTTGCCGATGATTTACGAAGTTAGCCGAACATCAAAGTTCGTTGCGCTAGCGCAAGCTGGCACTCGGCAGAACAAATAGACAGCCGTTATCATAATATTTTATTTGCACACAGATTGATTGCATATCTATTCAATTTCGATGGCAATCGGGTGGAAAAATTGGTTTAGGTATATTTAAATAAGTTTTTTTTTTGTGATGAAAAATGACGACGTGATGTTTTCTGAAGTAATGAAAACGTGCGCAGGATGACTACTGTCTAGATGAGTGATTGGTCGAGTAGTGCGGGTTGGTAGATGTCACATGTCTTCGAAATTTTTAGTTCTAGGACATGCCGGTTTCCTCACGATGTTTTTCTTCACCGTTTTTAGGGCAGCGGTGATGAAATAAATTACACAAAGTAATGCGCCTGCTTGGGTTCGAAACCACGGCTTACTGCTCGTAAGTCGGGGCTGCCACCACTGGGCCACCGCTGCTCTAAACGATTAATTGAGTGAAAATGTAGCAGTTGGTTTGCGCAGCATGGCCACCGTAGAAACAGTAGAAACGAAATACAAAATGCCAGATTGTAGAAATGATTTTTGATGCGATGTCAAAAATGAAAACAAATTATGTCAGTTTGTATTAAAGAGATAAGTCCAAGGGTATTTAAATAATAGACGGGACAAGACGAAGAGATTCGTTAAACAATAATTGTTAATACTTAGTAACCAGTCGGTTTGTATCGTGTCAAAAATTTTCGTTTTTGACACACAAATGCTAAATGCATTTGTGTGTCAAAAACGAAAATTTTCGGTGTCAGTTTTGTATGAAAATATTCCTAATCCCCGCTCTACATATTATTCTAAATATTGCCATCCAACGTGGCATTGCTGCCAGTCTCATGGGCACATTACCAGCTGACAGCGTTAAGGAGGAGTTTTCTGACGCCCTTTTATAGTTTATTGTTATTTTAGTTTTTTATTTTATTAGTTTGTTAATCGTTGTAATGTTAGGTTAGGTTCCTTTTATGAAATAAATAATTCAGGAACAGTAAAAAAAATTGTGTAGAGTAAATATAGTACTTTGGTCACACATTTTCTGTAGCAGGCTTTTTGCCCTTTGTATTATGGTATTCCTATCAATATGTCCTCAAATTTCAGTAGAGAGATTCTTGAAAGCATTTTCAATTTTATAGTGTTGGTTGTCAACTTCCATGTCAAGTTTGTGATTGCTGATAAATTATGTCATTTAAACTTAATATTATAAAGAGAGATTTGATTGTTTGTTTGTTTGCATTGAATAGGCTCCGAAACTACTGGTCCGATTTGAAAAAATCTTTCAGTGTTAGATAGCCCAATTATCGAGGAAGGCTATAGGCTATATATCATCACGCTACGGCCAATAGGAGTGGAGCAGTAATAAAAAAATGTTGCGAAAACGGGGAAAATTTGACGCAGAGCTAGCTTACTAAATAAAAACTGCAGCTAACAAAAGATAAACTAAAGTCATGTGGCCTACCATGACGTCTTAAAACATTATTGTTTTACTCCTTTTAATAACAGTAAAACAATACTGCTTTAAGACGTCATGGTAGGCCAGCAGATCGCTGTTGTCAATGGCTTTGAATCATTCCAAGTCTAAGTTGTTAGGATATAAAAACTAAATTAAAAATAGCTGCATTTGTTATTGGAACTTGTTATTTTTATTTATTAATTATCTAAAATACAAGGTAAAAGTATTTAGTTCGAATTAACTTCTCAAGTCCTTATATAGGTGTCAACGTCATTATCATACTAATGAGCTAACTACATATTTCTGAACTTATTCGGCTTTGCCCACAAAAACCGACACGAATTTGGAGCAATAAACATATTTTCCACATCGAAAATATTTTAATTGCTGACATGTGACTTATGAATTTTTACGATTACCACTTTATAGCCAAACCTATTTGGAACAACACAAAAAAATAAAACTATTTCAAAAATGGAACACAAAAAGTATCAACCATCTTGTTTTGAAATGTGAAACCATTTTAAAAATGGAACAGTGAAGTGAAATATGATTTTGAATGTGGAACTAACAGTGAATTCGAAAATGGGACAATAAATAATAATGGAGCACCCTGGTGGATTCGCGTCTTCACCGTGGGCGGCCATGTTGGGCCACGGCATGCATGGCATGATGCAGCACGATTATTCCCATGCTCACGCGCATGCATCGATGCCCATGGATCTGCATGTGCCGCAGCCATTTCCTTATTACCGGTGAGTGATTAATTGATTATGATTTCTTCTTTGCATTCACAGTATTTTTCATTATTGTATCTTTTTTGGACCACCTCTACGGACTCAAACAGGAATAAAATTTGTTCCAATTTTTCGACACTAACTTTGTGTTAGAGATTAAAAATTAGTTTTTAAGGTATGTATTACTGTTTTCATTTCATACTTAGGCTAAGCCTGAGGGAACAATTTCTAGAGGTCGTTAAGCAAAGCAGTCCTGGATTGCTATTTCTGCATAGGCAGCCTTTTTCCTGTTCCAGGATGTCATGGGCTGGCAGTCATCACCATTTAAATCTAACACAAAAAAAAACTAGCTCCAATCCCTTCCCCACATTCCAACTCCACAACGAGCATGGATTGGTACTTTTTTGACGCGCACAGCAATTAAAGCTTAATTAACAATTATAACACTATCCAATAAGCATAGGGAATTTACATGTTAATAAGGTTGAGTTTCGCTTGAAAAAAATGTGTGTGCTTAAAAAGTGGTGAGTCAGATATGGTTAGTTATTAGGGCTGGATGCCGTCGGCTGCGCGGGCGGGCGCAGGTTTTTGTGCGCGCGCGCATAAGTTACGCGGCATAGCGCACGCTTGTGGACATTATTGGAGTTCTGGTGAGTATGTGTGGGTTTATCTGTCGGGGCTTTGGATTTAGAAAAGATATGAATGCTTTCGAAAACTATTTAAAAAAAAAATTGTTACTAAATTAATCGAGTAGGTTTACAACTTAATATATAGGAAAATTGTTCCGAAATTTGAAGAGAATGTCTATTCTACTTTCGCATTTTTTTCAGGATTTTATAATATCACCCCCACCAAAATTGAGATAGATCATACTCTACTGATATCTACCGTTCTTCCTCAGCCCGTGATTTATTATTTATTTATATGTTACTGGAACGCTACACTTAGCAATTACACCAATGAAGCAAAAGAATAACTAAACATATTCAGCTTTTGAGCTTTTGATCTTCCATCATCATTCGAATGGATGCGGGCCGGCAGCAGCATATCACGCTCGCTCAAGCAGCGTCAGGTCACCCCCCCTACATTGCTCGGCATTATACTCCATGTTGCGGACATTCTTTATGAATATATTTAAGACTTAATGATTTTTCAAATTAAATACAATACAATTTTAATAACCTGTAATATTGACAACACAAAGACTAATACTGCTGCTGGATACCAGCTGCATTAGTAAAGCTAAAAACTAATCACAAGAAGGTTGGGAGAAGGATGGACAGATGAGGACTTACTTCTTTATTTTCATCTTTTTGATTGTCTAACAGTAAAGTAAAGTTATCAACATAATTTTCCTGCCTCTATCCTAATTTATTGGGGGTCGGTGCAGCGTGTCTTCTTCTTCCATACTTCTCTATTACTCGTCATCTTATCAGGCACCTCCTCTCGAGACATATCGTCCTTCTTACAGTCTGTCCGTCGTTTATTTGGTCTTCCTAATACTTTTATAACCATCTACAACAAATAAGATAAATAACAATTTTAAAACTAGTTCCATTAAAGCAGCAAAAATTAAACAAACAAGATTTTGTTTTCAAAATAGATACCCCAAAAAAGATCATAAAAATACAGGCGTAAGGGATAAAATTGCAAATTCCTATGTTGATACATCAAGTTACAGGAGCAAAGTAAGGGCAATGTGCCACTAACGCCTTACTTGGCGCTCGCTTGTCATAAATAGAAGTATTATATACAGCCCTTAATGCACTTGTAACTACTAATTAGTAACTACAGATGATATCAAACATTATGGAATTGCAGTGTCGTAAAAGAATGTTTATGAAGTTTTCTTATGTGACGCAGTGAGTAAATTATACATTAAACCATCCACGCGATGCATCCCGCGATTGGCCAAACACAAAATCATGGCCAGGTAGCCTACCATAGCATGTTAAAACATTATTGTTTCACTCCTTTTCCAGTGTCGGAAAGAGATGGCGCTAGACATCCTGTATAGCTCCGTCTCTATCCCACACTGGAATAAGAGTAAAACAATACTGCTTTAAGACGTCATGGTAGACCACCTGATCAATAAAATATTTGCTACGGAGGCGATTAGAACGAACTCATCAATGTGACGGATCTGCAACACCACTTTCAGGCATTATTTGTTGGAGTTCATAATAATAAAATAAGTTATCATTATCATACTCCTGCTGTTATACTAATTTATTTTCAATACACTTCCTCGAAAACTGTCTCTTATCGCACTATTATTAGATTCAGAATGCAGTGTCGTCCGCGTGTTTCAACGACGTTTATCAATACACTTATGAAGAAATACAATAATATATTCATTCCGCCTCGGTTGTAATGACAGAGATTCTCCACTTGATCAAAATGCACCATTGGAGTCAGCGCAACACATGTCTTCTTCTTACAATGTAAACTCTCTAGCCACATCATCTTTCACAAAGTCTGACCATCGTGTCTTTGATCTTCTGCTTGAAGCACTGCTTTTAGATTTCTTTTAGATCTTTTATTCTTCACCTTATCACCATTGGCCATCATATCGATGAAGTATATTTATACATAACTCAACATCTTTGGCTGTATACATCTCGAGTTTCAGAACCATCCATTTCACCATTAGTCAAATGGTCACGTTCATGGCGATGAACTATTCATACGTTGATCACCTTTCGCTAAATGACTGTTTCATCTGACATCTCTAGATTTTTGGGAATTCCAAGAAACATTACTTCTGTACAAATTGCGTCATTCACTTTCAACGTGTTCTCTCGCTCGATCTTGTCACCATTTTCTACGAATCCTACAAGTCACTGAGCTAATTAGTCTCTCTGTTCGTTGATTATGCCATTACGTTAAGTCTGAGTATGTTATTTTTGGATGTATACAATTGGAAAATCCGCTGTGAACAGTTATTTCTTTTGTTTGTTTACCAAAAACTTCGAGGACACGAAGGAGGAATAATAAGGAAAATGGTAGGGCTAGAAAAGAGGTGAATTTCGAGATGACGCCTGATCGGGATCGGTTGAGAAAAAATAAAAGTATGTAGACAACAACAAAGATCTTGAGCAAATAGAAAATTTCGTTGCACAGAGTTGTTCTCGTTCTTAAATACAGTTTTACAATATTAAATTAATTGATGACCTACCTGATGATACCCCCGTTTTGGAGGTGGCCTATGCCCAGCAGTGGACGTCTTTCGGCTGAAATGATGATGATGACTTATATAAAAATGTTTAGAGTGGAAGTCGCTCAGAATAGTTCCAAGAAGAATAACAAGTCCTTTCATATAGGGATATTGAGCACAAAGAAAAATGACGCAGCAGAGTAGTCGAGCTCTCTTCCTATATCTAAAAACCATGAGAACAGACACCAAGGCACAAACAGAAAATATTCAATTTCCTCTTTCATTATTTATTAAAAAACACTCATCGATCCCATACGAGGCGCAAATCCCCATCTAAACCACAGCTCCGCAAGAAATCGATTTCTTTTTTAATATCGATCCCCTATCGAATGGTTTCCCAATGACAGTGATCTCGTGTCGTCGGTCGCCACTAATGTCCGTTCGCACTATAATCTGTGCGCGTACGCAGACCGAAATTACGGATCAAAATGGCGGCTGGCTTGTCATTTGGCGCGTTGAGTTTGTAGTCGCGAACCTTAATTATATAGTCAGGACATAGTAAAGTGCGGTTCCGATGTTTACTTCCTTTGGTCTTTTTTCGGATGAGGTTAATTTTATTGGTGAAAAAAAGATAGTTCTGTGTATTTGGTGATACCCGTCAATCAAACTGAAGAAACCTTAGGGTTAGATGTTTTTTTGTTTTGTTGGTTTCTTTGATTGTTATGAGGAATCTGACTGGATAGAGATTTAAAAGGATATTTTAGGAACTAAGCTGGTTCTTTATTCTATTGCCAGACTATTCTACAACTCGACTTCGATCAAATCCAGTAAATTAGTAGTAAAAACATGGTACATTATGGTATTATAAATTGGGTTGTGAACTTAAATGTTTCACGCTAAACGCGAAATTTTAATATTAACCACTATGCCCGACAAGATTTTGACACATGACACATCAGCTGAATCGGCGGGGTGATGCGAATTGTCATGAATTTCACCAAATTTTCATCAACTTTCAGCGTTCGATTTTATTGTGAAAAATATGTCACGGGATCTGTTACATACGATAAATTTGAGGTTAATATCTTCAGTATCGTGTTGAGGTCGGTAAAAGGGAGTCGGTCTATTGCCAAATATGCATAAAATACATATTACTACACCCTTCCAAAAAGTAGGTACCTTATATGCGCTGGAAATAATGTACATAGGCATGCTTCTTGTTTGCTAAAACAATTCGGAAGGGCAAAATAAAAACAGTAACATTCTATCTGCATTCTTAGTTTTGCCATTATTCACACACAATTTCTTAAAAAAACCCAATCAAAGTCTAGACAAATATTACTGAAAACTATGTTGTAACATAACACTTCTTAGTGCTGACCGAAAACCCGGGTTTCTTATTTACGATTAATTAGTTGCATTCAGCCTAATCGATAATCGCAATTAAATCGAGATTGAAAAAAAAAAGTTGAGACTGAATAAAAACTCATAAGTATAATTTTAAATAATTATTTAATTTTGAAATTAGTCATAATAACCATCTTTTTTAATAATTTCATTAAGTAATTCTTAGATCAAAAGCATCTTATAATTAATTAATGAACGTTGACTTCATGGGAAGGAGATTTATTACTAAGAACGACAGAAGACCGTAATCCCAAAAAAAAACAAGTCAACATTTGAATGATTAGGCTTAATTCCCGCCGATTTTTTTCGATTTCAAAATTTAAATAAAGAATGCGCTCGCAATTCTTATTATTTAAAATAAGTATTTTAATTTTACAAGATAACATTTTAAGAATTTTATTGTGTAATATCTGAAGGTTGGTTAAAGAATGCCCAAGATCTTGGAAGGCATAGTAAATAATTATTATGATCTAACAAGATAAATTATATTTATTCTTCCAAGATTGTGTATCGTATGATGGGGTTATTGTTATGTTACAGCTAGTCAGTGGCCCGAAAGTATGACAGCCAGTCTTACCAAGGGGTATCGTACTACCCGATACTAACTGGTTTGAGGAGGTCAGATAGGCAGTCGCAGGTCGCTCTATTTAAAATACGGTTATGCAGCTGTATCTGGATAGACTGGAAGCCGACCCCAACAGTTGATGATGATGGTTGACAATCGGCAATTCATAAGCCGTTTCAAGGAACATTAGTTTATTGTTTCAAAGCGGTTCACTGTCCAGTCTAAAAAGGTTTTTGAAGTGATAACTTCTTATGGGAGGGTAAACCGCTTCGTAACGTAACGCGTTACGGCACCACTCTGTGTGGCTTCCCTTTCTCTCACGCATACGGCAGCAGGCTTAGATTAGTTTAAGTTATCACTTCTGTCGAGCGTCCCGAGACGCACACGTTTTTTTTAAATCTGCCATTTTTAGGTTATCCATCAAAGGCCGAGGGCCGAGTCACTTGAATGAAGCCATGAACAGCAATAGATATGAACCAGAACTATCAAGAGTCTACAAAATATACGAGTAAGACTCTTACTCGAGAGTCTTACCGTATACTTTGGATAGTTTTGTTTAAAATTGTTTCTTTTTCATTTTTGGGGTAGCTATCCCTAAACCTAGCCTATCTAAGTAGGTGTAAAAAAATATTGTCGATTAAAAGTATTGGACGGTGAAGGCAAAAGATAAACTAAATTGGAAAGACTTGGGCAGGCCTTTACCCGCAGTGGGACAGAACAGGCTGATTAATAAAGTAAAGAGTAAATATCCATTAACCAACCCAACGTCCTAACCATAATCAAACTACATAATTCTTTTTTACTATTTCTACCGAGATCCTGTGCATTCCACTTATCTTCAGAGAGTTCAAAAAAAAATTCACAATAAATTATCTATAATAGTAAAGTAAATTTGAATGCCTACAATATCAATTGGAACAGCGAACGAATTCCAAATTTAAATTTTGAGATGGAAATAAAATTGGCGCGAATTTAGTCATAATATCAGTCCGTGCTGTTTATTGTTGGGTCGGAATGTACGAAAAACAATTAAGATTACCATTATAAAAGCCTAAAAAACATTATAATAAATATTTACTGTATTTTACGGTTAAAATAAATTTATTTTAATTTTCATCAATCGATTTCTTAAATTTCTCAATTTAATTACTCGAGTTGATCGAAGATTTCGAAAAAATAATCGATTGGAATAATCGCTTTCACACATCACAATAATTAAAAAAAAAAATGGTCGTCTATTTCAAAATACTTATTGAGCGGTGGTAATGAATATTATGTGTTATTGGTCCCGTATTCGTAAATAACGCTAAGATCTGGGCATTTTCATGCGGTTT
Source organism: Cerastis rubricosa (assembly GCA_949152445.1). Taxonomy (NCBI): domain Eukaryota; kingdom Metazoa; phylum Arthropoda; class Insecta; order Lepidoptera; family Noctuidae; genus Cerastis; species Cerastis rubricosa. The sequence continues at coordinate 13,589,963 of OX424547.1, forward strand.
ATAATATTTGGAATGATATTTGTCATGTTTTTTACCGAATCTATACGCGTGTGTGTGTTTTAAGTGAAAAATATAAATGTAAACATGCACGATTGGCGCGAAACTTCGACTTTAGATTTCAAAATTCATCATTACCACTGCTTATTTAAATTGAACTATGGATGAATTAGCCGCATAATTAAATGACGAGTTGATTATTGTCCATATAGTGGAGCTCGAATGTTCGAAAACCGCAATTTTTATGATTTTTAGCCTCGACCAGCACAGCCGTCAAAATGGCGATGACCGTATTTATGCACTTGAATTTTATAAGGGTAAATTAAGATACTTGCGCGCTATTTACAGAAGTTTTAATGGCGTTGATATATGAAATTTTTATTCAACTTTCTTAATTAACGCACACTCATAGTATTTGATAATCAGAAAATTAAATATTTGCATAAATTATGAGGATGACGAATGACTTAATTGCTAGCCCCTTTCGGGGCCGATACCAACCCAGCGGAGGTTTGTTCGTCGAGCCCCTTTGGGGGCCCGTACCGAACTATATGGTTAAACATGAATTTGTTATAATATCAATATAATCGCATGCCTTTATGGATTCGTGTCTATTCGAAATCCTTAAACAATAATAGATGCTTAAATTTAAAAATTATGTAAACGTAAACATACAAAAAAATGTAAACATGTAGGTAGTATATATATTTAGAGTATATATTTATTAATGTTGTTTATACTCAAAGACATTCAAATAATTACGATAAACAGCACAAGACTTGGTGGGTGTAGGTACTATTAGGTACACCTCTGCCTATCAACTCGGGGATTACCGGCGTGATGGTATTTTACGTGGCCTACGTTATTTTTTTTGCTCTGTATGGTGTCGGACGTAAGGAATAGCACCATCCCATATCTTCCCGTGGGTGTCGTAAGAGGCGACTAAGGGATTTGCCAGAGAATGGACACCAGCGTTCTCTGTGCTTTTGTAACAACCGTACTGCGATCACCAACCCGCCTGCCAAGCGTGGCGATTATTACAAAACCCCCCAAAATGTCAATGTGGCGACACTTGGGGGAGGCCTATGTCCAGCAGTGGACGTCTTTTGGGTTGAAATGATGATGATGATGATGACATTAATTTTAGTTCTATTTACTCAAATCGTTACACCACAAATGAGGACTTATCCAAAAATTTGCGACTTATAATCACACTGCCAACATTCTTTAAGTTATAAAATTAATCAAAATTTACAAACAAGTTTTATATAGAGAGGCATGCCTTGTGCCTTTCATTCGTGGAAAGGCGAATATAGATAGCCTTAAGTCAGCATCCTTCGAGCACTGCTGACTTAATCAAGCTGGTTTACAGAAAAACTAACCGCAGTCAATTGTGAACCAAAATTGTACGATTGTTTTGTTCAATGATTGTGTTTAAAGGAAAGAGGGTTAATTTTTTTTAATAACGATTTATTTCTCCCACAAAGTATAATTACAATATACAGATGTTACAATAGTACATTGTGTATTAAGGACGGTAAGTAAGGAATTACGATCGAGGCTCTAGTAGAAGCCCGAAGTCGAAGACTGAGGGCTTTTTGAGTCGAGGTTCGTAATTCCCGTACCGTCCGTGGAACATACAATGTTTTTCATCACATTTGCGAGTAAATAATTCTGAATACAACAGCAAACAGCAGCAGCAGCTTTATTTCTGAAGCTTTAATACAACTATTATTACGAAATACGTGAACGTTTCTTTTTTAATTTTTGGCGTATGGGGGTTTTTTGCATATGTTACCGGAAATGTGTGAAACCTAGGAATTGTATACAATTCCTAGGAAATGTATACAATTCCGAGTCTATGTAGGAAATGTGTTAAATAGTATCATAATTATTTTTTACTCCACACATTTCCTAGGAATTGTATGCATTTCCTAGGAACTCTATACAATTCCTATATGACAGAAGGAAATGTATAAAATTAAAAACTATACTATAAGTTAATCTGAAGAATATATTAGATGTTGTGAGACTTTGGGTGAAAATGGTGGTCGTGAACTTGTAGTGCCCCATACATAATTCTAATCAAACCAATTTGCTATAGTTTCTGTAACAATTAAATAATATTGTTGGTTAAAAATTGAACATGCTTTGCAACAAAAGTTAGTGACAGAACCGAATTGCTGCAAAACCGACTCCACGTAGTCTTGTTTGTCCTACCCCTAGAGTGTAATTTAAAATCGCGTCGGCGCGGAGGGGCGAGGCGGCCCGCGGGCTGAGGAGCAGGCGGCTGCGAGCGAGCCGCCGCGGCTGAGGCTGGCCGGCGAAGCCGGCCAACAAGCCGAAGTTGCGGTGGTGAGCGAAAGCCGTCTGCGAAGATTAGCACGCGTGGGGCCGCCGGAGCCCCGCAGCGCCGGAGCCGTGACAGAAATCCTGCCTGCTGCATGTTGCATGCTCGCTTGAATGGAGCGATCGGCGCAACGATGACTACTGATATACATTTCCTATCACGGTTTAGGAAATGTATAGATTTCCTAGGAAAAGTGTTAATTAAAAAATATTTCATACATATCCTATGGATTTTAGGAATTGTACACATTTCCTAGGAATTTTATACAATGACGGATTTCATACATTTCCGTTAACACATACACCACAGATTATACAAAAGTTTCGTTCAGAAACGTTAAGGGCAACTGTTACTTACGTAGGTATACAGCCATGACGGAGTGCAAAAAAACAAAATAACTTTGAAAAATATTTTTTTTTTGATACATATCTATTATTAAGAACATTAGTTGAATATTTAAGTAACATGTAGCGAGATTGCAATGAAATTCCTGTTTAGATAACATTTTATGACAATTTTTCAATTGCGTGTAAACTCCTTGCTTGAACTTGCAAGACATGTATGCTGTGCTACAAATTAAAAAAAAATACTTACCGACCGTGGGTTTCATGGGGCATTACGGCCAAGTTAACCTGTATGTTTAGATACTGTTTACGTGCAAGTGTGATGAAAATATTGAAGTTACAAAAGAGGTGGGAGTCAGGAATCCTAACTAGGATGCCCTGTGCTATAGACTCCTGGCCCCCCTCGCCGAGATGGAATGAACACAATATTGTAGATACTTGCAGGACTATTAATAAAATTGTAAAAGGAATAAGTATTAAAAAAAAAAAGAGTGTGTGTGTCTGTTAGTGTGTGAAGCGTGAGTGGGGTGTTGTAGGTGTCTTGAGTGTGGTGTGTGTGAGAGAGTTGTGAGTCAGATAGGCAGTTGCTCCATGTCAAATAATCGTATTCACTGCATCCGATAATAAGACCAGAATTCGACCATAACATACCTAGTTGAAAAAAGGCTTCGCAGATAATGAGGATGCTGCAGGGTTTTGACCTAGCCTCCAAAACCTGAAGATGAAAAACATATTTTTTTTTATTCAGCCCATTTTGTGAAATTCTGTCCCACTGCTGGGCCTTTCCCATTCCTTTACAACTCTCGCGGTCTTTTGCCTTTCTAAAGGAAAATGTCTAAGATAAATTCCTACACAAATGCCACGTTACCTTTATAAACATGTTGTGAAACAGGTCTCTAATCAGATTACATCATGTGTGTGTCGCGGTGCGGGCGCAAGCAATAAATTACCTAGTGTTTAGCGAAAATTTTAGGTAGTTGATTAAAGTCAATACACTTGCGGTAGACGGGGCAACGCGAACAAAATCGTAGTTTACTAGCAAGGCGACTGCTTGCTGTTGGTACAAACGTTGATGTGACGTGTCAAACTTGGGAATCAAGCTGTTTTGCTTTAAGGCGTCACTGAGACTTAACATCACGCCTGTAATCCTCGTAGGATTAGGCAGAGGTAATAATAGAACACCCACATTTTGTCAGTTATGTTTAAGTCCCATGTAACAGGGGGCGAGCTACTGAGAAATTCCTGATGGAAAAATCCATTAACACTGCCTGACCGGGGAATGGAACCAGGACCTCAAGCTCAGCAAGTGCTTGCGACTACTTGACCAACGCGGCAACGAGGAAGTCACGTGGACATTACTTTTGATAGCCTATGAAATATAAATAAAAAATAAATGTCCATATAACATTAGATTCAGGAATTGTGATATGTAAGTATGTAAACCATAATCAGACACGGAAAAGGATTTAAAACAACGATTTGAAATAACGATTTTTTGTTGGAAGATCACCCATTGCCCATTAGGTATATTTGGCAAGTTATCGTCACCGACCACAGAACACTATAGGAGTGGAACACAACCCTTAAAATTAGTACGTACGTACTAAAACCCAGTTAATATGTATGTTAAAATCCCAGCTTTAGCTAAAAATCAATCATAATTCACATTATAGCAACCTAAACTAATAATTTTCAATGTACGCGTTCGCTAATCCGAGCATTAGGTATGCATTATAATTTCAAAGGAGTTCTTATTTCAAATGTTGCTTGTATTGTAGACAGCTGTATTTGGCGTGTTCGTTTTAGGACCACTTCATTAGTGGCTGGTGTCGATTGGCCGACCCACGGGAGCGTTCGTTCCCTTTCCCCTTATCATCAATAATTAATGATGAACCTCCTTCGGAAAACGGACGACAAATTCCAGTATTTCGTATTTAGATAATACGTATTTGAACAAATTTTTGAGATTGTCTCCGATTGTGGATAAACTTTTTTGTACTTTCATTAGAGTTTTTGATTCGTTGAATTCTATTTTGTGTTAATTTTGGAAATCAGTTGAAGAGTTTTAATTGGCTCAGTAAACTTACGTGAAATGATTTTAAATCATGCTGCATAATCTTTTTGATGCGAAAGTAAGAGCTTTTGAACTCAATAATTTGTATATTTTTAATCAAAATAATTGACAGTAACCATAACAATACAAATCGTTTGCGTCTATTAAACTATCCTCGACTAACAATGACATTCTCATGACGTTCAAAACCAACAGTTTCATTTTTTACCCCCTTCCTGTAACCACACATTTGCGGCAATTCCATTGGGCACTTAACTTCATAAGGACTGACTGACATTCACCATAAAAGGGCTTCAAAAGAGTCACAAGCGTCATAAATCGATGGTCGATACGAAAAACTGTACTATCTACAATTGCCCCTTTAATTCCTCTTACTGTGCGCTGATCGTAAAATACGTCACAATTAGTCAACTAAAGACCTGCTTTATTTATATAAAAAAGATTTTTATTTGTAAAAAAAGTATCCAAGTCTAATATATGGGCCGATTTTATTTCCAAATGAGGTTTTATACGTGTAGATAAAGGTGGAGCGTTGTTGATTTTTTCTTTTTAAAAATCCAATTTGCCGAAGGAATTGATTGCGTTCAGCCTAATTATCGGTAAGGATATTTCGTAATGAGGTTCGATAAAAAATAGATAGAATAGGCTTCACGCTATGGGTATCTTTAGGTTTACTTTATGGGCTATTGGAGAATGAAGAATTAATTAGGCAGCAAAAATAAAGATTAACGAATGGAAATTTACGAATGGAGATAGGGAGTTTTTGAACAGTAATGTTTAAAATGTTTGGTCGATAAAGTAAACTTGTAGTTTAAATTAAAATTTTGCAACACTGTCGTTTATTTTTTTACGCCCAAATAATTGTTTCAACGATTGAGTAAGACCCATTTTCGTATTCTGAACTTATGAAGCTGCAGTTTCTTAATTTTCTGACATATCTTTCAGCAAGGCTTATGGTGATTTACTTCATTCTCATAGTCATTAGTTAGAAGAAAACCATCGTGAGCATCGATATGTTTAAGTAACTAGGTACCTACATCATCACCTTCCTGCTCTTGTCCCATTTTATTTGGGGTCGGTGCAACACGTCTTTGTCCTCCATTCTCCACTGTCACTCATCATGCTACGAGTATCATTTACTGCTTTTTTCTTCTTATCTAATTTCACACAAACCATCTATCTTTTCTATGGTCTTCCTCTCCCTCTCCATCCATCCACATTTATATTCATCACTTTTTTAGTCACATGTGTTCCATCCCTCATCATCACATGTCCATTGTCCATACCAAGACAGACGACTCCCTTTCATCTTTTCTGTAACAGGCGCCACTTTCAAACTGCCTCTTATATACTAATTTCTAACTTTATCCATTTTAGTCACTCCACACATCCATCTCAATATATTCATCTTTGCTGCATGCAATCTTTTTTCATCCATCTTCTTCACTGCCCAGCGTTCCGAACCATACAGTAGGACAGGTCGTATCACGGACTTGTATAATTTGCCCTTTAACTTGAGGGGCATCCGTAGGTCGCAAGTTGTTCCAGTGACCTGTCGCCATTTCATCCATCTTGAGTTCATCCGGTACGTAACGTCTTGGTCTACTACAAGGAACTAAGTACATCAAAAGCAATATTTAAATCTCCCAAGTTTTGAACAACATAACGGCTGGTCCACACTACAACCGATCTAACGACGCCAGCTCACGGCTTAATTGCTCCATAGAAATTAATGTTATTATATCGCTACCTTGTCCAGAAGATTGTCAGTGAATAGCCTCGATTAGTGCTAAGATACTGTGTAATAAGCTCGGCTGCCCATTCATAGTGTAACGGAGGCTGGTCGGTTTTAGACTATCACTTTGCCTTGATTGGGGACGGAGGTTTATTTTTAGAATTTGATGTTTAGGGCTTTTAAAACGGTTAGAGGTTTGCTGGCCTCTGCGGGTTGTTCGAAAGAGATACCGTGGCCCTGGAACACAAAGGGCTAAGAAGGAACATGGATGGGTTTTTTGTCAGTACAAGTCTGACACTCCCTTCCGCTCCGCCCAGAACGGGAGAAGTCATTTGATGACTTCCCATCTTAAAAAAAAGGCTTGCTGGCCTACCATGACGTCTTAAAGCAGTATTGTTTTACTCTTATTCCAGTGTGGGAAAGAGACAGAGCTATACAGGATGTCTAGCGCCATCTCTTTCCCACACTGGAAAAGGAGTTAAACAATAATGTTTTAGACGTCACGGTAGGCCACCTGGTTTCGATTCCCAGGGAAAGTGTTATTGGGTTTTCCCGTCAGAAATTTCTCAGTAGCAGCCACGGAGTCCAGATTTGTGCCGGTTGATGGCAATAGGTTCGCCCCGTATTGGAAAAATATGGGGCATTATTAGGCAGGTAAACTGATTTCTCTGTCTCTCTGTTTATCGTTGGGTTCGTCATTCGTATATTATTTTGTCTGTAGAAATCAGACATACTTACATACATATACATATTGCCACGCTGACTGATGGTCGACTAATTTTCAACCTTAATTCTCAGGGTATAAGGGTGAAAGTCTGACCAACAATCCTACTGAAGGGTATCGTATTACTCAATGTCAACTGGGTTTTGGAGGTCTGATAGGCAGTCGCTGTAAAATACTGGTATTCAGGGGCATTCGGTTAGACTGGAAGCCGACCCAAACGTTGGGAAAAGACAAGCAGATGATGATGCGTTTAAAATTCTCATTACTCATAACTTCTTTAATTCTTTGCAAAAATCATACAATTTCAAACACAACATGACAGTTATTTCTCTAGATGTTTGTCACAAATTACAAATAATTACAACCAATCACAATATTTTCTACTAAATCACGGAAAACAAGAAAGCTTTTACACAAGTGCGTAAACGTAACTTCACTCACCGCAACTGACGATTATGTGGTCGCTGACAGTTTTGCTAATAGTCGCAAGATGTTGACATTGTGGTCGGCTCTTAGACTATACGTTTCCTAGTCAACTCTCATTATTGCAGGGAAAGTCTAATTATTTGTTTAGAAATTAAGGTTGGATGGGAAGTCCTGCACAACCATCTCTAATTTCAAATCCCGCCAGGATTTGAAATTAGAGATGGTTGTGCAGGTGAAAAGATAGAATGATGACAGGTAAGATTTTGGAGGACAACAAATACAGGGTGCCGACGCTGCAACAGTTACTAAGTATTCAGTAAAATCTGCTGTTCCATACATTTTGACAGATACAACCGACGAAAGATTTTTGCTTTGGTGTCGGACGTAAAGAATAGCACCATGACCATCCCATATCTTCCCGCGGGTGTCGTAAGAGCCGACTAAGGGATTTGCCAGAGAATGGGCAGCAGCGTTCTCTGTGCTTTTGTAACAACCGTACTGCGATCGCCAACCCGCCTGCCAAGCGTGGCGATTATGGCAAAACCCCCGAAAATATCAATGTGGTGGCACTTGGGGGAGGCCTATGTCCAGCAGTGGACGTCTTTTTGGCTGAAATGATGATGATAAAAGATTTCAATGTGGAAAATTTTGGTTGTTCTTCGTTCTGAATGTTGTGCTTAATACGTGGCAACTGTTTAAGCGTTGGTGTCCCTTTCACCACGATGTGATAATTTGACCAGGAAATTATAAAGAATATAATTTAAAAAATAACGAATGAAATAGGTATACCGGGTGTAACGGAAAGGGTATATACATACTTAAGGGTGTGCTACAGACAGACCGAAAAAAATATTAACTGCTCCATACATTTGGGTCGAATAGGTATTGAAATTTTGTATGGGGCAGCAGATAATTTTTTCGCTATTACGATGTTTGTCGATGGAGAAACATGTTCAGTTTGATAGTCTGTAGCATACCCTTAAGAGCGTTTACACCTTACGGCATTTCATACAAACTTTCAAGTCGTTATTTTCCGAAATGACTGTACCGATTTTAATGAAACTTAAAGTTTACTTAGTTACTTTAAAGTTACTAAATTTTTTGACATACGTATCCTGCTTATGCCTATTAAGTTTCATTAAAATCGGTTCAGTCATTTCAGAAAATAACGACTTGAAAGTTTGTATGAAATGACATAGGTATGGTGTAAACGCTTTTAAGTATGTATATACCCTTTCCGTAACACCCTCTATATCCAAGCGTTACGAACTATAACAATTCCGGTAATTTAGGAAGAAGTTCTCCAAAACCTCTTATCATGAACTTTATGAAAGTTTTGCAATGAACTGCAAAGGTGGAACTAGTAAGTATTAATCAAGAGACATCAAGCGATACATTTCCAGTATAACATGCCCTCGCTTTGTATAGATTTCCCTTACAATGAGAGATCCGCATAAACTGGTTACTTGGGAACTAATAAGTAATATGTTAAGCTTCTTGTCTGCAAAACTATTACGGATCATACAAGAGACATAATAACCGCTCCTTCTACATATGTTCTACCTCAATACAATGTCACATTTTATTCCCAAATCAATTAACATTTTACCTCTACGGTGCCTTAAAAGAAAACTAAGTTACCTCCACCTACCCTTTAAGCAATTTAAAAAATAAATTTCTTTTGCGATAATTACTAGTCGTTGCGACTTGCGACATTCTTTGAGGGGGAGAAATAAAAAATGCGAATAAAAGAAATGTGCCAAAGGGATGCAGGCAATTGGGTACAAATTAAAGGGCACCGGACTGAGCACGGAATTAGGAAAACATTGGGACTAGTAAAGATGTGGAGTGGTTAGAGGTGCTTCAAGTTTTTTAAATTTTTTGCGTCTGTAGTTTCTCAGTAGCAGCCACGAAGTCTGGATTTGTGTCCGGTTGATGGAAATAGGCTTGCCCTCTATTACATGGGACTTAAACATAATTGGCGAAATGTGGGTTTACTAATAGGTACCTCTGCCTAACCGATTTTGTGTTATCTTTCCTCTGTAAGTAAAAAGTACACATCTTGTAGCTGTTTATTATCCCTGTATCATCATCATCATCATCATCATTTCAGCCGAAAGACGTCCACTGCTGGACATTGGCCTCCTCCAAGTTTCGCCAAATTGACACAACATGGGGGGTTTTGCCATAATCGCCACGCTTGGCAGACGGGTTGGCGATCGCAGTACGGTTGTCACAAAAGCACAGAGATCGCTGCTGCCCATTCTCTGGCAAGTAGGGACTTGAGGCGACTAAGGGTAGTCGCCTCTTACGACACCCACGGGAAGATAATATGGGATGGTGCTATTCTTTACGTCCGACACCATACAGAGCGTCCCTGTATAAACAAAATAAAATAAAACTTTCCGGGGATTAAAGGCCTGATGATTGTGTATGTTAATCTTGCGAACGGCCTTTCAGACTATGAGCAGATGATATGGTTTGGATGGCATGTTGGGCGCTACTCTCAGTAGAGTCTGCCCTATCTTTTTTAAGTCATTCTTAGGGAAGCAACCAGCCTAGTCTAGGGTAGGGTATGGGCAGGGGGAGGTAGCCTAGGGTATCTGAATATTATACCAGAGTTCTTTAAGGCTATTGTATAATACCTACTGAAGCCCACGCAAAAATAAAAGCTCGACTGTGCCCTGCGTAAACTACTCTTAAGCAATGACCATACTATTTATTTAATGTCCCCGATTATGATTATGATAATCAATATTATTATTAAAAAATATAAGGATAATATTCTTGACTAATAACTAATTAATTAAACTCGTTCTAACTTCATTAAAAAAAAAAAACAAAAAAAAAAGATATTAAATAAACATTTTCCAAACTCATAAAAATATTAAATCACAACTCATCTCCACCGCTCTAATAGTCCTATTTGCACAGACTGCAATGGGCCAGCAAATGGGGTGTAAGAATTAAAAGGTGCTCAACTGCTCAGAGCTCTACGGGTCGCACTGTCGCCCGTCTGTTCCCGCCTTTATTAACTCACTGCGCCGAAAACGAGTTTTTTTAATGCAAAATTAGGCAAATTTTTGCTAATCGTTGCGTTCAGTACTGCAACTTTTGGAAAATATGTTGCGTTAGTTACTGTACTGTCTTGTGTTTTAGAAATTTTGTTATTTGTAAGTTGTAACGTATCTTATAAATCATCATCATCATCATCAGTGTACAATGTTCCCACTGCTGGGACACAAGCCTCCTCTCTATGTGAGGGAGTGGGCTGTAATCCACTACGCGGGCCCAGTGCGGGTTGGTAGATGTCACAAGTCTTCTATTTTTTACTTCTAGGACATGCCGGTTTCCTCACGATGTTTTCCTTCACCGTTTTTGAGAGCAGCGGTGATGAAATAAATTACACAAAGTAATGCGCCTGCCTGGGTTCGAAACCAGGGCTTACTGCTCGTAAGTCGGGGCTGCCACCACTGGGCCACTGCTGCTCTCATCTTATAAATGCAATGGATTTATGCTAATAAATGTCCACCTACATATAATTATTATGTTAACGCTCATAATATTATAATCAGGTGATATTTAATATTGTCTCACTAAAGAAGATGCTGGCCATGGCTATAATAATGAGCTCACGATCTTAACTTGACTCATCTTTGCGTAGGTATCGTTAAAAACCACCGCCTTTTTAACGGACAATAAGGGAGGAGGTTATAATATAATATGTATTCCACCATCATCTTTGTTTTTCATGTATTTTAACCAATTTCTCCGTGATTTCTGGTCTCAGGCAGCTTGCTTTTGCTCCGAAGTCGGTGGCAAAAAAGTCAACTAACAAACAAAAGTCACCGACTTCCAAAAGTACCACATTTTAGTGTTTTTTGTTTTGGAAGTTAATTGATTTTATGCTAAAAAGGTTTTTTCCCTACTATGTTGGGGTCAGCTTCCAGGTAAACTGAGTGCAGCTGCATTTCTTTACAAACAACTTACAGTATTTTTCCAGACCCGGTAAAAATCTAGAAGACCATAACACACTTGTTATCAAAAACTTGGAAATTTTAAATATTTCTTAAAATACCTAGAATAACGCCTTCGAAAATCGATCAGATTCTGTGAACTATGTAACAACTAATCCAAACCTAACTAAAAACCTTGTTTCCATTTGTATAAAGTCTAAATTCCCACAGCATAAAGCAGCATGCAGAACATAGCACGATATTTATGGCCACCATTACTTGTTACAAGGCGACGTGACAAAAGTCACACTTTATTAAAGCCTATTTGTTTTATGGAATAAATAATTTTATTGTGTGCACTCGACTTAAAGTTTTATTTGTTCAATAAGGCTGGTTCCGTAGGCGGTTTTAAAAATAGAACAGTGAACTAAATATTTATAATCGTTAACAGGATCTTTGCTGGCCGGTTACATCGCGCAATTTGAGTACAGTTAGTACTAGTGTATGTTAGTCGCATCCAATTTTTTTTTTTTACAGTCATCGTATTTTTTTTTCTAAATAGGAGAAAGTTGCAGGACGCCTCGGATGGCTTTCTCGTTAACTGGCAATAAGAGGTGCAACATCGAGAAAAGTGGCTGGAATGGAGAGAGGGCTTTGCCCAGGAGAGGGGTAGATCAGGCTAATAAAAATACCTAGCTATTAAATAAAAATTAAGGCAGAAATCATTATTTTATTTAAATACTAAATAGGCTTGCCTTTGCCGCAACTCGCTTGATGTGAAGCGATGATGCGGCCCAGGGCGGCACGCTTGCCTAGAAGCAACTAATTCACTCGAACTATGAAGAGAACAAAATCTGAAAAAAGAGTTATAAATTATAATGATCGGGAAACAGACTAGCCGGCAGTAAATAAGCGCCATAATGGTTGAAAAGCAAGACAAGGATGACTGGAGAAGGCAGACCTTTATTGGTGGAATCATTGGTCTACCGTCTATGAACTTCTTGGACATCCGAAACGCTCGCTTGAAGTTGACTTGCTTAGATTAAAGGGCACCCTTAATATAAGCAAGTTATTAGCTTATTTACTCCAGGCTTTGGAGGATAATATTTCGTTTTGGGCTGTAAATATGTTCTGGGGGATGTGCATTTAGCGCCTAGTTTACAAAACAGAAGCTTGCAATGCGCTATGAAATCTCACTATCGTTACCCACCATGTTTCTAAAGAATATTTCATGCCTTTTCCGTCTTCCTGCGCTGAAACCCAAATTCCGTTAAAACATAATAATAACTAACTTAAACAATAAATATTCAATTAGAACCTATAATTTGTTATCACAAATTGGACACATCGTTCCGGACCCTGGAACTACTAGAGACCATTTAAATTACCATAAAACGGACATAAATAGCATAATGCTACTAACTATTCTATTTATAATGTTTATAGTCTATGGCGGTGATTAAAAGGGACACGTGTGAGGTTCCGTAGACATTTTTCAATAATGGACTTCATCTTAGCGTGTCGATGACGATTTTGGAAAATGAAGTAAATGTTTCCAAATCATATAAGTCTAAAATTGATGAACCATCAGAAACCTTGCCTTGTTTAAGTTTATGTAAAAAACTTATTTGTGACTAAAATAAAATAAATAAAAATAAAAAATAAAATAAACAGTTGGCCCAAAATTTGGAGACGAGTTTGGCATTTTCAGTAACCTCCATCAGCCAGCTCTTGTAATGTGCAAACAACAGGTAAGGCAGTTATTAAGTGACTTATTGTTTGGAACAACACCACCATCATCATCATCATTATCAGCCTATATAATGTTCCCACTGCTGGGACACAGGCCGCCTCTCTATGAGAGGGAGTGGGCTGTGATCCACCACGCGGGCCCAGTGCGGGTTGGTAGATGTCTTTGTGGATGTTGGGCCTTCGAAATTTTTGTTCTAGAACATGCCGGTTTCCTCACGCTGTTTTCCTTCACCGTTTTTGAGGGCAGCGGTGATGAAATAAATTACACAAAGTAATGCACCTGCCACGTAGCACGAATGCACCCAGAGAGGTGGGCAAAGATCGTCACTCACTGGACGCCTGACGGAGGAAATTGCCGTCGAGGTAGACCACGGCGAAGGTGGTGTGACGATCTGATCTTGTTTGCCGGGCGATCATGGCCAGATATCGCACAAAATAGAGAGGTTTGGAAGGAGAAAGGGGAGGCCTTTGCTCAGCAGTGGGTCACATGAGATTCTACAAAAAAATGCGCCGGCCTGGCTTCGAACCCACGGCTTACTGCTCGTAAGACGGGGCAGCCATCACTGGGTCACCGCTGCTCTCAACACCACATTAACACTGAATTGAACAAATGTTGGTAGAAATATCAGTTTGTTATCGAGTTCTTGATATGTGTTAGGCAAATGTCAAACTGGATGCGCAGAAGGCGCGAAGGCAGGAAACAGGGTGTTGTTCTTGGGAGACACTGTCTAGCAGTTCTGCAATGGACTACCATCGTAAGCTGAATGGATTGAGGAACACATTTCAAAAACCTTCGACAACCGTGACCGCATTGCGTGACTGTCGTAAAGAAAGACGGTTTGTATCCAGAGTATGAGACGAAAACTGCAAGGTGATTATCTTAGGCAGTACCTATTATTTGGTAGAAGTGAGGTTTTTGAGAGATGGCATTTATGATGAAGACGTCTCAAATCACAGGGTATTAATTTTTGTGTAGCTTGGAAGACTGGCCAGAAATGGACTGTGACGAGCGGATATTTTCATAAATTGATAAGAATTTTTAATCATGATTCTAAGGTTAAGTTGGTCGACGATATCGTCAAAATCGCGGGAAACACGGTTTAGGAGACGAACAGAACCAGGAAGTGTGGCAGAAGAAAGGGGCTATGCCCAGCAGTGAGTGATTCCGAGCTGATATGATGATGGTAAAGGTAGCTGGTGTGAGAAGGAGTTATGGCTTGTCAATCTATGTCCAAGGTGTACCTAAATTCGAAATTGGAATTAAAATAATAATTTTAAAAGATTAGGTCTTCTATTTATGACGAAGGGTAAGTACTACCGTTAATTGGTCTTTTCTCTTAAAAGTTTAGGTACTACAATTCTTTAAATTACGTAGGTACTTAGATTCGAATTAAAATATCATAAAGATTTACAGGCATATCAGATGCACATTAAAACACCTTTATTCATTTTAAAAGTGTGAAGAAAAATTACCATTGTCACCTCAACTTTCGTTCGAAATAACTCCGAAGGCAACACTTTTGGACTGCACCTTAATAAACTAAAGAACACGAATAAAACAATTGCAGTCATTAATTAACTGAATACACAAGTTATAAATTACTTTCGCCTTGTCCCAACCGATAGCGCTTCCATTCACAAATTATTCAAAATTATTCGAAAAACAAAACTGAGTCTTTGATTAATCGACGCCATTGCTTTCCGAGCTCCTTTCGATTTACAAACTTAATTTTACAGGCCAATAATTAAAAATCACGCAAAAATTAACCTTAAGTTAACAACGGAACAATTTAAAAAATGTATGACTAATGTTGTAATTTGAAAAACAAATTCGTAGTAAATGTAAGTGTGAAATCAATTCTAGATTTAAAAAAAGCTTAAATTCTTAATATTACTCATTGCGAATTAAGCCTTAAATCCTTAAAGGTAGGGTGTATTTTAACTGACGTTTTCAATTTTGAGGTTAAGTGTCAAAAGTTTGAGATATAAGCGCGCGCCGCCCGCCGGCAGAAAACGACTCGCATAGATTACGTTCGGATTCACGCTGTGACGGCCGCGTACTTGTTTATTTGTTTATCCTTGTCTCTGGAACGTTTTATTTGTTAATAATTATTTTGATGTCTCTTTTAGTCGGTGGTTGTTCGTCTTAATTTAAGTGGATTGATCTTTATTTAATTTTATCAGATTTTTTTTATTAGCCTTAAATCAATATTTTCATGTGAATAGTATAGTGATTTCAATTAATTAAAACTCAAACATTTCTACATAAATAAGTTCTTCCGAATAATTTAACAGTGGCAACAAAAAGCATGTAAACATTTCCACAACACGTTTGGATACGCGTCCAAAAAAGCTACCATTTTCTCCCACAAAACTCGCTAATTACTCCCCAATAACAACAAAAAATTAAACATTATCAGATTTCGCTTTATTTATATCGTGTGTTGTATCTTTAGGATAAACGGGGAACGCTGTATGTACACTTAATTAGTACAATCTTAACTTTATGCATTCCAGATTGCTATGGTAATAGGTCCTTAGTAGCCGGCCGCCATAAGTGGCGTCCTTTCGATTTGTTTGTCGATTAGATAAATTAATATTTACTTTGCGTGTATGAATATTGAGAATGTTTTGAAGTGAGCGCGAGCGTCATTTGTTATGTTTTTTTTTTCTGACGCTTTGTATTTACAACCTGCCACTGTTTTTTAATACCTTACTTGATTTTAAAGAGTGTCGATGGAGTTTCTTTTCCGTTCTTCTCCACAGAGATCTACGTGTTTCGGCGGCGGCTCAGCACCATGAGTTGAAACTCCAACGATCTAACAATATTTTTATTAATTTTGGTATTGAATGTTGAGAAATGTTTAAAAAATAACTGGTAAGAAGAAATTCAGTTGAGAAGTTGAAATCCTACTATAATATAGTATTATAAATGGATGGATATTTGTTACTCTTTCACGCGAAAACTACTGAACGGATTATGATGAAATTTGGCATACGGGTAGTTTATAACCTGGATTAACACATAGGATACTTTTAATCCCGGTAGTACGATCCCGTGGGATAATTATCGAACCCCTCGCGAACGAATCCGCAAACATAGGCAAGTTCCTTTATGAAAAGAAGTTTACTTCAAACTATCGTAATATTATTATAAATTAGAATTAATTACATCTTAGTCATTAACTCCCACAGCTCTTTATCGGTATTTAACAGCCCATATTAACATTATAAGAGACTAACACGGCTTTTATTACTACTTAAACTTACCGACCGCAGTTATTTCAATATTACAGCCTTGCAAGTGTAAAATAAATACTATAATTGCTATTACGAAGCTGTTTTAGTGTGTATAATTAGTTTTATGTAAAGATTCGCCTTATAAGATCGTTTAGAGGTTAAGCTGGATACTTGGGAATGGGTGTGGTATTTACAACGTATGGATTAAACTGGTTCTGTATGGTGTCGGACGCAAAGAATAGCACCATCCTATATCTTCCCGTGGGTGTCGTAAGAGGCGACTAAGGGACTTGCCAGAGAATGGGCAGCAGCGTTCTCTGTGTTGTAACAACCGTAGGTACTGCGATCGCCAACCCGCCTGCCAAGCGCGGTGATTATGGCAAAACCCCCCAAAATGTCAATGTGATCAAAATTACACTTGGGGGAGGCCTATGTCCAGCAGTGGATGTCTTTTGGGCTGAAATGATGATGATGATGGATTAAACTTACCGATCGTAAAAGGAACACCACACTACGCTCCAGAACTCAAATTGCTGACGTAGCTCATAAAGTTGCCAAACTAAAATGGGACTGGGCAGGCCTTGTCTGCCGGATGCCGGCAAAGCTGTGGGCCCACATTTCACAAAATTGGAGCCCTGAGACAGCTAGACGGGGTCGAGACAGACCGAGAACAAGATGGCGGGACGCCTTGGATAGCTCTCTCGTCAATTGGCGAGAAGAGGCCAAAACAGAGAAAAGTAGAAGGAATGGGAGGAGGCCTTTGCCCAGATTGGGGAAAATTAGACTACAAAAAGAAAATGTATAAAGGTGAAAATCATTTAGAAGGTGCTTTCATAGAGACAAAAAAAAAACATATTTATCGTAATCAAAATAACAACCTTGCACAGTTCATCATTACAGCCGAAAGACGTCCACTGCTGGACATAGGCCTCACCCAAGCTTCGCCACTTTGACATAACATAGGGGTTTTGCCATAATCGCCACGCTTGGCAGGCGGGTTGGCGATCGCAGTACGGTTGTTACAAAAGCACAGAGAAAGCTGCTGCCCATTCTCTGGCAAGACCCTTAGTCGCCTCTTACGACACCCACGGGAAGATATGGGTTGGTGCTATTCTTTACGTCCAACACCATACAGAGACAATGCACAGTTCGGTAAGTTACAAATAATCAATAGTGGTAGTTATAATTTTTGTTTGTTATGTATCGGTACTTAATATATTTAGTTAGCTCTGATAGTCCGTTCAATTTGGACATCCGAGGGTCGATGAGGATTTTTTAGATTTCATGGATGGTGTTTTGAACAAACCTACCAATTTTAAGCTGGGTGCGATTTATTTTACCTTCACTCCTATTTTTCGGTCTAATTTCACCGGACTATGAACTGATACACTCTGTTCTTGGGTTAAATCTGATGAGGTGAGATGGTGCAACACAACATCTCACCACATTGCACATTGGATTATTTGCAATTCCAATGTTCCTGTAAATGGCACAGCACTAATTCCATTTCCACACAACTGTCAATTTTAATTTTTTGTAACAAAACCTTTTGGCCGTTTTGCTCAACGGTAATTATTTTGTCAATACTATGTTATTTTTACATGTAGGTTTGTCGTCAGTGAAATTGAGCAAAGTCTTACCCTACGTCTCATTTCATACTACTGTCAATGAATGATACTTGTGATGATTCGGCTTGTCGATGTGTTGCTGTAAACACGTGGTTGAGTGAATTATTGTGAATTTACTGAGTCTATTGTACTGAGTACTTGCATTTTTGTGTTGTTTGTGTCTTTCTGCCTGCTGTGTGTCATAGTGTAAGTGTTTATTTATCGTTTTCCCATTTCCCTCACTCAAGGTGAGGGAAATGGGAGATGATGAACCCCCTGATGGGGGCGATTCTAACTCTTTGAATGATTCCTTACGGACTCGAAGCCAGGTTTCTGAGTCGGGGGGCTCTGATAGGAAAAATAATAAACGACATGGTGATGAATTGATAGGTCCGAATGCTAAAAAAATTAACCCACCATCGGATTCCAATCAATCCGTATACTCAAGGCCTGGTTTCGAGTCTGACTCTAAAGTATTGTATAGTCCAAGTGACAAAGGTCCTTTTATTGTGCATGTTACCCGATCGGAACCAGATCTATCGGCTGGGCAATCAATAAGGATTTTAAAGTTTGCACAACTCATCCATCAAAACAAAATCCCGCATGTAGTAGATGGTAGTATAAAAGCACTAGGGAGAAACAGGGCCTGTTTAGAGTTCACTTCAGCGGCTGCTGCCAATGCCTTTAAAACTCATGTTTTCTTAGAAACCTACAAATTTGCTGCAGACATTCCCAAATTTCATGTGTCTAGAATGGGAGTTGTCCGTGATATTCCAACTGACTGGACCTTGGAGGAACTGGTAGAAGGGATTAGAACCCCTCCCACCTGTGGAGAAGTAATCAGAGCCCGTCGCTTGAATGTCAAATCCAAAAGAGAGGAAACGGTTACCTGGATCCCTTCCACTACAGTAGTGTTAACCTTTACTGGCCAAATACTTCCTGAGAGAGTTTTCTGCTACGAGACATCACTCCCTGTTAGTACTTACCAATTGCCAACTATACAATGTAGGAACTGCTGCCGCTTTGGACACATCCGCACTCAATGCCGTTCAAAGCCCCGGTGTTTTAGATGTGGCCAAGAACACTCTGGCGACAGTTGTTCAATCACTGACGACCTTTCAACCTGTATCCTGTGCCGAGGTACTCACAAAGCAACTGATACTAAATGTCCAGAGCATTCACGGCAAAAATCAATTAAAATTGTTATGTCTCAGGATAATATTAGCTATTCTGAGGCTGCACTCAGATTTCCCTACCCTAAGCGTTTATATGCTGACATCACTGCCTCTGCTTCCTCTCCTCTCCCCCCTTCACAGCAAATTCTACTGTCTCAACAGTCCTCATATTCCTTGCAATCCCCCCCACACTCCCCTGCTCAACCCCAGTCTCAGTCCTACACAAAGACTATCTACCGTACTCCCCGTCCAAGAACCCCACTAGGTAAATCCTATGATGTTCATGCTCATAGAGATATTACTAACTCTCCTGCTTATTCCCAACCAAATGGCTGTGCCCTCGTCGCTCCCCCCGAAGAAAGTACCCCTTTACTTACTCCGAATGACAACCTGATAGAGCTCCTTACCTGCTCCCTTATTAACATCATCTCCAAGTTTAGTGATAGTCTACCGAACAACGTCGTTACCCTACTTCAACAACTTCTCCAAACCCTAATTAATAAAAATGCCCCCCTCAACCCTTCTACAATGGAACTGTAGAAGTATTCGTAGAAAAAAGCATGAGCTTATTGATTTAACAAATCGCTACAAACCTGTCCTCCTTGCTGTCTCGGAGACTTGGCTGGTGCCGGGTTCCGTTTTTAGGTTACCGGGATTTTCCTGCCTTCGGGACGACAGGGCGGATGGTTGGGCGGGATGTGCCTTGCTGGTCTCGAGATCCATTCCATTCTCCCAAATTAATATTCCTGCTCATAGTGATGAAATTCATGTCGTAGCAGTGAAAGCATATAATATATCATTTGTTTCATGCTATATCCCCCATCCAAATAGTAGAGCCATATTAGAGCTGAATAATATTCTTTCTTCCATACAGGGCGCTCTCATAGTCGTAGGAGACTTTAATTGTCATCACACTATGTGGGGGTCACATTACATAGACACATCTGCCCCTTTTCTAGTTGATTTAATGGAAGACATCAACTTATGCCTACTAAATGATGGATCTCCGACTCGCAGGGTACCTCCCGGTCAAAATAACAGTGTCCCAGACCTTTCATTCGCCTCTCCTTCCCTAGTGAATTCTCTCTCCTGGTCCGTGTTAACTAATTCATATGGTAGCGACCACTTTCCAATTCTAATCAATTTTCTTCAATCAGTCACTCCCCCTCCCATGCTTCATCCCTTGCAGCGATATAGATTGACAGATGCAGACTGGGACAAATATTCTCTAGCCTTAGATTTCAAATTGTCTGGTCTTCCCCCTGTAGATTCTTTAAATTTTTTAGTGGCTTATGAAAACTTCGTTTCTTGTATCCTTTTTGCTGCTGACCAGTCTATTCCGCTCAAGAACTCTTCCCGTGGTCGCATCCCTTCTCCCCCTTGGTGGGATTCAGAATGTACCAAGATGGTGCGTCTACGTAACGAATCGGAAGACTCATATGCAGCAGACTTAACCATGGCAAATTATATTTATTTTAAGAAAACTGGGGCCAAAGCCAAGAGAATCTTAGCCAAGAAGAAAGCCGTAGGTTGGCAAAAGTTCTGTGAATCCTTATCCCCTCGTACCCCTTTGACAGTCGTATGGCGCAAAATTAATAGCTTCCGAAGAATATTCAGTGATCACAACACTTCCTCAAATGACCCCTCTATTTGGGTTGATGATTTTGTTAATAGATTGGCCCCACCTTCTGTACCTCATGTTGATTGCTTTCCTCCTATTCTGATTTCCCCCTCTGCACCTGACAGAATGAACGATCAATTCTCGCTTGCTGAACTTACATGTGCCTTGGATCACCTCAAGGACTCCTCTCCAGGCATAGACGGCATCACCTATTCTTTTATTTGTAAGGCTAGTCAATCCTCAAAATTATATCTTTTAAGTATTATTAACGAAATTTTCTTATCTTCAAATATACCTGAGTCCTGGAAAACCCAAGTTATAATCCCCATATTAAAGCCTGGGAAAGATCCAAACCTCTCAACATCATACAGACCTATTGCCTTGTCGTCGGTTTTGGCAAAGATCGCAGAGCATCTCATAAAAAATAGACTGGAATGGATCGTCGAAAGTCGTGGTTTACTCTCCAATACTCAATTTGGATTTAGACGTAGTATGAGTACGATTGACAGTTTAAGCATTCTTACCTCTCAAATAAGGCTGGCATTCTCTCGCAACGAACACGTTATTGGGGTCTTCCTTGACATATCGTCGGCATATGATAACGTCCAGCTTCCGCTACTCAGGCAGAAAATGATTGAGCTGAGTATTCCCGTGAGACTGGTAAATTTTATATTTAATCTTTTTATGTGCCGTACCATTCGTGTACGTTCTCAAGGCGATCTTCTGTCTCCCCGTGTTGTCTGGAGAGGTCTCCCACAAGGTTCTGTTTTAAGCCCAATATTATACAATTTATACACCGCTACACTTGACTTGACCGTAGCCTCCTTCTGTAATATCCTGCAATATGCTGATGATATTGCCTTATATATAAGATGTTCTTCTTTGTCAACTGGTGCCCTTAAATTAAACTCTGCTCTTAGTTATCTGAATGATTGGCTTTCGGATCATGGACTGGATCTGTCTATCCCTAAATGTCAAGCCGTAGTATTCTCCCGTAAAAGAAACATTCCTCCAGTTAACATTTCTGTTTCTGGAGACACGATTCTTATTGAAGATAAGGTTAAATTCTTGGGCGTATTTTTAGACTCCAAAATGACAGGTTTATTTCACCTTCAATACATTTACAATAAGAGTGAGAAAGCCGTCAATGTACTGAGATCTTTGTCAGGAGTTCGTTGGGGCTCTCATCCAACCTCTCAAAGGCTGCTATATAACGCCATCGTTCGTAGTCACTTTGACTATGGATGTTTTGTACTAGAACCCTGCAGTAAATTGGCTCTGAGTAAACTGGATAAGATACAATCTAAATGTTTACGCATTATTACTGGTGCAATGAAATCATCTCCAATTAATGCATTACAGGTTGAATGTGTAGAGCCCCCACTTCATCTTCGTAGACAATTCCTAGCAGATAGATATTTTTCTGTAGCATCCCAATTTCCTTCACACCCTCTTCTTAGTATTCTTCGTCCCCTCTCTCGTTCTATCGAATCTTCAACTTATTGGAGGAATAAATCTCCTCCGCTAATAGTGAACAGTTACAATAATAGCAAGTCTCTTTCATCTACAGTCATGCCCCTCGATAATCATCCCCTTTTTCTAGTCTCCTATGACTCACTGACATACCAACCCAAAGTGATTCTAGAGTTCGGTATATACAAACGGAGCCCCGACCCCAACAGCCTATTCAATAGAATTATAAAGAAAAAATGGGCCAATTGGATTTTAATATTTACAGACGCGTCCAAAATAGATGACTCTCATGTAGGTTCAGCCGTGTTCATACCTAAGTTTAATGTCGTATTAAGTTTTAAGAGCCCGCCTGAGTGTACTATTTTCACAGGAGAATCCCTAGCTATATTAGAGGCAGTAAAATACATTGATGCCAACCAACAACATTTTGAAAAATCTTTGATTCTTACAGACTCCCTTAGTACTCTCCAAGATTTATTGAAAACCCCATTTCGCAGTAAATACAACTCTGTAATTATTCTTGAAATTAAAGAAACCCTCTATAGGCTCAATCAGTCTGGCCTAGATATTGTCTTGGCATGGATTCCGGGACATACTGGTATACTGGGTAATGAGGCAGCTGATTTCCATGCTAAGCGGTCCATTCAAATGGGTTGTACGTCTTTGGCCAACATACCGGCTCGGGACATTCGTTGTTTGGCCAAACCTCGTCTTATGAAATCTTGGGATGAACTGTGGCAAAGATCTAGGTTAATTAAGGGAAAATATTATGGCAATATTCAACCCAACATTCCATCTAAACCCTGGTTTGCGAAAAATAAGAAACTGGATAAATTAACCACGTCAATTATTGTACGCCTCAGACTAGGACACGTTTGCTCCCCAGTGTTTTTAGCTAAATTACGTATTCGGAACCACTCACTTTGCGAATGTGGTGTAGAAGAGGGCACTCTGGAACATATATTTTTCTTTTGTCCTAATCTTTTAGTCCCCCTATATGATTTACTTCCCCCTAATTTTCCCAGACCTATTAATATCCCATACTTACTAACACTCGTCGATTCCCCACTAATTAAAACGCTCCAAAAATTTATTTTATTAAATAACATTAAACTATAATATTTGAATCAGGTATATGTGATCGTCTTTTAATAAAAATTAATCTGTGTTGTCTGTGATCACTAACAATTATATTTACTATATTATTAACAAATATATTTATTGTGTTGTCTTTCTAGGTTAGGTACTCACTCACATAGACCCAGTTCAAAAACTGTACCGAAGGCTGTATAACCGGTCAACCTCAACGGATACACTTTGTTTACCTCAACCTTGACATTGGCAGAATCATCGGTAAAACGATGGAGCCATTACCATAAAATTGGAATTGGAATTGATACTTGTGATTAATTTGCATGTAAGTTGCTTAACAATTATTTTCCCAGACTTTAAAATCCCAGAAGATGTTTAATTATAGAAAACATACGCGTGAATATGCACACTTCACAAACAAATTGTTTCATAGTGCAGTACTGTATCGATAATTTCGAACGTAATCTGTCATCGAATGAATCGAAACATAATCGAACGATTTCGCCACACGCAGCCAATCAGACGCACCGATGAGATCCCATGTAAGGTCGCGGTGTGAGATGTGAGAGGTAGCGATTTAGACTTTGTCTTTGACGTAACAAAGCAGAGTTTGGTTGTGCTGTGATTCTTTAAAGAACGTATAATACTACTCAATAGTTATATTTTTCTGGCAGTCGTACTACTATTATAAATGCAAAAGTTTGTAAGGACGTACGGATGTGTGGATATTTGTTATTCTTTCACAAAAAACAACTGAATGTATCTTGATGAAATTTGGCACAGGGATAGATAATAGTCTGGAATAGACCATACAATAGTTTTTATCCCGGTATTAAGATACCGTGGGACATAAACGAACAAAACGCGGGAGAAGCCGTGGACATAAGCTAGTAAGGAATTAACAAGTGAAAGGAGTGCTAATAATAAGTTTTATCACAATAAGTAGCTGTTTTTCTCCGTTAGCTTCAAACATTAAATATTTAAGACTGCATGAACACTAATTTATTTTTAGTGTGTAAACTTGTAAAACAATTGTTCTGATGCAATCTCTGATCGCAGTATTCAAATTCAATTGCTCATAAACAATTTCGCATGCCAATTCGCTTCCATCTTTCTCTTGCACCAGCCTCCTCTCAATATGTAGCCAGAAACACGCCGCCCTGTAATTCCAATACTTACGAACATTACCCAGGGATAGCACTATTATAATGTATTAAGGAATATTATTTTATGGCCAGCCCGACGCGTTATAGCCGTTTTGTGTGCAGCTAAAAATACCGACAGCGAGTAACCACCTTTATGGGTATCGATATCGGTAATAGTGTGCAGAAATTATGCACGTCACTAATTTTATTTGTTGAATTTTGTGGGGATAATGAGTTATTTTGAAGAAGAATTTTTATGACTACTAGTAGTGCTATAAAGTTTGAACCACCGTTAACTGAGTCAGATCAAATAAAAAAAAAACGAGTGTTATCTGATGTGATTGCATAACCAACCTTTAACGTTCCCACTGATGGGATACAGGCCTCCCTCTCATTCTCTGTGAGCGTAATCCAGAGTTGGTTGGTGGATGTCACAATTCTTAGAATTTTTGGTTCTTGCTCCGAATGTTTTCTTTTACCATTTTGAGTTGTGCTGAAAGTAATGTTAAGAGCAGCCGTGGCCCAGTGGTGGCAGCCCCGACTTACGGGCAGTAAGCCGTGGGCTCGAACCCAGGCAGGCGCTTTGTGGAATTTATTGCATCACCGCTGCCCTCAAAAACGGTGAAAGAAAACATCGTGAGGAAACCGGCATGTTCTTGAGACCAACCCGCACTGAGCCCGCGTGGTGGATTACAGCCCACTCCCTCTCATAGAGAGGAGGCCTGTATCCCAGCAGTGGGAACATTGTAAGCTGATGATGATGATGATGAAAGTAAAGTACCTAAAACATAAAATTCGTAAGTCGGTATCGGTACCATTGAACTGTAGTGCTGAATTTGCATGGACCATCGTAATGGCGACAGTTACACATCTGTTTGTCAAAGATATAAGAACGGACAAGCAAAAAAGGTCGATACAGAGTGTGATTCATAGTATGTCGTACTAATTTCAGTTCTATCTACCTGCCATTTGTAACCGACTTCAAAAGGAGGAGGTTTTCAATTCGATTGGACTTTTTTAAAATGTATTTACACCGATTACGCTGAGGTTTATAATCCGATTTACGTGATTCTTCTTTATTTTGATGCGGAATAGTTGTCATTTGGTCCCATAAAAATTTTACATACTTTGGCCCAATAGTTTTCATTTTATGAACATTTTTTTTTTTGTTTATTTATTCTAATGGTATGCAGGATGTGCTGATATCTAGTTCCAATGTAAAATTGATACTTGACTAAGATTTATGTAAGATAACACAAATAAAAAGGTAAAATAAAAACTTTTTACGAAAAAAATTACCGACTTTTCTAGAATTTTGGTGTTTTTTTTTTGGAAGTCGGTTATATTTTTTGTTAAAAAGTTTTTATTACCAAACTTTATTTTTTTCAATTGCGCGCGATTAAAAAAAGCAATGTCATTTGTCCAGTCCAAGTGCGATTGCTACAGCAATGACATTGCGACTGAGTCAGAAATAACGGTATTAGATCTTTAAGCATTAGTTCACATGTGAACATAATATGAGCAGTTTTCTCAGTATTTTGGCAGCAAGGGTCATAGTTAAGTTGACATTCAGACCGTTGGTCTCTGACTTTACTAATGTTTATTGCTTATAGTTATTGCAATTTTCGGCTTTATTGCATAGATACGGTCTTTCAGTGTCAGTCAGTTATCTCAGGCCGTGAGAGTAGTCACACATCATGTTTATCAATTAGACCAATTGATTAAACATGATGTCGAACTGGTGGCCTATCATGGCGTCTTAAAACATTATTGTTTTACTCCTTTTCCAGTGTGGGAAAGAGATGGCGCTAGACATCATGTATAGCTCCGTCTCTTTCCCACACTGGAATAAGAGTAAAACATTACTGTTTTTAGAGGTCATGGTAGGCCAGCTGAACTGTCTACTTTTTTTACTTTTCCCAATACTAGGATTTTCTCCTGTATCGTGGGTGCGTTTACAAACATTTAAACACAAATACACAAATAGCCAGACCCGGAACAACTGCCTTAGATCATACAAATGTTTCTTCCGTGCGGGGATTGAATCCGCGACACGCAGCGCAGCAGTCGATCGCTCAGCCACTACGCAAAACGTGCCGTCAAAAAAAAGAAACATTTCTTTGCTCAATATCAGCCTTTCCTAAGGTCATCATTCATCATCATTTCAGCCCAAAAGATGTCCACTGCTGGACATAGGCCTCCCCCAAGTGTCGCCACATTGATATTTTGGGGGGTTTTGCCATAATCGCCACGCTTGACAGGCGGGTTGGCGATCGCAGTACGGTTACAGAGAACGCTGCTGCCCATTCTCTGGTAAGTCCCTTAGTCGCCTCTTACGACACCCATGGGAAGATATGGAATGGTGCTATTCTTTACGTCCGACACCATACAGAACTTTTACGTCGGACACCATACAGAACTTTCCTTTTCCTAAGTTACAGGTATAGTTTTTCCAGGACTAATGTTGCCCCAAAAACGTTTTGTCTTCTTCTTCTTTGTTTTCTCTTCTTGCACCTGCCTAACAGCTTATCCTTAGAGGTTTTTACTACATGTTAGATACCTGGCGAAATGTGGGTGTATTTAGGTACACCCCTGCCAACCCTTTGGGGATCTCAGGCGTGATGTTATGTTATGTTCTGATGTTGTGTTTCATCATCTGCCTAGCCTTTTCCTAAATTTTGTTGGGGTCGGCTTCCAGTCTAACCGGATGCAGCTGAGTATCAGTATTTTACATAAAGCGACTGCCTATCTGACCTCCACAACCCAGTAACTGGGTAATACGATATCCCTTAAGACTGGATGTCAGACTTTCGGCTTCTGACTACTTGTAACGACTGTCAAAGATCTACAAATGACAGCCGGGACCAACGGCTTAACGTGCTTTCCGAGGCATGGAGGGAACTCGGTATGTAATTATGTTCACCCATCCACGGACCGACCTCGGGAAGCACGGCTTAACCTTGAAGATCGACCCGTGCGGCTGTTATTATTTAGCCACGAAGTTCCTCCGATGATTCAGATGTTGTGTTTATCTGTTCATAATTACAGTATACCTTTTCATGAACTTCTGCAACGCAAATAGTTTTTAAATAATTTCTTGTGCTCGTTCTAACAGTACAGTCGTGTTCACAAGCGTTGTAATGTAATAGTATAATCGCGCGCAAACAACTTTATAAGCTCAGCGTTGCCAGTGTCTTAATTTATGTTACGTAACTTTCTGCTCAGGTGGCCTACCATGACGTCTTAAAACAGTATTGTTTCAAACTTATTCCAAAGTGGGAAAGAGATGGCGCTAGACGTCCTCTATGGCTACTTCTCTTTCCCACACTGAAGTGACATCAAAACAATACTGCTTTAAGACGTCATGGTAGCGCAGCAGGTTAGCTTTTATTTCAATTTTGTTCATAAGTGTACTTGTATAATTATGCACAAGGACAATATTTTCTTGTTGATACATCAAGCCACACAGTTCCAGTATAACTTGGCCTCGCTTTGTTTAGAATTCCCGTACAATGAGAAATCCGTATAAACTGGTTTTTTGTGGTTTGAATTGTTTTTCGTTATTTTTTTTTCATTTATACTGCAAATGAAGTTATAAGTCAGTTTATGATTTACCTATTTCAAGAAACTAAAGAACCGTGGCGAGTTTTTGTTTACGGAAATAACATGGCAAGATACAAGTTTCAACAGTCTACTATAAAATTAATGATTAATATCCAAACAAAAATGTATTGAAATAAAGAGAGACTACATATATTGAACAAAAATGTTGATTTTTTACCAAACTTCAGTTATTTTTACTGTGGGTAACCAAACATCAGTAATTTTGTGATATGATAGTTTTGTATCTCTGAATAATCTCATGTGTTTCGGCAAAAAAGTTTTAGACATTAATAATAGAAAAAAAACTCAGCAATTCACTAATTAATATTATGAATTACATGAATGATACATTCTTGTACTATTTTTCATCATTCCTGTAAAAAAAAGTATGGTAGAAGACAGGCAATTACAGGAATAGGTTCCTTAATTCAATATAGCGTTAAAATATAAATTTTTAAACTGACATGGTCACTAACACTATCAATAACACTTGTAACGGGATATTTACCATGATTATTATGATGATAGCGTTAAAATGTTTGAAATTTCTTTACGCAAAGTTTAGTTTATTCGCAAACAACTTCACGGTGGGTGAAGCCCGTGAAGGCATGACTTCTTCATACGACTGATGCATGACTCATATGCCATACAATCCCAAGTTTCATAAGCTCTATTAAATAATTTCACTATCGGTACAATCACACACAGCTATACAACTTTTTCACACGATAGTTTCTATCTTTAATAAGTACAATCGTGTTCACAAGTGCTACGTACAGTCGCGCACAATGGCGCGCGCGCACGACTCGAGGTGTGAAAGGTTATGTTGAATGCGCGCGCGCAACGGATTATGAGAATTATATCGTCGACTGTGATTTTACGCCGCAAACGCGTAAAGTTTGTCGGTTGGATATTGTGTGGATGTTCCTTGTGTTTTCTTATGCTTATGATAATTTTGTGGTAGAAAATCTCTCTCAAATTAATGTCATATAATAGCTCATTGGTAACTCTCGAAGGTATCGTGAATCAATCTTCTATAATAAAGTCATAGTTGCTAAAGGTCAAAATATCTTTGTTGAAAAAAAGATAAATATTACTTGAAAATTATACACCCCCATCAATAATGACAACCGGCCGGTCTTATATTATGAAGTTATGGTTACTGACAATGAAACCAGAAAAATATCTTTGTAAAAAAAAAATTGAAAACTCACATCATTAATAATGGCGCTGAAATTACTCACCAAATCACTTCGAAGAAAAAACACAAAAAAGTGTAAGAATATTTTTGACTAAAAATCGCGAATCTCCGAAGTTCCAAACCAAGACAAGGCCCATCTCCCAAGTTCAATTAAAAAAACGTCGCCAAAAACGGAATCTGCAACAAAAACCCTAGAACACCACATCCCCACATTTCTTGTACACACCGAGCCATATAATCATACGAGTACAGTTATTGTTTTTTCCCTCTGCTAATAAGCGGCCGGCCAGTCATTGATACAAAATTATTGATTGTGCAGGCTTGCGATAATCCAGCGGAGAATAAAATTATTTTAGCTTTAGTAGACATATTGATAAGAACGAACATACAGTATTTCAACTACGAACAGGATTGGAATCGGCTCATATACGTTCGAAGCGTTTATGTGAATTCTTTTTATGCTTCAAGTAATAGGTTAGAGAAAAAAAAAATACATCTTTCTGCCATAAAAATGACAGACAAGAAAAAACAAACAATGCAAAAAAAAATAAGTAGGGTGAAATATGGGCCACATTCTAGCAAAACAGCCATCGCTTAGCATAATGCTGTATTGGAGACAACTCTATGCGAGATGGGGACAGCACTGTGTGGCTGGTTAATTTGCGAGTAATTCAAGGCATTTGCATTGAGACAGCTGCTTACGTATTATGTGTGTGGTGCAACATAACAACAACTTTAGTTGACAACTCTAACACCCGCATTTAATTTCAAAAATAGAACGTTTTTTTTTTCTCGGGGATGACATCTCGCAAGTCAATCAAGGAGGTTGTCGTGCCTATCCTGTGGGACTCGCCTTGAGAGTAAACCCTCCAGCCACGCCAGCCTAGTTATCTTACTGATTGTCTTTATACTTTGCGCTACACTGTTAAACAGGGCGGATGTGAGAACGGGTGATGATTAGATTAGTTTTGAAGTATCATCTGCTCAGAGGTTGGAGATAATAGTTTTATAGGTGTGTATTAGTAGCGAAAACTGGTTGAGTCTATGGTTATTTCTACGCCTATGGGTTTTTTATGCACCAACACCTTGACCGTTATTAAAATTATTTTACACATGTTGTTTAGTTATCATTTATCTAAATCTGAACTAGTCTAAACTAATATTATAAAGAGGAAAGATTTGATTGTTTGTTTGCATTGAATAGGCTCCGAAACTACTGGTCCGATTTGAAAAATTCTTGCAGTGTTAGATAGCTCATTTATCGAGGAAGGCTATAGGCTATATATCATCACGCTAAGACTAATAGGAGTGGATCATCAATGAAAAATGTTGCGAAAACGGGGAAAATGTGACGCAAACGGAGTTCCGCCGGACAGCTAGTTGTTACAATAATAGAGGAAGCGCATAAGCTATTAGCCACTAACTGCCGTATGATGTCTGATAATTCTAAAGGTAGGGCTACTTAAAAGAAGTTTGCGTAAAAATCTCGAGTCACTATGTTTGTACACACGACACGCTAATGATATAAATTTTGTTAACGTTTTGGTTAACAATGGTAGTGTAGGTTGAGTATGGTTGGTTGCAGCTTAAAAGATGGAATATTTTTGTACCCGATAGGAAAAGCACCTGCCGCTAGTTTTCTATGCATGCATCATCATCATCATCAGACTACAACAGACCACTGCTGGACATAGGCCTCTCCAATCGCACGCCGTCAAGCATACATGCATTTTAGTACATAATCAAAATATATTACAAATGCAGATTTTTTTGATGTCCAATCGTTCTAAACCCCTAATTTAATATCTTCTTATGTTATTTTAAGACAGGATCAATATCGATCCCACAACAGATGTATCACACAACAAAACCGTCTTAGCAATAGCAATCGCTCAGGAACCAGTCGCTACCGTTACTACAGTTGTCACCGCACTACAGAAAGTACTGTTGTCCATAATACAATTGACTACACAACATGAGCTTGTGGTTTCACTTACCCGCCGAAGAAATTACGTAAATGTACGTGGATACAAGTTTGGTATGGGTATTGACCACAGAGTAACGAATTTTCAGTGTAGTAGAATTTGGTTGGGTTTTGTTGTACTGTATTTAAGTGGGGTTGTGCTGCCGCTGCGGAGATTGGCTGTTATTTCGATTTAATAATATGGACTATCGGTGACCTGTACGTAAAATTTAAGTCAATTTAAGTATAAAAAGTATATTCTAGCAAAGTCTATCAAAAGTCTACCCAAATCGGTCCGTAGTATCATCTTAACGATCATGTCTCCTCATGCTTTTAGCATACCGCAATTCCTGAAAGTTTCTCTACATATTCGGTCCACTTCGTGGAAAGCCTTCCAACGCTGCTACGGAAATATATTAGGAAAAATGCAGGGAAATTATTAAATTCAAACTTCTACGATCAAATCTAATTTTTACTTATATGACAAAGAAGAGAAAGAAAAGAAAAAGTTTCATTTGACTCACACAGTACAAAACAATAAAAAGATTTAAATAGATTATTATATATTTTAAATTAAATAAAAAGAAAACAACCAACACATGGTACGTGATGTGAGACGAGTCTGATGAGATGACGAGTAATAGAGAAGTATGGAAGAAGAAGACATGCTGCGCCGACCCCAAATAAATTGGGATAAGGGCAAGAGACTGATTACACATGACACACATATTTTGATATAATGCGATAGGCTATTACTATTCTGGTTCTATAGTGGTATTTTTATTCTCTTCTTTAAAAATGTAGCACCTGCTTTAGTAATTTTGTCTATTCTGAACACCGCTCTTTCTCAAAAACATAGCATTTCCCTGACCACTGCAACTTTGTACAAAGCCTTCGCAATTCTCAGCTAAATCAAGAATAGTTCCACTAAGTAGGTGTCAGGTATCTTTTAGAATATTTATCTTTATCTTATCTACGCGCGCGCAGTAATTGGCGACTAATTGCGTTTCGTTGTAATCACAGAGTGTAACACTTAGCTGCGCAGGAGTGTTGGTCGACGCAAATGTATGTTTGTTTTGGATTACATGTGTCAGTTTACTTGTGACTAAAGTTTTGATGTTTTTGAGTGGAGTTATAATTCAGGGTCGAGTTGGTTGCGATTCAGAAATTTTCAGTTCCAAAGTCTGTTCGAAAGTTATGTAGTAGTTAAGTAGCCCATTTATGGCAATAAATTGGAAAATTAGATCGCAAATCTGGCAAAAAAATATCGATGAAAAAATTTACAGAAAAAATATAGAGCCGAACATAGAACCTCCTCCTTTTTTGAAGTCGGTTAAATATCTTGGACATTGTTTAAAAATGAGTCAGACTGACGTCAGCTATGTGTCAGTTAACTTGTGATTAAAGTTTTTGGGTGAAACGAAGGAAGAAGTTTTTATGGTTTGAGTTGAGTTATGATTAAATGTCGAGTTGTTTGTGGCAATGCTAATGCAAACTCGGCAATTTTCAGTTCCAAAGTCCGTTCGAAAGTTATGTCATTAGGTAAGTAAACCATTTATGGCATTGAATGGGAAGATTAGATCGCAAATATCGCAAAACATTTTGATGAACATTAATAAAAGAATAAAATAAAAATTACAGTTGAACATAGAACCTCCTCCTTTTTTGAAGTCAGTTAGACAACTAGGACATTGCTTAAGAATGTGTCAGACTGACGTCACTTGTTGAAATAAAAACGAATTAAGTCATTTTTAATCAAACATCCTGTTAATTAGAAGTTTTTTGATGCTAAAACTTGGTATTTCATTTGCAAAACTACTCACCGTGTGCAATATGACGGGTGCAAACTAGAGAGTAACACATAAGCGTATTTGTTTGTCTGTGTGTTTGTTTGTCATCATGAGGTAACTGATGAACGATGAAGTTTTGCAGAGCTAGGTGGTCAAATCAAATCAAAACATTTCTTTCTTTGCAAACATGGGTAATAGGTACATAGATGTTCGATTATAATAAGGTTCTCCATATTTTACCGTCACATGGGCATGCAAATATTAGGTTTGCAATTTAAATTTAAAATAAGTGGCTTGTCAATGAATTACAAACAAGATAAAAAAATAAAATGTCATTTGAATTACAATCTATACTCTATACTATACCTACGAATATTATAAAGCTGAAGAGTTTGTTTGTTTGTTTGCTTGAACACGCTAATCTCAGGAATTGCTGATCCGATTTGAAAAATTCTTTCAGTGTTAGACAGCCCATTTATCGAGGAAGGCTATAGGCTATATATCATTACGCTACGACAAACAGGAGCGGAACAGCAATGAATAGTGTTTCAAAATCGGGGAAAATATGACGCAGACGAAGTTGCGCGGGACAGCTAGTAAAAAATAAAAACGTCACGTGGACGAAATGTGGTGACGTTCTTTCGGCAGTATTTTACTTGAGATCATCATGTGGACGCTGTTTGATACTTTTTTCCAAGATTGGAGATAGGAAAGTAAAGGAAAGGAGGTGACCGCTGAGATTACGAGTAATAAGAAGAAGGAGAAAAGGCGAGGCAAAGCGAAAGGAGGCCAGGTATGGATGAAGAAGACATGCTGCGCCGACCCCAAATAAAATATTGATTGGCAGGAGAATGATAAAAGGAGAAAGGAAATTTTTGAG
This sequence comes from Cerastis rubricosa, assembly GCA_949152445.1. Classification (NCBI taxonomy): domain Eukaryota; kingdom Metazoa; phylum Arthropoda; class Insecta; order Lepidoptera; family Noctuidae; genus Cerastis; species Cerastis rubricosa. Next base: position 13,624,111 of record OX424547.1, read on the forward strand.
CATGAATGTGGCTCTAAGAGAAGGAACAAAGAAAACAGTCGATGGATGGACTGATTAGGAAAGATGATATGGCTAGAAAAGGGGGTGACTATAGAGGGGACGACTGGTACAGGTCTCTGTGGTAGGTATAGTTTTAAAAATGATGACATGCTACGCCGACCCCAAATAAATTGGGTAAGTTCAGAAAAAACATGACAAGGAGGACATTGACCGAGGTTAAATGGTCAAGAAATCCAATCTTTTTATAATGACTATCGTTCTCTCCCTCCATCCGACTATTACGCTGACACATACGCGCCAAATATCAATTAAACACATAATTGTTTTAATAAAATGACGTGTAATACAATAATGGCCGTGCCGCTTGTGTCGCCCTCTGCTGGCGTATATTGTAATTTTATGCAATAAAACCAGCGCGAGTGTCGCCAACGAGACAAACGTGTTCCGAATTTGAAAATTTAAATTTGGGACATGACGGCAATATGACGTTCTAGGTGTTACGGTTTTGGCTGTTTGATGTTTCGTTGTTTTTGGTCTTGTTTTGGCATAGAACTCGTAGAAACAGCCAGTCCGACATGAGACATCTAACAACCCGTACGGGCCAGTGTGGTTGATCACAGCGCATTTCCAATAGATAATTCGACGCTTAAAAACTTTTTCCGTGTGCAAAACTAACATTATTTTGTGAGCTTTTCGTTCTTGGCAAGTGCTCCAAATGACGCAAAAATTAAGTTATTTATTTTGCTTCATTAAGTTATCTTTAGTGGTAGGTAATGCAATTTCTCCGCATCTGATTTACAAAAGTCTGCCAGAATTGGTTTAAAAAAAAACAGGATAGCTCACCGGCCTAGAGCCTACCATTATGTATCTATATTACCTTATGTATTTCTCATATATCTGCAACAAAATAAATACCCACAATCCATTCCCATGAGTTTAGAATTAGTGACGTAAGCGTCACGTGCGTTCTATAGCCGCAAGTTTGTTGTTCGGCAAACTTCGGGGATGGTCGGAGCGGCTCGGTTCAGGGGTTAATGGTAATTAACCGTTTTAGTGCGGTTATGTGGGTTACCGCTGTTAATGGTTGTTTGTTGAGGTTTTTGACGGGCGAAAGATTTTAGGGTTCCGTACCTAAAGGGTCAAACGGGACCCTATTACTGAGACTTCGCTGTCCGTCCGTCCGTCTGTCACCAGGCTGTATCTTATGAACCGTGACAGTTAGCCAGTTGAAATTTCTACAGATTATGTATTGCTATTGCTGATATAACAACAAATACTAAAAACAGAATAAAATATATATTTAAGGGCGGCTCCCATACAACGAAGTGATTTTTTTGCTCGTTTTTGTAAATAATGGTACGGAACTCTTCGTGCGCGAGTCCGACTCGCACTTGACCGGTTATTTGGTAATATTTTGGGAATGGAGATCGAAAGCTAAATGAAAGGTTGTTTTAGTTGTTTAAGTAGTTATATTATCTGTAATAGGATGGCAAAGAAGTAGCCTAAGGATAGTAAAAGCGTCAACTGAACCTAGTTATCTATTTTTATTTCGAATTGTCAAACAAAGTTTGGTTTCACTACACCCGTTAGTATTTACTACGGTCACTTTTACATCCAGATATTTTACACACAGACTCAAATTCATCAAAACTTCATGTTTCCAATCTATCTCCATCCTTTGCCATAATTTACTTTGAAACACATTGTGTTCTAAAACGGAGAGCCATAGCCACAAACTGTTGAACGAGAACTGATTGGCTCCTTAAAAATGAATGGTAATCCAAATCTATCACATGGACATATTTAGCTATTTTTATTGGGCCAATCAAATAGAGCTTAGTTTCACCCCATATGGTTTGTATTCCGGTTACATACGCAGTTCCTAATTCAAAATGTTGTCCGCTATCTTTTAAAATAACTCACCTGTGCAGCCAGAATCAAAATTCCTTCAAACTTCATATTTCCAACCGAGAAGCAAAATTTCCAATTTATCACCTTTCATCTGCCAAAACTTTACTTAGGTACATTCAAATAGCGCTTAAACGGAAAGCCATAGATCCAACGTTGTTGAACGAGAATTGATAGGGCTCAGTAAAAATTGATGGTCATCATTACCGTGTCGACAAACGTTCGGGAGCACGTTATAAAATGCAAAGTGTTCGACGGGTGTTGACAATTGCAGTACGTAGGGGCACCATCTTGGAGGTGGTGTGTTCGAATTTTGAATTAATATTAATATAGTATTTTGCTTATGGATGACCCATGGAAGTAAAAAGTACTAAGTATGACCACGCTTTTAAAATTATTTTTACATTTTTTGTCTTTTCTGGTTCTGTGTTCATCAGGAGATTACATATAAATATTGTGATAGAAAACCCCAAGAAGTTAAACTTTCGTCATTACTTATAAGTTGCAGTTTGTAATGGTGCAATAATGATTAATAAGAATCTAGTTGTATTATCTAGATATAAATATAAAGCAACCTGCTTAAAGATTCCACAAATTACATCGCAGCAAACAGGTTCCCTCAACCTGTTGGCGTTGCATAAATCTATAAGGAGTGAAGAAATTAACCTAATTCGATAAGTTTGCGATAATTTAAAGCTAAAACGTAGTTTGTACTAAAAGTTGTTCCTATGAATCACATATTTGCGTTCAGGCGAAAACAATTGGAATATTTAAGTCTTAATTACAGCAAAAATATGCTTCATTGGGTTTCGTTTTTATTCAGCCATTGTTTTTAATCGATTCATTGTGATAGCAAACTTTTTTCCCTATCACCGGCCTTCTGACAGCCCTGGCAGAACACGGCGTTCCTAAACCGAATTCTATTACTTTTTATGTTCGTTCGAGTTAGGAACACGTTGTAGAATAACACCTTGTGAGTTTGAATTTGATTCCGAACTGTTACAGAATGAGACTTCGTTCTAAATTCAATTTGCGAATTGCGTCTTTGCTCGTGTTTTTGGTATTTGTGTTTGGACTAAACAGATTATTCGGATTTCTGTGAAATTATCGAAAATTAAAGTAAATCTCTTAGCTACATTGCCTTGTACGAGTAGGTGTAATTATTTTTTATGACCTGTCACTTGATCCTAAATGTCAATTTTAGCGACACTGCGTTGCCATTCTTCCTCATCTTCAAAGAAAAGCTCAATAGACTGTGTAAAATATATTTTTACACCTTCCATATTTTCTATTTAATAAAACGTTTCATCACGATTTAATAAGCCTGGGCGGTACGATCAGCGATCTCTTAGATTATTGTCAGACATACACGTGCGAGGTATTTTATTAAAAAGCGCGGGACGGAACGCGCGCCATATTGGCAATAGACAAACTTATGAGAAGTTTACAACGAATATGTGGGGTATTTGTTATTTTTTTTGGTGTGAATTTATGGGTGTTATGGCTGAGAAGTGAGCAAGGGGCATTGATTAAATTATTTTGGGTAGGTACATGTTTTCGAAAATTTTGTATATAAGTACGAAGGCATTTTAAAGGAAGTTGTGCAGTAAAAAAATAATGAAGTTGTTATGGCTTTCGGATGATGATACAGTAGCCTCTATCCTATACTTTATGTGCTACTTGTAAAAAAGGTCCTGGCCGAGTGTTCCGTATCTGTTTATTCACATCATCACTAGGCATCGAAACCCGGTTTTGTTCCCATAGTAAAACCCAGGAAAAACAGAGTTTTACTCCATAGTAAAACTTAGTATTTAATTATAGACAAAAACAAAAAAGGTGCATTAGGTCAATGTTCAGAACCCACAATTTAGATTCATGTAATCCATTCTTTATCAAATACAAATTATTGACATTGCCGTGCTTATACATTTTTGAGGTAGCTGTTTTTGTTAAGACCAATCCAGACCTGTTTACCAGGATAACATTTTATAACACACGAACTCGACCACAGAATAATAACTTGTGCGTAAAAAGGTCCAACACTGCATTCTGCCGTCCTATCACTAGAAAGCCGTTAACCCTCAAATGGTCAATTTTCACTTTTTGATGCTACGTGATACAGTAAAAAAATCTCTATCTTTCTGTCTAAGAAACTTTTTTATAATATGAACCGTTCCAGAGATATAAAAAAATTGTAGGCCGTTAAGTAACAGAATTTATGATGATTCCTTCACTTGAAAGCATCTAACCCACATTTCTTCGCTAAATGTACGTTAAAATACCTTAACTGCCGGATCTGTCGATAATTTTCTGGTCTTTTACTTCTCTACAAATACGTTATCTGATTTTTCTTGACTATAAAGACGCTAAGGGACTATAACTACTTTATAAATCAGCATTTTCTTATGCACAAGTTTTAAAATACTAGATTAGATGCAGTTATCCGCCCTTAACGACATTTTAGCTAAGTATTTAATACTTTGGTTGAAAATAATTCTTGCCTGTTTGATGAAAACGGTGGAATAAGGTAAAATATGCTTAGCTACAAAGCAGCTAAGCCACATTACTTAGCTAAAAGGCAGTTTTCTGACTCTCGCGCTTTGTTCACGGTTCGTTATTCTATATCTTATACCAGATCATGTTCTACCAATGTGCCAAATTTCTATGAAATTCGATCAGACGTTGAAGCGTGATGAATGAATGAACACCCTAAATCACTAATATGAAACTCTAGGACTTTCAAATATATACTAGCATAATGATGGTGGATAATTGATGGTGATTCCATCCAGCCGATTTCGGCCACAGCAACTGTGTTCGGCGTTTTTCTAGGAGTTTTGGTGTGATGCTCTTTCATGTGCTCTCAAGTTATTAGCATATCTAAGTTTAGGCGAAAAACTTTGAGCATAAAACGGACACACGACAAGATTGACGACATTGTAAGTTATAGCTGTAGTTTTATACTACTTAAGGTCCATTTCGTGCCCATATTTTTTTAGTAAGTTTCTATTTTAACTTTGTAACTGAGCTGGACTAAGAAAATCACACATAACGAAATCTTAAGACGAAAAGGGCAGGACCCCAAGTCACGCAGACTGTTAATCAAAGAAAGGTTTCTAACCTTGGACGAGTTTTTTGGCACCAGAGATTGGCAAACTAGTGAGGAAACGTAATGTCGGTCGGAGAAAAAAGTCTTGACTGAGAAACATTTTCGAATAGCGCGGAATCAGGAGCTGCTGCTGAGCTGTTCTGGCTAATGGCTAGCCTTCAGTCATTGAAAGAAGAATTCTGAACATGCTTGAAGCTTAAAGGTACGCTTAGTCTCTCATCGTGAATTTATAAGACGGACCCAAACCAACTTAGCTGGCGTCTCCTCAACCAGGCCTTTATGCTCGGACTTAGGCTCGGTTTCAGTGTTGCGCTCTTGCAAGTTTCCGCCAGGAAGCACAGGCCATCAGCGTACCTAAATAATCTTTGTATTGCCGGTATAAGAGACTTTTATGAGGGTTTTTCGTGCGGCTATTATCAGTAAGGAAACGAGTTCGAAGGCCTGTAGTACGTTTTAAAGTTTCCTGACTGATGACAGCAAAGACTGTAAACACAAGTAGGTACAGATCCTTGCATATATACAGTTAGCATCTTAAGACAAGAAATCGTCCTCCATGAGTCGTTTTATCAGAATTAATACATTTTTTAGAACATTCTTGTTTTATCAACAGCTTCTCGGGAAACACTATCAAATGAAATTTCAAGATTGACAAAACAGAAGTACCAACAGGGGTCCACAATGTCCTTTACTTTATTTACACTTGTATCTGGCGAATAGAGAATATAGCTTCAAAAGTTCCGCTCCCAAGACAGAAACCAAATTGGTTCTTTAGAAGGATTGATTCTGAATAGGGCGGTTGAAATGGATTTTCGCACAATTCCACGATAAGAGTAGCACTCTGATCGGTCGAGTCTGTTCCTAGTATGTAGTGTGCTTATTGGAGTTACTTTTAAAGTATGCACCCGCTCTTCGTTCCACATGGCCACGAAGAGATACCCGATGACTTCATGAAATCTCTCACCTTCGTACTTAAGTAGTTCCCATGGGATGTCATCAATACTGACCAATTTTTTTTTAAGTAACATCTTTGTCTTGTTTCAAAGTAAGAGGCTCGTCTCGCCCAGTGGCTGTGGTAGTGGCAGCGTGGCCAATTTGAGCATAAATATAACATAATACCATACCATTACCATACCATTTACTTACCCTCACTTTTAATTTACCTATACAATTTTGACTCATAATTCAGATTTTTACAAAAATCTCACATTTTCCCTATTTTTTCTAAACTAAAAAGAAGTTAACCCACAACCGAAATACTTTTAGCCACCTTTTAGTTAAGTAAGGTAGTTAAGATTTTACAAAACTTCCAAATAACATTGGCATAATTAGCTTAAAAGCAGCTAAAACCCCGTAACGTCTTATTAGGAAAGTTATTGTTACTTTAATCTGAGTGGATTCCATAGCTATAAAGCAGTTACCATCACTTAACAACTTTCTTGTTAAGTATTTCTGCAAAAAATTTAACAAATATTATGAACGTAAAAAAAAATAAATAAATTACTTCACTAAAAAGCCGCTAAGGTATAGTTAACGGCCTTTAAGTACAGAAATAAGACGCAATAACTAAATTAAATGCTTAACTAAATAGCAAAAATGAATTTTAAAAATAAGTAATAAGAGTTTGTGGACAGACATAATTCTTAAGGACAAGCAGAAAGAAATACCAATCGATGTATCCAACAATCATTAACCTAAGTATCATAGTTTTTAAGAAACAATGATTCGCACCTTTTTTGCCATTATCTCGAAAACAACTTTTTGGGGTTAACGGCTTTCTAGTGATAGGACGGCAGCATTGATGCAAAAAAGTTTTTTTTGTATGGCACCAATCATATACAACCACATACCTAGTACAATGAAAGAGTTAAACATTCTCTTATTTAAGAAAAGGCTTAAATCTATGTTGTTGAATAAAGCATATTACAGCATTTCGGAATTTTTGACAGACAAAATGTAACGACTGTTTTTGACCTCAGTTAGTAACCATTGACCTAGTATGTCAATAATTTCAATTCATTGCACGTGACATTATGTATTATTTTAATTATTATTTTACTATCATCTCATTTTTTTTTCTTTTTTGTTTTGACATTATTTGAATATTGACTTAGTAAACTTACAATTATTTTTGACATTTATATGTTTTTCTAGTTTTTTTTTATGTTGTTGCTGTCAATATTCTTTACTTAATACTATATGCATTCCATTTATGTAATTATTTTATCAATTTTAATGTCAATGACCTCTATAAATATTTGTACGCCTTCGGGTAGAACATAGCGCGCTTGTATTTTTTTATAACAAATATTTCTTTGTACCTGTGTTAACAAATGATTAAATGACTTATGACTTATAGAAAACCAGGTTCCGGTACCATGAACGAAACCGGGTTTCCTATGCTCCAATCATCATTATCATCATTCTCTTGCCCTTATCCCAATTTATTTGGGATAAACGCAGCATGCCTTCTTTTTCCATACTTCTCTGATAAGATAACGGCCAATAACACGTTATCTCATCAGACACCTCCTAGCTAGCCATATCAACCTTCACCCAGTCCATCCATGGACGTGGGTTAATAAAGGACTCGTTAAAGAAGAGAAGAATACTTCAACACCTATATGGCCTTTTGCCGTGGCCTTGTGCCAATGAGGCAAAGAGTCATTATTGATCGTTTTACGAAATTAGTACTAAATAGGTAAGGCCGAAACTCGCCTGATATGAAGCGATGATGGGGCACGCTTGCCTAGAAGAAACCGATTTACTCGAACTTTGAAGAGGTCCAGCCCCCGTATTCACAAACACTCGGATTCGATTTTGATTCGATAAGTCGTATGTCTATCTTGTTTGGCATTACGAAAGCGAGCGAGATAGACATACGACTTTCCAAATCGAAATCGAATCCGAGTGTTTGTGAATACGGGGGCTGATTAATCCACTTTTCGATTAAACGTGGATTCGACATAGTCAGAAAAATACATATCAATGCGTAACTTTGCATCGTCGCAGTTCCGCTGGCTGTAATGTTGATCGTATCGCGCATACTGATGACGTATTATCTCTAGGGTTGGTAGAGAGTTAACGTGAAGTATTGACGCCACGGAGAGCAGCGATGGCCCAGTGGTGGCAGCCCCGACTTACGAGCAGTAAGCCGTGGGTTCGAACCCAGGCCGGGGGCATTACTGTGTGTAATTTATTTCATCACCGGTGCTCTCGAAAACGGTGCAGGAAAACATCTTGAGGAAACCGGCATGTTCTAGAGTAAAAAATTCGAAGACATGTAACATCTACCAATCCTCACTGGGCCCGCGTGGTGGATCACAGCTCACTACCTCTCATAGAGAGGAGGCCTGTGTCCCAGCAGTGGGAACATTATAGGCTGATGATGATGATTGACGCCACTGCCTAATCTTTTTACACGACTGCCAAAAAAGTGTTATGTTTTCAGGGTTGCGGTATGTAGGTATGTCAGGTTCGTATCTTTTTATGCTGTCATTGGAATCCTTGCATTATTTCAGCTAACATAGCCTATTTTAATATGGTTCGAAACATGACATTTATGGATCAGGAGTGATTGGATTCTTACCAGTACAAGTTGGTTTTTGACTATTACGTTAAATATTTAGTTTCGGTCTTATTATTTTATTCGGTACTAGCTTCTGCCCGCGGCTTCGCCCGCGTAGAGTTCGGAAATTGCCTATATACATGTATATGTTACCCCCGCAAAATAATGTCGAAAATAGTAATTTAAATGTTATAGATAATAGTTATTGGCTGCAGCTTTGCTCGCACGTAAGTGTATGTATAGGATAAATAGTTGTGTCAAAGTCTGTGATTTTCAAAGTAAGAAGTCAGATAATTAATTCTGGTTAGAAAAAACCGGCCAAGTGCGAGTCTTACTCGCACACAGGGTTCCATAGCTCCAAAAAATATAATAACAATATTTTGAACTGTCATTCATTAGTTAGTAGTATTAATTAGTAAACTTCCACACAACCGCAAAACTAAATTTGTTTTTCAAAGTATGTTTATGAAAAACAAAGTTACTGCTGCAGTTTGATGAAAAAGTCCCATATCTCAAAAACTAAACATCATATCTTATTGAAACCAATTTTTGTTGATAGTTTTTTTTACGTTCTACAATCCTAAATATTTTCAGAATTTTCCTCCTCTTACTTTAGAAATTAGAGGGGGGGGGGACACACATTTTACCACTTTGGAAGTGACTCTAGCGCAAACTATTCAGTTTAGAAAAAAATGATATTAGAAACATCAATATCATTTTTGAAGACCTATCTATAGATACACCACACGTATGGGTTTGATGAAAAATTTTTTTTTGGTTTTCAGTTCTAAGTATCGGGACCCCCTTAATTTATTGTTTTTTTTTCTATTTTTGTGTGAAAATCCTAATGCGGTTTACAGAATACATCTACTTACCAAGTTTCAATAGTCTAGTTCTTATAGTTTCGGAAATAAGTTGCTGTGACATACAGACGGACGGACAGACAGACAGACATGACGAATCTATAAGGGTTCCGTTTTTTGCCATTCGGCTACGGAACCCTAAAAAGTATGTCTTGGTATTTAACTCCCGGAAACCAATATAAATAATGAATTATCCTACCACCTCTTTGTAAATGACGTTTGTGTTGTTTCCTTGTGGGTTTAAAATTACTAAGATACTCGCAGAGCTCATTCCGGAGCATGCAACATAAAACTGCCCATGTGAGAAACATGTTCTCACATCAATGCGAGAAATAGCCTAGGGAAGGATATTGAGACATTGTGTATTTTAAATTTCATTATTTGCACCTAGAAAATGAGGTCAAAATGAAAATCCAATACGGCGCCGAAGAAAATTCTCATTTTCATTGTCAGCGACCTCGAAAACCACGAAAATGACACCCATGACGGAAAAACAGAAAGCTTTCCTCGGTGTCATCTTGGATTTTCATTTTGACCTCTGCTTCATTGTCAGCGACCCTGAAAACCACGAAAACGACACCCATTAAGGAAAAACTGAAAAGTTTCCTCGGCGCCATGTTAGATTTTCGTTTTCATTGTCAGCGACTCGGATACCACGAAAACGAATTTTGTACTTTTTTTAACATATGTGTCCATACAAATACAATACTTGTCTTTGCATTTTGACCTCATTTTCGTTATGAGCGACCCCGAACGCCACGAAAACGACACCCGTGAAGGAAAAACTGAAAGTTTTCTTCGGCGCCATCTAAGATTTTAATTTTGACCTGATTTTTATTGTAAGCGACCCCGAAAACCACAAAAACGACACCCGTGAAGGAAAGAAAGTAAATTTACTTCGGTGCCGTCTTGGGTTTGCATTTTGACCTCATTTTCGTTATCAGCGACCCCGAAATCCACGATAATGAGACCCATGAAGTAAAACTAAAAAGTTTCCTCGGCGCCAGCATCTTAGATTTTCGTTTTCATTGCCAACGACTCGCAAAACCACGAACACGACGCCCATGAAGGAAAAACCAAAAGTTTTCGTCGGCGCCATCTTGAGTTTTCATTTGGACCTTATTTTCATTGCCAGCGACCCAGAAAACCACGAAAACGACACCCGTGAAGGATAAACCGAAAGTTTTCCTCGGCGCTATCTTGGATTTTTATTTTGACCTCATTTTTATTGTAAGGGACCCCGAAAACCACGAAAAAGACACCCGTGAAGGAAAAAAGTAAATTTTCTTCGTGGCCGTCTTGGATTTGCATTTTGACCTCTTTTTCGTTATGAGCGACCCCGAAAACCACGAAAACGACACCCGTGAAGGAAAACCTGAAAGTTTTCTTCGGCGCTATCTTGGATTTTAATTTTGACCTGATTTGTAAGCGACCCCGAAAACCACAAAAACGACACCCGTGAAGGAAAGAAAGTAAATTTACTTCGGTGCCGTCTTGGATTTGCATTTTGAATTCATTTTCGTTATCAGCGACCCCGAAAACCACCAAAACGACACCCTTGAAGCCATTGAGTCGCGCCAGTATCCAGTCGCGGGAGTGCCTGTCGCGCAAGTGGGTTCCCGCAAGTGTCCTTCGCGCAAATGTCTTTCGCACAAATGTCCCAGATCCCCTAGAAGTATATATATGAAGTTTTAATAGCGTATTTGTACGTACAAACGTGTGAACACAACAATACAAAAAAAAAAAAAAACCATCGTCTGAGGGGTCGAATTTCCAAAAACTTTGAATTACATGTATATCAATTCAATCAAGAAACACATTGTGAATTTCAAGCAGATCAAACCATTTTTGTTATACTAACGTTTTCACCCCTTTTCGCCCATTTGGGGTTGAATTTGCAAAAACTACGAAATACATATTAAATTTTTTTTACTCATAACCTTCAATATTTAATTTCATACTTCTTACTTCAAAAATGACGGAATCCACATATAAACTTTCAACCCCCATCTAACCCTCTTAGGGGGTAGATTCTCAAAAACGGTCAAATACGTATTTATTTATTTCTAACCAGAACCTTGTATGTGAATTTGTATGCTTTTAACTTAAAAAAATTACCGGTTTCCATACAAACTTTCATCCCCTAATTAACTCCCTTAGGGGATGAATTTCAAAAAATCCTTCCTTATTCCTTGTCTACATTATAAAAGGAACCTCTGTGCAAAATTTCAGCCTTCTAGGTCCAAGAGTTTGGGCTGGGCGTTGATGAGTCAGTCAGTCAGGACTTGTCTTTTTATTTATATATATATATAAGATTGTTAAAATTACATTTTAACTACAGAAATCATTGCAGATTATTAATATACTTTAGTTTTTGACAAAACTTTTGGGATTTCGTTCCTGTCAACCCTATTCAGTTCCCACCCTCTGATTCTGGATTCGGGTGCTCATCGTGAAAGCCTCCAACTGACACTTGCAGACGTTCTCAGCTTCTTGGTATGACCTAGTAAACATTTTTGGTAGTCAAATATTTAGTCTACATAACACCATGTTTACCATTTACCTACTTATTGTGTTACTTTCATCTATTTCTACGCATCTATACAAATAAATAAAATTGAAGTCATCATCATCATCATCATTTCAGCCGAAAGACGTCCACTGCTGGACATAGGCCTCCCCCAAGAAGGGGGGGTTTTGCCATAATCGCCACGCTTGGCAGGCGGGTTGGCGATCGCAGTACGGTTGTTACAAATGCACAGAGAATGCTGCTGCCCATTCTCTGCTAAGTCCCTTAGTCGCCTCTTACGACACCCACGGGAAGATATGGGATGGTGCTATTCTTTACGTCCGACACCATACAGAACAAAAAAATAAAAAAAAATTGATGTGTCTGTTTGTAATTTCAAAATAACAGTTTTTTTCTGAATTAACGTAAATACGGCAACAGAAAACATGTTTTTGTCTGTCTGTCTGTCTGTTTGTTCCGGCTAATCTGTGAGACGACTAAACCGATTTGATGGGACTTTTACTGGCAGACAGCTGATGTTATAAGGAGTAACTTAGGATATATTTTATTTTAGAAAAACGATTAGGGTTCCGTGCCAATAAAGTACCTTTGAAATTGTTAACAAAATCCCATTTAAATAGGGATGTAATATTTTTATACTAATTACACGCGGACGAAGATCGTGAACAACAGCTTGACTAACATAATGAAAATTTCCTATGCCAAGTGAAAGATCACGAGTGACCACAAACAGATAATTACCAACACAAATACCTAAAACATTGACTGCTCAACCTCGTCCAAAACCCATTAACTAGAAACTCCTTGAAAACAAGCTATAATCCCAACAATGAGGAGATAAGCAGAGAAATCGCTTGTACCAGTAAACTCGGCAGAATAGATGTTCTGCACCTTGCTCATTGACTGTGTAGACGCACAATATGGTGAATAGAATATTGTCTATGGTCCATTATGGAACATTGGCCTGTCATGGTAATTATTATGGATGGTGGCATTGTGGCTAAATATTTAGAGCGGAATTCTTGTTGAGCTGGCTGGTTGGTTAGTAGGTCGTTTTGTTGGAAGTCTCAGTCCCTATAGTTGGACTTAGAGGAGCTCGTGGCTAAATAATAATAAATAAAGTTTATTTCAATTACATGTTTCTTCTTCTTCTTCATTACTGCGATCGCCAACCCGCCTGCCAAGCGTGGCGATTATGGCAAAACCCCCCAAAATGTCAATGTGGCGAACCTTGGGGAAGGCCTATGTCCAGCAGTGGACGTCTTTCGGCTGAAATGATGATGATGATGATGACATGTTTCTTAAACATACAAGATTTGGAGATCACCTTTTAAGCAAAGAGATGCTTGTGTTAGGTGTCTCCGCTCTTCCGCTTAACATTAGACAGGGTATGCAATTGAAAAACAATATAAAAAGAAAATAAAATATAACAAAAAAAAAACATAAAGGCGTAAAGGAGCGCACATGAGTGGTATATGCGAGTGGGTTTTTGAGTCAGATTGTGTGTGAGTGTTTTGTGTGTGTGTGTTGGTGGGTGTGGGTGTGTGTATTGTACGTATGAGTTAAGTTCATTTATGTAATAATAACAGCCGCCTGGGTCGATCTTCAATGTTAAGCTGCGGTAGCCAAGGTCGGCCCGGGGATGGGTGACCATTACATACCGAGTTTCCTTCGTGCCTTGGAAAGCATGTTAAGAAGTTGGTCCCGGCTGTCATTTGTAGATCTTTGACAATGGTTACAGTTAGTCAGTGTCCCGAATGTCTGACCACCAGTCTTACGAAGGGGTATCGTATTACCCAGTGGAATTCCCTGCCGGAGTCTGTGTTTCCCGATAGCTACAATCTAGAGGTCTTTAAGTCAAGAGTGAATAGGTTTCTTCTAGGCAAGCGTGCTTCACCGTCGACCACATCATCGCTTACCATCAGGTGAGATAGTGGTCAAGCGCGGGCCTATAGATAATAAAAAAAAAACTCACTGGATTATGGAGGTCAGATAGGCAGTCGCTCCATGTTAGATACTGGTATTCAGCTGATATCCGATTTGACTGGAGATGATGATGAGTTAGACTTATGGTACACAATCATTCTCCTGACCTTTTCCCAATTTACCTTGGGGAAGTGCAGCATCTCTTCTTCCATTCGTCTCTATCAGTCACCATTTCAGTAGACCTTTCAGCCATGTCATCTTTCACACAGTCCGTCTACCGTTTCTTTGGTTTTCCCCTATACGTATAGCCATACGCTCTGCATGGCGTCGGGCTCTGCATGGTGTCGGATGTAAAGAATAGCACCATCCCATATCTTCCCGTGGGTGTCGTAAGAGACGACTATAGGATTTGCCAGAGAATGGGCAGCAGCGTTCTCTGTGGTTTTTGCGACAAACGTACTGCGATCGCCAACCCGCCTGCCAAGCGTGGCGATTATGGCAACAACCCCCAAAATGTGGCGACACTTGGGGTAGGCCTATGTCCAGCAGTGGACGTCTTTTGGGCTGTAATGATGATGAATGATGATGTATAGCCATACAAATACGTACTCAAAATTTCCTCACAAAATTTTCGTCGGCTTCCACAAGTCCCTCAAACACATACCGTCCAAACCAAGAAAACCGACTTCCTATACACGGTGGCACCGACAATATGATTCACACAGATCCATAGATTTTTATTCTGATCCATATACAGGTCTGATAGAGTCACTTCTATAGGACTAATATTATAAAGAAGACATATTTGATTGTTTTCTTTATTTGTTTAGGGGCATTTATAATCGCAATGCGTATGTCAGTCCCATCGTACCCTAAATACACATTTCTCATATCTGGGCCATGAACCTAAACAGACTCTTCGCATCATCGCCATTTGGTTGATCCAGGATTTTATGGAATGTGTGTTACTTGTATGGAATGTGTTTGTTTGTTACGATTAAAATCAAAAACTATTCGTCCGATTTTAAAAATTCTTTCACCATTATAAAGCTACATCTTTACCGAGTAACATAGGCATATTATATCACAATTTTTGCGGACGAAGTCGCGGGCGAAGTGCTTGTGTTTAATAAGTTAATAATTTGGTGTATAACGTTAGCAATCATGGTATTATTTCTAACATGAAACTTAGCTCCTCATTTCTTCAAGACTCAAAATAACAACAATTTTTAGCGTTTTCCGTCCATCATGTTCGGAGGCGAACCGTCAGTTATTAATAATGTAGGCGGCGGTTAGTCGAGGCGTCGTGAATTATTCATTCCTTGCCTGGGAGGTCGGCTCACTGGGAAATGGTCTAGTTCAATGATGTATAGAAAATGGAAGAGGCCTGTGAGAGGTGCTTGTGGGATGTAGGGTAAAACAATATGAGAGATGATAGGGGAATTTTTTGTGTGTTTTTATTGAATTTACATCTTGAGTTATATTTTTAAATGGTACATTTTTTTGCAAAAACCATGAATCTACGATAATAATAATCCACAGTCCGGGAGATCCGACACACATTATTTCTGGGTGTTCTCGTTTGGCTAACGGAGAGTACTTGCATAGACACAGCCTCGTTGCCAGGATTACCAGGAGTTATATGTTTAAATGGTACACTTTTTGCAAATCCATTAATCTACGATGCACATGCGTTCGAAATTTCTCAAAAAATAATGGTCATGGTGGTTCTAAAGACCGTATTCCAGTAGCTACAAGGTTTAAGGTACTACGAGTACCGGCCCTTAATGCCTAATCTCAAAAGTCCAATCTGTATAATTCGCTGCAATGAAGTTTATTGAAACAATCATATGTGCTAATTTTTTTTTATGACTAGATAGAAATCCTCAAGATTGGAAGCAAGCTTTTGTTAGAATTCAAATGGCAGCTGCTGGAAGCAAAGGGAGTAACAATAACTGGCTTGGTGTTCTGAAGTTTTTGCTCAATATAAAAAAAAAAACACAATTTGATAAATTTATGAAAGAGTTCTTGGGCAACTGTTAGTAATCCAGTAGTTAAAAGAATTTGTTATTGTATAAGATTATTTTAAGTATTATTATTTTATCTCTTTTTTTACTATTTTTTTTTATCTGTGCGAGTCTAATAAATACTCTCTTGACGAAGACGAGACGTCTCTTGAGTACGCTTGTGTAAGTCACTGCCGTGGTACGTAACGTGCCAATGACTTCGCCAGAGCGCACTTACTATGCTTACCACTTCCATTCCTCTACATCCTTGTCCACCTAGGTGTGAGACCGTCAGTCAGACATCTAGGTATTGTCGTATCTCGATCAATAATGAGTCAACTTGCCCAGTTATGTTTTTACATACATATGTTTACCATAGCTATGTGATATGAAGTTTTTATTAAAAGATGAAGTGAACTCGGATGATTATCGCAACGATTTATTGAGCTTTAATGTTTTGTTGGGACATTTGGAATGAATTGGTAATATTGTATTTAAAGTTCTATAGTTTTTTATTTAATGTTATATTTGAATCGTCTACTGGTCGTAAGCTTCTTAATTATCGCGATTTACGACCCCTTTTCGTAAAAAAAGGCTTAGTGATCACTACTGTGCATTTTCCTATACCTGCCTTAGTAAGTCGGTCGTGAATTAAAACTCTGTTAATTAAAATTCTGTGTTATTCAATTTTTTTCCCGATATTTTCTGCTTGAGTTTCTTTTACAATTCTCTGACACACTGATAGTGTACTTTATTACATGACTTTTGTTTCATTGAACTATTTTTTTTGCCACCGACTTAATCTGAAGTAATTTTTCACAATTTGTGTTTTTGAACACAGTTTTTATTTTGCAAAAACGTATTTTTATTTTTCGATTTTTTGTTGTAATATCCTATACTTACAAATATTTGCAAAGCATTTATTTTACATTGTTAACAATACATGTCATGGTGATATACTTATCCTTAAAATGGAACTTAAGAACCTACGTAGAAAAATGTGGGTGTACGAGTACTGTACACATCTGCGGACCCCCTCAGACAATACAGGCGTGATGTTATGTTACGATATTGTGTAAAAAATAACTATCCAAGAGATTGCATCAATCTCGAAAGAATTGCCCTCTATTATTAAAGAGTTCCATTGTATTATCTGCGAAGATCAGTATTAGATCTTCATCAAATTTAAACGGGACCACCGCAAAAAAATATTCTTCCAAACAATTGGCAAATGAATTTCGCTGTAGTTACCCATACAATTTGAGGTTTGCTCTTAATTTTTTTGGAATCCCATAATCAGATCCTGACTTAACAAGAGAATGATTTATATGTATTGTAATGATTTATATTATTTATTCCTGAAAAACACATCAAAGTCGCGGGCAGCACGTAGTTTAATAATACATTTTAGTCCTCGTGGCTGTACCTAGGTACTAAACATATTAGCGCAATATATCTAAGTGCTCAACAATATACTCGACGAACAATTACGAACAAAGACGTAGAAGTACAACCGACACTAGGTGACTGCTGTGAACGAAGTCAGATTTAACTAGTGTTTCTAGACCAGGCTTGACTAGGGTAGCCTCCAAGGCCAAGATTCTGGCTCCCGATGCCAATGGAATGCCAGGCTCTGAAGGGGTTTGGCGGGTAGGATTGGGTCACCACCCTCTTGGTTTCGTTGGCACCGTTATGTTTCCACCAAGAACCTCGAAACTGAGGACTTTTCCCTGATGGGGCAAAGGAAGTTAAGTCCATCCTGACTTATACCTTCCATCATCAGCTCAGCAACATGAGGTGATGATTTCCAGGCACAACTATCTGAATTGGAAAGTAAATGAAAAACAATGTATGTGCCTATAAAATTTAGGGTTGCCATCGATTTCCCTGGGATCCCATCATCAGATTCTGACTTGGTGACAATGGGACCACCTCAGGTGTATAGGCTTTCGACTAAAGAGAATTTTAAAAATCAGTCCGCTATTGGCGGAGATATCGGTGAACATACATAAAAATCAGTCCGCTATTGGCGGAGATATCGGTGAACATACATAAAAATCAGTCCGCTATTGGCGGAGATATCGGTGAACATACATAAAAAACAGTCTAACAGGGAACCTGCTTCTTTTGGAAGTTTGTTACGAAGGAGGTCTAAGTCACCTTCAATAATAACTTTTCGAAGACCTTATGTTTACCAGGCTGCAAAGTACTCGTATTATCTGGCGTTGTATTGGCTTGTTTCAAAATATAATATTGGTAAAGATAATTGGTAGAATCTCTAAGATCGTTGGGTGATAACTGGCACAGATATAATCACATAGTCTTTTTCCTCTATAATCAGGAACTGTCTAGTGATAATAGCTGTATTTAATCTAATAATTATGGGCTTGCTGTTAGCCGCCTTGAAAGTAGTAGATGAAACCTGGTAAGATTATTATTAGCCTCGGTTTGAAACCTGAATAGTGTTAGAAGATCAGATTCTCCATGTCCTATTTCCTTGATGTACGGGATAGGTTTTTGTAAGTTTGGAAAATAAACAAATGTTGTTATTTTCAGGTATCGAGACGACGCCTTATGCTGGTCGGACAGGTAAATATTTTTGTATAGTTTTTAATATTGGTTATTACGACGAGAGAAGAGAGGAAGATTATGAAGGAGACTATTGCCCAACAGGGGGACAATATAGGTTAATAAAAATTAATTATTCTTTCTTGTACGGTCTCCAAAGTAGATAAGTTACCAAGTAGTAGTATGAGAACTCTGGGTTCTGAGAACTGGGTTCTGTATGGTGTCGGACGTAAAGAATAGCACCATCCTATATCTTCCCGTGGGTGTCGTAAGGCGTTTCTGTGCTTTTGTGACAACCGTACTGCGATCGCCAACCCGCCTGCCAAGCGTGGCGATTATGGCAAAACCCCCATGTTATGTCAATGTGGCGAAACTTGGGGGAGGCCTATGTCCAGCAGTGGACGTCTTTCGGCTGAAGTGATGGTGATGATGGTGAGTATGAGAACTTGGTACCTTATCTCCTTTGGAGACTGTACCTACAGCCCCCGTATTCACAAACGCTTCGATTCGATGTCGATCAACCCGCTCGCTTTCGTAATACCAGAAATAAATAGACATACGACTTGTCAATCGACATAGAATCGAAGCGTTTGTGAATACGGGGGCTGATGTATACTGTAATGATTATGACAAGAACTATAATAGGATTCTCCAGTTTACCTATTGAGCTCTGCCTGCATGCATTTAGTTTAATTTTCAGCTGATAGCTCACTATGGTGTTTATCATTCAATTATATGAAATCTGGGTGCCATTTCCGCGTGAATCAATATTTAAATCTGGCCTTATATCTCAGGCAACATCTCAGTTTTTAAGCGGCCGGCCTGTAGTTTTATAATTTGATCGGTTGACCATCCACTTGGAAAATTCACCCTGCATAGGCTTAAGTTACAAGTTCAATAAATCATAATCCCATTGCAAACACCACCGTAGGGATCTTCGATAAAGCTAAGCAAACGTACACACTGACCACTATAATATTATAATCTGGACGTCAACATGCAAATATTAGATATACGACCCCTTTATTAATCCTATAAGTGTGGCTGACCACTTTACTATTAAGTCGGGTAAGAATATGGGTAGTGGGTGAAATAATAAGAGGATGAAATTATGATAGGATAGGATATATCTTCTTGTAATTTTAGATCGAAATTTCTAAAAGGATATGACGTTTATTTTGCGGCAAATTTTACATTTTTAATTAACGTTGCGAAAAATAGAGGTGGGTGACAAAACTTACCGGTACCTACTATGATTTTATGAATCTTCTCCGGTTTTCGTTTTTTAGGTTCTAGGACATGCCGGTTTCCTAAAGATGTTTTATTGGCGAAATTCATGTCTTATGTCACAAAAATATTGGAACAGTTTTGGAAAAGCTTGTGTCGATTACTTAAATCATGGATTTTTACGCAGAATTTCAAGCAATAATCATTACGAAATTCTATTATTTCTAAAGATGTTAGATGAATGTTGCTAAAAAGTAAAAAAAAAAACCAAGGCAAACTGTGGGTGTACTGTAAGTAACTGGTAAGGTCTAAGTTTCCGTCTTCAACTATAATAAAATTAAGGACTAATATTCAAACAAAAATGGATTGAAATAAAAGGAGACTAAATTGATAACTTTCTATATCTCAGATTAATCTAATGTGTAATCCGGAAACTTATGGATATATCTCTGCCAAACCTTACAACACGCGTAATGTCAACTCAGGAAAAAAAAAACGGGTTGCACTCCGGGAGTTCCGGCAGAAGTGAAAACTTGAATATTAACGTTGTGCATTTTAGATATTTTGAAATGGTTAGGGAATAATTTGCACGAATTGCTTTAATTATCAGTATAAAAGTACTGTCATTTATGTGGTAAAATACAATATTCATTTATTGCGTTATCGTACACAAACATGACAATGTATATTACATTAAAAAATTAACACTTCAGAACTATTTGAATCAGTCTTACGAATTTTACCCCTTTAGAGAAACCGAAGGTTTTGTTTGTGTGACAGATGTCATAAAGTTCAAATTCCTTCGTAACCTAATGTCAATCCGTCTTACGAATTTTCCAGTTTTGGAAACCCAAATACAATGACAGATGTTATAAAGTTCAAATTCCTTCGTAACCTAATGTCAATCCGTCTTACGAATTTTCCAGTTTTGGAAACCCAAATACAATGACAGATGATATAAAGTTCAAATTCCTTAGAAACCTAATGTCAAACCGTCTTACGAATTTTCGGTCACGTGTCCTGACGCGAGTTTAACATTTTTTACCCATCATAAAAGTGCGCAACGCCACTAAAGAAGTATTCACTCCAAAAACTGTGATAGGACTAAAGCAGTATTGCTTACAGAAGAATAAAAAAGTGATATATTATCGTAATGGTGATTGAGATTCAATTGTGTGGGGAGCGCGTGGTGTGCGGGAGTGCGGGGACAGTCGGTCGGTCAAGAGATGGCTTGTTTTGTGGCTTTGATAACAATGGGTACGATACGTAGGGTTGACAAGGAACTAAAATGACAATTTGGGGTATGTGTAGATAGGAGACGGTCCAGGAAGACAGCGAAGAAGGATAATTTTAACACATTTTTGCACTCCACTGGACATTCTTTATCGTGTGGTTAATAGTCTATCCAAAGATGTCAAATATTTTGAAAAAATTAAATAACTCCAAATACTTCTTTTCTACAGCATTGTTGTAATGATGGTAATTCCGAGGATTATCAATTTCGAAACTAAGAATTGCAGGTTCTTTATAAACTAGTTCCAATAAAAAAGTCTGACATACAGGAATACGTTGTTTACTTGAAATGTCCGAGCTACTAAGGTAGCCCAAAACCAAAAAATATGTAACAAGGATTAACTATTAAAATAAGAATTAATAATTTGTGTTTCATGCTCTTTAAAATGTTTTTAATTTGTGTTTAACGTGATATGTAAGTAGTTTTTGCTAAATATTAGTAAGTAAACTAAAGTAAACTAAGTATTGCCAAAACGTACAACCCTAAACACAGCCGGTCAAAATGGTCATCGGATCCGGTTAAGTGAGGGTTAGGGTCACCACAGAATTATGTGTAGCCGCTGTGCGGTCATCGCAAACAATGTCCGTTTGGAGGAAGTAAGGGTTTCAATCGTTTCTGTATCATATGGGAGCTATTGCAGATTAGAAGTCGCTAGATATTGATAGTTAGGATCGTTCCGTTTTATTTTTTTCCGTTCATGTTTTATGATTTTGCGAAAAAAAAAGTACTCAGTAGCAAAATAGCAAAATAAAAAGAAAAGGTTTGTGAATATTGCCCTAAATCCTTCTGCCCCTATCCTATTCTGAAGATGGAAAAAATATGCTGCTTCCTACTAAAGGCCAATTCCTACACTGTCAAAATGTATGGAACCGCTGTTTTTAGGGTTCCGTACCCAAAGGGTCAAACGGGACCCTATTATTGAGACTTCGCTGTCAGTCCGTCCGTCCGTCCGTCCGTCTGTCACCAGGCTGTATCTCATGAACCGTGATAGTTAGCCAGTTGAAATTTCTAAAGATTATGTATTTCTGTTGACGCTATAACAACAAATAATAAAAACAGAAATAAAATAATATTTAAGGGGGGCTCCCATACAAGAAAGTTTTTTTTTTCGTTTTTATAAATAATGAAATATAATGGTACGGAACCCTTCATCCGCGAGTCCGACTCGCACTTGGCCAGTTTTTTTTTATTAAATTACCTATGAGGAATTTCTTGCTGGGGGCGAGGGGGTGGGGGAGGATTATGTACTGAATATGTGTTAACCGTTTGTGCGTAGGTGTCCTTTTATCATTTAAGGAGAAATTATTTCCTCTAAGATACAAGTAAAACCGAGTGCAATACCAAGTGCAGAATAATTTCATCGTAAAATGCTCAGGTGTAAAATGCTTGCCGTTTGATGTTCACACTTATGTTCTATTACCATAGACTTATGGTCTATGCGCATACGCATAATAAGTTCGCATATATCTGACAGGTGGCGCTTGTAGGCATTTTTATGCTTATTCATTCTTAACATTGAATTGTTTAGAGTTAATTTTGTGTTAATTTGGGTCACCTGATGTTTTAATTTATTGTGATCTTGATATGTCAAAGTACATTCTTAATTACTTATGATTTTCTGATAAGCGGGTCTCGAAAAGGATAGTTGACACTTCCCGTAACCCACGATCTAGCTTTTACCTTGGTCATTGTCATACAATGTGGCATGATGTGGTGTGGTGTCTCCTGATGGCCTACCATGACGTCTTAAAGCAGTTTTGTTTTACTCTTATTCCAGTGTGGGAAAGAGGCGGAGCTTTACGGGATGCCTAGCGCCATCTCTTTCCCATACTGGAAAAGGAGTAAAACAATAATGTTTGACGTCATGGTAGACCACCTTAGCACACTACCAGTCGTCAGCTATAATTGTGTATTTTTGTGTTTTTCAACGCCATATTTTTAGTTTATTATCAAATTTTTGTATCTGCCTGGTAAAGAAGCTAAGCTGCTGAGAGAGATAATATTCAGGATTTTTATTTTGGATTAATGTAAACCCATATTTTTCAACTAATTCCTAATCTGGCTCTGTATGGTGTCGGACGTAAAGAATAGCACCATCCCATATCTTCACGTGGGTGTGTGAGAGAATGGGCAGCAGCGTTCTCTGTGTTTTTGTAAAAACCGTACTGCGATCGCCAACCCGCTTGCCAAGCGTGGCGATTATGGCAAAACCCCCCAAATTTCAATGTGGCGAAATGATGATGATGATGAATTCCTAATCTAAAATGCAAACATTTTACAATTTCCATTCAAAAAATGTTGTCCAAACAAACTGCCAACATAAAACTTAAAAGGACCAGCCTTAGTCAAACTTAATAAATAGTCTGCGCATTACACTTTGCATACGCAACAACATCACATTATAAGACATATAATCGAAAAAATTTATAATTATTTCTCATCAACTACTTACCATTATAATAGCAATTTGCTGATAGACATTGCAGCTGTCATCGTGACAGGCACAAATGTCATACGTAATAAGACGATGTAATGCTGTTGACATTGGGTAATAATCAAATAAACTTTAATGGTTTTATTAAAACATTTTTTTTTTATGTATAAACTAATATTATTTTAATTTCTAAATCTAAATTAATTACTAAACATAAAACTAGATGATTAAAACTAAAATAACAACAAATTATAAAAGGGCGTCAAAAGACTCCTCCTCAATGCTGTCAGCTGGTAACGTGCCCAAGAGACTGGCGGCGTTGCCACGTTGAATGGCAACACTTAGCCTCTGGCCAAAGTAAAACCCTGCCCTTGGGTCACGGGAAGCGTCAACTAGGCGTTTCGAAATTTCCTTAAAAAGGCTGTGAGCACTCGGACCCCACGGCCCCAGAGTTTCAACCCCAAACGGCTCGAAGATATAGTTACCACAAAGGTTACGAAAGTTACCATAAAGGTTATATTTACGCCGCTTGAGGTTCTCCGCTGCCGCAGCGGCCGGGCCAGCACAGCACGATGAGCTTGGAAGATGTGATGGCGCAAGAGTATCGACGCATGTTGCGTCCCACACTAAAGGCCTACCCATCTTCCAAGGAAACAACGACATGCCGTCCGGTCTTTTGCTATCGTCGCGTGCCAAGCCATTGGGCTCTAAGATAGCTGGAACGCCGACGGTAATAAGAGCTCGATGGATGATGTCATTTATGTTCGCGTGCCGCGCAAAACGGCCCGCACTTCGGCTGCATGACAGGCCGTGGTGTCCGAGGCTGTTGACAGCTTCACCACAGTGACAGCGATGAGGAGTGCAGCAGGCGGCACCAAGACGTAAGGAAGCAGCGAGGCGGAAGGTCGTGTCGTCGAACAAAGTGCCTATGCTCGACGACGGGAGTGCGTGAAGCCAAAGACCCGACTCCCATTCACCCACAGCAAGCAGTCGCGCACGCTCAGCAGTAGTAGCAGCTGTGTGAAGTAAATTGTCCTGAACTACTCTGCAGAGCGGCTCGTAATGGTTGGTTTCATGTTTGAACCATATATTTATTTTGTTTTTAAAGGATACAATTTAGCACCTTAGGGCTTGTGGCTCTGTATGGTGTCGGACGTACAGAATAGCACCATCCCATATCTTCCTATGAGTGTCGTAAGAGGCGACTAAGGGATTTGCCAGAGAATGGGCAGCAGCGTTCTATGTACTTTTGTAGCAACCGTACTGCGATCGCGAGCGTGGCGATTATGGCAAAAACCCCCTCTTTGGGGAGGCCTATGTCCAGCAGTGGACGTCTTTTGGGCTGAATTGATGATGAAGATGATGAGGGCTTGTGGCGATATAATAATAGACAAAAAGGTCGATGTTTAAGGTTAAGCAACGTTTGTTGAGGTCGGTCCGTGGATGAGTGGCCATATTTAACTTACCAAGACACCTTCTGTTAATCATGCCTCTGAAAGCACGACACGGACGGCACGGTTGGCGCAATGGCTAAGCGAATGACTGCTGCGCTGCGTGTCACAGGCTCGATCCCCGCACGGAACAAATATTTGTATGGCCTACAGATAGTTGTTCCGGGTGTAGCTGTTTGTGTATGTGAGTTTAAATGTTTGTAAACGCACCAACGATACAGGAGAAATTCATAGTAGTAGTAGTAGCGGGGCCACGTTTAAAAAAAAACACTATAAGTTAGCTTCTCACTACACGTAACAATTGTCAAAGATGTCGTCTTTAACAATTGTTACGGAAGCCTGAAAGCCAGTCTCATCAAAATGTTTGGCAGATTGTGATGAATAATTAGGTTCCAACTTGTGGTACTATTGATTCGCTTTAGAAAAGCACTGCTTTATACGATTTAATATTAGAGAAATGATTGTTAAGTATCAAGTAGTAGTACCTAGTGTAGTGTGTGACTGTGTGTGTGTCTGTGTGTGTGTGTGTATATGTGTGAGTGTGTGTGTAGTGTAGTATCGTATGTCAAGTAGTGCGCTTAGAGAAAACAAAATTGAAAATAAAAACTAATACAACGATCATAAATAATTTAAGTTAACATTTTTAAATAAGAATGTTAAAAACCGTATTTTTTACTCAAAATCGACCAACTTAAACTCAGTATAATTCAAAAAGTTAATTACGTGCTAGAACTTTATAACTTAGCGATGAATTATGTATCAACGGTCTATAAACTTTTATAACTTAATTATTTGCAAGCTACTCGTAAGTTATGGTCAAGTTATGTTAAAGCAGAAACTTGAAAAAAACTTGCGAAAAGGTGCAAAACGACCTCCTTAAATGGTCTTTGGAGGATAGATTGAGCAGATACAAAATACTACTTAAATAATAAGTGAAAAAAATATTTTAAAGTGGTATTTTGGCTTAATAAGGTGGTTTTATCGCATTTTAATTAAGTTTCGAATAAGTTAATGAAAATATGCTTATTAAGAATTAATACAAAAACTGTTATGGCGTTTTAAAGGATATAAAATTTAAAAGGATATTATGATTTTATTACAAATAGTATACTTTTTAACCGACTTCTAAAAACAGGAGGAGGTTCTCAATTCGGATGTTTGTATTTTTTTTTTAATGAGGCATGCTCGGTATAATTACAAAAAATACAGTGGCCCTACCAAAAACAATACAGACTTTACGGCCAGTATTTCCTTAAGTTAAAATTGACTTTGACTATTGTAGAAAAAACTGCATACTTGCATAGTACACAATTAATAAAGACAACCAGCAAGAACTTCTTTGAAGATAGGACCCAAATATGTTAGGGTCGGTCCAGTCTACTCGGATACAGCTGAGTATCAATATTTTACATGGAGTAGCTGCCTATCTAACCTCCACCGCCCAGTTAGTACTGGTTATTACGATACCCTTTGGTAAGACTGGTTATCAGACTTTCGGGCCACTGACCTGTAACGACTGTCAAAAATCTAAAAATGGCAGCCGGAAATAACTTGCTCTCTGAGGCACGGAGGAAACTCGATATGTACTGGGTGGTCACCCATCCATGGAACAACCTGCGTAAGCACGGTTTAACCTGTAGATAAATCAGAGCGGTTGTTTTTATTTAGCCTCGAGCTCATCGATCAAATGATTCTTATGACTAAAATTAAAATGAAGTTTTGGCAACGAACATAACTCTGACTATGACTGTACCCAGAATTATTGGTTATTTTGGAACACAGCAAATAAGTATAGCTTACTTTAACAGAAAACGGATCTCAGCATGCCATTAAAATCCTATAAATTACGGATTTCCCTGCGGGTGTACCAAGTCCCGGTTCACAAGCCCGAGGTGCAGACAAAGTGACACCGGTTTGACATTATTGCCACCCAATAATATAACAGCAAAGATAAATTATAATTCTGCAGTAAGCACACATGCCTGCAATGGCGCCAACCGCCCTGTATTTATTAAAATCAATCATTATCGGTTGCTCGCAAAAACATCGCGCCATTTTACTCGCAAATAATTTCGTCGTTCTTTTTTCAAAAATTAACGTATCATGCGCGTACGCACCACTTAAGTTAAATGTCCCAAACTGAGAGCAATTTGCGGATCCCTGAGTAAGCTATAAATCTTGTAAAATTATTTTTTCATTATGCTTTACTTTTTACACAGTCTTAATATTCTATTAGTGGGGACATGTCTTTTGTGTTGATTAATGGAAGTATGGCTTTTGGTCTATAATTTGCATTTAATATCGAGTCTTGAGCGGGTTATTATTAAGATTATTTTCTATTATAGTGCGCGATTATTGCTGCTGTTTTCTGTATCATTTTGAAATTATCAAGAAGATAATGGTGGTTCGACTCTAGTTTAATTATCAAAAATAGAAAAAAGTTGTGAAATTGTTTCTTACCGCATAATGAAAACACATTTGACATTAAAAACGTGTTCTAAGAGCATTGGCTTTGAAAGTAATATTACCCACCCGTCGAAAGGTCTACTGAAAAAAGTAATCTGTCAAGTTATGCTTTCGCTGCAAAATACCTTGTTCCCTCTCTGTCTTCCGTAACCAATAAATAGTGTTACGTAGTTAAATGTCCACTCATACTATATTTGTATGAGTGGACATGCAACTGAGTATAAATTAAGTTCAACGCAGCGTCTTCCGCGAACCGGATGACGATGCGTTGGACGGCCTCCCACTAGGTGGACCGATGACCTGGTGAAGGTTGCGGGGATTACTGGATGCGAGTCGCACGGGACTTGTCAACGTGGCGACACTTGGGGGAGGCCTATGTCCAGCAGTGGGACGTCTTTCGGCTGATATGTTGATGATGACGAGTATAACTCTCGTATAATAAACAGCGGGCGGACAGTAATCCAGGCTCTGGGATAGTAACGATAAGATTGGAAACCATAACCTCATGCTCAGCTGTAGCTTTTGTGAGTATCAGACAAACGAGGTGATCAAAATCATGTTTCCTTCGAAATTCTCTCTCAGTTTATTACCAGTGAAATATCATCATCACCATCTGCCTAGCCTTTTCTCAAACTATCTTGGGGTCAGTTTCCAGTCTAACCGGATGCAGCTGACTACCAGTATTTTACATAAAGCGACTGCCTATCTGACCTCCACTACCCAATATCTTTGTAAATGATACCCCTTGGTAAGACTAGATGTCAGAATTTTGGCTTCTGACTACTCGTAACGACTGTCGAAGATCTACAAATGACAGCCGGGACCAACGGCTTAAAAAAATAACGGTTTAAAAAAATAATGGGTGTAAAACTACCCTTATCTAAGCTGAAAAGCAGTTGCCCTCCCCGTGATTGCTATTTTATACCATAATTGGGAACCTTTTAATCATGGAGATATCAAAGTTCCAACTTTTTCACAGATTTCTTTAAAACTCACATGTTTTAAATGTTATCAGTTTAAATATCTCCATGACCCCTGTTCTATTCCATCCATCTGGTGACCTGTCATGACCATTCTAGAGTGGGAAAGAGATGGAGCTAGAAGACCTGCATAGCTTCGTCTCTATCCCACTCTGGAATAAACAATACTGCTTAAAAACGTCATAGAAACCCCCAGTACTATGCTTTGAGTGCGTTACATTGAGGGCTTCAGCAACACATGATTTTCAGTCCAAAAAAATAAAAGCTTTTAAAAAAATCGTCGTTATCCAGCAATAATTTTTGCGCAGTTTCTTGGTTTGATCTACAGAATACTTTGTTGACGACTTCGTGAAGGGTCTGTTTTCACCTTTTTTTCCTCCGTCAGCATACCATATTAAAAACCATGTCACCAGAGATAGTGTAGTGTTATTAGTTTTTGCTCTGAAACCAATAAGCTTGGCATCCAATTACCACTTTTTACAACATTTATCCCATATTAGGCTATTGCTCGCTTCTTCATCTTACGGTGTACCCTTTAAATTTTTTCCGTGAGAACAATTTTTGTTCTTCAAGGAATGCAAGTTATCGTTTCAGATTTTTATCAGTTTCTAGTCATTTTGTATTTTTTTTTTTTTTTTTTGTATAATGTGTCCTAATACGGTTACATCATAAAAAATACAATCTAGCTTAATACTAAAGCTAATGAGTAATTCTATTTTGACTTAATTTGCTAGGGAGACTATGACTAAGAATGTGTCCATTAACACTTTTCTTATTGTCTCTATTAAGGGGAAGACACTTTTTTCTTGTGTTCTTTATAGGTAGCACTCACTTCACTACATTAAACTAACACTTCACTAAATTAGCTCGAAAGGTTTTGTCCTTTTTAGCCTTCTCACTATGTCCGTGTTGTCGAGGAGCTGGATAGCCTCGATGTTCACATGATGGTGAAGCCTTCGTTCATGAGCTTCGGCGTTCTTTTTAATTATGTCTATGACGAGGTTTACTTTGAGGTCCCGATGAAGGTCGTCATTTCGAATGTACCAGGGCGCATTAACAATACCTCTGAGTACTTTGTTTTGAAAACGCTGTATAATTTTGATGTTACTTTGTTTGGTACAGCCCCAAAGCTGAATACCATAAGTCCATACAGGCATGAGGACTTGTTTGTACAACAGTACTTTGTTGTGTACTGACAGCGAAGAATGTTTTCCTATCAGCCAGTACATCGACTTGTAGCGAAGCTCTAGCTCGTCGCGTTTCTTTTTAACATGAGCTTTCCAGCGAAGCTTTGCGTCTAATGTCATGCCTAAGTATTTGGCTGTATTTTCGTATGGTATGACATGACCGTTTATGTTTATCGGATGATAATTTTGCATTTTGTTTGTGAAGTCTATGTGAACAGATTTTGTTTCATTAAGTTTCACACGCCATTTTTTTGTCCAGTCAAAGATGATATTGACGGCTGTTTGAACTTTTTTCACTGCTTCTTCTTGAGTGACGCCTGTGGCCATTATAGCTGTGTCGTCTGCAAATGTGGCAATGGTATTGTTCTCTAATTCAGGAATATCGCAAGTGTACAATAAGTACAAGACGGGACCTAGGACACTTCCTTGCGGTACTCCAGCTTTTATCGGTTTTAGTTCCGAATGTGCATCATCTTGTCTTACTCTAAACATACGCTGTGATAGGTAAGACTCTAAGATGTCAGCAAACTGTTTAGGGAGCATATTTCTTAGTTTGTTAATGAGGCCTTTGTGCCATACCTTATCAAATGCTTGCGCTACATCGAGGAAGACCGTTGAGCAAACTTTGTTTTCCTCTAAAGCCTTTTCTATAATGTTGGTAATCCTGTGTACTTGGTCTATTGTCGAATGTTTTTCCCTAAATCCAAATTGGTAGTCAGGGATCAAGTTTCTTTCTTCTATGATGGGTTTTAGCCGCTTCAAGAGAAGCTTTTCAAATAATTTTGACATGATCGGTAGCAGCGAGATCGGCCTATATGATGTCGTTTCGTGAGGTGGTTTACCAGGCTTTGGTATCATTATAACTTCGGCAACTTTCCACAGGTCAGGTACAGACTTAAGCCTGAACGTTGCGTTGATAAGGGTCGTAAGTTTTACGATGGCTTTACGTGGGAGGTTCTTAAGAACTTCTCCGGTAATAAGATTGTAGCCAGGTGATTTCTTTAGTCGAAGACGCTTGATTTCGTTGTATACTTCTCTAGGTGTTACCAATTTTATTTCTTGCTCATCATTATTTGATGTTAAATCTAGCAAAGCGCTGTCTTGGTGTTCTTTATTTGGCGTAAAAATTAGTTCCAGATGTTGTGCAAACCTAATAGCTTTTTGCTCGTTGCTTATTGCCCACCGCCCGTTAGTATCCTTGATAGGGGGAATATGCATAATTGGCTTTTTTAAATTTTTTGTAGTTTTCCACAGAGAGTAATCTGTCGTGCGTGAGCTAGTTAGTTGTTTTAGATAACTGCTCATTGATTCATTTTTGAATTTCTGAATTGCACTACTTAGCTGTTTTGTAAGGTTGTTCAGAATCCTTTTATCTTGTGGAAATCTTGTTTGTTGCCATATTCGTCTCTGTCGCCTCTTTTCATTTATGAGTTTTGTGATTTCTGCTGGATAGTATGTAAGTCTGTTTTTGATCTTAAATGTAGGCGTGTTTTTCCAGGCGCATTGTTGTATTTGTGTAATAAAATGACTGATATCCCGATCCAGATCTTCTGGTTTCTTTAGTGGAACTTTTAAATCTATTACAGAGTCCAAGTCTATTTTAAAGCTTGCCCAATCAGTGTACTTATTTACCAATGTCGGGTAGGTTTCTTTCAGCAAGAAAGTCTCACTTAAAGTAAGTAATAAAGGTGAGTGGTCTGAGCTCATATCATAACCTTCTTGAATGCGGAGAAGGTTAGGTGATATATTTTTATATATAAAAAAGTCTATGAGATCGGGAATCTTTTTTGTGTCAGTAGGCCAATAAGTGGGCTTACCTGTTGACAATGTTTTGCATTGTGTTTCTTCAATTGCGCACAGTAGCTCTCTTCCTTTGGTTGTTGTCAGTCTAGATCCCCAAAATGTATTTTTAGCATTAAAGTCGCCTCCTAAAATGAATCTGTTTCCAAGAAGGTTTAGAAAATTAATGTACTGATCTGCTTTTAGTGAATACCTAGGTGGACAGTATATGGCTGAAATAGTGACAAGACAGTATTTCGTTTTGACACAGACAGCCACTGCTTGTATTTCTTCTTTTTCATATTTGAGTTCTTCATAGTGAAAAATATTCTCTTTTATAATGACAGCACTACCACCTCTTGGTGTGTTATTGGGATGCAATGCATGGTATACGTTATATCCTTTGATCTGAATATGAGATTCTTTAGTGAAATGTGACTCTGATATAAGGCACACATCAATACTTTCCATATTTAGGACTGCCGTAAGTTCGTTCTGGTGTTTCAGCAGTCCATTCGCATTCCATGCCATAATTTTTAATAAATTAGCCATGGATATTGCTTTTTTGTTTGGTAGCTGCTTTAGTGCTACTTTCAAGTTTTTTCAGCCTTTCATCGAACGTAGTTAAAAGATTTATGATTGTGTTAATCTTTTCATCCATGTTAGGGCTCATTGGTTTCATATGTGACTGTGGCAACGATTGGACTCCTTTTGTCATTTGTGCGTACGAAACACTTTTAGTAGCAAGTTTGGTGACACTAGGTATTTTGTCTTTGTTTGTACTTGGACCTTGAGAGTTTGGTATCGGCACATTCTTTCTGGTATTTTTATCTTTAATATTTTGTAGCTCTTTAGCTACTATGCATCCCCTATAGTTAGCTGGGTGGGGCTCACCACAGTGAACACATTTTGGCTTTGCTTCTGCTGGTTTATTGCAGTCTCTGGTTAGGTGCTTGCCTGTACACTTCACACACCGGGGTTCTTTGGAACAGTATTTCTGAGTGTGGCCATATGCTTGACACCTTTTGCATTGTGGAATTAACTTCGATGTTTTTAACGGCTGTATATCCACTTTACAGCCCAGTATGGATTTGATTCCGTAGATTTTCTTAATGTCTTCATCTTTTTGGAATGAGAGCATAAACATACTGAGGGGCTCTTTGCTCTTCCAACTCAGTTTGTTGACTGCATCTTCTATTTTATATCCTTGAGTTGTCAGGTCTTCAACTATTCTATTTGGCAGGCAGGAAGAATGAAGGTTTTTTGCCATCACCCTAATCGGTCTGTCTTGTTTATTCTCATACGAGTACCACAAGCAGTTATTCTGTAACAATAACTTGGTGATGGATCTGTATGAGTCATCATTATGGGAGTTAATTTTAACTTTTTCTCCATTCATCATTTTTGTAATGAACGAGTCTTTCGTTAGATTAGCTGAAAGAAGATCATAGAACTCTTGGTAGTTTTTAACATTTTCCACAACTATCGGTGGTGGTGTGGGCTGTTTCTTTGTTTTAACATTTTCTTTAGGTTTTTGGCTGGAATCGGCTCCTTGTTGAGGTGGTGAGGACAGTGGTGATGAGTTCAATTTCCTTTTTTTTCTGCTCTTCTGTCGTACCCACTCTGTTTCCTTTGCTAGTTCCTCTTCGTCTGTCTCGTACTCGATTGGCATTGGCTTCTCGGTAGTGACATTTTTCTTGTCTAGGTCTGCAGTTTTTTGCTCCTGGATGTTTTTAAGCTGCTGCTGAAGTAGTTCTAATTGACCTTTGAGGTCATTTACCAAACATTGTAACTTTTCGCGTTCCAACTTTTCTTCGGTATAATGTTTATACAACAATTGTTCCGTTTCAGTTTTGATTTTAATTGTGCATGACGAAGCCATGATTATTAGAATAATAACAACTTCACCTTAACACTTTGTTTATACAAATAGTTGTGCAATAAATTCTGTAACTGGGTCATCGCGGCGACCGCGCACGGCTAGAGGTAACGAACGGTATGCTGCTGCGTCAGCGCTATACCGACGCGACGCGACGCGACTGTTCTTATTGGAATTCGATCGGTCACTCTTTGTATCGTAATCATATAATTTTATTTTGAAGTTTTGAACCAGTGATCTGTCGATCGGTTCCATGCTTTTATTCTTTGCTATCCCCAAATGGTTGGTATTTTGCGTTTGATTTTATTAGTTTTATATAAACTCTACGGTTCTTTGTTCTGCATCCAAAGCTCTCTTAGTGTTTTTTTTAAGGTTTCGCAGTCATAAGGCGAAAACGGCTAATAATTACGTCATGTACAGACTCAGGCATATCAAGCTACAACAATCTGTCAAATTTCTTTAATACATTTTCAACATTCACCGTTGAACAATACGGTTCAAGGTTGATTAGAAACATTTGACAGTTTCGGGTAGCTTGACTGGTGTCTATACGTCGGGCTGACTGACTGACTGTTCAGACAGAAAAAAAATATTTTCGTGTGTTTTATTGGTCAGAATGCAAGATGTTTTCTTTCTTTGATATAATATTATTATACGCAAGTTACGCAACCCATATTTTCTAAAAAATTCTTAAAATTCCGCGTCTACAGGTTCTTGGGTCTTCGTGAATATCTTATTACGGGGAGATCACGGTCTGTTATCAGATGGTAAGAAATTAGCTGACCGCCGGCCATAAGAGCGCGATGCGTATGCGCATAATGTGTTGTTATTATAAAACTGCAAGTGTATGACATGTTTGAATATATTGTGGGAGAATTTTAGGTGTACAAAGTTTGTAGGTTTAGCGATTTGAAATAAGTAAAAAAAAATTTTTTTGGACCTTTCTCTTTTATTTTATGTGATTATTTTATTCGCTCAAAATAATTACTATTGGTGCTTTCAATTAAAGTTTTAGTAAGTTACTATATCTTAGTTAATTATGTCTATCATCGGACTTGTCATAAGTTGAAACGCAGCAATTTTTTTTATTGATTAGAATGTGACCGAATTCACTGTACCTATAAACGGCCTTTAATGGCCACCTATAATTACGTTAAAAATGTTAAAATATTACAAATTACCCTCTTCTTGGTAAAATGTCTCGGATATTTATTACGTGTGCATTAATTATGATTGATAAACAATTTAGTAATTAATAACATGGGTGTAGTATCGATTCTTTTTGCTACGTAACCTTTGTAAGCGAATTAATCGATTCCTGTATCGATGTCTCGTAATCGTTTGGTAACGAGTGCAGTTTTTTGATTGTTAGTGTTAATTGTATTACAACCTAGAGATGCCCTCTGAATAAAAAGTACTCTTTGGCGAATAGGGGTCTTAATAAACTGGTTTATTTCTTGACAGGTGGGACTTAGGACCAGCGACTAACTTTTTTTTTTAATATTCAACCTTCAATTGTCGTCGTTTTTTAATTCAGGAGTTAATCTTACATTTTTGAATAACTTTAATGTATCATTTGCATTAATAATGTTTGTTCTTGCTGGAGATAGGGACAAATGCGCAGTTTTCATTATAATACGTAATAATTTATGACATTTGTATTGTGATGTCGTCAACAGACATTAAAATATAAATGAATCATTACTTTTCCTATGTATTCGATTAAAAACATGTTATGTGTCAGCTGCTGTGTTTCGCCGTTCTTTGGAGTCTATAAAATTATTTTATCGTTGTATTAAATGAGTTTGCAACTTGTCATTTTTGTTTTTTGTTCTGGATTGTCTCCCCATAGACATGATACAAATTGAAATGATGGTGGATGACAGAAATTTCGCATTTTTTTAAAGGGATCATTAAAATAGAGGAGGACGCGCGATACGTAGCTTAAGCTATTTTAATCTTTGCTTTGTTAACGTCTTATTCCGTCTCGTGCCCCCTCGCCAAGTTTGTACCTACTTGTAAATTTTCGTTGCTTTTAGTAAATTTTCGTTCGTTTTCGTTGCTTTTACCAGCACCTTCGTCCTCCTGAATTTTGAAGTTTTCTTTCTTTTTTTATGTTTATACAAATCATTGTAAGAATATTTTGTACCTTTAGCGGTAGAGTTCACAATAAATCTTTCTTAATTGACTGCATCAAAATAAGAAGCTTGTGTTGTGTTTCGAAAGAATGTTGACGAATCAATCAGAATTTCCGACTTACCTTCAATAAATACCTAATTTGCTCACAAAGAAGCTTCAGACTGTAGAACCATTGAATAAAAATTGCACTAAATTACGTCGATCAGTAAGACAAACATAAATCAAATAACATAAATGCGGGTAGCACTCATAATCTCAGGCGCATCCGATCGCAGTATAATCAAATACGTGAGAGAGATAGACATACATCTTTCACTCTTGTGAGAAAGAGATAGAACACCCGCCATTTTGATTTACCGTAACACCGACACAGGTGACGCCATTCGTCTTCTGCAGCAGCCGTTTTGAAGGTGCGCGGGAGCACATTTTTTGCGAAATAAATTATGATTTTCATACATTTTGCAGTTAAAGTTTATGTGCAGTAAGTAGGGCTAAAGTGATTGAAAGTGACATATTTATTGGTATTTTATACACATAATTATGATCCCATTTCTTCCCGTGGGTGTCGTAAAAGGCGACTAAGGGACTTGCCAGAGAATGGGCAGCAGCGTTTTCTGTGCTTTTGTAACAACCGTACTGCGATCGCCAATCCGCCTGCCAAGCGTGGCGATTATGGCAAAACCCCCCTTTATGTCAATGTGGCGTTGATGATATGATGATAGAAAGGCCTATACCCAGTAGTGGGGGAAGTCACGCTGTGAATGATGATGACATCATCTTCATCCACAACCGTTATCTTCATATCTCAACCCCACCACCACCTGCCTAGCCTTTTCCCAACTGTGTTGGGTTCAGCTTCCAGTCTAACCAGATGCACCATAAAACCAGTTCTTTACATGGAGCGACTGCTTCTCTGACCTCCACAACCCAGTTACTGCTGGGTATTACGATACGCCTTGGTAAAAATGGTTGTCAGACTTTCGGGGTACTGATTACGTGTAACCGCTGTCAAAGATCTACAAATAACAGGCGGGACCAGCGGCTTAACGTGCTTTCCGAGGCACGGAGGCATCTCGGTATATAATGGGTGGTCACCATCCACAGACCAACTTAGGGCAAGCGCGGCTTAACTTGAAGATCGACCCCAGCGGCTGTTACTATTAAACCACGAGCTTAATAAAACAATGAGAACAAAACTTACATAAACAAAATCAAATATGTCGTTTTGCAACTCCCACAGATACTATTAATGTAGTGCCATTATATTGGCTCATAAAATATTATCTATGGTTCTTCAGCTCTATGGTTATTAAAGGACTGGTTATAGTTCCATACATCCATTCGCAGGTCTTTTTAGTGTTCGTAATTGCTTTGGTAATGAGACACAATTAAACGTTAAAGACAAGGTCTAAAATGGTATATTTGTGGTTGGTAAATATATGGCATTAGAATAAAATCTGGCTGAAAAGCCAAAATTAAAGTAGGACTGACCAGAGAGGACTGAAAAAGTGCCTTTCTGCCAGCTTTAATGATAGTGGAAAAGTCATAATTAATCTGTAGGTCTACCAACATTCTTGTGACAGTCAAGTCTTTTTTTTTTGTTTTTTCTTTTTCTACCTTTTGTAGTAAGCACCGGCTTATTGTCGGGCCTACGTTGTCCTCTCATACTTAGGTACCAACGCTGTAACATCCAAATATTGTAGAACCAAATGATTTTAAAAGAGTAACCATGGAGTTTCTTGCCGGTTCTTCTCCATAGGAAACGACCAACCCGAACCGTGCCTCTTTTGTCGACGTTTTATAAGTGCCCATGTAGGCCTATGTAAAATAAAATAATTTTGATTTTGATTTTTTTGATGAGTGGAACGACTTTGAAGAAATAAGAAATGCTCAGATAGTTTAGTTTGTTTGTCATTTTCGACCTGAGGGATCTAAAATTACATTTTTGAGGATTTTCAGCATCAGCCTATAATGTTTGTTCCCACTGCTGGGACACAGGCCTCCTCTCTATGGGAGGGAGTGGGCTATAATCCACCACGCGGGCCCAGTGCGGGTTGATAGATGACACATGTTTTCGATTTTTTTTGTTGTAGGACATGTCAGTTTCCTCACGATGTTTTCTTTCACCGTTTTGAGAACAGCGGTGATGAAATAAAATTACACAAAGTAATGCTTCTGCCTGGGTTCGAACCCTCGGCTTACTGCTCGTAAGTCGAGGCTGCCACCACTGGGCCACCGCTGCTCCATGAAGATCTTATTGAACCTAATTTAATAAATCTTGTGGAAAAAGCAAAGTGGAAATAATTTGTCGTTTTTTTTTTAATGAATAATTAACAATCGTAAAAACCTATATACATGACTACACAAAAAAGACAACTATGAAATCTAATGCTCAGTCTTCATAGCCTTAAAAGCGGTAAGTAATTAATGAGCTCTTGGACAAAAGTAACGGGATCAATCAGAAACATTATATCTATCAGAGATTGAGAATTATCTGAGCTAGCAGCCTAGGTAAAGTTTTTAAGAAATATGACATAAAACTTAATGTCAAAGAAAACACAATAATTTCAAAATATATTCAGCAGATGCGCAGCGGGACGAATTTTACATAAACGAGCCAATTTGCTGACCGTAATAACACGTTAATATTTCCATCTCTTTTACTCCTATAGGAAAAAGTCGGTCCTCTCTCTCGCACACCCATCGATCTCCCTTATGTGGCCGCTGCAGCCATAAGGACCAATAATTATATTAATTTCTTACGATATGGTTATTATGACTTGATTGTATATGAGCAAGTTGCATTGTTTTGTTCAATAGTTTTTTTTTGGTGACCGTACCGCGAATTATAGGTTTGTAGCGACCTATAAAAAGCAACTAGTAACAAAAAGCGCTACAGCGCCATCTATGATAAAACTGAAGAACTAATATGGTCTGAATCTCGCAAACAAAGTTTATATCGACTTATGAGTAAACATATAGAGAAACCCGACAAAAACTGTCGGGCAGTTGTCCACGTGACATAACACCCGTTTGGTCAGAGGATCCTCCCTTTTCAACGGAGTATCGCGGATCTTTACATCCTGTTCCTCATACACCATAAGATTGATAGTCTGCACTCTAATTCTTTAGTTTACATAGAGCTAGGGTTCTAATGTCCTGTGTCTCTTCCTCTCCGTTCAAGGGGAAGAGACACCGATGCTAAAACGGATACTATATATTCATTACATAATTATAAACCACATAGAATATTTCGTCAGTTGTTAAGAGCGTATACGCCTTACGACATTTCATACAAACTTTCAAAACCTTATTTTCCGAAATTGATTTTTTAAAGACATAGTAACTTTTTAAACCTGCTTATGCATTTAAAGTTTCATTAAAATCGGTTGAATCATTTCGGTAAATAAGGACTTGAAAGTTTGTATGAAATGCCGTAAGGCGTAAAGGCTCTTAAAAGTATAGCTGTTGCCTACAAAACTGCAATACTTAACATGGTCAAAGTGTATGGAACAGCAGAGATATTTTTTATTTTTTTTTAGTACATAATGATGTATTGATTACATGGATAACCGATTCAGCGTCGGTGTACCTTCCGGCTTGTTTGATGTTGACTAGGTTACGTTAGATTTGTTCTGGTTTGAGTCGGTCACTGAAAGTTCCTCAAAAATACGAAACATTGGAGCTAGTACGGGACAAACCAAGTAGGAATCATCATCATCATCAGCCTGTAATGTTCCCACTGCTGGGACACAGGCCTCCTCTCAATGAAAGGAAGTGGGCAATAGAAACAAAGAAGAAAAGAAGGAAGGAAGGGTGGAAGTAGAAATAGCACAGATCAAATTGAAAGGGAAGTTTAAGTTGAACTACCGGGGGTAGGGACATCACAAAATATAAAATAGATGAAGAAATGAAGAAAGACGATATACAACCTGGTAGGTCTAGTTTTTACAAACATTCAAATCGAGATAAAAAAAAAAAACCTCAAATGTTGTTAAACAACACAGTAAATGAAAGCATTAAAAAAAGGACCAAAACGATTAAAATTCCGCAGTTATCAACGATGTACCCTACAAGTACGAACAATGTTAGTCATGAAACAGAAAAACTAAATATTTCATATTAAAAGCTTCATATCAACACGCGGATCTAAGTTATTAATATTTAATCGATTAAGATTATGATCTTAATCAACTCTCACATACATTTGTTGCAATATAAAATCAATAATAATAACATAACCAGTTCCAATGGCGGACAATCGGAGAAAATTGTCACCGTAACCGAAGGAATTATCCCTTTGATAATTACGGGATAAAATGCTTTAAGTCTTCTTCATCACAAAATTATAAAATACAACTGTATCATCGACAATCAATCTTATCGAGAAAGCAGTAGGATCGAGATTGACAGCAAAATACAGTGGTAAATTCGCTTCTTCATGACCGTGCTTATTATCGGAAAGAAAAAAAATAATAAGCCCTATTCCGTTGTTGTCTTATTGATTGGTTTCTACGTATAAAGTTTCTTCATGCAATTATACTTGGTAATGCGTTGAGAATAGGACACTAGGCATACTACATTTTTTTGTCAACATCAAGAATGGTATTATTCCTCTCAGTAAAGATTTTAATTTCATGTCCTTGTAACAGTCTGGTTTGAAATGTTGTGTAGTTTTTTTTTCATTTTCAAATATAGAAATTTCCTGAGTTCAGCTCTAGATATGTCTGGTCCCAGGTATAATGATGGTTGGAACAAAAAATAGGATCTTTGACGCGTTTGAAGGAAAATGCGAATGATCGGGTACAAGACAGGAATTTGAAAAAAACTATAGATGTCATTCTATTTGTGGGTTGATTTAAAGTTGCTGTTTTTTTCAAAAAGGAAACACAAGATGCTGAAGAGGTATTGATTCATTCTCACAATGTAATTATCTTTGATGATGAATGGGTCCAGGCTGATAGATTTCTTCAAGCGTTCTATTTTTTGTTTGATATTGTTACTTTACGTAGACACCGTAATAGGTAAATATAAATACATACGCAAAAAATATTATTTAATCTATTGTAAATCCTGTTTTGAAAAAAAATATATAATAATAAATAATATATATAATGAATAAATTGTAATCACTGGACTCCAAGGTAAGCTTGCCTGATTCTTGCCTGGTTCAAATCCGGTCGCAAATCTAGAGAT
The DNA here is from genome assembly GCA_949152445.1 of Cerastis rubricosa. NCBI lineage: Eukaryota > Metazoa > Arthropoda > Insecta > Lepidoptera > Noctuidae > Cerastis > Cerastis rubricosa. Next base: position 13,664,618 of record OX424547.1, read on the forward strand.
CATAAATTTTCTCTTTAATGATTACTCTCACAAAAAGGTACTCGGAGAAGCCAGTAGATTTTTACCCATAATAAACATTAATCCTCAATACTTATATTAGCACTTATACGACTTGCATCGACCCAAGCTTTCGAATCAGACACCCAATCTTAACAAATCGACAATTAAACGTTTTTGCAGTCACTAACACTGTGGACAAACCTCTCATCGGACATACAAATAACAAAATGGCAGATACTATCCATCCATTGTTGCATTCTGAGTTTTTGGCCCCCGTCAGATTCTTCGCGGGGCTGCGATGCTCGCCGTTCGATTTTTGTTAAGAGGACAGTTTTTGTACGCAAGCCTGCTGTTTCGTTACATTTGAAGGCTAGAGCTAGAATGAATTGGTGTGACACTTGAATTTTCGTTTGTTTCGAGAGGATTCTAAGATCTTTATATGTATTGTCCTTTTCATGTGATTTGTTGTCTGAAATATCTTCTTTCAAGTTGGAGTCTTCATTACTTCTGTTGTCTTAGTTGTACATCTATTTTGCGACTTTGATATTCATTGAAATGATGATGTCAGATTATAAGTGTCCATACCCCATTTTGATATTCATATAAGTAACGGCTCTCGTCCTCCTCTTTTCCTCTCTCGTACTCGCTATTCGCTTCAATACCCAATTTGCCTACCCATATTAGTCACAACCTCATTACAATACCAAGTGCAAACAAACCGTTAATCCTGACCCCAGAGACAAAGGGCGAAGAACAGGTGCCAATAACATGGACATAAGGAGAAAACTAAAGGAGTATGCCAATAAATTACGTAACAACCTGCGTATATATTCTCACGGCCGTGATCCGGTCACGTCAAGCGTAATGACCGCGTTCGGACATCGTCGTTAGTGATCGGCGGTAACAATGCGCAGGAGTTCCCCATTTGCATCGACTGCACTGCGCGATTGACCGGCGGAGACAGGTGGATTGCATAGAGATGATGATACCACATTTTTGCGCTAATTTTGGATGGTTAACGTTTTATTTTTAAAGACTTGGATTATGGATACATGGCATGTTATTATGATTATTTTTAAGTACATGTAATTTAATGTAGACGTTGTTAATGAAGAAACAAAAAGTAGAAAGTTAAAAATAAATACACTGTTTGATGATCATTGCAGATGCTTTAATTTTCTCTACGATGTATGCATTAGCCATCATTAATTTTTTAAATTAATTATAGTGTAGACTATCAGATAGGATCAGTAGGCAAGTAACATTAATGTATGTATGTTGTCATTTTACAAAAAAATAGCTTGTCAAGTTAGCAAATGAAAAAAAAACTTCTGACTGAAAAATGAAATCATGTAATTACGTGGACAGTCTTTTGGGAAAGATGTGAAGAATGAAGTATTTTGTCTTAAGTGGTTTATAACTTTTAACTCAAAGATTCAAGCTAAAAACCTTATTCAAACTCAAATTTTGATACCCTAACAGTTACACATTGACCATTATCCCCTCCGGCTAAAACTGCAACTCTATATAGTTCCCGTGCCCTGATGCGCGTGCGCTTACAATATAATTTATTGAAAAGATCGCTTAGTTTGTTAAAATATCGTCAGTCGTAGATAGACATTGTCTCAGGATGGACGGACATCTCTGCATCTTATATAAACATCCACTCTAATTTATATTGTCCTTGTTGTCTTGAATAAAATACTAAATAATAAATCTACGGCATTTATTTCGCAGGTGTTTCTATAAATACGTCTTTTCCAAGAGTTGACACCATCAATTGTACTTCTATTTCAATAGTTGTTTACTTAACTATGTGGTTCTACATTGTGAGTTATAAAAATGTGTAAATATATTTTAATGGATGTGTTACTTTGTATTAAACTTGAGTCTTAGTTTTGTTATAGTGCTGTCACTTCCGTATGAGAATTTGGGACATTTGGGTTGTTAACATTTTCGTCACCATCAAGATTTTGCGTTAGAAAACCACTGTTACCAAGAAGAAAACCAAGTTAAAGTTGTGACATTTAAAAAAAAAAAACTAAGTTTAAGATACTAAGTAAGTATCCTAAATAGATGTTCCGCAATTATATCCTTTTTCGTTTTTTTTTCGGAAGGGAAATCATCAAATGACTTCTCCCGCTCTGGGTGGAGCGGAAGGGAGTGTCAGACTTGACTGACTAAAACCCATACATGTTCCTTCTTAGCCCTTTGTGCTCCAGGGTCACGGTATCTCTTTCGAACAGCCCGCAGCCCTGGCAGGCATCGGCCCTTACGGACCCCTTCCAATTTGCTGACATCTCCTTGAGGCGCGCGTGGAACACGAATGCGCCGTCGGCACGGCCTGTCGTCATAAGACGGACGGACGGTGAGCTAGCCGTCTAACTCTTCGTTCGTCCACAGACCCTGTAATTATACCCTTAGGGTCTAATAATCAGTATCCGCCCATTCTAGATGAGACGCTATTACATGACCATATTCCATCTCCCATCTCTGGCTGTCATTTCTAGATCTTTGACAGCCGTTACAGGTAATCAGTGGCCCGAAAGTCTGGCAACCAGTCTTACCGTTCGTATTACTTAGTACTAACTGGGTTATGGAGATCAGATAGGCAGTCGGTTCATGTAAAATACTGGTATTAAGCAGCATCCAGCCGGACCCCGACATAGTTGGGAAAAGGATAGACTAATGATGATTCCATCTCCCAAAAATATCCAGCAACAATTTATTTCTTGGAACACTACCTACTCGCGGCTAGTCGAACAGTCTTTACAGTGTTTTAAAATCTGTCCTTTTCTCCCAATCTCATCATCATCATTTCAGCCCAAAAGGCGTCCCCCAAGTGTCATTGACATTTTGGGGGGTTTTGCCATAATCGCCACGCTTGGCAAGCGGGTTGGCGATCGCAGTACGGTTGTTACAAAAGCACAGAGAACGCTGCTGCCCATTCTCTGGCAAAACCGTTAGTCGCCTCTTACGACACCCACAGAAAGATATGGGTTCCCAATGTGATGATGTGGGCTCCCAATCTCACCGACACTAAATATTTCACCTGCCAATGTAAGTAAATAGTGATTTTTATTTTTAAATAGACACTTGTTTAGTTAGTAAGAATGGCTGTACTTATGCTGTCTCGCAATATTTGTCATTGTGTTGTAACTTGTAATGTTGAGAGTTGAGTGTCGTTAGCTTATTGGCTGAAAGAAGTGGTTTAGTTCCGCCGTGGTGAGATGTGCTCGCGGTAATGTTGGTGTAGAAGATACACTAGCACTGGGGAAAAACGGCACGATTCGACGGCACGGTTGGCGCAGGGCTGAGCAATCGACTGATGCGCTGCGTGTCGCGGGTTCGATCTCCGCTCGGAACAAACATTTGTATGGCCTACAGATAGTTGTTCCGGGTCTGGCTGTTTGTGTATGAGAGTTTTAATGTTTGTAAACGCATCCACGATACAGGAAAAGGTCCTAGTGTGAGGGGCAACGTTTTTAAAAAACTAAAAGGATTACAAAAGAATTATAAGTGGAGATGTCATCAACATCTGCCTTCCCTTTTCGTTTTGCCATTATGTTGGGCTCGGTTTCCAGTCTAACCTAAAGCAGCTGAATATCAGTATTTCAAATGGAGTGACTGCCTATCTGACCTCCACAACCCAGTTAGTACTGGTTTCTCAACTTTCGGGCCACTGACTACCTGTAGCGACAAGCGGAGATGTATTGGATTAAATTTAATGGAGTGTCTAAGGGCCAACAAAACGGCAAGCCCTTAAAGCAAGCAAGCAGACTGGTTAGAAACTCTAACATCATGAAGAGTAGAGTAGCTTGGCTTGCCCTTACAAGCCAAGCTTTTAGGCTTGAATGAACCGCTACTTTAAAACAATAGTGGAAAGAATCAAGATTGGGCGTTCAAAATTAAGCCACGTTAAATTTTAAAACTATGGAGCCTGTACTAGAATACTCACACCAATTCACCAATACTTTAGTCTTATCTTGTCTTTGTCAAACAAATTAAGTGTCCTCAAAAATTCAGGGGAACAACTCATTAAGTTAACTTCAGATTCTCTCCCCCGAAAAGAAGCACCAACTTATAAACTCCATTCGACAAACTACTTTTTTTTGTCCACAGCATCTAATCCCCCAACATTACTGGACTAACGGCTTTGTTTAGGGCGTCGACCGACGTTTTCACACTGTCCGCCTGACTCAGCCATCTCACAAAGAAGTTTTCTGTACAAATGTAAATCACCATTATGCCTCACTTAACATGCAGATTGGGAACGTTACAACTTTCAAACTGTCACACAAAACGTCAAAAGTATTATTAATGTCGATTACTTTTTTTCCTCTTGTTTTGGTCTTTGGAGACAGGTTTTCGACGTCTGCATATGCATGAGGATAAACAATGTGATTCTTGCAGTTTTTCTCTTGTAGTTGCAATATTACGGGGGTACCTAGTTCCTTGTATGATTGACGTTTTAAGAATTAACAGGCGTATGAATATTCACAAGTTGGTTTTATGTTTTTTTGTTCTTTGTTAGTGTGAAACAAAGTAATGAAGTTGTACATGTGTTTTCAGGAGTGATTGAGGTAAGACAAATAATAAAAAAATGACATTAAAATTAGGTTGAATTTGTTTATTTTTTTTAAATCGCATACTTAATTCTGATAATTTTCCGGTTATCGACGGCGAAGTGCCAATAACACCTAACTGACAAAGTCAAAAATTTACAGAAACTAAAAAAAACGTTTAATTTCTTTAAAAATTAAAAAGTAGTTAATGTATTTATTATTTTAGAATAATAACAATGTATACTTTAGTTATTATACTGAATTCATATATTATACTATGAGTGTAGTAGGTATTCGGTTAGTTAGGAGGTATTGACTTTGTACTTATTCTATATATGTGATAATGATATGATATTTAGTAGTTAATGGAATTAACAAAATACTGTTTTTGTTTTTAAATCAGAACCTTTAATTTGTGAATAAAAAGAAAATAAACAAAAACCATTTTTAGACATAAAAAAAAAACAAAAAGGCATCCAAAATTAGTAATTAAAAAAGAAACAATCAGTCATCAAACACCATTTTAGTAATTAAAAAAGAAACAATCAGTCATCAAACACCATTTTAGTCATTAAAAAAGAAACAATCAGTCATCAAACACCATTTTAGTCATTAAAAAAGAAACAATCAGTCATCAAACACCATTTTAGTAATTAAAAAAGAAACAATCAGTCATCAAACACCATTTTAGTAATTAAAAAAGAAACAATAAGTCTTCAAAAATCAATTGATTGATTATTCGTGAGGTAAATTATAATAAAATGAGTGACAGTCCCTTGGGAGGACTTCTTTAATTTGTTGAAGGTGATTAAATTTGGTAGAAGCTATGGGAATGTGGTCCAACATGCAAAGCTGAGTAAGTGACAGAATTCAGTTTTTTCGGTCTTACAGGTAGCTCTGTCCAATCATCATCAAAATTAATTTTATAATAAATAGTGCCATCTGGTCTATATTGGATGGCTCTCAGATCAACCACTACAGGATCGCCTGCTTTTCGACCGGGTCTTGGTGCTATATCTCCAATTTTTTTTGTCAATGAAATCCTTAACAAAATCGTAATTTTATTTGTATTGCTTCATAAGGAAAAGGATTTTTTCGTGCCTCCTTCGTTACGACTATGTAGTCGCTGGGAAGATGTATCTCACTATTTTTAAGTTTTCTTTCGATCGCAGCATGGACTGCGTCACATTCCGATTCGATTATCTTATTTTAGTTTTCTATTCTTTGGTTTTGTGTATCCCAAATATTCCTCTCCTAACACACGAAGTTTCTTATTTTTTAATTTCTTCCAGCTATCCGGGTCAAGTTTAGCTTTGCGTTTTCTTCCTTCGTTTGGATTACCGTGGTAAATGCCCGATGACGTGGATGGCTCATTTAAAAGTAACCCTGGACTGGAATTGTTCGACTCTTGATCATGATCAGGACTAGGACAGAATGTTATGTCACTATCATTGCCGGAATAGTCACCATCATTGGAAGACGTTTCGCCTATTAGGTTATTAGTTTTAGATTCTAGTACCTGAGTATGCTCGTAATTAAAGATAAATGATGGTGGAAGTGAGGAGCTTCGTTTTTTACCGTAGTCTTTGGTATCATCGTAAGTGAGAGCGGACATTGACAAACTACGCCCTCTACTAACAAAACGAACATCACTAAAAATATCAATATTGTTTCGTTTTCCATAGTGTACAGTAATTGTAGGTGGCAGCGATGAACAACGTCGTCGTTGAGTTAAGAAACGGGTACGCTTTGGAATGTTTGAAAGTCGATTACGATTAGTACGATTTAGTAATCTTACATCTCTGCTTTGTTATTTGGTAATCATTATTGCAGCTGATTCCAGGAGTCACTTGATAACGCGTATCTGAAAGTATATCAGAATCTAGAATCAATCAATCTAGAATTTGCTAATACAGAAATCAAAACTCACTAGGTAGGTAGGCAATACAAGAACTTACCTGAGTTAGAAGAAATAGAAGCTTCAGGCTGTGTATTCTTCTCGCGACCTTTCAGTATGTTTAACATCTGTCCAGCTCGTACTCATTGATAACTCTTTGCCATTCGGGACATTTTGCTTAAACAATAAAAAGACAATACCTTCTAAATACCTACTTCAAACAAAAACGTAAAAGAAATTTATCCTATCTACAAAAAAAAAACCTGGAACGTTTAAATGTCATCATAAAATGAACAGAATATTACCCCTATCATGAAATATGACTTGTATTCTTACCTGTTATCCTTTAGAACTCGTCAACCCATGAATAACACCATAAACACAATTTATTCTACAATTATTGGACTTTACCTACGAGTTAACTAAAAGAACAAACACGCGCAAACACGAATTGCCTCAAACTGACGACTCGATTATAAAATACCCTCCCTCCCGCCTCTTCTGCATCCGTGTGCACATCGTGTCGCCGTCGCCACCACCACCGATTGTTAGTCGTAGACGACCAACAATCGCGTGTAGACGTTTCCTGTAATAGTTAGGAGGTAATGCCATAAAATAGACCCGTTGGTATAGTTGGGAGGTATTTCCACATTTCAATTGAATGCTGTTCCACTTGAAATACACTTAGGAGATTTCACTAAAACATGCGAATAACGCTTTTAAATTCAAAACGATAAAAAAGTGAATTTCTCCAAAAATGTCAGTTAGGAGGTATTGGCACTTCACCGTCGTTATGTATTGCAAGCTTGTCGCTTGCTGTGTTTTTTTTTTTTAATTTTTATTCCAATGTCCATCCAAAGGTTATCTGGAAGATATAGCTATCAGCGATAAGACTGCCGTTGTGTGACCATAACAATAGCAGTTTTGTAAGCCCGTTATGTTTCATTTTTGGTGTACAATAAAGTTTTATTCTTTTCTATTCTTATCTTTCTCATGCCACCCAAACTTGTTCATCTGTAAATTTTTCTTTCAATCACTATTTATTACTGTTATCTTTGCAAAAATATACTGATAATGTTACCGAACGTTATTTCACTGCTGAGCAAAGACCTCTCGCCGTGACTTCCAGTCGTTTCGATCCTGGCCCACTGCGGACCACTGGTAGCTGGTCTTGTCAGGCTCGTCCCGCCAAAAATATAGATTTTTAATTTCTTCAAAAGTATTTTACAATACATAAATAACTACTGTCGTAAAAGTATTTCTTAAACATGGCAAAAATTAACGGTTTGCCTGTATAAAAAACCTGCCTATACCTCACAATCTACTCGATACACAAGCAAGTGCGATGCAGAAGTGAGTGAGTGACGGGCAGGCTCGACCCCTGAATGCGCCTGCGCTTTGCATTTCAAATGCATCCATTGTATGCACATTTTTACCGACTTATTACTTTCTATCTGGGTGCATATGGTTCGCAAATTATTTTGAAGAATAAATTGCGAACTTTTCTGGCCGTTTAGTTTTAGCGATTCTTAATAATTAAGGCTCGTTAACATACTATACGGAAGACCAGTACGGTAGCACGAAGTAGGAAACTTGGCTTAATGTGCTGGAATTATTATTTTAGTTTTCCAGTCTATTTTGCATTCGCAAATGAAATGTTCCGAGTTGAAGGCCAACATTCAGTAATTGGCACTAGAAGAAGAAAATTCTACACTGCTTAGTTTTTCGCAAGCTGTTGGTAAGAGAAAATTTGTATCTAACCAGAATTGGTTTGATTGTTGGCTTAAGAGCGTTTACACTTTACGACATTTCATACAAACTTTCAAGTTCTTATTTTCCGAAATGACTGAACCGATTTTAATGAAACTTAATACACATAAGCAGGATGCAAAGGTAAAGTAACTAACAATATTGAACATAAGGTCTTGAATATTTGTATGAAATGCCGTAAGGTTTAAACTTTCTTAATAAGTATTACCAGGAATGTATTTTCAAGTTCGAGTCTATGAAGTCGTTCGGACCTAAATACACGAATATCGGAGCTAAGAACTACCATAACTTGAAGATTGAAGATTCAAGTTATGGTAGTTATGGGATGAACTTTGAAGATTCTGCTTTGTTAGTGGATTTGGGTGCCATATTAAGAGAATCAGTATGTGCTTCTGGTCCTAGAAGACACTGGTAATAAACGATCTTATCTAATGTGAGCCCTCTCACATGGACTGAGTGAGGATTTTTTGGTTCACATCATCATCATTTCAGTCGAAAAACGTCCACTGCTGGACATGGGCCTCCCCAAGTCGCCACATTGACCGGTTCCGTGCGACTCGCATCTAGCGAATCCCCGCAACCTTCACCAGGTCATCGGTACACCTAGTGGAAGGCCTTCCAACGCATCATATTCCGGTTTGCGGTCGCCATTCCAGAACTTTTCGGCCCCAACGGCCATCCGTTCTGCGAGCAATGAGCCCTGCCCACTGACACTTAGGTTGGGCAATTCTTCGGGCTACGTCGGTAATCTGGTTCCCATTTCTACCCATTTCTGATTTGATCACGCAAGGAAACTCCGAGCATAGCCCATTGCCCTTTGGGTGACTTTAAGCCGTCTGATGAGGCCCATTGTGAGCGACCACGTTTCGGTCCCGTATATAATCACTGGCAACACACACTGGGTCATAGACTTTGGTTGACATGTCTTCTAAGTTTTAGTTCTGTGATATGGCGGATTCTTCACCAAATTTTCCCTCACTTTTAGAGAACAGTAGACATGCCTTTTGTCACAGAAGACATTTAGATCATATTTTCCAAAATTCTTTTCCTCTGATTTATTTGCCAACGCTACAAGTTGAGTAACGAAGCTGTACGGCCTGGATCAAATCGTCCCAAAGCGTATTTTGTTTAAATTGTGACTGATATACCCCGTTAGGCCACGCTTCAACATGGCCTAGGTTAAGGGCCTGGATGAATAATGTTTGAGACCTAGCATATTGTATTGTAGGGAGGTCTTATTTCCGAATGGTTATGGTGCAGCAGGATCCTTAATAAGATTAAAGTTGGTGAGTTTGCGACTATCGTGTTTCCATTTTTGATATGAATTGGCTTTGAAGTTTTCCAGTAGAAAGACGGAAGACCCAGGGACTTTACAAGTTTTTTTGAAGTGAAAACTTCTTTAGCGGCGTTGTGCACTTTTGTGATGGGTAAAAATTGCACGTGACCCTCAGGATACGTGACCGTCAGGTCACGTAGGTTGCGAGGGAATTTGAACTTTATGACATCTGTCACTGAGTTTGGGTTTCCAAATCTGGAAAATTCGTAAGACGGATTGAAATTAGGTTACAAAGGAATTTGAACTTTATTACATCTGTCATTATTATCTTATGCACAAACAAAACCTTCGGTTTCTCCAAAGAGGTAAAACTCGTAAGACGGATTGCAATACTTCTGAAGTGTTAAATTTTTAATGTAATATAAATTGTCATGTTTGTGTACGATAGGTCAAATAAATTTAATATTGTATTTTACCACATAAATGATAAAACTTTCATACTGATAATTAAACAATTTGTACAAAATTATTCCCTAACCATTCCAAAATATCAAAAATGCACAACGTTAATATTCAAGTTTTCATTTCTGCCGGCACTCCCAAAGTGCAACCTGTATTTTTTTTATTCAACATTGCATCTGCGATATCTTTTACAGCATACCAATATTCTCCTCTCCAAACCAGTTCCTGGATAACACTATTCCTCTTAGAAAGACTTTGGAGTTTGTCAAATTTTTTTGTTTTGTTTTTTGTTTGACTTCCCGTGACTGTCCAAAATCTACAAATTGCAGCCGGGACCGGTGGCTTAACGTGCTCTTTGAAGGACGAAGGAAGTAAGGAGATAATGGCCGGACTCATCGACGGTCAGACCTATGCCAGCATTGTTTAACGTAGAAGATCGATTCGTACTTCTGTTATTAGTACTCAGCCTTTTGGCCCTCTTCTTCTTAGCGTGTCGACGGCAATGAAATTGTGTCAGCCCAGAACTGAGCCACTAGTTTTGCGCCCTCTGTAGCGTCCATCAGTTCCTATAATTAACAAACAGCAGGACACGATATTAAGAGCCGCATCGTTTGTGGAACAGTACCAAATTTACACTCGAGGGCAGTCATAATTGAATCTCCACCGGAGCAGATTTTCCTTGCTGCCACCAACCTGGGTCCGAAGTCTATTTGAAGACTTCCAGGTCAGCCGTTAAAGTAGCTGTCTCAAATGTGACCAAAAAGTATTTTATTGATACAGCTATTTCTCCACATTCTATAAACCATAAAGCTTTTTTATAATTTTTTTTATTTAGGGACATTTATAATCGTAATGCATATGTCCGTCCCATTAACCCTATATACACATTCCTCATATCTGGGCCATGAACCATTAAGTTTTAAAATTCTAAACTTACACAGCATTAAAATTACGCTCAGAACATTCAGCTATAATAAAGCTAAGCAATTAAGAGTTACTTAACTACAACTTGACGCGAAGTTATTTAACTTAACCGAAAGAGTAAGCGCGAAGTAACTTGCCACTTAACATGACAAACTTATTAGTTTAAGTTAGGGTTAAGTATGGTAATTTTATTTATGACGTTTTTGCTTTTTGTGTTAGTATTCTAGATGTGTTATTTAGTGGTTCAGTACTAATATATAGCTGATCTGCGCAGCTTCGTCTGCGTCATATTTTTCTCGTTTTTGCAACATTTTTCATTGATGCTCCACTCCTATTCGTCGTATCGGCGTGATGTTATACAACCTGTTTTTTTGATATCCCATAACTCTAGGATATGATTGAGACCATTTCAAAGAATCAACTGACATATGAATTATGTAGCCTTATTTTTTGTCTTTTCGTATTTTCTTAGCTTTAAATATGAATTATTGGCATGAATAAAAAGAATTACTCATATTTATCAATGAAACTACTACTATTTTACTACATTACTGCGAAGTTTGGCAACCTACGCAAAAGTAAAGATTCGTTATACTGGTGCGAATTTTTAACCTAATTTAATTATGATTGATGAATTTGATTGATGATATCTCCGAAACTATCCATTTTTGGACCACCTATTCTAGGAGTTTTAGTATTATTTTTACCTACAGAATATAACCCTAGAGTTATGGGATATAAAAAAAAACAGGTTGTATAACCTAGCGTTCCTCGATAAATGAGCTATCCAACACTAAAACATTTATTCAATTCGAACCAGTAGTTCCTGAGATTTGCTCGTTCACCCAAGCAAGCGAATAAACAAACTCTTTAGCTCTAGAATCATAGTATTGTTAGCAGTTAAAAGTTCAAGATCACAGATGATGAGACGGTTTTCAGAAGATCACGTAACTTTCTCTGAGAATCATGCATGTGTGCAGCTTTTATTTACTCGTCATTATGATGGTGACAAATTGTTCTAAACTTAATAAGTTCAAGCGAGGACATTGAAGAAAACAAAATAATTTTGTTTGTTCAAAACATCACGCCGATAATCCTAGCAGGGTATGCAGATACGAATGGGAAAGATTGCTCTTTAAGTAAGTGAGTTCAAGAGAGGGCATTGAAGAAAATAAAGCATCTTACCACAACATAAATAACATAACATCACGACTGTAATCCCCGAAGGATTCGGCAGATGCGTACCTAATAGTAGGTACCTACACCCACATTTCGCCAGTTTTATTTAAGTCCCATGTAATAGAGGACGAACCTATTGCCAACAACCGGCCACAAATCCACACTCCGTGGCTGCTATTGAGGAATTCCTGATGGAAAAACTTAATAACACTTTGTTCGATCCGGGAATCGAACCCAGGACCCCATGCTCAGCAGTTCCGCATGTGACCTCTAGAAAACCAAAGCATTCAAAAAAAAAAAAACAAAAATTATAGACAGAAAAAAAGTATATAAATATTTCGAAAATGTTTGTGTTTAGAATCACAGAGAAATACTGTCTCCACTCAATTAAACGCAACAAACTCCTGAAGATACTTAAACTTAATCTTTCACCTTATACAATGCACTTCACCGCCACCACAATACCCATAAAATTTCAAATTTTGCCCAAAAATCCTTCATAATGTCGTTTTGGATCTCTTAAGCACCGTTATGGGGTAAACCCCATGTATAAGTGCACGATATCTGTTATAAAATTACGCTAAATGGTGGATGAAACCGCGGGGCGGAATATGGTGCATGATTTAACATTTAGTTTGGATCTTATTGTCATGTTTGTATTTATTTATATTAGGTCTTTACCTATGAAATTGCCGTTTTGTTTGAAAAAAGTTAAAGTATTTTTTTTTTCGAACTTATTTATTTCTTTTATTCAAAGTAATCACCCCTGCAATCAATGCATCTTTGCCAACGCTGTGGCAGTTTATGGATGCCCTTCTTGAAAAAATCAGCTGGACGGGAGACAACAAACTCTTCAAAGGCGTTTTGTACTGCCTCTCGGGAATTGAATTTTTTTCCCGCTAAAAAGTTGTCCAAATTTTGGAAAAAGTAATAGTCGGAAGGCGCAAGATCTGGTGAGTATGGCGGATGAGGGAGAGCTTCCAAACCCAACTCATGCAGCTTAGAGACGGTCTGTTGTGCAGTATGGGGCCGCGCGTTGTCGTGAAGTAGCAGTGGAGACGACCGATTGACCAAAGCTGGTTGCAGACGTGCGAGTTTCGCCATCATTGTGGTCAGTTCTTCAATGTACACATCTGCAGTAATGCTCTCGCCGTTTTGTAAAAAGCTATGATGAATCACACCAGCACTAGACCACCAAACTGTGACCATCACCTTTCTAGGGGTCATTTTTCGTTTTGCACATTGCTTTGGTACCGAACCAGGATCTAACCAACTTGCTGAGCGCTTTCGATTGTCAAAAAGAATCCATTTTTCGTCGCACGTAACAATTCGGTTCAAAATTCCTTCATTTCTGTGCCTGTTAAGCAGCGCAAGGCAAGTCTCGACGCGTACGTTGCGCTGGCGATCGTTAAGTTCGTGGGGCACCCATCTATCAAGCTTTTTTATCTTGCCAATCTGTCGCAAATGGACCAATATTGTTTTAATGCTAACATCAAAAGCTGCTGCCAGCTCAGCTGTAGATTGAGTTTCATCAGCTTCAACAATCACCTTTAATTCATCATTGTTGACCAAAGTTTTCGGACGACCACGAGGTTCATTTTTCAAGTCAAAATTCCCAGAACGGAACCGAGCAAACCAATAACGGGTTGTGCGTTCGTTTGTACAGTTCTCTCCGTAAACGTCGTTGATGTTACGGGTCGTTTGTGCCGCGTTGGTGCCACGACGGAACTCATATTCCATAATTACACGAAATTTAAAAGTATCCATTATGAGGAAAAATGGTGAAATGTAATGAAAATACAACGCTAATCAATAAACAACAGACTGATTTTGTAAATAGAATGTCATATTTTTAAAACAAAATTAATTTGAATTTAGAACTCATAGCCAATCAAAACTTTTTTTTGTTTGAAAAAGTCTGTACTGCAATACGGCAATTTCATAGGTAAAGACCTATTATTTGGGAGTAGGATGTGTGGTTTGGTCACGAATTGATGCTACTTCAAAGTCACTTCCTCTGGTTTCCTCCTGAGTAGACGGTCCTTCTTTTACACCGCTTGTTTAATTAATTCAGATGGTAACATTTTCATTCAAAATAAGTTAAAAGGGGTTTGGGTAACTTTGTATGAACTAGTGGCATATTTTTTTTCACAGCGGCCACAAATGTTGCTAATGAATAGTGGAATATATTATAATAATGACTCCTAAAAGAATTTTGCCGAAAATTATAGCGGAGCTTAAATATCTGATGTTAAAGTTGTGTTGTTCGTTGATTACTGCTAACTGTTTCTACTGTTATGTCCAAATTTTATCAAAAATGAACTCTTTTCTATCGTTTGCCGTAGGTACGTCCTTACTTTGCATTTTATTGAATCTTGTAATAATACGGGATGTTTTTTTTTTTAAATCAACGATTTCCATTCCTGGCTAGGAATATTGTCTTTTCAAAAATCTCAATGATGCAGTTTTAGTTTTTATCAAAATCGGGTTTGGGAGTCCTTTAAGCGTCTTTCGCTATTCCTCATAGTTTCAGATTTAGCCTTCCACCCCACAAAGACATGAAAAAATCAGCCTGCATATCTCGGCTCCTATAGATGTTGGAAATAATTGTTAATAGTAGAAAACGAATGTATTGTTGTGTTCTTACTAATGAACTATTCTTAATTAGAGGCCGCAGACTGTAAAATATCATGCCAGTTTTATCCAAACCCCTTTCTGTGCAATTGTTGATTTTTGTGTATTGCATGATAAGTACTTATTATTAATATCATAAACTAAAATCATTACGTAGCTAGTCATGTTCTTCGTTATTGGACAGTCCTGTTACCGCCTAATATCTGCTATAGATTGTAGACTTATTTGAACTAGTCACAGTGACTTTATAGTTATTTAACAGGTACCTCTTTAACAAGCCTGCAGGGTTCGATCAATAATTATTGACCGAAGCCTGCAGGTGAAGTAAGTAATATTATTTCTCCTTTACATATACAACATAATTTACTTCTTGTCAAAACAAAATCAATTGTCGTCATCCCGATTTTGTTCGTTAACGAAGTAATTTTAATCAGAGGGCAGATGGTTAGTCTTTATAAGGGAGCCCAAAACTCAAGTCAAATAAGGCCAAGTTGATTGGATAAATGACCCACCCATCTGCATACCCACAGATTTTTTTTCTGCATTGAAGAAACGTGTAACTATCTAAACTAATATTATAAAGAGGAAAAATTTGATTGTTTGTTTGCATTGAATGGCTCCGAAACTACTGGTCCGGTTTAAAAAATTCTTTCAGTGTTAGATAGCCCATTTATCGAGGATGGCTATAGGCTATATATCATCATGCTACGACCAATAAATAGGAGTTGAGCAGCAATCAAAAATGTTGCGAAAACGGGGAAAATGTGACGCAAACGAAGTTGCGTCGGACAGCTGGTGAACTATAAGTTTTCAAACTGACATGGTCGCTAACACTACCAATAACACTTGCAACGGGATATTTACCATGGGTAGACCGATTTGTCTGCACATAAACGCCCACCCGCAATAACTTCAGTTTATCTGTGATCATGGCGTTTGCAACAGCGCCGAAATATCGGGAACTCGAAATAAATAATAAACATGGTAAATATCCAATTGCAAATGCTATTGATAGTGTTTATGTTACTACGTGTGTGTGTGTATTTTTTCGTGAAGTTTGGCGGAAACAAAAAAACATCAACTCACCATCTGCCTAGTCTTTTCCCAACTACATATGTTAGGGTCGGCTTCCAGTCTAACCGGATCCAGCTGTACAGTATTTTACATGGAGCGACTGCCATCTGACCTCAACAACCCAGTTATTACTGGGTAATACGAAACCCCTTAGTAAGACTGGTTATCGAACTTTCGGGCCACTGACTACCTGTCACGACTGTCACAGATCTACTACTGTCCGCCGGGACCAACGGCTTAGCGTGCTTTCCGAAGCACGGGGGAGACTCGATATGCAATGTGTGGATCCATCCACAGACACAGACTAACCTAGGCTAGCGCGTAGTAAACTGAATATTGATCCGAGCGGCAGTTACTTGTTATTTAGCTATGAGTTCCTCACAATCTATAGAACACCAACTGCTACTATCCTCTCATACACTTATATAACGAGGATGATGCAAGACTGCCCCATCCACGTTCATACATGTGATCACACACGCACGCCGGTTGAGAGTACTACCCAACTGGCATTTCCGAAAAACATACATAACATAACTGCATGCTTGTACCTAATCGCCAAAGGAGTAGGCAGAGTTGTACCTAATAGTACACCCACATTTCGCCAGTTAGTGTTTAAGTTCCATGTAATAGGGCGTTCTGTATGGTGTCGGACGTAAAGAATAGCACCATCCCATGTCTGCTCATGCTTTTGTAACAACTGTACTGCGATCGCCAACCCGCCTGCCAAGCGTGGCGATTATGGCAAAACCGGTTATGTCAATATGGCGACACTTGGGAGAGGCCTATGTCCAGCAGTGGACGTCTTTCGGCTGAAATGATGATGATGATGATCATTTCATCATCATCATTTCGGCCGAAAGACGTCACGCTTGGCAGGCGGGTTGGCGATCGCAGTACAGTTGTTACAAAAGCATGAGCAGACATGGGATGGTGCTATTCTTTACGTCCGACACCATACAGAGCCAATGAAATAATGAATAGAGCGAACTCTATTACCATCAATCGGGCACAAATTCAGGCTCCGTGGCTGCTACTGAGAAATTCCTGATGGAAAAACCAAATCACACTTTGCCTGACCCGGGAATCGAATCTAAGACATCATGCTCAGCAGTCGCACTTGTGACCACTCGACCCCACGAGGCAGTCAGTTTCCGAAAAACAACACCAATAATGTCCTACCGGTGTTTCAACTCACCTCGGCCTTTTAAATATTTTTGTGCAATCCTTTAAATGTTTCCAGAAATAACTTTTCCTTGGAAACATGAGTGTTTTTCCTTTGCTTTGTTGTGTAAAACAAAGGATATTAGTCACCCTTGCACAATAGGAGGCAGAAGGTAAGATGTAAAATGTGTGAGGGTCGAATGTCGCATCAGTGAGGAGTACTTACCTATTGTACTGACGAGACAGGGGTGTGTAAACTTTGGGTAAGTTTTGAGAAAGTGGGAAAAAGAAGAATCCAGTACTTACTTAAGTTATATAAAAAGTCTTCTTTTGTTGTGTCTATCAATAACTTTAAAAATAGGTAATTTTTATAACTATCTGTTAAAAAAATATAATACGGAAATGTAAACATTTGACGTTGAGCAAGAATAATAACTAGATTAAATGCCTATGGTACAGTAGTCTTGTACTACCTATCGTCAGTGGTAGAAAAATAAACGGTGTAAGCGGGCCTCTTATTATATTAAAACTCCATACCTACTACGCTAGGCGTTTTCAAGAACATCTAGTTCTACCAGCGAAGAATTAGAGCTTAGCTTAGAATATTGAAGAACTTGTTGTTAGTAGTTAATTTGTCATAATTATCTTCCTATACCAAGACCGCTACTTTAGAAATTACATTTTCTGTTTGTCAATACATTTTTTTTAAAGAATGTCATATTTTTTGTTTTATTTATCAGTTAAAATCTGTGAAATATGGATGACAAATAATGAACCAAAATACTCGAAACAATTTTTACCCAATAGCTTGTCTAAATCTGTATGTAGCAGACAGCTACAGAACCCCGCAGTCGTGCCACCCTGGCTGGCAATGCTGGCATACGTCTCAGCGTCCCCGTAAATCCTCATTAGTTCCCTCACTTTACGAGGTCCCACGGCGCTAGTAAAGCGACCCGCAGATATTACGATTGCATTACCCCTGACTTTTCTGAATATTGCGGAATTTACACAAAGTGATTGGCAGGATTTTGTATTCAAAAAATGCATATATAAATGTTTTTGATTGAAGGCTGCCTGAATGAATAACAGTTTATTAAAACGCAATTTTGAAAAACAAAATCGTTTTTTTTTTCTTTTTCGTGTGAAAGCCTTATAAGTCAGAATCAGTTTTAACAAATTCTGATTATTGTTCTATGTAAATAAGGTTTGCTGTTATTTGTGTTTAAATCAGTTTTATCGAAAGCATGGCAAACAGAGAAAATATTGAAGAAGAAGACATGCTGCGCCGACCTCAAATAAATTGAGATAAGGGTAAGAGAATGTTAATAACGAAAATAAAAAAAATGCCTGTAATGGTAACTGCATCGGAAACATCAAATACAAATTTTGAAACTTTACCGTTTAAAAATGTATAGAAATTGTTTTTTTAATGTCAGTGAGAATAGATCCTATTTTATTTATGTTCGTTGCATTATTTATTTCATTCGTAACCACATTGATAAGATCGGTCTCAGGCCACACAATCGAGTTTACAATTAGTTATAATGTTACGGATAATAAACAAAAACTAATAACACCATAAAATCATCAAGATCTAGAATGTTCTAACAATGTCTAGAAAAACTCCACATTATTGTCTAATTGATGAGCAAAGTTACAGCCAGTAATAAAAGGCATCAATATTAAATCTTGGTACAAAAAGTTCCTCAGTACGGTTCCAGTAATCGAACCGACTATCCTTTCGCTATCTGGCATCGCTGAACGCACGCATTGCATTATGTGGTGCCGTTGATGTGAGATACTCAGATGAGGCAAACTTTTTTGCAAGAGAATCACAAACTTCCAAAAAAAAGGAAAAAAACTGGAAAATAAGTTTTCTTTTCCGGAACAATTTTTCTCTTCTCCTTTTTTAGAAGTCTGTTCGAACTCGAAGTAAAGATTTCCAAAAACAAGGAAGACGTATTTAGAAAATCTTATCTGAACTATCTTTTTAAAAAAAATCTCTATTTGAATCCTTCCGTAGCTTCAAATAATATTTTTAAGTACTAACTGCTTGTGAAATAAAAATGAAATGCATAAAATATGTCGCCTCTTACGCTTTTCATATAGCAAACTTTTTAAATAAAACTACAAATTTTAAACAACACAGATTAAAAAAAATCTTGTTTAGTTATAAGTCTTTGCTAAAAATCGTAGTAACAAAATTGAAAAAAGCTGAACTTTTTTATTCTATTTATTCCCATAATTTGGTCTCCAGTGATTCAATAAAAAAAAACCTTAAAGTATAGCAGACTACAGTCCATAGTTTTGTTACTATCATATCCGAATTTTCTCCTAACTACCATTCACAAGAAACTACCTAAAAAAACCTTTGTAAATATTTGTATCCAAGTTAATAATACTACATTTTCTTACTTCACTGGCAGAACGATACCAATAACTCGAGGCCTACAGGCACAGAGATGTTTGCTCTGATAAATATATTACTTAATGGCAAAAAATCATCATCTCATTGCCGACAACCATATCAATTTGCATACTACTCGGTTAATAAGGTGCTTAGATGGTTTAAAGTACTGTTGAGAACAATATGGGAAGTAGTCGAATTATTTTTTATTATTTTTATCAAAATTTTCCGAAAATTATCTTGTAAAATTAGCCTGAAAAATTGTTCTGATCCCTTCAGATTTTGAAATAATAGAGAAAAAAAAAACATTGTGCAATTGCATTGATACTTTTTATTGATTTCTTAAATTGGTACATACATTTTTAATACAACGAATTTATTTTAATAGTTGATTAAAACCAAGACAGTCTGGTTTTATAAATAGCTAAAAAGTTCTCAATTCATTGTTGTTAGATTCATTTAATTGAATGTTCATCGTTATTAAAAGTAGTTCGTCCTAACTGTCTTGTTATGGAGATCCGATAGTTTTTCGAATTAAAATTTAACATCCAAATTCACTTCTTCTTGAAACCATAGGAACTGGATTCGTAATCGAGAATTATTTATTATGATGCGATATTAGTGCCACACATAGACAATGTCCTACATTCCTCCAAGATATCCTATATTTTCATCCAAAAAAACAAAACTACACGCATGTTACTTCCATAATTTGCGTGTAAATAATTGAGCGTACGCGCCGCGCGTGTCCCCGCCATATTATTTATTATTCACACGGTGTTGCCACTGTTGTGTCATATTATTGCCATATTGGAAAATTATTCCCTAGTTGTGAGGGGAATTTTTGTCAAGTTTCGTCCTTTGTTTAGTCAGTAAATGCGAGTTAGTGGCTCCGTGACTGTCATTCTAGTGAAAGATTTTGTTGGTATTTGTGCTATCAAGTTTGATGTAGTTCGTCGTTTTGTTTCGGCTTATTTTTGAATTTATTAAATGTTATCGGGTGTTCGTGATCTGGTTTTGAAGTTTTCAGCATAAATTTTTGATGGTATCAAAGTAACTCTTTTCATTTATATTCTAATCTTCGAATTTACTTGTCGCTAATACTCATTTTTTCCTGACCTGTATTACGCCAGTTCCAAAATTAGCTTTGTTTACATTCTAGAAGTTGGAAATGGTTCTATTCTATGTATAGAAATATTATCAACACAAAGTGAAACGTAAGCAAACAAAACCTTCAATACATTTCTCATTAGACGTTCACCGAATAAAATTATATCATCCATACAATCAATCTCATCAAAATTAGACAAGAAACTTCACAAACCGCAAGTCAAAAGTCATCGCAACATTCCTCAACACGAATTAATGATTCATTAATAGCACCCCCAATTACGATTGTTATTCGATTAGGGAGTCCCCCGCACACTTCGATGCGTATAAACTTGCAAGGGGGACTCGCGAATTTTCCGGGGTGCGTGGTGTGTGCATGTCACCTCACTAGCACGTGGAGCGCCGCGGCGAGCGCAGGCCTATGCGTTCCAAATTCGAAAACAGAGAAAAGTTTCTGACATTCGCGGCCAGAACTATTTTTTAATCCAAACTTTTTACGATCCGTAATCGATTTAAAGTAGTGCGTAAATTAAAAATAGTCGATTGTACGTTTTTTATCGATTTAAATTTTAACATAAAATATACCAAATATTTGGAAAGGTTTGTTTTTAACGTATTATAAATGTAAAGTGATATACGGTGATCGATTGCTTATTCGTAACGTTGTCGATTGTCAAGTCCTTATTCGATTAGTTGTGGAATTTGACGTTTTCGGGGAGTTTTCTCGGTAACTCGCGATGTGGGAGTTCTCATTATTTTTTTTTCAAGTTCTGTTCGACATTAAGTTAATGATGACATTTGTATTGACGTGTTGAATGCGTAAATAATTTCGGGAGTTGTGTTTACGTATTTAATGTGGTTAAATTTAATTAGGGTTAAGAAAAAGTCTCTTGAATTCTGGTAATTGAAAATAGTTAGCTTTCTTATTGGATTAGTGCAAAGTTATTCCTGAAGTCACCAGCTGCAAAGATTTTAAGTTTAGCGAGTGATTGTGTCTCAATACCAGATTTAGTGAAGAAGCTTTTTTTTAAGTAGAGACAAGTAATGAAGTAGAAAACATGTTTTTATATTGCCTCTGTGATGTCCTGGAATGCTATATTTACTTACAGATCTCTTTGCTGTACCAAACAATGTATAAGGTGGTATAGAAGTCTTGGTAGTTTCTTTTCTATAGGTTCTTATTTAATAAATTTCCGACCGAATTAACTGGGTTTTCTCTACTTATTTTAAAAACAGTGATACCTATGCATTGGCTACTGATCTTCATTGAAGATAGTCTTTTCAAAATTATTTTACTGCTAGCTCGAAGTTGGCTAACCTGGGCAATTAATAAATCCTCTGTAATACATTTTTCTACGTAACAGTACTCTCGAAGCAATAGCTAAATATTATAGTGTCTTCATCATGAAAAAGCTAAACGCATAAACTCAATGATAATGCTCGACAATTACAACTCAACAGTTTTTTTTTCTATTCTAATTTGCCACTTCAAAAAAGGAACTATTTTAAATAAGTAGGTTCAACAAAAAGTTTTTAATTCCGCCCAACAACGGTTTCCATGACGAAAGTAGCTCGCGTACGTTTGAACTCGCCGCGATTCGGAAACAATTGGGAACCGAGTAGGAATCGAATCGTGTAAAAGTAAATCGATCCGATTACCGGTATCGATTTGTGATTGGTCAATTTGTTTGTGGAGCGAGAGGTTTTGATACTTGATGATTAAATTTTGTTTAGTGAAAAGTCTATAGAGTAATGTGGTTTAGTTTCTGTGTGAGAGAATATAAAGTACTTGCTTACTGGTACTTCATGCAATGATGCGAGTATATGAATCTCAATCATTAAAAATTATGGAAGTCTAGATTATCATGATTAGATAAAAAAAATCAAACCAAAGTGTTTGCTTTTTAGGGTTCCGTAGCCAAATGGCAAAAAACGGAACCCTTATAGATTCGTCATGTCTGTCTGTCTGTCCGTCCGTCCGTATGTCACAGCCACTTTCTTCCGAAACTATAAGAACTATACTGTTAAAACTTGGTAAGTAAATGTATACTCTAAACCGCATTCAGATTCTCACACAAAAATAGAAAAAAAAATATAAATTTTGGGGTTCCCCATACATAGAACTGAAAACCAAAATTTTTTTTAATCATACCCCTACGTGTGGGGTATCTATGAATAGGTCTTCAAAAATGATATTGAGGTTTCTAATATCATTTTTTTCTAAACTGAATAGTTTGCGCTAGAGCCACTTCCAAAGTGGTAAAAAGTGTGTCCCCCCCTCTAATTTCTAAAGTAAGATGAGGAAAATTCTGAAAATATTTAGGATTGTAGAACGTAAAAAAAACTATCAACGAAAATTGGTTTCAAGAAGATATGATGTTTAGTTTTTGAGATATGGGACTTTTTCATCAAACTGCAGCAGTAACTTTGTTTTTCATTAACATACAATGAAAAACCAATTTAGTTTTGCGGTTGAGTGCAAGTTTACCAACTAATACTATTAACTAATGAATGACAGTTCAAAATATTGTTTGGGGCTATGGAACCCTGTGGAGTAAGACTCGCACTTGGCCGGTTTTTTTAATGACATCCTGCTTTCGATTCATTCTTTCTACATTTAATAAAAAAAATGCCTTTATTCAACTAGGTAAGTATTAGAAACTGGCAGACTTTACTGCACGGAGCAAATATTGGTGTCATATTCAGATAGATTGGTTCCAGGATTCGAAGTTGGATGGTCGTACATACAGAATTTTGTTGTTTTTATTTTTTTTTCTTAAAACGAAATTCTTCCTCATAGAATGCAAGTATCAAAACTCTCAATCCTCACACGAAGTGGATACAGTCAAACATCAAAGTGGCTGCGTAAATAATCAAGTTAAATAGGCAACAGAAAAAACATTCGTTCTTATTCGTTTCCTACTTGTGAGAGCTCCAGTTTTTTCACCAATCAGCGTGCTTACCCCCCTTGGTCTTGCTATCACTGTGGTACTTAGGTTAAGTAGTTTGTACTTAATGTAACGGACCAATTGGTATTGCAAGTATGTTATACATGAATGACGATAAAAGTTAGACGTAATTATGATATTTTTTTTTAAAACGCCAAGTTATTCCTACGTGTTTATCATTTTAACCTACATTTTTAATCAATTATTTAAAATATTAGTTTTTCCCGCGATCTCGCTCGGTTAAATTTAGAATTTGACAATAACGTCTTGGACACGTGGCGCCATCTATAATGATAAGAACGTTATTGTTGTTTTCCTCGGGATCAGTACTTTTTTTAAGGAATGTCCGTTTCTGTACACCTGACAACGTCTATGCAAAATATCAGTATGATCAATTCAGTGGTTTAGGCGTGAAGAGGTAACAAACAAACTTACTTTCGCATTCATAAAATTTGTTAAGATTAGGAATCATTAGGATTTTTCAAAAATATTGTAAATCTTATTGGTCATCAAAAATGAAAAACACGAAAAAAATTATGTTTTCTGAAATGAATGCGAGAAAAAAGTAAACTAAATGAAACTCTTGCAGCTTTCTATTAACAAAAAAGTGCCATCAATATTCTAATGACAATATTGATGACACTTTTTTTGTTTCCATGGAAAAAACTCATAAAATGTAAAACGTACACTTTAATCTAAAACAAGCTTTCAAAAGTAAAGACTTCTCGAAAAAAAAACATTTGCAAAAAAATAAACAGACAACTTTTTCAAACGTAACTGTAATACGAATACTAATTTCTAATCTCTGCATGTTGCGCGGCGCAGGCGCAGCGGGCGCTAACGACATCTGTGGGCCGCTAAGTGGAACTATTGTCAAATTCGATTCGGTTAAGATCGGGACTCGTCGGCTTTCTGTCAACTAGAGTGTATTTAGTGACGGTCGCGGCTTTTTCAAAAGCTGTGGAATGTTAAGGTTTTTGTAGTCAAAGCGGAGTCCATTTCGTTAAACTTTGTTGACTATTATGCCTATTTACATAAGCAGTTTTGTAATCGTACGTAACAGTCGTAAGAAGTACTTAAGTTCTCACACAGCTATGTTAAAGCGGAAAGACTTATTACATACAATTTTCAATCATAGAACAGATTTCTTTGCATATCCTACTTTTACATAGCCAAAAAACTTTTGCAGTTAGTAGAACCCAATTTTCTATATTATTTTGTGTATGGTCTCTAGATATGGTTAAAGTCTCGACCACTGATCAACATGTGTACATTTATTGTTATCTACGATCGAATCCAATCAAAACCTTGCACCGTATGCCACTTTACATTTTAATATAAACAAACACAAAACAAGAGTACAAGAGATAGTTTTTCAATTTCTATTTTCCAGCTAAACATGAAAAACATCATTCAATTTTAAAGAGACAAAAATAAAACTTTTAACGGTAAAACAGTGACCGACTTTAAAATGTATGCAGTTCCAATGGTAAACTACGTGAGTCCCTACCACCTAGCTCCTCACTATGGAGCTTCCACCAGCCTCGCAGATCCGTACTGGATGTAAGTATATCATCTATTCCATTTTTTTTGGGGTCGGCGCAGCACTTTCTTGTTTGCCATAGTAGTGTTTTTGTTTTCGGAGGACAACCTTTAAAAGGCGTTCTGTGCATAAGACCGGGGACTGTGGGATTTTCACATCCACCACATGGGAGGAGGCTAACATGGCGCACAGACTGCACATGGCGTTTCCTCCTTAAATACCTATCCAGAGACTTCTCTGTGCAACGCTTGTTAGGGCACATCCCTAGAGAGACTATAGTTCTCTATAAGCCGTCATCTCAGTAGCCATAAAATATTCGAAGATGTTCATAGGTTCACTACTGGTTTTGGAGTGTCCAATAGATATAGAAAGCCTATAATTGAAACATCGTCTTTTTCAACAAACACGAAAATGTGGGGCTACTGCCTGCCTAGCCTTTTCCCAAACTATCTTGGGGTACTATTAGGTACATATTTGTGTCTGAATCGGTGGATTTACCATAATTAGCAATTAGCTCAGTCTTTTGTAATCCCCAGCTAGTCTCCCAAACTCCGTCGTGACTCCCTGTCCTCAGTATGTTCCAGTCGCCATACCTAAACTAATTTTCTGTATTATGTTTCTATTGGTAAGCTTGACAACAGCTGTAACATTTAGGTATAAACTTCGATTACTGAAGTGACCAATAAAGAAGATATTGCCATAATCATCGAGGTAGAAGGCGTCTTGATTGATCGTAAATGTTGATGTAGTCGCAAGGCAGATGTTTTCATTAAATCTGAAGCCAGATTGGAGTTATCTTCGCTTGATGTTCGACTCATTCTACAGTGAAGACAAAGTATTAAAATGAAGACATTTTAGTTATGATGATGATGATGATAACATCATGATCTGCCTAGCCTTTTTCCCAAACTATCTTGGGGTCGGCTTCCAGTCTAACCGGATGCAGCTGAGTACCAGATTTTACATGAAGCGACTGCCTATCTGACCTCCACAACCCAGTAACAGGGTAATACGATGCCCCTTGGTAAAACTGGATGTCAGACTTTTAGCTTCTGACTACTCCTAATGACTGTCAAAGATCTACAAATGACAGCCGGGACCAACGGCTTAACGTGCTTTCCGAGGCACGGAATGATGATGATGATAATATAACTGTACTAATACATTTGCCATCATCAGTATTGGCGGCCTAGGGTGATTCAAAATCATTTGTAGACTTTAACAAAACCTGCAATTTCGATATCAATTAATTTATTTTCTTATATGAAAAACTACAATCACCCTACAATGTACCCAATGCTGGGACAAATGCTTCATCTCTGTAGGAATAATTATTAACCTATTTACTAATTGTTTCAGAAAACCATCAGTAGATGGTGTTTCAAACGCAGCATCAGTCAACAGCCGGTAAGTTCGCAAAATTATTCAAAACTCGACTAAATAATGCTGATCGGTACATCGCAGGACACCGCCCAAACCGTGTTATTCGATACCAAATCGATTCTGCCGATCGAGTTTTTAAAATAACCTCAAATCCAGTGTGGATGTCGATAATCCAATATCTAAAAATGGTAATTTCCGATCGAGTGTTCTCACGAACGAAACAAAGGGTTTAGATATGAAAAAAGTCAGGTAAACATTGGTTGGCAGGATTGAATTGGTTGAAACGTGGTTGGTTCCGCTGATTTTCTATTTAAAACTGTTTCTTTACTTTATGCAATTCTTGATTTGACATCGTTTAAAATTGATACAGTACTTGCTCATTAAGCTCTTTTTTATAAAAAGGGACCGCTTGATTTGAATCTAAAGTTCTGTTAGTTTAAATACACCCTTCTTCAAGTGTTCTTAAAGTTTTCTTATTTATGTCCTAACTTCATATTAATGATTTTATCATCACTAATTTCATTTCCATATAAATCACCATAGAGTTTTTCACCAAAACGTCATCATCTGCCTTACATTTTCCGTCCTTAGTTTGGACCGGCTTCCAGTCTAAACGGTGGTAACAGCTGAATACCAAAACAGACTTCCCCATATTCCTTACAACACGAAAAGAACCCTAAAAAATCGAAAAAAAAGACACAAAATCCAATCACAATTACGCGGCGCAACGTGTAATTTTGACATGGCTCGCGCTCACCACTTACAGAATAAGACAACCGACACATTTGGTCATTGATACGACCAATCTCGATATTAACTGCTATTGAAGAATAATCTATTTTAATGGGAGAAAAGGATCAAGTAAAGTGTAATGGTTTGATGACAAAACGGGGTAAAGGAAGGAAGGGTAGTTTGATTGATTTTGTCTTCGAGATTTTTTGTTTTCTCATTTGAGAGTAATCTCTCAGGAGGAGCTCGTGGTTAAATATTAACAGCCGCACGGGTCGATCTTTAAGGTTCAGCCGTGCTTGCCGAGGTTGGTCCGTGGATAGGTGACCATCTTTACATACCGAGTTTCCTCCGTGACTCAGAAAGCACGTTAAGCAGTTGGTTCCGGCTTTCATTTGTAGATCTTTGACAGTCGTTACGAGTAGCCAGAAGCCAAGAGTTTGACATCCAGTCTTACTAAGGGGTATCGTATTATCCAGTTACTGGGTTGTGGAGGTCACATAGGCAGTCGCTTCATGTAAAATACGTAGTAGCGAAAAAAATATCAGCTGCCCCAAACATTTGGGTCGAATAGGTATTAAAATTTTGTATGGGGAGTAGATATTTTTTCGCTATTACGATGTTTGTCCGAGGGAGAAACATGTTCAGTTTGATGGTCTGTAGCACAGTCTTAAGTATGTATATACCCTTTCCGTTACACCCTGTATACAGCTAGTACCAGAAAGGTGTGGTCATATTTCAGGGTGTGATTTACACCATCAAGCTGAACAACATTCTCCATGGGAGCACCATCAAAATCGTTAAAAATCAGCTGCCAGTTTGATGGTGATGACCCTAAAATATGACCACATATTATTATACATATACACGCTGAGTTGTGGAGGTCGGATAGGCAGTAGCTCAATGTAAAATACTGGCATTCAGCTGCATCCGGTTAGACTGGAAGCCGACCCCAACATAATCAATAACACTTGCAACGGGATATTTACCGGGACGAAATATAATACAATATACAAATAATCAACATGGTAAATATCCCGTTGCAAGTGTTAGTGACCATGTCAGTTTAAAAACTTAGACCCCAAAATAGTTGGAAGAAAGCTAGGCAGATGATGATGATATACACGCTGTATAACCAGTAGGTCTTATCCTAATCAAATTAGACTACATACTCCAAAAACCCAAAATCAGAATTAAAACAGTAAAAATCCTTAGTAAATCGAAGTTGTTTAGTATTCACGGCGCGTACTAAGCCATGGCTTAAGACACTCAGTGAAATAATGAAAAAGCGGGACTGAGACTAATCCCGGACATATTAGATCGGTGTCATGTCGCTGCGTGTGTCCGGGTGGATTCCGGACAGTGGTGGACTTGAGTCTATAGCGAAGTTAGAAAGTTTGAAGAACCGATTAGGATACTAGCTGCCAGGGACTCAAACTGTAACCGTAATAAGGTGTTTTTAACACTGTTTTTAAAACAGTTTTAACAGAAAAACACTAGTGTTTTTAAATGTAACAGATACAATACTGTTACCTAATCAATCTGTAACCTTATAGATGTGTTTTTCTGTTAAAACTGTTTTAAAACAGTGTAATAATATGTGTAACTGAAATAATCAATTATACATTTAGCACGCTGCGTTTACCTGTTACACTTATTAACACTGTTAACACTTTTATATCTGTTACAGATACATATCTGTTACATATTTGATTCTGTTACCGATTCAACATGTAGCACTTATAATTCTGTAACCTTTATGCTAGCTGCTGCTGGCGACTTCGTTCGCGTTGAAATTTTGGTGGGTTTTAGGGGTATGAAAAATAGACGTTGGCCGATGCTCAGACTTACCCGATATGCACAAAAAATTATATACAAATTGGTTCAACCGTTTCGGAGGAGTTTGGTAACAAACACCGCGACACGAGAATGTATATATTAGAAGATTATACTTAGGTTTCTACACAAGGAGTTCAAATTCCCATCACGAAGCTGTCAACCAGGAGTTCTGGTCATTGTGCTGATGGATGTAATAGTACGGGGTCATGGATGTATTTAAAGTGAAGTTATAACAATAAAAACATGTATTTAAAAAAATAAAGCTTTTGAAAAAGTTGGAACCTTGACCACCAACCGCCCACCAATCCGTAACTCGGCTCTGTATGGTGTCGGACGTAAAGAATAGCACCATCCCATATATTCCCGTCGGTGTCGTAAGAGGCGACTAAGGAATTTTCCAGAGAATGGGCAGCAGCGTTCTCTGTGCTTTTGTAACAACCGTACTGCGATCCAACACCAACGTCCAGTGCTGGACATGGGCCTCCCCCATGTGTCGCCACATTGATGTTTTGGGGGTTTGCCATAATCGCCTCGCTTGGCAGGCGGGTTGGCGATCGCAGTATATAGTAGTATTATCGCAGTCGCCTCTTACGACACCCACGGGAAGATATGGGATGGTGCTATTCTTTACATCCGACAGCATACAGAGTATTATTACAGAGTATTATTGTGATGATTCTGTTATCATAACTATGTGGAAGTGATTCCTTGTCACCATTATTTGTTTTCAGTGACTTTTTTGTGCCCTGCTTTCATTTAATCAGTTATGTGCTAAAGTTTAAATGTTAATGAGCCTGTTGTGTCCCACCAGTAGACAGACCTCAATCCCTTCCATTTTTCAATTCTTTTGTAATTTGAGCCCAAGCCTTTATTAGCTAGAGTCTCAACTCGTCAGGCTATAAATGTTTATAGTTTCATCATCATCATCAGCAGCCTATAATGTTCCCACTGCTGGGACGCAGGCCTCCTCTCTATGAGAGTGAGTGGGCTGTAATCCACCACGCGGGCCCAGTGCGGATTGATAGATATCACATGTCTTCGATTTTTTAGTTCGAACAGTTTACGTGAATACTTTTGTAATACAACAATCTGCATATAAACTGCTGTATTAATTGCTTTTCGGTCCGTTTCATACATACAGAAGATGTTAATTATAATAAATGATAAAACATCGGCTTATTGTTCACGATGTGCGCTGGGAGCAGTTTGATAGCCATATTCCATCTTCCCTTTCGCCATATTGGCTTAGCTCTTATTATTTAATGTGGAGATTTAATTTACTTAATTTATGAACATGTGGAATAGTCCACTCTGTCCATTTGGATCACTGTTTATTATGTGGTCATCAGCTGTGTTAGTTTTTCAGACTTTTATCGTGTCTATACAAGGTCTTGTTTTGAATCGTTGTCAAAATTCAGGACGTTGTCACAAAAGACAATCAATTTAAATTATGGTACCTAGTTAATGTCTTTAAAAAAATAAAAGATCATTGGAAATTTCGGTTTCTATAGATAATATAAAATCGGTCTAATTTAGCTGTAACACTATTTTTTTTGAAAGTGTTTTAGTAACTTTATAGACCTATGTTATGTATCCTGATTATGCGTATGAAGTTTAATTAAAATCGGTTCAGTCTTTTCGGAAAATAAGGACTTGAAAGTTTGTATGAAATGTCGTAAGGTGTAAACGTATTAAAAGTATTAGTACCTTTATAGTCCGGGGCTTTTAGATTTGAACCCTGATATAAACAGCGATTTTTTTCTTGAATCGTGTACTTGACCTTAGCTCTTCAAATAATAAAAAAAATTAAACATTTTCCGAGACCGGATCAAGCTGAAAAAGACGAAATCACGTTTTTGTGAATAAAAACATGGGAAAAAAAGTTAACAGGACAAATTTAGTTACTTTAGGTAAAGAATTGGTGACAGTAATATATTTTTTCAGAATTAAACATTTTCGTCCACGGAAATTACGGTAAAAAAACATTTACGAAATTTTTGGATTGTACTTAAGGCAAAAATATAAACAGCGGTTTTTTTACATAAAATAACTTAAATTAATATATTACACCGCCAATAAACACAATTAAACAAATTGTACTACTTACCGGAAGTTATTATTACCAGTTTTTTTACAATAGCGGTTGAGGCAAAAAGGTAACAGGGTTTAATTTAGTTTAACTTTCATCTAAAGGCTATTTCTAACCTATTTACACGAAAATTAAACACTTTAAAGCAAATCGTGAAAAAAAAATCAATTAATGTTTACGTAAAATACGTCTGCAAACTTTATTCTTGTATTTGGCGCAGCACTTTCATAGAAATTTGATCTTTCCGTAATACAAATAAGGTGTACAATCGCGTATCTCAATAAAACACCGACTCACACAACAAAACAGTCATACGCACACAATGAACGCAGCGCTTATCTTGTTTACGCACACTAGCACACGTCGTACGCCGCACGCTGCTTAGCGCTGACACCGTGCATCGTAATTTAATTTTTACTTTGACAATATTAATTATCGCTCTAATTTGTTTAATTTTGGGGGATTAAGGTTTGGATTTATATATTTCTCATTATTAAATGAATTTAAATCCTGTTACATTTTTGCCGTAAGTAGTATTTAAGATTTTTTGATTTTCTGTGAAGTCCGGAGCAGAATTTGTTTAATTTTCATAATAATAGTTAGACATGGTGATATAAATCATTTTAGGACTATTTTTGTCCTGTTAATATTTTTGCCTTAAGTACGAAGTCAAATTATAAGATTTTTTTTAAAAAAACGAGTGTTCCGTGGACGAAAATGTTTAATTTTCTGACCTACTTGTAGTACTCAATCTCTTCTACAAATACTCCAAATAAACATACCTGTTTATATTTTTTCCACCAAGTTATATACATATTAGACGTTTTCTTAAAAAAAACGTATACGCGGAGGTGAACTTTTCGCGGGATACAGCTTAATATACTCTCCTGTCCATACCCTACACATTCAATGAAAAAAATAGCTGTTTTTAATTAATGCAAAGTTAGCCTAATTTTCGGCGTAAATTCCCCGGACTATTATTTGTAACTCCAAAATTCCTCACCCCCATACCACCCCATACCATCCATCATTAATTCTATCGTCAATTAAAAGCAACAATTTATAAATTATTTCGCCGACAATCTATAAATCGAGCAAGACAATAGTACCGAGTAATTACGGCTTACCTAGTAGGGAACAATAATCGTAATGGAGATCGAATCGTATCGGTTCATCTTGAGAATCGATGCCTTATTCGATTTCCCTGGTTTATTGTTATTGTTTTAATCAATTTGTATTTGCATACCGTTGTTATGAGGGTTTGTTAGCCCTGGGTTAAGTTATGGGTACGGTTTATTAAATACTGGTTGGTTTTGTTGTGTATTGGAGGTCGTGGCTAAGTAATAAAAGCCGTACGGGTCGATCTATAAGGTTAAGCCGTGCTTGCCGAGGTTGGTCCGTGGATGGGTGTCCATAATCACATACCAAGTTTCCTCCATGCCTCGGAAAGCACGTTAAGCCGTTGGTCCCGGCTGTCATGTATAGATCTTTGACAGTCGTAACGAGTAGTCAGAAGCCAAAAGTCTGACATCCAGTCTTACTAAGGGGTATCGTTTTACCTAGTTACTGGGTTGTGAAGGTCAGATAGGCAGTCGCTTCATGTAAAATACTGGTACTGAGCTGCATCCGGTTAGACTGGAAGCCCACCCCAAGATAGTTTGGGAAAAGGCTAGTCAGATGATGATGGTTTTGTTGTGTATTGGGAGTTAGTGTTCAATTTGTGTTTCTTTTTCTGTTCGGATTCGATGCTCGATAATTTTCGTATCTAACGTCCTATTACTATTCATCCATGTTGGTTATATATAGATACCAATTTTGATTAATTTATAGATATTACAAAGAACAAGGTCTCGTGAAGCTATGCGTTACTTTAACAAGATTACAACAACAACACAACAAGCCATGACAAGACAAAATCTAGATTGTTAGAATAGCAAATAGTATATCGACTATCGACTACAATTTAAATTGTACTACTCGAAAGACTATCACTGCATCATAGTCCTTCAGACGTAATTCTTTCAATATCAACCAACTATTGCTTAAAACTTACAAAAACAATTTCATATCATGACTCGCCTAGAAAACTAATTTGGCTCGCCGCTGGTTCCTGGCCAGGTGATTTTTCATGGGAAATTGCCATAAAGGGGGGAAAACTTCATGCAACTAGTAAGCTGGTCACGTGCTTCCAAGAGTAAGGGAGATGGCAGATATGGGTGTATTAAGGGGGGTGAAGGAGACAGGTGTATGCGATATTTCTCGCGCCGGGCTAAGATGGATAACCTTTCTATTTATTACTAAGTCTCGTAGCTTCGTCTGATTTCGATGGGAGTTTGCTTTTACTAGTTAATTTTTGTTTTTGTGGTTATGTTACTTAAATGGGAGATATTATGGGAATATGTAAATGCTTGAGAGCAGCGGTGGCCCAGTGGTGGCAGATCCGACTTACGAGCAGTAAGTCGTAGGTTAGAACCCAGGCAGGCGCATTACTTTGTGTAATTTGTTTCATCACTCCTGCTCTCAAAACGGTGGAGGAAAACATCGTGAGGAAACCGGCATGTCCTAGAACTAAAAATTCGAAGACATGTGACATCTACCAACCCCCACTGGGCCCGCGTGGTGGATTAAAGCCCACACCCTCTCATAGAGAGGAGGCCTGTGTCCCAGCAGTGGGAACATTATAGGCTGATGATGATGATTGGAATATATGAATGCTAGAACCTCAGGTTTTTAGAACTACAAGATCTTAGCGTGTCGATGACGATTCAAATTGAGTCAGCCCAAAATTTGGCGACGAGTTTGGTACTTTCAGTAGCGTCTATCAGCTCCTGTGATGTGCAAGCAGGACAGGCAGGACCCGATATCAAGTGTCTCATCGTTTGTGAGGCAACACCACACTACAAGATGAATTACTTATTAGAACTTTTGTCAGATTTTGCATCGCTTTAAGGATGAGATTTTATCACTTGCATAAAAACCTATCATATCCTGCATATTTTATCTTTGTCTTTAGGTGAATCATCTACTTAGATGATTCTTATTCTTTTTCTGAGTTGAACATTTTCTAGTTCAGTTTTAGATCAGTTTTTCAGTTCTAATCTTGATAAGAATTAGAGGATTACTTTAAAATTAACACTTAGTTCATATTGAATTGGCTCTGTGTGGTGTCGGACGTAAAGAATACCACCATCCCATATCTACCCGTGGGTGTCGTAAGAGGCGACTAAGGGACTTACCAGAGAATGGGCAGCAGCGTTCTCTGTGCTTTTGTAACAACCGTACTGCGATCGCCAACCCGCCTGCCAAGCGTGGCGATTATGGCAAAACCCCCCATTCTTGGGGGAGTTTATGTCCTGCAGTGGACGTCTTTCGGGCTAAAATGATGATGATGATGATGACATATTGAATAGGGTTTCAAAATTTTTAACAATGATGAATACATTTACTATCTGGTGACTTTCATCAATCATCATCATTATACCGATTCATTTGGGGTCGGCGCAGCATGTCTTCTTCTTCCATACTTCTTTATAACTCGTCATCTCATCAGTCACCTCCTTTCTAGCCATATTATCTTTCACACAGTCCATCCATGGTTTCTTTAGTCTTCTTCTACTCATCCACATTCATACTCGAAACTTTCCTCACGACATTTAACTTTATAGAAAGAAATTGTTGTCGAAGCCAAAAAAGAATTTTTTCATCAATACAAAATGCTGTGAATTTCTCCTCAATGCATTCAAGAGTTCATCCTAAAGAATAAAGCGCTTACTGTCCAGCCAGAAATCCCATTTTAAAATCAAAATGTCTGTGAAAAGGTTTTGAAAAATACCACCGTTCCCCGTTCTAAGGTCATTTGCATATGAAGAGAGTCTTCTTTTGTCGCGTTCTATGTATTTTTCACTTTCGTTTCTTTGAATTTTGTTTAAAAGGCTTTGGGCTAAATATTATTCGAATCTTTTCTTTGTAGTGTGACTGATCGGCTCCATTTTGTTTTAGCGTGATAAATTTTGGAGCTTGTGTTTGGTTCTTCTATGTTTTTTCATCTTAATGTCTGTTATACAGGTTCCTGTTCCCAACAACCCGTTATTGGTTATATTTAAGATGCTTCTGATTGTGATGTTTTTTCAACACAACATTCTCTGAGTATGAATGTGGGTAGAAGAGTTGAGGAAGACTAAAGAAACTGTAGATGGACTGTGTGAAGGATGATATGGCCGGAGAGGAGGTGTCTGATGAGGTGGCGAGTAATATAGAAGTATGGAAGAAGAAGACATGCTGTGCGGAGCCCAAATGAATTGGGATAACGGCAGGAGAATGATGATGATGATGACAATTAAAAGCTTTGTCAAATTTTGTTGCTCTTGTAATATCACTTGCAAGAGCTCTTATTATTGCAAAGAGTTCCAAGTCTCCAATTTAGGGTGGAGCTCCCAAGCTTACATTCTTTTTTAATTTAAGTTTATTTTTGATTACTCTTCATTTTTCATACTGGAAGGTTCCTGATTTGTCAGATCTTTTACACTCTTGGCTTGCGTTTGACCACAACTCGCCCGATGTGAAGCGTTGGTGCAGCCTAGGGTGGAGAAAACTTGCCTTTTTTATATTGTCATCTGGTTTTATTTTCTCTACTATAACTTGTCAATTAAAACGTGTTATCAACATGATGAATACAAGAATTTCCATATTATTGATACTTTCAGTAGCAATTAGTGAGTGTTTAGATTTATTACGTCGATTACAGTGCCGTTTGCCCCTCCACAAGAGTTCGCTTTTAATTTTAAGACATCCCCGCTTTGGATTAGTGTGGATGTTCTTTTGTTTATATCTGAATTGGAAGAAGGTAGAAATGTGGCAACAGTGATGGCGTCACATAGTCTTTAAGTTTATGAGGTTTATTGTCGTCTTTCTTCGTTTGATTGATGGAACCCTGACCTCTGCCTAATGTATCTTTTGCACCATTGTAAGGTAGTTTGTCTATCTAGCTTGCGGTATTTGTTTTATTGATAACTACTTAGACTATAGTCATCATTCATCATTTCAGCCGAAAGACGTCCACTGTTGGACACAGGCCTCCCCAAAGTTTCGCCACATTGACATAACATGGGGGGTTTTGCCATAATCGCCACGCTTGGCAGGCGGGTTGGCGATCGCAGTACGGTTGTCACAAAAGCACAGAGAACGCTGCTGCCCATTCTCTGGCAAGTCCCTTAGTCGCCTCTTACGACACCCACGGGAAGATATGGGATGGTGCTATTCTTTACGTCCGACACCATACAGAGCCTAGACTATAGTAGTAACTTCATTATTGTCATTCTCCTATCCTTTTCGCAATGTCTTTTGGCGCAGCATGTCTTCTTTTTCTATACTTCTCTATTACTTGTCATCTCCTCAGATATAGTATAGTAGTAACTTAATAAGGTATGTTAAACCATTTTTTCTGTTCTTGTACTC
Source organism: Cerastis rubricosa (assembly GCA_949152445.1). Classification (NCBI taxonomy): domain Eukaryota; kingdom Metazoa; phylum Arthropoda; class Insecta; order Lepidoptera; family Noctuidae; genus Cerastis; species Cerastis rubricosa. The sequence goes on from OX424547.1 coordinate 13,701,065, forward strand.
ATTGTAACCATCTGAATCTTTCCTTGACGATCAGCTTTTCAAATCTAACTTTTTTGATAATCAGACATGTATAATGTTCCTGTTGCATAATAAACAGTCACATCCACAAACACCTTTCCACCAGTGACATAATTAAAACAGATGCGTCTGGGTGCATTAATTTATACTTTTTTTCCCCGACTTTTAATTTGTCCACGCCGAGTGTTTTGCATAAATTCTTTGGACAAAAAAATGTTTTAAGGATCCAATTAGTTGTGGGCCTTAATTTATTTGGTCTTAATAAGAGGAGTGACTTGGTCAATGGAGGCGGGAGAGGAATCTTGGTCTTATAATTAAGGTTGAAGGTATTTTTGCGATTTGAATGGCATGGAAATTATGTGGTTGTGCAGGTTAATTAGTAGGGTTTTTGTTTTTTTTTTGAGGAGCTCGTGGCTAAATAATAACAGCCGCCCAGGTTGATCTTTAAGGTTAACCCGTGCTTGCCTAAGTTGGTCTGTGGATGGGTGACCATAATTACATATCGAGTTTCCTCCGTGCCTCGGAAAGCACGTTAAGCCGTTGGTCCCGGCTGTCATTTGTAGATCTTTGACAGTCGTTACGAGTAGTCTGAAGCTAAAAGTCTGACATCCAGTCTTACCAAGAGGTATCGTATTACCCAGTTACAGGGTTATGGAGGTCAGATAGGCAGTCGCTTCATGTAAAATACTGGTACTCAGCTGCATCCGGTTAGACTGGAAGCCGACCCCAAGATAGTTTGGGAAAAGGCTAGGCAGATGATGATGATAGTAGGGTTTTTGTGTGCGGGGAGTAAGTTAGTAATTGGTGGTTGGGCTAGTTCTTTTGGTATTATGGCTGTAATTAGACCCTTAACGAAGCCGAAAGCCACTTGTTCTCCTTCTCCTTCTTCTTCTTCTCCTTCTTGTTTGTTCATTTATTTTTTATATTTTTTAAGGTGTTATTAATGCCAAATAAAAACAATTTTCTTCATTTCTTTTGTTTCTCCTCGTCTTTGCAATATTTTTGTGGACCATACCTGGAAATCTTCTTTGTTTCAGAGATATTGGAGGTCAAAGTTCCTACGTTTTTTAAAGTATTTTTTTTTCTAATTACACATGTTTTTAATGCTGTCACTTTAATTTTTGCCAAGGGTTTCTGATTCGTAATTTCTGATAACTCTCATGATTACAAGTAGATACATGATGTTATCTAAACTAATATTATAAAGAGGAAAGCTTTGATTGTTTGTTTGTTTGCATTGAATAGGCTCCGAAACTACTGGTACGATTTGAAAAATTCTTTCGTTTTTAGATAGCCCATTTATCGAGGAAGGCTATAGGCTATATATCATCACGCTACGACTAATAGTAGACGAGCAGCAATGAAAAATGTTGCGAAAACGGGGAAAATGTGACGCAAACGAAGTTGCGCCGGACAGTTAGTAGTACTTAAATGTGGAAAATCAACTGTCAAAATTAAAGGAAGACCAATTGTTATTTTTTTGCACTTTCTTTCTTCAGACAGGGGTGCGTAGTTCATAACACAATAAGAATGAATTCCGGCCAACAACTCTATCTAACCAGGGGTGGAAAATTGAGAGGATTTTTTTAATAAATCGTCCAGAACTATAAAATATAATGTCTCTAACACTACGACCACTACTTACACCACATTCCCTAATATCATAATCTAACATAGGAATGCTTTCACATTTCAACGGAAGGACTTTTGCGCCCTAAAAATTGTTTTGCTAAACAACTTCCTCCTCATTCCAATTTAAACTTTATTCCTTCTTCGACAAGCTTGTTATTCACTTGTCTATACCCAGAATGTGCTAAACATAGTGACGTAAATTTTCTGCTTTTGGAAATTTTGACTTTTTCTACCAGTGTTAAGGTTGAAATTTCTATGTGTTGTTCAGGTTTTTCTAAACGGACCAAGGGTAACTCCGGGCTATTAGTTCAAGGATTAGCAGAGTGATCCTGGATCAGATGACCAACGTCATATTAAACCGGGATTTCGGACACTCGGACAATTCATATTTCTATTTGTTTTGTGGCGTTTTTCAAATGGATTATTTTGGTTTGTTGTTTAGATTTTTGCATTTGTTTAGAGCCTTCTCTGATTGGATATGGGTATTACTTTTTTTATGAATTAATTTTTGTTTTTACGTTCGTTTTCCTTTTTTTGCGGTTTGAATCTTGGACTTTTTTTACTTCTAATTTTCTGTTAATTACGGTAATACAAGTCCAAATGTTTTGTTATTTGCCAAAATGTCTAATTAGCACAACTACAAATATGTACCTATATGTTTTCCACTGTTTGTTGTGTTGTCCACTGTGGGCCACTGTTATCTAATTTTGTCAAAATAAAACTTTTTACTGATATCCTTAATGATGTTAGACTAAGAAAATGACTAAATATGGTTTAATAAATTTATCTACCGCTACAATCAAATCTAAAACAGTTTTTTTGTAGATTTTAGCTTGCCTCACAAAATCTCTTAGCTTAGTTACGTAAACTATACTTAATACTTATCCGTTTTATTATTGCACACTGGAATGACAATTATGAAGTTGAGACGATGATTAAATTAAAAAATCCAACAAAGCGCTTTTTAATTCTTGGTGAAAACGGACATTAGTGCAGAAGTTGTACGTGCATGGTCAAAAGAAATGAAACTTTCTGTATTAACAATTTTCCCAAAAGTCTGCTTGTCTAACCAAATTGCTGCTAGCTACAAACACAATCTAATTCCACCGAAATTAGTCATCCAAAAAATTCCCTTGTCTTGCAAACAATACCATCCCAAAAAAACACAACTAAGGCTCCCGACAACACTAAAGACAACTCGCACCGCCTCCAATTGCGACTTGCGACTTGTCGTCACGACCCGCGACCGCGCCTAATTTACTTATAAATATTCATGTCCTTACAGACGTTATATTGTGATACTTTGATTAAGTGTCTTCTACCCTCTTCTGATAAATGGAAGTCGTTCGTCTGTTCGATCTTGTTTTTTTTATGAGCTCTAACCCTTGACGTGTTAAAAGATGCTACTGTAGGCTTTTTTTTGTATTGTCATATGTTTTTTTTTTTGTTAAAGGTGTATTGATAAAAAGGAGTTTAGTGTGAGTTTGGTTTTGTTGTGGAGGCTTATGAATGTTTTCATTATTCAAGTCGGAGACAAAAATGTGTAGAATCCAAAAGATGGACATGGTTGATGAGTTGACCGATTAAATGCGGTCAAAAGTTACTATACCTGTTACTAGAGTTTTAAGGGGCGCGAAGAGATTAGTTTTGATGAATTTCATGATCCTAATTCTGTACCTAAGTGTTGTTTTATTACGGTCACCTATCAGAATTTGATTAAAACACAACCTGAAACTGTCCTGCAGCTGCAACAGCTGCTATCGAGAGATAGAGAGAACAAACTTTCTTATTATCCAATAAAATTGTAACACAACTCTTTTAGACGAAGGATTGCAATACATGACGTAATTTTACTGGTGCTTGATGTCTTGGCGAAGATTTCAATTTATCAACTAGCTGTCCGGTGCAACTTCGTTTGCTTCACATTTTCCCCGTTTTCGCAACATTTTTCATTGCTGCTCCACTCCTATTGGTCGTAGCGTGATGATATATAGCCTATAGCCTTTCTCGATAAATGGGCTATATACCACTGAAAGAATTTTTCAAATCGGACCAGTAGTTTCGGAGCCTATTCAATGCAAACAAACAAACAATCAAATCTTTCCTCTTTATAATATTAGTTTAGAAAAGTCAGCGTATATCACGATATGCAGTTAGATAAATAGCTTTATTCAAATCATATTCACACGATTAAACAAAACATCAAATTCATCAGCAAGACTCGTTTACTAAATGACATTCATCATACAAATAAACTTCCCTTCCACAAGGGGGCGCGATAAACGAAATGTTTGATTTTAATTAACTTCATCGTTGATACGGCTTATTAATAGGTCTGTGTTAGCTGTCGTGTCGTGCGTCAACGGTAATCGCAGTCGCTTTGTCTTACCGTGTGACTCCCCCCTTATTCGCACCTTTCAGTGTTGCTTGTTATGAAATTAATTTGATAAATTGGGTTGAGTTTTTGATCTTTTACATATTTAAGCTAGTTATGTACTTAGGTATTTTTTTTTTTTTCTTGAAAGAGTTTTAATGACTTCCGTACACTTTTTAGCAGTCTCAATAAACAAAGAGTTTATTTAAGTTCTTGCGTATCGCATAACAATGTATTTGCATTTTTGTTTTGGTAAAAAAAAGTGTCACCTGACCGTTTGTATATCGGGAGGATCTTAAATATGTATTATAATGCTAAAGATTTGAAGGTAAATTACAAAACAAACATCAAAACGAACAAGCTTATACTTAAACAAAAATACATGCCAAATTTACTCAAAATATAACCAGAATTTGTTATTCAAATACACAAATTGGAAAATGCTAATACAAACTAGAAATTGGAGTCAAGACATCAAACTTGGATAATCAAAGCGAGTCCCGGCTGCGCTCATAGACGAGGAACAGGAAATCTTTAACAGTACCGCTGCATAGAGTTGGGAGGGCCGAGTTTGCAGATGTGACACCTCTCTTGTAATATTCTTTGATATTTTGTTTTGAGAGCTTGAGCTTGCCGTGGTTGGTCCGTGGACGGGTGACCATAATCACATACCGAGTTTCCTCCGTGCCTCGGAAAGCACGTTAAGCCGTTGGTACCGGCTGTCATTTGTAGATCTTTGACAGTCGTTACGAGTATTCAGAAGCCAAAAGTCTGACATCCAGTCTTACCAAGGGGTATCGTATCACACAGTTTCTGGGTTGTTCAGGTCAGATAGGCAGTCGTTTCATGTAAAATTCTGGTACTCAGCTGCATCCGGTTAGACTGGAAACCGACACCAAGATAGTTTGGGATAAGGCTAGGCGGATGATGATTACTATTGAAAGGGGCTGAAATGGATTACAAAAGAACAAAGCCAAATCTAAGTAGGTAACTCTGACAGTCATTCCGTGATCATGGCGCTTGCAACAGCGTCGAACAATCGGGAACTCAAAAAAGAAATAATCTTGGAAGATATCTTGTAAGTGATAGTATAAGTTCCGATAAAAACCTTGAAAATTTAAAACAATAGATACTGTTATTTTCATTCTGGCGTTTTCTCATTTTTCACCCTACCGCTTGTGCATAGCAAAACATATAGCTGAGGAAAACATTCTGAGCTTCATAATCTTCATTCTCTTATCCCAATTTATTTGGGGGCATAGCATGTCTTTGACTATTTTATTTCTCTATTACTTGTCATCCTATCAGGCACCTCCTCTCTAGCCATATCATACTTCACACAGTCCATCCATCGTCTCTTTGGTCTTCCTCTACTCTTATACCCATCCACATTCATACGGAAAACTTCCGGCACGACATTTTCATAATTCCTCCGCATCACAAGCCAACCGATTGCGGGATCTAGAACCATGTGCCGAATTCACAGTACGGAACAGTTTGTCCGTCGATATTTCTTCATCCAGTTTAAGGAAGATCTTTATTTTCTGTTTTGATTTGTAATGTACCCAAAAAATCATCACCAATATCACATATCAACTCAATCTCTCATCTCTCTTTATCTAGTCTATGTCAAATCTTACTCGTCGGATTTAGTTAACGTATGTAGTGCGAGGGGTCGAGCCGACCATAAATAATAATTCTAGCCCCGACTCGAGATAAATCGACGTATGCTAATATTGCCAAATTATTTATTGAGGGGCTAACCTTATCGGGTTCAGGGTAGATGTGGGCGATGGTGGAAGGTTTTTTTTCTGTGTAGATCGGGTGTTGTTTTTGAAGTTTGTTTGATAGAGTTGCCTGAAAAGGTAGTTGAAAATGTTGAGAATCATTCTTTTTTTATCGTGTGGTTTGTAACCTGGTGTCAGAGTGTTATGCCGCCCATGGGCTTCTGAATTGGCTTTACATACCGTCGAGAAATATCTCTCAGGCATGCTGGTTTCCTTACGATGTTTTCCTTCACCGAAGGAAGTTATAATTATACAATACGCATATGAATATGAAAAATCAAGGGTGCGTGTCTTGGGTTCGAACTAATTTAACTATTTTGAGTATCATTTATGATGACACACAAATAACTTCATGTTTTTCGTAATTTTCAGCACGTACTCATTTTTGACTTTGTCTTCCCCATTTTCTCTCCGAGCTTATTTTCAATTAGGTAAACTGAAAAGGAATAAAAATTGTATCAGTAATCATCTCTCTTAGTAGAATAGTTAATTGGCTTCTCAATATTTCAAGAATTGTGATAATTGTAGGTTTACGTTTGGAAAAAACGATATCCACTACTACTTTTGTCCTGTCTATTTCTCACATGTTTTAAATATTAAAATGTTAACGAAATCATACAAATAAAATAACCTCTTCATTCTCCTTTTCTTCGAACCCCCTCTAGCCCCCGTGGATAATACCAGCATGCGACAATATGTCACCCGTCGCGACTGATAAACTGACTCGCAGCCAATACCGACTGTTTTATTGCACTTATTTGTCAACAACGTGTGCCCGTGTTACCTATAAGGTTTTGTTTTACGATAACGTAAAGGTTAAGAAAAAAAGTTAGAAGATAAATTATAATAAACTAGCTGTCCCACGCAACTTAGTCTGCGTCACATTTTCCCCGTTTTCGCAACATTTTTCATTACTGCTCCGCTCCTATTGATTGTAGCGTGATGATATATAGCCTATAGCCTTCCTCGATAAATGGGCTATCCAACATTCAACGAATTTTTCAAATCAGACCAGTAGTTCCTGAGATTAGCGCGTTCAAGCAAACAAACAAACTCTTCAGCTTTATAATATTGATGATGATATAGATAGACCAAGGTAGGCACAGAGTGGGCAGACCGAAACTGTTATTTAGGGATTTTAATTTAAACACTGTCTCGTTGGCCTAGTGCTCGCAAGCGCAACTGTTGACCATGCGGTCTTGGGTACGATTCCCGGGTCGGGCAAAGTGTTATTGGGTTCAGCGATCAGGAATTTCTCAGTTGCAGTCACGGAGTCTGGATTTGTGCCCGGTTGATAACAATAGGGTCGCCAGTAGATAGGTTGTGCCAACTCTGGCTCACCCCTGACTCACCACATTCAGCCGTCGATCGGGTCGCGAATCCTAAAAAATAAAAAAAAAAAAAAAAAAAAAAAAAAAAAAAAAAAAAAAAAAAAAAAGGTTTTGGCATGCTCTGATCACGAATCTGCGGTCCATTTTTGCGTACGACGCACGGTTCCGGAGATGTACAGATCGATTTACTCATATCTAATTGATATCCGGTGGGTCTGAACCCTCATTAGTGTTCCATTGTTCACCATTTCTTTTATCTATTGTTCCTCCAACACCGTCAAAACTCGGCGTTCTTATCTATTACTCATTGTGGTCCCTGCTTATCACTGCTTTTGTATTAAACTTCTTTGTTACGATCTACCTCGCTTTTCTGAATCGTCAATAAAACACATTACTTCAATTCACTATCATTTTTATTTCCAAAATGTTGTTGCTATCTACTTATAAAATATGACTGAAACATCTCATCCACTAAAATATCGTTGTACACTGTGTTCCCTGTAAATATGCTCGTAAAACTACGCATTGAATATCCCTGAAACTTATATAGCAAATACATTAAGCAATATTCACCACAGACTGAAGTCCAATCATTCTGAATCCTATCAACATTCCAGTCCCATCTTTTACAGTTCCTTTTTAAAAACTCTCGATGACATCGTGCAGGTGATCGTCCATATGAATCAAAATACTGACCGACGCCATTGGAATCGATATGTAAGCCCACCCAATGTGAGCCTGGCTTATCATCGGCATCTAGATTACATATTATGTACGTTGGTACGTGTGTATACATAGGCAGTCTATTAGCAGCATAAACATTATTTTCTAGACTTGGATGAATCGTTTTCAGATGTTTTTGTATATCTAGTGTATCCATGATATTACTGCTATTAGTAGATTATGACAGTACCAATCTATTCAATGGCTAACAAAGGAATGATCAATTATAGTGATTTGTAAATATTAAACCGCATTCTTTTGTGGATATTTTGTAGGATGCTACACCGATGACTCCTCATCATGAAACAATGCGAACAATGCGAGATAAGTTTGTTGAATCATAAAGCGAGACAAGCTTCGACAAGCTCGACTCGAAAGTTACTATCAGTTTCACTGCTGCAATACCTTAGATTAGATAAAACTTACTGGTGCTATATAAAACCGAGCAGCTGCAGTCATGGAGTCAGTGTATGGTCGTTAGACTGCAGTGGATCTACCAATACTACGTGTGTGTTACTTCAACGCATCAATTGCCATGGACGTAAGTGTTTATTTATTCTATTGACAAACTTACTTTTCTTTCTGTTGTTGTTTCCTTACGTGTATGTGTATGTGTGATTAAGTGTAAACAAATTGATATTAACATGCTAACTGTGTTGTTGCAGAAATCATTAAACTTCGATGAAAATACCTATAAACAGTATTACTACTCGCCACTCTCCCCTCATCACGAAGAAGAGAGTGATGACATCATCATTAATAACACATGCGATGGTGGAAAAAGGAAATCGCAGTCGATTGATCAATTTTTTGAAGTAGAATCAAAAATGAAAAAGAGCAAGAAGCTGTTATCGTCAACCGTCGCACGAGCCGCTAGAGATGGTGTATCATACATTTCTACTAATTCTGACGACGGAGACCAAGCGACGCATCTCATAAAAATTGAAATGTACGATATGAAGAAGCTATGCAAGATTCCAACTACTGATCATTGGAAACATGCTACCACGAGAATTAAATATTATGTAAAGAATAATAACGATTGCATCTATGACAACACAAACGCCCTCGTATACAATATTACAAAGACAATAGCAGAAAGTGAAAAAATTAAAAAATACTTTTTTAACAATGACAATCATTAGCTGATCATTAGTGAATGTGATTCATTACTTCTGTGTGTGTCTATAAATACTGGATATTATTTGAAATTGGACATCAGTTGGTCTACCAACACTGAACTGTTACTTACTCTGATATTTTATCTATTTTCTTCTTTGCCATAAAGATGGAAATCTTTAGTGAAGTGTGCACCAGTGCTTTCTTTTCCACATCCATGGAAGAGAATATGGAACTATTCAACAGTGAATTAAATCAGGAAATGTCTAAAGTTTGTGAAGAAATGGAGAAGCATGAACTGTTCGATTCATCATATGATGATGAGTTGTATAATCTCAGTGCGATGATTGAAACACAGTTTAAGTAAGTAAAATAAACATAAATTTCGATCATGATTTACACATTGTTTTACATAGTTTTTAATAAATTTAAACATTTTTACAGTCAACCACTACAACTTGGAGGAGGAATGAAGCGAACGAGCAGTGAAGAATCCCAGATCATCAAAAAACCAAGAACGGAAGAAGAAGAAGCGTCTACCTCTGCAGGGACCAGTATCAGTAACAATGATCAAGTGGAATGTCTAACGTGTCATATATTTATCAAGAAAAGGTATTTAGCTAATCATTATAAAAGTAATGTTCACAAAAATAGTCTGTTAAATTCACATAATTCTTTATCAAACGTTAGTGTTATTGAATCTGCTTTTGGAAACAGAATTTTAACTTATAAAATCAAGAGTAGAGTAGATCGTTCATCGCTAGTAAATTTTGAAACTCCTGAACTATTTTTAAATTCTATTAAAGATGATATCTTATTTTTAATACAAGAGTGTATTCATCAACACATTATTTTTAAAGTAAATTTCATATTACATGCTGATTTTGTTCAACAAACTAAAGATATTCATGATACGTTTGATTTTCAAACATTTAACTATATTATTTGTCAAGGAGATGACTTAAATATTTTTCTTTCATCTTTGAATGATACAATTACTAGTAAAATTAGTGCATTTGAAAGAAAAGATAGTGGATGGAGTCTAAAAAACATAAAATCTGTAGACATGAATGTTAATAAATTCAACCCCCTACGCGGTAGTTCATACATAGATCTTCCTCGTGACATAAAATTGAAAAAGGCTGTTATAAATGTAAAAAACAAAGATTATTTTTGTTTTAAATGGGCGTTACTCTCAGCGTTATATCCCGTAAATAAAAACGTGGATCGGGTATCATCGTATGCTAAACATGCAAATAAACTTAAATTTGATGGCATTTCCTTTCCAATTAAAATTTCAGACATAGCAAAAGTAGAGAAATTAAATGATATTAGTATTAACGTTTTCGGTTTAGAATACAATAAAGAAAAAAAATGTAATTCTATAGTAGGTCCATTATTTTTAACAAAGTGTCGTAAAACTAGACATATCAATTTATTATTTTTTTCCAAAGATACGAAAAATCATTTTTGTTACATAAAAAATTTATCGCGGTTAGTAAGTAAACAAATTTCAAAAAATGGTCACGTAATGTACATTTGCGAATCATGTCTACTTCACTTTCCATCTCAGGAAAGGTTAAATAACCATGCACAATACGATTGTGCCTACATTTGTACAGAATTACCAAACAGTGAAACTTTAAAAAAGAATTGGTTTGGGCAACCTATTTCGAATAATAAAATTAAATTTGATAATTATGAAAAAAAGTTAAAGATACCATTCGTCGTTTATGCCGATTTTGAAGCATTTTTAAAACCAATAGAATCATGTTCTAACGATCCATCCAAATCTTTCACACATAATATTCAGAAACATGAAGTGTATAGTTTTGGTTATTATATAAAATGTTCATATGATGATAAATTATCAAAATATGTAACATATTGCGGACCCAACTGCGCACAAGTGTTTATGGAAAGTTTATCTAACAATTTAAAAGAAATAATTAAAAAAAATAAGCATCAAAAATGTCCAGTTCCGCTAACAAATGAAGACAAAAACCAAATTTCAAACGCAACCATTTGTCATATTTGTGAAACAGAATTAGCAGAACCTTTTTATGATTTTGATTGGTACACGGGTAGTTTTAGAGGTGTGGTTCATGAATCATGTAGCTCGAAGTTCAGAACACCACGTCATATCCCAATATTTTTACACAACCTTAGTCAGTATGACGCTCATTTTATTGTTCATGCATTAAACTTTTGTGATGGTGAAGTCGAAGTTATCCCTCAAAATAAAGAAAAATATATATCCTTTTCCAAAAAAATAAAAATAAATAACAATGAAGTTATATTGAGATTCGTAGATTCATTTAAGTTTTTATCATGTAAATTAGAACAATTAGCTAAAAATCTCAGTAATCATCAATTTCAAGAATTACGTAGAAATTTCCCTAATGATGAAGATTTCATTCGTTTAAAACGGAAAGGGGTTTATCCATATGAATTAATGACTAGTTATGATAGTTTAAACCTAACGTCGCTACCTGAACAAACAAAATTTTATAGTTCGCTCACAGATTCTCATATTTCAGATGATGATTACAATCATGCTAAAGATGTTTGGGAACACTTTGGTTGTTGTAATATGCTAGATTATTCAAACTTGTATTTAAAAACAGACGTTTTACTTTTATCCGACGTATTTGAAAACTTTAGAAAGCTATGTACTAATACTTATGATTTAGACCCTGCCCATTATTACACAGCCCCTGGTTTAAGTTGGGATGCAATGCTTAAATATACAAAAATAGAATTAGAACTTTTAACAGATTATGAGAAAATTGCATTTGTTAGGTCAGGTGTCAGGGGTGGTGTATCTCAATGTAGTAATCGTTATGCTAGAGCTAATAACAAATACATGGAGGATTATGATGCAGAGAAACCAAATTCATATATCACATATTTTGATGCCAACAATTTATATGGTTGGGCTATGTCTCAATATCTTCCTACTGGTGGATTTGAATGGATACATCCGAATACAGATTTTAATGTGTCTGACACATCGGACTTCGGTTTCATTTTAGAAGTTGATTTGGAATATCCAGATGAACTTCATGATTCACATTCGGACTTTCCTTTATGTCCAGAAAACATTTGTGTAGGCAATACTAATGAGAGTAAACTAGCCCCAAATTTAAATAATAAACATAAATATGTAATTCATTACAGAAATTTAAAGCAGTGCGTAGAAATGGGGGTTAAATTAACTAAAATTCATAGAGTTTTAAAATTTAAGCAGTCTCCCTGGTTAAAAATGTACATAGATCTAAATACAAAATTAAGAACGTTAGCAAAATCAGATTTCGAAAAAGATTTTTATAAATTAATGAATAATTCAGTCTTCGGTAAGACTATGGAGAATATTGAAAAAAGGGTTAACGTAAAATTAGTTACACATTGGGAGAACCAGGGTAAAGCTTTAGGCGCTGAAGATCTAATCGCTAAACCACAATTTCATAGTCTTTCTATATTTTCGGAAGACCTAGTTGCGGTTCAGTTACGAAAGACTAAGTTAGTATATAACAAACCAATTTATTTAGGGTTTTGTATTTTAGATATTTCAAAAACCTTAATGTATGATTTTCATTACAAATATATGATTCGAAAGTTTAGTAAAATCAAATTATTGTATACAGATACGGATAGTTTAATATATCACATATTTACAGATGATTTTTACACTGATATAAAACCTGACCTTTCCTCATACTTTGATACCTCAGATTATGATACAAATAACATTTTTGAATATCCAAAATTGAATAAAAAGAAATTAGGTTTTTTCAAAGATGAAAATAATGGTAAAATCATGAACGAATTTGTAGGTTTACGAGCCAAAATGTACGCTTTTAACTTAGAGAACAAGACTATAGCCAAGGCAAAAGGGGTAAATAAATGTATCACTAAAAAGATGACAATGAATAGTTATAAGTCTTCTCTTTTTAATAAAAAAGTGCAATATTATAGTATGCTTAGATTTAAATCAATTAAACACACAATTTTTACACAAAAATTAAATAAGATTGGCTTGTCGTATAATGACACAAAGAGGTTTATTTTAGATAATAATATTGAAACATTAGCATGGGGTCATTATAAATTGCGCTAAATGTTGATATTTTTACTTTTATGTCTGTGTGTAAATAAAATTTGTATTGATTGTAAAATTATGATAATACTATAATGTTACGTAGAGTTTATTACATATTTAATTATTGTTTGATTGTAAATAATGTAAGATAATTGTAGCTTCTATTTGTGTGTATACATTTGAGGTGATTGTAAAATTCTGGTGTACTAATTGTGTTAGAAATAGTATTCAGATCATTCTGTTTTATATAATTTAGCAATATATATTAATTTTTACAACAACACTTTCATTTTTTATTTCAACCCTTTGGACTTTAGACGTGTGTTATGTTTCACTTTATCCATCCGTTTACTGCTATTGTGGCAGGACCAAGTGGATGTGGGAAGTCAAATTTTGTAACAAATTTCATAAAATCAGTTACAGAAATATGTAATTGTGATTTTAATCAGATCACATGGTGCTTCGATGAAATGCAACCTTTATATAATTTACCAAATGTTAACTATCATCAAGGAATTCCAAATCTTAATATGTTTGATGGTGAAAACCCACACCTTGTCATTATTGATGACCTAATGAGAGAGTCTGATGGAAGAATTGTGGATATATTTACAAAAGGTAGTCATCACAGGAATCTTAGCGTATTTTATTTGACACAAAATTTATTTCATCAGGGTAAAGGTCAAAGAGATATTTCTTTAAACTCAAGTTATATAATATATTTCAAAAATCCTCGAGATAAAACTCAAATAAGATATTTAGCACGACAAGTGTCACCAGATAATCCAAAATTCATTGAAGATGCCTACAGGGATGCAACTTTAGAAGCGCATGGATATTTAATGGTAGATTTAAAACAGAATACCAACGATTTTTGTCGTATCAAGACAAATGTCTTCCCATTTAATGGTTACTGCACAGTCTACGTCCCCACAAAAGAGTTTAAATACACCAAGAATCAAACAATTCAAATCATTTCTAAATGATGCATCGTCGACTCACAACGCATAAACATTTGCTTAAAGCATTGCATACGCTTAAACCAAAATATCAAAGAGCGTTACTAAAAACGTGTGATGAAGAAGAAATAAATTGTATTTGTGAATGTATTCATAACGTTTTACAAGGAAAGATACCTCTTAAAGATCAAGAGAAACAAAAATTGAATAAACACAAAAATATACTCCGCAAACTGGTGCATAAGTGTAAACATAAACTAAGAAAAAATATTATTATACAAAAAGGAGGGGCTTTCTTACCAATAATATTAGGTGCAATATTGAGTGGATTAGTAAGTGGACTAGCCAGTTAACATGGAAAATGCAAAGAAAATGATACTTATTGAACCTGGATTGATTGAAAAATTAAAACAAGAAAATAAGGTTACTAGTAATTTGTCTCGATTAGATATTGAAATGCAAAATATTATGAATAGTAAGACAGAAGACCGAAAGAAGTGGATGTTATATTTACAAACACTACAAAGATACCTTCACTTTACCGAAGAGGATCGTCAACCACTCAGATTACCAATTTATTCTGATACATCTAATGAAGATTCAAAAGAGTCTAAAATTGGTTTTAAAAATAAAGGTAGAGATCTAAAAAGTTCAGTTGATGCTGAATCTTTGTTGGAGGAGAATGGATCCATTAAAAGTAAAGGAAGTGAGACCAATCCACTGTACACACCAACTCAAATACTCAGTTTAATACCAAAAACTTATAGTAAAAAAGGTGAGTTATTATTAAACTTAGTTGGAACAAGTAAAAGTAAAATACATTGGGATAATGAAGGTACAGTCATAATTGATAATGAAAAAATTCCTGGAAGTAATATTGTTGATTTAATAAATGATTCACTAAGACCCTTAAAAAGAAGTGATCCGGTAGGGTGGGATAAATTTGCTAAAGCATTAAAAGATATTAAAGTACCACTTACTTTTATTGGAAATCCAAAGAGATGTGAATTTATTAACCAACTTCAAACAAAAGATCTAAACAAAACCTCGGAGATTGAAGTTCAAGAGTTTTCTACACCGAGCAGTGGAGATAAAAGATCTATAACTAAAATACGTAAAAGGATCGATTGGGAAAAATGGACTCCGTACTAGAAGAAATTAACAGGATTTATTATGATGCATCTAACCCCGCTGGTTTTGGTAGTATGGATAAATTATCAAAAGCCATGAAGGGTAAAATGGATAAAAAGCAAGTAAAGGAATGGTTACAATCACAAGAAACATATACATTACATAAACCCATTCGAAAAAAATTCCCGCGTAATAGGTACATTCTATCAAATATTAATGAACTGTGGCAAGCTGATTTAAGTGATATGCGAACTTATTCTCAATATAATGATGGTTTCAACTACATACTTTGTGTTATTGATGTATTCAGTAAATACGCTTTTGCAAGACCAATGAAAAAGAAAAACTCAGAAACAACTAAAGAATGTTTTGAAAGTATATTTACTGAAAGTAATTCAACACCTACTCACATTCAATCTGATAAAGGCACAGAATTTGTTTCAAAAGATGTACAAAAATACTTTAAATCCAAAAAGATTAATTACTATACCACTAACAATCCTGATATTAAGGCCAGTATTGTTGAACGATTTCAAAGAACTCTAAAAATGAAAATGTGGCGTTATTTCACTCATAATAATACATATAGGTATATAGATGTTTTACAAGATTTAATATACTCATATAATCACAGCATTCACTCTAGTATTAAGATGTGCCCATGTGATGTAACTTCCAACAATATTATGACAGTTTGGACTAATCTTTATGATAGAGGGTCAAACAAACTTTCTTTAGAAAATCCAAAACCAAATTACAATGTGGGTGATTATGTTCGAATAACTAAATATAAACATGTTTTCCAAAAAGGATATGAATCAAATTGGAGTGATGAAATATTTATTATATCTTCAATAATTTATAGATCTCCATGGGTTGTTTATAGAATTACAGATTTACAAAATGAACCAATAGTTGGTACTTTTTATGAAAGAGAATTACAGAAGGTCACTTACAACCCCACCTCACAATATAAAATAGATAAAATAATTGGTAATCGTTATTTGGGTAACAGAAAAGAAGTATTGGTGAAGTGGAAAGGTTATCCAGATAAATTTAACAGTTGGATTTTAGCTTCTAGTTTAAAAGAAATATGAATAAAGAAAGTTTTTATTTAACTTTGCTCAGCAATAGTTCAATGGAATACTTTCCCGATAACAAGACCACAAAATTTTCAACAAAATTACCAAAAACTATGAAATTAGATGGTGAATGGTCGGTTGGAGTTGTCGAGTTTCAATATCCATGTACCATGTTTACTGTTCAAGACCGTGAAAATGTTGTATACATTACAAAAACCATGTTAATGCCTAATGAAGATAAACCATCAACAGTGTTCTACAAAAAACATAT
The DNA here is from genome assembly GCA_949152445.1 of Cerastis rubricosa. Classification (NCBI taxonomy): domain Eukaryota; kingdom Metazoa; phylum Arthropoda; class Insecta; order Lepidoptera; family Noctuidae; genus Cerastis; species Cerastis rubricosa. The sequence continues at coordinate 13,717,594 of OX424547.1, forward strand.
TCCTGCTACCAACTATGATAATGTTGAACATATTTTAAGAGCGTTAAATGGTATAAGAGAGAACTTGAAATTTCGTTATGATGAAATAACAAAATTTGTGTCTGTTTCTGTTTCGGATACAAAAAAAAACATCCGTAACATTATCACCCAAGTTAAGTTTACAACTAGGTTATGAACCAAATAAAAATCTCCTAGAGAGAAATTTTGGTAAGTGTCCTGCTAATTTACACTTAGGGTTACCATCTCAACTATTTCTATATTGCGACATTATTGATCCTCAGATTGTGGGTGATGTTATGACTCCTTTATTAAGAGTCATTTCGTTAGATCCTTCAAAATACATTTATGGTGCAAATAAAATGCACGTTTTCTCTCCACCTCACTACTTACCTGTTATGCGAAGAGAGTTCGATACGCTGGAAATAGATATAAGATCGAGCACAGGACAAAAAATACCATTCCAATTTGGAACAGTGTGTATTAAACTACATTTCCGGAAATTATCATAATGTATTCTCCTCGTGATCATCATAAATGTCCATATGAAAATTATTATTCACATCAAGCTGGATCAGGAGTTGGAGTAATTTATAAGGGTTCACCATATCAACGCGGTCATGGTATTGGGAGCTTCTTAGGGGGATTATTTAGATCAGTTTTACCTTTACTTTCAAGTGGTGCTCGAGTGGTTGGTAAGGAAGCATTAAACGCTGGAGTAGGACTTTTATCGGATATGGTTCAAGCGCGTCCTATGGAAGACTCAATAAAAGATCGTCTAAAGCAAGTTAGTACGAACTTAAAACGAAAGGCTGATGACAAAATTGATCGATTTAACATGACAGGATCTGGGTATATAACTAAAAGAAAACGATTGGCCTCGTTCATTCCACCACTACCTGCTAAAGTGAAAGCTACGAAAAAACCTGTTCTAAAAACAAAAAACATCAAAGATATATTTTCAAATTAAGTATGTCTTTCCTTCATAATCATTCTTGTGAGTGCGTTAAGTCAGAATTGGATTTGTTTGCATTACCATCTACACAAACAAGCATTGAAAATGGATTGTGGATTCACTATAAACCAATTTCATCTCTTGCTGATGATGGACCTATCGAGTTTCAAGTTCCTGGGACAGGAGATGACTATATAGATTTGTCTCATACATTACTCCAAATAAAGGCGAAAGTATTAAATCAAGATTCAACTAACTTGATATCAGCTACAGCAGTAGCACCTGTAAATAATTGGCTGCATTCACTTTTTAGTCAACTTGATGTTTATTTAAACCAAAAACTTGTATCACCACCTAATAATACCTATGCCTATCGAGCATACATGGAAACCCTTTTAAACTACGCTCCTGCTGCTAAACAATCTCATCTTACTTGTAGTCTTTGGTATGAGGATACAGCAGGAAAAATGGATTCTACAGATGGTAAAAACATAGGATTTGTTAAAAGACAGGAATTAGTTAATGAAAGTAAGGAAATAGAAATGATTGGTCATCTTCATGGTGACATTTTCAATCAAGATAAATTTTTAATTAATGGCGTTGAAATGAGTGTAAAATTAGTTCGATCAAGAGAAAGTTTTAATTTAATTGCTGGGTCAAATGATGTAAAGTTTAAAGTTTGCATTACGGATGCAACTCTTATTGTTCGAAGAGCACGAATTAATCCAAGTGTATTACTCGCACATCAGAAAGTTTTAGCTTCTACCACTGCTAAATATCCCATTACTCGTGCTGAAGTTAAAGTTTTAACAATTCCATCGGGTGTTCAAGGAAAAACTCTTGATAATATATTCTTAGGACAGGTACCCAAAAGATGTATTATTGGATTTGTGAACAATTCTGCATTTAATGGTTCACTTACTAAAAATCCATTTAACTTTGAAAACTATGGTATTAACTCTTTCAGCTTATATATTGATGGTCAACAAATACCTTCAAAGGCTTTGCAACCATCTTTTAATAATAATATATTTACATCAGCATATCATACTCTATTCTCGGGGACTGGTATTCACTTTCTTAATGAAGGAAATGCAATCTCTCGTGAACAGTATGCCAAAGGTTTCTGTCTTTTAGCATTTGATTTAACTCCTGATTTATCAGCTAACTCATCAGCTCATTGGAATCTCATAAAGCATGGTAGTGTAAGATTAGAAGTACGATTTGAATCCTCACTAATACAAACAATTAACTGTGTTGTTTATGCTGAGTTTGATAATATTATTGAAATTGATAAAAATAGAAATGTTACTGTAGACTATAGTAGTTAAGTTTATAATGTGTGTTATGCGTTAGATTTATGTGTTATGCTTAATGCATTTTGTGTGTATGTAACTGAAGGAAACATTATCAAATTAAATAATACATTATCAAATTGTTACCTATCCCCTCAAGGTTCATTGGAAGACCAGCGTCAGACAGCATTACCTGTCTGGCATGAATGCTGAAATGGACTTTTTTGGCGCAGCCGTGAGGCACACAGCACACTATGTATATTCTCCTTTTTTCTGTAACTTTTTTAATATTATTATTGTGTGTGTGCGTGACTGACGTCAAATAAACATTTTTTCTTTCTTTCTTTCTTTCAAATAAAACAAATTGTATGCAATATACTATTTTTTATTTCTTTATAAACCACCTATTTAATCTTATACAAAACACTGTTCGAGTTTAAACTTTACATAAGCACACTGACTAAACCATTGAACATGCTGCTGCCAAGGATCATCATCATCTTCCCAATCTTTTAAACCGCCACCACAATGGAAACACTTGGTCCTGTCTCCATGGCCGGTATAAAAGAAACCGGCTTCTGCAAGATCTTCAGGCTTCTGTCGCATAACGAGAGGCCATTCTTCGAAACTGAGCAACCGTCTAGATTTTGAACTGAAGAATGGATATTCAGCTCTTGGGTACTGCATATTCTTCACTTTTTCTTCTCCAATCAGTTTTGTAGTTTTGCTATTCAATGAAGTGTTCTGTACACGTATACCACACTCATCTCTTCCTTCTGCTTTAGCCTTTCTCTCAGTATCACAAGACGACAGCTCCTTGGATCTAATGAGTACACAGAAGTCATTTAAGTAGACAGAATCACATGATCAGCTAATGATTGTCATTGTTAAAAAAGTATTTTTTAATTTTTTCACTTTCTGCTATTGTCTTTGTAATATTGTATACGAGGGCGTTTGTGTTGTCATAGATGCAATCGTTATTATTCTTTACATAATATTTAATTCTCGTGGTAGCATGTTTCCAATGATCAGTAGTTGGAATCTTGCATAGCTTCTTCATATCGTACATTTCAATTTTTATGAGATGCGTCGCTTGGTCTCCGTCGTCAGAATTAGTAGAAATGTATGATACACCATCTCTAGCGGCTCGTGCGACGGTTGACGATAACAGCTTCTTGCTCTTTTTCATTTTTGATTCTACTTCAAAAAATTGATCAATCGACTGCGATTTCCTTTTTCCACCATCGCATGTGTTATTAATGATGATGTCATCACTCTCTTCTTCGTGATGAGGGGAGAGTGGCGAGTAGTAATACTGTTTATAGGTATTTTCATCGAAGTTTAATGATTTCTGCAACAACACAGTTAGCATGTTAATATCAATTTGTTTACACTTAATCACACATACACATACACGTAAGGAAACAACAACAGAAAGAAAAGTAAGTTTGTCAATAGAATAAATAAACACTTACGTCCATGGCAATTGATGCGTTGAAGTAACACACACGTAGTATTGGTAGATCCACTGCAGTCTAACGACCATACACTGACTCCATGACTGCAGCTGCTCGGTTTTATATAGCACCAGTAAGTTTTATCTAATCTAAGGTATTGCAGCAGTGAAACTGATAGTAACTTTCGAGTCGAGCTTGTCGAAGCTTGTCTCGCTTTATGATTCAACAAACTTATCTCGCATTGTTCGCATTGTTTCATGATGAGGAGTCATCGGTGTAGCATCCTACAAAATATCCACAAAAGAATGCGGTTTAATATTTACAAATCACTATAATTGATCATTCCTTTGTTAGCCATTGAATAGATTGGTACTGTCATAATCTACTAATAGCAGTAATATCATGGATACACTAGATATACAAAAACATCTGAAAACGATTCATCCAAGTCTAGAAAATAATGTTTATGCTGCTAATAGACTGCCTATGTATACACACGTACCAACGTACATAATATGTAATCTAGATGCCGATGATAAGCCAGGCTCACATTGGGTGGGCTTACATATCGATTCCAATGGCGTCGGTCAGTATTTTGATTCATATGGACGATCACCTGCACGATGTCATCGAGAGTTTTTAAAAAGGAACTGTAAAAGATGGGACTGGAATGTTGATAGGATTCAGAATGATTGGACTTCAGTCTGTGGTGAATATTGCTTAATGTATTTGCTATATAAGTTTCAGGGATATTCAATGCGTAGTTTTACGAGCATATTTACAGGGAACACAGTGTACAACGATATTTTAGTGGATGAGATGTTTCAGTCATATTTTATAAGTAGATAGCAACAACATTTTGGAAATAAAAATGATAGTGAATTGAAGTAATGTGTTTTATTGACGATTCAGAAAAGCGAGGTAGATCGTAACAAAGAAGTTTAATACAAAAGCAGTGATAAGCAGGGACCACAATGAGTAATAGATAAGAACGCCGAGTTTTGACGGTGTTGGAGGAACAATAGATAAAAGAAATGGTGAACAATGGAACACTAATGAGGGTTCAGACCCACCGGATATCAATTAGATATGAGTAAATCGATCTGTACATCTCCGGAACCGTGCGTCGTACGCAAAAATGGACCGCAGATTCGTGATCAGAGCATGCCAAAACCTTTTTTTTTTTTTTTTTTTTTTTTTTTTTTTTTTTTTTTTTTTTTTTTTAGGATTCGCGACCCGATCGACGGCTGAATGTGGTGAGTCAGGGGTGAGCCAGAGTTGGCACAACCTATCTACTGTCGCCCCATGTAACATGGGACTGTAACATAACTTTCTTCAAATGTTTGACGTCGTCAGAAGCCCATCATAACCTGATTATCAAATCGGGCCTGATGGGCAGTGGCTCAATGAGAGCAGCGGTGGCCCAGTAGTGGCAGCCCCGACTTACGAGCTGTAAGCCCTGGGTTCAAACTAAAAATTCGAAGACATGTGACATCTACCAACCCACCACTGGGCCTGCGTGGTGGATTACAGCCCACTCCCTCTCATAGAGAGGAGGCCTGTTTCCCAGCAGTGGGAACATTATAGGCTGATGATGATTATAAACACTGGAGTTAATACATCTCAAAAAGACTATTCCTCTGCTGTTAAGTTTATTTCAGCACCTACTCAAACAAGAATACACAATACAAGTAATATGCAAAACAAATAAATAACGCTTTCATTCTAATCTGAATAAGTAACAATTTATTATCAGTTCTACTTCTTGTTCCTGTTCATTTCCTCCACGTTTCATCTTGTTCTCCCCTCTCTGCTCTAATGTACCCGGTTTCAAATGATCCGGTTGTTTATTTTATTTCTACAATCTGCTGTATGTCGGTGAATTAAATTAATGGACATTAATCTTTTTGGATAACTTAGTAGGTATCGTTTTGTCTACATCCTGTAGGGCTGTATAACTTTAGGTTTTGTAGCGACGTACAAAAAGCAATTTATAACAAAAAGTACTACAACGCCATCTATGATAAAACTGAAGAACTAATATGGTCTAAATCTCGCAAGCAAAGTTTACATTGACTTAAGACTACCCACCAGATATAACACCTGTCGGAGGAGACTCCCTTTTCTGTGGGGGATGAGGAACTTTGCACTCTGTTCCTCATACCCCCAAAGTTTAAACCGATTCATTCAGAGGTCGACATTTTCGGAATATTAAAAGATATTTCTGCGATAGACCAAAGAAGCAGTGGTGGTTTATGTAGAACTAGCTGTTGACCGCGGCTTCGTTCGGGTGGATATTTTGACAAGGACCTAAGTGTGATATTCCAGACTTTAATCTACCTCTTTGCCAAGTTTCATCTAGATCCGATCAGACGTTCTGGCGTGATTGAGTAACAAACGCGGTATGATAAAGGAAAACGAACTTGATTGCGGTTCTGTATGATGTCGGACGTAAAGAATAGCACCATCCCATATCTTCCCGTGGGTGTCGTAAGAGGCGACTAAGGGATTTGCCAGAGAATGGGCAGCAGCGTTCTCTGTACTTTTGTAACAACCGTACTGCGATCGCCAACCCGCCTGCCAAGCGTGGCGATTATGGCAAAACCCTCTAAAATGTCAATGTGGCGACACTTGGGGGAGGCCTATGTCCAGCAGTGGACGTCTTTTGGGCTGAAATGATGAACTTGATTGCGGCTGGGAATTCATAAAAAATTAAAGATAAATTAAAGTTTTGCTAGTTAATAAATTAGCGAAACTTTACGGCTGTGGTGAGTATCGATACATAGGGTAATTAGTGACCGATACTTAAACACGTGATTATACTCATGATAACAATCAACTTTCCCAAAGAAACATTTTTTACACATTCACTTTTGTCACAAACTGAGACAAACGCGCGCGCGCTATTTTCATACGGCTGTTGTATTATTGTCGTTTACCAGTCACCCTATATAAACATGATTCGATTGGACCCTGGTACTTAATTATAGTGTTGTACAGTCACGAGCAAAGAAATGTAAGCATGCAGCAACTTTTAAAAGCAATTTCCTCCTACTGTATGTATTGATCATCTTTTCACGTTTTGGAAGCCATACTATTACGAAATAGGTCTTATCTCAAAGTAGAAACCGTTATTTCACGAGAAAATCATTTTTGAATGTTACTAAGTGTATACATTTCATTGCCCGTGACTGTACAGATACAAAACTGTTTCAGCAGATTCTAATTGACTTTAAAAATAAAGCAGTCCTCCGGAATGTCTCTAAAAACGTCCGGTTGCACCATAACTCAAGTAAAGCTAACTAAAGTTTAACGGAGCGTCAACTGCTGCCCCATTACAGTTATGACGTGCAGTTTTAATCAGTGCCAAGTTAACTGCCGAATTTGCATAGCGATAACTTATTCCGTTACATTTAACTAGTTGCTTGTTAAAGTTATATGGGGTATGGCAGCGTTTAAATATTTTTGTTAGGTTCTTGTTATTTCAATTTCATATATTTTTTAGTTTTTTGTATGTATATAATACTTAAATTTCGTGTAGTATTTTAGTACCAATAGTAGTATTTATTCATATTTAAGGTCAAACTCTAAGCATTTATTTCAATTAAATCATTTACAGGCATTTTTAATTGTTTAATAAGTTTGTCAAGTCAATTCGTTCCAAAAAGTACATCTACATGGAGAGGAACGGAGAAAAACTGCTCTAATTAAGTAATAAAATAAAACCAGTGGTAAATAATATATTTTATGTTATATGTACCAGTAACTTTTATACCTTAGAAGTGTAAAAGTTGATCCTTTTAACTAAATTCTACAAAGAGTTATAAAATACTAGCTGTTCGGCGCAACTTCGTTTGCGTCACATTTTCCCCGTTTTCGCAATATTTTTCATTGCTGCTCCACTCATATTGGTCGTAGCGTGATGATATATAGCATATAGCCTTCCTCGATAAATGGGCTATATAACACTGAAAGAATTTTTCAAATCGGACCAGTAGTTTCGGAGCCTATTCAATGCAAACAAATAAACAAACAAACAATCAAATCTTTCCTCTTTATAATATTAGTTTAGATATCAGACAATAATAAAAATCAGCTGTCACGGGACGTCTGGCAGATGTGAAACGTCGTATGGAGCAAAAATAAAAATTGAACCTTGAACGTAGAATTTTCAAAAACAAAGCAAGATCAACATTCAATCCAAAACGAACTTTATTTTAATAGGAAAAGGTTGATTATTTGCATAGGCGCGCAACACCATTTTCCGACACGGTATACGAGTCGATTTTACTGCCAAGTCGCGCATATAGTTGTTTTACATAAAAGAATAACATTGATTTATTTTAAAACAAGAATGACATCCTTCATTGTTATGACTTTTAATAAAATAGACAAAAATACATCACCGTTAATTGATACATCTGATAGTTAACTAAACCCTAATTAAACGGTTGTGCGACACACCTATCATTCATTTCCCGTTTTTTATTTATTTTTCAATACTGTTTATTACTCATTTATTGCTCCAAGCAATATATTCCGTTTTACGTCTATAATTTTCTGTGACAAACTGTCGGCCGTGGGCATAATAGTACTTATAATTAAAGCGTCTACATTACTAGTACATAAACGTTAAATACTAAGGGACATGCTCTTATATTGCCGTAAATTTACTAGAGCAAAAATATCCTAAATGTGTGTGTGTACCGCATATGGTACACACACACATTTAGGATATTTAGGGATGGTGCTATTCTTTACGTCCGACATCATAATGTCGGACGTAAAGAATAGCACCATCCCTTATCTTCCCGTGGGTGTCGTAAGAGGCGACTAAGGGACTTGCCAGAGAATGGGCAGCAGCGTTCTCTGTGCTTTTGTAACAACCTTACTGCGATCGCCAACCCGCCTGCCAAGCGTGGCGATTATGACATAACAAGGGGGTTGTTATGTCAATGTGGCGACACTTCGGGGAGGCCTATGTCCAGTAGTGGACTTTTTCGGCTAAAATGAGGATATTTGGATGAAATTTGGCACAGGGATAGATAATAGTTTGGAATAGCATATAGGATACTTTTAGCAGTAGTACAATTTTATGGGACAATTACCAAACAACACGCGGGCGAATGGGTTCTTTAAGGTGTCGGACGTAAAGAATAGCACCATCCCATATCTTAAATATTTTCAACAAAATTATAAACAAATCCAGCTCTTCATAATAATATAGTTATGAAGTATTTAGATGATATCAGTCGGGTGAATTGTAGTAATGGCGGCGTGCTAAGGGTTACGACATTTATTCATAGAGGCTCGTACCGACCCATGATTCATGGAGGATGTTAAGGGGAGGTTTTATTATGTATGGACTATTTAGGCTGGTTTGTATTTGGTTACAGTCGGTACGAGGAGTCAGAAGCCAAAAGTCTGACATCCAGTCTTAATAAGGGGTATCGTTTACCCAGTACTAACTGGGTTGTGGAGGTCAGATACGCAGTCGCTCCAAGTAAAATCATCATCATCATCATCATTTCGGCCGAAAGTCGTCCACTGCTGGACATAGACCTCCCCCAACACCACATTGACATTTTGGGGGGTTTTGCCATAATCGCCACGCTTGGCAGGCGGGTTGGCGATCGCAGTACGGTTGTTACAAAAGCACAGAGAACGCAGCTGCCCATTCTCAGGCAAGTCTGTTAGTCGCCTCTTAGGATACCCACGGGAAGATATGGGCTATTCTTTACGTCCGACACCATAGACACATACAGTTTGTTTGAAATGCCATATGACATTTCAAACAAACTTTTAAGTCCTTATGTTCCGAAATGACTGAACCGATTTTAATGAAACTTCTTACGCATAAGCAGGTTACATAGATCTAAAAACTTACTAAAAACATTTACGAAATATAGTGTTAAAGCTAAGTTAGACCGATTATAAATTATCCATAGAAACAGAAATTTCGAATTATCTTTTTTTTTTTAAAGACATTTTGAAAATGTTTTTTAGTAACTTTTTAGACTTATTTATCCTAATTATGCGTATTAACTTTAATTAAAATTGATTCAGTCATTTCGGTAAATAAGGACTTGAAAGTTTGCATGGAATGCCGTTAGGTGTAAACGCTCTTAACCCAAAACTATGCACTATTTATACCACAAATGTTTAAACCACATTTTCCAGATAATTTATGAACATGTAAACCTCACTAGCAATTATTAAATTACTACACACTTACTTTTAATAATATATGCATAGTAATTGGATATTATTACAAACAGCTTGGGAAATATAAAATGAGCCATTAATTTTCTAATATAACGATGGCCAATTACAGGTAAAACTGCCTTAAGTACATAAAATGGGAATATTTTCGGTTTATAGGATCGTAAGAAAAATAATCGTTAACAGCAATAGTATTATGGCGGTGATTAGATAATTAAACAGCGATGAACTTTTGTGGAATTCGGAATGGTCTGACTGCTCTATTGGTAATTAAATTGTTAAGTACGGTTCTTAGAAATAAAAATAATATAAAATACTTATGTATAGGAACCGTCAAATTTGGATGCCAATCTTCTTTTTCCTAGCGTGTTGATGGCAATCTAAATTGTGTCGGCCCAGAACTGAACCACTAGTTTGGCGCCCTCTGTAGCGTCCATTAGCTCCTGTAAATAAATAAATGATGCCAATAAACAAAGCTTTTATTAATTCATCATTTCCAACCATGTTGGGTCGGCTTTCAGTCTAACCGGATGCAGCTGAATACCAGTATTTTACATGGTGCGACTGTCTATCTGACCTCCACAACTCAGTTAGTACCTACTGGGTACCCCTGAATACCCCTTGGTCAGACTGCTTGTCAGACTTTCGAACTATTTTAATACAAAAACTTGAAAATTCTTTATCTTGAAACTTTAACTTTTATTCACCACTTTGGCAGTTTTACGACGTTACCGACAACTGAATTACGTTAGTTATTTTTTGCATCATTTTATTATTCAACTATCTGTTAGTCACGAAATTAAAATATTAAATTATTTATATTAAAATATGTTTTTCCTTATTTGAATAGGATTTTGTTAACAATTTCAAGGGTTTTAATTGTTTTTGTGCGGAACTCTAATCCTTTTTCTAAAATAAAAGTAGCCTTAGTTCTTCGATCAATAATAGAACTAGATTAAGGATCAGGAACAAAAATGAATCGCTAAAGTGTCCACGTTTGCACACACGTAAACATCTATATTTCATAGAAAAAAGTTTAATAATATTAACAACTTCAGTTTATTATAAACCATAACACCCTCACATAAAGTTTAATAACAATTGCAAAAGATATTTATTTAAGTCCTTTCATCGGAGAAAGCTAAAAGGCAATAAATTTAAAACGTCGCTTGAAAATAAAAAGTCATGAGTACAAAAATATTTATTCTAAAATGTATCTTAAAATCTAAGTGACAAGGTTAAAAAAATTACATTGACAATTTCGTGCTTACACTAATTTAGAACTAGACGTATTGCTTGGTATTACATTTCAATGCTCAGAACACAGTAAGTATTGAAAGACGTGGAGTTGCAGAATATATTTTTTAGGCCAAGGCTCGTTTTGTATGGTGGCAATTTTTTTTTTAAAGTAGTAGGCTAAGTAGTAGGTACTATTTTTAACCGAATTTAAAAAAAGGAGGTTGTCCATTCGACTATATTTTGTTTGTTTGTCCACCTATTTCTCCACCAATAATTGTAAACCGATGTTAAAAATTCTTTTTTTTATTCTAAAGCATATACTCTTGTGGTGGTCCCGTTGTCACCAAGTCTTAGAGAAATCGAGGCAACCCTCAAATTATATAGGTGCATACAATGTTTTTCATGATCTAACGAGGCTCGTCACGTATTCCTGTGGTATCATCAGAACTTAAACTTGTTGAACCTGTAAAGAAACAGGCGCGGTTTATTGAATACAGTTTTAAAGTATTTCATGAAAATACCTACAGGTACTTATAGTTTTCTTCCGATAAAGATTTTTGTAATCTATTTGCGTGTTCCCAGTTATGTCCAAACTATCAAAATAAATTGAACATATTCTCGAATGTTTATAAGGTTTATGTATTCTGCACATCGAAATGGTTCGCTAAAAAATCTATAAACAAAAATAATATATAAAATAACAACACTACTCCATGTATTGCCGGTTCCAAAACAGTCGATGTTTGTAACAATAGTTGGTGCGTTGTTGCAAACATTGGCCAACATCAAAATATTAGCTAACTTAATTATTTTTACCATTTATCCTGTTTTTATTTCACGAAAAAACACTTAAATAATATAAACTTACCGAAATAAAAAAATCCTTCCAAAATCGTGGTTTTACGGTGGTTATTTTCACAGTTTTAAAACTCGCACTACGGCATCTCGACGTCTTAACGTTGGCTATGCTTGGACAATACTAAATTGAAATAAGACCACAAAATTATTTGTGGTCTTATTTTTCGTGCCGTTTTTGAAGCGCTCATCGGGAATCTAGTACTATTATTGATCGAAGCCTTAGTTACTTCGCCAGCTATCTGCCAGTAAAAGTTCTCGTTAAAATCATCAATCAAACCGACACAGAGAAAAAAAAAATATTTATAAATTAAATAAATTTAAAAATTTAAATTTATTCATTTTTTGTTTTTATTTTTTTAAAGATATTTTTAAAGTACCCTAGGTACATACTTTCATAATTATGCATTCAGTAAAAAGCTACGATTTTAAAATTACAAACAGACACTTCAATTTTATTTATGTGTATAGATTTCAAGCATTCCATCAAACCTTATGAGAACAACATTGTAAAATAAAGTTAAAATAAATACAAAATAATGAAAGCTGTTACGTAGCTCTTCGCCTTAAGCCAGTGGGAGTAAGGTCAGCATGTGAACACGAACGCAATGGGAACTTCAAACTGATACTATTTGTGTCAGAGTTCATTCTATTGAACAGGTGGTACTAACGGTTGTATATGTGGGTAGGTAGGGTTGCCAGATTTGTGAGGTCAAAGATCTGTCTTAGGCTCTGGGCGTTACACCTAAAAAGTATTGGTGTTAGCAAGACATTTGAAAAAGAAAATTAGAGATTAGACAATAATTTTAATTTACTATTTTCGAGTTAATTTTTTACTGAATAGGTACGACTGACTGTTATTCGAATTTTGAAGCTGAGAATTGGTTAAAATTTACTGAAATAAAAAAAATAAATCTGGAAATAAATAATTTATTGAAGACCAGTTCTTTATGAACACATTAGGTGATTAAAAAATAAGAATGTGAATCCGACAAGTATAGGATCTACTAGCCCGATTCCTAATCAGATAAAAATAGGTTCAAAGAATTATGTAGATAAACTTCATCCCCGCAGCAAGGTATTATTCTAAGAGAGTGAAAATTCCAAAAAAATTGACATTTTTATTTTAAATGTCAATTTTCTTTTTCCTCTTATACTTGTGTTCGTCAAAAAGATGAACCTTAATCGTTATTACAATCTGGCTTTGTATATAGTCTAATAAGTAATTTAATTAAAACCTAAACTGCTATAAAAAGACAAATAACTGATTTATCCACTTATGCACTACTTCTTATTCTTACTTATTAAACAAAAGTACACTCACCCACAATCTTCTCGAACTTAATTTCAAACAAGTAGATCCACAAAATGGTGGCGCCATCAGCATTAACATAGATCCCCTCGACACGCAATAAAACAATAATTAAATCCCACCGGCAGAGGGCGCTGGAAAAAATCCAATTTGCTTTTACTGCTGTCCTTTAGTCGAGTGTAATGCGAGCTTTATACTGTGGTCTAATTTTATTGAACTGATGTGTTTTGTGGTGTCAACGTTCTTTTGATTGGTAGTGAATTTGATAGGTCTTTCAAACGTAGAATACAGTTGAACAGTTGCATCACATAGACGCATAGTCATGCTAAAATAGTCTTTATTTTAACTTAAGTAGTACTCAATATAACGACTGCAGTGCCTATGACGCCTGCTGAGAAACAAAAAAAAAAAAAATGTTTATTTCGTTATTACACGTTATACAATGTGCAGCAATTAGTGCAGCGCATTTATGTGCAGCGTTATGCAATGTGGAGCATGAGCTCCTGGGTTCGATTTCCAGTTAGGGCAAAGTGTTATTGGGTTTTTCCATCAGAAATGTCTCAGTAGCAGCCAAGGAGTATAGAATTGTGCCCGTGTGGTGGCAATAGGCTCGCTTCCTAAATGGGACTTAAACATAACTGGCGATTTGATGTGCGGTGTACTATTAAGTACACCTCTGCCGAACCCTTTGGGGATTACAGGCGTGATGTTATGTTATGTGTTACACAATTTAAATGACAAGTTTTAAATTACCAAATGTTTCATTCATAGAATTAGACAATAGGTAGCATGCTGCAGAAACACGCTGAAATGTGCAAATTACTTAATAATTTTATCATCTTGTGTAGTGTGTATTTTATTTCTGTCCAAAATCTGTTCGTCCAAGCTTTATTTATTTATTTAAACTTCATGTACAATAGTGGTACATAGGCGGACCTAATGCCACAAGGCATTCTCTACCAGTCAACTTTTGGGTTAAATACGACAACATTGTGATAGGGGTACAAACAAATATTCGCAAATAACCATTAGTTCTCAAAAAATCATATACTAACAAAGATACTAATACACATACACACACAGCTTTATTTGATGAAATTAACAAAACCGTTGTAATAAAAGGGCATATCAAAGTTAGCAATAATTAAGGTATGGATGTGCCATAGATCCTCCATTTTGCATTATCACCGTTCATTCTATTCAAAATAAACCCCTTTTTAAGCACAAGTCTTCACAAAACTAAACACCCGTAATAATTCTCCAAAACATATTCCCAAAACTGTCAACTTTTAACCCAAGAAACTGCACCAAAAGTCAAGAAAGTGGAAAGTTGTTAACTCGGCGCTCGTTGACGCTCATTTAACGTCATTAAAACGCCCGAGTACCGCCATTAAGACGCTCGTAAACCGCTCTAGGGGTTACCGAAGTCACTCGCTGGGGATTTTTCGCGTTTGTTCCGTGTCTTAAGTTTGGTGTAAGGATTAGTTAGGTATTTTTGTTCTTGAGTGTACTTCGTTATGAGTTGTAGTTGGAAGGTGTGTTGGTACTTCAGTTTGTTGTGGAGAAAGTTTTTATGGGGTATCAAATTGTTTATTTGAATTAGAAGGTCTTTAAATGGCAGCCAATGAGCTAACCAAACTACACCTAATAAAAATGTATTAATTAAAATGTAAATAAAAAAAATAAACCTAAGTGTATTTATACTAAACCAAAATTATTAACACTACTTTTAAGTTGCTGTATTCTTATAGTCAATTGTTGTTGTCAACCTAATGTGCGAATTTTTTGTTAAAACAAATTTAACTGTTTGATAATAATGTGTTTAACCTAAAATTGTGCATGTGGTGTTAGCCTATAATTAATTGTTACACTTATAAATGCAGGTAAAATGAAATTATTAATGTACTGTGTAAACAATTGTTGGCTAACCAAATAAACTCGGGTGTCACTTCACTAGATGAATCCTTCCTTTTCAATCTTGAACGTTACCCTGATTTAGAATCAGGACTGAATATTTTAGATGCACCCTGAATACCATAGTCGTATAATGTGGAATCGGTATAAACTGAAGTAAATTTATTGAAATGGAACTGGTGATCTCATCACCCGCACCATCTTACGGCGAAGGGATTATAGTCGGCTGCTATTTGTAAATCTTCAACAGTCGTAATCAGAAGCCCGAAAGTGAAAGATGACCACCAGTCAAGAGGTATCGTATTCATACAGGTACTATGGAAAAGCAGATTTGATGAAGCTGAGTTCATCATCATTTCAGCCGAAAGACGTCCACTGGACATAGGCCTCCCCAAGTGTCGCCATATTGACATAAGGGGGGTTTTGCCATAATCGCCACGCTTGGCAGGCGGGTTGGCGATCGCAGTACAGTTGTAACAAAAGCACAGAACGCTACTGCCCATTCTCTTTCTGAAGCTGAGTTTCTACTTGTATTTTCTCTTTACCTTGATCCTTTTTCTTCGTAGAACTAATATCGTTATTGGTTTAGTAGTCGCGCGCAACTGCTAAGTACCTATAAGATTTAGGGCAGCGGTCAGCAACAGGCGGACCACGGTCCGTATAGGTCCGTAAGTACATAAAATCTAGCAAGTACTTATTTTATAAGCACATAAAACTGATGTGATGGAAAAATAACCCTGTATTATTAGTTTGATGCGGCAAAATAACCGACAAGAATCAAAGACACAAACGATACACAGTTTTTTTTTTTGTGGGACCTCTATCAAAATTTTCAACCTACTTAAACTACTATTTGCCGACCGGCGACCCCTGGTTTAGGGCTTAAGTTCGATTTCCAGGAGTAGGCAAAATATTATTGAGTTTATTCCACCATGAGTTTTTAAATTGATGGCAAATAGGCTTGCTTCCTAGGTATAACATAGGACTCTCTGCCTAACTCCTCGGGGATTGCAGGCGTGTTGTTATGTTCTGCTGTCCTGCAAACTAAGGATGAACCATACCGTGAGAGTCTAATTTATCTATGGCTCTCAATCTGTTTACAGTTTTATCATACATCTTTAGTCTACGTGCAGTGTTTCACAAAGTGGTAATATTGTCACAAAATGTTGCGTTATCACTTGCCAAGTTTATTTATCTTGACAGGCAAAGATTTATGGTTTAGAGCAGTAAATTGTTAAATGTAGGTGTTTTGGCATCAAAAGCCATGACTTAGCTAAGCTGCTAGGAATTTAAGAAAGTAACATGGAAATTCACAACATTTAAAAATATAAAAAGCTAGTTGACCCCCGCAACTTCGTCTACGTCACATTTTCCCCGTTTTCGCAACATTTTTCATTGCTGCTACGCTCCTATTAGTCTTAGCGTGATGATATATAGTCTATAGCTTTCCTCAATAAATGGACTATCTAACACTGAAAGAATTTTTCAAATCGGACCAGTAGTTCCCGAGATTAGCGCGTTCAAGCAAACAAACTCTTCAGCTTGATAATATTGGTTTGGTTTAGATTAAGTTTAGATAGGACCACATCGGCATCAGGATCAAGGTCTGGCTGCCAGTGGCCAGGACTCTAGAGATATAAATCTCCTCAGTATACGTACCGTGTCCAGCAGTAGTACTTTCTGAGTCAATAAGCTCTTGACCGAGCCACGCAATGAGAGCCTCCTAAAATGTTGAAAATTATTATTAACTTTCCGGGGATCCTTTTATTGAAGGTTGCTAAATCAGGAATCAGGTGTTTTTTGTGCCTGTTTTACTCACTGCTTCTTTCAGTGAATGAAAACGTCGTGAGGAAACCGGCATGCCCTTATTGTATTGTATAGCGGGCTGGTTTCCGCAACTCCACGTCTAAAGCGCGTATTTTGCGTACGGGTGGGAACATTACTCCAACCACCCCAGCTCCCCGAGAAAGGCCAGCAGCTCCTTGGTGTTGCTGACGATCTCGCGGAGAGTACCTGGGTTACCTAAGTACTTTGCCCTGTATGTTGCAACCTCTGGGCAGTGTAGAAGCACGTGGGCTGCTATCTATACGAAACATTCGAAGACATAAGACATCTACCAACCCGCACTGGGCACTGCAATGGAAACATCTTAAGCTGATTATGTATTCGGTATGGCACTTGGCCACCGTCATTCATCATCATCAGCCTATAATGTTCCCACTACTAAGACACAGGCCTCCGCTCTATGAGAGGGAGTGGCCTGTAATCCACCACGCGGGCCCAGTGCGGGTTGGTAGATGTCACATGTCTTCGAATTTTTAGTTCTAAGACATGTCGGTTTCCTCACGATGTTTTCCTTCACCGTTTTGTGGGCAGCGGTGATGAAATATCATATGAACACAAACTAACGCGCCTACCTGGATTCGAACCCACGGCTTGCTGCTTGTAAGTCGGAGCTGCCACCACTGTGCCACCGCTGCTCTCACCGTCATTGCCTTTGTGATAATGAAGAAGAAAAACCTACACTTAATTTACAAATATATTTTAGTAATCGAGTTTAATCTGGGTTTGATCAAGAGCCTAGAAGAGAAAAGTATTTAAGAAAGTATTTTTATGACGTAAAATAGAATGAACATAAATTGGGAAAACTCCGGAAAAACCCAATCAACGTACAGATACAATCATACAATAAGTGTAAATGTCTCACTCACTTCTTTTGACGGAGGGGCGTCATGAATGCATAAAAATACAATACAATACAATACACAGCCGATGACAAAGACATACAAAATAATAGAAAAACGCCTTTTCCCTAAAAGGTATTTTCCTATCAGTTCAATACTCCGCATGACAATGCAATCGGTCCATTATGAAGAATCTGATTCCTTAATATGAGATAGCTCTTTCTCATTACACACTCAACAATCACCTTTAAGTCCTACGAAATAAAGTTCACAAATTAATAAACGGAAATATTGGCAAGTGAATTTGAACTTTTTGGTTGGAGTGTTGGGTTGATTTTTGTCTGTATGGAAAGGAATGCCGTGAAAAGTCAGTATAAGACGCGTTGTTTAACAAAATGTGCATTGGTATAGAAAACGGATATAGCAAAAAGGTCGTATTATAGGATATTATGCTGGGGCGCGATTGTTCGCGCGATTCCGTGCGAAAAAATTTCGCGAGAGGACTAACTCTCGATTTCTCGTAAGAAATTCGATTTAATTGATCGATTATAAGTAGAATCGAGATGTCGCGATCGAACTGGTCGGATTTTTGCATCGGTTAGTAGTGATGTGTTTGTATAGGGCTGGTGGTCGTGGGAACGTAAGTGTTATAAATATGGAGAAGGATTTGATTAAGATGAAGTTAGGGTTACACTTTGGGATCAGTCATCGGTAGTTAAGATTTTTGAAGTTGTCTGATGCCATTGTTTTTCGATTCTGTATGGTGTCGGACGTAAAGAATAGCACCATCCCATGTCTTCCCGTGGGTGTCGTAAGAGGCGACTAAGGGACTTAGCAGAGAATGGGCAGCAGCGTTCTCTGTGCTTTTGTAACAACCGTACTGCGATCGTCAACCCGCCTGCCAAGCGTGGCGATTATGGCAAAACCCCCCCTTCTTGGGGAAGGCCTATGTCCAGCAGTGGACGTCTTTCGGCTGAAATGATGATGATGATGATGATTGTTTTTCGCATAGTGATTAGTCATTTATATGTCAGTGTTTGCTATTTTTCATTTTGCTTAGCTATAAATCATCATCATCAACCTATAATGTTCTCACTGCTGGGACACAGGCCTCCTCTCAATGAGAGGGAGTGGGCTGTAATCCACAACGCGGGCCCAGTGCGGGTTGGTAGATGTCACGTCTTCGAATTTTGAGTTCTAGGACATGCCGGTTTCGTCACGATGATTTCCTTCACCGTTTTGAGAGCAACGGTGATGAAATAAATTCCACAAAGTAATGCGCCTGCCCGGGTTCGAACACCCGGCTTACTGCTCGTAAGTCGGGGCTGCCACCACTGGGCCACCGCAAACTCAAACTCAAAGCATTTATTTCAATTAGACCATTACAGGCACTTTTGAAAGTCAAAGAACAAAAAAGAAGAAAGCGAAGCTACAGTCCCAGTCACAAGACATAATAACTTGTGAAAGTACTGTAGTTGCCCATTCCAAAGCGTAGATCTCTATGGAGAAGAATGGGCAAGAAACTCCATGGACACTGAAAATCTTGGTTACATCAATCGTGTTGAGAATTACTAGTATGTGAGAACGATGTAGAAATACGGGCAAGTTAAGAGCGTCCAGAGTAAAAGACGAAATCAATAATTCGAAAAAAAGTTAAAAATAAAATAATTAAAATAAACCGTGGCAGCTAAGAGATGACCAGGCACAACTGACAGCGCCCGTTCACGAACATGACGCATGTATCAGCCATCATTCAACTCAACCATATTGAAGGGAACTAAATGACCCGACACACCCGCCGCCATCAGCGTGACATTTAAGTGAGCATGACATTTACTCAACCGCCAGGGTAAATTCGCGTCAGTGTAAGATGTAGGTACTCTGTAAATGGTGGCTTTACAGTACATAGTTTTCACACATGTGCTATGCAATTATATCATACTAAGAGATTGAATCTATACAAAGCAAAGATATTTATACAATCTTCTGCAGCTTCCACAATAACTTCACATGGTAATTTGATAGCCCCTAAGGTTGTGGAGCAGGACCAGCATTGAGCCAAGCATTTTTATCATCAATGTAATCCCCCAACTTATAATATGCTTGCCTATATAGTGTGCGCTTTATGCAAGATTTATTTATTTTGTTGTAGAATGGGGGGAGGTATTTTATTGTAACATTTAAACCGCTGCTCTGTTGTTTGTGTTTGTTATTTAAATGTTTGTAAACGCAGCCACGATAGAGTAGAAATTCCTAGTGTGGGGCAATGACTTTTAAAAAAGATAGAAGATGATGAAAGCCAATAGCACCTCATGGTCAGCAGTAAAATGCCCTCAACAAAATTGATTTCAAATATTGAAAGAACAAGGTTTTTTCCACCACTAGGCCTTATCCACTTAAAAAAACAAAAATCCACATTCTCGAAGGTCATCAGTGAAAAGCCGTGCTGCACCATTATGGCGCATTGGGTACGTGTACAATCATGTTCATATACCCGGTGTTTCAGGTGAGTGCAGTTGAAATATGTTTTTTTTTTTCGTTTTGTTTCTAACATAGTTTATAAGTAGTGTGTATTACTAACATCATATGGATCAAGGTCTCACACTCCCTTCCGCTCCGCCCAGAGCGGGAGAAGTCATTTGATGATTTCCCATCCTTAAAAAAAAGGACTGCAATAAAGTTTTTTTAAATTATTTTTTTAATAAAAAGTTATTGCCAGCTCCACAGACAACTCACCTTTTATCAATTCCGGACAACCCTAAAACCATCCCGTTGAGATCATTAGCAGAAAACTTAACACCCTGTATAAACAGCCAACGATTTAAACACATATTGTTTTATACGACACTACGCTTTTATATCACCTCCTCAGGTATAAATCAGCACTTCAAATATAAAATTATGATGCTTACTCTAGTTTATGGGTTACCAGAGAGCAAAGTTATGGTGCAATAGTGAATAAGATGATGGTAACTTTGAACGGTGCTAAAATATTTTTATAATGACATTTTGCGGGTAGTTTTTGCTTGTCAAAGGAGTTATAGTCAAGGAGATAGGTGATTTATTGAGTGGAAGCTGGTAATAGGGTAAGATCAAGATACTACTTTTTGTTAGTGCTTTGGTTTTGACTCTCTTTGTATTTCATATTAAACAATACATACTTAGTCTCTATTTCTCATTGGTCTGTATTCAGCAATGGGTTTCAAATGCTCCAATGTGTTCTAATGCTTTAAACTTAATACGATCGGTTGAATAGAGAATTTTCGGGATTGATCATACTTTTATCACAAACTATAAGCTTTTTTAAGTTTTTGTTTTTTCAGGGATCTTCCCTGGCTGCAAAATTCATCAAAATTGTTTCATTAGTGTAGGAGTCTATAGATTTTTATATACAACACGACAGGTTGGTATGCTGGCTTACAGTAGGAGTTACCTAATTGTGGGAGCAAAATCAGACTGACGATGCACTGTATTTTAATGAAAACTTCTAAATAACAACTTTAATAATGTTCCTCACAAAGGATTTTAAAAAACTCACTACTTCTCTAACTTAGATACCTACCATATGCCAGACGGTCTTCAAAAACCATGGCCAGCTATAAAATTTCAAAATACCCACACAGAAAAATAAAAACAAATATGGCTGCCCCTTCCTATTTATTATTTATCAATTGTATAAATTATTGAATACTTATCCTTTGGCCCGAAATGTCTGAGGGGTCACTTTTACGAGCGGGCCCATGTTATGGCGATTTATCGTGGGCTTCTGTTTTATGGTCATCACAGTGGCTAGCTTTGAGGGTAGTCTCATAAATGATAATTATTTGAAGAACTTGGAATTTCTAGTAAGAAAGAAAGAAAGAAGAAAGAAAACATATTTATTTGACACATGCCACAAGTGCACATAATAAAAAATAAAATAAAAAAAACTTAAACAGAAAATAAAAAGATAATATTGTGTGTCGCACGGCTGCGCCAAATAGGCCCAGTTCGGGTAAACTGCCGAGCAGCTAGTGCCCGACGCTGGTTTTCAACTAGACCTGAGAGATAGTGACGAGACGGACGTAAAACAGTTTTATACGTTGTGTTAATATGTGAATGAGAAGGTACTTACATACATATACATTAATAACAATAATAACAAATACATTAATAAGAAATAAAACAACATTGTAATAATTATAGTGAAAAAGAGTAACATAATCAACAAAAAATACAGGAATGAGACGCATTTTCCCAGACTTCCAAACGCACAATGTTTCGTATCCGCGCACTTAGTCGCTCAATACGCTGCAAGCAGCCGAGCGCGACGGACTAACAATGCAATTTGTAAAAGCTCTAGGTAAAAAAATTCAGTCAAAAAAGTAAAGTTCAAAAAAGTAGTTTTCTTAACAATAGGTTAAGACACACAAGCTTTAAAGAAACAGTAAGAATCTTCGTTCTTCCAATAATCGTGTTCTACGTTGTCCTTCTCACCGCTCTGGTTTTCTCAAATCTCCTTTCTTTGTCCAGGCTGTCTTCCTTTGGAATGCGCTCCCTCTGAACATCAGGTTGGCCAACAGTCGGTTCACATTTAAAGTTAAAGCTCGCGAACACTTACTTAAGAAGCTGGCAAATTCATCTCATAATTAAATTGTTGTTAGTAGTATATGTATGTATTTATGTTTATATTTTTATTTATGTATTTATCGTTATATTTTATTTGTAAATGTTTAATTACCGTTTGTTATGCTGCACCTACTATGTTTTCTGTCTGCATCACCCTAAGGTAGACTGGTAGAAAATGCCCAAGGCATTAAGTCCGCCTTTGTACACTGATTTTTTATACTTGTGCATAAAGTTTTAATAAATAAATAAATAAAGATAGATACCAAGAGTAGTATACAAAAATTGTCTTAGAGCGGTGACTGAAAACACCTTGAGGAAACTGTCATGTCTTAGACCCAAAAATGCGAAAACATAAGTCTTCTAGGAACACGCACTGGGCCAGCGAGTGCGTGGGCTCACACAGAGAAGAGGACTGTTTCCCTCCAGTGTGCAGTGGGAGCATTATAAACTGGACTGTCATAATGAAATTCGAAGTTTAAAATACCGATGTACTGTTTTCGTAAAGTCTATAAGATCAATTTACGTGATTTATTTTAGTACCACCCACCCATCCATCTACTGAACTACTTTCTCCATCAGAACACAATCCTTCATCTTCTCCCCTTTTTATACCAAAATCAAAATATTTTTATTTTACATAGCCCTACATGGGCACTTATAAAACATCGACAAAAAGGTGATCGGTTCGGGTTGGTCGTTTCCTATGGAGAAGAACTGGCAAGAAACTCCATGGTTACTCTTTTAAAAATCATTTAGTTACAATATTTCTGGCACACAGCGTTAGTACTTATACATAAGTATGGGAGGACTTCGTAGGCCCGACAATAAGTCGTTGCTTATTAAAACGTCGAACGAGATAAAAAGTTACCAAGGATCTAGGAATCTATAAGGCCTACCAAGTTATATTATTCTATTCTATCGTAATCGCAAAAAAATCACCACACCTTTTGGAACATGCTGTAGAAATAGCTTTTCCATTGTCTTCATTTTACAAATAGCCAAATTGAACAATCCCGAGAAGACGAACATTGTCCAAAGTCTACTCATGAAGGAAGCAACGCCGACGAAAAAAAAAACAGCTGTTTCCTACGAAACTGCATTAGCTACACGGTCAAAATGGAACAGAAGATTTCTTTTTTTAAATTACCGATGAAAAATTTCTATGTATTCAGAAGATCTTGTATATTCGCGTAAACAAACAGGTAAACAAACAGGGTAAACAGTAAACTGGACCTAAAAACCACATTCAACCATTTTCGTTCCAGTTTCCTTATGGAATTGAATAAAACCCTCAAACGATGTCCTGGATGCCCCTTAAGAGTAGGCAGTATGCCTCCTAATCCTTAAAACAGTAAATTCCTAGTCAATTGCTTTCCTATGCTTGCTGCTTGGTGCAAGTTAGAAGCTGGTAGCGATTTGTAAAGGGCATAGTTAAATATGGCTGAGAAAGAAACTCGAGGTATCATAAAATATTTGTTTTTTTTTTGCATTTTTTGCTGTAAGAAGAGTGCTTAAACGATTTTTTGACAGCAGTATATTATATCATCCTTAAATCGAAAACATTATTTTATTTGATTTTATAATAAAGCTTACTTTATGGTAAAAGGATCAGGGTACAAAGTTTCTAGATATTACTTGAAAAAGGGAGGATCTTCCGACCAGACAGGCGTTATTTCTGGTGGGCAACTGCCCGACAGTTGTTGTCGGTTTTCTCTATATATTCTTATACTGATACTGATACTGTTAGCCTGTGTCATCCCACTGCTGGGCAAAGGCCTCTCCCCATGACTTCCAATTGTCTCGGTCCAGGGCTAATGTGGACCACTGTTTGCTGGTCTTGTCTAGCTCGTCCCGCCATCTTCTACGAGGTCTACCACGACGCCTTCTGGTTGTGTCAGGGCTCCAGAATGTGGTTATTTTAGCCCACAGATCATTGGGCATGCGGCAGACGTGGCCAGTCCAGTCCCACTTCAGCTTAGCGGCTTTTTGAATAACATCAGTAATTTGTGTTTTGGAGCGCAGTGTGGTGTTGCGTACACGGTCGGTTAGTTTTACGCCTAGAATACTGCGCTCCATGGCACGTTGGCAGACCTTGAGTTTGGACTTTTGAATATTTGTCAAAGACCAAGTCTGGGATCTGTAGGTCAAAATGGGAAGAATGCACATGTCCATGATTTTTCACTTTAGCGACAAAGAAAGGTTTCCCTTCATAAGCTCCTTCATGGACCAGTAGCTCTTCCAGGCATTTTCGGTTCGTCTTCTGACTTCCTTGTCTTGTCTGGATATATTCTTAAGTCGATGTAAACTTTGCTTGCAAGATTCAGACCACATTAGTTCCTCTTTAACACATAGATGGCGCTGTAGTACTTTTTATTGTAAGTTCTTTTTTGTAGGTCGCTACACTACTAACCAAAACGAAGACGTTGTAGTGTGAAATCAAACATCGATTTTTTTTCCATTTTCTGGGCATTTTACTTGTACCAAACAATCCCCCCGATTGTCTTAACCCAAAATCGAGTCATCTAAAAATGCATCAGATAGTCGGAGAGTCCGACTGTTATGTCTCATAAACTGTCCCCGGGTAATTCCGATAGCCGTTTGCGTGGCCACGGGCTATCGGGGCTATTAAATGGTAATATCATGTCAATGGAAATAGGTTTCGATTGTTGCTGCCCACTTACTGGGCTTTTGTGAAGTTGTTGGATTATGTTGATGGTTCGTTGTCTGTCTCTTTGACTATTATGGTGGGGGTCTAGTTTTTACGTGGTGGTGATGGCTTATAGATAAAGAAGGTTAGTGGAATCGTTATAGGCTGATCAGAAATGGTTATTACTTCATAGGCTCCCTTATAAGTATTTAGTAATTTATGCTTGCATACAAGTAGTATGGAAACGTTTCCATGCTATACGTATTATGTACTTAAATTGTAGAAAAAATAAAAAAATACTGGGGCCACATGGTGCGGGCAGCTGATTGGTGGTACCCAGCATGATGTTATTTTTGGGAATATTAGCGAATTAGTTTTGTTCACATTTGGCAGCAGTCGTTTAACTTAAACATACACCATTTGTGTTGAAATGTCCAGTCAAAACCAGAAAATCGAAATTTATTAACTTACAAGTAAACTAGATAAGGTATGCACTGCGATAATCTTCGTTTTTTGAAGAGCACCTAACTCCCCACAGTTCGTAGTGCACTTATACTTGCGCGTTTGTTTAAACCTTTTTTCAGTTGCGTTACGTACGCCTGAAAAACTATTTAGACCGAAAAAAAGATATAATTTTGTAACTGTGGTGTACACACAGCGTCAGTATGTGCTAACGCCTCTACAGTCCGGCCGCCACTATTACTACTTAATGACGCTGTCTGTACAAAATTGGCAAAAAGCTCGGATCCTTGGTTGTCCATAGTTCTATTTGGAGCTTAAAGCTAGGCCACCGTGTTCTGACATGTCTTCTTTGTGCTCGGATATTTTCGGCCAAAGTTCGATATGCTAGCCACTTCAGAGTACACCAAATCTTTCAACAAATACCCTAGAAATCGGCTAGATGGCATCAGCATCATCATCATGTGGAACTCATCGTCACACGTCCGCATTTCCGAAGATAGACGATGATTTCCGAAGCGCATAATTTTCCTTGGAGATGCTGCCTGTACCTGATTTGTTGCCAATGGTGTCAATTATGATTATTACCGTATAATTATTATTATTACCGTATAATTATGATTGCCTATGCCCGCCCATATTTCGCTCAAATAATGTCTCAGCGTGATATGACATACAAGTATAAATTGTGTTCACACCTCAAAATCATCAGTCTACTTCACTACAGAAAAGTTTGGAATGGGGGAAGGGCCTGCGTGTGGGTCTAATAACGGACAAATATCTGTGAGCGAGTAACACCTAAACCTAAACCGATAGCGCACATAATCTTATCTCAAAAAGATTGAGCGCTATTTTAATGTAATTAAAAAATGAATGCATGCTGAAATAAATAGATTGAAAAATTAAAATTTAATTTAAATATCACATTCCAGTTAATTCCAGTATACCAAAAACGGAGTATCGAAATTGACAAGTGTAGGTACCAACTGTCAGTTTGGCTGTAAAAAGGCTCATTTGGTGAATTCCTTCTGCAATTATTATTATGTTGGTACTGTTTTTCTGTGGCGCAGGAGTCGATGGCCGTTTGATAATACTTTGTAATACGAATGGGAGGGGTGTGTGGGCTTGGTGATGAGCGGAGCGGAAGCGATTTTTGTAAGGGAAAAAAAGATAGATCTCCCATAGTGTCAAAATGCACGAGATACCATTTGATACTTGTAGATTTCGTAATATACTCACAGTTATATCTCATTACAACATGAAAATTGCATTGTTTGCTATATTTTTTTTTGACACTTGCAAAGATAACGTTTGTGTAGTAGTTGTATCTGATCTGTTTAAAATTGGATGCTGTTTTCACTCTTTATAGCCCATTTTTGAACGTTTAAAGTATGATTAGCCCTGTGGCTTTCCAATCCAGCTTTACAAAATTTATCGGCTACAAAATCTTTAATAATTTTGTCAAAATCCTCCCAAACCCGCTGTTCCACCACCACTGTCAACACGAAACCGCACAAGTGCATAAAAAGTGCAATTTCAATACATCGCAGCCATTGATTGACGGCCCCTGCTGTGCCGGTCCCTCGGTCCACACTTTTTACCTACTTAGCCAACGTTTTAGTATTAAATTAATTTTTATAGACCCTGGTAAAAGTATGAGTATGGATAGAGACCCACCTGGAAGAATATCTGAGCGGTTTTTGCTGGTTTCCTTAAGGAGGATGGTTTTTAAGATGGTGTCAAAAATGGGAGGCTTTGACGGATCATGACTGCCGTGGTACGTTGTGTTGAGATGTTGCTAGAGGTAAAAAATGTTTGAAGACTGTGGGTAAATTGTGGGGGTTTTTATGATGAGAAGTTGCCATGTTTCTACCTAGCTTACAACGAAGTAGCATGTCGTGAGAGGCTGGAAATACAGGCAGGATAATTATCTAATAATATAAGAGAATATAGTATATTCTCTATTCTTTATTTCATATGTGCTCTATAGAAATCAACGGTGAATTTTAGGCATTGAAGGTGCAACGATTCTGAAATGTCCTGTCCTTTCACTCCAATCAACATTTTGTACTTTGATAAGTATTAATACTTTTTGACGATTTGAAATTACTTAGTTGTAATATTGCTCTGTGTGGTGTCGGACGTAAAGAATAGCACCATCCCATATCTTCCCGTGGGTGTCGTAAGAGGCGACTAAGAGATTTGCCAGAGAATGGGCAGCAGCATTCTCTGTGCTTTTGTAACAACCGTACTGCGATCGCCAACCCGCCTGCCAAGCGTGGTGATTATGGCAAAACCCCCCAAAATGTCTATGTGACGACACTTGGGGGAGGCTAATGTCCAGCAGTGGACGTCTTTTGGGCTGAAATGATGATGAATGATGATGATGAATATTGTAGATATGATTTATCAAAATTAAATAACCAACTCAATGCCATTTTTACACGACCGCGACGGCCCAAAAAAAAGGAGTGTAATGTTTTCATGGTTTATATATAATGTATATTTGTGTGTTTCTTTATTTTACCATAATTTCTGAACGCCTGACCCGATTATTGATGTGTTTTATTAAAAAAAAAAACAATATTTTTCAGCAATTTTGATCTCAAACGGCAAACATAAACTGCCGAACCAATACGTACAATTCAATATCGTCCGATACCCATATTGCCTGGTGGGTAACCGCGGGTCAAAACAACATTACTTGAGGGTAGGTTGGGGTCAGTCGATCACCAAATTATGTAAAGTGTCCAGTCATTACGCGACCCACTGACGGCTCTATCTTGTGTAGTGTGACTAAGTAGTCTTGATCGTCATTTTAAAGTTTGAGTGTTTAAAATGGTTTGAGCTAGCTTAAACATTGCAGAAAGTGATTTATTCGATTTTTAAGAGAAGAATGTGAAGAATGTGAGTGACCTTCTTTCACGAACTACCCCGAAGACAAGCCTGATTCAAATAGTAGGAGATAAAAGGTATTAATGTAAATTAAAGACAGAAAATAATAAAATTTTATTCATATTTCGCTGAGACACTCCGGTTCCTCACTTGCTCTCTGCTCCGTGTCGGTTTTTTGTGACGACGTCTCGGGAGAGATATAGAGAGAGCTTTTGGTCGAGAGTATACAGCCACTGTTAGAGACTTTCTATCCTGCCATTGAGAGAGAGAGACACACACATAATTCTGCGACTTGGTATCATCTTCTTATCCTCGTCCCAGGTGACTTGGGGTTGGTGCAACATGTTCACTTAAATTCTCCTCTGCCAACCATATGACAGAAAAAGAAGAAAATGATAGCGTGACTTATTTACTTCTTTTTCTTTCACATCATTCCTCACACAATCCATCCATCGTTCCCTTGGTCTTCCTCTCCCTCTCTATCCATCAACATCTATCCTCGAATAAAGTATCAAGACCGCTCACTCCTCACAAAACTATCGGTAACATCCACCACGTGCAATTTACTGCTACCGGACTTTGAGGGCAGTTTTATTAAGAATTACAATTATTTATTTACACTACCCACTACCTCCACCCCCGTGGCTACATCTCTATGGTAATGTTCTATTCAAGGGTCAGACTGAATTGTTATTGAATGGCTGGCATATGGATTGAAGTGGTGATATTTTTGGGTTTACTGTGATGGATTTTGAAGAAGTTTTATGTTGGTATTAAATGCATTGGTGACCGCTTACTGTTGTTGTTTACCTACATCATCTAATTGCTGGGTAAAGACCTCTCGACATGACTTCCAGTTCTATAGATCCAAGGCCACTGGTCGTTGGTTTCGTCCAGCTAGTCCCGCCGTCTTCTATGTCAGTCGCGGTGGCAGTTCTGGCTGTGTCAGGGCGACATATAGACCACTATTTTGGCCCACTGTTCATTGGTCATTAAGCAGACTTGGCCACCCCGTCCCATTTCAACTTTGCGACTTTTTTAGCAACAACAGTATTAATCTGTGTTTTGGGCACACTGTGTTTTGCGCGCAGTTTCGTGTTGCGTACATACATGGTCAATCAGATCGCTTACTGTTATAAGCAGATAAATCCAAAAATATGGAGCTGGTTTATTACCCAGCTTCATATTTTTGGATTTATCTTTTATTTATTTATGTATCAAAGACCACACGTTATGTCTCATTTCATTATTTAAAAAACTCGCTTGTTCAAAGAAAGCAAGGCAACTATTATCTCTGAACTTATCAAAGTAAATAACCTTGTTAGATGAGCTCCCGATATTATGCTAATCACATTATTATTCATACTGTTTTTGCATAGGGCCCCAAACCGGATCGAACCCCTAATCTTAACTCTGTATTTACAAAATTACTTACTCACCTAAAATTAAATCTGCCATTTGAATTTGCACCTTATGTCAATAAACGTAAGGTAGAAATGCGAAGTAATTACGGAGCACGAAAGGTAAATGTATCGTGGTTCTTAATAACGCTACTCACTCATAGATGGCGCTACAGGCAATGCAAATTTTCGATAATGTAATTTTCTCGTGATGAAAAATTGGGGATTCAAGGGTATACGATTAGGAAAACATCTGCAAGTTATTCAACCTTATTATAATGTAATAAGATTAAGGTGTTTCATTTTATTATTTCTTAATGTTGGTTTGATGTGGGGGACTCGGATTTTTTGTTTTTTCGCGTGATTGGAAATTGATGCGCGGAAATTAATTTTGTTAGGTGAGCGGTGTAGTGATTTTGTTGGGGAGAAATTGTTTTTAGGGGATTAGGTTACGTGCATTTTTTTCGTAAAGCTTATTAGTGCAGGTTCAAGTTTGTTTTTGTTCTTCGAGTTAATTTCCCAAAGGATAAGTTCAGGCACAATAAATTATGCTTTACAAAAAACTTTATAAATAACGTTCTTAGCTGTAAACAAAAAATGTTTATTTTGACACATAAATATCCTCACGCCTCTAATCTCCGAAAGATTAAGCAGAGGAGTACCAAACAGTACACCCATATTTCGCCGGGTATGTTAGACACCGTGGCTGGAACTGAAAAAAAAATCCTGATACAAAAATCCACAACATTTTGCCTGGCCTAGGAATCGAACCTTAGACCTTAATCGAAGCCAACCCAGGCCATTATATAGGGTGACTGGTAATTAGTGACCGATACTTAAACACGTGATTGTACTCAAGATAGCAAAAAACTTTCCCATGCAAAAAAATTTTAATACTCTTCCACTTTTATCACAATAACACAACAGCCGTATGAAAATAGGGGTTGCGAGCCGCGTCACGCGGCTAACAGCTGAAAGTCACAAATCACAGGCGCGCAAGTGAATTTCAAACGGTTGTTGTGCTAATGCAATAAAAGTGTAAAAGAGTATTAAAAAACCGGCCAAGTGCGAGTCGGGCTCCCGCAACGAGGGTTCCGTACAAAAAATATAAAAAATATTTTTAATATATGATCTAACTAAAAATTTACGGTTTTCGCAATTTTTCCTTTATCTTTGCTATAAGACGTTGCTTTGTACCAAATTCCAAGATTCGGAGATCACGGAAAGTACCCTGTAGGTTTTGATTCCCTTGCGAGTGTCGAAAATTTGCGGTATAAACAGCTGTATCTTTTCATTGCGATGGCTTAGAAGTTTGATTTTTTCACAGCTCCAAGGGACAGTAGACTTGAGTAGGATTTGATAAAAATTCTAGCTTTTTACCTCCTCGCGTTCCTGAGAAAAAGGGTCCAGACAGACAGACAGACGGACAGACGGACGGACAAAAAAGTAATCTTATAAGGATTACGTGTTTTCCTTTCGAGGTACGGAACTTCAGAAGTTCTTTACGAAAGTTCTTTGTTATCATGAGTAACAATCACGTGCTAAAGTATCGGTCATTAATACTAGTCACCCTATATACGCTTCTTTACTTACCTTTCTAGTCTAAATTAAACTTAAAAATCTTGTAATAAGTCAGTACCTGGTATCCATCTTTGTCTCCACTCTCGACATCATTATTTGACACACCATCGTGATTCATCTCGTCAATATTTATTAGAAGGTGCACAATATATCTGTGTAATGTATGTATCTACGTATGCATTCGCGTATAATTTCCATGATTTCGATTGCGGTGTGACCGAGAGTGCGAAGGTCACAGTTTATTATGCGAAATCGTGGGAACGTATTAGACATAAACAATATTATGGCAATCAAATTATTGAGTTTTGACTTTTTTGGGGATCTGTATCCAAATGACAGAACCGGAGCCTTTTACCGTTTGTCATTCGGATGTCACTCAGCTCCTAATATAACCAACTAGCTTATGGCCGAGGCTTCGCCCGTCTGGAGTTCGGTTTTTGTCCCACGGGGTCGTACTGCCGGGATAAAAAGTATCCTATGTGTTAATCCAGGGTATTAACTGTCTTTGTGCCAAATTTCATCCAAATCTGTTGTGTAGTTTTTGCGTAAAAGAGTAAAAAACATCCATCCATCTTCACCATCATTCACACAATAGTAATAAGTAAGACTAATCTCTGAGGAGCGTAGCGGTGGCCCAGTGGTGGCAGCCTCAACTTACGAGCAGTAAGCCGTGAAAATTCGAACCCAGGCAGGCGCATTACTTTGTGTAATTTATTTCATCACCGGCTACCCTCAAAAACGGTGAAGGAAAACATCGTGAGGAAACCGGCATGTCCTAGAACTAAAAATTCGATGACATGTGACATCTACCAACCCGCACTGAGCCCGCGTGGTGGATTACAGCCCACTCCCTCTCATAGAGAGGAGGCCTGTGTCCCAGTAGTAGGAACATTATAATCTCTGAGTTGCACTATATTAATTAAACTTGGATAGAACGTGTATTCTGCGCACTGCTCAACATTTGTATAGTTAGGTAACCAACGAAATAAGTACTTACCTAATTAAGTGTGGCTCTCCTCACTAGTGATGAATAAAAAAAAGCTTTTTTATCGTCATAATGCTTGTGTTGCCAAATCTTTTACTTAACTTTTATTCTCTGATAACTAACCTCTGCAACCCCGTCCAAAATAACTATTGGAAATAGTTTAACTTAGAACTCCCCACTATTATAATTTTATAACATTTATCAATTAAATTATAAGCATCTCAATTTCGCCCCTAAGTGAGTTGAAATTCATTAAACACCAAACTCAATAAAGTTCTGCTATTCCAATTATTAGACTTTATCAATCTGGTTTATCTGTATTTTAACCTAACAGACAGATGTGTTGCTGGGGAGTTTGTTCCGCTACTTCTTCTTCCCAGCCAAAACACCAGGAAGTGGCAAAGGGCGGGTGACTCTGACTGTTGCTTGTTATTTTGACGTTCAAAAAGTGCTGATTAACAGCCTAATTTGAATAAATGAATTTTCATTTTGAAACAAAGAAAAAAAAAGTCAATTTTTGTGCCAATTAAGTTAAGAATTCATAAAATTTTATATGTAGGAAGGCTAGCGCGTTCCAATATTGTCGAACATAAATCAATGCTTAGCGAATACTGGGCATGAGTAAAGTGCTCTTTAGTTGCTTATCCAGTGTTAATATTATTATTTTTAAACCTAATTCTCCTTGCTGATTTATTTGGAAAAATAATAATTTATACTGTTTATGTAGTTTAGTTTAAAGTAGGTTAAGATCTTGCCTTTGAGGATAAAGCCTTCGATAAAATATAAGAATAAAACAAATCTAATTAAAAAGCTCCTTGCTATAGTTAAATGAGTTTTTATAGAGGTCAATCTAAAATTTTATAAGACTTGGGACTTGATAACCTGTTGGTTGTTTTGGGCGTTTGATCCTGGGTTTCAAGCTTTATAAATTCACTTGATAGAGCTTAGCTGGGTGAAGCGGGTAGTACGTTAAGGGAACCTGAAGCCTGATGTACCTACGTATCAAAAACACCACAAAGAAAGGCCACTACAAAGGTTACCTCCACGCAACAAATAGTTGTCACAGACACGCAAGAAATACTGAACATTCATATAAAACAAAGTTAAATTTTATAATATCAACTAACTTTCTGCTAATCCTGAATATGTTCATGACCATTCTCATTTTAGTAACGTGCTTCATGCCATTTTCGTAAAATAAGTTTTAGTTTGTCGCAGTACAAAGTAGCGCCATCTGTTGATGAGTTGAATAACTATACACTTAGTGAGTGTAGTTCTGCTGTTTACTCACAGATGGCGTTAGCGGTCAGTTTCAATCAAAAGTGTTGTTTTTGTTTCATATTTTTTTTATTTAAATCATTTTAGTAAATAATTTAATAAAATATTAATGAATTGAATAACTTGTTTCAGATACTATGCACAAGAGAACTGGTTAGTAATTTTTATACTTATTTATAATAATAATTCGATTTTTGATGTTAGGTACCTATTTTCAACTTTTCATATCACTTGTGCAATTTTGTTTTATTTATTTATTTCAAATACTTCAAGATTCAAGATTCAAGATTCTTTATTCGCATGAAATATGGTACATTATGGTCTTATAAATAAAAAGGTTTCACATATTTCGCCGACTTTTTTCAGCATGCAAACTTAAAATTAAATTAAAATACATAACAAAATGAAATCGTAATTTAGGTATCAAACTTCTAGACCTTTAGTTACAAAAAAAAACATTAATTTTATCCTTGATGATAATATTCATTTAGAATTCTTCTTATTTATTACCTACCTAAAAAGGGGCATCAAAGAGATACCTTTATCCTAGTAGGAATAATGTACCTAGAAATTAGAGTAGGGTTCAACTTATTAGAGAAAAACTAAGGTCGCAAGACGACCCATCAAGCTTTACATTACCAGTATAAACGGATCTGTCATTGCACGTGAAATCTATACCAAGCGAGGCCATGAAAAACTGGATACTTTTTGTTTGATTATGTCGCCGTGTGTACCTACTATCTACTTTATCTGTTTTAATAAACTATTTGCATAATTTTGCCTTGTACTCGTACCTAGAGATTAAATACCTATACAAGGTGTTGTTTTGCATCCTCATCAAAATTCAGGAAATCTCCTGAATTTTGTGACAACCGTCACAAAAGACTTAGATATACAGGGTGTTTGGTGCATCCTTTGCCAAGTCGAATAGACCGAAAGGAGAGGTCATTCGCTATCTCTTTAAAAACGTTTTTTGTGGCATATTGCATACCACTGGAAAGGACACAGACTAGAGAACTTTTTAAAAGAATTCGAAGATACCGACCGCCTTTAGTTTTTTTTTTTATAGTAGTATAAAGTTGAGTTTTAAGTTTATTTTTCTTTTGCAAAAACTTCACGAGCTATAAAAAAATAAAGTAATTGTTACTAGCAAGTAATTTTGAATTTGATAGAATCATACAACAGTGCACATCAAAATGAAATAGAAATTTTAAGCCTAAACATTTTTTAAATTAATTTTGGATTTGATTTGATTGATTTTGATATAAAAAACCGGTGTTGCAAAGAATGAGTTATAGGGCGCGAAGAGATAGCAAATGACCTCTCCTTTCAGCCTATTCGATTTGGCAAACGATGCACCAAACACTCTGTATAATCAATTTAAATTACGGTACCCAGTTAATTATTAATAAACGCATTTTTTTTTGGTTGTTTAAGTTTGTTTGTTCAAATCAGAATAAACCCCTTAACGTGGTTTAGGGAATAAGAAATTTTCGAATAAACGAACGATTGTTTGTATGTGTGAAAGCGCGGTTATAGGGTGAGAATCAGACGGGCCGCTTTTAAAACGCGGGTGGTTCACACTTACCGATTTCCGTAGATAAGAAAAAAATAAAAATTACCAACTCATTTTATAATATTGATTCGGGTCGAGAATCATTAGCATAGAACTTATCTCCTTGAATTTGACGAGGATGCAAAACAACATCTTGTATAATCTCCATATTTCAAAACAACATAAAACTGGAAATAAAACAGCACCTTTAATCTTTCCTTATTTGCCATTCACTGCAACATAATTGCTTTAACCCGTAGACAAAACCTAATTTCTTTTATTGTCTCAAGAATGCCAAAGAATTTTATTTCAGGGGCCGTTAAGCGTTAACCCTTGCGTTGCTAATGAGCGCCACACTTAAGGAATTAAAACTACGATTCGTAGGTATTGGAGGGTTAAACATTTTATGTAATGTTCTGGTACAAATTGACCGTGTAATGCTTTTTATTGTTGGTTTAATGCTGTTATTTTGAGGGTTAGAGGTTACGGACAGGTACATTTTTGGCTTTGGAAATGGGGGTATTTTGAGCAGTGGGTAGTTATAATTAAATAACGGACTCTATAAGTACCTATTTACATGGGCGATCGATTAAAGACAAAGATGTTAGACTGCCATAGAGATTATTTTTTAAAAGCACGAAAATAAATTAGCATAAGTAACTACGTAGAGCGTTTACGCCTTTATACGACATTTCATACAAACTTTCAAGTCCTTATTTTCCGAAATGACTCAACCGATTTTAATGAAAATTAGGCATAAGCAGGATACATAGGTCTAAAAAGTTAGTGCAAACATTTTCGAAAAATAGTGTTGCAGCGATATTAGACCGATTATAAATTATGTATAGAAACAGCCAATTATCTTTTTTTTAAAATGACGTTTCGATTTTTTTTAGTAACTGTATAGACCTATGTGTCCTGCTCATGCGTATGAAGTTTCATTAAAATCGGTCCAGTCATTTCGGAAAATCAGGACTTGAAAATTTGTATGAACAGCCGTAAGGTATAAACGCTCTTAATGAAAAACCCACACAAGAAAAATTTAGATATGGGCCAGAACAATTTTTTTTTGCTAATCTTTATGGTCCCACAGCTGGGCAAAGGCCTCCTTCACAGCCTTCCACTCTTCTCTCCGTGCTGTTTTCTCCAGCCAATCTCAGACAAACGCCTCTAAGTCGTCACGCCAGCGTTTTCTAGGCCTCCCTCGGCGACGATGCCGTCTTCTGGCACCCTTTGCTTGACGACTCTGGTCCATCGGTCCTGATGCATTCTACAGACGTGGCCCACCCAATCCCACTTAAACCCAGCAGTCTTTTTGCCCACATCAACGATTCATGTTTTTGAGCGTATTGTAGTATTGCGTTTTTATTATTAGGTATTCAAAAACACTGTTACAATTATTTGACAAAACGTAAACATACCACACATCATGGGTTTAACAGTGGTGTGCCAGACACGGCAACTCGGTGCCACAACATTATTAATCATTAAATACTTAGGTATAGGAAATACAAGGTGTTGTTTTGCATCCTCGTCAAATTCAAGGAGGTAACTATGCTAATGATTCTCGTCTCGAATCAATAATAAAATGGGTAGGTAATTTTTTTTTTTCTTATTTACGGAAATCGGTAAGTGTGAACCACCCGTATTTTAAATGCGGGCCGTCTGGTTCTCGCCTTATAACCGGGCTTACACACATACAAACAATGTCAAACGTTTATTCAATATTTTTTTATTCCCGAAACCACGTTATGGGGGATATCCTGAAATACTGACTAACATAAACAACCAAAAATATCAGCGTTAATTAATAATTAACTAGGTACTGTAATTTTAATTGATTATTTATGTCTTTTGTGACAACCTCCTGAATTTTGACGAGGATGCAAAACAACACCATGTATAATATAGAATAAAACCGGCCAAGTGCGAGTCGGACTCGCGCCCGAAGGGTTCCGTACCATTATTTATAAAAACTGGCCAAGTGCGAGTCGGACTCGCGCACGAAGGGTTCCGCACCGTTATTTATAAAAACGAGAAAAAAACAGTTCTTTGTATGAGAGCCCCCCTTAAATATTTATTTTATTCTGTTTTTAGTATTTGTTGTTATAGCAGCAACAGTAATACATAATCTGTAGAAATTTCAACTGCCTGGCTATCACGGTTCATGAGATACAGCCTGGTGACAAACAGACGGACGGACGGACGGACGGACAGCGAAGTCTCAGTAATAGGGTCCCGTTTGACCCTTTGGGTACGGAACCCTAAAAACGAACAAAAAAGCACTTTTTTGTATGGGAGGCCCCCTTTTTAATATTTATTTTACTGTTTTTAGTATTTGTTGTTACAGCATTAACAGAAATACATAATCTGTAGAAATTTCAACTGGCTAACTATCACGGTTCATGAGAAACAGCCTGGTGACAGACGGACGGACGGACGGACGGATGGACAGCGAAGTCTCAGTAATAGGGTCCTGTTTGACCCTTTGGGTACGGAACCCTAAAAAGTATAGTTACTAAATTCACACTTCCTAGACTGCACCACAATCCAGAAAGTATCTCTTTAGCACCTTCGAGCAATTTTTCACATTTATTGCAATTTGTCGCTGAGCTTTAGGTAAACCCAGCCAGAACTACCTTCGACTACCTTTAAATAGTGACTGAAATATTTAAAATAGATACTATTTTCTACCAATAATTTCTAACAAATACATAAACTATGTATTTGTTAGAAATTAAAGCTTATTTACATAGACGCTCATTTTCTATTAAAACAAAATCATACATTCCTATTTAAGGTGATATCCATAGGAACACTGAATACTACTTACCAGCACAAATAATAAGCCTAAATTGCCTAAAGTTCAATAGTTCAACCCTCAATTCGCGAGCTATTTGTTATTCTAATACAGTGGCGCCCCCTGACGTTGCTCATATTAGTCGTGACAGACGGACTGGGGTTGATTTATAGTAAGATAAGACTACATGTCGATTTGTCTGCGTCCACCATTATTGATCATGTTTTCTTATTTGTTTTTCGTTGGAAGATGTGTGGAATTGGACTTAGTGGCTGTTGTTGGACATATACATCATTATCTTCTAGCCTTTTTCCCAACTATGTTGGGGTCGGCTTCCAGTCTTACCGGATGCAGCTGAATACCAGTATTTTACATAGAACGACTGCCTATCTGACCTCCACAACCCAGTTAGTACTGGGTAATACACCCCTTGGTAAGACTGGTCTGGTCTGCATCGGAAAGTCAAGTCGGGACAGTGCTATCACAGTTACGATTTTTAGGGTTCCGTACCCAAAGGGTCAAACGGGACTCTATTACTGAGACTTCGCTGTCCGTCTGTCCGTCCGTCTGTCACCAGGCTGTATCTCATGAACCGTGATAGTTAGCCAGTTGAAATTTCTACAGATTATGTATTTTTGTTGATGCTATAACAACAAATACTAAAAACAGAATAAAATAAATATTTAAGGGGGGCTCCTATGCAAAAAAGTGTTTTTTTTGCTCGTTTTTATAAATAATGGTACGGAACCCTTCGTGCGCGAGTCCGACTCGCACTTGGCCGGTTTTTTTTTTCGTGTGGTTAGTGCCTCAACCATATTACCTGGCCCCATATTCACAAACGCTAGGACTCGATTTCAATTCGATAAGTCGTATGTCTATCTTGTTTTGACATTACGAAAGCGAGCAAAATAGACATACGAGTTTCCGAAACGAAATCGAATCCGAACGTTTGTGAATACGAGGGCTGGAGTCAGAGTAATAATCCCGTCCTTGGGCCTCTTGGCTTTACATGATGCGGTTTCCTCACGATGTTTTCCTTCACCGAAGCAAGTGATAAATAATTACACAAGACGCACATGAATCTGAAAAATCAAAGTGTCTAGGCTTCGAATTCGCGACCTGTGACTTGGCAGTCCAACGGACACCACTAGGCTGTCACTGCTGATACCAATTGTTTGGCCAAACTTATCATTTGCTCATGAATTATTGACAAGTCATGTGCTTATCTGATGGAAGCTCGTTACAAGCCACCTACTTACCACCTACTTACAAGTCCTTGCAATTGGAATGCTCTTAGGAGTTTGTCAATATAATATATATTGATTATCTTATCCCATATCTTCCCGTGGGTGTCGTAAGAGGCGACTAAGGGACTTGCCAGAGAATGGGCAGCAGCTCTGTGCTTTTGTAACAACGGTACTGCGATCGCCAAACCGCCTGCCAAGCGTGGCGATTATGGCAAACCCCCCAAAATGTAATTTGGCGACACTTGGGGGAGGCCTATGTCCAGCAGTGGACGTCTTTTGGGCTGAAATGATGATGATGAATGATGATTATCTTGAGCAAAGCCTAAAAAGTAAGATCCGTAGCATTTCATAGGCACACACTTCACGCTAGAATACAATGAAGCTGCTTTGCAACCGAAAACCACTTTCTCTCACGATCTCTTTCACAATCTTCTGCTACTTCAAGAACATACTTATGAAAGCAAGCATATCGTGTCCCAATAACCAACCAAAAGCATACACAAACAGTTAATAGCCTAACTAAGAAACAAGGATCAAAAAGCTAAATCACCACACTTCCTGAACTTTAAAACCTCCTACAAAGCACACTCAATAATCTACAGCGTTGAAAACAACGTGACTTTACGATATTTTGCTATACCTACCTATATATATTTC
Source organism: Cerastis rubricosa (assembly GCA_949152445.1). Lineage (NCBI taxonomy): Eukaryota > Metazoa > Arthropoda > Insecta > Lepidoptera > Noctuidae > Cerastis > Cerastis rubricosa. Next base: position 13,757,636 of record OX424547.1, read on the forward strand.
CAAGAATGTCAACCCTAATCCACTCCGCGTAGACGGATTACCTAGAGGCGGCTAAACTTCAAAGCAAGCGAGGGTTGTCGCGCGCCGTGTGAATTTTAAGTTTTTAACACTTCTCATGTTTGTTACTTGTAGATAGCTTAAGATCTTGATAATATAGCTAGTAAAAATATTGTAGTTGCTTGAACTTTTGAAGATATCTTTTAGATCTAGAGAGAAAAGTAGGTTCGGTTTATTCCTTTTAAGTTTTGAGTTTTGAGTATGCAAAAGTACATACTTACTAGTACCTACAACAAAGTACGCATAAAAGCTAAAACATATCTTAAAACAACTGTCCCAGCTCACAATAATACATACATTCGTTTTTCTTTGGACATGCAAAATGTCCAAGATTGACGTCTATTCATCTACTCCGAGCTTAAGAGCGTTTATACCCTACGGCATTTCATACAAACTTTAAGTCGTTATTTTCCGAAATGACTGAACAGATTGTAATGAAACTTCCTACTCATAAGCAGTATACATAGGTCTAAAAAGTTACTAAAAAAGATTTTCGAAATGTCTTTTAAAAATGAAGATAATTGGAAATTTCTGTTTCTATAGATAATTAAAAATCGGTCTAATTTAGCTGTAACATTATTTTTCGAAAATGTTTTTTAGTAACTTTTTAGACCTATGTATACTGCTTATGCGTATACAGTTTAATTAAAATCTAATTAGCCATTTCGGAAAATAAGGACTTGAAAGTTTGTATGAAATGCCGTAGGGTATAAATGCTCTTAACTGCAGCAAATCGACAATGGAAAGGCTTTTTTTTCGCGCTTTAGAATGGAGTTGCGGAAACCAGCCCGCTTTACAATACAATACAATAAGTTAAGGTTTACTTTAACGCATTTTATAAGGTCTTCCACTTATAACTTCAGACTCTACTAATTACTTTAACAAGAACGCTATGGATGCTAGCTATGGATCTTCCTATGAAGTATGTAGTACCTATATATACATTTTTGACGGTGTATCCGTACCTACCCTTCACAACCGCGGTACTCGTCAACCAAGACGCTATGAAGTACCTCACTTTGCCAGACAATTTATATGTAAATGAGAACATCGTGGCTCAAGCTAAGTCTACCTGTTTCCGAATTATTTTGAGTATGATTCAGACTTGAATTTGGCAGTCTGGCTGGATTTGATTTACCTTAGATGGGCATAATTTTTGTGTCCAGAAGAAAATTATGCTCGTTTTTAGTGGACAACATCTAAATGTTATGCAGTTATGGTTGCCTTTATTCTAGAAAGATTGTAGTCTTTGCAAGATCGCTGGTGATGTAAGGATGAGTGTGGCCGAAGACTCAGTGGTGTGTGTAGCCCAGCACTGGAACTGATAAGTTCTTACTGACTGACTGAAAATGTTTAGAAGAAATGCGCTTGGTGTTACTTTAATGTTTGGCATAAACTTATTTCTTTTTCTATTTTCACACAATTTTTTTTTCGGATGGGAAATCATCAAATTGCCCCTTCTGCTCTGGGCGGAGCGAAAAGGAGTGCCAGATTTGTACTGACTAAACTCCTTTTTAGCCCTTTGTATTTCACGGCCACAGTATCTCTTTCGAACAGTCCCGCAGCCCTGGCAGGCATCGGCCGTCTTGGACCGCTTCCGATTTGCTGACATCTCCTTGAGTCTGTTTTCAGCCTTGATGAGATACAGGAGCAAATATGTTTTCGATTCAATCTACATTAATAATTATCTGTTGTAGATCCACCATTTTTAGGGTTCCGTAGCCGAATGGCAAAAAACGGAACCCTTATAGATTCGTCATGTCTGTCTGTCTGTCTGTCCGTCCGTCTGTATGTCACAGCCACTTATTTCCGAAACTATAAGAACTATACTGTTGAAACTTGGTAAGTAGATGTATTCTGTAAACCGCATTAGGATTTTTACACAAAAATAGAAAAAAAAACAATAAATTAAGGGGGTCCCCATACTTAGAACTGAAAACCAAAAAAAAATTTTTCATCAAACCCATACGTGTGGGATATCTATGGATAGGTCTACAAAAATGATATTGATGTTTCTAATATCATTTTTTTCTAAACTGAATAGTTTGCGCTAGAGCCACTTCCAAAGTGGTAAAATGTGTGTCCCCCCCCCCCCTCTAATTTCTAAAGTAAGAGGAGGAAAATTCTGAAAATATTTAGAATTGTAGAACGTAAAAAAAACTATCAACGAAAATTGGTTTCAATAAGATATGATGTTTAGTTTTTGAGATATGGGACTTTTTCATCAAACTGCAGCAGTAACTTTGTTTATCATAAACATACTATGAAAAACAAATTTAGTTTTGCGGTTGTGTGGAAGTTTACTAACTAATACTACTAACTAATGAATGACAGTTCAAAATATTGTTATTATATTGTTTGGAGCTATGGAACCCTGTGTGCGAGTAAGACTCGCACTTGGCAGGTTTTTTTTTTTTTTGCCCCACACTAGAAGTTTCTCCTTCCTACCAATCAACATAACTAGCATATCTCTAGACTTAGGCTTCTCCAATCGTACAATTGACCACTAACTTAACTACTTTATTTTAAATATTTTAATGAATTAACTTAAGCACAAAATCTTTTCGGAAAAAATCTAACCCTTTAACTGCTTACTGTCAAATAAAACACCATAACAAACAAATAAAAAAAGACCTTAAAACTTCTAGGGGACATAAAGGACCAAAGTGGAACTGATTGAGACTTAATAAGTCCATTTTTATCAGCTATTTATTCACCATTTTTACAAGAGGGTGAAACACCATTAGTTTAAATTTTCCTATGACAGGTCTCTGAAAATATGTTTTAACGATTAATAGGAGGATAAAAAAGAGATTTTTGTGAATGGGTCTAGGTATTTATTGACTGAGATTTTGTAAATATCTACTTAAGTAGGCATTTGAATTTGTTTTTTTTCTCCTTTAAAAAAATCTCAAGACGTTAGTAGTTGGGTAGGTATTTAATTGGAAAATAACAGTAACAAGCAAAAAAAATATATGTAGTGTTTTCCAAGTTATTTTCGTTGATTCCATTTCATGTTGAATTATTATCCTATTTTCTGCATCATCCCCCATTTTAAATAAAATAAAAACAATTTAAAATTGTCAATTTCGCGACCATTGAGGCGTTGTGAACGATCGCAATAAATAAGGCTGAGTGCAGGCAGGTGGGAAGCAATACTCCAGGGACACAGTGTGAACCCGCCCTTAGCGACATAAAGAAAAAAGGATTGCCAGCTTTATTATTTTTATTAGCACGGGAATCTGTTTGGTTAATAGGCTAATGTTTCTGTACAGTGGGATGTCTTTTGTTTTTTTTTCTTTCTTGAAAATACTTTTTTATCTACTGGTATTTTCAGGCTAGTACCACCATCATGCTGGGAATCGTGTTAATGGGACTAATGAGCAAGTGTGGCTTGACAGTGATCTTAGTGAGAGAACTAGTCTGTTCAAGTTAAAGAAAATGTTTTTCTAGTAACTTTTTAGACCTATGTATCCTGCTTATGCGTATTACGTTTCATTAAAATCGGTTAAGTAATTTCGGAAAATAAGGACTTGAAAGTTTGTATGGAATGCCATTAGGCGTAAACGCTCTGAACCTCGCAAGTATAACAGAAAACATCTTGAATTAAACACAGTCAAAAGTTCAAAACATCCTGTACGTACCCCACGAAAAACGGAAAAAATATGTTCATCTAAGCACCTTACTGCCGTACAATATAAAAAGGCCGTAACCCGTGTAATGACAATTTTAAACTCCCTGAGACTCGTTCTGAGCCATTTGCCTTTCTGTATAGTCCTCAAAACGCTCACCAATTTATGTTGACCTCTGACATTGAATACATCAAAGATATAAATGACACCAGAGCGTTAAAATTGAAAGAAACATTATATTTTAGTTTCTTTCGTTTTAGGCAGTGATTAGTTGTTACTTTTTTGTTTAAGAAAATATGTTTTTATGCAGAAAAAACTAAGGAAAGTTAAGATTTGCAGTAAATGCATGGGCCTTCTCATACTGGTTGGTTGGTTTACGATTGTCCCTTATTGTCTAAGACATAGACAACCGTTTTTATTATCTGTGGGGGCGTTTTAAAGTGGGGGCCCTTAAGTGCTGTAACTTTTTCCTCTATCAAGGGGTTGTGATGCGCCAAGAATGTTTGATTCCGTGTTCGACAGATGTTTTCTTGTATTGACGACGTTTTTGGTTATGTCATTTTGTGAGGAGTTTAAAATGAGGGTAAGTTTTTGTTATTTCGATGCGCGGTAGATTTTTGTAACCAAATTTTGATTTTATTATATTACTATTATACTACTTTTCCCGGCGGCTTCGCTCGCGTTAATTTGGAATTTCACAATAACCGGCTCGGACACGTGGCACCATCTATTATGATAAGGATGTTATTATCATTTTTCTCGGGATCAGTACTTTTTTTCGGGATGAAAAGTACCCTATGACCGTATCAGTACACCTGAAAACGTATATGCTAAATTTGAGGATAATCGGTTCTGTGGCTGAGGCGTGAAGAAGTAACAAACAAACAATACTTTCGTATTTTTAACCCCCGACCAAAAAAGAGGGGTGTTATAAGTTTGACGTGTGTATCTGTGTATTTGTGTATCTGTGTGTCTGTCTGTGGCATCGTAGCTCCTAAACGGATGAACCGATTTAGATAAAATTGGTTTCGTTTGAAAGGTATTTTAATCGAGTGTTCTTAACTATGTTTCAAGAAAATCTGCTCAGCCGTTTGAAGATCATCACCTCTTTTCTAGTTGTTGAAGAGATATAAACAACTTCCGCAGGTCTAATCGATTTGAAATTAGAAATCTTGTCACTTGTCACCATGGGCATTGCTGAGGGGGGTCTGCCACCCCCCTCCCCCATAAATTATAGTTTTTTTCTGAATTTATAACTTTCGTTGTTTTCGTTAATTAGCGAGAAGAGGCACAACACCGAGAAAATTGGAAGGAATGGGGGAAAGCCTATGCCCAGGAGTGGGACATTCAAGGCTAAAAAATTATATAAGTTTAAAAAGCATGACAAAAAATTAAATTAAAAATTTAAGCAACCCCCGACACACAAAACCTCTAAAAAGCCAAAAAAAAAAATAATCAAGCGTCCTAGCGTCGGGGGTTGCTTAAATTTATTTTTTTTATAATATTAGTTAGGATTCTCGTCTTCCTTGTTGGTCTGCTTTGTTGGTCTAGTGGTCGCAATCGACTGCTGATCATGAGGTTCCTAGGTTCGATTCTAAGGTCGGGAACTGTTATTGGATTTTTCCATATAAGCAATTTCTCAGTAGCAGCCACGGAGTCTTCTATGCTCGGTTGACGGTAATATGCTCTCCCCTTATAACATGGGACTTAAGCGCGTTTACGCCATACGACATTTCATACAAACTTTCAAGTCCTTATTTTTAGAAATTACTGTACCGATTTTAATAGAACTTTATATACCTATGCAGGATGGATAGGTCCAAAAAATTACTTAAATATTTTAGAAAAATAGTGTTACAGCTAAACTAGACTGATTATAAATTAACTATACAAGGTGTTGTTTTGCAACCTCGTCAAATTCTAGGAGGTAACTATGCTAATGATTCTCGACCCAAATCAATAATAAAATGAGTAGGTAATTTCCTTTTTTTTATTTATTTACTGAAATCGGTAACTGTGAACCACCCGTGTTTTAAATACGGGCCGTCTGATCCCCGCTTTATAACGTCGCTTACACACAAACAAAAAACCTCATACGTTTTTTCGATAATTTTATAATCCCTAAACCACGTTAAGGGGGTTATTCTGAAATATTGATAAATTTAAACAACAAAAAAACGCAGTGTTTTTTAATAATTTACTAGGTACCGTAATTTATATTGATTATTTATGTCTCTTGTGACAACATCCTGAATTTTGACGAGGATGCAAAACAACACCTTGTAGAAACAGAAATTTTCAATAATCTTTTTTTTTAAATGATATTTCGAAATTATTTTTTAGTAACTCTTTAGACCTATGTATTCTGCTTACGCGTATTAAGTTTCATAAAAATCGTTTAGTAATTTCGGAAAATAAGGACTTGAAAGTCTGTATGAAATGTCGAAGGTGTAAACGCTCTTTAACTAACGAAATGTGTGTGTACGGGTACTACACATTTCCCTAAATTTTTGGGGATCACAGGAGTGTTGCAATTATTTTTAAATTATTCTCAGCCATTTTAAGTCGATCTGCAGTTTGACTCTTCCAATTCCTTTGGAAGAAATGAATACTCATCCATGACCACCCATATACCCATAACACAGGTACCCATTTAATGTCCATGACCTGGAAAAACCCTCAACACAATTTCCATAAAGATTTTACGACTAGCGAATCTCAATTGTTTTTCCTAGAGCTAAAACTCCCGAAGATATATTTAGCCACCTCTAATACGGGATTTACTATTCCGCGCCATATTTTAAAGTAATGTATGAAGACAGGCATGACATCAATCAAATAATATATTCAACTCAGGATCGTATCCACTACCGCTTCCTGCCAATCCGACGGTTGGGTTACAGGTACCTTGGCTGTTGCTATGTACTTACGTGGGACACTCAGAAAGTTTTGCGAAACTAAAAAAAATTGTTCTATACGTACATATATTTTTATTAAATCTTTTCAAAGTACTTTCCACCAGCCTCTATACAAAGATTCATGCGCCTAAACCAGTTTTCAAAACACTTTTTCCAGTCCGCCGCAGACACCTCGTTTACAGCCTGCTCGAACCCAGCCAGCGCATCTTCCGGCGACGAAAATTGTATCCCTTTGAGCTGATTTTTTATTTTTGGGAATAAAAAGAAGTCACACGGTGCTAGATCAGGGCTGTAAGGAGGGTGACCCAGGAGTTTGACTGGCGTGCTGTCCAGGAAGTCCCTCGTTTTGAGTGCGGTGTGCGCAGGTGCATTGTCGTGGTGGAGCAGTAGCCCGCGGAGCCCTGTGTTTGGTCGCTTGTTGCTTATAACAGAGAAAACTTCTGGCAAACATTTGGAAGTATACCATTCGGCATTAATGCTTCTTTGATCCCGTAAGGGAATTGATACCAAGTGGCCAGTCAAATTAAAAAAGCTAGCGATCAAAATCTTACCCCCGCTTCTAGATCGCTTCACTTTGGTAGGCGTTGGCTCATTTTGAAACACCCAAACAGTCGACTGGCGCTTGGTTTCTGGGTCGTATTGATAAATCCAGGACTCATCACCTGTAACGATGTCGTAAACACGCCGAGACGAGCCTGCTTCAAATTTGTTAAGCATATCACGGCACCATTCCACCCGGGCCTGCTTCTGAGCATCGGTGAGGTTGTGCGGCACCCAGCGTGATACTATCCTCCTCACGCGAAGATGGCTGTGTAGAATCTCGTGAACGCTTCCCGATCCAATCTTCAATATGTGTTGAATCTCCTGATATGTAATTCGCCTATTGTCTTGGATTAAATTTTTCACTGCTAGCACGTTTTCTTCGGTAACAGCCGTCAAAGGGCGACCGCTTCTTTCGTCATCCCCCAAAGTTGGTCGACCGCGCTTGAATTCGTTATACCAACGATACACGGTTGCCTTGGAAGGGCCTTCATCCATGAATGCCATTTGAAGTCTATCGTACGATTCATCCGGTTTCAGGCGACACTTGAAATCGTATAAAATCATAGCTCTAAAATGTTCCCGGCGCAGATCCATATTTCAGTGAGACACAATACTTTGAATTAACTCGCAAAAAATGTGGAGGGAAATTTTGAAATTGGAACTTACTTATTTTTACTTATAAATAATCATATTTTCGAAAAACATAATAACTGGCCAGTCTCCCATATATAAAAACTTTTTTTCGCAATACTTTCTGAGGGGCCTGGTACGAATGTAGATATTTTTAATGAGGTCGACTTACAATGAGTGATGTAATGGAAAAGTATTTATTTAAGTAAACATCCTTTTAATAGTGATTGCGAATGGTAAGGGTAACAAAGGTTACCTTTGTCTTTTGTTACCCTTTCTATCGTCGACTTTATGAAAGGACCGAAAGTTATTCCATAATCATCATCATCAGCTTATAATGTTTCCAATGCTGGGACACAGGCCTCCTCTCTATGAGAGGGAGTGGGCTGTATTCTACCACGCGGGCCCAGTGCGGGTTGGTCACATGTCTTTGATTTTTTTTAGTTCTAGGACATGCCGGTTTCCTCACGATGTTTTCCTTCATCGGTTTTGAGAGCAGCGGTAATGCGCCTGCCTGGGTTCGAAACCACTGAGACCACTGGGCCACCGCTGCTCTCCCAAAAATATTTAAGATAGGTAACAATAAAATCATAGAAACAACATCAATCAATCATTGTTTAATTCAATGATTCATCAATGAATCATTGCAAAGAAACAAAATCGCAGAAAAATCAACCAATTTAAAAACTAAACCAACCACCAACTATAAATGTTGACCGTAAAAAAATCGAGTAAAATCTCGTTCTAAATCCCTGTCAAAATTAACACAAACAAATGTTCTTCCGATAGTCTCCCTATCGAAAAAAATCTTCGCGACCTACCCCTCAGTAACAAAATCATTAATATTAACCCGTATCAACCCCATTGCAACATAAATAAACATTAAAAAAACAACCGCAAAGAGATGTTCTAAAATATTCATTCCGTTCTGAGTTTTTTCAAACCACTTCGCACCTCTGGTGTCTTAGTCAAAGTTCCGCCATTTTTTTTTTCTTTGACTCTCCCGAATAAAATTTACATTTTTTATTCGCGAATTTATTTGTCTATCTTTAAGATTACGAGTATGGTAATTGGGTTGTATGATTCTTTTGGGAGTTGTGGTTTTGATTTTAATGTTTTTCTTTCTTGGTGTTAATTTTTCTTTATATTTTTTACCTTTTTTGTTAATAACGACACGTGGTCGCTGAAACACACTGTAGGTTCATTATTAAAATATATTGTTAAACACACACAACATCGTGATTTTTTATTATTACAACAGATTTTGTGAAAAAAAAAAAACATGAAGTTTGGTGGACAGCGGTAGAATTTTTCCAAATAAAATATCAATTGAAAAAAGAAAATATCAATGTAAGCTGAATTACTCTAGCTCTCCGAAATTAATAATTAATTACTCCGTAAACTTCACATATTAAACTTAACATAACAGGAAAACCAAGTAGCCTTTTCATAAGAAGCACACATAAACACGAAAAAAATATTCATAGTCGGCATTACACAAATCTGTGTCCATCAGACAACTGACGTTATATCGCCCTCATCTGACATGACAAATGATTGTTATATCCCACCACCAGCTACCAAGGACCTTCCCTTCCCCTCCTTTCTCTTTATAGCTGGAAAAGTGCAGAGGGGAAAAGAATGTTGAGAGGGATCAGAGTATAATGGCCAAGTGACATCCGTCTTAAAACAAGGGACGATGACAAACGCTTGCGACTTTAGCGCTCGAACCAAATATGAAATGGTTTTTTTTGATTTTAGAATTTTCTGGAACTGCAAGTGCACTAAAAGTTATTGTTATGACACGTTTCTTTTTTTCAAATAATTTCTCACTGTTTTTTTATCATGCGCCAACTCCGAGTAGGTAGACTTAAACCACACCACTTAAATGTACGTAAAAAAATCTAAAATATAAACTTAGGTACACTGGCACTTACAGGATATCTTGATTATTGATTTTTGTAAGCATCAGATATTTCAACGCTGGGGTTCTACTCTCTAAGTCCGTCAACGAAAATACGGGTTCGTCCGTAACCGGCTTTATACTTCAAAATTAACCCTACTCCCTAAGAGTTTCTGATTCATGAGTTTTAAAAATACATCGGGAGTAAGGACAACTGTCCAATCGTGTTGTCATTAATTTTTAGTTAGAATCCCTAACAAATCTTATGTCCGTAAGTAGGAAACGATCGTCACTACGGCCGAAACTACGGACTTCGTGCTTAGAGAGTAGACCCCTTGTTGCAAGCGCCATGATCGCGAGATGACATAATGACAATAATTAATAATTACTGAAGATATCCTGTAAGTTCAGTTTTAACCCGTGAAAACTTAAAACCGTGTTTGAAGCTAAAATATTTCTAAAAATACCTTTCTGTTTCGACCTAAATGAACTACATTGTACAATAAACAGCATTTTAAATAATATGCGTATATGATCAGGTTTCTAATGCGTTCGTCATTCAGTATTGTCGAGAATGCGCGTTGTACTTCACGCTTCTTGCATTTTTATGACGGAACAATGTTCACCGTGTATTACATGCAAACTCATTCATTGTTTTAATTTCGGATTTCCGAAAAGCTAACAGTTTCTTATTTTTATTAATGTCCTTTTTTATTGTTTAGTTTTTAATAAAATCTGAAAAATACAGACGTCGTGAGAAATTTTCCAAGAAGATTTTATTTGGCAATATTTTTTTGTTTTGACATCAATTCTCAGTCTTCAATACGACGCAAACGACCAGTTTTTGAGGGGTCTATCCTCAAAAACTGGTCGTTTGCGTCGGAACAAAAATGGGCCTTTATAGTTATTTTATATAACTGTCTGCGACACGTTTAAAATAACTTCCGAAAAATCCACCTCGCAATAATGGCGCCACCGTACATTTATTATTGTTTTGTTGAAAAAAAAAAATTGTTTTTGGAATAGCATTAAGGGGCTAAATCTAGTAAGGACCTAACAGATGTGCCCAAATCTATCTGAGTTGTTTGTGAGTATAAAGATAGACATTCTATTCAGGAAAAAATGTAGGTACTTAAATATCTGAATAACTATTTCTTGCGCTGACTGTATTTTTCTCGAAACAAATAATTCCATTGCTCAATTCCTCCAGTACCTAAAATAGAAATTTAACAATTATATTTACGATTACCAAGAACCGCAATAAAACCACCAAGTGCTGCATTAGTTTTTTATGGTCATTTTATTGAGGAATGTATGCGCCCTGACTGCGCCTTCTGAATATTTTATATGCAATATAAAATAAATAGACTGATTAATAAGCGCGTCATGATTCGCTACTGTCAACTGTCCACCTACTCAGTATGGCCGGCGTGTTCTATTTTTGAAATGTGCAGTAACGGTCCTCGTGTGCGTGATTGCGTTACAATTCGAATTTTGACGTTCGGAGAAATTCGGCCGACCTAACTCGACCAATAGGAATCGCAGAATTTTAAATTTGCATCGTTTCTCTTTTTAAATATTTTAATGTAAGAGCTTTTGTTGCAATTTTGCGTGTCGCCGTACCAAAACATCTCCATTCGCTTAAAGCTTCTGAATTTCTAACTAGATGGCGTTGTAGTCGAATTAGAAGTCGCTATGGTTTCGTTACATCGCTTTGGTTGGGTTCGGGCCAAGAATCTTGTAAACTTAACTTTGCGCAGAGGCAATATCGTAACCAATGAGGTTAATCCGAGGTGCGATTATTGCTAGTTGAAAACTTTACCAATACCCCGCCGTGTGGACGTGAAATACCGTCCGCGATGGCAATTTTTGAATGGCCGTAGTTGGCCTGAGAATTCCTTTGAGACTCAATTTCACTTTCACCTCGGGGTGGAGCGAAAAATATATGGAAAGGAAACTTTGCAAATTGCAGGCAGATTACATAGTTTCTTTTCTTTAAGTAAGTATTACGTAATTTCTATAATCTGTCCACCCACTCGAAAATAATGTTATTGCTGATTGCAATAATTACGTCGCATCAAACGGGTTAACAGGAATGGCGCGGAGTACTGTTATAACTTCATTTATTTTAAAGATAATTCATTGATCATATCTAGATGTCCGGTTCTTTGTCTACCCACTATGGAGTCCAGCGTTTAATGGTAGAATTTTATTTACTCACATTTACTGCAGATAGTAGCGCCCCTATCTACTGCGTAGCGGCAAAGTGAGGAACTAAAAGTATGAACATATTATTGCTATTTTTGGATTGATTGATTGAATGGATTTTCTTTATTTGCATTTATGTAAATGAAAAATTATTTTTATTTTTGATGCCCTGGAAAAATTTCAAAAGAATTTGTTTAAAAGTACATACATACTATTGTGGCAGAGAAATTAAAATGCCACTGCAATTAATCCATTTTATTTTAAATAGCCGCGAAGTATTTATACATGGTTAAGTTTTTTTAAAACTATTTAATAAAATAACAATAGCTTTATATCCGGCTACTAAAAAAAGAAAAAACTTATTAAAAAAGTTTAGTAATGTCACATTTCACCACGCTACTCCACTGCATTCACATTTTTTCCCCACATCATGGCAAAAAGCCAGGACACGGTATTTTCTATGGAAATGAGAGCGATTGTGAACTGAATCGCGTGTAATGATCGCTAATCGACTATTTAACGCGAGTATTGCAATATTGCATGCCGCCATCTTTATCATTATAGTTAAGGTGTCATTTTACTCTAATGTGATATTTTTTTGCAGCATTTGCTTTTATCATATAAATATTTGCATCGTTTATTGTAATAGTTATTAAGTGAGATATAATTATGACTTATACAGGAGGTTTGGTGCATCGTTAGCCAAATTGAACGCGCCGGAAGAATGTGGAATTTATCGATTTTTCCCCTGTGAACACTTTGTCCGACTGCTCAGTCCGATCAGTACATAAATATAAAATTAATCAACCCGTCGGGCCCCCTTCCGGCTCGTTCAATTTTGCAACTGAACATCCTGTAAATAAGGAGTAATGCCATTTAAATATTACCGAGTTTATTGAACGGTTTAAAATGTTTGTATTAAAAAAATAAAAACAATTTATTTAAAACAATCATAGCCCTCTGTCGCATTTATAAACTTTCTGGTTATTTTGAGGATCAAAAGATTGCGTTTCCTTTTTTTTTTTTAATAAACACTTTTTTTATTCAAACACCAAAAACAAAACCATAAATCATTTTTATTACTTCATCCAATCGAAGCTCTATTCAAAAATCTAAAAACAAATAGTTTAAAATTCCACAAAATGTCCATAGACGTCATTATGGGGGTTATCTCGCTACCGTTCTCATTGTACTAAAGCCCATAAAGTGTCAAAATTATGGGAAACTGAGAGGGTATCAATACAGTGTTGTTTTTTTTTTGGTTTAGTTATGAACTGATAGACGGAGATGGTTGAACTAATGTCATAAGTTTGTGGTAGATGAAAAATTTGGTAGGAGTAGTGTGGATGCGACGGCAAAATAAGTTTTAAATAATTAGGTTTTTTGAATTGAAAGCTTCTTTAGCCGCGTTGAGTGATGATTTTTATGACTCCCTCTGTTTTTTTTTAAGATTTTTGTAGTGTTTTATAATTTTATTCGATGAAATTGATTATTTCTTGTTTTATGGGTATTTTGCCTGAAATAAAACACTTTTTTTTTTTAGTTTTTGCGCAAATTCTTTTATAACCCATGGTATTTATCAACTGGTCTGTTGCCTAAAAAACCAGTAAAACCCAAAAAAAAAGGTTTTGCTTTCGAAACTGCGTTTTAAACCGATGACAATGACATGTCTACTATTTTCTTCAAGCATGTCCTTGCTATCCTACCACAGACCATAAACTAAAGGGTCTATCTACCAAGGGCGCTACTCGCTAGTCCGTTTTGTCAACAAGCCATTGTGGTGCGCGGGCGCCGTGCTTTACGACGTCGTAAATCTGCGCACACGCATTATGATCGCTCGATAATCAACTGTCAAAACTCTCAGGTGTACCACAAGGAGTTTTTTCTTTTGGTTTTAGGAGAAATTGTGTGATATGAAAAAATGTTATGGGATTATTCTATGAATCGTAGTTTTGTGGGTTTTGAGTTGAGTTTTGTTGAACTTGTTTGTAGATTTAAGGGAGGGGGTAAGATTTCATACAGGGTGGTTTGTCAAAGAGAAAAATCTGCTTTTCATACCTTTTGACCGCGTAGGTAGGTATTACACTTATTTTTGATAACCGACGAACGTTGGGGCATTTATAATCATGATACTAAAAATATAGTCCGGCATGACAGGTACCGATATCCTGCGGTACTTATTTAAAATATATATAAATAAATATATATATACAGGGTGTAACGGAAAGGGTATATACATACTTAATGGTATGCTACAGACCATCAAACTGAACATGTTTCTCCAGCGGACAAACATCTTAATAGCGAAAAAAATATCAGCTCCCCATACATTTGGGTCAAATAGGTATTGAAATTTTGTATGGGGAGCAAATATTTTTTTCGCTAATAAGATGTTTGTCCGATGGAGAAACATGTTCAGTTTGATGGTCTGTCGCACACCCTTAAGTATAAATATAACCTTTCCGTTACACCCTGTATATATATATAGTATTTTATAAATCCTTTGTAGTTAGTTTTAGTATTATATGAATAATATTTTATAGATATACACCTACCACTGTTTGTCTCTGCATCATCCAAAGATTGACTGGTAGAAAATGCCTATGGCATTAAGTCCGCCTCTGTACTATGTGCTTGAAGTGTTAAATAAATAAATATAAAAAAAAATTGAAAATCTCATTAGTGTAAAGAAACCTTAGTAATGAGCTTTTTAAATAACTTTTGATCCCTTGCCTTTAAGTCATTTACTTCTTTAAACATTTTTAGCAGTATTTTTCTTTGAAAATAATATTTTATTGGTCCATTATCAAACCTACGCGGTACTTGCCGTAGTGAGTTGGTAATAAGACGACACCTACACTGCTCTTGTTTTCGAGATAAATATTATCAGCCCTAGATCTGAGGACATTCTGAAACCTACACAGAACACCTACAGATGAGATATTTTCTTTCAAAAGTTTAATAAGAGTGTTACGTAAGACTATGGTATCTGAAGCTCATGACTGTTAGACCACATCATCCTACTGCCTGGTAAATGCTTCTTCCTAAGCATTCCATTTTTTTTTGGAACCAGTGCTAATGTGGAATTATAAACCTAAAAAAAACTCGTCTTTATTCCATAAACTTATGCGTTTTATTTATTTGCTCGACAATATAACATCGCAAATTATACAAAAGAACAAAATACACATTTTTTATTCCAAAACAAAATTCATATAAAGTAGAGCAAAGCAACACGTGCGCTTAAGTGTTAACATTCATGTAATTACGTCACCCACACAAACAAATTCACGCACACATACACACAATTCGACCTAACCCTTCAAATGCGTACTCGGAAATTACGTAAGTAGATACTCCGCTTTAGATCGTCATCTTAGATTTTTGTTTGAAGTGGCAGCAAAGTTTTGGGGGTAAAATTGAATATTAATAGCAAAATTATACCCTTAGCCGTCCTTTCTCGGATTTTTATTACTTTATTAAAGCTCCTTCTTGTTAATGCGATATAAACAAATCGTTGTAGATTTTATGTGTTCGGGGAAAAGGGCTGGTGTCAAAAAACAGTAGCCATTTTTATTGCTTAATCGCGTGTGTTTGTTTTATATAATTTATTTTATGTTGGTGCTGAGGTTTCATTAAATTTAAACAACAACAAAAAACTGATGATTTTGATACGACGTTTTTGGAATAATCTAGAAAATAGCTGAGATTGCTGATACTTTTATAGACGAAATTTATTATTGTTAATTTAAAATCATAATTTAATGAGCAAAAAAAAATAATTTTTAAAGTAACTATTCGGTTATACAGGCTAAAATATTTTTTCAAAGCACAACAAAGGGTGATTAAATAAGTACCTACTTAATCAACTACGGTTCTGTTTTAAACACGAATTATATTAATAAAAATAAAAACTCAAAAACTAAAAACAGAAACGGGACATGACAAAAATCAATCAAAACGAAGACTACAACCGTTTTTCTAGCTTTCACACTAAAACTCTGCAATAAAATTAATCACACAACAACAAAGGTAAAACAAATTGCTGATAATATTAATAGTATCCATACTATGATTTATAATGTTTTTTTTCTATTAATAAAATCTTTGTTTGTCCGTTAGTTTCCTTCAGATTAAGTCATATATTACTGCAAATTGCTTTGAGATAACCATCGAGGTTCCATAAGATTGTGTCAACTATAAAATCTTTTTTGGCTATAAGATTTTTTGCTGCACTTTTTTTTCTTTTTGTTTCGTGTAGTACGAAAATATGGTTATGGAATATGGCTGTGCTTTAGTACATAATTATTTAATCAATAAAATGCGATCTTATTCATTCTCACTTTTCTGTTGGAGGTCTGCCATAGACATGTTAAATACATAATTAGTTTTACTCGCGTCTTCGCCCGCGTGTAGGACAGGAATTATCCCCTGGGAATGGATTCAAATTAACATAGTTCCTGAATTAAGCCTATGTGTAATATTTCGTAAAAAAACTGTTTTTATATTATGGCGTGAAAAGCTAACATACTGATTAACAACAAAACAGACAAATTTCCTTGTTCCGGCCGGGCTACTATTTTTTTTAATTTTTTAATGTTTTTTTTTTTAATTTAATTTTGTTTGTAAAAATAACAAAAATTCACCTTATTACCTCAATGCAAGTCTCGGATGGTTAAACGTAAAATAATAAGTTAAATTTATTCTTCAGTTTCTTCTCCCAACCACTGAAAAATTGACCCTCGGAACAGTACTCCAACTTTCTCAGCTATTTTTAGCAACTAATCGTTTTGTAAACTGTGTTGACTCTCCATAATAGCCAAGGGACCCCATGTTTACTGTATAAAGTCCCTTAAACGTTGTCCACGTTCTGAACCATTTTTCACTAGCGAGACTTAATTTCTTCTATGTCGTTTTTCATCCAACCCTAGCCGAGCGTGAAAAGGAAACAGGGTAAGTCTGACTTTTGGAAAAAGGGAAATTAGGATTTTTTGTTTATCATTCAATCGTCGAAATTAATGGTACTTTTTATGATCGAGGGTTTTATAAATGCCCGATATATTAATACTAGTCATAATTTTGAATATTTAATAGTATTTCCGTACAAAAACTATCAGACGTCAATTGTCCATTTTATTTTACTTAACAAGGTGTCTTTGAGAACGTCGTCCCTAAATTGATTAGTTGAAACTAAATAAAACACAGTCCAACAGTCACAGTTAATATCAAAAAATCCAAATAGCAGTTTTTTAGCTACCCATGCTAAGTTCCTAAAACTGTAATTTTGAACTTACACCACTTTCCTTCCCGCCCGCAGAAAGGTCGCGTCTTGTCCGTGCCTAGAATATCACAACATACAATTTGTTTAGGGACCAAATATCCCTTAAACAGAGTCCCGTCAACCTTTGGCACGGAGCCCACATCATCTTGTTTATTGAAAAAATATATTGCTGTTTTTAGTAGAAGCTAACCTTTCCTTACAAAATGCAATACGAAAAGTTCCATCCAGCGTGCGTTTATGACCAATTATATGAACATAGCCAAAGCAATAGGAGTACCTATGTTGGAAGGAACAAAGCAGGTGGCACCCTGAACCATCCCCCATGAGAATAAGGTGTAACTTTATGCATGTATGCAAAACTTCATTTGCGTATTATGAAACTTACTTACTTACTTTATAATACTTTTTACTTACTTTTGACGGCACGGTTGGCACAGTGGTGGAGCGATTGACTGCTGCGCTGCGTGTCGCGGGTTCGATCCCCGCACGGAACAATTATTTGTATGGCCCACAGATAGTTGTTCTGGGTCTGGCTGTTTGTGTATTATGTGACTTTTAATTAATGTTTGTAAACGCACCCACGATACAGGAGAAATTCCTAATGTGAGCCAACGTTTTTTTTTTTTAAAAAAAAACCTAGTAATCTGTACACACGGCGGCACATCACCGTATACATTTCATTTTCAAATTCATTTAATCATTTTGTGAACATATGGTAAAACAATACAGATGATAAAAATAAATGTTGGTCCATACTATGCCCCGCTAGAAGGCATACAAAATACCAGTAGGTAATCGAAATGTCAATTAACAAAATAAAAACCAAAAATAAAATTAAATAAAAGATAAGAAAATGTCACAATTCATTCCAAACACTAAAGGCTAATAATAATATATCAATAAATTAATATGGCACATAAATAAGTATAAATTATTTAGTCACAATTTCTAATAGAATAAAAGATGCAATACACAATACAATATGTCAATAAAAAGTATCAACCCTAAGCAACAGGGAGCAACATTCTAGCAACAGATTTAAAATTAAATAAATATTATTTTAATTTGCCATTAAGATATTCATTGACAGAGTTTGTCACGCTTTGTCATTCAATATTTTAAAAAGCGTACTTTTAAACTCATTCATGATGTTGCTTGATATTTCCAGTGTAACATACATAGTCTTGCTTATTTATTTAACACTTCAAGTACAATGTACAGTGGCGGACTTAATGCCATAGGCATTTTCTACCAGTCAGCCTTTGGGTGATGCAGAGACAAACAGTGGTAGGTGTCAATCTGTAAAAAAAAAAAGACATACTAAGGATATATAAAATACCATAAATATGTATCAAAATACCATAAATGTTTATTAATTCTTAAATAAAAAGACAAACAATGAGGAAAATATCAACGTTGTGACGATACTGCTAGCTTCTTCCGAATGTACTCGCGTACTTTAATTTTAAAAGATAGCTTATTAGTTTATTGGTCGTCTTACGTACATGCTACCATTTTCTTAGCTCCTAGTCCATAAAATTATGTGTAGATCAATAGAAAAACGAATGTCTACACAATATTGCCTCTCCTATTGAGATGCGCCAGCTAGACATGAAGTAGTTTTAAGAATCTTCAAAATATAACAGGAAAATAGCACTAATTTCTCCTGAAAATTAGTTTTATTTACGAATCAAAATCAAAAATCAAAACCAAAAGTCATTTATTCAAATTAGGCTGATAATCAGCACTTTTTGAACGTCAAAATTACAAGATACAGCCCCCCAAAACGCCCGCCCTTCGCCACGCCTAGTGTTTATAATTGTTCCTAGTGTTGGAATATGGTAAAGTACCAATATTTTTATATAAAATTAGTATCTATATAAAAGGTTTGCTGACTACGTTACAAACAAAACTCCATAACGCTAATAGGTCTGTCACCTAATATCACGAAATCTACATTCAACCCTTAGAATGCAGTAGCAAATTAAAAAGTACCCGAGCTCAAAATAAATGGGCTCGCGACACTTCACAGCGCTATGATTAATGCCGAATGAAATTAAAATAAGTGCGATAATGTAAATTTTTATCTCACGTTTTTATTTACGACTTTTGCGTCGTGAAGCGAGACTTCCTGCTATTTACTTACTGTTGAGTTTTGTTTGTTAATGACATTTTTTGTCTGCATTTTGTATCTTTCAACGATAAATTCAGTTGTTGGGAAATTTTCATTTATTCGTTAAGCGGTTTGTAATTACTTTCAAATCAAGGAATTATTGCAAAATCTCCCATCCGTAAAAATCTGTGACCTAACTGTGAATTTAAAATTTTGCAAGTGCACAAAAA
This sequence comes from Cerastis rubricosa, assembly GCA_949152445.1. NCBI lineage: Eukaryota > Metazoa > Arthropoda > Insecta > Lepidoptera > Noctuidae > Cerastis > Cerastis rubricosa. The sequence continues at coordinate 13,777,151 of OX424547.1, forward strand.
GACCTAATTTAAAAACTTTTCTTTTACAACAAAAAACTTGACTGGCACCCGTATCGTATTACTTTACCTCGCAAAAAATATTCTGAATTCTTAAAAACATCATCACCGTATTTTTTATTAGCATTTTCATTAAAATAGCGACAAAAAAGTCACCTCCTTGGTGCAGTTAAAAGAATCGCGAAACGACGCCCGGGGGCCTCCTAGACCCCGATGTTGCGAAAATTCGCGAGATTTATTTGAATAAATTATTTTTCACCCACCTGCAGTGAAGGGTTGTTAAGAGAATTTATGGTTTTACATCTCGACTGCAGAATGGTAGATGGTTTTTGAGATCGGAGGTTAATAAAGTATTTTATTTTCATGATAGGCTTAGAATCACAGTCAAGCAGTCAGGACTTGAAATTGTAATTTACAAAAGTTTTTTAGGCACGCGCCTTCTAAATACCTTTTTTATTACCAACAACTTCCGTGTGACTCATTTTAATATCCGTGTACAATTTTTTTTTATGTAAAACATTAAAAACATTTACGATTCTCTTGAAACCTTCACATGACATCATCGTTGGTTCAGAGAGAAACCGAAACAATGGGCGAAAGAGACCTTTAACAGGAAATAGTTTATATTCTTAAAACAATTGCAGTAAAATGTTAACGTATTAAACGCACATAAACAAACAAAATTCGACTCTATCTGAACTTAATTAAGTTAACATTCAAATAGACAAAGAACACGGCACCTCAAAATTAGAAGACACAAATCGGATCTGTAAAACAAAAGTCGTTCGATCGAATTTTAAATATTCGCTTGTTCGGTTTTAAGTCTGTTTGAAATCAGCGTATGCGATTGGTGATTTCGAATTTCGCATTTCGCATTCTATACGCGAACTTCGTTGATAGATCGGTGATGTTCGTGGCGGCCCGTTGCGTTTCGTTCCGAGTGCATTTGACCAGAAAAATCGGAGTACGTGGTCTCTTAGACCGGCGATATCTAAGGGTTGGAAGTGGACGCGATTTTTCTTGGCATTGCGCTTTTGCTTAAGCCATTTATTCTTATAGACTTTGAGGAATAAGTCTTGCTTTAAGCGAAATGATGGCAAAGAATAAAAGAAGTAACAATTTTTCCTCGATCTTTGCAAAATCTAGGATGTGAAACTTCTTCGTAACACTTAAACCGATAACAACCAGTTGGCTCTTACAAGAATAAAGTGAATAGTGTCTGCTCCTCAGCCCTCTCCAGTAGTTTTTTTTGTTGTAGCTGAAATCTTCACCTTGCATACTTGTTGTGTACTGTACTTCTTGACAGTTCTAGGTAAATTATTAATGATTTCGCTTAGTTCTGCTATAATTATTAGCAACAGAAAGCAAGGTATTTCCATTTCCCCCACCTCAGCCTTTCTCCGTATTTTGTTTTGTGGCACTAATTGAAACAGTTTTTTTTTAAATTGACCAAAACAGAGGGGTGTTATAAATTTGAATTCTGTATCTGTGCGTCTGTCTGTTGCATCATGGCTCCTGAACGGATTAACCGATTTTATAAAGTTCGTTTTGTTTTGGTAGCGTTCGCGTTGTTCCGTCTATCGCACCATTAAATGTCTTTGACTTTTCCCTAGTTCAACTCACTTGGCTTAAAACCCCTTAAAACCTACTTATGATCTGCTCACATCATAAGTATCCTTCTTTATCGTATTTTTCTTCCGAGGGACATAAATATAAGCCTTTTAGTAACGTCTGCAACAGGTGCGTTGTGTTGTGATACCTGCCCCGCATAGCGATGGTGGCTGAGGACAGTAGTGCATACAAACTCCTTTCGAGTACGAACCATTCAGGTGTTGAAGGTAGAGTTAAACTGCCTGTTTTGTTGTCGTTGCGTAGACTGTGTTGTGTTTCTGGGCCATTTTCGAAAACTGATTTCGACTTAAGAGCGTATACGCCTTACGGCATTTCATGCAAACTTTCAAGTCCTTATTTTCCGAAATGACTGAACTGATTATATTGAAACTTGATACGCATAAGCAGGATGCATAGGTCTAAAAAGTTACTAAAGCATTTTCGTTAAATAGAGTTACAGCTAAATTAGACCAATTATAAATTATCTATCATCATCATCATCATTTCAGCCGAAAGACGTCCACTGCTGAACATAGGCCTCCCCCAACGCCACATTGAAATAAGGGGGGTAGAGGCGACTAAGGGACTTTCCAGAGAATGGGCAGCAGCGTTCTCTGTGCTTTTGTTACAACCGTACTGCGATCGCCAACCCGCCTGCCAAGCGTGGCGATTATGGCAAATTATCTATAGAAACGACATTTCTAAAATAGTTTTAGAACCAGTTTTTATTAAAAAATGAAATACGTTCGGCTTTATAACTCATTATTGACAAAAAATCTTTTCACTGATTCTCTCTGTCAAAAGATAATAATAATTCAGAATCGACAGAACTGTTTTCTAACATAAAACCTCGTATAAACAACAACGTTAATATCGTAAAAACTAATGTTTCTGAATGAGATGTTACTGCTGCTAATGTTTATGCTGTAGTAACTCGTGTATCTTTGATTACAAGTCTGCAGATTAGAAAGATGGTAACTGCGTCTTACGAGTTTTTGCATCATGAGATTTGTAGATTCATTATTCTTTTACGGTCTGAAGACGTCATTGTATGGGATGGAGTTGAAAAACAGGAAGACCAAAAATAGGAAGTGATAAGGTTTATTAAGGTTTAATATTGATAATTGATTATCGATAATAAAATTAGGGGAAGAGGTAGAACGACCAAATATTATTAGGAACTGGTATTAGGAGTGTATGATCAGAAACTTATTGATAGAGGTGAAATTAAAAAGAGGTTGCGACGTCTTCAACCATCTTTCATATTGGATGCAACGAAACAGAAGTACATTGAAGAATTCCCAATAAAAACAATGTATTTACAATCCATGAAATCGATTCAAACTCCAAATACGAAGACATAAAGAAATTTCAATGTCATTATCAAAATAACTGTCGTCAACCTTGTTTGTTACTCAAATTACATCATCACTGTTTACGACCAAGATTCTATAAACAAAAAATAATCCAATAAACACTGAAACGACAACGAGACATTCAAAATATTTCAAAATTCGAACTGACGATATCTCTTTTACTCCAATAAAGAATATACAAGGCAGAAAGAGAGGAGCTATAGACGATAGCTCAGAAGCACTCGTGCGTGTTCCTAACGGAATGAAACTGGCTGTATTGTTGAAAGTGACGGCTTGCAATGCAGGCCCTTAAGATGCTTTGGATGTTTATAATGTAACAGATTTTCCTGTAAGAGGGTGTGCAGAATAAGAAACAGTATCGAATAAGGGAGGACAAGAAATTGGCATGGCAATGAAGTTATGGATATCGGAAATAGAAATCAATTGAGATAAAAGTTGCCAATGCTCAACAAAATTTTTAAACAGAACTTAAAGATTAAGAGACGAATATCATGAAACGGGTAACTTTATTTGACCGATTGACAAATATAAATTTGCTCCTAAATAATATCTACAAGGTGTTGTTTTGCATCCTCGTCAAAATTCAGCAGATTGCTAAAATAGACATAAATAATCCATTTAAATTACGGTACCTACCTAGTTAATTATTAATAAACGCTGATTTTTTTGGTTGTTTAAGTTTGGCAGTATATCAGAATAACCCTCTTAAAGTGGTTTAGGAAATAAGAAATTATCGTCGAGATTGTTTGTATGTGTGAAAGCGCGATTATAGGGCTCGAGAATCAGACGGGCCGCGTTTAAAACACGGCTGGTTCACACTTGCCGATTTCTGTAAATAAGAGGAAAAATAAAAATTAACTTTCTATCTTAGCTTTCTATTTTATTATTGATTCGGGTCGAAAATCATTAGCATAGTTACCTCCTTGAATTTGACGAGGATGCAAACAACAGCTTGTATTCATTAAAAACAACAGTGAACAAATGAACAATTGGTCCTTGATTGGTGCATTCATTTTAATCAAATAAGCAATATAATGATACAATTTGAACAATGAATCAAAGTCGAAGTTCTGAACTTTAGCAACTGCAGTAGGTACTTTCACAAGTTATTATGCCTTGTGACTGGGACAGTAGCTTCGCGTTTTTTTTTTCGACTTTCAAACGTGCCTGTAATGGTCTAATTGAAATAAATCATTTGAGTTTGAGTTTGGGTAGTGTTACTTTAATTTCAGATCTGTTTACACCAAGACACAAAATCATATCTACCTGATTGTTCAGACTGTTAATAGTTTTCCTACCAGTCTACCTCAGCAAAACTATCACGAGCTCCATAAACGAAACTTTCGTCTCCCTCAGCACCGAAGAAGGTTCAAAGAAAATCTATCAACGCCTTACAAAGTAATGTCAAAGCACCTAATTCTACTCCATACTATTCAGATTTCCCGACGGATTCGTCGCGAGGGAGCGAGATAGTGATAGCAGATGTGGTGTGGGTGAGAGAGATGGGTATACGGTCACGGGCTCGGTTTAGATGATTGTTGAACGTGCTGCCTCGACCGCCGTGTTACGTGACTTCTCAGTCTGTCTAAGACAGATATGTGGTGTGAGACGTTTTGATATTTGATGTATGTGGTGAAGTTTTAGTGGTGAATTTGAAAGTGTCCAAAACTTTCTTTAGATAAAGACTTTTGTTTATGAAGTTGTAAATTGTCATGCGAAAAATTAATTTCTGAAATTAATTTTCGGCATGCTAGGCAGTTTATTATTAATTACTTTATTATTAACTTATTTACTTTTTAATTGTAGATATTCATTAGTCTGACCTTAGTAGAATTCTACGGTTATTTTGCCTTTTAAAATCCCTCGATTTTAATCAAGAGTATTTTTTCAAAAGTTTCAAAACGACCGGTATTATCAGTGACTTCCCGAGCAACCTCTATATTAATTCTCATCAAATATCAAGATTATTAATGCCAAGTTGTGAATAATTCGTCAATACCAAGCCCAGTTACTACTGCCTGCTCCCTTCGTTGCTTCAGCATTCATTGTTTTACTAAGTAACGGTACCATCAATCAAGTATCAAAATTACTTGGTTCGAGTATAGGCGTCAATAAAAGAGGTATTTTGCTTACTGTCTGCTTCCGGAGACGCTTCGATATTGATTCATTGTTTAACGAAGAGTATTAATATGCAAATGTCAATGTTATTGAAGTATATGGACTTCTTTCGGTGGGAAATGTATTGAAGTTTATTTCTACAGTGCTTATTTTGTGTGTTTGTTTAGGTACTTTTATTGTTTTTGTGGTTTTTATAATAGCAGTTATCGTTACAACATAAAACAGGCCACCCTGTACAAACTGTTCTGACAGGACATCTATTAACGTCTTCTTGAGATACTTTTTTCTATACATGTAGTTTAGGGATAGCTGTTATTTTTTTTACCTTTTTGCAAAGAAAAGAGTTGTTAACTGGCAAAATGTTGGTGTACCATTACGTACACCCCTGCCTAACCCTTCGGGGATTACAGGCGTGATATTATGTTATAGAGTGTCTATATACTTCATAGTTCTCATTGTCGTTGCTCAGCTTGCTTCTACTGAAAAAATAACCCTCTCATGATGGAATAAGGTAATGTTTACCGGATTTAAGTAGCTACTATAGACGTGAAAGTACCAAAATTTTCACATAAAATCAAGAATTGCCTGCAGTTTACAACTATTAAGTAATACATTACTTACCAGCGATCCACAATCAAAAACTTTTGGCTACCGCTTGTGTGTAAATATTGTTTGTACTTTTTGGCTTGTGGTGAGAAATAAACACTTTTTATTACTGTTAAAAACACCAGGGAATATCTACCCCTGCTGTTTTTCTCAATTCATAACAGAAATTTTATTGTTTTATTTCCATGCAAGTATCAAAACCGTTCGGCTAACAGGTGCTATTCGTATCAGTGGAAGATATTACTACTGTATACTCCTGGTATTGGCTTTATTGTTTTATTCTAGCGGTATTGGCTGGTGCAAGCTATTTTGAGCTTTATGGCTTAAAATATACTAGGTATTGGTTTTAGGTATTTGTGTGACCTCTATGATATTGCATCTTTGGGGAAAACCCCGTTGAGTAATTTTTGATATTGACGAAAAACTATGCAGTTAGATTGACTGGGTTTTTGTTACCATAAATACTAAGACGGTGGTTTAAGTTGGAGCTAATTTATAAACATGATTTTGAATCCTTGTTTCTTTTTAACCGGCTTCTAAAAGGAGGAGGTCCTCAATTCGATTTAAGATCCGATTTACGTGATTCTTCTTTAGGTTGATGCGGAATAGTTGCCATTTGGTCCCATAATAATTAAACATAGTTTGGCTCAGTAGTTTTCACTTTATGTTTTTTTTTTATTTATTTATTCGTTTGGTATTGACGATGTGCTGGTTACAATATAAAATAGATACTTGACTAGAATTTATGTGAGCTATCACAACTAAAAAGGGTAAAGTAAAAAATAAAAATAACCGACTTCCAGAAAAAACACTAAGAAGCGCGTATTTAAAAAAAAAAAAAGTTTTTTAGTATTCTTGAACATCACTGCCTCGTTGGTCTAGTAGACGGCTGAGCATGAGGTCCTGGGTTCGATTCTTGGGTCGGGCAAAGTGTTATTGGGTTTTTCCATCAGGAATTTCTCAGTAACAGCCACGGATTCTGGATTTGTGCCCGAATGATGGCAATAGGCTCGCCCCTATTATATGGGACTTAAAAATTGATAAATCATAATATTAACTGCGTCTGTGACTATTTTAAGAATTTTATAGTGATTCAGATTGTTATCCTGATGATTGATGCTTATTTGATAATTCTGTTAAAGCGGCCATTTTAGGACCCCGGATGTATGGACGTTGATAAAGCAAAAGAAGAATGTGAGGATCGTAGCAGATGGCCTACCATGACGCCTTAAAACATTATTGTTTTACTCCTTTTCCAGTGTGGGAAAGAGATGGCGCTAGACATCCTGTATAGCTCCGTCTCTTTCCCACACTGGAATAAGAGTAAAACTATACTGCTTTAAGACGTCAATGAACGTCATGGAAGGCCAGCTGGTGGCGTACTGTAGCTCCTGCTAACCCCTACTATGGGAAAAAAAACTCGTGACTTTATTGCATGTATCCCCATGTAATCGTGAGAAATCGCATGTTTACACAAACAATTAAGTTAATTATATCATGCATTTACTATAATTACTAGGTCGATGGCACACTTCACTTTAATTGTTAATTCAATTAATTATTTATTAGTAACATGTGTACTGTCACGTAGGTAACGGATTTGTTTAGTTTTTTTAAGTGATTAAATCTCTTTGTTAATTATGATGGAAAGAGCCAGGGATGATCACAATGGGAATATGAAGAAATCATTAGGCATGTAGGCAATTAGATTTGTTTTTTTTTTTTATTTATGTACATTTTTATATCAGAAATATTTTCAAAAACTGTCCTTCTATTTCCATATTAGGCTAAATCGCGCATTCTCCTTTATCATCTACACAAGAGATGTGTAGATATTAAGATTTTTGTTGATCTACATAATCACAAATTCTGTCAAAACCTCACAGACTATGATTTGAATAATCTGTTGATCAAGTCATCAGCCTCTAAGTCACAGCTTCGGTCGGTTAAACAATTATTCCGCCTTAGAAAGTGAACCAATTCCTGTGTTTAAACATTTTATGGTATATTAAGGTGATGGGATATCGTAGATTTTGGTCAAACTGTAAAATAAGTTATGGTGTCAACACCTCATCATCTATGGCTTAGGTTATCCATTCAGGATGATGTGATGACAGTCAATATTCTAATCAGTCAGTTGAATTTTGTGTGAGTAGTATTATACAAGTTTTCTACTTTCCTTCTCTTCTACCAATCTTCTATTTTTACGCAACTACGGCAAACCTTATCATCGTCCTATATCTTCCCGTGGGTGTCATAAGAGCCGACTAAGGGACTTAACAGAGAATGGGCGTTCTCTTTGCTTTTGTAACAACCGTACTGCGATCGCCAACCCGCCTGCCAAGCGTGGCGATTATGGCAAAACCCTTCTTGGGGGAGGCCTATGTCCAGCAGTGGACGTCTTGCGGCTTATGATGATGATGATGATGACGGCAAACCGAAAAGGAAGGGTTATGATTGTATGCTTTTTTATACTAAAAATAGGCTTGGCCGAAACTCGCCTCGTGTGAAGCGAAGATGCGGCTTCGGGTGGAGCATGCCTGCCTAGAAGAAACCGATTTACTCGAACATTGAAGAGATCCAGATAATAATGCTCATGGAACTGAGAAGACTATGGCCTACCTACTTTTAGAATCCATTCAGAGCGTCCTAAACTATTCTTCAAACCCAAGTATTGTATAAAGTTAATATCATCATCATCATCATTTCAGCCCGATAGACGTCCACTGCAGGACATATGCCTTCCCCAAGAAGGGGGTTTTGCCATAATCGCCACGCTTGGCAGGCGGGTTGGCGATCGCAGTACGGTTGTTACAAAAGCACAGAGAACGCTGCTGCCCATTCTCTGGCAAGTCCCTTAGTCGCCTCTTCAGACACCCGCGGGAAGATATGGGATGGTGCTATTCTTTACGTCCGACACCACACAGTGCATAAAAAAAATAGTACAAAGTTAATATGGTCAGCTCCATTAGAACTTCAGTAACCAAAAAGTTTTGTTTTGTTGCAAACATTTTCACAATAATAAAAACACTTTCATTTCAATAATTCCATTATTGTGTTTAATACTCTCCATGTTGGACGGCATAATGCAAAAGTCATGTTTTAAAAGCGGCCATTTTTGTTCAACTTTTTTTTTTCTTTTCATTTAAAAGTCACCCACAAGATTGCCCTTGCTGAGGGGTGGCTCGGGGGTTAGGAATGGGATAGATGGTTCAAAATAAAAAAAAACAACTTTTGGTTGGTTTTTATTAGTCATTTAAAATATCTGTACTAATGTCATAAAGAAGTATAGTTTGTGGTAAGTTTCATTTAGGGGGTAATCTTTGGAACTATACAAATTCGATTCCAAAATTCTTTAACTTATAGCAAGCGGAGATCTGCTGGATGCGAGTCAAAAAAAAAAAAAAAATAAAGAATTCAATCTATTTAATTCAGCATGCATTCATTTGTTAATTACATTAAAATAGCGCTCAATCTTTTTGAGATAAGATTATGTGCGCTATCGGTCCGCGCAGTCAGACGGTCGGTCTGTTAGACAGTCGCACGGGTCCGGTCAATGTGGCGACACTAACGGGAGGCCTATGTCCGGCAATGGACGTCTTTCGGCTGGAATTATTATGATGAATAGCAGACTACATTATCCTCGAGTGTCTTAGGTTATATTTAAAACGTAATGAAGTGCTAAGATAAGTAAGTCTTGCCAAAATATGAATTATTAATTAGTAAAATCGTCATGTAGAAGGAGTCGAAAGCCAAGACAAGACGATAAAAAAAAAACAAAAATATAATTTGTGTATTTGTATTTTCATATTAATTCAGCTGAGTTTGAAACATTGTTTCTAATCATCGCCAATTTTGTCCGATGCAGGCCCTTCACGTCCCACTGGTATATCTACGAGAGTGTAAGTCTATGATTACAGATCATTGAAGCGTGCAATTGTGGGTCTGTTACATTTCTGCGCCTGTCAACACGTCAAAGACATGCAGTTTTTAACTTACTAAAGTTGAGTTTTAAAAAAATGCTACTATTTAAAGCTGAAGAGTTTGTTTGTTTGTTTGCTTGAACGCGCTAATCTCAGGAACTGCTAATCCGATTTAAAAAAATATTTCAGAGTTAGATAGCCTATTTATCGAGGAAGGCTATCATCACGCTACAACCAAAAGGAGCGGAGCAGCAATGAAAAATGTTGCGAAAACGGGGAAAATGTGACACAGACGAAGTTGCGCGGGACAGCTAGTAAAATGATAAGATTCTTTTTTACTAGCATTTGTTCGCGGCTTCGCTCCCGTTATGTAAGGAAATCAACTCACGGGATCGTTTTAATTGTTGTCTATGACAATCGGGAGTAATGTAGCTAACGGTAGTTAGTGAAAGAATTTTCGGAATCGGATCAATTTCGAAGATTACTGCCTACATACAAACGCACAAACAAATTTTATATCTTTAAGTCTTTATAATATTATTATAAGTATAGACTACTTAAGACTTAAACTGGCAAACCCAAGGAACGTGATGTATTAAAAGGTTTTTTTTCTATTTTTCACTATAGGTATATACTAGGTATTTCACTTTCTATTTTTGAAAAGTTAAAGGTAGAGTGAACAGCTCATTGTTATCAAAATTGAAGTCTTATTCCTGTACAATTACATTTTCACTGCGCAGGTAAAGTAAGTACCTAATGCAAACTGAGACTTTTCGTACTAAATAATGTTTTAATATCACACTCGACATTCATTGAGAAAAATATTTCATTGTTTAATTTTCTTTTAAAATCATTTTCATTTTTTTTTGCTTTTACTTCCATTGATCTTTAACATTCAGTTCTAAAAACATTAAAGTTAAAAGAAATAAAAGAAACGTTTTGTAAAAGTTTCGCAGACGTCTGACAAAAGGAACAGTATTGCAAGGAGAAAAAATTGTATGTAAATTGCAGAACAAGTGGATGGCGTTATGCAAAACTACAAAATATATTTTTTTAAATTCATACGACTCCCAATGTTCTTTATCGACAGCCTTGGGAAATACCGATGTTAAAGGAAAACTCATGTATCACTTTATAAATCACTATAATTCAAGGTTTAAGGGACACCGACGTGAAAACGCTTACCAAATTAAAATAAAAAAAAAAAAGATTTATTGTTTTTGCCAAGTTTTTTCTTACCAACTAGTGATTGGAGCTTCCTTTTAGGCGTCTAAAGCCTGTGTCAGGAAACTCCACTCTTCCATAACTTATTTACAATAACAAACTTGTTTTTTTTTTTAAATACTTTCACACATTCTCAGTACATCATTCTGAATACATAGATTTTTTTATCGGTTCATGATCAGCCTATAATGTTCCCACTGCTGAGGCACAGGCCTCCTCTCTATGAGAGGGAGTGAGCTGTAATACACCAAGCGGGCCGAGTGCGGATTGGTAGATGTCACATGTCTTCTAATTTTTAGTTCTAGGACTAGCCGGTTTCCTCACGGTGTTTTCCTTCACCGTTTTTGGGGGCAGCGGTGATGAAATAAATTACACAAAGTAATGCGCCTGCCTGCCTCGGCTTACAGCTCGTAAGTTGGGGCTGCCACCACTGGGCCACCACTGCTCTCTCTTTATCGGTTATCTAAAAAAACAAACTGCTATGTCCTACGAAAGTGTCGCCTACACTGTCAAAATATGGAACACTTGATTTTTTTAAGAATGACCGATGAAAAATTTCAGAGTAGTGTACTTAATACGTGGTAAGCGTTTTCACGTCGGTATGTTTTCCTCCATTACCCCGTATATTTTCCTCCATTGCGTATTCGAATGATATTTTTTTTTTTTGGTATACCTCCTTTTTTGACGTTCATTTTAGTCTCAGCTATAGTTTAAGACGTTATCATAAGATAAAAAACCTCCATATCATATCCATGAACAATTTTTTAAAGATGTTAGAAAAAAATACTGCCCTAACCTGAAAAGGTTAAAACCCATAGACATTTTCATAAGTTTTCCATGCTCTTTTGTCAAAAAAGAAGTCTACTAAATCTTACGAATACAAATTCTATCGAATAACTGATTGTCTTCTGCATAACACCATCCAAAAACAAGGTGTATGCGTTCAAAAACGTTAACACGACCAATTGAAAAATTACTTCGCGTTATTAGGTTTTGGCGCGAATTCTCCCTGCCCTTATTACAGGCCGGAAAAAAATGTGTCTACGCCAAGAAAAAAGAAGAAACATAAGGGGACCGGCTAATAGTTCTTATTTTAAAATTACTTGAAGTAATTCGTTAAAAAGTGTGAAGGGGACTGTTCTTTTTTTAACTGAGTTTAGAAAAAGAGGTTCGTATACGGGTATTTATTTAAACTTGACTGCCTCGTTGTCTGCTGTGCATGAATGAGGATTTTTCCATCAGATATAATTATCTCAGTAGCAGCCACGCAGTCTGGATTTGTGCGGGTGATGGCAATAGGCTCGCCCTCTATGACACGGGACTTAAACATAACTGGTGAAATGTGGGAGTAGGTACTTTAAGGTGCACCTCTGCCGTACCCTTCTGGGATTACAGGAGTAATGTTATTTAAACTTCATTTACAATAGTGGTACATAGGCGGACTTAGTACCATAAGGCATTCTCAAGGTATAGGATCAGTATTATTTTTAAAGTACTACACACGCTACAGAGTTCTTTAGGCACTTGAATGAGCTAGATATATGTAGTAGTAGCATAGTAGCATAGTTGGGCATTCTCCTTTACCAACAGTAAGCTGTTGGCAAAGGAGGATGCCCAACTTTGTATGGGTGTTTGGCTGATCTTATGTCTCAACCGTATGTAAACCGATGTTTTTTGAAAAAAACAAGATGACAAAATTAGTCCGGGTTTTTGAACAAAAAGTTTCCCAATAAAGAAGATGTACAGATTTCTATACTAATAAAAGAAACTACGCAAATAAAAATTCCTGCACATCAGAAACACATATTGACATCAGCATCTGTATAATATTAGCAAACGTAAGCGTTAAGTATCTTATTTATTAATTCATTTCGATGTTAATTTGAACAATGAACAACAAAGTAGACGCTGTACAAAGTACATACCTACAATAAGGAAAATTCCGAGGATTCGATTAAGTTTTAGTATTTTGTTGCATGCAATGCTTGGAGGAGCTTGTGGTTAAATGACAGCCATCACGAGAATAAATTAATCTGCGATAAGTTTGTTGGCGTGTGCTTATGGCTAAATAATAATACCCACACGGTTCGATCTTTAGGTTAAGCCTTGCTTGCCTAGGTTGGTCAGTGGATGGGTGACTATAATTACATACCGAGTTTCTTTCGTGCCTCGGAAAGCACGTAAGCCGTTGGTCCCGGCTATCAATTGTAGATCTTTGTCAGTAGTTACAGGTAGTCAGTGCACAGAAAGTCTGGCAATCAGTTTAACGAAGAGGTATGGTAACTAACTGGGTTGTGGAGGTCAGATAGGCAGTCGCTTCATGTAAAATACTGGTACTCAGCTGCATCCAGTTAGGCTGGAAGCCGAGCACAATATGGTTGGGAATAAGCTAGGCAGATGGTGTTAAAGAGAGAGAAGAGATGCGCTAAAGGTAAACCGCAAAATTCTGCCAGTATCAGGAACCTGGAGTTTTCAGAAATTTGAATTTCAGTGGTTATCCTGGCGGTTTTACCTTAAGCTCAACTTGCCTTAGTTAGTCCATGACTCTGTTGATGTTAGTTTATTTATTTATTGGTAAACACCCGATTTGACGTGATCATAGCTCAAATCAAATGAAAATCATTTATTTCAAGTAGACCAGTTACAGGCACTTTTGAATAGTCGAACAACAATAAAAATTAAGCTACAGTCCCAGACACGAGACATAATAAGTGTGAAAGTACTGTAGTTGCCCATTCCAAAGCGTAGATCTCTATGGAGAAGAATGGGCAAGAAAGTCCATGGACACTCTTTTAAATCAGAAACTGCCGAACCTGCAGAACTGCTGAACTGAGCTGTCTTTGGAATTGTATTCACTACCAAAGGCAAAGAACTATTGCTAATGCGTTTCCAGCTCTAGGACATAGCTAAAATGTCTCCAAAACTTTACAAAGTTATGTTGCTAGGTTGCAGAAATAAAGGCGCTATGGCGGTTAGGTTAGGTTCAAAATTACCCCGGACGACCTTGAAAATCAGGCTCTCCCACTCTTAAAACCAAACAATTCGTTAAAGACCTATCTATCTATACTTGTTTTTTGTAAAAACGTTGCCCCACACTAGAAATTCCTCCTGTATTGTGGGTGCGTTTACAAACATTTAAACTCACTTACACAAACAGCCAGACCCGGAACAACTATCCGTAGGCCATACAAATATTTGTTCCGTGGGGGGATCGAACCCGCGACACGAAGCACAGCAGTCGATCGCTTAACCACTGCGCCAACTGTGCCGTCAATACTAACCAGCATCACACACATCCCCAACCTATGCATCCTCAAAAGCTATATGACTTAGGGGGGCCGTCAACGCGCCCTGAATGCTGATCAACTCCAACTCTTAACTCATATCCTGCCTTCTTCGGTATTATTTTTACTGACACCGACTTAATAATGTGGTAATTTTGTTTGTTTCCACGAACAAGGAAAATTATGTGTGCACGTGTATTCTTTTGGATACAGTGTGTTGTGTATTCTTTACTGTAGATATCTTTGTGTTAGATTAGGTACTATCGCAAAAGTGTCAATAGGTACACTTTTCAAAACAAATCCCGTGCACACGAAGACCACATCTGTTTAACACCCTTACTGCTATTGGTCCGCAACTCCGCACAAATAGTTTGCGGACCAATAAACGCGACCTTTTTTTTAAATACGTATTATTTAAAATAAAATCTTAGTCTCTGTTAATGATCCCAGATGTTTGACCACGGTTTTTCGACCAATAGGAATAAAACAAAAAAAACCGGCCAAGTGTGAGTCTTACTCACACACAGGGTTCCATAGCCCCAAACAATATTTTGAACTGTCATTCATTAGTTAGTAGTATTAGTTAGTAAACTTCAAGTCAACCGCAAAACTAAATTGGTTTTTCATAGTATGTTAATCAAAAACAAAGTTACTGCTGCAGTTTGATGAAAAAGTCCCATATCTCAAAAACTAAACATTATATCTTATTGAAACCAATTTTCGTTGATAGTTTTTTTTACGTTCTATAATTCTGAATATTTTCAGAATTTTCCTCCTCTTACTTTAGAAATTAGAGGGGGGGGGACACACATTTTTCCACTTTGGAAGTGGCTCTTGCGCAAACTATTCAGTTTAGAAAAAAATTATATTAGAAACCTCAATATCATTTTTGAAGACCTATCCATAGATACCCCACACGTAAGGGTATGAAGAAAAAAAAAATTTTGGTTTTCAGTTCTATGTATGGGGAACCCCAAAATTTATGGTTTTTTTTCTATTTTTGTGTGAAAATCTTAATGCGGTTCACAGAATACATCTACTTACCAAGTTTCAACAGTATAGTTCTTATAGTTTCGGAAAAAAGTGGCTGTGACATACAGACGGACAGACAGACAGACAGACAGACAGTCAGACAGACAGACAGACATGACGAATCTATAAGGGTTCCGTTTTTTGCCATTCGGCTACGGAACCCTAAAAAAGGACAAAGGAATAGAAAGTTTTAAACTGTTTTAACGCTGGAAGCAAGGATAGTCCTTACGGGGGTCCGATACTCAATTAGTTGACTGTACATGCAGGGACTCAAACTGTTACCGTATTAGGGTGTTTTTAACACTAATAATGTGTAACTGAAATAACCAATTATAGATTTAGTACGCTGCGTTTACCTGTTACACATATTAACACTGTTAACACTTTTATATCTGTTACAGATACATTATCTGTTACATATTCGATTCTGTTACCGATTCAACATGTAACTCTTATAATTCTGTAACCTTTATGAAGGTGTTTTTAAGTCCCTGGGTATATGTAAGTAAGTATTTAATTTTAGGTGATTGATTGTGCCTTTGCTTTATTGAAAAACCTTGAAAAAATTACACCTACAGTTGACATTACAATGACATCCAAAAACAGGTTTCGTATTTTAGCAGTTTGGAGGTTTGAGTATGAATGTGGATGGGTATGTGAGTAGAGGAAAACCAAAAAAACGATGGATGGACGGTGTTAAGAATGCTGTGGCAAGAAAGGGGGTGCTAACAATACTTTTTTGCCTTTGGTGGTGAATCCAGTTCCAAAGACATCTACGATCACGTCAAATCGGGTGTTTACCAATAAATAGAGAAGTATGGAAGAAGAAGACATGCTGGGGTCGACCCAAATAAATTTGGATATCTTATACTTTTAGCAGTTTGGAATTTTGAAATTATGGATCAGTCGTCACATGTAAATAAAGTGGGTGCAGACAGACTAGCGTCTTTATGGAATTATTTTAGTTCCACTACATTTTGTTTTTAAATTGCTATCACAATTTAAACCAAATTAATGTTTCCAATAAATTTAATGGAATGGCCCCAAAAAGTTGGGATTTCACAAACATACACGGTTTGGTAGGGCTCCTAGAATCAAGATATTAAAACTAAAATTGAATTGAGAACTAGAAATTGTCAATACAAACAAAATTAAATAAATCAATTTAAACCTATTGTAAAATTAAATTAAATACTACTACTCAGAATACCTCAAAATTACAACCTACCTTTATACATTACAGCCATAATACCAAAAGTCGAGCCCAAATTCCCTAAGACTACCCTCAAAATGTATTAAACAAAGATAAAATCAAAATGACGACATTAAACTTTGCATATGGGGCCAATTATAGCGGTATTTGTATAATAATGCCTGATACATGCGTAAATAAATTAATAAAACCACCCCTGTAAAGGGTTAAGATTTAAACGGTACTGATATCATCTTTTAACCCTCGTAATGCTTAGTGTTTTGAGATGTCATGTTTTTTTTTTTTTGGTAAGACAACTTTTTGAGTTTCATATAGTATTCTTTCTACTTAAGTGTGGTAATCGAGAACCATATTTAATCAATAAAAAAAGTTACCTATAAAATAGACCTATAGTTAAATATTTTAATTTCATATTATTGTATGAACAAGAATCGCTGGCTGGATTGCGCTGTGTGTATAAAATAAGAGTTTAACAGAACTACTAAAATAATAAGCATACTTACTATCACATTGATAATTAAATGAATAACGAAACTTAAGCCAATCTCTTCTTGGCTATGTCGATACCATGAAGTGCAAACAGACCCTTCAAGAAACCGTCAACCAAGCATTCTGTACTTACATCAAACTAATTAACACTGCGCCAATCTCTGTAACTACAAGGTGCCCAAGTATGGTTCAAAAAGATGATCGCAATGACGCTTGACGAGAAGAACAAGTGCGGTTCAGCTTCGTTGAGGACGTTTTTATACCCATTATAATGTTCTAAAAGACTGGGAGAGCAGCGGTGGCCCAGTGGTGGCAGCCCCGACTTACGAGCAGCAAGCCGTGGGTTCGAACCCAGGCAGGCCCATTGCTTTGTGTAATTTATTTCATCACCGCTGCCCTCAAAAACGGTGAAGGAAAACATCGTGAGGAAACCGGCTTGTCCTAGAACTAAAAAATCGAAGACATGTGACATCTACCAACCCGCACTGGGGCAGTGTGGTGGATTACAGCCCAGTCTCTCTCATATAGAGGAGGCCTGTGTCCCAGCAGTGGGAACATTATAGGCTGATGATGATAAAAATACTCAAACTGGAATGTTTCCAAGTGCTCAATGCTTGTTCACCCAACTTAATATAATATTTATTATTCTCTTGGAAAGTTACATCTACCATCAACGTCCTTCATAACAACAAACAAAATCCCTAAAACAAAGGTAACTGGCAACACCAAGCATCTAACAGCAACCAATTAAAATTAGAATATCTTAATTCATATCAAAGTATCAGGGTTGGATCTTAATGTGTGTTGCTACCCTAATTCTGGGGTAAGTAGAGATAAACCTACCAACTTGGACATGTTTATTCGCCTTAAGTGAATTTGTACCAACATGTTGGTGTATCGTGTATGTTGGTATGTTTATGTTGGATGGTATCTTCTTGTTAGTATGTAATGGTTTAATTTGCATTGTGACCTGGTGAGACTTATTTGTTAGAGGTACTTATACTTTTTTTTTATCTCATGAACAGAGATTGGAATAGTTAGAGTACTTATATTTGCTTAAACTTCGAGCAGGTAAGTAACATGTAGATAAAACCTCCGCATAAAATCACGGAATGATTAATTTTTAAGTCCCGAAATAAAGCTGTTAAATCAGAGGGAAGTTATCACAAGTTACTTACCTCCTCAAAGTTTAGGCAAATAAACTCAACCCATTGCGAACCCTGCTCATGATACTTTGGACTTTGGAAGTTGGTTGCACATTCATATAATTGAAAAGGAACCTGCAACCTTTGTTTTGCCTATGAAAAACAAAACTTTCTCTGCTGTTTTCTGGGACGGATCCTGTTCCAATTTTCCATTTATGTTCAATTTGCAGGCACTACTTTTCAATATAAGGTTTCGAAATGCTTTGTTTATTTTTTCTTCATGCCCAATCTTGCAGTAGGTAGCATAAACATCAAGCGCTTGCAAAAAAAAAAACCGCAAAATAAACAACATACATTACTAAAGTTATCGATTTTATTACTTCAAAGCCTAACCAGAATCACGGTAACCCAACAACCTTCAAACGTCATCAACGAACGTCCACCAAACTTCGATCGGCCCACAATCATATGGCCGAAGATTTATACCTGCTACGCTACCAATAAAGTGAAGCCGAGGGTCATTGCACGTACGCATCTCCAGGAATGTAGGTCGAGCCAATCGATAATGTTTAAAATTCAGTATAGAACGCTCGCTCGGTACGGGGGCATTGAGGCCGTGCGAAGTGGGAAGATCTTGGAGAATTCATTAGGATTCATCATCATCAGCATTTCAATCTTGATGGTTGGTGTGTCGTGAGTGTAGGCGTCTTAGGTTCAAAACATTGCAAGCTATAATGACACATACGTAATCGTCGGTTAAGTTCAAACACCACGTAAGTCAAAAATACGCAAACTGCGTAGTTATACCTAAGTGCTTGCTTGCTTTTTGCTGATTGGGTGAAACAACGCGTCTTCCGATTCTTTAGCTGCTAGAGAATCGGAAGACGCGTTGTGTTGATGCCGTTTGCTAGACTCTAGCAAACGGCATCAAAAATATTCTTACGTGGTGTTATAATTATATGAATTTAATGTCCAAGAGTACTCATAACCATTGCAAAAAGGTGATTTGTAATCGGCAATTAGTAGACCCCTATCAAGAGTGATTACTTGGATTACAGCGTTCTATTCCTTTGTGAGAACGGGTCTAGAGAACGCCAGGATTATCATATCAACCAGTATACCTCCACTGCCGAAGAATGTGGCCTTCCAATTTAGACAGTACCTACCACTCGTGGCAGATTTCAGTTTGTTGACATCATACTACAGAGGAAGCTCTCGACGCTCTTGGGGTCGAGGAACTTCTTCTCTAGGGAGTAATTATATTAGGTATACTTAGGCGACTCCAAACGATAGACAAAGCAAAACCAAATCTACAGATTGCACAGAATTTGGAATTCCTTTTGCTTAGAGGCGTTTTGTTTAATCAAATTTTCATGAAGGCTTTCAGAGTTTTTCCGGGGATTCAGTGAGAAATCTATCCATTACCTCGTTTTTACCGAATTTCTTATTGGAATCAATTTGGTGGCTAAACAAAGGGTCAATATGTCAACCAGTCACCGTTCTTAGCAAAAAGTTCTTAATGCTAAACTTTCATAGAGTTATTGAATTTACGATTAAAACCTAAAAATAGATACTTAACTTACTTAACAACCTTGCCCGTTTTTCTGCAGTTTTTACATGGTCGGTTTAATAGCTATGACTGGTAAAATACATTTTTAAACTACATTCTATTTTTGTTCTTAGATGTTGTCACGATTAAACAACTCTAATAATATAGGTATGTCTCCACAAACAAAAAAAAAAACTGGCACGCTCTATGTGTCGGTTAAAAATAAAAACAGGCAAGTGAAAAAAATGAAAAGTTTGAAAATCGATCGGCGTCATTTTATGGCGAATTGTCGCAATAGAGATGCAACAGTTGATTATTTGGAACGATAATCGATTACCAATGTAACTGTACTATCGAGTTCATCGAACTGGCTTCTGATTGGTGCAGCCCTGGTCTCCCAATGTCAAGTCCGTGAACAGGTTCAAACACCTGTCACGGCGAGTGGGAGAAAAAAACATGAAAATCACGAATTATCCAATAAGAAGTGGCGAGTTTTCTGACTGCCTTCGTACGGAATTTGGGTTTTAGTAAACGCATAAGCGGCAGCGGATTAATAATCATGTTTTTTTTTTTCTTTATATCTACAATGCTGCATGAATCTTTTGGCGTTTCAATGACATTGACAGAGGTGCATTGATGGGAAATTTTAATTGTGAAAGTATTTAGTATTATTAAGAAGTTGCTTTGAATTTGGCTTACCAAACGATCGAGGTGCAAAAAGATTATTATGGGAACTGAAAGAAAATCATGTATAATGCCTTATTTTAATGCAATCAGTAATTTGGATTCCAATACTCATCGGGGATGTAACTCAGTGGTAGAGTGTCTGCTTCGCATGCTGAAAGTCCTGGGTTCAAATCCCAGCATCTCCAAATATTACTTTTTGTTTTCGAATTATGCATTTTATTTTACAACTTTCTAAAATATTGGTGTAAATAACACTGATTGAATTCATCGAACAGTTTTTTAAGAGATTGCCATATTTTATTTAAATTTAATTTCGTATGGTTTTAGAAAGCCGGAATCATTCACACAGTTTTCTACCTTCAGCTTTCACTTTGCCTTTTCAGAGTTTGGCTCCTTTTACCAACAACAAGACTTCCCCGCTCCGCTTCCCGCTACCTCCTATCACTATAATCCCACCCTGCGTAACTCCGCGTCCGCGCTTCAGCCCCGTGACCGTGTCAGAACGATCACTTTATTGATTATATCCGAACCCCGGACTCCGGACTCCGGGCAATACCGTAATACTCTCAAACAATCAGACCATCTCCTAATACAAAGTCTAGAATCTTTTAAAAGAGTCGAAAGTCTTTCATGAATGGAATTGAAACTGAAAAGTATACGTGAGTTTTTGAAAGTAGTTTTGTCACGAGGTTTTTCTTTGTAGGGGGGTAAAGTGGAGGTTAAGTTTTGTTAGTGTTTGGAGTTAGCTAGTTTTAGATTTATTGCAAGTAGAAATAAAGTCGATTTTGTTTTGATTAGGACTTATATAACTCAGGACTATGAGGTTGAGGATTTTGAAGATGTACAGAAAAAGAAACACAGAGGTAGCTGTTTAAAGCTTAGTCGTCGCCCTCAACTTGACTTCTAGGGGTAATTAAGTGCAATAAAAATATTATAGTTTGTAATAATGCAACTGATCCTGTTCGCCTGCGTCATCAAACTGCTGCGTAAAAGCCTCTCACCATGCCTTCCATTTCTTACGATCCAGGGCCAATGTAGAACACTGGTCAATGGTCTTGTCCAGCTCGTCCCGCCATCTTCTATGAGGTCTGCCGCTACGCCTTCTGTTGTCAACTACAACTAATTAACAGTAAAAAAAAAAGATTTGGTTTTTCCCTCTTTCTTGCATACTCCTTACGTCCAAGTTCCTACATCTTCAACTATGAAGAGTATTTTGCTTGCCTATATCAAAATTGACAGCACGGTTGGCGCAGTGGCTAAGTGATTGACTTCTGCGCTCCGTGTCGCTGGTTCGATCCCCGCACGGAACAAATATTTGTATGGCCTACAGATAGTTGTTCCGAGTCTGGCTATTTGTGTATGAGTTTAAATGTTTGTAAACGCACCCACGACACAGGAGAAATTCCTAGTGTTGAGCAACGTTTAAAAAAAACTAAATGGCTTAGGTTCAGGGTAAAGTTAATCAAACCGATATGAGCCTAGATACCCTAGCATAGGCAAACAATATATCACCATATCTAAGCCTAAACAATACCAATACAACCTAACACAATAAAGCTTCAATCCGCATATCAAACAGCCAATACGTACCACACAACTGGTATCATGCGACAAATACCATCTAAATCCCATAGACACACCATAGAGGATATTAGCACATAAATAGGCGGCCGGTCACCGGAAGCCGCAACAATCCACCTCCGGTCGTCGGCCATCTAACTGGACACCTACGTATAATTTGAACGTGAATTATCTAAAGGTTTGGCCAGGACCTTCACGGTCACGCGTGTTTGCTAAAGCATCTGCAAATATATTTTAAATAACAACAGCAAGGTTTTATTCTTTTCATATTTTATTATATTTATTTTTGTTTTATTTATTGTATCTAGCCGTGGCCGTGGCATCACTTGGGCGCACAGAACGCCACGTTACTGTCGCGAAGTCACCGTGAAGTCTCTGGCAGCTTCTCTGTTTCCCGATCATTATAATCTAGATCTCTTAAAAGTTTAAGGGAATCAGTTTCTTCTAGGCAAGCGTACGCGTATCGCTTCACATCAGACGAGTGGTGGCCAAAGGCAAGAATAAACCGCGCGTTTCACTTGACGCAGTAGCGTTGGAAGTCACATCTCCCGAGGTTGTGAACGTGGCGTTAACATTTAGTGTTTGAACGTGAATTATCTAAGCTGATCGTTTTGTCTGCTTTGTACGGTTTGGTTAGATAAAGTGGTTTCGTTTGGTTAAGTTACGGTTTGTAATCATTGGAGGTTAAGTTTACAATCAATAATATTATCTGAGGTAGGCACAAAACTGATTTCTATAAGACCTGTTTAAGCAAGAGTGGCTTTTTAGCAGTTACAATTATTCAGACTGAAGTCGTTTTTTACTCAAGATGTTCATTGTTCTGATAGGTGTGTTGTGAACCAATACCGGGAAGTCTCCTTCTCTTTCTGTCGCAGTACCTTCGTCTTGATGTTTCCTCAGGCTTCAGGCGATCAGTAGCAAAATTTGTATGAAAAAGTCCATTGTCCGATCATCTCCGTCTAACCTCAGGTGCCTTGCCTTAGGTGTCGCCTGTCCAGAATTGATTTATTCACTAGATATTAGACCTACACAAACGAGAAATCTCTCAGATGACGGCAGACATTGATGAAGTCATCACCAATTTTGATGGAAGTTTCGAACGACGGACGTATCCAAAATATTAGGAAATTCCCCAAAATTCTTCCAGTCATTCTACGCAGAATCTAACGGTCAATCGGCTACCATGCTTGCCGTAGACAATGGACGATTTATTACTTACTACGTTTTTTACTACGGTGATCTTTTAACCCATCACGATAACCACCGCGGTTGCATCGTGGATGCTTGCGGTCCAGATATGATGGTGGTATCTTCAGCTGTTTGTTTTGTACGGATAACAGGCGAAGATCGAAAATAGAAGACTTGGTGACGAAATTTCGTCCCAAGATGGATTGGTGACCAGAATCCCTATTTCCCTTGGTCACGCCATAACTTGAGAACGACTTAACTGTTTTCATTCATCTTTTTTTAAGTTTTCTAATACTTTGTAGAGGCTTCGTAGGTAGGTAGGTAGGTAAGTAGTGGGTAGGAACAAGTGCATAGCAACGCATGCTGGGATCAGCTAGTGTTTAGATATAACTAACTTATGTCTTTATTCCAATCAGGATCGATGAAATGGCGACAGGTCACTGGAACAACTTGCAACACTCGGATGCTCTTTAAGTTTCATCATCATCATCATTTCAGCCCAAAAGACGTCCGCTGCAGGACATGGGCCTCCCCCAAGTGTCGCCACATTTACATTTTGGGAGGTTTTGCCATAATCGCCACGCTTGGCAGGCGGGTTGGCGATCGCAGTACGGTTGTTACAAAAGCACAGAGGACGCTGCTGGCCATTCTCTGGCAAATTCCTTAGTCGTCTCTTACGACACCCACGGGAAGATATAGTGGTGCTATTCTTTGCGTACGACACCATACAGAACCTCTCCTCTCGTCAAGTTTAAGGGGACAATATAAAAGTCCGTGAATTGACCTGTCCTGCATATATACTGTACTGTACTGTATGGAATGATGCAGAATGCTAGACTGTGAAGAACTTACCCATCTGTGGTCCCTTGTTACTTGTAGTCGGCGTAAAACGTGTATTGTTCCATTATCCTCTGTCAAACATTCCGCTATCATTTACTCCATTTTCTTTTATATAATAATCATCAATCATCTGTCTAGCCTTTTCCCAAACTATCTTGGGGTCGGCTTCCAGTCTAACCACATGCAGCTGAGTACCAGTATTTTACATGAAGCGACTGCCTATCTGACCTGCACAACCCAGTAACTGGGTAATACGAAACCCTTAAGTAAGACTGGATATCAGACTTTTGGCTTCTGACTACTCGTAACGACTGTCAAAGATCTACAAATGACAGCCGGAACCAACGGCTTAACGTGCTTTCCGAGGCAAGAAGGAAACTCGGTATGTAATTATGGTCACCCATCCACGAACCAACCTCGGTAAGCACGGTTTAACTTTAAAGATCGACTCATGCGGCTTTTATTATTTAGCCAAGATCCTCACACGGGTCTTTCTCTCCCTGTCCATCCATAAAAATTTATATTCATCTACCTTTTAGTCATAATTATGCGCTATGTTTTGCCATTACATTGGTTCTGGAAATATTAAACGCTTTAAAGCAATTGATGTTGTTTAAAACCTCTGGATTCCTCTAGAACCTAGGAACACAAAGTGAAGTCTCTGTCAAAAATCGTCAACACCATTATGGTCATCCTGAGAACGTGGTCGAGAACAAAGTCAGCTGTAGAATTCGCGAGCGGCATACAAACTGCGAGCAAACGATCTTGAACCTTAACCGTTAACAGTTATTGATTAATTCTGTACTAGCTCTATTTATAGGTAGCATTCGATTGGAGGCGTTTGGATTAGAAAGCTTTTGTTTTTAGAACAACAGTCGGTTATTGGGCTTTTTGGGTTTATTGGGTTGGGAGGAGCTCGTGGCTAAATAATAACAGCTGCACGGGTCGATCTTTAAGGTTAAGCCGTGCTTGCCGAGGTTGGTCCGTGGATGGGTGACCATAATTACGTACCGAGTTTCCTCTGTGCCTCGGAAAGTCGTTGGTCCCGGCTGTCATTTGTAGATCTTTGACAATCGTTACGAGTAGTCAGATGCCAAAAGTCTGACGTCCAGTCTTACCAAGGGGTATCGTATTACCCAGTTACTGGGTTGTGGACGACAGATAGGCAGTCGTTTCATGTTAAATACTCAGCTGCATCCGGTTAGACTGGAAGCCGACCCCAAGATAGTTTGGGAAAAGGCTATATAGGCAGATGATGAGTCGTTTATTGGGTTTACGCTAGTGAACTCTATTCGGTCTTACTGGAAGAATTTTTCCAAGTAGATTTATTATATGTTCTTTATTAATATAACTGCTTCGTTGGCCCAGTGGTTGCAATCGCGGCTACTGAGCTAGAGGTCCCGGGTTCGATTGCTAGGTAACTTAAACATGGTAACTGGCGAAATGTGGGTGTAGGTACTATTATGTACCTCTGCTTAGCCCTTCGGGGATTACAAGCGTGATGTTATGTTAATATAGGGGTTTAATTTTGAGTGTGAAAGAGAAGAAGTAGATTTTAAAATATTTACGAAAGTAGGTAACTGTTAGTGAGTGGCTAATATGAAGTTAATATTGAAGTGGCGATCTCCGGAGCGAAGACATGAAATGTTATGTTATAGACCTTTGGTATTTTTCTGCTTTCTGATTGGAGTATTTTTGAAATATCTTATAAGGTTTCGCTCATCCCTGAACAGCTGTTAAACCTATAATTTCCAATTACAGTCAACAAGAATTTATAGCTCCAGACTTATCTAATCCGGATTACAACTTGTGATCAGTAGAACTGTGTTTAACGCTAATTGTGGAGCTAATCAATCGCACGCGTAGCCACGCCCACAACATCCAACACATGTCTGATTCTACTACCAAACACGCAATGTTCACCTATTAACGGTCCCAGACGTTATAATTAAAAAGCATTACGCGAATCGGGAACAAAACCGCAACAGGGCCCAACAGCGGCAACTGGCCGACATCCAACCGGCATCACACTTATTATATTCTATGAACACCAGCTATAAACGTATTTCTGAACATATCACGTACACTACTACTAGCAATTCCAACCAATCAGCGCGCGACAATTCAACTTAATAGCTTAGGCCACGCCCAATCACGTAACCGCCTATTACGAGCCGTGTAACGACGCAGGCTTTTAACTCGGCGATGACATCCGATCGATGGTTATGCTGGTCCTCCGTGGCGCGCTGTCTCGCTCTAGATCCCGATCGGCGCCGGCTCGGCTGGTGTCCCGAGTGCGATAGAGTCGCGTTTGCCGCGCGTGTCTCGTCTCAGTTGCACGTCCGAGGTCGTAGGAGGGGGTCGCGTGCAACTGTTTTCGATAATCGGCCGCGCGTTCCGTACGTGAAAATCGGACAGTACTCCGTCAGTCACGTCCACGTAAAAACGGATATATGCCCAGAATATTTATTAAGTGGGTGGCTGTGCGTGACTTTTCCCCTGTGAATAGCTCGCCCCGTAAATGATCGCCCGAAAATAGAGCGTTTGTTTGATAACTGAAACGTCTTCGCTGAAATAACGGGTATAGGACTTGTGAATATTTCAGCTGCTGAGAGTCTGTCAACAATGTGGAGACTTTGAGATGAAAGTTACCAAAAATAAAAGACATTATTAATTTGTAAAGTGGACGCGTGTGTGTGTTACAATGATTGTTATTTGAGAACATAATAGACAGCGACCGAACGATTTTGATAATTTGGTAATTAATTCAAAATGAAGTGTCAGAAAACGCGGGAACTTTCTTGTGGAACTGTATCGGACTTGTTTTAGATTAGTAACAGTGTTAAGTGACAATGTTGCCATATCAAGCGGTAGCTATGGACTACGCGGTGGCTTCAGCTGGTTTCCACCACCAGAGGCCTGGAGGGTTGCCCGGCGTGATGGGCCTGCCCGGGCCAGGGCCTGGCCTCAATCCTGGCCTGAACCCGGCCTTCACCCATTCCTGGTTCGTACAGACAAGCCCGGATATCTGTCGGCAGCAACAAGCATCCAACCAATCGCATCTCGAACCTGGGCACGTTTCTTTTTTCTTTATATTTTTTATTTTTAGTTAGTTGTTACGTACTTTAATATTTAATAACACGCTGATATTCCAATTTCAGTATTAAACACATTCAATTGCTTGTTATTATTACAAAAAAAAAGAAAAACACCTGTAAATGATAAATCAGTGAGTTATTGAATAAATATTTTTTATTGCCTTCATTATTATTTTGCTATTACTTTATTTGATGTGCTTCTTAATTTGTGCTTAAAGATATAATCTGTACCAATATGTTGTATGACTATTTAAATGTACATAAAATAATACTATATTACACGTTTAAATTACTTTAAAATGTGAACAACAGATTTTTGCGTTTTAAAATAATCTCTACGGTTTTATAGCGTGGAATGACTTAAGTAATGAAATAAAACAAGATAATAAAATGTTTTAAATGTCCACGCGACAGCGAAATGTCTGTCGAATATTTCCTGATTACATCTACATGGCATTGTTGTACTGGTTTCTAGCACGATTACATTTTGTGCCCTCTTACGTCATTTTGGGCAGGAAGTAATTTTACCATAGTTTTAACATCTGGTCCTAAAGTACTTTATAGAGAATATCAGGTGTGTTTTTCTTGATGGGTTAAGAAAACCGGATTATTTGATCTTATCAACTGTTTGTTCATAATAATTGACTTCAAGATAATTGTAAGGACCATTTTTTTAACCTTTGGTCCTTAACTAAAAAGAACAAAATTCTCATCCACTGTAAATGTATTTTCTTCATTACTAAGTTACCTTATAGTGTTGACATTTCTGAGATACCTTTACTTGATTTTTCTTTTTAACTTGCTTCGTGATTAGGATAATTCAAGTGGAAAAGCTAATAATTGGGTAAATGGTAACCGAAGCAAATCAGAATTTTCTCTAAATTGAAATTAATGAGCTTTAAAGGAACCAACGAAGCACCCAAGTCCGAAGATATTGCTTATACAACATCATAATTAATTAAGATATTGCAGAAAACGATTTCCAAAATAATGACGCAGAACGAAAGGCGTTAAGAAACCTTATAATAATGTCAATCTGCTAATTATTAACAATTTCATGGTTTGGTTATAGCGTGACAGTTTAGGATGATGTCTCTTGTTAGTTAGCTTTCATTTTTAATAACTTCATCAATAGTTTGTCTAGTTTACCTATTTTTAGTACCGATTTATTGCAAAACAAAGGGGAGGCAGTGAATGGCACTCCTGAGAGTAATTCTGGGTTAAAATGATAATCATTATCATTTTAAGTTTTACTATTGTTTTTACTCTTGAGAGAACCAAAAACACACCTTTCATTCATTTGTCTTGTCTTAACACTAATTCAAATAATTATTTTTATCTGAAGAAAGACGAAAAAGCGGTGGCCCAGTGGTGGTAGCCCCGACTTACGAGCAGTAAGCCATGGGTTCGAACTCAGGCAGGCGCATTACTTTGTGTAATTTTTTTCATCACCACTACCCTCAAAAACGATGAAGGAAAACATCGTGAGGAAACTGTGTCCTAGAACAAAAAAATCGAAGACATGTGACATCTACCAACCTGCACTGGGCCCGCGTGGTGGACTCCAGCCCACTCCCTCTCATAGAGAGGAGGCCTGTGTCCCAACAGTGGGAACATTATAGGCTGATGTAGAAGGAATACGAAAATACGCATTTTCCTAGCATTTGTTTTCCCAAATTCCAATTTTTTGGCTGTCCAATTTGCTGCTGGCATTTTTTTCCAGTTCAATGTATTTTAATCGTGTACAGCCTCCAAAACGTTTTGCCAAGTAAAACAACAGTATATTAACCGGCGCGGGCAGAACAGGCAACACAAATTAAGATGTTATCATATCATGACGTACGCCATACTCGCTTGTGCCTAAGAACATAAAGAATTAGGTAATTTATTTATTGTTGTAGTTTAAAAGTATGAAAAATAATAGATGATGATGTTTATGAATTATAATATGTAAAATCACCACTTTTTTTAAATACAAGCAAATATCCTTAAAAACGATATAATTTTATGAAGACATAAAAAATAATAGCGCGTAGATCATAATACTTAGAAATTATTTTATATGTAAGATTCAAAATCAAATTTAATTAAAATATTCCATTCCAGAAGAGCTAAACTCAATAAAGCAAAGAAAAAACTAAAACTCTCATTTACTGATCACAAGCAAAAAACATCATGAAATCTTAATAATTTTTAAACCTACGACATATCTAGAAATCACTTAACTCTATAATTTGAACAATATTACAGCATCATATCATTATCATAACATCAAGATCACCTTCGTAATTTGTCGTTTTCCCAGAAACAAGAAATATGGTCGTAATGAGGCTGTTGAATAAAACAATAATAATACAAATAAATGCAAAGCTTTGGTCTTTTGAGTCAAAAGCTAATTGGTATTGTTTTGAGGAGCTTAGTTATAATTTACGAGGTTCTCACGGTGAAATGTAGGTAGAATTTTATAAAGATTTGACGTTCTTATTAGAGTTTTTTTTTTGTAATTTTATTAACAAGAAAAGGAAAGATTGAAGTTTTTATATCTATTTGCGGTGAATGTAAATCGATGAAAGCAAGAACACTTTGCAGTGAGAAACAGATACAGATATTTGGTGCCATGTCTTTTTTCAATAAAAGAAAGCAATTTTTATCCATCAGTATAATTTGTTTAAAACTTTAGACCTAAATAAAGTATCAAGACTTCTAATTCTTACTCAGCCGTGAAACTTCAAAGCAATATAATTGAGCACCCGGTCACATTAACCCGCCCCGTGTGGTTGCTCTACATCAACCAAGTAACCATAAACTTGAATACGCAACAACCTGACTTGAACCTTGAACAGTGACTGTCCGAAATAATCACACTTTCGTTTATGTAATTGCAAAAAAAATGAGGTAAACAATGCTATCTTAAATGTTGAGAAATTGTTCTTACTATTATGTAGTATTACAAGCTATTTTAAGGCAATATTAAACAATTGGCCTAGGAAAGACAGAGAGAATTATTAAAATATTGGTAGGTGACTTTTTTTTCCCAAACGTGGCAAGCTCCAGCAGTATTCATCTTACTAAATGATTAGCAAAAAAAATGGATTGGGTGCACAGGTATGTTGGCCAACTAATAATAAAAACCGTGAAAATTAACAGACATAACGGATAAAAGGCTCTTTTATCTTAACATTTTTTTTTATTTTATTTCCCGATACAAAAACGTCTTTGACTCAATCACAAGACCAAAACCCTTTCACACTTCATCAAAATTTCTAAAGAATACCAAAAAAACATTGAAAGGAAAAATGTAAAAAAATCACATCCGTAGACAAAAATATTTTGATTGAAAAATAAAGAGCGTAACTAAATAATGTAACACTCGTTTTTGTTAAATGTAACATGCTGGTGAATGCAACATGTTAAATAGTAAAAAAAAAAAAAAAATGGTCAAGATTAGTTGGGCGCTCTTGTTAATATTATTGTAGTGTTGCTGCAACAAAAATCAATACTTAAATAAAACAAAAACATAAATTGATAAAAAAAAACCATACCTGACCATAACACACTCAATATTTTTCTCTTGCGGTCTTGTTTTATTGTTATTGTGGAAAGCAACTTTCACCAAAATATTGACCTTATCATAATAATTTTAAAAAGCAGTGATCAAAGTGATCCTTTTTAAAGGGTAATGATCATCAACCATTGCGTCAGTATTAAGACGTTTCTCATCTCAAAAAGCACGTCAATCACAAAAATTCATTCAAAATTATGATACGTTGGTACTGGCCAGTTAAAAAAATACCCAATATTTATGGTAAGAGTCAATTTTGAAGCAGCTGAGCTTATAAAACGGTGCTCAGACCGCAGTCAATTCAATTGAAAAGGAAAAAAAAGTCGTTCGTATGATGAGACCACAATTATACTATTCTCGATTATATATTAGTAATCGAAATATATTTTTCTTTTACGTATAAAAAAGCGTTTTGAAGTATTCTGAAATAAAAATGAGTATTCATTCGATTAAAAGTCAAGAAATAATGACATATTGGTAATGTTTTGTAATTAAAGAATACTGCTTACCAGATAATTGGGATTCGACGCATCATCAAAATATTAAGACTTGCCTCACAATATTTTTAATTGTGTAAGTTTTGTTGAAGTTCCACACTGGTTGAATAAAATTAAATCAAATGAAGATGTTTTTGGAAAAAAATATTCAACCAACGTAATTAACACTGAGTGACACTGTTTCTCAAAAGGTAGCAAAATTAATAGATTTTCAAAGTAATTCCCCATCTATTGATTTGGCTATTGATTAAAGAAAGAAATTCATTTGAAAAATTTGCTAGTTATTTGCATAAATACTACAGACTTTTTAAACTTTATTGTTAATATAGGTAAGCAACCTGATGCGGTTAAAAACTACTCAATATCATGCATGGAAAATGCTCACATTTCACCTCGAAATTAACAAAGTCTCTTAAAAAAAATAAAAAACAAAAAGATGGTGAAGAAAAAAGTCAATATCAAATATCCGGGTTAATATTATGAAGTATTATCTCCTACTACCTCATTTTAGATGAGCTACAGCTTCGGTTTTGCGGTTGAAAAACCTTCGGCTGAGCAATTTTGACCTCTAACCGTTTGTAATAAAATGCATTGTTTAATTATTTAATCGCAAATAAGAATGGTGTTTCTGCCGGCCCTTCTGAATGTATGGATCTATCAAAGTTTGTCTCTTTTTTTAATTTTACAAAGGTTGATGTTATATTGGCGCTAAATTTAAAATGTTCGAAAACTTCTAGTAATCTGTTTTCTTTTTCAGAATCTTTCTGATTATTTATGCAGTCATTGAAAAGGGGTTAAGATATAATGGATTATCTCTCCAATTTAAAGCTAAACCTTTAAATAATTAAATTATAAATAAATATTTCTTTAAGTATCAAGTCGTTTTGGGCATAGTTAAAATAAAGCAACTCAAAAATTGCACAGAGGTCAAAATATTTAAAACGGATGCCAAAAATCTCCATGATATTTTATCTTAAATATTTAAATCAAAACAGCCTGTACACCACAATATTCAACCTCAATCGGCTACCAACTGCTGATTCACTACGATTCGTCACGCCCTCTATCCATTCCAGTTTTTACTACCGACAGACAAACTTTTATACAAGATTGTTAAATATATCTAGCAATAGCAACACATTTTATAAGTGTGTCAAACAATACCCAGAGGTTCAATGTGTAGAATAGTTGGACAAAAAATCGGAGAAAAAAGAGTTGCACTGTATGGTAGATTTTAAATAGAACTTCAATTCGGTATTGCTTAAAAAATGTGACCGATATTGCTATTTAGTTATTGGAAGAAATTAGTAGTTTCTTTAGTAAAATATTTTAATTTAGACTATATTGTTATATTTGTATACATGCCGGAAGAAGTCAATTATATGATAACCAAAAAACCACAGTAGTGACATACAATTTGGATTTTTAAACAGGAAATAAAAAGGAGCTCATGTAGAGAAATGATACTTTTACAGCTATTAAGTTGTACTACAATAATCACAATGAGTTCGTCCCCGAAAACGTCCAGTATTGATAAAAAACGGAACTATTATCCGTCATTAGAGAGAATCGAATAAAAGTAAAAAAAAAAACATTCTTCAAAAACAACGATCGTTTTATGTCTGCGGTTTCAAGTAGAATCTTCTCTTGCTGCAGGTGTTTTTGTAATTTTGTAATGTTACGAACAAAAAAGTAAAAAATGGAATAATATTCTACAAAATTGCGATCTTTAATACGTATCGAATGGTGTATTGACACTTTTTTTAATAATTTGTCCGAAGAATGGATCCGTCGATATCAAAGACATTTTTCTCAATATAATATTGAATCAATTTCTATGCTTTTGTAGGCGAATGTAAATATTGTATGAAACTGTAATTATTTGTCACCAAAAGGTTTTTGACAACATTTCTTTACGAACGCCTTTTCGAAAGCAGATTTTTTTCTTTTGCAATATTTAGAACTAAATTCTTAGTCCGGATTATTTACGACCAGCAGCGAAGTCTATTTTGAAAGTAGCCTACAAAATGCCAAGTTTAATGGACATTCCAGCAGTAGGGTGACTACAATCGATCACTAGCCGGACCAGTCCGGATTAACTGTGGGACAAGTGTCCCGAAAATGATCTATTATATCCCCCTTTACCTCATCAACGTACTTTTGTGCTAACCCCTGTTGTTTTAATTCCTTCTTTTAGGGTTGATTTGGTACTAGTTGGGAAGGGTTCCCTGGAAACGGTTTTAAATGACAGATGAATCTATTTTATTTTTCTAGAGAGATTAGCAAATATTATTTTGTCTAGTGCAATAAACACGTAGATGAAAAGTAATTCAAGTAAATATAAGACAAAGAGAATAGTATAAGTTCAGACTAAGTTAGCCGTGCATATTATTCAAGTTTAAACAATCTATATTAAGCTCAATGATTATTCCAAGTAGCAGAAAAAGCGAATAAACTGAAGAATTTATAGTAAGCACTAACGAACACTCGACAGTTAGTTAGCAAACAAAAATACGGGAAAAATTTCTTCGCCGGTGCCCCGGGCGCAATCAGCCGTCCCTTCAGTCGATTATTGCAAATAACTATTATTTCCTTCTCCTTTCAATTGGCTGCGAATGCGGCCCCGACCTCTCTTTGTATTGCTAATTCAGCTAGCTAGTTTTATTTACTCAGAAAACGGTCGATACAATTTTGCTCACTAAACCGAAGAACTTTTTGGTCCTTCCTAACAAAATCCAATCATATAAACGATTATCACAAGCATTTGTCCATCTGACGTTTTCAAACCGCTATCACATGGGGCTGCGTAATCCTCACTATTTTATTCATCAGAAAGCTATCCAAGCAAATCCCAACTATTGCATTTATGAATGAAACAATTTTCCAGTTTCGTTACGATTTTGGCAGGCAATTTGCTAAGCAAGCGACCACCATTAGTCATACCCGTATCGACGCGTCTAGCAGATTGGTCATTTTTTGTCCGTAAAAGGCGGGATAGCGCCCACTGGGGTGTGTGGGTATGCGATATCATCTATTGTACGATTATTTTCACTGCGTCGACATTGCGTTGTTATAGTGGGATTTTATCTAAAACTTATCAAAATTTTTCATTTTTATGCTGAGAATTTTTTGAGATTTGTCATTGTGATAATATGCTTTGATCTTTCTATTTACATTCATGTTTAAAAATGTCGTCGTTCAAAGAATATTGCGAAGTGTATACTATGGATGTGTTTACTATGGATTTATACCAAGACATTGTATTTCAATACAACGCATTTTAATTTAATTTTATTTTAATAATTCTTTAAAATACGTCATCTGAACATTGAAAGCATTTTTGCGCTTCTTGTATTACGCCTCTTTCACGTTAATCTTTAATCGATAATAAAATAACAAGATAATAAGTTCGTAACCACTACTTATATCAGACAAAACAGCTCGCAATTAGAAGCCTAGTCATAGTAATTATTATTAAGTTTCTCGTTTTTTATTTTGGTATTTGTTAAAATAGGTATAAGTCTATTTTATGTGTATCTATGTAAGTTTATGAAATTTCGAAATTAATTAGATATTTTTAGTTAGATATTATTTTGTACCCTACCACGCTAGGCTAACCTATTTAACTCAATGGTTGACTGGTAGGCACTGGTCCGTCTATGTACCACTATTGTACATGAAGTTTAAATAAATAAATAAAAATCCTTTGCATTTTTTCTACATAATTACAAAATCCATAAACAGCCAATAATAACGCAATCATTAATTACAAGTGTCAAATGACTAATAAACAAGTGACATATTCAATCAACGCGTTGCAAAATTTGTATTCGCACAGCGTGTCAAACGAAAATTGGATATGACGTGATTATTAAAGTCTGCCAAAAGAGCGGCAATTTGGCCGGCGAACAAATCGCCCGTCCCAATGGGCCCGGCTGGAACGGGACGATTGCCTTTATTTATTTTCGTCCGAAAATTGTTGGGCAATGCACCACTGTGCAGTAGATTTTTGTGAAGGGATGGTTTTGACGATTTTTGTTAATTAAAAGAAACAAATAGATGTGATTTTTTTAGTTTCAAAAGTAATGTCATTGCTATTACAGGTCATGGCAACAAAGTCGAGGATGAATTAATATTTAATTAAATACGTAAATAAATTACTTAGCTATGCACTGATTAGATCTCGTAAACAATAATTACGTCAGACAATCTAATTAAATACCTACATAGAAGAATCTTCATTCTCGTCTCAGTGGCGATTTTGTATTCACAACCAATAACCTCTTAAGTTGGTTTCTCCATTTTAAACCAAAGGACATTGCTCAAATCGAAATAACCTTTACCCGCCTTCCTGATCTATCGGGCGTAGTGTCAGATTGTCGGACACAGTCGGGCATCTTCGGAAATTCGCCGAGTCATATTAACCTCATCACCGGGGGTGCTATAGTAAACGTTCCCGGGACGTTTGACTGCCTCCTGTCATTATTCCCGAATGGTAGCGTGAGCGGTTTTGATACTTTGGTTTTTTTTTAAAATAGGTAATGGATTTTAAGAAAGCTGTCTTTTCAGTCTATAAATACAATTTCAATAAGATACAACTTGGAAATGTATATCTCTCGATTAGCTTTGTTCTGAGCACAGTGAATGAAGTTTTAGTAGAAAATTGCTGTCTATTGTCATGATTATTGATCGTTCCTGTCTAGTCTTTAAAATCATTATAAGTTTAGCTTAGCCTACCCAACAACGCTGCTCTTTAAATGAATCTAGGTAGGTACCGTAAGCCTAACGAGGCTCCCGAAACTTTTGCATATTTAAGCACGAAGCAAGAAAGAGTACACCACATGAGCGTTGACACTTAAACGAATGCCAAAATATTATTGCACAGTTAGAATGTCAACTTTTGGCTCTGACCCGAGCTTTAAAGTACATACCTACCAATAAAGTCAACTACCACCCTAGAAAACCATCGAATGCAATCGTTCTGGCCGAAATCGGCTTGACGGGATCATCACCTTCAGTTGTAGTGAAGTATAGTGAAAAACGGCCATCATTTTTTTCAACGATCAAATCGTATTACTCTCAACACTCATCTACTATACTGCCAGTCACCTTTTACCGGTATGCGTTAACGGGCCTCGTGATCTTACCTTTGACACGCTTGTCCCAACATCGTGGACCACGACTTCTTGACATTGGACACTTTTTGCGAAAAAAAAAATTGTGGATCAAGAAAAAAATTGTTCGCCATATGGGATTAATGATACTTGCGAATTTTAGTCACAGGATACAATCAGTAATATAGATTGCGTCGAAGAAAAAAAACTTGGTTGAGAATCATTTGCGAATAGACAGGAGTCTTGAGTAGTGAGAACTTCCACCTAGCAAAAGACGTGGTGGAACAGCTCAGTAAGATAAGATAAATATTGGAAGTTGATAATCAACAATCAGTGACTGGAGAACACTAAAAGTAGAAAAAGAAGCAATAGCGGATCCACCCCACGAAAGCATATAGAATGAATACAAAGAATAATAAAGATTAAAAAATTCTAAGGTAGTGGAAGAGGGAGAACGAGAGGTTTCAAGTGACTTTTCTTTAATTAAAATTTACGTTATAACCACTGTTCTACGAAACATTGCTAAACAAGAGGAAAACTCACTTTTTAATCTAACTGGATACTAAGAATAAAACTCTGACACAACTAAACAGTTTATTTAGTAATCTTTGGCGGTATGCATTGTACAGTAGTGAATCTTGAGGGTTTAAAATGTTAGCCAAACATCACAATAAATTAACAATTAAAAGCTAAGCCGCCACGCAATAGTTAATTGCTCAACGAGTGAGCAATCGTGTGTACAGTATCTTATAAATTAACGATCACCTCAACGCTTGTTTAGTCGTCAAAAGATTTGTCTATCTTTCTTGAAGCTATATCATCATGTACCTAGCATTTGCCAACTGTGTTGGGGTCGGCATGCAGCAGATAAGTGGAGCGTCTACTTATTTAACCTCCACAACCCAGTTAGTACCAGCACATACGATATCCCTTGGCAACACAGATTTAAGAAGACACACAATTTTTTGAATGACAGGCTTTTGGCTGACTACCCGTAACGACAGTCAAAGAACTACAAATGACAGCCGGACCAACGGCTTAACGTGTGTTTGAGGCACAGCACTTAACCATATTTTCTTTTAAAATCATATTGTAATCTTTATTAATATCAGTTATCGTAAATCGTGCAATATCAATAATCCTTCGCGTACGTATTAAGCCGCTGACATTTTCATTTCCTATATCAAATATGGTGTCAACTGTCCCCTCCTCTTATTTGCTCGTATAAATAAGATGTATCATTACGGGTGGACTTCTATTAATTCCGACTGTATTGTCTGATTACCCTGCTAGGGTTCGGTTTGAATATGTATGGAAGTGTGACTTTTAGTGTAATAATGGGTATTTGTTTTTTCTTTGGGACTAGCTTTAGGGACACATTTTGAAATTGTTCTTGTTAATAGGTGCCGCAAGTGGTTTTTGGATTGTGAGTTTTTGAGGATAGATTAGGATTAGATCAAGCAATTTTTGTTTATTATGAAAAAAATAAAATATGAGAATGATATGACAATACAGGCAATTTTCCTCTCGCTGTTCTTCATAAAATCGTATCCAGCCAATGCTGAATATAGGATTCCTCCATAGCACGCCATTTTTCCCGGTCTTAGACTTCCCGTATCCATCACTGCTACTCTGTCGTTAGTCCTGGCTTGTGGTCTACCATCGTTTTTATAACCAGTTCTAGGAAATTTTAGACATTTTGTATAAGCCCTAATTGATTTTCGTAAATAATATAATATCTGAATCTGAGAAGTAACCTAAAGTAAGAAAATAACCGTTAACGTCTTTGTCAATGGCAAAGACTGAAGCACAACGACTAGAAACCATAAATCCTCAATCGTTAGAGTGAGAAGACAAGACACAACGGATGATGTCGATCCTTTCACGAAAGCCAGTTACGGTGAAGTCTCGCATTAGCATCGTTTTAAACCACGATTACTACAAACTAATTAGAATATTAATGGAGTAGAAAACAACAGAGCTGAATGCTTGGAATGCCAGGAATAACCTCGGTGACTAACACCCACGTCTGATTAGTGTCTGTCTTTTTATGCACTACGGTTTTTCTTTTTATTCAGTTCGCGTGCTCCCTAGTCTTTGCTAAGTATGGGTGATCCTGCCTTGCGCTATCATCTTTGACAGTCTTGATTTGCGATGTCTTTTCTCTCACGATCTTCATTGGCAGAAACTTTTTGCATTTCATCAAATCTTTCAGTTGTACTTCATTAAAAATAATTGAAGTTGGAGAAATTACCTTACTAAAAGATAGCCTATCGCTAAAACATACTATAATGGAAACATCAGTTAGTTAATTTATCCTGAATTCAATTAGTAGATGGAGCTGGCAACGTGTCGATACTTACTGTGATTGTATTACTTTGAAACGTACCGTCATTATGCCAAACGTGATTTCCATTAGCTTTAATTGACACTTATTTTAACTCTGTACATTTTGTACACCCAACATAGATTCTTTAACTGAAGAATCATGTGATCTTTAAAAGCAACCATGGAATCTTGAACAGTTTTTGCTGTCTCGGTTTCTTTATACCTAGCCACGGAAACACTAGCAACTCATCATCGTCTGCCTAGCCTTTTCCCAAACTATCTTGGGGTCGGCTTCCAGTGTAACCGGATGCAGCTGAGTACCAGTATTTTACATGAAGCGACTGCCTATCTGACCTCCACAACCCAGTAACTGAGTAATACGATACCCCTTAGGAAGACTGGACGTCAGGCTTTTGGCTTCTGACTACTGGTAACGTCTGTCTACAAATGACAGCCGGGATCAACGGCTTTAACACTAGCAAGTATTGAACCATATTTTATCGCGTAGGATTCCTTCATCTTTTACTTCAGGAAGTTTGAACATCAAAAGTTCTCAACCACAAACTTAAAATGCAGCAACCAGGTGTAAGAAACTCTTCAAGTTTAGTCATCATCATCATCATCATTTCAGCCCAAAATACGTGCACTGCTGGACATAGGCCTCCCCCAAGTCATATTGACATTTTGGGGGGTTTTACCATAATCGCCACGCTTGGCAGGCGGGTTGGCGAACAAGTTTAGTCTCAGTAGTGAATTCGGACGAAACTACAAAACGTTGTCATATTAGTCATTCATCCATAAGTATGTGACTACAGTCAATTTATTTGAATTTCTTCCGACTGACCGTGGGGTTACCAAGGCTCTAGGGACGAAACGCTTGACTAAATTCCAAGGGTTGAAATGTCCATGCTTTTAAAGAAAACTAGGCGA
This sequence comes from Cerastis rubricosa, assembly GCA_949152445.1. NCBI lineage: Eukaryota > Metazoa > Arthropoda > Insecta > Lepidoptera > Noctuidae > Cerastis > Cerastis rubricosa. Next base: position 13,816,543 of record OX424547.1, read on the forward strand.
CCCAAAGCGGAGGGTGTGAATATCTCTTTGAAAAGTTTCCTAAAGAAAGTCCGGAGGTATTCAGCTGATTCTGGGAGATTAGATGCTTATGGACTCAAGTGACTTGCGCTTTCACAATTGAAATTTTATCACAAAACTGTTTGAAATGCATTTTTAATTTTGTGAAACGAACAGCCGACGGATTGTAGGAAAATCCTGGAGTTAAGTTTTTGAACTTAAATGGTCACTGACACTATCAAAAGCACTGGAAACGGAATATTTAACATGTTTAGTATTTGTTTTGAGTTCTTGATATTTCGGCGCTGTTGCAAGCACTATGGTTACGGATAAACTGAAGTTTACAGAACTCAAAACAAACAGTAAACATGGGAAATAGGGGTTTGCAGTGTTATTGAAAGAATCCAGGAGCATGGCAAAAAAAAAAAACAAAATTGTTAAACTTGGCACTAATCGAGATCGATTGAATATTTTGTGCAACAGCTGACAATTTCAACGTACTTATAGTATGACCATAAAAGCTTTTAAAAAGGTGTCGCAATTGAATAACCCTATATATTGACATCTTTGCCACCTTAAACGGTTGCACTACAAAGCCAATCTTTTATCTACCAAAAGAAAAAGATTAAGCTTGTAAAATTGAGGGTTGATTCCAACCCTGCACCTATCTTCCCAAGCTAGCAAGAATATTATCGTTCAATATTTCAATACCCACTTATAACCCTAAAATGTACAATGTAAAATTAAAAATCATACGGTATATTGTCGGGTATAGAAATATGAAGTGTTCATAAGGTGGCAAAACCACTTGATATTGAATATAATGTGACATATTTGGTATAAGAGAAGTCTATTGTGTACTGTATACAGGCTGTAACATAATTAACGCGAGAGCTCTCGTGTGGTATCTCAGAATTCTCAGATCATGAAACTGAACAACTTTTATTTTATGGATTTTGGAAATTCATATATGTATTTTTATTAGTTTTACCATACATGTTGATTCAGTGGACCGCGTCTGCAATCATTATTATACAAAGTCATTTTTTTTTGAGGATTTCTATAACTTGTAGTCACGACTATATGCTAGTATAAAATTAAGATGCTATTTCCTAATTAAATTATGTATTGAAGCTAAGATACATAATGTAGAAATTATACAAGATTTATCTTCAAATTACATCTTAATTTAATAAAACAGATATAAACAGCATTAGTACAGATGCATCTTCATCCAGTTATGTCATATTCCGTCATATAAACAGCAAATTAAATCTATGACAACTGAATGCAGCTCATAATAAACGGAAAACATCATTACAACCTTATTTTATTCATCTAAATAATAAAACTACCCGCCATTATCTGTTTATGAACCGTTAACCTTATCTTCAATAAACTTCTTTAAAACCGCAACAAAGAAACAATGTTTAGACTCGGAACCATTCAAGGGGAAAATGCACAGAAATTCCCATGGTCTTCACAAAAGCGGGGTATTAAATACCCCGTTTTAGGGTTAATCGGGAAGTGTTAACCTTTCAACGATAACCCTAAAGAGGTGACGGGTGACAATTTAACAAGCACGGATCTATTGACATGTTAGTACATTTCGGATAATCTTTTTGTCAAAGATTTCGGGAGCGGCATTGTAGGGTTGGTCGTATTCGATGTCTCTGATTTGGGCCCAATTAAGTGATGAATAATGCCTTTTGTAAGTGATTTTTAATGGTGAGATGGGAAAAACATGTGATAACTGTCATTTATTAATTGAGGTAGGTATATATATTTCTTCATTAGTTTCAAAGGTTTTACCAACAGTTTTCGAAGATCCGTTTTGTCATCATATTTTAATATCGATTGAAATATTACTACTGCCACGTTAGTCTAGTGGCTGCGCCACTGTTGAGCATGAAGTTCTTGGATCGATTCTCGGGTCGGGCGAAGTGTTTTTGGGTTTTTCCATCTGGAATTTCTCAGTAGTACCCACGACGTCTCGATTTATTTATTTAACACTTCAAGCACATAGTGCAGAGGCGGACTTAATGCCATAGGCATTTTCTACCAGTCAACCTTTGGGTAATGCAGATATAAACGTGGCAAGTAGGTGTATATCTAAAAAATATTCGGCTCTCACCCTATTATGTACATGGGGCTTAATAGGTTATGTTATCTAAAATATTAAGTAATTAAAGATGACGCCAATGACGCCAATATGCAGTGTGTTTTGGTAAGGTGTCATATTTTAAGATTTTGACCTTTTTCCATTATGACATCATAATCGCGATTAAATTAAAAACAGCTGTTTATTACATTTAGGACGAGGAAGTGTTTTTGTCCCTTTAGTGGAGCTGCGCCTTGCATCCTTTTTGTGACATATCTGCTTACCAAACAAAATAAACAGCAAGGTGATACCCCCAATCGATGACAATAAAATGCAACTCATAAATAGTCATGTCATATCCGTCACTTATCCCGGAGTCCGGGAAATATCCCCGATTCCCGGGAGACAGCTAATTTTCCTACTCGGGCACAACTCAATTTGTCCCGGACACATTAACCGTAACTACTGCGACACGGTTGCGTACTAGGCTTTTTACGACCTTTCCCGGCTTCGAACTCCGGACTTTTTTTCTTCGAGTTTCTCCTATTTCAATTTGCAGGAAGATTCCTTTTTGTTTCATTCTGACTTATGATTTTAGTATTTATTTCCCTGTGATAGAGCTTAGATTCGTCTGAGGAATTTCGGAGATAAGTCCTTTTCAGAATATCGCACTAATCATCACTGACCAATGGAACGATTCAAATGCGTTTCAGAATTTGAGCTCTATCTTTGTAAGTCCACGGTTGATTTTCAGTTGTGGCTTTCAAGGGTGTATTTGTAGGGGGTCAAGGCGTTAGCTGCGTATTGTGGGTTCGATTCCCAGGTGTGCAGGGTGTTGAGGCACGTACACGGACACTTAAAGACGGCCACTTCTAAGATGAAGGGAGCTTCGTCATAAAAATTGGACAGAACAAAAAGCATTGGAGTGTCTTTGCTTTTATATTTATTTTGATTTTACTTTTGTGTGGTATATTTTCTTTTTACGATTTGGGATAGTAAGTAAATGTAGGTATTTCAATCAGAGGATCGCCTAAATATTACAGAAGTTGCTAGTATTAAAATCAAGGACCTTGTGGCTAAAGAGTAACAGCCGCACGGGTCGATGTTTAAGGTTAAGCCGTGCTTGCCGAGGTTGGTCCGTGGATGGGTGACCATAATTACATATCGAGTTTCCTCCGTGCCTCGAAAAGCAAGTTAAGCCGTTGGTCCCGGCTATCATTTGTAGATCTTTGACAGTCGTTACGAGTAGTCAGAAACCAAAAGTCTGACATCCAGTCTTACCAAGGGGTATCGTGTTACCCATTTACTGGGTGGAGGTCAGATAGGCAGTCGCTTCATGTAAAATACTGGTACTCAGCTGCATCCGGTTAGACTGGAAGCCAACCCCAAGATAGTTTGAGAAAAGGCGATACCAATTTTAAAATCGCATACCAGAACTAAAGTTTTGGAAAAGAAAAGTTTAATTCTGCTCTTCTTCTTTATGGGCTTTCCTAATGGTTTTAATGACACATTCGTGTATTTAATAGCTAAATGGATAAGGAGACCTCTCAGCTGTCTAACTGACCATACATAAACCTGCGTAGGAAAATTTTGAATAGACTTAGCATTTCGGAACAAACCAAGGTTATTTTTCGGTTTTTATTGCACGATATACGTGCAAACTTAATTGTACTATTGATTCGGGACGAGAATCATTAGCATAGTAACCTCCTTGAATTTGACGAGGATGCAAAACAACACCTTGTATAATATAACATTATTTATTTCAGGCAACTAAGGCCCATAAATCACAATACATAGATAAGTCTACAAACAATAACTATAAACGAATAAATACTTTATTCAAAAATAACTTAATAACTACTGCACACGAAGTGACGGCGTCGTATATGCGTACATGCATGCATGTTGGGCATGCATGCTCCATGTAAAATACTGGTATTCAGCTGCATCTGGACCTGGTAATACTAGAAGCTGACCCCAACGTAGTATGGTGTCGGACGTAAAGAACAGCACCATCCCATATCTTCCCGTGGGTGTCGTAAGAGGCGACTAAGGGACTTGCCAGAGAATGGGCAGCAGCGTTCTCTGTGCTTTTGCAACAACCGTACTGCGATCGCCAATCCGCCTGCCAAGCGTGGCGATTATGGCAAAACCCCCCTTATGTCAATGTGGCGTTGGGGGAGGCCTATGTCCAGCAATGGACGTCTTTCGGCTGAAATGATGACCCCAACGTAGTTGGGAAAAGGCTAAAAGCAGCTAAGCAGATGAGGATAATGATGATTCGTTGCCAACATAACACTGTTTTTAATGCAAGTAGTACCTTCCAACATTTTTGAGTTTTGTTTTACATTAAGCACTGTTATTATCATGATAAGAGCCGCCTCATTTCTTAATATGGTTGCAGAACCATTTTGAATATGGTAAGTCAAAATGTACCGTTTTATTTAAGACCTAACTGTTTTTAAAACGTTGTGAAGTATGTAGAACAACACAATGAATTTTGATTTTTTATAAAAACATGCTGAAAAAATAAAGCTTTTAAGAATTCCAAAAAATCTTCCAAGATTTTTTGAAAATGAGCCGCGTTCTTTGACAATATTTTATAGCTATCGTCCGCGTGAAATTATTTTAAAAATTTTTTTTCTTCCCTATTTAAATCGTATTTTATAACAAATTTATGTTTTTTTTTTAATAAAATTATCCTAAATTACTTCATATCAGCTATCTGCCAGTAAAAGTCCCGTCGGAATCGTTCAAGCCGTTTCAGAGATTATCAAACATACAGAAGGACATTTAAACAAATATAAAAATAGAGTGTTTTGTTTTTGTTATAAGTACCGTAATTTACATTATAATAAAAAAAAAACAGTATACAGTCAGTAAAAAGCTGTTATTTTAAAATTTTAATCATTTCTATATATTTTTGAGTTTTTATTTATTTTTGTTTAACGACGTGAAGGGTCCATGACCTGAAATAAATGATGATTATTATTATATAACGTTGACAGCTCATGAACGTGATTGAAAAGCACTGATCGCATTCATTATATTTGGTACAATTCGCCCTAAACCATTTAGCATAAAATTATCCAATCAATTATATAAAAAAGGAAATTCTATCAAATCCATAATTCACCCTAATCTTGGGGCGGTCAAGATAGGGGGGCGTTTAACCCTCACTGAAAAGTTATTTTAAACAATGTTATACCCCTAACTGACCATTGTAACCCTTGGTTTAAATCGGACGTTAGTTAAGATTGGTTTACATGGCGGCAGTTACAATAAATTTTAGTTAATAACTGACGGGAATTATTAGAAAAATTATGTTACTTCAAAGAATTTAAAGGATATATTAAAAAGAAAAAAGATTATTTACGAAATAGTGCAAGATAGTAAAAAAAATAGAAATAGAAAGAAATTCTTCTTCCAAATATGATTTAAGCTGAACTAACTTTTCCGGTGCGAAAAAACCTTGTGAAGGTTTTATGCTTGGTAGATACTGGCCTGGATAAGTATTTAGGCAATGTAACTTTTTTAAATCATGAGCAAACCCAATATTAGGTCTCTGTTTAGAATTAGGAAGTTCGTTAAAAGGAACTTTTTACGCGTCATGGGCATCGCTGCTAAATAAATTAAAAAAAATAAGTCAAAAACTATCAGAGTTATAGAAACAGTAGCAAGATTGAGATCATTGAGGCATTATGTAATTACCCACACAATCTCTTGCTTAGAAACTTTTGAGTAGGTATGAATGTGGATGGTTATAAGAGTAGAGGAAGACCAAAGAAACGATGGATGGACTGTGTGAAGGATGATATGGCTAAAAAAGGGGTGACTGCTGAGAAGACGAGTGATAGAGAAGTATGGAATTAGAAGACATGCTGTGGCCGACCCCAAATCAATTGGGATAAGGTCAGGAGAATGATGATGAATCACTCACTAAGATCATTAGTTACACCAAAACCACCACACCTACTGACCTTATAATGACTCAAAGGCTAATAATACTACTTCTATAATCCTCCTTGCTATGTGTCAATTCTTTGAATCAATTGTACTACAGTGGCGAATTGTCTAGACAAACTTTTTGAACGTAAATTGTTGTAATTGTTATTTACAATAATATTGGCATGCAATCCTAAGTGAATGCGTTAGGAATTATTTTTCCATTACAATAAATGGTACGCATGGTGGCCAATCAAGCTATACAAAACCGGTTTATATGAATATCTGATTGTACGGGAAAACTGTACAAAGCGAGGCCATGTTATACTGGAAATGCATACCTTGATGTGTCGCCATGTGTACACAATTTAGGACAGTCCACTTTCTCTAGATGTTTTTTAAATAAAAATAATTCATAGCTTCCAAATGAAAGGAACTGGCGTTGAAGCTTTTTAAAGAATAAATAAGTGCTCAAATTAAGTACATATTAAAAAAAAACACACACAATGCAATGCGATGCAGGTATGAAGAAAATATGAAAAAAGTTTTGGGGATGAATGTGGATGGGTTTATGAGTAGAGGAAGGAAGACAAAGAAACGAAGGACTGTATGAAGGATAATATAGCAAGAAATGAAGTGTCTGATGAGATGACGACTAATAGAGAAGAAAAAGACATGCTGCGTTGACCCCAAATAAATTGTGATAAAGGCAGAAGAATGATGATTAAAAAAACACACAAAATATTATACTTATTTACATTGTTAGGAAAATATATTTTTTTTGCTATGCGTTTGCTCTACAACTGACCAGTCCCATGTAACCCCACTCTTAACCCTAACTGTTTACTAGCGTTTATCGGAAAATCAGATTTACGAAGGGGTTGTTTCACATTTCTTTATATTTTTAAATGCTATTAGTCCCTTAGGCGCAGTTATTTAAGATAAGGGTTAAGAGTTACGTTTTAAAATAACTATAGTTATTGTAATCATGATTAGATAAAGTTTCTTTTGAATCGGCAAAAGTAATACCTTTAAGTATTTACGTTTTTGTTTGCTTGGCTTTTCTGACCATTTTAAGTTACTTTTTATGTGCAAGCGTTAATAAACGGAGACATAGTGGTTGGTTATTTTTTATTAACTAATAACGAGGATATTATTTTTCTTAAATGATGGGACACAAACAATCCCATTATATAGTATCTACCATATTTTTTTTATATTTTTTACTTTAGGCAAAAGTAATAACATCATCACTGTCACCTTCCTGCCTTTGGCTCATGTTATTTGATCATGGATCAGGTGGCCTACATTATTGTTTTACTCCTTTTCCAGTGTGGGCAAGAGATGGCGCTAGACATCCTGTATAGCTCCGTCTCTTTGCCACACTGGAATAGGAGTAAAACAATACTGCTTTAAAACGTCATGGTAGGCCAGCAGGACATGACAAAAAACAAATGAATTCAAAAATTCAGTTGCATTCTAGAATAAAAACATTTCAAACCCTATTCCTTTTTTAAAAGCGGGTGATGAACCTCGTTAAGGACACAATTTATTCTAGACCGTCTCAGATGCAGACTATCTTTAACCAAACAAAGAATGGGAAACCTTTAAAAAAATCGTAAAAAGAACACCAATTTTCAAATGGCCTTACTCAGGTGACGATAAAGCTGGGGTCTCACGGGATGACCGGTAATCGGACCGGGTCGTAAAACGGACACTTCGCTTAGTTCGCACCTTCGGTTTAGACCCGGTTGTAAAGTTTCCGCTGATGTAGACTGAGCTTAATGTTTCATTATGGGTCGGGTTTTTAGGAAAATGTTGAAATGTATCTAACTTTTATGCGTTAGGTTCGTTTACTAAAAAAAACATCTAAATTCAAATCTTCTAATGATCCAAGTGAATTCAAAACTTTTCTGCACTTTTACAACTTTGTCATGCTTTGTGCAAAAAAAGTACGTACCACCTTTAATTTTATTTCGGTAGCTAGAAAGTTTTTGTTTTTCTGGTAATTACATTTACTACATTTTTAATTGCAAGATGATCTAGGTTACTTTTGACTTTGCAGATATTTTACCACATTGATTTGTAAAAGTTCCTACTGAATTTAATATTTTTTCGATCGTCCTTTTAAGAAAAATTAGCAAAATTCAGCTAATTAACCATTCTAGCAAATACTATTTAATTTTAGATGCTCCTCAGATCTTAAATTAGCACAACTTCATTACCATACCTTTTAACAAAAAACCCAACTTTATATGGCCCGACTTTTATATTAAAATTTTATACAGAAACATGTAAATTAAAATTTAATTATACAAAAACATCTTTCAGTTGTAACTTAAATGCAAATGTCAGAGTTTTAAATGTATAAGTATAAAGTATAAAGCGTTCATTAGTAACCCCGCCTTTGGGCGGGCTGTGGGAGTATACGGGACCACACCCATTGCGGGGCTGGAGATTTGGGCGGATTTTTCTTTATCAAATGTTTAAGGATATATCTTGAAGGATCTAACGTAGTTTTATCGAGGAAAATGTTTGGGTTTGGTGCGGAAAATCTTGTCAAAAACATGGCGTTTAAGGAACGGTATACACAGATCTGTTAAATAATAGATACATTGCGTTCTATTACCTCGAAAATAGCAATTCGTGAATCTGTACCCACAGAGCTGATGCATAAATTATTATAAACAATGTCGTGTGAAAATGCAATCATCATCGTCATCCCCAGCCCGTATTCATCCACTGCTGGGTATAAGCTTCTCTTTGCTTGTGCCAAGCTCCACGTTCTTGTGCCCCCTCATCCAGGAAATTCCCGCGATGACAACAATTTCAATATGCAATACATTCCTTATTTGAATCTTTGACCCAGATTATTTTTTTCGTGTTCAAGTCGTTATATAGAAGCAGTACTAAATCGGGCGAATACAATACAGTTAATTAAGTATGCCTAGTTACAGACGCCCCAAAAAGTCTACAATCCAACATAATCTTCAAGAATATAGAAAAATAGGCTTTTACCAAACCAAAGCTGAACAGAAACTAGACCCAATACACATTTATTAAAAACTTAATAGCTGACCCGCGCAACTTTGCCTGCATCATATTTTCTCCGTTTTTGCAACATTGCTGCTCCGCTACTATTGGTCGTAGCGAGATGTTATATAGCCTATAGCCTTCCTCAATAAATGAACTATCCAACACTAAAATATTTTTTCAATTTGAACCAGTAGTTCCTGAAATTAGCGCGTTCAACCAAACAAACAAACTCTTCAGCTTTATAATATTAGTATAGATAAGTACGGTGAACGGTGAAGGAAAAAATCGTGAGGAAACCGGCATGTCCTAGAACTAAAAATTCGAAGACATGTGACATCTACCAAACCACACTGGGCGCGCGTGGTGGAATATACCTAACCCACTCCCTCTAGAGAGGAGGCCTGTTCCCCAGCTGTGAGAACATTATAGGCTGATGATGATGATGATAGATAGATAAGTACCACCAATCTAACACCCCCCTTTCTTTACAGCATCCTCGAGCTTCGAAAAGAGAAGAGCAGAGACGCAGCTCGTTCTAGAAGAGGCAAAGAGAACTACGAGTTCTATGAGCTGGCGAAGATGCTGCCCCTACCAGCTGCCATCACCAGCCAGCTGGACAAGGCTTCCATTATAAGGCTGACTATAAGCTACCTCAAGTTAAGAGACTTCTCCGGTCATGGAGATCCGCCGTGGAGTCGGGATCTGCCGCCTTCGAGTAAGGCGCTTAAAGGTAAGAATGTATGCTGCTTTTGTAGAAAACCCGAAAGCTAGCAAGCTTTACTTAAGCTGGAAAAGAAAGAAATCTCTGAACCAAACCTCAATTATTAAATTAAAACGGTTTAAACGCCTGTACCGATTTTAATGAAACTTCATACTTTCACAAGTTATTATGCCTTGTGTTTGGGACTGTAGTTTTGCGTTTTGTTCTGGTTTTTGACATTCAAAAGTGCCTGCAATAGCCTAATTGAAATAAATGCTTTGAGAACTCATTTAAATTAATTTATATCGGTTTTCAATTTAATTCATGCTGCTAACATATTCGCGACTTCGCTCCCGGATCTCCTATCGTCTATCGTTGCTATTTATAGTCAAAACTTTCTTCTCTTAAGTATTATGTATTGAATCAATATGTATGAGAGGTCTTACTTAATTTTTGAAACTTTAGTCAGAGTAATTTGTATGCATGTATTTTTTTTAGGCCCCATTTTTTGCGATATTTTTCTACTTATTTGTCATAAGAGATAGATGATTCCATTTTTGAGAGCAGCGGTGGCCCAGTGGTGGCAGCCCCGAATTACGAGCAGTAAGCCGTGGGTTCGCAGGCAGGCGCATTCTGTAATTTATTTCACCAGCGCTGCCCTTAAAAACGGTGAAGGAAAACATCGTGAGGAAACCGTCATGTCCTAGAACTAAAAATTCGAAGACACGTGACATCTACCAACCTGCACTGGGCCTGCGTGGTGGATAATAGCCCGCTCCCTCTCATAGAGAGGAGACCTGTGTCCCAGCAGTGAGAACATTATAGGCTGATGATAGTGATGATTCCATTTTATGTTTTGACAATGATTAACATTTTTGTCTTGTTGCTCTTTTGGTTGTAAGTGCGACTGCTGAACATGAGGCCCTGTGTTTGATTACCGGGTCGGGCAAAGTGTTACTGAATATTCCATCAATAATTTCTCAGTAGCACGGAGTCTGGATTTGTGCCCGATGGTGACGATTGATGGTAAGAGACTCGCCCCTTATTTCATGGGATTTAAACATAACTGGCGAAATGTGTGTGTACTATTAAGGTACATCGCTGCCTAACCCTTCCGGGATTTCAGGTGTGATTTTATTTTATGTTAAGTTTAAAAAAAAAAAAACATTTTCCCTCACAAAATCGCGTTTGTTCCATTGATGACCGAGTAGATGCTGCCACCAATGCACCCTAACTTTTTTATTTACAGATATTATAACAGTTATATTTGTAAAAATTAATTGTACAGCCAGGTCTACCTATGAGTAATCCAATAGACTGTAATATTCAGAAGAATAGAATAGAATAAAACTTTATTGTACACCAAAAATGAAACTTAACGGGCTTACAAAACTGCTAATTTTATGGTTACAACGGCGGTCTTATCGCTGATAGCGATATCTTCCAGGCAACCTTTGGATGGACATCATGGAAAAAAAAATTAAAAAGGGGGTAGTCAGTGGTGTACCTACTACACAAAAATGAGTTATCTACTAGAAGCACGGGGTACAGAAAATGAACGGAACCGTGAAACACCTTGGTGAACCAGGTGTACAGAAAGATAACCATGAAACACCTTGGTGAACCAGTGGTACAGAAAGATAACCGTGAAACACCTTGGTGAACCAGTGGTACAGAAAGATAACCGTGGAACACCTAGATGAACCAGGGGTACAGAAAGATAACCGTAGTACACCTTGGTGAACCAGGAGTACAGAAAGTTAACTGTGAAACACCTACGTGAACCACTTTGGTGTTCCACGGGTCAGAAAGGATATTTTCGACAAAACTAACCTACGAAAATAGGAATCGATTCAAGCTAAGTCTCCATACGCACATACCACACCGTACATATTCATAGGGTCTATTTCATCAGATTTATATTAAAAAACCAATTACGAATTCATGATCATCATCATCATTTCAGCCGAAAGACGTCCACTGTTGGACATACGCCTCCCCAAAGTGTCGCAATGACATAAGGGCGGGTTTTGCCATAATCGCCACGCTTGGTGGGCGGGTTGGCGATCGCAGTACGGTTGTTGCAAAAGCACAGAGAACGCTGCTGCCCATTCTCTGGCAAATCCCTTAGTCGCCTCTTACGACACCCACGGGAAGATATTGGATGGTGCTATTCTTTACGTCCGACATCGTACAGAGAACATACTACAACTTACCATATTCATGGGGCCTATTTCATCAGATTTATAATAAATAAAACCAATTACGAATTCACAAAAGACAAATTACCCACTACCTTAAGTAAACCATAATCCTTTACAATACACATTAAGTTTATACCTCGAAACTTATAAAGTAAATATCCAATTGTTCAACCCTCCACTGCTATGCAAAATGACAGACTAGCTTTAAAATAACGTTGGAGGGTTCGCAAATCAGATTTGCCTTCGTCAAGTCATTGTCTGGCTAACCACGTTACCGCGCCCCTTGTAGTGACAGCAAAACAAGTGTTGGGTAGGTACTGTCGGCAGAATAGGTTGGGTGATTGGCGGTTATTAGTGAAGTAACTTCGTTTAGGATAGAGTTTATGTTGGCCTGTTATTTTACTGTTTTTTTTTTTTCGTTTGTTTTTTTTACGAGATATTGAGCTTAGAAAGATCTTAAGATGACACTATGAATAAATAACATTGGAATATTTACCGTGTTTACTATTTGTTTGCCAACGGGCAATGGAGCGCAGCATACTTAAAGTTAAACTTACCGATCGTATAAGGAACACCACACTGCGCTCTAGAACTCAAATTACTGACGTTGCTCATAAAGCTGCCAAACTAAAATGGAACTGGGCAGGCCATGTCTGCCGGCAAAGCTGTGGGCCCACATTTCACAAAACGGGAGCCCTGAGAGCTAGACAGGGTCGCAGCAGACCGAGAAGAGGCAAAAAACAGAGAAAACTGGAAGTAAAGGGAGGAGACCTTGGCCCAGAAGTGGGAAGATCAGGCTAACTACAAAAAAAAAACGTTTTGTTTTGAGTTTCCAATTTTTCGGCGCTGTTGCAAGTGCCATAAGATGATTGAAAGAAAGAAATATTGAATACTTAATCTAAGTAGAAAGAATACAATTCTGAATGCTAAAACCATTTAAACCTACGATAGTAATGGCAGTAAAGTAATACCAAAAAACTCGCACAGTGCGTCAAAATCAAATCTATTTGGACAAAAAAGCGCCACTGCGGCGTAAATCAAAACAATGTGAAGCGAGGCGTACTCACAAATAAATGCGCCTAGGGACACTGATTCACCGCGATCTGTCAAATAAAATGCTTCCGATGCAGTCGGGTGAAAAAACACAAACATTTGTTTTTGTGATCTACATGCACATGTGGCTGATTGAAAATGTGTGGCGACTTGCGTTCTTTTAGTTTGTGACAGAAATATGTAACTATGGAAGATAGTAAGTATAGAAGATATTACAGTTTGTTTTGTTGGTTTAGTTGCGATTCTAAAAAAAGAAGAAAGTGTTGTATGTAGAAAGAGGTTGTGATTTTTAATTTGAATTAGGAAATGTCACGACATAAGTTTTGAGTATGTATGTAGTAGATATGATAGTAATTTTAAGAAGAAGACCAAAGAAACGATGGATGTACTGTGTGAAGGATCACATGGCAAGAAAGGAGGTGGCTGATAAGATGACGATCATATTAATAATTTAAAAAAAAAACATAATAATAGTTCAGTTAAATAGCTAACGCCAAATAACTTACGTAACAGCCATTCTAAAATGCAAACAAGAATTTAGCACCAATAACCAGCCTCATGATTTCATGAATGTTTCAAAATTAAAAGTGTTTGGTCTTAAGTTCTTTAAATAATGCCTATGTAAATGTTCATCCAGTACCTAGGTATTGCGCAAATTCTCACATCACTTTTAGATATGTCAGTAACTAATTAACAAGTAAATAGTAAGACGGTATTTAATTATGCAAGGGTCACATTAGAATATCTTGGAAATAGAAGTGAGCTAGTAATCCCTGTGATCCCCGTTGTGTGTGCGCGTGACTGACGTCAAATAAACATTTTTTTTCTTTCTTTTCTTTTTCTTTCCCTGCGTGGATTGAATTTGTATCGATTACCCAGTACAGTATTTGCATCAGTATATATTTTGAATTCGTTGACACAGTATTACTGCAATATTGTAACGAATAAAGGAGAAGAAAACAGTTAAATGAAAGTGCAGTATCAGAGTCACAAGATCTTTTAACAAATTCACCAAACATTACTTCCCTTATGTGGCAGTCTAGTAGGGGCAAAATATGTTAAGTAGACAAGAGTGCAATAATCAAATGCAGAAAATACAACTTATTAGATATTGGAAACTTTTCCAAAAAAAAATCCAATATAAACACAGTACACATACCGTCACATTGACAAAGAGGTTTTTTAACGCACAGTGTTCTTAAATTCGTAACAAGTGTACCAATAAAACGCCCCCGACAAATCCAATTTTGGCCCCTAATGCGCTTAATGCGACCACGGGGCGAATCACTACGTATGCCACTGTCATTTTAACTCAATTTTGAAGGTGGGTACTACGTATTCAAATAAAAATATTCAAGACAATAAAACATGAGTGTTTAGGGGTGTCAAAATTGTCTTACAAAATGTTATTGCAAATTTTGTAGTTCGAATACACTCGTGTATGCAATAAAGATTTAGAAGGGAATTTAGGAAAATATACTTCGTGTCGTAAAAATATATGCGTTTTTTCTTGCGCTGCGCCTCATGTGTTGTATGTTGTATGAGAATTGTGAGAATTTATTGGATACATACATCACTTACGTGTTTTGTCTTATGGAGGCAATAAGAGCTTGTAGTATAATAAAGTCAGATGCATTAGTATCAGTCAAGTGTATAGCGATATATGGGACCATTTAAGGGGTTTAAGTTAGAAGCCGTCCCTCTTTTAGTAATGCTAGATATAATTTACATATTATTAGGGTTACACAATGTAGGTGTTCGTATTATAATTTTGTTAAAATATTATTCATCATACACCATCACCATTTTAACAAAATGATGACTTCTTTATGATAATGTTAATTCCTTAACTGTAAAACTTATCGTCACTACACTACTCTTTCTAACAAAAGGTTTTAATTACACTTTCCGTCTAATCAGATTTCACACCTCAAGTTATTCATACCATCAAACATTTTACCCCACAATCGCGTAACAAGATCAAAGTTTTACTCCACAAAGAAAACCAACAGGCTTATCTAATAATCCATCTGTCAACATCCAAATTGTAAAATACACCTTTACCATTAAAAATAACTAATTAATTCGTTAGGGCAGTCCCCCAATGTAACAATACGCGCTGAATTGGTACAAAATTTTTAATCTAATCAATTAACAATCAGTGCAAGCGATATACCGCTTGTTACTGCTGCTTATTTGGCGAACGTGACAGGCGTATTTAAATTTTGTGCTGGGGTTCGTTTGACGATTTTGTCTGGCCCGTTTAATTGGTGTTACCACTGTGCACTGTGTGTCTTGCGGTTGAATTTGGAAATTCGGTTGGTTTGTTTCTTTGATTCGAAGTTGAGGATGACTACGTATAGTGGTTTTAAAACCCATTGTGTTTATTGATTTTTATTCAAAGGGCTTATGTGTGACGCATAAAGTGCTATACTGCAACATTTTGATATGTATTGTATTACGTAATACAACATATCGTTCTGACAATGGCATACATAAATAGGCGTTGTGAGTTCAACATTACCAAATTTTGCCGGTACCAAAATATTTCTGAAAATAGGAACTCAGTGAATTCAGTATATAACATTCTTAATTGAAACTTTTTAACCCTATTCGTGCATTTAATTCTTCGCGTCCGTACAAAACATCGCCCTATAATACCAACTCGACAAAAATGTGACGGCAATTTTTTTTCCTTGAATATGATGTTGGTCCCATATAGAGAAAATGGTTTAGTTTCATGGTCTATATAATACGACATCCTGAAATATGATCACACTTATCTAAAACATTGTGTTTATTATTATTTATTTATTTATTTATTTAAACTTCATGTACAATAGTGGTACATAGGCGGACTTAATGCCACAAGGCATTCTCTACCAGTCAACCTTTGGGTTAAATACGACAACATTGTGATAGGGGTACAAACAAATATTCACAAAAAACCACTAGTTCTCAAAAATTCATATAAGATACTAATACACATCATACAAACAAAATAGACTAATAAATATTATAACAAATACTGAAATAAAAAACGAGAATCCTAATAATAATTACTATGACTAGACTTTAAATGAGTGCTATTTAGTCTGACTTAAATAGTGGCGAACTTTCTTTTTAAAAGTGAATTTACTTTCGGCTCTTTTAATGCTAATGGGTAGCGCGTTCCAGAGTTTAATAGTTGAGATAGCATAAGAATTTGACATAAAACCAGTGCGGTGTGAAGGAATTTGGAGAAGTAGGTTTTTAGAAGCTCGAAGGTTAAGACTATGAGAACTGCCCAGTACCTTGAAATAAGTTTTTAGATAATCGGGAGCACATGGATCATTAATTATGGTGAAGAGCATGCAGAGAGATCTGAGGGACCTCCTGAGTCGGATAGGCAGCCATTTAAGCTGAGAACGGAAAGAAGAAACGTGATCGTATTTTCGAAGGCCAAAGACAAAGCGAATGCAATTATTGAGTAGTCGATCCAATTTATGAAATATATATATTAATATATATATATATATTTTTTTTTATGAATGATTTATGAATTTATGTTTTTTTTTTTTTTTTTTTTTTTTTTTTTTTTTTTTTTTTAATATTTTTTTTTTTATTAGTATAATATTATAAATAAATATTTAAACTTAAAACATAACATAAATAGACCACCAATTTCAGCAATTAACCACTTCTGACATTCTAATTAATTCGGATGTCACAAAATGTCAACGATGTCAATTCAATGATTTAATTATGTTCTGATGACGATATAATTGAGTGTTAGGCGTTTACTGACGACCGGATTTGCTTGATTAATTGAGCAGACATTTATTTCCTCTGTATTGATAATGTTTTACACAAGACTTAAAGTTTTCGGCAAGGATGAACTATAAATATGGGACGTAAAAAGAACGACGATACGATTTTTTTTTATTACGATTTTGATAGCGAAAACCGTAGCATATGGGCGGGTATTGTGGCGCAGATTGAGAGAAACCTATGTCCAGCATTGGAATGGGATAGACTGAGATAAGTTGTACTGATACATTTTGGTAGGATTCGAAAAAATAGGTCTTATTATGAAACCGCTATTATTTAACAGAAAAATGCGATCAATTGCGCTTTGAAATCTTTTAATCTATAATCGGAATCTCAGTTACTTTCGGGATAATAGTAATTATGCAAGAAGTAGACAGAATCGTTTTTTTTTTTTATAAATAAATTTGTTCCATTCTAAAATTAAATATTAACCCTCCATCTACTGCACACGTATATCTGTCACATAATATCAAACACCCAATTCAATAATATTCGCAATCTAAATTCACATACGTTTAATCGAAAGTCTAAGAAACAAACACAACAGAAGGCAATATTTCTCAATACGGACACAAGACAAGGCAGATAAATTCGACAAATTAACTTCGGTGTAAACACATGTTTCGTTCCCCATATTGCCGTTTGGTGGCAGCACGGTTGATTTATTGCCATAAGGGCGTTGGATCTCGCGGTGTACAGACGTGTGATTTTAACTGGTTTTCGTTCGATGTTAATGTTTTATGAGGTGGTATTGGTTTTGTGTAGGAGATAAATAAATTACGAATGGCTTATAGACAATGTAGTCTGTTTTGTCAAGTTTATGACAGTAGTCCTGTCATGACGGCAAATATCACTGAAAAAATGAAGAAGGGACATTTAATTTTCTTGGAACTGTCGCTCCTGATTAGAAACATTATTTCGCAAATAATTTTCTTGCAACATCACCTCACGCAATTGAGATTGCAATTAATCTTAAGTAATGTATGCTGATAACTGGACAAATTTAGTATCTCTCAGAGCATTAATGTTCTTTAACAGGTCACATCCAAGTACTATAGGTGGAGCTCCGCCTAACCTCTTCGGGATTACAAGCATAATCTTTCTTACATCTGTCAAAAAGGTAGTCTTTTTGACAGATGTAAGAAAGATTATGCTAAAAAAACATTATGTTAAAAAAACATTTCAAGAACCCTTTCTCAAAAACACAACATAAATCTCAACCAAATCAATAAATCACGACAAAAAATACACTTTTCACACTGTAAAATACGAAAAACAAGTTTTCCCTGACCGGTAGCGAGTTGGCGTTATAATTCACGTCCGTTCCTTAATACAAGATGGCGGTAAATCATATCGTGGCACATCTGCCGGCGAAATAGAAAAATAACAATAAATAAAGGAAATAGTACGGAGCGCGACACACGGGTTACTACAGACTGATATTTTGGTTTAGACATTATATTTTGTTTGTGTGTTTTGGTAAGAATTTTTCGTGAATTTTGCTGAAAGAAGAAAGTTTTGTGTCTATATTTTGTGACAATAAAGTTGAAAATCAAATTAAAATAAATTTGACAGATTTTGATGTGCTTACGTCTATACGCCAGCACATCAAAATCTGTCAAATTTATTTAATAGAATTTCAACTTTATTGTTAAAGAATTAGGTTCAAAGTTGATTGGGAATTTGACAGCTTCGGGTAGCTTTGATGTGTCTGCATCGGCATATTCTTTGTTGAAAGAGCATTTAAAGTTCGCCTAAGAGACTAGATTTTACTGACAAGCAAAATGTACACACACATTATTTCATTGCAAATAAGTGTAAATGTTAAATGATTATAACCATAAAGATCAACCCGTACGGCTGTTATTATTTAGCCACGAGCTTCTACTGAGAACTTCTTGATAGATAAAAAACTCAATAGGACTTTGCCTGACTCGGGAATCGAACACTCAAGCACAGAGGCAGTTTAACTAAATAAATCATCGTATTAGGAGACAGCTAAGAACGAACTACACAAACAAACTTTACTTTAGTCAATCTTAATACCAGTATCCCAAAAGTAAATAACAAAACTTCCATAAGAAAAACGTATCCCCTTATATCCTTGCCCGGATCTTGCCCTCTCAATAAGCTAACCCTTCCGCTAATCCAAGCAATAATGAACTGCGTGCTTGCCCGGCATTGCCCGGTGCCGACAATACCGGGCATAATTAAATAGAAGCCGGCTTATTAATATGTTAAAGACTTTTGTATTGAACTCGTGATGTGTTTGATGATGCGAATGGATTGTATTTGTATGTGAATGAAGAAATTAAGCGTTATTATTGAAAGGAAACAAAGTTATTAGAAGATTATTAGTTTCTTGTCGTGTGTGCTGTGATGGTAGTCTGAAGTGATTGGTTATTATTTCTCTCAATTTAGAAATTAGGGAATGCTTTATTTGGGCATATTTATTGTAGTACTTACTTTATTTCGACATCACAAAGCAGGCGTAGATTTGAAAAAATGCTTTTTTTTCGATATTATTTAGTCTATGAATAATTCAGAGAGATTATTTTAATATCTTCTTACTATGTATTGTGTTTAATTGAAATAAAGAAACGTAAGTATAAGTATATAAGAAATTTATACTTACGTTTTTAGTTCCAATGCTTGCCTTCATTGGAACTAAAACAATTCAGAAAGAATCATAATCATAACTTTTACCAACACAACAGTACCTCCACTAAACGAGCACACCATTATTTTCAATCTATAATAGTCACCGTCGCCATTTTTGTCCGTCCCTCAGCCGGTGCATCACAATCATCACCCAGCTATTCTATATTGACACTACGTGTTTCGAATGCCGGAACGTTTTCCGGGATTTTGTAGCTATTTTTATTTGGTATCGACCGTTTTCGGACTGTTGGGTCTTTTGGACCCCGCGTCGCGAATGAAGGGTTGGCCGCCCGTGTAATTGGCTAGTTACAATTCATTATTGTTTCGGAATTGTGATTTTTTTTTTATATTTTCGGGTAGTTCTGGGAGATTGGTTGGACAGATTTTCGCTTTAGTTTTTGTGAATGGATCGTTTGTGGTTTTGAATCGTGGGGATTCTTCTGACATTTTTTATGAGTTTAAGGGATAGATTGAACGGTCGAATTTATTTTCAATACACTTTTACTTGAAACTTCTCAAATAGGCAGTAGTTTCGTGTAAAATACTGGTACACAGCTGCATCCGGCAACCGCATCATACTTGGGATCAGGATAGGCAGATAAAAAGTACTCAGAAGATGATTTTACTTGAAATGTGTGCCTCTTTGATAAATTATTCAATTAACCAGGTACCTTTTTCTTCAATCAAATAAATAAACTCACACTGCAAACTAAACTTTCTCAAAAACGCTCTATCGCTGTCAAATAAAGAGGTTCAAGCACAAAGGGCGGTAATTCTTCATTAGAGGTCCCAAGTTCCGGTCAAGTGGCGCCCCCTAGGGGTTGGTAATCAACGCTTCTAACTTGTGTTATTTTTGAGGGAGGCTGCAAGGCATTTGGATAAAAGTTATAGGTAGGTTTTCTATGCATGGTGAAGAAGAAGTAAGGAAGAAAATGAATTTTGCACTAGACATGTCGCATAAAATAATTGCTTTCAGTAATATAAAACGTTTTAGACTCTTATAATGTTTTAGTGGAAATTTTATTCTTTATAAATAATTAACAAAACTCATAAAATAACCAAAATATATATTTTTTTAATGAAAATAATGCTCTTCAGCGAATTTCGCATTATTTAAAATTCACCGTTAATGTTTTAGCAATTTACTGCATTAAGATATAATTTAAAAATTTTGCTCGAAAAACTCCCAGCTTTACTTAATTACATTTTTATTCAAAGAAAAAACGAGAAAAAGTACCAACTTTTCAAGTCCTTATGACCCCTACAATATTAGTCCGAGTTTTATTTAATTTTGGCTCTATGCTAACACTACAGTGTCAATGTTAGTGGTCGACCGCACATGTCCAAACGGGCAAATACGACCAAATAAGACCAAATTATTGCTCACGCCGCGCCGTCGATAAATATAGCCATGAGCATTTGCGGGTTAGGATTTCCACCGTGACGAATTTATTAGAGTGCAGTTCGGGGGTTTTTATTGGTGTTTTCGAGGATTTTTTTTTGTAGGGTTGAAAACATGGAACTTATTAAGTGTTCTATGTTCAGCTAAACAGATTTTTGAAATAACTGAAGTTGTTTGGAATGGTTTTACCGTTTTCAAGATTATTTACAGGATGTTTTCAGCAAAAAGTTTTATTATAACCTTAATTTTATTTCGGTCATTGATTTGAGAAATTGGAGGAAACTCGGTATTTAGGTAATTATGGTCACCACGGACCAACCTCGGCAAGCACGGCTTAACCTTAAATACCGACCCGTGCGGCTGTTATTATTTAGCTACG
Organism: Cerastis rubricosa; assembly: GCA_949152445.1. Classification (NCBI taxonomy): domain Eukaryota; kingdom Metazoa; phylum Arthropoda; class Insecta; order Lepidoptera; family Noctuidae; genus Cerastis; species Cerastis rubricosa. The sequence goes on from OX424547.1 coordinate 13,837,834, forward strand.
AGCTCCTAAGAAGAAGCAACTTATATAAATGAAACCCGCTTGTGTTACGCGTCTGTGTGAAAACGCCCACGTCTTTATTTCGTATCAAATCGATAGGTTGTAAGTGTTGACCATCTTAGGGTGCTTATTAAATTTACCCGGCTGGACGATGTGTTTTACTGAATTAGTTAGGGGTGTCCTTTTCTGTTTCGTTAAAAAAATCTTTTAGTATTTTTGTTGTGACAATTTCTGGCCATTATGTTTTATGTACATTGTACAGCAGCAATTGTATGTAGACAGCGTCAGTATGTGCTAACCCCTCTACAGTCCGGCCGAGTACGCCAGGGGGGTTACTTCTTAATGACGCTGTCTGTACAAGGTTTTTCCAGACAATAAAGATTTCTTTATCTATAATATGTATCTTTATCCTAATAGTACAGCCACATTTTGCCAGTTATGTTTAAGTCACATGTAATAGAGGGCGAGCTCATTGCCATCAACAAGGCACAAATACAGAGTCCGTGGCTGCTACTGAGAAATTCGTGATGGAAAAACCCAACATCAATTTCCCCGACCCGGGTATCGAACCAAAGACCTCATGCTCAGCAGTTGCCCTTGCGACCACTCGACTGACGAAGTAGTCAGCTCTGATCTAAATCAAAATATTTTATTTTACACTAGCTGTCCCGCGCAACTTCGTCTGCGTCACATTTTCCCTGTTTTCGCAACATTTTTCATTGCTGCTCCGCTCTTATTTGTTTTAGCGTGATGATGTATAGCCTATAGCCTTCCTCGATAAATGGACTATCTAACACTAAAATATTTTTTTAAATCGGATCAGAAGTTCCTGAGATTAGCGCGTTCAAGCACGCAAACTCTTCAGCTTTATAATATTAGTATAGATTTTAAAAAAAGCCGCAGACATACTAAGTCCCTCTCTACATTATCGAAAAACAGCATTAAAAGCATATAACCTAACTTTATTAACTGCTAATGCCCTTACAAATTACGATCGTGATGGCGACAATATCTGACTTAAGGGCACGGAGGTATAATGAGAAAATTATACGAAGTCTTAGGAGACGTTAATAAAAATTTGTTCGCGTTTGTGGGGTTGATCAAGCTAAATAAATAATACTGAATGGGGTTTAAGTGACAAAGTAGATTTATTTCTAGAGATTTTTATAGAGAAACTATTTTATAATTAACTAGCACTACGCCCGCGACTTCGTCCTTGAAAATTGTGTTATGTTACTCGGTAAGATGTAGCTTTCCAATGGTGAAAGAATTTTTTAAATCGGTCCTGTAGGTTTTGAGTTTAATCGTAACAAACAAACAAACAAATCCTTCCTCTTTATAATATTAGTTTAGACTAGTTGGATTATGTAAAAGTTAGCAGTTTTCTTTATACACAATAGTGCGATCGATTGTAAAAAAGTTGATTGGACTCACGTGAATGCGGAATTTTGAGAAAATTGTACATCAGGATAGTTTTCCTGCTCTAATAGTGAGTCTGCTGGATATATAAAGAATTTAAATAAACCCTTAACGAAACTCTTATTTTCCCCGTCATTGCGATAATTTTTTTGTTCTGGACCATACCTGCGAACCTTCTTTTTACGAACAAATTAGAGAGAGAGGTCAAAGTTCCAACTTTTTTACAACTATTTTTTAAATACTAGTTTTGAAGGTTGCAAATTTACTTGAAATACCTCCATGACCCGTTTACTATTCAATGCATTCATCAGCATATTGTTTTCAGTGCGTTACATTGAGTTTCATCGTAAAACGAGATTTTTCACCCAAATAAAAAAGTCGTTTCCCAGCAATATTTTTTGCGTAGGGTGCTTAGTTTGATGTAGAGAATGCTTGCTTGACAGCTTCGTGAATTGTCTGTTTACACCCTGTATTTTTAAATAGTATCTACAACCTCAGCAACTCTTTTAAAACCTCTGTTACTGATAGGTTGAAGGACCTAAACTGTTCCCACCTTCGATGTATGACTTTCTGAATCATCTTAGCTTGCTCTGAATAAAATGTAGCCTATTTACAGTCCGCCACAATAGTACATGCCGTCGATACTTTGAATGTACACTGAAAATACTTTAATCAAGTTTTCTCAGTTACCTAGCCCATTATTTAAAGCTAGACACACCAAACTATCTGGGGACCAGCGGTGGCTCAGTAGTGGCAACCCCGACTTACGAGCAGTAAGTCGTAGGGTCGCACCCAAGTTGGCGCATTATTTTGTGTAATTTATTTCCTCACCGCTGTTCTCAAAACGGTGAAGGAAAACATCGTAAGGAAACCAGCATGTCCTAGAACTAAAAAAAAGACATGTGACATCTACCAACCCGCACTGGGCCCCAACTCCCTCTCATTGAGAGGAGGCCTGTGTCCCAGCAGTTGGGAAATTATAGGCTGATGATGATGATGACACAAAACTAAACAAACTATTAGGTGCATTATTATGGCTAGTTTTTTTTTGCCAGCAACTATTCTCTCAAACTAGTATTTTCACATGGTCCGAGTTAGCCGGTGGGACATATTTAACTCTGTGATGTCGAGATAGCCTCCGCGTGTTCTTTATTACGATTTAATTCAACAAAACTGACTCGAAACCGCTTTGATATGCCGACTTGCATGACTGTAGGGTGACTAGATAGATGGCTGGGCCTAACTAGCGAAATAAAAGACTAAATATTTATTAAGTTTTTTAGTCATGTTATGTTTGAAAATAGGTCCAGTTTTGAAAGTGTTAGACAAAAATGGTGAGGATAAGAATTATTTATTGTTTTTCATTTGAATTGACATTTTGTATTTACTTTTGTTGTTTTATTTTGTCTTTTTCTAATTTTAATTTGTAATTTTTAACTTAAATTGACCTTTTTTTATTTAAATTTTTTACTGGCTTTTTGTATTCTAATTTATAATTTGTATGTCAGTAATGACAAACATAGTGACAACCTTTATTGCTACTATGGTAATTTTAATATCTATGTTCAACAAATAAATGATTCTGAATACAAAATCAATTTATCTTAAAAGCAAAATGAGCAATATCACAAAAGTACTTTTCTGCAAAGTACTCTCGGAATCCTTTCAACTCATGAAGCTTTTTCAATAAACTTAACTAACCATTATTTTTTTATTAAAATAATAATAATATCACACGATAACCATGACATTTTAATCCAAAACAGATAAACGAATCCGATACTCCATATCATTTTCATTCACAAACACCACTTCATAAACATGGCACTATCTGTCCCATACATAGTACATTATACGAAAGTCCCTATCTTACGGTAGGCCCCGGTAGCTTTGAAACATAAGACGGGACAGTCCGCTGAAAGCGTTGAATTATGGTCACCCTACAGCTGTATAAAGTTGTAGCAGAATAGTTTTTTGTTTTTGTTATTAAAAAGTTAAGTTACGATCGTCGGATATGACAACGATATTATTTTATTGTATTTTGTGTAGTTTAATATGGGATATGTAGAAAGGAAATGGGTTTCAAAACATTTTTAAGTTAGTGTTTTATGATAAAAAAGTGGAGTGGCTTTCTAACGTGTCGATGGTACAGACAGCGTCATTAAGTAGTAACCCCACTGGCGTACTCCGCCGTACTGTAGAGGGGTTAGCATATACTAACGCTGTCTGTACACTAAATTGAATCGGCCCATTTAGCGACGAGTTTGAAAGCCTTCAGAAGCGTCAAAACTTCAAGCATTTTATCTGTGCAGGCGGGAAAACACCGAACTAAAATAAATGTAGGTACTAAGTTTGACATATCGATGCATTTTTTCTTGCCAAGCAGCGCCACCTTGGACTGCATACTTAAAGTGGTCATAATGGAAGTGGAAACCTTTAAGTAAACTGTCAAACATCTTAATGAAAAGCAGATTCAGGCATAGTTCGGTGACAGCTTTCCCAATATCGAAGACCCGGAGCGTTATTAAAGTGCCTTTAAAAAAAAACAAGATGTTGTTTAGCATTCTCGTCAAAATTCAGGAGGTTCTCACAAAAGACATAAATAATAAATATAAATTACGGTACCCTAGTTAATTATTAATAAACTCTGCTTTTTTATTGTTAAAATTTGTCAGTTTTTCAGAATAGCCGCCTTTACATGGTTTACGAAATAAGAAAGTATCGAAAAAACATTTGAGATTGTTTGTATGTGTGAAAGCGCGGTTATAGGGCGATGATCAGACGGGTCGCGTTTAAAACACGGGTGGTTCACACTTAGGTACCGGTTTCAGTAACTAAATAAAAAAACCAACCCATTTTATTATTGATTCGGGTCGAGAATCGCTAGCGTAGTTACTTACCTCCTTGAATTTGACGAGAATGCAAAACCCACCTTGTAGACAACTAAACTTGCCATGAAAAACCAAAACATAACTATCTACCATTATCTTGATCTGTATGGTGTCGGACGTAAAGAATAGCACCATCCCATATCTTCCCGTGGGTGTCGTAAGAGGCGACTAAGGGACTTGCCAGAGAATGGGCAGCAGCGTTCTTTGTGCTTTTGTAACAACTGTACTGCGATCGCCAAGCCGCCTGCCAAGCGTGGCGATTATGGCAAAACCCCCCAAAATGTCAATTTGGCATCACTTGGGGGAGGCCTATGTCCAGCAGTGGACGTCTTTTGGGCTGAAATGATGATGATGATGATTATCTTCCTGTCCAAGTCCCATGTTATTTAGGATCAGCGCAACACTGTTTTTCTTCCATTCTCCCCCGTCATTCGTCTTTCTATCATTTACTTCTTTTTCGTTCATATCATTTCTCACATAATCCATCCATCTTTTCTTTGTTCTTCCTCTCCCTCTCCATCCATATAAATTCATCACTTTTTTAGTCACATGTGTGACTGCTATGTAGGTATTCTTATAGCAGACCTGTTGAAGCTTCTTAAAATCATCACCATTATAAGGATTTCATCATCATCATCATCATCATTTCAGCCGAAAGACGTCCACTGCTGGACATAGGCTTCTCCCAACGCCACACTGACATAAAGGGGGTTTTGCCATAATCGCCACGCTTGTCAGGCGGGTTGGCGATCGCATTACGGTTGTTACAAAATCACAGAGAACGCTGCTGCCCATTCTCTGGCAAGTCCCTTATTCGCCTCTCTGATGCTATTCTTTTACGTCCATCACCATACAGAAAGGATAAGGATTTACCGGGATTTAATTAATTACATCACCTTCGTACGACTTAAGCGCCATTTCCCATACTAACAATACAAAGTTACAACCAATACCTAAGAAAATCCATTAATTTGCGCTTACACTTCGTGCGTGCGCAATAAAGTGCGCAAACGCCGACAGATAACTTGCCCAGTCACGACCGCCATGTTTCCGCTACGGTATTACAATGAAGTATCTTCATTCGTCAATCAAATGCGACAAATTACATAATGTATTGTGTCATTTTTACATATTTCTTGGGGTAGGTACAGGTTATTATGATAGCATTTTGTAAGATTTAGTAGCCATGGAGGTGTGCAAGCTAGGTCAATTTAAAAACTACCAACTTTTCTTATACTTAATTGTTTTAGGATGTCTTTGATTCTGTGAAGAACTAAAAGTTTTTTGAAAAGTCAGAATAATCAGTCTCTAGTTGGGTCCAACTCATAATAGGATGATACCACCTTATTCAGTTAGAATAAGATGTTATCACCGGAAAACTGAGTCCAAAGATTAACGCTGAAACTTTCTACTAGTTACCTAGTTGTAGTTCAGGATCAAGCGTATCATTTACCTACGCCAAAAAATAAATAAACCACAACTCAAATCAAAGACAGTATCCGCAACATAGATAATGTAACGACACACGACCAATCCACATTAACAAAAACAAAGAACAACACCCAAAATTACTTCATTGGCATCTCACGAATCACGTTGAAACATCAAAAATTTTACACACTAGTAACCTTACTTTACGCAATACAAACCTGCGACAATTTCCATAGCACCTCTGAACTGAGAAGTCACAGAATAATACAGATTCAGAGGATCAGGTCCTTATGACGATCGAAAACAGGCACACGCTCACATAGACGCGTACGGAGGTTGACACGTACAGGGGTACATGAAGCGACTTTAAGTGTACGTGCGTTTTTTCTTGCTGTATGGAATTGGCTTTCAGTCATCATCATCATTTTTCGGGCGTTATTCAAGTTTATTTGGGCATGTTTTCTTATTCATGGCATGCAGGGCATGTACTAATCTCTCATTCGGAAGCTGGTCTTCTGTATCCATCTACTCTATGTTCGCAGTAAGCGGTCGTGTCTGTCCGTTTGTCTGTATGTCCGCCGACGTCACGAACTTCGGTCACGACCTGGGTACGCGTGTCCTTGCGCGGACGGACCGAACACATTGTCAAGATGATCACCACTTTCGTTTGGTGGTTGAAAGTTTGAAGATTTGTGTTGATATCTTCTTTAGATATTAAAGCAGCAACATCTACAATTAGGCTTCAATCATTAAGTAGGCTTCTTCTGTCTACTAAGAACTACAACTACAACTCCAACTACAACACACCTCCACATTTCATATTTTCAGAAACATTAATTGATTGTTTTTTTTTTATTCATAAAAGAAGCTAGATGGATTTGTTTGCTGTCATTTTTCTAAGAGTCCATCCACAACGCTTTTGAGCTTGTCATTGTTGTTAAAAGAAAAAAAATATCAACTTTGAGTCACTGACTTTCATAGTCGTACATAGTCAAGTTAGTAAGTTCCTGCAGCCTACACCTACATGTTTTAATATCAAACTCAGTTCAATTTGCTATAAGAACTTTATTCTATTGCAACAACATTTGCTCACGCACAGTGCCCATTTAACAGAAACCACACAACGCATTGTCAATATCTTTATTTTGTAATTCGTCACACTTTTTGACTGAGTCATTTTGTCTAGACCAAACACTTCTTTTTTGTCCTAGATTTCGGTTACTAGTTACATATTAGATTATTAGGATAGATTTCATTATGCTTAGTGTCTTGTTTCTTTTTGATGCCAAAAGTCTGCATAGAGTCATTATCATTATAGGTTGGTTCAAATTGCTACTTTCTGCAACTGTAATTTGCTGATCAATTGCTGATCAAAAGCTTCAAATTAGAAACTTCAACACTCTCGTTAGTGATCGAGATCAAGAAGATAAATCTTAAGTTATTGCACTGACGTGATTATTGGCTAGGAACTTGAGAAAGGGGTGTTTGCTGAGATGACAACTAATAGAGAAGTCTAAATGAAGAAGACCCCAAATAAATTGGGATAAGAGAATGAAACGTGTTTCGCATTTGTAAAAAAAATTGAATTTGCTCTTAATCCAGTAGCAAGAACGTCTTAGAGTTACATAGGTACAGTTTAAGCTAATCAAAGTATATTTAAAAAGTATCTAAGTCCAACTGTAGTTACTGACAATACTTGCAACATCAAAAAACCAGTACAAGCCTTAGGTACCGAAATAGCCGAAAATCTATCATTCCCCGATGATTCACCAGCTCAATAACCTCAAGACAATACAACAAATGACTCAAAACTCAACTACACAATAATTTTACCTCTTCATTTCATCCAGTTTAAGTTTAAAGCGGATGATCGTAATAAAACACATGTGTACGTCATCGTAAAGAAGTCGCAGGCGCAACCCGACACCGTTGATACAATCGCAGGGATACAGACAACAGTAGCTACAGAATTATTGTGGACTGTAGACTTGTCTGAGGATTGTGTGGCTACTAGTAATAGTACTGGGCTTGATTTTGTTCAGTTTTTGATACATATGGGTGAATAGAAATACGAGTATATAGCCAGTAAATACTAGAGTGTGATTTGTTTCTTCGAAGCACCAACAGTAATTACGATAATATGGTAGGATGGAAATTTATTTGAAGATGTTTTAGTAACTAATCGGCTAGATTTAGTACGGTTGGGAAATATGGATGATTCTGCATCTGGTTAGAGTGGACGCCGGCCATAACTTAGTTGGGACAAGGCTAGGTAGACGAAGATGATGGCAGATTTTGATAGAGAAATATTAGTTACGAGAAAACACTAAACTATGAGTTGTTTCTTTGAAGCTAACATTAACTATGGAATTAGCGTGCTATGGAAGCTCGGCTTAAGATTTTGTATTAACTAGTGGGCTAGATTTCGTTTAAGTTTTGAGAAAGATGGATGATTATAGTAGTTTAGCTTATATCAAAATGTGAATACCTGATAATAAATTCTGTTCATCATTAATTATTAGGTAAAGAAATAAAACATGATTAACAGCATCAATCAATCACCAATCTGTTGCTCAGAAAGATCAGTTAACGTAAATCAAAGTTTATTTTTAGTTGATCCAGATTTAAGTCATAGCACTTGACTGATAAAAACAGCTACTCTATTTCGAGTATTAATTGGTTCATAAAAAGAGCTGAAACTTGCATTGTCATGACAGGCAGTGGTAGCAGCTCATGTCAGGTAAACAATAGGTGGCGTTGCTATTGTTTTTTTAAGCCAGATAACTTTAGTAGACCAACCAACTATTTATACCTAGCTTCAGTAATAGCTCCCAAAATAGGTTACAGATATTTTTGTACAGCTACCAAAATCGACCAATGATCGGTCGGTGGGGTGACATTTGGGAGAGACCTATGTCCAACACTAGAAAATGTTATAGTAGCTGAAATCTGTTTCCGAGTCTAATTTAATGCTGTTTGACCTTATGCTAAAGTAATACTACTACTTCCCCTAAAAGAAGATTTGTACACCATCATCGCTGTTCTTCATACTGATAACACAAGAATGTTTTTTTAAATATTAAACGGATTCTGAGGTTTTCCTTAGGGTGTCAATAGCAATCAATATTGCGTCGGACCAGAACTTGGTTACGAGTTTGGGGCTTTCGCTACCATCGGTAGCATCTGTGGTATGCAAGAATCAGGACACGCAGGACATGGTGTGTGGTGACCCATTGTTTGTGGAATAGTACCACATTTGTATTCTAAAGCTGATACAAATAATATACTAAATACAAACACATGTTTTTCCTACTCCTCCGCCTTTATTTTCTGATTAACTTTGTTGCGGGATCCAAGACAGTTAAATTGTTTGGCTGGGACTTCGTCGAGCTTCACTGTCTCGGTGCTTTTTCTGGTAGTCGCCACTCTTGATTCTGGTGTTCAGAAGTTGCAGTGGTTTGAGAATAGTGTGGCGGTCTTGTCACAATTAAAAAAAAAAGAACAAACACACAGTAACTAAACTTTTTTCCTAATTGTTGCAGGTGCACAAAACAGACGAACGGCGATAGGGCTGGCCATGGAATTGTTCGAACAGCACCAAGGAACACATATATTACAGGTAAATACGAATATATTATAGTTGTATCGTTATCTAAGGCAGCGGAACTGCCTATCACTCGCTTATCATTAGTGACAACCGAAGTAGGATGGTTAATTTAGTTAGTAACAAGAACGGTTTTCAACCTTCAACATTTCTGTGGTTTCTGATTAAATTTCAATAATTTGAATACTTCAAAGGAAATTTAAGATGATATAGATATAGATGATTTTGATGAAAACACAATTGCTGATAGTCAAAGGCATCCTTAATTTCCCATTCTAAATTTGTTCAGATTGTCATTGTGATAATTAACCAACTCTACAAGCAAATTAACCTATAGCACGTTTTATCAGACGTGGAAATGACAATGATTTAGTAAATAGTCATGATTTGGATAATCCTAGTGACAACTAGGAATGTCAATGCTATAAAAATAATAAAACTGAACAAGATCATAATATAGCAGAACTTTTACTCAAGCTCAAACAACAAACAATACGAACTTCGACTGCCAATTGTCAACGGTAATGATAATGATAACAATGACGAACAAAACTCATTATAGGACTCAATGTTCGACAGCTGATAATAATGCATCAAACTTAGTCATCACGACCTTGCTTTAGAATTCACTTACATAAAACCATCTATCTATAAATGATCAAAGAGTTCACAAATCTATAACTCTTTCGTCATGGTATGAAAAAACAGTTCAAACGCCTGAACATATTCAAACTTGACTTTCCATTGAGCAATATTTTGGCCGACTTAACGCTTTTTTACTACAAAACATACAATGGAAAGTATACAATAGACACTGCAACACACGAGACAGCGAATTTGAAAAAAACTCAATTTAATATTTCACAGATTTCACGAAATTTCATAACAGAATTTAATTGAACATATACTTTGTCGCAAGCCGAGAGGGTTAAGCAAAAAAACTTGGTCAAGAACGAATAGATTACAATACATCACGTTCCGTATACCGTACCATATCGAAGTGCAAAATGATAATTTAAGCGTTTCAATTGTTGTGGTAAAGCCTAAATTTGATAGACATGGAAGGTTAAAACTTAAATTAGTTGAAAAATTAACGGCACAAAGGTTAACTCTGTCTATTCCTCACCTGGAGTGGTATTTACTCCAATTATAGACGATTTAGATTTAGTCACAGTCATTTTAACTCTACAAGGTGTTTGGCCAATGTAAGTTCTTTGTCGTTCGGGATTTCCACTGTTAAACTGAACTCTAAAAATTCAATTCTACCTATTCTATAACGTAAATTATCATTTTGCAATCGATTCTGTGTCATTATAATATTGTGGGCAGTGCGGTTTCTACTCCCAGCTGTAAAATAGCATTGTACGTGATGCCTTGTATATTTTTTTCTACATAATGTAGAAAATCAACTGTTTTGCGGGACTGTTTGTACGTTTTTATGAAAAAAATTAAGGACGGACATGAAGGGGCTTGGGGTTTCTAACATGTTTTGTTGCAAAACTTCGAATTTGTTTGTACTCATTGTATCGGTTTCGTGATTGTCTGTTGTTTACAGTTTAGTATTTGTTGAAGAGTGTTTAAGGTCAATAGGTTGACAAATTGGAGTCAATCTGCCTAGCCTTTTCCCAAATTAGTTGGGGTCGGCTTCCAGTCTAACCAGATGCAGCTGAATACCAGTATTTTACATAGAGCGGCTGCCTATTTAACCTCCACAACCCTGTTAGTACTCGGTTATACGATACCTCTAGTTTGACGAATTGGAGTTTTGTTCTTTTAAGAATTTCATTGCCAGTTTGTTGTCTCAATTTATATGGTCGTGTAAGTTGAACCTCTTCTGTGATCGAACTGTTGGAGATTTCTAACTTGATTTCATTGAATAATATTGCTTGATGCTGCATTTGGTCTTTATCATTGAGAATGTTGTATTTTTACTTTAATTTTTGTTTTTTTTTTCTTGAAATTATACATAGTAAATATATTAGTTGTAGTTAACGTAATGTAATCTTCTATGCATGTACATCTACTTGCTTAAAAGGACACTTCTATCACTCGCTATGTAGTACAAACCTGATAAAGAAAATAAACTATTTGTATTTATTTGTATTAGAATGGTTAATATGTTATCCTATAACAGCTGTAGTTTTTTAATGATCTCGTCATATCACTACGCACTAATTTTCATGTCATCTGTATACTACATATAATTAGTATTGACATAAAAAGTTGATGCACCATGACTTGTAGGTCATTTCATCATGATGATCATCTCAAAGCTCATTGTCCATTTCTTAAACAGTTCACATTGAAATTGAAACTTCGATCAACAAAAAGTATCTCATTAGAATTAAACTTTTTAAGTACTTTCTCCAAGTCCTTAATTGAAACACCATAACAAAAAACTTACGAAAAGAAAATTTTAACAAAAAATAATTTGAGAAGCAACCTTTAAAATAACAAGGACCACGTCCCAATACTTTTAAATAACGCTTGGAACACACAATGGTCTATTAAGTTTATAATCCACTCTTTTTACTGGCTGGTACCGTTTAAACGCGGATTTATGACAAAAAGTTATCCATCATGATGTATTTTGTCAACCGTGCATCTCATTACAATCTTGGATTGAGTTGTGATTTAAAGATGCTGGAAGGGACATTCTTGGTCGAGGTTTTATTAGAGCTGACTGGTGGTAAAGAGAAGATGTGTGTTTAAATTTTTAATTACAGCATTGATGTTTCTATAAGGGCTGATTTTACCATTGAAACTGACTGTGTCATCTTTGTTAAGGTCGCCCTTAGTACCTTTTAAATATATTTTTTGCTGTATGTATCATATATGTACCTAACCCTTACGTCAGTACTTGCCTCATCATCTGTTTCATCAATTTCTTCGTCACCTTGTCGAAAGACGGTCATCAGAAAACCCTAGTTCACAAGTCAAAGTTTGACCACTGCCACTTCTAGTTTTAGTAGGTATATCTATAATCAAGTTCATTCATTTTGGCTCGTGGTGTTTTTCATCAACAAACTTCTGTTTGTTTACTTTTTTTGCTGACCGTCACAAAATTGATGTAGAACTATTACTTTTAAAGGTATGGTGTGCAAAAAAATCAGATCAATTTATTCATTAATCTGGCATGTCGAAGGTTTAAATAGAACACTTATGGGCTCAATCCGGTACTGGATGATTGTCTGTGAAACAATGTTTTTTTTTTGTTCCGTACTGTTGCTTGTTAATTTTTATCCGTTTTTCTGCTTACCGTGAATAATTCAAATGATTGCCAATAAAGGTATCTACGTCTTCGGTTCCATATGTTTCTCTTTGTCGGATACATCGTTGATTAATTTAATTTTGGTTTGAATTTTTTTTTACTATCTAATCCAAGCATGATTGTTCTGATATCGTGTTTTTATTGACAACTGTATCTTCCAAGGCAGTGGTTTTTCTAACTTCGTTAGTATTGGCTTCTAGGGGAACCGGATGCAGCGTGCCTGTATTTTTTTCTTAAGTAATTACCTCAAATTTAACTTTCATAAAAATCAATTCACTGTTGTAACATTTTCTGGTATCAATAGGGAAAAATCTAACATTACAAAATTATCGACTTTCATCACAACATCAATAAAATTATTATAATTATTGTGCTATATTGTATTTTTCTGCTGACCCTACTTGTCAAGTTGTTTCACGCCTGCGCTTGCGCACAAACCGTGACCATTTTTAATACAAAACTATTGTTTAGCTATAATGAAGCGTGGTTTTTCAATACATTACACACTATTTGTTGAAATAAAACAAATATTTCGATATAACTGTCAATTGGAATATTGCCTAAATTAGTTGTTGTAGGTATATTGACATGTTTGTCAGCTTATCTGCCAATTTCAATTTAATTTTCGTCACCGATTTCATTAAACAATATATTTTATTTCCTAGTTATCCATATTTTGCGCTATTTTCTATTCAGCATTCGATATTATCGCTGTATAAAAACTAAGACTGCTCTTCTACTACATTTCCAAATGAACAAATTGTATCAGTCAGGTTAAACTTGTCTTGTTTTTTAAAACCTTGAAATTCTATGGGATCCTAACTGACAGAATTATACGAATCACTCCCGCTATGCCTATTTCCCTTTAGGTCGATTCGTGATTTTTGATGGTTTTGATGCATTGTCTTTTGTTTCACCTCGGCGTGGCTGTCACAGAGTAGTCAAATTAAAAACTAAATATAGCTGTGCTGATTAATTAATAAAGTATTTTGCTCATCCGGTGATACCGTATTTTTGACTGCATACGTGTTTGCGATGTAGTTTTACATCGCTAACACTCTGTATAACTGTGTACCTACTGATGTGCCTAGACATTATATTGTTCTGAGTTCATGGTATACCCTCACACCGTGAAGATTCGTTAGCTCATTCTTTTTTTACATAGTACCCTGTATTTTGATCAATTATTAATTACTGTTTTCCTTTGTTTACAGTCCTTGGACGGGTTCGCGTTGTCCGTAGCGGCAGACGGCAGGTTCCTGTACATATCTGAAACTGTTTCTATATATTTAGGATTATCACAAGTAAGTCTTTCATTATCATCTTCTTTTTAGCCTATTCTTTTTTCTATTTCTTGTTTGCTACTGTTATACATACCGAGTGGTACCCAAGACAGTAAGAAAGGAAGAATGGAACACAACGTCATTGGTAGGAGGATCACATTAAATGAACAGCAGGCAGTATGTGGATAAGGAAAACACATAATCGCACTCTGTGGCAACCTTCAGGGGAGGCCTATCCTGGAAAGCAAGACACTCTTGCTTTCCAGCAATCAATGCTCTTCGCGAAACTAGTGTCTAAAAGTAAAGTTTTAATTGTTGATGTATGGTGTCTGTATGGTGTTTGACGTAAAGAAAAGCACCATCCCATTTCTTTCCGTGGGTGTCGTAAGAGGCGACTACGGTACTTGCCAGAGAATGGGCAGCAGCGTTCTCTGTGCTTTTGTAGGTAACAACCGTACTGCGATCGCCAACCCGCCTGCCTGCTGATTATGGCAAAAGCCCCCCTTCTTGGGGGAGGCATATGTCCAGCAGTGGATGTCTTTCGGCTGAAATGATGATGATGATGAAGATTGTTGAATGGAGGCTGTTGTATTGTTGGTATACATATCTATATACATACTCAAGCCTTTTTCCTTGGGCGTAGGCAGACACTACAGAATGCCTAATCCACCTGCTACTATCTTGGCATAGGTAATCTTTTTGCTTCATCCACGTTCATACATATGGTGCTCTATACGCACGCCGGACAAACCACAAACAAACCTGACCTTACTGAAGTAAAACTACATCGACATCAATCTATGAACTAAGTTTATCGCAGTCTACATCTGGACATAGGGTTCTTCTAGTCACTATCACCCTGTCCTCTCCCTACCGTATCCAGTCTGTCCCAGCTCTTTTTAAAGTCTACTGCCAATCCAGTCCAGTCTAGGACTTGTTTGCTCAATTGGCCATCACATAAATATTTACAAATCTCACCAGAACAATTCCCTATCCATAAACTACACGAAAGGTTGTTAAGGACAGCGAGCAATAAGTACAGAATTTAATATCTTGATAAAGACATATAAGTAAAAGGATGAAAGAAAAACTCTCAAATTGTATGTTTAAATTTGGAAAAACATGACCTCGAACTAGGCGAAATTCCATGACCTCAAAAAGGACAATGCGCAAAAACGAAACAAAATTTTCTCGGACACTTCATAGGCCGCCGCTTAAACATGCCTTGAATCTTCTTGATATTCTACCCACCTCTTAGGCAAAGCACACAACGCATCTAACTACATAAGTACAAACAAACTCATTCACACGTGCACACAAACATACACGATTTAATCAGTTGATATTCGGCGCCGCCGCTAGAAAGACGTAACTGCACTAGATGGTAGATAAATAAACACGTGTCGCCTTATGTCTCATACGTGGCCAGGTTTTTTTACTTGACTATCTATTTTCGGACCATCTCTAAAGGGTTAAGTTTCGACAAAACTTTTTTCGATGAAAGGGTTTTATAGTTTCGAGTTAAGTCGGTCATAGTTCTTTTTGCTGATGGTACATTTTTGCAACTTTTTTTATAAAAAGACGATCTTTTGCTGTAATGGATTTTTGCAGTACCTAAAGTTATCGTTTTAATAAAAGTAATGGTAGTTTAAAAACTTTTATAAAGATCCATTTGAGATCCATTTCAGATTTCTAACATAAAAAAATAAAAACAACAAAAAAAGCAATATTGATAAAAGCGATTATTCTTAGAGTAATACATTCAGAAATGTTATGAGAAAAAAATAATTAACCCTGATAATATGAAATGCTTAAAATACATGCACAGCGTGCTAGACTAAAACAGAAAACAACAAATTCACAAAAACTGACTCCGAAACAAAAACACAAGCAAAATTAAATAACATTACAAAATTAAAAGGCGCTACGAAAAGAGCCGAAAACTGGGAAATTCGTTTCCAAAATGGCTGCAGGGGGTGGTGCGAGCGAGAGGGCAGATGGGGGGAAAGGGACGATACGATATGCCGGTCACGTTCCGGGCAAGGCGCGCGCGTGCTCTTCATTCTAATGCCTGAACACACACATCCCCGAACACACGCACACATAGCCGAAAAAAACGTCGAAACACTTCACATACGTGTGTACAGACACCTACGCGCGTGTGTGTAACATAAAATACATAAACTTCCTGGTAAATAAGAGTAGATACAACTTTCTTATAAGTAAAGCCCGTGTTAGACGTTTGGGCTATATTAAATTCTGTCTTTTTCTCTTTTGCCTTCACAGGCTGATAGCAATGGGAAATCATATTTTCCTGTTATAAGCAGTTTTTTGTTCATCTACGTTTTTATTAGAAAATCATTTATGTTTATTTACGTTCTTGGTAAATTGATTTCGTGGGCCTGAAAGCGGTTGAATCTTATGGAAACGAAAAATCTTATTATCTATCTTTTTGCCAAAACCTTATTATCTATCTATCTTATCAAGCTTGAAAATAAGAAGAATAACCTCAAGTTCAATATTTGCCACATAATGTTTCATGATGACAAGCGTAATAAACTTATCATCGACAAAGTTATGATCCTCGGCTTCTTTAAGCCCACCGGCTACACTTACAAATTCACCATGCATCTTATCACCAACAAATTCACACTCAATTTCCATACGCTTAACACAGTCAAGATTCCCATCTCTCCGAACAAAATTTTCCACCATAAATATCCAACGACGAAAAATGTGTGTCCCATCAATCGGCGAATCGGTAAATACCATAAAATCCTTACCATAATTCTCAGAACCGACCACCATAACGTCACCATTGTCTTAGACTATTTAAATGCAGGTCCTGACTGCGGATACACGCCTCTTGAATGTGTAATACAGTCTCACAATTATATTTGATGAATTTATTTAAAGATGCATTTGAATAACCCGTGAAAGGGTCATCGTGAAAGTTCTGTTGGCATCGTTTGGATTTTGGATGGATTTTTTATCGTTTTTCTTTGGGTTTTGTTTATGGTTTACGTTTGGACGTTTGATTAGTTTATGATGTGGTGGAGAAGTTGGCCATTTTTCAGAATCCGTTTTTATGTTTACTAACTCTTACTTATCCAGGGGTACATTTTGATACTTTTTTAATATGTATCAAATTTATTATCAGTTTCGGAATTTTGCTCCCCTTTATATTCATCATCATCATTTCAGCCGAAAGACGTCCACTGCTGGACATAGGCCTCCCCCAAGTGTCATCAAATTGGCATAAGGGGGGGTTTTGCCATAATCGCCACGCTTGGCAAGCGGGTTCGCGATCGCAGTACGGTTGTTACAAAAACACAGAGAACGCTGGTGCCCATTCTCTGGCAAGTCCCTTAGTCGCCTCTTACGACACCCACGGGAAGATATGGGATAATTATATTAGTTATTATCTTTCGTACATAATTTTACTTATTCTTCAACAAAACAAACTCTTTCACTATTCATCTTTCTTCACTATCTGTTCAACACAAACTACCAACATCAACCCAGACAACTTAATAGCTATAAACTCAAGCGATAAGGAAGCTCATCCAAAACTTTACAACCTTTTGTAATCACACACATCTCCTCCTCTATGATAACTGCATCCAAATCATTTCTCGTAGGCAGTTCTTCTGAAACTGTTTTTATTGGTTCCTTTTTTACTTCATCTTCAATCACTTAGCATGACACTAGGGAAGACATCTTTCTGATTAATAATGTCTTCCCATTTCGTCACAATAACTGTCCTCTGATTTAGAACGATTATTTGTGCTTTTTGGTTAATAGAACTGTCAAATTTTGTTCGCCTCAGTACTCATCGTGTTAAAAAAACCATCCCTACATACAAATCCTGCCTCTCTACCCTTTCAACACATACCACAACAGAAGCCCAGACATCTTCAAAGCTATAAACTCACGCGATAAGCAAGACTGTATCAACAACTTTACAACCTTTTGTCATCGCACACGTCAGCAACCTCCTCTAAGATAACCACATCTGCGTCCCGTTCACCATCATTGTCATCAATCATCTGGTAAACATAGTCTCGTTAGCCATTTCTATGAAAGTCACCTGCTATGAGATGCGAGATAACTCTTTCATTCATAACGATACTACGTACGTGACAGGCCACCATTCAGGCTTCCTCCTTCCTTGGGTTTGAAAGACTGGTTTTTTATTGGCTAATAATTTTTAAACGTGTAGGCTGTGGTTGAATGAAAATCTGCTTCGTAAAAGTTTTAAGAACTTTTTGGATGGCTTTGTTATCTTCCCTGTGATAACTTTTATTAAATGATGGGCTTGTTTTTGTTTTATTATAAGATTTGCATTTTCATATCTTTTTTGACGTCAAAAACACTTTGTTCCCATGTCATCATCTTCCTAGCCTTTTCTTGTGTCGAGGATTGACTGGCAGTCTCACTGAATGCAGTGGAATTTTCGTTCTCATTCGTACTACTTTATTTTTTGCAGTCTTTATGAACAGACCTAACTCCATAATCTCGTCCACAGGTAGAGATGACGGGTAGCAGTATATTTGATTACGTGCACCAAGCTGACCACGCAGAAATTGCTGAACAGCTAGGGCTGTCACTCACTGGAAGACCTGGTCAAGCTGGATTGAACAGTCCAGCCTCAGGGAGTGAAGAGGGCAGCCAGCATGGAACTAATAACCCTGATGGTGAGTTGAATTTACTTCTTACTTAAATACTTATCTGAAATCAGCAAGCTGTCGGAATGATCCCCTGTGTGTTTTCATCGAAGATAATAAAATGATTTTGATTAAATTCAGAAGCATTAAAATAATAAAATTGAATTTTCAATATTTCAATCAAACCTTTCTTTGGGTTTTTCGCCTAATTATTTATCAGTCGGCTGTTCCATTTTAGATTACTTTTAAGTAATACCGTTTAACTTCATTTAATTCTAACCATTGTGGTAAAAACTCTTCAAAAAAGCCACTGAAAACAGTAAAGCGAAGACTTTTTACCGTTATTCATTCTAAACAGGTGTCACATTGAAAACGAGAAGCAACAAGAATTATCGAATCTTCGTTTCTGACAAAAAAATCGGTTCGGAATTCAATTAAACTCGACTTATTTCGGAGGCCGTTGCTCCATCGACAATCGGCGACAATACTGATCTAAAAATTTCACTCGGTATATCGAATCGCCCAATGCTGGCACTAATAAGTTGTGGATCAAATTGAAATTAGATTATGGAGCGTTCACGCTGTGTTGGGAGCTTATGAAACGGTCAATGGGGTGTCAGCGCCAACCTTTATAACACAAATTATAATTTCATTTCCAACGCTATGGGAATGTAGTAGACTAGCGATGTTGACAACTGCGCATCAAATCAAGGCGCCGATGATAGCTGTGCCATTAAATCAGTCATCTGTTTAATTTTCTAAAGAGATGTGGGTGCCGACTTCAATTAAACGCGAAGATAGGCAAAAAATTCATTCGTATCTATAATAATTTTCACCGTCAATGTTATCCGGTCGAATGAATTCAGAGTTTTTATTATTGTTGTGGCTTCGGTCAGACTGTTGAAAAACTTGCTTTAAATGCACACAATTCCATTTCAATATTTTCTTTTGATTGTTTTGTGTAATTTTTTGGATTCCACGAATGAAATGAAACGGAACGAAGTAAATTATTGTCACAACCTTTGCACGAATAAATTGAGGAAGTAAATCAATCAATAGATATAATTTTCAGAGTAGGTGCACTAACTACATTATTGTTGTTAAAATTGCTTTAAGAACTAGGAATAGATTTATTTTGTATTTCGAAGCCGAAGATTAACAACTTTTTTGAAAACAGAACCGGAGGACATACCATGACGTCTTAAAGCAGTATTGTTTTAATGTCACTCTAGTGTGGGAAAGAGACGGAGCTATAGAGGTCGTCTAGCGACATCTCTTTCCCACTCTGGAATAAGATTAAAGCAATACTGCTTTAAGACGTCATAGTAGGCCTGCAGGTGCGATCATATTTTTAACCAAACCCCCTTCATTCTTAACCGTTAACTGAAAGGACCCCAATGCCACCACAAGGTTACACCAATTACGTCAAACAAAAAAATTTGTTAACACATCAGAGGTTTTTCAAAAGCCACCATCAATTTCACATCGAAGGGCTAGAATCGATTTCAATTTACACTGGGCTGCTAAAAAACTCGATAAAAAAATCAATCAGGATAGAGAATCGAGATGGTTTGACAGTGGACCATTGTGTGGTGACGGGCGTGGTGAAATGACTCACAGAACAGTGGCCCATGTTGAAATCGCCACATTGTCACCGTGATGACCATGGTTTGATGTTTTCTGAACTGACGGAACTGTGGTTCTAAAAGTTGAATCTGGTTAGGGGTTTGCGTTAGCTATAAAGATGAGCTAAGGCTGCAAAACCAGACTCATGAGGGATATGTGTAATTCAGTTAAATAAGCTGTGCCTCAAACTTAGAAAACATCAATTTGGGACCCTGGAAGGGTTTTTGCTGATATCCTAAAAGACGATGCAAACAGATATCAAAGGTATGGCAGAGATATGCAATATTGAGAGAAGAAGAAAGAAACAGATAAGCCCAGCACTTTCCAATAACGAAATCATGAAACCTACTCTCAACATAAAAATTGAACATTGCTTATAGTGTTTCAAACCAGAAACTCGAAACGTTTGCATAAAGCATGAATATTAAAGAAGTAAAAGAATTGTTGGAGTCATTTAGATAATATCGCGCCGTAAACGTTTTGCTGAGTATGCGACTCTCTCACATACCGCTAAAATGATATCTTGGGATATTGCCATAATGTGCTGAGCTGTTGCGGTATCGTAGGTGGTAGTGACGTCAGAAGTATGCATGGTATTATCCTAAAGACGAGACGCAAGTTTTGGACCTATAACATTTCTTGGTAACTCTTAAATTTCTATCATCATTTACGTTGAGTGCTAGGCTTTAAGTTTTTCAGATGTCTCAAATGAAGACTAAAGTACATGATAAAATTAACACAATACACACTATAAAACATAGTCTTATCCTAAATATTAAAGAATCAACGAACACAATGAAACTGTTACTAAAATAAACCACGCACAACATATCGAAACACAAGACATGGTGATCAACTTCTATGAAAATAGAGCCACCGTTTTTGTCCCACTTAAAAACAGCCTGATATATCAAGGTTATACAAATATTTGTTCGCTGAGTCAATCCAGTTAAGTATTACAGCAACGTGATACAAATTGACATACCTTTTGTCCACTATAATGGGCATTGTGCCTATTGCCAAAGATTAAAACTTGCAACAGAACCACATGCGCGTTGAATTTCAAGTTGGTTGACAGCTGTTAACGTTTCAATGTGGTCTTATTTGAAACGTTCAAAGAGGAAATTGATTTGGGATTCGTGGTCTATGGGAGCCTTCGTGGGCAATATTGGGATATTTATTCAGGATCAAAATACTGCGCGAGAAAAAAGTAAAAAGAGGAGCTCGTGGCTAAATAATATCAGCTGCACGGGTCGATCTTAAAAGCTAAGCCGTGCTTGCCGAGGTTGGTCCGAGGACCATAATTACATACCGAGTTTCCTCCGTGCCTCGGAAAACACGTTGGTCCCGGCTGTCATTTGTAGATCTGTGACAGTCGTTACGAGTAGTCAGAAGCAAAAAATCTGACATTCAGTCTTACCAACGGGTATCGTATTACCCAGTCACTGGGTTGTGGAGGTCAGATAGGCAGTCGCTTCGTGTAAAATATAGCGTGCAATGATGATAGCGTGAAAAAAGTCAAAATGGGGTAGCGTATAAGCCGCAGACCGAATGATAGATGGTAAACTTGTTGGAGTGGACACCGATTATTGCTTATATGAGCTTAGCCAAGATACAAGCCCGGTAGACGAAGAGAACTAACTCACTGACTAGTTTCATCATCTTTTGCAAGAGTTTGTATTGCTTTAAAATTTTCTAGTACAGGACATGCTTTTGTACGTTAACTATCAAATACTGGCACATAAAAAAACGAACTGTTTAACGTTTTTGTTTTTCTTGGCCTTGGGTGGATGACTTAAACATCATGTAAGCTTCTTCCATTCCATCTCACCATAGTAGGCTTAAATCTGTCGTCCACTTCTTTCTCAACGGTAAGACCTTTCAAACGAAAATAAAATTTAACATTTTATCCTCATTTACAGATTCTTTGTGACATTATGCATACACCGAGCACCAGAATAAATCTAGCGAACCTTTGTTCAAACCGAAACTAAAAGAAAAATGATGACAGAACTTTTTTGTGCTAGATTGGCACAAGGAAATAAAGGAACTGCGATGTATCGATCTATGACTAATAGTTGCAAAAACTAGCTACTGAAATAGGAACTTAAAAAAAACCTAATAAAAACCGCTGTGTGGACTGTTGAAAAAACTACAATGGATGTATGAACATTTTCCTTAACCTCCTCGAATGCTCTTTGAACTTTAAACGCTTTGAGCTTTACCTTCCCATTTTTTTAAACTATTTTATACTATAATTTTTTGTCGATTTTATTTTTAAAATTTTTGGTAACTGAAATGTGGTTCTTGTGACCACATCTCTCGTAGATATTATGGTTGATTTCGGTCATACAATAACTTTCAAAACTGATACGTCGCATCATCCCCAGTAAAACTTGTTCGTCTAGTCTTGCACACAATTTCATTCCATCAGGCTCTCGAAAAGTTTTAGAACCATCGTTAAATAACTTAGAAGCTGGTTCAGTGAAATCAATTACAGCGTAGTGTCGATCGTCCCGGTCTCATCGCAGCACAGATCTTATAATTAGCTACACGTCCACTCAATCAATCAGCTCTCTCACCGATTGATTCACTTTTTAACTAAAAATTTACTCTATTTGTGTTAAAATTTGGTCTATTTCGTGGATCTTTTCATTACTTTTTTGGGTACGACATGTGTTTATTAGGAAAGGAAACAATTTAAAGTTTCCGAATTACGGAATCAATCGTTGGACACTATTGTTATGTTTAAATTCGTTTTAATACATCTGAAATAATTTCGTAGTAGAAGTAATAAAAGATGAGGAATAAGTAACAACGCACCTACTAATGAACGTGATAAAAATAGATATAGTGTCATATCAAAAAGATGCGATCAATAGGAATTTATGTATCTTTAAACGGTGTTCTATTAACATAAATTATAATAGATCAGTCGAAATCGCATTAACTACACAGACACTATACTTACTGTAAGTATAATATTAGGTAAACGACCGTTAATGTTACGTGGAAACAGATGACAACCGATACCAAAAGAAGGAACTAAATGTACAACATCATGATCCAGTAATGACGTTAGTCAATGAGAGCGTCATTAATAAAATTCTTTTTTCAATTGTTCACAGTATCAGCACAAATGAGTCTTGCGGCGAGTGGGTCGCTATACCGGGGGATGGACCGCGCTTTCTGTATTAGAATGAAAAGTACACTGACGAAGAGAGGGTGCCACTTCAAGTCTTCAGGATACAGGGTAAGGAAACCAGTTTTGATGACGTGTAAAGTGAAGACATAGTAGAATCTCAACCTAAAACTGCAGATCTGTTTTTATGCGAACAAAAGTTCATAAAAGAGTAAACTGAATTAAAGTCTCTATACTTAGTCACAATGAAAGAAATACATAATTTATCATTACCCTTGACATCATTTTATCATTCTTATGTACATTCTACTATATCTCCACTTTATGCGTAGATATTACTATCGATCAAAACTTACAACATCATTATTATAACTTACATTATCAAAATAAATCATGAAAATTCTTAAAACAATGATTTTCAAAATTAATTTAATAACCAAGAAGACTATGAAAGTTTGTGGACATTTTTCTTATCTAACAACTTAAAAAGAGAAATATATGGACGCTGAATTTTCATTTTCGATCTAGGTTGGAAGAGGCAAGGAAGGTGAACCAACGAGGTCCGAGAGTGGTAACTGGCGGGTGGGTATCATGCAGAATGCGATAATTGCCTAAGTAACTTTCGTGAATATTTCCAAAATTTTCTTTCAGCGTCATGTTCTGTAATTAGACCGAAAATCCATGGTAAACAAAAACGTTTTAACATTACCCTTTGACAATGTAAATCATCTTTTTCTCCACGTATATTCATGAACCTGTAATCTCATAACTCCATATCTACGCTGCGAGTAACAAATGGATTCGAACGACCTCTTTATCCGTCTTAGATCACAAATATTATTGGTTAGAATTATTGTTAGCTTGGGGTGCCTCAAGGCAGCATTATACGGCCCCATAATTTTTGCCTTAACTCGGTGCTAGGTCATAAAACGTGATTATATCACAAGCGACTTGCGAATACCGCAATAGCTGAGCGAAATTGCCGGTAGATTGTTTTCGGGGTGTAAATTCTCATTTTATTTTATAAGCAGTTTCTTGGTCACTTCCTTTTATATTTAGGGAGTCGTTCATTTCTTTATTGCTTGTCGATTGCTCTTTTATATCTATTTTAAAGGGTTGTTAGGTACTAAAGTAAAAGTAACAACCATAATTTGTTTTATCTTCATCTTAATGGGTAATATAGCTCTGTTTTAGATTTAGTAGAGCAATTAATACTGAAACGCTTTCGAATGTATGTTACGCCGAAGGCTACGGTTTTATTGGGAAAATTGCAAATTAGTTGATCCTCCTTACATTTGATCTTCGAATTCGATTACCTGGTAATATGTATTATACGTGCCTCAGAAACATTACTTACCTACGGTGTGTAACAAATAGCTTTTCAGTTTCTCGTTATATTTGAAAGTTTAATGTTCTTACATGAGACACGTTTCTCGTTTTCTATTTTACGAAAACGAAGTAAATGTGAAAGTTTTAATGATGTTTTTTATTTTGTTTTTGTTGAGTTTGTTTCTGTTAACATTTTTATCAAAAATAGACTCATGTTATCAAGGTGTGGCAGACCCAAGAAGACATTTTATGGTTCTTTTGACTTTTTATGATCGTTTCAGATACCTACTTGCTTCCTTTTACAGAAGTATTTTTAAAATGTGTTATTTTATTATTTACAATTTTATCGTTAAATGTTATTATATCAAAACGGTCCCATTTTTTTTCTATTAGCCTCTCTTTAATGTCTATGTCTTTCTTTCCAGGTGGTTCTGATGCTGTGCCGCCTCCGACCGCAGTATTCCTTTTCTCATAGTCGCAAGTCTCCAACAGTACTCTTAGGCATGGTGGCTCTAGCCATAGCATTACCGCCACCATCAGTCCATGAGATTAGGCTGGAGTCCGATATGTTCGTCACACGAATCAACTTTGACTTCCGAATAGCACATTGCGAGCCCAGGTAAGAGTTTAGACTCGATATGATTTACTTTAACAAATCGTGAAAAAAAACTTGAAACTTTTTCAAATTTTCTAAATATTCCTGGACGGAAAAATGTTCTACGACAATGTGGCATCTTGGATATAATTAATAATCTCGAAACGCACACTCCTCTCGAAAAGATAGGCTAAACAATTCTGCAAAATGCCTAACGATTTTAGACTACCTACCTATAAACATAAAATCAAGTCTTTCATTGGTCATATGCATAACCCACAAAAAAGCGTCTTAAATTGTCCCGTTTCCATTTTACTTACATTATTTTGAAGGATTTACTTATTACATTTGGGAAAACAAACAGTAGTATTCTTTCATTCACTATCAAAGTTTTTCTCTGTTAATACAATGTGATTTTTATTTTCAGCCGAGTATCAGAACTCTTGGGTTACACAGCTGAAGAATTAACGGGGAAGAATCTCTATGCCCTCTGTCATGGAGAAGATGCCAACAAACTTAGAAAATGTCACGTAGATTGTAAGTATTTCTTCATTTTTATATCTAATATCTTTTACTCCTTGCGTCATTATTTTCAATTGCTATATCAGATTTGAGGTCTTGATTATGGTCATAAAAACTAGCAGCAGGTCATATTTTTACTATTATCGCCACTGATCGCTTGATTATTTTAAATTGCTATAATACATTTGTAGGTAGTCTTACATTCTAGAATACGTTTTCACCTCCTCAGTATTCGCCTTTTTATGGATTCCGTTAATGACTTCCTATTATTAATTACACCTTTCATTATTTATTTCAACAGTTAATCAATCTAGTTAGGCAACATTAACTGTCACCACTATTTCTAATTAGCCTTGCGAGTATCATCAATTGTCTATAAACGATGCAACGTCCACCCATGACCCAATATATGTGGTGAAATCCTTCGTAGGTTAATGTCGTAACTACCGATTTGTATTCAGTTTGTGGTCTATAGAAATCCATGTCAAGAAGACAGGCAGCTCAAGGCACAAAGCGTTACGAGGAAAATTTATGAGACCAACGTTTTGTGGGAACATCTCTTTTATAATGATTTTCGATGTTATTGTTTGATACGCTTTTGGTCCTTGTTTTATAAGGAAAAATATTTACAGTTCTCCAAAACTTTTGACTTTATTATTTGGTTATTTGGTACTAGTATGTCTCGCAAATCTACTGAGTGATTTATTTCGAAGCTGATTATGAAAACCTAACATGTCATTGAATTCAGATTTCTCTCGGAAATACGTTGTCATTTTACGTTCGCCGCCTTCGCATTCTGTCCTTACATTTCGTGCAGGATCATAAGTATACAGAGGAATTCCTATTCAAGTAATGTAATCTTCTCGTATATGCGATATTATTACTTTCCTGCGCATCCGTCAGTGGAATACAATTTAGGCCTAGCGCCACGCCGCCCGTCTCTACTCAAGTTGTGATTTGAATAATAATTTTTATACCACCATTTCGGTTTCCTCTCCCTTTACGTAGACGTGGGAAATGTCATGTCTTAATGTCCTACGAGATGTCTTTTCTGTTTTATGGTTATTCCTACCTGAATTATTGCGTGATTCATAGTTTTTGTGGCTTATAACTTCCTCGGTTTTTTAAGGTTTTTTGCATATTTTAAAGTATCAATTTCCTTATTAAATTTTATTGCTTCATAAGTTTCATTAGTATTGTGTGCATGTTCTGTTTTATTTAACTTCTGCGAATCTGCTTCTATGACATCCTTACTATCGGCTTCTATGTTGAAATGCTTTAACGTCGCATCAAGCGCCTATGTTAATTTATCGATGAGGAAAATTCGTGACGACCTTAATGTACCTTTGTCATCTGAACTCAATTCGATCTAATACGATAGCTCGATCACAAAAATACACGACTTCAAGAACAAAGATGACATGAATGGAAGGACTCATAATCCTGACGTAATCATCCAACCAATCATCGTACATAACAAGATGGCTGACATTTTGAATGCCAATCACGGTGTAGCGTTAACGTCATGCGGTTCTAGCACCTTACCATTTGATAGCTTTACGAGACCATCAATTTGAATTTAAAATGTACATCTATGTAGATGCCGGTCAAATGTGGACATTCCTGGTCTGGAATAACAATTGTAGATATTAGCATAAAAGTCCGGGTGTTTGTTAGAAAGCGGGTAATTTGGTTACAACTGTATACGCGGTTTGGTTACGAGATGACTTTATTGACGATCGCGAAGCGTATGATATTCAAATTTTGTGCATACGTCCAATAAAATTAAATGATTATGTTTGGGACTTCCGACAACTGTGACGCTTTGGCATTTGTTTGGTGTTCGCTGCCTGAAAAACAAGGTGATTTATTATTTATTGTGTACGATTAAACATAATGGCCCTCTGTCTGCGTTAAAGATGTCGTCAACAGCTAATAATATTATTGTCACTTAGGTAGGCTCTGTTTTATTTTACATGGACATTTCATCGTGCTTACCAAAATCTGGTGGCATCGATGTGAACTTTCTGTATTCTTTATAGACCAAAAAATATATAAAACAAGAGAACTAGATTAGTCACTCACACACAAACAATTTTCAAAATAGTTTAATGTTTTGATTGTATTTTCATATTATTCTTGGCTAGGTTTTTAACGTTTTACAATTGAATCTACACTTTTTTAACATGGAAAAATTTTATAAGTAGTATAAATATTCTCTTGACCGAAATACCCAACCTTCTTCCTCCATACTTTTCTATTAATCGTTAACTCGGTCACACTGTATATCAGCCGTTTTATCTTTCACCATCGATCGTTTCCATGGTCATCCAAATTTGAAGCATTTGCGGCATCCCTCATGCCAATCTTATTTCAGCTGAATACATGGTTGCCGAATAATTATCCTTTTTGGCGCCCAACATTGTAATCTACTTACCTTTGAACAACACAGTATCACCGATTGACCGACTCTTCCAATCATAGAAGAAAGAAAGAAAAAAATATTTATTTCATCACAACTATCAATTTTCTTCAACCACATTTAAACAAAATAGACAACAAACACTCCATCAGTTTCACTTATTGGCTCTCCTCCAACATCAAATGCATCATAATTAAAAAATCCATTGCCAATACAATACATCAACAATGCCAAAAACTGTGTTAGTATTAATGACTCACGTATCACAAACACGTGTTCACTATGTCCTTTGTGTAACAAATCTATTGAATATAATGACGCTAATACTTATACATTTTTGTTTGTTTAAAGCTATTGTTCTAATAATCACGCTGAAGGTCAGATGGTTTAGGTGATCCTATAGTCCTGTCAACGTCGTAACTATCGATACAATCTACGTCTTTGACTGTGTTCAAAACCGTGCCTGACCGTGCAGTTTTATCAACCACCTGGGATAACCTAATACGATCCATAACACCTAGCACGTACATGCTGGAATTAAAAATTAAAGTGTTTCTTCGTCGCACGAATTTTCACCAGAAAATCGCGTGAGACACCCAGTACTACTTCAATTTTGTTATGTTCTCATATCCATCTTTTCTTCATCAATTAAGGATAACTACTGCTACTATGAACCGGGAAAAATGCTCGTTTAAACTCGTTTTGGCACACGGCCTGTGCCGAATCAGGCCTAGCCCAACATGCGTGAAGCACGCTTTTAGAAAAAAAAAATCCGACTCCATAACTACTTGTCCGCAAAACGCGCCATGACATCCTTATACTAAACAATTATTGTCTTTTGTTCCA
This sequence comes from Cerastis rubricosa, assembly GCA_949152445.1. NCBI lineage: Eukaryota > Metazoa > Arthropoda > Insecta > Lepidoptera > Noctuidae > Cerastis > Cerastis rubricosa. The sequence goes on from OX424547.1 coordinate 13,866,879, forward strand.
GTAATGAACAAGGGTCAAGTCCTGACGCACTACTATAGGATAATGAATAAGCTCGGCGGATACACTTGGATGCAGACCTGTGCCACGGTCGTCTGTTCTTCCAAGAATGCTGAAGAACAGAACATTATTTGCGTCAACTATGTTATCAGGTAAGTTTGGTATTGGAAGCATGAACTCCTATAACTGAAATTTTCCAAAAAAAAATTGAAACTGAAGACCTTAAACTTCAAATATTCGAAGTTGTAGAAATAAACCTACTAATATTTTATGGTCACATTACTAATCATCAAACTTTATTCTTTTTCAGTGGTCGCGAATACCCTAACACAGTAATGGACTGCTGCCAACTAGAAGAAAGCGTACAAGGAGTAAAGAGAGAAGAAACAACTGGAGACCCAGAAAACGGTCCACCTGATACCGACAACTCGGGAGCACCGCCCGCTCCGCCGCGTCATCAAGCCGAACGAACCGAGCCTCCAACGAACACTGATTCGGCATCATCGGCTCCGGTACCAACCTCTGACGTCACTCATCTCACAAGACTCAGCGACGCACAGCCTTTACCTCTACACACGAGCACAGAAAGAACGTCACCAATGCCAGCCAGAAGACAGAAAAAACGAAAGCATACGACTGACTGTGATGACGAAACGGAAAGAGACGAAGAAAGACGAAAGGCTGCTTCTAATCCTGGAGCTGCTATTTCGCCGGCAGAACGAGACATTTCCAAAACCAATCTAGCAATACCTGAAGGTGGGTCTGACGCGACATCAGTGAGAGACTTAGAAAACGCAATGTCGAAGCACCTACCATCAGTAGCGTTAGATGGGAAGGAAATCTCCCATAGGCCGACAGACTTCTCCACAGATGCACTATTGAAACAACAGCAGCAGAAATCTACGATACAGTGGATAGGAACACAGAACCATCACCTGAACCCTCTAAACAGACAGATACCAACAAACCATACATCTACACCAGCATCAGCCTTGTTGAGACAACTTTACGCAAATAGAGAAAGCGTTATCCGAAGCAACTTCTTAGGTGATGGTAGAACTGGTGGTTACTATTCCGGTGACGGCCAATCAGGGCCCTTACCGACCCCGCCGGGCAGTGAGGGCTCGGGTTACGGCGAGCAATTAGGACATAAGGGTACAGACATAGGATCATTAGCTTACGGAGGATACGCCGACTACCATTCAGCTATGACGCCTCCAGGCTCAGTATCCCCAAGAGATAAGCAACAATATGCGTTGCCGTACGACAATAGTGCTTATTCTGAAGCGTTACGGCACTCTTACTTAGGTGAAGCTCCTCTTCCGTTGAAGCCTCAGGCGTATTCAGCGGTTCCTGGAGCGTTAGATTATGCGTCACCGTTAGACCAGTCGCAGTTCTTCCATCCACCTTCATCTTTCCATTTGTATCACCCTCAGGCGCACTCTGCGCATGCGTCACATCCGCACCAGCCTGTAGATAAGTCCGCCCCACCAAATACAAACTGGTACTCGTCAGGCTCATAGCCGCCTCTTCGGTAATCTTCGTCTTTTGTTCGCAAGCTTGTGTTAAACCGATCGTTGTTAAGTTTTCACATTTTGTTGTTTCGGGGCTCAATTAGAATTAATGGGAATATCCCTGATGCATTATCATCATCGGAAAATGTATACGGTTAACAAGACTTCCAATACTAAAATACTCAAAACGACAGTTGAAATGTAGTTCTCTATTTTTTTGGAGTTAATATTTTTGAATACTCTTAAGGGATGTGCCAAAAATTGTGCTTCAGGCACTGACCTTGCATTTATATCAATCACATACTCTCAAATATTTTTAAACACAGAAATCATGTTCTGAATATATCGATCTGGCTAATCGATGTCATTTACAAATAAGCGATTTTCCTTTCTTATGGCTCTCGATTAAAATATTTAATCGATGGTCACAAATAATCACAATGCAGTTAAATATTTATCGATAGAATATCTCAAATGTTACGTGCTTAATTTTAACAAAATCAAATCGATTTTTATTTAATAAATCAGTGAAATCATAAGCTATATCAATAGCTTCTTGCATATCATTTATAGTTAAGCTTTTTGTAAATTATTGTATAATAGTTTATCAACATGACTGTATTTAGGCGATAATATAATCATTTAACATTGTAAATTGTAGAATCTAAGTATTGTATATTATTTTTATTAATCAATATAAGGTTTCATTGTACATAACTACTTGTCATCTACTACTAGAATTAAATCGAATTTCAAACAAATATCGACAAAATCTTTATCGATACGTTACTTCTCTAATTTTGACAGTTGAAATTCACGTCGCCATTTTATATTTAAATAACGTCTCAATATTTTTTGGAAATCAGTAAAGATTATCATCTCATTATTGACATTTAATTGATCATGACAAAATAATTTATTATAGCCAAAATACTCAAAACATTCCAGTTTTTTATTATATTCAAGCCAAATACAATTTATTATTTTTATGAAGGAAATTGTAATTTTTAATTCGATTAAGTGTTATTACAATAATGATAATTGATAAATATTTATGCTATTTTTAACTGTGCAATACGAGTGGAAAAAGTTGTTTATTTCAATTTTTATAAGGCTTCGTTAATATATCGTAATTATAAGGTAATAATTATTAAAATTGTAATAAAGTTGTAATTATTATAATAAAATTGGGATAGGCTTGTCATGCAATTATCTGTTATGTTTTTTTTATATTATCTTCCGAAAATTCAACGTCATGTATTTGTTTCTTTGAATCATGATTGAAAAAAGAAGTTTATTTGTCCGAATAAATAAATAATTAAGAATTTTCAATGGTTTTGTTTTAATTTTTCCTAGTTACAAAATAAAGGAGCCAGTGGGAAATAACCAGTATGCCCGACCGAGTTTTTATAATATAGTTGCTATTGGCAGTCCGGGGCAGTGGTCCAACTGTGCCCCTGCTTTGGTCCTAAAATTCCTAACTTTCAAGCTGGAACTAACTACAAATTCATCAAATTTCTTTGAAATTAGCTTGTACCATCGTCGACTTTGTCTCTGTCATCTCTGACCTAGACTAGAGTCAAGAGAAAACCAACCTCAAATTAAAAAAGAAATTTGGTTGGATGGTTTCGGGTTGGGTATTGCGGCAGACAAGCGAGAATGACGGGACAACTACAGACAGGATTGGTCCATTTTTTGATCCAATAGAATTAATAAATAATAGGGGCGACCCTACTAGTCATCAATCGGGCACAAATCCAGACTGACAGACCGTGGCTGAGCAACTGAGAAATTCCTGATAGAAAAACTAAATAGCACTTTGCCCGACCTGAGAATCGAACCAAGGACCTGCTGCTCCGCAGACGCGCTTGCGACCAGTCGCCCAACGAGGCACCGGCTATCCTTCGTACAGGGTGCAAACAGGTTCTTCACGAAGTCACCAACCAAGCAAAAATATTGCTAACAAAGGAAACCATTTTTGGTATGTAAAATCACGGCACAGAGTACTTTTATATATATGGTTTACGGTAACGCTCTATGTAACGCACATAAACACAGTGCGATGCATGAATGGAATAGTACAGGACAGCTAAGGAGGTATTAATAAAAAATAAAAGTATTTTTGTCATTTTGGATGCATGTCATGTCCCTGCGACAAAAAATATTTTTTCTTTCTTTCTTCTAAACTAATAAATAACATGGAAAACGCGTGAAAAAGTTGGAACCTTTAATATATCCCGTAACTAGAAGGTTCCAAGGTATGGTATAGAAAAAAAACAAAATAACGCATACCAATACCTCTCAGCTTCGTTCCTAAAGACAAAACACCCTGTTTTTAAACACTTTAAGAATGTACCAAGACAAAAAAATATGGAATTATAGGAAAAATAAATGTAAAAGGTTTGTTTAACTTCATTTATTTATTCAGTCGCAAAAACATCAGTAGGTACATTAATCGATCGGAATGATAATTCTAATAAAATACATTAGTAAAAATAAAATCGTCTTCCGAAAATTAATGCGAAAATTGAAAATCTAATCTTACAAATCAAAAACTGGTTTCGAGATTCTTTCTTAGAGTGGTGTTTGTTATTTTTATCCTTCTTTCTAATGCACATAAAATTCACAATGAAATCCATAAACTTGAATAAACATTAGCTGCATTAGTTAAATAATTTGTATTTTTAATTGCTACAGAATTATTGAATGGCTGCATTTATACCGAAAAACGATACCTATTAAAAAAAACATGATTATGTCTACTGATTCAATTGATTTTAAAATCATTAACATTAACTTAAAATTGATAATCAGGAAATACAAATACTTATTTATTAATACGTAGCAAATGCAAAAACACTTGAAAACGAGATTCATAAATGTATAAAATGATAATAATTATAAGTTTTGTATAAATAGAATATAATTGGACGGATTAAATCAAGTCAATTCTTAGGACTAAAGCCAAAAACAAAACAGTGCAGTGCGGGTACTACAGCAGTGTTCCGCAGACTTTTGGTGCTCAAGATACATCTAGGAAATCGAGGAGCTCGTGGCTAAATAATAACAGCCGCACGGGTTGATCTTTAAGGTTAAGCTGTGCTTGCCGAGGTTGGTCCGTGGATGGGTGACCATAATTACATAACGAGTCTCCTCCGTGCCTCGGAAAGCACGTTAAGCCGTTGGTCCCGAATGTCATTTGTAGATCTTTGACAGTCGTTAAGAGTAGTCAGAAGCTAAAAGTCTGACATCCAGTCTTACCAAAGGGTATCGTATTACCCAGTTACTGGGTTGTGGAGGTCAGATAGGCAGTCGCTTCATGTAAAATACTGGTACTCAGCTGCATCCAGTTAGACTGGAAGCCGACCTTAAGATAGTTTGGGAGAAGGCTAGGCAGATGATGATACATCTAGGAAATCGGAAAATTTTGGTGGTACACCACAAATGAAAAATCTATCGTGTGTTTTGAGACTGTTTAAGTAGGCATTTTTCTCCCCTCTGTCGTTTTAACTTTAAAAGATAACCTTATTTTTCCGAGGCACACCAACTAATGACCACGGTACACCAGTGTACCACGTACACTTTGCGGAACACTGCACTACAGGATAGTTTACCTTCTTCTTGGCGTCGATAGAAATCTAAATTGTGTCGGCCCAGAACTGAGCCACTAGTTTGGCGTCCTCTGTAGCGGCCATCAGTTCCTGTAATGAACAAATGGCAGGATACGCAGGACAAGATATTAAGTGCCTAATCGTTTGTGGAACAGCACCACATTTACACTCCAGGGCAGAGTCATTAATGAATCTTCACCTGAGCAGGTTTTTCTTGCTGCAACCAACCTGGGTCCGAAGTCTATTTCCAGTAGGATAGTTTATGAGAGCCAGAAACGCAAGCGCTCATTGGAATAACGCATTATTTGCGTTGCCGGTCAAATAAACCATAAAAATATGGATTATACAAGGTGTGTTTATTTTAACTGTGCAATAGCTTGGATTTACGTTTGACATGTTGTACATGTTTTCGCAAATAAATAACTTAAATCTCCACCAACTCGCACTGGGGTCACATTGTGGATTACGGCCCACATTCTCTTACGAAGAACAGGCTTGCGTCCCAGCAGTGGGAACATTGTATACTGATTACACTGGCCCTTAATTGTTCCTTTGCGCCGCACTAGACTGATTTGTTTTTGTCGAAATTAAAGCTAAATACACTAAAGTTAGGCTAGGCACACGTTATACATTTAATAAATGCTATTTAGTTTAACAGCTGCTACAGATTCAATTTGATAACGTCTGTTTGTAATAATAATAACTTTAAATATAATAAATTTCAAACTTTGATGAAATTGTAAACATACCCTAGGGAATGTGCATCACATTAGTATTAAGCAGGCTTCAACTTGTTTGAATTAAATTTTAAAATTGTTTTTGAAAAATTGTCGACGAAAATTGTGGTTTCGAAATAACCTCAATAATATAAATATATATAATTTACGCTTCACGTTGTTTGTCCGGGATAGACTCCTAAACTAATTAACCGATTTTAATCAAATTTGCACACCGTGTGCAGTTTGATCCAACTTGAAAGATAGGATAGCTTATAACTCTATAGTCGCAATATTATTTTATTGCAAATTAAGTCACAATTATCTGTTATTAATTATCGATTCTAACAGATGGCAGTATCTGTTGACTGGATTGAGTAAGTATTCTATAGATGGTGCTGTATAGGAGCGGAGCAGCAATGAAAAATATTGCGAAAACGGGGAAAATGTGACGCAGACGAAGAACGCGGGACAGCTAGTAGCAATATAAAAATCATGTTATTATTATTATTATAGCTAGCCTGTATTGTCCCACTGCTGGGCAAAGGCCTCCCTCCATTCTTTCCAACGGTCACGATTCTGTGCTGCTTCTTTCCAATTATCAAGGAAGACATCCAGTTCGTTAAAATCATGTTAAATGCGATTTAAAATTAAAATGTCTGGTTGAAGCCCTTTGATTAGACTAGTTGTTAACGACTGTCTAAGATCTACAAAGGACTGACCTCGGTAAGCTCTGCTTAATTTCGGGTTTAAGTATAAAAAAATCTAATTAAAGCACTCAATTATGTGGCATTACAAATTGACATCCGAGGATTAATTTTCCGACCCATTTGTTTAAATTTTCATCAAATACTTTCGGCACAGTTTGCAGTTTGTTTGTTAACAGTTAAAATACAATAATTACAAATAATAAAATAATTTGTTACATCATTATGAACACAATTAAAGATACACATACTAGTCAGCTTGTGAGCCTTTTACAAAGCAATTCATAACTACTTTAGGCACATTTGACTATAAAACTAGTTACATATACAACAAATATATATCTATCTATGTAATAAATTCTACATATATATTATTAATAAAAGATTGTGCAAATCTAATAGTCAACAGTCATTATTTGTATTTAATAAGTACTAACTTTGCAGTGTTTTAATGTACAGTCTCCAAAAGAGATAAGTAACCAAGTTCTCATACAACTAGTATGAAAACTTGGTTACTTATATACTCTTTTGGAGACTGTACGTAAATACAAAATTTGATTCTATGTGCCTGATTTTGTTGCATAGAAAATTCATTTGTCTATTGAGTGATTTTCAAATTACCTTATCGCAAACATTCGTTCTAATATTCCACTAATATTTCTATGTTTGGCGACTGCATCTCCAATATGATTTGATATTGCGAGAACACGCAGAGCCAACAGTAGATCTGAAAAAATAATACGAAGAATAAGTCACAGTTTATAATCAATATTATCCTTTTTGAGGGTTCCGTACCCAAAGGGTCAAACGGAACCCTATTACTGAGACTTCGCTGTCCGTCCGTCCATCCGTCCGTCCGTCCGTCTGTCACCAGGCAGTATCTCATGAACCGTGATCGTTAGCCAGTTGAATTTCTACAGATTATGTATTACTGTTGCTGCTATAACAACAAATACTAAAAACAGAATAAAATAAATATTTAAGGGGGGCTCTCATACAACGAAGTGATTTTATTGCTCGTTTTTGTAAATAATGTAACGGAACCCTTCGTGCGCGAGTCCGACTCGCACTTGACCGGTTTTTTTATTATCGGCTCGCGCTTGACCACTATCTCACTTGATGGTAAGCCACGGTGAAGCACGCTTGCCTAGAAGAAACCTATTCATTCTTGACTTAAAGACCCCTAGATTGTAGCTATCGGGAAACACAGACTCCGGCAGGGAATTCCACTCCTTAGCTGTACGCATAATAAAAGTATTTCCAAAATCCAGCCCTTATTGGGACCCAATTTATTTTGGAGTTCAAACTCAAAGCATTTATCTCAATTAGACCATTACAGGCACTTATGTAAGTCTAAAATAAAAATAAAAAACGCGAAGCTACAGTCCCAGTCACAAAGCATAATAACTTGTAAAATTACTGTAGTTGCCCACTCCAAAGCGTTGGTTCCAAAGGTTGGCACATCGATAATTCTGCAGTCACTTCGTTTCTAGCCACATCATTCTGCACACAGTCCCATAAGTCAGAACTATACGGGGTATACACGTATTTAGTGCATCATTCTGAAGTAGTTAAAAAAAAAGCTTTTTCCTACAAAACTGCAATATCTACACATCATCATTTCAGCCAAAAGAAGTCCACTGCTGGACATAGGCCTCCCCAAGTGTCGACACATTGACCGGTCCCATGCGACTCGCATACAGCGGATCCTCGCAACCTTCATTAGGTTATCGGTCCACCTAGTGGGAGGCCTTCCAACGCATCATCTTCCGGTTCGCGGTCGGAGAACTTTTCAGCCCCATCGGCCATCCTTTCTGCGAGCAATGTGCCCTGCCCATTGCCACTCAAGTTTAGCAATAATTTTTCGGGCTACGTCGGTAATCGGTTTTCTTGCGGGTACATGGTCAAAATGTATGGACCCACTGTCTCTCAGTTCAGAATGCTATACTGAATACGCTTACCGTGTGTGCGTCAGTGTCCTTTCCCCCCCGTATTTAACTGAACTTTGTGGAAGTGAGTAGGGCAAATTGTGTACAAGAAGGGAGGTCTGATGGGGCCGAACATTTTTAAATGAAGTGGCGATCGTATACCTAATAAAATAGATACTGCTCAGGATGCTCACCACAAATATAATGAAATTATAGGACAGCGCCATCTATCGTATCACATTGTAACTTTTATTAGATAAAAAGTAAACGGTTTTAAAATTTTCATGGAAGTCAGCATATTTGCCGCCGTAAGCAGGAGGAATGCATCTACAGAAAAATATACTTTAAAATAGTGTTCTAGTAAGGCTTGTTACTATCTATCCTATGTTCCATCAAATGCGCCTCTTTTTTATGTAAGTTTTCTTTATCACATCTAGTATTCTTTATCGCATTGGGTTGCTATTACCATAAGAAAAAATGTTTCTTTTAGTACTTACATTGTATGACATCCACAGGAAATCCACCAGAGCAGCAAAGGTAGCATCCAACTGAAATAATAAACAAAATAACTAAGCCTTTGAAATTATATTAATGCAGTTTTTTATATCATATCGAAATCGAATCCGAGCGTTTGTGAATAGGGGGCCAGGTCAGAGATGACAGAGACAAAGTCGACGATGGTACGAGCTTACCCAGAACAAGCCTGTTCACTCTAACTTTGAAGAGATTAGGGTTGTAAGCGTTCGGAAACACAGACGCACGCAGAGAGTTCCACTACTTTGCTGTGCGAATTATGAAAGACGTTTGAAAATGCTTAGTGCGAATTGGTGGAATAGCAATAAGGTAATCAAATCAAATCAAATCATTTATTTCAAAAAAGCCAGTTACAGGCACTTTTGAATGGTCGAACAACAATAAAAATTAAGCTACAGTCCCAGTCACAAGACATAATAACTGTGAAAGTACTGTAGTTGCCCATTCCAAGGCGTAGATCTCTATGGAGAAGAATGGGCAAGAAACTCCATGGACACTCTTTTAAATCAGAATCTTATTACAAAAACCTTGGTTACATCATTCATGTTGAGATGGTACATTATGTGAGAACGATGTAGCAAGACTTCACGTTAAAAGTGTCCATAGCAAAAACAAAAAAAAAACATTCAGAAGATTAAATAATTAGTTCGAAATAAGCCGTGGCAGCTAAGAGACGACCAGGCACAACTGACAGCGCCCGTTCACGAACATGACGCATGGATCAGCCATCATTCAACTCAACCATTTTGAAGGGAACTAAATGACCCGACACACACGCCGCCATCAGCGTGACATTTGAGTGAGCATGACATACTCTCAACCGCCAGGGCACATTCAAAGGTAGTTAAGCAGGTAGGGATGGTAACTAGCAGTGCGTCTAGATTACCGTCATTGAAGAGGGGGATCTGATTAGCGTTGGATCAGGTGGATTACTGCCTCAGAGGAGTTGTCGGGTTGCTGTAGATATTCCAATCTCATAGATAGGTACTGCAGAAACTCGATGCGGCGATAACGGCGCCCCCACGTTTATCTGCGTACCCTTTTCCCAAACTATCTTGGGGTCGGCGTCCAGTCTTCCCGGATGAAGCTGAGTACCAGTATTTGAAATGAAACGACTGCCTATCTGACCTCCATAACCCAGCAACTGGATAATACCCTTGGTAAGATTGGATGTCAGATTTTTGGCTTCTGACTACTCGGTAACGACTGTCAATGATTTACAAATGGCAGCCGGGACCAAAGGCTTGACGTGCTTGCCGAGGCACGGAGGAAACACGGTATGTAATTATGGTAACCCATTCACGAAGCACAAGCTCTCCTCAAAGATCGGTCCATGCGGCTGTTATTATTTAGCTACGAGCTCACGTTTTTTAATAAATATTTTATTTCTAATCTCAGGTAAATTACACACCGAACACTAGGGGCTTATTAATAATTAAGTTGTTCATGCTTGCTGAGTTAGTCTTTAACTTATCCTAGTTAGTAATGGTAGTAAGTAGCGCATACTAAAGGCTCAAACTGGCTAATTATCACTGGATAATAATCATGCCAAGGACCAAGGAACATGGAAAAATATGGAGGAGGCGTTTACCCGTATTGAGGCCGCATCTCCAGCCCCTACATTTATACTCTGTAAGTGATAATTATGAAAGCTACTCACATAAATATAATATCCTCCAAGAAGCCAGAGTCCAAACAACAGCTGGAACACAATGATCAGACCCATAGTGTACAGCCATGGTAGAATGTAGCCTCGCATCCAGATGTTGATGCCGACCACCTGGAAATGAAAGAAAACATCATATTATTAGTACCAAATCACCAAATTTTATCATATTGAAACCTAACTTGGAATTATTTATATTAATCTAACATCAAATAGCTGGCTGTTAACAAAATACCAGTTGTCTCAGGTCCAGACCTTGAATTATTTGTTTGTGGGATTTGAACCCAATAATATAATAATAGGGCACAGCATGCTTAACAAACAATTTCGGACGGTTTAAAAAAAAAATTGTTGCCCCATTCTAGGAATTCGTCCTGTATCGTGGGTGCGTTTACAAATGTTTTAATTCAATAATTCACATACACAAACAGCCAGATCCGGAACAACTACCTGTAAGCCATACAAATATTTGTTCCGTGCGTGGATCCAACCCGCGACACGCAGCGCAGTAGACAATTACTCAACCACTGCGCCAACCGTGCCGTCAAGTTTCGGTGTCAGTCAGTTTTTGGTGCTCTGTGTACTGTGTACACCCAGCATAGGAAAGAGACACTCAGGTAACCCAAATCTTACAGATGTTATATGAACTGACAAGGAAACCTTATCTACTTCTGGAGGAGGTGGGTTGGTTGCACTGACCAACGAGGGCTACTATATCTCACTTACAAAAGTCCATTTGAAGGACTGAGCGCTGGAAACCAATCTCGATAACATTAAATATACACATAGAGCAGAAGACATAGAATGGTCAATCCTTCCTTAGTTTTTTGCTTATTGCACCATCCCTAATTCTCTGAATATAAGCTGACCATTTGAATTTCAGTGTCACACCACATCTCTCACCTTTGCTTTTTCTTTTATCAATGAACTTTATGTCCTTCAATTTGATGTTCATATAACTTTGTTTTATTTGTTGTTAACAGGCTGTTATTTTACTTAAGAAGGATTTTTTTATAGGCCTCTAGAAATATTCACTATATTATATTGCACAAGTGTGTTCACAAACTCAGGTGCATTTTCTCTCTGCTCATTCTCATGGTCTGATGTGCTAAAGCAATCCCTGTCATGGAAACTTTGAACTTATTACTATGTCTTGTTAATATTTTGATTGTTTTTTACTTACCATCAATATAGAGAAGATGATTAGCAGTATGAAAACTACGATGAATATACTCCCAAATACTAGAAGAGCTGAAACAGAACAATTAAAATGTTAAAGTTATTTTAAGGAATTACTTTCATTATTATTTAACCTCTGGTAGAGGGTCCGGCATGCGAATCCCTAAACTAAAGTTATGTACTCATCTAACTTGTTTGCTGTTAAAAACAAGCATACATTCAATAAGTCTTTCAGGAATTTGGGCCCATGATGTAATAATAAGTAAGAAACTAATGGGATCCTTCCCATGGAACATAGAAATATAAGTAGGTACACTATGGCCGCTCTTGTAAGACGAATAAACAATGGTACAACACAAAACAAAATCTATACAGGCCCTAGGTAAGTGAAAGTTATTAAACTCACATCCTCTAACATCAGCTTCGAACAGTGGGTTCCAGAGTTGCGTGGAGTCTCCGCCATCCATTTGGTAGGCAATAAACGTGATTAAGATCACGCTCATTGCAACTGTATAGACTGCAACCGCCCGACTTCCACTCTTGACGCTTGATGACCAAATACATGGCGACCAGCACGAATCCAGTAATGGAGCCATATTTCGTACAAATAGAACACTCTTTGGTATTCACAAGCTACTTTTTTGTACCAATTTCACGCGTATTTTGCAAGAAATTCGCACGAACAATAGCCACACCTATTTAACAGTTATTTTGATGAAAGTTTTTTGACTGAAAACTATGTGGGTTTTGGTTATTCTAATTGGGTCGAAGTTTCCAATTGGTGGAATGTCGTGTATTTTCAAATTTATCGTTCTACAACAATTGAAAATTGATATTACAGGGGCAGTAAACAACGTTACGCCCAAACAACGTCGCTGTCGAAAACTTTTGAATTAGAAAGTGTCATGTCAAGTTTTAGGTTTTGTGTTCTCATGCATATCTATCGATCTGTCTCGTTCTTACTATCGGTACGAGATGAGCAAGAGCAAATGCAACTGCTCAATATGTACCGTTGTCAGAACCCGGGAATGGAACACGCGCTCATTTACCACAGGTAATCTAGAATAACGTTTTGTACGTTTTGTTTTGTTTCAACGTTGGAATTCATTGCTAATATAGAGTGTTGTTAACTTTGAAAATATCCAAAGAAATAACATTCTTATTAAAGCAGTACACAATAAACAAGAGCAGCTGACAAACCATACTTGCCACCTTATTGGATATACATATTATAGCCCGAAACCAACGCAGCGACAGTGCCATCTGTTGAACAAAGCTGTGAAGCACTGTATTCAAGCTTTGTAATGTAGTTTCTGAGGGGTATACAGAGATGACGGTAATAAATTAAGGCTATGCTAAGCTTTCCGGCAGCTAATTACATAAATAAGTAATTGCCCTGTTAATAAAAATTCTTTTGAGTTCTGCTTTATAATTCCAATACTCCAAAATAGGCTTTCTTCAAAGTAGCTTGCTACCTATCACGTTTGGTGTTCCGCAGGGCAGTACCCTCGGCCCGACGCTTTTCACGCTGTACATTAACGAAGTAGTAAGCCTCCCAATGAGAAACGCTGACGTTATTTGCTACGCCGACGACACTGCCATCATCTTTCACGACTCGAACTGGGAACGGGTGTATCGTTTGGCGGAACAGGGTCTCTCTCAGATAGCGCACTCCCTTGACACTAACTTACTGACATTAAACGTCAGTAAAAGTAAATATATTGCTTTTTCTAAAACCAGTGCGTCCAGCCCATCCCTAACCATGTCCATAAAAATACACACCTGCTCCCAAGAACACAACAACGCTTCCCACCATACATGCCCATGCAAAGTCCTTGAACGTACTGACACAATAAAATATCTCGGAATAATAATAGACAACAATTTAACATACAAATCCCACATTTATGCCCTATCCTCCAGAGTGCGAAAACTGATTCATGTAATGAAAAAACTCCGCGACTGCACTCCTATTGATGTACTGCGAACGGTTTATTATGCACTCTGCCAGTCTATCATGCAGTACTGCATCTGTATTTGGGGACGGGCCTGTAAAACATCATTTATAACATTAGAGAGAGCACAACGGGCACTGATCAAGGTTGCACTAAAAAAACCTTTCAGGTTCCCCACCAACCTTATTTACCAGGAGTTTGAAGTTCTAAGGGTACGACAAATGTTCATACTTCAAGCAACGCTTAAGTATCACGCAACAGTCAGAAAACTCCCAGAATACAACGACTTACTAAACAAGCGGGTATTTAGAGTACCTATACCAAATACCAAATCGGAACTAGCTAGACGCTGTACAAACTTTTCCCATCCAAACACCTACAATAAAGTAAGTAAAATTTGCGACTTACGAGACTCCTCTACGACCACCTGTAAAAAAATATTAAGATCAGCCCTTCTGAAATTGTCATACGACGATACTAAAGCCTTGATATAGCATGTAACAGACACACACACTCACACCCACACACTTCCACACACGTACACTCACAAGAACACACACACACACACACACACCATAACACAAGCCCATATATGCAAACATTGTTTCTATTTTTATTTTATTTCTTTAATGTCCATATTGTGCTCAGAGCACCTTATAAAATCTCTCATGTCCTTAATACATACTATGCCAATGTTTTACTGGAAACTGTTGTATTTAAATGTTTAAATTTGTAAAATTCGCACTCCTGAGCCACAAGATACAAGCGATGCTTAGTTTGTGGCTCACCGATTTGTATGACACAACTGTTATGTTTCTTTTATGAACAATAAACTTATTATTATTATTATTAATTAAATGGATACCTATCCAATAATGGTTTTATTTCTATCCTTATTAATGTCTATTGATTCAATAATATTACAGTACGATTTTTGTTGATTGCAGATAGATAGATATTACAGAAAGATGACTAGTTCAGTATTTGCTATGATCCATATGAAACAGCACATTCCTCAGGGATTCGCAGTGCACTTCCTATCTTATTTTTTTGGTATTGATTAATTTGCATTCAAAAGACACAGTCGTGACTTGCTATCAATAAGATAGAAAGTTTATACAGGATATTCTGTCCTGTGATACCGACCTGGGTAGGTAGGTTAGCTTAATTAGATAGAGGTCAATGACGGAAATATGCTTGTAAAACTGCCTAGACTTTCGTATGTCATGCTTTGGTAGGTACAGTCCTCAGATAGGCGTAAATGTGAGTAACGTGAGTAATGTGTAATGTGACCGTATTAATATTTTATAATATAATTATCGATGACAACGAGTCGATGACTTGTTTGTTTCATTAGCTCTTTTTGCCACTGACTTCCGAAAGTAAAGTTATTTACTAGAAAAAATACGAGTATAAAAAGCTAACTCATAAACCGACCAAGGAAAGTTTTTTTTTTGTAGCCTGCATAGTGTCCCAGTGCTGATAATGCCTTCCCTTTCCCCCCCATACCTCTCTATCCTGTGCGATCACAGGCCATGTTAGGCCCGCAAACAGGATCAGATCGTCACGCCACCTTCGCCGTGGTCGACCTCTACGACGCTGTCCTTCCTCAGGCTTCCAGTGCGACCATCTTTGCCCATCTCTCCGGGTGCATCCGTGCTACGTGGCTATAAAAAATAACACGTAAATAGGCCCAGTAATCACGGAGTAATCGATTTTTGTTTAATTTTTAGGTATGTCCTTTCTTAGTCTCGACTAATAAATACTACCTAAGTACTTATTTCTTTCTTTAAAAAAAATGATGCTGGAGTAATCCTTTTTTAGAAGTCGGTTAAAAAGTTAGGCTGATTGTAATAGTAATCTTCGAGTTAGTCACACTTCCTATACCGTTATCTACCTGAAAGATTGAGGCAGCCACACAATCTAAGTACTTTATAATCAACTCGGCCTATCGCAGTCCACTGTAGACATTGACTTAGGTATCACAAGCTGTGCAACAGCACTCTGGCCTCTGCTTTCTACATCCATGCTGTCTCTGTCTCATCAGTCCATCTAGCTGTGAATCCCATGCCATCACGCTTGCCGATACGCGGATCTCCACTCCACGCTTCATATGCATGGCCATCGGTCCTTCGACTAACATGGCCAGCCCAATACCACTTCAGCTTGCTTCTTCTGCATCGTCGGTAACTCCAGTTCTTTTCTGGATACATTCATTTAGGATAGTGTCATAGTCTTCAAATAAACTCCGACAATATGGTAATGCATCTAGTATCTGACCGACTGAATTTCAGGTTTCGGTTCGGCAAGCTTCGGCGCTAGATTGGAATATTGGTGTATTTTGATTTCGGCAGAAAAATTGCCGACACTTTGGCAGAAGCCGAAACTACGTTCGAGAGCTTTTGTATGGCTTTCGGGAGAGATCAGCGTAATGGCTTTGAGCAGCAGAAACAGCCCGACGGCGGGCAGCGTCCGACGGTCGCACCATCAGGCAGTAGTGTGACGATCGGACTGTCAAGTCCTAGGAACCCGAGACTCGCACCTTTGATTATTCGGATTTATTTGTAATTTTTTAAATTATCACTTGCTTCGGTGAAGGAAAACATCGTTAGGAACCCAGCATGCCAACTCGCAGACCAACTCGATAAGGTTGTTACTGCTTAACCGGACTATCCTGTGGTGGCCACAAATGAATTTAAGGGCCCCAGCCAGGGCTTAAAAACTAAGTTAGACTAAATGACTGCACGCTAAGGGCACCCTATGTGGGCTTCGATCCTCGGTTTAGTGCGTTATTGAGGGGGGCAGCAAGGGACAGGCTGGGTCGTATTATTATTACTAGGAAGGAAGGTAGGGAAGTTTGACGTTACATGCTCAGTGGCGCGGGCTGGCTCGTTGGGCAAGGGTTGGGATATTCTTAAATTACGGCATGTGAAGCCAAGTCAGAGGCCAATGGGCAGTACAAATTCTCTGACCAGGCCAAAGAAAGAGAGGCCAAAGAAAGAGAAGAAAAGAAAGAGAGTCCATCGTCTTTTGATTAATATAACTTCATAAGTACCATTTCAAATTATGAGTTTATTAGTTTTTTAAAAACTCTTAGTTTCGGTCGGACATTAAATGCACCATGATGCAATTAAACGACATTCTCATAAGTTGACACTCCTCCAACCATGCGTGAACTAAAACAAAAGAAAATCTCACATCAGTCACGGCCATCCGTCTATCAAGCAGTGCCATACAACATTCATCAAGTAACCTGTGTAGTTGTGTAGGTACTGTAATCTGTAAAAATAAAACAAACATGACATTACAAAAACAATGACCACGCAACAACTCGGGAGTTTCTGAGAATCGAAGAGCCGTTACGATGTTCTGGTAAAGTTGGGGTGTGATTGATAGCGAGTTTAAAGGGAAGTTTATTGCTTCGTCCTCAAAGAAAGAAGAAATGTAAAACTGATAGCCTACCTACTGAACTGAAGATCCCATCTTACCTGGTTTGGGCTCTAAATACGTAGGTATGTCGGAAAACGTTATAATGGGTTGGTGATATCTACTAGTGGCTATTTGTAAAGTTATGTCAGTAATTACGTGGTTATGTAAGTATCTACCTACCTAGTCAGTTTTCAAGTCAATTTTAGTTTTTTATTCCGATTGATGCTGGGCAAAGAAGATGAAAGAAGACTGCAAGTTGCGCCAGTTACCTAAAGTACCTAAGTACAGAAAAGTAGAAAGGGAATAGTCTATGACTAAAAGAGTGTAGAATTCCTACATTTTGTGAAATGTAGGCCGTTGGAAAAAGAGAGGAAGACCAAAGGAAGGCTGAATTGATTGTGTGAGGAATGATATGAAAGAAAAAGTAGTAAATGATAGCGCGACGATGGACAGGGGTAAAAGAAATAAAAATAACGTTTTAATACAAGGGCAAAAAATTTATGATCCTATTCATATTCAGTTTATTTGCGTTCCACTATGTTACAACGCTGTTAAAAATCATGAATGATTGTTGCGTTTTCAAAACACGCTGAGTTAAAATCATTCTTATCATAGTTTTGACAACCTCCCACTTTACTAAATTGTATTTAAGTTCGTGTCACCAACAAAAACGTCGGCTGCAGGGACCGCTCACAGTGAGACTACACACAAAAATATAACCGAACGAGATATTTTCTACTTCATATTTCCTTTTGTTATGCGCATCTATGAAATATCAATAGTCAATACTTTATCGATTGATATTGGTAAACTGCAGCCTTTATCGTTTCGCCTATTTCTATGGGCTTCTAGAAGTCCATCAAGCTTGAATAATTTACCCCTGCTTAAATCGTGTCGGTTAATTGTTGGAGGTGTATAATTAGAAGTATGGACGAAGAAGACATGCTGCGCTGACCCCAAATAAATTGGGATAAGGGCAGGAGAATGGCGAATGATGATGATGACCATGTCATCCTTCTTTTTCTGGTGCCTCTCCAATTGCTGAAGGTTGACTATCAACTCCGAATATTTGTCATTGTCTTTTATGAGCAGTTTAGAACAGCTCAGCAGCACTCGTGATTCTGTTCCATGCGCGAATGTTTCTAAACCAAAACTTTTTTTCCGGCCAATGTCATCCAAGCTTAGATTAATTTGTGGAATGGCAGTTACTAGGTTAACTAAGCATGTTGCTTTGTTATACGCTTGCTGTTTGTTTTATTTGTTTTTATTTCCATGGTACTCTGAAATGAGTTACATCCAGAAGGTCAGATCCATCGACATTTTCAATCAAAACCTCGGCATATCCTTCTCTAGATGGAGTGCTTAGTATCCAAATTTGTCGTAAGTTGGAACTATAGGAGCGACGTTAAGATAGTGCCATAAATACGCCGCAAGTCGAGTAAGGTTGGACATCTGGCTAGACGTAGATGGACAAAAGCTTTGACCACATAGTGACAAAAGTTAAGCGAAACAAACCAGACCCGTTCGACAGTAGAAAGTACGACACATCTGGATGAGGGACGCACTAAAGCAGAAAGTATAGCAGAAAAAGGGGGGGCAATTATACCAAGCAGTGAGTGATTTTCGGTTAACATGATCGTAATGAGCAGCGGTGGCGGATATTACAAAATTAAGGACTACGTTGAAGATAGAGAAGTTTGGCCTTAGCCCCTTCGCACATGCGGCTTCCCTGGTAGCTCATAAACGGCACAAATGTGTGGATGTCTCTAACTATTCTCAATCTTATTTTTTTTTTCCTTTCTTCTTTCGTTTTAGTCAGATGCTTTACAATAGTTTTTAAATTATTACACCTTTTTTTTAGAATAGTTACAGCACGGATGACAACATTTGTGTCACTTATTTGATCTAGTCATTTTGTGATATTTTCTATTTATTTTTTGTTGTTGTATAGACTCTTTTTCTTATTTACCGATTGTTTGTAAATGTGTGGACATTGTAGGCCTTATAGATTCCTAGATCCTTGGTAACTTTTTATTTCGTTCTACGTTTCGTAGTAAGCAACGACTTATTGTCAGGCCTACGATGTCCTCCCATACTTTAGTACTAATGCTGTAACAGAAATATTGTTAAACCAAATGATTTTAAAAGAGTAACCATGGAGTTTCTTGCCGGTTCTTCTCCATAGGAAACGACCAACGCGAACCGAGCACCTTTTTGCCGACGTTTTATAATTGCCCCTGTAGGCCTATGTAAAATAAAAAATATTTTGTTTTTTTTTTATTTTTGGTGGCCCATTGGTGGCAGCCCGACTTACGCACAGTAAACCGTGGGTTCGAACCCAGGCAGGCGCATTACTTTGTGTAATTTATTGCATCACCGCTGCTCTCAAAAACGGTGAAGGAAAACATCGTGACGAAACCGGCATGTCCTAGAACTAAAAAATCGAAGACATGTGACATCTACCAACCTGTACTGGGCCCGCGTGGTGGATTACAGCCCACTCCCTCTCATAGAGAGGTGGCCTGTGTCCCAGCAGTGGGAAAATTATCGGCTGATGATGATGATGATGATCGTAATGATGATGCTATCGATATTGAACTTCCACCATTTACAGCTTTACAAAGGTTTCCTCTATCAGTGCAGGCACTTAAGCATTGATCTGTTATGCCTATTACGAAATTAGTTTATTATAAAACAATAGCCATTTCTCAACCACGAATGGTTTAATTTGAAAGTGAGTTATCGGTATTGGGACAAAAATCCGGTTTGCGTTCAATTAAAAGTTGCAATTTTTTTCTTTGTTGTTGCGTTTTAAGCTGTGAGGCTGTGCTGCGTAAGTTTAAATGGAGATTGAAGATAAAATCAGTAATGGAACGACTTGAATGGCGTAATAGTTGTTCATAGTGGAACAAGGTAAATATTTATATCGTCAAAGTCGCGGGGAACGCCTGGATTAGGGACGCACAGAACCGGGAAGTAAGGCAGAAAAAAGGGGAAGCTTATAACCAGCAGTGGGTGATTCCGAACTGATATGATGATGATGATGGAACACTATAGACTGCTATAAGTACATCCATCCAGCTTGGAGCAAACGTGCCATCATAGCCTTCTAGTTGGAACTAGTGCGGGACCGCGCCGGTAGGACCCAATATGATGCTGCGTCCGGCATTACCAACGATGCAGCTCTATGTGTCCCGGCTAGATCACACCACGAAGGTTGAGGAGATCGTGGAGTATGTACGAGTGAAGACCAGCTGGACCTTGAGGGTCGAGAAGTTGGAGTCGCGCCACAACATGAATTTCAAGTCATTCGTGGTGCGAATTCCGACTCATCATATCGAGACCATTCTCAAGGAGGAGTTTTGGCCGAAGGGTGTCATGTATCGAAGATACCGCGGAAGGCTACGCGACACCACGCAGCGCAACACGATGCCGTCACTTCGTGTACAATGGTTGAAAGATTTTTAAGTATGTATTAGTTTATAGTTAGTGTTTTTAAGCTTATATTTGTATTGTGTTTTATGGGCCTAGTTGCCAGAAATAAAGTATTTTATTATATAACATGAAAAGTGGTAGCCATTTTGGTGAACCGATGAAAAATGCTGGCAGTGGCAATGTGGCAGCCATGTCTGCCAACAATCTTTAAGTAGAGACCACCAGTGATGGACCAGCGGCGGAACATTCCGGCGGAAACTAAAAAACTAGATTGAAACTGGATCGGAGCACGAGTGCACTCACATTTGCCCAGTTATGGTTTTTTTAAGTCCTACGTAATATTGGGCGAGCCTATTGCCATCACCAGGGCACAAATACAGACTCCGTGGCTGCTACTGAGAAATTACTAATGGAAAACTCAATAAATATTGCCTTGAATCGAACGTAGGACCTCATGTGATGAAATAAATTACACTAAATTGAAGTGCCTGCCATCACTGGACCATCACTGCTCGATAGCATTTTTCTCTAATTCCGAAATAAACAAGCCATAGTAATTAACAAGAGGGAGTTTAGATCGAGATGTGGAAACGCGGGCTATTCTCAGATATTTCCGCTATCAAACAGTGCATTAACCTATTTGGTGCTCAACCTCGTTTTGTTTCTTTCATCGGAATTGATCGGTAAAGACTAAAAGACTAGACAAGTAACCCACATTGAATCTGGTGTATTAGTATGCTAGCCTATATGTCTGGTAATACAGATCTTCGACTGATATAATTTCTCATTTAGGAGGCCGATGCAAGTGCCAAATAAATATTTTTCTTGGCGTTCCCTAGATATTGAATAATCAAAACATACTTCTTTATGAATTTTTATTTTGGCGAATGCAGTCAATTGGGGTCGATCATCTGCAAAATCATGGGATTTTTGGTCGTGGGATTTTTTAGAAAAAGTACCTACCTATAATTTTTTTTCGTTTTTTAATCATTTCTAGCAGTTTTTTTGTCCTTTCTTGGGTCTAGCTTCTCTTCACGTAAGGGGCCGTTTAAACGGGTGCCCAATGTGGAACGTCGTAACTTCCATCCCTTTCCAAAATATTTAAGCTGCGAAGCCTGCATATTTCTAAAAAGCCATATGCTGATGGTATTTCACAATATTACTGTCTGTTTGTGTTTACACAAAAATACGTTTCATCATCAGCCTAGCCTTTTCCCAAACTATCTGGGGGTCGGCTTCCAGTCTAACCGCATGCTGCTGAGTAGCAGTATTTTACAAGAAGCGACTGCCTATCTGACACCTACAACCCAAAAGGGGTATTGTATTACCCAGTAACTGGGTAATACAATACGCCTTGGTAAGACTGGATTTGGACTTTTGGCTTTTGACTACTCGTAACGACTGTCAAAGATCTACAAACGACTTAGCGTGCTTTCCGAGGCACGGAGGAAACTCGGTATGTAATTATGGTCACCCATCCAAGGACCAACCTCGGCAAGCACGGCTTAACCTTAAAGATCGACCCGTGCGGCTGTTATTATTTAGCCTCGAGAACGCAAAAATACGTTTCCTAATCTGAAAATACACATTACTCAAGTATCTGCTACTACATTTCACCTGTTTATTTACAAATCATTATTTGCTTTCGCCTAAATCAACATATAGATTGACTGACCCATTTCACTACCAACTCCACTGCAAAAAAAATGCTCCAAAACGAGACCATAATATCAAAAAACAGATTAGATATACCAACGGCACAGTTTAATTGTATACTATCAGTATTATCACACATGTTGACATTGCATCGGGCATTGTCGGCAGTTCTCGGGTTCTTATCCGAGTGATATGCGCACGATTGCAAGTGATATGAGAAGATAGTGGTGTTTATCGGTCAAATATGTTTATAGCAAAGTCGATAGGCCTCAATTTTCTTGGCGAAGGTTTTGTGCCAATTTTGCACGTACATATTTGGGTTATATTACAATTTAAGGAAGATACTAATAGATCTTGACTTGGGAAGACATTTCAATCCATACAATTAACGATTTAAGGTGAAATCGATTGACAAGGATCGTTGCAATTAAAACCCAGCTTAATTTTTGAGAAAAGCCAGCAAGATAGGCTAGTTGAAGTTAAAAGTCCCATCAAAGGAAGACAGCCTTTAGAATACTAATATTCCGAAAGATTAGACAATGCACAAGTATTTGACACTACTGAATCATCTGTTTTGTATTCTTGTTTTATTCCAGACATATCCCACTAAGATGCTTATTGTTCGTCTCCTTAATGCATTTTTTTTAAATGCTACTTCTGTCTTAATTATTTACTGTATCGGTCCTTCTACATTCAATATGATCTTCCTCTTACACTCCTGCAGAAAGAGCAGTTTTACTCTACACAGTCATTTGTTTTTAATTGTTTTGCGGTTTATTATTGTAATATTCTTTTGTTTTGTGTTCTCTGTTACCTACATCCAAATAACAATCATCGTTATCCATTGTTTTGCAAGATGATGTCTGCGTATTTACTCTGGTAAACCTCAATACTTGACTTTAATTACTGCAATAAAAGTTTTACGCAAAACAGTTCTACCATTCTTGAGCAATACTTGTACAAACAAACCCAAAACGTTTTGTTTTCTATTCATACCATCCAGTTAATCTTATATCTTCATTAATTAACATAGAGACGTTTATACCAGAAATGCAAGCTACCAACATTTTATCTAATTAAAATAATGTTCTCAACATGACAAAGATAGTACTATCTTATATTTTGAAAGCGTCATATCGTAAAATAAGACATTATCTACCTACAGGAGCTATTTCGACTAATTAGGATCTAAACGTGAATGAAAAGAAACAAAATGACGGAGAGAGACATATCTATGAAGATAATTATAATGACTTATACAGATGTAAATACAGTTGTCTTATTAAAGGAAATGCTCAAGAAATCATACATAACAATGATTAAAGTAAGAGTAACGTTAACAAAAACTCACGTACACAGTGAAGTGAGCGTGTATCGGCTCCAATGGCGGTCGGTCACGATCCTTCATTCGGAGACTTCACGACGGCGACCGGTTCGGTCAGTTTTAGATCGGCCTGCGCCGGCGCGCCGCACCACAACCGTTCGCCTTCCACGCATCATCGAATCATCGTTTTTTAATCACAAAAACATTCTACATTATAAATAAAACAGTGTACCAGTGAATTTGTGACGTTTTAAAACTATCGTGTCTACAATTTTCAGTTCATGTTTTTTCGACAAGTGACTTTTTGCATTGCAACTTCGCATCCTGTGTTGTGCTAAGTTTTGGTACGGTGAAATTGGTATCGGTACGGGTCCCAGCATCTCGTGTCGATTAGTACAACGATTTATCTTGATTCAACAAAAACTGGTAAGTCGATTTATTCGTGCGCTTTCTTTATTGTTTTCGTTTTGGTCCTGCTGTAGCCTGTACTTTTCGGATCGTATTATGCATACGTATAAAATATAGGCGTTGGAGAAGCAAATACCTCTTTTTATTGAAGTCATTGTGGCTTAATTTCCATATCTGATATGAACTCGGTTGAATAAGACTTTCTTAAGGATTCTTGTTTTGCTGTTTTGTAACAATGTCTATAGACTTGGGGGAAATAGTAACTTGAATTGTAAAGCCGTGCTTAAAGTTATAGACGTGTTAGATCTCTCAAAGCATTGTTAAAGTTACGAGCGCTTTAAGACTGAAAAAAAAACAATGCGCGCTCGGAGATCAAATCGTTAAACTAAGAGTTTTGAACTCTTATAGAGCTAGAGGTTTTTAACTAGTTATGAAGAACTTTAATCCTTTATTAATCTGTTTCTAGTGTAGGGTCTTTGACTGCAAAATATACATATTGTTTTATTCGTTAAAGTTAGTAAGTATTGTCATTTTAATCCTATTAGTTACAATAGGGCCGAGAATCTGCCCTAAGGAACACTCCAGTTGGAAATTTTGATCTACTTTTGTAGGATTAAAGGACATCACATAATTTTTTTTTATTATCTTATAAAAAATATTTATTGGGATAATCTGCTAAATTCTGAACCACACTTTAAAATCTATCTCAAAGGAAATGTAACAAGCACTTAACTGGACACAAAATCTCAAAACATTAATTCTAAACGCAAAACAATGTACACTTTTATTTTAAAAGATCTTTAAGTCTTTTGAACACTAATTCTAGATTTTACTTTATACCCATAGACTTTGAATCAGATTGATCAATCAAAATCAATGAAGAAAAGATTAATGAAAACCTTGTAGCTTGATCGACTTCTACACATATACATACATACATACAAGTACATACAGACTATGTTCTACAAAGTATCTCCTACGGATTTGAGTTCATTGACCCATAAAGTACGCAGATCAGATTCATTCATACTAATCTGATGCCAAACATAAACCCGTGATTAGGTGCTTGATTAAATAAATGGTGTTGGATTTTTTTCGTTGGTAAAGGTTGTTGGTTTTAGGCCCATGATCAAAATGGGCTCTATTTTGATCATGAGTCATCATGAGATATGATCACGCAAAAATAATTAAGTGTTGTTACTACTTACACTATAACATTATACCTATTCGTGATTTGCTAAGACAATTTGCCAAAGAAAATCCAAGTATTTACTTTTTTAGTTTTGTAGTAATTAACTTTTTGATTACAAATTGTGCGATTTGATGATTATGTTTATGATGATGGACTATCATTACTTCATGTAGTTCAAGTTTAGTACGATTTGAGCTCATGTTGTCATGTTTCAAATCATCTTCATTTTCAGGCTATATTGACCTATTGCCGGGTATAGCTTCATCTTTAGTGCTAACCAATTATTCCCTTGTTTGCACCAAACATGTCGATATCTTTTCTTCAATTGCTTCGTATGTTGAGATCCAAATAATTTAGATAGGTCCTGGCTGATCTGGGACTTCTGTGAGCATAAATTCATTTGCCTTTCATATTGTTTCTGTTTTAGCGTTGGTTTGAGAACTTCTAATCTAAACAGAGTTGTCTGAATACCAGTCTATTCAACAGTTCTAAAATCGCTGCCTGGTTACCTAGCCACATCTATTTTTTTTCTTGTTGCTTTCAGTGTGCAGATAACTATTGTCTGAAAATAAATTATCATGTTCATTGTTTATTCGTAATTTTCATTCTGCTCTGAAAGGATTTTCTTTGAGCAGTTGAAATATGTCTCTGAAAGGTTATTTAGTTGAAGGAGGTGTATAATGAGAGGACGAGTAATAGAGACGTATTGAAGAAGAAGACATGCTGCGCCGACCCCTAATGAATTGGGATAAGGGCAAGAGAATGATGAAAGGTTAATAAGTATGTTATAGTTGTTATGCATGGATCAAAGTTATCGTTAACACATGCATACGTACATAGAGAGATAGTTTAAAAATACGCAGTCATCAGAAGATAGATGTTCCGTTTAAAATAGTCACGTTCTAAGAATTAAGTGCGTATTGACATGCAATCTTTTCGTTTATAACAGTATATCATGGCAGTGGTTTACGAAATAAAAGTTTCATTGTGTAATCGAATGTTATTGAACGATAATTAATTTGATGGTCTTTGTCTAGTTCACTAGATATGGTTAATAAAGGTTATGGTTAATAAAGGTTATGGTTAATAATTAAAATCTTTAACAAAGTGTTATTAAGTAACTCCCATGAAGTTGGTGATGAAACCACTTCGCATTTTTCATGCATTTTGTTTATAATGAGAGATCTCTTGCTATAGATAGGTATGGATGGCTTGAGATAAGGGTAAATTTAACAAATTCTTCTGATTAAATAATGTTCTTTCAACAAATGGATAGAGTGGGAGAGGCAGATCAAGGAAACGATGGATGGATTGCGTGAGGAACGTTATGAAAGAAAAAGGACTAAATATGCATTGCACACGGCTTCAGCATCGCCTCAACTCGAGCCGTTTAAGATTCTTTCTGTAAAACTTTATATTACGCCCTTAACCATTGAAATGGCAGAACACGATAAAAACACACAGACATTTTGCTGTAACTGAAGTCTTACCTGATATTACAAAAGTAATAAAATAACTGTTATGTACCTATGACAATAATTGGTAGTGTATAAGACGTATCTAATATCGTAATACCAAATACTGCAATCATTTAACCAATACACGATTTGATGATATTAACTTCTGCACGGCGTTTTAACTGGATCCTATTGACATCAACCGGGCACAAATTCGAACTCCGTGGCTGCTAAATCCCTGTTGGAAAAATCATGAACATTGGACCAACACGGCAGTTTATTTTGCGTATTTATTCCGCATATACAAAAAGCAGAATGGAAGTAAGATTCCTCATTATCACCAACAAAAGAGGATTGACTACAACAATGAAATTCCAAAATGCAAATGCAAAAAAGAGACAAAACAAATACAACAAAAACTAAATATTTGAACGAAAACATAAGACGAAGTTTGAATAATGAACCGAAGGGGTCACAAACCTTCGACGAGGCCTAGATTTTATCGGGCGAGTGAATTACAAACATGACAGGAGATTAAAGGCTTATTCTTGAGATCATCCATGAATCATTTTTATTTGTAAGAAAAAACATACGAGTACAATGTCTCTTTTGAGTGGAACACCAACGCAAAGATACAAGCACTTCGCAATTTGTTTACATCATTGGCTGTGACGGAGACTTTGGAGTGTCGATGTGTTAACGAAAGGTTTGTGAACTAGATTTTTAGCAGTAACTGTTTTAATACTTCTTCTACTATTGATTTTAGATAGATTGTTCTACTTGTGTTTCTACTATGTTATAAAACGAAATTGTCTATCTCAGTTTTTTTTTTAATATAGATAAATCTAAAGGAACTATTTTGAAATTTTGCAGGCTTATTTGAGGGAAAAGAATTTAAAATAAAAGAATTAGGGTTTGTTAGTACCTACTGCCTATATGGTGTGCTCTGTATGGTGTCGGACGTTAAGAATTGCACCATCCCATATCTTCCCGTGGGTGTCGTAAGAGGCGACTAAGGGACTTTCCAGAGGATGGGCAGCAGCGTTCTCTGTGCTTTTGTAACAACCGTACTGCGATCGCCAACCCGCCTGCCAAGCGTGGCGATTATGGCAAAACCTCCCAAAATGTCAATGTGACACTTGGGGAAGGCCTATGTCCAGCAGTGGACGTCTTTTGGGCTGAAATGATGATGATGATGACTGCCTATATATAATGCTAAAAAAACATTGCATTCGTAAACTCCTGCTTTTCTGATTTTATGTTTTAATAATACTTTGTCCGTTGATTGAGTCAGCTTTCAGTAAAGTAATTATAAAATTAAGTATTGTGCCTTGTAAATTTTACAGTGGAAGTTTTATTTTTACTGTCTTCAGGATTATGACATAAAAATGATTACTTGCAGTTTATTATTATTGGATATTGAGGAAACTTGCGTCCCAGGAGTGGAAACATTACGGGTTTAGAAAGAACTTGCGTGCTAAGGGGAATTGTACAAGTCAACAGTCACAATTTATCTAGGTAGTTAGGTAGAATACTTGACGGTGCTAACTAAATGCCAATCAATAATGACCTTTACATAAAAAAAAAAAACAAATTCGCTCTACCTCCTTTATTAAAACCCGCGAGAAACACAAAACTTGCTCACAAAATAAAGACCACCAATGAACTTAGGTAATCAAAATACATATTATAAACCGTAACGCCCAATTAGTTTTAAACACAAAAAATCTTGAACATATAAAACAGAAACAAATTAAGACAAATCTTTATCAAACATTTAGAATGATATATGATATGGAAGACATCATTTGCTGGCTATTAAAAGAGGCACATGTCTGAATGGTGTGATTTTGAGATTATTTTAATGACGACTTGACGGTTGTGGTCTACGAATTACTGGAAAAAAACCTCTGGTGTGAGGTCCATAGACACCTTTTATAATTTATGGACCTTAATCCATAAATTATGTCATTTGTAAATCTTTGACAGTCATTACAGGTGGGCTTATAAGTTTGACAACCAGTCTTTTCAAGGGGTATCGTATAACCCAGAAGTAACTGGGTTGTGGAGGTCAGATAGGCAATCGCTCCATGTAAAATATAATCAATAATAAAAGCTGATCCCAACATTGTTGCATAAGGCCTGGCCAGTGGGCAGATGATTCAATCCAGAAACTGTTTAGAAATACAGTACAGTCTAGTCTCTTTCCCCAGCATTTGGACCAAAACTGGTCGACAGAGATGTATAAAGATGTGACGTGCGGTCATTTAATTACTAAAGATACTTAATTAAAATAATGTGCCATGTTTTTATTACACCATAAAATGAGTACGGTCTCTAATTATCCATTTATAATTCACTTTTGGATATTCTGAGTTATTATCATTCTTCATCAATCTCCTGCCTTTCATCATCATCATCATCAGCCTATAATGTTCCCACTGCTGGGACACATGCTTCCTCACCTTGAGAGGGAGTGGGCAGTAATCCACCACACGGTCCCAGTGCGGGTTGGTAGATGTCACATGTCTTCGAATTTTTAGTTCTAGGACATGTCGGTTTCCACACGATGTTTTCCTTCACCGTTTTTGAGGGCAGCGGTGATGAAATAAATTACACTAAGTAATGCGCGTGCCTGTGTTCGAACACACGGCTTACTGCTCGTAAGTCGGGGCTGCCACCACTTGGCTACCGCTGCTCCATTCTGAGTTATGCCAGTATCATATTGGGCATTTACATTCCCAATGCCATCCCATCTTTACAATTAAACAATATTATGGATTGCGTGATTTAGGTTGTAGAGCAGACGAATTTTTCATACAAAATTAACAGTAGATTATGAATTTCGGTCCTTCGGTTGGTGATAAAAAAGTGTTTTTCACCATTCAGGTCCTGTTTCGATATTCAGCTACGAATTTTCTAATCCAGGCATTTTTATAAACATATCTGCAAGTTAAAATTAATCAGAACATTTATCTAGATTTGCTGAAACATGCATGAGTCATTTTGGAGAGACATTAAAATTACAGTTAATGTCCTACTATCTGTTTGTATGAGTCTGTGATATCCTCGTAAAATGCTAGCTTAATAGTTATGGTGTTTGATTACAAAGGAGGGAATGGGAAACTTTAAGTCATTATATTTTTATGGCGGCTATAAGAGAATCTGATAGTTTCTCATAAGGAAACCTAAGACGGCAGATTAAATTACTAGATAATTGTGATTTTAAGTGTTTTTCGAATACCGAGTCTTGAAGTTGGTGAAATAACTTTACAGGCGTTGTCTCTGATATGTGTTGTCTTCATAACATTTTTATTACTCTTACTAGCTGTGCCCGCGACTTCGTCCGCGTGGAATTAAACAGAAAAGTTATTTAGTTTTTTTTTTTAATAGCTTCAGGAAGGAGTACTTCAGCGTTCGAAATCCACTGAATCCCAGAATCAAATAGTAGGCGTCTAAAATACACCCCGTCATAGACTAGCCTGAAATCTTAAATAATGTATCATTGTCAATTGTACTTGTCAATATCAAATAAAACACAACGTCACGCCTGTAATCCCCGAAAGGTTAGGCAGAGTTGTACCTAACAGGTACATATTATATATATATATATATGTTACGGGCAACGTGATTAACTGGGCATTGTTAATAAGGACCGGCCATTATTAATAATGCCCAAGAGCGATGGGCAAAGTGATTAATTTATCACTTTGACCGGCCATTATTAATAATGCCCGTGGTTCATGTAATAAGTCAGTGTTTGAGATAGCTTGAATTTATCGCTTGGACCCGGGCAGTATGAATAATTCCCTACTTGTAGCCGGGCAATTGGGTTAGGTTAGGTTATTTTTTGTTAACTTGGTGGCCCAGTGGTGGCAGCCCCGACTTACGAGCAGTAAGTCGTTGGTTCGAACCCAGGTAGGCGCATTACTTTGTGTTATTTATTTCATCACCGCTGTTCTCAAAACGGTAAAGGAAAACATCGTGAGGAAACCGGCATGTCCTAGAACTAAAAACTCCCTCTCATTGAGAGGAGGCCTGTGTCCCAGCAGAGGGAACATTATAGGCTAATGATGATGATGAAGTGGTAAGTTCCCAAAACAAATTACTAGAGATTTGAGGAAGGAAACAATAACGATTAAAAACAAATCGCACGCCGATCACAGTTGTTAGTATATTTCTTAGTACTGTCAAGTTGCTGTCTCTAGAATTCTTAGAAAGATAAAGTGACTTACAATAGCGCCACTTTATATCGAGATCAGTCGGTTATTGTTAATTCTTTTAAATTAAACTCTTCTTGTTATGTAAGTGAGGCCTTTTAAAAATGTCTGCGATTATATTATGAGTTATTATGACATTAAATGTGCGATGCACGATGGGTGTTTTTCTTTAGTTATGTAAAGGCCACTCTTTCTTTAAATGTCAAGAAAACATCAATTTGTAAAAAATCTTGCAGGCAAGAACGATTACTTACATGATTTGAGGTGTTCTCCTGATCAAATGTTAAATATAAAATTGTATCTCTTAAAAAAAAAACTATTAAAGAGCGATTACGCCTTACGACATTTCATACAAACTCCTTATTTTCTGAAACGACTGAACCTAAAATGTTTTTTAATAATTTTTAAGACCTAATGTATCCTGCTTATGCGTATGATGTTTCATTAAAATCGGTTCAGTCGTTTCGGAAAAAAAGGACTTGAAAGTTTATGTGAAATATCGTAAGGCGTAAACACCCTTAATACCTACCGACCGACCTACGAGTACTAACATATTCTACGTCTAAGATCACCCTAACTTGGGAATCACACAAAAAAATAATTACCTACTTGGTTAGTC
This sequence comes from Cerastis rubricosa, assembly GCA_949152445.1. Lineage (NCBI taxonomy): Eukaryota > Metazoa > Arthropoda > Insecta > Lepidoptera > Noctuidae > Cerastis > Cerastis rubricosa. The sequence continues at coordinate 13,898,426 of OX424547.1, forward strand.
TCGTAGTTTTCCCAGATTACTCTCTTATTTTACAAGAAAATTGTAATTTTTTTACAAAAAATATATGATTATTTTCCTTAGACAGTAATTACGTCTTCTATGTAATCGTATAAAACAAAGTCGCTTCCCTCCGTCTGTATAGTTGGATCTTTTAAAATATGCAACTGATTTTTATGTGGTTTTCATCAATAGAGAGAATGTTTCAAGCGGAAGATTTATATGTATTTTTTTTAAATACCAAATTGCCACGCGAACGATGTCGCGGAAAGCAGCTGGTTATTAATATAACCATATCTTGATTGATTGAAATCGTAATTGAGGAAGATCATTATTCCCCAATTCTTATCCTCAAAAAGCACAACGATTTTTATTCACCTCTTCCAGAGAATCACAACTTTTCCTTGTACAGACAGCGTCATTAAGTAGTAACCCCGCTGGCGTACTCGGCCTGACTGTAGAGGGGTTAGCACATACTCATGCTGTCTGCACATTATTCCGTTTTTTAATAACCAGTCGAGTTTAAAGATTGATGACTGACTTAAAATTACAATTAAGTGAAAGTTAAATGAAAACGGGACATGTAAATCACAATTAAATGTCAGTAGTCAGTTAAGTGTGGCCAGTTAAAGTATTACGGTGACATTACTTAAAATCTGGCAAAGTGCGAGTTGAACTCGCATACGAAGGGTTCCGTACCACCGTACAATATTTAACTCTGCAAATTTTATAAGATCGGGTAGAAAACGACGAAAAATATAGGTTTCATGTATGGGCCATGGACACACTCTGTAGAGAAGTATGGAAGAAGAAGGGCAAGAGAATCTGATGCTGATGACTCTTTAAAAATATCAAGTGATTACCTATAATGTTTCAAAAAACGCAAGTTACAGTCCTGAGGCAGTCGGAGCCTTAGTAATAGAGAGTCGTTGGCACCCTTAGGGTAAGGAATCCTAACAATTTCGCTGGAGAGAAAGGTGTGGGCGTAAAAATTTTTAGTAAGTGGCAATTTTAAATTAATGTATTTCAGTAATTTACAGAAATACACCTACATACGAGTAGGTACGTAAATTAAATATCACCTCATTCATTTTTGGAAAAAGGTCATTATTAATTTCATACACTGAATTCTGGCTATGTTTGGACATATATTTTTGAAAAATTGCTTGTTATGTTTTTGTAGTGCTGGTTTGTAAATAAATAAAAATATACACCGTTAAATACAGTAAGTACATCGCAGAATATTATAAATTCTGGCCGAGAGTCTAATAGGTACTCTCCCTATCTTCCCCGTGGGTGTTTTTAGAGAGAACTTATCAAGAGGATGGACAGCAGCATCCGTTCTGCAATATTTGTAATTAATTTGCACGACACATTTGCATTGATTTATTTTACTGTTCTAAGTATTGCGGAACTTGCATGTGCCTAAATAATAACAGTCGCACAGGACGATCCTTAAGGTTAAGCCGTGCTTGCCGAGGTTGGTCCGTGGATGGGTAACCATAATTAAATACCGAGTTTGCTCCGTGCCTCGGAAAGCACGTTAAGCCGTTGGTCTGGCTTTCATTTGTAGATCTTTGACAGTCGGCACGAGTAGTCAGAAGCCGATAGTCTAACATCCAGTCTTACCAAGGGGTATTGTATTACCCAGTTACTGGCTTGTGCAGGTCAAGATAGTTTGGGAAAAGACTAGGCAGATTATGAAGTATGGGGGAAAGTGACTGGATGTCTTGACAGGATAGACCTTTCCTTTGCCTGGAAGTGGGAGGATGACCTGACATGATTTACATTTCCAGTATAACTCAGCACAATAAGAGATCCGCATAAACTGTATTTGTATGGCTTGGTCGTTGTGCGTTACATGAAAATGACTCCATAATTATAATATTTGTTGCAACGGACTGAATCCGGAGTAGCTCGAAGAGTAGAATCTGGAGAGCAGCGGTGGCCCAGTGGTGGCAGCCCCGACTTACGAGCAGTAAGCCGTGGGTTCGAACCCAGGCAAGATTTTTACAGGCAAGTGAATTACTTTGTGTAATTTATTTCATCATCGCTGCTCTCAAAAACGGTGAAGGAAAATATCGTGAGGAAACCGGCAAGTCCTAGAACTAAAAATTCGAAGACATGTGATATCTACCAAACCGCACTGGGCCCGCGTGGTGGATTAAAGCCCACTCCCTCTCATAGAGAGGAGGCCTGTGTCCCAGCAGTGGGAACATTAAAGGTTGATGATGATGATGATGACTGAATCCACTATATTGAGGTCTCCTTTCTTGTAACGAAAGAGAAGTATAAAAAAACAGGCCCTTTTGAGTTATCCCGGACAAAATATCATTTAAGTGAGAAATGTGGTTGTAAGGACTATAATTTAAACAAAAAACATGACGTCATGGCGGCCATGACAGTGGGAGCGGTTGGAGCTGTCACAATAATTACCACAAATAATGTCATAGTGACAGCGATATGAACAAACAGACACGTTGGAATGTATAGAGCTGTGAACAGTTTAGAGTAGATGAAGTGTCATATTTCAAAAATGATGCCTTGTTTTTGCACTAGGTTCCGTTTTATCACCTGGAAGATGTCAAATATTTAGGAAGATCAAGTCACAGTATTTTATGTGTGTGTAAAAGGAATGTACCATTGCAATCTGTCCTCTCGAATGTCAAAAATAGTGCTTTTCCGATAAATGCGTTTTAGATTTCCAAATATACCGTTACGAGTTATTGAACAACTAACCTTTCCGGTAGTGTTTTTGAATTTTTTTTTTTTGGTAATTTTATTTAATTTAGTGCCCTCGACGTTTAAGAATAAAGAACACATCTAGACTAGTTAGTAGAGGTAGCTAGTTTTAGAATATCTCTTAACGACATTCTCAATACACATGTGTTTAGTATTACAGATTTAGGTCATTGTCAACTCATATTAAATCATGTTTGTGTACACATTTATAATATTGCTTATCCATGTTTATAAAACAAGCACGAATGTTAAGTTATTATTATGTTGACAATGACATTACTTAAACGTCATAGATTTAATAGGTGAGATTTGAAATTATTGTAACCTAGTTTTGATTAAGTATGAATATTTATGCTCTGTATGGTGTCGGACGTACAGAATAGCACCATCCCATATCATTCCGTGAGTGTCGTAAGAGGCGACTAAGGGACTTACCAGAGAACGGGCAGCAGCGTTCTCTGTGCTTTTGTGACAACCGTACTGCGATCGCCAACCCGCCTGCCAAGCATGGCGATTATGGCAAAACCCCCCAAAATGTCAATGTGGCGAACCTTAGGGGAGGCCTATGTCCAGCAGTGGACGTCTTTCGGCTGAAATGATGATGATGATGATGATGAATATTTATTTATTTGTGAAAACATGTGTAGGTAATATAACGGACAAATCCAATATGCTATTGTACAGTTAAAAGAAACATTTTTACAAAAAGGAATGATTAAAACGCTACTATTTTTTTATATATATTATTTTATGCGTACAGAAATTAAAATATATGTAAATATATGAATAAAGGAAAAAATAAATAAAATAAAATATTTGAAAACATGTTCTGTATGGTGTCGGACGTAAAGAATAGCACCATCCCATATCTACCCGTGGGTGGCGTAAGAGGCGACTAAGGGACTTGCCAGAGAATGGGCAGCAGCGTTCTCTGTGCTTTTGTAACAACCGTACTGCGATCGCCAACCCGCCTGCCAAGCGTGGCGATTATGGCAAAACCCCCCATGTTATGTCAATGTGGCGAAACTTGGGGGAGGCCTATGTCCAGCAGTGGACGTTAAAAGGGCTGAAATGATGATGATGATTTGAAAACATTACACATGTCATCATACTACACAGGATCGGCCACGGTGGCGTCGCTTGGGGAATCCCAGTATTGGTACTTAGAGAATTAGGTATTATTCGAACTTAGGTAAAAACTTCGATCAATAATTATTGATCGAAGGGTAAAAAGATGAAAATGGTCCAAAGTTTAAGTCGGTTTTATACATATCGTAATAGTGGAGTGCATTTGCTCATGTGGATGATGTAAATTACCCGTGGAAAGTACAGCAGTGGTGTAAAAAAGTATCCCAGACTCAGACAATTTTCTCCGTTGTAAAGAATTTTGTTCTGTAATACGTCTAGAATAGAATAGAATAGAAATAATTTATTTGCATTGAATGTAGGTACATGTATGAGTTGTTACAGTAGTAATTATTTGTTCCTGGTACATTCTACCATTTGGCATGCAAAAATTTAAACTTGTAAACAATTATACAATTCAATTTATAAACACTCAACAAATTATCTTCAAAAACTAAAACAAAATAAAAAAATAATCAAAATAAGGTAACATAATAATACAGCTATATTTTATCTACTAGGGAATCTGATACAGAATAATAACATTTTTGTATTAACAAAGATGAGAGCTGTTTTTTAAAAATTCTCAACGGTTGCTCCTTGATGCTGTTTGGGATCTTATTATAAATTACAGGCGCCATGCCTAAAATACTTTTTTTTAATAAAGATGTTTTGTGAGCACCGGTACATAACTTACATTTATACTGTGACCTGAGATAAAGAATAAAAAGATTAGAAATAGAGAATAGAAAGAAAAAAGATAAAGAATTTTTATCTTCTAGATAAAGATTCTTTTATATTATATCTACCAAATTCCTAACTCTACATCTCATACAACAAATATGCAGATTAGCACACAGTTCACCAATGTAAAGTACTGTCAGCAAAAAACTCTCATTACCAACATTCGCTCGACGTAACGCGGGCACTTTTTTGCTAAGTGTACACGGAATAAATTACAAGCTATTTGAAGCTATTACAATCATTTAAGATAAACATCTCGCATATTGATAATGAGTTAAAAATTAGATGAATGCTGTCAAATATTATTTGTAGATGTACTTACCTAACATTTTAGCCACACACGTAGAATAATGAATGAAATAAATATATACTTATTTGTTATTTACTTTGACATGATTGATTTAAATCTAAACAGTCTTATGTGACCACGATTTTCTTGTTAAATAAGCAACAGATTTTGATGCGGGTTGGTTTCCGTATTTATTATTGCCCTATCGTTTTGGAAGGTTTTTTAATAATTGTGAAATTGACACGTCTTGCTACATTGTTCTCACATAATGTACCATCTCAACATGAATTATGTAACCAAGGTTTATGTAACAAGATTCTGATTTAAAAGAGTGTCCATGGAGTTTATACACAAAATTTCATTAAAATCGGTTAGGTAGTTTTGGAGATTCATTTCAGCCCTTTTAACATCCACTGCTGGACATAGGCCTCCCCCAAGTTTCGTCACATTGACATAACATGAGGGGTTTTGCCATAATCGCCACGCTTGGCAGGCGGGTTGGCGATCGCAGTACGGTTGCTACAAAAGCACAGAGAACGCTGCTGCCCATTCTCTGGCAAGTCCCTTAGTCGCCTCTTACGACACCCACGGGAAGATATGGGATGATGCTATTCTTTACGTCTGACACCATACAGAACTATTTTGTTTGTATTTTTGTTTTGGAGATTAGCGTACACAAATCTATGTTCGTCAGAATCATGGGCAGAGAAGAATTTTATAACTCTTCAAACTGACAACAAAGCTTTGGGAAAATGCTCCTGTACTCTTGATAGACGGAAAACTCACGATTCCATTCGTACCAATCAGAGAACAGCCAATTAACCATTTCAAAAAGAAACTGAAGAAGTGGCTCTTTAATAATGTGTTTTACACAATAAATGAGTTTTTTACTTATAAACCCATTTGTAATCGTTAAGTAGCATAAGTTCCCATTTTTAAAAACTATTGTTCCTTTTCACATTCCTACATTTTTATTTTATTTTATTGATGTTAAATATGTTCCTTGTTATATCGTTTTTCTGATTTTATTACTTTATCCTGTAACCTAAACACAAGTATTTTAAATTCTAAAAGAATATTATCATCAAGGATAAAATTAATGTTTTGTTTTGTAACTATAAGGTCTAGAAGTTTGATACCTAAATTACGACTTCATTTTGTTAGGTATTTTAATTTAATTTTAAGTCTGCATGCTGAAAAAAGTCGGCGAAATATGTGAAACCTTTTTATTTATAAGACCATAATGTACCATATTTCATGCGAATAAAGAATCTTGAATCTACCATCCCAGTTATGGAACTAAACAGTTCTTATGTTCATATAGGACGGAATGCAATGACTGTGATGTTATCAAACAATCTTTCAACAAGATAACACGTTCAATTATTTATTTAACATCAAATCCAAACAAACTGCATTTCTACAGATATGTAATCTAAATTCTCGACAATTACCCTCGATAATTATATAAATAAATATCTACTATCTTCTGTGTAACCATAAAACCCCTTTTGCCAAGGGACATTTAGACGCACTGCAATTTACCATCCTTACCTTATTGCAATTCCACCAATTCTCACTAACCGTTTTCAAACGTCTTTCATAATGCGCACAGCAAAGTAGTGGAACTCTCTGCCTGCGTCTGGGTTTCCGAATGCTTACAACTCTAATCTCTTCAAAGTTAGAGTGAACAGGCTTCTTCTGGGTAAGCTTGTACCATCGTCGACTTTGTCGCTGTCATCTCTGACCTAGACTAGAGTCAAGAGCAAATCCATCGCAAATAAAACAAAAAACCACTTAGAACTCTTTTGCAATCTTCTGGACCAACATCATCTGCCTAACCTTTTCCTAACTATCTTGGGGTCGGCTTCTAGTCTAACCAGATGCAGCTGAGTTTCAGTATTTTACATGAAGCGACTGCCTCCACAATCCAGTAACTGGGTAATACGATACCCCTTGGTAAGACTGGATGTCAGACTTTCGGCTTCTGACTACTCGTAACGACTGTGAAAGATCTACAAATGACAACCGGGACCAACAGTTTTAACGTGTTTTCCGAGGAACGGAGCAAACTCGGCTAGGTATGTAATTATGGTCACCCATCTACGGACTGACCTCTAAAGCACAGCTTAACCTTAAATATAGACCCGTGCGGCTGTTATAACTTAGCCACGAGCTTCTACACATACACACCAGCCCCTTATACAATACACATCTCTGGATTTTCGCGACCTAATATGATTTTACTTTGGATTATCGAACCCGCGACACGTAGTACCGTAGTCACTAACAGTTTTGACCCAACCAACGAGTCATCATTATGTGGCGCCAACCACCCAACAAAGTCGTCAAATATTTTCTTTACTAGTTTTCATAATAGAGTCTATATATGTCTGCATTTAAAATTTACTAACAAGTCCATATTTGTCAGCCTTTCAGTAATACACCCACGGTGTTAAGAAAATAACTAATTTGTACTAAAACCAAACATTTGTATAAGTGCGACGCCATTTGCCTTGTAAATAATTCGCGGTATTTTGCGAAGACTTTGAGGTGAGAGGAACTGTTGTCGATCATCACGGTAACAAGATTATTTTAAAAGTTATTCGAATTTGATTGAACACATTTATTATTTGATTATTTAATTAGATTATGAAAAATATTTTTAGGTCACATTTATGGTGGTTTTTTTTTTTGTGAATGGCTACTCGCAGTTCAACCTAGGAGGTTGTCGTCTGCTTAACCGGACTATCCTGTGGGTGCCTTAAGAGGAAGGCCTCCAGCCAGGGCATAAAACTTACAAACTAAGCGACTACACGCTAAGGGCGGGTGCCCTTAGCGTGTAGTCGCTTAGTTTGTAAGTTCGCCTGTGGGGTACGAGCCTCGGCTTAGGGCGACGCTGGGGGAGGACTGCATGGGGACAGGCTGGATCTGAATGATATCATTATTTAGGGGCTGATTTAAAACTACTGGCACAGCATCGCGGGCTGGCTCGAGCGAGGGTCGGGGAGGGCATGGACCGGGACGTCGCGATGGACCTCGACGGCGAGGTCGGAAAGAAATTTATGGTGGACGCGCCAGGGTACCTTAAATACAATTTCTTATTTTCATTAAGCTTGGTTATCTTGGATTACTGTTAGGACAGTGGGTACTTAGTTCGGAAATCAATCTTTTACCAAAAACGTGTTATATTTTGTTCTTTAAAGCATTTTCCCGGAAAAATCATGACTTAATTCAATCAATCAATCAAGTCAGCTTATCTCAAAGCTAAAACTGATGATTTGATCACAATATATTAATAGAGGGAAAGAGATGAATACTTACAAATTAATATACAATATTAAATTTATATACAAAACAGACAAGCAGCTATTTACACAAGGTACCACTAAATTAATTATGAATCTGAGGTAAATTAATAAACGATTCTGTTCTTAATTAAGATTTATGATTATTTCCAACCCATTAATTAAAATGATATAACATTTTCCATATTTAAAAAGATACAAAACCTTTAATAACACCGATCGGTTAATTTCATTATCATAAATTAAGTTCCGAAAACACATCATTCTCGATTTAAATTACCCAATTTTGTTTAATGGGCCGATAACTGGGTTCTTTACCTCTTGTTTGACCAATAATCTTTTAGGCAGACGTGAAGGTAAATAGATCATAATGTCCCGGTTATTTTTAGTTACTTTTAAGTAAACTACTTTATGTTCAAGTTTATTGATTATTGTCTTTCAAAAGGCAATGTACTGAGTAAATAGGTGCTATGTACTCTGAGTGTAGGCGTTTACAAAAGGAACCCACGATGACCAATAAGGCTTTAAAAACCAGTTTATACGGATCTATCATTGTACGGAAAATCTATACAAAGCGAGTCCATGATATACTGGAAATTATTGCTTGATGTGTCTGAGTGTGTACTAAGTATCGGAAGTAGTTAAGAGCGACAAACTATCAAGTCCTTAATTACCGGAATGACTGAACTGATTTCAATGAAACTTAATACGCATACGCAGGATACATAGGTCTAAAAAGTCACTGAAAACATTTTCATTGTATCTTTTACGAAAAGTTAATTGGAAATGTATATTTCTATAGATAATTTATAATCGGTTTAATTTCGCTGTAACACTATTTTTCGAAAATATTTTTAGTAACTCTTTAGACCTATGTTTCCTGCTTATGCGTATGAAGTTTCATTAAAGTCAGTTCAGTCATTTCGGAAAATAAGGACTTGAAAGTTTGTATGAAATGTCGTGAGGAGTAAACGCTGTCAAAAGGATAAGTTTGTTGAACTGCCTTTAAAAACCCTAATCTCTTCAAAGAGTTAGAGTGAACAGGCTTCTTCTGGGTAAGCTCGTACCATCGTCGACTTTGTCTCTGTCATCTCTGACCTAGACTAGAGTCAAGAGCAAATCCATCGCAAATAAAAAAAACAAAAAGAAAACTATCTGGAAAACTCATTTTCTATCTGACTCCTCTTGAGGAATCTATTACAGAAGCATTGAAGAGCCTTTTGATACTCAAATATTGGTCCGTCATATTATTTTAGTGGTCGCAAGCGCAGCTGCTGATCATGAGGTCCTGGGTTCGATTCCCGGTCATGCAAAGTATTATTGGGTTTTTCCATCAGAATTTCCTCGGTTGGTGGCAAAAGGCTCACCGCCATGGATTACAGGCGTGATGTTGTTACTATAATCACAATGAGGTAAAGTTTGTATGTTTCATCATCATCATTTCAGCCGAAAGACATCCACTGCTGGACATAGGCCTCCCCTAACGCCACATCGACATAAGGGGGGTTTTGCCATAATCGCCACGCTTGGCAGGCGGGTTGGCGATCGCAGTACAGTTGTTACAAAAGCACAGAGAACGCTGCTGCCCATTCTCAGGCAAGTCTCTTAGTCGCCTCTTACGACACCCACGGGAAGATATGGGATGGTACTATTCTTTACGTCCGACACTATACGGAACAAGTTTGTATGTTTACATGGTAGGAAATAATCTCCGAAACTCTTGCCATTAGCCATTTTGAAAATATTTTTAGTAAGTTTTTAGACATATGTATCCTGCTTATGCGTAATAAGTTTAATTAAAATTGGTTCAGTCATTTCGGAAAATAAAGACTTGAAAGTTTGTATGAAACGCCGTAAGGTATAATTATCTCTTAATGAACTTATCAAGCACATTACAGCGTCTCACACTAGTCCTTATAGCTCTGGTTACACTATGTCTACCTACGAGTCATGCTTCATCATGAATTCCTTTGCCGTATTGAGAGCAATAGTCATATTAGTACTTATCGACATTAAGCATGGTGCCTGCCTAGGTTCTAAATACTACTGCAATGGACCACCATCATCATCATTAAAATTACTGGCAGGAAAAAAAAACACGCTGTTTGATTTACAAATCTCGGCCCAACGCCGAAAGACAAAATCTAAAAGCACAATTGTATTATACTTCGCCACTAACTTGCGTGTAGTCTATGAAAACGAGCATAAATCATCATCTGCCTAGCCTTTTCCCAAACTATTTTGGGGTCGGCTTCCAGTCTAACCGAATGCAGTTGAGTGCCTATCTGACCTCCACAACCCTGTAACTGGCTAATACGATCCCTTTGGTAAGGGAGAACGAGCATAAATAACCTTTAGAAAAATTTTTATTTACTCGACTGCACCCACATAAAGGAGAGTGACGCTATAAACACCGTTTGACCGTCCTACATGCAGGAATGCGGTTGTACAAAGAAAAGGTATGATTTAACACTGAAAGTATTCGCATTGAAGTTCCTTTGTCAGAAACTGTTTGCGCTGATAAGAGTTTGTCAATATTTGTTGAACATAATAAAAGAGAAAAGTGTCATGGGCAAGAATTTATGTGTTTTGTTGTTGTTTATTATTGTCTTGGTTTTTATTTATGAAGATTTTGTTCTTGCCCAGAAGGATTTAAGACTCTATCTATAGCAAGGCTATCAGAAGAAATTTTATATAAGAAAATGTGATGCCATCTTTCAGCGTGACTTTCAAGCAAAAATATATTATTGCCAAGTTTTTTTTTACATTGAGACATTAGAACTATTAAGAAAATTAAGCAAATGGTTTGGTTCTAACAAACAGATTACGAATCGTACCGTATTAGTACCTTTTTTTATTGTATTGTACCCATGTGTATAAATTAGATGATACTGCAAAAATAATAATAATTTCAGGCGAAAGACGCCTACAGCTGGATATGGGCGGCCAATTGTTGTTTGATGCCATATAGACAAGCCCTGTGATGCTCAAATGCCTTCAATATAAACTATTGGCATTGTATAGCACTTTGATAGGCATGGTACATACAATAAAATAACAGCACAGCCTGGTCTTGGAAAATGAACAGTTTAAAAATATTTTTCTAAACTAATATTACTAAGTGGAAAGATTTGATTGTTTGTTTGCATTGAATAGGCTCCGAAACTACTGGTGCGATTTGAAAAATTCTTTCAGCGTTAGACGGCCCATTTATGGCGGAAGGCTATAGGCTATATATCATGATGCTACGACCAACAGGAGCGGAGCAGCAATGAAAAATGTTGCGAAAACGGGGAAAATGTGACGCAAACGAAGTTGCGCCGGACAGCTAGTTTTTAATAAAGACGAGCCATGTTCCAAACAATCATCATTCTTTTGCCCTTATCCCAATTGTTTTGCGGTCAGCGCAGCATGTCTTCTTCTTCCATACTTCCCTATTACTTGTCATCTCATGAGACCTCCTTCTTTGTGCCCCAAACAATGTCGTACATCATTATGTAATTAAACAAAGAACAACAACCAACCAAAAAGGTCAAAGCATAACTTTTTACACACACTCGATTAAATCAATTTCTTAATGATCATAACGAAACGCCTAATGACAACATGCGCGTAAAGATACATTCATCAACAACAAAAGATATTTATCTTCATGAAAAGAAATTAAAAGATACACAATAGATCGTGAATGAATGCCCGTGGTTTAATTACTAGGATATTTGCGGAGTCAGCGCTGCGTACGCGCATTCAATGGCGCTTAATTATAATCTTTTGATGTTTTGTATACATATGACAGTTAAGTCTATTGATGTTTAACATGGGAGAAAGTATTGGTACTTTGGTAGTGGGCTGAATAGGTGGGAGGTGTAATGTAATGTAATGGTAATTTTCTATTATGGTAAATGTGGCTGACCGTTTTAGTAGTAAGCAACGACTTGTTGTCGGGCCTACGCTGTCCTCCCATACTTAAATACTAACGCTGTAACATTCAAATATTGTAAAACCAAATGATTTTAAAAGAGTAACCATGGAGTTTCTGCCGGTTCTTCTTCATAGGAAACGACCAAACCGAACCGTGCACCTTTTGTCGACGTTTTATAAGTGCCCGTGTAGGCCGCGTAGGTAAAATAAAACCGGTCAAGTGCGAGTCGGACTCGCGCACGAAGGGTTCCGTACCATTATTTATAAAAACGAAAAAAAAAAACTTTTTTGTATGGGAGCCCCCCTTAAATATTTTTTTTTCTTTTTTTATTATTTGTTGTTATAGCGTCAACAGAAATACATAATCTGTAGAAATTTCAACTGGCTAACTATCACAGTTCATGAAATACAGCCTGGTGACAGACGGACGGACGGACGGACGGACGGACAGCGAAATCTCAGTAATAGGGTCCCGTTTGACCCTTTGGGTACGGAACCCTAAAAAACGAAATATTGTACCTATGTAAAATATTTAGTTTTTTTTTAATGTAGGCTTAGTACTACAAAGTGGGCCATGAGTTAGTTTACATTAAAGTTCGAATTCCCGTCTAAACGCAAGCAGTGCGGGTCCTGGTCAGGGGACAAGTGGCTATTGCTGGCTAGCTCGTTTCTCGTTTTCTTAGCAATGGATACCTTCACTTCAGCGGAGCGCAGCGCACCTTTTGCGTAAGGTAAAATTGAATATGGTTGCCGCCTTTTAATGTGAGGTTCACTTGTTTCGCGTGTAATTCATTTCCACGGTTTGAAACAGTGTCCGAGTTCAGTTTTAATAAAGAAATGGGTGAAGAAGTTCGAGGAAACGGGATCGGTACTGAATATGACGCAAATTAGCGGGACACGGCCTGCATGAAGTGAAGAGGATCTCATGGAGGAGGACATGTAAATGTTCAGCTAAATTAGAAATGTTACGCACAAGTTTACGCCGTATTTTGAAATTAGATTTGGAACTACACCTACAATAGATGTAATAAGCGCAGAAGTTAAAGCTCAACGATTTAAATTTTGGCCGAGACAATATTGAATCGCTTTCGTAATATAAATTTTCCGATGAAGCCCACTTCCGCCTCAATGATCACGTTAACAAACAAAACTGCAGATACTGGAGCATTGAACACTCTCAAGCCAAACAACAAAGGTCCCTTTATTCACCGAAGGTATGGGCATAAATTTTAGCTAGAGGAATCATTCATCATCATGCATACTCGTTGTATTCGAAAATTTCCATGCTCGTTTAGAAGAATGCTGAGATCGCCTATAATGTTCCCACTACTGGGACACAGGCCTCCTCTCTATGAGAGGGATTGGGCTGTAATCCACCACGCGGGCCCAGTGCGGGTTGGTAGATGTCACATGTTTTCGAATTTTTAGTTCTAGGACATGCCGGTTTCCTCACGATGTTTTCCTTCACCGTTTTTGAGAGCAGCGGTGATGAAAAAAATTATACAAAGTAATACGCCTGCCTGGGTTCGAACACTCCGAACCCACGCCCCACGGTTTACTGCTCGTAAGTTGGGGCTGCCACCACTGGGCAACCGCTGCTCTATTATTTAAATGATATAATTGTTTTAATTCCACTTCGGTGACTTACTCGGACGTAAAAAATATAATAATAACTCATTTTGTTTAATCTACTAATTTTTAAAATGTTAGCAAATTCGTGGCCCATCCTGTATTATGAATATTAATGTTATATCCATTTGATTGAAAGGCATATTTACTACTAGCATATACCTACTTAACCCCGATAATTGTACCACGGAATCGCAGTATCGGTATAAAATGCGGCTGGCTGTATGCAAAATTTAGGTTTAAGAACAACTTTATTTCTCATAAGAATTACATAGCTAATTCACTTACTGAGAAACATACTAAAATTAAGATTTATAATTCGAGCGCACAGATTATGTGGGTACACAGATAAATAATAACTTAACTCGATCTTATACATATTTAACAAAACACAACATGGATATAGGTTGATTTCATCCAAATCTATTCAGTAGTTTTTAAGTGAAAGGGTAACTTCAAATCTTAATTTTGCATACAAAAACTACGTTACCCACACGTTCAAAATGTTTGGAACATCCTGTTTATTAACCGATTAAAAAAATTGAATTCATTATAATTAATTATTCTATTGAATTCTGAAATTAAATTATTGATATATTTTTAATGGTATATTTATAATAATACTATTACGTGGTGTGTATTTATTTGTCTCTGATTTTTGAGCTACGTCCATTATTTTAAGTGTGCTTACTAAAAAAAATATGGATCATTGTGTCTGAAAATAAATGAATTGAATTGAATTATAATTCTTGTCAAGTTCAACCGTCAAAGTTCTCATAGACAATATCTTCTTTTTGTCCTTATCAATAAAAACTTGGCACCAACACAACATGTCAATATCAGTTACATTTAAATTGCATTACAATATGTCACGCAATATAGAGAATGAGACGGTACACAGAGTTGGCAGCTATTTCAGCCGCATTCTATGTTGGACAGAAGAAGTTATTACTGAGTAAATATAGGCGGAAAATGTGGGAGATAAAATTTTGTTGGAAACAGTACTTAAGGGCCGAAAACATGTGTGGTAATCGGTTGTCGTAGTATGGGTATGACCAGGAATGTGAAAAATGTCGTCAGGAAAGTTTTGAGTATGAATTTGGCTATAAGAGTGGAGGAGGACCAAAGAAACGATGGATGGACTTGAAGGATGATATGGCAAGAAAGGAGGTGTTTGATGAGATGACGAGTAGAGAAGTATGGAAGAAGAAGACATGCTGCGCCGACCCGAGTTTAAGTATGCCTTATGTAACATACCATACAAGAACATTGGGCTTTTTTTCAAGAAATGGATACTTTGGTCGATATATATTTTTTTAAATCTTCTGGTATACTTGCCTTTACCTTACCGAGCTCTACCTCTCCAAGTGATATAATGTTATTTAAGTCTATTAATAATGTATAAAGATATATTTGATAGCGGTGAGGAGGAGTTTTTTGACGCCCTTTCATAATTTGTTGTTAATTTAGTTATTTAATTACCTAGTTTTTAATTGTTATAATATATATAGTAAGTTGCCAAGGAGCTCGTGGCTACATAATAAGAGCCGCACGGGTCGATCTTTAAGGTTAAGCCGTGCCTGCCGAGGTTGGTCCGTGGATGGGTGACCATAATTACATACCGAGTTTCCTCCGTGCCTCGGAAAGCACGTTAAGCCCTTGGTCCTGGCTGTCATTTGTAGATCTTTGACAGTCGTTACGAGTAGTCAGAAGCCTAAAATCTGACATACAGTCTTACTAAGGGGCATCCTATTACCCAGTTACGGTTGTGGAGGTCAGATGGGCAGTCGCTTCATGTAAAATACTGGTACTCAGCTGAATCCGGTTGGACTGGAAGCCGACCCCAAGATAGTTTGGGAAAAGGCTGGGCAGATGATGATGAGTAAGTTGCCAAGTGTTAAATAAAGTCTTATAATATGTTTGATATATTATACCAGGCCCCTCAGAAAGTATTGCGAAAAAAAGTTTTTATATATGGGAGACTGGCCAGTTATTATGTTTTTCGAAAATATGATTATTTATAAGTAAAAATAAGTAAGTTCCAATTTCAAAATTTCCCTCCACATTTTTTGCGAGTTAATTCAAAGTATTGTGTCTCACTGAAATATGGATCTGCGCCGGGAACATTTTAGAGCTATGATTTTATACGATTTCAAGTGTCGCCTGAAACCGGATGAATCGTACGATAGACTTCAAATGGCATTCATGGATGAAGGCCCTTCCAAGGCAACCGTGTATCGTTGGTATAACGAATTCAAGCGCGGTCGACCAACTTTGGGGGATGACGAAAGAAGCGGTCGCCCTTTGACGGCTGTTACCGAAG
Source organism: Cerastis rubricosa (assembly GCA_949152445.1). Taxonomy (NCBI): domain Eukaryota; kingdom Metazoa; phylum Arthropoda; class Insecta; order Lepidoptera; family Noctuidae; genus Cerastis; species Cerastis rubricosa. The sequence goes on from OX424547.1 coordinate 13,914,504, forward strand.
AAAACGTGCTAGCAGTGAAAAATTTAATCCAAGACAATAGGCGAATTACATATCAGGAGATTCAACACATATTGAAGATTGGATCGGGAAGCGTTCACGAGATTCTACACAGCCATCTTCGCGTGAGGAGGATAGTATCACGCTGGGTGCCGCACAACCTCACCGATGCTCAGAAGCAGGCCCGGGTGGAATGGTGCCGTGATATGCTTAACAAATTTGAAGCAGGCTCGTCTCGGCGTGTTTACGACATCGTTACAGGTGATGAGTCCTGGATTTATCAATACGACCCAGAAACCAAGCGCCAGTCGACTGTTTGGGTGTTTCAAAATGAGCCAACGCCTACCAAAGTGAAGCGATCTAGAAGCGGGGGTAAGATTTTGATCGCTAGCTTTTTTAATTTGACTGGCCACTTGGTATCAATTCCCTTACGGGATCAAAGAAGCATTAATGCCGAATGGTATACTTCCAAATGTTTGCCAGAAGTTTTCTCTGTTATAAGCAACAAGCGACCAAACACAGGGCTCCGCGGGCTACTGCTCCACCACGACAATGCACCTGCGCACACCGCACTCAAAACGAGGGACTTCCTGGACAGCACGCCAGTCAAACTCCTGGGTCACCCTCCTTACAGCCCTGATCTAGCACCGTGTGACTTCTTTTTATTCCTAAAAATAAAAAATCAGCTCAAAGGGATACAATTTTCGTCGCCGGAAGATGCGCTGGCTGGGTTCGAGCAGGCTGTAAACGAGGTGTCTGCGGCGGACTGGAAAAAGTGTTTTGAAAACTGGTTTAGGCGCATGAATCTTTGTATAGAGGCTGGTGGAAAGTACTTTGAAAAGATTTAATAAAAATATATGTACGTATAGAACAATTTTTTTTAGTTTCGCAAAACTTTCTGAGTGTCCCACGTATTTTATATCAACGTCTTTAGTCAGATTTTATCAAAACCCATTCACTATTTTCTTCAGCAATAAACCAGCTTGTCAGTCACAGCCGATCTATCTCACATCTCTCATTATCATATACATCACTTTTTACTAATTAGCCAACAAAAATACCTAAAATTTTAATGTAAATCTCACAAAAAGCTGACAGACACATAAAAAACGTTGACAAATAACTGCCATTAGTACAGCACTACTAGAAAATTGAAACACATCAATTATTATCCCAAACTGTTCACCTGTTGTTGATTTTTTCAACAATTTGACCTCGACTAAGTGCTGTGGTGATAGATTATCGCTTATCACCGTATTATCGCTTGCTCGGCTGCCATTTTTGAATGTTTGACAGTCGTGAAAGGATCGAATCGAGGTCGGAGGTTTTCCGACAAAGATCCAGAGTTTTCGACATAGCTCACAGAATAATGCTGGCTATGTTAGCCACAGAACCGTTGACTGCTGGGGTGGCAGAGACGTGGACTTGAGTGGAGAGCGGGAATCGGCCAGCGTAAGGTGGGATGCCCCCAGGCTTGGTGGTGCGACGGTCTTCGCAGGGTGGTTGGTAGAAACTGGATGACAGTTGAATCGGTCCCATGTCCAGCAGTGGACTGTTGTAGGCTGTTAGCGTTGACTTTAAACATTTTAAAATATGGTGGCCCTGTTGAAACGGCCGCGTCTTACAAGTTGTAAGTGGTAGCATTTTACATTGCTGCTCTGCTCTTATTGGCCATAGCGTGAGTATATATAAATTGGCTATCGAACACTGAAAGAATTTTTCAAATCGGACCAGTAGTTCCTGAGATTAATGTGTGTATTCAAACAAACTGTTCAGCTTTATAATATTGGTATATAGATTTCATCACTCTTTCTATTCAAACGGCGAAGAAAACCGATAAACCCGGTATTTCTTCTTTAGTGAGGATATACATAATAAATACAGTCAGATATTACTAATTACCTGCATACGAAAGTGTCACAGAAATCGAACACATCCCGTAGCAAGCAATTTCTTATCTACTTATGCAAGAGAGCTCTCATTTGGCAAATCGTGGTAGTTTCGCTCACTATCATACTAATAGCCAACTAATTATAAGGTTTATGGTGCAGACACCACTGCGTATCAACGATTAGAATAGTTGGTACGAACGACGATCGATCAAGCTATGCAAAGCCAAAAAAAGCTGATCTCTCATTGCACCTACGGAAAGCACATACAAAGCGAGGTCAGGTGGATGGCTTAAGTTTTAGTCTTTAGACATGTATATCTTTTATATGTGTCACCGTGTGTACCTACAACAGGGCCCGAATGATGATAAGCTTGATTTAAAATATTTTTTTGAACTAGACTCGTTTTTTTTTAAAATGTGCTAATAGAAAAGAAAATTAAAATTAGCAAAGCATATTTTCACAGATTATTATTTCGCAGAAAAAAATCGGTGATAATAATATGGACCTAACCATCTAGTAACATCAGTTGCATAATAGATCTATGGATTACAAATTGCTATTGTTAACATGTATTTCTATATTTAAATTTAGCTCAATATAAGCTTTGTTATTTTTCTATTGCTAGATATTGTGGCAGAGTAAGATATCCGCATTTTATTTTACTGCTGTTTAATAGTTTTGAATCTAGAATGTTAATTTGTGTTTTGTTTTAGTGATTTTTGTTTAGTTTACTGTTAATAAAAGCAATAAAAAAAGTCATAAATATTTCAAACAGTTTTATTTGCTTAGCCCATAAAACACAAAAGTCTTAATTAATAAAAACGTTGAATACAAATCTATAAATTATCATGATCATTAACAGATACACGAATAATTTATGTACGAAGAAAAACTATTCAGAATTTACTATTATTGTGTAACGTTCTTGTCATTTTATTGTATTTTTAATATCAAAAGAAAACATTAATATAATTTGCATAATTGTATGTGGTGACAGCACTGTGGGGCGCCCTTTAGTGCAATGAAAGGAAATAGATGATTTAAAGTGACTGCTGTAAATTAAATGCCAAGAAAAAAGGGTTATAGGTATACTCTGGGGCTATTAGCTTACATTTACTTAGCTACACGCTGGGTTTTACTGTTCGCGCGAAAGGATAAAGAGGTTAAACATTCTATGGAATATCTTTGTCAATTACATTTAAAAAATGATTTAATTCCACGTAATGTTAAACTCAAACCGGTGAAGGAAAACATCGTGAGGAAACCGGCATGTCCTAGAAATAAAAATTCGAAGTCATGTGACATCTATCAACCCGCAATGGGCCCGCGTGGTGAATTACAGCCCACTCCCTCTCATAGAGAGGAGGCCTGCGTCACAGCAGTGGGAACATTGTAGGCAGATGATGATGATGATGATAAATGTTAAACTTGTTTACAAATACCAACTTCAGGCTAGTGTCAATTAGTAAATTTAACTTGATGTGTGGATGGGTATTTTAAATCAGTTTTTTTACAAAAACATGAATTATAGTATTTGTGGACATGTTGCGACTTCATGGCAAACACAGTAAGCATTGCGGCTACTACGAAAAACTTACTAACTACTGTAATATTCATGTAGTACTTCGATACTAAGTGTAAGATTTTCGCTAAGTGAAATAGCACGAGGATAAATATTTACGTCTCTATTTACAGGCAAGATAATCATCGTAGTAAAGTAAAGCGTGAAATTGTGTAACGTCATGCTTTTTTCGGTGGTTACTAGCTACCTACCCATTGACATCATTTGCCAGTTCACGTTCATTAGTTGTTGTCGCGTGTGGAATCTCGATTCAAGTGAATTATATTTTTGTTCCATGAAGAAGAAATCTAAAAGAGGAAATATTTTATCAAATCAAGAAATTGGACTGATAAAATAACGTGGACTTTTTTTATAAAAAAAGTCTATATTGTCCCACAGCTGGGCATGGCAGAAAGCAGGGTAGGCCTATAGCAAGCAGTGTGCAGTTCGGGCTGATATGATGATGATAAGCGTGAACGTTGGACTCTATACTGTCTTTTCGCCTTTCTCCATGAATAATGGACTTATCATCTTTGTTCACGTAATCCAGCTCATACTACCATCTTCTGCAGAACCTTTTTTTTTTTTTTTTTTTTTTTTTAGGGTGGGAAATCATCAAATGACTTCTTCCGCTCTGGGCGGAGCGGAAGGGAGTGTCAGACTTGACTGACTAAAACCCATCCATGTTCCTTCTTAGCCCTTTGCGTTCCAGGGGCACGGTATCTCTTTCGAACAACCCGCAGCCTTGGATCTTCTGTAGAACCTTAAGTCTAATCTACAAAAAATCACCACCTATCCAATTGTAACGCTTTATTTAATATATAACTATAAAGTCCACATCCACAATATTTTTTCGTCTTAACCCATCAAAAATGTCACCACACTTAAAAATTAAATACTCGGCAAAAAAAGTCTCATAAACAACATTACAGCTGAACTTAATTTATGTCGTTCATAAATTATGTCAAATGTAAATCAATATGCTTTTCATATAAATCCTCAAGTTTTAATGTATCATGTTCTCAAAATTAGTTTGCTTAATGTTATTTATCGGCGTTTTTATTGACAAGAACTCTATTAGCTTTTATATAAATTTTTATGTAAGTGAGGAAACATTTGTTACGTTTATTTGTCTTTTTCTATTTATTTTAACATAAAAATGATATTATTCATCGCTCGTTAGAAATTTGATACTGATTGGTATTTCCTTTTTTGGTAAATTTATATAATTTTTATGTTTTTTAAGACCTCTCCTAAAATATTAAAAATACCGTAAAACAAGATTTTACTTCCGAAAATCATTTAGATTTGAAATAGTTTTGTTGACTTATTTTAAATCGACATTCTCTAAACCAATGTAATCTTAATAGCATTAAATTCAAGTTTTTATCAGTAAAATATGCTTTACATTTAATTAAAAGTAACATAAATATATTATGTAAAGTGCTTATCAAAGACGCGATATAAGTTATTTTTTATATAAATAGGTACCTACTTAAAATCTTTACTTTATCTACCTGGCTACTAAACTAATTTTAAGAAAAATAGTCGTCCCTTTGTCTATTTGTTTATCAGTCCCTGGTATCTGATATTTAGACAATCTTTTCTTTTCACTATAATTACAAAAACTTACGGGTTGAATATATAGAAATACGATACGCGTTAATTACGTTCATATTTTAGCCGTTTAAAGAAAATAAAAATTTCTTAAGAATCTAAGATAAGTATTAGTTACAATAATTTATGCAAAAAAAACAAATCGGAGGAATTGTATAGTTAATGATCAAAATAAATGCAAATGTAAGGTAAAAATCAGTGATAGTGGTTTATCCATCTGACTTGTCACCTGACTTCGCTTGTATTTTTTTTTGTCTTCTTATTTATTTATTATTTGTCTCATTATTTCAGCCCAAAAGATGTCCACTGCTGGACACAGGCCTCCCCCAAGTGTCGCCACATTTACATTTTGGGGAGTTTTGCCATAATCGCCACGCTTGGCAGGCGGGTTGGCGATCGCATTACGGTTGTTACAAAAGCACAGAGAACGCTGCTGCCCATTCTCTGGCAAATCCCTTAGTCGCCTCTTACAACACCCACGGGGAGATATGGGATGGTGCTATTCTTTACGTCCGACACCATACAGAGATTATTATTTGTCTATGTCATTGTAATTTAAAATATTGTGTCTACACTGTATCGTTAAGCCAAGTAATCAGTGAAAACGTCGTGGATCGCACAATTTGTAAATTGTATATAAGTAGACTACTACTTCTAATACTTATGTTGCTATATTTACAATTGTTGGTTTTCCCTAAATAAATCATATCAACAGCTCTATCTAAATCGTGTATATTCTAAAAGGAGAAATAAATTCGAAATTCAAAATCGTGATATGTTCGATTTAAGTCTGTGGGTAGATTAAAATTTCTCCTAAACGCTAAAACCAATCTCTAGATTGTAATTAGATTAAGTCTTAAATCACTGGTATCGGAAAACATTTATCAATATGTCCAAACAGTGCCAGAAGAACCGGCTTAGCTCTCAAACGGGCATGTTTTACATAAAAGCTTAATGTACTGCGCTTTATTTAATTTGTCGTAATCTATCTCTTAATGTAAAGTAGCCTTTTTGGGGTAACACCGTCATTTGTTAAGAGTTCATTCGTTTTACGGGTTATTTGTTATACGGATTTTTGTGGGCAAAACTGTCAAAGAATGTGGCCATCGGGTATCTTATAAGCCGAATGATGAGGAAGCCTTGACTCTGTTTTTTTTTTACTATTCTTTATTTAATCAAATGACAATTACTTTATTTATTTATTTATTAGGGATAAAAAACGGTAGTACAATAACATGTTTTACATTATATATAAACTTAAAATAATAGCACTTATTGCACAACCATTATCAGTAACTGATCACTAGCTTATGATTAATGCTATGTGAGTTAAAAATATAGTAACAGTAATTACGAACGTTCAGGTTCGCAGAAAGAAAGAACTAAAACAACCATTAACAAATAAAAGAGAACAAAATTACGAAGCTAATATAATTATGTTCGACTACAAACTCCTTAAATTTGTTAGCGGAAAGGTTAAATATATCAATGCTTTCAAATTTATTTTTGTAAAAATCTACAAGTTAACGCAGAGGAGCGCGAGTGACAGTCTTGGCTGGTATTTCTAGATAGTAAACGGTATGGGCACGCTCGTCTATGCACTACTGTTCTCGGAACAAGGTAACATACTTTAATTGATATTTCAGTACAATCATATTTGTTAAGAACAATACCGTGAAGAAACATTGTTCCAAGAAGCAGTCTTCTGGATTCTAAAGAAAGTAGGTAGGTTGTAATCATTTAGCATACGAACCTTGACTATGACTACATCTCCAATGCATAGCTCGCAGGAACTTTCTTTGTACTATTTCGATTGAGGCAATGTATTTTTTTTAGGGGATCCATATCACAGAGAGAATTATCTTTCAAAAAAATAAATGCCCTACAAAATTAACCTCAGAGTTACCATGCAGGCAATCGTCAAGGAGTCGGCCAGGTTGATGACACCTACGAGTTTTAGAAGATCGCTGGGACAGACGAGATGGAGTTTGCAAACAGGGTGTTGTGGCGCAACTTGTGAGAGGCTAAACGTCCAATTGTGGACTGCGATAGGCTGAATTGGGTTTATTTGATACATAGTTGAAAAAATTAAAACATTATACACCAAACGTATTTACTACGTATTCAGTACTTTTACTTTTGTAATCAGCCTTCCATACATTTTGATCGTGTAGGTTGTTTTACATTTTTGTAGGAAATAACAGGGTTTTTTTTTAAATTTGGCTACTATTGACAACCAGCTCTGTATGGTGTCGGACGTAAAGAATAGCACCATCCCATATCTTCCCGTGGGTGTCGTAAGACGCGACTAAGGACTTGCCAGAGAATGGGCAGCAGCGTTCTCTGTGCTTTTGTGACAACCGCACTGCGATCGCCAACCCGCCTGCCAAGCGTGGCGATTATGGCAAAACCCTCCATGTTATGTGAATGTGGCGAAACTTTGGGGAGGCCTATGTCCAGCAGTGTAAGTTTTTCGGCTGAAATGATGATGATGATGATGACAAAAAATTACACTACTATTGACAACCTGTATATTAAAAGTCATGTCCACATTATGATGTCCCCTCAAACACTGCTCAAAATAACTCAATGTTTTGACGACTTAGCAAAAATAATGTCATTCGACTCCAACTTATTAAATTATGCCTACAACTCCTACAAGGCACCATGACCTCGCATAAACAGTTTTTAACTTTTACAAGATAAGAATTTGACACCTTCCTTTAACAAATATTCTTTCTCGCAAAGAGCTTTAAGAATTATTGACTTAAAAGCCTTAAATTAATCATTGAAGAACATGAATACAATACTATTTTTAATGCCTGCTGGCTGCGACATTTTTAACATTATTGTTTTATTCCAGTGTGGGAAAGAGATGGCGCTAGACATCCTGTATAGCTCCGTCTCTTTCTCACTCTGGAATAAGATTAAAACAATACTGCTCTAAGACGTCATGGTAGGCTAGATTTATTTAGAATTTGAATGAAATGCGCAAGGACAGATTTGGATAGAATCAACTAGGAAGGAGGGGAGAATCTGCCCAGCGTTTTCTCAACTAATTTGGGGTCGATTTTCAGTCTATGTTTCTTTAGCTGAATACAAGCAGCGACTGCCTATCTGACCTCCATAACCCAGTTAGTACTGCGTAATAACGGTGAAGGTAAACATCGTCAGGAAACCGGCATGTTCTAGAACTAAAAATTCGAAGACATGTGACATCTACCAACCCGCACTACGCCCGCGTGGTGGATTACAGCCCACTTCCTCTCATTGAGAGGAGGGCTGTGTCCCAGCAGTGGGAACATTATGGGCTGATGATGATGACTGGGTAATACGATATAGACTGATTGACAGACTTTCGGGACACTGACAAGTTCCCGTAGGTTAATTTTCGACCTCCACGTTGGCAATGTCGCGGGCTAAACTAGTGACACAATAAAAACCACACTGAGAAATAAACTACAGAATCATCAACAAGAATCAATCGTAGAAATCGATTCATCATTCGATGCTAATGTATTCGATTGAATCGATTTGAGAACCTGTTCAATCCATGACCGCGCGGTTTCTTCTGATAAAGAAAAGATTATTTTTTTCTTCATATATTATTATTTTATTGTACTATTAGAGTTTATAATAATGTCATTAGCATATATTAGCGTTATCATTATGGTAATCGTGGAGCGATTTTGTGTAATCGATTTTTATTCTGTTCTAATTTATTTTAAAATTGTGTGTTTATGACTTTTTGACAGAAGGACCTTTTTAAAGGGTCAAATATTAGGAGCCGTTTCTTTCTTATTAATTATTAATACAGTGTGTATCAGAAAAGTGTGACCATATTAAAATTTAGGGATGTGGTCAAACAGCCGCGGACGGACAGACCGTGTGGTGTTCGTAGACAATCAAACAGAAAAACTTCCCCCGAAAGATTTTGATGTTATTTTGGAAAGAAGTAGCTTGATATAAGACTTAGGCGAGAGGCTTTAGGGTATTTTGTAACACCGGGAACTAACTCACTACTGTAGCAGAATCGCGGAAATTAAAATTTAGGTATTAAAATAGGATTTTATTGCTTTTATTAAAGCCGCTAATGGAGAACAGCGGTGGTCCAGTGGTGGCAGCCCCGACTTACGAGCAGTAAGCAGTGGGTTCGACACAGGCAGGTGCATTGCTTTTGTGTAATTTATTTCATCACCGCTGCCCTCAAAAATGGTGAAGGAAAACATCGTGAGGAAACCGGCATGTCCTAGAACTAAAAAATCGAAGACATGTGACATCTACCAACCCGCACCGGGCCCGCGTGGTGGTTTACAGCCCACTCCCTCTCATAGAGAGGAGGCCTGTGTCCCAGCAGTGGGAACATTATAGGCTGAGGATGATATTAATGGCGCTACATATATTTGTAATTATAGATAGCTAATTGACAAGACTACCAATAAAATGAAAAAACGAAGTGGTTAACCGGCCAGATTTTTTCCCAGCAATTTTTTTTCTGTCTTATTACTCTCATAAAATCTTAGAAATTGTAGAAGGATATTGATAAGCCAGACAGTTAGATCCTATTTGTATATTTTAATGGTTCTTCAAGTCATAAACTAATTTTGTTGCCAATTTGTAGTCAGTAAATGAAGTTAAGAGACCATAAACGTATTATAAAATAAACAAACTTTTCCGGTAGCTATTAGCGATGGAAATTCGGTACCTACTAATAAAACTATTTTGCCGACAAAAAACAAGATAAAAAAAAAGTTGAATGAAAAGTACCGGTTGTTACCGGATCACTGTTGTTCATTTATTAAGGAATATCTTTCATTATAATATTTATCCAGTTGTGGCGTGGAGGTTAAAACACCATTTTTTCAATAACAAGATTTCATCACAGTATTTTATCTGTTATTACTTTATTAAAACTACCCAGTGTTGTGGAGGTCAGATAGGCAGTCGCTCCATGTAAAATACTGGTACTCAGCTGCATCCGGTTAGAATGGAAGCCGACCCTAAGATAGTTTGGGAAAAGGCTAGGCAGATGATGACTTCATTGAAGCTACTATACTACTCATCTTCCGTCAAGAGAAGCAAACATTGTTATTTGGTGATTAAATGGGGTAAAATGGTCTGAAATCTCTTCCTTTTGCTATACAGGTTACCTACAAAACAGGATGAGCGCTTCCCTTTGCGAATACACTTGTATCTGTCACTGTGGTACATAAAAAATGCCAGTAATTAATATTACTGCGGATTTAATAGTCCTCTTAATATCTCTTCTTATACTTAAACCTCTCTCTCACTCTCCAAAGAAGCTGTCGAAATAATCGTCAAAAAAAAAAACGCGTGATTTTCTTATAACCTCTTCCGTCCTTATTGGCACACCATCAATAAATAAGTAAAAACAAATCGTACTTCATACATTTAACAAATGTAAAGGTCACACAGCAAGTTCGTTTAACTCTTCGAGGTAGTGATGTACGATCCGATCCGATATTTTGCAGTATCGATACTACATGATGCGATGCTCCGATATTTTGTATTTAAACAATTAAATTGGATTGGGTTATGTACAAACGAATACCATAAATGCTTCGATCGTGTTCTGCCACATTGTCCTAAATTGTAGATAAGTCAATTCTAAAGAATACGAAAAGGAGGATAAAAGTATTAGAGTTTCACATAGTCTTTTAATCCTTAGGGATAAGTACAATACGATACAAGTAGATTTTTGGAGAATAGTTTCGAATGGTTTTGATATGTTCCTAGAATCAACATTTTTATTAATTTAATTTGGGAATATACCATCAATTGTACGATGTATCTTAGTCTAAATTCATAATGATAAATGGGTTCATGGGGCCAGCAGGTCAAGGTGCCCGAAACTGTAAAATTTTCCCAATCAACCTTGAACCTAATACTATAGCGATACAGATGAAAATCGATAAAAGAAATTGGACAGATTGTTGTAGGTTGATGTGTAGGAAATGTAGTGGATTGTCTGCACAATCCACAGATTACTTTTAAATGTTGGGTAAGTACAAAATGAAAATTATCGATACAAATGTAAGCATCGTGCACAGCATACCTATCTGGAGTCCATACATTGTGGTTATGTGCTTATGCGATCACAAACTTGTTTTTGACAGCCCTAGAAATTAGGGACCATTCAATTTTCAATCTAATCGATAACAGTTAAGATTCAAATTAAATTAATGAATCCATATTCTAAACGCAACTGTGTTTTGTTTCTTATTTGGAACGTGAATGATAATCGAATTTGAACTTAATCGTGTGTGAAATAAAGGTGTTATAACGGTCAAGCTAACGTTGTGATTACGGGAACATTAATAATATTATAGGCAGTTGAAAAAAACCTTTCATAAATCATTTTGTTTTGATCGCAATTGATAATGTTATGGATGACAGTTCGGCTACCGGATTTTCTTTACGTTTATTTTTATTCTTGCAGGAAATGTAAATTAATAATTAAATTTTATATTTCCACTGTTTATTTTCATCGCTGAATATAGTTATCTTCTTTCTTTATGAGTGCTCAACCTGTTATGCAGCCTTACCAAGGGGTGTCGTATTACCCAGTACTAACTGGGTTGTGGAGGTCAGATAGGCAGTCGCTTCATATAAAATACTGGTATTCAGCTGTATCCGGTAAGACTGGAAGCCGACCCCAATAAAGTTGGGAAAAGGCAGGCTGATGAGTGTCCAACCAGGTGTAAGTTTTAATGCCACACATACAACAAAAAAAAACCGGCCAAGTGCGAGTTGGACTCGTGCACGAAGGGTTCCGTACCATTATCTATAAAAACGAGCAAAAAAAGCAAATTTTTTGTATGGGCGCCCCCTTAAATATTTATTTTATTCTGTTTTTGGTATTTGTTGTTTTAGCGGCAACAGCTATCACGGTTCATATACAGCCTGGTGACAGACGGACGGACGGACGAACGGGACCCCTGAGACTTCACTGTCTGTCCGACTGCGAAGTCTCAGTAATAGGGTCCCGTTTGATCCTTTGGGTACGGAACTCTAAAAACTGAGACAAATAGTTTTAAAATTGTATGACTAATTTTTACAACAAATAGAGATCTGTTTATGTTTGACAAAATAAATAATGCGGTATTAGGGGAAGGTTGCGATCATTGGACTAGCTCTTTCATTGGACCACCAAGGTATTTCCAAAACTGTGCAAGCTAGCAACACCTAAACTAGTCGAAACGCGTCCTTGGCGACTCAGTTGCACCCCCCTCTTACCTCAGTGACGCTGCGGCACCGAGCGAGGAGTGACGTGTGTGGTTGTGTTTGCGGCGGTCAAAATCTTATAATTTCACTCAGGACAATTTGACGTAAGTATCATTGTATTCATATTTGTTTGCGTGCACTATTATGAAATATTGGACAGTTTATTTGAGATTACATGAGTATTATTCAATTTTGTTTAATCATGACCATGTTCATTTTAGTTTAGTTTTTCTTAACCAGTACCTTGTTGCCATCATTGGACCTCAAGAGGGTTCCACCGTTGGACCGGTCCAATCATGGCAACTTTTTATTGACTTTTCTGGTCATAGTAATTAATATAAATTTAAAATTCCAGAATGTCGCCAAATAAAAGAAAATACTTTAACTGGAATGAAACAAGTATGAACCTTGCTTTAGAATCAGTAAGGAAACAGAGAGTCGGGTTAAATGAAGCAAGCAGAATATATGGAGTGCCAAAAGCAACTCTTAAACGAAGGTTAAATGGAGTTAACCAAAAAGCTAAGGAACACGTCCAAATTCCAGGTTCCGAAAGTGACCTCCCTCCAAACTTAGAGGAGGAGTTATATAAACACGTTCTTGAGATGGAAAGTTGTTTGTATGGCATTACTCCTACAGACATTAGGCGACTGGCATTTGAGTTAGCGGAGAAAAATAATATAAAACATCGATTTAACAAAGATAAACAATCTGCAGGCAAAAAATGGTACTATGCGTTTATGAAGCGGCATCCTCATTTAAGTTTGCGACAACCTAGAGCTACTTCCATGAGCAGGGCTACTGGATTTAATAAGCCAGCTGTTGATGACTTTTTCAATAAGTTGGAGGCAGTTATGGACAAGCATGACATAAAAGATGCTCAGCGCATATACAATATGGATGAGACGGGCTTGTCAACCGTGCAGAAGAAGACAAGAAAAGTGCTGGCTTTAAAAGGCAAGCGCCAAGTTGGAGCCATCACTAGTGGAGAACGGGGCGTAACAACAACAGCCGTATGTTGCGCTAATGCTGCTGGAAATTTTGTGCCACCGCTTATAATTTTCAAGCGCAAGCGGGCCAAAGATGAACTGAGGGATGGGGCACCACCTGGCACTATATTTGCTTTTAATCCAGACAGTGGATACATTAACAAAGAGATATTTAATTTGTGGTTGCAACACTTTGTTGAGACTGTGAAACCAACACCAGAAAAAAAGGTATTGCTCCTGATGGATGGTCACGCAAGCCATACCAAAAACCTAGAGGCTATAAATTATGCAAGGAAACATGGCGTAGTTATGTTTTCGTTTCCAGCGCACACAACGCACCGGCTGCAACCCCTTGATGTGTCATTCTTCAAGCCGTTGAGTCTTTACTATATAGACGAAACAGAAAAATGGCTGCGCCTAAATCCTGGAAGAACGGTGACTGTTTTTCAGGTGTCTATGCTCTTCGGAAAGGCCTATTTTCGAGCTGCTTCTGTAGGCACTGCTGCGAATGGGTTTCTGAAAACAGGCATTCATCCTCTCAACAAAGATGTGTTCGCTGACTACGAATTTATTGAAGCTGTTGAACAAGAAAATGGAACGGTGTTACAAATCCAAGATCCGATAGACCCATTGTCTGTGAATGCATCATCACAAGATGGTGCCATAGAAACAATCGTAGAAGAACCAATATCCGATGCAGAACCGGCTTTATCTGCAGCATCAATGCTAGCAAGACCGTCTGATGATACCTCACCTACAGAGGCAAGCAACATAAATGTTGGATCTCCATTTGCAACGCCAATTCAAGTACGAAATGAAAATGTCCAAACACCTTCTATAGTGCGGAGTGAATCTACCAGCTTTGAATTCCATATTCAACAGATATCTCCCGGAGCCAAGTTCCGTAATTCCTGTGCAATCTGCACAGGAATTACGGAAAAGGAGTCGGAAAGCACAAAGCAGCATAGAATTGACTTCGTCGCCGTACAAAATTACCCTAGATGATAATGCAAAGGTTCCAAAGCAGAAGAAGCCAAAACTCTCCACAAAAGAACCTCAACCGTCAACCAGTAAACAAGCTGACGAGAATATAGAGAAATGGTTTTGCAAAATCTGCTTAAAATGTGAAATAGAAGATATGATTCAATGCATGATCTGTAAAGCCTGGGTACATGTTGATTGTGCTTGTGTTAAAAAACATGTCAAAAAGTACCTGTGCCCTCATTGCACAACATAGACATCACTTGCAATAAAAATTGAAATCTTTAAGATATCACACATATCTATTGTGCCTTTTTAAAATGTGATTTTTAAAACTTGTTGCTCTTATTCTAAGTATCGTAAGTGACTGAATTACTTTAAAGAATTAGCAGTTGCTGCAAATTCAAGACATTATCTTATTTTTTATAAAAGTATTGTTGATCTCATTACAATTACTATTTTTTGTAAGGTTTAATTTTTATATGTATGTTTACTTTGCAATTACTGCAAGTGACCTTACCTTTTATTATGTTGATTGTTATATTTGTTAAATTAATATTAAGTAGAAATTATGATTTAATCACATAATGTAACCTTTTATAGAGTGTAACTTAATTTTGATGACTTATTGATCTCACTAAATGTGCCAAATGTAAAATTTAAATACTAATTAAGTAGCCTATAACTATAGTTTGTTTGCTTGCCGTATGTGTATAAGTATTGTTTTTTTCTCCTTGTGTCTCATAATTTAGTAATATGGAAAATTATAATTAGTTGCCTCGATTGGACCTCTAGAACAAATTTCTTGAAGTCCATTGATGGCAACTTGGTGGTTCAATGAAGGTGCTCATGGTCCAAAGAAGGCAACAGCCCAAGATTTAGTTTTCTTCGTTTATATAGAAAAGTGTTAGCTCGAATTGTTTGTGCGTATCATTTTTACAAATACAGATCTTACGAAATAAAAAAAATTAACTGCTTTCATTTTAACACTTATACTTTTTGAGATTTGAGGTCGTAAAGTTAAGTGGTCCATTCATAGCAACCTTCCCCTATATTTTTTTCCGATATCAGCACAGTTACTAGGTATATTACGTCGCAAATAATACCGCAAAATGATATAAAAATTGAACATCTGGGATTCTGGGTATTTTAATTTACTCTGTGACTCAACTGTGTAGATTATGTTTTATGCGTTAAATGACAAGTTGTTTATGAATACTGACATTTATTATGTTCAATAGAACGCGTTGATATTATTTTAGCTGCAATATGATCCTTACATATTTTATTAATTTATACTACAGTGCGGATTTCATCATCATCGTCCACAGCCCGACTTCAATCACTGCAATAGGCTTCTCTTTGCTTGTACCAACCTCCACGTTCTTGTGCGTGCCTCATCCAAGATATTTCGCGATAGAAACGATACTTGACTTTATTATCGTGAATTTACGATAGTGGCACATCACTATTTAAGAATTGCAAAAAATAGGCAACCTAGTTTAGTTTTTTTCCACGGAATTAAAAAACAGGCTATAGAGAATAATAGAAAAATCGAAAGTAAAATAAATAACTTCGTAAAAGTGTAAATCAACGCCGGGTGCAAAATGTCACTCAGATTGAATAATCAAGTCTTTCTTAACTAACGGGTAATTTAAGAATAGATTCACGCATTTTTTTCTGCTGTATTATTTTAGACGGACGTATTTCTTGGGAGAGTCTGTTAGTACTGGACAAAATGCTGAAATAATTAAGAAAGGTTTAAGAAAGTTAAGAAGTTGACATAATAATATTAAGTAACAAATTTTACGGAAAAAATTAAAGCGTTTACGCCTTACGACATTTCATACAAACTTTCAAGTCCTTATTTTCTGATTCGATTGCGCTTCTTCGCAAGAGCTGATTGGTCTTATCAAAACATATATTAGGTATTAAGAGCATTTACGCCTTACGACATTTCATACCATAGAAACTTTCAAGTAGGTACTTATTTTTCGAAATGACAGAACCGATTTTAATTAAACTTAATAGAATAGAATATAATAGAAAAATTTTATTTCAGACCGGAGTCCATTGGGTTAGTAACAATTATACTTAAAATCTAGTGTTAGTAGGTTACAGACAAATGAAAAATACACAATTAAAATTCAGCGTGGAGCCGCATCCATCTCCTCATCATCGAGGAATCCCACCGATCTGCGAATACACTGAGAATACTATTGGTGCTACCGCGAACACGAGTCATCAGGGATGCACAGGCACACCTATTCCTATTAAGACGCTATACCTCGTCAAAACAGGCAACTTTGAACAGTTTTTTAGCCAAATGTATACATTTTAGAGCAACAAAAAAAATATATGTTACTCTTGACCATATTTATGAGGGAACCTTCGGGCCCAAAACACGTTTTTGGAAAAAAATCCCGATAAAAAAAAATCGAGAAGTTCTGATTTTCAAGCAAGTGTAACTGTATTACTGCTCAACTAATCTTGACTAAATTCATAACAGTGATGTAATATAAAATAATAAAGGGAACTGTCGCTTTTCTTTTTCGTTTTATTTACTATATTTGTAAGGATTCATGTTTTTAATGATAATTATTCGAACAAGTCGAACGTCACATCACGCCATTCGCGGCGTCTTGTCGCATCTCTTTTATTTCTACGCAGAGTGACAGTGACCGCTGAGGCGCGCTGCTAGATGGACGTATGTCACTTTTTTCCGCTCGCCGCTCAATTTTTTTCAATTAAATTTCGATCTGTTTGTTGTTGAAAGCTGTTTATTATATTTTATTTTATGATTAGTTTTTCGTTCGAGTAAATTTTTGTTCGATTTTAGTCATAAAATGTGTAAATAAAAAATCAGTGATCATCAGTGGCGAAGAGTCAAAACTGTGGGTGGGGAACCTCAGTGGCGAAGAGTCAAAGTTCTGCAAAGGGAATCCGAAAAATTAAATAATGTAATTTTGTTTATTCGTCATTCCCGTTTTCAGCGATCCCGAAAACCAAGAAAATGGCCCCCATGACGAAAAAACTGAAAATTTCATCCGCGCCATCTTGAAGTTTTTTTTTACCAAATCTTCGTTATCAGCGACCCTTAAAACTACAAAAATGACTATGATAAAAATATCGAAAAATTTCGTAAGCGCCAACTTAATCTATTTTGTAAATTGTCAAGAATAAAATGTAGAGGAACCATAAACAAATTAAAAGTGATTTATCTTATGTAAATAAGTCAACTGAAAACCGCGAGAGATACCATATATGAAAACATCTCATGTTAGAAGACATTTTGAAGAATTGTGTCGTGTAGAATTTATATATTTAGATTTTGCTAAAATCATCAAAAGAAATAAAATTTATTTAGACTTAGATTGTTTTAATTTAGTGTATTCTTACTGTTCGTCCACCTCTTCATGCATATCTCCATCCGCCCCGTCCGTATGTCCACCCTTTCATTCGTCTATCCACGCACCCGTCTGTACAGTAACCTAGCAGAAGGGGGGGGGCAGAGGGCAGAGGAGGTCCTCACAACTTCAAGAACAAAATACAAACATTAAGAAAAATAATAATATGTAGCTAGCACAGCTGTCTTTTTCGGGGATTCCCTCACAAACACTAGCTCAGCTCTATGTATAATTCGGAAAAAATTTTAGTTATATCAAGACTGCGAAGACACTTAAAAGCCATTAATGATACAGTTTCTGAGTGGCTATCTTTAGACCTTTTAAAGTTTATTGTAGATAGGGTGATAGTCTGAGCTAAGTCACCCAGTGCTAGGCAAGACCACAGGGGAACCCTGTGGTTTTGCCTAGCCGTGAACCCTCTTAGCATGCTACTGAGGGGTTCAGATCTGAGCTGAAGCTGTTCGGTTGAAGAGAGGTGGTCATACCTTGCCTTCTTTACATGGTTGATAGAAACTCTTTGCCCCCAACAATTTGCAACTGATGAAGCTACTGATGGTCATAGAAACTTGTTGACAAATGCGCAGTCATGCATGTGAAGCGAGATTATGGAATCCATGGGATTCCAGAATCTCCGATCCGATTCCTCTTCTCAACAGAAATCTACAAGTATTTGGGAATGTCAGAAGCATTAGGGATCAATACTGCTGACATGAAACAATCGTTGAGGGAACGCTCCTTTGGCCGCCTGAATAAGATGCTAAGCAGTCTTTTGTCAGGCGGAAACAAGTTTCGTGATAGGAAGGTCCGCGTACTGCTAACTGGCTTAGAAACCTCGACCAACATCTGAGGAGTCTTTCGTTTCGCAGCTGGATCAAGGGCTTGATTCAGAAAGCAGTAATTCTGGACAAGGCGCGGATTGTTAGGAGGTTCCTCTTTGAAAAACCCTGACCATCGGTAGTTCGGGCACGGTTCCCGATGCCGTATGCTACTATTTTTAAATGTTTTTATGTATTTTCTTACAAATACTGTTACAAGCTGGGTATAGGATAAATTATCACACTACCAATTATACACTAAAAATCTTTATTTAACACTAAACAACACTTATAACTCAATCACAAATACACAACTGATCACTAATCACTTATATATCGCATTAGTAGTTCACTTAGATCACTTCGTTCCGTAGCCAAAATCAGACTAACTCACTCGCGAGAAATCGCTATGCCCCCGTAGAGGGGCGAGGCTGGCGGGATGTGGGTTCTACCCTTGCCCCGCGGTATCATCACATGTGCCTGTATAGGCTCGGAGGGGGCGAGCGCGTGTAAAGTGCCACTCACCAGTGTGTAATTGTCATTTTGTCCGGTAGGAGTCGCCAGCGGCGCTGGGCGCTGCTCGCTTAGCTACGGTGAAACGTTACCGTAGCGAGCGCCGTTTTCTTTGCGCCACCTTGGCGGTCTGTCACCGCCAGGTGAGACTTCCGGTTGCCCGGAGGAGGCCCAGCGGATGACGACCTGCGACGGAGGTGACTTTGTTGGCGCATCCTACCGCTAAGGATGCTGGCCCCCGTCTGCAGACGCTCTCAGAGCTAGCCGATCGCGCTCCAGACTAGGGGCCATAGTGTTTGAATTTGAGCGGCAATGTACTGTGTAACGCCGCCCATGTAAGCGAACGAATAGCTGGCCTACGCCGCTCCTTCGTCGCGTGAGTTAGAATGCATGACTAACTCACTTCCGCACCCGTCGCCTATTTATATGAACGACTCATGTTCGAGAAACTTCCACAACTTCCGTGAATCTCTAGGTAGTTCCTTAGGGGAAAACATCCTTCGAGAAAGTTCTACAACTTTCTTGAACCTTCCAGATAGCTTTATAGTGAAACCAATCCTTCTAGAAAGTTCTAGAAAGGTCCAGAACTTTCTCAAAGTTTCTAGACATTTCCATTGTGGAACATTCTAGGATTATTCTCGAATCTTCTAGACATACTGGATCATTCTAGACTCGAACGTAATCCTAGAATGTTCTCGTAAAGCAGGCAACGTAACACTGCCCCTCCTTAGACATGCTCGTCCCGAGCATCGTTAGTCCCGTAGTATCGCGCTAATCGATCTACATGTACGATCTTAGGCGCACCTCGTGGACCCTTCTGTATTCGGTAGGTGACATCGTTGACCCTGGACAATCCTGGTCACGACTCGGTATGGTCCATCCCATTTTGCTTGCAATTTCGGAGACTTCCCTTTGCTACGCACTGGGTTATGCAACCACACCACTGAATTCTCGTCGAAACCTCTCCTGTTCGTCTTCTGGTCATAACGGGTCTTCATCTTCTTAGACATCTGTTGGCCGGATTGTCTGATATGCTCATAGACATCGTTCAACTTGTTACGCAAGTCATTTGCATAATCTGTAACATTGCGTGGTGCATCAGGGGCAGTTCCAGTGATTGAATCTGCGGGCAACCGTAATTTCCTTCCAAAGTTCGCGAAGGCTGGTGTCACAGTCGTACTTTCGTGGACTGCACTACGGTAGGACAGAAGAAACGGCTGTATGTGCTTGTCCCAATCCTTTTGCCTGCTTGCTACGACTTTTGCCAGATTTCTCTACAACGTTTGGTTAAAGCGTCCCACCATTCCATCAGATTGTGGGAGATAAGAAGTGGTTCTTGTTTTGTGGGTACCCATCATTCGGCAAGTCTCCTGAAATACTTGTGATTCAAAATTCCTTCCTTGATCACTGTGAATTTCTAAGGGTACTCCAAACTTCCTGAACCAATTTATCTGCGACAGTTGTAGCTTCTTGGTTAGGAATGGCGAACACTTCTGGCCACTTTGTGAAATAATCCATGACAACCATTAAGTACTTGTTCCCACTTTCACTCTCTCAGAATGGCTCACCATTCCCAGGAGGCTCCAACTTTGTACACTTTTAATGCTCTCGGATCTTCATTAGAGTCCTTTTTACCCCCATATGTCCTCCTGAACATACATCATGGTAGAGCCGTAGAACATCCGTACTTTGGCTTTAGGGACAACTATTTGTAGATGACACCTGTCCCCTCGAGCGTTTTCCCATTTACGGCACAAGACTATATCCTGGATAACCAAGCTGTTCCATTGCGCCCAATAACTCTTCGTTATGGAACTCATCGCTGCCACATCACTCCACTTGGGTTTAGGAGCACCAGCTTTGATCTACTCGAAGATCGGTTTGATCTCTGAGTCATTTTGCTGAGCCTGCTGTAGGGTTTCCTTCCATTCGTCACTGAGATTCGTTCTAAGCACCCTCACGGTTGCTACCTCCTTAGTCTCTTGCCTGGCACAGTGCTTAAAATCTTCAGGACAAGGTCTTCTTGACAAGGCGTCTGCGTTACCGTGAGTTCTCCCAGTGCGATGTTCAGTTATGCAGTCGAACTCTTGCAGTATTTCAATCCACCATCATCACAATCCATGTCGCCACTTGTCCCTCCGGATTTTTGAACTGTAATAGCCACTTCAATGCAGCATGGTCAGTTCGCAGCTGGAACTTTCGTCCCAGCAAATACACTCTTTTGCAAAAAAAAACGGGCACCTAAGGAAATTACGTTCTAAGGACGATTTGAATTATCATCGTTCTCTTGCCATGAAATTTAATTATTTGACGAACTCTGTATACTTATAATCGTGTAAATTAATACGCGTGAAGTGAAATTCGGCAATATTTTTTTTTAAAAGTCGATCAATTCTTTAAAACCGATGTACACGGCCAAACAATAAGAAGTGGTCGGCATAAAGACAAGAAGATTTTTTTACTTTTTTTGATTAAATCAAGTTACAAATGTAAAAACCTAATAACGAGTGTGACCTCCTCTTGCCAAAATCACAACTTGAATCCATCTGGGTATGCTTTCCACGATGTTTTTAATAACGTTTTGAGGAATACGTTCCCACTCTTCTGCAATGACTTCTTGCATGTACGCTTCCACGTCGCCAGAACGGTGTGGGCGAGCATTGTCGTCCATAAAAATGGAATCTTCCCCAAGTACAGTCAATGCAGGTTGTGCATATGGAATTAGGAATTCCATTATGTACCGGTGTGCTTTTAATGTTCCATTTTCTATGAAAACTAACTCCGTACGCTGCGTCGAATTAATTGTTGCCCAAAACAAAACGGAGCTTCAGCCATAAAAAGTGATTTCTTCGAAACACACTTCCGCATAGCGTTCCCGTGGTCTTCGTAGCACTCGACGGCGTCGGTCCTCTCCGCACAAAGAGATTCTAGCTTCATCAGAAAAACAATACTTTATTACAGTCCTCCAGAGTCCATGAAGCACAGTTTCCAGTAAACTAAAGTCGAGCAACACGGTGCTTACGGAGTAAATTAGGACCCCGCGCCGGGCGGTAACTCCTGATATTGGCAGCCAAAGCCTCCTCCTGAACGTCCACAAGCTAACTTCTACTCCTCTTCTTCAAGGCTCTTCTTCAGGTCCACACTTGATGCTTTACGATTCCGCAACGCCTGACTTACCAAAAAGCGGTCTCTTGGTTCTGCGCATCGTTTTCTTCCCGAACCAGATCTTCTTTTGACCGAAGCGGTCTCTTGATACCGTTGCCAAGTCCTCTGGACAGTTGAACGACTCACATTTAGCCGCTGAGACACGTAAGTTTGCGAACGACCTTCTTCAAGTAGGGCTATAATTTTACCGGCCCTTATCGCTTTTAACTCATATCAAAAACTGGTATTTAATGTAAAAAGAAAAATTAAATTGTTTAATTTGCAGAAAATTTCCAAAGAGTTTTAAAATTTTAGTAATCAGTAAAAATATCGTTTCAGCATTTAGCGCCATTAGTAAAGCAATTTTACAATAATCAATATTTTTCTTTTGCTCATTTCAAAATTTAAATTTGGAACGTAAAGAATCATGCCAGGATGCTTCAATGACATGCCAATACATTGTCAAATGAATAAAACCTCTTTCTTGTTCTTCTTCATTGAAACAGAGAAAAAAAATCTATGGTGCCCGTTTTTTTTTTTGCAAAAGAGTTTATTTACTGAAATGCTGCAATGTTTTTACAACGGCAGTAGCCCGTCGAGTAACGCAATGATTTCTTTCCGGTTTGGTTTGTTTAAAAATAAGTGTTTTGCACAGACGTTTCTTTAATTTCTGAAATGCGACGTAGCAGCTCTTAACCTCCCAACAGAATTGTCGCTCAGTGAGTTTGTGTAGAGGTTTCGCAATGTCAGCAAAATTCTTTGCGAACCGTCCGCGTCGATAGTAGGAGCAAAAACCCAAAAATACTCTGACCTGTGTCCAGTCTTTCGGAACTTGCCAATTCTTGACGGCGACTATTTTCCGTCTGTCTCTTTCCTGTGATTATTCTTTCAACTCCTCGTATGTGAGGCGCACGGTATTATCCACTGAGCTAGCATTGAACTAATATCGAACCGCTACAAGTAATTTCTCTATCCTGAGCCTAATTCTATATATTTATTTATATAAATATTTCTTTAAATAAATATTTATATATTATACTTATATCTTATATATAAAATTCTCGTGTCACAGTGTTAGTTACCATACTCCTCCGAAACGGCTGAACCGATTTGTATGAAATTGTGAGCATATCGGGTAGGTCTGAGAATCGGCCAAAATCTATTTTATTTATACACATAAAAAAAGTCCACGCGAACGAAGTCGCGCGCAGTTAGTTATCTATACTTCTATACTAATATTATAAATGCGAAAGTCACTCTGTTTGTTTGTTTGTTACGTTTTCACGACTAGACGGCTGATCGGATCTTAATGAAATTTGGCAAGAAGTTAGATTTCAACCTGAGGAAGGACATTGGCTATACATAATCACGCTACAACCAATAGGAGCGGAGCAGCAATGTAAAATGTTGCGAAAACGGGGAAAATGTGACGCAGACGAAGTTGCGCGGGACAGCTAGTTATATTATTAATGCGAAAGTTATTATATTAAAAATTTGTTTGTTACCTCTTCACGCCTAAACCAATGAAGTGATCATCCTCAAATTCTGCATGTACGTTGTAAGGTGTACACAAACGGCCATAGGATACCTTTCATTCCGACAAAAAGTACTGATCCGAAGGAAAACAACAATAACTTTCTTATCACAATAGATGGCGCCACGTGCTATTGTCAAATTCTAAATTTAATGGAACAATAAATTTTAAATTTACTTCTTTATTAAAAAAAAAAAATTGCACGCGTAGCAAGACCACTGTAGAAACGAGTTTTGTCTACGGAATAATCGACATAATGACAGATAGACAATGTCAATGTGGCACTTAGTCGATTTTTCCGTCGACATAGCCCGTTTCTACGGCCGTCATGCTACGCGTGCAGTTTTTGGAGCATAGTCTGTAGTTCCAGGGCTGTGTGGGCAAAAAGGACCATGTCGTCGGCAAGTCGGAGATTCGTCAACCTCTTACTGACGACTTTAATGCCCTTGGTTGTCCATGAGGTTGCTTTGAATTATTTATTATTCGTTTGACGAATCTATTCGATAACCTTTTCTATAAAATAACAATCCAAATAACCAAACAATCCAAAATAACAATCGGTTGATTGTTGTTATAATTTATTAGGAAAAAATAAGAAAACAAAAATATAAACATATTAAAAAAAAAATGCGATATTGAAATGTAGGTACATACATTATATTAAAAAAAGAAGATAAAAAAGAATTGCGTGTATTGAGGTTCGAACCTAGAGATTACCGCGGAAGCAATGTGCGAAGTAGTCTAGCGGCGCGCTGGGCTATTCGTACTTTTATATTGAGTTTCGAAATTAAGCTTCTATACATTTATTGACGTCGCACATCGACGTGATTCAAGCGGGGCACCCCGCAGTAGGCGGGACTAAAGGGACTACTCGACCCCCCTCTTCATCTGCTTCACCCCCTCAAAAGCATGAAAGTTGCCTAGAAGAGCGCCTTAATATGCATAAGCAGTAGGGATGCCCGATCTGAATCGATCTTCTAGAAGATCGATTCACGGCAATACGATCTATCGATTTTTTGAATCGATTCAACAAGATGCGATCTCCGCTCAGATCGAATCGTATGCCTGGAAGATCGTATGAAAAAATCGTATAAAAAAACTAAAATGATACTAACTATAATGATGTTTATGATCTTTGCCAACACTAGCATATTGCGGAGACAGAGTATTACAACAAAGTAAGATTACACCTACCTTCCTTCATAGAAATTAGCTTCGAATTACTTAGGACTGCGCCGAGTACGAAATATGAAATGAAATGTGTTAAGAGCGTTTATACCCTACGGCATTTCGTACAAACTTTCAAGTCGTTATTTTCCGAAATGACTGAACAGATTTTAATGAAACTTCCTACGCATAAGCAGTATACACAGGTCTAAAAATTTACTAAAAAACATTTACGAAATGTCTTTTAAAATTGAAGATAATTGGAAATTTCTGTTTCTATAGATAATTAAAAATCGGTCTTATTAAGCTGTAACATTATTTTTCGAAAATGTTTTTAGTAACTATTTAGACCTATGTATACTGCTTATGCATAGGAAGTTTCATTATAATCTGTTCAGTCATTTCGGAAAATAACGACTTGAAAGTTTGTATGAAATACCGTAGGAAATAAACGCTCTTAATTACTTATTTTTATTAACCCCCGACCAAAAAAGAGGGGTGTTATAAGTTTGACGTGTGTATCTGTGGATCTGTGTATCTGTGTGTCTGTCTGTGGCATCGTAGCTCCTAAACGGATGGACCGATTTTGACAAAAGTGGTGTTGTTTGAAAGGTATTTTAATCGAGAGTGTTCTTAGCTATGTTTCAAGAAAATCTGCTCAGCCGTTTGAAGATCATCACCTCTTTTCTGTTGATGAAGGGATATAAACAACTTTCACAGGTAGTCTATTTGAAATGTTGTCGCTTGTCACCATGGGCATTGCTGAGGGGGGGGGGTACAACCCCCCTCCCCCCAAAATGTTCTTTTTTTTTTAATTTATATCTTTCCTTAGTTTCGTTAATTAGCGAGAAGAGACGTAACATCGAGAAAATTGGAAGGAAAGGGGGCAGGCCTATGCCCAGGAGTAGGACAGTCAAGGCTAAGAAAAAAAAAAAAGTTTAAAAAGCACGAAAAAAAATTAAATTAATAATTTAAAAAACCCCCGCCACAAAGAAGAGAAGACCGCTAGTACAAGCACAGAACAAAGCGGTCCCCCGACGCTACGACGCTTGGATTAATTTATTTTTGGCTTTTTAGAGGTTTTTTGTGGCGGGGGTTTTTTAAATTTTTAATTAAATTTTTTTCATTTCATTGAACATATTACGACGATACGATACGAAGTGTTCTATTTTTGTGAGCGTGACATATTATTTTAAAATACTGTGTATATTATAACTATTCCAAAAGAAGGACTGGATGACATTATAAAACACTTTGTACTTGAGGGAACCGTTACTTGCTAAACAAGCAGAACCAATTACATATTGGACTAGGTCTACTATCTGGCCGGACTTAAGCTGTTTGACTTTAAAGTATTTGATGATTGTTGCAACATCTGTCCCTTCAGAACGCCTGTTTTCTTTAGCGGGAAATACTTTGACCGATAGCCGTAATAGGCTAGATCCAGTTCGTTTGTCTAAATTATTATTTTTGAAAAGCTTAAATGCAGACAGGTGGGATCTGTAGCTTTGTAGTTTGTGTAGTGTATAAAAAACTAAAATACGTTTAAATAAAAATCTTTGCATGCGTATTGCGTACCTACTGTGCCTTTTTATAATTTTCCTAAAATCACAAAACGATCTTCCGAGATCGAATGACATCGATTCAATGCAATACGATTCACATCGTGGATCGATTCACGAGGGATCGATCCATTACGATCCAAAAGATCGATTCAAAGCAAAAGATCGGGCATCCCTAATAAGCAGGATAAATAGGTCTAAAAAGTCACTGAAATTATTTTCGTAAAATAGTGTTACAGATAAATTAGACCGATTATAAATTATCCATTGAAAGCAAAATTTTTAAATATTTTTTTTAAGACATTTCTAAAATGATTTTAGTAACTTTTTAGTCCTATGTATCCTGCTTATACGTATTAAGTTTAATTAAAATCGGTTCAGTCATTTCGGAAAATAAGGACTTGAAAGTTTTATGAAATGTCGTAAGGCGTAAACGCTCCAAATACCTATTTTTTTTTTTAATACGACCATCTTGCGAAGAATCGAAAATACACATCGGCCATTGACACTCTAATATCTAAAGTGTTAATTAACTCGCTATAGAACGATAAACATCTGAACATCATCTAATTACTACAGATCACCGTATAAAGTATCATATTAACTGACAACTATATCGATTCAAATCGTTTCCGCTCCATAATCGATATGAGAACTTTAAATTAATCACTATCACCACAAAAAATAAAGGAAACACAGAAATTATAATCAATTAACGAGACCCCCTATAATTTAAAACCGATTTACATCTGATCAAGACATAATTTAACATAATATCGATATTTATATGTTAAATCGATGATAATCGAGTTTTGAATTGAACTAATCCGTTGATTCCGAATAATCGATTTTTGATAATTTTTCACACCAATAAATCTAGATGTCGTAAATCTAGGTTTATTGTGACAATTAATTGTGTAGCGGTTTAACATACTTTTTTATTCATAAATTCTTTTTCTAACACTTTTTTTGACACTTCCATTCAGGAATGCTATAGATATTTATTTAGACTAGATTGACTTTTTCATTGAGTACATTATAATCGAGTTGTATTTCCAACATAAATTTAAGCAGGTTGCTGTCCTTGTATGGATCAGACAGTTGGGCCATAAAAGGGATAGGTTAGGTTAGGTTAGCCGGGCTATTTCCGCACTTAGCCTCTTTATTGGGCCATTGTACGTATGAAAATCCTCTTGTTACTCCAACCATCCCAGGTCCTCCCAGAAAGCTAGCAGCCTCTTCAGGCTTCTGCAGGCTTCCGGGAGCGATGCCGGCGATTGAAGAGTCCGTGCCTGTTGATCTGCCACACTTCTGCACTCCATGCGCACGTGCTGTGATATTTCTTCCGCCTCCATGCATCCTCTGCTCAGAGGGCTGTCCGTAACACATATGGTAAATAGGGGTCCACAACGGGGATAAACGAAAGGCAATTGCATGTGGCTGAGATAAGAATGCTTATCGATGCTCTGCGATCGCCAACCCGCCTGCCAAGCGTGGCGATTATGTCAAAACCCCCCTTATATCAATGGCGACACTTGGGGGAGGTCTATGTCCTGCAGTGGATGTCTTTTGGCTGAAATGATGAATGATGATGAACTAAAAAAAAAAAAATTATAAATAAAGTTTGATTATTCCCCACCCGTACGGCCCGTACCCCAGTGACGCCTACATCGTATTAGGTGATGCCTAGCCAGCTGAGCAGGGTGAGCGGCGACCACGCAACTTTTTTCTAATACTTACATTTTTAAACTCCTGATATCTTTCGAATGGAATGTCCGAATTGAATAATTGAAAAAGTTATATAAAGGTATTGAAACAGTCTTGAATATGAAGTAATTTATTTTGTTAAGGATTAATACCAAGATACAAACACAGAGCCCTTTCTAACGGCGGCATTAAAATTAATTTTTTTTAAATAAAAGAACACTTATTGTGGCATAAATATAATAGTTAGACATATGCTGTCGCGACACTTTTTGTAAATAATGATGTGTTCTGCAAATTCGTAATACATTATTTTATTCTATCATCAATAGTTTTCGCAGCGCACGCGATGTAAAGAATATTTTAGGTACTTACTCCTACCTACTTGCAGTTTTAGTAAGGATTCCTAATTTTTTTGAAAATATAATATAGCCTATGTCACCCGCGGATAGTGTAGCTTCCCAACAGTGAAAGAATTTTTCAAATCGGTTCAGTAGTTTCGGAGCCTTTTCAATGCAAACAAACGAACAAACAAACAAACAAACAATCAAATCTATAGTAAATCTATATTAGTTTAGATTAGTTTAGATGATTAGGAACATAGGAGGAAGTTTAAAGTGGCGGCGGTGACTGCAAAAAAATTGTGTGCGAATCGGTTATCGTGGTATGGACAATGAACATCTGATGCGGGGGAATGAGGAAAATGTTGAGTATAAATGTAGATGGCTATAAGAGTAGAGGGAGAGCAAAGAGACCATGGATGGACTGTGTGAAGGACGGTATAAAATAGTAATAGAGAATTCTGGAAGAAGAAGATCTGCTGTTCCGACCCCAAATAAATAAGGATAAGATTAAAATGGTCTGGCTCACAAATCTTTGTTAAAAATTATACGGAAACTTAAATATCTATTTGATTTTGTTGTAGTACCTAAATAAAACTCCGACTACCTTAAAGAAGATTGAACTTTAAACCACTAAAATAGGATTCACTATCCAGAACACTACAGGATCATAAAGAGACTTGCTGTCTAATTTTAAACACTTCAAAACTGCACTTGATGTCCAGTGCTTCGCTAAGTACCGTGTTAAAACACACAGATGTAGATGTCAATAATCTTGAAACTTTATGAGCGTGTCTAATAGCAATTTTCATGCTCAATGAGTGTATTATGTACTTGCAAGTAATTCTCACTTCCTAGTTTTGTTTTAGTTAGAATTAAAAGATTGGAAAAGCTTGAAGTACCTGGGATTGGAGAAAGGACTGAATTGTTCACATTGCGACATGGTTGTAATACTTATTTGTTAATACGGTTAGTTAGAGATACATCATCATTCTCTTGCCCTTATCACAATTTTATTTGGGATCGGCGCAGCATGTCTTGCTTCTTCCACTTCTTAATTAATCGTCATCTCATCAGACACCTCCTTTCTAGCCATATTATCCTTCACACACCCCTCACAAAGCACCCCTCTCTATTAAATTGGCTTTTTGTAATAATATCATCAGTTCATCGGATACGGAATGATTTTGCCTTAATAAAATTCACATTGACAATCTCACTTAATATGATTGCTAAATTTCATATTAACAGTAACCCTTTGGCATTGTAACCACTTCTCATCAGGTAGACTACCGGAGTACTAGCCAAATTATTGCATATAATAAATTATTTATATCAGGTAGTAAAGCAATAGCTATTTTAACAACAGATAACAATAGCAATCATCTGCCTTTTCCCACCTCTATTTGGGTAGGCTTTCAGTCCAATCGGATGCAGCTGGACCCACAAGCCAGTAACTGGGTAATATGAAACCCCTTGGTTAGATTTGATGTCGGATTTTCGGCTTCTGACTACTTGTAACGACTGTCAAAGATCCACAAATGACAGCCGGGACCAATTCTTTAACGTACTTTCCGAGGCACGGAGGAAACTTGGTATGTAGTGGGTGGTCACCCACCCTCGGTTAACTAGGTTGGTCCATAACAAGTTTCCTTGCATCTACCCGAGCTGTTATTATTTAGCCACATACTTTTCAGATAACAATAGCATAGAGTTCAAAATAAAGGTGAAGGCCATAATTTTTTGGCTTGATGACTAATGTTTCTCGTCAGTTCGTTCACATATACATATTATCCTCCTGAAATATATCTTTCACAATTATTGTCGACACGGATTTACACTTCATTTCAAATTTAACGACCCACTTAGGTGTATCTTGTTTTTATAAACATTAAACACCCACTTAATTTGATATTAATAAATAACAAACTGATTTATGTCCATGTAAATCATAATTCATATCGTAAGTGATCCACATTTATCAAGTTATCTATTTGTTTTTTAAACGTTGCTTCTCACTTGAAACTCACATACACAAACAATCAGACCCAGAACAACTCCCCGAAAGCCTTACAAATATACAAATATTGAAATAATTATTTTTTTTCATGGGTTTATTTATTTAACATTTTCACGATTAAACGTCAACATTTTGTCGTTTTGGGTTTTTCTTCAGGAAATCTCTCAGTAGCAGCCACAGAGTTTGGATTTGTGCCCGGTTCATAGCATAGCCCCACCTGGCGAAATGTTGGTGTACTTTTAGGTACACCTCTGCCTAACACTTCGGGGATAATAACCCTGATGTTATATTGTGTCAAAGCAAAGTGTTAACAAGAATTATTTTTAAAATTATGTCGAAGCCATTTTCATAATATCTATTTGTAACTTATGCCGATCGGTATTATTATTTTGGCTTTTGCCCAAGTGTCAAAAATTAAATTATCTTCACTGAAATAATTTTCAGGCTGATATTAGAGAATAAACAATTTAGGTTTTGATTGATTGGCTGATTATGTTGGGATAATTATACAGAACGTTGTTTCAGTGTTTTGCCCAGAGTAGTCTGCTAGGAAAAGTATTGATTTAAGTGTCATTTAAATAATAACCTCAATAAAATAACATTTATTAAGACAGCTAGTAAAACCGGCCAAGTGCGAGTCGAACTCGCGCACGAAGGGTTCCGTACCACTATTAATAAAAACGAGCAAAAAATTCACTTTTTGTATGGGAGGCTCCCTTAAATATTTATTTTATTATGTTTTTAGTAATTATTTGTT
This sequence comes from Cerastis rubricosa, assembly GCA_949152445.1. Lineage (NCBI taxonomy): Eukaryota > Metazoa > Arthropoda > Insecta > Lepidoptera > Noctuidae > Cerastis > Cerastis rubricosa. The sequence continues at coordinate 13,945,747 of OX424547.1, forward strand.
ATTAAAGCGGCAATAGAAATACATAATTTGTAGAAATTTTAACTGTCTAACTATCACGGTTCATGAGATACAGCCTGGTGACAGACGGACGGACGGACGGACAGCGAAGACTCAGTAATAGGGTCCCGTTTGACCCTTTAGGTACGGAACCCTAATACAGAGAAAAGTGGAAGGAATGGGGAGACGCCTTTGGAGTGGGAAAGATCAGACTAACAAAAAAAACGACAGCTATTAGTTAGTAAAATTAACAAGGATGCCTCTGCCCAGCTGTGGGAGTGGGGCACTCGATAAGTCAAGAAAAAAAAGTAGTGCAATTCCATCGTTTAAATGACCCCATACGCCGTACGACATTTCATACAAACTTTCAAGTCCTTTTTCAGATCCTTTCCTCTTTTAAGTAAATATGTATTAAGAGCGATTACGCCTTACGTCATTTTATACAAATTTTCAAGTCCTTATTATACGAAATGACTGAACCGATTTTAATAAAACTTCATACGTATAAGCAGGTTACATAGGTCTGAAAAGGTACGAAAACATTTTCGAAAAATAGTGTTACAGCTAAATTAGACCGATTATAAATTATCTAAGTTTAAAAACAGTTTGTAATTATTTTTATTTTTTAAAAGACATTTCGAAAATGTTTTTTAGTAGCTTTTAGACTTACGTATCCTGCTTATGCGTATTAAGTTTCATTAAACTCGGTTTAGTCATTTCTGAAAATAAGGTCTTGAAAGTTTGTATGAAATGCCGTAAGGTGTAAACGCTCTTAACTTAGAGTAATAATAAAAGCTACTATTTTATCTCCAAAATTACCATAACAACAATAGTTATTACAATCGATTCTGTCAACCCATCCATTTACCGGCCTCATTCAAAACTGCTTAACCATGTCGTTAAGAGTAATAAGCATGCCAATAATACAATATTTGGAGCACATAAATGTTCAATTTATTTATTTATTTAAGTGCAAATTGTGTAGAAAATATTTACGAAGAGCTTGAACGGGTTTTGCGTATTTTATTGTTTCCGCTAGTAGGTATCTGACTCGTTGGCCGCAAGCACTACTGGTAAGCTTTAGGTTCTAGGTTCAATTCCAGGTCGGGTAGGGTTGCACCATCTAGAATTTTTCAGTATTAGCCGGGGTTTGAATTTGTTACTGGTTAAGAGGGATCTCTAGTTAGCCTTTCTCCATACAAACGTATTCCGCTGTTTTCTTTGTGGAAAATGCGTCTAGAGCAAAGATTTTTTTTAAAAAAATCTAGGTCTTACACATGCATTACATCATTTCCTTTTTTGCAAAACATAATCACTAAAAGAATTATGACAATCCAAAAACCCGAAAAAGTTTTTACCGCCATGTTCAGACGACTATCAGACAAATTAGATAAGTTTTTAACAAAAAATAAAATAATAAAAGCATAGATATACTTTTCCTCAAAATATTGTTATAAGAATAATTTAGATCAGTTTGGTTTTGTTAAAGAAAACAGCGGAATACAAAACGACTTTTGGTCAAGATTTTTGTAGGATAAATCAGCCTGAGCTGCAGTGGTCCCTTTCGCACTTTACGAGGGCTTGGTCGGGCGCAGCGCGAGGGCAATAGTTTCTTCAAATACCTATTCTTTAAATTCCTCGGGACTAGAGTCCCCTCTTAATTCTTCTTTCAAATCTTAGCCATACTCTATTCCAAAAGAATTGATAGAATTGCGATAACTACATTTACATCACGCCTTCTAAATAACTACTTACACTTTGCCCGACCTTGGAGTCGAACACAGGACCATGTTCAGCAGTCGCGCTCGCAACCAATGAGGCAATAACTTGCGAAAGTACTGTAATTTTAAATCACGACAGACGTTTTAACTGATGGAAAATTCTACTGTACGTGTGTATGTCACTGAACTCTTCCTAAACGCCTGGTCCGATTTAAATGATTTTTTTTTGTATGCGTTTGTGTGGCGCCCTGGATGGTTTAGATCTATATATCATCACGCTACGATCAATAGGAGCGGTGCAACAATGAAAAATGTTGCGAATACGGGGAAAATGTGACGCAAACGAAGTTGCGCAAGACAGCTAGTTTATATTTGTCTTTCTTTCCTTACCTTTCAGTCAAAAACATACATATAAAACCCAACACTTACCTGTTTTACCTGTTCAAGTAAATATTTTACAATTTCACATAGGCCGCAAGTGACAACACAGTGGGCGGACAGTATGACGTCTGGCCAAAATATCATTAATCTTCTAAACTATCGTAAAACAATAAAACGGTCGTTGGATTATTGTGGGTAGAATAACTGTTCAATGTAGGTACTAGATTATAATTGGCGGTGATTCTATTTGATTGGATTTTTATGCAAGGTGTGTCTTTTGTGTTATTTGATTGGATAATAAAAGAAAATTAGAATGGAGAAGGAACTTTAATTATTGTGTGTAAGCTCAGCAGTGCGGGGCGTCTTTAAAATGCGAGCTCCACGACTGTAATTTGCAGAAAATCGATTTATATCAAAATATTCGTATGTAAATTAGTTCTTATTCCTCCACACACGTTAAAATGAGAAAGAGGTGTCACAAGTTGTTTAGTATCAAATCTGATAGTTCTGTGATCTAACTGAGTTTTGAGTGTGTTCTTTGCAATGGTTTTATAATGAATGTAATCAATTTTAATACTTATCCAAATGACTCATTTATTAACAAATTACGAAGGACATCTAGGGATAAGGGCAGGAAGATGATGCTGACGATAACTCCAGTTAATCGAAATATATTCTATGACCGAAACACCATTTTTTTTTTTTTTTTAAACCAATCCTTCCTTGAAACAAAGATGCCACGTGCACCCACTAAAACAAGACATCAATAGGTTGCCACTCTGTCTACAAGCTCTGCCATAACTCATTTACTTCATCTCGTTACAGCGTGCGCGTGCGACGAAAATAGACGACAGTTACACGTTAGCGATATTGATGAGTCCTGAAGTAATAGATAAATGTTTTGTGTATAGAAATGGATCTAGTTTGCTGTTATAACTAGATATAGAATGATTATTCTGATAGATTTAGATGCTTGTTATTGTATTGGTAGTATTTTCGATGTATTGAATATAATGTAGTTTTTTAATTACCATCGTACCTGGAAATTTTGAAATGTATACATCCCTAAGACAATGTTATGTATCCTGCCTAAGAGTATGAAGTTTCATTAAAATCAGTTCAGCCATTTCGGAAAATAAGGACTTGAAAGTTTGTATAAAATGACGTAAGGCGTAAACTCTCTTAATATATACTTAAAAGAGGAAAGGATCCAATCGAACCTTGTGGTACACGCATTTTCACTTTAAAATCCATTGAATTTTCACCATTTACTTGTAATTGCTGCTGTATAGACAGCAGCAATTACAAGTAATTTCAAATACGATTTTACTAAACTGAGCGCAAGTTTACATAAACCGTAATGCTCAAGTTTCAAGAGCAATGTTTCGTGATTTACGCAATCAAATGCCTTCGAGAGGTCACAGAAGATTCCTATGGCATCTTGTGCCTATTCCCACGCAGTCAATATGTGTTTTAATAAAGTGACACCAGCGTCAGTAGTACAAAGTCCTTGAAGACGACCTACTGACCAATTCTTCTTCTTCTTTGTCTCTGACGAGCGACTAGACTGTAGAACTAGACACAATCTATTATGCCAAAAAAATCTCCAGTTCACTGATAGGTTTTCGTCAAATTTAGACCATGCTGTCTGCCGATCAAATTAGTAGCAAGCAGTTGTAGATAGATTTGCAGCATTTACAATCTCCTGATGGCTGATGGACTAATTGCACAATGATTGCTCTTGCCAACAAAGAGTATAAATACTAGGAGGAAAACCCAAAAAGAAAAGATAAAAATAAGCTATTTGGAAAAGGAAACTAAAAATATAAAATTACTCATAAAGCCCCAATTCTTTTATAAACTTAAGTACCTATGAAAAGTATTTGATGTCCAGTTATTTTTAAACATTAAATACTTATAAAATATTCGTAAATGTATCCGAACAAATTTTGTAGGTCGTCAACGGATTTTCAATCGATCACAAGCTCGTTTTCTTCCCTAACGCCGTAAGAGTAAGGTTGACATTTGTTTGTAGGAGAGTGTAGGCTAAAATTTCTTTTTATAATCGTGTTTAAAAAGAAAAGCAATGCATCCTCGCCCACGACTTACGAGGCCAATATTAGACAGTGAGCACGCTTTACTACGTTCAAAAATAAAACGGAACAAAGTGTAAATGAAAATGCTGTGTCCGCCATTTTTGTTTTCAACGATCCTTTTTTGTCCACCTTGGCGACGCAACTGCACACGGTGCTATAATTTACGCGTTGAGGACATGAATGTATGTTTTTTATGAACACAATTCCTTCTTACTCGTAAATTAATGTTAATGGTAGTAAATATATTTTATTTCTGTAATTTAATAATGAAAATATTGGTGTATGGAAGAAGACTTCCTACGTAGTAATGTCAGTTGTATATCGCAGACATTCAAGATATGAGTCTGTAGGCAACCTATTAATCTGTTAATAGATTTGTTCAATCAATCGTAGAATCTGAATAGTATGATTCGGCTCTAACAGTCATTTTAAGACCCTGGTTTGAAGGTCGCTCAAAGCGCATTGTAGATGGCGTAATGTCCATAGCTAGGTCTAATTCGACACATGAGGTTAAGCTATTTTGAAATATAAAATTCAAATATCAGCCAATCAAAATTTCAACCAATAATGATGTTTAGAACTAGCTACTATTATTATATAATATGATTTAAGATTGGAAATTAAATATCAAATTTAATTTCCAAGAAATCAACAAAAAATTGGTTCTGGTTCATCAATGGTGATAAATTCAAATTTACGAAACATAACATTAGCATAATCCTTTAAATGTTTCACAGTTCATTGTTCGGAAAGTTTTTGGACTAATCCTTTGGGAATGCGGAAATAACGTTATTTTACAAATCTAGTTTTTAACTGATCCATTGCTATTGTTATTTTATTCTTTGTCTTATTAAATAATCATCTGTGTCAGTTTTCTTACAGGTTAACCGTTAATTCTCAAAATTCATCTTTTGATCTGATTTTTAAAATTAACATTAGACTATTGTGATTAAGAAAAGCATATTTATTTTTGAAATAAAATGTAGGACTAGTCAAGTTTGTAATAATTAGGTTCCAAGTGGTCATTATGGTGATCAAATTAGATAAAAAAATGCAAGCGAAGACTTGGTCCTTCTGATGGTAAGCTAGGACCAGATATTTTTGACATGCTCATCCTAAGAGAGACTTAGACTAAGTGACATTCTACTAGTGTTATGGCGACAACAATCATGGAAAATTTAAAAATGGGAGTGACCTAGGCTACCGAAAATCAATCAGCCTTGTGTCAATAGTTTTGAAAGTTATTGCAGACATACATCATCGGCCTAGCCTTTTCCCAAACTATCTTGGGGTCGGCTTCCAGTCTAACCGGATGCAGCTGAGTACCAGTATTTTACATGAAGCGACTGCCTATCTGACCTCCACAACCCAGTAACTGGGTAATACGATACCCCTTGGTAAGACTGGATGTCAGACTTTTAGCTTCTGACTACTCGTAACGACTGTCAAAGATCTACAAATGACAGCCGGGACCAACGGCTTAACGTGCTTTCCGAGGCACGGAAGAAACTCGATATGTAATTATGGTCACCCATCCACAGACCCACCTCGGCAAGCACGGCTTAACCTTAAAGATCGACCTGGGCGGCTGTTATTATATAGCCACGAGCTCCTCTCTTTAAAGTTATTGCAGACATACGAAACTATGTAAAAGCGACTGCCTCAATGCAAAAAGGGATCACAAATTCACAATTATTCATCTGCTAAGCCTTTTCCCAACTATATTGGGGTCAGCTTCCAGTATTTTACAAAGAGCGACTACCTATTGACCTACACAACCCAGTTAATACTGGGTAATACGATACTCTTTTGCTAAGACTGGTTATCAGACTTTCGGGCTAATGACTGAGCTTCCAAACGGCAGTTATTATTTAAAACTCACGATTAACGAAACGAAAAACTAGGAACATTTATTTTACCACTGGTATCTCCAATCAATCCACAGAGAACTCTAAATTAAACTCCAACTTCTTCGAATCAGTTTATTCTAGGCTCGTCAATCGCATAACTCAGCAAGTCGGAAGTTTTACCTGATAACGACATAAATCGGGCTCAGTCTCACCAAGTCACGATACCATGGACTCTTGCCAAGTCTTGGAGTTTCCGCGAACGAGTACTTTATTGGTTCTTTGCATCTTTTCTCACTACTCTGTTAGTTATGATATTTTTTCTAGGTAACTATCTCTTTAATTTTTGTTGTTTAGTAGTTTTAGAGGTAATAGATGTTGCATATTACATCGTGGAGTGGAAAAAGTGCTTTCGTTTTTCAATTGCAACAGTGCATTTCGTTCTGATCAAAATATGTTTAAAGAATCTGAGCAACACCCTTGTTGCTTTTCTGAACCTATTACCAAGAAATTCTTTTGATAGTATTATATTGTATTTCTTCAGTAAGATAAGTAGCTTCTTTTTTTTATTATGAGTATTTGCATACTGATTTAGATTTTTTTATTTACATAGTGTATTTAGTTTTAATATAAATGAAATAACGTATTTGATACTTATTTTATTGACATAATGTTATTAATTATTATTGTATTCGACTCCATATTTTTATTTTAATATTTTTGACATTTTAAACTAATTGAATATTATCTAATTGTTATGATTGAATGAATTAATTTTTTACTCTTGGATTTTTGAATGCTACTATTATCCTTTATGAAATTGTTGTGCTCGACAGGGTCCATGTGAACTAAGTTACTATTTAAGATCTTGTAAAACATATGTGAAATGCAATAAATGATTGAATTGAATTGCTTCCTGCATATACATTATCAGGCTATAAAGTGGCTACTATTGTACACAGATCCTCCCTGTGAGAGGCAGGGGGCAGTAATCTATCATCTGGCGTACCATGACGTCTTAAAACATTATTGTTCCATTCCTATTCCAGAGTGAAAAAGAGACGGAGCTATACAGGTCGTCTAGCTCCATCACTTACCCACTCTGGAATAGGAATGGAACAATAATGTTTTAAGCGTCATGGTACGGACAAAGAGCTGGTAGTTGTCATGTCATAATTATGTCAAGTCTACAAATATTTGGTTGTGGGACATGCCGGTTTCCTCACTATGTTTTCCGTTCTCAAAATGAGTGACACAGTGAGTGAGTTTGTATCCAAAAATTAGAATTTGTTGAGCAAAATTTCCAGACTATATCTAAGATTTATAAAAATAGTGACTTACACAAAATTAATGGATTTATCTTTACCACATGTTTGCAATAGTGACGCTCTCACAACTTCAAAATAAAATGCAATAAACTCTTGCGCAATTGACGACGTGTGTAACTACACATGAAACGGATTGCCCTAGTATTTTTATAAATAAAATGTTAGAGTATTTAAACTTTTGATATTCTTTATGCATTCAAAATCAAAAAATTGCTTGAGTTAGAAAATGTTTTTATATTTAATTTCAGTGATACGAGTACCTAGGAATTTATAATCGGGAACCGGGTTTTAAATAGATCATGCCTTTTGAGGTCTCGAACGTGCAGCATCATTAAGGGAAAATGAAGGTTCAATTAAAATGAAACCTTAATTTTAATTAAAACCTTCATTTTCCCTTAGTGATGCTGCACGTTGTTGGTTGAATTATAATAAAGGTTCTTTATGAGAGAGCAGCTGTGGCCCAGTGGTGGCAGCCCCGACTTAAGAGTAGTAAGCCGTGGGTTCGAACCCAGGCCGGCGCATAACTTTGTGTAAGTTATTTCGTCACCGCTACACTCAAAAACGGTGAAGGAAAACATCGTGAGGAAACCAGCATGTTCTAGAACTAAAAATTCGAAGACATGTGACATCTACCAACCCGCAATGGGCATGCGTAGTAGATTACAGCCCACTCCTTCTCATAGAGAAGAGGCCTGTGTCCCAGCAGTGGGAACATTATAGGCTGATGATGATGACGATGATAATGAGGGTATTCTTAGTCACGTTTCTATTTCGTTTTTACCTGTACTAGGTATGTCAAACAAAGACATGAAAATACCTTATTAAATACTGGTTATGAGAACTTACTCTTCTCAGGCCCTCACCGTACTTATTTGGCGCGACAAGTCACTTGTTTGCGACAGTCATTATATAATTAAAAAATAACAAATACAGGACAGCGGCGTTTTTAAGTTAGGCTAAAAATATTTTCATTATACTGTAATTTTTTTTTTGCGTAGAAAACGTTTTTTCAAAAGATCAAAGGTTTATTTTACGTTTTTCGTTACTTTAATCAATACTTACTTCGTTAATAGGGTATAATACTGGGTAAAGAAAACGAAATTCTATTTTGTCCGTCAGACAGGTATTAATACAAAAATATTAGACAAGTATTTTTTGTTTTATCAAAAAATTACTTAGTTAAAACTCATTAAAGTTGGAGAGTGGGGGCTCACTACGTCACAAGTAGGTATAAAAATTACCTACAAATGACGTCATGCGCCATTTCAACTCAATATATCTCCGTAATTTTATGACCACGTGAAAAAAGAAAAAATACATGTCCAATACTTTTCAATAATCTACCCGACAGACAAAGAAAAAAAAATAGTGATCAAATACTATTTTTTTAAAAGAGTAACCATGGAGTTTCTTGCCGGTTCTTCTCCATAGGAAACGACAAACCCGAACCGTGCCTCTTTTGTCGACGTTTTTTAGGTGCCCATGTAGGCCTATGTAAAATATAATATTTTGATTTTGATTTGATTGATTTTTTTATTCAACTAATAACAACATTGAAAAATCAAAATTTTTGAGTTACGTCATCCTTGCCGCAAACGAGCACACAGGCACATTGACAGCATTTATTGCGCCAAGTAAGTACTGGAATTTGGCTGTAGCAAAAGCGAATGTGTAGTCATAGTTTTAATTTAAAATAGTGCCGACACAACTGAGGTAGATTCTATTATATTTATAAACTACGATAAGTTAAAATTTAGAGAACTCAAGATACTCTGTAACGAGAAACCTTCTGATTATACTGTATCTTTAATTGTGGGTTGTATTACAATATTATTATTGTCTTATTTTGCATACAAAGGCGATTTCCGAGTAACATACACATAAATACACTACATTGTATAAAAACTAAACGTCGGATGTGTAAAAGTAGTTGTAGATGCGAGAATAGATTCTAGAAAACGTAGGGTACAAAAAACTTGGTGGAAAAAGTATAAACAATTAAGAACAGTATCGTTACTTCGTAAGGAAGCAACCCACTATGCCCTCGTGGTAGATTACTGGCCGCTCCCTGTCACAGAGAGGGGCCTTGTGTTTCGGCTTTGGAAACGTTATAGGCTGATTATGTATGATAATTATAGAAAATCCTTCTTTTTTTAAACCGGCCAAGTGCGAGTCGGACTCGCGCACGAAGTATTCCGTACCATTATTTATAAAAACAAGCAAATAGATCACTTTTATGTATGGGAGCCCCCTTAAATATTTATTTTATTCTGTTTTTAGTGTTTGTTGTTATAGCGGCAACAGAAATATATAATGTTTAGAAATTTCAACTAGCTAACTGTCACGGTTCATGAAATACAGCTTGGTGGCAGACGGACGGACGGACGGATGGACAGCGAAGTCTCAGTATATCCCGTTTGACCCTTTGGTTACGAAACCGATCTTAAAAGATAATAATGGGAAAAATAACTTTAGCTTCAGAAGTCGGCTTCGTCGTGAATTGATACACTTTTGCATCATTACATTTAGAACTAAAAATTCACATTGAAATCTAAAAACTTTAACACATAAGATACTCACCCAAATACACAGTGATCAAACAAATTCAGACGAAAAAAAACTAGTTCAGTACTAACTAATATCAATCAGTCTTATTTTTCAACGCGTTTCTAATGAAATTAGATCACTACTATATCTCCTCCATTATCTTTATTTCCTTTGAAAACTGAGACTGAAATGTGATCAATTCTACTTAAGTGGCCAGTTTAAAATGGTACGGGGCAAAATAATATGGAACTAAGAGCTGGGAGATTTCAGGTTAGCCACCTGACTGCGCTGTATGGTGTCGGACGTAAAGAATAGCACCATCCTATATCTTCCCGTGGGTGTCGTAAGACGCGACTAAGAGACTTGCCAGAGAAAGGGCAGCAGCGTTCTCTGTGCTTTTGTGACAAGCGTACTGCGATTGCCAACCCGCCTGCCAAGCGTGGCGATTATGGCAAAACCCCCCATGTTATTTCAATGTGGCGAAACTTGGGGGAGGCCAATGTCCAGCAGTGGACGTCTTTCGGCTGAAATGATTATGATGATGATGGCCTGACTGAAAATTAAAGAAAATTGTGTTAGCAATTCTTTTTATTGACTAATGACAATGATATCACCAGAAAAGTTGAAAGGGTCGAAAGAGGAAACGTCTTTCATAATGCGCACAGCAAAGGAGTGGAACTCTCTGCCTTCGTCTGTGTTTCCGAATGCTTACAACCCTAATCTCTTTAAATTTAGAGTGAACAGGCTTCTTCTGGGTAAGCTCGTATCATCGTTGACTTTGTCTCTGTCATCTCTGACAGAGTCAAGAGCAAATCCATCGCAAAAAAAAGACCTAGAAGATAGTAGATAGGTTCATCATTATCGATGGTAATTTTTGAGTATTTAGTTGGGTTTGCCATCGCAAATAAAAAAAACCGGCCAAGTGCGAGTCGGACTCGCGCACGCAGTGTTCCGTACCATTTTTTATAAAAAACGAGAAAAAAAATCACTTTTTTTGTATGGGAGCCCCCCTTAAATATTAATTTTATTCTGTTTTTAGTATTTGTTGTTATAGCATCAAAAGAAATACATAATCTGTGAAAATTTCAACTGACTAACGATCACGGTTCATGAGATACAGCCTGGTGACAGACGGACGGACGGACGGACGGACGGACGGACGGACGGACGGACAGCGAAATCTCAGTAATAGGGTCCCGTTTGACCCTTTGGGTACGGAACCCTAAAAAGGGAATCGACTGTCATGGTGATGAGGAGGGACGAATTACATGTGACTAAAAGAGTGATAAATATCAATTTTAGTGTTGATAGAAGGAGAGGGAGAGGAAAACCAAGGAAGTGATGAATGGATTGTATGAGGAATGATATGAATGAAAAAGGAGTAAATGATAGCGTGACGATTGACAGCGGACAATGGAAGAAAAAAACGTGTTGCGCCAACCCCAAGTAACATGGGGCAAGGGAGGAAGATGATCATGATGCCTAAGATATCACCTGCCCTAGCCTTTTCCCAAAGCTACATCAAATCAAAACTGAACCAAAAAATTACTAGTGTTGGAATTGGAACCAACTGTTCCAAAAAAAAAAAAATTCATTGGCCTACATGGGCACTTATAAAACGTCGACAAAAGGGGCTCGGTTCGGGTTGGTCGTTTCCTATGGAGAAGAACCGGCAAGAAACTCCATGGTTACTCTTCTAAAATCATTTGGTTTTACAATATTTGAGAGCTAGAGCGTTAGTACTTCAGTATGGGAGGAAAGCGTACCCGACAATAAGTCTTTGCTTACTACAACAGGCGGAACAATAAACAAAAAAAAAAACAAAAAATACAAAAAAATTACAAAGCCTATATTCACAAAAAACTAGGTAAATGAAAAAGAATCTATACAAAGGTAGAAATAAAATTCATTTCATCAAGTAACTTCTCTTTTTCCTTTTTACAATTTTTTTATTAAAAGGCGAAATTAGGATAGAAAATAATTTCTTCACATAAATTTTATTTCTTTTTTAATCTTTTCTTCATCCTCTACATATACTTTCAATGGTATTAAATAAACTTAAAAACTTTTAAAGTTAGCGCCACCATGAAAGGTCAAAATAAACTGGACATTAAAATTTCGGGTTCACGTTTATAAACGTTACACGTCAAGCGAGATTCTTTTAGTGGTTCCGTATAACAATTTATTACATCATAACGATTTTCTAAATAGGTTAGAATCATTTTCTGCTTTTTGGAGCCATTTTCAAGGTGATTGATAGTTTGTATGTTTTTTTGATGTTTTGTGAGAGAAGAGTAGCCATAAAACTTTAAGGTGTTATGTTTTGGAACAAATGTTTATTTTTAGCTGTAAAATTTAGTTTATAATATCTTCATATAAATAGGTAAACATTTTAATAGATTAAAGAAAAAGCTGAATATTTAATCGACTGAACTTAGAGTATAATCATTTTCTGTACTTTTATTATTTTAGGTAATGTGAATGACTGAATCCTAGTGACAAAAAATATATTACTCAAATAAAAAAAAAATATTAGGCACACTTATCTTGTAAAACCAACGTTTTATTTCACACAGAGCTAGTTTCAAGTTTTTATTTAAGTGCTGATCTTTTACCACAGCAGATAAGACTCCCAAAATAAAAATAAACGAAGCAAACAGAAAATCTTGCGGAACCCAATCTATCATTCAATACTGCCAGTAAATCGATCATCAGAGTAATATCGAATTCTTTAAACATGTTACAAATGTTGCAAGCACAACTTTGATGTTCTGTTATTATTAGTTTATGGAAGGAACCCTATTTATACACTTTAAAGGATGTTGTTTTATTATTAGTTTTGAACTGCATTGGCCGTTTTTTTTATTATATTATGTAAAGTAGGTTTGGTGTATTAAATTGTTTAGCGTGTTAAATAGAGACGTTCGAGGTATTTTTTTTTAACTTTGCCCTCCTCTAGGGATTTCTCCTGTATCGTGGGTGCGTTTACAAACATTTAAACTAACATATACAAACAGCCAGACCCGGAACAACTATCTGTATGCCTTACAAATATTTGTTCCGTGCGGGGACCGAACCTGCGACAAGAAGCGCAGTCAATCGCTTAGCCACTGCGCCAACCTTGTCGTCAGCCAAATTTGGATTGCCGATCGCACTTAAATACGAAATCCTAAACAGTTCAGAAAACCAATTCTCAGGAGTTAATTTATCGTCGTGTCGACGCACCGCGTGTTCGTGTTCCACGCGCACCTCAAGGAGATGACAGTAAATCGGAAGGGGTCCGAGAGGGCCGATGCCTGCCAGGGCTGCCGGACTGTTCGAAAGAGTTACCGTGGCCCTGGAACACAAAGGGCTAAGAAGCAACATGGATGGGTTTAGTCAGTACAAGTCTGACACTCCCTTCCGCTCCGCCCAGAGTGGGGTGGGGGTCATTTGATGATTACCTATCCGTGAAAAAAAAAGGAGTCAATTTATTAACTTTTTTATCAAGGCCCACTTAACATACTTTGTAATCTAAAACATCGACACTGTCAAGTCGATATCACCTCGCTATACACATTAGATGCTAACATTATGTGCGGTTTGCAGCCACAACGCAAGGCCACTAGTTCAATGGACAGTGTTGGCTTACAATGTGATATTATGCAGGTGTATGTTCACGTTACATTGAGAATGTAGGGTGGGTAGAAGTCGAGGTTTACTCTTGGAGTTGTCTGTTGAAAAATCTGAAAAAGTTTTTTACCGGACTATTAATCAGTAGAGACCAGATTATATTTTTTGTAAATACATGCTTTGCATTTACATATTTTGGTCATGTTTCAAGAGAAAATTTCAGTATTTTTTACAGTAATTATGCATATATTTTCATCATCATCATCATTTCAGCCCAAAAGACGTCTACTGCTGGACATAGGCCTCCCCCAAGTCACATTGACATTTTGGGGGGTTTTGCCATAATCGCCACGCTTGGCAGGCGGGTTGGCGATCGCAGTACGGTTGTTACAAAAAGCACAGAGAACGCTGCTGCCCATTCTCTGGCAAGTCCCTTAGTCGCCTCTTACGACACCCACGGGAAGATATGGGATGGTGCTATTCTTTACGTCCGACACCATACAGAGCATATATTTTAGCTGACCTTTATTTTTTTCGGCGTCATAGACAACATTTTCCATCCCACAATCCTTTTCTTATTTTATGGGAGAGTTCTCAATGTATTTCCGAAATGATCAAACCTTTCCCAAAGTGACGTCCTAAAGCTGTTTAGTCAAAGTTAAAATGTAATTTATTAATAAAAATCATACATTCAAAATACAATGAAATGAAATAAAAAATCTTCAATTCCTTATTAAGGAAGGCTAGTTCACTTCCACTTCAAACGATTTATATATATATGTATAATAGATCATATAATATACATGTGGATGTTTGAGTTTCTTTGAGAAGATTAACGAAAGATGTTTTTTTCTTGTGCTCTTTCTGTGAGAAGTAGTATCATGTGAGATGTCTTTCATATTTTTATCATACTTTATTGTAAATATGTTTCTTTTCACTGTACAATTGTTTGGATTTTATCTGTGTTATTGTACATTTATTTATTTGAAAATAAATATCGTAAAAAAGCTTAGCCAACATCACGCGGTGTTCCCAGGAGGTCACCCATCCAAGTACTAAACGCGCCCGATGTTGCTTAACTTCGGTGTTCGGACGAGAACCGGTGTATTCAACATAGTATGGACGTTGGCGATAGCTCTATTGAAATCTTCAATCGGTATCTGACGCGGGTCCAGTGCGCATGCGTGAACTTCCATATTACTACATAGATACCAGAGCAGGGTTTCTGAAACGAGAATAGGAAGTTGAAAACAGCTTGCAAATAATTTAAGTTTATAATATTTGACTAACTAGTGATTCATTCGAAACTTGAGTTTGTAATGATGAATCTGTAATTTTTCAAATCAGAAACAAGGTGATTTCAACCAACTTATTTGTGTAGGAGTGAAGGCGGGAAAACACACAACGAAAATAAATGTCCCAAGTTTAATAAATCGATACAAATTTTCTTGACATGCCACGCCTCCTTGAACTGCACACTCAAAGTGGTTATATAATCGTTTGCTCTTGTCACTTTGCTTTCTGATTTCTATTTCGAAAGCACATCATTTTGTAAACATAGTGTCTCAAAAAGGAGTTCTTGCTTGCTTTGCTATTTCATTGTTGCAAATGATGCAATGGCCTGAAAAAGAAAAAAAACGGTGCAATAAACTACCAAAAAAACAGTAAAATCTATCAATAGAATGACAAAGAAAGTCTAGACACTGGATTGATTACGGCAGTACGTGAGAAATTTACCAGATGGCGTGATTTAGAATGTTTGTGCGTAGCTATCACTAAGCTGATCTGGCAAATGAAGTCTGCCATCATTTAGGTAGGTTTTCAAATAATATTTTGTATTTGGAATAAGATTCAGTGGCGGATTTACCAGTAGGCTGAATAGGCTGGAGCCTAGGGCGGCAGATTTTTGGGGCGGCAAATTTTGGGACCTATTTTAATTATTATATTTTGCTACCTCGTAGAAATCAAAATGATTTCTGCATGGCGGTTTTCTGATGTTTTACAGATAAAAGTCTGCAACAAATTTTGCGGATGACTTTCCCCTCTCACTTGTCATTGTACATTCGGTGTAGCAAACTTCCTCATCTAGAGTAAAACAGTTAGTTCGCCGCCCCCCTACCAGTAATCGGCCTCTGCGCCCTCAGCCCATACTTTGTATGACAGAAAAGAGCGAAATTGCAGAAAATCGTACATGATTGAGCTCAAAAATAAACCCAAAAATTATTTTACGTGCTATTTCGACGAAATTGTTGGATTGTAAAAATAATCAAGGACATGAAAATTGTAGAGGCAAGAGCGGCAAAAAATTTACAGCCTATATACCTTGAAAATTTGTAAATCTGCCACTGATTAGATTGTATGCATAAATACGAGTATGTTCATAGTGCTGCAGTGCATTATAATTTAATGGTCTTTATTGGATAAAATAAGAAGTAAGTAGAAATGAGTAACTCTGAAAGTGGCGCCGGAGTCTGAAAAATTGGGGGGTAACCGGTCGTCGTGTAGGCTTATAATATATGATGCGAAGGTAATAGGAAAATGTCATTGGGAAAGTTTTGAGTATGAATGTAGATAGGTATAAGGGTATAGGAAGATCAAGGAAACGATGGATGGACTGTGTGATAGATGATATGACAAGTAGGTGTTTCATGAGATGACAAGTAATAGGAGTATGACAGAAGCAGTCATGCTGCACCAACAACAAATTAATTGGGATAAGGGCAGGACAATGATGATGATCTTTGTGTTATAATTTTAGCATTTTGTTTTTAATATACAGGGTGTAACGGAAAGGGTATATACATACTTAAGGGTGTGCTACAGACCATCAAACTGAACATGATCCTCCATCGGACCAACATCGTCATAGCGAAAAAAATATCGGCTGCCCCATACATTTGGTCGAATAGGTATTGAAATTTTCTATGGGGCAGCAGATAAATTTTTCGTTATTATGATGTTTGTTTGTGGAGAAACATGTTCAGTTTGATGGTCTGTAGCACACCCTTAAGGATGTATATACCCTTTCCGTTACACCCTGTATATTAGAAACAAAATGTTAGTAGTTAGTTAGAAAGTAGAGTAGAGCTGTGTCTGTTTAGACTAGAAGCCGACCCTAACATAGTTGGGAAAATGCTCAGCAGATGATGATGATGATGACCTAAGTTAAGTATCAGTAGGACGTCACTCGTTGTCTGCAACTATTCAACAATTGTCTAGAATCAGCTGCAGTACCCCGTCTCTGTATAAAGTCTAAGGTTAT
The DNA here is from genome assembly GCA_949152445.1 of Cerastis rubricosa. Taxonomy (NCBI): domain Eukaryota; kingdom Metazoa; phylum Arthropoda; class Insecta; order Lepidoptera; family Noctuidae; genus Cerastis; species Cerastis rubricosa. Next base: position 13,962,538 of record OX424547.1, read on the forward strand.
AGCAATACCCAAGCCAGGTAAAGCAGCATACGACCCTAAAAACTTACGTCCATTCTCTCTACTGTGCCACACATACAAGCTTTTCGAGAAACTGCTGCTGAGTCTTACCAGCGTTATCGACCCGAAAAAAATCCCAGAGCAAGCTGGTTTCAGACCCGTGAAGTCTTGCAGCAACCAGACCCTTAAACTCGTTCAACACCTTGAAGATGGTTTCGAGACGAGTCATAAGCGCTGTATCCGTGGATCTCTCAACTGCTTACGATATGGTCAATCTCAAACGGTTGTTGTCGAAGGTGGAAACTTTGATCAACGATCAGAGGTTTATTCGCTTACTCCGGAAACTTCTCCACAACCGCCGTTTCCAGGTCCGTCTTCTTTCGGATAAAAGTCCCTGGAGAGAACAAAAGAACGGCCTGCCCCAAGGAAGTGTTTTGGCACCGCTTCTATTTAATAAATACACTGACGATCAACCTTCTAGCCCGAACACGGCCCGCTTCCTTTATGCAGACGATCTTGCCCTCACCTCCCAAGTCACCACCTTTCGGAGGAGGTCCGCTTGTCAGATGCTCAGTGAATTAGGCACATACCACCTCGCTAATTTACTCAAACCCAATCCGAACAAAACACAGTCTTGCATTTTCCACCTTCGAAACAAAGAGGCTGGGCGCAGACAAGGCTGACCTGGAAGTCTTTAAATAGACTTCGGAACCAGTTGGTCGCAACAAGGAAAACGTGCTCAGGGGAGATTCATTTAGGACTCTGCCCTGGAGTGTAAATGTGATGTGGTGTTGTTTCACAAGTGATGGGGCACTAAATATCGTGTCCTGCTGTTGTTCATCCCACGAACTGATGGACGCTACAGAGGGCGCCAGACAAGGAGCTCAGTTTTGAGCCGACACAATTTAGATTGCCATCGACACGCTAAGGAGAAGAAGGACATCACTCTCAGCAGTCGCGCTTGCGCCACTCAACCTAGAGACCTTTTGCAAGGATAGATCAGACCCGATGCAGATGGCTAATTTCATAATCCATAGTCACTAAATTAATTTTAAGACACGTGCGAAAAGGATGATAAATTATTAACAAATTAACACCAGGAAAGCTTTATTTCATATGAAAATAAAGCTTTCAACGTGTCTCGGAAATATTGTGACAATTTTATAGGTCATAATTAAAATTGTCACAATATTTTCGTGTTTCAAATTGTTATTAGTAATACCCTTCAAGCTTATAAATTGGTAAATAAATACGCAAGTCTGTGATCTTACTAAATTGTAATGTACGAATATCGTTTTGTCATCAAGGATAAGGGTCAGCAGTTATAAGCACTGCGCGGTCAAATCGACTAAACTCGAGTTTGTAAAATAGCCTTGCGTTTGGTTTATAATATTCATATCATAGGGGGGCATGAAAAATAACTATTTCACCAACTTTGGTTGTAAATGACGTCACTTAGGCTAACCATGCACTGTCATCCAAACTAAACGTGTATGCAAAATTTCAGCTCAATTGGTTGGGATAACTGTTTTATTTAGTAGCAAGATTTGCCTTAAACAAACAAACATACATTAGTTGCAGGTTGAATAAAAGGTTATATAAAATAATGCGCCTGCCCGGGCCCGGACCTGACTTACCAGATGCAGCTCCTGTGGTCAGAACAGCACCTGCATCTGGTAAGTCAAGGCCTTTACCACTGGGTACACATCTCTCACTATAGGTGTGCGTTAACCTTAATAATCGCAGTGAATTGCTATGAAGGTCGTTTGCACAAAAGTGCAACATTGTTAATAATTTATTAATAACGAAGTGTTGTTATTTATTGAATACTTTGTAATCGGTGTTTTATTGATAATGTTTGTTTGTTTTGCTTCCTGGTTGTGGAAGAATCAATTGGAGAAATGAAACAAAGATCAATTCTAGTACATTATACCGTGTTGAGCATTCAAAATCAAGAACCTTTTTTTTTATTAGCCTTTTCTGTTTCACTGTTGGGCAAATGCCTCCCCCAGTGTTCTACCCACTATCCCTCTCCTCCATGGTGATATGTCGTGAGGCTCTAGGCTACCCCTCCTCCCCCCTCCGATCATTCAGCAGATAATTTTCTGTTTTAATAAAAATATTTTCGGCTTTTTTAGAAAAATTCTCTTGCCCCAGTATTTAATTCATTATTGGGAAGTAAAAATATTTTACACACCTCTCAATTTTTTTTTTACAGAAGTGTGACAGAGCAGGCTAGAAAAAAATTGGAGTTGTCTATGACACTATCAAAAATAGAATACTTTATTTCAATATTTGAACTTCCTCATACTATTTATAACCAGCATTACTTATTATTATCTAAATCAGCGACCTCTATCGAATCAATACCGTATTACCTATGTTCCCGCCCGCCCAGTTAACACCATAAGATAAACGTAAACCAACCGCTCACCGCCCGCCCTATTGAAGAGTTCCGATAAAATCCATCAGATGTCGGTTGTAGTTCAATCGAATGCAAGTGAAAATGTTGAAAATTCAATGAAGATTGATAGTTCAAATTATATCAGGAATTTACTCCGTCCCTAATTTTAGGAGAAGAGGGAGTACCTATAAATATTAAGCAATGTTGTAACAACAAAACTTAGTAGCATCTACAGCGGGACTAGGCGTAAAACCTGTATCGCGACGGTATAATGAACAAATAAATGAAGCTGTCCGTGATAAAGATAAACAGTATTTTCAGTAGCAGCCACGGAGTCGCGATCTATGCACGGTTGATGGCAATAGGCTCGCACCCTATTACATTGGATTTAAACATAGGTTACTGGCAAAATTTAGGTGTGCAATAAGTAGGTACACCTCTGCCTAACCCTTTGGGGATTACAGGCGTAATGTTATGTAATACTTCTTCTTTATTAAAATCGATTTTTAAACCATTCAATTTGATGATGAATATGTCTCGCTCTATTTACTACAAAACACGATTTAAGATCGTTTACGCCTTACGACATTTCATCCAAACTTTCAAGTGCTTATTTTCCGAAATGACTGAACCGATTTTAATGAAACTAAATATGTATACGCCGAATACGCAGGTCTACACGATACATACTTTCAAAATCGGTTAAGTCAATTTGGAAAATAAGGACTTGAAAGTTTGTATGAAATGCCGTAAGGTGTAGTAAACGCTCTTAAACGCACAGCTTCCGCTGCACGGAACAAAGTCAAATTGCAATTGACTTCTGGCAATTACGGTAGTCATTTGTACCTATATGTATCTAAGCTAAACCACAGATAGTACTAGCGTAGCTGAACTGACTAATTGGCTTCTGCGCAGAAGCTTTAGGAATTTTCATACTGAATAAATACTGCTGACCTGCAAATAATTGTTTTAATGCAATAGTAGTTTTAAGTACTGTTTTATGTCTGAGCATGTAATATTTTGTGTTTGTCGATGCATATAGCAACACTAGCAAAATGTGGGTGTACCATTAGAGACACCTTTACCTAATCCTTCGGATATTTTAGGCGTGATTTTATATCAAAATGTTATTATTGATAAAAAAGTCGCGTTAAAAATAAAGGTAATACTCAGTATCCATAAATGATAAAAAAAGAGCAAAACAAATAATGCAAAACTTTTCAAGATCAATCAATTCAACCTTCATTTAGGTGTTAGTAACAAAGCTTAAAAGTTGATCAATCTTTGGCTCAGTAACGAACTAGGAACTGCTAAATCGCACAGTTACTTGGCTACAAGCTACAAAACATTGTCAGCACAATATAAACAACAATTTTATCGCCAACCAAAGTCCAGTTCATCTACACTCCACAGTTCTAAGCTGCATGTTATTATTGTTACAGAGCGAGTGACGCGGGCGCAGTATGCGCGGGGTCACGTGACGACCCATGGCGTCCGACGCACGCGCCACCGAGCCCACAGATGGCGCTAGGAGACGAAGAGAATACTCCAGGTACGATGAAGATATAGAAAAAATTGATATGTAGCGATTATAAAGGGTAGAATTTGTAGAGTAGTGCTGTAGGATAGAAGCACAGTTTTAGGGGGAAAAAAGGCGGGGTGTTGACTGGAATATTTTCAAACATCACCCACAGTAACCAACCAACAAAATTGTAAACATTGCTACGAGGTCGCTGTGTCGCCAAATCGCCAACGTTCGACTATTTATAGTGCACGCGTCTTCCGTCTGTCTGTCCGACACCTGCTCTTACCCAGACGCTTACTAATGTTTGCACTACATCGTTAGTATGTGGATCTTTTAACGCGCAACTGTCAATTATACCAAGCGTTATTCGCTTCAAAGCAACACGTCTTCAGACACGAGTCATCTGCTCCGATATAACTGTTGAACCGTGGCGGAGTGGGTCGCGGGGAATCCTCCCGGAATTCAGCGGCGAGTCGCGGGGAAGCTCGCGCACTCTAAATCGGTCGCACTTGCCGCCAAGCTTTTCGGCGAGTCGCGCGCGCCGTCGTTCTCGCATCTAAAATTATATCGGCGTCGTGTGCGCAGGTCCCCGTACGTGACGCTGGGCGCGGTGCGGTACGCTGTCCGCCGCGCACCGCCGCCGCGGGCCTGCCCCTGCCGCTGCTGCTCTGAGGAGGCGGTGGCGGCGTGCCTCGGCCGCGCCAAGCCCGATCGACGCACGCTGGATCGTATCCAACGCCGGCTGGGCCGCGGCGCGCGCGACGAGCGGCCCTCGCGCCAGCAGCGCCTGCAGGCCCTCACCGAGCGCCTCCTGCCGCGCTCGCACCCCGCGCCGCCCCCACCACCACCGCCGCCGCCGCCGCACTCAGCGCCGGTGCTGCCACCGGTGCCTCCGCCCCGCTCCCGGCACCGACACAGCCCACCGCGCGGCGTGTCTGTGGACCGCTATGATGACTTCGACACCGACAACATCACTCTCGTCCGCGTAGAGCCACGCTCTATCGTCGGATCCTACGCCCAAAAGACTATACCGTACCGTAGCGCGTCGTTCTCACAAGGTGATTTTGCACAGGATAAATATTCACAATATCGCGGTCCGAGGCATCCGTCGATTTTTGATTTCGGGAAACGTCCTGCAAAGTCAGTGTCTGAGTGCGCGAGTGCTAAACGTCGCGATGCCGAGACCGTAAGTCTTGCGACCGATGAGAACACGACAGAGGGCGGGTCAGTGGCGTCGGTTGACTCCGCGGTAGGTTCTGACGAGGGGCTGCTTGCGCACGCGTCGCCAGCGCCAAGATCCCCACCACCAGACACTCCTCACAAGCAGCTGGGTTCTCGCTCGTTGACGCACCCTCTGCCGCGACGCATCCCTCCAGTGCGGGAGGAGGGCCCGACTGAAGCTGGTGGTAGTCTGCCAGCTTTGATGGCACCGCGCGTCTTACACGAACTCCGAGAAGAAAGTGACGGCTCGCAAGCCGACAGTGCACAAGCACACAGTGAAGGTACTTCGCCGTTAGAACCCCAGCCTTTTGCTTTCCCTCCTCTCCCTGAACCCCCTACGAACGCGTGTGCAAATGTGGACTGTGATTGTACGAATTTTCCCAATACGATAGAGGAGTGTCCTGAAGAAAATCTAATCCCTGTGCCTGTGTATGAGTGTATAGTGAAACAGTGGTCGAAGGAGTTACCGCTCGAGGAGCCACACCGGTCGGACGCCGCGTCTGACGGCTCACTAGATCGCGACAAGGAGGATGAAACTATAACGAGTGAACAGGTTGCCCACTTACTGGCTGCAGTACAGAATCCTTGCACACCTGCCCCTATTGTAGGTGCTAGAGAAAGACGTAGGCCGCTTGACAAAACTAGAAGAAGGAAAGGAATATACATCACAACGCCAAGTGACGATGGTGGAGAAGAAGAAGGCCCACCTTCAGTAAACGGCTGCAAACGTGAGAGCAGTGAGGCTTCACTACAAGATATGCGTTTGTCAGCTGAAACGCGGACTTCGTCGTTACTCGGTGATAAATCAGACGACTCGTGCAATAACGGACCGCCGAGTCCGTGTGAAGGAGTAGCACCAATGTGGCCGAGGTCTGAAGAGTTAAAAGCGAGGCGGGCAAGGTTTTATCAACAAAGTTCGGATGAGAGAGATGATGACTCGTTCCGAGCGAGACGGAAATATGGCGACTCACCTTCTGAAGCCGACAGTGACACGTGCTCCAGAGACAGAACAGCCTCGCCTTCTCCATTTAGTCCATCAGATACTTCAGATGTAGAAGCAAGACGGCATCACTTTACTAGAGGAGGGCCGTATGGTAAAAATTTGGAGGCACCGTGCAGTCGGTCAGTGGAAGTGGGCAGAAGGAGTTTGTCAGACGCAACTGTACCTTGTCGCAAAACCAGTGTCGGTGCAATGACGTCACCACGAGCTACCGGTCGTGGTCCGACACATGTCAGAGCAACATCTTCGCCTTCGAAGCTGGTTGGAGTGAAGCCCGGAGCTGACTTGCTGGCCGAGTTGCTCCGAGGCAGCTCTGAGGCTCTCTCAAACTCATCGACCTTCGACAACGTAGTCCTGACTCTACATCAGCACAATGTGAGTACTTTAAAAACATCCTTTGTAGTTGCTATTGACCCCGATTACATCCGCAAAAAGAGCAACAAAGTGAAACACTGCAAATTCTGTTATGATGTTTATCTCAGCAGAAAATAGCTTAAGAACAAACGATCTTGTGTTATTGCCAAAGTTTATTTGAGTTTATACACTGAGATTTTTGTCAGTTGTGCGAACGAATGCTAGTGGAATATACGATTTCGGTCGCAGTTTTGTTAATCCGCGATCACATTCATGGTCGTGGTGTATTTAAAAATATATTATTCGTGTTCCCCGGCGTTCCTCGGGCCAATGTCACGTGAATCATGCAACAGCTGTTCCAGGGGCATTAAAAATCGTAAGGGCAATCGTGTTTATTTTAAATCACTGTCACTAAACTCGAGATTAATCGTAAAGGACGGATGCACAAATGTGCGCCCGGAATATTGGCCAGTTCCAATTTGAGACGACAAGACATCTTGAATGTTTAATTGTTGTAATGGTCTTAGGCTATGTGCAGACCTGAGCCAAGACTGTCTTTGCACTGACAATTGCCCAATGGAAATAATGATGTATAATAATATTCATAGCCGTTATAACACAAATTAAAACGGTTTTGTCGACGAAAAACAGTCGTTTTGTATACAAAATTGTTTTGACTTCGATGAATGCATTGTTTTAGCGAATTGAAATACTTTTTTGAAAGCTCTGCTATAGATAGACCTTAACTTACTTCGCCTATAGCAGTATGCTACTTCTAAAGTAACACAAACTTCCTTCATACTTTCATCTTTTAACAGCTTAAACAAGATTTAGGTATCAAATAAAACCCTAGCACCACCCACCACAGTCCTCAGTTACGTTAACGTAGGTGTTAAAGATCAAAATACCGCAAAAGAACATCTGTAATATTCCTCGTGATTCTGAAATGTTTATAACAAACGTCAAATAGCATGTTCAAAAACATGGGTAATTTGGAAAGGAATTTTGACAGCAAATGCATCCAATGTATTTCCAATTGGTGAATCAGTAGCATGCTTATACATGCTCATATCTGCATCGGTTTAAGGTAATCGCACAGTTAGTGCTGCACGGGATCAATATTCCTTCAGCGCGAAGCGTTCGGGTTTATTCCCACGAAACTTCTTACTGTACTCTGATATTTTTCTTAGCATCATCGGCTTCCATTCTAACCGGATGCAGAAAACTGAAAACCAGTATTTTACAAGGAAAGACTGCATATCTGACCTCCACAACCCAGTTAGTACTGGGTAATACTATTTGTCAGACTTGCGGGCCACTTGACTACCTGTAACGATTGTCAATGATCTACAAATGACCGTCGGGACCAACCACTTAACGTGCTTTCCGAGGCAGGTGGTCACTCATCCACGGACCAAACGGCACGCCTTACCCTAAGGATCAACCCCCGCGATTGTTATTATTAGGCGACGAGGTACTCTTTTTAGCATATCGATGTCAAAAACGTTCAAATAAATTGTAGCCCTAAATTCAGACACGCTCTTCTAACTCCGTTCTCTGATGCAGTCAAGCATAGAGTGCCTAGGTGACAGGGCGTGCAGCGCTAAATGGAAGGTGCATATGCGGGAAGAAACTGCATATGCCCTTGAAAAAATAACGCAAAATCATAATTCATCATCATCATCATTTCAGCCGAAAGACGTCCTCTGCTGGACATAGGCCTCCCCTAAGTTTCGCCACATTGACATAACATGGAGGGTTTTGCCATAATCGCCACGCTTGGCAGGCGGGTTGGCGATTGCAGTACGGTTGTCACAAAAGCACAGAGAATGCTGCTGCCCATACTCTGGCAAGTCCCTTAGTCGGCTCTTACGACACCCACGGGGAAAAACATGGGATGGTGCTATTCTTTACGTCCGACACCATACAGAGCAAATCATAATTACCGTAACAGTATCGTATCGGATGGGTGATGCCAATCGGGAGCAGAGCTTATAAAACCGCGTTTAATACCACAGGACTTCTGATACCCTTCTTGACCACGCCTCAGATTAGCTGATCACGTTCAGTTTCACTGGCAAATTTCACCCTAAGTGTGCTATGAGCTTTAGGTTTGAAGATGATTTGGCGTATCTTGCGAGACGCAAAGCGATTGCTTGGTCGTTACCGTAGATCCTGGATTGCAGGAATTACAGCTGTGGAAATGTTTTGGCTGGCAGTATAACTCATTCTATTTATCATACGTTTATTAGTAAAGATTGTCTATGTCTAGTTGCTGTTTGTTTAGACTAGAACTGGAAAACTATTAATGCATTTACTTTTCTCGTTGATGTATTTGATCATTGTAACATCGCTTATGTTAGCCATTTTTAACCCCCCGATCAAAAAAGAGGGGTGTCATAAGTTTAACGTGTGTATCTGTGTATATCTGTGTCTGTCTGAGGCATCATAGCTCCTGAACGGATACACCGATTATGATAAATTTGGTTTCGTTTAGAAGGTGTCTTAATAAGAGTATTCTTCTATGTTTCAAGAAAATCTGCGGAGCCATTTTGAGATCATCACCTGTTTTCTAGTGGAGAGATACAACAACTTCCACAGGTCTGTTCGATTCGATCCCCCGACGTAACGATGCTTGGATTAAAATATTCTACTTACATTAACGTAAACAGACCATATTTTTTTTTTTTTTTTTTTTTTTTTTTTATTTAAAAGTATGTTGCCTCATTTTTTGTCGTAGTAGATTTGATATATTTTTTCTTAACAGATAGATAGATATATCTTCTGTTTTTCCTTAACTAGATCTATCCCAGTTTATGTGGGGTCGGTTTTCCTAATTTTCTGGTACCGGGACAACGCGTCTTGGATTGTCGGGTCGGGCCGTTCTTCCCCCAATACGAGCTTCGTCATACTAGTCCTTAAGAGGGGGTTTAGTCATATAGAGAAAGATATACGCCTTAATTTATCTGAACTTCATGTAACAGGCAAACTTAATGCCACAAGGCATTCGCTACTAGTCAACATATTTATTTCTACTTTTTTTTCCAGTTTTTAATACATTTTTCAATTTTAATTAAATTAAACATCAAACAAAGAGCCACGCGCTGTTTCATCTCTTTCCGTGAAAAATCAAAGCCTTTTGCGCCGTCCTTTGTCATGTACACGAAAAATAAAAATGAATAAAAACGGTATAGTGGAAAAATTGGAGCTGCTGCTATCCATTTCACACTATATTTTTTACTTCACTTTAACATTCGTGGCACGTGCAGAGAAGCCCTAGGATAAACACGCGACGTAACGTAATTTAAACTGAAACGATTTTTTAATCGAAAATATAACTTGAATAGAATAGAATAGCATTTATTTGCAAATATGGGTAATACATGAATAGGTAGTAGTAGGTATATACATCGGAGTTCTGCCATATTTCACCATTCGGCATGCAAACATTTTCATTATACAAAATTGTTAAAATTAAGATTCTCATTACAACATTACATTAAATTATTAAAATTCAAATTGTCATTAAAAAATTAACTTAATTATTACATTCAATAACAAAAAATATTAAAATTCAAATTGTTATTAAAATAAAATATACGTATATTAAATAAAATTGTTAAAAATTAAATTGTCGTCAAAAGTATAACATATAAGAATAAAAGTCGTGGTCGTACATAAATAAAACAAACATAAAAACTCCAGGTCATAAATTAATATGGAACATTCCAAGCAAAAAAATAATTAATACATTAAAAACTACAAATATTTAGAAAAAGGTTTTGTCCGTTAAAAACTCAGTTACACTGTAGTACGTTTTATCTATTAATAATTTACGAAGTCTACTTTTGAATTGCACTGTTTTCAAATCTTTCCAAGCCCTTGGCAATTTATTATACACAATTGGTGCCATGTAATAAATACTTTTGCGCATCATAGCTGTTTTAGCTTGATCTTAAGCATTTTGGTTTATTTTTTTGCGTCAAACACTATTGGTATAACCCATTATTATGAATAAAATAACGACAGACCGCGTGGTCCGACTCCATAATCGGACCAAGAAGAAAAAAAAAATTCGCGTGGTCCCCTTTTAAATGGGTCATGCTGGCCTACCATAACTTCTTAAAACATTATTGTTTGACTCCTTTTCCAGTGTGGGAAAGAGATGGCGCTATACATCCTGTATAGCTCCGTCTCTTTCCCACACTGGCATAAGAGCTGGCTGCTTTAAGACGTCATGGTAGGCCAGCTGAACATAACCGGTAGAATGGCCATACTCTTCGAGAATTTTAGACCTGTCCCCGTATTCACAAACGTTCGGTTTCGCTTTCGATTCGATAAGTCGTATGTCTATCTTGTTTTGGCATTACGAAAGCGAGCGAGATAGACATACGACTTATCGAATCGAAATCGAAACCGAGCGTTTGTGAATAAGGGGCTTGGTAGATATGGTAATAATGTCGCGGGTTCGTGCTAGACCCACCGTTTGTTGTTTTATTTACTTTTTGCTTTCCGACTACGTTAGTGAGCATATTGGGTTTTCAAATGTTCAACATTAATTACACAACGTCGAAATGTAACGAAAATCCTTGTTTGGAAACTCGAAGTTCGCAGAAGCTTTAGTTTGGACCACGCTTTTAATGTGGAAAATAATATTCTCTTCAAATATGGTTTTTATTTTAACTGACCTTAATATCAAAATCCGACCAACGTCGACACTTGAATACTTACTTCATGTTTCTGTTATTTTTCTAGTATGAATGTGGATGATAAAAATAATAAGGGAAGACCCAAAGGAAAGTTTTGAATCAACTGCCTGAAAGATGATACGGCTATTTACTAGTAAGGTGTATAAGGGCCAACAATACGGCAAGCCCTTTAGCAAGCTGACTGTTCAGAAATCCTGAAGAATCATGAAGAGTAGTGGGGTAGACTGGGCGTTGGTTGAGAGACGGCAAGCGCAAAATACTGCAGAACATGATGTTCGATTCCCGAGTCGGGCAAAATTCGATTGTGTTCGTCCATTAGGATATTTTAGAAGGAACCATGGAGTCTGGATTCGTGCCTGTTTGATGGGAATAAGCTCTCCCCCTATAACATGGGACTTGAACGTAACTGATCAAATGTGGGTGCACTATTAGTTACACCTGTGCTTAACCTTACGAGGATTACAGGTGTGATGTTATTCATTTATTGATTTATGTACACACAAAACATTTAACAGGACAATACATTAAGGTACAAGAGCACAAAGGTAATGCTTATTTCAAAAGAAATTTCTTCCAGCAGACCTGCGAATGGAAAGTTGAATTAGAAATGTACACAGTGTGTGGAAAAGATAAAACAGGAAACAAAATTAGAGCTTAAAACAAAATTATAGCTTTATAAAATAAACGTACATACAAATAAATACACATTAAAAATAATCTAAATCTAAACTAATATTATAAAGAGCAAAGATTTGATTGTTTGTTTGCATTGAATAGGCTCCGGAACTACTGGTCCGATTTGAAAAATTCTTTCAGTGGTATATAGCCCACTTATCGAGGAAGGCTATAGGCTATATATCATCACGCTACGACTAATAGGAGTGGAGCAGCAATGAAAAATGTTGCGAAAACGGGGAAAACGTGACGCAAACGAAGTTGCGCCGGACAGCTAGTAGAAAATAATATTGCTGCAAGCAGCTAACTGAGCTAAGCTGTTATGTTATGTGTTGTTCAACAATACCAAAGTGCCGCTAACTATGATCGTGACACTTGAAATTCATCTCATCCGAAAAAGGCGAAGACCATAAATATTTCTAATAAGGCGTTTTATTGTCGAAAGTTTACATTTATTTTAGTTTTAATACTGTTTACAGTTATTTTGGTAACTATCACCCAATCAAAAATAATTTACGGTTTCGATTGTAATTCGAAATTCTCGTTAAATAATGTTGCCCTATACGTTTTTACAAGGTGTTGTTTTACATCCTCGTCAAAATTCAGGAGGTTGTCACAAAAGACATAAATAAACAATTAAAATTACGGTACCTAGTTAATTATTAATAAACGCGGCTTTTTTTGGTTGTTTATGCGAGTCAGTATTTTAGAATAACCCCCATAACATGGTTTAGGGAATAAGAAATTGTGGAATAAACGTTTGAGATAGTTTGTATGTGTGGAAGCGCGGTTATAGGGCGAGAATCAGACGGCCTGCGTTTAAAACTCGGGTGGTTCACACTATGTTCATATGCATAGTCCTTGAATTTGACGAGGATGCAAAACAACAGCATGTATTAGAACGAAATAATGAACTACTATCAAAATATTAAAGTCACGGTCTACGTGTCACCATCGAATTATGCAAGAATTTGGTCACGCAACAAGGCAAAATATAGGGAAGATTGGAAAGGTGGGCCTTTGCCCAGCAGTGGGACGCAATCGGCTAACACAAAAAAGGATTAGGCTACGAATTTGAAACAAATACCAAACGATTTCTTAGCAAGATGCCATTGCCATTTGAAATTTTTTCACACTATGAACTGTTTTCTAAATTGGGTTTTAGAATTTGAAAGTCAAGTTCTGCTTTAGCGTTACTTGAGATGATTTAAATCGACAATTTCTTAACTCAACTCGACAACTTTCTCAATGTAAACAACGCATATTAAAATCCATCTAGTTTAGTCAAGTACAGTGATGTTGCCTGGAAAATAGAATTTCCGGAATTGAAGCAACAAACTTCATACGGTGCAGGACCACTTAACTATGTTAGTGTCGACGAGAAAATTTAATTTTCGTCGAATCCCTGCGTTCGACGAACGACGTCAGCGAAATGAAATTAAAATCTGCCGATATTGATTATTTTAAGCTCGGATTCAAGCAATTTTAAAACTCCGTTTGGATAGTATATTTTATTTTGTTTTGTGTATCAATGCGAAAGGTTCGTTTTTCATTACAACCTCCTGGTGGCCTACCATGACGTGTTAAAGTAGAATTGTTTTATTCTTATTCGAGAGTGGGAAAAAGTCAGAGCTATACGGGTCGTCTAGCTCCATCTCTTTCCCACTCTGGAATAAGAATAAAACAATACTGCTTAAGGACGTCACAGTAACACAAGAATGTTGTTTTGCGGCGAACAGGATAAATAATTGAAATTTTTGACGGCCTTTAATTCTTTTCCCATTTTGATACTTGTACATAATTTTATTACTATTTTAGATTTGTAAATAATGTACGTACTTAATTAATATAAAAATTAAAAGCTTTATTCTATAGCAGTCTATATCTTTTCGAATCTGGTAAACCGAGTCACTAGTTTATCTTGTTTTTAGGTTCGTTGTGATAATTCATCTCTTAACTTGAGCCTCTTCATAATTTGGAGACTGCTGCATCAAGTGTTTCTTAGACATTCGGCTGTGAAATTCATAACTAATATATAAATATACTATTAATAGGTAAGAACTCACGATTGTGAAGTTCAATTTTTACAATAACGAAGTACTGTTAATTTATCTATTATCCTTCGCGACCATGCTAATTTAATTTTAATGCGGTATTATAAAGGCTCTAATATGAACTTCCTTTGCTAACAATATCGCATGATGTCACGCTAAAATATAAAGATTGCCGTTATTTAATTCTGGCTATTCAAACATCTATTCGTTTTAGATATTCACAAGTTTTTATATGAAAGTAAATAGGCACACACTAGGTACCTTAAATTGCTCTTTATTATTTATTTATTTTATCACAAAATCCACAGCTCTTTACAATTTTATCCTTAACTATTTTAACTTATCCTAGAGCCAATTAAGGATTTACAATTTAACATCTATACATAGCTTAAAAATACAGCGTGGGCTGAGTGAAGTGTGTGCTTTCTTAGCTATTGTCTTCCTAAATAGTCAATGGATGGTCCATGACTTGATCTTGGTTTTCTTTACCTTCAAATAACCGTTTGTTCTATGTTCTATGGTCCAGAGAGTCAAGATGATTTACCTTTTTAAACAAAGAAGTAATTGAACTTGCTAACGATCTCGTACAATTTACGATAATATGTTTATGAATAAGACATTAAAATAAGGTTGGCGCCAACATTAAGACATTATTTGCATGAGAAAGTGGATACTCTTGTTTATTTTAATTAATTTGGCTCCATCGATGATGACAAGTATATTAAGTACTAGTAAAAATTTAAGTATTTCAAGGGAAATAATTATGGTGTGCCTTAAAAGAAAGGTGGACTGCGGAACTTGGTCTTCTCAAAGATCATCATCATCATCGGCCTATAATGTTCCCACTGCTGGGACACAGGCCTCCTCTCTATGAGAGGGAGTGGGCTGTAATCCACCACGCGGGCCGAGTTGGGGTTGGTAGATGTCACATGTCTTCGATTTTTTCGTTCTAGGACATGTCGGTTTCCTAACGATGTTTTCCTTCACCGTTTTAATAGCAGTGGTGTTGGAATAAATTACACAAAGTAATGCGCCTGCCTGGGTTCAAACCTACGGTTTACTGCTCGTAAGTCGGGGCTGCCACCACTGGACCACCGCTGCTCCCAAAGATATTCTCAGGTAAATTGCCATTGAATCAAAGATAGCTCATTTTAAAAAGCAAGCTAGCAAGCGAACAACCAATGACCGTTGACTAGACATATATGTTCTTGAGTGGAGACTGGGAATTAGCAAACGCAAGGTAAGCCGGCCTTAAGCTGGGTGTAACAAAGATCTTTCCAGGTGACTGGTAACAGCTGAGGATTATGAGGCTGAGTGTTGGCGAAAATGCCTGGCTCTGTCCATCACGGGTAGTATGACCACCGTAGAAGCGGGCTATGTCGACGACAGACAGACAATGTGTCAGTTTCTCGGTTCTTCACCGACAAACCGACACATTGTCACATTGTCATTGTCTATCTGTCATTATCTGTCGATTCTTCCGTAGACAAAACTTGTTTCTACAGAGTGGTCATGCCACTTGTGCTGCAGTAGACTGTTGTAAGCGTAAGATGTGAAGATGTTACAAAAAAAAAAAGACTTAGTAACTTACAATGGCTAGAAGTTAACATAACATAAAATCACGCCTTTAGTCGTGAAGGGTTAGGCAGAGGTGCACCTTTAGTACACCCACATTTCGCTAGTAATTTTTAAGTCCCATGTAATAGGAGCGAGCGGGTTGCCATCAACCAGGCACAAACCCAGACTCCGTGGCTGCTACTGAAAAATTCCTGATGGAAAAATTTAATAACACTTTACCCGACCCGGGAATTGAACCCTGGACCACATGCTCAGCAATCGCGCTTGGAAACACAAGACCAACTTGGCACTCAAGTCGAGTTGAGGAGTATGAAGATGATACAAAAATACGACTTAATAACTTACAATAGCCAGGATTTCTCATGAAAACTATGAAATATTCTTTAAAAATTTCACTATATTTTTCACACAACATGCCTATTTCCGTAGTTTTTCCCCATTTTCTGTTTGCTAGTTGCACATAGTTTGTTGGAGAGTGGGTGACGTCATCGTTGCCTCTTTTTTTACGGATGGGAAATCATCAAATGCTGCATCCTGCTCTGGGCGGAGCGGCAGGGAGTGTCAGACTTGTACTGACTAAAACCCATCCATGTTCCTTCTTAGGCCTTTGTGTTCCAAGACCGCGGTTTCTCTTTCGAACAGTACCGCAGCCCTGACAGGCAACGGTCCTCTCGGACCCCTTCCGATTTGCTGACATCTCCATGAGGCGCGCGTGGAACACGAACGCGTCGTCGGCACGGCCTGTCGTCATAAGATGGACGGCCGGCGAGCTAGCCCATTACTCACCTCCACAGGCCCGACGTCATCGTTGCCTTAATGTGCCGTGGAAGTACGTACAGTAAACGCGAGAATTTGTGATAATTACGTCACTAGTTTGGTATTCCGTGAAGTTAGACAAAAATAGGTTTTATTAGTTGGTGTGTTAATAAGTTTTGATGAATAAGTGTGAGTGCAAACATACAAGGTGTTGTTTTGCATCCTCGTCAAATTCAAGTAGGTAACTATGCTGATTATTCCCGACGCGAATCTAAACTAATATTATAAAGAGGAAAGATTTGATTGTTTGTTTGTTTGCATTGAATAGGCTCCGAAACTACAGGTCCGGTTTGAAAAATTCTTTCAGTGTTAGATAGCCCATTCATCGGGGAAGGCTATAGGCTATATATCATCACGCTACGACCAATAGAAGTGGAACAGCAATGAAAAATGTTGCGAAAACGGGGAAAACGTGACGCAAACGAAGTTGCGCCGGACAGCTAGTCAAAAATAAAATGGGTAGGTAATTTTTGTTTTATTTTCTTGTTTACACGGGGGTTATTCTGACATACAGACAAACTTAAAAAACACAAACAAAAAAATCAGCGTTTATTATTAATTACCGTAATTTAAATTGATTATTTATGTCTTTGTGACAACCTCCTGAATTTTTACGAGGGTCCAAAACAACACCTTGTATATTTAAAGAACAACAAGTTTGAATATTAAGGATCTGGAAACGTTGTGACAATTTTTTTAAAAAGTATGTTAAATGGTTTGGTCGCGAGGTTTACTGAAAGGCAACTAAAAGAACAGATGTAGAACACATTTGGGAAAATGCCGAGCGCACCAAATATGCACTGCGAAAGTCGACCTTACTTCTGCGACTTATTGATGATATTAACGACAAATTGGTACAAGGAACTGATGTTCGGTTGACTGCAGCTAACTAAGGACGTGTTTACATGAGGATATAGAGGTGTGTGGTGTTGGTGTAAGGTGTGAACCCCTACAAGGAAATCTTTTCAAAGGAAGCACTTTGACCCACATTTCTCCGTCTCTTGAAGAAGATATTGTGACAAAAATAGAAAAAAGTATCTTGAGATGCTTTGTTCATTTAAAGGGTATGATTGAAAGATGAAGAACAAATGGTATTTATAAGGCAAATGTGCGAGGAAATGTGGGGAAGCGATGCCCTAAAAGGACATACACTGATCTAATTGGTAGAGTTCTTCAGAAAGGTTAGGTGCGTAGTACAGACAGCGTCATTATGTGCTAACCCCTCTACAGTCCAGCCGAGTACGCCAAGGGGGTTACTGCTTAATGACGCCGTCTGTACTCGCAACCAGTATGTACGACCAGATACATGAACGTGGTCTAGGCAATATGAATATGTAAGGATTTTGGAGGGCATGGGAGTAAGCCATCGTTACAGGTAACGTTGGACAGTTTTTGCGTACTACCATGGAAAAAAGGAGGGAGTTTATAGTATGTCTTTCTATATCCATAGAGTGTCTGATCGAACAAGATTGTCTTATGGTCTAGTGGCGTGGTTGCAAGCGCGACGGCTGAGCATGGGTTCGATTCTCGGTCGAGCAATGAGTTATTGGGTTTTTCCATCAGGAATTTCTCACTAGCAGCCCCGGAGTCCGGTTTTTTGGCCGGTTGATGTCAATGCTCGCCCCCTATTTCATTGGACTTAATCATAACTGGCAAAATGTGAGTGTAGTATTAAAAAACCGGCCAAGTGCGAGTAGGACTCGCGCACCGAGGGGTTCCGTACAAAAATTATTCAAATATTTTTATTATATGATGTAACAAAAAATTTACGGTTTTCGCAATTTTTCCTTTATCTGTGCTATAAGACGTTGCTTTGTACCAAATTCCAAGATTCTCAGTTCACGGGAAAATTCCGGTTCCATAAAGGTTTTGATTCCCTTGTCGAAAATTTGCGGCATAAACGGTTGTATCTTTTGATTGTGTTTGCTTAGAAGTTTGATTTTTTCACAGCTCCGAGAGACAGTAGACTTGAGTATTTTTTTATAAATTCTAGCTTGATACATCCACGCGTTCCTGAGAAAAAGTGTCTTGACAGACAGACGGACGGACAACAAAGTGATCCTATAAGGGTGACGTTTTTTCCTTTTGAGGTACGGAACCCTAAAAACACCTCTGCCTAACCCCTCGGGGATTACATGCATGATGTTAAGTTAGTTAAATCAAACACAATTTTTAAAACAATCTCATTCTCAAATAAACAGCGTACCGTACCGATACATTGGATGAATCACTAGGTCAAGAAACTATGAGGTTCTTCTTTATATAGATCCTAACGGGCTGTGGATACATACGTATGTAGTTATATTAAGTATCGATCGTCTTTGTAATTATTATGTGTTAGTAGCTGTGCAGAATTTGCTGTTCATAAGCTTGTGGTGTTTTGTTAAAATTTTGCTTTGGAAGCCATGTAAATGTGAAGGAGAGTGACTCACTGTGAGCATGAGCTTTTTTGATACACATTCGTTGTGCGATATTTTGTTACGAGCCGAACATGCGTTCGTGAAACGGACGTTAGTCAACATGATAATATAATACATACGTTCTAATCTGATTATGTCAAGTAAGTAAAAACAATTATTGACATCGTTGATCTCAATTGCAGAAATCTCTACTATGTCAAATCTTTTTCAGTGAATTTTCAACCCATTCTCTTGTGAGTTTTCTACCTATTTCCTAGTTTTTCCGCTGTAAAAAGTGACTAGATTATTTTACTCTGCAATCGTAAACCACTACTGGAGCTCATAGCTAAATAATAACAGCCGCACGGGTCGATCTTTAAGGTTAAGCCGTGCTTGCCAAGGTTGGTCCGTGGATGGGTGACCATAATTACATACCGAGTTTCCTCCGTGCCTCGGAAAGCACGTTACGCCGGTGGTCCCGGCTGTCATTTGTAGATCTTTGACAGTCGTTACGAGTAGTTAGGAGCCAAAAGTCTGACATCCAGTCTTACCAAGGGGTATCGTATTATCCAGTAACTGGGTTGTGCTTAGCCAGCCCACTGCCCAAGCCCACCCAGCTAACCCAGTAACTGGTACTGAGTTGTGGATGTCGAATAGGCAGTCACTTCATGTAAAATACTAGTATTCAGCTGCATCCGGTTAGACTGGATTATCATCATTATACTGTGATTATCATCATCATCAGCCTAGTCTTGTCCCAACTATGTTGTGTTCGGCTTCCAGTCTAACTGGGTACAACAACGGTGCAGTTTCGGGCCATTGACTATCTGTAACAACTGTCAAACATCTTTAAATGACAGCCGGGACTAACGAAGAGGCACGGAGGTAACTCGGTATTAAAGGGGTGGTCACCCATCCACGGGCGCCTGTTATTATTCAGCCACAAGCGTCTCCCAGCCAAATACTGGTATTACAAGCATTACCACCGCCATCAGTTTCTCATTGTTTCAAAGTTTCCAAGCTACAACCTTAAAATAAACTGCAGATCGAACGTTTACCTCTAAGACTTAAGACACCTCCTACTCAAAATAACAAACAATACTGGTATTTAAACATTTAATACATCTCCGGTATTGTTTACTTACGTCGTCTTAACAATAGTAAGTACTTACATGATTCATTGCTAGCATAATGTCGGATCAGGTAAACAGAAATGGTTTGTTGAAATCTTCGATAGAATGACATTGAGATATTGGTTTTGTGTTCCTATTAATACGATGTTTGTGTGGGTTTTCATTAGTGCGTAGGTAGTTAGTTATCTTTAGTCTATAGTATGTTTTGAGGAGCTCGTGGCTAAATTATAATAACAGCAGCTCGGGTTGATCTTAAGGTTTAGCCGCATTTGCCTAGGTTGGTCCGTGGACGAGTGACAATGCATTGCATACCGAGTTTCCTCCGTGCCTCAAAAAACACGTTAAGCTGTTGGTTCCGGCTGTCATTTGTAGATCATCATAATCAGCTAATGTTCCCACTGCTGAGACACAAGCCTCCTCTCTATGAGAGGGAGTGGGCCTTCACCATTTTGAGAGCAGCGGTGATGAAATAAATTACGCAAAGTAATGCACCTGCCTGGGTTCGAACCCACGGCTTACTGCTCGTAAGTCGGGGCTGCCACAGCTGCTCTTTTAGATAATTTGTAGATCATTGACAGAAAATGATAGGTAGTCAGTGGCCCAAAATTCTGGCAACCATAATTACCAAGGGGTATCGTATTACCCAGTACTAATTGGGTTGTAGAGGTCGAACCAACTGAGACGCACCCGACGAATAAGGCCTCATGCATACAGAAGAGTAAGCTGAGAGGACGGTGTAATCCCTTACATTTGAAAGAAACTGCACTTTACTTTTCAATTTTCCAGACGATAAAACCAAACATTCCACGAACACTCTCAAATCTAAAATGCTCTTCATATGAGAAACTGTCAGAAACACTAGTTTTCAAACAACGTCTTAAGTGCACTTCGGGATCGGAGTTCGAATGCTGTCTGATGTTAGAAAATGTCAGAAAATCGCACGAGACTAGAGGCGACAGGTTGTTTGTGCGATCAAGCGTTAACTTGTTTACAACTTCACCTTTGTTATGGACTAGTTTTTGTTCGCTGTTTCACCCGCTTATTTCTTGTCTTACAGAAGTTGCGGGTACCGACTAGTAATATAATACAATAAATGCGAAAGTTTGTGAGGATGTATGAAAGTTTGTTACTCTTTCACTCAGAAACTACTAAATTGATCTGAATAAAATTTGGCTAAGAGACAGATAAGATAGAGGAGCTCGTTAACTTGTTTACAAATTCACCTTTGTTATAGGCTAGTTTTGTCTCGCTGTTTCACCCGCCTATTTCTTGTCTTACAGAAGTTGCGGGTACCGACTAGTAAAATATAATACAATAAATGCGAAAGTTTGTGAGGATGTATGAAAGTTTGTTACTCTTTCACTCAAAAAGTAATGAATGGATCTGGATAAAATTTGGCTAGGACATAGATAAGATAGCTCGTGGCTAAATAATAACAGCCGCACTGGTCGATCTTTATGGTTAAGCCGTGCTTGCCGAGGTTGGTCCGTGGATCCGTGGAACCATAATTACATACCGAGTTTCCTCCGTGCCTCGGAAGACACGTTAAGCCGATTTTTGACAGTCGTTACGAGTAGTCAGAAGCCGAAAATCTGACATCCAGTCTTACTAAGGGGTATCGTATTACCCAGTTCCTGCGTTGTGGAGGTCAGATAGGCAGTCACTTCATGTAAAATGCTGGTACTCAGCTGCATCCAGTTAGATAGGAAGCCGACCCCAAGATAGTTTGGTAAAGGCTAGGCAGATGATGATGATGATGAGATAGATCAGAATAATAGTCTGAAATAGCATATTGGGTACTTTTTTATGCCGGTAGCAAGATCCCTTGGTATAGTTACCGAACAAAGCGCATGCGGAGCCGTGAGCATAAGTTGCCTTCCTTCAGTTTATGAAACGTCTTTCGAAGCGTTTCTTCGATAACGCCATTAAACACCGTAATCCCCTGATTGCAGCGGCCGCCCGTTACGAACCCTCGCGCATTAGTACAGTACGCCGTCCTCGGCATACCCTCGTCACTCCCGATGATGCTATCACCCTCCTCCAGGAGAGTAGCAAAGAGACTAGCACTCTTAAAAAGTTCAGACACAAACCGCCGTCTTTCCGACCTCGCCGTCGAGGTCCGTCGCGACGTCCCGATCCATGCCCTCCCCGACCCTCGCTCGAACCAGCTCGCGATGCTGTGCCAGTAGTTTTAAATTAGCCCCTAAATAATGATATCATTCAGATCCCGCCTGTCCCCATGCAGTCCTCCCCCAGCGACGCCCTGAGCCGAGGCTCGTACCCCACAGGGGGTGCCCTTAGCGTGTAGTCGCTTAGTTTGTAAGTTTTTATGCCCTGGCTGGAGGCCTTACTCTTAAGGCACCCACATGATAGTCCAGTTAAGCAGACGACAACCTCCTAGGTTGAACTGCGAGATGCCATTCCCAAAAAAAAAAATGAGCATAAGTTAGTATCATCATCATCATCATCATTCAGCCCAAAAGACGTCCACTGCTAGACATAGGCCTCCCCCAAGTGACATTGACATTTTGGGGGGTTTTGCCATAATCGCCACGCTTGGCAGGCGGGTTGGCGATCGCAGTACGGTTGTTACAAAAAGCACAGAGAACGCTGCTGCCCATTCTCTGGCAAGTCCCTTAGTCGCCTCTTACGACACCCACGGGAAGATATGGGATGGTGCTATTCTTTACGTCCGACACCATACAGAGCAAAGTATAAGTTAGTATAAGCATAGATAAAGAGTATCTATCCTACGTCGTTTTCCGGGTCCCAGGCTTACTATGTACAAAGATCGTTTCAGTGACCTAGGCGTGAAAAGGTAACAAGTAGACAGCATTACCCTCAAATTTATAATAATATTTGTATGGTTATGGCTATTTTATGTGATCTAAGTGCATGTTCACATAAAAGCAGTGGGATTCCTCGTTTGGTTTAATGGTGCTGCTAGTTATTCCCATGACTTGGTTTGCGCGGAAGGTCGAGAAATAATATTGAGCCATTGGCAGGGGCCATACTTTATTTAGGAAAGGTATTTTAGTCCTCTTTAAAGCCCCCATCCTTTTTGGTGGAAGGTCCTGAGGTTTTAAACTACTCATCCTCCCTCCTCCCAGCTTGACGTGTATTTTTTATTATTGAAAGGATCAGATTGTTCTAAAACCATTTTTTAATAAAATATAAAAAATACGGATTTTTTCGATATAAAATTAACTCATCCGGGTTTTGCATTAATTATTGGTAAAAAGTATTTGCAGGTCTCTTAATAAATTCATTTTTTTTGTCCCACGAAAAAAATTGACGTGATTGTCATATTATGAGTAACCGTGTTTTTTTAAATTAGTTAGTTGAACCAACTAGAACTGGGCCCGCGTGGTGGATTAAAGCCCACTCCCTCTCATGAGGCCTGTCCCAGCAGTGGGAGCATTATAGGCTGATGATGAGTTAGTTGACAATCAGTCGTCGGAAAGCATTCAAATAGATAGCTCAGACATGAACCCCGAGCTTATTTTTCGTCTTAGCTCGCTAATAAACTATAGAATATTTTTTCCAGTAATAAACTTTGATCCCAATCCAACAGAATATTGCTGTGAATCACTTACGACATAAAACTTTCATTGTAAGACACAGAGTACACAGTACCTACGCTTCCATGCCATTATTAGATCGCATGGCTGTAACTATGTTCTCCTATATGTATGTGTGTATGTATGTAGCTGTAGTTAACGATATAAACATAATAAAACACATTGTATGAGATGCCTGTCATCTTTCAAACGTTATTAAGGTAGTAGGAAATTTTGAATTGGGTCAAGGGCTCTGTTGGGTTGTTGGGTTCGTAAATGTTATTTGTCATCAGTATATTTTCGACTGCTGCAGTTGTTTCTCAATTTTAGCTTCGTTATGGTTTCTTAGATAGTAAAGGTACTGAAAATCGAAGCAGGAAATGCCGTCCCGATGGCAATAACAGCCCAATGCGACGCGACTACGAGTAAAACCAATTCGCCATATTTTCATATGAAAGCGTCACAGATAGTTAAACAGAGTATTCTTTATTAAGAACTTCATCCAAATTTCAATGTAGGAAATTGTATCACAGAGAAACATAGAAAACAGAAGGCGCAGTAATAGACAGGTCGAGCCTGATGATGATTACATTTACATGAGTAACATAAGTGCTCTGTATGGTGTCGGACGTAAAGAATAGCACCATCCCATATCTTCCCGTGGGTGTCGTAAGAGGCGACTAAGGTACTTGCCAGAGAATGGGCAGCAGCGTTCTCTGTACTTTTGTATCAACCGTACTGCGATCACCAACCCGCCTGCCAAGCGTGGCGATTATGGCAAAACCCCCCAAAATGTCAAATTGGCGTCACTTGGGGGAGGCCTATGTCCAGCAGTGGACGTCTTTTGGGCTGAAATGACGATGATGAGTAACATAAGACATAACTTAAAATTACGCCTGTAAGGCAGAGGGTGTATTATTAGGTACTCACCTAATAGTAGTATACTTCACCGCATATTTAAGCCCGATGTAATAGGGGGCGATGCTATAGCCATCAACCGGGCACAAATTCAGACACCACGTGGCTGCTACTGAAAAAATCCTGACGCAAAAGCCCGATATCAATTTGCCCGACCCAGGTATCGAACCCCAAGACTTTACGCTCAGCAGTCGCGATTACGGCCACTACAACGAGGCAGTCTAAAGTCAGAATATAAGATTTTATACTAAATTCTATTGAAACCTTCTTAGGTTCATCGATCAATTCAGATGTAGGTATAGTATACTAGCTGTCCCGCGCAATTTCGTCTGCGTCACATTCTCCCCTTTTTCGCAATATTTTTCATTGCTGCTCCGCTCCTATACAGCGCCATCTATTGAATACTTACTCAATCCAGTCAACAGATACCGCTATCTGTTAGAATCGTTTGGAGCTAACAGATAATTGTAACTTAATTTGCAATAAAATAATATTGCGACTATAAATTGAGATGTAAGCTATCCTATCTTTCATGTTGGATCAAACTGCATACGGTGTGCAAATTTGGTTAAAATCGGTTAAGTAGTTTAGGAGTCCATCCCCGACAAACAACGTGACACGTAATTTATATATATATAGAAGATTACTACGACTTTGATTTCACCGACATTGGCAATGATCTTACCTTGGCAAAGTTTCCCCACAAACTAAAACAGTTGCTAAGGAAATTACCTCGCCCCCTCTCTTGTTTGAGCTTATTTCCGATACTCCACACGCGGTACACCATTTATTAGTTCCTAGCCCACACGAAGACACGTGTAAACTTGCAAAGTGGAGATCGAAGCTCAGCACACTATTATGTTTTTATTGTAGAACATTGTTCAGTGGCGTAGCGTGCCTTAGTGGGGCCCCGTATAAAAATTAGTTTGGGGGCCCTTATGAAGGGTAAAGATTTCTCACAAAAGAAAAAAATGTTTGCATAAAAATTAAAAGAAATATTTATTCATCATAATTATCTATATTATGTCACTTTTTCCAAAAAATTTACAAACAATTCAAATTAAACATTACACTCTACTTGCCTTTTTTCGGCAAACTGATTTATTAAATCATTTATAGCTGATGATGACTTAAGTTTTTCTACACTTTTATTAATTTTCGCACGTCGGGGCCCCGTAGCCCAGGGGCCCCGTATAATTGATACGGCAGATACGGCGGTAGCTACGTCCCTGACCTTGTTTTATGTGCACTTTTGGGTGTAGTGCGACAGCTAGGCAGTCCTGAGTTCGATTCCTAATTTGAGTAAAGTGTTATTGGGTGGTTGACTGCCTAGTTGGTGTAAGCGCAACTGCTGAGTCAGGTCCTGGGTTCGATTACCAGGTTCAAATCAAATCAAATCATTTATTTCTTTGCAAAAAATGGGTAATTTGTACAAAAAGGTGGTTTGCAGATTGTTGGGGGAAATTTATATAAGATTATATTAATATTTTAGAATAGATTATTAGATTAGGTATTTTTAGATTTACATTAACATTATCTTTAAAATATTGTTATTATATTGTTCTGTTCCCACAGACAAACCGTGAAAACGGTTTTGTGGGGCATAGTTTTTAAATGAAAGTTTGTAATAAAATTGTTTAATAAATAAAATAAATAAATAATAATAATAGATGTGTTATTATTTATTATAGTCCTCCATATTCTACCGTCACTTGGGCATGAAAATAAAATAAAATTCAAAAATTAAATAGTAATTTTATAAAATTGTGATACCAGATAAATTTAAATTTCGAATCACTAGAATTACAAAAAAAAAATGTCAGACTAATAACGGTAGTATAATTTTAACAGTGATGTGAAAAGAAACAATAAAGAATGTCAATCAGGAAAAAAGTGTCAGAATAGGAACATTTATGTCAATCACATTGATAGTTGGTCAATCATTATAGAGATTTATTAGAACATTCGTCAGTAGTGTTATAGCTTTTGTCAATTAATATTTGGTTTAGTGTCCTCTTAAATTTTATAACAGTCATATTTTTTATTACATCAGGTACTTTATTATAAATGCGAGGGTACCAGGGTGTGCAAAGTGTTATTGCGTTTTTCCATCTGGAATGTCTAAGTAGCAGCCATGAGGAGCTCGTGGCTAAATAATAACAGCCGCCCAGGTCGATCTGTAAGGTTAAGCCGTGCTTGCCGAGGTTGGTCTGTGGATGGGTGACCATAATTACATATCGAGTTTCCTCCGTGCCTCAGAAAGCACGTTAAGCCGTTGGTCATTTGTAGATCTTTGACAGTCGTAACGAGTAGTCAGAAGCTAAAAGTCTGACATCCAGTCTTACCAAGGGGTATCGTATTACCCAGTTACTGGGTTGTGGAGGTCAGATAGGCAGTCGCTTCATGTAAAATACTGGTACTCAGCTGCATCCGGTTAGACTGGAAGCCGACCCCAAGATAGTTTGGGAAAAAGGCTAGGCAGATGATGAATGTCTAAGTAGCAATCACGGAGTCTGGTTGTACATGGGACTTAAACATAAATGTGGGTCTACTATTAGGTACACCTGGTTTTGCCAGGCGTCCGGATAAAGCTGGACACAAACAGGCTTTTTGGTTGCGTGTCCGGCCCAATTCGGTGGTGTCCAGCCTGTCCGGATGTTGTTGGATTTTTTAAATTTGGCCAGTTTTGTAACATTGTCATGTATGTATTTGTCATGTTTTTAAATTTGATTAATAATCAGGAAGACTGATTCATTTAATTTTATTGTTGTTTCATTAGGATGTAATAAGATTTTATGATAACTGATGGAAAGCTTTGTTTTTTTTTAAATATTGTTGCTAACTGACTAATAAATAAAGGGTGTCCGCCTTTTTTATCCAAATGTCATGCTAAAGTAGTTGGACGGTCCGGCTTTTCGGTTTTAAGACCTGGCAACCGGTACAACTAGGTACGCCTCTGCCTAACCCCCTCGGGGATTACAGGCGTGATGTTATGTTATTGGGTGTTTCCCTTACGAATTTCTAGGTTGAAAATATTTGAATCCCAGGTCGAGCCGAAGTTCGAAAAAGCAATTCTTCGCGAAACCTTCTTCGTCTTCTTCTTGACTTGGCAGATGATGAGGATGAATTACTGTAGAATATTGGCCAGTCAACATGATGGTGATACGGCTGAATGCCAAGAGACGTCCATTAAAGCATAAAGTGTTAGTTGTGGACTGTGGTACTCGTTTTTAGGGTTCCGTACCGAAAGGGTCAAATGGGACCCTATTAAGTACTGAGACCTCGCTGTCTATCTGTCCGTCTGTCACCAGACTGTATCTCATGAACCGTTATAGTTGGCCAGTTGAAATTTCTACAGATTATGTATTTCTGTTGCCACTATAACAACAAATACTAAAAACAGAATAAAATAAATATTTAAGGGGGCTCCCATACAAAAAAGTGATACGGAAACCTACGTGCGCGAGTCCGATTTGACTTGTTGAGTTGACTTGTTTAGTTTATTAGTAAACAGTTTAATTTTCACAGTTGGACGGACTTCAAGTGATAATAAAGTTTTCTGTTGTCAAACTATTGTTTCACGACAATAGTTTTGTAATCTAAAGTCCACTTAGGCTTGCAACAGACGAGCTCTTTTTGATATGCTTTAAATATAGTCTGCATAAATGAACGTCGAAACTAATTGCACCTGTGCTCTTGCTTTGTTTCTGACGGCTAAGATAATTTGGCAATGTTTTTGATGACCATGGTTCTTCCAAAGATCCTTATATTAAACTGTCCTTTACCTGGTCATAATAACCACACAAGATGGTGATAACTCCTAACTGACACTGATAATGCCAACTTCTTAACATAACCCCAAACTTTGAACGACAAAATAGTTCCAGAATAAATCACGATTAACTATCACAGAAAGAGCAGCGGTGGCCCATTGGTGGCAGCCCCGACTTACGAGCAGTAAGCCGTGGGTTCGGCCCCAGGCAGGCGCAATACTTTGTGTTATTTATTTCATCACTGATGCCCTCAAAAACGGTGAAAGAAAACATCGTGAGGAAATCGGCATGTTTTAGAACAAAAAATTCGAAGACATGAGACATCTACCAACCCGCACTGGGCCCGCTTGGTGGATTATAGCCCACTCCCTCTTATTGATCGAAGGCCTGTGTCCCAGCAGCGGGAACATTATAGGCCGATGATAATGATGATGAACTATCACAGAATAACAACACCAAAGAAAGAGCACCTAATAAAATCTTTGTTCTTAATAACGGATAGGTTTTCGTGTACAGCCAGCCTAAACGTATGATTCATCGGCGAATCAGGTCAGTGGCGAGCTACGATCACTCCGTCTCTTGTTACTGGGTCATGTAGGTAAATCCGATGCATTCCTAGAAATTGGTGTGATTTGATTGGATGCTAGTGTTTTGTCTCGTATTGTTAGCGTAGGTTAAAACAGCGTAGCGTAGGTTAAGTAATACTTTTGTGCGTCATTTAGTCCATGTTTTGTGACGTGTCAATTGTATGTAGAGTTTTATTTTATTTGCAGACGAAATTAAACTATGCAGACAGACAATACTGTAAGAATACCT
The DNA here is from genome assembly GCA_949152445.1 of Cerastis rubricosa. NCBI lineage: Eukaryota > Metazoa > Arthropoda > Insecta > Lepidoptera > Noctuidae > Cerastis > Cerastis rubricosa. The sequence continues at coordinate 13,991,470 of OX424547.1, forward strand.
GAATCTTTTTGTGATAAAAATAAAACAAAACGTATTTCAAACCACTAGGCTTTTCATGGCATTATAAAAAACACTAAAGCGTCAAGCGAATTTCAAAACTCGGTGTATAATAAAGGGTGGTATTTTCACTGCTCCCTAAATACTCTATACACTGGCCCGTTTGTATCTTGTTACCGGGTTATTTGGTGTTTTGTATCGTATTGTTAAGAGCGTTTACGCCGTACGGCATTTCATACAAACTTTCAAGTCCTTATTTTCCGAAATTATTGAAAAGATTTCAAAGAAACTTCATACGCATTAGAAGGATACATATTATAGGATTAAAAAGTTACTAAAAAAAATTGTTTCTATAGATAATTTATAATCGATCTAATTTAGCTGTAACATCGTTTTTCGAAAATGTTTTTAGTAACATTTTAGACCTCTGTATCCTGCTTATGCGTATGAAGTTTCATTAAAATCGGTTCAGTCATTTCGAAAAATAAGGACTTGAAAGTTTGTATGACATGACTATCGTAAGACGTAAACGCTCTTAAGCTTATGTCCACAAGGAGAGGAAAGAATAAAGCAATATCAAACACGATCGTTACTAAAAACTACCATTCCGTCCATTTAACCGTCCATTTTAATAAATAGGAACAGGGTGTTGCCACCTATCCTGCATAAATCACCGCATCAAACAGTTTGGTCGACAGTCCACTCAAAGTTCTAGATGCTTCACCGAACCGTTGCACTGAACATCCCGGGAACTGCATCAATCTCATGTTCCAGCAACAGGAATTAACATTTCTAGGGAATCATAGTTATTGGAAAAAATGTAATACCCTTGTAAAAGACCTCTCCTGTTCGCAGTATTGGAGTTTCTAGAAAAGGTTTATTTTTGTTACTGTGTAGTGATTTCTAGTTAAGAGCGTACGGCATTTCACACAAACCTTCAAGTCCTTAATTTCCGAAATGACTGAACCGATTTTAATGAAACTCCATACGCTTAGACAGGATATTATAGGTCTAAAAAATATCAAAAACATTTTCGAAATGTCTTAATATAAAAAAAAAAAAATTGTTAATTTCTGTTTCTATAGATAAATAATTGGTCTAATTTAGCTTGGACACTATATTTGTTCTGTATGGTGTCGGGCGTAAAGAATAGCACCATCCCATATCTTCCCGTGGGTGTCGTAAGAGGCGACTAAGGGACTTGCCAGAGAATGGGCAGCAGCGTTCTCTGTGCTTTTGTAACAACCGTACTGCGATCGCCAACCCGCCTGCCAAGCGTGGCGATTATGGCAAAACCCCCCATGTTATGTCAATGTGGCGAAACTTGGGGGAGGCCTATGTCCAGCAGTGGACGTTAAAAGGGCTGAAATGATGAAATGATGATGATGACTATTTCAAAAATGTTTTTAGTAACTTTTTAGATCTATGTATCCTGCTTATGCGTATGAAGTTTCATTATATCGGTTCAGTCATTTCGGAAAATAAGGACTTGAAAGTTTGTATGAAATGTCGTAAGGTGTAAACGCTCTTAATTTGTGGTTGAAATCAATAATGAAATACCAAGTCTTCTGTTATCACTATCAGCTTAGCGCTGTTATTAGCTTATTTTCTGCAAATGTACCTTTTATTTGCAAAAATTACTAAAGGCTAAACCTGATGGGGTTTTGTTCATCGGCAAAATGACAAACTTGCGTCCTTCTTTTAACCCTCTACCAAAAGCTACCAATAGCTAAGCTAAGCGTAAACTACACGACATACTAAGTATTTCGAAGAAAATTAATAGCTTACAATATGCAAGGAGTCACCGCGACTTGCGAAGCGACGGTGCTCACGACGTGAAAACCAGTGACGCACGCACGTGTCGCTAGACGCAAATCGCATGGCCTAGGGAGGAACTTTCAAGACTCTCTTCTTCGTGTTCACTTTTGTTCAAAGTCAAGTTCTTTTAAATCTAGTCTAGTCAAATCTGAAGGCTTAACGTGCTCTCTGAGGAACGGAAAGATCGTATGTTAAGTATAACAGTCCAAGCTTAACCTAACTATGGATATGCATGCATAAGAAACAATTTAATTTGAAGCAGCAGACCTCTGTTTCCCCCTTTCCTTACCCTCCTCTATCCTATATAGGACAGCGTGATGACGATTACATTCAAATAATTGCATCACAGTCAAACCAATCAAAATCCAACCCTACTCAAAACGCAATATAACACAAAGTCCTCTGCAACCCAGTTCTCTGAATAATTGAGGCGTATAACATTCATCAAAGTTTATGCATGTGTGCAGTGTTTACACGCGTAGGTATATATATGCAACACAGGACACCTAGCAACGGTATTGATTTCCTCTCCGCTGCGGGCTTGATTCGAGGAATTTCAGGAATTCTGCAGGTAAGTATATAGGGCGTATCTAGGTTCTGCTGTGTAAATTGGAGTATTGCGGAGCGTTCGATGGATGTGCGGAAATGTTCATGTTTTGTTAAACTAGTGCTTTACAATATGCAGTGTTTGTTTTTTTTCTTTAACACAATTTGTTACATAAAAGTTGTAGTTCCAACTTCATTATTGAAAAATTAATTGTATTTATCTGTGACTAGCTGTACCGCACGGCATGCGCTGCAATTTTCCTACCTTCCTACCTACCTACCTTACTTTTCTCACCTTTTAAACCTTCCCTGGACTAGGACAAACATTTAAAAACCAAAATCAGCTAAATCGGACCAACCGTTCTAGAGATTTAGTGAGACAAACGAGCAGCAATTGATTTTTATAACTTAAAATTATTAACAATGTAAAAAAAATAAGAAAATAACTTTGTTTGGTTGGTTGATGATCACGAAAGTTTTCATTACATAGTCCTGTTGATGATGTAATTAGGGTATAATGCATTTTCATAGGGACCTCGCACACTACGTGGCCACGACCCCGAGTGGCCGCATGACCAGACGGCCGGTCTCATCACCAGCGACCAAACTTACTTCCTGGTCGAAGCTTGTGTTGCCAAAAGTCATGATCGCGGCTGTTTAGTGCGCCAGGTCCCTTAATTGTCGAAACGGTTTCAACCTCGGACACCGCTTTACAAATGCTTAAGATTCGGTCTCTGTCCGGTCGGTACGACAGTACTTTCATCTGTGAGAGTTCAATGTCCAGAGTCTGATCCTCAATTTTCGGTACCTAGCAGTGTTTCCGAAACTTTACTGAACTGTCAGTGTCTATGACTGGAGCCACGAACCTAATTTTTCCGTAGTTCTATGCTGTTTTGGCCGATCCTTCAAGCGGGTGATACAAATTCTCTACCACGTGCTAATATTAACTTCTGATCTAATTAGTAGTTATTATAGCATTTCTCGCGGTTAATATACCGCCATATTTATTTCAGCAATACATATCCACTATCTGATACAGACAAGATTGCTGACGTATTTATTTTTATCTAGGCGCCATTTAAAAATAATTAGGCGTGCAATTGAGGACGGAAAAACGTATATTAGACGAGGAGCTAGTAAACAAAATTTAAAATATAGAGGAACAGCATTAACTGTTGAGGAGGTCAGATAGGCAGTCGCTCCATGTAAAATACTGGTATTCAGCTGCATCTGGTTGGACTGGAAGCCGACCCCAACATAGTTTGGAAAAGGCTAGGCAGATGATGAATACAGAGTTACTACAAAACATCATACCATAAATCTAAACTAATATTATAAAGAGGAAAGATTTGATTGTTTGTTTGCACTGAATAGGCTCCGAAACTACTGGTCCGATTTGAAAAAATCTTTCAGTGTTAGATAGCCCATTTATCGAGAAAGGCTATAGGTTATATATCATCACGCTGCGACCAATAAGAGTGGAGCAGCAATGAAAAATGTAGCGAAAACGGAGAAAATGTGACGAAAACGAAGTTGCGCCGAACAGCTAGTACATAAGTAAATTGACGCCTTTTTGAAAACAGAAACAATAGAACGCCAGCTACGATCCTTACATAATCTTTTTATCCATCCACGTTCATACATTAGGTCATACGCACCTGACCTTTGTCCTTTCCGAAGCATCATCTGCCTTGCCTTTTTCCCAAACTATCTTGGGGTCGGCTTCCAGTCTAACTGGATGCTGTTGAGTACCAGTATTTAACATGAAGTGACTGCCTGTCTGAACTCCACAACCCAGTAACTGGGTAATACGATACCCCTTAGTAAGACAGGATGTCAGACTTTTGGCTTCTGACTACTCGTAACGACTGTCAAATATCTACTAATGACAGCCGGGAACAACGGCTTAACGTACTTTCCGAGGCACGGAGGAAACTCGGTATGGAATTATGGTCACCCATCCACGGACCAACCTCGGCAAGCAGGGCTTAACCTTAAAGATCGACCCATGCGGCTGTTATTATTTAGCCAGGACCTCCTCCCTGACCTTTCCGAAGAACATCACTAATAAGGTCAGTGTATGTGTTTTTGAAGCGTTTTCTCCCGGCGTTTCCATCGCAATAATATAGTTATTGGTACAGTATGAGTGTTCCGTGAAAAGCTCACATGATAATGTGGTTTAAATTGTTACCGGAGACCATGAGCTGGCCCAGCGTGGTACGGAGTTTCAATAGAATAAGAGGCCAGCTAATATTGGTTTTAATATCACTGACGTGCAACAACATGAAAAATTGGAATTGTAGGAAGTAGGAAAGCATTCCTTAATGCTCTTCTTTGATCTTTAAAATATAACGGTTGTCGGGTCATTGAAGAAATTGATGATAATTTAAGTTTTTACGTCGGTAAAATTTTCTCTTTCTCTCTCTTTGTTGACCTTGGATTGTACGGAAGTTCTGTTAGATCAAAGAGGAATTGGATAATTTAATATTCAATGATAAGTGGAAGTTTTTTACTAATAAGTAATCTTTAACCACATTCAATAATCTGCCTAGCTTTTTCTCAAATGTATTGAGATCGGCTTCCAGTCTTAACAGATGCAGCTAATATCAGTATTTTACATGAACTGCTTATTTGACCTCCGCAATCCAGTTGGTAAAGGTAATACAGTATCCCTTGGCCACTGACTACTGTTATATTTTACCATAGTACAAATTAAAAATAGGTAGCAAAGTAATTATCTCATCTCAGTTTCATGAACCGATGACTTTATAAAAGACTGGATACGGAAGCTGCAATAATAATTAAATAATAAGGCCTACGTTCAACAATGGACTGCGCTGAGCATAGCTGTTTGCCAACCAGGGCATGTAAAAACCGGGTTTTACTATTCCAAAGAACCGGCTTTCAAAACGGTCGGTTAACCGGTTTTTTCGGTTAACAATAGTATCCGGTTTGCATGCCTAATTGCCAACCATAGTAAAACGGCAACATTGCACACGAAAACACAGAAGCCCGTAAAAAAAAACAAAAATAATATCGTAAACATCCAATAAAATTATAATGTGGTTGACATTTTTCTAACTGGCGCATAATTCGTACTAGTTCGTACCAATTCGTGCCGGCCCGCTTATTACGCTTTCGTAATACACAAATGGGGACGTCAGAAATAGTTTTACGTTTTTTTGAAGTTATTATTTATGAGGTATAGTATTATTATGATGTGGAGGAATCTTTATTTTTTTATTATTGCGTTCCTTTTATTTTATATTTAAGTGTACCTAAGCTTTAGTGCTGCAGTAAGATATTTAATAGTAAGCCAATCTTGCGAACTATTTCTTGTTTGTTGTAGCTGAAATATTTGCATCAGAATTTTGCTTTCTCGTACCTACATAGCAGATTGCAGTGATGAAATTCCTGTAAAATACCGGAAAAATATTCTCCTTTTGGAAAATGCAGTTTTATTTTATAATATTACGGCTCCTCTTGAGGAGCTCGTGGCTAAATAATAACAGCCGCATGGGTCGATCTTTAAGGTTAAGCCGTGCTTGCCGAAGTTGGTCTGTGGATGGGTGACCATAATTACATACCGAGTTAATCCGTTGGTCCCGGCCGGCCATTTGTAGATCTTTGACAGTCGTTTCGACTAGTCGGAAGCCAAAAGTCTGACTTCCAGTTTTACCAAGAGGTATCGTATTACCCAGTTACTGCGTTGTGGAGGTCAGATAGGCAGTCGCTTCATGTTAAATACTAGTACAAAGCTGCATCCGGTAAGACTGGAAGCCGACCCCATGATAGTTTGGGAATAGGCTAGGCAGATTATTATTACGGCTCCACTTGATGGCTCCAAACACAAAAGCCCATGGAATCTGAAACTTTCAAAAAACACCCTTTGCGGATGAGCAAGAAATATTTCTTGTCGAACTCTCATAGCATTGTAGCTCCATCAGCAAAAAAGTATCTTGTAATTTTCCCTGAAAAGGTAAACTGGCAACACCGTCGATGCTCCCGACGATTTATAGGGCAATTTTTCTTTTCTATATTGGCAACTTTCAAGCCATTAGTTTGAACCTGTCATGTTATGTGCAGAGATTAGAACAATGGTTCTAGATAAGTGGATAATGCGATAACTTGATTATTACTGAGAAATAGGCCTTGATAGCGATTTTAATGGTAATCATGTTAATGATTGGGAATTTCGTCGTGATTTAAAATTATGGGTGTAAAAAATAATGGAATCTGAGTCTTATAGCTTGCCCTTTCACATCTTAAGGGCAAGCTTAACTTAATTTTGGCTACAGCGCAGATGAATCGATTTGCTAGGTTAGATTACATTTGGATTCGGATGTTGTCATATTTTCAGGTCAAGAGTGTTAGGTTTTGGACATCATTTTTTCATTATTAATTTGTATTTCACCATCATCATCTTCAGCCTATAATGTTCCCACTGCTGGGACAAACAGGCCTCTTCTCAATAAGAGGGAGTGGGCTTTTATCCACCACGCGGGCCCAGTACGGGTCAGTAAAGGTCACATGTCTTCGAATTTTTAGTTCTAGGACATGCCGGTTTCGTCACGATGTTTTCCTTCACCGTTTTGAGAGCAGCGGTGATGAAATCAATTACACAAAGTAATGCGGCTGCCTGTGTTCGAACCTACGACTTACTGCTCGTAAGTCGGGGCTGCCACCACGGGGCCACCGCTGCTCCATTTGTATTTATCTTGGCTAAAATATTATTTCAGTATAGAAGATGTTGCTTTCAGTATAAAATATATGAAGCTAGCTCCCATACAATAAGGAATAAGGAAGGAGACAGTCCCATTTTCTCGTTACGCCTTATCGAATAGGGAATATAATTAATTACGGTCTTTGACAGTCGTTACACGTCAGTGGTCCGAAAGTCTGACAACCAGTCTTACCAAGGGGTCTAACCCAGTACTAACAGGATTTTTGAGGTCAGATAGCAGCACCAACCCGCACTGGGCCCGCGTGGTTGACTACAGCCCATTCCCACTCATAGAGAGGAGGCCTGTGTCTCAGCAGTGGGAATATTATTGGCTGATGATGATGATGATAATAGGCAATCGCTCCATGTAAAATACTGGTATTAAGCCGCATCCAGTTGGACTGTAAGCCGACCTTACATTGATGGAAAAAGGCTGGGCAGACGATGGATTAATTATAATTACGGTTGGATTATTCCAAATTTATTTTTTGTGTAACCGAATTGACGCTTGGTCAAGAAAAAACACAATCGATTTTTTTTTTCATTCTCTTTTCACTGTTTTAATATTTAAAAGGAGTGGCTAGGTTATGACTGTTTCACATGATATGCGTGATAAAGAAAGCACATTTATCAAGCAAAGTTCAAACCAAATTCTAGTCTTTATATCAAGATGGTGTCCCTTGTACTCGGTCGTTATCGGTTTTTATTCGTCGATCAGAACGGAAGAGGTGTTGGCACGCATCCAAGTGCGGAATCGCTCGCACTCAATGTCCGTAGATTGGGGATCTTTTCCCTCTTTTTTGGGGAAAATATCTATCTAGGGGAAATTTTAGGGAAATGAAACTCTTGGACAGATTTTTGGGAAAAAAAATCCCTCAAGAAAAAGGCAACGAAATCAATAGCTATTTTAAAGCCGAATTAATCATTTGTAATAATAACTTGCCGCCGATTGCATAGTTTCGTGCGTGAACGGGAACGGGCAATACATACAAAAACTCTAAATTCGATGTATGAACGTAATATTAAATCTCTCCTTCATGTTGCATTAATTGTTTGAAAAATAGAGCGGGAAAAAGTTGCTAAACGTACCTTTTAGTGAAAAAATAGATTGCATACAGGGAAATTTCAGACATTTGATCTAGCAACCCGGCCAGCACTACATTTTACTTCATCTTTAAACTAGTAATGCCCGCGGTTTTTGCCGGTTTTTATGTCCTTGCTTAGTTTATTTTGAAAATTCCGATGTTTTAGATGGTTTTCTATTTTAGAGTGCTATGATATATTTGTTATTTTTTCGGGTTTTTTTTTGAAGTTCAGGAATTTCGTTTAACACTCTTTTTTATTAGGCTGGGAGCGTAAGATTTAACGCAAACAATAACAATGAATACTGACTATGTAAAAATTGAGGCGTAGAGCTCCGAGACTTATCCATCACATACACAATTTTATTAATTTACATAAAGCCACATAATTTTCTAGTTTATAATAATAATTATTACTACCTGCATAAAATATTTCTCAAAGCCAAATAGTACTGAAAACAATATGTCTTCACTGCTTAGAAAAAGATTATATTTAGAAAACAATTAATCTTGCCCGACGCGGCGTCTAAAAACACATGTATGAGTACATACGTACGTAAATATTCTCAAGAAATAATGTTTCAATCTTTGCCAGTTCTACACTACATACTCAGAAAATAATTCTAACAATGCCAAGTTTCTTGTTAGCATAACCTTTGTTAGAAATAAAAGAATTTCGTAGAAGGTCTCAAGGTACTTCGATGATGTAAAGACGTTCAAATCTATGAAGTTCTGTTATGCTCTTTACCATTCTTTAGGTCTTATTTATAGACCAGTGAGAGCAGCGGTGGCCCAGTGGTGGCAGCCCTGACTTACGAGGAGCAAGCCATGGGTTCGAACCTAGGCAGGCGCATTATTTTATGTAATTTATTTCATCGCCGCTGCCCTCAAAAATGGTGAAGGAAAACATCGTGAGGAAACCGGCATGTCCTAGAACTCAAAATTCGAAGACATGTGATATCTACCAACCCGAACTGGGCCCGTGTGGTGGTTACAGCCCTCTCCCTCTCACAGAGAGGAGGCCTGTGTCCCAGCAGTGGGAACATTATAGGCTGATGATGATGAGGTCTTATTAATTATGTAGTTAGTACCTAACCTGATGTCAGAATTTTGCCGCCCCTGGGCCTCTGACTTGCCTTTGGTCCCGGCTGTCATTTGTAGATCTTTGACAGTCGTTACGAGTAGTCAGAAGCCAAAAGTCTGCCATACAGTCTTACTATGGGGTAGCGTATTACCCAGTTAGGTACTTGCCCAGTTAGATGAGATAGGCAGTCGCTTCATGTAAAATACTGGTACTCAGCTGCATCCGGTTAGACTGGAAGCCGACCCCAAAATAGTTTGGGAAAAGGCTAGGCAGATGATGATTAATAGAAAACTTCATGGGGTTTCAAGTGGTATGCTGAGACACATTTAATTGGGTTTTGAACTGTTTGTGGTAAGTAGAAGTTTGGAAATTCTCGACTTTGTCGCTGATAATTAGTTTGCGATGGAAATCAAGTTATGCCTGATAATAAATTGAATGAATTATTCTGGTGTACCAAATGACGCGTTACTGTGTTATATAGAACCAGGGTGTACAAATTATACTTTGATTACCTACTTATCGGTAGCTTAAAAAAGCGTAACGAATTTATACAAGGTGTTGTTTTGCATCCTCATCAAAATTCAAGAGGAAGACAAAAATAATCAATTTAAATTACGATATCTAGATAATTATTAAAAAAATCTTCTATTTTTTGTTTTTTAAATTAGTCAGTATTTCAGAATAACACCCCTAACGTGGTTAATGGAATAAGAAATGGTGGCGGTGGGTGGTTCACACTTACCGATTTCCGTAAATAAGACAAAAATTGGGTCGAGAATCATTGCCATAGTTACCTCCTTGAATTTGACGAGGATGCAAAACAACATCTTCTAGAAAGACTTTCGGGCCACCTGTAACGACCGTCAAAGATCTAAAAACTACAGTCGAAGCACGGAGGAAAGTCGGTATATTATGGGTCCATCCACGGACCAACCTAGGCAAGCACGGCTTAACGTGAAGATTGACCGAGGGGCTGTAATCATTTAGCCACGAGCTCCTCTCCGCATCTTCCATTACTCAAGTTATCAAAATCATACTCAATACTCATGGTCCTTCATCATTTCATCATTTCAGCCCAAAAGACGTCCACTGCTGGACATAGGCCTCCCCCAAGTGTCGCCACATTGACATTTTGGGGGGTTTTGCCATATTCGCCACGCTTGGCAGGCGGGTTGGCGATCGCAGTACGGTTGTTACAAAAGCACAGAGAACGCTGCTGCCCATTCTCTGGCAAATCCCTTAGTCGCCTCTTACGACACGCACGGGAAGATATGGGATGGTGCTATTCTTTACATCCGACACCATACAGAGCCATAGTCCTTACCTATTGAACAATACCAACTCGTAGACATCTGAAAAGTCAGACATATTATGTAACTTTGACTGGTATTCACAGTTTTGTCTCATTGTAAATACATTAGGGTTATTACTACTTGTGGAGTTGTGACTGACGTCAGCGTCAAGATTGACGTCACTGGACTGATGGCAATTGTTCCGCGGTTTGTTTTACTTCTATAGGAGTTTACAATAGTCTGATTGCCATTGAGAGAACTTTTTCATTGTATTACATTGTCGAATAAATGTTACGTATAATGGGTGTATAAAGACTCCCTTAACGAAGCCTAATAAGTGTTTGGTGTTTTTACAAGCCAAGAGAATGGTGATAATTATTTCTCTTGATTTTTTGGTACATAAATACGATTTTGTTGATTTAAAATGGTTTAGTCGTATACAGGGTGTAACGGAAACGTTATATACATACTTAAATACCCATACTCATACTTAAAGGTGTGCTAGAGACCATCAAACTGAACATGTTTATCCATAAACAAACATCGTAATAACGAAAAAAAAATCTGCTGCCCAATACAAAATTTCAACACCTATTAGACCCGAATATATGGGGCAACTGATATTTTTTTCGCTATGACCTTGTTGGTCCCATGAGAAACATGTTCAGTTTGATGGTCTGTAGCACACCCTTAAGTATGTATAACCCGTTCCGTTACACCCTGTATAAAACAAAAATATTGGTAAGATTAGAAAATGTATACTTTTCCTTGACGTAATCCTACCAATAGCATTGGTTACAAGAATAAAACAATACTACCCACTAACAATGTAGAAGCATTACGGTAAAATACTGTTGTAATAAATATTCCTTACTCTATTCCTAGTTCTTATTGCAGTTGGAGAATTTATAGACTGGCTCAGATAAAGCTGTGAATTTTCTTTTTTTTTTATTCGTGGATCAGTATTGAAGAGAAAGAAAATGGTTTAAAAAAGAAAATCGTTTTTTTTTTTAATAAGAAGAAAAGACAGACAATATCTAGCAAGTAAGCTTTCTTGCAATTCAAAATCATCATCATCAGCCTATAATGTTCCCACTGCTTGGACACAGGCTTCCTCTCAATGAGAGGGAGTGGGCTGTAATCCACCACGCGGGCCTAGTGCGGTTTGAGAGATGTCACATGTCTTCTAATTATTAGTTCTAGAACATGGCGGTTTCCTCACGATATTTCCCTTCACCATTTTGAGAGCAGCGGTGATGAAATAAATTACACAAAGTAATGCATCTGCCTGGGTTCTAACCAACGGCTTTCTGGTCGTAAGTCGAAGCTGCCACCACTGGGCCATCTCTGCTCTCAATTCAAAATACCACCTTCTTAAAAGGTAGACTGCAGCTTTCATAATATTAACCTAAACATGACTAAGCATAATATCACGGAAAGTAAGCTCCGAGGGGTTAGGCAGAGGTGTATCTTGTAACAGTACACCCACAGTTCGCCAGTTATTTTTAAGTCCCATGTAACCTAACAAAGCTTTTTTATTACTTACTCTGATACAGTAGGAACATCGTTTTCAGTAATTCAGCAACTTCAATAAAAGTTACGTATCAGGAGTAATTTTGATAACTATTCAACTAAAAGTAGCTAGTTTTATTAACAATACGCAGTTTTTAAATTCAAGTCACTTTAAGTAACCACTATATCTTTTTTTTAGCCTTAACTTTCCGACTCCTGGGCACTATATTTGTTATTTAAATAAAATGCTCTCGACAAAACTGACTGAAAACAATAAGATTTCATAAGGAAAGCCTGTCAGAACCTTTTGTAGGTGAAGGCATTATAATGTCTTGTGTCCGGAACAGAAGATGTTAAGTTCAGCGCAAGGCTGTGTCACCTACAGCTTGTACAGCAGTAGAATTATGCTTTTGTTTTTCAGACTCTTTAGCTTTTTATTCAGGTGAGTAGTTTTTAGTTTAAAAATGGAACATGGCTATCACGTGTCAGTCACGTTCTTATTACTGGGAGAATAGATTCGTTTTTCTAAACTAATATTATAAAGAGGAAAGATTTGATTGTTTGATTGTTTGTTTGCATTGAATAGGCTCCGAAACTACTGGTCCGATTTGAAAAAAAAATTCAGTGTTATATAGCCCATTTATCGAGGAAGGCTATAGGCTATATATCATCACGCTACGATCAATAGGAGTGGAGCAGCAATGAAAAATGTTGCGAAAACCGGGAAAATGTGACGCAAACGAAGTTGCGCCAGACAGCTAATCTTTAATAAAGGGATCAAACTGGAAAAAGGTATTTTTTAGACTGACGATTCCGTACGTTAGTGACTGGTATTAGACTGATCTGGACAGACTGAAAGCCGACTGTAATAAATAATAAAAAAAAATTGGGAATGGGCTAGCAGATGCTGATTCCGTCTGTAAGCTATTCATTTTAGTTCTTATCAGTACGAGTACCTACCTACGTCTTTACTTTCCGATAAAGTGTACATGTTTGTGTACACGATTCAAGCTGTATTTACAAGCTCAACAAAAAAAATCTCTCGCTAACATTATACTAAACAAAAGACGCAATCAATAGATAATGTTTTCATCAACTTGATTGGCCAAACAATGAATATCTTAAACATGATTAGTAAGCGTTAATTTTGAATATAATAATAGCATAGTTATTTAATACACCGGCTTGGTTCAGTTACCTATTGTCTCGATCGGAGTAAGGCCGCTAAAATGTATTAGCTTGAAAGTAAAATTCTTCTTACAATACCATTTTGAATCACTTTTTTACTTGTGATTGCATAATTTCTAAGTCTAATGATTATAGCATCATCATCATCATCAGCCTATAATGCTCCCACTGCCGGGACACTCACAGGCCTCCTCTCAATGAGAGGGAGTGGCTTTAATCCACCACGCGGGCCCAGTGCGATTGAGTAATTAGTACATAGCAAAAGTAGTTAAGTATCTGAAATTCCATTACACAGAAAACTTTAAGGGTAGTAATTAAACCAACTTCTATTTAATAGCATTTTTGTCGTCATATTGAGCTTGACTATTCACATAATTTCATCGACAATATTCCCAATCATTTTTAAGCGCCATCTTACTGGCCCAATCAGCGGGTGGTACAGGCGCGGCCCGCGTGACTCGACTACAGTCTACTCTGTTGTATAAGTACTATCAATGTGTCATTACCACCGATATTCTGTATCTTTGGTACGTTCTTAGATAGGTAGGTAGGTACATCTGTTTCGTAGTCACGTGACTGAAGAAGAGGTGGACGGAAGTGACGAGAAAATGGTGCATTTACTCTACGTGATCTCGTAATTTTTTATAACAACAGTATTGTTTTAATCTTATTCCAGAGTGGGAATGAGATGGCGCTAGACGTCCTCTATAGCTCCGTCTCTTTCCCACACTGGAATAAGATTAAAATAATAATACTTTAAGACTAGTAAGTTTTCCAGCTTCGGCAGGTTCTTGAACTTTCAAGCTTATCAGATAATTCTAGAATAAATATACCTAAGAAATTACACAACATGTTGTTATACACAAGCCCACACATGGGCTGCGGGGTAGATTGTGGTCCACGCCCTCTTGCAGAGAGGAAGGCTCTCTTTCTCAGCAGTGGGACTGTTGTAGGCTGATTATACTACGTTACTATGCAACTACCGCTTTTTGAGGGGTTTCGAAACCGTACAGCGCGGCAGCGTGTATCATAAGGTAATATTTCAGGGTATGATTCAGACCACCAAACTGAATAGCATGGGATAACGACCGAAAACGCGCAAAAAAGTCTGCTGTCCGGTATATCTACTCGATCCAAACATAGGGAGACTGGTAATTAGTGACCAATACTTAATTAAACACATGATTATGCTCATGATAACAAACAACTTTCCCAAATAAACATTTTTCTAAACTCATTCACTTTTATCACAATAATACAACAGCCGTATGAAATTCGCGCGGCCCGCGTCTCTGACCTATCGACTTGTGATAAAAGTGAATAAGTATAAAAAAATGTTTCTTCGGGAAAGTTGTTTGTTATCATGAGTATAATCACGGTCATCATCTGCCTAGCCTTTTCCCAAATTATCTTGGGGTCGGCTTCCAGTCTAACCGGATGCAGCTGAGTAGGTACCAGTATTTAACATGAAGCGACTGCCTATCTGACCTCCACAACCCAGTAACTGGGTAATACGATACGCCTTGGTAAGACAGGATTTCAAACTTTTGGTTTCATGAGTATAATCACGGTATCGGTCACTAATTACCAGTAACCCTATATAAGGGACAGCAGATTTATTTCGCCTGATGCGTACGTGCTGGTGTATTTTATAAGAGTACCCAAAGACAGAAACAACTCAATTTAACTTGCTATGCTTACATTACAAAATAGTTCTTTAAACACTTTTACCTTTTAATTAAAACCGGTTCTTTCTTATCGTATTGTAATAAAGCAATTAAAATAATTATGGACACCAATTATGTCACGTTAATTGTGAGTTGTGGGGCTAATTAATTTAATAAATTTTAAACTAGTGTATTATTTGGATGTGTTTACTTTTTTTTTGTAAATAAAGCTGTGACTGTTAGGGTCAAGACCCGTAATAAATTATGGTAGACTGTATTGTGGATTGTGGGTTTCATAGGTACAAAAAGGCTAAAATGAGGATGGGAAACAGGAGCAGTCTGTGTTATAACTACAATAGGTTAAGTCAAGATTTAATTTAAAGAAACGATGAATGGACTCTTTGACGGATGATATGGGTTGAAAGGAAGCTGAGATGACGAGTAGGTAATAGAGAAGTAAGGAAGAAAAAGAAGACACGCTGCACCGACCCCAAATAAATTGGGATAAAGGCAGGAGAATGATGATGTCAAGAGTTAATTTGCTGGGAAATATTGACGTGAACAATAAAAGAAAAACAAAAAAAATAATTTGGAACCATCAACAAATCACCCATTATGTTTTCTCTGCGAGTTTTTACTTAATAAAATTGAGCAATATACACACCGAAAAACGAACTCCATGTTTTATTGTATTCAATTAAATCTCGTGCAACTTGTAGACAGCACGCTTATGGACAGAAAAATCGAATCAGGTAAACTTTAAATCGATTATAAAATCACTGAATCGCGTTTTTTAGGTGTCGTAAAATGTCATAATTTATTAAAATGCCAAAGAAGGGGTCACACAAAACAGTTTTTTTTGGGAAAATAAAATTAAGGTTTTGGGTCATGGATTTTTAAAGCATTGTCTTCCCAAGGTTTGTTTGTGCATTTGTGTGGTGTGTGTATGCCCTTAAATGGTTAGCAAGGAATGTATGTTTGTCTTTTAAGACTGACTTTTAAGGAAATTCTTGTTACGTAAATCTTAAGTGTGTGTTACCTCTCCTGCGAAGGTGGGTTTATCGCATTGAGGCACCTACCTGAGCACGTTTAAGGGCGAACTTTCACCCTTGCAACTAAACTCAATCATTTGAACTGCGTTAAGGTGCTGGCATTATTATGGAAATAGACACTGAACTCTTAAACGCAGTTCATATGCATGTGCAGCCGAGTTCAGTTGAATTTGTGAAATTGGCTCTAAGAAAACTTGTTGAAAGAAGTAGCACAGAATCGTGACCGTTGGAAGGAGGGAGGCCTTCGCCCAGCAGTGGGACAAAATGGGCTAGCTATAATAATAAAAACTAATTGAATGTCTTTTGGAAGAAATAACAAATAAAAATAGCTTTAAGTCCATATTCATTCCAGTATCTCAAATTTCTTGGTAGTTACTATATGTTTAGCAGTTCTCTGTCTACAAAATTACCCACCAACCATCAAGATTCCCCTGTTCCATTCCAAAAAGGCTAAATTATATATGTACAATATTTACAAACTACAAATAAATATAAAATAAAAATAAAATATGTACAAGTATCAAAATTACAGGGCGTCAAAAAATTCGTCGACATCGCTGTCGACAGGAAAAGTGCCCAGAAGGCTGGCCGCATTGCCACGTTGGATGGCAATGCTGATTCTTTGACCAAAAAAGAGGCCAGCCCTCTGGTCCCGTGAAGCGTCGACCAACCGCTTGGCGATATCTCGAAACACAAGATGGGCACTCGGGCCCCATGGCCCTAGTGTTTCAACCCCAAACGGCTCAAATACATAATTACCAATTAAATTATTGTATTTGCGCCGTTTAAAGTTTTCAGCGCCTGCAGCAGCCGCCCCAGCGCAGCTCACCGTGCTTGGAAGATGGGATGGCGCAAGGGTGTCGACGCAAGTCGCATCCCACACCAAAGGCCTACCCAACTTCCATGGCATTATGGTCATACCATCTGGTCTCTTCTCATTCCAAAAAGACTTACAACGATAGTTCTATCCAACATCAAAGACCCACCAAGGAATAACAACTCCAACTTTTTTTGCTCCAAAACTTTGACATCAATTTGTCATAACACGCGCTTCACCCTCCCATTCTCATAAATATTAAAAATTCAAAATACCCTCGCATGTTAAAATTCCAACTTTCATCTCCCCGATAGATTTTTCTGTGTGTCAGCAAATTGTCAAAATCAGCTGACGGCAGTATGTTGTCTTAAGAATTGCGTCAAAAATATACCCGGTAGCAAAAATAGATGGTGTGTCTACGTTTTCATTTCTCGAATCTATTTTTAACGGAGTCTGAGTGAAATACGTTTCGTTTAGAGAAAAGTTCACGTGTTTGTATGGGGATAGGTTTGGAGTTGTATTTAAAAGGTTTTGTTTGAGATAGGGATAGTGTTTTTAATGGCTTGTGGATTGTTAAGGGCTTAGGTATGTATTTCATCGTAAATTGTGGTTGTGTTTTTAATAAATAAGTAGGAGATTCTTGATGCTTTATTTTATGAATAATCAGTAATGAAGTAATTTACGTTTTTTATAATCATACTTTAAGGTGGAAGTTTAATCGCGCTTTCCCATACATTGTTTTTTTTCCAAATTCTCGATACTTATATGCTTTTTGTAGAAGTAATGAAACAACATGATGTTATTACGAATTAGTGTTGTCGCAAATCCCTTCAAACATAAAGAAATAACAAGGTTTGTAGGATTTCCAGGGCCGAAAAAAAACGAAAAATCTTTGCATGTGTGCGTGCTTGGAGTCACACCATCTACCGGATATCTAAAGAACAATCAAGCCTCTTGCATAAAAAACCTCGAAATAATTATCTGCTAGGACTAGATGGCGTGACGTTGTCATTGTAAGGTGGTGACAGTAAGTCTTAGTGTGTGCGTGACTTTTGATTTCATTCTTCAAACAAGTAGGTAGGTAGGTGGATAAATCTAATTTGGGTAAATTAGATTTATAATTTCATAAGAATGAAGTTAAATATTCTTAAACTATGTCAAGTTGTTCACCCAAACCAATGTTTGAAAGTACCTATTAGGGATGAAATGTGTAATTCGGAGTTGGTTAATGGTTGGCTAATTTTATTGCGTGATAGCTAAAACTTATTAGTTATTAACAAGTAGGTATTCAGACATACCAAACATTCGTTATGAAGCCACAGCTTTTTGTACGTGGACTTTTCGCGGTTTATCTAATAAACTAATAATGTACTTACATTATATAACATTACATTCATTCATCACACTATTTACATTCATGAATGTAGGTAAGTACTACCTGCTTACCTACTAAAACATACCGACGCAGTCAAGGTTATGTTGGGAGAAAATTAAGCGTCGTAAGTAACTGTTTCTAATAATAATGATCACAGTGAAAAACACAAACCTAACTGTCGGGCGGGTCGCTAGTTATAAATAAAGCGATGTTGGCGGGCACGGGCCGTACCGCCGTACGGGAGAGGAATCAATGTCAAGAAATGATTATGTAGGTATTAAATTTTTAATTTTGAAATTGTTGTGTTATACCTGTGCGAAGCCGGGGCGGCCTGCTAGTTCGATAATAAAAATAAGTAAAGCCAAGGATACACTAGGGGACAAATGTGCCACGACATGTATCGGCGACATGTCAAGCGAAGCCGGCCGATTTCGCCTGACAAATATGGCGACAACGCGCGACTTATGTCCGCAGCGACGTCAGACGAAATCGTGCGACTTCGCGAAACTTCGCCTGACATATCTAGCGACATCACGAAGTTTCGTTTCACAAGGCAGGCGATATCCAGCCACCGAGGTAGTGTTGTTGGCTGCGGCGTACACAATTATTATTAAAAGTCAAAGAAAAAAGACGAGAAGATGGTGGGTTAGAAAGTACTATGTAAAGTATGAATTCGCGCAATGTTACGACTCGGACAAAATAGGTAAGTTTATGTGGAATTATCATGTATGTTCACACGGCGACACATCAAGCTTTACACTTCCAGTATAACGTGGCCTCGCTTTGTCTATATATTCTATACAGTGACAAATTTGCATAAACTGGTTTTTTCATACCTTGATCAGCGGTCGTGCGTACCTACTGTTATAATTACATATGTACCTACAATACAACGAAAATGTCACAAACCGTCGCAGCGTCGTGGACACTAAAAAGTAACATTACTCAAGAATGCATGTATTGTGGTCATTATTTTGACAACCTTGTTCGAGCAAAGTCGACCTTGCCGTCAACTCAAACTAACTAAATCGCAAACTATTAGTAACTAGCACCCCGCCCCGGCTTCGCACGGGTATTTAACAATACACAAACATAAATAAACCCTTCTATTTGCGTCAGGTAACTAAAAAAAGTCTCTGTGGTGTGAAAATCTGTATGGACACCATACAGAATTTCACACCACAGATAATTTTTTTGGTTCTGTATGGTGTCGGACGTAAAGAATAGCACCATTCCATATCTTCCCGTGGGTGTCGTAAGAGGCGACTAAGGGACTTGCCAGAGAATGGGCAGCAGGGTTCTGTGGGCTTTTGTAACAACTGTTCTGCGATCGCCAACCCGCCTGCCAAGCGTGGCGATTATGTCAAAACCCCCCTTACTTATGTCAATGGCGACACTTGGGGGAGGTCTATGTCCTGCAGTGGATGTCTTTTGGCTGAAATGTTGAATGATGATGAACTAAAAAATAATAATAATAAACAAAGTTTGAATATTCCCCTCCCGAACGGCCCGTACTCCAGTGACGCCTACATCGTATTAGGTGATGCCTAGCCAGCTGAGCAGGGTGAGCGGCGACCACGCAACTTTTTTCTAATACTTACATTTTTAAACTCGTGATATCTTTCGAATGGAATGTTCGAATTGAATAATTCAAACAGTTCTATAAAGGTATTGAAACAGTCTTGAATATGAAGTAATTTATTTCGATAAGGATTAATACCAAGATACAAATACAGAGCCTTTTCTAACGGCGGCATTAAAATATATTTTTTTAAATAAAAGAACACTTATTGTGGCATAAATATAATAGTTAGACATATGCTGTCGCGACACTTTTTGTAAATAATGATGTGTTCTGCAAAGTCGTAATACATTATTTTATTCTATCATCAATAGTTTTCGCAGCGCACGCGATGTAAAGAATATTTTAGGTAATTTTTATACACCTTGGGTTACATAATTGCAGTTTTAGTAAGGATCCCTAATTTTTTTGAAAATATAATATAGCCTATGTCACCCGCGGATAGTGTAGCTTCCCAACAGTGAAAGAATTTTTCAAATCGGTTCAGTACTTTCGGAGCCTATTCAATGCAAACAAACAAACAAACAATCAAATCTTTCCTCTTTATAATATTAGTTTAGATTTAGACACAGATTAGGACAGATACTTCACTCAGTAGAAAACATCCAATACCTATTACGATAATTGCCTACTCCCTCGCGTCAACAACCACTGTATGCTAAAATGCGCCTAAATGCTCAAGCGTACAGCAGTGATTGCTTCGCACCGCGCGATTCCACAGTAATCGCAGGGCTGCCTCTTCGATAAAATTAAATTAACATAACTTTTTATCTATGTTATTGAGAACTGTGAATATGTTCTGACAAAACAAAAATAAAAAAATAAAAAAACACTAAAAACACAAAAAAAAAAACAAAAAAAAAATACTTCTTAGTTTGATGATGATCTTCGGAGATGTTCACTAGAAATGAAAAAAAAAGCCTTAAAAAAAAGAGAACCGACTTCAAATAAAGCACTAAGCCGTAAGAAATAATTTTTTTTTTTATGGTAGTGCTAACAGCTGGTAATTACGAATCGAAAAAGCACCGACATCAAAGAAAAAATTATTTCTTACGGTTTAGTGTTTTGAAGTCGGTACTCTTTTTTAAAGTTTGTTTTATTATATTTGTAAGTTTGTTTTGTTTTATATATTGGTGCTGACTGTGGAAGAAACCTAGATAAAACATAATTATAGGCACCACACGGCATCGTAATACGCGTACGAACGAACAGCACTATTAAAATTGAACGGCGTGCGCGCGCTTCGCTTGCGAGGCGAAAACCGCACTGAATTTGATAAGCCGGCGGACCGAGACCGCTCGGCTGGGCGGTAGGCACTTATAGCGCGCAAGTACATGGAGTGACGGAGGCCTGATTTAGATATCAAACCCGGAAAGACGGTGTTGAATTTTAGTAACTGTACTGTTGTCATTTTAATTAAAATTCTAGTTTATTAACATATTTTTTATTTAAATTACTTGCTGGTTTTATTAGGATTAGGTACTTGCATTTTTGAGTAAAGCACTATACAAACCTTGGCCCACAATGACTGCTTCGCTGGTCACGCTATGATTGCCTCGAGCTAGCCTAGCTACGCTCTAGGCCTTTCAGCTTGGCCATCATTGCAGCCCTTGCTGTCGCTGTGCGCTGTCGGTCATAATCAGCGCGACCAGCAAAGTAGTCATTATAAACCGCGGCAGTAATGTAGGTACTATTAGGTACGTACGTAGTAAGGTAATAAGAAAACAAACTTGTTTTGATAAAAACAGTGATTACATTTTGTGATATTGAGTATTGATAGTACCATTATTACCTCAAAATTTTAAGAAAACAGGTAGGTAAGTAATTTAGAAGAAATAAATATGTTGGTAGAACTAATTAAAATTTTTATATTTGGTATCCACTCGGACATAAGACTAACCCGCACTGGGCCCGCGTGGTGGATTACAGGCCTGTGTCCTAGCAGTGCGAACATTATAGGCTGATTACGCTGCTGCGGAATATAATTAATCGGACATAAACTGCGATGAATTTTCAAGTAAGCATGCGACGGCACGGCGGCGTGAAGTCTGAAGACTCTCTTGAGCGATCGCTGCATAACCACCCGGGGAAAACTAAACATACTTATTTAATAAAATAAGCAATCCATATTAGGTATCTACAGAGCCCTTCAGCTGACCAGGTCATGACCTCCGACCCATATACCTATCAGCTGGCCAGGTCATAACCCCTGATCTTAGTACGAACCAGCTGATCCATGGTTACCAATATTAATTCTTCGATCGGAATTCGATTGTTTTTATTATTCAACAGATAAATAATAAATTCATTTAGTTTTGATACCTTCCTTTAAATTTTGAATTGAGTAGTAATATATCACTACCAACATTAACAATATTTAATTGAGTCTGGAAATACCGGAATTACTTTCCGGAAAAATGGCTTATCCATGTTATTCTTTCTGTGTGCATTTATGATACAAGTACCAAAAATCATTCTACCTACTCCTATCTATGGTGATAAGCATATTACCATCATTATGTATTGTTAACAATGTATTTACATTCATAGCAAATAATTTATTAGGATATTACAACTAAATATGGATAAAAAAAATTAGAAAAAAAGCTACTTCAAAAAAGTGAAAAATAACTTTAGTTTCAGAGAAGTTGGTGGCAAAAAAACTGAAAACAAACATGTCACCGACTTCTGAAGCTAAAGTTATTTTTCACATTTTTGCTTTTTGAAGACAGTTTTTTTTTGCAAATAGTTTTAGTTTTTTCTTAGGTGACACTAACAAGCATGGCAGTTGAGAATTTGTCATGGTATGGGTCGCTAATGTTGGCACGTGTGTTGCACTTGCATCATACAGCTTCTTTACAACTGTTTGAGCAGAATGGCCACCGTTATTCGAGACTGGTCATCTCTTAACTGCTAGGTCACCTAGTTAATCTTTGTAGGTATTAAATTGTTATACATTGTTCTCGCATGTAGAAGCAAAAAAAATAATGTAACCAGGATTTTGTAACAACTTGTTTTTAAAAAGAGTGTCCATGGAGTTTCTTGCACCCCTAAGACGACCCACTGACCGTACGTTCTTCTCCATGAGTCTTTGACAATTCAAAACTGCCTGTAAATGGTATTTAAATAAATGCTTTGAGTTTGTATCAATTGTATTTTTTTGCCTTATAAGTGCTTATATGATTTGACTTTGATTGTTTTTATAAACAATTTATTGTATTATGTACCTAGTTGAAAAGGGGGGCAGTGACAGCCTAGTGGAAATGGCCTTGACTAATGAATTGTAGGTTGTATGTTCGAACCCTGACAGGCTCTTTACTTTGGGTTAATGAATACTAATACTACTTGAATAAAAAGCATTACTTACAATAGTTATATAATTTGTGTAAACACAACATAACCACATTCATATTTTGTTTGAACAGAACTTCATTGCGGCATTGAAAACGGACACAATGCTTTTATCAAATGGTACACTTACACAACACATTTATGACAACTAATTTGAGATTCCAGAACCAGAACATAAGATTCTCTTGTTGATGTGTAGAAGCTGATGTATAAAATATAATCTCCCTGTGATGTTACATACCGTACCTAGAAGTTTAGTCCCTACAACCATGTCTGCTAACTTTCGGTAGATTCGAGTAGAGAAAATACAAAAGATTTTCGCACATTGAATGTTTATTGTTCCCAACAGAGAAAACGTCAATCAAACGAGAGACATTCCGTTTCAAGTTAGGTAGGTACTTTAGAATGGTAATTATTGTAAAAAAAATAGTAATAAAAACGTTGCAGTGGCCCTTCTTGTATGTTTTTTTTTAAAACATTTTTGTCACAAAATATTCATAAATATGATATCTGCATGTTTCCTAATTAAACGTTTTTGATGACAATGCCATCTAGCGGTTCAGAAATTAACCATTTACGTGTGCATGTGTGTGTGTGCATGGTGTGTACAGATATGAAGTTGAGACGGCTGGTGGAAATTTCGAAAATCTCCGTTTGAGAAGAGTTAACAAGTAAGCTGTATATGTGGAAAAATCAAGACAAAAGGCTAGTTTACGCAAATAGAATATTGTCCATCAAATATATTTTAGTTATGCGTAATCATAAATAATACCCAAATGCAAGACTACAGCGCCATCTATTGAAAAAACGGCGGCGGGATGATCAACGGGACCACCTTAATGAAGGCCTACCTACCTGCTTGAATACATAAACAGCCGGTTAATTTGAATTTGAAAGCCTGTGCTGATTATTTTCTTTCTTTTTACGAACTGTTACCGCTTGTGGTACTGCAAGCATAGCTTGAGAAAACAATTAAAAGCCATTATGAAAGTCTGCCACCCCCCCCTAATGAGTAGAACAAAGAAATTCGGAAATTGCTTTCAAAAGCGTTAGACTATTTTAATTTGAAAACAATTTAATAGTTCAGTTCGAAAAGAAAATTTGCATAAATTCTTTTTTACCTCGCCACCCAGTTTCGAAATACAAACCCTGTGACGTCACATTTCATAATATACATTTTAAATTCAGAACGTTTACACATTAATTCAACGTTCGATTCATATAAATTATGACTTTTCGAATAATTTTCCCGCCTAAATTAGCCAAGATGGCATCTAAGTATGCACTGTCTATTTCAGGCGAATGCCATTGCCAAGGTATTCGGCTGAAGTATTGCGCAAGATTACTGAACGGTTTAAAAAGCGGTAAAAATGTATTTCAATATAAATACTATCAGTATTGTGAACTTGCTATGACTCATGTTTTTCTCTTTCAGTTTATGTAATGTGACATTGAACGGTAATGAGGGCTCTTTGTTTCTTTTTATACTGGTAGGTCCAAGTTTCCATTATTTGTCCGTTTTCTTTAGTATAAGAACTGATCTAAACCAGACACCATCCCGCTAGTGATGCTTTCATCATCAGCCTATAATGTTCCCACTGCTGGGACACAGGCCTCATCTCTACGAGAGGGAGTGGGCTGTAATCCACCACGCGGGCCCAGTGCGGGTTAGTAGAAGTCACATGTCTTCGAATTTTTAGCTCTGGGACATACCGGTTTCGTCACGATGTTTTGCTTCACCGTTTTTGAGAGCAGCGATGATGAAAGAAATTACACAAAGTAATGCGCCTGCCTGGGTTCGAACCTACGACTTACTGCTCGTAAGTCGGGGCTGCCACCACTGGGCCACCGCTGCTCTCCTGGCTTTTTCTCAGTTTATTTGGGGTCGGCGCAACATGTCTTCTTCTTCCATACTTCTCTATGACTCGTCATCTCAGCAGTCCCATCCTTTCTACCCATATCATCCTTCACACAGGCCATCCATAGTTTCTTTGGTCTTCGTCTACTCTATCCATTTGGCTCTAACCATCTACACCCATACTTATTTCATTCTATGATGGGGTTATTCTCGTTGTCCCCATAACTGGATTTTGGGAATTACATGTCCGAGAATCCCTCTGGTACATGGGGTAGGCTAAAAAAGATAATTATTAAAGGACATCACCCAAATTGGGCTAATTTCAAAGTTAGTATCGGTGAATTGACCTACGACTTAGGTGTAATATTGCAAAATGTTTATTATGTTATGCCCTATTTATTAAATAATAAGTTTATATTTATCGACCGACGAAAAAAATAGCATAATCTGGGTAAGTTGACTTACGACTTAGGTGTAGTAATCAAAAATGTTTATTATGTTATGCTCTATTGAAACAATAAGTTTATTTTTGTTGGCTTTTTGAAATTAGCCTAAAAATGTATGGAGGTTGGGTGATCTCCTTTCTTTGTCGGAAATGCGTTGGCGAAAATTTATAAGGGGTTTGCGAACCCTAGTTTACAGGGTGGTCGCAGAACTGTCCAGCTACTTACGGGCTAACTGGAGCAACCCCTGTGATGATACTACAGATGTAAAGACAGTGGTGACCACTTTCTATCAGGTTTATTGACTACTGATTCGCTAACCTAAAACTACAAAAAAAAAACATAACACAAAGGTTTGCAAAAAAGCTGATGACCAAATAATCTGGTCGCGATAATGATGAAATGATTTACAATACAACGGTGATCTCATTGTGGCGACCACGTCGTCAGCCCGAATATAACCTGCCCTAAAATATTTATAGCCAACTAATAATGTACTGTAATATTATTTTACGATGCTGTTGCCTACACGGCTTTATTAGCAAATTAAATTATAGGTTATGAAAATGATTAACTTTGGGATCGATCAGGACCAGTCATAGGGCATGGTGAATTATTTTGGGAGGCGCAGCTTTCATCATCATCTACCTTGCCTTTTCCCAAACTATTTTGGGGTCGGCTTCCAATCTAACGGGATGCAGCTATAAGCCCCAGTATTTAACATGAAGCGACTGCCTATCTGACCCCCACAACCCAGTAACTGGGTGGGTAATACAATACCCCTTGGTAAGATTGGATGTCAGACTTTTGACTTCTGACTACTCGTAACGACTGTCAAAAATCTACAAATGACAACCGGAACCAACGGCTTAACGTGCTTTCCGAGGCACGGAGGAAACTCGGTATGTAATTATGGTCACCCATGCACGGAGTAACCGCGGCAAGCACGGCTTAACTTTAAAGATCGACCCGTGCGGCTGTTATTATTTAGCCACGAGCTAAAGAGCACAATCATAATCTGCCGAGCCTTTTCTGGACTATGTATGGGTCGGCTTTGAGTCTAACTGGATGCAGTTGAATACTTAGTATTTTACATGGAGCGACTGCCTACCTGACCTCCACAGCCCGGTTCATCATCATCATCAGCCTATAATGTTCCCACTGCTGGGATACAGGCCTCCTCTCAATGAGCGGGAGTGTCCTGTAATCTACCACGCGGGCCCAGTGCGGGTTGGTAGATGTCACATGTCTTCGAATTTTTAGTTCTAGGACATGCCGGTTTCCTCTAGATGTTTTCCTTCACCGTTTTGAGAGCAGCGGTGATGAAACTAATTACACAAAGTAATGCGCCTACCTGGGTTCGAACCCGCGGCTTACTGCTAGTAAGTCGGGGCTACCGCCACTGAGCCACAGCTGCTTTCAGCAACCCGGTTAGTACTTGCTAATACGATACCCATTGTTAACACTGGTTGTCCGACTTTCAGGCCACCTATAACGACTGTGAAAGATCTGCAAATGGCTTAACGTGCTTTTC
This sequence comes from Cerastis rubricosa, assembly GCA_949152445.1. Lineage (NCBI taxonomy): Eukaryota > Metazoa > Arthropoda > Insecta > Lepidoptera > Noctuidae > Cerastis > Cerastis rubricosa. The sequence continues at coordinate 14,018,391 of OX424547.1, forward strand.
GAAGGACGAAGGAAACTCGGAATGTAATGGGTAAGCAGAGGGCACCCACCCACGGACAAACCTAGACAACCGCAGCTTTACCTGAGTTACTACAGTTGAGTGTACATTACCGAAAACTGTATTTTATAAATTGTACCTTTCCGACCTGTAGGTAAACTCCAGGAATTCACTATTAGTTCGCATACATTGAATAGGATTCCCGACATTCCGGTTCGAATTGAACGGACGCCGAAGCGGAATGGATGTTGTACAATAGTCCCGGGAAATCGAGAAATAATTGTGTGGAAAACTGGAAGGTATTTGCTCGACTATCGTTCAATATTGTAGCATTCAATGGAGCAGTTTCGTGACTGAAAGACAAAGTCAGAGTCAAAACTAATTATATGGAAAACATAATACCGGTACCTATACCATACGCAGTATTTTAATGATACAGGTGTGGCGACCTACAAAAAGTAACTTACAACAAAAAGTACCACAGTGCCATCTATGAGAAAACAGAAGAACTAATATGGTCTGAATCGTACAAGCAGAGTTCGACTCGAGAGAGAACATCGATTTAGGACTATATAGAGAAACCCGACAACAACTGTCGGGCAGTTGCCCACCAGACCTGCCTGGTCGGAGGATCCTCCCTTTTCTATAGGGGATGATGAACTTTACACCCTGTTCCTCATACCTGTAAACAAGCTTTTACGACTTTTCAGCCTGTTGAAGTCTACCTGTCCACTGTCCGGTATTGCTCCTCCATAAATTCGCAGGATATTATGCACCCGTAACTAGAGGACGAAGCTACAAGCTGACACATGCCATGGGAACAGCTATATCCCCCATGCAAAAGTGAGCACCTGTGACCAGACGGGTGATATGTCTAGTGGACTACAGCCCGACAGTTGCTGTCCTGTATATTTTTTAAATCACGTCGTTTTTTTGCTCACACATACACACCAAATCTGGTTCTGTATGGTGCCGGACGTTAAGAATAGCACCATCCCATATCTTTCCGTGGGTGTCGTAAGAGGGGACTAAGGGACTTGCCAGAGAATGGGCAGCAGCGTTTTCTGTGCTTTTGTAACAACCGTACTGCGATCGCCAACCCGCCTGCCAAGCGTGGCGACTATGGCAAAACCCCCCAAAATGTCAATGTGGCGACACTTGGGGGACGCCTATGTCCAGCAGTGGACATCTTTTGGGCTGCAATGATGATGATGATGATGACTCACCAAATTCCCACGCGAACGAAGTTGCGGTACAGAGATAGTTTGTTATAAGCTGGCCCCTAGTGCTGCCTTAATAATAAAATGTGGCCCCGATCATTTGACATTTTCAGTAAATTAACTCAAACATGTCAAATGGTGAACAAAACGTTAGCATGTAAATCGAATAAGCTGGAAACAGCTGTTTTATCTTGACCACATAAATTCTATGTGGGTAAATTCCTTTAATAGTTCTGTGTCATAAAAAGTAGGTGAAGCAGTCTTTATTTTTCTTAAATTCCCAGAAAAGCTGTTAACATACTGGCACGTTGTAAAGTCCTCTGTAGCAAGTGATAATTAGAGCAGAAACTCGTGCAAAGTATTTTATATACGGTTCGTCTAATGCTGTTAAATGAAGCCGCAAAATATCTGTATCCACAGAATAAGTACGGAATACAATCAAAACTTATTAGAAGAAGCTTGTGGCTAAATAATAACAGCTGCTCGGGTCGATGTTCAGGTTAACCCGCGCTTCTAGCTTGTTCCATGGATGGGTGACTCATTACCTGCCGAGTCCACCGTGCCTCGGCGAGCACGTTAAGCCGTTGGTTTCGGCTGTCATTTGTAGATCTTCGACAGTTGTTACAGGAAGTCAGGTGGCTCGAAAATCTGACAACTAGTTTTACCAAGTGGTATTGTACTGCCCAGTACTGAGTTGTGGAGGTCAGAAAGGCAGTCGCTCCAATACTCAATACTCAATGATTTATTGCATTCCATATGAGTACAAAGTTGTTATTAAATAGGAGATCAGTATGGACTCTGTCGGGCACAGCAACATTAGGAGAGAGGGCTATCCCTCTTTCTCTCAGTAACAGTAACAATTTAATAGTATTATTATAAATTATTAGATCAATTTATCCATGTAAAATACTGGTAATCATCGCTGCATCGGGTTATACTAGAAGCCGACCCCAACTTGGTTTGGAAAAGGTTAGGCAGATGGTGTTTATAAATTAGGAAATATCCAACCTATTTCAGGTTATACCAAAAAAATATGGTCCAAAAATTATGAGAATTACTCTCCCTATCTCTAATTACTCCATCATTCTCCTGAATCAAGAACTTCAATATCAGCACAATGTTTATACAGCGGAACGTTTGACTGACTGCCAACGTTTTTGGGTCATGAACACGTACGGTTAAGTATAACTGAAAGTTTAACGATACTGACTGTCCGCGGGTTTGTTTTGAAGGTGATAAACAGATAACTATAGGTTAAACTGTCATTGAGACAGTTATCTGACTTTGGTTGTTGGCGCTACTTGATCTGAAAGTGCAATAGACAATACACTTTTATGAGCGTTTACACCTTACGGAATTTCATATTGTTTTAGTAACTAACATTCTATTTTTTTTTAAAGACATTTTGAAAATGTTTTTAGTAACTTTTTCCGACCTATGTACCTTGCAGTTGCTATAGCGTATTAAGTTTCATTAATATTGGTTCAGTCATTTCGGAAAATAAAAACTTGAAAGTTTGTATGAAATGCCGAAAGGTGTAAACGCTCTTATCATGTTTTGGGTGTTGGCGCTACTTTATCTAAAAGTGCAATAGACAATACACTTTTAACGTCAATCAATGACTTCAGCTTGTCTGCTTTGGCAAAGGCTTTTTACAAGGAGCACGTTCAACATTCTATTCTCTTCCTTCCACATACAGTCTAAAGTTCCTTTTTAACCTGGTTTTACAGTCTTTTAATAAAATCTGGATAATCTTTTCTTTACTAGTTGGGCGTAGAAAAGTCTGTAAACATCGTTGTTTTGTTTATGAATTAAGTCAAGGGAAGTGGTTATTTTGTTGACTAGTGTAACAATATAGACGTACCTACGTCTGTTTTTCTTAATGTGTTTTGTGCATGCTCATTTTTTTTCGTAACTAGTTCACCATTATCATCATCTGCCTAGCCATTTCCCAAACTATCTTGGGGTCGGCTTCGAGTCTAACCGGATACAGCTGAGTACCAGTATTTTACATGAAGCGACTGCCTATCTGACCTCCACAACTCGGTAACTGGGTAATACGATACCCCTTGGTAAGACTGGATGTCAGACTTTTGGCTTCTAACTTCTCGTAACGACTGTCAAAGATCTACAAATGACAGCCGGGACCAACGGCTTAACGTGATATCCCAGGCACGGAGGAAACTCGTTTTGTAATTATGGTCACCCATCCACTGACTAACCTCGGCAAGCACGGCTTAACATTTAAGATCGACCCGTCACTCCATTAGTTATTAGTTACTCGACTATTTTAGATATCGGATAGGAAAAAAAGAACGAACACTGACCCGATTTACAGTAAACAATAATAACATTAACGCAGCGAAGTTCAAAATTGGACACCAATCTCTCTCTGTATCTCCAAGGCAGTATCGGTCTTGAATTCTAAATGCCAGTCACTATTAGCTTCACCCTGAAGCTTCATTTGACAAGGGTTCCACAACAAAGAAAGACAGAAAGCTAATGACATGACTGTCTGCCTGGAGGAGCTCGTGGCTTAATAATAACAGCCGCACGGGTCGATTTTTAAGGTTAAGCCGTGTTTGCCGAGATTGGTCCGTGGATGGGTGACTATACTTACAAACCGACTTTCCGCCGTGCCTCGGAAAGAACGTTAAGCCGTTGGTCCCGGCTGTCATTTATAGATCTTTGACAGTCGTTACGAGTAGTCTGACATCCAGTCTTAGGAAGGGGTATCGTATTACCCAGTTACTGGGTTGTGGAGGTCAGGCAGTGGCTTGGTGTAAAATACTGGTACTCAGCTGCATCCAGTTAGACTGGAAGCCGACCCCAAGATAGTTGGGGAAATGGTTAGGCAGATGATGATATCTGTCTGCCTGTCTGCATCAGTCATTCTCCCGAAACGAATAGCCATCAATGTGTCTTGTTTATGTACTCGTCCAACGCAATCGTAACCAGAAAATCAATCAGAGTACAAGACACGTGATTCAATTCACAAATTTTCCTGTACACCCACACCGGGGGGGTGTATACACCCACCCACACACTTGCATCATCGTGTTTAGACGTACGTAGGAGTCTGCATTAATATCCCGTCATAAGTCCGTTGTCTGATTGCTCTAAATTCTTAAGCTGCGGTTACACGACCTATATTGAAAGGCTTACTATTTTTGCATTTTTATTTTAAATAATTTTAGAATTTTTCTAAAATGGAAGTAGCCTAAGTTTTTTAAGTAGTGAAAGTCCCGTCAAAATCGACCCAGCTCTTCTAGAGATTAGCCGGAACATACAGACAGATAGACAAAAATTGTACAAAATATTATTTTGGGATATGTAGGTACCGTATATACATTCATATGCATGTAGTAAAAAGCGGTTATTTTAATATTACAAACAGACACTTTTATAAGTATGTATAGATTATTGTAGATAGTGAAATTTCATGACACGCCATAACAGGTATAATAGCTACACCCACATTTCATCAGTTATGTTTAAATCCCATGTAATAGGTGGCGCGTCTATCGCTTTCAAACAATTCCAAACTACGTGGCTGCTACTGAGGAATTCCTATTTGAAAAACCGTTTTTATTTTGTCCAACCTGGGAATCGAACCTAGGACCTCATGCTCGCCAGTAGCGCTTGCAACCACTAGAACAACGAGTCCGTTTAATCATTAAACTTAGCTTCCGCTACTGCACTAGAAATTTCCAGTAATGATAGCAGATATCATTCCTAATGCAGTAGCGGGCTCCTTAATTAAACTTTCTACCTATCTATAAATTCCTTGACTTGTCCTGACATCAATATTCACTCATGATTATTTTACCCTGAAAAAGGGAATTTGATTTGGGTATAAAAGTAGAGACCAAAGAAACGATGGATGGACTGTGTGAAGGATGATATGGCCAGAAAGGAGGTGTCTGATGAGATGACGACTAATAGAGAAATATGGAAGAAGAAAACATGGTGCGCCGATCGTAAATAAATTGGGATAAAGGCAGCGGTGGCACCGTGGTGGCAGCCCCGACTGAAAGCAGCGGTGGCCCAGTGGTGGCCGCCCCGACTTCCGAGCACTAAGCCTTGGGCAGACGCTTCTTTGTGTAATTTATTTCATCACCGCTGCCCTCAGAAACGGTGAAAGAAAACATCGTGAGGAAACCGGCATGTCCTAGAACGAAATATTCGAAGACATCTGATATCTACCAACCCGCACTGAGCCCGCGTGGTGGATTACAGCCCACTCTCTCTCATAGAGAGGGGGCCTGTGTCCCAGCAGTGGAACCAATATAGGCTGATGATGATGAAGATGAAAGGCAGGAGATTGATTAAGAAAGGAAGCAGAGCTAAGTAAATTTAAGTAAAGTGAATAAGCCAGTGTAAACGTACTTTGCTCTGTATGGTGTCGGACGTAAAGAATATCACCATCCAATATCTTCCCGTGGGTGTCGTAAGAGGCGACTAATGGACTTGCCAGAGAATGGGCAGCAGCGTTCTCTGTGCTTTTGTAACAACCGTACTGCGATCCCCAACCCGCCTGCCAAGCGTGGTGATTATGGTAAAACCCCCCCATGTTATGTCAATGTGGCGAAACTTAGGGGAGGCCTATGTCTAGCAGTGGACGTCTTTCGGCTGTAATGATGATGATGATGAAACGTACTTTATAAGCATTCACATTCAATCTATTTTCAGAGCTCATTCCCGTGAACTTGATGGTCTTTTGACACCTACGCTGGATAAGGGTGTTATGGTCGATTTAGAAATAGATTTGTGCTTTTTAAGTATGTGATTTGATGTAGCTACTTGTAAAGGTACTAGTCCTGTGCGGTTACTTACGAACAAAGACTCATCTGCTGCATGATTTGGAGAAGGTTTGCTTATGTCTAGCAGCTGATGATGATTCACCCCTACCGAACTGTTCGGAGATTGCAAATGTGATGTCAAAACCACTTGAGAGTAGTTGAGAGTAGAGCAATTAAAATTGTCATGAGGTCATCGAAAAGTCTAGATGTCAATACCATTAAGAGCGTTTACACCTTACGGCATTTCGTAACTTTCAAGTCCTTATTTTCCGAAATGACTGAACCTATTTTAATGAAACTTGATACGCATAAAAACAATACATAGGTCTAAAAAGTTACTAAGAACATTTTCGAAATGTCTTTAAAAAAAAAGATAATTGGAAATTTCTGTTTCAATAGATAATTTTTACTCGGTCTAATTTAGCTGTAGCAATATTTTTGGCAAAAAAAAATTTGGAACTTTTTAGACCTATGTATCCTGCTTATACGTATGAAGTTTCATTAAAATCGGTTCAGTCATTTCGGCTTATTTTCCGAAATGACTGAACCGATTTTAATGATTTAATAATGAACCGACTTGAAAGTTTGTATGAAATGCCGTAAAAAGTAAAGCACTTGTCTAGCCCCTCGGTAGGCTCAGGAGTTAGGTTAATACCCGTTTTACTTACTCACTGCAAATGGAAACTAGGTTTTTCTATAAAATTTATATAAAAATGTAAAGAATCTGTAACGATCTTGCGTACTTATTTTTTGCGTAAATATGTACGTTTATTTTTATACCTTGCTTGTGGCGCCTAAATTATTTATATATAATGTGATTAATAGGCTTTCCTCTTTGAAATATCGTTTTTAATAGTCCGTAAATATTAGATACATTTCCACGCTACAGATGTGATTTTGAGTTATAGGATTCGTAGTTTCTTTTTAGAAGTTGCACCTCTAAGAAATAGCCAGGGCGTTTTTGTTTAAAAATCTATTCATCTCTTAAAATACAGATAAAATGTGGTGATTTTTCATAGCATGAAAGTAATATGAAAGAAAAACTTACCTACATGGGGCACTCGGAGGAGCTCGTGGCTAAATAATAACAGCCACACGGGTCGATATTTAAGGTTTAGCCTTGTTTACCGAGTTTGGTCCGTAGATGGGTGACCATAATAAATTACATACCGAGTTTTCTCCGTGCCTTAGAAAGCACGTTAACCCGTTGGTCCCGGCTGTCATTTGTATATCTTTGACAGTCGTTACGAGTAGTCAGAAGCCAAAAGTCTGACATCCAGTCTCCCTAAGGGGTATCGTATTACCCGGTTACTGGGTTGTGGAGGTCAGATAGGCAGTCGATTCATGTAAAATACTGGTACTCAGCTGCATCCAGTTAGACTGGCAGCCTACCCAAAGATAGTTTGGGAAAAAGGCTAGGCAGATGATGATGGGGCCACTCGGAGGAATTGCATTATACAATAACAATGCGAATGCAATGTTTGAATTTTGACTTTGCATCAACATTGATTGTGTTATTTACTTTGTCAGATAAATGATTTTTCACACCAATTAAGTAACGCGGGAAGAATTTCTTTCTGAGTCCTTCAGGTTGTGTTCAATAGTGTGTCACAATTTCGTAGTCCTTAATAACTTAAAACTTTAGCTAATAAATATTATAGCGATATAATTGACATAAAAATATCCAAGTTTGAACATTGGAGACCAATGTAGGTTCGATAATGAACCTATAATTAACACTTAAAACGGGATTTATCTTCGATGTTTACTATTTATGTTGAGTTCCCGATATTTCGGCACTGTAGCAAACGCCATCTGTGTGATCTGTTTATCCGTGTTAGTAATCATGCAAGTTTAAGAAGATCCCTTACCTAGGAGTTTTTGGAAATCTATACTTATGATCTATACAAATATAATAAAGCGGATGAGTTTGCTTGTTTAGTTGAAAGCGCTTATCTCGGGAACTAGTGGTTACAATTGATAAAATATTTTAGTGTTGGATAGACCATTTATTGAGGATGACTATACAACATCACGCTACTACCTTCAGGAGCATCAACGAAAAATGCTGTAAAATCTGAAAAAAATGTGATGCAGACGAAGTTGAGTGGGTCAGCTAGTAACATTTACAAAATTATCATTTCTATCAGATATACACAAGCTGTTATTTTGCATCCTCGTCAAATTCAAGGAGGTAACTTCGCTAAGGATTCTCGACCCGAATCAATAATAAAATGGGATGGTGTTTTTTTTAAATTATTTATTTTACGGTAATTGGTAAGTGTGAACCACCCGTGTTTTGAACGCGGCCCGTCTGATCCTCGCCCTATAACCACGCTTTCACACATACAAATAATCACAAACGTTTATTCGATTATTTCTTACTCCCTTAACCACGTTAAGGTGGTTTTTCTGAAACACTGACAAACTTAAACAACAAAAAAAGAGATATCGTAATTTAAATCGATAATTTATGTCTTTTGTGACAACCTCCTGAATTTTAGAGAGGATGCAAAACAGCACCTTGTAGGTATAGATGAAAATTATGCACAGCTATTAGCCATTTTGAGAGCCTGTACCCTACTAAGTATATTTCTGCCTACCTACTCATAAATGCGGGAAAAAAGCCATATAGCTCCTAACTTTTTTCTTACTTCCTCTCAATAATTGGATCTCACTTAACCCCGCTTTTTTTTCGCAACGGTACTGCGAAATTCCCGGGATATGATGAAGCGACCCGAGTTTATTTTCACTTTATTATTAATTACCTTGATGATTTGTATCTGTCAGAACTTTTCGACGTTAACGTCTTAGTAATAAGGCATAAAGGAGAGAGGTAGTTTGTGAATGTTATAAATTATTGTGTGAGATATGAACAGTGAGGTTATTACGTGTGGATGTGTCGTATTTATGTTGGGTGTTGACTTTTAATATTTTCGGGTGTTTTTTTAGATTTAATATTGTATACATTCGCATTGGGCACCTTTTTTTTTTGGAATGGCGTCTCGCAGTTCAACCTAGGAGGTTGTCGTCTGCTTAACCGGACTATCCTGTGGGTGCCTTAAGAGTAAGGCCTCCAGCCAGAGCATAGAACTACTTACAAACTAAGCGACTACACGCTAAGGGCACCCCCTGTGGGGTACGAGCCTCGGCTTAGGGCGTCGCTGGGGGAGGACTGCATGGGGGCAGGTTGGATCTGAATGACCGCATTGGGCACACAATGTAACCAATATTTATCTAAGTTTTGTGGAAATCAGATGTTATGCATGAGGAAAATTTCGTGAGGAAAGTTTAGAATGTAAATGGATGAACAGGGCTAGGTGAGTCCAGGAGAAAAAAACCATGAACGGACCGGACATTGTAAAAGATGTTAGTTACATATTATTTCGATACATGTTTATCTAGAAAGCAATACCGAAATTCATCGAAATAAATCGGGATAAGAGCAAGCGAATGATAAGACCATGCAATCAATCAGGAATGTGTTGTTATATTTTTTAATGAAGAAATGTATTTACATGTCTGAAAACAAAGTAGGTATTTTCAGATGTGTAAATACTTTAAAAGTAGATTTTTTCAGACAAGACTAATCTAAACTAAAATGGGACTGGGCAGGTCATGTCTGCCGAAGGAAAATCTGTGGGCCCACATTTCACAAAACTGGAGCCCTGAGACAGCTAGACAGGGTCGCGGCAGACCGAGAAGAAGATGGCGGGACACCTTGGATGGCTTTCTTGTTAATTGGCGAGAAGAGGCAACAAACAGATAAAAGTGGAAAGAGTGGGGGGAGGCATTTGCCCAGGAGTGGGAAACATCAGGCTAAGTAAAAAAATATATGACTAGTCATTCTTAATTTACCTAATTAAATGTATATTTAGCCACTACTCTTCCATCAAGTAAGGAAAATTCTAAAGAAGTAATTAACCAATTAATATTTTAAAAGGCTAATATAGAGTCCGTGTATCCAAAGGATTGAATAAATTTAAGGATGTTTAGGTAATGAAAGGACCTTACTTTTAATTAATATTCATTTAAAATTCAGAACGGAACCCTAACATGAAAGGAAATAGCGTGCTTGAAATATTAATTACTTAAGGTCAAAACCTTGTTCGTATGGTTACTTATTAAGTATATTATTTACTAAGGAAAATATTATCAAAAGAAGTATTTTGATATAAAAGCTACCTCCCTCCCTGCCTCCCTCCTACGTTTGAATGGAAAAAACTTGCAAAGGAAACTTTATTTAAAGTCTTTTAGTAAAACTTATTTTAAACTGCTTTATGTTTGCTTTCTAAACGGAATCACATCTACCCACATTGATCAAAGTCTCGGAAAATATTTCTAAGCTTTGCTTGGATCTTACAGATTTGAAAGCATTATTCATATCCACCTTTGTGCAGTCATTCTCAGTGTATAAAGCATTGAAGATAATCCTTCACAGGTGGTAGAAAATATTGGAGGAGTTCGTGGCTAAATAATAACAAAACTGTAAACTGTACTTGCCGAGGTTGATCTGTGAATAGGTGATCATCATTACATACCGTGTTTCCTTCGTGCCTCGGAACTAAACATATTATTATTGTCACTAATAAAGCACACAAACGACACCTTTCACAAATTCTAAACACATTAGTATCAAATAGACTGTAAATAGATCGAACATTATTAATAATGAATATTCGCTGTTAGACAACGATAGATTAATAATATGATTTGACAGGTGAGGTTGTGAAGTAGGTCGGAGTTATTATAGCTGGGCCTTTTGTACCGCGGTCGATTGTGGGAGGGTTAATAAATAATAGTGCAGGGCAACTACGTACTAACTGTGTTTTCTGTAAGCATAAACTCACAAAATGCACTTAATAGTCCAGTAACATTGTCACCTGAAAGCACGGGGCAGTTAGCGTCAAATCCGATAGTTCTGATTTTTTGCAGACTTGTTTATGACGTTGGCCCAATAAATAATCCAGGTTTGTGACCTCGAGGACGTAATCTGAACGCCGTACGCAACTTTTTCAAAAATCGAAAACCCCGTTTTTTTTAGATTTTTGGCGATTATAACCCTAAAAGACTAGTAGGTACTTTTTCAGTACGTTTTAAAAGTAGACTTCGTTGCACTTCACTATTTTAGTACCATTTTATTTAATGAACACAACCTAAGGAAGGATGGTTTTTCACTGAGATGATTAGCACGGTAATGTTTTTCATTTATAACTTTATTGTTTTTATGCGGCATCGTTTGAAAATACTGTCACTTTATTGTTGGTAAATACTTTCGCTGTTTTACTTGTATTTTTCACATATAAGCGGTTAAATGATTTGTAATATTTTTTTAATCACGTAGCAGATGTTACCACTGCCACTAGCGCCATCTATCATCTGCGGCGTTCGATATTTTTGTTCTAAGGTATTCCAGTTTCCCTCGATGTTTTTGACGGAAAGTTTTACATTAGTTTGTTTGCATCCATTTTGCTTGATTTCTCTGAATTATTCCTTTTTCTTTGACCCTGACAATATGTTAAAAATTAACAATTAATGAATCACCAAACTGTTTAAATATTAAAATGTAGGACGCAATACATTATAATAATATATTTTGCTAGTAGTCTGTACGACATTTTATTTTTCACACCTACTTATATGAGAAGTAACACCTGTAGGCGTTTTGTATACTTAATATAAAAAAAAACATACACATACGAGGTGGAAGGGACACGGTTACCACGTATGTATAACGTCATCAGAAATGAGCTGTTTCATACATTTTGACCATGTTGGTATTGTAGTATTGTAGGAACCAGCTGCAGAACCAGCCAGGAACCAGCTGTGTTTTTTTTAATAAACGACGAAAATTTTCAGAATGATGTACTGCCGCACGGGTCGATCTTGTCAAAGCCGAGCTTGTCGAGGTTGGTCCGTGGAGTGGTGACCATAATTAGGTACATACCGAGTTTCCTGCGTCCTTCGGAGAGCACGTTAAGCCGTTGGTCCCGGCTGTTATTTGTAGACAGTCGCTACGAGTAGTCAGAAGTACTACGCACCTGACCTTTCATAAGCATCATCACCAATGTTGATACAAATAACAACACTTTAAAACAAAATGATTAATTATTGATTTAAAAGTTTCGCATCGTCATCATCATCTTTCTGCTCTTGTCCCATTCTACTTGGGGTCGGTGTAACACGTTTGCTTCTTCCATTCTTCCCTGTGTGACGTCACAGCATCATTTACTTACTCCTTTCTCTTACCATATCATTCCTCACACAATCCATTCATCTTTTCTTAGGCCTTCTTCTCCCTCTTCATCCATCAACATTTTTATTCATAACTTTTTAGTCAGAAATAAGTTAATAAGACCAAGAGCCTCGACGAACATCTGTCGAAGCTCTCACTTGGGGGTTGGATCAAGGGCCTGATTCAGAAGGCAGTACTCCTCGATACGGCCCGCATTGTGAAGAGGTTCCTGTCTCTGCAGCCCTTACCACCAGTAGCTTGAACCCTGCTCCCGACACCGGCGGAAACCAATTTCTTTTTTATTTTTTTTTTGTTTTTTTAAGAAATATTTAAAAATGTTTGAAATAAGGTAAGATATGAATAGAGGAGATAATATTTTAACATTTCGCACGTAATCCCAAAGGAAAAAAAACTGGCAAACCGGCCCTTGTATAGTCCCACTCCCAATGGACTAAAAAGCAGTATTTCCTCTTTCATAAATTATAATGAAAAACCGTTCGTACAGGATTCTTTACGATGTTCTCTTTCGTCATTATTTAGAGGTTTCCGCTTCAAAGCATTTATCTTTCAGTCAACGTGTGTTCAAAAAGCTCTTTAAAACACTTTCAGCATTTAAAATTCCGTTCACCTAACACATAATATTATCATACATATATTTTCCTGAAGGACAGACGTGTAGCTCTTCGTACATATGCCCAAATTCCGCTTGTCCTATGGAATAGGTGCCGAACCTATTTGTCCGTTCGCCTTTTTACGGAAAAACGTCTGTAATATTCATAACAAACCCGTTCTATACAAAATATAAACATATCTTTCAGATGTATTTATTTATAAATACGAAAATGTTTACTGTTCATGTTGTTAGTATTCTATTCATCGAATAAATGAAACCGAATTACATAATTAGAAACACAAAACAAACGAGTCGGGACAATACTATACTAGACAGAAATTAATGTAACGATTATATACTGCCCAAATGAAACGGAATCTACTCAAATGAGCGGAACATGAACGCTTTGAACAAAAGGGACATCCTGATGCCTATATAGATACACATAATACTACGTAAAATGAACAAAATAAGTTAAAATCAACTCTATGACAATAACAGTAAGGTTGAACGACAATGAAAATGTAAATTTGTTGGTGAAATGGAACGTTCCTGTTGCCCGAAGCCATTTGATTTCGAGTCAGTGCCGCGCGCGGCGCCACTGTCGACGGTGGGCGCGTCGTTACGCGCTTCCAAACACAACCCCGCGCTTTTTTCTGTCGCCATCTGAGAAAAATATCATTAAAAATAAAAGAACGCCGTGTTTAAACATCGAAATTCGACTTCAGTGATCCCTACGTTCGGTGATTAATATCTGTGTTATGTTCGTAATCGATTTCGTTTACAAAATAAAGATACAAAAATAGTGTTAATAAGCGTTTTACGGAGCAAATCGGCATGGCGGTCGCGTACTAAATATTGCGTGTATTTTCACCGAATAGACGATTATTTCGCTACATCGGATAAATGCGTAATGCGTTCCTTTATGTTTTCCAAGGAATTTTCCCTTAATTGGTTGTCAGGATGAATAAATAAACCTAATTTGATTCGGAATACGTTTTCACGACGCATTCGATGTAAACATGATTGAATTTACGTATGTATGAGAGATGATTTTATTTTTATATTTTGTTTGCCTACTACGAAAAGAAAGAAAATTAAATCGTAAAATTGTAAGCGATAATAATGTTGTAAATCACGATATCGTTTCAATGCTACTGATAATTTTATTGCATCGGGAATTTCAATAACATATTTTTTGTTTTTGTTCTGCTATGTATTTAGTCGTGTATTCTAAATATAAATTTTATTGACCCAGTTTTCCCTATTATTAGGTTTTCTCTAAATAGATTGATAAGAACGATGATACATGTGTTCAAAGGCCTTATATGAATCTATTCACTTTATTTTGACAACTTCTTTATCTGTAGCTAGTCCAGACTCACCACCTTGAATCCATATCAGTCGCATATACATCATCATCATACTCTTGCACTTATCCCAATTCGTTTGGGGTCGATGCAGCATGTCTTCTTCTTCCTAACTGCTCTTTTACTTGTCATCTCATCAGACACCTCCTTTCTTGCCATATCATCCTTCACACTGTCTATCTATCAATCGCGTAACACCTAGTACTCAATACTGTCTCTGTCAAACAAAGGTGCCCTTTAAGTCAATACACAATTACCACCCACACCAATTCCCCAAAAGACCTGCTGAAACCCTTTTTCCATCAAAACTGGCAGCATAAAATCATAAACCTTCAGAAAACCAATGAAAATAACATGTCTTTCGGAACATAGCCGTCGGCATTTTGTCCCAAGTCTACCATATTGCAGCCTTTTCAATAGAAACGTCTATTTGCTTTCCATCAAGTTACCAGCGAAAGAAAACACGTAGGACGCTATTAATTAAATACTATCCTCTTCTAAGGAGACAGAGGGCGTAAAAAAAAAGAAAAAAAAATGGAAAAGAGTATGCTTCGATGGTTTGGTAATTTGGAGAAGATGAGTGAAATGCGACTAACAAAAGGTCACCGGAAGATGACGCGTTAAAAGACCAGAAACACTGACTTCATTCGTGAGGTTCTTCAGAAAGGTCAGGTGCGGAGTACTCGCAACCGACGTGCGTGTATGACCAGCCCCCGTATACACAAACACGCGGATTCGTTTTAGATTCGATAAGTCGTATGTCGTAGTTGTATGTAACTCTTTCTGTCTGCTTTTTTAGGGTTCCGTCCCTCAAAAGGAAAAAACTGGCCCCTATAGGACCACTTTTGAGGAACGGAACCCTAAAAAAGCAGACAGAAAGAGTTACTTTTGACTTTATAGTATTGAATGTATGGATCACAACCAATCATTCTTTAGGAACGGGCTTGTGGGGAGGTGAATAATTTTGCAATCTCAAAGTAACATTTTTCCTTTGTTGTTCGGAATGAAAGAATTTGGCAAAGGTGTACCCGAGTTTGCAGGTTTTAAAATGTAATAAAGATGATATTACCTTTGATTTAAGACTAATATAATTTAACCTTGAAGGTAATCAATATTTGTAAGGGATTTACTCATTTAATATGTACACTGTATAACCGAAAAATATTACTTTTATTTCACAACTGTTATTGGTTACTAAGGTAACACATAAAACGACAATGCAGTGTCTATTGGTACTGAATCAATTGGATGGCCAGTACTCACACACCTCTTCACGGCATCGTCGTGGTAATCAGGAGTTCAGGAAACTCCTAAGCTGCTCCGCAATTTCACCAGCCGCGTGCCAGCTAGGGCTTTGGCGAAAATATCTTCCTCTCTGCTTTTCGTGCTCAGTAACTATTGAGGCGTTCCCTAAATATTCATCATCATCATCATTTCAGCCGAAAGACGTCCTCTGCTGGGCATAGGCCTCCCCCAAGTGTTCATAAGGGGGGTTTTGCAATAATCGCCACGCTTGGCAGGCGGGTTGGCGATCGAAGTACGGTTGTTACAAAAGCACAGAGAACGCTGCTGCCCATTCTCTGGCAAATCCCGTAGTCGCCTCTTACGACACCCACGGGGAGATATGGGATGGTGCAATCTTACGTCCGACACCATACAGAGCTCCGACACCATACAGAGCTACTTGTGTCCTTGTTTCTAAAGCTTTGGTAAGACAATTGTTATCATTAGTCTTAGTCATTGCGTACACAATACTTCTCGTTTCAAACGGAATACGTGAATAATTTTCGTTGAAAAATATTAACTAATATTTTAAACTGTTGATTTTGCTTGGTGATCTAAATCTCTTCTACACGTGTTTGGAACAGTCAAACAAAACACAATCACAACAATAATATTATTATCAATACAATGCATTAACATTACTCGGTTTTGAGTATGAACAGGTATGTAAATGTGGATGGCTATAAGTGTAAGAGAAGACCAAAGAAAGAATGGATGGACTGTGTTAAGGTTGAAATAGCTAAAATAGATGTGAGAAGAAGTAAGAATCTTCGTTCTTCCAACAATCGTCTTCTACGTTGTCCTTCTCACCGCTCTGGTTTTCTCAAATCGTCTTTCTTTGTCCAGGCTGTCTTCCTTTGGAATGCGCTCCCTCTGAACGTCAGGTTGGCCAACAGTCGGTTCACATTTAAAGTTAAAACTCGGGAACACTTACTTAAGAAGCTGGCAGATTCATCTCATAATTAAATTGTTGTTAGTAGTTTATGTATCTATTTATCGTTATATTCTATATGTATTTATGGTTATATTTTATTTGTAAATGTTTTATTACCATTTGTTATGCTGCACCTACTATGTTTTCTCTCTGCATCACCCTAAGGTAGACTGGTAGAAAATGCCCAAGGCATTAAGTCCGCCTTTGTACAGTGTTTTTTATACTTGTGCATAAAGTTTTAATAAATAAATGTGACCATTTTAAGATGACAGCTAATAAAGAAGAGGAGCTCGTGGGTAAATAATAACAGCCACACATATCGATATTTAAGGTTAAGCTGTGCATGCCGAGATTGGTCCGTGGATGGCTGACCATAATTACATACCGAGAGCCGTTGGTCCCGGGTGTCATTTGTAGATCTTTAACAGTCGGTACGAGTAGTCAGAAGCTAAAAGTCGGACTTCCAGTCTCACGAAGGTATCGTATTACCCAGCTACTGGGTTGTGGAGGTCAGATAGGCAGTCGCTTCATGTAAAATACTGGTACTCAACTGCATCCGGTTAGACTGGAAGCCGACCCCAAGATAGTTTGGGAAAAGGCTAGGCAGATGATGAGCTAGTAAAGAAGTCATCAGAAGAGGGAAATATTATGGTGTGGCGACCCCAAATAATTTGTCATAAAGGTAGGATAAAGATGAATACCTAGCCCTTGATTATGGACCATTCGAGTTTAAAGATAAAGTCCCGACTTTTTAAAGCATCTGTGTCACTCATACTTCTGTGATAATTTCTTGTTATATCTCCATCTGCCTTTTATCATCATTTTCCTTAATTATTTGGAGTCGACTCAGCGTTTTTTCATGCTTCTTTATTATAATTGTACTTACGAAACCAATAAAGTAATATTTCATGATCTAACGCGATCTTTCATAATCCAATCTCAGATTTTCCATCTTATTTTTTCCTTAAGCGATATCTTTAACATTGTCAACTGTTCCCTTTTGATTTTCAACTGCTGTTCCCTTGGGATTACTTACTTAACCCTGTGCATAATTAAGCAGTCAAAACCTTACAGATGTTTAAACTAAGTTTACATTTGCATGTTTGGTCACGTTTAGTTCAATAAAGGAATTAATTTTGTTTCAAATATAGATTGATTGCTATGATATATCTACATAAAATGAATGTATTTTTCTTCATTAATTTTATTGTCAATGCCACAAGACAAGATTCCGTATAGGTAGTTTCTCCAATTCTCTAATTATAATTTTTTCGCCGAAATCGTTCCCATTCCAAGAGTTCATCGTTGGATAATTTGGATGTTTTCATCCCAATACCGAAGACAAGAATCCATATAAATTATTCAACACCTTTTCTATCGAGGGTACATTTAAAATATTAGAGAATCCTTTAGGAAAGCGTTTTGAATCCCTCTTAATAGGAAGCCCCGGGTATGTGCTCGTTGGGCTTATCTGATAATCCGCTGATCGCGTTTATACGACAGAATAGTCGGTAGCTTTGTTTTGAATGGCAGCAACCTTTCATCACCTCAAGCGGTCATTAGCTTTAATTTCTTCTGCAAAGGAATATGACACTTTCTGATTAAGAAGCTTAACAGTCCTCCCTAAACTGTCGCCACAACGAAGGGTCTTGACAACCCAATAGTTGATCCAGTCAAGATTGTAGAAAACTTAATGTTTTACACTTTACAATTTTCAATTCCAACTACAAAGTTTCAGCTTTAACAGCCTTTGATATGAATATCGAAACAGACAATCGCAAAGGAAATTGGAAGTATGGCCGCATTGGTAGCTTGTCACCTTACGGGTGACAAGCTACCAATGCGGCATTGAATTTGAAATGTATATGAAATCCCTTCTTTTACTTGCAATGTGGGTGCTTTGCTGTAATAATATAAATTTTTGGTTTTTCCCAATCAGGGTTATTGTTACAGTTTTAAACGGTTTATAACTATACTTACACTATCCTGTTAGATTAAGGGATATCTTCCGTGATTATTGTTTATTTTAAGCTCCCGATATTTCGAGCGCCATTATCATTGCACCTAATTGGTCTACCATTCAGAAGCACTGATGAAACTTCATACTCATAAGCAGGACCGGATACATAGGTTTAAAAAGGAACAAAAAACATTTTTGAAAAATAGTGTTATAGCTAAATTATACAGATTATAAATTATCTTTAGAAACAGTAATTTCCAATTACCTATCTTTCTTTTTAAAGACATTACGAAAATGTTTTTAGTAACTTTTTCTTCAATGTATTCTGCTTATGCTTATGAAGTTTCATTAAAATCGGTTCAGTCGTTTCGGTAAATAAGGACTTGAAAGTTTGTGTGTGTTTGCGGCGTAAACGCTCTTAAATATAACTAGCAAAATATACGTGTACTCTGGGTACACCTCATCATCAGCATTCCCCTTCGGGGATTACATTCTTGATGATACGTTTGACTGAATCCCTCATTGCATTATTTTCCAATCCCACCTTTCGTTTACTCCGCAGCTCAATTTATCACCAATCTTATTTCCCTCAAGGTAAACTATAATGCAGCCATTACTTTTGCATTGGCGTTCGCGTCCACCTGATTCCAATCTAATCTAGTCTGTGATATATTGCTTAGCAATCCACCAAGACCACTTGATGATTGTTCAACTCAATAACAGCTACACCGTATAATTTTACGATACACTATTAAATTTAGAAAGTCCTTGTACCATCATTGTTATGCCACGCTAAAGTATCTTTTCTGGTAGATTTTATGATTTCAGCTTCCTCAATGATGACATTAGTATTTACATTTTGCATTCCTTAATTTTAATTATGTGTATCAAGACGGGTGTTGTTCATGATTTATTTTAAAATAATGGGTGTTTTATTGAGAATAAAGGTGACATTTATTGTGTGTTTCTCATTTCTATTAGAACAATCTTATTAGTCATGCTTTGGAATCTCAGTTCTGTTGGTTGCACATTTCTGCTTATTAAAAGTCTTAAGTAAATTTTTCATTCAGGAAGAAAAACCTCACAGCCTAAACGAATAGGTCTATACGCTTGTGCTAGTTCTTTTAACAACCAAGTTGAGCAGTTAGAAAGGGTTTTGAAAAATCATCTTCTAGACCAGAAGTTTTATATGGAAATTCGTAATTTTTGCAAACGGATAATCTTATAAGGCGCACAGTTTCTTCCTGTACTATTAATGGCTTGTCTGTGTTCTTATGACCTCTAACTTTAAATATATAATATCGTTCATCAAATGTTCAGTACCTACACTTCCAAGCCAGTTCCAAAATATAATTCAATGTTATTAACACTAGTGCCAGTTCTATGCAATAGATGTAAAACACTGCCAAATGGATTTTGACAGCAGATGGGAAAATTTATACAATTTAGTTGGGTGGTTGGCAGAGAACATTAGGAATAATTTTCACGTTTAGAAACCAGTAAATAAACCTAACATTACGCCTGTAGTCCTTAAAGGATTAGGCAGACGTGTGCATTTAGTACAACCACCTTTTGCCTTCAACCTGCTAATAAGACTCAGGAGAAGAAAAGAAAAACTCAATTTTTGTTCGCGAATGGGATCCAAGATTATTCGTTCATAATACTGTCGAATAGCAGCATACAACATAAGCAAACAAAATAATAAAAAAAAATATATATATTATTATATATATTATATTTTATCCCATATCTTCCCGGGGGTGTCGTAAGAGGCGACTAAGGGACTTGCCAGAGAATGGGCAGCAGCGTTCTCTGTGCTTTTGTAACAACCGTACTGCGATCGCCAACCCGCCTGCCAAGCGTGGCGATTATGGCAAAATCCCCCCTTATGAGCGTTATAATAATAATAAACTCTTTGCCTCCAACAGTTTGCAACTGATGGAGCTACTGAAGGTAACAGAAACTTTCAGTAGCGCCATCAGGATGGAATTTGGTGTGGACAAATGTGCGGTCATGCATGTAAAGCGAGGGGGGATTGTGGAATCTGTGTGTGTAGCAACCGAAACCTACAAGTATTTGGGTATGTCGGAAGCGCTGGGCATCAATGCTGTTGACGTGAAGCAATCGTTGAAGGAGCCTTGAGAGAGTTCTTTGGCCGCCTGAGAAAAGTATTTAATAATCTTTTATCAGGCGGTAATAAGGTGCGTGCCTTCAATGGTTGGGTCATGCCAGTTTTGATGTACTCTTTCGGCGTACTCAAATGGACTCAAACAGAACTAGACGCCCTGGATAGGAAGGTCCGTACATTGTTGACGGCATATCGAATGCATCACCCACGTTCTTCGGTTATGAGACTGTATATCCCGCGGAGTTGTGGATGTCGAGGCTTTTTAAACGCCAAGACTCTCCACAATCGCGAGATATGCAGTCTCAGGGAATATTTCCTAGAAACCGACGTGGGGATGCATCGAGATGTGGTCGCGATGGACAAGGCCCTCACCCCCTTCTCCTTGGCTAAAGAGAACTGGCGCAAACCTGCAGTGCTTGACACTAATGACCGCAGGGAAGTATGGCAGAGTAAGGAACTTCACGGACGCTACTTCAGTGCCCTGCATGGGCCTGATGTAGACCAAGCAGCGTCCGTAGCCTGGCTAAGTTCCGGGGAACTCTTTGAAGAAACCGAAGGTTTTGTTTGTGCAATTATGGATGAAGTTATGATGACGAATAACTACCGGAAATTTATTGTGAAGGATGGCACGGTTGACATATGTCGGGCATGCCACCGTCCGGGCGAATCGATCCGTCACATTATCTCCGGGTGTTCTCGTCTAGCTAACGGAGAATACTTGCATAGACACAACCATGTAGCCAGGATTATCCATCAGCAACTTGCTCTGAAATACAGCCTTGTGGAATCGGAAGTGCCGTACTATAGGTATGTGCCCGACCCAGTTCTCGAAAATGGCAATATCACACTGTATTGGGATCAATCCATCATCACTGACAGGACTATTGTAGCCAATAAGCCTGATATAGTGGTAATGGATCGATCAGAGCGGCGCGCAATGATTGTTGACATAACGGTTCCACATGACGAGAACCTCGTGAAGGCCGAGAAAGATAAACAAATCAAGTATATTGACTTGGCTCGCGAGGTTGTCGACATGTGGCCTGTTGACTCAGCGATCATTGTGCCGATAGTCGTATCAGCCAATGGCCTAATTGCCAAGAGCCTCGACCAATATCTGATGAGGCTCTCGTTAGGCAGCTGGATCAAGGGCTTGATTCAGAAAGCGGTACTCCTGGACACGGCTCGTATTGTTAGGAGGTTCCTCTCTCTGGAGCCCTGACCGCCGGTAGCTTGGACCCTGTTCCCGATACCGGTGGGCTACTATTTTTATATTTTTAAATGTTTTTGTATTTAATTTGGTAAAAATATTTAAAAATGTAAAATGAATGTTTATAAAATGAATAAAGGGAAAAATAATAATAATATTCTTTATTATCGGACAACAATGATCCAGCGTGTTAGTGAACAATAAAATACCTTAATACTAGTGTTAGTACTTAAACTACAACAAAGAAGAATACAGACAAACTATATAGCGTTGTGAAAAGGACATCCCCAAATCAATGTTCAGGGATTGTCCTTCTCACAAAACTTTTAATAATCGGAGAGTCTATGCTTTCCGACACAGTTTTTAGAATGCTGTTGCCACTCGCCCGCAACCTTGACAACAGCGACGCGGTTTTCTTGCGAATGACGGCGTGGAAGCCATCAGTTTGGTTTTGCGCAAACATAGCAGAAGCGCTATGTGGCGACACTTGGGAGAGGCCTATGTCCTGCAGTGGACGTCTTCCGGCTGAAATGATGATGATGATTATATTATAAATATATAAAATTTTAATATATTACATATAATTAAAATACTGCAGCAGATTTTGCAGTAATGGAAATACAAAACAGAAGGCAAAAAAGTCAATAATCAGTATTTCCGTATATCCGTTAATCGCTGTTTTTCTTCTCGGAATTTTAATCCTACGTTGCATAACAGAGTTCCGGCTTCGGACAGATTTTCCCGTTCGGAATCAATAGATGGAGAGCAGATTGTGGTGCTTGAAACTGAATAACGGTATCGAGTGCCATAGTGATCGCTTCATCCAATTATCTAATTGTCTTTCAAGGGATTTGAAGGCACGTGTTTTTTGTATAAGGAACCTACTTACAAATACTAAGTAGAGATATTAATTGAAGTTTTGGGCCTGCATGCACCAGATACTCGTATATTTGAACAATACTTTAAACAGTCTTCTAGATCGAACAAAGAGTCATTGGGATTTATCATTAGAAATTTCTCAGTAGCAGCCACGAAGCCAGGCTTTGTGCTCGGTTGATGGCAAGGGTAGTATAGTACTGTCTGGTGTCGGACGTAAAGACTAGCACCATCCCATATCTTCTTGTGGGTGTCGTAAGAGGCGACTAAGGGACTTAGCTGAGAATGGGCAGCAGCGTTCTCTGTGTTTTTGTAACAACCGTACTGCGATCGCCAACCCGCTTGCCAAGCGTGGCGATTATGGCAAAACCCCCCCTTCCTGAGTGAGGCATATGTCCAGCAGTGGACGTCTTTCGGCTGAAATGATGATGGCAATAGCTATTCTCCTATTTTTTTTTTTAAAGCGGCGCTCTTTTTACGTGGTACTTAAACATAACTGGCCAAATGTGGGTGTACTAGTGTGGTTGTACTTTTGTGGGTGTTTGGTACACCTCTGCCTAACCCTTCGGGGATTACAGGAGTGATGTTATGTTAAAACAGTTATTTCTTTCTGTAAATTGTTTGAAGATGACGAAGACGCATTCAGTGATTTGTCGTGAAATTGAGCTAATCTAGAGAAAAGCTAATTTTAATGTGGGAAGCTTTATTTTTAGGATTCCTTACCCAAAGGGTCAAACGGGACCCTATTACTGATAATTCGCTGTGCGTCTGTCATCAGGCTGTATCTCATGAACCGTGATAGTTAGCCAGTTGAAATGTCTACAGATTATGTATTTCTGTTGCCGCTATAACAACAAATATTAAAAACACAATAAAATGAATATTTTAGGAGGCTCCCATACAAAAAAGTGTATTAATAAATAACGTAAAAAACGTTTTTATAAATAATGGTACGGAACCCTTCGTGTGCGAGTTCAACTCGCACTTGGCTGGTTTTTTTATGAATACTTTTAAACGTTCTTCAGAAGAAGCATTAAGAACAATTTTTAATATGATTAATAAATATTCTTCTTTACCAAGAAACCTTATTTTTTTCAATTAGAAATTGTTAAAACTCCCTTCTGGTAAATGCTTTACTATTTTACATAATTTGTTTCCTTTTAACATATTTTATGTCTAGCGATGAACCATCTACTTCTAAACTAATTTTGGTTTCATTACAGCGGAAAGTGCTAGGAAATTGCACTTCCAACTTTGATTAACTTGTACTACGAGCGTTAAAAGTGGTTCATTTTTACAAACGACAAGAAAAATTAGGAGCTAGTTGATAGCGCGACTAGTCTTTATCAAATTAAGCAAGTAAGGAATGAAAGAATTTCCGTCTAAAAGAATAATAATATGGTGATTTTTCGGAATATTTTACATACATTTTTAGACGATCATTGGGTGTTTTGTGTCATAAGTAAACGAATCCATCATCATCTGCCTAGCCTTTTCCCAAACTATCTTAGGGTCGGCCTTCCAGTCTAACCGGATGAATACCAGTATTTTACATGAAGCGACTGCCTATCTGACCTCCACAACCAGTAACTGGGTAATACGGTACCCCTTGGTAAGACTGGATGTCAGACTTTCAGCTTCTGACTACTCGTAACGACTGTCAAAGATCTACCAATGACAGCTGGGTCCGACGGCTAAACGTGCTTTCCGAGGCATGGAAGAAACTCGATATGTAATTATGGTCACCCATCCACGGACCAACCTCGGCAAGCACGGCTTAACCATAAAGATCGACCCGTGCGGCTGTTATTATTTAGCCACGAGCTCCTCTGTAAATATAAGTACACGAATTCATTACTCCAAAATAAACATAGATGATGGAAAAGTCCTAAAAATACCAACGCTTTATGATACCCTACACCTGTTTCTGAAAGATACTGTTGAAAGCCATCAATCAGTCAGATCGATACCTTACAGCATGACAAGCAAATTTCCAAGGCCGAAACTAGACAGAAAGAAGCTACAGTTCTTTATCATGTAGTTAGTACAGACAGCGTCAGTATGTGCTAACCCCTCTACAATGCGGCCGAGTACACCGGGGGGGTAACTACTTAAAACGCTTTCTGTACCTAACCTGGTGTCAGAGTTTTAATGCCGCGCCACAGACTTGGCTTTACACGCCTTCGAGAAATATATCTCAGACATGCTGGTTTTCTCACGATGTTTTTAAGTGATAATTATACAATACGCACATGAATCCGAAAAAGTAGAGGTGCGTGTATTGGGTTCAAACTCAGGACTTATGGCTTAGCAGTCTGGCGGTCACACCACTAGGTTATCTCTGCCTTTTTAAGCTTTAGATTGTGCCAGGCCAGATCATCATTCTCCAGCCTTTATCTTAAATTATTTGTGGTCGGCGCAACCTGTATTCTTCTTCCATTCTACTCTGTTAACTATCACCTCGATAGTCACCCCTTTTCTAGCCATAAGATTTCATACAGTTTATGTATCATTTCCCACTAGATTTATGCCACGTTTGGTGAGTAGCAAATTAGTATTCAAGAGCGTCCAATTAGTCATACAGTTTGCGGCTGTGTGGCCACTGCAATACTAAACCCATGTGTTGGTTTGTTAGGAGCGTATCACCTAGTACGCTCGGGTTGCAGTGGAACTGACTTGGGATTCATGGTTTCTCTCTTTTTCACTTGACTCGTGGCCTGCCTTCTCTTCTACGGTCAGTTTATTATGGGAACATCATCAGCAATTTCCCACTGCTTGAACACAAACTTCCTTCTGTGAGAAGGGGTGGACTGTTTATCCACTATGCGGGACTAGTTTGGTCTTTCTTTTGTCTGGTTAATGCCTAACCTGCCTTAATATCAGAGTTTTTAAGCCGCCCATGGGCTTAACATGCGATAGCGAGAAATATCTCTCAGGCATGTTTGGTTTCCTAACGATGTTTTCTTTTACCGAAGCCAGTGATAATTTTGCAATACGTACATGAATCCGAAAAATCGGAGATGCCTTGTGTTCGAGCTCGTCACCTATGACTTGGCAGTCTTACTCTTTTATGGTCAGTTTATTATGATGAAATAATCAGCTTCCGATTTTCCCACTGCTGGGGCACAAACCTCCTCCTGTGAGAAGGAGTGGACTGTTATCCACTACGCTGGCCAGTTTGGTTATCTTGCATGTTTATTGATAGTGTCTTGCATGACTCACATAGCTCCTAGGTTCTCACGGGTACCTGTACCAAAATACTCGATTATTTCTAGACATTTTCCAATCCTGGTTTATTTCATTCTAACATTGTATACAAAAGAGGTATACAGACACATTTGCGAATCAATCGGGAGTAGTTTACATTTCAATTTCTGTGTTTACGAGTCCTAATTGATCTTGGAGTATTTCATTGAAATGAACTAGATGTGAACTGAGGAATTTGCGGTTGTAAACTTCATTGACTGTATGCGATATTTGAATTTGGGCCTAATAATAATTATATTCGTGTTGTTTACAATAATTTAAACGGGCACAGTAGTCTTATTTGATTTTTAAAAACGAAAAAGTAATTTAGGTTATGCACTAAAATTGCTGACGTTGAATAATGCCAACTATGATAGAATCGGAAATAAATATTTAGATCGAGTGGTAAATGTGAAAGCGGTAGTAAAAATGATCGAGGGAAAATAGAATACAGCCCTTCATGATGAAAAGATGTATTGTTAGAACAATTGTTTAAAGCTACGTTTACTATGGCATCCAGGAATTCGAATTGCAATTGTTGAAATCAGCATAGTACTTAGCGAATCGGTGTTTACGATTCGAGACCAAACCGTTTCAGTACGCTCTAAATACTCCAAATATCAGGAATACTTTACTAAGTAAACATGACAAAACTATATGTTTCCAAATTGAAATACCAAAAGCTCTAAAACATAAACATAAAAACAACGATATTGAAGAAATAAAAGTTGAAACAATTTCTCTTCATCTTTCTGCTGTTAAAAAACAAATGTTTTCTGAAGTAAAACCTGTTATTTTGTTTGTTAAAAGAAAAATCTTGGAAAGAAAACATGTGCTAACGAGCACGAGTCGCAATAAAGCCGGTTATACAAGTGCTACAATGGAAGGACGCAACAGAGTCCTTTCGTGGTGAGGTGTCGCATTACGTGGGTGTAAGGCTGGGACACATCAGAGAATATCGACGGGTTGACTGTGATTTATGAATGAAGGAAAGAATGGGTATTTTCAGAGTATAATTGAATGAGACAGAAAATGTGTTCGATGTATTTGCTTTAGCTGCTCCCATTCCTAAAATGTTTGATGATAACATTATTTGATTTATTTAAACGTATAATAAACTTTTCTCGCGTAAAGTTTACTTAAATTACACGTTGATTCGTTTTCCAGCGACCGCCTAGTCGTTTTGCACAACGCGCTATGTGCGACTTTATAATCTAATTAGTTTTTCCATTTCACAGCGCCAAAATTAACCAAAATGCTATTTAAAACCAAAAAAATCTCAACCAAATAAAACGAAACATTCCCAAAGAAAAATCCAAAGACATGTTTTAAAAAAAGTGCTAAATTAAAAAGATACTGAAAAAAATCAAGATGCGTCGCGACTGCCTCAAACTGAGACTCAGTGACCCTAGTCCTGGGTCCCTGTCGTTCCATGCTTCGGACTCGGAGGAAGAGAGTTCGGATAGAGGCAGTAGGAGTTCCAGGAGTGGGATGGAAGAACCACATGTGTTGCCTATTACTGTCACAGCTGCTCAGGTAATTTTTGATCATAAATATGTATATTGTGAAGGATGATGATGTCCCTCTCGATGTAGAAAATGACTGACGAATGTGTTAAACCAAAAGATTGTCTTTTTTATTTCATATTCAATGTTGTTTGTCGGTGAAGATTGTGGTCCTTCGAGCCGGATGATTGTTTTAAAAACCTTTCTGGAAATTAAAAATTGTACGTATTACAATCGATAAACACACATAATGGTAGTTTAATAAACTAAGCCGGTTTGTAATAGAACATAAAGGCGAATGTTACATACATGTGCGAATCTTCTTCTTAGTTGTTCACTCCTAATAAAGTTGTCGTGGTCATGGGTGGTCGCCCACAACTGTGGTCGCTACTTTCGCGATCCACCGGTTTCTATTGGCCTCATGGCGAGCACATTCTGCCACAGGGATCTTGGTGATAGATTTGATAGAGTCTATCTATCAGGTAGGCGATTGACCACGTGATCTCGTGCCTTTGACTCCACCCTGAATCAGCAAACGCTCCATGGAATCTTTGTTGCGGGTAAAGTGTCCAAAGAATCTGAGGATTCGTAATTGCACAAGCTATGACAGTTTCTGTTTAATATTGAGTACTTTGACTATTGACAAGTTAGTCCAATGAGCGGTCCAGCTTATCCCGAACATGCGTCTCCAACACCACATCTCCAGGCCGTCAATCTTGCGTCGTACTGAGCGAATAGTATTGTGTTAAACCTCATTACTAACATTTTTGTTACCCAATTGAACGCTTTTGATTTTTATTATGAGTTTGATTTTATTTTTACTACCATCATAATTTATCCAACATAAAATCTTGATCGTCAGTCCAACACTTTAGCCGTTTGGCTATTAACACGCTCAGTAACTGTTATAATATTAACCTTTTCTCTAAGTAAACGATATTTTCTTTCGCCCCTAATCAGCGAGGAAGCAATTAAGCTACCGCGAGGCAAATTAATAAACAGAATATACTTTTAGCTTATAGGGTTCCGTTGCAAAGCTTGGAACTATTATTTATTTATTTTTTATTTAAATATTTAATATTTATTGTTAGCTTATTAGACTGTCCATAAAATATAATCAGTATATATTGAAATTATAAATAGGAGGGAGGTTCTAGGTGGTGGTTTTAGGACATTCATAATTCATGGGCATAATTTTCAACAGCAAACTCACTTGGAAACCTCATATTGAAGTAGTGTGCAAAAAGCTAAGCAAATCCGCATATGCTATCCATCAGCTTTCGAAAAAAGTCAACCGTCAAGCTCTTTTATCAGCGTACCATGGACTGGTTGCCTCTGTTTTGCGGTATGGCATTATTTTCTGGGGGCAGTCAACCGATATGGAACTAGTATTTAGAATGCAAAAGCGATGCATAAGGTCAACGTGCAGTCTTAAAACAACAGATAGCTGTCTTCCCTATTTTAAGTCTTTATAAGTCTTTAAAAATTTAAACGTTTCCGTCTTTATTCATTACTAGCAGCCCGCCCCGGCTTCGCACGGGTATTTAACAATACACAAACATAAAAAACCTTTCCATTTGCGTCAGGTAACTAAAAAAAATCTCTGTGGTGTGAAATTCTGTATGGTGTCGGGTTCTGTATGGTGTCGGACGTAAAGAATAGCACCATCCCATATCTTCCCGTGGGTGTCGTAAGAGGCGACTAAGGGACTTGCCAGAGAATGGGCAGCAGCGTTCTGTGGGCTTTTGTAACAACTGTACTGCGATCGCCAACCCGCCTGCCAAGCGTGGCGATTAGTCAAAGCCCCCCTTATGTCAATGGTGACACTTGGGGGAGGTCTATGTCCTGCAGTGGACGTCTTTACGCTGAAATGATAAATAATGATGAACTAAAAAAAAAAATATAAACAAAGTTTGAAAAATGATGAATGATGATGAACTAAAAAAAATAATATAAACAAAGTTTGAATATTCCCCTCCCGTACGGCCCGTACCCCAGTAACGCCTACATCGTATAAGGTGATGCCTAGCCAGCTGAGCAGGGTGAGCGGCGACCACGCAACTTTTTTCTAATACTTACATTTTTTAACTCCTGATATCTTTCGAATGGAATGTCCGAATTGAATAATTCAAAAAGTTATATAAAGGTATTGAAGCAGTCTTGAATATGAAGTAATTTATTTTGATAAGGATTAATACCAAGATACAAATACAGAGTCTTTTCTAACGGCGGCATTAAAATATATATTTTTTAAATAAAAGAACACTTATTGTGGCATAAATATAATAGTTAGACATATGCTGTCGCCACATTTTTTGTAAATAATGATGTGTTCTGCAAAGTCGTAATACATTATTTTATTCTATCATCAATAGTTTTCGCAGCGCACGCGATGTTAAGAATATTTTAGGTAATTTTTATACACCTTGGGTTACATAATTGCAGTTTTAGTAAGGATCCCTAATTTTTTTGAAAATATAATATAGCCTATGTCACCCGCGGATAGTGTAGCTTCCCAACAGTGAAAGAATTTTTCAAATCGGTTCAGTAGTTTCGGAGCCTATTCAATGCAAACAAACAAACAAACAAACAAACAAACAAACAAACAATCAAATCTTTCCTCTTTATAATATTAGTTTAGATGGAAACAGCTCTGTTTGTAAAAAAATATCCACAATTATTTGAAAAACTGACAGCAGTCAGAAAAAATCTGATACGGACTCAATATGTTAAAAAACTGTGTCAAGTCAAATGTAAAACCGTACTTAATATGCCGAAAAGTTTTTTTGGTATTGCCCCACGCATATGTAATAAAGAATCTGATGTAATAAAAATATAATAATAAATAAATAATAAATTTATTTCTATAACTTCATTAAACATTACATCAGTGCGGTCTCAACCCCTGAACTAGGACAACCTGTATGACAGGGGTTGAGGAATACGCCGGTTACATTGATCTGTATGTGGAAGCTTAGACAGTGCTTATTGCAACTACTATAAAAAACTATTATAAAAAGCTTAAAAAAAAACTATCAGTAATATATGTTATAATAAGATAAGATAGAAATCAAGGTACACGATTTTAGAACAGAGGTAGCGTGTGTGTGGTGATGTGTGTTTGAAGTGTGTGGTATGAGTATTTATGTCGCTAGGTTAGAGCACTGATAAGGGTTTCAGTGTCATCGTAGCTATAGTTTTCCAGCCAAAGTAGTATTTCCTTTTTTATCTGGAAATTGCTTAAATGCTTAACTAACTTGTACTGGCTAATTTTGAAGTAGAGGCGTGGTGCTAAACTGTTGTAGTGTTTTCTGGCAAACTTGCTCCTAGCCCGTGGAACAGGATATCTGTCTGATCTTTTATTATTTTTTGGCAAGTAGGGGACCGTTAGTCGGTGGTATCTCCGTATACACTCATAAATAAATATTTTTCTAACACTTAGCACTCGTGCTTGCTCATACACCAAACTGGTTGGGGTTCTGAAGTTAAGGGACAGAAGGACCTTCAGAACTGCACGCTGGGAGCGCTCTATCTCTATCATATGAGATTTGCCAGCGCCACCCCATGCACAAATACCATAATCCAAAACGCAGTGACACAGTGCTTTATATGTTTGTATTAGAAGTTTCTGGCTGGCAACATGTCTCAGGGTTTTAAATATGAACATAAGTTTTCGTGTTTTTTTTGCTGTGACTGAGATATCAATCAAAATCAAAATCAAAAGTCATTTATTCAAATTAGGCTGATAATCAGCACTTTTTGAACGTCAACATTACAAGAGACAGTCCCCCAAAACGCCCGCCCTTCGCCACTTCCTAGTGTTTTAGCTGGGAAGAAGAAGTGGCGGAACAAACTCCCCAGCAACACATCTGTCTGTTAGGTTAGAAGAACCAGATTCTACACAATAGTGTTCAAGTTCATATAAACAAAGAATCTAATTAATGTCACATGTCAGCTAGCACACACCAATAATAAAATATTTAAAAAAAAAAAAAAAAACAAGATTATTAAAGCATAAAGGGCGTGCCCGCTTACACGTGCATACAGACGAAAAAAATTAAATAAAAAAAAAGTAAAATAAATAAAAAAAAAAAGTAGAAAATCTATGCATGAAGTTATATAACAATCAGTAAGCTAGTTTGGAGAAAGAACACAAACATTGTCTTGAGTTCAACCCAGCGACCAACTATTCTTATCGTTTAAATAGTCGTTAATGGAATAGTAGGCCTTTGAACAAAGGTTAAATTTTACTTTAGCTTTAAACGCATTAAATGGCAAGTCTAAAAAGGAAGATGGTAGCTTGTTGTAAAAGGTTATACCAAGCCCTACGAATGAATTATGAACTTTATGAAGCCGGTGAAAGGGAGCACGTAGTTTATGCTTATTTCGAGTGTTTATGTTGTGAATATCACTGTTTTTACTGTACAAATGGATATTTTGTCTTATATATAAAATGTTAGCGAAGATGAATTGTGAAGCCACCGTGAGAATACCAATCTCTTTAAAAAAATCTCTCAGAGATACTCGTGCACCCAGCTGGTAAATTGCACGAACCGCTCGTTTTTGAAGAACGAATATATTTTGGATATCAGCGGCTTTGCCCCACAGCAGAATACCATAAGTCATAACACTGTGAAAATAACTAAAATAGACTAACCGTGCTGTATCAACGTCAGTGTATTGTCTGACTTTTTCTGACGGCGTATGCGGCCGAACTAAGCCTCCCAGCCAGGCTTGATATGTGTAGACCCCATTGTAATTTTGAATCTACTGTTATACCCAGAAACACAGCTGAGTCAACAGTTTTAAGCTCCTCATTGCCGAGAACAATGTTGGGACCTAGATTTTTAACATTAGGTAAAGCGAATTTAATACTTTTAGTTTTTGTTGTGAACCAATCCGTGACCATTGATAGAGCGCTGTTTACGTCTCCGAAATCGTGTCTATTTCTATCTACTTTAAAGATAAGAGAGGTATCATCTGCAAATAGTACAACGTCACAAATACCCTTCAAATAATATGGTAAGTCATTAATATAAACTAAGAATAAAAACGGTCCCAATATTGAGCCTTGAGGTACACCTAGCTGAACAGGTAGCCCGGATGATTTCGCGCCATTAACATCTACACATTGGAATCTATTTTGTAAATACGAGTCTATTACATTCAGGGCTTCATTTTGAACACCGTAATAACGTAGTTTCCGTAAAAGCGTGTCGTGGTGTACGCAATCAAAAGCTTTCGAGAGATCGCAGAAAACACCGATTGCATTTTGCGCGTTTTCCCATGCGTTAAATATGTGTTTCAACAAAGCAACCCCCGCATCTGTAGTCGAACGACCTTTGGTAAAGCCATATTGATCGTTGTGAAGAAGGTTGTTTAGATTAAAATGTCTTAGCAACTGTTTAAGTATTAACTTTTCAAAAATTTTGCTAAATGCAGGTAAAATAGAAATTGGTCTGAAGTTACCAATATCATTCTTACTGCCTGATTTAAATAGAGGGATGACTTTACTGCTCTTCATGAGGTCAGGGAAAGTACCTAAATCAACACATTTATTAAAAGTAACAGCAAGATAGGGGGCTAAGATTTCTATTATATTACTCAAAAGTTTAATGGAAATGCCCCAGTAATCACCTGTGTTTTTAGACTTAAGTGAATTAAAAACATTAACTATTTCACGAGGTGTTACATGTTCAAAACTAAATTCGAGACCACATTTAGGCACGCTACTATGCAAAAGGTTTTCAGCTTTAGACGGCGACGAACTTAGAGAGCGAGTCGTAGCTATAGGTATGCTAGCAAAATACTCATTAAATGCCTCAGCTACGTCGGCTGGATTATTAACTAATTTGTTATCAACCATGATTTCAAGCTGATTGTCTTGTTTAACAGATTTACCCGTTTCATTGTTTATAATTTTCCAAGTGGCTTTAACTTTATTATTAGAATTTTTTATAGTGTCACCTAAAAATTTTGATTTTGCAATAACACAAATCCTTTTAAATAATTTTGAATAATTTTTAACATACGCAAGAAAAGTTGTATCAAACCGGTATTTTTTCAGACCATATAACTCGTATAATCTAGCTCGACTTTTATAAATACCTGGTGTAGCCCATTGGTTGAAGCCAGCGGAAGGCCCACTAATGTTAATAGTTTTAGACTTGAAAATAGATTGGTATTCATTTTGAACAACATCAAAAAGGGCTTCATAAATTTCATTAGGACTTTCGTGATCCACTATTGACGGTGTAACTTTAAGTGCTATATTATTTTTAAATTTATTGCAACGACTAGCTGTATAAGGCCTACATTCTATTTTGCGCGGCTTTTTATTTAATGACATAGGGAAGCTAGCTATTAATCCACAGTGATCAGAAGATAAGTCACTTAATACTAATTTATTTTCGGCATGACAATCACTAAACATGTTATCAAGACAAGTCGACGAAGACGCCGTGATCCTTGTTGGTTCAAAAAACAAGTTAACTAAATTAAAAGATCTAAACAGATTGAGAAGCCTGATACTTAATGGAGTAACTTCTAAAATATTAACATTAAAATCTCCACATAAAATTATATTTTTATTACTTGATTTTAACTTATTAAGTGAATCCTCCATTACAGATTCGAAACAAGTAAAGTCACCAGAAGGGGGTCTATAAACACAAATTATAATGTATCGCTCAAGTTCAACACAAGACAACTCAATAGTGCGCTCAATGGAAAGATTAACTAAGTCTAAACGTTGTTTACATTTTAGCTTGTTTGACACAAGAACTAAAGATCCACCGCGAATAGCATTTTTTCTAACAAATGCACTCTGTACAATATAGGAATCATCATTGATAAACGCTACTTCATGTTCTTTCAACCAATGTTCAGTTAGACATAACACCTGAACATCATAGTTCTCCATAAACAAACTTAATTCTAAATCTTTGCCGGACAATCCCTGCATATTTTGATGCACAACATTCAACATATGCAGCTTACCCGTTGTCGCACCTAATAGTTTAAAGAACAAGGTGTATCGATAGTAGTGTTAGTATCAAAATTAGTGTTAGTAACAATAGAAGTGTTAGTAGTATCACGACTAAACATTGGTACAACAGGGGTACCAGTGTTGCTGTGTATATTGTATGCTAAAAGACTAGCAATATGTCGCTTACAACTAGGTGGTAAAAACATGGTGTGGTTAGTGAGCCTGTAATCAGAGATAAATTGATTACAGTCAAAATATAAAATAACGTCACTGTGACGACTTGTCCTATTATAAATTAACATATTTAAATCATAAATGCACCTATTTTGCTCAACAGACAAATATTGAGAATAAGGCAGGGCACAGAAAATAAATTTGCAATTAATTGTCTCATTGAGATGTAACATCAAATGGACACATTCAACTATGTCCTTTTTTCTTACATTTAAACTATTCCCATATAATAAAATAACAGTAGAATTGGGATTTATTTTAGTCAATTTGATATTACTAATTAATTGGCTAACACTGGCACCGGGCAAACAATTATTTATTACATAGTGTTGAGAACATTGATTAAATAAGCTACCAAAACCTTGACCAAATTTGTCAGAAAATAAATATGTAGTTTTTATTAAATTATTACAATTATTTTTATCATTAATAATACAGCTACCTTCTGGCTGAGCCACTGTGGGTGTGGGTAAATCATGCTGAGGCTGTGGTGACCGTGAGCAGGCACAACTACAAGAGAGGTTATTTGTCAGAGACTCATATCTCTCTGCATTGTACGTGACCAGGTCCACCAGCTCATTGGCCTCCTGCATACGCTTACTCAGGTCTTGTTGAGAAGCCTCATATTTACTAAAAATATCCTTTAGAGCATATTCCCTAACAAACAGCTCATCCTGAAGGTTCTGAGTGTCGGTATCATACATTGTCCTACATAATTGTAAATCACTATCACACTTCTTTAACTCTTGAATTAAATTTAGATTTCTTTGCCTGAGTTTATTATTTTGTTTATTTACTTTTAGGCATTTTAGGGATTTTTTAATATTTCGAATTTGTTTATTAATTTTTATGTATTTTTTAATCTTATTATGACTAGAGAATATATTACATTTTGTGACGGTTTCATTAGTTAAATCTATAGTTACAATTGGCTCAACATGTACAGGTACTGACCGGCTACCAACCAACTCATCATAAAGACTGCAGGTGTTCGCAGACTCTTCATGGGCTCTAAGAGCTTCCAAGTGTAATATTGAGTTGTGGGCCTTGCTTAGTTCTTGTTCCAGTTCAGATATGCGTCTCAAGGCCTGATCGTATGTGTCACTACATTGCTGGAAGTTTGCAACAAGTTGACGGAGGTGTTGATGCTGGTCAAGTATGTCCATGTGCTGTCCATGTAATTCAGCCAATTCATTCTTGAGCTCAGTGTTCTTGTTATACACGAAAAACATTATTTTTACAATTAAATTCTAACACGAAAATTTTTGACGACCGGCTGCCAGTGTTGCCAGCCCAAAAAAAGATATGATGATTCCACTTCATGTTTTCGTCGATTGTAACCCCGAGGTATTTTATGAGGTTCACTCTCTCAAGTCTAGGGCAAGCACAAGTAGCTTGATAACAAGAGCCTCTATTACAAGGGAACATGTGGATGGGAACATTAAAGTCTGGACTGGGGCTGCCTGACTTTGTCATACTAAAGCAGAGGTATTTTGTTTTGCTTTCGTTTATGGATAGAAGGCTGTCTTCGAGCCAGGCAGTTACTTTAGCAAGCCCTCTTTCGCTTACCTGAGCCAAGCTTTCCCAAGATGTGTTGTGGAATAGGAGCACTGTGTCATCTGCAAACATTGTTATTTCGGCTTGATGGATTGAAAGGTCACAGAGCCGATTAATGTATACCAGGAACAGTGTTGGGGCTATAGTACTTCCCTGGGGAACACCGTAAGCGCAAAGAGCTTCATCACTCATCTGCCCGTCAATGCGGACTCTTTGGTGCCGGCCAGAAAGGTAGCTTTTGAACCACTCCTGGGGTATACCTCTTACGCCGACGCCTTCCAATCGACTCAGTAAGATTGGGATTGACACAGTGTCGAAAGCTTTTTGGAGATCGAGGAAGATGCCGACGCATTTATCTCCTCTATCCAGGTAGTTCGTTATTGCCGTGGTAAGTCTTAGAACAGCGTTATTTGTAGAACGTCCAGCTCTGAACCCGTATTGTTTGTCCGATAGCAGGTTGTTTTTTTCTAGGTATTCTACGAGACGCTTGTTTGCCAGTTTTTCCATTACTTTTGCGAGAGTGCTTAAGAGAGATATTGGTCTGTAGTAGGTCACTTTTGATTTGTCGCCGGCCTTGAAGATGGGAGATACAACGGCTTTTTTAAAGGCGGTTGGAAAGATACCCTGCATGAAGCTCATATTGCAGAGATGTGCAAGGGGAGTCGCAAGTTTATGCTTATATTTTTTTAATATGGCTACATGCAAGTTATCCCACCCAGGGGCACTACCATTCTTAAAGCCAGAGACCACCTCAATAACCTCTATTTCATCTGTTAGACCAAGTGTCATCGAGTTCAGACAGCTAATTGACTTAGCGTTGAGATTCACCAGCGTGTCTTCGTCAATGTTTAGCTTTGTGAGCGTTTTCCTAGCCAGTTCTTTCCCGATTGACGTAAAATATCTATTAACTTCGTTTAAAGAGTTCTGTGTGTTATCATCTAATTGTAGCAGTTCCGAGGCACTTTTTGCATCATTCTTAACATAGCACAACTCTTTGATTGTATTCCATGTCCCTTTGATATTGTTTTGGTTCTTTTCAAATTTGGTTTGATAGTAGGTGTTCTTTAGAGTCTGGATAATTTTATTGCAAGTGTTCCTGTACATTGTGTATTTCTTTCTTAAATCTTCATTGTTTAGCGACTTTTTTTGTTTTAGGTGCATTCTATCTCTTTTTCGTATACAATTAACGACGCCCGGGGTCATCCAGGGTTTTAGTGGCTGTTTCTTTTTAGAAATTATTTTTGTAGAAGAGTTCCTAGTGATCAAGTCTTGAAGCACTTTTATAATGTAATCTGCTGCGTCGTTTACGTTTTGAATGTCAAAAAAGAGGTCCCATTTGATGTTGTCAAGATCAGTTTCTAATTGCTTGTAATCGATTGTTGTTTTACAGTGTTTCGCGTAGGTTCTCACGATGTTCGACTTCTTCATGTATAACAAAACTGGACTGTGATCAGTGAGCGGCTCATACACAAAGGTTTTGACTGTATTTCGTGTTTTAATCATCAAGTGGTCAAGACAGCTATCAAGCCTTGTTGGCTTATCAATTCCCTGCCTTAGACCGTGTGAGGCTAGCATGTTCAAATAATCAGAGCTGTGGCCACTTCGGACATCGTATTTATGTTTATGTCTCCAGCAAAGATGATATTTTCACAATGTGTCTTAATGAGTAAATCGTTTAGAGAGTTAATGTAGTTATTTGGATTCGTGAAGCAAGGAGGTCTATACGAAGCAATAACTGTGACTTTGTTGACTTCGACTACCAGACAGTTACCGTCTACAATCAAGTACTCCTGGACTTTCACGTTTCCGAGGTTTTCTTTCACATAAACAACAACACCGTCATTCTGGTT
The DNA here is from genome assembly GCA_949152445.1 of Cerastis rubricosa. Lineage (NCBI taxonomy): Eukaryota > Metazoa > Arthropoda > Insecta > Lepidoptera > Noctuidae > Cerastis > Cerastis rubricosa. The sequence continues at coordinate 14,056,400 of OX424547.1, forward strand.
GTGGCTGTGTTGGGTACTGAATTGCAAGTAATTGTTTATTTGTTCGATCTGCGAACTGCTATCCGTCCAGCATATGACTATAATAAAATTTAAAAGGGCACTAAACCAAATATTAATTGACAAAAGCTATTACACAATTGACGACTTTCTTAATGATAAATCTCTGTACTGATTGACCAACTATCAATGTGATTGACATAAATGTTTATATTCTGACACTTTTTTCCTGATTGACATACTTTATTATTCCTTTTCACATCACTGTTAAAATTTGACTACCGTTATTAGTCTGACATTTTCTTTTTAAATTATTTTGTAATTTGAATTAAATTTAAATTTATCTGGTGTCACAATTTTATATAATTACTATTTAATTTTGGAATTTTATATTATTTGCATGCCCAAGTGACGGTAGAATATGGAGGACTATAAAAAAATTATAACACACCTATGTACAAATTACCCATATTTGCAAAGAAATAAATGATTTGATTTAATTCATAGGTTTTTTTATACAAGACTAGCTGTCCGGCGCAACTTCGTTTGCGTCACATTTCCCCCGTTTTCACAACATTTTTCATTGCTGCTCCTCTCCTTTTCATCGTAGCGTGATGATATATAGCCTATAGCCTTCCTCGATAAATGGGCTATCTAACACTGAAAGAATTTTTCAAATCGGACCAGCAGTTTCGGAGCCTATTCGATGCAAACAAACAAACAATCAAATTTTTTTTCTTTATAATATTAGTTTAGATAGTCTAGCGTTTGGCCACAACTTGTCTGATGTGAAGTGATAATGCGGCCTAGGGTAAAGCACGCTTGCCCCGAAAAAACCGATTTACTCGATTTTGAATAGATGCAGATTATAATGATAAAAGGAAAACAGAAGCCGGCAGTGAGTTTCATAGACTGGCGGTTCGGACACGGCTTCCTCTATCCTTGAAAGAATCTAATTGATCACTTTATTTAAGTTTTCAGACGTGGACTGTTAAAGACGCATTTAAGATTGTACTTTCCTAGTTTTAACAACATACACACGCAAACTTAACCATAGATGTAGTGTAGATGAAAAATACCTTAGATAGATAGATAAATAGTTTATTCAGTGCACACAAAATACATAGCACAACACATAGAAGTGCAATTAAATGACACAGATTATTTAAATTTCTTGTATATAAAATTCTACCATACCATACTCCTCCGAAACGGCTAAACCGATTTGTATGAAATTTTGTGTGCATATCGGGTAGGTCTGAGAACCGGCCAACATCAATTTTTCATATCCATAAAAAAACCCCGCGAACGTAGTCGCGGGCAGCAGCTAGTCTAATCTAAATCTAAACTAATATTATAAAGAGGAAAGATTTGATTGTTTGTTTGTATGTTTGTTTGTTTGCATTGAATAGGCTCCGAAACTACTGGTCCGATTTGAAAAATTATTTTAGTGATAGATAGCCCATTTATCGAGGAAGGCTATAAGCTATATATCATCACGCTACGACCAATGGGAGTAGAACAGCAATGAAAAATGTTGCGAAAACGGGGAAAATGTGACGCAAACGAAGTTGCGCCGGTCAGCTAGTAGCTATATAAAAACAAGGAGCAAATATACAAAAAGATACAAATATATATTTACGGAACATTATAGTAACATCATGACATAAAATAACGAGTATACAAGGTGCGGTGTGCGTCTCAAGGTTGCACCAAATGGGAGTCCAGCTCAGCATGTGTCAGGCATACACCTGACGCTGATATTCTACTCGATCCCTGTAGTTACATACGGACGTCGAGGAGACGAGATAAACATAAACCTTATATGATGCTGTTGCTTGAAAATGGCTGTAGCGTAGCGACTGCATCAATCATTTCTGACTAAAGCATAATCCAAAATCTAATTAATCCAAAGAATGGTCAAACTAAGGAATCAAACCTTTCTTGGACCAACAGACTATAAATCGTTTTTAGGGTTCCATACCCAAAGGGTTAAATGGGACCCTAATACTCAGACTTCGCTTTCCGTCCGTCCGTCTGTCTCCAGGCTGTAGGTATCTCATGAACCGTAATAGTTAGCCAGTTAAATTTCTACAGATAATGTATTTCTGTTGACGCTATAACAACGAATACTTAAAAGGTAATAAAATAAATATTTAAGGGGGGTTCCCATACAAAAAAGTGTTTTTTTGGTCGTTTTTATAAATAATGATAAAAATATAATAAAATGGTACGGAACCCTTCGTGCGCGAGTCCGACTCGCACTTGTTTTGTTTACAAACCAAAAACCAAATATTTTAAGTTATTCGACCGAGTAAAATGAAAGAATAACAAAATGCAAGTATATGAGGGTTGGGGAAGTGGTAATATCTGAGTGGTCGGAAAAGGTATTGCGTGATTTATCCTTAGCTACCTACTGTAGGTAGCTGTTGTCGTTAGACGGACAGGAAAAGTTGGAAAATGTGAAGGAGAAATATTTTTGGGTTGAGAATGGATGTATTGTTATGGAATGGCTTGATTTTGTCTGTTTATCAACTGTTTTAGCTGTTAAAGCTGAAGAGTTTGTTTGTTTGCTTGAACGCGCTAATCTCAGGAACTACTGGTCCGATTTGAAATTCTTACGGTGTTAGATAGCCCGTTTATCGAGGCAGGCTATAGGCTATATATGATCACGCTAAGGCAAATAGGAGCGAGGAGCAATGAAAAATGTTGCGAAAACGGGGAAAATGTGACGCGGACGAAGTTGCGCGGGACAGCTAGTATCCTATACTATTAAATGAGTAATATTTGTAATCATCATCATTTCAGACTAAAGACGTCCACAGCTGGACATAGGCCTCCTCCAAGAAGGGGGGGTTTTGCCATAATCGCCACGCTTGGCGCCTCGGGTTGGCGATCGCAGTACGGTTGTTACAAAAGCGCAGAGAATGCTGCTGCCCATTCTCTGGCAAGTCCCTTAGTCGCCTCTTACAATACCCACGGGAAGATATGGGATGGTGCTATTCTTTACGTCCGACACCATACAGATAGATATTTGTAATCAAGTTCTTGAAAACGACAGTTGCAAAATACTGATGTCCGGGGGCCAAAAATTGATTTAGCTAGGTTTCACATCTAGGAAAATTCTTTTCCTCTATTTTCACCTAAGCCTATGTACTTAAAGTGACAGGCCAAGATTGATAGATTTAACATCCTGGTGAATCTGGCGATAGGGTTCAAAATAGGTTCAATCCTAATTGTTAATTAAGGTTTGTTGTGTAAGCTTTAGCCTTCAAATAAGTCCCTGGTATAGGAATCGACTTTAAGGGAATCACTCAAATAATTTTACTAGACGAAGCGATTCTCTAGAATATTTTTGGGTTTTTTGATAAACGCTAGATACTGTTGAGGGACGTGCTTCAACAACAGACTAGGGCAACCCTACCTCTAACACTGTTTCACTGTAAAGATACGGAACTCCAATTCAAACGGTGTTCACGAGCAAATTAACGAGAAAACTTTGATAGCACGATGTAGGATTTTTCCAATTTATGAACGTTAAAAAACATTAATATGTCGAAAATGTTGATCTTTACTTAACTTAAAGCAGCGGTTTTATATCAGATTTCTGAAAACAATGGCCAATATACTAATTACTTTATCATAACTAATCTTCTTTATTGTGTACCACAACTTTAGAAAACACTATATTATTAAATGTATCCTTCTAATTCACCCTATTTTGTTTAATATTCTCTTAACGTTCCATTCCATTTTACCATACACGCGAGCCTCCAAAGCGGGAAATAAGGAACGCCTACCCAAAATATATTTCCTTATAGAATACGACCTTCAATCATATTCTGTCGTTTTTTGTGCGCCATAAATTCCTACCGTCTTTACTCTTTAGTAATCGATCAAACGAAACCGTATTTGTATCCTTTGCTTATTGATTGGTGTTCGACTTTGGCAGTTCAGGACTTAGTTGGAAGTTGTTTTAATGTGATGAAAAGCTTTTTTTGAGAGGAACTCTTTAGGTGAAGCCGCGTTGGTGGAGTTCGGTCCATGGATAGGTGGCCATCTTTTATACAGTGTGTAACGTTTTTTTTTTTTTTTTTTTTTTTTTTATTTTTTTTTTTTTTTTTTTTTTTTTATGAATGGCATCTCGCAGTTCAACCTAGGAGGTTGTCGTCTGCTTAACCGGACTATCCTGTGGGTGCCTTATGAGTAAGGCCTCCAGCCAGGGCTTAAAAACTTACAAACTAAGCGACTATACGCTGAGGGCACCCCCTGTGGGGTACGAGCCTCGGCTCAGGGCGTCGCTGGGGGAGGACTGCATGGGGACAGGCTGGATCTGAATGATATCATTATTTAGGGGCTGATTTAGAACTACTGGCACAGCATCGCGGGCTGGCTCGAGCGAGGGTCGGGGAGGGCATGGACCGGGACGTCGCGACGGACCTCGACGGCGAGGTCGGAAAGACGGCGGTTTGTGTCTGAACTTTTTAAGAGTGCTAGTCTCTTTGCTGCTCTCCTGGAGGAGGGTGATAGCATCATCGGGAGTGACGAGGGTATGCCGAGGACGGCGTACTGTACTAATGCGCGAGGGTTCGTAACGGGCGGCCGCTGCGATCAGGGGATTACGGTGTTTACTGGCGTTATCGAAGAAACGCTTCGAAAGACGTTTCATAAACTGAAGGACGGTGGGCATTCTAAGGTCTACGTGTAGACGGTCGTTACGGACATAAAAAGGGGCTCCCGTGACTCTACGTAAGAACCGGTTCTGCAAGGTTTGCATCCTATGGATGTATTTAGGCTTGGTGTGAGCGTACACGACGCAAGCGTACGTCATAATGGGGCGGATCACCGCGGTATAAAGGCGCAACTTGCACTTGAGTGACAATTTGCTTTTTGCCGAGATCATGAAATGAAGCCTACCCATAGCAAAGGCAGCTCGGTCGCGAGCTGCTTTGATGTGCGCCGCGAAAGACAGGTGGTTGTCAAGTAAGACTCCTAAGTATTTGGCTTGCTTCTCCCAAGGGATAGGCTTACCATACATAGTGATCGGGCTGAGCGCGAGTGGCTTATTTTTACGCGGTTTAAAGAAAAGAACTGCCTGACTCTTGTCGGGGTTCACCTCGATTCTCCATTTCCGGAACCAAGCGCCTAGGACGTTGGCTGAGGTTTGGAGGGTGCTGTAAATAGCGTCGTGACTATAGCCAGTGTAATAGATGGCCGTGTCGTCCGCGAACAGGGCTAGCTGTGCCTTCTTGCTCTTGGGGATGTCACTGGTGAACAGCGTAAAGATAAGGGGAGAGAGCGGGGAGCCCTGAGGGACTCCGGCTCTAATGGGGTGGGGGGAGGACAGTGCCTTCCCGATGCGATAGCGGAAGGTGCGGTCCGACAAAAAGTCTCGTAAGATGAGCACGAGACGGTCCGGCACTCCCAGTTTGTACAGCTTATATAATAAGCCGTTGTGCCAGACTTTGTCGAATGCCTTTGCTATGTCGAAAAACAACACACCCGTCATCGCTCCACGCTGGAAGCCAGCGCTCAAGTGTTCTACGATACGGTGGGCCTGTTGAATGCAAGAGTGTCCGGTCCTGAAGCCGAACTGTTCGTTGGGGATGAGACTCTTAGCCTCGGCGAAGTCTTTGAGTCGCTTATACATAAGTCTCTCGTAGATTTTACCGAGTGCATTCAGGAGACTGATAGGTCTGTAGCTCGAAGGCTCAGACTTGGGTTTGCCTGGCTTGGCGAAACCGATGACAGTGGCCTCTTTCCATATTTGGGGAAACGCGTTGTTGCTCAGGGCGCCATTAAAGATGGCCGCCAATAACACGACGAGCTGAGCGGGGAGGAGTTTGAACACCCTATTGGTGATTCCGTCGGAGCCGGGTGCTTTCCGCGGTTGAAGTTTGTTAATGATGTCTTGCACTTCGTCAGCTGTGACCGGAGGCAGAGGATCATCAGGGTCTTCTTCGGGGGGCAGGGCGGCTTTACGTTCGACGAATGCGTTCACCTCATCGAGATGTCGCTTGTCTACTGGTTGCAAGCTGGGGGAGCACTGGGACTCCAGGCTGTCGGCTAGGCATTCGGCCTTCTCAGAGTCGTCGAATGCGACGCTCTTATCGGGACGGGTGAGGGGAGGCATCGAAGCTTCTTCGGTGGAGCGCATCTTGCGTTGCAGCTGCCAGAAGGCTAGGTGGGTAGGCTCGAGTTCGCTTAGCGTTTTTTCCCATTGATTATTACGAAACTCACTGGTGCGATCCTTTACAGCACGCTGTAAATTACGCATGTGGGCTTTGTTTGCCTCGCAGGGAAAGCTGCTGTAGGCACGGATGGCCGCGTTCTTTTTGTTTATCAGTTCACGTATGTCAGCGGGTAGTATCCAGCGTTGATCGCTCATTGCTGGGACTTCCCGTGAGCAGTCCTTCAGTACGGATTGCACGTGTTCTGTAAACGAGTTGATGGCGGCCGTCGTGTCTGCGACTGAGACTATGTGGTCGGGGATGGCCTCCAGGTGAGGCGACGTGGTGGATTTCAGCTTTTCGCTGACTTTCCTCCAGTCGGTTATCACTTGGGTCGGCGGGGGCTGGCTGGGGTCAGAAGGACCCGAGCGAGGAACTAAGTGCATGAGCACTGGTCGATGATCTGAGTTAAGCTCATGTAAAGTCTCGATGGAATGCAACTTAAGGTTGACATTCTTGAGAAGCGCTATGTCGAGAACGTCCGAACGTTGGTCGGGGTCGTGGGGATAGTGGGTGTGCTCCATAGGAGCGATGGGATCGAAGTTGAGGGACTCGCCCAGGTTATACAAGTGACGTCCTCTGGCAGAGGTCGTCGTGCTGTTCCAGGCGGGGTGTTTGGCGTTGAGGTCGCCCGCTATGATAACGGAGTCGCTCAAGCCGAAGAGGACGGCAAGGTCTTTGGTGAACAGATTGTGCTCCTCGGACGTGCCGCCGGGAGGGATGTACGCAGAGGCGATAGTGATCGGTTGATGGCCGGTCATGCCTAGTCGACACACTGAGGTCTCGAGTAGAGACTCCATGGGAGGGGGATCTAAGGGGATGCAATGCAGTTCTTTTCTATAATAGATTAGAGTCCCGCCCTTGTGGCAACGTGACCGATCGTTGCGAACTATGCGATAGTTGGCAATTCTCGGATCGCGGTGACTGGGCTTGAGGAAGGTCTCCTGTACGAGGAGGATATCAATTTGATGGTCGCGGAGGAAGGTGGCGATCTCATCACGTTGGCCTCTAATGCCATTGGCATTAAAGTACCCTAATTTTAGGGATCGGGGTTTGGTGCACGTTAATCTCGTATTATCCATTGGAGTTTAGTCGAGGTTAAGGTTGCGGAGGAGGTCGCCTAACTTGAGTAGGGACTTGAGGATAATTTTAAGTTTATCGCCACCAGTGTTAGCCGCCCTGAGATCAGCCGCCATGCGGTCTGCTTCGGGGGTGACTAACTCTGCTAGCGATTCTAAAATTACGTTATGAGAGGGGTCCACGGCCGCGGGGCCGGGTGGCGTGGGACGAGCGGGCGCCGGTGCGCTTGCCTGGGCCGCAGGAGTGGGGACAGGGGCATCTGATAGCCCGGGGATGGGGCTGGACTTTGCTTTACTGAGAGCCGGGAAGGCTTTCTGGTGGTTTAGCGTGGTCCAGGGAGAGGGCCTCTGAGGGCTGAGTCTCTCCGGCATCTGGGCAGAGGGTAGCCTCACCGATGGGCTTTCTCTTTGTTGGCGGGCGCTTGCACGCTTCACCAGGTTAGAGGAGGAGCCTTTGGGGGCTTTTGAGCAGCCGCGGTAGTTGGCCGTGTGGCCCGACTGGCCGCAAAGCACACAGCTCGGTGGCTCCGTGCAAAGCGACTTGTCTTTGGGACGGGGGCAGTCTGCCGTGCCATGGTCGCCTAGACACTTTACGCATCTGTGTGGCGCATGGCAGTTGGCTTGGCTGTGACCGTACATCTGACAGCGATGACACTGTCCGACTACGCTTGAGCGGTAGGGCTTCTCTATTGAGATGCCTGATAGGGAGCAAACCGACTTCACTTTGAAGATCGGGTGGTGACCTTCTACTGGGTCACAGATGACCAGTACCATATCGTAAAGGTCTCCGCCTCTCGCCTTATGAAGGCGGTGGACGGCTGCGACTGGGATGTCCTGGCCTAGGAGGTCATTGAGGATGTCCTCCGTGGGGATTTCCTTCGGGATCCGCCTGATCACCACGCGGGTGGGCTTCTCCTCTGGAAGAGAGTAAGTGTGGAAGGCTATGCGCCTTCCGATTAACTGACGGGTTAGTTCCCTGAAGTCGGTGGTTGTAGGGACCACCACTTTGATCCCCTGCTGTGTGCTTTTTGCGCTTGTATATTGAATGCGGCGCTCATTACACATTTTGGACACATCTGTCCATTTCCCTTTGTCCTGAATGAACAACGGGGGAGGGGGCTTCAGCTTCTTTGATGAAGCGGCTGAAGAGTTAGCCTTAGGGCTTGTTGGCCTGCTGGTATGAGCAGCGGCGGACTTTGGTGCGGGGACCGGGGAGGTGGGACGGGACGCCTCGGGAGAGGGGAGGAGTGTGTAACGGAAAGGGTATATACATATATACTCAAGGGTGTGCTTCAGACCATGAAATTGAACATGTTTCTCCATCGGACAAACATCGTAACAAGGAAAATAATATCAGCTACCTCATTCATTTTCGTCGAATAATTTTTTTCGCTGTTACGATGTTACGATGATAATTATACAATACGCACATGAATCAGAAAAATTTGAGGTGCTTGCTTTGGGTTCGAAATATGACTTGGCAGTCCAACGGTCACACCACTAGGCTATCAATGCTTTTCAAGACTGGTTCCCCGTCATCGTCGGCCTAGTCATCATCAGCCTATAATGTTCCCACTGCTAGGACACAGGCCTCCTCTCTATGAGAGGGAGTGGGCTGTAATCCACCACGCGGACCCAGTGCGGGTTGATAGATGTCTCATGTCTCTGATTTTTAGTTCTAGGACATGCCGGTTTTCCTCACGATGTATTCCTTTACCGTTTTTGAGGGCAGCGATGATGAAATAAATTACACAAAATGCGCCTGCCTGGGTCCGAACCCACGGCTTACTGCTCGTAAGTCGGGGCTGCCACCACTGGGCCACCGCTGCCTTTATCATCGGCCTAGCCTTTTCCGACCGGATGCAGCTGATTAGCAGTATTTTACATGGAACGACTGGTTATATCTTTTAATTTAAAACCTTTCAGTGATTTTATAAAATAAAAATGAAAGCACTTTTCTAATAAAACTACCCACGGACTCTTTGCGTTTCATAACGAGTAGGTAGTATTTTTCTTCCTACACATTTTATATAAAAATATAAAATGCAAAGCAAACGAGAATTTTTCATTCGATGAAATCAATTTGCATCTACAAACTTGGTTGAAGAAATCTTAGAATCTGATTACTTCGCTGAAATGAAAAAACTCTGCGTATTTTAAAGTTTGATGAAAACTGTCGTCGTCTTTTTCTTTATTTGAAGGGGGAGGAAGGATTTTTATTTTATCTTCTTTTGAAGGTGTGTAGGTACTTATGCGTGTTAGGTTGAGGGGTGGTGAGGTGGCCGAACGTGAGAGGTGAGAGCCTCACGTCCCAGCCGCCGCGGGAGACGCCCCGGGCGTCGGGAGGCAACCAGTGGCCCCCGGCCACCGTAGGCACAGGCCTGTGGACGGTGAGTAATGGGCTAGCTCACCGTCCGTCAGTCTTATGACGACAGAGCGTGTCGACGGCGTGTTCGTGTTCCACGCTCGCCTCAAGGAGATGTCAGCAAACCGAAAGGGGTCCGTGAGGGCCGATGCCTGCCAGGGCTGCGGGACTGTTCGAAAGAGATACCGTGGCCCTGGAACACAAGGGCAGACAGAACGAACATGGATGGGTTTTAGTCAGTACAAGTCTGCCACTCCCTCCCGCTCCACCCAGGGGTCATTTGATGATATCCAATCCGTAAAAAAAATGGTGGAAGAACTAGCCTGATGGCAAAAGAATTTGCAGGAATTAAGCTGTGTGTATGTACTTCATACGATATAAGAGAGGAAGAGGAAACGACGGCTGGTCTGTGTGAAGGATGATATGGAAATAAATAAACACCTCCATGTCTGGTAACATGACGAGTAAGAGTGGTATGGAAGAAGAAGACTTTGGATGGTGCCCCGACCCCAATTGAATTGGGATAAGGGCAGGAGATTGATGTTTATTTATGCAGTATTAGCTGACCGGCGCAACTTCGGTTACGTCACATTTTCCCCGTTTTTGTAACATTTTTCATTGTTGTTCCACTCGCATTGGTCGTAGCGTGATGATATATAGCGTATAGCCTTCCTCGATAAATGGGCTATCTAACACTCAAAGATTTTTTCAAATCGGACCACTAGTTTCGGAGCCTATTCAATGCAAACAAACATACAAACAAACAAATCTTTCCTCTTTATAATATTATTATAGTTTAGACAAGTAAGGCGGTATCTCAAGGCCAGTAGCGAAATCACTTTAACTAGGCAAAACAATTGAATGTGAAATAGTACACAGCGTCAGTAGGAGACAGCGTTATTAAGTAGTTAACCTGGCGTACTCGGCCAGACTGTAGAGGGGTTAGCAAATACTGACGCTGTCTGCCAAATACACGAAATTAAATGAAAAGCTTTGTTGTCCAAGAGCCTTACACAAGCTGAATATCACTAGCGTCAACAATAGGATTCCTTGTGTCGTGGAGACTAGTCTCCTTACAAGATAAATAGGAATTAAGGTATACATACAATAGTATCGTACAGGTATGATTTCTTATGCAAGAGTATAATGCAAATCCAGAGCAATAGTAAAACTTACAGTAAAGTAGTAAAGGTAAGGTGAATGACATAGTTAAGGTGGTTTCAGACTTATAAGCGAAAAAAAAAAACTGATACAAATTGTAAACGATATTTATCGCTAACCGTACTAACTGTCGGTAAATATCATAGACGGGACCTCTGTATGGTATCTATGTTTATTAAAAATGAATAAAATATGTAAAAAGATGAATAAAGAATGACAACTACCTTTACATTAAATTATTAGATGGTGCCTATAAAATGATGTCTTGTCAATTACAATAACGTGGTCTTAACCGTATCGTCATGTAATTCGATTAATTATCTAATAACAGCAATTTCGAACCTGATTCAATGTAGGTACTATCATGAAAATTATGTTAGGCAGACCTTGTCAGTCTAGACAAGCTCACGCAATATGAATTGTACCTACGTTTTATTACCCTGTCAGCTGCCACGCTGTCTTACAACTGTCAACCTGTCCGGCGGTTGAGAATTCATTACTTTTAATGACAATCAATTAGGGTGCGGTTCCACTGAGGCGGAGCGGAGGCGAGCTGTGCCGCGATTCACCAATCAAATGGCGGAGTGGAGAAGAGATGTGGATTTCAAGCCATGTGATTGGTGAATCGCGGCACAGCTCGTCTAAGCTCTGCTCCGTGGAACCGCATGGAACCGCCTCAGTGGAACCGCAGCCTTAAACTTGACTGAAGCTGACTCTGCAATCGGCAAAATTATGATTTTTAAAAGTAATTGCTTCTGAACGCGGGTCAGCTCGCATGGAGGTTTGAAGTTATACCATGGGAGCATACTCCTGGTATAAAAAAGTCCTATGTGCTAACACAGATGGTCCACCTGTGTAATAATTTCATCAAAATGGTGACAGTAACACAAAGGTTATCTCCCATCTGTAATATTAGTATGGATTAAATATAAATTAATTAAATTATTTTTATTTCAAGCCTTTAAACTTATATTATTTTTCATAGTCTTGACTGTCCCACTCCTGGGCATAGGCCTGCCCCCATTCCTTCCACTTTTCTCGGTGTTGCGCGTCTTCTCGCTAATTAACGAAAACAAGGAAAATTTTAAATTAAAAAAAAGTCCCGATGCCAAATGACATTTCAAATTTCGAATCGATCAGATCGGTAGATGTTGTTTATGTCCATTCATCAACTGAGCAGATTTTCTCGAAACATAGCTAAGAATACTCTCGATTAAAACACCTTTCAAACGAAACTAATTTTATCAAAATTATGTTCATCCGTTTTGGAGCTACGATGCTACAGACAGACACACAGATATACAGATACACACATCGAATTTATAACACCCCTCTTTTTTGGTAGGGATAAAAAAGAATTGGGTCACACTGTAATTTTCAGGGATTTGGTTTTTTTCGTAGACCGGTACAAGTTATTGTTTACCTCAATAATATTTTTGTTGCTGAAACAATGTAAGATAGAAACCGGACTTACCGCATTGAAAATTTCGGTCTTTGAAAATATAAAACCCATTGATGTTTTCCTAACACAGGTCAATATGTTTTGTAAATATTCCGTGCTGGAAAGAAACCAGTCATAAGATTTGGTTTTTTCTTTTTTTTAACTTTGCCCCACAGTAGGAATTTCTCCTGTATCGTGGGTGCATTTACAAACATTTAAACTCACATACACAAACAGCTAGACCCGGAATAACTTTCTGTAGGCCATACAAATATTTGTTCCGTGCGGGGATCGAACCCTCGACACGCAGCGCAGCAGTCGATCGCTCAGCCACTGCGCCAACTGTGTCGTCGAAGTTTCACTATCTCGAAACTCCGTATGTTTTTAATGAATTCAATTCAAGAAATTACAACGTGCTGATTTTATTTTACATAATTTAACATCATGCCCATGTTCCTTGAAGGGTTAGGCAGAGGTGCCTTAGCCACCAACTTTTCGCCAACTATCTTCTGCCTCAATGGTCTTGTGGCCGCAATCGCGACTAACTGATACTGATATAAGGTCCTGAGTTCGATTCCCGGGTCAGGCAAATTGTTATTAGGTTTTACTATAAGGAATTTCTCAGTAGCAGGTTGATGGCAATATGCTCGCCCCTATTCATTTATTTATTAGGGATAAAAAATGGTAGTACAATTACATGTTTTACAATACAGGCTGTTACAGAAAAGGTATATACATACTTAAGGGCGTGCTACAGACCATCAAACTGAACATGTTCCTCTATTGGACAAACATCGTAATAGCGAAAAAAATGTCTGCTGGCCCATACAAAATTTCAATACCTATTCAACCCAAATGTATGGGGCAGCTGATATTTTTATCGCTGTTACGATGTTTGTCCGATGGAGAAACATGTTCAGTTTGATGATCTGTAGCATATCCTTAAGTATGTATATACCCTTTCCGTTACACCCTGTATATAAACTTAACATAATAGCACTTATTGCACCACCAACACCATTATCCACTGATCACTAGCTTATGATTAATGCTACGTGAGTTAAAAATATAGTAACAGTGATTACGAACGTTCAGGTTATAAAGAAACTAGCTGACTGGCGCAACTTCGTTTGCGTCACATTTTCCCCGTTTTTGCAACATTTTTCATTGCTGTTCAACTCTCATTGGTCGTAGCGTGATGATATATAGCCTATAGCCTTCCTCGATAAATGGGCTATCTAACACTGAAATAATTTTTCAAATCGGACCAGTAGTTTCGGAGCCTATTCAATGCAAACAAACAAACGTACAAACAAACAAACATATAAAAGTTTAGATTTAGATAAAAAAAAAACAACTATTAACAATTATGACACGGGACATAAACATAATTGGCGAAATGTACACTAACTACGTAAGATGTACTATTAGGTACCGACACCTCTGCTTCACCTTTCTGGCATGATACAAGCGTGACGTTGTGTTTGAGTCTCATGTAGTAGAGAGCGAGCCTATTTTTATCATTATATTGACATTTACTAAATTCAATAACACAATTTTAATGGGATTGTCTGTTTAATAACTGCATGATTTTCCTCAATAACGAATTTAAATAAAATATGCAATTATATTTTATATTTGCACGCCGAAATTAAAGGCAGAATAAGAGAACAATTTTGTATATTTTACCAACCTTTCTTTTTTCTGTACCTTATTTAGGCAAATAAATGATTTTTTGTATTGCCATGATGTAGTTGTGAGCTATAGACATTCTTCTTCTTCTTCAACCAATGCTGAGTGTAGGTGTGTTCCAAATTACTCCACTTTTGGCTGCTTTATCTCAGGCCCATGCCCATTACAGACAATACAGACTCTGGGCTGCTACTGAGAACCATCTTTTGTTTTTATTTTTAAAATTCGAATCACCTGTAGAAAAAAGCTTTCTTTAAAAACAAATCTAGCAGCCAGGATGTCTACGAAAGTACTTACTACACATATTACTTTTAGTAGGGACTGTCCCCCTGGAAAGCTGAAGTTTTAACAGGTTTTCACGTCAACGGTTCTAAGAAGTACTTCCTTTTAGTAGCAGGAACTAAAATATAAGAACTAAGTAGTTTCCTGGTAGTATATACTGACCTTCATGATAGGTACTTCTTTGTGGGTTGATCAAAAAGTTTTAGCTTAGAAAGATAGCTTGCAGTGAGTGGCAAAAGCACTAGGTAAGGCCGTGTTCCCAGTATGTCGTGACGATTAAATTATCGTTGGACGACTGTCATCTCTAGCTGTTCCCATTAGACCCATTTGGCTTGACAATCTGTTGTCACACGAAAAAAAGTCGTGGACGATAGTTTACCGTGTCGTCCTATATGTGTACACCTCCATTTAAATACAAAAGCCACAACGCTATGCTTTAAAATGTTTTTAGTAACTTTTTAGACCTCTGTATCCTGCTTATGCGTATGAAGTGTCATTAAAATCGGTCCAGCCATTTCAGAAAATATGAACTTGAAAGTTTGTATGAAATGCCGTAAGGTATAAACGCTCTTAAGACGGCAGCACCTAAGCATATAATCTATTTTAACCCTCAAACCTTTTAACCCGATATCACAAAACCACTTTACCTTGATCCAGATAATTTATAACCCCACGCCGGTTCTGACTTGACATATTTCACACTTAATTTACTCTGTTAGCTGAATCAGCGCTTTTTCTTGCTAAGTCACTGCAGGATTTTTATTAGAAAAGTACGTTGATGATGGTCAAAGATATCATTTGAGCTTGGTTTCGGGATAAAAACTTTCAGCATTCCGTTCTTCTTGTAATTCTGTTAGCCTTTTTTAGTAGAAAATGGCGGAATGAGCTGGACAAGACCAGCGACCAGTGCTCCACATTGGCTCTAGATCGAAACAATTGGAAGACATGGGGAGTGGCCTTCGCCCAGCAGTAAAATGATGCAGGTTAACCGTAACAGTATCTATGGTGTCCCATTGTTGGAGAAAACATTAACATTCAGCTGCGACGTTAAACTAGAAACCGATGTTAAAATTGCAAATATGTGTTCAATACAGAGCAGCTAGAGTCTCTAATCCAATTCCAAAGTAGTATTAGTTTCCTAACGTTTCGGGTTTTGCCCCGACTTACGAGCAGTAAGCCGTGGCGTGGGCGTGGGTTCGAGCTCAGACAGGCGCATTAAATTGTGTGTAAAATATTTCATCGACGCTGCCATAAAAAACGGCGAAGGAAAACGTTTGAACGTCCATACTTAATATATTCGTATGAGTGGACGTTAAACTAACCGGCATGTCCTAGAACTAAAAATTCGAAGACATGTGACATCTACCAACCCGCACAGGGCCCGCGTGGTGGATTACAGCCCACTCCCTCTCATAGATCTATGGATTTATGGAGTTCTATGGATTCCGTAAATCTGAAAGAAATGATTTTTATTTTATTTTTATAGAGAGGATGCCTATGTCCCAGTAGTGGGAACGTTATAGGCTGATTATAATGATGATTAGTTTCCTGATCTGAGTCTTAACAGCTTTGCAGTGTACTAATGCAATGACCGTCATGTCTTGTGAGACAAACTAAACAACGTGACCATTACAAGACGATCGGATTACGCGTCCATGCGTGAAAGCAAGATTAATTCACTTTCATACATTAGCGAGGATCTCTCTATTGCTTAATACGATTAACCATGGGTGGTAATCTAAGATTTACGGGGGGATTAAACACTACAAATGCGTGTCAATCCGTTTGTTTTTGTAGTTATTCAACGCATGTGGGCCTGCCATATCGTTTATTCAAAATATATTATTTATTTAATATTATATTATAATTTTATTAAAAAAATGTCTTCTTGTAACTACTTTGTGACGTTCACACAATAAGTCTCGTCTGGAGACTCCTCCTTTTCTACTCAAATCTTTAACAATACTCTGCTTATGCTTATGTTTATGCCAATTTGTATTTATGAATACAAAAAAAAAACATTAAAACAAATTTAAAAGATATGTAGTAGCCGCGATCGCCGTATGTGGAAAAGGGTCCAAGCTTCTGGCAGTCAGGGCTCCAAAGAGAGGAACCTCCTAACAATACGTGCCTTGTCAAGAACTACCGCTTTGTGAATCAGGCTCCTGATCAGGCTTAGGTGTTGGTCAAGGCTCTATAGCATTGCAATTATCGTTGTGGTATCAATTTGGTCGTGGTGGAGCTCGTGGCTAAATAATAACAGCAGGGTCGATTTTCAGGGTTGTACCGTACTTGCCAAGGTCGACAACCAATCTTAAAATGGATAGCGTTTGATTTGGATTGATGATGAAAAACAAATTATTTCGGGTACTGAAAGACCTGGTTGACTACCATGACGTCTTGAAGCAGTATTGTTTTAATCTTATTCCAGGGTGGGAAAGAGATGACGCTGGACGTCCTCTATAGCTCCGTCTCTTTCCCACACTGGAATAAGAATACATAGTAACCCCCCAGCTGTATACTAACAACTTTAAATGCTTTGTAGAATTTGTTTTCTCTAGCGTATTACTAGAACGTTAGTATATTACATATTTGGGAACACATCGAGCAGTACAATAAACCGCTGAGGGAACAAATGTTTGGGTAGTGGCCATATTTGTTTAGTCTAGTTATTTGCGTATATGAAGGCTCTTTAAAGGTAATATCCATACACTAGGGACCTCATATTCAAATATATTTTTTATTTTACGCAGCAGTATACTCATGGAAGAAGAAAATTTGGCATCATTCGGGGTCCTTGGGGTCGTCTTCCAGTCTAACCGGATGCAGCTGAGTACTAGTATTTTACATTAAAAACACGCGACTGCCTATCTGACCTCCACAACACAGTAACTGTGTAATACCATACCCTTTTTAGTAAAAGACTGGATGTCAGACTTTTGGCTTCTGACTACTCGTAACGACTGTTAAAGATCTACAAATGACAGCTGGGACCAACGGCTTAACGTGCTTTCCGAGGCACGGAGGAAACTCGGTATGTAATTATGGTCACCTTTAGAAGTATGTGGAACAGGGTGTAAAGTTCTTGAATACTCCGTAGAAAAGGGAGGATCCTCCAACCAGAGGGGTGTTATGTCTGGTGGGCAACTGCCCAAAACATAAATAACGTACTCTTAAACCTTTTTAGCGTGCCACACAGAACTGTTACAAAATATACACATAATACGAGAAGTCTCATAATTATTTCAGGCATGTGTTGAATGTTCAGTACGAAGGGCCTTTCACAATTAAATATGTAGGTACTCCAGTTAATGATACCGTTTTGGACGCTCTCCTTTATTCGTGTTGACCAAATTGCAGAGGGGAAATTTTATCTTGTTTTTGAATTCGAGGCTTTAAAAATTAAGGTTTATGTGCGTTTTGATTATGGGCATGGTGGCTGAAAATACTGTGTTTTGGTATATAATACCAATGGCCGATGCGTTATTTATTTGTAAGATGATTGCACGTTTCTAGCGCGTGGTATTTAAAGAGGTGTGGCAATTGCTGCTAACTGGCTAAAGCTCTTGAACTCTGCTGTTATAGAATATTTCTGTCAATTCGGTTGGTGTGTTGCCTAAACAGCTGATCTGTTATTGCATTAAAAAAACAGAAGAGTGACCAGGGCAGGTCAAGGTTAACCAATTTAAATTTAATAGCCAAAATAGCTATTTTTATCAATCAATATTGCTACTATCTTGGCAGTTGTGCTAATGTTCGACATGTAATTTTTACATTGGTCGTTTAGGCCGTGAATTATGACTGGATGACGTCAAGAGTGGAAGCGGTCCTTGGCATTCGGATCAATTTTATTTACCAACGAAATGTAGACTTCTTCTAACGTATCGACGCTACGTCTGATTAGGTCTCTTGAGCCCCGTAAATGGCCACACCAATCGCGGCGCCTTTAGCATTCTTGAAGTCCTCTTATGTGCAGGAGTATGGACAGGTAGGACACTCCAGCAAGTGGGTCATGGTCTGGTGGGGCGCATTCACTGATGTCACTGACGTATGACCTAACTACTAAGCTTAAGTCACCACATTGTACTATTTGGTTTAGCCATTTCAATTTAGCAATTCTTCAGGATATGTTGGTAGCCTTTCTTGAGTTGACCATGCAGGGAAACTACAGACTGTATCGAGTCTTGTGAAGGATTTATTGCTAACTTGAAAACGGATTGACTTGATTGCACGGTTGGCCCAGTTGCTTGAGCAATGAACTGCTGCGTTGCGTGTCGCGTCAAATATTTGTATGGCCTGCAGATAGTTGTTCTGGGTCTGGCTGTTTGTGTATGTGTTTAAATGTTTGTTAACGCACCCACGATACAGGAGAAATTACAAGGGTGCAGCAATGTTTAAAAAAAATCCTGTTAGCAATAATTCCTTCACAAAATTCTCTTGCTTCTTTGAGACTCGCTTGACAAGCTCATTTGGGATTGCAACTAAAGTTTTCTTTTATTAATTTATTCACTCGTTAATATGCAAAGACGCCAGCATTAATTACTTACCATGCTTTGTAAGGTGCATTATCAAGTCAGGAACACGCTATAAGTCCTAATTAACTAAACCGTTAATGATACCTTCATTAATTATTTCTAAAGAGCTTAAATATATAAGTGGTGCACAACCGTTGCTAGCATCTGCATAGATGTAGCTCTTTTGCTATATTTCTATTGTGCAACGGATTCCAGCGTTCTTATTAGAAGACAATAGCTGTCTATAGTACCTACCCTCTTGACGTAAACCAGTAACCACCCACGAGTTCGAAAGGGTTGTTTTATTTCTTGCATGGAAACAAAAGAGGTATTAGAACAAGGGGGAAAAGAAGGGTTTTTCTGTTGGGAATGAAATGCCAGTGACAATAGTCATTATTAGCAATGAGGTCGATGGGGAAGGCTCGGCTAGCTATAAACTCATGGGTATCTGTCCCTAGAGGTTATAACTGGGACAGTTATGTATGACGGCCGAATGAGAAGTTAACGTTTAACGAGGGACAATTTTTGGGGTAACTGAAATTGAAAATAAAATGGCGTCAATTTTATCAAATACGAAACGTCAGTTAACACATAAAGTATCTAGTGCTTACCCAAGATTTCGAACTCAAAACATGCGTCAAAATCGGCTATAATTCACCACATAGACTTAGTGTGTGTTGGTAGATGATAGTTATGTATTCGATTTTTTTTTCTAGGACATGCCGGTTTTCCTACGATGTTTTCCATCAACTTTTTGAAAGCTGTGCGCAAAGTAATGAGTTTGTTTAGGTTACGAACCCATTACATAAAAATTTACACTGGTCTACCGTTAATACATGAAGAACATACAGCAAATCTCAAATAAAATTACTAACATTATAAAAAACCACAAAGCATCGAACAAAACAACTATAACGCGAATAACAAAGCCTCAACACAAGGTACGTTCACGAAGTATGTCATAACAACGTAATTTACAGCTCGGAGGCTTTCGGTTCAACCTCCTTACCTAAATCTAACCTCGTAAACGGAGTCAACAATACGGGTTCTCAAAACGCTTTGTGGATTTAAACTCTGCGAGCATGGGTTCTCTTCTTGTGTGATTAAAGGTACTTTTTGAAGTGAATTTTCGAGTGGGAGAACCTTTATTACAAGTAACTTTGTGAACTGGTGTTAATTGCGTTAGCTATATGAGTCGGAGTTATAAAAGTTAAATTTAAATTGTGGGTAAACAAAATGTGGCATATTTAATACTTCGGCACCTACATTAAAATAGCATTTGGTTTAAGAAAATTGTTCCGTGGAATTTAATACTGCTGGCTGACAGGGCAGAAAAAAAGAAATATCACTTTTTTTGCCAGTCACAGCAATAGGCTCGCCCTTTTTTAAATCGGATTTAAACATAGCAGGCAATATGTAGGTGCATTTAATAGTACACCTCTGCCGAATCTTTCGAGGAAATGCAGGCGTGACGATATAACGAAGTAAACGGCGGAGCGGGTTCATGGTTGTCGTGCAATCTACGTGATGCAAGTTCGAACCCTTATAATTATGTTCACTTTCGTCGATAGGCCACAATTGGTGATTTGGTGATGGTGCCCCGCCGGAAATGCCGGCCTGATACCAGCCAGGAGTGCACGCAAATGTCACTTATATCACCCGGGTTCCATAGTAATAGCAGGAACAGTCATAATACAACCCAAGACAAACCTAACCTTCCGCTCGCCGCAGATGGAGGATATACACGACGACTTCCCCCTAAAAAAAAAACGGCCAAGTGCGAGTCTTACTCGCACACAGGGTTCCATAGCTCCAAACAATATAATAACAATATTTTGAACTGTCATTCATTAGTTAGTAGTATTCGTTAGTAAACTTCCACGCAACCGCAAAACTAAATTTGTTTTTCATAGTATGTTTATGAAAAACAATGTTACTGCTGTAGTTTGATGAAAAAGTCCCATATCTCAAAAACTAAACATCATATCTTATTGAAACCAATTTTCGTTGATAGTTTTTTTTACGTTCTACAATCCTAAATATTTTCAGAATTTTCCTTCTCTTACTTTAGAAATTAGAGGGGGGGGACACACATTTTACCACTTTGGAAGTGGCTCTAGCGCAAACTATTCAGTTTAGAAAAAAAATATATTAGAAACCTCAATATCATTTTTGAAGACCTATCCATAGATACCCCACACGTATGGGTTTGATGAAATTTTTTTTTTTGGTTTTCAGTTCTAAGTATGGGGACCCCCTTAATTTATTGTTTTTTTTCTATTTTTGTGTGAAAATCCTAATAATAATAAGTGGCTGTGACATACAGACGGACGGACAGACAGACAGACAGACATGACGAATCTATAAGGGTTCTGTTTTTTGCCATTCGGCTACGGAACCCTAAAAAACCCGTTTCGTGATGTTCATTTGCAAAGAACGTGATCAGGAAAGGTATTTCGAAGAGCACAAAGCTGTTCAAAGTTGACCTAGTTATGGGGTTTCCTAAATGAATGACTAGGAAGTTGCTTTTCAGTTTCTGGTGAAATTACTGTTTATGGGTTCATAACTTTTGACTTTTCCTTGTTAACTGAACGGAAGGAGGAAAATTCTTTCACGAAAAAGTTTATGCTCCGTTCGTTTGTAAATATGTCACAGGAAAGTTGTGGTTTTTGTAACCATAAGCCTTCTAGCATATGTTAGCAAAAGCCACGAAAAACGACATTAAATTTATTGTAACAGCGAAGGTGAAGGGCGTTCAGTCTTATGCACATATATTTTGACACGAAAAACGGATGCCCTCATCCTAATATTGATTTTAATTGAAGTAACTAGCATATACGTGAAACTCGCACTAGACAAAGGTGATGGCAATAAAAAAGTAAGCTAATTTTGACTAAAAATGTGTTGATGGAAGCAGATTATCATAAACCAAAGGATGTCTGAATCAGAAAATCTACAAAACTTGAACAGGTCCAACACCGTGCTTGAAGTAAAACCATAATAATATCTTCCTTCAAAATTTCCCTTACCATAGCCAATATCATTCTAAGACCTCTCCTCGTTATCATTTCGTTCAGAACTTTATGATTTATTTAACGAGAGGGTATCGAGTCCCGAACTCCCGAGCTCCCGATAATCGATCGAGTACCGAATTGGATGACCGAATCGGGAATGACCAACACGTCCCTAGAGATTCCGGTTTCCCGCCGTTTCTAAGATTGTCGGTTATTCTGCAAAATTGGATATTGGGGATTTTCTCACACCAGAAAGATGTTAGGGGCAGAATTTCTTTCGGCATTTATTGGACATCGATTTTGGGGTGAATTCTGAATGGGGTCAATGTACTTCTTGACACGAATGTTTGGAATTGGAAGCCACATCCTAGCTATATTTTACCTACCTGGAAATTATTTCATATCATTTCAAGGAAAGGTTTTCTGAAATTCTTTCAACATCTAGGTTTTAGGTGTTCTATTGTAATTATTTTTCGACTCTATCCTGGCTATTTAAGGATTGTTTTAGCATATAAGAAGTGCAGATGTTTGAGCACTTTAGACACTAACATATTGGGACAAGATTTGATCAAAAGCACTGCATTTGCATGGTTGGTTTCCATAATACCACATTGCACATGATTGACTTGCAGCAGCTTACTTGGAGCCGCAGTGTTTCGCGGTCGATCTTTAAGGTTGAGCCGTGCTTACCGAGGTTGTTCCGTGGATGGGTGATCATATTATTACCGAGTTTCCTCCGTGCCTCGGAAAGCACATTAAGCCGTTGGTCTCGGCTGTCATTTGTAGATCTTTGACAGTCGTTACGAGTAGTCAGAACCCAAAAGTCTGACATCCAGTCTTACTAAAGAGTATCGTATTGCATAGTTACTGGGTTGTGGAGGTCAGATAGGCATTCGCTTCATGTAAAATACTGGTACTCAGTTGCATGCGGTTAGACTGGAAGCAGACCCCAAGATAATTTGGGAAAGGCTAGGCAGATAATGATGGGACTTGGCTTTACAATCCGTAGACAAATATCTCTCAGCCATCCTGGTTTCCTAACGATGTTCCACTTTTATCACTATATATCGCCAAGTAGTAACAATATATGTATTAGAATTTTGTAAAAACAGTTGAATAAGGGCCATTCAGCCTTTACTTTACCGAACCCTAAACAATAAAATGTTGCTATTAAGGGTTCACCTTGACCAACTTTTGTGTTTATGGGTCGGGGCAAAGGGTGTAAATATACTGTCGAAGCTACTATGGCGTATTTGGGTGATTATGTACAATTCTAGTTATTAAAACGGCTTCTTTGAATGCGCATCTTCATTCTTTGCAAATATACCAGAGCTGGTTTCGAATATGGACTGCCAACTGAGCATGAAAGTCTAGGTTCGATTCCCAGGTCGGGGTTATTGGGTTTTTCCAGCAGGAATTTCTCAGCCACGGAGTCTTTATTTGTGCCCAGTCGATGGCAATAGGCTCGCATCCTATTACATGGGATTTAAACATAACTGGCAAAATGTGGGTGTACTATCAGGTACCACCTCTGCCCATCCCTTCCGGGATTACCGGAGTGAGTTTTTTATTTTATTTTTTTATTATCTTGTTCTACCTTTTGTAGTAAGCAACGACTTCTTGTCGGGCCTTTGCTGTCCTCCCACAGTTATGTTCTAACGCTGTAACATTCAAAGATTGTAAAACCAAATGATTTTAAGAGTAACCATGGAGTTTCTTGCCGGTTCTTCTCCATAGGAATCGACCAACCCGAACCGTGCACCTTTTGTCGACGTTTTATAAGTGCCCATGTAGGCCCATGTAAAATAAAATACTTTTATTTTTGTGATGTTATGTTATTGTTTCTAATAAGATATATTGTGATCTAGGAAGACTGGGGAAAAGAGCATTCGCCTTTATTGGTTTTCGTTTACTCGTAAATTGTAAGTTTCTGGTTTTTCTGTTCAAGGCCTAGAAAGTTACATTACCTATACGAGTATCAGTGAGAACACTGATAACGATGAAGGAAACGTCAAAATTTTTTTGGCCTTCTTTTTTTTATTGGTTACAAAATGGGCCTACCTTTCGTCGCAACACGAACTTGATACGATGTGGTCGGAAGCATCTAAGCTACTGAAAACCTTATTTCAATCCTGTTGAAAACCATTATAGAATACGATTCCCATGTGCCTAGGCGCTGTGGTTCCAAAAAAAGTTTGTCACAATGGCGAAAACAGTAGGTACGTAAGAATCGTAGCAGGTTTCCGCCTACCAGAAAAGACTTGAGTTTTACATATACACGGTTATTGGTAAAACACCAACAACCTCTTACGGGGTCGTTGTACTCATCATTATGAACAACATTTACTATGGGACCACACATTAAATCGCAAAAAAAAAACAGCTGTTCCGTACTTTATGTTCACATAACTCGTCAAAATGTAGGGAACAGCTGATTTTTTTTCACGATTTCGGGTTTGGTCTCATAGTAAAAGTTGTTCTTGTGTTTGTTCTAATGATGAGTAGAATGATCTCTTAAGAGGTTTTTAGAGGTTTTATATATAAAAACAAAATCTCAAATCAAACAATTATTTTTACACTGCTCTTCATTTAAACATGTATTAAGTTTTTAATTAGAAGCAGTGCATTAATTCCAAAATATTATTCAAAATCAAAATATTTTATTTTACATAGGCCTACATGGGCACTTATAAAACGTCAACAGAAGAGGCACGGTTCGGGTTGGTCGTTTCCTATGGAGAAGAACCGGCAAGAAACTCCATGGTTACTCTTTTAAAATCATTTGGTTCTACAATATTTGGATGTTACAGCGCTAGTACTTAAGTATGAGAGGACAGCGTAGGCCCGACAATAAGTCATCGCTTACTACAAAAGGTAGAAAAAGATGAAACTGAAAAAAAAAATATACAAAGCCTACAATGTCCACACATTCACAAAAAAATATGAATGAAAAAGAATCTATACAAAAGTAAAAATAAAACTAAGAACAATTAAATAAACAATTGACACAAATGTAGTCATCAGTACTGTAACTATTCTGCACAATGAATAAACGGTGCAATGATTTGAAAACTATTGTAAAACATCTGAAAAAAATGAATAGAATAAATAAAATTCGGAATAGTTAGAGACATCCACAATTTGTGTCGTTTTTGGGCTACCAGGGAAGCCGCATGAGCAGAGGGAACTGCAGCCAAACTTCTTTATCTTCAACATAGTCCTTAATTTTGTAATATGCTTAATTCACAGCCACAGGAGAGCAGATCAATATCTGCACTAATTACAAAGTAATTAACTCGAACCCGTGAACTCGGATCCACTCATTGCGCGCTATACAATTAACTTCTCTGCCGACCACATCATTAAAAGCAGCATCCATTCTCATTCCGTTGCAGGGGTGGGCAAAATCAGGTTTTTTACCCGCCTACGTTGAAACAAAAAGGAGGTTCATGATTTTGACCGGTATACTTTGCCCTACAGTTTATGATGTCGGTGGCATACGACCACGGTTGTCCTAGAATATTTATTAGAAAGTGATTTTCCAGTAGTTCGTGGTTTAGCTTTTAAACTTTTCTTATTTTATATTTTCAAATGTAACATAAAACCATGCTTGTTTTCATTGAAGGGTTCGGCAGAGGCGAAGGTTATTTTATTTTTGGAGTGACAAGTCACAGTTTACGGTAATGCTTAATGTGATGCACTCAAAACATTGCTGATAGATGCATTGAATATTACAGCGGTCGTGGAGGTGTTTAAAGCAAAGTTATAACATTATAACATGTATTTATTTATAAATTTATGTACACACAAAATACAAATAAGAAGAAAGAAACAGAATATAGGTACAAAGTAACTTATGTTATTCTTGGAACTTCGAATTTATGCATTGAATATTACAGGGGTCGTGGAGATATTTAAAGTAAAGTTATAACATTATAACATGTATTCATTTATTTATTCAACAATTTATGTACACAGTAAAGAAGAAAGGAACAGAAAATATGTACAAAATAAGTTATGATATTCTTGGAACTTCGAATTTAAGAGCGTTATCGCCTTACGGCATTTCATACAAACTTTCAAGTCCTTATTTTCCGAAATGACTGAAAAACTTCATACGCATTATCAGAATACATAGGTGTAATAAGTTACTAAAAACATTTATTTTATAAAAAAAGATAGTTGGTTTCTGTTTCTATAGATAATTTATAATCGGTCTAATGTAGTTGTAACACTATTTTTCGTGTAACTTTTTAGAATATATGTATTCTGCTTAAGCGTATGAAGTTTCATTATAAACGGTTCAGTCATTTCGGGAAATAAAGACTTGAAAGTTTGTTTGAAATGTCGTAAGGCGTAAATGCTCTTAATATCTCAGTATCTACAAGGTTCTCAGATAAAGTCCAAAACAAAAGAAAATCGCAAAGACGGACGAGAAAAACAAGTGCCTCTCGACTTCGATAAGAATGTTTATACACCCTTTATAGAACACAACTAACTTTAATTAAAATCTATTTTCTTTCAAAATTCAATAGGATTTTTTTTTAGGAGAATATTCAATAAAAAATAAAAAAAAAAAACATTATTTTCTTTAAATCAGATTGCACAAGGCGATATTTGCTGACAACCATTTAGATAGATGGCAACACGAGAGATTTAACTCAGATTGCAATCAATTAGATTTTAATCAAACAACCCTGATTTATCCTGTAACACAATATAGCGACGAGGTTTCCAGTAGCTACAGTAGGCTACAGTGGGACATAATTAATGGCATATCGATCGAACGCGGACCGAGGTCAGCCACTGCCCTGATAACGTATTAACAGATCAGTTCAAAGATAACAGGGAAACAGATGACGGTTTCGGGAATATTTTTTGGGGACATGGGATTCTATAATGGTTTGGTGAACACGGATTTACTGTAATCGTCCTGGTTTACGGGTTGTAATTTTTGTCCTCGCCACTGACATTGCCTAGAACCAAAAAAAACCGGCCAAGTACGAGTCTTACTCGCACACAGGGTTCCGTAGTCCCGAACAATATAATAACAATATTTTGAACGGTCATTCATAAGTAAATTTACACTCAACAGCAAAACTAAACTTGTGTTTCATAGTATGTAAATGAAAAATAAAGTTACGGCTGCAGTTTGGTCAAAAAGTCCCATATCTCAAAAACTAAATATAAAATCTTATTCAAACCAATTTTCGTTGAATGTTTTTGTTTACCTTTCTACAAACCTATTTTTTTCAGATTTTTCCTCCTATTACTTTAGAAATTAGAGGGCCCACACACATTTTACCACTTTGGAAGTGTGTCTCGCGCAAACTATTCAGTTTAGAAAAAAAAATATAGAAACTTCAGTATCATTTTTAAAGACCTATCCATAGATACCCCACACGTATGGGATTTATGAAAAAACATTTTTTGAGTTTCAGTTCTATGTATGGGAAACCCTCAAAATTTATTGTTTTTTTCTATTCCTGTGTGAAAATCTTAATGCGGTTCAGAGAATACTACTTACCAAGTTTCAACAGTATAGTTCTTATTGTTTCGGGAAACGTTGTTTCGGACAGACAGACATGACGAATCTATAAGGGTTCCGTTTTTTGCCATTCGGCTACGGAACCCTAAAAATGGAAGAAATTGGGACATCGACTATCCCGCACGGTCTTCTTTCTTTATCGTGTGGTTAGTGCAACTTGGTGTCAGATTTTTATGCCGCCCATGGGCCTCTTAATTGGCTTTACATGTCGTCGATATCTCCCAGGCATGTTTGGTTTCCTCACGATGTCTTCAAGCCAAGCCACGTCAGTTGACCCACGGCCCACGGGATGACACAGGGTGGTTCAATTCTACTACGCGCACACCACGTGTTCATACATCTGCCCCCGTATTCACAACCGCTTCGATTCGATGTCGATCGACAAGTCATATGTCTATCTCGCTCGCTTTCGTAATGCCAAAAAAAGATAGACATACGACTTGTCGATCGTCATCGTATCGAAGCGTTTGTGAATACGGGGGCTGGTCACACACGTACTCCGGCGCCGAAAAGAAGTAGGTTTTTGAGGATTGTGTAAGATCGAGCGGTGACTTTCTGTGGTTGATTCCTAACCCAGGAAAAAATATGTGAGTTAGGTATGTCTCTATTAACCTATTTTCAAGTTAAAAATTCTTGTAAACATACCAAAAAGCACCTTCCGGTGATGATAAAGCTTTTATTCTGGTATCTATTACTGTTCACGATGCCTAACATTTCCAAAACAAAACTTTTACTACCAACAACAAAGAGAATACATAGTTACAAACCACTCGATAAACGTAAATTAATATTGCACGTCTGTAATGCCCTGAGAACTACAGACAGCCGTTCACCTGTCGGTTTCCACGATAACGCATTAAGTATTTACTGATACGAGTACCAGGATAACATAGTAGTAGCAGCGAGCGAGGCTTGTTATGTAACATGAAAGCTTGCTACAGTGACCTACTTGATTTACTAATGCCCTGGTTCCTAAAACTTACCGATTGTTAGGTAAGTCCAATCTAATAATAATCTGTTGGTAGAATTCGTTTCTTTATAAGTGGTAATTGACAGCAGCAGTTGCGGATTTTGAATGGTAAGCATAAGTAGTGGTTCCATGTAGCTATTAGTCTGCTGCATGATGTTAGGCTAGAAGCCAAGCATCCCGGCATAGTTCGGTAAGGGCTAGTTAGGTTAATGATGATGGTAATCTTGAAAAATTCAATATCATGCTATACTTGGATTAGCCAATTATTACCGAAGGAACTATCATCGCCAATAAGCCTGACATTGTGATGTCACCAGCCCGCATGACGAGAACTTCGTCAAAGCTGAGATGGAGAAACAAATAAAAATCTCGACTTGACACTCGAGGTAGTCGAGAAGAATGTCAAAAATGTGTTGAAAGAATAATTAAATGAAATAATAATAGTAATCAAATCGAGACACGCCTATGTGATTACAAGAGTACCCTAAAGAAATAGTAAAGTCAAAATACACGGTTGCCAAGAGGTCTAACAGTATACATCGAACGTCTATAACTATTGACAGTCACCAAAAATAGATGTATGGAAGAAGAAAACATGATACACAGACCCCTAATCAATTAAGGGAAAGATATGAGGAGGATTACTATCGAGATTGGCTTAGATACTTCAAGCATATTCTCCTTAAATCCCGATTTGACTTCACTATAAACTACAATTTAATTTTATGATATTCCATTTGCAAGATTGAGATGTTTATGTTTGCTTTTACGATCTCCATATTCCATGTGAATTTAAACTGCAAATAACGCAGGTATTATCATTGCAATTTGGCCAAATCGCCATTTTGCTAGCACTACTAACTTCATAAAACCAATTTGGATACTCAATGAAATTCTATTTCGAAATACCCAATGATATTTTCCTCATCCATACTTCGACACCGCTGCTCGTTTTTGCATCAACTTATTTCACGATAGGGGTAAACAGGAAAACTATTAATATCACTTCAAATTTTGCAACGTTCAAAAATAAATATTTTAACACCATTGACTTCAGATGCATCAATCTATACCGTTCTGATGTCAGCACCTATCTACTTAACAGAAATCATGAGTTCATTGACTCGTTGAGAGACAACGTACAACTGAATGTTTTTAAATTTTGCATTAATGCTCCCTATACTCGTATTCGGAAATTTATATTAGGAAGACCAAAGAAATGAAGGATGGACTGTGTGAAGGATGGACTGTGTGAAGGATGATATGGCAAGAAAGGAAGTATCTCCTGAGATAACAAGTAATAGAGAAGTATGGAAGACAAAGACATGCTGCGCCGACGTCAAATAAATTGGGATAGTGGCAAGAGATTGATGATGATGATGATGTTCCCTATACTTGTATTCATAGAATGATGGATATGAAAAGTAAGGTTTTTTTTCATCCTCTAAGGATTTGCGGCGATAGCCTCGTGGTGTGACCGTTGGACTGTCAAGTCTTAGGTCGAATGTGAACCAAGACACGCACCTCTGATGTTATGGTTTCATGTGACAGAAACCAGCATACCTGAGAGATGTTTCTCGACGGCATATAAAGCCAAGTCTGAGTCCTAAGAGCGATCTACTAACGACAGCCGGGACCAACTACTAAAAGTGATTTCATCCTTAGACATCTGATTCATTTCCAAAGCATATACGATACGCTACTACACTATCTATTTAAAACAATTTTTATTTCAAGCTTCACTAATCGTTAGTCTAGATTTAAAATACATAATTGAGTCACAGAAAACTTTTAAAACTCTGAATTTAGCGTAAACAGTTTAATTTTAGACATTGCAAGAATACGTATCAAAATATCGTAATGATATCTTTTGATCACTGTGAAAGTGAGTCACTATGTTCACTTCAGTCGAACGTATACGTTTTAGTAATCATTTGCGCGTACTTCTGTTGATGTTTTGAACAGGAATACGTTTGGGGCTATCGTTTTGAGCACGTGGTTGATAGGTTTAAGTAGCTCGTAGTTTCATGACTCTTAGTTCAGTTTTCATCGTAAAATTGCAGCGGACACATTCAAGCTTTCAATGAGTCATAGACTTATCAGCGACATTCATGGTCATGATGCAAATTTTGACAGGTTTTCAGAAACATCAATGATCGTACGACTGAATTTACTAACGTGTTGGCTCTCGTGGTTTCAAATCGAGAAACAGCAAAACAACTAGATGTGTGTTTGTACCAATTAAAACTTTCCAAAGTCGACTTTCAGTTTCGAAGGTGTAAGTTCGGGGTAGATTGCAAAAATATCCGTGCCCTTTTGGAGTTAGAACATTCAGCGCTTTAGACGCTACCAATTCTGTTGCTAAAAGTTAACCCACAACATTTTCAATCGATAAGTTGTTTCTTCTTCAACCTTTGCCCACTGCTAAGTATTGGTCTCTTCCAAATCTCTCCACTTTTGGCGGTTGCTAAAGTTTTTTTATGATGAGTAAATGATATAAAGTAATGGATTCTTGATAACTTTCTTCATTCAATTAACTGAGCCCTTGGTAGTCCACTGTTAAACATACATCTCTCTCAAGCTACGCCACAACACCCTGTTCCTTGCCTCCAACATCCAATCCATCCACGTTTAGTTAGTCGTCGACTTTAACGTCAATAAAGTATAATTTCCTATTCACTGGGCGAGGCCAGACCTGACAGAATTCAGTCGCTTCGATGCAAAAACTGCCAACGCTTATTGGAATTTCAATTTGTTCAATCTTCTTCCTCCCTAGTTTGCAATCTCATTTATTTTTACTGACAATAATGTTTTCAAAGAGTCTAGCGTTCGTAATAAATTGTTAGTTACAAGAATAATAACTTAAAGCTTGTATTCCTAGAAGGTAAGATCAGAGACGTACCTACTACACGTCTGGTTTAATCACAAGTTTCCAATTATAATTACTGTGCAAGAGTTTGGATGTGTACTCTTATTTTATGATCTCCATAAAATAAGAGTACACATCCAAACTCTTGGCTACCACTGACATATTTCTATTATAATAACTTAATAACACGTCCTATCTTGGGGATCAAATCAATGTTTCAATACCTAGCAGTCTTGATGTCTTTTTCGAAGCTCAATATTGGAGAATTAATGGGACAGGAAGACTAAGGAAACGAAGAGCTCTTGGCTAAATGATAACAGCCGCACGGGTCGATCTTTAAGGTTAAGGTTGCACAAGTCGACGGCTCGAACTCGTTGGCGGGCGTGGCTAATATGCATCTTATTTAGTAAGTTTTTAATTTATTTAGTTTAATTTATTTAGCATTCATTTATCTAGTTTTTATTTACTTATTTATATATTTATTTACTTGTTTAGTGAAATATACGACGATTTATAGCGAAAATGAGCGCGTCTAATTTCATAAATTGAGTTTTGGCCGTATAGATATTATGGGAAAACTACTGGATGTATCTACTCAAAATAAATTATTTGGACTTTTGAATAAATTATCTATCCCTGTACGGTTTCACTTTTTCCATTTTTATACTACATTTGTTATTTATTTACGCCCAAAGATGAGTTAAAATTAGTGAAGGAATGCGGAAGTTTCGACGCTCATAACTTCCAAACCAATATTTTTTATCCAATTCTGCTTCCATACAGGGCTAGATAATGACAATACCAGTTGATAAATTTTTTATTTTGCAACCTACACCGTCAAACAGACGAGTAATCACCACACTACGTTTGTATGGAAGAATGACCGACTTTGTACCCTTAAGCCGTGCTTACCGAGGTTGGTCAGTGGATGGGTGACCATAATTACATACCAAGTTTTCTCCGTGCCTCGGAAAGCACGTTAAGCTGTTGGTCCCGGCTGTCATTTGTACATCTTTGACAGTCGTTACGACTAGTCCGAAGCCAAAATTCTGACATCCAGTCTTACCAAGGGGTATCGTATTACCCAGTTACTGGGTTGTGGAGGTCAGATAAGCAGTCGCTTCATGTAAAATACATCAAATACATCCGGTTAGACTGGAAGCCGACCCCAAGATAGTTTGGAAAAAGGCTAGGCAGATGATGAAGACTAAGGAAACGAAGGATTGATTGTGTGAGGAATAGTAGGTACATATATATATATATATATAGGTAATAATAAAAGGAGTAACTGATATCGTGACCGTTGACAGAGGAGAATGGAAGAAAAAAACGTGTTGCGCTGACCTCAAGTAACATGTAACATGGGACAACAGAAGGAAGATAATGACGATATTGGATGCATCTTAATAAATCTTAATTTATTCTAATATAAGTCTAAAAAACATAACACTGCAAAATCTTTGTCCCTAGCATTCCATAGATCCTGGCTACCCCATTGAAAAAGGCTTGGGTGAGCTGAAACAGCTCAAACACAGCATAAAAGCAGCACTACAGTTTCGCATATAGCCACTAATGCAAGTACAAGCGACTACACAGTATTGCGATGTAGCGATCGCTGAAAGCTTTAGCACCTCACGTGCGAGCGCTTGTGTTTTGTTACTGTGTTGGCGAAGTTGCATCATTCGAGATGGGGTTATGAATTTGAATTTGCTTTTGGAATGTATCGTTAGTGTCATTTGTCTTATTGTAACTACATAATCATCGTTTGCCTACCTTTTTCCCAGCTATGTTGAGGTCGCATTCCAGTCTAAATTAAAATTAAAAAATCATGCACATTTACATGGAACCATGGTAACCGGATGCAGCTGAATACCGGTATTTTACATGGAGCGACTGCCTATCTGACCTCCTCAACCCAGTTTAAACAGTATAATACGATAGCCTTTGGTAAGTCTGGTTGTCAGACTTTCAGGCCACTGACTACATGTAACGACTGTCATCAACAAATGGCAGCCGGTACCAGCGGCTTAACGCGCGTTCCGGGACACGGAAACGACACGTACACGGTTTTGGAATGTATGGTTTGTCAGATGTGTCCTTGCACGATGATAGCAGCAACCAAATAGCTATCTTTTTGAACGAAAATAAAGACTGTACCTACCTACTTCTTTATTTTTTACATACCGAGATTCCTCCGTGCCTCGGAAAGCACGTTAAGCCGTTGGTTCCGGCTGTCATTTGTAGATCTTGACAGTCGTTACGAGCAGTCAGAAGCCAAAAGTCTGACATCCTGTCTTACCAAGGGGGTAATCGAATTCCATTCCGTTCCATTCATTCCGAGGGTAATCCAAGGGGTCATATAGGCAGTCGCTTCATGTAAAATACTAGTACTCGGCTGCACCCGGTTAGACTGGAAGCCGACCCCAAGATAGTTTGGGAAAAGGAAAGGCAGATGATGACTTCTTTATTTTTCTTTCTACTTTGTCAGTGATGGAAAGTCACAGTTTAAATATCTGTGATTGGTATGTGTGTTGTATAGCGTATATTTTGACTGCAATACATCCAAAAAATACTACATAATTTTACTTATAGAATGTTAAAAACATTGTATTGTATAACGGACTGGTGCACACAACTACATGTCCAAAGCGCGTATTTTGCGGTTACGTTTGTTTGATGAAAAAATCTTTTAAAAAAGTGTTCTTCACCTTTTAAAACGAAATATAAATCATAATTATTTTTACGTATACAAATCCATCGGGTTAATATAGAGGTTCAGAGTGCAAGAAAGGCTAAATTATGGTTTTTCAGAGAATTTTATTGAACGGAAGAAAGACAATCTTGCATAAGCTGGCAAACTAGTACTTCATAGTACACTTTAACCATATCCCATATCTTCCCGTGGGTGTCGTAAGAGGCGACTAAGGGACTTGCCAGAGAATGGGCAGCAGCGTTCTCTGTGCTTTTGTAACAACCGTACTGCGATCGCCAACCCGCCTGCAAAGCGTGGCCATTATGGCAAAACCCCACAAAATGTCAATGCAACACTTGTGGGAGGCCTATGTCCAGCAGTGGACGTCTTTTGGGCTGAAATGAACATGATGATGACACTTGAACCTAGTTAAACAGACTAATCACACTAATCAATGAACCACTTCTTCATACTAAACTGTTACCTCACGAGGAAGTTACCGACTCATAGATACTGACAAATGTCTGATTACTCCTTTAAACTCACCGAGCTGTTGACAAACCTCGTTCTGAGAAGTGTCTTTTGAGCTGTCATAATCTGAATGTATTAAAGCAGTAGTCATAATGAATGCTTGATGTCAGGAAGTGCTTTCAACACACAACTTACGACGACATCTTTATCTTTTGAAAACCATATTTAGTAGTAACATTATGGATGTCATCATCATCTGCCTAGCCTTTTCCCAAACTATCTTGGGGTCGGCTTCCAGTCTAACTGGAAACAGCTGAGTACCAGTATTTTACATGAAGCGACTGCCTATCTGACCTCCACAACCCAGTAACTGGGGAATACGATACCCCTTGGATGTCAGACTTTCAGCTTCTGACTACTCGTAACGACTGTCAAAGATCTACAAATGTCAGCCGGGACCAACGGCTTATCGTGCTTTCCGAGGCACGGAGGAAACTCGATATGTAATTACGGTCACTCATCCACAGACCAACCTCGGCAAGCACGGCTTAACCTTAAAGATCGACCTGGGCGGCTGTTATTATTTAGCCTCGAGCTCCGAGTAACATTATGGATGTTTGAGTGAAAAAAATGATTACCTGTTCCATATATTTTGAACGGTCTCTTATAGATATTGGTCCATTCTACTGGCCTACCATGACGTCTTAAAACATTATTGTTTCATTCTTATTCGAGAGTGGGAAAGAGACGGAGCTATAAAGGTCGTCTAGCTCCATCTCTTTCCCACTTTGGAATAAGAATGAAACAATAACGTGTTCAGACGTCATATTAACCCCCTGGTCTTTTATTATTGCACTTTTGTGGGAAACAGCTGTTTTCTTTTTACTTATGTAAAATTTATGTGGGGTGTTCAGATTGTTTTACTGAGTACGTCGTACATTTTCAATGTAGCCTTGGTCAAGTAATCACTCATATCATTCTTTAGCATAAATAATTGTCAATGTATTAAGTACTAGCTGTCCGGCGCAACTTCGTTGCGTCACATTGTCCCCGTTTTCGCAACATTTTTCATTGCTGTTCCACTCCTATTGGTCGTAGCGTGATGATATATAGCCTATAGCCTTTCTCAATAAATGGGCTATATCATCATCATCATCATCATCATTTCAGCCGAAAGACTCCACTGCTGGACGTAGGCCTCCCCCAAGAGTCGCCAAATTGGCATAAGGGGGGGTTTTGCCATAATCGCCACGCTTGGCAAGCGGGTTGGCGATCGCAGTACGGTTGTTACAAAAACACAGAGAACGCTGCTGCCTATTCTCTGGCAAATCCCTTAGTCGCCTCTTACGACACCCATGGGAAGATATGGGATGGTGCTATTCTTTACGTCCGATACCATACAGAGCTTTATAACACTATAGGGCTATATAACACAAAGAAACAAAGATTTTTTCAAATCGGACCAGTAGTTTCGGAGCCTATTCAATGCAAACAAACAAACAAACAATCAAATCTTTCCTCTTTATAGTATTAGTTTAGATTTGTGGTTTTACAAGCGTTTATATTCCGCCCTGCATATTATCAGGTCCTCAATCCATCGTCGAAGCGATGCGACACAAAAGCGATGCCACGTTGAAAGCTTTAAATGCTCGTGAACGATGAACTAATTCGGTATATCCCTGTTTACGATATAGTTTGGAAACAGGAAATACCGTTGTCATTATGGCGATCTATTTTATTATTCTGTATTGGCAGAATATTGAGACATTTGAGGCCATTTGTAACTAAGTAGTCTTATTTCTTTCACAAGCGTTTTCCTTTAGTACGCCTTTAAGAAACCGAATTACTTACTTGTTCGATCGGTCTTTGAGTTACAAATTCTTTTACAATGGTGTTTCAGAAACTTTCCATTACACAATTAATAAATCAAAATAGTAATTAATGATTTTTCGGTGACAAAAATACTACTAATACTTGACTAACACCATTAGATAAGCTATGCTAGTGACCCAATGAGTAATTTAATTTGAATGAAATCAATGAATAATTAATCTGTATGAAATCAATGTTTTTTTTCATTTGTTTCAAGCTGACTATTTGAATGGACAACTTATATTAATGCGTGATAAATGATGGATGTTGAGTTAGGACAAATTATGATCCAATATTGAATCTTTGTTCTTGTTGATAAGTACAGTTTTCTTAGTCTAAATCACAATTCTCGCTTCAAAAATAAACATAACAAACCTCTTTCATAACATTGCCCCCAATCTTAATACCACAAAAACGAGTTAGATACTACTTCAACCCGTTTTTACATAACCCATGCACTTAATTACGTGCGCACAAAGCGAGTGTCACAAATGTCTACTAAACGTGTTGTGAATGGCTATAGACGTCACCCGCGCACTTTGCTACACCATGTATATGATAGTAATTGTACACTGTCGTGCGTGCTCTTTAGGGCTGGCTGTCATATTAAATATTTAAGAGGTTGTTCGTTTTGTTGGCCGGCTTTGTAAGTTAGCCTGTTGTTTGATATACCAAAAACCAGATAAGTAATGATTACATATTTACGTATATACTGTTCAGTGTGAATGTAAATGGTTAAACAGTATATGTAGACCAAAGAAATGATGGATGGACTGTGTGAAGGATGATATGGTTAAGAGGGTAAGAAGGAGAAGTATGGAAAAGGAATATATGGATAATCATAAGGGCAGAAGAATCATGGAGATGATAATGACCATTGGCCCAGGTATTAAGCACGTTTACACACTTACAAATACTTGAATGAAGGTGCTCAGTAACATTTTTAATGCTCAGCTGGCCTACCATGACCTCTTAAAGCAGTATTGTTTTACTCTTATTCCAGTGTGGGAAAGAGACGGAGCTATGCAGGATGTCTAGCGCCATCTCTTTCTCACACTGGAAAAGGAGTTGAACAATAAGGTTTTAAGACGTCATGGTAGGCCATCTGAGCTGAATTGAGATTCCCTAATGTTAGTAAAAACTGGCATGGATATGTTAATAATACGGCATTTACTATGTATAGAATCCTTTTTGTGGCTCTTTTCAGTCTCCTACTTGATGTGGAGGGAGATAAAAGCTCTTAGTCTCTCATTTTCTTTATTTTCAGTTTGATTATTTTTTCCGGGAAAACCGTGCTCCAAAAATTTTAAATCAAAATGGTTGCAATGCGGAAAATTGGCGTATTGTGACAGTTTGATAACTATTTATTTCCCTTGATATAGAAACAGGTTCCCAACCTCTACCTCTTATTTTTCTAACAATTAGCAGGAAGAGCTACCCGATATTTCCTTTCTTCCGTTCCATTATATTTTCGCCCCCAAAATAACAAATGAATGGGCTGGCCAACCCTAATCAAAGAAGCTCTGAATGACACTTACTTAGTTGTCAATAACACTTTTATTACGCTTTGTATGGAAAGTCAAAGGTAGTGGGGTGATGGGGAGGGGGTTGAAGTAGGGGTAGGCAAACGGGTAGTGGATAGGTATAGGTGTTTATGTAACTATGGTTTTAAGGGTTGAAGGTTGCTAGCATTGTGTGTCTTTATTCTCGTATAAACTTATTGTTGTTAGTGTTTTCATTTGATCATCAAAATCTTCCCAGCTTTTTGGAGGTCGACTTCCAGCCTAACCGGATGCAGCTGAATTCCATTTTACATGAAGCGATTCACTATTCGACCTCCACGAAAGTCTGACAGACAGTTTTTTAAAGGGGCGTTCCCTTGAAAAAACTGTCAGATTTTTGTTCTCATGACTGTCGAATATCTTCAAACAGCAGCCGAGATCAATTACATATCGTGCTTTCTGAGGGACGAAGGGATGGATTGACGCCCATCCATGGACCACTTACGGATTTATTTGATAAAATCAGTATGTTTTCTCTCCAAGTCAATTTCTACACCGTGGCATTTTAATCGTCTTACAACGGCAGCCCACTTCATGTATCCAATGATTAGTAAACATTCATAATAAAAAAAAACATATTTATGAACATTTGAATAATTAAAAAAATGAAAATATTATTTATTATTATGACGCATGACGTAGTTTGAAACACCCTGTTATGAGCGCGGTCCGAGCATTGCGTTCCAAAGGCGGCACGGACTGAAGCGGCGGCATCTTTAACAGAGTTCATTCCCCCTATTGCAAAAATGTGTTTCTTACTATTGCAATAATAAGAAATTACTATTGCAAATAAAAAAAAAAAATCGTGTCTGGAGGTATTTTATGTCGGATACATTGAGTGGACCACCTTTGTAAGACGATTAAAATGCCACGGTGTATAAAGTCGAGTTATAGACTTGGTTTGTCAGGATCTTTGACAAACATCAAGTTCAACTGCATTCCTCTTTTTTAAAAATAACTGTCCAAAAAAAAAACTCCTTAATGTAATATTCTTTGTACCCGCAATCCCGGGGTACCGGCCAATCTTTGCGAAACTCACACTAAATGAATATTTACTTAGGGCTGTATGAGATGCGTAGCGCCCTCGTTTTTACTTTCAGAAGGCGTAATAAAAGCCTTAACTATTAATAGAATGTTGTTATTAAAGAGCATAACGTGCAAGACGAAAATAAGTGAAAAGGATTCTTGTAGAGGCCCGGAAAAAAGTTTTGCAGGAACTGTTTTTGTTTGGAGGTATACTCAGTAAGTAGGAAGCCCGTAGTTAGTAGCCGAAGTTAATGTTTCCTATTCCGAATCGCTTCAGTTGCATGTCCACTCATACAAATATAGTATGAGTGGACATTTAACTACATAGGCAACTAACGCACACGACTAATTGTTGTATGGCCCGCCACTATCTTGAACGAAGCTGGTCAGACACCCGGTTGTGCGACAAATTTTTCTTCTTGGTGGAAGCTTCTGCAGACAAAAGTCGTGATCGTGGTCGCGTATTGTTCGAGGCACTTTGGGACATAAGATTAGGGAGGTTACGAACTAAAAATGACTGACAAGGCGGTTGGACAATTTTCCTTTCGCCGGTGGTTTATGTTTCACTTCCCGAAAGTTATATGGTGTCCTCCGAAAAATCGTTTTTCTTTGAGATTGGACCGTCTTCGCTGACGAACTTAGAGCGTATTCGACTGATATATTTTCTTGTCTTAACTCCTGTACGGGTTTGGATAAAATAAGAATACGTATGAACCATGACCAGGGTATCTTAAACTTCTTATCCTGGTAGTACGATACGGCGAGCTCGGAGGAGCTCGTGGCTAAATAATAACAGCCGCACGGGTCGATCTTTAAGGTTAAGCCGTGCTTGCCCAGGTTGGTCCGTGGATGGGTGACCATAATAACATACAGAGTTTCCTCCGTGCCTCGAAAAGCACGTTAAGCTGTTGGTCCCGGCTGTCATTTGTAGATCTTTGACAGTCGTTACGAGTAGTCTGAAGCCAAAAGTCTGACATCCAGTCTGAACAAAGGGGTGTCGTATTACCCAGTTACTGGGTTGTGCAGGTCAGATAGGCAGTCGTTTCAAGTAAAATACTGGTACTCAGCTGCATCTAGTTAGTCTAGAAGCCGACTCCAAGATAGTTTGGCAAAAGGCTAGGCAGATGATGGACTACAATACGGCGAAGCTAAAGGCTAAAGTAGTAGGTACTCGATTCTGCTCTGAAAGTCTCATAAATATTTTAATAAAAAGACTAAAAGCAAAATGGTGTGTTTAAAGCTAGTACTTATTTAAGCTCGCAATTAATACAAAATACATATATCTGGGCTAATTCTAAATCATCATAATCTATGAATTTCATACGCATAAACTATATATTATACCCAAAATCGCTATTCCAGGAACTATTTCCAACCAATCACAAGAAAGATCTTATCGTGTCATAATGGACATATTTTTAGAAAGACACGCCTCTGTTATTCTGTTTTCGTGTTCTTTTCTATTCTTTCTG
Source organism: Cerastis rubricosa (assembly GCA_949152445.1). Taxonomy (NCBI): domain Eukaryota; kingdom Metazoa; phylum Arthropoda; class Insecta; order Lepidoptera; family Noctuidae; genus Cerastis; species Cerastis rubricosa. The sequence continues at coordinate 14,096,657 of OX424547.1, forward strand.
GGAAATACGTGGCTATTGACCGCAATTATAAGGTCATTGTGATAAAACCTAGACTAAATGGCCTAGTCTAGTAATAAATATAGGTCCGTACGTCTGATCAGACGGAGCTAATACCATTCGTTATAGAGATAACGGTTCAGTTTCTGTATCATAATCGTTTGGTAGCTTTTTGGGAATTACCCCGGTAAATGGGTTCTGGAGGTCAGGTAGTTCAATGTGAGATTTAGCTGCTTTTGAATCATCATCAGTCTATAATGTTCCCACTGCTGGGACACGGGCCTCAAGCCAAGAGTTGGCTGTAATCCACCACGCGAGTCCAGTGCGGGTTGATAGATGTCACATGCCTTCGAATTTTTAGTTCTTGGACATGCCGGTTTCCTCACGGTGTTTTACTTCACCGTTTTTGAGGGCACCGGTGATGAAATAAATTACACAAATTAATGCGCCTGCCTTGGTTCGAACACACGGCTTACTGCTCGTAAGTCGGGGCTCGGGGCTGCCACCACTGGGCCACCGCTGCTCTCCTGCTGCTTTTGGATAGTTTGGGAGTATTAATTATATATGTTTTATTTTAAAGCTGTAATTTTAGAAAAAGATAATCTGGTAAAGTAAAAAAAAGAAATAGCATGCAGACAGTTGAGATAACTGATGAAGCCTTTATCCCGTTGTTCCCCACTAGAATTTACCTATTAGGACTCCTAGTTTTCGACTACTCATAGTTTTTATCAACATAATAATTTATAGCTGCAAGACGTCCCCTGCTGGTCACAATAAGAAAAATAATTTACAAAAAAAAAATTTGAAAGTACACAGATGTTGCTTTTCTCAAAAAGCAAAATCGTCTCCTTTCAAATGAAATACAGAATTGCAGAAACAAACTTTTATTTTGTCACACAAAGTACTTAAGAATTTCTGAAAGCAAAGATTTTCTCGACGAAGTTACTTTCAAAAGCGTTGAATTTTACCTTAAAATTAAGGAAAAGATATCGCAGAAAGGTCTTTCTGTAACAAACTTTCTGAAAATCTCGGAAATCCTCGGGAACATGAACTCATTGCTAAGTATGTTGGTATAAGAAGGTTTTAATTTAATTAAAAAGTATTTTTTTTCTCTTGTTCGAAGCCGTTGTAATATCTTTGCTTTCAGGGTAAACTCAGACTTTGCACTAATAGAAAACAGTGCGACGTGGCGAACATTGCAAGTTTGCGCGAATGTTGTTCGTACATCCGCGTAATAATTTAAGTGATCAATCGCGCGATTATGCGATCGTCCTGTTCATAATGTCATTAATTTGTTTTGAAAATCGAAAAGCGACCTCTGCGGGCATGATGGCGGATTCGGGTTCACCGAACCGATTGTGGCGATCTTGTATTGCTTTGGATAAAGCGGTTACAGACTAGCGCTTTGTTTGCGCAAATAAGCTCGTATCGGCTTATGAACTTACAAGCGCGCAACTTTTTGCGATTCAAACGCGCTTATTTCGCGTATTCGCACGGGTTTGGTGGTCTTAAGAAACCCGCCTATAATTACCTATCCACGCTTCAAAAATCGAGCTCAAAGCCTAAAGATGCAGGCTTAGAATCTGCCATCTAACGTACAATATTTCACTTAAGAGTCCTAATTCATAATTGTTATTCACTATTCACGACTTTCTCATATTACAGCAAAAACAAAAAAAAAAAAAATCGGCTAAAGAGTCCAATGCATATAGTAGAGGATGACTCTTAAAGTACCAAAGCAAAGGTTATTAATACGGGACCACTGCGCAAGCTTCTTCTACCAAATGAAAAAAGAATCACTTAAATCGGACCAGTAGGTCTATTTCAAAATGAAAGAAAAAGATGCTGGCCGAAAACATAACAACATTCTTTTTAGAAGTCGGTTAAAAAAGTTCATTTTCATAGGAAACACAAACTAAGTAGAATATTTTGTCTTTATTTTTTTGTTAGCCGGTGTTAAAATACTTGTTACACAAAAGCTCGCAGTACTGAAAGGAAGACTTGTACTAATTGGAACTAGAGTTAAACTTGCAAGAAAATCTCGTATTTCTCAATAAAACGAAGTAAGCAGAGATGAACTGGAAAACAAACGAATCGTGCTATTGTTTCTTTTCCAATTAAACTCACTGAGAGATTTATTTTTCTTGTTATTTCCTTCTGCACTTAACATTATTTATTCACGCATTTAATAAATGGAAAAATGCTTATTTTATGTGGTGGAGTTAACGGGCGCGAAACGATGGGAAGGGATAGTAATAATATTATTTAATCGGGCACGCAACATACAAGATGTACGCACGGAGACCAATCAATCAATACATAACCAGTTTATACTGATCTCTCACTGTACGGGAATCTATACAAAGTGAGGTAGGATGAGGAAGCATGTTATCCTGGATAAGTGGATATGTATCGCCGTATGAACAGAGTAACTTAAAACAATTCTTATTTTGTTTGATTTTCATATTAATTTGAGCCAGCACAGATACAGCAAGAGTAGTAAGATAAGATAGATCTATACATAAAATATATGGTAACATAGACCTGACATATACACCTCCGCAAGTATGATCATTAAAATGTACAATCCCCAAAAAAAACCTTGTTACCCAAAATATCTTTTCGCAAAAATGCCCACAACATTCGTACCTTTCCCTTCCTTACCTCATACCTTCCAACACCGCATTTAACCCGTATGAATATTTATGCTGTCGACAGTACTCACTTAGGAGTACATCACGACCAAAGAATAGATAATTTACAGAAGCTAAGCTCTATACAACGAATGAAAATAAGGGCAGACGCGTGGCTGTACAGGTTCTCCTGACCGAATTACGGTCGTGGTGGGCAATCTTAAAGGATTAGAAAAGTACTCGCACTGCTCATCATTTATCATCATTTCAGCCAAATGACGTCCACTGCTGGACGTAGGCCTCCCCAAAGAAGGGGGTGTTTTGCCATAATCGCCACGCTTGGCGAGCGGGTTGGCAATCGCAGTACGGTTGTTACAAAAGCACAGAGCAAGCACTGATAACTTAACATTAAAAATCACCTACACTCGTTATCGCAATTTCTGTAATTCCCTTCTGAGAAAACTTAAGCGCTTGTATGAAAAGGAACAGTTTCGTAATGCAAAAAATAATGTTAAGGCTACTTGGAATGTTATTAAGAAAGTCTCAGATCTTCAAACTCAATCATCTCCTTCTTTTGACCTGTTACATATCTTTGATAATCCTAAATCCTCACTTAATCATGTCAATAACTTTTTTGCTAATGTAGGCAGTAATTTGGCGTTGAAATTTAAATCACCACCCTCAATGGTGCCCAAATCTGCGTTAAACTCAAATTCTTGTAGCTCAATGGCCCGCTTTCAGGTAACCGAAGACGATGTTGACTCCATTATTTTGGGTCTTAGGTCTGATTGTGCTACTGGGTTAGACTACATACCGGCTAAAATAATAAAGGCCTCGAGATGCGTATTGGTTCCGGTTATTACACATATCTGTAATTTATCTATAAATGCGGGTGTCTTTCCTAGGGCGTTTAAAAAAGCAGTAGTTCACCCCATTCACAAGTCTGGGCGCAAAGATGATGTCAATAACTACCGTCCAATCTCAATCCTAACAGCAATGTCAAAGATCTTAGAACGAATACTGAATAAGAACCTGACCAGTTTTCTTGACGCAAACAACATCTTAGCGAATAACCAATATGGTTTCAGAAATGGTGTTAGTACTGAAGACGCAGTCATTGACTTGTCTAGTCACGTGGCTAGGACACTTGACAGAAAACACAAGTGCCTGGGAATTTTCCTTGACTTGTCAAAGGCATTTGACACCGTCTCTGCCCAAGCCTTACTGAGTAAGATGGAAAACATTGGAATACGTGGACACTCATTGAAAATCTTCGCAGATTATCTTAGCGATCGTAGCCAAATAGTGAAATTCGGCCCACATACAAGTGATGAGCTTCCAATCACATACGGCGTTCCGCAAGGCAGCATACTGGGGCCTACCCTCTTTCCAATTTATATTAATGACCTGTGCAAAATGCCTCTCGAAAATTGTAAGATATTCACATACGCGGATGACACTGCCCTTGTTGTCGATGGTTACGACTGGCCCCAGACATACCAAAACGCCGAGGCTGCACTGTTCGCCGTAATGAAATGTTTGGCCGATAACTTGCTCACTTTAAATGTTGATAAATCGGTATATGTTCCCTTTGCCTTTCGATCGAATCTGTGTCCCTCAAATTCCCTTACCCTAAAAGCACATGCTTGCAAATCCTTAACGCAGTGTAGTTGCCACTTCCTTGCCAAATCCAGTTATGTAATGTATCTAGGAGTACTCATTGATCAGTATCTAAACTGGCACCCCCATATAGAGAAAGTCACGTCCCGCATTCGGAAGTTAATATACGTATTCAAGAAGCTACGTTACTCTGCTGATAGCGAAACGCTAAAATTAATATATTTTGCCTTATGTTAGTCTGTCTTAACGTACTGCTTGCCCGCCTGGGGTGGTGCCACCCAAAATGTATTCATCCGCCTTGAGAGAGCCCATAGAGCTGTCCTTAAGGTAATGCTCTCTCTTCCACGTAGGTACCCCACTGTGCGGCTCTATTCCGAGTGCAAGGTACTCACGGTCAGGCAACTTTATGTTCTCCTGTCGACGCTACGTAAACACTCTACCCGCCCTTCAAAGGAACCGACTGGCAGGCTTAAGCATATTGTTTTCCCCCCCGAACGCCATAGAACAGCCTTTGCCAAACGCCAATTCTACGTCAATAGCATAAACATGTACAACCGACTAAATAAAAAGATAAAAATTTTCTCGTGCCCTAAATATAAATGCAAAAACTTACTTAAAGACTATCTCCAGACTCTAAATTATGATGACACTGAGGATCTTCTGCTGGGTAATTTACATTGACTATGTACTTTATAAAAATAAGTCTAAATCTAACCATCAGCGAATGTGTACTGATTACACCGCATTCTTTCTCACTACATACATCCTACACCTACTCACCACACACGCACACTCACATCCTACTCTTACTCACTACACTCACACACAAACTCAGACCCTACATTTACGTTTTTCATTTTGTTTTTTTCTTAACATAGATTTAACTACCGATTTCTTTTACGCCATTTGCTAATTGTTTGTAACGTCCCGTTTTACTATGCTATGGCTTTGTTTGCTACGGAGAATCACTGACTCCTAAGACACAGGAACATACACCTAGTTTAGGAGTCAGAGCATTAACATTATTGTGACCTAATTATAAGCCTTTTATGCTATTAGTCTGTGGATCCTGTATCGTGATGGCTTTTGGTGAAATAAAGAATTTATTTATTATTTATATTATTTTATAGAGAACGCTGCTGCCCATTCTCTGGCAAGACCCTTAGTCGCCTCTTACGACGCCCACGGGAAGATATGGGATGGTGCTATTCTTTACGTCCGACAGACGTCCATACAGACGTATATCAGTGACAGTACAGTACTCGTACTACTAATATACACAAACTACAGGTGCACTCTCTATACCTTTACTATCATAATTCCATGGGGCTACATTGGAGTGAGATCAAGCGCAGGATCAAAAACTTAAAGATGCATACGGGTCATATACAGCAAACTTTAAAAAACCCTGAACTGAAAAAAATCCCAATATCACTTTCCCCAGAATTGCATCCAGGACTGCACACTTAGCAGACGCGCTTGTAATGAAAAGATATGCTGATTACATAGGAACGCCAGGCAGCAGCTATCTAAGACTGCGTCAGACGAAAGCCAGTAGACGCATATCTATGTATATGGTTTAGCTCGTTGACTGTCCTTCTGTTTTTAATATATTTTGTGGAGACACTCCACCACAGTATATATTTATGCAAACCTCATGGCTTCATTTAAATAAATTTCTTTTAGCTCGATAATCCTTCGAAGCTCTGTCTTTTCCGTAATATTCATAAATATTTAACTTTTGGGACTTTAATGTCGGTCGGGAGTGATTTTGTGGGTTGTATTTCAATTATTTTTGAGTGGATTTAAATTTGTAATTAGGTCAGTACCAATTAGCTGCCTCCTCATTTTTTTACTTTTACTGTACTCAGGATTGTTTAAAAGAAGATGAACTTAGTGACAAAAATTTAAAAGAGTATGTTTAGATGGTTTGGTCACGTGGAGAAGATGAGTGAAAGGCGACTAACAAAACATATTTACAAGGCAAATGTGAGTGGCAACGCCGGGAGGGGACGCTATAAAAGTACATACAATGACCTTACTGGTGAGGTTCTTCAATAAGATGCGTAGTACTCTCAACCGGCGTGCCTGTATGACCCGATGTATGAACGTAAAAGGAGTATGTAAGGATCGTAGTAGGTGGCGTTCTGTGATTTCTGCCAACCCTCATGGTCCCCTTAGTGGTCGTATTCCTCATTACTGAGGGATGTGGTAACCTGTCGTCAAGTTTTTTTGAGAACATGGAGAAGAACATATAGCTTGGCACAAACAAAGAGAGGCCCATACCCAGAAGTGGGTGCAGTCGTGCTGTGGATCATGATGGCGAAACTTCGTTAAACAAAAGAAGACTTCATGTCTTCTTGACATCTATGTCTATCCTTGGCATTGGGAAGCGCGTCGCTGAGTTCCTATGTCCACAAGCAATTTTGTATGGTTGATCAAGCTATCAAAATGACCATACTGATACTATTTCTTTTTGTTACAGGACACAAGGACGCATGTGGTGGTGGAATTGTATGAGACTGAGAAGTCCTACGTTGAAGCTTTGGAGATATTAGTTAAGGTAAGATTTTGACAGTCATTTATACTTATATTGTATAGCTGAAGAGTTTGTTTGTTTGGTTGTTCGGTTGAACATGCTATTATGAGAAAAAACGGGTTGGAATTGAAAAAATACTTTAGTGTTGGAAAGCCCATTTATCAAGGAAGGCTGTTTAAAACATCACGCTACGAACAATGTTGCAAAAACGGGGAAAACGGGACGCAGACAAAGGCGCGCGGTTCAGCTAGTATGTTGATATAGTTATTTGGATCAATAATAGGGACATTTCTATACGTATGAATGATGTAAGCGACTAAAAACTAGATTCTGAAACCCCGAATTGAGTGTTTGAAAAGTACGACTTTGTGATAAGGTACAGAAGAACAACATGACACTATATGAAAAGGATTTAGAAATAGTCTTCTTGTCTGCTTATGCATCGTTTGGAATATTCTTGAGTCTTCTTCTTAGTGTGTCGATGGCTTCATCAAATATATTTTGTCCAAAGTTCAGGTATGTGAACTCCGCTCGCTGAAGCAGTCATATAATCGTCAAGTGCGCAGGTGTAAGGACAAGCAGCGCAAGATGATAGATGAGCCATTGTCTGTGAAGACACACCGCACATTCTGAGATTAACATGAATAACATCATTGCTGTGAACATTAGGGTCTTATTTCCGAAGAAGACTTAAATTAATGAAGATTCATCTGCCTCTAGCCTTTTCCTAACGTTATTGGGTCGGCTTCCAGTCTAACTGGATGCAGCTATATACCAGTATAGTACATGGCGCAACTACCTATCTGACCTCAACGACCCAGCTAGTGCTGGCAAATACCGTAGCTTTGGTAAAACTGGTAGGCCCGAAAGTCTGTGTAACCACTGCCGAAGATCTATATATGACAGCCGGGACCAACGGCTTATCGTGCTTTCCGAGGCACAGAGGAAACTCAGTATGTGATGGGTGGTCACTCATCCACAGACCAACCTAGGCAAACGCGGCTTAACCTCAAGATCGATCAGAGAGGCTGTTATCATTTAGCCACAAGCTCCTTAAATGAAAACTGTGGCAATAATAAAGTTATCTCAAAGAGTTTCCGCCACAAATCATCATCATCATCATTTCAGACCAAAAGACGTCTACTGCTGGACATAGGCCTCCCCCAAGTGTCGCCACATTGACGTTTTGGGGGTTTTGCCATAATCGCCACGTTTGGCAGGCGGGTTGGCGATCTCAGTACGGTTGTTACAAAAGCACAGATAACGCTGCTGCCCATTCTCTGGCAAGTCCCTTAGTCGCCTTTTACGACACCCACGAGAAGAAATGGGATGGTGCTATTCTTTACGTCCGACACCATACAGAACCGCCACAAATATCCGCCATGAAAATATTCTGGTGGAAAATCAAGATCACTGTCTTTTGTTTGAAACCCTTTGTACAATGGCTGCCATTGGGAGCATGTCATTGTTTTATTGATGGATTGCTCTCTGCCATGATAGAGCTTTTGTTTTGTAGTGATAGATTTGTAATGGATAGTGGCAGATAATTATATCAGCCTTATTGGTCTAGACTGACATCCTCTAGGTAAGCAGTATTATATTAGGAAGCTCACCTATAATGAAGGATTTCAACTTAGGTAATTAAATATATCTATACTAATATTATAATTGTATTATAATTGTTATTATACAGGCTCTGTTTGGTGTCGGACGTAAATAATAGCACCATCCCATATCTTCCCGTGGGTGTCGTAAGAGGCGACTAAGGGATTTGCCAGAGAATGAGCAGCAGCGTTCTCTGTGCTTTTGTAACAACCGTACTGTCATCGCCAACCCGCCTGCCAAGCGTGGCGATTATGGCAAAACCCCCCATGTTATGTCAATGTGGCGACACTTGGGGGAGGCCTATGTGCAGCAGTGGACGTCTTTCGGCTGAAATCATGATGATGATGATGTTATACAGGGTGTTTGGTGCATCGTGTGCCAAATTGAAATGGTCGACTGGGGGAGTCATCTGCTATCCTTTCAGACTCCTAAACACTTCTCATGCCCTGTGGATTTTTTTCATCGACTTTTTATTGTTTTATTAAAAAAATACCCAAATTTTACATTCAAATACAAATTTAAAAAAAAAGTATAAGTCGTAGACTCTGAATTTTAATTTTATTTAGATGTGTATTGTATTCCAGTATTTTTAAATTTAAAATTAGTGACATGAGCCATCTAGTGTTTTTTTTAATTTACTCGCAAAGTTTCGGATTTCTATTTAAGCTGTCCGTCTGAGCTCTGCTCTGCTCTGCTCTGTATGGTGTCGGACGTACAGAATAGCACCATCCCATATCTTCCTGTGGGTGTCGTAAGAGGCGACTAAGGGATTTGCCAGAGAATGGGCAGCAGCGTTCTCTGTGCTTTTGTAACAACCGTACTGCGATCGCCAACCCGCCTGCCAAGCGTGGCGATTATGGCAAAACCCCCCAAAACGTCAATGTGGCGACACTTGAGGGAGGCCTATGTCCAGCAGTGGACGTCTTTTGGGCTTAAATGATGTGTTACAGCTATTTACACGGCTATAAAAAAAAACAAAAGCGACCGGGATCTTCCAACTCCCTCAAAAATTCTCTAGTCTATCCTCTTGCTAGTGATGTGCCACATACCATAAAAATCTCTTTACAACTTTGTGAATTCGCTAGAATTGTGAATCGAGTCACAAAATACTCTACATCAACACTAAAACATCGTGAGGAAAACGACATGTCGTAGAACTTAAAATTCGAAGACATGTGACATCTATCAACCCGCACTGGGCCCGCGTGGTAGATTACAGCCCACTCGCTCTCATAGAGAGAGGAGGCCTGTGTCCCAGCAGAGGGAATATTATAGGCCGATGATGATAATATTAAAATAAGGTAAAATTTGTTAGTTTGTAGTAAGGGGTAATTTTCTGATCCGATTTTGAAAGTTCTTTACCTAACGGGAAGCTACATTGTCTCCAAAGGTTTATTTCAGTACAAAACAGGAGCGAAGCCGCGAGTAAAAGCCGGTATATTACATAATATTATAATGAAATATTAGTCCGTCGCTTTATTAGTTAAATAATCCATCTGCCTGAGGAGCTCGTGGCTAAATAATAACAGCCGCACGGGTCGATCTTTAAGATTAAGCTGTGCTTGCCGAGGTTGATCCGTTGATGGGTGACCATAATAACATACCGAGTTTCTTCCCTGCCTCGGAAAGCACGTTAAGCCGTTGGTCTCGGCTGTCATTCGTAGATCTTTGACAGTCGTCACGAGTAGTCAGAAGCCGAAACTCTGACATCCAGTTTTACCAAGGGGTATCGTATTACCCAGTTACTGGGTTGTGGTGGTCAGGTAGGCAGTAGCTTCATGTAAAATACTGGTACTCAGCTGCATCCGGTTAGACTGGAAGCCGACCCCAACATAGTTTGGGAAAAGACTAGGCAGATGATATCCATCTGCCTCCCTGGTCTAGGCTTCGCATGCGTTACCGCTGAGCATGAGGCCAGGGTTTTATTTATAGGTAGGGCAAAAGAGTTATTGGATTTCTCCATTAGGAATCTTTTAATAAATAACCTGGGATCTCCATTTGCGCCCGGTATATAACATAAATGGCAAAGTATCAGTATAGAACACTTCAGCTTAAACTCTTCGCGATAAATAAGGTAGATGCTATATTGTTATCTAGTTGCATACTTGATACTATCAATAATACTTGTAACGGGATATTTACCATGTTTATATCGGGAACTAAAAACAAAGAATAAACATGGTAAATATCCCGTTACAAGTGTTATTGATAGTGTTGGTGACCATGTCAGTTTATAAACTTGCATAACTGATTTAAAAAAAAAACAAATTAAATATATCTAGCAAACTTATACTGCCATTAAGTACTTTCAAAGAAAACTTCATCAACCTTTTCAAAGTGTTTCTCAATACATCTCAACAAGTTCCCAACTGAAATCAAAAAGTATTGCACCGTTCTTGGGATCCTCTATACAACGATGTTTTAAGCTCTGACAATCTCTGAAACTCTCAGTTCTTACCAGCGATGTTTATCTAGGTCAACTGTAAGAAATTTAATGGGTAAGAAAATATCTTAAGAAATTTTATTAAAGTAATTTAATAACATAACATCACGTCTGAAATCCCCGAAAGGTTAAACAGAGGTGTACCTAATAATACACCCACTTTTCTTCAGTTATTTTAAGTCCCATGTAATAGGGGCGAGCCAATTGCCATCACCGGGTACAAATCCAGACGTCGTGGCTGCTATTGGGAAATTCCTGATACAAAAATCCAATTACACTTTGCCCGATCCGGAATCGGACCCACGACCTCAAGCGTTTGCGACCACTGGATCAACAAGGCAGCAAGAAAATATCTTAAGATATTTTATTAAAGTAATGTAATGTTGGAGTAATATGACACATTTTTCGGTAACTCCCGCTTAGGGGATTACTGGGGTGACGGCTACCATCTTCGTTTTCTTTGCACGTGTAAGCAGAGCTTTAGCCGTAGTTTTAAGATGAAATTGGGTTAAGAGGACGATATTCACTGGAAAAATATGACTGTATAACGTGACGTCGACACACGGAAGCGCGATTAACGCTTATGCGACAAAACTGTACTGCGACACACTATAGTTCGAATGCACGCTTGTGCGACAAAGTGTAGCTCGACATCACCCTAGTGCGACAAACTGAAGCTCGACATCACAGTAATCCGACATGAATCTAGTGTTAGCTTAATCAAAGTTCGTTTGTTTGAGAGAGGAGATACAAACAAGTTCTCACTGAAAATTTGGAAGGAAATCTGGCGGTAACAATTTGGCTTTCCCTTGGGGATAAAGAAGCATCATTGCTTATTCTTCTTTTCCTCCAAAAGAAAGCTAAATTAACAACCCCAGATTTTTTTACGGAAATCTTCAAAAGGTGCACAATTTTATCGATCAATTGCTTAAAAATAACAGTCAACTTTGTAATAGTCCGACTATTTTCGTCAGGGGCTAATGTAGTGCCCAGTAAAATAAAAATAATTATATTGCACAAAGGCATGGGCACTTATAAAACGTCGAGAAAAGGTGCACGGTTCGGGTTGGTCGTTTCTTATGGAGACGAACCGGCAAGAAACTCCATGGTTACTCTTTTTAAATTATTTGGTTTTTAATGTCAGTAACTCACAGCGTCAGTACTTAAGCAGCAGCAGCAGTAATTAGTAGTTTTTTATAACCGTTATGTTTCATTTTTGGTATACAATAAAGTTTTATTTTATTCTATTCTACGGGAGGACAGCGTAGTAACTTTTTAGTCAAGGACTTAACATAGGCAGTGGTTACATAAAAATCATTGGTTGCCTGCATCAGGTCAGACTGGAAGCCGACCTCAACATGGTTGGTAAGAAGCCCGGCAGATGATGGTTATCGATTTTCGTAGGTTCCTTGGTTCATAAACTTTTGATAGTATTTCTGTTCAACCCAACCAGACATCAAGGAATTTCGCTAAAACTTCACAAACGGAACTGTCTGTTTTTCTTCAACACTGAAATCAGTATGAAAATTAATTGTAAGTCGTAAAATTATTATAATAACTCAGTAACTCAGGCTGCCAGTTAATCTGGTCGAAATTAGCCGCAGACTGACAAATTCGCTATATTTATGGAGTCGACGAAAATCCAGGGCTGTCGCTGTAGACTTTCTGATCAATCTTGATGTCTCCTTTGGTTTTCTTTGTTCGAAAATTAATGAGCTGTCGAAAGACCGTTAATTTGTGAATTTTGGTCCTTTTGTTATGTTTTCAGGGGTGTTAATTGTACTGTCAGTCAGTGTGGTCTTTATTTTCGTTCATTGAAATGTAGGATTTGGAATATTTAATTATTTTTTTTTGCTTTTAATTAAAACATTAAGTGATAATTTCGTTTTCTACTGAAACGGGCACAGTAATATCCTACTAACAAAGACAAACAAAGACAAACAAAACAAACAACAAAGATATTATAAGCTAACTGTGACCCCCGCGAAAATCGTCCACGTGAAATTATTATAAAATCTTACTAGCCCTATTTGAAACTGATGACAATCACAATTTCACGGGTTACCTATTTTTAACGGAACCCTAATCCTTTAATAAACTACTCCTGCTCTTTATCACATCAGTAATCTGCCAATGAAAGTTTTGTGTAAATCGGTCCAGTCGTTTCGGAGATTAGCCGGAACAAACACATCGACAGACAAAAAAAAATGCTTTTTATTTATATTTCAACTTAATCACTAGCTATGTCTACCCAAAAGTAAAAAATAACTACGATCCTTAACAAAAGGAAACGGCCCATTTAACAGGAAAACGGAGAAAAAATGCAAAACACTAAACTGGATTAGAGCTACTTTTTATTCCCCTTCCTAAATTGAAACGATTGTATTAAATTGACCAGCCCTAATTCTGCTGTGGTTTTCCGACTCAAATTTTCCGCTCTACCTTTCCATCATGTGGGTCGGACTATTTATTGTCACCGGTGTTCCCCCTTTGCGTCACCCCTTCTCCCCCTTAAAACAAAAAATAACGAACAGAAGGCCAAACATGAACGGGAAATTCGGAAAAGGAACGCACACAATCTGCTGGTTCTGAAACAGAATTCTGTGCGAAGTAATGATAGTATCGTATTATTTCATACTTACATACTCGCAAACGAAGATCCCACTAGGATTCTACATCAAAATATCCTTCAGAAGAAAGTAATCACCACCTTAAGAGCGTTTATACCTTACGGCATTTCATAGAAACTTTCAAGTCCTTATTTCCCGAATGACTGAACCGATTTTAATTAAACTTAATACGCATAAGCAGGATACATAGGTCAAAATAGTTACAAAAAAACATTTTCGAAATGTCTGATAATTGGATATTTCTGTTTCTATAGATAATTTATAATCGGTCTAATTTAGCTGTTACACTATTTTTCGAAAATGTTTAGACCTATGTATCCTGCTTATCCGTATGAAGTTTCATTAAAATTGGTTCAGTCATTTCGGAAAATAAGGACTAGAAAGTTTGTATTTAGATACAAACTTTACTTACTTACTTTACTTTACTTTACGACATTAGTGTCGTAAGGCGTAAACGCTCTTAACTAACATTTTTAATACAGCATTACCTCATTCCAGCCACAAACAAAAGCTTAAGTATAAGGGCAAAAACTCATTCTTCGTTGCAGCTGAAAACCAGTATTTTTCATGGGGCAACTGCTTAGTCGACCTCCACAACTCAATTATTTTATTAATCCACTTACAAACCTCGGCAAGATATCTGATATCCTTACCCACACTTCTTATTATGACCATTACATAAACTACTTTTCACGGCAGTTAGAATGGGCAGCAGAAAGTTAGAGTAGTTTATAATTCCCCTAGTACAAGCAGTAGTATAAGCAGTCGCTTCATGTAAAATACTGGTATTCAGCTGCATCTGTTAGACTGGCATCCGCCCCGAACATCATCATCTGCCTAGCCTTTTCACAAACTATCTTGGGGTCGGCTTCCAGTCTAACCGGATGCAGCTGAGTACTAGTATTTTACATGAAGCGACTGCCTATCTGACCTCCACAATCCAGTAAGTGGGTAATTCGATACCCCTTGGTAAGACTGGATGTTAGACTTTTGGCTTCTGACTACTCTTAACGACTGTCAAAGATCAACAAATAGGAGGAAACTCGGTATGTAATTATGGTCACCCATCCACGGACCAACCTCGGCAAGCACGGCTTAACCTTAAAGATCGACCCGTGCGGGTGTTATTATTTAGCCACGAGGGCAGCCGCCCCGAACATAGTTTGGAAAAGGTAGATGATGACATAAACTACTCTTATTAATTTCAAGTCGTTAGCAGAGCAAACAGAAGGGTTTCAGTTACAGTGGAGCTTTTGTTTCTATCCATTCTACTCCTTAGCCTTGTGAAACGAAGGACAGATTTTAGAGAGGGCCATAGAAATGTGTCGGCTGGGTACTTTTAATTATTTTCTAGGCCAGATTCGTGCCTGACAGTGACGCTTTTTCAAGGCTGGTGCTAATCGGGCAGGTGTAAACTTCAGCTTTTTAGTAAGGGGTTTATTGATTAGAATTTTGAGGGCTCATGGCTAAATATAGTTCAGCAGCAGTTTTCAAGGTCGGTTCATGGATATAAGATCATCCTTTTATGTTGACCTTTGATAGTCGTTACGGGTATTCTGAACCCGGACAGTTTGACGGCAACTAGTCTTAACAAGGCTTCCCTGGTTGTTACCGAGGCAATGGATTGAGAAGTTCAGGTGGACGGTGGCTTGGTGGAAAATACTAGTATTCAACTGAATCCGGCTAGACCGAAAGCGATTTAGGAGTATGAGGACAGGGTGTAAAGTTCCTCGATACTCCTTAGAAAAGGTAGGATTCTCAGACCAGACAGGTGTTGTGTCTGGTGGGCAACTGCCCGACACTTGCTGTCGGGTTTTTCTATGTAATCTTAAGACGATGTAAACTTTGCTTCCGACTTGTAGAAAATTGATGTTAGTTCTTCCCCCGTGTCAAAGATGGCGCTGTAGTACTTTTTGTTGTAAGTTGCTTTTTGTAGGCCACCACAGCGACATCAACGTGGTCAACAAAAGGCTAAACAAATATTTATAGAATTAGCCGACTGCTATTTAAAATGATAAAAACTAATAATCCTTAATGTTACTCATAATAATCCCAGAATATATCTTCATCTCTTTCATCTTTATCTAATTTAATCTCAGTCATTATCTAACTCAGTCACAACTCCATATTCATATAACAAGATTTACTCCCAGATTCCGATTTGTGCCTCCAAAAGCGAACTCAGCGTCTCCAAATAAATTTTCATCTTCAACATTAAGAACTTCCACTGCCGTATCTTTGTGCGGTTCACCCTCTCCTTTTAGGCCTCGTCTGAGGTGACTGGAGCGGTAGCGGGGGCGATTAAGAGGCCAGAATGCAACGCGAGTAGGAGAGGTTAGATGTGTTTCCACAGGGTAAAATAATACTTAGACCTGTCAGAATGGCCGCAATGGACGGATAACAACGTTTGAAAACTCGTAATACTGGCCTTTTCCTTCTTTAAGTATGTTGGGGTCTGCGTCCAGTGCAACTGAATGGAACTGAGTTCCAATATTTTACATGGAACGACTGTCTATCTGACCTCCTCAAAAGGTACTAAGACAACACAATATCTCTTTGTCAGACTGGTTATCCGTCTGTTTAAATGTTTTCTGACTACCCGTAATAGCTGTCAAATAAATGACAGCCAGAACCAACCGCACAACATAAGCGGTCCGATAGTTCCCATGCACGGAAAGACTGTTATGAAAACTACGCTTTTTAAATCGGCCAATATCATGTGGCCATGTCACTTCACTATGAACACAAACGGTGGTTTCATGTGCTTGTTGATTTGCACCCGCGCAAGCTCAGCACTCTAGTCAAAACCTTTCCCTTTCTTTGATTAGGGGTAGCCAAACTGTCAAACTTGAGGCACGAAACATCAAAGTAATCCCATGTTTGGCGCGAAACTTTCTCACTCAAAAGAGATAAGAATTTTGCCTATATTTTTATAGTCTCCAGTTTTTTTTGCGGGTGAAAAATGTTTATAGCCTTGTAAGTCTACTTGCTTGGGCTTTATTACGGTTGTAAAATTCATAAAATATAAAAAAAGGTATTATGAGTTTTATTGGAGAAAGTTGTTCTTGCTTTTTATCTAATCGAGTCCTGTCTCGCGTGCCTGTTGGTGATTGTGGTTACCTTATGTTTGTGTGGAAAAGTTTTTCGGCTTAATATGGTTCAGTTGACGACCTCATGGTCGCCATTGAGCCATTATTTGTTGTCCTCAGTTGTAACGTTCTACGGGATACAATGATTGTAAAACTGTTTTCGTTTATTTTGGAAAAGTGTCTTGGTATCCCTTGCCAATGTCTCAAATCTATAGATTCTTGTCAAACAACATAATTCTCTAAGTGTTAAGAGCCCCCTAAGGGTTGAAAACCCTCTCACCAAGTTCATATGTCAAAATGTAAGAACACAAACAAATTGTAATAATAGTTGTACATAGGCAATGTACAACTATTATTACAATTTGTTTGAACTAGATCTAGATCGAACTTGAACTAGATCGTTGATGAAAAGATCAGTTTATAGTAACAGTTGTTTTATTTTACATTCGAGCTTACTAATATACACATTAAGTTCAATATAAGAGTACTGTGTGACCATCCTCGTCGCCCGGTACTCAACACTAAGGGTGAGACAGAAGACTACCCTATTAGCAGAACCACATTTCGCTTATTATTAACTAGCACTTCGCTCGCGACTTCGTCCGCGAAAACTATAATATAACCTTATGTTACTCGGTATAGATGTAGCTTTCTATAGGTGAAAGAATTTTTAAAAAATCAGTCGAGAAGTTTTCGAGTTAAATCGTAAGAAACAAAACAAACAATCAAATCTTTCCTCTTTATAAAAATATTAGTTTAGATTTAGATGAGTCCCATGGGGTGATTCTATTGCTTTCAACCTACAACTTGTAAAAATCCATGTGGAAAAACCTACCAGAACTTAGAAATTCGTGCTCATGTAGTAGTATTTTTCTTTCTTGCCCTTAATTGTGATATCTACCATATAGAATGTTTGCTTGGTGGTTTATTTTGGAAGAGTGTCTCATTATCACGCTCTTGTCAAAAGGGGTGAGCTTAAGTGTTTGTACGCAGTCAAGTCACCAAGGTGTTTTGTTACCGTGTCCGGTAGCTGTTACTTACCGTCTTTTGTTATTTCTTGATTGAGGTGGAACTTGTTGGTTATAGAACATTTTGGTGTTGATTACGCAAAGAATAATAGTATAGGATCCCGATATACAACGACCTTCACCGAGCTGATTAATGGATGAAACTTATTTTATATTAAATTTAATATGTCAATAAACATATTGCATATGGGTGGGTTGTCTAAAAAATTTCAGTCAGTATTTTTTTTTAAACTGTTCACCGGTTTGATTAATATACAAATTCCATACCACTCGAAAGTAAAAAGCCCATAGAATATGCAAACGTTAGGTTGCCTTTTCCTTTCCCGTCACAACTCTCGGATAGGCAGGTATAAAAAGGTAAATCGATACTAGTAACTTGCACCGGTCTGGTTAATGAATAAAAAAGGCAACCTAACGTTTGCATATTTTATGGGCTTTTAAATACTTTTGCTTGGTATGGAATTTGTTTTTTAACCAAACATGAAAGATTTATAAAAAATATTAAAAAATCATATCCTGGACTGAATTTTTTTAGACAACCCATATGCAATGTATTTATAGACATATCAAATTATTTAAAAAAAAAAAAATCTATTTTGACATTTATTATTCCGTTTATTCATTTCACAACATACATTTACATTTTTAAATATTTTTAGAAACAGATAAAAAAAAAGCATTTAAAAATATAAAAATAGTAGCCCACCGGTATCGGGAATAGGGTCCAAGCTACCGGCGGTCAGGGCTCCAGAGAAAGGAACCTCCTAACGATACGAGCCGTGTCCAGGAGTACCGCTTTCTGTATCAAGCCCTTGATCCAGCTGCCTAACGAGAGCCTCATGAGATATTGGTCGAGGCTCTTGGCAATTAGGCCATTGGCTGATACGACTATCGGCACAATGATTGCTGAGTCAACAGGCCACATGTCGACAACCTCGCGAGCCAAGTCAATGTACTTGATTTGTTTATCTTTCTCGGCCTTCACGAGGTTCTCGTCATGTGGAACCGTTATGTCAACAATCATTGCGAGCCGCTCTGATCGATCCATCACCACTATATCAGGCTTATTGGCTACAATAGTCCTGTCAGTGATGATGGATTGATCCCAATACAGTGTGATATTGCCATTTTCGAGAACTGGGTCGGGCACATACCTATAGTACGGCACTTCCGATTCCACAAGGCTGTATTTCAGAGCAAGTTGCTGATGGATAATCCTGGCTACAAGGTTGTGTCTATGCAAGTATTCTCCGTTAGCTAGACGAGAACACCCGGAGATAATGTGACGGATCGATTCGCCCGGACGGTGGCATGCCCGACATATGTCAACCGTGCCATCCTTCACAATGAATTTCCGGTAGTTATTCGTCATCATAACTTCATACATAATTGCACAAACAAAACCTTCGGTTTCTCCAAAGAGTTCCCCGGAACGTAGCCAGGCTACGGACGCTGCATGCTCTACATCAGGCCCATGCAGGGCACTGAAGTAGCGTCCGTGAAGCTCCTTACTCTGCCATACTTCCCTGCGGTCATTAGTGTCAAGCACTGCAGGTTTGCGCCAGTTCTCTTTAGCCAAGGAGAGCGGGGTGAGGGCCTTGTCCATCGCGACCACATCTCGATGCATCCCCACGTCGGTTTCTAGGAAATATTCCCTGAGACTGCATATCTCGCGATTGTGGAGAGTCTTGGCGTTTAAAAAGCCTCGACCTCCACAACTCCGCGGGATATACAGTCTCATAACCGAAGAACGTGGATGATGCATTCGATATGCCGTCAACAATGTACGGACCTTCCTATCCAGGGCGTCTAGTTCTGTTTGAGTCCATTTGAGTACGCCGAAAGAGTACATCAAAACCGGCATGATCCAACCATTGAAGGCACGCACCTTATTTCCGCCTGATAAAAGACTATTAAATACTTTTCTCAGGCGGCCAAAGAAGCGCTCCTTCAACGATTGCTTCACGTCAACAGCATTGATGCCCAGCGCTTCCGACATACCCAAATACTTGTAGGTTTCGGTTGCTGAGAGGGATCTAAGATTTATGGAATCTGAGAGCTGGGTTCCCGCAGATTCCACAATACCCCCTCGCTTTACATGCATGACCGCAAATTTGTCCACACCAAATTCCATCCTGATGGCGCTACTGAAAGTTTCTGTTACCTTCAGTAGCTCCATCAGTTGCAAATTGTTGGGGGCAAAGAGTTGACATTATTATTTCTGTATGGTGTCAGACGTAAAGAATAGCACCATCCCATGTCTCCCCGTGGGTGTCGTAAGAGGCGACTAAGGGACTTTGCCAGAGAATGGGCAGCAGCGTTCTCTGTGCTTTTGTAACAACCGTACTGCGATCGCCAACCCGCCTGCCAAGCGTGGCGATTATGGCAAAACCCCCCCTTCTTGGGGGAGGCCTATGTCCAGCAGTGGACGTCTTTCGGCTGAAATGATGATGATGATGATTATTATTGAACCATGTTTCAACTTTCTATGCAGCCACAATATAAAATTGAAAAAACTTAAAGTTAATTATTGATTAAAGAATATATATATTTTTTAAATAACTTTATTATAATTTAGTTTCAACAATTTCTTTAAAATAACAGAGTTGGGCAAAATATTTACCATTTTTTCAATGATGAAAATGAAAAATAATGGCTGTATAGCTGGCTGGCCATAGAAAAAAAAACAAAATAGATGGGAAAGCGGCAATCCGAAATAAAACATACTAATTTTTTCTTTAGCTAATTCATGTTTTTTTTTTACTTTCCTTGTATTCGTAATGAAAAGCACAGTGTTTACCTCGGGTTAAAGACTTATTTAGTTCCTCAAACTATTGGCGCCCTCACTTCATTTGGGCGCCAAACCCCGTCTCGGGACTAAATAAGTTAGTTTCACCCCTGGGGTAACAATGCACTATTTCATAATTGGAATGCACTTCCTGAATAACGTGTACTTGATCTTTCAGTCCATGTTTACCAGACCTAATTTATAAGATTTTTGGTATGCCGGTTGACCTAGTTATTCAGTTCTTGAATTAAATTGCTTATAAGAAATTTGGACAGGTTCCATTCATATTACTTTTTTGGGTTTTCTTTATCTTGGATATTACTGACATTGCGAACAAAACCATCGTAAGGGAACCTGGATTTATCTATACATACATACATACAAATAAATATAATTGAAGTATCTGTTTGTAATATTAAAATAACCGCTTTTACTACATGCATATGAATGTAAATACGGTACATTTACTTTTCTTTTTTTAATTTTTGTCCTTCTGTCTGTTTGTTCCGGCTAATCTCTGGAACGGCTGGACCGATTTTGACGGGACTTTCACTGGCAGATACCAGAAATAATAAGGAGCAACTACTAGCAATTAATTTTTGAAAAATTCTAAAATTATTATAAAAAAAAAAAAACTAAATAACTTTTTTGTAATTTCCACGCGGAGAAAGTCGCGAGCACAGTTAGTAATTAACTAGCTGTCCGGTGCAACTTTTTCTATTGGTCGTAGCTTGATGATATATAGCCTTTAGCCTTCCTCAATAAATGGGGTATTTAACACTGAAAGAATTTTTCAAATCGGACCAGTAGTTTCGGAGCCTATTCAATGCATTATATTAGTAATAATAATAATTTATATAAGGCTAGATCAGTGCCTCTGTCTTCTTTGTAAGACAAGACACCTTTGTTATGCTGTGACACAGTAATAGGCTGGTATGATAAATTAAAGTTAACCCTTGGCTATGTCAGTCAAATTATGAATATGTGAGATACTTCCTTCCTGGATATATAGGTACGCTTGTGTTGAAAATATATTCATGGGCTTTCCAACCGCGTCAAATTCGCGTCAATTAGTGCCCTGCATTAAAATTAAACCCACTTTTTTCTCAACAGAAATATCTCCACCCGCTGAAAAGTCCAGAGAATGCAGGTCTTCTAGACGCATTCCTGGTGGACGAGATCTTCTACCAAGTGCCGGGGATCCTGAACGTGCACCAAGTATTCCTGGAACAGCTGAGGCGGAGACTGGAACAATGGGATCTGCAGCAGAAAGTTGGAGATGTGTTTTTGGATGTGGTGAGTCTCATCGGGACTTTATGATTTACTAGCACTTTACTCGGGACTTCGTCCGCGAAAATTGTGATATACAGGGGGGTTAGGGCGTGAAGAGATAGCAAATTACCTCTCCTTTCGCCTTCTTCGATTTGGCAAACGATGCACCAAACACCCTGCAGTATAGCCCACGTTACTCGGTTAAGATGTAGCTTTCTAAAGATAAGAGAAAGAATTTCTAAAATCCGTCGAATAGTTTTTGAGTTAAACCGTAACAAACAATCAAATGTTTCCTCATTATAATATAAGTTTAGATTAATTTATCCGCGCATTTGAACGCTGGAAATAACTCACTAATTAAAGGTTAAAGTCACATTAAAATATGTTCCGTAGTCCAAAATAACAATGCTGTATCACAGACAAACACTAAAACTTTAAAGATAGAAGGTGTAAACAGACTCTTCAAGAAGCCGCCAACAAAAAATTGTGTACATCAATTAAGTTACTCTGCGCAAAAATTATTGCTCATTATATATTATGTAGACCTGGAGTCGTGAAGGTATTTAAAGTTAAGTTATAACATCAAAAACTTTGACTCCCAAATCTCTCTGTAACTAAAGGTTTTCAGGTATGATCTAGAAAAAAAACCGGCCAAGTGCGAGTCGGACTCGCGCACGAAGGGTTCCGTACCATTATTTATAAAAAAAAAAACTTTTTTGTATGGGAGCCCCCCTTAAATATTTATTTTTTCTGTTTTTATTATTTGTTGTTATAGCGTCAACAGAAATACATAATCTGTAGAAATTTCAACTGGCTAACTATCACGGTTCATGAGATACAGCCTGGTGACAGACGGACGGACGGACGGACGGACGGACGGACGGACGGACGGACGGACAGCGAAGTCTCAGTAATAGGGTCCCGTTTGACCTTTTGGGTACGGAACCCTAAAAAAGAAATATCCCATTAGGTATATGTAGGTTTTATCTGTAACTCGAAAGGAGACGGATACGCTTTCATACAATTTTGGGCCTAGTTGTAAAAAGATGAAATTGGTGTCAATTGATAGCTACTATATTAACAAACAATCACTGAAAATTTTACAGATTTTGGAAATCTGAGAGCTGAGATAAAAGAGATTTTAGCAAAAGTGCGGTTAAGTAAGACGGAGGTTACACGTTCAATCTGGCATCAATCTGATCCATGATTGAGATCCAGATTGACAGGAAATTGAACGTGTAAAGCGTAGATTGATGATCCAGATTCTATACAATCCTGTAAATCCATCAATTTGAGAAAATATCAATAAAATATGGGAGGAAGTGCACTCAAAACGCACATGCACTAGACGTTAAGAAACGAGTGTCCAAAGAGTATAGGAATAAAGATGGAATAGAGAGCCCTCTCACGCGAATTTTTGACACCCTTATTGAACGGTGTTGCCATCTGGTACTATATCCGTTGAACTAATCTCAATAACTATAGGTGCGTACCTATATTTAAGAGATATATATAAGAAATATTCGCAATTTCAAAATGAAAATAAAAAATGGTTTAATCTTGTTTAGAATTTAAATGTATTATTTTTTACTCAATTTTCATTCAAATCAAAAAGGTATTTAATCACACTGGTGATAATTGACGTAAGCACCATCTATGTCATTTTAACGTACTAAATCTCAAGTTTATGCGGATTTCGTAAGAGATGGTGCTAGTATCTTTGTGAAAAATTGGACGCTTAAGTCAAGTACGGTAGTGTGTCCCCCCCCCCTGCGAGCGTCAATGTCATGTCATGCATGTCAAGTCAGACTTAGCACAGATTAAAAATACAATAATCGATTAGTAAAAGTGAATCGATTTATCTTAATGCAGATATTTAATTAGATTAAACTCTTCATACTTTAATAATATTAGATGTCATTATTTTAATTAAATTAATCATCTGGCGAAAGCATTTTCGTTGATAGTATGAACTCTGTAACGTTATTCGATTATAATTTAATCGATATTCCAATTACTTCGTAACCTTAACTTAATTTTTGGATTTCTCAATTTCTAGATTTTAAATTGAGCTGATTTTTCACATTTTGAAATAAAAAAATATAACCTATTTTTTTAACCATACCTCAACTTTTTACATTCAGGCCCAAAAGTCCCCGTCTCCTTTATATCTCTTAGCTATTGTTTTGCTGTTGTTTTGCCACGTCAAATTCAAGGAGGTAAGTTCTATGCTACATCAAAAACTTTCAAATAAGTTGGAACTTTGACTCGCAACATTTCCGTAAGTAGAAGGTTTTCAGCTGGTATGGTCTGGAACAAAAAAAAATATCTCATGACCTTTTGGCTTCTTATAGGATATTTTTACACCCATTTTATGTAGGTTTTATCTGTAACTCATATATATATCTTTTAGCTATACAAGCTGTGGTTTTACACCCTCGTCAAATTCAAGGAGGTAACTATGCTAATGATTCTCGACCCGAATTAATAATAAAAAATGGGCAGGCATATTTTTTTTAATTTTCGGAAATCGGTAAGTGTGAACCACCTGTAAACGTGACCCATCTGATCCTCGCCCTATAACCACGCTTTCACACAGTCAAACAATCGCAAACGTTTATTTGATAATATGTTATTCCCTAAACCACGTTAAAGGGGTTTTTTTAGGGTTCCGTAGCCGAATGGCAAAAAACGGAACCCTTATAGATTCGTCATGTCTGTCTGTCTGTCTGTCTGTCCGTCCGTCTGTATGTCACAGCCACTTATTTCCGAAACTATAAGAACTATACTGTTGAAACTTGGTAAGTAGATGTATTCTGTAAACTGCATTAGGATTTTTACACAAAAATAGAAAAAAAAACAATAAATTAAGGGGGTCCCCATACTTAGAACTGAAAACCAAAAAAAAATTTTTCATCAAACCCATACGTGTGGGGTATCTATGGATAGGTCTTCAAAAATGATATTGAGGTTTCTAATATCATTTTTTTCTAAACTGAATAGTTTGCGCTAGAGCTACTTCCAAAGTGGTAAAATGTGTGTCCCCCCCCCTCTAATTTCTAACGTAAGAGGAGGAAAATTCTGAAAATATTTAGGATTGTAGAACGTAAAAAAAACTATCAACGAAAATTGGTTTCAATAAGATGTGATGTTTAGTTTTTGAGATATGGGACTTTTTCATCAAACTGCAGCAGTAACTTTGTTTTTCATAAACATACCATGAAAAACAAATTTAGTTTTGCGGTTGTGTGGAAGTTTACTAACTAATACTACTAACTAATAAATGACAGTTCAAAATATTGTTATTATATTGTTTGGATGGAACCCTGTGTGCGAGTAAGACTCGCACTTGGGCGGTTTTTTTTAAATACTGATAAACTGAAACAACCAAAAAAAGCAGCGTTTATTAATAATTAAATAGGTACCGTAATTTAAATTGATTATCAATGTCTTTTGTGACAACCTCCTGAAATTTGAAGAGGATGCAAAACAAAACCTTGTATTATTATCAAAAACATAGCTATAGATAATATCTCAATTCGTCGCCCACTGCTCTAGATATAAGTTTCCTCGTGGGGTTTCTACCATCATGATTCATTAGCATCTTGCAAAGGTTAATGAAGAGTTGCGTCTTAAGTAAAGCAACTTGAGCCATGAATTTTAATAAAGTAACCAAATGCCTTTGTTACGTCATTTGGGACTCATACTTTTCTTCTTACCTTACGATGTTTTCTGTAATCTTACTTCTATTAGAAATGAGAAAATTTAGATGAATGTTTGTTACTCAATCACGGCAGAACGGCTGAATGGACCCAGAACAAATTTGACATAGAAATAGATAGAGAAAAACGCATAAAAATTTTAATTTAAACTTATTTCAAATGATGAAAGTCTCTAAATTCTCGTTTTGTGAGAAAAGTTTATTAGAATATATTTTCAACATCTATCTGGTTACGTTTTAAAACTGGTAAAACAACCAGTCTTACCAAGGAGGTTGTGGAGGTCAGATAGGTAGTCGCTCCATTTGAAATACTGATATTCAGCTGCAGAAGCCGACCCCAACATAGTTGGGAAAATGCTAGCCAGATGATAAATTTACTTGCGGTTTCTTTTGCCACGCATTAGTCATACATTTGTTCCCAATAGTGATTGATGAAGATAGAGTAAAGACTTTTTACTTGATTGTATTTACTTAAAGGGATTAAGTATTATATGTGAAAATGTTTTTAAGTAACATTTTAGACCTTTGTAACCTGCTTACGCGTATGAAGTATCATTAAAATCGGTTCAGTCATTTCAGAAAATAAGGACTTAAAAGTTTGTATGAAATGTCGTAAGGCGTAAACGCTCTTAAAAATAACTGACGAAATGTGTGGTACTACATAGACCTCTGTCTAACCGTTCAGAAAAACAGGTTTGGTATTATGTCTACGTAAGTATTTCTATCCCTTAGATTTACGCCCGGTAATTCGACCTCCTCCTCATCTAATACTTAAATACCATACATGCTGCAGCTACCAGACATCGCCACTTACACACTGTACCTGTCTAGTTATAGATCACACTGCCTCAATTAAATACCTTGGTATCACATTAGACGAAAACCTGTCATACAAATCACATATACAGCTGCTCTCTGGCCGCGTTAGGAAACTGATATACGTGATGAAAAAACAGCGTGACTGTACTCCCATTGAAATTCTACGTACAATTTACCTTGGACTCAGTCAGTACTTCAATACGGGATTTCTGTTTGAGGTGCAGCAGGGAAAAGCACTGTTATTGAAGTAGAAAGTTGAAAAGTAGAATGTTATAAAAGTAGCTTTAAGAAAACCTTTTCGCTACCCAACAGATCTTATCCATAAGGAGTTCGCTGTCTTAAGAGTGCGGCAATTATTTATCTTAAACGCAAAATGACATGTTCACAAAACCCTAAAAAATAGATCCGAATATAACAAACTTGTCTCTAAACGCGTATTCAATATTCCCATTCCCGAAGCAAATGCCCGTTTTACTCGCATATCCATATTTATAATAAAATCAGCAAAAGCTGCGACATTAAAAACATGAACAACTTTTCATGCAAGAAAACTCTAATAAAATGATTTGCCAAACTAAGATATGAAGAGACGGAAGAAATCTTGAAACTAAAAAACATAAAATAACTGAAAATAATATACACATCTGCACGCATACACACACACACTCACACACACTCATGCAACACACGCACACACTCATACACACACGCTCAACATTATTAAACTTTAGAGTATTTTTTATTTCTTTTTGTAATATCATTTTATTTCTTGTTTAAAGGTAGTCTAGAATGACCTACTTATGCCTTATTTCTTTTTGTGATATAATTTTATTTCTTGTAGGTAATCCAGAATTACCTACTTATGCCTTGTTACCACATCAACAAATTGTGTTTTAACTTTAAGATATCGCAACTCCGGCCCCCAAGATACAGGCGCAGCCTAGTTTGGGTACCTCTGTATTCTTCACTTTATTAAAATATAACGTGTTACGATTACTAATAGCGCTAAGTTACATTAGGAAAATGATTGTAACAATGGCTAGTAAATTTATTCTTATTCTTAATAAAGAGTCTGGGTAAAAAAAAAAAAATTGTCTATAAGCTTCCTCCATATGAATTATAATTAACAACATTGCTAACAAAATGGGGCCAAAATAAACACCGAACCAACCCAACCCATCCCTCTGGAGAATAGTCGTGATGTTTACATGTAACCTCCATACAGTTCCTCGTCGTCAGCTTATAGAAGGAAATTGAATAGAGCCTACATTTCCGTAGCAACAACTATAAAAGTACTTTGACACATGACGTTCGTTTGGCATATTCTATTTTCGAATATACAAGGTGTAAACATACCTTTCACGAAGCCGTAAACCAAGGATTCTGTACATCAAACTAAGTTTACTCAAAAATGCATGTAATGTGGTCATTATTTTGACAACCTTGTTTGAGCAAAGTCGACCTTGCCGTTCTGTTTCAAGGAGCGGCCGGCAAAGTTTTGCTGGCCGGCTCTAACAGGCCGGCAATGTTTTGCCGGCCGCTATTTTGACGTTTCAACGTTTTAAAAAATCAAATCCAAAAAGATTTTACTTAGAACACAGCTGTTTGTATCTATAGAGATAGGTACAAAAAGATTTTATTCCATATTAGGCTGTATAGTTCCAATTACAATTTCTCGAAAAAAAAAAACTAAGAAGTAACAAAAGCGCGGTTCAGCGAAAATTTTTATTAATACGTTTTTTATTTAAATTACTTGCTGGTTTTATTTAGATTAGGTACTTGCATTTTTGAGTAAAGCACTATACAAACCTTGGCCCACAATGACTGCTTCGCTGGTCCCGCTATGATTGCCTCGAGCTAGCCTAGCTACGCTCTAGGCCTTCCAGCTTGGCCATCATTGCAGCCCTTGCTGTCCTCGCTGTAAAGGCCTCGACCTACGGTCTCGGCCATTATCTCAGCTCGTCCATCAAGTGCTGCACGCTGACCGCGTTGTGTCGGCCTGGAGCTGCGCTACGCTGCGCTGTCGGCCATAATCAGCGCGACCAGCAAAGTAGTCATTATAGACCGCGGCAGTAATGTACTATTACTCAAAAATGCATGTAATGTGGTCATTATTTTGACAACCTTGTTTGAGCAAAGTCGACCTTGCCGTTCTGTTTCAAGGAGCGGCCGGCAAAGTTTTGCTGGCCGCTCTAACAGGTCGGCAATGTTTTGCCGGCCGCTATTTTGACGTTTCAACGTTTTAAAAAATCAAATCCAAAAAGATTTTATTAAGAACACAGCTGTTTGTATCTATAAAGGTACAAAAAGATTTTATTCCATATTAGGCATATAGTTCCAACAAACATTGCCCAAAAAAAAAAAAAAAACAATGAAGTAACAAAAGCGCGGTTCAGCGAAAATTTTTATTACTATATATTTTTTATTTAAATTACTTACTGGTTTTATTTAGATTAGGTACTTGCATTTTTGAGTAAAGCACTATACAAACCTTGGCCCACAATGATTCCTTCGCTGGTCACGCTATGATTGCCTCGAGCTAGCCTAGCTACGCTCTAGGCCTTTCAGCTTGGCCATCATTCCAGCCCTTGCTGTCCTCGCTGTAAAGGCCTCGACCTACGGTCTCGGCCTTTATCTCAACTCGTCCATCAAGTGCTGCACGCTGACAGCACTGTGTCGGCCTGGAGCTGCGCTATGATGCGCTGTCGGCCATAATCAGCGCGACCAGCAAAGTAGTCATTATAGACCGCGGCAGTATTGTACTAAACCATACATAAAAATAATTGCTGAGAAATGTTTTTTTTTTTGTGGACGGAAAAATTACGTTTGTTAAACTCAATGTAACGCACTCTAAACATTATGCTGATAGATGCATTGAATAGTAAACGGGTCATGGAGGTATTTAAAATAAAGTTAACAACTTAAAATAAAAACTAGCCAAGTACGAGTCGGACTCGCGCACGAAGGGTTCCTTACCATCTAAACTAATATTATAAAGAGGAAAGATTTGATTGTTTGTTTGTTTGCATTGAATAGGCTCCGTAACTACTGGTCCGATTTGAAAAAAAGAACAGTGGTATATAGCCCATTTAACGAAGAAGGCTATAAGCTATATATAATCACGCTACGACCAATAGGAGTGGAGCAGCAATGAAAAATGTTGCGAAAACGGGGAAAATGTGACGCTAACGAAGTTGCGCCGGACAGCTAGTCATTCAGAAAAAACGAGCAAAAAATCACTTTCGTGTATGGGAGGCCCCTTTAATATTTATTTTATTCTGTTTTAGTATTTGTTGTTATAGCGGCAACAGAAATACATAATCTGTAGAAATTTCAACTGGCTAACTATCACGGTTCATGAGATACCTACAGCTTGGTAATAGACGGAGGGATGGACGGACAGCGAAGTCTCAGTAATAGGGTCCCGTTTGATCCTTTGGGTGCGGAACCTCAACTAGTATTTAATAAAAAATACTTTTGAGAAAGTTGGAACTTTGACCTCTAATATATCCGTAACTGGAAGGTTCCAGGTATGGTCCAAAAAAAAAAAATTGCAATTACGAGGAGAACAAGTTTAGTGCCTTTCGGTTTCGGTAAGGTTCTTTTAAGGTTCCGCATGGTGTCGGACGTAAAGAATAGCACCATCCCATATATTCCCGAGGGTGTCGTAAGAGGCGACTAAGGGACTTGCCAGAGAATGGGCAGCAGCGATCTCTGTGCTTTTTTAACAACCGCACTGCGATCGCCAACCCGCCTGCCAAGCGTGGCGATTAAGGCAAAACTCCCCCCAAAATGTGAATGTGACACTTGGGGGAGGCCTATGTTCAGCAGTGGACGTCTTTTGGGCTGAAATGATGAAGGTTCTTTTAACACCCTTTATATTATGTAGGTAGTCGACTGATCCATTTATCAAGTGACAACCCTTTTTTACGGGGAAATCTGCATTGATTTTCTCTGTCTGGAGAAGGGTTGTGTCGGGATCGCAGTTGACACCCTATTTTAAGATGTAACTTTATAATGTTCGTAGGAACTCAATGTCACTTGAAGAATCTCGTAGAATTATGTTGAGAGGTGAATTTAAATCTTTTGTTGAAGTATAGATAATGTTAAATCATGGTTTGAGATATAACACTTACATAGAAATAAGAAAAAATATTTATTTGTAGCAGGGACATGACGTGCATACAAAATGCCAAAAACAAAATAATACATTATACATATTATATTTCTTGCGTTGTATACGCAAGGAAAAAATATTAAAGTACAAACAGGCCGGAACAAAAAAATTTACAGCTTGCACGTCGTGACAAGCAGATTACCACTCAGCATGATGCTGTGCCATAGGGGGGCCCATAGCACAGCGCTGGTTTTCAGTGGTCTCCTGTGAAATAACGTACGGAAGCCAAGACAGCATAAATATTTGATAAAATAATAAGAAAATAAAATACACAGTACTAGGATTATAAAATAAAACAACTATAGTCTATGAAATAAAATAACACTACAATAATATATATGGATGTAAAATAAACATAAATATATTATTATATATTATTAGTGTATATAGCTCTCGTCTCCCCTTGGCGCCGCCGCCGCCGCCGCGCGCCGTTGCATCATTTTTAAATCGGACCAGTAGTTCCTGAGAAAAGCGCGTTCAAGCAAACAAACAAACAATCAAACTCTTCAGCTTTATAATGTTAGTATAGATTCCGTTTAGTCTAGCATAAGTCATTAAAATCATGATTTGAAATATTATATCACGCTTAAATAGGAATTGGATGCTTTCGGTCCTGTTAGTAGGTAAGTTTCCACGAAATATTTTCTGACCCTACGTGGGCAATCATCATCATCATCATCAGCCTTTAATATTCCCTCTGCTGGGACACAGGCCTCTCTCTATATGAGAGGGAATGGGCTCTACGTGGGCAATACCGCATGCAAATGATAGTGTTTCTTTTTTATTTGCGATGGGTTTCGTCTTGATTCTAGTTTAGGTCAGAGATGACAGAGACAAAGTCGACGATGGTACGAGCTTACCCAGAATATGCCTGTTCACTCTAACTTTGAAGAGATGAGAGTTTTAAGCATTCGGAAACACAAACGCAGGCAGAAAGTTCCACTCCTTCGCTGTGCGCATGATTAAAGATGTTTGAAAACGCTATGTAATATTAGTATGCTAATATAACGTCAATCTAAAAGAAAATAAACCAATTTACAGTAATATAGTATCAAGAAAAGTAAAGTATAAGGCGCTTTCATGTATACAGAATGGGTAAGTAGATTATAGGAAGCAGACTAAGGAAATAGGATTACTATGACATGCAGGGCGAATATATTATGAGAATATTATGCAGTATTATCGTGTACTATGCCAGTGTTCCGCAATTTTTTTGTGTTCAAGGTAAATCGAAAAATTTTTGGAGGTTCACCATAAATGAAAAAAATCATTCTGTATAACAGTAATAGTTTTATTTTTGATTATACAAGGTGTCCCTTACATGTCTTACTTTTTCAAAATCTATCAAATATAGAATTCGTCAAATATAGACTCGGTCAAATATAGAATCTGTTTAATGTAGAATCTGTCATTAGTATAATCTGTCAAATGTCGACCAAACGATTTGAATCTCCAAAACGGCTGGACCGATTTTGACGAGACATTTACTGGCAGACAGCTGACGGTATAAGGAGTAACTTTGGCTATATTTATTTATTTATTTAGAACATGGAGGACTTACAGTTAATAAAAACAAACAAGAAAGGGAACAATAGTCACCAGAGAGCCAATTACAAATCCTCACGTATAGACATAAAATAAAAATTTGTGGTGTGAGCACAGAAACAAAATACACACCGCTTTAATTAAAGTAAAGCTAAAAGCGTGCTTTTAGTACATACATAGTTGGTTTGAAATTATAACTAAAATAATAGAGAAAATTACAAAAACAAAAGCTTTCAATATAATTTTTATTTTAGATAAAAGATTAAGTTTCCGTGCAGAATAATTAAAACCCTTTTAACAAAATCTGATTCAAATAGGGAAGTAATTTTTTACTTTATAATAATAAAGTAAAAAATGAATGAATGAATGTGATTTTGTTAATTCTAATGAATTTATTCATTCACGCAAACGAAGGTCGCATGCAACAGCTAGATCTAATTCTATTAAAATCTAAATCACAAAATTCTAATGACAATCTTCTTTCGCAGTTCACCAAACCTACCGTAATCGACACCTATATGTCGTTTATCAACAACCTGAAGAAAGCCAAGGAGACTATCAAAACGGCTTCAGCATCCAGGCCAGCCTTTGCCAAGTTCCTCGACGCTATGGCAAGGGACCATAAGGGAAAGTTGTCGTTGGACAATCTGCTCATTAAGCCGGTACAGAAGTTCCCGAGTTACAAGCTCCTGATACAGAGGCTGATAAAGCATACAGGTTAGTTGGTATTAACACAACATAACATCATTTATTTCAGGCTACAATGGCCCATAGATATATACCTTATAAACTAACATATACAGGGTGTAACAGAAATGGTATATATATACTTAAGGGTGTGCTACAGACCATTAAACTGAACATGTTTATCCATCGGACAAACATCGTAATAGTGAAAAAATTTTTGCTGCGCCATACAAAATTTCAATACCTATTCGACCAAAATGTATGGGGCAGCTGATATTTTTTTCGCTATTACGATGTTTGTCCGATGGAGAAACACGTTCAATTTGATGATCTGTAGCACCTTAAGTATGTATATATCGTTTCCGTTACACCCTGTATAAAGTAATCACAAAACTCATGTTAATAAATACGACTTAAAACTAAGTTAGTAACACTTCACTTGTCACACTTCACTTGTGCTGACTGGTCAGTGGAACTTGTCCACTGAAGCGACGGAACACAACGTCCTGCGCCCAAAAGTATTAAGATAGACTTAATATTGGGATAGATGACATAATATGTCATACAAAATTAGATTTTATTGCTTTTACTTTTAGGACTAAACCCTTTTTAGTAGAGAATCAGTTTGTTAAACCAAGCGGGCCCAGAGTGGATTGCAATTAATCAAATCATTTTATGAAATGCCTCATGCCTTGTAGACTGCCTCGTTAGTCTAGTGTTTGCAATCACGACTACTGAGCAAGAGGACCTGGGTTCGATTTCCGGGGCGAACAAATTATTATTGGGCTGTAAATCAAGAATTCCTCAGTAGTTTAAGAAAGTCTCAGATTTATGCCAGTCATCATCATCAGCCTATAATGTCACTGCTGGGACACACGCCTCGTCTCTATGAGAGGGAGTGTGCTGTTATCCACCACGTGGGCCCAGTGCGGGTCGGTAGATTTGTTCCCGGTTGCTGGCAATAGGCTCGCCCTCTATTACATGGGACTTAAACAACTAACCACCAACAATAACTGGCTAAATGTGGGTGTAATATTAGGTACATCTCTTTCTAAACCCTTCAAGGATAACAAACCTGATGTTATGTTATGTTTATGTCGAGTGCTGTCGAGTGCTTTTGACCTGGTTTCCTATGACATTCTATGGAAGAAACTAAATGATGCTCATCTACCACCGGAAGTTATCAATATTATGAAGTATTGGTATGGGAACCAGGTGAACAGCGTTCGATGGGACGGGGCGTTTTCATGTCCTTACGGGTTGGAGTGTGGGGTGAGACAGGGGGGTCTGAGTTCTCCAACACTCTTCAATCTGTATATGGACCAATTGATTGTGGAGTTGAGCAGTACCAGAGTGGGATGCTATATTGATGGCACGTGTGTTAACAACATAAGCTATGCAGATGACATGGTGCTGCTCAGTGCCTCAGTATGTGGTTTGAGGAAGCTAGTGGGCATGTGTGAAACTTATGCTCGGGCCCACGGGCTTGTATATAATGTTAAAAAAGTGTCGTTATGGTCTTCGGGGCTGGTCGTAAATACCCAGAAACTGTGCCTCCGATCAAGCTGAGTGGTGTACCCTTAACAAGGGTTCAGCAGTTCAAGTACCTTGGGCACGTATTGGCTACTAGTCTCGAGGATAATGACGATATTGAACGAGAACGGAGGGCGCTGTCGGTGAGGGCGAATATGATTGCCCGCAGGTTCGCGCGTGCTTCTAAGACCGTGAAAGCAACGCTATTCCGAGCTCACTGTACTTCTTTTTATACCTGTAGCCTGTGGGTACATTTTACGCAAAAGTCGTACAGCGCCCTTCGCGTTCAGTACAATAATGCTTTTAGGGTGCTGATGGGGCTGCCTCGCTTCTGTAGCGCATCAGGGATGTTCGCAGAAATGCGAGTAGATTGCTTCTATGCTATAATGCGGAAAAAATGTGCATCCTTGGTGCGCAGGGTGCGGGCCAGCTCCAATAGCATCCTGAGCATGATTGCGGATAGGTTAGACTGTTGCATTGTGAATCGTTGCTCCAGAATTTCGGGTGGAGTTCTGCAGCAGTGATTCATAATGTATTTTCTTTTCTTTTTTAATTGATGTAAATAAAATATTAACATAGTCTTAAGTAAATATTGTTACTAACCGTTTTATATGAGTCATAGTTACTCGAAATAAATAATAATTTATTATTATTATGTTATTTTCTGCACACGTAGCATGACCACTCAACTGTAGAAAAGAGTTTTGGCTACGGAATAATCGACATAATGACAGATAGACAATGATAATGTGTCAGTTAGTCGATTCTTCAGTCGTAATAGCCCGATTCTACGGTGGTCATGCTACGCGTGCTGAAATATTCCTAGATTTTTTTAAGTAAATCACCGTTTTAAATATACATTTTAAGAATTCGATTTTTTGAATGGAGATAATTAGTTAATTACTTTTGACTTTACTTACATCAAAAATAAAAATTATGATTTTAGTAATAGCTATCAGACAGTATCATCATCATCATCATTTCAGCTGAAAGACGTCCACTGCTGCACATAGCCCTCCCCCAAGTGCCGCCACATTGACATAAGATTGCGGGGGTTTTGCCATAATCGCCACGCTTGGCAGGCGGGTTGGCGATCGCAGTACGGTTGTTACAAAAGCACAGAGAACGCTGCTGCCCATTCTCTGGCAAGTCCCTTAGTCGCCTCTTACGACACCCACGGGAAGATATGGGACAGAAAAGACAGTAGACAGACGGGGTAGTGGTCAGACAGTATAATAACAACAAACCCTAGCTTATCATCTCACCTGAAATCTTATGATAAATAATTGTGAAATTATAACAGAAGGAACTCCTTTAATATCAAATTTAATCACCGGCTTAATCACTTAGCTCGCCATTAAAATAACAATAGGCCTTCGACGGTGCCAAATAAATTTTGTCCCCCAAGTCATTATTGATGGCGCTCCCCTAAAGCCGCTTTGAAACAATATTTTATAAGAGGGGCAGGTGTAAAATTAATTTTCTTTAAGTACTTGATTTACTTTTGTAATACGACTTGGATTTTATTTACAAATGCGTCTTTCTCTTTGGAAATCCTGTTTTATCCTTTAGAGTATTCTCTTTGTTTTTTAGCACATGTGACCATTGATTTGAATTGTTTTTTGTTTGATAGACGTTAAAAGGGATGGTCAGGTTTCTGTTTCATTTAAGTTATTCTGATTATATTTGAGAGAGCAGCCGTGGCCCAGTGGTGGTAGCCCCGACTTACGAGCAGTAAGCCGTGTGGGTTTGAACCTAGGCAATCGCATTACTTTGTGTAATTTATTTCATCACCGCTACCCACATAAACGGTGAAGTAAAACATCGTGAGGAAACCGGCATGTTTTCTAGAACAAAAAATTCGAAGACATGTGATATCTACCAACCCGCACTGGGCCAGCGTGGTGGATAACAGACCACTCCCTCTCATAGAGAGTAGGTCTGTGTCCCAGCAGTGAGATTATTATAGGCTGATTATGATGAAAATTATTATCGTTTCTTATGGGATTTGCAAACTTTTCAGTATGGACACTATTTGCGAACTCTCCTACAGTTCGCCCTAGGACTTATGATTTAATTCTTTGCATGTTGTGATAATTTTTTATCAGCCTATTCTGTCTCACTGCTGGGCACAAACCTCTCCCATGGCTTTCCAAATTTGTTTGTCCCTTGCCTTCTACGACCAATCCATTTACTTTTGTAAATTCTATCTCTATTTACAGACGATCTTCATTTCTTTGTAAGTCATATCGGATTCACTTTAAAATCGTTCGAGCATTGATGCTGCTTTGTTTTATTCTTATCATTTATTTACTTTCAGACCAATCACATCCAGATCACAAACTTCTACTGGAATCTCAAAAGGAGATCCATGATCTACTAGAACTGATAAATTGTACTGAAAGGGAGAGCTTGGAGCTTGAACAACAGCAGCAGACCTTGAGGGAACTCGAGCAGATGATTGAGGGTCTTTCTAGCCTGGTGACTCTAGATAGGATGTTCCTAAGGCATGAGATGGTG
Organism: Cerastis rubricosa; assembly: GCA_949152445.1. NCBI lineage: Eukaryota > Metazoa > Arthropoda > Insecta > Lepidoptera > Noctuidae > Cerastis > Cerastis rubricosa. Next base: position 14,133,303 of record OX424547.1, read on the forward strand.
ACAATGCCGTCGGCTCAGGGAACCATAAAAGATAGAGCTCTCTTTCTTTTCAATGATACTCTGTTGATAACTAGTGTTAAGAGGAGGACGGGGACTATTAAGAAGCCTACACCGTAAGTAGTTTTGAGATACTTTATAGAAATTATCTAAATTGAAATCGTTTACTAACTTATATGATTTGATTTGTCTGAAGTTGGACTTATGTACCACGGATACACACAAGGTAATTTGATACATTCGGGGTCAAAAGTGATTCAATATAGAATATTTTCAAAAAATAAACATGTTTATCTATAAACATGACTATATTTTGAAAATCTTGAGCTCTGTCAATCGTGATCCTTTCGTGGTCTTTGTCTAAAGTTAATAACATTATTATACGCCGATTGGCAGTATGTATTGTAGGTATTTGTGTGTAGTAATAATCTTGGTTTAAAGAATCGGTGTTATTTGAAAGAAATAATTAAAGACTTAGATGTATCAGTAAGGTTCAAAAGTTTCCAGCTTCTATTATAAAATTAAGGATTAATATCAAAATAAAAATGGATTGAAATAAAGGGAGACTATTATTAACAAGTAAGCCTTGGTTCGAACCCAGGCAGGCGCATTTCTTTGTGTAATTTATTTTATCACTGCCCTCAAAAACGGTAAAGGAAAACATCGTGAGGAAACCGGCATGTCCTAGAACAAAAAATTCGAAGACAAATATGACATCACTCAACCTGCACTAAGTCCGCGTGGTGGATTACAGCCCATTCCCTCTCATAGAGAGGAGGCTTGTAGGATTTCGGGTCAGGTTCGGAATAATCCGAAATTAAAAGCTGATGATGATGATTATTAACAAAAATATTACTTTTTTACTGAGTATAACTAGAAAAAACTTCAGTAATTTACTGACATGTAGTTTTTGAAGGCCGTAAGCTTTTGGACCTACACAATTTTTTTAGCAACTTCCTTACTTATCTATTTTAAATGTTTTGTTTTTAGAACATACCAAAGTAATATAGCAAGTCAGATGGAAGGAAACAAGTACAAACTTCTCATGAGGATATCGCTGGCCGATCTCGAGATTGTTAAAGGTAATCACCATTTTAAACTTATCTCTTAATTAAATATGTTTTTTTAGCAGCTTTTGAAACACCAAAAAGAAGTTCGCAAAACGTCCGTTTCACGTTGTTAACGCTGACGTAGCTGCATGTGAGCTCAAAAAGGAATATTTTGTAATATTTTGTCTGAAAAAACTTCATGTTCCCACCGATTTGAGAACTTCTCCAATAACAGTCACAAATAAGAAGCTACCGTTCCGTAAAAAGTTAGTGATTGATATTGAAATGCGTATTTATAAGCATAAAAACCACAAAGCAGATATTTTCTTATGTAACAGTTCAGGTAGGCACAAAAGGAAAGACACAGCGACAATAATTTATGCCTCCCACAGAAAAGCAAATAAAAATACAGAGCACAAAGAAACTACAGCCAAACGAAACATGAAAGAGCCGTTTACAAAGGTTATTGACAAACATATTTTATTGAAAATTACTCAAGCAGACCTCAGAAAGGTCATTTTCCATCTTGGGAATAAACAAACGACAAGCGAGGAAATTGTAACGATTGCTTTGTAACGTCCCGAAGTAGGTCAAATAGTAAGTGGAGATATATTGATTCGATATCAATACTAAACTTTCCACGAAGCCGAGGGACATGGAAAAGAATTACGGAGTTTACAATGGAAACTATCGTTTGTTGTGATACAATTTAAATTCTGCAATCTATTCTTCAAAGTTTTGAATAAATATGAATCGAATAGAGACAAGATACACATCGCATTAAAGTTTGGTAGTTAAGAGCGATTACACCTCACGGCATTTCATACAAACTTTCAAGTCCTTGGTTTCCGAAATGATTGAACCGATTTTAATGAAACTTGTATACATAGGTCTGAAAAGTCAATATAAACATTTTCGAAATGTCTTTTTAAGAAAAATATTGTCGGGAATTCCTGTTTCTATAGATAATTTATAATCGCTCTAATTTAGCTGTGCCACAATTTTTCGAAAATATTTTTAGTAACTTTTAATACCTATGTATCCTGCTTATGCATATAAAGTTTAATTAAAATCAGTTCAGTCATTTCGAAAAATAAGGACTTGAAAGCTTTTATGAAATGTCGTAAGGTGTAAACACTCTTAAGATTCTTGTTCGGCTTCATTAATGGCATTAAAAAGTGGGGTTTAAATGATAGTGTTAGTGATAATCTTATTGTTTTTTTTAGGGAAATGATTTTTGTTTTATTAACAAACGAAAAGGGCCTTGATAATCTTTAAGATTCATCGTTCCTATAAATTATTGAAGCAGGAAATCCTGTTTAACTTTCAACGCCGAAGTAGGTTTCCGAAATAGAGCGAGTTTTGGTGAGTTTGAGAATTGCAAAAAATTTGGAATCCATTGTTGCCCTCGTGTATAAGCAGCAAACACTAAATATTTTTAAATAAACGGATTTATTCTACTTTAGACTAGTAAAGGTTTAACGTTTTTTTAGTTGTAAGTTACCCTGACTTAAGGCCTTACACTCAAGGCATCCACAGGATAGTCCGGTTAAGCAGACGACATCTTCCTAGATTAACCAGCGAGATGCCATTAAAAAAAAATAATGTTAATGTTTACCTAACATGTAACTTTTTTAGTCTTAGCTACCATGGTAATAGTTGTTCGTAACTCATTTTGCAACAACCAAAAATATTCCAGAAACTCAAAATCCAATCAATCATACTTCCATAAAAGTAATCCTTCTAATAACTTCCGAAAACCAATCCATCATTTGTTTGCCAACAGCTAAAGACGAGAACCTAAGGAAGATTATGCATGAAGTGGAAACTTTGACTGAAGACGTGAACACACTGACGCAGATATCAGATAATGTAGCGGCGTTACATACACAACACTCACAGCTGGAGGAGATAGTGAGGGATATGCTGCATACCCTGAACAGGCAGCTGTCTGACAGGCAGAATAGTGATACGCAGCTGTGTTATATGGAGATCAGTTTGAATACCTCGTAAGTAAACACTTTGAAACAGATAATAATATTACGAACACTGTTTTAAAGTTTTCCCGGTTTATAAGTAAACTTATATTGTCACTTACGGCATATCTTTCGTGATAGTTAATTATTGGGAGCTCACGATAATTAATAATCACGGAAGATAACTCGTAAGTGACAATATAAGTTTAATAATAAACCGTACGATTTGAATATTTATTATTATAACCATTTTAATCAATAATGACGAGGACGAGGCACAAGGTGTATTTAAATATCGACAACGACAAAGAAAAACGAAATAAATTAAAACATTCAAACGAAGAAGAACGAACAGCGAAGGCCACTGGCGAAAGAAGAAGAAATACAGTGACACATGACTTGTAGATGTTAACACATGATGCAGTATTTAGTCAGTTGCATTTAATAATAATCGAAGTTGGTGACAGTCAGTATCATAAATTTCAGAACTGGTCCAGAGAACATCACAATAATATATCCGAAAGCAGAAAAGAGGAGCAGTTGGGAGGAGTTGATAAATGAGACCAAACAGAAGTTATGTAAGTAGCATTCACATTGTAAACAATAGCAACCATCACTTGTTTACTAAAATAATGATAAGTAAAAGTGGTTTGCAAATTAGATCTTCTGGATAAAATCTATGCATGTAAATGAATCAAAACAAATGATTCTCGATCGAACATTTGTCATTGTCAATTTTGAACAACAAAGATGATGCTCAACAGCTCTTGAACTCTGTTTAAATGTGCTGATTGCGTTCTTTTCAGTGGTCAAATACGCCACAAGAAGAATTTGCTACTATTTATATTATTTTATTTATGTTATACTACTTATACGCAGCTATTCAAACTAAGAAAGTTTGATTATCTGCGTAACACTGTTACTTGTGAAGGTATAATCAGAAGTGGTCGTTGAATAAGAGGACTTCTCAACTAATTCCAGGTGTATACGGTCAGGAGCGTCCAGCGCCAGAATTCCTGTCACCCGTCCCGATCCGCAAGACTCGTGCTGGACTGCAGTTTACTTGCGCTGCTCCCACTCTGCCGCCTAAGGGACAGTCACCTGATGTTTGGGTAAGAACTGGAAAGTTAGACACAAAATATGATTGTAAAATTTAATACGACCCACAATTTGGTAATTTTGATGAAAATGTGAAATCAACATTTTTTTTCCATCTTAATTTTGAGCTTGGGCCGTGGTTTTTGTGTGTTTTGTTAGGTACTTGCTATAATATGTTCTTTCGAGGATACAACCCCACAAACTTATAACTTCATTGCACGTTAGTCAAATGATTTTTTGGATGCCGTTTAAATGAAACCTACGGCCACAGGGGCAACCTTTGCTCTTCTTCATTTTAGGGGGTCAAGAAATGCAGCAACTTGTACCTATGAATCATCATTTCCCAGATCAATATCCAAGAATATCTTTTCATAGTCATCTAAAGCTAGTTTTTTTTCATTTCCAGGTTTGCAACAGCGACGGCTACGTCGGTCAGGTCTGCGTACTAACCCTGACACCTAAGCCACAGGTGACGTCATGCAATGGCGTCTGCAACGCACGTATTCTATGCGTTGCATGCGTCCCGCCCGCTCCTGCGCTTACTAGGCAGCAGACGCTGGATATACCGTGAGTTATTGATCAAAGACTTTGCTTTACTTTTAATTTCATGATTATCATCATGTAAAGAAGTAACATGGGTAGGAGTATAAAAGGGGAGTAAACTTTAATGAATATCTTTATAAATAAATTAATAAATTAAATTTCACGCTTATTTGTTTATTCCAGTTTTAGATTATTTTATCAGATTTTTTACGTTTCAGAAGCACAAGTTCGCTGAGTAGCACAAGTTCGGTAAAGCCTGGTATCAGTATATCTGACCCTGATGACAGCTGCAAGAACATCCGACTGGACAGGTTAGTATCACAATCATAGCTGACTAAAGGCTATTTCGTAACTTGACCAATGCAGGTTCAAAATCTGTTTAGGCCAAGTTAAAAGCTGTACAGCCAAGAAAAAGAACTCGGAAAAATATTCAAATTAAGGATGTTTTTAAGATGTTTTCGAAAGGGTATGAGTGCTTGCATTAACCGACGAGAGAGTAGAAAATAGTTCCATACAGTGTTTGTGAATTGGGGGCCAGATTCGACAAATCTGACCCCCTATTCACAAACGCTCGGATTCGATTTCGATTCGAGAAGTCGTATGTCTATCTTGTTTTGGCATTACGAAAGCGAGCGAGATAGACATACGACTTTCGGAAATCGAATCCGAGCATTTGTGAATACGGGGGCTGCACCGGGAAACCTGTGACTATCTTTATGCAAGCACCCTATTTTAATAACTAAAGCGTCTTCGCTCACGTGAATGCGTATTCTTTTGGCATTGTCAGGTACCATTAAAATGCAACGTGAAGTCGTAGTATAATCCCAGCATCCTAGAACAAAGCGATTTCATTTTTAACTCTTAGGTCTTATTGCTTTCATAAATAAAAAAATAAAGTCAGAGTACTTACAATTAATAGTACCGAACTCAAGAAAAACAATGCTTTGAATCGAAATATAGAACAAAAGAATAACACAGATAATGTATATCAAGGACAAACAAAAGGTCATTATGTTCCTTAGTTCCGAATTCCGTTTGACACGGATGCGGCTATCCAAACAAATTACGTTGGTATACAAACAGCCAGGGTTGGACCAAATATTTGTAGGGCATACAAATATTTGTCCTGCGGCGAGCACGGTGTTAGGTAGGCGATTTGCTACTGCGGCATAAATGTAACGTCATAGGGACTATGAATGTACGTAGCGTAAGATTATGGTTGAAGTTATATTAGCTTTTAGCTATGAAAAAAAGAAACACTTTAAAGTGTGTTCATGGAGTTTCTTACACGATCTTCTCCATAAAATTCTAAACATTATTATGGTTTTCTACAGTCCATTCACAGTGAATTTACCTGTGATTTTGCATCTCCATTAAATTAAAGTGATCTTTATTCATGTCAAAACGAATTGGGTCGCTGCTTTCACGGATGGAATGGCTGAAGCATCTCCTAACTTTTTGTTTTTACTGACCGATTTTTGGACAATCCAAAAGTGTCTGGAAATGGTTTATAGGAAATTTGTGTTTAGTTTTTACTTGCGATTTCGAGTTATTTTTATACGAATCAGAATATATCGTGTTAGAATCGTCTTTGTGTTTGGAATAATACGAAACGCTATTCCGTGTACCAATACCTCTACCCTTCCTCCGACAACACTCAATATATCTATCGGAAAAAAAAATTTTTTTTTCAAACATTGACGAACTTTAACATTCTCATTATCTTTACAGCTCCTCGTCCAGCGACGAAGAAGACGACGGTTCATCAACCAGCGAAAACCAAGACGCTCAATCAGAGCGCAGCCAGGAGTCTGCAACCATTCGTCTGCACAGCAGCCTGACAGCCAGCTTGGGTAACCAGAAGACCACGCTGACTCCTAATCATAGCAAGAGCTTGAGCACCCCTCATACTGGCCAAAGCATCCAGGTCCACCCCGTGATGAAATCGAGCTCCAACCCAGCGGTGGACAAACAGGCTATGGGGATTAACTCTGGTAAGATTTTGATGGGAAATCTTTCTAATTTTGTATCTAAAGAGTTTAGTTATTTGCTACTCACTTGTTTAGATTCGTGTATTCGACTTGGTAGTTTTTGTCAAACATTGAAACAGACAAGAAGTAAAGTAAATGCTACTTTAAAATTTTGGGTTTCTGTCTGACAACTAGTCTTAATAAGGGATATCGTACTAACTGGGTTGTGGAGGTCAGATAGGCAGTCGGTCCAGTCAAAATACTGGAAGTCCGTCTCCAAGGTAGTTTTGAAAAGGCAGATGATGATGATTCGGTTTTCATTTGGCTTGAGCCGATTGGGAAACGGCTCGTCACAATTTCACCTAAGCCAAGCGGTTTTTCTTGGATATTCTTTATCATCTGCATGTTATATTGGATTTTGCAATCATGCTAATCTGAACATGTGGGTAGAACACCTTAGGTGCCTCTGATATTTTAATTGTTTATGTCAAAAGTCTTTACTTCAACGTCATTTTCATGATATCATTTTATATTTGTGATAGTTATTTCCCTAGTTTTTGTTGTATATTCTGAACTTTTAGTTTACCCTTTAATTATTACTAATACTTGTCTCTTACTCTTTATTCTATATTTTTCAATGTTTCAAGTTTCACACTGTAGACTTTTATATTTTTCTTGAATATTTCGGTGTTTCCCTCGCATCAAATATAATATTATCAATACAGTCCCATTAGTCCATTGATTACTTTTGTGTTTTATGCGCCGTTTTCACTATTGGAATTGAACACGGTCAGCGTATAATACCTCATTGAAGAACTCTTTCTATCATCGTAGCAAAATGTTGAAACTGACTGGTTTTTAACGCGGTTTAAATCTGCCGATTAAGTTCAGTTTAAATGGTGAAACTCTCCCTAAATTCTTTACCAAACACTTATTAAATTATATTGACAACACAGAATTATCAATGTTTCCCTTTAATTTATTTACATAATATATATTTCCTATTCCAATGCAACTTAGTAACTGGACGTGCCATGTTGGGTAATATAGAAAAATCGTAATATTTATATTTTTGCATGATTTTAAGCGCTTTGTAAAACCTTTGCTCACTGTGAAGCTTTCTAGTAAAATTTCTACACCTTAAGCTTTTGCTCAAGATTTTGAAATATGCTTAGCATAATACATAGCTTTGGTTTCAATAATTCATAAATATTTTATTACATGACTTGACTATCGACTACACAATGTTTTGATATTTTAGAACTGCTAACAACATTATCAAATAACACGATCAAGTACACGAGAGAAAGTAGTAAACTAGGTAGGTAATGATACTTGAGCACAAAATAGATGGGTATAGATGATCAGCTTCATACAAAAAGTGTGTACACGCAGAAAAAGACCATAAAACAAATGCAACTCGAGAATGCGCTTGTACTCGCTACTCAGGAAATTTTTCTATTTGGTGTGCCTTTTCGGTCATTGTATGGAACTGACCTTCCGTGCCTACCTATTTTGTGACTTATGCTCACATGAACAGGATCTAAACCAATGCAATGCTTTGCTTTGCCTCACAACCTCCAAATAAGAAAAAAATAGTCAATAGAACACCTTTCACAGAGCACACAATAGAATACCTACTTTATTCAAAACGCTGATGGTCTAATTTTCCTAAAAGCTCCTTCTGAAATTCCAGGCACCTTATCATCCCCGGCCAGTCGTCAGTCTTCAGAAGATAGTGGCACCACAGCCAACCAGCCCACCATGTGGCTGGGAACAGAGGACGGTTGTATCCATGTGTACAACTGCTTAGACAACATTAGGATAAAAAAGAATAAAGTGAAGCTGCAGCATAACTCGGGGGTTCATTCCATTGTGTGAGTATCTCCTTTCGCTTTATAGCATGGCCATGACAAAGCAACATTAAATGGAGAAGTCAAAAATGTATTAGATTAAGATAAGCTACCTAAAACCTTATGAGAATTCCGGCATCGTCTGAACTATAAGCTCTCAAGACTTAGCCAGGATTTTTATGTCCACTTTAAAGGTTTTGAGAACTTAAAAATGGAACCCTGGTCATTACCAGGGTTCGATTTTTAAGTTCTCAATGTGGGTAAGTATAACCATGGTATACCCAGTTTCAAAATGGTTAAAGTTTTAATTCTGTCCTTTTCCAAGCATGATGGCTGAAACAAAAGTAACTGGCCGCTAATCTGGCATAATGCGTTTGATAAAAGCGTTTTCTCTAACACTGATACCTGTCTGACAATTGCATTATAAAACTTCATGTGACACATGAAGTTGCACCCTGGTACCAAATACCGTCTTGTCTCAACTGCGCCACTGTAATTTTAAAAGTAGCAATTCTTGAGCAGTTTCTTGAAAGAACCTAAATATATCTAATAAAAGATTGTTTATTTTCAGATACGTGGAGGGCAAAGTATTTGTTGCACTTGGCAACGGCGATCTAGTCGTATATTGCCGGGATATAGGTAAGTAGTAAGACACACGTCATATTATGTCTAGTCTGCTGGTTTCTAACTTTTTGGGTCATTAGATCATGCTATATTCTTTTTTTTTGTGACCCACACTATGAATTTCTCCTGTATCGTGGGTGCATTGACAAACATTGAAACTCACATACAAAAATAGCCAGACCCGGAACAACTACCTGTAGGTCATACAAATATTTGTTCCGTGCGGGAATCGAACCTGTTACATGCAGCGCAGCAGCTGATCACTCCAACCGTGCCGCCATCATGCTATTGCCTCTAGCCAAATTTATTTTTGGCGACATAGCCATGTGGTGTCATCTATACAGCCATAGCAAGCCGACCGCAATATAGTTGCGAAAAGGCTAGGCCGATGATGATGATAATGTTGGTCGAAGTAGTTCAGTTTAAAGGTCTATTCCACCAGACTCTTTAATATGACCACAAATTTCTCAATATGCTATATTCCCCTTTTTTTTAAGTTATCTCGTTTTGACTTACTAGGCCTTACAGATAAGTTATTACTTCCACGTCCTCCTCAGATGGGTCCTGGACGGAGCGCTCCACGATCCCGGTGGGCACGGGCAGCAGCCCCGTGAGCAGCATGCTGCTGTCGGGGGGCAAGCTGTGGTGCGCCACGCACGCCTCCATCAAGATCATCAACCCGCACTCGCTGCAGGTGAGGGCATTGCTGGAACTCACTTCGAAGTTTTATTGCTCTTGCATGTCCAAGAATAATAAAATTTTGAAATTTTTTTTTGTTTAATGCCAGAAAAAATACCTTAGTCACGAATTGACAAAGCGACATCAGCTTGCATCGTCGAAAACGATTATGGAAAATTTTACAGTGTGTAAGATTGTTATTCATATAAGTTAACTAAAATTTTGTGTAGTATTAGGAGTACTCCACTAATTACCTCCTTTTAATTTTATGTCCTTAATGGCCATCCAAAGGTTAAGACCACCATTGTAACTATAAAATTAGCCGTATTGTAAAACAGTTAAGTATGTTTCAATTTTGGTGTAAAATAAAGTATATTCTATTCCATGCAATTCTATTCTGACGAAAAACTTATGTCAGACCAGCTTTTGAAAGTCAAAGTAGACATAACTATAAGACGGTTTGAACGAGATCTCTTTGTCTACGTCCTCAAGCTGAAAAAACACTAAAGTTCTCTAAGCTTCGGTGATTGGTTGCAGAAGCCTGATCCCAATCATTTTTTTTAATCTGATTTGACGATGTATGACGTAAACTTGGAAGCATGATTCGTTCTCACCACCACACGATATGGTGAAGAGCAACTGGGCCTCAAGTCTGCTATTTTAATAAACATCGTCATTCCAACACGAACCCATTATCATTTTGCTAAAAGTGCGTAATCTGCTAAATTCATAATGGTCTGTCAAATTCTATGCCATTTCTTTCAATGAAGTGTCAGTGGTTGACCATTGTGAAGTCATAATGACGCCATTATATTAGTAGATTACCAAACTTGTCAAATTCAAAAATTATGAAATCAATGATAGGTCATTCTGAAACTATTGTAATAACAGACTTGAGGCCCAGTTTTGTATTTAAGAAACTTATACTTGTTCTGTATACTTACTAATAACATTTTAAGCCTTTAGGTAATAGAAGTGTCATTGTAGCAGCAGAACACACCAAACTTTAATGCAGTCTCTGTAGGACAAGTTAACACTCCATTTTTGTACCATCTTCAACAAATATTTAATGCATAAATCCTCTTTTCAGGTGGACGAAACATTCCAGATAAGTTCAGAGACAAAGCCGATAAGCCACATGGCAGTGGCCGGCGGTACAATATGGCTGTCACTGCACAACGCTGCACAGCTTCGCTGCTACAACTCCAGCACTCGCGAGCAGCTGGCAGAGATTAATATCACGCCGCAAGTTACTAAGATGTTGCATGGTAAGCAGAGTTTGTAGACCAAGCAAAAACGTTTGAATATTTTCTAACGGCACATTTATACCTACGTAGTTAATTAGTCAGTCACTTGGGTTTGCCCAACGTAATAATATCTTGTACAAACTCTTTTCATGTACATACAAGTTTTTAAACTTATATGTTCACTAATAGTAACTATCAATAACACTAGAAAAGGGGATATTGACTATGTTGAGTTTATCCGTGATCATGGCGTTTGCAACAGTGCTGACCGATTCAGCACTGTTGCTGTTGTACACGCCATGATCACGGATCATGGCGTTTGCAAAGGAACTGAAAACAAATAGTAAACATGGTAAATATTCCTTTTTCTAGTGTTATTGACAGTCTTTTCATGTACTCTAATAATAATTATCATTTTTAAAACTTTGTATTTAAAGTAGAAAGAACGCATACTTTGTTGGCTATTTAAACTGAAGTTGTTTTTCTCCTTTAAAGAAACCTGATTTCAATTCAACAGATTCTATAATCCCAATGCTGATATTATTCTCCTATTGATCATTTTCTATGAAGTGTGTGTAGGGATCACGACATACGATCACGTGATCGACGACGTTCGACGCTTTGCCCATACAACAAAGATTGGGATAAACCGTTGAACGCCCTAAACCTAGCTAACCCGATTGCCTACGTCAGTACTTTAGCTTCAGCCCCAAATTTTTATGAATATCCATAGTATCAATGTGCTTAATCTGCCCTCCTCACCCCCAGGTTGCGACGACATAATCCGCCAGCACAAAGCGGCGTGCCTGCGCGTCACAGCACTCCTCGCTCACCGCGACACTCTGTGGGTGGGCACCAGCGCCGGAGTACTGCTGACTGCTCCCCTGCACAACTCACCCAACTCCAGGACTGGAGCCTTCACTGTGCCGCATCTTACTGGTAAGGGTACTGTTTCTAACTGCTTCTCATGTTCACGACTAGTTTCTACTCAGCATGGTTTCAGGTTAAGCTTGAACACGAACGCAGTTTTCGCTTTTGGTCGCAGTTGTCGTGGCTATATTCCGCCTCGTCAACAAGCATTCACATTCTGCCATAGTTGACCGTGAACCGAACCTAGCCATGGCCACACCGGGTATGGCGCGAACTTGAACTAGTGCTAAAGCCGTTGTTGTGAACAGAACTATAGCGTGTCATAAATAACTGTCGACTGGACCAGTGACTACCCTGAGCAGAAACCAATAGTAAACAAGAGCCCTATGAGGTAGTTCCAAAAACAAAAGGTGCATCCTTTCGTTTGAATGAAATTTCTAATGAGGACTTTTTATTTGCCAGGTATAACCTACGGGCATACCGGCCACGTGAGGTTCCTGACAATCGTTGAGAACCAAGCCGCGCAAAAGCAGCCAGCTAAACAGACACAAACTTCATTGAAGACAAAGGCACTGAGTCGCAGGTCGACAAACGCCGAGAAACTACAAAAACAAGCTGAGCCCACTCAGAACAACAAGGAAACTCTCATCATATCTGGTGGAGATGGATACGAGGACTTCAGGAGTTCCACAATGACAGAAGACGCAGGCAGGGAAGATTCGACCAACCATCTCCTACTGTGGAGAGTATGAACGAATTTTACGGCCTACAGGGTTCTAGATGTTTCTGACGCCCACCGCGTCAAGGACTTTTTAATTGAAGTTTTGAATATTCTTCAAGCGTTTCCCTCGTCAGTGGAAACTTAAAGGTTTTATTTTTAAATGTTTTCGTCAATGAATGTTAGTATTATTCCAGCTTTCATTTCGAAATGTTCATGTATGTTAAAAATATAATAAATCTTTTTTGTGTTTTGCTCCTGTGAGCGCGATATGAGATTATTAACGTTAGGACATGAAATGTCAAATTTTATCAATTCGCCCCAATGTATCAAAATTAATTTAAACGTGCAGTATTATTAAATAAATTGGACCATCTGTATTATGGCCTGTTGTACCTAATAGACGTTTCTATCAGTGTTTTAGAACTATTTACGAGTACATGTATCCAACCCATATCAAGACATGATATGTGTCTTTATAATCTTATTGTTGTCTGAGTAGTAGTGAAACTGTTGTAGGCTATCGAAATAATGATTAATTGTACCTAAGGGACTTTTAGGTCTTCTGAATTATTCATTACTTTCATCCTTATAGCTGCTTTCGGATATTCCGTTACTCGTGCTTACTAGCTCAATTTTGTTATTCACTAGAGTTTATCTATTAGAGAACTTGGCTTGAAAATATATAATCTAAACAAATCTGCAAGAAGATTTTTGATGTCTATAAATAATTAAAAATCTAGACTGATCTCTTCGTCTATTTAGGTGTAATCTTTAGAACTATCTTTTAGATAAAATCTTTCTAATTCACATTTCACGAAATCTTCTAGAAAGTTGAGAAAGTAATCAAGGGTAACATCAGAAATATATTTCGGAACCCAAAATCAATCTGTATCTTCTAATTTCTCGTTTAGCTTAGTAGTTGGTATACAACCGTTATTCCGAATGTACCTTGCCACATCATTGAAAATCTGGTCAAAAAAAGTATAATTTTGTGATTGCTCAAAAAAATTTTGACATGTTACCTGATCTGACAAAAAGAGCAAAACATTTTAAAAATAGGATGTTTGGACGATGTATCCTATATTTATAAATATTGCAGAATAATAAAAAGTCGCACTAACATGACTGTGTTTTATTTTACTAAGATTTGTAACTGGTGAAAATTTATTACAAACATTTTTAAAAATAATATCAAAGCTAGTCAGAAGATTACTTATAAATATTATTTAGTTTAAATATTAAACATCTGTTAGTTTTAACATTATGTTCTTTCTGTGATGTTTCTTTAATACTCGTATCTGTCTTTGTGTATAGGAAATGTTGAGTAGTAACAAAAATAAATGAAGCCAGGATAAATAATCTATATTTTATTTGATCAGGTCACAAACAAATTTTATAATTGCACTAGGTACCTACGATTATTACGAAATTACTACTTATTGATTAAAGTTACATCAAGTTCCATAAATATATCTTTGAAAACACCAAATGAGAACTCTTACGTCTAATTTCAGTTACATTTTTCAGCTACATTACTTATAAAATCTTGAAGATTATCTTTGTCACCGGAAATTTGATTTTTCTTGCCCCTACTTACAAAGTATGGATCTATTTGAAGCTGAGCTGCCAATTTTTTTAGTATAGTGCGCCTGTCTCGATCGTTATCGTCAATTTCACGTTTTACTTTAGCTCCATCGTTTTTGATCATTAGCAAATCAATTGCAGCACAAATTAGTTCTTTTGCTTTGAAAAACTCGCCCTTATGCATAGAAAATGTTCCATTTTTAGTGGAATCAATATCCTTTTTACCTCGAGCGATGTAATAAGGATCATTACGCACAGATTTTACAATTTCTTCGATAGCTCCACGTCTATCCCTGGCTGCTTGCTCCAAACTGTAGTTGATGTAATACTTTTTACCTCTTGAAATATAATATGGATCATCGGCTTCGGCAGAAGATCGACTGCTTCTTTCAACTAATATATATTTGGGCTCATCAACGTACATTCGGTTGTCCAACACAGTTCCAGGTTCAGTGGTTTGTCCGTGTCTTCGCAATTGACCAGTCCTACTTCTTGCACGTCCATTAAATAGGGCAGACAGCTTGTTATCTCTTCCTCTGCCACTCCAAAAGGAATTGGGGTCGATATTACTTTTCTTGAGTCGTGAGAGATTTTCGATGTCATCTTCAACGTCATTTATGGCACTTAGAATTGATTCCTTCAAATCCTGCTTACGAATCCAATTTGGTTCGGTAATCTTCCGTCGTCCCCTATTACCCCAAAATGGTTCCTCTTCCCTTCGTCCTCGGTTACCCCAAAAGGGTTCGTCGATCTCTCTTCTCCCCCTGTTACCCCAGAATGGCTCTGAATCGTCCCTCCTGCCACGGTTGCCCCAAAAATGTTCAACGTCATCACGTCTGCCACGATTTCCCCAAAATGGTTCTTCTTCGCGTCTTCCTCTGTTACCCCAGAATGGTTCATTTTCTGTTCTGCGGCCCCTGTTACCCCAAAATGGCTCCTGTTCTTGTCTTCTACCCCTATTACCCCAAAACGGATCGTCTGACCCTTCAATTTCTGCAGAATCCCTTCGACCCCGACTACCCCAGAAGGGTGACATGAATTCATCTCGTCTATCTTTCATATTTCTATATTCAACAGGCGTTTCGGAAACATCTGTGCAGTGTTCGCAATGTTTATTATAAGAATCGGGAAAATCAACGGTATATCCGTACGTATTTTCCATAGAACTGTCACGTCTTCCCCTAGTACCCCAAAAAGGTTCTTCTTTTAATACTTTATCATTTGACTTGGCGAATTTTTGATTACTTTCAAAATCACTGTCGTATTTAGTATTCAAGTAATAGTTGGGTTCATTACCGATTTGTTTTTTACCCCTAGTAGGCCAGAACGGTCGATCATCATCGTCATTGAGGGATCTCTTGACGCGATCACTGTCAGATTTTTCTTTCAAAGAACTATTCTTCTTGTGACTAGTTTTAAATGTTTTTGTTTTATTTGCTTTGCCAAGAACGACATCGGTGGTTATTATTAAGATGAAGAGGAGAAACGTTTGTACTTTTCTGCGCATTTTGTTAGAATCTGTGAACAAAAAAATATGATTTTAATTTTACATTGCTTTCCCACATATTGTATTAACTACCCACAGCACTAAGTACATAAAATTGTCAATGTTACAAATATCAGAGAGTGATTATAAGAATACATAACGTCGTGCATGTAATCCCCGAAGGTTTAGGCACTGGTTTTTCTAATAGAGCACCAGTAACGTTAAATTCCCATGTAATATGGGGAAACCTATTTTAATCCACCGGGGCAAGCAAGTAGACTCCGTGGTTGTCCCCAAAACCCCAATAACACATTAAATAAATAAATACTTCGCCCGACTCGGAAATTGAAACCAAGACTTCATGCTCAGCAGACGCGCTTGCATTCACCAGACCAACAAGGCATAAAGATTACGATATGGCTACGTGCAGAGATATCATATTAGTAACAAGGAACTTAAGCTTTACAGAAGTAACTTGAATTACGAAAGAGTCGGCTAGGAAATCTGTTTGTATAAATCTAATATTAGGTCTTTACCTATGAAATTGCCGTTTTGTTTGAAAAAAGTTAAAGTATTTTTTTTTTCGAACTTATTTATTTCTTTTATTCAAAGTAATCACCCCTGCCATCAATGCATCTTTGCCAACGCTGTGGCAGTTTATGGATGCCCTTCTTGAAAAAATCAGCTGGACGGGAGACAACAAACTCTTCAAAGGCGTTTTGTACTGCCTCTCGGGAATTGAATTTTTTCCCGCTAAAAAGTTGTCCAAATTTTGGAAAAAGTAATAGTCGGAAGGCGCAAGATCTGGTGAGTATGGCGGATGAGGGAGAGCTTCCAAACCCAACTCATGCAGCTTAGAGACGGTCTGTTGTGCAGTATGGGGCCGCGCGTTGTCGTGAAGTAGCAGTGGAGACGACCGATTGACCAAAGCTGGTTGCAGACGTGCGAGTTTCGCCATCATTGTGGTCAGTTCTTCAATGTACACATCTGCAGTAATGCTCTCGCCGTTTTGTAAAAAGCTATGATGAATCACACCAGCACTAGACCACCAAACTGTGACCACCACCTTTCTAGGGGTCATTTTTCGTTTTGCACATTGCTTTGGTACCGAACCAGGATCTAACCAACTTGCTGAGCGCTTTCGATTGTCAAAAAGAATCCATTTTTCGTCGCACGTAACAATTCGGTTCAAAATTCCTTCATTTCTGTGCCTGTTAAGCAGCGCAAGGCAAGTCTCGACGCGTACGTTGCGCTGGCGATCGTTAAGTTCGTGGGGCACCCATCTATCAAGCTTTTTTATCTTGCCAATCTGTCGCAAATGGACCAATATTGTTTTAATGCTAACATCAAAAGCTGCTGCCAGCTCAGCTGTAGATTGAGTTTCATCAACTTCAACAATCACCTTTAATTCATCATTGTTGACCAAAGTTTCCGGACGACCACGAGGTTCATTTTTCAAGTCAAAATTCCCAGAACGGAACCGAGCAAACCAATAACGGGTTGTGCGTTCGTTTGTACAGTTCTCTCCGTAAACGTCGTTGATGTTACGGGTCGTTTGTGCCGCGCTGGTGCCACGACGGAACTCATATTCCATAATTACACGAAATTTCAAAGTATCCATTATGAGGAAAAATGTTGAAATGTAATGAAAATACAATGCTAATCAATAAACAAAAGACTGATTTTGTAAATAGAATGTCATATTTTTAAAACAAAATTAATTTGAATTTAGAACTCATAGCCAATCAAAACTTTTTTTTGTTTGAAAAAGTCTGTACTGCAATACGGCAATTTCATAGGTAAAGACCTATTATATTGATGGCGTATAATGACACGATGGCTATGACTACAAAGTCAAAATAACTTTTAATTGACATAATATAGTCGTGGTGATGGCAGACGGAGTAAACCTGGGACCAAGTGGCGTCCTAGGATTGGAAAGAGAAGTGATGGTCGTGATGGGCAGACAACATTGCTGGTGTTGCGGGTATATCCCGAATGAGGCTGGGACAAGAACGTGGAACTTGGCACAAGAATGTGGAGCATGGCACGCACAGGCAAAGAAAGTCAGGATGTGTATGAGGATGATATAAGCTACCGACAGCCTTATGTCAATCCCATAGAAATCCGGTATAAAAATTTGGAACGTTTTGATGGAAGCGATTGCTAGGTGCATTAGGTATACTACTTTATCTAAAATTACAGATTCACGGTAAGGATTTTGCCAGAATTGTCTTCCAGGGCTGCGCTAGTATCTCCTCTATCATCAAATCTTGCGTGATATCTGGCCACGTCTACTCTTCTAATGCTTACGTCCCCACAGGTATTAAATGATTAGATATTTATTGAGACTGTCCTGGTATTACAATTAAGTTATTAAATTTAACGTTAATTTGCAATTGAAAAATAAAGTGACAGACTCATGTCTTCTACACTGCCTTGCGTACGGATGCCTTAACATGGATATTTGACTGAACAGTTTGGAAATAAAACATTTTTTTATTTTTATTTTCCCAAGATATGTGACATCTACCAACTCGCACTGGGCCTGCGTGGTTAATAACAGACCACTCTCTCTCACAGAAGAGGGCTGTGTAGCAGTGGGAACATTACAGGCTGATTATGCTAAGCTTATATTAAGCACATTAAATAAATTGAACTTCTGAACACGAACATTTTATGACAAAAATGGAAGGCAGAAAAATGGTTTGTTGAAATCAAAATACAAGCTCTCTTTGCCCACAGTTAAACAGAGGTCCCAATTTTTTTTTATTTGTAGGAACGTAACGACAGCCTTATAGCAAAGAAGATAAAGATCACTGAGATTTCATTGTTAGTGATGTAAATTCAAAGGTAACTCTTTCTTTACTACTTACTACGGTACTGTAAAAATAACAACTGAAGGACTGTAATAAGTTCTCACTCATTGAATATCATAATTGCTCACATAAAAATATATGTTAGTAATCTTTTGGTAGAGGACAAGATAGAGAAGAAAAACCATTACCACAACCATTTGGGAGAGGAGACTGCACAAAGAACATTTAAAAATACTGGCCAAATATTAAAAATCTGTTGAAAACGAGGAGGTGCTATTATAAGCACCTTTTGTAAATTTTTCATATAAGCATTATCTACCGAATAAATAGAAAAATAGAATAAAACTAACTGCGAAAATAATAAAAATATAAAAAAAACCATGAAGTATTTAGAGTTGATCAAGCACGTTAAAAAAAGACATTGAAGGTACTCACGTAAATTTTCCAGTTAAATCTACTACCATGTTTCCACAGCCTGTTCAGGAGAAGCCGTACTGACTTCAGGGCTGCTACTTCGTTTCTGAAGACTAGTTGCTTCAGACCCTGCTTTTATAAAGGGAAGCCGAGTAGGCGAGGTCTCAAGGGTGTCACAAGTAATTTTTTCGTTTGTCCCGTTCAATTCTTGCGGGAGCATGTGACTGTTATTAAATTAAAACAATGCTTGTTGCGTATTGCTCTGGACTTCTGTTAAGGGGTCAGTTATTTGTGTTTTGTAAAGGGTAGCTTTTTGCGTTTTCTTTTTAAACGCATTTTCGTCTTCGTCTGCCAGAATCATTCCAAAACTTGATTTATGCACTCTCTTCCTGTTTAACTGTGTTAGTTATTTGTTAAATTCATATGTATAAGGCCTTTTTAGAACTTATACCTCTCTCACTTTCGAAGGTTTGAAAGCATTTTTCTCTTGAATCTTTCTGATGAAGCAGTCAACGTTAGAGTACTTATCTACGTTAGTTATGAAATTATCTTTTAGTAATCGGGTACTAGAAAGGAGGTGAGTGCTGAGATGACGTAATAAATAGAGAAGTATGGTAGAAGAAGACATGCTGCGCAGACCCCAAATAAATTGTGATAAGGGCAGCAGAATGACGATGATGATGTACTAGAAGACTCTCAGGTTTGAAAACGCTGTAACCACAGACAAGTGTCAACCTTGTGACATTTATTTTTCAATATCAAGTCCAGTGTGGGAAATATTCAATGAATATATAATTTGTATATCCCTCTGTTTTTATTAGGATATTCGTAGATTCTTGACCTTGACGTTGACCGTCCCAAAGTAAATAACATTATCAAGATGAATTTACTATGCATGATTTCTGAATCTTAAATTCATGGATCTGTGGAAAATTACGTCTCGGCTAACTTCAAACATAGTCTGGTCAAAGGAGCTCCAAGATTCCAATATTTGGTTCTCTTCTAAATTCAGTAACACAATATTATTATTTAAATTCTATTCTTATTGTTTTTGAAACTACGAGTTTGTTTTTTTTTTTTTTGTGGTGATTTATTTGTAATTTTTCTCTTCTTCAGTTTCACTTTAATTCAAGTGTTAATTTTAAAAGAGCCTTCAATTATGATGGCTCTTTTCTTCACTTTTTTATTCACTTAAATCGTCGCTAGGATATTCATTCTTGCGGCGAAGGGACCAACAGTATCGTGGGGTCCTGAACTCCCAAGTCGAACCAAGTATCATTAAAAAAATCTCAAAAGCAGCTGTGATACCCTCGTGCCTTGGAAAGCACATTAATTGGTTTGCTCTTATATTATCGGAATCTCGGGTGATGTCGTGTCCGACGTGTCCTATGGGACGATACTTATAAGACTGTAAGAGTAAGGGAAGTGTGAATGCAACCCTTGTTGTGAGTGCGTCGATGACCAGTCTCCACTGAAATTGGTCATCATGACCGAAAGTCGGCCAGGAGGGGAATATTAACAGATGGGAATATTAACAGATTGGAAAAAAAAAACATAAAAAAACTCAAAAAATCAAAACTAATTAATTCAAGCGTCGTTCCGTCGGGGGTCCACTTTGGTTTGTGCTTGTGCTAAGCGGCCTACTTACCGACTCCCCGACGCATTATCGAGAAACATACACAGCTAAGAACACTCTCGATTAAAACACATTTCAAAGAAACTAATTTTATCAAAATCGGTTCATCTGTTTAGGAGCTACGATGCCTCAGACAGACACACAGTTAATAAATAGAAGCTAACTGACGCATACAAGGTGTTAACAGACCCTTAACGAAGACTTCAGCGAAGCATTCTGTTCACCAAACTAAGTAAATGTACGCAAAAATTATTGCTGGGAAACGACTTTGTTTATGGGGTGAAAAAACACGGTTTTTTAAACACAAAAATATACTTGCTTTTGTCCAAGAGTCGCCTGATGAGGAGCAATGTCACAGCCTGGGGTGGAGCACGCTATGCACGTTTACGGACTCAAAGTAACGCATTCACTAAGTACAGAGGTCATGAAGGTATTTTTTATACACTTTAAAGTTATATTTAAAAATAAGTTGTGACAATGTTGGAATTTAGACCTCCAATACCTTTGTTCCTAGGGATGATCTTCGATGGCTTCGGTATGGGTCTTTGTTCACCCAGCTCTTCGGCTGACTAGCTCTTCGTTTTGAAATGGCGTGAGCTACTTTAATACAGCTCTTGTCGACATGATTGATGAAGGTTTTGGCAATCAGCTTGAACTAGCTTAGTTTACAAAAAAAAAAAAAAGATAAAAAAAGAAAGATAGTAATTTTTCGTATATGGCAATCAATACTGCAGATATAATATCCTAATGTATCTGATTATGTAATTCTGAATGTAATTATAATGGTAATGTATGTAATAATGTTATTTTGTAATGTAATTTTGTTTTATTCTACTTATTCTTATTTACTACAATAATAATTGTTGTGTATGGGTACATATGCCTGAAATAAATAATAAATAAATGCCTTCCCCTTAACTTCGCCTTTCTTTACCCTCAGTGGTCACAACATGTTTGTTTAGCCGCCTTGATTACACCGCCCGACAGCAGCTGGGCCAGGAGGTTGGGGGAAAGTGGACAGGTATTATGGGAAAATAATTTTATTTAATAGTTTTTTTTTCTAAAGTGATCTGCTGTTTATTGAAGCATAACATGACACCTTATCATAAATACATGAGTTCTATAATAAATAATAGGAAAGTTAGAATTATTTAGGTAATAATAGGTAACTTTATTTGTGAAGAATTTCCGTGAAGGAAACGCTTTACAAGTAAAGAACTTTCGCGAAATTCAAATTTTCGTACAACCGCACACTGACCAGGAAATTAAAAAAATAACAAAATAATTTGAATTCCGCGGGCTACACTGGCGCTTTCCCCGTAACATAAACTAGACTTTTTATTAATCTATACAAACTAGTTAGTACATCACAATACACCAAAAAAAACTGTACCACATCTCCCCAGCGTTCCCCCGTGAAGTTCTTGTGTGTTTCTCAGTAATAAGATTGCTTGTACCTATTTCTGGGTCCGGTACACATTGTTTAAAGTGAATGATATAAAATGTTGGACGTACGTCCGAGGATCCTATTCAGTTTCCACTCCTTGAGCACACAAGACATAGCAGTACTGTAAGAAAGAAGCTAAATAACCGTGTATTTGAAACCTTTTATAATTATTTAAATAAAAATTAATTTAAGTAAGAAAGTAATTATGCATTTTAGCCAACGTTTATTGACATTTTCCATTATTGACATAACATTTATATTAATCCTGTACTTGGTTTCCAGAGAAAAAGGGTAATTAAGATATTTGATAATTTAAACATCATCATCATCACAACAGCCTGAAATCACCCACTTCTGGATAAAGGCCATAACAAAAAGGTTAAAAGGGACACCGACGCACAAATATACAGTACTATTTATAACACTTGTGACGGGATATTTACCATAAACAAGTGTTATTAATAGTGTCAGTGATAGTAGTGGATAAAGGCCCATAACAAAAAGGTAAATACATGATGAAAGGGCCACCGACACACCAATATATACATTACAATTAAAAATACATTACATCATTCTGGCAGATTTATTTATAAATTATCGATGAAAGAATGCGATGTGGTGGGGTTCAGAATAATATACTTTATAATGATCTTCCATCTTGTATACAATTTTAACTTAGCGATCCATGTCTTCTCCAATTTTCTGTGAGTTTGCCGCGCACTTCGGCTGCATGACAGGCCATGGTGTCCGACGCTGTTGACAGATTCACAACAGTGCAGCAGTGGCAGCGATGAGGAATGCAGGCGGCACCAAGACGTAAAGAAGCAGCGAGGCGGAAGGTCAGGTCGTCGAACAAAGTGCCTATGCTTGACTGATTTTTCTGTATACTTAAATCCCACATTGAGAATTCTGGATTAGTTTGACATATTTAACTAAATTAATAAGAGACGGTAAGCATAATTGGATTCAGTTCTGCTATAATGACCCATCCGGGTCATTATAGCAGAACTGAATCCAACTATGCTTATAAAATGAAGATGAAGAGGTGATCAATGACCAATTTTGAGCAATTTTGGGACAAGAATCAAGCAGGGTACGAACTAATTTATTACTTTTTAATTGATCTGGTGTTAACATGGCAGTACATGTTTTATAAATAATGAAAATTTATTTATTTATTTATTTATTTTTTCCACCAATTATAGCAACATTACAGTCAAGTCCAATCAAATCAAATCAAATCATTTATTAGTTTGCAAACATGGGTAAAAAATTGGTATATAGATGTTGTCTTATAAGTTAGCTCTCCATGTTCTGCCGTCACATGGGCATGCAAAACATAATCAATTAAATAAAATTCATTTCAGAAAACAATCAAAAGTGTTAGAAAAAATCCATTATTACATGTCAAAACATTTGAAACACAATAAATAGAAAATAGAAAAGTCAAAAAATATTACATCAAATGTCACTGGTTACAACAATATTATGAATGTCAATACAAGCATGTCAATTTAAATAAGAAAAATAACAAGTAAAGAAATAATTCATTTGGTCAATCAATTTACCTTTTAATTTTTATGTGCATGTCTGAGAAATAATAATGAAAAACAAAAGATCATACCAAAAAAGTCTAACATAAAGCCATTACAATATTGCGACAAAACATAGATATTAGATCCCACTTAGGTCCCACAGTTTTTTTTCCGATAGGAACTCCGAAATACTATAATATGATTTACAAATCAGAAACTTTTTTAGGTGGCTTTTAAACAAATTAATATTTAAGCTTTTAATTGACTCTGGTATGTGATCATATATAATTGGTGCCATGCAGAAAACACTTTTATGCATCATAGCTGTCTTAGATTGTCTTGCACATAACATATTGGCGTGTCGTCTACTTCGGTTATTTAAGTCTGATAACTTGGGAAATAATTGTGGGTTGGTTTTCACAAATACCGCAACCTCAAATATGTACAGAGAGGGCAGTGTCAATATTTTATACCGAATAAAAAATGGTTTACAAGTGTCTGTGCATTTCAAACCGAACATCGCCCTAATACACTTTTTTTGACATTTAAATATTAGTTCGTTATTGGTTGAGTTTCCCCAAAACATAACACCATATCTTAATATTGACCCTACTATTCCATGGTATGCTGTTACAAGAGCATCCGTTCCAATGACTGGAGCGAGTTTATATAACGCATACGTCGATTTACTAAGTCGCTTTGCCAATTCTTCTGTGTGTGCTTTCCAGTCCAAGCGTTGGTCTATTGTTAAGCCTAAGAATTTGGAAGTGCTTACTTGATTTATTTTATTATTACCGTAGTGAATATTCATCGTCATATTTTTGCGTTGACTGAAAGCCATTATTTTGGTTTTATCAATGTTTATTTTGAGATTATTATTATCAAGCCATTTTATTATTGAATTAATAGTATTAGTTATGTCATTATTATAAATTTGTTTGTTTGTACAGTCAATGGTAATTGTACTGTCGTCAGCAAAAAGAGTCATGTGGTGTTTAGTCACTTTGGGCAAGTCATTTATATATAGTATAAAAAGAGGGGGCCCAAGCACGCTCCCCTGTGGTACACCATATAAGTTTGATCTGTCACGTGACCTATAGACCCTTTCGTATTTTGTTTTTGGATCTACCTGTGAAATTTCTACATATTGTTTCCGGTTTTTAAGAAACGATTCGATTAGCAGTAGGACGTTTCCTCTTATTCCGTATGCTTCTAATTTATCAAGCAAGATATTGTGATCAACATAGTCGAATGCTTGAGTCATATCGCAATATATTGAACAAACAGGAATTTTACGGTCAACATTTACAATTACTTTATTCAAGAAGTCAAAAATGGCCATGTTAATAGTTTTATCTTTCCTAAAGCCTTTTTGTTCTTCAGTCAAGATGTTATGTTTTACTAAATATTTATTAATTTGTTCATATATGTACTTTTCAAATATTTTTGAGAATATTGGCACCAGTGCAATAGGTCTATATGACTCCGTGTTTTCTTTGTCATTTTTTTTGTACAGAGGTTTTACTACGGCAGTCTTAAGATCTGCCGGATATGTGCCTCGTATTATACATAAGTTAACTATGTGGCTTAAATGTCCACTAATGCTGTCCGATACATATTTAATAGTTTTTGTGGAAATGCCATCATGTCCTACACTATTAGTATTTTTAAGGGAATTGATTATGTTTTTTATGTCATTTTCACTACTGGGTGCCATAAACATGGAGTGGCTTGGTTTGGAGATATTTGTAGTTGTTTGTATACCTCTATTACAGACTGGTTTAATTTTGT
This sequence comes from Cerastis rubricosa, assembly GCA_949152445.1. Classification (NCBI taxonomy): domain Eukaryota; kingdom Metazoa; phylum Arthropoda; class Insecta; order Lepidoptera; family Noctuidae; genus Cerastis; species Cerastis rubricosa. The sequence continues at coordinate 14,158,641 of OX424547.1, forward strand.
CAGTGAAAAAATCATTAAAAGCATTTGCTATGTCACGTGGATGCGTTATATTTGAATTTCCCATTTTAATGCTGGTAATTGCATTCTTAGGTAAATTAGTTTTTGACCGGTTTATGATTTGCCATGTCGCTTTTGACTTGTTTAATGATTTTTTTATTTTGTATGTATTTTGAGCTCGTTGTGTTAATTTAATTATTCGCTTATATGTGTTGGCATATCTTTTAAGTTCTATTTTATTTGCTTCATTTCTATTCAAACGGTAACGCCACAAGAGTGATCTTTTCTTTTTGCTACAAGCTCTAATTCCACGCGACACCCATTGAGGTCTATTGTATAGTTTTATTTTTATTCTCTTAAGCGGAAAACATAAGCCGTAGAATAGAGAGAAAGTCTCTTGAAATAGATTGTAAGCTCTATCCGGGTCATCACATTCATAGATATCCGAAAAGGAAATGTTTTCCAGACATTCTCTAAATTTTTTCATATTTTCGTTACTAAAATCTCGTCGTTTGATATACCAGTAATTTAAACAGAAGGTTCTTTTTACAGGACATTTCAGTATTTGACAGGTGTGATCTGATAAGGCAAGTTCAACTACGTCAGCTTTACATTTATTACCAAAATTATGTGCAAAGTTGTCGATACATGTATTGCTTTTTAGCCTTGTTGGCTGATTGAGTTCCAACTTTAAATTATAATTTAGCAACAGACATTCCAGGTCTTGTGATATATGGCTACGTTTTAATGTGTCAATATTAAAGTCACCGCATATTATAATGTTTTGTTTACGTTTCATTGTTATCGACTGTAACATTTTTTCCAAACGCTCCAAAAACAAACTTAAATTATTAGACTTTGGAATTCTATAAATACAAATAATAATGGTGTCTGTTTGCGTTAATTTGATAGCACAACATTCAAATGTGTTACTTATTGCTAATTTGTTTATATCAGGTAAATCTATCCACTTAAGTCCTTTTTTTACCAATATACATGTTCCACCTCGTTTTATGTTTTTTCTACTATAACAGGCCGCTAGCTCGTAGTTGGGTATGGAGAGATAGTTTTCATAGCCTGACATGATGAAATGTTCAGAGATGCATAAAATGTCAATATTGATTTTCTTCAATGTAAGTTCTTCTAAGCACACAGTCAAAGCCTCTGATTTATTTAAAAGTCCTGCAATATTCTGATGTAGTATATATAAATAATTGTCATAGAAATAACTGGTTATTAGATTCGTCGTCGTCTACTTGGAGTGACTCGTCAATAGTGTTAGTATTCACTAGATCGTATTTCTTTAGTCCCTGAATGAACTCATCAATGTCTTTAAAAATGGTATGCATCCCAAAGTTGTTAATTAATCCAGTGCGTTTGTTGAACATTGTGTAGTCAGCTGATAAGTTCTTATTCGAGTCCAGAAAGTATGCATGCTCGTGTGTTAATATGTCGAGATACAGCAGGTTGTTAAAGTTTTCTACTCTCCCATTGTACATTGTTTTATAGTAACAGTATCTATATGTTGGAGTACAGATGATAACATTAGTGTGGCTTGTTTTTTGCAAAGTCGTCCTTATACTCAATACTAACTGGAAATAATCGTTAGTTGTTGTGAAATCTTCTTCTCCTATTAATATAATACAAAAATCATTGTATGTAAATGTCTTTAATTTTGTCTCTAAGTCACACAACAATTTTTCGGTGTTACAGTGTGGCATTAAATAATGACATATGTTTTTTGAATGTTTGCGGATAGTAGTTTCTGCAATATTCCTTACTTTATTTTTGTTGTTGGTACTTAAGATGCAAATATTACTGTCAGACGTGTTTAACTGCCTTAGTTCTTTTGGTTCCGGATTAACCATTGTATTTGTAGTTGTTGGTTTCTTTTTTAAGACGGATGTTGGAGATTTTTCACGAATCTGTACTGCTTTGTATGGTGAGATGTTATTAGGTACATAATTTGTAGGGGATCCATCAGTCTGAGTTGTTTGGTGACTGGTATTTTTGGGAGTTTTCTGCAAGTGAGTAATATCTGTACTTAGTGTTGCCTTTTTACCTTTACTCCTCCTAATACTACTTGGTGACATATGTGTATTATCTGTTAGACTTAGGTTCTTATACGTCTCAACGAGTTTCAAACTTTTGTTCAGGTCTGTCTTTAAGCGGAAATTCTCAGTATTCAAGATGTCAATTTCTTGATGAGCACTACTTAATTGGTTTGTGAGTTCATTTAACTTTTCATTTAATTCAATTACTGTTTGACTCTCATTAAATGAAGTGCTCGGTAAGCTTAACATCGTCGTATCAAAAAGTGACGAATGATCAGTTTTTGTGAGATCACTTAATGAGCTTGCTCGTTGAGGATTGTAGTTCCGATATGTGATATTCTGTTCGTGTTCGGTGTCCATCTTAATAAATTACGTATGAATTTTCGTATGTAGGTTGCTTTCCTTGTATAGTTAACAAACAGCTGATCCTGCGGGAGACCGCTGATGACCTCTAGTGGCAGGAAGTGCAACTACGACAGAAGCTCGGTGACTTGGCTTCGAACTGTGGTTAGTGTGCGGTTGCAACACATTTCCAATAGATGGCGTTATAATCGATCGATACGAAAGATGACTTCCAATTTGCAAATTGCTATTTTGATATTGTCATGAGCTGTAGATTGTCTGGCATCACTTTCACATCCACAGTTTTGTATTAAACACTTGGACTGACCTTCTCGTTGTTGTCCAGAGGCGATTCTTGTCCGTTTTGATCACGTTACTAGTGTTGGGATTTTATCCGGATAAATACTCAAAATGGATAAATACTCAATAAATGTCCGTTTTTACTCGAGTATTTATCCAAAAAGCGGATAAATACTACCTATAGTTTTAGTTACGTTATCTTACGTAAATGTTGTTATTTTACAAGCAAAAGGATTGAAATAAATGAAAATCGGAAAATATAGATTTGTACAGTGCTTTATTAATCACTTTAATAATAACAAAACGCCTGTAATACTCAATCATGGATATTTTTGTCAAGCAGTCTAAGTTAGATAAAGTTATTAATCACAAAATTAGTTACTTAAATCATTGTATTAAGAAAATGGCATAATAAGTAGAAAAAAATACTAAAATAACAACAGTTCCATACAATCATAATCTTTTTCGTAATAAAATATAGATTAGTGCGTTACTTTAATCACTTTAACAATAAGACAATATTGTAATAACAATGGCTTTTTTTTTTTTTTTTTCGGATGGGAAATCATCAAATGACTTCTTCCGCTCTGGGCGGAGCGGAAGGGAGTGTCAGACTTGACTGACTAAAACCCATCCATGTTCCTTCTTAGCCCTTTGCGTTCCAGGGGCACGGTATCTCTTTCGAACAACCCGCAGCCCTGGCAGGCATCGGCCCTCTCGGACCCCTTCCGATTTGCTGACATCTCTTTGAGGCGCGCGTGGAACACGAACGCGCCGTCGGCACGGTCTGTCGTCATAAGACGGACGGACGGTGAGCTAGCCCATTACTCACCGTCCACAGGCCCGCGCCTACGGTTGCGTTGCCTAGCTTCATCATCGTCTACCTAGCCTTTTCCCAAACTATCTTGGGCTCGGCTTCCAGTCTAACCGAATGCATCTGAGTACCAGTATTTTACATGAAGCGACTGCCTATCTGACCTCCACAACCCAGTAATAAGTGTAAGTAATAAGTAACAATGGCTTCACTGCACTTATGAATATTCTGCCAATTACGGATATTTTCTTAAATTAACTGCTATCACTATTAGACGCTTGTTACCATTATCAGAAAAGCAATTTACAAACTGGAACTCACTTCTCGATTCTTTCAAATCCAATGATTCTTTATCAGTATCTGTCTGTACTGGACATGGTGATGGAAAGTCTTCATCGTCACTGTCGCAGTCTGCACTCTCTTGGATAAAAATAAACATGCAACAATCTACACTGATTGACAGAACTGTAAATTGTTTTGTCATCTAATTCTAAGTTATGTTCGAATTTACAAGTTTCTAGCTCATCGGGAATAAAGCAGGTTACAAATTGGTAAGAGTTTGTAAAAGTATTTTTAATTACACAATAAACTAAACATAGGTTTTCAATCACTACCCAAGTAACCATTTGGATTAGCACAATTCAAATTATTTAACTTACCTTGAAACGTTAAAACACAACTTCAAAAATAATTAACAAGCTCGTAGAAATTATGTTGTTGTAAAACTTACATGCGTGTGCGCTCTTTATGACGCAAACCTGGGCGCGTATTGCCAAACTGTATTATACCACAGACACGGGTTGCTCTGTGTTCGCAGGTAGTTTGCTTTAATGAATGAAGAGCATAGTACATACTGGCACAGACAATGTCTGTGTTGAAAGACATTTTGCTAAAGAGTATTAGAGCGAAATACATACGAGTACAGACAACCACAATGTCACTTTAATGTGAAATTAAAACCTAGAATTGTACATTATGCAATCCTATTAAAGCAAACTCCAAACCACGGCTCCAAACTAAGGCGTTGTCGACGTAGCCCTACTGTAGCTACGCGGGGCTCCTATTTCTGTCTGCAGGGTTTACAGTAATCTAACACGAAGGGGATGTCGGGATCTTAGTTCGCTCGCTCCGCTCGCTCACTAGACCCCGCCATCCCCTTCGAAACTAACCTGTCCGAGTCGGGGTGCCCAAAGTCCCGAGCTCGTTTCGCTCGCTCTTGCATCCTAAGTTCTCCTTAATGTGTTGCACTACACTGCCAAATCCTTTGCTCTGCACTCGTACGTAGTTTGCTTTGAAAATGACGAGCATAATGTACACTAAACAGAGAATGTCTGTGTTGAAATACATTTGGCTCTTTATTGTAACGAGCACTAAGAGGTCCAGCACAGACTATGGATGTCTGTGGTAACATACAGTTTGGCATTACGCAACCTGGGCACTACACGGACACTATGCGGCGCGGGGGTGGAGGGCAAGATAAGCAAAACAAAAGAAACGAGACAAAAGGTGGCTGGGATAGGGTATAGTAAGAACCACGTTGTTTCGTTTTGACATCAAAAGTAATAATGTAATAGTGTAGTATTTTGGAAATCCCAAATAACAATACTAGTCATTACATTAAAAAAAATAACCATCCGATTTGCAAAAAAATATAAATATCCATCATTTTGAGTAAATATCCGATAAAAATGGTTGAAAACGAGTATTTATCCATTTCGGATAAATACTCGAGTAATTATCTTCCGAGAATTTATCCACCGCCCATCACTACACGTTACTTCAAAAGTAAGTAGAAATCCGTTACGAGCAGTTATTTGAAAAATTTTACACTTATCTTAGCGTTTTCTCACTAGATAACAATTGTCCAGATGTATCACTGCCTATTTCACTGAATTGACACTATTTAACAAGGAATTGCTTTAGTTTTCTATTTTTTATTCTAAAAACAGCACAGAGACGATGTAAACACATGAGCACATCAGCGCCCTCTGTATTAAGAATCCATCCAATGCGATGCTATAAGTCACAATACAACAATCATATATGTGTATACAACGACATAAAAGTAAAAATTAACATTACACCTAGTCTAAATATTATTACCTAATTAATTAAATATGACAACGTTTATAGTTGGACCCATGGACCCCTCTTTCAATTAATATTTGTGCCGCTTGAATAAATTTCGGCAGGCTTTGCCCAAATATATCTTCCGATACCGTTATAATATTAATAATACGTGCGGCTCGCGACATAGGGGTAAACTTGAGTAGGTTAGTCCTAGCCGCTGGCACTTCGAGCAGTGCAGGGCGGCGACGCGCTCCCACGCACCCATCCGGCGCGCACAGCCGCAACGCAGCCAGCACCTCGGGGTGGTGCAGCAACCCTAGCAGTACGCGAGCCACGTACTTGACCAACGCCACGTCTCTTCTTACTGCCAGCCTGGTGTACCCAACCATGCCCAGGACGAACATACTTGGATACATCAGGGGAAAAAAGAAAATGTATATATGCCGAATGGTAAAATATGGCTGAACTTTAATATTTCAGAACAACTATTGTGTATTACCCATAGTTGCAAAATAAAATTCTCTTCTATTCTAAATTAGTTTTTCCTATCTTCTGTATACCCTGTTCATCTGCCAAATGAAATAATCACCAATATTACTTTCAGGAATCCTTAATTATCAGCCAGAAAACTATTAAAAATAATATTCAGATCTCAGAATTTCCTTCAAGAAGACAGAGAGAAAATTATTAGAAGCTTATATTTCTTTGTAAATTAATTGATCAAGCCGTGGTATTTATAGGCCAAAATTATGAAAAAGCCTATTTTCAACGGAAGCACTAAGTTTTACTGAAACGTGTTTCACCGACAATTTATTTACGAAAAGTATCTTTTAGTGATGAATTATGTAAATCTGGACGCAAACCGATGAAAGATTCTGTGAAAAAAAATTTGAAATACACAAAATCACAGACGGCATCAATCATCACTTTTGTTCGAAAACTTGTTTGTTTAGTTTTAATATTATGTTTATAATACATATTATATTGAACTTGCACCTATATTTGTTTTGAAATTATTTTATAGACACTAGCTGTTTCCTGCTGCAACTTCAGATCATCATCTGCCTTTAGTGTGAAGCAGGCTGAATACCAGTATTTTACACGGAGCGACTGCTTATCTGACCTCAACTTCCCAGTTACTGGGTAATATTACCCCTTGGCAAGACTGGTTGGTAGACTCTCGAACTTTAATCTTAGGTATGAAACCTTTTAATCCCTTTTCACCTTCTATGAAGGTGTTTTTTCTTAAAGTGGAGCTCGAGGCTAAAAATTAGCAGCCGCACAGGTCGATCTTAAGGTTAAGCCGTGCTTGCCGAGGTTGGTCCGTGGATGGGTGACCATAATTACATACCGAGTTTCCTCCGTGCCTCGGAAAGCACGTTAAGCCGTTGGTCCCAGCTGTCATTTCTAGATCTTTGACAGCCGTTACGAGTAGTAGGAAGCCAAAGCTCTGACATACAGTCTTACCAAGGGGTATCGTATTACCTAGTTACTGGGTTGTGGAGGTCATACAGACAGTCGCTTCATGTAAAATACTGGTACTCAGCTACATCCAGTTAGACTGGAAGCCGACCCCAAGATAGTTCGGGAAAAGGCTAGGCAGATACTTTCAGTACATTCAATTAGAAAAACTGTAAATATTTTCTGATTTTTCAGATTCATGTGCGTATTGTATTATTATCACTTGCTTCGGTGAAGGAAAACATCGTGAGAAAACCAGCATGTCTGAGAGATATTTCTCGACGGCATGTAGAGCAAAGTCAGATGCCCATGGGCGGCATAGAAACTGACACTAGGTTAAGCACACGATGAAGAAAGAAGAAGAAGTCAGTAGTACCTACGTTAGAGTGTAGTCATGATTAGACAAAATATAACATCACGCCTGAAGGGTTAGTCAGAGGTGTACAAAAACGTGACAGGTTATGTCTATCGACAGATACAGATTCTAATAACATTTTAGAGAAGGTAGATATTATTAAAGTCAACCATTTCTTCACTCACTTTAAGTGTATTTAAGGTGACAGGCCGCTCCCGGCCACCGTAGGCGCGGGCCTGTGGACGGTGAGTAATGGGCTAGCTCACCGTCCGTCCGTCTTATGACGACAGGCCGTGCCGACGGCGCGTTCGTATTCCACGCGCGCCTCAAGGCGAAGTCAGCAAATCGGAAGGGGTTCGAGAGGGCCGATGCCTGCCAGGGCTGCGGGACTGTTCGAAAGAGATACCGTGGCCCTGGAACACAAAGAGCTAAGAAGGAACATGGATGGGTTTTAGTCAGTACAAGGCTGACACTTCCCTTCCGCTCAGCCCAGAGCGGGAGGGGTCATTTGATGATTATCCATCCGCAAAAAAAGGTGCCTTCTTGAGGTAAGAATAAATAAAGACTGCTTAAACTTTAAAGATTACCTTTCTGTTACAAAAATAGTATTGTCAGCAACTTTGTTTCCCTAAGCCCCTTTACTACGTCGCCGTTTGATCCTTTTACGGGTACAGTTTTGAAAACCCTTTCTTCGTGACCACAAAACAGCCAAACAAGCTTTACAGTTGTGAAATTTTCAACGAGTCTGGGCGCGGCGTAGGTTACTGTGTTATTAGGTGAATTTGTATGTTAGAATTTGGCAGACACATAATGTTGTGCAATTGTTGTGGTTCATCAGGAGCTCGTGGCTAAATAATAACAGCCGAGCTTGCCGAGGTTGGTCCGTGGATGGGTGACCATAATTACATACCGAGTTTCCTCCGTGAGTCGGAAAGCACGTTATGCCGTTGGTCCCGGCTGTCATTTCTAGATTTTTGACCGTCGTTACGAGTAGTCAGAAGCCAAAAAGTCTGTCCATCCAGTCTTACCAAGGGATATCGTATTAACCGGTACTCCCGGTCCGATAGGCAGTCGCTTAATGTAAAATACTGGTACTCAGCGGCATCCATTTTTTTTTTTGCATATTATATTACGGGTAACTTTAACTGCGCGATTTAGAATTTTGATGTTAGTTGTTCATTTACGGCGGCACGGTTGGCGCAGCGCTTGAACGATCGACTGCTGAGCTGCGTGTCGCGGGTTCGATCCCCGCACGGAACGAATATTTGTATGGCCTACAGATAATTGTTAAGGGTCTGGCTGTTTGTGTATGTGAGTTTAAATGTTTGTAAATGCACCCACGATACAGGAGAATAAACCTCGCGTGAGGCAAGGGTTTAAAAAAAACCGGCCGAGTGCGAGTCATACTCGCGCACCGAGGGTTCCGTACAAAATTTTTTAAAAATATTTTTACTATATGATGTAACTAAAAATTTACGGTTTTCGCAATTTTTCCTTTATCTGTGCTATAAGTCGTTGCTTCGTACCAAATTTCAAGATTCTGAGTTCACGGTAAGTACGGGTTTTGATTCCCTTGCGAGTATCAAAAATTAGCGGCATAAAAGGCTGTATCTTTTGATTGCGTTGGCTTAGAAGTTTGATTTTTTCACAGCTCCAAGGGACAGTAGGCTTGAGTATTTGATATAAATTCCAGCTTGATACCCCCACGCGTTCCTGAGAAAAAGGGTTTTGACAGACAGACAGGCGGACAGACGGACGGACGGACAACAAAGTTATCCTCTACGGGTTCCGTATTTTTCCTTTAGACTTACAGAACCCTAAAAATAAAAAGAAATGTGTCATATTGTGTCGATGGCGCTGTAGTATTTTTTATTCTATGTTGCAGTTCTGTTTGTGGTGTCAACGTCTTAACATGTTTTTCGAGGCACAGAGGAAACTTGGTATGTGTGTACTTGTAATAGGTAACAAAATTACCTTAATCCTAGCTTTATAAAAGTCTTAACTAGTGCTTATTAAAGTAAGCAAAACAACAGTATTATCAAATTAGAAAGGTTCGCTAACTCTTATAAAAACGGATGTGGCTAATATAACTTTGATTTTCTTTCTCAAGCCCAATTCTAAAATATAACAGAACATTAATTATAGAATTTATTACAAAATATGTTTTGATTTTGTACCAAAATAGATGGCCTCATGAAACGCATGCATAGGTAGAGTCAACCGAATAAGCAGAGTATTTTTGAACGTTGAAATTTATTATCATTTTAATTTTTAAAACTGAAACTGGATATTTATGTATCATATTTTATCCCGCGACTTCGTCCGCGAAAATTGTTATTTATTATAGTATAATTTGTTACTCGGTAAAGACGTAGCTTTCTAATGGTGACAGACTTTTTAAAATCGTTTGAGTAGTTTTTGAGTTAAATCGTTACAAACAATCAAATCTTTTCTCTTTATACAATTAGTTTAGATCAGTTTCCTAATGAGGAGTAGAAATGGACTGATATTTGATTAATTATCATCTTCTTAACCTTTTCCCAACAACATTGGGGCCGGCTTCCAGTCTTACCGGATGGAGCTGAATACCAGTATTGTAAATAGAGCAATTGCCTATCTGACCCCAACAATCCAGTTAGAGGTTCTCTAGCTTTTCGCCGAAAATTGTTTGCCAGATTTTCACTCGCCAACCAACATTTCGCAGAATTTTATTTCGCCGAATAATCATATAGCCAACTTATCATATAATTTTGTTTTATTTCCCAGCTTAACAGTTACCAACTGTACGTTTGGTCTGCTTTTCAATATGACACTTTTTAAAATGCCAACTTTCTCCCCTGGCACCACTCCCATGAAAAGGTAATGCATCGTTCTTGAGGAAAAACAATTATTGTAACCTAACCTCAAAACATTTTATATTTGCCTAAAAAGCGTAGTCGACGTAGACCCGCTACGCGGGGCTCCTATTTCTGTCGGCAGGGTATACAGTAACCTAACACAAAGGGGATGTCGGGGTCTTAGTTCGCTCGCTCCGCTCGCTCGCTAGACCCCACCATCCCCTTCGAACCTAACCTGTCCGAGTCGGGGTGCCCCAAGTCCAGAGCTCGCTTCGCTCGCTCTTGCATCCAAATTCTCCTGGTAGCTAAAGTAACATTGCCTATTGTACACACATACAATCAGGTTTCTTGATATCTTAGTCATGCGTTCATCCCATTTGTTTACCTTCTTATTTTGCTCGGCACTTATCTTGGTATTTTTATTGCGTAGTTTTATTCTTATTTGTTATTATTATTGCTGTACACAATCTTATTTTGTTTAAATACCCGTTTCACATGGGATCCCTTCTTTTCGCATAATATGCTTTGTCCTAATATACTTCGGCATAACGATTTTGGCACAATTTGTTTTGGCATAATAATACACACATCAAAAGTGTCTAGGGATCAACATATATTTTTGCAATAACTTTTCTCCTGATTGATATTAATTAAAATTTTCTTTAAGGATTCATCAAATAAAGTGTTTTCGTTTGTCACAGTAACGATAAACCAAGTCACCTTTGCATTAATAAAGAAATTTGCCATTTTCTAATAAAGGGATTTTTGACATTTGAACCACTAACATTAAAGTTCGAAAAAAATACTGAAATAACAGTTTTCTTTAAAATTTTATTGGGTAACTTAAACAATTAATAATTCGTGTTTCTACCGCGAACACTAACAACACAAGAACATCGGTTTGGCATACTCAAAATGAGTTCATCCAAATCACGCTGTGGAATGGCCGCCCATGTTCGTTGCAACAACAAAAAAAGGTCTTCTTGCGACTGGATACCCTCCATATTCGGCAGAGCTCTTCTCTGTAGCATATCCCATGCATGCTCAATCGGGTTCAAGTCTGGCGACTGAGCAGGCCAGGGCAGGACATTGATGTTAGCTGCGGCGAGAGTCTGTCTTACAACTCTTGCGGTGTGCGGTCGTGCATTATCATGCATTAACTGAAATAAGGGACCGATTTGCACTTGTAGAGGAACGATGACGTCTGATACAATCGTCTCAGCATAAATTTGAGCGTTGAGGTTGCCTCTGATCCAAATCAACTCAGTTCTTCCGCCGATCCAAATACCCGCCCATACCATGATGGTTCCACCACTATAAGGATGGACTTCCTGGCAGGATTTTAATCGCTGTTGGCGTCCAGGGGTTCTCCAGTGTCGTATACGTCTTGTATCCGGTCTCATACCAAAACGAGACTCATCAGAAAAGCACACGAAACGCCATTGTTCTTCTGCCCAATTTCTGTGTTCAAGAGCCCATTGATATCGAATCCTACGATTGTGCATTGCTATAGGTGGTACCCGTAGCGGTCTTCGGGAATGAAGGTTCACTTCATGCAAGCGGTTTCTGACTGTTTGGTCGCTAATTAAGTTCCCTGAAGAGTGATGAAGCCTCACGGCTAACATCATGGCGGTTATTGTTGGAGCTCTTCGAGTTAAGATTTGAATGTATCGGTCTTGTCTCCGTGTGGTGCAGCGATACCGTCCTCCATGGCGCTCAGCCACGGTACCAGTGCTTCGGTAACGTGTCCAAAGTCGACTGATAACACTCTGACTTGTATTCAGAGCTAAAGCCACAGTACGTTGCCGGGAACCAGCTTCTATCATTCCCACGGCTCTGAGCATTTCTTCCCTGCTTAAATGACGTCGCCGCTCCATAATAACGTTGGTTTTAATCAGTAGTAGGGAAACAGTAGCACTAATAATGTCTTCAATGCGTTGTATGTTTTTATAGGGAAAATATTGACAGCTGATTTTCATCTTTTACTCGAATTTGATTCACAGTTCCTGATTCAAATTATGAAATGCACCAAAAAGGATCCATATAAATTTATAAAATCATAAATTTATTACAAAGCCACATCTCAATCTCAAGAAATCCGCATAAAAATGCTTGATCCCTAGACACTTTTGATGTGTGTACTTCGGCATAATTTTTATAGGCATACATTTTATGTTGGCATAATCATCTTAAAGACTAATTTGCTTTGGCATAAATTTGATTCGCATAACGTTAGTAGGCCTAATGACTATTAGCATAATAATATTTAGGCATAAAATTAATATAAGTAACAAAATCAATTTTCATAAAAATGATTACATAACATTATGTAACTTAAACGATTTTTCAATCGCGAGATAACTTTTATCTGAAGAATATATTAGATGTTGTGAGACTTTGGGTGGAAATGGTGGTCGTGAACTTGTAGTGTCCCATATATAATTCTAATCAAACCAATTTGCTATAGTTTCTGTAACAATGAAATAATATTGTTGGTTAAAATTTAATATGCTGTGCAACAAAAGTTAGTGACAGAACCGAATCGCTGCAAAACCGACTCCACGTAGTCTTGTTTGTCCTACCCCTAGAGTGTAATTTAAAATCGCGTAGGCGCCGAGGGGCGAGGCGGCCCGCAGCACCGGAGCCGTGACAGAAACTCTGCCTGCTGCATGTTGCATGCTCGCTTGAATGCTGCATGCTGCATGCTTGTTTGCATGCTGCATGTTTTTTGTATTCTGCATGCTTGCTTGCATGCATTATGCAAGCAAGCATGCAAAACAAGCGTAAATATATTTATGATTTAGGATATTATGCTTAAAAAAGTTATGCTTTAGAGCTTTATGCTTAATAAATTTATGCTTTAGAATATTATGCTTAATCATTATTATGGTTAGAGAATTATGCTTAAAAAAAATTATGCGAAAGCTGTTATGCGTAATTATATTATGCGAAAATATAATTATGCCAAACAAAATTATGCTAAGTTATATTAGGTCTTAATATTTTATGCAAATGGATAGGGAACCGTTTCACATACATATACACTCTGACACAAAATATGAAACTGTTTTACGTCCGTCACATCACATTCGCAGGTCCAGTTGAAAACCAGCGTCAGGCAGCCTAGCTGCCCGGCATTTTGCTGAACTGGCTCTATTTGGCGCAGCCGTGAGGCACACAATAATTATCCCAATTTTTTTAAATTTTTGTTTTTTCTGGTTATTGTACAAAAATTAACCCTCTTTTTTTCTTTTGTTTAGATTTATGTAATTTTTGTTAATTTTTGTTTAATGTTGTGTGTACTTGTGGCATGTGCCAAATAAACTTAAAAAGAAAGAAAGAAAATAAGTTTATTTGGCACATGCCACAAGTAAACACAACATTAAATTATTTTTCAGTGGGGCTACATTGGGGATTTTTAGGTTGTTATAAAAACGGTATGTTTGACAAATGATAAATGTCCCAAACGTTTTGTGTCATTATAATAATCAGCTTAACAATAATTCTACCAAATGAAACGTTGTCATACAAAAATTTGCTAATCTTTAATAATTTATAAGGAATATTTAAAAATGTAGCAAATTTGTATGTAAAAATGAATAAAGGAAATAATTCTACCAAATGAAACGTTGTCATACAAAAATTTGCTAATCTTTAGTTGTCAAAGTGAAACATCGGCGAAACGTTGGTTGGCAAGTGAAAATCGGGCAAACAATTTTCGGCGAAAAGGCAGGACACCACAGTCAGTATTGTGTAATATGATACCGTCATGTACGTATGTCACGTATGTCACCCCTTGGTGACTCAGGTTATCAGACTTTCAGGCATTTGAATGTGACTTTCAGGCCTGTAACGAATGTCAAAGATCTACAAATGAGAGCCAGGACCAACGCTCACGTAGGAAACTCGGTATGTAATGGATGGTTACTAATCCACAAGTCTTGCACAAATCGGCTAAACCTTGAAGATCGGCAAGTACCGAGCCTGTGAACAGTGAGTAATGGGCTAGCTCACCGTGCGTTCGTCTTATGACGGCAGGACGTGTCGGCGGCGCGTTCGTATTCCACGCGTGCCTCAAGGAGATGTCAGCAAATCAGAAGGGGTCCAAGAGGGCCGATGCCAAGGCTGCGGGACTGTTCGAAAGAGATTCCGTGGCCCTGGAACACAAAGGACTAAGAAGGAACATGGTTGGGTTTTAGTCAGTACCTACAAGTCTGACACTCCCTTCCGCTCCGCCCAGAGCAGGAGGGATCATTTCATGATATCCCATCCGTAAAAAAAAGATCAATAATAAGTAATCATTTAGTTACATGCTCCTGTATAGGATTTATAATCATCATCATCTGCCTAGCCTTTTCCCAAACTATCTTGGGGTCGGTTTCCAGTCTAACCGGATGCAGCTGAGTACCAGTATTTTACATGAAGCGACTGCCTATCTGACCTCCACAACCCAGTAACTCGGTAATACGATACCCCTTGGTAAGATTGGATGTCAGACTTTTTAGCTTCTGACTACTCGTAACGACTGTCAAAGATCTACAAATGACAGCCGGGACCAACGGCTTAACGTGCTTTCCGAGGCACAGAGGAAACTCGATATGTAATTATGGTCACCCGTCCACAGACCAACCTCGGCAAGCACGGCCTAACCTTAAAGATCGACCTGGGCGGCTGTTATTATTTAGCCACGAGCTCCTCGTATAGGATTAATAATATACCTAATATTAGGTAAAATATTGGCAGAGAAAGTCTATATTTTCGAAAGCCTTACCAAATTCTCACACCATATATTTTTCTGGTTCATTAATTAAACTGCATTAGTTTAACTGCATTAATTAAAACCTTTAATAATAAACAACTCTCAGATTAATACTTTCGAAGCGGTATCAACTAGGTACAGTTTTTTTTGCCATCGACCCACCACAAAGCTCTTAGCTTTTATGCTGTCTGTACTCAACATGTTCAATACTATTTACGACAAGATGAAAAGTTTCTAAAATTATCGCCTTTATTATCTATTACTGAAGTTTGAATCAAAAGAGATGGTTTTTAGATCAAGGCGCGGTGAAGGTTGCTGTATTTCCGTTTGTTCAACGGATGCAATCAAAATTGGATGTCAGACATAGATGATGTTTATCGGGAATCTGAAGATTCTTGTAATAAACACTTTTGACGATGTTGGCCTGCTTAGGTTGAGACTTCATAGGTGCGTTGCATTGCGTTGAGATCTATTGTCGAATGAAGACTGTATTGCACATTGAGTTGCTGCGCTAGTGCGTTGCGATGGCGTGCGTCGTCCTCTCACGTTGCTTAGTGTAGCAGTTAGCAGCAGTTGTGGCTTACAATGCGTTGGTCCATTGTGGCGTCGCAACGCAACGCACTTTTGCGACCACGGCCTTTTGGATTTTAATTGTGAGCGCCTGGGCACTCATAAAAGGCTTATTTCAATAATGTTAAAGACTGTGTTTTTTTTTGATCCGACAGAAGTTTTTAACAGATATTCCTAGTGCATCATAGTTAGAATTTCAGCTGTATCATGGGTTCGTTTACAAAAATGTAATCTAACAAACAAGGGCCGAGAGTGGATTAAACGCAACAAATAGGCAGGTTTTATGTTTACTGTTTATAAACATAAAATCTTCATAATTCAAATAACTTCAATCATACAGATTTAAAAAAACTTAATAGAAAACAGGGATTATTTCCTGATTACTCAAAAGTTTAAATACTTTTACAAACTGTACGAGTAACTATACATAATCGTTTCCCACAAATACCAGTCGACCTCTAAATACAATATTTAAACATTTAAAACACGTAAAAGAAACATAAAATAAAAAAATAAAACTACAATCGTTAGGAACAAGAAACATAAAACAGGCATTGATTCCCAAAATAAATAAACTATTTTAGTATAAACTTATATTATATCATTCGTTTTGTATAATTTTCAATATCAAGGCTGAGCTTCTTTTTCAATAACAAGTTTTATGAAACGAATTCTTCTGACTAAGAGTGTGGCTAAAATTAGTATCAACAATTTCTTCATAGGCTATTGCCGAATTGATAAGTAATTTATGGGCACTGCGTAACAAGAATTTAAATTTCTCATGAGAGAAACATGGGACTATAGGTATGGTGTCGTATTACCGCGATAAAAAACATGATAATATTATCTGCTTATTTATTCTAGATTATTTATCTATTCCTGTGCTAAATTTCATACAGATCCACTCAGTATCTTTTGCGTGAAAGAGTAACAAACATCCAGACAGATATATCTTTTTTTTGTGAATGGCCTCTCGCAGTTCAACCTAGGAGGTTGTAGTCTGCTTAACCGGACTATCCTGTGGGTACCTTGAGCGTAAGACCTCTAGCTAGGGCATAAAACTACTAACAAACTATCCATACTTCCTCACAAACTTCCGCATTTGTAATATTAAAAGAAAGTAGGTTTATAGGCGACACAAGTTTTTTTTAGTTCCGAACCCAAAGGGTCAAACGGGACCCTATTACTGAGACTTCTCTGTCCGTCCGTCCGTCTGTCACCAGGCTGTATCTCATGAACCGTGATAGTTAGCCAGTTGAAATTTCTACAGATTATGTATTTCTGTTGCTACTATAACAACAAAAACTAAAAACAGAATAAAATAAATATTTAAGGGGGCTCCCATACAACAAAAGTGATTTTTATAAATAATGGTACGGAACCCTTCGTGCACGAGTCCGACTCGCACTTGGCCGGTCTTTTTTATTTACATATTTACTACGTATTTGCCTACGTTACGTTTACAAGGCACATTCATTCTATGGCCTTAGTTCTATTCTCTAATACTGCGACTATTATCCAGGTACTCAGTATTGCTTTTTACAACAGGTTTATATCTCTGGTTCTTGCCAATTTGTAACAATATACTGCGATCACCAAACTGTTTGACGATCCCGATGAATTCGATTTTTCACTGTAGCAAATATTGCAAGGTCCTGCAAAAAATAATGTCTTCCAATTTACGACGTCAATACATTTTCCCTGTTGATTTTTACAGCATTTTCTTCCGTGACAACAGGAAAGAAAACGTTGCAAGACCAACAGGAAAAATTGGTCTTTAATTATTACAACCCAATCACATTCCAATACGATTTAATCAAAACAAATAGTATCTAACTGCGTTATAAAAACTGTTAGAAACTTTTATACGATTTTAGACATTAATCGTGTTTGTATAAGAGGCATTACGGCTTGCGTAGTGGTAACATATGGTTTGTAATGTCTTGTCACTAATAAATTCGATAATTATTTATTTTAGTTTGTTTTAATCTTTATTTCTGTACGGCGATAGAGCTTTCACCACAAAAACGCGCGTTAGCCGTGCTAAACGCACTGTATCGCTCCAGCGAGACAGTGCGAATTTAACACGTTATAATTCTGGATTGTAATAAGCATACCTAATTATTTTAAAAGGTTTGCTTCGAAATGGAGAATAAAAAGTTCTGTTTTTGATATACATTCTTTCCGCAGACGTATAGTAACCGTCTGATTGAATCTTAGATAATTCATGATAACAAAGAATTGTCGCTAACAGCTTGTTAATTGTCTGTTCACTAATAGACAAAGAGCAAAAGACGATGCGTCAAAACGTCCCCCCAAATCCTTACACCGACCAACAGATTTAAAATGTATATCAGTCAAAACATCTTAGTATCATCATCATTTCAACCCAAAGACGTCCACTGCTGGACATAAGCCTCCCCTAAGTGTCGCCACATTGACCGGTCCCGTGCGACTCGCATCCAGCGGATCCCCGCAACCTTCACCAGGTCATCGAACAACCTAGTGGGAGGCCTTCCAACGCATCATCTTCCGGTTCGCATTCACTAATTCGGAACTTTTTAGTCCCATCGCCCATCCGTTTTGCGAACAATGATTAGTATGGTGATATTTTTTTATTCTATCGACATCTCTTAAAAGTGTGGGATACTCCGAGAAAAGTTTCGCTAAGTTAAGTTTAAAAACTATTATGTTGACACAAAATAACTGTTTGGGAACTATTTTCCTTGATTTTAAACCCCATGGATTTTGAAATTAAAACTGCAAGTTGCTAGTCTCTACATACGTGAGATCTGTTAGAGTGGGGGGGGGGGGGGTTTCTCATACAAATTTGGTCATCGCTAAAAACCTTTTTTTACCAACTTTTTGTCTAGGTAGCCAACCTTTTCTAGACCAAGCCTTGTATTTTTAAGAATAATCTACATGCTGGCGGGCAAGTGAATCACAAACCTTCGAGAATTACGGTGGTGAGCGTTTTTCAGACACTGAAGATAGGCATAGTCTGTGTTTGAAAGGCCTTTTTGCCTCGTATGGCTCTTATTACAACAAAAATAATCATGTACCTAATTCGGCCCAAGAACCACGAAGTAATCCGTGAACATCACCGAAAAAAAAAAAGATTCTGGTGGACTACATAACCTTCTCTTTTTTTTACAAATCGGTTAAAAATACAATTTCTCTCCTAACCATTATTTTGAGCATACCGATCTATACGAATAACTACAAACCAATGGCTTTAAAACCCACAACTGAACCACATCTAATTTTAACTTTATCGATTGATCTAACCGCACTGTAACTCGTTTATAGTTCACGTTGAAAGCATAATTGCTACTCAAAT
Source organism: Cerastis rubricosa (assembly GCA_949152445.1). NCBI lineage: Eukaryota > Metazoa > Arthropoda > Insecta > Lepidoptera > Noctuidae > Cerastis > Cerastis rubricosa. Next base: position 14,177,540 of record OX424547.1, read on the forward strand.
ATTTAATAACTGTGAGCTGGGGAATGCAGTGCTGAATTTAAATTCATGATTTTCATATTGTTTTCGTGATATTTGTTGTGAATATTATGGTTTATGAATGGTAATTTCATTGTAATTGGATATTAAAGAGCTTGTGGCTAAATAATAACAGTCGATCGAACCAATCTTTAGATTAAGCCGCGCTTGCCTAGGTTGGTCTGTGGATGGGTGACCACCCATCACCCGCCGAGTTTCCTCCGTGCCTCGGAATGAACGTTAAGCCGTTGGTCCCGCCTGTCATTTGTAAATTTATGACAGTCGTTTTATAGGAAGTCAGTGGCCCGAAAGTCTGACAACTAGGTACTCTTACCAAAGGGTGTCGTATTACCCACTGGGTTGTGGTTGAGAGCAGCGGTAGCGCAGTGGTGGTAGCCCCGACTTACGAGCAGTAAGCCGTGGGTTCGAACCCAGGCAGGCGCATTACTTTGTGTAATTTATTTCATAAACACTGCCCTCAAAAACGGTGAAGGAAAACATCGTGGGGAAACCGGCATGTCCTAGAACTAAAAATTCGAAGACATGTGACATCTACCAACCCGCACAGGGCCCACGTCGTGGATTACAGCCCACTCCCTCTCATGGAGAGGAGGCCTGTGTCCCAGCAGAGGGAACATTAAAGGCTAATGATGATGATGAACTGGGTTGTGGAGGTCATTTTCATTAGGTTAGGTTCATTCGCTCTAAGTAAAATACTGGTATTCTGCTGCATCGGTTAGACTGGAAGCCGACCCCAAATTAATTGAGAAATTAGCAACTACTGCCCACAATTCTGACCGTTGGTTACGCTTTTACACATCCGTCATCTTATGCCTAATGTGAATAATAAATAATAAAAATTATTGTTTATTCAAACATGGCTTATCATTTCAACAATCACTAAACGATTCATGGAAGACTGACAATTCTGCTCGACCCGCATTTATCCACTGACCATCCATCTTCAAACCTCATGGTACACGCTACTAGTGTACAATAATACCCTATGAATGCCTAAGGGAATGGGGTACGTGTCCCAATTTACGCCAGACCACATGGCACCTGCAACCACAAACAGTAATTACACTGGTATTTGTACTACACGTTCATACGTAGGTTTAACAGTAGTCGATCAATACCTTGATTGACTTGAAATTGCAGGTGATTATCAGTGTTTTGATTGAACTACTGTTTGAGTCACTATGCTTGCTTTAGGTTGTATGTGTACATTAAGGCAACGATGACGTCGGGGCTGTGGACGGCGAGTAATGGGCTAGCTCACCGTCCGTCGTGTATGACGACAGGCCGTGTCGACGGCGCGTTCGTGTTCCACGCGCGCCTCAAGGAGATGTCAGGAAATCGAAAGGGCCGACGCCTGCCAGGGCTGCGGAACTGTTCGAAAGAGATACCGAAGACCTGGAACACAAAGTGCTAAGAAGGAATATGGATGGGTTTTAGTCAGTACAAGTTGGACACTTCCTACCGCTCCGCCCAGAGCGGGAGGGGTCATTTGATGATATCCTATTGAAAAAATAAAATAAAAGATTGTTTGTGCAAAGTTCAAGTTTCTTTCAAAATAATGTTCTTCATTTTAATTATTAAATAATGCTCTTCATTTAAATTACTTAAGAGCACGCCTCTTATCCCCGAAGGGTTAAGCAGAGGTGTACCAAATAGTACACCTATTTTCACCAGTTATGTCAACCGGGCACAAATCCAGGCTGCTACTGAGAATTTCCTGATGGAAAAACGAAATAACATTTTGCCCGACCCGGGAATCGAACCCAAGACTTCAAGCTCAGCAGTGGCACTTGTGACCACTAGACCAACGAGAGAATCGGCTCTTCATTTACGTTTGTAGTTATTGGTATAACCGCATAACTCTTTCATGAAAGGATCCTGACTATATACATTACAAGGATTAACAACCTAATAAAATTAAATAACTAAAAAACGATAAACAACAATAAACTATAAAAGACGTCAAAAAAACTCCTCAACGCTGTCAGCTGGTAATGTGCCTAAGAGTTGCAGCATTGCCACGTTGTATGGCAATACTCAGCCTCTGGCCAAAGTAAAAGCCAGCCGTTGGGTCAAGGGAAGCGTCAACTAAGCGTTTTGAAATTTCCTTAAAAAGGCTGTGAGCACTCGGACCCCACGGCCCCAGAGTCTCAACCCCAAACGGCTCGAAAATATAGTTACCATCATTCTTAAACTGAAACTCAAAATACTTGTTTTCATTAGATACTAGTTTGGCCACCACTATACTCTCGTGGAGGTCAGTAACAATCCCACCGGATCATAAGTGTCCTAAGTCTGTCTATTTCTGTGCCAAGCATCAAAATCCGTTCAGCTGTTAAGGCATGTAAAGGTTACAGACAGAGTTATTTTCGTCTTTATAATATTAGTATCAATTTGTTTGCCATTGCTATCTCAGATGGTATTCTATCGTACTTATCTTTTAAGCTTCATTATCGCTGTATCGACAATGCTCAGCGGCATCATTCCTTTTTATTTTTTTCAGAATTATCATCATCTCCCCAGCCTTTTCCAGTAGTCAGTGGAGGTCAGATTGGCAGTCGCTCCATGTAAAATAGTGGTAGGCACAACCCAGTTAGTACTGGGTAATACGATACCCATTGGTAAGACTGGTTGTCGGACTTTCGGGCCACTGACTACCTGCAGCGATTGTCAAAAATCTACAATTGACAGCCAAGACCAACGGCTTGTAGGGCTCTCCGAGGCACGAAAGACACTCGGTATATATTGGGTGGTCACTCATCTACCTAGGCCAGCGCGGCAGCTGTACAGTCTCTGAGGCCAATCTTGAGTTGGACCTGAAGATTGACCCAAGCGGCTGTTAGCCACGCCACGAGCACCTCCATATATTTATTCCAGAGTATCAAGAGAAAATATTCACGATCATTAACCATCTATTCAGGGAAGCTCAAGGTTTGCCAACGGGCAATGGAGCGCAGCATACTTAACGTTAAATTTACTGATATAATAAGGAACACCTCACTGCGCTCCAGACAGCTGAAACTGGTGACGTAGCTCATAAAGCTGCAAAACTAAAATGGGACTGGGCAGGCCGGATGCCAATATGCGGGCCCGCATATCGCAAAACTGGAACCCTGAGACAGGTAGACGAGGGTGCAGGATGGGAAATCATCAAATGACTTCTCCCGCTCTGGGCGGAGCGGAAGGTGTCAGACTTGACTGACTAAAACCCATCCATGTTCCTTCTTAGCCCTTTGTGTTCCAGGGCCGCGGTATCTCTTTCGAAAAACCCGCAGCCCTGGCAGGTATCGGCTCTCTCGGACCCCTTCCGATTTGCTGACATATTGAGATCTGCAATGCACTGAGCCTTTAGCCTTCGTATTGCAGGTGTTCACAGCAGTAACAGCTTCTTATCAGGGTCGAAAGTCAACTAGTTTACCAACCCATAATAAAAGCTATTTTCTACTTAAGGCCAACGCCCAGTAATAATGAGGTAAGGATCAGCGTCGCCTGTATTCGAGCCATTAGGGATGCTCTCTCACAAACTCCATCTGCAACGCACAATTATTACGGCATGACTTCGGATTGGGATCAACTAGGCAAACAAAATCGGCTCAATCCGTAAGTATACACCACAGACAGATATTCACATTAAACAAAAATCTAAATAAGAAGTCATTTATTCAAATTAGGCAGATAATCAACACTTTTTGAACGTCAAAATTACAAGAGACAGTCCCCCAAAACGCCCGCCCTTCGCCACTTCCTAGTATTTTAGCTGGGAAGAAGAAGTGGCGAAACAAACTCCCCAGCAACACATCTGTCTGTTAGGTTAGAAGAACAAGATTCTATACAATAGTGTTCAAGTGTATACATAAAATTAATGTCACATGTCAGATAGCACACACCAATAATATAATATTAAAAAAATATACTCAAGAAGACATAAAGGGCACATAAACGTAAAACACCCCTCGGTTTGCGTCAGGCAGCTAAAATGTAACTGGGCAGGCCATGTCTGGATGGATGGCGGAAAAGCTGAGGGCCTGTATAGTTGCAAAACTCGAGCCCTGAGATAGCTAGACGCTTTGTCTCTGTGGTTAAAAATAAACAGAGGTTATGCTGATTCCATGGATACGTGTACTTGTAACTGTGCGTTAACCTTAACTCCGCAGTAAACTGTACAGGGTGTGCCATGTCTCAGCATAGTATTTATTAGGTTTAAAAAACTCCCATTTTAAAGCGATAAATCTCTATTATTTATAGAAAACGGGGTTATATGGGCCATTGTGAGTCGTAATTAGTGAAGTAATAAAAAGTTGTTGCTGTACCGAGTTTATGTGCCCGATGAGGGTCACGGAGCAAATTCTGTTGTTCATTGGAAACTGCTGCAAAGTAAATCTTTTGGGTGTGACGTGTGTTATTATTTTGTTTAATTTTGTAACTTTTCCCACATAATTTAAGTTTCCCTTAAGAGCGGTTTTAGACCAATAGCTCACGTCTTTGCGTTTCAAAAATCAAAACCCGCGTTCACCCAATTATTCTGGCGAGATCGCTCGTACCGGTAGGTTGTATCAGTAGTAATGTAAGTATATCTCGTGGCTCGCGTTGATAATATCTTATAAGCGCGTCAACGCTCGTACTAGTTGGACGTGTGGCAAAACAAGTTACTGTCTATGATTATTTAATTAAAAAAAGTTAAACAGTTTCTGTCTATGATTATTTAATTACTAACATAATTTTAAGTTTACCAACTAACCAAATTATGGATAATTGAGTCTGAATTAAATGAATTGAATTGAATTGAAAACACGCGTATACATACGCGGATCTACGCGCTTTCAAAATACGCGCCGAAAATATGCAAATCTGAGACTTCTCTTAAGGGCACGATGTCCAAGCCGACAGAAAGGTCTGCCTGACGACACTAATGGATCTATGTAATTCGATGAAAACTCTTCTATGAAAAGCGACAACGTTTCCTGTTGCCGCGGCCGAGCCGCCGCTGCAAACAGCATACCAATAGTGCTGTTAGTATCCAACACTTGAGAAATGTCTCTTGCAAACTGAAGAAGAAAAATTTACCATTTCATCATTAAGCATTTGTTTTTGATTGGTTTACCGCGTCGTCACCTCTCCCACACACTTAGGGCGCCGACAGATTATCGTGTCGTTTAAAGCATCGTGGCTTGTGTATTTAAATGGAGGTGTTCACGTATACGACACGATTAACTGTCGTCCACGATTTTTTTTCCAGTGACGATAGATTGTGAAGTCAATCGCCATAATGGGAATAGCTAGAGACGACAGTCGTCCAACGATAAATTAATCGTCACGACATAGTGGGAACGCGCCGTTACGCTATGCGTATTTTTTTCTGAACTACCCCCTCGCTGGAACTTGGGGATAAAAAAAGAAACTAACTGTTTATGATGATTGGAAACTTATTAATCGCTGATTGGAAGGATAAAAGTCAACTCAAATTTTCATTATTCTTGTTTGTCCAAACATAGTCCAAATAGATTGATTGATTGAGACCATCCGTCAGTGCATAACGTTAATATCAGCCAATCAGCGTTCATACTTATCATCTTAATTTGATTAAACCAATCAAAAGTATTTTTTTCCCAAAAAAAAACCCTTCTATTATTCCTCTTTCGTTCCCAACTGTACACAAAAGTTCGCTAAACTTCTGAACTAACTAAGTAATTAACACTGTAATAAAAGTGACCGCAACATTATAAATTTTCCGTGCCGGAGGGACGGTCCGGTTTGGTCCGGTCCGCGCTATGTGAAAACTACTGAAATTTGTTAAACTTTCAGTAGTTTGTGGGTACTTACTTAATAATTAAGACTGAAAATAATTATTCTAAGTTATACTTGGAGTTCTAAAATTCAAAATTCTATTAGCTGACCTGCTTAATTTATATAAGGGTGTCTTCCGTCTTATCCCACTATCTTAGGGTCGGCTTCCAGTCTAATCGGATGCAGCTGAGTACCAGTATTTTACATGAAGCGACTGCCTATCTGACCTCCACAACTCAATAACTGAGTAACTGCCTACCTGATCTTTACAACCGTATCTATCTAGGTTGGTTGGGAAGCTGGTTTGAATATCATAATCATCTGCCTTTTCCCAAATTTATTAGAGTCGGCTTCCAGTCTTACCGGATGCAGCTGAATACCAGTATTTTACATGGAACGACTGCCTATTTGACCTACACAACCCAGTTCCTGGGTAAAACGATACTTCTTAGAAGGACAAGTGGTCAGACACGACAGGCAGTCTTGTGACTACTCGAAACTACTGCCAAAGATCTACAAATGACTGTTAGGACGTGCTCCCCGAGGCACGGAGTGTTCCCTTATGTAATGGATGGTATTCCATCCATGGAGCAGTCAGTAAGTGTTGCGTAACCGTATAGATCAAGCCGACTATTAAAAAGTATTGTTCTGTTCGGTGCAATATTAGCAACCGAACAGCTCAGCACTTTTGTCGTCGTGCATTTCCATAAATGCATGTATCGCAACTATTGCCGAGTTAGTGCGTGTTCGAATACCAATCGCGTAACTCAACCAAACCACGTCAAACCATCTTAGTGCTAATTTAGCTTAGATTTACCATTTTATAAACCGTCTCAATATAAACTTTAAACCACATAATTTCGTATAATTTAACCAGTGGTCACAAATCAATAACCAAATCATAACCAATGAACCAAATATCAACCAACCCAGGATTTAGAGTTAAACCAAGCAAGCGCTAAATACTACTTGTTCTTTTTTAAACTTGGCCTTACGTGCGTCACCATCATTTAAACACATACACAAACAATCATCATTTCAGCCCAAAAGACGTCCACTGCTGGACATAGGTCTCCCCCATGTGTCGCCACATTGACATTTCGGGGGGTTTTGCCATAATCGCCACGCTTGGCAGGCGGGTTGGCGATCGCAGTACGGTTGTTACAAAAGCACAGAGAACGCTGCTGCCCATTCTCTGGCAAGTCCTTAAGTCGCCTCTTACGACACACCACCACGGGAGGTTATGGGATGTTGCTATTCTTTACGTCCGACACCATACAGAGCTACACAAACAATCAGACCCGGAACAATTCGTCACAATCTCTGTAACTAATCGTCTTGTCTGCTCCTACTGCTTGTACAAACAATTTTACTCGAACTGCAATTTTCAATGGATCATGCTCACACCACAGTTACTCACACCACAGTCACTCTCACACACTCTTCAGCTACTTACACGCGTTCTTAAACTATCTTAGACATATTTATTTTAATTTTTGTTTTTATTTTATTTTTTACTTTACATTTCTTTATTTTTTTTAACTTTGCTTTTAAATTATAATGCAACCTTTCTGAGTGTCCTGCACTCTTAGTATCCAAAATTTGTTACTTTGTTATGTAGTCCATAGCAAGCATATAGCTGCGGGAGGGCCCTGGTGACTTGTAATACAGGTTCTTTTAGACACCTAACTCAAGCACCAGTCTCTCACTAAGTTAATTCTATGTTCGTGCTCCACTGTAACCCTAGCATTAAGTAACTTGTGCAGAGAAAATAAACGATATTATTATTATCTCCTTTATTCATTTTTCATCTTATTAAATATATTTTTAAATATTTCTTACAAAACAACAAAAGGTAAAAAAAACATTTAAAAATATAAAAAACAGGTTTCCGCCGGTATCGGGAGCAGGGTCCAAGCTACCGGTGGTTAGGGCTGCAGAGACAGGAACCTCCTCACAATGCGGGCCGTATCGAGGAGTACTGCCTTCTGAATCTGGCTCTTGATCCAACTGCCAAGTGAGAGCTTCGATAGATGTTCATCGAGGCTTTTAGCCATTAGGCCATTGGCCGTAACGACAATCGGCACAATGATAGCCGAGTTCACATTCCACATGCTGACAACCTCGTGTGCTAAGTCGAGATATTTTATTTGTTTCTCTTTCTCAGCCTTCACGAGGTTCTCGTCATGCGGGATGGTAACATCGACTATCATTACGCAGCGCGCTGATCGGTCTATCACCACTATGTCAGGCTTATTGGCGACAATAGTCCTGTCAGTAATGATAGGCCGATCCCAGTACAACGTGACATGGTCTTTTTCGAGAACTGGGTCGGGCACATACTTGTAGTACGGTACCTCAGATTCCACAAGTTCATATTTCAAGGCAAGTTGCTGGTGAATAATCCTGGCTACTTGGTTGTGCCTGTGCAAGTACTCACCATTAGCCAGACGAGAACAACCAGAAATAATATGTCTGATGGACTCACCCGGACGGTGGCATGCCCGACACACGTCCACCGTCCCGTCCTTCATAATATGTTTCCGGTAGTTGTTCGTCAGCATAACTTCGTCCATAATCGCACAGACAAAACCCTCAGTTTCCCCAAAGAGGTCGCTGAATCGTAGCCAGGACACGGATGCTAGAAAGTCTACATCGGGCCCATGAAGAGCCTGGTAGAAGCGACCGTGAAGCACCTTGCCTTGCCATACTTTCTTGCGGTCATCGGTAGTAAGTACGACAGGTTTGCGCCAGTTCTCTTTAGCCATGGACAGCGGGGTGAGTGCCTTGTCCACTGCGACCACATCTCGGTGCATACCCACCTCTGTTTTTAAAAAATATTCTCTGAGGCTGCACACCTCGCGGTTGTGGAGGGTCTTCGCGTTTAAAAAGCCTCGACCCCCGCACTTCCGCGGGATGTACAGTCTCATCACCGATGATCGTGGGTGATGCATCCGGTTTGCGGTCAGCAGTGTACGAACTCTCCTATCCAGGGCGTCCAGTTCGGTCTGAGTCCATTTGAGTATGCCGAAAGAGTACATTAAAACCGGCATGACCCAACCGTTGAAGGCGCGCACCTTGTTCCCGCCTGAAAGAAGGCTATTTAGTACCTTCTTCAGGCGACCAAAGAAGCGCTCCCTCAACGATTGCTTCATGTCAGCTACGTTAATGCCTAACGCTTCCGACATACCCAAATACTTATAACTTTCGGATGAGGAGAGAGATCTGAGGTGTATGGAATCCGAGAGTTGGATTCCCTCGGATTCCATAATCTCTCCTCGCTTTACATACATGACTGCACATTTGTCCACACCAAATTCCATCCTGATGGCGCTACTAAAAGTTTCAGTTACTTTCAGTAGCTTCATCAGTTGCAATTTGCTGGGGGCAAAGAGTTTCAGATCATCCATGTAAAGAAGGTGAGATATGACCTGACCACCTCTCCTCAACCGGTAGCCACAGAACCAAACAGAACCAAAGAGGACTCAGACTGTCGCCCTGAAATATTCCCCGTTTAATCCATACAGGCTCAGCGTTCCCCTGGATCTGTCGACATCCTGGATATCGAAGGACCGTCCTCCATTGCCTCATACACGACTCAAGGAAGGCGCTCTACGCGCCTTCCTTGAGTCATAATTCATAATCGCACAGACAAAACCCTCAGTTTCCCCAAAGAGGTCGCTGAATCGTAGCCAGGACACGGATGCTAGAAAGTCTACATCGGGCCCATGAAGAGCCTGGTAGAAGCGACCGTGAAGCACCTTGCCTTGCCATACTTTCTTGCGGTCATCGGTAGTAAGTACGACAGGTTTGCGCCAGTTCTCTTTAGCCATGGACAGCGGGGTGAGTGCCTTGTCCACTGCGACCACATCTCGGTGCATACCCACCTCTGTTTTTAAAAAATATTCTCTGAGGCTGCACACCTCGCGGTTGTGGAGGGTCTTCGCGTTTAAAAAGCCTCGACCCCCGCACTTCCGCGGGATGTACAGTCTCATCACCGATGATCGTGGGTGATGCATCCGGTTTGCGGTCAGCAGTGTACGAACTCTCCTATCCAGGGCGTCCAGTTCGGTCTGAGTCCATTTGAGTATGCCGAAAGAGTACATTAAAACCGGCATGACCCAACCGTTGAAGGCGCGCACCTTGTTCCCGCCTGAAAGAAGGCTATTTAGTACCTTCTTCAGGCGACCAAAGAAGCGCTCCCTCAACGATTGCTTCATGTCAGCTACGTTAATGCCTAACGCTTCCGACATACCCAAATACTTATAACTTTCGGATGAGGAGAGAGATCTGAGGTGTATGGAATCCGAGAGTTGGATTCCCTCGGATTCCATAATCTCTCCTCGCTTTACATACATGACTGCACATTTGTCCACACCAAATTCCATCCTGATGGCGCTACTAAAAGTTTCAGTTACTTTCAGTAGCTTCATCAGTTGCAATTTGCTGGGGGCAAAGAGTTTCAGATCATCCATGTAAAGAAGGTGAGATATGACCTGACCACCTCTCCTCAACCGGTAGCCACAGAACCAAACAGAACCAAAGAGGACTCAGACTGTCGCCCTGAAATATTCCCCGTTTAATCCATACAGGCTCAGCGTTCCCCTGGATCTGTCGACATCCTGGATATCGAAGGACCGTCCTCCATTGCCTCATACACGACTCAAGGAAGGCGCGTAGAGTTGCATCAATCTTGTACAACTCCAGCACCCTCATGAGCCATGTATGTGGCACAGAGTCGTAGGCCTTCTTGTAATCTATCCAACATGTCGACAGATCCTTGCGGGATCGACGAACCTGTTGGCTAATGGCCATGTCGATGAGGAGTAGCTCCTTAGTACCACGGGACCCATTCCTACATCCATTTTGAGAGGCCGACATAATGGAATTACTATCGATGTGCTTGTTAATCTTCACTCTCAAAATGGATGTAAGAAGTTTATAAACCGTCGCCAAACACGTGATCGGTCTATAATTCCTGGGTTCCGCAGGACTACCGGACTTATGAAGCAGGTGGGTAACACCCGTTGTAAGAAACTCTGGTAGCGACCCAGACTCTAAGCATGACTGGAATTGAGATGCCAGGCGAGTGTGTGAACTACTCAGCCATTTAAGCCAGAAGTTGTGCAGTCCGTCCGGTCCCGGAGATTTCCAGTTCGGTAACGGACGAACTGCTCTGGCAACATCTAACGGTGTTATTATAATTTTATCCATTTCTGGGATGGATTCACACACTCGCTCGACATCTCGCATCCAGTCAGCCTCCGTATGACAGACGGGCACCGACCAGATGCTGCGCCAGAATGAACTCGTGGCATCATCATCTGGGCGGCACACGTCCGTCACACTTTGTTCGGGTCGCTCCCAAGCTCTGTATACCCACCTCTCATCACTCTGGAACATGCGATTCTGCGAGTACCGATCAACACGCTTCTTATACCGCCGAATACGGTTCGCCCATGCATAAACTTTCTGCTTCAGGAAGTCGATGCGCTCTGTGACTCCGGACATGTATTCTTGAGGGCTGGTTCCAGTCCCCAAGAATGCCCGTCTCACAAAGCGCATCACACGTGGGCGTGTATTGCCCTCCCTGAAGCAGTATAGTTTGCCGATGAGTACCCTGGCCCCATCGATACGGCTCTCGATCCTGCGTTGCCAGGCTGGTACGGCTGGTTTTGGTCGAGTAGCTACGTCAAAATTTGGGAATTTGACGTTAGCTAAACGACAAGCCGCTACAGCCCCACAATACAAGATCGAGTGCGTATCAACGAGGTTCTCACTACTCTCAAAAATATTTTTGAGTTGCGAGTCCAAGGCACACACCAGCGCCCTATTTTTCTTATGCATGGGTAACCGCGGTAATCGGGGCCTAAGTTGGGCAGGAGTGGATCGATACTCCTGAAGCGCATCTTCCAGAGCGCTCCTCAAACGTTCGTTACACTGGCTACTTACCGTGGCAACCCTATCATCCTCTTCTACAGCACCAAGATTGGACCGCGGTGGTATTGCGTCAATAGTTGACGCTTGCACCGCGGTTTGCGCCGGAGTCAAGTCGATGTGGTTGCTCAGTACTTCTGAGCGCAGCCTATCAAGCGCGGCGTCGTCCAACATGTGGTTGCGTTGGATGACCCGCACCTGATCCGACAGTCGTTGGGCCGAGACGTTGACGGTTGGTTCAAGAGTCTGAAAAAGAGACAGCATCCTAACACGGTACGCAGTGAGGTTAGTTCCCCCCTCTGTAGACCCATAGTATGCGCGCATGACGTTCTCATTAATGGAATAAGTCCATCTCATGCGCTGCACACAACCACCGGCAGCGGGGACCCGGCTCGGGACCGGTTGGCCCCTAGGTCCGAAGCTTGACGGTGGCCGGCCTCGCCCCGGCCGACGTACAGGTGTTGGCGACGTCGGCGGGGAGAAATATTCGTCGCTGGAGCTCGACGCGACTGCCGCTGCCGGTGACACAGGTGATCCGGGGTCCGGCGGCGGCGAGGCGGAGCTCAGCGACGAGTCCGGGGATGGTGGGCGTGCGCGACGTGCAGCAGCTCGTGTTTTCATTTAGTTAAATCATTCCATTTTTCATTTTCGTCTTCGTTTTCACTATGATGACAGATGTCATATCTGTAAGGTCTTTGGTGGTTGGGTTTTGGCTTTTTGTTCGTTTCTTTTGTGTTATTCTTCCAAATTATTTGCAGTATAATGAGTTTTCGACCTATTTAAATATCTGTAGTAAACAATTTGTTTATATTATTATTATTATTTCGAGTTCTTTCATGTTCTTCTCTCGTAAGAGAGTACAAAAACCCTACCCACGGGCCGGAGCCAAGTTTGTAGGGGGACGGGGGGTTTAAATGGAGAATGTAGATGATATTGTAGATGAAGTAAGGAATTTTCGAGTGATGCGACAGGTGTTGAGAATTGTGGCTTTTTGGAGCAGATGAAGTGTATGGGGGGGCATGTGTAAAGTGTTAAGGCTTTGTATAAGAGATTTTGGTACTATACCAGTGGAAGAGAGCACTATAGGGACGATGTGGACGATTTGTGCTTCCCACTGGGTTTTTATTTCTATGGCCAGGTCTTGATATTTACTAAGCTTTTCAGATATTGTAGTTTGGATGTTGTGTGAGTTTGGGATAGCTATATCTATTAGGTAAACTGTTTTATTGGCTTTGTCGTGAACGGTTATATCTGGTCTGTTGAAATGTATGGTTTTGTCTGTTATTATCGTCCGATCCCAATAAATTTTGTGATTGTTATTGCCTAATATTAGTTCCGGTTTATATTTATAATATGGTTTCATGTCATTTATGAGTTTATATTTGAATGCTAATTGTTGGTGTATAATAGCGGCAACTTGATCATGTCGGTGCTTGTAATCTGTCTGTGCAAGTGATTTACAAGCTCCCGTAATATGTTGGATGGTCTCAGATGCAGTATTGCAATGTCTGCATAAGTCAGTCGGCTGATTAGGGTCTTTAATTATGTATTTCCTGTAATTACGGGTAGCTATTATTTGGTCTTGGATCGCCAGCATAAATCCTTCCGTCTCGGGGAACAGTTCACCTCGTTTGAGCCATTCGTTCGACTTAGCTTTGTCGACGTGTGGCTGGCTCAGGTAGGCTCGGTGTCTCCCGTGAAGGGCTTTGGCAGACCATGCAGCAATTTTTTCGGGTACGTTTATGAGTTGTTCATTAATTTGAGTGTTCCTATTGTGTAGATTAAGTGGCGTTAGTTTCGTATCGTTTTCCGTTACATGTTTGTGTAGTGATGAATTATCTGATTTGTTATGGAAGTATGCTCTGAGTGAATGTATCTGTTTGTTGTGTAAATTGTGTATATCTATCAATCCTCTTCCGCCTTCTTGACGTGGTAGGGTGAGTCGCTGTATGCTTGATTTTGGGTGATGTTTTCTGTGTTTTGTAAGCGATGTATTTATAGTGCGTTGTAGTTTTCTGATATCAGTTTTTGACCAGCGTATTATTCCAAAGGAGTATGTGAGGATAGGTATTGCAAATGTGTTGATGGCTTTGACGGTATTTTTAGAGTTAAGGTTCGTTTTCAATATGAGGTTAAGGCGGTGTGAGAACTTCTTCAGAAGTTCTTGTTTTATCATCTTATGTTGTATCTGTCTGGACTGGTTAAACCCTAGGTATTTATATGTACTTTGTTCATCCATTGGCTCTATCGATTCTCCTGACTCGAGTATATAACTGTTATTTTGGACTTTTCCTTTGACAACTGATAAAATTTTGCACTTATCCACTCCAAATGACATACAAATATCGTTAGAGAATTGCTGAGTTGTGTCAGCTAGCTGGAAAAGTGCGTTTTTGTCAGCCGAGTATAATTTTATGTCATCCATGTACATAAGGTGGGTTAGTGTATAATGTGTGTCATTGGTTGCAAGTGTGAATCCTTCATCTGTTTTATCTAATAAGTGTGAGAGTGGATTTAGAGCCATGCAAAACCACAGCGGACTAAGAGCATCTCCTTGAAAGATTCCCCGCTTTATACGGATTGGTTCAGTAGCAACGCCCGAGGAGGAGGAATTGATTTTGAGGACAGTTTGCCAATTCTGCATGGAAGTTTCTATGAAGTGTTTTAATATAGGGTGTATTTTGTACAAATTTAAGACGTGTATTAACCAGCTGTGCGGTACTGAATCGAAAGCCTTTCGGTAATCAATAAACATTGTGTGGATATCTGTCTTGCTTTTAATAGCGCTATTCATTGTGATCGCGTCAATTGTGAGTTGTTCTTTGCATCCTTGGCTATTTTTACGACATCTCTTTTGTTGTTCTGCTTGGATGTTATTTTTGGTTAAATGTTCATAACATAGCTCGCTTATACAGGCAGTTAAAATTTTGTATAACGTTTGTAAACATGTGATTGGTCGATATTTTGCTGGATTTAAAGTGTCACTGATGTCTTTGGGTATCATATAAGTAACTCCGTGTGTTAAGTATGATGGAAGTAAATTTGGTGATTGGATGAATGTGTTTAAATAGTTATGTAAGAAAGGATGTATGTTGGTGAATTTTTTATACCAATAGTTGTGAATATTGTCAGTGCCAGGCGATTTCCAGTTATGGGTGCGTTTTATGACATCTATAAAAGTTTCTATTGGTATAAATTCATATTCCATTTCTGGAATTTCGGGTGCTGCTTCGTTGACCCAGTCTGCTCGATGATTATGGCTGACTGGATTTTCCCAAATATTTGCCCAAAATTCTCGTAGTACTTCAGGTGTAGGTGTATCTAGGGTTTGGTTCGTGGTGTCTGTGTTATTTGTTGCAAGGTTCCTATAAAATACTTTTTCATTGTTGATAAATTTTGAGTTTTGCATTTTACGGTTCGTGCATGATAGATATCTTTTAAGTCTACTGGAAGCTGCGTTTAATTTCTGTTTTAGAGTGTCTAAGAAGTGTACTAATTGTGTGTTAACGTCTTCGTATTGTGCGTGTATCTGATGTTTTTTCTTTATTTCTTCTACCGCTGCTATTAGTTTTGGACTTCTGCTACCATTCATAAAATGTGTTAGCCTGCCTATGTTTGCTCTTAGACTTTGAATTTTCTTATCTAACCTGATTTGCCACTTTGGTTTTCTTTTTTTATATGTGCGACTTACATTTTGTGTACCTGATATTTTAGCTCCGTTGCATGTAGCCGCCGTCCATGCAGCACAGTAAATTGTGGTCTGCAATTTAATGAAGTCGGTGTCGAAATTTACGTTATTGGGTAGAATTACCGAATTTATATATGTTACTATAGCAGAGAACTTTTTAGATGTTTTTTGTTTGGGAATGTATGGTCTACTAGTAGGATGTGTATCAGAGAAAAGTTGTTGAGCTTGTTGGAATGTGGCTTCGATTTCCGGGTTCTTTTCAGGATCAGCATTAAAGTTATTTTGTGAAGATTCAAACAGGGCTAAATCTATGTGGTTTAAGAAATTTTCTTCAACTGTATTTGCCGTGGGAGTGTTGGTGGTTGTGTCTGAGACGGGAATATTTGTGTATTGAGTGCTTAGTAAGTGAATGTTCACATCAAGTTGTTGGGAATCGTTATTTATGTTTTCTATGTTTTGTGTGTTGGTGCTGTTATTTCTTAATTCTGTAGCTACTTGGTTTTTAATTTCTTCTAATCTGTTAGTGTGTATATATTTGTTATTTATGATTGCTCTTACTTGATCTGATAATCTTTGCTCAGTTAAATGTGCTAGCTCTGGATATATATTAATAAATGCTTCATGTAGATGTTTCCTATATGCTGTTTTATTTGTTTCTAGTTGTGTAGTAGTATAATATATTCTGATTATTGCTTCATTGTATTCATTCGTCCATTTCATACGCTGGCCGGGTAGTAGTGTGTTAATTTGTGTCTGTGATTGTGTGGAGTGTTGCTGTATTTGAGTATGGACTATTTGTAATTCGGCTCTGACTTCTTCATAAATCTGATCGATTGTTTCTTGTGGCAATAATTTCTTTTGAACTATGGCTCTTCGTTGGTCACCTATTCTTTGTCGGCTTACTTGCATATCTGGGTATTTTTCTAAAAACTTAGTGTGAAGCGGTGGTAAGTATGCATTTTTATCGGTTTCCATATGAGTGAGGTGAAGATATGTGCGTAGAATGAATTTATTCATATCAATGCT
The DNA here is from genome assembly GCA_949152445.1 of Cerastis rubricosa. Taxonomy (NCBI): domain Eukaryota; kingdom Metazoa; phylum Arthropoda; class Insecta; order Lepidoptera; family Noctuidae; genus Cerastis; species Cerastis rubricosa. Next base: position 14,194,011 of record OX424547.1, read on the forward strand.
CCATTTCCTACGACTTGTTGCAGTTCTTGCGGCGGGTACAGTATCGTCGACAAAATTTGTCCCCTGTACAACATCCGCTGACTGTATGCTGATTGACGAGGATGAAGGCGTCGGAGTGACGCGAAAAGATTGTGATGATGATGGAATTGATGGGAAAAGTGATGAAGGAGATGATGAAGAGAATTGTGAGATTTCGTCATCCAACTGAGGCGGATTTGCCTGAAGATTTTTTTTTGTTTTTGATCTGGTATTCATGTTATTCCCACGAGAAGCTAGGGACTTAAAAAGTCGACCACAGCAGAGCCCTGCGTTCACTGTGGCAAGGGTGCATAAAACTGGAGGTCCCCTATTATCCAGAGTTGGCACACTAGCGACTAGCCTCTCCCCTAGCCATGCAGCCCTCGGCGTGTGCGACCTTGGCTTGGATTGTATCTCTTTTAGTCTGGCCCCTCACCCTAAACCTATATCGACACAGTAAACTATGCTGGAATAGACTTAGGGCTCATTGGAGCACGCAAGCCCCACCACGACGTCAACGTAAAGATACAACGGTGGGGTTATTATTATTATTATTAATTATCTGTAGGCCATACAAATATTGATTCCGTGTGGGGATCGAACCCGCGAAACGCAGCGCAACAATCGTTTAGCCACTGCGCCAACCATGCCGTAGCAGTGAGCAGTATAGTGTAACAGTGTTATTACTAAATGGGTCACTAATGGGTGAATGTGCTGATAGTTATCCTTCCAACAATAAAACCATTGATATTATGACGTAACAGAAGGTAAATCCACTGTTCTTATTATAGATATTTGTCCTTGAAAGCCCAAACAATGGTCGGTTCTGGCAAAACCCCAAGCATATTGAACTTATCATTAATTGGCAGGCTGATTATTGATACTAGATAGGTTTTTGGTCTATGATACTTAAGGAAGACGAGGAACAGAGTATAAAGTTGCTCGTTAAAGGGAGGATCCTCCAACCAGACAGGTGCTATGTCTGGTGGGCAACAGCCCGACAGTTGTTGTCGGGTTTCTCTATATACTCTATTATCGATGTAAACTTTGCGTGCGAGATGTAGGAAATTGATGTTAGTTCTTCCGTCGTGTCATAGATGGCGCTGTAGTACTTTTAGTAGTTAACTGTTAAAAGTTTAAAAGTTACTTAACAGTAAGTTGCTTTTTTGTAGGTGGCTACATCACTCCCCCCCGGAGACCGGGGGTCGATAGTCGAATGAGTCAGCTTGTAGTATTATGCCGTGCCAGTTGGAAACTCGTTGCCGCATTGTTCACGGTGAGTCGGAACAGACTGCGGTGGTGAGGCTAGCCCGGAGTCGCAGCTGGCGCTGCACTTGCTCCAGTGCATCGGTTTAGTGCAGCGCTGTGATGTGGCAGACAGCTAGAGAGGTGTCGACCGGGAGATAGAAGCTCTCGACCGGCCGAAAATGCAGTGTGCTGTGCCAAGGTCGCTTGATGAGAGGCTGAGTTTAGAGGTATGAGGAACAGGGTGTAAAGTTCCTCATCCCCCGTGGTAAAGAGAGGATCCTCCGACTAGACAGGTGTTGTGTCTGGTGGGCAACTGCCCGACAGTTGTTGTCGGGTTTCTCTATACAGGGTGTAACGGAAAGGGTATATATGTTAACGGAAATGTATGAAATCCGTCATTGTATAAAATTCCTAGGAAATGTGTACAATTCCTAAAATCCATAGGATATGTATGAAATATTTTTTAATTAACACTTTTCCTAGGAAATCTATACATTTCCTAAACCGTGATAGGAAATGTATATCAGTAGTCATCGCTGCGCCGATCGCTCCATTCAAGCGAGCATGCAACATGCAGCAAGCAGGGTTTCTGTCACGGCTCAGGCGCTGCGGGCCTCCGGCGGCCCCACGCGTGCTAATCTTCGCAGACGGCTTTCGCTCACCACCGCAACTTCGGCTTGTTGGCCGGCTTCGCCGGCCAGCCTCAGCCCCGGCGGCTCGCTCGCAGCCGCCTGCTCCTCAGCCCGCGGGCCGCCTCGCCCATCCGCGCCTACGCGATTTTAAATTACACTCTAGGGGTAGGACAAACAAGACTACGTGGAGTCGGTTTTGCAGCAATTCGGTTCTGTCACTAACTTTTGTTGCAAAGCATATTCAATTTTTAACCAACAATATTATTTAATTGTTACAGAAACTATAGCAAATTGGTTTGATTAGAATTATGTATGGGGCACTACAAGTTCACGACCACCATTTTCACCCAAAGTCTCACAACATCTAATATATTCTTCAGAAGTTTTTAATTTTATACATTTCCTTCTGTCATATAGGAATTGTATAGAGTTCCTAGGAAATGCATACAATTCCTAGGAAATGTGTGGAGTAAAAAATAATTATGATACTATTTAACACATTTCCTACATAGACTCGGAATTGTATACATTTCCTAGGAATTGTATACAATTCCTAGGTTTCACACATTTCCGGTAACATATACATACTTAAGGGTGTGCTACAGACCATCAAACTGAACATGTTTCTCCATCGGACAAACATATTAATAGCAAAAAAAATATCTGCTCCCCATACAAAATTTCAATACCTATTCGGCGCAAATGTATGGGACAGCTGATATTTTTTTCGCTGTTACGAAGTTTGTCCGATGGAGTAACATGTTCAGTTTGATGGTCTGAAGCACACCCTTAAGTATGTATATACCCTTTCCGTTACACCCTGTATAGTCTTAAGTCGATGTAAACTTTGCGTTCGAGATGTAGGAAATTAATGTTAGTTCTTCCGTCGTGTCATAGATGGCGCTGTAGTACTTTTTGTAGTAAGTTGCTTTTTTGTAGGTCGCTACAATAAAATTCACGTGAAGAGACTGTGTCATACTCAGATACTCATCATCTGCGTAGTCTTGTCCGAAACTTCGTTGAATATCAGCATGTTACATGAAGAGACTGCCTATCTAACCACCACATCTGCCTATCCTTTTCCCAAACTATCTTGGGGTCGGCTTCCAGTCTAACCGGATGCAGCTGAGTACCAGTATTTTACATGAAGCGACTGCCTATCTGTACTCCACAACCCAGTAACTGGGTAATACGATACCCCTTGGTAAGACTGGATGTCAGACTTTTAGCTTCTGACTACTCGTAACGACTGTCAAAGATCTACAAATGACAGCCGGGACCAACGGCTTAACGTGCTTTCCGAGGCACGGAGGAAACTCGATATGTAATTATGGTTACCCATCCACAGACCAACCTCGGCAAGCACGGCTTAACCTTAAAGATCGACCTGGGCGGCTGTTATTATTTAGTCACGAGCGTACACATTATATTGAAGAAATACCTCTGCTTAGCCCTACAGATAAAAAAGGTGTGATGTTTGGTTTCTAGTCAATCCTGGTGGAGCCGAATACAAGTATTATACCAGACTGCCTATCTGACCTCCAAAACCCAGTTACTGGGTTACACGGTATTCCTAGGTGAGGCTAGCCTGACTTACCTGCGAGCTGCCGAAGCATGGAGGGCTCTCAATATGTATAAAGGGTGGTCACACATCCACAAATCGACCTCAACAAGCGCAGCCCAACCTTTGTACAACCCGTGCAATTATTATCATTTACCCACAAGCAATGCATATAAAGGCTCTTACCCGCTGCATCGGAATTACTTATGATATGTGGCACCAGATTTAATTAGATTAAGCAAACAGACGTCGGCGATCCGTCAACGTCCTGTTACGCGCCACCTTCCTTGACAACTACCCAAGTCAATATGGCTTTATGGCTACCCGCAACGACTTGACGTTTCGCCAGAGAGAATGTAGACCGCTTCTCTCTCGTCTGTGGTCACAGTTTAGTTTGCAACGTGAATCATATGAAGCCTTTCTGCAAAGGCGCCAACACATACATCAGCTAGCTAACAAAATTTATTGTGTGTACAATTGTTTCACTATACATGTACACACATATTTGTTGTATGCAGGGCATTACAGGGTGAATTTTTCAAGTGGTTTTGGATTATCAAATTCGAGATAATGAGGATAGCTAAAAATACGCAAATGAGTCTCAGGACCAATTTTGATGAAAAATAAAACTGCATCATTCTATTTTAAATATCCAATGATGAAGTTTAATTTTCTTCAAAATAGGGCTCGACACTATTTTTGGGGACTTTTTTGCTATTCCTCATCCAAATCCTCTTGAATAATTCGCCCTGTATACTGTGTAGCTTTGTTTGTGTTTGCCATATGTTTTGTTATTGTAACTGAGCGAGAAACCGGTTTCGAAATTTGAATAATAAATGACTTATGTTATGTATTTTATATAGAACTTGTAGATAAAACCTTTGCTTTCGTTTTTCAGGTTTTTGTTAGGAAACAGTAGGGTGAAGAGTCGACAAAAAAAACAAAGCTTTCTTTCCTGGATTGATTTCCGAAGTGAAAGCGTCTTTTAAAATGACGTTTTTTTGTTGAAGTAATTTTTGAACAAGTCACGCTTCGATGCTAGGGATAAAAAGTATCCTATGACCTAGGAGTGTTTACAACTTACGGCATTGCATACAAACTTTGAAGTTCTTATTTTCCGAAATGACTGAACCGATTTTAAGCTTAATTCTTAAAAGTTTTACTAAAAAATATTGTCTATTATATAGAATAGTATCGAAATGTCTTTAAAAAAAAAAGATTGTTGGAAATTTCTGTTTCTATAGATAATTTATAATTGGTCTAATTTAGCTTTGACACGTATGAGTAGGTACCTTTGTTTTACTATTTTTGTTATTGAAGTGCACTATTTCAAGTTAAAATCTCAATATTTCCGTTACCTAATATAACCATTGTAATCTGGCAATGGTAAGAAAGAAATTAATGTACGTTTATTAAATAATTTTTTTTTACTTTAATGTATGTTATGCTGAATTTATTTTGTGTATTACATATGTACATTATTTACAAACTACAAATAAATATAAAATATGTACAAGTATCAAAATTACAGGGCATCAAAAAATTCTACAAATTGACAGGAAAAGTGCCCAGAAGGCTGGCCGCATTGCCACGTTGGATGGCAATGCTGATTCTTTGACCAAAAAAGAGGCCAGCCCTCTGGTCCCGTGAAGCGTCGACCAACCGCTTGGCGATATCTCGAAATGCTACAATTTATGTAGTGATACTATTCTCCAATTTAAAAAAAATCTCCTTTGGCACACATACAGTTTATAATATTTTTATGCCAGTTGTATGATACCGTAGGACAATAACTGAACTTCATATTTTCAAAGCCGCGGACATGAAATAGTTTATAATATTAATATGACTATAGATTAGGCTTTATTTCAATCAAAGATTATCGCGAAGTACTGTATAACGACTTATTCGGTTCTTATTAATTCCACAGGGTTATCTTAAAATCATATTACCTACATCAAAAACATAAAACCTCTTGTTACAAGGACAGAGAATCCTGTTACTTCTGTATAATTAAAAGAAAACACAGCTTTTACCTTTGTAAACCTTTTCTGTTACAATTTACTTTGTAACGCGGTAAGTAAATATATTGTTTATAGTAACAAAGCAATATTTAAATATACATATTGTTTAGGAAAACAACGGAGTGAAAAAGAAAAACCTTAAACTTTATGCTGACCTGACTAAGCTGAGGCCCTTTGGCATTAAAAGGGTCTGAGCTGAGTCAGCTCAGCGTCTATTTCTTCTCCGAAAACTTTGACATTGAGAATGTCATAATTATGGCATACGATCTAAATAGCAAAATATGTAACCGACCCTTCATCGAAAGATTTTTTTTAATATTATATTATTTATTTTTGTTTGTACGTACGTTGTTAGTTTGTACGCACCAAACACATCTACGAGCACAGGAAAAGACAAACAGGCAAAAGAGGACTAAGGTCCTTATTTCGTTAAGAAATTTCTTCCAAGAGACCTTTTATTTTTGGATGGGAAATCATCAAATGACTTCTCCCGCTCTGGGCGGAGCGGAAGGGAGTGTCAGACTTGACTGATTAAAACCCATCCATGTTCCTTCTTAGCCCTTTGTGTTCCAGGGCCACGGTATCTCTTTCGACCAACCTGCAGCCAGGAGACCTGCAAAAAGATAGATAAACAAGAAACGACGACTCAGCAGATTTTTGTATCAAGAAAGAGAAGAAGATACTGAGTACCTAATAATTCCTCACTCGGGGTCAACGAGGTGTAAATTCATTTAGCAAGCGAAGTCGCAGGCAGCAGCTTGTTGGTGCAACATAACGAATACTTAGTAGGAATAGGTATTGATCCGGCAATAAAGTGTTAGGTGCCGAGATCATAACAAGGTGTTTATGTTAAAATTTATACAGGTGACCTAGTTGCAGACCTAGAACTCTGGAAACTAGCTTGTTAGAAGATTAATTCTTGTGTAAAATCTCTAGGTAATAAGTTCATATCAGTAGAGAGTTCATATTAGTAGTAGTCCTTTGTGAGTTTGAAAGCCTGTTAGGGATTAAAAAATATATTTTTATAAAGCAAAACTTAATAGCGTTTACGCCTTACGGCATTTCATACAAACTTTTTAGTCCTTATTTTCCGAAATGACTGAACCGATTTTAATCAAACTTAATAGGCATAAGCAGGATACATAGGTCTTAAAAGGAACTAAAAAAACATTTTCAGCAGTACGATTATGAACAACGACGCAGAAATTGTTACCACGTATTCAGTAAGTACATCATTCTGAACCACCCACAGATTTTTTTCACTGACAAAAAAAAAACAGCTGTTTCCTACAGAATTGCAATACCGACACGATCAAAAAGCACGAAAACATTTAATTATTTAAGCAGCATAAGCCTCCTCCAAGTGCCGCCACATTGACCGGTTCCGTGCGACTCGCATCCAGCGGATCCCCGCAACCTTCACCAGGTCATCGGTCCACCTACAGGGAGGCCTTCCAACGCATCGTCTTCCGGTACAAGGTCGCCATTAACTTTTTGGCGAACGTTCTGCGAGCAATGTGCCCTGCCCACTGCCACTTAAGTTTGGCAATTCTTGGGCTACGTCGCTAACCTTTGTTTTCTTGCGGATGTTCTCATTTCTGATTTGATCACGCAAGGAAACTCCGAGCATAGCCCTCTCCTTTGCCATTTAGGTGACTTTAAGCGTTCTGATGAGGCACATTGTGAGCGACTACGTTTCGGTTTCGTATTTTGCATAATTAAAGCGTTCTTACGTTCATTTCCTCCATTTTTTTGTAGTCTGACGCTAATCTATACTGCCAGTATTTTTTCTTATTTAGCACATACACTAATAAATAATTCCATTCACAAATACGATGATAGAAAATAAAAATAAAAGCTACACCGTAATCGCTTTTATTTTGAACTGTTGCCAATACCTACCTTTAATCATTGAAATAAACAGAAACTTGAAATTGAATGAAAATCGTGGCCAGAATTAATGTTTACCAAAATAGTTCATTCATTGTTTTTGTTTGTTCTTCTATGAAGAGCTGCGGTAAAGGCCCCCATCTAAAAGTTTGTATGCACTCGGAAGTATACAGCCAGACTTTGTTTAAAAAAAAACCGGCCAAGTGCGAGTCGGACTCGCGCACGAAGGGTTCCGTACCAATATCTAGAAAAACGAGAAAATAATCACTTCATTGTATGGGAGCCCCTCTTAAATATTTATTTTATTCTGTTTTTAGTATTTGTTGTTATAGCAGCAACAGTAATACATAATCTGTAGAAATTTCAACTGGCTAACTATCACGGTTCATGAGATACAGCCCGGTGACAGACGGACGGACGGACGGACGGACAGCGAAGTCTCAGTAATAGGGTCCCGTTTGACCCTTTGGGTACGGAACCCTAACAAAGGCTGGCTGTATACTTAATTATCATCAGTCATCATTCTCTTACCCTTTTCTATTTTATTTACGGTCGGCGCAGCATGTCTTTTCCTTCCATACGTCTCTATTTCTTGACAAAGTCGAGGAGCTCTTGGCTAAATAATAACAGCCGCACGGGTCGATCTTTAAGGTTAAGCCGGGCTTGCCGAGGTTGGTCCGTGGATGGGTAGCCATAATTCTATAGCGAGTTTCCTCCGTGCCTCGGAAAGCACGTTAAGCTGATGGTCCCGTCTGTCATTTGTAAATCTTTGACAGTCGTTAAGAGTAGTCAGAAGCCAGACCCAGTTACTGGGTTGTGGAGGTCACATAGGCAGTCGCTTCATGTAAAATACTGGTACTCAGCTGCATCCGGTTAGACTGGAAGACCCCAAGACAGTTTAGGAAAAGGATAGGCAGATGATGATGATGTCTCTATTTCTAGTCATCTCATCAGACACCTCCTTTCTTGCCATATCGTCCTTCACACAGTCCATCCATCGTCTTTTTTGTGTTCCTCTGGTCATCTAGCCATCTTCATTCATACCCAAAACTTTCGCGACTTTTTACTCATTCCTCCTCATCACATGCCCATGGATGGAGAGCAGCCGTGGCCCAGTGGTGGTAGCCCAGACTTACGAGCCATGGGTTTGAACCCAGGCAGGCGCATTCATCTTTTCAGCCCAAAGACATCCACTGCTGGACATAGGCCTCCCCCAAGTGTCGCCACATTGACATAAGGGGGTTATTGCCATAATCGCCACGCTTGGCAGGCGGATTGGCGATCGCAGTTCGGTTGTTACAAAAGCACAGAGAACGCTGCTGCCCATTCTCTGACAAGTCCCTTAGTCACCTCTTACGACACCCACGGGAAGATATGGGATGGTGCTATTCTTTACGTCCGACACCAAACAGACCTATTACTTTGTGAAATTTATTTCATCACCGCTGGCCTCAAAAACGGTGAAGGAAAACATGAACGTGAGGAAACCGACATGTCCTAGAACTAAAAATTCGAAGACATGTGACATCTACCAACCCGCACTGGGCCCGCGTGGTGGATTACAGCCCACTCCTTCTCATAGAGAGGAGGCCTTTGTCCCAGCAGTGGGAACATTATAGGCTGATGATGATGATGATGACATGCCCATACCACAGCAACCTATTACCACACAACTTTTCAGCCACTGGCGTCACTTTCAAACATAGATCAAATCAAAACATTGCAAATCAATTATTGCTGGGAAATGACTTGTTTTATGTTAGTGTAAAAAATTGGTCTTAGTATTGGGAACGGAGGGTACTCAACAGTTTAATTGAATATGTTTATTGTAAAAGGTACTGTTTAGGTACTATTCTATTGAAGAATGGTCATTCAAATTTCATCAAAATATATAAATGCTAAAGAATTATGTCAACAGTTAGTCATTGTGTTTGTAAACATCAACAAAGCATGTGATCACTAATCCGAGCTGAACATCATCATCATCTTTCTACCTTGTCCCATTTTATTTGGGGTCGGCGCAACACGTCTCTTTCCTCCATTCTCCTCCGTCATTCGTCATGCTATCATTTACTGCTTTTCCTTTCATATCATTTTTGTCACACAATCCCTCCATGTTCTCTTTGCTCTTCCTCACCATCCATCCTAATTTATATTAATCCGAGCTAAACGTTGTTGTTATTTATTTTATAGTAAACTTAAACGTTTCATTTTTTTTTAACTTGTTTAAACACTACACCTGTTATACCTTAGCGTTAGGCAGAGATGTACCCAATAGCACACACACATTTCAGCAATTATGGTTAAGTCGCATGCTTATTGCCATCAAGCCCGAAAAATCATGACTCTGTTGCTGGCTACTGAGAATTTTTCGATGGAAAAACCCAATAACCCTTTGCCCGAGCTGGGAATCGAAACTAGGTCCTAGTTTCGATTCCCAGCTCTTGGAAAAGTAGACCAACGAGGCTAACGAGTTCAGGGTCAGCTACAATTATGCAAGTTTACGAGGTATAATTATGTATTTCTCAAAAAAAGATAAGGTATTTCAATAATATTTAAAAAAAAAAAACAATTTATATCGAAAACTGTCCATGAAAATCAAGAAATACTTATTCACTAAAGCGGATAAGTGGAAACTCAGACATTAGAATAATTTAAATAACATTACATGTTTTCGCTACCTACCAAAAATGTTTTCTCTAAGCAAAACAACATTCAGCATTCATTACACAAAGATCAAATTAATCTCATTAGGTACTAGCTAAAAGCCTGTATAATTTTCTAACATTCTGTACATTTTAACGTACCTTTTCGCCGAAATATACGTTACGTATAATTATAAAATTCTAAGCCAAAACCGCACGTGAACACCATAAAAACGAAACGATGTTATCCCAAAAAGTGTTTAAAAAAGAGCACCTGGTTTTTGAACTAAACTAAAAATACAACTTTTAAAACTATAGGAAAACTAGAACAAACATAGTGAATGAATTATTAATTTAACATAAGCTATCCCATGGTGCAAACTCCTATAGAACGCCGCATTTACGTCCTTATGTATATTTTGCGAGCTTTTCCGCAGATGGGAAACGCGCGAAGGGTATCCATCTCGCTCTTACTTGTAGGATTTTCATCGTGGTTACTCTTTCTAGCTTTGGAGCGGGAAATTCTGTAGCACTGCGGTCAGACCTGTAGATTCTCGTGGCAAGCTAGGACGGTTTCGTATGAGCTCCCTTCGCTCTCAAAGTCGCGAGCGATTTAACTTTTTATCGGCTATCTTAAGTGCTTTTTTGTAAATAAGTGCGTTTATTTTTCAGTGTAGTGATGTGTTTTTAGTGTTACTAAATGAAAGACATATAGTGAGGTGAGTCAATATAAATGATTTATCGAATGTTTTCTTTCTGTGCAATCGTAACGGACGGATATTTGTGATAAGATTTACTGCAATTATAGTTTTGGCCTTGCCGAAATTATATTTGATGATAGCGTTTTTCTATTTTGGGGAAAACATTATTTTTTATTCGTGATCTTTCTTGGAATTAAGCAACATTTGTTTGCTGTTTTGATAGCAGAGTTATGTTGTGGTAATTTTGCCTATTTGATTTACGAATCCATTATTCATCACGTCTCAGTTTTCTATTCGAACAAGATTTCAATGAATAGCCAAACAAATCAAGTAATTTAATTATGTAGTTTCATTTTTTTTGTGTAAAGGCAAGCAAGAATAAATCAATACAAAACATTATATACCTTTCCCAAAAAAGATTAAATTTTCAACGAAATTATTATAACAAATTATATATAAATAGGCAAATCACAAATAAGCACACCCTCTAAGCCTTCTCGTAACTGAGCAATATCTAAATAAATAATATTTTATCATCGACAAAATTCACGGCAAGCATAAGATAATAATTTCCAAAAACGCGACGTTGTATTAATCGTATTAACTCCCAAAGCTCGAACAGGGTTAATTGAAAATTACCTAAAAGCTTTAAGCTGAAATGTTGTATCACATTAAACTATCAACTTTTCCTCTATAACTTTTGGCAGGAAAATGGAGCACATGCCAAACAAAGACTTGTTTGTTTTTCATTATAACAAACACTGTGAGGAAACTATGGTTTATCTATAGCTATGTAGGTGGCACGAATGCGCAGTAAACGTTTACGATTATTATCACTAAGAAATCCGGGATTCATCATCATTCATTCTTCTGCCCTTATCCCAATGTGTTTGGGGTCAGCGCAGCGTATATCTTCTTCTTCCATGCTTCTCTATTGCTCGTCTTATCAGACACCTCCTTTCTTGTCATATCATCCTTAATACAGTCAAATCCAAGATTGTCGTACAAATTAATGAATAAAGATTTAATTCAGTTAGTACCACAAAAGCACCTTTTTGTCGAAGTTTTCTATGTGCCCGCGTAAGGCCTATGTCATCATCATCATCATTTCAGCCGAAAGACGTCCACTGCTGGACATAGGCCTCCCCCAAGTGTCGCCACATTGATCGGTCCCGTGCGACTCGCATCCAGCGGATCCCCGAAACCTTCACCAGGTCATCGGTCCACCTAGTGGGAGGCCTTCCAACGCATCGTCTCCCGGTTCGCGGTCGCCATTCCAGAACTTTTCGGCCCCATCGGCCATCTGTTCTGCGAGCAATGTGCCCTGCCCACTGCCACTTAAGTCTGGCAATTCTTCGGGCTACGTCGGTAACCTTGGTTCTCTTGCGGATGTCCTCATTTCTGATTTGATCACGCAAGGAAACTCCGAGCATAGCTCTCTCCATTGCCCTCTGGGTGACTTTGAGCCTTCTGATGAGGCCCATTGTGAGCGGCCACGTTTCGGTCCCGTATGTAATCACTGGCAACACACACTGGTCATAAACCTTTGTCTTGAGACACTGCGGTAAGTTGGACGAGAAGATACCACGCAGCTTCCCGAACGCTGCCCAGCCGAGTCGGATTCGACGATTGACCTCTTTCTCGAAGTTAGACCTACCCAACTGGACCGTTTGTCCCAGGTAGACATAATCGTCTACAACTTCGATAGTAGAGTCTCCGATCTTGATAGGAGTGGGTGTTACATGGGCATTCAACATGACCTTGGTTTTGTCCATGTTCATTTTAAGACCCACTCTTTCGGAAGCTCTACTGAGGTCATCGAGCATTGTACTGAGGTCCTCCATGGTCTCAGCCATGACCACTATATCGTCGGCAAATCGAAGGTGAGAGATGTACTCGCCATTGATGTTGATGCCTAGCCCTCTCCAGTCCAGAACCTTGAAGATATCTTCCAGTGCAGCGGTGAACAGTTTCGGAGATATGACGTCTCCCTGTCTCACACCTCGCTGCAGAAGGATAGGTTCCGAGGTCTGGTCCTGAAGTCGGACTGACATGGTGGCGTTTTTGTACAAACACTTCAGCACCTCGATGTACCGATAATCAATTTGGCACCGTTGGAGAGACTGCAGTACAGCCCAAGTCTCGATCGAATCGAAGGCTTTCTCATAGTCCACAAACGCTAAACAGAGAGGCAGGTTGTACTCTTCGGTCTTCTGTATAACCTGTCGCAGCGTATGTATGTGGTCTATGGTGCTAAAGCCTTTACGGAATCCGGCTTGTTCGGGAGGCTGAAAATCGTCAAACCTGCGCGCGAAACGATTCGTGATGACTCTTGAAAACAACTTGTAGACATGGCTTAGAAGTGAGATGGGCCTATAGTTCTTCAACCGGGCATTGTCGCCCTTTTTGAAGAAGAGTACCACCACACCCCTGCACCATGCCTGAGGCGTTTTGCCCTCGAGTATGACGGAACCAAACAGCTTCTGAAGGGCCTTAAGTACCGGTTTTCCACCCGCCTTCAGAAGTTCGGCCGTAATTCCATCATCACCCGGTGCCTTGTTGTTTTTAAGCTGTTTCAGAGCCATCCTAATCTCGTACAGGCTGATGTCCGGGATGTCTTCGGTGTAGTGTCGGGTCAGTCTAGCTCTTGGGTCATTCGCTAGATTTACAACGGGTTTCCTGGTTGACGTGTACAACTGCCCATAAAAACTCTCGATCTCCCTCAGTAGCTCCGGTTTGGCGGAAACAATTCTGCCATCGTCGGTCTTCAGTTTCGTGAGCTGGCTCTGCCCAATAGCCAGATCTCTTGCAAATACCTTTGAGCCTTTATTCCGCTCAATGGCGTCTTTAATACGCTCGGTATTAAAGCGGCGGAGGTCGCTCTTCAAGGATTTAGAGATCTGTCTATTGAGCTGCCGGTATTTCCACGCGTCTTCTGAAGACTGCAGGATCATCTCACGCCGTTCCTTCATGAGCTTGAGAGTATGATCAGAGAGTTTTTTGTTCTTCTGTGTACGACGCGTCTTGAAGAACTTAGACCCTGTCGTATGGACAGTTTCCACGAATCCATCGTTGCATTCGTCCACTGAGCTTCCTAGGCACTCGAAACGATTCTGGAGTTCAAGCATAAAGCTCTCGGGGTTTTGGATCTGGATCTGTGCTGGTCGGAGCGTAGACTTCATCAGTCGAGACCTTTCTAGCTTAATATTGATGTTCAATGTGCCTCTTACCATGCGGTGATCGCTCCCAGTTTTCACCGAATTGATCACAGAGACATCATTGAACATTTGCTTCTTGGTTGACATGATGAAGTCAATCTCATTTTTAGTTGCACCATCGGGGCTCTGCCAGGTCCACTTCCTGTGCTCACGCTTTCTGAAGAAGGAGTTCATCATATAGAGGCCCTCCTTCTCCATAAAACTAGCCAGTTGGTGTCCCCGGTGGTTCCGACATCCAAACCCAAATTGCCCCACCTGCAGCTCATCTCCGTCTCGCTTGCCCAGTTTCGCGTTGAAGTCCCCCATGACAACGGTAAAGTGAGTTTTGGAACCATGCATGGCTTTGGAGATATCCTCATACATGGTTTCCACTTCGTCGTCGGGGTGTGCCGAGGTCGGGGCGTAGACCTGTATGACCTTCAGCGAATATCTTGAGGATATTCTGAGTATCAGGTACGCCACCCTGGTCGACACACTCTCGATCTTCACCACGTTATTCACAAGGCCTATGTAAAATAAAAATATTTTGATTTTGACTCATTTTGAAAAAAAGAAACACTAAGAAGGGCAAAGGCACTGGAATTCCTCGTTTTCGGATGCATCTATAACAGAACTATGCGAAATTAATTAATAATAATCCAGAAGTTTCATGAAATTATTCAGTAGGTAGAACACGGATAGTGACTTGTATACAAGGTGTTGCAAAACAACACCTTGTATTACATACAAGTCACTATCCGTCATCCTCGTCAAAACTCAGAAGGTTGTCACAAAAGACATAAATAATCAATTAAAATTACGATACCTAGTTAATTATTAACTAACACTGATTTTTTTGGTTGTTTAAGTTTGTCAGTATTTCAGAATAACTACCTTAACCTGGTTCAGGGAATAAGATATTGTCGAATAAACGTTTTAGATTGTTTGTATGTGTGGAAGCGTGGTCATAGCGCGAGAATCAAACGGGCCGCGTTTAAATAATAATAATAATAATTTCATTTATTTTCAGACACATTGATCCATAATTCTGTTAGTAGGTACACTTAAAAATAATGTTAGTAATGCAAAAATCAGAGACAATAAATACACACAAAACTATACGATTATTATAAATAAATTAACAATCAAAATCATATATCAAAATTAATTAACACAATAATTTGCCATGTCTTATAAAATCTAAACTGACCACAACTAACATTAGAAGTTAAATAATTCAAATACAATAAAAAATAACAATTATAAAAATTAGAATTTCATTCACATCAAATATATATTAAAAATAATTAGTAAGCTAATATAAATAAAATTACAATTAATGATGGCATATGATGAATGACTAATAGTACGCCTGCCTCTGAGTCATTTGTTTGTTTGTCATTACATTAACCATATAACAATGGTTAATGTACTGACAATCAAACCTGTTCGCAAATACGCTCAGGATGGTGTTGGAGGTGGCCCGGAGCCTGCGCCCCAGAGATGTGCACCGCTTCCGCATCGTCGTGTAAAAACAGTCAACACGGGCGTCGGCGAACATCCCCGACGCGCTGCAGTGCCGGGGCAGCCCCAACAGCACCCTGAACGCATTATTATACTGAACACGGAGGGCGTTGTACTGCTTCTGGGTATATGACACCCACAGGCTGGCTGTGTACAGGGACGTACAAAACGCTCTGAAAAGAGTTATTTTGACGGCACCCGAGCAACGAACAAACCTGCGGGCGATCATATTAGCCCTCACAGACAACGCCCTCCGCTCCCTATCAATGTCTGCATCGTCCCTCAGGTCAGAGGTCACGATATGCCCGAGATATTTAAACTGTTCAACTCTTTTTAACTGAACACCGTTTAAGCTAATAGGTGGAACAGAATCTGGGCAGCTCCGACCCCTGGCCCGAAAGACCATACATTCACTTTTATTCGCGTTATAGAGCAGTCCGTGATCCATCGCGTAACGCTCGCAGACACCCAGCAACCTGGACAGGCCACACACCGAGGCACTCAGCAGCACCATGTCGTCCGCGTAACTAATGTTGTTGACACAAACCCCGTCAATATGGCAGCCGACACGGGTACTGCTGAGCTCCTCTATCAGTGCATTCACGTACAGGTTGAAGAGCTTCGGCGAGGTCAGCCCACCCTGCCTCACCCCGCACTCCAACCTGTACGGCTCCGACAGTGCATTCGACCATCGAACGACGTTGACCTGGTTAAGATACCAGTACTTGAAAATTTCTATCATTTCGATGGGCATTGAAATGTTATTTAATTTTTGCCATAAGATGTCATAGCTAACCAGGTCGAACGCTTTCGAGAGGTCGAGAAAACAGGCATAAATAGGTGTGCTCCTATTGGAGTAGTACTTGACAGTTTGCTTCAAACACAAAATAGCTGACTCGGTAGACAATCCCGGTTTAAAACCAAATTGGTTGTCATGTATGCTTACATACCGGTCAAGCTGTGCATTAAGCAAACTGTCAAGAACCTTAGCAAGCACTGTGGCTAGTGAGATTGGCCTGTAGTTGCTCGTGTCGCTTAGGTCACCGGTTTTACTCTTCACAATTGGTACCACCACGGTTCTCATCATCTCTGTTGGTAAGTAAGCATGTCCTATACAAAATGTATATAACATGGCAAGAACTCTGGGCAGATGGACGCCGGCATGCTTTAAATGCTCAATGCTCAGGTTGTCATGGCCAGGAGACTTCCCACGCGACATTGACTTTATAACTCCGCGAACATCCTTAGCAGTGAATCTGGTATTTGTTTCCTGTCCATGTGACCCTTCCACACTGAATGACCGTGATGGTCCCAATGGCGATTTCACCATAAAGTGATCCTTAAATAAGTCCGCAATACATTTCGGTTCACTCACACCGTTGACGCTCACGGGTAAGCCCGGCTTATTATTTAGCCTATTTGTAGTTTTCCAGAAATTACGGAAGTCATTTTTCGAATGGTGAGAAGCGAGGATGTCCATCTTTATCTGCTCCCTATTATTTTGGCACCACTTTAGGCGTGATTTAAAGATTCTACGACTATCCCGCATCTCCTCCCAAACACGCCCTACACTCGGTTTACCCCACCGTACCCATTCCATAAATTTACACCGAGCTACCCCGTGAGCGTCACGCACATGCTTGTTCCAACCGATCACTGGTTGCTTTCTTCTCGGTTTTACAATAGTATGACTCTCAGAGGCGGCTTGACACAACGCACTAACAATCTTCAGATACACACTGTCAATTATACGCATGTGGTCTCGGTTATCACAACGTTTATCACCACAATTTCTAAATTCAGGCGGAAAATCTATTTCTTTTAAACTATTATTACATAATTTGGTATATAAATCTATTTGTTCGAGGTTTCTCTCCCCCCATTTTCATGCCCTTTGACGTGTCCATGGGCGATACACCCGTATAAGCGAAGTCGTCATCTATACAGCTCAGAAAATCAATGTCGTGCGGCAGTAGCCAATGTTCTTGCAAGGCAATTATGTGGGATGTTCGACATAACTGCCGCACATCATCAACTGAGCGCTTAACATTCTTACAGTTGAAACTAATAAAGTTGTATAATTGTTCATTAGCCATATTTATTTTGTTTTTTGATCGGACACAGCGCAATCTGCGTTCATACTCCTATGTCGAAAATTTATAAATCGTCTAAATATGATTCCTTCTGGCCATAAATTACTATCTAAGAATATAGACAGCTTCTGCTCCGATACAAGAAACTTAAAAGCTTTATGACACTTCTCTTGTTTTATTGTAATTTCTTCCAAAGTTATCATTTCCTTCGTCTTTCTGTATACATGGTTAATTATGTCTTTATCTGTCGTATCCATGTGAATCCTTGTTATAAATATCGGAACTTTTCTGTCAGCTGCTCTGAAGCCCCCTTCTACATCTCTCTAAATTCCAGATTTCCCATGATATCGGTAATTAAATTTCTTGCGTCTTGATACGGTCTTCCAGCCTTCATTCTCATTCAGTTCCGATTCACCTACTGTTTTTACTGCGCTGTGGCGCTCGATTCCTTTCTCAGCTGTTGTTATGTAGTTATCGGCGCACTGGCCAGTCGACGCCGAAGGCGCAGGTAGCGGTGACGTCACCTCGCCTCGCCGCTCCACACCGCTCGCCGTTGTATTTTCGCTTACATTCAAAACCGGTGACCGTTGTCTCGGAACAGCTGATTTTCGTGCACTTTGTTTTAAGTTTACCCTCAATATTTCTCGGTATTCTTGTAAATTATCACCAGAACAGTTCTTCTGGTTATCTACCGGCTTAATTAACGTGGAATTGTTAAGAGTGGACTCGTTAATATCATGCGAGAGACCAACCGGCCCACTATCATTCAGCTGCCATGCTCCGCGCCTTATATTCACGTTCTGTGGAAACACAGTTGGTAACGAATCATTTCTCAACTGTAGTAACTCAGATCTGCACTCACTCAGCTGCTCCTTTGTGACGTAGTTAGCTTTAATTAAATCTAGTCCACTTTGCACTTTCAGTAGGTCTTTTAGTAATTTCGTGCAATCCAGATGATCAAAAAGGATAGGGGGTAGTTTCTCCAGTTCGCGAGCCACAAAAATAGGTATTAGATCGGGTTCAGTCGATTTGAAGAGGCTCAGTATATCAACTAGGTCTCTTCCTTCCTTTCCCTTGTTCTTCCGATTTGTCTTGATTTTGTCCGTAGGAATAGATTCGAACAATAACGACTTAGCTTTTTTAATTTCTTCGCTCGTAAATGACGTTGAACATATTCGCACCAGCGTTTCTTCGTCTATTATCGAGATTTTGTTCTGAATATAGGATAAAAGCTCGTTGATCACTATATTACACGAGTTACACTTGATAATTTCCGACATTTTGACTATTTATCAACACGGCACACGGAGTACGCTCACATCGCCCGGCACTGACCGATGCGCGCGCGCGACTGAAACACGGTTAAAACACGGGTGGTTACACACTTACCGATATCTGTAAATAAGAAAAACAAAAAAAAAACCTACCCATTTTATTATTAATTCGGGACGAGAATCCTCAAATCAGCAAAACAACACCTTGTATTCTTCTAGGCTTCTTTCTAGGCAGAATTTTACAACTTTCACACAGGCCATACATCTTTGCTTAGGTCTTGCCCTATCTTACAGCCAAAATCCTTATTCTAAATGCAAACTTTCCTCAGGACATATTTCTCACTGTCCCGTTCAAAGTGGCTATAAAAAAAAATTGTGTTGTTTTAGTTACTTAATATTAGATACACGTGTATGAGGAAAACATAGAATATAATTAGAAGGATAATGTTATTGTTAAAACAAACGCAGTTTTAGAAATATTTTACTAAAATGCACGTCAAGAACTAAAATAAATATTCGACGCTCGAACTACGAGCTGTCCTATTTTAATCAGTTGAGTAACCTCTAAACGGTAAAATAACAAATACCCATTTTATCAGCAATGAAAAAGATGGGAAAGTCAAAATTACTATAATTGAAAATGGTTGTAAAAATACGAAACACTTTGAAGGAAATTGCAACTTGTATAAACCATGAGATCAAATGATTACCTTTGTGTTTTAACCTGTTGCTAAACAGGATGGAAGGAACACACAAACGAAAACATGTATTCAGTGACATACACATACAGTTACATCATTCTGAACCTCCTCACATTAAGCATTATACCAGGCCCCTCAGAAAGTATTGCGAAAAAAAGTTTTTATATATGGGAGACTGGCCAGTTATTATGTTTTTCGAAAATATGATTATTTATAAGTAAAAATAAGTAAGTTCCAATTTCAAAATTTCCCTCCACATTTTTTGCGAGTTAATTCAAAGTATTGTGTCTCACTAAAATATGGATCTGCGCCGGGAACATTTTAGAGCTATGATTTTATACGATTTCAAGTGTCGCCTGAAACCGGATGAATCGTACGATAGACTTCAAATGGCATTCATGGATGAAGGCCCTTCCAAGGCAACCGTGTATCGTTGGTATAACGAATTCAAGCGCGGTCGACCAACTTTGGGGGATGACGAAAGAAGCGGTCGCCCTTTGACGGCTGTTACCGAAGAAAACGTGCTAGCAGTGAAAAATTTAATCCAAGACAATAGGCGAATTACATATCAGGAGATTCAACACATATTGAAGATTGGATCGGGAAGCGTTCACGAGATTCTACACAGCCATCTTCGCGTGAGGAGGATAGTATCACGCTGGGTGCCGCACAACCTCACCGATGCTCAGAAGCAGGCCCGGGTGGAATGGTGCCGTGATATGCTTAACAAATTTGAAGCAGGCTCGTCTCGGCGTGTTTACGACATCGTTACAGGTGATGAGTCCTGGATTTATCAATACGACCCAGAAACCAAGCGCCAGTCGACTGTTTGGGTGTTTCAAAATGAGCCAACGCCTACCAAAGTGAAGCGATCTAGAAGCGGGGGTAAGATTTTGATCGCTAGCTTTTTTAATTTGACTGGCCACTTGGTATCAATTCCCTTACGGGATCAAAGAAGCATTAATGCCGAATGGTATACTTCCAAATGTTTGCCAGAAGTTTTCTCTGTTATAAGCAACAAGCGACCAAACACAGGGCTCCGCGGGCTACTGCTCCACCACGACAATGCACCTGCGCACACCGCACTCAAAACGAGGGACTTCCTGGACAGCACGCCAGTCAAACTCCTGGGTCACCCTCCTTACAGCCCTGATCTAGCACCGTGTGACTTCTTTTTATTCCCAAAAATAAAAAATCAGCTCAAAGGGATACAATTTTCGTCGCCGGAAGATGCGCTGGCTGGGTTCGAGCAGGCTGTAAACGAGGTGTCTGCGGCGGACTGGAAAAAGTGTTTTGAAAACTGGTTTAGGCGCATGAATCTTTGTATAGAGGCTGGTGGAAAGTACTTTGAAAAGATTTAATAAAAATATATGTACGTATAGAACAATTTTTTTTAGTTTCGCAAAACTTTCTGAGTGTCCCACGTACAGGTAACAAAAAAAAAACTGCTATTTCCTACAAAACTCTTATAAAAGGTAACCTAACCTACACGGTCAAAATGACAAACAAAAGGCGCGCGCGTGCGTTTTTGCCAATGCAAAGCTGTTTTTTTTATAACTCATGAAAAATTTCATGCGTATATTAAATACAGGTACCTTAACTCGTACCTACCGACTTCTTATTCCATTTGTAACGTTTGTTCTGAGAATAATCTGACATAGCCTGATGAATTTTTTTTTGTGAGAAAACCTAGACTAATCTGAAATCCTCCGCCTACGCACTGAGTTTGACGATGGTTGGATATTTATGCTCTTCAGTACTGGAAAAAAGAGAAAAACTGAAGAATCGATGGATGGACTACGTGGCATGAAAGGAAGTGTCTGATAAGATGGCGAGTAATAGAGAAGTATGGAAGTAGAAGACATGCTGCGCCGACCCCAAATAAATTGGGAAAAGAGCAGGAGAATGATGATGATATAAGGACTATATAACATTTTTCCTCATTTAGGAGTCGGCGGACGATCTTTTTGATAGCTAGCATTTGTATAGATTATAACTATTCGCTGTTATTGCATCTTAGAGATACCTAAAGCACTTTCTGACGAGCTTAAAACTATTTTCATAATTATGGGCACTGTTCTAATAGGTTGATATTATGTTCATAATTGTCTATTGTGTATGTTATCATAATTTTTACCTTCCCGTTTTACGATTTCCATAGCCTTAACGAATGTTATGTAACCACGTAAAAGTCCTACATCATAAATTCCCCATTGCTTTTCCTCTCACCATCGAACTGTAAAGTTTGGCGAGTAAAAACTGTAAAAAAATAACTAGAATAAAAAAATTATAAGATATAATGAAAAAAAAAACTTTATCATTTTTAAAAGCGCCCGCCGTTCTTTCATAAAGAACTTATTAAAAACCTTGACTTTCCTACATAATAATACGAGGGGAGTTTTGGCGGGTCCATTGTTGTTATGACGTCATATCTCATGGTTTTTCAGAATTATCAGAGAGTCTTCTGGGTTTTTGTTTGTCTTGTTTTGTTTGTTTGATGATCCCAGGGATTAAAATATTTCAATAGCATATAATTATTCAAATGGGGTCGGGTCGTGGGGCGTCTCCTTTTTAATGCAACTTCTCGCCGACTGCTTGACACTTCGCGTGACAAGAGAGGGCACTTTCTTTGGTAAGAGAATTAGCATTGCCTATCAACGTGGCAATGCTGCCACTATTCAGGGCACGTTTCCGGATGACAGCGATGTGGAGGAGGGTTTAGACGCCTTTTTATGCGTCATATTGTTTACTTATAATAATAATAAAAAAATAAAAAAAGCCATTTATTTCCCAAAACATATTACCTACTTAAACTTTTATAACATTCCTTCATTAAATATGTCATGCAGTATTAATATCACATGCAACAAGAAAACTATACAAAACAAATTACATTTTTGAGTTACTCTATTTAAACCAAATATGTATATACATGTGTAGCATCCTGACATAAAATGTTTCAGTATATATAGTTAGCTACCGTTTGACTTAATTATAGTTTTTATTAAATTGTGATTATTCATTATTTTAGAATTTACTATTTAATATTATTGTGCTTTTCTTGATTTTTTTCATAAATTTAACATAAATTTAAATTATACATTCAAAATATGATTATTAAATAATAAAATGTAATTAATAACAATTGATTAAATAAATGCAGGTACGATAAATAACAGTATAATTCAAATAGAATAATAATAAAATATGGGGTAAAGAAATCAGATGTAGTATCCTGACATTAAATGTTTCAATATCTAGTTAGTACTGTCTGCGCCATTCGCATTATTTTATCTATACTTACTAGCTGCCCGGACAGACTTCGTTCTGTCAAAAGTTAAAGCAATGCACTTTTCCTACCTACCTACCCTACCCAACCCTACCTACACCACCCTACCCAACCCTACCTACCCTACCCTACCTACCTACTACCTACCCACCCTACCCTACCCTACCTACCTACTACCTACCAACCCTACCCTACCCTACCCAACCCTACCCTATCTACCTACTACCTACCTACCCTACCTACCCTACCTACCCTACCTACCCTACCTACCCTACCTACCCTACCTACCCTACCTACCCTACCTACCCTACCTACCCTACCTACCCTACCTACCCTACCTACCCTACCTACCCTACCTACCCTACCTACCTACCCTACCCTACCTACCTACCCTACCCTACCTACCTACCCTACCCTACCTACCTACCCTACCCTACCCTACCTCAATCACCAACTCCACGCTCAACTATCACCTGGTAAGCTATGTGCTCCTAGTACCTCAATCCCGACCACGCCGCTCAGACTCGCTCGCCAAGAATATAATATATCTCCCGGTAAGCTATGTTCTCCTAGTACCTCAATCCCGACCACGCCGCCCCCAGACAGGCTCGCTATGAACATAACGCGCCATCTATCACCTACTCCACACTCGACTATCTCCCGGTAAGCTATGTTCTCCTAGTACCTCAATCCCGATCACGCGCCCCAGACACGCTCGCCAAGAACATAACGCGCCAGGGCGTCATCAATCATCAACTCCACGCTCAACTATCTCCGGGTAAGCTATGTGCTCCTAGTACCTCACTCCCGACCACGCCTCCCCTGAAGCGCGTGGCGCTCGCCAAGAACATGATAACAAACTGCGCCCTGCGGTTTCACCCGCGCAGACCGGGATAAAAAGTATCCTATGTCCTTCTCCTGGCTCTAAACTACCTCCCTGCCAATTTTCACCCAAATCGGTTCAGCCGTTCTTGAGTTATAAGCGAAGTAACTAAAACGACTTTCTTTTATATATTCATTATTTTAGAATTTACTATTTAATATTATTGTGCTTTTCTTGATTTTTTTCATAAATTTAACATAAATTTAAATTATACATTCAAAATATGATTATTAAATAATAAAATGTAATTAATAACAATTGATTAAATAAATGCAGGTACGATAAATAACAGTATAATTCAAATAGAATAATAATAAAATATGGGGTAAAGAAATCAGATGTAGTATCCTGACATTAAATGTTTCAATATCTAGTTAGTACTGTCTGCGCCATTCGCATTATTTTATCTATACTTACTAGCTGCCCGGACAGACTTCGTTCTGTCAAAAGTTAAAGCAATGCACTTTTCCTACCTACCTACCCTACCCAACCCTACCTACACCACCCTACCCAACCCTACCTACCCTACCCTACCTACCTACTACCTACCCACCCTACCCTACCCTACCTACCTACTACCTACCAACCCTACCCTACCCTACCCAACCCTACCCTATCTACCTACTACCTACCTACCCTACCTACCCTACCTACCCTACCTACCCTACCTACCCTACCTACCCTACCTACCCTACCTACCCTACCTACCCTACCTACCCTACCTACCCTACCTACCCTACCTACCCTACCTACCCTACCTACCCTACCTACCCTACCTACCCTACCTACCTACCCTACCCTACCTACCTACCCTACCCTACCTACCTACCCTACCCTACCTACCTACCCTACCCTACCCTACCTCAATCACCAACTCCACGCTCAACTATCACCTGGTAAGCTATGTGCTCCTAGTACCTCAATCCCGACCACGCCGCTCAGACTCGCTCGCCAAGAATATAATATATCTCCCGGTAAGCTATGTTCTCCTAGTACCTCAATCCCGACCACGCCGCCCCCAGACAGGCTCGCTATGAACATAACGCGCCATCTATCACCTACTCCACACTCGACTATCTCCCGGTAAGCTATGTTCTCCTAGTACCTCAATCCCGATCACGCGCCCCAGACACGCTCGCCAAGAACATAACGCGCCAGGGCGTCATCAATCATCAACTCCACGCTCAACTATCTCCGGGTAAGCTATGTGCTCCTAGTACCTCACTCCCGACCACGCCTCCCCTGAAGCGCGTGGCGCTCGCCAAGAACATGATAACAAACTGCGCCCTGCGGTTTCACCCGCGCAGACCGGGATAAAAAGTATCCTATGTCCTTCTCCTGGCTCTAAACTACCTCCCTGCCAATTTTCACCCAAATCGGTTCAGCCGTTCTTGAGTTATAAGCGAAGTAACTAAAACGACTTTCTTTTATATATATAGACTAGCTGCCCGGACAGACTTCGTTCTGTCAAAAGTTAAAGCAATGCACTTTTCCTACCTACCTACCCTACCCTACCCTACCCATCCCTACCCACCTACCCTACCCAACCCTACCTACCCTACTCTACCTACCTACTACCTACCTACTACCTACCTACTCTACCCTACTCTACCCTACTCTACCCTACTCTACCCTACTCTACCCTACTCTACCCTACTCTACCCTACTCTACCCTACTCTACCCTACTCTACCCTACTCTACCCTACTCTACCCTACTCTACCCTACTCTACCCTACTCTACCCTACTCTACCCTACTCTACCCTACTCTACCCTACTCTACCCTACTCTACCCTACTCTACCCTACTCTACCCTACTCTACCCTACTCTACCCTACTCTACCCTACTCTACCCTACTCTACCCTACTCTACCCTACTCTACCCTACTCTACCCTACTCTACCCTACTCTACCCTACTCTACCCTACTCTACCACCCTACACAACCCTACCCTATTCCTTCATTTTTCTGATTTCATGGGTAGGTAGGTAAGGTTACGCTCAACCATCTCGAGGTAAGCTATGTGCTCCTAGTACCTCAATCCCGAACACGCCGCTCAGACACGCTCGCCAAGAACATAATATATCTCCCGGTAAGCTATGTTCTCCTAGTACCTCAATCCCGAAAACGCCTCCCCTGAAGCGCGTGGCGCTCGCCAAGAACATGATAATAACAAACTGCGCCCTGCGGTTTCACCCGCGCAGACCAGGATTAAAAGTATCCTATGTCCTTCTCCTGGCTCTAAACTACCTCCCTGCCAATTTTCAGCTAAATCGGTTCAGCCGTTCTTGAGTTATAAGCGAAGTAACTAAAACGACTTTCTTTTATATATATAGATTATCATTGATATTTTATTTAATTGGCTTTTGAAATCATAGACGCGTACTTGCAACACTATACTACACTTCACTCATTGACTCACTCGAGAAGGATCAAAATCGATTCCTTTATCATTCCCACTCCTTTCCTGTTCCGTTCATTCAAAATAACCCCTGCCCTCTTACACTTGTAAATCCGCTCGCTAATCGGTGACACGTATCCCCGTGCGCCCGCGCTCCCGCCAAAACTCTAAAAGTGAAAAAATATTGGTGCTGTGTGGTGAATCGTCAAACTCTTTCCTCTCGTGAAACTTGGTGGAAATAACGCCTGAACCGGCGCGCTGGAGGCTGCTATCGAAGGGACGCATCATTCATCCTCCCGTAAGTTCCTTTTCCTTCCAAGTTTTCTGGTCCTTCTCACCCAATAAAAAACGCATATCTACTACGCATCTACGCTACACTCATCACACACATCATATTTATCGCATTTATCTATTTATTTGCATAAAAACGCTAAAACGCTCAATTACGCATCCGCCATTACCCGTCTACGTGATACACGAGACGCGCCCACGACGGCACATTTCCCGCTCAATCTCTTATCAACGCTTAGTTATTTTTACAAAAACGCATCTTATTTCAATATAAACACCCTATAACTATAATATTATAACTATATTTTATTCATCTTACGAATATTTTCGCATATTTCTCAAAACATAACGCACATAGACAAGTCCATTTTGTTCACGCACGCTCGCATACATTTACTCATTTATCTATTTTATTACATGGTTAAAAACTCGAATAGGTATTTCTCAACGCATAAAAATGACTTCCACGCGTAGTAAGGCTATGGAGTCTGATAAAGAATCCTATGCTTCTACCGAGGAAGATCCTAAAGTTCTTTTACTTGAGTCGAAAAAAGAAAATTTATTCCAAATTGTTCAATCCATTTACGATCTCGCCCTACAAGTTTCCGTAGATAATTCATTAAAATCTCTATTTCTAGTTCGAATTAGCTCCCTTGAGCAAACTAGAACAAACTTTATGGAAACGCTTGATGCCTATAATTTAGCTTTATTAGAAAGTGGTTCGACGACAAAGCCGAACTACGCCCCACTTTCCGCATTTGATGAAATCTATTGTCAAATTAAAGCAATAGAATCTAACCTTCTTATGTCTCAAAATACGAGTAATGATAACACTAATAAATTCGATTTTTTAAATCGTAAACTACCGCCTTTAAAACTTGTTTCATTTGATGGCACGCCCAGCAAATGGACAACTTTTCATGAAAACTTCAAAAGTCTTATTCATGATAATTCGCATCTAACTGACGCCGAAAAGGTTCAGTATTTAATAGGTTGTCTCTCGGGCAAAGCATTAACTGTTTGCTCAGGTATCATACCTACCGCTAATAATTACCTACTCATTTGGAATGCTTTAATAGAAAAATATCAAGATACGCGCGTACAAGCTTCCATGTATTTACATCAAATGGTTCAATATAAACCTTATCAATCTATTGATACATTTCTTGAGCAGTTCCATTCGGCACAAGCCGCTTTACGTCGCTTAAACATAAAAGATTTGTCCGATTTTATAATAACTGATATTGCACTCAGTAAGCTCGATAAAGAGGTCGTTACCCTTTTCGAACAATCGCATAGTAATATTCCAATACCTACTTCCGATCATCTTTCGCAATTTTTAAAAGACCAAAGTAAAATAATAACGCTTCGTAATCACTCTAATCCGTCAAAAGTTCGTAATAGTAATAACGAAAATAATAAATCCTCCTAAAAATCTAAAAATAGCCAAGCCTTCGCGAGTACTACCCAGGACACCCCAGTGCGTTCCTGCAAGGTATGTGGTTCCCCTGATTCACATCCACTTTATAGATGTTTTAATTTTATGAATCAAAACGCTAAAGATAGATTAAATCTTGTAGACAAACATAAGTTTTGTCGTAATTGTTTAGGATTTCATGATATAAAAATGTGCAGGTCAACAAATACATGTTCGATTTGCCACCGTAAACATCATTCGCTAATACATATAAACAACTTTAACAATTCAAACAATCGGGTAGTTGAACATGGTTTTGCACCGCCGCCGCCGGCCGCGAACAGTGCGCCCCGCGCGCCCGCTCCCGCGCCCCCGCTGGCCGCCGCTCCCGCGACACTCGATTCGTCGCCCGTACTAGGCGGCCCGGCAGGCGATAACGTTGCGCGCGAAAACTCAAACGCTCCTTATTTATCAATGACTTCAGCTACCTCGTGCGTTGAAAATAATACAACTGTTTTGTTGCCTACCGCTTCCGTATACGCTTATAATAATAATAAACCTTATACTCTCCGAGTTTTTCTTGATACAGGCTCAATGAGTCATTTTATTACAAAGGCTTGCTGTAAACGCTTAAACTTAGAAATTACTCCTGACAAATCTTGTATTTTCGGTATAGGTCACGCAAAAATACCATCGTTTGGTACTACAACATTTAAAATATTTTCCCGCTTTGATCACCGCTGTTATTATACAATTCGCGCTCGGGTTTTAGATCGTATTACTGACGACTTGCCCAACATATCCATAGATATCACAACTCTCGCTCCATTACGTAATTTGCCTATGGCTGATGACGCGTTCCACGTTCCCGGTGAGATAGATTGCCTCCTCGGCAATGAACTTTTCCCGCTTTTGTTGGGAAGTGGAAAGGTAACTTTACCTGGCTCCTCGGTCGTCGCTGTAGAAACCACCCTTGGCTACATAGCCATGGGTCGTGCTGATTGTCAACCTCGCATACTTTCGCGCGCTCGCCCCGCTCAAATAAACAAAAATAAAAGCGAGCAAACTTTTCTGTGCGCTACTAGCATGCTTAGCTTAGATACGCTCACGCAACGCTTTTGGGAGCTGGAAAGCGTCCCTGATAAGATTCACATGAGTCCTGATGATCAGGCGTGTGAACAAATATTTAATTCATCTTACTCTCGCGATGAATCAGGTAGATACACAGTGCAGCTACCATTTAAGGCTCCGTGTACAGACTTAGGAAATTCGCACTCAACGGCGATGCGCCGTCTCATTAACTTAGAAAAAAAGTTAGATTCTGATCCCGAGATCAGAACTAATTACAACGCTACGCTTCAAGATTATCTTGACAAAGGTTATTTGGCCAAGGTCAAAGACCCCTCTCTCAATATCCCGCATTATTATATTCCGCATCGTGCTGTTTACCGCCCGGATAAACAGTCTAGTAAAACTCGCATCGTGCTTGACGCTAGCTGTAAAACTAGCTCAGGTAAATCGCTAAATGATCTCCTTTACGTAGGTCCGAATCTACAAAGTAACATTTTCGATTTATTAATTAATCTCCGCATGTTTTCCGTTGCTGTAGTTGCAGACATCGAGAAAATGTATTTTCAACTTAATCTTTTCGCAGATCAACACGCATTTCAACGCATTTTATACAGATTTAATAAAGATGTTGAGATTTCAACTTTTGAATTTAACCGCGTTTCTTTCGGTGTCTCAAGCTCGCCTTATTTAGCTATGAGAGTAGTTCGCCAACTCGCAACTGATAGTCAGGATAAATACCCGCTCGCGGCTTATGAGGCTGAAAACCATATGTATATGGATGACTACGTATGTTCGCTAGATGGCGTTGAAATAGCTGAGCAGACATATCAGGAAATGGTCGCCATGTTCAGTTCAGGCGGTTTCAACCTTGTAAAGTGGATCTCTAATAGTTCCGAACTCTTAGATAAAATTCCTTCAACTCATTTAAATCCGCAAAATATTGAATTCGACGCTGACGCTAATAATAATACTAAAATCGTAGGTATGCAGTGGAATCCTGTAGAAGATTCTTTTCAATTTAAAATAAATGGTAATGCTCTTAAATGTACGAAACGTACCGTTTTATCCGCAACCGCTCGGCTGTTTGATCCCTTAGGTCTTATAGGTCCAGTTACCGCATTCATGAAAGTTTTAGTTCAGGAATGCTGGAAGCATGACCTTGATTGGGATGATGCTGTACCCGCTCACATTGAAAATAAATTCAATATATTTCACAAAGAACTTTCCTATCTCGAACAAATAAAATTCCCGAGACATGTAGGTATCACCTC
Organism: Cerastis rubricosa; assembly: GCA_949152445.1. Lineage (NCBI taxonomy): Eukaryota > Metazoa > Arthropoda > Insecta > Lepidoptera > Noctuidae > Cerastis > Cerastis rubricosa. Next base: position 14,224,141 of record OX424547.1, read on the forward strand.
TGGTTCTCATGTCACTCTCCTCGGGTTCGCAGACGCCAGTGAGCGCTGTTATGGTGCCGCTGTTTACATAAGGGTTAGTTCTAACGATGAAGATAGCGGATCAGTCCTCTTACTAACTTCTAAATCTCGCGTCGCTCCACTCAAAAATACGCCCTTAGCTCGCCTCGAGCTATGTGCTACTCTTCTCTTAGCAAACTTAATCAATTCAGTTGTAGAAGTTTTAAGTAAACGCTGTAAAATTAATAATATTTTTGCTTTTTCTGATTCAACAGTCACGCTCACCTGGATTCACTCGCCCTCGCATAGATTTCATACATTTGTCGCAAACCGCATTGTTGAAATTAATTCAAAATTACCTGCTAAACATTGGTTTCACATCGATGGAACTGAAAATCCCGCTGATGTAGTTTCTCGTCCCGTATCGCCTAAGCAACTATTAGATTTAACTCTTTGGTTTAACGCTCCGCATTGGTTTTCATTCCCCTTAAATCAGTGGCCCATCAAGCCATTTAAGGTAAATTTAAATAATAATAATTCGGAAGTAATGGAAACTAAAAATATCGCTCTTTCAGTTAAAGTAACGCAAGAAGTTCCTCAACCTATTCAATCTTTAATTGACCGCATTTCTAAATATTCTATTTTACTGCGTAGCTTGGTTTTGATATTACGTTTCTGCAAGCTACTAAACTCGCGTGGTTGTATCACCGTTTCGGATTTAGATGCTGCGGAAATACACCTTATACGTTACGTACAAAGTAGCTATTTCTCTGAAGAAATTAACGCTATAAAATCTAATAAGAATTTAAATAAAAGTCTCGCTAAACTCAACCCCTTCCTGGATTCGAATAATATTCTAAGAGTAGGTGGAAGGTTAACTCATTCTCAACTTGATTATGGGCAAAAGCATCCCATTTTAATTCCAACAAAATCACGTTTACTCAACTCCTAATTGACTTTTATCATGTAACTAATTTACATACGGGTCCCGCTCTTTTATTATCTATAATAAGACAAAAATTCTGGATTTTATCTGCTCGTAACATTGTAAGACAACGTGTGCATAGTTGTAATAAATGTTTTAAACTTAAACCTCAAAATACTTACCCTCCTATGGGTGATCTACCCGACTTTCGGGTTTCACAAGCGAAAGCGTTTGTTAATACCGCTGTGGACTACTGTGGTCCTTTCTACGTTACTCATATCCGAAAACGCGGAATTAAGAGCCACAAAGCTTATATTTGTGTGTTCGTCTGTCTAACAACTAAGGCAGTACACTTAGAGTTAGTCTCTGACCTAAGTTCAGATTTATTTCTCGCCGCTTTTAAGCGTTTTATCTCTCGTAGAGGTCCTGTTGCTATGATTTATAGTGATGGAGGCACTAACTTTATTGGCGCAAAGCGCAAATTGAACGAAATTTACGCCTTAATTCAATCCAAATCTCATATACATTACATAGGTGAACAACTAGCTGAACATCGTGTCCGATTTAAACATAGTCCGCCTTACGGTCCTCATTTTAATGGACTCAGCGAAGTCAATGTTCGTTGTGTCAAAACTCATCTTTTTAAAGTAATTGGTTCTCAAATATTAACATACGAGGAGTTTGGTACCGTACTTGTTCAAATTGAATGTCTTTGAAATAACCGACCTCTAAGTATTTTAAGCTCTGACCCGTCTGATATTAGTGCTTTAACGCCTAATCATTTTTTAAACGTAACTCCGCTTAAATTTTTACCTGCTGAAGATGTCACAGACATTTCAGACAATCGCTTATCGCGTTATCAATTTCTTAATAAGTTAACTCATTCCTTCTGGCAACGTTGGAGTCAGGAGTACCTCACTTCCTTGCAACAGCGGGAGAAGTGGAATACACCGTCAAAGCCTATTGAAGTAGGTACGATTGTTATTATCAAAGACAATAACGCTCACCCCCTTTGTTGGCCTTTAGGTGGTGCCATAGATGCGACTTATCCTGGCAAAGATAATATAGTTAGGACTGTGAAGGTTAGAACGGCTTCCGGTTCCTACATACGCCTGGTAGTGCGGCTTTGTCCTCTACCTACACAATAATTACAAATAATTCTATTTTTATTTAAATCCATTTATTTAATTTAAGTTCTCTTATATAAAGTTTTAGTTTAGAGGAAAACCTCTAGGCCGGGGGAGTTGTCTGCGCCATTCGCATTATTTTATCTATACTTATTATCATTGATATTTTATTTAATTGGCTTTTGAAATCATAGACGCGTACTTGCAACACTATACTACACTTCACTCATTGACTCACTCGAGAAGGATCAAAATCGATTCCTTTATCATTCCCACTCCTTTCCTGTTCCGTTCATTCAAAATAACCCCTGCCCTCTTACACTTGTAAATCCGCTCGCTAATCGGTGACACGTATCCCCGTGCGCCCGCGCTCCCGCCAAAACTCTAAAAGTGAAAAAATATTGGTGCTGTGTGGTGAATCGTCAAACTCTTTCCTCTCGTGAAACTTGGTGGAAATAACGCCTGAACCGGCGCGCTGGAGGCTGCTATCGAAGGGACGCATCATTCATCCTCCCGTAAGTTCCTTTTCCTTCCAAGTACAGTTACATAATTGTTTACTTAGTTTATTTTAAATGTATAAATTAGTTATTTTTGGAAATATTTACTTTTAATATTTTGAGTTCTGTATGGTATCGTACGTAAAAAATAGCACCATCCTATATCTTCCCATGGGTGTCGTAAGAGGCGACTAAGGGACTTGCCAGAGAATGGGCAGCAGCGTTCTCTGTGCTTTTGTAACAACCGTACTGCGATCGCCAACCCGCCTGCCAAGCGTGGCGATTATGGCAAAACCCCCAAAATGTCAATGTGGCGACACTTGGGAGAGGCCTATGTCCAGCGGTGGACGTCTTTTGGGCTGAAATGATGAATGATGATTAGTGAGAATTACCACTTTTTCATTGTAAAATTTACATTCTCTGTGTTTCAGTGCGTTAATTTAATTTACAAAAGCCTCTATACCTACAAAATAAACCATGTAAAATTCTGAGTTGATTAAACCTAAAAGATACATAAGTATTAAGTACGTAAACATTTTCTTCTTGATTGTCTTTGATTCTGACGTCATTACAAACAGCTCTTGGCTGAAACATTTCAACATTGCAGGTGTTGTAAAACGTAATTTATTCTTCAACATTTTGGGTTCAAATTCAAGTAACCTGAGATACCATACATCCGCAAAGGGACTATTAAGGCGTCGTAACGTCTAACAAGAGTCAAGAGGCATTCCTTACTCTTGGGACTACTCTCCGTGTAGAAATTCTTGGGATTACTACACGGATGACAAAACCCCTTACTGAAAGCACATAACTAATTTAGTTTGCCATAACATAAGGGTTTAAACAACATCGGAAGGGGTCCGAGAGGGCCGATGCCTGCCAGGGCTACGGGCTGTTCGAAAGAGATACCGTGGCCCTGGAACACAAAGGGCTAAGAAGGAACATGGATGGGTTTTAGTCAGTCAAGTCTGACACTCCGTTCCGCTCCGGCCAGAGCGGGAGAAGTCATTTGATGACTGCACAAACAAAAAAAAATAAAAGGGTGTATACAACATAGGGTCAAGTAAATACCTAATATTACAATAATGGACAAAAAGAAATAAGAAAAAAAAAGAGGTACTTAAAAGATGTATTGCAGTCAAAATCAAAAATCAAAATAGTTTTTACGTAAGCCTTCATGGGCACTTATAAAACGTCGACAAAAGGTGCTCGGTTTGGGTTGGTTTTTGGCTGCCCTCAAAAAGCGGTGAAAGAAAACATCGTGAGGAAACCGGCATATCCTAGAACTAAAAAATCGAAGACATGTGACATTCACCAACCCGCACTGGGCCCCCATTCCCTTTCGTAGAGAGGAGGCCTGTGTCCCAGCTGTGGGATCATTATAGAATGATTATGATGAAACATTGATAAAATTATCGTAAATCTGATGGTTGCTCCAAAAGGTAGTGTTGTACATAACTATCCAAAATCAACACCTAGGAACAAGTTCACTTATCAAAAGCAATTTTATTACAATAATTGCAATCATATAACATAATCTTACGTCTGACATCCAATTTGACGTAGATAGTGATGGTAAATTCCCGAGAATATTCTCCTTGCGAGAACTTTGCTGTTAAGTTCTAGAGAATATTCTTTTGGCAGAGAATTTACGAGAATTTATAAATTGAATGACTCTTTTGTGTCGATCTATTTAAGAGTAATAGTTTTTAGTGCATTTTGAACTTTTACGAAGTTTACGTTAAAATAATGTACTCCACAACTTAAATTCTCAGTAAATTCTCTTGAGCAAGAACATTCCCGAGAATATTTTCAAGAACATTTTTATAAATTCTCTTAAAGTTCCTAAGATATTTATGTTAAATTAGGATTTCTGTATTAGAACAAACTTTATGAGTTATACAAATAATCAGCTATAGTAAAATTAAAAAAATAACATTATAAGAACGGTGTATGGTGTACCTAAATAATTAAAAACAAAGTAACAACCACAATCTTAACATTTCTTGAAATCGAATCAAATTGCTAATGCAATTGATAACGATTGATCCATGCCATCTAAGTTGATGTGGTCTGTTTCTGCCAAGATTACTGGCTCATCCTCTGCCTATTCTTCTGATGAGCTCTTTTCAGATTCGTTGTCTAAATTGATTGTAGGCTCTTCTCTTTCGCTTGTGGCAGAGGTAGTTGGATTTGGTTCTTCAGACTCTTTGTTTAAACGTTGTGGTTTGTTCATAATTTTCGGTTGTTTCGGGAGGTTCCTGCACCGAATCGGGTGGGAGGAAACGCCCGGGTGTTACCACTGCGAGGATCGGCCGGAGGACACGGTGGAGTACACCGTGGACCTCTGCATCGCTTGGGCTGAGCACCGCCGTGTCCTCGTAGCGGCGAGTGGCGGCGGCGACCGCTCGCGTCCGTCCCTGTTTCAATCCATGGTCCAGAGCGAGAGTGAATGGGAAACCGTCGCCTCCTTCTGCGAAGCAGTCATGCTAGCGAAGGAGGTGGCGGAAGGTGAGAGGGAGAAAGCCTAACATCCCAGCCGCCGCGGGAGATTCCCCGGGCGTCTGGGGGCAACCAGTAGCTCCCGCCCACCGTAGGCGCGGGCCTTTGGACGGTGAGTAATGGGCTAGCTCACCGTATGTCCGTCTTATGACGACAGGCCGTGCCGACGGCGCGTTCGTGTTCCACGCGCGCCTCAAGGAGATGTCAGCAAATCGGAAGGGGACCGAGAGGGCCGATGCCTGCCAGGGCTGCGGGACTGTTCGAAAAAGATACCGTGGCCCTGGAACTCAAAGGGCTAAGAAGGAACATGGATGGGTTTTAGTCAGTACAAGTCTGACACTCCCTTCCGCTCCGTCCGGAGGGGTTATTTGAAGATTTCAAATCCGAAAAAAAAAACTTGAGACGTGTCAAGGGACACCCGGATGGAACGAAGTTCCTTTTATCTGACTTGCTTTCTATGAGAGAGAGTGAGAGAGACAAACAGAGAAACACGCACACGCCGCACGGCTTACAACTATAGCAATTGTCCTTGTCCCTGTCCCTGTCCCTTTCCCTGTCCCTGTCCCTGTCCCGGTCCCGGTCCCTGTCCCTGGACCCTGTCCCTGTCCATGTCCCTGTCCTTGTCTCTGTCCCTGTCCTTGTCCTTGTTCGCCGCACGGCTTACAACAATAGCAAAAACCAGTCAAGTGCGTGTCGGGCCACGCGCAGTGTAGGGTTCCGTAGTTTTTATAACAGCCAAGTGCCGGTCGTATTCGCTGACTGATACTTTCGTACCATGCTCTAACTAAAAGCCAAACATGACTACCTACCTAGTTTGAGTTCCTATACAAACAACAACAACAACTTATAAAACTTATTTAGGAATGAAACACTGACAACGCGAGACAACTGATGCTTAGCTCCATCTATCGACATTTCTATGTCGTTGTTCGAAATTTTCGAGTCAAATACAATTGGTCGACTATTACTCGTAAACTTGTAAAGCCCACTTAAGTGTGATAGTTTTCCTTTAAACTTCGTTATAATTATATAGGCTCTGTATGGTGTCGGACGTAAAGAATAGCACCATCCCATATCTTCCCGTGGGTGTCGTAAGAGGCAACTAAGGGACTTGCCAGAGAATGGGCAGCAGCGTTCTCTGTGCTTTTGTAACAACCGTACTGCGATCGCCAACCCGCCTGCCAAGCGTGGCGATTATGGTAAAACCCCCCATGTTATGTCAATGTGGCGAAACTTAGGGGAGGCCTTTGTCCAGCAGTGGACGTCTTTCGGCTGTAATGATGATGATGATGATGATATACGTATTACTGCCGTGACATTTGTATTTCTAACTACAACCGTTTAGTCTGTAGAGGCGGGGACACTTAACCCTAACGAAAATTAGTACTCTAAAGCTAGATAAGTCACGAACTGTTTACTTAATAAAAAAACCGTCTTCCCTAACCCCTCATATTTTTGAAAGACCTATCCAACGATATCCCACACTTTAGGAAGGACGAAAATACAAATTATCATCCCCGCTTTACATGTAGGGGACGTACCCTAAATAATTGCTTTTTTCTAAATTTTATTTTACCACTTTTTCGGCGTCATTAACGTGTATACTCATGCCAAATTACAACTTTCTAGTACCAATCGTTTTTGAGCTAAACCGCGGACAGTCAGACAGACGGACATGGCTAAACTATGAGGGTTCCTTGTTGACTACGGAACCCTAAAAAGTGTCGTTACAACTTTTTTGGTCTTAATTTTTTCCGTCTAGCCCCCTTTCGCAACGCGCGATTAGGAACTTCGTTACAAAAAAAAGTTAGAGCAGTCAGTAAATCCAATTTTAAATTCTCGTAAATTCTCCGTCGAAAAGAACATTGCAGAATATTGCAGAATATTCTCGATCCGAGAACATTCTCCGTGAGAGAATATTCTCTCGGCCCATCACTAGACGTAGAGCAATCAGACGACAATCTCCATACAGTAGTAATTGGTAGAACTACCGAGGAGCAATCCTGGGGGAAATTGGCAAGCATCAATGTATACTGTACCTACAATGTTATGGCCTGATATACAGGGTGGGAGAGGGACACCGACGCGCAAACTGTTAATACGTATTCAGTAAACCAGTCTGAAACGAAATAATTTTTTTCAAATTAGCTGTTACTTATTTTTTGAGAGGAGCTCGTGGCTATTCATAACAGCGGCAAGGGTCGGTCTTTTAAGGTTAAGCCGTGCTTGCCGAGGTTGGTCCGTGGACTATCATCATCATCATCATCATCATTGCAGCCTAAAAGACTTCCACTGCTGGACATAGGCCTCCCGCAAGTGTCGCCACATTGACATTTTAGGGGGTTTTCCCATAATCGCCACGCTCGGCAGGCGGGTTGGCGATCGCAGTACGATTGTTACAAAAGCACAGAGAACGCTGCTGCCCATTCTCTGGCAAGTCCCTTAGTCGCCTCTTACGACACCCACGGGAAGATATGGGATGGTGCTATTCTTTACGTCCGACATCATACAGAATACCTACTTATAATATATATTTTTTTAATTAATAGAGGCTTTCTATAAAATGATTTTTAGTAATTTTTTAGACCTATGTGTCCTGCTTATGCGTATGAAGTTGCATTAAAACCAGTTCAGTCATTTCGTAAAATGAGGACTTGAAAGTTTGTATGTAATGTCGTAAGGAGTAAACTCTTTTAAAACCTTTCAAAAAGAAAAACAACACAAAATCTACATAAACCAAATCTCGGGTTCAAAAGACCGAGTGTGTTCCTGAGTTAAAGTATTTTTAAATATAAGCCGTCCCTCTGTGTCCCTTTCGCTCTGAGCCTTAAGTCCCTGACCCACTTGGTTTCATTTAATTTACATGGGCAAATATTGTTACACAGGACTCCTAAGAATTCTTTTAATTTTGTATTGTTTATGTAAATATTTGTTGATGGTGTATAATTTTTGCTACGTCATGCGTTCTGTATTTTCTGTTTAACGCCATGGGGACAAGACGTGAGTTTTTGTTTTTTTTTTATTCGGGACAAACCCGCCAGTCGCTTGTTACCCATAACCATACAACTAGGTCAATACCAGCAGGCAAGTTTGATGTACCTAAAATCAGTAATTATTTTGGCAACCGAACGCTTGATAAAAGAGTACCATACCTTTTCAACAGATTGCCTGCTGATATAAGAAGTCATAAAATAAAAAGTAAGTTTGCCAAAAGCCGCTTAAACTATTCTTTCTCAGGAGTCTGTAAACCATATTTTTTAGGAAGGCGGTTTGCAGATTTTTGGGGGAGGGTTATTAGGTAGTTTCTAAGATTTATTGATTGTTAGCTTCAACTTCAAGTAAAATGAATATTAACAGTCACTATCTTTTAGAATATTGTTAATACCGTGAAAACGGTTTTGTGGGGCATAGTTCCTAAATGAAAGTTTGTATTAAACATATGTTTAATAAATAAATAAATAATAATAAAACTCAAACCATTGCAACTCCAGGTGGCCTACCATGACGTCTTAAAGCAGTATTGTTTTACTCTTATTCCAGTGTGGGAAAGAGACGAAGCTATACAGGATGTCTAGCGCCATCTCTTTCCCACACTGGAAAAGGAGTAAAACAATAATGTTTTAAGACGTCATGGTAGGCCAACTGAAAGCAAGAATCAACAGAGGCGAACACCAGAAATGCGCCAAGACGATGAAGCTCGACAAGTCCCAGAGAAACATAATTAAACTGTCTTGGATCTCTCAATAGTACACTTCTGGACACATCTATAGGCCCACCTTGTATTTTCAGTTTCGTTTGGTCCTAGCTAAAATTTTATATTAGGTCGAGCAAAAAGTTTTTATGCAGTTTGGAACCTGGCACATTCACAATTTCATTCAATAGTCTTTTTTTGAATTTCGAACACAGAATTTAAAGAAACAAAAGACAATTTGGAGCCTGTTTGTTGATATCAAACAATCGAATACTAAGAAAACTTGGTTTTATTGGTTTACTTGGATTTAATTCTTGAAAAAGTGATTGATATCTTTGGTTTTGCAACAAACATTACTTATTCTTAACATTAAGGTGAGGTTCTATCAATAATCTATGGATACTTCACCTGAAGTAGCCGCCCAAGCTGTGGCACTTATTCAGGCCGGACACAGCCAAAGAAACGTGAGTGCTCAACTTAATTTAAGTCGATCTGCGGTCCGAAATGTTTATCGGAGGTACCTAGAGACTGGCGGCTTTGTTCGTCGCCAAGGAAGGCCACGATCTCGGGTCACAACTGAAAGGCAGGATCGATTCATCGTGACGACCAGCTTGAGAAATCGTCACCTTACCTCCATTGAGATACAAAACCAACTTCGCGACTTCCACGGAGTATCTGAGCGCTCGAACTGTTCGGAGAAGGTTAAAAGAACGCGATATGGTACCACACAAGCCAGCTAATGGGCCCAAACTAACGCGAGCCCACCGAACAGCGCGCCTTCATTTCGCACGCAGTCATTTAAATTGGACACAGCAAGATTGGAGCCGTGTACTCTTTTCTGATGAGTCTAAAATTGTGTTACATGGCAATGATAGAAGGAAGAAGGTCTACCGACGTAAGAGAGAGCGTTTCGCACAATGCTGCTTTGAAGAGAGGGTTGCTTATGGCGGTGGCTCATGGACTGTCTGGGGCGGTATATCCGCGAGCGGCAAAACTCAACTTGAGGTTGTTACAGGACCACGGCTGCCAACATTAAATGCTGAAAAGTACATTCGTGAGTGCTTAGAACCTCACGTGATACCATACGCGGACTATGTGGGCCCAAGTTTCCTTTTTATGCATGATAATGCAAGAGCCCATGCGGCCGGCATCGTCAGGGAATATCTTCGGGATGTGAACATCACAGTTATGGACTGGCCAGCCAGAAGCCCAGACATGAACCCCATTGAGCACCATGTGGGACGAGCTAAAAATACGTGTTAGGGCTCGACAGCCAGCTGCCCAGACGATGCAGGAGTTGAAAACTGCCATAGAAGAGGAATGGGAGATGATCCCTCAAAATTTCATAGAGCGGTTGATAAACTCTATGCCTAATCGTATGAGAGCTGTGGTAGATGCCCATAGAGGCAACACGCGTTATTAAATTAAACCTTTATTTGATAAAACATGTTTTTTATTCAAAAATCAATTGCCTTTAACAAGGCGCATATCCGACTTGTTAGGCGTAGCTCCATGTTGTATGGTATTCTGAATTCAAATTTAAAACAATACGATCGAAAAAGATGGTAAAATGTATCAGGTTTAAAACTGCATCAACAGTTTTTGTTCAATCTAGCAATCATATTTCGGTAGGGGCCATCGAAACCTAAACTCAAAGGTGGGCCAATAGATGTGTCCAGAAGTGTATAATACTGGGTAACGAAAACGAAATTCTATTTTGTCCGTCAGACAGGTAATACAAAAATATTAGACATGTATTTTTTGTTTTATCAAAATATTATCTTACGTTAAAACTCATTAAAGTTGGAGAGTGGGGGCTCACTACGTCACAAGTAGGTATAAAATTACCAACATGTGACTTCATGCGCCATTCAGCCCGATCACTATGTACGGTAAGCCTATCCCTTGGGAGAAGCAAGCCAAGTACTTATGAGTCTTACTTGACAACCACCTGTCTTTCGCGTCGCACATCAAAGCAGCTCGCGACCGAGCTGCCTTTGCTATGGGTAGGCTTCATTTCATGATTTCGACAAAAAGCAAGTTGTCACTCAAGTGCAAGTTGCGCCTTTACACCGCGGTGATCTGCCCCATTATGACGTACGCTTGCGTCGTGTACGCTTACACCAAGCCTAAGTACATCCATAGGATGCAAACCTTGCAGAACCGGTTCTTACGTAGAGTACCGGGAGCCCCTTTTTATGTCCGTAATGACCGTCTACACGTAGACCTTAGAATGCCCACCGTCCTTCAGTTTATGAAACGTCTTTCGAAGCGTTTCTTCGATAACGCCATTAAACACCGTAATCCCCTGATCGCAGCGGCCGCCCGTTACGAACCCTCGCGCATTAGTACAGTACGCCGTCCTCGGCATACCCTCGTCACTCCCGATGATGCTATCACCCTCCTTCAGGAGAGTAGCAAAGAGACTAGCACTCTTAAAAAGTTCAGACACAAACCGCCCTCTTTCCGACCTCGCCGTCGAGGTCCGTCGCGACGTCCCGGTCCATGCCCTCCCCGACCCTCGCTCGAGCCAGCCCGCGATGCTGTGCCAGTAGTTATAAATCAGCCCCTAAATAATGATATCATTCAGATCCAGCCTGTCCCCATGCAGTCCTCCCCCAGCGACGCCTTGAGCCGAGGCTCGTACCCCACAGGGGGTGCCCTCAGCGTATAGTCGCTTAGTTTGTAAGTTTTTATGCCCTGGCTGGAGGCCTTAATCTTAAGGCACCCACAGGATAGTCCGGTTAAGCAGACGACAACCTCCTAGGTTGAACTGCGAGATGCCACTCATAAAAAAAAATCTTCATGCGCCATTTCAACTCAATATATCTCCGTAATTTTATGACCACGTGAAAAAAGAAAAAATATGTGTCCAATACTTTTCAAAAATCTACCCGACAGACAAAGAAAAAAAATAGTGATCATCCCCTATTAAATTAATCAGAAAACAATTGCAGCGGAGTAAAAAGACATAATCCCTACTTCTTCATCTTTGAGTTTGTGTATGAATGTAACACGAGGGCTTCTGGATTTCGCCCTTTATCTTCGTCCAAATTACTTCAGGTACTTAACAAATTATTAAAAAAAAAATACCGACTGTGTTATTTTATTAGAGTTTCAGTCTTTCCGCGCGTATTATCTTTAATGTCGATTCCAAAGGTCTTTCGCTTCCCAGTTATTTACCTTTACCAAAAAAGAGGTTTCCATTTTCATGACATACTTCGAACTAATTTTAGAGCCTGCAGGATAAGGTCACTGGCAGTTTACAGAAACGAAAATGAAGCAGTCATAAAAACCCGATGTCCAAATTCACGACCTCTGTAGTAAGGAAGTGACATTTTATCGTTAATACCACGTAAGTCAGTTTTAGGCGGTTTTGACATTTTGCCTTTACAAAAAAAGATGTATTCATTTTAACATCTTAAAATTTCATTCTAAATTTAACTAACTAATTTTAAAATTATCAAGAAAGTAAGTACCACCTTAATATCGTTACCTCAATTCAATCAAAATTATACTTCAGGACAAAAAACAAAGGGAACTATATTTCTTGTCACCAAAATTTATATTTGTCATCAAAGTTGTATCACCTAGTAAATAGATCTATCGCCACGAAATATTTTTGTTCTCAGATAAACAAAAAGTGTTCCCAGGTATGAATTATCAAATAAATGTTGATACATGTGTAAAATAAGAGATGGATTACCAATAAAATTGTAGTGCATTAGATGAATATAAACTTCGTTCTTATAATAATAGTTTTATTACTTAAATAATAGCTTTGTGCTCGGAATGGTAGATCTGTCACCAAATAAATAGATCAGTTCCTTATTTCTATGAAGAAATGCTTTATACGAGACATTGGGCATACCGACTCGGACAGGTTAGGTTCGAAGAGGATGGCGGGGTCTAGTGAGCGAGCGGAGCGAGCGAACTAAGACCCCGACATCCCCTTCGTGTTAGGTTACTGTAAACCCTGCAGACAGAAATAGGAGCCCCGCGTAGCGGGGCTACGTCGACAACGCCTTAGTTTGGACCTGTGGTTTGGTGATCTCTTTAAATTAGTTTGCTTAAATACTTATTAGGACACACCTATTATAATACATACAAAAACATTTATTTGGTACTAGACCTTATATCTCAGGATTTTAGGTGATTTATTGTGGAACTGATTTTGCATTGTTTGGTGACTACATTTTGGTGACAGATCTACTATTTTGAGGACAAACCCTATTATTTAAGAAACACAAAACTAATTAAATTGGTGATAGCTTAAATGATACCCAAAAACAAATTCCATAAACGGATACAAAACACACAAAAGAAACTCGCAAAATCTTTCAGTAGAGAATTTTCTTCATTCATAGATGCACACTTAGACATTTTAGCACAGGCACACACTGCCAGTCTCTTACGTCAAAAGCAAACAGTCAATCAAACCTGAGAATATTCAATTACGCTAACTCTTGGGCCCTTCATCGATCTTCGTAGAAAATGCTCAAGGGACTGTTTTACTTCTGCTTTTAATTTACTTCGGAGCTGCTAATGTTTTTAGGTAAATAATGAAGGCAATTGTTTTTTTTTCTGGGCTGTCGAGAAGTCATTTGTTTTTTTTTGGTGGTAAGTGGTTTGGGGTTTATTGCCGTATTTTACTGCTACTATATTTTGTAGCTACTTCTTTTGTGAATTGGTCTGTAACCAGCCTATAGCAGGGCAAACGTGTCTTTTTACCCAACTGCGACGAAGCCCAGAACTTGGGTTTTTAAATCTGCAGAAATTGCAAATAAAATGTCTCTGAAGTTCTTAATATTATTTTTCTTTGCTGTAAAACTGTTACCGTCCGACTAAAGGTCGATTAATAAATGCATAAAGATTAGCTAAAAGTTTTCTTTTCTTTTCACAAAAACATTTCAAGTGCATACGTGCAGTTGTTACAATGAAATCGACAGATGACAAACATACGCACTATTTGACAATGTAAATGTGAAGAAAGAAAAATCACATGAAAATTAGGTGAACCTTTGACCTTTAGACTATCCCAGTTTACTAACCTTTTGCATAATAATGAGGCCCAAACAAACATACAGACAAAGACCTTCAGTGGTTTGTAAAATGCGGACAAGACTTGCGTAGGCCGAAGGGAGGAAAACTAAAGCTAGTCCGTGCGTGTTAAAACCACGCCTCCGTAGCAGAGTTCACTAGTCTAATGACATGCTTCAAACTAATTTATGGACCCTGCATAATAATTTAAGTCACTGGCAGTTTACAGAAACGGAAAAGGAGGAGTAATAAAAAAAATATGTGCAAAATCATAACCTCTATAGTAAGGAAGTGCCATTTCATCGTTAAAGTTCTAGTAAATTTTTGGCCGTTTTGACATTTTGATGCCGTTTGCTGGCTATAGAATCGGAATACGCGTTGTTTCAGCCAATCAGAAACAAACAACGTCTGAGCTAACTAATTTTAAGTGAACACAAATAAAAAAATGGAATAAAGAAAAAAAAAAAAAATATAGAATAAATAATTTTGTTATTTAAGTATAATTATGCAGTTTTGTCACTCTCCTGTAAAGTTGCTTGTTTAGACTTACGTGGTGATACATGGCTCTGTATGGTGTCGGACGTAAAAAATAGCACCATCCCATATCTACCCGTGGGTGTCGTAAGAGCCGACTAAGGGACTTTCCAGAGAATGGGCAGCAGCGTTCTCGGTGCTTTTGTAACAACCGTACTGCGATCGCCAACCCACCTGCCAAGCGTGGCGATTATGGCAAAACCCCCCAAAATGTCAATGTGGCAACACTTGGGGGAGGCCTATGTCCAGCAGTGGACGTCTTTTGGGCTGAAATGATGATGATGATGTGGTGATACAACTTCAGCGACGATTTGCGTGGAACTTGGGTCAAGCAAACAGAGGTGTCTATCCACCAGTGGTAAAGTCAGGCATATGATGATGATGACGATTAACCTGCACGGCACCGTGGAACCCATATGGGTTAGTTACATCATCCGCCGTTAAGACCCCGAGGAACCCAAATGGGTTACACTCATACCGGCAAACTTAAACTCTAATCGTACGTGAAGTAGGGATCAATGTCGTAGCGATCACGTAATGCGCGATGCCCAAAAGGGGCCCTCAAGCGGGACCAAAGCATTCGGATGGGGTTAATAAGGTTAAACGATGTATTCGAAATTAATTAATGCAGGAATATTTTGTCACTTTATCAGACAGCATGACGAGTAGTTATAGGTTAATGACGATGAGACAACTAACCTGGTAGACCTTATTTTGTTTTTTATTTGGGATGGGTTTGCTCTTGACTTTAGTCTAGGTCAGAGATGACAGAGACACAGTCGACGATGGTACGGGCTTACCCAGAAGAAGCCTGTTCACTCTAATTTTGAAGAGATTAGGGTTGTAAGCGTTCGGAAACACAAACGCTGGCAGAGAGTTCCACTCTTTTGCTGTGCGCATTATGAAAGACGTTTGAAAACGCTTAGTGCTAACTGGGGAAATAGTAACAAGGTACAGGTAGGAATGGTAACTTGCAGTGCGTCTAGATGTCCGATGGTAGAAGGCGCCCGATGGGATGAGGTCGTGGAGTTCTTGGGCAAACTCACTGAAGTAGAACCTGTAGAAGACCGACAAGCAGGCAACCTTGCGGCGATGGGCCAAACTGTGAAGCTTGGTATCCACCAATTGTACGTCGTTAATCAGCCTCTTTGCTCTGCGTTCCACGGAGTCAACCGCGGCAAGCTCGTATTTAGCTGAGGCATCACAAATATGGTTACAATACTCCACACAGGATAGGACTTGTGCTTTATATATTGTTAAAAGCTGTCCAGACCTGAAGTATCGCTTCACTCTATTTAGGATGCCCAGGTTTTTGGCCGCAGTTTGGACTTTGTACTCAATGGAGGCGCAGAAGTTGAGACGACGTCATCTCCATGCCTAGGAGCTCAAGCCGATCTAAGTCCTATGTAACAGAGGGCGGGTCTATTGCCATCAATCGAGCACAAATCCAAACTCCGAGGCTGATACTAAGAGATACCTGATGGGAAAACCCAATAACACTTTGCCCAACCCGGGAATCAAACCCAGGATCTCATGCTCAGCAGTCGTGATTGAAACCACTAGACTAACGAGGTAGTCAGACTGATATTCAGTTCTAATAAAAACTTCAAAAACAAAACAAAACGAACTGAAAGACAAAAACAAAGCAGGTCAAACGGCTTCCTCAAAAATGAGGTAAAATTTTGAATAACAAATATTCATAAAAGCGGTATTACAAATTGCTCAGTACTTTCAAAACATGGCTCGACACATGGCATACAAATCATCCTAAATGTTTGACGTAAATGAAAGCCTGCTAAGCCCCTAAAACCTTTACAAAATGGAATCCCGAAACATATTTGAAAGGGATCTAAATCGAATTAAATCAGAAGTCAGCTAAATCCCCAATCGATACGTAACAAATCGAGGTTTGCATGGCGAAGCCGTTTCAATATTGCTATTTTGTAGGGAAATTTATTTTGAAAAGGAAATTTGTTGAAAAATTAAACAGTTTATTAAGATGACTAGCTGTCCCGCGCAACTTTGTCTGCGTCACATTTTCCCCGCTTTCGCAACATTTTTCATTGCTGGTTCGCTCCTATCAGTTGTAGCGTGATAATATGTATCTTACAGCCTTCCTCGATAAATGGGCTATCTAACACTGAAAGAAATTTTCAAATCGGAACAGCAGTTCCTGAGATTAGCGCGTTCAAGCAAACAAACAAACTATTCAGCTTTATAATATTGGTATAAGAGACTTGAGTCCCAAATTACCTACATACATATGATAAAAAAAGCCACAAAAGGGATGAATGAAAAGCACTTGCATGTGGCTGAGATGAGAATGCTAAGGGGGATGTGTGGTGTTACGCGAATGGATAGAATAAGGAATGAGTACATTAGAGGAATTCTGAAAGTGGCGCCGGTGACTGAAAAGATGCGTGGAAATAGGTTGTCGTGGTATGGGCATGTGATGCGGAGGAATGAGGAAAATGTCGTGAGGAAAGTTTTGAGTATGAATGTGGATGGGTGTAAGGGTAGAGGAAGACCAAAGAAACGATGAATGGACTGTGTGAAGGATGATATGGCAAGAAAGGAGGTATCTCATGAGATGACAAGTAATAGAGAATATAAGTAGTATATAATGGTATGGAAGAAGAAGACGTACTGCGCCGACCCGAAATGAATTGGGATAAGGGCAAGAGAATGATGATGATGATGATGATATGATAAAAAAAGCATTTCTCAGTATCAGCCACGGAGTCTGACCAGGATTTGGGCCCGGCCTACGGCAATTAGCTCGCTTCCTATTATATGTGACTTTAACATAACTGGTGCAATTTGGGTGGACTATTACGTACACCTCTGCCGAAACTCTCGGGGAGTACTGGCGTCTTATTAAGCTATGTTTAAAAAGGAAAACAAAATCTTCAATTGGAGCACTGAAAATAAGGTAGGAGTAAAGCAAGTTTTTTTGAAGGGGTTTGCCCTAAGCCAGTTTTTTCAGAGGGTTGCAGATGCCAAACTGAGCCACTGACAAATAGTTCGTTGAGGTACTGTATAAGTGTATATAGAGAATTTGGAACATGAAAGTTTTGCCAATTTATTCATTTCAAGGACAGTTTTGTTTAAGATAGAAATGTGGAGGTATAAAAATTAGTTCTAGACTTCTAGTACCAATTTATTAATGTCGTGGCTATGTTATAGGATTTGAAGAGAACTTTGAATGCCTTCTAGATTCGAACTTTTTTTTCTGGGACATTTATGTCGTTTATTTATTTACCAAGAGCAGCGGTGGCCCAGTGGTGGCAGTCCCGACTTTCGAGCAGTGAGCCGTGGGTTCGAACCCAGGCAGGCGCATTACTTTGTGTAATTTATTTCATCACCGCTGCCCTCAAAAACGGTGAAGGAAAACATCGTGAGGAAACCGATATGTCCTAGAACTAAAATTTCGAAGACATGTGACGTCTACCAACCCGGACTGGGCCCGCGTGGTGAATTATAGCCCACTCCCTCTCATAGAGAAATGGAAATACTCTCGTGCCAGCGCCACGAAGAATCAGCAGACCGTTTTTATACAAGTAATAAAAAATATTTTAATTTAAAATTAATTGTTGAAAAATTGACATTATAAATTATTTGGCGCTCCTTTGTACAGGACCCAGTATCTGTGTCATTGTATGCTTAATGAATTTTGATATTAAAATTCATCACGAGCCGTTTTGTAATTGCTCGACACAGCTGGCCTTTCAATTACTTACAAAAAGATTTATTAGTAGATTGAATAATGATACAATAATTGTTAATTTAAATGAACGAAATTTTTTGCTCACTGTGATAGAAAAATACGGTCTTATATAAAACTATTAGGAAAAATGCTATAAGTTATACCTACTTATTCACAAAAATTCAAGTGGGTGTTTTTTAATGTTTTGCTGACTAATTTTAAACTTAAAGTAGTTCATGAATAAATAATTTGCTGAACAGTTGTTAAAATTATGGGTGCAAGGGAAGCAAAGGAGTTATTTTTTTTAAATTATTAACATTATTCTTGCGACCGAATTAACACGTTTTGTGGTTTGGGTCCCCACTTAGCATTAGGAATGCGGCAATAATAATAAAATACGCAAAACAGGCAAGTCTAGCGTCTCTACCGCTTTTGAACGAGTTATAGAAAATCTTACAGTTGGGAATCTAAACCAACCACTTATGCACTTACACTTCAATCATCGTCTCCTTCTATTCTACTTGGGGCCGGCGTAACACGTTTTCTTCTTCCATTCTCCTCTGTCCGACGTTACGGCATCATTTCCTACTTTCTCTTTGATATCGTTCCTCACACAATCCATCCATCTTTTCTTGGGCTTACTCCATTTTTTTTTGGTAATGGCATCTCGCAGTTCAACCTAGGAGGTTGTCGTCTGCTTAACCGGACTATCCTGTGGGTGCCTCAAGAGTAAGGCCTCCAGCCAGGGCATAAAAACTTACAAACTAAGCGACTACACGCTAAGGGCACCCCCTGTGGGGTACGAGCCTCGGCTCAGGGCGTCGCTGGGGGAAGACTGCATGGGGACAGGCTGGATCTGAATGATATCATTTTTTAGGGGCTGATTTAAAACTACTGGCACAGCATCGCGGGCTGGCTCGAGCGAGGGTCGGGGAGGGCATGGATCGGGACGTCGCGACGGACCTCGACGGCGAGGTCGGAAAGAAGCTTTCTCCATCCCCATCCATCCACATTCATATCCATTACTCGTTTAATCACATGTGTTCAATCAAATAATCGATGTTATTTATAGCTGACATACCTCAGACTGTATAGTGTTCTATTGTAATGTGCATTTTTAATTCGCAATAATTATCAAATCAATAATGTTAATTCTAATCTAATAATCTATGTCCTATCATGTATAAATGTATGTACCTACCTATATTTGCACACCACACTTGGCAGAATGTGATGATACCATATTTATACTTATCCCAAGACCAGAATCAGAATCAGAAATAATTTATTTGCAAAGAACGTAGGTAACAAATAATGGTGTTGTTGGCGTAAAACAATTGGATATAAGTATTAAAATAATCAAGAGTAATTCAAATCTATATAAATCAATAATTAATTATTAGGTAGTCCGGATTTAATATCAAATACTTTAAAATTCAAAGTCATCGTTACAACAATAATCATGTATGTACTTACATATAATAAGATTATACAAAATGAATTAATTGAAATAATATTGGTATGTTACATGAAGTATATTAAACAAAATTGGTAATAGAAATAATATTGTGCAATGTCAAAATGTTGTGTTCTGTATGGTGTCGGACGTAAAGAATAGCACCATCCCATATCTTCCCGTGGGTGTTGTAAGAGGCGACTATGGGACTTGCCAGAGAATGGGTAGCAGCGTTCTCTGTGCTTATTTAAAACCGTACTGCGATCGCCAACCCGCCTGCCAAGCGTGGCGATTATGGCATAAACCCCCTTATGTCAATGTGGCATTGGGGGAGGCCTATGTCCAGCAGTGGACTTCTTTCGGCTGAAATGACATACTCACATTCATTACTCATCATCATTGATGATGATGATGTGCAATGTCATAGGGTACCATCATTTAAGAATTCACTGACGGCGTAATAGCATTTTTCGATTAATAGTTTAGTTAATTTCTTCATGAAAAAATACTTGGCTTCATTTTTTAATTTCGTTAGGTATTTTATTATAAATGACTGGTCCCATATGCATAATATTCTTTCTTAGTAATGCTGTTTTAAAACTGCCTATATGTAATAGATCTTTGTGTTGGGATCTCAGTAGGTAGGTACTGCAACTTAATAATTAACATACTGCAACCCTATACATATAATTATGTCCTTACCACAATCGTTGGTTAAAATCGTTGTGCTAATAGTAATTGTTAATTTGACATTATAACATGTGGTTTTCGCGAAGCACGCAATTTAGTTCACGGGTACTATTTGTTTATAACTTTGACTTAACTAGTAATGTTAATAGTGAGAATTAATTGTGGCTAAATAATAACAGCAGCACGGCTCGATCTTTAAGGTTAAGTCGCGCTTGCCGAGGTTGGTCCGTGGATGGGTGACCATAATTGTATACCGAGTTTCCTCCGTGCCTCGGAAAGCACATTAATCCATTGGTCCCGGCTGTCATTTGTAGATCTTTGACAGTCGTTACGAGTAGTCAGCAGCCAAAAAGTCTGACTTCCAGTTTTATCAAGGGGTATCGTATTACCCATAGTTACAGGGTTGTGGAGGTAAGATAGGCAGACGCTTCATGTAAAATACTGGTACTCAGCTGCATCCGGTTAGACTGGAAGCCGACCCCAAGATAGTTTGGGAAAAGGCTAGGCAGATGATGATGATGATAAGGTTAGTTTTAAAACTAGTTAATGTTTTAAATTTATTAAAATTAGCTAAGTAACTTGAAATAATGTTTAAGTAATAACTTAGTAGAAATTAAAGGTTTTTTTTGGATTTTTATTTATTTAATTTGGTAATGTTATCATAAACATTTCTCTGTGTTTCATTTCACCAATTTAAAGGCTCAAAAATAACTGAGTTAATGAATAAACTTTGTTCTTTATTTGTTGCAGGTTAATTAATGAAAACACTTGGCGAAATTGGAAACTAGCCCAGCAAAGTGTTTTAAATTAGTTACAAGTTAAATCGTGTTTAAGTGAAGTTTACTTAAAAAAGTGTATTCAAATAGTGGAATTAGCTAAATAAAGTAGAATTAAAAAAATATTTTTATAAAATAGTCAATGTAAAATAACTTTATTTTGAAAATGGAATCGATAGAATTAAAAGATAAGTTGATGATTAAATGGAAGTTTAAATTTTGAATTCGGGACCATAAAATTTAATCCGAATTTAAATTATTGAATTAGAATTGAGAAAATTGAATTTATAAATAAAAAATGGAAAAGAATTCGGAACCTTCGCCGTCGACTACACCCAAAGCCCCCTCGCCGCCCCCTCACGGGCATACCCCAAGCAAGATGGAGAGAAGAATGTCCCATTTCAAAGAGTACAAGTTCTTCAGGAGTTTCAGCGCGAAGGTCGAGAATTGGCCTATGCGAAAAGCTGAGCAACTATGGCGGAAGATGAGGGAAAGAAAAATAGCAGGTAAGAATTTGAAATTATAAAAAAATACATCTTTCTTGCATTAAAATATGTATAAAAACTGTGAAAAATAACAAAGAACAAATTAAAATGTCGATTACAGTCGCAAAAAGTTTGCGCCCAACGTGGGGCTCGAACCCACGACCCTGAGATTAAGAGTCTCATGCTCTACCGACTGAGCTAGCCGGGCTGTGAGTACAGTGATGAAAAAGCGTTTTGTTATCGGCGTGCGCGACGTAATTTACGATGATGACGTCATTCAACTGCGTAATATAAGGCGGGCTACATACTTACGTTTTTCCAGACCTTGATAATAATTAACAGTCTTAATTTTTATCTAAACAAACAATTTCCTTTGATGTTTCCACGCAAAATATTTACTAAGAAAGAACTTAATTTAAGAAGATTCATAATTTCTTTTAATTTAGTTAAATTCTGTTTAACATCATGTTTACATTCAAGTTTCTATTATTTTTCTCTATTTCATTTATGTTTCTTTATTCTTAATTAATGTACCTTCATAATGCTATTTTAATTTAATAATAATTAATTAATTTGGCAAATGAACGTAGGTACTACGCACGATGATAAATAAATCAATACATTTCCAGTATACAATGGCCTCCCTTTGTATTGATTTCCCGTACAATGATAGGTCCGCATAAACTGGTTTTGTGTAGCTTGATAGATGAGAGCAGCGGTGGCCCAGTGGTGGCAGTGGTGGCAGCCCCGACTTACGAGCACTAAGCCGTGGGTTCGAACCCAGGCATTCGCATTACTTTGTGTAGGTAATAAGGTTATCGCTGTCAAAAACGGTGAAGGAAAACATCGTGAGGAAACCGGTATGTTCAAGAGCAAAAAATTCGAAGACATGTGACATCTACCAACCCGCACTGGGCCCGCGTGGTGGATTACAGCCCACTCCCTCTCATAGAGAGGAGGCCAGTGTCCCAGCAGTGGGAACATTATAGGCAGATGATGATGATAGCTTGATTTGTCACCGTACGTTCTTAGATAGGTATTCGAGTTGACAGATTTATTTTGGCTACCTAAAAGTAATTTGCATATTACGCATTAATTATAGCCATGTTTTTAATTATTCACTTACTAGTTACATTTATAAGTTATTTCATACGCATAGGTGTGTGTGCATAAATAAATGATTTATGTTAAGTACTATTTAATTATGCATTTTCTAACCTCTTTTTTTACGTATGGTAAATCATCAAATGACTCCTCCCGCTCTGGGGGGAGCAGAAGGGAGTGTCACACTTGTACTGACTAAAACCCATCCATGTTCCTTCTTAGCCCTTTGCGTTCCAGGGGCACGGTATCTCTTTCGAACAGTCCCGCAGCCCTGGCAGGCATCTACTTACCTCTTTCACGCGTCTGGAGCTTTAAGCTCAGATTAGCGCAGCTACCATTTGAAGATATGATAAAAAAGTTAATGTGTTTAAAAATGGGAGGAGCTTGTGGCGAAATAATAAAAGCCGCTCGGATCAATCTTCAGGTTAAGCCGCGCTTGCCTAGGTTGGTCTGTGGATGGATGACCACCCGCACATACCGAGTTTCCTTCGTGCCTCGGAAAGGACGTTAAGCCCTTGGTCTTGGCTGTCATTTGTAGATCTTTGACAGTCGTAACAGGTAGTCAGTGGCCCGAAAGTCTGACAACCAGTCTTACCAAGGGGTGTCGTATAGCCTTGTACTCACTGGGTTGTGCAGGTCAAACAGGCAATCGTTCAAAATACTGGTATTCAGCTGCACTCTGTTACTGGAAGCTGACCCCAACAAAGTTGGGAAAAAGCTGGGCAGATGATGATGTGTTTGAAAATGGGACTAATTGAAAACATAACATAACACTATCACACCACTGTTATACCACGAGAGTTAAGTAGCAGCAGATTCAACCGCTTTATGCCAGTTATAACCCGACTACGGCGACGCAAAAAGGAGGGTTATGATTTTGACCGGTATGTAGGTAAGTTTACCTATAACTTCAGAATTAATTATTTTTATTTGACATGTGGTATCGTTGAAATCGTCTTGATCTTCCGCTGGTTAAAGGCTACGTGACGTCACATCAAATGTATTTAGCGCCATTTAAAGAAAAGTCATAAAAAAAATGGAGTATATGAGTAATGGACTGCAACATAACTTACGCTGTGGATTTTTTCCTTGTTCAAGAAATATAACATAATAAGAGCGAACAAACGTTGTTCACTACGAATAATAGCTCAACATTTTTTTTGCCTATGTCCTGTGTTACTTCTGGGCCATATTTATTTGTTAGAAAGAAAGAAAGCAAATAAATTTATTTGGCACATGCCACAAGTGCACACAATATAAACAAAGGTAATAGGATAATATATGAAAAAAAAAACATAAATCAAAACAAAAAATGCAACAACGTTACGCTATCATTGACTCCTCATCCCTCCTCATTTACATTTCATTAATTATAATTTATTATAAGAAAATTTTTGTATTATTTATACAGCATGATTTTTTAGTCACCGTCCAAATTTAGACATTTTAATCTTTGGCGAAAACCATTGAATACGTGTTTTTTCTTTTAGTATCACTCAATACAAAAATATTGAGATATCATGGACACCGCCGCGCCGTGCGTAGGTACACGCTGGGTAACTACGCGGGCTGGCCGCCCCCTTTTCATTGAATGTTTGCGCGGCAAGTGTAGTATTTTTAACGTTTAACTTAGTGACCAGGCAGAGCGGATAATTTTTTCGAGAAAATGATTTCGTATGAAAATATGAAAATTTAACATATCGTTTTTTTTTTCAAAAATGGAGTTATTGAATGATAAGTACATAATGCCTAGAAAAAATTTGGACGGTGACTAAAAAATCTTGCTGTATAATTAATTATAGTTACATTAATTAAATGTGTTGGAATTCCCATCTCATTAATCAAACCCAAATCATTGACCCCAAAAATTCACAATCAGAACACAAATACTTGTCGCTAAAACAATATTAACCCACCACAATCCAATAACCTTCCATCACGACTCACGACCCGATCGATGACAATCAGGCCTCATTTAAATATATTAGCTAAAACAATCGGCCATTCGGCTTATGAGTCGATCACGAGCTAAATGAGGTGGGCATTATGGGGTTAGAGGTTATGACACTTTTGTGTGTTGGAGACAAAGGGACTATTGAGATTCCTAAAATGGGCACTATGGCATTTTTATGTCATCGGTCAAAGGACAAAGACACGTTTTAACGGTCTGTGGCGTCCTATAAAAAGCAACTTATAACAAAAAGTTTAACAGCGCCATCTATGTGTATACAGAAGAACTAATCTGGTCTGAGTCGCGCAAGCAGAGTTTACATCGACTTAAGAGTATATACCGAAACCCGACAACAGCTGTCGGGCAGTTGCCCACCAGACATATCACCTTTCTCCCTATGGATCCTTTTCAATGAAACAAGGAACTTTACACCTTGTTCGTCATACCCTCAAAGGTCTTTCAATATTTATGAGTTGTTTTTGCAAATGCGTTGTTGACATTAGTGTAACTTTTCAGTTTACAATAAGCTCGTTTTGTATACAATTCCCGTAAAGCGAAAGATCCGCATAAACTGGTTTTTTATAACTCGGTTGATCGCCGTGCCTACAGTGAAATGAGAAATAGGGTGGAAAATTTTTAATCTTTCATAGAATAGAGAGGATCCTTCGACCAGCACGCGTTGCATGACCGCTGTAGAAACAAGTTTTGTCTACGGAAGAATCGACATAATGACAGATAGACTATGACAATGTGTCAGTTTGTCTATTCTTCCATCGATATAGCCCATCTCTATGGCGGTCATGCTACGCGTGCAGACGGTTACTGATCAACAGGCTTTGTCGAGTTTCTGTTCAAAGAATTGCTTGGTCAACACTGCTTGTGCGGTGTAGGATTTTAAGTGGCTTGTAGTGTAGTGCGTAAGTGGCGAAATAGATGTCACCTCAAGAGTAGATGTCAGTGGTTCATAATGTTCAACTGCTAAGACATGTTTCTTAATCTAATTACGATAACTAAATCATTTAAGCTGCAATAGATTTATTTCTTTCAAAAGGCTAAGAACGCTCAAAATCAAAATATTTTTATATCACACAGGCCTACAAGGGTACTTAGATAAAAGTCGACAAAAAGGTGCTCGGTTTGGGTTGGTCGTTTCCTATGGAGAAGAACCGGCAAGAAACTCCATGGTTATTCGAATGGGGGCTTTATGTATAAGCAAAATCAATGGGGTTACCCTTTGATTTTGTTCACAAATTCTCTTTCTAACCAGTAGTGATAATGCACCTTTCGGGACCCCAAAAACCATTATGAAGAATTAATTGAATTCGGAACTAGAATCCAACTAAGTATGTATACAATAGTAGACATGAATCAGGCTACACGATAACTGACAAATGCTTGGACTGACTGGACCGGACTTGAAGTCCACTAAAATCTGTGTGGTTCTTTCTTCAAAAGACCAGCTCAGACAATTATCTGCATAGTCCTCATGTGAGTTGACCAAGATTTTGTCTGGACCTTAAAAGTGATGACCTCTGAGTTCTCAGGGTTGAGACGTCTGTTTCATCTCAGAGCTATCAGGTACGAAACATCCGACACTCAATTTAAAAAAATACGGGTACGAGTATGAAAACCTTTTTCAAAATAAACATCGTTTATCGTTTTATCAGTAAAAATTAGAATCCATCACAGCAATTCAAAATGCAATCACAGCTGTTTTACAAAATCAAATGCAAACTAATTCAGAAATTAAATCTAAAGACAAGAGCTGTCATCTCTGGTGAAACACCGATTCAATAAAACTAAAGAACGATTAAATCAGCCCCGTATTTAAATGTTAAACACCGGTTTAAAACAAAAGAGTGATTAAAACCCAAGGGTCCCACTATTTGCATGTTTTCTAAGGTATTTTAAAAATGCTGTTACGTGCCCTGGTACTGCTATTAATTAAATTTGGAATGCAAATGAGAAAATTCTAAACTTTTTGGCAGAGGCCAACCCAAAGTTGAGTTGTAGGTCAGCGAGGTTCTTGCGTGACACACTCGCAATTGCAATGTCTTTCATTGTGACAATGCAACAAGATGAATTGGATTTTTCACACCAATAGAGCAATGTTGACGACACGGTTGGCGCAGTGGTTAAGCGATTGACTGATGCGCGGCGTGTCTCGGGGGTTCGATCCCCGCACGGAGCAAATATTTGTAAGACCTACAGATAGTTGTTCCGGGTCTGGCTGTTTGTGTATGTGAGTTAAAATGTTTGTAAACGCACCCACGATACAGGACAAAATCCTAGAGTGGGGCAACGATCTAAAAAAAAAGTATATTATTTAACAAAAAATGAAATATATCACAATACGGAATCAGTCTTCTTCCTCCTCTCTGCTACTGGATCTAGCTGAACCCGACAGGGTTCATAATTGTGACTTATATAATTATTTCCCTTCCATCAACAAGTTTACACGATAACTGACAAATGCTTGGACTGACTGGACAAGTCCACTCAAATCTGTGTGGTTCTTTCTTCAAAAGACCAGCTCGGACACTTATCTGCATAGTCTTCATGTGAATTGGCCAAGATTTTGTCTGGACCTTAAAAGAGACCTCTGAGTTTGTTTGTTTTTTCTCAGAGTTGTCAGGCACGAAACACCGGCCCCACTTTGTTAAAAATAAAATGATGTGTCCAAGTGTAAAAACCTATTTGCAAAATAGCAAAATATGTCTGGCTGTTGTTTAAGTGACTTTAAATGTTTGTAATCGCAACCACGATACAGGAGAAAATCCTAGTGTGGGGCAATATTTTATAAAAAAAAGAGAAATGTATCATACGAATTTCCTGAAAAATATTTTCGATTAGTATTGGAAATGACGGTTTCGTAGGTCTAGTGGTCGCAAACTTGTGACTTCTGAGCATGAAGGGTTCGACTCCTAGGTCGCGCAGTGATATTGGGTTTTTTCATCAAGATCTTAGTAGCCGCCATGGTGTCTGGATTTGTGCCCGGGTGATAGCTCGTCCGTGAACTGCTTGGTACATCTCATCATGCCAAACCCTTCCTTGAATATAGGCGTGATGATATAAAGGGTGCTGATTTTTTTTAAACGTCATCATCAACAGCCTATAATGTTCCTACTGCTGGGACACAGGCCTCCTCTCTATGAGAGGGAAAGGGCTGTAATCCACCACGCGGGACCAGTGCGGGTTGGTAAATGTCACATGTCTCTTGAATTTTTAGTTCTAAGACATGCCGGTTTCCTCACGATGTTTTCTTCACCGTTTTTTGAGAGTAGTGGTGATGGAATAAATCTGTAATGTTGTGCATGTTTCTCAAACAAATAAATATAATTTAGACGTTTTCAATTAAGCTTACAGTATTTAATAAACGTTTGTGTCATACGATTCGTACGCTCCTTGTCATGACGATTGAATTTTGAGTAAAAGTTGGCTCCAAACTTGCGACTTTGAAGACAAATTTGTAACTGAATTATGTAAGAAAGACTCTGAAGCAGCTGTGCAAATGTAATTATAACGTTTAACGGTTTTGTAAATTATGAAAACATAGGGAGAATCAAGATTATGTAACCTCCACAATCCATTTAGCATTTGGTAATACGATAAACTCTCAATAAGACTGGTTGTCAGACTTTCAGGTCATTGACTGTATCGACTGTTAAAGATCAAAAATGAAAGCCGGGAGCGACGGCTAAATGTGCTTCCCAGTCATGGAAAATCTCGATTCGTAAAACTCAAACTCAAAGCGTTTATTTCAATTAGACCATTACAGGCACTTTTGAAAGTCAAAAAAATAACGCTAAGCTACAGTCCCAGTCACAAGGCATAATAACTTGTGAAAGTACTGTAGTTGCCCATTCCAAAGCGTAGATCTCTATGGAGAAGAATGGGCAAGAAACTCCATGGACACTCTTTTAAATCAAATTATGTTACAAAATCTTGGTTACATCATTCATGTTAAGAATTACAAATATGTGAGAACGATGTAGAAATACGGGCAAGTTAAGAGCGTCCAGAGTAGAAGATTAAATCAGCAATATCAAAACAAAGAAATTAAAATAAACCGTGGCAGCTAAAAGATGACCAGTCACAACTAACAGCGCCCGTTCACGAACATCACGCATGTATCAGCCATCATTCAACTCAACCATATTGAAGGGAACTAAATGACCCGACACACCCGCTACCATCAGCATGACATTTAAGTGAGCATGACATTCACTCAACTACCAGGGTATAATCGCGTCAATGAAAGATGTAGGTACTCAGTAAATGGTGGCTTTGCAGTACATAGTACTCACACATGTGCTATGCAATTATATAATACTAGATTGAATCTATACAGTGCAAATATATTTTTACAATCTTCTGCTGCTTCCACAATAACTTCAAATGGTAATTCAGATGATTCAGGTTGCCCCTATGGTTGTGGAGCAGGACCAGCATTGCGCCAAGTATTTTTATCATCAATGTAATCCCCCAACTTATAATATGCTTGCCTACATAGTGTGCGTTTTATGCAAGATTTAAATTTAGTTTAATTCAGTTGTTTAATGGAGGGAAGTATTTTATTGTAACATTTTAAACAGTACCCCATGAAAGATGAGTCTACTTTAGCCAACCTGAAACCTGGCTGAACTAGTTGGTCCCTGTTTCTAGTATTATAGTGGTGCCGGTCACCTCTTTTACTAAATAAATGCAGATTTTTCCTAACGTACATGATGTTTGCATAGATATATTGACAAGGTACAGTCATGATGTTAATTTCCTTAAACAGTTCTCTTAGAGAATCGCGCCTACGCAGGTTATATATGGCTCTGACGGCTCTTTTCTGCAGAATAAATATAGACTCGATGTCTGCAGCCCGTCCCCATAGTAAAATACCGTATGACATAATACTATGAATGTAATGGACGGTAACCCATACACGGACTAACCTTTGAAAAATCAGCTATTCGACACATTTTGACCGTATAGGTATTGCACTGTTGTTGGAAGCAGATTTTGTTTATGAGCGTTAACGCCTTACGACATTTCATACAAACCACGCGGGCCCAGTGCGGGTTGGTAGATTTCTTTGAATTTTTAGTTCTAGGACATGCCGGTTTCCTCACGATGTATTCTTTCACTGTTTTTGTGGGCAGCGGTGATGAAATAAATTACACCAAGTAATGCGCCTGCCGGGGTTCGAACCCACAGCTTCTATTCGTAAATCGGGGCTGCCACCACTGCTCTCCTTATAATTCTAGTGCAAACAGTCGCTATGTCTAGAACGTGTGGCTAGCTTACAGCGTTTCATAACGTTTTATTTACTCGTTACACGAAATTAAATTTCTTGTGAAAGCCACAGCTGTTCTTCGGTTTCTGAAGAAAAGCTTGGAACATTGTTTACTGTTCCTCTCGTTATTAACTTTAAATTAATTCAGGATTCAGCTGCTTTTTTGGTTAAAAGATTAAATACGCCTTCTGAGTTTGAGAGCGGGTGTTGTAAAAGCAACTTTAAATGTGAGGTTATTCAATCTAAATTAATATACGTGGGAGCTTTTTAAGAAAAGACGATGTGGTGAGAACATTTAATTCTAACTCAGAATAGGAAAAGGGAGCGTATGATGTTGAGGAGTTGAGACCAAGTGATACTTCTATATCACATGGTCTCAACTCCTCAACATCATACGCTCCCTTTTCAGGGGGTCGTCACAAAAGTATAAAATAAACAATTAAAATTATGGTACCTAGTTAATTATTAATAAACGCTGATTTTCTGGTTGTTATAGTTTGTCAGTATATCAGAATAACCCCCCGTTATTAGAAATTATCGAATAAACGTTTGAGATTGTTCTTTGTATGTGTGAAAGCACGGTTATAGGGCGACGATTAGACGGGCCGTGTTTAAAACACGGGTGGTTCACACTTACCGATTTTAGTACCAACCCTATTTATTACTGATTCGGGTCGAGAATCACTAGTATAGTTACCTCCTTGAATTTAACGAGGATGCAAAACAACAACTTGTATTATCTAAACTAATATTATAAAGAGGAAAGATTTGATTGTTTGTTTGCATTGAATAGGCTCCGAAACTACTAGTCCGATTTGAAAAATTCTTTCAGTGTTAGATAGCCCATTTATCGAGGAAAAGGCTATCTAAACTAATATTATAAAAAGGAAAGATTTAGTTGTTTGTTTGTTTCCATTGAATAGGCTCCGAAACTACTGATCCGATTTGAAAAATTCTTTCAGTGTTAGATAGCCCATTTATCGAGGAAGGCTATAGGCTATATATCATCACGCTACGACCAATAGGAGTGGAGCAGCAATAAAAAAACGTTGCGAAAACGGGGAAAATGTGACGCAAACGAAGTTGCGTAATAATAAGTAGCTAGTAATATTATAAACCATAATTCACGCCTGTAATCCCTAAATGGTTAGGCAGAGGCGTACCTAACAGTACACCCACATTTTGCCAGGTTAGTTCCGGTTTCCGCAGATTCGGTATTTTTTTTGTTATTTCCTGATTTTGATTAAGTTACGTTTTAAGTGGCTTCTCATTCACGAGGCTCCAGGTTCAAATCCTTGTAGGCACGGTTGGCACCCTGGCTAAGCGCTTGGCTGCTGCGCTGCGTGTGGCGGGGTTCGAATCCCGCACGGAACAAATTATTGTGTGGCCTACAGGTCGTTGTTCCGGGTCTGGCTATTTATGTATGTGAATTTAAATATTTGTAAAATGCACCCACTTTAGAGGAGAAATTCCTAGTGAGAGGCAAAGGTTTTTTTTAAAGTTTAAAAACAAAATATTTTTGAACATATATTTTATATTTTTATCATACCCTTTATTGAAGGCAAAAATTGGGAGAAAACTTCACTTTTAGTGTTACGCACACCTCTGCATACATAACCTTTCAGGGACTGATGTAATGGTTGAAAACAAACTCTATAAACAAAGATGACATTTATATTTCCTACAAGATTTCGAACGTTTTAATCTAATTGAGAGCAGAGAGACTTTCCTCTTCAGAGGGATGTTATAATTTAATCAAGTCATCTCGAGTCACTTGTAATAGTGTAGGGGCAAACAACATCATCTGCCTAGCCTTTTCCCAAACTATCTTTGGGTCGGCTTCCAGTCTAACCGGATGCAGCTGAGTACCAGTATTTTACATGAAGCGACTGCCTATCTGACCTCCACAACCCAGTAACTGGGTAATACGATACCCCTTGGTAAGACTGGATGTCAGAGTTTTAGCTTCTGACTACTCGTAACGACTGCCAAAGATCTACAAATGACAGCCGGGACCAACGGCTTAACGTGCTTTCCGAGGCACGGAGGAAACTCGATATGTAATTATGGTCACCCATCCACAGACCAACCTCGGCAAGCACGGCTTAACCTTAAAGATCGACCTGGGCAGCTGTTATTATTTAGCCACGAGCTACTGTAGGGGCAAACATTGTCTGACAATTAAAACTAGGCAGGTTCAGTTCCTAATAATTAAGCTAATTACTGTACCATTCAAGTAGCAGTACAGTAATTAGCGTCTGTGATCCGACCGGTCGTACTGTGCGGATTATTAAATTAAAAATTAAAAAAAAAACCCCGACAGGAAAAAATACAAATATAAATTAATCCAAGCGTCGTAGCGTCGGGGGTCTGCTTTGTTTTGTGCTTGTTCTAAGCGATCTACTTAGTGGTCCCCCGAAGCTACGACGCGACGCTTGGATTCATTTATTTTTGGTTTTTTTAACGTTTTTGCTGTCGGGGGTTTTTTTTTTATTTAATTTTTACTTCATGCTTTTTAAATTTAAATTATTTTTTCTTAACCTGGACTGTACCACTCCTGGGCATAGGTCTCCTCCCATTCCTTCCACTTTTCTTGGTGTTGCACCTCTTCTCGCTGATTAACGAAAACAAGAAAGTAATAAATTAAAAAAAAAACCCGAACTTTTAGGGCCCTGGCGATGCCTATGGTCACAAATGACAAGAATTCAAATTTCGAATCGACCAGACCCGTAGAAGTTGTTTATATCCCTTCATCAACTAGAAAAGAGGTGATGACCTTCAAATGCATAGCTAAGAACACTCTCGATTAAAACACCTTTCAAACGAAACTAATTTCATCAAAATCGGTTCATGCGTTTAGGAGCTACGATGCCACAGGTAGACACACACGTCAAACTTATAACACCCCTCTTTTTGGTCGGGGGTTAAAAATGCTGGGCTGTAAAGAAGATGCACGAAAAACGAATGAGATGAGATTGTTGAGATGGATGTGTGGAGTGACAAGAATGGATAAAGTGAGTAAGTTTGAAAGTGGCACCTTTTACAGAAAAAATTAAAGGGAGTCGTCTGTCTTGGCATTCATGCCAAGACAGACGACTCCCTTTAATTTTTATGTGATGAGGAGAGATGAAACGCATGTTACTATAAATTGTAAATTTAAAAAACCCCCGACACAAAAAATCTCTAAAAACCCAAAAATAAATTAATCCAAGCGACGTAGCGTCGGGGGTCCGCTTTGTGCTGTGCTTGTACTAAGCGGTCTTTTTAGCGGTCCCCCGACGCTACGTCGCTTGGATTAATTTATTTTTGGGTTTTTAGAGATTTTTTGTGTCGGGGGTTTTTTAAATTTACAATTTAATTTTTTTTCATGCTTTTTAAACTTATATTATTTTTTCTTAGCCTTGACTATCCTACTCCTGGGCATAGGCCTCCCCCCTTTCATTCCAGTTTTCTAGGTGTTGCGTCTCTTCTCGCAAATTAACGAAACCAAGGAAAGATATAAATTAAAAAAAAAAAAAAAATTTTGGGGGGAGGGGGTGTGTACACCCCCCCCCCCCCCCCTCAGCAATGCCCATGGTGACAAGCGACAACATTTCAAATTTCAAATAGACTACCTGTGAAAGTTGTTTATATCCCTTCATCAACTAGAAAAGAGGTGATGGTCTTCAAACGGCTGAGCAGATTTTCTCGAAACATAGCTAAGAACACTCTCGATTAAATTACCTTTCAAACGACACCACTTTTATCAAAATCGGTTCATCCGTTTAGGAGCTACGATGCCACAGACAGACACACAGATACACAGATACACAGATACACAGATACACACGTCAAACTTATAACACCCCTCTTTTTTGGTCGGGGGTTAAAAAGAGGATGGATGTTGTTTGTTTCAGTTGTGTTTATGGATGGAGACGGAGAAAAAAGACAAAAAAAACCGGCCAAGTGCGAGTCTTACTCGCACACAGGTTTCCATAGCTCCAAACAATATAATAACAATATTTTGAACTGTCATTCATTAGTTAGTAGTATTAGTTAGTAAACTTCCACACAACCGCAAAACTAAATTTGTTTTTAATAGTATGTTTATGAAAAACAAAGTTACTGCTGCAGTTTGATGAAAAAGTCCCATATCTCAAAAACTAAACATCATATCTTATTGAAACCAATTTTCGTTGATAGTTTTTTTTACGTTCTACAATCCTAAATATTTTCAGAATTTTCCTCCTCTTACTTTAGAAATTAGAGGGGGGGGGGACACACATTTTACCACTTTGGAAGTGGCTCTAGCGCAAACTATTCAGTTTAGAAAAAAATGATATTAGAAACATCAATATCATTTTTGAAGACCTATCCATGGATACCCCACACGTATGGGCCTGATGAAAAATTTTTTTTTGGTTTTCAGTTCTAAGTATGGGGACCCCCTTAATTTATTGTTTTTTTTCTATTTTTATGTGAAAATCCTAATGCGGTTTACAGAATACATCTACTTATTAAGTTTCAACAGTATAGTTATTATAGTTTCGGAAATAAGTGGCTGTGACATACAGACGGACAGACAGACAGACAGACAGACAGACATGACGAATCTATAAGGGTTCCGTTTTTTGCCGTTCGGCTACGGAACACTAAAAACGATAGATAGACTGTGATGATATGAAAGAGAAAGGAGTAAATGATGCGGTGACGTCTGATACGGTAGCATGGAAGAAGAAAATGTGACAAGAGCAGGAAAATGATGACTGTAGTAATTTTGAGTACCACAGTTTTTATTTTGCTTTTGTCTGTGTCTCATGTGTCTGACATCTGTATTTAAAAACAATAAAGGTGATAATGGTTAAAAACATAGGAATACGTTTGTAAGGGCTAAGTGCCGCTAGCCTTTTCTCCCTGAAAAGCAATACACACACCCCCCAAGTATTTATTGTCTCTTGCAAAGTACCAGTAGGCCTGGGAGTTATTACGGTACAGTATTCTGTACCGTTATTGGTTTATATCAACCCAATCAAAAATTCATTATACGTACGAGCAAAGTTAAGCAAGCGATAACACTAAAACATTTTATGATTTTACTAGCTGTCCGGCGTAACTTCGTTTGCGTAACATTTTCCCCGTTTTTGCAACATTTTTCATTGCTACTCCACTCCTATTGGTCGTAGCGTGATGATATATAGCCTATAGCCTTCCTCGATAAATGGGCTATCTAACACTGAAATATTTTTTCAAATCGGACTTTAGTTTCGGAGCCTATTCAATGCAAACTAACAAACAACCAAATCTTTACTCTTTATAATATTAGTTAAGATAGTTTAGATGTACGGGTCGATCTTCAAGGTTAAGCCGTGCTTGCATACCGAGTTTCCTTCGTGCCTCGGAAAGCACGTTAAGCCGTTGGTCCTGGTTGTCATTTATAGATCTTTGACAGTCGTTACAAGTAGTCTGAAGCCGAAATCCTGACATCCAGTCTTACGAAGGGGTTTCGTATTACCCAGTTACTGGGTTGTGGAGGTCAGATAGGCAGTCGCTTCATATAAAATACTGATACCCAGCTGCATCCGGTTAGACTGGAAGCCGACCCCAACAAAGTTTGGGAAAAGACTAGGCAGATGATGATGTAACAAAACGAACTTTCCCAAGACGTGTCCTTGAGGTACTCCAGACCGACAATCACGCAATAAATCCAAAACGATAACTAATGCAAATTTTTTAATACCCTTGACCTTACTTAAGGTCAATTATCCAAGCCCTACGCCCCAAAGGCCAAGCTCAAGGACACGCCCTTTCCGCATGGTTTTTTATGACCTTTTTTTGTTTATCAAACGCTTCTACCAGATTAGATTGGAGGGTCTGCTATAAAAAAGGCTATAAAATCTATTATAGTGGTATAGATAAAGAGCTCTGAATGTCTGTACTTAAAGGGACGGTTTGTGAAATTGACAGTATCGTTATGGCTGGTTTAGTACCGAAGTTTAAAATTTTCGTTTTCGGTGATAAAAGTTAGGTTTACGACGTAGGGATTTTGTTTGTGGGGATGGGTGGTTGGTTGTTTCTTTTTCGAGTATCATTTGTAATTTTGCAAGTAGGTTTTGTTGTTTCGCAAAAGCATTATTGCGTTTATGGTCACTAGTAACAGGCAGAGTTTTTTTATACAATACTAGCTAACCGGCGCAACTTCGTTTGCGTCACATTTTCCCCGTTTTCGCAACATTTTTAATTGCTGTTCCACTCCCATTGGTCGTAGCGTGATGATATATAGCCTATAGCTTTCCTCGTTATATGGGCTATCTAACACTGAAAGAATTTTTCAAATCGGACCAGTAGTTTCGGAGCCTATTCAATGCAAACACACAAACAATCAAATCTTTCCTCTTTATAATATTAGCTTAGAAGTTTAGATAGGCTTGCGTTTGGCCGCAACTCGCTTGATGTGAAGCGATGATGCGTCCTAGAGTAGAGTACGCTTGCCTAGAAGGGACCGAGTCACTCGAACATTGAAGATATCCAGAACATAATGATTACGGAACAGAGAAGCCGACAGCGAATTCCAAGGACTATTATGATCGCTCTGCATGGTGTCGGACGTTAAAGAATAGCACAATCCTGTATCTTCCCGTGGGTATCGTAAGAGGCAACTAAGGGATTTGCCAGAGAATGGGCAGCAGCGTTCTCTGTGCTTTTGTAACAACCGTACTGCGATCGCCAATCCGCCTGCCAAGCGTGGCGATTATGGCAAACCCCCCTAAAATGTCAATGTGGTGACACTTGGGGGAGGCCTATGTCCTGCAGTGGGCGTCTTTTGGGCTGAAATGATGATTATGATTGGACTAAGTACTGTATTATCTGGCACAAAATCTAAATTCTCGAACGCATCTCATTTTTAAGTTGTCATTTACTGACAACTGTCTAATGCTACTTCTACTTTAAGATATACTGTAGCGACATCAAGCCTTTCATCATCACCATCATCATTTCAGCCGAAAGACGTCCACTGCTGGATATAGGCCTCCCCCAAATGCGCCACATTTTTGCGCACATAAGGGGGAATTTTGCCATAATCGCCACGCTTGGCAGGCGGGTTGGCGATCGCAGTACGGTTGTTGCAAAAACACGAATAACGCTGCTGCCCATTCTCTGGCAAGTCACCTCTTACGACACCCACGAGAAGATACGGGATGATGATATTCTTTACGTCCGACACCATACAGAACAAGGCTTTGGAAACAGTCAACTGGGCCTCAAGTCTGCTATTTTTATAAATATCGTCATTCCAACACGATCCCATTGTCACTTTGCTAAAAGTTCGTAATCTGCTAAATTCTTAATGGTCAATCATTGGTCTGTCAATGGTCTCGTAATAGAAGTGTGTTATAATGACATTTGTGTATTGCCATTATTATAAAACCCGTTAGTAGAAATGATTTTCGAAAAACTACTACTAAATTTGAACATTTATTCATGCCAGATTTCATATAAACATATTTTCACATATTATTTATTAGTGTTATAAGCAATCTGAAGTAGTAAGAAGTTTGTAAATAGCAGAAAACATAAATGTTAAATCAGAAAACTCAATATTTTATCTGTTTAGCTGTCAAAGACAAATTGTCTGTCAACTCAGTCATTCGTTTGTCATTATGTACGAGATTCTATTCTAAGCCATTTCTTTTAATGGAGTGTCAGTGGTTGACCATTGGGAAGTCATAATGACGCCATTATATTAGTAGATTACCAAACTTGTCAAAATCAACAATTTTGAAATAAATGATAGGCCATTCTGACACTATTGTAATAGCAGACTTGAGGCCCAGAAGACGTGTGCAATTTCAGGATTAGGGTTGATTTATTAACGTGATTATGAAGGTGATGGCAGGATGAGCTGGACTGCTACTTACAGGGTTGACCTGAAATTGCTCTAGAGAGAGAAGAATGGAAAAAAGAGAGGTATTTACCCTGCTGATCATAACAAGCTCATAATAATAATAACATAATTACGTCGATGTCGTGGTGAAAAAATCAGCCCTTCAGCATGATTGATTTACGCACAAGAGCGCGCCATACTTAAGTAGGTATTTTGTATTATGTAGGCTCCCTCCATGAATCCCTCTTAATTAGTCCTGGTACCAAATTATTAAGATAACCAATAACAAAAAGAAATATTTCATTAAGTTTATGTAAATTGAATGAAGATCGTTGAAATTGTTTGCCTCTTTGATTTAGATTCAAGTTTCTTCAAAACAGATTTCATTTTAATTAAAAGTATCGTGTTACAGTAATTGTGAAATAATCTTCTTGAGATTGTGAGGGATACAAAGGTCCTGTTAGGAGCCGCAAGCTCTAGTAATTCGGAATACCTAAGTAACTTGAATAACGTAACAGCACGCCTGTTATTCCCGAAGGTTCAGGCAGAGGGGCAGCTAGTAGTACTTCACACCCACGTTTTATGCTTAAGTGCCATGAAATAGGGGGCGAGCCTATTGCTCAACCGGACCCAAATTCAGACTCCGTGGCTGCATCCAAGAAATTCCTGATAGAAGAACACAATAACGCTTTGCCTGACCCGGGAATCGAACCTAGGATATTATGCTCAGCAGTCGTGATTGCGACCAATATATATCGAAGATGCAGACCAACTAATAGGCAGACAAATAAGAAAGAAAAAAAGAAAGAAAAAATATTTATTTGTCGCAGGGACATGACGTGCATACAAAATTAACAAAAATAAAACAAAGGACATAGGTAGATGCAAGAAATAAAAATAAAAGTACAAATGGGACGGAACAAAATAACAATAACAAAACAACAACACAAACACAACACGGAATAACAGGAAGAGAGAGAGGAGGGAGGCATGAAACGTGGAATATAATCATTTGCCAACTTATCATATAATTTTGTTTTATTTCCCAACCTCACAGTTACCAACTGTACGTTTTGTCTGCTTTTCATAATGACACTTTTTAAAATGCCAATTTTCTCCCCTGGCACCACTCCCATGAAAAGGTAATGCATCGTTCTTAAGAAAAACCAATTATTGTAACCTAACCTCAAAATATTTTATATTCGCCTAAAAAGCGTAGTCGACGTAGCTCCGCTACGCGGGTCTCCTATTTCTGTCTACAGGGTTTACAGTAACCTAACACGAAGGGAATGTCGGGGTCTTAGTTCGCTCGCTCCGCTAGCTCACTAGACCCCGCCATCCCCTTCGAACCTAACCTGCCCGAGTCGGGGTGCCCCAAGTCCAGAGCTCGCTTCGCTCGCTTCGTAGCAAAAGTACTATTGCCTACACACAAACAATCAGTGGGGCTACATTGGGGATTTTTAGGTTGTTATAGTAAGTAACGGTATGTTTGACAAATGACAAATGTCCCAAACGTTTTGTGTCATTATTTAAATAATCAGCTTAGCAATAATTCTACCAAAGGAAATGTTTTCATATAAAAATTTGCTAACCGTTAGTTGTCAAAGTGAAACATCGGCGAAACGTTGCTTGGCAAGTGATAATCTGCCAAACAATTTTCGGCGAAAAGGCAAGACACCACCTTCCAGGCTTCAAGAGAGCATTAGAAAATGAGGAGGGCACATCAGATATTGAAGAAAGTCACAAATCAATCAACACTTTTTTTTCTCATTGTTTTATTTTGCAAAAATGAAATTTTTTATAAAGATTGGTTTATTTTATGTTGTTTAAAATAAAAATAAATTAATTTATCCAATCTAATCATTAATCATCCCTTGAACCTAAGAATTTATGAGAATACAGTAAAAACGTGGTGGCCCTTATTTTGTTTTGACTAGTATATAACATTAAAAAAACATCAACGTTTGTTAATAACGAATGAACGGCTCGCACACACAGATAAATCCAGAGACGTTTTCGTTGTGTGGCATAATCAGCCGGTAATTTATATTTAAGGATATTGGAAATAAAAAAAACAAAAACAAATTAAAAAAATTATTTTATTGCCCATTCGCAAAGGTAGTTTCGTATGGAGAAGAATGGGCAAGAAACTCCATCGTTACTCTTTTAAAATGATTTACATTATTTTGAAATATGATTATAACTAGCATGTTTTA
Source organism: Cerastis rubricosa (assembly GCA_949152445.1). Taxonomy (NCBI): domain Eukaryota; kingdom Metazoa; phylum Arthropoda; class Insecta; order Lepidoptera; family Noctuidae; genus Cerastis; species Cerastis rubricosa. Next base: position 14,263,983 of record OX424547.1, read on the forward strand.
AAATTAATATTAATTCATTAGGGTTAAGTTGAATGACGGCTGAGACATGCGTCATTTTTTTTTCAGTTTCGAACGTTAACACATCAAGAACCTCCCTATGGAAATCAGCAGGTTTACAAACAATTCGTTGTTATTAAAAAGCTATAATTTATAACTATAATACAGAAATAAGTAGACAGATTACTCAATTCGGCCTCAGATATCGTGACGGGAACGAACATTATCTTATACAGCTTATAGTTTTTAAAACATATTTATCACAAATGGAATCTTGTTACTATAATAAATAAATGCAAAACCTACTTTGTGAGGATAGATCAATAAATTAATGTTAGTTAGTCTTTCACGTAAAAACCACTGAACAGATTTTGATGAAACGTCACAGTAAAAAAACAGCTTACAAAGCGTTTAATTAAGTATACAGTTTTTTACTGTTTGAGTCAAAACTTTTGAAAATAAAACATTTTATACATTTAACGACTCTATGCATAAGTAGAGATCGGATATTCGGATGCATATTTACCTAAAGTTTGAGTGTTGACTAGTATGGAGCGCGCGTCAGAATGGGAAAAGGAATTTATTTAAAAAATAAAAACTAGTCTAGTTACTTTTTCGTTTAGCTCCAAATGAATTATGCCCAGACATATTTTCCATTTTGTTTTAGCATTCGACATTTCAGCATAAAAATACGAATTTAAATAGTTGTTGTATTTTTTTCCTTGTTATTTTCAACAAACTTGCCAGGTTTTAAATAAATTTAAAATATTCGTTATGATATTTTGAGTACTACATTTTAGTTACAACAGAATTATGAAAAGAGATGTTCCAGAAATATATGGAGCCTGGATTAGCACTATGTACACTATATGTAAATATTGCTAAATAATACAGTAACCGTTTTTTTATTATCAATTTTCTTTCATTTCACTTCGTTTTAATGTTCATTCAAATTAACTTGGTCAAAGAGAGCAACACAACATAAAAATTAAGCATGGTGGATCAGATCAGCACGTGATCAACAGGCGAAAAATGTCATTGTCATAACTGCTTTAGTAAACAAAACAACTGGAATTTCGAAAATCTCGGGTTTTGGTTTGTTTTGTTTGGTTTGGCTGAACAAAAGACTCAAAGACGGCACTTCTTAAAACTGTCAAAGTCGTCAAACGTCAAACAACTGTCATGGCTGCCCTAAAAATAGGGTTATCGTAGTAAAAAACTTTTCAAATGATAATTATTGTACGACTATACCCTTCTTCAAATTATTTTTTTAGTACTTTTATTTTAGTCCTTTCACGTTTAGCATTGTTTTCCATTTTTTTCCTTAAAAAATATGTTGGCTCGGATACAAGGACTTTTTGCCAATTGCCGCGGAATCTAATACAACACCATCTAGTATTTTTTTTCAAAACAATTCTACGCCGACCTCCAAATTGGCTTGAACGTTTTACGAGATAAGTCTACACGACCTCAAAAGCGGCTTGAACACTTTACCGGAAAAGTTTTCGAGCTCTTTAGAGGCTTGATTTAATAAGTAATTATTAATCTACTGAATTATATTTTTTTTACCACCAAAAAGAGACAAACGAAGTGTTCATAGGGTTCTGTACAAAAATGGGTGCCAAATAGAAAATTTTTACCCAACCTATGAGCTCCAAATTTGTAAACAAAAATATCATCTATAAAGGAGTACTTCTAGATCTATTCACCATCATCATCTGCCTAGCCTTTTCCCAACTATGTTGGGGTCGGCTTCCAGTCTAACCGGATGCAGCTGATTATCAGTATTTTACATGGTGCGACTACCTATCTGACCTCAACAACCAATTATGTAGTTGTTACTCATACATTTATACAAATAATTCAAATTGAAGTGTATGTTAGTATATGAAAGTATACATATTATTATACAGTACTTAAAATAACAAAAAACATTTTTGTACATTTTTGTCGGTCGGGCTGTCTGTCTGTTTGTTCTGACTAATTTTCGAAACGGCTGTATTGATATTGACGGGGTTTTTACTGACAGATAGCTGATGCTATAATGAGTAACTAAGGTTATTTAAGAAAAAGAATTTTTAAGGTTATTTAGGAAAAAAGGGTTTCCAGAAAATAAAATCAGAACCTTGAAATTGTTTAGAAAACCCAATTCTAATAGGGATGTAATATTCATGCTCATTTCTTGAGAACGAAGGCTGCTAGTATTAAATATTACACACTGTATCCCTTCATAGCTTTGCTTATTTCTAATGCATCAAAATACATATTAAAACTAGTTTAGTCACATCGTTCTCGAATATCGACGGGAGTCAACACATCATCTTATAAACTTTATCGTTTTCAAAATACAAACATGATCTTGGCAGAAGATACCTTCCTGCTAAAATAAAACTTCTTTTTTAAATAATACATTAAGTACATTTATCGACTTTATACATCAAGAACCTCTGATGATAGTCAGCAGATTCACGGACAATTCTTCAAGACATGTTGAGATCGTGATCTCTACGCCTTTGATTTAGTTTATTATTTATATAAAACTCATACCACATTTTTCGATTGCTCCTTAACAAGATGAAAACAATGTCTAGCATAAGTGGATTAAAAACAACAAATAAGTGTATAAAAAAATCAGCTTCGTCGTTGGAGTTGAATAACTCCTTAATTAAATTTTCATACAACAATAAGATGTCACTCAATATAAATATCAAAGTGGCTATATACAAGCGACGGCAGACGTTGGAAGTTGTATGTGCGCTCGAGTTGAAACTACGACATAGAGAAAAAACAATTGTGATGTAAATTAAACAGTTGAGAATCACGGGTAGGAATAGGGTTACTTGTAAACTGTATACTATCCAAGATATTATAGAAATTACTAGAGACTCCGAAGTAATTAATCCTAAAAAGAAGTCGAAATTTAGATTGATCGAAAAATAAATGGCGGATGTTATAAAAGACACACCCCAACCAAAGATGCTACTTTTTAAATATTTTCTTCGGATATCCCCACTAAAAACTTTTACTATGTCAATGTAAAACATATGACTAACAACTATCAACCAGTGGGTCTTCGCCGTTTTAAAGTATATCAAAAGTAGTATTATCCTAGTGTCGATAATATTTATGTAGTATAAGGGTAGTAAAGTTACGGAGACAAATAAATTTTTAAAGACCTTCATTGATAAACTGAGAAAGAAGCTTGATAAAATAACATTAAGAAACACAAAATTTCTGTAACTCCTAAACTTGACCAAAATGCACCATGATGTTATGCCGTATGTCAATGTACAAAGCGTCAGCACAGACACAATGAAGTTGAATCGCGATTCTTGAGTGTTTGACAGTTTCCAATTCCAGGTGTTAACCTCTGCAAAGTGATACTCTTCAACGGTAACATTAACAGACAAGGCGAGCGACATTTCAAAGTCTTGATAGATTCACTTTTAGTTTTTAGAACTTAAAAAAAAAGTATTTTGTAAACCTGTCGACTTACAGCACCGCAAAGTTTAAATAAACATGTATTTCTTGTGCAAAAGTTAATGAAACAATAGTTGAAATCAAACTGTACATAAAATAATGTTCGGTTTATCTTTAGATATACATTAATTAGCACTAATTTAATTAACACAGTATCGTTCATTATTTTTATCTTTAATTGCAATGAATGCAAATGCAACTGAGATTTATTGGTGTACCGTCCAGCCCTCTAAATACCCCTAACAATTTTCGTCAAGGTCACAAAAACATTTGGTATTCCGCACTAATTTTCATAGTACGAGCACTATTTTAACAATTTTTGCAAAAAATCCTAAAAAAAAATGCGAATTTGAATAGATATTCAAATACCTACTATATACATTACAAGGATTAAGAAACTAAAAAATTAAGTAACTAAAATAAGAATAAACTATCAAAGGGCGTCAAAAAACTCCTCCCCAACGCTGTCAGCTGGTATTGTGCCCAAGAGACTGGCAGCATTGCCACGTTGTATGGCAATACTTAGCCTCTGGCCAAAGTAAAAGCCAGCCCTCGGGTCACGGGAAGCGTCAACTAAGCGTTTGGAGATTTTCTTAAAAAGGCTGAGAGCACTCGGCCCCCACGGCCCCAGAGTTTCAACCGCATATTTACGCCGCTTGAGGTTCTCCGCTGCCGCAGCGGCCGGGCCAGCACAGCACGATGAGCTTGGAAGATGTGATGGCGCAAGAGTATCGACGCAAGTTGCGTCCCACACTAAAGGCCTACCCATCTTCCAAGGAAACAAAGACATGCCGTCCGATCTTTTGCCATCGTCGCCTGCCAAGCCGTTGGGCTCTAAGACAGCTGGAACGCCGACGGTAACAAGAGCTCGTCGGATGTTATGATGATGGTTCGCGTGCCGCGCAAAACGGCCCGCACTTCGGCTGCATGACAGGCCGTGGTGTCCGTGGCTGTTGACAGCTTCACCACAGTGACAGCGATGAGGAGTGCAGCAGGCGGCACCAAGACGTAAGGAAGCAGCGAGGCAGAAGGTCGTGTCGTCGAACAAAGTGCCTATGCTCGACGACGGGAGTGCGTGAAGCCAAAGACCCGACTCCCATTCACCTACAGCAAGCAGTCGCGCACGCTCAGCAGTAGTAGCAGCTGTGTGAAGTAAATTGTCCTGAACTACTCTGCAGAGCGGCTCGTCCCACCGTCTCTGGGAAAATGGATTGTTGGATTCTTCAGTAATCGGGCAAGCGATTTTCCAAGCATCGATGCCCTCGGAGAGGCACGGTACATCAAAATCAATCAGTGTGGAAGCCAGGATATTCCTGTTAATTTCTCAGTGCCGTGGACCGAGGATATGAAAGCCGGTAAACTAATAGAAATATAAATTTTGCGGACGCCGAGTCCTCCCATGCGAATGGAAAGACTTGCTTGTGCCTAAGCGCGGTCGTCCAAAGCCAAATTTAAAATGGATGATGAAGTATGTCTGATAATTTGATCCATTTTGTCCAAAGTATGTGTGTGCTTCCTTCCATAAAGGGGAATCACGAAGGAAATATGTTAATTTAGGGCCGAAACAGTAGTAACGAATTATTGTGATGGCCGAATGCATGTTAATTTGGAGTAATCTTTCCGAAACATCATTAAAATTTTGAATCTTTTCCTCGATAAAATCGGGAAAAGAATCTTCGTGGATTGGAGAACCAAGGCGACGAAGAGAGCTTTTCTCATTAATTTTGATGTCAGGAGCTATTGCGTTAAATTTGGAAATAGTCAGTTGTCTGTTGGTACTCTCCTCTACATATAGTTCGCATTTGGATAGATTAAGGTCAAGGCCAATGGAATGCAGTTAATTTTTCAATGAATTTAGATCATTTAAAACGGTATCTACATCGCCTCCCAAGGTTCCATCATCAAGATACCAAACATTAAATTTTGAATTTAGCTATCGAACAATTGGGTGAATAGCTAAGCTGAAAATCACTGGCCCGAGGGGTCACCTTGTTGACAGCCAACAGCAGAATCCAAAAGATTGTAACGATATAGTAATTTGGTTGGGTGTCTGTAACATTGCCATGTTTTCAAAGTTTTGACTCAAACAGTATTTTTTTTGTGAACGGCATCTCGCAGTTCAACCTAGGAGGTTGTCGTCTGCTTAACCGGACTATGCTGTGGGTGCCTTAAGAGTAAGGCCTCCAGCCAGGGCATATAAAACTTATAAACTAAGCGACTACACACTAAGGGCATCTCTTGTGGGGAATGAGCCTCGACTTAGGGCGTCGCTGGGGGAGGACTGCATCGGGACAGGCTGGATCTGAATGATATCATTATTTAGGGGCTGATTTAAAACTACTGGCACAGCATCGCGGGCTGGCTCGAGCGAGGGTCGGGGAGGGCATGGACCGGGACGTCGCGACGGACCTCGACGTCGAGGTCGGAAAGACGGCGGTTTGTGTCTGAATTTTTTAAGAGTACTAGTCTCTTTACTGCTCTCCTGGAGGAGTGTGATAGCATCATCGGGAGTGACGAGGGTATGCCTCGGAAGGCGTACTGTACTAATGCGCGAGGATTCGTAACGGGCGGCCGCTGCGATCAGGGGATTACGGTGCTTAAGTACGTTATCGAACAAACGCTTAGAAAGACGTTTCATGTTTATGAAACGTCTTTCTAAGCGTTTCAGTTTTGAAGGACGGTGGGCATTCTAAGATCTACGTGTAGACGGTCATTACGGACATAAAAAGGGGCTCCCGTGACTCTACGTAAGAACTGGTTCTGCAAAGTTTGCATCTTATGGATGTACTTAGGCTTGGTATGTGCATACAAGACGCAAGCGTGCGTCATAAAGGGGCGGATCACCGCGGTATAAAGGCGCAACTTGCACTTGAGTGACAACTTGCTTTTTGCCGAAATCATGAAATGAAGCCTACCCATAGCAAAGGCAGCTCGGTCGCGAGCTGCTTTGATGTGCGCTGCGAAAGACAGGTGGTTGTCAAGTAACTTGTGTTGACTCCTAAGTACTTGGCTTGCTTCTCCCAAGGGATAGGCTTACCGTACATAGTAAGTGATAGTGTGTAGCGTTATAGTGATCGGTCTGAGCGCAGGTGGCTAATTTTTACGCGGTTTAAAGAAAAAAACTGCCTGGCTCTTGTCGGGGTTCACCTCGATTCTCCATTTCCGGAACCAAGCGCCTAAGACGTTGGCTGAGGTTTGGAGGGTGCTGTAAATAGCGTCGTGACTGCGGCCAGTGTAATAAATGGCCGTGTCGTCCGCGAACAGGGCTAACTGAGCATACTTGGTCTTGGGGATATCACTGGTGAACAGAATAAAGCTAAGGGGAGAGACGACGGAGCCCTGAGGGACTCCGGCTCTAATGGGGTGGGGGGAAGACAGTGCCTTTCCGATGCGATAGCGGAAGGTGCGATCCGACAGAAAGTCTCGCAAGATGAGCACGAGACGGTCTGGCACTCCCAGTTTGTACAGCTTATATAATAAGCCTTTGTGCCAGACTTTGTCGAAAGCCTTTGCTATGTCGAAGAACAACACACCCGTCATCGCTCCACGCTGTAAGCCAGCGCTCAAGTGCTCTACGATGCGGTGGGCCTGTTGGATGCAAGAGTGTCTGGTCCTGAAGCCGAACTGCTCGTTGGGGATGAGACTCTTAGCCTCGGCGAAGTCTTTGAGTCGCTTATAAATAAGTCTCTCGTAGATTTTGGCAAGTGCGTTCAGGAGACTGATAGGGCTCGAGAGCTCAGACTTGTGTTTGCCTGGCTTGGCGAAACCGATGACAGTGGCCTCTTTCCATATTTAGGGAAACACGTTGTTGCTCAGGGTGCCATTGACACGACGAGCTGAGCGGGGAGGAGTTTGAACACCCTATTGGTGATTCCGTCGGAGCCGGGTGCTTTCCGCGGTTGAACCTTGTTAATGATGTCTTGCACTTCGTCAGCTGTGACCGGAGGCAGGAGATCGTCAAGGTCTTCTACGGGGGGTAGGACGAATGCGTTCACCACATCAAGATGTCGCTTGTCTAATGGTTGAGAGCTGGGGGAGCACTGGGACTCCAGGCTGTCGGCTAGGCATTTGGCCTTCTCAGAGTCGCCGAATGCAACGCTCTTATCGGGTCGGGTGAGGGGAGGCATCGAAGCCTCTTCGGTGGAGCGCAACTTGCGTTGCAGCTGCCAGAAGGCTAGGTGGGTAGGCTCGAGTTCGCTTAGCGTCTTGTCCCATTGATCTGAACGATGCTTACTAGTGCGCTTCTTTACAGCACGCTGTAAATAACGCATGTGAGCTTTGTTCGCGGCGCAGGGAAAGTTGCTCTAGGCCGCGTTCTTCTCGGTTATCAGTTCACGTACGTCAGTGGGTAGAACCCAGCGTTGATCGCTCATAGCTGGGACTTTCCGTGAGCAATCCTTCAGTACAGATTGCACGTGTTCTGTAAACGAGTTGAAGGCGGCCGTCGTGTCTGCGACTGAGACTATGTGGTCGGGGATGGCCTCCAGGTGAGGCGTTGTGGTGGATTTCAGCTTTTCGCTGACTTGGATCGGCGGGGGCTGGCTGGGGTCAGAAGGACCCGAGCGGGGAACTAAGTGCATGAGCACTGGTCGGTGGTTTGAGTTAAGCTCATGTAAAGTCTCGATGGAATGCATCTTAAGGTTGACATTCTTGAGTATCGCTATATCGAGTACGTCCGGACGTTGGTCGGGGTCGTGGGGATAATGAGTGTGCTCCATAGGAGCGATGGGATCGAAATTGAGGGACTCGCCCACGTGTCGTCCAATTCTTGGGTCACGGTGACTGGGCTTGAGGAAGGTCTCCTGTACGAGAAGGATATCAATTTGATGGTCGCGGAGGAAAGTGGCGATCTCATAACGCTGGCCTCTAATGCCATTGGCATTAAAGTACCCTAATTTTAGGGATCGGGGTATGGTGCACGTTAATCTCGTATTATCCATTGGAATTAGTCGAGATTAAGGTTGCGGAGGACGTCGCCTAACTTGAGTAGGGACTTGATAATAATTTTAAGCTTATCCCCACCAGTGTTAGCCTCCCTGAGATCAGCCGCCATGCGGTCTGCTTTGGGGGTGGCTAAAATTACGTTGGAAGAGTAGTCCACGGCCACGGGGCCGGGAGGCGTGGGACGAGCGGGTGCCGGTGCGCTCGCTTGGGCCGCGGGATTGGGGACAGGGGCGTCTAATTACCCGGGGATGGGGCTGGACTTTGCTTTGCCGAGTGCCGGGAAGGCACTCTGGTGGTTCAGCGTGGTCCAGGGAGAGGGCCTCTGAGGGCTGAGTCTCTCCGGCATCTATGCAGATAGTAGCCTCACCGATGGGCTTTCTCTTTGCTGACGGGCGTTTGCACACTTCACCAGTTTAGAGGAGGAGCCTTTAGGGGCTTTCGAGCAGCCGCGGTAGTTGGCCGTGTGGCTCGACTGGCCGCAAAGCACACAGCTCGATGGCTCCGTGCATAGCGATTTGTCTTTGGGTCTGCCGTGGCATGGTCGCCTAGGCACTTTACGCATCTGTGCGACGCATGGCAGTTGGCTAGGCTCTGTCCGTACATCTGGCAGCGGTAGCACTGTCCGACTACGCTTGAGCGGTAAGGCTTCTCTATTGAGATGTCGGTGAGGGAGCATACCGACTTCACTTTGAAGATTGGGTGGTGTCCTTCTACTGGGTCACAGATGACCAGTACCATATCGTACTGGTCTCCGCCTCTCGCCTTATGAAGGCGATGGACGTCTGCGACCGGGATGTCCTGGCCTTGGAGGTCATTGAGGATGTCCTTCGTGGGGATTTCCTTCGGGATCGGCCTGATCACCACGCGGGTGGACTTCTCCTCTGGGAGGGAGTAAGTATGGAAGACTATGTGCCTTCCGATCAACTGACGGGGTAGGGTCCCGTTTGACCCTTTAGGTACGGAACCCTAAAAACCAAGCCTGATTGCGATTCAGCAGGATTACTGAAATGTTCAAGTCTATTACTGAGAGTTCACTGTCTGTCCGTCCGTCCGTCCATCAGTCACCAGGCTGTATCTCATGAACCGTGATAGTTAGCCATTTGAAATTTCTACAGATTATGTATTTCTGTTGCCGCTATAATAACAAACACTAAAAACAGGATAAAATAAATATCTTCGAGCGCTCCCCGAAAGATAAGATAAAAAAAAATAGAATAAACAGTGTTATTATAATTTTTTACAAAATTAGTCATGGAGCACATTTTATCACAACACCAAACTCAGCTTTATTTTAATTAATCATTGTTTTTTTAACTGTCGATCATTATTATAATTGGCCTTGTTGGTCTAGTGGAGGCAAAACTTCTACCGAGTCTGAGGCCCGGTCGCGTATTGCCAAACTGTATACTGACCCAGACCGGGGTTGCTCTGAGTATGATCGCAGTTTGCCTTTGTAGTTGAAGAGCAAACTGTATACCTATTCAGAGAGTGTCTGAATCAATATACATTTTGCTTTAAAATACTAGAGCAAAATACGTACGAGTGCAGACGTCCATACTTTCCAGTGTCTGGTGCAGTATGTAATATGGCACCGATAATTTAGAGCAAAATGCATGCGAGTGCAGACATGTTTTATCTCTTTAATTCCCGCGCGGCGCGCTATCATGCCTGCCTTGTCTTCTTAAACTTGCGCCGCTTGCGACCTTGACTCCTCTTTTTCGTCAGTGGCCGTGACTTCATTTGCAATTACGCACGTGTCAAGGTTATTCTTTCACAAATAAAACAATTATTTGCCAATCGAATATAAACCGAAATTACAAATATGTACAATTTACTGTGTGTCAGTACATCTTTCTTATGAAAAATTTATAAATACTGGAATTGGAAACACTTATAGTTTTTTTTTAACACCCTGTATAGTTGTTACAGTTCAAATTAATTTTTAGTCATACTTACAACGGGTTTTCTTTAGTTAAAACTTAAATTAATTCACAATAGGTATGTTTTTAAGCAAAGTTGTTCAGCTTCACGAATAGGCATAACAACATAACAAAAAAAATACGGGAAATTATGAAACACGTTTAAAAGTTAGTTACAGATATTCGCGTGTCACAGTTTGCTTTACATACAAGCAAAATGCATACATTCTCAGATTGCTCTGAGCTCGTATGCACTTTGCTCCAATTTATTTGTGATTTTAATGAGCACGATGTAGTTCAGTACAGTGCTCTGTATGGTGTCGGACGTAAAGAATAGCATCATCCCATATCTTCCCGTGGGTGTCGTAAGAGGCGACTAAGGGATTTGCCAGAGAATGGGCAGCAGCGTTCTCTGTGCTTTTGTAGCAACCGTACTGCGATCGCCAACCCGCCTGCCAAGCGTGGCGATTATGGCAAAACCCCCCAAAATGTCAATGTGGCGACATTAGGGGGAGGCCTTGTCCAGCAGTGGACGTCTTTTGGGCTGAAATGATGAATGATGAGTTCAGTACAGACTACGGGTGTCTGGGTCAGTATACAGTTTGGCAATATGCGGCCCGGTCCTGGGTAGGATTCCCGGGTCGAAAAAGTGTTATTGGTACGTGATGGAGACCCATCTCTAGACCGAGCCTTAAACTTGAAGATGGTCGATCTTCAAGTTTAAGGGTCGGTAATCGTACGGCATTCATCAATAGGTATCAGCATTAATTTGGTAGTGGCCGCAAAACAACCATCATCATCGTCAGCGTAATCAGCCTATTATGTTCCCACTGCTGGGACACAGGCCACCTCTCTATGAGAGGGAGTAGGCTGTAATCCACCACGCGGGCCCAGTGCGGGTTGGTAGTAAGCACATGGCTTTGAATTTTTAGTTCTAGGACACGCCGACACGTTCTAAAACAACCATCCTGCGACTAAAAAAGGTGCAGAGGCTCCTAACTAAAAAACCGATCCGCTATCGACATCTGACTTTTACTCACTCTGCAAGTTCTAACGGTTAGGAAGCTGTTCGTACTACAGTTTGTACTCAAAAAGCACACGATCTTACCCTACTTAAGCTAGACTTAAGCTATAAGATGTATACCAAACTTTCACGAAGGCGACAACCAGGCATTCTGTACATCAAACTATAGTAAGTAACTTTAAAACAGACCAACATACCAAATTTGCATGTATTTTGTTTGTTTACTTTTGAAATTTTTATTTTTATTCCAAGGCTAGCTAAACTGTACCCTTGTCACAGTTAAGTCTGGAACAATGTGCTTCTCAAGTTTAGACGGATTGATAGCTGCGATACAGTTCTTAACTTTTGTAGCTATCATCATCTCTATTGCAATTACCTATGTCAGTTTGTTGTTGTTCCAAAACGAAAACCGTTTTTTACTTATAAAAAAATAATTGAAAATTCTAGTTTATATAATTGCTCATTATTATAATCATTACATTTACAATCACAAAAAAACACAATAATGAAGTGTTGAATTTATTTTTTGCCAAAAATCACTTCATTAGCTCTGATAATACACATTAATGAGTTACTTATTTTTATTTTATATTTAGCAAAAAGTAACAAATTTATCTTATCGACCTCGGTTATAGAACAGAGAAAAGCAAGGTAGTTTTAGGGTTCTGTATTCAAAATCAAAATCAAAATATTTTATTTTAAATAGGCCTACATGGGCACTTATAAAACGTCAACAGAAGAGGCACGGTTCGGGTTGGTCGTTTCCTATGGAGAAGAACCGGCAAGAAACTCCATGGTTACTCTTTTAAAATCATTTGGTTCTACAATATTTGGATGTTACAGCGCTAGTACTTAAGTATGAGAGGACAGCGTAGGCCCGACAATAAGTCATCGCTTACTACAAAAGGTGAAAAAAAAAAAAAGGTAGCCAAAAAGATACGTGGTACCCACTTAATGAATTTCAAATAAATAAATAAAAAAAAAACCTTTTAATTCCAGTAGCTTTTACAAGTAAAAATTACAAAACTATACAAATTAATAACATTGAGACATGCACAATTAAAATTTGGATTTTGGATCAAGTTTGTAAATAATTATTATGACGAACTTGAATAGATTAAATTGAATCGTTTCTTTCAGTTAAATTACATTTCTATTTAAATTCAGGTGTTATCACTTCTTAAACTTCATAATTAAGGATAACAATCATAAAATAGTAATTATATAATAGAGTTCATCACAAAAAATACTTTAAATAAGATATTAAAGAGTTCATTCAAACATGCAGTTTAATATTATAATTATACAAATCATGTCATTTTAATTTATCATTATGTAATTGTATATAAGTAAATAAAAAAAATGTAATTATTAAGCTAATTGGACCCCTTTTCGGGTAAAGGCCTCCTCCAGAGATTGCCACTTGTCTCGGTCTTTGGCGACATCAGTCCAGCCTATTCCTGGGATTGATTCAACTTCGTCCTTCCATCTCGCTTTCGGTCTACCTCTGCGTCTATATCCGTGAGGGCCTCTCCATACTGTCACGGTTTTCGTCCATCTGTCATCAGTATAACGGGCCACATGACCTGCCCATCTCCATTTTAAACTTCTAGCGAACTTTAGTGCGTCTATTACTTGTGTTTTTTTCCTTATCAAATTGTGCCGTACTCTGTCTCTAAGTTTTATGTTTAGAGAGCTACGTTCTAGTGCTTTTTGTCACGAAGCAATTTTTCTACTGACTGTGGAGTCAAATATCCACGTTTGGCATCCGTACGTAAGACAGGGTAGAAGGCAAGAGTCTATCACTTTATTTTTCAATTGTAAATTAATGTTTGATTTCATTACCTCTTTGTAAGACCAGTACTTTTTCCAAGTGATTGCAATGCGCCTGTCTATGTCTGCAGTATTGTTCTCTTTTCGAAATTACACTTGTTCGCCTAGGTAAATGTATTCGTCGACGTAGTCCACAGTCGAGTTATTTACTGATATTTTTTGTAGTGGTTGGTCATTCATTACCTTTGTTTGGTCTTTCATCTTTCATTATGCGTTGTCTGTTAGAGCGAATATGGTCGCACGCAGATTTGCGCGGTGCTCAGTCGGGGTTAAAGTTACGCTCTTTAGAGCGTACTGTACCTCGCTATACTCGTGTAGTTTGTGGGCGCACTACACTAAAAGAGACTACAGCGCCCTCCGCGTCCAATACAATCATGCGTTCAGGGCGGTGATGGGGTTGCCCCGATACTGCAGCGCGTCGGGTATGTTCGCAGAAGCGCACACCGACTGCTTTCACGCGACGATGCGTAAGCGAGCCGCTTCTCTGGTGCGCAGAGTACGGGCCAGCTCCAACACCGTTTTGGCGATGATTGGGGAAAGGCTGGACTGCCCTTTCATCCGGCATTGTTCCAGCAGACATGTAGGTCCGCCAATGCTGGAGCGAAATTTGTAATTTTATTATTATATTTGTATTTTTTTTTTTTTTGTAATTGAATTTGATTATTATAATTTGAATTTTATTATTTATTTTTATAATTTATTTAGATTTAACTCTTATAATGAATTTATTGTATTTAATTGTATGGCTATGTTTTTTTTTCTGTATATGGGTTGTGCTTGCCTGAAATAAATGAAATTTATCTATTTATTATTATTATTTGTTTTTGTGATGTTCATCTCAAGGCCAAAATCGGTGCTAACTGAGTTAAGCTCTTCTAGTATGGTTTGGAGTTCCGCAGGGTCTTCCGAAAACAGTACGATGTCGTCCGCGAAACGTAAGTGGTGAAGATTTTTCTTTCCATTTTTTAAGCCTTTTTCGTACCAGGGCAGATCTTTCATTATATGTTCAAGGACTGCTATGAAAAGCTTCGACGATAATGTGTCACCCTGTCTTACTCCGCTACAAATTTTTATGCTTTGGCCAGAGTTTTCTAATTTGATTTTACATGTGCCATTTTTATAGATTTCCTTTATAATTTTAATATACTTTTCGTTTTCTTTTTGATTTCGTAGGGCATTCCAAATACTTTCGTGAGATATCGAGTCGAAAGCTTTTTTATAATCAACGAAAGCTAAATATAATGGTCTTCTAAATTCGTAGTACTTTTCGATTGTTTGTTCGAGTACTTGGATGTGGTCAGTGGTGCTGAACGATTTTCTAAAGCCAGCCTGTTCGGTTGGTTGGTGGGCTTCAATGTCGTTGAACGTCAAATAAGAAAATAGAATTGAATCTATTTCGTTGCCTATTTGCACAGATAGTTTCGTATGGAGAAGAATGGGCAAGAAACTCCTTCGTAACTCTTTTAAATGTTTAACAATATTTTGCTCATTTAGTAGAAAACAGTTTTTAGTCTAGTCACATCGTACTTAAATATCGGCAGCAGCCACATTATCCTACTTATGTTATAGTAGTATAGGATCCAGCAGTGGACGTCTTTTGGCTGAAATGATGATGAATCCTGCTATACAACGACCTTCACTGAGCTTGTTAATGGATTTAATCTATTTTATATTAAATTTAATATGTCAATAAATATATTGCATATAGGTTGTCTAAAAAATGTCAGTCAGGAATTTTCTTTTTTTTTAACATTTCACCGGTTTTGTTAATAGACAAATTCCCTATCAATCAAAAGTATAAAGCCCATAGAATATGCAAACGTTAGGTTGCTTCTTCTTTTCCCGTCACAACTCTCGGGTAGGCAGGTATAAACAGGTAATCGATATCGGTATCGATACTAGTAACTTGCACCGGTCTGGTTAATGAATAAAAAAAGGTAAAGTCAATAATATTGCAAATTATAGACCCATAACAATATTGCCTGCCATAAATAAGATAGTTGAAAAATTTATACGCGATCAAATACACACTTTTTATCGGGACAACAATGTAATTTCAAAAGCACAATACGGCTGCCAAAGTAAGAAATCTACATCTCGGTTACTTTCAAATTTTACGGATGAAGTTAACAACTACCTAGATAAAAATCAGCATGGTGTACTCATATTTATTGATTAGCAAGGCTTTCGACACGCTTGGACACAAAACACTATTAAAAACCCTCGAAAACTCGGGTATAAGAGGAAAACTACTCGACTGGTGTAAGGAATACCTTCGTAGCCGAAGCTATCACGTCAAAGTTGGGCCTAGCCTTAGCAGACCCGTAAACGTGACAAAAGGCACAGCCCAAGGTTCAGTGTCTGGTCCACTCCACTATCTGGCATACGTAAATGACCTAGAAGACGTAATAACACATTGTTCCCTGTATCAATATGCTGATGACACCTGCATACTATCTGCAAATAAAAACCTTAATTTGGCAGCCAACTGTTTACAAAAAGATTTTAAAGTATTTAAATATCGGCAGCAGCCACATTATCCTACTTATGTTACAGTACAATATGATTAATACCCACATAAACACTTAAAAGTTAATAAAACTACAAGCAAAAAAACACGTAATATGTCACAATGTAATGACTACAAGAAACTATACAACTTATTTACACACTTAAGTGGGGACTCTAGTGAGCCGTTTTCCTTACAAACGTATTCCGCTGTTTTCTTGGATAATGCGTCCAGAGCAATAATTTTCCAAAAAATCTAGGTCTTATTAATCATCATCATCATCATTTCAGCCCAAAAGACGTCCACTGCTGGACATAGGCCTCCCCCAAGAGTCGTCACATTGACATTTTGGGGGGTTTTGCCATAATCGCCACGCTTGGCAGGCGGGTTGGCGATCGCAGTACGGTTGTTACAAAAACACAGAGAACGCTGCTGCCCATTCTCTGGCGAGTCCCTTAGTCGCCTCTTATGACACCCTTGGGAAGACATGGGATAGTGCTATTCTTCTCGTCCGACACCATACAGAACAAAACACCTTATTAATACATGCCCCTATTTCCCCATTTCTTTTTTTGTTCAAAACATAATCACTTACCGCCATGTTCAGACGACTGTCAGACAAATTAGATAAATTTTTAACAAAAAAGAAAATTATAAAAGCATAGATATACTTTTCCTCTAAATTTTGATAAAAAAATTATTTAGATCAGTTTAGTTTTGACGATGAAAACAGTGGAATACATAACGTCTTTTGGTCAAGTAGGTAAAATCAGCCTGAGCTGCAGTTGTCCCTTTCACACTTTACGGGGGCTTGGTCGGGCGCAACGCGACGGCAATAGTTTCTTCAAATACCTATTCTTCAAATTCCTCGGCCGTAGAGTCCCGTCTTAATATGTTACAACATCAAGAACTTTCCAACGGGAATCAGCAGGTTCACAGACAATTCGTCACTTGGTCCATTTAATGGCTACAATTGCTACACGGCAATAAGTTAATCAAGACTATATATTTTGTACAAGTAGGGAGAACAAAATATGTTTTTTTTTCAATTTTCCACGTTTTCGTCAGTAAAGCGTGCTGAAACATCTATGCTTGTTATTAATCAATGAATGGCTCGCACATAGAGATAAACCCAGAGACGTTTTCGTTGTGTGGCATAATCAACCTGATATATTTAATGATTTTGTAAATGAAAAACAAATAAAAATTTAAAAAATATTTTATTGCCCATTCGCAAAGGTAGTTTCGTATGGAGAAGAATGGGCAAGAAACTCCATCGTTACTCTTTTAAAATTATTTACAATATTTTGAAATCTGATTATAATTATCATATTTTAAAATTAATATTAATTCATTAAGGTTAAAATGAATGATGGCTGAGACATGCGCCATGTCATGAAAATTACAAACACACAACACAACATTTATTACAAATGGAATCTAGTTACTATAATAAATAAATGCTAAACCTACTTTGTGAGGTTTTTTTTTGGATTTTGGTAAAAGTTGACTGTAAAATAGCTTACATAGCATTAAAGAATACAGTTTTTTACTGTCTGAGTCAAAGCTTTGAAAATAAAACATTTAGTACATTTAACGACTCTATACATCAAGAACCTCCGCATGACAGTCAGCAGGTTCACGGACAACTCGTCGCGACATGTTGAGATCCTGATCTCTATGCCTTTGATTTAGTTTATTTATATAAAACTCATACCATATTGTTCGATTCCTCCTTAACAAAATGAAAACAATATCTAACATAAGTGGATTAAAAATAACAAATAAGTGTAAAAAAAAATCAGCTACGTTGTTGGAATCGAAAACATGCTTAATTAAATTTTCATACAACAATAAGACGTCACTCAATATAAATATCAAAGTGGCTATATACAAGCGACGCCAGACGTTGCAATTTGTATGTGCGCTCGAGTTGAGACTACGACATAGAGAAAAAACTATTGTGACGTAAAGAAAACAATTTAGTATCACTGGTAGGATCACATTGCAGCGGGCTAGTATGAACAATATTAAATACATCAGCAGAGAATCGGTATCTAAATAAAGTGAAGTCATGTACATAACTTCCTGGACTGATAAATAAATTGCGGTTGTTACTAAAGGCGCTATGTAACCAAAGAGGGCGGTTTTTAAATATCTCCTTCGGATATTCCCATTAAAAACTTTTACAATGTCTACAAAAAACATATGACTAATAACTAGCAGCCAGTGGGTCTTCGCCGTTTCTAAGTATACATAAGTATTTATAATTAGTGTTATCGTAGTCTCGTTCATATATTCGTTGTATCTCGTATCGTATACAACTAACATGTTATAGATCATTTTAATTATACTGAGAAAGAAGTTTGCTAAGATAGAATTAAGAAATACAAAGTTTATGTTACTCCGAAACTTGTTCAGCATCCACCAAGATGCTATGCCGTATAATAACGTTATTAGCGTCAGCACAGTCACAATGAACTTGATAGTCACTTCTTGACTCTCTGACAATCGCCAATCCCAGTGGTCACGATAACTCATTGTTAAGTGAAAAAAAGACACGGCGATTGTAACTTCACGGTCTTGATAAATTCACTTTTAGTTTTTAAAACTTAAAATAAAAGTAATTGTGAACAGGTCGACTTACAGCACCGCAAATTTTAAATATGTTGCTTATGCAACAGTTAATGTTAGAATAGTTCAAACCAATCTGTACAAAAATACTATTCGGTTTATCTTTAGATAACCCTTAATTAGCACAAATTTAATTAACATAGTATCGTTCATTATTTTTATGAATATGCAATTTCAAAAAGCTCTGTTTAATTGACATTCACAAAAAAAATATACACGTTAAGAGTAAAGATTACAGTTATTTTTAAAATTGGTGCTTTCAGTTGAAATAAAGTCATTGAAGGTTTAGACCTACTTCGTGCATCTGGAAGAAAGTTGTTGTATGCACCTTTTTCCTCAGTTTCACCTAAGTTGCGGCTTAGTTTCTTTTTGTAAAACTACGTCCCCAGGTTACTTTTAGATACATTACAATTACCTCAAAAACTATGTTGTTTTTTGTGTTAAAACCTGCTAACAAAAAATAAAAACAAAAAGTATATCTGAGTACATATATATTAATGTTTTTTATTATTATTTGTGGTACTGTTTGGTGGTTTCTATTGTTAAAAATATTACTTTATTTATAATATAAAATATATATTAATAATAATATTATAAATTACAAGGAATCCTAAGTAAAACTTTTAATGAATCATTTTGTCTATACATTTACCTACTTATTTACTGTACCATAGTACGTATTTTTGAAGTGAAAACTTCTTATGCGGCGTTGTGCACTTTTGTGATGGGTAATAAAATGTTAAACTTGCGTCAGGTGTCACGTGTCCTGATCGAACTGATTGACTTTAGGTTACGAAGGAATTTGAACTTTATGATGTACTATCAGAAAAGTGGGAATAGGCTCAATTTTCAAACAAAATCCCGTGTACACGATGACTACATCTGTTTAACACCCTTACTTCTATTGGTCTGCACAAATAGTTTGTGGACCAATAGTAGGTACTTAAACAAAAGATTAGATAGATTCTGACTTTGTTTTTTGACGACTTAATGATTTTCAAAATCATTAAGTGGGTAACACGTATCTTTTTGGCTACGTACCTTTGAATACAGAACCCTAAAACTACCCTGCATTTCTATATCCGAGGTCGATAAGATAAATTAGTTACGTTTTGCTGAATTAAAAAAAAGTAATTGATTTATGTGTGTTATCAGAACTAATGAAGTGTTTTTACCAAAAAAAAAACATCATTCATCGTCATCATCATTTCAGCCCAAAAGACGTCCACTGCTGGACATAGGCCTCCCCCAAGTGTCGCCACATTGACGTTTTGGGGGGTTTTGCCATAATCGCCACGCTTGGCAGGTGGGTTGGCAATCGCCGTACGGTTGTTACGAAAGCTCAGAGAACGCTGCTGCCTATTCTCTGGCAAGTCCCATAATCGACTCTCACGACACCCACGGGAAGATATGGAATGGTGCTATTCTTTACGTCCGACACCATACAGAACAAAAGAAATGAGACCATTATAAGGCACTTTTGAACGTCAAATGCGGAAATAGAATTGAATCTATTTCATTGCCCATTCACACAAGTACATTTAAAAAAGTAACGATGGAGTTACTTTCAACAACAACAACTCCATCGTTACTTTTTTAAATGTTGAACAATATTTTGCTAATTTAGTAGCTGTTTTAAAAAAAAAAAACACAGTAAACAGTTTTTAGTCTAGTCACATCGTACTTAAATATCGGCAGAAGCCACATTATCCTACTTATGTTACAGTACAATATGATTAATACCCACATAAACACTTAAAAGTTAATAAAACTACAAGCAAAAAAACATGTAATAGGTCACAATGTAATGACTACAAGAAACTATACAACTTATTTACACACTTAATATAAAACACTTTGAAATGTTACAACATCCAGAACTTCCCTACAGGAATCAGCAGGTTCACATACAATTCGTCACTTGGTCCATTTAATGATTCGAAAGATTCTAAAACTAACGTATAAAGGACGTTATTCAGACCTTTAGGCGTTAGTTTTTGCAATGTGTGTATTTTGGCACTCTAAACATATTTTACTAATCCAGAAATAACAACAAACATTGCTTACTTATTCACTTCTAAAACATAACTGGCAAATAGTAATAGCTATACCTCTGCCTAATCCTTCGGGGATAACAGTCGTGATGTTATGTTTTGTTAGTCCCTTATTAAGGCAATCATCATTATAACACTCTGAAGCGTAATACTGATTGCTGTAATCATTAGCAGACATTTAGAACTGTATTTCTAGTCAGGTCGACGTGAAGCACCACAAAACCCTTTAACTTTTAACAAGTGTTGCTACGTACTTGTGAAAAATTCAATCTACTGTATTGTGTATTGGGCTGGTGTCCACAACTCCACGTCAAAAACGCGTATTTTGCGTACGAGTGGTAAAGATTATCATGCAATCTACCCCAGCTCTTTGAGAAAGGCTAGTATCGCCTCGATGTTACTAACAACCACGCGGAGAGACAGTTAATCTAACAGTGGTTGTAACAAAATGCTACAAAATTAATGACATAACACTCTGAAAATCTTCATCTGCCTTGCCTTTTCCTATCTGTTTGGGTCAGGTTCCAACCGTACCGGATGCAGCTAAATAAAAATAAAAAATGAAGCATCTACATATTTGACCTCCAGAACTCAGTTAGTACTAAGAGTATTGTCCAGTATTAATACCCCGTGGAAAGACTGGTTGTCATACTTTTTGGGCCACTGCCTGCCTGTAACGTTGGTCAAAGATGTGCAAATGACAGCCCGAACATGCGGCTTATCATGCTTTCCGAAGCACGGAAGAAACTCGTTTCGTGATGGATGGAGACCCATCCTCAGACCGACACTGGCAAGCGCTACTTAACTTTGAAGATCGACTTGACCGGTAAACATCAATATCAGCATCAATTTAATTAATTGAAAATTGCTCATTATTAATATCACAAAAAACAAAATGAAGTGTCAAATTTCGTCTTTGCTAAACATACACCTAATTAGTTCTGCTAATACACATTAATTTATTAAGTTTATCTTTAACACAGCAAAAAGTTATTAATTTGTAAAAACGACCTCGAGTGGACGAGAAAACCAGGGTATTTTAAGGGTTCTGTATTCAAAGGTTGCCAATTAGAAACGTGTTACACACATAATGAGCTTCAAAGTCGTAAAGAAAAATAAAATCAATGTCAAGATGTTATTTATATTTCGAAAAGGCCCATAAAAGGCACTTTTGAACGTCAAATTGAATTAAATGTGTTTAATGCCCATTCGCAAAAGTAGATTCGTATGGAGAAAATTGGGCGAGAAACTCCATCGTTACTCTTTTAAATGTCTACCAATATTTTGCCAATTTAGTAGCTTATTTAGAACACAGCAAACAGTTTTTAGTCTAGTCACATCTTAATTAAATATTGGAAGAAGCAAACACATTATCGTAATTAAATTATAGTTTTTATGAGACAATACACACACTTTAAATTTAATACAAACGCAGCAAAAAACATGAAATAGGTCCCAATATAATGACTACAACTTAACAACTAATAATACACCTAAAACAAACACTTTGAAATGTTAAAACATCAAGAACATCCCTATGGGAATCAGCAGGTTCACGCTTCACAGTTTTGATAAATTCACAAACTTAAAATATAAAAAATAAAACTTTAAAGTACGGCCAAACCCCAAAAACTACAGTGTTGCTTGTCAAACAGTCAATCTATTGTATTGTATAACGAGCTGGTGTCCGAAACTCCACGTCCAAAGCGAGTATTATGCGCAGGGCATTTCGCAGTTTTACAATAGGAACGAAATCGGGTTTGATACCCTAATTATGTGCACGGGGGGGAATAGCGATCATTCAATACACGCCAGCTCCTCGAGAAAGGCCAGCAACGCCTTGTTGTTACTACATACAACAGTTGTTGTAATCAAACGAATAAAAAAACACATTAATTCAGCATCAATTTAATTTAATTAATTGAAAATTCAAGTTTGTTTTTGGCTTATTATTACTATCATAAGACCTATAATGACAAAAAGTACAGAATAATTAGTTAATAAACATTATTTACCAATTATTTTTATTTATAACAGAGCTAAAACTAACCAATTTATCAAATTGACCTCGGATATACGAACGTGAAAAAAAGGGTATTAGTTTCAAACTAGTCCAAAAAGTAAAGTCAGTCAAAATCAAATCATCAAGTATAAATTGAAAAATTTCTTGACACTAATGCTTACTTTGCGTAAAAAACGTTTTAATTTGTTATTATCATGTATATTACATTATATATAAAAAAAAAAACATCAAAGTTTGTTAATAACCAATGAAAGGCTCGCACACACAGAAAAACCCTGAGTCTTTTGCCTTGTGTGGCATAGTCAACCTGTTATTTGTAAGGCTTTTGGAAATAAAAAACAAGTAAACATTTAAAAAAAATATATATTTTATTGCCCATTCGCAAAGGTAGTTTCGTATGGAGAAGAATGGGCAAGAAACTCCATCGTTACTCTTTTAAAATGATTTACAAATTATTATTTTGAAATATATTAATATGATTTTAATTATCATGTTTCAAAATTAATATTAATTCAATATGGTTCAGTTGAATGATCGCTGAGACATGCGTCATGTTCTGAAAAATACAAACAAAAACAAGGAATAGATTTTTTTTCAGTTTCAAACGTTAACACATCAAGAAGAACTTCCCTATAGAAATTATCAGGTTTTATAAACAATTCGTTGTTATTAAATAGCTATTATTTATAATTATAATACAGAAATAAGTAAAAAGATAACTCAATTCGGCCTCAGATATCGTAACGGGCACGAAAATTATCTTAAACAGCTTATATTTTTATAAACACCCACAGCATTTATTACAAATGTAATCTTGTTACTAAAATAAATAAATGCAAAACCTACTTTATAAGGATGGATCAATAAATAAATGTTTGTTAATCTTTCACGTCAAAACAAACGAATGGATTTTGGTGAAACTTCACTGTATAACAGCTTACACAGCATTTAGGTATACAGTTTTTTTACTGTTTGAGTCAAAGCTTTGAAAATAAAACATTTAGTACATTTAACGACTCTATACATCATGAACCTCCGCATGACAGTCAGCAGGTTCACGGACATCTCGTCGGGACATGTTGAGATCGTGATCTCTATGCCTTTGATTTAATTTATTTAAATAAAACTCATACCATATTGTTCGATTCCTCCTTAATAAAATAAAAACAATGTCTAGCATAAGTGGATTAAAAATAACAAATAAGTGTAAAAAACAATCAGCTACGTTGTTGGAATCGAAAACATGCGTAATTAAATTTTCATACAACAATAAGATGTCACTCAATATAAATATTAAAGTGGCTATATACAAGCGACGCCAGACGTTGCAAGTTGTATGTGCGCTCGAGTTGAAACTACGACATAGAGAAAAAACTAGTGTGATGTAAACAAAACAGTTTAGTATCACTGGTAGGATTATACTGCAGTTGTATAGTATGAACAGTAATAAATCCTCAAGCAGAGACTCGGAAACAAAATATAGTTTCAAAAAGTCCGTAACTACATTAACTGACAAATGAATGGCGGTTGTTATTAAAGACGCTATCCAACCAAACAGGATGGCTTTTAAATATCTCCTTTTGATATTCCCATTAAAAACTTTCACAAGGTGTATATAAAACATATGACTTATTACTAGCAGCCAGTGGGTCTTCGCCGTTGTTAAGTATATATAAGTAATTAGAATTAGATTCTTCGTAGTGTTGTTAATACATGTGTTGTATGTCGTTTCGTATTTAAGTAAATTGTTAAAGATCATTTTTGTTATACTGAGAAAGAAGTTTGATAAGATAGAATTAAGAAATACAAAGTTTATGTAACTCCGAAACTTGTTTAGCATCCACCAAGATGTTATGCCGTATATTAACGTTACTAGCGTTAGCACAGTCACAATGAAGTCGATAGTCACTTCTTGAGTATCCGACAATTGCCAATCCCAGCTGTCACTCATTGTTAATTGAAAAAAAGGAGTATTCCCGTTTGAGCACCTATTTTTAGAGCACCTGTACTTTGAGCACCAAAGGTATTCCCATTTGAGCACCAACCATTTTAATAGAAGACACGGCGAACGTAAATTCACAGTCTGGATAAATTCACTTTTTGTTTTTAGAACTTAAAATAAAAGTATTTTTAAACAGGTTGGCGTACAGTAGGTACCGCCAATTTTTATAAAACGTGTATTGCTTGTGCTACAGTCAATGTAACAATAGTTTAAATCAAACTCCACAAAATAATGTTTGGTTTATCTTTAGATACACCTAAAACCATAATTAGCACTAACTGAATTAATACATTATCGTTCAATATTTTTATCAATGTTTAATCTCAAAAAGCTCTGTATAATTTATTGATTTAGAATTTGACTTGAATTACTTTTTTTAGTCTGAAAACTACTGCTTTTAACTGACAAAAGTCAGTGACCGCTTAGATACTTTTCTTGTATGTGGAAGAAAGACCTAAAACACTTTGTTGCATGAATCTTCGACTCAGTTTTCGACAAGTCTGAGAATTGTCTTTGGCGCGTGAAAGCAAATAAGCCTCACGATAAAAATAAAAGAGCGACAGTCTTTCTACTAATGTAACTATGCAGTACACACAGCTCCACTAAGTTCTTACCCCCCTAAAAGACATGTGCGTTCAAATCCGTGTTGGGCCTAGTAGATTTTTGTATTTTGTAATAGTAATAAATTTATTGTTTTAGTGAATAAATAAGTTTAACTTCGTATTTTTTTAAAACTCTTTTGTAATATTGATTTTTTCAATAAAACTTACTTCTATTAATGGGTATAACGACTACCAATCATAACGTTAACATTTGCGAGAAGTTTATCTGGAATTCTTATCGTTTAAATAGAACGAATAGGTTTCAAGACCGCTTGACCTGCAAGAGGTTGGAGGTTTAATTCCAGATATGACATCTGATTTTTGCCATGCATTTTAGTTTTGAATATAATGTATTTTTCTATTTTTATTTTAGTAATTTTTAAGAAAGATAACATTCGTTAATAATATTTTTTTTTATTATTGTTGTTGTTTAACAAACTTTGATCTTATAAAAAAAGAATTAAAAGATTTAAATTATTTTTACAATTTTATTTGATAATTTACAGGGTCCCTAGACAAGTGACATCCTATTTACGTAAACTATAAAATAGGAAGCGCTATATATATTTTAGATTGACATAAGCTAACGTTACAACTCAAGGGTATAGCATTAATTTTATAGAGAAAACGTAAGTAAGTAAAATTTAATGGATACTCTCAAATTTTAATATCTATCGTTTAGACAGAAACCTAAAGATAAAGTGACTCGGACTATAGTAGATACCAATATCATCACAATTTTCGAGGGCTCGTTGGTTAATTAGTTAAACCACCGGGGTCTGGTGGTGTGTGTCATGGTTCGAAACCGGGTCGAAACAATAAAACAAGTTCTTTTTGAAAGTATTCGTTTGATTATTCGAAACGAATGCAATGTTGGAGCAAAGTAACATTTTTAAACTTGAAGGGTTACGACATACTGACGCTGTCTGTACAGATGGCCAGCATTTTGTTTTCTTGAAACAATCGTATAAACTACTATTCTACGTAACATAAAATAACATTTCATTCTTTCATTACTTCCTCTTAAAAAAAAAAAAAAAATTAAAGAGTAAGATACCGACCAAAATAAAAACAAAAACCATGGAAACATGCCTACTTCTCACACTCACATAATGCCTGTCAAACGTGGCCCCTGACGAAAGAAAATTTAGAAAAAATCAAAGTGTGCCAAAGAAGAATAGAATAGAGCTACATGAACCACAGACTTAAAGACAAAGTAAAGAATACGAAAAATTAGAGGCAAAACCAAGGCAAAAGACGTGGCCATAAAGGTACTTGGATTGAAATGGAAATGGGCTGGACATTTCCAAAGAGTATCAGATGAAAAGTGGACGAAAATCATCACCAATTGGTACCCATTGAACAAAAAGCGCAGACAAGGTCGACCACAAATGAGATGGAGCGACGATAACCAGTTCAACCTGGCCTGACCTAAGGATTATACATCCCAAAAGACGTTAATTATTTATTTATGAGAGTGATGATAACCCGGATGCAGTTACCAGCCAATATTATGAATTGTGGGTGGCCCCAATACGAAAACTAACACGGCCTTGCAACCATGTAGTGAAATAAAACAGTAGTAAATGCTATTGCCGAATTGGCGAGAATCCAAGACCCCACTTCTGTGGTGCTGGATTGCGCTCAAGTTCGGTTTTTTAATGGTATTATGGTTAGGCTAATAATATTAGTTTTTATTTCTGTCATAAAAATTACGTTAAATTATATTTTTGAATACCAAAAGACAATGGTTAAAATTGCTAATAGTCAAAGAGATTTAAAAGAGTTATAGAGTGGACATTGGGAATATTTTCATACAACACTGGTATTCTGGTAGTCGCACTTAACCATGCCTACATTCCGACCTGTTTGTTTATAAATTTTCTTTACCGAAAAGTAGGCGTTATAATTATGTCAATAAACAAAGATAGCCAGTGTGAGGAGGTACCTTATTCTAATATCCGCCAATTGCGGCATCCAGCTACCTATCTTTCTCAAACCCATAGTTGGATCGGACTTCAATTAATGCTAAAAATGTCATATATCTCACTTTAATCAATGTTAAAGAGAATTACAATTGTAACTGTATTATTATTTTATTATAATTGTTAGTTATAATTACTAGTTTTCTGGTACTTCAACTTTGACAGATGAAAAGGAGGCGTTTATATGTCAATTTATAAAGAAACAGCGAAATGCAGGCGTGGTTATCCGACTTAAGTTCAGTTCATGAAGAGGATTACCAGTGTAAGGCTACGATTTGGTGGGTGTATTCCACTGTTGCCATGGCAACAAGGGTTGTTTTGGTTCAAAAATGGATTTGCGAAGGATTTTAGAATATTGGTGTTAGTGTCATACACCCGATTATCAAGTAGCATTACTGTGTCAAAATCAAGTTTTTTGTATGATAATTCACAATGTCCGCTTTACTTATAATTATTTTTAACAGAACAGTATATTAAAGCAGTATAGTATATTAATAGCAAAAAATTAAAACATTAAACCAAACCAAACAATTAAAGGCTTTGTGGTTGATCAAATAAATGATCATAAATGATGACGAATGAAACCTAGACGATGTAATCCAACTACTATCTAGAATTAAGGGTTGGTGCATATCTGACGGAAGATACGCTGCGCATCGTCGGTCGCGTAACGCCAGAACATTCAAATAGATAAAACATCGAACCTTACACACATTTCCGATGACGCGTTAGTACGTCGATCATACTAACGGAGATACGCCCAACGCATTTTCCATCCGATATGCATGTACCGACACTAAAACCAATTAGACCAATAGATAAATACCTAAGTGCAATGATTTGGGTACGTAATTATACATAGAAGTTTTTAAATTAAAATAAGTGTAGGTAACTGCCTAGTTTGCAAATATTAACACTTTGTTCTTCGCTAGTGTAAAACATTGTCAAAAGTTATAAAAAAACGCCTAACAAAAGTAGTATAGTGACGTTGCTCAAACTAGTTGCAATGAAAATTTTAGTAGGCGCTACATAATTACCAGACGCTTTCGCTTTGTGACGGAATGAGCATCGGAATAAAGTTTTCAATTAAGCAGAACTGTAGTTTAATCAAATAAATGCCTATCTAGAAATATGCTTGCGACCTACATTGCTAAAGAAGACAGGCAGTTTAATAGGTGATCATTAGCGCTCGAATGGCTAGGCTTTTTCCAGCTAAATTGCGGTCGGATTCCAAGCTAAGACTGTGTGACTTAAGTTTACTTGAGAGAACTTATTTTGATACAATAAGAAAAAGCTAAGTCAGGCTTTTAGTGGATTGGTGTCGTAACGACTACAATACATAGAAAGAACTGTTAAGGACTCACTACTCTACTTTTGTAGGTCTTCAGAAAACTCTGAGAGATTACTCGCAGTTTTTTTTTACATTAAAAGTTTTCAACTAACTACATTATATTTCTGATTAGTTTCTGAGTAAGTTTATGAAGTAAAGATTTATTTATTACAAGTTTCGCCTAATCATTTCAACCGAAAGACATCCACTGCTGGACATAGGTCTCCCCCAAGTGAACATAAGGGGGGGCTTTTGCCATAATCGCCACGCTTGGCAGACGGGTACGATTGAAGATCGCAGTACGGTTGTTACAAAAGCACAGAGAAAGCTGCTGCCCATCCTCTGGCAAGTCCCTTTGTCGCCTCTTACGACACCCACGGGAAGATATGAGATGGTGCTATTCTTTACGTCCGACACCATACATAACAAGTTTCGCCTAATAGTAGACATATTTTCGCGAAAAATACGAACAGTACAACAATAAAATATAATTAGGTATCTGTGTATGCTTCCATAACCCAATTTATTAGTGTTCGGTGCAGCATGTCTTCTTCTTCTATACATATTATATAACAATTTTGTTATTTGTATAATATTGTTATTATAACGTTACACTTATTAGTCTGTAAGCTTCCCTAAAATGTAAATAAAAAAGAAATAACTATTGCTGCTGATCAACAGTAGTTACGGTTAAAATAGACCCACACAATCAATGATGACACAATTATGTGCCCAGCACAACACTTTTTGGTCCAATTTAATATCAAAACATTCATAACCTAACAAAAAGTACTAGGCTGGCATGAGTTCAGGGTGGTTCTAAGTAACTTATTTTATAATATCATAACATTCATAACCTAACAAAAAGTACTAGGCTGGCATGAGTTCATGGTGGTTCTAAGTAACTTATTTTCACAATCCCTACCTAATAAATTACTTACCCGTAATAACTGATAATGGAATATTACCTGACTGCTTCCCTGGTCTAGTGAATGCAAGCTCGACTGCTTAGCTGTTAGTAGGTCCCCGGTTCGATTCCCAGAGAGGGCAAAGTATTATAGTGTTTTGGCTACGGAGTCTGGATTTGTGACCGTCCCCTATTACATTGTACTTAAAAATAACTGGCGAAATGTGGGTGTAGGTACTGTTAAGTACGCCTCTGCCTAGCTCTTTGTGGATTACAAGCGTGATGTCATTGTATAATAAGTGAGTACCTGTGAAACGAAGTAGGTAATTGATTTAGCTACCCATCCGATCCAATCACGGAACCTCAATCGTAGGTAACATAATTGCAATTCGTGGTCAGTAATGTCGCTCCCAATTATGTTTGTATCACACAGCGCGAGTATTTTATCGAAATCGTATACCACTAATATTCCTACGTATCTGCCCTGTTTATGTAGATGCACAGTATAGCTAGCATAACTATTATTACCACCAGTGCCTAACACAGTAGGGTGTTATTTTAGTGGTCGTGGTCGTAGTCGGAGCTAAAGCCGCCATTTTGTTTTTACATTTAAAAAAACGAAATGGCGTCATGGATTTCTATTATGTGCACGTGGCAAAATAATCAAGCAGCACCATCCCAACTCCAAGCACAGTTTAACTTACTTGCTCGGTTTTTATTTGAAAAATGGTAATCATCTATACTAATATTTTTACATATAAAGGTGAAGAGCTTGTTTGTTTATGTGTGGTTGAACGCGCTAATCTCGGGAACTACTGGTTCGAATTGATTTTTGTTTTAGTGTTGGTTAGCCCAATGATAAAGAGTGGCTTTAGTGGTTTGAGTGGCTTTAGTTATACTAGCTTTACGTTTAGAATTTGATAATAACCATTACGGACATGTGGTTTGGTAAGATATGAACGTTATTGTTGTTTTCCTCGAGATCAGTACTTTTTTTCGGGATAAAAGGTACTATGTCCGTTTTTGTACACCTGACAACGTATATGCAAAATTTCAGGATGATCGGTTCAGTGGTTTAGGCGTGAAGAGGTAACAAACAAACAAACTTACTTTCGCATTTATAATATTAATAAGGATAACATCACGCTACGACCAACAGGAGCAGAGCATCAATGAAAAATGTCGCAAAAACTGGGAAAATTTGACTCGGACGAAGTTGTGCGGGTCAGCTAGTGAAATAATATCAGTAAATACCCACATATTTACCATTTCTGGTAAGCAACTAATAATTAAATCATTTTCTACCTAATTATGTTATCCACATTGATATCGTAACCACGCATCTTAAATTCACTTTCAGAATTTGCTTATAATATGTCAAATGTTTACGTTCATCACTGTACGTATTCGCTCTAATGTCTTCCACTTTAACGCAAATTTGATCGTTGCCACACAAATATAAACCTTAAAGAAAATCAATTAGCTTAGTCGTTACATTTGAATTCTGATTCAGTTCCCAGATGTCTGTTTCCGCAGCACTTACAGTGAATTCTACCTAGGTGGTCAGGATAAACTGGATGAGCTATGGAATTGGTATGCCAAGTGGATTTAGTCTGAAGGAAGCGTGTGTACAGGAAATTGATGGTTCTTGGCTTCAAATAAGTCTTGTCTGTACTAGGTAGGTGGGTATGCAATGTATAAAACTAAAACATAAATTGCAAGTATCCTCTTCAAAGTTTTGAGCAGCCTTCTTCTGGGTAAGCTCCTTTCATCTTCGACTTTATCTCTGTCATCTCTGACCTAGACTAGAGTCAAGAGCAAACCCACGCCAAATAAAAAAACAATACGAGGCCAAAAAGGCAGCCTGGTGGTGCTTTTAAAAAATAGAAGGCTCAGCGCTGGTACTCTGAGGAAGCCCCGACTTATCAAATTATAAGTCCGGGTTTCTTCACTCATGTATCACGTCATTCATGTCTAAAATACACATGGACTACCTTTTGCATGAGAGCCGAGATCCTCATTATCACTATGACATTTAAAACTAAATTAAACGTATAATATACTCAAGTTAAACTTGTAATCCGGTCACCCATCTTTTTTCTTTTTAAAATAAAACAAAACAGGGCAGGAAGGAAGTGCGAAAGAAAAAGGAATAAAAGAAAAGGAATTCACTTTAATGAACTAAAAATAAACAACTTCAACATCCGTGCTACATCATGAAATATAGAGCGAAACGTACGAGTTGGTACACTCAACTACACGTTAGCTACAAATACCGGCCTTACTGCTAAGAGACAAAGTCGAAGTCAGTAAAAATTGTTGCCTTGTACAGTTGACGAGGAGTTCGTGGCTAAATAATAACCGCCGCTCGGGTTGGTGTTCAGGTTAAGCCGCGTTAGTCTAGGTTGTGTAGTTCTGTATGGTGTCGGACGTAAATAATAGCACCATCCCATATCTTCCCGTGGGTGGCGTAACAGGCGACTAAGGGACTTGCCAGAGAATGGGCAGGAGCGTTCTCTGTGCTTCTGTAACAAACGTACTGCGATCGCCAACCCGCCTGCCAAGCGTGGCGATTATGGCAAAACCCCCCTTATGTCCATGTGGCATTGGGGGAGGCCTATGTCCAGCAGTGGACGTCTTTCGGCTGAAATGATGAATGATGATGATGAGTATAGGTTGGTCAAAGCACGTGAAGCCATAAGTCCCGGCTGTCTTTTATTACATAATATATTTAGACTCGTAGATCTTTGACAGCCATTACATTAGTCAATGGCCCTAAAGTCTGACAACCAGTTATATCAAGGAGTATCGTATTACCCAGAATGAACTGGGCTGTGGAGGTCAGATAGGCAGTCGCTCCGTGTAAAAAACTGGTATTCAGCTGCATCCGGTAAGACTGAAAGTCGACCCCAACATAGTTGGGAAAAAGCTAGGCAGATGATGTTGATATGCTGTTGAAATTACCATAATGCTTACTTATTGTTCTCTGTTCTTTTGTAACAACCGTACTGCGATCGCCAACCCGCCTGCCAAGCGTGGCGATTACGGCAAAACCCCCCAAAATGTCAATATGGCGTCCACTTGGGGGAGGCCTATGTCCAGCAGTGGACGTCTTTTGGGCTGAAATGATGATGATGATGATTACTTATATCCTCGATATAGAGCATTTTGTGAGAATATTACACAAAGTTAACCTATTTACATATTTTCACTTAACTTTAATCTGGATAAAATTTATTGTTGCCCGTACACGTAGGTGTAGGTGGGTCTACACTTTTATAATGGATCCAGAAGCAGCTGTCTGTCGCAATGACAAAAGAAAACATTCCTTATAGGTTTTAAGCATAAGACGTTTTGTTCATTGATTCAATATGAAAATGAGTATCCTCGTTAGAAACCAATTATGCGAAAAAAAAATGTTGAACGGTATTATTTATTTATTTAAACTTCATGTACAATAGTGGTACATAGGCGGACTTAATGCCACAAGGCATTCTCTACCAGTCAACCTTTGGTTTAAATATGATAACATTGTGATAGGGGTACAAACAAATATTCACAAATAACCACTACCACCGGTATTCGGCACGTTCGCACTTTTAAACAGATCTCGTCTCAATTTCTATTTGTCTTTAGTTTCCTAAGAAAACCCTGGATGTGGCTGATACAAGAACGTCGAGATAGGCACAAGCAAAGAGAGGGCTTTACCCAGCGGTTGGTAAACGCCTCTCAGACTGTCTGTCTTCAGACTGTGTATGATGACGTACGGTTTTAATTTTTACTAATTAGGATTAAACCTAACTGGTCAATTTGGGGTATCGTATCGTAGCTATCGTAACACAAATAGCATAAAACCCATAAAAAATGAGATATTTGCAATAAATATGTAAAAAAAACATTTTTTGACCTTTGACCTTGGAAAATCTGGTGTCGCGGACACCCTACGATAAGTAGGTTTTGAGACAAGTTTTATGGTGTCGAAATAAAGGTTTATACAAGTTTATAGCCGATTATCTCTCATTCCGAGGTGAAACCCCTAAATTTCTTGGATTAATATCTTTCAGAGTATCCAAACACATACAAAACCACAGCGCCTTCACCATACCATAATAACATATCAACAAACACGGAAAAAAACTATTATAACAGTAAGACAGACTGTACCGAATCACCCACATTTCTCCGTCCTAAGTATTAGGGGGCGTCAAAGGGTCACAAATCTAGACTCCGGATTGTTACTGAGAAAATTCTGAAAGACAATTCCAATAACACTTTTCCCGAACTGGAATCAAAACCCAGACCTAATGCGCAGTGTGGCTTGCAACCAACGAGACAGAAAAAAACAAAAGTGTTGGACGCTAAACACAAAACAGAAAAATTCCAAGCCGGCTTCAAGCCATCAACAAACAAAGCACTTAAACAAATCGCCACTTTCAAAGATGCATCAATCAAATCTAATATAATCTGAATGCCGACACGTCTGCGCGATCCGCGGCCCATCACACGAGTGTCGCTTCCTTGTAATACGAAAACAATCGTATCCCTTCCGCGCGAGCGACACGACGCATGCGCTATGATTACCATACAATGCGTGCGTGCGTGGACGCATCAATGGCGCGGGATTTGAGGGTGGCCATGTTTTTATGTTTTCGTTTGATTAGGGAGGTTTTTCGAATGATGTCTTGAGATTGTTAAGATGATTATCATGTTACTGTTTTACGACTTTTATGTCAAGAGATGATTCTGTGTGTTGACTTCAGATTGAAAGCTTTTGTAAAAATGAGTTTCCGAAGAGGATATTCTTAGTTTTTATTTCTGCCCCATCCAAGTGATGAAAGAAGTTTTAGCTCGGCTTTTAAGCACAGATTCTCTAGGCAAATATTTTTCTGTTGCTGAATTATTAAGTGTATCTTGGCTAAGTTAACCAAATGGCAAGAAAAGAGGTGTCTGAGGAGATGTATGGAACAAGAAGACATGCAGCGCCGACCCCAAATAAATTGGGATAAAGGCAGAAGAATGAAGATGATGTCTTGGCTACGTTAAAATCATAATACGAGTAACTAAGTGAAGATTAGTGGAAAATCCAACACAAAACATAACAATCTTGCTAGCCCTAAAATGAAAATAGCTATCTTGGCCAGATATGAATGGATACAAAACACGTTTCAAGGAAAATGAGAAGAAATATAGTCGAAAAAGAAAAGAAAACTGTACATTATGTTCCTTTTCCACAATTCCTTATTCATTTATATGAGAAGCTTTTCTAATTATCTCGACGGTCTAAGAGTACGCATGTTTGTGCCACGTGTCAGCTCCCTGAGGATTATTTCTTCACTAATTGTGGGTAGGTAAGCGGAAGTCAATTACTGAGAAATGGCACATTAAGATGGCGTGTTTCAGGTGAGAGTGTTGGTATAGGATAGCTAGATGTTAGCAGAAATTTTAATGACCGCTGATATTTATTAACCGACACCCACTCACTGTTCGGTGCAATATTTGCTACCGAACAGCTCAGCACTTTTGCGTCCGTGCATTTCCATAAATGCAAGTATCGCTACAACCATAGGTCGCTGGTTCATATCCGGCTCGAGGGACCATGTAAAATTTAGCGTTTGCTTGGTTTAGCTCTAAATTCTGGGTTGGTTGAAATTTGGTTGATTGGTTATATTTTGGTTGTTCATTTGTGACCACTGGTCAAATTATACGAAATTACGGTTTGGTTTGGTTTTTTTTTGGTTTTTTGTATGGTTTGGTTCTGTATGGTGTCGGACGTTAAGAATAGTACCATCCCATATCTTCCCGTGGGTGTCGTAAGAGGCGACCAAGGGACTTTCCAGAGAATGGGCGGCAGCGTTCTCTGTCCTTTTGTAACAACCGTACTGCGATCGCCAACCCGCCTGCCAAGCGTGGCGATTATGGCAACAACCCTCAAATTGTCAATGTGGCGACACTTGGGGGAGGCCTATGTCCAGCAGTGGACCTCTTTTGGGCTGACATGATGATGATGATATGGTTTAAAGTTTATATTGAGACTGGTTACAAAATGGTAAATGTAAGCTAAATTAGCACTAAGATGGTTTTATATGGTTTTGTTGAGTTACGCGATTGGTATTTGAACACGCAGTACGCACTAACTCGGCAATACTTGCGATATATGCATTTAGGTAGTGCATATATCGCATATGCATTTGAGCAGTTCGGTAGCAAATATTGCACCGAACACCCACATTTCGCTACTTATTTTTAAGTCCCATTTAATAAGGGGTAGGCCTATTGCCATCAACCGGACGCAGATCTAGACTTCATGGCTGCTACTGAGAAATTCCTGATGGAAAAACCCAATAACACAATGTGGGGGTAGGTAGTATTAGGTGCACCTCTGCCTATCCCTTCTTGGATTACAGATTGATGTTGTTATGATATTAATTAGCTTCACATAGATTCGAAATTGTAATACCTTCAATTTAGCCATGATATTCTATTACAGCGGTGCTTAGTTTCGCATAATTTGGTTGCTATTTTAAGGAATAGGATATCGGTCTTACTTCTACTAAATCCACGTACATTGATCAGCTGGCCTACCATGACGTCTTAAAGCAGTATTGTTTTACTCTTATTCCAGTGTGGGAAAGTGACTGAGCTATACAGGATGTCTAGCGCCATCTCTTTTCCACACTGGATAAGGGTTAAAACAATAAGGTAGGCCAGCTGATTCTATCGACTTTTGCTTTTAAATTTTTTCCACTATAACTTAACTCTTCTCAAAGTGCGTTCGGAAAGTAACAAAACATTATTGGTATTTTACATGTATATTATTTATACGCATAAGCCTTCCTCTTTCACTAACTTTATCACTGTTTAATCTTATAAGTTTAGCATATTTTTACATACTTACATGGTATCTCCTCATGCAACCTTTTGCAAAGTTTTAGCATTAAGTTGAGGTGCAGTTTCCAATTAAAGTCCTTTCGCCGTAAGATGATGCGGGTGCCATTTAATACTATAGTTATTACGGATTCCGTATTTTACGACTATGGTATTCAACGTGCATCTAAAATATTCAGTCATGATTGTAAATCAGGCTAAGTAACGTTCAAGATTGAAAAAGAACGATTCATCTGATGTCACCCGCACCATCCTACGGCGAAAGGACTATAGTATCTGTCTTTCTATGATCTTTCCACAAAATCACTTACCGCATTGTCACTCTACCATAGACTGCGATGCTCATCGGTCGCTCACCCCGCCCTCTGTTTATCCATCTGACTGTTCACCTTACAAATGCATTGCATTGCACATTGCACGGATGCCTCAGATATTTGTTAGCTCATAGTCTGCTTAGTCCTTTTTAGGGTTCCGTAGCCGAATGGCAAAAAACGGAACCCTTATAGATTCGTCATGTCTGTCTGTCTGTCTGTCTGTCTGTCTGTCCGTCCGTCTGTATGTCACAGCCACTTATTTCCGAAACTATAAGAACTATGCTGTTGAAACTTGGTAAGTAGATGTATTCTGTAAACCGCATTAGGATTTTCATACAAAAATAGAAAAAAAACAATAAATTAAGGGGGTCCCCATACTTAGAACTGAAAACCAAAAAAAAATTTTTCATCAAACCCATACGTGTGGGGTATCTATGGATAAGTCTTCAAAAATGATATTGATGTTTCTAACATCATTTTTTTCTAAACTGAATAGTTTGCGCTAGAGCCACTTCCAAAGTGGTAAAATGTGTGTCCCCCCCCCTCTAATTTCTAAAGTAAGAGAAAGAAAATTCTGAAAATATTTAGGATTGTAGAACGTAAAAAAAACTATCAACGAAAATTGGTTTCAATAAGATATGATGTTTAGTTTTTGAGATATGGGACTTTTTCATCAAACTGCAGCAGTAACTTTGTTTTTCATAAACATACTATGAAAAACAAATTTAGTTTTGCGGTTGTGTGGAAGTTTACTAACTAATACTACTAACTAACGAATGACAGTTCAAAATATTGTTATTATATTGTTTGGAGCTATGGAACCCTTTGTGCGAGTAAGACTCGCACTTGGCCGGTTTTTGTGTCTGGGCTGGACGTTATAGTCATTTGTTTCGACCTAGGTGGTTTGGAATGTTTGCGGTTTAAACTGCATGGCAGTTTGAAATATTTGTTTAGTTGGAGGTCGTGGCTAAAATATAACTATCCTTCGGGGTCGATCCTCACGTTAAGCTGCGTTTGCCCAGGTTGGCCTGTGGATGAGTGACCAACCATTACGTACCGAGTTTCCTTCCTGCTTCGGAAAGCACGTTAAGCCGATGGTCCCGGCTATGAATTGTAGATTCTTACATATATGAGACCAAGAGTTGGAAGCCTGGTAGTCAATACTTCACAAAGTGATGTTATTTTATTGTAATCTAAACAAAAATGATCGGCCCAATCTACGTAAATATAGGCCTCTAAAGGCCACACACAAATAATTCAACAAACGTAATCAGGTACCAAATACCAATAGCCGGCGGCGATTGGAAGTAGGTCAACATTTGCAAACGATTCTGAGTTTTTTTCACATACTAACAAGCTTCACATTTAATTACATAAATTAGAGATGTTGATCACACAAGCCAAGCCAATAAAACTGTATTTAATAACAAATAATTAAGTAATGAAAGCAAAAGTTTTTGTAGCAAAACTTTTTCTGCACAATTTATTACTTCCTAGACTTAACTAGTAATTAAATAAATAACACAAATAAATTCGTATAATTAACACTAGGCAAAAACTTTCAGTCCCAAACATAATTAGCATACACTATTACATAAAAACAAGCAAAAATACACGACCATAAATAAAATGTCAAAATAAAAGTTTCTAATTTCAATTTGCTAATAGATTGTATTTTATTTTCTCTAAGTTTTATGTGAACATCAAAGTCACCGGCGGAATGCTAGACAGATAACAATAATGTTATATTTAATTAATTGCCAGACGAAAGGCTTAGTTAAGATTTGCTTAGCTTACGCTATGCCGCTGTCGTATCGTAACGTTTCTATCTGGTGAATTTCTTCTTCCTGGTATAATAATGTATGGAAATATGCTGTAGTTGTTTAGTATTCTTGTAACGTAAAATGTATATTGTGTAGGACAAGGATAGTTGCATGATTATCGACTTTATAATTTCTTCTGTGAAATGCTCTATTAATATTTACATCACATGTCATTTGTTTGTTATCCTTTACTTAATTTCACCATCATAGTGTTATAATGTCTAGATACAATCGGATTTTACCCAGTTTAATTTACCTATACTGTTAGCTGTGTAATTAGCATATTTTTGAGATATCACATATACTAAACACAGATCTAGTAGGGAGTTGTTTCATGTTAAACATTGGTATTCACCGACACTAAAATGGTTACAAAACCTACGCTGACAAAATAATAAATAGAAAAAAAAAATCGGAACAAAAACAAAAGACTAGGTACAACAAGTAAAACGATGGTAGCTGCAAAAGTATAAACTGTAGCGAAGCAAAATCTATAGAATTTCTGTTTTTTTTTTTTAAATTACCGCTGAAAATTTTTTATTTGGGGTTTTCAGAATGATGTACTTACTGAAGACCTGGTAACCATTATACCGTCGGTGTCC
This sequence comes from Cerastis rubricosa, assembly GCA_949152445.1. Classification (NCBI taxonomy): domain Eukaryota; kingdom Metazoa; phylum Arthropoda; class Insecta; order Lepidoptera; family Noctuidae; genus Cerastis; species Cerastis rubricosa. The sequence continues at coordinate 14,302,850 of OX424547.1, forward strand.
CTTTATCTTCTATTTGGTCAGACGATAATAGTGGCATAGCATAACCTAACAATAAACAACGAAATATAAATCTCAATTTGGCCGAACTTCCTACTAAAATGAATGTTGGCAATAATTTTTGCGACCAACTTTCTATGAGAGCGGTCCCTCTGTCAAAATTAATTAATTTTATTTATCTGACTAGTCTAATCAGGCGAGTTTTGTTATAATTAATAGCATCATCATTAACAAATGTTTAATTTCTACCTACTACATGTTTTAATACAAGTTTGGTAGTGCCTGAGGCATTAAAGATTTTGGTATATTCGAATATTTATATTCTGTTCATTCAATAATGTTTGTGATGAATTATTGTATAGTCACTTAAAACTACCTATATGTACGGAATTATCTACGGAAAAAAATCATAGATCTGGGAGCCTAGTCAGGGGCATATTTTGCGCTTTGTCTGTGTACTTACGAGCGTTTACGCTTTACGACATTTCATTGAAACTTTCAAGTCCTTTTTTTCTGAAATGACTAAACCGATTTTAATGAAACTTCATACGCATAAGCAGGATACCTACATAGTTCTAAAAAAATACTCAAAAACATTTTCGAATAATAGTGTTACAGCTAAATTAGACCGATTATAAATTATCTATAGAAACAGAAATTTCCAATTACCTTTTTTTTAAAGACATTTCGCTAACGTTTTTTTAGTAACTATTCAGACCTATGTATCCTGTTTATGCGTATTAAGTTTCAGTAAAATTAGAATTTCGGAAAATAAGGACTGAAATTTTGTATGAAATGGTGTAAGGTGTAAACGCTCATAAAAGCACCAACAATTACAATACCTGTGGTGATGAATATCATTGTTGATGGATGGAGAGGCAGAGGAAAAACAAAGAAAAGATGGATGGATTGTGTGAGAAATGGTATGAAGGAAAAAGGAGTAAAAGCGTGACGAATAATGGGGGCGAATGGAAGAAAAAACGTGTTGCGCCGACCCCAAATAACATGGAAACAAGGGCAGGAAGATGGTGATTACAATACCTTTTTTTTTCGCTTGGTATATCATCAAATAACCCCTCACGCTCTGGGCGGAGTGGAAGGGAGTGTCAGACTTGTACTGACTAAAACCCATCCATGTTCCTTCTTAGCCCTTTGGGTTCCAGGGCCACGGTATCTCTTTCGAACAGTCCCGCAGCCCTGGCAGGCAGCGGCTCTCTCGGACCCCTTCCGATTTGCTGCCATCTCCTTGAAGCGCGCGAGGAACACGAACGCGCCGTCGGCACGGCCTGATTACCTTATTTATAAGTATATTTATACCTTTGGTGACGATGTCTGTCAGTTACCACATGCTATCCGGTTCAAAAATGTCACGTGATTTTTTCTTAAATCAATTGATGAATGAATGACATGAACTGATCAGTTTTGACATGTTCTACCACAAACTTTACTTTCTACATCAATAGATAGACTGATTCAACATACCTAATTAATTTAACTAGCTTATAATTTGTCGCAATTTGTTATGTTAATTGCACATGAAATGTATCGTGTTACAGTTGACAAGTTTCTATAGGTAGGTAAGAAATATTGTGTTATACTTTCTAGAAGTTTTGTGTATGAATGTGGATGGGTGTAAGAGTAGAGGAAGACGAAAGAAACGATGGATGGACTGTGTGGAGGATGATATGGCTAGAAAGATGAGTAACTGCTGAGACAACGAGTAATCAAGCTGGTTCAACAATTTCAAGGGTTTTATTTTTTTGCACATTCCCTTAATCCTTTTTCTAAAATAAAAGTAGCCTTAGTTTTTCAAAATATTTTTATTATTTCACATAGGCCTCTATGGGCTCTTATAAAACATCGACAAAAAGGTGCTCGGTTCGAGTTGATCGTTTCCTATGGAAAAGAACCGGCAAGAAACTCCATGAGTCCTCTTTTAAAAATCTACTGGTTTTACAATATTTCTATGTTACAGCGTTAGTACTTAAGTATGGGAGGACATCGTAGGCCCGATAATAAGTCATTGGTTACTACAAAACGTAGAACAAGACAAAAAGTTACAATGGATCTAGGAATCTTTAGGGCCTACAATGCCACACATTCACAAACAATCGGTAAATAAAAATAAAAAGAACACTAAACATGTTTCTCCATCGGACAAACATCATAATAGCGAAAAAAATATCAGCTGCCCGATACATTGGGTCAATAGCTTTTGAAATTTTATATAAGGCAGCTGAAATTTTTTTCGCTATTACGATGTTTGTCTTATGGAGAAACATGTCTATTATAGCACACCCTTATAGATGTATGTATATACTTTTTTATTACACGTTTTAGATGGACAAAACCTAATTTCATCATCATCATCATTTCAGCCGAAAGACGTCCACTGCTGGACATAGGCCACCCCCAACGCCACATTGACATATGTTTTGCCATAATCGCCACGCTTGGCAGGCGAGTTGACGATCGTAGTACGGTTATTACAAAAGCACAGAGAACGCTGCTGCACATTCTCTGGCAAGTCCCTTAGGCGGCTATTACGACACCCACGGGAAGATATGGGATGGTGCTATTCTTTACGTCCGACACCATACAGAACAAACCTAATTTGCTGTGTTTAAATCAAAGATCCGATGACACTATGACCAGTCAACCTTTCTCCAGAAAAAGTCAGCAATTTCGCAAAACATCCAAAACAAATTTTTCCCAAAAGACGTTTACAAATTACGTTGTATGACAAGTATCGTAACTTTATACAAGGTTATCATATATTTCGCGATTAGTTAGCTAGGCAATTAATAACTTACGTCTTCAAATTAATTGTTGCCTGTTAAGAGATGGTAATAATTTATTTTTCCGCAAAACTAGAAAGGAACGGACTGAGATATGTAAATATGTTAGGTACCGCAGATATAGCGGGACAAAGTTTTTATACAGCTGTTTGTTAAGGCCAAGTTTAATAAAACACCTTTGATATTCAGACAACAGAAAACTGAAATATAGAGATCGTAATTCGTACATTAGGAGGGCTGTTTTCAGAAAGAGTGTGTTGAGACCTTAAGAGTGTTTACGCCTTACATTATTTTACATTTCATACAAACTTCAAGTCCCTATTTTCCGAAATGACTGAACTCATTTTATAAAATGAAAATTCATACGGCAGGATACTATTAGGTCTAAACAGTTACTAAAAACATTTTCTAAAAATAGTGTCACAGCAAAATTAGACCGATTATAAATTATCTATAGAAACAGAAATTTCTAATTTTCTTTTTTATTAAAAGACATTTCGAAAATGTTTTTAGTAACTTTTTAGACCTCTGTATCCTGTTTATACGTATTAAGTTTAATTGAAATCGGTTCAGTTATTTCGGAAACTAAGGCCTTGAAAGTTTGTATGAAATGCCGTAAGGTGTAAACGCTCTTATTGACTTTTCCACGCACTCGTGGAAAAGTCATTAAGAGCGTTTACACCTTTCAGGCACGCTGCCTTTAATTCCTGCTCACTATCGATATTCTCATTATTTCTAGTTATACATCCATCCACTATCACACATCTACAACTTATCAGTATGTTATTTATTATAATACACCATAATCTGCCTAGCTTTTAGCCAACTATGTTGAGGTCGAGTTCCAGCCTAACCAGATGCTGCTGAATTCCAGTATTTAGTATTTTACATGGAGCAGCTGCCTATCTGACCTCCAAAACCCAGTTAGTACTGGTTAATATGATATCTCACCTGTATCGATTGTAAAAGATCTACAAATGACACCCGGAACCAACGGCTTTACGTGCTTTTTGAGGCAGGAGGAAACTCGGTATGTAATTGGTGACACAATTCACAGATCGACCTTGGCAAGGCGTGGCTTAACCTTGAAGGTCACAAACAGCCAGATCCGGAACAACTATCTGTAGGGGTTACAAATATTTGATCCGTGCGGGGATCGAACCCGCGACACGCAGCGCAGCAGTCCATCGCTTTGTCACTGCGCCAACCACGCCGTCAAAATTTTACGAATGACAGTTTTTTTTAAAGATCACCCATCAACAAACTTTCTTTTTTTTCCCCGATTATAAAATCTTCATGGATGTCCTCAGTTTTGGGGCGAACGAAGGGGTCTGTCAGAATCCCACTGACTAAAAACCGCCCCCGTTTCCCTTTCTACTCTTGCACAAAGGAATCTAACGAAAGAAAACTAAAGATAAACCCGAGCGGCTTTTATTAATTAACCACGAGAACAATATACCCCTTAACAACTCTATGCAAATCACATTGAAGACAACCTATTATTTCACAGTAATATTATTTTGATTAACTCGCTTTACGATTTGTCTCTATCAATTTCTAATTAAAGGTTAATGCTCATAATTAAATGTCTTGTTTGACAAGATGGAGGTTCGACAGAATCATTAATTTGGACTTGGTTCGAAGGAAAGTGGATGCTAAATATGTTTTTTTTTTTTATAATTGGACTTTGGTTGGGTTTTATTTGACTGAGATATTTATTTTGATAACATGGATACTTTAATATAAGAGGAGTTTGTAGCTAATTAATAACAGCAGCTCGGGTTGATCTTTAGTTTTCTTTTGTTAGATTCCCGGTGCAAGTGAAGAACACCGGGGTGGTTTTTAGTCAGTTAAAGTTTGATAGGCAGTTTGCCCCTCCGCTCGCCCCATAACAGAGGACATCCACGTGGATTTTACCACCCGGAAAAAAAAACGAAAGTTTACTGATGGGTCATCTAAAAAAAACAGTTATTCGGAAAATTTAGACGGCATGGTTGGCGTAGTAGTGGTCCAGAGTCTGGATTTGTGTCCTATCGATGGCAATAGGCTCGCCTCCCTATATGATGGTCCCTAAAACATAACTAGCAAAATGTGGGTTTAGTGCCGTCTGCCTTACCTTTTCAGGGATTATAAGCGCGATGTTTCGTTATGCTAGTTAATTAACCGTAAATTATAAATGTTTATTGGCTATGTATTACATGCCGCACTCAATATGTCAAGGTTCTAATAGGACGACGTAGTTTCTAATGGTTGTGGCAACCGTAGGCACATGTGGGTTTGCAACCAAACCGATGGCGTTATTTATGGGGGATTACCTTATTAGGTATGATTATTAGTGAACGAGTATTTTGTTCACAAAATCGGATCACCGATATATGAAAAACACAATTGAAAGAGTAGTTAAAAAAGCTGAAAGCAAATTAATTTTTAAAATAAAAGTTCGTAACCACTATTAAAATCAGACGAAGTAAGTCAAAGTCAAAGTCAAAGTCAAAATGTTTATTGCGAATTGCGTTTAAGAGTAACTCGCAATAGAAGTCTAGTCATAGTAATTATGTATAATTAGGTTTCTCGTTTTTATTGTAGTGTTGTCTGTATCTAAGTAGTTATATACTATTTCGAAATTAATTACATATTTTTAGACATTATTTTGTGCCCTATCACAATGTTGTCATTTTTAACCTAATGGTTGACTGGTAGAGAATGCCTTGTTGCATTAAGTCCGCCTATGTACCACTATTGTACATGAAGTTTAAATAATAATAAAAAGTAGTTTGGGATTTTTCTTATTAGATGAAAAACTTCTTCATATTTTGAGAAAAACCCAATAATATTTTGCATCATTCTCATTCTCAGCAGTAACGCTAGCACCTACCAGACCAATGGCAGTCAACTTACTTAGTTCACTTGGACTATAACCAAGTAAAGAAAATGTCGGGTATCGAACCTTATACCTACAATTCGTAAGTCACGGTCAGTATTTACTGACCCAAAGTAATTAGAATAATTATAGTAGCTACCCAGGCAGGAGAAACCAGGCAGGCGAATTACTTTGTGTTATTTATTTCATCACCGCTGCCCTCAAAAACGGTGAAGGAAAATATCGGTAACTGGCATGCCCTAAAGTAAAAATTCGAAGACATGTGACATCTACCAAACCGCACTGGGGCCGCGTGGTGGATTACAGCCCACTCCCTCTCAAAGAGAGGAGGCCTGTGTCCCAGCAGTGGGAACATTATAGGCTGATGATGATGAAAGTTATAAGTATCATCATCATCAGCCTTTGAGATGGAAGGGATTTAGTACCATATTTTTCCCCAAAAAGTTTTCATATTGGCGCCTAAAGTGCCAAAGACCTCATAATTTGTCCCTTAAGGGAAAATATACAAGTAATACACTTCTGAACATCCAATTAACAGGTGCTTCGCTCTTTGTACGGAAGAAATAACTTTGATAAAAGCAAAAAATAAAACCAAAAAGAAGAATATAAGGTAGGTTACTCTTATTATCTACTTTGTGTTCGAAAGTTAAGACTTCGTAATGTTTCATCTGAATAATTTAATTTATCTAGTTATGGAGGTTTGATTCGTAGGGTTTTTTTTTTATTTAGTCATTTCCGCAGGAAAAACAGGCTGTCGTTTTGCATCCTCGTCAAATTCAAGGAGGTAACTATGCCAATGATTCTCGACCCGAATTGCTTAAAATGTCTGGGTTCTTTTTTTTTGCTTATTTACGGACATCGGTAACCGGTGATTTATACGCGACGCGACAGATACTTGCTCTATAACCGTGCTTTCACAAACACAATAGAACTCAAACGTTTATTCGATCATTACTTATTCCCTAAACCTAACGTGGTTAAGGGAATAAGATATGATCGAATAAGCGTTTAGAGGGTTATTCTGAAATGCTGTCAAATTTAAATGACTAAAAAAAGAAGCGTTTTGAAATTATTTACCAGGTACCGTAGTTTAAATTGATTATTTATGGTTTTTGTGACAACTTCCTGAATTTTACTGAGGATTCTAAACTTCGCTTTGTATAAATATTTATGTTCTAATGGTTCTGTGTTTGACAAATGACCCTAACTAAGAAAACTCCATGAATACATTAAATGGGTTTAAGTAAGACTACTGTCTAATTGTTCGTTCTTATAAAGTACAATCTACTCGAAAAGCAGAAGTAAAGATCTAAGCTTTTAGGTATTACACAAGTGGCTGCTTACAGCGGCTGTTTCCTGTAGGTAAATGTCAATATTTAAGATACAATTTTTATTATGTTTCTCTTTCTTGAAGTTGGAACTGCAAAAGTTATCTTAGCTTTGATTTCTTTGCCGGTTCTAACTTCGTTTAAATTCTTGTTCTTTATTTCATAAAAAAATGCTTAAGTAATTACTTAAGTTCAAGCAATTTCTTCTGCGAGCAATGTGCCCTGCCCACTGCCACTTAAGTTTGGCAATTCTTCGGGCTACGTCGGTCAAGAGAACCAAGGTTTGGTTCTCTTGAGGATGTCCTCATTTCTGATTAGATCACGCAATGAAACTCTGAGCATAACCCTCTCCGTTGCCATTTGGGTAACTAGCCTTTTGATGAACGGATGGTCGATGGGGCCGAAAAGTTCTGGAATGGCGACCGCGAACCGGAAGACGATGCGTTGGAAAGCCTCCCACTAGGTGGACCGATGACCTGGTGAAGGTTGCGGGGATCCGCTGGATGCAAGTCGCACGGGATCGGTCAATGTGGCGACACTTGGGGGAGGCCTATGTCCAGCAGTGGACGTCTTTCGGCTGAAATTATGATGATGAAGTAATTTATTTAACTTGACTCTATAGTCAATCTCTGTCCCTGGTATCTATATACCAGGGATAGAGATTCAAGTCAGACCAAAGCAGTCTAATCAAAAATCATTTTAGCCACGAGCTCACATCATTAAATCAACATGTTTGCCAATAATTAGGCTCAAGCATTTCCAAACACTTTGAACTGACAGGCAACACGAATCCTCAAACAAATTCAATAGTCCTTTGTTCAGTATCGGCCCAGTAATTAAGTTATCGTTTGGAATTCCCAGTAACTGTCGTCTGCGAGAACAATCTCACATAAAGGCAATTTCATTGCGCTATTAGAGCATGAATTTAGGAGTGGCAGGGTTCTAGGAAAGACTTTGCGGAATTAATGACTTTGTTGTGTGGTGTATTGGAATCTTTCATCGTTTGCTTTGGCATATATGTATATTAATTTCCGGAATTTAATTGAGTATGCTATGCTTAATATATTATATACCTTTGTTGGTTTTAGATGCTTGGTGTTCTGTATGGTGTCGGACTTAAAGAATAGCACCATCCCATATCTTCCCGTGGGTGTCGTAAGAGGCGACTAAGGGACTTTCCAGAGAATGGGCAGCAGCGTTCTCTGTGCTTTTGCAACAACCGTACTGCGATCCTAAACACGCCGCCCGCCAAGCGTGGCGATTATGTCAATGTGGCGACACTTGGGGGAGGCCTATGTCCAGCAGTGGACTTTTTCAGCTGATTTGATGAGCCAATGACAATCTGTCATTTTGTCGATTTTTCCGTCGACATAACCCATTTCTACAGTGGTCATGTTACGCGTGTAGGTGCCAGAATTTTTTTCCCCGCACCTGGGACTCTAGCTTGGCTTTACATGCCGTCGAGAGAAACATCTCCCAGGCATACTAGTTTGGTTTCCTCGCGATGTTTTTCCTTCATCGAAGCAAGTTACAATTATACATACGCACATGAATTTGAAAATCAAAGGTCATGGGTTCGGACTCGAGACCATTGGCTTGGCAGTCCGACAGTCAGACCACTAGGTTTGATAACCTAGTGGTCTGAAATACTGCGGACTGAAAACACACATAGTACTACAAAGTCTCTCACGATCGATCATTTTTCAACCTTATAACTTATGGCATACGGGTAAAAATTTGGCAGACCGCTAGTGAACTCAGAAGTACCTACCTCTAAATAGTAAGCAAGTAGCCTCTAAATAGTAGTAGTAGTAGTAGTTTAGGTCGTGATCCTCCAGGACATTTTCTGAGGCATGCTGGTTTCCTTGACGACACGGTTGGTGCAGTGGCTGAGCGATCGACTGTTGCGCTGCGTGTCGCGCGTTCGATCCCCGCACGTAACAAATATTTGTATGGCCTACAGATAGTTGTTCCGGGTCTTGCTGTTTGTGTATGTGAGTTTAAATGTTTGTAAACGCAACCACGATACAGGAGAAACTCCTAGGGTGGCGCCATGATTAAAAAAAAAAACTCACGTGAAATGCCATACAATCTTCAAAAAAAAAAAAAAAAAGAAAACACGCACCCATATCCCAAGCGTACAGGAATCGACAAGTCCGCACTTCCATAACCACACACGCAAAACATAAAGAGAACTTTTACTAGATGAGTCACAACTCACAGACCGAGGACTGAAGGCCATGCCTTCTTTTATTTTACTCCGTAATTAGATACAAAGAGTCCCTGTTTGACTTGCAATATTGGACACAGATGCGAAGCGTTTAAACCAAGTTATTCAAGGACTTCACTCTGTTGATTCAAAGCCCAGTTTGTTTGGCAAAAATGAAAGAAAATAATACCCTTCGTCAAATTAAGAAAAACAGAAATGTGCCTTTTATTTGCAGCATTTTTTCTTTAGATCTGTTGTAGGTATTTAATTGTATTTTTTCTGTTATTTTAACACGATTGACTGTAATGTATATAAATGATAAAAGGTCGTATTTGAATAATCCATAGTAATATTATAAATGCGAAAATCACTCTGTTTGTTTGTTTATTTGTATGTTTATTTGTTACCTTTTCACGACTAAACGGCTGATTGGCAAGAAAAGATAGATTTCAACCTGGGGAAGGACATAGGCTAAATATCATCACGCTATGACCAATAGGAGCGGAGCAGCAATGAAAAATGTTGCGAAAACTGGGAAAATGTGACGCAGACGAAGTTGCGGGATACAGCTAGTAATTTATAAATTAAAGGAAAATGTCAACAATGAAGTGATTAAATGAGTAGAAAAGAGTCAGTCAAAACTGACTTCATTTGCAAGTAGGACGAATTTGACGTCTAGAGAAAGGACACAACTAGGAGCCATGGAGGAAACTCGGTATGTAATGGGTGGTCACCCATCCACAGACCAACCTTGGCAAGCGCGGGTTAATCCAAAGATCGATCCGAGTGGCTGTTATTATAAATCCACGAGCTTCTTCAGTTATATTATTTAGGCTGCTAAGTCATCATCTGCCCAGCCTTTTCCCAAAATGTCTTGGGGTCGGCTTCCAGTCTAACCGGATACAGCTGAGTAACAGTATTTTACAAGAAGCGACTGCCTATCTGACCTCCACAACCCAGCAACTGGGTAATACGATGCCCTTTGGTAAGACTGGATGTCAGACTTTTGGCTTCTTACTACTCGTAACGACTGTCAGAGATCTACAAATGACAGCCGGGACTAACAGCTTAACGTGCTTTCCGAGGCATGGAGGAAACTCGGTTTGTAATTATGGTCACTCATCCACGGACGAACCTCGGCAAGCACGGCTTAACCTCAAAGATCGACCCGTGCGGCTGTTATCATTTAGCTACGAGCTCCTCTAGTAGGCGTAAGAGCCGACTAAGGGACTTACCAGAGAATGGGCAGCAGCGTTCTCTGCCTTTCTTGGGGGAGGCCTATGTCCAGTAGTGGACGTCTTTCGGCTGAAATGATGAGCTTCTCTAGGCAATTAAGTACAAAACAATAAATAAGGAATAACCTCCTCGAACCTCCTTCGTTTCTTGAGACGTATTATTATTAATCACGCACTACATTCTTTAATTAAAACAATGGCCCCACTCAACAAGTTTCCGTAGTCCTTCACACTTAAGCTATCAAATGTCAAGACAAGGGCGTCTGTATAAAAAGTAACATATAAACGGCCTTATTCTGTATCTTTCAATTACCGTCACACACCACCCATCCCTTTCTAGCCTTTAGAACCAAAATGAGACAGACATAGTCAATAATGACATCAACTGCTGTATTTTGAGCCTTTCAAAATTGCAGTCAGACATCATCCGTCCTTTTCTACCTTTCAAAAACAGAATGACACAGAGATAGTCTATAATGAAATAGTGACTCGTGCAGACAGAATAAGGAAGTTATTCGGAACTGTTTTTTTTTTCAATTTGCAGCGACAGTGGCTAGTGTAACATGTAATATAAATCCTTAATGAGAAACGGGTTTAATTTAATAACTGAAAGCGATTAGTAAGTGCTTACTTAACTGACATTTTATAAACTACCTGTCTTTTTTTCTGAAGTTAGAACAAGCGTCTCCATAATACATACATTCATGCTAACATGTGGTTTTAAACTTGGTAGTAATAGCCGAGCCGAAAATACTCAAAAGGAGGCAATGTATTTTTTACAATTTTCTCTACACCTCTGGGAACTCAATTAAAAAGCCCCATGAAAATCCGACCATTATAAACTTAGTAACATCTTTTTAGGGTTCCGTACCCAAAGGGTCAAACGGGACCCTATTACTGAGACTTCGATGTCCGTCCGTCCGTCTGTCACCAGGCTGTATCTCATGAACCGTGATAGTTAGCCAGTTGAAATTTCTACTGATTATATATTTCTGTTGCTGCTATAACAACAAATACTAAAAACAAAATAAAATAAATATTTAAGGGGGGCTCCCATACACAAAAGTGATTTTTTTGCTCGTTTTTATAAATAATGGTACAGAACCCTTCGTGCGCGAGTCTGACTCGCACTTGGCCGGTTTTTTCTTATTGCCCTCGACTATATGCAAAGACTCCCTCCTTCCCTTCTACACTACTAAACCGCACCACTAGTAGTGTCGTGGGGATTTTTTTCCCTTCTACGCTACTGGTCCAGTGGTACCGTGGATAATACTGTCATCTTTGCCCGGCTGACTTCACGATAGCAAAAAGTCATCGGACGGTCCTGAATAGTTACTTTTTCCGCTTTATAACTCAACAGTTTCACAGAGTTTGCTAAAATCCTTCAGTTTAAACTGATAACCTCTGCAGTTAGCCTTATGTGTTTTCTGTACTCCTACCCCCATGACAGGAAGGCGTGAGTCTATGTGTGAATATATCTGTCTGTCCTTTATTGCAATGTCGCCGTCGATGAAGCATGGAATGTGAATAGTGTCATTGTGTGAAAAAACTCCGGCTATATTTTTCTTTAGAAAAGGGCTCCGTGAAAAAAATTTAATACCTTGCAAGTGTTCAAACAATCCGATTCAAATATGCAAGCATGTAATATTTTAAAACAATTTTACACAGGCGAAGGTCGCGGGCAACGACTAGTTTTGAATAAAATAGCACAACAACCACGAGATTAGAGAAACTCGCTACTATTGGAGGTTACACAAGGTTTTTTTTGCTAAATCGCTACCGTTCATGCCTTCTCCCGCCCCATCAAGTGGTGTGAGTCAACTTGGGTTTACTTTCGCGCACGCGCCGATGCCGTCATGTCAATTTCCTGCTGAAATTTGATAGCCCGTGTTTTAACTTCCGCCCATTGGTTGTGCCAATATGTTTTATAAAAGGGAGAGTGAAAATATTAAAATTTAATGTTATAAAATATGTAGAAATTGATGGCCGTTTCTTGGTTAAAGAGCTTTCTCAAGGACTATTTTGTGATGGTTTTATCATATTGAACGGATGTGTGAAAGATATATAGGGTGTCTTTTAATTAGTGATCCATACTTAAAAACATGATTAAACTCTTGATAATAAACAACTTTCCCAAGGAAACAATATTTTTTAGTGAGCGTTTTCGTGTGCCCCACAAAGAAATTTTTATCGGAAAATTAAAAACGGAGCCGTGACAGAAACCATGCCTGCTTCATGTTGCTTGCATGCTCGCTTGCATGCTCGCTTGCATGCTGCTTGCTTGCTGCATGCCTGCTGCAGGCTTGCTGCATGCTTGCTGCATGCTTGCTGCATGCATGGTGTATGTTTATTCTTATTCTTTATTGCACATAAAGTCAAAAAGATATACACACAAATAACATAATTATAGCTTATGTACAACGGCGAGCTTAATCCAGAATTGGGTTTTCTTACAGCAAACCTTATTTTAACAGGTTTGCATGCTCGTTTGCTTTCAGTAAAAGCCAAAGCTTTGTAATACAAATTTGGTTTGAAAATATGATTAGGATAAATAAACATTAGATCATTTTAATTTAGGACTTATAAATTTATTGAAACCGGTTTTAAGTCTTTTGTATTTTATTGATTCTAAGGTTTTTGACAAATAGATTTAGGGCATTATTGTATTTAGGGATTTCAATTTTATGGCATGTGATATAATGTGACGTTAAAAGTTCAGGCAAGTTATCATTCGGACAAATGATGATTAGGACAAAAAAAACATGGCAGATTAGATTATGGATAAAAAAGTTAGGGAACACAATAAAGAACCGCGAGCGCCCAATATTATACTAAAAGGCAATACTGATCTACAGTACTTTAATTCAGTGACATCAAACAATTGCGCGAGGATTATTTCTTTAAAGTTGTTGTTTCTCACGTCTTCAATTTTTAACGGCTCATTAAATATGGATGAAATTGCCAAACAACATTAAGATTTGGGTTAGTATTTACATTACTTTTTCATCCCGAAAGAACGTTCCCGTAGTTTTGTGGCATAAGTAACGCAACCTATTTAGAAACATTTCGTATTTTTTATAACAATCTAATTACGGAAACCCTGTTGTCCATCTATTTTGCTTAGTTATGAATGACATATAAAATTGTAATTCTTTACGCGTTGTTACCCAATACTTTTACCATAAAATGCTTAGCCAGAAGAAGGAAAACTTAAAAGAAAAATGTATTTTTGGGCCGCACTCTGAATTCAAAATATCATCTAGCCAATTTTCAACATTGCTATGGGAAGGGCAAAAGAAAAAAATATAAAGCCAAAACAAAAGAAATACGTTGTAACAAAAGATACGAAGTAACCATAATGCTACTGGCATTACCAACCTATGAATATACAACCTGTCTATTAAGCCCTGTCATTTCCTCTTATCCCTTTACATTTTGTACAGAAATTAATCGCAAGTAGGAACTTCACAGTTCTAATAATACTGGCCGTATACTTCACGCATCGGAATACTTGGTAATTGTTTATGAAGTGTCACGGAACGATTGCTTCGGAGTTTGAATTTGAGTTTGGAAGGTTATTTGAAAATGATGTGCGTGACGTAATAAGAAAAAGAAATTGGTAATAGACCAGCTACCGTAGGAAATGGAGAGGTAATTACTATAATTTTGATTGAATGCACACTCGTAGTCAAAATAAGGTTTGATGACTAATAAATAAATAAAAACCTGTATCTTTGAAATCATGAATGATGGTATGGACATGACATACGTATATGTACATGAAACTAATATTTTATTATTATTTTATATCTATACGTAGAAATTCTTCAGGTTCAGGTTCATTGTTACGACCATGCTTCGAAATCAGCAGCTTACGGCAGTTGAAGTAAGAAATTAACTTGGGAAAACCCGTAGAGACCTAAGAGCGGACTGTATGTCGGCGGCTCTTTGAATATTTTTTTATTACTTCTCGATCATCATCTGCGTAGCCTACCCCAATTATGTTAGGGTTGGCTTACTTGGCTTCCGTCGTCTTAGCGGATTCAGCTAATATATAATATACTAGCTATCCCACGCAACTTCGTCTGCGTCACATTTTCCCCGTTTTGCGCAACATGTTTCATTGCTGCTCCGCTCCTCTTGGTCGTAGCGCGATGATATATAGCCTATGTCCTTCCCCAGGTTGAAATCTATCTTGTTGCCAAATTTCATTAAGATCCGATCAGCCATTTAGTCGTGAAAAGGTAACAAACAAACAAACAAACAGAGTGACTTTCGCATTTATAATATTAGTATGGATTAAATTGTTTATTTTAGAATAAAGAATATTTCAAAATGTAATTTGGATTGAAATAAATAACGGATACTTGCTGTGTCTGTGTGTTGTCTGCTTGATATGTTATAAAATTACTACAACTAGTCAATCCACGAATCGTTGATAAATCCTATAGTTATAATAAAAACATGTGTACTGACTAGTCAAAGTACAGCTCAAGCTACTGACGAATAAAACAAAGAAATGGTGCCAAGATACCTATTAAGACGCATAGAAAATATTGATAGAGGTCTAAAGTTTGTATCAAAATCTGTCACAGGGCGATGTTGATGCGACAAGTATTATATAATACATTAAGTTATAGTTTTTGTTATTTTCAAGATATTTCATCAATTCATTTATAATTGAATCAATGATTTGTCGTCGCCGTGAGTCACACGGTATTTTTTGTTTAATTTTAAGTTTTTTTTTTTCATATTTTGTGTACTTATGGCAATTGCGCCAAGAAACGTTTTTTCTTTCTTATCTTTCTTTATATCACTTTGAACCCTTTGATAATGTTATGTTATACCATTGTGCCTGTGTTACGCAACTACCAAGTCTTCAAAAATATCTTCCAATGAACACAAACAGAATCTCTAGAACAAACGGTCCCCATACATCACAGCTAATCAGTTCAAAGCTACTAGTGAAGCGTTGACTGACACTTGCATCCCGGAACACTTAATTGTCAGCGTGTTACGTATCGGAAACGGATATGTATATGAGTGCGTTTATATTGGTTATTTGTGTATGCATGTTAATGATTTTCTGAAAATTCTGTCTGGAATATCGTGCATGTCAATCTTTGTGTAATACCAAAGGATTTCTGACCCGCCATGATTTTGTTCAACGCTGCTATTTAAATGAAATTTTTCATATCAAGAGTTTCAGCCACAAATTGCTGCTATGTAAGATGCATTAATTCGTTTGTTTTCCAGTATTGTTTTTTATACACACTGTATCTACATTTCTAATCCAACTTTCCTCTCGCATGTCTGCAGGAAGAAATATCTTATGAAATAAGCAGTACCTCTTGCTCTTCTATACTAATGTCCAGTTAGGAACATTTTGTTTAGAAAAAGAAATAAATCAGGTCAGATGTAACCATGAGAAATGAATCTTCAACCTTTTTTTCAAACATAAATAGTTTATTTTGCAGTTTCACCGACATGAAACTATCTTCTTCCTATATAAAGATATCTAACACACGCTACAAAATTTAACTCATCTTAACTATAACTAAACTAACCTGTACTTGCAGTTTTGATGTGAAAGCCGTATCACAAAACTTTCCCATACATCTGATAGCTACTTTAGTATCTTCTGACTTCCAGTACGGACTTACAGACTTCCAGTAAAGGCTTCCACTAAAGAGTAAACTGTTTCAACGTGCTGGTACGTGACGGCTTTAAGGAAACTTATATGCAACAGGAGTAAGAGCTATGCAAGTACGTCATACCTTGGTGTATGGTACAAGGAGTAAGCGTCAGCGACGACTTTTGTTTTGTTCGCTCTTTAGTTGGATGAAATGATTTTATTTTATAATCCGAAATGGAAATAAATAATTTCCTCACGCTGTCGGTATACCAGTGAGAGTGATTTGGCACTAAACAGATTTTTTATCGTCTATCGATGATTGCAAAACGTGATTAATGAACGGGGAGAATGGAAGAAGAAAACGTGTTCGTGATCCCAAATGGAATGGGTCAAGGGCAGGAAGAAGATGATCATGATGATGGTTCAAAAACATCCTCAGGCCTTATCACACTAGAGTAAAACTAATGCCTAATTTTATAAACACTAAAATACATCTAAATGAATACTGAGAACCTAACAGCGCACATTCATTTATGTATACATTCAGGCCTAGCCTTTTCCCAAACTATCTTGGCTTGTCGGCTTCCAGTCTAACTGGATCCCACTGAGTACCAGTATTTTACATGTAGCGACTGCCTATCTGACCTTCACAACCCATTAACTGGGTAATACGATATTGGTAAGACTGGATGTCAGACTTCTGACTACTCGTAACGACTGTCAAAGATCTACAAATGACATCTGGGACCAACAATTAACGTGCTTTCCTAGGCACGGAGAAAACTCGGAATGTAAGTATGGTCACCCATCCACGAACCAACTTCGGTAAGCACGGCTTAACCTTAAATATCGACCCGTGCGGCTATTATTATGTAGCCACGTGCTACTCCAGGCATTGCCTAGTATCGGTGAAAAAGGAGCCTATTAAACTTCTGACTTACGTAACAACGTTTCTTATCGCTTATACTCACTCAACAACTGTTTGTAAACAGCTACTTTAAACCTATTTCAATTTCAATTCCAACAGTGTAAACTAGCTGAAAAATTTGCTAACATTTCTCTCGGACAAACAAGAATTTCTATTGTAGCTTGTCACTTTAAGGGGTTTGCCACACCCACGTAGTACTAATGTAACTGAGCGGACGACAGAACGCCTTTTTGCGTGGCAATCAACTTGAATAAGGCACAAAAGAGACGCTGAGACGTATTCTGATTACGCCTTTTACTTTGTGGTGTAAGTCACAGGTGACAAGCGATTTTGAACGCTATTTCTCAAAGTTTAAACTTTTCCTACTCGATATTATATTTCTTCTGAAAAACTAGGTTGCTTATAAAATAATGCCATTGAGTGACCATGTCTATCAGCCCGATCACTATGTACGGTAAGCCTATCCCTTGGGAGAAGCAAGCCAAGTACTTAGGAGTCTTACTTGACAACCACCTGTCTTTCGCGGCGCACATCAAAGCAGCTCGCGACCGAGCTGCCTTTGCTATGGGTAGGCTTCATTTCATGATTTCGACAAAAAGCAAGTTGTCACTCAAGTGCAAGTTGCGCCTTTACACCGCGGTGATCCGCCCCATTATGACGTACGCTTGCGTCGTGTACGCTCACACCAAGCCTAAGTACATCCATAGGATGCAAACCTTGCAGAACCGGTTCTTACGTAGAGTCACGGGAGCCCCTTTTTATGTCCGTAATGACCGTCTACACGTAGACCTTAGAATGCCCACCGTCCTTCAGTTTATGAAACGTCTTTCGAAGCGTTTCTTCGATAACGCCATTAAACACCGTAATCCCCTTATCGCAGCGGCCGCCCGTTACGAACCCTCGCGCATTAGTTCAGTACGCCGTCCTCGGCATACCCTCGTCACTCCCGATGATGCTATCACCCTCCTCCAGGAGAGTAGCAAAGAGACTAGCACTCTTAAAAAGTTCAGACACAAACCGCCGTCTTTCCGACCTCGCCGTCGAGGTCCGTCGCGACGTCCCGGTCCATGCCCTCCCCGACCCTCGCTCGAGCCAGCCCGCGATGCTGTGCCAGTAGTTTTAAATTAGCCCCTTAATAATGATATCATTCAGATCCAGCCTGTCCCCATGCAGTCCTCCCCCAGCGACGCCCTAAGCCGAGGCTCGTACCCCACAGGGGGTACCCTTAGCGTGTAGTCGCTTAGTTTGTAAGTTTTATGCCCTGGCTGGAGGCCTTACTCTTAAGGCATCCACAGGATAGTCCGGTTAAGCAGACGACAACCTCCTAGGTTGAACTGCGAGATGCCATTCCCAAAAAAAAAAAAAAAAAAAGACCATGTCTATTATATGGCTTTTGTTTTTCTTGAGAGTTTATGTCATGCATGAGTGAAGGGTTAATAAGAGTCAGGAAAATTCTCTGAAATTGTTATCTTATTTATAATAACTAGAACTTACTCTAGCACGAAGTAATGCCAAACTTAGTGCTTTTCGTTCTCAAGCAGCATAACCAAGAGAATCGGATCTAATTGTAAATGTGTACTCTCTAATCTCGCCATTTTTTTAATGGTATACTTGTGGTTTTTTTGCATAAATTGGGCATTTACTGCAGGCCTCTTCACCTAACTACATTTAGTTCGTTAAACGGCCTCTCAAACTGCATAATATTGCCATTATCACCGCCTTTAGCTACACGTTTGGTTTTTGCAGTACTATAATAATCAGGAAACTGTCTAGTGGGATAATAGACCTCTTCTCATACAGAGAAGGTACGAGCATTGATCACCACGCTTGCTAAATGTGGGTTGGCGATAACAGACATAAACAAAATGTTTTAAAAAAATGTCCGATCCTCGAGCGTGTTACAAGGCATCTAGATTAGATTCTATTTATTTAGTCCTTTTTAAAAAACAAGTAAAAAACACCCTGACAAAATTTAAATAAAATATAGTAAACTGAGGAAACTGAGGAGCTGCTCTGTATGGTGTCGGACGTAAAGAATAGCACCATCCCATATCTTCCCGTGGGTGTCGTAAGAGGCGACTAAGAGACTTGTCAGAGAATGGGCAGCAGCGCTCTGTGTGCTTTTGTAACAACCGTACTGCGATCGCCAACTCGCCTGCCAAGCGTGGCGATTATGGCTAAACCCCCCAAAATATCAATGTGGCGACAATTGGGGGAGGCCTATGTCCAGCAGTGGACGTCTTTTGGGCTGAAATTATGAAACTGAGGAAACTGACCTGGCAACACAGAACAACACTCCGGTCGCTTCTCAGGTAGTGACGTCATAAACAAACAACTGCCGATCGAACATACTGATGCCGAAAATGATGTTCTCACGTTTTAAAAGTTTGTTATAGATTTTAGGTGTTTTGGTGGGTATTTGTGCACAAAAATTGGGTTTTTAAAATTCACTAATATGTTCACTTTCATGAATGTTTATGTTTCATTTTATTCGGTAATGTCTGTGGTCTACTTATATGCATGCCCCTTATACATAGGGACTCAGGACGGGGTTTTTAACATACTGTATAATTAGAAATTTATTATAAATCCAGGTTTCCTAACGACATTTTCTTCATCGACTTCAGTGATGTCCAAGATAAACTTAGAATGTACTACAGAAGAATTGAAAAAGTCACTTTGCAGTTGCCTGGATTTAAACCCACAACTTTGTGCATAGGAAGCGAGGCCTTAACGTCTTGACCATCAGGAATCACGGTTAGTGCAATAGTTTTTTAATATTTTACCCAATGCGTGTATGAGCAGCTGTGGCCCAATGGCGGCAGCCCCGACTTACGAGCTGTAACCCGTGGGTTCGAACCCAGGCAGGCGCATTACTTTGTGTAATTTATTTCATCACTGCTGCCCTCAAAAACGGTGATGGAAAACATCGTAAGGATACCTGCATGTCCTAGAACTAAAAATTCGAAGACATGTGACATGTACCAACCCTCACTGGGTCCGCGTGGTGGATTACAGCCCACTCCCTGTCATAGAGAAGAGGCCTGTGTCTCAGCAATGGGAACGTTACAGGCTGATGATGATGATGATGTGTATGACCAGATAGATACCAGAACGAAACGTGGACGAGGCGAAAATATCGCAGCTGGTGGCTTTCTTTAGTTTCTGCTAACCCGCATAGGAAAAAGGCGTGAGCTCTAGTGTGTACGAGTATGTATGTATTTCATTTACATTTTTCTAAATTCTATGTCTTTAAAAATACAATCATTTGGTTGATTATTTATGCGTATGAAACAGTTACGTATGTCGATGTAGAAGTAATGGCTTAACAAGTCGCGTAATTTTCAGACGTAAATTCATTATGCACTTGGTTGTGGAACATGTCATAAGCGTTTTAGTAAATTCTTCCTCTTTTTTACCAGACTGCGGTGAAGCCCAAAAGGAGGGTTATGTATTTGACCTGTATGTGTGTAAGTTATACGTCGTATGGCGCGAGTCCACTGGCTACATGAAAAAAAAACAAAGAAAAATGGCGGATTCCGGGTAGATTTCGAGAAATTTCAACTGGTTAACTATCACGGTTCATGAGATACAGCCTGGTGACAGACGAACGGACGGACGGACAGTGAACTGTCCGTCCGTCCGTTCATCGTCTCGGTAATAGGGTCCCGTTTGACCCTTTGTGTACGGAACCCTAAAAAGATCGCAATGATGGGGAAAACAAGTGGCTTTTAGCTTCGTCTTTCCACACCCGTTATAATTGTCATTATATTATTAACACAGGAATGAATTTTAATGTGCCTTAATTTTGTTTCAGGTATGCACCCAACCAAGTTTTTATTTTCTTATGGTAAGACGTATTCTTTTTATTTTTTTATTAAAATTCAAAGATTACATTGTGTCAATATTTAACTGCTAAATGAGATCTTTTTGCCAGCGTTGGACCAAGTAACCGTGTTCGCTCGAAGGCTGGTAAAAATCCTTAAAGCCAAATTGATTTTTTTAAATAAAATAATAAATTTATTGAAAAAGGATTACAAAAAGTGTACATTTAGGCGCAGTAGTATTAATTCTCATACAATGGTATAGTTAGTTCTTATAAGTAAACAATAACTAAAACATATTCAAAAGTTGCAAGTAATGATAGTTCAATTCAGATGTTTGGTAGCGACCATTTTTCGATTTTACTCCCGAGCAAATAAGAAGTCACCATAAAGGAACGACCACATCAAATTGAGTTGCGTTTTGCCCGTTAATTTAATCGTAATAATTTATGATAGGATCAGATTTTCGTACAAATACAATAAAAATCTTCTTCTTCTCGAATCGATGACTCAAAATTTTGTCAGACCAGTATGTAGTAACTTAACCTGCTGGCCTACCATGACGTCTTAAAGCAGTATTGTTTTACTCTTATTCCAGTGTGGAAAGAGACAGAGCTATACAGGATGTCTAGTGCCATCTTTTTCCCACACTGAAAAAGGAGAAAAAAAAAGTGTTTTAAGACGTCATGGTAGGCCATCTGGACAGCTCTGCCGTTTGTCTCATTCAAGTCCTGGAAGGTGCCATCAGTTGTGCACGACGGGCAGCACAGGCCCCCGGAAACGATGACCCTTTACATCGTGGAGCTCGTGGCTAAATAAAACAGCCACTCGGGTCGATGTTCAGGTTAAGCTGCGCTTCCCTAGGTTGGTCCGTGGATGGGTGATCATAATTACATACCGAGTTTTCTCCGTGCATCGGAAAACACCGTTGGTCCCGGCTGTCATTTGTAGATCTTTGACAGTCGTTAAGTAGTCATTGCCGCGAAAGTCCAGATCCAGTCTTACCAAGGGGTATTGTATTACCCAATACTAACTCTAACTGGGGGGTTTTGGAGGTCAGATTGGCAGTCGCTGCATGTAAAATACTGGTAATCAGCTGCATCCGGTTGGACTGGAAGCTGACCCCAACATAGTAAGGAAAGGGTTAGTTAGACGAGGACATCGCCAACCGCTTATAACTCACACCAAATTACTAGTGAAAAGCTCGAGTAAATAGATTAAGCGATTTGAGTGAGGATGCTCGTGACTCCGGCGTGTTTGTGACACACATATGTAATGAGATTGTGAGCGAGCCTTGCTGTATGCAAATATATTTTTGTTAAAAGAAAAAACAAAATGGATTTATATTGATTTAATTGTTACGTGAGAGATAGCGTTGGTGGCGAGAGTAATGTTTGTGGAGGGCAGTACCTACGGTTTTTGACGTTTTTCTGTGTATGTTTTTAAGTATTTTCTTTGTGACACCAAAAGTACTACTAAGGTTTTATTTAAAACTAGCTGCCCGGACGGACTTCGTTCTGTATTTTTTTTTAATTTAAATGCTGCCGTGGGCTTTATGGAACATACAAAAAATAAATTAGCCGAATTGGTCTAGCCATTCTTGAGTTATAATATTCATTTTTATTTCCGGTAAAATGTCCACGCTACTATGGTAGCCCAAAACAAAATACAGTCAAATGTCCACGCTACCATAGTAGCCCAAAACCAAATCCATGTTGACCTTGAACATTTGGTTTAGATCTGATCTAATTTAATGAACAGCAAGCGGAAGATTATATTATAATATATAGATAGGAAAAAGATAGTGATTTAAGATAATATTATTAGGTTGTGCATAAACTTAATTTGTTATCAAGTCTAGATTCAGAAAGCTTTTTCAGCTAGAGCTTTTCATTCAAACAAGATTTAAATATGATGATTCAGTTATGCTTGTGTGCAAAGGTTTTAATTTTTGTTAAATAATGTTTATTGTGATCGCTGAGATGGCGAGTAATAATGAGAGAAATATGGAAGAAGAAGACATACGCTGCACTGAACCAAAATAAATTGGGACAAGGGCACAAGAATAATGTTGATTATAAAAGAACAAAAATTATTTGTACGAACCTGCCTAGTTGTAATGAAAAAAAAGCGGTCTTGTTTACTTGAATGTAAAATAACCCGCATTATAAAACAATGACGACATTATAATGGAGCTACAGTTAACATTTTAATTAGGTAGGGAAAGTTGTGAATTTTAATTTTAAATGAAATTCCTATAATTACAGTGTTGTAAAGTTTGCATAATCTTCACACACTTGTGTAAATAAAGAAAATTGATAAATTGGTGCAATTTTCAGGCATATTTTATTTATTTTATTGTTTATGTTCACGCAAGAGAGAACGTATGGAATCAAAATCAAAATATTTTATTTTACATAGGCCTACATGGGCACTTATAAAACGTCGACAGAAGAGGCACGGTTCGGGTTGGTCGTTTCCTATGGAGAAGAACCGGCAAGAAACACCATGGTTACTCTTTTAAAAAAATCATCATAACATAACTTAGAGTACAAAGACATAGCGTATTTTATATTTTGGTTAGAAATGCCCTCTGGCTGCGTCTGTATTTCCGAACGCTTACTACCCTAATCTCTTCAAAGTTAGAGTAAACAGGCTTCTTCTGGGTAAGTTCGTACCATCGTCGAATTTGTTTCTGTCATCTGTGACCTAGACTAGAGTCAATCGCAAATGAAAAATAATAAAAAAACCTAGATTTACCTAAATTTCAATCGGATTTGATTTCCAATTTGATGTACCTCAGACAAATGTTTAATTTTGACTGCCATTGAGTTGTTATCTTGAGGAAAGAAGACAGTTATTAACCTCTTGCACCACAATTCCCTACACACATTGACTAGTAAGGCTCATCGAATTTCAAAAATCGGTCTGTTTCATCAATTATCGCTTGAAGAAAGCGGAGACAGCGGAGGGTGATGATTTGAATAAGTATAGAGTTAAATGTGTTGAGTTATTGTTGGTGCATCATCATCAGCCTGAGTCCCAGGACTCAGGTTTCCTCTCAATGGGATGAGGGAGTAGGCTGTAATCCACCACACGGGCCCAGTGCGGGTTGTTAGATGTCACATGTCTTCGAATTTCTAGTTCTAGGACATTCCGGTTTCCTCACGATGTTTTCATTCACCGTTTTGAGAGCAGCGGTGATTAAATAAATTACACAAAGTAATGCGCCTGCCTGGGTTTGAACCTTCGACTCACTGTTCGTAAGTCGAGGCTGCCACCACTGGGCCACCTCTGCTCTATTGTATTGTTAGTGCAAACGGGTCTAATTATTCTACACACTATTTGAATCAATCAATAAAGCATGAAATCAAAACGCGATAAAACAAGTTGGTTAGAATTGAAACAATTTGATAGTAACACGCGTAACAAAAAGCTTACAAACCGTTCTATTAATAACTTCGAGCTTAGCGACTTAAGCCATTACGTGCACTGGCTGCCAAGAGTATTCACCCAGCTACCACACCAATTATACACTTCCGTGCAAAATAATTGCTTGTTACGAGACTATTATAATATGTAACTTCACGCCGGTTTATTATGAAGGCCATAGCGGCGTTCTTTAATAATACGATGAAGGAAAAAATAACTTTTTTTTAAAGATGTAATAACGGTAATGGTATTCATTTAGTAATAAGTGTATTTTTTTTATTTGTCGTATGTGAAATTGAAGGTTACGTCATTTAATGTTTTCAAAATTATCTTAATGCAAACTATGAGAAACACTTTATAATGAATACTAAAATTACGAAAGATACCTGCGTGTTAGTCGACTCTACTTTAGGCAGGAATAGATAAATAGATAACACTATAATCACCTTTAATTCTCAACCAATTAATTATTAATTAATTACAATAAATATTCAACAGTAATAATCAATATAAAATGTTGTTGCGACGACGAAGCGCGTGAACGACTGAGCTCCGGGTTTAAAAAGGCTTGATATCTCCCCACCGAAGTGACGTCAGCCGAAGCAAACAGCCAATGACTCGCCAGCAACGTTTCAACGTCGGGTCCGACAGGTGGCAGCACTGGACCCACGGTGCGTCGCTTGACTCGCGATACTGGCACTATGTTTGGTCGCCGGAAGCAGTGGCGCCAACATCCGGCCCTCCTGAACTGTGTCTGTCCCTAGACACACAGTCATCTGTAATGTGAGAATAATATAATAGGTATTATGTTACGATATGTTGAATGAGTTCCCACTACTGAGCCAATGAATAGCTCATGCAAAAGTGTGATCCCTGACTTCGCACTACCATGCTCAGACTCGAAATCCACATGATAGCCGAAGCTTTCCAGTTCATCCACTTTTATCTGCATGAACCACATTCTAGCCCACAACAAGCTCAAGGTCGAACCTCACTTGTTTCTGTAGTGGAAACGCCATTACAACTGCAACATTTCTATGTTATGAAGTGTTATTTGTTAAAGTGATTATTGCAGAACAAAATATTGTACAAATTTAATTATTAGTAATCATTTAAAACCAAAATGTAAAGCGGTATTATTATCATTAAACAACAATTTTACCTTTTGATGTTTTATTAAATAAGTCTTACAGTACATACCGACCACGCCAACATCCTCATCCCAATTGGTTATCTTGATCCATGGTTTCATGTTTTCTACACAGGTAGTACCAGAATATTTCTTGTGTGATCGCTCGCTGCCTATTATGTCGACTATGTGGTATCTATCTTTACCGAGTATTTTTGTAACTTTAAAAGGGCCCTTGAACACTGGTAGGAGTTTAGTACTGCTGCCATTACCAGCTTGGCTAGGCACTTTTACGAGAACCAAGTCCCCAATCTCGTATTGTTTGGCCACGCAACGTTTTGCATCAAAACTTTCTTTTTGATGTTTAGCATCTAGTTTTATTCGTGTGTCGATATCTCGTCGCAGCTGTGTGACATCTATAATTTCTTCTTGCTCGGGTAAAAATATGTCGCTCTCTGTTCTAAGGCGGTACCCAAAAAATGCTTCACTGGGGACTGCATTAATGGTTTTTTGCAATGTGCTATTCATACCTTGTTGTAAACACGTTAAAACATCATCCCAGTGTGTGTAGTCGTTATCTGCACCCAATGAACGCAGTGCCTCAACTATTGTTTTATTGTAGCGTTCGACTTGTCCGTTCGACCTCGGCATGCCAGTTGCTATAGTGTGTGCACGAATGTTTTTGCTGTCACAAAATGTTTGAAATGCCTTTGCCGTAAAAGCAGTACCAGCGTCAGTAATGAGTCTTCGCGGATTGCCAAAAATCTTAAACAAGTGGTCTAATTCTTTTACAACGCAAGCAGTGCTTGTATCCCGCACCGGAAATACAAAGACGAACTTTGTAAACGCATCAACAAGTACCAGAATATGACAATTGCCCTTTGATGATTTTATAAATGGACCCACATGGTCTATATGGAGGGTATGAAAGGGGCGAGCATATTTTGGAATTGGAAACAACTGACCTTCCTTTTTTCCACTTTTATTTTTATTGTATAGGCAGTGTAAACAATTTTTTATGTATTTAGTTACCGTTTTTTTCATTTTAGGAAACCAATATTTATGTTTAATTCTTTCTAACGTTTTATCAACAGCGAAGTGACCTATCTTGTCATGATTATACATAATAACTTGCCAGATACAATTTTTTGGTACAACCCATCTACGACCTATTTCAGTGCGGCGGTAGATTTTGTTTCCAAGCAATTCGTACTCGTTAAAAATATTCCGATTCGCATCGGCCTCTCCTGATAGTAAAACGTCTCTAATTTTACATAGATTTGGGTCTTGTTCCTGAACACTCAAAAGCCAGTCAGCTTCGGTGATGGACATTACTATTTGTTTTTCACAAACTTCACCACTATAGGAAGGGTTTCTGCTAAGTGCATCAACATGTTGCATTTTAGCGCCGGGTCTATGACAAATCTCAAAGTCAAATTCTTGAGTCATAAGCACCCACCTGGCTATTCGTGGCGACACTTCTTTTTTTGTAAGCGAGTATCTGACGGCATTACAGTCCGTAATTAATTTAAACTTATGGCCCAGCAAATATAAACGAAATTTCTGAAATGATGCCACAACAGCAAGAAGCTCGAGCTCAAACGAGTGGTAACGCTTTTCCTCGTTCGTCGTTTGCCTGCTATAGTAATATATCGGCCGCTCACCATGTTCATGCACTTGTACCATAATTCCAGCTACCCCTTCCCTACTTGCATCTGTATAAAGTATGGTTCCCCTTTTAGGATCAAAGATAGCTAAAGTAGAATCGCAAGTTAGGGCTTCTTTTAATAGATTTACTGTGCGGTCTTGTTCGTCTGTCCATTGCCACCTTTGTCCTTTTTTTAATAATTTTGTGAGTGGGGTACTTAGTATTGCACAGTCCTTAATAAATTTACGGAAATAATTAACTAACCCTAAGAACTGACGCAGCTGATGAACCGTTTTGGGTACTGGGAACTGCTTTATAGCATCAATTTTCTTTGATGTGGGTTTGATACCGTTACCATTTACTTCATATCCAAGGAATGTGATGGCAGTTAAAAAGAAAGAACACTTTTTTAGGTTAAGAGTCAAACCGTGTTCTTTAAATATTTTTAGTACCGATTCCAGGATGTTTATGTTTTCTTCCACGGTTTCTGATACAATTAACACGTCATCTAAGTATATTATGACATTTTTAAAACGTAAATTACCCAAAATCTGGTTCATCATGCGTTGAAACACCGATGGTCCGTTCGACAGCCCAAATGGCATACGCAAGAACTCGTAATGTCCATCTTCCGTTATGAATGCAGTCTTGTCTATTGAACCCTCATTTACACGTAATTGGTAATAACCACTTTTCATATCTAAGCTAGTAAAATACTTGCAACCTTTTAATCTATCTAACAAGTCCTCTATGCGCGGCATAGGATATTTTTCTTTAGTAGTTATTTTATTTAACGACCTGTAATCCACGCATAGCCGCTTTTCACCCCCTTTTTTTTCTACTAGAAGTACAGGACTAGCAAATGGGGACTTGCTTTCGCGAATAATATTATTTTTAAGGAGCTCGTCAATTATTTTACGTAACAATGTCCTATCAGGCACTGATAACCTGTATGGCCTAGTGTAAATAGGCTTGTTCGATTCAAGTTCGATCTCAACTTCAAAATCTTTAACTTTACCTAATGAACTTAAATCACCGGCGATTGTTTCAGGATATTTTTCAAACAAATCCTTTAAAACATCATGATATTTATCCGGTACGTTGAATTCTACTTCATAAGACAGAACTGCAGACACATTCACGGTTTTCTGAAAAGTCAGTTGATTTCCTATTCTCATATACATAACTGACGCATCTTCGGTCACATTCCGGCCTATCAGGACGTCACAACCCGATAACACGTCAGTAATATAAAAATCTACACTTTCGAATTGTATACCGTCTAAAATCAGAGAAGTCGTTACGTAATCTTCTACCAAAACCACAGAACAATTCGAGAACCCCTGCAAATGAATCGGTATTGCCAATTTTAGTTTCGTTAACTTTAATTGTTTTGCCAAATCTGACGTTATTAAGGAGCAATCACTGCCCATATCGATAAAAACTTTTTGAGAAAAGCCCCATAAACAGGCAACTTTATTAAACTTATTTTTATTTTCACTAGACTTTACAAATTTTACTTCTTTTTTTACTTTGTCAGTTTTTTTTTTTCGACAATAGTTTTCTGAATGTCCCTTCTTACTGCAATATTTACAAATTTCTGTGCACTCATTTCGTTTGTGATTACCCCCACATCCGAAACAAGTTATCTGCTTTGTGGTTCCGGCAGCCGTTAAACTTTGATTTGACACAATACGACTCGACTGTTCCGATTTCAATGAATTTCCTAGATCGATTCGTTTAGACGAGGTTTGAGGCACCTTATGTTCATTGACAGCGCTGAGACTCGTATTATGAGAACTACTTAACCGACCGTGGAGAAAAGATGCAAATTGGTCGCATGTATTTATACTTCCGGCATCCACTGACGCACTTATGTTAGGATCATCGATGTTGCCCGTAATGATTGAAATTATGTCCCGATCAGAAAAATTCACACTTAACTTGTCAATTTTACATTTTTGTTGAAAATAAAATTCATACAAATGTTGCTGTGGTGTAGGTTTACTATCAATTATTTCTTTAAGTAACGCGAACATATTACGTTTTGTTTGAAATGTAAACGATATTTTATCTCGCCATTGTTTCCATTTCCAACTAGCCCAACTACTCTCATTTTTCAAAAATGAGTCGTACCAAGTTTTTGCCGTTCCTTTGAATTTATTGACGGCCTGGTAAATTATCACCTGATCCTTCCAATTAAATGTCTTAGCATGCAAATCAACAATATTGAGCCAATTGTTTACTTTATCTGTAATGGGGTCAAATTCTGGTACCATAGAGTTCAAAACCATATTATAACAACCCGCTACTTGACTATCGACTGATTTCTTTGCTTTTTTACGAATGGGTGAAGGCGTATAGCAACTGGACTTACTGCTTGACGATGATGATGATGATCTTGTACGTTTCCTCTTTTTTCTTTCCCGTTGACGGGCACGTGACTTTCGCCCCATTTGTAGGCTTGAATTCGAAGCACTTCTGATGTTAGTCGACTCTACTTTAGGCAGGAATAGATAAATAGATAACACTATAATCACCTTTAATTCTCAACCAATTAATTATTAATTAATTACAATAAATATTCAACAGTAATAATCAATATAAAATGTTGTTGCGACGACGAAGCGCGTGAACGTTTTTTTTTTTTATGAATGGCATCTCGCAGTTCAACCTAGGAGGTTGTCGTCTGCTTAACCGGACTATCCTGTGGGTGCCTTAAGAGTAAGGCCTCCAGCCAGGGCATAAAAACTTACAAACTAAGCGACTATACGCTGAGGGCACCCCCTGTGGGGTACGAGCCTCGGCTCAGGGCGTCGCTGGGGGAGGACTGCATGGGGACAGGCTGGATCTGAGTGATATCATTATTTAGGGGCTGATTTAAAACTACTGGCACAGCATCGCGGGCTGGCTCGAGCGAGGGTCGGGGAGGGCATGGACCGGGACGTCGCGACGGACCTCGACGGCGAGGTCGGAAAGACGGCGGTTTGTGTCTGAACTTTTTAAGAGTGCTAGTCTCTTTGCTACTCTCCTGGAGGAGGGTGATAGCATCATCGGGAGTGACGAGTGTATGCCGAGGACGGCGTACTGTACTAATGCGCGAGGGTTCGTAACGGGCGGCCGCTGCGATCAGGGGATTACGGTGTTTACTGGCGTTATCGAAGAAACGCTTCGAAAGACGTTTCATAAACTGAAGGACGGTGGGCATTCTAAGGTCTACGTGTAGACGGTCGTTACGGACATAAAAAGGAGCTCCCGTGACTCTACGTAAGAACCGGTTCTGCAAGGTTTGCATCCTATGGATGTATGTAGGCTTGGTGTGAGCGTACACGACGCAAGCATACGTCATAATGGGGCGGATCACCGCGGTATAAAGGCGCAACTTGCACTTGAGTGACAACTTGCTTTTTGCCGAAATCATGAAATGAAGCCTACCCATAGCAAAGGCAGCTCGGTCACGAGCTGCTTTGATGTGCGCCGCGAAAGACAGGTGGTTGTCAAGTAAGACTCCTAAGTACTTGGCTTGCTTCTCCCAAGGGATAGGCTTACCGTACATAGTGATCGGGCTGAGCGCGGGTGGCTTATTTTTGCGCGGTTTAGAGAAAAGAACTGCCTGGCTCTTGTCGGGGTTCACCTCGATTCTCCATTTCCGGAACCAAGCGCCTAAGACGTTGGCTGAGGTTTGGAGGGTGCTGTAAATAGCGTCGTGACTGCGGCCAGTGTAATAGATGGCCGTGTCGTCCGCGAACAGGGCTAACTGAGCCTTCTTGCTCTTGGGGATGTCACTGGTGAACAGAGTAAAGATAAGGGGAGAGAGCGGGGAGCCCTGAGGGACTCCGGCTCTAATGGGGTGGGGGGAAGACAGTGCCTTCCCGATACGATAGCGGAAGGTGCGATCCGACAAAAAGTCTCGTAAGATGAGCACGAGGCGGTCCGGCACTCCCAGTTTGTACAGCTTATATAATAAACCGTTGTGCCAGACTTTGTCGAATGCCTTTGCTATGTCGAAAAACAACACACCCGTCATCGCTCCACGCTGGAAGCCGCCGCTCAAGTGTTCTACGATGCGGTGTGCCTGTTGAATGCAAGAGTGTCCGGTCCTGAAGCCGAACTGCTCGTTGGGGATGAGACTCTTAGCCTCGGCGAAGTCTTTGAGTCGCTTATACATAAGTCTCTCGTAGATTTTACCGAGTGCATTCAGGAGACTGATAGGTCTGTAGCTCGAAGGCTCAGACTTGAGTTTGCCTGGCTTGGCGAAACCGATGACAGTGGCCTCTTTCCATATTTGGGGAAACGCGTTGTTGTTCAGGGCACCATTGAAGATGGCCGCCATTAACACGACGAGCTGAGCGGGGAGGAGTTTGAGCACCCTATTGGTTATTCCGTCGGAGCCGGGTGCTTTCCGCGGTTGAAGTTTGCTAATGATGTCTTGCACTTCGTCAGCTGTGACCGGAGGCAGAGGATCATCAGGGTCTTCTTCGGGGGGCAGGGCGGTTCTACGTTCGACGAATGCGTTCACCTCATCGAGATGTCGCTTGTCTACTGGTTGCGAGCTGGGGGAGCACTGGGACTCCAGGCTGTCGGCTAGGCATTCGGCCTTCTCAGAGTCGTCGAATGCGACGCTCTTATCGGGTCGGGTGAGGGGAGGCATCGAAGCCTCTTCGGTGGAGCGCATCTTGCGTTGCAGCTGCCAGAAGGCTAGGTGGGTAGGCTCGAGTTCGCTATGCGTTTTTTCCCATTGATTATTACGAAGCTCACTGGTGCGATCCTTTACAGCACGCTGTAAATTACGCATGTGGGCTTTGTTTGCCTCGCAGGGAAAGCTGCTGTAGGCACGGATGGCCGCGTTCTTTTCGGTTATCAGTTCACGTACGTCAGCGGGTAGTATCCAGCGTTGATCGCTCATTGCTGGGACTTCCCGTGAGCAGTCCTTCAGTACGGATTGCACGTGTTCTGTAAACGAGTTGATGGCGGCCGTCGTTTCTGCGACTGAGACTATGTGGTCGGGGATGGCCTCTAGGTGAGGCGACGTGGTGGATTTCAGCTTTTCGCTGACTTTCCTCCAGTCGGTTATCACTTGGGTCGGCGGGGGCTGGCTGGGGTCAGAAGGACCCGAGCGAGGAACTAAGTGCATGAGCACTGGTCTATGATCTGAGTTAAGCTCATGTAAAGTCTCGATGGAATGCAACTTAAGGTTGACATTCTTGAGTAGAGCTATGTCGAGAACGTCCGAACGTTGGTCGGGGTCGTGGGGATAGTGGGTGTGCTCCATAGGAGCGATGGGATCGAAGTTGAGGGACTCGCCCAGGTTATACATGTGACGTCCTCTGGCAGAGGTCGTCGTGCTGTTCCAGGCGGGGTGTTTGGCGTTGAGGTCGCCCGCTATGATAACGGAGTCGCTCAAGCTGAAGAGGACGGCAAGGTCTTTGGTGAACAGAGTGTGCTCCTCGGACGTGCCGCCGGGAGGGATGTACGCAGAGGCGATAGTGATCGGTTGATGGCCGGTCATGCCTAGTCGACACACTGAGGTCTCGAGTAGAGACTCCATGGGAGGGGGATCTAAGGGGATGCAATGCAGTTCTTTTTTATAATAGATTAGAGTCCCGCCCTTGTGGCAACGTGACCGATCGTTGCGAACTATGCGATAGTTGGCAATTCTCGGATCGCGGTGACTGGGCTTGAGGAAGGTCTCCTGTACGAGGAGGATATTAATTTGATGGTCGCGGAGGAAGGTGGCGATCTCATCACGCTGGCCTCTAATGCCATTGGCATTAAAGTACCCTAATTTTAGGGATCGGGGTTTGGTGCACGCTAATCTCGTATTATCCATTGGAGTTAGTCGAGGTTAAGGTTGCGGAGGAGGTCGCTTAACTTGAGTAGGGACTTGAGGATAATTTTAAGTTTATCGCCACCAGTGTCGGTCTGCTTCGGGGGTAACTAACTCTGCTAGCGATTCTAAAATTACGTTGTGAGAGGGGTCCACAGCCGCGGGGCCGGGTGGCGTGGGACGAGCGGGCGCCGGTGCGCTTGCTTGGGCCGCGGGAGTAGGGACAGGGGCATCTAATAGCCCGGGGATGGGGCTGGACTTTGCTTTACTGAGAGCCGGGAAGGCTTTCTGGTGGTTAAGCGTGGTCCAGGGAGAGGGCCTCTGAGGGCTGAGTCTCTCCGGCATCTGGGCAGAGGGTAGCCTCACCGATGGGCTTTCTCTTTGCTGACGGGCGCTTGCACGCTTCACCAGGTTAGAGGAGGAGCCTTTGGGGGCTTTCGAGCAGCCGCGGTAGTTGGCCGTGTGGCCCGACTGGCCGCAAAGCACACAGCTCGGTGGCTCCGTGCAAAGCGATTTGTCTTTGGGACGGGGACAGTCTGCCGTGCCATGGTCGCCTAGACACTTTACGCATCTGTGCGGCGCATGGCAGTTGGCTTGGCTGTGTCCGTACATCTGGCAGCGGTGGCATTGCCCGACTACGCTTGAGCGGTAGGGCTTCTCTATTGTGATGCCTGTGAGTGAGCATACCGACTTCACTTTAAAGATCGGGTGGTGACCTTCTACTGGGTCACAGATGACCAGTACCATATCGTACTGGTCTCCGCATCTCGCCTTATGAAGGCGGTGGACGGCTGCGACCGGGATGTCTTGGCCTTGGAGGTCATTGAGGATGTCCTCCGTGGGGATTTCCTTCGGGATCCGCCTGATCACCACGCGGGTGGGCTTCTCCTCTGGAAGGGAGTAGGTGTGGAAGGCTATGTGCCTTCCGATCAGCTGGCGGGTAAGTTCCCTAAAGTCCGTGGTCGTAGGAACCACTACTTTGATTCCCTGCTGTGTGCTTTTTGCGCTTGTGTATTGAATACGGCGCTCATTACACATTTTGGACACGTCTGTCCATTTCCCTTTGTCCTGAATGAACAACGGGGGAGGGGGCTTCAGCTTCTTTGAAGAAGCGGCTGAAGGTTTAGCCTTAGGGCTGACTGGCCTACTGGTATGAGCAGCGGCGGACGTAGGTAAGGGGACCGGGGAGGTGGGACGGGAGGCCGCGTGAGAGGGGGCATAAGGGAGCGCGACGATCTTTTTGGTCATGGCGGCCTGGGAATTTTTGCCTTTCTTCCTCTTGCCCTTTCCGACGACTTGATAGTCGTCTTCAGAGGATGAGGAGGCAGAGCACGCGTCTAAAATTGACTCTGAGTCGGAGATTGGCTCAGTTGTGTCCATGTTCTCGGAAACGGGAACAATGGACGCAGGTTTGGACTGATCCTTTGTTTGCGAAACAAAAGGTTTCGAAACAATGGGTCTCGGTTTAGCCGGAATCGCGGCGGCGACGGCTGACGGTAAGCCTTTGTCCATGTTCTCGGAAACGGGAACAATGGACGCAGGTGCGGGCTGGGCCTTTGTTTGCGAAACAAAGGGTTTCACAAGAATGGGTCTGGGGGTAGCAATAATCGCGGCGGCAACGGCTGGCGGTAAGCCTCTGTCGGCAGGCGGCGGCGACAAGGGGCTCTCGAGCGCGTCACTGAAGTCAGTGATGGCAATACTGGGTTGCTGCAAAGCAGCGACATCGGACCCATATTTCTTTATAAAATCTGGGTCTTTCAGGACAACGCTTTTGAAAAACGCAAAAAGGCGTTCCTCATCCGCATCAAGGGCCATATTATCTGCTAAGAGTTAGCAGACATTTGAGTGAAGCTCAGCGCGCCTAACAACCTAATTCCTTGCACAATTATGTAGGGAATTTACTGGGTCCAGCGACTCACCCGCTTCAACCTTCCCGCAGCCACAGTCCGAGGGTCCGGGCTTGGTAGCAACTCCAACTCCAGTCCAGGGAACTTTGCTTTCAGGAACTTGTTGAAACGGGAAACACTAGCACAGTAAATCGGCGGCGCACACGTTCGCGACGGAGCCCAATTTTTTTTACCTAGGCCCTGAAGGGGTTAGGCGGGCGGATTGGGTCACCACCCTCTCTTGGTTTCGTTGGCACCGTTAGGTTTCCCACCAAGAACCTCGAAACTGAGGACTTTTCCCTGATGGGGCAAAGGAAGTTAAATCGGAATAATATCCGAAGCAAAATGAGCAAGTGCTGTCTTAATAAAAAGACAACAATTGTTCGGGGGTGTAGTCAAGGGACTACTGATAACGTCACGACACTGGAAAGCGACGAACCGATGACACACACTGATAGCGAGCGGGAATGCGAGCAGGTAGCGGCACGTCCGTACGCGGCGGCGGTCAGGCGGAGAGTGATGCGCGTGAACGACTGAGCTCCGGGTTTAAAAAGGCTTGATATCTCCCCACCGAAGTGACGTCAGCCGAAGCAAACAGCCAATGACTCGCCAGCAACGTTTCAACGTCGGGTCCGACAGGTGGCAGCACTGGACCTACGGTGCGTCGCTTGACTCGCGATACTGGCGCTATGTTTGGTCGCCGGAAGCAGTGGCGCCAACATGCGTATGTTTAAATTTTGTTCGTCAAATTATTTTATTAGATTTTGCAATTTTTTTAAGGTGAAAAATCATAGTTAAATATCCATCAGAACAATGTTTTAAGGTCTAGTGCAGACCTTAAAACATTGTTCTGATGGATATTTTGAATAGATAAGGGGTCATGGCGGTATTTAATCTAAAATTATAACATTGAAAACTTAAAAGTTTTTTTAAAGTTAGAACTTTGACCTCAATTTTTTTTATTTATTAACAACAAGGTTAATACAAATCTTTACTTAAGAAGACCCACAAAACCGTTTTCACGGATTGTCTGTGGGAACAGAACAAACGGTATTATACAAGGTGTAAGGTAAGGTGTAAAAGTCATAGAACAAAAGTTGTTCAGTTTCATGGTCCGAGAGACCACACGGGAGGTCTTGCGTTTATTATGTTACACCTTGTATATTTAAAGAAAATGTTAATAGTCATCATCATCATCATCAGCATCAGCAATGTTTATAGTGCGGACACTTAATTAATACCAATATTACTTATAACTAACAATCAATAAAAATCTTAAAAACTACTTATTTAACCTCCCCCAATAATCTGCAAACTACTTTCCATATCCTTCCAATATCTCCGTAACTGGGTTCCCAGGTATGGTCCAGAACAAAAAAACGGGGAAGACAGGTGTCCTTCGGCTTCGCCAAGGATATTTTTTCACCCATTTTACGCACATGTTCAGACGCCAGCAAATGAAGTTACAACAATCTGTCTAATTTCTTTAATAGAATTTCAACTTTATCGTTAAAGAATTAGGTTCTAGGTTGATAATTTCGGGTAGCTTGGTGTGCTGGCGTCATTACAATAATTATCTTGCTCACCTCACTCTTCTTATCATTTAATTCGAGAATGACGAAATCCTACTCCTGCGCACCCTAATTTCAAGATGACACTGTTTGTTTAACAATTATTATTATCTACTTACATCCAAATAGATAGCGTTATTTATTTTTAGATTGTCATGTCTCCGTTGTAATGTTTGAATTATGATTATTTTAGGAGAAGGAGCATAACATCGTGCTGGTCATCCTTTAAGGTTTAGGCAGAGTTGTCATTAATAATACACCCACATTTCACCAATTAAAACCCTGATGTAATCACATAACATCATTTATTTCAGGCTACAATGGCCCATAGATATATACCTTATAAACTATTATATAAAGTAATTACAAAACTCATGTTAATAAATATGACTTAAAACTAAGTTAGTAGCACTTCACTTGTTCACACTTCACTTATGCTGACTGGCCAGTGGAACTTGTCCGCGGAAGCGACGGAACACCACGTCCTGCGGCCAAAAGTCTTCCTGCATCACAATGGGCAGGTAAAAATTCGGTACTCGCACCACGAACGCCTTGAAGTTAACGTTGCGGCGCGACTCCAGTAACTCCCTCGGTGTGTACCTCGTCTTTTGGCGCACGTACTCCACGATGTCGATGTCTGTGTGAGGTAATAGGGGGCGCGCCTACTGCGATCAATCGAGCACAAACGCAGATTCTGTTACTGAGAAATTCCAGATGGGAAAACCCAATAACAATTTGTCCGACCCAGGAATCGAACCCAGGACCTCATGCTCAGCAGTCGCGCTTGCTACCTCTAGACCAACGAGGCAATAATATATAATAATATTTTTTATTCAAAAAATATAACGTTACCTAAAAGTATTCTTAAATCTATGTCAAGTTCACTCATGATGCCTGAACTAGGTAATTCTGTGTTTCAGGCGATTGGAGGTAACATGAATTGATTAAATAATCACATATCATGTAAATGGTACATAAGTAAAAAGGTGTATTAAATCATAATTACTTAACTTACTAATTGAAAAAAAATCAAAATAACACTAATACGAACAATATTTACTTTAGCACAACTAATAACTTCTCCCTATCTTCATAGGACATGGCTTGAAGAGTTTCCTTAAGGAATTTCTTGCAGTTACTAATTATAGTAATTGCAAGAAATTCCTTGAATTCCTTGAGTCCTTGGCATAATTTAGTTAGGTAGTAAATACACTTAAAAATAATGTTAGTATGACATCAAATAATCAGAGACAAATACTCACCACACAATACAATTATAACTAAGTTGTACACAAAATTAAATTTAAATTAAAGAAAATACAATAAATTTTCGTCAAATAAAATAATTATGCATTCTATAATGTCCGCAATAACGCGCGCATTTAATTGTTTTTTTTTGTCCGCGTATTTATGTAGTACATGTTCCCTTTTCCATTTATATATAATTCCCTTATTTAAATTTAAAATAAGTAATAAAGATGAATTTGGATGACAAAAAACGTTATAAAACGGCCCGAAGTAGATCGGGATACGGGCTGAAAGATTATTTTGGTTTTGTTTGCAAAGCTTTTCCCAATTGAGCTTCTGATAATGATGTCCTATTTTAGAAACGTTACGACTGAAATAAAATAAATCCGGCTATTTTCGATTTAGAAATAATTAAATTGAACCGTAGAGTTTTATTCTTAAACTTGAAAATCAATTATGTATAAATTATTTTAGTTAATGTCAAAGGTTAATTAAGGTTCATAAATCCATTTTCCAAGGTTTGAAAATGGAAAACTAATATTTTCACTTTAAAACCAATCATAAAATAATAACAAAATAAAAAAATAAAATTTTCAACTTTGAAATGACACACAATTTAATTTTTATTTTAAGAAAATAACATCAGTTTTCAGGTTTTATATTGATTTATATCTGGATTTCTGACGATTCATGTTCTTCTTTTAGACTAATAAAGAAGCCAAGACAAGGTCTAACTAACGCAAAAACTAATTAAACTTTATGCGTATGAGTTGATCCCAAAATGAACTGACTCACATTACTTAACTTAATCCTCCATGATACTCATATATCTGTTTCAGCATCTTATATCAGAAGATCATTACATATATTTAAAATACGACGAATAAACCACGAAAATAATGAACCCAACAAGAGGCCAATTGGTTACAAAATCTCAGACCCTACCATTACATTAAAATCATCAATAAAATACCGAACAAGTTACATTAACCTTACGCTAAACCGTAAAAATTGCCGGCCTTCAGATTCACACGAGGTAGCACCACTAGTGATGTTGTATGTCGATATTCGGAAGGTTATCGATAACCCCCCGCTGCGCTAGTGTTTACACGAGTTGTCGAGCCAGTCGGTTGGCATCGATCGCGCGCGCTGCACGTACGCTGCGTTTGCGCACGCCGTTCGTTCACCCCGGGTTACGATCTGTCAAGCTGACATTTCGTAACATCAATTGTAACGCGATATCGGTGTTTTTTCGTTGTCAGCGAAAGTTTTTCAGTGTTTTTTCGAACATTCTTTGCATTTATGTGGATAGCAGATTTTTGTGTTGTGTTCTGAAAGGACTGTTTGTTTGGTTCGCGGTCTTTTTGTGCTAGTGATGTGATTTTGATGTGTTGTGGAGTTGTGCTATCATGTTTTAATGTCGTTCGTTGCTGATATGTCTACTATAATTAGCGAACTACAATGGCTTCGCGACGAGGATTTGTTTGCACTATCGTGGCAAAACGGTAAGGTCTTGGTTGCTAAGTGATGAGTATGCATGTGTTTGATGGATTATTTATAGTTAAGGTACATAAACGCTTGTTTATGTGAAGAGCAAACAACATCTGTTGAGTATTTCAACTTGTGTGGGAAAAGCTTGTGAACAGCTGATTCTACATTTTCGATCTTTTCTGAACAAGGTCAACTTAACAGCTGATTGAATTTCTAACTGTGTTTTACCATTGGTTTTTAAAAATACTTTTAAAATCGTTTTTTTTTAATCGTTATCGAAAACTTGAATTTATAAACACAACTGTGAAAAACTAAGCTAAAGCACAATTAAGTCGACAATTTATCACTTATCGTGACATTTTCTAAATCAGATGATGAAACTGATCGTTGTTTATAGAAAACAACGAATCCAACAAAATCGTTAAGTCATTGAAATAAATCAAAATGTTTGACATTGAACTGCTACAAGTTCTTAGTAAGTACATTTTATCACAGTTCCCAACCCAAGTTAGTGAAAACACGATTTAATTTATGTGAACAACTTTGTAACGACTCAACGGCTATTTAAACCTTATTTGATTAATTAAGTTCTAATATTATTTCTGAGGCCTTGTTGCAAATAAAACAAAAGGTTTGGGGTTGAACACGTAAAATACTTACTTCATTTTTATTTTCGCAGAAAAATAATTACATCACCTGACATTTTAATTTTGCTAGGCATGTCCTGTACCTTTTAAATGGTATTGATTAAAACCGGTTTTTAATTATCGACTGTTTTTATAAGAACAACGTGTACATAATTATTTATATATTTTTTACTGCTGCAAACTCATGTACTAATTACAACTTAAAAGTATCGTTTAATTGAATTAAAAATACTCATTAAGTGCTTAATGAATATGTAATTTTTTAATGGAGGATTGAAAAAACAAAGCTTAGGTCCGTATCAGCTGTTTAATGTTGCGAACGAGTTGTGACTTGTAAGTTGTAAGGACAATAATCAACTTTATATATGTTGATTCTAGGAAACAGGTACAATATTAGTTTCTTTTGATACTCATGTTATGTTTATTAAACATGCAAAAAATATTAAGTTGTTAAAACTATGTAGATAGCGTTTTTTGATAAGCAGGCTCTAAAATTATCAATATGTTTTGTTATTTTGTTGTTCCGTTTCTGTAAATTCTATCAGCGATAAAATAATGGAAATTTCGAAAATATAATTATTTAATTGGCATAAGCTATGGAATAGCTCAGGTCAATCCTGTTGAAATTCTTCTTACAAAATACAAAACGCTTTGAAATCGATTGCCACTTGTTCATGCTCTCTTTATTTCCTTTCGAATGACGATTGCTAAAATTTAAAACCATACCATGACAACCAAAAACAAACCTCCTGGTAACATGTGTAGATCTCAGTTTAACGTAACAGCAAAAGTGTATCTATAGTATTTATACATCCACATTTGGCCGGTTATGAAAAAGACGCTCGTAATAGAGGTGTGTAGAGTGAGCCTATTGCCATCAACCCAAACTTAGTCCAGACTCCAGGATGCTATAAAGCTTCATAAGCTTATTAGTCCCACTGACCCAGTTCAGAAAGAAACCAATACCAAATCCGTATTGCATAAGGGCAAGAAATCTCACAGTGATTTCAGATATTCGAAAATTCTTTCCAAAAAGGTTTGCGGACAAATTAACACGTCAACGCTAATAGAGACTTCCTTTTATCGTTATCGATATTTTAATGTCACTTCCGAATCCGGTAAAGGAACCTTTTAAAAAGGACATAAAAGATATTTTGTCGTTGACATTTGTTTTTTTTTTACAACAGATGTAGACGTGTTAATTTAATAAATAAATCGGATAAGTTTTATATTATTTTTTAACTATTTAAGTGATTTTCATGGTAAAATAATGACAGTAAAATTGAAATATAGTAAATATTAAAGTTCGAATACTTTTTGATTCATCCATACTGCAGTTAACTTTTTTTTTCTCATTAATCCAATTATGATACAACAAAAAAAAATCGCACCTACTTAAAACAGAATATCAACTTATTATTAACCATAACCATACAACAAACATAATCAAGTTCCGATACACAATACTGCAAAACAAGAAAAAAAACAAACGGAATTTCTCGGCATAATTCCGAAAACCCTGTACCACGATGTTGCATCAAAACTTACATTAGCATATCGCTACCGTAAGTGCTAACAAAATTGTTGGGAAAGCGACGATTACGGTTTTTTTATCGATACTTTGGTACAGAGGCGATACTCTTAAGCAAAAGTGTAGTGAACAAGTAGGAAATAGCCAAGGCAAGCGAGATTCTTGCAAGCCGTTGGACCAAGTTAAGCACTTCATTATTAAACGATGTGATGTCTGATTGTATGGTTTTCTTCGCGAATGAGGTGTTAAAAGATTAATATTCACGTAGGTTGATAAAGGTTGTTCTGTGTGGTGTCGGTTCTGTGTGGTGTCGGACGCAAAGAATAGCACCATCCCATATCTTCCCGTGGGTGTCGTCAGAGGCGACTAAGGGACTTGCCAGAGAATGGGCAGCAGCGTTCTCTGTGCTTTTGTAACAACCGTACTGCGATCGCCAACCCGCCTGCCAAGCGTGGCGATTATGGCAAAACCCCCCCTTCTTGGGGGAGGCCTATGTCCAGCAGTGGACGTCTTTCGGGCTGTAATGATGATGATGATGAGGTTGATAAAAAATGAGGAGTCTTAAGACTTGATGTTTTCTTGGTTTCTTCTGTTTTCTAGGAGATTTTTTGAAGTCATAATATTTGTTAGACTTTTAAGATTGCCTGGTTGCTTGCTATGATGGTGAGAGGCTGTCCCCTATTATATGGAACTTAAACGTAGCCGGCAAACTGTGTGTCCGTAAAACCCTGCCTAGCCTTATCGAGCATCACAGGCGTGATATTTAAATTACAGTGCTGTATTAAGCACACTTATTTCAATAAGATAAATGATAGTTTTTTGTTCAATTATGTAATTTGACACTTTATAAAGAGCTTTATCTAACTCAAACAATATAGAATTCTTATTAAAAGGTTTACTATGACGGATGATACGTACAAGGGTGATCTACCCTTAAAATCTATAAAAGGCCAATATGGGGTTACCTTTGAAATATTTTTTTGCTGTAAGGTAACCTAATAAGACCCTCATTGTTATTACAGCTTAATATGGTATGGCATGCATTTGTGTTCATCAGAGTAACATGTGCAGAGATCATATCTTGTCTATAATATTAATCTAATGGACCGAGTAATGCGCAAAAAGTTTTTATATGAAACGGTCAAGGTGGAGAACTTAAATATTGAAAATAATAAACCTTGAAAACAAGGAAATAACAGATTACATTATAAAATACGGAAGGATATTACTAGTTTGACTTAGAAAAGGGCAATCCCAATCGAACACAATCAACACTTCTAAACCGCGTTCAAGAGAAGCAGCTGCCAGTGTCACAATTATTGTGCTATCGGGTCTAACAACCATATTCTAAGAGCCTCTTTTATATTGCCATGACAAGAGTTGAAAACACGCACCAAATATTTCTAGAATTTTTTGACCGCAATTGGCGGATCTTCGAATAAGGTACCTCCTCCATCTACCTATCTTTGTCAAACCCATAGTTGCATCCGGCTACAATCAATGCTAAAAATGTCATATCTCACTTTAATCAATGTTAAATAATATGTATTTAATTAATAGTTTTCCGGTACTTCAAATTTGACAGATGAAAAGTAGGCGTGGTTCGCCCGACTTAAGCTCAGTTCATGACTAAGAATACCAGTGTTAATGAAGTTAAACATTTATAAATTTATAGAATTTATTTTGGAAATACGAAGGGACGCCTCTGCCTTGTAGTGG
The DNA here is from genome assembly GCA_949152445.1 of Cerastis rubricosa. NCBI lineage: Eukaryota > Metazoa > Arthropoda > Insecta > Lepidoptera > Noctuidae > Cerastis > Cerastis rubricosa. The sequence continues at coordinate 14,345,814 of OX424547.1, forward strand.
GACACAACAGGCTCATAATAATCGTAGGCAAATCAGGGGACTGATTCAGAAAACTGTACTTCTTCTCGGCGCGCACTGTTAGAAGGTTCCTCTCTCTGAAACCCTGACCGCTATAGCTTGCACCCTGATACCGGTGGGCTACTATTTTAACCCGACTGACCCAGAAAAAGGGCAATGTTATTCGTGTTCAAATGTTTAAAAAAAGAAAAAAAAAAAAATTGGTCGAACAAAACAGTAAACATATAAAAGACTCAGCGTTAAATCTCGCCAAAAATTTTCTTTAGAATTAAATAATGCACATTATTAGCAATATCGTCATTATTACCCATATCAAAATAATGATTACCAAAGTTTTAACAAACTGGTTTCAATCGGCCCTGACATTTGCTTTGCAAACATTGATTGATTAAGAGCACTATACTAAGAATCTTGAAGTTATTATGTTATTGTAAATATTAGCTAATCATTTTGATGCAACCTCTCAAAATGGCTGTTGATTTTAGCAAGTCGTTGTGAAATAACAAAATATTTTTTGCGGCTTCATTTTTAGAATTATTTTGCATTGCCGTGAGACATAAATCCAAGTAAAGTTTCAATAATTAACATATAAAAGTAATAAGAAAAAAAAACTAGTGAAGAAAGAAGCCATTAATTTAAACTACTAAAAACAACGTAATTATACAAAAACAAATAACACAAAATGATTAATGACAACCAACACATAAAATTCTAAAACAAAAAATACCACAAAACTTTTTTCTTATTTTTAGTCATTGACAAAAAAGACCATTATTGGTGTCGTCATTATGACAACCGCGCCTTTATACGTCTGATGGACTGACGATGATGTCATTCATGAATAACCATCATCGGATACTGGAATACCGACACTGTGCATAGTAAACAGCTGCTTAAATACACGTGTTGACTGACTGTAGAAGATTTTACGTTGTTAAGACTCTTTAGAACATAAATTTTGAGTAAAGGAATGTCGGCATTTGGATGTCTTTGAGAACAAGACAAGTGACGATCGATTGCCTTACTAAATGCATTTCTCGTCATCGAGTCAAGTCAGTCAAGTTTGGTCTAGAACAAAGTAGAGATAAACTGTTCTGTAAAAAAATTCTAAACCATTTTCTGGCGTCTGGTTATTACGTTGTTTTTAGGGTTCCGTACCCAAAGGGTCAAACGGGACCCTATTACTAAGACTTCGCTGTCCGTCCGTCCGTCCGTCTGTCACCAGGCTGTATCTCATCAACTGTGATGGTTAGCCAGTTGAAATTTCAGCAGATTATGTATTTTTGTTGATGCTATAACAACAAATACTAAAAACAGAATAAAATAAATATTTAAGGGTTATTTATTTATTTAATTTAAATATTTCCTATACAAAAAAGTTATTTTTTTTGTTCGTTTTTATAAATAACGGTACGGAACCCTTCGTGCGCGAGTCCGACTCGCACTTGGCCGTTTTTTATTTTTTATTTTAATTATGCCAACCAAAAATTATAGCACAACACTTTCTACTGCTAAGGAGGTCGTGGCTAAATAATAACAGCCGCACGGGTCGATCCCTAAGGTTAAGCTGTGCTTGCCGAGGTTGGTCCGTGGATGGGTGAAAATAATTAGATACCGAATTTCCTCCGTGCTTCGGAAAGCACGTTAAGCCGTTGGTCCCGTCTGTCATTTGATTTGATTGAAATCGTTACGAGTAGTCAGAAGCCAAAAGTCTGACATCCAGTCTTACCAACTTCTAAAACAGGTGGCATGCATGGGTTTCCGATGGACTGTGTGATGGATGATAAAGGCTAGAGAGATGACGAGTAATAGAAAAGTATGGAAGAAGAAGACAATCATGCTGCACCGACCCCAAATAAATTATATACCCCAAATAAATGATAAGGGCAAAAGAATGATGATGAAGCCCAAGATAACGATCAATCTATTTGGGAATATCCCTATTCAATAAAAAATACTAGATGCTACAAAATTTTCCATATCGTTAGATCCTTCATAAACGTTACTAGTACCATTTTAAATCGAGCCCTGTTTACGACGGTTCCTAATAACCAAGTAGAACGAGGTAGTTAAAGGAAGGTAAGCTGTGAGCGAATGAACTGAAATGATTATAAATAATATTCTGCTAAGCTGCATCTGCTAATGATCGCTCTTATGTTTTGATGGTCGTCTGTCAGTGTGACAAGAGGTAGAGGTTACATGGTTTTACTTGTTGTAGTATTTATTCAACGATTTTATACGCTGGTTTGCTGTTCTGAAATGAATCTTGGTGTTGATGATTCTATAGTCAATTTTGAGTTGTCAAATGTGCTGATATAGAAAGCATAACATTATTCATCTAATCCCCGAAATGTAGCCAGAGTTACAGCTTTGGTGAACCCATAATATTTCGTCAGTTAATATTATTTAAGTTCTGAAATGACTGAATCTGAATCTACCAACCGGTTCTGTATGATGTCGGACGTAAAGAATAGCACCATCCCATGTCTTCCCGTGGGTGTCGTAAGAGGCGACTAAGGGACTTAGCAGAGAATGGGCAGCAGCGTTCTCTGTGCTTTTGTAACAACCGTACTGCGATCGCCAACCCGCCTGCCAAGCGTGGCGATTATGGCAAAACCCCCCCTTCTTGGGGGAGGCCTATGTCCAGCAGTGGACGTCTTTCGGCTGAAATGATGATGATGATGATGATGATGAATCTACCAACCCGCACTGGAACCCCGTGGTGGATTACTGCCCACTCCCTCTCATAGAGAGGAGACCTAAGTCCCAGCAGTGGGAACATTATAGGCTGGTGATGATGTATGATGATGAAGTAATTTCTGTATAGTTTCAGTTTTTTGACATAACCGATAGAAAGATGATTCTGCGATGATGTTGTTTTCGTTTTCAATTTTATTATTTGTTTGCCTTCAAATTGGTTAAAATTATGCGTAAAAATTAGCTGTGTACTTATAGATTAGCAATAGGCTACAAGCCTAGGAGAGCCAAGCCCAAGACAAAGAGTTTGGAATAAAAACTTGAATCAAGCTCGTAAAAGAACCTTCATTAATTCTAGGTAATAAAAATATGTAAGTATCTATTTGAAAAAGTTTTTTACGACTAAAATTATCAGCTGTCTGGCAATAAACTTGAACTCTCCCGTTTGATCACTCGGGGGTAGATTTTTGGAAAAAATATTAAGTACATTTGATGTTAACTGACTTGATGGAGGTGTTTGGATTTGCGAGTGACTAAAGGGAAAGATTATTTTTTTTTTCGAAAAAAAGAAAATCTGTAGATCACATCACAGGCAAGACCTGCGCACGCGCAGCATTGACTGTGGAAACGAATTCTGTCGATGGATGAATCGACAAACTGCTAGATAGATAATGACGATCTGTCATTTTCGATTCTTCCGTCGACAAAACTCGTTTCCGTTACCAAATATTCAATACATATAATATCTCTCCGAGCGATAAACAAATCCAATCGATCAAACATTTCTCTGAGGGGGAAAGAGAAATAAAATTAAAATAAATTAAATAATAAAAAAAAAATCTGCTTTGTGGGATTCTGCCCTGTATATTTTTCATACATAATTACAACTTATTTTAATACTAAAACTAATCAATATTACAACCGCACCACAGTTAAGCCCAACATACCATTACAACATCAAAACATTAAGACAGCCATTAGTGGTAAGAGCGGAGCGCTCAGCAGATATTTATTGTAATTTCAGTACCTTGGCATTTGCGTACTCACACTTCATTAAGTCGAACTAGTTGGAATATTTCGCTTAAGCAAACTCACCTGCAAATTGCAAAAAAACCAAAGAAAATTTGAATTTCGCTAGTACACTTCCAAGTGTACTAGCGAAATTCAAATTTTCTTTGGTTTTTTTGCAATTTGCAGGTGAGTGTGAGGTTGTATGAATAGAATAGAATAGAATAGAATAGAATAAAACTTTATTGTACACCAAAAATATACAACATATATATATGTTGACTTTTTTTTTTTAAGTGACGTTTCTACGCACTTGGGATTTCTTGGGACTCACAGACACAAACAGCCAGACCCGGAACAACTATATGTAGGCCATACAAATATTTGATTTACGGCCGTATCAAATATGGTTTTGCAAAATTATAATAATTAATATAATTATCATCAATACAACCTTCTTGAGTTCATTTTATCCCATTGAATAACATAAAATTTTGAAATTACATGAAATAGTAATTTAATGGAATTAAATGAACTTAAAGATGTAGTATTGATTATTTAATTATTATAATTCTGTAAAATGCGTATTGCAGTCGCAAATCATAGTTTGTTCAAAATACAGCTCGTGGCTAAATAATAACAGCCGCACGGGTCGATCATCAAGGTGAAGCTGCGCTTGCTAAGGTCTCATCTCTGGATGGGTGACCATCCTTTACATACCGAGTTTCCTCCGTGCCTCGGAAAGCACGTTAAGCCGTTGGTCCCGGCTGTCATTTGTAGATCTTTGACAGTCGTTACAGGTAGTCAGTAGCACGAAAGTCTGGCAACCAGTCTTACCGAGGGGTATTGTATTACCAAGTACTAACTGGGTTGTGGGGGTCAGATAGGCAGTCGCTCCATGTAAAATACTGGTATTCAGCCGCATCCGGTAAAACTGGAAGCCGACCCCAATAAAATTGGGAAAAGGCTAAGCAGATGATGATACAGATTGCCACTGACCGGCAAATTGCAAAAAAACGTAAGAAAATTTTAATTTCGCGGTCCTCCCTTTGGCTTCCACCTTAAGTCGAAATAGTTAGAATATTTCGATTAACTTGGAATACCTTATTGTGTCGTTAAAGGGAGTTATTTCTAATTGTTTTGCTGTTGTTTTTGCGATGTGTGTAATTAAGCTGCTGTTTTAAAAGTAATTTAAAAAGGAATGGTTGTGATTAAAAATAAGGACCTGGTGTTTCAGGGAATAATTTAGATCTACTAATCATTTGTTAGTTAATAAACGAGTCGCTGGCTTCCATTCCTACCAAATGCAGCTAAATACTTGATATTATTTGACTTGAAGCGACTATCTATCTGCTGGCCTACCATGACATCTTAAAGCAATATTGTTATTGCAGTGTGGGAAAAAGACGGAGTAGTAGAGTAGCACCTTCTCTTCCCCACACTGGAAAAGGAGTAAAACAATTATGTTTTAAGACGTCATGGTAGGTCACCTGACCTCTTTAACTTAGTTACTAGGTAATACTCCTTAGTAAACCTGGCCATCAGACTTTCTGCCTTCTGACTACCCGTTAGAGCTACCAAAGATCTACAAATATGACAGCCAGAACAACCTGCTTAACGTGCTTTCTGAGGCATGGAGGGGTCACCATTGAGGAGATTGACGGATAGATTGATGGAGGGATTTGAGGCTGCGCTGCGTTTCGCGGGTTCGATCCCCACACGGAACAAATATTTGTATGGCTTACAGATAGTTGTTCCGGGTCTGGCTGTTTGTGTATGTGAGTTTCAATGTTTGTGAACGCACCCACGTTACAGGAGAAATTCCTATTCTGGGGCCATGTTTAAAAAAAAACAAAAAACAATATGTAATAGTCCATCACCCATCCGCGGACCAACCTTAGCAAGCTTAACTTAACCTTCGATAGGAAAAAATAAAAAGGAAAAAAGAAAACAAAATAAAACATGAAACAATAACCTCGTTATAAAGTATTCGCTCACAATAATACCATAAATAACAAAATAAAAAATGGTACCTATTTTATAAATTCCGATGTAACTAACACCGCGTGTCGAATGGCTAGCGAATACTTTACAGACGATTCTAGTTCTTATTCCACATTTAAACTGTATTTAAGAATGTTGAACAGCATCGTTTATGCGATGTCGGGCTTTTTATTCAACCTTGTTTAATGTAACTTTTTGCTTGTGTCTACATCCGGATAGGGTATCATCAGTCTAGCTTGCTTTGAAATATTTACGTTTTTCTGTAATTGGTTATACTAAGTCATGGCCGCTTGGATAAATCTTCAGGTTAAGCCTTGCTTGCCTAGGTTGGTCTGTGGATGGGTGAACACCCATATGGGGTTTCCTCCGTGCCTCGGAAAGCACGTTAAGCCGTTGGTCCCGCCGGCTGTCATTTGTAGATCTTTGACAGCCGTTACAGGTAGGTTAGTGGCCCGAAAGTCTGACAATCTGTCATACCAAGGGGTATCGTATGAACCAGTACTAACTGGGTTGTGGAGGTCAGATAGGCAGTCGCTCCATGTAAAATACTGAACTGACAGACTGGAAGCCATCCCCAACAAAGTTGAGAAAAGGCACATGACGGTGAGGTTATACTTAGTCAAGGATTTCCATCATCATCTGCCTAGCCTTTCCCCAGACTGTTGAGGTCGGCTTCCAGACTAACCGGATGCAGCTGAGTATTTAACATGAAGCGACTGCCTATCTGACTTCCACAAACCAGTAACTGGGTAATACGATACCCCTTGGTAAGACTGGATGTCAGACTTTCGGCTTCTGACTACTCGTAACGACTGTCAAAGATCTACAAATGACAGCCAGGACCAACGGCTTCACGTGCTTTCCGAGGCACGGAGGAAACTCGGTATGTCATTTTGGTCACCCATCCATGACCAACCTCGGCAAGCACGGCTTAAACTTGAAGATCGACCCATGCGGCTGTTAGAATATAGCCACGAGCTCCTCTTCGTCAAGGATTTCCAATCGGGAAGTATTCAGTTACATTTTGACATTGAAGCAATTTGAAAATATAACAATTTAATAAAATAAAAATACTTAATTGTTTGGGAGTTATCGAAGGCCAGTTCACGGTCAATTTGTGTGAAATTAATTAGAAACACGCTATTTCATGGAAAATAACTTGAGTTAACTTGTGGCTTACAGTTAATGACTTATTTAAGAAGTTAGGCCTTTTAACATACTTCACTTGTTTTTACGCCTTATTTAACCTTAGAGATTTCTTTCAAAATCACGGTTGTTTTTCTATTGAAATTGTAGGGTACACATAAACCTTCCAAGTAGCTTTGAAACTTTGTTGCGAAGTTCAGAAGAACAACTCTGTCAGTAAGCAGACTCGAAAAGCCTTTAATTTATAATCATCATCATCATTTCAGCCGAAAGACGTCCACTGCTGGACATAGGCCTCCCCCAAGTTTCGCCACATTGACATAACATGGGGGGATTTGCCATAATCGCCACGCTTGGCAGGCGGGTTGGCGATCGCAGTATGGTTGTCACAAAAGCACGGAGAACGCTGCTACCCATTCTCTGGCAAGTCCCTTAGTCGCCTCTTACGATACCCACGGGAAGATATGGGATGGTGCTATTCTTTACGTCCGACACCATACAGAGCTCCGAAACCATACATAGCATTATAAAGCAATTAATAATTTATAATTTTGTATTTATAAACGCAGGGAGAATTCCATATTATGAACATCTTTAGTAAAGTAATATGTATTCGAGCTACCTGTACCCTAGGACCAAAGCAACTTGGAAGCCATCAGAACGTTTACGAAGACGATATTCTAGACATTAACATGAGCACATATACCGCGTTTTTTCCCAACTATGCTGCAGTCGGCTTCCAGTCTAACCAGATGCAACTATACAAACCAGTCATATTGGGTAATACGGCACCCCTTGGTAAGACTGGCTGTCAAACTTTCGGGCCATTGACTACCGGTAACGACTGTCAAAGATCTACAAATGCCAGCCGGGACCAACGTCGTGCTGTCGAACAAAATTCTGTATGTAATAGCTAGTCACCCATCAATGGACCAACCGAAGCCAGCGCGGCTTAACCTGAACGCGACCAAATCGACCCGTGCGGCTGATATTATTTAGCCACGAGCTCCTCATTTCCCATTTACAGCAAATTATCTACCCAGACCATGTTCTAGACATTAACATGAGCAATACTAGCAATTAGCAGTACACGATAATTGCTACCCAGTGCCGCCTCAGAGGAAGTTAGTAACATGATGATATCATAGCATATGTCTGCTTGATTGACGTGTGACTTTTGAGTGATCTTTGTATGTAAGTGTAGAGGATATTTATAGATTATTTGCGATGTTATTTTGTTGTCTGATTAAGTTTTTGTGAAGGTAATCAAAGGGTCACCTTCGAAGCTTTTTTGCATTTATACTTATTCTTCTTTTTAACAGGTTGAGTGCGATACCAGGTCTAAACATCTGGTACACCCCTTGCTTACAGTGCGGCTAAGAAAAGTATAGACTTCCTTGTGGTGCGGAAGGCTTAATGTTACAGGGTCTATACGCCTTGTGACGCCACAATGGAAGTTTTACTACCAGGTCTATATACCTTGTACCGCAGGAATGGAAAGTATAGAAAAATCACGGCCGCAGAGAACGTGAAAACATTTCCAAAATGTTTTTAGTAACTTTTTAGACCTATGTATCCTGCTTATGCGTATTAAGGCTCAGTCATTTCGCAAAATAAGAACTTGAAGGTTTGTATGAAATGCCGAAAGGTGTAAACGCTCTTAGACCCTACTAGGTAGGTACTTAGAACAAACATAATCCCATAACTTGACCAAACTAAAACAACAATCTTCACTTATTACTCTAACAACCAAGCACACTATCAAATCTACTATCAACTTAGACACAATGCTCTCACAAACAGTACCTACCATCAAATTGGAGCAGGCAGATGCTTCCTTATCAGAGGTCGCATTCCACTAAGACTTGACGAGCTTGATTGATAACCGCTTATGCAATCAAGTTGTCACACTTAACGATTGTAGTCCTTCCGGAGTAAACAGAGGTGCTAAAGAGTTGGGTGTTGAGGCTGGTGACAGGTTGATGTGATATGTAGGTTATGGTTTTCTACCCATAACATTTATAACGTGAATATTAGAATATCTAAACTAAAATTATATTTTAAACGGGTAAAATTGAGCAACGGTGGCCCAGTGGTGGCAGCCCCGACTTACGAGCAGTAAGACTTAGATTCGAATCTAGGCGCGTATTAATTCGTGTAATTTATATCATCACCACTGCTCTCAAAACGGTGAAGGAAAACATCAAAAGGAAACCGGCATGTCCTAGAACTTAAAATTCGAAGACATGTGACATCTACTAATCCGCACTGGGCCTGCGTGGTGGATTACAGCCAACTCCCTCTCATTGAGAGGAGGCCTGTGTCCCAGCAGTGGGATAGTTATAGAATGATGAGGGTTAAAATTTGTTTGTAGATTTGTAAGTTGTATATATGGGGTAATAATTGGAACTACTCCGAAAATTCTTTCATTAAAAGGAAGCCACATTGTCCCCGAGTGTCATTACTGCGCTGCGTAACAGGAGCGAAGCCACAAGTAAATGTAGTGGATACTCTTACATAAAATCACTTGCTACTGTGGCTCTTCTTGTATCGTCACGAGCAATATGAAAACTTAAGTGTAGATCATTTAGACAAGCGGCCTGGGCTTTTGAGCCTTACTAATATTATGACCCAGTGTTGACTGGATTTTGAATCATAATTAAATATTCCAGTAGAGAATTTTAAGAAAATTGTATGTTACTTGATCAATTTGTTATTTTGTTTAGTTAACTCCGTTCAAGAACTGATAACTAAGGGGCTACTAAGGGGTAATTTCACCCCCGCCCCCATACAATTTCACCCTCCTTCTGCGAAGCAGTCATGCTAGCGAAGGAGGTGGTGGAACGTGAGAGGGATAGAGCCTCACATCCCATTTGCGGCGGGAGACGCCCCGGGCGTCGGGTGCCACCCTGTGGCCCCCAGCCACCGTAAGCGCGGGCCTAGTAATGGGCTAGCTCACCGTACCTCCGTCTTATGACGACAGGCCGTGTCGACGGCGTGTTCGTGTTCCACGCGCGCCCCTAGGAGATGTCAGCAAATCGGAAGGGGTCCGAGAGGACCTATGCCTGCCAGGGCTGCGGGACTGTTCGAAAGAGATACCGTGGCCCTGGAACACAAAGGGCTAAGAAGGGCATGGATGGGTTTTAGTCAACACAAGTCTGACAGTCCTTTCCGCTCCGCCCAGAGCAGGAGGCATCATTTGATGATTTCCCATCCGTATAAAAGGGGTCATTACACTAATAAAAGTGAACGCGATCAGTACGATTAAACTCGATTCAAGGTCGTGATCAACTGGTGACAGTTCTTGAACGCGATTTAAATGTGGAAATAGTGTTCAGTTTCTTAAATGAAATTCGGTCAAACCCCCTGTTTCTATTTTGTTAGTACTCAAAGAGTTTCAATTCCTGAGTCGGATTCTTTTATGAAAAAGTCACCATAGGATCACCAGGTCAATTCTAGAGGCATTGTTCTCCAACAATGCCAAACGTTCATTGTATTGGTATTTAAAATGACATAATTGTTGACGTTTACGAACTTATAAAAGATGATGATGAATGTTTTGTTTACTAATACGAGCGTCGTCATTGGCACAATAAAATAATTTAGTCAATTGAGAGTTTGAATGTTGAAGAATTCCAGATGGTCATATATTCTAAATGCCATGCATTGTCTGGTACGGGCATCTTTTTGGTTTTACCCGACAGCATTAATATTAGTTGACCTCCAGACTTCTCTCAGTTTTTTGCAGTTACTATATTATTAACTAGCTGTCCTGCGCAACTTCGTTTGCGTCAAATTTTCCCCGTTTTCGCGACATTTTTCATTGCTAATCTACTCCTATTGGTCGTAGCGTGATGATATATAGCCTATATCCTTCCTCGATAAATGGGCTATCGAACACTGAAAGAATTTTTCAAATCGGACTAGTAGTTTCGGAGCCTATTCAATGCAAACAAACAACAAACAATCAAATCTTTCCTCTGTATAATATTAGTTTAGATAATGCTTTTAATATTCACTTTTTTCAGTTAATTTGTACAAATATGTAGCTTACAATTAACATAGTTATATATTATTGTTTTTTTTCTTGTTCATGTGGTGTTTACCTTTAAGTAATTGTTGCACTGTGTAAAGTTTAAATGCATGTTTTATATTTGTTTGTAGTTTAGTGTAAACAATTGTTGGTAGACCTAATAAATAAATAAATAAATTGCTAATCCACTCCTGTTGCTCGTAGCGTGATGATATATAACCTATAGCCTCCCTCGATAAATGGGCTATATACCACTGAAAGAATTTTTCAAATCAAACCAGCAGTTTCGGAGCCTATCTATTCAATGCAAACACACAAACAATCAAATCTTTCCTCTTTATTATAAAATTAGTTTAGATAGTTTAGATAAAGTATGTTAGCTTGAAAACCTCTTTTTTCTTTGCCCTTGCTTTGCAAAAATAAATTTTTAATCCTCTCTATGAAACTATTACGATCATTATAATTATCTTAGAAATACGAAAAATTGACATATTATCATCTACTTACAATCTAAGTTTCATCCTCTTTCATTCAATTGTTTTCCTCAAGTCTTTGAAGCCATTGGGAAGCTGTCCATTTGTAGATCTTTGATAGTCGTTACTAGTAGTCAGTGGCCCGAAAGTCTAAAAACCAGTCTTACCAAGGGGTATCGTATTACCCAGTAATAACTGGGTTGGGGAGGTCAGATATGCAATTGCTCAATTTAAAATACTGGTATTCAGCTGGCCACCCACAGAAAAAGATGCCTGTTTGAAGTTAAAAACAAAAGTTGTTCCAAATTCAAAACGGTTCGCGTGTTACACTTCCTTATCTTTCCCCTTATTTACTTTTATCTTCTTATACTTTTAACAATGTATACCGGCTTTATTTATTAACAGTTCAGTAACCTCGTTTACTTAGATAAAGTTATTTCACTCGTTAAATTGTAAGGCTCAATTTACATTGCTGCGTAAGGGCATGGAAGCCAATTTTTGTAACGAAATTGTACACAGCATAATTATCTTTATGTCAATAGGGTAATGTCTAAACCAGATGCCAAAAAACGAGTTGCGCGTTAAGCGCATCTTCCAGAGAATTTTACCGATCATCATCTATCTGCCTAGCATTTTTCCGAATAATTTTGGGCTTCCAGTCTACCCGGATGCAGCTGATGCCAGTATTTTACATAGAGCTGTGTGTGCATGTTACCTCCACAACTCAGTTCCTGGGTAATACAATACCCCTTGGTAAGACTGGTGGTCACACCAGACTGATTCCAGTATTTTACATAGAGCGACTGCCTATTTGACCTCCACAACTCAGTTCCTGGGTAATACAATACCCCTTGGTAAGACTGGTTGTCACACCAGACTGATTCCAGTATTTTACATAGAGCGACTGCCTATTTGACCTCCACAACTCAGTTCCTGGGTAATACAATACCCCTTGGTAAGACTGGTTGTCACACCAGACTGATTCCAGTATTTTACATAGAGCGACTGCCTATTTGACCTCCACAACTCAGTTCCTGGGTAATACAATACCCCTTGGTAAGACTGGTTGTCAGACCAGACTGATACCTACCACTGTCAAAGATCTACAAATGACAGCCGCCAGCAAAAAGGACACGGTATATAACAGTGGTCACCCATCCAAGAACCGACCTTGGCAAACCGTGCGGCTGTTTTTATTTAGCGACATTCAGTAGCAATGTAAATCGAGCCTAAGATGCCAACGTTTTATTGTTCCTGTAACTCATTGAGTTTGAGAGATTCTGCTGAAGACATTAAAGAGTTTATTGTTTTAGTGGCAAGGTGATTAATTAATGGGTGTCTATTGAGATAGTTGGTAATGAGTTAAGTAGTTATTAATGGGGCTTTTGTAATCAGTTGTTTGATATTTTGGCGATTGTTTCGGGACATCTTTTAGATGTTGTTTAAGGTGGAAACGACAGGACAGAACGCGAATTTCAAATGTGTTTACTTTTTTTTCAATTTTCTGGTCAATGTCATGCTGGATGTATGTATGTTGAACATAATATGATTCGCGACCGTAACACGTTTATATTTATAGAATTATAATCAATAATAGGCATCAATACAACCCTCGTAAGTTCATCATCATTTCAGCCGAAAGACGTCCACTGCTGGACATAGGCCTCCCCCAAGTTTCGCCACATTGACCGGTCCCGTGCGACTCGCATGCAGCGGATCCCTGCAACCTTCACCAGATCATCGGTCCACCTAGTGGGAGGCCTTCCAACGCATCGTCTTCCGGTTCGCGGTCGCCATTCTAGAACTTTTCGGCCCCATCGCCTAACCTTGGTCCTCTTGCGGATGTCCTCCTGATTTCTGATTTGATCGCGCAAGGAAACTCCGAGCATAGCCCTTTCCAATGCCCTTTGGGTGATATTAAGCCTTCTGATGAGGCCCATTGTGAGCGACCACGTTTCGGTCCCGTATGTAATCACTGGCAACAAACACTGGTCATAGACTTTCTTGACTCGTAAGTTCATATTTTTAATCCTATTGCATGACAATTTCATTAAAAAATATTTTTTTTGGGATTTACCCTGCCACTTATTTGAACTACATTTATGAGAGCTGAGCTAATATATTTATCAATTTAACATTTGACACAGAACTTTCTTCATTTCCAAATCGCCTTGAATGTGCCTCATTAAAGTGCATACAAAAAACCTCGGACCAATAATAAAAACACTTACAATTAAAACAAAAAAAAAACGTACAAAACTAGAACGTTTACTGACCTTATAATCTGACTATTTTGACAAAGATAATCAGCTGTGGAATATTCTTATTATCTAGTTGAACGGGTTTCATTCAAGCTTTTAACACGTTTTGGAGAATGTGGCACGAACACATACCTACCTACTATGGTCATATGGTGTTACTCATCTCGCAGTGTTTGTGTTTTCTAAGTTATTTACATAACAACCGTCACGGTTAATCTAACAAGGTTTAGGTAGAATTTGCATACATAAGCTTAATGGTGGGATATGGTTGGAAAAGTAGTGGACATACAAAAGTTAGCAAATAACGTTAATAGTGTCAAATACCGCCTATAAAAGCTGTTAAGAGCGTTTACGCCTTACGACATTTTATACAAACTTTCAAGTCCTTATTTTCCGAAATGACTGAACCGATTTTAATGAAACTTCATACGCATAAGCAGGATACAAAACACAACAAAACATTTTCGAAATTTTTTTGAAAAAAAAAGACAAATGGAAATTTCTAAAATTATTTAACTTTTTAGACCTATGTATCCTGCTTTTGCTATGAAGTTTCATTAAAATCGGTTCAGTAATTTCGGAAAATAAGGACTTGAAAGTTTGTATGAAATGCCGTAAGGTGTAAACGCTCTTAAATATCACACAAATTGTTACAGTACTAACTTTTGTGCGCGAGTCGCTCGCGTACCCGGATTAAAAGTAGTCGGTCCTGACCTATGAACTGGTGACAGAATTTTTCACGTGCCATAGTTCCTTAAAATACTCCACATACATACAAACTCACCAAAATCGCACTCTCTCTAACTATGTATTATTATTAACTTCCCATTCTCAACTAACAAGCTCTTTAAAAAGTCATGATCATTTGAGTTCGATACCCTTTCACGGTAATTAAAGATCTGATGGCAAATTGTTTTTAGTCCAAATGCACCGATAACCTTGACTGTAAGCGCCCGTTTTGTCCTACACCTAGGCAAAAGCCTCCCCCCATTCCTTCCACTTCTCTCAATGGTGTGCTTCTTCTCGCCAATTCGCAAGGAAGCCTTTAAAAGACTTTTCCCTAAGGAAGAAGAATTTATATAGAAACAGGTGTCCTGATGAATTGGATATCGCATCTGTCTCTAAATTGATGAGATCATACAATAAATATTGGGGATACTTAGATCGGAATACTGACTCATCGGGTTAAACCCTGAAACGTCATGCCTTCTTCGTCTTCGACTTCCAAAGACTAATATAAGGCATTTCGCAAATGTTAACTTGCGAAATGACTCCTAATTCATACTGAGAGTAGGTATTAATTTCAGATAACAACAACAGAAGTTATCTGTTACTTCTCTGAAAGATGCTTGTGAGGTCGGTTCGTGAATTAGGTACAGCAACTTATACACATTTTTTTTTTACGAATGGGATTTCATGAAATGACCCCTTCTGCTCTGGGCGGAGCGGAAGGGAGTGTCAGACTTCTACTGACTAAAACCCATCCATGTTCCTTCTTAGCCCTTTGTGTTCCAAGGCCACGGTATCTCTTTTGAACAGTCCCGCAGCCCGTGCAGGTATCGGTCCTCTCGGACCTCTTCCGATTTGCTGACATCGCCCTAAAGCAGCATTGACCCTTATGTATGAATAGAGAACTGATGACGCTTTTTTTGCTGCCGCTATTTCCCAAACAAAGTGAAATAAATAAAGGTATTTCGTTTGTATCAGGAAGGATATATTCAAGTTCTAGTTAATTTAAATATCTTACAATTCCTTTAAAAACATTATATATGTTGTTTGCCAGTAGAATGTTCTTGTCATCAAGATGATTCTATCATCATGTGTTTTGTCACATGACTGTCTTAAGATTAGGTCATAGGTCTAAAGAACGAATTAAATCGATGTGGTTGTAAAATTTTGCTTGTTATGGGTGAAAATGGTTGTAAATACCTACATAAAAAATAAAAAAGCTGATGGAATACATGTTAGAAAACATGACGTGGTCTTAAAATATTATAAGCAAAAGGTTGTTTAATTTACTTATCGTAGTAATCTTTGTTTTGCTCTTATTAATTTTCTTCCTCCTTGTTCCTTCATTAGCAGGGATTTTTCTGCTAAGTCTTTTAAAGTAGGAAGCTTTGAAATAATATGGGAACTGAAACAAGCTTGAGAGGCCATTAGCCTAATAAAATGCGTAACATGGGGTGTTCCTTTTTCGTATTTGAATTAAGCTCAATTCTCCAATAATAAAAGCGATTTTTAGGGTTCTTACCCAAAGGGTCAAACGGGACCCTATTACTGAAACTTCGCTGTCCGTCCGTTCGTCTATCAGTCTATCACCAGGCTGTATCTCATGAACCATGATAGTTGGCCAGTTGAAATTTCTACAGATCATGTATTTCTGTTGACGCTATAACAACAAAAATACAAAAACAAAACAAAATAAACATTTAAGGGGCTCTCATACAAAAAAGGGATTTTGTTTGCTCGTTTTTATAAATAATGGTCCGACTCGCACTTGGCCGTTTTTTTGATCTTAATTATTTTAGTTCAGTTTTACTTATTTTGGACACTTTTAAAATTAAGTGTGAGTAATCTTTGGTAGTATTAATTTTTAGCGTACTTCTCCTCTAGCGCCCGATCCAACTTTTGATCCTGTATAAAAATTATCGCTTAATCCTCTAACGATTGTTTTAACGTCCCTCATAAAGATCCAAACATTAAAGAACATGACAAAAAGTATATACAACATGACGCTTCCTTCTGATTGGCCATAAATACTCACAACGTTATGATACGACGTTTTTATTGGTCCTTACGACTCGGAGTAAAGTTTGTATTGTTTAATTATTACATCTCAGGTTTCTAGAGCTTATGAAACGAAATCAATATATAATAAAATAACAAGTTTTTTTCGAGAAAATATCTTTATTTCTTGAGATGCCTTATTTGGTTTCAATCCTCTTCATCTTACTTTATCCCTACCTTGATCTAGGGTTCGTATTCTGTACCTAGCCTAGATTTCTGCAGCCTCTGTGCTTGAATTTGAAATTCATAAGAGATTTTGTATCGGTACAAAAGTGTTCACCTACTCTGATATTTTTACCTGACTTATAGAAGTTTGAAGGTTTAAGGTTTAGTTTAAACACACGGAATCCTAATACGATGAGTGTAAATTGCCACTTTAAAGTTCCAATATATTGAAGTAAACCGCTTACAATAGCTGATTACTAAAATATTTGACCCTATGCCGCTGATAATGTATCTAAGTTCAAAACATTATTATTAGGCATATGAATGAGTAGCATATCAACACATTTTGGTCTTTTCGGTAACTTTAAAAAGAACACTTTTAGCTTATCATCTGCCTAGCTTTTTCTCAACAATGTTGGCGTTAGGTTCCAGTCTAACCGGATGCAGCGAAATACCATTATTTTATATGGAGCGACTCCCTATCTAAACTTCACTACCCAGTTCGTACTGGGTAATACGATACTCCTTGGTAAGACTGGTTGTCAGACTTTCGGGCCACTGTCTACAAGCCAGGACCAACGGCTTGACGTGCTTTGCGAGGCACTGAGAAACCTCGGTATGTCACGGGCGGTCAACCATTCATGGACCAACCTATCCAAGCGCGGTTTAACCTAAAACATCGACCCAAGCGGCTGTTATTAGTTAGCCATAAGCTCTTCAAAAAGAAACTTTATCTGAATGACATTATTTTCTTAAATCGTTCACTTTGTTCTATACATCCATCCATACATACAGCTAGACTAAAAAAGCCTGTTCTTTGTTTATCTATTCTGTTTGGTTCTTTTTTCGCGATTTCCTTATTTTTCCAGACAGTTTTACAATGTCACCTGACTTCAGGAAAACAAAATACACTCTACATTTTTGAAAGAAAAATAATACTGTTACTGTCAGATGCAGAATGCTGCGTAAGTGTATGAAATAGGTCACAGGGACGATGCTTTTACGAAATGCTCTTAGGTATCCAGTGTTTTTGGTTGGAGCACACAACGTTTTACGCGTAAACATTTTTGTTTTATTTTCTGTTATAGTTGACTGACTTTTAAGTTTTCTTTTCACAATTTTGTGGGTGAACAAGCTTTTATTTTTGGTTTACCCTGCCTTATTTATGTGTACATCATGATAAATACCTTCACTACATGACCAACTGTGATACGTAAAAATTACATTTCAATGTATGTGTTCACATTAATCTAACAAATATATGGGGCAGTTGATCCATCCAGCTGGATGGATTGCGTGAAGGATGATAGAAAGGAGAAAGGAGGTGACTGTTGAGATGACGAGTAATAAAGAAGTATGGAAGAAGAAGACATGCTGCCTGGCCCCAAATAAATTGGGATAGGGGCTGGAGAATGATAGTAGTGATGATATGGCGCAGTTGATTTGCTTTTAGCAAATGATGAAATGATAGGCAGGCAATGAATCTACAATACCTCCACGTTTTGAGATTAAGAAAATCACAAAGCATTCTATGCCAGTCTCGTATTTTAGACTAGGCGAAGACTCTGGTAAACAAGCAATAGCACCAAATAGGTTTCCCAATTGCGTTACAGCAATCCAATCTCGATCTGACAAAGAACCGAAAAAGGAAGCACAAAGCAAATGCATTCGTGGGTGAATGTGGGCTGAACTTACTCAATAAGGCAAAATAGCTCCATACTGGAAGCATAAGATAGAAGACAGATTTTCCAAACAAACAAATGCACTCAACAAAACCAAATATTACAAAACAGGATTAAGTTTAACAAAAATAGCAAACGTTATAGCAAAATCGTGACCTTCCTCTGCCGCCGTGTGGCTTTGAGGAAAATATATTCAAAGTACAGTCAAAGGGGCCTGGCATAACTGTAGCCTCTTTTATGGTATAAGTATTGTTTACATTTCCAAAGTGGAATATGGATAAAATCTATAGATTTATCGATGGGTCCCGTTTAGTTCTAGTGTTAGTTTAGCTTTGTGCCTTCTAAAGGAATGTAGGACGAATTTGTAAATGGTTTGCAAATGCAATGTTAGTACTAAGTGCTGATGGAAGTGCTAGAATTTGTAGTCTTGGCAAATGATTTCATTATCCTTGAAATATTTAGCAATATCTGCATAGTTTTATGCATTTTTGCTATGTAATTAGAGACTAATTTACATCACTCTTGCGATACATGGTTATTTGATTTCATAAGGTCTACGATTTCAAAATGTATGCAATAATGATAATTTTGATTTACTTTTACATCTATGTTAGGATCATAATCTGTTACGTTGACATCTATAAGTGGATTCTGACGATCAATCTATCTTTGATTAAGTTGTCAGATATGCTATTTGACGACTCCCAAAGTACACTAATTAATAAAGCGGCTATGGTTAACTCTAGTTTTCACCTCTGCATCAGCTTAAACTTCAGTGTATTCACCCGCATCGCAAAAACAGGTTAACTTAAGACTAATAAATAAAGAACAACCATCAGTATTATGTAGCTAATATAAATGCTCCAAGCATTGTGTAACAACGAAACAAAAAACTACAAAAAAAAAACCTGTTAAATTATTTATGATTGTTTGAAAGATACGCTACACGATCATTATGTTGTCATTTTATGCAGATATACTGCTAAGTAATATTTTACTTAAAGTGACCTTCAAATACAGACTTGCTTGGCTCGACCATTTGGACAGCACTCAATTCTAATCCAAATAGATTATGACCATTCCGTGTGCCATTTGATGGGTCTCCAATGTAAGTGATATCATGCACTGAGTCTCAAATTTCTGGCTGTTGGAAAACGTTATAGTCAAATGGACTTATTTGCAAGCGTTTTACAATTTAAATAGGAATTCTTTGGTTGTGTCGTGCAAATACTTCTTGTGTTAGGTTTTAATAGTTTGGGGTCATAGTTTTATGTCTGTCTGTGTTAATGTTAGATTTGCATATTTTAAATAGTGTCTACGTAATAAATATTTGTTTTTGCAAATACGAAGGTGTCCTGTTGTAGATAAGCTACTACTTTATAGATACTTGTATCTTCTTATTTCGTTTAATCACTTTTTATCTTTTCTGTTTCTGTAACCTGTACAGCAAATGCGTTTTGTAGTCTGTTATTATTATTGTAAGGATTTCGATCTTTGGCATACCGATATACTTCAGATAAACTTTTTTTCGTAATAGTATGATTATTCGGGCTCATTTCAACCTCCATGCGGGCGAAGTCAAGGGTAAAAACTAGTCTTTAACAAATAAAGGGTTTCAAGTTGGGTGGCACAAAGATGCCTGCCCTAACACTGCAGTGTTTTGTCTGTGCGATGTCTAGACTGTAATATCGTTCGTCACTTGTTTTATTATTCTTTGTTTGCATGCAAATTTTGTTTGTTTGTTTTAAGTGAAAGTGATAATTGAAAAGCAAGATTGGCTCTTTACTGAATAGGTACAAGCTTGTAATAACGGTGTAAGATTACATCATAAGGAAACCAGCATGTCCGTGAATATAAACTTCGAAGGAGACATCCACAAACCTGCTCTGGGTCCGCGTGCTCTTGCCACTTCTCATCGAGAGGAACCTATGGCCGAGCTCTGAGAACGGTATAGGCTTATTATGGAATGAAATACACAAAAAAACGGGTTGCACTCTGGGAGTACCGGCAGAAGTGAAAAATTGAATATTAACGTTGTGCATTTTTGATATTTTGGAATAGTATGGGAATAATTTTGCACAAATTGCTTTAATTATCAGTATAAAAGCACTATTATTTATGTGGTAAAATACAATATTCATTTATTGCGCTATCGTACGCAAAATGACAATTTATATTACATAAAAAATTTAACATTTCAGAACTATTACAATCCGTCTTACGAATTTTCCAGTTTGGGGAACCCAAACTCAATGACAGATGTCATAAAGTTCAAATACCTTCGCTACCTACGTGACCTAACGATCACGTGTCCTGACGCGAGACCTGACGCGAGTTTAACAATTTTTAACCCATCACAAAAGTGCACAACGCCGCTAAAGAAGATTTCACTTCAAAAAAATACGACGACTATTTTCTATTGAGGAAAACTACATCGAGAGTATTTTTCATTAATGACCATATAACTGAAACCGTTTATCCCATTTAAAACCACAAACAATACCTACCTATTGTAATAAAAACATTCCATTACAACGAAGTGTGTGGTCCAAGTAAACAAAATTAATTAAATACAAGTCATAGCAAAATAACTGGAACCTGTTCTACAGGTCGACCTTTGACAATGTCGACACTGTAATACTGTGTTACCGGTTTAGTGGCAGACTTAAGAACCGAGTCACACATTTCCAGCTATTAGTAGAGTGGGTAAGCAGTAGTAGTCTAGTAGCGTGACCGTCGGATTGCCAAGTCACAGGTGTCAAGACCTGTATACGCTTATATAGTTTATAAGTTTTTATGCCCTGGCTGGAGGCCTTACTCTTAAGGCACCCACAGGATAGACCGGTTAAGCAGACGACAACCTCCTAGGTTGAACTGCGAGATGCAGGCAGGCGCACTTTGTGTAATTTTATTTCATCATCGCTACTCTCAAAACGGTGAAGGAAAACATCGTGAGGAAACCGGCAGATGTGACATCTACCAACCCGCATTGGGCTCGCGTGGTGGATTAAAGCCCACTCCCTCTCATTGAGAGGAGGCCTGTGTCCCAGCAGAACACGTTATAGCCTGATTATGACGATACAATTAAACATACATAAATGAAACACCGTCATAGTAACACTATTCTGTCAATGGCTAAAAACGCAATGTTACACAGAAGGCCGTCTACTGCTAACATACCCATCACACACTAAGACAACCCCCCTTAAAACTAAAATCGTGTCATCATCATCATCATCATTTCAGCCCAAAAGACGTCCACTGCTGGACATAGGCCTCCCCCAAGAGTCGCCACATTGACATTTTGGGAGGTTTTGCCATAATCGCCACGCTTGGCAGGCGGGTTGGCGATCGCAGTACGGTTGTTACAAAAGCACAGAGAACGCTGCTGCCCATTCTCTGGCAAATCCCTTAGTCGCCTCTTACGACACCCACGGGAAGATATGGGAAGGTGCTATTCTTTACGTCCGACAACATACAGAGCTATGATATCCAAAATCACGCCATCGTGCCATACAAAATCGTGTAAATAAACCTTACTACTACGTTTAAGTACGAGTTTAGTTGCAAATATTAGCTTATGAAACTTGTGTTGTAATGTGTGAGATAAGCGGTTATATCATCGGGCATTATTGCCCGACAGTTTAAGATTATAAGGCAAAGGTTCAAGTGTCGTCCTCAACTCGTAAAATACTATCTGTTTTATTTATTTAGTAAGAAATTGTTCACATTGACAAGATGAGAAATGGTTATACGTAATAATTATTTTGAAAAGCGTTTCTATTTAGATTGATGACAATCCTAATTTCGAATTTCCAAACGAAGATTTAGAAGATTGACACTCTTTTGAAACTGTTGATGATGTATAGAATAAACAATGTCTGTCAATTTCTATAAACAATACGACACAGTTGGCGCAGTGGCTGAGCGATTGGATGTTGCGCTGCGTGACGAGGGCTCGAATCCCACACGGAAAAATATTTCTGTTTTTTTTTTCAATCTATGTTTATACTTACACGCAAATATTTATAAAAAAAACAATCTGGGAATGATAGTGTTGCCAAAATGTTATATGTATAGACCACAATTGATTTTAGAGTATTGAAGCCAACCATACACCACCATGCCATCATATTATATGTAAAAAAAACATTCTACATAAAATATATGTTCAAGATCTGTTTGTTCAGATATCGTAACAAAATAACACGTGAAGATGATTAAGCAAGCATATACCAGAAACAAATGAAACACTAATATTAGAACTCTGTTCCACATTTAAGAACATTAACTTCTAAATTAAGAACTATTGCTCAATGCTGCCTACTTCTTGTATTTATCCGATTTTTATGTGTAACAAACTTACGTACGTTCTACGATCTGTATAACATTACGTAGTAATAGTAGATCGTACTGGGCAATACGGTCTGGCGATAATAGCCAAATGCCCGCCCACATTGCCCACTTTACCTTAGCGTTGACGAGCGAGAGGTGGTCGGTAAGAACTGTGCTTGGGATATGATAGGAGTGATTCCAATTGTAACACAAGTATAATTACGTAATAGCGCTATGGCTCATTGGACATCTACAAAAGCTTTATTAGGACTAGGAATCATGCGTTCCTGATGTACCGCGATAATAAATGGAGGATTATGATATTGAAGTATAATTAATTTTTTATAATTATTTTTTTTTTTTAATTTTATCTTTATTCCTCTCATTATATTCTAGCCATATACTTTTCTTGGACTCTGTATGGTGTCGGACGTAAAGAATAGCACCATCCCATATCTTCCCGTGGGTGTCGTGAGAGGCAACTAAGGGACTTGCCAGAGAATAGGCAGCAGCGTTCTCTAAGCTTTCGTAACAACCGTACTGCGATCGCCAACCCACCTGCCAAGCGTGGCGATTATGGCAAAACCCCCCAAAACGTCAATGTGGCGACACTTGGGGGAGGCCTATGTCCAGCAGTGGACGACTTTTGGGCTGAAATGATGATGATGATGGTTAAAGGATAATTATTTGATCTTTTTTCCTCTCATGATTCTTCTGGTCATAAATACTACTACTATTCTTGGAGCACCTACACAACTTGTAAAATATTCGAAGAGATGGTTTGGCAGTCATTTAAACCTAACAAATAAAACCTCTACAGTAAAGTTACCTACTTAAAAAACCTACAGTCTTGTATTAGCAGGGCTGAGGTTAAACTCATTACCTTCCTACGTCACAAAAACCTTCTTAAGACAAAACAGAAAACGTCAAGAATGTAGGCGTCAAACAAACATAAAATAAAAACCATTTTTCACACATCGTTCGAGAATTTCACCGTTTTAGTTCTCTCTCTAGCAATGTTTAAACAGTGCCCGAAGGAATGGGTCACGTTGAAAGCTGAGAGAGGTTTTGAGGCTTTCGTTTATTTATGAGGTTTTTTTGTCAATGCCGTGATTATTTTTGTTGTTTTGAGAATACAACGATTATAATGTTAAAAGAAAACTAGAAAGTTCTTATTCTGTTTGAAGCTAAGTCGTATTTTGGTTGGATCTAGACAAAACTATTAAAAGCCAGAAAGACGGGGAGTAAACACGGCGACCAAACAAGCTTTACAAAAACATTTTATGTGGGTCTCTCATTGTACGGGAAATCCATACAAAAGTAAGGACATGTTAGTTTGTCTTGAAGCTTGAAGTCTCGCCGGGTGTACCAAAGATGCAGAGTTTACTAATTCTGTTTAGTAACCACATTCATAATAAATTACCATTAATCCTGACAAATTTTAATCAAAACCCAAATCCTTAAGAAATTTTATTGAAAAAACGTCGATTACGGGCTATGTGTGTAACCTTTAATTTCTTGATAGAAACTGATTATTTAGTGAGCAAATTATGTAAATACGTATTATATTCATCATTATGATCATTCACCTGCCTTTATCACAATTTATTTGGGGTCGGCGCAGCATGTCTTCTTTTTCCATACTTCTCTTTTACTTGTCACCTCTTCAAACAGCTCCTCTCTTGTCATATCATCCTTCTCACAGTCCATCAATCGTATCTTTCGTACGTATTAAAATTATCAAAGAAAAGCAACCTACGTATCTACAATCGCTACGCTACAATTATCGCCTCCCCGCTAACTATCGCACCTGACCCTTACGGTATATTTGCTCAACGAAAGTACGGTCACTCATGTCGGCTGGACATAATTTGATTATGTTTATGTGCGAACATTAGAAAGTGAGAATTTTGCGTTGACTACCGTCTTGTTTGTATTATTTCAACATTTCTCAACAGGTGGTAGTAAAAACATGGGTTTTATTGAGTTGTATCTTGAAGAGAGTGACTCGTTGTTCTAGTGGATTGCGTGAGTCCTGGGTATGAATACAGGTTCAAAAAGTATTATGTGGTTTTCCATCGGAAACTCTTTTGCTAATTTTAGTCTCGAACTATGCCCGGTTTCTTCTCATCTAGGTATATGAGAAGTGGCCTTTGCCCGATATTCGGGACAGGCAACAAAACAAAACCGTAAGCCTCTCATGGTTTGTGGCAATAGGTTTACTTTTGCCACAAACCGGGTATTTAGGTAGGTAGGTATTCGACTTTAAAGTTAATTTGAGGGTAAAATACCCGGCTGTTCTGACTGTTCGAAAGAGATAACGTGGCCCTGGAACACGAAGGGCTGGCAAGGAACATGGATGGGTTTTAGTCAGTACAAGTCTGACACTCCCTTCCGCTCCGCCCAGAGCGGGACGGGTCATTTGATGATTTCACATAATGTACCATCTCAACATGAATGATGTATTCAAGGTTTTTGTAACAAGATTCTGATTTAAAAGAGTGCCCATGGAGTTTCTTGCCCATTCTTCTCCATAGAGATATACGCCTTGGAATGGGCAACTACAGTACTTTCACAGTTATTATGTCTTGTGACTGGGACTGTAGCTTCATTTTTATTGTTGTTCGATCATTCAAAAGTGCCTGTAACTGGCTTATTTGAAATAAATGATTTTGATTTGAATTCTGGATGGAGTCTGGATTAAAGGCCGTTTGATGACAATAAGCTGGCCCCTTATAACATGAGACTTAAATATAACTGGCAAAATCCAGGTGTACTATTAGGTACACCTCTGCCTAACCCTTTGGGGTTTACAGGCTTGATGTTATGTAATGTAAACTTATTATGTACCTTCACAAGTAGGTATAAGGTAGGTATAGGAATGCAGTCGTGACATGCAAATAGTTTCTCATCACTATTGCATTGATACCTGATTATCATCTCACGACCGACTCATAGTATATTGTGAAACATTTGACAATGAATACTGATACAAACCTTACATTGACTAATTAGATGTAATATAATAAAACCAACAGCTATTATATAACATCATCGCACAACACTCGAAGGGTTCAGCTCAGAGGTGTACCAATAATGATTTGGCGGCAATGTTGGCGCAGTGGTTGAGCGATCGACTGCTGCGCTGCGTGTCGTAGGTTCGCACCACGGAACAAATATTTGTATGGCCTACAGACAGTTGTTCCGGGTCTGGCTGTTTGTGCATGTGAGTTTTAATGTTTGTAAAAGCACCCACGATACAGGAGAAATTCCTAGTGTTGCTTATGATGTTTAAGCTCCGTGTAAAAGCAGGAGAGTCTACTGCCATCCTCCTCATCATCATCATCATAACATCCCGGAATCCCCCAATACTGGGTACAGGCCTCCCCTTTGTCTGCCACACTTCCCGGTCCTGTGCGTCCCTTGTCCAGGTGTTTCCCGCGACTTTGACGATATCATCGACCCAACGAGCTTTAGGATGGCCCTGGTTTTTTCGGCCTAAACATGGCCACCACTCCGTCAAAGCCTCGGTTACTGCCACCAGGCTCAAGTCTTTCTACTGTGAAATTTCTGATAAGAAAAACGGGTTGCACTGCTGAAACTGTTCTTCTGTACCTATATTACAGACGAAGACCAAGCTAATTGGTTTCGTGTTTTTGTGACAGCTGAATCTATGAATGAACTATAAATGCCGTCCCGTTGCACAGTCGTCCGATGCCAGAAAAACGTAGTTCAATGGCCCAGGTGTCGCGCCCGTATCTAATTACAGCACTAAATGAGCCATGATATAATAATAACGACCTATAATGATACATTATCGCACTGCTGGACAAAGTTGTTTTCTTTTACTGTAAAAGAAAGTTTATTGATTCATACTAAAACACGCTGTTACCCGCAAATTCATCTGCGTGTGTTTTGGATTCCATCACTTTTTATTTAAATCTCTAAAAATTACAACTACAACAAAATTCTAAACATACTTGGCCTGCATTTACTGCAACGTCCTTAATAAATCAATGGCGTTAATGGTTCCCATAACCGCCAACGCCATGAGGTGCATCAATGGAGTTAAGAAGCACGTTCACGGTGTTTAGTTTCACTGTTTATGATATTATTCACTGTTGAACGACAGGTTGAATTTCCCATTGATGATATGAAGTAATCTTTGGATCAATGGTAGGTATTAGTTGAAAATATATGTGACCCTTGGATTGATAAAGATGACGAAGTATTGGATGAAGAAGTAAAGTAAGAAGATACTCTATTTTACCACGTAACAGGTAAAACTACGGTTGTAGTTGTATTAGATTTATTTGAAGAGTGATGTGATCCATTGATAGTTAAAGATGAAATAGGTAGTATTAAGGAAAGATACCTGAATCTTCTTCTGTATGGCGTCATATCAATAAGCCGGTTGACATTGTGAGAAAGTTCAATATAAACTATTTGATGAGTCTGCTAAACTCAAAAACGTTGATAATGGAAGAGCTATAATTTCATATCCTATTGCAGAACCCGTGGTAAAACTAACAATGACAGTACACAACATATTGTATACAAGCAAGAATGCATTAATAAGAACAAAATACTTATTCCAAGAAAAACCCTTGCTAACACGTTCCATTCAAGTTTTTTATCATTACAAAGTACGTATGTGATTATAGCACAGTAATCATAGCATGATTCATTCGATATTTTTTATAAGAGAAACAAGTTCACAGATTATGCAAATCAGAAGCGCAACAAGGAAGAATTAATGTCAATCGAGACGTTATTAACCATTCACTGTATTAATGCTTTCATGTTTTAATGTACCAACTTTATTTTACTTATGATAAACTTGATTGTGATCCGTGCGGTAAAAGAAATAAAGATAAAGATTGTTTTGTTGAGACGCAAATAAATTCGGGCGTGACTGACTATAAAGTCAATCATGATACACTCAATTGTTTGCTGATATCTTGATTCGACGATCTGTATCTCCAATTTTAAACCCTACATGATATAAGTTAAGGTATATTATTGCTGATTCAGCTTTATGGGAATACCACCACAGGAGTTGTTTTGATGATTCTCTACTTATATCCGCAAATCCTTTAAGTCTTACAAAAAGTCCTTTTGTCTTCTCGACTTAACGAAGCATATAATTGTGGGGGCAAAAAATTTTGGAGCGAAACAATGAGCTAACGAACAAACAGACAGAATTAGAAACGTACTAATATGGGCATCTGCGCAAGCGCCTCATTAGGATCATTCTAAGTAATATGGTGGTGATTAAGGTCATCTGTTGTTATTTTTGCCTTATTGTAATGGATAGTGAAGGACTTTGAGATTTAACAGATACTTAGTTTTCACAAACATGTAGTTTTGAGAATTACAGTTAAAGAATGGAATAAAAAAAAAACGTATTGCGTCAACCCCAACTAACACAGGATAAGTACAGGAAGGTGATGATAAATGAGATATGACAATTAAAAATCTTTGTATCATTAGATACAAACATTTTTAAGCTTAAGAGGAGACAAGAATAAGAAGGTGTAGAAAGCAGATAATACACACTGGCTAATGATTACATTACACGTGGACTAGACCACAAAACTGATACTTTATCTAGTATTTTTAAAACCGAAGTATAATTTAGTAACAGGATGGAAAGGCATTCGAAAAAGTCCATTTGAGCACATAAAATTCATTCAGGTGACTCAAATATTTGGAGCGTACAAAATAATGCTACCATCAGAGAAAATCGTGATATAACAGGCAATCCAAGTTACATGGACTATATGAAAATTTTGTTCGTTCACGCAAAATTTGCGTAATCCATCATAAATAATGGATTTATCAATGTAGTAATAACAATAAAAATTGATGCTTTGGTTATTCCGATTAAAACCCAAGAAAAAATGGACAGGGTTATCAATACAAAAAGTCAAAGGTCCAAAATGATATGATGTTCATAAATATACTGTAATATAGATGTGACTCATAAAACGAGTCACATTAAAAAAAAAAAATGGAATGAAAACCTAATCTATGCTAAGATTGTCATAGTTTGTAACCTCAACCTTACTATCAAATTCGAATAACTATTTGTTCTGGTAGCAATTATTTGCGTACAATGTCATACAAGGTTACTACTGTATGTTTTGACGTTATATGTTAAACGTTTGTATCTCTAGCAGTTAATGTTTCAAGCTCATTATTGTCATAGGTAGCCTTGACACCATCTTCCTGCCCTTATCCCATGATATTTGGTGTCGGCACAGCACGGTTTTTTCTTTCATTGGTAGCGTTGTACTGCTCAATATAGTTCTCCTCACTAATATCATGCAGTCTATGTAAGTTTCGTCCAGAGCGGTTTGATAAGTAGTAACAGCTTTCAAGGCGTTTCGTATTTTTACGACGTTCAACAGAATTCCAACCTTTTTCAACATAGCAGAAAATTTAAATTTGATTATTAATTATTTGATTCTTCCATCATCGTTTCCGCTGCTAAAATGTTTTCAATCTCAGTCAGAGCTATTTCAAAAGCAATAATATTGCCCACATTCCTCTTAATTTCTGCATAATCATTATTATCTTTACTCATTACAGAAAGTCGATCCGCAGTAATTCCCTCGGCAATTGGTAGCAAGTAAACACACGAATTTTTGATTGATTTCCTCTCCCATTCGTATTTGGTTTTGCACTTATGTCCGTTTGTTTTTCCGCCTCCGTAACGACTTTCAATTTGAGATCCTTGTATGTAGGTAAGTGCCTTGTACGACGCTGTTATTGGATTTCTTTTTTTTTTTGTTGTTAATTTTGTTAGAAAAAGAAGTAGATCGGATACTTGACATTGTGATTTAGGTGTAGGTTTAGAAACTAATTCAGATATCACTTATTTGGAACTAATCGTTTAAGTAGTTTTTGTCAAATAAAGCTTTCTTTAAATTTTGTGTTTCTATAAGTGAATGATCATTGAAATGTACTGATGTGTTAAGCAGTACCTATAAATATTTACTGATTAATTACTATCCGTTAGTTAGTCAGTGGCTCAACAGTCAGACAACCAGTCTTACCTGGGGTAGCGTATTATCCAGTACTACGTAGTTTGTGGGGGTCAGATAGGCAGTTGCTCCATGAAAAATACTGGTATGCAGCTGTGTAAGACTGGAAACTAACCCCAACATTAAGTTGGGAAAAGGCTAGGATATAATGATGATTATTTTTTCGACGAATTCTTTTTCCGTCGAATTAAGAATTACCATCACGATATTTAGCAGGTAAACAGTCCCCATTTTCCTGATCAACAGTATATTCTTTTCTCTAATAAAATCCTCCTTTATAAATAGGAATGAGTGATTGGAAATTCCTTACTTTTTATTTTGAACGAGCTGAACATAAAGGAATATTTCTTTCATTGATCTGGGTCGGTCCTTTTTTAGTAAATGCTTATTTTTCCTCAGTAATTTCTTAGAAGCTATGTGGTTTAGTTATGTCAGGTATTGAGTCATTGTTTTAGAAGTTGTTTCAATAATGTTAATACAATAATGTTCTTTTTTTTATTTTGTTTTTAAATTTTTAATTTTTAAATTGTATGAGGTAATGCAAGATTGGGTAGTTTGAACCAAATAAAAGCCTTAATGGTCCAATACCTCGGTCTTAAACGTAATAATTGTGAATATCAAAAAATCGATTTGCTATAGTTTCAATTTTAACGTTCCCATGAAGTTCAACCAATTTATTTTCAGGTTTGTAATGAAAACTTTATCCTTTAATTTATCGCTTCATTTACTACAGTACCAATTCAAATTTTACATCTAGTCTTTATTGAAAACTTTATCATTTTTCGATCTATTATTTTATCTAGAGGATAAAAAAATATATATTTACCCATAATTTTTTTCAATCATCTTACTGTGTCTAACTCAAAAATATTATTTGCAATCAAAAGTTGAACAATATTAGACAAACAAGCTCTAAAACAGATATTTGGATTGGAATTCATGAAATCGACACAACCTTTACCACTTAGGGACACCTTAACAGACAATAAGAAGACAATTCTCAAGCGAACCTTGCCAAAGATTGCTAAACATCGGCATTCCTTAAATGGCTAACATTCCTCCGAGTGCAAGTGGCACTAACACAATGAAAACAACACAGTTATTTGCAACAAACAGTTTTATTGACTGTACATGCCAATGAGCTATTAAAATAACAAAATAGATAATTTGATGCGTTACTATTGTTGAGACGTCATTGAGGAGTGTTAGATTGTTAATCATGTTTTGTTGTTTAGCATTTTCGTTTATTGCTTCTGAGTCACAGTTTTAATCGTTTGTGGTAAGGGATTCATTGAAAACAATGATGCCTCTAACTGTGACTTCATCATCATCATTCTGCTATCCTTATCTTGGGGTCAGACTTTGTCTGCTTCTTCCATACTTCTTTATTAGTCGTCATCTCAATAGTTATATTAATTAAAATAAAATCGCATGCCTACTCTTTTCCCAGCTTTATTGGGGGCGGCTTCCAGTCTTGGCTACTAGTCTATAGATGGAGCTGAATACCAATATATTTTAATTAACAATAATATTTTACATGGAGCTACTGCCTATCTCATCTCCATAACCCAGTTAGTACTGTACGGTACGGTACCCCTTGGTTAGACTGGGGACTTGGTTAGATGGCTGTAAGAGTAAAGGAAGACCAAAAATACGATAGATGGACTGCGTGAAAGATGATAAAGCTAGAAAGGAGGTGACTGATGAGATGACGAGTAGGTAATAGCGAAGTATGGAAGAAGAAGAAAAGCTTTGCCGACCCCAAAAAAAATTGATTACGGCAGGGGAATGATGATAATACATGATAAGATGTGTATTATAAAATACAAATTATTCTATACATTTCAATGAGTAAGATGTTGTTTCAAGCATATTACATATTTGAAAACCACAAGTCATAAAATACAAAATAATAATCGTTACTTTGAAATTTTAGTTTACAATGTGGGTTGCTGCATAACACTAAAATGATTCTTATTACTTCGTAACGGGATGTACTGTTTCAAAGATATTGCATAATAGTTTTTATGGGTGCTGGCAATGTGTTAAAGGGTTAATTATATGCTTAAATTACTGGCATGTGTAGTGGATTAGGGTCAAAGTAACAGATTATGTCATCGACAAACTATTGGAGATGTCTTGACAATTTATACACTATTTACTCAATTATTTTATTGACTTGAGGGCCACAACATGATGTAATAGCTTTCAAAGTAATTTCTATTTCTAGAACGGTTTTGACAGGATAGCCATACAGTTTTTGATAGCTAAGTCCATCCAATACACTTATGACTTTTCTCATGATAAAATGTCACTTTATTTGTTTGGCTGGCCAACTTTATCAGCATTTTGCAAAACTATGATAGAAGCTTAAAATTAAATGTTGTTAATATCCATTACTGTTTCACTAATCATGTCGATGTCAATATTACAAGATGAAACATATTTATCTTCGAAACAGTTTCCATTATTTCTATTACATCATCCCCAAATTCACTAACTGTTGCATCCCCTACAAAAACAACTCGTGTGAATAAACCTATCTCAATGATTTATGAAATAAGTGAAACAGTACCTATCTAATAATATATTATCTTTCCTAACTGTGTTTCTTTGTTTTGATTTATTATGAGACTTATAAAAGTATTCCAATAGTCGTAAATTACCAAATACGAAGTTGAAGATTATATGTATCTCTCTGGTTACTATTATTGTGATATAATTTTAGCGAACTATTATTATGTTATGATTACGTTCTTATTCCGTTATACGCAATTCGATATTGCCATAATATTTGGTGTTGATTGTTAATTCTCTTTTTTGACTTTATGTATTCGTCATTCCTTGTTCCTAATTATTATTAATATGAAGCTCATTATTTTTAATTTATTGTAGCATCTTAAACTTCTAAATTGCTTCGTTAAAAATACTATACTTCTGATTTGTCCGGCATTAGCCAATAGCATTTCACTGCTAGAAACCCGGGCCGCTCTAATGCTCGTTGGGACGACAATATCGTCATAGTCGCGCGATACATCCTTGATAAAAGATGCACAGAACCGGGAAATGTTGAACCAGCAATATTTAACTCGTTTCCATACAAATATGCACATCTATATATACATCATGTGATACATGTTTATACAAATAAATGCATCTTTATCTTCTTTGCATCAAACAATCGTCATCACAGCCAGATTCAATATCGTAAACGGACAAGCAAACATACCGAAATGATTTATCTCATTCTGCCGTTCAAAAGAATTCACAATCACAATTAAATTCATTTATCTTTTTTTCAATACCGATGCCACAGAACAAATTGCCGAAACCTCATAATCATTATGTTTTGTCCGGTGCAAATCATTGACTTCATGTTGAAGTACAAACAAAGCACTGGTCTTCTTGACGGGAATCCAGTGTAAGGGCTCAATTATAAAGATGCGCAATCGCAGGGTGACTCAATGGCTTATTTGTTCGAACCTGCTGACGTTGAATGAAAGGGATCCGAGCCAATTATAAAAGCGGTATGTTGAGGATGACGAGGGATGATACCTTTATCTGGTGGATTAACAAAAGATTTTGATTGTTAGGTAATTTCAGCAACACCATGGGCACACTCTGCTATTACATTGTTAATAGGTATATTCCCATGTTAAGAGCGTTTACACCTTACAACATTTTATACAAAGTTTCAAGTCCGGAATGACTGAACCGATTTTAATGATGATGATGATGATGAGTAGGTAGGCATTACTAAAGACATTTTCGAAACGTCTTAAAAAAAAACCGGCCAAGTGCGAGTCTTACTCGCACACAGGGTTCCATAGCCCCAAACAATATTTTGAACTGTCATTCATTAGTTAGTAGTATTATTTAGTAAACTTCCACTCAACCGCAAAACTAGATTGGTTTTTCATAGTATTTTAATGAAAAACAAAGTTACTGCTGCAGTTTGATGAAAAAGTCCCATATCTCAAAAACTAAACATCACATCTTATTGAAACTAATTTTCGTTGATAGTTTTTTTTACCTTCTACAATTCTAAATATTTTCAGAATTTTCCTCTTCTTACTTTAGAAATTAGAGGGGGGGGGGGGGACACATTTTACCACTTTGGAAGTGGCTCTAGCGCAAACTATTCAGTTTACAAAAAAATGATACTAGAAACCTCAATATCATTTTTGAAGACCTATCCATATATATCCCACACGAATGGGTCAGATGAAAAAAAACATTTTGGTTTTTAGTTCTATGTATGGGGAAACCCAAAAATAAAAGTTTTTTTTCTATTTTTGTGTGAAAATCTTAATGCGGTTCACAGAATACATCTAATTACCAAGTTTCAAAAGTATAGCTCTTATAGTTTCGGAACAAAGTGGCTGTGACATACGGACGGACAGACAGACAGACAGACAGACATGACGAATCTATAAGGGTTCCGTTTTTTGCCATTCGGCTACGGAACCCTAAAAAGAGATAATTGGGAATTTATGTTTCTAAAAATAATTTGTAATCGGTCTCACACAGCTATAACACTATTTTTCGAAAATTTATTTATTAATTTTTATGACCTATGTATGAAGTTTCATTAAAATCAGTTTAATCATAGCGGAAAATAAGGACTTTAAATTGTGTATAAAATGTCGTAAGGCGTAAACGCTCATCAATAGTTCATCGACAATTTTCTTATATTATTGATTATGTTACTTGTTATTGCTTTTTTGGTCTACTGGCAGTAAACACTGGTTTTGAGCTTAAGGTCCTGGGTTAATATTATGTTTTCCTGTCAGGATTTTTTCAGTCGCAGCTTCGCAGTCTGCTTGAGAGTCCCTATTACTTGGGACTCAAAACATAACAGACCAAATGTGGGTGTTCTATTCGGTAAATCTCTGCCTAAGCGTTATGTTATGTTATTAAATTCATTATTTACCGCTGTTTTATCATCATCTTCTTCTTTATCTCTTGCCCCAATTATTATTATTATAGAACACGAGCCTTTACTGTTATCATTGGAAGGTTATTTTGAACCTTATTTAGCAATGTTATTAAATCTCACAATTCAACTGAATACGAAGACACGACCTTTTCTCAGTCAGGAAACTACGCAACAATAAATATTAATTTTGCAACGTTCGCTTGCGCTTACGCACTATGAGTCATTCTGCAACTTGTTTGTTATTTTGTTTGTGTTTTTCATATAAAAGTGTGTTCCGTGTTGACGATGCAGGTGCTTTGAGACTGTTTGTTCGTGTATTATTTTTGCTGTATAAATAGATGGTTAGTCAACGGTGAGTAAATGTTTAGCGGTTTTCTGTGTAGTAATACGATTAGTCACAGTAAGCGCCACTTCCTTTATTTTATAGTAGTCTATTGTGAATGTTATACGTTTAAATGTTTTTTTGATGCTAGGATTGCTTACATTTTGTTGCGAGTCTTCATTGACTTAAAAAAATTTGGTCATTAGGTGGATAGCGAAAACAGAGGTTTGAGGTTGTTAGTTTCTTAATTCAATAAAAAAAAATATTAGTTTTTCTTTGACTTGCAAGAATTGCTGCGACTTTGTGACCACATACAAATTCTAATATCTTCTTCAACATTATAAGAGCATTTAAAACTCCTTTATTTAAAATTTATATCATCCTCTCATACAAGGTGTTGTTTTGCATCCTCGTCAAAATTCAGGATGTGGTCACAAAAGACGTAAATGATCAATTTAAATTACGATACCTGTTTAATTATTAATAAATGCTACTTTATATTGTTTATGAGCGTTTATACCCTACGGCATTTCATACAAACTTTCAAGTCGTTATTTTCCGAAATGACACTGATCAGAATCTGAACAGATTTTAATATAATAAATAAATAAAAATGTTTATTTCTTCACTTAAGGATATAACTATGTTAGGTTTGGAGTCACCTTTTAAGCAAAGATTTGCTTGTATTAGGTGGTTCCGCTCCTCCAGTTTACAGTCATTCTACAGATGTGTGAGAAATAAGCAATAAGATTAATTTAAGATTAAGACTAATTAACATTTTATAATTCGTATAATAGTAAGGGAGCGCACTGGGTGTAGAGTATGTTTGTGAGTGTGTATGTGTGTGGGTTCGTTTGTGTGTAAGTGTGTGGTATGCGTAACGCGAGGGTGTGTGGGTGTGGTGTGTATAAGTGTGCAAATTATATGAGTTTCTTAGTTATGTGATCTTGTGTAGGATATCTTCGGTTTCTTCGTAACTTTTACTCTTGAGCCATTCAGTCAGGGTTTTTTTGCATTCGTGGTATGTCATAGAGTAGATGGCACATTGTTCATTGAGAGCGTTATATATACGAGAAGATTGTTTAATAAATTGCCTTGTAGCAAATGTAGTATTCACTGGACAATCTTCAGCTACTTTATTTTTCCTCCTAGACTTTGTCTTAGAAGTAATGAAGGGAAGAGATTTGTGTTTTTTTAATGCAATCTGCAAGACATAGAGTTTCCTAACTGATAAAACGTTTGAGATTGAGTATAAGCTTTCCGTGGGGAATCTAATAGGTTTAAAGTACATGACTTTTAGTAAAGCTCGCTGTGCCCTCTCTAGTTCCAAAAATTTTGTTTTAGATGCTCCGCCCCAAATTGGCAAACAGTACGTCAGTATAGACTGACCCAGGGAGACATAAATTTGATGGATAAGATCCTTAGTGGTCACGTGGCGAAGAGATTTGAAGGTCCAAATTAATTTCCTAACTCTGTTCATTAATAGTTCTATGTGCAAGTGCCACGATAGCCTTTGATCAAGCATAACACCGAGGTATTTAGTACTGGATTTTAATGAAACTTCCTACGCATAAGCAGTATACATAGGTCTAAAAAGTTACTCACTTAGAAAAATAATGTTACAGCTAAAGTAGACCGATTTTTTATTATCTATAGAAACAGACATTTCCAATTATCTTCATTTTTAAAAGACATTTCGGATTAGTTTTTTAGTAACTTTTCAGGTCGAGAATCATTAGCATGTTACCTCCTTGAAATTGACGAGGATGCAAAGCAACAGCTTGTCTAAAGGTAGGAGCCCGAACATTGCAGATACCACTGGCTGCAATCAAATTAATACGGAACATCCATCCTTCCCAACCAATCAGCAACGCCACGCAACAGCTCTATTAATCCTTCAACCAATCCTTTCACCTCTATAAGGTCAATATCTACTAACTCCACATTATACCCATACACAAAATGCAAGCTTCCACCCACACATTTTGAACTGAACTCGAATCAATAGCCATCATTGTATTTAGCCGTTATTCTGTTAGAGAGTACTCACATTGAATTTAAAGTTGAACGTGGAATTAGTTTTTGTTGGATATGTTTTAGTAATACGGCCACGATTGGGCACATTGTGTGGTCTGAAAGGTCAGACAGACGTGTATCATCGCATGTGAATGATGCATTGATGACAGTCTGCGGTTATATTTAGTATGGTTAGAAAGTGTCACTGTGTATCAGGCATATTTTTGGCGTTATATTAGATTGTTTGCGACATGGATAACAATACTCAAAAAAAAATTTTTTTTTCGATATTGTTTGTAGTTGAATTTAAAAATTAACGAAAGTAAGTATTAAGTTAATTTACGAAATACATAAATTAAACCGTTCATCTTTTGATGTAAACGAATCATCATCATTGCAGCCGAAGACGTCCACTGCTGGACATAGGCCTCCCCCAAGAAGTGTCACCACATTGTCATAACATGGGGGGTTTTGCCATAATCGTCACGCTTGGCAGGCGGGTTGGCGATCGCAGTACGGTTGTTACAAAAGCACAGAGAACGCTGCTGCCCATTCTCTGGCATGTCCCTTAGTCGCCTCTTACGACACCCACGGGAAGATATGGGTTGGTGCTACTCTTTACGTCCGACACCATACAGAACCAAAAAAATATTGCCATAATATTGAAATTATTACTATGACTGCCACCTGTCTAAACCTTCGTCATAATAATTCTAGGACCGCAATCCGGATTGCTGGTACCACCATCATCATCATCTGAATTGCCTTTTCCCAATTAAGTAGAAGTTGATTTCCAGTCATCATCACATCAAATAGAATCGCAATATCAGTTGGATATCAATGTACGAACTCTGAACCTACCTGCATATCTAATTAACTTGATTAAAGTACAATGTTTTACACGTAATACACATATTTTTGCTCCACTTCAGTTGGAAAAAAAAAATACGTACATATTTACCAACATTTTTACAAATTGTATTGTTAGTCCGTCACGCTCAGCTGCTTGCAGCGTAATGAGTGATTGCCCGGTTTAGTAATTAGTAATTATTGTGCGTTTAGAAGTCTGGGAACGTGCGTCTCATTCCTGTTTTTTTTTTGTTGTTGTTTTATCTTACTCTGTTTTACGATATTTATCATAATGTTTTACTTCCGTCTCGTCACTATCTTTCAGGTCTAGTAGAAAACCAGCGTCGGGTACTAGCTGCTCAGCAGTTTACCGAACTGGGCCTATTTGGCGCAGCCGTGAGACACCCAATATTTTATTTTCTGTTTAGATATAAGTTTTTTTTTATTGTGTGCACTTGTGACATGTGCCAAATAAATATGTTTTCTTTCGTCTTTCCTTCTTTCAGTCTAACTGGATGCAGCTGAATTTTAAATGGAGCAAGTGCCTATATGAACACCACAACCCAGTTACTGGGTAATACGATACCCCTTGGTAATACTGGTTGTCAGACTTTTAAACACTACCACTTGAATTGTAGGATACAGCATATCAATAAAAAAGAAATGGTTGTAACTCCATCAGAGAAGTTTGCAATCCCTGGATTAGTACCCAGCAATCACTCGACATTATTAGTCCGGATTGTATGCGTACGCGCTTAATCCGCGCCTATAAACTGCGCAGGCGCAACGTGAGAACGAAGTGTAATGCCTTGCAAATTATTGACAGCAGTGAAATAATGGACGATTCTCTGTAAGGCTTTATTAGTTCCAGTTAAATACTAAGGTTTTAATTCATGCGTGGGAGATGTGGATATTAAGTATAAAGGTTGGAGAGTTATTAACGTTCGTTAGATTTAAAAGGATATGGGAGATATGGGATTTTATGACTTATGATGGTGGGCGAAACTGTGGGTAGGAAAAGATAATTAGGTACAGCAGAAAGAAATTGCCGCTAACTTTATATAACATAATGGAACTACAAACGGAAAACAAACCTCATTTCTTTTTCCCATGGGGAAGCAGAAGCCACAGAACACCACCTGCTACGTTTCTTACATACTCCTTTTGTATCACTATCAATAACACTTGTAACGGGATATTTACTATATTTATTATTTGTTTTGAGTTCCCGATATTTTGGAGCTGTTGCAAACGCCATGATCACGGATAAACTGAAGTGATAGCGGGTGGGTGTTCTTGAGTAGACAAATCGGTCTACCCTCTTTCTTGTGCGTTTTTTGCGCTCAGTACCACTACCACAGTCACTCACATCTCGATACTGTTCCCGAGACACGAAACTCACTGTTTCCACTCGCGAACTCCACCCACCGACCCACCTCCACCTTTTGTATCGTCTACGTTCATACATTTAGTCATACACGCACGCGGGTTGGGAAGACTACACACCTGACTTTTCTGAAGAACCTCACCACTGAGATCAGTATATGTCCTTTCAGGGCGTCCCCTCTCGGCGTTGCCACTCATATCTGCCTTGTTAATACTTTTTGCTTATGGCCTTTAAGTAAAGTAAAAGTATCTACTGCCAAAATGTTTCACGTTGTCATGGACCAAAGTTAGAGCGAACAGGCTTCTTTTGAGTAAGCTCGTACGATCGTCGACTTTGTCTCTGTCATTTCGAAACTAGACTAGAGTTCAGAGCAAACCCATTGCAAATAAAAAACACCCCTCTTTTTTGATCATCATCATCATCATCATTTCAGCTCAAAAGACGTCCAATGCTGGACATAAGCCTCCCCCAAGTGTCGCCATATTGACATTTTGGGGGGTTTTGCCATAATCGCCACGCATGGCACGCGGGTTGGCGATCGCAGTACGGTTGTTACCAAAGCACAGAGAACGCTGTTGCCCATTCTCTGGCAAGTCCCTTAGTCGCCTCTTACGACACCCACTGGCAGATATGGGATGGTGCTATACTTTTTTGATCGGGGGTTAAAAACTAATGTAAATGTGTCACGTATTGATTGCCAACATTCAGATGTTAAAAATGCACATAATGGCACCGATAGGCTTAAAAGATAAAAGTAGTATATGAGTACCCAATACAAACGATTGAATTGAACTAGCTTGGCGTTGTGCCGATAGATGAAGGCTTTAGATATCGACGTGTATTCAGGTACCACAACGATTGTTTTTGTTGTACTTTAGATAGTAAACACCTACATATATGGAGTTAACACCGAATGATTTAAATAGAGCAGCGATGGGCCATTGGTGGCAGCCCCGACTTACGAGCAGTAAGCCGTGGGCTCGAACCCAGGCAGGCGAATTACTTTGTGTAATTTATTTCATCGCCGCTGCTCTCAAAAACGGTGAAAACATCGTGAGGAAACCGGCATGTCCTAGAACAAAAAATTCGAAGACATGTGACATCTACCAACCCGCACCCGCGCGTGGTGGATTACAACCCACTCCCTCTCATAGAGAGGAGACCTGTGTTCCAGCAGTGCGAGCATTATAGTCTGATGATGATTTGAAATGAACTAAGTAGAGGCCCTGAACAAAGTGAAGCTGTATCAGCGATGGTAGCGATGATAGAATAGTGAAAAATGTATTGGATTGACTTATGCTAACGAAAAACTCATGTAAACCCTGTCGTAAAAACGCATTGAAAGCGATTGAAAGGAAATTAAAAATGGAGAAAAATTAATAATATTAACTAATATTTAATTAATTAATATATATATTTTTTAATACTATTGCCACTCTACTGGCCCTTAGATCCTGATACTTAGCATGTCCAATTTCCAAATTCCCAACAAATTTTCTTGGGGTCTGCAATGTAAGACGCGATCAACAAAATAACAAGATTTATAACTTACCTTCACTTTTACTCTTCAAAAACTTTTACTTTAATAATAAACTGAACTTCACGGTGTTCTTAAATTACTGGCACGA
Organism: Cerastis rubricosa; assembly: GCA_949152445.1. Lineage (NCBI taxonomy): Eukaryota > Metazoa > Arthropoda > Insecta > Lepidoptera > Noctuidae > Cerastis > Cerastis rubricosa. The sequence continues at coordinate 14,386,613 of OX424547.1, forward strand.
GCAGTAATAAAGGTTGTGGGTGGCCAATAAGTGAAGTTGTAACTCCCACGCTATCCTGCTGGCCTACCATGACGTCATAAAGCAGTATTGTTTTACTCTTATTCCAGTGTGGGAAAGAGACGGAGCTATACAGGATGTCTAGCGCCATCTCTTTCCCACACTGGAAAAGGAGTAAAACAATAATGTTTTAAGACGTCATGGTAGGCCACATAGTCATATTGAGATGGGTAGCCGTATTGTATATTCCTGCAATCAACTAAAATCATAATGAGACGAAAATCTGAAATCTGAATGACTGAAATCCAGCAAAGGTTAGGTAGAGATGTATTACCACGCTCACTGCCGGTCGACAACCTTATTGTTCAGGACATAAGGGTGAAAAGTGCTCGGCCAGTGAAGTAAGCGCCGTAGTACCAATATTACCTACAGCGCAATTTCGCTATGAAATAGGAAACGAGCGAGAGATTCCTAATAATAAACCCTGGCCTCCTCAGAAGTATCGCTTGCGACCTCTAGAGTCCAGATCAACGAGGCAGTTGATACTGAAAGAAATCCATACTAATATTATAAATGCGAAAGTCACTCTGTTAGTTTGTATGTTTGTTTGTTGGATGTATGTTTGTTTGTTACCTTTTCACGACTAAACGGCTGATCGGATCTTAATGAAAAATGAGCAAGATCCGTCAAAAGTCCTATGTAAAGCCGAGGTCGTGGGGTTAAACAATAAAACATGGAAAATACGTGCGCACTCAGAACGAAACACAACGAACGAGTTCATCTGTCAGTCGGTGACTGACTGATGTCAGGCAGAAGTGTTGCCGAAGAAAAATTAAAGGAATTCGATTCGCTATGAATCGATTCCACGAAAAAACAACGATCACTCGATTTTCATACATATTCTGAGACTTAACCGATTTATTCTTAATCGATTACTAGCAATTCAGGCATTATTTAATCGATTATTTAGTTTAATAAGTTAATTTAAGTTTTCTCGCTTCATAGATAGAAACATGGTACCATATTTTGTGATTACCTTTAGAAAAATATAACGGTTTTTTTAATACACATTTCAACTAGTTAACTGCTGGGCCCAGAAGTCCCCTTCTCCTTTGTCGAGAAGATAGATTTCAACCTGGGGAAGGACTTAGGCTATATATCATCACGCTACGACCAATAGGAGCGGAGCTGCAATAAAAAATGTTGCGAAAACGGGGAAAATGTGACGCAGACAAAGTTGCGCGGGACAGCTAGTAACTTTATATTTTTCTAGTATTCATCAAAATGGGAGATTATCAAGGTAGATTAATTAAAATAATAAGTTGATATTACCTAAACTAGAATAACAGCCGCAGAGGTCGATCTTTAAGGTTAAGCTTGCCAAGGCTGGTCCGTGGATGGGTGACCATAATTACATACCGAGTTTCCTCCGTGCCGCGGAAAGCACGTTCAGGCTGTCATTTGTAGATCTTTGACAGTCGTGACGAGTACTCAGAAGCCAAACATCTGACATCCAGTCTTACTAAGGGGTATCGTATTATTACGCAGTTACTGGGTTGTGGAGGTCAGATAGGCAGTCGCTTCATGTAATACTGGTACTCAGCTGCATCCGGTTAGAATGTAAGCTGACCCCAAGATAGTTTGGGTAAAGGCTATGCCGATGATGACGTAAACTACATAGAATAAAAAGAATGAGTCTATTGTTCTTGTAATAATTATGTTAAGCTATTATTTTCCCAGTTATAAAAAAAATAATCTTATATCTACTTGATAATTAGTAACCCTGATCCAAGTAAGTATTCCAGTAAGTCCCTAATTATCACCATAACACGTAATTATTCCAAAATCGATTCTAACCCGATCCTTATGAGTATCGAATAAAATATCGAGATTAGATTAGCATTACTTTAAGAGTTTCCAACACGTCTCGATGTTAAAGTTTTTATTCCATACGCGTTTATTAACGGTGCCCTGTCTGAGTACCTTTGAGCATTTGCAAGTAAAATTCTGTTTTTACTACAAGAAACTACTTACAACTTTACTCAAACCCACATCGAAAAATCTATCAACGTATTTCGATCCTTATGTTTAACAAAATAGGGATGTGCATGTTCTTCTTGAGAGGTAAAATAAAGTTGGTAACATAGATATATTGATTGTAAATAGCCAGTTACACGCGCGTAAAGTTTATTCCAAAGGATTCTAAATACGAAATTTGAAACGTGTGGCGCATGCAGGAATGATAACTAGGGTAGCAACGGGAACTGAATGTATCGGTTCTGAGTAAATATAGTACTGCTGGAGTACCATGACGTCAAGCAGTATTGTTTTACTCTTATCCCAGTGTGGGAAAGAGAAGGAGCTATACAGGACTTCTAGCGTCATCTCTTTCCCACACTGGAAAAGGAGTAAAACAAGAATGTTTTATGACGTCATAGTAGGCCACCTGAGGTGTTCGAAATTTAAAAATAAAAGTCTCATCATTTAAAATAATTTGGAGCTTATTGGTAAATAATAACAGCTGCTTGGGTCGAACTTCATGTTAAGCTGCGTTTGCTAGGTTTGTCCGTGGATGGGTGACCACCCATTACATAACGAGTTTCCACCTTGCCTCGGAAAACACGTTAAGTCGTTGGTTCTGGCTGTCATTTGTAGATCTATGACAGTTGTTGCAGATAGTCAGTGACCCGAAAGTCTGACAGCCATTCTTACCAAGGGGTATTACCCAGTACTAACTGGATTGTGGAGGTCAGATAGGCAGTCGCTCCGTTTAAAATACTGGTATTCAGCTGCATCCAGTTAGACTGGAATCCGAACCCAAAATAGTTGGTAAAAGGCTAAGCAAATGATAACTGTTTACTAAGCTTAATATGATTTTGCTTCAGTCACGGCAATGCAGCAGGTGGACACCGAACTCACGACCTCTTAGTTGACAACCCAATAAAAAAGCATTGACGAAGCAAACTGATTTAATACTACTCTACGTTACATGTAATCGCAAAAAAATCTAGGGAACGACTAATGTGTAATCGCATTATCTTACATCAAGCGACTGCCATCAATAACGATTCCATATACAGAGTTAGAAAATGTAGCATTTCATCACTGGTTTCGATAGATAGAACTTTAACTTCACTAGGTTTTCCCCGAGATACGGTCAATTTTAACTAAGGAACAATATCGCTTAGAATTCACTTAATTTTAGCCCTCAGGAAGTCGAAATATGTATTATCTATCTTCAGTTGTCGTTGGAAAACGCACCACAGAGTCCTGACCGACAGAAGGGCCCATATTGTCCCACTGTTGGGAAAGGCCTCCCGCCTTTGCCCAGCGGTGGGGCTATATGGGAACAGATGCCGAGCGCCGCGGAAGACCAATGCAATGATGGCGAGACGATATCGTTGCACTGGCAGGGATAGAGTGGACTAGAACGGCCCAAGATAGAAATAAATCGAAACAGATGGAGAAGGCCTTCGTCCAGAAATGGATGACCCCCTAATACCGCTACGTTTTGTGAAAAATATGTAGATATGCGAATTATAAGGAAATAAATGCAGTTTTTTTTTTTATAATGAGTAATAATGAATAGTTTTCAGTTGTGTAGCCTCTGCATTATTTGCCAGTAAATCAGTAAGACACGGACCTACTAGATATGCATAGTGATGCACGCGTAACCCGAATTTCAAACCAATCATTATCGATTAATCCGATCACCACTTCGAATCAATTAGTTGATTATAACACCGGAAATCTGACTAACAGGAAAAAAATAGTTAACACTACCTATACATTAGATACAAAATATGGTCCTAAAAACTCTGATCAGGAAGTAGCTCAAGAATTTGTAAATTTCTTTACCGATATACCGTTTAAAACTACTGAGGCACTAAATTCCTCACCTGAAGTCTCACTTGCTTTATTAAAGGCGAACGTGTCTGGCTGCTCGGCTGAATTTAAATTTAAACACATAAACCCTATGACAGTTATTAAAGCTTTCCGGCAAATAAAAATCAAACAGACCGAAGATCTATGGGGAATGTCTATCAAAGTTTGTACATCCATAGTTGAGACGATAGCACCTTACTTAGCTTTAATTTTTAATTTGTGTGTGGACCAAGGAGTTTTCCCTGATTTAATGAAATACAGTAAAGTCATCCCTCTTTTCAAATCCGGAGACAGTAAAGATACTAATAATTATAGACCTGTATCCGTGTTGCCAGTTTTTAGCAAGGTGTTTGAAAAGGTAATGCTTAATCAAATGCTCAATCATTTTAACACCAACAAAATTTTGCACGATCAACAGTATGGTTTCACCAAGGGACGTTGTACGACTGACGCCGGTGTAACCTTATTCAAGCACTTATTTACAGCGTGGGAAGAGTCCCAAGACGCCATAGGAATATTTTGTGACCTCTCGAAAGCATTTGATTGTGTAAATCACGACACATTACTTTTGAAACTTGAGCATTACGGACTAGGTAAACTTGCACTTAGTTTGGTTAAATCTTATTTGAGTGAAAGGCAACAGCAAGTTCAAATAAATGGTGTTAATTCACAGGGTTTAAAAGTAAAAATGGGGGTTCCGCAAGGGTCTATATTAGGTCCTTTCCTCTTTCTAGTATATATTAACGATCTACCCTATTTATTAAAAAATCAACCTCAAAATATGGTGTTATTTGCTGATGATACTTCCTTAATTTTTAAGATAAATAGACGGGCCCAAAATCTAGATAACGTTAACAATGCCCTACTTCAGGTCCATAATTGGTTCACAGCAAACAATTTAGTATTAAATGAAAAAAAAACTAAATGCATAAGATTTTCATTACCAAATGTTAAAAGTAGTGATTGTAATATAATATTGAATAATGAGAAACTAGAATTTGTCGATAATACAGTGTTCCTGGGGATTACGCTTGATTCAAGGCTGCAGTGGGGTTCTCATTTAACATCTCTTGCGGGGCGGCTAAGTTCAGCAGCATATGCTGTTAGAAAAATCCGTCAATATACCGATGTAGATACCGCGAGATTGGTCTATTTTAGTTACTTTCACAGTATAATGTCTTACGGCATTTTGTTATGGAGACGGGCTGCAGACATCGAGTCTATTTTTATTCTGCAAAAAAGAGCCATCAGAGCCATATATAATCTCCGTAGGCGCGATTCTCTAAGGGAACTGTTTAAGGACATTAACATCATGACGGTACATTGTCAATACATTTATGAAAACATAATGTACGTTAGAAAAAATCTGCATCTTTTTGGTAAAAGAGGTGACAGACATAATTACAGTACTAGAAATAGGGACCAATTAGTTCAGCCAGGCTTCAGACTCGCTAAAGTAGACTCATCTTTCATGGGGTACTGTTTAAGATGCTATAATAAAATTCCACAAAGTATTCTTGAACTGAGTGAGATGAAATTTAAAACATGCATTAAACGCACACTATGTAAGCAAGCTTATTACAAATTGGACGATTATATCGCTGATAATAATGCTTGGCTCAATGCCGGTCCTGCTCCACAAGGACAGGGGCGCATGAATTGATAGCATTAAATAGTATTGTTGGAGCTGCTGAAGATTGTATAAACTAACTTTGCATTGTATAAATTCAATTAATTTAGTATTGTATAGTCGCACAGCCCATATTGTGTGAGCACTATGTACTAGAAAGCTATCATTTACTGGAAACCTACGTCTTTTATTGACTTCAATGTGCCCTGGCGGTTAAGAGTATGTCATGCTCACTTAAATGTCACGCTGATGGTGGCGCGTGTGTCGGGTCATTTAGTTCCCTTCAAAATGGTTGAGTTGAATGATGGCTGATCCATGCGTGATGTTCGTGAACGGGCGCTGTCAGTTGTGCCTGGTCATCTCTTAGTTGCCTCGGCTTATTTCGAACTATTTATTTTATTTTTGAATTGTCTTTTTTTTTTGTTTTTACTGTGGACACTTTTAACGTGCACGTCTTGCTACATCGTTCTCACATAATTTACCATCTCAACATGAATGATGTAACCAAGATTTTTGTAACAAGCTATTAATTTAAAAGAGTGTCCATGGAGTTTCTTGCCCATTCTTCTCCATAGAGATCTACGCTTTGGAATGGGCAACTACAGTACTTTCACAGTTATTATGTCTAGTGACTGGGACTGTAGCTTAATATGTTATTGTTGTTTGACTATTCAAAAGTGCCTGTAACTGGCCTACTTGAAATAAATGATTTTGATTTGATTTGATTTGATTTGAATCGCAACCTTCTTCGTCAAAAACTTGACTAGACAAAAATATGATAGCTTTAACATGAATTTCAGTTTTTATTGGCTCATAAATTTAAAATGTAGTCACATGGCCTAAATACTCATGTCAATTGACACTTGAGCCCATAAAATGTATTCAAACGCGAGGCTCAATGCCGCGCAGCACTAGCCATAATTATTGCCATTAATTAATAAACATGCATTTAAAAGGGAGACCAGGTTAAGTGCTATTTTAAACTTTATAACTGAAGATATAAAAGTCATAATTGCGTGGTTTTAATAGGGTCAATTAGAGCTTAATCGCATACACAGTTACGTGGTTCTTTTTTATAGCAACTAGATCTGTTTGATAGAACTCGCCATTCAATTTGTTTGCTGCAATCGGATGCAATCGATTCTTTTAATATGTTTGTAACGTTCAATACAAATTGATTCATTAATTTCAACAGGACTTTTGATATTTTTGTAGGTGAATTTCTGTCTGTAGTGCGTAATATACACACATCAAAAGTGTCTAGGGATCAAGCATTTTTATGCGGATTTCTTGAGATTGAGATGTGGCTTTGTAATAAATTTATGATTTTATAAATTTATATGGATCCTTTTTGGTGCATTTCATAATTTGAATCAGGAACTGTGAATCAAATTCGAGTAAAAGATGAAAATCAGCTGTCAATATTTTCCCTATAAAAACATACAACGCATTGAAGACATTATTAGTGCTACTGTTTCCCTACTACTGATTAAAACCAACGTTATTATGGAGCGGCGACGTCATTTAAGCAGGGAAGAAATGCTCAGAGCCGTGGGAATGATAGAAGCTGGTTCCCGGCAACGTACTGTGGCTTTAGCTCTGAATACAAGTCAGAGTGTTATCAGTCGACTTTGGACACGTTACCGAAGCACTGGTACCGTGGCTGAGCGCCATGGAGGACGGTATCGCTGCACCACACGGAGACAAGACCGATACATTCAAATCTTAACTCGAAGAGCTCCAACAATAACCGCCATGATGTTAGCCGTGAGGCTTCATCACTCTTCAGGGAACTTAATTAGCGACCAAACAGTCAGAAACCGCTTGCATGAAGTGAACCTTCATTCCCGAAGACCGCTACGGGTACCACCTATAGCAATGCACAATCGTAGGATTCGATATCAATGGGCTCTTGAACACAGAAATTGGGCAGAAGAACAATGGCGTTTCGTGTGCTTTTCTGATGAGTCTCGTTTTGGTATGAGACCGAATACAAGACGTATACGACACTGGAGAACCCCTGGACGCCAACAGCGATTAAAATCCTGCCAGGAAGTCCATCCTTATAGTGGTGGAACCATCATGGTATGGGCGGGTATTTGGATCGGCGGAAGAACTGAGTTGATTTGGATCAGAGGCAACCTCAACGCTCAAATTTATGCTGAGACGATTGTATCAGACGTCATCGTTCCTCTACAAGTGCAAATCGGTCCCTTATTTCAGTTAATGCATGATAATGCACGACCGCACACCGCAAGAGTTGTAAGACAGACTCTCGCCGCAGCTAACATCAATGTCCTGCCCTGGCCTGCTCAGTCGCCAGACTTGAACCCGATTGAGCATGCATGGGATATGCTACAGAGAAGAGCTCTGCCGAATATGGAGGGTATCCAGTCGCAAGAAGACCTTTTTTTGTTGTTGCAACGAACATGGGCGGCCATTCCACAGCGTGATTTGGATGAACTCATTTTGAGTATGCCAAACCGATGTTCTTGTGTTGTTAGTGTTCGCGGTAGAAACACGGATTATTAATTGTTTAAGTTACCCAATAAAATTTTAAAGAAAACTGTTATTTCAGTCTTTTTTTCGAACTTTAATGTTAGTGGTTCAAATGTCAAAAATCCCTTTATTAGAAAATGGCAAATTTCTTTATTAATGCAAAGGTGACTTGGTTTATCGTTACTGTGACAAACGAAAACACTTTATTTGATGAATCCTTAAAGAAAATTTTAATTAATATCAATCAGGAGAAAAGTTATTGCAAAAATATATGTTGATCCCTAGACACTTTTGATGTGTGTACTTAATTAAGATAAATTGCATTAGTGGATTTACTACGAAAGAATTTAGCTCAGGCAAAATTGTATAATCAGTATTTCATCATCTGCATAGCCTTTTCTCAAACTATGTTGGGGTCCGCTTCCAGTCTAACCGGATGCAGCTGAGTACCAGTATTTTACATGAAGCGACTGTCTATCTGACCTCCACAACCCAGTAACTGGGTAATACGATACCCCTTGTTAAGACTGGTTGTCAGACTTTTGGCTTCTGACTACTCGTAACGACTGTCAAAGATCTACAAATGACAGCCGGGACCAACGGCTTAACGTGTTTTATGAGGCACGGAATATAAGGAGTATATATTACGTATATATATTCTTACCACTGCCTTCGGGACAAAGGCCTCTTTTAAGTGACAGGGACTAGACAGTAATTCACGACAAACTAAAACCACAACACAAGTGTCCATCTTCCAACAAAACAAACGTTCCTAATTTTCCCAAAGAAAATCATCGTCATCATTATCTTCAGCCTATATATAATCTACCAACAGCTGGGACACAGGCCTCCTCAAATCCACTACGCGGGCCCAGTACGGTTTGGTAGATGTCACATGTCTTCGAATTTTTAGTTCTAGGACATGCCGGTTTCCTCACGAATTTTTCCTTCACCGTTTTTGAAGGCAGCGGTGATGAAATAAATTACTCAAAGTAATGCCCCAGTCTGGGTTCGAAGCCACGGCTTGCTACTCGTAAGTCGCGGCTGCCACCACTGAGCCACCGCTGCTCTCAAAAAAAAAAATATCCCAACGAATTTGTTTTTATTTAACCATCTTCAAAATTAATTTCTGCTTCAATATTTTGACAAATTCCAGTATCATCAAGCAGTATGTAAATCAACCAATGAGAGTAGATGCTGATCATTACATTTGTAGCTGGTGTTCAATCAATGGACACCACACACGACGATTTATTTAGGACATACTCACATTCCAGCAATTTGAGCGGATGTGAATTTTCTGTCGATGTAAATGTTTTGAGGATGAATGTGGAGGGGTATTAGTTTAGAGGAAGACCAAAGAAGCCGTGGATGGACTGTGTGAAAGATGATATGACTAGAAAAGTGGTGACTGCTAAGATGACCAGTTATAGAATGGATGAAGAAGATATTAATTAGGATATCAGCAGAAGCATAATGATGTATTGAGTCATAAATATTTCATCAAAACTTTGATGATATTGTGAAGTTAGAGTCAAATAATGTTCCTTTTGAATATGAATTTATCATGTCACGACCACCATCACCATCACCATCATCAGCCTATAATGTTCCCACTGCTGGGACACAGGCCTCTATGAGAGGCTCTATGAGAGGGAGTGGGCTGTAATCCACCACGCGGGCCCAGTGCGGATTGGTAGATGTCACATGTCTTCGAATTTTTAGTTCTAGGACATGCCGGTTTCCTTACGATGTTTTCCTTCACTGTTTTGAGAGCAGCGGTGATGAAATAAATTACACAAAGTAATACGCCTGCCTGGGTTCGAACCCACGGCTTACTGCTCGTAAGTCATTGAGGTTTGGCATAATTTTGAGGAAGCTATTCGCAGAAACTACGGTTCTTCGGTTTACTCCTTCTTTGCTTCGTCATCGAAGTCAAAGTTCGATTGAATCGGTTTCTTCTGGCAAGCGTGCTTCATCCTTGGTCGCATCATTGCTTCACATCAGGGGAGTCACGGCCAAATGCAAGCCTATTTATTTATTTATTTAAACTTCATGTACAATAGTGGTACATAGGCGGACTTAATGCCACAAGGCATTCTCTACCAGTCAACCATTGGGTTAAAAAGGACAACATTGTGGTCAGGTACACAAACAATATCTAACAATATGTAATTAATTATTATTTTCCTATTCAGTATAAAAAAATTGTTGATGCTTCAGAATTTTCTTTTTCTGAAAAAAAAAACGTAAGGAATGATTGATTTAGAATTTACTTTCTGGCTCTCAAATAATAATCATGTAGAAACGACAATTACAGTTCAAAGTGTTAACGAAACACGAATGCTAAAATCAATCAAATTTATCAGCAAGATACGAAGTATTTGTCACCAATTCTATTATTATTTCAAGTTGTCTTAAACGGGTTTATGGAGATATAAATCTATTTGAAGATTATTGTAGCCTATTTGAAGGTCATGAATTACCATAAGAATTTGCCAGCAAGTATGGTTGTTTTCATTGATTTTATAACTATTTCAATGAAAGTCGCATAAATTCTTTGAAAATACTATCGAGTACCAATAAAATTAGTCAAACGTGCTCGTTCATTAAAATATAGTCACGGACTATCATTAAAACTGTTAAGAAACTTGGTTAATACCTACATAGATTTATAAAATATTGTATTACTTTAACATAAAGAGGTTTATTTATAAACGCTGCCTAAGAACAATACACAAATTTATTTCAAGAGTGAGAAGGATTCAGGTGAACAAGACGTCAAACATTTGAATAACCTGATCCAAGATTCCATCAAACGGACCATCTACAAAATTGATCTTTGACAATCTGCTGACAAGAAAAAGTTCAAACACAATTGATATAAAAGTGCTTTCCTTAACTCCCATCAAATATTGTTTGATGATGCTATAATCTTTTATTGAACAAAGTCCTTTGAAACTGCTGACAAATAATATCTATATTTTCGATTTCAACGGCTTTTCTTGTTTGAAAGATGTTTTGTAGTGATTTTCTGTTTCAGAATTTGCTTCGAAAGATAATAAATATTTTATTAATTTCGATAACTAGTCAAGTTGAAGATGAAATGTCTAGTTTTATAAAGGTTCAATCAACAATTTTGCAAATCTTTGTTTAGATCTCAATTAAAGTCGGCTTTGTTATCCGAAATCAGAAAATCTTGCTGATCTTAATAATCGTAACTCTATATTTAATGGGGATTATCGCTTGCAAAGGGCATTGGGTAAGTTTGTATGGACCAGTGGCATGATTTTTTTCCACAGAGGCCACAAAGATAATTGTTGCTAACGTATAGTGGATATGATCAATGACTACTAAAAGAATTTTGCCGAAAATTATATCGGAGCTGAAATATCCGATGTCAAAGTTGTATTGTTCCTACTAACCATTTGCATACTGTTATGTATTTTATCAAAAATGAACTCTTTCCTATCGTTTGCCGTATGTCATTACTTCCCAGAATTTGATCCTTAGCAGCGACACTATCGAATATTGTAATAATACAGGGTTTTTTCATTGACAAGTTCGATTCCTGGCTAGGAATATAGATTTTTCAAAAAACCAATTATGCACTTTTAGTTTTTATCAATATCGGGCTCGTGACTCTTTTGAGTGTTTTTAGCTATTTCTCACAGGTTCGGATTTAGCCTTCCACCCACTTGAAAAATTCACCCTGTATATCTCGGCTCCAATGCATTTTGGGAATGATTATGTAATTGTTCATTGAAGAAAATGAATGTTTTATTGTGTTCTTACTAATTAAATATTTTTCATTAGTGGCCGCAAACTTAAAAATTCATGCCAATTTTACCCAAACCCCTTTGGCCGCTAGATATTTCGTTTAAACACAGATCAAATCCATGATTTTTGGTGTACAATAAAGTTTTATTCTATTCTATTCTATTCTATCACTATTATTTACCTACTAGAAGCATACAGGAATATAAACAAATAAGCAAATAAAAGAAATCTTGCTCAAAGCAGCAAATAAAAATCAATACACAGCAATACAATATTTTACGCTGACTGCCTGCAATGGGAACGTGTCACAAATACGTGACGTTATTAGAGATAGCCACTGTTGTCAACGTAACATGACAGGTAAACTGGCACAAATGAAAATGCTTTAACAGCACTTGTTACAATAACATATGGAGAGAGATAAAATAATGACGATGATAAAATATCAATAACACTAGTACCGGATATTTACCATGTTTATTATTTGTTATGAGTTCCCGATATTTCGGCGCTGTTTCAAGCGCCATGATCACGGATAAACTGAAGTTATTGCGGGTGGATCTTTAAGAGCAGACAAAACGGTCTACCCTCTTTCTTGTTCGTTTTTCAACTGTGTAAAAACCGAAAGAGTGCCGTAAAAAGTTCGCGAGTGGACACAGTGAGTTTCGTTTGTCGGGAACAGACTGGAGTTGTGAGTGATAGTGGTAGTGGTACGGCGCGCAAAAAACGTACAAGAAAGAGGGTAGACCGTTTTGTTGTTGTTAGTGACCATGTCAGCGTAGTAGCGAGCTCAGATTTTGTTTTACAGTTGAATACTAGTATTTTGTAATGGAGTGACTGCCAGTTCGACTTCCATACACAACCCAGTTAGTACTGGGAAATACGGTACCCTTTGTCGTTTACTGGATTTTTTTGCCCGTCTTTTAGTCCACCGCATCTTCTTTAAGGTTTGGAGCTAACCTGAAAAAACAAAGGCATGAAACTCTTTGTTCTTATAACAGTCATTATGCTAAGAAGTTAAATACAAAGAAAATACTAAAGCATAGAAAATCATCATCATCATCATCAGCCTATAATGTTTCTACTGCTGGGACACAGGCCTCCTTTCTATGAGAGGGAGTGGGCTGTAACCCACCACGCGGGCCTAGTACGGGTTGGTCTTCGATTTTGTTTTTAGTTCTAGGACTTGCCGGTTTCCTCACGATGTTTTCCTTCACTGTTTTTGAGTGCAGCGGTGATGAAATAAATTACACAAAGTAATGTGCCTTCCTGGGTTCTAACCCACGGATACTGCTCGTAAGTCGGGGCTGTTACCACTGGGCCACCGCTGCTCTCCCATAGAAAATAATGAGTCTCAATTACAAAACTGAATTATTTCATCGTCTGGTGCTTATGATCAAATAATATTAAACCAGTTATGAATACTTGCACACACACCTACACCAATTAACGCATTGCTTTCAAGTTTATAACTCCACTAACATACCTGTATAATTTTAAGAAAGTTTATTTCAACGTTATAATTAATTTAGAGCCCTCACTCACTGCGATTTTTGCAGCGATGATAACGCAAGCGGACGCGAAACGATTCTGAATTGGTACTATCACGGTGCAGCCGCAGTTTAGTCGTGATGCAAACGTGACTGCGATTCAGCATCGTTACAGAAATGCCTGTGAACGTCAAAGTTGCAAGGTGGACTCTGTTGAGACAACGGCGTCAATACAGTAGCGCACGTTGCATCTCCCTGTTGAACATTTAAAAGCGACTAACGCGCGGTGTCTAAAGTGCTGTAAAATCGCGTCGGTTGCTAAATCGCAAATAGTCGTTGTGTGTGAAGGGACTTAAGGGCTAAAATTGTTTAAAAAATAAAACCAAGACCGTTTCTAACTAAGTGAAGATTAATGTTTAAAAGAAAGCAAAAAACATGGCGGAACGTCGTGCGTAATATAACTTTGCAACGTGAACGGTCTTATTAAAATGTATCTTTCTTTCTTTATGAATTTGGTGTTTCTTTATTTAAGGTTCAATTACAGCGTTTTGTAATCATTTCAATTGTAGTGTTGGTAATCCAGGCTTAGTTCGGCTTTAGCGGAATTATTTGTGTTTACAATTGGTAGATCTGTTTTATTTCACTTGTTCTGTTATTCTCTTCAAATTCAGGGTCGTTTATTGTATTATCTCACAAGTGTCTTATTTCTGTTCTTTTATTCAACGCTAGCAAAACATTTTCATTATTTTCTTGTATTGTTTCTTAAGCCTGTATTTCACATGTTCTAGAATCATTTGACTGGGCCTATCGCAGTCCACTGTTTGGCATAGACCTCTCCCAAGCTGCGTCACACCCAGTGTCCACTCTGACCTAGGCATGATTTTAAGCTCCGTCTTAAAAGTTTCAGATCAAAGTCAACGTTACAATTTTACTTTTAAAATAGTTATCAGATATTTTAAATGCCATCACGTGTTGAACAAACAGTACGTATTATAATTTCTGATTCATTCCCACGTGTGTTTCAACAAAAATATTAAACAAAAGTGTTAGAACAGTGTCAGACGTTGTTGGAACAGTTGTTACGTGTTGAAGGTCTCAACTTTTGAATAATCATGAGTATCATTAGTAGTTACTTGTAGTTTAAGAGCGTTTACACCTTACGGCATTTCATACAAACTTTCAAGTCCTTAATTTCCGAAATGAATGAACCGATTTCAATAAAACTTAATACTCATAAACAGCATAGGTCTAAAAACTTACTCAAAACATTTTGGAAATGTCTTTTAAAAAAAAAAGATAATAATTGCAAATTTCTGTTTTTTAGATCGTTTATAATCGGTCTAATATAGCTGTAACACACAATTTTTGTAACTTTTTAGACCTATGTATCCTGCTTATGCGTATGAAGTTAAATTAAAATTGGTTCAGTCATTTCGGAAAACAAGGATTTGAAAGTTTGTGTGTAATGTCATAAGGCGTAAACGCTCATAAGAGTAGACTTGTTATTCGGTTGGTGATGTTTGGTTAGTTTTATGTCTTACAGTTTGTCAGTGGCCTAAAAGTCTTAAAAAGGGGTCTTGTTTTACCCAGTACTAACTGGGTTGTGGAGGTCAGCTAGTCAGTCGCTCCATGTAAAATACTGGTATTCAGCTGCATCCGGTTAGACTGGAAGCCAATATAGTTGGGAAAAGGATAGGGCGATTATGTTGGCATTGTGTATGCGAAGAAAATGTTTCAAGATATAAAACTAACACATGTTCATTAGAACCATCTGTAGGTGGAGTCAACCATGTATTTTTATGAGTTGTTATAATTCGGCATAGATGAGGAGGTAGTGAAGCAACCACTAATTGTTTGAGCTGACTGTACCTATAATTACCTTATTAAATTCGGTCAGATGGCCAATAAGTTGAAGCTAAAAGAGGTCTACTGTTGTTAACCGTGTTTGGTGTTTTTTTAGGGTTTCGTACCCAAAGGATCAAACGGGATTACTGAGACTTCGCTGTCCGTCCGTCCGTCCGTACGTCCGTCGTCCGTCCGTCTGTCACCAGGCTGTATCTCATGAACCGTGATAGTAGGCCATTTGAAATTTCTACAGATTATTTATTTCTGTTGCCGCTATAACAACAAATACTAAAAACAGAATAAAATTAATATATAAGCGTTTTTATAAATAATGGTAGGTACGGAACCCTTCGTGCGCGAGTCTGACTAGCACTTGGCCGGTTTTTTTTTATCTGAAGTAGGTACAATTTTCACACAAGTATAATAAAAGCTATGCAGATTTATGATACTTATAGTTGTAAATCACGATAACATAGGTTTTATTATTGATGGTTTTAGCGGTTCTTCTTTGTGTGAATAAAGTTATTAATGTCATGTCAATATTTTATCCTTGTAATAATGTAATAATATATTAACTAAATTGCCAATGCCATCAAACAACATTTTCGAATCATGATTGATAGATAATAATATGATTTTTGCATCGAACAAAAATATCGACAACTAACAAAATATTGCCACATCCCTATCAGCAACAAACAACAATGAGTGCGAAAGAGACGGCGAATAATAGAGAACTTTGTCAAAAAAATCGCCAGCTGTTCAGTCACAAAGAATGACATTGGGGTCAAGACTATAATTTTGACCGTTGGCCAACTGCACGTCTTAGAACGCCAGTTACGACCGTGAACCGGGCACTTAACTGTTGGTCACGATATTATTGAGAGTCCCAGTAGAACTAATATGGATGTTGCAACTAAATGTAGCAATAACGCATTTGGTTGAGAATGTAAGGGAACGGAGTAAAAACTTTGGAAGGCCCGGTTGCACTATCACTAGATGCGTTTAGCGTAAAACGAGAAGGTAAAACATCGTTATGTCACTGTCATCTTCAAACAACTGTCAGAAAGTGGTCAGAAACAACGACGTTTTCAATATGTTTAGCGCTGAATGTAAGGGTCTAATAATTTGTGTTGCAACTGAGCCTATACTATTTAGTGAATGGAATTTAAAGGAAATAGACAATATCTTTTTGATCATATTTCAAAGAAAAAAGAAGTACGTTATATCTCATGGGCCAGTAAACAGAACATCATGGAAAATATAATAATGTAGATCTAAGATTATGATCTAAAGTTATAGGTAGATACTACCTCATATTATTTAATAGTAGATAGAATTCCTAAGTAAAATGCTAAGATAAACAGGACTATTAATACTTCACCTGATAAAGAACCAAATTTTAATGCTAATAAGAAGTAAAATGAAAACAATATCACTTTCACTTCATTGGCAGAAGCAAACCAATATTTTAACATAATTGATTGCGTTGGCGTAAACATTTAATTTGCTATCAATAATAAAACAGCTTGAAAATGAGAGTCGACAACCTTAATTATGGACCATAAGAGAAAAGTCATAATTCACCAAAGATTTCAACCGAAAAGATAAAAGCCAGTAATTAAAAAGAAATAAACTAGCATTTTAAGGTGACACCTACGTAACAGATACGAAGAATTTCCACGGTCTATCCATTTACATACATTGACGCTCGAACCGTGGAATATTTCAGACAAAAACTTGCTTCTCGTATAAGTAGCAATGTTTTTCCAGGAATTGTGAATATTATAATGACGGGCAACATGATCTCATCATTTGCCTTAGTTTTTCACAAACTATATTGGGGTCGCTTCCAGTCTAACCGGATGCAGCGGAGTACCAGTATTTTACATGAAGTGACTACCTATTTGACCTCCACAACCCAGTAACTGGGTACCTAATACCCCCTTGATAAGACCGGATATCACACTTTTGGCTTCTGACTATTCGTAAAGACTGTCAAAGATCTACAAATGACAGCCGCAACCAACGGCTTAACGTGCTTTTCAAGGCACGGACGAAACTCGGTATCTAATTATGGTCACCCATCCCCGGATCAACCTCGGCAAGCACGCCTTAATCTTATAGATCGACCCGTGTGGCTTCTATTATTTAGACACGAGCTCTTCAACAACAGAACATGATCTAACAGTAGTTATTTACATGGGTATCTAACCTAACACTGTTACTTACGGGAAATTGAGCTGTAACAAGCGCCATGTTTGCGGGATGACTGTAGCTGGATTTAGACTCCATTTACAGCACCAAAACTCCGAAATATCACAAAAAATACACCCAATATGGACGTTTAAAATATTAACGCATATTGTGCCTACAAAAAGATAGAAACGGGAAGTCCATTGACAAAACTGTAGAAAGAAGAATTCGACTATCTCAGATCTTACTAACTTTAATCAGTGATTCATTAGCGGAAACTTAAAAGAGTTCTTTACACGGAAGAAATCTATAAACATTCTTCATTAAACAACTTAATTTCTCTCCGACATGTTTTGGAAACGTGTGTGTTCTAATTACGCGCATTGGTGATTGGATCTCTGGAAATTGAGTAAATAAACAACAATAAATACTAGATTGCCTAACATTTCCGATTTAAATCTTCGTCTTGCATTTAGCCAGTGAAGATGGTAATAAATTGTTATGCGAAATCACGGGAATATTTCGGATGCGATGCAATTGCTCTGTATGGTGTCGGACGCAAAGAATAGCACCATCCCATATCCTCCCGTGGGTGTCGTAAGAGCCGACTAAGGGACTTGCCAGAGTATGGGCAGCAGCATTCTCTGTGCTTTTGTGACAACCGTACTGAGATCGCCAACCCGCCTGCCAAGCGTGGCGATTATGGCAAAACCCCCCCTGTTATGTCAATGTGGCAAAACTTGGGGGAGGCCTATGTCCAGCAGTGGACGTCTTTCGGCTGAAATGATGATGCACTTGGGATACGCTTGGGGGAAAGGGTCCATCAGTGTAATAGACATCTTCATTTCGAATATGAAATGATGATGATACGAAAACTGTACATTCATCACCATCTAGCCTTTTCCCAACTATGTTGGATTCGGCTACCAGTCTAACCGGATGCAGCTGTAGTGCAGTATTTTAGTAGCGACTGCCTGTCTGACCTCCACAACCAAGTTAGTACTGGGTAATCCGATAACCCTTGCTTAGACTGGTTGTCAGACTTTGAGGCAACTGACTACCGGTGACGACTTTCAAAGATCTACAAATTACTGGTTAATTTTCCACACTTAAATGAATGGTGAATACTTTAGTGCTCAACAATATTTTCTTTTCAGTATGTTCTTTTGTTTCTTGCTTTTGTATCTAATTGGTTTAGTTACAAAGCAGTAAAAATAAGTGTTGCATAACAAAAACCGTGTATATGCCAAATAAAAACAGCAACCCGCTATCAAAGCTCCGTAAAATGTGATGCTCCTCATACATTTATATCAATCTGCATTTTAAAATAATTGGGGCGTGAAAATCACTCGTTTATGCTAAAGCATCGTGTTCTATCACAAGCGAATGCTCTCGAACGTTGATACTATATTTTTATGAGCCTTTCTCAGCTAAAGCAAAATTATTTGTTTACACAAAATTTTACCTCAAACTATAAACTCAAGTTGGATTAATTAAAAAATACTTAGTAAAAATCTACTTAACTACTTGAATTTCATAATCAAAGCGAAATACCGGCCATACATAATCGTGCACCGACACAGAACTCAAGAGAAAATTCTCTGCCGCAAACATCAAAACTAAAAAAAAAAACTGACAGCTAGTGATGGGAAGTCGCGGCGTCTGGTCAAAAACCGAACGCAACGACCCCGCGTCCTCAATTAATAATTTTCCGGCACAGAACAACGTCAAAGCCGTCATTGTTCGGCTAAACAATGAGAGATCGGTTGGAGCAATGTTACCACAAAGAAAAATTAGGTAAACCGACGTAACGCCGCTCTAAATCTCTGTCGATGGCTAGTGTGATGCAATTCGTTACAGTTAAGGATGTGCCATGTCGATGTATTGGCGAATGATTAATTATTGTCTATGATGAATTGTATTTCGCGTCCAGCTTTTGTTATTATAATTAATTTGTCGAATATTTCTTAATTAGTTAGGCGTGGCTTTTCAGCAATAGTATATGATTTATTGCTTGAAAAATTTGCATTTGACAGTTCATTCGGTTTCTACGTTTTGTACGTTATTTATTGCCCGTTTCCACCCATTTATATTTACATTTTTTATTTTTGTTCACAGGTAAGAATCCACTCAAATCGAAGAAGATCAGCGTATTGATACGAAATAGTAAAAAGTAGAAGATTCAATAATACTACTACTGAGTTACAAAACACGTAAGTTCTTTGACCTCAAAACACCACTAAACCAAACAAGGAAACCAGTTCACCAATCCAACTGAATTTATCGATAAACAAAACCCAAATCTATCGACACTTTCCCGTCACTACCCTTCAAAGCTGACCCATATCGTGGAAAAACACTTCCTCGTTGATTCACAATCGGCCTACTGTTTTGAGCTGCAACTTGGTATTCAGGTCGCCAGCGTTGAAGTTTTTTCGACGAGACGACCCAACACTGGATTATGTAAAACATTTTCTTTTTAAAGCATTTTGAATGTATTGAGTAGATAAAAAACGTAATAAAAATTAATGGGACTTTTGTTGAGGTTCTGGTTTTGTCACCGAATTTTATTGATGTTGTAATAGTAAGCACTTGTATTTGTGCAGTTATGACTTTAATGTGGGCCGATTATTGTAATTTTGGTGTGAATGCTGTAATAAGTTTTCCTTTGGCCTTTTGAAATTATTTTTATATTTGGAAATTAGGATGGGTTCTTGGTTATAATACATGATGTTCAACAACTCAATGCATGACAGCAGGGTTGTCGCGATTTTGAAATGTAATTTATCGATAAAAACAGTGACAAAAAAATTTCAAATCAATTTTTTAGGGCACAATAATTTTGAGCATTTATGTATTGTTATTAGAACTACGTAAATCGCCCTCACTGCTTTAAATTTAGAAGCGGCATTAATGTAATTTTTTTAGTAAACCACATGACGTGCAAAAGCGCTGTCATTATCAAATTAAAAACAACGTCACTGATGTGTGGTTAGCTGTACAAATATATGCCCATAGGTGTATTTTTACGAAATATGGGCCGAAGTTGCCAGAGAAAAAAAAAATGTTATGTTATGTTATAACTCTACCAATATTTTTAATAATTCAGTTTATAAATTATGACTTCCCAGCACAGAAATAACTTAGCAAAAGAAATTCACACAACCTAGATTTAACTGACTTAAAAAGAATGTACGATAAGCGCGATTTAATACACTTTTTGGCACTTTCGCCAAATTTTGGGCTTAAATTCTTATCGATACGCTAAGAAGAAGCGCGATTTAACATAGAACAGAAACTCGACAACAACCATCTCACAATTACCCCACAAAACCGTATGGCCAGAGGGCATCCTCTCTTTGCAAAGGAGGATGAAGAACTTATACCATGTGCCTCGTACCTCTAAATATAAACATAGAAAACTTTGATTCTGTAACCTTGCCGTTTCCCAATACGTAAGTCAGTGCCATCCTTAATAACGAGCCCTCGTTATCCTCACAATTTGAACGTCCGCCATATTGGAATGGTCCACATGTGCCCAAACGACATTCTGCCAAAAAAATAACATAATGTATTTATTCATCACGAGTCATGAGGCGGTACAGTCAAAGAAAGAAGCGCTTAAAACATTATTATGAGAATATACAGGGTGCATTACGGAAAGGGTATATACATATTTAAGGGTGTGCTACAGACCATCAAACTGAACATGTTTCTTCATCGGACAAACATCGTACTCGTAGTAGCGAAAAAATTATCTGCTGCCCCATACAAAATTTCAATACCTATTCGACCCAAGTTTTTTTTTCTATATAACTACATAACCCGCATCTAAGCATATATACAGTATGTTAGGTTAAACGAGGGACATATTCAAACCCATAATAGTACATGCTAACATGATACTAATAAAAATATAAACAAAAAAAAAACACTGATAAATAACAAAAAGAACCATACCAAAAATTTCGCAAATGTCTCGCAACGTGTAAACACCCTTGCGCTAGCGACTTATTACTATCGCAGAACATGTGATCGGGTCAATGACTCTTAGGTATACCTATCCATTTTCCCTTCATACTTTAAACCTTTAAACATTTTTAAATCTTCATTGCAAATGTTGATTGTGATTCGCACTAATTTAAAACAAAGTTAATTATTATGCACTTAGTATTTTTGGCGTATTTAAATAATGGAATCACACCTATTTACAACGATTAACTTGATTGACTATTTACAACGAATTTAGTGACTATTTACACATTTTTAGACTAATCTTAAAAATTGTTCAAAATGAGCAACTCCTCGTGTTATGCAAAGTTTGGCAAGTTTTCGCATATTGTCTTATCGGTTAAAAACATACGAATCACTTCTTACACTATTAAAAGCGTTCGTGATACGTACCTTTAACTCTTCCCTGTTTACACCCAGCATGAGATTGTACGACGGAATCTGGCGGTTGGGAAACATCACTCGGTACAAATTAAAGGGCTCCTCGCACACTATCATTTGCTAACATGTAGGCACGAACCATATCCCAATATTCTTCATTGGAATATTGATAAGACGTCATTTTTATTGATTATTATTCAAGATCACGTTAACAGGACACTCTTATCGCGAAGTAAGCGGGGTTGTTTATGGAATACGCGGAATTATTGATTATTATTTAAGATTACGTTAACAGGACACACTTATCGCGAATTAAGCAGGGTTGTTTAAGGAATACGCGGAAGCGCAATATTGGACATGCGGAAATAGCGGCGCACACGCATGGACTGCGGTCAGCGCAGGGGTGTGTCCCGTCGGTGCATCGGCGAAAATTCAAAGGAAAGGGGCGGGGTTTGCGTACGCGCTTCCTTTTCGGCAAGATAGGCACATGTTTTGCCGCGTGACTATTTTACTGTTTACAAGTTCACTTCTTGCGCGCTCAGTGTTTATGAATAATGTATTTCATAGGACAATTACGTCACAAATTAAGGTTATAGGTTTTTTACATATTTGGGACGAGAATCGAATACTGAATACCCTCCCTCAATATGTCCCTCGTTTAACCTAACATACTGTATAATCCCTGAAGGATAGGCAGCTTACACACCAAAGTTCAAAAGAGTTTGAATTCATTTCTACTGTAGTCCAAACCTCCTTGGGCTAGTCTAAATCGGGACTGCAGAGCATGAGGTCGGGCTAAGTGTAATTGGGGCTTCCCATTAGGAATCTTTCAGCACCAGCTCACAAAGCCACAGCTCCCTCAATGTCGTGTACCTACTACACCTCTGCCTTAGGCATGATACTAGGTTGGGGCCGAATATTACATCAAGGGGTCAATTACATTCGATAACCATCTTCCTATTACCATGTAGGTATTGACCCCATCCGATTATGTTATTAGCTACATCATCAGATATTTTATATATCGTTTTGCGAATTCAACTGATGTAATCCTTTAGCCGAGGGCCAAATGTTATAGAAAATATTACTTATAATTACTAAGCCGAGCTTCATAAATATCTTTAATAGCTGATTTGATGTGTGCCAACTGCCTCTTTGACTCTGTAATCGTAATCACGGTTATCATTGTATTAAATGTATTTTATTAAATAACTAGCTGTCCGGCGCAACTTCGTTTACGTCACATTTTCCCCGTTTTCGCAACATTTTTAATTGCTGCTCCTATTGCTCGTAGCGTGATGATATATAGCCTATATCCTTCCTCGATAAATGGGCTATCTAATACTGAAAGAATTTTTCAAATCGGACCAGTAGTTTCGGAGCCTATTCAATGCAAACAAACAATCAAATCTTTCCTCTTTATAATATTAGTTTAGATACGAACTTCACTACGGGAGGTTTTTATTAGTTTTACAATGACAAGCGTAATGGCGTCCTTCCTCATGTCACGTGATCGGCACGTTCCATGTTTCCCAAATCTTATTATAATCTGTGGTAACAATACAAGCGTGAGGATAAAATTTTTGAAATTGCAACAGTATTGGATTATAACATAAAAAAACTCAAGTAATCCCCGAAAGTTTAGGCAGACGTGTACACCCACATTTCGCCAGTTATGTTAAAGTCCTATGTAATAGGGGGCGATCCTATTGCCATCATACGGGCACAAATCTAGACTCCGTGGCTGTTACTGAGAAATTCTTGTTGAAAAAAACCCAATAACACTTTGCCCGACCCGGGAATCGTACCCCGGACCACATACTCAGGAGTCGCGCTTGTGACCGCTAGGCAGACGAGCCAGTTATAGAATAGAAAAGAATAAAACTTTATTGTACACCAAAAATGAAAAATAACGGGCTTACAAAACTGCTAATCATATGGTTACAACGGCGGTTATAATATGTTATAGAAATATTGTCTACATTTAGTAGTATTTAACTACAAAGTAAAATTGTATTCTACATCGAAGAACCAACAAGGTTATACAGGGTGTAACGGAAAGGGTATATACATACTTATTGGTGTGCTACAGACCATCAAACATGTTCATGTTTCTCCACAAAGAAAAATCGTCATAGCGAAAAAAATATTAGCTGTCCCATAAATTTGGGTCGAATAGGTATTGAAATTTTTTATGGGCAGCAGAAAAATTTTTCCTTATTACGATGTTTGTTTGTGGAGAAACATGTTCAGTTTGATGGTCTATAGCACACCCTTAAGTATGTATATACCCTTTCCGTTACATCCTGTATATATCAAAAGATACTACTGCTCAGTCAGTGCAGAGTCCTTTGCAGACCCTTATTTCTTTAGCATATCTGTAGAGATATGTCAAGGAAATAAGGTTCTGCAATTCAAAGGTTTTTCATGTAGATAAAGCCTTTAAACTTTGGGAAAAGAAATTGCCTGGATCTTGCCATTACAATATGTACAGAGTGGAAAGTACAAAATTTTAAATGACTCATGAAAAACTTCTATGTGAGTTTGGAATGCTGTACAGGGGGGTTACGGGGGACGTCTTAAAACATTATTGTTCCATTCTTACTCCAGAGTAGGAAAGAGATGGAGCTATACGGGTCGTCTAGCTACATCTTTTTCCCACTTGGCAGTAAATAAAAATAGTTTTATGACGTCATGGTAGGCCACCTGCCCCCGTATTCACAAACCCGTTCGATTCGATGTCTATCGACAATTCATATGTCTATCTTTTTTTGGCATTAAGAAAGCGAGCGAGATAGACATACGACTCGTCGATCGACATCGAATCGAACGATTTTGTGAATACGGGGGCTGAATACGTGGCAAGCGTTTGTGCTTCGGTGTCCCTCCGAGCTTGTATATGAATTCAATACTTACACATCAACTACTTCAAAACTTAAACCAAAACATATTACATCATTACTTAGCACTAGGTCGCAAATAGAGTCACACTCAATCCAATATAATAGAGATGTGAACGTTCTATGTCGATACTTTTGACCTGTCATCGACAAAGTGTCGAATTTGACAGCGATAAAACGTTTTTGTGTGTTGTAAAGTTATCTGTACTCTATTATTAGGATTTTGACGGGTTAGTGATGTATTTAGAGCCTCTATGGTTGGTTTATAGTACTGTTTGAAATGTAGTGTTTTGGATATGGTTCTGTTGTGTTGAAAAGTAGCGTAGCAAAGTGTGATCATAATAATAAAATTTTTGATTAACCGCGTCAGTTATGAATTGAAGTGTAATAAAATGTAGTCTATAAAAAGTTTTCGAATAAGGTAATATCTACAGACATTAACACAAGAATTTATACAAAGATTTTAGAGTAATACATTTACTGAAAAGAAAACTGCAAAAATACGACAAGCCTGGGCCTTGTCGTATTTTTGCAGTTCTCTGTTGATGAGGATCAGTTCAGCTATCATCGTAATTCAAGTAATTTATACTCATGTCTTTAAACATGAAATTAAGCGATGAAACACAAAAATATATACCTACATTGAGTACAAAGGTACGAAGTGCCTATATTTTTTATTTATTCCACTGCAGAGTGGAATAAATAAAAAAATATGGGTACTTCCGAATGTCCTTAAAACAGGGCCACTCAATAAAATAAAAAGCAACCAACTTGTCTATTTCAATTTGAGCAATTTATTCAAGTAGCATTTCTTTTTACACATTTCTAAACAATCAGTTTACTCCTGAAGAACGGAACACGAGCATAATAGTTATTTTACTTACCTACACTACAAGTCGTTGCATTTCTGAAGTTTCCATTTCAGGTCGAGTAGCCATTACCTACGCTCAAGGGAAGCTCCTTTATATACGCTTTGTATGAGAATACCGCCTCGTGCTCACCTGAAACTTGCATGAACTCCTAGTAGAAATTGTTTGAGGCTCCTGTGATACTGTAAAGATAAATTCATATTGTTAAAGTTCGACAAGTTGTTTTGGTTGATTTGAGTTTAAATTGCTTGACAAAATGTTGTGAAGTGTGCTCATAATCTGAAAGATGTTTGTACCTGAAAGATTTGCTTGAATAGGTGACCTGTACAGCTAACCTGGGCCTCAAGTCTGCTATTACAATAGTGTCAGAATGGCCTATCATTGATTTCATAATTGTTGATTTTGACAAGTTTGGTAATCTACTAATACAGGGTGTAACGGAAAGGGTATATACATACTTAAGGGTGTGCTACAGACCATCAAACTGAACATGTTTCTCCATCAGACAAACTTCGTAATAGCGAAAAAAATATCAGCTGCCCCATACATTTGGGTCGAATAGGTATTGAAATTTTGTATAGGGCAGCAGATAATTTTTTCGTTATCACGATGTTTGTTTGTTGTAAACATGTTCAGTTTGATGGTCTGTAGCACACCCTTAAGTATGTATATATCCTTTCCGTTACACCCTGTATAATGGCGTCATTATGACTTCACAACGGTCAACCACTGACACTTCATTGAATGCAATGGCATAGAATTTGACAGACCATTATGAATTTAGCAGATTACGAACTTTTAGCTAAATGACAGTGGGATCGTGTTGGAATGACGATGTTTATAAAAATAGCATACTTGAGGCCCTGGACTGTGTATGTTGCTAAACTGTGTAGGTTTTCTCACTAGTAAGCCCAAGCCCCAAGCTTACCTGACGGTGTACCTGTACAAGTGACCGTCGCGTGTATGGCTACATATAAACGATAGATTTTTTAAGACATATTGACGCGTAGACGTAGATTTAATTTAAAAGTAGGTACTACCCATTTTACTGACGATCTTACACATGGACTTTACACCCTTATGCCCTGAGTGATAAGGTTAAAAAGTAGTCGATGGTCAGTGAACTTGGTAGCATCTGTAGATTTTCGTTTGCATTGTAAAACCGAAAGATTTATCCTGTAATCGACCTTTTCTTTATATTTTTTTCGAATGATTACATTAATCAACTTCGAAGAAAAGGTATCGTAAGCTTCCGATTATGGGCTTTCATACACATACAAATAAACTTACTTTGGAGCTACCAATCATAAGTGTGAAAAGCAATAAAATTTCGAGAATTTGGATAATAAATCCTGCCTTGATTGTTAAACATGTCGATTTCATGTTTTATAATATCATACTTTTATTTATTACCCGTAAATTATTTTTTGTAAATACTAAGCTGCATAAGAGTAATATTATGTATCTATGTCGTTACTTATTTATTTTAAAAATATCCTGTCTACTACAATTTAATTTAAAAATTTAGCCATGACCGACTGATGGGTAGACCGACAAAGTCGAAGCCCAAAATAGCCTTTAAACTTAGCAGAGAGTGAGTTGGACACCTATAAGTTTTCTTGTTCGAGTAATTTCCCAAAACGTAAGATTTTCTACGGAATCAGTACTAGCAAAGTCCATTCTTACCCTTGGCCATGTTACTTGGGGTCGGTGCAACACGTTCGTTTTTCTATTATCCTCTGTCATGCGTCACACTATCATTTACTCTTTTTTATATCATATCATTCGTCACACAAAGTCTAGTTCAATACCAAAAAATTCGTCATCTGCCTAACCTTTTCTCAAACTATCTTGGGGTCGGCTTCCAGTCTTAACGGACACAGCTGAGTACCTGTATTGTACATGAAGCGACTGCTTATCTGACCTCGAAAACCCGGTAACTGGGTAATAGGATACCCCTTGGTAAGACTGGATGTCAGACTTTTGGCTTCTGACTATTCGTAACGACTGACAAAGATCTACAATGTCAGCCGGGACCAACGGTTTAACGTGATTTCCGAGGCATGGAGGAAAATCGGTATGTAATTATGGTCACCCATCCACGGACCAACCTCGGCAAGCACGGCTTTTACCTAGAGATCGACCCGTGCGTTTTTATTAAGCCACGAGCTCCTCAATACCAAAAACTGACAGAACTGGTTGACTGGTAGAAAATGCCTATCTGGCATTAATTCCGCCTCTGTACTATGTGCTTGAAGTGTTAAATAAATAAATATATAAAAAAGTATTTACCAGAATTTTAACACCAAATCCCAAATTACCAAAGTAAGTGGTATTACCAAGCCACAAATAGTGTTTTACTTAACTTGCTTTAACCCACTTGCCTTAAACATTTTTTTACGTGACAAAAACTTGCTTGCACTTCAAAATGGCCGCCAGTAATCTTTGACGTTTCTCTCAAAAGCAAACAAATTATTCTTGGGTGCCCAAATTGACTGCTATTATTATATCAACCTGTCATTTTGGTTATGAAAGGTGTGGTGAGTTATTGAGGGTATTCATAATAATCTTTTTAAAGAATTCCGATGATAACCGAATCCTTACTTGTCGATGGTGGGTTTACTTCGAAA
This sequence comes from Cerastis rubricosa, assembly GCA_949152445.1. Taxonomy (NCBI): domain Eukaryota; kingdom Metazoa; phylum Arthropoda; class Insecta; order Lepidoptera; family Noctuidae; genus Cerastis; species Cerastis rubricosa. Next base: position 14,414,726 of record OX424547.1, read on the forward strand.
TCTTTTGCGTGCATTGTTAATTTGGAAATTAATACATCAAGTATGAGCATTTTGAGAATAATGTTTTGAGTGTGGAACAGGATCGATTGTTTTGAAAACCGATTAATTCAGTAGTTAAGGCTAACACATCACAAATATGAACTCAAAACTCCAAAACCTTGTGAGCAGAAAATAGATCTTACTAATTTTCTACTTAGTTTAAGGTTTTTAAGTACAGTTTACATTTCATCATCATCATCATCAGCCTATAATGTTCCCACTGCTGGGGCACAGGCCTCCTCTCAATAAGAGGGAGTGGGCTGTAATCCAGCACGCGGGCCCAGTGCGGGTTGGTAGATGTCACATGTCTTCGAATTTTTAGTTCTAGGTTATTCCGGTTTCCCTACAATGTTTTCAACGTCACTGTAGGTAAATATCGAATTAACCGCAGAAACGTTCCAAAGGAATAAAAATTTAGCAGTTTAAACTGTGAATGCAACGTCTTGGACTTGAATTTCAATGCCTAAGATCACAATATCAAATGCTCCAAGTTACCATCTCATAAAATAACTCCAACGTTGCTGTAAACAACATCAATATATACCAGATTTCTATGCAACAAGTGATAACCAACTCTTCACATAACCATAAGAACATACAAACAAGGTTACCACCAGATTCTTCCGCAGTAAATCACATTAAATTTGATTTTTATGCGATCATAGACACAAACGGTTATAGGGCCCTGTTTGAGGCCATTTGAGGCCTCAAATAGCCGCTTGAGACCCAGTTTAAGGCCATTGGTGCAAGGTAGGAGCATCAGAGCGCAAAATGGAACAACTCAATAGGACATTAAGAGATTAGATTATACTGCGTTCGCGATTCAGTTTCCAGACATGTAAACAATTGAGTGTTTGGAAAAACAACCTTAACACCATACAGTAAAATTCAATTTGAGCTTAAATTTAAGAGTTTTTCAATAGAACGAGTCATTTTGAAATCAACTTTTTTAAGATAGCAAACGGTTGATATTCGTCTAAATGGAAATGACATTATTAGGAAACAAAGATTTGAATAGACTTGAGGTATAATAATGGAGGATAATGTCGAGATAATTGAGGGAAAGAATGTTATGAAAATAATTATAATCATACAGACCAGTGAGCTTCTGTGTTATCGTAATTGAAATGTTTAATGGTAGATATTCAAAAATCTCATTTTCGAGAGCGATATTGGTCCTTTGGGTTGCTTTGTAGTAGTTTTGTCAGGTTTTGAGAATTTAACATAAAGTCTCGTCAATAATCTCCGAAGGATTATACACGGTGGAGGAGACACCAAGAGGGAACAATGTGGGGGCTTTCAGAATGATGTTCTGAATCAAAATCAAAAGTCATTTATTCAAATTAGGCTGATAATCAGCACTTTTTGAACGTCAAAATTACAAGAGACAGTCCCCCAAAACGCCCGCCCTTCGCCACTTCCTAGTGTTTTAGCTGGGAAGAAGAAGGATAATAATAGGAAGGAGGGATCTCATGAGCCAGTAAACAGAACATCATGGAAAATATAATAATGTAGATCTAAGATTATGATCTAAAGTTATAGGTAGATACTACCTCATATTATTTAATAGTAGATAGAATTCCTAAGTAAAATGCTAAGATAAACAGGACTATTAATACTTCACCTGATAAAGAACCAAATTTTAATGCTAATAAGAAGTAAAATGAAAACTATATCACTTTCACTTCATTGGCAGAAGCAAAACAATATTTTAACATAATTGATTGCGTTGACGTAAACATTTAATTTGCTATCAATAATAAAACAGCTTGAAAATGAGAGTCGATAACCTTAATTATGGACCATAAGAGAAAAGGCATAATTCACCAAAGATTTCAACCGTAAAGATAAAAGCCAGTAATTAAAAAGAAATAAACTAGCATTTTAAGGTGACACCTTGAAGTTCTATGAAATAGGATCTTGTAATAATAAGAACTTCTGAAGTTCTGTATAGTGTCGGACGTGGGTGTCGTAAGAGGCGACTAAGGGATTTTCCAGAGAATGGGCAGCAGCGTTCTCTGTGCTTTTGTAACAACCGTACTGCGATCGCCAACCCGCCTGCTAAGCGTGGCGATTATGGCAAAACCTCCCTTATGTCAATTGGGGGAGGCCTATGTCCAGCAGTGGAAGTCTTTCGGCTGAAATGATGATGATGATGATGAATAAGAACAATTAATGAGTGTGGTCGAAATAAACAATATTATCGGTATTATCAGTAAACTTCAGCACTACACCAGAATTGCCCCTGGTTGGAGGCCTTACTCTCAAGGCACCCAAAGTCCGGTTAAGCAGCAGCCAACCTCGTAGGTAGACCTGCGAGATGCCATTAGCAAAAGAAAAAATGACCGAACTGAACAATACTTTTTACAACTATATAAACGATGTACTTTGACATTTTAATTATTATTTTTGTCATTTTCCTGTAATTTTAGTTTTTTTTTTTTTAAATTTAAATGATGTAGTTTAGAATTTTTATTATTATTTTAGACATTATTAAGTATGGAAGAAGAAGACATGCTGCGCCGACCCCAAATAAATTGGGATTAGGGCAAGAGAATAACGATTATAATTTGAGGTTTTCTGTAATTTTTGACATTTAAATTATATGTCTTTTTTAATTTAACGTTACTTAATTATTTTTGTGCTTTGAATTATATTATTATGGTATTTGTACGCTTTTCTAGGTAAAATATGTTGAAACGTTTTTCACACATATGAAAAAAAACCTTATTTTGTTATTCTTTAGGCCGAAATCATGTCTTCATTCATGCAATAATACCAAAGCCAAATCGGAATCTAATAGGTCCTGCCTTACCCACGTAAACGCTAACCCTATCTTACCTACATTAATAACAAAGTAAACGGCTTAAGAGGAAGCTAAACAAAATAAAGTCCTGTTAGGTCGATAGCCTTTACAAGTTGTTATGGCGGTCGCAAAGAATTAAGATATGGTTTTCTATATAAACTAAAAATTATAAAGAGGAAAGATTTGATTGTTTGTTTGTTTGCATTGAATAGGCTCCGAAACTACTGGTCCGATTTTAAAAATTCTTTCAGTGTTATATAGTCCATTTATCGAGGAAGGCTATAGGCTATATATAATCACGCTACGACCAATAGGAGTGGAGCAGCAATGAAAAATGTTGCGAAAACGGGGAAAATGAGACGCAAACGAAGTTGCGCCGGACAGCTAGTAAAATATATATTATAGCGTCTTTCTTCGTTTTCTGAGCGCATGTTTAATCGTTGGAAGGCCTCCCACTTAGTGGACCGATGGCATGGAATAAAGGTTGCGGGGATCCGCTGGATGCGAGTCGCACGGTACCGGTCAATGTGCCGACACTTGGGGGGAGGCCAATGTCCAGCAGTAGTAGTCTTTTGGCTCAAATGATGATGTTTAATCAGATGTAAATTATATTTATAGCATAATCAAAAAATCTGTGTGAAGGATGAAATGGCAAGACAGGAGGTGTCTGATGAGATGACAAGTAATAGAGAAGAATGGAAGAAGAAGATATGCTACGCTGACCCCAAATAAAATGGGATAAGAGCGGAAGAATTATAAATGATGATGAATCAAAATCAGCTCGTTATGTTTCCCACCGCTGGGGCACAGGTCTCGGTGAGAGATAGTCACAGCTGTATCCGCCATGTAGGCTCATTATGGATTCGGGGATATCACTTGTCTTCAAATTTCTAGGACCATCAACGGGGTTTAAATCCAGACTCCGTGGCTGCTACTGAGAAATTCCTCATGGAAAAACCCAATAACACTTTGCTTGACCTGGGAACCGAACCCAGGGCCTCATTCTCAGCAGCCGCACTTGCTACCACTAAACCAACTTGGCAGTCTTCAGGGCTACAGCCAAAGTTGAAGCGAAATGTTACAATCATAATATTATTGCGTAAACTTTTATGGCTACACATAAGCCCGATGTTTGAGACAATGACAATACATGGATTGGTCATCCCAGATTATTGTTATGAGCATAGATCGGAATAAGTGAAATGACCTAGGGCTGCGGGACTGTTCGAAAGAGATACCGTGGTGGCCCTGGAACACAAAGGGCTAAGAACGAACATGGATGGGTTTTAGTCAGTACAAGACACTCCCTACCGCTCCGCCCAGAGCAGGAGAGGTCATTTGATGATTTCCCATAAGTAAAAAAAAAACCGGCCAAGTGCGAGTTGGACTCGCGCACGAAGGTTTCCGTACCATTATTTATAAAAACGAACAAAAAAATAACTTTTTTGTATGGGAGCCCCCTTAAATATTTATTTTATTCTGTTTTTAGTATTTGTTGTTATAGCATCAACAGAAATACATAATCTGTAGAAATTTCAACTGGCTAACTATCATGGTTCATGAGATACAACTTGGTGACAGACGGACGGACGGACGGACAACGGACGGACGGACGGACAGACGGCCAGCGAAGTCTCAGTAATAGGGTCCCGTTTGACCCTTTGGGTATGGAACCCTAAAAAAAGGTGAATGATCTTAAACGTCAATATGGATAAAGCCTTGTGGGGAAGTGGGATTTTATGATTTGTTAAAATCAAATATTTTTGTTAAATTCCGATTGATTTGGGGACAATAGATAAGAAAGAGACAACGCTTACTAAATATTATTTTGTCGCTTTCTCCCGCACGATGACTTTTACTGCTATTATAAACTATCGCCACAACAAACAATGCATATATTTTAGTACTTTACATTTTTGCAATTAAATTGTTTTTGTGTTAAATTCCAACTAGGTGAGATTTAAAGGCATATCCATATTAAGATAACGTCACGCAATCCCACAAAATTGCACTACTTATCCAGATCACTGGTTATGAGCATACAAGGGAGCTGCTGCCTATCCTTGCATAATCTGTTGAATATGAATAAAGATAAGATTTGAAAGAACATGGTTTAGAATCAGTTACATCTTTAGCTATGACTGAGGAAATTCGATATGCAATACAATGTTTCCGTTGTTTTTTTCCCACGATATACCTACTTGGGTAGGAATTGTATCAAGATAGCATCATCATCAGCATATAATGTTCCCACTGCTGGGACACAGGCCTCCTCTCTATGAGAGGGAGTGGGCTGTAATCCACGGGCCCAGTGCGGGTTGGTGTATGTGTCATGTCTTCGAATTTTTAGTTCTAGGACATGCCGGTTTCCTCACAATGTTTTCCTTCACCGTTTTTGAGGACAGCGGTGATGAAATAAATTACACAAAGTAATACGCCTGCCTGGGTTAGAACCCAAGGCTTACTGTTCGTAAGTCGGAGCTGCCACCATTGGGCCACCGCTGCTCTCAAGATCAAGATAGCAGAATTAAAAAGAAAAAAAATGTTTCTGAGCAAATATACCTCTAACACTTAAACTTCACATACTTACACTCTGTCACTTACAGGATATTTTCCATGATTTTCATCAATTGCGAGCTCCCATCATTGGGATTTTTTTTGGGATTGGTTTGCTCTTGACTCTAGTTTAGGTCAGAGATGACAGAGACAAAGTGGACAATGGTACGAGCTTACCCAGAAGCCTGTTCACTCTAACTTTGAAGAGATTAGGGTTGTAAGCGTTCGGAATCACAAACACTGGCAGAGAGTTCCACTCTTTTCAAAAGAGAGGCTTGATCATCATCAACGCGCTCTACCATTTCGTATTAGTGGTTATAAGAACTCGTTAAGCATTTCTGCCAAATTAAACAACCTGAAAAAGAAACACACTAGTAATCACTAAGAAATAATCCAGTCAGCAAGACCTTCAAACAAAAGAACGCAAAAAAAGTTCCAAATTCAAACTCCACAGTTCTTCAGAACTTCAGTCGTTTGTCGATGACCATAATAACCCAATCCCTCAGTTTCCCATTGGTAACAATACTGTGTAAAGGTCCCAGCCCCGCTGTTACAAGGTTATAGCGACGCAACGACCCGAGAAATCGACTCGATAAAACACCTTGTCGGCATAGCATACCTTTGTAAAAAATAATATTTAGAGTTCTTTTTACAAGGTAACAGATCATTCTGTTTTTTTTTTGGGTAACATTTTAGCTAGCATAAGCGCCTAGAATGTTTTCACTGCTGGGACACGGTAACATAATTTTTGATGACGTTTGGAAAATTTCGAACAAATATTCTGTTTAGGAAATAAAAATAGATTAAAATACAAGTACGTTGTTTTTGCATCATTGTTCTAGAAAATCGTGCTTGGTGCGGAAGTAAAATTTCATTTAAAACTAGCTTCCTGCCCGCGACTTCGTCCGCAAACATTAATTAATTATACACTTAACCCTTCCTCTTGAATCATTCTATCTATTAAAAAAACCGCATCAAAATCTGTCACGTAGTTTTAAAGATCTAAGCATACATAGGGACAGACAGCGGGAAGCGACTTTGTTTTATACTATGCAGTGATATTAACTTGCAATGTTGCCGAACAGTAGCACATTTAATTTTTATTATACCATCAATGATTGCAATAACCCGCATACGGAATTCTCAAATCGAAGGTCGAACTTACACTTTTTTTTTTAATTTTTATTACCCCCACATCTCGCTTAACAAACGCTTGGTATTATTCAATTACGTTTTATGGCTTGCAACTGGTAACACCGCTCTTGGAATTGCTATGTGATTTATTGCTGCGTTTATTCTCAGATTTTATTGTGGGCAACCCTAACGGTAGGTCATACGCGAAAATAATCACTTCGGCATAAGTTGTCGCTCTGTCTGCTAAAGTCGTCGGTTGTTGTGATTTATGTTAGCATGTGGTTTCTTGTGATTTAATGGTTTTAGCATTTAATGTTTTTGCTTTTAAATGATGCAGGAATGGCGGTGTGTTTTATGAATCAATTATATTGAAGTAAATATTAAAATTAAATTTAAAATGGTTGTCCAGTTTATTGTTTCTAATTTCTTATACTAAGTAGTTAATAACTTTCTATTTTAGCATAATCATCATCATTCGAATACAACAGTTCACTACTGGACATCATTCATCATCATCATCATTTCAGCCTAAAAGACGTCCACTGCTGGACATAGGCCTCCCCCAAGTCACACTGACATTTTGGGGGGTTTTGCCATAATCGCCACGCTTGGCAGGCGGGTTGGCGATAGCAGTACGGTTGTTACAAAAAGCACAGAGAACGCTGCTGCCCATTCTCTGGCAAGTCCCTTAGTCGCCTCTTACGACACCCACGGGAAGATATGGGATGGTGCTATTCTTTACGTCCGACACCATACAGAGCACACTACACTACTGGACTTGCGTCTCTAATTGCACGCTACTCAGCTCGATTCTTCGCAACTCTCTTCCAGCTGCTTTTTTAGTAATATTAATTTAACTGCTGACTCAATTTTTTTAACTTTCTAGTCTGCTGAGAGCTGAGAATCACAGTCTAGACATAATAAACCAAATAAAAATGTAAAAGTGTTGCAAATGCAGAAACAAAACCAAACTAAAACGCAGAGAATTACTTTAACACTGCATAAAACCTCATTTTTTGCAAAAAAAGTTTAAAAAGATTCATAAACCTATAACTTACAGCTTTATTTTCGGCCACAATCAATTTTTAAATGTCCAAAAATACCATTTGTGTATCCAACACCGTTGTTATAAGTTTTAAAAGGCTTTTATTTTTAAAAAAGTGAAAAATGGGATGGTGGGGTCCGGGGTCTGTTGCATAAATTCTGCTAGTAGCTGCCTCGCGCCGACTACCGTTTATGTTTTGCTTAAATATTTTAGGTTCCGTTCATACCCATGAACGTCCGGGATGGTTTTGTTTGTGGTCCAAAGTGGAACATTTCTCTTAAATACTGGCACGATAGTATTACAGTTTCTGTTGGCAAACTTGGCCGATTTCACGGCAATGTTGGAGGCAGCATAGAATTAATTTTAACCGAATTTTTGGGGAGCCGCCCTGTCCTCTAAAAGGGGTAACATGGTCTTGAATACCCTTCATGACTGTTATTGTTGCTTAAATAGCTTAATTACTGGTTGTTTGTGTATGTGAGTTTAAATGTTTGTAAACATAGCGAGAAAGAGGTCAATCGTCGAATCCGACTCGGCTGGGCAGCGTTCGGGAAGCTGTTTGGTATCTTCTCGTCCAACTTACCGCAGTGTCTCAAGACGAAAGTCTATGACCAGTGTGTGTTGCCAGTGATTACATACGGGACCGAAACGTGGTCGCTCACAATGGGCCTCATCAGAAGGCTTAAAGTCACCCAAAGGACAACGAAGAGGGCTATGCTCGGAGTTTCCTTGCGTGATCGAATCAGAAATGAGGACATCCGCAAGAGAACCAAGGTCACTGACGTAGTCCGAAGAAGTGCCAAACTTAAGTGGCAATGGGCAGGGCACATTGCTCGCAGAACGGATGGCCGATGGGGCCGAAAAGTTCTGGAATGGCGACCGCAAACCGGAAGACTATGCGTTGGAAGGCCTCCCACTAGGTGGACCGATGACCTGGTCAAGGTTGCGGGGATCCGCTGGATGCGAGGCGCACGGGACCGGTCAATGTGGCGTCACTTGGGGGAGGCCTATGTCCAGCAGTGGACGTCTTTCGGCTGAAATGATGATGATGATGATGAAACATAGCCACGATACCAGAGCAATTCATAGGCATAAAAAAAAACAGTTTTAGTAAATCCTCGATCTTCAAAACAATTTATGTTTTCTTTGTTTTAATTGGTGTGAAACTGTGAATTGATCGGCTTACTTTATAAATATTGCTAGTAATGGTTTCAGAAAGTCGAATAACATCAATTTTACATTCTTTTCAAGTTTGAAAGTCTAGGCAACTATTATAATTTCTATTAGACATATCGAATTAATGGAACCAATATGTTACAAATCGATTTGATGTTTTGATGCAAAAATATACAGACTGCAGTTTTTAGTTTTTATTACTTTCATCTCTACCAGAATTAATCGGTCTCAATAGTTTTACTTTTCATGAGAACTATGTTGTTCATGTTCAAATTAAGCTTTACGTATTCTTTATTTTTACTTTTTGACGTTACACGTTTTTCTTTACGACTTTAACAAATATCCGTTTTGAGTCCAGGTGATGTCCAACGTTTGATTCTTTTCTTTATTCGAATATAATTTTTCTTTGCTGTTCAAAAAAAACTTTAAAATACCCAAATTGTCCCCACGACAGCATAAATTCATGACTCTTGTTTCTTTATTTAATTCAAGTTATCAAAACAGTCCAGCAACATTGAAACGCTATCGCAAAACCCAATCATTGCACAATAAATCAATGTAAATCCAAAACTGACATCGTTGACAGCTGTCACAGTCAGAACGTCAAACTTCGGCAATCTTCGTACGGTCACCGAATGCATTTGAAAAATGCAGTCTCTAAGACAAATAGCGATTTCGTCACCATCGCCATCTGGCGACCAAACGCCTACGAGTCGACGACATGTCGCGACTACGGTACGGACCTTATTTTTACTGTCGCAAGCTTGGACAGCTACTATTATGCTGGTTAATGATTGTGTATCTGATTTTAAGTTGTTGTACGCAGAAGGTCATTAACTTAATTGTGTGTATTCGTATATGTCTTTCTTGTTCCAATTTGGTAGTACAATCAACAATGTACCTACATGATAAAAGAAATGGGTTGTAAGTTAATTGAATAAAAATAATTGGAATTGAATATCTAAAATTCTCTGTGTATGTCTGGTCATTTAATTAAAATAGATAATATTATCTTTTCTGAACTAGACAGACAACGTGTGTGAGAATAAACATTGTTAAGTACTTAGAAGCTTAAATTTATAATTTAACATGTGAACAAAACGTGTAACTCTCCTTAATTATGTACCTTAAATCTTTATGTTTACAAACCGTTGATAGTCCGGGGAATTTACGCCGAATAATAGGCTAACTTTGCATTAATTAGAAACAGCGATTTTTTTCATTGAATGTGTAGGGTATGGACAGGAGAGTATATTAAGCTGTATCCCGCGAAAAGTTCACCTCCGCGTATATGTTTTTTTTAAGAAAACGTCTAATATGTATTTAACTTGGTGGAAAAAAATATAAACAGGTATGTTTATTTGGAGAATTTGTAGACCAGATTGAGTACTACAAGTAGGTCAGAAAATTAAACATTTTTCGTCCAAGGAACATACGTTTTTTTAAAAAAATCTTATAATTTGACTTCGTACTTAAGGCAAAAATATTAACAGGCCAAAAATAGTGCTAAAATGATTTATATCACCATGTCTAACTATTATTAAGAAAATTAAACAAATTCTGCTCCGGACTTCACAGAAAATCAAGAAAATCAAAAAATCTTAAATACTACTTACGGCAAAAATGTAACAGGATTTAAATTCATTTAATAATGAAAAATATATAAATCCAAACCTTAATCCCCCAAAATTAAACAGATTAGAGCGTTAATTAATATTGTCAAAGTAAAAATAAAATTACGATGCACGGTGTCAGCGCTAAGCAGCGTGTGGCGTACGGCGTGTGCTAGTGTGCGTAAACAAGATAAGCGCTGCGTTCATTGTGTGCGAATGATTGTGTTGTTGTGCGAGACTCGGTGTTTTATTGAGTTACGCGATTGTATACCTTATTTCTATTTCGGAAAGATCAAATTCCTATGAAAGTGCTGCGCCAAATACAAGAATAAAGCTTGCAGACGTATTTTACGTAAACATTAATAGATTTTTTTTCACGATTTGCTTTAAAGTGTTTAATTTTCGTGTAAATAGATTGGAAATAGCCTTTAGATGAAAGTTAAACTAAATTAAACCCTGTTACCATTTTGCCTCAACCGCTATTGTAAAAAAACTGGTAATAATAACTTCCGGTAGTACAATTTGTTTAATTTTGTTTAATGGCGGTGTAATATATTAATTTAAGTTATTTTATGAAAAAAAACCGCTGTTTATATTTTTGCCTTAAGTACAATCCAAAAATTTCGTAAATGTTTTTTTACCGTAATTTCCGTGGACGAAAATGTTTAATTCTGAAAAAATATATTAGTGTCACCAATTCTTTACCTAAAGTAACTAAATTTGTCCTGTTAACTTTTTTTTCCATGTTTTTATTCACAAAAACGCGTTTTCGTCTTTTTCACCTTGATCCGGTCTTGGAAAATGTTTAATTTTTTTTTATTATTTGGAGAGCTAAGGTCAAATACACGATTCAAGAAAAAAATCGCTGTTTATATTTAATGCAGGGTTCAAATCTAAAAGCCCCGGACTATGAGGCAAAAAAAAACAACAGCAACAAAAACCAAAAACAACATAAGAGAACCTGAACCAAAATAATTATACTTCGTATTTAGATTAAACAATGAAAATAAGTGGCGAGTGATTGAGGAAGCTTATGTCCAGCAGTGGATTGCGGTAGGCTGATGATGATGAATGAAAATAAAGTTACGAATTAATTTCTTTAAATTTGTTAGCAGGGGATCAAACCTGCGTAAATAAGGACTACACCAAACTGCGACATTTACACAAAATCTGTGATTACTTACATTATTTATTTAGCCTCACGACCTTGTATGCCGTATGTAGATTTGATGTAAGGCCGGTCGCAGACTGAGTGACGCGGCGTTTATTACGCCTCGCTGACTTGAAAGAAGATTTAATCGTGCAATTACGAAATAAGTGTGTACAAGCCTTGTATGTGAATTTACGAGTTCTGGAGTTTAAATTGAAAAAATTTTGGTTATACAATTTTCTGTGTCGAGTATATTTTTTTTTAAATGTTAGGTAATAAATTTAACTAAGTAATACTTTTGTTTTCTTCGTCATCATTGGCACTTGGCAGCCTTCTTCCACCCGCTGTAAAGTATAGGCTTTCTCCATTTTGCGCCAGTTACCAACTGGCCTACCATGACGTCTTAAAGCAGTATTGTTTTACTCTTATTCCAGTGTGGGCAAGAGACGGAGCTAAATAGGATGTCTAGCGCCATCTCTTTCCCACACTGGGAAAGGACTAAAATAATGTTTTAAAACGTTATGGTAGGCCACCTGCCCCCTTATTCACAAACACTTGATTTCGATAAGTCGTATGTCTATCTTTTTTTGGCATTACGAAAGCGAGCGAGATAGACATACTTACAACTTTCTGAATCGAAAACGAATCCGAGCGTTTGTGAATACGGGGGCTGATCTGCAATTTTTTTCTTGGTTGCAAAAACTGGTATTACAAACATTGTATTTTTTACTATTATTAGGTACACCTCTTTTTTAATTTTCAGGGGCTTACAGGCGTGATATAATGTTACGGTATAAACATATATTTATGAATTAAGAAATATTCTTAATTTTTTAAGTAATGTTAAGATCAACAAAACTCTGCTGCAGTGTGTCGCAGGGCTAAGCGTGACGTACAGTGAACGCACACAACATGGCCACCCATGACGTCACTGTATTCATAACGCACACGTGCTCTGCGTATTCTTGAATACTGGATGGGACCGTATGACGATGTTTTACGAGTTATTTATACTCTGACTGTGATCTTATTGGCTCCACATGTATTAAACTCATGTTTTTTCACATAACTTCATAATATCATGCCTGTAAGAGGTGTACCTAATTGTACACCGACATTTCGCCTGTTAGTATTTCATCATCATCATCATTCCAGCCGAAAGACGTCCACTGCTGGACATAGGCCTCCCCCAAGTTTCGCCACATAACATGGGGGGTTTTGTCATAATCGCCACGCTTGGCAGGCGGGTTGGCGATCGCAGTACGGTTGTCACAAAAGCACAGAGAACGCTGCTGCCCATTCTCTGGCAAGTCCCCTCTTACGACACCCACGGGAAGATAAGGGATGGTGCTATTCTTTACGTCCGACACCATACAGAGCAGTTGTTGTTAGTATTTAGTCCTATGTAATAGGGTGCGAACTTATTGCCATCAACCGGACACAAATCCAGACTCCGTGGCTGCTACTGAGAAATTCCTAATGGAAAAACTCAATAACACTTTACCCAACCCGGGTGTCGAGCCCAGGACCACATACTCGGCAGTCGCGCTTGCTACCACTAGACCAACGATGCAGTCTATTTATTCAGATGTTCCTTTCACAAACACCTTTGACTGAAAATCAAAATCTGTTGCAAATTATTAAAGTTTGTTTTTCTTGTAATAAAGAGTTTATTACAAGAAAAACCAATTTTAGGGTCGATATCATCTGCCTAGCCTTTTCCCATACTATCTTGTGGTCGGCTTCCAGTCTAACCGGATGCAGCTGAGTACCAGTATTTTACATGAAGCGACTGCCTCTCTGACCGCCACAACCCAGAATCTAGGTAATACGAATCCCTTAACAAGGCTGGATGTCAGACTTTTGGCTTCTTACTACTCGTAACGACTGTCAAAGATCTACAAATGACAGCCGGGACCAACGGCTTAACGTGCATTCCGAGGCACGGAGGACACTCCGTATGTTGTAATTATGGTCACCCATCCACGGACCAACCTCGGCAAGCACGTCTTAACCTTGAAGATCGACCCGTGCGGCTGTTATTATTTAGCCACAAGCTCCTCTTGGTCGATAATAAAGTTGAAAAGACTAAGCTGGGTGAGTTAGTCTTTCAAACTCATCAATTATTACAACACCATAATCTTCCATCTTTAAAATCAGTATGACCAACCAAACGCGCGATAAATATCTAAACATGGATAAATACTTCCCGTACTTACATAGCACCATCCGCTTACATATTTAGCAACAGTCCCGTTCGGAATCTAACCTTTACAAGTACGACTTAACTGCCTATAAGCATACATAGGCTTGAGCTAAAATTGCTATACAATGCTTAGAGATGGATCTGTGGAGTGACTTAAATAGATAAAGTTAGAAATGAGTATATAAGAGGAAGTTTCAAAGTGGCGCCTGTAACAGAAAAGATGAAAGGAAATCGTCTGTCTTGTTAGGGACATGTGATGAGGAGAGATGGAACACATATGACTAATAGTGTGATGAATATGAATGTGGATTGATGGAGAGGAAGAGGAAGACCAAAAAAAAGATGGATGGCTTGTGTGAAAAATGATATGAAGGAAAAAGGAGTAGATGATAGCATGACGAATGACAGAGGAGAATGGAGGAAAGAGACGTGTTGCGCTGACCCAAATAAAATGAGATAAGGCTAGGAAGATGAAGATGATGATGCTAAGAGAAAAAGAGGAGCTCGAGGCTAAATAAAACAGCCGCTCGGTTCGATCTTTAGGTTAAGCCATGATTGCCTAAGTTGGTCCGTGGATGGGCGTGGATGGGTGAATAACCCATCCATGACATACCGTGTGTCCTCCGTGCCTCGAAAAGCGCCTTTGGCCCGGCTGTCATTTGTAGATCTTTGACAGTCGTTACAGGTAGTCAGTGGCCCGAAAGTCTGACCACGAGTCTTAACAAGGAGTATCGTATTACCCAGTTCCTAAATTATAGATGTCCAGCTGTCTCAAGTTAGGCCAGAAGCCGACCTCAACGATGTGGAGTTATTAGGCTAGGCAGTGTTGACGTAAATGCGTTACAAAATTTTATTCAGCAGCCAAATGTATTCATATCCAGCTTTTACAATCCTGGTTGGCGCATACACTCATATTTTTTTCTTCTAAAGGAATGCGCACGGGTTTTGAATGTCAATTTGTCGTTCCATAAGGTCAAGTCGGCTTCTATGTGTTCTTAGTAAAGGGGTCATAAAATGGCGACGGTCGTGCATAAATAACTTTAGAATTATTGTTTTATAGGTTTTTTATTGTTTGTTTGTGTGTTTAGAACTAAATCGTTCTACTTATTGTGTCTGGGTCTCTGGGAACTCTTACAATAAACAGGTAAATCTTTTTGAAAAAATCGATTGTCGCAAGAGCGACTGCTGAGTATGAGGTGCTTGCTGGGTTCACTTCCCGAGTCGGGCACAGTATTATTCGGTTTTTCTCAGTTGCTGCCACGGGGCAGCAAAGGCTAGATTTGATCCCGGTTAATGGAAATACGAGCCTATTACCATCTTCCCTTCCCTCTATTACATGAAACTGTGTCGTTACTGGCACAATATGATTGTACTATTAGGTTCATCTCTACCTAACCCTTCGAAAATGATCGGCGTGATGTTATGTTTTAGAAAGAACAAAGAAATAAAGAAAATAAGTTTTTTTAAATGTGGTCAAACATGTTAAGCACGTTCGAATAGATTTTGCTGAATCGATTGGTATAGCATTGTTCTTAATGAAGTCACACATTTTAAGTTATTGAAGTGATGTTAAGTTGTATTATTTTTTCAAATGTGGTTTTTATTAAAAAGCTTCATCTGAAAAGAGAGCAAGCTACGACAAAACCCAAAATATTTTTATATGTGGCATCCATAATTTGATTCCATATTACGCTGATGTAATTTTGTACGCTACGGATAATACCGTCAGGCCTTTTCGAGGCTCAATACTGAAATATTCTGGTAAAAATTCGCAATATTTCAACCGAAAATATTCACAATATTTATCTACGAGTAAGTCTATTTACAATACGCTCACAAAGCTCGTTCTTTTCTAAATCCTTCTGCTGACAAACCTCGGGTCATATTTACTCTGATGTTCAAGCGTCTCCTTTAAAGGTCAATTGTCAATCACCACCCGCGTTGACATTCCAATGCTTTGAGCTACACGCATTTGTACCAGTTTTAGTGTCCAACAGTGTACGGCATATGTTATGGTGCATTTGTGAGTCATTTTTTGTGGCCTCCACTGTATGTTTATAGTAATGGCAGTGTTTTTGTTTATACAGTGTGGTGACTGATCGTCTGTTGCTTTTATTTATTTATTGGACGCACCCTGTTTCGTTTATGGAGAAAGAATGTGGAGTGAAACAAGTAGCTAGCTAGCTAGCTAGTAGCGTTATTGAAGATCGAAGATTCAAGAAAGACGCTCTCTTTACCTATATTTTTATTACATTTGCAAATAAGTACCAGTTTTGTATAACCAGAGATTTCTCCAGCAATGGCACTTAGGAGTTCAACGGCCAGAAATATCCAAAGGACCCTTGACCTTATTGACACAACTACTTAAGACACGGACATGTCAACTTATTTTCCATGGGAAATATTCTTAGTGACATGAAATTACCAAACCAAATAGAACCTTACTTCGCATAATTTAGTGTTACTCTCAGTATTTTTTATTGATAAGTCATTTTTAAATAAATAAAATTGCTTCTTCTTCCTCGAATCAATCAATCAGCACATCTTCTAACGCAGTTCACAGCTGGTCATTGGCAGAGGCCTAGCTAGAGTGGAGTAGCTTATGAGCCGTCCTCGGCTTTTAGCAACCATTCTGACCCAGTCACTTTTTTACACTCTTCGTAGACCAACTTGGAAGCCATCTTAAGTTGAAATCTGATTAACACGCACTACTCAGCATTTTCGGTCACGTAAAGGCTTCATTTGGTGGAGCGATCCATAATTACAAAAATCATCATCATCAGCCTGTACTTGTCCACTGCTGGACATAGGGTTCTCCCATGACACGCCACTGAGCACGATCCTCGGCCACTCTCATCCAGCTCTTGCCAGCTGCCTTGCGAACATCATCGCTCCACCGAGTCTGAGGACGTCTGAGGTCGTCTCCACCCAAGAACTCGTCTACCCCAACGGTTATCGCTTATTCGGGTTATATGGCCGGCCCATTGCCACTTTAGCGTGCTAATGCGGTGGGCTATGTCGATAACCTTGGTTCTCTATCGGATTACCTCGTAACGAACTCGATCTTTCAGAGAAACACCGAGCGTGCCCTTTCCATAGCACGTTGAGCGACAAAAATAAGCATAGTTATATGTTTATTTTTCTTATGTTAACATTAGTTGTTAATGTTGACTTATGCTAAAACTTGTGTAAATTAACATTTTCTAGTATGAGGAAAACAACACTGCAAAATATTATCTTCAGATGGCAAATAAACCGCAGTTTTTTCTTTGTTTTCAAATAAAACTGCCCGATGAAACGATTACGCCCTAAAAAGGACCAAAAAAATATTCCGGTCCAGTGCTTAGGCCCCGTTTGTTGCATCTAAATTTGTATCGAACAAACTTCGAAAAAACTTACTAAAACTGGTAACATCTCTAAATGTACCGTCTATGGTCCCCTTTTATCGATACAGTATTAAATTCTGCGTCTGTGGCACAAAGAACGACAATATCAGCCGTCAAAACTAAATGTCAAAAAAGTTTTAAAAGTCAGTTGTCTAATTTTACCGTAATGCCGTGTTGTGATTTATGTTCTCTGGTTTTAAAACGTGAGTATTCTTTTATTTTAACCCAATGTATATAGTGTTATATATCAAAATAAACCTCGTTAATCAAGCTTTACGAATATCTATAAACATCGTAGGTTCAAAGTCTGTTGAAACGATAATATCGAAATGTAAAATTGGCGCCATGTCGAACGTGGTATTTTGTTAATGTTTTTTTAGAAATTATTGCAAAAATAGTTAAAATAGTGCTCGTATTATGAAAATTACTTCAATTAAGTAATTATTAGTGTCTCCGCAATATAAAACAGTAAAATAAAACGAAATCTTATCGAATTTTTTACGTAAACACGACAAAATCAGTAGGTATCGAATAGAATGCGAGGAGGGTTGATTGTTTTGGGTGATTGTGCTACTAAGAAAGTGCCAAAGTAAGGATATATGGGTATTAAAACGAAGCTTATATAGTCTAGTTTAATTATAAATAGGTTTTATTGATTCCAATTACAATTCTAATTGGTAAAATTTGGAATCTTATTGGAGAAACTGACATTCAACATATATTCTCAAGTTCACATTTTTTTCGAAATACTTTTATCTAGTTGTCGTAATTAGTTTTTACGTAGTTAGATTCTGTATAGTTTCAGCTATACACACGTATTTTTTGTTTTGGTGTAGCTGCAATAGTTTACGAGAAAATAAGCTTTAAATGGGAAGTGGCGCGGGGGGCTTGCGCGGCAAAAACTTTCCATGCGCGCGCGGCGTGCGCGCGGGGTAGCCATGGCTACCGCGGACATTTCACCGGGTATGTATAACTTGGTCATCAGAAGATCGTAAATTTCTATTTAATAATCGTTTAATGTCCAGGCAATAATACTAGCAAATGTGGAAACCAAATTGCTTGTAAACTGGAAAAGAAAAAATATAGTGCTATATTTTTATTATGGCAAAAACGGTGTCGTTTTCTGTTAAGTTTGCCATTAAATTCCGATTTAATCATTTATATGGGTTCTATTCCAAATCTTGTAAGTTATCTGCAATTTCATCGTTTATTTTTTCAATATTTTTAAACTAAAAAGTGCATCAACATTTTTACTCTAAACACTAATCACAAAACAAATTCAAACATTGTACACAAACATTGGTCAACCGAAAATACACATGCCGCCTAAAAAATTGACCCACCGAAAGAAAAAAAAACGCTTTAACAACAAAACTTGACCAGATGTGTCCCGTTACACATACTAATGCACTGTGGTGAAGATGTTCAATCCATTAACATAAAAGTATGTTACACATAGTAAACGTACGGCTATTTATGTTGCATATTTAAGGCAGTGTCCACGTAAAGCACGTTTAGCCATTGGTCCCGGCAGTCATTTGTAGATCTTTGACAGTCGTTACAGGTAGTCAGTGGCCCCAAAGGCGGTTAACCCGTCTTAGGGCATCGTATTACCTAGCACTAACTGGGTTGTGGATGTCAGATAGGCAGTCACTCTTTGTAAAATACTGGTATTCAGCTGCATGCGGTTAGACTGGAAGCCGACTAGCATAGTTGGGAAAAGTACAGCCAGATGATGATTTCATCACCACTGCTTTAAAATCAGTGAAGGAAAACACTAGCAAGCATGTTCTAAAACCAAAAATTCTAATACTACTATCTCGCACAGGGCCGCGTGGTGGAATACATCCCATTTCCTCTCATAAAGGCGAGGCCTGAGTCCCAACAGTGGAACATTAAGGCTGATTATGCTTTTGCTAAGGTCAGTTGACATCTATTTTTCTCTGAATGTGCGTCAGTGCATTGTGAGGCTGTGTTGTTGCCTAATGGGCGAGGTCGACTGGTAAAGAGCGGACCAGACGGGAGGTTTACGGTTGTAGCGTTTTTGTGTTTCGTAGTGTCGCTCTTCGCTTAGCGTTTTTGTACGACTAAATCGTCAGACCAATGTTAAATGGAGACTATAGTATTGTTTTCTTTTTCATATTGATGAATAACATTATCATTTCCTGGATTGATGGAGCTAGGTGCACAATTCAACATCGCAGTTTATACGATCGTCGATAACGACATCATCTAGCTATTTCGTTGTGTAAAACTAGTCTATACCCGCGGTTTCGCACGCGTGGAGTTCGGTAATTGTACCACGTAGATGTGAACACCTCCTTTTAAATACACAAGCCACTATGCTTTAAACGACACGATAATCTGTAGTCACGACATAGTGGGAACGCGCCCACCAACAAACATCCATCCATGCATCCATACATCTTCACAAACTTTGGCATTTCTAATATTCGTAGTATTAAGTATTCATATATTCATATTCATTTATTTGCGTTTTACAAGGTAAAAACATGGTGTTAACAAAAAGGCTTAGAGCTAAGAACCGTTGTAGACCCTGTCAGGGCACAGCAAAATTTAGGGTGACATATTTCTTGAAGTAAAAAATCAATTTAAAAAAAAATATAATTCGAACATGCCAAAAATTAAAATTAAAAAGCACATGAAAACTAAAGAATAAAATTTGCAAAAGAACAATATAAGAAAAGAGAAATGTCAAATTACTTAAAGTTAAAATGTCAGTCTTATAGAGCTAGTAGGATGTAGGTACTTATTTTACTATTTTAGCATGCTAAGAGGCTTATTATGTAACAGTATATATAGTCGCTATTTTCACTGTCAAAACAATAATAATTATCAGCAGATAATTTTCGTCAGCACTCAAACCAAACCAGCCGTGAAAAAGTAAAAAGATACTGTTTTTGACATTCCGGAAATTGACATAGATACGATAGGCGAGATACAATTTCTCGTATTCGATTATCTTTTTATATTTACGTTGCCATGCTAGCAAAAATATCAAACACTTACTTTCCTTAGACTGATACAAAAAATAATAATGAAGAAAATGTTTTGAAACAATTAATCATCTAAAAAACATTGATCTACACTACACTATAAGATCTTCTCAAAACATTGTTTTCAATGAACCAAACATTTCTCCTACAAGACAGTCTGGAACAAAAGTATATTTTTTATGGTGTTGTGCATTGATAGCTGCTCCGCTGTATTGTAGCTATTACGTTTCCTGCTTATAGGTTTTTTTTTATTTTTTTTCGGTCTAGACGGTGTAAGGGCCATAGATTTAGACGAAAACTCGAGTTACTCGATTCAAGGTAACAATTTGTGCATCATAGTCCCTTATTTTTAAACCCCAACATATTATTAAAAACCTAAGAGTTTCTATATTTTTTTATTAAAAGTGATTAAAAAAACGCGCATGCCACCAGTTCGTCTGCAACGCCTTTACGCACAATAGCATTGGCTCGCACAGCACAGCCCAGTGTAACGAACTAACGGTACTCTTTTTCATCCTATTACGCAACATTTTTTGCTATCGGTACTCCGGCTTCGAACAACGTCTCTTTGTTTGCGCACGCGCAAGACCGCGGCGTATCAAAGGTTTGAACTCCTACGATACGATTATATCACTCGAAAGATATGTTTTATTAGATTCTGCTTGCGGCTTCGCTCGGAATAATTAAGAATTTGACAATAATCGACTCGGACACGTGGCGCCATCTACTATCATAAGAACGTTATTTTTGTTTTCTTCGGGAACAGTTGTTTTTTCGAGATGATGATATTATGTCCTTTTCTGTACCTGACAATAACGTATATGCAAAATTTCTGGATGATCGGTTCAGTGGTTTGGGCGTGAAAAGGTAACAAACAAACAAACTTGCTTTCGCAGATATAAATATTAGTCAGGATTAAGAGGAGCTCGTGGCTAAATATTATCGCCTTCTAGGTTAAGCCGTGCTTGCCGAGGTTGGTCCGTGGATGCGTGATCATAATTACATACCGAGTTTCCTCCTTGTAATAATGATAAAGATGGATCGCCGGTAGAATGTATCATGAGGTTATTCGAAAAGGTCAGGAGCGTAGTACTAGCAGCCGGGGTTCGTGTATGAACAGATGTTTGAATGTATGAATTGATGTTTTATTTAACGTGGGCGAGGCAGTCGTTTTTCCCTACCGCCATGGGAGAAAGCAGTGAGTTTATGTATTTCCATAAAGCAATTACCTTACAGCCACAAAACCCAGTTTATCCATTGTTTAAGCTCCGTTATAACAAGCACTGAACAAGCGTTTAAGAGTTTATTATAAAATCCATTATGCTTGTTTAACTAACTTACTAATGAATGCATAAACAGTAAGTTTCTAATAGGGCTTTATTTTAAGTGTTACCTACTGTTAGCTAACGAAAAAGAGCATTAACTTCAATAAAACCCAAAAGATTTCAATGTTATGTGAGACATAACTTCGAAGAATCTCACTTTAACCGATAGATATAGCCTCGATTCTCGGATATAATGAAAAATTGCAAATTGAAAATATATTTTTCTTGTTTCACCTATCCTCTGGGAATATTTTACCAGAACGAATATCGGAAACGTGACGAAACTGCTGTGTGACCAACAGAGCTTTTGAAAAATATCCGTTCGTATTCTCTCTTTAGTTTACGGCATAACGGTTTTGACAGAAACTATACTTTTAAGGGAACTAACTATATACATTACAACGATTAACAAACTTATAAATTAAATAACTAAAATACATTTATAAACTTCAAAAAGGCGTCAAAAACCACCTCCTCAACGCTGTCAGCAAAAGCCAGCCCTTGGGTCACGGGAAACGCCAACTAGGCGTTTCTAAATTTCCTTAAAAAGGCTCGGAGTACTAGAGCCCCATGGCCTCAGAGTTTGAACCCCAAACGGCTATATAATAGTTACCACAAAGGTTACTATACTTACGCTTGAGGTGCTCCACAGCCGCAACGGCAGCGCCACACAGCTCGATGAGGTTGGAAGGTGTGATGGCGCAAGCGTTGTAGATATATTGCGTCTCACACTAAAGGCCTACCCATCTTCCAAGGAAACAAAGACATGTCGTCTGGTCTTTTGCCATCGTCGCGTGTACATGACGGTAATTTTGTGTCTAAATCTTGAGCCGAAATTTTACAATTTCCTTACATTATTTTGAACGTAAAAGAAAAACAATTACTGTTAACAATAATAGAAAAAGTTCTAAATTGTTTACATAGAGCTGGCCAATATTTTGTAACACGAAAATAAGCATAAAAAGCAAAACAAATTTTCAAAAACAAAAATAAAAAGTACTAGGGCCTCATAAAAACAAAGAGCTCTCCTACATAAGTCAAGTTGACCTCACACACAAGCACTCTATTATAACGCCCACTTTACTACCAAATGTATTGTGTTATTGCTACCATATACAGAGTAATTAAAATAGCCTCTGTTGACATACTGGGTCTAATTAACCTTTATGGTCTGTGTGTACAATATGGTTCAAGTTAGCCAAATGTCACTGTGCAGACGGTGACCAATCAAGCTATGCTAAACCAGTTTCTCGGGATCTCTCATTGTTCGGGAACTCTGTACAAAGCGAGGCCATGTTATACGGGAATTGTATTGCTTCATGTGTCGCTCTGTGTTGTTGTGTTTGTGTTGCTCTTGTGTTGTGTGTGTTGTGTGTGTGTGTGTTGTCTATGTTGACCGCAGTTGTATAATTTATTCAATGTTGGCCATAAATTGAACTTGCAACTTTGGCCTAATTTCTGTGATTTACCTGATTCGAAGCGACTTAAATTGGACTATTTCCTACAGTTCATCAAAAAATAGATAGATTATGGGATAGTAATTAACAGACTTATAGCGTTCCAACTGGTGTGGGTTATTATATTCATAAACTACTGAATTATTTCTTTATTTGCTGAAATCTTCTTAGACCTACCTAGCCCCGAAAAAATTCAGATTTAAAATTGAAGACGAAATTTTATGAGTTTCTTGACAGGAAAGAATTATTTTATTTTATTTAATAAAGACATAAAACAGTTACATGCTACCAAAAATACAACAAAAGAAAAAAAACTAAAGTTATCAAACATGACAATCAATATTAGGTTATTAGGTTGACTGGTAGAAAATGCCTATGGCATTAAGTCCGCCATTGTACATTGTACTTGAAGTGTTAAATAAATAAATAAATATTAATTGTAGTAATATCAAGACAATCTTAAAATCCAAACAATTTTCCTAAATGTCTGCGGAGACTACAAGAATCATATTTTACTTTTGAACCGACGTCTTATAAAAAAGGACGTCCTCAACATTATTTTTATAGGAATACAGCTGTAGCAAAATATACTAACGAGAAAATGAACGAGTCGAGAGTCAGTGAATGAAAGAGTTTTATAATTTTTAATGTTTTTTTGAGATTTTGATAATTTTATTGATTTTGATGATTTTAATGATTTTCGTGGTTTAATGATTTTGATGGTTTTTTTTAATGATATTGTTGATTTTAATATTTTTCTTGGGTAATTATTTTTTAATGATATAACATGATTTTTTTACTATTTTAATTGTCTTTAATTGTTGTATATACCCATATTTTGCCTGAAAAACTTTTTTTTTTTACTCCAACTTCATACATCACCAAGCCAACACTATCACGCATACGCTCGCGTGTACCTACACAATAAATATTCCATACCACATAAAAAGGACGGCAGCCATACAAGACACCCTATGGCTAACTTAAAAGCTTCTCCAGGGGAGATACAAGAGTAAATTACAAGTACCAGCTACCAACACAATGATATTAAGAAAATTGCCTATGAGATATTGTGGGATTATTCCATGGGGCAGCAAGTGGTTTGTTGTGACAAATGCTGGATTGTAAACTTGGAATGTCCTAGGAGGGCAAAGACCACCGTTCTTATAGGGAATGTTGAGCATTGATCACTTTATTTGCTCGTTGCGTGTTGCCGATTTCATCCAAATTCCGACATCTGTACTTTAACTTATCGCGCTTTCCTCTTGATGATAGGTACATCTTCTATTTTTTTTTTTTGCTTGGCGGTGTTTATTACCAAACTCCTTCGAAACGGCAGAACCGATTTGTATGAAATATTGTGTGCATATCGGGTAGGTCTGAAAATCGGCCAACATCTATTTTTCATACCCCTAAAACCCATCAAAATTTTAACGCGAACGAAGTCGCAGGCAGCAGCTAGAGTATTATTAAATTTATACATCAGTGTTATTAATTTCTTTTTCTTTTTTTTCAGGTAAGGAAAACTTCAAATATAACATTATCGGAACTAAGAACAGTTTTTAAGGATGAGTATTATTAACAACCCTTATTTATTGTATTTTAAGTATATTATCTTTAATACCTGGAATTGATAACTGTGAATGTACCTACTATTAGGTAAGGTACACCTCTGCCTGACCCTTCGAAAATTACCTACAGGCGTGATGTTACGTTATGTATGTAACCCTAATATACCACTACAGACAATGAGACCCAGGGAAATCCAAAAATGACATAACCCTTATCAAAACAATCACAAATCTATTCCATCATCATCATCATCAATTCAGCCCAAAAGACGTCCACTGCTGGACATAGGCCTCCCCCAAGTGTCGCCACATTGATATTTTGGGGGGTTATGCCACAATCGCCACGCTTGGCAGGCGGGTTGGCGATCGCAGTACGGTTGTTACAAAAGCACAGAGAACGCTACTGCCCATTCTCTGGCGAATCCCTTAGTCGCCTCTTACAACACCCACGGGAAGATATGAGATGGTGCTATTCTTTACGTCCGACACCATACAGAGCCGAATCTATTCCATGGTCAAATTAAATTAAGAACATTGGTGGTTCGAGAAGGTTGTAAATGAAATCTCAGAGTCCAGTATAAAGTCTATTGATAATAACCAGGAGTAATAGTAACAGTCGCGATTCTTACATAATCTGAATAGCCCACAAGGTTATGCTACGGCGCGGCGAAGACCGCCAGACGCGTGTTCGCGGGGAATTTTGCATTTAGCATTGTTAGCATTATTTTTACCTGTTCCTACACCGCTCATAATCTTGATGTAATCCACCTCAGCTTTTAGAAACTTCCATCTTTTTATCTGATGTCCTTATAACGTGAAATGTCATATATATTCCCTGTTATTGACGTTCTTTTATGTCAACTTAATGGAGCTCACTTCGATGCTTCCGTTTGGTAATGACATTGTGTATTTTTCCCCTTATTTTTACTTGGGACGAGACATCCTATATTTTTCTGTGGGAGGATGATGATACAAAGGAATATGGAAATTTAATTACTTAGGTTTATGACTTCTTGTAAAAATTGTGCAAAGTGAAGTGTTTTTCTCGTCATTATATAATGTACTTACCCAATGTTATTATACATAGAGAAGCTATCAGAACAATTAATGTCATTGAAAATAGGAGATATACAAACTTGGTACAAGTTTGACATGTTAAACTTGTACACCACCCAGCAGGACTCAATTGGTTTCTTGCACGTAGAATAAAGATTTTGTTGTCATCGTCGCATCTCATCATCTGCCTAGCTTAGTCCCAACTTTGTTGGGGTCGTCTTTCAGTCTTACTGGATGCAACTGAAAACCAGTATTTTACATGGATCCACTGCCTATCTGGCCTCCACAACTCAGTAACTGGGTATTATGAAACCCCTTGGTGAGATTGGATGTCAGACTTTTGGCTTCTGACTACTCGTCTGACAAAGATCTACAAATGACAGCCGGGACTAACAACGGCTTAGCGAGTTTTCCGAGGCATGGAGAAAACTCGATATGTAATAATGGTCACCCATCCATGAACTGACCTCGGCAAGCACTGCTTAACCTTGACGATCGACCCGTGCGGCATTTACGGATTAGCCACGAGCTCATCCCAACTATCGTAATTCATATGTCTTTGATTACAATTACGAGATGTTCATAAGCCAGTGTTTTTTTTCTTCTAAAAGGCATACATATCTACATTTACGAGTATATTCGAACACATGAACAGAAGGACAGTATTATGCATTGCGCAGACAGTAAATAATTGTCTACAACCCGATGCCACGCTAAGCATAATAGCCAATAAAGATTAAAAATTAGACGCGCCGCGTACGGGTAAATACTAACAAAGATTAACGTTTTGTTTTGCCTTGTAACTCGTAAAATAGCTGCGTTTTTTTTCTAATAAATATTGTATTTAATACAGGTAAAGTCTTGTAAGAATTTGGAATATTATTGTTAATATTTTGGGGACATCAGAATTTTTTTGTAAGTACAATTAATCTTATTTTATGTGATAGTTGCATGTGTAATACTTGTACTGTAATTTGATAATGTACTCGTATAAAATCATTGGAATTTATTATAAATTGACGTATCAATCAAGTTCGTGGCAATTGGTTTAAACTGCAATCAATCAAATTAAGCGGTTTGTGTAAGCCTGTAAAATAAGCTAATAATAAATTTTAAAATGATCATATTTTGTGATATTATTCTAATAAGTTGAAACGAATTATTTAATAATATATCCAACTCACAGTCGAGTGGCTCAGTGATATTTTGTGCATTTATTATAATGTCTTTAAACGATTGATGGACTGTGTGAAGGATGATTTGGCAAGAAAGGAGGTGTCTGAGGAGATGACGAGTAATAGAGAAGTATGGAAGAAGAAGACATGCTGCGCCGACCCCAAATAAACTGTGATAAGGGCAGGAGAATTATGAGAATGAGGTCATAAAATATCTACTAGCTTGTATTTATTTTCCTTTCTCATCCCGACTCTTACAAATATCACAAACCAAAACAACATGTTTTCCTTTCCCAAAAAGGATCCTACTTTCGTTTACATTCTGAAACCACGAAAATGAATCACTCAACTCTTTTCAACTAATCCCCCTGTACAAACTCATATATTTTTCACTGCACCACTCCTACGAACATACCAACAGTATGTTTATTTAATTAATGCTCGAAGTTTGCTCGTTATGTTATAAAAATAACAAACTCGTGGTATGGGACATTTAAACGCACGACAGTGGCGACGCGTGTGGTCGGTTACGGAATTAGATGCTTGTTTATTTCTTCTTGGTTCACTTTTGGATTGCGTTGTTATTACCTCGCGTTTGACGGAGTCCTATAAATTAAAGGGCGGTTATTATTGTGATTATTTGTGTTAATTATGATGTGTAGACTGTATATTTAGACTGCTAAACTTTATAATTTGTATTAAAAAATTACGAACTACATTATATCTTTCTTTGATTAGCAGTTGCTCCAAAACCTTGGTTACAAGATTGTGTCACTTTTAGCAAAAATAAGGTAGGTTATGATTAGGATTTTGGGTATAGGATTCTTGGTAATTGTTAAAAAAAATAGTCAGTGCTTCCAATTACAGTGATAGCAAAATATTTTTGTTTTCATTCTTAGGATAATGCTTGATGCATAAGGTGCATACTTGCCTAGTATGCACCTTATGTATCTAATATAATGCTGCATATGCATATAATGCTGATAAATTGGTCCAAAAAATATATTTACTGTCATCATGGCCATAGTTTCTCCTCAAACATAGCCACAAACTTGAACAGATTTTTTTTCTTTTTATTATTATCAGACAGGCAGTTGAGACAGCTAATTTCTGAATTCAAATCCCACATTTTTTTTTCTAAAACACTCACTATTACACCCGACCTCCCATTACACCGCACCATCCAACAATAGTTGACAGGACAATTAAGCATGTTATTAAATTAGCCTGCGTTACGACGCGGTGTAAATTATAAAGCACTATGTTATGTTGTATGGATACAATATGCTACATGGCGCGCGGCGGGGGTTAAGACGTGGTTAAATATTAGTTTACTTGATACATACGGTCGGTGAGAAAGGTGAGCTGGTTGGCGAACTTGTTGTTCAAATTATAGATTATTGTCAATAGTCGTTTCATATTATGTATATCCAAGAGCTGAAGGAGTGGATAAAATGATTTCATCATCATCATTTCAGCCAAAAGACGTCCACTGCTGGACATAGTCCTCCCCCAAGTGAACATAAGGTGGGTTTTGCCATAATCGCCACGCTTGGCAGGCGGGTTGGCGATCGCAGTACGGTTGTCACAAAAGCACAGAGCACGGTGCTGCCCATACTCTGAAAAGTCCCTTAGTAGCCTCTTACGACACCCACGGCAAGTTATGGGATGGTGCTATTCTTTTCGTCCGACACCATACAGAACTCAAACTATGATTTATTAACATATTATAATAGAGGCATTTTTGAGTAAATGTCGCGAGGAAAGTTTTGAGCATGAGTTTGGATGGCTATAGGAGTAGTGGAAACATTTATTGAACCGTGTGAACGATATGTCTAGAAAGGAGGTCACTGCTGCGATGACGAGTTATATAGAAATATGGAAGAAAAAGACATTCTGCCCCCCACCAATTTGAATTGGGATAAAGGCAGGAGAATGATGATAATAGAGGCATTTTCCTGAAAAGTATTATAAAAACAGTTTGCACGACCTGTGTCCGTACCATGACGCTTAAAACATTATTGCATCATTCCTTTTCCAGAGTGGGAAAGAGATGGAGCTAGACAACCTGTATAGCTCTGTCTCTTTTTCACTCTGGAATAGGAATGGAACAATAATGTTTTAAGACGTCATGGTACGGACGCTGGACAGATTAATCTCACAACTAGGCTGTGACGATTAAACTACTAAAACCAGACCAAAGAGGCAATCCTAAAAATAAAAAGGGAAAACCAAAGTTCACCCCCAAACATTCCACAGAAATTAAACAATGGTTTACCGATCAATAAAACAAACAAAACTTTGCCGAGTTTCAGGCATTACCTCGATTATCATAATTTTCTATTTTCCTCGAAGTATTACTTAACTGAGTAAATATACTGCGCGAATTCTTCACAACTTCCCGTTAAAGATTTAACTGCCATAAAAGTTTAAGTGCTTTTAGAATTACGTTAATAGAATTACTTGGAATACTTAGAAAATGTTTTGTTAACTTTTTTATTGAGTGGATGGTATGTTTGAATCAGTAAAAGGTAATGAAGGAAGTTATGGTTGGTGGAATAAATCGACTTAAGCAAGCACTGAAGAAACCGTAACCATTAGATATTTTTTAGGGTTCCGTACCCAAAGGGTCAAAACGGGACCCTATTACTGAGACTTCGCTTTTTTTTTCGTTTTTATAAATAATGGTACGGAACCCTCCGTGCGCGAGTCCGACTCGCACTTGGCCGGTTTTTTATTGATTTGTCTCTTTTCAAAATTATTTTTAGAGAGCGGATTATAGGCAACATAATTGAAATATTCATCATAAATGTTGGAAATTAGCAAAAACATGAAACATAAAACTGAAATAAGTATTAAAATATATTTTTTTTTTGGAAAATCGATTTTTGTACCATATTGTTAGTCGTACCATTAAGCCTTCCAAAAAACTGCACGACATGATTTTAGCTCAAATATTGATTAATTTCAACAGCAAAATATGCAAATGCAAAATTATGCATAATCGTATCTAATTATTACTATGAAAGCTCAATGAAAACTGCAACATGCGCCAATGTTGCTATCTCAGAAAGCGTTTTTATAGAGTTACATAAGAACCAGTCGATAGTTCATTTCATTTCTAAAATGCAATCTTTCCAATATCAATAAACTTATTCATTGCACGTCTCACTCAACTGTATGTCACGCGTCTCATAGAAAATTGCTCATATTTCTCTGTTCACAATGCACAGCTGTGATATTAATTATCCAGTAAATGTAAGTAATAACAAACAATTAAATAAACATAAATCTGTATAATGTTGTAGAGAAAGCATTAACAAGATTTCTGTCAATTCATTACTGTAATGAGTTTTTGAAGTGAAAACCGCACTTATTGTGTGAATTTATATTTCTCATAGAAATAAACTAACTTAAAGCCATTGATTGGTCCCGGCTGTCGTTCACATCGCCTAGCCTTTTCTCAACTATCATCATCATCATCATCATCAGCCTATAATGTTCCCACTGCTGGGACACAGGCCTCCTCTCTATGAGAGGGAGTGGGGTGTACTGTAATCCACCACGCGGGCCCAGTGCGGGTTAGTAGATGTCACATGTCTTCGAATTTTTTGTTCTAGAACATGCCGGTTTCCTCACGATGTTTAACTTCACCGATTTTGAGGGCAGCGGTGACGAAATAAATTACACAAAGTAATGCGCCTGACTGGGATCGAACCCACGGCTTATTGCTCGTGAGTCGGGGCTGCCACCACTGGGCCATCGCTGCTCTCAACTATGTTGAGGTCGAATTCCAGTATTACCGGATGCAGCTGAATACCAGTATTTTAAATGAATTGACTGCCTATCTGACCTCTATAACCAAGTTAGCACTGGGTAATACGATATCATTTAGTGAGACTGATTGTCAGACTTTCAGGCCACTACCTGAACCGTCTATCATAGATCTACAAATGACAGCCGGGACCAATGGTTTTCCGAGGCACCATGGTCACCAATTCACAGACCGACCTTCGCAAAGGCTGCTTAACCTCAAGATCGACCCGCGCGCCCGTTATTGGCTAGCCACGAGCTTCTCTAAGGCGAGTAAGTATGTAGTTATGTTTATGATGCAGATTTCAGGTTTAGAATACTTATTTTAAACCAGAAAGGTACAGAAAGTTAACCGTGGAGCACCTAGGTGAACCAAGGGTACAGAAAGTTAACCGTGGAACACCTAAGTGAACCACTTTTTTGTTCCATGGGTCAGAAAGGAATTCTTCGTTTCTATACATCTTCTCTAATATATAAAATTCTCGTGTCGCGGTGTTTGTGGCCAAACTCCGTCGAAACGGCTGAACCGATTTGTATGAAATTTTTTGTGCATATCGGGTAGGTCTGAGAATCGGCCAACATCTATTTTTCATACCCCATAATCCCATCAAAATTTCCACGTGAACGAAGTCGCGGGCTGCAGCTAGTAATGTCAATAAAATCCTTTACAAGCAATATTAAGACCATATTAAAACTAGCACAAAGAAACCTAACAAGTTTCTTCTTTACTTATAACTACTGTCTCAATAAAAAACCGGTTATTATTAATTATTATTACGCTGTAAAAGCTTAAGCGATTACCTGTATTATTACAGATATTACAAGTTTAAAGTAATAAAATTAATAGTAATAATTATTATTTCGGTAGGCGGGTGGCGCGCCGCGGGATGCTTGTTGTAAATTTAATAAATATTGTTAATTAATTTGACTATTAAAATTACGACTATTTTAAGTTATGTTTCCTTGTTTATTGTAGCTGTATCTTTTTTCGAATCATTAAATAGTTTTATTAAGCTTCCTTATACGATGTAAGAATAAGAATAATTTCTTTTTCTTTATGTTGTTTTTAAACAAACTTACCAAACATTTGGTTACAACATTTCTTCTTGTTTAGCGATAACAACTTAATTATTATTATCGACACTTTGTAAATTCTTCCATAATGATCCAACTACAATCTCTTTTAAATTCAGCTATATAAGTTAAATTAATCCAATATTTTAAATGCTATTTCGTGAAATGGACCCCATTAATATCCAAAACGTATGCTTAGAACGGATTGAAATTAATCATGTAAATACCTAAAATCAAAACAAATACCTACTTCGGAAAACGAAACAAATTATGTGGTTTTGTACTTTTTGGAAGAACTACGCTGAATTTAATAGTTAAAACCGTTTTCTAACATCATAATTCTATTTTGGCGTTATCTATCAATTCTCACTTCACCCAACTTTCAACGGCTATTAGATAACAATTTAGATATAAATCAACATTTACATAAACTTATTAAACCGTTCATCACTTCATCTGTTTCTAATAAAACTGACATAATCAAATTCGAATAATAAATATTTATTATTCGGAGTTACGAAATAGTAAAATAAATTTTATTTCGTATATATTTTAGATAACAGAATTTGCATGAATTTAAAAAGCCAATTAGTTTATAATTTATTGTAATTTGGTAAAATAAAGTTCCTTTAATTTTTTTTAAATAATAAAAATGTCTCGTTTTTTAGAAAACTTACATGTTTATCAACACCATTTAAATGATAAAATTATAACAGTTAATCACGTAACGAATATATTGGCGCCTTAAAACCCGAAACTTTTCTCTCGACAGCGTTTGCCTGGTGGTTGCAAGCGCGACTGCTGACCATGAGGTCGTGGGTTCAATTCCCGGGTCGGGCAAACTGTCATTGGGTTTTACCATAAGAAATTACTCAGTAGCAGCCACGGAGTCTGGATTTCTTCTCGGATTGCAATAGGCCCTATTTCATGGGACTTAAACGTAAGTGGCGAAATGTGCGTGTAGTAATATTAATTGACTGAAGATAACTGAAGGTATTGCGGGTGGGTGTTTATGAGCAGACAAATCGGTCTACCCTATCGGGCACTCAAAACAAATAGTAAACATGGAAAATATCCCATTTTCAGTAATAATATTAGTGTTAGTGACATTGTCAGTTTCATTATCATCATTTCAGCCCAAAAGACGTCCACTGCTGGACATAGGCCTCCCCCAAGTGTCGCACATTGACATTTTGAGGGGTTTTGCCATAATCGCCACGCTTGGCAGGCGGGTTGGCGATCGCAGTACGGTTGTTACAATAGCACAGAGAACGCTGCTGGCCATTCCCTGGCAAATCCCTTAGTCGCCTCTTACGACACCCACGGGAAGATATGGGATAGTGCTATTCTTTACGTCCGACACTATACAGAGTAAGAGTTGTCAGTTTAAAAAGGTGTAAATATAATATTGTTATGAATTGAGTGAGTGAGTGAGAGCTAAAGTAAGAAAACACTTAAAGTTTTCACCCATTCCACAATCTTCCCCCATTTATCATCATCATCATTTCAGCCGAAAGACGACGACACAGGCCTCCCCCAAGTGTCGCATTGACCGGTCCCGTGCGACTCGCATCCAGTAATCCCCGCAACCTTCACCAGGTCATCGGTCCACCTAGTGGGAGGCCTTCCAACGCATCGTTTTCCGTTTCGCGGTCGCCATTCCAGAACTTTTCGGCCCCATCGCCCATCCGTTCCAATGTGCCCTGCCCACTGCCACTTAAGTTTGGCGATTCTTCGAAAATCCTCCCAAAATCCCAATACGTTCGCAATAAATAATGAAGAACCACTTTCCTTTGATTAATGATTGTTTTATGAACATAATACGCCGTGACCGAACGATGTATTGACTATCAAAACGGATTATTTGGATAATAAATAATGTTACTAAGTATTTTTATTGAGAAAGTTATTACAGAAGGACGACTTCAGAAATATTTACTTATTGATCCTCGCACTGGCATGCATGACAATTACACCAGTAATGAAGCTAACAATATGTTTACTGTTGCTAAAAATCCTGTTCGCGAAAATCATCGAGTGTGATTGGTACAGACACAAGCCACCACATTAACCTACCCGAAACGAACTGTCCAATCAATCTTGAACCTAACTTTATAACAATAAAGTTGAAAATCTAATAAAGATATGTAGCTTGATGTGCTGCCTGTAAATATGTGGATCTAGAAACCACAGAATGTTTATAAAGATAAGTGAGATAAATATCAATATTATAGATCAAAATGATTGTGAGCTATGGTTTAAAAATCTTGCCATTGTATTGACGGTAGGTACCTATCCATGAAAATGCTAAAGCATTCTGAATTGGAAGATCAAACAACATAAAAAAAAAATATTCGGTGATGTTTAGGTTTCTTAGTGCCTTTATTTTAAAATAAGACGATGTCATACATTTTACATTTTTAAAGCTAATTTCAAGAATTGTATAAAGTGGAACTTCTGTTCTTCGTTATAAGACATTCTTCAAGATGCGCAATCAATTTCTTTCTAATGAGCTTTGATAAATTGATTTGTAGGAAGTTCATAAATATGACTTTTACTGGTCAAGAGTAATTGTAAGTAATTATATAATAATGAGCATTACTTTTGCGGTTAATCTTCTTTAAAATGACAGATGTACTGGAAAAATTTGTAAGAATTAATCATTGTGTGTGAGAACTAAGTTTAGGTGGTTCATTCTCCTGCCAGAGCTGCGGGACAGTTCGAAAGAGATACCGTGGCCCTGGAACACAAAGGGCTAAGAAGGAAAATGGATGGGTTTCAGTCAGTACAAGTCTTCCTTCCGTTCCGCCCAGAGCGGGAGGGGTCATTTGATGATTATACATCAGTAAAAAAAGGCGGTTTATTCAATCATTTAATTCTAGCTAGACACTTCATTTCTTTGTCTATTGCGGACAAACTCACAAATACACAAAAGAGACTTGCTACTAATAACGACGAGTGGCAATAATGATTGATCCTTTTAAGGTATCTACATTTTTCAATTTCCTATTTTTCTCTGTAAGGAACAAAGTCAAAAGATTGATCTTAAGAGCGTTTACGCCTTGCAGCATTTCATACAAACTTTCAAGTCCTTATTTTCCCAAATGACTGAACCGATTTTAATGAAACTTCATACACATAAGCAGAATACATATGTCTAAAAAGTTACTGAAAAACACTTTATCCTTATGCGTACAAAGTGTGACGCTCTTAGGTGTGATGTTCACAATTCACATGTTTAGCAGAAACGCGAATATTTTCAGAAGTAAGGCTACATTCCATAATCTCATTTAATTTAGGTTGGTAACTGGCAAGTCTTCATCATGTTTTCAGGCATAGCATCATCATCTGCCTAGCCTTTTCCCAAACTATCTTGGGGTCGGCTTCCAGTCTAACCGGATGCAGCTGAGTACCAGTATTTTACATGAAGCGTGCCTATCTGACCTCCACAACCCAGTAACTGGGTAATACAATACCCCTTGGTAAGACTGGATGTCAGACTTTTAGCTTCTGACTACTAGTAACGACTGTCAAAGATCTACAAATGACAGCCAGGACCAACGGCTTTCCGAGGCACGGAGGAAACTCGATATGTAATTATGGTCACCCATCCACTGACCGACCTCGGCAAGCACGGCTTAACCTTAAAGATCGACCTGGGCGCTTGTTATTTTTTAGGCACGAGCTCCTCCAGGCATAGCATTAAACAAAATACAATAACCTTTGAAGTAAATATTTTACCGGAAAATAGGTCGATGAAATTCGAACCATCCAATAATTCCTTATTACGGAAGTAAGAGCTGTCGTATTGCCGACGATCTTATTACTGGTATTCCATCCCCTTCTTTCTCGTTTATTTCGTATATGCCTCTCGTTCCTTCCTGAACGGATATAGACTTCCTATATGAATGGATTTGTTGATGATCAGAATGTATGGATACTGTTTCTGGTTGGTTTTGTTGGGTTTTTATTATGTCCAACTGTCCGACTTGGTTGTGTATTTTTTTAATTCGGGCACTAGCTGCTCGGCAGTTTGATGAACTGGACCTATTTGGCGCAGCCGTGAGGACACACAATATTATATTTTTCTCTGTTTTTCGCGCGTGCTCTTGTGTATTTTTCTTTTTTATCTAGCCTGATCTTTTCCACTCCTGGGCAAAGGCCTCCCCCATTCCTTCCATTTTTCTCTGTTTTTGGCCTCTCTTCTCGCAAATTAACGAGAAAGCTATCCAAGGCGTCCCGCCATCTTCTTCTCGGTCTGCCGCGACCCCGTCTAGCTGTCTCAGGGCTCCAGTTTTGTAAAATGTGGGCCCACAGCTTTGCATCCGGCAGACATGGCCTTGTGTCATGTGCCAAAGAAATACGTATTCTTTCTTTCTTTAGTAGATTTTAATTTAGGTTCAGCCAGTAGATTAGATCTTATTTTTTCTTCTTCCGTTTGTTCTATAGAATGAGATAAGTCGCTTTTTCGGTAATGACGAAGCCGTTGTACGTGACAGTCTTCGGTTTTTCAATGTATTTTCGCTCTTGGAATTATCTTTCTCTCAAGCTGCTGGCTATTGGCATGGCTGAGCTTAAGAAGATCATTAAAAAATTGCTTAATCAGCCTATGACGTGTCCACTGCTGGGACGTAGACTTCCTGTAAGTGACAGGGATCGGGATATCACATAATTATGTTTTTACAAACTTTCAGTTTTAGGGCATGCCGTTTGCTACACGATGTTTTCCATCACCATTTTGAAGACAATGGTAATGAAACAGTTACACATGCAGTTGTGATGAAATCGTTCACTCAATCTAAACTAAAAAAAGAGGAAAGATATGATAGTTTGTTTTGATTGTTACGATTTAACTCAAAAACTACTAGACCGACTTTAAAAAATCTTTCATCATTATAAAGCTACATCTTTACAGAGTAACAAAGGCTTAAATAACAATTTTCGCGGACGAAGTCGCGGGCGAAGTGCTAGTGTAATATAAATGTGCTTGCCTGGGTGCAAACCCGCGACATAAACTGCAAATTCATAATTTGCGTCCGCTACGAAGTGAGCAACAACTACTCAAACGAATGCTACAAATTTATTATACCCAGTTAGCAATTTATGATAACTACAAGTTACTCAATCAAACACACTTTCCCTTAATTTTCCGATTACCTTTATAATTGCCAAAAGCTCCATCTAAAAAGTAAAAGTTATATTTTTTCTAATTGAAGTTATAATTAAAAACCAGTTAAACGTTTAATTAAACATCGGTTAATTGTAGCGCTTTGAAAACTACATTTTCTTTTCGAAAACGTGTTTGTGCTTGTTGTTTTAAATGTTTATTGCCATTATGTAACACTAGGTTTAAGATTTTAAAGAATGTATGCACAGCGACCAATAACGCTTTTCAAAAAGACTTGATGAAAGAAAAAAACAGTATTTATTAGACTCGCACAAGACAGAAAAAAAACGATCTTTGAGGTTAAACCCTGCTTGCCGAGGTTTGTTCGTGGATGGGTGACCATAATTACATACTTACCGAGTTCCCTCCGTGCCTCAGAAAACATGTTAAGCCGTTGGTCCCGGCTGTCATTTGTAGATCTTTGACAGGCGTTACAAGAAGTCAGAAGCGAAAAGTCTGACATCCAGGCTTACTAAGGGGTATCGTATTACCCAGATACTGGGTTTTGGAGGACAGATAGGCAGTCGCTTCATGTAAAATACTGTTACTCAGCTGCATCCGGTAAGACTGGAAGCCGACCCCAATATAGCTTTGGAAAAGGCTAAGCAGATGATGATGATATTCATTACTTCCTCTGCCTATTCCGATTACTGATAATCAGTAATGTGGATCTCTTATTGTACGGGAAATTTATACAAAAAGAGGTCATGTTATACTGGAAATGTATAGCTTGAGTGATCTTAAATAAGTACAAAATGACCTACATATTCGAGCACAAAAGGTCAATTCTCCCAGGGCGTAGGGTCAAACAACCCAGGGTTTATATTACAAGCGCCAAGTTGACACCTCGTCGGGTTAACCCTCCATGGTCTACAGTGATGGATGAGCTGCCCTCTGTATTGTGGATCAAGTGACTTGTATCCTGAGTAAACAAAGAGGGGGGTCTATAAAAACTATGGCAGTATAGTGTTGGGTCTATTCTTTCTCTGAATTGGACTTTCATTGTGCTTACTTAGAGGTTAATTTAGTAAACTCTATTAATCAAAAAGCTTACAGTTTTTAAATAAAGGGTGTTATTAGACCATTTACAGAACCGAAAGGCAGTGTTCCCTCAGATATTGTGTAATTTTTTTGTGCTGGGTCATTCCCGAGAGCCTTCTACATACGGAGACATTGGCGGTCAAAGTTTCAATTTTCCTAAAGATTATCCGATTCCTAATTTTTACCGAGATTGGTAAGCAGCACCTGGATTTGCATGCGGCATGCGGGTCGCTGACCAAAACCCGCCCCAGTATTGTCACAAAAAAACTCGCTCTAACGTTATAAAACCTCTTGAAATTCCACAACCACTAACGGATCCATTTCTTTTTGTTGCAGGTACGTCATCAAAGGCCGTATTTTTTTCTCCATACATCTGCAAGGCCGGGATACAGATTGACCTACAAATTACACCCGGTACACCTTTAGCGGTAAAATGACCTTGTGTTAACAAACAAAAAAGGTTTTTGAAAACGAACCCGGCCCCATTCCCAAAACTTACTTGTTTTTTTTTTGTTCCACCCACATTTAAAAACGTCCCATATCCGGAGTGGTGATGATACAATTTGGACTTAAGAGTCCAAAAATTAGGGTTGGTTTTAACTTGTTGGTTGAAGAGTATTTAGAAGGCCAGGTGGTTTGTGGTTTGTGAATGAAAGCACCACACGGCACGTGGGTAAAAGTACACAACAAACACGGAACAGAAGTTTGAATTCAAAAGTTTGTTCAATGTTCATGTTGGTCATAAAAAAATTATTACGTTGCTAGTTAATGGAAATTCTAACTGTTTATTAAACTAAGTAAAGAAGAAACGACGATGAGTTTCCGTACATTTGATGTTTTTTTCATCCATTTATTAAAAGGTATTTTTTTCATCCCATAGAATAGAATAGTCGCGAACTTGAAGGCCCCGTGATATGTACGTTTGTTTAGAATATCACCACTCATTGAGGCCTTTTTTATTTTAAAGGATGGGAAATGACCCCCCCCCCCACTCTGGGTGGAGCGGGAAGGAGTGTCAGACTTGACTGACTAAAACCCATCCATGTTCCTTCTTGGCCCTTTGTGTTCCAGGGCCACGGTATCTCTTTCGAACAGCCCGCAGCACTAATTGAGGCTGAACTTAATAATTTATTGGCTCACAAATTTATTAATCGCCATCGAACCATTGTAAAAAGTTCTTGGGCGATTCGCACCGCGGTGCGAAAGGACCCATTCAAAAAGAGCTCTTGGGTAATTCAAACCGCGGTCCCAACCGCTCGCGGTGCGGAACTACTAAAGTCCCCACTTAAACGGATTCTTTAATAAAATATATCAGTAATACATTTTCAAGTGAGCTTAACTTAGATGTTTTCTAGTGTTTAATGTAAGCAAGACTGATCATTTTAAGTGAACACAGAGTTTGTTATAATTAAACTTACCAAAAATTTCAATAAAACTTCTGCTGCCTTTCTTTCTCTGTGGTTCTTTAAACCATCTGCCGGCTATGTTGCATTGACACGCGATTATTTTTGTTTATTTTTCCTTTATTCTGCATTGAATAGGTTGAGAGTACGAGCTTACTGATACCACCAAGTTCAGGCACACGCCGATCACATAAAGATGGATAAAGGTGTGATTTTTAGATGTGAAGTACTGGATTATGAAATATTAGCACTTCGCGACTTAGTCTGCGAAAATAGTGCTATAATATAGCCTATGTTACTTGGTAAAGATGTTGCTATCTAATGGTGAAAGAATTGAAAAAAAAAAATGAGTAAATCGTAACA
The DNA here is from genome assembly GCA_949152445.1 of Cerastis rubricosa. NCBI lineage: Eukaryota > Metazoa > Arthropoda > Insecta > Lepidoptera > Noctuidae > Cerastis > Cerastis rubricosa. The sequence goes on from OX424547.1 coordinate 14,454,299, forward strand.
AATAAACAATCAAATTTTGCATGTTTATAATATTAATTTAGAAGAAGGCATTTTTTTTGATAAGGGCAATGTACTTAGGGTTCTGACAAAATACGAATGCGCCGATAGATAGTGGAATTTCTGTCACCTATCAGCGTATGGTGTCTAGAACTCTTTTTCTGTTTAAACGAACCTTTGCAGACATCCACACTTAACCAGCCAATCTTAACCAATTTCCAGGACCTTGTAGGTCCTGGGTTCGATCCCCAGATCGGTTAAAGTGTTTTTGGGTTTTTCTATTAGGAATTTTTCCGTGGCAGCCACGGAGTCTGTATTTGTGGCCAGTTACAGTAAAAGATTTAATAACATTCTTTCTTTGATAGAAATAATGTTTTCTTTCTTTATACCTTGCACATGGTTCAATGCATATTAATTATTTTCGCAAAACTATTAGCTGTTCTATTCATCTACTATTCGTTATAATTAGGGATCTACATTCCATGTACACATGTTAGGGTAAAGCTTGTACCAGCTGTTTAGGCAAAAAACTTATTGTTTAATAATTTAATTCAGTAAACCGAATTCATTGTTTAATTTAAAACAAGTCATAGTTGCCTATTAAAATTAAAAGCATTACAATGTTCTCGGACTTGATAATTATTGTTATTACATTTAATTTTGTTGAGTGAATAAGCTATTTTAGAATAACCTTTATGAGCTTTAGACCGTTGAAGAATTTTAGTTTGTTCTAGCCACTAAACCAATTTGACTTTAAATAGAAATAAAAAACAATTTGTTCCACAAGGAAAGCACAAAAAAGCAAATCTTCAGGGAAAAAATACGTCAACCCACGCAAAACCTTTGCTCCTGGCCTTTGCTCTGTATATGTCCACCCTAAGCCCCAGAAAACGCTACACATGAGGCGAGTTGCTGCCAAAAACAAGCTTGTTTAGTATAAAAAACCGGCCCAGTGCGAGTCGGACTCGCGCACGCGGGGTTCCATACAATTATTTATAAAAATGAGCAAAAATATCACTTTTTTGTATGGGAGCCCCCTTAAATATTAATTTTATTCTGTTTTTAGTATTTGTTGTTATAGCGGCAACAGAAATACATAATCTGTAGAAATTTCAACTTGCTAACTATCACGGTTCATGAGATACAGCCTAGTGACAGGCGGACGGACGGACGGACAGCGAAGTCTCAGTAATAGGGTCCCGTTTGATCCTTTGGGTACGGAACCCTAAAAATAAATATTTATATCTAAATTAAAATTTCCAGCGGATTCACTCATAATAGACATAATAAATAGGATACAATTTGAAAACAATGACTTCATCTGTAGAACAGCAACAAGTTTGTAACTGAAGTTGGAACTGCTGAGCTTTCTGAACCAATTGAAAGTTTTAAGCTACCAATTTGTAGCTAGTCGACTTTGGAATCCTTGTTGCTGTCGGCATGAGTTATGAGAATAGTAACTTATGGTTGCTGAGAAATGATTAGCCATTTAACAAGGTTGGCAGTGGTGTTATTCATGGGGTGTCTAACAGATTTGAATTGTGCCAATTGCAAAGGCCGTTTTCATGTCCACCATTAAAATCAAAAGGATTTCTACAAGGAGTAAGTTCTGATATAAGACTGATAATCTAGTGGTGTGACCATCGGACTGTCAAGTCATAGTCATAGTCCGAAACATAGTCTTGGGTCTCGAGTTCGAAACCCAAGACTATGTTTCGGATTCATATGCGTATTGTATCACTTCACTTGCTTAACTTCACTTCAATTTCTTCGGTGAAGGAAAACATCGTGAGGTAACTATACCAGCAAGTCTTACAAATGTTTCTGGACGGCATGTAAAGCCAAGTCCAGACCCATGGGCGAAAACGTGTGACTGAAAACTATGAAAGGTACGTACGTACTCATCATCATTAAGACGAACTCTTAAATCGTGAAATAACACTAAAGCCTTTGAAAGAATATTTTTCCTTCACATTCTGCCGTAAAATAATAGACTTGGCATCCCTCCTCAAATTATAATTTACTATCTCATGATCATCATCATTCTGTTGCCCTTATCCCAATTTATTTGGGATCGGTGTCTTGTTCTTCCATACTTCTCTATCAGAGTCACCTCCTTTCTACCCAATGCGGTACACCACACATCCCCCTTAGCATTCTCATATAAGCCACATGCAATTGCCTTTCAATCATCACTTTTGTGGCCCAACATTCTGATCCATACAAGACCGGGTCTAACCATGGTTTTATAAATCATTCACACTCATCATCAGCGATAACGACGATGACAAAGTTAAGATAATGGTGTTGTTTTGCTTCTTCGTCAAAATTCAGGAGGTTATCATAAAAGGCATAAATGATCAATTTGAATTACGGTAAGTACCTAGTTAATTATTAAAAAACGCTGCTTTTTAGTTGTTTAAATTTGTCAGTAAAATTATCGAATAAACGTTTGAGATTGTTTGTATGTGTGAAAGCGAGGTCATAGGGTGAGGATCAGACGGGCCGCGTTTAAAACATGGGTGGTTGAATCTTACCGATTTCCGTAAATATGACAAATAAAAAATAAATACGTACCTATTTTATTATTGATTCGGGTCGAGACTCATTAGCATAGTTACCTCGTTGAATTTGACGAGGATGGAAAACAACAGCTTGTATATTGGATTGACATTAGCTACCAAAAAGTTTATGTTTACTTGTTGAAAGGTGTTTTACATTAGGAATACGAAGGACTTTAAAAAGTGATTGTCGCTTGTCTATGCCCTCTGATCACAGGATTATTCGGGCGTGCCCATCAATGTTAGGACATGACATGTTGGACATAATTATGTTGAACATTACATCGTGTTGTTGTAATACCCATTGTTTGAGCATAGTGTGGGTAGTGTTGGGCGGTTTATCGACAATCTTTTGTTCCAAGTTATATGTGGAATTTAATAGGGATGTGATTAAAATCGTATATTTTATACGATAAAGATTGTTGATGCGTTTATCGCCAACGATGTAATTATGTGAAGTTAATGTAACGATGTATTTGACAAAGTAACAATGATGGAGTTTGCAGTTATAACACCTACACGCTATGAAATTTACGTGAGTATTTAATTAAATATTGTAGTTTTATGAAGCCTTATGATGAAATTAACGGACTAGCAATTAATGCGTTTGCAGGTAAAGTAGGTACATAACTACAAGCTATTAAATGTACGTTACCTAAATAGTGATTTGGCCATGAAAATACAATTTAAAGAGGAATAGGAATCAATTATTTTGCTCAAGGCTGATTAATGTTCCTGGAAATCATTAATCGAATCTTATAAACAAGTAACTGTTTAAATTTTAGCACTCATCTACTTTGCAAGAGAAAATTATGATCATCATTACCTGCTGGAAATATACAGCAAGATTTTTTAGTCACCGTCCAAATTTTTTCTAGGCATTATGTATCATTCACTAACTCCATTTTTTAAAAAAAAATCGATATGTGAAATTTTATATGAAATCATTTTCTCGCAAAAATTATCCGCTCTGCCTGGTAGTATTTTTAACGTTTAACTTAGTGAAAGTTAAACGTTAAAAATACTACACTTGCCGCGCAAACATTCAATGGAAAGGGGGGGAAAGCCCGCGTAGTTACCCAGCGTGTACTCTACGCACGGCGCGGCGGTGTCCATGATATCTCAATATTTTTGTATTGAGTGATACTAAAAGCAAAAACACGTATTCAATGGTTTTCGCCAAAGATTAAAATGTCTAAATTTCGACGGTGACTAAAAAATCATGTTGTATAAAGACATTTACAAACAACAGTGGCGGTCCTGTGGTAAAATCCCTGACTTAAAAAAATATGTATCCTTCTAAAAAAAACCGGCCAAGTGCGAGTCGGACTCGCGCACCGAGGGTTCCGTACAAACCTGAAGATATTTATATGATGTAACAAAAAATTTGCAGGTTTCGCAATTTTTCCTTTATTTGTGCTATACGACGTTGCTTCATACCAAATTTCAAGATTCTGAGTTCACGGAAAGTACCCTGCATAGGTTTTGATTCCCTTGCGAGGGTCGAAATATTTGTGGAAATTTGCGGCATAAACGGCTGTATCTTTTGATTGCGTTGGGCTTCGAAGTTTGATATTTCACAGCTCCAAGGGACAGTAGACCTGAGTATTTGATATACATTCCAATTATAACGTGATAAAAAATTCCGAGAAAAAGGGTCTTGACAGACAGACGGACGGACGGATGGAGAACAAAGTGATCCTAAAAGGGATTTTTACATTTCGAGGCACAGAACCCTAAAACAGATATTAAATGTAATTTATCACATTAACAACATACCAAAAAGCTCATTAGCAAACTAATATTAAAAAAGTTAACCCTCAGTCACATCCTGCTAAGGGCGTTGACACACGAGCTATTTTATGTGTAATAAACACGAACTTAGAACCCATGCCGTTTTACTACTCGTACCGTGTGTGGCCCGCCTAAGGGGTGAGGATACACACATCCGACTCGGCTTGATTCGGCAAAATACGGAGATATCCCCACGTTCGGGAAAATACCGAAACTATCTCGAATTGTGGCCCGATCATGAATTAACGATGGTAGGTAGATGCCGAACGAAGTATGATATACTTATGATACGGTACGAGCCAAATGAATGCTGATTATAACTGTGCAGTCATCACTTCGAGTTAGGGAAGCACCAGCATTGTATTGTATTCTTTTCTATCGATCCCAAATATTGGAGTAATTCTTAATTTTTTAGTTATCGATTCTGTTAAGGTTAAGAGGAGCTCGTGGCTGAATAATAACAGCCGCACGAGTCGAAATTTAAGGATAAGCCGCGCTTGCCGAGGTTGGTCCGTGGATGGCCCGACCATAATTACATACCGAGTTTCCTCCGTGCTTCGGAAAACACGTTAAGCCATTGGTCAGTGGAGTAGTCAGAAGCCAAAAGTCTAACATCCAGTCTTACCAAGAGGTATCGTATTATCCAGTTACTGGGTTGTGGAGGTAAGATAGGCAGTCGCTTTAGGTAAAATACTGGTACTCAGTTGCATCCGGTTAGACTGGAAGCCGTCCCCAATATAAGTAGTTTGAGAAAAGACTATGGCAGGGTATCGACTGGATCATGCATTACTATCGAGTCAGCTGTGGTGTTCAACAAATACTGCCGAATCAACAACACCCTGTTGCTTTCTTAGATATAATAGCTTTGTTGTTGCAAAGAGCATTCATTATTTTCGCTGTTGAGGTAACATTTATGAGTCTTTCTCATCAAAAAGCGATTAGGTTAATAGGAAATAGTTTTAATAATAAAATAATGTTCTTGCTGGTTAAGAGTAGAAAAATATTGTTTAATTAAAACGCGCTAATAATCACAAATTGTTGATTTTTGCGCATTTTAATTTAATAGGAAAATCAATTGCGTAGTACTCAAAACTAAAATGACTTGATGTATGAACCTAAACGAAGCAAAACGAATATGTATGTATCGTAGCAGGTGGCGTTCCGCAAATTCTACCTACCCAACCATGCTCTGCATGGTGTCGGACGTAAAGAATAGCACCATTCCATATCTTCCCGTGGGTGTCGTAAGAGGCGACTAAGGGATTTGCCAGGGAATGGGCAGCAGCGTTCTCTGTGCCTTTGCAACAACCGAACTGCGATCGCCAACCCGCCTGCCAAGCGTGGCGATTATGGCAAAACCCCCCAAAATGTCAATGTGACTTGGGGGAGGCCTATGTCCAGCAGTGGACGTCTTTTGGGCTGAAATGATGATGATGATGATAAACCATAGGAATAAAGCGCGAATTTATGTACATGTATATTTATAAATTGCGTTTATACATAACATTACGCGTATTTAATTTACGATTGGCGTTGAGACACTGACAAATTCATGCAAAATCGTCTGTTGGCGTGTCAAGTACACACGCAGACTGCAATCACATGACTGAATATAATTTATTATGTAGATAAGCCCTCTTGCTGTTGTGTTACTCAAAATCCTTGGACATTATTATACCTATAATTTATTTAAAATAAACTGCCAGAAAGTGGTTGAAAATAGGGACCTACTAATTCTGAACCAGAAAGACATAGGTCCCGAATCGAATAATCCCAGAAAGAATTATGCAGCCATTAGTACACACTTATAAAATTTAGGAGCGAGCCTATTGCCATTAACGGGCTGCCACTGAAAAAATCTTGACGGCAAAACCCAATAACACTTTGCCCGAACTGGAAATCGAACCCGTGTTCATGCTCAGTAGTCGTTCTTACGCCCAATAAACCAACTATGCACAAAACGAATCAACTTAAATGGATCTTTATTCCATTTAAAAGAAAGCAACAATTGGAATTGGAAAAACAATCCCTTTAAAAACTGGGTCACCAGCACAATACTTTTAACAAGATACTCAACACTCCACAATACTGCATTAAATAAACCCATTGACACATTATTCAATGAAAACACACGATAATTAAAATAGTTCATTTCTCGTAATATTATTCAGACATCAGTCTCCAACAGCTTTTGTCCTCGCATGAGAACAATGACGTCGACTGCAGAGCTCGTTCAATAGCTGTCAATATGCTATACTGAACAGAACTAGGGGCTTATGCAGGTGGGTGTGTTATTCGAAGTTTGTGGGAATGTGAAGTTCGAAGTTTGTGGAGGTGTGAAGTTTGAAGTTCTTTGTTGATACTGTTTCTGGGGCTGTAGGACATAGAAATGGGAAGTGTTAATAGGTTTGCATGAATGGGTGTCAGTGTTGGGATATATCAAAGAAACTTTGGGTGCATTGTGTGTAAGAGGATATCGCATGGCTAGAACGAGAGCGATTAGTGAGATGTATACTGATATAGTACCGGAAGTAGACATGCTGGACCGACCGCAAATAAATTGGGATAGAGGCAAGAGGATGATGATGATAAAGATGAAGAACGTTTTGGTTAAATTCGATGGTTAGGTAACATAACCATTATAATTTATGCTAAAATGATTGAAGAAAGTCTATTTGAAACCAGAAAATTGAAAATTGTGCCTTCACAACCCGTATTATTGGATCGAAGGATTTGGAAGACATGTGAAGAGGCGTTTGCCCAGCAGTGGAATGACACAGGCTAACAGTAACGGAATCACACGTTATTTTCTAAAAACCCATAAGAACTATAATTAATGATAATTTGGGGTTTGGCGAGCAACCTGATTCACATGCTGTTCATAACGTAAGCGAGGAAGTAATTACAAGGGGTCCATTAGAATAACCGCGACCGAGACCACAAAATGTGGTTGTAACTGCCACAAGTTGTACACTTTGAGCGATAAGGCTTTGAGCTTATCTTATCAAAAAGAGAATAATATCACGTCTGCAATCCCCGAAGAGTTAAGCAGAGGTGTGCCTAATAGTGCACCCAAATTTTGCCAGTTATATTTTAAGTCCCCTGTAATGGGGGCGAGCCTATTTCCACAACCAAATCTAGACTCCGTGACTGCTACCGAGAAATTCCTGATGGAAAAGCCCATTAACACTGCGAATGAGAATTAAGATTAAAAATATAAAACGGTTGATGTAGTAGTGTGTAGTAAATAGCTCTAAAAACATGATAATTTAGGTGACATACAACAGTTGGAATAATTATATCAAAGAAGAATTAACTTGGTGCATCGTAACTGAAGTACTGCATACTATTTAAGTAGTACTTGAAAGAACATAATAAGTTAATTTACCTATGCTCTTCATCCATCTCATCTCATCAAGAGCTCTTTTGGCGCATCTTCACTTTGGCAAGGTAGCTTCTCTACAACAAGATTTGTGACTTGAACTATAAAAATAAGTTTAGCTAATTTAGGATAACAATTTTACACGCTCTGGTGTAACATTTGCACCAAAACCTAACGGAAGCTAAAACGATCTATTGTTCACGTATTGAAATTCAAAACGAATACAGATTTTTGGACAAGTATTCTGTCCAAAAATTTATATCCCATTCAGGAAATACATTAACAAAATGGACTTCTGCTTCATACATGTACGTTATGCTCATACATTTTACGACGTTCAAACGACGATCCATATTGTGATCGTCTATGAAAAGGCCATTCATCTTTTCTTGTGTGTTAACCACATCTGGGTACTTACATCATGCCGTGATTATATTGCCTTGCTATCATCATACTACGATCAAGGTAATTATAGTTCAATTTCACTTGAACATTTATTATAACGACTTGTTCGGGAAGGTAGTGAAAAAGGGCAGGTTACGTCACCTTCCTCTGCAACAGGAACGTAAGTTTTTATAGTGCAGTTTTATCTGGCAGGTGGCGAAACAGAAAACTTAATTTAAATTATATCTACATAAGTCTCACATTTGACTGTCAGCCTCAGATAGAGCATGTTTTTTTTTTAATATCACACTTTTCTTTTGTGACTTTAGAGGAACCATTTGCGCCTACTGTACCAAATTAAGTTAATAACAAAAGTATCTGAACAAGATCAGATCATAGAATCACGTAGCAAGGATGACACGTTTTAGGAAGTTGAAGATAATGATCCTAAATTTAAAGTTGACAACACACGAACCAAGAATACAAAAGACACAATTTTTTGTCAACTAGCCTTCATAGACATACATGGTTATATCAATGAAGCAACAACAAAATCACTTAACGCAAGTTAAAGAACATTTAACAACCATTAATACCCTGAACACACCCGATAATTGCGTGATACTTCGAAAGGGAAAATCTATTGACAGTCAAATTGTATACGAAGAAATAAATAATTTAACATACGATTTCATTGAAACAATGTTTTTTAAGACATGAGTGGACCAAGGCTTGTCTTAATGAGAGAACGTTTACATGTCCTGCATGAGGATGCGCGAATCATTGAAATAATGACTGGCACATTAAAATTCAAGTGAGCCATTAGCATGTTTATTTTTGGTGTATTGAATTGTGAGGGAAACTGCGTTAATTGCGCAGCTAATGAAAAGGGAGGTGTTGATTGCAATGATGAAGTGTTGAGTCAGAACATTCTTTAGGATGGAGGATTTATTAAGGAAGACATTAACGTAGAAATAAATTGTTTTTAAGACATACATCAAGAAATATATCAAGTGATGTAAACAGCAAATAAAGGTGGGTCCTTCGCTTCATTAAATAATCAAAAAACTTGGGTTGATGTTCGAAAAATTGGCTCTTTTGCTATGGATGTCGTATTCAATTGAAAAGAGATCGAAAAAGAAACAGAAAAATCCGAGCCACCAATATTTACCCAAGTGTTACTCACAGCCTTCTGGACACTCTCCGCCTGACCGCCGCCGCGTACGGACGTGCCGCTACCTGCTCGCATTCCCGCTCGCTATCAGTGTGTGTCATCGGTTCGTCGCTTCCCAGTGTCGTGACGTCATCAGTAGTCCCTTGACTACACCCCCGAACAATTGTTGTCTTTTTATTAAGACAGCACTTGCTCATTTTGCTTCGGATATTATTCCGATTTAACTTCCTTTGCCCCATCAGGGAAAAGTCCTCAGTTTCGAGGTTCTTGGTGGGAAACCTAACGGTGCCAACGAAACCAAGAGAGGGTGGTGACCCAATCCGCCCGCCTAACCCCTTCAGGGCCTAGGTGAAAAATTTGGGCTCCGTCGCGAACGTGTGCGCCGCCGATTTACTGTGCTAGTGTTTCCCGTTTCAACAAGTTCCTGAAAGCTAAGTTCCCTGGACTGGAGTTGGAGTTGCTACCAAGCCCGGATCCTCGGACTGTGGCTGCGGGAAGGTTGAAGCGGGTGAGTTGCTGGACCCAGTAAATTCCCTACATAATTGTGCAAGGAATTAGGTTGTTAGGCGCGCTGAGCTTCACTCAAATGTCTGCTAACTCTTAGCAGATAATATGGCCCTTGACGCGGATGAGGAACGCCTTTTTGCGTTTTTCAAAAGCGTTGTCCTGAAAGACCCAGATTTTATAAAGAAATATGGGTCTGATGTCGCTGCCTTGCAGCAACCCAGTATTGCCATCACTGACTTCAGTGACGCGCTCGAGAGCCCCTTGTCGCCGCCGCCTGCCGATAGAGGCTTACCGCCAGCCGTCGCCGCCGCGATTAAAGCTACCCCAAGACCCATTCTTGTGAAAACCTTTGTTTCGCAAACAAAGGTCCAGCCCGCACCTGCGTCCATTGTTCCCGTTTCCGAGAACATGGACAAAGGCTTACCGTCAGCCGACGCCGCCGCGATTCCGGCTAAACCGAGACCCATTGTTTCGAAACCTTTTGTTTCGCAAACAAAGGATCAGTCCGAACCTGCGTCCATTGTTCCCGTTTCCGAGAACATGGACACAACTGAGCCAATCTCCGACTCAGAGTCAATTTTAGACGCGTGCTCTGCCTCCTCATCCTCTGAAGACGACTATCAAGTCGTCGGAAAGGGCAAGAGGAAGAAGGGCAAAAATTCCCAGGCCGCCATGACCAAAAAGATCGTCGCGCTCCCTTATGCCCCCTCTCACGCGGCCTCCCGTCCCACCTCCCCGGTCCCCTTACCTACGTCCGCCGCTGCTCATACCAGTAGGCCAGTCAGCCCTAAGGCTAAACCTTCAGCCGCTTCTTCAAAGAAGCTGAAGCCCCCTCCCCAGTTGTTCATTCAGGACAAAGGGAAATGGACAGACGTGTCCAAAATGTGTAATGAGCGCCGTATTCAATACACAAGCGCAAAAAGCACACAGCAGGGCATAAAAGTGGTGGTCCCTACGACAACCGACTTCAGGGAACTAACCCGCCAATTAATCGGAAGGCGCATAGCCTTCCACACCTACTCTCTCCCGGAGGAGAAGCCCACCCGCGTGGTGATCAGGCGGATCCCGAAGGAAATCCCCACGGAGGACATCCTCAATGACCTCCTAGGCCAGGACATCCCGGTCGCAGCCGTCCACCGCCTTCATAAGGCGAGAGGCGGAGACCATTACGATATGGTACTGGTCATCTGTGACCCAGTAGAAGGTCACCACCCGATCTTCAAAGTGAAGTCGGTTTGCTCCCTGACAGGCATCTCAATAGAGAAGCCCTACCGCTCAAGCGTAGTCGGACAGTGTCACCGCTGCCAGATGTACGGTCACAGCCAAGCCAACTGCCATGCACCGCACAGATGCGTAAAGTGTCTAGGCGACCATGACACGGCAGACTGCCCCCGTCCCAAAGACAAGTCGCTTTGCACGGAGCCACCGAGCTGTGTGCTTTGCGGCCAGTCGGGCCACACGGCCAACTACCGCGGCTGCTCAAAAGCCCCCAAAGGCTCCTCCTCTAACCTGGTGAAGCGTGCAAGCGCCCGCCAACAAAGAGAAAGCCCATCGGTGAGGCTACCCTCTGCCCAGATGCCGGAGAGACTCAGCCCTCAGAGGCCCTCTCCCTGGACCACGCTGAACCACCAGAAAGCCTTCCCGGCTCTCAGTAAAGCAAAGTCCAACCCCATCCCCGGGCTATTAGATGCCCCTGTCCCCACTCCCGCGGCCCAAGCGAGCGCACCGGCGCCCGTTCGTCCCACGCCACCCGGCCCCGCGGCCGTGGACCCCTCTCACAACGTAATTTTAGAGTCGCTAGCAGAGTTAGTCACCCCCGAAGCAGACCGCATGGCGGCTGATCTCAGGGCGGCTAACACTGATGGTGATAAACTTAAAATTATCCTCAAGTCCCTACTTAAGTTAGGCGACCTCCTCCGCAACCTTAACCTCGACTAACTCCAATGGATAATACGAGATTAACGTGCACCAAACCCCGATCCCTAAAATTAGGGTACTTTAATGCCAATGGCATTAGAGGCCAGCGTGATGAGATCGCCACCTTCCTCCGCGACCATCAAATTGATATCCTCCTCGTACAGGAGACCTTCCTCAAGCCCAGTCACCGCGATCCGAGAATTGCCAACTATCGCATAGTTCGCAACGATCGGTCACGTTGCCACAAGGGCGGGACTCTAATCTATTATAGGAAAGAACTGCATTGCATCCCCTTAGATCCCCCTCCCATGGAGTCTCTACTCGAGACCTCAGTGTGTCGACTAGGCATGACCGGCCATCAACCGATCACTATCGCCTCTGCGTACATCCCTCCCGGCGGCACGTCCGAGGAGCACACTTAGTTCACCAAAGACCTTGCCGTCCTCTTCGGCTTGAGCGACTCCGTTATCATAGCGGGCGACCTCAACGCCAAACACCCCGCCTGGAACAGCACGACGACCTCTGCCAGAGGACGTCACTTGTATAACCTGGGCGAGTCCCTCAACTTCGATCCCATCGCTCCTATGGAGCACACCCACTATCCCCACGACCCCGACCAACGTTCGGACGTTCTCGACTTAGCGCTACTCAAGAATGTCAACCTTAAGTTGCATTCCATCGAGACTTTACATGAGCTTAACTCAGATCATCGACCAGTGCTCATGCACTTAGTTCCTCGCTCGGGTCCTTCTGACCCCAGCCAGCCCCCGCCGACCCAAGTGATAACCGACTGGAGGAAAGTCAGCGAAAAGCTGAAATCCACCACGTCGCCTCACCTAGAGGCCATCCCCGACCACATAGTCTCAGTCGCAGACACGACGGCCGCCATCAACTCGTTTACAGAACACGTGCAATCCGTACTGAAGGACTGCTCACGGGAAGTCCCAGCAATGAGCGATCAACGCTGGATACTACCCGCTGACGTACGTGAACTGATAAACGAAAAGAACGCGGCCATCCGTGCTTACAGCAGCTTTCCCTGCGAGGCAAACAAAGCCCACATGCGTAATTTACAGCGTGCTGTAAAGAATCGCACCAGTGAGCTTCGTAATAATCAATGGGACAAAACGCTAAGCGAACTCGAGCCTACCCACCTAGCCTTCTGGCAGCTGCAACGCAAGATGCGCTCCACCGAAGAGGCATCGATGCCTCCCCTCACCCGACCCGATAAGAGCGTCGCATTCGACGACTCTGAGAAGGCCGAATGCCTAGCCGACAGCCTGGAGTCCCAGTGCTCCCCCAGTAGACAAGCGACATCTCGATGAGGTGAACGCATTCGTCGAACGTAGAGCCGCCCTGCCCCCCGAAGAAGACCCTGATGATCCTCTGCCACCGGTCACAGCTGACGAAGTGCAAGACATCATTAGCAAACTTCAACCGCGGAAAGCACCCGGCTCCGACGGAATCACCAATAGGGTGTTCAAACTCCTCCCCGCTCAGCTCGTCGTGTTAATGGCGGCCATCTTCAATGGCGCCCTGAGCAACAACGCGTTTCCCCAAATATGGAAAGAGGCCACTGTCATCGGTTTCGCCAAGCCAGGCAAACCCAAGTCTGAGCCTTCGAGCTACAGACCTATCAGTCTCCTGAATGCACTCGGTAAAATCTACGAGAGACTTATGTATAAGCGACTCAAAGACTTCGCCGAGGCTAAGAGTCTCATCCCCAACGAACAGTTCGGCTTCAGGACCGGACACTCTTGCATTCAACAGGCCCACCGCATCGTAGAACACTTGAGCGCTGGCTTCCAGCGTGGAGCGATGACGGGTGTGTTGTTTTTCGACATAGCAAAGGCATTCGACAAAGTCTGGCACAACGGCTTATTATATAAGCTGTACAAACTGGGAGTGCCAGACCGTCCCGTGCTCATCTTACGAGACTTTTTGTCGGATCGCACCTTCCGCTATCGCATCGGGAAGGCACTGTCTTCCCCCCACCCCATTAGAGCCGGAGTCCCTCAGGGCTCCCCGCTCTCTCCCCTTATCTTTACTCTGTTCACCAGTGACATCCCCAAGAGCAAGAAGGCTCAGTTAGCCCTGTTCGCGGACGACACGGCCATCTATTACACTGGCCGTAGTCACGACGCTATTTACAGCACCCTCCAAACCTCAGCCAACGTCTTAGGCGCTTGGTTCCGGAAATGGAGAATCGAGGTGAACCCCGACAAGAGCCAGGCAGTTCTTTTCTCTAAACCGCGTAAAAATAAGCCACCCGCGCTCAGCCCGATCACTATGTACGGTAAGCCTATCCCCTGGGAGAAGCAAGCCAAGTACTTAGGAGTCTTACTTGACAACCACCTGTCTTTCGCGGCGCACATCAAAGCAGCTCGCGACCGAGCTGCCTTTGCTATGGGTAGGCTTCATTTCATGATCTCGGCAAAAAGCAAATTGTCACTCAAGTGCAAGTTGCGCCTTTATACCGCGGTGATCCGCCCCATTATGACGTACGCTTGCGTCGTGTACGCTCACACCAAGCCTAAATACATCCATAGGATGCAAACCTTGCAGAACCGGTTCTTACGTAGAGTCACGGGAGCCCCTTTTTATGTCCGTAACGACCGTCTACACGTAGACCTTAGAATGCCCACCGTCCTTCAGTTTATGAAACGTCTTTCGAAGCGTTTCTTCGATAACGCCAGTAAACACCGTAATCCCCTGATCGCAGCGGCCGCCCGTTACGAACCCTCGCGCATTAGTACAGTACGCCGTCCTCGGCATACCCTCATCACTCCCGATGATGCTATCACCCTCCTCCAGGAGAGTAGTAAAGAGACTAGCACTCTTAATAAGTACAGACACAAACCGCCATCCTTCCGACCTCGCCGTCGAGGTCCGTCGCGACGTCCCGGTCCATGCCCTCCCCGACCCTCTCTCGAGCCAGCCCGCGATGCTGTGCCAGTAGTTTTAAATCAGCCCCTAAATAATGATATCATTCAGATCCAGCCTGTCCCCATGCAGTCCTCCCCCAGCGACGCCCTGAGCCGAGGCTCGTACCCCACAGGGGGTGCCCTCAGCGTATAGTCGCTTAGTTTGTAAGTTTTACGCCCTGGCTGGAGGCCTTACTCTTAAGGCACCCACAGGATAGTCCGGTTAAGCAGACGACAACCTCTTAGGTTGAACTGCGAGATGCCATTCATAAAAATAAAACAGCCTTCTGGAAATAACTTATCAAAATCATCCTGAGTAGTCATTGACAAGTTCAATAGGTAACCCCAAACCTATTGAGCCTGTAATGATTGATGAACATCCATTTGCTCATCACTTAGAAGCACCGCAGTAATAAATAAATGAACTGTAAGGAACCCCTCGCACGCTTGATTGAAAACTTTCCCATAAGAAAATAGGAACGCGACAGATTACTCGGTCAGTGTGAATCGTACTAACAAAGTATGGGGTCCGTAATGAATGCCTTTTAGACAGTGGTGGTATTTTTCTGTTTATTTGTTTTTTATGATTAAACATCGATTAAGACTTGTATACTCAGATTTTTGAACGTTTTTGTGTTCGGAATGCTGAAGTAAATATTTTTACTGAAAAAGTAAGCCAAGCCCCATCACAAAAAAAATAATCACGATCTGCAAAACATACTTTATTATGATGGCTATGGTAATTCAGTCTCATCATCTGCTCAGCCTATTTCCAGCAATATTGCGGTCGGCTTCCAGTCTAATCAGACTCAGCTGGATACTAGTATTTTTCGTGGATTCCCCAATCTCCACAACTCAGTTAATGGATAACACGATACTCTTTGGCTAGTCTTTGCTTCTGATAACGATCACTGTTAAAGATCTTCAAATGACAGCCGAGACCAACGTCTTGCTGCGCTCAGTCAACGGAACCCTAAAAAATCATAACTGCCATTAGAAATGCGGCATCGTTACCACACTTTCCGCGACCACAAAAACTGGCTCAAAGATGGTCAGACCACAATATTACATGAACATTTTCTCCGCTCGTGAATCAATCTTTAGTACTTATGAATTCCATCACATAGATGATTCATGGTTTTTCTATATAATTAGGTACTGGTGACTGGATGTTATTTGATGTACGTGTTTGTGCCTCTGCCTACTGTTTATTCTGTGGCTGTTGTGAATACGTAAGCAGTTCGTAGGTGATGATTGAGCGATGGGAGTGTGAACGTAGAATTATTATAGCATGCGAGTGATGGCATTAGATTAGATTTTATAGTATTATTTATTTAACAATTTATTTACACACTTCATACTGAAAAGAAGAAAGGAACAGAAAATAGGTACAAAGGTGATGCTTAATTTAAAAGAAATCTCTTCCAGTATTCCTGCGAAAGGAGATATTAAAAAAAAGAAATGCAGTTATAGTGTGTAAAAGAATAAGAGAGAATGGAATACATAAAACATAAAGCAAATAACTATTTAAAATATAAAAATACAATTTAAAAATATTAACTCACGTATAAATACAAAAACAAAATATGTACTAATAAAACAAATACAACTATGACGGAATGGAAAGCTATTGTTCTATTACTCTTCTCTTGAAAACTGCAACAGTTATTTATTAGATTTGATTTTATATTATAGTATTTGTGATACTTCACGATTACTTTTTATAATTTCTTTTTGGTGCTGGCTGCAACTTGCCTGATGTGAAGCGATGATGCAGCCTAAGGTGGAGCACGCTTACCTAGAAGAAACCGATTTACTCGATCTTTGAAGAGATCCAGATTAAAATGATTTGGGAACAGAGAAGCCAACAGTGAATTCCACAGACTGTGACTTTGATTGAGAATTAAGAAAAAAGTACGCAGTTTTGTCAGCTGAGGTAGTCCCGTAATTGTAATGAGATTGAAATTTCAAAACTTATTAAACTTTTGACTATGGTCTGCTGCTTGTCTTGATGCACAGTCCCCGAGACATTTTGCCTCTTAGATCGAAGCCAGGACTAGACCAAAAAACTCGCCAAGTGCGAGTCGGACTCGCCCACGAATGGTTCCGTACCCTTATTTATATAAAAAAAACGAGCAAAAAATCACTTTTTTTTTATGGGAGCCCCCTTAAATATTTATTTAATTCTGTTTTTAGTATTTGTTGTTATAGCGGCAACAGATACATAATCTGTAGAAATTTCGACTGGCTAACTAACACGGTTCATGAAATACAGCCTGGTAACAGATGGACGGACAGATGGACGGACGCACGGCCGGACAGACAGCGAAGTCTCAATAATAGGATCTCGTTTAACCCTTTGGGTACGGAACCCTAAAAAGAAATCAGAATTTGAATCTGGTACTGTCAGCACAAGCAATTGGAAAAATATTCAAGATGTTAAAAGATTCGTCATCAATATCAATGATAAAATAGGCAATTTGTACCATGCGTTGCGAAATTCAGAGAATTGTCCGTTTAATTACGCACATGTTTAATTAACATGTATTTCTACATCCTTTTACAACACAATAGAGAGAATTTATTTAGACTATAATGTATGCGACTTTATTTGTCACACAAGTGGATTTTGAAAGAATACTGGCAGACAAATTGATCAGTTTTCAGTTTTTAGGATAGTTGTAAAACTTGAGCTAGTGAAGTAATAATTATAGTATATTTCATTACGAGTGCGGAAAGCCTGTCATTGCAAAGAGTTCCGACAAATGTCTACCCCAGCCGAGGCGCAGCCGAAGGTGAGGGTTGACTGTCGGAACAAGTTGCAATGACAGTTCCGCAAGTGTACTGAACAACTATTTTTAATACAGTTGCAAAAAAATGAAGCAATTTAATAAAGAACATTTCTGGAAAATGGCCAAGCCTAAAAGCAGAGATTTTTTTGTTTTATTCACCCATTCTGGGTAGGCAAAGGGAACTATGCCCATACAGCAAAGTCTTCAGTAGAATTTTTTTATTGATATGAAATGAGAATGAAATGAAACCTAACCTAACTCATTGAATCAAATCATTAAATCTGATATTGAAACAAATTATTAGCTTCTTTTTAGAAATATTTGCATGAATCTTAAAAACTTCTATAATTTTTTTTAGTAAAAACTCCGTGGTTGGTTTTTTCTTTTTAATAGATATTATTTTTTAATACAGTTGCTCAAAAAGTGGCGTATTGCAGGGACGTATAGCGTTCGGGATGTGGGCTATTACACACTCGAGCTTTTTCTTTACCTTTCCCGAACTCGTGCGTACTCTTTCCCAACTGTCAAAATAATGTCTATTAAAAAGAAAAAAAAAAAAACCGGCCAAGTGCGAGTCTTACTCGCACACAGGGTTCCATAGCCCCAAACAATATTTTGAACTGTCATTCATTAGTTAGTAGTATTAGTTAGTAAACTTCCACTCAACCGCAAAACTAAATTGGTTTTTCATAGTATTTTAATGAACAACAAAGTTACTGCTGCAGTTTGATGAAAAAGTCCCATATCTAAACAACTAAACATCATATCTTATTGAAACCAATTTTCGTTGATAGTTTTTTTTACGTTCTACAATCCTAAATATTTTCAGAATTTTCCTCCTCTTACTTTAGAAATTAGAGGGGGGGGGACACACATTTTACCACTTTGGAAGTGGCTCTAGCGCAAACTATTCAGTTTAGAAAAAAATGATATTAGAAACCTCAATATAATTTTTGAAGACCTATCCATACATACCCCACACGTAAGGGTGTGATGAAAAAAAAAATTTTGGTTTTCAGTTCTATGTATGGGGAACCCCAAAATTTATGTTTTTTTTTCTATTTTTGTGTGAAAATCTTAATGCGGTTCACAGAATACATCTACTTACCAAGTTTCAACAGTATAGTTCTTATAGTTTCGGAAAAAAGTGTCTGTGACATACGGACGGACAGACAGACAGACAGACAGACAGACAGACAGACAGACAGACAGACAGACATGACGAATCTATAAGGGTTCCGTTTTTTGCCATTCGGCTACGGAACCCTAACAACTACGGAGTTTTTACTAAAAAAAAATCATAGAAGTTTTAATGATTCATGCAAATATTTCTAAAACGAAGCTACTAATTTGTTTCAATATCAGATTTAATGATTTGATTCAATGAGTTAGGTTAGGTTTCATTTCATTTTCATTTCATATCAATAAAAAAAATCTACTGAAGACTTGGCTGTATGGGCATAGTTCCCTTTGCCTACCCAGAATGAGCGAAAAAAAAAAAAAAAAACTGCTAATATTCTTTTACTGTTGGCACCATTTTCCAAAAATGTTCTTTATTAAATTGCTTCATTTTTTCGCAACTGTATTAAAAATAGTTGTTCAATACACGTGCGGAACCGTCATTGCAACTTGTTCCGACTGTCAACCCTCACCTTCGGCTGCGCCTCGGCTCGGTTAGACATTTGTCGGAATTCTTTGCAAAGACAGGCTTTCCGCACTCGCAATGAAATATACTATTGACAGTTGGGAAAAAGAACGCACGAGTTCGGAAAAGGTGAAGAAAAAGCTCGAGTGTGTAATAGCCCACATCCCGAACGCTATACGTCCCTGCAATACGCCACTTTTTAAACAAATGTATTAAAAAATAATTATCAACTTCTTTCCTCAATGCGAGTAGCGTAGTACTGGCCGTTGGTTTTGGTGATGAGTGGCTTTTTTGAAGTCCCTCTTTAAAAGTATTTTGACTATACATTATACATAATAATGTGATGTGATAGTGATAATGACATTGTCCGTCCTTAGTAAAACTAGAGTCAGAACGCACAGCAAAAGAAAACTGCACTAGTTGCTTTGAAATTAACCAATGTGCCTATTAATTTTTTTCACATAAAAAATTCGTCCACTATAAACGTTCGACTACCTCATTCTGGGTTCTATTACCGGCTCAGGCAAAGTGTTATTGGGTTTTTCAATCAGGAATTTCTCATTAGTAGTCCCTGAGGGTTTCGGATGGAGGGGCCTGGATTTGTGCCCGGTTCATGGCAATAGGTGAGCCCCTAATACATAGGACTTATAAATACATAACTGGCGAAATGTGGGTGTACTATTGCGTACACCCAACCTAACCCTTCAGGAATTTCAGGCGTGATGGTACGTTATGTTACTAACTTGCATTAACATCTATTTTATCAAGTTTTAATAAGAACATAGTTACAATAGTGTTGCAAACATTGGCTATCGACGTATTGGCCAATATTGGCCCAATTCGGCCATAGTGACTGGTGATAGACGGTCTGGTCGGCCTTGACATAAAGTCAGTTGAATTGGTCATGATGCCGACGACGTGTAATGCCGAACGGTAAACAAAGATTAAGACTGTGTGGGAGGAACTTTATATTAATGGCATTTGAGTGTTTGATTTATTGGTATAAGGGCCATTGGGGTTTAATAATGACAACATTCAATATTGGTGTAGATAGAGACACCAAATGAGCGTTTAAACGAGAATCTAAACAGTACATTTTTAGCGCAAATGTCATAAAATTATTATCGAACGCAAGAACATAATGTCTGTCCGTCTTATGACGACAGGCCGTGTTGACGGCTCGTTCGTGTTCCACGCGCGCCTCAAGGAGATGTCAGCAAATTGGAAGGGATCCGAGAGGGCCGATGCCTGCCAGGGCTGCGGGACTGTTCGAAAGAGATACCGTGGACCTGGAAAACAAAGGGCTAAGAAGGAATATGGATGGGTTTTAGTCAGTACAAGTCTGACACTCTCTTGCGCTCCGCCCAGAGCAGGCAGGGTCATTTAATGATTAACCAACTGTAAAAAAAAACATAGACACACACACAAGTCAAAAAAACTTTTAAGAAAAGTGCTCTTTGCGTAGGAATCATCGCTGTCGCTCTAATGACACTAATAGTAGTTTAGACTCACTGAAAAACGACAAAACGACTTTCTGAACGGCAACTTCACTTGAGAAGGTTGTCTGTCATGCAAGGTCTTTAAATCAAAACGATTGAGCCGAATTTGATAAAAACAAGATGTTTATCTCAAACCCTCCAATTTGTGGTCACAACTCACGATATCGTGACGAGTATGTGACGAAACATGTGATAAATTGCTGCATTATGTTTAAGTAGGTAAATACGCAACTTAATACGTAGTTATCGTCAGCAATGTGTGCAACTTATCGATTTAGGCCTCTTCGGCCTGTGGGCAAAGAAATAATTATGCTTTTTGATTGATTTTATGTCATCATTTTGATAGTTTTGCCGGACAAAACCCCTACCCCCCCTACTACTACCCTACCCCTGCCCCCTGCCTACTTAGGTATCAGTCTTACACATCGCTATTTAAGGTGACTGGTTAGGTTAGGCACTCTAGGAATTTCTCCTGTATAGTGGGTGCGTTTATAAACATTTAAATACACAAACAGCCAGACCCGGAACAACTATCTTTAGGCCATACAAATATTTGTACCGTGCGGGAATCGAACCCGCGACACGCAGCGCAGCAGTCGATCGCTCAACCACTGCGCCGACCGTGCCGTAAACCGTTTCCGAATTCAACCGGTATTGTACTTATCATTACGTACAACTTTAGCATGGGACCTATCATGATAACATATTTTCCGAAGTAGATGATAAGTCATTAAGTCATAACACCGATAACAAATTTTTTTTTTCCACTTATCTCTTTTTTTTTTCTTTCTTTTTTTTATTGTGTTTTAAGTACTACATCATATGGATCAAGGTCTGAAATAAAGTTTATTTTTATCGGCGTTGTCTCATTCTAATAGTTGTTTTTGATGATGAGACAGTAAAATGTTTAAAAATCGGACACCAATTAAAAGTCATATAAGAATAGCTCATGGTGCCATGAAAAGATGAACCCACAGAATTTGCGATTATTTTCACGGTTTAAGATCCATTTAGTCTGTAATAGATTACTGCAAAGTTTTAAAAATTAGAAATTATATGTCTGAAGTAGCAAAATTCTGGAGTCCGTGCAAATTGTTATGAAACTCTACGATAAGTAAAATGCGAAGCATGTTCATATTTTTCTATAAATTCTTTCAGCGCGAAACTACAAACATCTGGTATATATGGGTCACAGCTGCTGTATGTGAATCGTTCGTAGTTCTTCTATTTTATTGCGAACTCAATAACTTGGAGTTTTTTGAAGAATTGACACATTTTGTGAAGATAATCTTTGTTTTATGTACGACTTGCGTGTTCACTCGAGTTTTCCTCTGTGTAGATATTATGTTTTTGTGGGTTCCGTACCCTAAGGGTCAAAGGGAACCCTATTACTGAGACTTCGCTGTCAAACCGTCCGTCCATCCGTCTGTCACCAGGCTGTATCTCATGAACCGTGATAGTTAGCCAGTTGAAATTTCTACAGATTATGTATTTATGTTGCCGCTATAACAACAAATACTAAAAACAGAATAAAATAAATATTTAAACTTAAATTAATTTTTCTTATTCAAAAAAGTGTTTTTTTTCGTGCGCGAGTCCGACTCGCACTTGGCCGGTAACCCAACCTTACAGTGCGGCATTAAGTTCGCCTATGTACAGACACCAGCATGTCAAGCTACCCAAAACTACCAAATTGTCCCAATGAACCTTGAACCGTATTCTATAACGATAACGTTGAAAATCTATGTAAAAAAATTAACATATTGTTGTAGATTGATGTGCTGGTGTTTGTACATATCACTCCTGTACACGAAGGTTTAATAAATATAATATAACAATGATAAAGTTTTTAATTCATAGGAAGATATAGCTAAGACGTGTTTTAGCTGCTCAACCAATCTAATCAAATTCTAATATTATATATTTTTATTAACATATATACTAACATTAATATTTTTACTAATAATAAAGCTGAAGAGTTTGTTTTTGGTAACTTGAACGCACTAATCTCAGGAATTACTGGTCTGATTTGAAAAAAAATTTTATTGTCATGTCATGTTGTATGGTCATTTATCGAGGAAGGCTATAGGCTATATATCAACACGCTATGACCAATAGGAGAGGAGCAGCAATGAAAAATCTTACGAAAACGGGGAAAATGTGACGCAGACGAAGTTGCGCGGGACAGCTAGTCAATCATAAGACAGCACTACACATTTTTTTTAAAGATTTTTTGTGGAAAATGTGAGCTTGAATCCTTGAAAATACCCCCTCCAATTCTATCACCTCGCTACGACCAATAGGAGCGGAGCAGCATGAAAAATGTTACGAAAACGGAAAAAATGTGACGCAGACAAAGTTGCGCGGGACAGCTAGTCAATCATAAAACAGTACTTCACATTTTTATAGAACTCTTTGTGGAAAATTTGAGCATGAATCCTTGAAAATACCCTCCAATTCATATGGAAACATACAAAGTAAGTAACACATCCCTTCGTACATCAAACATGCCTTTCATTAATATTTATGACATGTTTTACTTTGTAGTTTTTCGTATTTTCTTCCTGTAGATTATAATATTTGCTATGTATTGCCACATCATGGAACCGTTTCGATCTAAAAATAAAATAAAATCACTTTTTCTTCATCAAAAGGTAATAGAGAAAGAAAGATAATGTAACAACATTATGCCTATAATCCCCGAAGGGTTTGGTTTTGGTTTGGAAGGGTTTGGTTTGGTTTGGTTTGGGGTTTGTTCCTAATAATACACCCACATTTCGGGGCGAGTAAATTGGCATCAATCAAAATCCAAATATTTTATTTTACATAGGCCTACATGGGCACTTATCGAATATAAAAAGTCGACAAAAGATGCACGGTCCGGGTTGGTCGTTTCCTACGGAGAAGAACCGGCAAGAAACTATTAAAATAGTAGTTGTTAAGAGCGTTTACACCTTACGGCATTTCATACAAACTTTCAAGTCTTTATTTTCCGAAATGACTGAACCGATTTTAATTAAACTTTATACGCTTATGCAGGATACGTAAAATTACTAAAAAAAAATCGAATGAATAATCGGTATAATTTAGCTGTAACACTATTTTTCGAAAATGTTTTTAGTAACTTTTAAGATCTATGTATCTCATGCGTATGAAGATATATTAAAACGGGTATCGTATTACCCAGTTACTGGGTTGTGGAGGTCAGATAGGCAATCGCTTCATGTAAAATACTGGTACTCAGCTGCATCCGGTTAGACTGGAAGCCGACCCCAAGATAAGATTGGGAAAAGGCTAGGCAGATGATGAATGCCCATCCAAAGGTTGTCTAGAAGATATCGCTATCAGCGATAAGACCGCCGTTGTAACCATAAAAATAGCAGTTTTTTAAGCCCGTGTTTCATTTTTTTATTCTATTCCATTCCAAGCCCTTAACTGGCTGTCCAGAAGTCTAGCCACTAAGTCTGTTACAAAATCCGAATCTAGTTGATAGCAAGAAACCAACTAGTTATTCAGATGAATCAAACTAGTTCCAGCCACGTGCTTCTTGCATAAGCTCGTCGGCCTGGTTGCATGAACGCTTATGTGCTATAAATGTCATATTATTTTGATATACTATCTTATCTGATGACTCAATTAAATAATTGATTTGAGAGTTAGGGTATAGGGGCCGACACTGTTGGACAATGAGGGTCCTGTAGGGGTTCCAATTTTTTAACATCACTTAAGAGCGTTTACGCTTTACGACATTTCATACAAACTTTCAAGTCCTTATTTTCTGAAATGACTGAACCAACTCTATTACTGAACCAACTACATTTCATACAATCTTAATACGCATAAGCAGGATACAGAGCTCTAAAAAGTTACTAAAAAACATTTTCGAAACGTCTTTTAAAAAAATTAAAAAAAAGTAATTGGAAATTGCTGTTTCTATAGACAATTTATAATCGATCTAATTTAGCTTTAGTAAAACTTTAGTGTTTTTTTTTTTCGAAAATGTATTTTAGTAACTAGTATCCTGCTTATACGTATGAAGTTTCATTAAAATCGGTTCAGTCATTTCGGAAAATAAGGATTTTAAAGTTTGTATGAAATGTCGTAAGATGTAAACGCTTTTAAACGGACGAACTTAATTTAAGTGAAAAAAAAACCAGCCAAGCAAAGCAGCAAGAGCATATGGTATGGTTCCGTAATCAGGAACAATATTTTTGCGGATGTACAATATTATTTCCTTGACCACAGGAACCACGATAATTAAATCAATAATGGTTTTAACAATGGAATAATCAATAAATACCTCTTTACCCATTTTTGCGCCTTTTGATTCCATCGTAATCAGATTAATAGCATATTTGTAATTTTGAATGGTAGATTGACAATCAAAAAATTTGCACCGAAAAACCAAGAACGATCGGATTGCTGGACACAATTTGCATAATGCCAAATAACATTATTTGGCATTATGCAAATTGTGTCACAAAAACATATTTAAAATTACAAGTAACAGTGAGTTACCGCATTTGCTTTTGTATTCAGAGTTGAATAAGGTTATTAGGTCTTTATGATTCACTTACCCAATCTTTTTGTCAAATCATTTTATAATCGTTTTCTTACAAAATGGAGGACGGCAGATTACGACGTTTTGATGAGCAGAATGTCGGTCAACAAATTACATTGTAGACCGTAATTGTTTCCTGGAATTATAATTTGTGTTTTTAGGGCTGTCCGGAATTCAATTAAGTAGGTTATTTTGGTCCGGATATAACACGGTTTAAATTGAAAGAAAGAAAAAATATTTATTAAACATGACGTGCATACAAAATTAACAAAAATAAAACAATGAACATAGGTACAACGCAAGAAACAAAAATAAAAGTACAAATGGGACGGAACAAAAATGTTTACTACAAGCACGTCGCGGACATAAGCGGATAGTTACTGTAAGGAAATTATTTTAGATTTGTCTTATGGTGTCCTCGTGCATGTATGGACTTCAGTTGAGAAGTCTATAAATAAATTAGTACATTCGCACGTTTGTTTTAACATGTTCTTATTGACAATGGCGATTAACTCATCACCAGGTATGTCGTCTAATCCAACTGCTATGTCATCATTATTACTGTCTCTCGAGACAGTAGTAATGCTTTCAGAATCGCTGCCAGATTAAAAGAGAAACAGATTTTCCAGAAGAATTAACATAAAACAAAAAATACAAACCAATTTCATCATCTGCCTAGCCTTTTATTATCTATGTTGTGGACGGCTTCCAGTCTAACCTGATACAATTGAATACCAGTATTTTACATGGAGCGACTGCCTATTAAAATTATAACCCATTTGGGCGACTAATAAGTTGTAAGAATCGAATTAAGTAGTCATCAAATAAATATAGTCCATTCTAACCAGACCAAAACAATCAACGAAGTAACTACGAACTTTTTTTGTAAATCATCAAATGACCCCTCCCGCTCTGGGCAGAGCGGAAGGGAGTGTCAGACTTGTACTGACTAAAACCCATCCATGTTCCTTCTTAGCCCTTTGTGTTCCAGGGCCACGGTATCTCTTTCAAACAGTCTCGCAGTCCTGGCAGGCCCTCAGCCCTGGCAGGCGTCGTAGCTCACCTCACGATGTCGTTCCATCTGGTTCTCATCACCATAATCTTCCTGCTCGTGTCTCATTTTTATTGAGGTCAGCGCAACACGTTTTTTTCTCTCCAAGTTCTATTAGATGACAGTCTAGCGTATTCTGAGCCTGAAAAGAAAGAAAAATGGAGCCTCCAATTTATTACGAATTTAATTAGATCGTTGGTCTCCCGCGTGACCTATTTCAACTCTGGCCTTATATTTTCTTCTTTATTATGAAAAAAGTTAAGTAAAATAATACCTATTCTTTTTTAACCTACATAAAAGAATGCACATAATTTCTTTTCGGCCAGTATTTGGCAAAAACAAGTTTTCCCCACGCGTCAACCTTACTTAAACGCGTTTAAACTACAGGTTAAGGCCACGATCTCAGATCAGATGACAGTTGAACTTGTAAACGCATGCTTTCACGTGAAATATTTAGTACTTACACTGCCAATATATAATTTTAGTGTTTAAAAGTACTTAATGGACACCCGACGGATGTAAAGTGCGTGTTATTATAGTTATAAAAATCTTAATGTGTTTTAAGGTATGTTAACGAATGATTTGGTTTTGAGTTTTAAGTCGAACCATATTTTTTGATACGCAGGAAATGCCGCTTCACTTTTATGAACGAACATTCCTGATTCTGTTTTTTTTTGCTTGAAAATCCATGTTTGGTTGGGAGAAAGGAGATTCTTTTTCCCGTCAAGGAGCATAAACCAGCTATCAGATATCAACTTTGTTTTTGACTTTGTCTAGATTTATACAGGAACTAGCTGCCCGCGACTTCGTTCGCGTGGAAATTTTGAAGTGGATGTGTGAGAAAAAAAAAATAGGCTTTGTCCTTCCCCTGGATATAATCTATTTCCTTGCTAAATTTCATTACGATTCACTCAGCCGTTTAGGCGTGAAAAGGTAACAAACAAACAGAGTTAAATTTCGCATTTATAATGTTAGTATGGATTATTTGAAACCAATGGAACAAAAACATCTGTTATAGACAAGGATTCGATAGTGATCTTCTATGCATTCAAAAATCGCCATTAGAATCTTTATAAGAGTCTTATTGTTTCGTCTGGGTACCCTAAAAACCTTTCCGTAACTACTTAATAAATCAAACTTTAAAACCCAATTAGCGATTTAATCTATTTCCATAACCCTCTCCAACTTACTCTGCTCATCCCCATAGGAGCCACCTTAATCCATCATATCAGACATATTATCCTAGTCTGACCGAAGTAATGAAAACGTAATGGCTAGACAATACCAACGATTAAGTACTCAAGCCTTGTTGCCTGGAGTATGCTTGGATCTATGTCTTCTTGGATCAGTTGTAATATTTGTAATGGAAGCAGCTGACTTCTTTAAGAGCGTTTACGCCTTACGACATTTCATACAAACTTTCAAGTCCTTATTTTCTAAAATCGCTGAACCGATTTTAATGAAACTTTATACGCATAAGCAGGATACATAGGTCCACAAAGTTATAAAAAATTGGAACAACATATTTTTAAAACAATATTTAACATCTTAAAGTGATCAAATTAGAATCATTTGATATTTGGAATAACGTTGTAGGGGATGATTCAAAATTTCAGCGACCGACCAACTCAATGCTTTTCACCTATTAAATGTCTGAGTTTTTCAGTCTCTCCAGTCTTCCAGCTAAAAAAGTAAGTTAAGCAGCATCCCCATTAAAAAAAGGGTCCATCTGACCTACCCGACCTCTCTGACCCAAATACATTGAGAAAACTGCCACATACGTCCTAGGAAAATTCTATTTTACTCCTGTAAAACTAGCTTCTCGTAATAAAACGTACAAATAACTGGGATAAGAGACCGATCTTTTATTAGCTCCGGGCATCTTGCTAGAGTACCCTCATTTTTGGGACCACGTGACTCCTGCAATATACCGACTGATAATAAATTTTTATGTTTGGACATCTCTGTGGACAATTTTTATTGTATTTTTTTCTGGGGTTTTGTGTTTTGTTTTTTTTTTACATGTCTTCTGTAAGTTCTTCTATTTCTAGTCTGATTGAGGTTTTTGTATAATTAATTTGGGTTGTGTGATTAAAAAATAATGGGAAGGGAGACACAGATACAACTAGGTCTAGGTCAGGCTTATATATATGTAAATAATCAACCTTTATGAACGATACAAACTTTCAATTCCTTATTTTCCGAAATGATGGAACCAATTTTAATGAAACTTCATACACATAAGCAAAATACATATGTCTAAAAAGTTACTAAAAACACTTCTCCGCCCCATTTTATGTGATTAAAAAAAAAACATAACTGGCGAAATGTGGGTACTATTAGGTACTATCAGGAAAGTTGAAATAGGCACACTTTTCAAACGAAATCCCGTGCACACGATGACCACATCTGTTTAACACCCTTACCTACTCCTATTGGTCCGCACAAATAGTTTGCGGACCAATAGTAGTAAAACGCGCGACCCATTTTTAAATATGTTTTGTTTAAAAAATTCTCAGGCTCTGTTAATGATCCCAGATGTTTGACCACCGTTTTTCGACCAATAGGAATAAGACAAAAAAGGGACCAAGCAATAGAAATTTTTTAACTGTTTTAACGCTGCAAGTAAGGAAAGTCTTTACCGTGGTCCGATACCCAGTTAGTTAGATAGTACACCTCTGCCCAACCCTTTGCGGATTACAAGGCGTTATGTTATATAATAAATATTGCACACGTAGTATCTCCAAACATATACATATAACTTAATTTTACCTTG
The DNA here is from genome assembly GCA_949152445.1 of Cerastis rubricosa. Classification (NCBI taxonomy): domain Eukaryota; kingdom Metazoa; phylum Arthropoda; class Insecta; order Lepidoptera; family Noctuidae; genus Cerastis; species Cerastis rubricosa. The sequence continues at coordinate 14,483,263 of OX424547.1, forward strand.
TTTAAGTAAACACTTTGAAACCAGGAATTTGATACAAAAAATGTACCTACAAAGAATTTTTCTTATATCGAATCTGCGTGGGCAAAAGCGGAAATTTCCTGAAAATGTGTGTTTTATATTCTTTCCTTTCAAGTGTTTCTTCAGGAAATAATTTTGTTAATGCTATAATATGAAAACGTTTTCACTTAATTGCACATTATTTTGAAAGAACTTTAGGTTTGTTTGTAAGAATTTCTTTCTGGAACAATTTCCACGTTTCTGCATTTTAATGTAACGATAGCACGATATTTTAGAAAAATCTCTAGAATTTTATTTTGTTTCTGCTAAACCACAACCTTATAATTAAAGAAAAATAATGTTGTTACCCCCAACATACTTTTCATTCTTCTGAGCTAGATTACTGCAGCCATTATTTTAGATGCAATGCAATTTATTTTATTTCTTGAAATCCTTTCACGCTAAAGCTCGCATTTATTTAATGAAATACAGTTTTATGACAGCGTATTTTGCGCGATGCATTGAGAAACTAAGCAACGTCATGAATTGATAATCAAATGTTTCGTTGTTTTGATTAATTCATCAAAGACACTGTGATGCACTAAAATATATTAAAAAAAAAAAAAACAAAAGAAAAAAACAATATAAATATTACATTCATTTAGGATGAAATCAACTATATGATAATATTATAAAGAGGAAAGATTTGATTGTTTGTTTGTTTGTTACGACTTAACTCAAAAACTATTCGACTTATCTTTACTGAGTAACATAGGCTATGTTATGTCACAATTTTTGCCGACGAAGTCGCGGGTAACGTGCTAGTATTTAATATTTAAGTGCCACACAGCGATATTACAAATTAAAATTTCGTAGTTTAATTTACTTAGTAATCAAAACAGCGTAATATTTGAAGTTGCCAACTTTCAGAATGCTTAGCCAAGCTCAGCAAATATGAGGTTAATCATTTGAGCACGGGGTGTTATACTGGATGGATTTATCCCCGGCTAATGGCAATAGGCTCGCTCCTATTAATATCAATATCAGCGTCAGGTGCATGCCTGACACATGCTGAGATGGACTCCCACTTGGTGCAACCTTGAGACGCACGCCGCACCGTATAAACTGTTTATTTTATTTGAAATATGTCATGGTGTTGCTATTTACTTTATTCACAAATATGTTTTTTTCTTTTTGTAAATTGGCGCCTTGTTTTTACATACATTCATTCATGTAATCAGTATCATTTAATTGTGCTTCTGTGTGTGTGTTATGTCTTTTGTGTGCACTGATTAAATGATTTATTTATCACATCGTACTTAAAACATAACTGGCAATATGTAAGTGTTCTAGTAGGTTCACCTCTGCCTAACCCTTCGGGTATTAAAGGCAAAGGCAATATGTATGACCTATTAGAGCTGATGATGTTTTGGAAGTTAAAATGCGTAGGTGTCAATCAATTTTCAGTCATAAAGTCTTATTCTATTAAGTTCCAAGTTAAGTGCAACAGACAAGTCATGTTTACCCACCAAAAAACCAGACATATTTTTTGCAAAAGCCAACACAAATACCAGAACACTCTAAATCACGCACGTCCAGACCAGACGGAGAAAGTAAACGCTATAGCCCGAGGACACCCGACTTCGTCCGACGATAGCCGACATCACACGAAGATACCCGATGCAACTTGCAATTATATTGGAACAGATACCCTCATTATATTTCACATCGATTTTATGACTTACCTTGTATGTTTGGTTAGTACAAAGTATGGTTGAAGTTTTGAAGTGGGCAGGTATTAAGGAAAAGTGATCGGATATTTTATTTTTTTATGCTATAAGCAAGTTGGGGAAAAGGCTAAGCAGATGATGATGAGCAGTGACCAGATTATATGCAAATGCATATTTGCGTGAGCATTTGGTTATTATTTGTGTATGAAGTAGCCATTACTCATAAGACTAAAAAACGGATGAAACTAATGAATGACTTATTATTATCGTCACAAAGCTGAATATCAATTGGTTTGTTCCGATGGGTTTTGTTTTGCGTAACTTTTATGAATTTATGATTGTTTAAGGACCTGCCAATCTTAGTGATGTGTTTGGATACATATACTCTCGAAAAGGGCTGCTTTAATGACCCCGCATTGACCTACATCGAGCTTTCATATTACCATCCAATCCTATCAAAATGGAACCAAAGCCAGCTCTCAATTGGCACTTAATATTAATTGAATTACAATCAATTATTATAATATCCTTAACAATACATGTCCCACAAAGCCGTTGAGGTAGTAGATAATACACATATTAAGTAATATCACGCAGTATTTCCACTAAGAACAAAAGCTCTATGTTGGGGTCGGCTTCCAGTCTAACTGGATGCAGCTGAATACCAGTATTTTACATTGAGCGACTGCCTATCTGACCTCCACAATCCAGTTAGTACTGGGTAACACGATACCGATAGGGATTTGCCAGAGAATGGGCAGCAGCGTTTTCTGTGCTTTTGTAACAACCGTACTGCGATCGCCAACCCGCCTGCCAAGCGTGGCGATTATGGCAAAACCCCCCAAAACGTCAATGAGGCGACACTTGGGGGAGGCCTATGTCCAGCAGTGGACTTCTTTTGGGCAGAATATTCTGCAGAGGGGCTCCACAGTGGCATTGTATTTAGGACGGGCCGAAAGCACCCGATTTGGCCAAATAATTTAGACGAGTTAGTTTATACGCCATAAGTTTCGTTGAAAACCCCAATACCCGCGTTTAAAAACAAAAAAATGTGCTAGTTGGTTTACTGGTTTTCTCTGGACTGTACAGTGAATGTAGGGAACCCTTTCACCTCGATGTGGGTTCACGGTGGAGTATTGAAATTCGGGGAGCGACAACCATTAATTTGTATTAATGTATGAATCAATGATTTCGACCGTTAAGATTGGGTTGACGGGCGTATTCTGTGATGTAAATTGTTGGATCAGATTTAATTGAAGACGATTTCAAACATGAGTAATAAAAAATAAATCGATTTACAAAAATATCTTCCACAGCAATACTGGTAGTCCCCCTACTTACTAAAGCAGTGCTAGAGCTGCTGAAATAAAAAATGGTCATGATTATTTTCAATTAAATAATGAACAGAAACTTAATATTTTGGTTACAAATGAGTATCAATTCAACTTTGTGTTAGACACGATATTTGCATATTACTACAACAGAGAAATTCTAACATCCCGGTCTCAAAATGTTGGAAAAATTGTAATGAAGGTAAACGTCACCTAAACTGTAGTCGAAAAAACTGGGCAACTGAATCATCATCATCAGCTTATAATGTTCCCGCTGCTGGAACAAAGGCCTCCTCTCTATGAGAGGGAGTGGGCTGTAATCCACCACGCGGGCTCATTGCAGATTGGTAGATGCCACATGTCTTCGAATTTTTTGGCCGGTGTCCTCACGAGGTTTTCCTTCACCGTTTTGAGAGCAGCAGTGATGAATTAAATTTAAAAAAGTAATGGCACTGCCTAGGTTCGAACCCACGGCTTACTTACTGCTCGTAAGTCGAAGCTGCCACCACTGGGCCACCGCTACTCTAAACTGAATAGGAATGATGAATATTGTGTTTTTTTCTTTGTATATCGGGTACATTATAAAAAGTATTGGACACATATTTTTCTTTTTTCACATAATCATAAAATTACGGAGATATATTGAGTTGAAATGGCGCATTACGTTATGGGTAAGTAATTTTAAACCTACTCCTGACGCAGTGTGGGATTCTCCAACTTTAATGCGTTTTAACCAAGTTTTGTTTTTTGTTAATTTGATAAAACAAAGAATAGCTGTCTAATATTTTTGTATTACGATGAATATATTATGACTGAAGGACAATATGGAACTTCGTTTTCTTACCCACTCATCCCTATTGCAATGGTGTCTACGAACGGCGAATTCACTTCTTCAGATGAAAAGCCAACGTTTTTACCATCATCATCTGCCTAGCCTTACCCTAACTTAGTTGGGGTCGGCTTCCAGTCTAACTGAATGCAGCTGAATCCCAGTATTTTACATGGAGCGTTGGCCCTTCTCCACAACCCAGTTAGTACTGGGTAATACGATACCCTTTCGTAAGACTAGTTGTCAGACTTTCGGGTCACTGACTACCTAAGTCTGTCAAAGCTCTACAAATGACAGCTCGGACCAACGGCTTAAAGTGCTTTCCGAGGCACGGGAGAAACTCGGTATATTAGGTGGTCACCCATCCACAGACCAACCTCGGCAAGCGCGGCTTACGTTGAACATTGATCCGAGCAGCTGCATTAAACCACAAGCTCCTCGTTTTTTTCCATATTGAGTATTAAAATAAATTAACCTTATCAGAATATATTTGTAAGCCCGTCATAACGTTTGTCCCTTAATGCATACAACGACATAATCGTTCTGAACATCAGTTAGCTTGTTCGAGTTTTACGCATAATTTATTTTTAATGTTATATTGATTGCGAAGTTGTAATTGCGACTTTTATGTTCAACATTATAATTTGTGCGATCTTTCTTTTATTGATGTTGGTTTTATTTGTGGCTTTAATTTTAGCCACTCGGTAAGAGGACTTATACACACTTACAATGGTAGTATTTTACAGAGGTTATTCGTAAAACAATATGATTTGTAGCATATTTTATACTTCACTGCGGAAACTTGTAAATGGCTTTCAAATCCGTATTGTTTAGGAAAGTTGTTTTTAATAGCTGTAAGTTTCCCGAATAGCATAATATTATATAAAATAAAATACTTGGTTTCTAGTTGCACCATGTTTATTTCTATTTTTTTAAATCTACCTTTAAATCCCCTTGTCTGAAGAGGTTTAAACTTTTTTCTAAAACATTGATGGCAAATGGTTCTCAGTTTTAATAAAAAACGACCACCCATCTACGGCTAACGCAGCTTAGCTTCTCAGACTATTTGATCCGAAGAATTTTAGTAGTTGCGAATTTACATAAATTAAATCATTAATCTTAGTTCCGCATCTCTCTGCCTATACCCTGAATGGTTATGGCATAGTTTTCCACTACAATGCTTCCACTTTCCCGGTAATTATAAATCTTGTATTAAAATTTAATATCGCAGCACATGGATCCAAAAATGGGTAGAACGAAAAGAATGGCTATAGTGATGTGACTGATGAAATAAAAAAAACTATCATTCCAATGATGGTTTTTTTTTCAGAAAACTACTTTTATGTTTTTATTCATCATTATCAGCCTATAATGTTCCCACTGCTGGTACACAGGCCTCCTCTCTATGAGAGGGAGTGGACTGTAATCCACCACGCTGGCCCAGTGCGGGTTGGTAGATATCATATGTCTTCGATTTTTTAGTTCTAGGACATGCCGTTTCCTCACGATGTTTTTTTTCACCGTTTTTGAGGGCAGCGGTGATGAAATAATTACACAAAGTAATGCGCCTGCCTGGGTTCGAACCCACGGCTTACTGCTCGTAGTCGGGGCTGCCACCACTGGGCCACCGCTGCACTCTGTTTTTATTAATTCAATACAAATAAAATTCTAATGCATACATAAATAAAAGCCCTCAAAGAAACGTAAAACTCTTACAATAAGAGTTATCCTTTCATTACGACAAATTCGTTCGTGCTAAGATTAATACTAAGATTTTATATCTTAAAATTATTAACATCTTGTGCATAAGATAGATAAACACCCAACTACACGGCAACAAACCCTAAGTTTCCAGCCAAATTCCATACCAAAAAATTGAGGCCAAAACTCACCCAAATCTGGAATTGAGGCCACCGGGGCTTCAGTGAATCCGTTTCCCATCACTAAACGGCTCAATACCGGCGCAGCGTGTGGGGCCGTTACTTACACGAATAAAGTTATTAAGCAATGCAAATGAAGTATGATAATGAAAGTGCGGCCGATAAAATGTTAAATGCTGTATATTGAATCGATACGGATGATTTTTAATTGGCAAATAGGCATATCAATTGAAAAAAGCTCCAAGTCCGTACAGATGGTCTACCATGACGTTTTAAAACATTTTTTTTGTTTTAAAACTTTTCCAGTGTGGGAAAGTGATGGCGCTAGATATCCTGTATAGCTCTGTCTCTTTCCTACACTAGAATAAGAGTAAAACAATACTGCTTTAAGACGTCATGGTAGGCCAGCAGGAAGGAATTTGCGAGCGAATATGATGTTAAGAGGGATTCCAAGTTTTTTGAATAGAAAAATTTTCTTTGATTATGACATAAAAAGATGTGATTAAAGCGTCCCAGATGGGAATCAACCAAAGCAATCATGTGTATTTTTTTTAATGAGAGCACATGAAAGAGATAAGGTAGTAGGTACTTAAGAGAACTCTGTCAGAGCCGCACGCTACACTTGATAAATTAATTGATTATCGCAGAAGTGGGCATCCAAATAGGTATAACAACAAAATAGTAATTCAGGATACACATCAAACAAAAATGATCTGGCTATTGTGCATTTTTTTTTTTACTTAAGAGCGTTTATACCCTACGGCATTTCATACAAACTTTCAAGTCGTTATTTTCCGAAATGACTGAACAGATTTTAATTAAACTTCCTACGCATAAGCAGTATACATAGGTCTAAAAAGTTACTAATAAACATTTTCGAAAAATAATGTTACAGCTAAATTAGACCAATTTTCAATTATCTATAGAAACAGAAATTTCCAATTATCTTCATTTTTAAAAGACTTTTCGAAAATGTTTTTAGTAACTTTTTAGACCGATGTATACTGCTTATGCGTAGGAAGTTTCATTGAAATCTGTTCAGTAATTTCGGAAAATAACGACTTGAAAGTTTGTATGAAATGCCGTAGGGTATAGACGCTCTTAATCGATAATGATGCAGTTTTATTTTTACTTAGCTTGGTTAACGGCTTCGTGAAGGGTCTGTTTACACTGTATAGCAATATTTTCTTAGTTTTCTATTATGATATTTAATATTTTGCCCACTATCACACGTCATCCAAAAATCCACACGGCAAAGTGACACTCCAAAGTAAATGAAGAACTCTGTAGCAACACTTACGAGTACACACTGTGACACAACAAACCATACATTTACAGTATAACAAAGCCTAAAAACGAGAGCAGCAGTGGTACAGTGGTGGCAGCCTCGACTTACGAGCAGTAAGCCGTGGGTTCGAACCCAGGCAGGCGAATTAATTTGTGTAATTTATTTCATCACCGCTGTCTTCAAAAACGGTTAAGGAAAACATCGTGAGGAAACCGGCATGTCCTAGAACTAAACATTCTATGACATGTGACATCTACCAATCCGCACTGGGCCCGCGTGGTCGTTTACAGCCCACTCCCTCTCATAGAGAGGAGGCCTGTGTCCCAGCAGTAGGAACATTATAGGCTAATGATGATAACAAAGCCTCGCTTCGTATAGATTTCCAATACATTGAGAGATCAGCATAAACTGGATGTGTACAGCTGGATTGAAACCGTGAGCACGTCGAAAACGTGTGTGGCCCTCAAAAACACGAATTAAGTTATTAAGAAAATGCAAATGAACGACGTAACGAGTTCGATCGAAACACCATTACGGACAAAATTGAATTTAATGTAAATGTACATTAAGGTTTTGTTCGGTTAAGCAACCTATTTACATATATATAACATATTATGGCTGGAGTTTAATGTATTTAGCTCTTACCTGTATCAAATTGCTTGTGGAACATGTTATCTATGTAGGTACTTACTGACTGTATCTTTATTTCTTTTACGGATGGGAAATAATAAAATGACCCCTCCTACGTTGGGCGGAGCGGAACAGAGTGTAAGGTTGTACTAACTAAAACCTATCAATGTTCCTTCTTAGCCCTTTTTGTTCCAGGGCCACGGTATCTCTTTCGAACAGTCCCGCAGCCCTGGCAGGCATTGGCCCGCTCGGTCCCCTTCCGATTTGCTGAAATCTCCTTGAGGCGCGCGTGGAACATGAACGCGCATCGAATACTGGCTGTACCTAAAGTGCGGGTTAATTCTTTTTATGGCAAATATCTTTTTGTTTGTATGGAAAAACAACGTCGTTGGTTCAGTGGTCGTTAGCACGACTACTCAGCATGAGGTTCTGGGTTGGGATTTCCCTCAGGAATTTCTCAGTAGCAGCTACCTAGCCGAGATTTGCAGAGGTGACTAAAAGTTTTGCATAAAAAGTAGGTCGCGACATTGGATGTTGACCTTTTTGCTTGGTAAAATATTTATGTTTAGGTATACATAAGATAAGTTTCGCAGGTAGGCAAGCTTATATAGTAGCCTGAACAAGTAATAATCTACATGGCATGTTTTAGTAACTTGAATAAGAAATATGTAATTGAAATAAATGTTGAGGCTAGTTACACTAAGTGATTTTAAGTTTTATCTAACCACTGAATTCCGACCGTGAATACTCACCTCGTTAGTTTCCGGCAAAGCCGTTGACTATTATTTATTTATCTTAGAACACACCTGTTATCCTCTACAAGTATTTATTACAAAAGTTTATATTGTTATTTAACTAGAAAACTTGTATTACCTACTAAAACACACGGTCTGGGCCTACTATTTAAAAAGATCGTAAAATAGTTTTGAATCCCCTAAGCTTAATGAAAACATCGCAGTTAAATAAATTAGATACAACATTTTATAAAACCATGAATGTAGCCGCAAACGAACCAATGAAATCACATAACCCGATCACACAGAAATGCAGAAACGAACACGCAGGTATTTTTTACCAACTAATCGCTAGCGATAAACATCTATATTTACATTCTGTATCTCGACTAATTCCCAACTAATAGTGCTGATTACGATCGATTCTATCCCAACGTTTTCATGTCACCTGTAAACGATTTAAATCGATTAAAGTGGATAATTGTTGAGTAGCTTGTTTATTCTGCACGCCATTTCACGTCTCGTTTGCGGAATAGGGCCCATTAGTTTTAACGTAAGTGTATGGTTTATTGAACTGTTGCGCTAGATTTTGAAAGGGCATGTAATATACTATCGAGTTTCGTAATATGCTCGTTGTGTTATTGCTATATTGAGAATCAGAGCCTATAAAATACGACTTTGGATTATCAATAAAACCCCGCGTTTCACCCACATACAAGTTGTGATAGCTGATTTCGACATTGGTAAAGACTTGCCAAAAAAAAATCATCTTGTCTGACAAAATTAGTTCAGACAAGTTTTGCTTACTATATTTTTTACCTTTCTGACAAGTTTGTAAAAACTTCTAAACGACAAAACGAAAAAATCAACAAAACACATGTACAAAACATGTTTTGTACTTTCATGTAAACGCGTGACGGAAAATAATAAAAAATAATATGCAAAATGTACTGCAGGAAGCAATAAATGCAACGTGTTATCAAAACAAAAGAAACATCTCCAACACAACACACCTACAGACGGATACAGATGACTCAATAATAACAACAAACGAAAAGATGAAAGATACTGTTCTTGAACTTGACAATGTCCGCGTTCCTGACCTTTATTACGTCAGAGACACTGACACTGCACACAATATAATCTTCGATGGAGATCTGAACGATATCATTTTCACTTCCAAACTGAGAGAGATCAATAAACTGATTGTTATGGGATTGCTGATGGAAATTCATGGCGATGGCTGTGGGTTTGTTTGGAGAGGTGTGATGTTACATAAAGAAAGAAATGGCCAAAATACCCGCTGATAATGGTGTCTGTTTAAGCAAAATAAGTCGCAATTCAGTAAATCCTGAATAAGTTAAGGAAACACGCGTAAAACGGCAATTGAAAAACACTGAAAGTAATTTTACTGATAGCCACGATTTTTTTAATAATATTATTTAAGAGATTCAAATGAAACATATCTGAGAAAAAAAAATATATAGCAGTTACTATTCGTACCCAAAATAATCTCAATCCCACAAATTAAAAGCAGACCTTCAAAAGATTGGAATTCCAATTTCCATCATCCGAAACGCGTTACATAATTTCACACAAAACGGGATAACCATCTTTCATTTCCGTAACAAGACTATCTTAATCTTCCATTTCTATCCCATCGAATATTTCTTTGGTAAACAAATTCCCATGATTTATATCATTGCATAACTGGGATATTAAATCAACTTACAGTAACGACTTTGAAAAATATAACGAATAGACCTTTGGTTATTGTTGGTTGCTATGCAGCTAAAGTCATATAAATTGAGCCTGGGCTGAGTAAGGATGGATATATTCAATTGAATGTGACTGATTTCATAATGTTTATTGTTGAGGTGCTAATAAATTTGATTGATGTCCATGTATTATTGAATAGTAAGCTTGTGTTTACTTAATTTGAAGAAACTTACGGGGTAACTGACCTGAGAGATGCAATGTGCTCGTCGTTGCACTCAAACGTAATTGTTGACTGAAAACTCATTTTACAAATTGTTTGTATAGGATAGTATCAAAGTTGCAAAGTCAAAACTATAAATAACATTTGCAATTTGGTTCTTCTAACATCTTTTGGAACTTCTCAAATTATCAAAATATTTCTCCTCGAAATATTTCTCCTTGCCTTATGATTGCAATTTTCAAGCTGTTTTGGGTTTGTAAATCCGAATATTGTTTTCTTTATGTATTTTTGTGTAAGATCATGTTGATGTCCGTGTCCAGAGCAGTGGGTAAATGTTTCTTATGAGTTTATTTGAATGTTTACGTTACACAGGTTCTTACTAGGAAAGCATAAAATTTTAGATCTCTCTCTTCATCGCTATCTCCTGTAACTTTCACCGATCCCAGAGCAAACTCACGGGTATTGATGACACTGCTAGTGTTACCTTCAGCACTTCCTATTTCACAATCATTTATAATATCGATACACTTTGCGGGATCTCTTGATTGGTTTGTATCTGCTTTTATATTTCGCGCTTGTATATACGATTTTGCTAGTGTTTGTTTTGTTGAAAAATAGTTTATTTATTTATTTATTTATTCAGTAATACATTTCAAGCTAACAGTAATATACCAAAACGCTTAAAAGTTAACAATAATCAAACTAGAATTTCAAATACATAGTATCTCCAATTAAATAAATATATTTCAAGTGGTTCTTAGGTCATATCACAAATAAAATGATATAAATAAGTTCTAGTATGTCAATAATCATATAAGAATGTCAAATACATAGCATCTCCAAGTAAATAATTATATGTCAAGTGGTGCTTAGGTACATATCACAAATAAAATAATATAAATAAGTCTTAGTATGTCAAACCATAAAAAATAACATGTAGTATGTCCTATAATGTACGGTTATACTGGAAGCTGACCGAGTAGGTTGGTGCTGAAGTCAAAATTAATACACAAGTGTTTCATAAACATATCCCGGAATTAAATAATTACAGTCTTGACTAAAATAAAATAAGAGAACCAATAATAAGAGAACTCCAAATCAATTGTTCAAAAATGACAAAACATCTTTCCTTAAAGTGCCAATAGTATCCACAAATATGTCGGCATTTGGATTGCTGTCAAGGTATCGATTAATGAGGCCAATTGCTCTTGCCGTTGGGCTGTTATTGGCTTGATGGATGCGCCATTCCGGTGGGCATGCAAGAAGTTGGTGCCGCCGCCGTCCTATGCCACGCATATATTGCTGCGGTACATAGAGATGGATATACTCCCTTACCGATGGATTATCTATACTACTGTTAATTAACAAGTAGTAGTGTATAATATGCATTAATTTGCGCCTGAGCTGCAAAGTATCCAGTCCGATCATTCCTGATACAAATAATGAAGGATACAAAAATGGGTAGTATCCGTAGGTGCGCTTATATATATAACGGCAAAATTTCCGCTGAATTTTCTCAACCATAAGTGTATATAACTTCTCCGTAGGATCCCAGACAATTGCATTATACTCTAATTTACTGCGCACATATGCATTGTAGAGCAGCTTTATAACCTTGACCTTTTTAAATTGAGAGGCAGTTCTGATGACGAAACCCAGTGCTTTATTGGCATCTTTGCACACCTTTTTAATGTGGTCATGGAAATTAAAACCACTGTCTAAGGTTAGTCCCAGGTCCCGTATTGTTGAGACACGTTCGAGCGAGTCGTCGGCCAGCTTGTAGGCAAAATGAATTGGCTTGCGAGACCTAGAGAATGTGATGACTTTACACTTTGACATGTTAAGCGGCAGCCTATTCCTCACACTCCATTCTACAACGGCATCAATGTCCCGCTGAAATGCCAAACAGCTTTCCGGTCCAGTGACCGTCAAGAACAGTTTTAAATCATCTGCAAACATAAGGCACTTTGCCGTAGAGAGAACTCCCGGCAGATCATTTACCATGATTAGGAACTGGGGAGGTCCCAGCGTACTTCCCTGGCTGACACCCGATCGAGTATAATACTCCGGTGACTGGTAACCATTCAGTTTTACAAACTGCCGCCGATCTCTGAGGTAGTCTGCCAGGAATCTGAGAAGTTGGGGGCCAAACCCTAGAGATGCAAACTTCATCAGGAGAACATCATTGTCGACTAAGTCGAACGCCTTTCTAAAATCAAAATATGCTGCATCGACCTGAGTGCCAGCGGTCATTTTGGTCTTCAAGTAGTCAGCAAAACATATATGGTTGGTTAAAGTGGAACGCGCAGGACGGAACCCATGCTGGGAATTATCTAGTAAACCACCGACTTGCTTGGAGATGGTATTGTTTATAACAGATTCGAAAACCTTACCGAAGACTGACAGGACAGCAATAGGTCTGAAGTTCGTGATATCAGTAGATGATCCAGTTTTTGGTACTGGCGTGACCCTAGAAACCTTCCATACTGTGGGGTATACACTGTGCTGCAGTGACAAATTAAATATAAACAAGATAGGTTCCTCCAATACGGACAGACAGTCCTTTAAAATAAAGGCTGGGATAGCGTCCGGTCCATAAGCAGACGAAGCTTTTAGTCTGTGGACTGCCCGACGCAATTCTAATGCCTTAATATGGTCTACACTGATCATAGGCAAACAGCCTCTATCAGTTGCATCGCGTTCAGCTGCCTCAGGATCCAACTTTGGAGGGTCGCTATGAAAGACGGAACTGAAATAATCCGCGAACGCATTAACGGCTCCCTGGCCTTCCACAACCTTGTCCCGATACACGAACTCGTAATTTTGTTGCCTATTTTTCCTTTTATCTTTTACAAATTCCCAAAACTTTGATGGATCATGACTTATACTTTGTTCCATTGCATTAATATAAGCTTTAAAAGCAATTTCAGTGAGATCCTTAACTTTAGTTCTGTAGTATCTAAATAGTTCCCTGTTGAATTGAAGGCCATTTTGCTTAAATTTTTTTAAGTTGAAATATTTTAGTTTTATATAATGCTTAATTTCGGAAGTATACCATGCTGGATAAATATATTTCGAATTTAAATTTGCAATCTTTTTTTTCGGGACATGGTCATTGAAGACGCCGAATAGGTTTTTATATAATTTGTCTACTGCTACATCAACATCCTGCTGTTGCAGTAGGTCAGTCCAGTCTATCTCAGCAATGCCCATGTATAACCCATACAGATTAGCCTTGCGAAAATTCCAGTCAGAGCTTTGTTGGTTGGGTACTGCAGATGGTCGGTCCCTGACAACTGCACTTCTGGGCAAAGAAACAGTTATCTCCAACGCAGGATGATACGCGTCCATTGGAACCAGAGGGTCAACATAAGATGCCACACTAACAGATTCTAAGTCACAAGTCGACAACACCAGATCCAAAATACCGCCATATTTGTTGCTAATTCTGTTAAATTGCTCCAGTCTACAATAGTCAGTAAAACAATTAAATTGTGTTACAACATTATTAGTACATGATCTTAGATTAAAGTCACCAACTATCACAATTCTATAATCGGAATATTTACTTATCACGTTCTCTAAGCACTCTAAAACATCCAGGTATTGTTTGTTACTATAGCTGGGAGGTAAATAGACTACACAAATCAAAAACATCACATTTCGCCATGTTATCAATGCGAACAACAGTTCTTTATCATCCGTCAAGCCATCCACATCTGTAATTCTCTTGACTGTGTAACAATCCTTAACAGCCAGCAAAACTCCACCCCAACCGACGTCACCAGGTCGATCCTTTCGCAATACGATATAACCCCGAGGGAACAGTTCAGCATCACTCACGGAACTATTCAGAAAAGTTTCCGTTAGTGCTATTAAATCACCAGAACAGAGAGCCACATTCTGGCTAAAGGTCACCGTCTTTGTTCGGAGGCCTCGGACATTTTGGTAGATGATAACAATATCCTTAGTTTGTTTTCTGTTCCTGAAATGGCTTGGTACCTTTGTTACGAAAAATCTGCCTCCATGGTTTTATGCAGACATTTTCTGGCCAGTTTTCTGAATCCATTACGCAATTCTCTAATCTGGAAGGCACGCCCAGCTTAAACGAAGCATAGTTGCCACGTGCTTTCAGGCCTTCCACTGTGTATCCTTCGCTACCAAGAATTGATTTAAGGTGATCACGTACCTGCTCTTCTGAAGTACCAATCTTCACATAGTAGAGATGTAGATATTGGACCCGCTCAGCAGCTTCCAGTTTTGTTAGACCAGGAGTAGCAGAACCTCTTACAATGGCGTTAGGCGATTTGTTATGCCGTTTTTTCGTAACCTCTACCCATTCACCATGACAGCGGTCAGAATTGTCATGACAGTCTTGCACCCTGACAGCAGATGAATCCAAATTAGTAGATTCTCTAGCAATTTCGTCTTGTTGGTCTAGTGGTGCCACAGACAGAAGTGTAGCCTTGGCAGGCACTTTTGGAGGATTGCTGGTGCTTTTTCCAAGACTGAGTATGGGCGCAGTAACTATTATTGGCGCAGTAATTATTTTTTTATCTAAGCTAGGCGCATTTCGAGGCTTGACAATGTTTTCTTGCACAGCAATTTGCTCTTGATTCCTATTTTGGCAGTCGCTTAAATTATTTCCATTGGAGGCATCTAGCTGCCTTTGTTCACATTTGGCCGAACTACAGACAGATTGCGAAGTCATCAGCATAAGTTGCTTTTCAACGTTCACAATTTGATCATTAAGCTTAGAGAAGCATTTGTTAACAATCAGAGCAACTTGCTTTGCCACAACATTGCTAATCAAATTGGTCAGGCGCTCATTTATAACCTGATGAAATTCCTCTTGGATGACAACCCGTAGGTTATCTAGATACGTCTCATCCGGATGCAAATATTCTTCGTAGAGTTGTTCAGTACTTTTCCGGTTTTGACTAGATTGTGTTTTACGAACGGTTACATTCATGTTCTGGTCATCACAAGGAAATTGGCTTTCTTGGAGAACGCTATAGATGTTGTTATTCTCTCTAGCATCAGTAAAATGACCAAACTGATTTGGGCCCGCCTCCAATCCTGTAGATCGAACCGGTGTATTAGAGTTGTCCTTTCTAGGTTGCTTGCATTTGCACTCAATGCAGATCCACTTATCCTTTAGTTCTGTAGTCATAATGTTGTAAGTAGCTTCGGAAGCACTGGCGCATAGGAGATCATACAGTTGCGTACATAGACAACAACGAAGCCACTGCTCATTCCCTATGGGATTTTTACAGCCACCACATACAACCACATCTGAGACAGATGCCATTCCTTAGATTTGATGTCTTGATGTGAATGACAACAATGTCAGTACAATATCGACAATTATTCTTCTGTACTCGTTGGTGTTTATTAGATCTGTACAATTTGTGAAACAACACCTACGATACCTATTACAAAAAGAGGTGTGCTCACTCAGATTCGAACACACGGCCAGTTGGTCATCAGTCGCTTGCTACTTCGACTCCGCTACTTGTACATTGGCTATTAGTCCCAAATAGTGGTATTAACTCGGTGACCAAATATTTCAAACTTTTAAAAAGTCGTTATATGATTCATGCTGTAAAAATGTTGCGCACTGTTTTGTCACGAACTGTTTACTTTGCACACCATTTGTTTTTTACTTTTCTTCGTAATATAATTGATACACTGTCAATCGTTATTCCAACTTCAATAAATGATGAATGTGGGTACCTGTAGACACTGCTTTTGCTTTAATCAAATAGACTTTGTTCTGTGTTTTTGTTCAATTCACTTTGTTCATGGTTTAAACTTTATGCGTAGCACTTGGGTCCAGATAACAATACTACGGTTGAATTGGTATAAGTCCAACGTAATAACTTCACTCTTTACATTAATTTCACTTTATTTCTATTTTAGTTCAATTTTGTTTACGGAGCGAATGTTGACTTGACCAGGAATGAGCGTATAATGAGATGGAGCTAGGCGACCTGTATAGCTCCGTCTCTTTCCCATTCTTGGAAAAAAATCTTGTTATCCAAGTGTTTTTTCCAAGAATGAAACAATAATGTTTAAAGAGTCATATGGTAGGCCAACTGACGTAGTTATGAATTTTGTCTTATGCGTATAGTGCATTTTTGGGATAAATAGATGTTCTTTAGAAAAATTAGGTACTTGTGTACCTAGGTACACAAGTACCTAATTTACCGTCTTAAATTGTATGATCAAAATTTATGAGCAAAGAGCACAATTTGTATGTAAAAATCGTTGCTGGGGCCTTTCTCGTAGTTTTTGCTGATTCCCAAGGGAATAACACGTGAATTTATATTTGTATGTAATTCGATGTTGTAAATTGAACGTACAGCGGTAGAAAGAACAGTGTTTAAGAGTGAAAGAAGTCTTAAGTAATAATGAAATTGATTAAATTTATCGACACAAGAAAATTTTAAACAAAATCGAAAAAAGTGAGCCACAAAGCATAGGTGTCATATAAATCACCCAGTACCAAACAAGATATACCAAATCAAGCTACTAAGCTAATATTAATAGTTCAAATCAATAATAAAGCCATAAAATCTAAGGTTAAATTCCTAATATGTTGAAATGTAGATTAATATTTCGAAACCAATATTATTTTGTTGATAACAACTACCCATAAAGTAGCGGAAGCTGCCATCGTAAATTATAAAAAATAATCAGAAGCGAAATCATGGAAAGTTATCGATTTCAGACTTTAATGAAATGAATTTAAAATATCGATGGTTATTTGTTGCATCCATTGATTCAGTATCGATATTGTTATTTGTACTTCCGAATCTAAATTGAATTTGTTAATGGGGCGTCACTCTTGAATTAAAACTTAATATAATTTTATGAAATTGAATTATATTTTAGATTGCTCATTTAATAAATCGTTGCACATAATGACTGCCCCAGAAAAACTTTGAACGGTTATACTTTCTCACAAGTAAGTCTGTCATAGATAATTATGATTTCCTTAACGTTGTTTTTAGTTAACGGTTAATAAAATTGTAAACTGAAAAGAAATCGGTATATCCTGCTGATTTTTCATTGCATAAAATACTTAAAACGCTTGTCAAATTCACTCTAGTATACAAAGAAACAATTTCCACCAAATCCCATTTGAAAGCCAGCTTCTTTAAAACTTTACTAGATAACCTTGGTAGATCTAGGATAAAATCTAAAATATCTAAAAAATATCTAAATAATCTAAAAGATACGGTACACGGGCTTACGGCGCTGAGCGATGAGATTCATATATCTGTACTATTCTGGTTCACTGCACTGAACTCCAGTCAGGAGCAGACGTTGAATTATAAAACAAAATACAAGCTTGTCTTGATGCAGAATACATAAAACATTTTGGAAGATCTGTATTTTGCTGTTGTAAATCCCAGCTTGTAGTTTTTGATAAAATCATCATCTTCTTCCTCTTGCCGCATATTACTTGGGGCCGGTGCAACACGTTTCTTATTTCCATTCTCCATTGTCAACCGTGTCACTATAACATTTACTCCTTTTTCAGTCGTATCATTTCTCAGACACTCCATCCATCATTTCCTTGGTCTTCCTCTCCGTCGCAATTACTAATAAAATTTGATGACAAAATTTAACTGACCACTAGTACTGACTAAGGTTGCAGCTTTATCGGCTTTCATGCTGTCCATTTTTGTTGCTTAGACTGACTGACTTGACTTGGAAAACTGATGGAAGAACGAGAGTGTCATGCTACTCTTAATATTTCCTTACTGAAAACAAAGATTTATATTCTTCGGGCAATATAGCATCTTAGTTATAAACATAGGAATAGTGCCCTCTTTGAAGCCATAAATACAGGAAAGAAAATACTCTACGAGCAAGATTATATTATATTCAAATCCCCTGAGGAAATCACGAAAATGGATCCGTTGCGGCAGCAGTATAATATTTAGCAACTAAGAAATATTAATATCTTTTTCTTCTTGTTCTATCCACTAAAACGGTAGCAGAGGAAAAGATAAAAAAATGAGTTTAAAAATATACCTACATCTTAAAAGTAATTAGTAACTGACACCACCTCCAAAATTTCCGTACCAATTACGAGAAAAATGCATAATAAATCTCAAGCAAATTGCTACTAAAATATGAAAATTGTGTTAAGAAATATCAAATTAACAAACGGATTCCACTGCTCATATTACAGAGAGGGCATTCTACTGATGTTGGAACGTCCGTCCATCCGTCTTGGGCAGACGTTAATGATATAAATAATTCTCATTTGGATCTTCTGTTTGATGAAAATTTGAAACTTGAGGTTTTTTTATTCGTTCGTGTGAAGCGCAGGACGGCCGTGTCGCAGCAAGATGCCGTACATTAAAGAAACTTCTTACATTTGTTATAAGATGGCGGTAGTGAGGACGTGTTTTTGACAAGTGAGAGTTGGATGGGCGTATATGGCAGAACGTGCTGGAAACGGAGACATTTCCATCGCGCATATTTTGTGATTATTGTGATTCCATTACTTTGTGAAATTATTAAATAAGGTCAGTGCTATCTGTTCGTGGTATTGTTTCTTGTTTTCTGAAGATCCACGAAAAGGAAGGCTTCCCCGAAAACAACATTCCTGTCATCTCTCCGTCATCATTTCGTTCCCTAGTTGTAACGCTGCATAGTGTTTAGATAAGTGTTTTCCTGTACATTTTTTGAAGGTAATACAATATATTTTATTTTATTTATTTATTTATTATCATTGGAAAGAGTAGATTTTATTTTTGTAATGTATCAGATTACAGCTGATGAGAAAAATGTAATAAGGGAAGTTGAAGAGTATGAACGTGTATAGTAAGAGTAGAGACAGAACATAGAAACAGAAGAAAATAAAATTAAATAAAAAAATATATGGCTAGTGATAATCATAACGGTTAAATAGAAATATAGAAGACCAAGCCGACTCAAAAATAAGGGAGAACAAAAATAAACTACTGCAGCGATTCTAAATATATCGAAATAAGCAGGAGAATATTAAAGAATCATATTGCAATCCATGCTATTAGAAAGACTTGTCACAATTGGACGAAAACAATGTCCTAACAATAACATCTGCCATGAAAATCAGCTTACATTGATAGATTGCCAACTTTAGAATTAAAGCACGAGAGCCCATTTCATCTTAAATTGAATGGAAACGTTACAAGTATACCAGATTTTTTCCACCAATTTTAGATTAAAATGTCATCAATCAAAATCATTCCTATCTTGAGCACCTATTCAAGTCACCCAACCATTTCATTCATTCATTCATTGCCTTAATCACGACTGTTGAACGAATGACATTATCGTTCGCTGACCTCGGTTTCTCCTTGAAATAGCCAACCCTAATACCGTTAAGGCTATTTCCAGCACTAATACGATTATAGAGCCAACCAAAAATATCGATTACTGAACTCGAGTGCCTTTGATCTAATTATAAAAGGCTATGAAAATCGGTTATAACTCGCACTTAATCGATTCGGTGCTTTGATCCGATAATCGATTTAAAAACGATGTTCATAGTGTATCCCAGTGTTTGTTTAGTCGAGAGATTTATTGGTGTATCTCTGGTATTTTCAATATCAAATATTGTACTAGATGTGAAGGTAAATATAATTTCGTTTTAAAGAGTTGAAGATTTATGGTTCTTATTAGAAAGTTATTGTTTCGTAAATAATAGATTTTATGGTGTAGAGATTATTGTTCTGGCTTTGATGTTGTTTCAATAGTCAGCGTTATTTTTACCCGAATATCAAGGAAGGGTTATATAACACAAAATCAAGTCTGTTTTTCCTGAATGGTTATGTAGGGGTGACCCTAGAGGAGGAGGAGGACATGGGAGAAGTGTGTACTACAGTACATCCACAATTCATCAGTTATTTTACGTCTCATGTACTAGGGTGCGAGCTTGGTCCGTGGATGGGTGACCAAAATTACATACATACCGAGTTTCCTCCGTGCCTCGGAAAGCACGTTAAGCCGTTGGTCCCGGCTGTCATTTGTAGATCTTTGACAGTCGTTACGAGTAGTCCGAAGCCAAAAGTCATTCAGTCTTACCAGGGGGTATCGTATTAAGCAGTTACTCGGTTGTGGAGGTCAGATAGGCAGTCGCTACATGTAAAGTACTGGTACTCAGCTGCATCCGGTTAGACTGGAAACCGACCCCAAGATAGTTTGGGAAAACGCTAGGCAGATGATGTACTAGTGTGCAAGCTTATTAGCTTAATTTCAAAATACCTTGAAACCCATTTTATGCAGTTTATGAGTTCGTCCATATTCAATCAGATTACTTAGATCGAAACGAAGAATTCACTACAGTTTGTCCTACATAAGTTTAGCATGGTCACTACCAATATCAATAACATTAATAACGGGATATTTAACATGCTTACTATTGTTTTGAGTTCCCGATATTTCGGCGCTGTTGCAAGCACCATGATCTCGGATAAACTGAAGTTATTGGGGGCGGGAGCAACAAATAGTAAATATGGTAAATATCCCGTTATCAGTATATTTATAGTGTTTTTCCTATTTCTATCAAGAACTGAAATTGTACAGCAAATTATTTTATCTACCTACAAAACTTATACAAAGGTACAACTTTTGTAGACAAATTATTCACCGAATTTTCCAAAAGTCTTCCCGCAAACATTCTAAAAAGATCCAGACCAAATGCTTCACTTACATTTGTATACTACTAATTCGCCATAGAAACGACTTTTATGAAGTCGGCGATACCTTTCAAAATGATCACTACACCGAAGTACCGGAACCCGCCATACATTTATCAATAGAGTGTCAATAAACCGAAGACCTTCGCCTACTTGCTACTTGTATATGCCAAACAATATCGTTGCTTGAATAAAAGTTTATTTATCTGTCAATCAGCTGGATAGAGTGTTCTGTTGTGACTTGTGAGTTGTCGATGTTTTTATTCGATTGTTTTTTGTTTATAATCAAGTTTTTGAATTAAGAAGCAATGTTTGGAGTTGTATCATCATCTCACTACTTAGACCAGCGTTTCCTAAGCTTTTTAGACACGAACCCCTAGGAAGTCACGCGCAATCATCAAGGACCCCCAGAGGTCCGCCGAACACAGGTTATGAAACACTGGCTGTTGAGGTTTACTTTCATTCTAATCTGTTGTAGCTGAATACCAGTACCAGGATATGATATAGAAGAAACATAATTGATTATGGTAAGTTAGCGACCATGAATAAGTTAAAATAGAAGATACGATGAAAATACTGTTGTTGTTACTAGCAATACTTTTAGATAAATACAGAGAATTAGAAGAAATCAAGAAAATTATTACAATGATTACTGGTCATAAATAACTAGCGTAAACCAAAATATGGGTAAGAAACATAATTTCAAGTCCAAGGCTAACTCACAACCAAGGGTCAGCCCGCATGAAATTGATACAGATCAACACGATAATTTAAACAATATCAATAGTATCGATACATAAATCGAGGTGAAACACTAGAGCTGCGTGTGGGCTACCGGACATTTACTATCGACATGTATCTGGGTTGTGAATGTTGTCCAAAATTGCTTAAACGGTTCCGTATTTGATATCAAATTATTTGTAACGGTATTGAGAATAAACTGTCAGTAATAGCAGTGGACAAATTCGTAATGGAGTATTTTGATGGTCTGTATGTAAATATTCTAACTGTACGAGTTATTATGATGATTGTATTATTATTTTCTGTCCATCATTTTTATTATGATTATACCTACTAACATTATTTTTATTGCCTCTGAAACTGTTATAATAAAATAAGGTTGGGTCGTTTATTTTACGTTTGTCATCATTGTTACTAATAAAACGTTTGTTGATTAGTCCAGCGAAAATAGTTAGCCTAGTTAATTTAATTCTTTAGTATACAGTGTTAAAAGTATTGTCATTTTAATAACGTTAAATGGTTAAGATGACATCGTATAAAATACAAGGTGTTGTTTTGCAACCTCGTCAAATTCAAGGAGGTTACTATGCTAATGATTCTGGTCCCGAATCAATAATAAACTGGGTAGGTAACTTTTTTTTTATTTCTTCTTTTCGGTAATCGGTAAGTGTGAAACTCCCGTGTTTTAAACGCGGCCCGCCTGAATCTTGCCCTATAACCGCGCTTCCACACATACAAACAATCTCAAACGTTTATTCGATAATTTCTTATTCCCTAAACCACGTTAAAGGGGTTATTCTGAAATACTGACAAACTTAAACAACCAAAAAAATCAGCGTGTATTAATAATTAACTAGGTAACGTAATTTTAGCCTATTATTTATGTCTTTTGTGACAACCTCCTGAATTTTGACGAGAATGCAAAACAACAGCTTGTATAACTTCTATTATAAAGGGTCGAAGGGACACCGAAGCTAAAAAGATTACAAAGTGTTTCAGTACATCGTTCTAAACCTCAAATAGAAATTTTACGTCTCTCATTTAAAAAAAAACAGCTGTTTCCTACAATACTGCACTATCTACACGGTCATAATGTAAGGACTACGCTTTGGAATGGGCAACTACAGTACTTAAAAAGCTTGTGAAGCTACAGTCGCAACTGTAGCTTCGCGTTTTTTTGTTTTTTGATTTTCAAAATTGCCTGTAATGGTCTAATTCACAAAAACGCTTTCGAGTTTGAGTTTAAGAAAAATGCCGATTAAAATTGTCAGAGGTCAGATGACGTATACGTGGCACGAGCAAAAACGGTGAAAGAAAACAACGTAAGGAAACCGGCATGTCCTAGAACTAAAAATTCAAAGACATGTGACATCTACAAACCCGCACTGGGCCGCGTGGTGGATTACAGCCCACTTCCTCTCATAGAGAGAAGGCCTGTGTCCCAGCAGTGGGAACATTATAGGCTGATGATGATGATGAGGATACGTGGTAACTGTTTTAGCTTTGGTGTCCCTTCGACATGACTCATACTACCAACCCATGAATAATCGAAACGGTATCACTTAAAATCACGCGTAGCATGACGGCCGAAGAAACGGGCTATGTCGACGGAAGAATCGACAAACTGACACATTGTCATTGTCTATCTGTCATTATGTCGATTCTTCCGTAGACAAATCTCGTTTCTACAGTGATCATGCTACGCGTGCTGGTGGCCTACCATGACGTCTTAAAGCAGTATTGTTATATCTTATTATTGGGTGGGAAAGGGATGGCGCTAGACGTACTCTATAGCTCAGTCTCTTTCGCACACTGGAATAAGAATAAAACAATACTGCTTTAAGACGTAGTAACCCCCCCCCCAATGTGACAAATTAACCCCTGTCCATACACATAACATCACGCCTGCAATCCACGAAGGGTTGCGTAGAGTTCCATGTGTCAACAAATCTATAATCCAGCCTGTTACTGAAAAACTACTGAATGAAAAAATCCATTAACACTTGCCCAACCTTGGAATCTAACCCAACACTTCATGCTCAGCAGTATCCCATGCGCAACGAGACAGACGTTTCTTAAAAGGACAGCAAAAAATCTCTCAAATATTTCGAAGCCAGACGAGTCCCAAATAATCTTAATTAGTTCAATCCCAATAGCCCTCTTATCTGGGCCACTCCTAGCAAATTCGTTGGCCATTTCTAAGAAAGTGCCGTCAATAGAGACCCAGTAATTATATCGTTTGGAAACCCGGTCACTCGTTCCTATTACCGAAGTCAAAGGCTAATAGGATCTGTGTTTGTTCTAATTTACTTATTTACACACGTTTGCACGTAAATGATTGGTCTTTTAGATGGTCTTGGAATATGGAGCAAATGAATGTGTTCAATGTTTTGAAGTTCATGTGATGATGATGTCTTAAATGGCATTTTTTTGAATATCCAACAATAAATTATCAACAACACTTGTAACGGGATATTTACCATGTTTATTATTTGTTATGAGTTCCCGATATTAAAAAGCATAACCCTCAGGTCATCTCGACAGAACGCCACTATATACCCAGACTGGTTAGAGAAGCTATTGAAATTACTAAATATAGGAATTTCAATCGGGAGGATGGGTTTCAACTGTCAAGAGCCTGGAATCCAGTGGTTAAACTGTGTAAAAACCGAAAGAGTGCCGTAAAAAGTTCGCGAGTGGACACAGTGAGTTTCGTGTGTCGGGAACAGAATCGAGTTGTGAGTGACAGTGGTAGTGGTACGGCGCGCAAAAAACGAACAAGAAAGAGGGTAGACCGTTTTGTCTGCTCATAAACATCCACCCGCAATAACTTCAGTTTATCCGTGATCATGGCGTTTGCAACAGCGCCGAAATATCGGGAACTCATAACAAATAATAAACATGGTAAATATCCCGTTACAAGTGTTGTTGATAGTGTTAGTGACCATGTCAGTTTAAAAACTTATATCAACAATAAATTACTAAAGATTGATTATGATAATTAGATAGGACTAGCTGTCCGGCGCAACTTCGTTTGCGTCACATTTTCCCCGTTTTCGCAACATTTTTCATTGCTGCTCCACTCCTATTAGTCGTAGCGTGATGATATATAGCCTATAGCCTTCCTCGATAAATGGGCTATATACCACTGAAAATTTTTCAAATCGGACCAGTAGTTTCGGAGCCTATTCAATGCAAACAAACAAACATACAAAAAAGCAATCAAATCTTTCCTCTTTATAATATTATTATTAGTTTAGATAGATAATCGTAGCGTGAGCTTTGGGGTTGCGTGTCGATCAGTCCACACTTAACCCGGGCAGCGACAGCACGTACCCTTAAAGTCATTCATCTACTTACTGATAATTTGGTGGTTTTATTCTAAAGCCTAACTATTGTATGTGCATCTGAACATCGATACAAAATGATTAGAGAGGAATATAGACATGAATTATGCGTTCGACCATCAAAGACCGCTTTAATGCACAAAAGCATACTTTGCATGGCCCCAAAAATATTTAATAAATTACCAAATAGAACTAAGGACTTAAATATTATTCAATTTAAAAACAAATTAAGACATCTATTATTGGAAAAATGTTATTATACTCTTGACGAATTCCTTAATGATAAATTGTAAGTTATTTGACATTGATATTTATTTAATTTTGACATTGTATTATTATCTTTATTTCCATTCTTTATTTAAATGTACCTTTCTCAATTGTTAATGATTTGCTTATATTTTTTATCTTAAGTTATTTTGTGGATTGTTGTAATTATTTTATTTTAATTTGTTGATTATTCTTTTTATAATAATTACTAATTATGTTAAAGCGTGTACACCTTTAAGGAAGATTTTTGAGGAACAAATTATTTATTATTAAGATCTCATGTAAAATGTACCAAAAATCACACCAATAAATGAATTGATTTGAATTGAGTTGAATTGTAACTAGTGAACACCTAGTGACCTATACTTAAACACATGATTTATACTCATGATAACAAACAAATTTCCCAAAGAAACATTTTTACATTCATTCACTTACCGATATATATGCCATATTTGAAGTTGACAAGGGTCTTAGAAACTTCATCTATTGTTAATCCACAAAGTTCCTGCACGTGGTCCAGAGGAACAGTAACGGATTACAGGGTGGAAACTTTAAGTGTCAACGGAAGATTAAGACATCAACATAGAAGATATTGGAAAACTTTCAGCTGCTATAGAAACTTGTTGGATAAGGGATTTGTGATTCAACCGAATGGAATTTAATTTCTGAAGATTTTGTGATTTATTAGTAACAGAACTAGGGTGATATTTGATCGATTCCATTCAAATTATGACATTACTAGGTCGCGGTTTCGCTCGCGTAAATTTAGAATTTGCCAATAACCGTCTCGGACAACTGAAAAATCAGTGACAGTATTCCAAAAACAGCTAAAACTATTCCTAATCCAAAAATGTTTCTACTCAGTAAAAGAATATTGAGAGTTTAGCTTAAAATAACAATTTTCTGTAATGTACAAAAATGGCGATCTGTCTTATAAAAACAAAATCAGATTAGTCTTTCCTATTTAACTTTATATACAATCATAATTATAATTTGTACTACGTGAAAAGGTAGGTAGGTAAAGGTAGGTAACGAAATATTCATTTTAGGTACTTACCGAACTAGGGGTTGAAAGTGGATGAGGTATGCCTGTCCTCCGTAAGAAAATTCAGACTCACTACCTGGGTCGAGTGTGAACTTATTTTAGGGGTCTACGGGCCAAGAGTGGACTAAACGACTTAAAGTAGGTAATGATAATGAATACCTATTTACCAATTCCAAATCTAGGTCTACTACATGACTCACAGTCAAAAAGCTTATAGCGAGCTCTTGACATGTGTTCCGAGTGATCTAAACCAATAGCTCACGATATCTATATCTATACTTAATATTATAATCTATACTTAATAATATTATAAAGCTGAAGAGTTTGTTTGTTTGCTTGAACGCGCTAATCTCAGGAACTACTGGTCCGATTTGAAAAAATCCTTCTGTGTTATATAGACCATTTATCGAGGAAGGCTATAGGCTATATATTATCACGCTACAACCAATAAGAGTGGAGTAGCAATGAAAAATGTTGCGAAAACGGGGAAAATGTGACGTAGACGAAGTTGCGCTGACAGCTAATCAATAATAAGGATGGATTGCTAATTTAAGTAACGTGCGACCAATCAAGCTATACAAAACCATTTTATACGGATCTCTCATTGTACGGGAAATCTAGGTAAATCGAGGCCATGTTATACTGGAAATGTATAGCTTGATTTATTGATGTTTCGCCATGTGTAAATAACCCAGTTCCTTCAATCAATTCTGACAACTGGTCCGGAATGACAGGCACTTGATACATTTTGTGCTGTGTCTTAATTAAAGTCTGGATTATGGGAACATTTTTCTGTCGGTCGATTTTGTTTGTGGGTCGAGTTGTTGATTATTTAACTAAACTAATATTGTTTGTTTGTTACGATTTAACTAAAAAACTACTAAACCGATTTTTTTAATTCTTTCACCATTAGAAAGCTACATCTTTACCGAGTAACATAGCCTATATTATATCACAATTTTCAGAACGAAGTCGCGGGTGAAGTGCTTGTTTAACATAAATAAAAACACGCTTATAATCCCCGAAGGCTTAGACAGAGGTGTACTTAATAGTACCAGGGCTGCGGGTTGTTCGAAAGAGATACCGTGCCCTAGAACACAAAGGGCTTGGAAGGAACATGGTTGGGTTTTAGTCAGTACAAGTCTGACACTCCCTTCCGCTGCGCCCAGGACAGGATGGGTCATTAGATGATTTCACATCCGTATAAAAAAGGTGTAGGTTTTCCCTTCATAATGTTGCTTTACTTGCCTTGAAAGACAGTTGCAGACAGTTTGACGCCGCATTTGTCCGTTAACCGATTATCATGTTTAGTGGGTAAAGTTTTTCTAGACTCGGTTGGACTGAACTTAAGAGCGTTTACACCTTACGGCATTTCATACAAACTTTCAAGTCCTTATTTTCCGAAATGACGAAACCGATATTAAATAAACTTAATTAATGTTTACATTTTAGATTTCCAAATATTCCAGAAGTGGAAGAAAAGTGGATTAATGCTGTTAACAGGGAAAGTTGAGGAGGATCGTCCAACCTAGGCACAAAATTAAAATTTTCTTTGGATTTTTTTCGATTTTTTTTACGATTAATTTAATAGAAACGTAAAAAATAGTGATAATTCATTATTTTATGTATTCGAGGCATATCTAATCATATTTTTTGATATTTCAAGTATTTTCATGCATTGAACTCCGCAGTTGGAAAACGGCCGATCTTATAGGAAGTTTGAGTTGGAATCTTATGTGAATAATGTATGTAGGACTCCTAAAAAACACTGTCATTAGATTACTTGTATATTTGTGATGTTAGTTATAAAGTTTCGTATAAATTTATTGCGTAGTTTTACTAAACAAAAATAAAATACGGTGACAGTCTATTTGCAGCAAGCAATCGCATTTCTATGGGATGTTTATAATTATCAAGTAGTCATAGAAAAGTTGTATATATTATAATACACGGTCTTGTTATCTAAGAACACGACACTGTTTACCGTTTAAGATAAGCTTTATTAGAACTCTGGCGATAAGAGTTTTTATGTCGGCCGGCCGAACGACGTCAGCGATGACGTAATGCGCGCGGCCGTTAGGGAAGTTACGCGTTAAGAAATGCAGGACGGAGAGGTTAATACGCATAAGCAAGATACATAGGTCCAAAAAGTTACTAAAAACATCTTCGAAATGTTTAAAAAAAAGATAATTGGATTTTTTTGTTTCTACAGAAAATTTATAATCAATCTAATTAAGCTGTAACACTGTTTTTCGAAAATGTTTTTAGTAACTTCTTGCTTATGAGTATGAAGTTTCATTAAAATCTGTTCAGTCATTTTGGAAAATAAGGACTTGAAAGTTTGTATGAAATGCCGAGGGCGTAAACGCTCTTAAGTTGTAGCAGGTGTGACAAACAGATACTTAATGCCAATAGTGCAACAAGTAGAGCTTTAACTTCCAAACTCTTGTTTGGTATTTTGCTGTTAATTGCTGCTGAGCTTTTGTAGATGATAATAGTTAATTTGCAACTTCCTTGCATATAGGCTTAGGCAAAATCATCGTCACAATTAAAATCCCAAAGTAAAATAACAGACATAAAGGGTTTAGTTTAAACCATATAACCGTTAACCATTGTGTTTAACCAGCACAAGTTAAAGTCGGCCCCCATTTTCACATGAAACCGTTTTGCGAACATAATGCAGTTAAAAACTCGTGCGAACGGTCACATAGCTCCCACAGAAATAGTTCGACGGTTGATTGTACAGTTACGGCCAGAAATACGTTTAGTTTAAATCAACAAAAAATCTATGCTTACTCTTGATTGAAATTGTGCAAAAAAAAATACACGCACTTTTACATAAACAATATCCATAAATTCTCGCTGTTTTCCATGGCAGAAACTATAGGTAACAGGGAATGACTGCTTTTTATTTTCATGCTGAGTACTAAAAATTTTAAATTAACGAAATGTGAGACACCTGTTGCCCAACCCTTCGGAGAAAAACAGGCGCGATGATGTATGTCAATAATTTCGAAAATGTCAATTCAAGCAATATACAAGGTGTTGTTTTGCATCCTCGTCAAAATTCAGTGGCCGTACCATGACGTCTAAAAGCAGTATTGTTTTACTCTTATTCCAGTGTGGGAAAGAGACGGAGCTTTACAGGATGTCTAGCGCCTTCTCTTTCCCACACTGGATTAGGAGTAAAGCAATAATGTTTTAAGACGTCATGGTATGCCAGCAGGAGGTTACAAAAGACATAAATAATCAATTAAAAAAATTACGGTACCTAGTTAATTATTAACAAATGTTGATTTTTTTGATTATTTAAGTTTGTCAGTATTTAAGAATAACCCCCATAACGTGGTTTAGGGAATAAGAAATTATCGAATAAACGTTTGAGATTGTATGTATGTGTGAAAGCGCGATTATAGGGCGAGGATCAGACAGGCCACGTTTAAAATACGGTTGGTTCACTCTTACCGATTTCGCTACATGAGAAAAAAGAAATTACCTACCTATTATATTATTGATTCGGGTAGAGAATCATTAGCATCGTTACCTCCTTGAATTTTTCGAGGATGCAAAACAACAACTTGTATAAGTAAGAGTTTCTAGATTAATGAACTATTCTGACGCAAGATCAAAAAAGAAAAATGCTTTCCTACTCAACAATGATTAGAACAATGATGACAGCGAAGTATACTTTTGCACATGACTGTACTTACATACACATGTAATTCTCTAAAAGGTTTTGTGTCGAAAAAATGAAATTAATGATAACCTCGTTATTTGACGGTAGGGTTGGCAATTCAATTCGGGAGATAAAGTGGACACTTTTTTGGATCAAGTGGAAGAAAAATAGACCGACGGAATTCTTTGTGAACATAAGTTTTTCTGTCATCTCGGGAGCAAGTTTTTTTTTTTCAATATTGAGGAAAGTCTGGGGTAGAAACGTCCGTGTTGAATAACCACTGACAGGCGGTAGGCCCGCGTGGTGGATTACAGCCCACTCCCTCCCATAGAGAGGAGGCTTTTGTTCCAGCAGTCGGAATATCATCATCATCATCAGCCTATTATGTTCCCACTGCTGGGACACAAGCCTCCCCTCTATGAGAGGAAATGGGCTATAATCTACCAAGCGGGCCCAATGCGGGTTGGTAGATGTCACATGTCTTCGAATTTTTAGTCCTAGGACATGTCGGTTTACTCACGAAGTTTTTCTTCACCGTTTTTGAGGGCAGCGGTGATGAAATAAATTACTCAAAGTAATGCGCCTACCTGTGTTCGAACCCATGGCTTACTACCTCGTAAGTCGCCACCACTGGGCCACCGCTGCTCTCAACATCGTAGTCGGAACATTATAGACTAATTTATATGTTGCATGGCTGTGTTAAGTCATTGTGTTGTGTGAACCACCAGTCTGTTGAACTCACTGCCGGCTTCTCTGTTTCGCCATCATTATAATCTGGAGTTCTTCAAAGATCAAGTGAATCGGTTTCTTCTAGGCATGCATGCTTCACGCTAGACCACATCATCGCTTCACAAACTTTACATCAGGCGAGTTGCGGCGAACCGCAAGCGTATTTAGATTAAACAAAAACTTCAATCTTATCAATTGGAGTCATCATCATCATCATCAGCCTATAATGTTCCTACTTGCTGGGACAAAGGCCTCCTCTCAATGAGAGGGAGTGGGCTTTAATCTACCACGCGGGCCCAGTGCGGGTTGGTAGATGTCACAGTCATGTCTTCGAATTTTTAGTCCTAGGACATGCTGGTTTCCCCACGATGTTTTCCTTCACCGTTTTTGAGGGCAGCGGTGATGAAATAAATTACTCAAAGTAATGCGCCTACCTGGTTTCGAACCCACGGCTTACTGCTCGGAAGTCGGGGCTGCCACCATTTGGCCACCGCTGCTCTCCAATTGGAGTAAATTAAATTGGATTTCTAAGAATTATTGAGAGCGGTTTTTTTTTACAAAAGAAATAACATTAATATTAATTTCTGTTCCCACTCAAAAAAGTAACACTCTAATGTATTCTTTTTCTATTTTAATTCTCTACTCGATTGATTAAAATATTCTTTCCAGATAAACAGCTGATACAGTAAGCCACAACCATTTCAATTTTCCCACATTGATTAAATATTTTTATCTCCAAACCTTATTTGATAACCGTACATGATCGACAATAAATCTTTAAGTCCACTACCGTTGACTTTATGGTTTCATTAAGAACCTCATTAATAGTTAACGATGGGAATTGATAATGAACTTGATAAAATGATATCATTAAAACTTTTCGTTCGGAACACCTGCTAACTTAATCGTAATAGTTATGAACGTTAAATAAATGAGTCTGAATTAGTTGGGCTGTGAAAAAGCTATCAAAACTTAGACAACTTAAAAATATCGTCAGTAAGCTCCGTGGTTTCCAGTTCTTAGAAAACTTATTTATGTTCAAAACTACTAAGTGGGTCTATACCTTACTAAAGAGCGTTTACGTCTTACGGCATTTCATACAAACTTTCAAGTCCTTATTGTCCAAAATGACAGAACCGATTTTAATTAAACGTTATACGCATAAGCAGGATACGTAGTTCTATATATATCCGATAGTGTTATACTATCGAATCCTTGTAAGTTTTATGATGGGATGTTATCATGGAGTTTCTTGCCGGTTCTTCTCCATAGGAAACGACCAAGCCGAACCGAGCACCTTTTTGTCGGCGATTTATTAGTGCCCATGTAGGCTTATGTGAAATAAAAATATCATCATCATCATTTCAGCCTGGAATCACCCACTGCTGGATTATAGGCCTCCCCTTTTTTCTGCCAGTCTTACCGGTCCCATGCATCCCTCATCCAGGTGTTTCCCGCAACTTGGATGATTTCGTCAATCCAACGAGCTTAAAGTTTGAGGCCACGGTTGGAGCAGTGGTTGAGCGATCGACTGCTGCGCTGTGTGTCGAGGATTCAATCCCCACACTGAACAAATATTTGTATGGCCTACAGATAGTTGTTCCGGGTCTGGCAGTTTGTTTAAGTGAGTTTAATTGTTTGTTACAGCACCCACGATACAGGAAAAATTCCTAGTGAGGAGCAACGTTTTTAAAAAAAACTATAATCAGCCTAAGTATAACGTTCCCACTCACACATGTGTCCTGTCTATGCGAGGGTGTTAGCCGTAATCCACCACACTGACCTGGAGGAGGTTGGTAGATGTCATTTATGTCTCCCAGTCAAAAATATTGTTTAAAAACAATACCCTGTGTGAAATTTACCAGCTGACAACACTCCCTCGCATCTGTAAGTTACTTTTTTATTATGAAAGTTTGATTTCCTTTGTTCTTGTAACAAAAACAAATAAAAATCATACTTTGCCTTTGACTTTCCCTGGGGCTATTGGGAGGTTTTTTTTCACATAAATGACGAAAAGCTTGTAACAATTTCACGAAGGTTTTTTGCAGTAGATTTTTAGATAAAAAACTAATAAACAAAGGAAACTCGCCAGTAACAATACAATAAAAAAATGTTATACCGAAAATTAAATAAATACATTTCTTTGCGGATTGAAAGATAAAAAAAGCAATCTTTTGATCGTGAGCAACCAAAATAAATCAAAGTTAGATTGATAATAATTTATCGTAGGTAACATACGGATACAATAGTGCTATGACTAGAAAATTGTCTGCCCATTATTTGCGAACAGCGAACAATCATAGGAACTACTAGTTTTTTGGTACTATTGATTCTCGAATCAAACTCTCTTGCAGTAGAATATACAGAAGTAATAATGAACGTATAAATAGGAACCGTAGCATTTTAAAATATTTTAAGTTCTTAGTGCTTTTTCTTTAATTCGAAGACGAAGACATACTAAAACCCGACAATCTGTAGTTTCTAAAAGCTATGGAAGAATCATGAAATCTGAAACTAGACTAACTAATAATGTTCTACAAAACATACATGTTACACGGTGTATGTTTTACCATGTAGGTTTTCTTAAGCTGATGTCTCTAATTTTCCTTGAAGTACTTCACATTGCATTGCCAATACCAAAAGTACAAATAAGTACTTTTGATATTGGCAATGCAATTCAAATTCGTCATGCAAATATAATTAATCATATCACAATCCAACATTCATAGTAGGGGTCACCATTCGCTCCAGATTAATGATCAAGATTAGATAATTAGTGTTGGCCAATCGAAAGTGAAAGGAGAGGGACAATGACCAAATAACCATATGTTGACACCGTTTCAAGGTTATTAATGTGTATTGTTATAGAGATCATTAATACATGTTTTGCTATGTCGCGGGCAGGCCGTTCGAATTTCGGAGTGATCGAAATCTGGGCGTCGGTGAAATTTAGTGACAATTTGATGATTAATTTAATCTACTTCGTGACGATGTGGAGAAGTGTTGCGTGACGTCATTGCAAATTTAAATATACATACATAACATACTATTTTATATGAAGCGACTGCCTATCTGACCTCCACAACCCAGT
Source organism: Cerastis rubricosa (assembly GCA_949152445.1). Lineage (NCBI taxonomy): Eukaryota > Metazoa > Arthropoda > Insecta > Lepidoptera > Noctuidae > Cerastis > Cerastis rubricosa. Next base: position 14,517,223 of record OX424547.1, read on the forward strand.
AACTGGGTAATACGATACCTCTTGGTAAGACTGGATGTCAAACTTTTGGCTTCTGACTACTCGTAACGACTGTCAAAGGTCTACAAATGACAGCCGGAACCAAAAGCTTTACGAGCTTTTCGAGACACGGAGGAAACTCGGTATGTAATTTAAAAAACCCATCCACGGACCAACCTCGGTTAGCACGGCTTAATCTTAAAGATCGACCCGTGCGGCTGTTATTATTAAACCACGAGCTACCCCTCTTCCTCCTTTCTACTGCAACTGAAGACACATTGGAAGTAGAAGTTTTGGGGTCAACAACGTTTGAAATGTTGACATGCCAACGACATGATGAAGACTCCAGTAGCATTACCAGAGTCCAGTAAGAATAATCAATTATAAAAAAGTCATCATCATTTCAGCCGAATGATGTCCACTGGTGGACATAGGCCTCCCCCAAGTGGCGCGACATTGACTGGTCCCGTGTAATAAAAAGTAGAAAACAAAATATAATATGTAAAACCCCATTAAAAATCTTGCTCAAAATTGTCGCCTTACAGACAGCATTCTCTAGTTTGCCAATTAAAGTCATAATGTTTGACTGACCAAGACCAAACTGTAATTATTGTTCTTTCCCTTTCTTAAGAAGAATTGTTGTTGATTTTTATTTACGCAATTTTAACCAACACATCTAGGTATGAATAAAAGCTCGATCTCTTCTTTTTATCTTTCAAAATCAAATCGTAAATAGCATTTTTACCAATAAATGCTTCATCAAAAAAATAATATGTACTTATTTCTTTTCAATATTTTCATACCTAAAGGAGGTTTAATAAAATCTAAGTTGCTAAATGTTCAGCCAAATATAAAATATTTCAAAGACGGTTTTATGAAAGTAATCGTTTCAAATAGAGCTACTTTTGTGTGAGCTGAATAAGCACCTGATTTTATATTTCTTTGACTGAGGTTGTTAGTGCGAAGTTGAAAACCACCAAGTACCAAGAGTTATCTTGTATAAGATATATTTTTAGTCTGTTTTTTTTTTTATATTTTGTGGACTGGGGTCTGAAACCTCTTAAAATATATATTTTTTAAACCTTATAGATTATTCATATATCAACTATGTCTGAAACAAAAAGTACACTAAAAGCATTTATTTTCAGGTTGGCAAATAGCAAAATAATAACACTCTGTTATATCATTTGGATCATGATATAAAAATCGAATTTCATTCGTAGTTCGGAGTTTGTGATGTAACTTCCTAATCATCTGAAATATTTCCAATATCTTGATCCATTTTACCCTCCTCTTCAATAAATACAGAATATTCATAACAAAACACTTCACCAGTCTTACCATCATACTCATAGAAAGAAAAACAACATTCAGCCGCACAAATCAAAGTTCAAGCAAAGGTCTTGCCCGAAGCATTGCTCGCTATAACAATACCACGTCATGCAAGTCCAAACATCTGTCTACTATCAAGCACGACTCCCTGAGGGTAGACAGAAGTAATTATTCTGAAGAGATCGTGTTTTGTCTTGTTGGTTTTGCTTCGGTATCACTTTTGATGTTATTCAAAGATCGATGGTGAGAGTTGAAGCAGAGAACCTTGTAAATTTTGAAATTCAAAAATACGTCATAATGTCCTAATTGAAAGGTCGACTTTGACTCTGACTTGCATTAATATGCTGGATCATGTTCTTCGTGGTTTAGTTTTGAGCATGCTTGAAACCACGTACGCTACCGGAATCATCTCTCACGCCATTTTAAATTCTAATTTTGTTGTAATTTAGAGTTAAGTTTGCTCAAGCCAAAATGCTCAGCTCTGTCTAGGCTGATCTTCAGACTAAGAAGTTATAGTTTGTGATGTGTTTGACTAAATTTCGAGTTAAACACTACAAATATTATCTTAGGTCTGAACTTGCATATGTACACTTCTATGCATATAAGGGCTTAGGGTAATTTAGTGCTAAATTGTTTGCTTTGCGTTTATTTATTTTCGCAATATGTACTTCCCATGGATCTGAGTGGATTATAGTGTAGGTATTTCAATCTCATATGGCTAGAAAGGTGACTAATGAAATTACTATTTATAAAGAAGTATGGAAGATGAAGACAATATGGTGTGCCTACACTAAATAAATTGGCGTAAAGTCTCGACAATGATAATGAAGATTTAATATTACATCGGACTCAAATGACTAAGGAGTCACATAGTCGCAATATATAAGACTCCAATTTGAATGATCCTGACAATTATTATTAGAGAATAAACATACTCTACCATAGATGAAACAAATCAAACATATCTAGCTATTTGTAAAACCCTTCAAACAAGGCAAAACATGTTCAAATACAATATTCAGAATACAACATTGTTTGCGATAAACATTTTCTCCATATCCTAGACAACTGTACATTATGTAGGTATAGTGAACATGAACATTATACCAAAGCAAAGTTACCGTAATACATAGCTAATATTGGTCTTGCTCATAACCAAGGTAACATACGACTATTCTCTAAGGACAACATTGTATAACATGGGTTTGTTCACAATGTTGTTTTTGCTGACAACGCGGGAATATCAAATGGCGTATCATTGGTTGAAAGTGTTTTACGTGCCGTTGTACACCCACTACTTGCGCTTTTGAGTGGTTGTAAATTTAAGTTGTGGTTGTGTGTTAATTTAATTGTGGAATCTTGTTTTCTCTGTCTACAGTAACGTGTTTTTATTTAGATATTATATTAATAATATTATATTTTGTCTCGTTGGTCGATTGGTTGGAAGCGCGACTGCTGAGCATGAGGTCCTGGGTTCGATTCCCGGGTCGGACAAAGTGTTATTGGGTATTTCATCAGCGCGTTCTCAGTGAGAGCAGCGGTGGCCCAGTGATGCCAGCCCCAACTTACGAGCAGTAAGCCGTGGGGTCGAACCCAGGCAGGCGCACTACTTTGTGTAATGTATTTCATCACCGCTGCCCTCAAAAATGGTGAAGCAAAACATCGTGAGGAAACCGGCATGTCCTAGAACTAAAAATCCGAAGACAAGTGACATCTATCAACCCGCACTGGGCCCGCGTAGTGGATTACAGCCCACTCCCTCTCATTTAGAGATCCGAAGACCTGTGCCCCAGCAGTGGGAACATTATAGGCTGACGATGATGTTCTCAGTAACAGCCACGGAGTCTGGACTTGTAACCAGTTGAAAGCAATAGGCTCGCACCCTACATGGGACTTACTGGTGGAATGTGGGTGTAGTATAATTGTGTTCACCTCGAACTAACCCTTCGAGGATTTCAGTCGTGATGTTATCAATGTTATGTTAGCATTCTATTCCAAGCTCCTCAAAGTAAATTTGATCCCGAGGGAGTTGGCATGTGGCAAACACTTTCGAAGCGTTTCCTATTGCTACAGCGACTTTTAACAGGATCGACATGAACGACGGTATCAATCTAGTATAATTAAGACCTTCGCTTCATAATTCTCCCTGTTACATATATCTCTTTGCCTAGGCATGCATTTTTTTCAATGTTTTGTTCTTACTGAGGATCTTTTTGAATGTATTTTCTTTATATTGTATACTTTTCTTCAAACACTTCATGTTAAATTGGCCAATATTACATGAAGTTATTCATGTAATATTCGCGAATGACGAATTATGTTTCAAATAATTTCTAATAGGGCCCGTCATCGTCACCCTTAACCCGATTCATTTGGCGTCGGCACAGTATGTCTTCTTCTTCCATACTTCTCTATTACTCGTCATCTCATCAGACACCTTTCTTGCCATATCATCCTTCACACAGTCTATTCATCGTTTCTTTGGTCTTCTTCTACTTTAATGCCCATCGACATTTAGCAAACTTTTCTATTTGTTTATTAAATTCTATCTATTGTCTAGAACTATCGTACCATTCTATTCTATTGCAGTAGCTACGATCATGTTTATGTTAGCTGCAACCGCACAACGGGAAAGCTGATTTGAAATTATTTTGAATGTGTTTTGAGTTTTGACCTCTGCATAATAAAGCTTGGTTTTAATTTAGTTTTCTTCGCGAGAGTGTCTGAGGTAGTTCGTTAGTTTGGTGTGCTATTGTAATGTTTATGAGAAGCTTCGTAAGCATTGTTATAGTGTGTCATAAAACGACATAGTTTATACCATTACTGTTCAACTATTATTATTTTTAATAGCCTAAACTGTTGGGCAAAGGACTCGCTCCCTTCCTTCCAACGATTACGATTCTGTGCTACTTCTTTCTAATTAAGTTTTTAAACTGACATGGTCACTTACACTATCAATAATACTTGTAACGGGATATTTACCATGTTTATTATTTTTTTTGAGTTCCCGATATTTCGGCGCTGTTGCAAACTCCATGAACACGGATAAACTAAAATTATTGCGGGTGGGTGTTTATGAGCAGAAACATCGGTCTACTCTCTTTCGATCCGTGATCATGGGATCGCAACAGCGCCGAAATATCGGGAACTCAAAACAAATAATAAGCATGGTAAATATACCGTAACAAGTGTTATTGATAGTTCTTTCTAATTTTTGTGAAATACATCCAGGGCCTGCCATCTCCTTGGTGTAGACCACAAATAAATGATCAAGTCAGGCCAAATAAAGGGTGTAAATAGACCCTTAACGAAGTCGAAACGCACTTATTCTCCCCGTCATTGTCATCTTTTTTTTTGTTCTGGACCATACCTGGGACCTACCTACTACTACCTTCTAGTTACTGCATCCAATCAATGCATCTATCAGCACAATGTTGTGAGTCTCATGCGTTACATTGACTTTTACCGTAAAATGTGATTCCCTCCCCCCCCCCCCCAATAAAAGTCGTTTCCCAGCCGTAATTATTGCATAGGGTTACTTAATTTGATGTACAGAATGCATGGATTACGGTTTCGCGAAGAGTCTATTTTTGCACCTTGTATCTCAAAGACTAAATGTAAGTAATACAATAATTGTTATCTACGTATCTATAAATACTTATTCATAATTTGGGTTCGCATTCAATCTACCCAGATAATAATTTGGTCTCATTACAAATAGGTTGTGTGGTCTATTAAAGATCTCTGCCGCTATCCAAACTGAGCTATCCTAAACTATCATTGGTAGTCTCCTTTGAAGAATTTCGGGTTACAGACTTAATACATACTCACTCATTCGTGCTTAAGGTTACTTAGCTATTAATAGACCTGTAGGCTACCTTTGACCCAGACGCCTACGCGAATTTCTGAATGTAACCGCTGAAATTCTCAAATGTACATTCTGAAATGGTCTCCAGTAACATAAATATGTAGAATGAATATTTTTTAACATCAACCCACATATCAGTCTTGGATTCTCTGAAGGGTAAGCAGAGGTGAACTGAAGTATTTTCAGCCAGGTGTAACTGGAAAGGGGGCACTAACCTCATTGTTGGCGTTTTTCATCATAATTTTTAGGTGTCTAGTACTCGCACCGAAGTTGGAAGAACAAGAATAGTCCTGACTGTTTTTGGTCACGGTGATCAATCTCAGCAGTGATATTAGCAATCGGCGCAGGAGATATTGTAGTGGACAAGTGTGTGCGCAGACACAGGTGCACTCTCTGTTCCTTTACTCTCATAGTCCGATGGGACTGCACTCCGACACGACCAGAGAGAGATCAGGCGCAGGACCAACGGCTTAACGTGTTTTCCGAGGCACGGGGGTATCATACCACCAAATCCCAAACACCAGGCTACTACTGAGAAATTCCTATTGAAAAAACCCAATGGCACCACTAGATCAACATCATCATCTGCCCAGCCTTTTCCCAAACTATCTTGGGGTCGGCTTCCAGTCTAACCGGATGCAGTTGAGTACCAGTATTTATATGAAGCGACGGCCTATCTGACCTCCACGACCCAGTAACTGGGTAATACGATACCCCTTGGTAAGACTGGATGTCAGACTTTTGGCTTCTGACTACTCGTAACGACCGTCAAAGATCTACAAATGACAGGCGGGACCAACGGCTTAACGTGCTTTCCGAGGCACGGAAGAAACTCGGTATGTAATTATGGTCACCCCCATCCACGGATCAACCTCGGCAAGCACGGCTTAACCATAATGATCGACCCGTGCGGCTGTTATTATTTAGCCACGAAATCCTCCACCACCACTACACCTACGAGGCAGTTATTCTATTTTCAATATTATAATTATTAAATTCTGTTAAAAAAAGCAATAGCAGGAGTTACATTTTCCAAAAAAAAACATTCCCTGAAGCAGTTTAGCTTCAACAACAACGCTCTAAACTAAACCTACTACCTCCACAATCATCTGCCTTTATAATTAACCTGCTCGCAAACAATCTACCCCATCTTAAGGCTAACAGATAACCAAGTAACCCGACCTTTGCCGTCTTACATAAAAGGATTTACTCTCTCTGCCCATCTCCTTTGAACGCATGCGTGAATAATTAATAAATTTAACTCGATAGCTTTGAACGTGAAAGGTCTCATGGTGATGGAAATTTGTTGGCTGGGGGGTGTTTTCATTGATGTTCTAATGGGGTGGCTTTGGTAATTTGAAGGGTAGACCTTGAACTAATGAAGGGTCCGAAGGTCTTGTAGGTTTGTTTGAGTATACTGATTAACTACTAGCTGTCCGGCGCTACTTCTTTTGCGTCACATTTTCCCTGTTTTCGCAACATTTTTCATTGCTGCTCCACTTCTATTGGTCGTAGCGTGATGATATATAGCCTATAGCCTCGATGAATGGGCTAATTTCATTTCCGCTACCAAAAATAGCTCATTAAATAACACATCACAGGCCACTATAGTTTACAATAATAACTAAATGGTACCACGCCAATGAATGAACGCCGATAAGGCTTATAATAGAACAAGCAATAATAAACTAATAACACTATGTTTACATAACTGCCGTCACCCTTGTTATCGCAGTCGTTAAGATAAGGGCTAGGATCTAACAATTATGTTATAATAAGCCTAATTGTGAATTTAACTTGAAATAAAAAATATTTTGTGCCGGCTACATTGGTCTAAAATATGACCCTTCTTCGGATACAGACGGATGAAATTGCGGGACTGCTGAGCTACTGGGTTCGTACTATTAGATCAGATAGTGTTAAAGAGAATTTCAATAACTGTTTTTACATAAAATAAGCTTGCGTTTGACTGCAACTCATCTGATGTAAAGAGATGATGAGGTCTAGGGTGGTACATGCTAAGCTTGAATCATCGCCATCAGCTTATAATATTCCCACTGCTGGGGCACAGGCCTCCTCAATATGAGAGGGAGTGGGTTGTAATCCACTACTCAGGCCCAGTGCGGGAAGGCAGATGTCACATGTCCATGGTTTCCTCACGATATTTTCCTTCACCGATTTTGAGGGCAGAGGTGGTGAAATAAATTACCCAATGTAATGCGTCTGCCTGGGTTCGAACCCACGGCTTACTACTCGTAAGACGGGGCTGCCACCGCTGCTCGCTTGGCTTGAGAGATTTGGATAACTAAATTTCTATCTACTCCTGTAGAAAATATACTTCAAAATCGTTGTACCTACTAGTTACATTAATATTAATTACGGAAAATACCGGAAAGCTTAATTAAGAACGTAATTCAGAAGATAACATGTTGCCTTTATCGTGTTCGCTTTGAATGGTTTTGTTCTGGCTTCAGGGGATTTAGCTGGCACGTGTCTGTATCTCACAAAATACGTAGAAACAAAACGATGAAAGTATATTTATTTGACTAAAAGCAAAATAGCGAAGTTTGTATGTTATATCCACTCCCGCCACGTTAGATTTTCTTAGATTGAACGTGACCAACCGACCGTCAAACTACTTTTAATCAAGACTAACGAAACGATGAAGCTAATATTAAAATATTCATTCAACTAATCAAACACTTTACTTTGTTACAGGTAATTTCATTCTACCTTCGTTGACTGGAATAGTGGAACAACACAAGATAATAAAACGGTAACCTGTAATAATTTGGAAACAATGAGCAATTCAGTGTTGAATTATTTGTAGTCCCAAGACTGTACCTTGCGATACGCCCCATAATGCTTCAGTATACTGACGTTTGTTTACTGTTATTATGATATGTTAATAGATACCTAACGAAATGCAAGCAACGTTGTGAATTTATCAACGTTTAATACAATAGTCAGTTGGAGACTTTATAGCCCAGCTGACCGTTTCGCAAGATAAATTTTATCAAATGCATTATCATATCCAAACAGTTATTTTCCATTATACTCACAAACCAAACAAAATATTCACACAATTTCACAATCACTAAGGAAACATCATGAGGGACTACCATAATTATACCAATAAAGCAACCGGATTCGAAAACTTTATTGCTTCTACTTACGTTTAAAATAATTCAGTGTACACCCGTGAAGATAATAGTCGAGTTGCTAAGGAAACCATAACCATTATGGCTCGTGCTAAGCACCACGACAGGAAATTGATTGGTCCGTCAAACGTGGGATCTATCTCGTCGTTTGCTATTCACTGACGGGTTTAAACCAAAGATATAGAGCATTAAGGCGGTGGCGACGTAATGGATGCCATAAATAATGATAGTGACGATGTATTTATAATTCATGGAGGCTATTTAGTAGCCGCATTAGCTCACGAGATGGGATGATTCCGGAGAAAAGAACGAACCGTGAACAAGATATCAGATTCTAAAACTGGAATCATTTAAAACGATAATTGTTGCACTTGTTAGATAATGCAATTAAAAGAACTATTTGCGCCGAGTTTTTGCTTCTATGCTTTGAGATTAATCGTAAATTATACTTTTCATTCCGATTAATCTCAAAGTCTGATTGTGGTAAGGCATAGGTACCGTTAGGAACATGTTATTAATTTAATTTAATAAGCTTAGTTTCTTCTTAGAGAAAAGTAAGAAAAAGCATTTTCTTAAATAAGCCCTTTTCTTGAAAATAAGATTAAATGCCAAGTCAGTAAGTACATTAATCCCGCCTTTGGCTTTAATTAAATAACAAATGGAGTTGTGACATAGAAAATAATTAATTGGTAAAATTAGGGTACCAGTCGCTTCCTTCTCATTGAGTTCTTAACCTAATTTATCTTGAATTAAACATTGTATTGGCTTATTTCGTTTAGGCAAAAACTTTGTTCTTGAGTTTTTTGTATTGAATTTAACTTTAAATTAATGAAAAGAGAAAACTTTTGATACTGTACTAGACACTGTAGAAGTGTAGACAGTAGAATTACGGTCAACTCACTATAAATTGTCGAAAGCAATCAATGGACCATGTCAAAGGGATGGGCAGCGATATTCTGATTTCACCCTAAACATACTGCAGTGGCCATTTCGTCGGACAAGTCTGGAGATTATGATAATGTAACTCACAGGTCGTTTTTGAAGTAGACAATGTGGGCGGACAATAATCTTCAGTGGTCGGTAAATTAATTGTAGATGAAACAAAGTGGGTATATGAAGCCACTTGGAATAATACTACATCACACATACACATTAGGCTTGGTAATAGTAATAATTTGCAAATCGTGAGAGCCATGTTAACGACTGCCAACACTTTTCCTCATTCTCACTAGAATGAGAAAATAGCTACCAATATCCTCTTCAGTTTTCTGGTGGATAAATAATAATACCCACTTGGATCGATCTTCAAGGTCAAGCAGCGCTGGCCAGGGTCGGTAAGTGAATTATTGACCATCCACTACGTACAGTTTGCTATATGCCTCGAAAAATACCTTAAGTCGTTGGTTTCGGCTGTCCTGTGTAGATTTTTGACAGTCGTTGCAGTCAGGTCAGTTGCCCGAAAGTCAGACTACCAGTCTTACTAAGAGGTATCTAATTAGCGAGAACTAAATGAGTTGCGGAGGTCAGATATGCAGTCGCTACAAGTAAAATGAAGTATCGAATTAGCGAGCACTAAATGAGTTTTGGAGGTTAGGAATGCAGTCGCTCCAAGTAAATTACTGGTATTCAGCTGCATCCGGTTAGACTGGAAGCTGACCTGAACATAGTTGGGATAAAACTAGACGGATGACGAGTTTTCCCTTCACAAAAACGTAAGTATAGTTTTGAGTATTTGAGTTTAATGAGGCATCATTAATATCCGATATGATCTCCGTTGAAAGGCTAAGTGATATTTAATTATGGCTGGCGGGGTTAATTGTGACGGAATTGTGCCACGTTCGACATATTGGTGGGATTTAATGAGTATCTTGTTAACGGTGCCCATTGATGAGAACGGACCTTTCATGAAGAGTTGTTTTCCAAAGAGTTTTAAATGAAGTCAGCGTGATTACAATAACAAGTAGAGATCAAATAAGTCGACGTCTGTGTGACCGCTTAGATTTCTTCAACTATGAAGTCGAACTTGATCCTGTTTTCATCAGCATTCATTTCAAGAAGTCTGTGAGAGCTAGAATTTATCCTTCAAGTAAATCTAACCGTTGGATATACCACAGATATCTCGTTGACTTGACTCGTCGCTATTGCATTCTTGCAATGTATGCCAGTCGCAAGTATTATAATAAAATTAAATAAAAACAAAAGAAGACCTCCCAAGTATTCAATTTCTTGCATGGCTCAGATGCATGATGAAGATTTCATATCAATTTGGAAAAGCCAAGTTAACGTGAATCTCGAGGCTAATAATTCCCTGTGAGCATAACTTTCTACTTAATCGTGATAAGTTCATCTTGCTTGCTCGAAAATTATTGGTAATTTACAGAAAACTGGTTGTCAAAACTATACCTACAATGTTGAAGCAGCGAGTAAATTACATCATTACATTATCAAGAAAGTATTGCATGGTAGTTACAATAATAAAAAACAAAATTATCCATTTTGAAATAACACAAGAAAAAAATACGGTCCCTTCCTGTCATTATGTTGTTAGAAAAAGTACTTGAGCTGGAAAATTACTTAAAGTACTTGATGGTGATGACGCCATTTTAAATGTTTCCGAAAGAGATGTAAGTAGGCATTCTTTTAAGCATGCAGGTGGCGTAGTAAATGCGCTATCTAGCTAGTAGAATCCAAATTGCTCCCTTAAGTTGGAATGAGGCGTTGTTGTATAATTTGATAATCTAGTCAGATACGCAGAACGTAATATTATTAATGTAGTACACGAACAGGTTTGCTTAGACAACGAGGCACCACTCGGCCTACAACCTTTGGTATACGAAGCTACGAAAAACAAACCTTGAGAGGAGGTTAACATTTATGATGAACAAAAACCTAAAACTAAAACTGTATAGTTAACAATGAGTCTCCTCATTGTTAACTTTACAGTTTTAGTACCACAACTCTTGTCAAATGAATCGGTACAAAATATGTGTTTTTTTTTATTTGGGATATGCCCCTCCAGACACAGCCAGAAGGCAACGCGGTAGACCTCGCAGGAGATGGCGGGACGAGCTGGACAGAACCAACGACCAGTGGTCCACATTTGATCTAGATCGAAGGATTTGGAAGTCGTGGGGAGAGGCCTTTGCCCAGCAGTGGGATGACATAGGCCAACAGCAACAGTAATATGCCCTCCACACTATTCCCAAATCACTGCAACTCCTGTAAGTCAGAATCAAGAGTGGCGACCACCTGAAAAGCGCCGGGACAATGAAGCTCCATGAAGTCCCTGATAAACAATTTAACTGTCTTGGATCCCGCAACGAAATTAATCAGAAAAGAACAGCAAAAGAGTAGGGAAATATTAAAATGATGATGTATCAATGCAAAAGCTATTAAAATACTGATCAGCTGACGTACCATGACCTCTTAAAAAGTATTATTTTACTCTTATTCTAGTGTGGGAAAGAGACGAAGCTATACAGGACGTCTAGCGCCATCTCTTTCCCACACTGGAAAAGGAGTAAAACAATAATGTTTTAAGACGTCATGGTATAGTATTCCTTCGCTGTGTCTTAACACTTACGAAAGACGAAACAGTTTGACCAGAGACCACACAGCAAAATGCTTTAATTAATTGTCTGATTACTTAAAGCAAATAAGGCATAAAATGCAGACCTTACGCAAAGAAAAATACTTTTGGCACATAACCTTGTTAAACCAGTGAATCGTAACCAATAACTGATTAATTTTACTTTTGCCGGTGTTCCATTGACTTCGTAATTAATGTTAAGTATAACTAGAGGCTTATTATTTTTTGCTAAAACAAACTTAAGTTTACTCTCTCTATGGCTTTCTGTCTTCATTCATAGAGTACAATTTCGTATAAATGTAATCCGATTTAATTTGACTCGAATTACGGCTAACATACTTTACTCTGCGGTTGTTTAGACTCTTACGGTATGGAAATACAGGTGTAATTTGTTTGCAAGGAGTGTGGATATAAGGCGGTTCTGTTTTTTTATTTATACTGCAAGCAGACCGACTTGGCGCAGACTGTATGACGCGTAGATCTTGCGGTTTTTGCAAACGAGAGACGGTAAATAATTTAGTGATGTAACTTCTTTACTGATTGTGATGTCGATAAGTTTTATTTGATAAGTAAGATAGTTTTTATGATTTATAGTTTTAAATATATTATGCGTTCTTTACATAATTGTATTATTAATATTATATAAAACAATAGAGATTGGGCAGCGGTGGACAATGGTGGCAGCCCCGACTTACGAGCAGAAAGCCGTGGGTTCGAACCCAGGCACATTACTTTGTGTAATTTATTTGATCACCGCTGCCCTCAAAAACGGTGAAGGATAACATCGTGAGGAAACTGGCATGTGCTAGAACTAAAACTTCGAAGACATGTGACATCTACCAACCCGCACACTCCCTCTCATAGAGAGGAGGCCAGTATCCCAGTGGAAACATTATAGGCTGATGATCACCATGATGATAAAATAATAGACTTATATTTATTTTTGTAATACAAGCCTGGTGAAGTGTGCTAAATATTCTAATAAAATTCTGTCTCAGTTATTTTCAATATTCTGTCTGTAAAGTGGATTCGATTCAAATTAAAATAATAGCGTGAAGCGTTTGTTTATTAATGCTTTCGATTATTTCTAACACTATCATTTGCCTGCGACTTCGTCCATTTAGATTTTTTTTTCAGTTTATTAACTTCCATTCGCTTTTGTCTTGCAAGCTTTTTATCTGTGTGTTGTAGGCAAGAGTATTACTGCAATTTCGCATACTTAGTTTCATTTAGGTATGGAAGATAATTTTGTATCTTGTAAATCATAATATTTATAATTTTCTTAATGATTATTGCCACTATAATACTTGTTATTGGCTATTAAACTAATTAACCTTTTAACTCGTGATTATGTGAGGATAACACAAATGGTTCTTCTGATAAGCATAAGCAGCTCCATTAATTTCCTTGTTCTTGGTATTAGAAGTAGTTACTACAATGATTAAGTCAAGTTCACTGGATGTTGTTATCATAACATCACGCTTGTAATCTCCTAAAGGTTAGGCAGAGGGGTTATATCTAATTGTACACCCACATTTCCGCCAGTTATGTTTGAAGCCATGTAATAGGGGTGATAGGGGGCGAGCTTATTGCCATTAACCGCACCCAAATCTAGACTCGTTGGCTGCTACTGAGAAATTCGTAATGGAAAAACCGACCCTATTTGTCCAACCCGAGTATTGAACCCAGGAACTCAAATTCAGCAGTCGCAATTGCAACCACTAGACCAACGAGGCAGTCATCTGTTGTTGTTATAATAAGTTAAAAGTTATCTAACAAAACATCACGCGTGCGTGTTGGTAATTAACCCACTTGAGTATAAAAGTCATCTAGCCAAATTATAATTGCATCTTTCTGAGCTCGCTGTCGAGATCCGTCGCGACTGGTCCTTGCCCTCCCCGACACTCAAGCCAGACCGCGATGTTGTGCCAGTAGTTTTAAATCAGCCCCTTAATAATGATATCATTCAGATCCAGCCTGTCCCCATGCGTCCTCCCCCAGCGACGCCTTAAGCCAAGGCTCGTACTCCACAGGGGGTGCCCTTACCGTGTAGTCGCTCAGTTTGTAAGTAGTTCTATGCCCTGGCTGAAGACCTTAAACTCAAAGCACCCACAGGATAGTCCGGTTAAGCAGGCGACAACCTCCTAGGTTGAACTGCGAGAAGCCATTAACAAAAAAAATATATATATATAATTGCATATTTACCATCAATTATTTGCTAATATGCCAAAAACTTTGATTCAATTTCCCAATTTGATTTTAATTATCAACGAGGTCAAAATAAGCACCGGTGACCCGATATTGTAATTACGGTTATAATGTCATTTTTAAATGCTATTTCATCAGATTTTGGCTTATTTTAGTTTATAATTGTTGGTTTTTATATATTTTGTACTGTGATCTGATAATCAATGATTAGGTAAAGAAATAAAAAATACACCTTTTAATTCTGGAATACTGGATTATACCTTCGGTATTTATTTTTGATATATTCGAAAGGAGGGAGGTACCAGATCGTTGGGGTTACTAGCAGTAACCTTCAAACTTTTACATCTTACGGACAAGTTCAACATAACCCTATCAGCGTATTATCTACCGGGGAGATACAATAAAATTAGCTATCAGGTTCTCAAAGGCCTGTAATTGGATGACTGAATTTTCTAAAGCCAATCAGAGTAGAATTTAAATGCCGTACTATTAAGAAATTCCGTATGGTGTTGGACGTTAAGAATATCACCATCCCTTAACTTTCCATGGGTGTCGTAAGATGCGACTAAGGGACTTGCCAGAGAATGGGCAGCAGCGTTCTCTGTGCTTTTTGTAACAACCGTACTGCGATCGCCAACCCGCCTGCAACCCTTTTGGGGGAGGCCTATGTCCAGCTGTGGACGTCTTTCGGCTGAAAAGATGATGATTATGATGACTTTTAAGAACGGTCGCATTGTAATATCTCAATTGCAGTCGTCGAAATGTAATATTTGATGAATGTCGAAAAAATTGTGGATTAGAACTTTTTTAGGACGTGAATTTTACTATTTCAAATCACAAACACGCATTTCATGGTATACGTCGTTAATTTTCACCTAAGTTAGAACTTCCTGTTTAGATTTTCTCTCAAAGAAATTCGTTGAAGAAAATGCTCTTATTCCTTGTAATATCTTGAAACAATATAAGGTTCCGTGGCAATCATCGGGTAATCTTATCAGGAAAGGTCGTGCGGTTAACTTGCCGGGTTAATTACTTTTGAATCCCGAAGGATGAGTTTTAATTTTGCACTGACAATGTTTTTATGTGATAATTTTGTGCGGATTCATCGACTTTTTATGATCTTTTTTACTGTTTTTAAATGTCATTTTATCGTCTTTTTATATTTTATGCGCTTATGTTGTTTTTTAATTTTCTCCCCTTTTTCAGTATTCATGTATGTCTACATTCCTGATTTATCGTATTTCATCTAATTAATATATACCTACTGATAAATCTTTTCATTGTTGACGATATAGGTGTTTTAAAAGATATTTTTTTTTTTATTATTCAAACGGTCTAGAAAGCTAAAACTCTTTTTTCTCATTAGTTCACTCTCTTGTTTTTGCCCTTGTTCGTCATGATTTATATGATTGTAAAGCTCTTCCACGTGGCACGGAAAAATACCGAGCATTATTCCTGACAGTTTTGTTTCCAGCATGACCATGATCCTTATTAATTAGAGTTTCTGTAATAAGGTCGCCGTTTGATCGGCTATATTTCTTTTTTAATATTTATTCAGTATTGAAGAAGAAGATTTCTTCAATATTCAGAGGACCTGTTCTTATTTTCTAACTGATTGACTGACTATAGCCGGCAGCATCATACTTCTTCTGCTGCTGCTACTGTAAAGGGTCCATGACTTAGTTCTTTCGATCGAAGGTTAATGTGAACTGCTGAGAGTTGGTTTTATCCAGAGGTAATCTTCCACTCTGTCGAGAGAACGAGTCGAAGCAACGAGTTCTGGCTCGGTCAGGGTTCCACGTTGTGTCTCACTTTATTGTAATTAGAAAATTTGTTATCATCAACAATAATTCTAAACAGCATTAGTAACGACCATAATGATGTCCCAATGCCAAAGGTTATCGATAAAACCGTGTCAATGAATCGATATGAAACTCGATAACTCCATTCAGTACATGATCTGCTTTAGTTTTTACCCTCAGTAATCAATGGTCGTTACGCATTTGTTTTTTCAAGACATCTCGATTGACTGATGAGGTCATGCACTGATTCTCGTGAACTAAAGACAAATTATATTTTGCGGTCGCGAAAATCTTCTTCATCTTATTGTTGGATGATTAGTGATTGTAAATGTAAGTTTGTTTCTGAAGATGATGTAAATAAATAAATTTTAATTATAAAGTCAATGGTGACTATAGTAAATCATTTCGTGAATCACTTGTCTTAGTCAGCCTAGTGACTGGCTTGTTAGTCCAGAGGTTGCCAGCGCAACTGCTTAACATGAGGTTTGATTTCCCGGTTCGATTACCTGGAAGGGGAAATTGATACCAGGGTTTTCCGTAAAGAATTTCTCAGCAGTAGTCCGGACTTTTAACTTGTGCTTGACAGAAGCTCGTCCCCATCATGGGACTTAATGTCATCTGCCTAGCTTTTTCCCAAACTTTGTTCGGGTCGGCTTCCAGTCTAACCGGATGCAGCTGAGTATCAGTATTTTACATGAAGGGACTGCCTATCTGACCTCCACAATCCAGTAACTGGGTAATACGATACCGCTTGGTAAGACTGGATGTCAGACTTTCGGTTTCTGACTACATGTAACGACTGTCAAAGATCTATAAATGAAGCCGGGACCAACGGCTTAACGTGCTTTCTGAGGTACGGAGGAAACTCGGTATTTATGGTCATCCATCCACGGACCGACCTCGGCAAGCACGTCTTAACCTTGAAGATCGATCCGTGCGGCTGTTATTATTTAGCCACGAGCTCCTCCTCATCACGCTCACCATGGGACTTAATAACTGGCAAAATATGAGTGTACTAAACCTACGTCTACCTCTGCCTTACCCGCCGGGGAAATAGAGACGTGATGTTATGTTAGTCATAGTTAATACACACATCAAAAGTGTCTAGGGATCAAGCATTTTTATGCGGATTTCTTGAGATTGAGATGTGGCTTTGTAATAAATTTATGATTTTATAAATTTATATGGATCCTTTTTGGTGCATTTCATAATTTGAATCAGGAACTGTGAATCAAATTCGAGTAAAAGATGAAAATCAGCTGTCAATATTTTCCCTATAAAAACATACAACGCATTGAAGACATTATTAGTGCTACTGTTTCCCTACTACTGATTAAAACCAACGTTATTATGGAGCGGCGACGTCATTTAAGCAGGGAAGAAATGCTCAGAGCCGTGGGAATGATAGAAGCTGGTTCCCGGCAACGTACTGTGGCTTTAGCTCTGAATACAAGTCAGAGTGTTATCAGTCGACTTTGGACACGTTACCGAAGCACTGGTACCGTGGCTGAGCGCCATGGAGGACGGTATCGCTGCACCACACGGAGACAAGACCGATACATTCAAATCTTAACTCGAAGAGCTCCAACAATAACCGCCATGATGTTAGCCGTGAGGCTTCATCACTCTTCAGGGAACTTAATTAGCGACCAAACAGTCAGAAACCGCTTGCATGAAGTGAACCTTCATTCCCGAAGACCGCTACGGGTACCACCTATAGCAATGCACAATCGTAGGATTCGATATCAATGGGCTCTTGAACACAGAAATTGGGCAGAAGAACAATGGCGTTTCGTGTGCTTTTCTGATGAGTCTCGTTTTGGTATGAGACCGGATACAAGACGTATACGACACTGGAGAACCCCTGGACGCCAACAGCGATTAAAATCCTGCCAGGAAGTCCATCCTTATAGTGGTGGAACCATCATGGTATGGGCGGGTATTTGGATCGGCGGAAGAACTGAGTTGATTTGGATCAGAGGCAACCTCAACGCTCAAATTTATGCTGAGACGATTGTATCAGACGTCATCGTTCCTCTACAAGTGCAAATCGGTCCCTTATTTCAGTTAATGCATGATAATGCACGACCGCACACCGCAAGAGTTGTAAGACAGACTCTCGCCGCAGCTAACATCAATGTCCTGCCCTGGCCTGCTCAGTCGCCAGACTTGAACCCGATTGAGCATGCATGGGATATGCTACAGAGAAGAGCTCTGCCGAATATGGAGGGTATCCAGTCGCAAGAAGACCTTTTTCTGTTGTTGCAACGAACATGGGCGGCCATTCCACAGCCTGATTTGGATGAACTCATTTTGAGTATGCCAAACCGATGTTCTTGTGTTGTTAGTGTTCGCGGTAGAAACACGGATTATTGATTGTTTAAGTTACTCAATAAAATTTTAAAGAAAACTGTTATTTCAGTCTTTTTTTCGAACTTTAATGTTAGTGGTTCAAATGTCAAAAATCCCTTTATTAGAAAATGGAAAATTTCTTTATTAATGCAAAGGTGACTTGGTTTATCGTTACTGTGACAAACGAAAACACTTTATTTGATGAATCCTTAAAGAAAATTTTAATTAATATCAATTCAGGAGAAAAGTTATTGCAAAAATATATGTTGATCCCTAGACACTTTTGATGTGTGTATTTTAGCTTGACTTTATCAAAGCATTTTCCAAGAAATATTCTAGTACCTTCTTATGATTTGAAGAGATATAAAATTTTAATGCTCTTGACGCAACATCTGGTAGTGACGTAAGATACCAACAGAATCCTTATAAAGAAGATTGCCACGAGCAATAATTTAATGGGTGTGTTCAAGTAATATTAAAGTAATCGTGTAAGTTCGGTATTAAAATTGATTTGTGGCATGTATACCATCATCATCATCATCATTTCAGCCGAAAGACGTCCACTGCTGGACATAGGCCTCTCCCAAGTGTCGGCACATTGTCCGTTCCCGTGCGACTTGCATTCAGCGGATCCCCGCAACCTTCACCAGATCATCGGTTCACCTAGTGGGAGGCCTTCCAACGCATCGTCTTCCAGTTCGCGGTCGCCATTTTAGAACTTTTCAGCCCCATCGCCCATCCGTTTGGCGAAGAATGTGCCCTGCCTACTTAAGTTTGGGAATTCTTCGGGCTACGTTGGTAACCTTGGTTCTCTTGCGGATGTCCTCATTTCTGATTTGATCACGCAAGGAAACTCCAAGCATAGCCCTCTCCAGTGCTCTTTGGGTGACTTTAAGCCTTCTGATGAGGCCCATTGTTAGCGACCACGTTTCGGTCCCGTATGTAATCACTGGCAACATACTGGTCTAAACTTTCGTCTTGAGACACTGCGGTAAGTTGGACGAGAAAATACCACGCAACTTCCCGAACGCTGCCCAGCCGAGTGGGATTCGACGATTAACTTCTTTCTCGAAGTTAGCCCTACCCAACTGGACAGTTTGTCCCAGGTAGACATAATCGTTTACTACTTCGATTGTAGACTGTATACACGGCGACACATTCCAGCATTTCCACTATAACATGACCTCGATTTGTATAGATTTGCCATACAAAGAGTACCAGTATAAGATCCGCCTATATTGGTTTCGAATAGCTTGATTGGTCGTCCGGAGTACTTGTATACCATAGTTTCATTGATTAAAATCTAAACTGCTAATCTTTTATCTTCCTCAGCATATTTTTTGTAACCTTCCTTATTTTAAAGCTGTAAAAAGGGGAACTATTGGATACTTTTGTTGGAAAACCATGTTTTAAACAAAAGCCTTTACCAAGAGTGTCGTAAAGTTTGTTAAGCTCTAGAATATTTTGCTGCGCCCTTACAGGGTCATGTACTATCTAGTTTTAAACCCAGCTTGTAACTACGATAATGTACATTTTGCATTAAATAAATAAAATAAATAAATAATTGTATTTATTAATTTAAGGTCTAAAATTCAGGGGCAAGTCAATGCTTTAAGCATTTTTCACCGACATGCCATTCTTCTCGCATTCTCAGATTCCATTAAACACTATCTCAAGTGGAAATAGCATTATCGATTTATTTATACTAATATTTTATAGAGGTGATTTTTTTTGTAAGTTTGTGTGTAGGGGGTAATCTTCGGAACTACTGATTCGATTCCAAGAATTATTTCACTAGCAGTAAGCTACATTATCACCAAGTATCTTATGCTACATTTAAAACGTTCCGGTGGGTTAATTTTCGTACGTAACGGGATCGAAACCGCGAGCACAAGTTAGTTACAAATAAAAATAAAATAATTTACTGCAAAATAAACATTAGAAACACAATGAAAATAATCTAGAACACTGCTATGTTTATCTCTCAATCCAAGCCGTCGGAACGCCATTATGATTCACTTACATCAAAAATATCTTCGACGTATTTTTTCTAATACCATCAGCTGTCACACAGTCAATGTTTAAACTACTTTACTGTTTATACTATTTTAATAACACCATTATACTGACTTTTACCAACCTTGCCATTCATAGAAATGAATCGTAAAAATACTATCTATTAATATGCAAAGTCATTGACTTTTAATTATTTTAAGTGTTCATTAATTTGCACAACTTTCTAATGCCCCTGTAGTGATCAATAAATAATATAAATGGTTCGTTATGTAAGTATCAAAACGATTTAAAAACGTTTAACTTCATTTAATTGGGATTGAATTTAAATATTTGCATTTGATAATAGAATAGATCCTCTTTTGGAAATAATTATTGGAGAGAATTAATTTCTCCTTTTATGGGTAAAGGTAATCTGCGCGCTATTATTCCATTTCAATTTTAAAACTTTTACTTTTAATTTACATGTGGTATCTTAATTACATATGATTCGGAGAAATGAGGAAAATGTAGTAAGAAAAATGTTAAGTATGACTGTAGATGGCTATAAGAGTAGAGGAAGACCAAAGAAACGATGGATGGACTGTGTGAAGGATGATATGGCAAGAAAGGATTTAACTGCTGAGATGACGACTAATATAGAAGTATGGAAGAAGAGGACATATTCATATTTGTTCTCACATATTTGTAATTCTCAACATGAATGATGTACCCACCATTTTGTAACAATATTTTGATTTAAAAGAGTGTCGATGGAGTTTGTTGCCCATTCTTCTCCATAGAGATCTACGGTTTGGAATGGACAACTAAAGTTCTTTCACAAGTTATTATGCCGTGTGTCTGGGACTGTAGCTTTGTGATTTGTTCTGTTTTTTGGCTTTCAAAAGTGACTGTAATGGTCTAATTGAAATAAATGCTTTGATTTTGAGTTTGACATGTTACGCTGACCTGAAATATACATTGCGACAAGGGCTGGAGAGTGATGATGTTTTATGATGAGACAAAGAAGAGCCTTCGCTTCATGTACACGGATTAGGAAAATGAAACTATTGCTTCTTTCTCAAACACAATGGAGCAAGAATATTTTGCCATCTTTGACATTATTGGATTACACCCGAAAAATATGGTAAATATTAAACTACCTAGGTGTAGTGTCTGCGTGTAAGTAAGCGCTCAGTATTTTTTGCGAGAATAATGGAGCCTGAAATATTTCTGGTACCGGAGCTATGTATTTTGGATTTGTTACTATCTAGTTACAAAGCCAGAAAGACAATATAATATGCTCCTCTATTATTAATTTACCTAGACCTCGTAATTTGTAATATATAAATCTCAAGATTTTTCATAAACAAATCAGTAGTACATTGAGTGAGTACGCTTTAATCTCTCATTTTAACAAAAAAGTAGCAAACATTTATGTTTATTTTCTTTTCATAAACTTAAAAATATTAAAAATAAAAAATGCGTTTATAAAATATAAATTAGAAATGCGTAAACGTCATACCAAACGCATTATTTTTTTCCAAAATATTTTCCAACAAAAAAAAAAACGAACATTTATCTCAAATGCCATCGACGGGAAACGTCCCATCACTAAACGCATAAATACCAACGTGTAGAGCAAATAAAACGGTAAGACCGGGCTTTTAAAGTTTTTCCACATCCGTCTGATGGCGATGAGCTGTTTGTTTTAAAAGCCTATGTTTCGACATGTGATCTGTGTGTAGATTTGTTGGGGCTAAAAGCCTACGAACATGCTTTTTGGTAGTTTTTTGTTACTGAATTTAATTTTATTTCTGGCGTATGAAACGATTGTGTTGTTATTTCAAATTTTCTTGTATGAAAATTCGAGTTGGTACTGCAATTATGGACTTAAAAATATTTTTTCAATTACTTAAAAACATTTTTCCTGAATTTATGTCCTTTTAAAAAATGCTGTTTAAAAAAAAAACAAACCCGGGGTTATATGAGATCATAGCAATATATTGTTCACGTCATTCATTGATTAGTGCGGATTTGCGGAAGCTAATAACTGATGTTTTGATTTCCCCTGATAATTAGACCAAAAGCTATTTATTCAAATGTAATCGAACGGTTTAAATAAACGAAGTATATTCGTTTGATAAGTGACAGCTAAATTGTTGTCATTTCACGCTAAACACAATGTATTGGATGTATAATTCATTTATTATTTTACAAACATATCATTTATAAATAAGTATTATAAATCATAACGGAAGCTTCTGATTCATTTTTAACGTAGGCGGGAAAAATACCTGTAGTTCATACTTATGTTCACTTGGATCCATACTAATATAATAAATCCTGTAAGCTGTAATACTTAAGCAACTGTCTGTTTGTCTAATTTCTATGAACTAAGGTCAACAGGTAAAACGTGACCTGAGTTGGGAAATAGGATAGGATATATTCCTGAATGATAATCACTGACCTATTCGCAGGAGAAGTCGCGGGAAAATGCTAGTTTTGTAATCATGTCCATAACCAGAAGATTAATTATGATGCTCCCAAACATAAGATACTACTAAACTACTGACACCAAGTTTCCTCTAAAGACATCATCATCATCTGCCTAGCCTTTTCCCAAACTATGTTGGGGTACGCTTCCAGTCTAACCGGATGCAGCTGAGTACCAGTGTTTTACATGAAGCGACTGCCTATCTGACCTCCACAACCCAGTAATTGGGTTGTGGAGGTCCGATATAATACGATACGATACGATATAATACGCTACTCTTGTTAATACTGGATGTCAGACTTTCGGCTTCTGACTACTCGTAACGACTGTCAAAGATCTACAAATGACAGCCGGGACCAACGGCTTAACGTGCTTTCCGAGGCACGGAGGAAACTCGGTATGTAATTATGGTCACCCATCAACGGAGCTCCTCTAAAGTAAATAATTAAATAGAAAAACCGTTGGTCCGTAAAGGTCAGGCTCAGGGAATCTGTTATCAAGGCCAATCTAATAAGAGGCTGTAATGACAATCTATCACTTCATCTCGACGGCAGTGTAAAACGTTGTTCATAATGGAAAATTTTATATTAAAAATTAACTGTAAGGATTCAAGTTCCTTTAATATAAATTATTTTCGTTTAGAAAGAGGTATTTCTTTATATTTATAGTAAAAAAACATATTTACGTTTAAAATAAACGTTGAAAAAAAGTGTAAAAAGCCCCATCACCTTTCTATGTTTGTGGAAAAACGACCAAGACCGTGATACTTCACACACAGAGAGAAGGCCTGGGTCCCAGCAGTGGGAGTGGCTAATAATGGTTAAAGATGCTCCATAATTTTCAATTCGAATCCAAAATTAATTTATATTTTATTTTATATTTTTTAATTTAATATATAATTAAATATTTTATTTAATATATAATTAAATATTTAATTTAAAATATTATAAAGCGGAAAGATTTGATTGTATGTTTGTTTGTTACGATTTAACTCAAAAACTACTCAACCGATTTTAAAAATTCTTTCACCATTAGAAAGCTGCATCTATACCGAGTAACATAGGCCATATTATTTTAAAATTTTCGCGGACGAAGTCGCAGGCGAAGTGCTACTATTTTATAAAATGAAAAAATATTGACAGTATGATGAATGATTGGTGTCATTCCTATTTTGCGGTTGCTGTCCGTCATTCCGAAACAATATATCAGGATTAGGGACGAACCTCGTTCGGCCAACAACATTAATTACAGGTCGGTATGAATTTATTAATCCGAAATTGTAACAATTGTGCTGCCTGTGTTATCGCTACCTTCCTGCGCAGTAATACACTAATAGTATACCCACATAACGTCTCTTTCGTGGACCTTTGTTTAAGTCCCACTTAATAGGAGACGAACCTATTGCCATCAACTGGGCACATATCCAAACTAATTATAGGTATATCTATTTAATAATAAAATGCCTCATAATTATTCTAATGCCCTTCCCCAATTTATTTCACAGCATTTCTTCCACTTTCATACTTCTCTTTCAGTCGTCACGTCAATAGTGATCCGCTCATCTATTCCGCTTATCTTTTTCTTTTCTGAATACTTAATAGCAACCACTAAAGTATGTTAAAATACGCTTCTAACATTTCCCAAGAAAGATTTTCTCTTTTATTAATTATGCAGGAAAAGCGCCAGACAGGTTTCCAGGCCAAATAAAAATGACTGGCATAAAAAGTATCCATATTTAAGTAAGACCAGACTGGCGTTAATATTAAACGTGCTTTAAAAAAAAAAGTTTTTGTACGTCATTTATAATTTTCCTACCATTTTTCACAAGAAATAAGGAAAATAATAAAAACTGCTGACGAAGGCCTGTCAAAAGTAATTAATAATTGCTATGTTAATTTGTTTAGCGTTAATTAAAGTTTACAAAAATATTTAATTTCGCGCCATTAGTCACGACTCCATTTTGTTTTGTCGTCAAAGACTGTTTGTTGTTTTTTTTTCTTTTATAAATTATAAAGTTGTTTTTTATTATTTTTTCATGATTTACGTGCTAAAATAATTTCAAGGTAAGCGTTACACGAGGTGTAACAGAAAAAATAATATTAAATAAATATTATTTTTGCTATTAAACCTCGTGCAAAAAACAGCCTAGACAAAAAAAAAATTGCCGTTTTCATTGACAGCTATATTTTACATTGATAAATGGATTCATTTATTGCCAGTAGTTACGTATTGTTTCATGACTGGTAGTGTTGTTTTAAAGAAAAATATTTGAGGAAGATTTTCATTCATTCTGAAGATAAGCTAATAATAAGGTAATCTTCAAGATTCTCAAAATCTTCGACGGAGCAAGGAAAAGAAATATTAAAAAAAGCATTGGAATAAGGTCTAGGTATATTGGCAAAATGTGGGAGCAGTTAATATAGGTTATACTTTTTTGTATGGGAGCCCCCCTTAAATATTTATTTTATTCGGTTTTTAGAATTTGTTGTTATAGCATCAACAGAAATACATAATCTGTGAAAATTTCAACTGGCTAACTATCACGGTTCATGAGATACAGCCTGGTGACAGACGGAAGGACAGCGAAGTCTCAGTAATAGGGTCCCGTTTGACCCTTTGGGTACGGAACCCTAAAAAAGCATTAAATAGCTTCTGTAAGAAAGTAAAAAAATAAACAAGCAATATTTTGACATTAAACCATCTACGACACTTTTACTACCGTTTAAGCATCCCATTATATTCAAGTATCAGGTTACATTATTGTAATAAAGAACGCAATAGTTTTTAATAACAATTTACATGCAAGTTTATAGCGTTGCGTATTACTGCGTAGGCGCATGAGTTTTTAATTCTGTGTTATTGAACAGTGCGTTTATGTAATATAATTTTGAAGTAGCTGGCCATTACTATAATGATAAAACTCAGAGAGATCGCTCAGGATAGGGAGGTTTGGAAGGACAAATAGGACACCTTTGCCCAGCAGTGGGACACTCAAAACAGATAAACAAAAAAAGATAAGTAAACCATTACCCAATGAGTATGCCAAAAACGGTGCAGGAAGATATTGTAAGGATATACACTGGTATTCTTAGTCATGAACCGAACTGAAGTCGGACTTAACGACACCTAAATTCCGCCCTATTTGTTTATAAATGGACATATAAGCACATAGTTTTCATCTGTCAAATTTGAAGTACCAGAAAACTATTACTTATATACATCTTTAAAATTGATTAAAGTGACATATGACATTTTTAGCATTGATTGAAGCAGTATGCAACTATGGGTTTCGCAAAGATAGCTAGCTAGAGGAGGTACCTTATTCGAAGATCCGTCAATTGTGGCCAATAAATTCTAGGAACACGATTTGGTGGGTGTTTTCAACTGTTGTCATAGCAACAAAAGGTCCAATTAGTTCAAAAATGGATTTGGGAATACAATATGGGTGATAGACGTACGCACAGCTATACAAAGCCAGTTTATACGGATCTCTCACTGTACGGGAAATCTATACAAAATGAGGCCATTATATACTGCAAATATATAGCGTGACGTGTCACCGTGTGTTAAAACCAAATATCACAATGAAAGTTCTGGAACTGTCAAAATGGCACTGTAATCGTAAATATGCCCTGTTGTACCTACACAAATCTTCACACTTTATTTATCTGGAATCGCCAACTGAACTGGAGGTTTTTTTTTCGTTAATTTAATATAATTGCAATCACAGCCAATAGCACACCGTGGGTTCCTTAGACAATTGATTGTAGTACAAAATCAATTTACTATAACTCGTGTAACCTCACCCTTACACCTCGCTATGCGCGGTAATGTGCAGGAGTCTCAGTAATTAGCCGTGCAGTAGTTTATGGCCGACCCTAGACTCTGCCAATAAGCAATTTGTGAGAATCGAGAGAATTCTATAATATTTTGACTGAGGTTCGCGTGTAATTAGCTTTTTATGATAAATGATAATTATTAGTTTAAGTAGGTTTGCATAAACAGAGTTATTATTTTAAACTACCTAGATGAGATCAGTATTTGCATTTTTGAGGTTTATGCGAAAAACATTTTGAAGACTCTGGATTTTTTTTATTCCGGAACTTAAAAAGGCATATATGTATGTAAATAGCAACAAGTTAGAGTTCCAAAAACCCAGACAAAATAAAATATTTACAGCCAAACAGACATAATAATAATAATTGTTTCATTCATCCATCACGTATAATATTGGACCGAAACTCCGCCATCACGGAGTTTCTATCAATTTCTTACTACGTGATCAAAACTCGCTTTCCACTTGTTAAAACTTCAAGTAAAAGTTATAATAGGATTCTGTATTATAACTTTTTGTTTGATTTTACTGTACGGTTGTAGGTGGGACTTTTATCCACTTAATAAAAGATAATATTGTGAGTAAACAGTGCGGTGTTATGTAAGCTTTATAAAGATTATGTATTATTAAAATTGATTGGTTTTAATTTAAATAACTATTATATAAATAAATAGAGGCTAATATTTAATATTGGCCACTGGCCAAATTCAAAGCCATCCTTGGGTCACAGGAAGCGTCAACTAGGCGTTTCGAAATTTCCTTTAAAAGACTCTGAGCACTCGGACCCCACGACCCCAGAGTTTCAACCCCAAATGGCTCGAAAATATAGTTACCACAAAGGTTACTATATTTACGCCACTTTGGTTCTCCAACACAGCACGTTGAGCTTGGAAGATGTGTTGTGCATACTAAAGGCGTACCCATCTTCCAAGGAAACAAAGACAAGCCGTCCGGCCTCTTGACATTATTACCACAAGAGCTCGTCGGATGATGTCGTTTATGTTCGCGTGCCGCGCAAACGGCCCGCACTTCGACTGCATGGCAGGCCGTGGTGTCGGAGGCTGTTGACATCTTCACCACAGTGACAGCGATGTGGAGTGAAGCAAGCAAACAGGTAAAGAATGGTTAACCTGAAGATCAATCTGCACTTTTTTACCCATTACATACTGAGTTTCCTCTGTGCCTCAGAAAGCACGCTAAGCCATTGGTCCCGGCTGACAATAATAAATCTTTGACAGTCGTTACAGGTACTCAGTGGCCCGAAAGACTGACCAACCAGTACTACCAAGGGGTGCCGTATTACCCAGTACTAACTGGGTTGTGAGGATAGGCAGTTGCTCCGTGTAAAATACTAGTATTCAGCTGAAGGCGGTAAGGCTGGAAACGGATGGGATGGAAGCTAATAGAGAAGTACGAAAAAGCATTTTGTGCGGGGTTCGAAATAAATTGTGATAGAGGCAGGCGATGTTATCTGTAATATTATTATCGAACGTTAACAACTTACAGTATGTTGCCTAGAATCTATGGTAAGAAGACAATACTAACGTTTATCTGTTTCTTACGTAAAAATCAACCTGTAGTGTAGTCCCACATTTATTTCTTGTGGGAAATAACAAAACCAACTGGCCGCTAGAGTATCAAATTTAAAATCATACATAACTACAAAATTGCGAGCCGAAAATAAACGCCTAACTCTGGAGGTGAAAATATTATATTGTTTGAACTTGATTCCGTAATTATACTAAAGCCCACACGCAATATTATAAAACACTGCAAATTAAAATCAACCTTACTGTTTTACAAGTTTCAACTTTCTGTTAGATAATTAAGAATCATCATCATTTTCCTGCCCGTCTTCCAATTCATTTGGGTTCAGCGCAGCATGTGTCTTCTTATCTAAATTAATTCATCATCAGCCTATAATATTCCGACTGCTGGGACACAGGTCTCCTTTCTATGAGATGGAGTGGGGTGTAGTCCACCACGCGGGCCCATTGCAGGTTGGTAGATGTCACATGTCTTCGATTTTTAGTTCTAGGACATGCCGGTTTCCTCACGTTGTTTTCCTTCACCATTTTTTGAGGGCAGCGATGATGACATAAATTACACAAGTAATGTGCCTGCCTGGGTTCGAACCCCCAGTTTACTGCTCGTTAGTCGGAGCAGCCACCACTGGACCACCGCTGCTCTCTCTCTCTTATAAATTAATTATCTCTCTTATAATTATAAATCTTAAATTAAAAAAAAGCATAGCTTGAAAACATAAGAAACAGAGATCCTATAAAGTATCCGTTTTTAACGTAACTAAAAAAAAACACAAAAAATGCAACTCTTGCCTTTCCAATGACTCATCATCATCACCAGCCAATCATAGTAAAAAACTTTCTTTCCAAACATTTTTACTTAATCCGTTGGTTTTCTAACATTCTAGGACACACTTCACCATCATTGTCATCGCGAACACGTCTGAGATAAGTACTTACCGACATCCGTGTCGTGTTGGGAAACCTTCACTCTATTGTATTAAGAAAATAGCTGAGTTAACGTCAGTTATCTCTTCCCAGTTTAGTATAAACTCGTGTTATTCGGTAACTGGGTTGTGGAGGTCGGATAGGCAGTTTATTCATGTCAAATACTGGTGTTCAGCTGTATCCCGTTAGACTGAAAGCCGACGTCTATTTTTCCCGAAGGTTTAGAAAGAGATGTACCTTCGTAATAGTCCACTCACATATCGCTAGGAATGTTTGTTCATATCCTATGTATATCATCATCATCCTTTCAGCCGAAAGACGTCCACTGCTGGACATAGGCCTCCCCCAAGTGTCGCCACATTGACATAAGGGGGGTTTTGCTATAATCGGCAGGCGGGTTGGCGATCGCAGTACGGTTGTCACAAAAGCACAGAGAACGCTGCCGCCCTTTCTCCGGACAGTCCTTTAGTCGCCTCTTACAATACCCACGGGAAGATATGGGATCGTGCTATTCTTTACGTCCGACACCATACAGAACGTTCAGAAACAGACCTATGTATATGGTAATTAGAGACCGATACTTAAACACGTGATTATACTCATGATAACAAAAAGCTTTCCCAAAGAAACAATTTTTTTTATACTCATCCACTTTTATCACAGTAACACAACAGCTGTATGAAATTCGTGCGCGCGGCTCTGGCCTATCAGCATGTGATAAAAGCGAATAAGTATAAAAAAAATGTTTCTTTGGGAAAGTTGTTTGTAATCATGAGTAAAATCACGTGTTTAAATATCGGTCACTAATTACTAGTCACCCTATACAGGGTGTAACGGAAAGGGTATATATATACTTAACGGTGTGCTACAGACCATCAAACTGAACATGTTTCTCCACAAAGAAACATCGTCATAGCGTAAAAAATATCAGCTGCCCTCCATACGCATACATTTGGGTATAGGCGACTTACTTGGCGAGCACCACAAAGGGCTAGGCCGCTCAACAAGCGACCCATACATTCAGCGTCCAGAGCCTGGAAGGTTGAGTCAAAAAATTATTTAATTTTATTCAGATAATTTTTTTGAGAAACATGTTCGCTTTGATGGCCTGTAGCACACACCCTGTGCTACAGACTATCAAACCGAACATGTTTTTTCACAAACAAACAACGTAATATAAGTAAGTATATCCCTTTCCGTTACACCCTGTATAAAGGTCGGTATTCATATATACCGGGCAAAAATCCTGACTGACCAGGGTTATATTGATAAATTGCTGAAGGAACGCCCAACAACAATTGCCCGAACGGGAAATAAAATCCAGGATCTATTACCCCCCCCCCTACCTATAAATAATAAAACAAAAATAAATAAATAAGTAATAAAAAGAAAGAAAATAGGGGGTCAAGAAATTCAGAGCAATATACTCGTATAATATTGAGAAACCTTTTTAGAACATTAGAAACCCAGCGTGTCAAAGAAAGTAAATTAAAAAACAATAAAACTATCGTCAATACCTAAAATCTATTATAATAAACTATCAAAACTTCAATCTAACTAAACAAAGTGGTGTGAAACCCATCTAACAATGAACCATCAGTTTTCACTCGATACTAGTGTTGTACTGTATCAACACAGAATATCGATAAACTCGCGACGCTATCGCGATCCGATGACAGCTACCCGATTGAACTTTGAATCGAGATGAGAATCAATTTATCGATGCTCAGCTCAGTTGTTGAGAATGTAGGTCTGTTGGTGTAAACGAAGTTTGTTTGATAGTTGTTAGTTAAGTGGGTATCGGTAGATTTATCGACTTTGCTGTGACATGTTCACTGTGTTAATAAGTTATGATATTGATATATATATCTAGTTATGAGAGGGGAGTGGTCATAGAAACAAGTATGCGAGAAGTGGGTACATTAGTTTTAGTTAGCCAAATAGTTAGTAAATTATAACAGTAGTTAGCAGAACAGTTTTCACTAACTTTCGGAGGTTCGTGTTTCTACCATGCCACTATAATTAGGGTAACATTGTTGTAGGAGTATTTTCAGTCGAAAATTATAAATGCAAGTTAGAAAACTATCTAGCCTTTTAGCGAGTGCCATAGAATAATTAAAAACTTAATTGAGGCTTACAATAGAGTAGATCAGGTCATGAGCATTCTGATCAATTAAAGTCATCAAAATTAAAAAAAGGAAAATCAAAATTGACGAAATTTTTACTTTGACATAATATTCTCTTTTTTAGTGACGTACCATTGCAATATCGATACAATCACTAACTATCCAAAACAACCCTTCTCACTGTTGATCGTGCTGAATCTAGGTTAGAATACGTCCTGGATATATATAGTTTATGCGTCTTGTTTGTGAGCAAACAATGAAAATAACTGGTCAATACTGTCGCACTACTTTATGAAACAAATTACGAACATAAAATTTATTAAAATGTTTTACAAGTATTTGTCCGCGAAGATTTGTTATGTAGTGGCGGATAAAATGTATTTATTCGTTGCAACTTGTACAATGCTGACATTTAGTGTTAACTTATGTCTCAATGCCTTTTGTTAAGGTTTATAGCGACGCATTATTCTATCAATAATGTATTTCCTGGCTTAGAATCTTGCGGTTTTGAATACGATTCCAGTTTTTTTTTAATGTTACTGAAAACCAACGGTAGTAAATATTCTATTGTTATTATTTAAAATCTTACAGTTAATCTAGTTAGGTATATCTGGCTAACATACCAGTGACTCGTTTCTTTTATGTGTCATGCGATACAATTTTTCATCGTGGAATGCAATTCATCTGCATAAGGTCTGAAGCTTTTTATTTGGTACACAAGATGGAATAACAAAGTGGCTTACATTTGCATTAAATGCTAATAAGTTTGAAAACTTTTGTGAATGTTTACCAAATACACAATTAGTACTAACAAGTGTCCAGTCACATTTATTTGTATAGAAGCTTCAAATTATACATTTTAGAAGTCCTAACTAAGAATTACCATTCGTCTTCTAAAGTAAAGTCTGACCCGAAACGTTTCAAAAGTAAAGTAAATTAACAACTAGCAATTAAAAATACAGAATAATTAATGGCTGAGCGAAATTTTCAATCAATTTCTTTTGTGTCTCATTAACTTTATAGAGAAAAAGAAGTTAATTTTGCTTCATAATTAAAAAAAATAAAGATCGACACAAAAAATAGTCTAGACAAAAATAATATTAGTATTACGACAACATCAGCAGCACTTAAAAACAAAACCACTGTGGAAATAACGAAAATCATTACATAACATCATCATCATCATCATTTCAGCTCAAAAGACGTCCACTGCTGGACATAGGTCTCCCCCAAGTGTCACCACATTGAAATTTTGGGGGGTTTTACCTTAATCGCCACGCTTGGCAGGCGGGTCGGCGATCGCAGTACGGTTGTGACAAAAAAACAGAGAACGCTGCTGCCCATTTTCTGGCAAATCCCTTAGTCGCCTCTTACGACACCCACGGGAAGATATGGGATGGTGCCATTATTTACGTCCGACACCATGCAAAGCCCATTACAAAACGTCACGTCTGAATTCTCGAACAGAGGTGTATGAACCATCAGCTATCCTTGAGTCCCATATAAAAGGGGAGCAAGCCTATACTGAAACAGTGTGCAACATACAACACATTAGATACTAGTAGTCTTATTTCAATCTATCCTAAGCCATTTTATCGAAAGATTTAATACAAAATTAAATCAACAATTAAATAAATAAATTTATTTCTCAGAACAACTTCAAAACATACATTTTCAATCAGATACAACATTTTAAACGTTACTCGTGTGAAATCTAGAACAAATCCTTGAGAGTATGTTAAAAGCAAAAAGTATCCGACACAAGGTTTTATATCGCAGGAGTCGATCGCCATATCGATAGATTTTCCTTAACAACTTCCATTCGGATTCAATTCACTTATCGATAGATAATTGCGCAATTTACATCACTATTAACTCTGTGGTACGGTTTAATAATTTCTTGTGATATTGATCCGTTTTTGCTTTGTATATGGGTTTGTAATTACTATAATCGATTGTGTTATAAACAGTCATATGTAGGCGGTAAAATGTAAGAAACAACCTTATGTTTAAAGTGATGGGTATTGAATTAACATTCCGATATTAGGTTACCGTGACAGGCATAGAAAAATTGTGAAAACTGATTTCAATAGAATAGGCAGGGATATTCAGGAATCAATATCATCACAAACGATTATGCTTGCTTACCATGGTGATTATGCTTCGGAAGTATATACTAGATATTTTGAGACAAAAAAATTGTCTTGTACACTTTATTCATAAATACTCATAGGCGGCATAAATAAATCAATTGATGAAATGATGATGCCATCTAGCCGGAAGCTTGGTGTACTGCTCTCTCATGTGCTCTCAAGTAGCTAGCATAGTTATACTACTTTGGCCAAAAAACTCCGAGCACAAAGCAGACATGTCAGAACACCATACAAAATATTGTAGGGTATAGCTGTAGTAAATAAATTAATGTGTTCAACATACACGGTAGTTTTAAGACTCACAAAATTTCTTTCATAATTTCTTAAAACACTAAAAATACTTGTATCCTTCTCTCATTTTTTTTTTGTTAATGGCTTCTCGCAGTTCAACCTAAGAGGTTGTCGTCTGCTTAACCGGACTATCCTGTGGATGCCTTAAGTCTAAGGCCTCCAGCCAGAGCATAAAAACTACTTACAAACCCTTTACTCCTTCAACCCTTCTCTAATTCACTTAGAACACAATATTATACAATAAATAAAAGATGTAACCACAATCAAAGATCCTTAAAAGACAGTGTCACATAAAAGCGTGTTCAAACTCAGCCACAAATCATCCACACGCGAGCGATAGCGATCACCACCGCTAACGATGCTGAGATACCGACGATAAGGATCCGTGAGATCTGGCTGATGGCTAAAAGTTGTCGGAACATAGATAAGGAGACAAGCCTATTGTTGTTTTGTGGTGTAAGAGGCAGGAGGTTGTGCAATCGTTGTCGGTTTTTTTTCTGCGTTAAATTGATTTGTGGCGGTATTGTGTAATTTTAAAATGCGTTGGTAAAAAGTACATATGAACATAATAGACCTCCTCCTTTTTTGAAGTTGGTTAATGATTAATTTTATTTTCTCAACTTTTTTTGGGAACTTATGTTCTGAGAACTGAGGTTCTTGTGAGCTAAGCATAAAGTCCTGGGTTCGATTCCAATTTAATGATGATATTAATACGTCTACTTAGTAAATTAATTATCTTATCATAATATGAAACTATTGCAAAATCTTGGTAGACAACTAATGATTAATACCAAGTAATTTTTAGTAAATTGCTTTACCTACAAAATAATGAATACAAAATAATTAGACTCTAAAATAATTAACTAGCTCTAATTATTTTCGTCAAAAAATTTAGTATTCATTTAAAATATAATGAGTTTTTTCTTCAACGCAGTCTTTGAACTCGGCGATTCATCATCATCATTTCAGCCAAAAGACGTCCACTGCTGGACACAGGCCTCCCCCAAGAACGGGGGTCTTGCCATAATCACCACGCTTGGCAGGCGGGTTGGCGATCGCAGTACTGTTGTTACAAAAGCACAGAGAACGCTGCTGCCCATTATTATTTATTTATTAAAACTTTATGCACAAGTATAAAAAACACTGTACAAAGGCGGACTTAATGCCATTATCTGGCAAGTCCCTTAGTCGCCTCTTACGACACCCACGGGCAGATATGGGATGGTGCTATTCTTTACGTCCGACACCATGCAGACGGCGATTAATTGAAAATATTTACAAAAATATCAAAATCAAATTTCAATAAATAAATAAACTCATTTCAGCCACATAGTCAGCAAGTTGAAGCTAGATCACCAAAACAATTGATACATTACCTACCTCAAATACTCAAACAAAAAAAGAAACACCAAAATTAATAGCGTGTTCATACGAGCCCACAATTCATCGTGCCGCGATAACAATCAACTTTTACTTACCAGATGTCGATATAGATCACGTAGATAAGCGATATCCGGCTAATCGTCAGTCAGTCATAGATCATAGATTTAAGTCATAGATTCGCCATATCACCCTAAAAAAGTTCACGTTTCTCTTTCGTTGACAATGAGATTTGTCTCACTCACTCATACTGCACATCGTATAAATCGTTCGAAGTGAGATATGCGAGTTCGCATTTTGTTCCGATCTAGCCTGGGCCTTTGCTGTCATCGCCCAGCGGCGCCTTAAGCCAAGGTTCGTACTCCACACTGGGTGCATTTTTTTACGTATGGGAAATCATCAAATGACTCCCTCCTGCTCTGAGCGGAGCGGAAGGGAGTGTCAGATTTGTACTGACTTAAACCCATCCATGTTCGTTCTTAGCCCTTTGTGTTCCAAGGCGGACGGTATCTGTTTCGAACAGTCCCGCAGCCCTGGCAGGTATCGGCCCTCTCGGACCCCTTCCGATTTGCTCCTTGAGGCGCGCGTGGAACACGAACGCGCCGTCGACACGGCCTGTCGTCATAAGACGGCTGGACGGTGAGCTAGCACACAGGGTGGCCTTAGAGTGTAGTCACTTAGTTTGTAACTGTTTTGAACTGGCTGCAGGACTTAATTTCAAGGCACCCACAGGGTAGTCCGTTTAAGCAGACGACAACTTCCTAGGTTGACCGGAGAGATGCCATTAAAAAAAATACGAGCTCGGACTTCTCAGTAGACACTTTTTCGCGCGACCTAAGTACGATGCGGACCCATCTATAATTTAAAAGTGAGTGTCAGTCAGTAAGTCAGACTTGTCTAAATATAGATTATTCATAATGCTGAAGATCTACTGATAAGATTGTTGTTCGTTAATCGGTGAGAGGTAGAATTGAGACACGGGTGTTGTAAAAGAATAAAAGTGTTTTTACTATTGAGGATTATCGTTTGGATTCTTGGTCTAGACTTGGATAAATTAGATTAGAAAGTAATATCAATATAAACGTTTGGGGTGACCATGCAAAACTTTGGAATTGATTTTGGTTTGTCAAAATGTATCATCATCTGCCTAGCCCTTTCCCAAACAATCTTGGGGTCGGCTTCCAGTCTAACCGGATGCAGCTGAGTACCAGTATTTTACATGAAGCGACTGCCTATCTGACCTCCACAACTCAGTAACTGGGTAATTCGATACCCCTTGGTAAGACTGGATGTCAGACTTTTGGCTTCTGACTACTCGTAACGACTGTCAAAGATCTACAAATGACAGCCGGGACCAACGGCTTCACGTGGTTTGTCAAAATATATGTTTGTAGAAAATTTTAGTGACAAAGTGATTGCTTCTTTACAAATATTTGAAATAAATGATATTTGTTACCAATTAGGCGGCAGAAAATCTTATACACTAAATGAAAGATGAGCAATGATTCGCGGGTACGAAATCAAAATTAGAAGGATGGGGTACTTCTTCTTCGATTAAATTACTTCTTCTCTAATTTCGCATTAAACGAAAAGGTCTTGAGTTGGTGAAAATACTAAACGTTACTTAAAAAGGATAACAGGAACAAAATAAATATTTCATCAAAGTTATCCCACGTAAAACTCCCACGTAACCGGCCTTCCAGGAAAAACCTGCTTTCCATAAGGATTTTCACGCTATCAAAAAGGAATAAAACTAATATCCAATTTACTACCACCGTTAAAAGAAAAACTATTCATCCTTTTATAACTTGCGCCGTGAAAAGGAAAACATACGAGCTATTGGAAGTGTAAAATTATGAGTCTGTAAAAGGCTCGTTCGAAGCCAATTACCTTCAATCGTTTCTAGTTTTCCTGAATCGTGACCTAAATTATACAACACCGAAGAATATTTTATTTTTAACTAGGTTTTGCTCTCGCATTCACTCCGGTTATGTACGGAAATTAACTGATGGAAACGTTTTAAACGTAGCCTACGACACTTGAGGATAATGTATCTTTCCGATAGTGAAATAATTTTTGGGATCGGATTAGAAGTTTCCATGATTACCTCCTACATACAAACTTGCAAACAAAATACTTTTCTATAATGTTAGTATAGATTCTGTTTGAAGTCCTCCCCGGATTTTTGCTTTGTTAGCTTTTTTTTTATTTCTTGAGCAGCTCGTGGCTAAATAATAACAGCCGCACGGGTCGATCTTTAAGGTTAAGCCGTGCTTGCCGAGGTTAGTCCGTGGATGGGTGACCATAATTACATACAGAGTTTCCTCCGTGCCTCGGAGAGCACGTTAAGCCGTTGGTCCCGGCTGTCATTTGTAGATCTTTGACAGTCGTTACCAGTAGTCAGAAGCCAAAAGTCTGACATCCAGTCTTACCAAGGGGTATCGTATTAACCAGGTACTTTGCTGTGGAGGTCAGATAGGCAGTCGCTTCATGTAAAATACTGGTACTCAGCTGCATCCGTTTAGACTGGAAGCCAACCTCAAGATAATTTGGGAAAAGACTAGGCACACATGATGACACATCTATCTATAAAAAAATTGGCAAATGTTTACTGCTTACTCCCTTTCGACATATTTTACTTTGTCGCCTTTATTATACGAGTGGAAACCGCCTAACACATTTCTTTAGAAAAGTGCGACGACAGACCTTGTCTTGCCTAATCCCGTAGTCGCCTTTTATGACACCCAGATAGGATTTATTAAATTCTTCCTGGAAGCTTCATTTATAAAGCTTTGTGGTCTTTGAACTCTCTCGGAAAATAACATAACATCATTGGAAGAAAGTCGTTTGTCTTGGTATGGATCTGTAATGAGGAGGGATGAAATCATCATCATCATCATTTCAGCCCAAAAAACGTCCACTGCTGGACATAGGCCTCCCCCAAGTGTCGCCACATTGACATTTTGGGGGGTTTTGCCATAATAGCCACGCTTGGCAGGCGGGTTGGCGATCGCAGTACGGTTGTTACAAAAGCACAGAGAACGCTGCTGCCCATTCTCTGGCAAGTCCCTTATTCGCCTCTTACGACACCCACGGGAAGATATGGGATGGTGCTATTCTTTACGTCCGACACCACACAGAGCGATGATAGAGAGAGAAAGACAGAGGGATGAAATGCATGTGACTAAAAGAGTAATGGATATAAATTTTGATGTATGGAGAGTGAGAGGAAGGCCAAAGAAAAGATAGATGGATTGTGAGAGGCATGATATGAAAGAGAAAGGAGTAAATTATGCCGTGACGTCGGACAGGAGAGAATGGAAGAAGAAAACTTGTTGAGCCGACCCAAAGAAGAATGGGACAAGGACAGGAAGATGATGATCAGGTGGCCTATAATGACGTCTTGAGGGCTTGTACACAAAACTCCGAATCGCCGCTATGCGAATTCGCAACGCAGAAAACTGCGACACGAATTGCTGCGATGCGATTTCGTGCGGCAAGGCGTCTCCCTTCCACAATTCTTGGGACACCATTCCTTCGATGACCGTCAAGCGTACTGAACGTATTTTGTAAACTAGGACGTAACATGAATCACAAAAATAGACGTAACATCGGACGAATGCGCGATGCGAATCAATTCGCAAGTTCTTGCGATGCGTCGTGGGAGCTCGTAGATTTTTACTATGCGACGTCGCATCGCAGTTTTGTGTACAAGCCCTAAAACATTGTTGTTTTACTCCTTTTCCAGTGTGGGAAAGAGATGGCGCTAGACATCCTGTATAGCTCCGTCTCTTTCCCACACTGGAATAAGAGTAAAACAACTATAATACTGCTATAAAACATCATGGCAGGCCAGCAGGTTACTTTATTTTCAAGCCATTTGGGGTTGAAACTCTGGGGCCGTGGGGTCCGAGTGCACACAGCCTTTTTAAGAAAATTTCGAAACGCCTATTTGACGCTTCCTGTGACCCAGGGGCTGAGTTTTACTATGGCCAGTGGCTAAGTATTGCCATACAACGTAGCAATGCTGCCAGTCTCTTGGGCACATTACCAGCTGACAGCGTTGAGGAGGAGTTTTTGACGCACTTTAATAGTTTATATTGTTATTTTAGTTATTTAATTTATTAGTTTGTTCATCGTTGTAATATATATAGTCAGGTCCCTTTTATGAAATAAATAAAGGTATGTGATGTATATAAACTGAACTAAATTAAACTATAATCTAGTTGTGAGAAAACAGTCATGCATCTGATATACCTACTTGATGGTTATCTTGATGGTTTGGCAATTTCTCCCGATCACTGCAACTGTCATTGATACACTTACCACTAGACGTCTACAAACTGATTAATGATAGTTATGATAACGTTATTTACTTGGTCATTATGATAAGATCTCTTCAATTCGTCATTATAATATGTAGGCTTATATAATAAGTTTATCTTGCAAGATAACTGACCTATGCTTCAGAAATAGTATTAAGAGCTCGTGGCTTTAAAAATACCTAACAGCTGCACGGGTCGATCTTTAAGGTTAAGCCGTGCTTGTCGAGGTTGATCCGTGGATGGGTGACCATAATTACATACTGAGTTTCCTCCGTGCCTCGGAAAGCACGTTAAGCCGTAGGTCCCGGCTGTCATTTGTAGATCATTAACAGTCGTTACGAGTAGTCAGAAGCCAAAAATCTGACATCCAGTCTTACCAAGGGGTATCGTATTACTTAGTTACCGGGTTGTGGAGGTCAGATAGGCAGTCGCTTCATGTAAAATACTGGTACTCAGCTGCATCCGGTTAGACTGGCAGCCGATCCCAAGATAGTTTGGGAAAAGGCTAGGCAGATGATGATGCTTCAGAAGTAGTATTGCCTCTTTATTTTAATATTATTAATGCGAAAGTAACCCTGTTGTTACTCTTCAGAAATAATATACCTATCCGAGTATTTGAATGAAATTTGGCCAATGCGTAGAACTTGACCTGAATTAGGACAAAAGATCCTTTTTATCCGGTTATTACTACATTCCTGTGGGATAATCTCTAACCTCCACGCGGACAAATTTGCTGGCAAAAGCAACTCTGCTGAACTTCTTGCTGAACCTAAAGGCAATTTATTTCAATATGAAGCTATTGAAATATTCCCAATTCAAATAACTTTCGAACGTCAAAAACACGCACGACAAATCCAAAGATTTCTCTGACTTTTCCATCAAACATTCATTGTCAAATTCACTGTTAGAACTATATCGATCATCGAATACCAACAAAGGTATTCGATAACAATCGATGCGACAGAGTTTCACTAGCATCCAGGGTTGCCAGATTGTTTAATTCGATCCAAGTTCTTTCTATCTTGGGTTCGATTATCAAGTGGGATAAAGTTTCTGATAAAGCTCAGTAACAGTAACAGCGGTGATTTGTGTACGGTTGATGGGCTTGCCCCTACTAGAGTTAGAAATGTGGGTATGTTATGTAACTAGCTGATCCGCGCAACTTCGTCTGCGTCACATTTTCTCCGTTTTAGCAACATTTTTCATTACTGCTCCGCTCCTTTTGGCCGTAGCGTGATGATATATAGCTTATAGCCTTTCTCGATAAATGGGCTATCTAACACTGAAATAATAAATAAATAGAAATAATTTTTCAAATCGGACCACTACTTCCAGAGATTAATGCGTTCAAGCAAACAAACAAAACTCTTCAGCTTTATAATATTGGTATGAAAATGTTACTTCTCTGCTTAACCCCTTCAATGCAATACAGGCAATAAAAATCTAGACTCCGGCTGCTTCTGAGAAGTTCCTGCCGGAAAAACGCAATAACACTATTCCTGATGGCCTACCATGACGTCTTAAAACATTATTGTTTTACTCCTTTTCTAGTGTGGGAAAGAGATGGCGCTAAACATCCTGTATAGCTCCTTCTCTTTCCCACACTGGAATAAGAGTACAACAATACTGCTTTAAGACGTCATGGTAGGCCAACCGATCTGGGAATCGACTTGAGAACCTCTTGTTCAACAGTCGCTATTGGGACCACTAGTACAAATAGCCACAGGGCAGAAAAAAACTAGCTCAACATATTTTATTTTTGTATAATATCTTAGATTTTTTTAAAATTTTTCTGATACCGTACCGGAGCGGAATAATATAATTATGTAAGTTGGTTATGGCAGCCCTGCTAGTGTCGTGTCGTCTATTCGAATGCCCGTATCGATACAATCGGCTTCCGAATGAGATCGCAATCGGTACGTTCGTGCGAACATGTCAATTGTCAGTTGAGGGAATCGTGATATTGTGAGTTTTGTTTTTTTTTTTCTTTCTTTCTTTTTTCTGGTTGAAGGTTTCCGGCAGTTCAGACTTGTTAAAATTATAAATTGCAATTTCTATTGTTAGGAAAAGCGTGATTCGTTTTAAAGGTAGCTTTTTGGTTGTTAGCTTACAAGATTTCAACAAACATGTTCTTTTTTAAACACACTCGTAACTTACGAGTATCTATTAACAAGGTCTGGATAAAATCACAAAACACTTCCAAAGCAAAGATACCCAAGTGAAAAACCCTTTCTGGCTTTCATAACAAATTAATTTCTGTAGTGATTTAATTGATTTCAATTCTGTAGACCTTCTTACAGACTTCACCCAACATTTATTTTAATTCCATCCGGAAGTAATTTGAAACTTAATAGTTACAGTTATTTCGAAGTCCTTAAGATAAGTAAATAACTACCAACTACGATGTGTTTCTCACCATAACCTAATATTAATAAAAAACCGGCCAAGTGCGAGTCGGACTCGCGCACGAAGGGTTCCGTACCATTATTTATAAAAACGAGAAAAAAAATCAGTTCGTTGTATGGGAGCCCCCCTTAAATATTTATTTTATTCTGTTTTTAGTATTTGTTGTTATAGCAGCAACAGTAATACATAATCTGTAGAAATTTCAACTGCCTATCTATCACGGTTCATGAGATACAGCCTGGTGACAGACGAACGGACGGACGGACAGCGAAGTCTCAGTAATAGGGTCCCGTTTGACCCTTTGGGTACGGAACCCTAAAAAGCTACTGACTCATTAAAATATGTATTTGGAACCCACTCCTAAATTCCGTGAAACTGATAACCTAAAGAGTCAGTTTCATTAAAAGTTAGAGATTAAATTAACTATTAACTTAAGATTAAAGTTAACCACTTAAAGAGTTGGCCAACTAAGCTGTGAACATGGCGCATATCAGTTATATGCCGGTGCATATCAGCGAGCAATTATCACTTTGATATCTTCCGGTATTGTGTAAGTTAAGCTTTAATAAAGGTAGTTTAGACTGGTATGTTTAAACTAATATTATAAAGAGGAAAGATTTGATTGTTTGTTTGTGTGTTTGCATTGAATAGGCTCCGAAACTGCTGGTCCGATTTGGAATTCTTTCAGTGTTAGATAGCCCATTTATCGAGGAAGGCTATAGGCTATATATCATCACACTACGACCAATAGGAGTGGAGCAGCAATGAAAAATGTTGCGAAAACGAGGAAAATGTGACGCAAACGAAGTTGCGCCGGACAGCTAGTAGGTTATAAGGTATTAGTTATAATTTTCATAATAAAATACTTACGAAGATAAAAAGCCTCCAACTTTAACATAACATAACATCAGTCTTGTAATACCCGAAGTGTTAGGAAGAGGTGTACTCAATACCGCGGGCCTGTGGACGGTGAGTAATGGGCTAGCTCACCGTCCGTCCGTCTTATGACGACAGGCCGTGTCGACGGCGCGTTCGTGTTCCACGCGCGCCTCAAAGAGATGTCAGCAAATTGGAAGGGGTCCGAGAGGGCCGATGCTTGCCAGGGCTGCGGGTTGTTCGAAAGAGATACCGTGGCCCTGGAACACAAAGGGCTAAGAAGGAACATGGATGAGTTTTAGTCAGTACAAGTCTGACGTTGCCTTCCGCTCCGCCCAGAGCAGGGGTCATTTGATGATTTCCGATACGTAAAAAAAGGTGTACTCAATACCACACCCACATTTCGCCAGTTATGTCGGAGTCCCATGTAATAGGGGGCGAGCCTACTGCCTTCAACCGGATACAAATCTAGACTACGTGGCTACTAGAGAGAGATTCCTGATAGAAAAACCCAATAATACTTTGCCCGACCCGGCACTCGAACCCAGGACTTCATGCTCAGCAGTCGCGCTTGCAACAGCTAGATTGAATTGATGTCATCATTTCAGCCGAAAGACATCCACTGCTGGACATACGCCTCCCCCAAGAAGGGGGTTTTTGTTTTGATAATCGCAAGACGGCTCTAACGACACCCTCGGAAAGATATGGGATGGTGCTATTCTTTACCTACGATACCATACAGAATATAAATTTGAAGATTTGATGTATTATCATATAATAACGTTGCCTATCACTATATGCAATTCGCACTTCAACAGAAAGCTGCTTGTAACTACTCCTAAACTTGTTAGCCAATCACATGAGATGAAGACT
Organism: Cerastis rubricosa; assembly: GCA_949152445.1. Classification (NCBI taxonomy): domain Eukaryota; kingdom Metazoa; phylum Arthropoda; class Insecta; order Lepidoptera; family Noctuidae; genus Cerastis; species Cerastis rubricosa. Next base: position 14,560,757 of record OX424547.1, read on the forward strand.
TTTATAAGAAAACTTCTCTAGTTAAAAAGCCCTCAGCTTTTTCCTTTTCACTAGCAAATAAATCATGTAATGTTATCAGAACTTTTGCAATAATATAACTTATATGACATGTCTGAAAGTTGTAATAAAAATAAAAAGCTTTTATAAGGTGCAGCGACGTTGGAGCAGAAAGTTCAAGTAAAACTAATTAAATGTACGTCTTTTGTCAAGATAATGTCAACTTTGGCCCTTTCAAGCTTCTTGGTGTAAAAAGTTGGGCAGACTATTTTTATTTATATTGTAGTTAATTCAATGGTTTGTAACAGAGAGAAAAGGATGATCTAAGACACTTGTGTTAGAATTTAATTATTACAATTATTTTGATGTACTAGATTTAATACCTAACCTTTGAAAAGTCATGAATTCGAAATCTATCTACATGATACATTATTGGGTTATCAAGAATTGGTTCACAACCCATAGTACTAGTTAATTATTATCATCATCATCTGCCTAGCCTTTTCCCAAACTATCTTGAGGTCAGCATCCAGTCTAACCGGATGCAGCTGAGTACCAGTCTTTTACATGAAGCGACTGCCTATCTGACCTCCACAACCCAGTAACTGGTTAATACAGTTGGTAAGATGTCGTTGTCAGACTTTTGGCTTCTGACTACTCGTATCGACTGCCAAAGATCTACAAATGACAGCCGGGACCAACAGCTTAACGTCCTTTCTGAGGCACGGAGGAAACTTGGTATCTAATTATGGTCACCCTTCCACGGACCAACCTCGGCAAGCATGGCTTAACCTTAAAGATCGACCCGTGCGGCTGTTATTTAGCCACGAGCTCCACCCCTAGTTAATTATTATCATTTTCATTAAATATAAATTCTTCAGATGGATAAGCGTAAGAGAATGATTTGAATTTCTTATATCAATCAGTAGTCATCGAGAATCCGAGACCCAATACAATCTGAAGAAGTCTGGTCTCAACTTTGAATTATACGTAAAATAAAAGGTTCAAATCTCATAATCGGAATGATAGCAATCTATAAGCACTCGTGCTTACAAAACAAGTGATGCGAAAGAAGCATCGATAACCAACAGTAGCGACTAACGAATCGAGTGTCAATCGAGTTGCCGCCGGCGATAAAATTCTCACACTCGATCGAGTAAGGACCGACGTCCACTCACGGACGAAATGCTGATTGTCTAGATCTGCCGATCTCGATTCTGCATTTCTGCAACTCTCTACATCGATATTTCGATTTGATCTTCAATGTTGAGTTTGGTTGAAGATGGTGGCAGTGCATTTTATTTTATTGTTCTGATGAAAATCGGTAACGTTGACTTTTTAGGGTTCCGTAGCCAAATGGCAAAAAACGGAACCGATTATAGATTCGTCATGTCTGTCTGTCTGTCTGTCTGTCTGTCTGTCCGTCCGTCTGTATGTCACAGCCACTTATTTCCGAAACTATAAGAGCTATACTGTTGAAACTTGGTAAGTAGATGTATTCTGTAAACTGCATTAGGATTTTTCCACAAAAATAGAAAAAAAAACAATAAATTAAGGGGGTCCTCATACTTAGAACTGAAAACCAAAAAAAAAATTTTCATCAAACCCATACGTGTGAGGTATCTATGGATAGGTCTTCAAAAATGATATTGATGTTTCTTATATATTTTTTTTCAAAACTGAATAGTTTGCGCTAGAGCCACTTCCAAAGTGGTAAAATGTGTGTGTCCCCCCCTCTAATTTCTAAAGTAAGAGGAGGAAAATTCTGAAAATATTTAGGATTGTAGAACGTAAAAAAAACTATCAACGAAAATTGGTTTCAATAAGATATGATGTTCAGTTTTTGAGATATGGGATTTTTTCATCAAACTGCAGCAGTAACTTTGTTTTTCATAAACATACTATGAATAACAAATTTAGTTTTGCGGTTGTGTGGAAGTTTACTCACTAATACTACTAACTAATGAATGACAGTTCAAAATATTGTTATTATATTGTTTGGAGCTATGGAACCCTGTGTGCGAGTAAGACTCGCACTTGGCCGGTTTTTTTTTGTGATATTGAAGTCTGGAGACATTTTGCCTTAAGACGGGGTGTGCCTGTTTTAGAGGTCACAAGCCCTCAAAATGTATCTTTGATAGGTACAACGTATTTGTATTTTTTTTTGCCCCACACTAGGAATTTCTCCTGTATCGTGGGTGCGTTTACAAACATTTAAACTCACATACGCAAACAGCCAGACCCGGAACAACTATCTGTAGGCCATACAAATATTTGTTCCGTGCGGGTATCGAACCCGCGACACGCAGTGTAGCAGTCAATCGCTCAACCACTGCGCCAACAGTGCCGTCCAATGTCGTTATATTCCTTTTATATCTGCTTCCTTCAAATTTACGAATGATAATGTTACCATAGCTATAATTGTTTTATAATAATCTTGTGATAATTAGATATTTATGTGAAGAAATATCAGCAAAGGTATGACTTGATGTTCTTTGGGAGTTCCTTCACCTTCAACCTACAAATATTATTAAAAGGGGGATGAAATTTGGCAAATGCATAAAATTAACTAGATAAAAGACAGTGGTAGATACGCGTTGGTCCTTAAACGCTCAGTTTAAATCAGCGGAACATAAATGTTTGCGGTGAAACTGATTAAGAAAGGTGTGTTGACAATTGACAGCGTGCAGTTTCCATCGATGCTATGAAAGTGATATGTGCACTTGTCTAACCTTATAGTATGGATGTGACAATGTCCGCCCTTCTTTTATTTTTCGTATGGGAAAATCTTATTGGAAATCCACCGACTGGAGCGAGCGGAGGGTTATGTCTATCTGACTAAAAACTCACTGTACCTACTACTAACATGTGTCGGGGGCCCGGGAGATAGAAGTATCATCAGCATCATCAGCCCATAATGTTTCCACTGCTGAGACACAGGCCTCCTCTGTATGAGAGGGAGTTGGCTGTAATCCACCACGTAGCCCAGTGCGGGTTGGTAGATGTCACATGTCTTCGAAATTTTAGTTCTATTACATGCCGGTTTCCTGACGATGTTTTCGTTCACCGTTTTTGAGAGCAGCTGTGATGAAATAAATTACACAAAGTAATGCCTGCCTGGGTTCGAACCCACGGCTTACTGCTCGTAAGTCGGGGCTAGGACACCGCTCTCATAGAAGTAGAAGTCTCGATAGAAGTATAAAATTTAAGAAAAGCTTTTGGAAACCCTGCAGTTAGTAAAAGAGTTTTGTAATCTGAAAAGCCAGGCTTCAAATGAAATTGAAGTAGACTAGCCAAAAATAAAATAAGTTGGAAATATCAAAGTCTTATCTAACCACTATGGCTTTGCCCATTAAGTATTTCAGTAACAAAAAGAAAGTATTTTTTTTTTCTTTTATTCATGTCGTCCTACGTTTGAACATGTGCATATATTATATTTGATCTTTTCTTCGAGCAAGCATTCATGACTCAAAACTGCTGTAGTGTATTGCCAACTCCTAATGAGAGGGGGTAATGGAGCTTCTCTCCTTAGAAAAATAAAAGCATCTAGTATTTACGAAAGAAATATAATAAGTGTAATTTTTTTTTCCTAACGTTGTTTGTATGTGTATAATCACATGTTTGATCACTAATTACCAGTCACCCTATATGAAAAAATAATGTTGGCAAGTCGTCATTCCTACCTACATCTACAAGATACTTCTGTTATTAAATACTAAACACTTTATAGCTTATTTTATTCATACACTGTGACAAACAACATTCTACCACAACATTCGATTCGGAAATCGATTGGCTCACATCGATTTTATTGCGGAAAATACTCAAACATGGATACTCGATGCGAAGATTAGAACTTGTTATTTGTTGTTTGTTCAATGTGTGGTTTTACCACCGATTTCGCTTTTACTGTGGTTTTTACGTATGCTTAACTTCCTATAAACAACTTACTTTATAGCTGCATTTGTAGGAAATAGATGTGATACTGGTTATTTTTATCGTGTCTATGGTTCCCTAGTAGGTAGTATTTATGGACGGTGTAACCCAGTGTTTTATTTACGCGGCTGCTAAAATAACGACTCATCATCTGCCTAGCCATTTTCCAAAGTATCTTGGGGTCCCCTTTCCAGTATAACCGGATGCATCTGAGTACCAGTATTTTACATGATGCGACTGCCTATCGGACCTCAACAACCCAGTAACTGGGCAATAAGATACCCTTTAGTAAGAATGGATGTCAGACTTTTCGCTTCTGACTACTCGTGACGACTGTCAAAGATCTACAAATGACAGCCGAGACCAACGGCTTTTCGTGCTCTCCGAGACACGGAGGAACCTCAGCAAGCACGGCTTATCGGTAAAGATCGACCCGTGCGGCTCTTATTATTTAGCCTCGAGCTCCTGCAAAAATAACACTATTATTTATTTATTTATTTATACAAATACATGCTGCACTGGCAGTTAGCACCAAAGCGTGCAGCAAGCCCACAACATGCCATTAGCTGCAAAACTTTACGCAATAATTAAACATAGCTTTGCTACTGCTCGTAAACATAATTATCAAGATCAAAACAATATAAATTATAAAAAAAAAATTGATAATAGATAATATCTGACTCAAGAAAATTCCTCACCAAAAGCCAAGACATTCCTTGACTCATTTTGTGCTGCTTAAATTACGATTTTATTTAATTTTAAACTTGCGATCCGCCCCTGTTTTGTTTCTAGTGTATTTAGGAATTGAAAACACATTGAAAATTTAGAAAACTAAATATTTGTTTCATTTAAATTTATACTACGTAGTTTAGTAAGCAATTGCTTTAAGTTAGAATTTTGAAAAGTTCGAATTCTTAGTTTTGCTTTCTTTAACGGTTTTCCTTCGTTTAAATTCTTGTTACTTTAACTTGACCATAGACACGTGTACAGTAGCGGTTGCCCAGTGGTGGCAGCCCCGACATACGAGCAGTAAGCCGTAAGTTCGAACCCAGGCAGGTGCATTACTTTGTGTAATTTATTTCATCACGGCTGCCCTTACAAGGAAAGAAAACATCGTGAGGACCCCGGGATGTCCTAGAACTAAAAATTCGAAGACATGTGACAGCTACCAATCCGCACTGGGCCCGCGTGGTGGATTACAGCCCACTCCCTCTCATAGAAAGGAGGCCTGTGTCCCAGCAGTAGGAACATTATAGGATGATGTTGATGATGATGATGATGATAGACACATGTGTTAAAGGGACAGTTTGAGTCACAATCTTGTTGTTATTATTCTATCGAAAGTTAACCTTCTATTGAATGTAACTATGTTTTCATCCCATTCAACAGGCAAATTGAATCAATTTTCCGTCCCGTTGCCCATCACTAGTAACTGTGAATGTTATTTCCGCTAATGCAGTGACACGTCACTATGAGCGATTTCACAGCGATTTCATGCAACGCTCGCCTATTACTGAACTTGCCTGATATTGAGGTGGTTTGGACATTTTAAACCCGAAACTATTAGTTAACTTAATTGACCCGTTGGTCTAGTGGTCGGAATCGTGACTGCTGAGCATTAGGTCCCGGGTTTGGTTCCCGGGTGAGGCAAATGGTTTTTGCGCTTTTTTATCAGAAATTGCCCAGTAGTAGCCACGGAGTCTGGATTTTTTCCCAGTTGACGGCAATAGACTCACCCCCTATTAAATGAGACTTAAACATAACTGGCGAAATGAGGGTGTGCAAGGTGTTATGTTTACGACATAAAACATAGCCCAATATGAAAAAATAAACTTTTAAAATACAATAATTATGTAAAAAAAACCCCGTCCGATTCGAAAAGGGCATTAAGGAATACCAATGGCATTACCAAATAAAATATAAGAAACATAAACTTTTAATAAATTGGAAAAACCTGATTTTTGTGCCCAAATTACCACCATTTCCTTAGGGAGTTTAGACTCTAACAAACTTATAAAATTTGACAACACTATCTTCGGCACAAGTATGTTCGATCGTCAGTTATTTGTTTATGACGTCACTACCAGAGAAGCGATCGGAGTGTTGTCCTGTGTTGCCATGTAAGTCTCCTCATTTCACTACATTTTATTTAATTTTTGTCGGGGTATTTTTTATACTTGTTATCCAAAAAGGACTTCATAAACAGAATCTAATCTCGATACTTATTAACAACCTAGCGGTTCAGACAGGGGTTGTTTTAACATACTGTATTTATGTGTAAACTTATGTTTATTTAAACAGTCCTAATTATCCGAAATACCTATAAATTAAAACTAATTTTTACATTTATAACAAACATGTTTACACTTTCGCAAAAAAAAATCCTGCATTTAGACCACCAACTATACTACAGTGTGAAAACACCCTAATAAAAACCCATACCCACACATAAATACCACTCAATGCCAATCCAACGGTAGCATTTCAAAAACTTATTGATAGTTGAATCCGAATACGCTTCATTGAATTCAAATCGTATAGCATGTAAATAAGCGTATAACTCTGATAGAAACCGTTTAGTAATACCAATTGATTTGTCAATAGCAATTTGTGTAAGAAAACCGTATTTACGTAATAGGGAAGTAGCTACGTTCGAGTAGCTGTATTCGGTATTTGAATTTTAACGGTTTTTATCACCGGTATTACATGTAATATGAGATTGTTTGACATTTTTATGGAAAGTGGTTGCATTGTAATGCTTCTATTTGTTTTTGTTTTTTTTTATAGAATGCGGGTTGTGTGAAAACATAAAAGTTATGCACATACATACTTTGGTATCTGGGGATATCACACTTAATATTATATCATAGCATCATTGCGCCTGCAATCCCCGAAGGGTTAGGCAGATGTATAGTAAACCCACTTTACACCGGTTATATTTAAGTCCCATGTAATATGATGCGAACCTTATCATTCCGATCCAGCCGGTCCCCATGCAGTCCTCCCCCAGCGACGCCCTAAGCCGAGGCTCGTACCCCACAGGGGGTGCCCTTAGCGTGTGGTCGCTTAGTTTGTAAGTAGTTTTATGCCCTGGCTGGAGGCCTTACACTAAAGGCACCCACAGGATCCTGTGGGTGCCTTGAGTGCCTGCTTAACCAGACGAAAAGCTCTTAAGTGGAACTGCGAGATGCCATTCACAAAAAAAGGTGCGAACCTTATGACAACAACCTACCACCAACAACCTACCTTATATCAACCAGACACGAATATAGATTCCTGATGAAAAAACCCAATATTTAACACTTTGTTCGACCTGGAAATCGAGCATAGGATCTATAACATGTAAAACATGTACTTATTTTAGCTTAGATTTTTAATGTTGATAATTATTAAAAACAGATTTACTATTATTTAACTGTTTATTTCGTTTATTCATTTTTAAATATTACTTTTTTAAATATTCCTATATAAAATTAATAAAAAATAACTGTTTAATTATTTTAATATACATACATGAGTACAGTTGAAACACAGCTCCCTCTTTTAATTGCCGTCGTTGTCGGGTAAAGATTCAACATAGAAATTGAGGGCAATGTCCTTACAATGACCCAGCACATATCATTTCGCTAACAATTGAAAAGGGTGGAGCAGCTAAATGTTAAGTAGGAAGTACGTTTTATATGTGGGTTTGTGTTCATTAATTTTAATTGATGTTTACGACACTAATTCATTCGGATAAGGGGCGTGTAAGTGAAAGTTTTACTTTTATTACAGAGGGTCGGTTGAATTTTGTAAATTTTGCAGTTACATGTTTATGTTTTTTAATGGCACGTGATTGTTTTTGGGTTAAACAATGAGGAAATCCTTAATGTGTTTGTCTTATTTCCTCAAGTAGTGGTTACAAGTCGAACCCGATGAGCTGATCGTGCGGTAATGTAGCAAACTGATAATAATTATTATAACATTTTTCTAAAAAACCAAAGAAACCACCAAGGCCAAAAACCACGATGAGTATATAGTTCTTAAGACATTATAATAATTATACACCGTTCAATTTTGATCATTTTAATCCCTCGGACCGGTGATTCACATTCAACATACTATTTAATCAACACATTACCTACATATTGTATCTCTAAAAATAAAAATTAATCTTTAAGGGTTCCGTTTTTTTTCATTCGGCTACGGAACCATAAAATAGCATGTAATAACGTTATTTTTGCAAAATGCGTGTGTGGTCACATGATATGGTCCGAAATGAGTTTTAAATGGTACTACTATATGTTTGCATTGCATTTTCACAATGCGAATTTTTTTTTCGAGGTTACAGGAAAACTTAATTTTTCTTAATTTTATCACTACAAATCGATAGTGTTTCTTTCATGCACCGAATCCACCCTCCATGGGATTAAAATGTAACGGTGTGTACAAAATGAAGTGAATTATACGGCTTGTGTCATCAAAACACAAGACTGATTCAAAGTATGTGACACAATGCGAATAAACTATCAAAAAAAGCTTGCTCAAAAGTTTGACTTAATTACTCATATCAACCTTCATCGAAACATTCATTTACGTTCCTGACTGATATTAAAAGTGCTCGTGTCTAAATAATAACAGCTGCAAGGGTCCATCTTAAGGGTTAAGCCGTGCTTGCCGAGGTTGGTCCGTAGATGGGTGACCATAATTACATACCGAGTTTCCCCTGTGCCTCTGAAAGCACATTAAGTCGTTGCTCCCGAATGTCAATTGTAGATCTTTGACAGTCGTTACGAGTAGTCAGAAGCCAAAAGTCTGATATCCAGTCCTACCAAGGGGTATCGTATTACCCAGTTACTGGGTTGTGGAGGTCAGATATGCAGTCGCTTCATGTAAAATACTGGTACTCAGCTGCAACCGGTTAGACTGGAAGCCGACCCCAAAATAGTTTGGGAAAAGGCTACGCAGATGAGATGACTGCTATTAAAAAATACTGTAAATTCTTTCATCATATCACCCACTGCTGGGTAAAGCCCCCCCCCCCCCTTTGTCTGCCACACTTCCCGGTACTGTGCGTCCCTTATCCAGGTGTTCCCGCCACTTCGAAAATTCTATAATACATCTCAAACCTCGGCTGAGATTCAAAACATGAAGTTGGTAAGTAATGCTGGGCACTGTACAACAAAAGTGTTCACTCACTTGTGATATGTGGCTGAGCGGAACGTTCGCTTATAAATAGATGATATCACTACTTACACGCGAACACCATGTACTAGGGATGGGACGTTTCGATGAGATATCGATTAAAGTCAAGTAAAAGTGTGGACCATTATAATGTTAACAATAAGTATAGATTTTCGCGGTCGTATATTTAAAGACAGAATTGTGTATTAAAAAAAAAAAACGATACAAAGGTTCTCAAAAGTCAAATGTAGGGTCAAGTTAGGTTCTGACGTTCGTGTGGGCTGCAGTTAAAAACAGTGTGTCATCTGGCATTATGCCGAGGCCCTTTTAGCATTCATCCTTTTGTTAGTTTTAATAAATTTTAAGGTGTTTCTGTTTTTAATAATGCCATTAGTTGAATACATTGTAAATGAATATGTCGCTCGTATGGGGCTCTGTATGGTGTCGGACGTAAAGAATAGCACCATCCCATATCTTCCCGTGGGTGTCGTAAGAGGCGACTGGGGGACTTTCCAGAGAATGAGCAGCAGCGTTCTCTGTGCTTTTGCAACAACCGTACTGAGATCGCCAACCCGCCTGCCAAGCGTGGCGATTATGGCAAAACCCCCCAAAATGTCAATATGGCGACAACAGAAATGGACGTCTTTTGGGCTGAAATGATGAATGATGATGATGATGATGAATATGTCGTATTCTCGGAACCGTACATGTAGGTACTCAATAAACTAAGGATAAAGCAAAAAGGTATCGATAGAACTTAAATTCCTTTTCCCATCCCTATCAAGAACCCCCTTGATCCACACAGTGGGAACGTCTACTGGCCTGTCTATAAATAAAATAATCGAAAGCAAGATAAAATGGTGAAATAATTATTGCTCGCCATCGCACAACGGTCACGAATCTATGAAATATGCGGGATGTTATCAAAGTATGGACTAATGTGAGGATATGTTATGGTCTTGCGATTTACTTTGAAGTAAAGACAATTGCCATGATTGATATAGATAGATAGAGATGGAGGAGGCCTTTATCCAGAGATGGATGTCCCCTTTATAGGTTAAGTTAAAAAAAAAATATACAAGGTGTCGATTTGAATCCTCGTCAAAATTTAGGAGGTTATCACAAAAGTCATAAATAATCAAATTAAATTACGGTACCCAGTTAATTATTAATAAACGCTGGTATTCTTTGTTGTTTAAATTTGTCAGTATTTCAGAATAACCCCCTTAACGTGGTTTAGGGAAAAATAAATTAACGCATAAACGTTTGAGATTGTTTGTATGTGTGAAAGCACGGTTGTAGGGCAACTATCAGACAGGCCGCGTTTAAAACAAGGGTGGTTAACACTTAAAAAAAAAAATTACGTACTCATTTTGTTATTGATTCGGGTCGAGAATCATTAGCATAGTTACCTCCTTGAATTTGACGAGGATGCAAAACAACAGCCTGTAGATTTGTGAATGATTGGGAAATTATTAATTTTTATTATTATTTTATTTAAAGTGCTTTTTCGAGAACTAACATTTAGGACTGACTAATTATAATTATTTACCAATATTTGAGCTAGAATAAAAACCAAAAAAGTATAATTTCCTTTGATCTTTTTTTATCCTACAAAAGCTGCTGAACAGCTGATTGATGTATTTATTAAAAACTTAAAACATAGAAAGCCATTCAAAACGTATATACCTTATGCCATAGACGATTCTTTAAGCTCTGAAAGTCTTACCATCTTCTGGAATTTTTCTTCCAAAATAAAAAAGAGCTAAATAAAATGCAACAGGCAAGTATAAAGAAATTCCATTCTGAAGTACATAGTTTCTTTTAATTAAATTACAGGATTATTTTTCAAAGAAACAAATTGCTCACTTTGTAGAAAAAGAAACAAACAGAGGATGTAATCCGGGCTATTAAAGTAGATCCCTCTGTGGTTAAGATTAATTAAGGGCAAAATAAAAAGAAGGACTACAAGGGAATTAATCTTTGTAGTCCTGGAGTATTTAGATGTAGTCTTATATTTACTAATAAGATGTTTTTAAAAGTTTTCTTGAAAAACGTACTTTGTATAAAGAAAGGTGAGCATGAAAAGCAAGAAGTAAATTATAATCGGTTCCTTTTATTAAAACTTTCAACCTAAACAAGGTGTTGTTTTGCATCCTCGTCGAAATTCAAGAGGATGTCACAAAAGACATAAATAATCAATTTAAATAACGGTACCTAGTTAATTATTAACAAATGCTGATTTTTTTGGTACTTTAATTTTGTCAGTATTTCAGATTAACCCCCTTAACGTGGTTTAGGGAATAAGAAATTATCGAATAAACGTTTGAGATTTTTTGGATGTATGAAAGCGCGGTTATATAGCGGTGATCAGACGAGCCGCGTTTAAAACAAGGGTGGTTCAGACTTACAAATATCCGTAAATAAGAAAAATTTAAATTACCTACCCATTTTATTGTTGATTCGGGACGAGCATCTTTAGCATAGTTACCTCCTTGAATTTGGCGAGGATGCAAAACAACACCTTGTATAGGAATTACCTGAACAAATGTGATAAAACCCAACTAATATATAAACAAACCAAATATTTTCATGTTCTCATTTGAATACAAAATCAAATTTGAAATCAGTAGGTACCGATGCTGTTTCAATGCATTTAAATTGATATACCAATTTGAAGTTAAACATCATTATAAAACCAATTCTAAATCCGTGATCAATCGCATAAATCATTTATACCATACTATTCCTACTTATAATAATGTGAAAGTTAGTGAGGATTTATGCGTGTTTGTTACTCTTTCACGCAAAAACGACTGTACGGATCTGGATGAAATTTGGCACGGATATATATATAATCATCATCTACCTAGCCTTTTCCCAAACTTTCTTGGGGTCGGCTTCCAGTCCAACCGGATGCAGCTGAGTACCAGTGTTTTACATAAAGCGACTGCCTATCTGACCTCCATAATAGTAATTCGGTAATACGATACTCCTTGGTAAGACTCATTCCGTATGGTGTTGGTATTCCATATAGTGTCGGACGTAAAGAATAGCACCATCCAATATCTTCCCGTGGGTGTCGTAAGAGGCGACTAAGGGATTTGCCAGAGAATGGGCAGCAGCGTTCTCTGTGCTTTTGTAACAACCTTACTGCGATCGTCAACCCGCCTGCCAAGCGTGGCGATTATGACAAAACCCCCCAAAATGTCAATCTGGCGACACTTGGGGGAGGCCTATGTCTAGCAGTGGACGTATTTTGGGCTGAAATGAATACGATACTCCTTGGTAAGACTGGATGTCAGTCTTTTGGCTTCTAACTACCTGTAACGACTGTCTAAGATCTACAAATGACAGCCGGGACCAACGGCTTAACGTGCTTTCCGAGGCAGGGAGGAAACTCGGTATGTAATTATGGTCACCCATCCACGGACCAACCTCTGCAAGCAGGGCTTAACCTTAAAGATCGACCTGTGCGGCTGTTATGATTTAACCACGAGCTCCTCAGGGATACATAATAGTCTGGAATATATTACACATAGGATACTTTTTGACTTGGTAGTAGGTACGATCTCCCGGGAAAATTACCGAATAAAACTCAGGCAAAGCCATGGACAAGCTATTATAATTTAAAATTCTATACTAGTGCGTGCACTCGTCTATTCGATTGTACATGTATAAACCTAATGAATGAATGAACTTCATTGAAAGTAATAGTGGCTCTTAGACTATTACTGAGTGATTTTATTATATTTTGCTCTGCATTAGATAATATGGCCATTTCCATACAAACTTATTTACCATCATCATTCTGTTGCTCTTATCTCAATTCATTTGAGGTCGGCGAAGCATGTCTTCTTCTTCCGTACTTCTTTATGTCTCGTCATCTCATCAAATACCACCTTTCTTGACATATCATCCTTCACACAGTCCATCCATAGTTTCTTTGGTCTTCCTCTACTTGTATACACATTCAAGACAAACTATTCACCATAGACACAAAATATTATAAAACTCGATTATTCAAAATAAAATCAACATTTCCTTACAAAATACACATGACGGATGTACATATCACATTGACAGTTCAATTATTGTTTGTAACTTGTCTTTCTGCATGAAATAACTATTTGTCTATGGAATCATTATGGCCGGTCATGTGTGAACCCCCAGCGAGCATAATCTATGGTAAACTGTTTGTCAATGGAAAGTTAGAAACAGAAATTCAGCTAAGTATCATCACATTAAATCTATATGAGCATTGTAAAATTAATAAATGAAGGGAATAATAATAATTTAATTCAGAACATAATTCCATATAACATGATTAATACGGCTTAAAAACTATGTGAGTACCTTAAAACTAATTATTTATTATTAACGTACATTACCGGGACCGATCAATGTGGCGACACTTGGGGGAGGCCTATGTCCAGCAGTGGACGTCTTTCGGCTGAAATGATGATGATGATGATGAACGTACATTAAACAGGACAGCACCAGAACTATGCACCTTATTCCAGTGCCGCACAATAGGACTCTCCACCCTATCTGTTATGGTGTTTAGAAGGCCGTTGAGGCTGCCCCGCACACAACACATCAGGGAGGCCACTCTGCGCACTTTTGAGCACAATAGTCCTAAAGCATTTGGTGTTGGCATCCGCAAACATCCCCGATGCACTACAGTAACGCGGCAACCCTATCACCATCCTAAACCCATTAATCTCATCTCTTAAAATCTTAACTGAATTGTTGTTGTTGCTACCCATTGAAATTCTTAACAAAAACCACAGAACGCAAGCTACGATCCTAAGATACTCCTTTTGCCTCGTCCACGTTCATCTGGTCATACATGCACTATGGTTACGAGTACTACGCACCTGACCTTTCTGAAGAACCTTACCAATAAGGTCCGTTTAGTCCTTCTAGGGCGTCGTCCTCCCCCGGCACCGTTGCCACTCACATCTATCTAGCAAATACCTTTTGTCAGTCACTAAAAACTAAGAAAAATCAAAAATGTTGCCTCCTGTCTCCTGTTTAGATGTTCCCCTTTTATATCTACTTACTTAATTATTACTTACTTACTTATGAGAGCAGCGGTGGCCCAGTGGTGGCAGCCCCGACTTACGAGCAGTAAGAACCCAGACAGGCGCATTACTTTGTGTAATTTATTTCATCACCGCTGCCCTCAAAAACGGTGAAGGAAAACATCGTGAGGAAACCGGCTTGTCCTAGAACTAAAAATTCAAAGACATGTGACATCTACCAACCCGTACTGGGCCCGCGTGGTGGATTACAGCCCGCTCCCTCTCATACAGAGGAGGCCTGTGTCCCAGCAGTGGGAACATTATAGGCTGATGATGATGATATCTACTTACAGAAAAGGAATCTCTCCTTTTTGAAAACTTGCACCTTTTACCCCCCAAACAACTCAACCTTCTGACCCCTTCCTATTCTTACATAACACAGAAAACAATGAATCGTGTGTGAACAGTTGTGAGATTGAATCAAATGAACTCCATGATAATACCGTTGATAACACACCTATGTTCCTTCTTATCAGTTAACGGATAAATGAGATCATTAAGGCGATACTATTGTGTTATATGTTCAAGCATTGTTCTTTTCGGATGTAGAAAGAGATACCTACATGAATCACTAAGAAAGTTTTATCATGTTGGTACTTTCTCAAAAAAGGTTAGGAAATTATTTTGAGGTGTTGAAATTGAAAGTTACTGTTGGTGAGAACCTAATGACAATTTTAGAAGTATTGAAGATGTAGAAAACAGTAAAATAAAAGTGAAATTGAACAAACTAGGTATACGAGGTTATACGAGTAGAATATGGAGAAGATATGAAGAAAGCTTTTGATAGAGTGAAAATGAATGAATGAGTGAAAATTTATTTTTGAGTACTAGAGAGGTATGGAAGAAGAAAACATGCTGCGCCGACCCCAAATAATTTGGGATAAGCGCAGGAGGATGATGATGAGACTATTATTTTCATAGACTTTTTTTTGCTATACGTTTTGATATCTTTTTCTAAGATATAGAAACCTCTCGATCCCATACTAAAATTATCTTGTTATTACAACAGATGTTGTAACAACAAGATAATTTTAAATGATCACTTTAGTACCAACTTTCCATAATATTATTACAGTAATTTTAAACGTATCATACTTGTAACTGAGCGTGAGTCGAAACAATCAATTTGGTACGTACTTGTAATAAAAAGCTTATCTAATGCGATTCTAAGCAGAAATATATTTGACTCATCAACATAATTGATTTTCTTATACATCAATATGAATAATGAATCAATCAAAATATATGTTAGATGTTCCAAGTTGTAAACTTACAAACGCATTATAGTGTCTTCGTCTTTAAGCTTTGCTACATCTTTGTCAATAAACCGTGTATTTTGCAAGTCTGTCCTAAAGGGTTTTTCGTCTATCTAGGTTTTTCGGACATTACCAGCTTTTTATTGAAAATTTTGTGCTTTATACATTGATTTTATGACTTACTAAATCATCATCATCTTCCTACCGTTATCCCAAGTTTCTTGGGGTCGGTGCAACAGGGTTTTTTCTTCCATTCTCCTCTGTCGTCCGTCAAACTATCATTTACTCCTTTTTCTTTAATATATCTTGTGCTTTATACCTATAACTAACTTAATTATCGACATAACCATCTGATTTTGAAAATCAGTTCCTCGGCTTTTGCATCTCCTAAGGCTCCTACAATCTATTTATTAGTTCGCCATTTTGTACCACAATAACACCTGTTTTTGTTTTCTGTACTGATCGCTCATCGCTTACATCTTACATCGTCAAAATATTTGCATATATATATCAATGACGTATAATAGATTACTTTCCAGGCTGTAGTATTACTTTGGCATCACTTGAAGACTATCAATTTTCTTAATTGAATACACTTTCGTAGAAAAATGTAGCTGCAACATCTATTGTTTTGATTGGCAGAGGCAAATGTTGATCATTATTAATTGAGAACGAGTCATCATCATTTTGCTGCCCTTGTCCCATGTTACTTGGGGTCGGTGCAACCCGTTTTGAAGTGAAAACTTCTTTAGCGGCGTTGTGCACTTTTGTGATGAGTAAAAAATGTTAAAATCGCGTCAGGGCACGTGCATTTCCGACGTTTGGCCCCCAAACTGGAACGGGCAGGGGCTGCGTTCAAGCGGCTCTTGCCCAACCTGGGGGGTCCAAACGCCTCCTGCCGCAGGCTCTACGCGGGGGTCGTGCGGTCCATGGCCCTTTACGGGGCCCCGGTGTGGGCGCGTTCTTTGAGGCGGCGAGCCGCCCACTACCTGAACGCGCCCCAGAAGGTGGTAGCCGTAAGGCTGATCCGGGGGTACCGCACGATCTCCGGCGAGGCGGCGAGCCTCTTGGCCGGATTGCCGCCATGGGATCTGGAGGCGATAGTCCTCGCGTGCCTGCACGAATGGCGCGCGGAGGCACTACGCCGGGGGGAAACTCCGCTGCCGCGGCAAATTGTCGCTCAGCGGACAGACCTCCGGCGCGATCTCATGGCGACATGGAGAGAGCGACTGTCGCAACCCCGTGCAGGGCACGCCACAATAGTGGCGATAAGTCCCCTCTTTGAGGAGTGGCTAGAGAGGCGCCACGGCGCCCTCACCTTCCGCCTGACGCAGGTCCTCACCGGACACGGTTGTTTCGGGAGGTTCCTGCACCGAATCGGGCGGGAGGAAACGCCCGGGTGTCACCACTGCGAGGATCGGCCGGAGGACACGGTGGAGCACACTGTGGAGCTATGCCCCGCTTGGGCTGAGCACCGCCGTGTCCTCGTAGCGGCGATTGGCGGCGGCGACCTCTCGCGTCCGGCCCTGGTTCAATCCATGGTCCGGAGCGAGAGGGAATGGGAAGCCGTCGCCTCCTTCTGCGAAGCAGTCATGCTAGCGAAGGAGGTGGCGGAACGTGAGAGGGAGAGAACCTCACGTCCCAGCCGCCGCGGGAGACGCCCCGGGCGTCGGGGGGCAACCAGTGGCCCCCGGCCACCGTAGGCGCGGGCCTGTGGACGGTGAGTAATGGGCTAGCTCACCGTCCGTCCGTCTTATGACGACAGACCGTGCCGACGGCGCGTTCGTGTTCCACGCGCGCCTCAAGGAGATGTCAGCAAATCGGAAGGGGTCCGAGAGGGCCGATGCCTGCCAGGGCTGCGGGTTGTTCGAAAGAGATACCGTGCCCCTGGAACGCAAAGGGCTAAGAAGGAACATGGATGGGTTTTAGTCAGTCAAGTCTGACACTCCCTTCCGCTCCGCCCAGAGCGGAAGAATTCATTTGATGATTTCCCATCCGAAAAAAAAAAAAAAAAAAAAAGGGCACGTGACCGTCAAAGAGGTAAAATTCGTAAGACGGATTGAAATAGTTCTGAAAAGTAAAATTTTTAATGTAATATTAATTGTCATGTTTGTGTAAGATAGCGCAATATATTTTACCACATAAATGATAGTAGTTTTATACTGATAATTAAAGCAATTCGTGCAAAATTATTCCCAAACCATTCCAAAATATCAAAAATGCCCAACATTAATATTCAAGTGTTCACTTCTGCCGGCACTCCCGGAGTGCAACCCGTTGTTTATTTTTTCTTCCAGTCTCCTCTATCATCCATCTAGCTATCCTTTTCTCCTTTTTTCTTTCATATAATTCCTCACACAATCCATCCATCCTTTCCTTGGTCATCATCATCTGCCTAGCCTTTTCCCAAACTATCTTGGGGTCGGCTTCCAGTCTAACCGGATGCAGCTGAGTACCAGTATTTTACATGAAGCGACTGCCTATCTGACCTCCATAACCCAGTAACTGGATAACGATACCCCTTGGTAAGACTGGATGTCAGACTTTTAGCTTCTGACTACTCGTAACGACTGTCAAAGATCTACAAATGACATCCTTTCCTTGGTCTTCCTCGATAATTGTAATTGTTGTGTATACATGTTATATATAACTTTGTTTTTCGTTTTGTTACAGGTATGGAACAAAAGTCTACACTGGGAAACTCTCGGCTGCTCCACAATCACCTATTCATCGGAATCTTCTACTAGGTCATTTATTTAATTTCATTTGCTTTTCTCACCCTGAATATTATGTGATACTCAATAAACTATAATTCTTACTACTACTAACTTCACCGGCTAATGCTGATGTTTAATCATGGAAAGAACGCAAGCAGACAGGGTTAGTATTCATTTCAGACATTTTTACCTATCTACAAAATGTTGTCCGTACGAAAAACTGTCCCTTATAATAGGAACCATTTCGAGCAACTTCATTAAAATTTACACGATGTGAAACGGTTCATTTATTTACAAATTCACTTACCTGGCAATGATGCAAGAAAATTACAGAGTTCGTTAGGTTGTAACTTGTAAAGGCCCCTCTTTACAAATTACAACATAACGAACTCTGCCACACCAGCCGGGTGTTCAGGAACCATTTGGTAATTACGGGTGGCGGTTGGTTACTGGACAGTGCATAATTTAGGGGTATTCCATTTTTTATGTGTATTTTTAGATGAAAGAGACAAAATAGATTTTATTAGCACAGACTAAGGACTCAACATGTTTTACAAAATAAATGTAATAAGGAGAGGTGATAAATCAGGAATGCCATGTTCTTCAGCAGAACTCTCTTGCCCCACAATTTTCTGACGACAGGCAATTTTTAAGATAATCTTTTTATCACATAATCATTTGCCTAGTCTTTCCTCAACTTAATTGGGTTGGGTTTCAAGTTTTATCGTCTGATGATATGTTTCACATAAAGACACTTATTTAAAATTTTCTGCATTTTTTGAAATTAACTGTCGATAATGTTAATTTGACTCGCGCTTCTTCGTCTGCGTCAAATTTTCCCCGTTTTTGCAGCATTTTTCGTTGATGCTCCGCTCTTATCCCGTCGTATATATATTTAGCCTTCCAGAATAAATGGGCTATCCAACACTTCAATAATTTTTCAATTCGAGTCAGCAGTTCCCGAGATTTGCGAGTTCAAATAAACTCTTCGCTCGCTTTATAGTGTTAATAATAAGTATAAATTGATGTAACGGTTCTATTTTGAAGTTCTTGGCGATACATGGAATGCAATAATATAATCAGCAACAACAACTATAGTATCCACAATAAACGCGTTGCAGGAATTCTTGCAAACAGGTGAAGGGATTATTGACCGTAGTAAAGCCTGAAAAATAATGCTAAGTCATCATCTGTCTAGCCTTTTCCCAAACTATCTTGGGGTCGGCTTCCAGTCTAACCGGATGCCATTGAGTACCAGTATTTTACATGAAGCGACTGCCTTTCTGACCTCCACAACCCAGTAACTGGGTAATACGATACCCCTTAGTGAGACTTGATGTCAGACTTTTGGCTTCTGACTACTCGTAACGACTGTCAAAGATCTACAAATGACAGCCGGTACCAACGGCTTAACGTGCTTTCCGAGGCACGGAGGAATCTCGGTATGTAATAATGGTCACCTATCCACGGATCAACCTCGGCAAGCACGGCTTAACTTTAAAGATCGACCCGTGCGGCTCTTATTATTTAGCCACGAGCTTCTCAAATAATGCTAAGTCCAAAGTCCAAATTAAAAATATCTTTTTTGGTCACACAACCCTAAACCCTTGCTAAACCAACAAATTGGCCAACCATAGCCCGAACTGTCAGTAAAGCGTGTAATTACTAGCCGATGGTTGCTCACGAACAATAGCCCGCAGTAATTGCAGCCCGTGTGCACCCAGCTCTACTCGCTTTGTTTGGACGGATTTAAGCGTAGCCTAATTCGGTTTGAGGACTAACGAGTAAGGACTAATTGTTGTTAATTAGTACTAGAACGGTTTTGTAAAGTGACAATAGTCTGGGAAAAGCGTTGGTTAGGAATCAACAGGTTTTGGGTTTCTTGTCAGGGGGATCTAGCTTTAATTAAAAAACAATTTGTTTTTTACAATGAAAAGAAGAAAATTAGATTTATGTACCTATCAACATTCAACGTTTTTCTAAAGCTGCCGGGCCACCGCTGCCCTCAAAAACGGTGAAGGAAAACATCATGAGGAAACCGGCATTTCCTAGAACTAAAAATTCGAAGACATGTGACATCTACCAACCGGCATTGGGCCCGCGTGGTAGATAACAGCCCACTCCCTCATATAGAGGTGGCCTGTGTCCCAGCAGTGGGGACATTATAGACTGATGATGATAAAGCTTCGTGTCCGTGCTATTAACTGTTGAGGATTTCTCTCGTGAGGAGGGGATCGTGGCTGCAGAATCAAGACATGTCTCTCAAAAAAATTATATCAGAAAGAGCAAAATTTCAGCTCATTAAAATATTATAAAGAGGTTGAAAAATGATTTAATAATTTGAAGTGGAAACCTTTCATTATTGTACATAATGAATGAACAATTCATTAAAAACTGGTAAAATTAAAAAAGGTGTGCTCTTCCCTAGAAGAACAACATTAATGTAGAATTAAAACTAAATGCACAAGTCTTGGAGAACAAAATCTTTTGTTTGGTGTGTCATGCTTGGCTTAATCTTTCCTTTCTGAAAAACCTTTCAAGGTGAATGTCTGGTTGATTGTGTAGACTGCATTAAATAATAAAACCATCTAACTTGATGGTTCTGTATGGTGTCGGACGTAAAGAATAGCACCATCCCATATCTTCCCGTGTGTGTCGTAAGAGGCGACTAAGGGACTTGCCAGAGAATGTGCAGCAGCGTTTTCTGTGTTTTTGTAACAACCATACTGCGATCGCCAACCCGCCTGCCAAGCGTGGCGATTATGGCAAAACCCCCCAAAATGCCAATGTGGCGACACTGTGGGGAGGCCTGTGTCCAGCAGTGGACGTCTTTTGGGCTGAAATGATGATGATGATAAACATCGTGCCGAATCAGCAAAAAAAAAAAGAATCGTTCGTCACTTGTGGAAACAAACAGCGAATTTTACTAATAATAGTGAACGTGATCAATACATGACATGTAAACCTCAGTCAAGAGCCGTCTGGGTCATCAACGATATACAATATTAGCAAATCTTTTGAATCTGATTTAAATGTGCTGATTGCGTTAAGTAAAATCCACCCCATGCAAGAATAATGACAACAGATATTAGTGTCCTTCGAACTAATATCACCCCTCCTTAAACACAAACACAGCATTAACCTTATTACCCAATACTGCATCATAGTAACAACTACAAAATTCTTCCCACGCATATACCCCCGATAAAGCCGCATCTACGAAATGTCAACGAATCAATAATGTGTCCCGTTACCTGCGCGCACGCATTCTCATTGCAATTCAAATCGTGTGCCGGCGACGTGCGGGTGACAGTCTGTTTTGGGTACCTGTGAGTTTGGTGGAGTTCAAAGGGTACTTGTTACTTGCCCTTTTTCAGTTAAAACAATTAAAAATTTAAAAGGCGTCTGGCAGACGTTTTTGTGTGTGGAAATTTTTATGGATTTCCTTAGCCCCGAGACTATTAGAGTGGTCTTTCAAACTTTAATGCCCGTTTTTCAAAGCTACTTGTATTATCCACTTGTAGCAGAGCTATACGTTGATAACACAGGCTCACCAGCACCACCCAACCCCAGTCCAGGGTACGCTTTTACTTTCGAACTTCCCGCCATTCGTGGTGACTGACAGTTGACATTAGTGACAGCTACCTGACTAATTGTGGCTGTAAGACACTGTTTACATATCTATTTTAATGAACGTGTTTTTATTATTTTTTAGTATTATTTGTAGATTTATGATTTCAAACACAAACGAATTAAATTGAATATTAAAAAGATACTCTATTACCACTCATGTCTGCTGTCAGCGCCGAGTCTTTGAATTCCAACAGTGCAATACGAGTAACATAGGCACACGTTTAGGTGCAGCTTCGTGTTAGTAAAAACGTCGTGTTCTAAAAATACAAGCGGTTTTTCACTACCTCTGGCCGGAACTGGAGTGTTTGCACAGTTCGTCACGCCCCCTTGTCCAGGTATTGACCCGCATGGCAGTTTACTTGTGGACTCAGTCTTCCCCAACGACATTATAGCCGGGGTCACGGTCTACCATTCAAGTTCATGCTTCCAGTAAGGTTAATACAAACATGGTTATTAATTTATTATGAAAGAAAGTAAATTTTGAAAAGACAAGTGTTTTTGATTTGTTTTTTAAACATAATAAACAATCACGAATGTAGTCCCAGGAGGGTTAGATAAACAGAAGTGTATTGTGTGATAATCACGCAACAAAACACAATTAAATTTATGGATTTTTATTGCTTACCGGCGGCGCTGCCATCAGCCCTCTTAGATGTTACTTTATAGCACAAACCGCTAATTCCATTCCACCATCAGCTATTGATTGTCTCTTATCAATAAAACACAAATGACGGTACAACAAAAGAATCTAGAAAATTCTAAAGCCAGCTAAAACAAAAGACACCTTGACTAATACCATAGACTAAGCTTGAAAAGATGCCTTTAAATAATCTGAAAACAAAATGCCAATAGATTCATTCGAATTCTTAACACGAACTCATTTCAAATTCTATTGTTTTATTTCTATATGGTTCTTTTATGGCCAGTTATAACTTGAAGTATTCTTTGGTTTGGTGTGTGTTAATAATTGCCGGTACAAGGCGTTTTCAATAATATTCTATGGGTCAGATATAAAATGAAGATTTTATTGTATTTATGTGGGATGATGTATTATGAAGAAGTATTTTATATACCGTATGTGTCCTACTGCAAATTAATGATTTATGTTTATACTAAACTAATGATTATTGGGTCCGGCTGTTCGCTATACATGCTTACTGCGAGCTGGTGATTGATCATCCAAGTTGGTCTATGAAGCATTTTCATTGCCTTTATTTTCTGTTCAGGAGAGAATACTTTTTCTGTTGTGTATATAGGTGTAAAAAAGGGTAAAAACAGAGTTACTTTCGAATTTATAATAAGTATTAGTACGAATGCGAAGGGCGGGCGTTTTGGGGGACTTTCTCTAGTAATTTTGACATCCAAGAAGTGCTGATCATCAGCCTAATTTGAATAAATGACTTTTGATTTTGAATGACTGTCGGGATTTATCAAAAAAAAAACGGAATTTTTCCCATCAGGAATTGCTCAGTAGCCGCCACGGAGTCTAGTTTTGTGCCCGATTGATGGCAATAGGTTCGTCCCTATTACATGGTAATAGAACATAACTGGAATGTGTTTATTAACACCCTCCGGGGATTACAGACGTGATGTTGTGGTATTACCCAAATTACCCAAATGGAAAAAATGTGTACTTATCCAACACATTTTCAGTATATTTTCTTCGTTCATTTTTTTATGTGTATGGCATCAGTTCAACCTAAGAGGTTGTCGTCTGCTTAACCGGACTACCCTATGGGTGCCTTGTAAGGCCTCTCGCCAGGGCATAAAACTACTTACAAACTAAGCGACTACACGCAAAGCGCACCCACCGTGAGGTACGAGCCTCGGCTTAGGGCGTCGCTGGGGAAGGACTGCATGGGGACAGGCTGAATCTGAATGATATCATTATTTAGGGGCTGATTTAAAACTACTGGCACGGCATCGCGGGCTGGCTTGAGCGAGGGTCCGGGAGGGGAAGGACCGGGACGTAGCGATGGACCTCGACGGCAAGGTCGGAAAGACGGCGGTTTGCGTCTGAATTTTTCTTCGTTCAAACATCTCATCAACATTAAGTATTACCCATCCTCTTACATTCCTTCGACTTCCGTACAAGCACACCTGACAGTTCGTCTGTATGTCCGCCCATACATACATACATCGTTACGTCTGTCCATCCATCCGTTTCCTATGTGAGTTCATGTGTAATGCATACTGTGCGACTTGAATGCACTCGATGTTTCTTAGTTCCTGGCTGTCTGACTTGGATAGAATTTTGTATAGATGGGTATGTTGGAGCGCACATGTGGGGACAATGGACTTTCTATTCTTTTTTCATGAAGAAAAGAGCTTCAATTGTTGTTAAGCTTGATTGACCTGTGAAATAAACCAATCTGCCTCCAATATTTTGTTTTGCAGGAGGGCGATTCAGCAAAGAATTCGTCAGTTCAATGAAAAATTTGGTAAAAGTTGTTGTAGTAGAGAGCAGCGATGGCCCAGTGGTGGTAGGCAGGCACATTACTTTGTGTAATTTATTTCATCACCGCTGCTCTCAAAAACGGTGAAGGAAAACATCGTGATGAAACCGGCATGTCCTAGAACTAAAAATTCGGAGACATGTGACATCTACCAACCCGCACTGGGCCCGCGTGGTGGATTACAGAACACTCCCTCTCATAGAGTGGAGGCCTGTGTCCCAGCAGTGGGAACATTATAGGCTTATGATGATGATGAAGAAGAACTCGCAATGTGATCGACACTAAATTTCGTGGTAAATAATCTGTAACTATAGTAATTGCTCGGACCTTGCCTAACAGTCATAATAACCCTCCATTGATTTTCTTAAAATGCTGTCCGAAGTTCTCTTCTCAAAAAATACAGAATATGAAACATTCAGGACTTTCTGTTTTTGACTTTGTGTCTTTGTGTTCTACGCTTGATTTTACGAGAACGGTAAAAATGTGTCCTGATAAAATCATCTTTATTAACATTAGCATCCATAAACTGTCATAATCAAGTTTACGATGCCTTTAAAAAGTTATACAAAAGAAACAAAAATAAAGGTTCGGCATTTTACCTTTTACGAAAATTATGGCGCCTCGAATGTTGTTAAGAAAATGAGAGAAAAAAATCATCGTATTCTTACAATTTTGTTTTCTTTTATTATCTTCTAATATATAAAATTCTCGTGTCGCGATGTTTGTTACCAAACTTCTCCAAAACGGCTGGACCGATTTGTATGAAATTTTGCGTGCATATCGGATAGGTCTGATAATCGGCCAACATCTATTTTTCATACCCCTAAAATCTATCAAAATTTCCAAGCGAATGAAGTTGCGGGCAGCTGCTAGTCTTAGAAAAAAAACACCATAGCACGAGTTCTACTGAGCATGTGTGCCACTCACATGTGTGCCAGACACAAGTTCTTTATAATTCTGGCAGCAACGCATAGCGGTCCGTTTACAGATTGTTTTTAATAAGTATAAGTACTTCTGTGGCACTCGTGTAGGCTCTCAAAATCACATTTTACCCTTCTTATTGTATTTAACAAAAATCCTATACTTTCTCTTAACGCTAGGCAATTATCAGGCCTAAGTACACAGTGTAGCCAAATCGAGGACCAACACCACCTCGTACCTACCCCGCCCTTTTTACGTAACGCTGACGTCACAAAAACCGATGCGTTCCAACAGCGCAATTAATGTTTTTTTTACACAAACGATCTTTATTCTGAGTACATTTTAAGCGGGATTTGTTGCGTCATAAATATGCATGGTTTTGATGTTTTGACCCGTTTGATGGCACATTTAATTTGGGGATGAATGAACCTGTATTATGTATGGAGGTTGAGGTTTGTATATTATAACATTATGACCTCAATGTAAGCCTGTAACAGCTAATCGAAACATTTGGGTTGAGTATTTATTGAAATTACGGTTGAACCTCATTTTTCCATGCTCCTTTCCTTTTCTGTCGCTCAGACCCAGAATTTGCTTGAGCGATAAACAGGCATGCTGCAGAGCACATCGTCAATGCTGCCGCGTGCGATAGGAGAAATTTGACTCAAACGGTGTTGTAATTAAACTATAAAAAAAAAGTTCTGGCTCAAAATCTTTGGCGCCCTCTGATCCGGGCGCCCAAATGCGCCACACCGTTTCCGCAACCTGGCTGACCGGGTTTTAACCGGACTCTTTTTGAAACCCACCCGGACGGCCCATTGAAGCTTTCCAAACTAGGATAAATCCGGGGAAACATGGATAGCACCGTAACCGTAGTCTTACTGGACTACATCAAAGTATTAATGTAAGGTTTAATTTTGGGTATTTTTAAGCACTCGTCAAATTCATTACAAGTTTACCTTTACTCGCAGTGCTAAAGTGAAGAGCACTTTGCTATTCAAAATAATACACAAAACTTATAACGGCTCATACGAGCTCGAAACAGTTTTCTCATACAAAACAGTTCTCACCCAAACCCATTTTTGGCAGACCATCATTTGGCATTATCAATTCCCATTCACCGTTATAGGGATCTCGTCTATAAATTTATCTGTTACAAAACTGACTCCATAAAGGAACATGGTATCGTGACCCTTTGCATAGGACGCCCACGGAGCATTGTGTTGAACTGTACACCACTCCAAGTATTGCTAAACAAGATTCGGTTGTCGAATTAAGTCATAAATATTGTAACCTCTTGTGCCGGAACGAAAAGCTGTGTTTTAGACACTGTCGTAGGACAATTGAATAAGATGTTTCTAGTGAAATTATTGGTTGTTAGTTGGATGTTTTTGTGAAGTAACCAGTTTATCTGTAAGGATTATTTTGTAGTTTCTATTTGGGATTGAGTAACTCTGGAGTCTCATGGAGTGTCTTGCCCATTCTTCTCCATAGAGATCTAGGCATTGGAATGGGCAACTACAGTACTTTCACAGTTATTATGTCTTGTGACGGGGACTGTAGCTTCATTTTTATTTGGTTTTCAACTATTCAAAAGTGCCTGTAACTAGCCTACTTGAAATAAATGATTTTGATTTGATTTTATTTGATTCTGCCTACAGCTGCCAGAAGAGAACGTGTTGCTTTTGCATAATAGTAGGTAAATGAAAGACTACAAAACTTGTGAAAACTGCAAAACTATTACCAGATTGAAAATTATAACTAATATAAGCAGACCTCGTATTCTATTGAAAAAATTGTGTCTGTTATTGAAATACTTCACTGCACAACTGATTAAACATCTTGTTAAAATTACTATCAGCTTATAAAATAACACAAGAAACTACCACCAACTACTACTATCAAGTTATTTAGTTGAATATTTGCTTCCCCTGTCAAAATTAGAACTCAAAAAATGACTGGAAATAAAAAAATAACAATCACTTAGGAGTTCACAATTAAATAGCTTCATCACTAGGAATTTTCTGATCACAATAAAATGTTAATCAACAGAAGGGCTCTTAATCCCTCATTCGCTTCTCTTAATCCCAAAAAATCCTACCGTACAGGAAAGATAACTAATTCCATGTGGTTACACGGTCATTCGAAGCCTGACCTAATTACCCCAGTCCCCAAAAATGCCTGACACATCATAATATCTATACTAACATCATGTATGTGTTTGTACGTGTTGAGAGGTAATGTATGTGTTTGTATGTTTGTAAGTTTGGATGTCTACATAATATCTATACCAATCTATACTAATATTATAAAGCTGAAGAGTTTGTTTGTTTGTTTGCTTGAACGCGCTAATATAGGTAAGGAACTACTGCATGTTCCAATTTGAAAAATTCTTTCTATGTTAGTTAGCCCATTTATTGAGGAAGGCTATAGGCTGTAAATCATCACGCTATGACCAAAAGGAGCGGAGCAGCAATGAAAAATGTCGCGAAAACGGGGAAAATGTGACGCAGGCGAAGTTGCGCGCTAGTAGAATAGAATAAAACTTTATTGTACAACAAACTTTGTTTTACAAAACTGCAAATTTTATGGTCTCAATGGCGGTCTTATCGCTGATAGCGATATCTTCCAGACAACCAAAACCAATCTCCAGAACTATTGATCCGATTCAAAAATTCTTTCACAAATGGGGAACCTACATTATCTACGAGTGTCATAAGCTATACAACGTCTAATAGAAAGGGTATAGACAGATGGTGTGCTATAAATAAAATTAAACTGAACAACTTTCACCATGGTCACGGCTGTCATTTGTAGATCTTTGACAGTCGTTACGAGTAGTCAGAAGCCGAAAGTCTGACATCCAGTCTTACCAACGGGTATCGTGTTACCCAGTTACTGGGTTGTGGAGGTCAGATAGGCAGTCGCTTCATGTAAAATACTGTTACTCAGCTGCATCCGGTTAGACTGGAAGCTGACCTCAAGATAGTTTGGGAAAAGGCTAGGCAGAAAATGAAGTTTCTCCATGGGACCAACCTAATCGTGAAAGAACAAGACAGATCGTTCCCATGGAATTATTTCCAACCATAACTCGTGTCAAACCGCGGCTAAAAGCTAGTCTGGCTATCAAGCTACAAACCACACACTTTTTTTCGGATGGAAAATCGTCAAATAACCCCCCTCCCGCTCTGAGCGAAGCGGACGGGAGTGTCAGACTTGTAGTGACTAAAACCCATCCATGTTCCTTCTTAGCTCTTTGTGTTCCAGGGCCACGGTATCTCTTTCGAACAGTCCTGCAGCCCTGGCAGGTCACAAAGGGGGCCTGAGTCAGCATTTACACCATTGAATGTAAATAAGTAATAATGATTAATGTCGGCTACAATTTCCGTCCGTACGTAATTACTCATTGTAATACTTCCGTCCGACAATAGACAGGTGGGTTTGGGTAACTTTTGATGGGTTTACGGTTGATCTGGTGAGGGTTAGACGGAATTTGGGGTGGTGGTAGACCTTTTTGATTAAAACAATAAATGCAAGGAATTAATAAAGGGTTGTTCTAGTGGAAACTAGTGGTCTAGTGGTCACAGGCGCTACTGCTGAGTTATAGAAGTTTAATTTATTGAGAACTAGGTCTCTCGCACAACTCTTGGTCTGTATTTTCTCCGTTTTCGCAAAAAAAAAACATTGCAGCTCTGCTCCTATTGTTCGTAGCGCTATGATGATATATAGCCTATAGCCTTCCTCGATAAATGGGATATATAACACTGAAAGAATGTTTCAAATCGGACCAGTAGTTCCTAAAATTAGCGCGTTCAAGCAAACAAACCCTTCAGCTTTAATAATAGTATAATAAATATAATTTATATATTAGATTAGATTAGTGAGGTTTCTCCAACATCGAAATGTTTTATGTAAATGTTCTCTACCATAACTTCAAAAATAGTAAACTAATAGTAGGTACCTAAGTTAGTGAGTAGTAAATTGTTAACTTATTGTACTTTTGTTTTCTGTATTTTTTTTAAATAAAAATATATTATATTAAATCCCAAGACGGGTCTTGGGGTTTGATTAACAAACAGGCCAAGGACAATAGTGTTATACAGGTTTTTTACAGAAGTCGTTAAGAGTATAAGTGCCCTGTTGGTTTGAGTACATTTCTAAAAACAAGAAACTCTTGTGATCGAGAAGAACAGCCGATACCGTCAGCAAAAAAGTTAAAACCAATCCAACTTCATTTTTATAAAAAAAATCCATAAGTCATGGTTGTTCCCTACGAAGTACAGATACTATTCAATGTCATACGTTGCAGCCAGGTCAGAGGTCGTAACGGTGTATAAGTGACAAGCTGACAAGTTGTGGCGCTCATCATTTATGGGACAACAATGGCCCATTGGCGAGACGACAATGGCCCAACGTGTAAGGTATGGTGATCAATAGGCTGGTATATAGTTTATGCAAGTGTAACCATTGCATATAACCCCCATACCATATAAGCCCATGTGATAGTGGGCTAGCCACCAACCGGGCACAACTCCGAACTTCAGGCCATTCTCTAGAGGGGACTCTACGCCCGAGGAATTTGAAGATTAGGTATTTGAAGAAAAAAAGAAAAAGAAGAAAAAGTGCGAAAAAAGGTATTGCCGGCGCGCTGCGCCCGACCAAGCCCCCATAAAATGCGAAAGGGACAACTTCAGCTCATGCTGATTTTACCTACAAAAGTCTTGACCAAAAGACGTTTCGTATTCCGCTGTTTTCTTCTTCAAAACTAAACTGATCTAAATAATTATTTTATCAAAATTTAGAGGAAAAGTATAATATCTATGCTTCTATTATTTTCTGTTTTGTTAAAAACATATCTAATTTGTCTGATAGTCGTCTGAACACGGCGATAAAAACGGGTTTTTGGATTGTCATAATTCTTTTAGTGATTATGTTTTGAAAAAAAAGAAATGATAGGGGCATGTATGAATAAGACCTAGATTTTTTGGAAAAAAATCATTGCTCCTAGACGAATTATCCACGAAGAAAAGAGCGGAATACGTTAGTATGGAGAAAGGCCCTCTAGAGTCCCCTCTTAATTAAATATCCCAATAACACTTGGCGCGACCAGGAAATCCAACCCAATGCCACTTTTTCAGCGTAGGTTAATAACAAACGTTTTTATAAAACTGCGTGATAATTAAGTAGTTTGCTATTGCGTATGCAGATTTTTTTTTCTTATCTCCAGATTTGAGACGTAGGTGTACAAAATATATTCCTATTGTATATTTCTATCATAATTTTACGTCCACCAAATATTCTGTTCATTCTTCAGTCACAATGGATTAATCCATCCGAGGTTTAAATTATTTTACGAATCGTCATTAATTATCAAGACATAAAAAAGTTTAACACATAAGAAAAAATATAACAACACTTGATAACCATCTCTGCATCTCCAATCATAATACAAATCCCATCATATGCCACAGAAAAAAAAAGGTTTGACCTAAGAAATAG
Source organism: Cerastis rubricosa (assembly GCA_949152445.1). Lineage (NCBI taxonomy): Eukaryota > Metazoa > Arthropoda > Insecta > Lepidoptera > Noctuidae > Cerastis > Cerastis rubricosa. Next base: position 14,591,422 of record OX424547.1, read on the forward strand.
GGTTGCCATATTTGTGTTAACTTATCGTAAAGTAAAGTAAAGTAAAGTAAAGTAAAATTTATTTGCATAGATTGTAGGTACATAAAATAAGGTGTAACAATAAAATGGGATTGAAATGTAAACAAAAACTATTATAGAACATTCGGGTAATTCGAGAACTCCGCAGAGATAATGTCATTAGTGAGCACAAACCATGTATAGAATCAACAACCTTTAAATCATCAATCATCATCATCAATGTCTTGTCCTTATACTACGACCAATAGGAACGGAGCAGCAATGAAACATCGCAACATTTTGGGGGGAAATGTGACGCAGACGAAGTTGCGCGGGACAGCTAGTTAAAAATATAGCCCAATTCAGTTGTGGTCGGCGCAGTGTGTCTATGTCTTCTTCTTCCATACTTCTGTCTCTTCATCTCATGTCAGACACCTCCTTTCTTGCCATATCATCCTTCACACAGTCCACCCATATTTTAACTTATTATTATTCCATGAAATTTTATTCAGTTAAAGTAATTAATTACCAAAGTCAACACATAAATTAATCATTTTAAAGAAATAAAACAAAACCTATTACAAAGTGTAAAAGACACCCTATCAAATTAATTCAAAGAAATTTAGATTCCCAACAAAAACAAAAAAACCTCGACTTCCGAAACAGTTTAAAAAATTCTATCAACCCTGAACATAACGGCTCCACTCCTGCGCATACAGATCGCTCGGATACGGTGCGCGTGCGTCTATAGCTGTCACACAATGGACAAGTACAGAAGTTTAAGTTCGTACTATGGTTTAGGGGAGTCAATACATAACTTCTTAGCATCATCATCAATCTCCTCCTTCGTCGGCGCAGCATGTCTTCTTTTTCACTTTTTTCAACTTCTTTATTATTATTCTTTTTTCTTATTTTTCTTTTTGTTGCCAGAGAATTGGCAGCAGCATTCTTTGTGCTTGTGTAACAACTGTACTGCGATCGCCAACCCGCCTGCCTAGCGTGGCGATTATGGCAAAACACCCCCAAAATATCAGTGCGGCGACACTTGGGGGAGGCCTATGTCCAGCAGTGGTCGTCTTTTGGGCTGAAATGATGATGATGATGATTCTTTTTTGACTTTTTCAACATCATTAACGCTGATAAATTTCAGCTTGTGTCAGTAGTGACTTCTCTTGTTCTGGTATTCTAATGTGATAGCGATCACAGTGCGACTTTCGGTGCACTCACAGTTGTAAAACATATGAGAAGGATGCTATATGCATGTGCTTTCTAAAAGCTTTACACCGAGTCTCGTATCATCCAGTTTTGCCTTTGCCAACGTTCAAAGTAAGCGATGCCTGCTGAAAACTTTGGCGCTCATTATTGACGCATCTTTGCGCAACAGATATGTTGCTAGGGAGTCTGTTCGCTTCTTATCCCTAACTAAAACACGAGGAAGAGGCGAAAGGCGCGCGGCGTGCGGTTTGGAAGACAGTCTTACGAAGTTTTCCTTCTGAATCTTCTCTTTGTAAGATTGCGCAAGAGCTACCGCTGTTCTGTGTTACACAATTATAATTATGGGCTCTTTATGGTAATAATAACATAACTGTAGTGTTTCCATCCCATTGTTTTTATGTGATGGTGTGAGAAATGCCGAGAAGTTCAGCTACTAGTCCCATGGAAGTTGAGAGATATTAATTGAATCTGTTAAGTTTCCATTAAAAACTTAAGTGCTGGTTGATATCCAATTGTGAGTTAGTATGTTATCCATCTGTGTTTATATTTACATAGCTATTACAACTCTATTTCCCATATTTATAGCAGTGCTTTTTGAATGGACGAACAACGTCAAAGTATGACAAATGTGAGAGCATATAAGAGGAAGTTTGAAAGTGGCGCCTTTGTACAGAAAAGATGAAAACGAGTCGTCTGTCTTGATATAGACATGTGATGACGATGGATGGTACACATGTGACTAAATGAGTGATTAATATCATGTCGATGGAGAGGGAGAGGAAGACCAAAGTAAAGATGAAACGATTTTGTGAGGAATAATATAAAGGAAAGAGGAGTTAATGATAGAGTGACGAATGACTGCGGAGAATGGAAGAAAAAAACGTGTTCTCCTCGCTCCAACCCCAATAAAATACACAACGAGGGCAGGAAGATGATGATGACGAAGTTCGAAACCAACCCACTCGAAGATGGCACGACTAACTGGAAGGAAAGCTTTTGCCAGGGGTGGGACAGTATGGGCTCATATAATATGGCATGAGCTGTCTGCAGCCAACTTCGTGCCATAAAAGCTCAGAAATAGATTGCCACCTAGCAGCTGGTTGTGATTGCTTAAAACATACAACGTGAAAATCTGTAGGACAATCACTACATAGTATAAAACAAAGACGCTTCCCGCTGTCTGTCCCTGTGTATGCTTAGATCTTTAAAACTACGCCACTGATTTTGATGCCGTTTTTTTTTTGTTGAAAATAGATTGATTCAAGAGGAAGGTTTATAGGTATAATACATGCATAATCTAATAGAGAAACACTGATAATTTTAGAGGTTTCCAACGTGATATCGACAGACATTCTGTAGTATATTTAGTATCAGCATTGCACCCGTGCGAAGTCGGGGCGGGTCGCTAGTACAGTCAACTAATTCTGTATCGGACCCCCCCGTAAGGACTATCCTTGCTTCAGCGTTAAAACAGTTAAAAACTTTCTATTTCATTGTCCCTTTTTTTGTTTTATTCCTATTGGTCGAAAAACGGTGGTCAAACATCTGGGATCATTAACAGAGACTAAGATTTTTTTTTAAACAAAAGGTATTTAAAAAAAGGGTCGCGTTTATTGGTCCGCAAACTATTTGTGCGGAGTTGCGGACCAACAGCAGTAAGGGTGATAGACAGATGTGGTGTTCGAGTGCACGGGATTTGGTTTGAAAAGTGTACCTATTGGCACTTTTGCGATAGTACATTAAATAAATCAGAGCTACAAAACGATCATGGCACTGAATTAGTGAAATTTTTCCATAGTAAAACGTTATAACCCTTCCTAACTTATAAATATAACCCCTCTATTTTATTGTCTCTTTTTTTTTATTCTTATTTTTATAGTTTAAGTAGGAAACTTTTGGTATTACAGAACTTGAAATGATACTGGAATACTTGCAGACAAAAGACATAACATTAAACATTGTAGGTGTGAAGAACCAAAGTGTAATGTAACTCCTACAAAATCTAGTTAGACAAACTGTCGCGACAACTTGCGACACTGTTAGCATGAACTACAGATGTTGATGTCATACAAATAATTCGTTTATGTAGGCGACGGTAACAATCAAGTGTCGACACACGCTCATAAATATGATAAGTTGGCCGTCATAGATTTCACTTGTGTTTTATGATTAGACGTGTAGGAAATCTACAGGGCAAGACAAGTGGAAATAGCTTTAAAAAATTACGTACAAGAGTTTTCTACAAGGTTGGCATATGCATTTCGATTTTTTCATTTAAGCCGAAAGACGTGGCCTCCCCCGAAAGTGTTGCCAAATTGGCATAAGGAGGTTTTGCCATAATCGCCACGCTTGGCAAGCGGGTTGGCGATCGCAGTACGGTTATTACAAAAACACAGAGAACGCTGCTGCCCATTCTCTGGCAAGTCCCTTAGTCGCCTCTTACGACACCCACGGGAAGATATGGGATGGTGCTATTCTTTACGTCCGACTCCATACTGAGCAGATTTTCGATTGTTTACGGCAATCTTATGCATTTTTTGACTTAAAATGCTTAGAATAGCTAATACCTTGTCTAACACTTCTCTGTTTACCTTTAATGAAAATATCTACACATCTATATTTTTTTCTAAAATATTATTCTTATGGGTAAGGGATTCGAGGTAAAGGAGGTGAGGAAACTATCGCGCGATAACAATGTGGTCAGTTTTCTACAAGGTGTTGTTTTGCAACCTCGTCAAATTCTAGGAGGTAACTATGCTAATGATTCTCGACCCGAATCAATCATAAAATGAGTAGGTAATTTTCTTTTTTTTATTTATTTACTAAAATCGCTAACTGTGAACCACCCGTGTTTTAAATACGGGCCGTCTGATCCCTGCCTTATAACGTCGCTTACACACAAACAAAAAACCTCAAACGTTTTTTCGATAATTTTATAATCCCTAAACCACGCTATGGGGGTTATTCTGAAATATTGACAAATTTAAACAACAAAAAAATGCAGTATTTTTTAATAATTTACTAGGTACCGTAATTTATATTGAATATTTATGTTTTTAGTGACAACATCCTGAATTTTGACGAGGATGCAAAACAACACCTTGTATAGTGGGCTCAGACACCAAAAAAGCTTATCCTACTTAGGACATTAGAAACACGCTTGAGTAAAAACTGGCTTAACGCTGATTAATGAGGATGATAAGCATATCATCATAGGTACCCTAATTAAAAGTAAAAAACCCGCTATAATTCAATTTCACACATCAAATTCTACCGCAACACATAAATTCAAACCTTAAATACCAAAAAACGCCATAAATTCTACTCTTAATTAAAAACGTTGATTAGAAAAGCTCATTAACAACAATTAAAATTCAAACAAACAAGTTGTGAGTGACCTACATAGGGATCGAACGTGGTACCCATCGGTTTTGGTATCATGTTCATAGCGTTTGTTGGTATCTACCGACGTGATGGATTGAGGGTAGGCAGATGTGATAATACTGCCGACTTTGATTTTTTTGGGTGGATGTACAAATAAGAGCATGTTTGGACTAGATCACTAGGTGTTAGAGATATTGATGAATGATGAATCGTCCAATTAATTTATCGTTTATAGGAATCAACTAAATACTCATAAACTGGTATATAAATACTTACTCGACAAACTTTAATAGTGTCGTTGACTATATTTGTAAACTACTTTGTGCTTTTAACAAATACGCCATAATAAACATTTACAATTTGAGAATTACTGAGTTCTTCTTTTCTCAAAACAAAACAATTCAATCACACAATTCAATTTTACAAAATTTGTATGACAAACTAAAGTCGAGAACTTGGTATGTTATTCCATTAAAGTATGTAGGTATAATTTTGAGAGCAGCGGTGGCCCTGTGGTGGCAGCTCCGACTTACGAGCAGTAAGCCATGGGTCTGAACCCAGCCAGGTGCATAACTTTGTGTGACTGATTTCATCACCGCTGCCCTCAATAACGGTGAAGGAACACATCGTGAAGGAACCGGCATGTCCTAGAACTAAAAATTCGAAGACATGTGACATCTACCAACCCGCAATAGGCCCACGTGGTGGATTACAGCCCACTCCCTCTCATAGAGAGGAGACCTGCGTCCCAGCAGGGTGAACATTATAGGCTGATGATGATGATGTACGAATATTCCTTTGATAAACTTGCAAGAAGACTTCTTTTATACCAACAGAACTCATTACTTAGAAACTTAAACCATTCAACTATCCTTCATAACAGGAAGTCTTTAAGTACCATTTTCCTTTTTATCGCAAGAATATTTATAGTTGAAAAACAATCGATGCTTCACTGCAAGTAGCTTCAACGGAAGCTAGAGTAATAAGCCTTTACGTGTAACGCGATGGCGGCACATCAAAGGGAAACGACTTCAAAGTCGGCTTCAATACTTGGTCTAGAATGTCTGAGAGTTTAGAATTTACTGGTATTCTAGTTATGAACTAAACTTTAGATGGTTGGTGGCTTTTTACTTGGAGTTAAAGTTTAAATAAAGAAAATTCGTCATGTTTTTTGCTGCAGCGATAACTTTTTGTTTGTTGTAAATAAAAATAAGTTATATTATGGTTTCCAGTAAAAGAGCTTAATCTTTTAATTTCACTACTATACTACTACTAACAATAAAAAAAAATGATTTCAAACTATATAATTCCGTATCACAGTCTCTTTTTACATTACAGCAAACTATTAACTAGTATGAGATATTTATTTAGCCAAATAAAATATATTCTTACAGCGGCGTAGTGGCGATAATATTTCAGGGCATTTTATGAGCTACAATATAATGTTTTTATCCGTTTTATATCATGTTAAAATTCTAAAGGCATATTTTTATTTGCCGTTACACAATATTAATTTTGTATCAAACTATAAAACTTGCGTTGTAGATGTTGTGACATTCTATGGTGATCTGTTTCAATTGGAAATTCAATGTGTAGTGCATTTAATGTGTTTCCAATGATTATTTTCTTCCTATGCAAGATACTAGAATGAAATAAAATTTAATTTAAGTTTTAAGCATGAGCAGAAGCAATCAGCTTATTCATGTGATTCTTGAAGATAACGATTTTAAAATTTTCAGACCGATTATCAGTTTTTCCAATCTTAGAGTCTTCATTCCTGCATGGATTAATCTTAATTAACAACTGGGCATAGGCAACCCGTTTTTTTTCGATACAGAAGGCAGGTATAGGTGTCCCACGCGCGCCTCAAGGAGATGTCAGCAAACCGAAGGGGTCCGAGAAGGCCGATGCCCGCCGGGGCTTCGGGACTGTTCGAAAGAGATACCGTGGCCCTGAAACACAAAGGGCTAAGAAGGAACATGGATGGGTTTTAGTCAGTACAAGTCTGACACTCAAATGACTCCTCCCGCTCTGGGCGGAGAGAAAGGGTTCTCTCCGCCCAGAGTCATTTCATGATTTACAATCCGAAAAAAAAGGCTTTACTTCGTTTCGTATGTACATTTTCCACCAATCCTTGACTCAGACCGCAGCAAACATGTTTAACCGCTCCAATCGATTCTGCCATTTTTTTTATCGTGTTACTTAGTGTGAGTTTCTATGCCACCCATGGGCTTCTGACTTGGTTTTAAATGGCGTGGAGGAAAATATCTCAAGCATGCTGGTTTCCTTCACCGAAGCAAGTAAAAATTATACAATACCCAAATGATCGGACCGATGACCTGGTGAAGGTTGCGAGGATCCGCTGGATGCGAGTCGCACGGGACCGGTCAATGTGGCGACACTTGGGGGAGGCCTATGTCCAGCAGTGGACGTCTTTCGGCTGAAATGATGATGATGATGATATGAATCAGAAATATTAGAGGTGCATGTCTTGGGTTCGAACTCGAGACCTTATGACAAGGCATTCCGACGGTCACACCACTAAGTTATCACTGGTTCTGATCCTGCACTCTACTCTCCCATTTCTCAAAACCCGAGTTACGAGCCCCTAAGAGTTTACTCAGCCAAATTACAACGTAACCATTTTGCATATTAAATGAAAATTAAACTACACAAGTTTGGGCCTGAGCCTCCCAAAGCCTTCAGCTTAATATTTTGATTGTGAATCAATTACTTACGGCGTCTCTTTAATATTGTGGTTTGCGTCGTTTAGATGTAAAGGTGTGTTGTGCTTTGTACCTCAAGTATTTTGAAGGGCTGTTGTGAAGATTATGTCATCTGTGAAGAGTAGACGTTCATTGTTGATCACCATCAGCCTATAATGTTCCCACTGCTGGGACAAAAGCCTCCTCTCTATGAGAGGGAGTGGGCCATTATCCAGCACGAGGTCCCAGTGCGGGTTGGTAGATGTCACATGTCTTCGATTTTTTAGTTCTAAGACATGCCGGTTTCCTCACGATGTTTTCCTTCACCGTTCATTGTTGATCATGGCTTCATATTTGAACATTTTAGTGAACGTTTGTGAAGTAAGTAGTAGAGTTTGCTCGTGGCAAAATACAACCGCCACTCGGGATAATCGTTGGGTTAAACCGCGTTTGGCTAGGTTGGTCTATGGATGGGTGACCACACATTACGTACGTTGCTCTCGGCTGTCTTTTGTAGATCTTTGGCAGTCGTTACAGGTAGTCAGTGGCCCGAAAGTCTGACAACCAGTCTTACCAAGGGGTATTACCCAGTACTAGCTGGGTTGTGTAGGCCAGATAGGCAGTAGCCTATCTGGCCCAGCACACAACCCAGCTAGTAAAATAGTGGTATTCAGATGCATCTTGTTAGACTGGAAGCCGTCTCCAAGATAGTTGAAAAAAAGGCTAGGCAGATGAATCTCGCGATACAACTGTTTACAGCAGCTTTATTATTGCAAAATCTCAACTCACACCCCTCGTTTTCTGTTGTGTTGTTTTGCATGTAAATAATTGTAACAAAAACAAACCGGCCAAGTCGGACTCGCGCACGAAGGGTTCCGTACCATTATTTATAAAAACGAAAAAAAAAATCTTTTTTGTATGGGAGCCCCCTTAAATATTTATTTTATTCTGTTTTTAGTATTTGTTGTTTTAGCGGCAACAGAAATACATAATCTGTAGAAATTTCAACTGGCTAACTATCACGGTTCATGAGATCCAGCCTGGTGACAGACGGACGGATGGACAGTGAAATCTTAGGGTCCCGTTTGACCCTTTGGGTACGGAACCCTAAAAATTAACCTCTCACGCCTCTTAACCACCAACTTATAAAATAAAGATCAATCAACATCGCTAATCTCCAGGCGCACTAAATAACAGTTAACGTGAGATAATTGCATCCAGCATCTTCCCGTACATCCCACGGCATCTCTTATTTGTCGGCAAACCTTCTTTTAAACTGGTGTTATCTTAAACCAGGTTAATAATGATCTTATGGTCACGAATGCTGATATGGATGATACATACGGGTTTGTAGTTTGGACAATGTTTATGATTATTTAACAATTGTTTTTTTGAATGGTAATTTGCATCGCAGTAATAGAATAGAAATTCAGTATCTACCTTATTTTCAAAAACTTAGGGCAGCTTTTCCATCGCTAAGTACTTTTTTGAGGATTTTTTTTCTTTACTTTTCTTATACCTACGAAGACTGACAAACGTTCGTAAAGTCAGCCTTATGACAGATACGGCCTAAACCTGTGTTAAAAAGTTCAGGTCCGATGGCGCGGCACGCTAGCAGTAATGATCTCATCCGTCGTGTGCTTGTCACCGGTGCGCCGGGGTGCCAGCTGTCTTCGAGGCTTGGCTCGCGTCGATGGGAAGAGACCAGATGGTATAGCCACATTGCCATGGAAGTTGGGTAGGCCTTTGTTGTGGGATACGACTTGCGTCAGCACCCCAAAAAAGTTAATTATCATTATCACATAAATAAACTGCGATCCTGTGGTTGGAGATGCCCTTGGACACTACAACAAAAAGCTATTCACTTTTCAGTCTTCCAATGACATTCAACACAAATTTTCGAAAAACGGTCGAGCTTATAAAATCCCAAGACATTTCTCCAATAGCTGTCTAAACATCTAAACCGTGTATCAAGTACACTCACCAACAGTAACCATGAACATAAAAGCTTGACACCAACACAGGTCACGCACATAACATAACTTATGTTCAACATACAATCTTAACGAGATCTTCGATATAAAAGTATAATGATCACTTAGTGCGCTGTGCGTACAATTATCACTTAAAATAGGCCTGTTATCACCTTGTTTAATTTTATATGTTTTTGGAATCTTTTAGTTAGTATAATCATGGTGGAATCTGGCTCGAAATAGGTGGAAGTTTCTTTTTTGGGTGACGTAAAAATATGAAGCTGATAGGTGTCTAGGGCCAACGTAATAAGATCTGTTTCCGTATTCACAAACGCATCGATTCGATTTCGATTCGACAAGTCGTATGTCTATCTTGTTTTGGCATTACGAAAGCGAGCGAGATAGACATACGACATTCCGAATGGAAATCGAATCCGAGCGTTTGTAAATACGGGGGCTGGTGGCCCACCATGACGTCTTGAAACAGTATTGTTTTAACCTTATTCCAGAGTGGGAAAAAGATGGCGCTTGACGTACTCTATAGCTCCGTCTCTTTTCCACACTGGAATACGAATAAAACAACACTGCTTTAAAACGTCATAGTATCCCCTGTGATCTAAAGGCTGCAGCTTCTAAATTGAGCGTAAGAACTATCTTATTATCGTCATCACCATATAGTTGAATGACGTCTTGGTTGTTTGTTATATCACTTTCTTTTTTTTTATTGACAGGAAATCATCAAATGACCCCCCCCTGCTCTGGGCGGAGCGGGAGGGAGTGACAGACGTGTACTGACTAAAACCCATCCATGTTCCTTCTTAGCCCTTTGTGTTCCAGGGCCACGGCATCTCTTTCGATCAGTCTCGCAGTCCTGACAGACATCGGCCTTCTCGGACCCCTTCCGATTTGCTGACATCTCCTTGAGGCTTATATCACTCAGTTCAGTTTAAAACGAGCGTCGGGCACTGGTTGTCCGCCATTTTGCTAAACTGGGCCTATTTGACACTGCCGTGAGACACATAATTTTTATCTTTTTGTTAAAAAGCTTAATCCTACACAAAAAATTAGTTTTTTTCTTTAATGTTGTGTCCACTTGTTACATGTGACGAATAAACGTATTTTATTTCTTTTGGAGTCCCTCAAGCGTTGTTTCGTCAACTAGTTCTGTGCTTCTATCATCCAGGTGGTTTCCGCGGCCTACGATAAAGGAAAAAATTACAAGAAATAGCAATTATAAAAATAAATCGGAACACAAAAATGGATGGCAAAAGATTTCCACATCCCTCCCAATGACAAGAACCTAGAGCAATTCTTGTATTTAATAATAAAAAAAAAACTTTGTCTTTATTTTACAGTCACACTCTTAACAAACAACCTTATGGTATTGCTTGTCGCTGAGCTGAGATTTTGACTTCTGTGATTGTTTTTTCTGGTATTAACTTCATTTTCACTTCATCAATTCACCTTCTTCACCAATCAAACATAGTACATACACATACACCACACATTTTGTAGACAAATTGGTGGAGCTCGTGGCTAAATAATAATAGCCGCACGGGTCGATCTTTAAGGTTAAGCCATGCTTGCCTAGGTGGGTGGGTGACCATAATTACATACCGAGTTTCCTCCGTTCCTCGGAAAGCACGTTAAGCCGTTGGTCTCGGCTGACATTGTAGATCTTTGACAGACGTTACGAGTAGTCAGAAGCCAAAAGTCTGACATCCAGTCTTACCACGGGGTATCGTATTACCCAGTTACTAGGTTGTGGAGGTCAGATAGGCAGTCGCTTCATGTAAAATACTGGTACTAAGCTGCATCCGGTTAGACTGGAAGCCGACCCGAAGAAAGTTTGGGTAACGGCTAGGCAGATGATGATGATGATGTACAGTCAGGCAAATTCATTCCTAAGCTAACTTCGTTCGCAACAGTCTTAGGTAATGGATATACCTAACACAAATGTATATACTTGTGTTAATCTACTTATCGTTAGTTTTCTTGACTATATAACGATATATCCTTGCTATACCTGCTGTGTAGTTGCTCATCACAGTAACAATGGTAACACCCATAATCTTTCTAATTCAACAACATTCGCGCCATTATTGCGTTGTAAATTTTCTTTTAAACCTTGCTCCACGCTAGGAATTTCTCCTGTATCGTGGGTGTGTTTACAAACATTTAAACTCACATACACAAACAGCCAGTCCCGGAACAACTATCTGTAGACCATACAAATATTTGTTCCGTGCGGGAATCGAACCCGCGACACGCAGCGCAGCAGTCGATCGCTCAACCACTGCGCCAACCGTGTCGTCAGTATAATTAATAAACAATGTTGATTCTTAAAAATCAATTTATATTAGATAGTGGCTAAATGGGGAGCGTATGCTGGTGATGACTTTGAGAACGCAAAAGTGCCCCTGTGAGAGATTTGATTTATTTAAAAACTTTAGACTGTAATCTCATAAATACACAATGTTACACCGTTAATTCATAAAAACTAAATTTAAATACAATAACCTCGTCTAAGCAAACAAATATTACAAAAACATCAAAACGCCAATCATTCTTCATCCTCTTTCTACAAAAAAGGGTCCACTATTTTTAAAGCCAAGTAAATTAAATAAGGGGTAGTATGAATGAAGTTACCATTTAATGGTGAATAGCAAACACATAATGGGCCATCCTGGTACAATACAATACACTATTACAAACTTTTTTTTCTTTGTGTTTTCAAGGATATAGCGAGTTATTTGATGTTTTAAATATGCGGGTGGAAAGGTCATTTATTTAAATTATTAAGAGGAATTTATGATGGGTATTTTTATGGTTTTTGTGTGACGGATGTTTAAAACGATCCATCTTTTTGTCGCCTCTGTCTGCGGCGTTTAATACAAGTTTTTATTTAAGAGGAATAAAAACCTCGACCAAAATGATTGGGAATAATGCGTGCTGTCGTCTGTCAATTTTAACACTTATAAATATTTTCACAAAACAACATATAAAAAAAAACATTTAAAAATATAAAAAATAGTAGCCCACCAGCAACGGAACAGGGTCCGGGCTACTGGTAGTCCATATACATAATAATTTAGTTGTAGAAATAATTTAATTAGTTTTTTTTCTATCCACGATTCGACATCACTCAAGCAACCCCATCGCTACCCATATCAAACGGGTGGATTTCTTCAACAAAACAAACAATGGAATGCATCTAAAATGATAATATCTTTGTAATTGGATACGGGCTTAATTGTTAAGCTGATTAAACTTTAGTAACAGCTTTGTTGTTACTTTTAAAGTTTGGGAGATAAATCTGGTTAATTCTTTAACGAAGTTTGTGAGTGGGTTCTGTTTGTCTGTCGATTTTGTTTATTTTATGTCTGTTGGAGTAAAGTTCTTTGTTCTCTCGGATTAAATGGGTTATTTTTAGCTGAATCATTTAAAACTTTTATCGTGTTCAATTCTTATTAGTAAGTGTAGACTTTCATTTGGTTGGACATCATTAATTTATGTTTCTTTTTTCGTTGTGCCGTCTCTAGATCGAAATACAAAGTGCTTTTTTACCAAATTCACCACACCGAGTCTTATTTAGGTGCTTATTGGCAATATTGAAACTTAATTAAAAGAACTATTGTACTTAAAAGTGAAACCCCTTTATCATAAATGCAGAGTTAGTTACAACCAGACCATAATCTGCATGGCTCTGTATGGTGTCGGACGTAAAGGCTCTGTATGGTGTGGGACGTAAAGAATAGCACCATCCCATAACTTCCCTTTGTGTCGTAAGAGGTGACTAAGGGACTTTGCCAAAGAATGGGCAGCAGCGTTCTCTGCCATGTGATTTTGTAACAACCGTACTGCGATCGCCAACCCGCCAAGCGTGGCGATTATGGCAAAACCGCCCAAAATTTCAATTTGGCGACACTTAGGGGAGGCTTATGTCCAGCAGTGGACGTCTTTTGGGCTGAAATGATGAATGATGATGAGACCATAATTGTTCAAGAAACAATTTTGGGGAAATTTTGTCCGCATTGGTTAATTGACGGATATTGGTTTTATCATAATGTACCGTATCCAATTTTTAGTACATTTTTAGTAAGTAAGAAAGAAAACATAATTATATATTTGGCACCTGCCACAAATGCACGCAACAAAAAAAAAACTTAAAACTAAACAGAAAACGATATTATTGTGTGTTTCGTGGCTGCTCCAATTAGGCCCATACTATTTTGTGTGGCTTTCTCCAAAACCATACAACCAACGAAATAGACTACTTATCTATCTCACGGAACTCTAAAAATCAGTGTCGTTTTTATGGGCCATCCGCTGATGGATTTACAACCTCCACTGTTGATTTATGCGATAGTTATCGTCCAAAGTCAGGTGCCTGCGCCTCTTTTATTTACTTTACAGGCCTCCTCTCTTTGATAGCGGTCTTAAAGTTAAAGATGATGTACTTTACTTCCTTTGAGAATGAGAACAGATGGGTGGGAAGGTAATTAGATCGGGATTTCTGAGTGGCGTGGTTGTGAGTCAAAATATGTTATCGTGTGGGACTTCTAAAGGGGGGTTAAGGCTTCTGTGGCAATATCTGAAGTTGATAGCCGCCCGGGCAGACAGCCCGCTAGTGTGGGCGCTAACTAATAGAACTTGAATTTTTTCTTGTAATGGCATCTCGCAGTTCAACCTAAGAGTTTGTCGTCTGCTTAACCGGACTATCCTGTGTTTTATGCCCTGGCTGAAGGCCTTACTCTCAAGGGAGTAAGGCCTTCAGCCAGGGCATAAAACTACTTACAAACTAAGCGACTACGCGCTAAGGGCACCCCCCCTATGGGGTACGAGTAATCGCACTTGATCTCTTCTAATTATTAAGTACTAACATAGGCTATATTGTTACTAACACAGTAGACCTCTTTAAGTAGTCTGATAAATAAATAAATAATAATGATGGGAGAACCCTGAGTGGATTGTTCCGTTTAAAGAAAGTAAGAAAGACTCAAATGGCATCTAAGCTAAAAAAAGTAGTCAAGTAAACCAACACAGATATATTAAAAATCTGGTGATAAACGAAATAACAAATCACCACTGTTCACCACCCTTTTTAAATTCAGTAATGATATTTTTTAAAGTCAGTAATAATATTTTTATAGCCGTAATTTTTTTTTTGAAAGTCGTTAAAAATATTTTCTTAGTCGGTAAAATTATTGTATTGCGAAACAATTTTCCTACTTTATATTTTTATGCACTTTTGAGCGAATGATGCTGTGTTAAAAAATGACAAACGTTGTTTTTATTTTTGTTCCAGGTATGGAAACATTTCAACTAATGTATCCACTTACAACGGTAAAGGCTTTTAGTCTGAAACGCTCTAGCAGTATGGTAAATATGAAAAAAAAGCTTTTGCATCAGGAATGTTCATTTCATCTATCATCATTATCATTTCAGCCGAAAAACGTACACTGCTCGACATAGGCCTCCCCTAAGTGTCGCCATATTGACCGGTCGATTCGCATCCAGCGGATCCCCTTAATCTTCACCAGGTCATTGGTCCACCCAGTGGGAGGCCTTCCAACGCATCGTCTTCCGGTTCGCGGTCGCCATTCCACGACTTTTCGGCCCCATCGGCCATCCCCTACTGCGAGCAATGATGTGCCCTGCCCACTGCCACTTAAGTTTGGCAATTAATTCTTCTTCTTTTCATCTATAGCAAACATTATTATTACACACTAAAGTCTGCCTCGTTGGTCCAGTGGTTATACACGCAACTGCTGATCATGAGGTCCTGGGTTCGATTCCTTGGTCGGAAAAAGTGTTATTGGGTTTTTCATCAGGAATTTCTCAGTAGCAGCCACGGAGTCTGGGTTTGTGCCCGGTTGATGGCAATAGCCTCGCCCCCTATTACATAGGACTTAAACATAACTGGTGAAATGTGGGTGTACTATTTGGTACACCTCTGCCTAACCCCTCAGGGATTATAGAAGTAATGTTATGTATATTCATGTAGAGCAAACAGTATCTTATTGAGATAGTAATACATCTCAGTTTACTATGAGTAATATCATCATCTGCCTAGCTTTTTCCCAAACTATCTTGGGGTCGGCTTCCAGTCTAACCGGCAGCTGATTCCCAGTATTTTACATAAAACGATTGCCTATCTAACATCCACAAACCAGTAACTGGGTAATACGAAACTCCTTGGTAAGACTGGATGTCAGACTTTCGGCTTCTGACTACTTGTAACGACTGTCAAAGATCTACAAATAACAGCCGGGACCAACGGCTTAACGTGCTTTCCGAGGCACGGAGGAAACTCGGTATGTAATGATGATCAACCGTTCACAGACCAACCTCGGCAAGCACGGCTTAACCTTGAAGATTGACCCGTGCGGCTGTTATTATTTAGCCACGATCTCCTTAGTTTATTATGAGGAATATAAACCTAATATTACCACGATAAATTCTGAAATATACCCACTCTATTATACGTCACTAATTCCTCATCTTACAAGCTTATTACCAACGTCAACTTACTAACCAAAAGTACTTTAAATAAGTATAAAATGTTCCCCTTTGAGGACATAAAAAAAGTTAAAATAATCTTTCAAACTTCGGTTTATAAGATTAAAATATTTTCCTCAAGTACTGAACTCGACAATCGCTTTTGTGATTGCTAACAAATACTCTTTCATATTCTGGCTACCGGGTCTTTTAAATTGTGGTTCTCAAAGTTAGATAAGGTAAGGTACAATGAAAGTTTTGACCCTTAGATCATAGAATTAAATACAGTTAGGTATTATTGTTAGAAAAGTTTAGTATCAGAAATGTTTTTGTTTTGTTTTTAAATTAGATTGCTATACAAATATTAATCATTTATTTGCATAACACAGGTTCAGAGGATGTTACAAAAACTTCATAAGGTACACTGTATTATAACCATGCGTATTTATGCATATTTTAGAATAATGTGTTGATTTAAAACTCCCGAATAAAAGGTTAAGGTATAAAATTTTAATATTCCTTCGGAAATAAACTGCATTTCTTCTCGCATAAGAAAAATATTGGATTCAAAATTCAAAGGAAACTTTAAATTGCAATTGCAACTGTTCAGAAACCCAGAATATTTCATTCGTATTTAAGCATAGCTAAATTGAGAAAGGAAAAAATGCCTTGAATTTGGTTTTCAGAATGCCAAATGCAAAACGGTGGGTGAGACTCTATTTTCCACAAATTTTCCTATACTAGCGGTCCGAATGTTAATCGGAGTTGCCATGTTTTGTCACTTTCTGTTTATCTTTTTGAAGATAAACAGAACGAAACAAAACATGGCCTTCTGAATATGTTGTTTTCCATCCGTATTCAGAGAAAAAGTAAAAAAAAATATTAGATAATCGATAAAATGTTTTTGTATGCGGTAAACCTTACAACAATACCGATATCTTGGTACAAACTTTTTTAACATGTATTCATATCCAGAAAAAAAAGTATAGTTAAGCAGTTTATTTTAATAAATTTTGTACAGACGAAACAAAGGACTACCATATAACCCCCCCTACCCCGAATAAAAAAAAAACCTACTGTTTACAGTACTGTTTTGTGGTATATTCGTCGCGTCGTCGGTTCTAAGTAGTATGATCATTGCTGAAGTCATGGTAAAAAAAATCGAGCCATTCTCCCAAAATGTGTACCATAGATCATATAGCATTACCAAAGTGAACAAAAATCCAATCCATATTAAAATAGGCACAGGGTGTGCCTATTTTAATATAATATATTAACAAAACCACCTCAATAAACATCAAATCCCATAGTTCAGTCTGTTGAGCCATGTCCATGTTCACCATAAGAGGATTATCCTAATAAATATAAAATATATTCAAATCCTTCGGATGCTACCGTCGTGCCTACCTTTTTATCCAGTAGCATTGTTGGATAGATTAATTTTGTGGCTGTAATGTAAATTCTCTGATTTATCGAGTCTGGTGGCTTATGGTACTTTTGAATCTGTGTCGAGTTTTAGATTAATTGTGATGCTATTTACTGTAGGGATTTGTTCTATTTTTAGAAATGGATAATTTAGACTGAAACATGTAACAATGTTTGTTCGTGTTTTTTTTTTACTTTAGCATAATGCTTCATTCCTCATATCTTTTACGTAAGTAATTCTACAAAATAAGAAACGACGACAGCAACGTCTAGAAAAGGGTGCAATAATAATAAATAAATAATAATTTATTTTATATTCAAAGTTATAATTTAAAAGTTACAATACAACATAAATCTTATAAATAATGTAGGAATAACCAAGTTCCTGCCTAGATTGTAAGTTGCCTGTACTAGGATAAACCTGTATCACAGGCGAATTGTATTCTAATAGTAACCATTTGGACAAAAGATTTCTAAACAATATTTAATAAGTTTATATTTAAATAGTGAAATAATGAGATAATTTATTATAATAATATACCTAATTTACTTAAACTTTATTCTTTATTAGATTAGAATAAATTTAATGAAGGTCTTAAACATGTAAACTATACAAAATACTAACATCTACCTATGCTATGTCAATTACGCAAAAATATAATTACAGTATTACGATAACATCAGCAGAATTTATAAACACAAACATGTTTGCTTTGGTCAAGTAAAAATCTTTGTCATGTAATTTTTGTAGGGGTCGAGAATTTGCTTAAACAGGGAAAAATCGATAGTAAGTAGGGCAGCGCTGTGTTCTCGTACATGTATCGTTGGGTCCGCAACTAAATAAACGAAAGTCTGGTTGTATGACGCACTAGGCGCCTTTTTTTTTAGGATGGGAAATCATCAAATGACTTCTTCCGCTCTGGGCGGAGCGGAAGGGAGTGCCAGACTTGACTGACTAAAACCCATCCATGTTCCTTCTTAGCCCTTTGCGTTCCTGGGGCACGGTATCTCTTTCGAACGACCCGCAGCCCTGCACTAGGCGCACTAGGCGCCTTGGATAATGAAAGGGAACGAAATTTTTGAAATATTATTATTAAGAATACCTATGTTAATTTATTATCTTCCTGTGCAAATCCCAATACTATTATTTTATTGTCTTCGTTTCTCAATCAAACCGATCGAACAAGTGAGGAAAAAGAATCTCACTAGTTCGGCGATCGAACGAATCGACTACTAGTGAGAACAAACCATAATATGTACCTATTTTTTCTTTATTTCAATTCCAATTTAACTGAAACCAAACACGTAAATAACTGAGACAAATGTTTTGCAATAATTTTGCTCAATATTGTTCCAAATACCATATTCTATGTACATTGTAGACGAGGAATGGGAGCACCTGTCAATCATAAGGACATGTGATGGACAAGATACGTCTGTTGTCTGGTTCTAACGATAGAAACGGATTTGCATAGGTTTGACTATATGGTTAAATACAGTCGTTTTGTATTCGACGATTTGTTGAAACCAAAGAGATTTATGAGACCATAGATAACTTAAAAAGTTGGCATAGGAAAAACGTTATGATTGTGTTCCTGTCGACCCGTCTATTATACATAGGTTAGGTATACCTTATCATTAAATGTCCTTAGTTTGAAACCAAAAAATCATTTACGCTCAATGTTCGTCTGGATAAAACAACGCTGTTGATCACAAAACTGCCTAAAAAAAAGAGAATGCACAATAAATTCAAGTTTAAAAATAAATACTTGAAAGGACCATCTTTGTAACTGTGACCAATATTTGGTCCTTTTTCTACAGCACCATATAAGGTTTAAGGACAAAGTGAGCCTAGAAAAGTAAAACAACTTAAACCGGTTAAATAAGAAATGCAGGACCGAAACTGTTTCAAAATGTCGCGACAAAAAATTCTGTAGCACTGTTGAAAATTATAGTTACGACTGTTTAAATTTTAATTCACAGCGGACAGTAAAAACGAATTAATTATTGCAAATAAACGAAAATACCGATTTTAGGGTCCTTCAAAGTGAGACTGAAAACTATCTTTTTTTAATTTTTATAAAACATTGCCCCACATTAGGAATCTCTCCTGTATCGTGGGTGCGTTTACAAATATTTAAACTAACCTACACAAACCCAACAGCCAGACCCGGAACAACTATATGTAGGCCATTTTGGTAGGTAGGTAGGGTAGGGTAAAGTAGGTTAGGTAGGTAGGTAGGGTAGGGTAGGTAGGTAGGGTAGGTAGGTAGGGTAGGTAGGTAGGGTAGGTAGGTAGGGTAGGTAGGTAGGTAGGTAGGGTAGGGTAGGGTAGGTAGGTAGGCAGGGTAGGGTAGGTAGGTAGGTAGGTAGGGTAGGGTAGGTAGGGTAGGGTAGGTAGGTAGGTAGGTAGGGTAGGGTAGGTAGGTAGGGTAGGGTAGGTAGATAGGAAAAGTGCATTGCATTAACTTTTGTCTAAACGAAGTCTGTCCGGGCAGCTAGTCCTTTAATAAAATTCTACTCTCCCATCTCTATTAGAGAGGTTGATCTATTTTAAGTTGGGATCAAACGGCAACGATTGATATGAACTGAAATTCCATCGCTGTGAATCAATTGTGTTTACCAACATTGTTAGGGCGGACACTCACGGTCATAATCTGCCTAGCCTTTTCCCATCTTTATTGGGGTCGGCTTCCAGTATTACCGGATGCAGCACAATACCAGTATTTTACATGGAGCGACTGCCTATCTGACCTCCTCAACCCAGTTAGTACTGGGTAAAACGATACACCTTGGTTAGGCTAATTGTCAGACTTTCGGCCCACTGACTACCTGTAAGGACCGTCAAAGATCTACAAATGACAGTCGGGACCAACGGCTTAACGTGTCTTCCGAGGCACGGAAGAAACTCGGTATGTAATGATGGTCACCCATCCACAGACCGACCTTGGAAATCACGGCTTAACCTTGAAAATCGACCCGTGCGGCTGTTATTATTTAGCCACGAGCTCCTCAGGAAGGACACACACGAAACAGCTATCATAAAATTGTTCACAGGTTACTTTATTTATATGAAGTGGAGATCAATTATTTACATACAAAACATCGTGTGTGTTGATCACGTTTTTTCAAGATTGCGCATCGTGAGGAATTGGTAATCGATTAATTGTATGTATAAGTTGTTAATTTATTACTTCCTACGGTAGTCGTTTTAGACTAAGGACGGCCTTCATCCTTCTTTTATTCAAAAAATCTAATAATAAGTCTTACTTATATTCTAACTAGCTGTCCCGCGCAACTTCGTCTGTGTCACATTTTCCTCGATTTCGTAACATTTTTCATTGCTGCTCCGCTGCTATTGGTCGTAACGTGATGATATATAGCCTATGTCCTTCCCCAGGTTGAAATCTATCTTCTTGCCAAATTTCATTAAGATCCGATGAGCCGTTTAGTCGAGAAAAGGTAAGAAACAAACAGAGTAACTTTCGCATTTATATTATTAGTATGGAAGTTACCTAGAATGCATGGGTTAGTATATGCTATTTGATATGGTATCGAATAGCATATACTAGTTTCAATTTTTTTCAGCAGTTTCAAAGTTTTACTGACAAAGGAGAATTGAAGAATAAAACCTGTTTCGCTGACCCCAAATAGTACGGGATAAGGGCAGGAAGATGATGAGATTCAAGGTTTTTTTGTTTATGGAGAAATACCGGAAAGAACCTCCATGGTTACTCTTTTAAAATCATTTGGTTTTACGCCCTAGGTAAGAAGCTAACTGTAATATTTTCAAGCAACTCTTCAAATACGTAGGTAAGTCTCTGTAACAGAATTATAATTTCAAAATTAATAACCAGCCCTGGGCTTTGAAAACCATCATAAACTTGACACCTCATGAATTTCCAATCACCTACAAAGCTAAGAGTTGAACTCTTAAGGCAATAATAATAGTATATAAAACCGTATCACACTTTCAAATGCCCGATCATCAACGAAGATAAGGGTATAAATTGAAAAAGGAACGGAACCCACATTTCAAATATCGAACGAGCTCTCATCAACTCTTGCGCACAATACATAATTCAGTGCGTGGACGGTGCGTTCAGAAATTCTTGATCAGTAAAAAACGTTTTAAAAGGAAACATTTCTCGTCGATTGTATAAATGTAATGCTGGATTCAGTACAGTAAGTTGGAAACTGGTTTTAGTTTTTTTTTTCGGGAATTTGCAAAGCCTATTTTGTGGGAATGACAATTTTTATTTAGTCTTTTTGACTGACCAGTTTGTTTAAGATGAGTCACAGGGCAAAAATGTCGCTCTTAAAATAGGATTTTATTTTTATATGGGAACTTTCAGAACCCTAAATAGAAAACAGGTAATTCTACACTTAAACACGAAGTAAGTATATATAAATTAAATTCCTGCTTTTTGTTACAATATACTAATTACATGTGAACCGAGTAAAACCGAGGTTTTGCGGAAAAATCTGGCAGAACTTGGAGAAGACCTTTGATCAAAAGTGGGCAGTATAGGCTTAGTAAAAATAAAACTACTCGTCTTTTACAACCAAAAATTATACCTCATCAATAAAAAAAAATCTACAATTAGGAAAGACTTTTTTGCAAAATAAGTTACTTTAATTTCGGAAGTCGGTGGCAAAAAAGTCAATGAAACAAATAAAACATCAGAAAGTAATTTTGGAAGACGGGTGTTTTTTTTTGGAAAAACAATATTTAAGTCAAACTAATCCTTGTTAAGTATCAATTTTACATTGTAACTAGAAGTTATTAACACGTCATCCACAACGAAGAAGAACAAATACATATTATACAGGATAACTCATAAAGAACGGAAGCAAAGTTTAAAAAAGATGCTGGTCAAATACATAGCCTCCCCCATTTTTAAAAGTCGGTTAAAAATAAAGAAAGCCAGCAGATACATACACTCTCTTCACCCACTTGCACTAAAATAAATGTAAACGATACATTGAAACGTCTTTCAGAAATCAATGAGCTTACGGAACATTAAACGAAGTAACGTTCTTTTGAAGCCGCGCATACGCAGAGAACCATGTGTATCAGTGGATAAGCTTCGTATGCGCTTGACCATGAGGTCCACGAGTGACCCGCTTAAAGCCGGCCATAGACGATTGGTTATGCATGTGAAGTATTGTCTGTGCAGTCAAACAGTGCAGGCGTGCATGAACGAGTGTAGGAGAAACTGTACAGTTATATTGGCTTATACATGCAACCTACAGAATATCGAAATTTATTTTAACTGGTCCCGGCTGTTTTCTAGATCTTTGGCAGTCAGTGACCCGAAAGACTGACAACAGTCTTACCAAGGGATATCGTAGGTATTACCCAGTACTAACTGGGGTGTGGAGGTCAGATAGGCAGTCATTTAATGTAAAATACTGTTATTCAGCTGCATCTGGTTAGACTGGAAACCGATCCCAACATTGTTGGGAAAAGGCTAGACAAATGATGAGGTCACGCACGACGCAATGGTACCTACTCACCCGAAAGAAACACGCGCGCATTGCTTGACGCAAGTAGCATCTTCTGAGGTTATTTGTGGACGGGGCGTAAATCCGAAGTCCATAAGCTTCATTCATCGATTAATATAATAAAATCGATACAAAAAATCGATTCGATATACCGTTGATTTTTATTTAATCGATTCTTCGCCTCGTTAATGATTAATTAATCGGTAAAGTTGCCTGTCGTGTTCAATTTTCATTGCCTATTTATCGGTTCTTATGAATATTTTCTCAATGGAACTTAGTTGTTAAAAATCGATTTAGTTTTTGTGTTGTGAGCATTGATTGAATGAATGTAGACTGTGTGAGAGATAAAGATGATGAGATAGAGTAATATTCAATTAAGATAGGTAGGTCCGTAATCATCTTCCTGCCTTTGTCCCATTTTAATTGGGGTCGGCGCAACACGTCTCTTTGTTCCATTCTTCTCTGTCATTCGTCATGCTATCATTTACTCCTTTTTCCTTCATATCATTTTTCACACAATCCATCCATCTAATCTTTGGTCTTCCTCTCCCTCTCCATCCATCTACATTTATATTCACCACTCTTTTAGTCACTGTGCTCCATCCCTCCTCATCACATGTCCTTATCAAGGCAGACGACTCCCTTACATCTTTTCTGTAACGGGCGCCACTTTCAAACTTCCTCTTGTATCCTCATTTCTAACTTTATCCATTTTAGTCACTCCAGACATCCATCTCAACATTCGCATCTCTGCTGCATGCAATCTTTTTTCAGTCGTCTTCTTCACTGCCCAGCGTTCCGATCCATACAGTACGACAGGTCGTATCACGGACTTGTATATTTTCCCTTTTTAACTTGAGGGCATCCGAGGGTCGCAAGTTGTTCCAGTGACCTGTCGCCATTTCATCCATCCTGAGTTGATCCGGTGCGTTGCGTCCCGGTCTACATTGCCATAGGTATGTCCGTCATATGTTTTGAAAATGTCGATTTCATGATATGAAGTGACTAAAGTTACTTTATGATTTCCATTGATGAAGTTATTCAATAATTAACTTTTTATGCACCTAAAATATACAAAGGCAGACTTAACGTCATACAATAATTTTGTTTTTCAATAAACATCGTTACTTTCTTCTCCATTTCACACTTTGAACCTTATTCAGTAATCAACTTCTCTTTCCAGTAAATAAATTCAAATGAATATTGTAACTATGCTCACATAACTTCAATATTTATCATTAGTTTTCATTCATTCTACGACAGTATATTTCTAAAGGCCGTAGGTCAGAAAGCATTTGCTCTTTGAAAACTAGAAACTCGAGCCTTGAATGGAAAATGGTCGTGCAGTTGCTAATGATCACACGCTTTTCTTTATGTGAAAAGGGTTCGAGGAAAAAAGAATTAAGTACTTAATATATTATTTCTAAGTCCTAATGACAAGGTAGGTACTAATTTAACGTTCAACATCTACACAAGACAATGGTTTTTAGAACGTTCCGGAATTCTACACCGTTTTTAATAGAATGGGCTTAAGAATTTGGCAATCCAACATTTTTAACTTTGTAGCGACCTACAAAAGGCAAATTACTACAAAAAGTACTACAGCGCCATCTATGACACGACGGAAGAACTAATATCAATTTCCTACATCTCGCAAGCAAAGTTTACATCAACTTAAGACTATAATTATAGAGAAACCCGACAACATCCGTCGGGCAGTTGCCCACCAGACATAACAGCCGTCTAGTCGGAGGATCCTCCCTTCTCTACGGAGTATTGAGTAGCTTTACACCCTGTACACCTCTAAACCTTAGCCATATTTTTATCGCTGATATAACACCATAATTATTTAAATACCTCAAAAAAGTTAAGTTTATTAATAATCATTGCAATAGACAGGTTGTCTGATCGCATGGAGTTAATAGAAGAATCTGATTCACTTGCCTAATTTTGAATGCCTCGTTGGTCCAGTGTTCACAACCGCGACTGCTGAGCATGAGGCCTTGGGTTCGGTTCCCGGGTCAGGCAAAATTATATTGGGTTTTTCCATCTGAGTTTTCTCAGTAGTAGCCACGAGAGTTTGGATGTGTACCCGGTTTATGGCAATAGTCTCGCCCCCTATTACATGGGGCTTAAACGTAACTGGCGAAATGTGGGTGTACTATTAGGTACAGCTCTGCCTAACCCTTCGGTGATCACAGGCGTTATGTTATGCTATTTGCATAACTATCAAACGTCCACAAGAAATAAAGGGTTGCTCTATATTATTCTTTACCAAGAACCATACGATACAGCATGAAGTACCAGCATAAAACAAAACAACATCAATATAAACATGCCACACGAACTCAAATGTAGCAAAAACTTGTCCTCCCAGCTCATACAATTGAATGAAACTCTGTACTCGAAAAACAAAAAAAGAAACACATATTACCATCAACATCGAGGAATCCGAAAAAACCCGAAGTGCCAAACGATCGATCACGAAACAGCACACAATTAAATGGACAAAAACTGTAATAAAATTCGCGAAGCTTGAGTTGCTACTTTTTCTTACCGCGCCGTGCTAAGGAGAAAAATGTTTAATGTATTTTTCATTCGGGTCTTTAAGTTAAACAAGTTAAATGGGAAACGGATGAGCATGTCTTGGACGCTCATTCAACAGTCGTGCTGGGTTTTGGGGTTCCTTAAACGCTTTGAGAAAATTCTTTGCTACCATTTTTTTTGGGTTTGGCTATCTTGGTTGGATTGTTTTTTTCGCTATTTATTGCTGATTCATTCGTTGCGGGATCCAAGACAGTTAAATTATTTTTCTTTTCGGGGCTTTTCTGGTGGTCACCACTGTTCGGGCTTACAGGAATCGCAGTGGTTTGGGCAGAGTGTGGCGGGATTGTTGCAATAAAATATATGTAATGGCGGGGTTCAAAGTTTTAAAATTAAGAATAGTCGTAGCACGGTAGCATCGTTCGTCGTAGGTGTACACTGTGTACAATTTGTGCCAGCTGGTGAAGAGAAGATCATTGCAAGGGTCTAAATGAACAATGGGTATTATGACTAACCGAGGATCGAGCTTACTGACATGAAATTGCAGAGGACTATTATTCAGCGTGATTACCAAATGAAATTTACTTGCATTAGGACATTAGCGGCAAAATTTCATAGAAGATTGCAATGTAAAAGTTTTTAAACACATCATCATTCGTCGTCACCTCCGCAGCCTTTTCCTAACTAAATTAGGGAAGTTCCTGCCGAATACCAGTATTTTTGGTATTATTCCTTCTCAACACTACACCAGTAAATAGGACTCCCGAAGGTAATATAAAACGTCACATCTATCAAAAGGTTACTTCCAATTGGTTACCCAAACAATCATTCACTAAATTGGTTGTGAAATGGAAACTAGAATGGGTGTTTAGGAAAATTTCCGGTTACGTAATCCTTAGTTTATTCTTTTGGAGTCTTCAGTAAAAGAGAATTTGTAGTGGAACTGCGCAACTAAACATTAATCCTCTTTTTGGAATCAACTGCACTGCGGTAAAAACTGGTACAGAGAATGTTTGCAGAAATGCTCGCAAAAGTGCTTTTACAAATCTATTTCACCGTTTCCTTTGTTTCGCCGTTACATAGTGCGTTGTGACATATCAAAATTGTGCTCTAAAAGAAAGAAAAGAAAATATGTTTATTTGGCAAATGCCACAAGTACACACAACATTAAACAAAAATTAACAAAAAATACTTTAATCTAAACAATAAAAGGGGATAATTATTGTGTATCTAAACAAAACAAAAAAAGGATAATTAATGTGTGTCTCATGGCTGCGCCAAATAGGGCCAGTTCAGCAAAATGCCGGGCAGCTGGGCTGCCCGACGCTGGTTTTCAACTGGACCCGCGAATATGATGTGACGGACGTAAAACAGTTTCAATATTTTGTGTCAGAGTGTATGTGTATGTGAAAACGGAAAACGAAATATACGAAACAGTTACAGAACCCGACTCCAAAAAAACTAAAACTACCATAAAGGTTTAAACTGTGCTGAGACTTTTTTTTTAATTCATGACAACCCTTTTAAGGCATTACGTCCGCAATGTCGGCATTCAATTGAATGCGTTTTCGGTAAGATATTTTTTGTACGGTTTGCAAGTAAAGCTTGGGAAAGTTCGGCCGTTGGCCTTTATGGGTCAATAGAGTAGGTAGGAACTTTGTTGGTAAATCTTTGAACCTGAAATTAATTTCAGGTTCAAAGATTTATTCAAAGTTCAAAGATTTAGGAAAACTCTGGGAAAAATTTTCATAGTCTTAAAAATTATCCAATAAGCAAAACCTTCCCAATTTTTTTTTTTTAACTTTGCCCCACACTAGCAATTTCTCCTGTATCGTGGGTGCGTTTATAAACATTAAAACTCGCATACACAAACAGCCAGACCCGGAACAACTATCTGTACAAATATTTGTTCTGTACGGGGATCGAACCAGCGACACGCAGCGCAGCACGATCGCCCAGCCACTGCACCAACCGTGCCGTCAAAATGCAGCGCTAGATTTTCATGTTCGAAACATCTCCGCAGCTCTGTACCTACATAATATCACCACTGTAATACCTGGTTAAGCAGAAGTGTACCTAATAGAACATTTCGCCAGTTATGTTTAAGACCCTTGTTATAGGGGGCGAGCATATTGCCATCAGCTGGGCACATATCCAGACTCCGTGGCTGCTACTGATAAATTCCTGATGTTAAAACGCAATAACAATTTGCTCAACCTGAGAATCGGACCCAGGACTTCATGGTCAGCAGTCACGCTTGCAACTGCTATACCAACGCAGCTAAGTTTTTCAGAAAACTTTATCATCATCATCATCAGCCTATAATGTTCCCACTGCTGGGACACATGCCTCCTCTCAATGAGAGGGAGTGGGCTGTAATCCACCACGCGGGCCCAGTGCGGGTTGGTAGATGTCACATGTCTTCGAATTTTCAGTTCTAGGACATGCCGGTTTCCTCACGATGTTTTCCTTCACCGTTTTTGAGAGCAGCGGTAATGAAATAAATTACACAAAGTAATCTGCCTGCCTGGGTTCGAACCCATGGCTTACTGCTCGTAAGTCGGGGCTGCCACCACTGGGCCACCGCTGCTCACAGAAAACTGATCTTAGAAGATTTCGAGTACATTATTATGCTGTCTAACACTCGGTTCCACCTTCTAACTTGACCAAACGATACAAGAAATATAACTTTATCGGGTTTGGGTTAACAAAAGGTGAGGGTAAAGAAAGAATTCTACCCTACAACATAATAGAAGGCAGTGGCCAATATTGGGCCATTGTGTACATCATCTTTATTGACAGTAAATACTTTTGAACCGACAATGGACCAATTAACTGTGTTATTGGTCGAAAAAGCGACTGCAGCTGAAGATGAGGTCCTCGGTTCGATTCCTAAGCATGGCAGTCAATAATTTTACAATACCCGTCTCGAAGTCTGGATTTGTGCCCGATTGCTGGCAATAGGCTCGCCCCCCATTACATGGGACTTAAACATAACTGGCGCAATGTGAATGTACTGCTTTGGTACCTACACTTCTGCCTAACCCCTCGGGGATAAGAGCGTAATGTTATGATATTTATATTTTTGATCCAACAATTCCCCCAAACGATCTGGATATCTGTAAAAAATTAGTACAAAAAATTTTTGAAACAATTTCAATTTATTGACCTTTGGAAATGGGAAATATTAATTTTAACCAATTTAGATGTTAAAATTGATGATATTATTGGAAAGGCTTCTATTGAATACAGACAGCCAATTAGTTTTATGATGAAATATTATTTACTTGGAAAGTAATAGTTATTTTATATAAATAAAACGCTACGCATTTAAAGTAGTGAATTGACTTAGAAATTCCAATAATGGCGTCAATAATTTTTTTATACATGATCGTGGAGGAGGCGAAAGGATCGGCCCCGCGACGACGGCGCGTTTGTGTTCCACGCGCGCCTCAAGGAGATGTCAGCAAATCGGAAGGGGTCCGAGAGGGTCGATGCCTGCCAGGGCTGCAAGACTGTTCGATAGAGATACCGTGGCCCTGAAACACAAAGGGCTAAGAAGGAACATGGATGGGTTTTAGTCAGTACAAGTCTCTCAAGAGGGGCCATTAAATGATCTCCCAACAGTAAAAAAAATGGATTGTTCCCCTTGATAAGTCCTGTAACTTACGTCATTAAAATAAAACAACAGTCAAAATACAAAAAACAAACTTTTTTTCTATCTCTACAAGAAAGTTGGTAACTTTTCCCAACATTGTCAGCTCAGTTAACCATAACTTGGACCAGATAGCAATTTAACTTACCGTGCATGTTTAACCAACTGACTTAGGTTAACGTTTTTATGGTAACAGCAGAAAGCCAGAGGAGAGTTACAGAGGAGCTTGTGTCAATCGCAAGTGTGGTCATCATGATTGTTACAAATGAACCGATGACAGTGATGTTAATGAGCAATCGTTTGTCTGTCAACGGAGCTCGTGGCTAAATAATAACAGCCGTACGGGTTGATCTGCAAGGTTTAGCTGTGCTTGCCGCGGTTGGTCCGTGGATGGGTGACCATAATTACATACCTAGTTTCCTCCGTGCCTCGGAAAGAACGTTAAGCCGTTGGACGCGGCTGACATTTGTAGATCTTTGAGTCGTTACGAGTACTCAGAAGCCAAAAGTCTGACATCCAGTCTTACTAAGGGGTATCGTATTACGCAGTTACTGGGTTGTGGAGGTCAAGTAGGCATACAGTAGCTTTGCGTTTTATTCTGTTTTTTTTTTACTTTCAAAAGTGCCTGTAATGGTCTAATTGAAATAAACGCTTTGAGTTTGAGTTTGCAGTCGCTTCATGTAAAATACTGGTACTCAGCTGCATCCAGTTAGAATGGAAGCCGGACCCAAGATAGTTTGGGAAAAGCTAGGCAGATGATGATAGTTACAGCAGACTGACACAGTTTAAACACAAACATTGATAGCCTAGTGCTGTGACCATCAGCTAAGTGCCAAGTTAGTGCTAGTGCCAAACCTGGCGTCAGAGATTTTTATGCCACCCTTGGCTTAAGAGTCTTTGGTAAACTTGTCTTCGAGAAATATCTCTCCGACTTGCTAGTTTCCTCACGATTCCCATCACCGAAGCAAGTGATAATTATACAATACACACATGAATGCGAAAAATCAGAGGTGCGTGTCTTGGGTTCGAACTCGAGACCTATGGTTTGGGAGTCCCTCCTAAAATCCGACGTCACAACACTAGACACTACACTTTTTAATTACCTATAATTAATTAACTAACCATTTATGTCATTTATTTAGAGATCAATTAATTATTTGAGTTAGAAAATGATAATAATTTTGTTTTTTAGTTTACTGTAATGTATTTACATTATTTACAAACTACAAAGAAATATAAAATAAAAATAAAATATGTACAAGTATCAAAATTACAGGGCGTCAAAAAATTCGTCGACATCGCTGTCGACAATTCAATTTCAATTTGTCGATAATTTTGTTAGATTAAATTATAAAATATTGTATATTTATAATAATGTATTATTTATCTGCGTGTTTGTAGTTTAAGATGTGTTGCTATTTGTTGAATTTTATGATCCTTTGCGATTCAAATAAATGATTTTATTCTATTAAGCTTTCACTACTACTACACAACTATCCTGTTTATCCTGTACAATGCCAAAAGGATCTCAGCAGACTTTTTTCTCTGAGCAACCAAGCTGAGACAGTTGGTTTATAAAAAAAAAAAAGGATATTTAAAAAAAGAAAACCTATTAACGGTATCATAACGGTAGGTAATCAACAACGTCGAAGCTCATCGCCATGTAATATGATACCATCTGATATCAATAACTGTGCTCATATGTTATTTGGAAAGCTACATACTACATACGTCACTTTCTATTAATATTTATTGGTTTAAACATTTGAGGTATCGATTGGTAGTGTAATATTGACAAGTAGGTACGGGATTTTACTAAACGATTGATATTTTAATAAATCCTTTAGAAATTATTAACATAAAGCCTGTTTCCCCAATTTTATTGGAGTCGGCTTCCAGTCTTACCCGATTCAGCTGAATACGAATATTTTATATGGAGCGATTACCTATATGACCGACCGATGAGGAGACGCGATGTTTAACGGCTATCAGTTTTTCATTATGTCGTTCTAAAGGCATCCGGTCGGTGAATCAATGTTGTTTGTTGCGGGAGAGGATATAAGTGATAGCGATTGAAATGGTGAATAATTATAATCCGTGAAAATTACAACTTAGATCTTAATGTTAATTTTATAAATTTCCTAAAAGTAGAAAAGCAACTCGTTTTTTCTACTCCTCCACTATTCTTTTATGATTCATTTCGTTGCGAGATCCAAGACAGTTAAATTGTTTTCTGGGACTTTGTCTCGGCGTTTTCTGGGGATCGCCACTGTTGATTCTGGCTTTCAGGAGTTGCAGTTGTTTGGAATTGTGTGCCGGGCTAGTCCCAATAAAAAATGGTAGCAAAGCAAAACACAGTCGAAATCGCTGGGTTCATAAGCACAAGAGTTCATTGGAATATGGGGAATAAAAGTTTGAATAGAACACCGTCATTTCTGCGGATAGGAAATTCTACCGGACACGAGGTTTGTAATACAATGATAATGCTTAAATCCACATTATAAAAGACAAGATTGTAATGTTCACATACATGGGGATTTTAAAACATATATAGCAACTTGTAAACAGCGATATTCAATATTGATAGAACTTAAACTTTTTGAGACCAAAAAAGAGCATTTCCATATTTGGATGACAAATGCAATGTTTGCTTCTATTCTTCATCAAATCATTTATTTAAGAAATATTTGAAGAAGGAAATAGAGACATTAAACATAACAGGACAAAATAAGATGCCGTTGGTGCGCCATTGACATCAAATCCCTCGTGGGAAAACACTGAAAAAAGATTTTGACAGATACAAAATTTCCCACAGCTTTAAAAGGCGAATCTCTCATATTATGTACCGTTGGGAATATTTTTAAGGCAGGCGACATGGCGACGGCATTGCGCTTTGACGTGACAAAAAAAAATGGCAGCGGGACGCATTGACAGCTAGTTTTTGGCTTTTCCAACCGGTATTTAGTCCTCTTAACGGTAATTGGGGTTCCTTTCAAGATTAGAACCTTGTTTCAGCTGAATTAATAATCATATTACTAGAAAATCAGCGTCGGGCACTAGCTGCTCGGCAATTTGCTGAACTGGGCCTATTTGGCGCAGCCGTGAGACTCATCTATTTTAATATTTTTTATTTTGTGTTGTGTGTACTTGTGGCATGTGCCAAATAAATACTGTTTCGGAAATATAGTAGAATTTTGGAACTTGTAAAAAAATATAAGGTAATACTTAACGAAGGTGGCGATTGCGTGACGATCTGGTGGCCTACCATGACGTCTTAAAGCACTATTGTTTTAATCTTATTCCAGAGTGGGAAAGAGATGGCGCTAGCCGACCTTTATAGCTCCGTCTCTTTCTCACATTGGAAAAAGAATAAAACAGTACTGCTTTATGTCGTCATAGTAACCCCCCTAATCATGTTTGCGTGGCTAACATCGCACAAGATAAACAGGCATGGAAGGAGAAAAGGGAGGCCTTTGCCCAGCAGTGGGACACGATATAGGATTTATGAACTTTTCAAAGCAAATACTCCCCTCGAACTATTTACCAACCCAGTTTATCAAATTCAACAGTAAAGTAAGGAACAAAAATATTTTAGAAGTTTAACTTTTTCAAAGAATCTTGTTAATATTTAGGGTTACCCATAACAGACTTTCTTCAGGCAATTATTATTAAAAGCAATCAGAGAACAATTTATGTATTTTATTCTCCTTTAATTGCTGTCTATAAAAAGCTCTGTAGTTTTCCCTTTGTTTGTTTGGAAAGCTGTTGAACAATTATTTATCTTGTTTAAAATTCTTTATAAACAATTAATTGCTTGCAGTCTGCGTTATCTTTTGATGGAGCAGTGTGACATGCATTTTTCATGAGTTTGATTGAATAACAATGTTTTGAACATCATTTATCCTTCTCTTATTGTTTCTAAAGTCTGAAAACGGATTGTTCAGAACAAGTTTTTATCAATTAAAATGCAATAACTAGACAAAGTTTTATAGCAATCGGTTGAACAGTATGGCACCGTATTAATTACAAACGAAAAATCAAGCATTGATTTTGAAATGTTAGAATTGTCAATATTATGTGAAGTCATTATTAATTAGTAAACTGGCTAATGACTTTTATGAAATGGGACTGGGAATTAACGCAGTGAGTCAATTCGATAAACAATTATTACTTTTAGGGTTCCGTACCTCGAAAGGAAAAAACGCAACCCTTATAGGATCACTTTGTTGTCCGTCCGTCCGTCCGACGGTCCGTCTGTCCATCGTCTGTCTGTCAAGACCCCTTTCTCAGGAACGCGTGGAGGTATCAAGCTGGAATTTATATCAAGTACTCAGGTCTACAGACTTTCCCTTGTAGTTGTGAAAAAATCAACCTTCTAAGCCAACGCAATCAAAAGATACAGCCGTTTATGCCGCAAATTTCCGCAAATTTTCGACTGTCGCAAGGAAATCAAAACCTACAGAGTACTTCCCGTGAACTCAGAATCTTGAAATTTGGTACGAAGCAACGTCTTATAGCACAGATAAAGGAAAAAATGCGAAAACGGTAAATTTTTAGTTACATCCTAAAATAAAAACAAATTATTAATTTAAAAAAAAACAACAACCCTCGGTGCGCGAGTCTGACTTGCACTTGGCCGGTTTTTTTCCATAGTCTTTCGCCCTAAAGCAATAACCAAGGAAACGATAGAAGGATTGTGTGAGGAATGATTTGTAAAGAAAAGGAGTAAATGATAGCATGACAGTTGACAGAGGAGAATGGAAGATAAAAATGTGTTGCGCCGACCCCAAGAGACAAGAGCAGAAAGATGATGATGAGATAATGTGCCTTTTCCCCAAAAAGTTTCATCACATTTCGCCAAATCTTCAAACACGGAACTTAAGAGTACGTCCCAACATTCTTAAATCAGTTTCTAAAGCACACCCACTAGCGAGGCACCCAGACTCTGCCCGCGAAAGCACCAGTCATTATAATTGGCGAAAGTCTATATTTGAATACAATACAGTATTTGCTATGAATAAAACATGGCCGCCTGGGTTTCAATGCGTTTTTATGCAATGTCTTGTAAGTTGTAATGATACGCTTCGGCTTGAGTGGGTGTATCGTGTTTCATTGCTGTTCTTAGAAACGGTGGTTATGGTTTGCTATTTTTTTTTTTTTGTTATGAAAGTGAAAAGACAATGACTCATTCACTCATCACTATCTAAATCTCTGGTTTGCTCCTAGAAATATTAATCAATGGATTTGCCTGTGGCGCCTTCAAGGAAATTCCTAGTAGAAAAACCCGACCCGTGAATCGAACCCCTCATGCTCAACAGTGGCGATTGGGACCAGTAGATCAACATGTCAGTTAATCAATTCATAATGCCACAATTTCTTATTGGCCCAAATACCAAAATCACGATTGATTTCTCGTTTAAAACAACTTTATCTTTAAACCAATCACGTTTTAGCATTGTTATTGGACATGTCAATGGAAGACCACCGCGGTGGAAGTGTTATCTGACAAATTTGACAAATCACAGCCATTGCTGACAAATGACAGCCGCGTTTGACAAATTACAGGCCCAGTTGACAAACTGCAGGCCACCGTATAAAGGCCTATTGTTTGATGTGGTTATGTGGCTACTAGATGTTCTCATGTGTTTTTACTAGTAAATCATCGTGGTTTTGCTTGCATATTTTATTTTTATTTTCCGAATTGAAAAGGATTGATTATTCTGTATGGTATCGGACGTAAAGAATAACAACATCCCATATCTGCCCGTGGGTGTCGTAAGAGCTGACTAGGGGACTGGCTAGAGAATGGGCAGCAGCGTTCTCTGTGCTTTTGTAACAACCGTATTGCGATCGCCAACCCGCCTGCCAAGCGTGGCGATTATGGCAAAACCCCCCACGTTATGTAAATGTGGCGACACTTGGGGGAGGCCTATGTTCAGCAGTGGACGTCTTTCGGCTGAAATGATGATGATGATGAATTGAAAAGGTATAAATTGCGCAGTACAATATGTAGAATGGAATAAAATGTTATCTATCTATACTGGGTGTCATATTTTTTAAGTCTACACAATATGTGTTTTGTTACCAGTCTATAAAAAATTCAAGGTGTCTTAAAATAAATGGTTATAACACTTATAAGTTACCCACAACTTTTAAAAGGTATCGTATGTCAGGCATATCTAGTTTTATATTAATTTAACTAGCAATGTTTAAATGCAAATCACACCTTTGATTGATTACTTATTTTTTTAGGGTTCCGTACCTCGAAAGGAAAAAACGGAACCCTTATAGAATCACTTTGTTGTCCGTCCGTCTGTCTGTCTGTCTGTCAAGACCCTTTTTCTCAGGAACGCGTGGAAGTATCAAGCTGGAATTTATATCAAATACACAGGTCTACTGTTCCTTGGCGCTGTGAAAAAATTGAACTTTTAACCTCACTGTCCTTTCGCGCGTAACAGTAAAACCCCGCGTGAAACCCTTCGGGGGCCCCTTGATTACGCCATTGCGTGAGTCATCCGATATCGTAAAGATAAACACTTATAACTCGAGTTATATTAGCTCTAATCTTAAACGGTAAACAGTGTCGGGTTCGTGATGAACGGGGCCATTTATTAATAATAACCAACTCTTTTAGAACTACTTGAGAATTATACATATCCCATAGATATGAGAGAGGTCGCAGCAAATACGTCTGTTTTCGTTGTTTATTTTTGTTTGGTAAAACTACTCATTCAATTTACACGAAAATTTATATCTAACATCACAAATATACAAGTAATCTAATGACAGTGTTTTTTAGGAGTCCTACATACATTATTCTTATAAGATCCTAACTCAAACTTCTTGTTAGAATCGGCCATTTTAGAATTCCGCTGTTCAAAGCATGAAAATACTTGAAATATCAATAAATATGAATAGATATGCCTCGAATACATGAAATAATGAATTATCACTATTTTTTCTTTGCTACTATTGTTTCCAAGACCATTTTACATGGTTCAAGAGTCAAATATTTTTTTTTTATTTCGACTAACAAACTTAACAACAAAGGATTTTTTGTTGGCTCAAATCATAATTTTTTTGTTATTTTTTCAAGCAAATGACTATCTAAAAAGTTGCATTATACACTTATAACATACTATACATTTACTTACCAAAGTTTTACAACGTATATCTCACAAAAACAACACTTTTCCGAACATAATAACACGGGTTGCCATTGCGTTTGACATTCGACATAGACGAGTTTCTATATTTTTTTTAATAATGTTGTGCCGTCTAGTATTACTAACGATTAATTTTGTTTGAATCGACTACTAATTGACCATAGAGGTAAATTTTGACAGAACGATTTAGAAATTTACTTTTTTTTATATTAGCGTTTAAGTTTGCTGGTTCGAGCCGTTCCATAAATGGAACGGCGAGGCTCAAGGCAAGGGACCGTCCGTTCCATAAATGGAACGGCTGGGACCTAGAGGTTAAACCAACGCAATCAAAAGATACAGTCGTTTATGTCGCAAATTTCCGCATATTTTCGACATTCGCAAGGGAATCAAAACCTACAGGGTACTTCCCGTGAACTCAAAATCTTGAAATTTGGTACGAAGCAACGTCATATAAGTAGCACAGATTAAGGAAAAATTGCGAAAATCGTAAATTTTTAGTTACATCATATACTACAGGTTTGTACGGAACCCTCAGTGCGCGAGTCCGACTCGCACTTGGCCGGCTTTTTATTTACGACATTTGTTTGAACAATTTGGATTAGGCGAAAATGAACTATTTATTCAAGATTTTACTGTCATTTCTGCGGATTTATGAGAAAAGCTAACCAAGCAAGAAAAACAAAAAAAACAAAAAAGCTAGAAAAACGTTGAAAACTTTGAAGAACTATTTTACCTTTCTCTTTCCACGTCCTTGATAAAATGAAAATAGAAATCTTTTACTGAAAAACCTTGCTTGCTTTAAAAAAATATTTTCTTCTCAGGGTGGTAAACCTTTGAACTTTGAGGTTGGTTTAGAACTTGTAGTTCGTAGTACACCGTTTTATACGATCATGTCTGAAATTTAGTTTTTGGGAACAAAAGAAATTATACAATCGTCAATCTAGATTTAGGTACTGTTACAAAGTTTTTATTTTTAGTTATCGCACCTACTTTCCCAAAATATTCCCAAACGACACTCTCAAAATATAAAAAAAAAACCTCAACACAGTCACGACTCAGTCCTGCATTGATTGTAGGGCTGCGCAAGCACTCGTATGTCATCGACATATCGATGCCGCGTCACTACTTAATGCACTTCCGTGAGAAATCACCGACACAATTGTGGGAAAATGGGACTATGTCCATTCATTTCAGTGTAAGAGGGCAGTTCGGTCTAGTACAGGCTCGAGTCTGTTGGTTTAATCTCTAGACTGGAGTCGCCACATTATTCGCTAAGTTTTGTGATTATGGTCATATTAATATTCTCACGAGGTCGATTTTGCATATGCAAGACCCATATTTAATAATGGACGTTTGGTAAGATGATTACTTGTTATTGGAACTCTTTTAAAAAGCTTTTAATAGTTCCAATAACAAACAATTAGAGCAATCTTACCAATAAAACTTGTAAAGGGATATTTACCATATTTATTATTTGTTTTGAGTTCCCGATATTTCGGCACTGTTGCAAATGCCACGATCACGGATAAACTGAAGTTATTGCGGGTGCGTGTTTATGAGCAGACAAATAGGTCTACCCTTTTTCTTGTTAATTTTTTTGCGCTCCGTAAGACTACCACTATCACTCACAACTCGATTCTGTTCCCGACACACGAAACTCACCAGTGGTCGTTCGCCACCACCAGTTCGCGAGTGGACACCGAGTACCCACTCGCGAATTTTTTACGGCACTTTTTCGGTTTTTACACAGTTGGGCCACTGGATTCCAGGCTCTAGTGACTATCTCAGTTTAAAAACCTACAAAGCAATCTTGTAATTAAGTAAAACGTTTACTTTCAATCACACAATTTTTTATATTTTTTATAAAACTTATACATTTCATTGCATATTTTTGTTATACTTAGTAAAAAACATTTGTGACTGTATATTTTGTATCTACATTCTGGGGATTCGTAAATCATCATCTATTCTATTTTTAACTATGGCAAGCAGAGCCGATGTCGACTATTCTGCCAATGTCGAAAGTGACTTGGAAAAGCAAGTGTTACAAGAGAAAAATTTAGAAAATAAAAAAAAACTTTGACGATACATTGGACTTAATGTAGATCTTGAGGGGTTAGTACTGGACTGAAACAAACAAAAAGTATATAATTAAATAAATGATATAGGTGTTAAAACATTAAAATATACGTAGGCCATATCCACACACAGAATAGGGGAATACAAATATTATAATTTTATGTTATTGTGACGGATGAAAATCATCAACGCCACAAGCAGTTCAGGAGTGGAATATGTTAAAAGAGAGGGGAAATTAATGGGAAGAGGGGTTTTAAATCTAGGGAGACGGCTATACAAGTCTAGAGGTGGTATGTTGTACGAACATTCAAAATATATGTGGTCCAGGGTGCCCTCCTCCAACCCGCACTCTTCGTCCTCTTATTCCTTGTTACTCTCACGTGGGCTGTCTGTCAGTAGTGTCAGCCATCATCTGTCACGTTAACATTTACTTCTTTTTCTTTCACATTTTTATTCCTCACACAATCACGGATGGATCGTCCTTTCTTTGTAAACTTGTCATTTTATAAAGCTTACCCATGATGTTTATAATACATTACAAGATATTCTGAATGCCTTGAAATTTAACGGTTTTATAAGTACAGGTCTAAATACTATCACAGAAATTCAATTATTAATAGTTTACAGGTTTCAAATGCAAATTCCTCGAAGAACCCATCGTGGTGGTCAATGAAAATTTTATGACCAATAAAGTTTTCTCTCCATTGTTAAGAAGATTAGCGCTTAAAGAATAGCCATCAAGGAAACCTGGGTGGGCTGCTAGAATATTGATGAAGTTGAAAATATGAAAGATGAAGAACATTAACGATTTAATGGCAAATGTTTCTTGATTGGTAGAAAGTATCCATTATTACAACGATAACAATTCTTGGTAGGTAATTTTCCACATTGCTTGGGCCCGAAACTATGAGGAAGCTACTAAAATCCACGATCTCGCTGATGAAACGTATAAAATAGTATGGGTCTCATGTAAGTAAGAGAGATACCTACTTATGTACTATTTACGAGTTAATCGTTGATCTTTGACTATTAACACCACACCTGCCGGGAAACCGTGAGGCACAGCTAGTATAAAAATCATCATCATCATTCATCATTTCAGCCTAAAAGACGTCCACTGTTGGACATAGGCCTCCCCCAAATGTCGCCACATTGACACTTTGGGGGGTTTTACCATAATCGGTACGCTTGGCAGGCGGGTTGGCGATCACAGTACGGTTCTTACAAAAGCACAGAGAACGCTGCTGCCCATTCTCTGGCAAATCCCTTAGTCGCCTCTTACGACACCCATGGGAAGATATGGGATGGTGCTATTCTTTACGTCCGACACCATACAGATCAATACAGTACAAAAATATAGAGACATAATTAATAACGTTATCTCATTGTTATAATTTAGTTTCAAATTTATTAAACTAGAGATATCAATCAATACTTTCATTTGATCGATCGATCGTTCATTTGAATCGATATCTACTTTCGATCATTTAATCGGCCATTGTACAAATAATAACTAGTTCAATACAATCAATTCGCGGGCAAAAAAAAACGCAACTATCGATACATTTAAGTCACGTCCTTTTTTTAAAGAAAATTTCGTGAGGAAAGTTTTAAGTATGAATGTGGTTAGCTATAAGAGTAGAGTCAGACCAACGAAACGATGGATGGACTGTGTGAAGAATGAAATGGCTAAAAAGAGTGTGTAATAGAAAAGTATAGTACTTAGAAGAAGACATGCTGTACCGACCACAAATAAATTGTGTTTTTTTTTTCAATAAAACCAAAACTATGTATTACGGACCGCATCAAAAGCTTACTTTGCTCAAAAATCCAAATAGCTGATGCTGGCCATACAGCTGCTAGGTTGGAATTGAGCTGGGCTGGTCACATCCGCCGCATGTCGGGGAAGCAATGGGCAAAATTAACCACTCAATGGATACCAAAAAGCAAGAAACGAAAACGCGGCAGGGCCCGAAGGAGATGGCGGGATGAGTTGGACTCGTTCTCAAAAGATTGAGCGCGAGAAGTGGATGGAAGGGAGTTTTTTGCCCTGCAGTGGGAAGGCTTGTATTATAATAATAATATAATTTTTATTTTATTGCATTTACAGCTACTTTTTCATTTACATAGGACTAAAAACTAAATTATCTTTGAATAAAAAATGAGTTTCTTAAACGTATTTATCTGAAATTAGCATACCAAGGCCTTCAGAATTTAGGAGTAATATGCAAATGTTTGAAAAACTGCCCCAAACTTATTCATAAAATCAGCGTTCACTTATTTACTTTTTTAATCTACATTTCAAAGTGATGAGACAGGCACTAATTTGCAAACATAAAATTAAGGCGCAAACGCCAGGGTAACCCCCGAAATTCAAATTTTATTCAGTCAGGCTGTATTAAAGTACATCATGACTGAAGAAAAATTGGATTTATAACAATATATGATTTGAGACCGTATCAAATATGTATTTTTGGACTTAGAGGTTATTGACGACATTATGATATTCATTGAAGTTTGAAAGTGGCGCCTGTTACAGAAAAGATGAAAGGGAGTCGTCTGTATGGACATGTGATGGGGAGGGATGGAACACATGTGACAAAAAAAGTGATGAATATGAATGTGGATGGATGGAGAGGGAGAGGAAGACCAAAGGAAAGATGGATGGATTGTGTGAAAAATAATATGAAGGAAAAAGGAGTAAATGATAGCATGTCGAATGACAGAGGAGAATGGAGGAAAGAGACGTGTTGCGCCGACCCCAAATAAAATGGGACAAGGATATGATTATTCATTAACATCATCAATAAAGCCCACTTAGTCCATTTAACCCCATTAAATGACCTTTTCAAGAAATTGTCATTGAATGGGTTAAAACTGCTAATTAGAAAAAAATAATTAAGAAAATTTTACAATCTACAATGTCCACACATTTACAAACAGCCGGTAAATAAAAAAGAGTCCATACAAGAATAAAAAAAAATATATAAAAAGACTAAATTAAACAAGTGACACAAATGCTGTAGCTAGTTGGAACGTTATAGTTTGAACGTTTAAGGGCTCCCTTTAAACATATAAATCCCTTGTGTTTCGTTATTGCAAAATCCTGCCTGCTGTCTTCCCCCAGCGACGGCCTTAGTCAAGGCTCGTACCTTACAGGGGGTGCCCCTTAGCGTATAGTCGCTTAGCTTGTAAGTAGCTTTTTTGCCCTGCCTGGAGGCCTTACAATCAAGGCACCCACAGGATAGTCCGGTTAAGCAGACGACAACCTCCTAGGTTGAACTGCGAGATGCCACTAACAAAAAACAAATCTTATGCATGTATAGGTATAATTGAAAACAGAATATGAAATCTATTCTACCAATTATTTCACACTGAATTCAACCAATATATCAAATTGGCGCCAATTTGAAGCGTGGTGATTAATCAAATGGCCGAGGTGTCAATCTGTCTGCCTGTCTGTCACACAGCCATATTGGATTTCCTCACGAACATTGAAACTTGATAGTACAAAGCAACACCTAGATTTTTGGGAACTAGTCAACCGTTGTGGTTTTGCATTCTCGTTAAAATTCAAGAGGATGTCACAAAAGACATAAATAATCAATTAAAATTACGGTACCTACTTAATTATTAATAAACGCTGAATTTTTTTGTTGTTTAAGTTTGTCAGTATTTCAGAGTAAGCCCCATAACGTCGTTTAGGGAATAAGAAATTAATTAATAAACATTTGAGATTGTTTGTACGTATAAAACCTCGGTAATAGGGCGAGGATTAGACGGGCCGCGTTTAAAACACGGGTGTTTCACATTTACCGATTCTCGTAAATAAGAAAAAAAAATATATATTCCCATTTTATTACTGATTCAGGTCGAGAATCATTAACATAGTTACCTTCTTGAATTTGACGAGGATGCAAAACAACAGCTTGTATATTTAAAGTAATATAGATTTCTGGATAAAGGCCTCTTCCATCTGAAGTCTTCTATTTCTTTCGATACCAACTTATTCCCCTTCAAATGGTATTTATTCTTAGAGACCACACGTCTGGGCTTAGCCTTGAGAACTGCTCCAATAATAAAATTATTAGCGTGCACGTGTTCCTCTAAATTTAGCTATAATTTAGTGCTAAAAATGTCACGAGTCTAAATAAGCAGTCCTTTTGTTTGAAAAGGGTTTAATTTTAATTCTGTTTAGACTTGTTAGTTGAATTATGAAGGGTTGTTTAAATATAAGTAATTCAGGATGAAATATTAACTTATTGAACATTTCAAGCACAATGTACAGAGATGGACTTAATGCCATAGGTGTTTTCTACTAGTCAACTTTTGGGTGATACGGAGAGAAACAGTGGTAGGGTATAATGTATATCTGAAAATAATAAATAAAATAAATGTTATGTTAATGATGATACATAAAGTAAGCAAGTAAGTTAAGCACTTGGTACTTTTGAGATTAGGATTGTATGGTCGGTATATTATTCACAATTATTTCATTTTAAACAAACTCTTATTAGGAAAAATAGCATAGAATCCTTTTTACAAGCTTTTATTTAACTTGCAATGTATGTATGTATGTTTGTTCGGGTGGAATCTCGAAAGCAACAAATAAATTATGAGATATTTTTATTTGTTAAGTATATAAACCTTTTTAAAACAAGCTTTTGTTTAGATGCACTGAAAAGAAGAAAATAAATCTTGAAGATCATCCGGAAGGAGCTTACAGAAAAACCAGTAATTTTGAAAAAAAAAAACAAATTCTGGACAGTAATGATATGCGGCAAACTTAAGCAACTTGATCAGCGGGTTCGATTCCTGGCTAGGAATATTGATTTTTCAAAAATCCAAAGATGCATTTTTAGTTTTCATCAAAATAGCGACAAACACTTAAAGTAGTCACGAGCCCGTCGTGACTACTTTAAGTGTTTTTCGCTATTCCTCATAGTTTCGGATTTGGCCACACACGCCCATTTGAAACATTCACTCTGTGTACTATCCCTGACTATACTCGATTCTGTAACTTAATCGCAAAATTATTTAAATATAATAAAAAGCATAATTTAACGATTACGTCATTTATTGGAAGTCAGTTTGTAGCGGGTATGTATAAAAAACCTTGTCTACTAAAATCCAAGAACAAGAACTGTGTTAAAAAGACTTCCCTGATATCTTTATCTCACAAAAACACAACAGATTGTCCAAAAATAGACTTTGACATCAAACGATTAAAGTACTTATTACACAAAACATAAGTACACAATACACAAGTATGTGCTACGCAAACACAACAAGATTCGCTGAATATTTCGTAAGTGCTGCGCTGCCTTAACAGATCTAAACGTAACGTGAATTGGGCGTCCAATTGATGAGAAAAAGCGGGAATGAACTGCTTAGAACAGTAGTGAACCAGTGATAACTGCTTTGCTATTTTTTTTGTTGTAATCGTCAATTTTAAACCAAGCAGACGCGTTTCTATTTCATCACCTCTCTAAACGGTGAAGATCAATATCGCGAGGAAAATGCCAAATCCAAGAAAAGAAAAAAATACATGTAAACAGTAACCCACATGACAGTAGTCCGCTCGTGACATAAATAGTAACCCGCAGTGTGTAAGCACAAATAAAAGAAACACAAAAATCAAACTCAAAGCTTTTATTTCAATCAGGCCATTACAGGCACTTTTGAAACACCAAAAAACAAAAACAAAAACGCGAAGCTACAGTCCCTGTCACAAGGCATAATAAGTTGCGAAAGTACTGTAGTTTTCCATTCCAAAGCGTTGATCTCTATGGAGAAGAATGGGCAAGAAACTCCATGGACACTCTTAAAACAAAGGAAGCCAAAGTATGCTTAGAACCTTCAATCACTTGATCCAGCTAAAATAGTCTGGTAATACGCATAATCAGCTTATAACGCCCCTAATGGCACCACCGGACCACCTCTCCGACAAAGAGAGTGTGCCAT
The DNA here is from genome assembly GCA_949152445.1 of Cerastis rubricosa. Lineage (NCBI taxonomy): Eukaryota > Metazoa > Arthropoda > Insecta > Lepidoptera > Noctuidae > Cerastis > Cerastis rubricosa. The sequence goes on from OX424547.1 coordinate 14,635,538, forward strand.
AAACCACCATGCCGCCCGGTCGGCTTACTGTCGATTAGTGAATGGCACAATCATGGTGTTTCAATTCAACTATGTCAACAAAATGTTGTAGTCTCGAGTTACTGCAATGGTCAAAACAATTCAAAGTCTGATCGAATTCTTCCTCAGCGTCCATTTTACTTTTAATCAACAATTCGAAGAATGGAAGCAGGTCGCATTATGTAGTTTTCTGCCTGTGGTAACCACTGGAAAATGGCGTTTGTTAAACAACTAATACGCTCTCTGCTTACACTTTAAGCCTCAACAAAAGTGCGCGTAAACCCGCGCGTGCGCAATATGATGTCACTCATCTCAGTACAAATGTTTGTTTAAGATTTAACGTTTGCTTAGGGGAATTAAAACTACATGCGTAGGAGTGGCAGTTACGAAATGTGATAAATGCCGTGTTTGATTCTACAAGGTTTGAAAACAGTTTTCCGTATCCAGTAACTGGGTTGGGGATAGCCAGTCACTCCATGTGAAATACTGAAATTCAGCTTTATCTTAATAGACTGGAAGCTGATGCCAAAGTAATAAGAAAAGGGCTGGACAGATGACAAAAGTTGAAAAAAAAATGATTTGTTTATATCCCGAACCTTGGCGCTGAAAATCTTGTACTTCCTGAGTGCTTTGCGAATCTGAATACAACGTGGAAATATTGCTTCGTTGTTTTCTGTGTTAAGTGCGTACTAGTCACTTCGTTCCTTATCTATTATAAAAGAAAAAAAAAACTACTCAAGATTAGAACTCTTTCAGATATCTAGTGATATTCTCAAATAAAACGAAGCCAAAACTAGTTACTTAAAGATTGTAATAATTGTGTATTTTCATTCGCAATTTGTAGACAACACGAATTACCATCAAACTCAATCTTAAGATGTTATTGACCCTTTAATAGTGTTACTATATTGTATTAAATGGTCTACTACCAGGTACTAATCGATTTCACAAAGCTCATTGTAATCTATTGCTCACTAAAATCACGAATATAATGACATTTCCAATAACACGGCTAATCCGTTTATAAGGGTGCTACACACGGTCAAATTCGACTCAGCTCGGCACAGCCGGACAGCATACTCGAGTCTACATTACATCTTCATTACTATACTGTACATCAAACTAAGTAAGAGTGTGCGTGTAAAAACTTTGTGCGGTTAAGTAACGCATTTTAGTTTTTTATAATGGATGCATTGAGTGGTCCTGGGGTATGTAGGTATTTAAAGTAACTTGTATTTTTTTGAAGTCTAAAAATGTTGGAACTTAGACCTTAAATATATCCATAACTAGAAGGTTTGCAGATGAGATCCAGAACAAAAAGCTGCATGAGCCGAATGAAAACCAAATTGTGAATCTAGTAATTGCTTCGGGTCGGCTTTAATGAATGTGCCGACCCGGACAAGTGTGTATTACGCCTAAGCCCTAATAGTCATAAATCGGTATTTACAGACATATTGGCTGTCTCTTTAAATCTTATTAAATGTTACAAAATCTAATTTGCAAGTTTCCCTTGACATGTAAATTATTGTTTCTAGTCAATATTCTGTGGTGTTAGTCATCAGTGTGAAATGTCGAGAATTATTGGTTGTGTGGGTTTTTGATTGTTATGGGGTAGGCAGAGGTCCGGGTATATTTTATTCGTAATTTTGGAGTTGATTTCAGTGAATAATAGATTTTGAGCAATGGTATAGGAAAACAAAATTAATAAGTTTTCGGCATTGTATTTTTATTGATTATTAATTGTGTTGTTTTTCAAATTTGAAAAACAACACAACTTTTCAGCAAAGTTTTCATAGAACGATATTTTAAAAAATAAATGGAAACTGAGAAAAAATTAAAACACGAGGAAGAAGCTAGGTCCTGTGTTTGTTTTTTTTTTATTGTTGTAAAAATTAGGTGCCAAGCAGTTCTTTGCTAGCAATTGCATAGCATTTAAGTTTAGAGGAAACTTCCATCCATACTTATAACACCAAGAGGTTCTAAGAAACAATAATTACACCTACCCACTACTTACTAGCCCACATTTAAGCATAAAATAACCCACAAATACTAAAACTGTATAATAATAACACATTCAAAACAGACATCCTATAAACTAAGTTCAAGTCAAAACTTAGACTAATAACTTAACTAACTTAATAACATTGTTGATACGGCACTCGTAGGCTGGTGTAGGCAGATGCTAATTCTAACATGACTACTAAAGTTACACACTTGCAACAGCCGACGCGACCACGTGCGGGCGTTTTGGCCGCGCGAAATGGCAATCATCGCCATAGAATGGGATGTGACTGCCTACTCGCGCGGGTAAACTCATCGAGCCTATTTCACAACTATGTTAGACTCGGCTGCCAGTCTAACCAGATGCAGCTGAATTCCAGTATTTAACACGGAGTATAAAATAAACAGTCGTATTTCAATCATGATAAATAGCTGACTAAATAGATATAGCGATTTTCAATAAATGCCTGTTTCTTAACTACTACTAACGAAAATATAATAAACATCATTCCGAAACTGAAATTACTAGAAATCATGGGGTAAGTTCAGTGTTATTCCTGCTAATTAGAAACTGGTTTGGACTAATTCAACTTACAATTTTGCCATCATAACTGCAGGCTCGAGCATATAAAACTTCAGAGACAATTTGCAGTAGCAAGACTCCCGAATCCTATTATTGATATTTCTACAAGCCTCGCGCCGCGTCGCGTTATCTGTTGCAAATATGTTCCAAGCTTTAATTGCAACACCTTAACTTTACCTTCTGTCGATAGTTTAGCAAGAGCATGTACTATTTAAATCTATTAGACAATGGGGTATTGAAATATAACCAATGGGAGGATGTTGCGTATCAAATACATAAATCAATTGTGTTTTTGGAATAATTATTTGTGAATGGATTGGAAAGAAAGCGGTGCTAAGTATAGGTGATTGTAGGTGGGTTTTTCATCAAATATACCGCCAAAAACATCATGCCTGTTATCCCTGACAGGTTTAGCAGAGGTGTACTTATAGTCCACCAACATTTCTTATTCTTATTTTTTATTGCACGTAAAATTAAAATATACAAGGTGTTGTTTTGCATCCTCGTCAAAATTCAAGAGGTTGTCACAAAAGACATATATAATCAATTAAGAGTACGGTACCTAGTTAATTATTAATAAACGCAGATTTTTTTATTGTTTCTGTTTGTCAGCATTTCGGAATCGTCCCCTTAACGTGATTTAGGGAATAAGAAATTATCGAATAAACCTTTGAGATTGTTTGTAAGTGAGGAAGCGCGGTTACATTAGATGGCCCGCGTTTAAAAAACGGGTGGTTCACACTTACCAATTTCCGTAAAGAATAAAAAAAAATACCTACTCATTTTTTATAATTGATTCGGGACGAGAATCATTAGCATAGTTACCTCCTTGAATTTGACGAAGATGCAAAACAACAGCTTGTATACACACAAATAATATAAGTATAGCTTATGTACAACGGCAAGCTTAACCCAGAATTTGGTTTTCTTACAGCAAACCTTTTACAGGAATATTTACCAAAGAGGATACAGCTTTGTGCATGAACAGTACTTTTAAAACTTAAATCAACTTAATCAAACTGAACTAATACAAACACTATAGTAAACAGTTTCGTCAGTTATGCTTGAGTCTGATGTAATATGGGTCGAGCGTAATGCCATGAACTAAACCCAGATTTAGACTACGAGCTGCTAATGAAAAATAGGTAGCTCTTTGTATCGAATATATCGTAAATAAATTGACTACTAGACTGGAAACTGACCCCAAAATAGGTAGTTCTGAAAAGGCTAGGCAGTTGATCAAAATCAAATCAAAATATTTTATTTTACATAGGCCTATATGGGCACTTATAAAACGTCGACAAAAGATGCACGGTTCGGGTTGGTCGTTTCCTATGGAGAAGAACCGGCAAGAAACTCCATGGTTACTCTTTTAAAATCATTTGGTTTTACAATATTTGAGTGTTACAGCGTTAGTACATAACTGTGGGAGGACAGCGTAGGCCCGACAATAAGTCGTTGCTTACTACAAAAGGTAGAACAAGACAATAAAAAAAAAAAAAATTACGACGTAGTTAATATTTTTTTAACTGATTGCGTATAATTTTGCCTGATTGTCTTTTGATCATGAATACGACTTCGGTGCGATTCAAATTTCACGATACATGAGAAATTATATAGTGCGGGGCAAGGTTTTAAAAACAAAAAACCGGCCAAGTGCAACTCCGACTCGCGCACGATGGGTTCCGTACCATTATTTATAAAAATGAGCAAAAAAATCACTTTTTAGTTTGGGAGCCCCCTTAAATATTTATTTTATTCTGTTTTTAGTATTTGTTGTTATAGCGGCAACAGAAATACATAATCTGTAGAATTTTCAACTTACTAACTATCACAGTTCATGAGATACAGCCTGGTGACAGATGGACGGACGGACGGACAGCGAAGTGTCAGTAATAGGGTCCCGTTTGACCCTTTGGATATGGAACCCTAAAAACAGGTTCGTATATTTTTCTCTTGATCATCCAAAAACAGAAAATTATAAATAAACTTGTTAGTCTGGTGATTAAACATTTAGCAGAAACAAAATGGAAATTTTATTGAGGGTCAACTTAAAAATTTAAGCCGTTTACTATCACACCAGTGTGTCAACGAAATGCAAAGAAAAACGGCATAAAGAAATATTTATTACCAAATACAAGCAATAAAATATTAACCTATCCACCCAATTTGTGATAACCATGTAGTTTCCTAAACATTATGTATTCCATGAATAAATAAAACTTTATTGCCATGCGAGAAAATGTGCTAAAATAGGTACTTAAATAAATATTCAGAAAATCACCATAACACCATGTGGAGATGCATAAAAACAAATAATAATATGACCGCCATAAATCGGACTGTAGAATTCCTAAGGAAAGTGACAATTATAAAGGTGGTGGAACAGGGAATGCTATGCTTTATGCGTAGCTTTGATGATCATCGTCATAATAACTTGCCCTAATTCAAAATTGCAAAATGCTCTGCACTGCACTGGTAAAATGCTCTGTATGGTGTCGGACGTAAAGAATAGCACCATCCCATATCTTCCCGTGGGTGTCGTAAGAGGCGACTAAGGGACTTGCCAGGGAATGGGCAGCAGCGTTCTCTGTGCTTTTGTAACAACCGTATTGCGATCGCCAACCCGCCTGCCAAGCGTGGCGATTATGGCAAAACCCCCCAAAATGTCAATATGGCGACACTTGGTGGAGGCCTAGGCCAGCAGTGGACGTCTTTTGGGCTGGAATGATGATGATGAATTCAAAATTATGCCGCATGTCTCCTTTTTCAAACTTCTCTTTTATTCGGGTCGGTCTTCCATTTTACATCCATGACTAGTACAGCTGGCCTGCCATGACGTCATAAACCATTATTGTTATACTCCTTTTCCAGTGTGGGAAAGAGACGGCGCTAGACATCCTGTATAGCTCCGTCTCCTTCCCACACTGGAATAAGAGTAAAACAATACTGCTTTAAGGCGTCATGGTAGGCCAGTAGAATCGTTCAGTGAAAGATGAAATGTCATATTTGATACCAAAAGATCTTATGCTGATTGATGGCTAGAGATTATGCCCAAAAAAGAGTTGGATGAATTGTGTGAGGTATAGATAATAATTTTAATAAAGAAGAAGGAGTGATGCTGATAGAGGAGAATAAAAAAATAACGTTTTATGCTGACTCAAGTAACATACGACAAGGGACGAAGATGGTGGTTCATCATCATCAGCCTATAATGTTCCCACTGCTGGGACTCAGGCCTCCTTCACTATGAGAGGGAGTGGGCTGTAATCTACCACGCGGGCCCAGTGCGGGTTGGTAGATGTCATATGTCTACGAATTTTTATTTCTAGCATGCCGGTTTCCTCACGATGTTTTCCTTTTCCACCGTTATTGAGGGTAGCGGTGATGAATAAATTACACAAATTAATGCGCCTGCCTGGGTTCGAACCCACGGCTTACTGATCGTAAGCCGGGGCTGCTACCACTGGGCCACCGCTGGTCTCAAATTTTTCTTTCTTTCCTTAAACACGGGGACCAATGCCCAACATAGACCATTGATCGGCACAAAAATAGACGGGAGAAAATGTAAACATGATCACTGACCCAGTATACAATTGTTTAATTACCCGGATGGAACTCAACTCCACCGGATTAGTTAGGGATGACGAGGCAAACGTAATATAAATGATGCTTTGAATTATTATTACAGCGTAAATAAAAAAATGATTTTATGAACATACAAGAGCTTTTGCTTTTTTCCCATTGTGGGAAACACATCCTGACTTTTTGGGTTTATTTTGGCATTTCTTTTCTATAAGATAGGAAACCAAAAGAACCGATGAACTGTGTTATGTTATATATCATCATTCTCTTGCTCTTATCCCAATTTATTTGGGGTCTGCGCAGCATTTCTTCTTCTTTCATACTTCTCTATTACTTGTCATCTCATGAGACTAGACCAACCAGGCAGTCAGAAATGCCGCGTGCCATCAAGTTAAAAAACCGGCCCAGTGCGTACCGGACTCGCGCACGAAGGGTTCCGTACCATTATTTTTTTAAATTACTTTTTTGTATGGGAGCCCCCTTAAATATTTATTTTATTCTATTATTAGTATTTGTTGTTATAGCGACGACAGAAATACATAATCTGTAGAAATTTCAACTGGCTAACTATCACGGTTCATACAGAGATACAGCCTGGTGACAGACGAACTGACAGCAAAGTCTCAGTAATAGGGACCCGTTTGACCCTTTGGATACGGAACTCTAAAAAAGAACAGGGTAACATAAATGTTAAGTTTAAGATAAATATCAGCTCTGTAGAGATTCGTCTCTTTCTAAAAGTCAATGTGAATCTTTTACAAACAATTTGATGCTTCGTTTAGCTTTAAATACACCACTTACTTTACCGAACCACACAGAATTTATGACCAATTGACGCCTAGCAATGGTCATCTGTTTATAGTGAATTTTAACGATCGCTTGACCACGCTGTGGTCGCAGCATGTTGGCGTTTATGTAACAAATGTTTTCACCAAACATCTCCCTAGTGACCACTGACCGAGTGGGTAAAATGTTGGTTGTTATGTTTGTCTATTGGCTTATGCATGATTAACTGTACAGCTTGGCAAAAAAGAGTCTGACACGGTAACAATTGGAACTAAAAATCGTACTGGACATTGAAGCCTTCCATGGTGTTTGCGTAGCGTCCGAGGTATTGAACCACCCACTTGGAATTGGGATCATATCCAAATAACAGTATCAAAATCTGTTGAGTCGTAGTATTACGAGTTGCCACAGTTGCGATACTGGCGATCTCATTTATTCCACACTCTCTTTTGCCAAGCTGTAGGTAGTTCTTAGGCTGTGTTTGCTGTAATTCAGTCAAAAGTATTTAACTTCTGCGCAAAAGAAAATCTTACGTGTAATTAATAAGTATTGTGTGCACTATATGAATTTAAGTGCTTTCCAATTAAATTAAACAAAACATATTAACTTTATATTACCTACCCCAAACCTCAATACGATTAAACACTCAAATAATTAAGTTTTTTCATAACAATTAAAACAAATTAACGCCAAACTTGTACATAATTGCATCGATTGCCGAAAACAAACGTTGGCCCTATTTGGGGTTGGCCATATTTGGCTATTGGCCAAATGTAGGCCAACGTGAAATGCCAGTGATGTGTCAACGCGCTTTCATTTCTCGGAAAATAATTCTTTTACATTTTAATCGTTAGCTTCGAAATTGTATTTATAAAACGAAATTCTTTAATCTATGGTTCTTCGAATTATTCGGCGGCATTTCCGAATGCTATCGAAAATTATTCGATTCTCAGTAAATCTTTCCGTGAATCATTTGGGATAGAAATAAATTATACGGTGAGGAAATTCTTAGAAAACCGACGAGATGTTTTAATTTCAAGATTCATTTAATTTTGGTAATCGATTAGTCAGATTAGAAGCAAACACTTGAATTTGCCACATGTTTCACTCCTTAGTCAGTAAAAGCTGGAAAATGTTGAGAAAATTATGAAGCAACTACTCGCATTCTGTTCAAAAACAATAATTATTTAGTTTGGAAAACAACAATAATTTTAATTGTTTTCTTGTTATAAACTTCAAAGACAAATACAAACAATCATAACTATCCAAGGAATAATATTGTAATAATATTCTGAATACTTACACAAAACTAAAGTCAAATAGTAATCAAGCAACCAACAATTCTAAAACATCATCACATTCACTCTCCACATTACTAAACATTTCATCTCTCACCAAAGAATTTTAAACTGTTCATAAAATAATGTAGTTAAACACTTTTTAACCAGACATGGGGTGTCGTAAAAACGTCGAAGTGCCATGGTTTATGGCACGAATAACCCTATGGGAGTCATGAATTCATGAATAGCACTCTTGTTGGTCCTAGTAACTTGCTCGAGTCACTAATCGCATCTGAACGAGGCATTACAACCGCAAAAGCGATTATTGAAATTCAAAATTAATTTGTAATTCATTCGTTTATTAATAACACCTCTTTTTTTGTGGACAAGGTCAAAAATATAAATATTTTTTTTAATAAAAATGCTGAATAGTTTAATATGGAGTCGTGATGTATATTTGATTCATAATTATGAATTTTTAGTAGATATTTATTCAGCTTTCACCACGATGTGTTTAAACCTTTATGGATGTAATAAGCTTGTCCCTGCTTATATTTTTATTTGATTGCCATAGCTTATGTTTAGGAACAAAATTACTTGGAATAAAATTATGGAAGAAAAATGCGGTTATTATTATAAAAAAGTTTTTTTCTTTTCTAATCTATATGTAATGTGACATACTTTTTTTCGAATTAATTTCAGACCTTATTACCACATCTTCTAAGCTTCAGAATAATTTAAGCAACGAAACAGCTTTCAGAATTCCTGCATTTCATGCCACACAGGATTACAATCTATCAAATAACTTATTCCTCGCCTTCCACTACCCAAAATGCTCTCCCCCTTCAGCTACGTCAAACATGCATATTTGACCACGCTTCTTAGTACTTGAGGTCAAGTCCGGTAAACCGCGGTAAAATGCAGTAAACCGCAGTAAACTGCGGTAAACTCTTTTTGAGCGGCTTCCGGGCCACCCGGTAGCAGTTTCATGTGACGCTAGTAAATGCTCGACTTTAAGTTAGGGTTGGGTATAAGTTAAGAGCGGGAGCGATTTTGTAGTTGAATTAAATTACAGTAACGTATAGCACAACTTACGCGTCGCGCCAGATGAAGATAACGGGACAAGACCAGCGACCTGGTGATCTACCATGACGTCTTTAAACATTATTGTTTTACTCCTTTTCCAGTGTGGGAAAGAGATAACGCTAGACATCTTGTAAAGCTCCGTCTCTTTACTATTAAGAGGCTAATACTCCTTTAAGAGATCATGGTAGGCCAGCAGTGGTCCACATTGGATCGAAACAACTGGAAAACACGGGGAGAGGCTTTGGCCCAAAAGTGGGATGACGCAGGCTAACACTATCAGTATTGCGCAATTTAATAGCATAGCGTCATCGGTCTTTATATCGTTCTCACTGGAAAGACACATACCCCGTCTCTGTGACAGGGAGTGGTTCATAATCCACCAAATAGGTCTAGTGCGGGTTCGTGGTTGGTTATAGGTATTTTTATGACCTTTTTTCGTAATAGAATAAGTTGCCCAATTTACCAAGACTATAACATGCACCGTTGCATGGTATAGTCTTGGTTTCAAAGGGAAAGGAAAAATTATAAGTGAATTCTTTTTTTCCAAATTATTGCACCATGAAAGCATTTGTAATTTTGACTATGGAAGCAACTGTATTTAGAGGGAATACAACGTCTTTTCATTAGCATATAAAGCTAAAGCGCTTCCTGACAGGTTGAAATCCCGTATCTTCCCGTGGGTGTCATAAGAGGCGACTAAGGGACTTGCCAGAGAATGGTCTGCAGCGTTCTTTGTGCTTTTATAACAACCATACTGCGATCGCAAATCCGCCTGCCAAGCGTGGCGATTATGGCAAACCCCCCAAAATGTCAATGTGGCGACACTTGGGGGAGGCTTATGTCCAGCAGTGGACGTCTTTTGGGCTGAAATGGTGATGATGATGAGGTTGAAATCCATCCTGAGTTGGTTGTTAATTTTCAGTATTTTTTTCCTCCTTAAAGATATTGAAGTGGTGACTCAATAAAAAAATATAAGTACTTTTAGTTTCACAATCGCTAGCTCCCGTAACTTGGACCACCCTGATTATGATCTCCGATTACGTCAGTTTTGCTTTCAAATGGAGGATTACCGTGTAAACACTTAATACCTCCCTGATGGCCTTAAGTCGGGTAACAGGTTGTTACCGCAACATGTTAATGTGATAATCATTTCGTGTCATTTTGTATTGAGATCGGCTTTGGATGCTAAAACGTTAATGCTTGTTTAAATGCAATTTTGGGTCAGATTAGGTCAGACATGGGCTTTATCTTGTTTATTTTGAATTTGATTATAGCTGCTTCGCTGGTCAAGTGGTAGCAAGTGCTACTTCTACGCACATGGTCTTGGATTGGATTCCTGGGTGGAGCAATATGCTATTAGGGCCAAGTAAAGTCCCATGTAAGGAGGCCAGTCTATTGCCATCGACCGGGCTCAAATCTAGACTCCGGGCTATTGCTGCGCAATTCCTGATGAAAAACCCTATAACACTAAGCAAACATGAAAAACATACTGACATGTGAATGAATGCTGAATTTTTCCCGCCAACTCCTTAAGAGGGGACTCTAGTCAGTGTTTCTCCATACAAAAGTATTACGCTGTTTTCTTCGTTGATTTTACGTCTAGAGGAAAGATTATCCAAAAAATCTAGGTCTTATTAATACATGCACTTATCATTTCCTTTTTTTTAAACATAATCACTAAAAGAGTTATGACAATCCAAAAACCCGAAAAAAGCCCGTTTTTACCGCCATGTTCAGACGACTATCAGACAAATTAAATACGTTTTTAACAAAAACGAAAATTATAGAAGCATAGATATACTTTTCCTCAAAATTTTGATATAGGAATTAATTAGATCAGTTTAGTTTTGAATAAGAAAACAGCGGAATATAAAACGTCATTTGGTAAAGATTTTTGTAGGTAAAATCAGCCTGAGCTGCAGTTGTCCCTCTCGCACTTTACGGGGACTAGGTCGGGCGCAGCGCGACGGTAATAGTTTCTTCAAATAACTTCTAATACTTTCAAATACCGACAAGAGTCCCCTCTTAAGGGAATACAGGCAAGATGATGATCATGTATCACCAGGAGCGCATCACAGGGAGCAGGGTAATAGTAACTTCAATATCCTTAACCTCATTACACAAAAGTGAAACCACCACTATTGTGATTGCCTGAAGCATGAATAGCATACAAAGATGTCCAATTTATAAACATGAATTGCTGTCTAGCTTATATGTAGTAGGACACTTGACCTGATGCCAATGATTGATGTTTCGCAACGTTACAATGATTAGGATCCGCCATCTTGGATTACACGGAGTAGATATTCAACAGAGACTACACCACATAAAGTCATATTGCTAAGCGGTATGACAATTTTATTTTTTACTGTTTTCCTTTTCTACCTTTTGTAGTAAGCAACGTCTTATTGTCGGGCCTAAGCTGTCCTCTCATACTTAAGTACTAACGCTGTAACATCCAAATATTGTAGAACCAAATGATTTTAAGAGTAACCATGGAGTTTTTTGCTGGTTCTTCTCCATAGGAAACGACCAACCCGAACCGTGGCTCTAGTCGACGTTTTATGAGTGCCCATGTAGGCCTATGTAAAATAAAATATTTTGATTTTGATTATTTTGGGGTGTGGAAATAGGCACTAACAAAGGGAGGCTTATTAAATGCCGGACGAAGTCGGACTTTGGATAATTTTGATGGTGGTGACTATTTTGAAGGATGTAGTCTAATGTAGCTAGTAACCACAAGACCAAATTGGGTAACGCCTGATCACCCTTTAATTGCTTGACCAAGAGTTGCGATTTTGCATAGAGAAACGCATGCAGACATTGTGGCAATGCAATCTGAGGGTTCTTGGTTTTCTGCTCCGTAGCGCAAAATGTGTTTCACTGGTTTGTCTACTCTCGTCAATGACTTTATTACACACACTCGTATATCTAGAACTCATAGTTTCACCGTATTTTATCTCTGCTTTTCGCAGCACGCATAAATGTGATGTTTAGTCTCTGTACTGAACTTCCTCAATGTTACAGACAGCTACCCAAAGAGTCAATACACACATTAAGATATCGGTTATCTAACTAATTTGTCTGTTATTGTTCTTGTTGATAACGCAATCGAGTTACGAAATGTAACTATCGTTTGACAAGCCGGTTTTGTTAGATCTTCCTCTTATTTATTTAAGTAATCTTAAAATACATAATAAAGCGTTGGTCCTGGCTGACATTTGTAGATCTTAAACAGTCGTTACGAGCAGTCAGAAGCAGAAAATTTATAAATAAATTTATAATATATTTAACATCCAGTCTTACCAAGGGGTATCGTATTACCCAGTTACTGGTTTGTAGAGGTCAGATCAGCAGTCGCTTCGTGTAAAATACTGATATTCAGCTACATCCGGTTAGACTGAAAACCGACTTCAACAAAGTTTGGGAAAAGGCTAGGCAGATGACGATGAAAACACTTAATAAAAGGAAATTACAAAAAGATAGAAAAACACAAAAGTACTGGTTATTTAATTAGAAACATAGAACAGACCAGCAACAGGAGAGTTGGATGAGAAACGTAGACTCAGTGAAAAGATAATACAGAAAAACTTTACTAATTTGGGTCTGGAATATCTCAGTAGCAAACCAGTGTCTAGTTTTATACCCATCATCATCATCATCAGCCTATAATGTTCCCACTCGTAGAATAGGCCTCCTCTCAATGAGAGGGAGTTTGGCTGTAGTCCACCACGCGGGCCCAGTGCTGATTGGTAGATGTCACATGTCTTTGAATTTTTAGTTCTAGGACATGCGGGTTTCCTCACGATGTTTTCCTTCACCATTTTTGAGGGCAGCGGTAATGAAATAAATTACACAAAGTAATTTGCCTACCTGGGTTCGAACCCACGGCTTACTGCAAGTAAGTCGGGGCTGCCACCACTGGGCCACCGCTGCTCTCTGTTTTGAACCCGGTTAATAGCAATAACCTCGCCCCCTACTACATCAGACTCAAACATAATGTGCCAAATGTTGGTGTACTATAGTTACGATCCTGTTTAACCCTTCAGGGTTTGCAGGCGTGATGTTATAGTTGTTTACATTCTTCTTAACCGATATTGACGGCTTCATAGCAGAGGGAAAATGCCCAACAACCGTTAGTAGAAAAATAAGGTGGTGAGAAAAACAAGGTCATTGGCCGAGAAATAGCGACGGGGTAAATAGATTTTTTACACGTACAGCACCTAGAACCGCCACCTAGAATTTATGCAAACCTAGTACTTTGACAATAAGTAAGTTAGTGTGTGCAGCTGGAACTGTGAGAATAAATACCACATTGAATTCATGGAAGCCCAGTACTTTTTGAAGCGTTTTCATTAAAAAGGCGATTTTAGCGGCACCAACATCTTCTTCATGATTCTGCTCTCCTTGTTCTTTCTTCGTTCAAATTCTTAAATGAAAAAAAAAAAATGAAATGAATTGAATTGAATTGAATTGAATTTAATTTAATTGTGTTCTCTAGTAACAAACCTGTTTTAATTTTTGTCAAGAAAAAGCAAGACAAATATACTAAAATAGCAACGTTAAAAAAAGTTACCAGTAGGGACGTACCCATAAAATCTTTTTCATTCGTTTTGAAGCCGATTTTGGAGCGCCTGGGAATAAGCCATGTACCAAGATAAATAATACTTCCTTCAAACATCACCTTCCCAAAATAACCGGTAAATTCACATAGTGCCAGGGCTTCGTGTAATCCAGTTCTATTCCGAACATACTCGGAAACGCATCTGTTAGCTCCGGTGACCACACTCCAGCTTCGGGAATTTCGCTTTTGGCTTTATTATTGCTAGGCCCGGATTGGTAGAACTTTATGGGTTAGGGTGACCAGTTATCGGTGAGTTTTGGGATATTAATGATTTTGTTTGGTAGTTTGTGGTTTTAATTGGAATATTTAGCAGTATTTTTTATTGGAGCAGGGAATTATCTGACGTAAAATTGGTCTGATTTTGTTTTATACTTTCAAGATTTTTTTATGTGTCATCGACATTTGACATGATTTCAGAAAATTCCGTTTGAAGGTTTGACAGCCAGTCATTTAGATATATTTTCAAAAAAGGAAGTTAACTGTATAATTTTTTATTTTTTTTAAACAAATCTATTAAAAATCTTATGAATGATTAGCCTAAAATCGAACTACAGCATATTATAAACAAAATAACATTATTAAAAACTTGAAAGACCATTTATTATAAAACATAAAAAAAACCTTTGATTTACTTCTAATCTAAGATTTTACCCATACCACATAAACTGCAGATTCGGTGAGTAAACACCTGAGTATGATGAATCAGACTTACAAGAACCGATAACGATCAATTTTACTGCATTCCCTATCGGAAACTGGATTATTTCAAGCTTTGTTATGACTTATGTTATGTTATGTTTATGCTGTGATAACATACATTACTGACGTGGCCGAATTTCTCGAAAGGTTTGGCTGATGTGTTTTTGAAACTGTCGGTATTCGCTTTCTTTTTCGTTTGCGTATGGAGAACGAAATTTCCTAGTCCGTATGGGTCAAGGAATGTATGTGAAAACCAACCAACCTCAAGAAAATAACAAGGCTTATTAGATTTTAATTTAAATAAGGCGTTACTTAATTTTCCTAGTTGATGAGAGAATAATTTAATTTTATCGCTGGCAAATAAAAAATGGAACAAATTATTATTCGTCCTAATTACAAATTAAACTAAGGATGTAATGGAGAGGATTTGAACTTATTAAGATAAAGAATGATTATCAAATCAACTTTTACTGTCTGCAGTTATTTATCTGATTTAAAAAGATAATCATAATTTAAGATTGGTTTTCTGATATAATAAAGATTCAAAATAATATTTAAATATTGACTTTATGTTTTATTTATTTTATTTCACACTTATAAACGTCACCATCCTTTACACAAAACACAAAAAGCTTCCTAGTTTTCATCACTTTAGTCCCAAGTTTTAAGCCCTCATGGTCACCATACCGCATAAGTGCGGACATTAAAACAGCGTAAAATTATTATTGTGTAGTAAAAAGTCGGCACTACTATCACTGTCGACTGTTGTATTGACTTTCACTGTCGCAGATAAGGGTTATACGAGGTAGTTAGAAGTCTTTTGTGAGCCATTTTAGTAAGTACTTTTTTAAGGGTATTGCTTTGTAGATATTGATTCTTCTTTGAGATGATGTAACAAAGAACCGGCCAAGTGGGATCAGACTCGCGTACGAAGGGCTTCGTACTATTATTTATAAAAACGAGCAAAAAGAATCACTTTTTTGAATGGGAGCTCCTTACATTTTTATTTTATTCTGTTTTACATGTGTCTGTATTTGTTATTATAGCGGCAACAGAAATACATAATCTGTAGAAATTTCAACTGGTTAACTATCACAGTTCATGAGATACAGCCTGGTGACAGACGGACGTACGGATGGACGGACAGCGAAGTTTCAGTAATAGGGTCCCGTTTGACCCTTCGGCTACGGAACCCGAAAAACGTAGATGTATACTTGAGGTGAGATCGCAATTCGACAAACGTAAGGTGGGACGCCCTCTGACTGGTTGGAGTCACGATCTCCTCAGGGTAGTTGGGAGAAAATGTATAGGAGTTTCTGAGCAGTGGGCTACTGTAGGGTGATAAATTGGGCACTATTTTCCTCGTTCTTTGTAATTTTTTCTCTCAGTTATCGGGCAATGACTCTATAGGTCTCGTGGTAGCAAGCGCGACAGCTGAGCAAAAGGTCCTGGGTTCCATTCCCGGGTCGGGCAAAGTGTTATTGGGTTTTTTATCAGGAATATCTCAGTAGCAGCTGGGGAGTCCGAATTGGTGCCCGGTTGATGGCAATAGACTCGCCCCCTATAACATGGAACTTAAACATAACTGCTCTGTATGGTGTCGGACGTAAAGAATAGCACCATCCCATATCTTCCCGTGGGTGTCGTAAGAGGTGACCAAGGAATTTGCCAGAGAATGGGCAGCAGCGTTCTCTGTGCTTTTGTTACAACTGTACTGCGATCGCCAACCCGCCTGCCAAGCGTGGCGATTATGGCAAAACCCCCCAAAATGTCAATGGCGACACTTGGGGCAGGCCTATGTCCAGCAGTGGACGTCGTTTGGGCCGAAATGATGAAACATAACTGGGGAAATGTGGATGCATCAGCACTATTAGGTATACTTCTGCCTAACCCTTCGGGGTTTACAGGCGTGATGTTATGTTATGGAATCGGATGAAAAGAACACCGCAATGAGTGATAACCGAACTCGCCAGCATCTGTAAACCACTAGGTCTACCACTTCATCATCATCTGCCTAGCCTTTTCCCAAACAATCTTAGGGTCGGCTTCCAGTCTAACCGGATGCAGCTGAGTACCAGTATTTTACATGAAGCGACTCCCTATCTGACCTCCACAACCCAGTAACTGGGTAATACGATACCCCTTGGTAAGACTGGATGTCACACTTTTGGCTTCTGACTACTCGTAACGACTGTCAAAGATCTACAAACGACAGCCGGGACCAACGGCTTAACGTGCTTTCTGAAGCACGGAAGAAACTCGGTATGTAATTATGGTCACCCATCCACGGACCAACCTCGGCAAGCACGGCCTAACCTTAAAGATCGACCCGTGCGGCGGTTATTATTTAGCCACGAGCTCCTCAGGCCTACCACTTCAATTCACCTACAAAAATAAACTTCGCACCAAAATAATGCAATTCTGCATCTAATAAGGCATTTTACTGCTAACCCACCACCCACAACTAACACCCCCACACCATGAGGTCATTTCCCGTCTATTTCTATATCATCACGTCATACTGTATACAAACAAACCTACATTATATAATAAATATATAACTATTAGGCTGAATGACATAAAAGATAAAAAAGTTCCAAATATTTTTTGGGCCTTAATTCTTAAAGCCATTGGTGACATGGAGTCAATAATATAGACTGTAGAAAACATCGTGACCCCACCATATATTTTTTTAATAGAAGGCTAGCCTATTGGCATCAACAGGAGCCTCCGACCTGCTAGTGATTCCTGATGGTCAACCCTATAACACTTTGCTCTACCTAGAAAACTAACCCAGAATATCATGTTCTGTAGTAATGCTTGGGATCAAAGACCAGCGAGAAATAAATAAAACCTTTTTTAATTGCTTTTCGAGCATTAATTTCTGTTAATTACTTGATTGGCGTTTTGTTTATTTATGCATGTGGTATTAATAATTAAAGTTGATTAGAATCATACCCTTAAATACAGGAAAACTACTAGTCCAAGTTAGCATATAAGATCCTAATTAAGTAATTACTTACTTACTTACATAGATCAAGTCGGAATTTTAAAATAAATATGTATTTTTTTCCTTATGTAAAATGTAAATACTGCTAAGTGCTGTAGTTACCACATCCAAACAAGTGATTTAATAAATAGTCCATAAGTGTGCACTATCGGTGACGTGACCAGCGATTAAAGGACACAGTAACGACCGCTCGCGATAAAAACTGATAACTAATCTCATTCTTAGTCAACTAGCGGTCTCACTAGTTTGTTTCTTACATCCGTGTACAGTACACTTCAATCAGCACGATTTTAAAGTTAAAATAATCGATTTTGATACAAAATCAATTCAAAATATTAACAAGTTTCGATTTAAAATCGTTGCAAAACCAACGGTTGGCTGAAAAGAAAATATAAAACTAAAATACAATTTCATAAATAATACATTCTAAATTCAAAATCGATTTGAATTTACAACGTGCCATAACTTACAAGTTGTTTTTTAAATCCAATAAAGAATGCGCGTCCATTTCAATTTGTGACAAAATTACGTAGCAACCAGTGTTTTTAAATGAGACATAGATAATTTAACATCTTATTATAGTACCGTTAGTATCAGATTTAAAAGAAAAAAAACGTTTTACGATTTAATTTTATAACTAATAAACGTTGCTACTTAGTTGCATAACAAAATAATGTGTTAATAAAGTTACAAATAGCAGTTAATAGATCGAAATTTTCGTATGAATGAGTGATTCAGTGTCGTTCATGATGCGCAAGAGTCTGCATGTTGCTCAGATTCGTTTAGTGTAGTGTTGTGCCAGTGTTGTTATAATGAGTGTTCCTAATTTAAGTGTTGATCAAATTACAGGTAATTTGCGGTGTTTTTTTTTCTTTTTGTAGTTTTATGGCTAAACGCTGAAATGAGCTGGTTTTAGACGGTTGTTTTTAGATATGATGTAATGTTAGTTTTAACGTGTTCTGCGGTATGTTTAGGTTTTAGAAGTGTTTTTAAACAAATCGTTGGATACCTAAAGCTCTCATATTCATATAGAAATTTGAATTCACACAATATTGGGTCCGAGGGTCGGACTAGGGTTGTTCCTTCCATCATCTGCCTAGCCTTGTCCTAACTTTGTTGGGGTCGGTTTCCAGTCTAACCGGATGCAGCTGAAAATCAGTATTTTACATGGAGCAACTGTCTATCTGACCCCCACAACCCAGTTAGTACTGGGTAATACGATATCCCTTGGCAAAACTGCTTCTCGGACAGAGTTGTTCCTTTGTTAAGTAAATAAAACTTGACTTAAAAAAAATGCATTTCGGACGACACACAGACGATTCTATGATTTTTCTGTTAGAATACTTTTTGATGTCGGTCAATTATCAACTCTTATAATCATGTGTTTACTTTACTAATGAATAACCAATAATGTTGTTTTTTTTAATCGTTGCCCCACAAAAATAATTACTCCTGTATCCTGGGTGCGTTACAAACATTTAAACTCACATACACAAACAGCCAGGAACAACTATCTGTAGGCCTTATAAATATTTGCTCCGTGCGGAGATCGAACCCGCGACACGCAGCGCTGCAGTCAATCGCTTAGCCACTGCGCTAACCGTGCCGTCAAAAATTGTGAGATAATATTTTAAACCAATATTCGAACACACCATAAATAACACAACATAAGTAGTAACTGCTACAGATAAACATACAAGTACAAACTGTTATGGCGTCTCTCTATCTACGCCTAATTACCAGGACTCATTACTGGTTAAACATTGAAGTTTTTAGTTAGATCAAGAAAACTATCTAATTCTTGAGCAAACTATCCATTGCTCTGTATGTACAGAAATAGGGAAAGGATACTCTAATCTAGAGGAGTAGTGGATGCTGTATTTTGGGGTTTTTGTTTGGAAGACTTTGGATTCGATTATGTAGTGAATATCAACTTTAATGTTGTTTCTCTAATTGTCTTCATCATCACGATGCATGGCTTCTAGTTACTCATTTCTAGTTGAACCTTCTTGTTGGTGAAGGTTGTGGGGATCCGCTGGATGCGAGTAGCAGGGACCGTCGAATGTGGCGACGTTTGGGGGAGGCCTATGTCCAGCAGTGGACGATTTCCGGCTGAAATGATGATGATGATAAATTGTACGCCTTATTTCTTCTTTGGAAACCTTTCTCTATAATTTACTAGACTTTTCTCGCAGCTTTGCTCCGAATAATTATTAAAATGAACACGCAAACCTCAAAATAACGCGAAAATGCCAAAAAAAAACTATAGTCTTTCAAAATACAGTATTCATAATAATTATAGTCTCACAAAAGTTCCATTCGTATACATCTTCCTTCTTGAGTGCACTTGCTTCTCGATAGTATAATAACCAGTATTAGCTGACCTCATAATCCTTTGAAACTCCATACTACCTTAGTCGCTAAGCCCGTACAAGGTCAAAGAGTTGCTACTGATGTGCGGTCGCCTATACAAAGATGAGCTCCTAAAAGCAACGCAAAAATATGATAAACTTCCTTATGAGATCCCTTCCCGCTCGTGGTCATAAAAGCGACTATTCCCCGTCCCTTGGACACACATTTTATGAAGATGGCCAACATAAATAATAACAAATTTTAATCAACAATGCATCAGCCAATTTTTACCTAGCTCTGGACTACACCAAAGCGGAGATGAGCTGAGCGGAGACGAGCGTGGCGTAGAAAAAACGTGCGGAAATAAACCAATCACATTGGTTGAAATCTACATTGCTTCTCTCACTAACACTAAAAACAGGATATTTAACATGTTTAATACTTATTTTAAGCTCCTGATATTTCGGCGCTGCTGCAAGCGCGACGATCAATTAATCAATCAAAAGAAATATTTTTATTTTACATAGGCCTACAGGGGCACTTATAAAACGTCGACAAAAAGGTGCTCGGTTCGGGTTGGTCTTTTCCTATGGAAGGAGAAGCGGCAATAAACTCTATGGTTTCGGACCACGGATAAACTACATACAGTTATTGAGGGTGTTACCCCTCTTCCTTGTAAACTTTTCAATAGTAACATAAATATCCCGTTTTTTAGTGTTCGTGATCACCGATCAGTTTGAAAAACTTATAACACGTTTCTGTTGTGGTTGTTCGACTTTTACGCATCGCTCGCTTCGCTCCGCTCGTTACCGCTCTTAACTACGGTTCAGGCCGAGGTAAACTACTCAGAAGTGCGCTGTCGGTTTTTTGGTTAAATAAAAGCCTTTCATCTTCGCTCGACAATAAAAGATTAGTCCATTTGACGCCTATGGCATAAATGCTTCTGTATATTTATGTGCTTCGAGTATTTCATAATTCAAGGAGTAAAGGAATCAGAGGTACAAGTTGGTCTTTGCAGTTGCAGCAATGAAACATGCATGCTAGCCAAAAGAACAGTACAAATTCAAAGGTCTTTTTTTAATTACAAAGATATTTATTTATTCAAGGGTGCTTCTGATCTTCTGTTAATACCATAGAAGGAGCATACTTTCCTTATTGTTATTCTTTATTGCACATAAAATTAAAACTTATACACACAAATAATATAATTATAGACTAAGTACAACGGCGAGCTTGACCCAGAATTGGGATTTCTTACAGCAAACCTTATTTTAACAGGAATATTTGCCAAAGAGGATACAGCTTTGGGCATGACCATTACTTTTAAAACTTCATCATCATCATCATTTCAGCCCAAAAGACGTCCACTGCTGGACATAAGCCTCCCCCCAAGTGTCGCCACAGTGATATTTTGGGGGTTTTGCCGTAATCGCCACGCTTGGCAGGCGGATTGGCGATCGCAGTACGGTTGTTACAAAAGCACAGAGAACGCTGCTGCCCATTCTCTGGCAAATCCCTTAGTCGCCTCTTACGACACCAACGGGGAGATATGGCTTTTAAAACTTAAATCAACTTATTTCCATAACACTTATAGATCCAGGAAAAAAACAGTTTTCCCCAAATTCGAATAATTTTCATCGGTACGTAAAACCACACGGAAAATGTAATTGACAAAGTTTATTCCCAACCTATTCATAGAACTGACTTCCCGAACAGCTGTTGCGTAGCATTTAAACTAAACTCCGTATACTACGAACTCTTATGTTTGATAGTAAACCAAAACATTGCCAATCTTTTGATGTGCTAGTTCTATTTCATACAGATGAAGATTTTCAAGAAGTTTTGAAGAGTGGCGTAAAGTTAAAAATAGTTTTGTTTTTGTTAGTGATTGGAAGGATGACGCGTGTGAAGGATGGATTTGGGTAATTCCAGAGGAGTAATACACAAATTGATCAATAGCTGACTGGCGCCCGACCGCTCGTCCGCGCGGTCACATTGAGTTTTATGAACATTGCGAAAAAACTAGCCTAAATTTACATTAACACAGATGATTTCTGATTTTGCAAATTATTTATTTAATTTTTAGTCATAACACTCATAATTGTCGTTTTCTGGAACGTTTTCTTGTGAAGAATTACCAGTTACCAATAGGGGATAATACTGGGTAAAGAAAACGAAATTCTATTTTGTCCGTCAGACAGGTAATACAAAGATATTAGACACGTATTTTTGTTTTATCAAAATATCAAAAAATTACTTAGTTACAACTCATTAAAGTTTGAGAGTGGGGGCTCACTACGTCACATGTAGGTAAAAATAGACCACATGAAAAAAGAAAAAACACGTGTCCAATACTTTTTAATAATCTACCCGACAGACAAAGAAAAAAAAATAGTGATCATATTTCAAAAGGAATGTTAGTCTTTTAATTCGTAAAATTTAGAAAAAAACATAAACAAAAACCTTAAATGAGTATTTCAATTGACAACAATGACCAAACTGTGCGTAAAATAGACACAGGTCACACTATTACCCCACCATATAAATTCTTTAAATTTTTTTTTTTTTCATTATCGAAAAAAGTAGGTACTAAGAACATAAAAAAGGAACGAAGCGAGCGTCGAATTTTAACTTTCTTCTCTACACCTCTAGCAACTCATTAAAAAAAGTCCCATGAAAATCCGACCACTATAAACTTCGTCCACCTTATGAGTATTTTTGTCTAATTGAACTCGACTAAAGCAGAAAAACAGCCAGTGCTAAAAAAAACAAATATTTCTCGTCATTACAAACAATAAGGGGCTTTTCCATCTTTGAAATTGGAACTATTTTCCTGAAACCTATTGTGTTGAACCTAATAGATGTTTACGAGTTAGTGTTTATGACAACAGAGTGCAGTGTTTTATTGAATTGGATAAAGTTCTGTTAACAGGTTATGACAGTTTTAATGTTAGTAAAGGAAAGGGAGCTAACTGTGGCAGACACTGTAAGATGAGATTGTAAGCGCAACGCCCGACACTGCTTTCAAAACTAAAAGGCTGGCTAACCGAACATATATTATGACCTATTATTATGTTTTTAGGTAATTCAGTAATGGTCTGTGGACACTCCCATTTTGAAAGTAAGATGTGTGAGAATGTATTTATTTTTACATTTTATGTTAAAGTTGCATGGGCATTGCAATTCCGTTTATCTACGACATGTTGCATCTGCCAACCAGCTGCAAATCTTGCAGTTGCGGCTGCATTGTGGCTTAAAAGAGATGACAGCTGCCCCAAAATAAAGGGCAAGTAATTGGCTATTATAAAAACTTTTTTTTTTACATTTGGCGTGCGCACGACACGCCCTTTGAAAATGCAATTCAACATGTCAGCCAACAAAATGTTTTATCCTATGAACCAAGGGATCAGTTATTTGGCTGCGGGTTGTTCGAAAGAGATACCGTGACCCTGGAACACAAAGGGCTAAGAAGGAACATGGATGGGTTTTAGTCAGTCAAATCTGACACTCCCTTCCGCTCCGCCCAGAGCGGGAGAAGTCATTTGATGATTTCCCATCATAAAAAAATGGATCAGTTATTTCGTACAAAGTCCTTCAGATTGTGATTTTTTTTTTTACGCAATTGGAGTTCTGGATTCACCCCTCCAAGGTCTATTCAAATCTTCAGTGCTAAGCCCAGTCGCAGATAAATTTTCCTACCACATCATTCATCATCATCATTTCAGCCCAGAAGACGTCCACTGCTGGACATAGGCCTCCCCCAAGTGTCGCCACATTGACATTTTGGAGGGTTTTGCCATAACCGCCACGCTTGGCAGGCGGGTTGGCGGTCGCAGTACGGTTGTCACAAAAGCACAGAGAACGCTGCTGCCCATTCTCTGGCAAATCCCTTAGTTGGCTCTTACGACACCCACGGGAAGATATGGGATGGTGCTATTCTTTACGTCCGACACCATACAGAGCCCGCACATTTCCTACCACATACCTACATATTTTCCATATTGATTAAGGTGTCACCCGTATTTAAATAAGCATTCTCTGTGTGGTCTATTATGACTCGGAATATTACTAGCAAACGTTTATCTGACGTCACTCAAGTAATAACACGTATATACCGGCAGAATCAATGCACAATACTCAGATAACAAGAGATATCTAAGTATCTACCACTAGTAACTAGGAAATGGACACGTGTTGAGTAATTATTAATGTTATGCATTTTCTAGTATATTTTCCTGCAACGAGAACAATTTACTCAATATTTTAAGTACCATTGAATAAATTGTTCAATGGATATTAATTTTCTTTGAATTAATCTGATCTACGATAATACTAGTACATAACATAACTTGCAGAAGCGGTGGCGCAGTAGTGGCAGCCCCGACTTACGAGCAGCAAGTCGTAGGTTCGAACCCAGGCAGGCGCATTACTTTGTGTAATTTATTTCATCACCGCTGCTCTCTAAACGGTGAAGAAAAACATCGTGAGGAATCCGGCATGTAATAGAACTAAAAATTCAAAGACAAGTGACATCTACCAACCCGCACTGGGCCCGCGTGGTCGATTACAGCCCACTCCCTCTCATAGAGAGGAGGCGTGTGTCGCAGCAGTAGGAATATTATAGGCTGATGATGATGATGATGAGGGTCAAAGCTCCTCCTGAAGTAACATTTTCAGAAAAGTACTTACTGGTTTATCACATGAGTAGGAGAACAATATATATATTTAAATAATGTAGAGCTTTTAAGTAAGCACAATTCTCACAAAGAATAGTATGTCTTCTCACCAGACTTCGTACTCCCAGTTAAATAAAGAAGGTATCGGTGTGAATAATGCCATATAACGTTTAATTGCAACCAAATTATTGCTGTATCTTTCCTCAAGAAAAATCGATTTTATTCTTTTCGGGATCCATACCTTTTATACTACAAATTATCAGCAATAACTCAGTCTTTCACCACACCCAAAAACGTATTATTAAAATGATTAAACATTACGATATTTCAACCACCCGAAAACAATATCTTCATAATAACATCGGTTTATTTCGGCGTATCTTGTAACAAATTATTCAAAACAAAAAGTGGTATACCAATCCTGTGTTATCGGTCCATAAACGGGCATACATTTGGCTGTCGACGCTTCGCCGGTGGCCGAT
Organism: Cerastis rubricosa; assembly: GCA_949152445.1. Taxonomy (NCBI): domain Eukaryota; kingdom Metazoa; phylum Arthropoda; class Insecta; order Lepidoptera; family Noctuidae; genus Cerastis; species Cerastis rubricosa. The sequence continues at coordinate 14,660,720 of OX424547.1, forward strand.
AGGCTACATTTGTACAGACAGCAAAATTAATATGTTTATGGGCTACTAATTGCGTTTGCATTTAATCAAAACTGTGCGTCGACCTCTTTTGCATGCATCTTTGGGACTTGGCCAAAATTGACATAAAGATTACGTAAAAAATATCAGCATCATTTTTCCTGCAAAGGATAACATACTTGAATCACCAGATCAAGGAGGTACCGTAATAATAGCAATATCGTCAATTTCTTTCTTTTTTTGGTAAAATCATATCAAGCGGTGAAAGATAAAATGAAATTAGTTAGCATGCAGAAACCCAGAAAGTCTGACCACATCCCTACAAAATACAGGAACATGATAGACAGACACTGGACGTGGTTACGTACACGCATAACTATTTTGTCGTTAGTACAAACAGATACCTTACAAATCATACGTTTAAAAGTACCTTTGAAAAATCGATCCGCACTTTACCACTATCCGCTAAGGTAATGGAGTAGGGAGCTGCTAATGAATTGATGTGGTTTTAGTAATGTTAAAGTTAATTGATAAAAAAAAAAATCTTTTTCGGAGTCTTTATGTGAAACAATGCTAAATTTGTCAGTGCTACTAAGTTCCTCTGACAAACTCGCAGATTGAGATGCTAGACTAGGTTATGGATTCCTAGCTTCATTAGCTGGATACATATTTCTGCAGCGATTTGCAACGGGATTAGTGGGTACAACCTTTCCGGTATTTTATGACAATCTAAAACAGTTAATATTTTTCCATCATAATTAGAATGATGAAATCTGATAGAATGTCACTTTATCACTAGACCCTTCGGTATATGGGATGACTGGTAATTGGTGACCGATACTTAACACACGTGACTACACGTGATTGTACCCATGATAACAAACAATTTTCCAAAAGACTTTTTTTTTCTCTTATTCACTTTTACCACAATGACACAACAGCTGTATGAAATTCTCGCGCGTGTGCGCCTGGGACCTATCAGCTGTTAGCCGCGTTACTCCGTTGTGTCTAATTACTATCGTTCCGCGCCACAGTGGCAGAGCAACCCCGAATTTCCTATGGCTGTTGTGTTATTGTGATAAAACTGAACGATTATAAAAAATTTTTCTTTTGGGAAAAATTTTTGTTTTCATGGGCACAATCACGTGTTTAAGTCACTAATTACTAGTCACCCTATACACATACCTAATCTAATTTAATCACAAATACGGATGCCCTGCAATATAGTGTAAAACCGAACATAACCTTTCTACACAACAAAACAACTTCAAATTGCCTCAAACAAACAAAAATCCGTCATGCATTCTTTCTTACACACTCTACCAAAATATAATCACATGCCACCAACTCAAACTACCGCATCCACAAAATTCTTTGCCCACAGCCTGTTACCCACTTTCCTCTCCATTATTTAGGCATTTGTACCCGTCACCTTCACAATACTGCTGATTGTACTTCGGTAAGACAGTTCCTACACGACCATCTTACTTTGACCTCTGACGTCTAGTACCACTTGATTGATATCACCACCATTTTGTTAAGGGTCTAGAGGCCAACTATTCTGGTTCTGACATATTAATATTTATTAGAGTGAAAGCCTTCTTGTTTGTTTTTTTTTTGTACGGAATTTTAACTAGTTGTGTGTGAACTAATTAGTATTGTAATGCTACTGAGTAATGAGTGTGCTAATTACGAAAATTAAAAAGTTGAAAGGAAATTTTTGGAATAGCTTTTCGCTAGCTACGAAAAAAGTATTTCAAAACTGGATGACCAAATTAGATTTAAATAAAATTGTTAATTTACAGTTCAAAGATATTGAAAGTTAACAGCCAGGAAATTCATATTTCCGGATAAATAAGATTGTTTTTATCTTATCAGCTATATTTCTGGAAGTTTACAAACTTTAAAGAGTTGTTTATGCTTAGATCAGCTAAACGATGAGCTAAGGGACTTTCTATTTCCATATTTATAATATTATCTTATATTCTTAGTTATAACATAGTATTTAACAATATTATGAAGCAGAAAAGTTTGTTTGTTTGGTTCAACGGGCTAGTCTCGGGAATTACTGTAATTGAAAACGTAATATTTTAGTGTTGGATAGCTATTTATAGTGAAAGGCTCTAAATATATAAAATCAAGCTACGATCAATAGGAGCGGATGATTAATAAAAAATATTGCAAAAGCGGTGAAAATGTGACGCACAGATATTTAAACTAGCGATCCAGTCCACTTTTGCGTACATCCACATAGCCAGCTTCTGGAATAAATTTTCAAATGATGGTGAAAACCGTTCTCATACTGACGAATGCTAAAAGCAACTATAACGTTTAATAATTATGTACCAGAAGTTGTTTTCTTTTTCATTTGCAATAATTAGATACAGGTTGATTTTAGAGCTCTTGTTATTTTTCTCTTAAGTAGTAAATAGAAAATCAACGCAGATATAAATCCACAAGACATTAAATACACATAAAACAATTCAAACCTGAAGTTAAACAAGACATAATTATTTATATTTATCTAAAATACAACCTTAATACAACAATAAATTATGTACAAAATTAAATAGTACCTACCTAATGCCATTTAACTGCGAGTTACGACTTTTGGGTGCGTGGGTCGAATTGCTGTTTTTCCATTGTTTTCACATAAAAACTCAGTAATAAACTAAGATGTGACCATAAAAATTCCATTGACTTTCACAGTCGTGATGAACTTTCTATGAGGCTTAATTATGTAAGATAACCTTTTTCTGAACTTATTTGGAAATTATGTAGGAAAATAGGTAGGTTCGCACCCAGGCAGGCTCATTACTTTATATTTATTTCATCACCGCTGCTTTCAAAACGGTGAAAGAATACATCGTGAGGAAACCGGCATGTCCTAGAACTACAAATTCAAAGACATGTGACATCTACCAACCTGCACTGGGCCCGCGTGGTGAATAAAAGCACAGTAGGAACATTGATGATGATGATGATGATGATGATGATAGGAAAATTATAGCGGGGACTAATATACTACTGACTATAAGTATTGCTTTTCTATTTATAGCAAAAACATGGTTTTAGAACTTTAAAATGAACACCATTTCCGATTTAATGAAAATAAATTAGAAATGAGTTTGTGTAATTTATGTCACCACCACTGCTCAAAATGGTGACGGAAAACTTCGTGAGGCAACCGCCATGTCCTAAACCTAAAATTCCAAGATAAGTGACATCTAGGACCTTGCCCGTATGGTGGATTACGTCCAGCACCCTCTCACGAGGACAGGCCTGTATCCCAGAACTGGGAACATAGCAAGGCTGTTTATGCTTCACTGATTGAAGCATAATCACCTGGACCTGGTGCCTGGACTGCCTTCTTAGTCTGGTGGTAAGATCGACTGCTCAGCAAGGGGTCTTGAATTTGACTTCCGAGTCGGGCAAAGTGTAATTTGTTTGTGTTGACGGCACGGTTGGCGCAGTAATTGAGCGATCGACTGCTGCGTTGCGTGTCGCGGGTTCGATCCCTGCATGGAACAAATTTTTGTATGGCCTACAGATAGTTGTTCCAGGTCTGGTTGTTTGTGTATGTGTGTTCCAATGTTTGTAAACGCACCCACGATACAGGAGAAATTCCTTGTAGAGGGCAACGTTGAAAAAATTTGAATTGTCCATCAGCAATTTCTCAATTGTAGTCACGAACTCTGGATCTGTGCCCGGTTGATGATCAATGGGCTTGCCCTATTACATGGGGCTTTAACTTAACTGATGAAATGTGGGTGTATAACTATTAAGAGCACCTCTGCCTAACCCTTCGGGGATAACAGGCATGATGTTATGTTATGATTGAGTTCCTATATTAATTGATTTTTGTATTGTTACAGAGATCGAAGCGGCGGAGGCTTGCAAATGGCTGAGGGCTGCTGGATTCCCGCAGTATGCGCAGATGTACGAAGGTATGTGTCACTGTTGGGTTTAACTAAGATAAACATGTAAACAATGTACACACCTATGTGTCCCTCCCCAAGATAGAACTTAACCAATGTATAGTAAATAATGTTAGTATTCCACAAGCATGGTGATTTCTTGTATTTTTTTGGGAATTGCTTCTCGCAGTTCAACCTAAGAGGTTGTCATCTGCTTAACCGGACTATCCTGTGGGTGCCTTAAGAGTAAGGCCTCCAGCCAGGGCATAAAAACTTACAAACTAAGCGACTACACGCTAAGGGCACCCCCTATGGGGTGCGAGCCTCGGCTTAGAGGGTCGCTGGATGTGGACAACATGGAGACAGGCAGCATTTGAATGATTTTTTGTACTGTCTAATGAGTTAATGTAGGAGCTCACGTTGTTCACTTTGGATTTACATTGAATAGTGCGGGGCTTAGTGTACGAGGCGCTCAAAGACGACTGACGACCGTATACAGTAACCATGTACCTATTACATTATTATTATTTACCGGAAACGGTAAACGTAAAATCGAAAGTGTGGTCATCGTGATTGTTACAAATGAATCGATGATAGTGATGTTAATGACCAATCGTTTTTCTGTCAATGATTTAAATTTTGAAGTAGATGAAGAGGATGAAGGTTTGTTTGAGTTTGGCTGGAGAAACTGGACAGAGAGTAGAGTGGACCATTGCTCAGCACGCGTAGCATGACCGCCGTAGAAACGGGTTACGTCGACGGAAGTATCGATAAACTGACACATTGTCATTGTCTATCTGTTTGTCTATTGTGTCGATTCTTCCGTAGACAAAACTCGTTTCTGCAGTGGTCATACTACGCGTGCAGGAGTGGGGCAAAATTTGTTAAAAAATGCGTTGGTGTGATATTTGCCAGTGATTTAAAGCTTTTCATGATCTTTAGTTTACATTCTCAGACCTACTTTCTACCTCGAGTTTTAACTCCATTCAAAATAATGATGACAAGGACGAGAAATATCGACTCTTATTCAACCATCAACGATAAGAATAAAATACTAAACTGTCTCCCAGGCCCTTACACACAAATAACTAACTCTCCACTACGTGCTTACCCCACAAAATATACCGTCGTAACGATATTCTAAAGTACACACTAACTTTCGCCCGAACAAATTTACAATACATAAAGCAAGGGTTTCCACGAACTCCTAGCCTATTAAGGACAGTCCCAATAATACGCAGTCCCGACCTGTCCCAACTTATCTATTAATCATACTTACTAGTCAATGCGCGGTTTGTCCTACATTTTGAATATGTATAGGGTGCTGTAATCCGTTTATGGAAATCAGATGTTTAGTAACTGTATATTTTTTTCGTGGTGTTCTTTTTTTTTTTGGTTTCCTTAAATTTTTTATCCATCACAGCACAGGATCCACAGACTAAGAGCAAATAAGGCTTATAACTAGGTCACAATATTGTTAATGCTCTGACTCCTAAACTAGGTGTTCCCGTTTGGTTGCAAAAGAAGACATAACATTAAGTTTTATGAAACTTTTAAAGAAGTGTTAGCCATAACTTACCTACCTTATTTATACTACATCCATCTTTCGCCAGTTATGTTAAAGTTCCTAGGTTCTCTTAATATATATGAATGCGTCTCTTCTCGGCAGTACCAACTCTTATTCTTCAATCGGTCCCTCATTACTGAGGATCGTGGTCACTGGACCCCTTTTAATGGACGATCTGCCTCCATCGACTCCGGTCCAAAGTTGCCATCACCACCTGCTGGAATTTGCTTGAGGACATAGCCTCTTTTACTTGGTCGGACCATCGTGTTGGTGACCGGCCTCGTGCTCTCTTGCCTTCGGTATTGCCGACAATGACCAGCTTTTCAAGGCTGCTATCTCCCCTTCGCATTATGTGGCCGAAATATGTTAATGTACGCTGTAGGCAAATTGTAGACAATCGGGCCTTGATATCAAGTTGGGAAAGGATAGACACATTTGTGCGTTTGGCTGTCCATGGAATTCGGAGCATCCGCCTCCAGCACCACATTTCGAATGCGTCTATCCGCTGTCTTTCTCTTGCTTGGATTGTCCACGTCTCAACTCCATAGAGGAAAATTGGGAAAAGTAGTGCTCTGACCAAACTGTGGGCCTCGGTTTTGTAGCTTACTCGTATACCACGATTTTTCCAGATGTTCTGGAGACGTGTCATAGCATACCAACAGCCTCTTGAAAATTATTGCTGATTGATAGTCATGATAAAAGCCCCATAATGAGGCATCTTATTAAAATTAACCTGTCTATTGTAGAGTATAAATACTAGCATGGTTTATAAGTTAAACTAGCTGTCCCACGCAACTTCGTCTGCGTCACATTTTCCCCGCTTTCGCAATATTTTTCATTGCTGCTCCGCTCGTATTGGTCGTAGCGATGATTGATGATATATAGCCTATAGCCTTTCTCGATAAATGGGCTATCTAACAATGAAAGAATTTTTCAAATGGGATCAGTTCCCGAGATCAGCCCGTTCTAGCAAACAAACTAACAAGCAGCTTTATAATATTACGTATAGATTGTTATCTAGAATTGAAAATATTTCTTGTGATTCGTAATTGGATCATGTTTTAGGATAAATAAAGAATATTTTATTATTATTATCCAAAGAACGATAGGATCACATAGTCGCAACTGAGCCCACAAATCCTTACGAACATTTTTCAAACACCCCGTACTATTGAGCCGGTAACGACGCTCAGCTGGCCAGATGAAGCCAAATCCCACTCGATTGAGCGCTATTCTTACGTTTATTAATGAGAGAATTAAATGGATATGCCTTTAACTTGGTAATATCTTTGTGCATATTTTTTTTATTTGCGTTAGTTTTGCTCTTGACTCTAGTCTAGGTCAGAGATTACAGAGACAAGTTGACGATGGTACGAGCTTACCCAGAAGAAGCCTGTTCACTCTAACTTTGAAGAGAATAAGGTTGTAAGCGTTCGGAAACACAGACGCAGGCAGAGAGTTCCACTCCTTTGCTGTGCACATTATGAAATAAGTTTGAAAACTCTTAGTGTGAATTGGAGGATGAGAATAAGGGAGGGATGGTAACTTGCAGTGCGTCTAGATGTCCGATGGTAGAAGGTGGCCGGTGGGATGAGGTCGTGGAGTTCTTGGGCACACTCACCGAAGTACAGCCTGTAGAAGACCCACAAGCAGGCAACCTTGCTGCGATAAGCCAAGCTGTGAAGCTTGGCATCTACAAATTTTTGGGTCGTCAATCAGCCTCTTTGCTCTGCGTATCTTTGTGATTTATATGGATCTAACTGAACTGCTACCAATGCAAAGGCAACGATGGTTTTTAACATAAAAACATCAATCAGGGGAATCTAATAAATCACCCAAATTTAGTCAGTTATGTTGAAGTACCAAATAATAGGGGGAGACCCTATTGCCCTAAACCTAGCACTAATCCAGGCTTCGAGCTGCTACTTATAAATTCCTGGTGGAAAAACCCAATAACGTTTTGCCCCTCCTGGGAATCAAACCCAGGACCTCATGATCAGCAGTCGCGCTTGCGATCACTGGACCAACGAGGCAGTCAAAATATTTTTATTTTGTATCAACATCATCAGCAGCCTATAATGTTCCCACTGCTGGGACACAGGCCTCCTCTCTATCAGAGGGAGTGGACTGTAATCCACCACGCTGGCCCAGTGCAGCTAAATGTCACATGTCTTCAAATTTTTAGATCTAGGACATGCCGGTTTCCTCACGATGTTTTCCGTCACCGCTTTTGAGGGCAGCGGTGATGAAATAAATTACACAAAGTAATGCGCCTGCCTGGGTTCGTACCCATGGTTTACTGCTCGTAAGTCGGTCATTCACGTAAGTTTTCAATCGATAACTGCCAGTTTCAACGAAATTAAAAAACTAAAATGCGAGAAAGGTTTTCGATTCTCACATTTTCCAGATATCTTAATTTCGTATTCAGAAGACAGCGTTCAATTCAACGCGCTAGGTTTGTTTCCGTCGTCCAGGACCGTTTAGTTTCGAATGACGTTAGTTTACCTTTTCACCAAAACTAAGTGACACCTACACCAATGCCTAAATGAAAGTCCACGGTATTGGACTTTAAACTTAAAGTACTGAACTGAGCGTTGAAAATCCAACAGCGTTGCTGCTTTTGTTTAGGGATTCATTTAGCTGTCGCCTAGCATAAGAGAATGGGCATTTGTCTCGAAAAACGTTGCGATATCTTTTCTCTTACGGTTTTATTCACACTCAATTTGTATCATAGTTGTAATTCTAGTCGTGTTTTACTCGAAATGTACCCCTTACGCGTTTTTCTCTCGAACCCTGTATAAAAAAAGGTCACAAATTGTAAAACAATTTGTGACCTTTTTTTATACAGGGTTACTCACTCACTCAATTTTTCAATTTCATGTATTTTTGGCATTAAGAGAAGTATAGTATCCTACGGGTCCACCTCTCTTCTTACTCTTCGGGAAAAACCGGGTAAAACAAATATTTTGTAGAAGTTGTGATAATAATTATCATTTAAAATGCAAAAAAAAACCATAATCGCCATTTTTTCATCATCTACTTTTCAAATGAAGAATTGCGTATGGTTTTTTCTACAAAAAGAATATAAACTGAATCTTAAAGCATATCCACTACATTCCCATCCTCCCGTATTACCTACATCTACGCTGACAATATAAAGTAAATTATCCTTTAATAGGAGCAAAAGGACCCAGCCGTTACTCTCTTCTTTGTGACGTAAATATTCCATTATGAAGCCCGAGATGGAATCCATTCTCCAAATATGGAATAGTCCAAAGATGGATGTTTTTTTTTATGCTAGGATGACCCGCAGCTTATGAATAATTAAATTAGATGGAGGTTTAAAGCATTTTGATTGTGTGTTTTTTTTGTTTGTTTTTGATTTTAGTACCTAAATGTTTTGATTACGTGGTTTATTTCATGTGATCAATTCTTTGCCCAGTGGTTCAAACAGATGGAAAAGTTGGAAAAAATACAATTGTTTTTTTTTTCAAATAAATTAAATAAGTATCCAAGAAAAAACCTTGTAGTAAATATGAAATTATAAAAGGCAACATGACACAAAAATATAAGAACGTAGACAAATATTAAAAAAGCTCTTAAAACACACGTTTTACTAAACGACCTAAACATCCATTACTGTATCAATAGTTTTTTGGAAAACATAAATTGCTTCTGAATACAGTTTATAACCTGCACAACAATTGTACTTTCAACTGTATACCATCAAACATAAGAGTGATTATTACCTGCATTTTATCAAAAAGTTCTATGACAAACACCAAATTCCAAGGCCTTTATCATAATCTATGATAAGACTTACATAAAAGTGTAAACCAGAGAACTCTGTTTACATTCGTGTTGTATCATTGATACAGACACTTTCCTCTTGATATGACGTCAGTATTTTATCATAGGATTCCGTCATTTTCTAAGAATTTGTGCGTTTTTTCCTGCAATTTTGTTAGTGAATCATTCTTGTTGAGTTTGTGTGAAGTGGGTGTAATTTGATTAGTGATTTGGTTATTGGTGCAGATAGGATTGCTTTCGTGGAACAATTTGTGAGTAAAGGAAAATACTAAATAATGCTGTGTGAGTATAAGTATTTTACTCATTATACTATAGGGTGGAAGGAACGCCGACGCAAAAACGGTTACCAAAAAAATCTGCTGTTCCATATGTTTTGACCGTGTCATCATCATCATTCATCATTTCAGCCGAAAGACGTCCACTGCTGGACATAAGCCTCCCCCAAGAAGGGGGGGTTTTGCCATAATCGCCACGCTTGGCAGGCGGGTTGGCGATCGCAGTACGGTTGTAACAAAAGCATAGAGAACGCTGCTGCCTACTCTCTGCTAAGCCCTTAGTCGCCTCTTACGACACCCACGGGAAGACATGGGACTTTGACATGGATTTTGACCGTGTAGTTTTTCACTTTAGTAGGAACCAGCTGTTTTTTTTTTAATACCGATGTTTAATTTGTATGTAGGAGTTCAGAATGATGTACTAATGAGTATGTGGTAACCGTTTTCGCATCGCTGTCCCTTCCACCCCGCATGTATTGTCCCTGGAGTATAAATTAGTGGCCGGTTGATGGAAAAACGTCCTCCCCGACCCTCGCTCGAGCCAGCCCGCGATGCTGTGCCAATAGTTTTGAATCAGCCCCTAAATAATGATATCATTCAGATCTAGCCTGTCCCCATGCTGTCCACCTCCAGCGACACCATAAGGCGAAACTCGTACCCCATAGGCGGTGCCTTTACCGCATAGTCGCTTAGTTTGTAAGTAGTTTTATGCCCTGGCTGGCGGCCTTACTCTCAAAGCACTCACAGGATAGTCAGGTTAAGCAAACGACAACCTCTTAAGTTCACCTTTGCCTAACCCTTCGGGAAAAATAGGTGGTGTCAGTTTCAGGTGCCTGTGTTTCATCCTGTTTTTAAATAGACTTTAAAAATGGAGGACGTTCTGTAATCTCTTCTATGTATGAAAAGATTATAGCATTTTTAGTGAATTTACATGAATAAAGTAAGCCTACAGTCTACTGACAGTACTAACTTTAGAGCAAATTTCAAAGTAGGTTATAACATCATAAAAAAAAATTGAAACAATTAATGTTTTCCGTAAACGACAAATTAAGGACCTAAATCAATTTTGTGTGACGAACGATTGTAAAACCCAGTGTTAAAAGATTTAATTCTTAGAAAAAAATACGAAAGTGCGTATTACAATCTATATAAGTTTTTATTTGAATGTTTTATACTTTTAAGGAAGGTATTAAACAAAATTTATAGGTATAATTAAATCTTAAATTATTCACTCTACATTAAAAAAAATACTTTATTGAATTTTATTACGGGTTTCATAAAAGTGTAACACCTGGTGGTAAACGAAATTAACAAGAAAACACATAAATTTCACCTTTTTAATTCCTTTAACATTAATTACTGGGTTGTAAATTAAATATTTAAATAATATAACCTTCCTTGAATTTACCTGTGTGGTATATTTATAATCTCTAACAAAAATAAACCTTATTTCCGTGATATAAAAATATATTTTAGGTTTTATAATTTTATTACATAATTATGGTATTGAAGCCAATGATAACCTAGAAAAGCAAAGTTTACTGTAATAGTGCAGATCTACAGTAAAAATACAATAAACGTAAACAAAACTAGACCCAGCTTAAATAAAAAATAAATTATTAGTTCCGTTACAGACAGTAAAACTTTATTGACTCTATAAAATTCTGGACCTTCATAACTCTCCTATTTTGCTTTCTGAACTAGTTTCGAAAACGATTTAAAATGACCCACAAAAAAGATAACGATAAATAAAGTGACCGTTCCAATGACATAATCCAGAGATTTTGCTTAAAAAAACTTAAAAGAAAAAAAACAGTTTTTTTAGTGAAAGTTCTCGCCCACCCAATTGATACCCACTAACATTATGCTATGGTCATAATAAATGATCGTTTACGTCATCCTAAAGTCAAACAAAACGTAACTGATTAGTCTTATCTGTGACACAGGTAAAATATTTCTCGAAAATGACTAAATTCCGGAGCAAAATTGAAAATACTTTACAATAAGAATATCGGTTTGACACATTTTTGACATAAGCACAAACTGTAATTTGCCGTTTTTAAAATATCTACTCACGCAAAAACGGCTTCTATGTCGCAGAAATAGATATCACATTGTTATTGTAAGGACTGTAGTTGTTAAAATTGTGCTACATCAGGAGCGTAGCGATAGGGGGTCGGTATCCTTGACAAGGCAAACTTATCCGTCAAAATGTTTTTTTTTTCCGATTAGTTCAGGTAAGGACCAGTGGGTGACTGCATGTTGCAACAGACGGACGGACTTTTTGTGTGTTACTGTGATTTTTGACCGTTAGAAATGTGTACGTTTGAATTTTGCACAGTGTGCTGTTTGGAGGAATTTGTTTGTTCAAAATTATAGGTGGTAAGTGGTTGTTATTTTTTATTTAGCGTTTTAATACGATGCCTGACAGTTTGTTATCCCGTTGATTTTTTAAGATTTTGTTTATGGACCTATGGATATTAGCAATAAGGAATCTGCTTTATTCACCAATCTGTTGCGCATTTTTTTTTTGATTATACATTTTTGTAAGCCTTTATCTTATATATTTTTTGTAGTCATCTGCACTTAAAGCCACATTTAAATCACGTTAATGAGACTGTTGATCGATCATAGATTATTTATCAAAAAATTACCAAACTCTGGTCAGTGCAAAACACGATATAAAAGGCACCAAAATCCAATCCTCTATACATATACATAGATAGGTACTGTACAAAACCAGTCTTCAAAGTGTGACCAAATAACTCCTCGAACTATTAGGTGACCTTCTAAATGCCCATATCCTACATCCAGTATTGACTTTTCAAAGCACAGCTGACTAAGTAGGCGTGACCGGTCCAGCATTTGACGTACTAAATAAATAAAGTCAGAAGGATCAGTCAAACTGGCATGGATAAATTGTGGAACAGCTTGTTTTTTTTTTTAATGTGTGATTAGTGCCTTGGTTCAGAGTTTTTATGCTATCCATGGGCCTCTGACTTGGCTTGAACAGCTGCAGGCATAGGACATTTAAAAATACTTTAGTAAGTACCTATTTGTAAGGAGAAGTACGCACCGTTTTGACAGAACTATAATACAAGAACCATATAGCTTGCCTGTAACATTGGCAAATAATTACTTGATTAAAGAACATCACATTACATTAAAAAATATGACCTATCTAACTAAACAGCAAACTAGGAGAGATTAAGTTGTTGTTAAGTCAAGTAATTATATTTCAATGTGGCCAGGATTTTCAAATAAAAAGTCAGTAGCTGTATATCAGCAACATGCAAATAATTCTGCCATTTTCAAGTGTCACTGCCCATATTTTGTAATGGATTGGCAGTTGGAGTGCAGTTTATCTGTGCACACTCAAAATAAGGAATGTAACAAAAAAAACTCAAGCACGAAAAATGGGCAATATTGAACGAAGCTTTAAAAAATAGCAAAAGAAACATACCCACTAAGAAAGATATCTGTTCTAGATATTGGTATTCGTACTTTCAACGAATGCCAATATCTTGCTCAGATAACAATATCGATGCAAGAGATTTATTACTGATTTTTAGTGAAGAAGAAAATCGAATTATCTCTTAAGCTGACGGTTTACGCAAGTAAGTTGTCAGAAAAAGATAGATTTAAATAATTTTACGAACCACATTTGCATCTCTTTTATTCATTTTTTCTGCACGTGACCCATTGCTTTTTAAATACTTCTTAAAAACCATTTTCAAATATATAAAAAATAGTGGGCTGCCGGTGTCGGGAGCAAGGTCCAAGCTACTAGTGGTTAGGGCTTCAGAGGCAGGAACCTAAAATGCGGCCTGTATCGAGGAGTACTGCCTGAATTCTGAATTAGCAACATTATTATTATTTGATCATTGTGTCTAGAATCTTTTTGTCCAGTGATTTGTAAATATGTTCCACTGTGCTTGATGATGTGGTTTAATCCTTCTGAATATTCCTTGTATGTGTTACCATGACTAAAATACACGGTGTGCCCATCTATTAACACTATTAGTTAATAATGTCTTACAAGGAAACTTACGTCACTTATGAATGAAGTGTTTGTCATCTAATTTTAAAATTGCTTCTCACATGTTCGTTTTTTTTTTCTAAAACCGTATCCTATTTAGGCCTAATTTTATGAAAGAATAAAAGGTTTTTACGTAAGTCTATATTATTATTTTTAAACGAGATTTTCAGTTCCTTTTCAGAAGCGATTCGTTTTTTTCACAGTCAAAATTATAATCAGAATTTTATACCTGAACGAAAAACCTCTTAAAAATAGTCCAAACGTAATTCGCCTACGCACTGGCAAACGTAAACGTAAAACGAGCAATATTTTATACGACGTCTGTACGTAAGAGCGCCATTTTGGATATTGCTCACACATCAAATTGCCCCTGACCTATGGTTAAGTATCAATTTTGATACCCTCACAAAAACCTACCTTTCGGTACATTACCTTACAGGTAACATAATATTATAAAGATGAAGATATGAGGCTGATTGAATACGTTATTTTTAACCGACTTCTAAAAAAGGAGGAACTTATTTAGTAAAGTTTTGTAAGAGGAAATATATTTAAAAATGTTGCAGGGAAAAACCAAACTCCTAAATTATTTAAGTTAGTTAATTGTCCAAATGGCAATCACAATAAATAAATAAAAGTGCAAGGACATTTTATAATTTTTGGTTTAATGTCTCTGTATGGTGTCGGACGTAAAGAATAGCACCATTCCATATCTTCCCGTGGGTGTCGTAAGAGGCGACTTAGAGATTTGCCAGAGAATGGGCAGCAGCGTTCTCTGTGTTTTTGTAACAACCGTACTGCGATCGCCAACCCGCCTGCCAAGCGTGGCGATTATGGCAAAACCCCCCAAAATGTCAATGTGGCTACACTTGGGGGAGGCATATGTCCAGCAGTGGACGGCTTTTGAGCTGAAATGATGATGATGATGGTTCAATGTTATGCAAATAACGGTGTAGTTATGCAAAGTACTTTTACAATAATAATGAGACATTCTGTTTGAAAACAGATTTACATACATATAACATGACGCTGGTAATCCCCGAAGGGTTTGGCAGACTCACATTTCGCCAGTTAATGTAAAATATGACGGCACGGTTGGCGCAGTGGTTGAGCGATCGACTGCTGCGCTGCGTGTCACGGGTTCGATCTCCGCACGGAATAAATATTTATATATTATATTAATATGGCCGACAGATAGTTGTTCCGGGCCTGGCTGTTAGTGTATGTTAGCTAAAATGTTTGTAAACGCACCCACGATACAGGAGAAATTCCTAGTGTGCGGAAAGGATTTAAAAAAAAAACTGCCGACATAACGTAACTTAACATAGGGGGCGAGCCTATTGCCATCAACCGGGCACAAACCTTTATAACTCCGTCACTGCTACTGAGAGCATCTATAGATTGTTAAAACTGACGTCTTAGTTTTCTTTTATTATATTATAGAGCACACGTTTTTTCTAAACAATCAACCACAAATTTTTTCCATTTATCATAATTTTTCATTCGTGCGTCCTTACTTGTAAAACTGCTTAAACATTATTTTAAGTCTGGCAGCGTCTTTTAGGGCTAATCCTAAAAAAATGCTCTATTGAAACGTCACTGTGTTTAATCTCAATAATCTTCTGTCCACAAAACAATTACCAAGACACTATAAAACATAAATACTCGCAAATTAACAACACATCCTAGTGACACTTCTTTTAATTACTGCCGACAATCATTAAGACATCTGCAGCTGTGAACAAATGGCCGGCACTTTGATCACCATCATCATCTTTGTGTTTGGTGACATAGTGATCATCACTGTTGACTTGTTAATGTATTAATTAACCTAGGTGTTAAATGGTGGTATAAAGTGTGGTTTATTTAAAAGGTTTATGTTTTGTGAGTAGCTTATTCTTACGTATAGTCTACGTTACGTAGGTCGAGGGTTCGAACCCAGTTAGGCGCATTACTTTGTGAAATTTATTTCATCTTCACTGCTCTCAAAATGATGAAAGAAAACATCGTAAGAAACCCGGCAGAACCTAGAACCGAAAATTCAAAGACATACATATGTGACATACGGGACTTTGCCCGTATGTTCACTCCCGATGATGCTATCACCCTCCTCCAGGAGAGTAGCAAAGAGTAGCACTCTTAGAAAGTTCAGACGCAAACCTGCCCTCCCCGACCCTCGCTCGATGTCAGAATCAGACCCTAAATAATGATATCATTCAGATCCAGCCTGTCCCCATGCTGTCCTCACTCAGCGACGCCCTAAGCCGTGGCCCGTACCCCACAGGAGGTGCCCTTAGCGTGTAGTCGCTTAGTTTGTAAGGATATACCGGATACACAGGATACAGGATAGTCCGGTTAAGCAAACGACAACCTCCTAGGTTAAACTGCGAGAAGCAATTAAAAAAACAGTGCCTTTATGGTGGATTACGACCTCGATGACATGTGACATCTATCTACACTGGGCCCTCGTGGTGGATTACGGCTCATTTCCTCTCATAGAGAGGAGGCCTGTGTCTCAGCAGTGGGAAAATTAAAGACTGATTATGCTAAGTTCTACGTGCTAGAATATTCTATAAACTTGCAGCTTTACATCAGACTACAAATGCCAGTAGGCCTTCACACTATTAAAAACTCCATTTGATTACGTCATCCATTCAGCTGCATTGCCATTTTACCCGCCGCTACCCTTCCACGTCAGCGCTAATGAATGTCTTTCATACAAACTGAAGAGGAAACTGGGGCAAAGTTTCCTCTATGCTTTTTTACCGCCGTGGTGGTGTGACTCAATAATCTTTTGCGTGTTTGAAAAAAAAATGCTTTGTTGATATTTTTAATTACTTGTGTGATGTTAAGGGGAAATGAGTTGTGTGTATTTTTGACAATGCACGGCTAGTGTTAACTTTTTGTTAAGAAGTTTATTATTTGAGTAAAGTTCGAAATAAGTTGTGTGCAGAGAAGGTACGAGGCGATTCTTGTAGTACCTAGTATTTCTAGTATCTACTAAATTAGGTCTTAGGAGACCACTATAATGAAGTCACGTTCATTAGATAGCTCTGCAGAAAAATATACTTACAAAAAATAAACTTTTCAAAGATCTTTATTGACTGTCGTTTACATTCGGTACTTATTGAAAACCTGCGTTTCTTCGCTTTTGTGTACTAGTTGTCCCGCGCAACTTCGTCTGCGTCACATTTTCCCCGTTTAGGCAACAATTTTCATTGCTGCTCCGTTCCTATTGGTTGTAGCGTGATGATATATAGCCTACAGCCTTTCTCGATAAATAGGCTATCTAACACTGAAAGAATTTTACAAATCGGATCAGTAGTTCCTGAGATTAGCGCGTTCAAACAAACAAACTCTTCAGCTTAATAATATTAGTATAGATTACCTACTTGAACAAGGTAAATAATTAGGTAATTAAAACGAGAGAAGTGTAATACAAACACACCCTATTTCTTTCTTGACAAAAAAAGAAATCTCCTTACTTTTAACAACCCTCGTAAAAGATGGAATAATCCATCAGTTACACAAAAGATATTTAAAATCTCAAACAGATATTCGAAAAAAATTCACATACGTAGATACTTCAAACATGAAGAACATGGCCGACACCAACCACATAATAGCCCTAACATGCGTTCAGTCACGTTCACATCGAAATATCTCAGTAACGTGTCGAGTATTCACCATAGACATCCGATAAAGATATCTCTTCAAATACCACAGATTTGATGTTGGATTTTTGTAGAATATTTTTCGGTGATAAGGTGGAGGATTTTCTTGTAAAGATAATAAATCATCCGCAATTATTAGAAGTTATAAATTTTGAACCAATTTAATTGAGCGTTTTATATTTGTTACGTGCTTCTATGATGAGGAGCTCGTGGCTAAATAATAACCACCGCACGGGTCGACCTTTAAGGTTAAGCCGTGCTTGCCGAGGTGGGTCGGTGAATGGGTGACCATAATTACATACCGTTTCCTCCGTGCCTCGGAATACACGTTAAGCCGTTGGTCCCGGCTGTCATTTGTAGATCTTTGACAGTCGTTACGAGTAAGTCATAAGTCTGACATCCAGTCTTACCAAGGGGTCGCATATTACCCAGTTACTGGGTTGTGGAGGCCAGATAAGCAGTCGGTTCATTTAAAATACTGGTACTCAGCTGCATCCGGTTAGGCTGGAAGCCGACCCCAAGATAGTTTGGGAAAAGGCTAGGCAGATGATGACGTACTTTTATGATGATCTGCTGATGACGATATTTCAGAATATAACGTCACGCCGGTCATCCCCGATGTATTCGGCAGAGAAGTAGGTGTCTAAGACCGAGTTCATCTCTTCAATGTGCTGATCGCGATCACTTTCATTGGTGAATATAACACCACGCTTGTAATTCCCGAACGGTGTAGGTCATCCTCATCATCATTTCAGCCCAAAAGACGTCCACTGCTGGACATAGCATTGCCTTAATCGCCACGCTTGGCAGGCGGGCTGGCGATCGCGATATGGTTGTTACAAAACCACAGAGAATACTGCTGCCCATTCTCTGGCAAATCCCTTAGTCGCCTCTTACGACACCCACGGGAAGATATGGGATGGTGCTATTTTTTACTTCCGACACCATATAGAGTACGGTGTAGGTAAAAGTACTTAATAGTCTTTTTTTTATTGTCTTGTTCTACCTTTTGTAGTAAGCAACGACTTATTGTCGGGCCTACGCTGTCCTCCCACAGTTATGTACTAACGCGGTAACACTCAAATATTGTAAAACCAAATGGTTTTAAAAGAGTAACCATGGAGTTTCTTGCCGGTTCTTCTCCATAGGAAACGACCAACCCGAACCGTGCCTCTTCTGTCGACGTTTTATAAGTGCCCATATAGGCCTATGTAAAATAAAATATTTTGATTTTGATTTTGAGTCATCCATAATCGGCTTTCTGTCGACAATCAATTAAAATAATAAGGGTAATCCTGCTTGTCAGTAGATCTTCAACGAAACTACTTTTTTCTTGTTTTTAGCTATTTGGCCTTTATTACTTTATTTTACCTTCTTCTCAAAGAGAGGTACTCCGTTACGTGGTTTAGCAGTCAATGTAGCATTATGTACATCTATCTTATTTATTTAGTCGAGTGTGGGTAGTTTGGTTGAGTAGCAATCAATCAACATTCAACACTAATACAAGTACCTCTGTATAGTCCACAACACATGTGCGGACTAACCTTGTGCGATTCGCTTGACATCGTGTGTTGTGTGTGACAAGCCTTAAGTTTTTAACATGCATTTTTCCCCATGTATCTCTCTTTTAAATTAAAGCTTAATAAAATTAAAAAATAACAAACTCACGACAGGGAAAACCTCTAAAAATGTAAAAATAAATTAATCCAAGTGTAGTTGCGTCGAGAGTCCGAATTGTGTTGGGCTTGTGCTAAGCGGTCTACTTAGCGGTCCCTTCATTTCATTGTTTTTATACTTAAATTATTTTCTGTCCCACTTCTGGATATAGGTCTCCTCCGATTCCATAAACTTTTCTCGGTGTTGCGCCTCTTCTCGCTAATTAACGAAAACAAAAGAAAATTATCTATCTTTTTCTTCTCCATAGAGCTACGCTTTGGAATGGGCAACTACAGTACTTTCACAAGCTATAATGTCTTGTGACTGGGACTGTAGCTTCGCGTTTTTTATTTTTGTTTTTTGACTTTCAAAAGTGCGTGTAATGGTCTAATTGTAATAAATGCTTTGAGTTTAAGTTTATATTTTTTTTTCTTTAAAACCGAGATTTTTGGGGTGAGGGCGGGTTTGCAGCAACACTTTCGATTAAAAGACCTTTCAAACGAAACTAATTTTATCAAAATCGGTTCATCCGTTTAGGAGCTACGATTGCCACATACAGACACACAGAAACACATGTCAATCATAACACCCCTCTCTGTTGGTCGGGGGTTAAAAAATGAATCCGCTCTCCGCTTGTACCTAACCCCACTTACCAAGTATTCTACCCAGTACGAGTATAACTGACCTTAGTACTCGCACATTGGTCGAATTGAATTTTGTAATGATGCACTTATTGCACTTGGTCCACTTGGTCCCCGACCACAGGCCATTTGTTATTTTAGCTCTGTGATGCGTAAGAGGAATGTGGGGGCTTTGTTTATGTTTACGGCTGTTTGGGTAAGCGGGTTAGCAGAGTTGTAGGTTGGTTAAGTACCTATTGCTTTTTGTGTCAGAGCTGGGGACAATCTTGCAGTTTTTGTATTCTTTTTGTGATTTTTACTAAGGGCTCCCCCATATTGCAACTTCTCTTTGGATTTTTCGCATTTCCGTGATTACTCCCGAAAGAAAAATGAGGCAGTGTGTTTAGATTTTATCTACTTAAAATTAGAATGATAACTACATTGAAAAACATATATAAAAAGTCGGTTAAAACCAAGAAAAGAAATTAAGAAAATATGTTGTCATACGGAAAAACAAAAATGAATTACTATGTAATCACAATTAATATAAATTAGGTCCTACCTGGAATTTGACTGATAAAACTATTATCAGACAATGATAATAGGCTCAATAATAAATGAATCTTATCAATTTACTTACAAGACTTAGGTAACTGTTATCTTTTCAATATTATTGTTCCCTAAAGTATTACGATACAATCAGTAGCCCAAGCTTATCAAATGTTAATTTTAACTTATGCGAGTTGAGTAGAAAATTCTTGTTAAGTAAGAATGGCTAATTACCAATATCCAGAGTTTTATATATAAAAAAAAAATTACAAAAAAAATAACCGGCATCAAAAAAATAACACAAAAATGTGGAAAATAACATTACAGTTAACATTTGCAGTCGGTGGCTAGTTTGTTTAATTTGCTTTTTTGCCACCGACTTCCGGTACTTGCGATTGGTTTGCTGTTGATTCTAGTCTAGGTCCGAGATGACGGAGACAAAGTCGACGGTGGTACGAGCTTACTCAGAAGAAGCTTGTTCACTCTAACTTTGAAGAGATTAGGGTTGTAAGCGTTCGGAAACACAGACGCAGGCATGAGGCAGAGAGTTCCACTCCTTTGCTGCGTTTGAAAACGTTTATTGCGAATTGGTGGAACAGCAATAAAGTAGGGATAGTAACTAGAAGTGCGTCTACATGTCCGATGGTAGAAGTAAAGTTACCTTCCACTTTTTTGTGTTTTTTTATACATAATTCCTTCTAGAATATTTTTATTTTCGATAATACGGTTAAGGATATAATTTATCATTTTTTGGTTGTGCTGAGTACATAAACCTTTGGATATGGATTCATCACCATCACACACACATCCACAGCCCCACTTCCCCCACTGCTGGGAATAGGCCTCTCTTTGCTTGTGCCAAGCTCGACGTTCTTGTACGACCCTCATCCAGAATATTCCCGCGATGGGAACAATGTCCTTCGAGAAGGATTGACCACAATCAGTTAATGTCCTAGTTTTTATTAAGATTCCTGAAAATAGAGGGGTATTTAAACCATTTATTATAGCATTGTAAGCCCGTTATTTTTAATTTTTGGTGTACAATAAAGTTTTATTCTATTCATTGTATTAGATTCCTAGATCCTTGGTAACTTTTTATCTCGTTCTACGTTTTGTAGTAAGCAACGACTTGTCGGGCCTACGCTGTCCTCCCATACTTAAGTACTAACGCTGTAACATAGAAATATTGTAAAACCAAATGATTTTAAAAGAGTAACCATTGAGTTTCTTGCCGGTTCTTCTCCATAGGAAACGAGCAACCCGAACCGAGCACCTTTTTGTCGACGTTTTATAAGTGCCCATGTAGAAATGTGAAATTAAAATATTTTGATTTGATTTGATTTGTTAAAGACATTAAAAAATTACTCTATCAGCAGATGTGATATATGCAATTGGGTCGTGGGATAGCAAACACCCAGATTAGAAAATCTCTGAAATAACCGATAAGAAGTTTGTTGACACTATTTATTGCTGTAGTGATCGTACACAAAGATAAACGATCATAACAGGATATAAATAGCTTTAGTTTTAAGAATCAGAATATGTCCTGAATCCGAAATCACTTCTTTATGAGACTTGTTCAGTTAAAACACAAATTGATATTTTTACAGCAAAATAAACCTCCTTTTCTTCTCCGTAGTCGGCTAAATAGGTAGAAGAGCTCGTGGCTACATAATAACAGCCGTTCCGATCAATCTTTAGGTTAAGCCGCGCTTGCCTAGGTTGGCCTGTGGATGGGTGACTACCCATTACATACCGAGCTTCCACCGTGCCTCGGATAGCACGTTAAGCCGTTGATCTCGGATGTCATTTGTAGATCTTTTACAGGCGTTTCAAATAGTCAGTGACTCTAACTGAACGACAACCAGTCTTACCAAGGGTTGTCGTATTACTACTAACTGGGTTGTGGAGGTCAGACGGGCAGTCGCTCCATATAAAATACTCGGATTCAGCTGCATCCGGTTAGACTGGAAGCCTACCCAACAAAGTTGGGAAAAGGCTAGGCAGATGATGAATCGGGTAAATAAGTTCAAAACAGATTAACCTACTTTCGCATTTCATGTTTCAGGGCTTTCAATAGCATCATTCGGAACCGCCCACATAGAAATTTGTAATTAGTAAATTTAAAAAAAAAACAGCTTTTTCCTACTAAGTCGACGTTTTACATATAAGTGCCCGTGTAGGCCTGTGTAAAATAAAAATATTTTGATATTTATTTTAGAATTTAAGCAATTGTGTATTACAATTTTATTTACATGCTAAAATCGCTCCAAAACACAGAGTAAATAATCAAATAACATAACGCTTAATTCTCCTGACATTCGTCATTTAGACAAAGATGATTGATGCATCTTCCTAATTAGCGTCTACTGAGTGTTCATCAAGATAATTACGATCAAAGTGCATAAACCATGAGACAGCATGGCGTCGGCTATACAGGGTCAATATAAAATCTGCTGTTGCACATATTTTGACCGTGTAGGTATTGCACTAGAGATAAAACTGCGATTTGCTTGTCTTTTTAATCATAACTTCCACCACTGCCAATCCAAAATCACTTGCAAGCGTGTATATAAACATGCGTGACTACTTGCACGTGTGTATTGTTATGAACAGTATCATAGCTGATTCTAATTATCTATCTAGATCAATTAAACTTGATGTGTGGAAACTTATCAATCGCGATTTGTAAACGTGGGATACGAGCTGCTTGCGAACGGCATTTGTTTTTAAATTCAAGTGAAAGTATTGTGATAAATTCTTTACAATTTCGATCCTTATTGTACTTTGAATTAAGACGTTTTTAAGTAAATGTTTTATGTGCTATACTAGTGTGTTTGCTTTTCGAATGTGTCTGTTAAATAAAGAACAGTTCTATCCCCTAAGTAAAGAATTTTTTTGTGAAATAAACTTCTGTTACAAAAAGTGCACAAACAGCAAATGCATTCCTTGAGAAATAGTGAAGTAGGTTGGTAATTAAAATGCTTTTGCCAAAGAAGAATGTTTATAAGCAGACGGAAGTTGAGATACAATATCCAGGTAAAGAAAATTTAAAATTTTGTAATGTTTTCACTGCTTCATAGAATTTATTTTTGGTAAAGGTACCAGTCAAATACCAATGCCCGTTTTCACGTACTCTGGGGTTAAGCAATAACTAAATTAATCCCTAAATAAAAGAGCATTGTTAGATTCGGCGCACAACATTGTGAATCAAATACAAAATATTGGTAATACTACGGAAAAGACAAAGTGGAGCTCGTGGCTAAATAATAACAGCCGCACAGGTCGATCTTTAAACTAAAGCCGTGCTTGCCGAGGTTGGTCCGTGGATGGGTGACCATCTTTTCATACAGAGTTTCCTCCGTGCCTCCAAAAGCACGTTAAGCCGTTGGTCCCGGCTGTCATTTCTTGATCTTTGACAGTCGTTACGAGTAGTCAGAAGCCGAAAGTCTGACATCCAGTCATACCAAGGGGTATCGTACTACCCAGTTACAGGGTTGTGGAGGTCAGATAGGCAGTCGCTTTATGTAAAATACTGATACTCAGCTGCATCCGGTTAGACTGGAAGCCGACCCCAAGATAGTTTGGGAAAAGGCTAGACAGATGATGATGACTACGGAATAGACAGACGGACACGAACACGGATGGACTAAAACATAACTTGCGTGTGTGGGTGTACTTTTAGGTACACCTCTGTCTATTCCTTCGGGGATTACAGGTGTGATGTTATGTTATTACCAGAGGTCAGAATTAGGTAGAGTTATTTATGTACTTACACTGATTTCATACAGCGAAAGAATAAAGTGGATATGCCTCAAACCCCGAGATTAATTTGAAAAAGCAGAAAAATCCCGTGATTTAAACCACAACACAGTTTAAACCATCCGACATCGAATGTCCGAAGTTGCAAAATTCCAATGCGCAACCCGCTCGGGAAGATCCATAATAATATCAACATTTCGATGCAAGTACAAAAGTAACTCTCACCTAATTCCGATCTCTGGTTATTACGAAAAAAAGTACCTACGTACCTCAGTGATTCACAGATTCGTAAACTAATCTTAACAAACCGTTCAAGATTACTCATAATGGCATAAATCTGAAACACAAAGTATCCAAAGTACAGTCGCGGCCAATTCCCGTTACCCGGTTATCTAAAGTACACAATTATTCAATTCTATTCAAAATTGTATCACTTAGTGAACAATGTTATCAATTTCGGCTAAGCCCTAATGATAAAGTTAGTAGTAAACCTTTTGGAATGCAATTGTTTAGTCTAAATTGTGGCTATGATGACGTGCAATAGGATTATTGTAATTTGGAATAATGACTGTAATTTCATTGTTGTTGATTGTATTGTTTGTGAGATAATTCTGTTTGGGAAACGTTAAGTATCTGCGTAAAATTTTAGCCCAAGTTTTAAGTCTAAACTGTATTTTGGTGTAGATGAATGAAATACCTCACAACATTTTTGTGCCAGTGAAAACTTAACAAACAGGTACAAAAAGTGCTAGAAAATTTAAAGCAATCCAGCGTTTTTCTTAAAAAGAATTTACTTCTTTCATCTGTATAAACCACGGCTACGCCACGAAGTAACTGAAAAAATACTAACATCACAAGCAGGATACCACTCTTAAATCATATTCAGATTCATTCATTTAATCTGAATATGGTTTTTATTTCATACAGTGTCTCAATCGCATCTCAATTTAATTAAGAACACAAATAGATGTACATGTCATGGGATATGAACATCAATTTGTGTCCTACAAAAAAAAAACCTAAACACAATCTATTCAACAAACACAAAAAAGGGAAATACAGACCAATGAAAGTCGACCTGTTGCTATAGTAAAAGTCGGGTAAAAATAGGTAAAAAGACATATTGAATGAATTCATTTACGGCGAGTTAATCGAATCCACGGCCCACTGAGCAGGGCTTTGTGAAACGGTTTTAATTTGCAGATATGAGGCAACCTTGTTTGTTTGATGTACTGTCGGACGGACAAGTGGATTGGTAGTTTATTTTTTTTAATTTGGGTTCAGTCGTCTGTGTCTCTAACCGGATAAAAAATAAATCTGGTATTGTAAGTTTATTTATAGGACTTTTACCAGGCTAGTTAAATGATTGATAAAAATACCTGTGACAGATAAAAACCATGACATATACAGTATATTTCATCAATTATTTTGAAGAAGGCAATAATAAATCTTCTTAGTCAACTTTTATAACCCTCTTATTTATTCTTTAAATCGAAAAGGAAGGATTAAGTACTAAACAAAGTTATTTATGAGGTCGTCTTGGTAATAGATTGACGCTTGATTGATTTATTAGTGCATCTACTTATGTTGCGTAGTTTCGTTTAACGCCATGTGCGTGACACAACTAACAAACATTTTTAATTTATTTTATTTCCTTTAACTTTTGAACAAGGATTTGTGTTTTTTTATTTATTTATTAGGTACCTACACCAACAGCAATATATACTATGAATTACAGGAAACAATAAAATTAAAATAAAAGCGCCGGAATGTATCCCTATTATAGGTATACGCAGCATTCACCATAGTGACAACAACATAAAATTCTAGAATATTAATATTAAATCATACAATTTGAATAAAATATAAATTTAGTAAACAACGCGACTGAGGTGTTGTGTACTAAAATCTCTTGAATTTTGCGTAAAAATCCAATTTAACACTAAATTCTACGTTTCGTAGAAAATACATTCGAAATGCCGCCATGACGTATAAATATTTGATACTGTGACTCGAGTCGAGGGATTTCTTATTCAATTCAATTCTGAAGCCAATATTTGCTCACTACTGAGAAGTACAGTTATGAAGACTCTTCGGAAAGTAAAATGGAAATAGTTGCAGAGATACGAAAAATGACATTATGCTGACACACTTAGGAATTCAACTTAAACGGGGAAAATGGAATTTGAAGTTACATTTCAGGTGGAAAATATTATATATTACTTATTGAATATTTGGCGAAGGAAACTTTGTTTTGCTTTGTTAGGCGGCTGGATCAAGTTTTTGATTCAGAAAGCGGTACTCCTGGACACGGCTCGTATTGTTAGCAGTTTCTCTAGGACATTCTGAACCTCCTCCCCCACATAGGCATTTTTTAACAGTGACATAAGATACTGAAAAGCTGCTGAAAGCCATTGTACCAATACAAAACGCTTCGAAAAAGTTTGCAAATCGTTAAGGCTTTCTTTTGTTTCTCTTCTCTCTCGCTCCAAAAAGAAAATATTTTTAGCACTTTTCACTACGACTGTACAAGGTACTGCGTCAAACGTAGGTAAACAACTAAACAGCGAAAGCGAGTGGCGGATATTCTCATAAACGTTAAATTCGGCCGTTTTTTTAAATGTATTGGATTTTTTTGGTAAATAAATGTAAAACGGCTCACGCAGTCACGACCGTCACGATATTTTGAATTAATGAATGAATTTAGGCGATTTTTTAATAATAGATTTGTTCACGGAAGTTTTTATTGTGTAGTGAATGTAGCCAATTGCTTTATTTATACGTAGTCAGTAGCAAGGGATTCAAATTGGTAGGAATGGTAAGAATATTGCGTACTACATACGAACAAAAGTGGCATTGGCACACTTTGTTCCGTATACTTCTAAAGTAGCATAAATTGTAGAAGGAATAATATTTTTTGATTGAATTATATACAGGGTGTAACGGAAAGGGTATATACATACTTAACGGTGTGCTACAGACCATCAAACTGAACATGTTTCTCCACAAAAAAAATTATCATAGCGAAAAAAATATCAGCTGTGCCATACATTTGGGTCGAATAGGTATTGAAATTTTGTACAGGACAGCAGATATTTTTTTCGTTATTATGATTTTTGTTTGTGGAGAAACATGTTCAGTTTGATGGTCTTTAGCACACCCTTAAGTATGTATATACCCTTTCCGTTACACCCTGTATATATATTTTTTTATTATTTAAATAAACACATTTATAAAAATCTTCCGATAAAAAATCTATTGACCTATGTTTCTTTCTTCAAACTTAAGAATAATGCAACCTGAGGTTTCAACCTCAGGTTGCATTATCATGCAAATAATATTTTTATTGTAACTAAATGAAAAATCCAACTCTATGAAAGTCTACGCCTGGCTGGCCACTAAGCCTAATGGAGTCAATTTAACCCCCCCCCCCCTTACCCCAAGATTCTGTACTTGCCAGTATGATATCTTTACTACCCAACCCCTGCACGTCAGTATTATAAACTCTCCTCCCGACTCTACATAGTGCCACGCCGCACATATTTACAAAGGCCACCTATCTCTACCTAGAGCCCATCCCCGTCGCACTGACCGACTCCGTTAATTGGTTTCTGATAACTAGCTGTATTGAACTCGCTCCTATATCGACGACAACGCTTAGATTATTGATGTAGACAATTTCAGAGATTAGTTAGATTTAGTAGTAGGAGGAGGAGCTTGTGGCTAAAATAAAAACAGCCGTACGGGTTGATCTTTAAGGTTAAACCGTGCTTACCGAGGTTGGTCCGTGGATGGGTAACTATAATTACATACCGAGTTTCCTCCATGCCTCGGAAAGCACGTTAAGGCGTTGGTCCCGGTTGTCATTTGTAGATCTTTGACAGTCGTAACGAGTAGTCAGAAGCTAACAGTCTGACATCCAGTCTTACCAAAGGGTATCGTATTACCCAGTTACTGGGTTGTGGAGGT
Organism: Cerastis rubricosa; assembly: GCA_949152445.1. Taxonomy (NCBI): domain Eukaryota; kingdom Metazoa; phylum Arthropoda; class Insecta; order Lepidoptera; family Noctuidae; genus Cerastis; species Cerastis rubricosa. Next base: position 14,688,555 of record OX424547.1, read on the forward strand.
CAGATAGGCGTCACTTTATTTAAAATACTGGTACTCCGGTTAGACTGGAAGCCGACCCCAAGATAGTTTAGGAAAAGGCTAGGCAGATAATGACTTAAAACTACGTGCCGACCCCTGCACTAGACTGACGAGGCAGAATCCTATCGATCTAAGAATATTTTATTACTGTTCCTTTTGTCCCGTAGTTTCCAACTTGCCAGACATTATTTCATAGCCTCCCCCTCACCTCTATCATAAAAGACATCTAAATAAATAATAACTAAACTACAAGCAAAAAACAGCCCCTTGTCTCCTTCCTGACAAAACAGGTCACCCGCAGTACACTTCAGGGCAGACAAAACCGCCCAGTTAACGATTTAATTAAACCTTTTAAATCTCCTTCTTTTTTTCTTTTTCTTCGGTGAAAAGTTCTCAGAAAAACGACGTCAACGGAAAACATTGAATGGAACGAAGACTTAAATCAATTTGGCTTTATGAAAAGTTTTTGGCTCAACTTTTGGAGTGTTTGTTGGCTTTATAAAAAATTGGGCTGTAAGGTAAGGTTTCTTTGTTGATCGTTTTTTGTCCGTTTTTAAATAATCTTTTCTTTTAATATTTTGCGCGTTTATGAAGAAAAGTTCCTGATCTTAATTAATTTTTTGCCAAGCTTTTTTACACATTGTTAAAAATCAAATATTTAGAAAAAAGGATAATACAAAATTTTATCTGTTCAAAATCCAATTTTGTCTTATCATTTATTGTTTTTTTTTTTGTTGTGTTTTTTAACAAATGGATTAATAGTAGTTTTTCAAAAAAGTTCAAGCCCTTTAAACAGAACCACTGCGCAATTCTAAACCGCCGATTTTACTTGCCAAATTTCATACTTCTAGGTCAACGGGAAGTACCCTATCCAATTTGATTCCCTTGAGAGTGTCGAAATATACGTTTATTGCGGCATAAACGGCCGTATCCATTTTTTTACGTTAACTTAGTTTTTTTTTTTACAACTTCAAGGGACTGTAGACTTGAATATGGTTTTAATTTCAACCCGATACCTCCACGCGTTCTTAAAATCTTCTTGGGTCTTGGCAGACAGACAGACAGACGGACAACAAAGTGATCCTTTAAGAACCTATAAAACCAAAGTTTTTCCTACAAGGTACAAGGGTTTTTTTCCTTTTGAGGTTAGGAACCTTAAAAACGAAACTGGTATTGAGTTTTTCCATCAGGAATTTCTCAGTAGCAGCCATGGAGTCTCGATTTGTGTCTGATTGATGGCAATGGGCTCGCCTCCCATTACATGGGACTTATAACATCACCGGCGAAGTTTGTGTGTACTATTACGTAAACCTCTGCCTAACTCTTCGGAGAGTATAGGCATAATGGTTGTTGTTGTTGAAATCTTGTAGCATACAAGTATACGGGTAAATCACCTCATCACGAAGCCGTCAACCAAGCATTCTGTACATGAAACTAAGTAACTTTAAGCAAAAAATATTGCTGGGAAAGGACTTTTTTTTGGGGGGTGTAAAATCATGTTTTGTGGTAGAACTCAACGTAACGCACTCAAAACATTGTGCTGATGGACGGATTGAATAGTACGGGGGTCGTGGAGGTGTTTAAAGTAAAAATCTTCCATAAAAAACTTGTATTTAAAAAAATACATCTCAGTAACTAGAAGGTTCCCAGGTATGGTGTAGAACAAAAAAAATGATCGCAATGACAGGGAGAACCAGTGCCTTTCGGCTTCGTTAAGAGGTGTTTTACATCCTTTATACTTGTATGCTGCAAGGATTAATACAATACACGTATGAAACAGTTTAGTTGTTTCAAATAAGTAGGTTTTGCCAAAGTTTCAGTTAAGTTACAATTCAAACTTGAGGTGTGCAAGCTTTACAGGCTTTACAGGCTTCATTACTGAAAACTATCGTAAGCAATAACATAATTTTAACACAAGTTAGCAAACTCGTGTCAAACATATGTGTTGTTAAGATTTAAGTCTTATTGCATTGAAATTAATAACATTATTAAGTGATTTGGATTCTATGCAATGTTTAATTATATGTATGGCCTTTTCCCAGCAGTGAGACATTAATGTTTTATAAAAAATACGTGGGAACGTTTAATACGAACGTCTTTGACATATAAATCATCCGGTACAAATTTTCCAAAAGATAGTGTAGACAATATCAAAATCCGTTGTGTAGTTTATAAGTAGAACGCTGTCACACACACACATACACACACACAAAACCAAACTCTCATTCTAATTTTGAATTTACGTCACATTAAAGTCCCTAACTAAGTACCATACAAATCCAAAAACTCTCATTAGAGACTGATTTACATGTAACAAACACTCAATTAAGTCCCTTTCACTTCCGCAACCACGACAGCACTCAAAAATGGGTCTTATTGACATGAAAAATCTGCCTCATAAGGGTGGATTTTCCCCTAAATAAATAACAATATATACATGAAAGCCTTCACTGGTTTAGGTTCTGATTTGGGATAAAAGGCGGGAGCGTTCAACCGTACATTTCACAGGCGGGCAACCACGTGCTAATTTTAAACATGGCCCCCAGTGTAGGGTTGTGTACACTGTCGTGCAATTTACAGCTACTAGCTGTGTATATATACACGGCTAGAATGTGAGCACACGTTGGAACGAAAATAGAGTGCATAATTTTCCTTTTCGGTGAAACTGCTTATCTTTTTTAGCGTTGCTTTGTCTGTTTTTGTACACTGTCGTGTAATTAAAATGGGTCCATATTGGCTCACCTAAAGTTCTTTACCCGAAATTGTTCTTCCTAACGATTTGTAATCCGAATGATCACTCTTCCTAAAATTTTTCATCCTTAAGTTTTCATTCATACTATTTGTAGTGCTACCGGCGATGTTCATAACACTCATGTTTCCGAAAATTGTAATTAATAATATCATTACTGTAAATTTATTTAACTCCTACTGTTTTTTGTCATAACGCTTTTATCCCTAAACATAATTACCATAATATTTTCACTCATACTCAGAAAGAAACATTTACCATTCAGGTCAGAGTGTCGTCTTGGGGGCACTATGAACAAAATACTTAGAACTACTTTCGCGACCAATTACGAGGTAGCACTCGCCGGCCGCTGCCGCGGCACCGCTCGCTACGCTCGCTCGGCTCGCGCGTAGTTGGTCACAGTTCTAACCTAACCTAACCTATGGATATCTTTTCAGGGTTGTGCGTTTTTTCATCGCTAATTGTTTAATCAAATTTCGTTTCACATAAATATTTTGTGATAATATTATTTCATAGAATAATCAATAAGCAGAATACTTAATTTGAAGTTTAAATCATCCATCTTTGTTTCATATAAAGTTTCATGTTAGAATATTCATATCATAGAATAACAAATCAAATATTCTTTATCCACATATTGTTTGTTTTACATAAAAAATATTATATTACGTTTAATCGAATGACAGTATGTAAACGTTTCAATTCATACCTTTGATAAAATGCATACCCTCCTATAAAATTACAACACCGAGTTTACAAAAATAATGCAAGTAAATTCTTGTGAAGCAGGAAAATAATCTTGTTATTCTCACTAATAGTGTCCATGCCTGTTGCATGCATCATGCAAGCAAGCATGCAACTTGCAGCGTGCATGCAAGCAAGCATGCAACATGCAGCGTGCAAGCAAGCATGCAGCAAGCATGCAACATGCAGCAGGTATGGTTTCTGTCACGGCTCCGGCACTGCGGGGCTCCGGCCCCGATGTGTTTCACGCTCACCACCGCGGCTTCGGCTTGCTGGCCGGCCAACCTCAGCCGCGGCGATTGTTAAAACCACCTGCTCCTCAGCTCGCGGTCCGCCTTACCCCTCCGCGCCTAAGCAATTTTAAATAACACTCTAGGGGTAGGGCAGACAAGACTACGTAGAGTCGGTTTTTGCAGCCATTCGTTTCTGTCACTAACTTTTGTAGCACAATATTTTGACTTTTAAAGAAAAATATTTAATTTAAGGTTAACATTTTCGTTGAAATAAAATACGATGGAAACATACATCGAACAAACAACATTCGTTAAAAAATAATTCAACTGTTTGATACGTTTACTAAATAAAAAAATGTGATTATAAAATTCATTGAATTGTGTTTCTGTAAAATATGTTTCATTCAAGTAAATAATAGTGGAAACAAAAATATTCGAAATAAAAATACGAGGACCAAATAGTATGTGAAACATTTTATGCGAAACAAAATTCTGTGAAACTTCAGTCTGCGAAACAAGGTGACACCATCTTTGCAGTTATCAAGTTACGCAAAATTAATGTATATAATACTGACTATTATGAATAAAAAGAAATATAAACAAAAAATATATGACTTTGAATAATAGTGTAAAAGATGGTTATGTTGAGAAAATATAGGAAAACAAATAAAAGTATAATAGATGTTTATTGCTACTGACATTATGAAGTTGAATGCTTCGGAATTATGAACATCAGAGACAGAGTAGTTAGGAATTGTGATTGTTAGGATGAAAAATGTTAGAAAGAACATTTTCGGATTTCGAATTATCGGAGTTGAAAATTTAGGTGAACTTTGGCGCACCCAATTAAAATATACAGGTAGAGGTTATTAAGTAAGGCGGAGCTTGCAAGTAGTAGGGAAGGATTTAAAAACTTGTTTTATGCATGTGCACTGTTCAGCAAGAAAACATATCAAAATAAAAACGACTGCAAAATTACACTAAGTACAGTCTTGCGTGTTATTTGAGGAACACAAAAAAAAAATCGAACACTATAAAAGCAAGATTCACCAAACTAAAATATGAACATCTGATTGCAGACTTTTTTGCAGTGTGAAAAGATGTATATTTGTTCGATTGCTAAATAACTTGTTACTATTATACTTCGCATATCAGCCGCTGTGTTGCCGATTATCTTACATAACGTATAAAACATAAAAAAACAGCTGTCTGTACCTCAAAAAACAACATTTCACGATCAACCCAAACAGTCGTCTCCAAATAACCCAAATTCACAACAAGGCGAGCCTAACTAAATAAATTTAATTTATCCAAGGGTTCCCTTTTCCCGTCCAGATAGTGTTTACCTAAAAAGGGTATCCTAATGATGCTTATTTTCGGTTTGTGTTTATAAAATATGTAATACTTGGTCATATTATTATTAGAATAAATTCAAAAGGTCACGGGGTTAAGGAGCTGACGGGCGCCAACCAAACGTTTTGTTTTCGTTATTTAGTTTCTCCATTTTGGTGTGAACATGTTTTAACGGCACGATTTTGTTGTCATTTCTTAATCGGTAGAATAATTTACGAATAAACGGCCAATATAGACTGTATTATGAACGTGAAGTAATAGATTTCGCACCCTTTTTTGGGCAATAGCACACATACATACACACACACACACACACACATAACATACACATTCATATACACAACACACATTCATAACATACACATATGACACACACATGCACAAATACGGATATATTCATTTAGTAACTAGTACTACACACATCAAAAGTGTCTAGGGATCAACATATATTTTTGCAATAACTTTTCTCCTGATTGATATTAATTAAAATTTTCTTTAAGGATTCATCAAATAAAGTGTTTTCGTTTGTCACAGTAACGATAAACCAAGTCACCTTTGCATTAATAAAGAAATTTGCCATTTTCTAATAAAGGGATTTTTGACATTTGAACCACTAACATTAAAGTTCGAAAAAAAGACTGAAATAACAGTTTTCTTTAAAATTTTATTGGGTAACTTAAACAATTAATAATCCGTGTTTCTACCGCGAACACTAACAACACAAGAACATCGGTTTGGCATACTAAAAATGAGTTCATCCAAATCACGCTGTGGAATGGCCGCCCATGTTCGTTGCAACAACAAAAAAAGGTCTTCTTGCGACTGGATACCCTCCATATTCGGCAGAGCTCTTCTCTGTAGCATATCCCATGCATGCTCAATCGGGTTCAAGTCTGGCGACTGAGCAGGCCAGGGCAGGACATTGATGTTAGCTGCGGCGAGAGTCTGTCTTACAACTCTTGCGGTGTGCGGTCGTGCATTATCATGCATTAACTGAAATAAGGGACCGATTTGCACTTGTAGAGGAACGATGACGTCTGATACAATCGTCTCAGCATAAATTTGAGCGTTGAGGTTGCCTCTGATCCAAATCAACTCAGTTCTTCCGCCGATCCAAATACCCGCCCATACCATGATGGTTCCACCACTATAAGGATGGACTTCCTGGCAGGATTTTAATCGCTGTTGGCGTCTAGGGGTTCTCCAGTGTCGTATACGTCTTGTATCCGGTCTCATACCAAAACGAGACTCATCAGAAAAGCACACGAAACGCCATTGTTCTTCTGCCCAATTTCTGTGTTCAAGAGCCCATTGATATCGAATCCTACGATTGTGCATTGCTATAGGTGGTACCCGTAGCGGTCTTCGGGAATGAAGGTTCACTTCATGCAAGCGGTTTCTGACTATTTGGACGCTAATTAAGTTCCCTGAAGAGTGATGAAGCCTCACGGCTAACATCATGGCGGTTATTGTTGGAGCTCTTCGAGTTAAGATTTGAATGTATCGGTCTTGTCTCCGTGTGGTGCAGCGATACCGTCCTCCATGGCGCTCAGCCACGGTACCAGTGCTTCGGTAACGTGTCCAAAGTCGACTGATAACACTCTGACTTGTATTCAGAGCTAAAGCCACAGTACGTTGCCGGGAACCAGCTTCTATCATTCCCACGGCTCTGAGCATTTCTTCCCTGCTTAAATGACGTCGCCGCTCTATAATAACGTTGGTTTTAATCAGTAGTAGGGAAACAGTAGCACTAATAATGTCTTCAATGCGTTGTATGTTTTTATAGGGAAAATATTGACAGCTGATTTTCATCTTTTACTCGAATTTGATTCACAGTTCCTGATTCAAATTATGAAATGCACCAAAAAGGATCCATATAAATTTATAAAATCATAAATTTATTACAAAGCCACATCTCAATCTCAAGAAATCCGCATAAAAATGGTTGATCCCTAGACACTTTTGATGTGTGTAAATTAACATGTCCTGGTGAGAGTCCAAATAACTTTAAATACGTCCGCTTTAAATATATTTATTAGTTTTTAATCTAACTCAAATAGCATCAAACAATTTTAAATATTCTTCTTCTTTTCGACGATTAAAAATATGGTTTTCTGTGGTTATAGCCATGAACAAAAATCATAGACATCTTGGCAATGGCAAAAAAAGTATTTATTTACATAAAATTTCCTTCCAATTTCAAACGAACACAGCCATCAAATAATTGCCCTTAAATCCAATTTATATCTCCGCGGTCTCAATTTCAGCCAGCTTCAAAAAACTGACGTGACTTTTTTTTCCTAAAGAAAAACTTTCCTCGGGGTCAGGGTTACCATACGTCCGTATTTGTCTGGACATGTCCGGCTTTTTGGACCCCCGAGTCTTTCGAATATTGTCCGTGTTTATTATTCCTCTGGACTTTTTTAATTGCCATGACGTCAGATAAACGTTATAATTGAATAATTATTATATATTTAAATTCAAAAAAATGTTCCGAGTCATTGTAAACCACACAGAGATTGCTTATTTAAAAATGGGTGGCACCTTTATCAGCATGGAAAATATGTAGGTATTTGGTAGGAAACTAATGAACTAACTACCTCGTTGGTCCAGTGGCCGCAAGCGCGACTTGCTGAACATGAGGTCTTGTGTTCGTTTCCCGGATCGGGCAGTGTTATTGGGTTTTCCATCAGGAATTTTCTCAGTAGCAACCACGGTGTCTGGATTTGTACACGGTTGATGGCAATAGGCTCGCCCCCTTTTTCACGGGACTAAGACATAACTGGCGAAATGTGCGTGTACAATTAGGTTCACCTCTGCCGAACTCAACGGGGATTAATGGAGTGATGTTATGTCATTACCTAATACCGCAAAAAAAGAAAGCTTTTTGTCGGGACTTTTCAATTTTTTAAATGGTAACCCTACGGGGTAGGAACATTAAGGAAATTGCTTCAATATCTGTCTGTCTGTCAGGGTAACGAAGTGCGAAAGCCTTTTTTCTGTTCGTCTGACGTTCAGTTAATTATGGTATTGACTTTGTTCGAGAGTTCTATGTAGCGCTGAATGGCATTTGGCGGTGCTCTTTAGGGATTGAGAGAGAAGAGAAAATAAAGGTAAAAACAAGCATTTTGCTAAAAAATGCTTATTTGCAGGATTTTTTCGAATGCGGTTATTCTTACTTCATTTTATGAAACAAATGTGGATCTTGTTGACATGACTAACTTTTTGAAACAAAAAGATGAGCTACTACGTTCAAAGTACCTATGACTTTCGTATTTGTGTGTTCGTGTTTGTTTTTTTCCATTCTGTATATTTTCACACGTCCACAGAATGACCAAGACCTAATCAAGATTATAAATTAGTCTCAAAAATGTCATGCCAATAGAAGACGAAAGGTTCAGTCACATTTTATGAAAAATACACTGTGATAGAGCTTGTTTTATTTAGGCATATCGAAAAAGTCTGTAAATATTTCAGGCGTTGTTAACCATTGTATTGACGCACATTATACGTCCATACCATCCGTAGACTCTGTAGGATCTGCTCTAGATAAAATTAGCACCCTCACAGACCTTAAACAATTCTTATCAGACAATCAGCAGTGAACAACAGACAGCAACAATCAGCAACAACTTGTATTGCTGTCCGTACCCCCATCACGTCATACACCCTCGTCAGTTTATGACATGTGTTGCCAGCAGTAATAAAGGAGCCGCTACCTTGTAGCTAGTAACATTATTTGCCGCTGAGTAATGGCATTTATTTAAAATTCGGGTTTTGTCTTTTTTGAGACCGCGTTAAGTAGCGTTGAATTGGTTTTGCATAAATAAATGTTTCAAATAATTAATTAATCATTTTTAATCATTTAAACGTTTTCGTTTTTTACTCTTTTGCTTTGGCTTTCATTAAGGTTATGCTGCTCCCATCTATTGCTCTACAAGATTTGTTTCATCACCACTGCTAAAATTTAAAAAAGGAAACATCCTTAACAAAATAAGAAGAAATAGACTGGCATCTATCAACGACCAGTTTTTTCTTACAGAGGAAATGTTTGAGTTCTTGCAATGGCAGCAGTTTAGTTTTTCTTTAAAATAGTGTAGAGAAAGCGTTAATAACGTTGCATAAAAATACGCTTCCACTATCCATTGTGTATAAGCATAATTATCTACAATACTAAACCTAATACTTCCCATCGTTACATTTGAAAACGTCTCTATTACGGCCAAGGGCAATTTATTGTTTTTTTATGTCATATTTGCAGACGCATACACCGCATTAAATAAAGTGAAGTATGTTTATATTGGGTGCCCCGAGATGAATATCTTATTTTGTGATAGTGTTTTCCGGTATGTGAAATGATAGGGTTTCACGGGAAAATGTTTTTTTTTTCCGGTCCTATTTTTATTCGGTTACGTGTAAACCCGATTGGCTTAATCCTTCATCGGTACTGTATAGAAAGGATTGACAAGTATTTTTTTTTTAATATAAATCGTGTGATGCAAAAAAGGAGCTTTATCATAGAATTGTTGATTTATTTCAGGAATTTCCGAAATGTAGATGTAAAGTTTGATATGGGTGTACCATACCAAAATCTTCATGCAAATACAAAGTCATTCAATCTAATACATACATGTAACGACTTTTATTTTTTGAATATATTGAAAAAATTAATTACTTTGGGAATCAGATCTCAAACCGCATCTCAATTTATCAGCCAATTTACCAAAAAATATATTTCTATTAGACCATTCCAGTTCATAATGAAAAATCGCATCAATACCACGTAGTATCCCACATGTTTCCCACACGCCAATTACTTTCAAACGCGACCTACATGCTCGACATCCGACGTGCAACTGCGCCTCCCCGCTTCCGTTACCCCCTCCCCTGACCGGATGCTGACGTCACCACGATACGCTCTGACAACTGGCCTACTTTTGTACCTCGCGATAAGTTTAAATGTGTCGGTTTTTTCTGTATTTAATAAATACACATCATTCTACGCCCCCTACAAAGTTATAGCAGTTGTATAAATACTATTTATATACAACTGCTATAACTTTGTAGGGGGTTGCGATGACAGTTGCAGGCTGTATTGTGTTTCTGTTGTCGTAATAAGATGTTGGATTTTGATTATACAAGGTGTTGTTTTGCATCCTCGTCAAAATTCAGGATGTTGTCACAAAAGACATAAATAATCAATATAAATTACGATACCTAGTAAATTATTAAAAAACACTGCGTTTTTTTGTTGTTTAAGTTTGTCAATATTTCAGAATAACTCCCTTAACGTGGTTTAGGGATTATAAAATTATCGAAAAAACGTTTGAGGTTATTTGTTTGTGTGTAAGCGACGTTATAAAGCGGGGATCAGACGGCCCGTGTTCAAAACACAGGTGGTTAACAGTTACCGATTTCAGTAAATAAATAAAAAAAAGAAAATTACCTACTCATTTTATTACTGATTCGGGTCGAGAATCATTAGCATAGTTACCTCCTAGAATTTGACGAGGTTGCAAAACAACACCTTGTATTTAATTTCATTATAAAAACTCTTGTTCTTTTTAGGATATTTGATAAAAAAGTGAAATTAATAATTATGTTACTATAATTTTATTAGAATATGGTCAAAAGCTCTTTTGATTCCTCCTGACTTTTTTTTTTTGTTCCGTTAAGAATAAAATTTAAATACTATTCTCGCCTCGCCCGCAATAGATAACAAAATAGTGGACTGAAATCCACATAAATAAATATACTATGTGGTTTGAAAATGAGTTTCTTTCTTTAAAATCAAACTTAGAAAAAAGCATATTGATAAAATCCTACAGTCTTCCTTTGATTCGCTCTGCAGTTTTTTACTTTAAAAGAAACCTGCACTTTACTTGATTCAAAAAATCCGAAACCCTGTACAGAAGGCCAGATTGAGTGAATTAACACAACAAAGAGGAAGGGCACCGAGTTTGCCAGAATACGAGCACCCTGTGTACGACTAATATGGGAGGGTGGTGCGCAAAGTGTTGCCGACAAGACATGCAGAGAGAGTAATCCAATTTCTGAACAACATCGCTTTATAGATGAAAATAGACTAAGCTGTAAAAAAATACTAAAATTCAGCGGCATAGAGATGGTTTTTGAAGTTCTTAGTCTGAAATTAAGCTGTTTTTTAATTTTGCATTTTCTTTTATTCTGAGTGGATGGATCTGTAGTAAATGGCAGGCATATTAGCTCTTCAATGCTTTTATACTATTATAACCAATGTTTTCTATTTTTTCTTCACCGTAAGTTTAAGCTTGTTTATAATGATGTGTAATGAACTGAGTGAGATTCGAAGCAAATTACTTTGAATACCTTTTTAGTTATCATTGTCCTGCCATTATCCCAATTTATTTCAGGTCGGCGCAGCATGTCTTCTTCTTTCATACTTTTCTATTACTTGTCATTTCATCATATACCTCCTTTCTTGCCATATCATACTTCAAACAGTCCATCCATCGTTTCTTTGGAAATACCATTTTAGTAGCTTTTTCAATTTTGCTACTCGTCAAGTTACAAGAAGAAAGGTAAATCATCTCATCCCCTTCCATTCCAGTCTAATCGGATGCAACTGCAACAGTGCCAGTATTTTACATGAAGCGACTGCCTATTTGACCTCCACAACCCAGGAACTGGGTAATACGATACCCCTTGGTAAGACTGGATGTCAGACTTTTGGCTTCTGACTACTCGTAACGACTGTCAAAGATCTACAAATGACAGCCAGCCGGGACCAACGGCTTAACGTGCTTTCCGAGGCACGGAGGAAACTCGGAATGTAATTATGGTCACTCCATCCACGGGCCAATTTCGGCTAGCACGGCTTAACCTTAAAGATCGATTCGTGCGGCTATTATTATTTAGCCACGAGCCAGGTAAATAATGCAGGCTAATTTATCCTTCCTGTGTTCAGCGTGGAGGTAAAAAGTGTGACCGCACAAGTGTGACGCGTAAAAATATGCACAGAAAAGGATGACGATCTCTTCTTCCATTAATATCATGCACAGTTTATAAAATTCACAAAACCTCTTTTTTCATTATTTCTCAAGAGAGGTTTTGAGCAACAACTACATTTAGTTTGAGTTGAGAACATTTCCTGTTCCGTCGCGTGCCGCTTGGTTTCATTTCCGTGACGAATGGAATGGTGCTAGAGATGCTTTTGTAAATACGTGTTCGGATCTTAAAATTGTGTGTGTTTAAGGTTTCTTTTGAGTTTGTTCGGAAATTCAACTTGGTTCTTAGCTATGAATTAACTTTGCATTTAGTTTTCTGTTTGAACTATCATCTATTTTTCTTTGTACTATTTTTATGTGACCGCCCAAATAATAGTATTCTGGCAATGATTGACTGCATTTACGTCATCTATTTATGCATCATTCATAAACTATCATAAATATATAGCGAAGAAATTGAACTGTCTACTGTTTGTATTAAGGTTTTTTTTTTGTGTCAATCAAAACTTATTTATTAGTTATGAATGGATATCTTTCTTTTGCTGTGCATATAAACGAAATTTACTTAATGTATACCTTTTTGAAGTATTTTTTTTTTTTTGTAAATTTTATTATTTTGATGAGACCCCCAGTACTTTATCATAAAACACAAGTTTGCACATTTCAAGAAAGTTTTTTTTTTTTTTGTTTTTTTTTGTAATAATAAAGCAACAAATCCACATTTTCCATTATCAACAATTAAATACAAAGATAAACCTACTACAGCAAAACAGCCCTTAAAATCAACCCTTAGGCACATTATACACTCAAATTTGAAAAGCCGTCATGTCTAACCTAAATCAACCATTGTGGCCTACAATATCATCTAATCTTACCTATTGAGCATCAAACAATAGTAGGAACTGTTGTCTCACAGTTTACTTCTGATTGGACATCAATAATGACATTGATCTTTATGCACATTAGGATAAGGTTGTTATTCCGTTGCTGCCACTGACAAAGCTGTCAAATAACAGTTATCTTTATTGTCTTTACGATTAGGTTGTTGTTGCTTTGCTGCTGCCAGACGTGAACTAACTGAAAGGACTGTAGTTGTAAGACAGTGACGCCAGTCAGCTGAGTGACGTGTCCTTTGATGGTGTTTTGTGACGGAGGTGCCTCCTAAGTAGGTCTTGTAAGGCTTTGGGTGCGTTTTATGTAAGATAGTAAAGCGCTTTAGATAAATTCGAAAGCGATGAATTAAAGCTGCTTACTGATAGGCAGACGCAATAAGATAAGGGTATAGAAAATAAGCGGGTACTTGTAGATTCTCAAGTTTTAACACTGAAAACGGGATATTTACTATTTTCACTATTTGTTTGAGTTCCCGATATTTCGGCGCTGTTGCAAACACCATGATCACGGATAAACTAAATTAAATTTAAGTCAAGTTTATACGTGAACATGGTGCTTGCAGCAGCGCTGAAATTTTGGGAACTGTATAGTAGTGAAGTGCTAATGACCATGTCAGTTTAAAAACTTATATCGATAAAGTAGTCTTCTTCATCATTTTACTTAGGAGCGATATCACCTATCAGGAAGCCCCTTGAATGCAATGTAAATATATTGTATTCTAGTTTAAGGCAAAAGAATTCGATTTTCAAGACTTTTAGATACAGCCTGGTAAACTCTGAACAAAAAACTGATCGTATTTTTTCTTTATTTTTTTTTTTTGTTGTTCCTAGAGAATTATAATAAGGGAGAATTAATATATTTTTCTCTTTGTTTCAGACCTCCAGTTCCCCATAGACGTATCAGGAGTTCAGAACGACCATCCGTTCTTGGACGCAGACTCTCTACAATCGCTGTTCAGACGTCTGACCGCGCTGAACCGATGTGCCAACATGAAGTTAGAACACCATCACCATCAGAAGAGATCAGTAAGTTATTACACACATCAAAAGTGTCTAGGGATCAACATATATTTTTGCAATAACTTTTCTCCTGATTGATATTAATTAAAATTTTCTTTAAGGATTCATCAAATAAAGTGTTTTCGTTTGTCACAGTAACGATAAACCAAGTCACCTTTGCATTAATAAAGAAATTTGCCATTTTCTAATAAAGGGATTTTTGACATTTGAACCACTAACATTAAAGTTCGAAAAAAAGACTGAAATAACAGTTTTCTTTACAATTTTATTGGGTAACTTAAACAATTAATAATCCGTGTTTCTACCGCGAACACTAACAACACAAGAACATCGGTTTGGCATACTCAAAATGAGTTCATCCAAATCACGCTGTGGAATGGCCGCCCATGTTCGTTGCAACAACAAAAAAAGGTCTTCTTGCGACTGGATACCCTCCATATTCGGCAGAGCTCTTCTCTGTAGCATATCCCATGCATGCTCAATCGGGTTCAAGTCTGGCGACTGAGCAGGCCAGGGCAGGACATTGATGTTAGCTGCGGCGAGAGTCTGTCTTACAACTCTTGCGGTGTGCGGTCGTGCATTATCATGCATTAACTGAAATAAGGGACCGATTTGCACTTGTAGAGGAACGATGACGTCTGATACAATCGTCTCAGCATAAATTTGAGCGTTGAGGTTGCCTCTGATCCAAATCAACTCAGTTCTTCCGCCGATCCAAATACCCGCCCATACCATGATGGTTCCACCACTATAAGGATGGACTTCCTGGCAGGATTTTAATCGCTGTTGGCGTCCAGGGGTTCTCCAGTGTCGTATACGTCTTGTATCCGGTCTCATACCAAAACGAGACTCATCAGAAAAGCACACGAAACGCCATTGTTCTTCTGCCCAATTTCTGTGTTCAAGAGCCCATTGATATCGAATCCTACGATTGTGCATTGCTATAGGTGGTACCCGTAGCGGTCTTCGGGAATGAAGGTTCACTTCATGCAAGCGGTTTCTGACTGTTTGGTCGCTAATTAAGTTCCCTGAAGAGTGATGAAGCCTCACGGCTAACATCATGGCGGTTATTGTTGGAGCTCTTCGAGTTAAGATTTGAATGTATCGGTCTTGTCTCCGTGTGGTGCAGCGATACCGTCCTCCATGGCGCTCACCCACGGTACCAGTGCTTCGGTAACGTGTCCAAAGTCGACTGATAACACTCTGACTTGTATTCAGAGCTAAAGCCACAGTACGTTGCCGGGAACCAGCTTCTATCATTCCCACGGCTCTGAGCATTTCTTCCCTGCTTAAATGACGTCGCCGCTCCATAATAACGTTGGTTTTAATCAGTAGTAGGGAAACAGTAGCACTAATAATGTATTCAATGCGTTGTATGTTTTTATAGGGAAAATATTGACAGCTGATTTTCATCTTTTACTCGAATTTGATTCACAGTTCCTGATTCAAATTATGAAATGCACCAAAAAGGATCCATATAAATTTATAAAATCATAAATTTATTACAAAGCCACATCTCAATCTCAAGAAATCCGCATAAAAATGCTTGATCCCTAGACACTTTTGATGTGTGTATTTGCATAGTTTTTATTTTACAGAATAGAAGACCGAACATCAGTGTTGTGAAGGAAATGTTTGTATAGCAGATTGACTAGCTAAGTACAACGATAGCTGTCAGTTGTACAATTCAACCAACTTAACTGTGCAGACGGGAAAACGCAGAACTAAAAAAAATCTACCAAGTTTGACATCATCATCTGCCTAGCCTTTTCCCAAACTATCTTGAGGTCGGCTTCATGTCTAAACAGATGCAGCTGAGTACCAGTATTTTATATGACGCGACTGCCTGACCTCCACAACCCAGTAACTGGGTAATACGATACCCAGACTTTTGGCGTCTGACTACTCGTAACGACTGTCAAAGATCTACAAATGACAGCCGGGACCAACGGCTTAACTTGCTTTCCGAGGCACAGAGGACACTCGGTATGTAATTATGGTCACCCATGCACGGACCAACCTCGGCAAGCTTGCAAGTTTAACATATCGATGCAAATTTTCTTGACAAGCAATGCCACTTTGAATTGCACACTTAAAGTGGTCATATTTGTACGCGTACTTACATTGTGTACTTGTGTAGCCATATTATGTTCTAGTTGATGGCCTCTGCACAACTAAGTCACTGACCATCAACGGCCAGTTTCGTACGCATTTCAGATGATTGTTGATCCCTTTAGCAAAACCAACTTAACCTGAGTATTAAGAGATTTAAAATGACTCACATAACATTTTTTCTCTCTGTATGGTGTCGGACGTAAAGAATAGCACCATCCCTTATCTTCCCGTGGGTGTCGCAAGAGGCGACTAAGGGATTTGCCAGAGAATGGGCAGCAGCGTTCTCTGTGCTTTTGTAACAACCGTACTGCGATCGCCAACCCAGGCCAAGCGTGGCGATTATGGCAAAACCCCCCAAAATGTCAATGTTGCGACACTTGGGGAGGCCTATGTCCAGCAGTGGTCGTCTTTTGGACTGAAATGATGATGATGATGATGAACATGTTTTCCATACCTGTATACTATACTATAGGAATACATGGATTTGTTATCACGTTCTCGAAAACGGCTCTAACGAGTTTGATGAAAGTTTTAATATATTTTATGGTGGCGAAAAATCGATCTTGCTGGGTCTCATATCTAGGATTTTTTTTCTCTATTTTCACCCACGCAGAGCATGGTCACCCAAGTACTTTAAATAAAAACAAATTTTAATATAATAGAACAGATGTTTTTGAGAGTATAAAAAATTAATCTCATAATTTTCCTTTACAATGTTTCGTGGTTGTTTGTTCTTTTTAGCAAACAATATAACTTTGTTTTAAAACGATTTTCTTGAAAGTGAAGTTTCACAATTTATCTTCTTTCCAAACTGTTAGGCAATAACAGTGAAGTAGTTACCAACTGGTAATAAAGAAAAATACGGGCTAATTAAAAACATGTTTATTTATTATTGCATTAACAATACCGAAATCGACTTAAGACCGTTTATACGTTACGGCATTTCATACAAACTTTCAAGTCCTTATTTTCCAAAATGAATGCACCGATTTCAATTAAACTTATTACGCAGGATACATAGGTCTAAAAAGTTACTAAAAAAACATTTTCGAAATATCTTATAAAAAAAAAGATACCTAATTGCAAATTTCGTTTTCTATAGATAGTTTAAAATCGTTCTAATTTAGTTTAAAGTTTCATTAAAATTGGTTCAGACATATCGGAAAATAAAGACTTGAAAGTTTGTATGAATTGTCGTAAGGCGTAAACGCTGTTAATAGTACCTAACAAATCAAAAATAACAGAATAAATATAAATCTAAAAAACTATTCTTAAGAACCCGTACTTTTATCATTTTAGCCATTAAAAACAAAGTTAATCAACCAATGGGAACCTATTAAGTGAATATAACCATCATTATTCAAAAATAATTCCCACCGACTCTAATAATTACTACCCAATATTTAATATTTATGATTCAATTTGCAGTTAATTACATTATTTTAGTGTATTGATCGTGTTTAATGGAATTTTTTAATTTAATTGATCTATCAAAGTTACAAATTACCCTCAATATTTGAGTCGGTATAGTACCCTTTGGAGTGCAGTAATATAATTACAGAATTTGACATTGATTTATGCTGTATTAGTGTTAAATGATCAGTTTTTTTTTAATATGAGTAAACGGTAAATGGACAAGTCACCGGCAACCAAAAATTATGTACTTATAAATATACATTATAATTGTTCAAAAACATATTTCGGCGCAACCTATTACTAAAATGATAATTATTTAGTCTTTGGTTAACAAAAAACGAAAAAAAAACACCGGACCAGTGCGAATAAATCATCATCATTCATCATTTCAGCCCAAAAGACGTCCACTGCTGGACATAGGCCTCCCCAAAGTGTCGCCACATTGACATTTTGGGGGGTTTTGCCATAATCGCCACGCTTTGCAGGCGGTTTGGCGATCGCAGTACGGTTGTTACAAAAGCACAGAGAACGCTGCTGCCCATACTCTGGCAAATCCCTTAGTCGCCTCTTACGACACCCCCGGAAAGATATGGGATGGTGCTATTCTTTACGTCCGACACCATACAGAATAAATAATCGCATATAAATAACCTCGAAAGCAAATAATACTTCTTATGAACAATTATTGCTATAAGTAATGGAAAGAAAGTGCAAACAGCACTTGAAACTAATTGGACGTTTAAAGACATTATTTTTTAAAATAAATAAACTTTACAATTTATTGTGAATACCTGACTTTTACCGGAAAATATAACTTGGAAATTGCATTTATAAGTTTATACATTTCCGGTAAACACAGGGAAGTTATAAATATTACTTATGCAATAATTATGCAAAAAGACATAAAATTCATTATTATTATTATTGCTTGTGAGTAGTTAGCAGTTTCTCTACCTTCTTTGCTTAAAATTCCGTTTCCGTGATTATTAAAACCTTGTAGGTACGTTTTACGAGACTATGGTTCTTAAAGATTATCAATTTATCATCCATAAAATACGTTCATATTTTCAAAAAGGCAATTTCATGATTATCAATATTTGAGTTTACTTAAACATGGTTTTAAGCAAGGGCCCAGTTTCAACCCGTTATCGAATTCATTGTGCCAATTTAGGGTTCCGTACCCAAAGGGTCAAACGGGACCCTATTACTGAGACTTCACTGTCCGTCCGTCCGTCCGTTCGTCCGTCCGTCCGTCCGTCCGTCCGTCCGTCCGTTTGTCCGTCCGTCTGTCACCAGGCTGTATCTCATGAACCGTGATAGTTAGCCAATTGACATTTCTACAGATTATGTATTACTGTTGCTGCTATAATAACAAATACTAAAAACAGAATAAATAAATATTTAAGGGGGGCTCCCATACAAAGTGAATGAAATGAATTTTTTTGCACGTTTTTTATAAATAATGGTACGGAACCCTTCGTGCGCGAGTCCGACTCGCACTTGGCCAGTTTTTTTTATATTTTACACATAAATTAGATATGCCAGGCGCAATTGGTTGGGGGAACTGTTTTGAAATTCAGTCGTTAGATTTGACCAAAATATACTAACTAAGTAACAAAGCAAGCAAATAAAAGCTTACAAAATATCCCAGACAAGACCCATCCAATCAAGTCAACGCCCCCACTTACTTGAAAGGCTAGCGGTCTCAATCGCTCACCCCCTGGAGAGCGATCACTTAAACTTGAGAACCACTGGACCACAGCTAAGCGTACTAAGAAAACAGCTTATTTTACGATTATTGGCCATGTAAGGAGTGCATTTGATAAAATGCACTAGGTTCAAAGCTGTTTGTTTGATTATAAATTGATTTTATAAAATCATTTGGCCTTTTGAGGGTTGCTACACATTATATAATATTAAAAACATAAAAATATACTAAATATGTGTCGGCGCCTTTGCAAAAAGGCTTCATTATGATTCACGTTGAAAACTAAATTATGACCACAGACGTGAGAGAAGCGGTCTACAATTCTCTCTGGCGGAACGTCAAGTCGTTGCGGGTAGCCATATTGACTTGTGTAGTTGTAAAGGAAGGTGCCGTAATGAGACGTTGACGGATCGCCGACGTCTGTTTGCTTAATCTAATTAAATCTGGTTCCACATATCATAAGTAATTCTGATGTTGCGGGTAATAGCCTACATATGAAATTCCCTCTGAGTTTGTTACGGGTGATTCTTCTCAGAGTAATCAGGTACGAAACACCATCATCTAGTTTAATAAAAAGACGACTTATCAAAGTGTCTGTAAACACCTATTTGGAAAATAAACATCTTGTATCATTTAAAAATCGGTCAAGTGCGAGTTGGACTCGCGCACCGAGGGTTCCGTACAAAAATTATTAAAAACATTTTTATTAAATGATGTAACTAAAAAAGAAACTTTATCTGTGTTATACGACGTTGCTTCGTACTAAATTTCAAGATTCTGTGTTCACGGGAAGTACCCTGTAGGTTTTGGTTCCCTTGCGAGTCTCGAAAATTTGCGGACATTTGCGGCATAAACGGCTGTATCTTTTGATTGCGTTGGCTTAGAAGTTTGTAGTGAAGTTATTTTTTCACAGCTCCAAGGGACCGTAGACCTGAGTATTTGATATAGGTAAATTCCAGCCTGATACCTTCACGCGTTCCTGAGAAAAAGGGTCTTGACAGACAGACGGACGGACAGCAAAGTGATCCTATAAGGGTTCCGTTTTTTTTCCTTTCGAGGTACGGAATCCTAAAAACAAGAATTTTGATTGAGAGTGAATTTTTCCAGAACGGCACCTTTCATTATTCGAGTGTTCTGCCAGGCTGTGGTTAACCATTCCTAGCCAAACTTGAATGTAGCACCCCTAATATCTTGCAGACTTTAAGATGGAGGTACCTACGTAAACTAAAGGGTAACCATAAAATGTATGTGGTAATGCTTAGGTTATGTAAAGGTTTTATAGTTTCCTGACTAGTCTTTGATAAATTATTGGTTGCGTAGAAATAGCCTCGTTATTTTTAATACCCACATTGTTTGTAATAATTATGTTGTTTATATCTCTTACAAATCATCATCATCATCATTACAGCCCGAAAGACGTCCACTGCTGGACATAGGCCTCCCCCAAGAAGGGGGGGGTTTCGCCATAATCGCCACGCTTGGCAGGCGGGTTGGCGATCGCAGTACGGTTGTTACAAAAGCACAGAGAACGCTGCTGCCCATTCTCTGGCAAGTCCCTTAGTCGCCTCTTACGACACCCACGGGAAGATATGGGCTGGTGCTATTCTTTACGTCCGACACCACACAGAAGATTACGTCCGTATCTCTTACAAATAGGCACATCTTTTGCTCATGCTGAGCTATGTGCTATATGTATGTGCGTTTAAAATGATTTGTGTGTCAGTGATCGGAATAGGTAGATTGAATTGGGGTCATTGATCCGAAACATATATATTAATATGGACATTCCTCCGGAATAGATTGATTCTTAAAAAAATATTCAGATAAATAATAAATTATTTTTGTTTTGATTCCTTCCTTTAAATTTTGAATTGAGTAGTAATAATACCATTACCAACATTCACCGGAATTACTTTCCGGAAAAATGGCTTATCCATGTTATTCTTTCTGTGTGCATTTATGATACAAGTATACCAAAAATCAATCTACCTACTCCGATCACTGGACATGAATTTGTTGCGTGTGGGGATCGAACCTGCGACTCGCAGTGCAGCAGCCAGTCGCTTAGCCACTGCACGAACTGTGCCGCTCCATCATGTGCACTTATTTATCTACACTAATATTATAAAGCTAAAGAGTTTGTTTGTTTGTTTGTTTGCTTGAACGCGCTTATCTCGGGAACTACTGATTCAATTTGAAAAAAAATATGGGGGAAGGTTATAAGCTATATATCATCACGCTACGACAAATAGGAGCGGAGCAGCTATGAAAAATATTGCGAAAACGGGGAAAATGTGACGCAGACGAAGTTGCGCGGGACAGCTAGTATTTCATATAAATCCTCACACAATTCATACATACTTTCTCTAGTCTTCATCTCCCTCTCCACCAATCAACAATTATATTCATCACTCTCTTAGACACATGCGCTTCATCCCTCCTTATCACAAATGTCTATACCAAAAAAGACGGCTTCTTTAACATACTAACTGCGTGCCGTCAGGAGTCTTGTAATCAGAAGCGATTGGCAGGGATACAGGCGTGATGTATTTCATATCATTTTGTTTGTATCCATATGAAATTAAAACAATTAATACTAAGTACTGAAGAAAATTTGCCATTAATTAAACTAATTGTTTTTTTTTTAATAAAATCGTTGTCCCACACTAGGAATTTCTCCTGTATCATGGATACATTTATAAACATTTTTACTCACATACACAAACAGACCCGGAAGAACTATCTGTAGGTCATACAAATATTTGATCCTTGCGGGGATCGAAACCGTGACACGCAGCGCAACAGTCGATCGCTCAGCCACTGCGCGAACCGTGCCGTCAATTCGACAGTACGTACGTAATATTATCCGTTGAATGAGATTCTTTGCCAACCCTTGTCAAAGCCTCTTAAAAACCTACGGTGGGCTTTACTTAGTGGGCAGTTATTCTAGAAATTACAAGTAGTAATAAAAATAATCGTATTACGAACGGCTTCTTAGAACAGTAAGTATTTACATCGCTTTTGCTAGAAATCGGTGACTTAGCAATGAAATTGTTGACTTTTCATTTAGTTGATTACACGGTCGTCAAACCGAGTTTTAATTGCATTTTACTTTGACTTAAGTTCTTAATTAAAACTGTCTTAAACATACAGAGATACGACGGTCTCACAGTCTCTAAGAGCAGCGGTGGCCCAGTGGTGGCAGCCCCGACTTACGAGCAGTAAGCCGTGGGTTTGAACCCAGCCAGGCGCATTACTTTGTGTGAATTATTTCATCACCGCTGCCCTCAAAAACGGTGAATGAAAACATAGTGAGGAACCCGGCATGTCCTTGAACTAAAAATTCGAAGACGTGTGACATCAGCTACCAACCCGCACTGGGCCCGCGTGGTGGATTATAGCCCACTGCCTCTCTTATAGAGGAGGCCTGTGTCCCAGCAGTGCGGACATTATAGGCTGATGATGATGATGATGACGACGGTCTCATAGCACTTAATGTTTTTTTTTTATTTTGTTGGCATAAACACCAATTAGTTAGTTCATTTTATTTTACCAAAGGTAGTCCATGGTCAATACTTTAACCCATGCACGCATAGTATAAAAGTTTTTTCACACCACCTGCTCGAAAATGTCAAATTATATGTCAAGCAACCTTAACCTAAAGTGAGTCATTAGTGGCCGGGGGCACAGCCGGTCAATAATGTTGTACTGGATTTCATTATGACCCGCTGGTCAATAATGTGATTTGAATTTGGAATCTCACATGCTCAGCTAAATTGGCAGTATAGTACTAACAAACACCCTTTGGTGCCAGAAAGAGGAAAGCTATTCTCGATACCCTTACTACACGTGGATGATATTCTCGATTTCCTACAAAATCATAACAACTGCTTCTTCATATCGTTGCCATGTTTTCGAAGACAAAAATTATAAGAATAATTAGATAACTACGAACCATTTTTTTAAAAGTAATGGATTCACATTAAAACTGGCATTAAAAATAACAAATACCGTACCGCGCCGTAATACCGTAATAATAATTGGCTGAAACATTAGTTAATTTATTTTAAGTAAACTGCGCAAAGATTGCTGTGAATTTTGTGATTTAATAAATAAATAATAAAACCGTTCTGTACTACAGTCGATTTATCACATTTTATCAAAAATACTCTATTTTCACGAGCGTCTCCAATGACGTTCTAAATTCAAAATTCATACAGCCAATCATCCAAAACCATTCTACCAGCCTTGTATAAAGCTTAGTTTACACAAACGCCACTTCCATGAGAGTGATATCAATAGACACACACGACAAAACCGTAGAAGAGACTTTTTTTTTTGAAAATCGAATTGATCGTGTCTTGGCTACTTATTGGTAGACGCAATAAAGGCGCGAACTTTTGGCATTTAAACTTTAAATTTATCAACAAAGTATTATAAAATGTCGAGTGATGAAAGTGATTGTACTCCTAAATTCATTACAACCGAAGCTTATAATATTTCCAATGATTTACTGCCGGAAAAGTCAAAAGAAAACTTATATAAAAGCCTACGACAATTTCCAAAAATTGAAAAGTACGAAAGGCGTCAAGTCCATTTCGGAACCAGTTCTATTAGTGTATTTTCAGCATTTATCTTGTACTCAGAAGTCAAGTAGCCTATGGTGTACTTATTCAATGCTTAGGTCAACAATAAGCATGAAACACAATATAGACATCAAGACATACGCTAAGCTATTAGCATTTTTAAAGAGGATATCGGAAAGTCACCAATCAAAGAAATCGAAAGTTTTCACACCTTTGAATGTTGAAACTTTAAATTATTAATTTAAAGTGCATATAACTAACTAGTTCTAAATAAGTTATTCTTACTTTTTGTTTATTTAATAAATACTTTGTTTTTCGTACTATGGCTATTATTTTCTCACAGTAGGTGTAAAAAGTAGAGTATCCTCCTCTGGCCTAAAGGTGTCTTTGCCTTGGGCTAGCTTGAATCCCTCGCTGCATTCAGGATTCTTGTATTAACTCCCTCGCTTTGCTCGTGAGTTAAATCCCGAATCCTTCATTGCGCTCGAGATTCAATATGACGCCCGTGACATAAGACACTACTTTAGCCCCTCGGTGCATAATCTACTATAACATGTTAAGCTAAGCCTACGTATAAAATATTAAATTAACTGAACTTTTATAATTTTTTATAGCATATTCTGTGTCCCACTGCTGAGCAAAAGCCTCCCCTTTCTCCTCCCAGACCTCGCAGTATTGTGCATTTCTGGGCACGTTTGCCCCGCAAACATGATCATATATTTGCCCATCTCACCCGGTGCACCCGTGCGACGTGGTCAGCCCACTTCCACTTTAGCTTGGTTGTTTTACCTCATTATTATTTATTTTAAAAACGTTGCCACACACTAGGAATTTCTCCTGTATCGTGGGTGTGTTAACAAACATTTAAACTCTCATACACGAACAGCCAGACCCGGAACCACTATCTGTAGGCCATACAAATATTTGTTCCGTGCGGGGATCGATCCCGCGACACGCAGCGCAGCAATCGATCGCTCAGCCACTGCGCCAACCGCGCCGTCATTAATGACACCATAATCGAAAGACGCTCTGTATGGTGTCGGACGTAAAGAATAGCACCATCCCATATCCTCCCGTGGGTGTCGTAAGAGGCGACTAAGGGACTTGTCAGAGAATGGGCAGCAACGTTCTCTGTGCTTTTGTGACAACGGTACTGCGATCGCCAACCCGCCTGCCTAGCGTGGCGATTATGGCAAAACCCCCCATGTTATGTCCTAGGAGGCCTATGTCCAGCAGTGGACGTCTTTCGGCTGAAATGATGAATGATGGTGATGAAACGAAAGAAACCGTTGCTATCTGATAAATTACCACTCATCCCACGTATTATGTAAAACAAATCACGTACTAATGTTAATTGCCTCGCAACTTAATTATGTGAACATGCGTTAACTCTGTACTCAACACGATTCAAAATCTAAGGAAACTCTACAAAGTCGTGCGAACAGAAGCGCTCAACAATTTGACAACGTTACAGGGGTTGACAATCTCTCGGGATTTAGTGAAAAGTTTGCTCATATTTTGAGCTTTTGGGTAATGTGAAAATGTGGTTGGAAATTTTCTTTTTGTTATTACTGACAAGGGAAAGCTTGTTTTCTGCCTCTGTTTGTGTAATTTTGCTTTATAAACATGTATTAAAAACAAAAAAGAAATAAAAGGGGCGTCAAAAAATTCGTCCACATCGCTTTTAACTGGAAAAGTGGTTGTTAAATTTTAGCGATTTTTTTAAATTACTCAATTTATCTTGATAACATCATTTGTCTAGCCTTTTTACAAAAATGTGGGGGCTGGTTGACTTCCAGGCTACCCGGGTACAGCAGATTATCAGTATAGCGACTGCCTGTCTGACCTCCACAACCCAGTCTGTCCTGGGTAATGATTCTCTTCTCCACCGACCAACCTAGGCAATTGCGACTTAACCTAAAGATCAACCCGACCGGCTGTTATTATTTAGCCAGGAGCACTTTATAACATGGAACTTTGTATAAAAGCTAAACCTCTGCCTAAGTCTTCGGGGCCAGGGCTGCGGGACTGTTCGAAAGAGATACCGTGGCCCTGGAACACAAAGGCCTAAGAAAACATTGATGGATTTTAGTCAGTACAAGTCTCAGACTCGCTTCCGCTCCGCCCAGAGCAGAGCAGAGATGATTTCCGATAAGTACGTAAAAAAAAAAACTTTGAGGTTTTCGGATTTGTGTATGTTAAGTTTCATTATTTCTCATGGAATTTCTACTCTATCTACACGTATGTTTCTAATTTTTAAAGTCTAGACGAAACACGCGAGTTGTTAAAATTAAATTGTTCATTATTTCACAATGTTACAGAGTTTGACAATCTCTGGGGTTTTTAATCAAAGTTTTCTTTTAAAAATTATGAGAAAACTTTTGATTACTTGCTAACGTGAAAATGTGGCGTAGGATTTTTAATTCTCTTTTATTATTGACAAGGGTAATTTTGTTGTGTTTGTGGTTCAGAGACTGGCTGCTGCGCTGCGTATCGCGGATTCGGTCCCCGGCTGGAAAAAACATCTGTAGGGCTTACAGGTACCTACCAAGCTGCTTCGGGTCTGGGGGTCAGTTTAAATGTTTGTAAACGCACCCACGATACAGGTGTTTTTTTTATGTAGTCACGGAATTAAAACACAAGGAAATTTAACAAAACTATATATTTTTTCGATAATAAATCTACATTGTATACAGGCGACCAACCCCAGTCGCCCCTAGATTTTCTGTAACGATGCTGCATAAAACATGCATTAAACCTATAAAATTATTTATTTATTTATTTAAACTTCATGTACAATAGTGGTACATAGGCGGACTTAATGCCACAAGGCATTCTCTACCAGTCAACCTTTGGGTTAAATACGACAACATTGTAATAAGGGTACAAACAAATATTCACAAAAAACCACTAGTTCTCAAAAATTCATATACTAACAAAGATACTAATACACATTATACAAATAAAATAGACTAATAAATATTATAACAAATACTGAAATAAAAAAAAAACGAAAATTCTAATAATAATTACTATGACTAGACTTTAATTGAGAGCTATTTAGTCTGACTTAAATAGTGGCGAACTTTCTTTTTAAAAGTGAATTTACTTTCGGCTCTTTTAATGCTAATGGGTATCGCGTTCCAGAGTTTAATAGTTGAGATAGCATAAGAATTTGACATAAAACCAGTGCGGTGTGAAGGAATTTGGAGAAGTAGATTTTTAGAAGCTCGAAGTTTAAGACAATTATCATATTCTATCACAACCACTATTAAATCCCTAGCCATTTGGTCCATTATCAGCTAATCCACACACGCTATTATCACTCGAGCAATATTTCACATAAAAGCTGGGCAATTTCAAGCGTGGCGGTCTACAATATAGAATTACACACAGTTGACTCTCATGTTAAATTGCTTTCCGAAAACAATGTGAGAAGTTTGATGGTGAGGTTTGGTTTGGGCTCTAAGTAGTATAGAAAAGAGCTTTGTATGCCATTAAGTGCAGTTTTGATGACCTAATCTATTATCTTCTGATAACAGATTAAAGAGAATAACTGAATTCGAAAGCAGCGGTTACCCAGTGATGGCAGCCCCGACTTACGAGCAGTAAGCCGTGGGTTCGAACTCAGGCAGGCGCATTACTTTGTGTAATTTATTTCATCACCGCTGCTCTAAAGAACGGTGAAGGAAAACATCTTGAGGAAACCGGCATGTTCTAGAACTAAAAATTCGAAGACATGTTACATCTACCAACTCGCACTGGACCCGCTTGGTGGACAGCCCACTCCCTCTCATACAGAGGACGCCTGTGTCTCAGCAGTGGGAACATTATAGGCTGATGATGATGACTGCTTATCGTTTTTGCGTCGATGTCTTTCCTTCCATCCTGTGTACAGGTATTGTCTTTCTTTCTTTCTTGCTAAATCTAAAACAGCAATCTAAAGTTTGTAATATATCTTCGCGTAAAACAACATACAATTTTCCCGCGATCGTTTCAACAGAAGATTGATTGTTTTAAAAGGTCGTTTGTAACGAGACTCGGTACACTGACATTATTGATGTTCTTGCACTGCAGTATGAATTAGACAAGCTACAGAGCAGGACAGCCCTACTCTTTGTGCAGTCATGAAAATTAACGTAGAATACGTGAACAGCATTAGCTACTGCTTGCTACGTCATGATTTAGATGGTTTTATTTTCCTATTATTTGTTTGGAATATAATATCTGGCGAAATGTGGTTTCACTAATGGTACAAGGCAAACAAAATCTGCGGGGTTTACAGGCGTGGTATTATGTTTTTTATAAAAATCATAATTGTTTCCTTGCAAACCATTGAAATATTTTTTATAGTCTATAACTGTTTTTACAAGTAAATTCTGTATTCAATTATGCGTTATTTCGTATTGTTCTTGATTAATGGTGATGATGGAATGCAACATTTCTGCTTTTGTTGACAGTTGCTAGTGTTCACAAGATGTCTACGAGCAACAATTTTTTTGGAAGATTTCCTGATGTTAGCTTGTACGGTTGGATTACCTACCACAATCAAATTAAAATTAGGTAACTTGAAAACAGTGATGAATAAATTAAGCATTTAATTAGGCTGATGCTGATGACCTATTACTACACCCACCACATATTACACCAGTTATTTTTAAGTCACATAAAATAAGAGGCGAGCCTATTGACATCCACTGGGCACAAACCTGGAATCGGACTTACACAGACAAATCAACCCAATTGTGATTACTGACTTGATATTTTGGCAGCAGTTCAAGCTGCCGTAAAAATCTATTGCATACAACTTCAGCGCTCTATAACTGTTCTGTTACTCCAAGGCTATTATTAGCTGTCGTGTAATGTTAGGTGCTCTTTGTTTTAAAATTTACGTAATATGAGATTGCCGTGTTGTGTCATTGTGCTGTAGGCGGCTTACGCCAAAGCATGGGCTACTGTCTTGTGATTTTTTTGTTAGATAAGTGACAGGTCAAAGTACTATTATGCAAGCGTCGTTCAGACAGCGTCAGTACGTTCTGACCCCTCTACAGTCCGGCCGAGTATGCCAGCGGGGTAACTACTTAATGACGCTGTCTGTACGTTATAGGTAGAACTTGCATAAAAAGTTACTGTTAGTCGCATATAACTTTAATTCCTTCTTAAGAGGTCAGGTGTTAAGGAATTTAGGTTCAGAAAATAAGTTCCTAGTAGGTACCTCTCTACGAGGAAAATATTTTTAACCTGTATCATACGCGAACCTGATCAGATTTGTAGATATCAATTATCATAATTAGTTATATTAGTTATTATTATTAGTTATATCATGTTCGCGGCGCGCAAACTTGGCCAGAAATTGCACAAAACAGAGAGGTTTGAAAGTGGAAAGGGAAGGCCTTTGCCCAGCAGTAGGACACAGTATAGGGTGACTGGTAATTAGTGACCGATACTTAAAACCGTGATTGTGCTCATGATAACTAACAACTTTCTTAAAGAAACATTTTTTTTATACTTATTCACTTTTATCACAATAACAAAAAAGCCATATGAAATTCGGGGTTGCGAACCGTGCGGGTGCCATGCCTACCCACTGTGGCACAGCACGATAGTAATGAGACAGAATGGCGTAACGCGGCTAGCAGTTGATAGGTCACAGGCGCACGCGCGCGCGAATTTCATACGGCTGTTGTTATTGCAAACAAAGGAAATGAGTTTAATAAATGTTTTTTTGGGAAAGTTTTGTGTTATCATGAGTACAATCACGTGTTTAAGTATCGGTCACTTATTACCAGTCACCCTATATAATCTATGAAAAAAAAACTTGTTGACCTCGTTCGGTATAAAAGTAGTTAAAAATCGTAAAAAATTGTTAATCAGAAAATAGTTTTCTAAGTTCGCCGATCTGGCAATTTGATATTGAGATTCTCCACAAAACTTACTACTAAACTAGTCTTGAATTGTGCTTAGTTAATAACAAAATACTTACTAACCCCCTATTAATTTTCTTTTTATTGCTCTTGAAACCCCTGCAGAACATTATCTAAAAATAACAGCCAGGAAATAATTCTCTTTCCCAAGTCAATGAACAGGATTTTATACATTGCTCAATCTTGTGCATCGTTTTGTCAAAATCTACAAATGTCCTGATTTTCCACTTGACTGCAAGTAATTCATCGAGCAGTCAACCGAATTGAATCCAACCTCCTTTTGGACATGATGTCATGCTTGTTTTGAGCGCAAAATAAGGACCCTGTAATGATTTTCAGTGGTCGATTGGGAGTCTAGATCATCGTGTTTACTTCTTCAAACCCCATAGAAAACGGAGGATCTACTTCTTCTGCTACTGCTCCCAGTTGTTGTTGTCGTGTTTTTGTATCTAGGCTTTCTAAGTTAGTTCTGCATTTTCGTCATAGATATGTCACTGTAGTGGGGTAGGTACCAGTTTTTGAACTCCATAAAAATCTCGCCTCAAACGTACCCAATTCAAAAAAATAAATAAACGCGAAACAGATTACATTATTACTGTAGTAGGTACACCAAGCTATAATACCTATCGTTAAACTGCAAATACAACGACCACGTAATCCCAGCTTTGTAAGCTAATCGTGTATTATATCGAGCTTACGATAATCTATATTGTTCGAATCTCCTTTCGATTATGTCTGCCTGGTACTTTGCATAAGGTATTGATAATTTTGCGGGTAATTTTAGCACGTTGTCGGGCCCGTGGACCCGTGGTCTACCAACCAGTCTTACCATGGGGTATCGTATTACCCAGTAATAACTAGGTTACGGAGGTCAGATACGCAGTCACTCTATGTAAAATAGTGGTACTCTGCTGCATCAGTTCGTAACAGGCTAGGCAGATGATGATGATGATGATGCCTTATAGAAAAACAGTAAAAACTTGTTAACTTATTTCTTAAAATAAGAAAACACATTTTTCAAAGGTTCGAGGCTAAACGATGCTTCTTCATTTAGTTAGTATACTCACATGTATAATACTGGGCTTAGCTGCACCCAGTTATACAGGAATCCCAAAAGGAAAAGACTAGGCAGAGGATGGTGATAATGATGAAACTTCTTTATGGCCGAAAATTCTCGTTATTTTCTCCTCAGTTTTCATTCTGTTGTATAAATATTAGTAAGTCCAAAAAAGGATTTGCACCAGTAAGAACATACTCTTCCCACCGTATTCAGAAAAACACGTCTTAAACGTATGAATGAATAAAGAAGATTTTTCCTTGTTAAACTCCAAACAAACAACATAATAATACCTCCAGTCTCTAGTGTTAGTAACAGTCTTATATATACACAGGTATAAAGATCACATAATTGCTTTAAACTTTTTGAGATCATATCATCCGGACAGACTTCCATCATTGTTAGCGTTAGGCTTCGGTTACACTGAACATATTTTGTGAAGTTGATTGATAAGTGGGTGTATCAATCAAAGTGAGTTGATAAAGTTTAGTGTGCGTGTTAGAGTTTTAGTGGAAATAAAATGCAAAATCATAATATTATCAATGTTGTTTTTAAGGGCAACGTTCAATTGCAGACTATTGTGTTCTTACAAATCGCATGTGCCAGTAACTTCACTGGTTATCAAAAAGTTCAGTTAAACAGTCTATCTTGTTCTTTTTCCAGTGGTTAGTTAGGGTTAGGCACACCTCACAAAAAAAGATAGATTAGAGTTTGTTATGTCGCCCATGAGCCTCTGACATGGCTTTACATGCCGTCGAGAAATATCTCTCAGGCATGACGTCTTTCCTTCACCGAAGCTAGTGATATTTATACAATACGCACATTAATCCGAAAAATCAGAAGTGCGTATCTTGGGTTCGAACTCGTGACTTGTGACTATTGGCAATCCGACTGTCATACCACTAGGCTATCACTGTTTTATTTTAGTTAAACAATAAAGCCCAGTAACAAAAACTTTTTGGTAAAACTTTCCTGGACGACTTTCCTTCTGCAGCTCTACGCCTTTACACAATTATCATTTGTGCAAAGTAATTTTTCAGGACACACTAAATTATTATGATTGATAAACTTCTCCAGTGTGGACACAGCCTTAGAGTGTGATCTAACGACATTTAACCTTTGCTATCTTGTAGTAATTAGTGCACTATTAAGTTTCGAGTCCTTGAATTATTGCAAGTAATTATAACGGTGATAATAACACCTTCGGTCATGTACTATTAATAGTACACTTACCTACCTAGTTTGTTTAAGAATGAGTTTGAATGAATGATTATGTAAATGATACATTTAAAGATTCTCATTGAACGGTGAAGGAAAACATCGTGAGAAAACCGGGATGTTCTAGAACTAATAATTCGAAGACATGTGACATCTACCAACCCGCACTGGGCCCGCGTGGTGGATTAAAGCCCACTCCTTCTCATTGAGAGGAGGCCTGAGTCACAGCAGTGGGAACATTATAGGCTGATGATGGTGATGATGAAAGATTCTCAGTGAACTTATTCTACATCATAAGTATGGTGCACACCACTGCCTGGCTTTTCATTTTAGGACGGTACTATAAATTATGCAGTCTGCTGGTAAAGCCACACTTGCCTAGGTTGGTCCGTGGATGGGCGACCACCCATTAGCCATTACATACCGAGTTTTCTCCGTGCCTCGGAAAGCATGTTAAACCGTTGGGCCTAGGCTTCCATTTGTCGATCATTGAGAATCGTTACGGTTAGTCAGTGGCTTGAAAGTTTGACAACCAGTCTTACCAAGGGGTATCGTACGATTATTACCCTACTTACTATTACCGTACTTACTGGGTTATGGAGGTCAGATAGGCGTCGCTCCATGTAAAATACTGGTATTCAGCTGCATCCGGTTGGACTGGAAGCCAGCCCCAAATTAGTTGGGAAAAGTCTAGGCACATAGATACGTTGGTTCTTCTCCATAGGAAACGACCAACCCGAACCGTGCATCTTTTGTCGACGTTTTATAAGTGCCCATATAGGCCTATGTAAAATAAAATAATTTGATTTGATTTGATTTGTTGAACAAATTATTATTCTCTAGCCTACACGGAACTTCTTATCCTACAAAGTTTACAAGAATCAATTTGTAACAAGGTGATATTAATCTTAAATCAATCAATTCTATAATCAGCCATATTGGCTGGTAGAACATCGACCTCGGTAGTAAAAAAAGTAAAAGACTAATTTGGCGATAATACTCCATCTTCAAATTATTTCAATTTTGTTGTTGAGTCATTTAATCCGTAAGTACACTCATAAAGACAATTATTAAACGTTGTTCTGAAGGCATTTGTTTTTCTTTTGGCTCCAAAATTAAATAGAAAAAGACGGTGATTTAACCATATAGTTCGGTACGGGCCCCCAAAGGGGCTCGACGAACAAACCTCCGCTGGGTTGGTATCGGCCCCGAAAGGGGCTAGCAATTAAGTCAGTCGTCATCCTCATAATTTATGCAAATATTTAATTTTCTGATTATTAAATACTATGAGTGTGCGTTAATTAAGAAAGTTGGATAAAAAATTCATATATCAACGCCATTAAAACTTCTGTAAATAGCGCGCAAGTATCTTAATTTACCCTTATAAAATTCAAGTGCATAAATACGGTCAACGCCATTTTGACGGCTGTGCTGGTCGAGGCTAAAAATCATAAAAATTGTGGTTTTCGAACATTCGAGCTCCACTATATGGACAATAATCAACTCGTCATTTAATTATGCGGCTAATTCATCCTTAATTCAATTTAAATAAGCAGTGGTAATGATGAATTTTGAAATCTAAAGTCAAAGTTTCGCGCCAATCGTGCGTGTTTACATTTTTATTTTTCACATATAACACACACACGCGTATAGATTCGGTAACAAACATGACAATATCATTCCAAATATTATAAACCGCATGAAAATGCCCAGATCTTAGCGTTATTTACTAATACGGGACCAATAACACATAATATTCATTACCACCGCTCAATTTGTATTTTGAAACAGACGACCATTTTTTTTTTTAAATTATTGTGATGTGTGAAAGCGATTATTCCAATCGATTATTTTTTGTAATATTCGATCAACTCGAGTAATTAAATTAGAGAAATTTAAGAAATCGATTGATGAAAATTAAAATAAATTTATTTTAAGCGTAAAATACAGTAAATATTTATTATAATGTTTTTTAGGCTTTTATAGTGGTAATCTTAATTGTTTTTCGTACATTCCGACCCAACAATAAACAGCACGGACTGATATTATGACTAAATTCGCGCCGATTTTTTTATCCATCTCAAAATTTAAATTTGGAATTCGTTCGCTGTTCCAATTTATATTGTAGGCATTTAAATTTACTATTATAGATAATTTATTGTGAATTTTTCTTTTGAACTATCTGAAGATTGGTAGAATGCACAGGATCTCGGTAGGAATAGTAAAAAAACCGGCCAAGTGCGAGTCTTACTCGCACACAGGGTTCCATAGCTCCAAACAATATAATAACAATATTTTGAACTGTCATTCATTAGTTAGTTGTATTAGTTAGTAAACTTCCACACAACCGCAAAACTAAATTTGTTTTTCATAGTATGTTTATGAAAAACAAAGTTACTGCTGCAGTTTGATGAAAAGTCCCATATCTCAAAAACTAAACATCATATCTTATTGAAACCAATTTTTGTTGATAGTTTTTTTTACGTTCTACAATCCTAAATATTTTCAGAATTTTCCTCTTCTTACTTTAGAAATTAGAGGGGGGGGACACACATTTTACCACTTTGGAAGTGGCTCTAGCGCAAACTATTCAGTTTAGAAAAAAATGAAATTAGAAACATCTATATCATTTTTGAAGACCTATCCATAGATATCCCACACGTATGGGTTTGATGAAATTTTTTTTTTTGGTTTTCATTTCTAAGTATGGGGACCCCCTTAATTTATTGTTTTTTTTCTATTTTTGTGTGTAAATCCTAATGCGGTTTACAGAATACATCTACTTACCAAGTTTCAACAGTATAGTTCTTATAGTTTCGGAAATAAGTGGCTGTGACATACAGACGGACGGACAGACAGACAGACAGACAGACAGACATGACGAATCTATAAGGGTTCCGTTTTTTGCCATTCGGCTACGGAACCCTAAAAAGAATTATGTAGTTTGATTATGGTTAGGAGATTGGGTTGGTTAATGGTATTTACTCTTTACTTTATTTATCAGCCTGTTCTGTCCCACTGCGGGTAAAGGCCTGCCCATGTCTTTCCAATTTAGTTTATCTTTTTTCCAATACTTTTGATCGACAATATTTTTTTACACCTACTTAGATAGGCTAGGTTTAGGGATAGCTACCCCAAAAATGAAAAAGAAACCATTTTAAACAAAACTATCCAAAGTATACGGTAAGACTCGAATAAGAGTCTTAATCGTATATTTTGTAGACTCTTGATGGTTCTGGTTCATATCTATTGCTGTTCATTCAAGTGACTCGGCCCTCGGCCTTTAATGGATAACCTAAAAACGGCAGATTAAAAAAAAACGTGCGCGACTCGGGACGCTCTACAGAAGTGATAACTTAAACTAATCTAAGCCTGCTGCCGTATGCGTAAGAGAAAGGGAAGCCACACAGAGTGGTGCCGTAACGCGTTACGTTACGAAGCGGTTTACCCTCCCATAAGAAGTTATCACTTCAAAAACCTTTTTAGACTGGACAGTGAACCGCTTTGAAACAATAAACTAATGTTCCTTGAAACGGCTTATGAATTGCCAATTGTCAACTATCATCATCAACTGTTGGGGTCGGCTTCCAGTCTACCCAGATACAGCTGCATAACCGTATTTTAAATGGAGCGACCTGCGACTGCCTATCTGATCTCCTCAAACCAGTTAGTATCGGGTAGTACGATACCCCTTGGTAAGACTGGCTGTCATACTTTCGGGCCACTGACTAGCTGTAACATAACAATAACCCCATCATACGATACACAATCTTGGAAGAATAAATATAATTTATCGTGTTAGATCATAATAATTATTTACTATGCCTTCC
The DNA here is from genome assembly GCA_949152445.1 of Cerastis rubricosa. Classification (NCBI taxonomy): domain Eukaryota; kingdom Metazoa; phylum Arthropoda; class Insecta; order Lepidoptera; family Noctuidae; genus Cerastis; species Cerastis rubricosa. The sequence continues at coordinate 14,724,405 of OX424547.1, forward strand.
AAGATCCCGGGCATTCTTTAACCAACCTTCAGATATTACACAATAAAATTCTTAAAATGTTATAAAATACTTATTTTAAATAATGATAATTGCGAGCGAATTCTTTATTTAAATTTTCAAATCGAAAAGAATCGGCGGGAATTAAGCCTAATCATTAAAATGTTGACTTGTTTTTTTTTTGAGATTACTGTCTTCTGTCGTTCTTATTACTTAGTAATAAATCTCCTTCCCATGAAGTCAACGTTCATTAATTAATTAAAAGATGCTTTTGATCTAATAATTACTTAATGAAATTATTAAAAAAGATGGTTATTATGACCAATTTCAAAATTAAATAATTATTTAAAATTATACTTATGAGTTTTTATTCAGTCTCAACTCTTTTTTTTTCAAACTCGTTTTAATTTCGATTATCGATTAGGCTGAATGTAACTAATTAATCGTAAATAAAAAACCTGGGTTTTCGGTCAGCACTAAGAAGTGTTATGTTACAACATAGTTTTCAGTAATATTTGTCTAGACTTTGATTGGGTTTTTTTAAGAAATTGTGTGTGAATAATGGCAAAAATAAGAATGCAGATAGAATGTTACTGTTTTTATTTTGCCGTTCCAAATTGTTTTAGCAAACGATAAGCATGCCTATGAACATTATTTCCAGCGCATTTAAGGTACCTACTTTTTGGAAGGGTGTAGTAATATGTATTTTACGCATATTTGGCAATAGATTGACTCCGTTTTACCGACCTCAACACGATACTGAAGATATTAACCTCAAATTTATCGTATCTAACAGGTCCCGTGACATATTTTTCATAATAAAATCGAACGCTGAAAGTTGATGAAAATTTCGTGAAATTCATGACAATTCGCATCACCCCGCCGATTCAGCTGATGTGTCATATGTCAAAATTTTGTCGTGCATAGTGGTTAATCCGTAAGTACAATCATACGGACAATTACTAAACGTTGTTTTGAAGGCATTTGTTTTTCTTTTTCATAGAAAAAGGCGGTGATTTAATCTGAAACCTTTAAGTTTAAAGACTATTAAGGTTTCTTTCCTGACTATTTCACGTAGTTAAGTATTTCATCTGTGATTCCGAAATTGTTACATAACATCACTGCTGTAATCCCACCTTATCCTAAAACCCACATTATTCATTTATATTCAAACCCTATGTAATAAAGGGCGTGCCTATTGCCATCAACCGGGTCTACATGTCTAAGCTACGGAATTTAGGCATGTAGATACATGTCTAAATTCCGTAGCTGCTACTGAGATATTCCTGATGAGAAAACCCAACAACAAGTTGCCCGAAAACAAACCCAAAACCTTTATATACAGCAGTAGCTCTTTCGACCACTAGACCAACAAAATTGTAATCCCAACAAATAAAAACAACCAACCTGAATAAAATAGTCATGTAAAAAACATCAACACAACGTATCAATAAATAATTTCAAATCCACCATTTTCATGCATGACTGTACTCTTTCGTATTACGATAACATCTGACTTCGCTCGTCATGCTAACAAATTGATCAGAGCTATTATAAAATGGCTATTTTAGCCTTTTAGCCACCTTCACACTATTTATTAAGCTTGTTAGCCATGTTATGACAGGTTGAAAGGATTAAAAAGGTGTGAAGGATTTAAAACCTCTGAATTGGTGTAATTGGTGCCCGGTAGTTGACAATGGGCTCACCCATATAACATGGAATTAAAACATAACTGGTGAAACGTGGCTGAACAATTATTAGGTACCTACACCTCTGCCTAAACATTCATGGATTACCGGCGAGATATTATGTTTCTGAAAAAAAATATTTTAACGTAAAAATAAGACAGATTCACATTTCAATGATTAAGGTTTTACAATTAAAAACACACGTCTTATCTATAACAATATTATGAAGCTGAGTTTGTTTGTTTGCTTGCTTGAACGCGCAATCTCAGGAACTACTGATCCGATTTGAAAAATTTGTTAAGTGTTAGATAGCCCATTTACCGAGGAAGGCTATAAGCTATATCATCACGCTAAAACCAATAGAAATGGAGCAGCAATAAAAAATGTTGCGAAAACGGGGAAAATGTGACGCAGACGAAGTTACGCGGGACAGCTACTCAAATATAAAAAGACTATGTTAACAATATCTAAAAAGATGTTTAGTAGACTTGACTAAATAATTTAATCCACTCTTGTTTCTAATTATTATAATGCCACTTTGCAAGATAATCCTCTCAGGGATAAAGCTGTTACCATTAATAATTCAAACATCTTACAAACAGAATAACAGACACTCTGTATTAATTTTCCTTTGAAATTTCATCTGGGAATCACTTAATGAATATTTAAAAAGACAATTCATGACTCGTTACAGTTTTGTCCATGTAAAGATCAAACTTAATTGGTACTTGTGGCTACATCTACATTGACGCAAAAAAAACTAAACTGTGTTCTTCTTCTAAATAGAAGCATGTCGATGGCAATCTAAATTGTGTCGGCCCAGAACTGAGCCACTAGTTTGGCGCCCTCTGTAGTGTCCTCAGTTCCTGTAATGAAGAAACAGGAAACGTAGGACGTAGGACACGATACTAAATGCCGCATCGTTTGTGGAACAGCACCACATTTACACTCCAGGGCAGAGTCATTAATGAATGTCCACCTGAGCAGATGCTGCAACCAACCTGTGTCCGAAGTCTATTTAAAGACTTCCAGGTCTACCATGGCAACTCATGTCCAGGTGGGAAACTCTCAGCAGGTGGTACATACAGCGTCATTAAGTAGTTACCCCCCTGGCGTACACGGCCGTACTGTAGAGGGGTTAGCACATCCTGACGCTGTCTATACGAATGGGTTAGGTAAGGATGCACTACCTCGCCACAGCGTTAGTCTCTCCGTAGACTGCTCGCCAGTGAGTGGGGTGACATACTTCAAAAAACAATTTCGGGTTTTTAGCCTTTGCGACACGAGGGTATTACTAAAATAGCAGCAATAATTTTGGATATAGTTACTTAGTTTGATTTAAGAAATGCTCGGTTTACGGCTTTGTAAAGGTTCCCCTTTACACCTTATATACTGACGACCCTACATGATGTGAAGTGTTTTAAGACGTCATCGTAGGCCACCTGATTGCTAACCTAAGATTACACTGCCGTTCAACAAAATCAATCCAGTCTGCACTTCTAACTAAATTCACGAAACAACAACTTTATTGAAAGCAATCAACGCTCTATAGATCGCTCGATTCAAAGCAGATTAATTCAATTAAATTGAATTACATTCACCCAGTTTACTGGCACGGGCGTGTAAAATAATTTGTGTTAATCCAATTACTTGGTTTTCAATCGCTTGTTAAGTTTTTTTTTTTAGGTTTTTGTAAAGGTCAATTTTGAAAATAGAATCAGAAGAGAGCTTGCGTTGAGACAGGCTCATTTTAGAATTAGAAACGTCCTGCAGCCCTAAGACGTCTGGATATGGGCCAAGTAACCCATCCTATGGAATCTGAGGTCCTGAGTCCGATTCCTGGGTCGGGCAAAGTGTTATTGGATTTTCCATCAGGAATTTCTTAGTAGCAGCCACGGAGTGTGGATTAGTGCCCGGTTTCATTATCCTCAAGTGTCATAGGCTACATCTAAAACGTTCCCGTGAGTTAATGTCCGTGCATATCGGGAGAAAAGCCGAGCAAAAGCTAGTCTATCTATCTAGGTATACTAATATTATAAAGCTGAAGAGTTTGTTTGTTTGTTTGTTTGTTTGGTTGTTTGTTTGCTTGAACGCGCTAATCTCAGGAACTACTGATCCGATTTCAATAATTCTTTCAGTATTAGATAGCCCATTTATCGAGGAAGGCTATAGGCTATATATCATTACGCTATGACCAATAGGAGCGGAGTAGCAATAAAAAATGTGGAGAAAACAGAGAAAACGTGACGCAACGAAGTTGCGCGGGACCACTAGTTAGTTATAAAACTTTAACCAGAATCTTTTTTTCATTAAACATTATTTTTAATAACTAATATCAATTTCCTTTGTCAACAGAACGACTCTGACGATGAACAATGCGCCCTGAGCGACAAATGGCAGTACGAGAGGAAATCTCGAAGATGGTCCAGGGTTGTGGAGATCACGCCACAGGCACAGAGGCGATTACAGGTAAGCATAACATTCCTTAGGGTATTTTCCGATGGAGTAGGCAGAGGTCAACCATACATTCGATTCAACAATGAGCTCATACCTGCACGGACAAACTACGGAGCCGGGTGCGTCTTCAGATACCGGACTTTGACAGATATTATTATCTGTCAAAGTCCTACTTCACTACTACTTCTTCTTCTTCTTGTTCTTTCTACAATAATGTAGAAGGAAGAAGAAGTGTAAAGTAGTTCGACTGCCTCGTCGGTCTATGGTCGCAAGCACAACTGCTGAGCATGAGGTTCTCGGTTCGATTCCCAAGTCGGGCATAGTGTTATTGGGTTTTTAGATCAGGAATTCCTCAGTAGCAGCCCCGGAATCCGGATTCTCAATAACCTTTTCAACTATTCTAGACCGACCAGGCAATCCATTGATACTTGTAAGAGAATAAAATCATTGAGTTACCGTTCAACACATTCACTCACAAAGCTACATCATCATCATCAGCCTATAATGTTCCCACTGCATCTAGGACACAAGCCTCCTCTCTATGATAGTGAGTGGGCTGTAATAGACCACGCGGGCCAATCGCGGGTTGGTAGATGTCACAAAATATCTTCGAATTTTTAATTCTCGGACATGCCAGTTTCCTCACGATGTTTTCCTGTTTCCTTCACCGTTGCAAAGCTACATGACAGTGAAATATACTCTTAAAGCGAACATTCTCAGAAGGTCTAACATACAATGTGTCCCTACATCTCACAAACATACATTGCATGCCACAATACCTTCTTCATTTTACACCCCGACAAATACTCGATTTTCTAAACGATCCTAGGTAACTGGTGACTGTCTTTCATGGAACATGCGAGACAGATACCTTTCATCCCCCAGGCGTAGGGATTTAACATCTGTGAGTCTAGCAAGAACGCGAAGAGTAAACGTTATGTGAAACCAAGGATTTTAAATTGTAAATACTCCTTTCGTTAATTCGTACATAGTGTTTATTTAGTTCAAAGACCTTATTCATTTAATGGGTGAAACTAATTTAGATTGTCACAAAAGTTTATCGTATTACCTATAACGGTATCGTATTATCCGGTACTGGTGGCTAAATAATAACAGCCGCACGGGTCGATCTTTAAAGATAAGGCTTGCCGAGCTTGATCCGTGGATGGGTGACCATAATTACATACCGAGTTTCCTCCGTGCCACGGAAAGCACCTTAAGCCGTTGGTCCCCGGCAGTCATTTGTAGATCTTTGACAGTCGTAACGAGTTGTCAGAAGTCAAAAATCTGACATCCAGTCTTAGCAAGGGGTATCGTATTACCCAGTAACTGGGTTGTGGAGGTCAGATAGGCAGTCGCTTCATGTAAAATACTGGTACTCAGCTATATCCGGTTAGACTGGAAGACCGAAGATAGTTTGGGAAAAGGCTAGGCAGATGATGATTACCCGGTATTAACTGGGTTTTGGAGATCAAACAGGCAGTAGTTCCGTGTAAAATACTGGTATTCCACTGCATTCAGTTACAATGGAAGCCTACCCCAACATAATGGCGTAAAAGCTAGGCAGATAATGATGGGTAAAGAAAATAAGATTGTCTCAAAAAAAAAAAAAACCGGATACCTGGTGAAGGTTGCGGGGATCCGCTGGATGCGAGTCGCACGGGACTGGTCGGCGGTCAATGTGGCGAAACTTGGGAGAGGCCTTTGTCCAGCAGTGGACGTCTTTCGTCTGAAATGATGATGATGATACAATCATAAAATCAAATATCTGGCCATACATGCATGCACGATATACTGGTAGTAGTATTTTCGATTCAAAAAACGATCGATCATTTGCACTAGGGCCTCTGAAACGTTTGTCTTGCATTAAGTATGCATAAAGGCATTAGTTGCTATTGTAGTTTCTAACAGCGAGGGATGACGACGGTGCATTAATTGTGCTAAGGCAGGGTTTGAACGACGGAGTTAGTGCATACTTAATACGCCCTGAAACACCCCCTTTCTCGGTAACACAAGGGGAATTATTCGTGTCAGGTTTAAATTATGTATGCGGACTTAGTCCCTAACCGTATTGATATGTTCTAACAGTCTTGATGCTCTTAAGCTTGTGAAAACTGAGCTTGGGAGGTATTGTGTTAAGGCCATAGACTTTCAAATATAGAGGGCCAAAATAATGAAGCAAAATGTATTTTTTGGCTCAGAAAACCAGAAAAACTGTTTACTGAAAAGAAAGTCTCTATTTTCGCATAGTTTAACATAGTACTTGTATACATATACAAATAAGAAGCGAAAATGTAATAGCATTGCAAATAAATAATTCATCAAAACAACAAACAAAATATTTGACAATTATTTGCATCGTTGCCAACTTTTAGAATGCATCCGCTGACATTTTAATGTCTATGTGAGGATTTTGATCCTAGCTGAATATTGTGACCCAGTAACCATATTCAGCCGTTTCACAAACATTCATAAAAGATACACCATTCATAAAACCAGTAAAATATTTAACACACATAAATTCTTTCAAACGTTGTACTCGTAACTGAAAGGTTTCTCATCCGTACATTCGCGCTTACAACCTTCTGTAAAAATGGTTGATCGCACAACATTTGTTTCGAGGGATTTAACAATACGAGGAAAAATCGTACGCCACATTGAAATGGAGCAACAATCGGATTTTGTATATTTGACACATGAATTATTGGAACGTTGTGTGGGGTGTATAGATATGGACCATCGATTTTCAGAACTGAAATATTTGTTAGGGATTATTTTGAAAACTGTTTCGGAATATTTTCTAGAATCGTTCTTTATATTGATATTTTTCAAGTTACTTGTGTTATTTACACGGATGTAAGGACCAATGTTTTTTTTGTGTTATCTAACTTATATTTTATAGATAGCATAGACAAGGCATAGACTTCTTGTATGTTGAGATGATGAAGGTGAAAATTATTTAAAATCCTTACCAAGTACGATCGTCTAAAGAGTAGAATGAATGAATAAACATATATGAATACCTATGAACATACATTCAAGACATTTTTGGAGAAATAAACACGCATAGAAAAACATTTATGAGTAGACATTTTTTTTTAAATAATTTTCTAAAATATGTATTATTTTCACAGGTCATAGCAGCTAGAGCACTAGCAGAAAGAGAAGCAAGAGAGGCGAGGGGAGAAGTAGAAGATGATGAAGATGAGACGCTGCCCACGATAAGAGTTGGACTCGTCGACCCAGACGGGAATTACACAGATGTTGAACCTGACCTGTAAGTACTATAATTTTACTTTTTTGTGGTTATTATTTCGCAGCATTCTAACACCGGTATCTCGAACAAGTCTAACTCTGGTATATATAGACAAATACTTGACCATAAGTACTTACTCATGCAATTTTATTTATGTCATCATAATATAATGTTCCCACTGCTGGGACACAGGCCTCCTCTCTATGAGAGGGAATGGGCTATAATCCACCACGCGGGCCCAGTGCGTGTTTGTAGATGTTACATATGTCTACGAATTTATAGTGCAAGGACATGACGGTTTCCTCACGATATTTTCCTTCACTGTTACATAACGAGTTTCCACCGTGCCTCGGAAAGCACGCTAAGCTACGAAAGCTCGCTAGCCGGGACCAACAGGTCCCGGCTGTCATTTGTAGATCTTTGACACTCGTTACGAGTAGTCAGAAGCCAAAAGTCTGACATCCAATCTTACCAAGGGGTATAGTATTATCCATTTACTGGGTTGTGGAGATCAGATAGGCAGTCGCTTCATGTAAAATACTGATACTCAGCTGAATCCGATTAGACTGGAAGCCGACTCCTAGATAGTTTGGAAAAAGGCAAGACAGATGATGATGGTCAATCAAGTGATGTATTGATGGAAGTCATCTTGAATCTAATTTACAAAAATATTAACACCGTGACTTCACCATACAAGCTAATTTACATACTTACACAGTTTGCACTAAATCATTAATAATACAATTAATTGAAATTGTGTATGAACTTAGCAGTTGAGAATAGTTGAGATGAGACGTTCAATTATAAATGAGTCGATTATTTTTTGAGATCGAACGAACCGTTCTATTTAAAAAATGTGTGTATTTTAAATAAGATTTTTACCATAAATCCTACTTCCGAGTTTGTATTAAATATTCATGAAATTCGACACAAAATAAACACTAAAACTGCAAGGTAATTCTATTTACCACCTAAACCTTCCAGGAATACGTGCTGTGGACCCAGGAGTAATGCGAGCGCTAGCAGCTTGCAAGCTGAATTTGTATGTAACTTTGAATGTGTCAGAGCTAGTTAGAAACTAACTCATGTTTGAGCTATTATGTTCGTGCTAGCTCCATGTTACTTTGCTCCATGTTTGATGAAGTTTTAATGATGTAGGAAGCTGCATTGTTTACAAGTTCTGTGTTCTTGTGGAGTCTAATCTTTTTGTAAAAAAGTTTTTATTTGATCCTATTTAGTTGTGGTATCTCGCATAAATAAATAAAATAAATACTTTATTTCACTAAAAGCCATCACAGTACAGGATCCACAGACTAAGAGCATGTAAGGCTTATAACTAGGTCACAATAATGTTAATGCTCTGACTCCTAAACAAGGTGTATGTGCCTGTGTCTTAGGAGTCAATCTTAATTAAGTATCAATTTTACGTTGTAACTATACACCAACACATCGTCTATAGTCACGAAAAAATTACACGTAAACGAAATTTACGTATATTTTTTTTTACAAAGTCATGAAATGAAAACTACTGGGCCAAACTATGTTAATTTTTATGGGACCAGATGGCAACTATTCCGCATCAAACTAAAGAAGAATCACGTAAATCGGATCATAAATCTTAGCGTAATCGGAGTACATACATAAAAAAATACCAATCGAATTGACAACCTTCTCCTTTTTGTAGAAGTCGGTTAATTAACTCATGATATAACGTTACCCCTGTAATATCCGAAACGTTAAGCAGTGGTGTACACACAGCTCCATTAAGAAGTTACCCCCCTGGCCTACTTGACCGGAGTGTTGAGGGGTTAGCACATATTGACGCTGCCTGTATCTATAGAACACTCAGTGTACATTGTACAATCACATATCGTTAGTTATGTTTAAATCTCATGATAGAGGGGGCGCGTCTATTTCCATCAACTGGGCTCAAAACCAGACTTCCTTGGTGCCACTGAAAAGAAACCTGATGGAAAAACTCAGACCTGGTAATCATGGATGCAGCTGAATACCAGTATTTTACATGGAGCGACTGCCTTTTTGACTTCTACAACCCAGTTAATACTGGGTAATACGATACCCCTTGGTAAGACTGGCTGCCAGACTTTCGAACAAATGTAAGCCGGAACCAACGCCTTATTTATGTGTAATATATTATGTGCTTTCCGAGGCACCAATGAAACTTGGTAAGTAATGGATGACAGATCCACGGACCAAGCTAGGCAACAGAGGTTTAACCTGAAGGTAGAGCCGAGTGGTGGTATCCACACCTATCCACAAACGCTCGGATTCGATTTCGATTGGGAAAGTCGTATGTCTGTCTCGTTCGCTTTCATAATGCCAAAACAAGATAGACATACGACTTATAGAATCGAAATCGAAACCGAGCGTTTGTGAATAGGCGGCCTAAAGCGATTATTGCATGCAAGGCCAGAATAAGTCTTGTTTTCGGAATCTTCATCGTCATCAGTATGTTTAACAAGTACCAGGCATCCAAAAGTATACAGAAGGTTTCATTATTCACGCTAACAACGTGATCCTGAGATAAATCAAAGTTATCCTATTTTAGTCTTTATTTTCACAGCCGTTCTGCCTATTCATAAAGGGACCATAGGACCCCCATAAAACATAATTTCAATGAATATTGTAACAGCCAAGTCCTTATTTTATATACATAAAATGATTTACGTTTACTGTAAGCGTAACTAGTCTTACTACATTACGAGTATAAGTAGGAGAGATTTAAGTGCCGCAGAAGAAAAGTATTTTAAAGTAGGTATATAAACTTTCAATCTTTTACCAAAATTAATAATTTATTTATCGTCCAACGAAAGCCTTTGCTTTGAAAGTCATTTGTTTGTAAAACAAATGCCAAGTGAGATATTCAAAGTACTAGGGTCACAGAAAGCGCAAAGAGGCTAAGCTCTTATACAAATTGGTGTGACAAAGTCGTAGAACAATGACAAGTAAGGATGGTCCTCCTGTTGAGAGCTCTTGAGACTATCTTTATACGTTGAAGGAATTCTTGCCAGCAAAAGGAGCTAACCTAATTTCTTTGTGTTTTTAAGTGTTTTCTTTCGTTTTCACTTGTTTTTGTTTGTCGGCTAAGATATTCCTTGAGGATCTATTAACAGAAGTGTGTACTAGGGAATCATATATTTTGCCAGTAATCTGGGAGTGATATGTTAATATTAGTTACGCTATTCAGTTTTTATATACTAAACTAGCTGTCCCGCGCAACTTCGTCTGCGTCACATTTTCCCCGTTTTTGCAATATTTTTCCTTGCTGCTGCGCTCCCATAACAGCGCCATCTATTGAATACTTACTCAATCCAGTCAACAGATACTGCCATCGGTTAGAATCGTTTGGAGCTAACAGATAATTGTAACTTAATTTGCAATAAAATAATATTGCGACTGTTAATTGAGATGTAAGCTATCCTATCTTTCAAGTTGGATCAAACTGCACACGGTGTGCAAATTTTATTAAAATCGGTTAAGTAGTTTAGGAGTCCATCCCCGACAAACAATGTGACACGTAATTTATATTTCCCCGCAACTACCCTAATGTGAAGCTATGATAGAGCACGCTTGAGAAACCCATTCACTCGAACGTTGTAGGAATCAATTTTAAAATGATCAGTTATCTAGAAGTTGCAAGTGCTATTGCCGAGTACGAGATTCTAGGTTCAATTCTTAGATCGGCTGTATTGATTGTCCTATTCTTCTGGAATTTCTCAAAAGCAGCTCGAAATTTGGATTTGTGCTCGCTGATGGCAATAGGTTCGTTTATAAAATTTTAAATGAACATGACTTGCGGAATACAAATGTACTTTAGGTACATGTTTGCCTCTCGAGGAATTTGGGCGAGATGTTACCTAGCAAGCTGAGCCAATACCTCAGTGATTTGAAAGCTGCTGATTTCTAATGCATCCTCATAGTGCAGAAAATACTATTTCCATTTCGTTTTCTAACTGTAGATTCCATGGTAGCTTGCTTTCGGGAATTGCGTTTCGTTTATGCTAGGTTTGGTATTATGTAGTCTTTGACGTTTCAAAGGACGCTGTATCAAAGCTTATGCTTTCAGAATTTGAAAGTAATCCATCTCCCGAAACACGTATACACACAGCATTTTTATACCTTCTGTAGATCTTCGGTGTGGATTGACGTTTGGCAAAATATTACGTAGAGAGCTAGAACTAAACGATTTAATCTTTTTCTCTTCTTGTTCTTACAATTACAATATTTTTCTCTTCTTGTGCTTACAAGAAGAGAAAAAAATAAAATTGTTTGGCTACAAAGATGGTTTTGTCATAAAGCATAATAAACAAAATTATGGTCGGAAAGTATGAACAACAATTAGCAAAGGCTGGTGTTAGTAGATCCCGCAGGAGATGGCGGGAAGAGCTGGACAGAACCAACGACCAGTGGTCCACATCGGCCCTGGATCGAAGGATTTGGAAGTCATGGGGAGAAGCTTTTTCCCAGCAGTGGGATGACACAGACTAGCAGTAAAAGTAACCGTGTTAATGAAGCCGCTGTTGATGACAGAAATGATCACTATAACCACATTTTCTGGTATATTTGTACAAGAAACGATTTCCACGTGAAGAAACTCTAGCAAAGATTTTCAAATCAGGCATCAAAACAACTTTAGATAATAATATTATCGTAAGCAAACCTTTGGATGGATATCAATTTAATTATTAAACGGTAAGCTGAAGCCCTTTGTATATCAAATATCCATCGTTTGCGCAATCAAGGGCCAATTATTTTAGTGTGAAGACTCATAAGTACTGTTAGGTTTGGGGCCTTTAAAACAACTGCAGCGGAACGGAGCGATTTCGGGATACTCGTTTCTTGAATTTACAAAATCTGATATGCTAGCCACTACTTATTTGGACTGACAGAGACGCAAAAACATCGTTACTATATTTGCTACTATCATGAGCGATTCCATAGTTTTTTTTAGTGACAAGCTACAAGAATAAAACTATTGTTCACTTTGCTTTACGAAATGCTATTTTTATGAACTGTACAATTTTTTTGATTAACATTTTCAGCAACATGAAAGTATTTTTTCCCTTGCTTGTACAGTCTTTCCTCTCTTCTCTCCGTGCGGTTTTCTCCGTTTTCTTGTTTGAAAGTATAAAACTTTAAAATACCTGCGTTGTTAACTGGGTTTCAGTTTCAACAGCAGAATAATGTAGAATCTCTTCAGCTTTACAAACCCCGCTGTTTTCGAAGCCTACAAGCCCATCCTCATTAACACTCAGATGATTATAGATATTGTAGGCGAGCTTATTAATTTGATTGTTGCAGCTGATTGATAGGAACGTTAAGTGGAATGATACTGACGCGTAACGGAACGGATTCGTATCAGTTCTGACTAGTGTTGCCAGGTCCGCGGTGTCTGTAGGGACGGAACGTTAAAATAATCGGGAATCTGCTGTAAAATAGCTACAAAAAAAAAACATTTTCATGATTTATTTTATCTTTTTTTTATTATAATGACTGCTTAGACCGATTTTGCTTTAAGTTACATGTGACAGCAAAAACTATTATGTACTAAGACTTTGCAGTTTTGTTCTCGTTTATATTATAGATAACAAAAAAATATTTCAAAATCGCTTCATCCGTTCAGGAGCTATTATTCCACAGATAGACACAGATAAATAGATACACACTTCAAACTTCTAACGCACCCTTCATTGTTGGTTGGGGGTTAAAAATTACAGAGTAAAATCAAAACCTTTTTGTTGTAAACAAACAAAAATGGTTTCTTGGAAACAAACTATACTTGGTGAAAAATCGGGACGGTCGGCCTCCCGATGACGTTATTCAGAACGTGTTGCCAGACCCCTAAAAAACAAGACGTCCCGCGCAAATCAAAATGCCTGGTAACACTATAGTTTTGACTGACAGTATTGTTGGATCAGTTAAAATGTCGATGACCGCCACTTCTTTATACTAATATGATGAGACGGTTTCTTTATCTTGTTAAATAACACTCGTGTTATGAAATCTTGTGTTTATTATTTCTTGGTATGGCAGCGAACGGTGGAAGGTTCGATTCTTGCCTGAGGCTATTGTTTTTATGGGAGCTTGTTACGCGTTTGGCTGTTTGTGTACTTTGATGATTTATGTGTGAAGCGACTTACGATACGAGTAACTTAAGTTATCACTAAGAACGGTGTAGGTAACTGTTTTTTTTAGCTAAACAATTTGTTCCGTCTTTTCTCATGTGGCCTGTGGTCTTCGATCAATTGATCGAAGCGTGTGGTAGAAAAACATGACATTTGTGTTTGGACGGTCCTCTAGAGATATAATTTCCTCTGAAAGCACTTTTGAAAACTGTAACTTTGTTTACTGACTAATTTATGAGCCTTACTCATTCATGCGCGTAAATCGATGTTTAACGGTCCCACTGCTGGGACACAGGCAGCCTCTCTATGAGAATGAGTGGGATCGATTTGCGATTTGGGCAAAACGCTATTGAATTATTCTATCAGGAATTTCGCAGTAGCAGCCACGGGATTTGTGCCCGGTTGATGGCTATAGGCTCGCCCCCTATTACATGGGACTTGAATATGACTGGCGAAATATGGGTGTGCTTGTTAGGTACAACTCTGCCTAACCCCTCGAGGATTACACGAGATGTTATGTTGTTTTTGTTTCTCAGGGAACAAAAACAACATAACTAATCCTTTGGGGAAAACAAGGCGACAATGGCGTACTTAATGTTATCTTGATGTTATGTTATCAATAATATGTTATTATAACGTAGCAAAAATTAATCAACTCGACACTAAATAAAAGTATATTTCCTTACCTCGAAGTTAGGCTATAAAATCTATGAATATTAATCGAACGGCATCAGTCAAAGACGAAACAGTATACAGTATTACGGAACCGATCCATTACAACTTTAGAAGTTCGTGAAAATAGTAAAACCAACTTTTATAAGGGCTTAATTTGTTGTAGTTTAAAGTTCGATTAAGCTGTTATTTTTTTTCAGTTCCTGAGCTAGTCCTTATATCTATACCAATATTATAAAGCTAAGAGGTTGTTTGTTTGTTTGCTTGAACGCGCTAATCTCAGAAACTACTGGTCCGATTTGAAAAATTCTTTCAGTGTTAGATAGCCCATTTATCGGGGAAGGCTATTTATATAATCACGCTACTACCAATAGGAGTGGAGCAGCAATTAAAAATATTGCGAAAACGGGGAAAATGTGACGCAGACGAAGTTGCGTGGGTCAACTAGTTAAAAATACTTTGTCTTTATTTTTCCGCGTGTTCGTTTTATGTGATGATTTTCGTGATCTTGCTTCCTATAATAAACGTAGACATCAAAAGCATGTAACAAAAAAGTGACACCCATCCTCGATGTAACCGTAGAAAGGGCAGCTAACCTTTCAAAATCGCAGTTATTGGATGATAAAGAAGTAAATAATAGCGTGACGGTTGACAAAAGAGAATGGAAGAAAAAACGTGTTGTGCCAATCCCAAGTGATAAATGACACACGGGCCGGAAGATGTTCATGATGAAACCCTCTGCAGTATTTCCAAAACCATAATTATCAACTGTGACACGCATTTACCTCGCTCTGGCTCCTGTTGTCTGTTGAAACCCTTGTACGCTGTCACCCATTCCACTAATAGAAACTTTATAGACTAAGAGCCCTATAATGGTCCCTTGGCAAACACCAACAAAGTGACGGTCGGGACCGCAACAATGACTATAATTAAGCCCACAATCCATTTGTTTCTACATAGTGTGGTCCCTTCACCTATCACGTTTCTATTTTAGATTGCTAAACCTTTGGTAATGATAGGTTGTTAAGGGAGCTGGGTTTGTTTGGGAGCGGAGAGCGAGACGGATTGGTGGATTGATTTGATAGAACGAAGAGAGCATTTTTTTCTCGTCGAAAATTAAAGCAAGATTTAACATAGTACTTCAACTTTTAAAAAAACTTTTTGCTAGGGATGCTAACACTTGTATTGATGACCTTCAAGTTTGTGAAAATCCTGTAAGCGTCACAATCATTAACACCAAAAACAGGATATTTACCATGTTTACTATTTGTTTTGAGTTTCTGATATTTTGGCGCTATCGTAAGCAACAAATAGTAAACAAGGTAAATATCCCTGTTTTAGTGTAAATGATAGTATCCTGATTATTCCTGATACAGAATTCCTATTATATAATCCATAAAGAAAATAAATACCAAAACAAAAGCGTTATTCTGTTGTCAGCGAATCTTCAAAACAACGCTGTATGTCTCCATGATCTTTTGTCAATCGGCATTGCCTTTTAGGCTTAGTAAACCATCCAATTAATCAGAACAGAAACCAATAAAACAGACAGAAAGCAATTACCTAATGTTAATAGATGAAAAGTAGCAGAAAACTGAAACTTCTACCTAAAAAAAATGATAGAAACCGCCAACAAACAGACCGTCACCTTATCCATTGCGTCGGCCCCAATAACCTACATAAAGGGCATCCGTATTCAGAGCGGAAAGCTCTTAATGTAACATTAATTGTTAGCGTGTGAATTTGACGTGATAATTGAGTGAGTACGCGGCCAAGTTCGAATAAACTCGACGGAAAGCGATCCGTAGGGAAATGGCTTTAATTTGGTAGTTATAACAGAGTTGAAAACTAATCGCTGAATGGTTATTTTGAGGTAATACTATGAAAACGATGTTATAACCTGATTTGTAACAGATTATGTAGAAATTAAATCAACATCATCATAACCCTCATCAGTATAATCATTTTCCTGCCCCAACCCAATTTATTAGCATTCTGTGCAGCATTTCTACGCCTTCAACACTTGTCGTCATCTCAATAGTCCTGAAGGATGATGATGAAACTGATGTTATTTATTTATTTATGTACACACAAAATATTAAACAGGACAATACATTAAGATAGAAGAGCACAAAGATACAGGTAGTTATATTCTTAAACTTGAAAACAAAGCAACAAAATCGAATTGATTGAAACAAAATAATAAAGCAGGCGAAGTCACCAAATTCACTTAGGTGTAATTAGGTGACTCATGAACAGAAATGGGCGATTTTAATGAATCACTATTGTTACGAATCACACAATCTGAAAAATTACTAACATTAAATCAGCCGTACGACCTATTAATTCAATTCTGCCGACAAATCAGTTCCGTACTGTAACGTAATCAGTAATCACCCACCTTCCATAATTCCCTTAATCGCCTCTTACACCCACATCCACTAATAACATATCTATTCTAAGTCCAGCTAATCACAGTAAATGAGAGGCGCTATTTACACCACTATTTTGGTCAGCGGCAGTATTTGTTTAATAGCAATGTCGACCTGAAGTTATGACTACACCAGCACCCTGGTCTACTTGAGAGTAAATTGCTGCTACAAGCTTTCTAGCGATGTTAAGTTAAATGTTCAGATTAGGTTTACTAACGAACGTAACGTATTTCGTATGGTGTCGGACGTAAAGAATGGCACCATCCCATACCTTCCCATGGGTGTCGTTAGAGGCGACTAAGGGATTTGCCAGAGAATGCAAAGAAATGACAAAACCCCCCAAAATGTCAATCTGGCGACACTTGGGCGGGGCCTATGTCCAGCAGTGGACGTCTTTTGGACTGAAATGATGATGATGAATGATGATACTAACGTACTTGTTTAGAAAGATTTATCATTATTCTCCTGCTCTTATCTTAATTTATTTGGCGTCGGCGCTGCATGTCTTCTTCTTCCATATTTCTCTATTAATCGTCATCTCAGCAGTCCCATCCATTCTAGTCATATCATCCTTCACACAGTCCATCCATCGTTTCTTTGATCTTCGTCTACTCTTATAGCCATCCACATTAAACTCAAAAGTTTCCTCACAACTGTTCTCTCAATTCAGTCTCTGTTACTTGGTGAATTACATCGTTCCACCGCTACGTTCTACTTTTGAATCATGTTCGAGTCAGATCGGCACAATTTGGGCTAAGCCGAGCGGCTTTTTCCCAATCGTATCATCATCTACAGCCCGACTGCAGCCACTGCTGGGTATAGTCCACTCTTTGTTTGTGCCATATCCACGCTCCAGTGCCAGTCTCATCCATGTTTTAAAATAATCTGCTGCTAACAATATTTCCAGTGCTGTATCATGCCGAGCTGAATATGTGTAAAACACCTCTTACTACCAAAAAATACTTACTATCTTAATCTAATGTTTATTTATCTTCGAACATAGACCATTTGGTTGCACTCTTAAACCAATTAGTTATACGGAACTCTAAATTTGTAGCTACCAATGTAAAATATGCATCCAAATCACTTACATTTAGAGAATTGAGATAAGAAGATACTCCAAAAAATTATACTTTCTAATGATACTGTTTACGGAAGCAGAACTTTCTACTTAAGAACAATAAAAGTTAATTAAATGTATCGGAAAATTTTCCGTTGTTAGTCTAATTTGGTAATGGCATTATCGTGTTAAGTGATTATTTTTCGGAGAATATCAAAAATACTTTTTATTTTTAATCTATCATCATGAAGTTGATTTATTACATTATCTGTCTGTGTGGAGGCTTTTAAAAGTCACTGAAGGGAAATTGGTCCTGTAAACTTTTGTGTCTATTTTGGCATTTTCTGTGCTTTTGTCTGGTCCTGTGGACAATAGGACAGAAAACTCTAGTTGATTGTCTAAACTGATAATATAAAGCTGAAGAGTTTGTTTGTTTGTTTGCTTGAACGCGCTAATCTCAGGAATTACTGGTCAGATTTGAAAAATTATTTCAAAGTTAGATAGCCCATTCATCGAGAAAGGCTATAGGCTATATATCATCACGCTGCGACCAATAGGAGCGGAGCAGAAATTAAAAATGTTGCGAAAACGGGGAAAATGACACGCAGACGAAGTTGCGCGGGACAGCTAGTTCGAAAATAAACTTAGATAATTATGTACCTTTTATATTGTATTCTTCTTCTCGTGTAAGTTCTTCGTTATCGTCAGTCTTAGTACCTAGAAATAGTGACACTCTATGAGGGTTTGTGACATAACATCACGCCTGTTCCTCCGAAGGATTGGGCTGCGGTACACGCATAGAAACCAGTTATGATGAAGTCCCATAAAAAGGGAGATACTTAGAAAATTCAAATGGAAAACCCCAATAACACTTTCAGATATAAACAATGCGGGAAAAGTAAGAAATGTAATCGATTTACATGAGTTACAGAAAACCGTAATCGTTGTAGAAATACGGAATGCTTTGACAGCGCTCACTACTCGACTAGGCCCTCTTGTTTCTTTTCATTTCTACCCATAAATTTTACCATTAAACGTACTATCCTACAAATGAAATCTAGACCAAAAAGCAAAAATAAAACCGGCACTCAAGAAACAAAGCCTTAACCACCCTGAAAACTTGGAGCTTTCTGAATAAAACTTTTTTCCTAATAAATAGGTAGGTCTTGAATGAAAAACTTTTCACTTGTTCAACGAGGGTCAGATAAAGTCATCACTCATGCGTGTCTCAAGGAAAAGTTTGGAATTCTGTGAAGGAATAGAATCCAATTTTATTTGAAAATAGGTTTAGGTTGAGGAACACTAAAGAAACTATGGATGGACTGTGTGAAGGATGATATGGCAAGAAAGACTGTTGAGATGACGAGTAATAGAGAAGTATGGAAGAAGAAGACGTGTTGTGCGATCCCAAATAAAACTGGGATAAGGGCACGATAATGATGAATAGTTATGGTTATTATCTTCATCATCATCAGCTTATAATGTTCCCACTGCTGGGACACAGGCCTCCTCTCTATGAGAGGGAGTGGGCTGTAATCCACCACGCAGGCCCAGTTCGGGTTGGTAGAAGTCACAATGTCTTCGAATTTTTAGTTCTAGGACATGCCGGTTTCCTCACGATGTTTTCCTTCACCGTTTTTGAGAGCAGCAGTGATGAAATAAGTTACACAAAGTCATTACTTTGTGTAGAGCAGTGAGCCGTGGGTTCGAACCCAGGCAGGCGAATGCGCCTGCCTGGGTCGGAACTTAACAACAGGCTTACTGCTCGTAAGTCGGGGCTGCCACCACTGGGCCACCGCTGCTCTCTTGATTACTATGGTTGGAATAAAATTTGGGCAATTTTTGAGACACTATAACTTCCTTCTTTTCTTGGACTGCATCGTTGGTCTATTGCAAACTCCACTCAACACGAGCTTGTGGTCCCAGATTCGATATCCAGGACGTGCAAAGTGATATTGCCCTTTTTCATTAGGAATTTCTCAGTCTCAGTCTGGATTTGTGTCCGGTTTATGGTAATTGGGTCGTCCCCTATTACATGGAAAGTCATTTTAAGTTTAGATATATATCATATTAGGCTCTCGACTAGACTACAAAATTCTCTCTTCCTACAAAGTTACAATTTCACAAACGCAAAAAAAACACAGGAGCAGGAAATTAGTTTGCAAAGCCAATCCAAAATAAATTGTTCAAACGAACCAAAGGTAAAATGTTAGATTTAAAATGATATTCATTTGGCGATGAAACTAATTTCACAAAAACTTTTAACGCTCCCAATTACAAGTTAAATGTTAACTGTTAGCAAGTATGGCGAGCTTTAAATAACATTTTGGAATTATATTAAAATATTATTCCTAGGATAATGGAAGGGTTAGTTTTAATTGAAGTTTAGAATGCTTCTAGTAATGATGATTGGAGCTGTGTGTAATGCGTGAGTGTGATTTTGAGTGGGTGTCATTTTGATTCGTGTCTAATGCCTGGATTTTTAACTCTCGGCTCACCGAAAGTGGATTTTTCAAGAGTATTATATTAATTGGAGATAGCAGGAATGTTATTGTATACGGCAGCACGCTCTGTTTCTCGCTCTAGCAAATTAATGACGGTACAAATCGTCACAAAAAAAAAACAATTATCTTCTTTTTAAAAGACATTTCGTAAATGTTTTGGCAACTTTTTAGACCTTTAAATCCTGCTTTTGCGTATTAAGTTTCATTGAAATGGTTCAGTAATTTCGTAAAATAGGGACTTGAAAGTTTGTATGAAATGCCGAATGCCCTAAGGCGTACACGCTCTTAAGTAGTCAGATACAAAACAAGCGACCGGCCTCAACAAACTTTCAAACATAACATGTCTGATGTGTAAAAGTGTTTTTAATCCAATTTACATAAAAAAATAGGATTTATGATTAGTGAGAGTAGACCTCCTGAAATGTGGCCATTTTGTAGGATCAATAAACTTTTGTACAGAACCAAGCCAATCTATGTAACATATACCTACATACAAACAACCCAACTGTTATTTTTTCATCCAATTATTACTTTGTACACAAGTTTTCACATAATAGGACCTTTTGTTACAAGACCCTTAATCCATCAACCGGAGTGAGTGAAGTTTTATTTTGAAAGCCTTTTGTTTGTTAAATAAAATAAGACTTTTATTTCTGAAGTAATTTAACAAACTTTTTCTTGGCAATAGGCTGGTCCCCTTATTACATGGGACTTTAACATACTTGCGCAGCCTATCGATTATTATGGGCGTGATCTTTAGTCATAATATTCTTCAAAATGCTGCTGCTCGATAACACCATTATTGCGAAACCACCTCATCATCTGCCTATCTTTTTCCCAAACGATCTTGGAGTCGGCTTCCTGTCTCACCGGATGCAGCTGAGTAGGAAATTCTGATTCTGATTCTAAGACTGGATATCAGACTTTTGGCTTCTGACTAAATGTCTATCAAAGATCTACAAATGACAGCCGGGACCAACGGCTTAACGTGCTTTCCGTGGCACGGAGGAAACTTGGTATGTAATTATGGTCACCCATTCACGGACCAACCACGGCAAGCATGCCTTACCTTAAAGATCGACCCGTGCGGCTGTTATTATTCAGCCGCGAGCTCCTTCCATTGTGAAACCACCTTAGTTTAATTAAGATACGCCTGAATTTTGTAATATAATGGGTATAAATTGTTTTCCATTAGTTCGACGAGTTCTTGCAAAACTTTGTACTGGATCCTCAAAGTTTGCTGGAACTTTGAAACCATAATAGGTCTTCTGTAAGTTTATGGAGATGAGTTAGTATGCTTTTAAGATGATGTTTGCAATTCCGTACTGCGTTGCAAATGTTTATTTTTATTGTTTTATGTTTCGAGTGAGTTACTATACTTACTCATACTACAAGTGCGACACTCTCTCTGAGGATTGTTCACGCTTTATCGGATTTACGGGTACAAAGAATAACTATTAATTTCCAAAATAGCCACGTATTGAAGCTGGTGGCTCATAAAAGTATCCTAAACTAGCTCATACAAAATATTTATGTTTGTTACAGACTAACAGTACCAGGCCAAACAGTAATACAGTTAACA
This sequence comes from Cerastis rubricosa, assembly GCA_949152445.1. Taxonomy (NCBI): domain Eukaryota; kingdom Metazoa; phylum Arthropoda; class Insecta; order Lepidoptera; family Noctuidae; genus Cerastis; species Cerastis rubricosa. The sequence goes on from OX424547.1 coordinate 14,746,199, forward strand.
AGCGACAAAGAAGATGAAGAAGAGACAGGCACACGTTTCCGGCGCACAGGGTCCGAAAGACTCCGCGACGGCGCCAAAGCCCTACTTCGAAGAGTCGAATCTCTCAAAACACGAAGAAGAAAACGGCAAAACCGGACTGAAGTCATCGTATCCTCCCCACATTTCCTAGATGTCAGTCAGCAGGACAAATATGCTGACTTAAGTTACATTGACATGACTCCGACCTCTCCTACAGCATTTCCTTTCCCAGATTTCCATAGTTCTCCTTTAAACGCTCCTGCAATTAGAACCCAACCACCTTCCCCCATGACAGCCATGCCTCCATCCCCTATAGCTCCTTTAGAACAATCCTTTGTCTTGAACGCTCCTTTTGGAGATGACAGCTCAAGTTATGCTTCGGATGGAAGTATGGGTTCCAGTAATAAGAGTTCGAAGTCCAAACTAGGCAGGGCCAAGAGGATCTTCCATAGAGGGATCAAGAATGAAGATTCAAGTGCTCTTAGTGATTCGGAGTGCCAGCCTGCTAGTTGGCGACATAATTATTACAAGGAGCATAATACTCATCAAAATGAGGTGAGTTGTAATATTTTAAAAGCTATCGCTATTTTTAAATTATACCAATATATAATATATAATTAAACCTTTACTACGACATCCTTGGTTTGAGTTAAAGTTCAAGTTAATAAAACCTAGAAGAAAAACTATTTGTTGGAAATTTCTTAGTTTTTGGTTTTACGACAAGTTCCTAGTCGTAGAAATTACGAATTTCCTCAGAAACTTGCATCCTTTATTTTCCGATTAACGGGGTGAATTTTCAAAAACCTTCCCATAGATCGAAATTTCAGGCTTCCAAACGCAACTGTTCAGGCTGTGCGTTATCTGTCAGTGAGTTTAAGTTATGAAAAATAAAGATCATCACCATTGAAATTTTAAGTTAGCTAATCTTGAAACCGTTTACGTACGAAATCTTTGCCTGGTTATTCCGCAATCATAGGGCTTCTCATCTAAGTTACGTTCTCTATTTCTCCAAGAATACTTGTAGTACTTCCTAACTACCTCAAATAGTTTGCAGAAACTCGCTGGAGCTTCAACTATTATACAAGTTTGTCTCATCTCGTGCAATGTAATCTTAACTACCTTCTCCACAAGGCCACTTAATCACATATCTGTCATAAAGAACTTTATTTTATCGTGTTCCAAGTTAATTATTTCTTCTTTTATTCGTTTTCTTGGTCCTTTTGCGTAAAGGATCTATGTTATTTCGGTTAGAACTTTCTTTTATTCATAATCTTGTTTTTTTGCGTTTCCTAAAACATCACTGATTCAATGTTGTTTTTGTAAAGGGACATCTTGTCATCATGTTTGGAAACTTTATAGCAATTTATGCACGTAACATTTGCTAAGTTGTTAAGCAAAGGCGTTCTAAACAAAATGAGTTAACACCGAAGTTGCTGTTTTGTTGAACAACATTTTGCAACATAGACTTCTTTGTTATATTTTTATTAGATAAATGAACTTTTTAAACTATTGCAACTGGCAGCTTTTTTTTGCAGAACTTCATCATTCTTTAAACAGATTTCTAATTTCTAACGTCAACAATATTATCATCAGGTCCACATCGATCCCCCATCTCCAGTAGAGCTGAAGCCGGACCCTGAAGTACTCCGAGAGGTTCAGAAGTCACCAGGCCACACTCATCACCGGCGGCAGGCTATCAGGACCAGCTCGCTCAATTTAGGGAATGATGGGAAGAAGTAAGTAACCCGCAACTTTGTTACTAGTAAGAACAAGGAAAAAATTTAAAAGACGGTTGGGTAGACTGTGTAAAAGATGATTATATGAGATGAGGGTCGATGGATACTCAGATGACGACTACTAAAATAGGTATGGAAGAAGACGACATGCTGCATGCTGTACTGGCAGCAAATAAATAAAGGATAAGGTCAGAAGAGTCATGAAAATGGCGGCATGATAGCCCATAGATTCCAATTGCAAGATGGACGTTATATTTAACTAGTTTTTTTCTTTTTTGTATACTAGACGATTTGGACTCATTCCTGACTATTGGCCAAAGACGGAAAAACACAGAGAAAGTTGGAAAAGAATGCGGGAGGCCTTCGCCCAGGAGTGGGACCGAAAAGGCTGAACAAAAAAAAGTAGTCCTTTGATCAAAATCAATCAATCAATATTTTTATTTTACATAGGCCTACATGGTCACTTATAAAACGTCGTCATAAGGTGCACGGTTAGGGTTGGTCGTTTCTTAAGGTGGAAGTTTAATCGCGCTTTCCCATACATTGTTATTTTTCCAAATTCTCGATACTTATATGCTTTTTGTAGAAGTAATGAAACAACATGATGTTATTACGAATTAGTGGTGTCGCAAATCCCTTCAAACATAAAGAAATAACAAGGTTTGTAGGATTTCCAGGGCCGAAAAAAAACGAAAAATCTTTGCATGTGTGCGTGCTTGGAGTCACACCATCTACCGGATATCTAAAGAACAATCAAGCCTCTTGCATAAAAAACCTCGAAATAATTATCTGCTAGGACTAGATGGCGTGACGTTGTCATTGTAAGGTGGTGACAGTAAGTCTTAGTGTGTGCGTGACTTTTGATTTCATTCTTCAAACAAGTAGGTAGGTAGGTAGATAAATCTAATTTGGGTAAATTAGATTTATAATTTCATAAGAATGAAGTTAAATATTCTTAAACTATGTCAAGTTGTTCACCCAAACCAATGTTTGAAAGTACCTATTAGGGATGAAATGTGTAATTCGGAGTTGGTTAATGGTTGGCTAATTTTATTGCGTGATAGCTAAAACTTATTAGTTATTAACAAGTAGGTATTCAGACATACCAAACATTCGTTATGAAGCCACAGCTTTTTGTACGTGGACTTTTCGCGGTTTATCTAATAAACTAATAATGTACTTACATTATATAACATTACATTCATTCATCACACTATTTACATTCATGAATGTAGGTAAGTACTACCTGCTTACCTACTAAAACATACCGACGCAGTCAAGGTTATGTTGGGAGAAAATTAAGCGTCGTAACTGTTTCTAATAATAATGATCACAGTGAAAAACACAAACCTAACTGTCGTTTTTGCTTTTAATTTCATTCTTATGTCTACGGAATAGAAGTCAAAGTCGGTTGACCGGACTGTAAAAAAGGCGAAGTGGTAACTGAACTAGAGCTATTCGTGTTATTGTGCGATTTTCCATCATGCTTTAATCTAGGCTTAGGACTAGCAGAAAAGTTTCCAAATATGCATTAGTATTTAATTTGGTTGAAACTACGTAAACTTACAAACATTAGGTATATACATTCTTTCTATTTCCAAGAAACATTGAAGCATAAAACAAAATACATCAACGTTTAATCTCGAAAATGTAGTCTTTAAATGCTTGACAGTAAAGATTATATTGATCGCATTATAATGTCTGTTAGATTTCCGAGAACCGAAATCTAAATCACAAAATTCGCGCTATCCTTTTTACTCCGCTATGTTACCCTTAGTTAGAAAGAGAGAAAGCGGATTTCTAACTACGTTTGGATTTCATTTGGTGATGGATTTGATTGTCGATTCGGTTGGTGGTAGATCGTTAGCGTTTGGTTCGGATAGGTAGATTATTAGAATCAGATCTTCAAGTTTGAGAAATCTATACGAATCGATTTTCTAAATTAAACTGCATATAAGCGCAGACAAAATTAGCGTTAAATAAATAAAACAAAGATTTTTTTCCAGTCTCTGTGTCAATTTGATTTATATTTGATTAGGTATACAAAATTATACATTATGATTGCAGACGAAAATATTAGGTAAAAAAAAATAAGCAGCCGTCGACCTCCTATGTTAAAAATTGCTCAGAGTAACAGGCTTTCCAAATGATCTAAAAACAAAAAGTTTGTTTCATTACCTACAGTCAATGACGTATCACTACATAGTATAAAACAAAGTCGCTTCCCGCTGTCTGTCCCTATGTATGCTTAGATCTTTAAAACTACGCAACGGATTTTGATGCGGTTTTTTTTAATAGATAGAGTGATTTAAGAGGAAGGTTTATAAGTATAATATATGCATAATATAGTAGAGAAACACTGATAATGTTAGAGGTTTCCAATGTGATGTCGACAGACATTCTGTAGTATATTTAGTATCTGCATTGCACCCGCGCGAAGCCGGGGCGGGTCGCTAGTTATAAATAAAGCGATGTTGGCGGGCACGGGCCGTACCGCCGTACGGGAGAGGAATCAATGTCAAGAAATGATTATGTAGGTATTAAATTTTTAATTTTGAAATTGTTGTGTTATACCTGTGCGAAGCCGGGGCGGCCTGCTAGTTCGATAATAAAAATAAGTAAAGCCAAGGATACACTAGGGGACAAATGTGCCACGACATGTATCGGCGACATGTCAAGCGAAGCCGGCCGATTTCGCCTGACAAATATGGCGACAACGCGCGACTTATGTCCGCAGCGACGTCAGACGAAATCGTGCGACTTCGCGAAACTTCGCCTGACATATCTAGCGACATCACGAAGTTTCGTTTCACAAGGCAGGCGATATCCAGCCACCGAGGTAGTGTTGTTGGCTGCGGCGTACACAATTATTATTAAAAGTCAAAGAAAAAAGACGAGAAGATGGTGGGTTAGAAAGTACTATGTAAAGTATGATGTCGCGCAATGTTACGACTCGGACAAAATAGGTAAGTTCATGTGGAATTATCATGTATGTTCACACGGCGACACATCAAGCTTTACACTTCCAGTATAACGTGGCCTCGCTTTGTCTTTATATTCTATACAGTGACAAATTTGCATAAACTGGTTTTTTCATACCTTGATCAGCGGTCGTGCGTACCTACTGTTATAATTACATATGTACCTACAATACAACGAAAATGTCACAAACCGTCGCAGCGTCGGCGTCGTGGACACTAAAAAGTAACATTACTCAAGAATGCATGTATTGTGGTCATTATTTTGACAACCTTGTTCGAGCAAAGTCGACCTTGCCGTCAACTCAAACTAACTAAATCGCAAACTATTAGTAATATCAAACCGGGAAAGACGGTGTTGAATTTTAGTAACTGTACTGTTGTCATTTTAATTAAAATTCTAGTTTATTAATATATTTTTTATTTAAATTACTTGCTGGTTTTATTAAGATTAGGTACTTGAATTTTTGAGTAAAGGACTATACAAACCTTGGCCCACAATGACTGCTTCGCTGGTCACGCTATGATTGCCTCGAGCTAGCCTAGCTACGCTCTAGGCCTTTCAGCTTGGCCATCATTGCAGCCCTTGCTGTCGCTGTGCGCTGTCGGTCATAATCAGCGCGACCAGCAAAGTAGTCATTATAAACCGCGGCAGTAATGTAGGTACTATTAGGTACGTACGTAGTAAGGTAATAAGAAAACAAACTTGTTTTGATAAAAACAGTGATTACATTTTGTGATATTGAGTATTGATAGTACCATTATTACCTCAAAAATTTAAGAAAACAGGTAGGTAAGTAATTTAGAAGAAATAAATATGTTGGTAGAACTAATTAAAATTTTTATATTTGGTATCCACTCGGACATAAGACTAACCCGCACTGGGCCCGCGTGGTGGATTACAGGCCTGTGTCCTAGCAGTGCGAACATTATAGGCTGATTACGCTGCTGCGGAATATAATTAATCGGACATAAACTGCGATGAATTTTCAAGTAAGCATGCGACGGCACGGCGGCGTGAAGTCTTGACTCTCTTGAGCGATCGCTGCATAACCACCCGGGGAAAACTAAACATACTTATTTAATAAAATAAGCAATCCATATTAGGTATCTACAGAGCCCTTCAGCTGACCAGGTCATGACCTCCGAACCATATACCTATCAGCTGGCCAGGTCATAACCCCTGATCTTAGTACGAACCAGCTGATCCATGGTTACCAATAATAATTCTTCGATCGGAATTCGATTGTTTTTATTATTCAACAGATAAATAATAAATTAATTTAGTTTTGATACCTTCCTTTAAATTTTGAATTGAGTAGTAATATATCACTACCAACATTAACAATATTTAATTGAGTCTGGAAATACCGGAATTACTTTCCGGAAAAATGGCTTATCCATGTTATTCTTTCTTTGTGCATTTATGATACAAGTACCAAAAATCACTCTACCTACTCCGATCTATGGTGATAAGCATATTACCATCATTATGTATTGTTAACAATGTATTTACATTCATAGCAAATAATTTATTAGGATATTACAACTAAATATGGATTAAAAAAAAAATAGAAAAAAAAGCAACTTCAAAAAAGTGAAAAAGTAACTTTAGTTTCAGAGAAGTTGGTGGTAAAAAAACTGAAAACAAACATGTCACCGACTTCTGAAGCTAAAGTTATTTTTCACTCTTTTGCTTTTTGAAGACAGTTTTTTTTTTGCAAATAGTTTTAGTTATTTCTTAGGTGACATGAACGAGCATGGCAGTTGAGAATTTGTCATGGTATGGGTCGCTGATGTTGGCACGTGTGTTGCACTTGCATCATACAGCTTCTTTACAACTGTTTGAGCAGAATGGCCGCCGTTATTCGAGACTGGTCATCTCTTAACTGCTAGGTCACATAGTTAATCTTTGTAGGTATTAAATTGTTATACATTGTTCTCGCATGTAGAAGCAAAAAGAATAATGTAACCAGGATTTTGTAACAACTTGTTTTTAAAAGGGTAGATGGCGCTGTCTCGCTTGACACCTCGATAAATAAGCTCTGTGTTTACATTTCATTTCATAATATTTAAAATCGTAATTTTGTGTTAAAAACCAGTAAACTATATTTATAAATACCTAATTCACCAGTGTAAACGTTATCCAAGTGATTAACTCAACAGTGACTGAAATAATTAGTGTTCAAATAGCAACCATAACTATTCGTAAAAAACCACAAAAGTGACAATTAAAAGTAACTATAACAGTGATACTATCAGATTCAATACAATTAATCAACCAAACTGTATTCAAAGTGAACATATTTAACATAAAAGTGTTCGCTTTAGTGTCTCATACAAAGGTGTACCTACGTCAAGTGGAAAAAAATCCTGACACATTAGTCATACCAACCGCTTGCAAAATTTAAATTGGTCGTCTTGTAACATATGATACTTAATTTCAACATAGAACTCTAACTAAATCGTGGCTTAGGTGAATAATCAACTACATATAGGCAGACGGTAGCTTCACGTACCAAGTTCGAATCCGGGTCACACAAGAATGACTTTTTGCGAGATTTAATTTCATATGAAATAACTTTGTACATCAGTTACTAATAGTGCTAACAGAGGGCGCTTCAGTAACATAGCTAAGTCTCATAACCACGTATAATATAAACATGATGGATACAGATAATATCACACTTCGTAAGCAGAACTCTGGCTCTTTGACTAACTTATCTGTCTTGACAAATGACGATGAAAAAGGAATATTTGACACCACAATGATGAGCATACCGGACAGCCTGCATGATTATAACAACGACGAAGACACGGTTAAAGAATTGAACGAACAGATAAATACACTGAAGATGCAACTTTCGAGTGCTCACCAGGAAATAGATGACCTCAACAGTGAAAACATCCTGTTAAAATCTGACTTACAAAAAGCTCTAAAGACTGTCGAGACATGTAAAAAGATCTGCTTAACGCCTGGCAGAAAAAGTATCACACCATCATCATCGAACAAACAAAAATCCAAGTATAACAAGATTCAACCAACTGCTTCAAATAATGACTCCCAGACTAGAATCAATTATTGCAAGGACATAAAAGTCGACACTCTCAACAAAGAAACGCAAACTTCCGAGATGACTAATGACATATTGACGCAAAAACAAAATTTAACATCAATGACACACCTGGGTAATGTTGCCTTAAAAAAACCAGTAGGCGTATCTCGACCAAAACCTAAAAAAAGACTCGCTATTATGAGTAATAGGTGTACTAAAGGAGCACTGCCGTTAATTAAAGAGGTCTTCTCTGATGATTTTGACCATTGTCATTATTTGCTGCATAACGCTACCACAGAAGAGTTGCTACGCACCGTCGAAGACAACTTGAAGGGCTTCACAATGCAAGATTATTGCTTGATCTTCATTGGAGAAGACGATATAAAAAGCAGCGAGTATCTAGATATCCTTGAAAACTTAAAAAACTCGCTGAAAAATACTACACACACAAATGTTGTTATATGCGCTCCGACTTATATAAGAGGTGCACTAATATATAACTATAAAGTCGAGTTATTTAACAACCTCCTCTGTTTGGACATAAAAAACAACAAATATGCATACTTTTTCGACAGTAATTACACCCTGACTCTTGACATGTTTACTTACAATACAGGGAAAATTAATAAAGACGGATGGAGAGACATCTTTGACCGGATCAAATCCAACATATTAAATTACTACGACCAAGATTATACTAAAGTTAATGATGATATCCAACTCCTTGAAGAAGATCATACTGATACTACCAATAATATGGACTTTTTTCGTACACAATAGTATGCGAATCCTTCATCAAAATATCGCCGGACTTCTGAACAAAACAGACTTACTTACAATTCACCTACAAGAACTAACGGAAAGTAGAAGAAACATAGATGTTATATGTATAAGCGAGCACTTTATTATGCATGGTCAAGAACAGTTATTAAAAATACCAAATTACAAGCTTGCTGCATGTTATGGAAGACGTGAGAAAAAACGTGGAGGCGTCTGCATTCTGGTAAACAAGTCTCTTCAATACACAGAACTTGGAGATGCTACAAAATATTCAATAACAGGTGTAATCGAATGTTGTGCTATAGAGCTGGTTGAACAAAAATTGATAATTGTATGTGTATACAGACCACCTAAGTCGAGCAATTTAAATACTTTTTATGATAATTTAGAAATAATTTTAAAAACACTGTGTACCGACCCTAAGAAAAAAAATGTTGTTTGCGGGGATTTTAATATAGACAGATTGAAAAGAAATAATATCAGTTTATATTTTAAACATTTTCTGTTAGGATTTAACCTCAGACTGGAACTTGATCAACCAACTCGGCTATCCAGTAACAGCTGTTTGGATAATTTCGCTCATAATTCTAAGAATAAATGTAAATGTGAAGTAATAGACTTTGCCTTATCTGATCACGCGGCACAAATATTTGAGATAAAAGTAAATAAAACTTATAGACTACAGTCATGGCATGTAAAGAAACGAGACTTATCATTGGAAAACTTGTCAAAATTCAATAGCTATCTACAATGCCTTTCATTTGCTGAAATGTATGAGACGGAAAATGTTAATGAAGCATATAACATATTTATGCAGCACTTCAGTTTGTTATATAAACTATGTTTTCCTTTTAAGTTAGTTAAGATAAAACCTAATAAAAAAACTAAGTGGATCTCTAGGGGAATACGATTATGTAGTAGGAAGCAGCGTCACCTACTATGGGAGCACAGACTTAGACCATCCAATGAAAACAAACATAAATTTAAAAATTACTCCCAGCGATTTAAAAAAATTGTAAAATTAACACAAAAGGCTCAAAATAATTATTTGATCAATAATTCAATTAATAAATCAAAGGCGTCATGGCAAGTTATCAACAATAAAATATTTAATTATGAACCGATTTCTAAAATAAAAATAAATAATACAATTATTAATAATCCCAAAGAAATTGCAGACGCATTCAACAACTACTTCATTGACCAGATTAAAAATTCACCTAAAGCATCACTCGCAACAAGTGGTTTACACGAAAACCCTAACACAATGTTTATGAGTCCAGTTGTACCTCAAGACGTTCTCAGGGCAATCAAATCATTGAAGAATAAAAATAGCGTAGGATATGATGAAATAGCAACGAAGGTTATAAAATTTGTGTCAAATAACATAATCGAACATTTAAGCTACATTATTAACTTAGCCTTCAGCACCGGTGTATTTCCTGATGGTTTAAAAACTGTCATAGTCAAACCGCTTCACAAAAAAAATTGCAAGCAGGATATAGCCAACTATAGACCGGTTGCTTTAATTCCTGTGTTTTCCAAGGTGATAGAAAAGATTATATCTGAATCAATAAATAACTTTCTGACAAAATACCACCTTTTATGTAATGAACAAGCAGGATTTAGAAAAAATAAAAATATTAATACAGCAATTTATGATTTTTTACACGAAATAATGATAAATGTTGATAATAAAACACCAATTTGTGCCATATTCACAGACATGACTAAAGCTTTTGACTGTGTCAATCACGAGATTTTATTAAACAAGCTTAATAGCTACGGTCTAAGGGGAAATGTGCTGAATCTCTTAAAATCCTACCTCGATAACCGCACTCAATATACGGAGATTTCCAGAATTTGTTTTAAATCTAAACTTGAACAAAAATATAAATCGGAAGGTAAAATTGTTAAATTCGGTGTACCACAAGGTAGTGTATTGGGTCCCCCGCTATTTTTGCTGTATATAAATGATCTGCCCCGTCAGATACCATATCCTATGGTTCTATTTGCCGATGACAGCACAGCACTGATAAAATGTACAAATATTAAAAATTATGAACAGGATATTAATGATAACCTTAGAAATATTATTGATTGGCTTGAAAAAAACAACCTGGTAATAAACTTACCAAAGACTAATGTGATGCATTTTCACCAACGTACAATTCCACCGAAAGTCAATGTACAGTACAATGGACAAGTTATTGATCAAGTAAAGGTCGCGAAATTTTTAGGAATTCACATCGACGATCAATTAACATGGAAACCGCAAGCAGAAGAGGTGTGCAAAAAGTTAAGCACTGCAGCATATGTTCTTTATAACCTGACGAAAAAAGTTGACATAAAGACTGCTTTAGTAGCATACCATGGTTTAGTCGCATCGGTCTTGAGGTTTGGAATAATTTTTTGGGGTAATTGTAGCCTAAGAGATAACATATTTAGAGCCCAGAAACGTTGTGTTAGAGCTATGTGTAGTCTTAAACCTAGAGATAGCTGTGAACCTTTGTTTAAATCTTTGAAAATTCTAACGTTTCCGTCGTTGTACATTTTAGAGATGGCAACTTTTGTTAAAAGGAATAAAGCATTATTTGCTAAGTTCTCGGATGCCAAGAAAGGTCCCGTGAGAAGCCAATACAAAAACCTCTTACTTACAGGTGTTTATAACACAGCACTACTGAGGAAGAGTGTTTTCTGCATGGGTCCAGTGATATTTAACAAACTACCAGATAGTATAAAAAATTACACTCTACAACAATTTAAAAATAAACTAAAGTCGTTTTTGATACAGAAGTGTTATTATTCAATAAGTGATTTTTTGAATGACCCTATGTGTGACATTTCAACAGTTTTATAGTTTTTACATTCCTTAATTATTATAAAATAAATATTTGTGTATTTTGTTATCATTTTCTATTTCATAATTTTACTCATAATAATGTAATTCATACTTTTTTTTTATTATTATTCAGAAATTCTGTTATTTGTTATTTGATTATCTTATTTATTTTAATTTCTCAACTCTGATCCTGTGTGACATTCCAGCAATTTAATATTATTGACATTATTTGAAATCTACTTTTGTGCTCAATCGTTTTTTATTGAAACTGACATTATTTGTTAAATTTTGCATGCCACAATTCAGGCAGAATGTACCCGGCTCACCATATTTTTATAACAACTATAATGTACAATACCTACATTCTACGCGAATAAATGATTTGATTTGATTTGATTTGATAAAAAGAGTGTCCATGGAGTTTCTTGCACCCCTAAGACGACCCACTGACCGTACGTTCTTCTCCATAGAGAGACTGAGTCTTTGTCAATTCAAAACTGCCTGTAAATGGTATTTAAATAAATGCTTTGATCAATTGTGTTTGGATCAATTGTATTTTTTTGCCTTATAAGGGCCTATATGATTTGACTTTGATTGTTTTTATAAACAATTTATTGTATTAGCTATTTGATAGGGGAGGCAGTGATAGCCTAGTGGAAATGGCCTTGACTAATGAATTGTAGGTTGTATGTTCGAACCCTGACAGGCTCTTTACTTTGGGTTAATGAATACTAATACTACTTGAATAAAAAGCATTACTTACAATAGTTATATAATTAGTGTAAACACAACATAACCACATTCATATTTTGTTAGAACAGAACTTTATTGCGGCATTGAAAACGGACACAATGCTTTTATCAAATGGCACACTTACACAATGCTGATGCTTGGAGTCTTTGAAGGATCGCATCCGGAACGAGGTGATCCGACAAAGAACCAGACTAGTTGACATAGCCCACAGAATAAGTAAGCTGAAGTGGCAATGGGCCGGCCATATTAGCCGTAGAACCTTTGTGGGGTAGACGTGTTCTTGAGTGGAGACCGCGAATCGACAAACGTAAGGTGGGACGCCCTCAGGCTCGGTGGAGCGACGATCTTCGCAGGGTAGCTGGTAGCAACTGGATGAGAGTTGCCGAGAATCGGGTTAAGTGGCGAGCGATTGAAGCGGCCTATGTCCAGCAGTGGACTGCTGATGATGACACTGACATAACACATTTATCACAACTAAGTTTCCCTTGTTGAAAGAACTGTTATGTGCAGAAACAGTCTCCCTGCGATGTTTACATTGCGTCTCTAGAAGTTTAGTCCCTACAACACTGTCAACACTAACTTTCGGTAGATTCGAGTAGAGAAAATAAGAATAGATTTTCGCACTTGAATGTTTGTTACTGACATATAAATATGTAAATCGCGACGACAAGCGACGTTCCGTTTCACGTTAGGTACTTTTGATTGGTAGTTATTGTAAAAAAAAAATATTAACTAAAATAAAAACGTAACAGTGGCCCTTCTTGTATGTTTTTTTTTAAACATTTTAGTCACAAAATATTGATAAATATGATATCTGCATGTTTCCTAATAAAACGTTTTTGATGACAATGCCATCTAGCGGTTCAGAAATTAACCATTTACGTGTGCATGTGTGTGTGTGCATGGTGTGTACAGATATGAAGTTGAGACGGCTGGTGGAAATTTCGAAAATCTCCGTTTGAGAAGAGTTAACAAGTAAGCTGTATATGTGGAAAAATCAAGACAAAAGGCTAGTTTACGCAAATAGAATATTGTCCATCAAAGATATTTAAGTTAGGCGTAAACATAAATAATACCAAATGCGAGACTACAACGCCATCTATTGAAAAAACGGCGGCGGGATGATCAACGGTATCACCTTAAGGAGAAGAACCGGCAAGAAACGCCATGGTTACTCATTTAAAATCATTTGGTTTTACAATATTTGAATGTTACAGCGTAAGTACTTAAGTATGGGAGGACAGCGTAGGCCCGAGGTTGAAATGCGAGACGCCATTCCAAAAAAAAAAACCTAGTACCGACTATAAGTCGTTGTTTACTACAAAAAGTAGAACAAGATTAAGCAAAAAAAAACTGTTTTAGACCAAGACTAGACTCATTCTTGGTTTAGTAATCTTTTCTAAGAATTCTTGAAAGGGTTTCAAAATAACTCTAGCTCTAGTGCTCTTATAAACCAAGATATATTTTATAAATGCTCAACAATTTCGTCGTTAGATCTCACAAGAACTCTCCCTTTGAGAATTAATATTTGTACATGTAATATTTTTGCCAAGGCTAGGCTTTCTAGGAAAATCTAATAAAGAGCTTTATAGCTCTAAGATTATGATATATTAATCCTGTCTTCCATATTAATATGATTGTGCAAAATTACTTACTCGTTTATTTATCTGGCCTAAAGCGGCCATGGGTTTTGTTCCATATTCATGTGAGAGAAATTAGTGAATTAAAGGAAATCTAAAAATGGCACAGATAACTAAAAAGTTTCGTGATAACTGAACTTATGTCATGATATAGGCATGTAATGTGGTGAAATGAGGAAAATGTCATGACGAAAGTTTTGAGTATGAATGCGGATTACTTCTAGAATAAGATTAGAGGAAGACCAAAGAAACCATGGATGGATTTTCTAAAAGATTAGGTATACAAGGTGTTGTTTTGCATCCTTGTCGAAATTCAGGAGGTTATCACATATTGAAATTAACACTAACACAGAAGACAGAAGAAGACAAATAAACTGGACCAAATAAGAGCAAGAAAATTATAATGAAAAAAAAACATGACGGTTAGATACTGGAGCACATAGATATGAAGACACCATAAAAACTGTAGTTCTAACCCAAAGACTTAAATAACCTAGTCCCACTTATAATATCTTTATGACACACAAGGCTCTTCATGATACATTATACGAACCTTCTCTGAACCTTAGTTTGAATAGGACGCTTGCAAAACAAAGGATAATGTATTTTGCCTGAGTCCTATACAAACAGCTGTTCAATAAATCAAAGGTTTCCATCATAAAGCGAAACGTAAGAGATACTTTACATATTATAACTTTGATGATTGAAGGCAGGAATGTAAATAAACAGCGAGTCTAGAATAATCAACAGACTTGCATATCTTCTGCGACCACAGCATAAATATCTGAAATCTACCTACACGACACGATGTCTCTGGGCGATACCAAAAGGACTAAAGTTATCACCATGGAATTGGCCAGACTCGACGAATCTATCGCATGTGACTAAAATAGTAATGAATATAAATGGAGAAGGTGATGAAGACCAAGGAAACGATAGATGGATTGTGTAAGGAATGATATGAGAGAAAAAGATAATGATAATGATAGCGTGACTGTTGTCAGAGCAGAAAGAAGAAAAAACCGGCCAAGTGCGAGTCTTACTCGCACACAGGGTTCCATAGCCCCAAACAATATTTTGAACTGTCATTCATTATTTAGTAGTATTAGTTAGTAAACTTCCACTCAACCGCAAAACTAAATTGGTTTTTCATAGTATGTTAATGAAAAACAAAGTTACTGCTGCAGTTTGATGAAAAAGTCCCATATCTCAAAAACTAAACATCATATCTTATTGAAACCAATTTTTGTTGATAGTTTTTTCTACGTTCTACAATCCTAAATATTTTCAGAATTTTCCTACTCTTACTTTAGAAATTAGAGGGGGGGGGACACACATTTTACCACTTTGGAAGTGGCTCTAGCGCAAACTATTCAGTTTAGAAAAAAATTATATTAGATACCTCAGTATCATTTTTAAAGACCTATCCATAGATACCCCACACGTATGGATATGATTAAAAAAAAAATTTTGGTTTTCAGTTCTATGTATGGGGAACCCCAAAATTTAAGTTTTTTTTTCTATTTTTGTGTGAAAATCTTAATGCGGTTCACAGAATAGATCTACTTACCAAGTTTCAACAGTATAGTTCTTATAGTTTCGGAAAAAAGTGGCTGTGACATACGGACGGACGGACAGACAGACAGACAGACAGACATGACGAATCTATAAGGGTTCCGTTTTTTGCCATTTGGCTACGGAACCCTAAAAAACGTGTTGTGTCGACCCCAAGTTACATGAGACAAACACAGGAAGATGATGATGGAATAGGCCAGACTCGTAAAGATGAGGAAAACGGAGTAAATACTTTGATGTTGACTGAAAGCAGTGATAGGAGATAACCTGGTCTCTAGTAAGGGACTAGGAGAGGGGGAAGGGGTTCTGAACAGACCGGTAAAGAAGAGAGCAGATCAAATCTCATTGATCGCTCTCATAAGTAGTGACTAAGAGAGAGTGAGAGAGAGATAGAAATATACTTTCTATTATCAAGAACTAAAAGAGACGCTCATCATAGAGATCAAAAATAGAAATGAACAAAACAAAAAGCGATCCCAGACATGACCATCGCCGACATATTTGAAAGCGACATTAGCTCGTCAAGACTAATTACTCCAACTGGTTGCCATTAGTTTAAAATGAGTGTCACAGTAATGGACAATGGTAAAACAAGTGATTGGCATTCTAATGGCAGTATTGGCTTTGCAGTATTCGTTATATTGTTGGTGGATAGTGAAGTTTTGTGGAAAGACGTTTGTAAAAGTGCTGAGTTTTGGATGTAAGGACCAGTTTTTATTCGATGTGTTTTTATGTCCTTCTGGTACATTGATGAAGGTTGCAATGAAAAACTGTGGTCATGTTTTGAGATTGCCATTACCTGTGATAAGTCTGTTGTCACGTCATCAATGTTACGTTGTTGGTGGTATTGCACGTGATTTTGTTTTCTCTATTAATATTTATATTTTGAAGATTTAATTTGACTTTACATAGGCATCTTAGGTGTTTTATATCATTATATTTTACTATGAAAATATTCGAGTCAGTAAATGGTTTGTAAAGATCAGCTAGACAGTTGTTCAGTGTGAAATAAGTACTGATATTCAGTTGCACTCGGTTAGACTCGAAGCTGATCACTGTTCAAAAATCATTTTGTCTAAAAGACAATTTATATGGAAAGGAAGGAACTAAGGACGTGCTTGCACGCTGTTAACAACTGCGAAAACTAAAAGATGTTTCCTCGTCTACAGGTTTCGCGACCGAAGTCTCAAGAGAGATAAGTCGGCGTCCAGGAGTTCTGAACTGGACAGCAGCCCTAACTCTACTGGGTCCAGGTCTCATGGCGAACAAGACGATGACAATGAGTGCCTTCATGTAAAGGATGAGTGCTTTGATATAAAGAGTAAGAAGTAAGTGACCTTAAACATAGTTTATTTTTGTCATAGTTTTTCAAATAAAAAAACCTGTATGTTCGAAATGTTTAAAAAAAGATAATCGGAAATTTCTGTTTCTATGTATAATTTAAAATTAAATTTAAAAACTGTTTTTTTAGTAACTTTTTAGACCTATGTATCCTGCTTACGCGTATGAAGTTTCATTAAAATCGGTTCAGTCATTTCGGGAAATAAGGACTTGAAAGTTTGTATTAAATGTCGTAGGCGTGAACGTTCTTGAGGGTTGACATTAGAGATATACACATTAACAATACGATGTTTAACTTTCAGGAACAACATACAGCGATGGTACTCATTTAGGACGAACGCACTGAATGGTGGTCCAAAAGCCAACAACACTTTGACACCATCCCCGAACCAGAAGGACCCGGATTCGTACCGTAAGTTACAAACTATTTAGCCTTCTTCTGAAAACTTAAGATCACGCTTGCAATCCCCGAAGGGAGAAGGCAGAGGTGTACCCAATAGTACACCCACATTTCGCGAGTCTAAGACCCATGTAATAGGGGGCGAGCCTATTGCCATCAATCGGCCATATCCAGACTCCGTGGCTGCTACTGAGATATTCCTGATGGAACCACCTAATAAGATTTTGACCTACCTGGAAATCGAACCGAAGACCTCATGGTCAGCAGCTGCGCTTAAGTCCACTAGAACAACGAAGCATTCCATCAAGCAATAAAAATCAAGTCATCTTTGAAAATGTTCTCATCATCATCATCATCACGTTTTTTTCCTTCAACCTTTTTAAGGTCAGCTGTAATGAAATAAATTACACAAAGTAATAATAATAATTATTTATTTCGGATAACTACGAGATCCATAAATTGTTAGTAACAGGTTTGCACTTAAACACTATTGTTAGTAAACTTAAGTAAAGACAAATTAATACAAATTATGACATACTAGGGTATAAGTCTTCTCACCCATTGCCGTACTATGGTGGAAGAAGTATCGGCCGCCACAGCTTTGAGGATGCTATTGTGACTGCCTCTTATTTTACTCAGGAGCGAGGCTGTTTTCTTGCGGATGATGGCATGAAAACCATCAGTATTGGCTACCGCAAACATTTCTGAGGCACTGCAAAAACGAGGCAATCGCAACAGCATCCTAAAAACATTATTATATTGGACGCGCAGAACATCCAGCGATCTCTTCGAGTAGTTGACCCAAAGATTACCGGTGTAAAAACTCTGACAATATGCTTTAAAAAGCGTTATCTTCACTTGGTCAGTACACCGGGCAAATCTTCGTGCCAACATATTACCCCTGACCGCCAGAGCTCTACGCTCCCGTTCAATGTCAACATGGTCACTGAGGTCGTCGGTGAGAAAATGCCCAAGATATTTAAACTTTTTCACTCTACGTATTGACGTTCCGTTAATGGTAAGTTCGAGTGTACTATCCCTGCACTTACCAGCGACCCCAAAGACCATGTATTCACATTTTTTGGCATTATATACCAGTCCATGTGCAGCAGCAAAGGTCTCACATACCTTAAGTAACTCTACGATCGCTCCCGGAGACGGCCCCAGCAGCACCATGTCATCCGCATAACTGATGTTGTTGCAACTAACACCATTTACCCTGCATCCGACACGCATGCTGCTAAGCTCGGCAATGAGGTCATTAACATATAGATTGAAGAGCCGGGGAGACGACAGACCACCCTGCCTCACCCCGCACTCCAACCCATATGATTCCGAGAGCGCATTCGACCATTTGACACGGTTAGTTTGGCTGCGATACCAATACTGTAGCACACTGAGCAGTTCCTCCGGTATACCCCTACTCCTCAACTTGCTCCACAGCACGTCGTAAGAAACGAGATCAAACGCCTTGGAGAGGTCAAGGAAGCAAGCGTACACCGGAGTCTTACGGTCAGTGTAGTATTTGACAGTATGCTTGATACCCAGGATAGCGCTTTCGGTCGATAGTCCAGGACAGAACCCAAACTGTGCATCGTGCAACTTGACATATTGCGCCAAGCAAGAGTCAAGCACACTGTCGAACACTTTGGCCATAACGGTTGCAAGAGAGATTGGGCGGTAGTTGCTAATGTCCGAGATGTCTCCTGTCCTATTCTTCATGATGGGCACAACAATGGTGTCAATTAAGTCTGCCGGCAGATACGAATGGCTGAGACACATCGTATAGAATAAGGACAGAACCCTCGGCATATGCACGCCTGCATATTTTAAATGTTCTATGCTAAGCCCATCATGTCCAGGGGATTTGCCCCTACTCATACTATTTATCACTGATCTTACTTGCTTCGTGGTGAAGCGTAGTAGCGGCTCCGGCCCCTGGACATGAGAAACAAAGCCGATTCCCGACACCGAGGGGCCAAGTGGAGACCTTACTTTGAAATGTTCTTTGAATAAGTTAGCAATGTCCCCATGTTCAGTCACACCCCCCACCTCAGCCGCAAGACCAGGTTTAGCGTCCAGCTTACTTGTGGACTTCCAAAATGCACAAAAATTATTCGTAGCTCGTTGTTCAGCTAATACGTCCATTTTAATTTGATCCTGCCTGTTTTGACAGTACCTAAGCCGACTTTTGAAAATTTTACGCGCCTCGTTCATTTGGTCATAAACAGTTCCAGAGGTAGGTCGATCGGCCAAAACCCAAAGCTGGAATCTAAGCCTGGCCTCTCGGTGAGCGTCGCGAATATGTTTGTTCCACCCACATAACTGACTACCCCGCTTGGGTCTCTTGTGTGCTTGATTAGACTCCCTCGCTGCATCACAAAGGATATCTACAATATTTTTATACACCTTATCAAGAACAAGTTTGTGATCATCCAAGTTGCATGACCCATGACTGCACACTACAAACTCCTGTGGTAAGTCTATCTCCCGCAGTTTACTACAACACATGTCATGGTAACTCTCGATCTCAGACTTATTCCTGATGCCCCACACAACAGCATTGCGGGGTGTAGCCCCGGTCAACAACTTAGGCTTAACTACTTCCAAGTTAAATGTAACATTTATAGGTAAGTGGTCAGATAATGGTAATGCGCCCGCCTGGGTTCGAACCCACGGCTTACTGCTCGTAAGTCGGGGCTGCCACCACTGGGCCACGACTGTTCTCTCTGAAAATATTCTAAAATACCTTAATTTAAATTTCCAAATCGAACTATTTCTAAAATCAAATCCTTTAACTCGAACTCAGTTCTTAAAACACCAAACTTCATTCAATATATCTTTTTCTTTTTTTCCAGTATCCCGGCCAATGTCATCGCTCTCTTGTGGCCAGCTCCACATCCTGAGGAAGTTGGCGCTACTTCGGCTGACAGCCTGCATGGAACGATACTGTCCTTCGCACAAGTCTGGATGGAACTGGGAACTGCCTAAACTGATTAGGAAGATCAAGACTCCTGATTATAAAGGTAAGCCTAATTTAGTGGTAATGAATTTGTTTGGGAAAAGGCTAGGCAGATGTCGCAGATGACTAGGATGATGCTCTCAGGGAGTCTCTGTTTAATTGAGTGACCCTTTGAAGATTCCGCCAAAAGATTTTAGCAATACTGTAGAACAGCTAATTAGCTAAGCCTATCAATAATGACAAGAATCAATGAGAAAAAGGAAAATCTTATTTTGACGTAAAACTTGAGAACAACATTATTATCATCATCATCATCATCATTTCAGCCCAAAAGACGTCCACTGCTGGACATAGGCCTCCCCCAAGTGTCACCACATTGACATTTAGGGGGGTTTTGCCATAATCGCCACGCTTGGCAGGCGGGTTGGCGATCGCAGAACGGTTGTTACAAAAACACAGAGAACGCTGCTGCCCATTCTCTGGCAAGTCCCTTAGTCGCCTCTTACGACACCCACGGGAAGATATGGGATGGTGCTATTCTTTACGTCCGACACCATACAGAACACATACTTTATTATAATTCCAATTAATCATATTTTATTACAATAAAGTTAACCCAAAAAGCTGACACAAATCGCCAATACAGCGTAATTTTCTTGCGAGTAAAAAAGGTTTTCCTACCAAAAGTTATTGGAAACCGAATGAAACCAATATGTTACAATGTGACATTTAAAACTCCTAAATCATGAAAGCCGTTATTATCCTTACTCAAAGCCAAAATATACATTCTGAATTTCTTTTTTAAGACACATTCGAATTTAGACTCTAGCCTGTATGTGAAAGATTTTATTTTCATTTGAATATTTGCTTTAAGCCGCCGGCTATCGCATAGGATTGGGAATGTATTGCTTTGGTAATATTTATATTAAGTTTTATTCATCCCATGAATGTTTTTCCATCCTTTCAAGTTTCCCTTTTTAATGTGAAATGTTTTGTGCAAAATGGGGAATGTCGGATAAAATGTTGTAGCAATCTCTTCTTATTGATATACAAGTCAATTACATTAATGGGAGAACAGCGGTGGCCTAGTGGTGGCAGCCCCGATTTACGAACAGTAAGCCGTGGGTTCGAACCCAGGTAGGCGGATTACTTTGTGTAATTTATTTCATCACCGCTGCCCTCAAAAACGGTGAAGGAAAACATCGTGAGGAAACCGGCATGTCCTAGAACTAAAAATTCGAAGACATGCTATATCTACCAAACCGCACTGGTCCCGCGTGGTGGATTACAGCCCACTCCCTTTAATAGAGAGGAGGTCTGTGGCCCAGCAGTGGGAACATTATAGGCTGATGATGACATTAAGGGGTACTTCGGAAAATATACTGTAAAGGATTCAGTTTCATAACATCACGCCTGTAATCGCAGAAAGGTTATGCAGAGGGGTACCTAATAATACACCCACATTTCGCCAGTTATTTATAAGTCCCATGTAATAGGGGGAAGGCTATTGCCATCAACCGGGCACAAATCCAGACTCCGTGGCTGCTACTCAGAAATTCCTGATGGAAAAACCCAATAACATTTTGTCTCACCTGGTAATCGAACCCAGAACCTTAAGCTCAGTCCTCAGTCTCACCGATGTTTATGTGGATAGACACTTCTACATCTCACTCGAGTCGCTGGCTCGATAGTATTTTATATTGTGTTAGCCCAAAACAATTGCCTTCGGCACTTTCATGTATCTTCACTAAATCTACCTATCTAAATATATATAAATTACGCGTTACGTTGTTTGTCCGGGATGGACTCCTAAACTACTTAACCAAATTTAATAAAATTTGCACACCATATGCAGTTTGATCCAACTTGAAAGATAGGATAGCTTACATCTCAATTTATAGTCGCAATATTATTTTATTGCAAATTAAGTCACAATTATCTGTTAGCTCCAAACGATTCTAACAGATGGCGGTGTCTGTTGACTGGATTGAGTAAGTATTCAATAGATGGCGCTGGATACGGGTGGAGCAGCAATAAAATATTGCGAAAATGTGACGCAGACGAAGTTGCACGGGACAGCTAGTATCTTATAATTTTCTGTTCCAGATAAAACAGTGTTCGGTGTACCTCTAACAGTGTCGCTGCAGAGGACAGGACATGCGCTACCGAAGCCGATACAGTGCGCGCTGAACTGGCTCAAAAACAACGCTTTGGATCAAGTAAGTTACCGTTTTTCTTTTGTTTTCATCAAGCTCCAAGTAATAGATACTGACATAGTCATCATAAGCCATAACTAGATGTCGCCCATAGCAAGCTATCTAGATGTATCTATGATTCGGCCGTTTACCTCCTGGGCCAGTCCGGTCGTTGCGAATAAATATGGCGATATAATGTTTAACGGTATCAAAGAGCTTTTTTCGCTTATGGCAAGAAAAATGTTGATTTAAAAATAGTAAGTAACATACATACTAACATAGTAGACTTGTAGACTCTAACACTGGTATTCTTAGTCTGAACTTAAGTCGGACTAACCATGCCTACATTCTCTGTTTGTCTATAAATTAACAAACAAACGCCTACTTTTCGTCTGTGAAATTTGAAGTACCGGAAAACTATTAATTATAATTCTTTAACATTGATTAAAGTGAGATATGACATATTTAGTATTGGTTGAAGCAGGATGCAACTATGGGTTTGACAAAGATCTGAGGAGAAAGAGCTGGAGGAGGTACCTTATTCGAGGATGCGCCAATTGCGGCCAAGAAATTCTAGGAATACGATTTGGTGCATGTTTTCAACTGTTGTCATGACAGCATACAGTTAGACTAAATCTAAAAATGCATTTGGTTTGGCTCTGAGAATATGGGTGTCAGAAACTTTTAGCAGAGGATTCGATTTAGGTTTTCTTGTATTCCTGATCTCTATGACTTTTGTCTGAAATCATGGCATTCTTACGTCAGTATTTAATTTCTCTACTAGAAATTTAAAAATTACATTTCCTGATCAAACCAACTCTCCACCTTTCCAGATGGGCATCTTCCGAAAAGCCGGCGTCAAATCTCGAATAGCGAAACTCCGGACCACAGTGGAAGCTGCAGGAGCTTCCAACGCCAGCTTCGCCATAGAGAACATCAACACCATAGAGCCGAACCAGTCTAGTCTGAACTTCGACGGAGCTCAGGCCCATGATGTGGCTGACATGGTGAAGCAGTACTTCAGGGAGCTGCCTGATGCGTTGCTGACGAATAAGCTGAGTGAGACGTTCATTGCGATCTTTCAACGTAAGTTTAAATTAGTAATTTAGAAGTCCTCCATTTTACCTTATTTCTTTCATCATATTCCTAGCCTTATGCCATGTTATTAAGGGTTGGCGCAACCCGTTTTTTTTCTTCCGTCGTCTCCTGTCAGTCACACTATCTTTTACTCCTTTTTAAACCTCGACCAAAAAGAGGCGTGTTGTAAGTTTGACGTGTGTATCTGTGTCTGTCTGTGGCATCGTTGCTCCTAAACGGATGAACCGATTTTGTTAAAATTGGTTTCGTTTGAAAAGTGTTTTTCCCGAGGGCATTCTTAGATATGTTTCGAGAAAATCAGCTCAGCCGTTTGAAGATCATCACCTCTTTTGTAGTTGATGAAGGGAAATTAGCAACTTCCATATAGGCAACTTTTTTTTCTTTCTCACACAATGCATCCATCTTTTCTTTGGTCTTAATCTCCCTCTCCCTCAATCAACATTCATATTCATCACACTTTTAGCCACATGTATTCCATCCCTCCTCATCACATGTCCATACCAAGACAGACGTCTCCCTTTCATCTTTTCTGTAACAGGCGCCACTTTCAAAGTTCATCTTAAATGCTTATTTCAAACTTTATCCCTTCTTATCCGAATTTGCTAGCCTAAGAAGATTGAACTAACCTGGACTTGACTTGATAGTCTGTGGTCACATTGTTACCCTAGTTTATAAGAGACTACTTTTTAAAAACCTTGATAATTTTATAAAGGTATTTTTTTTGTATTATTTTTTTTGTATTGCATCTCCCAGTTCAGCCTCTGAGGCTGGCTTCTTCTTAAACGGTCTAGTCCTGTGAATGCCTTGAATTTAAGGCCTCCAGCCAGGGCAAAAAGCGACAACACGCTAAGGGCACCCCCTGCGGGGTACCTACGAACTTTTTAAACGTTGGAAATCACCTTATTTAAATAATGGTCAAAGTCACAGTAAAAGCGAGTAAGAGAAAGAGAGTTAGGCCTATGCTATTATTTTCTTCGAAATCTAAGACCAAAAGTATTAATAATTTTATATGTTACAGATGTTCCTGAACCATTAAGGCCTGATGCTGTGCAATGTGCATTACTGTTGTTACCAGAAGAACATTTAGAAGCGTTGCATTCTCTTCTCATATTCCTAGCAGATGTAAGTATATCATCTTCTTACCCAATATACAAGGTGTTGTTTTGCAACCTCGTCAAAATTTCAATTTTCAATTTAAATTACGGTACCCAGTTAATTATTAATAAACACAGATTTTTTGGGTTGTTTAAGTTTGTCAATTTATCAGAATTACCCCCTTAACGTGGTTTAGGAAATAAGAAATGATAGAATAAACGTTTGAGATTGTTTATATGTGTGAAAGTGTGGTTATAGGGCGAGAATCAGACAGGCCGCGTATAAAACACGGGTGGTTCACACTCACCGATTTCCGTCAGCCGTCCGCCGGTCAGCAAAAACTTTTTTGGGCTCACATGCACACACTCACACAAACTATTTTTCATCAAATCTGGTGTCGATCTTTGCTTCTTTTGAACACTGTAATCGTGCATTAGTTCATTTATTTTGGAACATAATATTGTTTAAATTTTAAATAATAAAAAGTAGTGGCCCATCGGCATCAGGAACAAGGTCCAGGTTGCCGGTGGTCAGGGCTCCAGAGTGAGAGACCTCTACACTGTGCGTGCCGCGTCTAGGAGTACTGCTTTCTGAATCAAGTCCTTGGCCCAGCCGCGCATTGAGAGCCTTCATCGTGCTATAATTGTTTTTGTGTTTAGAAACCGTACCAGAATATTTATCAGTATTTTTATCTTGCAGGTGGCAGAACATTCGGATGTAAACCAGATGACGGCGTCGAACCTGGCTGTCTGCCTAGCCCCTACGTTGTTGAGGTTACATCACGCACCACCAACAACTGGTAGTACGAAGGAAGGAAATTCTAACAGGTAAAAGAAGAAAGACAGAAAATCCATTTAACACACAACATATTTTGCAAAGTAAATACAAAAGAGGAAAAAAGACGTCATAGGCTCACTTCAGCAAAAAAAGCCAGACTACTATTTTCTGACGCGATAAGTCCTTACCTCCTAAATAAGGTTTTTAACACATCCAGGCCACAAAAAAATCATTTGTTTAAAAAAAATACGTTATTGTGGTTTAGAATCCAAAATGCCAAATAAAATTATGATACTTTTAACATTTTAACATGGCACAAATCATCATCATATTCCTGCCTTTCTTCCGTGTTCCTTAAGGTCGGCGCAACACGTATTTTTCCGTTCCCTTCACTTTCAAACATGGTTCAAAAACATGATAATCATTAAAGCTCATCGCACAATTACTAGGCTCAACAATACCACCAAGTCCAATTTTCTCTATGCACCCATTCTCACCCAATTCATTCCATTGTCAGAATGGTGATCGAGAGCGTGGCGGACCAGCGCCAGATCAGCGAGTCGCGCGCCGCGCACGCGTGCCTGCTGCTGCTCATACAGCAACACGAGCTGCTGTTCCTGGCGCCGGCTGACATGCTGGCCAGGTGCAAGTTCAACTACTTCGAGGAGAGTGTGCCGGTGAGTTTCATTCAATATGGATTTTGTACGTAAATATAATAATCTGAAAAACATAACCCGAAAGCTACCTAGTAGTACCCACATTCTCATTTCTTCTTTTAAGGAAGTCTCAAACAAATAACAATTACTTCGAATTATTACGTAGGCACAGATTATCCCGTATAAACGTACACACACAATAAGGTAACCCATGACGACAAGGTTAAGGTCACTATTTTCCTGATGAGTGTCATCAGGAAAATAGTGACCTTAACCTTACCTTAAACATCGAATGATGCGTTTATTATGACTAAAAGAAAGAGGGATAACCTCCTAAGTAATTTACCAGGATATTCCAAATCAATTGCGAGGAGAAACGTCAAAGAAAAGGAATGGCTTTGACGTCACTGCTTTGACCATTTGGAAAACCATTCAGACATTTTGTTCATAAATAATAAAATTCTACTGTCATAGCTATAAAGT
Organism: Cerastis rubricosa; assembly: GCA_949152445.1. Classification (NCBI taxonomy): domain Eukaryota; kingdom Metazoa; phylum Arthropoda; class Insecta; order Lepidoptera; family Noctuidae; genus Cerastis; species Cerastis rubricosa. The sequence continues at coordinate 14,772,584 of OX424547.1, forward strand.
TTGAAATCGTAAAATTCATCTTACCGTGACAAAAAGTTTTCGCGTTTCTTTTTTGTTTAGACACCTCTGACACACAAAATGTCGCGGTTGCCATGGAAACGTCATATACGTGTCCTAGCTTACTCTTCACACCCAGTATTAAAAGTTTTCGCGTGACAAGCAAAGTGAGGGCACTTCTAACGATTTAATTCTTTGCATGACCTACTTTACCAATGGAACAACTGGAATCTTACCCATTCTAAAATTCCAGGTCGCGTTAGAAGAGTTGGGTGCAGACTTCAACCAAGACTGGAAAGGTTTCCAGCAAGCCTGCATAAAAGCTTTACTGAAAGAAGCCAAAGAAAAGTAAGTTTTATTCTCTTTTTAAATAGTTACTAATTTCCAAATCCTTGAAGTTCTGTTAGTAGACTTTTGAATCCATAATTCTCTTCAATATCTTTGTATTTTAACTTGTCTCTCATAGAGTCTAACTTTTTTCATGCTTTTTTAGAGTCTGTGGCCGATCAGGAAAGAGGTGAGACATCGGTGTTAGAGCGTATATCCACCTTATCATCGATATAAAAGCATCTGTTCTTTACTGGTATCTAGATTTTGTTAATAGGATATATTCATTCTTAAGATAATCTGGAGTATTTTTAAATAATGGAATTATAATTGGATGAAAAATTATGCCAAACGCGTGAGTAAATCGGCTGTCATTATCACAAAGGTGTTAAAATATAACAATTTAATACACGAGCCAAATCGAGTCACCTTTGTTTTCCAAAGTGTGGAACATAACATCAATTTTAAAAAAATACAACTGTCTTTATCTGTATATTTTGTTAAACGCTTGAACGTCCATAGGAAGTTGTTTAATTTTTCATAATTAATTTGAATCACCTACAAGAGTTTGCCATTGCTCTTTATGATCTTACCTACAACGTCAATGGGAAACTGAAATATTTTAGAAAGTGAGTAATATTTTATTAAACTAGGAACAAAATGCCACTTTTCACTAAAACATGGTTTACCTACGTCGTGCGAAATGTATATAGGAATCGTCATCATAATTTATTGTTATTTCCTCAATCGTCATTGATCTTACGTAGTTCTGTTTACTTCCTTACTTAATATTTAATTACTAAGATAATTGTAACAAGTGGGGGTAGACAGTGCTGCTTTCTGGCTACTTCCATGGAAAAAAAGAAAAAAAATTGAAAAAAAAATTATGTATGTAACTGGTGATATCATTCACATCTTTTTTCAGCGAACTAAGACCAATTTTGTTCTGATTTTCGTAACTATCAAGTTTAGAATTTTAGATAAACTTCTAAATTCCTTAAGGTTGGTAACTACTAGATTTTCTTTGGTTTCTTAAAAGTAAGGACGAGTAGTAGTATAAAATTGCACATTTTCAATAAAGAACAGATGTTTTAAAACCCAATTTTCATTTAAAACACTGATCACATGTCACTGCCATCCTAGTTCTAAAATGGCCACCGTGTTATCTGTAGTGTTTTCGTTATTTTTTATTAAATCTAAATGTTGCTTGTTTTTAATCATTATAGGTGGACTTGTTTATAGACAACGGTTCTTTTGGCTTTTGATTAAAATGACTAAGGATTGTTTTTGGCAAAAATTTCAGTCGAAACGTGATGTATAAGAACATCATGACAAAAAGTGTTAGACTTAAAATTCGGCTGATTTGTACTTACTAATTTAATGTTCACGTTTGTGTTTTACATCAAAATCTGAAACATAAGCAGGAATGGCGATTTTTGGAGAATTTTTGTTGTCACCTGCTGAACCTCAATAATTTACATTTTACTAATAAGAAACATATTTTTTGCGTTTTCTATTTTTAATGGATGATACGCATGTTCCAGTGTTTCATTAGAGATTCCAGGCTTTTAATTCCTACCCAGGTAAAGAATGGAATTTAACCCAGATTCTGTAATTCCAGAACACGTGGATGGATGTCAGTGTCAGGAGCAGCTCCTCACGTGGAACTGTGTTGCAAGAAGGTTGGTGATGGACATCCGTTGAGGTTGTGGAGAGCTACTACTGATGTGGAGGCGCCGCCCCAGGAGGTTATGCAAAGGTATGCTATAGGTTTCTGAAGTGAATGATACGCAGATTCAATCAAGACTTTATTTATCATTACAGGTAGCAAAACATAATTGGTTTTCTATGAGTACCCACATTACATACAATATCTTCCCCCAAATATTTTTAATATGATTATTTTAAAATGGAAACACGCATGTATGTATGTATGTGTATGGCTAACACTTTCCATCTATTGGAACATTTTTCTCTAGGATTCCAGTTCAAAATCTTTTTTGTGATTCCAGTTCAGAACAGTTTTTTTTTGGAATTCCAATTCAGTATATTTTGCCAGCCGGGAAGTCTAGTCAGTAATTGTGAATGTAAACTTAATTTAACGTATTTACAGGATACTCCGAGAGCGGCACATATGGGATGATTCGCTGGTAAAATGGCGCGTTGCGGAGAAGCTTGGCACAAATGCTGAAGTGTTCCAGTACGTCACAGCATCTAGCATAAATCTGCCATCTAGAGATTATTGTGTTTTACGGTAAGTCTCAGTTCTTTGTGTTTACAATTATTTAAGTATATACTAGCATAAAGGGATCCTCCAATTCATATTCAAATGCGTAAAGTATCGCCGGAATCAATTTTTTTTTTCGAGTGAGGATGTTGTCTTGGATGCTTCCGTCCTCGAACTCTGCCGTCTGGCAAATGCGGAGGTTTATGTTCGACTCCGTTAGACTAAAATCCCACTGCTCCTACTCCTATGAGTAGGGGTCTGCGAGAGAATCGTAGATTCGTGCGCATCCCCGACTGGCAATCCTGTATAAGTACATCCTTTCAGAACAATTATAAGACCGCTAGTAATATATTTGTTACTTAAACAGGTCCTGGCAGCAAGGAGGAGGTGGTGGTGGCTGGTGCGCCGTGGCGGAGACGTCCGTGGCGCACGGCGCGGCTCCGGGGGCGCACGGCGCGGCGCCGGGGGCACACGGCGCACCCGGGGGGCTGCCCGGGGAGCCGGCGCTAGCGGCGCGGGGAGTGGTGCTGGCGTCACGCTACCTCGCACAACCCGCTGGAAAGGGACGCAGCAGACTCGTCCATTTGGCTAGAGTTGATACTATGTAAGTATTCTTTTTATTGGTTGTAGATATGTATGGAAAGCTGTTTAAAAACCCAGATGCAATTTGAAAGCAACCTTTATTAAGTTAAAACAACTACTGCTAAACAGTTAACGACTACTAGTAGTGTCTCCATGTAAAGTATTGGGGCTAAGCTGCTTATGATAGCTGACTGACAGCCGACCTCAACTTAGTGAACAAAAGGATAGCCAGATTCATAGAGCACTGTCGCACTGTTTAAATTAAACATTTATTTTACAGGGGCCGAACACCAGAATGGTACAACAAATGCTACGGACACATCTGCGCTCTGTATCTCGCTAGGATCCGAGCTTCGTTCAAACATAACACGGAAGGTCCCGAATCGAACGTATGATCCAAGCATTCCACTTAAGTTGGCACCATATTGAAACCGACTTAAGTTGACGTGAAAGACGTCAGTGTAAATAGTTTTAGGTTAAGTTTGAACTGGGTGCTGGGGGCTTACCACAACCCTGTAGAAAGGGAGCTAGACGGCCTGTATAGCACCATCTCTTTACCACGCTGATGTATAATGAAAGAAAAACTGTACGTTACGGTAGTGGGTACAGTCCCTGGAGTTATAAAATGGAATAGTTTGGCGTTTTTGCCAACATTAAGGTAGTTACTGGTGTATCAGATATAACTAAATTCTCTGAAATGTTTTAGTAGTTAATTAAATGGGATATTAATATATTTTATGTAGATATTATAATTATAACAAGAGCAATAGATTATTAAATATATTTATTAGTGTCAGTAATCATGTCTGTGTAACAGATTATTCTGTAGCAATGTTAGTAGTACTTACTATTGTCTTCTAACTACAATAGTTATTGTTTCTGAAAATAATTCTTTGTGTATAATAAATTAAATACAATTGGATATTTAATTTTTTCAAATGTGTCCATAATGGACCAAATATTTACTCAATTTCCAGTAATTATTTGACATATTGAATAAGTTAGTAAACAATAATATAAACGGAAATAAATAGTTTGTATTATAACTATATCAACGTTATAATACCTATGTATTAATATTATGTGGACGTGAATGTTTGACCAAAATTGTTATTGTAGGCAATTAAAAATTGATCTGATATGGGCATAGAATTATGTAGAAACATTTAATGCAATATTTAAAAATATTTTTTTGACAACTTTTGCAATGTAAATAATTTAACAGAATCATAATAATTTCAGATTTTAAATGTACTGCATAATAAAGTAATGCATATTAGGTTTTAAAAATATAATTTACCTACCTCTATGAAACAAGTTATTCTAGACTGTTATCCCCAAAATGGACCTACCAAAAAGCCTGATTTATTTGAAAAATTAGTTAGATATTATTAATTTCCTAGTTCTTACTAGGTCATTATAATTATTAAATGAAATAAAAATTATTTAAAATAAATACATAAAACTCAACATTGAATAATATAGTTATCAAGAAATCTCGTTGAATAATATTTGAATATAAAATTATTCTGTTTTACCATACCCTATGTAAAGTTATCGTTACATATCACTAGTCATATTATATAAATATAAAAATAATAATCAAATATAAAAACACATTTTAACCGTACCTGTCCTGTGTTCAGGAACATAGTATTAAATTATATTTAGATACATTAATTATTCATATAATATTCAATAATATAATAAAATATGTAATTTTTGAACGTTAAGATGTATCAGAATGAAATATAGTGAATGTTCTATTGAATAATATTGTTGTATGTGTATTGTAAAAAGTCTGATTGTAAATAGTTGCAATGTTAGCATAGAAAATGACCATCACAATTTAAATGTACTTAGCATAATTTTTGTTTGAAGATGTGTTTCATATAATGCAGAAATTAATCATCTATCTTTAGGAGTAAATTTTAGATAATGGGTAAGACATTGTTTCGTCTATAAGGTAAAATAGTAATGGGTAAGTACCCAATTTCTTCCTATGTTTAATACGTCATTCAGTATTGGTATAAGTAAGATGACTAACATAAGACGTAGGATAGGGTTTATCCTCTTTGTCCCATAAACCCCTGCCCAATCATTAACCACATAGCAAAATATGAAACACAACTTCACACAGACTTGTAAAAAATATTTTCCTGTATGGAAAATCAATTTGAAGCCAAATATCGCTAATTGAAGATATTAAATTGCTTTTAAAATAGATTTAATGATATTTTAATAATTAATCTGTAATCTCAATATTATAAAGTTGTTAGTTACCTATGATTTCACAAATTGTTGGTGCAGTTAATCATGTTTAATAACTATTTTGGAGTGTGATGTCAATTCAAGAAACGGTTTGTTATTTATTTAGAAAAGGGAAGTTTTAGCATAAGGAAAAATAATTCTTAGTTTGGCTCGCGATTTTCTTTGAATTCCTTTCTAAATCTGAGGGAGTCTACAGGTTCCAATTCCGTCAGACAGTTCTTACGTAATTGCATTGTATAGGCACATAGATAAGTGTTAATTACCTTAGATATAAAAAATGCCCGAAAAAAATTATGACAATCAGTTTCTAGAATTTGCTCCACATTTCACAGAATATTTCGCTCCCATAATGGCAAGCGAAAATTCAGTGTGTGTACCTACTAGATTAATTGAATTACATATAAGCATCACAATAATATCAAAATGTAAATAAAGGCCAGTTACATGATAATCTCATAATGTACCAATTCCAAAAATAAATATTTAACATACTACTTTTATCAGATAAAAAGCACATTTCATTCAATATTTGAAATTGTATTTTTTTTTTCATTCTGGGATTCCAGTCGTAGAGAAATTAAATTGATATTGGATTTCCAAATAAATGTAGATTTCGATAGGAAAAATATAGAATGAAAGTGTTTTCAGCCATTCCATAATATACATGGTGTAACGGAAAGGGTATATACATACGTAAGGGTGTGCTACAGACCATCACACTGAACATATTTCTCCACAAATAAACATCGTCATAGCGAAAAAAATATCAGCTTGCCCATACATTTGGGTCGAATAGGTACTGAAATTTTGTATGGGGCAGCAGATAATTATTTCGTTATTACGATGTTTGTTTGTGGAGAAACATGTTCAGTTTGATGGTCTGTAGCACACCCTTAAGTATGTATATACCCTTTCCGTTACACCCTGTATAAAAAAATAAAACAAATATAAATATAATAAAATATAATATATATTATAAATGAAACCAAATAAATATTAAATGCAAAGGATAGTCTGTGAAATAAATGTGATTTTTATCACTGGCAGCATTGTTTTTTTTTTTTCAAAGTAAATCAGTTAAGTAACTAAAAGTAGGTAGGTAGGTAGCTACTAACTTAAAGCAAAAATAAAAACTTCAATAGCAGTTGCAAGTTTTCCATTAAACTTTTAATCACATTTATTCGATAGACTATCACTTTAAAATGATATAGTTTTCCACAATTTTACCAATATTGATGTTCAATTGTTCTCAGTATTCTATCTGTATAGAGCACATTGACATCCGGTTTTCGAAAGGTTAAATATAAACTGCCAAACTTCCATAAAGTACTACTACACTTCAAACTGCACACTTAAAGTAGCTATAAGCGCCAACAAATTTTGTATAGTATAGTAGTTCATATATGTATAAGAACTACTATACTAATGAAGAATTTTTGGCGCTTATATTGACAAGAGAAATGTTTACCAACAGGTAAAAATTTGTGAAAATGTATTGAAAAAAAAACTACCAATCGAATTGAGAACTTCCTCCTTTTTGAAGTCGGTTAAAAAAAAGATGGCGTCGATTTCAATTCTTGTAACGCATGCGAGATGAGCTGTTAAAGTGTCAAAGTTGCCTTTGTAAACTGCTGCTGTGTTGGTGATAAGATTAGATTTTATAGTCTCTCAAAAACCGGTTGTTGTTAATCTATTTATTAAGAGATAAATAACTTTATCCAAGCAATCAACAGAAATATTTAACCGTTTAATACTCCGTGTCTGTTAAAACTTGTAAAATATAAACTAATGCATTGTGATTTATTCTTTATGAAAATATATGGACCATTGTATTGAATCTTTTTGAAGTTTTATTTTGCATAGTGCAAAAGATTTTTTGCTAACCATTGTGTTGCTGGTGTGAACAATTTGAGATATCTCTTTAATAAGATAATATTATTGTTTTGGCTTGTAGAGGTTCCGGCGACTGTTAACTATGATCTGGGTATGCATTGTGATATGAATCCAGTTTTAAGCAGATATGTTATGATAATAATTAAACTATCAAAATACCTGGTTAAAGCAAAATAACATCGAGAACAGATAATTATGGCTAAACTATTGAATTATTTGTATCAGAGAGATAACCCAGCCCAAAAAGAAAGGAAATAATTATTATAATGCTAATAGCACCAGATGAGGACAGTTATTAACATAGGGTCGTAACCTATACGTACTCTAACTTGTATATCGACTATTCTCTGGGAGAACTCCAGAAGCGTGGAGAAGGAGTGTGGTCGTTCGAGGAACAAGTCCCTATTAAAGAATTACAGACCCATTTTGCTCCTTAGCCTCGTGTATAGGCTGTTTTGAAGAGTCGTCACGAATCGTCTAGCGCGAAGACTATGAATTTCAGATACCGGAGCAGAACGGGTTACGAGAAGGACCATAGACCACATTCACACAATGCGGCAGATTATATAGAAGTCCGAAGCGTATAATCGGCATCTCTGTCTTGCATTTTTGGACTATGAGAAGGTTTTGACTCTATCGAGACTTGGTCAGTTCTAGAGTCTCTGCAAGGATGCCAGGTAGACTGGCTATACATCCAAGTGCTGAGAATTCTTTACGAAATGCCACAATGACCGTCCAAAATCAGAACCAGCAAACAGATATATATCCCATTCCGTAGGGGGGTGAGGCAAGGGGACGTAATCTCCTCAAAATTTTTCACCAACGCACTGGAGGACGTGTTTAAGACGCTAAACTGGGAAGAATGTGGCATTAACATCAACGGTGAGAGAGATCGGTGGAGATTTGCAGATGACATCGTCAAGCTGGCTGAATAGCTGCACACTTTGCAGCAGATGCTGGACGGCCTAGTTGATTCTTCAATACGAATTGGTCTCGGTGAACTTGGACAAAACGCAGGTTATGTTCAACGAACACGTTACCCCAGGATCGATTGTTGTCAATAATAGCGGTCCTTTCAAGGTTGTTTGAGAACATGTTTACCTCGGGCAAACTCTGCAGTTTAGTCAGGACAACTTTGAGAGGGAGGCTAACAGAAGAGTTTAGCTGGTTTGGGCAGCATTTAAGAAGCTTAGTCGGGTCTTCGCGTCGCGTATTCCACAGAGCCTAAAGACCAAGGTCATCAATCAGTGCGTCCTGCCTACTCACGGTACGGTTGGTCCATAAACTCAAGGTCGCTCAGCGTGCTATGGAGCGGGCTATCCGTTGAGTCTCTCTGAGGGTTGGATCGCATCGCGAACGAGTTGATCCGAGAAAGAACCAGAGTAGTCGACATAGCTCAGAATAAGTAAGCTGAAGTGGCAATGGGCCGGCCATATTAGCCGTAGAACCGATGACCGTTGTGGTAGACGTGATCTTGAATGGAGACCGCGAATCGGCAAGCGTAAGGTGAGATGCCCTCAGGCTCGGTGGAGCGAGGATCTTCGCAGGGTGGTTGGTAACAACTGGATAAGAGTTGCCGAGAATCGAGTTAAGTGCGATTTGCGATTATAGAGGCCTATGTCCAGCAGTGCTGTAGGCTGATGATAATGACTAACATAGGTATGGTACCTCTGTAAGTATGTGTTTTCAAATAAAGAACCCACAAAGAAAGTTCAGTTTGCGCTAAAACTTAAAATATGTTTCTAAATTTTTTTATGGATTCGGTCTGTCCGTCCTTCCGTATGTTACAGAATGTTTACTCCGAGACGATTCGCACGACAAAGTTGAGAGAGTAGGTGCCTTCCATGTACCGCTACACAAATATGATGTGAAATGTCCGGGGGACAAACGTTTTACGCCCTCTAATTTCTAAAGTAAGAGGAGTTCGTAACATGGTTTTTTCAATAGAAAGTACCTCCTAGTAATTTTAATAAGTATTAGGTATGTGGTTAACCTACATTTGACCCATCGCAAAGGTACCTAGATGCTATTGTCCATGTTGTAGGTGCCTAACTCCAGCTACCCTGTGGCTTTTGTAGTTACCTTATAAGGACCGCCCAAGAAAAACAAGTTTATATTTTTTTTTTTCTCTAAACCACATTATAAATGCGCATATCGAAATCATAAGGGACTTTACATTGAAAAAAACATATTTGTATTACTGGTCTCGATTGCCTACTTCTATCGCTAGGTAAACAAACTGAAGAGTACTTTTCCAAGAGGGGTACGCAGAAACGCTTTATCGGAAAAACATTATAGGCCTTATAGACACACCCGAGAAGGCTCGACTGGTTCCAGAACCAAAAAGGTCGCGCTCAAATCAAATCAAAATATTTAATTTTACATAGGCCTACATGGGCACTTATAAAACGTCGACAAAAGGTACACGGTTCGGGTTGGTCGTTTCCTATGGAGAAGAACCGGCAAGAAACTCCATGGTTACTCTTTTAAAAACATTTAATTTACAATAATTGAATGTTACAGCATAAGTACTTAAGTATGGGAGGACAGCATAGGCCCGACAATAAGTCGTTGCTGACTACAAAACGTAGAACCAACAATAAAAAAACACTCATGCGACTTTGTGGTCCCGTTCTCTTTTCTCCCCTGAGAAAACCGTTTGACACCATTGAAACAGGGCAAAAACTGACACCGATCAGAGAACAGGCGAGCCCGAGGACGAGATCGCGAGAAACAAATCAAATTCACGCTTCTTCGGGTGTTCTCGGGAGTTAAAAGACGCACTTTGAGCGAGCAAAGCGAACTCGAACGTTTTAGCACCCTATTAGGGTAAGTTCCCTTTGACTAAATCACGCTTTTTTTTACATTTATACACGGTGTAAAGAGATCGACGCACAAACGGTTAGCATGAATTCAGCACATTAATCTGATATCAAATTCGCGTCAAAATTGTTTGTCGGTTCTCTAAAAAAACAACACTTCCATACATTTTGACCATATAAGTACTATTGTAAAGGTGTGTTTTAAAAACCGACAAAAAGTTTCCCGCATAGCCTGTATTGCTAAATGTTTTTGTGTAGCTACGAGTATTAGCAAAGAGATTGAAAAGACCCTGTAGAGCGAACATTTAGGAAATATTTTCCCTGATTGACACTCACCTCACTCACTCACCTAACAAGCGGGAGTATGAGACTAGGTAGAACTATTTGTTCACGATCATCAGTCTATAATGTTCCCACTGCTGGGACACAGGCCTTCTCTCAATGAGAGGGAGTGGGCTGTAATCCACCAGGCGGGCCCAGTGCAGGTTAGTGGATGTCACATGTCTTCGAATTTTTAGTTCTAGGACATGCCGGTATCCTCAAGATGTTTTCCTTCACCGTTTGAGAGTAGCGGTGATGAAAAAATTACACAAAGTAATGCGCCTGCCTAGGTTCTTCCCACGGCTTACTGCTTGTAAGTCGGGGCTGCCACCTCTGGGCCACCGCTGCTCTCAGCTCTGCTCTGCTGAACTGTTGCTTATGTTGTATTAATAATTATTAGATTACGATTTTCTTCGTCTAGTCTCGTCTATCGCTCGTAAATATTTGAATGTCTTATTTGGTATCTTTTTCACCTTGCAAGCCCTTTAACGGCCCATAAATACATAATCATGATGTTTATTTAATGGCGATTTGACTCTTTGCTATTAGGTAGGGTTAGGTACTTATAGATATTCTTCGAAGTTCTTGTGGTTGAGAGTAGGCAACGCCCTATATGGTGCACATTATTTCCAAGAACACTCATATTTATGAACATGTCTGCATTAAACCACATAATACAAATTATGCATTTACCTATATGCATGCTTTTTCACAGAACCAGTCTTAAATGACCAGCCATACAGAAAGAATATTTACGTATGTAAGTGCCGTTAAGAACCATAGTTTCCAGGTAGGTACCTACCAATCGTTCGTGCAATGAATGCAAGATCGTTCAGGACATGCAAGCACCGACCGAATTACATCATTCCAATGTAGCTCTGTATGGTGTCGGACGTAAAGAATAGCACCATCCCATATCTTCCCGTGGGTGTCGTAAGAGGCGACTAAGGGACTTGCCAGAGAATGGGCAGCAGCGTTCTCTGTGCTTTTGTAACAACTGTACTGCGATCGCCAACCCGCCTGCCAAGCGTGGCGATTATGGCAAAACCCCCCAAAATGTCAATGTGGCGACACTTGGGAGAGGCCTATATCCAGCAGTGGACGACTTTCGGCTGAAATGATGAATGTGATAAGACTGCAGCTTAATGATGGTTCTACTCAAAACCTCTTTAGCTATGTCAAATGAAAGACTAATTTGCAGAGAGAGAGAGAGAGAATGATACAGTGAAAAGAGAGACTGGAAGTAAAAATGTGCTGCAGCGATCGCCGACAAACACTCAAACTCAAAGCATTTATTTCAACCGTACAGGCACTTTTGAAGGTCAAAAACGAATGAAGCTACAATCCCAATCACAAGGCATAATATCTTGTGAAAGTAGGTACCTACAACAGTCGCCCATTTGATTCTAAAGCGTAGATCTCTATGGGCATCTACCACTATAACAACGGCAGGAAGAATAAGATGGTAGGCGAATTTAAAGTATCGCCATTCATTTAACTGAAAGCCATTGCATCGCAACGCAATATATTTCTTTGATGTACCAAGGTTTCGGTAGGTAGGCCTAGGCCTAACTATTTTATTAAAAAGTCAGTAAATGCCTACGGAATAGAAAATTAAAGTAGAATGCTAAAAAAAAAATACTTTATTTTTCAATTATTTAACTATTTTTATTTTAAAATTCCGCAAATTCTACTCATGTTAAATAACTCAAATACCTTTAAAAGAATAGTAATTATTTACGCAACGAAAATTACCGCAGTATGTTTGCTGTAAGGTATTCAAAAAGTTGCATCAGATTACAACAACCAATCAATGAACAGCTATTCTGAATGAGAAAGGTGATTGGGCGGGGGGAAATCCAGTTACCACAACCAAAATAACAGATGAGTGTAAAGTTTCTTTGCATGTAGCATCGAACACAAATATATAGATTTTTGTAAATACTTTTGGTGCAGTTTTTCTTATTAATAATTTACAGCAACATGTTTATTCCTTAATTTATTAAAAAATGTTACTGGAACATACAAATACAAATATAACTTTACAGTAAAATTATGTATAACTCCAATGCTAGTGCTTGACAGATGGCTTCATCTGTCAAGCACTAGCATTGGAGTTATACTACGTATAACGAAACGCAAATGCGCGCCCTATTTCGCCGTAAAGTACAAAACGAAAAATGTGAATTGTCAGTCCGCAATATAGGAGCGCAATGGGTGGTCGTATAAAATTTAAATATCTTTCTTAGTGCTAGTTGAAATTGCTTGTGCGTATACTAAATACCAACAATGAGACACAAGTAGAATAACAAAAGTGAAGTTTTAAATATCTGTGATAAGAGAACGCGACTCGGTCTTGCGCTTTCTAATTTTCTACTAAGTATTTGAATTCGCGAAGTGTTCTACGATTCTATTTTGTTTCTAACTTGAATTCGTAACAGAAAATAACATTGAAAATTAAGATGGATAAGTCAGAAGATTGCAGTAAATTTACAGAAGCTAGGAAGGAAGCATTCTGGGTTTTTGGTTACGGTTCGCTGTGCTGGAACCCAGGGTTTGAGTACCAGCAGTCGATTACTGGATACGTGAAAGGATTCTCAAGAAGATTCTGGCAAGGCAACACCACACACCGAGGGACTGATACGAAGGTAATTTTAAAAGCTTTTTTAACTGGTATATGATCTTGACAAGCCAACCTACCTTCTTACATCATCCGAAAGCAAGAATGCAATTTTTTTGCATCGTGGGCGATGCTTTACCCAAATAAAAAAAAAGGTACTTATCAGAGAGTAATTTTCAACTTCTTAGAGGTTGGACAGAAAAAAATCTAATTGGAATAAAAATACAAGACAGTGTTTAAATTTATAACAGTGTTTTGTTTTGCTAGGAGTTCATTGAACCAAAATTCGTTATTTAAGTTTATTTGAGCCACGGTTTTGTCACAAATGTTTTTATTGTATGTAGTTGTTTTGATTATAGAACAGAAAGAGTATTCATTTGTTAATGAAAATAGGTCATTGAAACATAATAACACATACATTATGGGGTTTTTTCAGTTACTTTATTGGCAACTTGTTTATTTACTGAACTGATGTTTGGGTTTTCGCATTCACCTGAATACCTAACAATTTAATTTACCAATATAGGTACATTATTCATTGTTAACATTTTGAAACTTCATTCAAAATGATAATAATTACTTATTTATTCATAGTAATTAGTTACCTGATATTTTAAGAATTCCAATTTCAAAATTGGATGAAGCATTATTTTTTTCCAGATTTTGAAAGTTCCTTATTATTTTCAGCCAGCAGTACATAATTCATGATTTACCTAGTTTTATTTTTATTTTAATCCAGTTTTGTTTCATTATGCAAAATAACAATTTTATCATCATTATGTCTTTGATCTAATGATTCCACTTTTACTGGATAATGCAATATGACTAGGTCATGTTAATAAGGTTTCTTATTTAGATCCGGTATAAATACATTTTGTATGGCTGACTTACAGCAAATTTTAATCAAATGAATTCTTGCAATAAAATTCAACCATAAAACTACTGCCTTGAAATTTTTGTGTTGTAATAAAGGTTTCTTTGAAATACTATTATGGAAGCGTATATTCTTGAGGAAACTAGAATGTTTTAGACAGAACCATGAATTTGAAGACATGTGACATCTACCGACTCAAACTGGGCCCATGTGTGGCCTCTCCCTCACACCCGGAGATCTTGGCTCAGTGAGTATGTTAGAGGCTATTCAGAAAAGGATCTTGTACTAAATGTATTTAAAGTCCAGGGTGATTATTAAAAAATATGTAATAATGAATTTAATGGATGGACTGTGTGAAGAATGATATGGCTTGTAATGAGGTGACTCCTGAGTCAACGAGCAATAGAGAAGTATGGAAGAAGAAGATAAGCTGCACCGACCCCAAATGAATTGGGACAAGAGCAGGAGAAAGATAATGTTAATAATTTATTTATTTTATTGTTTTGGATGCACATTTTTTCTTAGACGGATACATTGTCTGAGGAATGATATGAACGATTTATGTTTCATATTAATCTGTGATTTACTCCATGCATAAAAATAAATAATGATAAGACCTATTAATAAAACATGAGTATAATCTCCCATATTGCATAACAAACAAAAAAGTTCATAAAAAACTAAAAAAATAATCAAGATAAGATTAAATTCACAATTCAATGACACCAATATCATTCCAAAATACTACAGACTAAAAATAAAAGTATTCAAAACAAATGATAATAATCAAAATAATCCTTGAAGCAAACTTAACGGTAGAACAATAAAAGTCTATTTGTACTTAAACTGCAGATTCACCTAGCTCAATCCTATCTTCTGTAAATATTGAAACAATGATAAATAATACATAGGTATATAATAATAATCCTGTCTAGACATTGATAGCTAATTTATGTCTAGATTATCACCTATAAGTATGATGGAGTACATTTATATGGCTAATTGTTCGTCATAAAAGGATTCACAATGCTTTTGATGAGTTAAGCTGGGGGAAGGTCGAAGGACTACATTTACACATTTACATTTAGGCCTCCCCAAGAAGGCGGGTTTTGCCATAATCGCCACGCTTGACGGGTTGCCGATCGCAGTACGGTTGTTACAAAAGCACATAGAACGCTGCTGCCCATTCTCTGATAAGTCCCTTAGTCGGCTCTTACGACACCCATGGGAAGAAATGGGATGGTGCTATTCTTTACGTCCGACACTATACAGATAAGGCAGAGTTATACCTAATAGTAAACCCACATTTTGCCAATAATGTTTAAGTCAAAACTCTCATCATCAGTCATCTCAGCCTATCGCAGTTCACTGTTGGATACCTCTCACATGACATGCAGTACAACACACTGACCCTGCCCTCCGTATCCAGTCTGACCCAAAAATTGGGTTCTGCTAATTTTAAGGCAGTTCTCCTAAAAAATTCACCTCCAGCCACATTTTCACTTTTGTAGCAAACTCCAAAACAGTTGCGAATGAGCTAGCAGATGGAAGGGTACTCGGAAAAAATCATAAGCCTCATTTTTGCGTCGCTGTAGTCGGGTAAGAAAGTACTTGTAATGTCACGTCATAGCAAATGACAAAAGTGAAATACCTACAACGTGCTTGGAATTCTGCTCGTCTACCAGAAAGCAAAAATGCGCAAGAAAGTATGTCAATACGAGCATACCAGTTTAGTATTTTACGGCTTTGACACTGTACTCTAATTGTCCATTGAACGAAGGTAGGGGGGGTGGGGGGGCTGTCTGATCCGAAATTTGTCTAGATTGCGTCAGCTTTTGAAGAACAGGGGTGGATAATAACATCGTGACCTCTTAGCAGATTTTTGTCAGTCATTTCTACTAAAGACCAATCTGGTTTTAAAACTATTTAGCAAAACCTTGGGCCAACATTAAGTAGTCTGGCGTAGCTACCTTGGGTGGCACCCGGTGCGGAAGTTGGTGATGTCACCCCATCGAAAGTTAAAAGCAATACATTTTTTATTATAAATGCCATGGATAATTTAATATTTATGACTTAAAATATTAACAATTAATAACAAACCACAATAAAAACTAAAACAGTTTTTTTTTTTATCTTACAATTAAAATCTCTTCTTTATAGGTTTAACAGCTGCAAACTCAGAAAAACTTCTTAAAGTTTTTTATTTTGTATTGCCTTGTGTTCTATGGCAAATATACCAAAATTGCTAAGCCGCGATTGGGTCATTGAGTAACAATGTTGTGCAAGTAGTTTTTTAAATAATTTATAGTTTACTTTTCTCACATGAAACTACGGAAACGCAAACCGTCAAAAAAATTTTGGGGCAATCATATTTGGATTTGGAAGATATTCTGTAAAATCCCATTCTACAATAAACTTTAAAAAGTGTAGAGATAGGCAATCTAAAACTGTAGCATTAGCGTCGCACTAAGTGCGTCATAGTCTTAGTATCTCCTAGAGTTTTTCCGGATTATAGATACTAGGGCTTGTGGGGGAATCTACGAAAAACAGCTGTGCTAACCATTTAAGTTTTTTCATAATGTTTGCATTTGTTCTTAAAGTTCTCACTAGGTGTCATCCTAAGGGTGACACCCGGTGCGGCGCGCCCCTGCCCCCCCCCACTTGCTACTTTATTATAGGTAGCTCGATTTATTATAGCTCGCCATTACTGTCTTAATGTTGAGCAAAGATCTGTTTCCATTGCATCCATGGGTCTCTGTCTGCGTTAATAGGGAAGACCTATTAGTCGTTCTACCGAAGTTCTACCATCATCTACATGATAAGAAACACCTCCTTCTCGCGGTTGCACTCTTGGGCCCACATCTCGTTTAAAAACAAACGATAAGATTCATTAAAGAATCTTTAAAAAAGAAGCCATAAACATTTTCGATGGATACACCGCAAACGATATGCCTACGAAGATGAAATCATAACAACGATGACCAAACACACACCTACAATGTTATTAGGGCTCTCAGCGAAACAAATTCTTCACCGGAATCTCTTGACGAATGCATTGGCCGCCAAATATTTTATGACACACGTCGAACTGGCGAAGATTCAAGGTGGATGCACTTTCACACGAGATGCGTTGACGCATCGCGACCGACATTGTTCTGAGATTACCGAAATAGCAGAAGGTCGAGAGTATTTTTGGGGAAAAAGGCATGTCCCCAAAGACACTTTGAGAATTGAGGGCTTGGCATTGTATCATCACCAAACTGGGTATCAGAGCACGGTAAGGATTATCCTTGCTTGCAGCGTTAAAACAGTTAAAAACTTTCTATTCCTTGGTCCCTTTTTTTGTTTTATTCCTATTGATCGAAAAACGGTGGTCAAACATCTGGGATCTGTTTTTGTTTAAGTACTATTGGTCCGCAAACTATTTGTGCGGACCAATAGACGTACGGGTGTTAAACATCATGTACACGGGATTTAGTTTGAAAAATGAGCCTATTCCCACTTTTCTGATAGTACAACTCCAATTATCTTGTCTTCGTTGCTCATCTTTGTTTTGCGGCATAGCATGGCCTATGGACCTGGTATAATGACTCAACATTCTGGCGGTTACAGGCTCAAAAAAAGACAGCATTTCCCCTTTTCCGTTTTTTCATAACGACATCAGTTCTTGCTGAACAGAAGTTGTATTATCTCTTCCTATACTTACCTAGTTTTACTTTATGAGGCAAAATTATTGTGGAAATTAAAACCACTGATTACTGAATAGCTTTGTTATGAGGATATCACATTTCGTGTCATACAGATTTCAACATTACCAGCTGCCAGAATTTCTCTTGTTATCCTGTTTAAACAGTGACGTATTTGTTTCATTCATACATTTCCTACTGGGAATCCCAATTTAGAATGACGTTCGTTCTGTTATTGTTAGCCTACATCAACCCACTGCTGGGCAAACCAAGCAAGCTTCCCTTGACTTCCAGTTCTTTCTATCCCGGGCTAATTTTGAAACTCTGGTCGATGGTTTTGTTCGGCTCGTCCCGCCATCTTCAATGAGGTCTGCCGTTGTGTTTGTCATCATCTCATCATCATCTCAGCCGAAAGACGTCCACTGCTGGACATAGGCCTCCCCCAAGTTTCGCCACATTGACATAACATGGGGGTTTTGCCATAATCGCCACGCTTGGCAGGCGGTTGGCGATCACAGTACGGTTGTCACAAAAGCACAGAGAACGCTGCTGCCCATTCTCTGGCAAGTCCCTTAGTCGCCTCTTACGACACCCACGGGAAGATATGGGATGGTGCTATTCTTTACGTCCGACACCCATACAGCGCGAGGGCGAGTGTGTGTTTGTACTTTTGTTAAAACAAGGAGATGCATTAATGCGTCAAACTATCAATAAGGAATGTGTAGGGTATTCTCATCTTCGTTTTTGAAGTGAAAACTTCTTTAGCGGCGTTGAGCACTTTTTCTGTAATGGGTATAAAATCTTAAACTCGCGTCAGGTCACGTGTCCTGGTGAAAATTCGTGAGACGAATTGGACATTAGGTTGCGAAGGAATTTGAACTTTATGACATCTGTCATTGAGTTTGGTTTTCCAAAACTGGATAATTATCTTATGCACAAACAAAACCTTTGATTTCTCCAAAGAGGTAAAATTCGTAAAACGTATCGTAATATTTCTGTGTTAAATTTGTTATGTAATGTAAGTTGTCATGTTTGTGTATGATAGCGCAATAAATGAATATTGTATTTTACCACATAAATGATAGAACTAGATAATTAAAGCAATTCGTTCAAAATTATTTCCTAACCATATCCAAAAATGCACAACGTTACTATTCAAGTTTTCACTTCTGCCGGCACTCCCGGAGTGCAACCCGTTTTTTTTAAGAGGAAGTTTGTGCATTCCGGTTATGATTGTCAGACCATCGTTTATTGATTAATTATTCAGCAATGGTGTGAATGTCGGACTGCCCAAGTGTTTCAAGTTTGAAGCCAAGACCTCTGATTTTTCGGATTCATGTGCGTATAAAGTATAATTATTACTTGATTCGGTGAAGGAAAACACCGTGAGGAAACCAGCATGGCTGAGAGATATTTCTGAACGGCATTTAAAGCCAATTCAGAAGTCCAAGGGTGGCGTAAAAACTCTGACTCCACACGATAAAGTAAGATAGCTTTGTGCAAAATCGATGGTCTGCAGAATTTGACCTTTAGAATGGCTCAATAACGCAGCAATAATTTGGGTGCTATCATTTTCATCTCTCAGTTTATCATTAAGTGCGAATGGTTGATTACATTTATTATCTAGTTAGTATGCTGAAACAAGTTGCATTAAGATCGTAGTTAAGATAATATCAAAGTACCTAACGCTGACATGCGAAAAACACATGCCATTGCCAATAATATTTTTGTTTCAAATATTCCAAAATATTATTGCGTTCCAGCCGTTCCAGACGATAAGATGAGGAAAACAAAAACGTAAAACGTGAAATAAATCTTGTTATTTACAATGACCTGTAAAAAGAACCAAAACAAAATATTTTTACTGTCATAATATTATTCTGCAATACAGATGTTTTGGTAGTGATAAACTTAAAACAATAAGAATCTATGTACAGTAGACGATTGGATATATTGCCTTACTTGGCCAATTCCTTCGAATAAATACTTCAGCATTTGCGGAATTACTCTTTCAATCGTTATATCTGATACCCATGGCCAGAGTGCTGATCAGTTTTGGAACTCGGAACTCGATTTGCTGCCATGCCATAGTTAGTTGGCAAGGCTAAGCAGATGATGATGTTATACTGTTAAATGACTACGGGAAAAAAGTCATGAGATAAGACAAGAAATATAACCTTGTTGCGTTGCACATCCAACTTGTTTACATTCCGTGAAGAAAATACTTAATAGAGGTAGTTAGTAGTAAATACAAACTTACTTAAAAACATCTCCATTCATTCAACTTATGAATAAAAGCATCTGACAGACCGTCTGGCAAAACTGTTGACATTCACCCGAGCATCAGGGGCACCATTGATACGTCAGATGCGTGTATTTTAACAACAATGCTACAACGACATGAATGATGGAAAAGTAAAACAAACAATAGTTGTAATAAAGTTACCATAATGGTAATCCTAACCAGATCTTATTAATTTTTTTCTCTAAGGAGATAATTTATAGCAATGATATACATTTTATCTGTAATTGTCGGGCCTAATCTAGAATTTATACCGATCACTGTTCGATTATTTGTGGTGGATCTCGTGGCTAAATAATAACAGCCGCAAGGGTCGGTCTTTAAGGTTAAACCGTGCTTGCCGGGGTTGGTCCGTGGATGGGTGACCATAATTACTTACCGAGTTTCCTCCGTGCCTCGGAAAGCACGTTAAGCCGTTGGTCCCGGCTGTTATTTGTAGATCTTTGACAGTCGTTACGAGTAGTCAGAAGCCAAAAGTCTAACACTTTACCAAGGGGTATTACCCAGCAGTGGCGAAGGGTGGAAATTTTGAAAGGGGAAGCCGAAGAAAAAAATGAGTTTTTATTTTTATTTTTTTATTTTCGTTTTAGTCATCAGCGAACTAGAAAACCCGGAAAATGACACCCATGACGAAAATACCAGAATTTTACGTCACGCTTGACGCTATTTTTAATTTTGGCGTCAGTATCGTTATCAGCGACCCCAAAAACCACGAAAATTTCACCCATGATAAAAATACCAAAAAAATTCTAAGGACCCGACTTGATCCTTTTTTTGTAACGATTAAATGCACATGAACTATTAACCAATAAAAATATAAGCTAAAAAACCTTTTTGAAACAAGCTTTTATAATGATGCACTGAAAAGAAGAAAATAAATCTTTGAGTAAATGAAAACGATATAGGATAATTTTCACAAAAGCTTGTCGCGTTTAGTTTTTAAAGCATTTACCATTCACTCGACAAGCTTCAGGTAACTATAGAAATTATGTTTATTTATAAAAAGTGAACGCGTATATATACAAAGTTCATGTCTGTGCTATTAACCGTTGAGGAGTTCCCAGAGGAGCCTGTTCGTGAGGAGACCATCCTGGCGGTAGGATGAGTTCATGATACAAATCGTGATTATCTATCAAATTTGAACTCGATTGCAAAGTTTCGTGTCTGTGCTATTAAACGTTGAGGAGTGCCCTCGTGAGAAGACGATCCTGGCTGCAGGATTAGATCATGATAGAATTCATGTTTATCCATCAGATATGAACGTGCATACAAATTTTCGTGTCTGTGCTATTAACCGTTGAAGAGTTCCCTCGTGAGAAGTCGATCCTGGTTGCAGGATGAGTTCATGATACAAATCGTGATTATCCATCAAATATGAACTCGTATACAAAGTTTCGTATCTGTGCTATTAAACGTTGAGGAGTTCCCTCGTGAGGAGACGATCCTGGCGGTAGGATGAGTTCATGATACAAATCGTGATTATCCATCAAATATGAACTGGTATGCAAAGTTTCGTATCTGTGCTATTAACCGTTGAGGAGTTCCCTCATGAGGAGACAATCCTGGCTGCAGGATTCAGTTATGTCTGTCATGAGAATGTATTGTTCTTAGAACCAAAGGTGTGTGCTAAATTTCAGTTCAATCAGAGATCGGGAAGTGGTTCTAATTTAGCTTTCTGTACATAGAATCTTTGTCGTAACTCGATAAACTTCGGCTTACCTAGTTCCTACAAAACGCTGCTGATAGCCGCGAAGTCACGTGTCTGCGTCCATACGAATTTAGTTCTGAATGCTGACACCCGACCATCGGCTTACTGGCGCCACATGTTGCTTTCTTTGTTGACTTTAAAAATTTTGGCATTTTTGTAATGTTTTCAATCCTATGATGTATTCAATGTCTATACTGTGATGTGATACCTACAGATGTGTACATAATTTACTATTTGACTACAGTAGACACTACGTATAGTGCCTTGTTCCCAAAGGGAAGCCGGTAGGAATCGGCTTATTAGGTGCCTTCGGGCCTGTTACCCAGTTACTGGGTTGTGGAGGTCAGAAAGGCAGTGGCTTCATGTAAAATACTGGTACTCAGCTGCATCCGGTTAGACTGGAAGCCGCCGAAAAGGCTAGGCAGATGATTGATGACTGTTCGATTATTTGTCCCTACTCCATTCTCATGTTCAACTACCCTCCTACGCAATTTTCTGTGCCTACCCACTAATGTGATAAATCAATTGGAAGTGTTTGTTCAGCAAATAATCGTTTTCTAAAAACGTTTGTTCTTTATGAAATTGATACCTACCTATAGTATTATCATTGTTTATCTGCTTCACAGCAATTAATCGTCACCTTTAAACCCAGATCGTACCATATTATTATTACAGAATTCGTATTTTTTTAAACCACTTTTTATGCGTCTCTCTTGTTGTGTTGGCCCCAAACGGAACTAAGATAAGAGATTCTAGTGTGTTCTTTTCTTTAATATCGATAATTGTAATATTATATTTTTAAATTAATATTAAAAACACAAATATATGTATATCTATTATATTTATATTATACATGTATATGTACATATATGAAGTGATAACTTAACTTTTGTTATTTAAATTTTTTGTGTAATAAGTACACCAGTGACTACCCCCTTTTTATTTATATTCCATAATGTCCATCCAAAGGTTGTCTGGAAGATATCGCTATCAGCGATAAGACCGCCGTTGTAACCATAAGATTAGCAGTTTTGTAAGCCCGTTATTTTTAATTTTTGGTGTACAATAAAGTTTTATTCTATTCTATTCTGTGCCCATAAAAGTTTGACCACCTGTCTTACCAAAGGGGTATCAATCATATTATCCAGTACTAACTGGGTTATGGAGGTTAGATAGGCAGATGCTCCATGTAAAATACTGGTATTCAGCCAGGTTAGACTTGAAGCCAACCCCAACATATTTAAGAAAAGGCTAGGATGATGATGTTATACTCTGAAATATCTCCGTCTCTCTGTAGATTTACCCTGAACTCCCATTTTTATTAAAAGACTGTTCCAAAAGAATCACAACACCTTACCTAAGGTGTTGATTCTTTTTGTTTTTTTGCAGATTTGCTGGAGAAAAACTTCATCAGGCTTATCTCTAGGGTGTTTACGAGTACGCCTTGTGGGAATAAAAAATATTGAACAATAGCCTTGTAAAGACCCCTACTCGCGTCTTGTTATTCATTACTGAGGATCGTAATTCCCTTAGGAAACTATTCTCTCCGACGAGCCTGTAGAAGATCGTATCGTCCGATAATAAAATGTTCTAAAGTCAAGGACGATACTGAATAATTTTGCGAACAAGTCAAGAAAAGTGGAAAAACATGTTCCGCTGTAAACATTCGGCATGCCATCGGATCATGCTAGTTTATTTACGTGAGATAAACTGCGTAATACCACGATCACGCACCTATCACGCTCACCTATTTTCGTATTTTTGTGTGAAAACATACACCCACATTGCTGCTTGGTTATGCGCTATGATATTTTGATTTGCGATTTCTGCGTCTTTCTTTTCTTCAACCTTTATTTATATCCAATGCTGACTGTAAGTCTCCTTCATTCCAAACCGTCAGCCTTTAATCTTTCTCGCCATAAGAATCTTTGGGTCTTACTATTTCTATGCATCAAAAACAAATAACTTCTGCCTCTAGAATTTGGCCTTTTTCGAAGAGTCATAATTGTTTATTTAATTAAGAGGTCGTCAAAAATTGATAGGGACAGCCCACAAATAAAAAACAAGTTCACATAGGTCAAAAACTAAGACAAAAGTCATCTAGAATCTTGTTATGCAATATAAAAACATTCAATTTGTTTTGAAAAACAAGTTTTTACCCAAATAATAACGAAAAACAAGTGATGTTTTGCTGATAGACTTTGATGATACCTTATCATATTTTTCATAAACAATGACTTAACGAATCCATTTCTTTTTTACAGCCCGGCCGAGTTGCTACTCTCATTGAAGACACGGAAGTGAGTATTATTTTCACTATTTTGTTATTTGATATTACTTTTTATGTCATTACAAACGTCAGTAATGTTTTAACGAGAAATTCGGCTCATTGACGCAAATGGTTCGACACATTTGCTTGATTCCAGTAACCAGGGTTAATTTCATACTGGTTCTTTGGTGAAATATGTGGATTGTATTTCTTCTTATGTTTTGACCTTTTAGGACAAACACACAAATCTTTAGGTGATCCATCATGATAAAAGGATAATTATAGCTGTATTATGGTTGTGTTAATGGATTTATTAATCAATACGAACCATATGCAGGCAGAGAAATTGTAAATGGTGAAGAATCGTAATAAAGCCACAACAATTCAACTGCTTCGCGGATTAAAACAAAAAATGTCATTGACTTCTTATGCTAACAATCTTGTCGCTGTAAAAATTTGACCCATTAACAGATCTCTTTGTTATCAGAATTAACTTCCTCTTAAACTGCGACCGTGAATGGGAAGCGGTTATTTAGTTTCATTGTATTTACTTTTGCCAACAAAAAATATTAGAAATACTTTACTGTAGGTACTTGATAATTGGACATCCTTATTGATTAGACACTGAATAAGAACAGTGCAACTTGAAATGACGAAGTAGCGATTCAAATGTTGGTAGTAATTATCAAATTAGGGCCAAAACCGTGAATGTTGCTCATTAACCCAAATTAAATCTATCAACTTTTAAGACTGCTAACCTGAATTTATTTTTGTGTCAACATTTTACCAAACATGACGACGATGCGAATGAATCAGTAAGAAACATAACAGACATGAGCATGTTATCCCATACAACCGATAATTCCCACAAGAACACATAAACAACTTAATTAAATTCATTGATATCATGAATCTAAAACATTGTACAGGTCAACTGATAACCCAGAACGCCAAACAAAAAGTATTATTACGTATTAATTGCGATAAAACACTCGTTATGGAAACGGTAAATTATAATATAAATGCGAGTACCAAACACACTAATGTTATCAACAATACGTGCTGTCTGAAAGAAGCTTTTCATAAATGCAATAGTATAATCAATAAGGACAATGAAAACAGCAGTATTGCTGTTGATACTTATATGGAGGTTAGTATACTGCAAGACACGTGCCATATTTCAATGAATGATTTGCCTACACACGACAGGTGTGCATCGCAGATATATTAAGTACATACGCTTTCGACCATGGACCGTCAGTACAAAGAAAGACAATTGATGATCGCCAGTGCAAGAGATGATAGGATTAATGATGATGGTGATGATTACAAACTAAATAACCAATGATCAAAGGCTTGATAGATCCCATCACAGCCACGAAGACCATTAGTGGAAAGTCTCTGATAACGAAAGAGACTGCTCAGAGTACATCGGTCGTACAACTTGTAGAGGACCTGTTTCATCAAAAGTTTTTAAAATTAGTCAGATCAACAACGGTATTATAAAGGAGATTTAAACAAAGAATTCTCGCGTAGTATTTCTGCCATTTCATTTCAACAAGTAATTTAAAAGAAAAGAGTTCTATTTGCATTATAATTAAAACATCTGTTAATGTTGATACACACATAAATAACATTGATAAAACAAAGCTCATCTTTTTCTCTTGAGACATTCTTCGTTTGCTTACTCTTATAAGTACGGCGCAAAATCCCTGATGCGCAATGTCCAGTTCATTCTAGTTAGTGCCTTTGTTTTTGTTGTTGGGCTAAATAGATAAACTTCCGTATCTCAATTTTGTGATACTTTTCTCCCAAATGTTACAATTTTCTTATAAGATAGTGTTTTATTTGTCTGAGATTAAGACCTTATCATTGCGACTACGTCTGCTGTGTTTTGGTTTATTTCGATAATTCTTTCTTCATTCATACAAGAACTGAGATCTTGTGAAATCTCACTACTGATTGTTTCTTACTTACCTGGTGAACTTTGGGCTAGATGCAAAATATCGTGTTTAGTAAAAAATATCTTGTTTTCATCACATCTTTCCACACCGTTCCACGCAACGTTCCAGTTGTAACCAAAATTAGGACCAATCAAATTGTGAAATAAACCTTTCAAATGATTACTAATCTCAAGCAAATTGGTAATTTCGTTGCAATGCGCATGACCAATGGGTTCTGTAATTAGATTAAGTTTGAACCGATGGTTTCGAAACAATGATGCGGCTTCTTTTGTTTCATCTGGGGACCTTCGATTGCCGACTTCTTAGACCAAATTACAAATTGATTAGTTCCTGTTATGTAGCGGTTCTTTTATTACAGTTAGCCTACTTCTGGATTAATTATTAAGCTAATTAGGAACGCAATTATCTTAAATTTTACTTGTTTTCTTTTACTCACTCTAATCTTTTTTGTCTTGTAGCTTGTTTTATTTGGTCTATACCATTTCATCAAGCCATTTCAACCTACGTAAATTCGAGAAACTAGTCTCGCCATCAATTCTCTGACCATCTCTTAAAATAAGGTCTCTTTTTTTCTATATTTTTTCTTAGAAAACGTTGCCCCACACTAGGAATTTCTCCTGTATCGTGGGGTGCGTTTACAAACATTTAAAGTCACCTACACAAACAGCCAGACCCGGAACAACTATCTGCAGGCCATACAAATATTTGTTCCGTGCGGGGATCGAACCCGCGACACGCAGCGCGGCAGTCAATCGCTCACCCACTGCGCCAAGCGTTCAAGGCTCTTAGTATTTGTGACTTGCTAAACGATATGACCGATAGTCGCATCCGCCGATCGCTTTTAGAATAATAATGACTTGTCATGATAATCGAGTCAAGTAATTGTATTATCTATCATACATCGTTATTGTCTCCCACCACATTCCAAAGGTTAGGTCACTGGAGAGATGTGTAATCAGAAGTGGGATCGATTGTCAGATCAATCATTGGATATGTATTTGCAGAACCTCTAGATGCGTTATGTTCCAAGACTGACAGATACTGTACAGTCAACCTACCTGCCTAGTAGACTGGATACTCTCAAGTTTATTTTTCGGATAGCTTTAGCTCGCGGCTTCGCTTGCAGAACGTTTTAAATGTAGCTTAAGAGTTTAAGACACCTGGGGATACCGTAGCTTACAATTTTTGGAATCGGATCAGTAGTTTCGAAGATTACCTCAAACATACAATCAATTTTTTTTTCTTAGCCTAATGAGTGGCCACGAATGGTACCTCTTTATAATATTAGTATAAATGTATGTGAGGGAGTGTTAAGTGAATCCAAATGACAAAATAATAAATTAAAAGAAATGACATTAAGACCGTGCTGACCCATTAAATTCCAGACGAGGTCTTTATTGGGTCTTATCTTGAGGAAAATTGGAGGTGTTCGTGGCTAAATAATCATAACAGCCGCCCAGGTCGATCTTTAAGGTTAAGCCGTGTTTGCCAAGGTTGATCTGTGGATGGGTGACCATAATTACATATGGAGTTTCCTCCGTGCCTCGGAAAGCACGTTAAGCCGTTAGTCCCGGCTGTCATTTGTAGATCTTTGACAGTCGTTACGAGTAGTCAGAAGCTAAAAGTCTGACATCCAGTCTTAACAAGGGGTATCGTATTACCCAGTTACTGGGTTGTGGAGGTCAGATAGGCAGTCGCTTCATGTAAAGTACTGGTACACAGCTGCATCCAGTTAGACTGAAAGCCGACCCCAAGATAGTTCGGGAAAAAGGCTAGGCAGATGATGATGATCTTGAGGAAAATTATTATATGTTGCAGTATTAGTTTACAATAAATTGTTTACAATATAATTATATAGATAAGATATTAACAAAATTTTGCTTATGCAATTTCTTATTGAGTATCGTTTTACTGTATAAGTTATGAGGGCAAATTATGTTGGATTTTCTGATCCATTTTTAGGCTTAATTTTCCTTAAGCTACCGTTTTACTGCATACGGCCAGACAATCATGACTCAATATGCGCGACGACGTCAATGTTTATGAAGGTTTTTATTTAGAGTTCCAGGCCCCACCAGCACCACCAAAACGCGCTGGTGGATTCAACAGCACAGCGCTTGGATTCGATTTTCGATTCGATAAGTCGTATGTCGTATGTCTATCTTGTTTTGGCATTACGAAAGCAAGCAAGATAGACATACGATTTTCCGAAACGAAATCGAATTCGAGCGTTTGTGAATACGGGGGCAGATCCAGATATGACTCGAGTATTCTGTTTTGAATGTGTAACGCCTTACTGAAAACTCAGTGCTATTTATGTGGCAAACAAAGAAATACAATTGAATTGCCCCCTTTTGCAAGACCTCGTCCCTTTTTAATACGGATTGACGTCATACAACCTGACGCAGGGATCCCTGAAGGAAAGCATTCGATTACGTCACAACCCCAAGTGTTAAACAGTCTACGTCAAAACCAATTATTTCCACAAATTATGTACCTATGATGCTGTAACACTCCACGTTCGTCACATTTGAGGTGACGAATAATGTTGTGGGATGCACGAATACCTTTGGAAGAATTATGAGATGCTCGATTTCCTTTGTGATTCGAAAGGTTATGCTTTTACAGATGTTGATTACGTCATAATGTAACGTGGTTGCGATGTCTTCACTGATACTGTCAGTCTGCGTCATTCCACTGCTGAGCAAAGGCCTTTCCCCATTACTTCCAGTTGGTTCGATCCAGGGCAAATGTGGACCACTGGTCATTGGTTCTCTCCAGCTCGTCCCACCATCTTCTACGAGGTCTGCCACGAGTATTTGTAATTGAGAAATGGCTGGAATTCAGTAACGTATAGGTATTCAGAATTCAGTCTGAGTCTCATTCTTCGGCATTCGCGAATCGATTTTGGCAAAACATGGCGATTGGCGCCGCTTTAGCCCGAAAATTATTAGCAAGGCAATTCTAATTTTCATTGTTCACTTGTTATTGAAGTCATATTTATTTAAATTTCATGTACAGATAGCGTCAGTATGTGCTAACCCCTCAACACTCCAGCTGAGTAGACTGGGGGGTAACTACTATGTGTGTACAAGAGCGGTATATAGGCGGACTTAATACATTATATGCATATAACACCTATCAACTTTTTTGTCAAATAGGGCTGCATTGTGTCAGAGTACAAATAATTAATCAAGAAAAAATAATTGCTATCATTCATTGATAATATAATTATCATATCATGGTCATTGACCATTTTCTATACAAAACAATTGAATCTTGGATTTACATAAACAGATTAAATATCAGGCATCCGAGAATATGGTCAAAGGTTTCGTTAATTTCTCGTTTGCTACGGAAAGATAGTGTTGACCACTTTATCTTGACCTTCGGTCACTTCTAACAATAATTTCTTAACACAGTAAATTCACGCGCAGTCTACACATGCCTCGTATTATTATCGACACGTGTCACTTACACGTGTCCGTTTTTATTATTAGATTAACTGCGTTTAACGTTATTATTATTTACTTTACTTGTATTACTAAAATTACTTCCGACACTCCTTAGACTAATACACCATTCATTCAATTTTCATTCTTCAGTCGTTTCTACACAGGTTTAAGAATAGATCGTCTATGAACGTCACACGTTCTTTTGACGTAATCTATTAGTGATTGGATTTTGTTTACATGTCTGTAGCTGGTCATGGGGTGTCTGTCATTGATTGATTGGAGACTCGCTGCAATATCGCTATAGTAACCAAACTTGGCTGGTTCATTGTTGCTACTTAATTGTTCAAAGCAAGTACTTTTGTCACTGCATGCTTTGGGTTCTTGAGCTTTATCTTTACGGTCAACAACTTCGTGTTAATATTTGCAATATGGTCATTGCCATCGCACCAGTACAATGCTCCCTATATCTTTATCAGATACTTTCATTACAAAGTATTCTTCAAGTAAAAAGCGCTCGTTCTATATTTTTTGATAAAGCATTTCAGCTTTTTACCTTATTTCCTTTCAAAATAGAAGACACCTTACCGAATCCCTTCCATTATTAGATTGCACCAATTAAAATACCCAATTCCGTCCAACCAATTTGGGTCAACCTGTTCCCTAAAACCTTTCAAACAAAGAAATGTTGGCTTCATGCCAATTCAATAAAAACTCCAGTGATCCAGGAATAAATTCAATAAACCCGTTCAGTGTTGGACAAAGAAGGGGTTCTTGATGAACTCCGCACGGTGCGAATTGCGTCCGCCGATTTACAAATTGGCAGTCGTATGATACGAGACACACGTGACACAGATATCATCGTGACTCGTGTTGTAATAGACTGGGAAATAATACTTTCCCAACCTATTACAAAATGAGTCAATAGAACGAGCAGACTGGCTGGAGCCTCATTGTGATGCCGTTGTTGAATTGCATTTTGAAGAATTGAATGCATTGACATTCGGACAGTAGTTATGTGACACGTAATATTGGGATGTTTTAAGATTGTGCAGGCATTCATAAACGACTACTGAGTCTACTTCTTACGAAACCTTTCTTAATCGGTATAGTATATTTTTAGACCGTGTCTTGTCTTGATGATGTGTTTCATATTCGTCTTCCATCTCTTGCAAGTAAATGCTATTAAGGAGACAATCTTTACTGAACCCTTCATATCCCACGCCTCCATTATCATAAAGATTGTTACAAATCTGTGGGTTGATGTGATTATATTATGTCTAGACGGAAACACTCTCCGTCTACCCAATTATACTCTTTGTTGTCTAGTCTATTACAGCTATTGATCGTTTATTCTGAAAATAAATGCAAGTCTGTCTAGCAAGACAATTTTGTAAGGGCTAAATTGATAATCTGTCAGTCTGAAAGGCTTTCGCGAGCATAATGTAGAAAATCGATTTTGGGATAATTCTGAAACAAATTTTAGAATCCAATCTATTCAACTGTGAAAAAATTCGAAGATTTATTGGACATTGCCAAAGTCAAAATCAAAATGTTGCGCGTTATGAGCTCCCGAAAAAGATTGTTAGAAATAGCTTCGTCTTTAATACGGCTTCGGTCAACAGTCTCGAATTGGTGCAAGTTGAATGTCATTCGGACAAATAAGTTATGTTTTGCATTACTAGTGCGTTGAACTTAAATTGATTCTTTTTAATTTACCCTTGCCTACTATTTTTGCTATTAAAACCCCGCCCGACGAGTAAAATCTTTGCTGATTAAGCCAATAAATGTGAAGCTCATTTAATCTTCACTCACCGTAAGTTTCTATACCTGCAATGAACTTGTTAAAATATAAACTCAAAGCATTTATTTCAATTAGACCATTACAGGCCCTTTTGAAAGTCAAAACACAAAAAAAAAACGCGAAGCTACAGTCCCAGTCACAAGACATAATAACTTGTGAAAGTACTGTAGTTGCCCATTCCAAAGCGTAGATCTCTATGGAAAAGAATGGGCAAGAAACTCCATGGACACTCTTTTAAATCAAAATATGTTACAAAATCTTGGTTACGTCATTCATATTCAGAATTACTAGAATGTGAGAACGATGTAGAAATACGGGTAATTTAAGAGCGTCCAGAGTAAAAGACGAAATCAATAATTCGAAAATAAAGTTTTAAAATAAAATAATTAAAATAAACCGTGGCAGCTAAGAGATGACTAGTCACAACTGCCAGCACAAACATGACGCATGTATCAGCCATCATTCAACTCAACCATATTGAAGGGAACTAATGTCCCGACACACCCGCCACCATCAGCATAAGTATAAAAGAAGCATAAGTAGAAAGCATCGTAGTATAAAATTTCGATTCCTACAGATCTCATTTAGGAATAAAAGTATTTCATTATTTCTGATTAATGACACCAATAAAAACATATTTGGCATTGCCATAACATCCTACCTATTTATGGTGCCTAGCGTTTATTTTGATTATTTTCCTTATGACTAATAATAGGTGCCTGTGAAATAAGTCTACGACAGACAGTCTGACTCCAAGCGTTTGTATTGAATAATTGAGTAACATTTAAAGCAGCTTTATGAGATGATTAATTATGTATGACAAAAGAAATTACGTATGAAAAAGACACCAGAAAAGGAAATCAGGTAAGATAAAAAACACCTATCAATAACACTTGAAAAGAGATTTTTTTTTTTTTAATATCGGAAACTCAAAACAAAAAGTAAAAATGGTAAGTATCCCGTTTCAAGTGTACATAGATAGCCTTATTGACCATGTCAGTTTAAAAACTTATAAATAAGTAAAACTTAATCAAAGCCAAAGATAGGAGTAAAGTAATCTAACCAGGTTAATACTCCAGACAAAGCTGATGACTTCCTAACCTTCAATATTGCAATAATCACTGCTTACACGTTTTTCCTATGATAAGACTATTGCTGTAGGTGATAGCATTGGCTTAACATTTGTTGTTGAGCTTCGTTGCTAGAAGATAATGTGTGTTTTCCTCATCATCGTTTGGGGTCGGTGCAGCATGTCTTCTTCTCCTTCACATCTCTATTACTGATCATCTCAACAGTCACCTTCTTTCTAGCAATATCATCCTTCACACAAAACATCCGTCGTTTCTTTGATCTTCCCCAGTTCTTAAAACCACCCAAATTCAGATCATTCACTCAGACTCATTCATTCATTCAGATTCATTCAGTTTCGTTCCAAACTTGCCTCTCCACTTTTTCTTCATTTCTCTGATTATTATAGTTCATCTCTGTAGAGTATCCCTCAGTCTTCTATGTCTTCTAATGACGTTGGAAAATATATTAGGTTAATTGGATGTATTTGTGGCTTTTAATTGGTAATACCATCAATCTAGGCTACAACATTGTCATTATTATCTTTCAAAGGTGTTTTAACTTTAATAGGACATTGAGTATTCCATAGAATTGATAATATTATGATCACCTCATCATAAAAAATCATAATCAATCATAGCTTTAAAAAACCGGCCAAGTGCGAGTCTTACTCGCACACAGGGTTCCATAGCCCCAAACAATATAATAACAATATTTAAAACTGTCATTCATTAGTTAGTAGTATTAGTTAGTAAACTTCCACTCAACCGCAAAACTAAATTTGTTTTTCATAGTATGTTAATGAAAAACAAATTTACTGCTGCAGTTTGATAAAAAGTCCCATATCTCAAAAACTAAACATCATATCTTATTGAAACCAATTTTCGTTGATAGTTTTTTCTACGTTCTACAAACCTAAATATTTTCAGAATTTTCCTCCTCTTACTTTAGAAATTAGAGGGGGGGGGGGGCACATTTTACCACTTTGGAAGTGGCATTAGCGCAAACTATTCAATTTAGAAAAAAATTATACTAGAAACCTCAATATCATTTTTGAAGACCTATCCATAGATACACACGTATGAGTTTAATGAAAAAAAATTTTTGGTTTTCAGTTCAAGTATGGGGAGCCCCCAAAATTTATTGTTTTTTTTCTATTCTTGTATGAAAATCTTAATGCGGTTCACAGAATACATCTACTTACCAAGTTTCAACAGTATAGTTCTTATAGTTTCGGAAAAAACTGGCTGTGACATACGGACGGACAGACAGACAGACAGACAGACATGACGAATCTACAAGGGCTCCGTTTTTTTGCCATTCGGCCGGAACCCTAAAAAGGATAATTAAGTCCTAGTATCCTATTATAAACATTGTCGACCTGAAGGTCGAGACAATGATATACACACATCAAAAGTGTCTAGGGATCAACATTTATTTTTGCAATAACTTTTCTCCTGATTGATATTAATTAAAATTTTCTTTAAGGATTCATCAAATAAAGTGTTTTCGTTTGTCACAGTAACGATAAACCAAGTCACCTTTGCATTAATAAAGAAATTTGCCATTTTCTAATAAAGGGATTTTTGACATTTGAACCACTAACATTAAAGTTCGAAAAAAAGACTGAAATAACAGTTTTCTTTAAAATTTATTGGGTAACTTAAACAATTAATAATCCGTGTTTCTACCGCGAATACTAACAACACAAGAACATCGGTTTGGCATACTCAAAATGAGTTCATCCAAATCACGCTGTGGAATGGCCGCCCATGTTCGTTGCAACAACAAAAAAAGGTCTTCTTGCGACTGGATACCCTCCATATTCGGCAGAGCTCTTCTCTGTAGCATATCCCATGCATGCTCAATCGGGTTCAAGTCTGGCGACTGAGCAGGCCAGGGCAGGACATTGATGTTAGCTGCGGCGAGAGTCTGTCTTACAACTCTTGCGGTGTGCGGTCGTGCATTATCATGCATTAACTGAAATAAGGGACCGATTTGCACTTGTAGAGGAACGATGACGTCTGATACAATCGTCTCAGCATAAATTTGAGCGTTGAGGTTGCCTCTGATCCAAATCAACTCAGTTCTTCCGCCGATCCAAATACCCGCCCATACCATGATGGTTCCACCGCTATAAGGATGGACTTCCTGGCAGGATTTTAATCGCTGTTGGCGTCCAGGGGTTCTCCAGTGTCGTATACGTCTTGTATCCGGTCTCATACCAAAACGAGACTCATCAGAAAAGCACACGAAACGCCATTGTTCTTCTGC
The DNA here is from genome assembly GCA_949152445.1 of Cerastis rubricosa. NCBI lineage: Eukaryota > Metazoa > Arthropoda > Insecta > Lepidoptera > Noctuidae > Cerastis > Cerastis rubricosa. The sequence goes on from OX424547.1 coordinate 14,807,045, forward strand.
CCAATTTCTGTGTTCAAGAGCCCATTGATATCGAATCCTACGATTGTGCATTGCTATAGGTGGTACCCGTAGCGGTCTTCGGGAATGAAGGTTCACTTCATGCAAGCGGTTTCTGACTGTTTGGTCGCTAATTAAGTTCCCTGAAGAGTGATGAAGCCTCACGGCTTACATCATGGCGGTTATTGTTGGAGCTCTTCGAGTTAAGATTTGAATGTATCGGTCTTGTCTCCGTGTGGTGCAGCGATACCGTCCTCCATGGCGCTCAGCCACGGTACCAGTGCTTCGGTAACGTGTCCAAATTCGACTGATAACACTCTGACTTGTATTCAGAGCTAAAGCCACAGTACGTTGCCGGGAACCAGCTTCTATCATTCCCACGGCTCTGAGCATTTCTTCCCTGCTTAAATGACGTCGCCGCTCCATAATAACGTTGGTTTTAATCAGTAGTAGGGAAACAGTAGCACTAATAATGTCTTCAATGCGTTGTATGTTTTTATAGGGAAAATATTGACAGCTGATTTTCATCTTTTACTCTAATTTGATTCACAGTTCCTGATTCAAATTATGAAATGCACCAAAAAGGATCCATATAAATTTATAAAATCATAAATTTATTACAAAGCCACATCTCAATCTCAAGAAATCCGCATAAAAATGCTTGATCCCTAGACACTTTTGATGTGTGTATTTAGATCATTGATGATATATTATTGGTTATCACTAGTGGCGGTTTTTTCATACAAGCCTAAAAGCATGGTTTGTCCTTATAACCTAGTACTTTATCTTCTTCTCTTTATAATGTTAGTTTCTGAACAATCGGCTTGACTTATGGAATTGCCCTATTGTTGGCCACTATCCTCTGTATGGTGTCGAACGTAAAGAATAGCACCATCCCATATCTTCCCGTGGGTGTCGTAAGAGGCGACTAAGGGACTTGCCAGAGAATGGGCAGCAGCGTTCTCTGTGCTTTTGTAACAACCGTACTGCGATCGCCAACCCGCCTGCCAAGCGTGGCGATTATGGCAAAACCCCCCAAAATGTCAATGAGGCGTCACTTGGGGGAGGCTTATGTCCAGCAGTGGACGTCTTTTGGGCTGAAATGATGATGATGATGATGGCCACTATCCACGCCACTGACATCACTAATCTAAAATCAATTGTGCCAACTAAAGAAACTTAATCAAAAAACATATTATTGAAGGCTCTTTCCTAGTAACACACTTCATGCAGAAATTCTACACTTACGTAAATTATCCATTTCTGTGCTTACATAAGTAGGTAAGTTGTTTTAAATTGTATTTGATATAACCTTTGAAATAACAACATTAGTAACCATGAACTTGCTACTAAATAACATTGCAGTATCAGCTTAGTTTGTTATTGTAATACCTATTGCAAAATTGGCGAAATGTCATGCGTTAGCAACTGAATTAATTAATTTGCATACATTATTTTTGTTTACTAGCATTTGGGCTGCCGCTATTGGTTGGTATAGTTTAGTGAACCGTTGTTCTATTGCGTTCTTTTTTTTTGTAAACTGGATCATTCTAATTAATAATAATTTTATTTATTTTTACACAAAGGAAAAAAAGTAAACTTACATAACACACTAGTGAAAAAGTGATACAGAGAAGGCATATTAAAATGCGAACTACTGCCTCCTAAACTAGGCCAGAAGCCTGTGTTTTAGGAGCCAACGCTCATTTAAATGATAGGTACCTACATTAATGATATTGATAGTCATGCAAGTTACACAATAACATAAAATATAGTGGTTTTTCAGTTAAAATAATACAGCATTTACAAGCTTAAACTTAACTTAAGTGGCAGTGGGCAGGGCACATTGCTCGCAGAACAGATGGCCGATGGGGCCGAAAAGTTCTGGAATGGCGATCGCGAACCGGGAGACGATGCGTTAGAAGGCCTCCCACTAGGTGGACCGATGACCTGGTGAAGGTTTCGGGGATCCGCTGGATGCGAGTTGCACGGGACCGATCAATGTGGCGACACTTGGGGGAGGCCTATGTCCAGCAGTGGACGTCTTTCGGCTGAAATGATGATGATGATGATGATTTACAAGCTTGTTAGGTAATTTTAATAAGATTTTCAGTTTCATCATACGTTAACTTCTGCAACAATTTTGTTAGTTTAATTTTGGCTTCTTTGATTCTTATACGGGGTACACGTAGGCAGTTGTTGAGTACATCATTCCACCCCTCCGAATAGACGTTTTTAATCGTAAAAAAACACCTGTTCCATACTTTTTCACCGTGTTAGTATTGCACTTTTGTAGAGAAACGGTCCTGAATGACGTACTGAACACGTGCAATTTAATTTTCCTTACGTCATTTAAACCACACATTTACAATGTGATATACAGGGTTATTCGTAAAACACCAACAACCTCTTAAGAGGTCGTTGTACTCATCATTATGAACAACATCTAGGGACCAAAACTGAAATCACGAAAAAAAACAGCTGTTCCGTACTTTATGTTCACATAGCTCGTCAAAATGTAGGGAACTGCAGATATTTTTTTCACGATTTCGGGTTTGGTCTCATAGTAAAAGTTGTTCATAATGATGAGTAGAATGACATCTTAGGAGGTTGTTGGTGCTTTACCAATAACCCTGTATATAACAGTTTTGATAACATAAGAGTGGTCATCCAAACGTTAAGATAACAATACCTGGGAAAACTGCACCAAATCCCATAACATAATGTTATAATTGTTTAAACTAAAAACAATTCAAAGGTTTTCACATACCTACATACTCGAACATTTGTTTCACTATCAGATGAGACAGATCTTCGATTGTTTGACCGGTTCACAGTTCGACTGTCCGCTGTTATTATTGAAACAATAGCTTGGATTATATTATCGTTGTATAACAGGTTTTATCTCTACGAAGTTATAAATTCTTTCGTTGTTGGAAATACTTGCATATCTATCTGTGCGAATTGATTGTTGTCGTGATGTATTTATTTAGGAAATCTATTGCGTCTACGTGCACGTAGTAGGTACGTTTGGTGCAAACTGAACAGCCAGATGAGTCACTTTCCTGTAACCTCAAGATGGCTTTTCCAAGTGAGGCTGAGTGGGACTATCAATAAAATTTACCCTGCGCTGGCCAGCTGACTTTGATTATTTTTCGCCATTAGTATAATTTCGGATTGTGATTCGGGTCAATCTTCATGTTTAAGCATGGCTTGGTCCGTGGAACCGCCTATTAGGTTCATTCCAAGTTTGCTCCGTGCCTCGCCAAGCACGTTAAGCCGTTGGTCCCGGCTGTACATCTTAGGCAGTGGTTACCTAGTCAACCCCAATTTCTGACGACCAGTTTTACCAAGGTGTATCGTATTACCCAGTACTAAATGGCTGGTGGTGGTCGGGAACATAGCTATCGTACACATTTAGGTATAGCATTTATCATTGTTGTTCACATCTAAACTAATATTATAAAGAGGAAAGATTTGATTGTTTGTTTGTTTGCATTGAATAGGCTCCGAAACTACTGGTCGGATTTGAAAAATTATTTCAGTGTTAGATAGCCCATTTAACTAGGAAGGCTATAGGCTATATATCATCACGCTACGACCAATAGGAGTGGAGCAGCAATGAGAAATGTTGCGAAAACGGGGAAAATGCGACGCAAACGAAGTTGCGCCGGATAGCTAGTTATAAATAATAATTATTTTATCTACAGTCTTGTTCTTTACTCTTATGTTTTCAACAAACATATCAATCTTTTATTTACTTAGACTTGTTATTGTGATTACCATTTGAGATACTAAACCGATATTTTTTTTTCCTATCCGTTATCATTAGCAATAATACAACTTGTAAACGAACCTTTCACACGAAGCCGTCAACAAAGCAGTTTGTACATAAAACTAAATAAACCCTACAAAAAATATATTGCCAAGAAACGACTTTTTTTAAGAGGAGCTCGTAGCTAAGTAATAACAGCTGCACGGGTCAATCTTTAAAATTAAGCTGTGCTTGCTGTGGTTGGTCCGTTGATGGGTGACCATAATTACATACCGAGTTTCCTCCGTTTCTCGGAAAGCATGTTAAGCCTTTGGGCCCGGAATCATTGACAGTCGTTACGAGTAGTCAGAAGCCGAAAGTCTCACATCCAGTCTTACCAAGGGGTATCGTATTACCCAGTTACTGGGTAGTGGAGATCAGATAGGCAGTCGCTTCATGTAAAATAGTGGTACTCAGCTGCATACGGTTAGACTGGAAGCCGACCCCAACATAGTTTGGGAAAAGGTTAGGCAGATAAAACGCCTTCTTTTTAAATTACTTTTTACGGTAAAACGCACAAAAAAACATTGTGCTGATGGATGGATTTGCGCCCAGTTAATGGCAATAGGCTCGCCCCCTTTTAAATGGAACTTAAACATAACAGGCGAAATATGGGCGTACCATTAGTTATGTACAGTCTCCAAAGGAGATAAGTAACCAGATTCTCATACTACTAGTATGTAAAACTGGTTACTTATCTCCTTTGGAGACTGTACCTCTGCCTAAACCTTCAAGGATTGCATGCGTGATGTTATGTATGTTCATATAAAAAATAACTTGATAAGAAAATTATTTACTTAGCAATGGCTATCTTCGAAACACTCTTATCAGGTCGACCACGAGTTACATAAAAATTTGCTGTTGTCATAACACCGGGGTTTCGGGTTATCATCTAGCGTTCGTCTTTTTATCTTCTCGCGTGTAAATCCTTGCAACTTCGCCTTCAGACATCGCCAATATTGATAACGTTATTTAATTGTGTAGGTACCTACATGGCCAAATTGAATCTCCAAGCACTTTTGATTAATTGGAAATAAAGATGATATCAAATAATGAAATAGAGGAGCTCGTGGTTAAATAATAACAGCCGCACGGATCGATCTTTAAGGTTAGGCCGTGCTTGCCGAGGTTGGACCGTTGATGGGTGACCATAATTACATACCGAGTTTCCTCCGTGCCTCGGAAAGCACGTTAAGCCGTTGGTCCCGGCTGTCATTTCTAGATCTTTGACAGTCGTTACGAGTAGTCAGAAGCCGAAAGTCTGACATCTAGTCTTCCCAAGGGGTATCGTATTACCCAGTTACTGGGTTGTGAAGGTCAGATAGGCAGTCGCTTCATGTAAAATACTGGTAATCAGCTGCATCCGGTTAGACTGGAAGCCGACCCCAACATAGTTTGAGAAAAGGCTAGGAAGATGATGATGATTAAATAATGAAGTAAAAAATACTGTATTTTAATTTCTATTTGAGTGTTATCTTGACGAGCCCGTGGCTATTAATAACAGCCGCTTGGGTCGATCTTCCGGTTAAGCTGCGCTTGCCTCGGTTGATCCGTGGATGGATGACCGCTCATTACATACCGAGTTTCCTAGATCTAGATAGATCTTTGACAGTCGTTACAAGTAGTGGCACGAAATTCTGACAGCCAGTCTTACCAAGGTGATATCGTATTACCCAGAACAAGCTTGGTTTTGGCGTTATTCAGCTGGTCCCGGTTAGATTGGAAGCCGACCCCAACACAGTTGGGAAAAAGGCTAACCAGAATCATCTGCCCAGCCTCATCAGATGATATTGAGAAAAATCTGAAGGAATACTCGAAATTGCTGTCATCAGTAGAGTTCAGTGATCCATGTTTACTTCTTATGAGGAAAGGTTTTAGCCTTGATGCATTATACTGACAAGCTAAATGTTGACTTTAATCATTTGAACTGAAAATGTTTTCTCATTAGCATTGGTCTTTCAAGAGTTGCCTTCAATAATTTTTGAAGATTATTTTTCTCCATAACGTAAACAAGATGCCTAAAGATCACTTTACAAGTTTTTGTTTGTTGGTAAATTTATAAAAATATCAACAAGAACATTAAGACTCATCGTACCTACATAATATAAAACAATATATGCCTCACATTCTTATTGTTAAAAAATATGCACGTCTTTGTTTTAATTAAGTTCCTACTTAAAATAAAAAGATGTTTAAAAAAAATGTGTTATTATGTGGACTTGTTGTATTCTGACATCATATTAGCCTCCGATATCTTAATTTCCTTCTTAAACGAAATTTGATAATAAAATCCATTAGAAGACCACATGTGTGACATAGTTGTCTACTACGGAAGTTAAAATATATAGGCTAATTAAACATAACACATTACAAGATAATAAAAGAAATATGGAGGTGACTAAAAGAACACACGGCCCCCGGATTTCACATGTTTGTTGTATGTTCAGCAAATGTTTTCCACGTGAGCACATCGCCGATGTTTGTATTATTTCCGTCTCAACCTTGACCTATTTCGGGGTCAGAAACACAAGCGAATAACAAACGAATACCGGATACCTAGCAAACCGAATTAACAAAGATTATACAGACTAACATCCATTATAAAAATCCGGTTTTAAAAACTCGCGGATTTAAGAATATCGTTTTCCTTTTTGCTATCGTTCAAAATAAAGGAGCCCATTTGGAAATGAATGCCAAATTCCACGGTTTGTTAAAATATTCGATTGTCTAGAGATATTGTTTTGTAATCTTCGCAAAGGCACTGAATTTCGAGTCCTGCGTGTCCTGTTGTTTGTCCATTACGGGAACTGATGGAAAATTTAAACTACCATCAGCGGGCTAAGAAGAAAAATCGTTGCATTAATTTTATCTGCGTTTCCACACTTGATCCTAGTAATGTGTTAACGACACAGTTATGTATGTTTTATTTCGTAAAAGATCACTTGCCTACCAGTAAGTAAGAACACAAAGTTCCGGTATTAAAATACCTAAGTATCCGTCATTGATGAAGGACAATGTAATTTAAAAAGAAAAAAACTGATTATAAATTCGGTGCATACGCACGATATGGTACAACCAAAAGTATATATTACAAAATAGACAGAGATAAGATTACAATTCAGCAAGCAATTCAGACACAACTTTCAGTCAATGCTGATAAAGAGACAGATAGAACATCTGCATATTAAGATTAAGGCCAAGATAAAAACAATCCAACTAACAATATTGATAGCTACAATGTTATTTACCAAAATCAACAGACATAAAGGCTTATAGGATCAAAAGTTATCCAAACTTGACATGACCATGACTTGATAAAAACGGATTCTTCAGATCTTGAATATTTGAATATCTTTGACAGTCGTTACGGGTAGTCAGAACCCCGAATGATAATCATACCAAGATACAAAATCGTGTTATTCAGTAACTGGGTTGTGAAATTAAGCCGTGCCTCGGAAAGCACGTTAAGCCGTTGGTCCCGGATGCCATTTGTAGATCTTTGACAGTCGTTACGAGTACTCAGAAGCTAAAAGTCTGACATCCAGTCTTACAAAGGGGTATCGTATTCCCAGTTACTGGGTTGTGGAGATCAGATAGGCAGTCGCTTCATGTAAAATACTGGTACTCAGCTGCATCCGGTTAGACTGGAAGCCGACCCCAAGATAGTTTCGGAAAAGGCTAGGCAGATGATGATGGGTTGTGAAATTTAGATAGGCAGTCGCTCCTTGTAAAAACTTGTATTCAGCTACATTCGGATACACTGGAAGCAGACATCAACATGTTTAGGAAAAAGCAAGGCAGATGATGATAATGAAGATTATAAATACTGACTTAAAAGCTTACAGAATCAACAGTTGGCGAAAATATAAAATTAAGAGATGCGATGAAACCGTTTTGCGGAAACATGTTCACCTGGGACGAAGGCAGGAAGATGATGAAAGTGTGACAAAAATCTAATACTTGAAAGAGAAAGGGATCGCAAAAGCAGATGACTGATAGAATACATTGTGTATCGTTATCACTCATGCAAACGAAGCGTGGGACACGCACATGTTTAGCTCATTAACTATTAATTAGCATATCATTAAATTGATTATGACGTGATTTGTTATGGCAACAATTTCCGTGATAATTGGAAGCATATTCTCTTGTGTGTCATCTTTATTGCTATGCACAGTTGGGCTGTTATACGATGTGTTTCGTCTATGTATGCAGACAAGCAGTTTTGTTTTATTACCTCCAATTTAGCTAAATAAAGGTTTTAAAGTCGTGAGTGTCGTATCATTACAACGGGGTTTTGCTACTTCAAAAGTAAACACCGAAATTGCGATAAAACAGTTTTGGCAATCATTTCGAGTTATTACATAAAAATCTCGTCTAAATTTAGAATCCATCTTTTTAAAACACAGATATAAAATAAGTCCTTGACAGACTAAATAGAACTCGTTTTCACATCACCATAATTTCATGAACCTCTCTAATCAATAATCCAGTTTGAACCAGTAATCCACATAATGATGTATCAGTAATATTATGATCATCAGGTTCTCTACTTCTTTTACATGTGTAACAATAGCTACCTATAGTTTAAAATAATGCTTGTATAAAATTATTCATGTAATTATCAACTGAAGATTTGTGTAAACTGAAGTCTCTTGGATACACACTTCAGATAAAAGAAGTTTGACCTCCTACGTTTAAGAAGAGATTATCCACCAAAATAAAAGTACTAAAGCATTTCCAATACTTACGTTGATGTTTGTTTGTTCCAGGGAATCACATGGGGCAAAGCGTTCCTGATCTCAGCTGACAACAACGCTGCCTTACCTTACCTCTCCACCAGGGAATGCCAACTTGGCGGCTACAGAACTCACACCGTCAACTTCCACCCGCGCCCCATTCTATTCGCCTCTTCATCTAGCTCTGCTCCTAGTACATCAGAAAAGAAAAACGCTCTTCTATACATCGCTGTCCCCGAAAACCGGCATTGGTTGGGAGCAGCCCCCTTACCTGATATAGCTAAGCAAATTTTAGAATGCCAAGGACAGTCTGGTCCTAACGCAGAATACCTTTTAAGGTTAGCAGACTTCATGAGAGAAGAAATCCCTGAAGCTTTCGACGAACATTTGTTTTCGTTGGAAAGGTTGGTTAGGAAATTCGCTTCTGACATGAGGATCTGTTTGAAGACTTTGATGGGAGAAGAAGCGCAAGAAAAGGAGAAGGCTGAAGTGAAAGCGGTCGTACCTAGCTTCCAGTTCGCGTCTAGAGTACCAGAGAAGAAATTGCGTTGTGTTAATATGTGATATGAATATGTGTTTCATAGGCCATGGACACTGGATAGATTTAAGAAAGCCTATTTGTCGTTGAGATGTTTGACTGAGGGGAATAGTTGTGACCATTATTTGGTAAAACTTACTCGAAAATGTGCAGCAGTTTTCATGTTTTAGGTGCATTGACCAATTGGCATAAATCAGTGCTTTGTATTAAAATACTCTTAGTAAAATTTTGCTATAAATTTATTATAGAGAAGCTACAATGTGACATTTTAAATGTTAAATCAAAAGTTTGATTACAATTTACTTTTGACTAAATAATTGACATGTAAATAATATTGAAAAAGTTTGATTGAAATTTATTTTTCACATAATTAATTGACATAATTAGAATTGAAAAAGTTTGATTACAATTTTTTTTAACTAAATTAATTGACATAATTACAATTGAAAAAGTTTGATTACAATTTATTTTTAACTATAATATTTGACATAAATGTAAATACTTTAATTGACTATGATCGTCATAACTATTTGTCTTATTCTAATAGCCAAATCGGGTATTAGGTAGGTAGCAATGAAATTGACATTTTGCATGTGATATGAACAATGGATCGTTTTCGCAAAAATATATAAAATTTTGCTAAGAAACATTTTTAAAATGGTTTAAAAATTGGTCTTATAAAAGAAGCTTATTGTATTAAACGCGTATTTTATTAAAAAATGGCCGCTTTGGTAATTCGTATTTAAAAAAAAGGTTCCATTTTTATTGGACAGCAAAATTTGTTTATTTAGCCGAAAATTGATGAAAATGTAATGTAATGTTTTGTTAGTTTAATTGTTTATGATGACATAGGAGTTGGATTAGAAGACATAGTGATGAGTTAATCGCCATTGTTCCCAGTGGCAATAATACATCGTCTGGGGACATCCTAAGACATTATATAAGTACATGTCAAAACAAATGTGCGAATGTACTAATGGATTTATAGACTTCTCAACCGAAGTCCATACATGTAATTATTTTTCTAGACTATCTATTTATATTTCCTGCATTTTTTAACTTTATATAGCGCTGGACGTTAATTGTAAATATAGAGCCTGAAGGTGAGGATACTAGATAAAATAAATTAACCGTCGAATAATAAAATCGAATCTGTCTTAAGAAAAATTGTGAATTGTTTGGCACATCTTTGATCTTTTAATATTACCTTGTCTCACATAAAAATACATGTTTCTAATACTGACACGAGTTGAAAAGCATAATATTTTTTTGTTTTTGTCGTTTAAAACAGATTTAAATATTATTATAGAATTGGCAGCATAGACTTTTGGCAATGACTGTACTATGCCTACTAGCATGTCTCGTTTTATAAATACTTTAAATAATATTTTAATAATTAAATTATGTTAACTAACATTTTTTTTTAAGAACTTTACTTCGTAACAACGCACAAACAACAAAATCAAAACCAAATAAATAGTTGTAAGAAGTAAATAAGTATTATCTACGAATCTAGAAAATTTAAGTTTATTTTTGTGATTAAAATAATTATTTCGTAAGTTACTATCAATGTTGATGTTATTTAAATGAGAATTAGAAAATGAATTTTGTTTTCAACTAAAACTGTTTAATTTCGCTAGATTCCTAAAGAATATTGTGATAGGTAAAAAATGAAATATGTAACACAATTTATTTTTTAATTCAAACAAAAATTGTGAACGTTCAATTAGCATAATTTTTGTATGAACATTTGTATGTTAATTTAAGGCGATGCCATAATGTATTGACAAATATAAAATGATGTATGACTAAAACCAACATATATTATTTCATACCTTTTGCAAAATCGAAAGAATATGTCTTTTAAGTTGAGTACATTCTTCCTGAAGCCCTTCGACACCACTGTTCCTCATTTGGTCCTACCACCTCGAGCCTTATGCACAGATAGACGCTACGCCACTGAATTATCGGTATTAATTTATGCTTCAAAATAAACAGCAATAAGTCTTACGCAGGGACGGATTAATCGAATTAAAAGGTTAACCGGTTAGACCCAAAACCCATTTGTTTGATTATACGGGGTTAACCCTTATAATATATGGGTTAACCGTTTAAATATTGCTGATTAACCAGAATGAAAGACAAAGCACCGAGCTAAGGCCAACTCCACGCCAACCGACACTTTCTTGCATATTTTTTTATGTACAAAAATCGTGTGTGTGAACCGGTAGAGTTTTTCACCTAAACCTTAAAATTCATTCTATTAAAACCCTTATACGGGTAACCTTTTCGGTTCCTGTCTCACACATTACCCACCTTAGTGATTGAGAAATCAATTTCAAGCGCAAGCATCTGAAGGCCCAGAGCTGCCCTCTATCATGAGCCGTTGTATTAACTAATACGAAGAGGACTGTTATACCTACAGCTACCTTAGAAGTCCATGCATGTATCAATAGATGGCGCTATTTTATGAAATAAGATGTTCGCCTCCAAGGATTAGTTAACAAAAGAAAAGGGTATCATTTAAGCTATCACCAATTTAATTAGTTTTGTGTTTCTTAAATAATAGGGTTTGTCCTCAAAATAGTAGATCTGTCACCAAAATGTAGTCACCAAACAATGCAAAATCAGTTCCACAATAAATCACCTAAAATCCTGAGATATAAGGTCTAGTACCAAATAAATGTTTTTGTATGTATTATAATAGGTGTGTCCTAATAAGTATTTAAGCAAACTAATTTAAAGAGATCACCAATAAATCATATTATGTTACTAGAAAAACTAAGGCGTTGTCGACGTAGCCCCGCTACGCGGGGCTCCTATTTCTGTCTGCAGGGTTTACAGTAACCTAACACGAAGGGGATGTCGGGGTCTTAGTTCGCTCGCTCCGCTCGCTCACTAGACCCCGCCATCCTCTTCGAACCTAACCTGTCCGAGTCGGTGTGCCCAATGTCTCGTATAAAGCATTTCTTCATAGAAATAAGGAACTGATCTATTTATTTGGTGACAGATCTACCATTCCGAGCACAAAGCTATTATTTAAGTAATAAAACTATTATTATAAGAACGAAGTTTATATTCATCTAATGCACTACAATTTTATTGGTAATCCATCTCTTATTTTACACATGTATCAACATTTATTTGATAATTCATACCTGGGAACACTTTTTGTTTATCTGAGAACGAAAATATTTCGTGGCGATAGATCTATTTACTAGGTGATACAACTTTGATGACAAATATAAATTTTGGTGACAAGAAATATAGTTCCCAAAAGAAAATAAGTGGGAGTATTTTACGAGACAAATACTTTGGTAAGCATAATAGAATAGATTTTAATTTTGCAGGTGGAGGAATCAAGAATAATACAGAAAATACATTCGCACTATAAATCTTTATTTCAAATAATTCTTACAACTTCGTTTTGACCCACACATAAACCATCAAATATACATACAAGGAGCGCAACATACTTCTACCATATAATTCCATTACTTATTTTATTCAAGGCACATCGACATTCAATAATTTGTTTAGTTTTATATAAATGAATTCAAGTAACTTATAAATACCAATAACGGTGATGTCATTCATAAAATTAATTTAATGATTACAATTATTATTTGTATTTTTTTTCCATTTCAATAAACGAAAATTCCATATTTAAATTAAATAGATAATTTGTGACAACTCATCATTCTCCCAAACTTAATTACGTTTCTCATTACATAAAAATGAGTAGAAAATTCCTACCTACTATTTACAAAATAATCTCATAATAATTTCTTTCGCTAATTGGTTACACAATTATAATTATTTATAACGATAAAATAATTAAGTACGAAAAAGATTTGGTGGTGAAATGCATCCTCTGCACAGACATGCAAAATAAAAAAATAGTCAGTGGTTTAAAACTGTGGATGGGATTGGATATGGGGATCCCCATAAACTCTGTAAATCCCCATAGACTCTGTAAACTATGGACTAGGAAATGTTCGTAAATTATTAAAAATTACAAAGTGAAGTCTGTCAAAAATACCTAACTCGATGTAACAGCCATTATATTTTGTGATAAATCCTAAAATACTTATAATAATCCTAAAAGAAATAATAAAATAATAATAAAATCGCCTCGGTTCTCTTAAAACAGACTAGATGCTATAGATTCTAGTTTTTTATTCAAAAATAGTTCGTCATGTAACATCCCTCTTCATAAAAAATGCTTTAAAACTTCACAATAATATTTAAATAATACACAAAAAAAAACACATAAACTTTGGTACTAGGATATTTACATTTGTCCCCAAAGGGAATTTTATATTTTCTATAAAATATTTACACGAAATATTATGCAATACTTTGTTTCGCATTTTGTGTAAAACCTATATGTCTAAATAAATATCTATACTAAATAATTATTATTGTAAATATCTTAAATAGAAAATGACACGAACAGTGCGGTATGGTCAGCAACAAAAGTCCATCAACAAGGTCAATTTTAATGTCAAGTAAGTTACGCTCCATAATTATTATGGATTTAAACAAAACTGTTATTCAACTTCTGTTGCCGACTGTTCCTACTTTCGAGTATCGTCAAATACATCTGCCGGGTAGATAAATTAACTGATTATCATTCCGTACTCAAAACGAGTTTTACGTCTTGTCCAAAATATACCAAAGGGACCAGAAACCTATTCTGGTCCGGGTCAGTTGCAAATTCCTTTAACAATACTGTTAAATCTCAAATTCAATCTACCTATACTTTATCAAATACAAAACGATTCTTATTGGTGGGTTAATATTAAGTTCAGCTATTCCCTCGGGGTGTCAACCACTTGTGGTTTTTGCGCATAAATAGTTCTCTTCTCCAGGGTTCGAGTAACCATCTCAGTGCACTTCGTGTCTGGAAGACATTAGGAGCTCGATTTTATGCTTACTTTAGTTCCAACGAATTGTTCAATGAATTGACAGAATGGGTGCATTGCCATTTCATGACCCTAACTAAGCGTTTCCACTGGCAAATCATTTATTTAAAACATGCTGGAATCTCTATTTCTCTCACTCACTTTCTTGAAATCTTCTATTTCAACTAACAACATGTTTTTCTGTAAATGTTTCGTCAGTAAGAATGCTTAGTAAGAGGCTTTAGCTAGTCTTTTACTCTAGATCAGAATCACCACAAATCTCCTATCTCCATTCCTTCAGCACTATTTACCATCCAATACTTTACAAAATATCTCCTACATGGGTACACTTACGCATATCTAATACTGTTCACCTTTTCTACCTTCACAAGTCACAATAACCCAAGTCTACTTGATGAAAGGAAAGTCACTGTCACTCTCGTCTCCTGAGCCATCGTAGCTCGAAGGTGGGGTGTCCAGCTGTGGTAGACCGAGGTCCAGGTACTCCTGGTTGGCGGTGACTGTGAGGATCTTGTCCAGGTCTTCTACCAGTTCTGTGAAGGAAGGTCTGTCGCCCGGAGAGAAGGACCAGCACTCGCGCATCAGCATGTATCTGTGGAAAAAAGGGGTTCCTTGTTAGTTTACTGTATAGGCGGCCCTGACCTACTTTACTTTGAGTATTTCATTTCATCACCACTGCTCTTAAACATTATAGGATAACATTGTGACGAAATACAAACAGGTCCTAGAATAAAAAAAATAGAAGATGCACACATCTACTAATTTTTGATCCACATACACACTGTGGGCTTAAATCTCCCAGCCACTTAGTGTGGGTTACTAAGTGGCTGGGAGATTTAAGCCCACTGCCTATCACAGAGAGATTACCTGTATTCCAGCTATTTCTAATATTACATTCTGTTCAACTCGAACGTCTTAGTCAGACAGCGTCACTATATGCTAACCCCTCTACAGTCCGGCCGAGTACGGCAGGGGGGTTACTACGTAATGACGCTGTCTGTTCTACTGAGCCTGTTTAATTCGGTATCCAGCCAAGAACTAGAGCAAACACTGCAAATTATGTCAGTAATAACTCACATTTCAAGACTACAGCATGGTGGCTTCTCCATCCGATGTCCAGCGCTGAGGTGTTGGTACATGTACTGTCCCGGGACGGTGGGGTACGGCGTGCCGCCCAGCGTCATGATCTCCCATAGAAGGACGCCGAAGGACCAGCTGAAGTATGAAAGAAAAAAAAACCATTAGCACAAAACAGTATCTGGAAATACAGTAATAAAATAATGACCGACAAGATCCAAAAACGTTGAAAAGTAATTAAGCTTTTAATATGCTGAGCTACGGTGCAATTGTGGCAAAACTCAGAATAGCACCATCCCATATGACCATCCATCAGATCACTCAAATGAATTCGATAACTTCCTTCTGTGAAAATACTGTCTGTTTTTCTAGTTATCTAGACCCAAGCAGCACCCAGTTGTCTAGTTGATTAAAAATAAACAGGCAGCGTATAGCTATAGTGCCTACATTATATTTCGAGTATCCTGACCTTCCATTCATCATCATCATCATCATTTCTGCCCAAAATACGTCCAGTGCTGGACATAGGCTTGGGGGAGACCAAGTATCGCCATATTGACATTTTGGGGTGTTTTGCCATAATCGCCACGCTTGGCAAGCGGGTTGGCGATCGCAGTACGGTTGTTACAAAAGCACAGAGAACGCTGTTGCCTATTCTCTGACTAAACCCCTCGCTTCTTACGACACTCACGGGAAGATATGGGATGGTATTCTCTACGTCCGACACCATACAGACCTTCCATTGCAAAGTTTAAAGTTACAATTTCTACTTACACGTCAGTCTGCGTAGTAAAAACTTTATGATACAGCGACTCCGGCGCCATCCACCGGACTGGCAGCCTGCCTTCGGTCTTCTTCCTATAGTAGTCGTTGCTGTGGACATCCTTGGCGAGGCCGAAGTCCGCGATCTTGAGGATGCAGTCGTCTGAGACCAGCACGTTACGGGCGGCTAAGTCGCGGTGGATGCACTGTGGAGAGATATTGTGTATTTTTTGTTAAGCTTGGGTTTCCTTCGGCAGGGGCGGCCGTAGACCACGCTGAGTACACAGTTTATACGTGTTCTGTAGAAGGTGAAAGCAACATCGACGCGAAAAACTGATACTACGTATCTGAATACGTGGTATCAGTTTTTCGCATTTTTTACCTTATTTTAAACAGATATTTTTCATCGGTAATTAAAAAGACAGCTGTTTCATATATTTTGACCGTTTTTTAGGGTTCCGTACCTCGAAAGTAAAAAATCGGAACCCTTTTACGATCACTTTGTTGTCCGTCCGTCCGTCTGCCTGTCTGTCCGTCAAGACCGTTTTTCTCAGAAACGCGAGGAGGTATCAAGCTGGAATTTATATCAAATACTCAAGTCTACTGTCCCTTGGAGCTGTGAAAAAATCAAACCTCTAAGCTAACGCAATCGACACTCGCAAGGGAATCAAAACCTACAGGGTACTTCCCGTGAACTCAGAATCTTGAAATTTGGTACGAAGCAACTTACGCACAGATTAAGGAAAAATTGCGGAAACCGTAAATTTTTAGTTACATAATTTAATAAAAATATTTTTAATAATTTTGGTACGGAACCCTCGGTGCGCACTTGGCCGGTTTTTGTTGTTAAATAACCGGTGACTTTCTATGTGGGGCGGCTCAGAATGATGTACTTAATATAAACTAACAGTTTTCGCGTTGGTGTACCTGTACATTCCACCCTGTATATCTTTATTTGAGAACGTTTTGGACACAGCAAAGTCGGACACCGGTGCCTATAAAATCATGGCGACAGTCATAGTGGCAGACGTGGCAAGTATGTGACTGCCACCACTGCATGAAGATGGCAATGAAGAAGCTAACATATCCAAAGGTGGTGTGACTGAGACCATAAGGTTTCTTTCTTTTCTTAAAAGACATTGCCCCACACTAGGAATTTCTCCTGTATCGTGGATGCGTTTACAAATATTTAAACTGACATACACAAACAGCCAGACCCGGAACAACTATCTGTAAGCCTTACAAATATTTGCTCCGTGCGGGGATCGAACCCGTGACACGCAGCGCAGCAGTCAATTGCTTAGCCACTGCGCGAACCGTGCCATCAAGTTTAATGCTTCCAGTCTTACCGGATGCAGCAACATAGAGCGACTGCTTATCTGACCTCCACAACCTAGTTCGTACTGGATAATAATACGATACCCTTTGGTAAGACTGGTTTTCAGACTTTCGGCTCACCAACCTAGGCAAGACCGGCTTATCCTAGAGATCGACTTAAGCGGATATTGATAAACGTGGCTATTGCATGGTGCACCCACTCAGGGCTCCATGTATGAGAAAATGCGCGAAACACGAAGAAATTTTAAAACTAAATTAAAATTTATTCAAAATAATCTACAACAAATAAGTTAGATATTTTGGCTAAAAGTCATTCGAAAAAGGAGTTTTCTAAATTCTGGAAGTCCACTAACAAATTAAATACCAAGCCGAGTCTCCCTGCAGGTGTCGAGGGTCTGAGCGAACCGAAAGAGATTGCCAACCTTTTTCAAAGACATTTCAAGGTTCAGTCTCTCTTGCAAATAGGCCCGCGGGTGTTCGATGATGAGGGGAAATTGTCGGAGTCTGGTGAACTTGCCGTAATATTTACAGCTAAACAGGTGGCTACTGTTATTAAGAAAATGACAAGAGGTAAGTCGCCTGGCCACGACGGCCTTAGCGTCGAGCACCTGAAGCATGCGGGGCCACACTTGTTTAGGGTTCTTGCCCTTCTTTTTAATTTATGTCTCAGTCACCGTTATTTGCCGCAGGACCTTATGCGTACAGTGGTGGTTCCAATTATTAAAGACAGGACGGGGGACGCCTCTGACGTGTCCAATTACAGGCCTATTTCGTTAGCCACGATTGTCGCCAAGGTCTTGGACAGTTTGCTTGATCAACAGTTGGCTAAACACGTTGAACTTCATGACGCACAATTTGGCTTTAAATCTGGATTATCCACGGAAAGTGCCATTCTGTGCCTCAAGCAAACTGTTCAACATTATACTTCCCGAAAAACACCTGTTTTTGCTTGTTTTTTGGACCTGTCAAAGGCGTTCGACCTGGTGTCGTATGAGGTACTATGGGATAAGTTGCGGAGTGATACAACACTACCTAATGAAATTACATCCTTGTTTCGTTATTGGTACCACCACCAGAGGAATAGTGTCAGGTGGGTTGATGCTCACTCGGATGTGTACCAGCTGGAGTGCGGGGTGAGGCAAGGGGGGTTAAGCTCACCACGCCTCTTCAACTTGTACATAAACCAGCTAGTCGGTGAGCTTAGCAGCGCCAGAGTTGGATGTCATATTGATGATGTTTGTTTGAACAATATTAGTTATGCGGATGACATGGTGCTGCTAAGCCCATCAATCGGCGCTTTGAGGAAACTGGTGGCTATTTGTGAGTCCTATGCAGTGTCCCATGGGCTCAAGTACAATGTAAAAAAAAGCGAACTTATTATGTTTAAGGCGAGTGCCATGAACTATTCTGATGTTCCCGGAGTCTCGCTCTGCGGCACTCCTTTAGCATGGGTGACAAAATTTAAGTACTTGGGTCATTGGGTCACTGATGATCTTAGGGACAATATTGATATAGAGAGGGAGCGCAGGTCGTTGGCTGTCCGATGTAACATGCTGGTTCGAAGATTTGTACGTTGTACAAATCAAGTTAAAGTAACTCTTTTCAAAGCGTTCTGTCAGTCATTCTACACGTGCAGTCTTTGGACCCGTTTCACTCAGAGGACATACAGCGACCTGCGTGTCCAATACAATAACGCGTTTAGGATACTGTTGGGAGTAGGGTAGAATTGGGGGTTCTGGATCACTTGCTCTCGCTTTGCTCGAGCGCATGATCCAGAAGCCCCAATTCTCCACACATGATTAATACAATGCGTTTAGTAATCTGATTGCATTCGACGCAGATGCGCAATGATGTTATGATTATTTACACTTGCTCTCGCTTTGCTCGAGCGCATGATCCAGAACACCCAATTCTCCACACATAAACAAATATCATCGCACATCTGAATCTGATTGCATCGACTCAGATGTGCGATGATGATTAAATTAATTATTATTTAATTGTTAGCAGTTATAGTTCAAAGCGTGTCTGCTTACAACGACTGATCATAATAAATGTCGCATCGAGACAATTGTCGAACGTGTCTTATTCGTTTGATGTCTGTTATATAAAATTAGCTCACTTTATACAAATTATGTGATATTATCTGCTTAAAATTATTGGTCATATTATACTTTTTGTTATTCACCACAGTACGAATAAAAATAAGATTATAATTACTCTCTTAATTTCTTGTTAATTATTACACGTAAAAGAGTGTCAAGAATTCTCATACCATTTACAACCAATTTATAAAACTGTGAGAAGTCCCGATTCTAAACATATTCCTCGCTTTCTCCACACAAATTTACCAAGTGATAGGTATCAATCTTATTGTTCTGAGAGAGTACATAGCACTTCCTTTTTAGAAAATCATCTCAGGTATACGCGACAGAGCGGCGCCGTCGACAAATAGGGAAAGTAAGGATGCGATCATATTGAGTAAGTAACAATCAATGAATTTTAGACCCTATTTGCTGATGACATAGAACTAATCTTTTAGCACACATGTCGAAAACGCTTTCTCACTTTGCTAGCGATTTGTAACTGTAATCACTGCTTTAAATCGTGTAATCTATAAATATGACTGCATTCAATAATTTCATTTTTAATTAGCACTCATCCCGAGTACTCGCGGTTTTTTGCTTTTTTCAATATTATTGTGATCAATAGAACTTCAAGTATGTACGTATAACTCAAATAATATTAATATCGAATTTATGAGTGACTTTATTTATGGTGTTCTTAATTTTAGGTCGACAAATCCCTTCGATTCTGACTGTGAAATACCAACATCTCAGCCAGCACCATCGGTAGAGAAAAAGAAGTCAAGGAAAAAGGTTTCCGGCAAAACAAATAAACCTGCAATAAAGAAGATTTCCAGTGCTCCAGTGGTAAAATCTAGCTTTTTTGGGTCCGACACGGAGTCGGATGTTGATTTGCTGGCGCCATCGACATCGGCCAAAAAAAGGAAGCTGTCGGATTCAGAGGTATGCTAAAGTTTATTTATTTTTTTAAGGAAGGCCTGAGCATTGATCACCGCGCTTGCTCAAGACGGGTTTGCGATTTCAAACTTATAGGTATTAACTATAAAGTCCCGGTTTTCCTCACAATGTTTTTCCTTCACCGTTGTCAGGGCCATCCAAGATAAACTTAGAAAATACAAATGAATTTGATAAATTCGCATAGGAACTTGCCCGTTTTTGAAACCACGACCTCAAGCATGAGAATCAAGGTCTTTGCCACTAGGTCACTAATGATAATCATTTTTTAATTTCAGAACGAACAAGAACTTGGTGGTGAACCCATCCGCGCGGCTGCACTGCGGAGCTTCTTGTCAAGACGTAGCGGTTCTGGTTATACACTCCAGCGGGATCCCACCCGGCAGGGCAACTACTACGTGGAACTGCGTGTTTACAACGCTCGGGAAGCGGAGGCGCTCGGCACCGACCGCTGGAAACGAGCACTAGTTACCTTCAAATCGGCTGTTGATGACAACAGTCCGGTATGGAAAGCAGTCACAAAACTTGTGAATTCTGCTAAAGAAGATTATCGGAAGATACAACCGATACTCTATCAGTCTAACTTATTTTAAAAAATAGGTAGGTAAGCGTCTCTTACCACAATTTTTAAAGACAGAAAAAGTTGTAACGATCACTTTATCAGTCTAATATTAAACAGTAATAAACAGTCTAAACTTACAATTTAAGTAAGTACATATCCATGAAGTCTATAATTGATATTTCTTTTTAATGTTTTTTTGCCGTAGATTAAGTAGATTAGTATAAGTACTTACTTGTATATCATTATTTGTATGTTTTCTTTCAGTAAACCAAAAAACTAAAAACCAAAAGCCAAAAAACTAAAAACCAAAAGCCAATAAACTCGAAATAATGAATCTCAAAGCTTAAAATACTAGACCAGTAATTATGACCTTGAATCTGATGCTTTAAGTACTTACTTGTATATAATTATATGTATGTTTTCTTTCAGTAAACCAAAAAAACTAAAAAACAAAAGCCAAAAAAACTAAAAACCAAAAGCCAATATACTAGAAATAATTAATCTCAAAGCTTAAAATACTAGACCAGTAATTATGGCCTTGAATCTGATGCTTTAAATATTTAAAAAATCCAGATCAGTAATTGTGACCTTGAAACTTAATTTTGAAGAAGTTATAAATTCTAGACTAGTAATTTTGACCTTGAAGAACAAAACTTGAAACAACTTTAATTTTGGTGAATATAGTTAAGGTTAAATTAATGGACTATTGTTTTACTGTTTTTTATTCAATATAATCAAACATGAAGTTTTGCCAAGATTGTAAGGTTTATACCCAAAAATATTCATCACATAAGAAAAGTAATATACATAAATCAAACTGTTTGTTGAGTACTGATTTTGATAATGTACAAATAATAGCTACTGCTTTCAAAAACAGAATTGCTAGTTACAGATTTAATCCAATAAGTTTAGATAACATATCACCAGAGATATTTTTATCAGATATTTCTAGCATGATTTACAAGATTATTGACACATTGAGATTAAAACATCGAGCGATTAAAATACAATTTGAGCTTTTTGTATTATACAAGTTACCTAAAAACGACGAATTGTCTTTGAAATCTTTCAATACAAAGTATTATGTGATAATTCAGAATACTAATATAAAATTAGTTTTTGAAGAATGTGTACAAAAAATACTGCGTAAGTGCACCGAATTTGAATTATCAGAATCTGGTTGGGCTATAGAGTTGATTAATCATTTGGAAATGAATATTGTAAAGTATAATCCCTTAAAAGCTGGCAGTTACATATCTTTACCGATAAAAATTATTAAAACAAAGTCATGTCTTAATATTTGCAATAAAGATAGACATTGCTTTCTCTGGTGTATTGTAGCTCATATGTATCCAGCACACTATAACAGTAATAGAGTTTCATCATATCCACATTACTCTAAATTATTAAATATAAATGGTATATCTTTCCCACCATCATTTGATGACATAAAACAATTCGAAAAAATAAATCCTCATATAAGTGTAAATGTTTATGGTTTAGAAAAAAAAAACACTATTACTGGACCATTATACAAAACTTTACAGCGGAAACTTGCTCACGTAAATTTATTATTGATTCAAAGAGGAGACAAAAATCATTTCTGTTTGATAAAGAATTTTGCGCGACTAGTTCATCATCAATTAACAAAACACAAATCTAAAATTCACTTATGTGACGAATGTTTTATATACTTTGATTCAGAGGCAAAATTAGATAATCATAATTGTGCACGAATGCAAACAGTGCTCCCAGAAGAGAATAGCAAGCTTCGGTTTTCTAATTATATAAGGACTCAAAGAATTCCTATCGTTATTTATGGAGACTTTGAAAGCTTACTTCGAGAATATTCAGATAAAAATAAAAGTCAGTTTGTTGAAAACATACAAATTCATGAAGCAACATGTTTTGCCTATTATATATGCTGCGAGACTAATCCAGAACTTAATAATTTAGTATCTTATCGAGGTCCAAATTGTTCAAAAAAAATTTGTAGAATCTATTGCTAAGGATTTAGAAAGTTTATATGATATTTTATCTTTGCCTAGAGACATGTCCCCGCTGAATGATGAAGAGCTTCTTTCATTTAAGACTGCTGCAGTTTGTCATATTTGTAAAGAAAAATTTTCTAGTAATGATCTTATCGTTCATGACCATGATCATTTCACCGGTAAATATCGTGGTCCAGCTCATAATTCATGCAACTTAAATAATAAGTCTGTAAAGTTTATTCCCATAATATTTCATAATCTTTCAGGATATGACTGCCATTTATTTATAAAAGAACTTTCAAGTGTTTGCGGTCGAATCAATTTAATTCCAAGAACCAAGGAAAAATATATTTCTTTTACTAAATTTTTCCCATTTAATCCTCAGAAAGTAGTCCAATTAAAATTTATAGATTCTTTTAATTTCTTAAGTTCGAGTTTAGACAACTTAGTAAAGACGCTGGACTCCAATGATTTAAAGCATTTACGATCATTTTTCACTAATGAAAATTTATTTCGACTATGCCTCAGGAAAGGTGTGTATTGCTATGATTATATAGACTCCTGGGAACGATATGCGGAAACTCGGTTACCAGATCGCTCAAATTTTTTTAATAAACTCGCATCCGAAACAGTGTCTACTGACGATTACAATCACGCTTTAAATGTGTGGTCTAAATTTGGTATTAAGAATTTAGGTGAATATACTGATTTATATTTGAAATGTGATGTCTTACTATTGTGTGACATATTTGAGAAATTCCGATCTATGAGTTTACATCATTATGCGCTTGACCCTTGCCATTATGTTTCATCACCATCATTAAGCTGGGACGCCATGCTCTTGTTAACTAAAGTAGAATTAGATTTAATATCTGATATAGAAATATATCAAATGCTAGAAAAAGGTATCAGAGGAGGTCTTGCTCAATGCTCACTGCGGTATGCAAAGGCTAATAATAAATATTTGTCAGACTATAACGAAAAAGAATCAAGTACTTTTTTAGTTTACTTAGATTGTGTCAATTTGTATGGGCATGCTATGAAACAAAGACTTCCCACTGGCAATTTTAGATTTTTAACAAAATCTGAAATAGCTTTATTTGAAATTGCATCCGTTTCTGCTGATAGTGACGAAGGGTACATACTTGAAGTTGATATTCATTATCCTCCTGATTTACATGACACGCATTCTGATTTGCCATTTGCGCCAGAAAAATTATCCGTTCCTATTCCATCTGGTAGCAAAAACACAAAACTAATTGCTAATCTGTATGATAAATATAGATATGTCATCCACTATGCTCACTTACAAGAATGTTTAAAGAATGGTCTTATATTATTAAATATCCACAAAATTCTAGCATTTACTCAAAAAAATATCTTAGAACCATACATAAATCTTAATACAGTACTCAGACAAAAAGCTAACTCAGATTTCGAAAGAGATTTTTTCAAGAAGCAAAATAATTCAATATTTGGTAAAACAATTGAAAACAAAAGGAAACAAGTAGATGTTAAATTAGTTAATGTGTGGAAAGATAGCTTTAATAAGACCAATAAAATAAAGGGGGCAGAAAAATATGTAAGTGCCCCTAATTTTAAAAATATGGCTATTATTTCAGAGAACCTTGTTGCTATTCAATTAGAGCCTGCTAAAGTTGTTTTAGATAGACCAATATACATTGGTTTTACAATACTGGAATTAGCAAAGTGTCATTTATATAAATTTCACTATTCTGTTATGAAGAAAATATATAAAGATGGAATAAAACTTTGTTATACTGATACTGATAGTCTCTTGTATTTAATACATACAGAAGATTTTTATAAAGACATGATACAAAATATAAAATATTTTGATACTAGCAACTTTGAAGAAAATAATATTTATGGTATTCCGAAAGTGAATAAACAAATACCTGGCTATTTTAAGGATGAGATGGGTGGAGATGTCATTACTGAGTTTATTGGTTTGAGGGCTAAACTATATTGTATAAATAGTTTAAACAACACAATTAAAAAAGCTAAAGGAGTTAAAAAATCTGTTTCTAATAAACTCACAATTGAGAAATATAAAAAAACTTTGAATAATGACATAAATCTCAGAGATACTATGTATGTCATTCGATCTAAAAATCATAAGTTGTATACACAGAAAATTAATAAATTAGTACTTAATGGAAATGATGACAAACGTCAAATAAGAAAAAATAAAAATGATACTGTACCTTGGGGTCATCATCGTACTATGTTCTAAGATGTTTATTTTGGACTATGTACCTGCTTAATTTTATTATCTACTATTTACTTTATTTTATTTTATAATGTTACAATAATATATCATTGTATGAACAATAAAATCTCATGTATTATAATATTTCTTGTTTTATTTCTCATTTTATGTAATAAATATACTCATTTGTCTAAAGTACCTTTAACCTGAGTCTGAGTTCAATTCTCAGTTCAAATAAATGTTTTAAACTTTACTCTGAAATCCTTAGTAAAGTTATTATTTTATCAGAGGAAATGACAATAGGCTAGACTTTTATTATAATGTGATAATGTTTTACTGTAGTGAGCCATCTAGTTACTAAGTGATGAACTTGATAGTTAGTCAAGTCCAACTTAATTTCACTTTTAAATTATAGATGGCATGCATTATGAGGCTCGTTCTCATCGATTAATGTATTTTTCAATTTGCATCCAAAACTTCAAAATATGGGCGCAATGCGAATGACATTTACAAAGGATGAGTGAATATGAATGTACGAATGAACTCTAGGAATGAATGAGTATTGTGTGATGTGTTTTATTATGTTATTTTACTACCCATGCAGTCTAACACAAAATGAAACTAGTTAAGTTGGAAATCATAATATTTATTAAACTTTCAGATTCATATATTTACATGAGACAAAAAGAAAGACTTAAATATTACAAAAAACAAAATACATAATTTAACATAGTCAAATAATCAAAACACACACTTAGGTAAATGTTCACAATCACAAAACAAACTCTTTATATTACACACATTTAAAACTGCTTATTACTTAATTTTTTCACTACTTTGCCGACTAGATGTTCAGTTTCATCTAAAATGTCATCATAATCATCTTTTACAAGGTATTGGATGTTTACGTCAGCGCTGTCACTCACATCATAGTCAATTTCACAATTTTGTTTATTGTCTTTAACACATCTGGTAAGATCATATATAAGTATTTTAATCAAATGATGAGGTATTCCTGTCTCCTTCCGAATAACGTAAGATGAAGACTGTGTAGGATACTTTTTCATGACCTTCTTGTTAATATTTGATTTTTTTCTTTTATGTTCTTTAGTTTCCACAGATTTCTGTTCTTCTTTTTTTTCATTTATATACTCTTGATGTGCTAGTTCTGCTTCTGTGTTATAAAAAGTTTCCCTGTCTTGCGCAAAAAGAAACGGATTTCCAAGAGAGTAGGTGTCGTCTGGACAAAGATTATTCGTTTCCTGTAATAACATAAAATAATTATAACATAAAATAATTATAACATAAAATAATTATAACATAAAATAATTATAACATAAGTAAATTACAAATGGCTCAAATAACGATAAATTAAATACGCACCGCAAGAAAATCACTCTCCACAGGACTATACGATGGGGAGACAGACATAATTCTGTAAAAACGAAAAAAAAAAGATTAGACATAAATTCTAATAATTAATTATTGAGATATCATAATTATATGAAATATAAAATTATAGAAATACTTGCCTTGAAGATTTAATTCTGAATAGGTCCTACTTATTGGAAGAATAGTAATAAACTGAATTATGAGCTTTGTTGCTTCACTATATTGAAACTGGTACAGGAATTAAGTTACACTTACCATATTTAATATTATCTTTTACGATGCAAATAATCAAGTCTAAACTTGTTGTAGGATTGGGATAAAGTTACTTACCATATAAGTCGTGTATATAAATATGAAGGTCTATAAAGAATTGAAGTAATTAGCAAGATGAAGTTGATTAAACAACCCATATCTCTGAACGTTAATAATAATATAAATTTTAGTGACTCTGCTCACCAAATCAAACACAGCATTTTACTGCCTAATACGATTCGTTGTATAATATGCGGCCCTTCGAACTGTGGTAAAACAAACGTGATGATCAGTTTGCTTCTGCATGAAAATGGGCTAAAATTTCAGAATCTTTATCTTTACTCAAAAACAAGTTTTCAGCCAAAATATCGTTTTTTAAGCGAAGTATTAAGAAGAGTACCTCAAATAAAGTTCTACGAGTTTAATGATGACAAAGATGTAATATCTCCGAGTGAAGCTTTAACTAACTCGGTATTTATTTTTGATGATGTAGCATGTGAAAATCAAATTAATATCCGCAATTATTTTTCTATGGGTAGACATAAGCAAATCGATTGCTTCTACCTATCACAAACCTATTCCAAAATTCCGAAACAATTGTTACGTGATAATGTAAATTTTCTTATAATATTTAAACAAGACGATGTAAATTTAAAGCATATTTATGAAGAGCATGTAAGTTCTGATTTAGAATGGAAAGAGTTTAAAAATATTTGTCAAACTGTTTGGAGTAAACCTTATAATTTTCTACTTATTAACAAAGAATCGTCATTAAATAATGGAAGGTACAGGCAGAACTTCGATACTTTTTTTAAATTTGATTGATTGTTCCTATATACTTCATGTCTGTAATCCTCGAAGGGTTATGCAGAGGCATACCCTAATAGTACACCCACATATAGCCAGTTATGTTTAAGCCCCATGTTATTGTTTATACATATAAGTAATTAACATGCGAAAACAAATTCAGTATGATTTGTTCACTAGCTGAACGCAGTTGATAATTAAATATGGAGAAAAATATTAAGATAGAATTAATAAAGTCCGTAGACTCCATAAAGAATAAAATAAAACATATGAAGAACCAGGAACACACAATGAACTTGTCACTCGATAAAATGCTTAAACCTGTCACAGATCCTCTTAAAACGCTAGCTGATTCCAACACAAATATGGAAAAAATATTTTTGTTACAAAATACAACCCCCACATGTTCTGGAGATATTAAATTGGATGAAATTAATAGTAGGTCGACTACAAAATTTGAGGATTGTTACGAACCAAATCAAAATTCCACACACTTGGTTAAAAAGTCTCCTAAAATGGAAGATGATTTAGAGATTTCATTAGAGGATTATGATATTTATGATGGTGTAAATATACCGTTTGGAATAAGAAGTGAAAACAAAACTTTATTTATGGGTAATTCGATAGTATCATTTTCTAAAATTGATAGTTTGAACAACGATAGCGTCATTTTGATTAAAATCGGTGATAAATCTTACAATTTAACTCCTGGCCTGAAAGAACTTTTACTTCGAAAAAAACCTGATTTACAATTAGTATCCCCTAAAGATAAACTTGTCTACAAGGATATATTGCATTACACAAATGCTCACAAAAGAGACTTTAATCCTAAAGGTCAAATAAAAGGTGATAAAGGAATAAAATATCGTGAAATAATCAGACCATTTTTTACTGACACGTTAAATGATAACATTCACGCCAAACTTGGAGGCAACTTGCCAAAGTTAAAGAAGTACAAAAACAATACCGACTTGGTATATTGGGATGATCCCAATGAATTGGTTGAGAGATTAAAATTATTAGTCGCTTCAAGAGATGCTGGCAATACAAATCATGATAATGAAATTTTATCGATAATTGAAGAATTAAAAGAAGCTGATATAATTAGAGAATAAATAGTGGAGATAGTATGCTTTTCATTCAGTATTATTGGTGGGTTCAAGACAAATGTTGATATACTGAATTAAAAATATGAGTAAAGCCGACGTAGTCAACGAAATACATAAAAATGCAAGACTAAACTTTCCGCGAAGACATGTTATTATGAAAGATATAGATGACCTTTGGCAAGCAGACTTAATTGATATGCAATCAATTTCCAAAGAAAATAAAAATTTCAAGTTTATTCTTGCTGTTATTGACACATTTTCGAAATACGCCTGGGCCTTTCCTTTGAAAAGTAAGACAAAGGATAGTGTATGCAATTCTTTCAAGATTTTGTTGGTTAGTGGACGTGTTCCCAAAAATCTGCAAACGGATAATGGAACAGAATTTTATAATAACATATTTCAAAACCTTATGAAATCTTATAACATAAACCATTATTCAACCTTCTCAACAAAAAAGGCGTCAATAGTCGAGCGATTTATTAGAACATTGAAATCGAAACTGTACAAGAAATTTAGTTTAAAAGGTAACTATAATTGGATAGACAGTACTCTTAATAATGTTATTTATGAATACAATCACGCCTATCATCGTACAATTGATGAAATCCCAGCAAACGTGGATAACACTAATAAAAAACACATATTACAAAGATATTTCAGTCTAGTAAAAACTATTAGCCTAAAAAGCAAGTTTAAAGAGGGTGATTATGTACGCATTAGTAAGTATAAGGGGACATTTGAAAAAGGATATACTCCCAACTGGTCGACAGAAATATTTAAAGTTCGAAAAAAACAAAATACAACTCCTATCACCTACTTAATTGAAGATGCAATCAGAGGCCAACCCATTTTAGGAGCATTTTATGTACAAGAGCTTCAAAAGACAAAAAATCCTCACATGTATCTGGTTGAAAAAGTTCTTAGAAGGAAAGGAAACAGGGTTTTGGTTAAATGGTTAGGTTTGCCTTCTTCTGAAAACAGTTGGATTGATAAATCGAATATTTATTAAGTGTTCAGTCCAAATGTGTCAGTCTTATGATGTGTATTGAAGAGAGTAGTCTTCTCAATTGGATTATAAATCATTTACCATTTGAATTACATTTACCGGGATACAATTATTGTGGGCCTGGCACTAAATTAATTAAAAGGCTTACACGTGGAGATAAAGGTGTTAACAAGTTAGATGAATATTGCAAACAACACGACATTGCTTATCACGAGTCTTCAAAGTTAAAGGATCGTCACAAGGCAGATTTAGTTTTGTTAAATATGGCTAAAGAGCGCGCACTTGCCTCAGATGCGAGTGTAGGGGAAAAACTGGCAGCACGCTTAGTAAGCAGTGCTATGACGGCAAAAATTAAAACTGGATTTGGTCTAAAAAAAGACGACAAAAAGAGTTCTCCTAAAATTAAATGTGGAAAAGGATTAAAAAATAAATTTAAAAATGTTATTAGAAAAACGGGGAAACATATAAAAAAATTAAAACCGAAATGCAAGAAAGTGGCAATAGAATTAGCTATGGCCGCCGCCAGAGAATTAGCTGGCGATTCATCGATTAAACTTCCTCGTGTTATTCCTATACCAAAAACTGGTGGAGTATTGCCGTTGATTCCGATTTTTGCGGGATTATCTGCGGCGGGAGCTTTAGCAGGTGGTGCAGCTGGTATTGCTAAAACCATAAATGAATTCAAGATGGCGAAAAAGTTATGGGCTGAATCGAAGAGACACAATGAAAAGATGGAAGCTCTCTGCATCGGAAAAGGAATACACCTTAAACCGCATAAAGATGGACTCGGTATTTTTGTATCAAAAGAAAAAAACTAAGATATTGGCTACCCAAACGAGCCTTGAGTAATTTGGACATTTTGAAGTATGGAAATAATATTCCCTATTTCAGAGGTGTCTTTATGAGAGATAAGCTCCCTAAACATCCTTTTAAAAAAGAATGTGGAGTAATAAATTTAGATAGCTCTAAAAATCCTGGTTCTCATTGGGTAGCCTATGCAAAATACAACGATTATATTGAGTATTTTGATAGTTACGGAAATCTCAAGCCTCCTAAGGAATTTATAAAATACTTGGGATCCAAAGTTCACTATAATTATGATAATATTCAGCGTGATCACCCTTTTAATTGTGGACATCTTTGTTTAAACTTTTTGAAGAATTTTTGGTGCAGTGAAGGAATAAAATAAGCAGGATCTGCTGAAAGTTGTCAGTATAGAAGTATGTCTACTACGATTACCATCTCTGGGAAAAAATCGGAACTAGTTTCATACTTTCAACCACCATTGCATTTGTCAGATCAATATGAGTGCGGTTTGATATACTTTTTTTCAGTATTAAAATCAAGACCAAATATTCCCATTATTAGCAAAGGTCTGTCTGTAATCAGAATCGAATGTGATCTTGTTCAGGGTTCGTACTGCAACGGATTACCAACTCATTTTATTCATGAATTTGTGTCTGATACTACTCCAGGTCAACAGTGCATGGAAATACCGCAAAATGTTATTTACTTTCCAGTAAATAAAAATATAATTTCATCGGTATCTGTTAAGATTGTAGATCAATTTGGACACTGTATTAATTTTGGAGAGGAACAAGTTCAGTTACGTCTTCACTTAAGGAAAACAAAATGATAGTACATTATAAAAACACTCAAGCGAATGAAAAACGTCTTAGTTCTTCTGCGATTGTTAAGGTGCAAAGACGCAAGGAAAAAGTTAAGAAATTGACTAAAGCAAATAAGGATTTTCTAAAAGCCCTAGGATTTAAAGTATGAATATACTACAGGTTACTGAATTACCACACTTCGACACTTCGATCGAAAGTTATGAAGTCCATTCATACAATCCCTACAATAACAGCTTTAGAGAAAACGATGAAATCAGAATTCCCATCCACCAGCAAGACATATACGTGCTACCATCAGCCAGTTCAATTTACATCGAAGGAAAAGCGAAGCTCTTCGGTAAAGATGGGAATCCAATCAAGAAAAATGTTACGTTCACTAATAACTCTGTTATGTTTTTGTTTCAAGACATCAGATACGAAATGAATGGTATTGAAATAGACCGCATAAAAAATTCTGGAATAACATCAACAATAAAATCATACATTTCATTAAATGAAGCAGAAAATAAAGTTGCTGCCCTATGGGGTTGGAGTTTAGAGGGATTTGAAAGTGATGGACATTTTAGTGCGGTGATACCATTAAATAAGGTATTAGGATTTGCAGAGGATTATAATAAAATAGTGATAAATTGTAAACATGAACTTATATTGAACAGAAGTAACACTAATTTAAATAGCGTTATCCTTACTGATGATATTGTTAATTTTCAAATAGATGTACAAAGAGTTCAGTGGAGGGTGCCGCATATAAAAGTATCAGACCGAGAACGACTGTCACTTTTAAAACATTTAGAAAGAGATAAACCTATTCAGTTGGCGTTTAGAAATTGGGATTTGTATGAGTATCCGTTACTACCTAAAACAACAAAGCATTCTTGGTCAGTTAAAACTGCTTCACAATTGGAAAAACCTAGATATGTAATTTTTTGTTTACAAACTAATCGAAAAAATAATAAAACTAAAGACGGTTCAGTATTCGATCATTGTGAAGTAACAAACGTTACGCTCTTTTTGAATTCTCAATATTATCCATATGAACCTTTAGGTTTAAAGTTTTCTGAGAACAAATATAGTATATTATACGAAATGTTTGTGAAATTTCGTCAGTCGTATTACAACTGTCCAATAGACCCGTTGCTTGATCTAAAGGAGTTCAAAGAAAAAGCTCCTCTCTTTATCTTAGACTGCTCAAGACAAAACGATAGCCTGAAAACAGGTCCAGTGGACGTGAGGTTGGAAATTGAATGTTCTACGGCAATACCAGATAAGACGACTGCATATTGTTTGATTATAAACGATCGACTTGTGGAATACAAACCTCTCAGCAACATTGTGCGCAGGTTATCATGATTGCTATTGTGGATATTCAAGGCTTTAAAACAGAGACAAATGAATTTATAATAAAAGAAATCGCTATATTGTATGATAAAAAATTACAAGTGTTTTTAATAAAGCCACCATTTCCATTTTCAAAATTAACGAAACTAGAAAAAAAACAAGTTTCTTGGATTGAGCGTAACAGAAAGATACACTGGTGTGAAGGATTTTTACCCTATTCTAATTATCAGAATTTGGTTATAGATATTTTAAGAGATAAATGTATCTACGTTAAAGGTTCAGAAAAAGTGTTGTGGTTAAAGCATATTTTAGAAAATAGTAATTGTAATATATTTAATTTAGAAGATAAAGGTTGTTCTAGTTTGATAAGTTTATACGATCTATATAAACATTCTCAAGATTTATATAACTGTATTTATCATGACTCTGTATGTGCTTTAAAAAATGTATTATGTTTAAATAAGTGGTGCTTTGATAATAAAATTCTAAAATAAATATTGTTTTTGTTTTATTTCTATAGTTAGGTAAAACACATCTTAGTTTTCTACCGCTGTCCGGTCTTTATAAGTTGTTGACAAAAGGTAGATGATATCATTATACGTTTATAATTGAATTAGAAAGTGAATAGAACATGTCTCAAAATGAATACAAACCTCGATATGACATGTATAACAAGTTTAAAATGCGTGAATTTTCATTTAATTATTACTGGGGGGGTGTTTAATAAAAAGAAAAGATTAGTGATGGAAATGGCTGACGCAGGATTCTTTTACTATGGAAATAGTATAAATGATATTGCAGCATGTTTCTCATGCGGTGGTGTTATCGAAGATTGGGAGATTTATGACGATCCTTGGATGCAACATGCTATACATTATCCTGATTGTGTTTATTTGAACGCTGTGAAAGGGAGAGAATATATAATGAAATATGCATATCTCCACACGGCATTAAACTCTTAGCATTGTAATGTGATGGTTCCATCTTAACCAACGCTTGTTATATCAAGAAAAAATAATAAATTAATATTATTCACAATATGTTTCATTCATCGAAATTTGATTTGGAAGGCATTTCTAAAGTTATTTTCAAGAATACTAGTGGTGAGATTCTATTTACTCAAGACATTAGTGACCAAAAAATAATGAACACCAGTTCATCAAAACTTCAGAACAATACAAGCAAGACAGAGCAAAACTCAGTAAAATCCACCATTGAAAATACGACATATCTAACACTCAAGAGAGGTCGCAATGAGCTCCTTACATTTGGTCGAGTTGGCAACATACATCCTGGTCCTGAAAAACTGGCTGCAAGGTCACCAAATGCTGTGCCTGACACTAAATTAATAACAAGAAGTATAGTGCGTGATATAGTGTTTCCTGATTCAGAAGACATTCTATGCTACCAGATACTGCCAGAAGATGAAATACCTTTCTTTAATTAATAATATAAATAACTGTCCTATAACTACTAAAAATGTTTAAGCTTAAAATGATATTGTGTTTATGTGTGGAGAATTGGGGGTTCTGGATCATGCGCTCGAGCAAAGCGAGAGCAAGTGATCCAGAACCCCCAATTCTACCCTACTGTTGGGGCTGTCGTGGCGTTGTAGTGCGTCCACTATGTTTGCGGAGGCGCACACAGACGATTTTTACGCCATTATAAGAAAAAGGACCGCCTCCTTAGCCGGGCGGCTGCGCTCCGCCACCAATAGTCTCCTGAGCGTGTTCTCAGATCGGTGGGACTCCCCTCTCCTACGGCACTGGGTGAGGATCCATACCAATTGATATTTTAAATACTTTTTGTCTCCTTATTACTAACACTAGTTATTAAGTTATCTTGTTGCTACTAACACTATGGACTCATGTCTGAAATAAAGAATTTGAATTTGAATTATTAATTAGTAACGAGCTTCTAATACTGATTCCGCAACCGTTCTCCTACGACCGATTCATCATTGGAATTTTCGTCGACAGGACGATTAATTTATTTCCGTTTCCCCAGCAGGGTCTTTCACCTATGGAAATTACTACTGTGACTATACGGTAAGGGCAATAATTACAGTTAACTTACCCGTCTAGACGCCAAATATTCCATTCCCCTGGCAACTTGATATGAAAATGACACTAAATCCTTTTGAGTGAGCGTCTTCTTCTCTTTTAGTTCTTCAGTTGGGGACTCGTATCTGAAAATAAAAGAAAGATATTTATAAAATCACTAGCTGTCTCGCGCAACATGATATATAGCCCATAGCCTTCCTCGATAAATGGGCTATCTAATACTGAAAATTTTTTTTTAATGGACCAGTAATTCCTGAGATTAGCGCGTTCCATCAAACAAACAAACTCTTCAGCTTTATAATATTATACAGGGTGTAACGGAAAGGGTACATCCATACTTAAGGGTGTGCAACAGACCATGAAACTGAACATGTTACTCCATCGGAAAAACATCGTAATAGCGAAAAAAATATCTGCTGCCCATACAAAATGTCAATACCTATTCGACCCAAATGTATGGGGCAGCTGATATTTTTTTCGCTATTACGATGTTTGTCCGATGGAGAAACATGTTCAGTTTGATGGTCTGTAGCACACCTTTGAGTATGTATATACCTTTTCCGTTACACCCTGTTTATTAGTAGAGATTTTTCTGAGTGTACTGTAATGTGTAATTTAAAAACTGGTTTATTTTTCTTTAGATGTTATTCTTAAGATAATTCCGTTTGTTGTTTGGTTCTTATTAGATAAGGAGATTGACCAACACTAGTAAAGGAATACAACAGATACAAATGTATAGGGCTAACAATATAAAACTATCAATATTCCCGATCGAACAATCATCACCATCATCATTTCAGCCCAAATGACGTCCACTGCTGGACATAGGCCTCCCCCAAGTGTCGCCACATTGACATTTTGGATTTTGCCATAATCGCCACGCTTGGCACGCGGGTTGGCGATCGCAGTACGGTTGTTACAAAAGCACAGAGAACGCTGCTGCCCATTCTCTGGCAAGTCCCTTAGTCGCCTCTTACGACACCCACGGGAAGATATGGGATGGTGCTATTCTTTACGTCCGACACCATACAGAACCAGATCGAACAATAGTTTTATTACTATTGTTCGATCGAATCCAGTAAACGCTCACCTGTTCCCCGGTCTGTGATTCCTCAAGAATTCCCTCAGGTTACCATTAGGAGCGTACTCAACGATGACGTATAGCGGTCCATCCTGAGTGCAGCATCCGAGCAAGTTGATGATGTTGACATGTTTGCCGATCATCTTCATCATCTCCATCTCCGAGACTAATGCCATCATCTCAGCGTCTGTGTGGCCCTCTGGAATATTAAGATGATGTTTTTGAAACAGATGGATAGACAGTTATTGTGTCTTGACAGATAAACAACTTAAGCTTTCAAAAGAGCACATTTTATCAAATTACTTTTACAACGAAATCAGAATGCTAGATCAAATTAAAAAGCGATTGGTGCCTGTATAAGTTTACCAAAAACAATACTAAAACTGAAAACGTGAGATTTACTAGCAGTTTTCAATTAATTTTCAATAAACCTTGGTAAAACAGAAGTCATAAAACAGAAGTCATCGTCGTCTTTAGTTCATTAAATTTTTGGAATCAGCAATCTTACCTTTCAACATCTTAACAGCCACAACTGACTGCATGCCAGGCTTCAGGATCCCAACGCACTCAGCCTTCACGACCTTGCCAAATTCTCCCTCTCCTAGTATTTTGCCCAAGCATAGTGACTCCCTCGGCACCTCCCAGTCTATGTCCATCGGTAGCTCGTACTCGGACATCATCATCGAATCGTTGGTCGTGTTCTGGACTTGCGATAGCTTTTGTTTCTCGATTTTTACTACTGGCATCAGCTGTGAATTGGGGAATTGATAAGTTGGTCGATAGAAAAGACTATTTAAAGATTGCCTGAATTCTGCTTTAGTTTAAGATGCGCTTTTATGTATACTTTTAATTGTATGTAACGCCTGAATGATCATTGATGAAGCAGATCATTCAGGCGTTAAACATTTTGTAGGTACGGACATAATTGCAACCTAGTCATCGGATAGTAACGTGTCATAAAATAACCTTTTTTTCTATACATATATATAAACCACTTCATCAGCTTCATCATATTCATCATTCACACTTTAAAGCTTGAAAGTTTTCTTACCAAAGCTTCGCCCGTAGTCGTCGGCGATCCATTCATGTGCGGCTTCTCTACTGTGACCTTCTTCGTCCAGTGCGTCACAATCACTGCTCTCGCCGTCTCTATCGCCAGCTGCTTCTGTTCCTTCTCCCTCTTCAGCTTCTTGCAGATCATCACTACTATGATGGCGGCTACAAAAAACATGGCTCCGAGGACCACTGTTAGGATGTTTATTAGGAGAGTGTGCTTCCCATGGTCTTGTGCTTCTTGAATTGTTGGTGCGGCTGAAAACAAAACGTTGATATTGTTACGATGGATGATGGATGATGAAAAATAAGATTATTGTCTTATTTTTGAATGATATATTTTGGTGTAGTCGGAAGCCCGAAAGTCCGACAATCAGTCTTATCTGATGTCGTGCCCAATAACCAGTTTCTAGTGGGCAGATAAGGTCGCTTTCTGTGTATAAATGCTAGAATTCAGCTGCATCAGACTAGAATCTGAGCCAAAAATAGAGGAAAGTCTAGACAGATGATGATTGTCATGAACACATACACACAGTAAGATTGGGTGTATTGTGTGTGTATTAGCCTAGGAATTGTACACAGGCGTGAACGGTGTGAACCTTTCTGATCTACCTAGCCTTTTCCCAAATTAACTTGGGGTCGGCTTCTAGTCTAACCGGATGTAGCGGAGTACCAGTATTTTACATGAAGCGACTGCCTATCTCTCTAACTTTGACTAATTAGATACAGTAGATTATTATACCCGTACCTACGACCTGTTCTACCTGTTGTACCTGTTCTATCTCTCTTAGGAGTCAACTGGTCTCAAAAAGTTAGCATTACTTCTTTTTCTTCCATAATTTCATATTTCACTAACATTTTCATTCTTTTGATGATACTTACATTCCAAAACAGTTAAGTATCCCTTAGCCGTGGTGTTGCCCAAACTGTTGAGTGCCACACAAACGTACCAGCCTTCGTCTTCCCTGGTTACATTGTATATCGTGAGTTGCTCGGGTTTGTCTGTGTTGTTTTCACTCTGAAATTAAGAGGTCAGGTCAGCATGGCCGCAAAAATTGTTTTTGACTACAGGTTTTTTAGTTGTTCACACGGTGTTGAAAAGATTCTACGAATAGAATAAAACTAACATGCTGTCTTTAGATGACACTAGAAATGTTTTGTTAAAGTATTGATTTTATGAAAACCTTTAGAGTTATGGGGAACAGGGTGTAAAGTTCCTCATCCCCCATAGAAAAGGGAGGATCCTCCGACCAGACGGGTGTTATGTCTGGTGGACAACTGCCCGACAGTTGTTGTCAGGTTTTTCTAAATACGCTCAACTCGATGTAAACTTTACTTGCGACTTGTAAGAAATTGATGTTAGTTCATCCGTCGTGTCATAGATGGCACTGTAGTTCTTTTTGTTGTAAGTTTATTTTTGTGGGTTGCCAAAAACTCTCCAATTTTATCATGCTGCAGATATGGAATTACAAATAGATAGGAATCTAGTTACGATAAAATGTAGGTAAAAGCTACTTTTCTGTATTATGACTGCATAGAATACTGTTATGAAGGCATGCACTACAATGTAATTACCACTATATTAAAAAGCTTCTTAAAATTAAGAAATACTATAAAAATATCCTTGAGTCTACTCAGTACCTACCTTACCTATTCTCCACTTTACCAAGTATTTGAATTGATATATTGGTGACTTAACTTGGTCTACCGACCGTAGACTATTTCCTTATATCTAAACATGCACCACACCATGCGTTAGTGACAAATACCCTCACCATAACGATTTTGTT
Source organism: Cerastis rubricosa (assembly GCA_949152445.1). Lineage (NCBI taxonomy): Eukaryota > Metazoa > Arthropoda > Insecta > Lepidoptera > Noctuidae > Cerastis > Cerastis rubricosa. The sequence continues at coordinate 14,845,587 of OX424547.1, forward strand.
CTCATTCAAGATAACAATATTCTCCTTGACCGACGCATCATTAGGGTCGGAGGTGTAGTTGTAAACGTACTCATCCCTTGTGAAGTACATCCAAAAGACTGATGGATGCAAGTCAGTGAGGAATTGGCAGCTAAATCGAACTGTATCTCCAACCACGACCGTCTGGTTTTCAGCACCTCTAGTCAGTACTGGCTTTGCGTAAAGACGCTCTATAAAGAAATTGGAATGTTAGAATACTATATCTGTTTCTTCATTTTCGTCTTCTACTTGATGTCTTATTTTCCTTACATCAGCTGGTGCATTTTTAGTTTTAGTATTCACGTTAAGGTTATCACTGATCATCTTACCAACACGTTTCAATTTATGTACATAAATATACGAGAGTATAAAATGACTTAGCTTAAGGTGTTAACTCGCTCTTAAAAAACCTATGACTTTCTTAAAGAAACACCCTTATCATCTAAATTAAGAACACATTCCATTGAAATTCTTTCACTGTAGAAAACAATGAACAAAAATAGCAATGTTTGAATTGCAACACTTCGATCTAAACTAACAGTGGAATGCCAGTCGTTCTTTTATACGTTTTGCAGTTTATATTTGTATGGGATTAAATAGTTGACGAGCTTGAAACGCCTATCATTTTAACCAGAGTAAATGTAGCAATGTGAACATTGCTTAGATTGAAAAGAAGATTAATTTTCAACCAAAACATTCAAAAATTCTCAAATTCCAATGGATGAAATACTGTGAGTTAAAGTTGATACAACATTTACCATCACCAACATTAAGACCTTCACCAATAGTTACTAAACCAACTCCTACAGATTTACACTTATTTGTTAGAAATACATGTGCGGCACATACCCTAAACCTGCAGTGAATAAATAGCTTCAATAATGAAAACCAGATAAATTACTATACAGAGCTCGAAAGATACGACGGTAGAAATCTGAAATGTCGTAAGGGAAATATTCAAATATCCCTTACTACATTTGAAATATCTGCCATCGATATAGTTCAGTTTTGAAAAGCAAGAGAGAAAGAAAACACAGTTACTTTCTGCAAGAGAATGTGCTGATAATCGACGAACCGAAGATTTTGATGATAACAAAGTGATTTAAACCTCCAACCCTGGAAAAGCAGTGATCCAACACCAAACCAACAGTGATCGGACCAACACCGTGAATAAGAAATTTAAAGACCTCGATGACATCTCCGGACGGTATCGGCATATCACTAGGTCCAACTTCGGCATTTTTCACAGAATAATTGTATGGCCTGACCCAGTACAAATAAGGTTCAAGATCGGAGACAGGTGGACAGGATAGAGTGACTGTGTCGTTGACCAAGACTGTGATGTTACCAGGATATCCCTCCTTTATGTACGGCTTCGATGGGTAGCGTTCTATAAGAGATAGCCTAATGAAATGTCGTAGAATATCGAAATAGAGAATTGATCTGGAAATTGAAGTCTTCTAGATAAATTCGACAGACCACAGTGAAAAAATAAGATAACGTCACAATTTTGTATGACTTAATCCATATGAACCTAATCCTAATAAAAATCTAGTTTATATTACACAATGTCTTAAAAAACTTGTCAAATCTCTAAATAGCTATAATCATAATGCAAAAACATACCTTGGATATGAAGATCAACAGTGTGCTCGATGCATCCTAGTACATTACAGACAACACAGGTATAATTTCCATTGTCAGCCTTTGTCAGCTCATCCAAACCAATCGACCATTTTCCGTAAGACGGTTGGAAGAACACCCTAGATATCGGTGTACTCCTGTTTTTGTACCAAGTAATGTTCGGAGTTGGATTCCCTGCAAATGTTTTACGATGTAGTAAACATGCTTCTGGCTATTTCTGTGCGGGCTGCATTTAAGTTACTAGAGTAGAATAGGGAAGCAGACTGTTTGGGGACGATAACTAGAGTTTGCGAGAATGTAACGTTATAACCGTCACTTTCTTGTGGTTAGAATCTTATTAAGAAAATAGAAAAAATAAGAAAAATGCATTTTTAATACATGAAAAATAACGTCCGAAATATGAACGTATACGCGGCCCTTAAAATGAAAGAAACAGGAATAAAGCAACACAACACGACGATGCCTAAAATATCCACTAATAAAAATATTTATTACCTTCTGCCGCGCATCGCAGTCGTATGGAATTCCCTGCAGGTTTCATGTCCATTTTAAACAGTTTTGTGGGATGCTTAAACCTCGGAGGGAAGCGCTCCTGCTTCTCATCCACGTGGCCGTAGTTTGGATGGTCTTTTTCGTACTTCTCTTCTCTGTCCTCTGGGTCGTCGTCTTTTATTAATCGTTTGGTGTCAGTCACGTTTTCTTCTAGCGTATTATTTTCTACAAGGGCTGCACTTTTGATTTGTGATAGCGTTTCTGGGAGTGCTCTGTCGCCCATGTCAGCTTGGTAACCTGGAAACGCTATTCCATAAGCAACATTTTAAGATTATAAAAGGAAGCTTGAAGTTTGCACTTCTGTGTGATAAAAAACAATAAATACATCAAAATAAAAAATAAGGAAACTCATGGAAAAAAAACACAGGAAATCGCTGGTTATTTCGATCAAAATTTAAGTGCATCCCGTGTCATCGAAAAAACCAACCATAATTTTATAAAACCGAATGTTTTGAACATTTCTACACGAGTGCAATATTGCTGCAACCCCGGAATCCGGTGCACACTGTTTACACATCTGGATGACCAATAAAGACGCTAATAAAATATAATATTAAAATAACCACGTTCAGGCCAAAGACACTGAAACAGCGATGAAATTTTCTGCTCAAAGTATTGCTACAGTGTTACATTTGTCAGTGGAGATTAGTAACACGAATCGTTTTATTGTTTACAGATTGTGGGATGGGTTCGCGAAATTCGCGGAAACCTTTCCTACTGTCTGTTTGTTGTTTTTGAAATAGTTTCAGCATAAACTTCATTGCCTACCCATCCTGGTTTCTATTTCTTCCTTTATTTGTATTGGTTTTCGTCTTTAATAACACTAAAAAGATCCTTTTTACCACCACATTTAGGAATCATTTAGATTTAAAAAAAAACAGTATCTTTATTGTGGTTTTCAAACTTACCTTCAGTATCTTGTGGACTATTGCGCTTTAGCCTGATTCTAATGTTCATCTCTTTGGCATTTTGATTGCAAGTGTACAATCCTGCATCTTTGGCTTTGAAAGCATTTATTCTTAACCTGAAATCAAAAAGTTTTGAATTGAATCATTTAATAATATTTAAAAGTTGATGGTAATAGTGACGGTTCTGAAGTCCTAGAAAATATGGCACAACTTTTGGGAATAAAAACAAGTCATGGACTTGATAATCTCAAACATATAATTACTGACATCATATCTTTTAAGAGTATTCCGTACCACGCCAAATACGCACCAAGACAAAAATACATTTATTCACAATGCAAGCTTTGGCTTGAAAAGATTTGATATGAAGCCATTCAGCTTGGTTGGTTAAAATCTGTATTGTATTGAAACATCTTTAGTATACCTAAACACAATCTGATATAGTTTTATGTATAGGTATACTAGACATGTTTAATTTAGAGTATTTACAAATTCTTGAGAATATTATCCGCTAAGTGATTGATGAAACTTGCTTCACCTACAAAACCTTTGACAGTTGCTTAACTTGTTTAATAACAAATAACCGACGTAGCAGCACATCTTACACCCACCACAGTACATCACTTTCATTTCAGCCGTATCATCTTTCACAATTCATTCATCGTTCATTTGTTCTTCTACTACTACGTCAATAACAAACACCAAAACAAATTTCCCAACAGCTCTGACGTTTTCATTCTCAATTTATGTGATTAAATATTCAACATAATTTTGATCGACAGTGTTTTGAGCCGCCTCAAATAGAATCACATAACTCAGCCATGCATTATGACTTGTATTCAAAGTTCTGTGTAAATATTGTTACTGGATACATTGCTTACTGTTTCTATGTCTCTATTTATGTGCTTCGCGAAAATTTCGCTGTTGTTTCTAGATTTGCTTAAAATAGGTGGTGAGGTAGCTTTGTTGGGTGTGTTGATTGGAGTAGTTGTTTGTAAGTCTAGCTTAATTAGGTGTTTTGAATTGGCGTAAATAAAGTAAACTTTGTGGTAACTATATTTTCGAGCCGTTTGAAGTTGAAACTCTGGGGCCGTGCGATCCGAGTGCTCAAAGCCTTTTTAAGGAAATTTCCAAACGCCTAGTTGACGCTTCCCGTGACCCAAGGGCTGGGACATTGGCCAGAGGCTAAGTATTGCCATACAACGTGGCAACGCCGCCAGTCTCTTAGGCACGTTACCAGCTGACGGCGTTGAGGAGGAGTTTTTTGACGCCCTTTTATCATTTGTTGTTATTTTAGTTTTAATTATCTAGTTTAATTGTTGTATGAATAGTAATTAATTTAGTTTTAATAATAATGCAATATAAAGTTGAAGTGCATTAGTGTTAGCTACTTTGAATGTTATGGTAAACTTTTAAACCTTTCTAAATCTACTGAACATTGACTTTGTTTCGTCTAGATTCTCACTGTTTTCCGTAGATTGTGTTTATTTTGTTGTTTTGATTTTATTCTATTCACTTTTATATCAGCGTGATCACCTACAACGATTTTACTAACTTATAATTATTATGTAACTTGCGTCAATGGTGTTGAGTCTTCTTCCATCAAATATACCTAGATTATTATCTGCATGCTAATCATCTACCGAGTGAACGCAGCGGTGGCCCAGTGGTGGCAGCCCCGACTTACGAGCAGTAAACCGTGGGTTCGAACCCAGACAGGCGCATTACTTTGCGTAATTAATTTCATCACCGCTGCCCTCAAAAACGATGAGGGAAACATCGTGGGAAAACCGGTGCTAGAACTAAAAAATCGAAGACATGTGACATCTACCAACCCGCACTGGACTCGCGTGGTGGATTACAGCCCACTCCCTCTCATTGAGAGGAGGCATGTGTCCCAGCAGTGGGAACATTATAGGCTGATGATGATGATGATGATGAATCATCTACCTGTTCTTTTCCTAAATAGTTTTTTAAGTGCACCACCAATGTAGTGTGACCTTCGGACGGCCATGTCAAAGGTGTTTCGAACCCAAGACACGCACCTCTGATTTTTCGTATTCATGTGCATATTGTATAATTATCACTTGCTTTGGTGGAGGAAAACATCGTGAGGAAACCAGCATGTCTAAGAGATATTTCTCAACGGCATGTAAAGCTAAGGCAGAGGCCCATGGGCGTCATAAAAGCTCTGAGGTTTCAGAGCTTTTAAGACGCCCATGGGCCTCTGCACTAACCACAGGATAAAGAAAGAAGCGCACCACAATTATCGTCCAAACATGTCTAATAGCCGTATTCCTACAATTAAAATCCTTCACATTTCTAGTCACCCATCATATTTCTCGCATTCCATCCATCTGGTCTTTGCTCTTGTTTCCTATACCTTATTATTCTTTTTTTTAGTTGCAATGAGTTTGCTCTTGACTCTAGTCTAGGTCAGAGATGACAGAGACTTAGTCGACGATGGTAGGAGCTTACCCAGAAGAAGCATGTTCACTCTAATTTTAATTATTATCTTCTTAAAAAAAAAGTATTTTATTTTATGAAACCACTTTCATTATTTTCTAAATATTTACATAAACTAACTTAAACAACATAACACAAGACACTTAGGCGACAACATACTCCTCCACATCGCTGTCATCCGGAAACGTGCCCAGAAGACTGGCAGCATCGCCACGTTGAATGACAATGCTAATTCTTTGCCCAGAGAAATAGCCAGCCCTCTGGTCTCGCGAAGTGTCAACCAGTCGACTAGATATTTCCTTAAAAAGGGAATGCGCATTTGGGCCCCATGAATCGAGCGTTTCGACCCCAAACGGCTCAAAACTGTTAATGTCTTCTTCAAATGGTTCACTATCTGCTGTTATACGTACCATTGCCTCTGCCCCTTGCCTCTGTGACCTTCGGACAGCAAGTATCCATCTTTGTACCAGACCAGCAATGACGGCTTCTCAACACTATTCTTCACTACACACGTCAGACGTAACCGCTCGTTCAGAGTAGCTTCTACTTGGGTGTAGTTTTTATCTGTAACAAGAGACATGTCGGCATTAATATTGTTATTTTTTGACGGCACGGTTGGCGCAGTGGTTGAGCTGGACTGCAGCGCTACGAGTCGCGGTTTCGATCCCCGCACGGAACAAATATTTTTATGGCGTGCAAATAGTTGTTTCGGGTCTGGCTGTTTGTGTAATTGAGTTTAAATGTTGAATACTCAAAACTGAGTAACGTTATTCAAAGAAAAACATAATGCAAATGTTTCATAGTATCAAAACATCATCATCATCATTTCAGCCGAAAGACGTCCACTGCTGGACATAGGCCTCCCCCAAGAAGGGGGGTTTGCCATAATCGCCACGCTTGGCAGGCGGGTTGGCGATCGCAGTACGGTTGTAACAAAATCACAGAGAACACTGCTGCCCATTCTCTGGTAAGTCCCTTAGTCGCCTCTTACGATACCCATGGGAAGATATGGGTATGGTAGATATGGGTGGTATCAAAACAGTTGAATAATAAATCTGTAAAAACAAACATATAAAATGTTTACGTTTTTCATGTGCATCTCCTTGCCAAATGGCAGGAAAAATACTAACTATAACTTTTACACCATAATTATAGGAGCCTTGTTATTGTGTAGAAATACGACTAAAGTTATGGTTTTTACATTTCATGTTGTGTATAATAAAGCAGCAAATTCAAGGAACAGCTATTTCATTCTTAGGTTTTCTCTAGTTCAAAGCGACGCCGAAATTAAAGTTTAAATAACAAAGTCTAAAAGAGCGCTTTAATCATTTTGGTTTTCGCGAAAAGGGAGAAAGAGTTTTTTCTGCATGATAGAACTTTACACAAATACATGGTGCATGTCTTTTTGAAACCAGAAATATTTCATTGAAATTACACATTCAAAAAAACAGTGCACTCTGTAAAACATAGCCCTAGACAACGCAGTGTACAAGCGTATATTTAACATACACCTTAAAATAACAAGAATAAAGTAACCCTTTAGCGTTGCGTTCTCAGCTCATAAACCAAACCCTGCAACTGCAGCCTGTGAATGCGAATGAGCTCTCGCGACTTTAAAAAACAACTCATGTATAAAAATGAGGATTAAAAAATGTTTACTGCTCTTAAAATGTCGATTAAATGAATATCATTGACTTTTGTTAACAATAAACGAAGATTTATTGTGTTTGTTTTTGTTTAAAGGCTTCTTTGAAATTTATTAAGTTTACGTGATGTTTTTATTAGTTGAGCGGTACTGTCTGTTTGTTCTTGTCAATCCACTTACATATAAGTACAATGATGGGTAAAGCGTAGGCTCAAAAGACAGACATCAGCTGCCTATGATAGCTCACAAATAAACCTCGTTTTGAACCACCAAGATGTCATGTATGAATAAAAATCCAAGAGTTGCAGTCAAAATGATGTAATAAGACGTAGCCCCTAGTCTAGTATAAAACCATGACCCCAGACAGTAAGTTTCGCCTGCAGAAGCAATAAAAATGTCGCCAAAACGACAAAGAAATCGTCCCCAACCCAATTCCGAGTGAAATATAGAAAATCCATTTGCAACACTTGGGCGTGTTAAAATAATATACAAGCAGATTTATAGTGTTCAGGTGTCCGAACCGACTTCTATTTATAACGCAAACGTGATTTTAATGAGCATTGACGGTTGAACTTTTATTTTAAGAACTTTGACTTTCGTTCTGCACTTTAGGGTTATTACTTAGGGTTGCTACTTTGAGAATTTATTTGGTTATTTGTAATGGTTTTTTTTTTGGTTTGGACCTGAAGTTGCGGGCTCTAGCCCGTTATACAATACATGGTTTATTTTGCTAGCGATTTCGAGGTTGGGTATTCTACTAAAAGTGGTATTTGACTTTATATATGTACTAGCTGTCCGGCGCAACTTCGTTTGCGTCACATTTTCCCCGTTTTCGTAACATTTTTCATTGCTAGTCCACTCCTATTGGTCGTAGCGTGATGATATATAGCCTATAGCCTTCCTCGATAAATGGGCTATCTAACACTGAAAGAATTTTTCAAATCAGACCAGTAGTTTCGGAGCCTATTCAATGCAAACAAACAAACAATCAAAAATTTCCTCTTTATAATATTAGTTTAGATTTATTATATTTTTCTGTAGAGATATAGGTTTAAACCTTGCTCTTAGAAGGTGAAACTTTTGCGTTTACTAAAACAAAATATTGCTTTTAATTATGATTATATTTATGTATTCATAATACAGTAGAAGATGTTAGATGATCGCGGTAGACATCGTGGAAGATGGCGGGACGAGCTAGAAAAAAACCAGCGACCGGTGGTCCACATTGGCCCTGGATCGAGGCAGTTGGAAGTCATGGGGAGAGGCCTTTGCCCAACAGTGGGATGACACAGGCAAACAGTATTAGTATCAGTATTAATTAATCCTGTAATCTACTTTCCTAGATGGACAGTACGCTACACCCACATTACACCAGTTATGTTCAATTACCATATAATAGGGTCGAGCCTATTGCTTCTGTTATGTATATTATAGGATATTTAAAGTATTAGTACCAACTACCAAATTAATGTACATTAGTACATAAATCAAGTCTATTTTATCGATACGGTAAGACTGACTCAATCTTGACGTCAGTATACGAAGTCTGACTCAGGTCTGACGTATAAACTAAAATAGTGACACAAAAGGACCACTGTTTGTTTAGTTTTTATTTACGCATTGTCAACTTCGTTTGATTTAGTGGGTTACGCGTCTTCTCTACGTTTCTTGAAAAGGCGAACAAAACCGTAACGGACATCATGTGCTACAAAATGTTCATTTCTTATAAATTTGAGAAAATAAATTCATGTGTAAAATGATTTTTGAAAGCCATAGATCAAGTTCAGTGTTGCCATTTTCCTGAAAGACAAAGATCATAAGTCAGCTGAAAATGAGCTCTGTCACTTTTGCATTAAAGTGTATTTCAGATTGATATTGATATTATTTAGACAATATTTGGTGTAGGTACTTATATAAGATGGTTAAGCGGCCACGCCACAACCATGACTTGTTGGGTTACCGTCCTCTTTCTCGAAGAAAACTGCTGGCCTACCATGTCGTCATAAAGCAGTATTGTTTTATTCTTATTCCAGTGTGGGAAAGAGACGGAGCTCTACAGGATGTCTAGCGTCATCTCTTTCCCACACTGGTTGGTCGCCCGGTTTTGCGACCAACTTTCTTCTTGGTCGCAGCTTCTGCGGTCAAACGTCGCGCGTCGTGGCGGTGGCCGCGATTGTCCCCAGTTCTTACGACAAGACCCGATAAAAAATAACAAGACAGATTTTTTTAACGAAAAGCTTTAGTTTTAGAGGGTTGAACTCAAAATCATTCTAAATATTGATATTTGTGACTTAAATAGGTAAGGTTAAGGTAAGAACGCAAACCTTTGTAGTCACAAAAATATCGACAAAAATGACGCACTTCACTAAAAATAATAAACAACACTAAGATTAGTTATTACATTTTTATGACTAAAAATCTTAAATACTTATTTATTTTTAAAACCATATACAGGCTCGATTGTGTATTTCTTACAAATATACTGCAGTTTTACAAAGTAACGTCGCTTTGTTTCGCAAGTGGTCCCGGCTGAAATTTTAACTGCCATCGAGATTTGTGGCCTGTGAATTATGGCCTGCTGTAGTGATGGGCGCATCGAAGCCGTATCGATATATCGATGAAATATTATTTTTTTATTAGTTTGTTTATTATAATTACATATGTATATTATTTACAAACTACAAATAGATTTAAAATAATAATAAAATACGCACAAGTATTTTTAATCTGTAACATATCTTTATAATTTATTTATAACAATTAAAACTCAAAAGAGCGTTCTTATCCTATCAAATGTACATCTTTTTTTTTGTATTCAGTTTTTTTTTTTTATTTCTTTTAAGTTTAACGCTATCTAGCAAATATCGACATCCCACCTCAACAACACTATTCTTTTTGCAAAGCTTCTTAACCATCGATTTAGTGGTTGCACATGTTCGGCAGATGCAAGCCCTACCCATGGGCCACAAAAACATGGAAACTCAAAACTTAAGCCATAAAAGATTTGGTGTTTTTAAAAACAAAAGCCCCTTGAGATCGTGAGAAAGATTTTTATAAATGACCAGTTTGACTGAAGGATGAAGGTTACATAAATCAATAACTTAGACAAAAGAATATTATCTTAAGTGTTTGAACTGACATGAAGGGATAGTATAGAAAGACGAGATGTTAAAGTTAACCAAATGCAGTTATGACCTTTAATAATATTTTACAGTGAAAGACAGACAGAGGAAAAAAAAAACACTTTTATCAAAATCGGTTCATCCGTTTAGCAGCTATGATGCTACAGACAGACACACACATACACACACGTCAACTTATAATACCGCTCTTTTTTGGTCGAGGTTTAAAAACTAAGTTAATGCGTAATAGCTGTGAAAGATTTATCCTTTAAAAATTGAAACAATTACAGTGACTTTTGCGTATAGAAAACTCATTTTATCAATACATCAGTTTCCTTATGTTCTTCTTATTTATCGTGTGGCTAGTCCATGCCTAACTTGGTGCCAGGGTTTTTATATATAATAATAATATAATAATATAGCTTTATTTCAGACATACGTCCATTAATTTCTACAAAGAAAGCGTTAGTATGGTTGTTAGTAGAACACACACAAAAGAAAATAACAAGGTGTTAGTAATTTGTTAGTACTTAAACAAAAACAAGTTTATAATAATAATTAAAACCTATTTCCTATTTCTGTGCAGGTGTACACTTGCCCAGTACACAGTAAAAGGACTATCTATTTTATACGCTAACGTGCTGAGGACAGCGTTGGTGCTACCACGGACCCTGCTCATCATCGACGCAGTTCTTTTCCTGATGATGGAGAAGAAGTCATCGATGTAAGCATCCGCAAACATTGCGGAAGCACTGCAGTACCGGGGTTTCCTCAACACTGCCCTCAGCGCGTCATTGTACTGAACACGCAGGGCGTTGTAAGCCCGCCGCGTAAAGTTGATCCACAGACTGCACGTGTAAAATGACTGACAGAAGGCTCTGAAAAGTAACAGTTTTACATCTGTGGTACATCGTGCGAATCTGCGGGCCAACATATTGCAGCGGACTGCCAACGCCCTCCTTTCCCTCTCTAAGTCTTCATCGTCCTGTAGCCTATCTGTCAGTATGTGACCCAAGTATCTTATTTTAGACACCCTCTCGGACACACTCTCGGATATATGGACCTCTGACTCGGCTTTTCTTGCCCGCGTGGTTCCTTTTGTTTGCAGGATATTATGACATTATGTAATCTAACTTGTGACTCACAAGATGACAAACAGTAAAAGTCTACAGTTACCTCTAATATCTGAATCTTCATAACTTTGCTACTCCCGAATTATCCCAAAGACAATGGTCTTACCTCAGATTGTTTGAGCCCTATAGTACGACACAATTTGGGTACAAATTATGTAAAACAATGGAAGGGGACTTATTTTGAACGTTGGTGGTCTGTCCCTGGGTGTTTTGGGGTTAGCCCAGAGTTCGAATTGTGAAGGACGATTCATTATAACATCTTAATTTCACCCGAAAGACGTCCACTGCTGGACATAGGCCTCCACATTGACCGGTCCCGTGCGACTCGCATCCAGCGGATCGCCGCAACCTTCACCAGGTCATCAGTCAACCTATTCATTTATATTTGAAAAAATAGTTGTATTATTCAAACGATATGTTTTAAAGTCGAAGGAGTGAGTTATAAAACTTCAAAACTCCGTAGAGCTTACAAAAAATAGAGAAGGGATCGGCGATATAGAGGGTCAAAAAGATATGCTATATTTTTTGAGTGATCTAGTTATAATTAGGTACACACAGCATTTTAGAGATGATTGCTGCCAGACCGGACTGCCCTTTCCAGGGATACAGAGTGGGGACTGTCATAGGTCTGAATAAATAATTAAATTGCTTAACACCATTGTTACTAACATTACAATACTAACAAAATTATGGACAATGTAGTATGAAATAAAGTTTTATTTATTTATAACTAGCTGTACCAGCAACATGCGTTGCGATACTCTTTTTTCTACCTACCTACCTACCTACCCTACCCCACCCTACCTACCCTACACTACCTACATACCTACCCTACCCTACCCAACCTTTCTCACCTTCTAAACCTTCCCTGGACTACGACAAACATTTCAAAACAAAAATCAGCTTAATCGGCCCAGGCGTTTTCGAGTTTTAGCGAGACAAACGAACCACAATTGATTTTATATATATATGTAGATAGTTAAAGTCATCATGAAAATTCGTCGAAAAGCTAAAGAAAGTTTTTAATTTAATATACTAACAATCTCAGAGTTAATATAAAATAGCAAGTGAGATAGTGGTCAAGCGCGAGCCTATAGACAGTAAAAAAAAGAAAAAAGTAAAACCAATGTATTTTTTTGTCGGCCTAATGATTTTAAATTACCTACTTCTGTAGAGTAAGTACCTACTTACAATATTTTTTACATTAAATAAAATCTAGTTTATTAATAAAACACTTCTCATGCATGTAATGCGTATCTTTTGTATTGATACATATGACTTTTTAATTGCTTGGAGCAAAGCCAAAAAGAATTTCATACGTAGGTGTACCTAACTGTAGAGGAAAGTCACCAAATATGAAATAGTATCCTAATATGGAATACCTTCATTTCTCTAAGACTATAAGTATGAAACGCAACACTCGACCATCTTCTGTTCCATTCGGTCTACTAACTATCGCACTCACACCATCGAGTCAGTTGCGCGAACACTTCACTTGTGGCAGGCGTGTTTTGTTTTGTTGTCATGCGGAAAATTTTAAAGGTAAGTAATAAATGAGTATTACCAGCTGATATGTTTGTATACATAAGTGTTATACTATTTAGTATATCGGTATTATGTTTATTTCACCATTTTGTGATCTTTTAATTTCAAAATATTGTGACTTAAAAAAATATTTAGAAGAGTTTGAACTAGTATAAAAATCCAAATATGGACAGTAGTCAATAGTCCAGAGTTTGATACTTGGATCTGTGACTTTTGCAAGTAATTATGTAACTTCTTTCATTTATCACAATATGTTATATTTATTTAATTGATCTCAAAGATATTAATGTCCATTTTTGTTATTGTTATGTTGATTTATGCTTATATTCCATATATGGGTACCTATTCCATATTTGGTTACTCATTTGTGATTTTGTTTTTTATGTTAGATTTTAATTTGATAACTAATATATTTGATTAAAGGCTGTTAATTACTACATATAAATGTATGACTGATTAGTAAAAACATTAAACTGTTTTAATTTATATGAAGTTTTTTTTTTATATCCCAAAAACAAAATAGTATTCCATATTTGGTGACTTTCCTCTATACATAATTGTATATATTCAAAATTGTATGTGCTACATTATGTTCAGTCGATCAAAATAATTTATGATGAGTTCAAAAGTTCATTAACACTTGAATTTGAAATTGAAATTGCTTGAGTGTTGCAAAAAAGCGGAAAATTCAAAGAAGTTTTAAGAAAAAATTAAAAATTCTACTCTTTTATTTTTTTTCAACATTACCGATAATTTGAGGAGCTCGTGGCTAAATAATAACAGCCGCACGGGTCGAACTTTAAGGTTAAGCCGTGCTTGCCGAGGTCCGTTGATGGGTGACGATTATTACATACCGAGTTTCCTCCGTGCCTCGGAAAGCACGTTAAGCCGTTGGTCCTGGCTGTCATTTGTAGATCTTTGACAGTTGTTACGAGTAGTCAGAAGCCGAAAGTCTGACATCCAGTCTTACCAAGGGGTATCGTATTACCCAGCTACTGGGTTGTGGAGGTCAGATAGGCAGTCGCTTCATGTAAAATACTGGTACTCAGCTGCATCTGGTTAGACTGGAAGCCGACCCCAAGATAGTTCGGGAAAAGGCTAGGCAGATGATTACCGATAATTTCGAATCATCATTCATATCTTTTTTAGTGTTGTTTTCGAAATCCATATAAAAAACTTAGTATCAAAGAAAAATGCAATGCTATCAAACGTAAGCCAATTTTGCTAAATAGATAAACAGAATAATTTATTTTAACAAGCTTTTATTTCCGTAACAGCATCATGTCATTTCCACTCATATTTTTATATTATTATTTTTATTTTTATTTTCCGCCATTTTACAAAATGTCGGTTGAATGATGATCGTTTGATGTTTTTAAAAAAAGAACGAGTGAATGAATGTTCGTTTATTTTTGTGAATGAATTTTTTTACGAGTTTATTTTATTAATGTAGAAGGGACTCTTTTATTTCTATATTAAAATAAATTATAGGTATTTAAAATATCATCTCAGTCATGTTTCAAAAATTCATCGGGCAAGTCACTAGACCAGGTCACCGCCATTTACTATTCAGTTTTTTCGAACTACATATGCTGGGACTTCATCGTAGTTACTACTCTAGCTACTATTAGACTTTCAGTGATTACAAGTGCAATGTCATGTTTTTTAAATGTAATTTTGGTCTGATTTAGATTCGGTAGGTCCCTCAATCGTTTATAAGTAATTAGTTGTCCCGCGCAATTTCGTCTGCGTCACATTTTTCCCGTTTTTGCAACATTTTTCATTGCTGCTCCGCTCCTATTTTCCGTAGCGTGATGATATATAGCCTATAACCTTCCTCGATAAACGGGCTATCTAACACTGAAAGAATTTTTCAAATCAGACCTGAGATTAGCGCGTTCAAGCAAACAAACAAACTCTTCAGCTTTATAATATTAGTATAGATTTTACACCTGCAATGGAATCCTGCTTAAAATTTTAACTTCTTTTCATTTGTGGTAAATAACTTGTTTGTAGTGTTTATCAGAAAAATTAGGTTTTGTGTAGAGTCTATTAAACTTAAAACATAATTTACTAAGTTACCTAGTTTAATGTTTGTGTACACATAAGTGTTGTGTGTTAAAATTAACAGCTTATTATTTAATGTTTGCATGCCATTTTATGGCAATATGTGTCACTGCACTACTATTATTTTTCCCATCTCTTGTACCACATTTACTGCAAATAAATAACTTTGATTTGATTTGATTTTAACCTTTCCAAGTAAACAATCATAGTACAAAATACTACGCCACCGCTATAACAGAATACTAATTACAAACAACGATCACAAACTCATTGTTAATCAGTTAATCACTCATTAACGAATGGCTAAGCCATGTACACCATTGTGAATGAAGGTTGCATTCCGATGGTGATCGTTTCCACTTCCTCGTTCCATACAGGAACTAATGATTGGCGTAAGGAGTTAAGAACGGTTATCGTTCATTCATGATTATTTCTAAGGGCGTTTGTACACGGGAAAATCAATGTTCAACATTTTTTCCCAGATATTTCAGTTCATAATGCTTTAGGGGTATTAATAACAGGCTGTAAAGTTCTTCATATAAGAGGGAGGATCCTCCGAGCAGACGGGTGTTGGTCTGGTGGGCTACTGCCCGACAAATTATTGTAGGGTTTTTCTATATAGGGTGACTGGTAATAAGTGACCGATACTTAAACACGTTATTTTACTCATTTGTCACGCGGCTAACAGCTGATAGGCCACAGGCGCGCGCGTGTGAAGTTCATACGGCTGTTACATTATTGTGATAAAAGTGAATGAGTATAAAAAATTTGTCTTTGGGAAAGTTGTTGGTTATCATGAGCACAATCATGTGTTTATTTATCGGTCACTAACTACAAGTTATAGTCTTAAGCAATAAGTTTAACTGCGCGATTTAGGAATTTGATGTTAGTTATTCAATTGTGTCATAGATGGCGCTGTAGTACTTTTTGTAGTGCCACTACAATGCATACAGTGTAAGCTTCTGAAAATGTTTGTTTCAGTCAATAAACATTTTGAATTTTGTACCAAACAAGGTAGAGTCCTCATCAAATATAACAATTATTCCGAAAAACACTTTTCATGCAGTTAGTATCAAATGTACTAAAGCAAAGCACATTAGGGTGTACAATTCCAACTAAGATCTTTAGATTTTTTTCATTCCAGCTAAGGTAATTTATGTCCCAATGTTTTATTGTAGTAGCCCAATGCCGAAGGGTTATCTCACAGACAAATTAATTCTAAAAAAAAACCATAAGCAGTAGAACAACTTCCATTGCACAGCACAATTTGTCAGAATCAACCAATCGATGAATTCCAGATTGCCTACCGGGTTCATGTACGAAGTTATTCCTCCCTAAGGGCAAATCCTAGTACATGACCGGTATATTTATCGATGCCACTGACAATGGCAGATATGCCATTCATCATATTACCTCATTCCTTATATAGCGCTTCGGTTTAAGGGACTAGACACGCGATACATAATAAGGAGGGACGAGAAAGGTATCGAGGTTATCAGGTGTCTGATTGTTCTTGTATTTGTTTTGGTATCAAGGTTATTGAGGTGCAAGGATCTATATATATAAGGTAAGCTAGCGCATCAAGCTACCCGAAACTGTAATTTTTTTGTTTATTTATTTATTTAAACTTCATGTACAATAGTGGTACATAGGCGGACTTAATGCCACAAGGCAACCATGAACCTAATTCCTTAATGATAAAGTTAAAATGTATTAAAGACTTTTGACAGATTGTTGTAGGTTGATTTGCTGGCGTCTATACTATAATAAAAACAAACCGTCAATGTAAACGCTGTATTCGTTCTGTAAACTTAGTACAGCGTAGTTCTCTACGCCAGTGTTTCCCAAACATTATTCTGCCATGGCCCGGTAAATGTCACACTGTGCCTTAGTGACCCACTCAATACTTTAAAACCTCTTCACCCGCTGATTACATTAAGGGCCGATTTTTCAATCCTCAGTTAAGTCGTCCAATAACTATCTAGCGTTTAAAATTATCTGTCTGTTTATCAAGCGAATAAATATTTTCAATTTTTCAATAGCCTAATATCTATAGAATAGCTATCAGTGGTTTATACTAGCCAACTTCACACTATTGAAGTGCAAGCGAGATGCACAAATACAGTATTCAACGTGTTAGATAAGAAAAGCAACAAAACGTGTATTTAACACATGGGACTACTAGAAACAATGGTTCGGCAAATTTTATTATAGTTATATAAAAAATGGCAGTTGCATAGAATCGTGGAGTGAGTACTTGAGTAGTAAGTTATTATGTTGATGTGTAGAAATTGTAAGAAAATTTATATCTGTTTTCATTATTGCAAGCAATTGTTGCCTAACATTTGTGTTAAAACATTTCTGTTTCGTGTAAATCAATTAATGAAAGTAGGTTATGGTATCATTTTTAAGCATCTACCTACTCCGAAATTCATGGTCGTCCCGTGAGTTAAAATTATTCGCTCGTAAAAGTCAGTGTTTTCTTCAGGTGGTTAAATAATTAAAGATTTCACTTTCTTCCTCGATTTCAAAGTCGTAAATCGTTTCAAACACATCCATCATAACAAATCACAGTACCTATGTCGTGTTACCAAAACGCACAAAACTAATGAAACTGTCAAACATAACCCAAAACATCATACTTATTGGGGAAATAAAACCCTAACTGACCCATAATGTAGCAGGTAAGTATATTCCTCCGTTAGAGGCTTTATTCGACAGTTAACTACTACCTGACCATTGAAAAACCCAGAATATTACTATTCAACGAATAAAGTCTATCTGGTTGTTTATCTGACGATTGAAAAATCGGCCCTAAGTAAAATAGATTGGTATCGCCTATTTTGTGCGAATGGAGCAATTTGTTCTAAGGTAGACTAGTAGAAAATGCCCAAGGCAATAAGCCAGCCTCTAATACAGTTTTTACTAGTGCATTAAGTTTTAATAAATAATTTGATATTTTTTTAAAAACAAGCCAGAAATGCTGCTTCCCGGTATTTTATTTTGATGGCCCGGTACCGGGTCGGGACCCACCATTTGGGAAATGCTGCTCTACGCGCATCTTCGATCAATAAATAGTTGATCGCGCATGAGTATAGTCGCAAAGCCGCCATCTTTTTTTTTAATACAACCTTCACAATTAATGTTTATGAACAGCGGTACCTGTCAATGTCATTCAACCTCCATAAAAACCATGCTGCTCTAAACGGTCCATCTTTCTCAGTGTAGGTACAGTCCATCTTTTTGTTAAGAAGAAGTCTTTCTGTAATGTCCCCACTACTGGGACACAGGCCTCGTCTCTATGAGAGGTAGTGGGCCGTAAAATACCAGTGCGGGTTGGTTGATGTTACATGTCTTCGAGTTTTTAGTTGTAGGGCATGCCAGTTTCCTCATTATCTTTTTCTTAACCGTATACATAGAGAGCAAGGGTGGTGAAATAAATTATACAAAGTAATGCACATGCCTGAGTTCGAACCCACCGCTTACTGCTAGTAAGTCGGGGATGCCACCACTGAAACACCGTTGCTCTTGCACACACTTTCTCTTAAATGAATTCAACTCAGGAACCTGAGATCAGATTAGAAACAGCAAAACCAATGAGGCAACATTAAAATCTACCGCCGTACCACATCTTCCCTTTCACTTCCTGAAGTTTAATCAACATCAATGGTAACCAGATTTAGTTTCGTTTACATTTCCTTTGTCTCAGATATCAAAGAAACGTCAATAACTATTGCGGATCTATAGTACAGGGCGTAAACATCTGCCCTTTTATAAAAAAAAAAATGATTCACGAACGTAACAAATATGGCTTTATTATGTTGTGATCATTAAATCCATCTAAGTATACAACCCTCGAAGTTCATGATTCTGGTATTAAATGAATTTAAACCGTTGTATTGATGATTTTAATGATTATATCTAAACTAATATTATAAAGAGGAAAGATTTGATTGTATGTTTGTTGGTTTGTTTGCATTGAATAGGTAACTGTCTTGATAGGTGTTTAAAACATTGCTTACACGCGTCAATTTGACCCAAGTTGACACTTCAACTGACCATTACAAATTGTGCGGAAATAAGCTGAAAGATTTAATGATTAGGTACCTACTTAGATGTTAGGTCATAGAGTCTAATATTAAAATAAGTTTTTATGCCGCCATGTGTCTAAACTAATGTTATAAAGAGGAAAGATTTGATTGTTTGTTTGTTTGAATTGAATAGGCTCCGAAACTACTGGTCCGATTTGAAAAATTCTTTCAGTGGTATATAGCCCATTTATCAAGAAAGGCTATAGGCTATATATTATCACGCTACGACTAATACGAGTGGAGCAGCAATGAAAAATGTTGGGAAAACGGGGAAAATGTGACGCAAACGAAGTTGCGCCGGACAGCTAGTTAACTCAATAAAGCCATATTTGTAACGTTCGCAAATCCTATTTTGTTCAACAAACAGCATGACACTGCGCGGAAAATTGTAAAAAACGTAAGAAGAATTGAATTTCACGGGCTACCCTCTTCCACCGTAAGATAAGTTCAATAGATAAGTCATGATTATCAAACCTAATTTACATTAGACAATACAATGCTTTCATTCATACCTTAGCCCGATTTATGTATTCCATTTTCTCTACTTCTTTTACACACTTTGTCTAGGTACATATCTTTTTTAGGGTTCCGTACCCTTACGGTCAAACGGGACCCTATTGCTGAGACTTCGTTCTCCGTCCGTCCGTCTGTTACCAGGGTGTATCTCATGAACCGTGATAGTTAGCCTGTTGAAATTTCTACAGATAAAATTTCTGTTGACGCTATAACAACAAATACTAAAAACAGAATAAAATAAATATTTAAGGGAGCCCTTAAATATTTATTTTATGAACCCATCCAAAAAACGTGATTTTTTTGCTCGTTTTTATAAATAGTGGTACGGAACCCTTTGTGCGCGACGTCGACTCGCACTTAGCCGGTTTTTTTAGTATCTCCTTTCGCATTTCTCCTTTTGTACCTATTTTCTGTTCCTTTCTTCTTTCCTGTATTTAGTAATTATAGTATTTAATACATTAATGTGTAGTATTAAAGTGTAGTATTTAAATTGTTAATTAAATAAAAAAATAAAAAACCGTTTAAGTGCCAAACCCTGTCCTTCAGAATCCGTAACTACATCATTAAAAATACAAAAAACCCACTCAAAACATCCCCTAAAAATAAAACCGCGTACGAAATAAGGCGTCAAGTATCAATGTCAAACCAAAACTGATACTCAAACCGACATACTTAACTCTACAGCTATGACACAAATAGCTGATGAATTCTCGACCTTATAGGCTTTACAAATAGAAGTCAGTGAGGTATGTTTTGATGGTAATATTATAGGTTGTGTTTTGAGGTATATCTTGTGACGTATGTCATATCGTGTGCGTTCGTGTGCGATGCAGAAATAGCTCGGTTGTGATTTTACGGTTTGTTAATAATAATGTGACATGGGGTGCCCGTTCTAAAATTATAGAAATAATTTGAGAAGACAATCCCTAAGGGTAGTAGACAAAATGTCGCAAGTCCAATTAGATATGTTTCTATTCTTAAAGCATCGTTTTTTAACTGTAAAGATGATGAAACTACTTCTACTCCATTCTAGAGGCAGCTTATGAAACCTGAAGAGCCCGGTCCGAGGTCGTCAAAATATTCGCGGTGGTTTACAATTTTATTATTATGACAAAATAATGATTTAACTAAAGTTATTAATTAATTGCAGTTATTTTAAGAGCAGCATAATTTTGGTTATATGCTTAATAACTACGTATTTTTAGGGTTCCGTACCCAAAGGGTCAAACGGGACCCTATTACTGATACTTCGCTGTCCGTCCGTCCTTCTGTCACCAGGCTGTATCTCATGAACCGTGATAGTTAGCCAGTTGAAATTTTCACAGATTATGTATTTCTGTTGATGTTATAACAACAAATACTAAAAACAGAATAAAATAAATATTTAAGGGGGGCTCCCATACAAAAAAGTGATTTTTTTGATCGTAACCCTTCGTGCGCGAGTCCGACTCGCACTTGGCCGGTTTTTTTTTAAAGTTCACAAAGCTCGGTCTTTTTCGGTTGGGTAAATCAGCCGTTGAAGAGAGGTCTCTCATGTACAACGCAAATCTGAATTCTGTTTCACTATGCCTGTCGAGGCTTAAGTCTTAATATAGCTTGCTGCTATTGCCAGAAGTTGAAATAAAAACAGTTGGTGACTAAGGACTACATACAAATAAATTCGTCCTAGTTACTAACATATAACTAAGTTAACAAAAAGGTAAGTTAACTAAGTTCTGGTGAGTCAAATTCTACCTAATTCGCATACTGTCTTACTAAAGCAATCTTAAGAAAACAAACCTACATTACAACGATTTCTGAAAACTGTACCCAGGTCTATCATACTTTTACTTTTTAACACATTATTAAATTAATCACTTAACATCTAATTAGCCATAGTGCCCAATAGTTTGTTATGACAACTTCAAAGCCCTACCCGAGATATATGAAACTATTAACAGAAGTACATTCAAAAAGATGAAAAGAAATATTTTTAATTCCAACGACTTGTCGCGTCGGGAATATAAAAATATTAAAAAGACACACCGCTACATCCGTTTCCTGTTCGGATTTCGTTAGTTTGCGCGTGCGCAAGCTTTTTCCCAATTAAGATGGCGGCCGAAGGCGGAAGCAGTCCGTCGTTCATAGTAACCCGATACGTCAGTTCCGCTTGTTTGACAGTTGCGAAATTTGAATTCAACGGTTATGTTGACGTTTAATTTGACAGGAATGACAATTTGTAACCAAATGTCAACTATTTGGCACGAGTCAAATGTTTTTATTTTGAGGTTGGATACTTTAATTTGTTTCGCAAAATTTTGTGGTTACTATGAAGCGGTCTTTTTGACGCATATTCTAGGGTCAAAAGTTTTCACAGACTTCTACAACCAATAAGGAAAGAGTTAAGTTATAGACACTAGACAGTAAATGTTGGAGAAATAGTCAATGAGACAAAATAAACACTCTGGTATTGAAACTTACGCATTTCCGCGTCATAACTTATGCAAACAGTTTATGTGTTAAAATTACATAAGCTCACTGAACAATTTTGCAAATCTGTGTGTCTACAAATTAACATCTTACTAAGTAAGAAGTTTTACCAAACAAAAATAAAAGGTCCTAACTGCAAATTTATTAAAACATAGTCGTTGAAAACATTCCAAAAAATGTGACGAAGAAATTACATTTAATTGTCAGATATTCCGATAACCTATTTTACATTATATTAAAGCCAACAACGGTTGTCAACTTTTCAGCTGCAATAAATTAATTTAAAATTCTTAATTAGCTGGAATATTCAAACAAAAACTGCCATCATCATAAATTCTCATTACAAAAGCATAATTACTTGCATTTCTGCTAATAGGCACCGAATAGTGAAACCTTTTTTGCTACTGTTCGAACTTTTTCTATCGTTTCCAATTTTGGCGCGAAGGGTGCGCAGCCATCTTGAATTTATTTATAGGCGCAAGCACACGTTCCTTTTAGTTGCGTTCAATTAGTTTGATTTCTGTGAAATCGATTTCATAGAACTTTAACTAACTGAGGATATTTTTAAAACGGTGTAAATATGTTTAAATCCGAAAAGTATCTTTGAAATGCCACCAGAGGAATCAAACAAAAGAAATGAGTTAAACAAAAGGAAAAATAAGAAGCCAATTTAAACTGTAACGAAGTATCTACAGAACTATAAAAAACTTAACCGTAATTAAATGGCCAGATAATAAATAAACAACATCTGTAGCCACCAACACAAGAAAGGTAAATGAAAACCCAATTTTAGGTCTGAGAAAAAATTACACATCAGCGATCAACGCAATGGCAATCAAATTGGTAAGAGAGTAAAGTCTGTTGTTACTATCATACTAGCAGTAAATGATGCTGCCTACCCACTACATGCTACTAACAATGTAGACAATAAGATCAAAGGTGATAATAAAAACGCAAACGAAACAGCGGATACAATCCATATTTCTTTTATGCACAACCCACGAGAAACATAACTCACAAACCAAATGAAAATTGTTGTGCATCTTCAAAAGTCCACCTAAAACCAATAGATACAGTTTCCTCTGTATCTAAATTCTCACGTAAATTATCAAAGAGTCTATAAGCTTGAAGTGTTTTATGTGGCTACGTCTGTAATTAGTCTTGCGCGTGGGTTGCAGTGCTAACAAAGTTATTTATTGACCTTTTACTAACGGAAGCTTGTACTCATAATAGTTAATTTGGTTTATTAGCTGTGATATCTTTTGTCTGGTATGTCTTGGGGTTATTTACGTTGATGGTTGAGTAATGGGGGAATGTTTAGACAATAGACAATGATAAGCCGACTGATTGGAAGTTCGAAAGTGGAGATAGAGATGTATGATAGGGTATGCCTATCACACATCTCTATCTCCCCTCTTGAACTTCTATCTATTCTATCTAACTGCTTTATTTTGGGCTTACCGGCAAATTATACTTTGTTGCCCAAGTGTTACTTGTATTATATCTCAAGGCGTTTTTACTTTTATTTGATTGTGTTTATGGTGGTGTACGGCTAAGAATTCAAAATTAATTATGAGGTTTTCCGCGACAAGCTATTTACAAGCCTTTTGTTAGCCTATTTGCTTGCGTATTGTATATCCTGTACAACAAGCTATTATCTGTTTATATTATAATCGTGCAGCTATTCAACGTCTAGCCCTGTTTAAGACAGTGGAATTACCGCTCATTTTGTAGCATAGATAATAACATGCTTAGGACCTCCTCTGTGTCTGTATCACCTCATATTTCTCCTACAGCAAGCTACCAACCTATTCTAATTAAACTCACGTTGCGTATCATCTAGCAAACTATTCTAGCGGAACATAATTTCTAATGTTGTTCCGCATCAACGTTACATCTTACATTAACATCGCTTTCACGATCCACGTCCACAAAATCAAGAAAGCGAAATGTTCCCGCCTACATGCGTTTGCGCAGGATGACTTGGGGTTACATAGAGTAGATGGGTGCAGAAGTAACATCACTAAAACATGATTCGTCATTCCCATTGCCCAGTGCGGGTTGGTAGATGTCTCATGTCTTCGAAATTTTAGTTCTAGGACATGTCGGTTTCCTCACGACTTTTTAAAGCAGCAGTGATGAAATAAATTACACAAAGTAATGCGCTTGTCTGGGTTCGAACCCACGGCTTACTGCTCGTAAGTCGGGGCTGCCACCACTGGGCCACCGCTGCCCTAAAACAATGCCCAAATACAATTACAATAATTAATCATTTATCTTAGTGATAGTTCCTTTTTTCGTGAAAATTTTAGATCTTTTTGGTTTCTTCTCTGTAGTCGCGATGATATAAATTTCAGGAGTAATTTTATATGAAAGTTCGCTTTGAGAAATAAGTCTTCTTTACTATTTTGTTTAGTGGCACCTGCGCACGAGTTGATCTAATACGTCGCGCTCAATTTAGAAGACGAATTTACTCTACAAACAGTCGTGTACTTTATGAGTTTATTAGAGAAAACGTTGGCTGCGCTGCCAAAATGTGACTTTAATGCCTAACGCTAGTAGTAATACTAGTTTGTTTACATGCAAAATAATCTCGTCTTGATGCAATATAGACTTTTCTATTTTAGCTACGACTATGCTAACTTCCTAACTAAATAATAAACGCGAAAGTAAGTTTGTTTGTTACCTCGTCATGCCTAAACCACTGAACCGATCATCCTGAAATTTTGCATATACGTTGTCAGGTGTACTAAAACGGACATAGGATACCAATCATACCGAAAAAAAAGTACTGATCCCGAGGAAAACAAACAATAACGTTTGTATGATCATAGATGGCGCCACGTGTCCGACACGAGCTAAGTCGCGGCCAGAAGCTAGTGATAAATATTTTTTCTAACTAAATGTACGATACTGTTTCTATGTTTGCGACATTTATCGTACTTGGGAAAGAATGTACAGATTGTTTTTTTGGTAGCCATGTGTTTGCCCAGCAAAGGGACCTGCTAGGCAAAAGTCTCCCCATATTATTCTTTTTCTTTTCTACAGATTCTTTAATGTTTGTCTTTTTTCATGTTACTTCGATCCAGGACCTTAAATCTCCTTATAAAATTGCCATAACGTTAAATGACACTGTAATTATTGATTTTGACAAATCATAGTGTGGGCACGATTTTTCCAAAATCTCCTAATATTTTGACAATTCTTTTGACCATAGTGCATTGATGGCTTTAAAAATAATAACACCCTTTTTTTATTTTAATTCCATAATGTCCATCCAAAGATAGTCTGGAAGATATCTCTATCAGCGCTAAGATCGCCGTTCATCATCATCATCATCAGCCTATAATGTTCCCACTGCTGGGACACAGGCCTCCTCTCTATGAGAGGGAGTGGGCTGCAATCCGCCACGCGGGCCCAGTGCGGGTTGGTAGATGTCACATGTCCATGTTTCCTCACGATGTTTCCCTTCACCGTTTTGAGAGCAGCGGTAATGAAATAAATTACACAAAGTAATGCGCCTACCTGGGTTCGAACCTACGACTTACTGCTCGTAAGTCGGGGCTGCCACCACTGGGCCACCGCTGCTCGGTATAACCGTCGATCGCCGTTGTAACAATTAAATTAGCAGTTTTGTAAGCCCGTTATGTTTCATTTTTGTCCTAGACCTAGACTAGAGTCAAGTACAAACCCATCTCAAATAAAAATAAAAAACACTTAGGTTGATCAGATAGCTATGGTTAGGTTACCATCAACCCAACAAAATCTTTACTACTTTTTCAGTTTAAACAAAATATTTTTAAAAGGACATCTTCGTCCGTCCGTAGACGACTTCCGTTGTCTATTTGGATGTCGTCAGCTTCCAATAGAATTCGGTAGGAAGTCATTAGTCACGGAGTACTTAGCCCGGTAGTGACGTACTGATCCTGGCTACCGTTGTTGGTAAACCTCGGATTAAAACGGTTTTAAGGAAAAAAGATTTTTGGTGTAAGTGGACGCTGATTTGTCTGATTTTTTTGAGTTGTGGTTCTGTATGGTGTCGGACGTAAAGAATAGCACCATCCCATATCTTCCCGTGGGTGTCGTAAGAGGCGACTAAGGGATTTGCCAGAGAATGGGCAGCAGCGTTCTCTGTGCTTTTGTAACAACCGTACTGCGATCGCCAACCCGCCTGCCAAGCGTGGCGATTATGGCAAAACCTCCCTTATGTCAATGTGGCGTTGGGGGGAGGCCTAAGTCCAGCAGTGGACGTCTTTCAGCTGAAATGATGATGATGGACGCTGATTTGATTCGTGGGAATAAAAATATGTTTTTTTTTTTGTATGAGCTTTTCTTTCATTCATACTTCTATACTTATATTATAAATGCGTACTTTAAGTATTATAAATGCGAAAGTCACTATGTTTGTTTGTTTGTTATCTTTTCACGATTAAACGGCTGATCGGATTGTAATGGAATTTGCACAGTTTAACAATGAAATCGGTTTAGGCGTTCAGAAGTTATAGTCTAAATAAACACACAAACATACGTATATGAACCCTGACACATAACACCCTTTTTTTGGGCAGTACAAGTTAACAATATTCTGCTAGCTCATAATTATTATATTATATAATAGTAGAAATATCTAGTAATGTATAGTAATAATATTGACCATTTAATGGTATATCGTGTTCAAATCCATAATGTCTTATTTTATGATTCAGTACAAAATAATAAAACACGCACTTTACCGTTTATTCCAGAATAATCAGTTTCCAATAACTTTCTAGTTTCATGTTACCCGATCTGGCCCCCTATTCACAAACGCTCGGATTCGATTTCGATTCGATAAGTCGTATGTCTATCTTGTTTTGCCATTACGAAAGCGAGCGAGATAGACATACGACATTCCGAATCGAAATCGAATCCGAGCGTTTGTGAATACGGGGGCTGATTTAGTGCACTTACCTTCAAAACTATAAAATTAATACAGAAGTAGAACCGGAAAGCACGCAAATAAACAATGAAAGCAAAGTATTCACCATGCCATGTAACGTCAAATCTGCAACTGTCATTTTTAAATGCCCTTTTGAAGAATTTTATAGATCATCTGCCTAGCCTTTTCCCAAACTATTTTGGGGTCGGCTTCCAGTCTAGCCGGATGCAGCTGAGTACCAGTATTTTACATGAAGCGACGAGCAGATTTTATACATATTTCGTAAAAAGCGCTGTAAATTCTCATAGTTATTTTTGTGTTATCCCCATATTGCCTTCGCAAATTGAAAATTTGTGCTCTGATATTTTGGGAGCAGCGGTGGCCCAGTGGCGGCAGCCCCGACTTACGAGCAGTGAGCCGTGGGTTCGAACCTAGGCAGGCGCATTACTTTGTGTAATTTATTTCATCACCGTGAGGAAACCGGCATGTCCTAGAATTAAAAATTCTAAGACATGTGACATTTACCAACACGCACTGGGCCCGCGTGGTGGATCACAGCCCACTCCTTCTCATAGAGAGGAGGCCTGTGTCCTAGCAGTGGGAACATTTAGGCTGATGATGATGATGTTGATAGTGGTGATATTTTAAACTGGAGATCCTGGACACAGTATTTTTTTATTAGGAACCTTAAACATGGATTCATTTTTACAACCCTGCCTGCACCTTTTCTAAACAAAGGCGCCTGTGCGAATTTGTGTAGCAACCATGTAGCAACAAATGAAAAAAGGTCACAACGATATTGTCTTAACTTTCCTTTTCACCAATTTGTAAACCACTTTTTTTTATTGATCCGAATCTGAACCTTCTGCCCTTTACCTTATAGCATACCCACCAGAACATAATAGAAATGTACTGTCCTGACTTGACCGCGTTTATTTATGCAAAGCCAAGTGCAAAACAAGGTGTTCTGTTAGTTTAAACACTCACTGGACTACACAAGGTGTTCATTTAAATAATAACAGGAGTACGGTTATTGTAAATGAGGTGGTGTACCTGATTCAGGGTGTTTGAATTATTGGTGAGGCTTAATGAAGTATACAGTGGTTTTGGTGTAGAATAAGGGACCTATTTTCTTCCGGGGTACGGACTATTATTACTTAAAAATGTGTCTAAGACGATGTAATGTCTTTTGATTGTAATATCATAGAATTTTTGACTTGACCGCTGTCTGTTATCAGTTGAACAAATAAAAATTAGTATAGATTTTTTTATCAACACTGCTCTAAAAAATTACAAGGAAAACTGGCATATCCTAGTACCGAAAACGAGAAGACCCTTTGTGGGCCCACGTGGTGCAGGCCACTCCCTCGCATAGAGAGGAGGCTTTAGTCCCAACAGTGGGAACGAATAGGGCGATTATGCTTAAGCTTATTTACTTGATACGTAAATACCTTCATTACTCTACGCCTGTACCTAATCCCCGAAGGGTTAGGCAGAGATATACCTAAGAGAACACTCACATTTCGCCAGTTATGTTTAAGTCCTATGTAATAGGGGGCGAGCCTATTGCCATCAACCGGGCACATATCCAGACTCCGTGGCAGCTACTGAAAATTCCTTATGGAACACTTCCTTCCTTTTCGGTTGGCGCAGTGGTTGAACGATCGACTGCTGCGCTGCGTGTCGCGGGTCCGATTCCCGCACGGAACAAATATTTGTAAGGCCTACAGATAGTTGTTCCGGGTCTGGCTGTTTGTGTATGTGAGTTTAAATGTTTGTAAACGCACCCACGATACAGGAGGAAGGAGGAATTCCTAGTGTGGAACAAGACTTAAAAAAAACCGGCCAAGTGCGAGTCGGACTCGCGCACGAAGGGTTCCGTACCATTATTTATAATTAAGTATAAAAACGAAAAAAAAAAATTAACCCCTTAGATATTTTTTTCTGTTTTTATTATTTGTTGTTATAGCGTCAACAGAAATACATAATCTGTAGTAATTTCAACTGGCTAACTATCACGGTTCATGAGATACAGCCTGGTGACAGACGGACGGACGGACGGACGGACAGTGAAGTCTCAGTAATAGGGTCCCGTTTGACCCTTTGGGTTCGGAACCCTAAAAAACAACTCACAAACAATTAGCCCGATACGGGAATTGTGCCCAGTAGTTCTAATGATCCCTTTTAACACTAAAACTCCCTTCTAATCCGAAATACCTCAGAATTTATCCGAAAGTCTTAAGCCTCTTAAGCAGCCTATCGGTCGTTTATCGAACACCAAACGGCTCTAAATTGAACGTAAAACGGGAATTTGTATGAAGTACAGAGCTTTCTTATCCAATATCGAAGCTTTATAATCTAGACTTAGGACACTCGATAGGGATCAGGTTTTGGCACAATAGAGCCTAATAGTATTAAAAGCCGGACAACGGATAAGGTTCGCTCCGTACAAAATCTGAATTCTGTTTGTCTATGAAAGCAATCTGGCGACCATTTACCAATCCACAGAAGCAGTTAGTGACAACTTCAGTACTGTTCAAAGTCAAAAGTCAAGGTAATTATTTGTGTGATTTTTGGTGATTGGTTATGGTAACTTAAAAAAACCGGCCAAGTGCGAGCTCGACTCGCGCACGAAGGGGACCGTACCATTATTTATCAAAACGAGCAAAAAAATCACTTTTTTGAATGGGAACCCCCCTTAAATATTTATTTTATTCTGTTTTTAGTATTTGTCGTTATAGCGGCAACAGAAATACATAATCTGTAGAAATTTCAACTGGCTAACTATCACGGTCCATGACAAACAGCCTGGTGACAGAAGGATGGACAGACGGACGGACGGCCAATTCTCAGTAATAGGGTCCCGTTTGACCCTTTGGGTATGGAACCCTAAAAACTACCCATTTATAATCATTATCATCTTCCTGCCCTTGTCCCATTTTATTTGGGGTCAGCGCAACACGTTTCTTTCCTCCATTCTTCTCTGTCATTCGTCATGCTATACTCCTTTTTCCCCATATCATTTATTAATCATATCATCTTTTATTGTTAAATAGTTTAGGCCCTAAACACTGTTTAATAACGAAACTATTTTAGATGAATATTACATACAAAAGCAAAAGCTACAGGCACACGCACAGCTAGTGAAAACTTAAATACTGTTATCCTATTTGGTTGATCTATGTCCCATGTAGGCTTATCATGAATGGTCTTTAATCGCTCGTCCATGTTTCCCTTTAGTACTTTTCATTGTCAGCTTATCTTTGCACTGCCTTTCCTAACAGTCGACCTGGTCAGTTGGACATGTCAGGTCGACTGTTCTATCTAAATGTAATCTGCGCCATACTAAATCTGCGTTTATTCCCACTAGTTCGATTCATTAGGTCGATCGTCGAACTAGTGAGATATTTTTTTCTCTTTTGTTCGACCGTCGAACTAGTGAGAATTTTTTTCCTCATTTCTTCGACCGTCGAACTAATTAGATTTAGTTTATTGGTATTTGCAGAGCTATTTTACTGACACTCGACGTAGCCCCGCTACGCGGGGCTCATATTTCTGTCTGCAGGGTTTACAGTAACCTAACACGAAGGGGATGTCAGGGTCTTAGTTCGCCAGCTCCGCTCGCTCACTAGACCCCGCCATGCACTTCGAACCTAACCTGTCCGAGTCGGGGTGCCCCAAGGCCAGAGCTCGCTTCGCTCGCTCTTGCATCCAAGTTCTCTGGGACCAGTTAACCCCTATCGAAAAAGAAAGAGTAGACTATTTTTAAATCTAATTTGTTCGACGGTCGAACAAATGAGGAAAAAAATTCTCACTAGTTCGACGGTCGAACAAATGAGAAAAAAAAATCTCACTGGTTCGACGATCGAACTAATGAATCGAACTAGTGGGCATAAGCCTAAATCTGCTAGGTTGAAATCACATTTACATGCACAGATCAGCATTTTCTTGTATCTTTTTCTTTTTTGTTACTTACATTCTTGCTTACTGCATAAAAGTAATTACTTTAACTTGACTAGAGATTCCTGGGTTAGAACTAACAAGCAACTCACCAAAACCACATAAAGTGCTTTCGATGCGAATCCTTGCGACCGGACTTCTCGCTCCACCAAATGACGCTTTTACGTGACAGAATGAGATAGAGGTACTCGAAAATCCAATCTCCGGATCCGGCTGATCTGTGCGTTTTACGTTTCCACGGGATTTTGCTAAGCGTATACACATGAGAGCTTGTGTTTGTACAGAGTGGACCATGCCATTTCTTCGGCTCATGCAGTCATAGCAAGTCGATCGCCTATTAATACTACAGGTTAGTACTATTAGGAACGCAGTGTACAGATAAGCTGACAACGAGGTGGGGTACTAAAGGGGGACCTGAGCGATTTGAGACTATTGTCGATAAGCTTACACGGAACCCGGATCAACTAAACTGGGATTATAGTCATAACAGTATTGGAAGTTTCACTAGCTGTGCCTCTGGCTTTGGCTAGCTTATTTATTTTGATAGTGATCTCTGAGTTTGTTTCTCCTGTTTCTTCTCCGAGTTGTTACGTATGAAATACCGGCTTCGTCTAGTTTTAAAACATAGCATGATGTGACTTGTTTTTAAAACCAGTTTTTTACTAAATAGGCTTGCGTTTAAATAAAATAAATACTTAAATAGGGACGTTATTTGCACCTTGGATTAATTTTCTCTCCACCTAATCACCATCATCCAAGCCATCATCATCTGCCTAGCCTTTTCGCAAACTATCTTGGGGTCGGCTTCCAGTCTAACCGGATGCAGCTGAGTACCAGTATTTTACATGAAGCGACTGCCTATCTGACCTGCACAACCCAGTAACTGGGTAATACGATACCCCTTAGTAAGACTGGATGTCAGTGTTTTGGCTTCTGACTACTCGTAACGACTGACAAAGATCTACAAATGACAGCCGGGACCAACGGCTTAACGTGTATTCCGAGGCATGGAGGAATCTCATATGTAATTATGGTCTCCCATCCACGGACCAACCTCGGCAAGCACGGCTGAACCTTAAAGATCCCGTGCTGCTGTTATTATTTAGCCACGAGCTCCTCAAGCAAGACAGCACTAATGAACCTTAAAATTAAAGACATAAGGGTGAAATATGGTCAACTACGTCTATTGTACAAGTACATACAAGATGGCATACTACGTACATGGCTAGAATTAAACGGTAAACACATCATTTTCATCACAGCACTTATGCCGAACGTGTCTATTTCAAGATTTTCAGCATTTCCTCACGGTACGAGGTCATTGACACATAGACAAGTTTTCATGAAAATTGTGTATCTACCTGCGTCATGAAAACGTGTATGAGTGATGTTTCTGTCAATTTTCAGTCGTGAAACATGATTTCTCTTAGCCTAAGTTTGTTAAAATGGCCAGAGTTGTAGAAAATTAAACCCACTTGTCCATACGTTCTTTCACAGCATTAATGCGGAAAAGTGGTTTTTGAATGGCGCCCTTATCTAAACTAATATTATAAAGAGGAAAGATTTGATTGTTTGTTTGTTTGTTTGCATTGAATACGCTCCGAAACTACTGGTCCGATTTGAAAATATCTTTCAGTGTTATATAGCCCATTTATCGAGGAAGGCTATAGGCTATATATCATCACGCTACGACCAATAGGAGTGGAGCAGCAATGAAAAATGTTGCGAAAACGAGGAAAATGTGACGCAAACGAAGTTGCGCCGAGAACCGATGATGATGATGTAAAAGAAAATAAAAAAGCCAGGTCATAACCGGGGTTATTGACAATTTGCCTCACTACATCCATACTTCCAAAGACAATTTCCAATAAATCACCTGTCATATAATTATGACACGCCGCTTGGCACCGGTAGAGGGCGCGGTGTGCATGACAATGTATTGCGTCACACTACAGTGATAACGTAACGTTTATTGTTACGTTTTTGGTACGTTAGCTGTGATTGTTTTGTGGTGGTGTTAGGAGCGTTTACACCTTACGACATTTCATACAAACTTTCAAGTCCTTATTTTCCCGAAATGGCTGAACCGATTTTAATGAAACTTCATACGCATACACATAGTAGAACACAGGCCTGCTCTCTATGAGAGAGAGTGGGCTGTAATCCACCACGCGGCCCCAGTGCGGGTGGGTACATATTATTCTAATACATTTGTGGCCCTTCAGGATGTTGTTTTCAGGTGACCTAAATGTGAAACTTTTTTAATATTATTGAGAGAAATAGAATAGACTCGAATATTCTTTATTACATAGGGTGACTAGTAATTAGTGACCGATACCTAAACACGTGATTATACTCGTGATAGCAAACAACTTTCCCAAAGAAACATTTTTTATACTCATTCACTTTTATCACAATAATTCAACAGCTGTATGAAATTCGCGCACGCGCGCCTCTGCCCTATTATCTTGTGATTGTGAAAAGTGAATCAGTATAAAAAATGTTTCTTTGGAAAATTTGTTTGTTATTAAGAGTATTAGTTACCTGTCAACCTGTATACACCATCCAAGTAACATTTATAAAAGAAAACATTTCCCATAGGGTGACTGGATGGTCGGCCTTCTGGCTAGAAGCGATATTTTCAAGACCACCTTTAAATGGCTTACAGGAAGAGGGAGAGACAATAAAGCAGATAGTCTGTGGAGTACTTTTAAAAGGAGAGTAATACTTTTGTGATTCAAGATTAGGTGCACAAAATTAATTGTGACAATACTTTTTTTAGATCTGGTACCAATGTAAATAAACGTTTTCGATAACTCGTCTTTTGAAAATAATATTTTTATCAAAGAATAAATAAAAATCAATTACAACAAACAAACCGCACACTAGCATCTAATTAATGGTTTACTAACAAACAGACAACGTACTAACACTTTAATGATCAACACTTGCGCACGCGTCGATTCCAGCTAACGATGACTGATACGCTGTTTATGATCTATGGATCTGTTTTCCTCTTTTCGCGCCATTTACTAACGGTTTTTTTTTGTTTGATTTTGCCTTTTGAATGTAGGTCAGTGGTCAAAGGCAAATCTGAAAAATTTGCTTTCCTATAAATACGTACAGTCGACCAAACTTTGACATTGACCGTAGTAAGCACTATTCCTGGGCCTTTCTTTTTTAGGATGGGAAATCATCAAATGACTTCTCCCGCTCTGGGCGGAGCGGAAGGGAGTGTCAGACTTGACTGACTAAAACCCATCCATATTCCTTCTTAGCCCTTTGTGTTCCAGGGGCACGGTATCTCTTTCGAACAACCCGCAGCCCTGGCAGGCATCGGCCCTCTCGGACCCCTTCCGATTTGCTGACATCTCCTTGAAGCGCGCGTGGAACACGAACGCGCCGTCGGCACGGTCCGTCGTCACAAGACGGACGGACGGTGAGCCAGCCCATCACTCACCGTCCACAGACCCGCGCCCACGGTGGCAGGGGGCCACTGGTTGCCCCCCGACGCCCGGGGCGTCTCCCGCGGCGGCTGGGACGTGAGGTTCTCACTATTCCTGGGCCTCAAGTCTGCTATTTTTATAAACATCGTCATTCCAACACGATCCCATTGTCATTTTGCTAAAAGTTCGTAATCTGCTAAATTCATAATGATCTGTCATTTGTCTGTCAAATTCTATGCCATTTCTTTCAATGGAGTGTCAGTGGTTGACAATTGTGAAGTCATAATGACGCCATTATAATTAGTAGATTACCAAACTTGTCAAAATCAACAATTATGAAATCAATGATAGGCCATTCTGACACTATTGTAATAGCAGACTTGAGGCCCTGCTTGAAGCGCCGGCCTTCTTAGGGTTCCGTTGCTCAGATGTTCTACCAACATTATTGTTTTGCATCCTAAATTAAAATTGAAAGGTCAGTCACCTTTCGCCTACTGGGGGGTTACCATGACGTCTTAAAGCAGTATTGTTTTATTCTTATTCCAGAGTGGGAAAGAGATAGCGCTAGACATCCTGTATAGCTCCGTGTCTTTCTTTTTTAGTAGTTAGTTTTCCAGTCTAACATGGTCTCGCTTTGTAAAGATTTTCCGTACAATGAGAGATCCTCATAATCTGGTTTTGTATGGTTTGATTGGTTACCGTGCGTACAAGCAAGCACCTATGTAGTACATTCCAGTTTCTAAATTAACTCGTTGTAGGATGCCTACGCCCATTTAACAATAAAATTTAGACTACGTAGAAGTCCTTGCAACTGTTTATCTATTTGTAGCAGAAATAGAATGCAATCTTTTTTTTAAGCTACTCTGTCTCTCTGCTGGGCAAAGGCCTCCCCCATGGCTATCCAATTTTCCTTGACATTTTATCTTAAAAAAAAAACTTAAGTTTTTTTTGCTTCTTATTTATCGTGTGGTTAGAGCTAAGGTTTTTCCTGTTTCATCTTTTCTACACACTGTCTACGTTTCTAATCCAACTTTCCACTCTCAGGTCTGATGGAAGAAATTCTTTTGAAATAAGCAGTACCTCTGTGCTCTTGTATCTTAATGTGTTGTCCTGTTAAGTGTTTTGTGTGTACACAAATCATCATCATCATCATTTCAGCCGAAAGACGTCCACTGCTGGACATAGGCCTCCCCCAAGTGTCACCTAATTGGCATAACGGGGGTTTTGCCATAATCACCACGTTTGGCAAGCGGGTTGGCGATCGCGTTACGGTTGTTACAAAAACACAGAGAACGCTGCTGCCCATTCTCTAGCAAGTCCCTTAGTCGCCTCTTACGACACCCACGGGAAGATATGGGATGGTGCTATACTTTACGTCCGACACCATAGCTGTTATACATAAATAAATAAAGAACGGTCCTGACGGGAACGTATTTCCAAAGTAATGTCTAAAGCAACATGTCTATCCCACATAACAAGCCGGAACGCGATTATTTTCAAAAAACATTCCTGCCGATACCACACGTGGTAAGTGCGAAACCGCGATAGACTAATGCAAAGATTAGGTATTTCCGTTGCGTCTGCGCATCTGTGAAGTTTAATCTGTGACTCATTGAGACTTCTTGTGTTGTTTTGAAGAATAAAGAATGTTCAAATGTGGGGGGTATGTAAAACAATGAACTGACGCCATAAGCTTCTGGAAAAATATGTGCCAAAGGTCAATAATCTGTTGAAATTGCCAGATTTTGGGTTACCACAATAAAAATAATGATGAATTTAAACCAAGAATCTGAAAGCTTTCACGCTTTCAAGCTGTTATGCTTGACTGAAATAAATGAATTTTTAAACGCTGTCTGTGACATAAAGATTTACCAATTCCTTTGGTAATTGCAAGAATTTTACAGAGAGCATTTAGATTTATGATAGCTTCAATTTCGTACTCAATATCCATAACGAATGTGAGAAAATTCTAAATGGCAAATATTCCAGTTGTAATATCCAGAAATGGATTTGAATAAACTCTTTCTGTATTAAAATAAAAATCTACTGTATTTTCATTTCATCACTAAAATCAGCTCTGTATGGTGTCGGACGTAAAGAATAGCACCATCCCATATTTTCCCGTGGGTGTCGTAAGAGGCGACTAAGGGATTTGCCAGAGAATGGGCAGCAGCGATATTTGTTCTTTTGTAACAACCATACTGCGATCGCCAACCGGCCTGCCAAGCGTGGCGATTATGGCAAAACCCCCCAAAATGTCAATGCAGCGACACTTGGGGGAGGCCTATGTAAAGCAGTGGACGTCTTTTGGGCTGAAATGATGATGATGATGACTAAAATCAACCAAGTTACCAATGATATTATGGCAAATCTAACAGTAAGTATACAATCCACAATGTTGGTTGATACTCTGTTTAAAAGCTCTTCAGTTAACAATCTCTTCACATTTCCCTATGACAGTCAGCCACTGTACCAGTTCTTTGTCATTTAACATAAAATCAACAAAACTGTAGCTACTCTTAAATAAACCACATAAAAGAATAGTTCAAAAAGGCTAACTCTTTAAAACATAAATCATGTTTATTCTACAAAGGATAGATTTGAGATGATGTGTTTTGTGCACTATGGTCAAAAGGAATGTCAAAATCATCTTCACCTGTCAGCCTTTCTCCAAGTATGTGGTGTTGGCTTCCAGTCTAACCGAATGCAGCTGAATACCAGTATTATACATGGTGCAACTGCCTATCACTTCAATCCTTGACCTCCGCAATCCAGATAGAACTAGGTAAAATGTTACCCTGGGACGACTGGTGTTAGAATTTCGGGCCACTGACTACCTATAAGGACTGAGCGTTTCCCAATATTGTTGCCAAACAATTCAGAGGAATTGCAACCAGTTTTTTCAATCCAGTAATATTGATGCTGATTTCCAGGATTTAAGACAGATGCAAATCTTGTGCACACGAAGCTAATCTTTGAAGCTCAGCTGACTGTTGAACGTTAAGGGAATTAGTTACCAAAGCGAAAACCATACAGCGTTTCAACCTTCATGCTTTAAATCCTTTTTTTTTAAATAAAATCTAGACTTGCGTTTGGCCGCATCTTGGCTGATGTGAAGCGATGATGCGACCTGGGTGGAGCACGCTTGCCTAGAAGAAACCGATTCACTCCAACTTTGAAGATAATGGTCGGGGAACAGAAAAGCCCAGCCATTTGCCACATTTTGAATCGCTATGAGAACTTAAACTTCTCACCCAATCTATGTCGTTAAAGAGAAGTGAGTCACTTGACCTTGATGCAGACGCCAGCGAGACGATGCCCAGACGTAGGAACAACAAAACGTCTCGTTACTCATGTGTCGCTGAGATGAGGGGCTGCTAGGGCTGCTACAAACCAGCTGTGGCTTTCTTTGTCCAATAAAGAAATACTGGGAGAGACTAGGGTTGTCTCAGTTGATGTTGGTTCTAAACAAGAAAGTTTGGAGGGTGTTCTTGTCTAAGCTGATGCTGTAAGACTCGTTTCTCATGTAGAGAGGAGTTGCTAGGACTATCACAGTTGGTGTTGGTTCTACTATTTGACAGCGAGAATTGGCAGAAAATATTATAGAAAATATTAAAGACATCACGTAATATTTCTTCAAGAAGATGATCAGAGTAGAGTAGCTCGGGTTGCCCTTCATGATGTTGATTTTGAAAATGTGACTTTGGAAGTCAGGACTAAAACTTGTGGTGCGACAAAATTAAGGGCGTACCTTTTTTTGCTTTGTACTTTCTTGAAGCAAGACGTTCTTTGTCATGATCGAGAAAACAAGTAAAGTGTGATGAGTAACTGCTGAAACCAGTACGTAGCTTAGTGCGTCGTCCAGTTTCGTTCCGGTTTCCGTTTTCGGTCCAGAAAACGGAATGTACAGTATGAAAAGGATTTTATTTTGTAGGGTCTTAGAATCACTTTGCTGAACTATCGATGGTTTTAAAAGGCTAGAAGACTGACCATATCAATAACATGACTGGAAAAGTCATTCTATAGTGTGACCACTTTAAGTGTGCAGTTGAAATGTGCGAATTTGCATCTATATGTGCAGTTCCAGGTGGCGTTGCTAGTCAAGAAAATTTGCTCCGATACGTCATACTTCATCATCATCATCAGCCAATAATGTTCCCAATGCTGGGACACAGACCTTCTCTCTATGAGAGTGAGTGGTATGTAATCCACGCGGGCCCAGTGCGAGTTGGTAGATGTCACATGTCTTTGAATTTTTAGTTCTAGAACATGCCGGTTTCCTCACGATGTTTTCCGTCACCGTTTTTTAGGGCAGCGGTGATGAAATAAATTACATAAAGTAATGCGCCTGCCTGGGTTCGAACCCACGGCTTACTGCCACCACTGGGCCACCGTTGCTCTCATACTTGGTATTTTAGTTCTGTATTTTCCCGCCTGAACAGATAAGGTTGGTTGAAGTGTCCTTAAATATTTACTCATTAGCTTTTAAATAAAATATGATATATTTGCCGTCTTTCCACTTGCTTTCGAAGTGTCAGGCACATATGATGGCATGCAAATCTAAAATCAATATTTGTCAATTGCAAGATGTTCTTGTACAAGCACAATATCTATTGATGATGCGTCAATAAGTGATCTTAGGAAGCTACTCCTTAACATCGCATATATAACATCCGATTGCCACTTAACTGAGCACTTGGCAGAGAAATGGCTGTGGCTCGGATGCTGATAAAAAGTGATGCACCACTTACTGATAAAAAGGGTTTTTTTCTTATGGGTTGATACTGAGGTGTCTTAAAGCCAAATTTAATTAAATCATGTCCATCCCGTGTTCTACCCGACCATGGCAAACCAAAAGGAAGGATTATGATTTTTGTTATTTTAGTCATTTTGATTACCTTTTATTTTGTGGTCAAATCACAACGATTTGTCAGATATAGGTGCTCAATGGATTAATCAAAGTTTCGGAAACATGATTGAAAAGTCACCAATTTCAATCTCAACTCTAAAAGGCTAAAAAAGCCTTTAAGAAATAATAATATTAAAGCTGCATTATTTTAAATACTCAAAACAAACACTACTTTCTCAGCAAAGCCTATTAACATTATTGGAAATATGTAAAACCACGTGTACAATAATCTTGGCACTCAGGCCGTATTTACATTACAATTAGCCATTCGGGTCCCCTCGGGTCTTGGGTCCGCTGTCGTAAAACAATTCTCGTTTTTGAAGAGCTTCGCAAACATGTTGCCTTGGTGTTGGTGTCACCTTACTGTAAAGGTCAGACGTTGTAGAGGTAAAGGACAGTAGACTAATAAGTTCATTTGAAAAAGGAATGCAGGTAAATACAAAATGGCGTCACTAGGCACATTCTAAAGAGAAAAATGAAGTATTTTAGGGAAGAAGAATAATCTAAACCAAATGGTTCGTGTAATATACAGCTGCTGCGTCGCCAGTTCCTTCTTTGCTGGACCTTGACTGGCCACGCTGCCACGTGTCTAGATCTACTTTATTTTAATTTTTAACTTATCCAACTTGTGGTGTGTGTGTGTAACTGGTCGCAATGAGTCAGTATTAAATTCGTGAATAAGTAGACGAAAAACATAGCAATAACTGAAAACTGAAGATTTTTTTGTTGTTTGGTGTTTTCGTGAGCCCTGAAAGAAGACACCAAGCGCTTTTGCTAGCTTTGTATTGTGATTTAAATATTTTACCCATAAAAAAATCACAGCTTATATCAGTTTTGTAGAAACTTAAACTACGGTGCGAAATTTACTCTACAGCGCCTTGTACTCGCATAAAATTACAATAAATTTCAATGTAGCGTTGTTTTCTTATTAATTATGAAGCCATAAGCTTTGTAATCCGCGCTAAAAAGCATATTTATCACACAAATTATCTAGCATATAAATGTTTTCATTATTTATATACCTGAATCACTATCAATATTTTATTAATAACATAAGTTGCTGATCAAGTGTTTGGGTTCGTGTTCGAACCTGACAGGTTATCATAACCATTATTAGACTACTTAAGTTTTAACCTAAGTGATCTTTGAAAGGAACCTTCGACCTCAGTGGTACTTATATAACAACACAGTACTTTTAC
This sequence comes from Cerastis rubricosa, assembly GCA_949152445.1. NCBI lineage: Eukaryota > Metazoa > Arthropoda > Insecta > Lepidoptera > Noctuidae > Cerastis > Cerastis rubricosa. The sequence goes on from OX424547.1 coordinate 14,886,195, forward strand.
AGTTATTAAGCCTTGTGACTGGGACTGTAGCCTCATTTTACTGTTGCCTTTGTTTCGAAAATTCAAAAATTTCTTGTAACTGGCATACTTGAAATAAATGCTTTGATTTTCATTTACACACAAATATTAATTAGTTCGGGTAAGCCCAAACTAATTAATATTTTTGTGTAAAACAAAAACTAAAACTTTGATTATTTGATTTATTCAAAAATGCCTCATCATCTTCCTTCTCTTGCCCTTATCCCAATTTATTTGGGAGCGGCATGTATTCGTCTTCCATACTTCTCTATTACTTGTCATTTCATGAGACACCTCCTTTCTTGCCATATCATCCTTCTCACAGTCCATCCATCGTTTCTTTGGTATTCCTCTACCCTTATACCCATCCACATTCATACTCAGAACTTTCCTCACGACATTTTCCTCATTTATTTATTATTTAAAAGTAATTATTCAAAAGTGCTCGTTAATGATTTAATTGAAATAAATGTTTGGAGTTTGGTTGTAGACTGTAGTCGTAAATAGTAAGTTTTCCTAGGACTACTACTCGTGGGTTGGTCAAATCGGCTATCGCGACTGGCGAACCTGGAGTCCCGGGTGCGATTCCCAGATCGATCGAAGAATTATTGGATCTTACTATTAGGAATTTCTCAGTAACAGCCCAGATTCCCCGAATCTAGATGTATGCCCGTTAGTGGCTAACATCTCGCCCCTTATATCATGGGATTTATACGTAAGTGGCGGAATGCGGGTGTATTTAAGCACACCCATCAACAACATCCCTTCCCTTCCCCTGAATGTTATGTGACATCACTGTGTGGTCAACATCATCTGTCTAGCCTTTTCCCAAACTATCTTGGAGTCGGCTTCCAGTCTAACCAGATGCAGCTGAGTACCAGTATTTTACATAAAGCGACTGCCTGTCTGACCTCCACAATCTAGTAACTGGGTAATACCATACCCCTTGGTAAGACTGAATGTCAGACTTTTGGCTTCTGACTTCTCGTAACGACTGTCAAAGATCAACAAAAGACAGCCGGGACCAACGGCTTAACGTGTTTTCCGAGGCACGGAGGAAACTCGGTATATAATTATGGCCACCCACGGACCAACCCCGGCAAGCACGACTTAACCTTAAAGATCGACCCGTGCAGCTGTTATTATTTAGCTACGAGCTCCACTGTGTGGTCGTTAAACAATTATATTTTATACCTGACAAACTACCAACATTTGATAGGTCATAAATAAATCTCAGCATGCACTGCAGATGTCCATCGACCTTAGGTCTAAGCCAGACGAGCAAAAACACCAGACACATAAAAAGAAACACTTTACAGCAATTACAACGCTTGCATTTATGTAGGTACCAGCTAGTCTAGCGTTTTTTGTTGAATGCAGTCACCGTTGCGATTGAGACGAAAAATTCATTAGTTCCACTGTGCAGTTTTTTTTTTTGGTGGGAATTTTGATCTAGGTTGTTTTTGGGATAATATTCTGTAGGTATGGTAAGTACGCGTTTCTCGTTAATTGGCGAGACGAGGCACAAAATAGTGAAAATTGGAAGGAATGGGGGGAGGCCTTTGTCCAGGACAGGGGAAGTTCAGGCTAAAAAATATGTGAGTACATTTTTTGTTTTTATTTTTGACGATTTTTTTTTTCCAGCCTTTTAGTTTAGTAAAGTTAAAGATTTCGCAGGCGATTTAACTTTTCTTTTATGGTTTACGTTTTTATCACATTTACGATTTCACGATCTGTCGTTTCGAATTAGTTTTAAATACATAAATTATACAAGTATTAAACATTTTGTGATAAAAAAAGCGGTAAAAAATCACAACTTCCGACCAAACTACTGTGATTCAAATAACTACAGGAAATACCTACGTAATTGTAATTGAAAAAACCTCACCTAATGATGGCTAATGTCATTAGAATGTAATATCACGGACTAGTGATGTGCCACCGTATCATTACCATTAGTCCTAACTATACACCGGTAGTAAGTAGTGTTGTCAATTACGATAGGATAATCGCTTAATATTGTTACAGTATATAATGAGGTAAGCCGTGGGTTCGAACCCAGGCAGGCGCATTACTTTGTGTAATTTATTTCATCACCGCTGCCCTCAAAAACGGTGAAGGAAAACATCGTGAAGAAACCGGCATGTCCTAGAACTAAAAATTCGAAAACATGTGACAACTACCAACCCGCACTGGGCCCGCGTAGTGGATTACAGCCCACCCCCTTTCATAGAGAAGAGGCCTGTGTCCCAACAGTGGGAACATTATAGGCTTATGATGATGATGATATAATGAGAATGAGTATATAATGAGAATGATTTTATGAAAAAAAAGAAAGAACAATTTGGAGTGAATAAAGATAAGCACGAAAATAAAAAGAAACGTTTTGAATGGACTAAAGAACGAATTGCTTATTTTGATTTCAAAAAATAGTAAACTAATTGTAATCATGTCATTTATATTTAGGTAAATAGAAGCTTAACGATATGCACAGTCGCTTCATGTACAATACTGAGCTCAGCTTTACAATACTGAGAACGCTGCTGCCCATTCTCTGGCATGTCCTTTAGTCGCCTCTTACGACACCCACGGCAAGTAGAATAGAGTAGAATAATAGATAATTTCCCATATGTGGGAAATTATCTATTATTCTACTAAAATTATTAATTACGTCGGTACAGTTAATTATTTCTCTAAAAATACATGTTACTTACATAGAAGTCTAAGAACACCACAACATTAAGAGCGTTTACGCCTTATGGCATTTTATATCCAAACTTTCAAGTCCTTATTTTCCGAAATGACTAAACCGATTTTAATGAAACTTCATACGCATTAGCACGATACATAAACGGTCTAAAAAGAAAAAAAATATGATTATATACGTTAAAGCATATTTTTATTTTGTAACTTTTTAGACCTTATGTGTTTGAAGTTTCATTAAAATCGGTTCAGTCACTTCGGAAAATAAGGACTTAAAAGTTTGTATGAAATGCTGAAAGGCGTACACTCTCTTAACGTCAACAAAAAACTAAAACAATCCCACAAACTTGGTTCAACAGCTAACATGATTTACTTAGCACAAACCCACATTCACCTTTTGTTGTTCATAAATAACTTTTGACTACATCTCCCGTTTTAGCTAGCCCTCTGCCTACCCCGGCCCCCTTCACGACGTGCCAAGGACAGGCCAACGATTCAGCACAAATATTTATTTAGTAATGCTCATGGGAAGTAATTTAAACTTTTATTTGAAAACGTTGACGTTGGTCTGGTGGTCGTAACGGCCACTGCTGAGCATGAGGACCTGGGTTTGATGCCCGGGTCAGGCAAATCGTTATTGGGTTGTTCCATCAGGAATTTTGCAGTAATGGCCATAGCAATGGGAAGTAATTTAAACTTTTATTTGAAAACGTTGACGTTGGTCTGGTGGTCGTAACGGCCCCTGCTGAGCATGAGGACCTGGGTTCGATTCACGGGTCAGGCAAATCGTTATTGGGTTGTTCCATCAGGAATATCGCAGTAATGGCCATAGCCATGAGACTTAAACATAACTGAAGAAATGTGGGCGTACTATTAGGTAGACCTCTGATTTACCCTACGGAGATTACAGGCGTGATGTAATCATCATCATCAGCCTATAATGTTCCCACTGCTGGGACACAGGCCTCCTCTCTATGAGAGGGAGTAGGCTGTAATCCACTACGCGAGCCCAGTGCGGGTTGGTAGTTGTCACATGTCTTCGAATTTTTAGTTCTAGGACATGCCGGTTTCCTCACGATGTTTTCCGCACCGTTTTTAAAGGCAGCGGTAATGAAATAAATTTCACAAAGTAATGCGATAGACTGGGCTTACTGCTCGTAAGTCGGGTCTGCCACATCTGGGCCACCGATGCTCTCAGTGATGTAATGCATGTTGAAAATACGTAAGACTAGAAAATTTGGTTTCAAAAGTGACGGTTTTAAGAATCTAATTGTTAGCTAAAATAGAGAAACTGGAAGCAAAATAATAACAGCTTACCGGGTCAATCTTTAGGTTAAGTCGCGCTTGCCTAGCTTGATCCGTGGAGGGTGGTCAACCGAGATACCGGATTACCGAGTACCGGGTTTTCACCGTGCCTTGAAAAGCATGTTAAGCCGTTGATCCTGGCTGTCGATTGTAGATCTTTGACAGTCGTTACGGATAGTCAGTGGCCCGAAATTCTGACAACCAGTCTTACCAAGGGATATCGTACTACGTCACTACTATCTGGGTTGTTAAGGTCAGAGAGGCAGTCGCTCTATGTAAAATATTTAGCGACATCCAGTTAGACTGGAAGCCGACTCCAATATAGTTGGGAAAACGCTAGGCAGATGATAATTTGCCAATAAAATATCTAAAGAGATACTTGAAAAAAATCATTTAGAAGTAGAGGTTATCAATCAATTGGTCGACGAACCAATCAATCAGAAGTTTATTCAATTAATCAAATTGCGATTCAATTGATTGATTGAACTTGCAAGACAAATCCATATTTGTAATACTACTTCTGCTATAAATCTACCTATACTATTTTTTTTATTAATTTATAACACCATTGAAAAAGATTTATCGATGAAAGTAAGATCATGAAATTGATTTACGTTATTTATCTCAAATCGAATGAAGTATGAAGTCTTTCCTAACTCCTTGGCAAAACAGGCAAAGATTATCATCATCATTTCAGCCGAAAGACGTCCACTGCTGGACTTAGGCCTCCCCCTAGTGTTGCCACATTGATCGGTCCCGTGCGACTCGCATCCAGCGACTCCCCGCAACCTTTACCAGGTCATCGGTCACCTTGGTGGGAGGCCTTCCAACGCATCGTCTTCCGTTTCCCAGTCGCCATTCCAGGACTTTTCAGCTCCATTGGCTATCCGTTCTGCGAGCAATGTGCCCTGCCCACTGCCACTTAAGTTTGGCAATTCTTCTTGCTACGTCGGTTACCTTGATTATAAACCGTCGGATTTATCTTTTTACACAATACCATATACATAACATGACGTTTGCAATCCTCAACGAATTACTCAAAGGTGTGACCTTTACTACATAGACATTTCGCTTAACCTATTGCCATAAATTCAGTCTCTGTGGCTGAAAATGTTCTAAAGAAAAAATCCCAACGACACTGCCAGACCCAGAAATCGCTACTTGGACCTTGTGCGAAACAGTCGCACTACCAACCTCTAGAGCAGCAGGAAGATGATTCCTTGTTGGTACGTAGCGACCTACAAAAAGCAACTTACTACAAAAAGTACTTCAGCGCCATCTATGACACGACGGAAGAACTAACACCAATTTCCTACATCTCGCAAGCAAAGTTTACATCGACTTAAGACTATGTATATACAAGGTGTTGTTTTGCATCCTCGTCAAAATTCAGGATGTTGTCACAAAAGACATAAATAATCAATATAAATTACGGTACCTAGTAAATTATTAAAAAACACTGCGTTTTTTTGTTGTTTAAATTTGTCAATATTTCAGAATAACCCCCTTAACGTGGTTTAGGGATTATGAAATTATCGAAAAAACGTTTGAGGTTTTTTGTTTGTGTGTAAGCCACGTTATAAGGTGGGGATCAGACGGCCCGTGTTTAAAACACGGGTGGTTCACAGTTACCGATTTCAGTAAATAAATAAAAAAAAGAAAATTACCTACTCATTTTATTATTGATTCGGGTCGAGAATCATTAGCATAGTTACCTCCTAGAATTTGACGAGGTTGCAAAACAACACCTTGTATAGAGAAACCCCACAACTGTCGGGCAGTTGCCCACCAGAAACAACACCTGTCTGGTCGGAGACTCCTCCCTTTTCAAAGGAGTATCGAGGAACTTTACACCCTGTTCCTCATACCCCTAAAGGTCTAGACTCTAGACCAACAAGGAATCATCTTTCTGCATTAGTCCCATTCTTCTTGGGGTCGGTGCACCACGTTTTTTCTCCCAGTCTCCCCTGTCTGTCGTAACGGCATCATTTAATTCTAGAACATCGATAATAATAAATAACAAAAGAACACTCAACTGAATCAAACCACCATATTTCAAAACCGAACCACCGATAATTAGGAAGTCCAATAATTCTTGCCCACACCCAATTCCGTAGGAACACTGTTACAATCCCCGATGTTGTGGTTGTAAGCCGAAACTCCTAGTAACACGATACTAACATGTTTGTAAGGAAAACAGGGGCCAGCATTCCTAGTAAAATTGTTATACTGTGGAACCGAGAGCGATTCGGTTGATTTAAACTGTTTCGTGAGTTCGACGAATTAAAGTTTTTGAGAATTTTGCAGATTGAACTTTAGTTTTGTTGGTTTTAAGTCTATTGTTTAATACGGTTGTCGATTTGTTTCGTCTGGTGATATTTAAGCACGATTACCAACTACCGAAGTCTTGGAATCGATTCTCAATTTGCCTTTTATGCGAGCATAGCGAGCAAAATATTATAAAATTAAGCTAAAAACCATTTTACCAAGTGTACTTTTTCATTAGTAATCTTCACTCTGCTAGTTACCGATTTAATTATTTGTCATGTTAGGTTAGGTATGTTAGGTATAAGTACGTATTTTATTCGCATGAGGAGAATGAACAGGATCATCTGCCTTATTACTGATATCCAGCTGCATCCGGTTAGACTGGAAGCCGACCTTAACACAGTTACTTTTCTCAACTATGTTGAGGTCGGTTTCCAGTCTTACCAGATGCAGCTGAATATCATTATTTTACATGGACCGACTGCCTATCTGACCTCCACAACGCTATACCTCTTGGTAAGACTGAACAGAATTCAGTTACATGTTGATGGTTTGACGTCAATCACATATATTATTAGATTTACCTACAAACAACATAATTTTGTAGCAGTCTGAGCTATGTATTTTATTCCGAAAACTAGCTGTGCCCGCGACTTCATCCGCGTGGAATTTTTGTTTATTCATTTGCTTTTCGTTTACCAAGGTACTCCTTATTACATCAGCTATCTGCCAGTGAAAGTCCCGTCAAAATCGGTGTAGCCGTTCCAGAGATTAGCCGGAACAAACAGAAAAAAAAAATGTAAATGTATATACATTCTAGACACTGCAATTTTATTTATTTGTATGTATAGATGAACCTCGATAGTTAAAAAAAACATTCACTAGGTAAATTAGGATTTATTACAAAACCTAAGAATAGTTATTCCGAAACCCACACAAAGATCAAAATCACAGATAATCATCACATGTAGCTACTTGACACCACAAAAAATATTCGCACAGTTAGTATACAATATACTCTGACTGCACCATAGTTTTTGTGCAACTTGACACGATGTCTTTTTTAAAATAAATAAACAAGCAAAAACTGGTAAGCAATAAATCTGCGGGTCGAAATGAGAACACAGAAATCAGTGGAGTCATAAGAACGAATGTGTTTGTATATTTTTCCTTGTCTGCCGTATTATATGATAAGTAGTATGTGTATTTTAATGATGAAATTATTAATGAAAAATAAATTAATGCTGGAGTATACAATAATAATTAAGATAGAACAAATACAGACAAAAAGCCATACCATCTCTTTAAAACAAACTAGCTGTCCGCGCAACTTCGTTTGCGTCCCATTTTCCCCGTTTTCGTAACATTTTTCATTGCTGCTCCACTCCTATTGATCGTAGCGTGATGATATATAGCCTATAGCCTTCCTCGATAAATGGGCTATCTAACACTGAAATAATTTTTCAAATCGGACCAGGAGTTTGTGCCTATTCAATGCAAACAAACAAACAAGCAATCAAATCTTTCCTCTTTATAATATTAGTACATATGGCGGCATAAAAACTTCTTTTAATATTAGACTCTATGATCTAACATCTAAGTAGGTAGCTAATCATTAAATCTTTCAGCTTATTTCCGCACAATTTGTAATGGTCAGTTGAAGTGTCAACTTGGGTCAAATTGACGCGTGTAAGCAATGTTTTAAACACCTATCACTGACAGTTACGTGTGAACTCTGAACTTACTTTCAACAAGTGGGGAAAGCCCATTACCTGTTGTTAGCATCACCTACGATTAATGGGGTAAACGAAAATGTTTAGAAAAGTTAAAAGATAGTTCTTTTGAAGACGCAAATATAAAAATAAATTAATCGTTTTACACTTCGATTACATTCCCTCATTGACACTCTCTTTAATGCGCCATCGATTTTTGTTTTTAAAACCTGAAGATTGAGAGAAGGTATCAAAATTAAAAAAAAAACATATAAAGCTACATTGGCACTTAATAACCGTCAAAAATAGGTGAACCGTGCGGAATGTCACACCAATGCTAGTTAACCAATGTTAACACCATGGGTAGTTACCCTTTAACAAAAATCGGGTTTACTATCTACGTACTACTGTGTTACGAGCGAGAGGAAAGCGTAGACATACCAATGAACATAATATCGGATCATACTATCATGGCACTAAGGACGATATGGACACAGTGATTTAAAAGTCATATCATATTTTACATACGCTAAATTTAATGCTGCACCCTATCTAATATTTGCAACATAATGATAAACTCCAGTTTATACTAAATACCTTTTATCATGTCTAACAACCAATCAAAACACACACGAACAAAACAACACATAAACAAATCGATGGCAACAATCCAAACATAGAAACACACAAACAAACATCACATCCTTAACCTAATGAAGTTTCCCTTGCGAAACACGTTAAATTAAACATTAAACTTTCGCTGGTAGATGCAACTGCATGCCCTCGGAACCCATGTGTTCGTGAGAAAAATTTTAATAATGTACACAACGCTGCTTTGAAGCCCCGCTGTGCTAGCAGAAACTCTCTAGATTTTTTACAAAATAAATCTATGGCGCAAATGTTTTAAGTTGCCAGGAGGCATGCTGATTGGACTGCTCTTTTGTTTTGGAATTCTCCAAGTTTATTTTGCTGAAGCTATTTCAATTTCTGCTCGTTCGAATATCCGTTATTAATTGCAGACTTGCCATCGCACTTGGATTCCCCCGCCTACATGCCAAGTAATTTGCCTGAAAATACCAGAGACATAATCCAAACGCGCTGATATCTAAACAGATATCAAAGCCCATCATAAAGTATTCGCTCAATCTGAGATCAAACATACAACTTCAAATGCTCAAGCAACACGACCAACAGGACATTCGAAAGCTCGAAACATTAATATAACAGATACCACCGAAGAGGATACCAGATAAACTAATTCCGATAGATAACGAAGCGACGCCGACGGACAATTACTTATTGAAGATAATGTAGATTTTGAAATTATCGAAATGGCATAAGATATCTCAAAACATTCTCTGATAGTGTTGGCCTCTGATTCCGCAGTCCAATTGAATAAACGGGCCTATATTTCTTATCAGATTTATGGCCTAAGATTGGATCGGCTATTAATTTTGTTATCTAGTGCTCGCTTGCAGGGATAGCGGAAACAACTGGGGTTTCTCGAAAGCAGGCCGTGTAGGCATGCATACAATCATTTATTAACTGTTTGTGTTATGTAGGTTGCAAGTGTTACTATATCAGATTTAGATAAGCCCAAAGGAAACGATAAGAAAATTAAGTAAAATTAATTAATTTCACTAGATATCTTGTAAATGCGAAGTAATTGAACCAAATAGATATGAGAGAAATAAAATTATTAATTTAGAAAGTCTTGCAGAAAACAATGAAGTGAGACATAGCCTAAATATAGAAACTATAACAAATATGAATGTGTCACAGTGACACAAAGAATCAAAACCAAGTTAATCAGCAATTAGTCAGTCCACAGTAATTGGGATCAAGATCACTAACTCGAAGATACCAGAACTAAAAAAACCGAGCCTAATAAATCCAGACAGATGCAACCGAATAAGAAAACAAATTGCCTGGTACAAAGCTCCCTCACCGTAACTTTGGCAAAAGGATAACTGGACACCACATCTGGGCACCTGTACCAAAATACGCGAATATATGGACGAATATTATTCCTAGAATAGCATCAGACTGTAAAATGAATATGGAGACACCATGTGCATTCAAAAACTTGCACCGGCAAACAGGTTCGCTGTTACAGAAATGCTTGCCAAGGAAAATTAAGCTTTCTGTTCAGCATCTTGCAGATTTTCGAGGAACAAAATTGCATGTCATAAATGCACATGTTGGTAATGGGATGATTTGTCATTCAGTGGACAGCGTTGACGTGACGTTTCGCTCTTTTGCTAATGTTCATTTTGGGAGGTGCAGCTCCTCTGCAAGTCTTTAAGGAGAAAAAGTCTGGTGCAGTTTTGGTATCTTTGATGTTTTAAGTTAAGCATTTGTTTTGGATATTATTTCATAATTTACTTTAAATTCAATGCTTCTGTTAACCACTCCTTTTATTTTTATTTTATAAAATAAAATGTCGATGATATTATAAACACATAATTTCAATACATTTACTAAGAAACGCATAAATATAACCCAAATTATTCTATTCATTTGTTTCATAGTCACATAATTTAACTTCATTAAGATTCTAATACTGAGAAGAAGTATACCACAAAGTCAAAATCACCCACAATTTTCTCGCTCTACGTCTTCCTTAATTAACCTTTTCCATAACAAAATAGTCGACCAACATAACATCTACATTACAGTTGTCCAGTAATGGCCACTGGTCAAAAATAGAAGCGTGGGCGCAATGAACTGAAACACATATCATACCGTGGCACAGCAAATATTTACAGTGCTGCAAGTCGCCACGAATACATCAATGACAAAACATTAAGCTTTGGACATGGACGAGGAAAATTTAGATGGAACTGTCGTATAATATTACAGATTAGGACGTATATAGTAAAGCTAATGTAAATTATTGGAGTTGGTTGAATTGAAACATACTATAAATGAAATAGCCAATGAAAATATACGCAGTGCCGGAGCTAATCATAACGTTGTGGATATTGTAGGTATTTTAATTAAAGCCACAATTTTAAAAGTTAACTAAATCATGAAATCTGACCACCTAACAGCAAAAGCAAAATTGAATACCACATAAATATCGCTAATATTAATATGAGAGAAGATAAAACTGAAATAGAAGAGAAGATACGGATCAAATAAGACGCAACGTCAAATACACAAGATTTATAATGTGCCGCTGGAGTAGTGTTAAATGAAGAAACATCGAATTTATCAGCTGCCGACGTGGTGTCAGGACAAACTGGGGAAATAAATGCAGATGCAAAATTGTGGGACGGAAGCAAACATTCTGTAGATATGTGTCTATCTGCGATGGTAAACAAGGATGATGAAGGAAGATACGTTTGGATGCAAAAAAATGTGTCCTAAAGAAACAGCTCGTTTTTTTAACAAAAAGTTGACATAATACATATAAGCCCTGGTGTTTTTTTACGAATTGTTCTTATTGTTGACTTGAAGCAGAGTATAATATCTAATGTCATACTTATTGAGCTTATTACACTATACGTCCACAAGACAAAAATAGAAAAGCAACTTCAATTTATCACTTACATTAATTTCAAATACATCGTGACAATAAATTCAGACCAATAAATAAAGGTAAAAAAGTACTGCTTACATATTTATGACATGTTGATAAATTCATGATTTGTCTTTATTTCTTGTGCACATGTTCTGTATTGACAGCTGAAAGAGCAGGTGCTCTTAAAGGTCTATAATAGATGACCTTTTTATCTTTATGAGTACTTAGGTCTCAGTTTTGCAAATGGATGAAACAGTTTCAATAGCACTTACAGATAAGACGTGGTGCCTGAATGAATATTAGTGATGACTGAACATGTTTTGATTTAGTGCGGTTATGATTCTGACGTAAACTAGCAAAAAATATACAAAACAAAATTTTGGACGGGTTTTTTTAAAAATCAATTTAGTAAAAAAGCTTTACTTTATTACGAGATCATTAAAATTAAATGCAATTTAAATCACTGATGTCAATTATATGAAAATTGCAATAATCGATAACCAGCAATTGACAGATAACCGCTCTAACTTATAGTTAGCTTGTCTGATTATAATCTTTACAACATACATCAAAGGAGCTATTTTCCTGCAAAACACCAATTAATTCAGTCTCATTTGGAGAGAAAATAACCGTTATTTATGAGTTTAGAGTTACTCGCGAGATTATGCACGGTCCTGACAAATTTCCCGGAGACAAGCGCCGGCGCAGGTTAAACTTATTTGGTGCGAAATAAGTTAATATATCAAGTTGAATAATTGGCTTTATTTACTGACCTATGGCGAGGAGGTCTTTTAAGTAAATCATTAGAACTGTAGGATAGAATTTTAAGACAGGGAAATAATTAAGCAGACTCGATGATGGGCTTCAAACGAATTGACTGAAAGATGATATGGCTAGAAAGTGGGAAACTACTGAGACAAATAGAGTAATAACTAAATATGGAAGAAGAAATTCAGCGCTAACTCCAAGTAAATTGGTAAAACGACCGGAAAAAAATAACCCAAGTCTAGACACAATAATAGAGCAACGAATAGAAATTCAAGCCTCGTAAAACGAACACCACTCCGCAAAAAAGTTATTTTTAGTTTGCATAGGTAACAAACAAATTTAACATTTAAGACCTGTTTAGTAATTCAGTACTTGGCTAAACAAGTAGCAAGGTTGAACTAATCAAACACAACTAGATTAGAATGTAAGAAGCAGAGATTGACTCAGCCAGAGTAGGAACAAATATTGAAGATCTTACAGTCTTAGTAACAGTTTAAAATATAAATTGTTTTATTACGCAATATGTTCTAGAAGTCTATTTTTCTGCTGTTGTAAAAACTTTTATAGTAGACCATCTAAATGGAACACGGTGAAAAACTATTTATTTTCATTCGTACCATAAAAAATTTACGACATTTTAAGCATCATCTCCACTTCGGAACTACATTTCAGAGTCTCTTAGTTAAAGGTTTATTTGTCTTGGGCTTAGCAAGGATTTTAGTACATGTCAAATCTATTATGTCTCATTTAATTGCCCGTGTTTCTTGGAAAGTATCAACTGCGGTAGAGAGATTGGCTGTGAGAGATACGAGCTGTAAAAATTGGACATTTATATCTGGCATTTGTTTATTGACACGAAAATTGCCTTGCCAGTTTAGTGCTCTTTAGTGTTTGTCCACTGAATTAATGAATTTTATGTCTTGGAAGCTGAAGAAATAAATACGGCTAAAGCACTGCCAAAAACATGTTTAAAAGCTTAAGTGAAGAACATTCGGTTATTAGCATTCATTTATTACAAAATGAATGACACGATGGGCAGGAAATGAATTAAAATAGATTTCCCGATAATGATAACATATTTATCGTCGAAATCAGACTTTTTACTAGCCTAACTGAAACTCACCATTTTGTCATTACAAATTATTGTCACGAATCCAAAAATAAAGCCATCATCCATGCCAAGATTAATAAATAAAATTAATATGAAACGCAAAGTGAGTGGAAATAATATGAAAAGAGCTTTCTTGGTTGTCATAATAACATTAGGTGAATACAAAATGGCGGCCCAAGTTTCCAAGGTTGGGTAAGGACGTCACGAAGTCACTGATCACGATTTTCCCAACGTAATAGAAATGCAAAGGGCGTTCGATGACCATACAAGGGCTGCTAGGGCGGAAAAGTTTCGACTTGAATGAAGATTTGAAACTTGTATTGCATAAAATGGCGACGTACGTTACTGTGTTTAAGGAAAATACTGCAGGTAACAATTTTATAACAATGGTGTTTGTTTTTAAAGTGATGGTGTGATATGAAATAATGATTGACAAAATTCACGTACATAAAACGTGTTAACGATATATATTATAAACTCTTTTTTTGTGTGAAATATACAGCGTATAACGTTAAATACGCAAAACCTCAGACACCCCAATTGATTTTTAATACAATTAACCTAATTCTGAAAGAAAAAAAACATTAAAAAAAACGTAAAGGTTTTATGTGCTGTTTTAGTTTTACTCGAAATTCTGATCGTGTCTTTCTTTCTTTCTTTTTTCTCGCGTTTGAGAAAATTTAAATTGGGCGACAAACATTTGTGTTTGTTTACCTATTTTGGCGGGTTTGCGCACGTTATGGCTTGACCTATGAACAAATAGACAGGGCAACATTTTTAATAAAGATTTTTTGAAAAAATTTGACCTATATTAAAAAGTGGTTCAATTGATTCTGCTCGTTATTCTGATCAAACTATTTTCAGGTTTTGCGCATTTAACGTTACACGTTGTATAAGTTCTTCTTGTTATGTTTCGTGTATTGCCCAATAGTTAAATCTTTTATAACGAGAGGACCTAGACAAGCGGACCTACATTAACAGGATCGACATAAGTTTTTAATAGCAGCTTATGTCAGTTCAGGTCTTTTTTGGCTCCCCCATCATCGTTATTGCTGATATCAGTTTTAAGTTCTGCTAAACTTTTACCATCGTCATCTTCCAGCCCTTGTTCTAATTTACATGAGGTCAGCCCAACATTATTTTCTTCTTCCATTCTCCCCTGTCCACCGTTATTTTAACCAACAGCTAGATCTTGTTTTTTTTTTCGTCTTTAGTTTTTTATATTAGTTTTATCATTCACGTCAACCATATATAAAGTACCACCCAGTGACCAACCCTACACACCCAGAGGATGCTCAGGCGCAGTTGTCATCCGTCGTGTTGGCAGTACTGTTGTAAAAGGCGCCGACATCCGTCGCCGGCGCACGCCATTTGTATGCAATTCGAAATCATATTGATTTGCTGTGGAATCGTTTACGTGGGATCAAAGGTTTTTTCGTTTTTGAAGGAAACTTTGAGGCAGGTTGTTTAGATCTGTGTTATACATGGGATGGTTTTTAAATTAGACATTTGCATGTTTTTGTGCCTGATATGCATGAGCAAATCTATCTCAAAATAAATCAGTAATTTCGTAAACTCATCACTCAAAAAAAGGATCCTATCAATCCCCGATGTTGCAAGGTCATATTCAAAGCAGGTATATTTCGAAAAAGCAAAATACTTTTATTTAATACTAATAAATTATAAGACTGTCGATAACATTCTTATGAAATAGACTATTTGTTTAGGTCCACACGTGAAAAAATATTCGCAGAAAGCCATCACTGTACACAATTCTATTTGGGTTTCGATAGTGACGAAGAAAATATTTGACGTCCCATAAAAAAGATAGAAGATAGAGATACCTGCATATTTGTTTTGAGATAAAAGATGATATGACAAAATATGAGGGTCGAAATCTTCGAGTTTGCAAAAGCATTTGAGGCAACTTGTACAAATACTCCAAGGTTTGATTGGATATAAAGCAACCATCCAAGTTCCCCATAATTCTTATTTTATGAAAGAAATAGCGTGGTGACAGATTTTATCATATCTCATAAAAATAATCCATAACATCCTCTCAGCCCTAAAAATCACGACAAATTAAACAAATTATCATCCCTCAATCAAATTGATGTACCAGGACCTCATAACTACACAGGACGTTACATTAAATAGATCAGAACGACCAACATAAGACGACCTCCCGCAGACGGACGCAGGACCGACCAGACACAATGACGAAGATTCAAAAAGAGAGCAAAGGGCTCTAAATTAACTGGTCATTAAAGTAATTAGGCATCCGGTGCTTCTAATGAGAACCAAATGAGAGGGTTGGGGAGGGAACAATCGATTTGTGACCGTGAAGTAATAACCTTTTCCGTTGCTATATTAATTTTTCGGTGTTAACTTGTGATACAAAGTTGAAGAACTTACACATGGAAGCGATAATTTAGTTACAATTAATACCTTCACAAAGTTTAAAATAGCTAATGACGTAGCTGATTCAGAATTTAGCACAACAGAAAAAACAGTTACAAAAGCTGTATGTACCTGCCAAAAATTAAACGATTACGATACCATATTTAAAAAACGTTGGCGCACCACTAACGATTGTAGATACCGATCGAGCCCTACGCATTGAGTTTGACAATATAATTCCCGACATGGCGCCTTAAACCCACTTTGAATAATAAACGGACAAAAGAAATCATTTCCGATTGCCAAAAATAACGTATCATAGGCCCTACAATTGAATTTTGGTATACCAATTCGTATGCACAGTATAAAGCGATTTGAATTTTAAATTCTTGGCATCCCATCCCAGATTTTTGTTAATACGGATGGATTTTGAATACCAAATTCATGGTTTTTGGTAATAAGAAGCCCATATACAGTCGACACATGTATTTTAGGTCCTATTGTTGGTTTATTGATATAGTCGACTTTTGTTACAACAGTATGGTATTCTTACATCCTACGATTATTTGGCAATTGATGTCTAAATGGTAAAGGCGCTTGAATAATAATACCTGAAGTAAAACATGAAAAGGAAGTAGACGTACATCCTTTACTGGTTTCTTATTAATCCTCCATTACTATTCATCTTTACCCTGGACACAATGCCTTTGTTGGACATTTTTATGGAACAGTCATTCTTATACTTAATACAATGTTTATAATTGATTTAGACTTTAAAGTCGCGTTTCTATCCTAGATATTGTTTTGAGGTTACACTTAAAGATAACCTATATTTTGTTTCTTATAAGCCTACTGCAGTGGATACCAAAACAAGGCTAATGTTCTTCTAGTTCTGTTTTTAAAAAGTATTTCATAATTAAAATGTCTTTGAAACTGGAAAAAAGACTTACCCAAAACAATGTCTCTGGCTGTAACAAGATACGCCGTTGCCAGCAGGAACGTGATAGCGATTGGCATTTCGCGCCAAAACTTAATGGCGGTGAACGTCATGTTTCACCGACAAACTCAACTGCTCTTATTGGGATCCATTAGTTTCTGTAACAAAGAAAAGAAAATAATTATAATTAAACATTTCATTGAAGTACCGTCACTCGATAGTTTCTAAAAAATTCGTGAGTTCCAATTAATAAAACAAAGCAGAACGTAAACTTATGAAAACATTGAAATAATAGAAGCAGACGAAAATATCTGAGAGGATTGAAAAGGATATGAAAAAAGATAATATACAATGCAGCATTATCACGCTGTTTTCGGCTGAATAAAAACTATTCTGTTCGTGTAAGTCGACCTCATTTCTAATCAATTTACTTTTTCTTACTTCGGTTCAAATTTAAAAATATGACGATTCCATGGATGTGACAGAGGAAAATTTTTTCTCAGATGGACGACAAATCTTTGGAAATAACAGACATATTATTCCGTTTCGTAATTTAATTGATAAAGTAAAAAAGGACCTAAGAAAGATAAATTTTGTAGTGCTGTACTGTATAGTCGGTTATCAGTGATTTCACCAAGAACCGGTATGTATTTGAAACATTTTAAATTTTTTCTGCTTAAAAGATTCTCTCGGAGCATGGTGTTAATTTTTCTGTATTTTTCTCACCATAGATTCGCTCAGAATCGGTTCTAGGACTTTTATCCTAGCTAAGATCTAGTGACCCGTATTCTTTCGGCGCCGCGACTCAAGGCCGACCAGGGGTCGGGAGACGCGTACTGGCGGTTGGCTCCGAGGCTTGCCGCCTGAGACCCGGAGCAACAGCGAAGATCCGATTTCGAGCGAGGATCCGGACCTTCAAGGAACAAATTTTGTTTTAATCCTTTTTTTAAATCTTTAGCAATAGTATAGTTTCTCTTTTTTTTTTGTTGTACAATCATTTAATTTATTTAAACCCTATTCGTGTCAAAAGGTCGCGCAATGTATTTTTTCCGGTGTAATATTTAAACTCGTATACATTTTGATCGCGCCTAGGGCTGAGTAGGCGTTGCAACCCCTTTCTCACCTTGTTTTAATTTTCAAAATTACAGATTTTATACAATTCTGAACAACCCATTTCGCTGCTTTACATAAAATTATATTACATGTCGTCCATTATTTAATTCCTTTTTTTTTGATCCTTTTAAATTTTTTTTTTATAAAAAAATTGTATTAGTTTTTTTATAACAGCAAAATTATACGTTTTAACATGTAGCAGTGACGACTTTTATTTTTATTTACGCTACAAAAATGGCGCCCGAACAACTAAAGTAAGTGTTTTTACCTAATAACTTTGAAATTTGAATGATTCTACATAAAATTTTTTTTGCCTTATTGAGGATGGTCACTCCCTCCGGGAGCTAATGATTCTTAAGCTTATTTGTTTCAGGATACGGATATTCTTTCATTCTAGAAAGGTATTCTGGGATTTTTACCACCAGTTCAGATCTGTGAAGCTGTCATTTTTCCTTGACATATATATATATTTTTTCATTAAATGTAATTTATTTTAAAGGAAAAATAATTTTGTGAACTATATAACACATAACTGTCTTTTATTTTACCCACTTATCGCAGCAAATATAACGATAGGTCTCCTGATTTTTATTCCATATCCTTAGCTAGCGGTAGTTAGAACCCGTAGAGTATATATGGTGACGTATGAATTTATAGGCGTCGGTTTTCAAGGTAAGCTTAGTATGAACGGTTATGTAGCCTGTATCTTTGTTTAATAGCTTGGCGTTTACTGACTGCTGGTTGCTGGATTATTTTTATCCGTCTGTTCATGCCGTGCCTATTTTTTCGCTAGGATTCAATCGCCTTTTGTCTGTTCTTTCATACGTTATTAGGTCTATTCTAGTTACATCATGTCAGAAGAGGGGTTCCCTATTGTTGAGACTCCACGTCGTGCTAGTCCCATTATTTCGCGACCACCACCTCCTCCTATTCCGCCAAGACCTTCTCACGCTTCTTCACAGAGTATCATTCCTTCCCCAATAAGATCTGAGGAATGCCTACAATTTTCCAGGCAGTTCTCTCTTACTAAGTGGAAGATTGTTTTCGATGGTAAGACCTGCGTACGGGAATTTTTCACGAGTTTAGAGGAGTGCAGGGAGGCCGACAATTTGTCCGATGGTTATTTAGTTAAGCGATTCCATGAAGTTTTATCAGGTGTCGCACTTCAATATTTTAGGTCGATCCGTCGCCCTGGTCTTTCCTTCTATGAGATCAAAGATGCCTTTTTTAAGACATTCGGTACGACCGATTTTGAATTTAAGATAAGCCAGGAGGTCCGTAACCACAAGCAGAAACCGGAACAGCTTATAAGAGAATTTATTATCGAGGTTTCTTACTTAAATTCTAAACTGAGCAAGCCTATTGAAGAGTCGGAGTTGTTGTGGATCATCACTCACAACATGTTGCCAAAGTACACTCCTTGCTTGTCCATCCAAAAATTTCATGACATCAATAACTTAATCGAAGTCGTTACTCATTTCGAGTCTTTTCTAAAATCTCCAAAGGCGGTAGCCAGTCTCGATTGTGTTGCCGACCAGTCGACTTCTCAAGTATTTAACCCATCAAAACCTAGGCCGAACAAAACTTCCCATCAACCAACATCTAGTAAGCCTCAGATTTGTCCTGGTTGTAGTCAGTCTCAGCTTTGTTTAAAATGTAACAAAGTTGGTCATTCTTACCGTTCTTGCCCAGAGATCACAGGCATGATTTGTTTTAAGTGTCGCACTCCTGGATTTATTACTAGGGAATGTCCGAAATGTAATCCAAAAAATGCATAAACCACTGGCGATACGCTTCTTTCCGTACAGTATCCCCAGTGTTTACTTCAGATTCATTTGATAACCGACCGTTTATAGAAGTATTATTATGTGGTAGAGTTGTTAAAGCATTGCTCGACTCTGGTGCTCAGATGTCGCTTGTTAGCGATAATTTTATTCAGCAACTTGGTGTTTCTTTGACATCAAAAGACGCTTGTCCCCGTGTTATATCGGCTAATAATTCGCCGATTGATATTCTTGGTTCTGTGTACCTTCCAGTTAAATTTAATGGTACAACTTTTATTCATGAGTTTTTAGTTGCAAGTTCGATGTCATCTTCTGTTATTTTAGGTATCGAATTTTGGAATAAATTCGGTTTGACGTCTATTTTTAGTCAGGCTTTTAATAAAAATATTGATGGTAATATGTTTATCCCTTCTGTTCAGCACTCTTCCCCTCAAGTTTCCTCTGTCAGCGAGGTCCGTTATATTCATCCTCGTAACATCCTATCGCCGGATCAAGAGGCTTGTCTTCAACAAGTTATTAAAGAGTACGAAGTTATCTCTTCGGAAAAAGTTGGTCTTGGTAAAACATCTTGGTTGTCCCATAAAATTAATACTACGGGTTACCCTATCCGTCAAAGATATTATCCCTTATCCCCTGTCAAGTTGAAGATTCTCAATGAAGAGATTGACAAAATGTTAGGTATGGGTGTTATTCGTCCATCTCGTTCTTCATGGGCTAGTCCAGTGGTAATGGTGACAAAAAAAGATGGTTCTGTTCGGTTTTGTGTCGACAGTAGAAAACTGAATAGTGTGACAGTTAGAGATTCATATCCTCTTCCCCGTATTCACGATATCCTCGACAACCTTCGTGGTGCTAGATATATTAGCTCATTGGATTTTAGAAGTGCTTTCTGGCAAATTCCACTCGCTGATAGAGAAAGTTGTGAGAAAACAGCGTTTATTGTTCCACAACGTGGTCTCTTTGAGTTTGTTAGGATGCCTTTTGGTCTAACGAACGCTGCTTCGGAGATGCAACGCCTTACTGATATGATCGTGAATTTCGAGTTTACTTCTACCAGCGACGACTGTATTTTTGGGTACGTCGACGACTTGATAATCGTGTCTAAAGATTTCTCTAGTCATATGGCGCTGCTCAGGAAGGTGCTTGCTCGACTTAAAGAAGCAGGCTTAACTATAAATTTAAAAAAATGCGAGTTTTGTAAAAGCGAACTAAAATATTTGGGTTATATTGTTAATGAAAAGGGTCTTCAAACCGATCCCGGCAAACTTGATGCTATTAAAGATTATCCTACTCCTACTTCAGCTAAGTCATTACGCGGTTTCATTGGTATGTGTTCCTATTATAGGCGCTTCGTTAAAGGGTTTTCTTCTATAATTGCTCCGCTTACTGCCCTTATCGGTAAGAGAAAGGGTAATGATCCAATAAGTTGGAACGATGCAGCCGATCAAGCTTTCACTCAGTTGAAACAAGCGCTAATTGATACGCCTGTTATGGCATGTCCTGATTTCTCGAAGCCATTCATCCTGCAGTGTGATGCGTCAGCTGTTGGTCTTGGTTCGGTACTGACACAGAAGATAGACGATGTGGAACATCCAATCGCCTATTATTCGCGTTTATTCTCTCAAACTGAACGCAATTATAGTACTACAGAGCGTGAACTCTTGTCAGTTTTGGATTCAATTAAACATTTTCGATGTTATTTAGATGGTATGAAGTTTTCTGTCATAACAGACCATATGGCTCTTAAGTGGCTCCTCTCTCTTAACAACCCATCTGGTCGTTTAGCTCGTTGGGCTACTATTATCTCCCAATATACTTTTGATATTGTGCATCGTAAAGGTTCGCAACATATAGTCCCCGATGTTCTTTCCAGGATCCATGCTAATCCTGTGTCATTTGACCAGGGTCCTGAACATACTAATGACCGTTGGTATAAGAAGATATATATAGGTGCTCGAGATACGCCACAAATGTTCCCAGCATACGCTATAAATAACGGTATCCTTATGAGACGCATGCCTGTTTCTAGTCCTTTATCTTCTGAACCATGGCGTGTGGTGTTACCAGCTGAAAAGGTTCCAGACGCTATTTGGGAAATTCACAATAGATTTCCTTCGATACATCCCGGTGTTACTAAAACGTATCTAAAGCTTAGGGAGTTGTTCTACTGGCCAAATATGTTCCGTGACGTTACTTCGACGTTAAGTCAATGTGAGGTTTGTAAAGCCTATAAAATTTCGAACACACAACCTCGCGGTCAGATGTGTTACCCTAAAGAGGTTTCCTTGCCCTTACAGATGATTTCTATCGATATAATTGGTCCGTTGCCCTGCGCTTATTATGGTTATAAATATATCCTTTCTATGGTAGATGTTTTTTCCAAATATGTTTGGTTAGTTCCTCTGAAAAGGATTGACGCTCTTTCTGTTATAAAAGCGTTAGAGTCTGAAATTTTCTTTAATTTTGGGGTTCCGCGTACTATTCTTTGTGACAACGCTACAGTTTTTCGTAGTAATCAATTCCTTAATTTTCTCAGATCTTTCCATATTCAATCACCTACTTTTACGCCATATTATACACCCCAAGCAAATACGGTTGAGCGATACAACCAAAGCGTTATAACATGTTTAGGTATTTTGGTTGGTGAAAACCAAAGAAGTTGGGCTAAAATGTTACCTAAAGTGAAGCTTTACCTCAATTCTTGTGTTAATCTAGCTACTGGTTTTACGCCTAACTTTCTTATGCTTGGTAGAGAGGTCCTTATGGATAGCAGTCATGTAAATAGTCAGACTCGAAGCTCTAATTTGGCAGACAGTCGGGCTCGTCATGCTTCAAACCTATCCTCTCTCAGCGAAGTTTATGCAAAGGTTGCTGATAATCTTTCTTTAGCTTTTCTCCGTAACTCTCGTGCATATAATTCTAATCGATCAGCTGTCACTCTAAATGTTGGTGATACTGTATGGAGAAGGAATTTTTCCAAGTCTTCTGGAGGTGATTTTTTCTCTGGGAAGCTTGCTCCACGTTTTATTAAGTGCCGTGTAATAAGAGTCATTTCAAGGACCACCTATTTGCTACAGGATTGTGATTCAGTCCACTCCGGACAATATCATATCAAAGATATCTTAAAATAAATTGGATTAAATTCTCTTTGTTCCATTTTGACATTGACATTTGCTTTCTAATCCTTTTTCCTCTTTGGAATATTTCTTTGCATAGTTTTTCGATTAGATTAAAAACTTCATAGATTATCTGTTAATAGTGACATCTGTTTATTTCTGTGTTATGTCAACTTGTGTTCTAAGGTTATTTTGTTTCTTTTAGTTTAACACAGATGGCGTGACATTCAACATTTAATTTTAAATTTGAATTTAAACTTGAGTTTTATGACTTGAGTTCTCTGATTTAAGTTCTGTCTTGAGTTCTTCTTTGACTTAATTAATTTAGGTTTTCTTTCTTAAACTTAGTTTTTTTTTTGTTCAACTTGTCTTAGTTTCTATAACTAGAGGTTGGACTTTACGTGTTCACGTTATTTATTTTTGGGGATTCCCAAGTTTTTTCTTATAGTTGATAGGTAATAGTTAAGTCTTATGTTAAGTTAGGTTAATTTTACTTAGATCTAAAGTTTACTAATTGTAAGGATGTGGCAGGTTAGAGTTTGGCTCTAACTGAACAATATATATTTAGATTTAGGAGTTCGTTATTTTCTTTCATATTCTCCATAGATGTAATTGAGATATCGCGAGTTCGCGCGGATAACGTTTAGATATGGTGGCCTCCGTGTTTATTCAGTATTTGTTGCACTTCGATATCGTTTGATTCAGATATGATGCCTGTTTTTTTTTGTTTTTGCCTGATCCAGTTTTTTTCTTCTTTCTCACTCGTACTTACGTCCTTTTTTTCTTAGAAAGAGGGTATTGCAGCATTATCACGCTGTTTTCGGCTGAATAAAAACTATTCTGTTCGTGTAAGTCGACCTCATTTCTAATCAATTTACTTTTTCTTACTTCGGTTCAAATTTAAAAATATGACGATTCCATGGATGTGACAGAGGAAAATTTTTTCTCAGATGGACGACAAATCTTTGGAAATAACAGACATATTATTCCGTTTCGTAATTTAATTGATAAAGTAAAAAAGGACCTAAGAAAGATAAATTTTGTAGTGCTGTACTGTATAGTCGGTTATCAGTGATTTCACCAAGAACCGGTATGTATTTGAAACATTTTAAATTTTTTCTGCTTAAAAGATTCTCTCGGAGCATGGTGTTAATTTTTCTGTATTTTTCTCACCATAGATTCGCTCAGAATCGGTTCTAGGACTTTTATCCTAGCTAAGATCTAGTGACCCGTATTCTTTCGGCGCCGCGACTCAAGGCCGACCAGGGGTCGGGAGACGCGTACTGGCGGTTGGCTCCGAGGCTTGCCGCCTGAGACCCGGAGCAACAGCGAAGATCCGATTTCGAGCGAGGATCCGGACCTTCAAGGAACAAATTTTGTTTTAATCCTTTTTTTAAATCTTTAGCAATAGTATAGTTTCTCTTTTTTTTTTGTTGTACAATCATTTAATTTATTTAAACCCTATTCGTGTCAAAAGGTCGCGCAATGTATTTTTTCCGGTGTAATATTTAAACTCGTATACATTTTGATCGCGCCTAGGGCTGAGTAGGCGTTGCAACCCCTTTCTCACCTTGTTTTAATTTTCAAAATTACAGATTTTATACAATTCTGAACAACCCATTTCGCTGCTTTACATAAAATTATATTACATGTCGTCCATTATTTAATTCCTTTTTTTTTGATCCTTTTAAATTTTTTTTTTATAAAAAAATTGTATTAGTTTTTTTATAACAGCAAAATTATACGTTTTAACATGTAGCAGTGACGACTTTTATTTTTATTTACGCTACAACAACTGAAGTGTAGAAAATAAACTGTTCATTAACTTTACTGTTTATTTAACCAACCTTAATGAGGATCAACGCAATGTCTGACACATTTTAATATTAAAGTCTACTTTTAGCGGATAAAAAAATAATCCATCAGAATATGGAAAAAAATGCTGTGTCTGAAGTTTCACTCAAAACTGATTATTTAAAAGATTATGAGTTGCCTTACTGTGCGTTAGTATTGGCCAAACAGTCACGTAAAAATATGTGATCCGCTAGAAATAAAGATTCAGCCTGACTCAGACAAGAAACTCTGTCTCTGACTCTTACTCTCTTGACTCAGAGAAGAAAGCTAGAGATAAAGAGACAGACCGAGAGAAATAATGTGAATGTTTCTCTATTGTGAACTCACAGTTATCCTTACGATTACCACATTACAATATTGTGCCAAGGTGCTGTGTGTACCAAGGTAACCGAAGTAGCCCGAAGAATTGCCAAACTGGCACACAAGTGGCAGTGGGCAGGGCACATTGCTTGCAGAGCGGATGGCCGATGGGGCTTAAAAGTTCTGGAATGGCTACCGCGAACCGGAAGACGATGCGTTGGAAAGCCTTCCACTAGGTGGATTGATGACCTGGTGAAGGTTGCGGGGATCCGCTGGATGCGAGTCGCACGGGACCGGTCAATGTGGCGACACTTGGAGGAGGCCTATGTCCAGCAGTGGACCTTTTTTGGGCTGAAATGATGATGATGACAATACTGTGCTATTACTTTCGGAAGTTGAGAACGATGACAAAGCTAAAGACTAACTATAAAGACATACGTAACATTTTTTCATGGTGCCAGATGTTTCAAACTCTTTAGACATTATGCACATTCCACTGTCTCTAAAAACAATAGCCTATTTCATACCAAGCCATATTTGTTGGCAATACGCGTTTAGGAGGAACATCTGTAGCCCTAAAAATAGCCTTTCTAACATTCATCGATACTAAAATGCAGTACACAGCGCATATTGGTTGCGAAGCTGTAACCTCTAAAATACAGGGTGTGTAGAACTAATAAATGTCAAAAGATTTAGAAATAGAGCGTTTAAAACTTGAGGGGAGCTACGCATCAGGTCGGGTTGGCACGTTCGATTCGTCAGTATTTGTGGAACAAGAATGATGACTCGAAGCGACTGCTACACATCATCATTGACCTGCCCTTATCTCAACTTATTTGGAGTCGGCACAGCATGTCTTCTTCTTCCATACTTCCCTATTACTTATCATCTCATAAGACACCTCTTTTCTTGCCATATCATCATTACACAGTACATCCATCGACTACTACTCATATTTGACTTTAATTTGGTCGTACTAATCGGCATCTATCATCGATGAATCATGTTCGGGTCTGTTCCGGTCTATTGAAGCTAAGGAGAACTTTTCCGAACATTTTTGATAAACTACAAAAAATGTCGGGTGGTTGTGCCGAATTAAATCGCTCCGTTTACGTGTTGCACCCCTTAAATTGAAGCTCACCGAAATACTTGAAGTTTACGCAACTTTAGATATATATCGTTCTCCTTATATCTAATGTTGGTGTATTTGTGTAAAGGATTTTCAAGACTCGTGGCTAGTTAGTAGTTACAAGAATACTGGTGCCAGAGTGTCTTGTACGAGACGACAGTTGGTGTGTTACGTTGCCAAAGACATTTCACTCGTGAAATCATTTTACGATTTACTATTCATAGAAACAGAAATACTAGCAAATTAATGCCCCTTGGTGCTTACAAGTGCATTTCAGAAATTCAGAGCATTAAACTCTTACTACTTAAATGTATTGAGTACCCACATTACTGAAAAACCTATCGAATGTAACTCAGTAAAATATTTCATAATGTTACGAGATTATCTTTGAATCCGAAAAGAAAAACACTTCTTGAGATTTCAGACAAAAATAGAATCAGCGAGCAATATTGAGTCATTTCACTTCCCGTGATTCGATTTTTAAAAGACGCATTTTTCAATCATCGTATCCCGATAGACTGCTGGTCATAATCCCTACCAACTGACACCATACACTGTTTAACCAGCGATATATTACCCAAATTGCCTTGAATTAAACAAGCCAACAACCAGGAACATTCCTTACATCAATATTCGAGGATGAGTCAAAAAACAAGCTGTTTAACACAAAATTTACGAGGTCACAGCGTATTAATTAAGAAGCTGAGATATTAGGTTGTTGTCAATGACATAGCGATTCAGGGCAGTGCAAACGTCTGGGCAATGTGTGTGTTTGGACAGATTTCTGGGATCCGAGGAGGAAACAAACAAGACGGTGATAACAAATAAAGATTGTGTGTTGATATAAAATCAAAAGATAGTCTTGAAATAAAAAGGTGGTCATTAACTTTGACTAACGTAAATGTTGATATAGAAATATACCTAAGTGAAATAGATCCGTCCATAGATGATGATTTAGAAACGAAGCCACCAGTAAAAGAAAGTGGTCAAACCGATCTAGTAGACCATCATCAAAAGAGTCTTCTCTTTTTTTATATTTACCAAACTTAGGAAACCATTCTTGAAGTGTTGACATTACTGAAAGGATACGAAATGAAATTAACGAATGTATCTGGTGCAGATGTGTCTACTAAAGAAAAGAAACAAAAGACTGACTAATTTGATTTGAAGAGAGGCAAAAGTACTGTAGAAGTTAATCTAAAAATTTTAAATCAATATTCATTATAAGAAAGAAAGCAAACATTCTTTTCCATTTAAATCTTATTATCTTTTCGTACAGAACCCATACCATCTACAACATTTTTATACATATAATTATAACTTTCCTTGCAGTACACGGCACCGGTCGTTGGCACGGTATAAATTTAAACATTAAATAAACAAGCATATAAAATAACTCAGGTTTGATTCACTGCTACACTGCTTTTGAAAAGGGGTAAAGTTTTTATTTCGTGTGTTAATTTAACTTCATATTCAATCTGAATATTGTGTTTCGTTCTATCTAGTGGGGTGGAAATAATATCTGATTGAGATGTAGTTTCTAATTAATGTATAAGTTCTATAAATATATTGTTATCTTCGAGCTTAAAATTAGTCACAGCTCATTTTTGGAAATTGTTAATCCTTTTTTTCTTATTTTTCTTTCGTCTTTTATAATTTTGTGTTGCATCAGTTGTATCATATTAAGTAATTTGAATCTTGGTCACGTCTTCTGGAAAATTGTTACTTCTGTAGTCGTTCTTATACCTACTATTTCGTTTTACTTCTGGTATATAACAACAATAACAAAATGAACGACTGCACACAAAGGCATCATCGTCATCTGCCTATTCTTTTCCCAAACTATCTTGGGATCGACTTCTAGTCTAACCGGATGCAGCTCCAGTATTTTACATGAAGCGACTGCCTATCTGACCTCCACAACCCAGTAACTGGGTAATACGAAACTCTTTGGTAAGACTGCATGTCAGACTTTTGGCATCTGATTACTTGTAACGACTGTCAGAGATCTACAAATGACAGCCGGGACCAGCGGCTTAACATGCTTTCCGAGTCACGGAGGAAACTCGGTATGTAATCCACGGACCAACATCGACAAGCACGGCAAATCCTTAAAGATCGACCCGTGCGTCTGTTATTATTTAGCCCCGAGCTTCTACAGAGAAACAGATGATTCAAATAAGGCACAAAGCCAAGAGTGTGGTATATGTTTTTAAAAAGTACATTATAGAGAAGAGTAGGTCAGGTCCACGGAAGACTAAACAAAAATCAAAACGTCTGCACTATAATATGTTGTTTTACAGGTCGTGGCGGATATTTGGGTGAACGGTTTTTGCTGTGTTTTTAAAAAAAGAAGTTTAATATCGCGGTTGCCTTTTGTTGCTTAAAAAAATAATAATAGACAGTGGAATAGCGTTTAGTAATAGCTAAGTCAATAATTAGATTCAGTTGCTCCACAAATCATCATCATCATCGTCAACCTATAATGTTCCCACAGCTGGGACACAGGCCTCCTCTCAATCAGACGGACTGGGCTCTGGGACTGGCCTGTAATCCACCACGCGTGCCCAGTGCACAGTGGTAGATGTCATGTCACATGTCTTCGAGTTTTTAGTTCTAGGACATGCCGGTTTCCTCACGATGTTTTCCTTCACCGTTTTGAGAGCAGCTCCAAAAATCGCTAAAAGTATAATTTATATAATATTAATATTTATTAAGATGGTAAATTTCATGTGATCTGGGTATGGGTGTGACCTTCAAAAAGATTCACAGCCATATAACAATGTTAAAAATTTGTTTGTACATTTTGCTTTTTAATATTTTTCTGTTTTATAGGACGGGTTTTGTGCAACAAAATAATAATGTAAATAAAAAGGTGATCCAAGACAGAATTTAACTGTCGGTCGTCACCATTTCTCACCCATTTTATTTTTAGTAAAGCTCAAGTTTTTAATTTAACTAAAATTAATTTCACGCGTACACGCAAACGTAAACTTTTTACTACCAATCATAAACAAAAATAGTCCAGTATATTTTCCCTTCAATTTTCTACAAACACTGCTTTTTCGAAGCTCTGTTTTATGTCAGAATTCATAGCATCATATAACACGGGCCGCGGTTCCGTATATCATAGTAACGGAGGGGTTAACTCGACGATATATTTTAAAATATGGATACACCATCAGCTTTTTAGTGTTAAATCCTTTTTATATACCCCTCATTCTGAATCGGTTTTGAACAATAATTTTAGGGTTCCGTACAAAAATGTGACCAACGGGGCCCTACTACTAACTAGACCCTATTAATTGCTTAGCTATCTGTCCGTCCGTCACAGGGCAGATAGACATTTAAGCTAGGACAGTCAGACAGACAGGGCAGGGTTATCTTTTGATCTGTAACAGGAAGACACCTGAAATTTTCACAGAGGTATTACGATGGCCTATATTAACAAATAATAGAAATAAAATAAAGAAGTGCTTTCCATACAAGAAACTCAAATGGTGCGATGGTACGGTACCATTCGCTTGCGAGTCCGACTCGCACTTGGCCGGTTTTTTTTTAGTGGTAAATCCTTTTTATAAACCCCTCGTTCTAAATCGGTTTTCAACAATCCTTTTTGGTATGATTTATTTATTTCGAAGGGTGAAAGGATTGAGGCGCGTAATTGTTTCTCTATTAATAACTTTGTAGACTAAATTGTTGAGATGCTTTTTGTTTTTTGTCTTCACGGGTGAATGAACGAGTGTTTAGTTTTGTCATAGAGCTGTGATTTATGGGTGATTCTACTGGCTGACATTTTGGCGTCCTATCGAAGTTGAATGTCTGGTGATGTATGTCTAAAAAGTAGTTATAAGGTGAAAGCGCGGTTATATGGCGAGGATTAGACGGGCCGCGGTTAAACACGGGTGGAAAACGAAACAGAAATAAAAAATTAGGGTAATAGAAACAAAAAAATCCAAATATCTGTTTTTTTATAGACATTTCGAAAATGTTTTTTAGTAACTTTTTAGACCTATACGTGTCCTGCTTATGTTTATGAAGTTTCATTAAAATCGGTGCAGTCATTTCGGAAAATAAACACTTGAAAGTTTCTATGAAATGTCGTAAGGCGTAAAGGCTCTTAAAATTAATTAAATTAATTATTCAACACAATAGCCTATGATAAAAACAACAGATAATTGAACAGAAGTTTATTTACAAAATTTGAGAGAGAAAGAGACAAAAAACCGTAAACGTAGATGTGTATTCATAAAATAAATAATTACATAACGCTAGCGCCAGATGTCGCGAGCGGCGGTTTTTTTTAAGTCATGTTAGTAAACAGAACTTTTATGAGTTTGTATAGGGTGATGCGTTATTGTATGGGCCGTTAAATTATGAATCTAATACTTTATTGTATTTGTACTGTTTTATCCAGAGGAAATCTCACAAATCTAAGACTAAGAAGAGATTCAGATGAAAAAAAAAACAGAATAATTCTCACCTACTAAGTGTATGGTACAATTTAGGTCTTTTTTTACGGATGGGAAATCATCAAATGACCCCACTCTGGGCGGAGCGGAAGGGAGTGTCAGACTTGTACTGACTAAAACCCATTCATGTGCCTTCTTAGCCCTTTGTGTTCGAACAGTCCCACAGCCCTGGCAGGCATTGGCCCTCTCGGACCCCTTCCGATTTGTTGACATCTCCTTGAACAAGAACGCGCCGTCGTCATAAGACGGACGGACGGTGAGCTATACAATTTATTCTTATAGCCTGCCATCTTCCCTTCCATAATCTTATGGCCCATTTGTAGATCGGCAAGTATGGTCAGTAAAAACCTAAAATATAACATACCATAATATGAAATATCACGCCTGTAATCCCCGAACGGTTAGGCAGACGTGTACCTAATCGTACACCCACATTTCGCCAGTTATGTTGAAGTCCTATGTAATAGGAGGCGAGCCTATTGCCTTCATCCGGGCACAAATCCAGACTGACACAGACTGTGGCTGCTACTAAGAAATTTGATGGAATAACACAATAACACTTTTCCCGACCCGAGAATCGAACCCTCATGATAAGTAGTCGTACTTAAATCTAAAATATTGAATTAGCTATTTTCAGCTACACCAAAGTTTTATTTGTTCTGCTGTCAGCATAAGACCATGTAGAACAAGCATCAAATTCCATACCAACCAAGGACCACCTATTTACAAGCCACATCACTATGTAAAATACACAGTTAATCCGCTTATACACAACCCTACTAATTAACCCAGTCAATACATAGTTAATTAATTAAACATGTACAAACAATCACATTAAAACTCGCCACACAACACGTTTACTGGTGATAAACAAATAGTGCTAATTGTGTGCGTGTGATTTTATGTGTGTTATATGCACGCAACTGCACGGAGACGTAGGTTTATTTGACAGGTTCGTGCTGACCGCGACTATAGACGCGATAGAACCAGAAGCACTAGTATATAGGTATTTACTTACTTAAATTTACCACTAAAACATATTATAAGTAACGTGAGAAATAAGAGAAATATCGTGTGGTTAGTGCCTTTTTTAGGGTTACGTACACAAAGGGTCAAACGGGACCCTATTATTGAGACTTAGCTGTCCGTCCGTCCGTCTGTCACCAGGCTGTATCTCAAGAACCATCACGGTTCTTGAGATACAGCCTGGTGAGTTAGCCAATTGAAATTTCTACAGATTATGTATTTCTGTTGATGCTATAACAGCAAATACTAAAAACAGAATAAAATTAATATTTAAGGGAGATTCTAAATAATGGTACGGAATCTTTCGTGCGCGAGTCCGACTCGCACTTGGCCGGTTTTTTTTAATAATTTTTTGATGGAAAATCATCACGTGACACCCCCCCCCCCGCTCTGGGTGGAACGGAAAAAAGGGAGTGTCAGACTTGTTCTGACTAAAACCCATTCCAGAACTTTTATGCTGCCCATTGGCTTCTGACTCGGCTTTATATGCATTCGAGAAATATTTTTCAGGCAATCTGGTTTCCTCTCGATATTTTCCTTTACCGAAGCAAGTGACAATTATATTGTATAATTATCACATTAAAACAAAAAAATCTGCGGATGAAAGATGATAGAGAATGACTGTTTGTATGGAATTTCGTCACTTTTATAAGAAATTCCATCGATAGAAATAGCACACGTCCACCTCTAAACAATTATTTGCTTAAATTATTAATTAGTTAAAACAAAATAATAAGTCATAATATCAAAAAATATACAGAACTTTACAATGGATGCTAGAAAAGCGTGCATGGATAGGTTACTTTTGTAGAATATTGAAGTATAAAATGCTAGTGGAAGTTTTATTAAACCAATATTTATAAAATCAATTTATTAGTATTCCATAGTGGAGTTTCAGGCAAATATTTTGTGATGCATTTGACCACAAACCACAGAACACTGATAATTGAAGAATAAACCATTCAATACGACCACAGATGATCACGTGAAACAATAACTTACTAAAGACAGACATGAATAAGTAATACTATTATATCATGTGAACTAAATGTAAACATACAATACGCAAAATAGATTATGAATCAACCGACAAATATTTTGTTTTGGTGTTAGCACTGAATATTTTTATTACAGAAAATATTTATTATAATTATAACTTACTTATAATAATAGAAGTAAGTATGTAGTTATATTATGGGTATAAGAACTATAACATAAGAGGAGCTCGTGGCTAAATAATAACAGCCGCCCAGGTCGATCTTTAAGGTTAAGCCGTGCTTGCCGAGGTTGGTCTGTGGATGGGTGACCATAATTACATATCGAGTTTCCTCCGTGCCTCGCAAAGCACGTTAAGCCGTTGGTCCCGGCTGTCATTTGTAAATCTTTGACAGTCGTTACGAGTAGTCAGAAGCTAAAAGTCTGACATCCAGTCTTACCAAGGGGTATCGTATTACCTAGTTACTGGGTTTTGGAGGTCAGATAGGCAGTCGCTTCATGTAAAATACTGGTACTCAGCTGCATCCGGTTAGACTGGAAGCCGACCCCAAGATAGTTTGGGAAAAGGCTAGGCAGATGATGATGAAGAACTATAATATAACTACTTATTATGTTATAATTTTTATTACACATTAAACCACTGGGAATAATATAAGAGCATTAGTGTTATCTTATAGGTACGCGACTAACTGTGTACCTCTAATCTAGTAAGCCAAAAAAATACAATAAAATAACACAACAATATTTTGTTATACATAATAACACCTACGTCTTTTTTTGCTAAATACTGATTGAGGTGTTGTTATATTTAAAACAACCAAATTCTAACAACTTCACAACTACCACCCAACAACATTCCAAACTAAATTCGCACGCAAGTACTAAACGCCATTGTTAATTCGAATTCGCGTTCGTATTTTAAAACATCCTGTGTGAGGAAGCTCGCACGTGCTACGTAAACTTCCTGCGTTCACCTTTGTGCGCCGCGACATGGCCAAAGACGTACTATAATCGATCGCACTTGACGGTTTGGGGAAAGATGCACTATAATAATGGATCCCACTTGACCGATGTACTATGGTTATTGGCAGTTGACGGTTTGGGGAAAGATGTATTTACAATAATCGATCGCGCTTGACAATTTAAGCAAAATTGTTCTACAAATCCATCACTTGGCGGTTTGGTCAAAGATGTAAGTACTATGACTGTTGGCAGTTGCTGGTTTCTGCAAAGATGTACAATAACCGGTTGCGCTTGACAATTTAAGCAAATCGATCGCACTTGACAGTTTGGGCAAAAATGTACTAAGATTGTTGGCGATTGGTTTGGGCAAAGTTGGCAGTTGTTCAAACAGTTTGGTAGCCGATACAGGTGATCAATTAGAAGTAATTGTGTTTGGGCACATAAAGAAGTTATATAAGTCAAGCTTAAAGTTTAGAGAAAAAATAACAGGAATAACGATTTGTTTTCAAACTGAATCTTTACTGCATGGATAATGTACGTTGGAGTTGTTGAGAAAAATGGTAAAGCATGTTTTAATACTAATTATTTGAAGTTAGTGACCTAATCAGAAACCGAAAATGGATTAGGTGCTTTTAACAGGAACTTAACAAAAACCCACCCGTACTTTAGACTTAACTTTCAAAGATAACAGAGCATGCTCCAACACTCAACTCGAACATTCCAAGTTAAAAACTTAAAAGAACCATAAAAGCTGGTGGTCGTACAGTTAATATACTCTGTACATTAACCATGGGCTATGGGCTACATGGGGTGCGAGTGCCGGGGCTATTAATAGCCCATGGCACCAGGTAACCCCTGCATGGCTACGGTTTGAAGAATCAACAGAGAAATTACATTTTTCGGTATTGGGACGTGTGAGATCTTTGAAAAATGGTTCATTTGTTTTTTATTTGACAATGGTTATTTTTTTTAATTATCAACCAGTGTTTTAGTTTAAAAAAAAATGATGACGCTGGTTATTTTGAAATTAGAATTTTTCGAAAGAATTTAACTAGGACCCAATTTGACCAATGAGGTCACGCTACTTTAAAATATAAATAAATTGACATAAGCAGATTTTCAACGTCTGACGATCTTAGTAACTAGCTATGCCAGTACCATCAGCACGCGTAGCATGACCACTGTTGAAACGAGTTTTGTCTACGGAAGAATCGACATAATGACAGATAGACAATGAAAATGTGTCATTTTGTCGATCCTTCCGTCGGCATAGCCCGTTTCTACAGCGGTCATGCTACGAGTGCAGTTTCACAGTTCCCTTTCCTTCTAGAATTTGGCTACGAGTTTGGCATCTTCAGTAGCGTCCATTAGTTTCAGCTGGTCTAACATGACGTCTTAAAGCAGTATTGTTTTACTCATTTTCCAGTGTGGGAAAGAGATAGTGCTAGACATCCTGTCCGTCTCTTTCCTACACTGGAATAATAGTAAACAATACTGCTTTAAGACGTCATGATAACCTGTAACGTGCAGACAAGCAGGACATGATATTGAGTGACCCATGTTTTTTTTCTATTTATTAATTTAGGGGTTTTTATCCACACCGATACGCCAAACCCATTGTATCTTCTAGCAATATATGATATCAATCAATATATATATCATACACACAATTACACTACATAACACACTACACTATACCACACTTCTCTATACTAAATGGATAAATAGAATAAAAAGTCTAAGAATACAACAATTCGTGGTTCACCACTGCCAGACCACACAATTGTTTTGCTAAATCTGATTTAGGGCGTGACAAAATCGTCAGAATTAAACCTATATCTAATCTGTTCAATTTATGTTCTCTTAGCAATTCTTTTCTCTCTTTTTTATTTTTAACACAATCCATCAGCAAATGTTGTACGTCCTCAACTTTGTTACAAACAATACTATTTGATGAAGTCATCTATGAATTTCCATCTGAATACTTTTGCCTTGCTTCGGCCAACACAAGACCGGAGTCTATTTTAAAAATTAAACTAATTGACATTTGACTCCGACTTTTAAGAAAAAAGTTTGAATAAATTTTATACTTTAAAAGTTCGTTTATATCTTTTTAATACCATTAACCTCGACTTATATAGCTTCTGAATCAGTTCATAGATACCATTCCTATTACAAGTGTTTTATGAAGCAGTAACTTATCTAAAACTAGTATGGAATGGAGTGCCACTAGGACCACTTCTTGCACCACTTTTGTTTCAAGTGCAATCCTTTTCTTTATTTATAGATATGTTCCAAGGTAGAAGGTTACGGACGAAAATAAAACTGAATTGGTTTTTGAATGATGTAAAGTCTGTGTATGTTTATCTGGTTTTGTAAAAGAATTAGTCTGAGGATTTTGTCTTAAGATCACGGATTTAAGACGTCAGATAGAATAGACAAACTGTGCGAATCGAATATTGATACCTACTTGATTTATTTCTTTATTACGTTTGTCCAACATTATTTTTTACACAAAAGATTTACAATCAATTACCTACTTATTAATACTTTTATAAGTACAATCACTTACGATATTATATTGATTGCGATGAGTTTCGATTAGAGATTTTCCGACTAGTCGGTAAAGGCGACAATCCGGCCAATTTTGTAGTCCCCGACTATTCGGCAGAGAGCGCCGACTATCCGGCTTCATACTTTGTATGTATTTCTCAATAAAATGTACCTGCCCACCACGAGAAATTATCATTTGGCACTAATTACACTTGACCTTATAGGAATCATTGTCCAATTGTTAAAAAACACCATACAAGAAACTTCCTTTTTGACATGAATAAATCTTAATAAATTGAGCTCTTTCACTTCAATTTAGGTATTTGGTCACACAAAAATACCGCTCTGACCAGTGCAGAAGCAAAAATCAAGAAACAATGCGAAGTAAACAAAACATGTTCCAACCATATGCCATGTTCTGGCAGCGGAGTCAGCTGTAAACGAAGCGTCACGGAAATTTCCGAATGCCCCAGAAAATGTGATCGGGTCGGCCGACTAGTCGGTCTCTTTACAACTGACTAATCGGCCGGTCGGCACGAGTCATAGTCGGCATATCTCTACTTTCGATGCCATAGCTAACACCACATGCACCACTTATGGTTTAACAAAATATGATTCGCACCCATAACACGCATGTACCTACCTATGTGTTAATAGAATTATCATCATCATCGTTTCAGCCCAAAAGACGTCCACTGCTGGACAAAGGCGGAGGCCTATGTCCAGCAGTGGACGTCTTTAAAATGTCAATGTGGCGACACTTGGGGGAGCCCAAGTGTCGCCACATTGACATTTTGGGGGGGGTGTTGCCATAATCGACACGCTTGGCAGGCGGGTTGGCGATCGCAGTAAGTTTGTTACAAAAACACAGAGAACGCTGCTGCCCATTCTCTGGCAAATCCCTTATCCGCCTCTTACGACACCCACGGGAAGATATGGGACAACAGAATTATAAATCATTGAAATCATCAATATAATGAACTAAAAGGGTTCTAAGATATATTTAATCTCATTGAATGACATTTTCATGAAATAGTCCCCTTTCATACGTCTCTTGTTCTTCTCAAAATTAGTTTCGTGAAAGCTTTGGAGAACCTTTGAAAAGTGTTCCTATATTGAGCTGTGATATCACAAGAGATCTGGTAATCAAACAGTGCGTTCACACGATAGGTCAAATTCGTACGATCAGCTTTATTTTGGGATTTTGTATACCTTATGCTGCGTTTGGTTTGGCCAGTCGGTGGTGGAGCGGTGAAAGAGTAAGTAAAGTAATATTAAAGTCGTTGTTCTAATTTTTCATAAAGGTGCTTCTTATTTAGAGGTTACTCTCCTTGTTTGTATGTTTATAAATAAAACCAGATAAAAAGAAAATTACTGACAGGAATTATTACTGTAATTACAAAAACAGTCACCAGACTTGACTATAAAAACAATCATATAATAAATAGCAACGTTTTAGCAGCTCAGAGAATAAAGAGTTTTTTAGAATTAGAATTAGAATTTATTTATAGTTTATTCAGTTAATGCAGTCATGCACTAAACATATACTATAAGTTTCTAAACAATTTCTATCAATAACACTTGCAACGGGATATTTACCATGTTTATTATTTGTTTCGAGTTCCCGATATTTCGGCGCTGTTACAAACATATACTGCCCATATTACATATTAGCACTTTAAAAATGTTGCCTGTTCAATATTATTCGCAATTAAAAGAACACTGAATTTTTTTCTGAATCATCATCATCATCATTTCAGCCCAAAAGACGTCCACTGCTGGACATAGGCCTTCCCCAAGTGTCACCACATTGACATTTTGGGGGGTTTTGCCATAATCGCCACGCTTGGCAGGCGGGTTGGCGATCGCAGTACGGTTGTAACAAAAGCACAGAGAACGCTCGCGCTTTTTCTGAATAATTCTGATAAATTCTACTTTCAACCGGAACAAACAAACTAAAATCGCGCCCATTACCTATAAACTTCAAAACATTCATAATCCAAACACTAAAATTTACCAGAAAACACTAATATCCGTTTCCGCAAAGTTCATCAAATCGACCCACTTTCTCAACCGTAAATCATAACTAACAATAATAGGAGAGTGGATCACTAATCTTTTGCGGAAAATTGACTGGCTTATAAACTCGACCGGTAATCTAAACAGGTCATAGGAGTCAACGGGTGCTGTTTTCTGTCTGTCGGTGTGTTCTGCAAAATTGTTGGTGTAGAGTAAGTTGTGCGCAAGAGTTATGGGCTGACAATGGGCTTGTGTAAGTACTTTAAGGGCTTGAGTAATGGACAGATGGGTTATTGTATGTCAGGTAGGTATATCGTGGTGGTTTTGTATTAGGAACGGAGGTGTGTGAACATTTTAGTGTGTGGTGATGGTCATTTGTTTATTGAAGTCAGTCTTACGACCAGTTAGCGGTGGGTTCGAACCCAGGCAGGCGTTTTAGTTTGTGTTATTTATTTCATCACCGCTGCCTTCAAAAACGGTGAAGGAAAACATCGTGAGGAAACCGGCATGTCCTAGGACAAAAAAATTGAAAACATGTGACATCTACTCGCAATGGGCCCGCGTGGTGGATTACAGCCCACTCCCTCTCATAGACAGGAGCCCTGTGTCCCAGCAGTGGGAACATTATAGGCTGATGATGATGATGAATATATTACTTAGGATAGATTCTTATTGTTGATGTAGTGAAAGAAATTAAAATACCTAGTGTGAGGCAAAGAAAAAAAAAGAAAAAAAATATTTTTGAGACTGATTAAATCGAGTTGTTAACATTATATTCCAATAACGTTCACACACACAAATTATCGCTGAATTTGACAATGGAGAAGACACTCTTCGTGTTTTCACGAAATTGAAAATAAAATCAAGATTTGTCAAAGAAAATTTTACAAAATCAATGTTGGCTAACAAGATAAAGTCACAGTTAATAATTATCGCCACATTGATTTGTCTTCAATAAACACACGCATTACAAAAACAACAAATTTTATAGTAATAACGAATTCTACCACTACAGAAAAAAAACAATAAAACTAAAATAAACCCCAACCCACATAAATATTCTCAACAAAGAATTCACCACGCCCTTATATCGCCATTAAAAACCAAATATTCCCACATTACAGAAACTGCAACACAAAACACACAATAAATATTCCATTGAATAAACATTTGTATGAAAAAACTTCTGCATTACGTTACGTTAAATAAGTGTATCTCCCGGGTCCAAACTCCCGACCTTGGCGACCGGTCCTCCCCTATGGCCATTGTCCGTCTGTACAATTTGTAAATCATCGATAAGGAGCTTGAGATTTTGAAGGGAAGGGACGATGTCGATAGTTTTGTATGAGATTAAACGATTAAGGTCATTTACACACGAAATCTTATTTTTGACTAGCTGACCCCCGCAACTTCATCTGCTTCACGTTTTCCTTGTTTTTGCAATGTTTTTAATTGATGCTTCACTCCTATTGATCGTAACGTGATGTTATATAGCATATAGCCTTTCTCTATTAATAAACACTAAAAGAATTTTTCAAATCGAACCTGTAGTTCCCGGGATTAGCACGTTCAACCAAACAAACGAACTAAGTCTTTAGCTTCATAATATTATAATATGAGTATAGATTATTGAAATGCTTGCCTGCATAAATATCATGTAATCTTGTCGTAACTTCTACAATGTGTATGATGTGTGAAATGTTGCAATGCAAAATATTAAATAATAAAACGTGTCTAAGCAAGCCCACACATTTGTAATAAAAGTAATTAGAATTTCTAATCAGCACTATAAAACATTAATTTGTCAGACCGTTAATTGCTACAAAACACTACACACATGGTTTATAGTCAAACAATCAACATTTCTATCACGTATAAAACTTAATCCGTTTATCGTTAACAATCGACTCGGTCGCAACACTAGCTTGTGCCCGCGCAGAAAATCGTTATTCAATTGGGCGAGTTGCTACTACAGGCCATAACTGTTGCTACTATCAAATACGTGGTCGGAATTATACGATGGTCATCAATTCGACATTGATCACTGTTAAGCTTTTGAATTTTCGCTTTGGCCACACATTGTTCTGAAAATGTTATGTTCTTTGGAGTGTGTATTTGAGATTTATTATTACAGAAATTCATTAAATTTTGTCGAACATTGTTTGAAATTGCACTGTTTAGAAAATTTACTAGTTGTGTAAATTGTGCTTGTAATTTGTATTTTAACAGATTTTTTTTAACAAATGTGTGCTTTTCTTTGCTAGACTCAATAAATGCGGTTGAATATGATATTGATATTAAAAAAAAATACGTTTAATAGCTACTAGCGTTTTAATGTATAAGTAACTAAATTATCTCGACCGTATTGACTTCCTAGTATTGAAGGTTCTGTTTAAAACTGAAGGGCAAAGATAACCAAAGTACGGGTTTCAAAATACTCTTAACAATTCACATACCCCATTCGTACTTTCTATTACCATATTTACAACCTTCTTGATAGACGTTATTAACAGACACTTAGACTCAATAAGACAGGAGGCCAAACGGGCACTGCCAGTGACTAACTGACTAACTTCGAGTAACCAATCATATCACGTCGGCCAAACCATCCCAGGATTATAATATGCAGATTATGACGGTTATAAGTAGACCTGTACTAAAATTTAAACTCGCGTTAGTAGTACAAGTAACTGTTAGTTTTAGCTTATGAGTAGTCAAGTCATTTACAGTAAGGTGTTGTTATTCAATGGTTTAAGTCGGTTCTCAGTACTTTACGGCTTTGCTTTAGTCTGAACTGTGGGTGGTATGTTTCTTTGAACAACTTGTTGTAAGTTATTTTGCTGCATAATAGATATCGCGTGACGGACTGCCTCATGGGTCTCGTGGTCATAATAGCAAAAGCTGAGGGGACCTGGGTCCAATTCCCGGGGTCGGGCAAAAAGTGCTGTAGGATCGTTCCAATAGAAATATCTCAGGGTTTGGAATTGGCGGTACGATATCCCCGTGACTCGTAAAGCACTTTAAGCCGTTGGTCTTGATCCTGATCTCTCCCCAGTCGTTTTGGATGGCCATCCCATCGGATTATGAAAGTAAAAGGAGGAAAGAGTGCACCTGTGTCTGTGCACACACTTCTGCACTATGCTATTTATTTATTTATTTATTTAAACTTCATGTACAATAGTGGTACATAGGCGGACTTAATGCCACAAGGCATTCTCTACCAGTCAACCTTTGGGTTAAATACGACAACATTGTGATAGGGGTACAAATAAATATTCACAAAAAACCACTAGTTCTCAAAAATTCATATACTAACAAAGATACTAATACACATCATACAAATAAAATAGACTAATAAATATTATAACAAATACTGAAATAAAAAAACGAGAATCCTAATAATAATTACTATGACTAGACTTTAAATGAGTGCTATTTAGTCTGACTTAAATAGTGGCGAACTTTCTTTTTAAAAGTGAATTTACTTTCGGCTCTTTTAATGCTAATGGGTAGCGCGTTCCAGAGTTTAATAGTTGAGATAGCATAAGAATTTGACATAAAACCAGTGCGGTGTGAAGGAATTTGGAGAAGTAGATTTTTAGAAGCTCGAAGGTTAAGACTATGAGAACTGCCCAATACCTTGAAATAAGTTTTTAGATAATCGGGAGCACATGGATCATTAATTATAGTGAAGAGCATGCAGAGAGATCTGAGGGACCTCCTGAGTCGGATAGGCAGCCATTTAAGCTGAGAACGGAAAGAAGAAACGTGATCGTATTTTCGAAGGCCAAAGACAAAGCGAATGCAATTATTGAGTAGTCGATCCAATTTATTTAGAAGTTCTTGGGATAGGTCAGAATAACAAACATCAGCATAGTCGATAATGGGAAGCACAAGAGACTGGACCAAAGTGAGTTTAGTGCTAGATGGGAGGAAATGCTTGAATCTATAGAGAGACCGCAGCGAGAATGTGACTTTCTGGCTCACCTGAGCCACGTGTTTATTCCAACTTAAACTGTCGTCAATGTATAGACCTAAGTCTTTAACGTGAGGTGAAAGAGAAATGACGGAGTTCTCGTACATCAGTGGCATAAGTTGGCCAGTGTTCACAACTCTCAAATAGTACGAACTACCAATGAGGATGGCCTGACATTTCCCGACGTTTACAGAAACCCCAAATTTGCCAGACCATTCTGCAATAGTTCGAAGATCCGCATTGAGTGATGTAATGCAATTGTCAAGATTGGCAATGTCTGATTGAGCGTATAGTTGCAAGTCATCAGCGTACAGATGATAAGAACATTTGAGGATAGTAGTAAGGGAGTTTATAAATAAAGAAAATAAGAGAGGAGAGAGTATACCGCCTTGTGGAACACCAGTTACCAGGTCGCACCAATCAGAGAAATCCTGATCAGCACGCACCGCCTGCTGGCGACCACGAAGATATGAAGAAAACCAATCACGTGACAACGTTGACACACCAATTTGAGACAATATGGCTAGGAGAATGTCGTGGTCAACGGTATTAAAAGCATTGGAAAAATCTATTAAAACCAAGACCGTTAACTTGGAATTCTCCAAGCCATCCCTAATGTCTTCTGTAACTTTAAGCAGAGCTGTGGCTGTGCTGTGGCCAGGCCGAAAACCGGATTGGAAACTGGATAAGAGGTGATTCTTAAATACATAGGAAGATAATTGTTTAAGAGCAACTGCTTCTAGT
This sequence comes from Cerastis rubricosa, assembly GCA_949152445.1. NCBI lineage: Eukaryota > Metazoa > Arthropoda > Insecta > Lepidoptera > Noctuidae > Cerastis > Cerastis rubricosa. Next base: position 14,928,988 of record OX424547.1, read on the forward strand.
ATCTTGGAAAGAAAAGGGAGAATGGAGATTGGTCTGAAGTGATTAGGTAAACTAGGGTTGGAAATTTTAGGAAGAGGGATGATGTAAGCCTTACGCCACATTGCAGGAAACACACCAGTCTGTAGAGATGAATTGATGATTAGAGTAATAATTGGAATTAAGTTCTCAATCATAAAAGATAGCATAGTTCGACTGACCCCATCACAGCCCACAGCCTTAGACTTAATAGAGGAAAAATATTTACGGATCTCAAGGTTAGTCACGGGAGAAAAAGAAAAAGAGTCAGGAGGAAGTATTGGCTTGGAAGTTATGTCAAGAATAGTATTATTTTTCACGTCAACCGCAAGCAAAGCAGACGTTGAAAAATGTTTATTAAGATCATTTAAAGGCAAATTAAGAGATACGATACTAGAGGAGGACTTTGATATGCCAAGTGATTTTAGGAACTTCCAAATATCAGCCGGTGAAGAATTGAGGACATTTTCACAAATGTATCGGCGTTTAGATGCTCTTACCATCTGGTTGCAGCGGTTTCTAGCCAACTTGTACAGATTCCAGTTCTCCTCACATCGGTCCCGCCTATATTTTCTAAAAGCCCGGTCACGTCGTCTCATTGCCATCCGAACTCCAGGGGTAATCCATGGAGCAGGGGGGCGCTTGACACGAACAGCCCTCAGTGGCGCGTGCTTGTCAATGAGCTTGAGTACAAATCTATTAAATATTTCCACTTTCTGATCCACAGACGATGACTGGGCAATATCAACCCAATTAAGTGCTTCAGCATCGGAATTGAGTTTTTCTTTGTCCAATCTTACAAAATTCCGGATAAAAACAATAGCAGGCCGCTGCTTAGGGGGTTTAATTTTGTAGGACAAATAAATCAGATCGTGTCTGGATAAACCAGGTGCAGCGACCTGACCATGGTTGGCAACAAGATCCACTGAAGATGCAAGCATGAGATCGAGCCAGGAATCGCTTGAATCTAAGTTATGGTGAGTCGGACAAAGTTTAAGGAGTGACAGATTCGACGACTCGAGGATCGCACTCAGCTTGCTTGATCTATTGTTATCCTTTAAGAGGTCAGTGTTAAAATCACCCATGACTATGAGATGTTTGTACTCTGAGGAAATTGATTCAAAGAGAGATTCTAGAGTAGAGAAGTAATCTGCTAATCTGCTAGTAATCTGCTATCTCCCGCGCCGATGGCTAATCTCAGCTAAGATTTACCGCTGTGACCGAAAACGGTCAGGCTGCAGCTGCATATGGTTGGACTAGAAGCCGACTCCAACGTAGTTGGGAAAGGTAAAGTGTGTGATAGTATTTTTTTTTTAATCTTAATTAAAAATAATAATTTATTACGTTCCACTTCATGACATTTTTATGTTAGTTTTGCTAGGAGTAGCTTCCTTTTTATTAGTTTAAAAACTTACTTTTTATAGGTTTATTTTTTTATTTAATATTAATTAAGTATCTTCTCATTTACTACATATAATTCAGATGGTCTTTATGGTTAATTAATACCCACTTAAGAAATCAGAAAAGTTACGTGCAACACCATAAATGTCAAAAGAGTGATAAGAAATGGACTTAAGTGTTGTTTTATAGTTGGAATATTATTATACATGTTATTTATTATGTAGTCCAAAATAGTAGTAATTAATTAAAATATTCTAAAAAATTGTTTCGGAATAACTTAAGAACTTAATTAAAATAAAAATAGTTCCAACCAACTTATTCATAATTTTATTGTCAGTGGAATGTGTGGTCTAAAATCACATTGAAAGTTAATCAAATATTAGTCAAGCTATATTTATAATCATATGGGTGATTAATATTAAGTAAGCACTTAGTTTCATCGTTTTAACTAAGACAATTAATAATACATTTATGTTCAAACCAAATACGATGACTTGTGCACTGTTATTATGCAATCAAGAAATAAATATGTTTGACCATGAACGATACATTACCAAAAGAAGATTCATTTGAGTGGGATTGATCTATATGTTTTAAAATTACTTTGGCAGCTAAAATACAATAAGTACAAAGCGGTTATATTTCACTCATCCTGCTGAATTCCGATAATTTTAACATAATCAAATGAATTCCCAAAAAAAAAAAAAAACTATTTGTACCACTTTGTCTACTCAATTTCCAATGCATTCAATTTAACAAGCATTATGGATTTCAGACTATAAAATCTTCTCTCAAAGCAAAGTTTGGTTAGAAAGCATTAAAAAACCAATCACAGATATAGTTCACAAAGAGAAACGGCCAAAGCACTTTGCATCTTTCTCATAGAATCTGCGAACGCATCTACATTACAAAGCAGTATAATAAAATGCTTTGCATCTTTCTTAGAAACCGCACTTATCGATATGAGAGTTTGAAAGCCTTACGCTTTATATCGATGAAAAAGAGCATGCCTATTAATTCGACTTAGTGTCATTCAATTCAATTGCAGTTACACTCAGCCAGGATAATTTTTCCATAACAATTCAATTCTTGTTTCATAATTAACTATTTATCTTCATGATTATTTGAAATTGAATACAAGATGGCTATCGAATTTAAATTCCTGTCTTATTTAAACCATAAGTCAAATGCAAATGGTATCTATTTAATTCGCGTTGCCTGTGTGTTCGTTATTTATGCTACGGCACGCGCGCTGAAGTTTTCACGGCTCTTGATAATTTATATTGAGCGTTATTTTTGTACACTTACAGCATTATATTTTAAATAAAATATAGTATTCTATATCATATTTTAAAGCGTTAAAGTCGAAAATTGCATGTGCGATTTAAAACAATAGAAGTGGACGCCTGAGGAGTTTATGGATAAGTTTTATCGACTTTTTGACAGCATTGCTTTTGAATATTTTTCCGTAAGTGAGGTACTTTGAATAAAATGTGTGACGTAAAGGTTTAAAGCACTTGATTTAATGCATTAAAATGTAATAAAAAGGATAATCTGCTCTATCAATAGCCGAGTGTTCTCACTGTTGGAACGTTTAAAAAATATTTCTAACTTTTGGCTCATGGGCATCATGGTTTCTAGATGATGTTTTCTTTTACTTTAATGTGATGAACTGATTCGTCATTCCTTTCTTTACAGATTATGGATTATTCACACAAGAAATATTGCAAGAGGAGTCAAGAGGTGTCTGATGAGATGAAATTATCCGAATTTATTTGGGGTCTGCACAGCATGTCGTCTTCCATACTTGTCTATTGTCTATTGTGAATTGGCCAGCAATAGACAAGTATGGAAGACGACATGCTGTGCAGACCCCAAATAAATTCGGATAATTTCGGATGATGATGAAACACAATTGTGGTGGATTACGGCCCACTCCTTGCGTAGAGGCGTCGGCCCTTTCGTGACAACGTAAAAGCTGATTTTGTTTCATACAGTCCTAAGTACCTAACAAAAAGTTCTCGAAAATTACATCGAACAACTAAAGTTTTTTTTTTATGCCTACAACAATTAACAACCTACTCCTTCTAGATAACAAAACATCACACCTGTTATCTCCGAAAGTTTAGGCAGAGGTGTGTCAATAGTACACCCACATTTCGCCAGTTATGTTTAAGACCCACTCCATCTAATCGTCATCATCATCAGCCTATAATGTTCCCACTGCTAGGAAACAGGCCTCCTCTCTATGAGAGGGATCAGGCTGTACCACACGGACCCAGTGCGGGTTGGTGGATGTCACATGTCTTCGACTTTTTAGTTCTAGGACATGCCGGTTTCCTCACGATGTTTTCCTTCACCGTTTTTGAGAGCAGCGGTGTTGAAATAAATTACACAAAGTAATGCGCCTGCCTGGTTCGAACCCACGGCTCACTGCTCATAAGTCGGGGCTGCCACCACTGGGCCACCGCTGCTCTCCATCTAATTCTCCTATAACTCCAGCCTAACACACTACTTCCTTAACATAATAAGCGTTGCAAATGCGTTCACACCTCATGCACGCACTGCTAACTTATTGGAACCGTCGCAGTTATATAGCGAATTGAATATATCTATTAGCTTGTTCTTGTAATAAATATTACGACTGTTTTGCTCGTCTAATAGTGAGAGTGGTTGCACTCGTGAAATTTCAAAGTGACATTGACATATTGACAGTTTTATCGATTTCCCGTTCGCAAAAAAATATTATAACTGTGAAAATTCATGAAAAAGTTAGTGAAGTTCATAAGAAATAGTAGAATATCATCATCATCATCTGCCTAGCCTTTTCCCAAACTATCTTGGGGTCGGCTTCCAGTCTAACTGGATGCAGCTGAGTACCAGTATTTTACATGAAGCGACTACCTAATCAAATGTCTCTAATGTCCTATCTAATGTCACTTTCATAATTCAAAAACTGACATTCTGATATTTTTTCTCCAAAACTAATAATTTACTTGTGTGTGAAAATGCATACAATTCAAGGAATTTTCCTAAGGGGGTAGGTAGAAACGATATAAAACCATATGTTACGATCTTCACATACTAAGAGTATGTGAAGACTTCACATACTAAGAGTATGAGAATTGTAGGCTGATTATGCAGCAAAAATAGAGTCGGTAATTCTAAAAAAGACCTTTTTCACAAGAACTTCTATTACGCATACTACATATTTACAACCGAACTTCTACAGAACACCACATTTCATAAACACAAAATACAGAGAAAAAAACGGATACGTTCATCCCAATCAATATTCTCACTTCCCAGCATCCTAAGAAATTCTCAAAACCCTTAATTTCATCAAAAACAGAGCACTATCTAATTTTTACGAACATCGGAGTCAATTAGAGGCATCAGAATTTATTCGGGGCGACTATAAAAACGTATATCAAAGAGTTTCTGGCTTAATGTATGTGTTTTTCGATATTAAATCATTCGCAGTATAGGATCAAGGTCAGGAAATCCGTATGGACTTAAAATAGACTGTAGTAGATTGAGTTTAGAGTGTTTTACATAGTTCTACTATCTTAGATCTGTATGGTGTCGGACGTAAAGAATAGCACCATCCCATATCTTCCAGTGGGTGTCGTAAGAAGGGATTTGCCAGAGAATGGGCAGCAGCGTTCTCTGTGCTTTTGTAGCAACCGTTCTGCGATCGCCAACCCGCCTTCCAAGCGTGGCGATTATGGCAAAACCCCCCAAAATGTCAATGTGGCGACATTTGGGGGAGGCTTATGTCCAGCAGTGGACGTCTTTTGGGCTGAAATGATGATGATGATGATCTTAGATCTACATATGACTGGATAACGTAGGGTAAGAAGCACTGAAAATAGGTACAGTGACGAATATTGACGATCTTTACGGACTGGATGGAGGATAAGCCTGTATTTATAAGTATCAGCATTTATCAGTATTTTTATTTTTCAGTATTTATAAGTTTCAGCATGCTCAGTATTGTGAACAAGTACTTCCAACATCGTCCAAGACGTCTATACACATGGAGATCTCCAGGCCACAGGCACAGATATCAAATCGACTACATCATTCTAGATACCCGCTGGAGATCCTCGGTTTGCAGTGTTAAGACCCTTCCCGGCGCAGACTGCGGCTCTGACCACAACCTACTCGTGGTCAATTTTTCGCTACGATTAACGCTGTTGCGTCTTTTGCGGCTGTTTAAGTAGGTTTATTCTCCAGTATGTCTATTTAACTTTGAGAGATAACCATATTTTTCCGAGGCACACCAACTAATGACCACGGAACACTGGTGTGCTGCGGCACACACTGTGGTGAACACTGTTCTAGACCATACCAGGGAACCTTATAGTTACGGAGATGCTGGGACCCAAAATTCCAATTTTTTTTTTTGACTACATGTTTTTATTGTAAAAACATTGCTTTAAATACCTCCACGTGACTACAGTATTATTAGACATCAGCACAATGACTTGAGTGTGTTCCATTAAGAGCGTTAACGCCTTACGACATTTCATACAAACTTTCAAGTCCTTATTTTCCGAAATGACTGAACCGATGTTATTGAAAATTCATACGCTTAAACAGGATACATAGGTCTAAAAAGTTACTAAAAACATTTTCGAATAAAAATTACAGCTAAATTAGACCGATTATACATTATCTAAAGAAACAGAAATTTCCAATAATCATTTTTTTTTAAAGACATTACGAAAATGTTTTTTGTGATTTTTTAGACCTCCGTATCCTGCTTAAGCGTATTAAAATCGGTTCTGTTATTTCGGAAAACAAGGACTTGAAAGTTTGTATGAAATGCCGTACACACAACAACAAAAAGTTGTTTCCCAGCAACATTTTTTGCGTAGAAATCCTAAATTTGACAATTTTTTTGACTGGTCTTTGACGGCTTTGCAAAGGGTTTCGTTTACACCACAAAATCTGGGTGTACACTGTAAAGTGGTTCTATCTATCCCTACGGGAATAACAGTCGTGATGTTATATTTGGCAATTGCTCTGCTATTTCAAGTTTTATCATTTTGCTATGAATGTTAAAAACTTGTGTTGATTGATGGGCTGTAAACATGATGATTGATTGCGTATGGTCTTACATAGTCGTAAAATATTTACAGACTTACTGAAAAGCATGTTCGCAATCGCGATTGCTGAGCATGAGGTCCCGGTTTCGATTCCCGGGTTGGGCAAATTGTTATTGGTTTTTTCCATCATGAATTTATCTGTAACAGCCACGATCCTCTCCATATGAATGTGTACACGGTTGATGGCAATCGGCTCGTTCCCTATTAGAAGGACTTGACTGGTGAAATGTGGGTGTACCTACTATTTGGTACACCTCTGCTTAACTTTTCGAAGAATATAAGCGTTATGTTATGTAGAAGTGTACTTACACCTATATTCAGCTAGATTTGTTTGGGTATCATATAATAGTGGGCGAACCTATTAACATCAAGCGTGCACAAATCGAGATTCCGTGCTACTACTGAGAAATTCCTAAAGCAAAATCCTAATAACACTTATGTGAAATATCTTATCATCATTCACTTGCCCTTATCCCAATTTATTTGGGGTCGGCGCAGCATGTCTTCTTCTTCCACACTTCTCTATTACCTACTTGTCATCTCATGAGATACCTCATTTCTTGCCATATCATCCTTCACACAGTCTATCCATCGTTTCTTTGGATTTGCCTCTACCCTTTATACCCATCCACATTCATACTCAAAACCTTCCTCACAACATTTCCCTCATTCCTCCGCATCACATGCCCATACCACGACAACCATTTCCACGCATCTTTTCAGTCACCGGCGCCACTTTCAGACTTCCTCTAATGTACTCATTCCTTATTCTATCCATTCGCGGAACACCACACATCCCCCTTAGCATTCTGTGTGAAATATCTTATATTCAACATAATTCTGCTGTATTGATATATGTATACTCATAAAATTATGTTAATCCCCACACTAAATAAGAATACAATGGGTAAATCTCTCTCTAGTAAACCATGTCTTGACCTAACTTTTCGCTAAAACGTTTTGCGTAAGCTTTAAATATAGAAATCTGGGAAGATCTTAACGTAAACTTGTTTGTTTACGTTCGGATAAGTTTTCGTTTCGAATGCTCTGTGCTATCTTCAGTATTTGACTGCGAATTGGTTTATTTTTAGGCTTGCCTTTTCTTTTATTAAATAAGTAGTTTTCCTTCTTTTCGTTTTATATTGGCCTTGATTGTTGAGTAATATAAAGACTAATTCGAACTAGACCTGATTTAACATTTTAATTCATAATACATTTACTGATAAATATAATACATGAAAAAAAATAAAGCAATACACAAACTTGCTAAAATTATAGTCACGGGGCTATCTACTCAACAAATTATTTTGTCATTAGACTTTTTTACAGCTAAATGACAAACTACACACTATTTTTATACAGAGTCTGTTGTTTTTGTACACCAGAATTTGTACAAAAATAAACATCACACAGTGCGGTTCACTTCCCTACAGGAGAGTGACACATTTCATGAGACCACAAAGGTCAACACAGTGACAGTTACGTATTCGATCTTCTGTTTATTTTTTACTGAAGATTTTCTACGATCCACGAAATTAACCTTTAGATTGAAGACTAGAAGCGAAGAAATATAGGCTGAATTATTTTCTTTAAGAGCGTTTACGCATCACGGCATTTTATACAAAATATCAAGTCATTATTTTCCATAACGCATAAGCAAGATAAGTACATAGGTCTAAAAATGTAGTAAACAACATTTTCGAATAATAGTGTTACAGTTAAATTAGACCGATTATAAATTATCCATAGAAACAGAAATAACGCATTCTCAAAGAAATTTCCAAAACGTTTTCTAGTAACTTTTTAGACCTACGTATCCAGCTAATGCATGAAGTTTTATTAAAATCGTTTGTCATTTCGGAAAATAAAGACTTGAAAGTTTGTACGAAATGCCGTAAGGTGTAAACGCTCTTAAAAGATCAATAAACACAGTTGGTATTCATAATTTCAATAGAATTAAGCAATATAAATAGAAGGTAGTGTATGACTCACTTACATCTGCAAAAGTTGCGGTTACTACCTCACAGCTGTTAGGTTTGTAATTTGTCATCAGACAAAATCTATCTAAACAAAATTTAACGCAACATTTGCTACCAATATCAATCATTTGATCTAATACCCCACAAAAAATCAGACCTTTGTCGACAGCCAATATTTTGACAAACACGCGTCCCTAGCTCCCGAAGTAGGCCAATGGTGTATCAGCTATTAACTCCAAAACAATAGAAGCACTGTATGTAGCGGGATTGGATAACAACCCAAGCGAGGGGAGACCAGATTGATGCTGGTGTCTTTGTCCAAATTGCCTGTTTATAGGTTAAGAGATTTCAAATGGTTCACTATTTTGAGCTTGACATGGCATGAGTACTTGAACTGGATTGAAATAATTGAGTAAGTGGTGGTCTATCAGCGAGGTAGAGAAACATCTGAGGTTAGGTTGTTTTGTTTGCAAAATTACTTATAAGTTGTGGTTAGTATTGGCGTGAGTTCTAAAATTCATGTTTATCTTCATAATATTGTGCTCTACTGTCATTTGGGCAGGTTACAATAAAATGAAGAACATCTCTGATATAGGCACTTAATCCTTAGACAAAAAGCAATTGAATTAATATAATAAATCATTTTTGAAAAGTGCCAGTGCTTACTAGCACTACCATATCTGGGTATAATTTTAGACTTAAAGATTTCCTGAAATCTTCTACAAAATCTGATCGCATCTTACTATAAGTGGGAAGAATTCTACACCCGAAACCCTAATAAAGGATTTCTTCGGAAAAAGCGCACGAACAGTTCCCAAAAGCAAGACATAATAACCCATTTCTTCCACACCTGCCCTCCAAACCGACTGATTCACTCCACAAATACATATATTTCATCGACACCAACTATGAATACTCACTAACTCATCAAAAATTCCGAACGCATCCCTACATAACGCGACAGAATACTTTACGCGTATCGGCACATTTTTCGAGCAACGTTTCCGAGAATCGACAATATCGACGGGCCTATTCTGGATTCTTCTCACTACTCGACACGGGCGGCACGAGACGAATGTCAAGTTCGAGATGATAATCTTTGGGACAATAGGTGTGGTGTTAACACCTCTACGGATGGACAGGATGAAGATAAGGTGGGTTTATGGTAATTTTGTTTGTTGTTGGAATTAATTACCTACTTATTAATTACAGCGGGTATTTTTTTCTGTAGGGTGAGCTTTTGTTTTTCTCTATAGTGTTTCCATTCAGTATCTTAACGTCAGTTAATTATTGTTTGAGAATAGGCAGTCGGTCCCTTTAAAATACTGCTATTCAGCTGCCTAAGGTTAAACTGGAAGACGACTCCAACTTAGCCGAGAAAAGATTTGGCAGATAATGACGAAGAGAAAAGAAAAACACAAAGACTTCAAATATTTTTATCTAGGAATAATGGCACTGTCTACACATCTGCTGCATTGAGACTTGTGTTGAATTAAATGTTAAATTAAACATTATAATCATAAATACTACAACCAGACTCATCATCTGCCTAGCCTTTTCCCAAACTATCTTGGGGTCGGCTTCCCGTCTTACCCGATATTTATTTTATATTTTACACGAAGCGACGGCCTATCTGACCTCCACAACCCAGTAACTGGGTAATACCATACCCCTTGGTAAGATTGGATGTCAGAATTTTGGCCTCTGACTACTCGTAATGACTGTCAAAGATCTACAAATGACAGCCGGGACCAACGACTTAACGTGCTTTCCGAGGCACGAAGGAAACTCGATATGTAATTATGGTCACCCATTCACGGACTAACCTCGGCAAGCACTACTTAACCTTAAAGATCGACCCGTGTGGCTTTTATTATTTAGCCACGAGCTCCTCTATACTACAACCAGACTTTCATCCTAAAAGTCAGCACGTACTGACCTGCCTAAAACCAGAGTGGAAGGCCTTCTAATCCGAGACGTGAACGTCATAAATGATAACAAACGCCATTAACCTTCGTTGCTGCAACAGTTAATCAAAACCATTGCTAATGTAATCAAACAAGATGTCGATGATCACGAACCAATGTAAATGGGTCGTCCCACTCGTTCCAATTCTTACAAACGTTTGTACCAATGTAACGTGAGCAAAGAGGGACGAAATTATGTGCTTTCTTTAGGGCTGACGATGGCTATAAGAGTAGAGGAAGACCAAAGAAACGATGGATCGACTGTGTGAAGGATGATATGCGTAGAAAGGACGTGACAGCTGAGATGACGAGTAATAGAGATGTATGGAAGAAGAAGACATGCTGCGCTGACCACAAATATGTAAATCAGGATAAGGGCACGAGAATGATTATTAGGACTGATGATTTAAAGAACTTTCGAGGATACAGAAACGTAAGGTGTTTCACAATTACGTTTAGTAAGGACACGCCCGGTACCCCATGCCACTGATTTATACAAGGTTTTGTTTTGCATCCTTGTCAAAATTCAGGAGGTTGACACAAAAGACATAAATTAGCAACTGAAGTTACGATGCCTAGTTCATTATTAAAAACTGCTATTTTTTATGTTTAAATTGGTCAGTATTTCAGAATAACAGCCTTAACATGGTTTAGGGAATAAGAAATTATCGAATTAACGTTTGAGATTGTTTGTATGTATGAAAGCGCGGTTTTAGGGCGAGGATCAGACGGGTCATGTTTAAAACACGGGTACATACTTACCAATTTCAGTAAAAATTAAAAAAAAACCTACCCATTTTATTATTGATTGGGGTCGAGAATCATTAGCATAGTTACCTCCTTGAATTTGACGAGGTTGCAAAACAACACCTTGTATTATAACTTCTCCTTTTTAAAAAAACGTAAACCTTCTTTGGTTTTAATCTTCTTTTTGTTTTAATCTTCAGCTAAAACACTAGGAAGTGGCGAAGGGCGGGCGTTTTGGGGGACTGTCTCTTGTAATTTTGACGTTCAAAAAGTGCTGATTATCAGCCTAATTTGAATAAATGACTTTTGATTTTGATTTTGAATCATCTACCTATCATTTTCTGACCAATATTATAAGAACTCCTTCCAGTCTTACCATTGACACCTTTTTCATTGTTTCTTCCACAATTAACTTATTCAAGAGACCACCAACGATTACAACGATTACTCTTAACATAATCACTCGTTTACTGGCTTTCACAGCCCTAATTCAGGCAGCGGTGACATTAGCATTCTCTGCATAGCATACAAATTCCTGCAACTTGTCGACTGTCGCGGTTCTTGTAAACACACTGATTTACAGAATACGGACGCGCTTTGACAACCTAGGCGACTAGAGTCTATTCTAGTTTGTTTCTCCAATTGCTGTTATAAACCAACTTCAACTTTACAGTAGCGAAAAATAAGTTGATTTCCGAATAACTAGGTATTAAAAACTGAACCAAACTTAATGTTAACCGGTTTATCCAAAAACATATTTGTTTTCATGCTTGGTAACCAAATCGCGAACCTATTGTAAATGAGTAATTCGATATGTGGTGCTATGTGCTATTGTCTATGTTACTTATTATTGTGTAAATTGCATACAAATTCTATGACAGCTAGACAGTTTATCACTGAATGGAGTGAATAGAATTGTGTGGCAAGTAATTATAGAGCGAATGCAAACTAGTCAAGGGTGTGAGAATTTGATAGATTCGCGGCACGAGACGTTTCATTGTGACAAGACGTAGTGGAACGCATGCTGAATGAAAGGCATCTTATAATAATGTTCTGAGCCAATTTAAGAATATTTCAATAGAATTGAAAGATTTCCTAAAATCAATAAGAATATGTAAGCCAAGAATTATGAGAATTTTACAAACTTAATTTTAAAAATGGTTAGTACCTTATCGTTCCATTGTATTCGATGGAATAAGTTGGATGTATTTTGCCCTATAACCAAAGCTTACGAGTATATCTAAAAAAAGCTGGGTAAACGATGTATAAAAGTTTTGGCGGTGATAGAGTGTTGTGTAAAAGCGTTTGAGAATATATTTTGGCTCTATAAGTTTATACAGCAAAAACGACCTATTAGGAATTGATGTAAAGGTTTACTTTGCGAATTTGTATAGCTGTTATAGTCAGGCGCTATAGCAACTCGAATGTGACTATTATACAACAATAGAACTCTATAACAGTGTTTACTGTCGCGTTAATGCGCCTGATTTACGCAATCAAGGTTCGGAATGAACTGTAATGGGTCTTTCGTTATAGTAGAGATGAAGACTCAAGAATAGGGCGATATTGTTATTGTGGGTTTTTAGATCTCCGTTACAGGACATAGTAATATAGTGGGCACGAAAAGTCTACAACAGAGTGATTTGGTGATATAGCTGAGATTCAAATTACATTTATGTCGCTTAGTTGTCATATAAAGGTGTGTGCGCTCGTTATAGTCGTAGTGATAAACTTATCACAAAGACACCTTTTTATAACAAGATTGATTTTTTATAACTGTTATAGACCCTCTATTACGCAAAAGTACTATAACGGAGATCTTTTGTCTTTTAAAACATAATTACTGTATATAAAGGTAGGTTAGCAATGCTTTTAAATGATAATTTAGTTTTGTAAAGGCATTTCTATCGCTCTTTTACAACAAAATTTACATTTTGATTCAGCATAATTAATGGTGGTTGTAATCTGTCAGAACGAGTGCTATAATACAGTTCAGGAAGCTGAAAGTATGTTTATGACTTAAAATTCGTAATTGTTTAAGTAAAAGCTCGATAATTCGAGGGGGGCATTCAAATACTGTCGTAAACCCGTACATAGTTTATCAGTAAAATTACAGTAGCACGTTATTTTCCCCGTAAGAGACAAATAATTTAATTACAAAATAATATGTAACTTCCCACGATATCCTCGTATTCTCTTTTATTATCTTTTTCTCTTCAAAAAAAGACTGAGACTGCAACGGCGTGAACGAATGTAAACTGAATGACAAAAACGTACTTTATTAGCGTTGCGGTGGCTTGTATGTCATCGAATATAGAGATTGCGTTACTGTTACATCAACTGTAATAGGCCAAAATTGTCATGCCTTATACTGCTACAGTTGTAATATTTAACTGAATGGAGATATAATTTCGCCACTTTCTTTGTAGGTGCTCCTTTATTGGCCTTTTATGTGACCACCGATTAGTTTTTAGAAAACGTTCTATGGTCTTTTATACAACTAACTTTTGCTAGTTGGGATAGCATTTGTTAGTTGATAAGGCTGCCTGCTTGATATCAAGCCGGCGGCATAAGGCATAGGTACTCTTAATGTAAATTTTGAAGGTTCTTTTAATGCTCTGTAAATAGCCAATATCATCAACTCAGTATTCCTCACAAAAACATACCTAAAGGTACTTCTTACACGTGTTTTCCAACCGCTGCCGCATACTTGTGCAGACGCAGGCAGAATACCGTTGTTTTAATTAACAATTGCATTCTATTAATTAATTAGACGTGTTTCCATCTCCTTTGTTAAGAATAAGTAGCAGTAGTACGGTCAGCAACGAAAGTCGCTTTACATATCCAAAAATATAAGACGTCTTAGTTTTAGAACGATCTATATTATCAGACTAGAGTAAAAGTCATAACAATGTTTTCATCAATGGTTACACAAAATCGCAAAACAATATTACATCAGATCACACTCATCATCATCATCATCATTTCAGCCGAAAGACGTCCACTGCTGGACATAAGCCTCCCTCCCCCAATTGTCGCCACATTGACATAAGGGAGGGTTTTGCCATAATCGCCACGCTTGTCAGGCGGGTTGGCGATCGCAGTACGGTTGTTACAAAAGCACAGAGAACGCTGCTGCCCATTCTCTGGAAAGTCCTTTAGTCGCCTCTTACGACACTCACGGGAAGATACGAGATGGTGCTATTCTTTACGTCCGACTCCATACAGAGCCCCGACACCATACAGAGCCCCGACACCATACAGAGCAGATCACACTGATCAGCACAAAACTTGGTGTAATATTGATAAGTGTTAACTGATTTCTGATGCCGACTGTACGACTCTGAGGTATTTAGGTAACGTCTTAGGTGCTAGTTGACTATATAAGTAGATTTATAAATTCTTATTAAGAACGTCTATCAACATATAGGTACCTGTCTATATTATATACCGTTTCTGCAGTGCATCAGGTATGTTTACGCAAGCACACGTCGACGGTTTGCACGCCATCGTCAGACAGAAATCTGCCTCTTTGCTTTGCAGAGTGCGGGGCGGCTCCAACTCCACCCTGAACACCATGCCGATGCCGGGGAGATACGATTCTCCTTTGTTAGGTGAATGATGTTGTTCAAAGATGCATTTTGAACAACAACTTGGTTGCTAAATAGATACATAAGTTTACTAATATAGGTAAAATTTATCTTTTTTTTACTAACCCATATGAATGTTGCTTATCCGATTTTTTTTTAATATTTATATTTTTTTTTACCACCGAAAGTACCTACATCATTATTTTAGTAAAGTAGTTTGTAATGTTATATTATCTAAGAAAATGCTTCCTCTCTCCAAATTCATATTTGCTGTGCCCGACAGGGTCAATATGATCTGATTATAAGTTTACCAGCTAAGAATAACATGTGGAATCCAATAAAAGTATTGAGTAGGTGCTACCTACGACATAATTATATATTCTCCCAGTGACCCTTAAAAGGAAAAGGGGCTATACCATAAGTTAAGTATCATATAACTACATACTTGGTATACACACTACAATCCACTCGTCAGTCGTCTGGACTCTTTGATTAAGGGCGAGTCTACGAACTGTCTTACGATTGGTAGGAAAAACCGTGGAGACGCTTCTTTAACAAAAATATTGTAAAAATTAATTGGAGATAATTATAAAAACACAAAAGTTTTGGTTTCGAACTGCGATGAACCTTATTATTTATGTTATACTTAATCCGTTTGTATTCTTACAAATAAATGTTAATTTTGATAACAAAAAAAACATAAATAGATCATAATACACTTAAATACATCTGCTAAACAACAAAGCAGCAAGCAGTTGGTCCTAGATATTTATTTAAAACTGTCAAACTCGATTTGGCGTGTAATTGAAATGATATTTTAATTTAAGATACCTGAAGCTAAACGCACAGTAATTTAGAACAATTGTCAATGCCAGCAATAATAATATCAATTAATAATCTTCTTTTTTTTATTTATTTTTCTAATATCTATTAATTATGAGATCTGAAGGAGGCAAACAATCAGAACAATCTTAGTTACAGAATTAATGCAAACCATACGTTTGATGCCAAAGCAATAAATTGAGCCAAAAGTTTAAAAAAATAACAATAGCATGTCCTCTCTATAGGTTTTCTGTTCCAAGCCGCACCAATAAGTCTTCAGAGCCACAGTGCTTCAAAACGTTAAGATATCGCCGTATACAGACCACATTGTACTAGAAAGTACTTGAGACCCTCCTTAAGTGGGACTTCTTTTGTTTTTGTGCCATATCTACAGAAATCCTCATTGGTCAAGTGGTTGCTAGCGCAACTGCTGAGCTTGAGGTCCTGGATTCGATTCCCGGATTAGGCAAAGTGTTATTAGGTTTTTCTATCAGGATTGTCTCAGTAGCAGCCAAGGAGTCGGTTGATAGCAATAGGCTCGCCCGGTAGGTACTACATGGGACTTAAAAATAACTAGTGAAATCTGGGTGTACTATTTATTTATATAATTATACAAATACTTGCTGCACTTACAGTTTGCACCAAAGCGTGCAGCAAGCCGACAACCTAAAATTAACCAAAAAAACTTACGCAATAATTAAGTAGGTACACCTCTGCATAAACCTTCGAGGATTACGAGCGTTATGTTGTGTTATGTTATCTACAGAGACTGGAGTTTCGTGCCGGTTCTTCTCCATAGGAAACGACCAACCGGAACCGAGCACCTTTTAGGGTTATGTAAAATAAAATATTTTGATTTTGATTTTTTTTATTTAACTGCTTTTAGACGTCATGGTAGGCCAGCTGATCTTGTTTGCAGAGCGAAAATGGCCAGAGATCGTTCAAGATTGAGGTATTTGGAAGGAGTAAGGGGAGGCCTGTACTGTACCCAGCAGTGGGATACGTGACCGACAAAAAAGAACCGGCCAAGAGCGAGTCGGACTCGCGCACGAAGGGTTCCGTCTATTTATAAAAACGAGCAAAAAAAATCACTTTTTTGTATGGGAGCACCTCTTAAATATTTATTTTATTCTGTTTTTAGTATTTGTTGTTATAGCGGCAACAGAAATACATAATCTATAGAAATTTCAACTGACTCACTATCTCGATTCTTGAGATACAGCCTGGTGACAGACGGACGGACGGACAGTGAAGTTTCAGTAATAGGGTCCCGTTTGACTCTTTGGGTACGGAACCCTAAAAAACAACTTGATTCACTAATACAATCTGTTATCCATACCAAACAATTAAAATGACTCAAAACCAAATCAACGTATGTACGAGTACCTATATTTAACCCTCTTCTGGCAATAATAACTTTGTTACTCTGGATAATTTCCTGGATGACATGGACTTCCCAGAATATTTGGCACTTGTTTATAAACAGTCGAAAACACTCATAAATATCGATTATCCGTCCATACTAATAATATCGAATACCTAAATCGTCAATCTGTCCGTCAGTTGAGTTTTTGCGTCTGAATTGCAGAACGGATTTGGATGAAATTTGGCTCACGAATAGACCATTACTGGGTTAAGGCAAAGAATTATTTCTGTCCTGCTGGCCTACCATGACGTCTTAAAGCAGTATTGTTTTACTCTTATTCCAGTGTGGGAAAGAGACGGAGCTATATAGGATGTGTAGCGCCATCTCTTTCCCACACTGGAAAAGGTGTAAAACAATAATGTTTTAAGACGTCATGGTAGGCCACCTGTAGTACGTTACTAAGTTCCCGTGCATTTTATATTCCATCATCTGCCTAGCCTTTTCCCAACAATTTTGGGGTCGGCTTCCAGTCTAACCAGATGCAGCTGAATAAATACCAGTAGTTACATGGAGTGACTGCCTTTCTGATCTCCACAACCCAGTTAGTACTGGGTAAAGCGATACCCCTTGGTAAGACTGATTGTCAGCCTTTCGGGTACTTTAGTATAATTTCCAAACTTAAGGCAGGTGAAGCTGGCGGGCCTATGGACGGCGAGTAATGGGCTAAATCACCGTCCGTCCGTCTTATGACGACAGGCCGTGTCGACGGCGCGTTCGTGTTCCACGCGCGCCTCTAGGAGATGTCATCAAATCGGAAGGGGTCCGAGAGGGCCGATGCCTGCCAGGACAGTGGGACTATTCGAAAAAGATACCGTGGCCCTGGAACACAAAGGGCTAAGAAGCAACAAGGGTTTAAGTCAGTACAAGTCTGACACTCCCTTCCGCTCCGCCCAGAACAGGAGGGGTCATTTGATGAATTCCCATCTGTATAAAATAAAAGGCAGGTCAAGCTGCTGGTAAAAGGTAGCAGTACAGTAACCCATGAATAACTCATTAGAACTATCCCATGGTGCTTGAAATGTAACAATCAGTGCCAAAACACTTATTTGAACTACAGTTGGCACTGAGTATTGGTTTCGAGGAAATGTCGTGACAAACTGACAATCTACATTTGCCTATCTTTTAGCTACTCGTGTAGTACTCAACTCGACTCCAATGGCACTAGATTGTTTTGAATTCCCAAGATTTTAGCTGATATGGTATGTACCTACTTATAACGTTTTTTACTTTTTTTTTTTGAAAGCGTTGCACCCACACTAGGAATTTCCACTGTATCGTGGGTGCGTTTCATCATCATTCATTCATCATTTCAGCCCAAAAGACGTCCACTGCTGGATATAGGTCTCCCCCAAGTGTCGCCACTTTGACATTTTGGGGGGTTTTGCCATAATCGCCACGCTTGTCAGGCGGATTGGCAATCGCAGTACGGTTGTTACAAAAGCACAGAGGACGGTGCTGCCCACTCTCTGGCAAATCCACTAGTAGTCCCTCTTACGACACCCACGGGAAGATATGGGATGGTGCTATTCTTTACGTCCGACACTATACAGAGCGGGTGCGTTTACAAACATTCAAACTCACATACACAAACAGCCAGAACCCGAACAACTATCTGTAGGCCAGACAAATATTTGTTCCGAGCGGGGATCAAAACCGGGACACACAGCTTAGCAGTCGATCGCTCAACCACTGCGCCAACTGTGCCGTCAATTAATTTACCTTGTACTCATCGTTGTCCTGCCCTTAAGCCTGCCAGCCCTCTTTTTTCACACTTCTCTATTACTCATCATCTCTCGAGTTCTCCAAAATTAACATTATAGTAAGGACCTCCAAAAATCAGAACACTAGATCCTAAAAGCATGGAATCAAAAGTTTATTTTAGAGTGTAAGAGAATTCGTCTCTCTTCATAAAAAAACCAAAGTATTCAAGAAACTATACTGCCTCGTTAGTTTAGATTTCGCTCCCGTGACTGCCGAGCATTAAGTCCTGGGTTAGATTCCCAGGTCGGGGAAATTGTTATTGGGTTATTCCATTAGGAATTTCTCAGTAGCAGTCACGGAGTCTGGATTTGTGGCCGGTTGATAGGATCGCCTGCTATCAGGTACTTAAAAACACCTTCATAACGGTTACAGAATCATAAGTGTTACACGTTGAATCGGTAACAGAATCAAATATGTAACCGTAACATATCTGTAACAGATATAAAAGTGTTAACAGTGTTAATAAGTGTAACAGGTAAACGCAGCGTTCTTAAGCTGTAATTGATACACATATTAACACATAAAAGGTTACAGTTTGATTTGGTAACATTATTGTATCTGTTTCATTTTAAAAGTGTTTTTCTGTTATAACTGTTTTAAAAAACAGTGATAAAAACACTTTACAGTTACAGTTTGAGTCCCTGGGCTGCCTGCTTTTACATAGCATATAAACATAACTGGCGAAATATGGATACACTAATGGGTACATGTCTACCTAATCCTCGGGAGATTACAGCCGTGATATGTTATGTTATTAAAGAAGAAAATGAAAGAGCAACATCGCACAAAAGTCTTAACATGCGATAAATCCTCAAACAACAAAATTACACAACAAACTCCACAATACTGCTATTACCATATCACACAGCCAGTTTGATAGACTCAAGGATCCAGTCAATCCATCAATAAAATTGATAGTCGAAACTACAAGCAAACCTTTCATCCAGCCAGTCAACGACTCCACCGGAAGTGACGATAATATTCCACTAGCTACCACGAATATAGATGATTGACTGCAATAAGACGTTGCCCGAGGAATCTTACATCCCACTCTTGCACACTTAACTGAAGGTACGGAGGAAAGGGACGCAAGATTACCAATAAAATGCACTCCACGTACAAGGAAGTGGGAATGATTCCTGATGCCATAGAAATATTAATCGGGTGCGTGGTGAATGCAAATCGTGGTTTTTGTATGTTCTTATGTAAGAGTACATGAATTATTGTCGGTTCTGTGAATTTTACTACTATTTTGCAGGAGTTGGTTGTAACATTTTTCTTTAGTTATAATTTTTTTAACTGTAATGTTGATTAGATCTTTTATGTTGTACTATTAGCGACCCGTCCCGGCTTCGCACGAGTGCAACGTTAGTAATACTAAATATACTACAGAATGTCTTTATATACAACGTTCACAGCTTTTTTGTCACCGACAAACGCTATGTCCCTGCATTTTAAAACTGTAATATCTTCCAAAATATTCATTTAAATTACATGCTGTAAATGCGCATAATGATCCATATTAAATGCACAATGTATTTAATTAATTGGGAAAAGGATTAATGTTGTATTGCTTAAAATCGCTTCGTAAATAAGCCATTATTTCTCATAAAAAGTATTTATTATTTATTTTACGGATTTTCTTGTAGACCTTTTTAAGGTGTACCTACAATACGGTAGTACATTATTTTGATCTATCTCGTAGGGTTCAGCCAGCGTTTGCAATGTAAGCGCAAAAAAATGTGTTTATTTACGACAACCCATTAGAAACCTCTAAAATTATCAGTGTTTCTCTGCTATTGTATTATGCATGTATTATACATAGAAACCTTCCTCTTGAACCACTCTATCTATTAAACAAACCGATCAGATATGAAAACGGGCCACCAAGGCAGGTAGAAGAAGAAGTTATACCTATTTATTTGAATATTTATTAAAAGACAATCACTTTCAAGTAGAAAATGGCTGTCTTTTAATAGTTCCTGGAATATGGTTTTATGTGACAGTATTACACTCGGAGAGCAGCGGTGGCCCATTGGTGGCAGCCCCGACTTACGAGCAGTAAGCCGTGGGTCCGAACCCAGGCAGGTGCATTACTTTGTGTAATTTATTTCATCACCGCTGCTCTCAAAACGGTGAAGGAAAACATCGTGAGGAAACCGGCATATCCTAGAACTAAAGATTTGAAGATATGTGACATCTACCAACCCGCACTGGGCCCGCGTGGTGGATTCCAGCCCACTCCCTCTCATAAAGAGGAAACCTGTGTCCCAGCAGTGGGAACATTATGATGATGATGATGAAAGCGGTTGTCTTCTAATAGTTTTTGGAAAATTGTTTTTGTCTCAATATTACTCTTTTACAATATTATTGTATGAAGCAAGAAATAAATTACTAGAAGCAGTAACAACATTTTAGCAGTATTTAAATAGTGCCTTGTCAAAATAGAAGATAGATATTTTTCTGCAGTTTTATTGTTTTGACCTACATTTTAAAAATTCATGCATTCACAATATTTTTACGATACTGTTCTACATTTAGAATTAGGTGCACTTAAAAAATACAAATTACGAAAATTTCTTACAGGTTTTTATGATACATTAAAATATGTTGCTTTTAAATCAATCTCAAGAACTTTCTGATTTCTTTAGAACTGTTTTTGACGGAGGAAAAAACAGTCGCATCTATGAAAAAAGAAAAAAACAAATAAATCCATCACTACAAGCGGACGACATAACACGACATAGGTGAGACAGAGTTACTACTATATTTCCCCTCCCCGACCCTCGCGCGAGCCAGCCCGAGATGCTGTGCCAGTAGTTTTCAATCAGCCCTTAAATAATGATATCATTCCAGCCTGTCCCTACACAGTCCTCCCCCAGCGACGCCCTAAGCCGAGGCTCGTACCCCACACGGGGTGCCCTTGGCGTATAGTCGCTTAGTTTGTAAGTTTTTATGCCCTGGTTGAATGCCTTACACTTAGGCAACCCCAGGCTAGTCCGGTTAAGCAGACGACAACCTCCTAGGTTGAACTGCGAGATGCTATACATAAAAAAAATAACTACTAGGTATATTACCTACCCACATTTTGCCAGTTATGTTTAAGCCTAGGGCATACGAACGAAACGGGTTTTCCGTCCCATAGTAAAACCCGGTTTTTTTCGGTCTATACAGGTTGTAACGGAAAGGGTATATACATACTTAAGGGTGTGCTACAGACGATCTAACCAAACATGTTTCTCCATCGGACAAACATCGTAATAGCGAATAAAATATCAGCTGCCCCATACATTTGGGTCGAATAGGTATAGCAATTTAGCAGAAAATTTTGTCGCTGAAAAACATGTTTCATGATGAGAAACATGTTCAGTTTGATGGTATAAACCCCGTGTAATACGGGCAGCCTTTTGCCATTAACCGAGAACTAATCCAGACTCAGGGCTGCTACTGAGAAATTCTCAATGGAAAAACTCAATTTCAGTTTGCGCGACCTAGGAATTGAACCCAAGACTGCATGCTCAGCAGCAGCGTTAGCGACCACTCGCCTTCAAACGGACAACATCGTTTAAAAAATAATACTTGAATATTCCTTAACAACATATTAACAAAAACATATTTAAATAAAGCAATATACTCGCACCCTGTACAAGTTAATAAATTAACTTCCCAACAAACAATAGCACATAATATAAAAGATGCGCAAACGCATCCAATGCAATAAATTACAACACACAATCGATTCAATTTTATTTACATATAAATTGGTTGAAAATGGCCCCTGACCGTCATTTGACATCACTTAAGGGTTTATTTGAAGATAATATGAGTATTACTTTGTACATACATAATTAATTATTTTTATTGGTGGGTTGACTTATGTGGAATGGGTAGGATATAAGTTAGGGGACGTCCTGTAGTGTTGGTATCTATGTCTGTTCTTCATCATCATCTGCCTAGCCTTTTCCCAAATTATCTTGGGGTCGGCTTCCAGTCTAACCGGATGCAGCTGAGTACCAGTATTTTACATGAAGCGAGTGCCTATCTTACCTCCACAATCCAGTAACTGGGTAATACGGTACCCCTTGGTAAGACTGGATGTCTGACTTTTAGTTTCTGACTACTCGTAACGACTGTCAAAGATCTACAAATGACAACCCAAACTTATTTAATGATTAGGTTGGCAATCTATTAGAAGGGTGCCTTTGTATTGGCTCCATCCCCGTGCGTTTGTCGGACTCTGTAGCGTCGTGTGGCGCATGTAAACGACGCTCAAACCGTGAGCGTTCAGACAGCGTTGTTTCAGTCACAGTTCACACAAAATATGAAACTGTTTTACGTCCGTCACATCACATTAGCAGGTCCAGTTGAAAACCAACGTAATAAGCTTTTACTGCGCATTTTGCTGAACTGGCCCTATTTGGCGCAGCCGTGACACACACAATTATTATCCCTTTTTTGTTTTGTTTAGATACACGATAATAGTATATTTTTTGTTTGTTTAGCTTAAAGTATTTTTTTTTTAATTTTTTCTTTAATGTTGTGTGTACTTGTGGCCCAATGTGCCAAATACTTGCTTTCTTTCTCTTTCTTCTTCCATACTTCTCTATTACTCGTCATCTCTGTAGTCACCTCCTTTCTAACCATATCATCTTTCACACAGTCCATCCATCGTTTGTGTTCATCAAAAATTGGGCAGGTACAAAGCATGAATAGATAGATGTTAAACAGAAGAGACACGGATAGCTGTTGAAGAAAAAGAGAGTAAATGATATCGTGACTGTTGACTGAACCGACCCCGAGTTAAATGGGACATGGGCATAAAGATGATGATGTTGATACACGGAGTTATGTATGAAAAAAAAGACCTCATTCATCATTAGATTTATTTCATAAATCCGCGCCAACATCAAATCAACATTTTGTGATTGTTTAAAGAATAAAGTGCACTCAACAGACAAAACGTCTTTATCAACACATCGAGCAAGGCCGTGAGATTTCAAAAACGAAAGACACAACACAAAAGTAATACAATACAGGACAACCATATTGCAAAAGCAAAAACTACTAACAAACTTCGACACTAAATAAAAACATACGCCAACTTTTTGTCTAGGTCAAATTTCATCACGAGACAAAATGTTCTAAGAAATCAATATGTCTCCTTTATTTCCTTCATGGCAACACAGTCTAGCCAAATCTCAACAGTAAGACAATGTCATATACATTGTTGACAACATTAATTGAAATTTATTACATCTCTAATACAATTCAGACCATAAAGTGACACTTACAACTGCCAAAAGTCTAATAAAACTTGAACTTTAACTCAGAGGTTGTAAAGTTGAGATTTGTGGGTCGAAACGTGATGTAAATGTGTCGTTTCGTTCTTAGGGTCTTAATATTTTATTGTAGACGTTCAATCGAAGATAATGCTTGCACTCATGTGATTTGAGACAATCGCCGGCGGTTTTGTTTTATTGAATTATGTTGGTAACTTGTGATGGTCGGGATTAAGTAATTTATCTGTTGTTGTTGTTGATAGATAATGGCTGGAGTGGCTAGACCGCTAGACTTTGTTATTAATAGCTAGCAGATGTTATTTGGACACAAAGACGTTTCAATTTATCACGGCGCCTATAATCAACGACGAGTAAGCAGACGACTCTCACCCACTCTTACCAGTTATTGTTTAATCCCATGTCTTCTCGTTTCATGGAAAATTTACTTCAGTTAAGAGCAAAGCAATCTTAATAATTTTATTAGCAAATGTTTCAATCAATTGTAATACTACACCCAATCGATCAAATCAACTCTGCAAATAATATTCCACTTCGGGTCAGAAGCCTTCTCCAAGCTACACCACAACACTCTTTCAAATGTAAAGTCTCTCCCTACCACCTTCATTTTATGGTCCTCATCGTTTCAGCCGAAAGGCGTCCACTGCTGGACATAGGCCTCCCCCAAGTGTCGCCACATTGAAATAAAGGGGGTTTTGCCATAATCGCCACGCTTGGAAGCCGGGTTGGCGATCGCAGTACGGTTGTTACAAAAGTGCAGAGAACGCTGCTGCCCATTCTCTGGAAAATCCCTTAGTCGCCTCTTACGACACCCACGGGAAGATATGGGATGGTGCTATTATTTACGTCCGACACCATACAGAGAATATGTAGGTAAGAGCAATTATGGTCTTCATTGGTAACAAATTATTCAGTTGACCAGATCATGACGTCACTAAAGTCGAAGTCAATCATTCCCATTGCCACCGTATCACCTAACTTTCGAAATTTGAAAATCTATAATAAAATGCCACATTAACAGATGCTAATAAAAAGCAAATACTGAAATTTTGGAACACATTCGTAATTTGAAAAAGCTTATGACGTAATCTCCTTCCATAAAAAAGCTCTTCCTCTCTAAGTTTACAGTTTCGATACAACCAGGTCATCATAATATTTTCAGTTTGTAGTCAAAAGATTATGAATCATTTTGATTGGTAGAGGATATTAGCCCATTATAATGATTGATGTTTCCATGTTTTTGTGGGAATATAGCAAAATATTCTGCCACGTGTAAGTGCTACCAAGTCCAGCGGACCAACACTCTCGCAGTGGGTGTAGAAATACATCTGCTTAGCCTTTTCCGCGCTATGTTAGAATCGGCTTCCAGTCCAACCGAAACCAAACTTAATACCAGAATTTTACATGGAGTGCACCACCTATATGACCTGCACAACGGGTTTCGTATAACCCAATAACTAACCGAGTCGTAGAGATCCGATAGGAAGTCGCTTCATGTAAAATACTGGTATTCAGCTGCATCCAGTTAGACTGGAAGCCGACCTCAAGATAGTTGAGAAAAGGCTGGGCAGATGATGATGACTAATTTCGCATGATACAATGCCCTGATACAGATATACTGCTCATTATCATATATGTATACTAGCTGTCCCGCGCAACTTCGTCTGCGTTACATTTTCCCCGTTTTCGCAATATTTTTCATTGCTGCTCCGCTCCTATACAGCGCCATCTATTAAATACTTACTCAATCCAGTCAACAGATACCGCACTCTGTTAGAATCGTTTGGAGCTAACATAATTGTGACTTAATTTGCAATAAAATAATATTGCGACTATAAATTGAGATGTAAGCTATCTTATCTTTCAAGTTGGATCAAACTGCACACGGTGTGTAAATTTGATTAAAATCGGTTCAGTAGTTTAGGAGTCCATCCCCGACAAACATTTTTTTTTTTTTTTTGGAATGGCATCTCGCAGTTCAACCTAGGAGGTTGTCGTCTGCTTAACCGGACTATCCTGTGGGTGCCTTAAGAGTAAGGCCTCCAGCCAGGGCATAAAACTTACAAACTAAGCGACTACACGCTAAGGGCACCCCCTGTGGGGTACGAGCCTCGGCTTAGGGCGTCGCTGGGGGAGGACTGCATGGGGACAGGCTGGATCTGAATGATATCATTATTTAGGGGCTGATTTAAAACTACTGGCACAGCATCGCGGGCTGGCTCGAGCGAGGAACGGGGAGGGCATGGACCGGGACGTCGCGACGGACCTCGACGGCGAGGTCGGAAAGACGGCGGTTTGTGTCTGAACTTTTTAAGAGTGCTAGTCTCTTTGCTACTCTCCTGAAGGAGGGTGATTGCATCATCGGGAGTGACGAGGGTATGCCGAGGACGGCGTACTGTACTAATGCGCGAGGGTTCGTAACGGGCGGCCGCTGCGATCAGGGGATTACGGTGTTTAATGGCGTTATCGAAGAAACGCTTCGAAAGACGTTTCATAAACTGAAGGACGATGGGCATTCTAAGGTCTACGTGTAGACGGTCATTACGGACATAAAAAGGGGCTCCCGTGACTCTACGTAAGAACCGGTTCTCCCCGACAAACAACGTGACACGTAGTTTATTAGTACATTACTGCCGCGGTCTATAATGACTACTTTGCTGGTCGCGCTGATTATGGCCGACAGCGCAGCGTAGCGCAGCTCAAGGCCGACACAACGCGGTCAGCGTGCAGCACTTGATGGACGAGCTGAGATAATGGCCGAGACCGTAGGTCGAGGCCTTTACAGCGAGGACAGCAAATGCTGCAATGATGGCCAAGCTGAAAGGCCTAGAGCGTAGCTAGGCTAGCTCGAGGCAATCATAGCGGGACCAGCGAAGCAGTCATTGTGGGCCAAGGTTTGTATAGTGCTTTACTCAAAAATGCAAGTACCTAATCTAAATAAAACCAGCAAGTAATTTAAATAAAAAACGTATTAATTAAAATTTTCACTGATCCGCGCTTTTGTTACTTCTTAGTTTTTTTTTTTTTTTTCGAGAGATGGTAATTGGAACTATACAGCCTAATATGGAATGAAATCTTTTTGTACCTATCTCTATAGATACAAACAGCTGTGTTGTAAATAAAACCTTTTTGGATTTGATTTTTTAAAACGTTGAAACGTCAAAATAGCGGCCGGCAAAACTTTGCCGGCCTGTTAGAGCGGCCGGCAAAACATTGCCGGCCTGTTAGAGCGGCCGGCAAAACTTTGCCGGCCGCTCCTTGAAACAGAACGGCAAGGTCGACTTTGCTCAAACAAGGTTGTCAAAATAATGACCACATTACATGCATTTTTGAGTAAAATATATATTTTGATGGTACCCACCTTTTGTCCTGACCTCTGTGCCTCAAAGCATGCACTCAAAGTTACCTCTACGCCACTGTATATTATATTTTTTTGTGCACTATGAATAAAAAGAAAAATGCTCATAATCTATCTTTACCTTTCAGAAGTATCTTAATATAATTTTTCGTAGAACTTTTCTCAATGGAAGATTTATTGTAAAATTAATGATTGCATATCACACGCAGACACTGCTCTAACGCACGTAAAAATGAAAAATTGGAAACTGTACAAGTTGGCGGTTGATGGTTTTGCGTCATATTTACAAGAAATAACATTAAAAAAACTCATAGATTTTTTTATGGTCGTTGCCAATTAAATTATTTTAGGAAGTCGTAGACATATAATTGATTATACCACGAATTATACAAACGCGCGGGTATCACAAGATGAATGAATATGGCCGGAGCAAAAGGCGTATGCAAGGATCACAGTAGAGGGCATTCTGTAGTTTAAGCAGGGTCTTTTGTGGGGAAAAGGAGTGATTTTATGTATATTTTAGCCTACCAAAATAAAACTGCCAAGTGCGAGTCGGACTCGCGCACGAAGGGTTTCGTACCATTATTTATAAAAACGTGCAAAAAAAACAGTTTCTTTTATGGGAGCCCCCTTAAATATTTTTTTTTTTTTTTTTTTAGTATTTGTTGTTATTGTAGTGTATGTTAGTAGTATTATAAGTATTACTATGTAAGTGTGTGTAACCATACCTTATTTAGGATTAGCCAAGTAAGCAATATACTTACATCATGTTCGATGAATCTATGTAAAGAAAGGAGAATATACTTACATCATGTTCGATGAATCTATGTAAAGAAAGGAGAATAAATCGAGACGTTATCCAAAGCGGAGTTTCATTTACCACGACACTTCAGTTATAGCGGCAACATAAATACATAATCTGTAGAAATTTCAACTGGCTAACTATCACGGTTCATGAGATACAGTATGGTGCCAGACGGACGGACGGACAGCGAAGTCTCACTTACAGGGTCCCGTTTGACCCTTTCGGTACGGAACCCTAAAAAGGCCACCTTCTGACAAAATGACTGACTGATATTGTGTAGGTACACTTTAGTAAGAAAGCTTTTATGAGATAATGTTTTATTAGCTTTCTTACCTCACATATCCCTCTTGTAATAAAAATCCTAATCTCAAATATTCCAAAATCAATCACATTTTGTCCTTTAAGAACTAACTTGGTCCCGGACATATCCTATAACGCCTTAAACAAACGACAGTAACTCAAAATGACATAAAAGTTAACAACAAAGAATGTGGTAACTCTTGTAAGCATTTATGTCCTTTTTATGAGGCAATCATGTGACCACACATTAGTGCCTTCCAAGTCGTGAGTTAGAGAAAATTCCCTTTCGGACACACGATAGGGTGCTCATATTATCATCATCTGCCTAGCCTTTTCCCAAACTATCTTGGGGTCGGCTTCCAGTCTAACCGGATGCAGCTGAGTACCAGTGTTACATGAAGCGACTGCCTATCTGACCTCCATAACCCAAGTAACTGTGTAATACGATACCCCTTGGTAAGACTGGATGTCAGACTTGGCTTATGACTACAAGTAACGATTGGGAAAAAAAATTCACGTTTTATATGCCTGTGTGAGGTAGTGCCCTTAAAAAAGGCCATCATAATTCTCCACTTTATTCTTAAAAACAATCACTAAAATTTTGACTTGATGTTGCCGTGGATTCCAACATCATTCTCTTGCCCGTATCTCAATTCATTTGGGGTAGATGCACCATATCTTCTTCTCCCATACTTCCCTATTAACTCGTATCCTCATCAGATACCTCATTCTTTGACATATCATTCTTCACACAGTCCATCCAAAAAAGTATATTTTATAATAGAACTAGCTATCCCGCGCAACTTAATCTGCGTCAAGTTTTCCCCGTTTTTGCAACATTTTTCATTGTTGCTCTGCTCCTATTGGTCGTAGCGTGATGATATATGGGCTGATATAAAAGGGCTATCTAACACTGAAAGAATTTTTCAAATCGGACCAGTAGTTCCTTAATTAGCGCTTTCAAGCAAACAAACAAACAAACTCTTCAGCTTTATTGTTTTGGTATAGATAATAGCTACATTCCACTAACCCTTTTATCTATCTAAAATCTTTATAGCCCTGAAACTATCAATATTCTACGCCCATCTCAGATAAATCACAGCTACAGTTACTTGCTGGCCGATGCTACTCAATTATGCATGTCTTATAAGTTGATATGTCAATCATAAGCTCCTCGGTCGGTTACGGCGAGGACATGGTAGAAGCGTAAGCGATAATGCAGTTGCACAAATTTTAGGCTAGACTTTAATCACCGAAATTATGGTCTCTATATTATCTGTCATAAGTAAAAGGGTCCGATATGTAGAAAGGAAATGGGAAAATAAGTCTTAATATATAAGGTGTCAAAAATTAACCTAAATAAATTTAAGGGGACATTAAACTCATCATTATGAACAACTTACTTTACTATAGGGCCATCCCTGAAATCGTGAAAGAAAATCAGCTGTTCACTGTAACTGAACAGCTGATTTTCTTAGCTGTACATTTTGTCGAGTTATAAGCGCTTAAATATATGGGGCAATCGATTTTTTTTTGCAATTTCGTTGTTGATACTCTCTAGAGACTCTTTTCCTTTCGGTTCCTTGTATATGCATTTTATCAAAAAATTGTGAAAATTGTGCGAAATTTTTCTGCCTCCAAGTGTGATACGTTTTTTATTTTACTATCTTATGTTGGGTTATTTCTGAAATTTCCCAACGCAGTTTCAAGTAGCGAGTCTTTTAATTCCCATACAGTGCTTTAGCGGGTATATACATCCGCTTCTGCTCCCGCGTCCGATCGCACTAAGATCACACCATAACCTACCAGGTCCAAAGCGTTATCATTCGCACATCGTATCCACGAGGAAGCGATGATGTATCGCCGGATATCGCAATATGTTTGACCCATTACGTTGAAGTTATCTGTAACGTGGACAGTGACTGAAGATTAGGGAAGAGTGAGTGAGTGAATGAGGTAATTATTGTATTGAGGAGAAAGAGGGGGCTATTATGGTTGTATATAGATGACGAGTAAAGAGCATTGAGTTGATTATTAATATTTGCTGGGAATAGCAAATTTTCGCAGAGCTGCATGAGAGTTTTGAGAATGGCGTTGAATGATGCACCCGTTCCTCCCAAAAAATATAGTTAACTTTCCTTGTTTTCATTAATTAGCGAGAAGAGGTGCAATACCGAGAAAATTGAAAGGAATGGGGCAAGCCTATGCCCAGGAGTGTGTCAGGCTAAGGCTAAGAAAAAAAAATATTCGTTTAAAAAGCATGAAATAAAAATAAATTTAAAAATTTAAGAAACCACTAAGTAGACCGCTTAGTACTAGCACACAACAAAGCGGATCCACGACGCTAGAATTAATTTATTAAGGGTGTTTAGGAGTTTCTTTGAGTGGGGGGTTTCTTAATTTTTTTTTTTTTTATCATTAAACAACCCGCCACTGAAATGCTATTTGCAAATACCGTAAGAAAAATTTAATTCCACGGGCTAACTTGGCGCATAAGAATAATTTTGCCAGAAAGATTCAATCCAGATCTAGAATAAGATGTAGTCCAGCAATAAACCCGAATAGATCCTAAGTTTATTTTGATCTAACATACAATATGCTACCGTAAATCTCCGAATAAACTGATTATGTTTATTGAACGTAACGGCTATATTTAACCAAATGATGCAACTTGTTTACTGAATACTTAAGTATATAATTAGATCTATTATGTACTGATGTAGAATTGGCATAAGGCTTATATATTAAGACAGAGTTTAATACATCCGTCAGTGAAGAACGTGTTTTTTTTTTATCGGAATGTCATAATTTTGGTTGGTCAATCGGTTTTAGGTGGATTTGAATGTAGACCAAATTTTCGTAGTTTAAAATATTAATAAAATAAATAATTTGGCTTCAACGAAGACTCTTCTTTTAAGAGAAGATTTATCTATTACCTTCCTTCCAAGTTCTACGCTTTTTTATTGACTTGGACCACAATTAAAAATTAAATAAAATGGATGGTCTTTTGCGCAAAATATGTTCCAGACATTTTTCCTAGGCCTTTAACACATATCAAGCTATACATGTTCAGTATAGCATGACCTCGCTTTGTATAAATATCCCGTACAATGAGAAATCCGCATTAACTGGTTTGTGGACCTACTCACCTATTTAGTTCGTTAATATTTAAAAGACTCCACACAGGATATCGCATACCTTTCTGGAGATAATAACCATAGACGGAGTTCAATGAATTTCCTTGAATTTTAATTGATATAATATGGGAATATACTAATTTGTATGTGAGGTAGTAGGGCCTAATAGTTTTTATGCCGTCTATAAGGCAATGGGACATGCGTCGCATATGCTATGGGCATTTTGTATGTAACAATCTCGTATGCAGATGACATATTAAATATAAATGCTTCCTGGGTAGTGGGGGGAAACGCTGGTGTCATAGTCGATTTCAAGCAATTATTGTAGTTATAATTTTCTTCCACGTATAAAATGGGAAATTGGAATGGTTTTCTCAGTAGTAAATAGATCCGACTTCCTTTTATGGAGAGGAAGCCGGACTCCCAGCCGTGGGAACATTAAAGCCTGAATATGCTTGATTGATAGATTCAGCTGCATCCGGTTAGACTGGAAGCCGACCGACGATGATTGACTGATGATATATATTAAATTTATTGCGTCATTTTGCACTTACAAAGCCGAATGCAATATAATTTTAGGTACATATTATTGAGCTAAATGTACTGATTTTTACAAAAGAGTAACGTTCAGAAATGACTATTCTATATTCAGAAATTTCTTTAGGGAGCTGTTTGGTACTTGTTTTTGAGCTGTCTCCCAATTTTTCGCGAAAATGACTAAATATCGTTTTGAACCAAATCCTAAAACTAATTCCATCGATTCCTACAAGCGCCATCCCAGCTCTACCAACAGACTACCGGGTTCACTGCCACAGTCTGACGTCACCATAACATAGTGATGACAACCATGGAGAATTCCGATCTTATTCCGATCGCGTCCAACACTAAACCTAAGCCACAGTACAAAGATGATGAAAGAAAGAAGATGCAGTGAACCAACCAAGTAGGCTCTTTATGTGAATTCAAACGCGGATGTCACCAAATCGAACGACTAATTCCATCGATTCCTACAAGCCCCATCCCAGCTCTACCAACAGACTACCGGGTTCACTGCCACAGTCTGACGTCACCATAACATAGTGATGACAACCATGGAGAATTCCGATCTTATTCCGATCGCGTTCAATTCTAAACCTAAGCCACAGTACAAAGATAACCATGCAGTGAACCAACCAAGTAGGCTCTTTATGTGAATTCAAACGCGGGTGTCAGGTTTGTCAATTAAATTTTTGGTTAAGTTGCATATTCTGTGGAGGATATGCCCCACTTCTTTTCCTGCCTTTCCTGCATAATCACCTGTACCTCAAAGATGTAAAATCTAGCTAAATTCAGGTCTGACAAAAGTTGAGTATTGTCAATCACACAAGCAAAAGAAGTAATGCTAAACTACACACATAATAATGTTCTGTATGGTGTCGGACGTAAAGAATAGCACCATCCCATTTCTTCCCGTGGATGTCGTAAGAGGCGACTAAGGGACTTGCCAGAGAATGGGCAGCAGCGTTCTCTGTGCTTTTGTAACAACCGTACTGCGATCGCCAACCCGCCTGCCAAGCGTGGCGATTATGGCAAAACCCCCCTTCTTGGGGGAGGGCTAAGTGTGTCCAGCAGTGGATGTCTTTCGGCTGAAATGATGATGATGACACACATAAAACTTGACTTGACTAGCTGCGATGCCCCGACTTACCGCATGGTTCGAGCGGATTCCGATAATTTGTTCTTAGTTGAAATATTAATTGTATGTTTATACTAATATGTCTACTGTTCCTTAGTCAAATTGCTTTAACTAAGCAAATCAATTGAATGTGAACTTGTAACAAAAACTCGCAATTGTAAACAGATTAACAACATTTTTTTTTAGAAATGCGAAAGTTTGTGATGATCATAGATCGGAGTTGGTAGATTGATTTTTGGTACTTGTATCACAAATGCAAACAGAAAGAAAAACATGGATAAGCCATTTTTCCGGAAAGTATTTCCGGTATTTCAGGATTCAATTTAATATTGTTAATGTAGGTAGTGATATTATTACTACTTAATTCAAAATTTAAAGGAAGGTATCAAAACTAAATTAATTTATCTGTTGAATAATAAAAACAATCGAATTCCGATCGAAGCATTAATATTTATTTTTATTTTTAGCCTTTTCATGGCCACAACTTTTTATAAATTGTTGCACTTAAACTTCAATCATATCAACCAATTCCGGAAGAATGTCCATATTAATATATACCTTTCGGATCAATGACCCCAATTCGATCTACCTACTCCGATCTATGGTGATGATGGATGTGTATTTGTGTTGATGTTTGTTGCCCTTTCACGCAAAAACTACTGAACGGATATTGAGGAAATTTGGCACACAGATAGTTTGAAACCTGGATTAGTACATAGTATACTTTTTCCCGGCAGTACGATGAACTACTTACACGCAGGTGAAGCCGCGGGCATCTGCTAGTTCTGTTATATGCAAGTTTCATACGAGATTTCACATAAATATGGACAACACTCATAATTATAATTTGTCAATACTCAGTACAATCTAGAAATAATCATAATGATCGCATTAAATACCGTTGATTGATTCACATAAGCATTACAATACCTTACGATGACAAATGTTACGTTTGATGCAGAGAAATTTAAGCTTTATGTACAAGGTGCATAGGTACCGGCTAAATATAGAATCGCATATCTCTTCCTGTCTCTTGCCAGACGAGGATGTGACGTATGCAGGGAGCATCTGTGGTGATAGTGGCGATAGACAATTTCTCCAAAGTTACAATGACTTAAACTACTACTCGACCAAGCTAAGTTTGCACCTCGCAATTTTTTTTGTGTATATTTTAATGTACCTTTGTATAATATAATGTTAAAAACAATAAATGCAAAGTATCTAACAAACATTTGTTTACTCTTTTAAAGTCATAGCGAATCCCTTTTTGCAGACCGTACCTAAGCATCAGTGTGGTCGAGTAGTAAAACATTACACTTATAATATATTATACGAAGGATTAGGTAGAGGTGTAACCTACCTCGTTGGTCTAGTTGCCGCGAGCGTTACTGCCGAGGATGAGGTCCCGGGTCGGGCAAAGTGTAATTGGGTTACCCTATCAAACTGGATGTTTGATAGGGTAAGCCTACTGTTGAAATACAGCAACAAATAATGGAGCTATTTAAGCAAGCGATCACTGGCAATTATCCAGAAAAAAGAATCTGTTCTATGCAAAAATCTTTTACACAACTTTTCTTGATTATTGTTATGTTTTGGTGTGACGTCACTATCGCAGAAGCCATTTTGATGTATAGTCTGTGGTAAGTCATGTGCTTATGAGCAATGACCCAATTTCTTTTGGATGACTTACAGCTTGCGGTTTTATTAACAAACTCGAGTCAATAAAAACAGCCGTTTTATAAAATGCTTGTAATTAGTAAATCTGCCAAAAAAAGGTTAAAAGGAGGTTGTCAACGACCCGTATGTTTGTAATATTTCGTTAATGTGAAAAAGTGCAAAATGACTATTTCTCTGGACTGGGGTAAACAGTGGACAGCCAACAACAGGACTGGACAGCCAAATCCTGAGGCATTGGTCGCTCATTATTTTAAAATTTACTAACATAGCTGTAAGTATCTGCCTACTAACATAATATGGACATGTATCAATTAATGTGTGCTTACTCTGAAATAAATATTTTCAATTTCTAAAATTAAATTTCAATATTTTCGAACGTTGTCAAAAAAAGAGAATCAAACAAACTAAAGTCACCGGCTTCAGAAGCAAAAGCTTTTTTGCTTTTTTCACATAATAAAATAATATACGAATAGTATGGTTTATTTAGATATTTTTCGCAAAATAATGCTTTTCTCAGCAATCGAGAATCGATAGAATTGACAGTTAAAATAGGTTCCCTATCCATTTGCATAAAATTTTAAGACCTAATACAACTTAGCATAATTTTGTTTGGCATAACTATATTTTCGCATAATATAATTACGCATAACTGCTTACGCTTATTATTTTTAAGCATAATTTCTCTAACCATAATAATGATTAAGCATAATATTCTAAAGCATAAATTTATAAAGCATAAAGTTCTAAAGTATAACTTTTTTAAGCATAATATCCTTAAGCATAAATTTATTTACGCTTGTTTTTATGCTTGCTTGCATGCTGCATGCAAGCAAGCATGCAGCAAACAAGCAAGCATGCAGCATGCAAGCAAGCATGCAGCATGCAAGCAAGCATGCAGCATGCAAGCAAGCATGCAGCATGCAAGCAAGCATGCATGCAGCAAACAAGTAAGCATGCAGCATGCAAGCAAGCATGCAGCATGCAAGCAAGCATGCAGCATGCAAGCAAGCATGCAGCAAGAAGCATTCAAGCGAGCATGCAACATGCAGCAGGCAGGGTTTCTGTCACGGCTCCGGCGCTACGGGCCTCCGGCGGCCCCACGCCTGCTAATCGTCGCAGACGGCTTTCGCTCACCAACGCAGCTTCGGCTTGTTGGTCGGCTTCGCCGGCCAGCCTCAGCCGCGGCGGCTCGCTCGCAGCCACCTGCTCCTCAGCCCGCGGGCCGCCTCGTCCCTACGCGCCTACGCGATTTTAAATTACACTCTAGGGGTAGGACAAACAAGACTACGTGGAGTCGGTTTTGCAGCAATTCGGTTCTGTCACTAACTTTTGTTGCACAGCATATTAAATTTTTAACCAACAATATTATTTAATTGTTACAGAAACTATAGCAAATTGGTTTGATCAGAATTATGTATGGGGCACTACAAGTTCACCACCAGTATTTCCACCCAAAGTCTCACAACATCTAATATATTCTTCGGATAAAAGTTATCTCGCGATTGAAAAATCATTTAAGTTACATAATGTTATGAATCATTTCCATGAAAATTGTTTTTGTTATTTATATTAATTGTATGCCTAAATATTATTATGCTAATAGTCATTAGGCCTACTAACGTTATGCGAATCAAATTTATGCCAAAACAAATTAGTCTTTAAGATGATTATGCCAACATAAAATGTATGCCTAAAAAAATTATGCCGAAGTATTATTATGCCAAAACAAATTGTCGAAAAGAAGGGATCCCTTAAAATACAGGTGGTCTTATATTTTAGAAAGTCAAAACACTAAAAAATTCAGGCGGTAAAAAAAAGCACGCATGGAATTCGTAATTTGAATTTGTATTAGTTCTTTTCATTGTCACACGCATTCTATTTTCGATCTGTATTCTATACGGCCAGTGTTCTGATTCCGTCGCCCTTTGCGTACTCGACCAACCTTATTTTACCGTTAGCTAATTGAAAATTATTCAAAATTAAACCTTGTTGTGACGAATAAAAGTTGTGTAGTAGTTATTTGTAACATGATTGTAAGTTTGTTACCATCAGTATGTAGTTCTTGGACGGACATTGAAAACTATTTCAGTCTGAAATACTTTTTTTTCGTATAAAATGGTTGTTTTTTTAATAGTTCACTTTCTTTATGATAAAACCATAGAGATTTAAATAAACTTACAATAGACTAGACAGGAGAAAACTAACGACATCTACATACTTGCAATAATTCACTGTTTTTTTTTTCGTTTCAAATTAGATTATGATTTTTAATTTCTGCCGCTTCACTAAGGTATAATTTATAGGATCAAAGTTTTAAAATATATTAAACTAGCTGTCCCGCGCAACTTCGTCTGCGTCCAATTTTCCCCGTTTTCGCAATATTTTTTATTGCTGCTCCGTTCCTATACAGCGCCATCTATTGAATACTTACTTAATCCAGTCAACAGATACCGCCATCTGTTAGAATCGTTTGGAGCTAACAGATAATTGTGACTTAATTTGCAATAAATAATATTCCGACTGTAATTGAGATGTAAGCTATCCTATCTTTCAAGTTGGATCAAACTGCACACGGTGTGCAAATTTGATTAAAATCGGTTAAGTAGTTTAGGAGTCCATCCCGGACAAACAACGTGACGAGTAATTTTTATATATATATAGATATAAATCGAGTATTAGTACCATATTAATTCATCTTCGTCACAGTCATGTGTTGCAAGCTTATGCAACATCCTTATTTTTAGCACAAGCGGAACCTCGGATAAAACCTACTCCATTTCGAATCTAGGAACTAAAATCCCGATACACACACACATTACTCAAAAATAGACTCTATTGTTATTTCTCTTGGAAATAATTCCCCACAATCTGCGGTTTGGCAGCTATCATTTATTGTTGGTTTCCTTGAACACAAGGGAGATTTATCCGGGAATGTTTTAGATCTGCAGAAATCGAATATTTTCTAGATGATATTTTTAGCTAGAAGCAAGCAGACTAGCGTTCTAGATATTTTTTGCGAGCTTTCAACTTAATCTAGTCAGTAGATTCGAAGCAAATTGCTTGTGACAGACAGACACACGGGTGATCTTAAGAAGGTTCCGTCTTTTCATTAGGGCTTACGGAACCCTAAAATAGCTGCTGGAATACAGGCCTCCTCTCTATGAGAGGGAGTGGGCTGTAATCCACCACGCGGGCCCTGTGCGGATTGGTAGATGTCACATGTCTTCGAATTTTTAGTAAAAAAAGAAATGCCGGTTTCCTCACGATGTTTTCCTTCACCGTTTTTGAAGGCAGCGGTGATGAAATAAATTACATTAAGTAATGCGCGTGCCTGGGTTCGAACCCACGGCTTACTGCTCGTAAGTCGGGGCTACCACCTCTGGGCTACCGCTGCTTGTCACCACACCACAACGGCGGTCACTTGTAAATATTTGATAGTCGTTACTGGTAGCGAGTGGCCCGAAAGTCTGACAACCAGTCTTAACAAGCGGTATCGTATTACCCAGTACTAACTGGGTTGTGCAAGTAAGATATGCATTCACTCCGTGTAGATACTGGTATTTAGCCGCATCTGGTTAGACTGGAAGCCGACTCCAACATAGTTGGGACAAGAAAAGAAAGAAAGACAGAAAATTGTTTTTATATGGCATTAATAACACCTTAAATTAAAATTTACTAAATAAATAAACAAACAAGGCTAATAATGCCAAAAGGGCCTCAGCTCAGCATAATGCCAGATGGCAACAGGTGTACCACCTGACGCTGATTTTCAGCTGCAGCCCACGAATGCCATAAAATGTAGGGAGATGATTATTAAAAGGTAGATGCTATTTTCGATTTCAATAACCATAGTGCATATTTATTGAACGACTGACAGAATGTTGTTTATACAGTGGAACAACACACACTTGACCTATTTACACTGACCTTAATGCAACAGATTGTTTATCATAAAGATACTCAATGCAAGTCTGCTTGTGTGAGCGAATGATGGAAACTACTGGATTGGTGGTAATGCACTTCTTGATGAAAGACAAGGTTAAATATGGAAATCTGGTTCAATAACACAACTTTACGCCCATATTTTCCAAAGTGGGAGACAGAGATTTGTAGTGTGCAAGCAAGCGTCTTCTTCAGTGAAGGAAAACATCGCGAGGAAACCGGCATGTCCTAAAACTAAAAATTCGAAGACATGTGACATCTACCAACCCGCACTGAGCCTAGGCCTGGATTACAGCCCACTCCCTCTCATAGAGAGGAGGCCTGTGTCCCAGCAGTGGGAACATTATAGGCTTATCATGATGATTAAGCGAGGAAGTGTCGAAGGGCGGGCGTTTTGGGGGACTGTCTCCTGTAAAAACGATCAAAAAGTGCTGATTATCAGGCTTGTTTGAATAAATAACTTTTGATTTGGTATAAATATTAATATGAGCAATATTTCAAAATACAACACACGTACATGTAGGTACTATTACAATTCCAGTGAATCCATCATAATAACAGTACAAAATGACCCACAAATGCACACTATCACAACTCTAATGTATCGAATACCGATTGAACATTAATCGATTAAATTGGCATCGATCCTAATTCGATTCCCGTCTTGTCGATAACAGTGTAATTTATTCTAGAGTACGTCTGAATGTGATGCGGGAGTCACTTTCAAAATAGTTCACTCACTCTGGATTTTTTTGGTGTGAATATTGTTTGGAATGTATGGAATCTATCTATCAAAACAAAAATAAAATAACCGACAGCCAAAAAGTGAAAAATAACTTTACTTTCAGAAGCTGTTCTTTTTGTTTTTTTTTTATTATATCATTTAAAAAGTGTTGTCAATTGGAAATTGTAACAGGTACTTATATGAATTTTATGTTGTAATGAGGCTTATTATAATATCATCATGTCGTCAAAATAGATGAAGAAGGCAAAACACATACCTATGATAGAAGATAATTCATAAACTACCCAAGTAAAGTTAATACAATATAAATGGGACCACCGCGCGGGCTTTCTCTACCAAATAAAAAGAATCACGAAAATCGAAGGAATCGGTGTATATACCTACATGAAAAAAGGTGCTGGTGGAATACATAACCATATAAACATAATTAGTAATAAGTTAAGTTTATTATTAATCAAAAAGTCATGTCATACATTTGTATACAAACTACGCGTCGCTTGTGCCTTGAGGCATGACAGGGCGAAATTAAAAAAAAAAAACAATTTTTCATTTCTGCTTATACATATACCTCCCACCACGCTATACAATTAGCTAATAAAAATTAAAGAACAATAAAACGTTCCATTACATTACTGACTCAAGAATCACCGCCTAGAATAGAGTTTTTCTCAATAATTCTGATGTCTAATCGACTCCTGCGCATCGTGGGCGGAACGAGTAACCATACTTTTATATTTTTGACAGATATGTGCCCTGAAATGTTTTGAAAGCCCTCGGTCAGATGCGTCTCGTTTGAAATGAACTGATTTGATGTAAGAAATATATATGTGCTGGTAAATTATTTTAATTGAATGTAAAGAAATTGCCAACCGCTTGATTAAAAGAATTTTGGCGCCGGGTAGTGATTGAAATGGGTCAGCTGTGTTTTTTTTTTGTATATTTTTAAATATCTACAAAGTGGTATTGCCAATATATTCTTTTTAATGGTTATCTGATTCATCATAATCATCCATCTACAGCGGTGAGAGCTGTGGTGAACAGTGATGAGAGCAGCGGTGGCCCAGTATTGGCAGCCCCGACTTACGAGCAGTAAGCCGTGGGTGGAAACCAGGCAGGCGCATTACTTTGTGTAATTTATTTCATCACCGCTGCCCTAAAAAACGGTGAAGAAAAACATTGTGAGAAAACCGGTATATCCTAGAACTAAAAATTCTAAGACATGTGACGTCTACCAACCCGCACTGGGCCCGCGTGGTGGATTACAGCCCACTCCCTCTCATAGAGAGGAGGCCTTGGTCTCAGCAGTGGGAACATTATAGGCTGATGATGATGATCCATCTACAGCCAGACTTCATCCACTGCTGGGTATAAGCCTCTTTGCTTGTGCCAAACTCCACGTTTTTGTGCAAGAAATTAAAAGTACGATTATTTTTTATCTCGTAATTTTTGTCCAGATTCCACTTCGAAGAGATTCCAGGTTATTGTAGAGTGGTAATACTACAGAATAATTAAGTTATTCGCTTATCAGTATTTTTAAACATTTCAAAGCTGCTTAAATTCAAATAAATCATTTATCTAAACTAATATTAAAAGATTTGTTTGTTTGTTACGATTAAACTCGAAAACTACTCGACCGATTATAAAAATTCTTTCACCATTAGAAAGCTACATCTTTACCGGGTCATAGGCTACATTATATTACAATTTTCGCGGACGAAGAAGATCAATTGAATATATGATTGGAGACGTTCGCGATACCTATAACTGATTAATATTTTTTAGTCGGAGAAAATCATCGTCGAGGGAGACCGCGGCGAAGGTGGTGTGACAATTGGATCTGGTTTGCGGGGCGAACATGGACAGATATAGCACAAGATGGAGAGGCTTGGTAGGAGAAATGGAAGATCTTTACCCAGCAGTAGAACACATGACAGGCTAACAAAAAAACCGGCCAAGTGCGAGTCGGACTCGCACACGAAGGGTTCCGTACCATTATTTATAAAAACGAGCAAAAAAATCACTTTTTTGTATGGGTAACCCTTAAATATTTATTTTATTCCGTTTTTAGTATTTGTCGTCATAGCGGCAACAGAAATACCTACGGCGACGGAGGGACGGACGGACAGCGAAGTCTCAGTAATAGGGTCCCGTTTGACCCTTTGGGTACGGAACCCTAAAAACACAAAACAGACTTCCCATTATAAAACTATATTGTGGTTGTTGTAACTTATCATTTTTGTCATGCTATAAAGACAGTCTCGACTAAGATCGAACAAAAAAACACAGTCCAAATATCAAAGCGTTTGTCTTCATGACAATTTCACCCTTTGAAAGC
Source organism: Cerastis rubricosa (assembly GCA_949152445.1). Classification (NCBI taxonomy): domain Eukaryota; kingdom Metazoa; phylum Arthropoda; class Insecta; order Lepidoptera; family Noctuidae; genus Cerastis; species Cerastis rubricosa. The sequence continues at coordinate 14,971,081 of OX424547.1, forward strand.
ATTTTCAGGTAAAATTACCTTTATGGACCTGTCTAAAAGTCATAATTGCCATTTACTCCTACATTTGGTCAGACTAGGCCATAAAATAATAGCTTTGAACATAGGAACGGGCAAAGGATAGCTATTACGAATCTAACGTTTGAGTTTATATTGTTATGATCGAAATAAAAAATATTACTTCTTGGAAATGTGTTATGTTGAAAGAATAAGTTTATTTTCGTTATAATATAAACTTTAGTTCTGGGATCGGTTTATTGCTCATAGATACTTGTAGTATTTCGCAGTGTGGTTGCTTATGAAATACTGGCTGTCCCGCGCAACTTCGTCTGCGTCACATTTTCCCCGTTTTTGCAAAATTTTTCATTGCTGCTCCACTCCTATTTGTCGTAGCGTGATGCTATATAGCCTATAGCCTTCCTCGACAAATTGGCTATCTAACACTGAAGGAATTTCAAATCGGATCAGTAGTTCCTGAGATTAGCGCGTTCAAGCAAACTTAAAAAAAAATAGTTAAGATTCTGATTTCTAAACGATACTACTCATCATCTGCCTAGCCATTTCCCAAACTGTCTTGGGGTCGGCTTCCAGTCTAACCGGATGCAGCTGAGTACCAGTATTTTACATGTAGCGACTGCCTATCTGACCTCCACAACCCAGTAACTGGGTAATACGATACCCCTTGGTAAGACTGGATGTCAAACTTTTGGCTTCTGACTACTCGTCACGACTGTCAAGATCTATAAATGACAGCCGGTAGCAACGGTTTAACGTGCTTTCCGAGGCACGGAGTACACTTGGTATGTTATTATGGTCACCCATCCACGGACCAACCTTGGCAAGCATGGCTTAATCTTAAAGATCGACCCGTGCGGCTGTTATTATTTAGCCACGAGCTCCTCGGGCTTGGTTATTGACATAAATTACGTCTGCGAAGTATTTACTGCAATGTAGTATCATCATTTGTTTGTGTTTTGTTGCGACATCGCGCGGTTGTTTATCGCTCGAGATTGTAAATTCTTCTTATCACTTGACTATGAGGAATTTCTTGAATATCACTTAAAATTATCAATTCTTTACCCCACTCGACTTTCTCTGTCTTTATCAGTATCGTACTGGTTATTCAGACATCAATTATTTTCATCATCATCATCATAAGCCTATAATGCTCCCACTGCTGGGGCACAGGCCTCCTCTCTATGAAAGGGAGTGGGCTGAAATCCACCACGCGGGCCCAGTGCGGGTTGGTATAAATCAACAATTATTTATTATGACACAACGCCTAGTTTAAAGTACCTTTATGTTTCTTGGCATAAAGCATCAACAAACTTCAACATTGCCAGAGCTGAGAACAAATGGCCAAATGGACAAATGCCTCCTCTCTTTGAGAGGGTAATGCATCTTGCGGACTCAGTGTGAGTTGGTGAACATCACAAATATTTGATATTTAGGTTCCAGGACATGCAACTGATAACCATCCAGCGGTAAGCGATCTATAAAAAGGGTCCTCGCGAGTCCCTCGGAGAAAAAATTAAAGCGATCGATATACTGACTCTGCCTTCACTTTATATCTTAGAATGTATTTTATATGTCCGCAAAAACCGAGGGCTTTTCAAAATTAGAAGCGTCTTCCACAATGTAAACACACGCAGTAAACACGAAATTGTAATACCCAAATTGAGATTAACAAAAACTAGCAAGTCATTTCTTATTATCAGTATACGCTTTTATAATAAGTTTCCAAAGTTAGTTACAGAACTGACCGATGGAATGTTTAAAAATTACATCAAACTTGTCCTTATTAAAAAAGAATAAGCCTGGTAGTTCATAAACGACACAAATGTGTGGATGTTTCTAACTATTCCCAATTTGATTTTTTCGATTATTTTTATTCAGATGTTTTACAGTAGTTTTCAATTTATTGCAACGTTCATTAATTGTTCAGAATGGTTACAGCACTGATAACAACATTTGTGTCGATTGTTTAATTTAGTCTTCTTATAATATTTTATTTTTACTTTTGTAAAGGTTCTTTTTTATTTACTTTGCTTGGCTTTGTAAATTCCCAGTTTTTTTTTTCTTTATCTTGTTCTACGTTTTGTAGTAAGCAACGACTTATTGTCGGGCCCACGCTGTCCTCACATACTTAAGTAAACGCTGTAAAATTCAATTATTATAAAACCAAATGATTTAAAAAAAGTTACCATGGAGTTTCTTGCCGGCTCTTCTCCATAGGAAACGACCAACCCGAACCGTGCACCTTTTGGAGACGTTTTATAAGGCCTATATAAAATAAAATATTTTGATTTCGATGTGGTCACCGGTTGGTGACCACATCGAAATCAAATTATTTTATTTGCCCATTGGTATCTGCACTAGACGTTTTGCCAGTGTATTACTATACGAGGGACAACGCTAAAATGTTTCATCGGCCTGTGATCACACTGGAATAAAACAACGTTGCTTGGCCGTACAAATAGGAGCGACTTCAAAAACAATTCTATTACCTAAAATTCTTATTACTAATTTTCAAGACGTGTCCAAACTATTAAATGAAGGCACATGTCATGCCCCAAGTCCAAAGGGACCAGATTAAGGGTAACATCTTCATTGTGTCTGTCCGTTTTTTTTGTCGCTACCTACAGAACCACGTGTTCCGCACACGTTAGCGTCACCGGAAAGGACAGAGATGTTTCCGAACTGTGGAGTCGTTACAACCAAAAAATAAAACTACTTACATTAGTAACAACTAATTTACTTATGTTGAATAAAACCTACATTTATTTGTCAAAAGATAATGGATGAATCCTACTTATAGTATAAAAGCGAAAGTTGGTGAGGATGTATGGATATGTGTAACTCTTTCACGCAAAAATAATGAACTGATTTGGATGAAATTTGGTTTATAACATAGATACTTTTTAGGCCGACACTACTATCACGTGGGAATACAGCAAAACTGTACGCGGGTGAAGCGACGGGCATAAGCTAGATTTTTAATGAAATAAATAATTATGTGAAGCAAAATTGAACCTGGTCACTTCTGATTCTACTCTGTTACATGGCAGACTTAAAACTGATCTTTTATACCCCAATTTCACGCATACAGCCAACACTTTCTAACCAAGTACCAGAACCAAATCACGAAGAAAACAAAGTAGCAATCAACTAACAAATTCATTTATAACCAAATACTCTAGGTTTTAAACAAAAAACTAAAGGTTTATTTGGTCTTAAATGTAATTTTATTCTAATAAAGCTGCTAAATGGCATAGATGCAAAAAAAATACTAGAAATTATGTCTTTGTCCATTATAACTATCACAAAATATAGTTACAAAAAAAGATGCAGTCGACTAGAATACACGCTGCCGCGCTTTAGCTATCGTGGAACACAGACTCCATGCTCATAAGCAGTACGCACAATAAAAGATATATTTTTAGCATGTCATAGACTCCATTCATTCCTCTGTTCATTAAGCAACAAAAACACATTGTTTGCCACGTGTTACGCGTTAGGACGCTGGCTGAATGCTAAAAGGGACACTGGTTCGAGTCCCGCTTGAACATCATCCTCAGGACTGTCTTTGTGAAGATTTATTTATTGCTTACATGTTTCCTTTTCTTTGTAAAGTTAGATATTTTTTTTAAGACAATGTCCGTTAATTATTGAAGATTTTTGTTTCAGGTTCTGAGATTATTTTTGGTCGAGTACGTAGTGGTAGTAGTTTTGTCCAAAGATAGCTTCGGTTTTTTTTTTAATAAATTCTGTTTTTTTTTCTGATATTTCTTACAGGTAAGTATGTAGGTATGTTTAATTATTTTACTATGTCGTTTTTACTCTAGATTTTGTTTACATTACTTATTTTTCTTTCAGCTATAACAAAATGGTAACTACTTAAAAAAAAGGTACAATAAGGTACAAAAAAGGTTAAAATTTGCTCTTACTTAAAAAAAATATTAGACAACATGCAGCATAGTTTATGCAAGTAGAAACACTAAGTACAAAACGAAAATTAACTCGATTTCAAAATCGTGGACTTCTCCTTTTTGTAGTTTACTAATTATACGCTGTTTAGGTAGCTACTATTTTTTATTACGTAGTCAGTATTAAAAAGCTTTTAACACTATTATTACTAATCTCAAACACATTCCCGCCTATTGCCATATAATTAATTTCCATTTCTAAGAAAAAATGTACTTTATCTAATCACCCAAAAAAACAATACCGGGAACACTGACTCACTACGTGCATATGAAACTAATTATATTTTCATATAAATGCCGCCAGTCTATATTTAATTATATCTTAAAATAACACAAATCGGCTTACCAAATTCTGGGAATGAACACAATTCCCGCCAGGAGTATCCGCAATGTCAGAAATGTCACTACAGCCTCCGAAGTATCAGTTTATATCACAAAACGTCACTAAATGTCAAAAAACACAATCACTATGACACAGTCACATCAAAAGTTTAGCTCCGTACGTGAAAATTCGATTATTGTTCGACACTTACAAGACGTCCGAACGCGACGAACTTTGCAAGATGACTGAAGTCGGACCGAGCTACCGAGCTTTCAGCGCGTGCGCTGTAATTGGAAACGCGGATAAAAGCGCGTGCATATATCCATCTCTTTCTCACTCGGTGAAAACTAGCGTTGTTTAACTTTCTGCTGGCGTATGAAAATCGTAGAAAAGCGCAAGTAAACATAACGTTTACGTCTTACGTAATCGGAGGTGCATTTATGATATATTTTGTCTTGTGATTAATGTATTTTGTCTGTTTTTCTTACGTTTTGTTAATGTTGGCTTATATTCAATGATATGGGCGCCGGAGACATTTGGTTTGTTCATTGAGAAAAGCGGTCATCTAAATGTGTTCATATTTTCTGATAATGTCTGATATCTACAAGAATATTGGAGTTCTAGAGTGGTTTCGTAGACGCTCATAAATAATATTAATGGCTAATTTAAATCAGTTTAATGTGTATGATTTAGTCAGTGTTTCAGTTGGATTTTTGGCAAATGTTAAAGCTCGCTGCGTTGAATTAAGTTCCCACTACCTCTGGATTCTTTAAAAACTCACTCATTCAATCTCTTGTTTACGGATAAATCTCATCAGATATTATTATAATTCAGCATCATGCTTAGTTTATAAAAGGATTTTATCAAATATAGGAAGTGTCCAATTCATAAGACTATGAGAGACTAAATATTTATTTATTTATATAACACTTCAAGCACATAGTACAGAGGGGGACTTAATGCCATAGGCAAATATTATAATAAATATGTATTCAGTTTTATACCTCTAATAAGTAAACTTAGATTAACAATATAACTAAATAAAGATAACGGCAAATACAACAAGAAAACATATTACATCCAAAGGGGATGTAGTTTGTTTTCTTAGTCCATAAAACAAGCTTATCAAGCTATTTGCCAAAGCAAGTAGGATAATAGTAAATCTTATTTTTTATAATATCCTACATTTACATATATATGTTACACTTTAACATTTATACATAAGCTTTCACTAAGAATGTACTTATAATATAAGCTACTTTACCCAATACTGCTATTTTATCTTCATTTATACTTTGCTAGCCTATAGGAAAAAACCCCGCATTTCATCATCTGCCTAGCCTTTTCCCAAACTATCTTGGGGTTGGCTTCCAGTCAAACCGGATGCAGCTGAGTACCAATATTTTTCATGAAGCGACTGCCTATCTGACCTCCACAAACCCGTAACTGGGTAATACGATACCCCTGGTAAGACTGAATGTCAGACTTTTGGCTTTGACTACTTGTAACGGCTGTCAAAGATCTACAAATGACAGCCGGGACCAACGGCTTAACGTGCTTTCCTTGGCACGGAGGAAACTCGGTATGTAATTATGGTCACCCATCCACAGAACAACCTCGGCAAGCACGTCTTAACCTTAAAGATCAACCTGTGCCGCTGTTATTATTTAGCCACGAGCTCTATCATTTAAAACAAAAATATATTCATGAACTATAGAAACAATACTGAATACATACATTTGGATTATCCAGCTATTTCTCCTGTAAAATGTATTTATTGAATTTTGATAATATAAAAACCGGTAAGGAGTAGAATACTACAGCCAGCAACAAAAATTGGTTTTAACACTCCCAAAGTTTTAGTATACCGATCCCATTTTATTTTTGACGTGTTTAAATGTTTTTATAACCAATTAACAAATTAAATATCATTCATCAAGAAAAATAAATGAGCCACGCTGTTATAGGGAATACCTATAAATTTATTTTTGTATGAACTTATTTATATTTTTTAATCCCGCTAGGTGGACCGATGACCTGGTGAAGGATGCGGGGTTCCGCTGGATACGAGTCGCACGGGACCGGTCAATGTCCAGCAGTGGACGTCTTTCGGCTGGAATGATGATGATGATAAATTTATTTATATTTTAAGGGAATATTTCAAGTAGATATGCAGTAGATAATAATGTTATATTATAGTTGCATGCCATAAAAATATAGTTTGTGCCTAAAACACTAATTTTAACAACTAGTATCACCTGTATTTTACGCAAACAAATTAATATTATTCTTATTTAACACTTCATGTACAAAATACAGAGGCGGACTTAATGCCATAGGCATTTTCTATCAGATAACCTTTGGGTGAAGGAGAGACAATTAGTGGTGGTTGTTATGTGAAAATTACATAAATAGATAATATGGCATACTACAAGGATAAACAAAATACTATGGATTCTCAGTTTTTTAAAATGTTGGCATAATTAAATAATTAATAATTCATTTAAGTATTCTGGATATATTTATTTATAAATTTCAGCCGAAAGTCGTCCACTGCTGGACATAGGCCGGTCCCGTGCGACTCGTATCCAGCGGAACCCCGCATCTTTCACCAGGTCATCGGTCCACCTAGTGGGATTCATCATCATCATCATCATTTCAGCCGAAAGACGCCCACTGCTGGACATAGGCCTCCCCAAAGTGACGCCACATTGACCGGTCCCGTTTGCCTTGCATCCAGCAGATCCCCGCAACCTTCACTAGGTCATCGGTCCACCTAGTGGGAGGCCTTCCAACGCATCGTCTTCCGGTTCGCGGTCGCCATTCCAGAACTTATCGGGAACTTTTCCTAGTGGGATTAAAAAATATAAATAAGTTCATACAAAAATAAATTTATAGGACAGGTATTCCCAAGGTTTGCCACATTGACATAACACGGGGGGTTTTGCCATAATCGCCACGCTTGGCAGGCGGATTGGTGATCGCGTACCGTTGTCACAAAAGCACAGAGAACGCTGCTGCCCATTCTCTGGTAAGTCCCTTAGTCGCCTCTTACGACACCCACGGGAAGATATGGGATGGTGCTATTCTTTACGTCCGACACCATACAGAGTATTTATATTTTTGTGTATATAAATGGATTATTATTATCTTCTTCCGTTCTGTATGGTGTCGGACGTAAAGAATAGCACCATCCCATATCTTCCCGTGGTTGTCGTAAGAGGCGACTAAGGGACTTGCCAGAGAATGGGCAGCTGCGTTCTCTGTGCTTATGTTACAACCGTACTGCAATCGCGCATCGATTATGGCAAAACCCCCCTTATGTCAATGTGGCGTTGGGGGAGGCCTATGTCCAGCAGTGGACGTCTTTCGGCTGAAATGATGAATGATGATTATTATCTTAAAATAAATAAATTAATGATAAAAATCCCACTTAATTGTAAGCTGCAGCCTCTTATAGACCGGAGTTTATAATAGTAGGTTATTTAGAATCACCTCATTTAGTAACGATTTTAAATTATCAAAATTCCGGAACTATAATCGACTAAGTTAGCTGTCCGTACTACAGTGCGAATTGCACCATCATAACCACTCAATACGGCCTTAGCTGTCAGTTTATGGTAATATTATCGCTATCTTCTATTATTCCTATTATATTATCCGCATAATGTATGAATTGAGCTGCAATACGACTGTATTTGATTGTGTTTAGATATACTTTGAAAGTGTAGTAGTTTTTCCTGTGGATGCACTCGCTTGCAGCAAATTTATCTAGGTAATAATTCGTTTCTGATATTTTAACATAAAAACATGTGTGGAACAAAATCAAAGACACAGAGTATCATAATAAAAGAAAAACATGAAAAAGAAACAAACAAAACATATTTTTCAGACGCCAAAAATGATTTAGTAATATTCGATTTACTGATTTCTAGCGTATTTTTTTTTCCTGTGGTTAGAGCGAATGGTTGAAAATGCGTTGTAGCATTAAGTCCGCATATATACCCCTATTGTACATGAAGTTAAATAAATAATAGAAAACACTTTTAATAGCGACTTTATGATATCTAGCTAAAAAGTGAACTTAACTTAATCCCGCTATACAAAAACAAAACAGACAGAATAACCAATCTTTTTTTTAGTATAACATAATGTAACACATATAATCACTTTCTACAAGTAAACTTACTAAAGTAGCGATTTCTATTACATGCCCCAATCGTAAACCAAAGGGTTTATGCAGAGTAGTATAAAATGGAGTGCTCAAACCATGTTTTGTAGAGTTAAAAACACTGATTTGCAGTTTTATTTTTCATTATTTCTCATTATATGGACATATTTATATAAATAAGCATTCAATATGCTCATAATATATGCTCATATATTGTATATATATAAGATAACCTCGACATCGACAGATTTACAAGGGTAAATAGATGAGTAAAATATTTGTGCATGCTGATCTCATAAGTGACAACAATCTAGATTCTGATATTGAGATTGTTTAACAATAACAAACAAATCACCAAGTATAACATATTTTTATTTTTCTTTCACGATAACGATTGCAACGATAGATAAGAATTCATATGACACATCTAAAGTATTGTTTATTGCATTTTTCTGTCAGCAATCTTAAGTACTTTGTAGTATTCAACGCCTTATCACTTTATTTTGTAGTATCGAACTCGAACTAAAGTGCCTGTAAATGGTTAAATTGAATTTTGTTTTTGGTGTGCCTTATTATCCCCACCTATCCCTTATACTTCTCGCTATGGTGGGCTTCTTCTTCTTCTGGTGTGTGTATTTAATTGAAATAAAACATTTACAGGCACTTTGGTTCCAACTTAGGCAGAAGGATGTAACTATTAGTCCTATCCAAAACGTTAATGTCTTTTGAGAAGAATGGGCAAGAAAAACAATGGGAACTTTTTTAAATCAAGTAAGGTATTGCAAAATATGAATGTTGCGAAACTATTTTTAGGGCCGACACATTCAATTCAGCAGTATTAGTCGATTAATAAAGACAACCCAAAGCAACTAAATACACTCATTTCTTCATTCGGCATCAATTATCGTTCGATCATATTCGGGATGTCTCGGATCAATTTGTCTCTTAATCTTAATACACGTTTTTAGCATCTACCCCAAAATTATGACGATCGCAGCGAGCGCAACATTAACATTCCATTCAAGAACTACTCCATGCCCGCATATGTAAATAGTAAGAATTGTAGTTCCACAAGGAAACGAATTTCCTCCATTACTTATGTTCCTGGAACATAATAATGTGTTTTAAGAACTGTGTATGTATGTCTGTCCTGACTTCCTTGTTCTATTAAACCGATGGATTCTGTTCTAAATTGTGATTTTGTAAGTGTATGTACTAATATGTCTGCTTGCCTTCCGGTTAAGTTATGGGCTAATTAAGGTTAACTAAGTATCTTCTAGTTTTGGTGAAACAGTAGTGCAGAGTAAAAGGTTTTAGTTTGGACAGCATTTTTGATGAATTCGCGCTATTGCTATTGTTTGCGAGTTCGATTCGCGCATTGCTTTACAGTTACTACTTAATCATAACTTGAAAGTATTTTTTTAGGAAGTCTTTGCTGAGGGCAGCGGCGACCCAGTGGTGGCAGCCCCGACTTACAAGCAGTAAGCCGTAGGTTTAAACCCAGGCAGGCGCATTACTTTGTGTAATTTATTTCATCACCGGTGCTCTCAAAAACGGTGAAGGAAAACATCGTGAGGAAACCGCCACCACTGTTTGTCTCTGCATCACCCGAAGGTTGACTGGTAGAAAATGCCTATGGCATTAAGTCCGCCACTGTACATTGTACTTGAAGTGTTAAACCGGCATGTCCTAGAACTAAAAATCGAATACATGTGACATCTACCAACCCGCACTGGGCCCGCGTGGTCGATTACAGCCCGCTCCCTCTCATAGAGAGGAGGCCTGTGTCCCAGCAGTAGGAAAATTATAGGCTGATGATGATGAGTCTGGTTTTGCTCCACTCTGGAAACCAACCCCAATATAGAAAGGAAAAGGCTAGGCAAATGATAAAATATTTATAGGGCAATTATGCAAACATTTTTCAACTTTCATCCATGTAGGATCAGATCAAGCACATTTTGTTTAGACTTTAACAAAAAAAGACGGCTCAATTTTTACGACAAAACAATAAATCCTGACCTATCTCCAAAAATGTCATTTATACCAAAAAAAAAAAAAACAAAGACATCTCTGACATTCTTTCCCCAAACCAACAGGCACGTGCCAAGATTTAGGACCGGAAACCTATACGGATACTCGTAGATTTAAGAACAAATTCGTGGCGCGACCCACCCTTGTCGATTGATTCAGAACTGATTGATTGATTGATTGAGAGTTCGTTTAAAAACGACGAAATGTTTGAACTTGGAATGGAGAAAACCGGATGTTGATTTTTTGAAGAAGGAATTTTGTGTCGGTACAGGAATTTTGTTAAGGGTACTCTTGGGACAATGGCGGTAGTACAATTTGGAGATGAAGCTTTTTAGAATAGATACTACCTGAGGAACTCGTGGCTAAATAATAACAGCCGCACGGGTCGATCTCCAATCAAGTAAAAAAAAGTCTGACATCTGATCACTTTTTAAAGATATATAAATAAATAATTATTTAAATAGCATATTTCGTTTTATAGTGCACCGCATTTTTTGTCACATATTTGTGTCGTTGGCGTGCAGAGCACGCGCTTGCTTGTCACGTATATGTGACAATGGCGTTCAAAAGGTTAAATACCGGACATGCAAACAATCACATTAACCTACAAATGTGACAGGACAACTGTTCATAAACACATCATCATATTACTTAGGCATGTATTTCAGACGACTGAAAGCCGTAATGTTTTCATAGCGAGAACTAGCATCAATGGGTTGCTGGAATAGAGCCATATTGTGCTCGACTTTAGTGTGTTTTGCTTTCCTTGGACAATTCAATTATAAGTACTATTTTTTTTTTTAGAAAACCTTGTCGCACACAGGGAATTTCTCCTGTATCGTGGGTGCGTTAACAAACATTTAAACTCACATACACAAACAGCCAGACCCGGAACAACTATCTGTAAGCCATACAAATATTTGTTCCGTACGGGGATCGAAACCGCTAAACGCAGCGCAGCAGTCGATCGCTCAGCCACTGCACCAACCGCGTCGTCACGTGTGTCAGTTAAGTAGTAATAGAGTGCTGGACATCGACATGGTCTTTTATGACTTGGCAGTCCGAGGGTTAGGTAGAGGTACCCAACCGTAGTGTAGTACACTTACATTACGCCAGTTATGTTTAAACATCATCATCATCAGCCTATAATGTTCCCACTGCTGGGACATAGGCTTCCTCCCTATGAGAGGGAATGGGCTGTAATCCACCACGCGGGCCTAGTGCGGGTTGGTAGATGTCACATGTCTTCAAATTTTTAGTTCTAGGACATGCCGGTTTCCAGATGTTGTGTTATATTTAAGTCCCATGAAAGGGGAGGCGAGTCTATTGGCATCAAGCAGAAATCCAAACTCCGTGACCACTACTGAGGAATTCATGATGGAAAAACCCATTGATACTGACAGTAACTAACATGCTTAGCAGTCTCGCTTGCAACCACTTCACTAGACTAACGAGGAAGTCTAAAACAGAAAACATCTCTATAAATTTAAATATAAAGTTTTTTTTATTCTTTATTTTCGACGTTTTCGCTGAGCGATAACGTCGCCCTTTAAGATCAACAGAAAGACTAAAACTAACACTGCACTAAAAATAAACTTTGCAAATCAAAAGCTGCTAATTTGTATAAATCCTAGCTTGTTACGATAAAGGACAAGCTAGGATTGCATTACATTCACCAACATCATACATTTTGGTTGATCCGACCAAACTATATCTCATGGCCTCATTCCGTACACATTCCATCAAAACATGTTAAACATCTTCGAATATTCAACATTCTTTACAATTGGAAGAAGTAACCTTTTTCATACGAAAACCAACCTTTTTTAACGTTATCGATGATATTGTTTCTTCTGTCAACACTCAACAGGCAATAGACGGCATGCCTATTTAACCTTTTAGTAACACTACGACAGATTATGTAATGGTTAAGAGAGTCCTAGAAATTTGTCTAAAATTAAAATTCTTAGCGACGCCCTAGATAAGTTCTTTAGTTCTAATGTAATAACTGTATTGTTTCCTTGTTGACTTTCCTCTGACCTCTCTTTCTTTCATCTTGGTACAGATAGAGACCGACACAAAAACCTAAAGAACTGCGTGGTTATTTTAGCGCCCGACCATAGTTGGAACCACTGACTTAAAACCTTATTGACTGGGCATACCTACAGAGTTAGCGTGATTACCTACAAAAATCTGGCGCACAAAATGGCCGCCATTTTCAATCATCATCATTCAAGAAAAAAAATACCACAAAATTTGGCGCAAAAAATGGCGACGCGGGCACGCATAGATGAACTTATGAAGTTCCACGAAAGAGTTGCCAAAGTAAGCACTTGAAAACTGTAGTTGTCTCTCTTTTCCTTTGCAGCAACTGTGTGTATTAAAAAGACAAAAACATTTTTTTCACATATGAGTGCATGTTATAGATATTTGTATAACTATTATTTCTATAGTAGAGTATGCCTATTATATTATCTCAATGACTTCAACTAACTTAAATATGCTGGCGGGAAAAAACAGAATTAAAATAAATGTAACAAGTTTGACATATCGATACAAATTTTCTTGACAAGCAGCACCATCTTGAACTGCACACCTTAAGTTGTCATACTGTACTAAAGTATTTTCTTCATCAATATGTACTTAGTTCTTTTTGGTAACGTAAATTTAAAAAAAAACAACATTAATCATATCATAACATACGGATTTACCAAAAAACAAATAAAATCATAACCAAAAATTGTTTCTATTCAGCCAGCATTTTCTCCATAACATTTATTTTCGGTTTCATTCGTCCTGCACTTACAAATGTACGATCTTACATCACTGTTTTCAAATATAGAACAAGCAAAGCAAATATGAAAGCGACTGCATTTCCCCATTCATTCACTCCTTCATTCACTCCCACATATAACCGTTCTTTTAATAGCTTCCATTCATACCGATTCTGAATCGATTGTAATTTCGATACCTACATCGATTCACATTAACGCTTCCGATTAGTTTCGACCTATTTCGCAATCGTTTGAAAAGGATACAAGAGTGTGAAGCGGAATTGCGATTCGACGATGTTGTCCTAATTTCGCTTTTGGTTTCGCTGTGTAGTCGTGGACCACCCGACGTTTCCCGTGTCGTTGGAAATAGGTTGGAGAAAATTGTGACGGAATTAACTTTGATTCTCCTTTGATTTAAAAAATGAAATTATATTTTTTCATCGGTTTGAAAATCGGAAATGACAAGTGGAAATCGGGCATCTAAATTCGGACTTTCATGACTTGCTTATGCTACTTAAGTATGGTGGTGGTACTGGTGGTGACGGCTTGGTTGGCGCAGTGGCTCAGCGATTGACTGCTGCGCTACGTGTCGCGGTTTGGATCCCCCCCGGAGCAAATATTTGTAAGGCCTAGAGATAGTTGTTCCGAGTCTGGCTGTTTGTGTTTGGAGTTTAAATGTTTGTAAACGCACGATACAGGAGAAATTCCTAGTGTGGGATAAGGTTTAAAAAAAAACCTTCGTATGAAAAAAAAAAAAAACGAGAAGATTGAAAAAAAAAACCTGGTTAGTCTTGGATTAGCATAAAATATAGGATACATTTTATCCCGGGTTTAGTTCCCGTAAGACAATTTTCGACTTCTACTCTATAAAAGCCGCGAAAAAAATTAATATTTCCTTATAAAGAAAACAGAAACTTTTTTTACATTCCATATTCATTATAACCATCTGCACAGCATTGTAACGTCCACCATCCATCCTCTCCATCCACTGTTGCTGTCATCCACATAAATCCTTTAAGATCAAACAGCCTTCGATTAATCATCCTCCTTACGGTTTACATGTAAACGTTCCCAGAGAGTTTGTAAACACTCGCGTAAACGTCATAGTGATAATAAAGTGCTTGACCATGTAATTGAATGGTGGTAGAGGTCAGAGGCATAAATCCATAAGGCTTCCCGCCCACAGAGACAATATGGAGGTGAGGACAGAAGGTGTATTGGGGAAACTTTTAAATTTTTACCATTCTTTATAAAATATGGTAAAAGAAAGAAAGAGTATTGATGGTTAAATTAACATTAAAACTGAATTAAGGACACACAAGTACAAAAGGTCCCATGTGGCGTGGGGGGAGGCCTATGTCCAGCAGTGGACGTCTTTCGGATGAAATGATGATGGTGATGAAGTACAAAAAAAACTATTAAAAAAAAAACAAACTAAATTGGTCCTGCACGAAGCCAAAAGGCCCCATGGTGCTTTAACTTAAAAAAGGCACAGCGCTGGTGTTCTGATAGGGCCCAAACATACAATGGTACATATACCTATATGTATAATGCAAATATAGGTATAGATAAGGCGAAAGTATTCGATCGAGACCTAGGCTGTGACTGCGACCACTTCAACGTTGCCAGATTGATTATTAAGTAAGGAATGATATGAAAAATTATAAGTAAAAAAACCTTTTTAAAAAAAGCTTTTATTTAAATGCTCTAAAAAGAAGAAAAATAAAATTTTCTTTTAATTTTTTAGCTTTCAACTTATAACCTCATTATACACAATTTATATGATCATAAAAGCTTGTCGCGAGGTTTGCGTAAGTACCTAAGTATAAGTATTTAATTAAACTGCATTTAAAAAACTTAAACTTAGCAGATTATGTTACTCAATGAAATAGGAACTAGTTTATTTACACAAGTAAACCTCGCGAAAAGCTTTTATGATCATATAAATTGTGTATAATGAGGTTATAAGTTGAAAGCTAAAAAATTAAAAGAAAATTTTATTTTTCTTCTTTTTAGAGCATTTATATAAAAGCTTTTTTTAAAAAGGTTTTTTTACTTATAATTTTATTTTAACATTTTTAGTTTTGCCGTAATCGTTTCTGAACACATTATTATCTCAATCTCAACACTTTCTTCATATCCATGCTATTAACCGTTGAGGAATTCCCTCGCGAGAAGACGATCCCGGTTGCAGGTTGAGTTCATGATACAAATCGTGATTATCCATCAAATATGAACTCGTATGCAAAGTTTCGTGTCCACGATATAAACCGTTGAGGAGTTCCCTCGTGAGAAGACGAACCTGGCTGCAGGTTGAGTTCATGATACAAATCGTGACTATCCATCAAATATGAACCCGTATGCAAAGTTACGTGTCCACGCTATTAACCTTTGAGGAGTTCCCCCGTGAGAAGACGATCCTCACTGCAGGTTGAATTCATGATACGAATCGTGATTATGCATCAAATATGAACTCGTATGCAAAGTTTCGTGTCCACGCTATTAGCCGTTGAGGAGTTCCCTCGTGAGAAGACGATCCTGGATGCAGGTTGAGTTCTTGATACAAATCGTGTTTATCCATCAAATATGAACCCGTATGCGAAGTTTCGTGTCCACGCTATCAACCGTTGAGGAGTTCCCTTGTGAGGAGACGATCCTGGCTGCAGGATTAAGTTATGTATGTCATAAAAATGTATTGTCTTGAGAACCAAAGGTGTGTGCAAAATTTCAGCTCAATCGGACATCGGGAAGTGGTTCTAATTTAGCTTCCAAGATTCCACCGTAACAAACATACATACATACATACATACATTGCAAGTTAAGTAAAAGCTTTTAAAAAAAGGAGTAAATTATAGCGTGACAAAGAAGAATTGAAGAAAAAAACGTGTTGCGCTGACCCCAAGTGACATGGCAGGGCAAGAAGATGATGACCTTGAGGTCCTGAAGTGTCTGTATTAAAACGCCACCAATTACCAATTCACGCTCCACTAGCCTCCACGGGTAAGATCTGCATCGAGGTGAGAAGCAGGGAGATTTTATTTATCCTAAACTGTTCTGGAGGAAGTCCTCTGAGTTAAGGACGATGGAACATTAGGGATCAACATCGGCGAGAATAGTCATAACTCACCTTCGTTTTGCTGATGACATGGAATGCTGTTTAACTGTCAAAATGAAAGGTATTGATTCATTCATTTTACGTGTGTTAAATGCCATGGGTACCGCTCCAGAGATAAAAAAAAAAAACAAATTTAGTCTCTTATAACCGGGACTGGAATGTCCTAGAACTAAATATTCAAAGACATGTGACATCTACCAACCCGCACTGGGTGCCCACCCAGTACCCGCGTGGTCGATTACAGCCCACTCCGTCTCATAGAGAGGAGGTCTGTGTCCCAGCAGTGGGAACATTATAGGCTGATGATGATGATAACTTAAAGCTAAAATCTGACACAATCTGATCGCAATCAACATCTTATTCTAATATAATAAAACAAGAAACTACTTAACTGTTTGTAGAGTAGATTCGTCCTCTTAATTAAGTGCAACGCATGAGATCAACTAGTGCGCAGCTGCCATGGAATAAGAAACAAACTATAGCGACATCTCGATCATCGAGTCTATCGAGTATGTTTAGAGCAGTAAACATGGAATACATTTCAGTAAATTGGTACTGCTGGTTTTATATCATCTGCCTAGCCTTTTTCCAACTATGTTTGGATCGGCTTACAGTCCAACCGGTCACAGCTTAATACCAGTAATTAACATGGAACGACTGGTTATCTGACCTCCACAACCCAGTTAGTCCGGGTAATACCTAGACTTTCGGGCCATTAATTACCTGTAACGACTGTTAAAGATCTACAAACAAATGACAGCCAGGACCAACGGCTTAACGTGCTTTCGAAGGCACGGAGGAAATTCGGTAAGTAATGGGCGTTCCCACCCAATCACGGACCAACCAAGGAGAGCGCGGCTTGACCTGAAGTTCGGATGCTATTATTTAGTCACAAGCTCCATCTAAATGCAGAACTTGTGTGCGATATTTTATGTTAAGATCGAAATTGTACCAATACTTATCGCAAATAAACTGATTTAATTTGTTTTATTTTTTTTTATTTTTTTTTTATTAATAATAAAGTTTTCGTAATCAACAGGCTTTTTTACAGATAAATTGTAGAGCCCTTCTTTTAAGTATAAAGATACCTGTAACAGAAGAGCTCCCTCTTCCATACTTATGTGCATACATATTATTACAAAGCCTGTTAATAATAGAATTAAAATCAAAGAAAGTAGGTAAAATAACATAACTTAAAGACTATTAAAATTGTGTGTGTTTGTGTGAGTGTATGTATGAGTGTGTCTGTGAAAGTGTGTGTGAGAAAAGGGAACCCAAAAGCATATTATCCCTTTGAAGTATCTAGTATTATTCATTCGTTTACTAATTAATTAGTTGGCGTTAACATTTAATAGATTTTGTGATGTTTTGAACAGTGGTGTCCATTTGTGTCGTAAGAATGTTTTGTTATATTGTCCAAAGTGGATTTTCTGTTTCCATTCTGTATCACTAATCGCCGTTTAAAGTATTAGTAGTCTCGTACCGCGGGTTTGGATGCAGTTTAACGTTAGATGCGCTTTATTGTAATTGATTGTACATAACTGCTCCTTCTATGAAGTGTAATACGTTGATAATAATACCCACTAGGCGGACCGATGACCTGCTGGTCTACCATGACGTCTTAATGCAGTATTGTTGTTGTAAGAGACGGCGCTAGACATCCTGTATAGCTCCGTCTCTTTCCCACACTGGCATAAGAGTAAAACAATACTGTTTTTAAGACGTCATGGTGGGCCACCTGGTGAAGGTTGCGGGGATCCGCTGGATGCAAGTCGCACGGGACCGGTCAATGTGGCGACACTTAGGGGAGGCCTATGTCCAGCAGTGGCCGTCTTTCAGCGGAAATGATGATGATGATGAATACCCTCTGCTCATTCATCCTTCATATTGCAGTCATCATTTTGTATGGTTGTTTCTACAGATAGCCATGATAAAGCCATACGAAAAGAATGAAATGAGACTGGTCATTCTATATCTATCGTCAATCATCACCTGTTCTTCTATAGGATAGAAGAACAGGTGATGATTGATATTCACCTAAGTCTAGACAAAGTTGTCACTTTTTCTAAGCTTTAGCAGCGTAAACGACCTTGGAAGAAAGAACTGTAATGGACTAAGTCGAGCTGCAGAAAAGCTTTTGTCAATCATGTTCAATGTTGTCATCGAAATACGAAGCTGATTGTCACTATTGTTTACACCATGACCACTTTAAGAGCATTTACACCTTACGGCATTTCATACAAACTTTCAAGTCCTTATTTTCTGAAATGACTGAACCGATTTTAATGACACTTCATACGCTTAAGCAGAATACATAGGCCTAAAAAGTTACTAAAAACATTATTGAAATGTTATTAAAAAAATGATAGTTAGAAATTTCTGTTTTTTTTTAATCATTATAATCGCTTTTATTTTAGCTGTAACAAATTTTTATTTTAAATGTTTTAGACCTATGTTGGTACATAGGTCTAAAACATACTACTATATAAATACTGCTTATGCGTATGAAGTTTCATTAAAATCGGTTCAGTCTTTTCGGAAAGTAAGGGCTTGAAAGTTTACATGAAATTACTGTTAGGAAAAGGCCTCCCTCTCTTTTCGCACACAATTCAGACTTGTGCTAGTGACGCTCAATTCTTTCAATAGCAAGCAACACCTGTCTTTTCGTTCATCATCTGCCTAGGCTGTTCCCAAACTGTCGAGGTCGGCTTTCAGTCCAACCTGATGCAGCTGGATACCAGTATTTTACATGAAGCGATTGCCTATCTGACTTCCACAACCTATCAACGTGGTTATACGATACCTCTTGGTAAGACTGGATGTCAGACTTTTGGCTTCTGACTGCTCGTAACGAATGTCAAAGATCTACAAATGACAGCCGGGACCAACGGCTTTACGTGATTTCCGAAGCACGGAGGAAACTCGGTATGTAATTATGGTTGCGCATCCACAGACCAACCTCGGCAAGCACGGCTTAACCTTAAAGATCGACCTGTGCGGCTGTTATTATTTAGCCACGAGTTCCTCCACGAGTTACAAATCAAAAATAATGTTCTGCCAAAAATAGGCACAAACAGACAGATAACCAAATCCCACAACTCTATAGACATTATACAGGGTGACCACTGAACACACTGACTTATATCCAAGCAGACAGTCTACGGCACATTATAAGTTACATCGACCGGCTCATACTTTATGATCAGACTTCAACTTAGAAACCATGAGAATTTTCCAACCCAATAGCTTGAGAAATAAGGTCAAATGTTGCTTGCTTTACATAACAAGACTTCTATTAAGAATGCTTTAGATCTTGTTTAGGTGTATTATTTAAAGTAAGTTGTGTAAGTATGAGAAAATATCTTGAAAAGTTCTCCGTGTGTGTTGGGATATTTTGACTTTTGTTTTCGTTATTGGGTTCATCATTCTGCTGTTGGCCTACCAATTGTTTTACTCTTATTCCAGAGTGGGAAAGAGACAGAGCTATACGGGTCGTCTAGCTTCATCTCTTTCCCACAAAATAAGAAAAAAACAATACTGTTTTAAGACGTCATAGTTACCACCCTGGACTTGTGTCAGTAATTTGAAGTAAGTGTAGCATGTCTTGTTCTTCTGTGTAACTCTTCATAGTACTCAGTTCCTTCTCTTACATCCTTTCAAACAATCTTTCATCTACTTCTTACTTCCACTTTTCTTATAGCCTTCTCATTCAGCTTTATCAAAACCTTTGTTGTCCCATTGGCTTTAATTTAATTTTTAGGGTTCCGTATACAAAGGGTCAAACGGGACCCTATTACTGAGAGTTTGCTGTCCGTCCGTCCGTCTGTTACCAGGCTGCATCTCATGAACCATGATAGTTAGCCAGTTGAAATTTCTACAGATTATGTATTTATTTTGCCACTATAACAACAAATGCTAAAAACAGAATAAAATAAATATTTAAGGGGGCTCCCATTCAGAAAAGTGTTTTTTTTTGCTCGTGTTTATCAATAATGGTACGGAACCCTTCGTGCGCGAGTCCGACTTGCACTTGGCCGGTCTTTAGTTAAATAGTCGGTTTGTTACAATAACAAAAAACAAAAACAGAACAACTAATCATAATTTCAGTTAAACCCACCGAAACATATTTCACCGTCACGATTTGCCCCCATTTCGTGTAAAACCATCTTAATACTAGCATTGTTTATTAAATACTGACAAGTTACACTGCCGCCCACGGCTTTAACTTTAATAATAAATCAACGAACCGTCCGTTTCAATAATCCAATGCATTATTATGCCACAACGTTATATTTATGTTCAACACAATAGTTCGATTGGAGAAAGTTGGATTATGACAATGGGCATTAGGCTTGATCTACACTAGTGTCAATGGTCAAAAGTAATCCAAATTATTCTCAAATATTCAAATGGGTAACGAAACGAATTTTTCGATTGCAAACCAGACATGCCCCTTGTATTCACAAACGTTTCGATTCGATTTCGATTCGGAAAGTCATATGTCTATCTCGCTTGCTTTCGTAATGCCAAAAAAAGATGGACATCGATCGACATCGAATCGAAGTGTTTGTGGATACGGGATCAGGTGGCCTACCATGACGTCTTAAAGCGGTATTGTTTAAATCTTATTCCAGCGTGGGAAAGAGATGGCGCTAGACGTCCTGTATACCTCCGTCTCTTTCCCACACTGGAATAAGAATAAAAAATCACTGCTTAGTAACCCCCCTAAACTGAAAACTACTATCATAAACCTGCTTTTGGCTTAGGTACCTGAAAGTCAACCTAAGCTTCATCGATGAATTTAATGTCGAAAGAGCAGTTAAGGCCTGGTAGACCAATCGAAGTAGATATTTAACGACTGAAGCGATGTACGCAAGCCGCTGTGTTTTAAAATAATTTAGTTTTAAAAGAATTAAACTATTATGCAAAATATAACCAGAAAATATTCTTCTACATATATGTTATTAACTTTTATTAGTTATGGTTTTTTGAAGTAAAACATTAATGTTTATACAAGGTGGAGCGGGACGATCGACATTTCTTCAAATCACGTAGGGAGTGCCATGTTCTTTACCCGTATACAAAAAAACCTTAAAATCCAATGAATACTTTAGCCACAGGAAACTATTTTTCATTTTCTTATTTTTCAACATGATCTAGATTTGAGTCCGTAATAATAGTTAAAAATTGTTGGGTCAAGAACCTGTGCAAATCGTAAAGTAATAGCAGTAAAGTATTCATTGAATTTGATTGATTTTTTGTATAGGGTAAAGAACACTACGTGATTTAAAGGAATGTCGATCGTCCCGCTCCATCTTGTATAACAATACGAAGCACATAAAAAAAAAAACGAATTTAGTCTCCACTTTGCATTTCTTTTTTGGTCGTGTGGTGTTGTCAATATTATGTTTTGAACCAGAAATTGTCAGAGTACATAAAGTTAACTATCATAATTATTATTTTTGGTTTTAAAAAAATACTATTTGTTTGTTTAATAATAAGTTTATTTCTCCTTAAAAAATATAACATGTTGAACAGATTTGAAAGCAGTTAGAATTAAGCATAAAAAATATAAATGAGCAACTGCGCCCGAGCTAGGCTGAGCCTGTATTTCAGGTCACAGTTCCCTTCCCAGAGTTGTGAGCGGTATTAACAATTGCTGAACAATTAAATTCAACGCTTTTTTAAATACAGAAGTAATAAAAATGAAAAAGTCAATAATTTCAAGTCAAGAGTCAATATACTCTGGTTTATTGCTACTTTTGACAGAACCTAAGAAATGTAAAAAAGTTTGGCAGTTTGCAGTACTGGCTCCATGGTTAAGGGGCTTACTGTCCAGTTGTGATCGTGGGTTCAAACCAATTTTCATTTTTCCATGTTAGCAAACTAATTTACTAAAGTTTCTGCAAAAAAAATATTCAATTTCAGTGCGTACTTGCTTATACATAATTACGTCAAAATGACAAAAGTGAAGAAACAACATGACTAATACAGGAAAAAGATTACTTCGCTTTGTAATATGTGATCTCTTTTGACATGCTTAATATGGATTTGAATTTTCTATCGATATATACAGTCCAGGGCCTTAGTCATTTTTATAAACATCGTCATTCCAACACGATGCCATTGTCATTTTGCTAAAAGTTCATAATCTGCTAAATTCATAATGATCTCTCAAATTCAATGCCATTTCTTTCTATGAAGTGTCACTGGTTGACCATTGTGAAGTCATAATGACGCCATTATATTACCAGATTTCCAAACTTGTCAAAATCAACAGTTATGAAATCAATGATAGGCCATTCTGACACTATTGTAATAGCAGACTCGAGGCCAAACAATCCCTAATACTATGGAACCACGGGTACTTTGACTAGTTTGTTTTGCAGTTCGTCCTTTTTGCCGATGGAAAATCCCATCAGGCATTCGACTAGAAAACTCAATTAGGTATGCAGCTATGCAGCAAGGTTGTTGATAGGTTGGCTGACTGCCCAACATACTTTAATCAAACCATCACAAACCATGAACTCTCTTAATGCACTTTAGTCCAAATAGCTTAAAACCCAGACCTAATAAATCTAATCCATATAATCTCCAGCACAACACCGTTATCAAAATGATCAATGTTAATTCTAGAATAATATCTTCATAATCAAAACAAACGGCTAGACAGTCTATCATTCCAGTTTAGCCATAGAAACTAGATCTATCCATTTGACTAGACATAAATATTTCAAGACCATAGCTCCATAAACTATGCTGAAATAATCTTGGTTTCTATCGAAGTATTGTTTGTGGAATAAATGTTAAGGCTTGAATATAGTATTGTGATGTTTTTAGGGGACTTTCTAAGTTAATCGAGATCACTATGGATTCGGGTAAACCAGAAAGGGTAAAGCTTCTTCGTCTTTTTTTTATCTTTGCGTCTAAACTTGGGATATTTCAGCAAGGGGAACAGCACACCACCAACTCCTAAAAGGGGGAGGGGCAGTTCCAGATTTTAGCCGTTCCTCTTTTTTTCACCTACAATTTGAACAAAAATTAGAGCTATCGTTTGATGCATGAACTAGGCGGATCCGACGAAAAACAAGCACGCTACAATACAATTTGGATCAAAACAAAAATCAAAACACTCGTTCGTTTTCTCTTTCTTTTGATTGTTTAATATGTTACATGCAGATTAGTAGTTCTTGAAATAAAAAAAAAAACCTATATTGATGTGTTTTATTGTTTATAGTACAAAATAGGGTAGTAGTTTTCTTTAATTTTGGTGCAAAACGGAGGCAGAACCAAACTTCAAAAAATCGTAGTAGGTATTTCTAAAACTTATTTATTTACCTACCTTAGAAACTTTTGTAAAATATGTGAATATGTTTATATCATACTATAACATATAATTTTAAGACATATGTGTAAGATAAAGTTTTAAATACCCAAAAGTTTTCAAACTTTGACTTGCCTCCCTTTTGCGGCAAGGTTCTCAATTTGAGTCCGGCCTACTTGAAGGAGCTTATTTCCAATTTTACATCACTTTGATTCAATAATACGTAGTCTCTCCGAGGCATTACTATGTAAAACAAGTAGCCTCAAAACCAGTCTACTGAATCATCGTTAGTCCTCGTAAATCTTGTACCTATCAAATGAAACCTAACGCTGACCAAAGGAACTGTGGTACTATGACATTTCACCTCCACCCAACTTCATGGGATCGTGGCCTCAAAGCCCATATGAATAAGAATAATATTCCCGTTTGCCATACAAATTGCTACTTATTGGTAACTTCGTAACACGAAACTGATATTAAGTACAATTTCCATATACAGGAAGAAATGGCGTTTGGCCCACATTTCAGTGGGCACCGATTTGTTGTTTTGAAAGCAGCACGGGGTGACTTATGATAGTGTATGCATCTATGTTTTTCAACAAAAACTATTTTACAAAAAAAAAAATAACCGACTTATACAAGGTGTAACGGAAAGGTACATACATACTTATACATACTTAAGGTTGTGCTACAGACCATCAAACTGAACATGTTTCTCCATCGGACAAACATCGTATTGTATTGTATTGTATAGCGGGCTGGTTTCCGCAACTCCACGTCTAAAGCGCGTATTTTGCGTACGGGTGGGAACATTACTCCAACCACCCCAGCTCCCCGAGAAAGGCCAGCAGCTCCTTAGTGTTGCTGACGATCTCGCGGAGAGTACCTGGGTTACCTAAGTACTTTGCCCTGTATGTTGCAACCTCTGGGCAGTGTAGAAGCACGTGGGCTGCTGTCTCGTCCTCCTCCATGCAGGCTCTGCACAGTGGACTATCTGTGACTCCTAGGACAAAGAGGTGTTTATTAAAAGAGCCGTGACCAGTGATGGCGGCTGTGACTATGCGGAGCTGTAATTTGGTCAGCCGAAGCAAACGTTTGGTGAGGCGGCCATCTATAGTAGGAAGTGCCTCCATGGCCTGCCTACACTCACCATGGTCTAGCCACAGTTTGTGGTGTTGATCACTGGTGCGTTTCCTTACCAGAGTCCGAAGATACCCGAAGGGGAGTGGAACGATGGGTTCTGGTCCCACTGCTGTCATACTGGAACCCCTTCTAGCGAGTTCGTCCGCTGCATCGTTGCCCCGGGAATCGCTGTGGCCCTTAATCCATTGTATGGTTATGTTGTTGTGCTTACCGACCTGGTTGAGGCGCTGGTGACACTCGTATATTAACCCGGAGTTGACCGTGTGGTTATCAAGTGCTAACAGTACAGCCCTGCTGTCTGAAAGTATACGGATAGAGTGGTCCCTAGCCCTCCTGGCTAAGATGGCTGATGCGGCCAGGGAAATGCCCATGCATTCCGCCTGAAATACCGTGTTGTGGACCCCCAGTGGTACGGCTATGTGGATGTTGAGATCCTCTGAGAATACTCCAGCCCCAGTACCTGTACCTGTTTTAGATCCGTCCGTGAAGATCCGTAATTCTGCGGGATTTAACCCCTCGCAGCGGTGGTCCTCGTGGAGCTGGATCTTGTATTTTTTGTCGAATACAAATTGTTTTGGTACCCGATCGTTGATGGCTTTCGCCAGGGGGAACTCATTGTAGAGTCCCTCTAGTACCGCAGTGTGTTGCGTGTTTGACTTACTCCAGAGTTGAAGAGTTTTAAGGCGTGCTGCCGCCATTGTTGCCTCCTGTTGTATGTACAGATGGAGCGGCGGAAGCTCCAGCATGGCTTCGAGAGCCGCTGTCGGTGTGGTTCTCATGCAGCCTGTAATTGCCATGCAGGCAAGCCTTTGCATGCGTTGGAGTTTGTTCGAGGCTGTGACTAGTCTGGTACGTGGCCACCAGACCACCGCCCCGTACGAGATCATGGGACGGATCACCGCACAGTATAGCCAAAGTATTATTTTGGGAGATAGGCCCCACTTCTTACCTATCATCCTCCTGCACTGCCAGAAGGTGATGCACGCCCTGTTTATTTTGTTGTCTAAGTGACTGCTCCAGTTTAACTTACTGTCTAGGATGACTCCCAGGTACTTGACTTCGGTGGCTAACCGAAGTTCTGTATCAAATAGTTTAGGCAAGCGATAAGGTCCTAAAGTACGTTTTTGGGTAAACATGACTAGCTCAGTTTTCGTGGGATTGACTGAAAGGTCATATTCCCTGCACCATCGTTCCACGATGCGTAGCGCCTGTTGGGTGAGGTTACAGATTGTTCCTGTCACTTTTCCCGAGATGAGAATAGCGAGGTCGTCGGCATACCCAATTGTGTAGAAATGACTGGCGTTGAGTTTGGTGATGAGATCATTTATCACCAGATTCCAGAGAAGGGGGGAAAGTACTTCACCTTGGGGGCATCCTCTGGCTATCAGAGCCATCTGCTGCTCTCCTTCCAAGCGAACCGCTCGTTTGCTCAGCATGTTAGTGATCCAGTCAATTAGCACCTGCTCCGCCCCATGGCGAGAAAGGGCGGAACTGATGCTGGAGAAGTTGGTTTTATCGAAGGCTCCTTCGATGTCTATGAAGGTTCCAAGGCAGGTGCCCTTCTGATGTATAGCATCTTCAATCCGACTGACTACCAGGTGGAGTGCCGATTCAGTGGACTTACCCGAGCTGTATGCATGTTGGTTGCTGTGTAGTGGTATAGATTTCAACGCGCCCTCCCTCAGCTCTCTCTCGCAAATTCTCTCCATGGTTTTTAGAAGGAAGGAGGTTAGACTGATTGGTCGGTGGGATTTGGCATTGGTGTAGTCACTCTTACCTGGCTTTGGAATGAATATGACTTTCACTTCCCTCCATCCTTTCGGAACGTATCTAAAGGCCAGGCACGCTCTCATTAGGGACACCAGTCTACCGGCAACGGAGATTCCCCCCCACTGTAGTAAGGCGGGAAATATCCCGTCCGGACCTGCCGCCTTAAAAGGATGGAAGCACTGGAGTTTTTCCAGCGTTACCACTTTGTGTGCGTAGCACCAGTCGTTCTCTGTTGGTGTTTGATTTGTCTCGGTCCACTCAATTACCTGAGCGAAAGCGCATCCTGGGAAGTGAGTTTCAATGAGGACGCGCATCGCTTCTTCTGTTGATTTGGTGCGTGTACTGTCTGGTTTTCGGAGAACAACAGGCCCAGTCGTGTTTTGCTGTGCCATTATTTTCCTTACCCTGTTAGCCTGTTGGCATGATTCGATGTTGCCACAGTATTTACGCCATCCGGTTTTGCTCCTGAACCTGATGCACTTTTTGTAGCAGGATTTGGCCGCTTTGTACGCGTCCCAGTCCTTATCAGCACAGCTGTTCATAGCTTTGTTCAGGGCTGTCCTTACCTTCCTGCGCTTGCGTTCCAGATCCGCTCCCCACCAGGGTTGCTGCCCCGGTGTAGAGGACGGAGTGGTTTCTGGGCAGGCTGAGTGGTAGCTGTCTAACATTGATTCTGTAAGGTGGTTGACTTGGTCGTCAATCTGCAAGATGTCTTCGAACGTCGACCGATATTCGGTCAGCGCAAGCTTGGACTCTAGGGTTCGTGTATAGGCAGCACGGTCTGTGTTGCGTGGGTTACGCCGTGGCAGTATTGGCGTGACACTAACCTGGAAGTCGAAACGGATCCACCTATGGTCCGAGCAGGAGGCCTCCCTGGACACCTGCCACCCGGTGGCCATGGCCGCTGCACCTTCCGAAGCCAGGGTTAGGTCTATGATTGTGCGACTGCGCCTGGTTACGAAGGTTGGTTCGGAGCCTGTGTTTAGTAGGGTTAAGTTAGTAGTTAGTTAGTAGTGAATAAATAATCAACTAGAGCCTTACCCCGATCGTTTTGTGTGTCCATGCCCCACAGAGGGTGATGTGCATTTGCGTCAGCGCCTATGACAACCTCCAGCCCCAAGCTCTCGCAATGTCTCACGAGGCGGGCGAGGTCATGCGGCGGCGGCTCCTCAGCCTCAGGCATGTATGCCGAGTTGAACCTCCAACCACTTACGCATCTGAGCCGTTGCAGTTTGGCTGTGGTGGAGGTTAGCCTGCAGCACACTACAGGTCGACGAAGGGGACGCCATCACTGGTCGTGCCTTCCTCGTCGCCCTCCAGACGCAGCCCGGCAAACAGGTCGCCCGCGTCGAAGCCATCCCCGTCCGAGCCCGAGACCGACGACAAGTTATTGCCATCGAGCTCGTCACCCGATGTGAGGACGGCGTCCACGCCGGCGACGGCCGGGATGGCCGTAGATGCTTGCACCTCTGGCGACGCAGGCGCTGCCGGCTCCGCTAGCGCTATTGGCGCCTCTGGCGCTGCTGGCACCGTTGGCGCCGGCGGCGCCGCTGCCGCAGGTGCAACCGCGGTTGCTACCGCGGTGTCGTGGTGGGGAGAAGCTGCCTTCTCCTCCTTCTTCACCTCCACGATCGTCTCCGTGGCCGGGTCCCATCCCTGAGGGACGTCGACAAATCTGCCGTTCGCACCCTGGAATTTCACGTACGCCGTCCCTACCCCGAAGGAGAGACGACGTTCGGCCTTCATCAGGGTGGGAATTTGGTCCTCAGGGTTCCCGACCACCACGAACCACGCGTCGGCCTGTCTGCTAGAGTGCAGCAGTACCCATCCCTTGATGTCGATCCAGGCATTTTGGTAGCACAGAGCGCGCCCAATGATGGACTGCTCTGCGAAAATCCCCTGTGCATCCGGGATGAGTATGCCGCATCTCACACGTCTTTTGATTTCCGCCTGCCTCCTGACCACTAGCGAGGTACTAGTGGAGGGAGGCATCTCGGATATCTCGGTCCTCAGCCAGGCTAAGGTGTGGTCACTGCCAGGCCACAGTTTCAGGACCCCTCCGGTTAACATCGGCCTTGCTCTGAAGGCCGGTGCAGGTGAGTCGTGTTTGGTGGAGAGGCACTCGGTGACTATCCTCCATTGGATGGCCGCGAGCACCTCTTCTGAGGTCTCCCTCGTGATGAACCCCGTGCGATCGCAGGTGACTGCTACGTCGAGCTCGGAGCCCACTGCTTGGGCGTAACTACGGTTGGCGGCCCGTTTGGATTTATCAAGCCGCGGCCGCTTGTGCTCCCCTCGAGGTGACGAGGTCTCGTTGAGAGCTCGCTTGGCCGCAGCCTGATCCTTCCGATCGGGTCCCTGTGCTGTGTTTTGGGCTGGTCCCTTCGTGCTGGTCGACGGTTGGCTGGGTCCTGGGCGACTACAGTCGACCTTGGCCTGCTCCCGCCTGCCTGCGGAGAAGTTGACATTACCGTTGGTCGGTTTAGCCGAACCTGCGGCGTTTGCCTGTAGATTGAGTGGAGTCTTATCTTTCCACCGTTTCTGACGCCTTTCCTTTTTGGACGGTCTGTTCCTCCTCCAGCCGTTGCCCGCAGTAGGGGCCGGACCTACTGGCGCTGAGGGTCCAGCGCGTTGTGTAGCCGGAGTGTTCTTGGCCGTCCTCCGCCTATTACCCTGCACCTGCCAGGTAAACGCGGACGTGTCCCCGGCGGTGCTGATCTCCTCCGGTTGGTCAGTGACGGCCAGCGGGGGAGGGGTGGCTTGAAGAGCCATAGGTAGAAGTGTCTTCAGTAGAGGGGCCCTGCCACCGGTATTAACCGTCGTGGGGGGCTGTACACCTGCAACCAAAAGAGGATCGGTACTGGTCCCAATCAGCGCCGATGTCCTCTGTATTTTCCGGGACTTTATTTTGGTCTTGGCCGCGGTTCTCGCCGCAGCCGGACCGACACCCGCGCTGGAGCCCGCTGTAGTGACAGCGGAGCACCCAGGGGCGAGACAGGTGCTGTATGCACCCCTCTTAGGAGTATCCCTGGCTTTCGCCTCCACTCCGATGTGTGGTTGTGTGGTGTGTGTGTATGTGTGTGTGGTGGGTGTGTTTGTTTGTGTAGCGTTTGTGTGTGTGTGTGTGTGTTTGGTGTCGTATGGGCTTGTGGTATCCATAATTAGTTGTAGTTTTTGTTTCATCTCTTTGGCCTCCCACCCTCCACGGAGCCCGCACCTGGGAACGTCTCGCTACAAACTAGCTTACCGTTAGAAGTACCATCGAGATATAGGGGCGAGAGACTGGCTTACAGTGCGACATCGGGTGCTTGATCGGGTTGGCGGTAGGGACGCCCGGTCCCTTCCCGAACTGATCAACCCTCACTTACACCGTCAGCATGACCTTAACCCACCGCTGTGGCAATCCGAGAACTGCCACAGTGGACCCCCCGCTCCTCGCCGTGCCCCTCTGACGGGACACTCTGGCCATTTCCCTACCCTTGGCTATTGGTTAGGGCCACCGTTTTGCTTGAAATCCGGACCAAAGAGGGCGTGTTGCCTTACGGACACATTACCGCCAGCGCCGTTCGACTCAGCCCCCCAGGATTCCTTCATCCCTGCATACGGCGCTCGACTGCGCAGGTCCTAGCGCAGGTGACTATATGTACCTACCCGTCGCCAGCTCAGTTTAGTGACGGCCGAGCCCACAACCACCCAGTCACAGAGGGTCATGGTTAGGAGAAAAGGCGCCCGGTGGTTTTTGTTACGTCTATATCTTATGGAATTAGACCAAGAACAGGGAGGCAACCTCGTGAAGGTGAATCCACCGGACTTGCCTTGAGGATCTTAGCGACTGTTGCGCTCCCCCTCAAGACCCCGCCCCCTTATCGCCTCTGAGGGAAGCGATAAGGTAGGCTTGCATTTATACTACCAAGCAAAGCGTAGGTAAAGCAAGTCGTTGTGCAACCGCAAAAGCATAAATACAAACCCCCCCCACCTACAAACCTACCTACAAACATCGTAATGGCGACAAAATTATCTGCTGCCCCATACAAAATGTCAATACCTATTCGGTCTAAGTAGAGGTATGTATGTCTAGTGCTCCGACATACGCATCCAGCGATGTCCTATAAGTCAAGTCCTCTATAGTCAATTAATGATTACAATCTTGGTTAATCATCGATACCTTTACCACAAGGCTATCGATAGTGATGGCTTAGTGGCATGACCGTCGGACTGCCAAGTCATAGGTCACGAGTTTGAGCACTAATCACTAGCTTCGGTGAAGGAAAACATCGTGAGGAAACCAGCATGCCTAAGAGATGTTTCTCGACGGCATGTTAAGCCAAGTCAGGGATGCCCATGGGCGGCATAAGAACTCTGAACCTAGGTAAGGCAATACAACGAAAACAATAAGATCGATATCTATTTTATTTGACGCGATTGAATTATGAGTAGGTAGTAACAACGAGTCATCATCTGCCTAGCCTTTTCCCAAACTATCTTGGGGTCGGCTTCCAGTCTAACCGGATGCAGCTGAGTACCAGTATTTTACATGAAGCGACTGACTATCCACCTCCACAACCCAGTAACTGGGTAATAAGATACCTCTTGGTAAGACTGGATGTCAGATTTTTTACCTCTGACTACTCGTAACGACTGTAAAAGATATACAAATGACAGCCGGGAGCAACAGCTTAACGTGCTTTCCGAGGCACGGAGGAAACTCGGTATGTAATTATGGTCACCCATCTACGGACCAACCTCGGCAAGCACGGTTTAACCTTAAAGATCGACCCGTGCGGATGTTGTTATTTAGCCACGAGCTCCAACAACAAACAAAAATAAAAACACCCATTCAACATTATAAAAAAAGAAGAACGCCTAAAACCCATTCAGTTTTAATAAAAGCCATTAGTAAAACAGGAATCAAAGGGCCATTACCAGCCCAAGGCGGCGTGACACGCACTATAGATTCTGTAACTCATTCGAATTGATTGATGAACTTACTTCCACACCGACTTTCACCGGCAGTTCTAATCTGTGCGTACGTCTGTTTGTTGCTTTTGCAGAAACTGATGGATCGTTTCTGATGGCTGCCGGAATTGCTGAGACTGGTTACGTTGCAGGCGCCCGTCCTGTTTATTTGGCTTCTGTTTTGATTGAGTGATTATTAATTTATTCCACG
Organism: Cerastis rubricosa; assembly: GCA_949152445.1. Lineage (NCBI taxonomy): Eukaryota > Metazoa > Arthropoda > Insecta > Lepidoptera > Noctuidae > Cerastis > Cerastis rubricosa. Next base: position 15,002,881 of record OX424547.1, read on the forward strand.
GTTTAGTAAAGGATACAATACTAACATAAAAATGTCAAACAACAATCGGCTTGAGCTTAGAAAACTAGCGAAAGCCATAGGCTAGCAAGATGCAATATTCCTATGTAGAGAAGGCTATCTATAGGTACTAATCTATACTAATATTATAAAGCTGAAGAGTTTGTTTGTTTGTTTGTTTGCTTGAACGCGCTAATCTCAGGAATTACGGATCCGATTTGAACACACACCACTCTTTTTTGGTCTGGGGTTAACAATAAAGTTAAATCATTATCCTTCTTGCTGGTTTTCCTCGTTACTTATGTTGATCTCCGAAAAATAATATCTACATTTTATATAATCCCGCGCAACTTCGTTTGCGTCACATTTTCCCCGTTTTCGCAACATTTTTCATTGCTGCTCCACTCCTATTGGACGTAGCGTGATGATGTATAGCCTATAGCCTTCTTCGATAAATGGGCTATCTAACACTGAAACAATTTTTCAAATCGGACCAGTCGTTTCGGAGCCTATACAATGCAAACAAACAATCAAATCTTTCCTCTTTATAATATTAGTTTAGAAAACTCTAAAGAGCCTTTTAATTAATAAATGTTACTATAACTTAAATGTTACTATAACTTAAACGACTCCTTAAACGATTATTTTTCCAAACTTAAGACCTCACAGTGACATCAAGTAATAACAATTACACACATCAAAAGTGTCTAGGGATCAAGCATTTTTATGCGGATTTCTTGAGATTGAGATGTGGCTTTGTAATAAATTTATGATTTTATAAATTTATATGGATCCTTTTTGGTGCATTTCATAATTTGAATCAGGAACTGTGAATCAAATTCGAGTAAAAGATGAAAATCAGCTGTCAATATTTTCCCTATAAAAACATACAACGCATTGAAGACATTATTAGTGCTACTGTTTCCCTACTACTGATTAAAACCAACGTTATTATGGAGCGGCGACGTCATTTAAGCAGGGAAGAAATGCTCAGAGCCGTGGGAATGATAGAAGCTGGTTCCCGGCAACGTACTGTGGCTTTAGCTCTGAATACAAGTCAGAGTGTTATCAGTCGACTTTGGACACGTTACCGAAGCACTGGTACCGTGGCTGAGCGCCATGGAGGACGGTATCGCTGCACCACACGGAGACAAGACCGATACATTCAAATCTTAACTCGAAGAGCTCCAACAATAACCGCCATGATGTTAGCCGTGAGGCTTCATCACTCTTCAGGGAACTTAATTAGCGACCAAACAGTCAGCAACCGCTTGCATGAAGTGAACCTTCATTCCCGAAGACCGCTACGGGTACCACCTATAGCAATGCACAATCGTAGGATTCGATATCAATGGGCTCTTGAACACAGAAATTGGGCAGAAGAACAATGGCGTTTCGTGTGCTTTTCTGATGAGTCTCGTTTTGGTATGAGACCGGATACAAGACGTATACGACACTGGAGAACCCCTGGACGCCAACAGCGATTAAAATCCTGCCAGGAAGTCCATCCTTATAGTGGTGGAACCATCATGGTATGGGCGGGTATTTGGATCGGCGGAAGAACTGAGTTGATTTGGATCAGAGGCAACCTCAACGCTCAAATTTATGCTGAGACGATTGTATCAGACGTCATCGTTCCTCTACAAGTGCAAATCGGTCCCTTATTTCAGTTAATGCATGATAATGCACGACCGCACACCGCAAGAGTTGTAAGACAGACTCTCGCCGCAGCTAACATCAATGTCCTGCCCTGGCCTGCTCAGTCGCCAGACTTGAACCCGATTGAGCATGCATGGGATATGCTACAGAGAAGAGCTCTGCCGAATATGGAGGGTATCCAGTCGCAAGAAGACCTTTTTTTGTTGTTGCAACGAACATGGGCGGCCATTCCACAGCGTGATTTGGATGAACTCATTTTGAGTATGCCAAACCGATGTTCTTGTGTTGTTAGTGTTCGCGGTAGAAACACGGATTATTAATTGTTTAAGTTACCCAATAAAATTTTAAAGAAAACTGTTATTTCAGTCTTTTTTTCGAACTTTAATGTTAGTGGTTCAAATGTCAAAAATCCCTTTATTAGAAAATGGCAAATTTCTTTATTAATGCAAAGGTGACTTGGTTTATCGTTACTGTGACAAACGAAAACACTTTATTTGATGAATCCTTAAAGAAAATTTTAATTAATATCAATCAGGAGAAAAGTTATTGCAAAAATATATGTTGATCCCTAGACACTTTTGATGTGTGTATTTTGCATGTAGGTATCAAATATTGTAATAATTCTAGGAATTACATTGAAATAATTTAAATATTAGGATTATTAAATAAATAATTAATCTGTATTATAACTGGACATTGCATTAATTTGATATTTTGACATAATTTTATAATTATACTTCAATGTTAATCCTTATTTTAATAAACCATGATTCAATAAATTTTGCATGCCTTACGGTAGAATCACTTGAAACATGTTAACTTTATAACACCATTATAACAGTGTTTTCTGCAAAAATAAATGATTTGATTTGATTTGATTTGTGTGTCTGTCTGTGGCATCGTAGCTCCTAAACGAATGTACCGATTTAGATAAAATTGCTTTCGTATGAATATTTTAATCAAGAGTGTTCTTAGCTATTTTTCGAGGAAATCTGCTGAGGTGTTTCTAGCTGATGAAGGGATATAAAGAGGCGCAACACCTTGAAAATTGGAAGGAATGGGGGAAGCCTATTCTGAGGAGTGGGAAAGTCAAGGCTAACAAAAATAATATAAGTGTAAAAACTTGAAATAAAAATTAAATAAAAAGTTTAAGAAAACCCCGACACAATAAACCTCTCAAAATCTAAAATAAATTAATCCAAGCGTCGTAGCGTCGGGGGACCGCTAAGAAGACCGCTTAGTACAAGCACAGAACAAAGCGGACCCCCGACGCTACGACGCGACGCTTGGATTAATTTATTTTTGGCTTTTTAGAGGTTTTATGTGTCGGGGCTTTATTTTTCTATAGGTATCCAATCCTTACCTTGTTTTATTATAGGTATCGCAAGCAATGCCAAAGGCTACACCTAATAGTAATTGACTATGTTCAACTCATCACTATAATTATTTCACACCTACACCGTTTGTATTGCATTGTACTATTTAAAGCCTCATATACATGGTGTGTGCATTGCCTGAATACAAATCTAACCTACCTAACTCGATATTTGGACTATGCATACTGCAATGTGGCATACTAAAACGCTGTACATACTGGTAAATAGCTACGTATATTTCCAGTGTTTTTTTTTTAATAAACTTTGTCCCACACTAGGAATTTCTCCTGTATCGTGGGTGCGTTTACAAACATTTAAACTCACATACACAAACAGCCAGACCCGGAAAAACTATATGTAGGGCATACAACTATTTGTTCCGTGCGGGGAACGAACCTGCGACACGCAGCGCAGCAGTCAATCGGTCCGCCACTGCGCCATTGCGCCAACCGTGCCGTCATGCTGACTGACTCGTTGGTTTTGTGATCATGATCAAAGGCCCGACTGCTGAGCATAAGGTCCTGTGATCGATTCCCGGGTCGGGCAAAGGTTTATTTGTTTTTTCAGGAATTTGTCAGTAGCAGTCACGGAGGATGGAATTGTGCTCTGTTGATGACTATAAGCTCGCTTCCTATTACTTAAACAAAACTAATGAACTGTGGGTGTATTGTTGGGTTCACCTCTGCCTAACCCTTCGGGGATTATAAGGCGTGATTTTATGTTATTTCCAGTGTGTGTGTGTGTGTGTGTGTGTGAGTGTGTGTGCATGTGTGTGTGTGTGTGTGTGTGTTTGTGACAGATTATTGGAAGGAAATGGAAACTTAACGCATTCACTATTTAAAAAAAAAAGACGGGTTGCACTCCGGGAGTGCCGGCAGAAGTGAAAACTTGATTATTAACGTTGAGCATGTTTGATATTTTGGAATGGTTAGGGAATAATTTTGCACCAATTGCTTTATCAGTATAAAAGTACTACACTGCGGTTCGGGGGACGAAGACAATATAGCGGTTGTGATTGGCCGATGCAACAATGTCAGGACGAATGTTCCACACATAGTGATGCACAAGTCAGTTTTGCTACAATACCTAATATCGATAAAATTGAACATTACGATGTCTATTAATTCTACTTTTTTTTAAACTATACTGATAGGGCGTTAACTGGGTGCAAATAAAACACTTACGTAACACTGTAAATTTCACTTTATTCAAATCAATGCTAAAATAAAATCAAGGTTAACCTCTCCGTCCTGCATTTCTTAACGCGTAACTTCCCTAACGGCCGCGCGCATTACGTCATCGCTGACGTCGTTCGGCCGGCCGACATAAAAACTCTTATCGCCAGAGTTCTAATAAAGCTTATCTTAAACGGTAAACAGTGTCGTGTTCTTAGATAACAAGACCGTGTATTATAATATATACAACTTTTCTATGACTACTTGATAATTATAAACATCCCATAGAAATGCGATTGCTTGCTGCAAATAGACTGTCACCGTATTTTATTTTTGTTTAGTAAAACTACGCAATAAATTTATACGAAACTTTATAACTAACATCACAAATATACAAGTAATCTAATGACAGTGTTTTTTAGGAGTCCTACATACATTATTCACATAAGATTCCAACTCAAACTTCCTATAAGATCGGCCGTTTTCCAACTGCGGAGTTCAATGCATGAAAATACTTGAAATATCAAAAAATATGATTAGATATGCCTCGAATACATAAAATAATGAATTATCACTATTTTTTACGTTGCTATTAAATTAATCGTAAAAAAAATCGAAAAAAATCCAAAGAAAATTTTAATTTTGTGCCTAGGTTGGACGATCCTCCTCAACTTTCCCTGTTAACAGCATTAATCCACTTTTCTTCCACTTCTGGAATATTTGGAAATCTAAAATGTAAACATTAAGTAATGTTACTTTTTTACAGTAAGGGAACACCGTAATTTTTATCTTCAATATTATTTATACTTTGTTTCGAAGTTGACACAACACTACAGCATTACGTCTGTCCCTTTCTATCTACACCTACAGATGGAAAGGGACAGACTTATTGACAATACCTAGTGAGAGAAAGGGACTTTTCAAAAAGACATCAACGCGGTGTACGTTTTTTGTGCCTTAAACGTAAACAACTAGTTTAGCTAGAGCCCTGCAATTATTCATAATTTTATTAAATTATAAATATATTTTACTTACCGATGAAAAGTTATGCCATCTTTTTTATAGCTGGATGTTCTAGACGATTTCCCACACCATTTAATTGAACAAGAACTCATAATTAATTTGATATAAGCAGAAATGTTTGAAAAAGTTATCTAAATAATCGCGTGTGGAGAGATCCAATAACTGGTCAAAAACTCTCCATCCGTCTTACGCTTTTTCGATCAGGTCACGTGTCCTGACGCGAGTTTAAGATTTTATACCCATTACAGAAAAGTGCTCAACGCCGCTAAAGAAGTTTTCACTTCAAAAAATCAACCAGTCCTGTAGAAGTTGTTTATATCCCTTCATCAACTAGAAAAGAGGTGATGATCTTCAAACGGCAGAGCAGATTTTCTCGAAACATAGCTAAGAACACTCTCGATTAAAACACCTTTCAAACAAAACCAATTTTATCAAAATCGGTTCATCCGTTTCAGAGCGACGACGCCGCAGACAGACACACAGATCCACATATACACAGATACGCACGTCAAACTTAAAACACCCCTCTTTTTTGGTCGGGGGTTAAAAAGGTAGGTACATAATATAAAACCTGAGTAATGTTATTTTCAACGCACTTATCGTTTTATCTAATGAATATCTGCATAACATTACTGGTCGTCAGTAGTCGTCAATGAAAAAATTGCTTTTCAATTACTTTCACACCATGTATACAAGTTGTAAGTTTACATAAAAGGAAACTTCGAAAGATCAGTTACCATGTACCGTTCATTGTTACTCATCTTTCATTAGTATATGATGTATTTTTTGCTGAACTGTGCAGTTAACCTAAAGAGAAGGCAACACATGAATGGCGGTTTGTTATTTTGCCGCCTACGCTGTAAATGAGTACGTACAACGTAAAATAAATTAATGATTTATCGATAGGCCTCTGATTCAAGTTCATAAATGAATAGTGCCAAAGGTCATACTCTCATACTAAAAAACTCTTCTTCTATGACTTGGTTTTCAGGCAGTGCATGAGCGTTTTTTATTTCTGAATATTCAGTTCATGTAATGAGGTGCTTCTGGCTAAATAATAACATCTGCTCGGGTCGATGTTTAGCAGTGGCGAAGGGTGAAAATATTGAAAGGGGAAGCCGAAGAAAAAAATGACACCCATGACGAAAAAAACAGAAATTTACGTCACGCGGCGGCGCTATTTTTAATTTTGGTGTCTTTATCAGCGACTTTGATAACTAAGAAAATGTCACCCATGATAAAAGTACCAAACATTTTCGAAGGATCCAACTTGACTTTTTTTCATAACTTATGTAATGGAATGATTAAATGCACAAGAACTACATAAAACACTGTATAAAAATATAATATAAAAAACCTTTTTTAAACAAGCTTTTATGAATATGAACTGAAAAGAAAATAAATCTTTGAAAAAATTAAAATGATGTAAGATAATTTTCACAAAAGCTTGTCGCGTTTAGTTTTTATAGCATTTATCATTCACGTGACAAGCTTCAAGTATTATGTTTATTCATAAAAAGTGAACGCGTAAATTTACAAACTTTCATATCCGTGCTATTAACCGCTGAGGAGTTCCCTCGTGAGGAGACGATCCTGGCGGTAGGATGAGTTCATGATACAAATCGTGATTATCCATCAAATATGAGCTAGTATGCAACGTTACGTGTCTGTGCTATTAAATGTTGAGGAGTTCCCTCGTGAGCAGATGATCCTGGCTGCAGGATGAGATCATGATAGAATTCATGTTTATCCATCAAATATGAACGTGCATAAAAAATTTCTTGTCCGTGCTATTAACCGTTGAGGAGTTCCCTCGTGCGAAGACAATCCTGGCTGCAGGATGAGTTCATGATACAAATCGTGATTATCCATCAAATATGAACTTGTATGCAAAGTTTCGTGTCTGTGCTATTAAACGTTGAGGAGTTCCCTCGTGAGGAGACGATCCTGACTGCAAGATTAAGTTATGTTTGTCCTAAGAATGTATTGATATTAGAAACAAAGGTGTGTGGAAAATTTCAGCTCAATCCGACGTCGGGAAGTGGTTATAATTTAACTTTCTATACATACAAACACTGTCGTAACTCGATAAACTTCGGCTTACCTAGTCCCTACAAAACGCTGCTGATAGCCGCGAAGTCACGTGTCCGCGTCCATACGAATTTAGTTCTGAATTCTGACACCCGAGCTCCGGCTTACTTTTAGCGCCACATGTTGCTTTCTTTGTTGACATGAAAAATGTTGGTATTTTTTTTTTCAATCCGATGTATTTAATGCCTGTACTGTAATGTGATAACCACAGATGTGTACATAATTTACTAATTGACTACAGTAGACACTAGACACTACGTACATTGCCTTGTTCTCAAAGGTAAGCCGGCAGGAATCGGCTTCTTAGGTGCCTTCGGGCCTGATGTTTAGGTAAAGCTGCGCTTGCATAGGGCGGTCCGTGGTTTGGTGACCGCAGATTACATACCGAATTTCCTTAGTAGCTCGTAAAGCATGTTATACATTTAAACGGCACGGGTCGATCTTTTAGGTTAAGCCGTGCTTACTAAGGTTGGTCCGTGGATGGGTGACCATTACTACATACCGAATTTCCTCAGTGCCTCGGAAAGCACGTTAAGCTGTTGGTCTCGGCTGTCATTTGTAGATCTTTGACAATCGTTACGAGTATTCAGAAGCCGAAAGTCGGACTAAGGGATATCGTATTACCCAGTCCTAACTAGGTTTTGGAGGTCGGATAGGCAGTCGCTCCATCTAAAATACTGGTATTTATCTGCATCTGGTTAGACTGGAAGCAGATCTCAACATAGTTGGGAAAACGGCTAGGCAGATGATGATTCAGTTCATGTTCCAAGTTCCAATAGGTTACTTCTAGATAAGAACGCACTATCGCTCAATACATCGTCACGATGTGGTGCCCACCACTACTAGGTGTGACATGCGATATCATCGCTAATGCTATATAGCAAAACCAGTACCCAAAAAAAATTGGAATACAGATCTATTGGCAGCGATAACCATTTTGCATCAGGTAAATTGCTAACCTATTTGCACTGAGTACCTCCTTTATGACCATACGCTGACCTTTTCACCATTAAATTTCTACCAAAAAAAAAAACAAACATATCCTCATACCCAATTCGACGGACACCTTCGAACTTCAAAACTCTCAACACTAATTGGTCACTCAGCATCTCCGTACATTTCCAGCAATTAGTACCGGCCACCAGTTATCGACGGTACATAATCAATTGTTATTTATAACGGCGCGGTAACTAATGACTTCCTACGCGTCTGTCTGTCTGTCTCTACGTATCGGCCAGTGCAACTGTGGAGCTAGTAGGGTTAGAGGGTGGAGACGGCTTTTGTTTGAAGATGTTGTTTGATTTGCAGGATGTAATGTAAGTAGGTATTTTTTTTAAGTATACTAGCAGAAAACAATAAATAACAAGAGACATGAGTGTCCGTGGAGTTTCTTGCCCATTCTTCTCTATAGAAATCTACGCTTTGGAATGGGCAACTACAGTACTTTCACAAGTTATTATGCCTTGTGTCTGGGATTGTTTTGCGTTATGTTCTGTTTTTTTTTTTTAAATAAGTGCCTGTCATGGTCTAATTGAAATAAACGCTTTGAGTTTGAGTTTTTTGTTTTTTATCAATGGGTCAAGAATATCGAAAGAAACACAGGGCCATAACAGTTCAAACCTACGTATCGGAGAACGAAACAGCTGTCGATTGAGATAAAAAATATGCACCTGATAATTATGAAATTCAGTGAGAAGGACATATTAAAAAATAATCTGTATAACAATGCACATAAGACTGGAAACGGGATATTTACCATGTTTACTATTTGTTTTAAGATATTATAATTATATGGTAAATAAATAAAAAATAAAAATAAAAGTTTACATGCAGCAGAGATGAGAATGTTGAGATGGATGTGTGGAGTGACTAAAATGGATAAAGTTAGAAATGAGTATATAAGAGGAAGTTTGAAACTGGCGCCTGTTACAGAAAAGATGAAAGGAAGTCGTCTGTCTTGGTATGGACATGTGATGAGGAGGGATGAAGCACATGTGACTAAAAGAGTGATGAATATGAATGTGGATGGATGGAGAGGGAGAGGAAGACCAAAGGAAAGATGGATGGATTGTGTGAAAAATGATATGAAGGAAAAAGGAGTAAATGATAGCATGACGAATGACAGAGGAGAATGGAAGAAAGGGACGTGTTGCGCCGACCCCAAGTAAAATGGGACAAGAGCAGGAAGATGATGATGAATTATTATGGTAAATATTCCGTTTCCAGTGTTATTGATAGTGTATGTGACCATGTTAGTTTAAATACTTATTATATAATGTAGATAAGGTAACGTAATTTAAATGCGAGTTTACGACATAAACTTAAAAACATTGATTAAAAAGACAAAACACTTCTACCCAACAATGGGATTACAGGCTCACACAGGCTAAGAACATGGGCCCACATTACAAGTTTCTATTTACTAACACGAGTTGTATTTTACGATATGTAGGTTTGAGGCTCTAAAACAAATAAATAATCATTTAACCCTTCTTTTTTCAAATTTAATCATTTTAGCCCTTTCCACACTAACCCAACCGAGCAGGACATCATTAACCATCTTACGAAAAAAAAAGTCACCGAACCAACACCACAAATTCTAAATGTGGCCCCTTTGGAAAAAAACGTCGCCATGTAACGGTTAAGGATGCGCACGCGACTAACTCAAACCATCGCTTTTTAACAATTAATCGTTTCCTCTACCCACTTCCTTGGAGGCGGGAAATATATTTAAATATAGAATAGATGTAAAGGAAATGTCTGATTTCTTCTGGATGTATAAAAATGTTCGCGCGTCACAATTTCTTCGTTAATTTGTTTTCAAAAATGGAATGTGGGGAGGAGTTAACGGCTTATGATAGAAAGCTATCTTTTGATTGACGTTCTACGTTATATTTATTACTCCATCCTTGTTTAGAGGTTATTGTATCAGTGTTCTATCTATTTCGAAGATAAGCAGTAAGTACTATATTTGCGCAGATGAAGTCATTGGTGGATGATTTCACATGACTCATTGTCGTTTATTTATTTACTTACATACTAATTACATTTTTAAATATTTTTACAAAATTATATAAAAAAACATTTAAAATATAAAAAATAGTAGCCCACCGGCATTGAGAACCGGGTCCGAGCTACCGGTGGTCAGAGCTCTTGAGAGAGGAACCTCCTAACAATACGCGCCGTGTCTAGAAGTTATGCTTTCAGAATCAAGCCCTTGATCCAGCTGTCAAGCGAAAGCCTACTCAGATGTTTGTCGAGGCTTTTGGCAACTAAGCCATGGGCCGACACGACTATCGGCACAATGACTGGCATTATCATTATCAGCCTTGCTTTTTCAAGTATGTTGTGATCAATTTGTTTTAATCAGAAGCCACTGACATAATGAGGTAGATTAGTACTTATAAAAACAGTGACTGTGACTAATAAAATCAATGAATATAATCCTTTGGCCATAGGATGGTGTGGTTGACATTATATGGTCTGGTCTAGCCTACCATGACGTCTTAAAACTTGCTTAAAGCAGTATTGTTTTAATCTTATTCCAGAGTGGGACAGAGATGGCGCTAGACGTCCTCTATAGCTCCGTCTCTTTTCCACATTGAAATACGATAAAAACAGTACTGCTTTAATTCGTCATATTATCCCCCCTGTTCCTTTTCAATCTTGAACGTTACTCTGATTTACAATCATGAGTCTTGATTGTAAATCAAAAACTAACGTTTCGAACGGGACTGTCCCTTTTCTCGGGCACTTATCCCGATGTCCCCGAACAAAGCTCTGGGACGCAAAATAGTCCCGTATTCGGAAACCGGCATGTTCTAGAACTAAAAATTCGAAGACATGTGACATCTACCAACCCGCACTGGGCCCTCGGTGGATTACATCCCACTCCCTCTCATAGAGAGGAGGCCTGTGTCCCAGCAGTGGGAACATTATAGGCTGATGATGATGTCAAGTACTCACATCACAAGGCAAACTAATTGCATAACGCTAAGATAGTACAGGGAGTTAGTATTCACCGCATGTGTCCGCTATCAATCACTATCAGTATATGGCACAACCTTGATTAAGGATGTCGGTCGATGCATTGTTTTGAACAACAATTGCAGTTAATAATATATTGATAAATAATGTGACAGATGTAGGTATTGATAGTGTACCTATCAATGCAATGCACATGATTGTTTTTAGGGTTCCGGACCCAAAGGGTCAAACGGGACCCTATTACTGAGACTTCGCTGTCCGTCCGTCCGTCCGTCCGTCTGTCACCAGGCTGTATCTCATGAACCGTGATAGTTAGCCAGTTGAAATTTCTACAGATTATGTATTTCTGTTGATGCTACAACAACAAATACTAAAAAAAGAAAAAAAAATTAAGGGGGGTAAAACCAGCAAAAAAAATCACTTCGTTGTATGGGAGCCCCCATACAACGAAGTGATTTTTTTTGATGGTTTTTATAAATAATGGTACGGAACCCTTCGTGCGCGAGTCCGACTCGCACTTGGCCGGTTTTTTTTACACTTCTAATCAACACTAAACAAATATACTGACTTTATCTAAACTAATATTATAAAGAGGAAAGCTTTGATTGTTTGTTTGTTTGTTTGCATTGAATAGGCAGGCTCCGAAACTACTGGTCCGAATTGAAAAATTCTTTCAGTGTTATAATATAGCCCATTTATCGAGGAAGGCGATTTGAATTTGAAAAAAGGCTATAGGCTATATATCATCACGCTACGACCAATAGGAGTGGAGCAGCAATGAAAAATGTTGCGAATACGGGGAAAATGTGACGCAAACGAAGTTGCGTCGGACAGCTAGTTTACAATAAAATTAAGTACATACACATACTGGATGATTTTTTCAAGTGGGCGCGGTCGAATCCGAAAAAAAAATAGGAATAGCGCAAAATACTCAAACGAGTAATAAAAATTCCGTACCCAAAGGGTCAAACGGGACCCTATTACTGAGACTTCGCAGTCCGTCCGTCCGTCCGTCCGTCCGTCCGACCGTCACCAGGCTGTATCTCATGAACCGTGATACTTAGCCAGTTGAAATTTCTACAGATTATGTATTTCTGTTGACGCTATAACAATAAATAATAAAAACTGAAAAAAAAAATATTTAAGGGGGGCTCTCATACAAAAAAGTGTTTTTTTTTTCGTTTTTATAAATAATGGTACGGAACCCTTTGTAAGCGAGTCCGACTCGCACTTGGCCAGTTTTTTTAAATAAAATAAATCGCTGAACCGCAACAACAAACCAGTATTTCTGAAAGAGTTACGCAATTACCATCGATCTTTTCACAAAATAAATATATTCATCTAAAACCATTCATTAGAAAATCTCGCGTGTTAAATTATTTCACAGCTCGTTAGGAACGATGTCCAAATAAATTAAATTGATGAAATAAAGCAATTACGAAGAAAAACAAACATGAAGATTCCATGCTGGCAAAATCAATCACCCGTATTCTTCATGTAATTATTTTTCTACGTTTAAGATGTAGTTTAATGAGTATGAATGTGGATGAGTATAAGAGTAGAGGAAGACCAAAGAAACGATGGATGGACTGTGTGAAGGATGAAATGGCAAGAAAGGACGTGACCGCTGAGATGACGAGTAATAAAGAAGTATGGAAGAAGAAGACATGCAGCTTGGGATATGAAGAAGAGAATGATGTTTAAGATGTAGTGCTTCATGGTTATCTTGGTGCGTGGTCATAATCGGAACTAAACCTTTAGTTTCAAAACAATTTCCACAGACATTTTTATTTACCAACAGCGCCCCTCCTGACAATGTCATTTAAAAGCCAAAGAATCCCACTGCACTATATTTGCGATGTGACAGGAGATTTCTGTCACACTCGGCCATAATAGTAATTTTAATATTGCTTGATTAAAAATTTACAGCCCGTAAAACTCTCAGCTTGACCATTTCAATTCAGACTCTCAATTAAAATGTCAAGAAAAAACAAAATACGATGTGATAATTTTTTAAAGAAATTACTAGTATTATGGGATATCGCCAAGCTGAACGAACAACAAGACTGTTCACCCTTTTTTTGGCCATTCTTAGACGAATTTTTTGACCGTCCTGTATTTCTTTTATCATTTTGATACTTGTATGAATAAAATATGTACATACTAGCTGTCCCGTGTAACTTCGTCTGCGTCACATTTTCCCCGTTTTCGCAATATTTTTCATTATGGTGCAAAAATTATTGGTGTAAAAATTTTATTTGGGGGGTGTAAAATCATGTTTTGTGGTAGAGGTCAATGTAACAATCTCAATGCACTAAAAACATTGTGCTGATGGACGGATTGAATAGTACGGGGATCGTGGAGGTGTTTAAAGTAAAAATCTTCCATTAAAAACTTGTATTTAAAAAAAATACTTGTCAAATAGTTGGAACTTTGACCCCTAATATCTCCGTAACTAGAAGGTTCCCAGGTATGGTGTAGAACAAAAAAATGATCGCAATGACATGGAGAACCAGTGCCTTTCGGCTTCGTTAAAAGGTGTTTTACACCCTTTATAATCTGTAGAAATTTCAACTGGCTAACTATCACGGTTCATGAGATACAGCCTGGTGACAGACGGACGGACGAACGGACAGCAAAGTCTTGGTTATAGGGTCCCGCTTGACACCTAGGGTACGGAAGCCTTAAAAGCGTAATAGTTTGGAACTAGAACTAGGAAACTTGGACCCTGAGCTCAAGACTTAAATGTGCTCTTCGTTCAGCGGAAGCAGCATGTAACGACCACTCATGTAGAACAGAGTCAGGCAACAATCACCTAGTATACAGCAGCACCAATTGTCGTCTAATAAAGCCATCAACAATGAGGTAAACCGCCCAAATATCGGCCGAGCTTATTTTAGTTCAGTATGAGGAAGGAAGACTTACGGACGTGGATTTGGGTCAGAATCAGGGCTGGCGAGGTTATGTATTTTGATAATAGGATGCCGTTGACATACAAGACTCATGATTCTTTATTTGCTTGAAATATGGTACATTATGATGTTATCAATTAAAAGGTTTCACATATTTCGCTGACTTATTTCAGCATGCAAACTTAATTCCTAACAAAATGTTGTGGTAATTTAGGTATCAAACTAATAGACCTAGTCACAAATTTTACAAAATTTAAATTTTATCCTTTAAGATAATAATTGATAATACTTGTCTGGTTATGCGAGAAATTGGTTTTAATCCCCCTGTGTAGATCTTGAATTGTGAGATAACTCTTTTATTTATTATTTTCTTATAAGGAATGAATTTGATATGGCAGCAGTATCATTTTGTTAAAAATCGACGACTTAAGAATTTTTATTAATTGATATATGTACGTTATTTATAACCTACAAATAGATATAAAAAGAAAACAAAATATGTTCAAGTATCAAAATTAGAGGGCATCAAAAAATTCGTCAACATCGCTGACAACAGGAAAAGTGCCCAGAAGGCTGGCCGCATTGCCACGTTGGAAGACAATGCTGATTCTTTGGCCAACAGAAAAGGCCGGCCCGCTGGTCACGTGAAGAGTCGACCAACCGCTTGGCGATATTCCGAAACACAAGGTTAAAGTATTACCAGCCAGGTGTCAAATTGTAACAAACAGACTCATCAACTTTCGCATTGATAATAAACAAACTTTTGCCCCATGGAGGTCTAAAAATAACCCAAGGGAAAGTATCATCATCATCCAAACCAAACTATGCTTTTGCCTTTTCCAAACTATGTTGAAGTCGGCTTTAAGTCTAACCGGGTTTAGCTAAGTACCAGTATTTTACATGGAGCGACTGCATATTAGACCTCCACAACTCAGTTAGCACTGGGTAACAGAATACCCTTTGGCAAGACTGATTGGAAAGTATCCCAGGTTGGGCAAAGTGTTCTTGGGTTTTCCGTCACCAATTTTGTCCCTAGCAACCACGGAGTCTGGATTTGTGCCCGGTTTATGGCAATAGGCTCGCCCCCTATTACATGGGACTTAAATATAACTGGCGAAACGTGGGTGTACTATTGAAGAGGTACACCTTTGCAGTGGCGGATTTACCAGCAGGCTGAGTAGGCTGGAGCCTAGAGCGGCAGATTTTTGGGGCGGCAAATTTGGGGATTGAATTACTATTTTTTTTTTTTGCTACCTTGTTGATATCAAAAAGATTTCTGCATGGCGGTTTTCTGATGTTTTACGGATAAGTCTGAAACAACTTTTGCGGATGACTTTCCCCTCTCACTTGTCATTGTATATTCGGTGTAGCAAACTTCCATATTCTAGAGTAAAACAGCTAGTTCGCCGTCTCTAGGACATGAAAATTGTAGAGGCAAGGGCGGCAAAAACTTCACAGCCTATACCTTGAAAATTTGTAAATCCGCCAGTACCTTTGCCTAACCTTACAAAGATTTCAGGCGTGATGTTATGTCTGTAGGGTTCTCCAAGTATTGTTCTGTGGCCAGCCCTATAGGACAAATGTTACATTTAGCAGAGTTACATCAAAACCTGTGTGACAAAGTTTTTAACGACTTTACCTAAGACTTTAAATAAGACGTTTTATCTCAGGCCTATATATTTTGTAGGTTACGACAGAATAGTTGACATACTTCATGCAGGATGAGGAATTGAGGTTACTTTTTCCGTGTATTCCCGTTCGTCCCACCGACTTCGTCCCCCTAGTGGGACGAACGGGAATTTACAAAAATAATATTAAAATAGTTCCCGATCGTCCCACTCGGTATTTTAGAGGAACGAAACGACAAAAAAAAGCTTATTAGAATAATTACCAATATTGAACCAACAGATAGCTGCAAGCCTTACTTCCAGAAACATAAGATTCTCACCTTAATTGGTATTTATATTTTAGAATGATGTAAACTAGTCCGCAGATATCCAGATTTTTATAGCACACGGAGAGACATGCAAAAAAATTATTCTTTTCGCCATAAAAACAGACTAAATAGGCCCCCCTCCCGCCTTAAATTACACTCATCTAGTCCTTATGCAATGTCAATAAACATATATAATAAATTGCCAGAAGAAATAAAACAACAAAATAAAACCAGTATATTTTTAAATAAATTAAAGCAATACTTAATTAAAAAAAGCTATTACTTATTAAACGAATATTTTACGGATAAATTTAGTAAAAATACATAAATATGATTATCAGACATTTATACAGGGTGTAACAAAAAGGGTATATACATAGTTAAGGTTGTGATACAGACCGTCAAACTGAACATGTTTCTCCATCGGACAAACATCGTAATAGCGAAAAAGTTATATGCAGCCCCATACAAAATTTCAATCCCTATTCGAACAAATGTATAGGGCAACTGATATTTTTTTCGCTATTACGAATGTTTGTCCGATGGAGAAGCATGTTCAGTTTGATGGTCTGTAGCACAACCTTAAGTATGTATATACCCTTTCCGTTACACCCTGTATAACAGACATTAAAATTTAATATGTTAAATAACAAAAAATATAGTAAATTATAATACTTAATTATTAATATATTTAAATACATAATTAATGAATAGATAGACTTGAATACATAATATTAATATAATAAGTAAACGGAAATATAAAATAATAAATAGGACATAAAATACTTCGAAATTATAATGATTGTAATAATTCTATAATTACTCTTCTTTTGACAAGGAAAATTAGAGAAGCAGTCTTCCTCTCTCTACTTATTTAAAACTTGCTGTGCCCGACAGAGGGTCCATAATTGTGTCTATTATTTTTTATTCGACCACCTGTTAAATGTACATTATGGATGCAATAAATGATTTGATTTGGGAATATGTTCTTAGATTAGTGCCATTCGTCCCACTAAATAATTTTGTGCATAAAATGTTGATTGCCAATGTCAATAATTGCATTTCAAGGCAATTTTTTCCGGCCTTTATAAACACACTGTACACAAGATTTAATTTAACGTTCCAGTAATACAATACCCCAATAAATCCTTATAACAAGCCGTTTTAACAAAAAACAAAAGACGACAAGACTTTTAATAATAATTGCTTGTTGTAACTTGTCTTATATGTGGGTCAGTGAAGCGCCCATCTTGTGGATGTTGTTTTTTTTTCTGATGCATAAGTGCAGTTTTAACGGTGAGGGTATGGAATTGTATGATGTAAAGATGATTTTAAGTTGGAGTGTCTGTCTGTATTGTTTTTAACGGTAGGACGAGTATATTAAGTCCTGTTTATATTCTTAGTGAGTTGAATTTATTTGGGAGCAAAACAGGAGAAGTAAATTAATAGCAGACTGGTACCCTAGAAACAGCAGAAGGAGCTGGGTAAAGCAACTAAGGACATGGGAAGACGAACTAAAAGTCACTGCAGCTCCCAATTGCAGGAGAGAAGTTCGTGATGGCGTTCAATGGAAGCAGCTAGAAGTGGCCTTTGCCAAGAGATACCAGTGTACCTCTTTGTAAAGGCCACTTCTAGTAAATCTCTCAAGTCAGTACTTGAGGGATTTACTATAGTAACTCACAACAACAGTTACCAATTCAGAATAACAGGCTGATAAGTAAGTATAAATATATAGTCAGAAGACAAAGGTCTGACATCCAGTTTTACCAAGGGGTATCGTATTACCAAGTTACTGGGTTGTGGAGGTTAGATAGGCAGTCGCTTCATGTAAAATACTGGTACTTAGCTGCATCCGGTGAGACTGGAAGATAGTTTGGGAAAAGGCTAGGCAGATGATGATGAAGTAAGTATGCACAAAGTCTACGTTATATTAGAACTAAGAATTTCATGCAATTCCTTTGTAGTTCACGTGTACTAATACCAAAAACTGATTAAGCTATTCAACGGCCAAGTTGATCCTGTAGGTTTTTTGAAATATTTGTCCTACCAAAAATTACGCAAACATCGTCGCATGCAATGACTAGGTGAACATAAACACATCAACAATTACATAGTGCGGATATCAGCATTCAATTATTGAATCGTGCAATTTCATGTTGTGAAAAATGTATAAAAATTAATCACACGTATAAACATTAACGATGCCAATACATTACGATTTTTTGGGAGATTTAAGCAGCGCTATCACAGGAAATCCGTCTGTTTGTTTTTTCAGTGATATTAAATTATTTGTAATATGTATTATTAATATTATAATCCTTATCTGTTCTATGTTTGGACTAAAAGATAAGTAATTGTTTTGCACTTTGATGTTTTGTAAAAAATGGACTTAGGAGCGTTTACGGCTTACGAAATTTAATACGAACTTTCAAGTCCTTATTTTCCGAAATGACTGAACCAATTTGAATGAACTACTACTTCATACGCATAAGCAGGATACAGAGGTCTAAAAACTTACTAAAAATACATACTCGAAAAATTGTATTAAGTACAGCTAAATTAGAATTAAATTAGAGTACAAATTATTTATAGAAACAGAAATTTAACAAATTTTTTTTTATAGCTTCTCGCATTTCTGCCTCTGAGTCTGGCTTCTGCTTAACCGGTCAATCCTGTGGATGCCTTGAACATTGGCCCCCCAGCCAGGGCTAAAATCTTATAAACTAAGCGACAACACCCTACGGGCAACCCCTGCGGGGTACCGGGCTTTGGCTTAGGGCGTCGCTAGGGGAGGGCAGCAAAGGGACAGGCTGGATCTGAGTGATTTCATTATTTAGGGGCCTTATTTATAAATACAGGCTCAGCTTCGCGGGCTGGCTCCAGCAAAGGTCGGGGGGGGGGTCTATTTTTTTAAAGACATTTCGAATTTGTATGGCACACGGATAATGGTCTGGAATAGCACATGTGGATGTTTGTGACTTTTTATCCCGGTAGTATGATCCCGTGGTACAATTACCCAACAAAACGCGGGCGAAGCCGTAGACATACGCTAGTGAAGATATGAACTCAGCCCTTAAAGGAGAGGAGCCCCTAAAGGGGTTAAATGGGGCGCCTCAAGGACATGTCAGCAAATCGGAAGGGGTCCGAGAAGGGCCGATGCCTGCCAGGGCTGCGGGACTGTTCGAAAGAGATACCGTGGCCCTGGAACACAAAGGACTAAGAAGGAACATGGATAGGTTTTAGTCACTACAAGTCTGACACTCCCTTCCGCTGCGCCCAGAGCGGGGTTGTCATTTGTTGATTTCCAATCAGTTAAAAAAGGAGCTAAATGAAGGCTGAAAGTTTGGGAGGAATTCGTCATTTATGTCGATACGAAATCCCGTCGAGCTCTCCGTTCGTGGTACAGAACTCTGGTGAAATCCCAAATTATAAAATGCAAAGCGATCTGTATTAACTGAGACAACAGCTCTTCAGTTCTGGGAAGCAAGGCCGAGACAATTGCATTCTATTAAGATGATTAGATACCAATTGATTGCTAAGTTCAATGAGTATACCTATTTTAGCTTGTATGTATGGGTAACTGGCGAAGTATGTGTTTAGGGTTCCGTACCCAAAGGGTCAAACGGTACCTTATTACTGAGACTAAGCTGTCCGATCGTCTGTCTGTCACCAGACTGTATCTCATGAACCGTGATAGTTAGTCAGTTAAAATTTTTACAGATTATGTACATACAAGGTGTTGTTTTGCATCCTCGTCAAAATTCAGGATGTTGTCACAAAAGACATAAATAATCAATATAAATTACGGTACCTAGTAAATTATTAAAAAACACTGCGTTTTTTTGTTGTTTAAATTTGTCAATATTTCAGAATGACCCCCTTAACGTGGTTTAGGGATTATAAAATTATCGAAAAAACGTTTGAGGTTTTTTGTTTGTGTGTAAGCGACGTTATAAAGCGGGGATCAGACGGCCCGTGTTTAAAACACGGGTGGTTCACAGTTACCGATTTCAGTAAATAAATAAAAAAAAGAAAATTACCAACTTATTTTATTATTGATTCGGGTCGAGAATCATTAGCATAGTTACCTCCTAGAATTTGACGAGGTTGCAAAACAACACCTTGTATATCTGTTGCCGCTATAACAACAAATACCTACAACAAAATTAACAAATATTTAAGCGGGCTCCCATACAAAAAAGTGTAATTTTTCTGGTTTTTAGGGTTCCTTGGTCAACAAGGAACTCTTACAGTTTCGCCATGTCCGTCTGTCTGTCTGTCTGTCCGCGGTTTAGCTCAAAAATTATTGGTACTAGAAAGTTGTAATTTGGCATGAGTATACACGTTAATGACGCCGACAAAGTGGTAAAATAAAATATTGAAAAAAACAATTATTTAGGGTACCTCCCCTACATTTAAAGTGGGGATAATAATTTTTTTTTTTTCGTCCTTCCAATAGTGTGGGATGTCGTTGGATAGGCCTTTCAAAATATTAGGGGTTTGTGAAGACCGTTTTTTGATTAAGTAAACCGTTCGTGACTTATCAAGCTTTAAAGTACCAAGTTTCGTTAGAGTCAAGTGTCCCCCCCCCTCTACACCCTAAACGGTTGTAGTTAGAAATACAAATGTCACGGCAGTAGTACCCATATATAACGAAGTTTAAAGGAAAACTATCACACTTAAGTGGGCTTTACAAGTTTACGAGTAATGGTCGACCAATTGTATTTGACTCGAAAATTTCGGACAACTCCATAGAAATGTCGATAGATGGCGCTAAGTGTCCGTTTTATCGCGCTGTTTCATTCCTAAATAAGTTTTATGAAAAAGACAGTTGTTGTCTTTGTTGTTTGTATAGGAAGTCAAATTAGGTAGGTAGTCATGTTTGGCTTTTAGTTAGAGCATGGTACGAAACTATCAGTCAGCGAATACGACCCGCACTTGGCTGTTATAAAAACGAAGGAACCCTACACTGCGCGTGGCCCGACACGCACTTGACCGGTTTTATAAATAATGATACGGAACCCTTCGTGCGCGAGTCCGACTCGCACTTGGCCGGTTTTTTTACAAGGTTTTGCATAAATGTAATGTTTGTGTAGGTCAAATCTTGCAACTGAATTTTAAAACAGATAACCCCAACCGATTGAGCTGAAATTTTCTTTCATTTTCTTTAAGGCTAGGTGGCATTATTCTAAATCCAATATGACGGCCTTCCAAAACAAGTGGACTCTTGATTTTTAGGCACCCCAATGATATCGGTATCAATTAAAAGGGTTTGCCTAGAAGAGTACGAAACAAGCAAAAAAGAAATAAATGAAGAAAATAAACTTATTACTTATCGTATTACCCAGTTACTGGGTTGTGGAGGTCAGATAGGCAGTCGCTTCATGTAAAATACTGGTACCTACTCCGTTGCATCCGGTTAGACTGGAAGCCAAAGCCAAGATAGTTTGGGAAAAGGCTAGGCAGATGATGGGTTTTTACTTTCATAAATTTATTATCATCCTTACACAGGCACTGCAATAATTTGCCCGGAACGAATGAACGAGAAGAATTCTGGTCTGTTGGAAACACAATCCAGTCCGATCGAGCGATCGTTTGAAACCTAATAGACGAAGGTATAAACAATGTTCTACCTTGTCTACCATCACGAAGATCACGCGAACTTGTCTGTTATTTCAAATGACTAGTTGTGAGCCGCCACATTGCTCTCATGAATGCGATAAGATATTTCAGGGCTAGGACAGACCAATGAAACAGATCGAGATTAGCAAAATATTCTAAAACAACTCTTAAACGTGGTTAACGTTTAAGAGTTGTTTTAGAATATTATTATTGTTTGTTCTCATTAATTTTTGAAGTGAAAACTTCTTTAGCGGCGTTGTCCACTTTTGTAATGGGTAAAAGAACTCGCGTCAGGGCGTCTACTCTCTATGCACGAAACCCGTTGTCACGGCCGAACTTTCGGGCGTTTCCTACTCCGCAGCACCAACGGACATAACATTAGTTCGGGGCCCGTACTAAGAATGAATGACAACTCGATTTGACAGTTGTGCCTACTCGCTAAGTGTTTTTGTCCGTTCGTAATATTGAATTTGACAGTTGTTACGACGGATTGTTATGTCATTTGATACGACATGAAAATAGTTATCGTTTTGTCGACGAAAGTTAAGTTTTTTGAGAAAATCGATACTCTGGGTGCTTTTTAATGCTCGAAGAAGCTCTAAAGGAAGATCGAAGGCGATGCCGTCGATTATCTTGCACTAAAACTTTCATTTGGCGAGTATTCCCGATGTTGAATTCACGGGAACTAATGGCTCATACGGAAAATATTGAAACATCTAGGGGAGGATCTATCATCTCCAAGAATGAAGGTAGGTAGTGGTTTGATCCAAGTATCAAGGACTAAGCTCTGCAAATTATTGAGTTGTATTACCAATCAGTCCCACCTATTTACTGTTGTTTTTGTTTACTTTTAGGTCTTTGCTGCTCTCAATTTTCATCAAACTCCTTAGCAAGGGCTAAGAGTGACAGACATATTCGTGCAATTGCTGAACAAGGGACTATGGAAATAGGTGAAAGACTATGTATACTATGGAAATAGGTAAGTACTTATGCAGTCTTCTAAGAAAACCACACTTCTAATAATAAAATGTCAATAACTTTGTATTTAAATTATTGATTGATTCTAAAAGAGTAACCATGGAGTTTCTTGCCGGTTCTTCTCCATAGGAAACAACCAACCCGAACCAAGCATATTTTTGTCGGTGTTTTATAAGTGCCCGTGTAGTCCTATGTAAAATAAAAACATTTTGATTTTGATAGGTACTTACATTTAATAAAATTAAATATTTTACAAACTGTTTATTTTGCTTACAGGACATAATGGGTGTTGGGACTGGAGGAAGATTCTGATATAAGTAAAAATAAAGATTTACACAATAAAAGCATTGGTTTTTCATAAATGGAGACTTTTTTTTTATTAGACACCAATAAAATTGAAAAAGAAAATACAATCAACAATACACTATTACAAGCAAAACATATTTCCTTTATCAAATCATTTAGTTGCATAGAATGTATGTATTGTAGAAAAGAATAGAATAGAAACAATAAAGTTTTTCTGACATACTGGGAGCCCGGTACATTCTGCCTGAGTATTGGCTTACAATATTTAACAAATGTCAGTATCAATAAGATTATGGATAAAATTATGAAATAAAATGATTACCATACTATCAAATTATTTTAACAAGATAGATTATACACTATTACAAGCAAAACATATTTCAATACTCAATTATTTATTGCATTCCATATGTGTACAAAGATGTTATTAAATAAGAGAGTTTGGACCCTGTCTGGCACAGCAACATTAGGAGAGAGGATAGCCCTCTTTCTCTCAGTAACTCACTCAACTGTATTATTATAAATTAATGGATCAAATCATTTATTTGCATAGAATGTAGATATTGCACAAAAAAGTTTTCTGAAATACAGTGAGCCGGGTACATTCTGCCTGAGTTTTGGCATGCAATATTTAACAAATGTTAGTATCAATAAGATTATGAAATTATAAGATTACAATACTATCAAATTATTTTAACAAGGTAGATTATACACAATAGTAGATATCAAATAATGACATTACAAAATTTTACTGATGAAATGACATACATATTCAGAAAACACATTACAAATAATATTTTTTGTATCAAAAAAGCATTGAGTTTATTTTCAATTTTTTATGCTGTTTGTTAGTTTATTTAATATTATTGGACCCATGCAAAAAACACTTTATCTAAGTAGTGCTGTTTTATAACCACCGATAACTTGAATATTGTCTTAAATTAATGCAACAAACTTAGTTTCAATCAATCAATCACTTTTATTCTCAGGCATCAAAGGGCCATAAATACAATCTACAAAATAATCTTTTATGATTACTAAACTAATACATGTTGAACACATTTACAAAAAACTATTGTAGCTTGGTCGGCCACATATTGCGCTGAGTTGAGAAATTGTATAGCCTTGCGCCAAAATACCGATAGACGATCCCCTGCAGCCAAAATTCCTCCTGCATAAAAGCCTTGAGGTGGAGTATTGTGAACTTGTGACACGCACCACACAAGACTTGAAGTTAATCTTGAGGCACGATTATAAGCTCTCCACTCTTAAAGTGAACTTGGTGTTGCTCCTTATATACTCCACGACCTTCTCTGGCGTCGTGGTATGATGTAGATGGGACATGTACAGCTGCGTCGATGGAATAGCCGGACGCAACAACTAATCGGACCTGTCAATGCGGTACCGCACTGATGCGAGTAGGCTTCTTCTTCCTCGTTTACACACGCATGCAGTCTTCTTTATCAGGCTGTCCTCGGCTTGATACTGGTGGCAACGCGCTCCGAGGACCCTGGCACCCCTGGTGTGTTTTGGTTGCCGCTGATATTGCAATAACGGCGGCCGATTAAGCACGTCCCGGTGTTGATGTGTAATCGTTCAATTTATTACGGAAAGTTCCCGTGTCGTATTAATAAAGCGAATTAAGTATATTTCAAAATTTTTAAACAAAAAATTGACACTTCATTGAAACAACATTGCTGTCAGAAGAAAAAAGGCAAAGGTATTAACAGTATAAAGCCTCAATCCGGACGAAAATGGCAAAAATAGTTCAATTCTTCATATAAAGACATAGTAAAAGGTATTTTCTTTTAAATGTGGTCATTTTCTAACAATAACAATGTAATTTTTTTTGTTTAATCATTAAAATCATAAAGTAAGTAAACCGGTAATGGACCGGTAAAATAGCCCAACTCTATCGCCATTTTTCATTCGTTCACTAATATTGTCTATGGTCCCGTTCGTAGCTCGTGAATCCGTTGTCACTAGGGAGTAGGGTTTATTTCTTAGTGACGGACGTCTTTAGTACGGGCCCGTGTCTTCGTTGACGGAGTTAGAGAGTAGACCCCCAGGTGTCACGTGTCCTGATCGAACGGATTGTCATTAGGTTACGAAGGAATTTGAACTTTAAGACATCTGTCATTGAGTTTGGGTTTCCAAAACTGCAAAATTCGTAAGACGGATTGACATTAGGTTACGAAGGAATTTGAACTTTATGACGTCTGTCATTGAGTTTGGGTTATGCACAAACAAAACCCTCGGTTTCTTCTAAGAGGTAAAATTCGTAAGACGGATTGTAATAGTTTTGAAGTGTTACATTTTTAATGTAATATAAATTGTCATGTTTGTATACGATAGCGCAATAAATGAATATTGTATTTTGCTACATAAATGATAGTACTTTTGTACTAATAATTAAAGCAATTCGTGCAAAATTATTCCCTAACCATTCCAAAATATTAAAAATGCACGTTAATATTCAAGTTTTCACTTCTGCCGGCACTCCCGGAGTTATTTATTTCATGAAAGGAACCTAACTACATATATATATATATATATATATATATATATATATAATACATTACAACGATTTACAAAGTAATAAATTAAATAACATAACCATAAACAATAAAAGGACGTCCAAAAACTCCTCCACAACGGTGTCAGCTGGTAATGTGCCCAAGAGACTGGCAGCATTGCCACGCTGTATGACCATACTTAACCCCTGGCCAAAGTAAAAGCCAGCCCTTTGGTCACGGGAAGCGTCAACTAGGCGTTTCGAAATTTCCTTAAAAAGGCTCTGAGCACTCGGACCCCACGGCCCCAGAGTTTCAACCCCAAACGGCTCGAAAATATAGTTACCACAAAGGTAACTAAAAAGGGTAATTGGTAAAACACCAACAACCTCTTAAGAGGTCGTTGTACTCATTATTATTATTACATTTACTATGGGACCAAACCTGAAATCGCGAAAATAAAATCAGCTGATCCGTACTTTATGTTCACATAACTCGTCAAAATGTAGGGAACAGCTGATTTTTTTTCAGGATTTCGGGTTTGGTCTCATATTAAAAGTTGTTCATAATGATGAGTAGAATGACCTCTTAAGAGGTTGTTGGTGTTTTACCAATAACCCTGTATTTTCGCCGCTTAAGGTTCTCCGCTGTCGCAGCAGCAGCGCCAGCACAG
This sequence comes from Cerastis rubricosa, assembly GCA_949152445.1. Classification (NCBI taxonomy): domain Eukaryota; kingdom Metazoa; phylum Arthropoda; class Insecta; order Lepidoptera; family Noctuidae; genus Cerastis; species Cerastis rubricosa. The sequence continues at coordinate 15,029,129 of OX424547.1, forward strand.
CACGATGAGTTTGGAAGATGTGATGGCGTAAGAGTATCGACGCAAGTTGCGTCCCATACTAAAAGCCTAAGTTTTCTGATCGCGTTCAGTTTCCTTACTAATTCGCCCTTATAGTCGTATGTCTGTGGAGCTAGCCGCTAAATAATTACAGCAGCTCAGGTCGCTCTACAGGTTAAGCTGCTAGGTGACCACCCACTACATCCGAGTTTACTCCGTACCTCGGAAAGCACGTTAAGCTGTTAGTCCCGGCTACGATTTGTAGATCTTTGACGGTCGTTACAGGTAGTAAGAGGACCGCAAGTCTGACAACAATTGTTACGAAGGGGTCCAGTACCAACCAGTCTTATTATACCTAATACTAACTGGGTTGTGGAGGTCACATAAACAGTCGGTTCATTTAGAATACTGGTATTGAGATGCATCCGGTTAGACTGGAAGCCGACCCCAACATGGTTGGGAATGTTAGACAGATGACGCTGATAATGATTTTGATAAAATCTATTTATTATGAAAAATTTAAAAACATAGGGAAAAGGATGTAGATTAGCGGGAATAACCGTTACATTGATAAGATTATCTTTTACTCAATTGTATGTTTTAAAGGACATTTGACGGTTATTGCAAGTACACCATCCATTACTTTGTAACTCACCGGTACAAAACCATCTTCCAGACATCATCAACAGCCTATAATGTTCCCACTGCTGGGACATAGGCCTCCTCTCTAAGAGAGGGAATGGGCTGTAATCGACCACGCGGGACCAGCAGACCAGAAGCGGTTTGGTAGATGTCACATGTCTTCGAATTTTTAGTTCTAGGACATGCCGGTTTTCTCACGATGTTTTACTTCTCCGTTTTTGAGGGCAGCGGTGATGAAATAAATTACACAAAGTAATGCGCCTGCCTGGGTTCGAACCCACGGCTTACTGCTCGTAAGTCGGGAGTGCCACCGCTGCTCTCAGACAGACATAAAAAGCAATATACGATAAAATCCGTTAAACGTTGTCCTTTACAAGACCGATATCATTCATTGACATTTTCAATCATCCTGTCATCAGATGACAAAGACACCAATCATAAATCACAAACAGACAACAATGCACTATAAATGAGATTTTATTAAAATGTCCGGTTGTAAAAATCGTTCCCCTGTCCAAAAATATAAAAAAATTACTCACCGTTGTCATAGATTTTAGTATTCAAACAATATACCTTCACTACCGGCTAAACAGATCTTCATCCCGATAAAAAAATATTGCTGGCTGCAAAAATAAATCAATGAGAATGTTTTTTTTTTTCTACAAACTTTTCGGCGGATATGCAAATTCTAATTCGCATCGTTTGAAATTTTTTGAACAAAACCTTCTACGTCAGTATTTTTTTTTAATTTCCTTTAGGGCATCCTGGCTGTATAGGTAGGTATTGCAATTATAATAAGAAACATTTTATAAAAAATATTGCTCCCGTGGGAAATTAGATGCGAGATTCATCACGCAACATAGTGTAACATGATAAAATACTTTTTTTTAATAAGATAAGCCCGCCACACTATTCCCAAACCACTGTAACTCCTGTAAGCCAAAATCTTTAGCGGCGACCACCAGAAAAGCGCCGGGACAAAGGAGCTCGAAGTCCCAGAGAAAGATTTTAACTGTCTTGGATCCCGCAACGAAATTAATCAGAAAATAATAGCGAAGGAGTAGGCAAAAACATAATTTCACTTTCCTCCATATCAGCAGGAGATAGAACGAAACAAGGCCAATAGACACAAAGGGACGTTTACAACTGGGATAAGCTCAGTGTCTGGCACAGAGGGACGTTAAAACTACAAGCCCATTTGTCTAGCACCGCGGATAAATATTGTCGTCATTAATATGTTATGATACTTACTGATTTTTTAAATAATAGAGAGAATCTTACGGTACATACACAGTACCGTGGTATATTTTTCTACCGATATGGCCGATTACTTATAAAACTGAACTATTGTGAAAATTTAACATTAAAAAAAAACACTTTTATCATTGACATTGTTGTTGAATAAATAAATACAGACTGACGACGAAATGTAAGTGAAAAGGGTCCACGTATACTGAAAAACATAGTACGATTTTATCTATGGCAATCATTTAAACCAACCTGCATTAGGCCCATTGGTGGATTACGCCCACTCCCTCTCATAGAGAGGAGGCCTGTGTCCCAGCAATGGAAACATTATAAGCTGATGATGATGATGAATGATTTAAAATGTCTTTTCCTTTATTTTTTCCAATAAACTAAAAGTTTTGATTGCATGTCAAAACCTACAATCAATTCTAAAAATCCCTCTCTCCATTGCTAATTTCGCTTCTGGCAACACTCATATTTTTGCAACATCAACACGCAACCAACGTTTCATTACGAGGTAAATAAATAAAGCCAAGCCATCCTAAACAACTAGTTTTACATAGAACATATCAGAGGTTATCTTAAATAGAAACTGCGTATAAAATCGTCGAGTTGACACTAACGACTTTGAGGAAAAATATTATTTGTCAGCTTGCAACACTGGACATAAAAACTAATGGGGCGTTATATCCGAACGAGACCACTATCGACGCATAAAACTACAAGGTAGTGTATCCACGCTTATCGTATTTATGTGAATTCCCAATTTAAGAGGAGATCAATCGAAAGGAAAACTTTCTTAGTTTTTTGAAGTTGATTGTTACTTACAAATTGATAAAAAGCGAGCAATAAGTTATGGGATAGTACATAACCTTCGTAAAATGCGACTAATTGAAAACAAATTCTGTGATCCTGCTACATACAATTCGTAAGACAACATGATAGGTATTAAAAAGACGATTTACAAGCTGTCCATGATTGGACAGTCTAAAAATCAACTTTTCCTCTGTCCCATCTTCGATCGTGACTTTTGGTGCCTCTACTTTTCCGCAGCGGAACCAAACTGGGCGATAGCTAATTCAAGACACTTTATTACGGAACATTTTTTTCTCTTTCAGAATACGCGGCTCCAAAGATTTTAGTACTTCACTTAATTTAAATCATTAAGAAACTTTTCTGTTCAAGAAAGTGTTGGGAAAAATAATGCGGTCGTTTTTCTTTACGATATTCATCACTCTAGTCTTTACACGTTTTTATACACTGTCCACTGACCCATTACTTCGGAAGTTGTTTCAACTCTTGTATACAAAGGCAGCAATGGATGAGATTTTAAGACACTTACAAGGAATTGTTGGCTTACAAGATACGGTAGCGTGAAAGCGATAACAAGCAATCTAGAAAGTGTTATTATAAGAAAAAAAAATAAGATTTGTGGAAGGGACACAAAAATCAGATGTTCCATACATTTTGACCGTCTTAGTATTGTACGTTTTTAGGAGAACAGCAGTTTAAAAAAAAAATGCGGATTAAAACTTTTTATGTGGGGTTCAGAACGATGTATGTAGGTACCTACTGAGTCCGTGGTAATCGTTTTCGAGTCGCTATCCCATCGACCCTGTATAAGTGTTAGAAGTCAGCCACTTTTATGGTTCCGTACCCAAAGGGTCAAACGGGACCCTATTACTGTCTTCGCTGACTTCGCTGTCCGTCCGTTACCAGGCTGTATCTCATGAACCGTGATAGTTAGCCAGTTGAAATTTCTACAGATTATGTATTTCTGTTGCCGCTATAACAACAACAACTACAAACAGAATAAAATAAATATTTAAGGAGGGCTCCCATACAAAAAAGTGTTTTTTATAAATAATGGTACGGAACTCTTCGTGCGTAAGTCCGACTCGCACTTGGCCCGTTTTTCTTTTTAATTGTAACATGAAACTTTTTTATTTCTCCCAAAAAACAGTTCAATGAAAAGACACGGAGTAAAAGTCCACAGAGCTACCAATTATTTCAATATTGTAGATCTTTGTACTCTTTATAAGAATAGTTATCAGCTATCTAAAACCTTGCACTAAACGTTTTGGCATAGCTAGTGGGGTCCAGATAGCCGAGAGTCATCAGATCAAACAAGTCCCGTATACACTCCAGCGTTGACGAGCTGTGGAGGATAAGTGCACTTCAGTTTAGTGATGGGTGACTGTTGAGTTGATGGTCGGTGTCGATATCGATGAAATATATCTGAATATTGTGAAAGTTATCACTTCTATGTCTAAAGATGTCAAGATTAAACAAATGGCTATTTGAGAAAGGAACACACCAACAAAATAAATAACTAAAATATAAAATAATGCTGTTTCAAAAAGCTACCCACTTGATTGGATTTCCATCTTTGATTGGCTTAGAAGAGAGTAAAAAAAAAATAAAAAAAAAATGGATATATTTGCTTAGTAGGCAAAGCAGTGGTTTTTCGACCTTTTGACCACATCTAAGCAGTGAAATTCATGTCTAAACACGATACAAATGAATAAAATATAAGCATCACCTTTGTACCTATTTTCTGTTTCTTTCTTCTTTTCTATATTAAGTGTGTACATTTTTTTTAAATAAATAAAGTTCTCAAATATATCGACAAAACGCCTCGCTAACCAATCCCCACACTATTTTTTCGGACCCCTGGAGGCCTACCATGACCGTTAACAAAACAATCTTGTTGCAGGAACGTTTTGTTTCAAGCTTAAATTAATATTACTTTGTTTCATACCATGAGCTCAACAAAACAATCTTGTTTTACTCCTGATAAAAGAACGAATGATTTATAAGATTTGTGTTTTCCCTGCAACAAGATTGTTGATGGAAGACACAATAAGCAATATAAACTGTATAGCGCTGTCTCTTTCTTAAAACTCCTCTGCTAGGTTGAAGTAGTGCTGCCAACCTAGTGGATTTTCCACTAAAACTGGTAGTTTTGACACCCCTTTTAGAGACGATATATTTTAGTGATAAGTGGATTTTCTACTGGTTTAAAATAATTCAATTTCAATGACTGAAAATGCGATCACTCAACCGCTAGACCACGTTTCGGTAAACTATGCGGGGTGTATGGGACACCGACGCGAAAACGCTTACGACGTACTCAGTAGGTACATCATTCAGAACCCCCCTATAGAAAATTTTCATCGGTAATTTAAAAAAAAAACTGCTGGGCTCTACTATGACCTCTTAGAGCAGTCTTATTTTAACCTTACTTTGCGTTTTCGCACCATCACCTCAAATCAAATCATCTCTGCCTCAAATCTTGCGGGCGGCAGCGGCGCCGGCGCGGGAGCGGCAGGATCTAATGCGTAAAATCAAATGGACCGGCCGGCGGGCCTTGAAAACAGCGACGCGGCAACGGGCAACAAGCGGTGCACTCAAGCGGAGATCGCCCGCGCCGCGCCTCCGGCCGCCGCCCCGCAGCCTGCAAGATTCGAGGCAGAGGCCTGCTAGAATTAGCAATTTTGATGACGTCACCTCAAATAGTTCATTCAATTGGTACCATGACGTGTCTTTTGACACCCAGCAAGAATGTTTTTACGTCAAATTGCAGGAATGTTTGACAGTTAAAAAAAGTTGTTCCGAGACGACTTATATATTATTGTTGTACAAATTATACTTAAAAAAAATGTATTGTCGTGATATATATTGCATTAAAAACGTATTTATTTACGTGTGAGGGGTGTACTACACACCTTTGCAGAATCCTTCGAGTGGTACAGGCGTGATGTTATGGTGTGGTAAACTAGTCGATTGGATAGTATTTCTAGCAATATCAGTGCATCTTTATCATTATGATATCAGCCAAAAAACTTCTGCTGCTGGACGTGGGCATGTCCCATGCATCGCTACATCGACCGATCTTGTAAATCTCGCATTCAGTGAATTCCCGCCACGTTTGCCAGGTCACGATTTTTGGAAGTGAACACAGATGGCAAAGGTACGCGAAAGTCGCGTCACTTGAGGCTTGTATAATGAATGTAGTCATTTCAAATAAGACAAAATGTACGCAATGGATGGATATTCAAAGTTAGAGCACAAAGCAGCTCATCAGGCAGGACTATGCCAAATTGTGTGTGATAAACTGATACCTAATAATAGTTTGTATCTACGTCCTAAACAATGTTGTAAAAATTGTACTGTTGCTATAACTTGTATTGCAGGAGAATCAATAAACCTTTACCATTATACCTGTGTTTGTTTGCATGCTTGTACATAACGGTGCTGAGTACTATGATGATATATATGTTATGATGATAACTTGTTAAACCATTAGCATCCACAAGAATAATGACGTGTGTCTGTATTACAACATAAAGAAGTCATGTGTTGTTGATATAGATTATAACCAGTGTTACTGATAATCAATATAGTTTTACCATTTAGGGCATCCACTCCACTAAAACTCGTTTGAACATTCTCAAGTCATCTACAAACTCTTTCGCACAGTCATCCATTCTACTAGTCCGACAAATGCCTAGATCCAAGGATTAAATAAACCCAATAAAGCTACAATTAGTTTATAATCAGAATTCTTTATTATACAATTTAAAATATAGATTAATGACTCGAAGATCAGTCCACAATCGATTTTCCTGGAATTATTTCAACGAGCTCATGCTTCCTCCATGGTGTGGTTTCTAAGAAGCATCGATGCAGCTTCAATGATTCTACATTGGTTGGTCTTTCCCTCTCAAAGGAAGAATCTCAATGTTCGTAGTATTCCACGTTCACGTTAAGGTTTTTATTCCAAGCCAACTTTGCAAGCAAGTAAGGCTAACACGAATACAAATTTTGGAAAATACCGCATCTTCTTATGGCGCGGTAGGTAGTAGCATATTAAAGTCCAACATTATAACAGAACAGAATCAAATTTTCGAAAAAATGTTCTTACTTTTACAATCACAGCACACAAGTAAACACTATTATTTAATTTTAGATTTAAAAGCAGATATTTTATTAGATTTTTGTTGATACCCACTGACAAGTATAAATGACATAATGAACTGACATGGATGTCACTATTTAAAGAAAAAATATAATAATACCAGCCAGTTTTAAAATCTCTGTTCCGATTCCGCTCATGATATAATTAAGGCCACAACTTAATTTGAAACATTTTCGTACTTTCTAAAGAAAAATCTTCAAAGATTTTTATAGGTTTTATGTTTTTTATTAAATGTTTATCATAAACATAAAATATTGATGCGAAATAATATTTTTAATGTTAATTAAAGTTATTTTTGGCTTCACGACCATCGACTTCAGTACTTCGACATACGATTCGGACCGCTTATTTGTGAAAGAGATAGCGCTATGCAGTTTATATTGCTAGTTGTTTCTTCCATGTGATTGCAGGGAATAGACAAATCTTATAAATCGTTCATTCTTTAGCAGGAGTAAAACAAGATTGTTTTGTTGAGGTCATGGTATGAATCGAAAGTAATATTGAAACAAAACGTTCCTGCAAAAAGATGGTTTGGCCCATGGAAGACACTAGCAATATAAACTGCATAGCGTTGTCTCTTTCACAAAAAAGCGATCCGAATCGTATGTCGAACTCCGTATTGGTGTTAGCCTTACTTACTTGCGAATTTGGCTTGGAATAAAAACCTTAACGTGAACGTGGACCTACGAACGTTTATGTTCCCTTAAGAGGGAAAAAACAGCCAATGTAGAACCATTGAAGCTGCATCGATGCGTCTTAGAAACCACACTATGGAGGAAGCATGAGCTTGTTGAAATAATTCCAGGAAAATTGATTATGGACTGGTCTTTGAGTCATTAATCTATATTTTAAACTGGCGTCCCGCCGCGGCTTCGCACGAATGCCATACTGTAAAGGGCCATATTGATCTATATTAAATGCACAATGCATTTAAGGTACTTCCTTGGATAAGGATTAATGTTGTATTGCTTAAAATCGCTTCGTAAATACCTAAGCCATTATTTCTCGTAAAAATTAAAGGATAAAAAATATTTATTGTGGGATATCTCTAAGACATATACCATCGCGACCTTTTTCGTAGACCTTTTTAAGGTGAACAATATTGTAGTACATTATTTTGATCTATCTCGTAGTGTTCAGCCAGCGTTTGCTAAGTAAGACAGACAGCGGGAAGCGACTTTGTTTTACAATATGTAGTGATTTAATACTACAGAATTCTGATTATAAACTAATTGTAACTTTATTCGTTTTATTTAATCTTTGGATCTAGGCATTTGTCGGACTAGTAGAATGGATGACTGTGCGTAAAAGTTCGTAGATGACTTGAGGATGTTCAAACGAGTTTTAGTGGAGTGGATGCCCTAAATGGTAAAACTATATTGATTATCAGTAGGTAACACTGGTTATAATCTATAGCAACAACACATGACTTCTTTATGTTGTAATACAGACACACGTCATTATTCTTGTGGATGCTAGTGGTTTAATTAGTTATCATCATAACATATATATCATCATAGTACTCAGCACCGTTATGTACAAGCATGCAAACAAACACAGGTATAATGGTAAAGGTTTATTGATACTCAAGCAATACAAGTTATAGCAACAGTACAATTTCCACAACATTGTTTAGGACGTAGATACAAACTTTTATTAGGTATCAGTTTATCACACACAATTTGGCATAGTCCTGCCTGATGAGCTGCTTTGTGCTCTAACTTTGAATATCCATCCATTGCGTAGGTACATTTCGTCTTATTTGAAATGACTACATTCATTATACAAGCCTCAAGTGACGCGACTTTCGCGTACCTTTGCCATCTGTGTTCACTTCCGAAAACCGCGAATTGGCAAACGTGGCGGGAATTCCCTGAATGCGAGATTCACAAGATCGGTCAATGTAGCGATGCATGTGACATGCCCACGTCCAGCAGCAGTAGGTTTTTGGCTGATATCATAATGATAATGATGCACTGATATTGCTAGAAATACTATCCAATCGACTAGTTTACCACACCATAACATCACGCCTGTACCACTCGAAGGATTGTGCAAAGGTGTGTAGTACAACCCTCACACGTAAATAAATACGTTTTTAATGCAATATATATCACGACAATACATTTTTTAAGTATAATTTGTACAACAATAATACATAAGTCGTCTCGGATCAACTATTTTAAACTGTCAAACATTCGTGCAATTTGACGTAAAAACTAGGCATGAGATGTACTTGCCACATTCAATACCAGGGCTTCCAAGTACGAGTGTACAAAAAAACCAGGGTTTAAAATACTTGAAAGTGTTTGGTAGAGCTGGATCTAGTTCCTACCGTGCTAGAATATATTTAGACTGTCTGCTTAGGCATTTTTATAGAATGGCGACTATATTATTATTCAAAGTTTTTCCTCGCTATTTATTACATATTTACAATTTACAATTAAAATATCGTCTTTCTATAAATCCACGAAATAAATATTTACAATTCCTAACTCATAAACACACAAAAAAAAACAGTTTTATTTATTTACACACTTTTTCTAATTGTTTAATATACTCGCGAAATAACTTCTTTAAAATGAATTACGTCAGGGTCAGTTCAACGACAACTGACAAAAAAAAAACGGAAAAGAAATATTTACTTGACTTTAAACGTAACTTAGTAATACTATACTGTTCACGCTATTATGTGTCTTATTTCTATAAAAGTGTGGAAGAATGGTGCGAACCAGTCTACAAAATGACTGCGCTACCCATGCCGCTAGCCGACCGCGACCTGAGTCCCGCGGCGCAAGCCTTGTGACGCCCGCGCCGCGAGCCCTACTCCCGCACCCGCGCCGCGAGACCCGCGCTGCCGCGCCTTGCTAAAATTTTCATACTTGCAAGTATTTCACACTCATACCAGGGCGCCCTGGTTGGAAGCAAAGCCCTGGTTTCAAAACCTGGTTGCGTAAATAAGTCCCATCCCTAGAAAAGCATTCTCTCTGGTTGTCAAAAGGCACGTAGTGAATGAACTATTTGAGGTGACGTCATCAAAATTGCTAATTCTAGCAGGAATATAACAAGCTTGTTTTAAGGACGTGATGGTACGAAAACGCAAAGTAAGGTTAAAATAAGACTGTTTTAAGAGGTCATAGTAAGGCCCCTGTTCGCCGTGGGCGCATTAAAATTGTTATTCAATTGTAGCACTCGTATTGTACTCGTAGACCAATAGCGGCACTTTAGTAGCTCTATTTGCTATATTACAATGTCAACGCGTGATTTGCCGCTTTTCTATACCTAGCGTTTGAAATTGGAACTTTCAAGGCCGGGAAAGTTTTTTAACGACTGGTTTGGTGATGAACTTCATGAGTGTTGGGATTATTCGCCGGTAAAATATATCGATTACATGTTTATGAATGAATAACAAGTAACTATATTTGCCCAAATTAAATATTAATGTGCATATAAGTACTTTTATCGAATTCCTACAAGAACCAAGATGTTAGTAAAAAGAGTTCGGTATTAAAGAGCATGATAACATTTTTTTTCTTTCGCCACCTTTTTTTACCGTTTTAATGACTCCAAAATAAAAATATTTATTGAACGCAATAAAACTCATTATTTTCTATCCTACAAACAACAAAACCATACCCAATAAAAAAAAAGCTCCCATGCAGCAAAAATTACGCCACGCAACCCAAGACAATTAGAACTAGACGAAGTCTATTCATAAAACAAATAGTAAAACAAACGAACCGCAAACAATAATGTGGTAAATAATTTACAGAAGAATACTCACACACTGTGCCGACCGTTTAGCGGTCATTAGCAGTTAAATATAATTAGTATAGTTTTAAAGGGAAAGGTGAGAACAATGGAATGGTGATTATTTTTTTGTTTCGACATCGTTTGTTTAAACTATGATTGAAAATAGAGCTAAATGCGATTGCATTTTTACTGTAGCACTAGCTTTGTCCCGAGGCTTCGGGCCGTGTGTTCGGAAATTATACCACGAGAACTAAATATCAGAACAAATAGAGTACTATATTTCATCGATATCTGTTCGTCCGTACAATAGTAGTATGGAACAACCCTTCTTCTTTGGGAAATGTTTATTCGGATACTTACCGAATAATATCCCGCCGTGTTGCCTGCTGAGTTTCTAAGCTTCTAGTTAACTGATGAAGACTATTCATCATCATCATCATCATTTCAGCCGAAAGACGTCCACTGCTGGACATAGGCCTCCCCCAAGTGTCGCCACATTGTCCGGTCCCGTGCGACTCGCATCCAGCGGATCCCCGAAAACTTCACCAGGTCATCGGTCCACCTAGTGGGAGGCCTTCCAACGCATCGTCTCCCGGTTCGCGGTCGCCATTCCAGAACTTTTCGGCCCCAACGGCCATCTGTTCTGCGAGCAATGTGCCCTGCCCACTGCCACTTAAGTTTGGCAATTCTTCGGGCTACATCGGTAACCTTGGTTCTCTTGCGGATGTCCTCATTTCTGATTTTTGATCACGCAAGGAAACTCCGAGCATAGCTCTCTCCATTGCCCTTTAGGTGACTTTGAGCCTTCTGATGGGGCCCATTGTGAGCGGCCACGTTTCAGTCCCTTTATGTAATCACTGGCAACACTGGTAATCACTGGAAGACTATTAAGAACGACATAATAATGAAAAGCAAAAATATATACTGATATTTAATATGTACAGGGTGTAACGGAATGGGTACATATATACTTAAGGATGTGCTACAGACCATCAAACTGAACATGTTCTTCCATCAGACGAACATCGTAAAAGCGAAAAAAATATCTGCGGCCCCATACATTTGGGTCGAATAGGTATACCCTTTCCGATACACCCTGTATATAATTATTTTTTTCCTTGCTCTGTATGGTGTCGGAGCTCTGTATGGTGTCGGACGTAAAGAATAGCACCATCCCATATCTTCCCGTGGGTGTCGTAAGAGGCGACTAAGAGATTTGCCAGAGAATGGGCAGCAGCGTTCTCTGTGCTTTTGTAACAACCGTACTGCGATCGCCAACCCGCCTGCCAAGCGTGGCGATTATGGCAAAACCCCCGTAAAATGTCAATTCGGCGACACTTGGGCGAGGCCTATGTCCAGCAGTGGACGTCTTTTGGGCTGAAATGATGATGATGATGATACACCCTGTATATAATTATTTTTTTTCCATAGACTGCGTCGTTGATCCAGTGGTCGCAAGCGTGTCTGCTGAGCATGAGATGCTGGGTTTGATTCCCGGGTCAGGCAAATTGCTATTGGGTTTATGAGTAGCAGCCACGGAGTCTGGATTTGTGCCCGGTTGATGGCAATAGGCTCACCCTCTAACTTAAACATAACTGGTGGAATACGGGTGTACTATAAGTTACACCTCTGTCTAATCCTTAGGGGATTACAGGCGTAATGTTATGTTATTCATATTTATTAAGAAGTTTTCAGTCATTTGATTGTCTTTTTATGCAGCCAGAGCCAGGAGGCCATTGCTGCCCATCGTATAATGTAATCACCAGTGATCGGAGAAGGTAGATAAAATTGGGGTCATTGATCATCATCATCATCTGCCTAGCCTTTTCCCAAACTATCTTAGGGTCGGCTTCCAGTCTAACCGGATGCAGCTGAGTACCAGTATTTTACATGAAGCGACTGCCTATCTGACCTTTACAACCCAGTAACTGGGTAATACGATACCCCTTGGTAAGACTGGATGTCAGACTTTTAGCTTCTGACTACTCGTAACAACTGTTAAAGATCTACAAATGACAGCCGGGACCAACGGCTTAACGTGCTTTCCGAGGCACGGAGGAAACTCGTTATGTAATTATGGTCACCCATCCACAGACCAACCTCGGCAAGCACGGCTTAACCTTAAAGATCGACCTAGGCGGCTGTTATTATTTAGCCACGAGCTCCTCATTCACTGGGGTCATTGATCCGAAACGTATATATTAATATAATATGGACATTCCTCCGGAATTAGTTGTACATTAAAAAAAAAAACAACAGATAAATAATAAATCAATTTAGTTTTGATACCCTCCTTTAAATTTTGAATTGAGTAGTAACAATATCACTACCAACATAAACAATATTTAATTGAATCCGGAAATACTTACCGGAAAAATGGCTATAACATGTTATTCTTTCTGTGTGCATTTATGATACAAGTACCAAAAATCAATCTACCTACTCCGATCACTGGTAAGCACCCTTTACGTAACGCATCAAAAATGCACCGGATCTCAAAATACTTGCACAAAACTTCCAGTACCTACTTACGTAAGACCAACACGGGAACAAATCAGTTTAATTACAACACTACTGTTTGATAGTACAACCTTCCCAAACTTCAGCATTTCAGCCGCAAAAACGTCACGGTATTATTAACCATAGGGGCTGGTGTAAGGAGTGAAGATTGCGTGAAAGTGTAATTTGATTGTGGGGGAATATGTGTGGTGTGTTGTACAAAATCCTTTTGTTCCCGACTCCTTTGATTCGCTTTTGATTTGACGTATGTGTTCTCTTTTATAAACAAAATGTTTGTTGGTTTCTTTGTGTGTATAATTTATAGGTTTCGAAATGGCGATAAAATTCTTCTTGCTGGGGAATGAGTAAAATTACTTGGTAGGGCAGGTTGTTTTATTGCTTCTCTTATTTTTGCATTTTCAAGATGCATGCTACTGAAAATAGAAGGAGGAACATCAACAACATTGGCTTAGGAGCGTTTACGCCTGACGCCATTTCATAGAAACTTTCGAGTCCTTAATTTCCGAAATGACTGATCCGATTTTAATTAAACTTAATAGGAATAAGCAGGATACATAGGTCTAAAAAGTTACTAAAAACATTCTGTATGTCTTTAAAAAAAAAATGGAAATTTCTGTTTCTATAGATAATTTATAATTGGTCTAATTTACCTGTAACACTATCTTTCGAAAATATGTTAGTAACTTTTAAGACCTATGTATCCTGCTTATGCGTATGGAGTTTAAAAAAAATCAGTTCAGAAATTTGGGAAAATAAGGACTTGAAAGTTTGTATGAAATGTCGTAAGGCGTAAACGCTCTTAAGTAAAAACAACATGACAATTGCCTTATTAATAAATCGAAGTAACAATATAACGAGTAAGATTACTTTTGCGTATTTACTTAACACCAAGCTCGTATATTCCTATTATAATAGGTCTTTACCTATGAAATTGCCGTATTGCAGTACAGACTTTTTCAAACAAGAAAAAGTTTTGATTGGCTATGAGTTCTAAATTCAAATTAATTTTGTTTTAAAAATATGACATTCTATTTACAAAATCAGTCTTTTATTTATTGATTAGCGTTGTATTTTCATTACATTTCAACATTTTTCCTCATAATGGATACTTTGAAATTTCGTGTAATTATGGAATATGAGTTCCGTCGTGGCACCAACGCGGCACAAACGACCCGTAACATCAACGACGTTTACGGAGAGAACTGTACAAACGAACGCACAACCCGTTATTGGTTTGCTCGGTTCCGTTCTGGGAATTTTGACTTGAAAAATGAACCTCGTGGTCGTCCGGAAACTTTGGTCAACAATGATGAATTAAAGGTGATTGTTGAAGCTGATGAAACTCAATCTACAGCTGAGCTGGCAGCAGCTTTTGATGTTAGCATTAAAACAATATTGGTCCATTTGCGACAGATTGGCAAGATAAAAAAGCTTGATAGATGGGTGCCCCACGAACTTAACGATCGCCAGCGCAACGTACGCGTCGAGACTTGCCTTGCGCTGCTTAACAGGCACAGAAATGAAGGAATTTTGAACCGAATTGTTACGTGCGACGAAAAATGGATTCTTTTTGACAATCGAAAGCGCTCAGCAAGTTGGTTAGATCCTGGTTCGGTACCAAAGCAATGTGCAAAACGAAAAATGACCCCTAGAAAGGTGATGGTCACAGTTTGGTGGTCTAGTGCTGGTGTGATTCATCATAGCTTTTTACAAAACGGCGAGAGCATTACTGCAGATGTGTACATTGAAGAACTGACCACAATGATGGCGAAACTCGCACGTCTGCAACCAGCTTTGGTCAATCGGTCGTCTCCACTGCTACTTCACGACAACGCGCGGCCCCATACTGCACAACAGACCGTCTCTAAGCTGCATGAGTTGGGTTTGGAAGCTCTCCCTCATCCGCCATACTCACCAGATCTTGCGCCTTCCGACTATTACTTTTTCCAAAATTTGGACAACTTTTTAGCGGGAAAAAAATTCAATTCCCGAGAGGCAGTACAAAACGCCTTTGAAGAGTTTGTTGTCTCCCGTCCAGCTGATTTTTTCAAGAAGGGCATCCATAAACTGCCACAGCGTTGGCAAAGATGCATTGATTGCAGGGGTGATTACTTTGAATAAAAGAAATAAATAAGTTCGAAAAAAAAATACTTTAACTTTTTTCAAACAAAACGGCAATTTCATAGGTAAAGTCCTAATATTAACAACTAGATATGCCCGCGACTTCGTACGCATGAAATTTAACAAAAAATATATTTAGTTCTTCTATAATAATTTTAGAAAAAAAAACTAAAACAGAAGTAGCCTAAGTTACTCCTTATTACAACAGCTATCTGCCAATTAAAGTCCCTTCAAAATCGGTTCAGCCTTACCAGAGATTAACCGGAACAAACAAACAGACAGACAGAAAAAATTGTAAAAAAAATATATTTTGGTAAATGTACCTTACATTGTACTTTGTATACATATATACATTCGCATGCATTTAGTAAAAAACGGTTATTTTAATATTACAAACAGACACTTCAATTTTATTTATTTGTATAGATTTGTATAGATTGAAGACAAGGAGGTAGATTATTGAAATCGCGATTGAGATTGTATTATTTAGGGATATTTTCATCACACTTGATTGCCTCGTTAGTCGACTGGTCACAAACGCTACTGCTGAGCATGAGGTTCCGGGTTCGATTCCCGTGTTGGGCAAAAAGTTATTCAGTTTGTCCATCAGAATTTTCTCAGTTGCAACCACAGAGTCTATATTTTGTGCCCCGTTGATAACAATAGGCCCCCTATTACAAGGGATTTAAACATAACTAGCGATATGTGGGTGTACTATAATTAGGATTTATTTACACCCATTATAATTCCAGTCTAGTCTTTATAATACAGTTTACTGTAACCCTCAATGTCAAATACCAAAAAAAAGTTTTACAAAAAAAAAGTACTTTCGGAAGCCGGTGGCAAAAAGACAATGAAACAAATAAAAGTCACTGACTCCCAAAACAATCATTATTTTGAACGTTTTAGTTTTTTTTTTGGAAATCGGTTTTTTTTTGTGAATAAGTTTTCATTTTACGCTTTTTAGTTGTGGTATCTCACATAAATCCTAGTCAAGTATAAATTTTACACTTAAACAAGACACAAGCATGTATAGACGATGACTGATGTGCACATCGTCCATACATACGAAAAAAAAATGTTTATAAAAAGAAATTTTCATGGGACAAAATGGCAACTATTCCCTACTATTCCGCATCAAACAAAAGAAGAATCACGTAAATCTGATCATAAATCTCAGCGTAATCGGTGTACACACATAAAAAAATACCAATCGAATTGAGAACCGTCTCCCTTTTGAAGTCCGTTAAAAATGCAAAGCTGACACTACGTATAGCGTGACGACAACCTAGCAAATATCTTGTAACTTATCCTACTGCCAACTATTTCTCCTACAAACGGGTACCACAACTTACGACCCATAACTCGTTGACAGTAGCTGTCAATAAGTTACCAGCAATTAAACGCTAGCTAACAATTTTACTATTCAAACCATGTCGACTTGTCAATGTTGGAGTTAGATAGTATTAAATTATTTATGTTATGCATATTTTGATATCATCGTAAACTGGTTATTCATATTACGTCTTATCTAAACTAATATTATAAAGAGGAAAGATTTGATTGTTTGTTTGCATTGAATAGGCTCCGAAACTACTGGTCCGATTTGAAAAATTCTTTCAGTGTTAGATAGCCCATTTAACGAGGAAGGCTATAGGTTATATATCATCACGCTACGACCAATAGGAGTGGAGTAGCAATGAAAAATGTTGCGAAAACGGGGAAAATGTGACGCCGGACAGCTAGTTTCTTGATAGATTGGTAGATAAGTAAAAAATGCTGTTTATTTGAATACCATGCAACTTTCATTTAAGCTCTCATTATTTATGTAAAAGTGACAAAAAGGCATTATGGTCCTTTCGTCGTAAGATGGTGCGGGTCATAAGCAGAAGTCGGAATTAGGTAGAGTTATTTTTGTACTTGCATCGAAATGTTGATATTAACATGGATCTTCCCTTGCGTATGCGAATTGGAATTTTGCAACTTTGGACTTCCGATTTCGGATGGTTTAAATTGCAAAAAAGTGAATAACTTTTTTATTTAATAAATCACAGGATTTTCTGCTCTTTAAAATTAATCTCGGGATTTGAGGCATATCCACTTTATTCTTTCGCTGTATGAAATCAGTGTAAGTATACAAATAACTCTACCTAATTCCGACCTCTGGTCATAAGTCATTTATTCATAAACAATAAATTGTATCTGAAATCACATGATATGAAAAAGGTGTGCGTCTCGGGACGCTCGACAGAAGTGATAACTTTAACTAATGTAAGTCTGCTGCCGTATGCGTGAGAGAAAGGGAAGCCAGACAGAGTAGCGCCGTAACGCGTTACGTTACGAAGCGGTTTACCCTCCCATAAGAAGTTATCGCTTCAAAAGAAAATTAAATACATTGGCAAAGAACGAGATAAATATTAAAACAATACATAAATTCAACAAATTTTATATATTTCGTTATAGATCTTCAACAGAATAAATACACTTATTCAGCAAGAAACTTTTAAGTAGATTTTTAAAAGAGCTTCAGTAGATAGCGCTTTTTATATCTAGAGCTTATTAAAAAATATTACCGATTGATATCTGGGGATGTGCTTCATAGCATAGCATAGCATAATAAGCCTATAATGTTCCCACTGCTGGGACACAGGCCTTCTCGCTAAGAGAGGGAGTGGGCTGTAATCCACCACGTGGGCCTAGTGCGGGTTGGTAGATGTTAAATGTATTCGAATTTTTAGTTCTAGGACATGCCGGTTTCCTCACGATGTTTTCCTTCACCGTTTTTGAGGGCAGTGGTGATGAAATAAATTACACAAAATAATGCGCCTGCCTGGGTTCGAACTTACGACTTACTGCTCGTAAATCGGGGCTGCCACCACTGGGCCACCACTGCTCTCAAACGCATTTACAACTTCACTAATCACAGGCTGTTCGAAAGAGATACCGTGGCCCTGGAACACAAAGAGCTAAGAAGGAACATGGCTGGGTTTTAGTCAGTACAAGGCTGACACTCCCTTCCGCTCCGCCCAGAGTGGAAGAAGTCATTTGATGATTTCCCATCCGAAAAAAAAGGGCTTGCCTGTCAACAAGGAGTGCGATACTCTTAGATAGTAAAATAATTAGTAATATCACTACAACCAATTAATTTCCTCCCACGCCGCTATAATCAACATCAAACATCTCAATTTCAATACGTGTGGGTTGGTAGTTAGTGATGCGAAAGCCGGGAATGGTGCAGACTTCTATTTCTAATCATTTAAGTCCTGTCCTGCGAAGGAGGGAAGACGATGCGTTGGAAGGCCTTCCACTAGGTGGTCCGATGACCTGGTGAAGGTTGTGGGGATCCTCTGGATGTGAGGCGCACGGGACGGGGGAGGCCTACCTATGTCCAGCAATGGACGTCTTTCGGCTGAAATGATGATGATGAAGTCCTGTCCTAAGATCTGATGTTAGTAATTCCTTGCAGACTTTACTAGATATAAAAGAAAACGCAGAAATTTTCCAAGAAAATCTGAAATCCCCTTAAAAAATACGTGAGTCATATATAATGGAGAACCTCAAAGTCTTAATGCTTCTCCAAACGAACAATGAGGTAACAAAACAATTGTTCTTTGAGACCACAGGCTATTATTACTTAGTCTAACAAATAGTTATTCAATACAAAGCTAATAATAGTGATCTTTACTTTGGAGAATCATTGAAATATAAAATATATAAATAGTGTGCACTGGACTAGAAGACTTTCCAGGAAGACATATCCAAAAAAAAATTGTCAGTTATCTATTGGATATCTAGTTAATTATTAATAAACGCTGTTAGTTTTGGTTGTGTAAGTTTGTCAGTATATCAGAATAACCCGCTTAACGAGATTTAGGGAATAAGAAATTATCGAATAACAATAGAATAAAAAATTACCGTAAACAAGAAAAAAAAATACCTACCCATTTTATTATTGATTCGGGTCGAGAATCATTAGCATAATTACCTCTTTGAATTTTGACGAGGATGCAAAACAACACCTGTATATAATTAGTATGAATTACCTTTTTTAGCTATTCTTCTTATCCCACTAAATTCCGGGATATCCCGCGAAAACCACACCCGTCCAACACTAATAGTTCCATTGGCTGCAGAACTAGAATATAGGCGATATTATCTAAGTTGAATTTATTCGCTGCATATTGGAGTGCAGAGTTAATTGCTATGTATCGCTCTGTGAAAGCCTGGTCCCTTCGTATTGGGACGTGGAATGTAGGACCAAGTTCTGTAGAATATTTTTGTGGTCATCGTCTGCCTTGCCTTTTCCCATACTATCTTGGGGTCGGCTTCCAGTCTAGCCGGATGCAGCTGGGTACCAGTATTTTACATGAAGTGACTGCCTATCTGACCTCCACAACCCAGTAACTGGGTAATACGATACCCGTTGGTAAGACTGGATGTCAGACTCTTGGCTTCTGACTACTCGTAATGACTGTCAAAGATCTACAAATGACAGCCGGGACCAACGGCTTGACGTGCTTTCCGAGGCAAGCAGGAATCTCGGTATGTAATTATGGTCACCCATCCATGGACCAACCTCGGCAAGCACGGCTGAACCTTAAAGAACGACCCGTGCGGCTATTATTATTTAGCTACGAGTTTTTTTGTGGTATCCTACGGCAATGACTGTTATCATCTGCCTAGTCTGTTTCTTACTATAATTGTTAGCGTTTAAAAATCTAGAAGTAACTGTTTAGGCATTTAGCCCTTATAGTATTTGCAATCAAGGAACACTTTAACAAACCAAAAAGTTTCAAAAGAATTTCGAATTTATTCAAAAGTAACCTCTAAGCTAAGAAAAACATGTGATGAAGTTAGCAAAAAAATACTTTCACAGCTAAAAAAATTAATGAAATCGTTGAATTTATTTAAATGTAGAGAAAACGTTCACATTACTAGCTCATGAATTGCACTGAAATAAAAGCAAATCAAAAGAAAAATAACAAAACCTTTTTCGTCACCACCAAAAATTCTACCAAAACTAAAATAAATCAACCTCAAACTCGTAAAAATAACAGTAAAAATCCAAAATCCTACTAATGACTAGGCACCTAATTAGCTGGCCAGCAACAAGAATTCGCTGGCACGAACCCGTGACAATCTTACCACGTTGTCCTCCACAGAGCATGGAATCACCACGACAGCTGACTCTAGAGATGGCAGTACTAATAAAATTCGCTGTGCGAATAAATTTCGTTAAAAATTTGGTGTCCTATATGGATTTTTGCCAGCGTTTACGGGTAGTTAGAAACCTGAAAATCTATGAAAGGTTGTGGTTTTTTTTCACAGGTACACAGTTTTTTTTTTCTTATGGTTTTTTTTTTATTTAAACAAAAATTTCAAATATCCTGTTGCTCCATGCAAAATGCTGGTATTTTGCTGCATCAGGTTAGACTGGAAGCCGACCATAACAAAGTTGGTAAAAGGCTATGCAGATGATGAGAAACCTGAAAGTCTGAGAATCAGTCTTATCAAGGGGTATCGTGTTACCTATTAACTGGATTATAAAGGTCAGATAGGCAGTCGCTTCATGTAAAATACTGGTATTCAGCTGCATCTGGTAAGACTGGAAGACGACCCCAACATAGTTGACTTACCCCCAGCCTTGACAATTCCTGATGGAAAATAACGAACTCAAGATTAAGTATAAGTTTAACCACGTTTAATCACAGATAATATTCAGTGTTTCAGTGTTCAGGTGACAGACCATAGATACACTAGCGCCATAAATGGTACAAGTAAAAAGTATTACGTTTAGGAATTAGTGATTACTATTTCAACAGTTCCAAATTCAAACGCATAATATTCAATAACGCGTTGAAATTCGAACATAGTTGACTTGCATTGACAGTTCCAAATTCGAAGCTACTACTCAAAGGGCGAGTTGAGCGTAAACCATAGTAATGTACCAAATAGAACTGCTAAAGTTCGGAAAACAAAACTTGGAAAAGGCTACGAGTATGACGTAAACAGTGACACGCTCGTACACGAATATGTATGGAAAGTTTTAACAATGCAGCCTATAGAAAAGGCCACCGTTGCGTCTCCATACTCTGTACTGCATGCCAATTAGTTGCTAAAGCAAGGATAAAAAGACCAGAAAGATGGTATCGAGAGACCGGCGCCGGCGTCGAAGATGTCGCGTTCAAAACATTGTGAGAATGTGTAAGCTTTGGAAGAATTCAGTTTGGAATTAAATTGGATGGGATTTTAAATACACGACATTGGTCCATAAGTGTGACTATTATATTATTTATTTGACCACTTGTTATATTTACATTATGGATGCAATAAATGATTTGATTTGAACACGTCTTTTTCATCCATTCTCTTCTGTCATTCATAGAATAGAAGCTTCATAGATAGCTTGTCCTAAAACCCAAAAAGTAATTTCTCACTATCGTAAAGCTACTGTGCTCGAGGTGACTATATTCCTAAGAAGGGACTTCAACCCTTATCACTTTAAAATTCAGCATCAAATTACATCATCATGAGCATCGTTGACGAGCACCTACCCAGGAAGTCCCAAATATTCATTCACTTCAGTTCCAGAATGGAATCGAATTAAATTTTTATGGTCTATAAGTGTGAGTCAATCGTCGTAAACGTTTGACAATTTATGCTTCTACGTTGATCTAATAAATTATGTCCAACGAAGCTACAATTTTTAGGCATGTTTTTAGATTTTATGATGATATTAAAGTAGTTTTCCTACTGAAAATAACCCCATAAAAGTTTATGAAGGTGTCTTTGGTAACTTTTATTTTACACGGTAGCTTTTGAAATTAATTACTTTCTGAAAAATAAATAAACGCAAAAAAACTAAACAAACCACTACTTAAGCCATTGTAATTGCAAAAAAAAATGATGTGGATAAAATATCAGTTAGTACTAAAAAAGTGAAGAAGATAGAGAACGTTTTACCAAAACCAAAAACTAAGAAAGAACAATATTATTATGCAGAAATAAGCAAACAAAATTCCTTCTTTAAATTTGAATTTTGCTTACTTATTTTTTTCCAGCAATATTGTTTTAAAACCAAACTACGGAACCCATCATCATTATCTTGCCCTTATCCCAATTTATTTGGGGTCGGCGCAGCATGTCTTCTTCTTCCATACTTCTCTATTACTTGTCATCTCATGAGATACCTCCTTTCTTGCCATATCATACTTCACACAGTCCATCCATCGTTTCTTTGGTCTTCGTCTACTCTTATATCCATCCACATTCATACTCAAAACGTTCCTCACGCCATTTTCTACATTCCTCCGCATCACATGCCCATACTACCAAACTACTGAACTCATTTTGATGAATATTTATATGGAACCAATCAAGAAGTATATCCTTTCACAAAAAATAAAAACAAAAATCAAATTGTTTCATAAATATTTGAGATATGAGGTAACAAACGTAAAAAAAACTACAACCGAATTGAGAATCTCCTTTGTTTGAAGTCGGTGAATAAAACGATTAAGTAGAGATTAAAAAAAAAAACACTGGCTTCTGATAAATACAAAATTACGCATGAACTTATGAATAAAAACAAATATGCCTTGAAGTTGTTGATATAAACGAAAGACCAGACCCAAGTAGAAAGCACCAAGACGCTGATAAAAGGATTCATTTAATTGCCATACACGATTGTGCGGCAAAGATTTATTGAGAATACATTATGTTAATATTTATTATTGAATCGCTATTTCAATTAAAATAAAAAATATAATAATGATATCAGACTAGAGACTTCACATGGTCTTCTAAGTTCTAAAAACGAAGTAGCTCAAGAATTTGTAGATTTTTTTTACCAATATCCCGCTTAAAACTACCGAAACATTAAATTCCTCACCCTTGCTTTCCATTGACTTATTAAAAGAGAACGTTTCAGCCTGTCCGATTGAGTTTCAATTTAAGCATATAAACCCCATAACAATCATTAAAGCTTTTAAGGAAATCAAAATCAAATTAACCGAAGATCTATGGGGAATGTCTGTTAAAGTTTGTCAAGCCATTATCGACACTATAGCACCGTACTTAGCCTTAATTTTCAATTTGTGTGTGGACCAGGGAGTCTTCCCAGACCTTATGAAATACAGCAAGGTAATACCACTTTTCAAATCTGGGGACAGTAAAGAGACCAATAACTATAGACCCGTTTCCGTGTTGCCGGTTTTCAGCAAGGTGTTTGAAAAGGTAATGCTTAATCAAATGCTCACCCACTTTAACACCAATAAAATCTTACATGACAAACAGTATGGTTTCACCAAAGGACGTTGTACGACTGACGCCGGTGTCACTTTATTAAAACATATATATACTGCGTGGGAAGAGGCACATGATGCCATAGGAATCTTCTGTGACCTCTCGAAGGCATTTGATTGCGTAAATCACGAAACCCTGCTCTTGAAACTTGAGCATTACGGTTTAGGTAAACTTGCGCTCAGTTTAGTAAAATCGTATTTGAATGATAGACAGCAGCAAGTACAAGTAAATGGTGTAAATTCAATGGGTTTAAAAGTAAAAATGGGTGTACCACAAGGTTCAATATTGGGTCCTTTCCTCTTTTTAGTATATATTAATGACCTACCCCATTTGTTTAAAAACCAACCACAAATGGTGTTGTTTGCTGACGACACTTCTTTAATATTTAGAATAAACAGACGTGCCACAAACCTCAACGACGTAAATAACGCTCTAATGCAGGTCCATAACTGGTTTACCGCTAATAATTTAGTATTAAATGGGAAAAAAACTAAGTGCATAAGATTTACTCTACCAAATGTCAAATGTAGTGATTGTGACATAGTATTAAATCAAGAGAAACTTGAATTTGTCAATGAAACTGTTTTCTTGGGGATCACGCTCGACTCAAGGCTACAATGGGGTTCTCATTTAACATCTCTTGCAGGACGGCTGAGTTCAGCAGCATATGCTGTCAGAAAAATCCGTCAATTTACTGATGTAGATACCGCGAGGCTAGTGTATTTTAGTTATTTTCATAGCATTATGTCATACGGTATTTTACTATGGGGACGGGCTGCAGACATCGAGTCTATATTTATTCTGCAGAAAAGAGCTATCAGAGCCATATATAATCTACGTAGGCGCGATTCTCTAAGAGAACTGTTTAAGGAAATTAACATCATGACGGTACCTTGTCAATACATCTATGAAAATATCATGTACGTTAGGAAAAATCTGCATTTATTTAGTAAAAGAAGTGACCGGCACCACTATAATACTAGAAACAGGGACCAACTGGTTCAGCCAGGTTTCAGGCTAGCTAAAGTAGACTCATCTTTCATGGGGTACTGTTTAAAATGTTACAATAAAATACCTCCCCCCATTCTACAACTGAATGAAACGAAATTTAAATCTTGCATAAAGCGCACACTATGTAGGCAAGCATATTATAAGTTGGGGGATTACATTGATGATAAAAATGCTTGGCTCAATGCTGGTCCTGCTCCACAACCATAGGGGCTATCAAATTACCATGTGAAGTTACTGTGGAAGCTGCAGAAGATTGTATAAATATCTTTGCTTTGTATAGATTCAATCTCTTAGTATTATATAATTACATAGCACATGTGTGAAAACTATGTACTGTAAAGCCACCATTTACTGAGTACCTACATCTTACACTGACGCGAATTTACCCTGGCGGTTGAGTAAATGTCATGCTCACTTAAATGTCACGCTGATGGCGGCGGGTGTGTCGGGTCATTTAGTTCCCTTCAATATGGTTGAGTTGAATGATGGCTGATACATGCGTCATGTTCGTGAACGGGCGCTGTCAGTTGTGCCTGGTCATCTCTTAGCTGCCACGGTTTATTTTAATTATTTTATTTTTAACTTTTTTTTCGAATGATTGATTTCGTCTTTTACTCTGGACGCTCTTAACTTTCCCGTATTTCTACATCGTTCTCACATACTAGTAATTCTCAACACGATTGATGTAACCAAGATTTTGTAACATATTTTGATTTAAAAGAGTGTCCATGGAGTTTCTTGCCCATTCTTCTCCATAGAGATCTACGCTTTGGAATGGGCAACTACAGTACTTTCACAAGTTATTATGTCTTGTGACTGGGACTGTAGCTTCGCTTTCTTCTTTTTTGTTCTTTGACTTTCAAAAGTGCCTGTAATGGTCTAATTGAAATAAATGCTTTGAGTTTGAGTTTGAGTTTGAATTAACTTTACATCTGGATTGTTTAGTTATTTACAAGTCTATTTTGAGAATTACTTTGACTTCGATAATATTTTAGATTTATCTTCTGCAAATATTAAGCAATTTTGGGGTAAAAAAGACTATAGGTATACTATATTAGTATTTAAACTGAAAAGGTCACTAACACTTGTAACCCGGATATTTACCATGTTTATTATTTGTTTTGAGTTCCCAATATTTTGGCGCTGTTGCAAATGCCCGTGATCACGGATAAACTTAAGCGGGTGGGTGTTTATGAGCAAACAAATCGGTCAATTTAAAGCAGGATACATAGGTACACACATACAAAAAGTAACAATTTTTTTTTCTAAAAGTTTTGTTACAGCTAAATTAAACGATTTAAACTTATATAAGGAAATAGAAATTTCCAATTTTCTTTTCTTTTTAAAGGCGTTTAAAAAAATATTTTTAGTAATTTTTTAGACCTATATATCCTACTTATGCGTATTAAGTTTCATTAAAATCGGTCATTTCGGAAAATAAGAACTTGAAAGTTTGTATGAAATGCCGTAACGCGTAAACGCTCTTAAGCCCTGGCGAGATATGACTGCTCTATAAAAAACTCCTCTGTCCACCCCTTCTGGGATTGCAAACGTAAAGTTATATTAAGGAACAGTTACTCATACATTACCAATAACGACAAGTTTCAAACATGTTCCAAAACAATGAGCAACATGAATTATATTTTTTTATTTTTTTATTTTATTATTATTTTTTATTTTTTTATTTTATTTCATTTCATTTAATTATATTGCTGGACATTGTTTATGTAATTCTAATGACATGTGTATGTGTAATTTTATTTGTTCTTGATTATTTTAATGTAATGTTGTATGATTTTTAATAATATTTTTTATATAATGTACTTATGGACTATGTCTGAAATAAATGAATTATAATTATTATTATTATTATTTAGGAGGAATTGAACTTTGGCCTTTGTTTCTTTGGTTTGTTCGTGCATGTAGTTTTATTTTGACAGTCAGACAAACACGGAGCTCTTCCGGAATAATTAGGTACAACAAGCACCGCTGTGTTACAAATGTAGGTTAACACTTTGAAATAAGTTTTTAAATAATAGGGAGCACATGGATCATTAATTATAGTGAAGAGCATGCAGAGAGATCTGAGTGCCAAAGATCTACAAATGACGGCCGGGACCAACGGCTTAACGTGCTTTCCGAGGCACGGAGGAAACTTG
Organism: Cerastis rubricosa; assembly: GCA_949152445.1. Classification (NCBI taxonomy): domain Eukaryota; kingdom Metazoa; phylum Arthropoda; class Insecta; order Lepidoptera; family Noctuidae; genus Cerastis; species Cerastis rubricosa. Next base: position 15,055,865 of record OX424547.1, read on the forward strand.
GTATGTAAAGATGGTCACACATCCACGTAGCAACCGCGGCTTAACCTTGAAGATCGACCTGTGCGGCTGTTATTATCTAGCTACGAGCTCTTCTTCAAATAGTCTACAAAAAGACTAAACTTCAATATTTCGATAACCGACGTTCATATTACTGTTGTTCGCCGATCATTAATGAAACGGATGTGAAACAATTGTCCCATTAAGCCATGGGGATGTTAATTTGTCTAATCAATATCAATAAGTAAAAATCAAACTGTCCGACCGTTTGTTATGGACGTTGAGTTTTGTTTGAATGCAAACTGTCAAGGGATTGAAAGTGTAGGAAGATGGATTGAATTACCAAAAATCTCGAACGTAATGGTTTTAACGTTGGCTCTCAAAACAGTGAAGGAAAACCGGCGTTTCCTAGAACTAAAAATTCGAAGACATGTGACATCTACCTTTTTTTTTCGGATGGGAAGTCATCAAATAATCATCCTGCTCTAGGCGGGGCGGAAGGGAGTGTCAGACTTGTACTGACTAAAACCCATCCATGTTCCTTCTTAGCCCTTTGTGTTCCAGGGCCACAGTATCTCTTTCGAACAGTCCCACAGCCCTGGCATGCATCGGCCCTCTCAGAAACTGACGAGGCGGTTAGTACAACACAGTTAGGCTGAAAATGAATGCAAGTCGTGGAAAAAAGGTCGAAGAGCATAATTGTACCATAGTCATCTGCCCAGCATATTCAACTAAGTAGGGGTCAGCTTCCAGTCTAACGGGATGTAGTTGAATACCAGTATTTTACGTGAACCGACTGACTATGTGACCACAACCCAGATAGTACTGAGTAATACGATAACCCTTGGTAAGATGGTGGTCAGGCGTTTGAGCCCCTGACTACTTGTAACGACTGTCAAAGATCTTCAAACGACGACCTGGACCAATAGCTTCTAAGGCACGGAGGAATCCCGGTATGTGATGATGGACACCCATCCACGGACCAACCTCAGCAAGCACGACTTAACCTTGAAGATCGACCCGTGCGGCTGTTATTATTTAGTCGCGAGATCCAAAACACATTTAAAGTTTAATAAACAGTTTGGTACATTTAAGAAAAATGTACCAAACTGTTTATTAAACTTTAAATGTATTCAAAGTGTACTTGTGCAAGAGTACAGCCTATTTTTCAAAGTCATAGTTTATGATTGCATTCAAATCAAACATACAATTTTATTCGTTTGTCCAATAATCTCGTAAATTGTATCTTACAATACTTACAAACGTGTCCTTTCATCGTCTTGTATTGGAAAAACATTTACAGCGAATTCAATGCAGTTCGATTATGTTCTTTGATCTTTGTTGTAAAATAAATTAATAACGCCTATGTCCGATTTATTTAACTTATTCTAGTACAAGGAGTCTGCAAGGGACGTGATAGGTGGCCTTTTTTTTTAGGATTGGAAATCATCAAATGACTTCTTCCGCTCTGGGCGGAGCGGAAGGGAGTGTCAGATTTGACTGACTAAAACCCATCCATGTTCCTTCTTAGCCCTTTGCGTTCCAGGGCCACGGTATCTCTTTCGAACACTCCCGCAGCCCTGGCATGCATCGGGAGACATCCTGTATAGCTCAGTCTCTTTCCCACACTCGAATAAGAGTAAAACAATACTGCTTTAAGACGTCATGGTAGGCCAGCTGAACGTGTGAACAAATGAAGACACAAAAGGTGCCTATAAGTTTTTTCGGAGTAAGTACATCCCATTTGGTAACTTTTCCATTTCAACAACTAAACAAAATACCATCACAAAAGTGACGATTCGTAACTATTTTGATCTTTATACATTGCCTCTCGTTTCGTAACCTTTGAACGCAGCGCTTGCGCTACGCTGATGATACTACTCTTCTTGCAGCTAATGAGTCGGAAATGGCTGCACTCTTAGACCGGATGGAGCGGCTTAGCGAGGAGATGGATCTCTCTATGAACAGACCGAAGACCAAGGTCAGAAAGCTGGAATTCTCTGGCGCTTTGGACCTAGAAACAGTTGATAACTTTACTTACCTGGGTTCCAACATCAGCATCAATGGTTCTTGCGAGAAGAAAGTGCGCAGGAGTATAGGCATAGCTAAAAGCGCCATGTCTCAGCTTGGAAAAATCTGGAGAGATCGCAACATTTCCATAAAAAACCAAAACCAAACTGGTACGGACCCTGGTCTTCTCGATCTTTTCGTACGGCGCTGAAAGCTGCTGACCAAAAACTCGTTGACACTTTTGAGATGTGATGCTGGAGAAAGATGCGTATCCCCTGGACAGCATATCGGACAAACGTCTCCATACTGCGAGAGCTCAAAATCTCCTCACTGCTGTCATCCGAGTGCATGCGCAGTGTTGAAATACTTCGGTCACATTGCGAGAAAAGACGATGGCAACCTTGAAAAGCTAATTGTGAACGGAAAGGTGGATAGGAAAAGACCTCGTGGACGCAGCCTAATACGATCATCTGACCAGATCCCCACCGCCCTTGACTCCACAGTCCATTGGGCCCTTCACATAGCCAGAGACAGAAACAGTTGGAGAAAGATCATCCGAGAGAAGGTGATACTGAAGGGAGGTTACGGCATTGAGGAATACGAAGCAAGCAAGGAGGGAGGGAACTTTCATTGGCAAGGTTGTGTTTATTATTCTAACAGCACCGTCTTTTCACACAATTTCTGGGCACATTCTACTTACAGTAAAAGTACTAGGCTTGCATGAATTCAAGGTTCAATCATTGGTGTTTTATAGTAAGTACCTCCTAAAACTGTTCGAAGGAAGCCATCGTAAGTATACCTCTGATACTTTCACATTAATAAATAGAAATGTGCGACTTACTAATGAAGAATTTCAAAACTACCAGAATACTATTTAAAAAAATATGATCATCCTGAAAATTAAGATCAACAAAAAAAAGTCCATAATATACCTCGATGTAATGCCAATTTACGCAGAAAACCCACTTCATGATTGTGCACATCATTCATCATCATTTCAGCCCAAAAGACGTCCACTGCTGGACATAGGCCTCCTACAAGTGTCGCATTGACATTTTGGGGGGTTTTGCCACAATCGCCACGCTTGGCAGGCGGGTTGGCGATCGCAGTACGGTTGTTACAAAAGCGCAGAGAACGCTGCTGCCCATTCTCTGGCAAGTCCCTTAGTAGCCTCTTACGACACCCACGGGAAGATATGGGATGGTGCTATTCTTTACGTCCGACACCATACAGAGCTGCATGCTTGTGCACGCTCTGTTTCTTTTATTCTCATTAGTCCATTGGCATGACAGTTGAGTTATGGGCTCTGTACACAATGGCCGATGTAGGCCACACATCAACCATGATGGACCACTGATTTATTGAGCAATTATCCGTACCTTCATTCGTGATGTAATCCTGGTAACTCTTGAAAAAATAAAATGCAACCCACTATTCGGGCTTTAAACTTTAATTTCATTCACTTAAAACCCCGCAGTTTAGGATTATCGTTGCCTGCCTGTGAGGGAGGCAGGCAACGATAATCCTAAACTGCGGGGTTTTAAAAACATGAAATATACGAGTATTCCTCACATAAACAAGGAGAACGAAACATCTAAAGTAGATTTTTGAAATCCCATCCCCGAGGGGGATTGAAAATTCAATTCAATTAATTTATTCAATAACGACTTTTACACCGTGTCTGATTTTTTATAACTAATTAAATAAGAACCATAATACATGCAATCCATATTTAAATTAACACAAAGTATCCAAATTAAAATCAGAATCATAATAAGACAAGTACAAAAAAAAAATGTCTACGGCAATTCATAGCATACAATAAAATTTCAGGTCAATGAAATTTCATTAGTTTCGACTTTTGTATTAATTTATAATTCATCAATAGAATACAGACATGTTTATGTTTAACAAGAGCCGTTTAAGCTTACTCTGAAACCCACTTGTGTATACTAAACTTTTTAAACGGGATAATACTTTTTATAGAACCTATACATCATGATTGCCGATGGGTAATCCCATCGGGCACACGGCTTGGTAAGTCCTTAAGCATGGAAACGCCTTTTTCCATGCAATAAAAACCTTATCGAAAATCCGATGGGACTTGCTCGCTAGGGAACAAACCCAGGAACTAATATGCTCAGCAGTTGTACACGGCGACACATCAGGTTATACATTTCCAGTATAACATGGGCTCGAACCCAGGAACCATTCCTCAGCGTTTCAAAGGTCTTCGATCTATCTAGCTGGACAACATCCAACGCTACGCTTGCTGATAGATAGGTGTCATTTGGATACTTCCTTAAAACTCATACCGAAGTGTTTACTTAACAATATATACTAGCATAACGGTATCCTAGCATTTACTCCTTTATCAACCCCTATAGCTTTTTACGATCGCCAACCCGCCTGCCAAGCGTGGCGATTATGGCAAAACCCTCCATATTATGTCAATGTGGCGAAACTTGGGGGAGGCCTATGTCCAGCAGTGGACGTTTTTCGGCTGAAATGATGATGATGATGATGATAGCTTTTTAGTCAATAGATCCCGCACAGGTGGGACCCAGATAAGATAAGACTGGGGGTTCCTGTAGCATTAATAATAAACCTTCTATTCAGTGGCGGATTTACCAGCAGGCTGAATAGGCTGGAGCCTAGGCCGGCAGATTTTTGGGGCGGCAAATTTGGGGACCGAAATTCTTTTTTCCTACCTCGTAGTAATCAAAAAGATTTCTGCATGGCGGTTTTCTGATGTTTTACAGACAAAAGTCTGCAACAAATTTTGCGGATGACTTTCCCCTCTCACTTGTCATTGTACATTCAGTGTAGCTAACTTGCATATTCTAGAGTAAAACAGCTAGTTCGCCGCCCCCTGCCAGTTTTCGGACTCTACGCCCGACGACGACTACGCGACGACTCAGCTCACACTTTGTGTAAAAGAGTAAAATTGCAGAAAATCGTACGTGGTGACGTCACTTGGGGGAGGCCTATGTCCAGTAGTGGACGTCTTTCGGCTGAAATGATGCACATGGTTGAGCTTTGATTAGCTCAAAATAAATCTAAAAATTATTTTACGTTCAATTTCAACGAAATTGTTGTATTGTTAAAATAATTGTAGAGGCAAGGTAACCTTGAATTTTTTTTAATCCGCCACTGCTTCTATTCGGTCGCCTACAGTGCAAAATTATACTTCGTTTTAGTCCTCGACCCCTGCTCAACTACATTCTTGATAATCACGCAGAGATAGGCAGCTACTAACACCTATACTTGTTTAAGTTAATATTATACGTTAATTAACTAAACTTTGTTAGTTGAGATCTTAATAACGATACAGAAACAGTTAGGTTATAGTGTCATAAACAGTTGGCTTATCAGCTTACAGGTACTGTTGGCAAAACAAGGAAGGGTGCAGACAGCTAATTTAAACATTTGCTTTCGTGAGGGCAGTGATGACGATAAGCTCTCCTAGAGTTTTTAGAGGTATAGAGAACAGGTTGTAATGTTCTTCATACCCCGTAGAAAGGGGAGGATCTTCCGACGGATAACTTTAACTGTGTGATTTAGGAATTTAATGCTAGTTCTTTATTTATATCATTTTTGTAGTGCCACTGCAAGCATAATAGGATGAAGATTCGAGATCAGGCAAACACCAATTGTGCATTTTAAAGGACAATGAAATGACAGTGGAAAAACATTATCAGGAATCCTTGAACTGAAACAGTGCGTTTATACCCTACGGCATTTCATACAAACTTTCAGGTCGTTATTTTCCGAAATGACTGAACAGATTTTAATGAAACAACCTAAGCATAAGCAGTATACATAGGTCTAAAAAGTTACTAAAAAACATTTTCGAAAAATAATGTTACAGCTAAATTAGACCGATTTTTAATTATCTATAGAAACAGAAATTTCCTATTATCATTTATATTATATATTGAGATCATACCAGACCGTGATCATGACTTTTGACGTGATCAAAGCTTTTTGAGCGAATAATTATGTCTCATAACTTAATATCACTCAGAAACGAACAAAACAGGTCAGGTTTGTTCATTACAGGACTGACTTACTGGAACTGATGGAAACTACTAAAAGCGCAAAACTAGAGGCTCTGCTCTGGGCCTTCACGATTTAGATTGCAGTTGAAACGCTTACAAGAAGACTTCTGTTTAGAGAAATGAGGAACAGGGTGTAAATTTCCTCGTCCCCCATAGAAAAGAAAGGATCCTCCGACCAGACCGATGTTATGTCTGGTGGGCAACTGCCCGCAGTTGTTGTCGGGTTTTGCTATAAACTCTTAAGTCGATGTAAACTTTGCTTACGAGATTTAGACCATATTAGTTCTTCGGTTTTCTCATAGATGGCGCTGAAGTACTTATTGTTGTAAGTTGCTTTTTTTTAGGTCGCTTCACAAAAGCAACCTGTAATGCCCGAAGGCTTAAGCAGAGGTGTACCTAATAGTGTACTCTCATTTCACCAGTTTTGTTTAAGTCACATGAAATAGGGGGCGAGCCTCGAATAAGTGATAATATTCATTTTGTTGACAGTACCTAGGTTCCTGATAGCCGATAGGTATCAACACTGAACATAGGTGTCCAGCTAGGCAATAACAATCAACGATTTGAATCAGGTGATAATTAACACCCTGTTTGTACAGACTGTCGATTGTCCTAGGCTGAAACAGAGACCAATTTAAGTCTATTTCAATTGCGCCTTTCATCAATAGGACGTTGACATGGCCTATCTACCTCCAATCAAAACAAAGACGCACGATTGGCGCAGTGGTTGAGCGATCGACTGCTGCGCTGCGTGTTGCGGGTTCGATCTCCACACATAACAAATATTTGTAACGACTACAGATAGTTGTTCCGGGTCGGGTTGTTTGTGTATGTCGGTTTAAATGTTTGTAAACGCACCCACGATACAGGAAAAATTTCTAGTGTGGGGCAAGATTTCATAAAAAAAACAAAGGCATTTTCATATTATGACTGGGGCCTGCGGAACCCGGTTTCAGTCCCACAGTAAAACCCGGGTAAAATCCGGTTTTACTATGCCATAACTATTACCAAACCTAACCTTGGTCTGCTGGCCTACCATGACGTCATAAAGCAGTATTGTTTTACTCATATTCCAGTGTTGGAAAGAGAGCTATACAGGATGTCTAGCGACATCTCTTTCTCACACTGGAAAAGGAGTAAAACAATAATGTTTTAAGATGTTATGGTAGGCCACCTGGTCATGTTTTGACATTGTACATTGTAGAAATTAACTTGTATCGGTAAAGGTGTGTATCTACTTAGAGAAAGATAAGCAATTCAAATATCTAGATCTGGCTCGCGAGGTTGTCGACATGTGGGATGTGAATACAGCAGTCATTGTGCCGATAGTCGTGTCGGCCAATGGCTTAATTGCCAAAAGCCTCGATCAACATCTTAGTAGGCTTTCGCTTGGCAGCTGGATCAAGGGCTTGATTCAGAAAGCAGTACTTCTGGACACGGCACGTATTGTTAGGAGGTTCCTCTCTCAAGAGCCCTGACCACCGGTAGCCCGGACCCTGTTCCCGATGCTGGTGGGCTACTATTTTTTATATTTTTAAATGTTTTTTTATAAAATTTTGTAAAAATATTTAAAAATGTAAATTATATGTGATTAAAATGAATAAAGGAAATATTAATATATAATATGTTATTTGTTATATGTACCGTTTATACAAACGTTCAATATGCATTCAGTGAACAGCTGTTATTTTGAAATTATGTATAGACTTTTTATTTAATTTATTTGTAGGTAGTATAGATGAAGAGCAGCGGTGGCCCCGTTGGGGTTAGCCCCGACTTACGAGCAGTAAGCCGAGGGTTCGCACCCAGGCAGGTGCATTACTTTGTGTAATTTATTTCATCACCGCTACCCTCAAAAACGGTGAAGGAGACCATCGTGAGGAAACCGGCATGTCCTAGAACTAAAAATTCGAAGACATGTGACATCTACCAACCCGTACTGGGCCCGCGTGGTGGATTGGAGCCCACTCCCTCTGATAGAGAGGAGGTCTGTGTCCGAGCAGTGGAAACATAATAGGCTGATGATGATGTATAGAAACAATACGTAGGTACCACAACTACTATTTACATAAAGTACCCACATTTTTTCAGCCCTCTGTATTTTTTAAGCAGATATTATAAACAAAAGATTTTTCTGTTGTATAAGAAGGCACGTGGCATCTTTGTAGTCGGCACACGCTTAAGTATTATAAAAACATCCCTTTGTACAGCTCTGATGCCGCCGCCATTCTGTGGATATTAAAAAGAACAAAGTACCTTCGTTTAGTAACATAGCAAAATAACTGTCGGCACGGTTGGCGCAGTGGTTGAGCAATCGACTGCTGGGCTGCGTGTCGCGGGTTCGATCCCCGCACGGAACAAATATTTATATGGCCTACAGATAGTTGTTCCGGGTCTGACTGTTTGTTAATGTGAGTTTAAATGTTTGTAAACGCTTCCACAATACAGGAGAAATTACTAGCGAAGTGTGGGCTAGTTCTAAAAAAAAAACAAGCTAGAGGCCAACCAAAGCTTCGGTTTCGGCCTAGGCCTTCTTCAGCCGAAAAAAACACCTAAGGCTAAACAAAATGGGCTGAAGTTTTAAGTCCCATGTAACAGGAGGCGAGCCATCACTATAATCTAAAACCAAAATCAAAATATTTAATTTTACATAGGCCTACATAGGCACTTATAAAACGTAAACCGGCAGAAGAGGCGCGGTTCAGGTTGGTCGTTTCCTATGGAGAAGAACCGGCAAGAAACTCCATGGCTACTCTTTTAAAATCATTTGGTTCTACAATATTTGGATGTTACAGCGTTAGTACCTAAGTATGAGTGGACAGCGTAGGCCCGACAATAAGTCATCGCTTACTACAAAAGGTAGAAAAAGATAATAGTGAAAAAAAAATATTACAAAGCCTACAATGTCCACACATGCACAAAAAATATGAATGAAAAAGAATCTATACAAAAGTAAAAATAAAACTTAAGAACAATTAATTAAACAATTGACACAAAATTAAATGTAGTCATCAGTACTGTAACTATTCTGCTCTCTTTTTAATTCTGCACTCGGGCATCAATCCTTATTCTGTAGCTGCTACTGAGAAGTTCTGTTGCAAAAACCCAATAAAACTTTGCCCGACCCGGGAATCAAACCTCATGCTCAGCCGTCTTCGGCGGTCGGCGCTTATTAACTTATTACTAGCTGTGCCCGCGACTTCGTCCGCGTGGAATTTAACATAAATGTTATTTAGTTTTTTTCTAAAATAGAAGTAGACTATGACTTACTCCTTATTACATCAGCTATCTGCCAGTGAAAGTCCCGTCAAAATCGGTCCAGCCGCAGAACAAACAGACAGACAGACAGACAAAAATTTAAAAAAAAATTGGTTAATGTACCGTATGTAGTAAAAAGCGGTTATTTTAATATTACAAACAGACACTTCCATTTGATTTGTTTGTATGTAGTATGTATGTACCTTTGTATATTTCGGATCACGTCATTATTACGAACAGAATTTGAATCACAAGCGCGCCAAAGGAGGCATCTCGCGACCTACTTACCAGTCTACCCACACCTAAGCGCGCTTCTTCAGAGTCGTGATGTTCCGAGCTCGCAGTGAGGCGGACAGTTAGAGTCTGATCGCCGCGGAGTCAAGACGTCCCGAAACTGTTCCCCGATTCATGGTGCCTAGTGTTATTGTGTTAGATTGTAATTTCAATTAATTTGTGAGTTCCACAAAAGCAGTGTACCGCGTGTAGTGTGTGTTTTCATAGCACGAAACCCATGTTCCGCCCACATGATGAACAAGTCTAACGAAATAAATCATGACAACTACGACATATATATATATATATATATGTATAAGTTAGGTATCCATTGGTACCTAGTAGCACAAAAGGCTTTGTGGAAAAGTTGTACTTAGTGAAAGTCCTATACCACCTATTCACCTATTTTTTTTTAATTATTTCAAGCTGCAAAGCTGGCTTTCAACGGACATTCATTCCCATTCAACATTGCTTTTGTCTGTATCTATAATTCTAAAATCAGACACTACAGACCATCTCGGTCTTTTTTTTAAGTTTGCCCGTATTGTCCCACGGCTGCACAAAGCCCACCCCATTCTTTCCACTTCTCACGATGGTGGGCTTGTTTTTGCAAATTCGCGAGGAAGCCATCAAAGGCGTCCCGCCATCTTCTACTCGGGCTGCCGCGACCCCGTCTAGCTGCCACAATTACAGTTTGAAATTATCTATGAGTCAGTCACTCAAAAACTCGTGCCAAAAAGAAGATTATTAAAAAAAATACTACCACTACAGCTGCACAATTAAATCATAAAGATGTAACAAGAAACAGTTGCAACAATGACCTCCAAATTCCTAGCAATTCTGACTCGCAAGTTTCACACCTGTCTTCTTTAAATAGAATCCTTTAAATTGTACCACAATTCGTTACTAATGCTCGCAGTTTAGTGGTTCACGTAATCTAAACATAGCTGGATATTCAGTTCACAATTCAGTTTCCAAAAATGTAAACAAATATTTTGTATTTGGAAACTTAACTTTAACAACTACTAATAAAGTTGAGTTTGCTGTTCAATGCTTCGCCACATCCCAATTTTTTAGCTTGGAAGAAGGGGCAGAACAATCTCCCAGTAACACATCTGTTTGTTGTTATAGAACTAGACATTCAAAAAGAAACACAAAAAATACTGATCATCATTCATCATTTCAGCCCAAAAGACGTCCACTGCTGGACATAGGCCTCCCCCAAGTGACGCCTCATTGACATTTTGGGGGATTTTGCCATAATTGCCACGCTTGGCAGGCGGGTTGGCGATCGCAGTACGGTTGTTACAAAAGCACAGAGAACACTGCTGCCCATTCTCTGGCAAGTCCCTTAGTCGCCTCTTGCGACACCCACGGGAAGATAAAAAAATAAATAAAATAAATAAATAAAAAATGATATTTGTTTAAGTCAGTGATGATGTTTGTTTGGCGGCCGATGGAATTCACGGCTTCTCTGTTACCTGATCATTACAATCTGGATCTCTTTAAAGTTTGAGTGAAGCGGTTGCTTCTAGGTAAGCGTGCTCCACCCAAGGCCGCATCATCGCTTCACATCAGGCGAGTTTTGGCCAAACGCAAGCTTATTGAGAATGAAAAAAATAACTGGAAACAACGATTTGAATAGACTTTAGATTACTCGGGTTTTTGTAAGAAAAATAGTGCGGAGTTGGATGTTTAGTCTGAAGTCTGAACGGAGATTGTACGCGTATGGATTTGAGAAGCCACATATCGTTCTGTTGTGGGAATCTGAAAGACGTTAGTAATGTTTCAAGGGCATTACTAAACTATACAAGGTGTAATATAATAAACGCAAGACCTCCCGTGTGGTCTCTCGGACCATGAAATTGAACAACTTTTGTTCTATGACTTTTGGAAATGCATACGTTTCTTTTTAGTTTTACCATACATGTTGATCAGCTGATCGCGTCAGTTTCTATGGAAAACCCATATTTTTTTTGAGAATTTCAAGAACTCAGAGAACAAAAGTGGCTCAGTTTCATGATCCGAGAGACCACACAGGAGGTCTTGCGTTTATTATGTTACACCTTGTATATGGACCGATGAGCCTCTTTACAGGATTCATAGCAATGCCAAGAACTTGAATCGTTTGAAAAGCAATTTCAAGTTTTTCATTGGCCTGGTCACTATAACGGTAAGCTTTTGCAAGTATTTTATTAACTTGGAATCTTTACATAGTATAAAACAAAAACCCTTCCCGCCGTCTGTATTCTTCGATATTTTAAACTACTGAACGGATTTTGATGCGGTTTTCATCAATAGACAGAAAGATTCAAGACAAAGGTTTATATTACAATTACACACAACTTACAATTTATTTACAATTTATTCATGAAAAACACATCACAACGCGAAAGAAGTAGAGGACAGGTAGTTAGTAGATTATAAATGAAGTTATCATCAGCATACAGCAGTTACCCGCTGGAACCGCGGCAACTCTCATCCCGCTGCAACCAGCCACCCTGCGGATATCGTGACTCCACCTAGTTTGAGGGCGTTCCACCTTACGCTTGCCGATTCGCGGTCTTTAATATAGATCACATCCATCCCGTTCCCAACAGGAGTAATGATAAGCTTTGAAAACTATGTTTGAAAGAAAAGAAAATATCACAATTAGGTAAGTCAGGCGCCCATTACAAGATCATTTCTAACTTCATGAGACTATCGAATACCAGTGCTGAACGGGTATCGGATTAGGGTTGCGCCACATCTATCAGCACGGAATCGCATTTTCCATGCTCATATACTTTTCTGTGGCTCAGTACCGTTATTTGTTAGATCAAGAAAAGAGCGTGCTGCCGAGCGCATCGTCGATGTTATCGCGTGAGATAGCACTCCCGCTGTTTTTCTCGCTTCGTTTACAGAGGTTTTACTTAAAAATAAATAAAATTTGTTTATTTCAAGTAACAAGACTCATGTACAAACAGATCCAGACAGGATAACAAGAACAGACAATAAAACGAACACTCATAAGGTAACAATATGTCCGCTGCAGCATTGGATATAAGGGCAATCCAATCTGTTGGCGATTATCGCCAGGACGGTGTGCTATGCAATCAGCAATCAGGATCTTCCTGCCTTGGCCCCATTTTGTTAGGGGTCGTCCTAACACGTTTTCTTCATCCATTCTCCTCAGTCAGACGTCATGCCATCATTTACTCCTTTCTCTTTCATATTTCATATCATGCTTCACACAATCCATTCATCTGCTCTTTAAAATCCACGTCGTCCGATCGATCGGACTAAGCAGTTGGACCAAGTGTTCACAGGGTGTTCTTTGGCCTTCCTTTCCCTCTTCATCCATCAACATTCATATTCATCGTCACTCTGATAATCGTCACATGCGTTTCATCCCTCATCATTACATGTCCATACCAAGACAAATGACTTCCTTTATTTGTTAGGGTTCCGTACCCAAAGGGTAAAACGGGACCCCATTACAGAGACTTTGCTGTCCGTCCGTCAGTCACCAGGCTGTATCTCATGAACCACGATAGTTAGCCAGTTGAAATTTCTACAGATTTTGTATTTCTGTTGCCGCTATGACAACAAATACTAAAAACTGAATACAATAAATATTTAAGGGGGATGGCCCCCTTAAATATTTATTGTATTATACAAAAACGTGATTTTTATTGCTCGTTTTTATAAGTAATGGTACGGAACCCTTTGTGCGCGAGTCCGACTCGCACTTGGCCAGTTTTTTTCTGTAACAGGCGCCACTTTCAAGTTCCTCTAACCTACTCATTCCCTACTTTATCAATTTTTGCTATGCAACCAGCAACCTTGTGTGTAAAAAGAGAAGACTAACCTTCCAAAACTGACCACACGTCGCCAACTATTTTCCCAAACAGTAATTTCTAAGCCAAAACAGCACGAGTAAACCACCGCATTTCCCAATCAAGTTGCACTCATCCATCACACATATGACATACATAAATCAGAAATAGCCGCGTCGTCCAATGGGTGAGCGGGTGCGCGCGCGCTGCAAAACATCCTGCAAACGAGGAAACTGTGTGCGTGAGTCGTACCTAAACTTCCTGCGACGTGACATGCATGTGTGCTGGGGTGAAAGCTTGGAGGAGGTATAATACTGGATGCCCTAGGGACCTGGATGATTAGATCCTTGCGACGCGACGTCAAAGTTGGACCAAGGTAGTCTGGAATAAAATTGTTACCGTACTTACCTTCACCATCAGCAGCAGTCTACACTACAGCAGTCCACTGCTGGACTTCATCATCATCATCAACATCATTTCAGCCGTAAAATGTCCACTGCTGGACTTAGGCCTCTCCAATCGCACACCACTTAACTCAATTCTCGGCAACTCTCATCCAGTTGCTACCGGCCACCCTGCGAAGATTGTCGCTCCAGTCCGCTCCACCGACCTCAGGGTCGGTGGAGCGGACCTACCTTAAGTTTCTTTAATTCTATAAACTTCTCACAAGTCTAGTTGGACGGGACTCACTAAATAATCTTGAGAAAGAACGGTTTGCGCCATCGTGGAAGCAACCTCATAAAGTGGGTTTGCCTTGGTGGAACGACAGCAGAGTGTGGTTTCTAGCAGTTTTGTTACCTAAGTTTCACCTCCAAACCTGCCCTCTCTGCTCCAAATTGTGCTCCTAATTTTACCTCTACCCTGTCACCGACGACACCGTAATATCTCGAAGCTATGGGTCTACCTTAAATTCTGCCTTGCCAGCATGATGAAGAAACAAATTTCATAATTTCTTCTTTGTGGATTTTGTTTGGCGATTATGATAATAGGCAGAATTTCCAGATTCATCATCATGATCTTGCCCTTATCCTAATTCTTTTCGGGTCAGTGCATCAAGTCTTCTGCTTTCATACTTCTCTATTACTCGTCATCTCATCAGACACATCCCTTCATGATATATCATCCTTGACACATTCCCCATCGTTTCTTTGGTTTTCCTCTTATACCCACCCACAATCATACTCAAAACTTTCCTCACGACATTTCGTCATTCTCGGATCGCCGCGTCACTTCCCCAGAATTTCCAGATTGGTGTCGAGAAGTTTCTAAAAAAACTGCCACATCCGAAACCCTTTCATTCGTTCGCACCTCCATGCCTTGTCTGCCGTTAGTGACTGCAGTGCCGAATGAATATAAATAAATACAAACTATCTAATTAAAATGACGTCACCAGTTTACAGTTCATTTAATTGTTATTTAGCGTAAATATTTCGAATTAGTGTAAATACGTGAAACCTATATTTACGTAAAACTAGTACTAACTCACGTGAGGAGCTCGTGGCTAAATAATAACAGCCGCCCAGGTCGATCTTTAAGGCTAAGCCGTGCTTGCCGAGGTTGGTCTGGTGGATGGGTGACCATAATTACATATCGAGTTTCCTCCGTGCCTCGGAAAGCACGTTAAGCCGTTGGTCCCGACTGTCATTTGTAAATCTTTGACAGTCGTTACGAGTAGTCAGAAGCTTAAAGTCTGACATCTATAGTCTTACCAAGGGGTATCGTATTACCCAGTTACTGGGTTGTGGAGGTCAGATAGGCAGTCGCTTCATGTAAAATACTGGTACTCAGCTGCATCCGGTTAGACTTGAAGCCAACCCCAAGATAGTTTGGGAAAAGGCTAGACAGATGATGATGATGATAGTACTAACTCACGTAAACTCCAGCGATAGATAGGTAATTTCAAAATGCTTATTTGAATCAAAATAATGATCTAACACCTGCATAGGTATAGATGGAGCAGCCCGTGGCTAAATAATAACAGCCACCCGGGTCGATCTTCAGGTTAAGTTTTGCTTACTTAAGTGGGTCCCTAGATGGGTGACCACCCATAACATACCAAGTTTCTTCCGGGCCTTAAGCACGTTAAGTTGTTGGTCCCGGCTGTCATTAGTAGATCTTTGTCAGTCGTTACAGTGGCCCGAAAGTTTGACAACCAGTCTTACCAAGGGATATCGACGTATCGTATTACCCAGTGCTAACTGGATCGTGGAGGTCGGATTAGCAGTCTCCATGTAAAATTCTGACATTCAGCCGCATGTGGTTTGGACTTATGCAGCAGATTATAACCTACATAGACCAGTTGGCCTACCATGACGTCATTATTGTTTTACTTCTTTTCCAGCGTGGGAAAGAGATGGCGCTAGATATCCTGTATAGCTCCGTCTCTTTCCCACACTGGAATAAGAGTAAAACAATGCTGCTTTAAGACGTCATGGTAGGCCAGCAGGTATCAGTTCTGAAATTGTAGTAGGTGGAACTGAAAGGGGTAGAGTCTATGCGCGGCATTGGACGTGTTCCGTTTGATATGAAGAATAAGGTATATATTCGGAAATGTTATTCGATACACTTTAGACAGACGGTGGTCATTCGGAATCTCTCTAGGTACATCATCATCATCATCATTTCAGCTGATTCCACTGCTGGACATAGGCTTCCCCTAAGTTTCGCCACATTGACAAAACATGGGGGGTTTTGCCATAATCGCTACGTTTGGCAGGCGGGTTGGCGATCACAGTACCGTTGTCACAAAAGCACAGAGAACGCTGCTGCCCATTCTCTGGCAAGTCCCTTAGTCGTCTCTTACGACACCCACGGGAAAATATGGGACAAGGTACAAGCAGACCCTAAAGGCTGCAGAGAAGAAATATTGTAAGTAATCGGATACCATAAATAACATAGCGAAATTGTGTGCGTTTTACAATAAAAGGCATAAAATCGACAGATTATAATCTATCGGTGTCTAGCCAGTCCTGAATCCTTTTCCAATAAAAAAAAAACACGAAAAAAAAACCTTATACTAATTAAATTGTAATAAGACTGACAGAACGTCACTTTAATTTTAGCTTAAGTCGACTCAAAACACCTAGCACAAAATAGCTTAATTCCCCAACCTGCTAATTAGACACACCATATTTCTAAAACAAAATGGCGTTGGCTATATTTACACCTACTTATTTCCTAAATAAACTCATAAATTGTCATGATTTAAACTAAACCGTCTGCCTTTCATAAACGTGGAGGAGAAATCATTTTATTATACATGGATTTATAGCTAACGGGTCGAAAAATGAAAGTGCTCTGTGATTAGCTGCAGTGCTAATTATAAAGTTGTAAAGATGTATTTTAATTAATGAATATGGTCGGAAATAGAAGACTGTTTGTTGACGTGTTAAAAGTCAAACCATTTGGTAAGAAGGAGCCACCATTCAGGGCAAGAAAATAAGTTTTAAAAACGTTAATTCTGACTGTCCTGATTCTGTCCAGTAAGTATTGTCTCCCTCCTCATGAGAACGCTTTTCCCAAAATGGGAGCAAATCTGACGATTTAATTTTGTCCCCCCTGACTTAAATCGTAAGATTTGCCCCCTTTGCTGGGAGCAAATAGTCACGTCTCGCTTTTGAATTCCCACACTAATTCATCATCATCATCAGCCCATAACGTTCTCACTGCTGGGACACAGGCCTCCTCTCTATGAGAGGGAGTTGGCTGCAATCCACCACGCGGGTCCAGTGCCGGTTGGTAGATGTCACATATCTTCAAATTTTTAGTTCTAGGACATACCGGTTTCCTCACGATGTTTTCCTTCACCGTTTTTGAGGGCAGTGGTGATGAAATAAATTACACAAAGTAATGCGCCTGCTTGGGTTCGAACCCACGGCTTACTGCTCGAAAGTCCGGGCTGCCACCACTGGGCCTTCGCTGCTCTCCTCACTTACTAAGAATTAGTTATAAGGTAATCAAATAAAAGAACATCCATTCATGCGCTGAATTACCCTTGTTCTAAGCATTTGACCGCTGATGAAAGACCGAAATTAAGTGAACAAGATGAGGCCGAGACATCTTCCTTGCAGCAGACAGTAGCGACGCTACATAGCATCCTTTCCAGCCGACTTAAATCTTATAGGTTAACATGCCAAACCCTGATTTCTCACAAAGATTGTCCCTCATCTGGACATGTTCCAAGCATTCAACGAAATGTGCCAAATGATGATGAAGATAAGAAATGCTGCAGCTTTCCGAAGAAACCAAGACTTTGCTTAGTCAGCGTATAACGTTTCCACCCTATGCGACCCAGGCCTTCTCTTTGTGATTGTTAATCGGGTTGCAGTTGCGGCCCCAACAATTCTTAAAAATGTTTGCACGAAGACTTGTCAAAAAATATATATATATATATATATATATTACATAGGCCTACATGGTCACTTATAAAACCTCGAGAAAAGGTGCACGGTTCGGATTGGTCGTTTCTTATGGAGAATTACCGGCAAGAAACTCCATGGTTACTCTTTTAAAATGATTTGGTTTTACAATATTTTCTTGTTACATCGTTAGTACTTAGACAGCGTAAACCCGACAGTAAATCGCTGCTTTATTACATAAAAACGTAAAACAGGATAAAAAGTTAACAAGCATCTAGGAATCTACAAGGCTTACAATGTTCACACATTCACAAATAATAGGCTCTTGATCAAAGAATACCTGTGGATTTGCTTTTAAAAGCCGTACCATGAATTAAATTCCTACCTTGGCTTGAAATACTCAGTACTTAGCTATAAGTATCTGAAAGCTTGCAGACTTTTAACAGTAACGTTGCACTTTAAACAAACGAGAATAAGGTTCAAAATCCCGGGAAAACGGAAAATTTCAAAAATAAACACACTGCACTCTCTACTCTTTTAACAAAATGAGATTCAAAATCCCACCAAAAAAAAATATTAATGAGAAAACTCGGGCAATGCAGAGTGCTTCTCTATTGTATATTTTCCAACCAACTCGTAGTAGATTCGACTTTATAAACAAACAGTCTATGGCGGCAAACGCCGATATTTAGGTACTTACTTAAATAAACATAAATAAGTGGTTCTGTAGTGATTTGGAACTAATAGCGTTTAAGAGCGTGTTTTCTCTTTGTTATTGAATTTGTAAACGCCGCCGAATGGCTTGTATAACGGGACTGTCTACATTTCCTCGACTGGGAATTGGAATTCTGAAATGTGTAGGTACCATTCCCAGCTGTGAATTTAATCGAGCTTGTGAAACAGGCTATCAAACTGTTCAACTAAATTAATTTTTTTTTGGCTCGTTGTCGGAGTCGAAACCAACGCCAAATAAACGCCAAAACAAAAATTTATTTTTTTGCGTCGTCGTCTTCAGCCTACAGCCACCGCCCCGTCCTGCACTGCTGGACATAGACGTCTTTAATCGCACGCCACTTAACTCCATTCTCGCCAACCCTCATCCAGAAGATCGTCGCTCTACTCATCTTGCGCTTGCCGTTTGCAGTCTCCACTCAAGAACACGTCTACTCCAACAGTCATCGGTTCTACGGCTAATATAGCCGGCCAATTCCCACTTCAGCTTACTTAATCTGTGAGCTATATCGGCAACGTTCGCTCCGGATTCGATCCCTCAGAGAGACTCAAACGTCAGCCGTGTGCCGGAAAATCTCTGAAGCACTGTAGTATATTACCATAGACCACGCTCTTCAATAAGCTCAATGTTAACTAAATTAATTATTTTACTCAAAAATGCATGTAATGTGGTCATTATTTTTACAACCTTGTTTGAGCAAAGTCGACCTTGCCGTCCTGTTTCAAGGAGCGGCCGGCAAGGTTTTGCCGGCCGCTATTTTGACGTTTCAACGTTTTAAAAAAATTTCATCCAAAAAGATTTTATTTAGAACACAGCTGTTTGTATCAATAGAGATAGGTACAAAAAGATTTTATTCCATATTAGGCTGTATAGTTCCAATTACTATTGCTTGAAAAAAAAAAAAAACAAAGAAGTAACAAAAGCGCGGTTCAGCGAAAATTTTAATTAATACGTTTTTTATTTAATTACTTGCTGGTTTTATTTAGATTAAGTACTTGCATTTTTGAGTAAAACACTATACAAACCTTGGCCCACAATGACTGCATCGCTGGTCCCGCTATGATTGCCTCGAGCTAGCCTAGCTACGCTCTAGGCCTTTCAGCTTGGCCATCGTTGCAGCCCTTGCTGTCCTCGGAGTAAAGGCCTCGACCTACGGTCTCGGCCATTATCTCAGCTCGTTCATCAGCGCGACCAGCAAAATAGTCATTATAGACCGCGGCAGTAATGTACTAATTATCAGCCATTTATGTCCCACGGCAGGTAAAGGCCATTGCTACCATTACTGTTATTGGCCAATCTTTTAGAAAAGTACATAATTATCAAGTTCCCGCGATCTCCTTCTGGATCAGTCGCGTCGCCTTTCAATTAATAATTTACCCAAATCATTACTTAACATTTATTATAAATAAACTGAAATACCTTTTTTTAGGATTGGAAATCATCAAATGACTTCTCCCGCTCTGGGCGGAGCGGAAGGGAGTGTCAGACTTGACTGACTAAAACCCATCCATGTTCCTTCTTAGCCCTTTGTGTTCCAGGGCCACGGTATCTCTTTCGAACAACTCGCAGCCCTGGCAGGCATCGGCCCTCTCGGACCCCTTCCGATTTGCTGACATCTCCTTGAGGCGCGCGTGGAACACGGGCGCGCCGTCGACACGGCCTGTCGTCATAAGACGGACAGACGGTGAGCTAGCCCATTACTTAACGTCCACAGGCCCGAACGTGCAAAGAAACTTCATTCAGGAATCCAGCATACGAGCATTCTGTACGTAAGTTACATCCAGGTAAACTGAATTACCTGGATGTAACTTTAAATAACGCAAAAAAAAGTAATAGTTACTTTAATAATAGTTTCTCTGCTATTTCTCACTCGTGCGGAATCAACGACACACCTAGTTAGAAATGTATGATTAATTGAATACAAAATGTGCATCTGTCCATTCAATATGGACAGTCACGCACAAATAACTTTATCAATTGACTTTCGAACTACAACTCTGTTATACTGTCGTAAAAGTTACTATCTTCTATATCTATCATCTATATTTATATTTATATACATATAATAAATCTGTTGAAAAGTCGTTTTCGTATATCGAAAATATTGCCAAAAAAATAGCCAGGGTGTTAAAGGACAACCCAACAGAACCTATTTCCAGCATTTTTCGAATTTTTGTCTGTTTGTCGGTTTGTCTGTTTGTTCGTGCATCACGTAAAATGTACGAAAGCAATGTAGATAACTTATACACAAAACAATTGTGCGTAACTTGGAGTCACATTTAGTTTTTGTTTCAATGCAATCGGTTCACTCTATCAAAATATATTTGAATTTAAATTGTTAAGTTCCGTCATCCACGCGAACGAAGTCGCGAGCATAGCCAGTTCTGAATACCAACCAGGTTAGAACTCAGTAAGAAGAAAGCGGAAATATAAAACGACACATTCGCGAAATACCACAAATACCGACTGTTCCTTAGTAAAGCCGTACAATTGCACAAAGTATGTAACATCAAGAGATCTAAACGTAATTACCTACTCCTAAGGCCGCCCATTCAACCAGGATTACAGGAAATAAGTACTTTGCAGTAAATTCCGAGATTCCCACCTAGATGTTTAAAGTGGCTAATGCCAGCGCAATTTAACAGTGTTTAATGACATCAAAAAAATGGCGCGTTATTAGGTAATGCCGCGGTTGTTAAAATGGCCGACCGCATTTTACGCGGGAATATCTTGGATTATGATTATGAAGTGTTTAATTTCAGCTTAGAGAAATTTATATAAAACTGTTTGGCTTGTTGGCTTTTGCATAGTCTGATGATCACAAAAACAAGACAAAGTACCATTAATTTTAAATTGCTGACCAGCTTAACAAAGGTACACAACAAAAATTGAATTTGAGATAGGTACATTACATAGACAAAACCCATTATCATTATAGCTCGCCTGAACTTTCCTACTGCTGGCAAAGGCCCCGTTAATTCTTTCCATCGACAAACCCATAATTAAACTTAATAATAATACTCATTATTTCATGCCTCAAACTATTGGTACGCTAATCTGACAAACGCGATTCATCGCCGTATTTCACGACATCATTCATCATTAATGTCATTTGTTACAATAAAACCGTACACCCTTCGGTACTTGATGGTTTTTGTTCAAAACGCGACTTGAAACTGAGATTCAAAATAGCCTTCGTAACTCGCACTTCCATATCTTTTACCTCCATTGTAAAATGACATGCGGCGTTGTTTGGAACTAAAAAGTAAGTATCGAATTTGACATAAAATTACTTTTCAAGTGGCGACATTTAGAAAGGCCAGGATAAACTGGATGAGTCTGTGTGTTGCCAGTCTCATACTTCTATTTTGCAAATGACAAAGACTTCAGCTCATTAGAAGCGTGTGCCATAAATATCTGAAATATTTTAATGCTGTCGTCACATCAAATGTTACAAGACAAATGTAATAAATATCAAAATGTCGTCTCAAATAATTGAATGCATTAAATTAATTCTTAGTCACAGAATCGTACTTGGTGTTGAAAACTCGAAATTGTTAATTTAAATTAAGATGGATTTAATGAAGTTATAGGTACTTATGGCCGATTTTTCAATCGCCAGTTAACTTTTATCCCTCGAATAAGTGTGTCAAGGTAAGCACATGACTTTGATTATTCCAAGGTTTTTTTGAATAGTTTGACGTTATGTGCAGTCAGCAAGAAAAGTATTTTTTTTTTAATATAAAAATTTAAATCTTTTTATTTAAATACTATTTTAAAACTACTTTTTCTTAACTTTTACGTAAATGAATCCGCGATATTGCACGATTTATACGCCACAGTACTTCCACAAAAAAGTCACAATTCAAAATTCGAGACCACCATGACGAACGAGCAATAAAGTTATGGCGATTAAAATGTATGTACCTACCTAGTTTATTCCGTTGTAGGTCTATTTTATTACAAAAACTCTTTATCCGTTCATGTTCATTACAATAAAACCAAGTTTGATTTAATCATAAAATTATTCAAAATTCAAATCACACAGATCGCAAATCCCGGCCATTATTCTATTTTTCCAAGTAGTTTTTTTTAAAATCGCAACACGTTAACTGGCAAAGGCAACAGGTGGCGAGTGGTTTATGCATCCTGGTCCTAGCACGCTCCTGTGAGAAAATTCTTGCAAGGCCTCTACACGTCCTTTTGAATTAATTTTAACGAAAGATTCTCGGGGTTGATTATGTGCAAAGATTTTTATCGTAAAACATATGTTACAAGAGTGATTTATTTTGCTATTCATCATCTGCCTAGTCTTTTCCCAAACTATCTTGGGGTCGGCTTCCAGTCTAACCGGATACCGGAGACTGGGAGTACCAGTATTTTACATGAAGCGAATGCCTATCTGACCTCCACAACCCAGTAACTGGGTAATACGATACCACTTGTTAAGACTGGATGTCAGACTTTTGGTTTCTGACTATACTCTTAACGACTGTCAAAGATCTACAAATGACAACCGGGACCAACGACGGCTTAACGTGCTTTCCGAGGCACGGAGGAAACTCGGTGTGTTATTATGGTCACCCATCCACGGACCAACCTCGGCAAGCACGGCTAAACCTTTAAGATCGACCCATGCGGCTGTTATTATTTAGCCACAAGCTCCTACAACCTACTACAATAAATCCAATTATTTTTTACACTGAGACGAGACTTTACTAGATAACACGAAATATTTACTTAAACAAAAACAGACTAACTTAGGTAGGTAGAGGTACTTACCACTTAATCATTTGAGAACTACCCACAGCGCTCGCAGCAACCTTATCAATTGACCTAAGCCGAGTCGTCGCGAGAATAAAGTGATATTTTCTTTGGTCTCATCACAACATGGTGATAGTAAAGTGGCTCAGCAATGGACTAACCTTGCTGTCTTTAGTGTAAGTAGATGGCCACCGTTCGCTACGTTCCCATTTTGAAAATATTTACTATCGAATAAAGGGCGCACGTCCGGATTTTGAAAATCGAAAATCTAATGCGAAAAAAGAAAATCAATAACATCACGCCTGTAATCCCCTGGTTCAGCAGAGGTGTACCTAATAGTGCACCCACATTTCGCCAGTTATCAATCAATCAATCATTTTATTATCAGGCAAATAGGGCCCATACATAAAATACACAAAATAATCTTATACAATAAAAATAAACTAATACATATTAAAAAACCTTAAACTATAACTAAACACGTAATGTTGACGGCGTCGTGTTCCGCTGCGTGGTGTCGCGTAACCGTCCTCGGAAACGTCGAAATACGACACCTTTCGGCCAAAAGTCCTCTCTCACCTTCGATCAATAATCTATTATTGATCGAAGTCTCTCACGCAGGTCTGTAGATGGTGGGTTGGAACTCGTACCACGAACGACTTAAAGTTAATGTTGTGGCGCGATTCCAACCTTTCTACCCGCAAAGTCCAGTTGGTCTTCACTTTCACGTACTGCACGACATCCTCAACCGTCGTGGAGTGATGCAGACGCGAAATGTACAGCTGCGTCGTAGGCACAGCAGGACGCAGGAGCATGTTGGGTCCACTCGGTGCGGTACCGCACTGGTTTCGCGAACAGGGCTTCTTCTTCTTCCTTACCACTTTCGTGAAACCCTCTTCATCAACTTGGCCCATTCTTGGCAAGGAGGTCTGGACCGCGGACAGGGCAGGTTGAGCAGCCTTCTTCTGTTTTTCCCCTGTTTTGTTTTGTCGCTTAGGCTGCGACGCAACTGATTTGCCGGTGACAATAGCAGCGTAGGCACGTTGTGGGGTCGACGTACCTACGTGTGACGTTTCCGCAGCCGGTGTTGAGGTGCGGGTGACGGGGGCGGCGGGCGGCGCTTGGTCAGCAATATCGGCAGCTGGTGACGCACTTGTGTTCGCCGACTCAAAACTGCCGATTGATGCATTTTGCGCCCCTCGACGTGTGTTCACCTTAGAGGCCCCAGGTGACCCAATTACTGAACCCACTTTGCGCAATAATGCTATTTCCGCACGTAGTTCAGTATTGGATTTTTCCGAAACCTCCATTCGGGACTGCATCTTAGTCACCTCCACTTTCAAGGTAGTGATGTCCTTTAGCAGCCGTGTAACGTCGACGTGATCGAACGTGACGAGAGGCAGCTTACCCAGCTCCTTCGCCACGAAATCTGGCACGTCGTCCGGGTCGGTCTTCTTCAACATATCAAGAATATCTTGAAGACTCTTCTCCGTTCCATCTCTGCGGCGAGACGGCATCTGGTCCAGCTTTCCAAGGGACTGGAACAGTAACAGTTTACCGCTGCTGATCTCATCCTCCTTGAAATTGGAGCGGCATATCTGCAGGATGCTCACCTCGTCCATGTAGTCGATGGCATGGACTAGGAATGCCAGCAGTTCATTGACTATGAGTGGTTTGGAACTCATAGTGATAGTACGGGCAGCGGCTAGGGCCGCGCAACACGCGAATAAAATTCGTTCCGTGCACAGTGGAAACACGTCCGTATTCGACCGCGCATCGCACTGCACTAATAACTGTTATATTTAAGTCCCATGTAATATGGAGCGAGCCTATTGCCATCAACCGGACACGAATCCAAACTCCGTGGCTGCTACTGAGAAACTGATTAAAAAAACCCAATAACACTTTGCCCGACCGGGATCGAACCTAGGTCTTCATATCCAGCAATCGTGATTCCGACTACTAGATCAACGAAGCAATCAAGAAATAGCACATGAGGTTTGAAAATGAAACCAATACAGAAATTACAAATCACCAAAACTCTTTGTCAAAGCTATTTAACTCTATTTGGGTAGATAAACGAAACAATCAAAAATGCCTCCGAAACTTCATGAACATCAGATGGACGGACCGTATTAGAAATACGAACGTCCTAACCTTTTGAACACCACAAGATAAACGCACGCGCGTGCCCTCCACGCCAAGTCACAAATTCACCGCAAATACTTAATTACAAAAAAAACTTGAGAGGTGTCAAGGGACACCCAGATAGAACGAAGTTCCTTTTAACTGGCTTGCCATCTATGAGAGAGAGAGAGTGAGACAGACAGAGAAACACGCACACGCCGCACGGCTTACAACTATAGCAATTGTCTCTGTCCCTTTCTTTGTCCTTGTCCTTGTCCCAGTCCCTGTCCCTGTACCTGTCCCTGTCCTTGTCCTTGTCCCTGTCCCTGTCTGTGTCCGTGTCGTGTCCGTGTCCGTGTCCCTGTCCTTGTCCCTGTCCCTGTCCGTGTCCCTGTCCCTGTCCTTGTCCTTGTCCTTGTACGCCGCACGGCTTACAACAATAGCAAAAAGTGTCGTTACAACTTTTTTGGTCTTAATTTTTTCCGTCTAGCCCCTTTTCGCAACGCGCGTTATGGAACTTCGTTCCAATAAAAAAAAGGGATTTCAAAAGTATTGTTAACTTATTTCTTGATAAGACATAGATATATAAATAAACACACAGACAAGTAATGATTTAAATTGCTTATTTCGTGTCCACCACATTTTTTGTCACATATTTGTGTCGTTGGCGTACAGGGCATGCGCTTGCTTGTCACGTATTTGTGACAATGGTGTTCAAAAGGTTAATGCAAGCCAAGGTCCTTGGCATAGAGGCCTACTTGATGAGACGTCAGCTGAGATGGTGTGGGCATGTCTCTTGAACGCATGAAGAGAGACTTGCGAAGCGCATCTTCTATTCTAAACGCCAGAAAGGTAAACGGAAACTAGTAGGTTAGTTTTTACGTTTCAAGGATGTTCAGAATAGACTTAAAAAACCGGTCAAGTGCGAGTCGGACTCGCGCAGGAAGGGTTCCGTACCATTATTTATAAAAACCGAAAAAAAAATCACTTCGTTGTATGGGAGCCCCCCTTAAATATTTATTTTATTCTGTTTTTAGTATTTGTTGTTATAGCAGCAACAGTAATACATAATCTGTAGAAATTTCAACAGGCTAGCTATCACGGTTCATGAGATAGAGAAGATAGTCGCAGTTAAATATAAAGCGTGACTGATGACCTTTAAAGCTAGGCCACCTTCAGCTATTCCATACAACATCGTGAATGGTGTTCTGACATGTCCGCTTTGTGGCCGCAGCTTTTCGGCCAAAGTTGGATACCTATATGCTAGCCACTTGAGAGCACATGAAAGAGCAGCACATCAAAGCTCTCTACCCTAGAAAGCCATCGAATGCAGTCGGTGTGGGTGAAATCGGCTAGATGGCATCATCATCACTATCAAAAATGGTCTCAAGGACTATTGTTGTTCTGTTCTGTTGGGCGTCTGTGCAAAAAGAATTAACTACGAACAAACCCACAGAAATCTTACCTTTACCGCCACCTGTTGGTAGAATAAATAACTTATCGGTTTGTTTTCAGCGCCATCTATGAATAAAATTAATTTAGTATACAGCAGATTTAAAAATACAAAATAATGTTTATATATATATAATATTGATTTAAAGTAAATTGTAATCATCATAATTTACTTGCAATAATTATTACGGCGTACTTTGATCGTAGTACATTTATTTTATAATGGCTACCCCATGATTGACAGTAGTTTTCACTGTCACTGACATTGACAGTTCATCGACCGTCGATTGGAAATTGAACAAAAGAATTTAGTCGTAGAAAACCTGAAATAAGTAGCCTAATCTACATTATTAAGGTAAAGTTATTTAGTAAACCGGTTATGTTATACGCGTTGTGCAATATCGTGTCATTTAACAGTCTTAGTTAATTTTAGTGACGGTATATTCGTACAAATTTGTAGGTACGGCGACGCTGTCACTTCTCATCAATTATTGTGGATAAATCGCAGTGAATCACAACAGGAGTACATTTATTCATTTCCTGCATCGCAATAAGTGGTAAATAGTTCAAACTTTTTATATGTACGAACATTCCGTGAGGTTGGGAGTATAAAGTAGTGACACTTGTACCAATACCTACTTTTTACAAACGGAAAATCTCTGTTCTTTTAATTTTGAGTGGTAAGTGCAACCTCATATAATGACCTAAAACTTGAAATACTATCCACGTAATCTCTCGTACAGCATTACTCACATCCTATTATCTTTATGTACATTTCTATTAAAAAAATTAACCCAGTTCCCTGTATCATGAAAAAAATGTGTTAAGTTAACAATGAAAATAAAATGAGTCATTGTTTGCAAAACAAACAAAGAATACTTTTTTTGCCAGAGTTGGCACAGTCATGCCAAGTCTTATGCCAATACTTTTAATTTATGCCCAAAATTATTTGGCTTCAGTTTTTACCAATCATCTTGACTAATATCTATTTTCCCTAAAACAGAAGACACCTTAATACAGCACACTGTTAGATTTTCAAGGCTCACTTAAGCACCAAAAATTGGAATTCCAACAGTGCTTTTTTTTAAATCTTTTGTGGCTATGCCACTGGTATGGTTACAAGACCTTTAAGCCAAGTCTTTATTATAAAAGTCATAATTTGAAAAGTTTTAAGAGTTAAACACTTGACTTTTGCACTACACACTTCTGCAACTGTTTTAATAAATTTAAAAATCGGCACTAAACACTTTTCAGTTTAGAATACCCAAGAGTGCAATAGTATTAAGGTGTTGCCTAATTTTAGTGCAAATGAGCATAAATCTCATAATTTTTGCTCTTCCCACTGGAATGAGATTAAATTAATACTGCTTTAAGGCATCATGATAGTCCACCTGAAAGGTGAATTTAGAAAACTTGCTTTAAATCTAAATAAATTAAAACATAGTAACCCATTGAACTCATCAATAAGAACAACTTTTAACAGTGCTCAGTGTCATCATCAGCCTATAATGTTCCCACTGCTGGGACACAGGCCTCCTCTGTAAGAGAGAGAGTGGGCTGTAATCCACCATGCGGGCCCAGTGCGGGTTGGTAGATGTCACATGAATTTTTAGTTCTAGGACTAGGTTCTAGGTTTCCTCACCATGTTTTTTTTTAACGGTTTTGGAGAGCAGCGGTGATGAAATAAATTACACAAAGTAATGCACATGCCTGGGTTCGAACCCACGGCTTACTGCTCGTAAGTCGGAGCTGCCACCACTGGGCCACCGCTGCGCTCAAAGTATAAATTCCAAAAAAAATACATTTAGCTATTTCCTACATTTTGTTGAGTTACACTCATATATAAAATATGTATGGTTGCACCTTGTGAAACATTCTTATAGCCTTATCAACGTAACAGGAAAAGTGGTTGACCGTCAGTAAGCATGTCAGTACATAGGCTTAGCTACCACTTCAAACGAACGCATTGAAAGCAAGAGTTTGTCAAACTCACTGATTAAAAAGTAAATTGATTTGGTTTCTTATCTTGAGTAAATATTATTGCAACATGTTTGTCTTAAAAGTCATAGATATTTTTAAGTGAATGAAACTTGATAGGAGGTTGGTACAAAAAGGTTGAATGTCGTTTAGATTTTTTGCTAATTAATGTCTGCTGGTCAAAAACATACAGAAAGACATGTTCTGGTTTACATCTATATATATTTTTTTTCTGTTTTTATTATTTGTTGTTATAGCGGCAACAGAAATACATAATCTGTAGAAATTTCAACTGGCTAACTATCACGGTTCATGAGATACAGCCTGGTGACGGACGGACAGACGGACGGACAGCGAAGTCTCAGTAATTAGTAAGGGTCCCGTTTGACCCTTTGGGTACGGAACCCTAAAAACTATATCAAATCTTTTTATGGACTCTGTGATATCTTTTTCTATAAAAAGCCTTTTTTAAACAGTATCAATTGATATATATAATGGGCTTGTCATTGATAAAAAAAAATGGTAATTCAAAAAGTAAAATTCTTGTGTACGGACAATGACCAATCAAGCTATGCAAAACCAATCTCTTATTGTGTGGGAAGCTCATGCAAAGTGAGATCAGGTTATTCTGGATATGTATTGCTTGATGCAGCAGGACCAATGAACAGATTAAAAGTAACATTTATTAACAGTTACCTCGGTTGCACATTGTATTTACGCACTTGACTAAACCTATTTAAAATAACATTTCTCTTATAGATAAATGTTATGTTGTATGTCTTTAGGTAGGGTAGTGTGAAGGAAAACATTGTGAGTAAACCAGCATGTCCTAGAACTAAAAATTTGAAGACATGTGACATCTACCAACCCGCACTGGGCCTGCATGATGAATTACAGCCCACTCCCTCTCATAGAGTCGAGGCCTGTTTCCCAGCAGTAGGAACATAATAGGCTAATGATATTTTTAGAGCCCAGACTAAACAAAAATGACGAAAAAAATAAAAATACAAGCACGTAATAAACTAACCTGTGTACCAAACATACCATTTGGTTAGCAACAGTATAAATGATACTAAAAGTGTTTTAGTTATTTGGCTCATACTCATATTTCCCCAGGGAAATAACAGCAGTGCCTCACTGATGTGGCAGAAATGAGGCAATGGACATTGGAATGTGGTCAACCTAAGCCGTTACCCATACAAACTCTTGCATAATATTATATTTCGTCCTTCACCTTTATTATTCACTCATTCAATCATTTTCTTTAATCTTTTTTTATTATGTAAATATTATGCCAATAAAATTAATTCACATAACATTGGTTTCAATACCTACCAACCATCTTGTAGAAATGAGGTTTAAAAATAAAACTATTTCTACAATTGCGTTACTCATAACTTATTAGAAGTTATTGATCTCTGTTTCTTTATTTTTAGTATATGATATCAGATAGAATAATAACTTGAAGCATTTTATTAATTAGGCATTTAATATTTTATAGTGTTAAAATAATATAGCAGGGGTACTATGCAGCTTTTGAATCGTCAAAATGTACCTACAAAATATTGAAAACCATATGACATTTTAACGGAAAAACCAATAAACATATTAATAATGTTTCCATTATTATGTTTTCCTGTCATTATAAAATGTTTAATTTAATTTCTGTTAAAATAACCCGGACAGTAGATCATACCTTTTTGCCTTTATATCTGTACTAGCTGTCCCACGCAACTTCGTCTACGTCACATTTTCCCCGTTTTCGAAATTTTTTTCATTGCTGCTGTGCTCCTATACAGCGCCATCTATTGAATACTAACTCAATCCAGTCAACAGATACCGCCATCTGTTATGCTCGTTTGGAGCTAACAGATAATTGTGACTTAATTTGCAATAAAATAATATTGCGACTACAAATTGAGATGTAAGCTATCCTATCTTTCAAGTTGGATCAAACTGTACACGGTGTGCAAATTTGATTAAAATCGGTTAAGTAGTTGAGGAGTCCATCCCCGACAAACAACGTGACACGTAATTTATATATAAATAGATGTAACTCTAACTGCCTTATTGGTTAGGTTAGCCGGGCTGTTTCCGCACTTAGCCTCTTCATTGGGCCATAATGCCTTATTGGTTGCAAGCACTTCTGCTGATCTGAAGGTCCTGGGTTCCGTTATTCGATTTTTCTGTTAGCCAATTCTCAGTAGCAGCCCTAAGTCGGGATTCAGTCCGGTTGATGTCAATAACCATAACCATCGCAGAACGGATGGCCGATGGGGCCGAAAAATTCTGGAGTGGCAACCGCGAACCGGAAAATGTTGCATTGGAAGGCCTGGCTCTAGGTGGACCGATGACCTGGTGAAGGTTGCGGGGATCCGCTTGATGCGAGTCGCACGGGTCCGGTCAATATGGTGACACTTGGGGGAGGCCTATGCCCAGCAGTAGACGTCTTTCGGCTAAAATGATGATGAGTGATGATGTCAATAGGCTGTGCTTAAACCTGTCTAGAGAAAACAGGGGTGGTATACAGTTTTCTCTTCTAGTTTCAAAATTAATAAATATGTTTATAAAACAGGACCTATAATGGCGGAAAGAGAACAAATTGCCGGCGGCGGGTTCAGCAGGGACTATGGAGCTACTGCGGCCGTCCCTAACGTCGGATTCGCGGACTTCAGCCCTACAGAACTGTACAACTTGAGTGAGGGCATCGCTGATAATGTGAACACCATCAACAGCGGCTTGAAGAATCTGGAGAAGATGATGAAGCAGATCGGGGGGCCTAATGATAGTGTGCAGTTGAGGGAGAAAATGTAAGTTATTCATGTTCCTAGCCTTTTCCCAATTATGTTTAGGTTGGCTTCCAGTCTAACCAGGAAGTTTTACACGGAGTGACCGGCTTTCTGACCTCCAAAAACCAGTTAGTACTAGGTAATACGGTACCCCCTGGTAAGACTGTATGTCAGACTTACAGAGTAAATTTAATACAAGTGTACACACGACGACACGTCAAGATTTGCATTTACGGTATAAACTGGCCTCGCTTTGTATTGATTTTCAATACAATGACAGATTCGTATAAACTGGTTATGTATAGCTTGATTGGTCTCCGTGCGTATTTATGATATTTTTTGCAGTCATAGTTATTAGGGCGTAAAGTCAAAATCAAAATATTTGATTTCACATAGGCCTGCATGGGCACTTATAAAACGTCGACAAAAGGTGCACGGTTCGGGTTGGTCATTTCTACTCTTATAAAATCATTTGGTTTTAGTATGGGAGGACTTTGTTAGCTTGACTTCGTTGCTTACTACAAAAGGTAGAAAAAGATAAATAAAAAAAGGTAAGGTATTTGGTTTTATTTAGGTAGGTATTTACAAAGCCTACAATTTCCATACATTCACATAAAATCGGCAAATAAAGCAGAATCCATACAAAAGTAAAAACAAAATACTTTAGGAAGACTAAATTAAACAAGTGACACAAATGTTGTCATCAGTGCTGTAACTATTCTGAACAATGAATGAACGGTGCAATGATTTGAAAACTGCTGTAAAACATCTGAATAAAAAGATTGGAAAAAGCCACTTTCTTATTGGTTTTTCACTATGAAGTTAAATGGCACTTAAGTCATGAAAAAACTTCGTCGTTTTTTGGCATGAGTGAGTGTAGGCTAAATACTAAAAAACCGGCCAAGTGCGAGTCGGACTCGCGCACGAAGGGTTCCGTACCGTTATTTATAAAAACGATTTTTTGTATGGGAGCCCCTTGTTCAGTACCTTACGCTCAGCATTCGCGATTGTGACCGCTAGACCAATGAGATTTTTCTTACCCAAAGGGTCTAACGACCCTGTTACCGAGACTTCGCTGTCCGTCCGTCCGTCCGTCTGTCACCAGGCTGATCTCATGAATCGTCATAGTTAGCCAGTTGAAATTTCTACAGATTATGTATTTCTGTTGCCGCTTCAACAACAAATACTAAAAAAGAATAATATAAATATTAAAGTGGGCTTCCAAACAAAAATGTGATTTTTATAAATAATGGCACGGAATCCTTCGTGCACGAGTCCGACTCGCACTTGTCCGGTTTTTTAATAATTCTTATTTATTCTTTCCAGCCATGACACACAGCAAACAGTAAACGGCTCAGTGTCAGCTACTGCGCGCGACATCCAACGACTAGGTGTCGTCGTGAGGCGAGGTGATAAGCCTCAGAAGCTGC
The DNA here is from genome assembly GCA_949152445.1 of Cerastis rubricosa. NCBI lineage: Eukaryota > Metazoa > Arthropoda > Insecta > Lepidoptera > Noctuidae > Cerastis > Cerastis rubricosa. The sequence continues at coordinate 15,088,912 of OX424547.1, forward strand.
AAGTTGAAAGACTCACACAAGCCTTCAGAGATGCCTTGGCTAAATACTCATCAGTGCAAAAGGTTAGTGTGATACTTATTTTTCATACTAAATTAAGAATAACGGCTGTATAAGTCATTGTTAGCAATTATATGCATTCCGAATTGTGTAATTATACCAAGTATTTGAATTACAATTGATTTAAATGCATAGAGCAAAAATTTTGTGCCTATTTTAGATCTAGCCTAAAATAAGGGTGTGTTGCCTGGGTAATGAGCAGAGGACGGAATTAGGTAGAGTTATTTATGTACCTACACTGATTTCATACAGCGAAAGAGTAAAGTAGATTTGCCTCAAATCCCCAGACTAATTCTGAGCAGAGCAGAAAAATCCCGTGATTTATTAAATAAAAATGTTATTTACTTTTACACAATTATACCATCCGACATCGGATGTCCGAAATTGCAAAATTCCAATGCGCACACGCAAGGGAAGATCCATATTAATATCAACATTTCGATGCAAGTACAAGAATAACTCTACTTAATTCCGACCTCTGCTTATAAGCCAGTGTTAAGGTTTCTGAGATACAAGCTAACAAACTAGTTCAGGACGCTGAGCTTTTATGTAAAAATAGTCATTTGTTTAAATGCGAAAAAGATATGTATACATAAAATTTTTGCATTAAATAGGGAAATTGTTTATGTTTACTGCATTTTTATTTTCTTGGTTGTCATTTAAATGTATAGTTTAGTACCTGACGTAGGTTCTCACTATTCACAATTAAAAGCATCATCTGCCTAGCCTTTTCCCAAACTATCTTGGGGTTGGCTTCCAGTCTAACCGGATGCAGCTGAGTACCAGTATTTTACATGAAGCGACTAGCTATGTGACCTCCACAACCCAGTAACTGAGTAATAGGATACCCCTTAGTAAGACTGGATGTCAGACTTTTGGCTTCTGACTACAAAAAAAAAGCAACTAATTCTTTATTTACGTCCATTTACAGCAAGTATCGGAGAAGATGGCCGCCCACATGCCGCGGCCGCCGCGCGTTCGCAACGACCCGCAAGCGATGGAACAGCAAGCCATCGCTGATGATGAAGAGGCGACGCTCATTGCCAACCAGCAGGCACAGGTAACCTAACATAACCAAGTAACATCATCTTTCTGGACTGCTACCATGTTACATCAGAATAAAATAAATATTTATATTCTGTTTTTAGTATTTGTTGTTATAGCGGCAACAGAAATACATAATCTGTAGAAATTTCAACTGGCTAACTATCACGGTTCATGAGATACAGCCTGGTGACAGACGAACGGACGGACAGCGTAGTCTCAGTAATAGGGTCCCGTTTGACCCTTTGGGTACGGCACCCTCAAAAATCAGCTGTTTCGTTTTCCTGAACCGTTTTCGCGGTGTCCCTTCTACCCAGAATAATCTAATAACCACTTTGTTTATTTTTCAGGCGCGTCTAGTACAATTCGAGACGAGCATGATGCTTGAGAAAGAAGCCTACATGAACAAAATAGAAGCTGATGTTTTAGATGTGAACCAAATTATACAAGACTTGGCCGAAATGGTGAACCAACAGGCTCAGACAGTCGGTAAGTTGATGTTTTTAACTTTTAACAAGTACTAGCTGTCGCACGCAACTTCGTCTGCGTCACTTTTTCCCCGTTTTTGCAACATTTTTCATTGCTGCTCCGCTCCTATTGGTCTTAGCGTGAATATATATAGCCTATAGCCTTTCTCGATAAATGGGTTATCTAACACTGAAAGAATTTTTCAAATCGGACCAGTGAGAGTTGAGCGAACTCAACTCTCACTGGTCCGATTTGATTTGATTTGATTTTTCTCAGCTTTATAATATTAGTATAGATTTGGAACCGGCGCAGCATTGTCTTCTTCTTCCATACTTCTCTACAAGCTGTTGGTTTGCATCCTCGTCAAAATTCAGGAGATTGTCACAAAAGACACAAATAATGAATTTAAATTACACTACCTAGTTAATTATTAAAAAACGCTGCTTTTTTGTTGTTGTTTAAGTTTGTTAGTATTTCAGAATAACCCAATTAACGTGGCTTAGGGAATAAGAAATTATGGAATATACGTTTGAGATTGTTTGTACATGTGTAAAAGCGCGAGTCGCGATAAATCATCTATCACAAAGTCTATTCGGCCGAATTCTGGATACTAGATTTCGGCCGAAAACCTTTTTAGTATTCAGCTGACATATGGTACGCACGACGACAAATCAAGCTATACAAAACCAGTTTATGCGGATCTCTCATTGTACGGGAAATCTAAACAAAGCGAAGTCTTCTTATACTGGAAATGGATAGCTTGTTGAGGCGCCGTGTGTACTTAGACACAATAATAATCCAATTTAAACCCAAATTAACTGAACCAATTATTATTAACTTTTTCACTGGTTTTCCCTTTTGAAACATGAGACTTATGGGATTACTAATGGGTCAAAAACATAATTTAAAAATAGTGCGTGGAAATTCGTAATGTGGAAATGAGTGCTTTCATACCCCCTCCATGGTAGCGTTAAACGTTTAACGCAACCTTGTTGGAAGTTGTGAAATTAACCATCATGTCTGTAGTTAAACAGAAGCAGAATGTGGTGCAAAATAATCCTTGTAAGAAAGGAAGAAGTCAGTCCCTTTTCTAAAGGTATAATTTTAAATTAATACGCTTACTGTGCTAATAAGAGCCGTGCGAGCTAAGAATAACGCAAGGTGAGCTATCAGGCTAAAAATGTAACCTTCCAGTCGCATGAAACCCGGACATATCGTTTAATAATACCGCCCATCCCCTCATTTTGTTTAAAGAGGGGGTATTGCAAGGCACTAATCAGCCTGTTATTTTCGCGCTGCTTAGCTAGGCTCCTCTGTAAAGTACGATTACACAGCCAAACGCACAAGGTCCTGCATCGAAGCGCATTTAACCTCGTGTTAAGTTGAATTAAGGTAAAGTAGTTCATTGCCATATTTACAAAAAACACAGCTTGGCACCTGAACGGATCGGCGTCAACGCGGTAGCCGGTGAAAATTCCATGCAAATATGACATTTATGTACTGTATCAAAGCTTCAATTTTCTTTAACATATTTTTAAATGAGTTTCAATGCGGCACGACCGGTTTATCATTAAGGTCCAAAGTCAACCCTCCTCGACCCTCGCCCGAGCCAGCCCGCGATGCTGTGCCAGTAGTTTTAAATCAACCCCTAAATAATGATATCATTCAGATCCAGCCTGTCCCCATGCAGTCCTCCTCCAGCGACGCCCTAAGCCGAGGCTCGTACCCCACGGGGGTGCCCTTAGCCGCAGTAGTTTTTTATGCTCTAGCTGGAAGCGTTACAATCAAGGCACCCATAGGATAGTCCGGTTAAGCAGACGACAACTTCCTAGGTTGAACTGCGAGTAGCCATTCACAAAAAAAAATCTCCTGCCTACACAGATTAAATTAATCAGAGATACAAAACTATCATTATATCATTAAATTACTGAAGTTTTTTCTAGTTACACACCGTAAAAAGTAATATTTTAATTCAATATAGTCTCTGTTTATTTCCATCCGTTTTTATCCTTATTTTTTTATAGTCGAAGCTGTAAATTTTTGGACCTTAACCACACCTTAACACACACACACAGATCTTAACACACAGACACACAAACCTTAACAAACAGACACACACCTTAACACAAACACGTTAACACACATGTGACTCGTACTTTAGAGAAGGTGGTCCCACCCACGTGGTCGTTACACAAATTATTAGTTTCTTAACCTAAATGATAATTTTCAATTACAGACTCAGTGGAAAGTCACATCGAAGCCGCCAGTGCAAACGTAGAAACCGGTGTCGACGAACTGGCGAAAGCTGCCGAATATCAGCGCAGATACCGTCGAAAAATGTTCATACTTATCATCTTAGCGGCCATAATAGCCATCATCTTCATCGTATGGGTCGTCAAAGCTTTCAGATAGGCCTTCTTACCCTACAGCCTAACATTACCCCATGGATTTGTGGAGGGTAACGTCATAAGTTACCCTAACCCGTCTTATTGAAGAGTATCTATCCAATATTGTATGTAAGGATATCGAATACGCCCCAGTGAAGGACGCAACGAATTTAAGAAGACCTTGAATGTAAGTAACCAAAAATGAAGTTAAACGTTACATAATAGTAGTTCATAATGATTTAAATCATGGTGTTTGTAGTATTTTTGAATAACTTGTAATATTTTTTCAAGTAAAGGTATCACTTTTGTCATAACAATAATACATAAGGAAATCCTCCATTTAAAAGTTTTATAGTTTCACTAAAACTAAGGGACACTAAAATTAATGCCTTAATCGAATTTCCTCTCTCGTCCTTAGCCGAAAGGTTGAAAATCTTACAGTAAATGAGCATTACTACTGATGTTCCTAGGAATATCAATCAGTGGTCATGAGGTTTGCCCGCCTTAAAACGTCTTCCGGCTGTCATAAAGGCAAAAACAATAAAAAGAAACTAGTTTTTTAACTATGAAACCACATAAACTTTGAAAAAATATTCAAGGCAACATCTTAACAAAAGAAAGTTTTTTAATTAAAACAAAAACTCTTTTTCATTTTTTATTGCTGGCTAGTCGGCAAATGGAGGTATTAAAAGGATACTTGTGAAAGCTTGATCATAATATTCGTTTGTTTATGGCAACATTATGTTTTTCTTGCCATTACAAAATTTTATTTAGAAGTGATCGGCTCTTTTGTTCAACTTAAAACATGGGCCAGGGATAATAAGTCTCAATTACATCTGAAAAGGTTTATTTTTCAATGGTCACTAATATAATTCAATGAACTTTCTTTCGAAAAGCTTTGTCATTTAAAAATCAACCCCGTAACAACGTGATACGCTTGATATTTCTGTGTAGTTTACAATAAAATGTATTGGATTTCCTGGTTCCTGTATTAAAATATTGGACATACATAAGTTTTAATATTTACAAAACTAATTCAATATAAGGATCCTACACTGAATAACTTAATCTGTGATTTTTTAAAATAATATTGAAATGTTTTTGTTTTGTCAATCGAAGTATTTATGAACCCAGCTGTAAACTAAGAGTTAGCTCGCGTAGCTGGCAATTTTTTCATAGTTTGTGTGGTAGCAGTGCTGCTTTACAAACAATGGTTCACTTAACTCTTTCGGTGCTAAGTACCCAGCATATGGGTCGAACAATAATTCGTGCGTGTGCGCACAACCCGCCTCCCGAGTCGTCGCTATACGTAGCTAGATGGACTAGTGCATACAAGTAAAAATAAATTATTTGAACTTTGCAGCGAAAGTGTTAATGTCCCGTCCTGGAGGGTTACTATGACGCCTCAAAACGTTATTGTTTCATTCTTATTCCAGAGTGGAAAAGAGACTGAGCTATACAGGTCGTCTAGCTCCATCTCTTTCCCACTCTGGAATAAGAATGAAACAATGTTTTAAGACGTCATGGACCTGTTGTTTGTTCATTACAAGAACTGAGGGACGCAACAAAAGGCGCCAAATTCGTAGCCCAAGGGGGTTACTATGACGTCATAAAGCAGTAATGTTAATGTCACTCCAGGGTGGGATAGAGATAGAGCTATACAGGACGTCAAGCGCCATCTCTTTCCACTCTTGAATAAGATTAAAACAATACTGCTTTTGCTTCATGGTAGACCAGCAGTACTGGCCAGACTCAATTAAGATTGTTATTTACGTGCTACACTCGTTAGTTAGTTTATAACTAAGCTTAGCTCTTAGTCTACAACCGGATTTATAAAGGGTAATAAGTAATGCATGATAATGTTCTGTATTCAAGGTAAACAAAAATTACGGGATAATTACGATGTTGTGTTGCTGAAAAGGATTGTCTATGAATACTGCATGCAATGCTTCCAGCATCGCGAAAACATATAAAATGGTAGAAAAAGTAAAAAACTAGGAGGTTAAAATTTTACTAATATTGTTCACTTCAATTGACTTTTAAAGGTTTTTTATTTATTTATACAAGAAAGTTTCATGATTTAAAAAAAATGTTTTTTTATAGCTGACGCATCTTTTAATTATAAACTAGCAACCAACAGTATCTATATATTTGTTTTAAGTTTACAAAGCTATCATACAATACAGATTAGATGGCATTAATGTGAGTTTAGCTTACACGCCATTACTATAAAAAACAGTATCATTTATTATATTAACGTCATCACCATGTGTCTAGCCTCTTCTCAGTAGCGTTGGGGCCGGCTTCCAGTCCAGCCAGATACAGAGCACCTGAATACCGTTTTTTTTTCATGGTTAAATAATCATGGTTGGCGCAGTGATTGAACGATTGATTGCTACGCTGCGTGTCGTGGGTTCGATCACCGCACGGAATAAATATTTGTACGGCGTACAGATAGTTGTTCCGGGTCTGGCTGTTTGTGTATGTGAGTTTAAATGTTTGTAAACGCACCCACGATACATGAGAAATTCCTAGTGTGGGGCAAAGCTTTTTTAAACGATAAAACAAAAACAGCCGCTCGGTTCGACCGTTAGGTTAAACCGTGCTTACCTAGGTTGTCCCGTGGATGGGTGACCACCCTTTATATACCGAGTTTTCTCCGTGCCTCGGAAAGCACGTTACGCCGGGGGTCCCGTCTGTCATTTGTATATCTTGACAGTCGTAACCGGTAGTAAGTAGCCTGAAAGTCTGACAATCAGTCTTACCCAGGGGTAGCGTATTACTCATTACTAGCTGGGTTGTGGAGGTCAGATAGGCACTCGCTCCATGTAAAATACTGGTACTCAGCTGCATCCGTTAGACTGGAAGCCGACCCCGACATAGTTGGAAAAATGCTAAGCCAATGATGAAACATGAGGTGATTGCTCTCTCCTCCACAACCGTAGCACTCGGTGTATGCACACCCTACTAAATGAACGAACTACGCGGCGCTGTATATCAAAAATATGTTTAAGAGCGTTTACACCTTACGGCATTTCATACAAACTTTCAAGTCCTTATTTACCAAATTGACTGAACCGATTTTAATGAAACTTCGTACGCATAAGCAGGATACATACATAGATCTAAAAAGTTACTGAAAAACATTTGAAAAATAGTGTCACGGTTAAATTAGACCGATTATAAATTATACATTGAAACAGAAATTCCAAATAATCTTTTTTTAGGGTTCCGTACCCAAAGGGTCAAACGGGACCCTATTACTGAGACTTCGCTGTCCGTCCGTCCGTCCGTCACCAGGCTGTATCTCATGAACCGTGATAGTTAGCCAGTTGAAATTTCTACAGATTATGTATTACTGTTGCTGCTACAACAACAAATACTAAAAACAAAATAAAATAAATATTTAAGGGGGGCTCCCATACTGCGAACTGATTTTTTTACTTGTTTTAGTAAATAATGGTACAGAACCCTTCGTGCGCGAGTCCGACTCGCACTTGGCCGGTTTTTAAAAGACATTACGAAAATATTTTTAGTAACTTTTTAGACCTATGTATCCTGCTTATGCGTACGACGTTTCATTAAAATCGGTTCAGTCTTTTCGGAAAATAAGGACTTAAAGTTTGTAAGAAATGCCATAGGGTGTAAACGCTCTTAAGTTAAAATAGTTCTCTAATCATGTTCATGTTTTTTACTTTGAAGCTGGCGTCGCGTTCGTAGGAATGTGTTCTAATGTAAGAGAAGGATGCGCGGAATTGCGACGTTCGAGTTCATTTTGTTCCGACGAATCTGAACGGGTCTTCGCGCCGATACAGGGCTCCTTCCGGTTATCCGTACGATTAAACCCGCGCCCTAATCAAAGCAATCGCGGTGACAATCACTTGTTGGGAAAATAGGAAGACGCCTTAGTGTCGATGCGTTCGGGTTTACCAAACAAAATGAACGTAACGACCGGTCATATTAGGACATAAACTAAGGTTTATTTAAATAAATATAATAAAATATTATTATAACCGCTGTGTATAAGGCCTTGTGTAATGTAGAGAAATATAATTGCGTTATTTATGTATTAATCGTAGTTAGGATTTTAAAGTAGGTATATTATTAATCAATTTCTGTCAATCTCATGTTATTTTGTCAACATTCCAAAGATATTTCACGAAGTTAAATTCTTGCTTAAATATTTATTCAATACGACGGATAGTCTAGACTAAGTAAGATGAAGTGTCTTATTTTCTAGAATTATTGATTACACAATTATTTTGCCTCTGATTTGCCAAGTCTGCCAAAATCAGTGTTCTTTATTTATATGTAAAACAAAATTGTAAAACATTACATTATTAAAAAACAATAAAAACAAACATGAGCAAATGTTTTACCAACATCATTTTCCACAAAAAACAAATAAAAGCTTTACAGACCATACAAGTTTAAAACTACAATAATTTATAATAAAATCAGGTTTTTTTTTTATATATGTATAATAAAATTGATGGGATGAAGCTTTCAGAGGATAAAATAATTGTGTGCTAGTGCTGTTATATCTGTTTAATTCTAAAACATCGATGTTTTTCATATTGTTGAAACTGTAATTAGCTAACCAGACTCACGCAACGCATTTCATACTATTAAAAATAAATAAAAATCAGCTTTAGACAGTAATACCGGTTATAAGGTCCTTACTTATTGAGCGTGTCGTAACGCGTTCAAAACAGCACTATTTGCCAATGTATCGGGCATATAAAACGCCCAGTTTTTATTATTACCACATTAAATTTCCTAATAAAATTATTTTCCCCTAAATAGCTGTACTGCAAATAAAAAACCTCATGTATAATGTCATTGTAATTAATCTAAGACTACTAACACCCTGTATAAAGAATATAATTTAATATATTATAGTAATTATATTATGTTATTAGGCAAGAAGGCTGTTACTCATAACTGCACATACTTTCATATTCATTGTTATGTATTTTGTTAAAAGCATTGATTTTTATAGAACTTACTACCTACTGCCCGCGACTTCGTTCGCTTGGAAATTTTGATGGGTTTTAGGGGTATGAAAAATAGATGTTGGCCGATTCTCAGACCTACCAGATATGCACACAAAATTTTATACAAATCGGTTCAGCCGTTTCGGAGGAGTTTGGTGACAAACACCGCGACACGAGAATTTTATATATTAGATTACCTTTAAAATATTATATAAGACTAAATTCTGACGGTAGCCTAGTTAAAGCTAAGGTAAAGTGCGACAACTGTCATTATATTCATTTGTTGTTTTCAATGCTTTGAACAAAAGACATCACTAACATATATTTTGTTGAATTTGTAAAACATAATTTATAATAAATCTTTGTCAAAAATTATTGTTTTATTTGGTACTCTTCAGTTCTTCCACGGTTCTTTTATACAGGAACTCGCCAGCAACCTTCTTCGAACGAGACTAAAAATAATAGTACCAAGTTTTTTTTTACCCTGCTAGTCTTCTATTAGTCGACAAGAATCAAACAACATCATCATTCTCCTCCTTCCCTTATCCCAATTTATTTGCAGTCGGCGCAGCATGTCTTCTTCTTCAATTCTAATCAAAGGTCAGGCCAAGTCTAGTTGAAAACCAGCGTCGGGCACCAGTTCAGCAAACTGACGAGCAGCTATGCTCAGCATGGCTTAACTGGACCTACTTGGGGCAGCCGTGAGACACAATATTTTCTTTTTATTTTCAGTTTAGATTTAATTTTTTTACTTGTTTTTATTGTGTGCACTTGTGATATGTGTCAAATAAATATTTTTTCTTTCTTTCTTTCTCATCACGCCTTAAACGGCACAGTTCGCACAGTGGCTGAGAGTGATGCTGCTGCGCTGCGTGTAGCGGTCTTAATACCTTCACGGAACAAATATTTCTATGACCAACAGGTACTTGTTGCGGGTCTGGCTGTTCATGTGACTTTTTTATTTTGACGTGACAAGTTCTAATAAATCCATGAACGCCGACTGCACCACACACGAAAAAGGATGACTCATTGTTACTTTACGATCGGAGCGAGAGCGCTGCACGAGCGAGCGAAAGGCACGATCGGCTTGAGCAAATGATTGCATACTTTTATGAATAGCAAGCCGAACTTGCTATTTGTAAAAGTATGCAATCATTTCATCAAAAGTCTCGACTCGCAGAGCGCTACTGAGAAATTCCTGATGAAAAACCCAATTCACCCGAACTGAACACCAAGGACCTCATATAAGCTATCACATCATCATAAGGATTAGCTTGTTTGCAGATTCCAGGTACAATCGTCCACGAAAAAGGAAAGAATGAAACCACAAAATTACCGAATCATATCTTTGTATTTAAATTAATATGACGAACTAGTAGACAAAAAGAACATGGTATCAATAATGAACTATTCAGTGCGTTTGCACGAATAAGCACGCATTTCAATTTTTTTATTCATTTATGAGTTATAGTGCACAATATTGTCACAGAACGAACAAGACCATCTGAATCATGCCTACAATTTATATGGTCGTATTCGACTTAAGTGGTGCGTAAGGGCATTGCACACCGGAGACGGCAGGGCAGAGCATTTTATCTTTACCCAACGTACATTCATTCGTAGGTAGTGGTAACAAGATACAGATTTCAATGTTTAGAGATCGACCCCAAGGCATCAAATGGGATTTCCCTTCGCGGCTTTGAACATTGAAATCTGTACCTTGTTACTACTAGATACGTTTTACAATGAGATAAGCGAACTTATACAATATCTCACATGGAACTATAGATACGATTTTCAGCATGAGTGAGCGAGACGATTATTCAAATCAATCTGTGAATTCCAAAAACTGACTAAGCAATGAGTTGCCCCTCTTATCCAGAGATAGGAAAAATGTAGTAAATGATTATTGTCTTATCTTTTCTTTCTGAACATTGCACACTATCACCCTAACACTTCCAAAAATATCCTTTTACGTATCACGAAAATAATAAGTATTAAAAAATTAACTAAAAGATCAGTTGGTTAGTAATTATTGCTTCAGGAACATTCATATTGGGCACCCGTTTATTTAGAATCATTGTTTAAAAACTTACTGAGGTATCATGAAATGAAAATGTTACAAATGTTTAATGTTACAAATGTCTAATGTTACAAATGTTTAATGTTACAAATGTTTAATGTTACAAATGTTAAGTTAGTACAAAAATAACATATTTTGTAATAACAATATTGATACTAAACGGGTGCAAATATCTTAGAGAGATCTAAACAATAGTTTTTAATCATTTGAAAACTGAATTAACATAATTTAAGATAGTAACTTACAGTGTGACACAAAATAGAATGAACACAGCAAGCATACTGAAACAAAAAACTTGTTTACACATTTAAATTAAATCTCTAAAATAAATATTATTGCTAACAGATGAAACTAGTGGAAGGTTAAAATACAGAATTATTGTCACAAATAATTATATACTAGAACACTTATAAAAGTCGATAAAAACTATCGATATCGACACAGCACAAGAACGTCACAACACTATGTGTCGATTTCTATTTTGTGTCGCAAAGTATTAAGAACAATGAAAATAAAACAAACAAATGTAATATAAAGATGACAGAAACACCAACTTAAACATTTAATACTTAAAAATATCAAAATTTTCGATTTTTTTCGTAACCTAGAAAGTCCTGTTTACAATGGCCTAATATAAGCCCCAAATCGTCTACAGCATTTGTATAAAAACATTTTAAATACAGGGCGTGGTAGTTTGGGAATAATCCAGATCCTTTAGATATTTGCCTCTCACTCATCCTCATTCTGTTCGAGTAAGAGGCAAATAGTGGAGTCAATTTCCAATACCATCCTTAAAAAACCAGGAGCCATATAAGGAAAAATCAAATTCATCGATGTATTGGTGCAAGAAAAAGATGGAGCTATACAGATCATATAGCGCCATTCCTTTCACACAGCAAGGATTGTTTTTTTTAAAACGGTTTTCATAATTCGAATCCAGAAATACTCCCGTGTTACTGCGTACTATATCTACCTATCTATCAATACAGTAAAAACTTGCCAACATCAGCCATTGAAAAACAGGAAATAAAAATAAAAATTTAGCCAATATGGTATGGTAACGAGATAATTTGGACTTTTCCAACTTATTTAACTACAAATAATGCGAGTTATTGTCGCCAATCATTAAAAATTACAATCAGTTTACGTTCAGTATTGGAACATTAGAGTATTAGAATGTTGCTATTATTAATATTTATTGAAAATGTTAACAATCAACTATCAAAACCATTAAAGGTGGCCTACCATGACGTCTTAAACCGTTACTGTTTTACTCCATTTCCAGTGTGGGAAAGAGATGGCGCTAGACATCCTGTATAGCTCCGTCTCTTTCCCACTCTGATATAAGAGTAAAACAATACTGCTTTAAGACGTCATGGTAGGCCAGTAGAACAAATTTATTGAAAATCCATTACAAAAAAATACGGAAACATATCCATTTGGAACCTTATGTTTTTTACTAGTGGCCAACTCGCTCTGTGCCCGGATTATTGCTCACTCCCTCTAACAGAGAAGACGCCTGTGTCCCAGCAGTGGGAACATTATAGGCTGATTATACTAGGTAAGTACATTTAATATATGAGGGAATACGGGGTATATCCATTTTATCCATTGATGTATCCAACTCTATTTATCTTGGGAATGGTCGGATATAATTAACTAAGGGTCAGCGAGCCTGTGGACGGTGAGTAATGGGCTAGCTCACCGTCCGTCCGTCTTATGACGACAGGCCGTGTCGACGGCGCGTTCGTGTTCCACGCGCGCCTCAAGATGTCTGCAAATCGGAAGGGGTCCGAGAGGGTTGATGCCTGCCAGGGCTGCGGGACTGTTCGAAATACATACCGTGGCCCTGGAACACAAAGGGCTAAGAAGGAACATGGATGGGTTTAAGTCAGTACAAGTCTGACACTCCCTCCCGCTCCACCCAGAGCGGGAGGGGTTATTTATGATTACCCATTCCAAAAAAAAAATACGGGTCAGGAGGCAACTCACACTTGTGACTTATATCTTTAAGGTAATTAGAGGGAAGATACACAATGAGGATATATTGCGAAGGGTGGAGCTAGTTGTGCCAGACGGATATGTGGGTCGTCGTCGCCGGCGGTTGCAGGTGGCACCGCGCGCGCGAACTAACTAACTCGCTCACGATCGCGCTTCGCACTCTCAACCTCTTTGCTGTAGACTTAGACATATTATATTGCGCTTTGCATGAACAAAAACAGCTACCTATAGAATTTGCTCTGTTAAAATAAGTGAAACTATTTAAATTGTAAGTGTGTTACAATATCGCATTGGGTCTAGCCTGTAAGGGTATTTGTATGTTTTGAGTAAATAAATAAATAATCTGTTAACAAATCCTTCGATTCTGAAAGTTGACTGCTAACATTTCATCGCGTGAACCCTATTGTGGCTTTTAAACTGCATCAAATTGTTTTCATTTTTTTGTTTTGACATTACAAGGCATAAAATATAAAACATAATAGAATTAAATTCCTGTATTTTTTTTCAAATCCTCTTAGTACAGATTATTGTTTAAGTTCTGTTCATGATTATCAAAAGTTGCGCAACATGTTTCAAACAAAGCAAAAACATGTTCTTGTAACAAAAAAAACAGCCAAAAACAATTTGGATGCAGTTTAATTGCTTTTCAAGTGAATTATTACATTATTCAATCAACGCGCAAGCACTTTGATGTGCAGTGTTACATATAACAAGTTAGTACTATTCTTTCAGTAAGATTTGGTTCATCAAAATGCATTTATTTCTTGTTTAAATTATATTTCATTACGTACGCTAAGGTGGGACATTCACGGACGATTTGACGCCTGAAGAAAATAACTTTTTATTTTTGTACCTTGAGTGACTCACACAGAGTAAAACAAACATCCACGAATTTTCGTTTGACAGCAGAATGGTGTAAAATTACCTATATTTCACAGCGTACGGAAAGGCACTATATCCCAGATCCAAAAATATTTCAAAGTTTGTATATTTTTACCCAAAGGGATCAACGCAAACCTCGGTATCAACAAGTGACGCAAAATCCGAGTAGGTACAGCGAGGTGCTCGTCGGTGGCTACACTTTCATCTTTAACTGACTTGCCCCCGTATTCACAAACGCTCGGATTCGATTCGGGAAGTAGTATGTCTATCTCGCTCGCTTTCGTAATGCCAAAACAAGATAGACATACGATTTATCGAATCGAAATCGAATCCGAGCGTTTGTGAATAGGGGGCCTGGTGCAGTGTGGAGTTTCAATCGAAAAAAGGGCAATACCAGTATAAGCTGGCAAAACCAATCTAAACAAATAAAAAAATGAGTATGTTTGTAATTTCAAAATAACAGATTTAAAAGTAAGTAAAAAGATACACGGCAATTATTATAAAGAAAACTTGTTGCTGTTAGTTTCATCTAATATCTAAAAAGCTGGACCGATTTAGACGGGACTTTTACTGGCTGGTGTTTATAAGGAGTAACTTTAGCTACTTTTATTAAGGAAACGGATTACGGTTCCGTGTAAAACCCTTAAATTCTTGAAACAATCCGATTTTAATCATCATCTGCCTATTCTTTTCCCAAACTATCATGGGGTCGGCTTTCTAACCAGATGCAGCTTAGTACCGGTATTTTACATGAAGCGACTGCCTATCTGACCTCCACAACCCAGTAAAATCGTATTAGATACCCCTTGGTAAGACTTGATGTCAGACTTTTGGCTTCTAACTACTCGTAACGATTGTCAAAGATCTACAAATGACAGCCGGGACCAACGGGTTGACGTGCTTTCCAAGGCACGGAGGAAACTCGGTATGTAATTAAGGTCACCCATCCACGGACCAACCTCGGCAAGCACGGCTTAACCTTAAAGATCGACCTGTGCGGCTGTTATTATATAGCCACGAGATCCTCACAATCCGATTTAAATAGGGAAGTATTATTCTTGTAATAATTACACGCGGACGAAGGTCGTGGGCAACAGATAGTTTTTAAGAGCATTTACGCCGCACGGCATTTCATACAAACTTTCAAGTCCTTATTTTCCGAAATGACTGAACCGATTTTAATGAAACTTAATACGCACAAGTAGGATACAGAGGTCTAAAAAGTTATAGAAAGCTTTTCGAAATGTCTTAATTAAAATAATTGGAAATTTCTGTTTCTATAGATAATTAATAAACGGTCTAATTTAGCTGTAACACTATTTTTCGAAAATGTATTTTACAAAGTTTTTAGACCTATGTATTATTTATTTATTATACAATTTTATTACAAACTTTCATTTAAAATCTATGCTATCTATGGTTTGTCTGTTTATCCTGTTTATGCGTATGAAGTTTCATTAAAATCGGTTCAGTCATTTCGGAATATAATTACTTGAAAGTTTGTATGAAATGTCGTAAGGTGTAAACGCTCTTAATACAACTGAAGTGTGGCTTACAATACAAGACAAAAGAAAGAAATAAATAATACCAAAATCGTGCGACAAAACAGTCGATTCTAAAGATTATTTGCCCAACCGTCTGATCACCCGTGAGTCCCAATTTTCATTATCTAATTGATATTAGGTATTCACAGATTATTGTTTATACAAAAGACGCATATGTACAATTTTTTGTTTGCCAAATACAGTTTAGATGTGACGAGAAAGTTTATTTATAAATTATTTTACAGGGAACAGCTTTATATTCAGTCTTATTTCTGGGTCTATTTACAAAGGCAGTTTTAGGTTTTAGGGAGTTTTTGTTAAGGATATGCGCTACGAAGATATACTAATTTGTATGTTTTTGTTTTTACTTTTATCATGAGATTCTTAGAGCATCAGATCATGTTAAATTTTGTGCGTAATTTACAAATATTTACACCTAACTAATTTGTAAGAAAGGGATATTACAATTACATTTTTCTCATCAGAATACATTTAAAATTCATATCTACTAGACACGAAAATCGCATCAAATTTTTTTTCTTTCTAACATTTTTAAGTGACATTCTAAGTTGTATTTTTAGGTAAAAAAATATACGGTGTTTTTAATTTCCAATTTAAATGCTCTAAGATAACAACTATCACAACAAAAGTTATTTCAATCACATTTTCAGGTAGTCTATCACATTTTATATCTATTGCTTGCTTCCATATTATTGAGAAAATAAACTTCAGTACTAAACAGGCAATGGAATACAAAATAAATTAGACTATTATGCATTTAGTCTCTCGTCACATCACTAACGTTCCTAAAAACGACAATTTGACAATTTGGTCGCATTTATTCAAAAAAAAAAAATACCGTCAGCAGAAAAAGATACAATTATTTATTTGCAAAATATTGTTTATGTATCACAGAAACCGTCTAGAAGCATATCCTAATATTTGTTTCTATCTATTGCTTTTGTTATGCAATAAAGCGTGTATTCGAGACTTAAATATTTTTTTTTATTTATTAATGCAGTGATTATAGTTTTGTGATACTAATATTGAACCACTTAGTCTAATAATATTTATACAATCCGATATGATGGAAAGCTTTTTAACTCAATTTGACGTTGAGCAATTGTCTTTAACACAACAGTAAACTCTTTCTTAAGTCAAGAGATTTTGCCTCGCCATTTAATTTAAAAATAAAAAGAAAAAACCAAACTTAAAAAAAAGAAATTATATTTCCAATGTTTTTATTTAACAAAAAAAAATCCGACAGCAACTTTATCACTTATTTTTTTTCTTATATTTTTATTCGTACATAGTTGTTTCTGCTGACGGTACAAACAACTATATCACTTACTACTACCGCAGTTTGGCTTGGCGTTGTTGCCAGACCGCGTACTTTGCGCAGGCTGTGTCTATCATCTGATTCATATGCCGCGTCAACGTCGTCGCTAACGGCGTTAGGTCCCGAAGCATTTTTTCCTGGGAACAAATTTTGGTTGAATATTTTGGTACGTCTAATGGGTGCAAAAAGACCCCTAACGAAGCCGAAGCACTTGTTCTCCCCGTCATTGCGATGATTTATTTTGTTCTAAAATACCTGGGGACCTTCTAGTTACGGAGATATTGGGGGTCGGAGTTTTAACTTTTTCACAAGTATTTTTAACCCATATTTTCATGTTATTACTTTATTTTAAATACCTCCATGCACCCTGCAATATTCAATGCACCTATCAGTACAAAGTTTTAAGTGCATACATAGTGTCCTTTTGACGGCTTTATGAAGTATTAAAGAGGACAACAAAACTCACCTCAAAAGGCCTCAATTTAACATTCCTAAATCTCAACAACGCTTCGTAGAACTTCTCTGCTCTCGCGGTAGTGTCTTCCGTATCCGGGGCGGCTCCAGGCTGTGGGAAGCATCTCCACAGCTCTCTAAGTAACTCGCCACCCGATAGGTAGATTCGGTGCAGTTCTGACTTCACGTCAGGAGGTATTAGTTCTGGAAAGGGAAAGGTGATTTTGAAGAAGAAATAACTAGATTGAAGTACTAGTGAGATGCGATAATACAAGGATCATTTGCTTCTCGGTTCACGTTCACAGAGAGGCGTTTGGTAAATATTTGTGAACTTGAAATAAAAATACAAATGCTATCGCAACTGCAAGTGCGTTAAGATCCTTGTAGATCAATCCCCCTTAATTTATTGATAGGATCGATTATGGTATCCGCGGAGCCCGCGCAGAGCAGTAGTGTACAACATTACTCACGCGCCATGCTGGCGGCGTGGTGGTGCCGCATGAGCGCCCCGCCGGGCGACAGCTCGCCGAGCGCGCCCACGCACGCGCCCGCGCTCACACGCACCGGCCGCGAACACTGCTGACCCGAAGACCACGCCTGTACCATAGCAAACATATTTTAAACCATACAACGTAAAACGGCATTCATGCAAACTACTTTCATCTGATAAAAAAGAAAAAGATACAGATTTAATTGAGACAAATAAGAGACAAAAGGTAAAACAGAACAATTAATTACAAGCCTGTATCGACCGTTCTAATGCTTTTGACATAGTAAGTAGTACGTATTTCCTAAAAAAAAACTAATATTTAAGTAATTTGGTTTACATTGTAACGCAAATAGATCTTATTAACAACATATAAAATAAAGAGTTGGTATAATAGTACATCCGTTCTTAATGTATTTTTTATCATCTGGAGTTCGCCAAGGCAGTGATTTAGGACCACATCTGGTCGAAAAGATGATATTTTTAATTTACACCTAAAACATTTTCAGTATCATCATATCAGGTGAAAGACTACTGGAAATGGGCGGCGGCATATAAAATGAATTTACCAGATGCACAACAATCAATTCTTCATAACTAATCATAACTTATATGCTTTACTAAATACGAGGTATTCGTTTATCTATGGCCCTTCCAGTCAGTAAAGTATAGTTTTACTTACTTGACATATTGACGCTAGTGCTGATAAAGGAGGTGGGTTGTTTGTATGTGTGTGTGTTTGGTGCGTTTGAGTCGATGGACCAAGGAGATACCGTTCTATCTGTAAAGGTAATATCATCATCATCATTCACCCAGAAAATCGTCGACAGGTATTCGCGGTGACAGGTTATACGGCTTATCAGCCTATAAAGTTCTCACTGGCCTCCTTTATTTGAGGAAGGAAGGGGACGCAATAATTACGTGGGCCCAGTGCAGTTGTTTGGCAGATATATCATATTTCTTACAATTTTTGGTTCAAGGTCATGCCAGTTTCCTCAGGATATTTTTTCCAAGAATGAGAACACTTTCGAACGCTAATTGTTCGTGAATAAAGAATCGATTTTAGACCCACATTTTCCGCTTCGCAACCCAAGCTCAGAAGACATTTTGTATGTCTTCTGAGCTTGGGTTGCGAAGCGGAAAATTTTATTTTATTTTTATTCGAGCACAAAGTTTTTTTTCACCCTAAAGAATCCATAGAAAAGTTGCACCCTTTAAAAGTTATTCTCGCTGTGTATATGTATAATATCACAAAAATTACTATTTCATAAAAAAAAGTCCTTCAATAGGATTAAATGGACTTAGAGGGTTGTATTGTATTGATTTTAATAATTAAAACTCAGCTAAGCCATATTTATTACGGCCGCGCATCATATTTTAATCGACATAAAACCTACAGGCTACCCTGGGACTTCTCCCTTAAAAGGTTTTACAGTAAACAAAAACTAAGCTAGCAGAAGTTTGGTTACATAAACACGTATAAGAATACAGAAACAAAGCTCACCTTAGACAACTTCAATTCCTGCGCATCTTCATTCCCGGGTTTATCTTCTAGATCTTCATAATGTAACTTCTCTAATATTCTCTTCTTCTTATCCGGCTGTTCCGTACTTTCTTCTGCCGTTCTCTTCTCCGCTACACCATTCGATTCTTTGACACCGTTTTCAACAACTTTGTTGTTATTTGTCGTTTTACTACTACTGTTATTATTATTATTACTAGAATTTGTTTTATGACTAGCTTTGAGCACCTGGAATTGAGAGAAGTGGATTTTTAGAATCAAATCACCAGGTGGCCTATTATGACGTCTTAAAACATTATTGTTTTACTCCTTTACCAGTGTGGGAAAAAGATGGCGCTAGACATCCTGTATAGCTCCGTCTCTTTCCCACACTGGAATAAGAGTAAAACAATCCTGCTTTAAGACGTCATGGTAGGCCAGCTGTTGGCCAGCTTTCATTATTTACTATTACAATCTGTCTTATTATATTTTACCTGTTGTGAATTCGTATCTCAAACGATATTTTATAAAATGACCCAATTGTGTAACACACTTTCAATAGCAACGTAAAGAATTTTGATGGAATTTCAAATTATCATTTGCTTCATAGGTTTGAAAATTCTTCTGATAAGCAACGCAAAGAACACAATTATTATTATTAACTGCCAAAATGAAATGTATTCTCATTGCAAGTGTGTTACGTAAAGTACTAGTTTCTGTTTTTTTTTAACCTAATAAGGTGCACTGGGGTAATCCCGAAAATATTCTCCGATATTTTCCAAAAAACTACCAATCGTAGCGATATTTTCCTAAAATCTACCAATCATAGCAATATTTCCCTAATATCTACCAATAGTAGATTTTTTTAACTTTATACTCATTGTCGGGATTACCCCAGTGCACTTTACTTATTAATTGATTATTTAACACCAAGATAGAAACGCACATTTTAAAAAACATAAACAAACCATAATAGAGTGTTGGTTGAACCGCTTGATCATGTTTCTGTGTATGGAGGCGTTATCCCCTTTGTCCTTCTCTGGCGCCGTGTCTTCTTCTGAAGGGAGGAGAGGGATGTTTTCCGTGAATTTAGGGAGGTCCACCTAGTAAAGAGAAATAGATTTCTTGTAATATCATCTGCCTAGCCTTTCCAACTATGTTGGGGTCCGCTTCCAGTCGAACCGGATGCAGCTACCCTTGGATAGACTGGTTGTCAGACTTTCTGGCCACTGACTATCTGTAACGACTGTCAAATGACAGCCGGGACCAACGGCTCAGCGTGCTTTCCGACGCACGGAGGAAACTCGGTATATAATGGGTAAACCCATCCATAGAGCTACCTAGGCAAGCGTGGCTGAAAAATCAGAAGTGCATTGTCTTGGGTTCGAACTGGAGTCTTATGACTTGGGAGTCCGATGATCACACCACTAGACTATCACTGCTCATAGTTATGCGTTCTGTGTATTATGTTCGCCCATTGTCTGAGCCGATAGTATGCATGACTCGAAGATCCGAATTTATTCTAATTCAAAATTTAAAACTACTTACTGTGAGATCTAAAGTTGTGTGTTTCATAGCTGATGCAATGGCTTGGTCATCCATTTTGGCACATTCTCCAAATAAATCTTTGCTAGATGATGAGGCTATACGGTCTCTGTAAGAAATCACGGAATACTTAAATATGATACTTGAATGACAAATCGAAAATCGGCCTGAAAGATAAATTAATAAGGATCACATCTAAACTTCGATGGCAATCTATAATGGGAATGAGTCGGCCCAGCACTTAGTTAAGAATAGGGCATTCAAACCCGGTTTCGGTTCCATAGTTTCCGGGAAAAACCGGGTTTGGTATATCTATTTATCGTGTGTGAGTTGCGGGTTTTCATAATATATTGATCATAGTCTAAACTAATATTATAAAGAGGAAGATTTGATTGTTTGTTTCTTTGTTACGATTTAACTCAAGAACTACGAGACCATTTTTAAAAATTCTTTCACCATTAGAAAGCTCCTTCTTAGGTTCTGTAAAGAATAGCACCATCCCATATCTTCCCGTGGGTGTCGTAAGAGGCGACTAAGGGACTTGTCAGAGAATTGGCAGCACCGTTCTCTGTGCTTTTGTAACAACCTTACTGCGATCGTCAACCCGCCTGCTAAGCGTGGCGATTATGGTAAAACCCCCCAAAATGTCAATGCGGCGACACTTGGGAGAGGCCTATGTCCAGCAGTGGACGTCTTTTGGGCTGAGATGATGATGATGATGGTGATTAGAAAGCTACATTTTTACCGAGTAACATATGCAGAATTTTCGCGGACGAAATCGCGGGCGAAGTACTAGAAATATTATATCATATTTCGATAGAGGATATTTTAAAAGCCTTACGGATCGTCCGTTACGAACACTTATGTTTTATTCTTTTTTTATCTTGCAATTGCATCGATCTTCTATTTTTTATATTTGAATGACCACTTTCAAACCAACTTGATATGGTTGTCACTGCTTAACTGGACTATGCTGTGGTGGCCTCAAATGAATTTAACCCCCCCCCCCCAGGGCATACAAAGTAGTAAAATTAACCTCACCTATGAAAATAATGAGACTGAAAAAACTTGGTCCAAAACTCAGCTTCAGCCATTTTATTCGGTACATAATCAATATGTTTCTTTCTGACAGCGGGATACGTTTTAAATATGGCGTCTATTATGTCCTGGGTAAGGTTGTATTTGAGGCCGTTGCAGCCGTCCGTTTGTGGCTGAATGTCAGCTAAAAAAGCTCCAGATACACCTGAAAGTAAAAAGGGTTTCAGCGTCAAAAAAGCTGTTACAAGATTATAGGGTTGACGGTTTTTTTTCGGCTTGGGTCTAATGTTTGGCAAGGATGACATGATTCTGTATGAATCTGAGCCTTGTGACAACCAAGCAAGGGTCCACATTAGAGAAGCGGTTTGACCGATTCCGTCCTTGTCACTTCTGGTGACATCTTCCCCCCTCCCTAGTGCGACGTCACATATTTTGTAATTTTACATGTTCATTCAGGTAGAGTTGGAAATACTGAGATATTTTAGATTTTGAAATGTGACGTCACTAAATTTAGGGCCCTTCCAACCCCTTGTCACACAATGTCATACTTCGTCGACCCTCCCCCCCCTTTAACGTGTGACGTAATGGATGGCCCACAAGCTATACCACAATGAACATTATCGCTATTTATTGTTATTTTCTGTTGAACAAGATAGATATTAGTACTGCTGGCCTATCATGGCCTCTTAAAGCAGTATTGTTTTACTCTTATTCCAATGTGGGAAAGAGACGAAGCTATACAGAATGTCTAGCGCCATCACTTTCCCACATTGGAAAAGGAGTAAAACAATAATGTTTTATGACGTCATGGTATCAGAAGCACATAAATTATTTTATCTTTGTCTCAGAAGTTGGCAGCACATTGGCCAAACCTTTGGTTCCACCAGATGGTTACTGACATCAAGTATGAGAAGGTGGTAGTAACCAGTTTAAATCTAAAATCATATCAAAACTTACCAGCCTCTTGCTTAATATTATTAGATTCCATATAAGTTCTTAGAGTGGGTGTATTCCAGTATTCTTCACTATTAATCACTTTTGATATCACCAAATCTTCATATAAATGCTTTAAAGTAGGGTGCAAGGATAGTAGTCTGAAAAAAATATTAAAGCAATATTAAAGGACTGTAATTCCATATACATCGTTCCCACGTTTTTACTGAACACTGCCTGCTGACATCAGACAAGAATATAATAATTAAAATTCGCACGGAAACTTAAAAAATATTTATTAAATTCTATGTAGTGGATTTAGGTTAAGTAGTTAAGTATATAATTAGTAGGTTATAATAGATGTACTTGATAATAAGAGAGACTCAACGATCTCACAGTTAAACTGCGTAAGCAGTTTTGTGGGGCAATGCACTAGCATTAGGGAAGTTTAATTTTAATAAAATCATTCATTCATATGATGGTTTTTTGTGGGGCAGTGTACTAGCAATAAGGAAGTTTCATTTTAATAAAATCATTCATTCATATGATGGTTTCTGAAAATAAAAGGAACTGCTGTGTATGAGGTCCTGGGTTCAATTCCCAGTGTTTTTGGGTTTTCCCATCAGGAAAATCTAAGTAGCAACCATGGATTTCCGCCGAGTTCATGGCAATAGTCTTGACCCTGTTACACTGGACTTAAACATTCCTCTAGGATATTTATTTTCGTCTATCTACACACTGTGCTGTTAGACTGTTATAATTTAAAACCTCAATGCAACCTTCTACTACTTTTATACAGGGTTATTGGTAAAACACCAGCAACCTCTTAAAAGGTCATTCTACTCATCATTATGAACAACTTTTACTATGGGACCAAACACGAAATCGTGAAAAAAAAATCTGCAGTTCCCTACATTTTGACGAGTTATGTGAGCATAAAGTATGGAACAGCTGTTTTTTTTTTCGCAATTTATTGTTTGGTCCCATACAACGACCTCTTAAGAGGTAGTAGATGTTTTACCAATAACCCTGTATATACAAATAAACAAAATTGAAGTGTCAGTTTGTAATTTCAAAATAACAACTTTTTACCGAATGAATATGAAAATATTATATACGGTAAACATAACAAAAAAACATTTTAAAATTTTTTGTCTGCCTGTCTTTTTGTTCAGTCTAATCTCCAAAACGGCTGGACCGTTGGTCGGGTCACGGGTAACATCTAGTTCAGAATAATTTTGTCGCAAATGACCTTTGAGTCGATTCGAGCTACATGCAATATGTACTTATATGACTCAAAATGTATTTGTATGACATTTAGCACATTTTTATTGCAATGTCAGTGAAAGGTTACAAATGTTGTTCTGCTATTTTTATCTTACAGTCTCAACTATATTTTGTATTTGGCTCAGAAACAAAACGCGAAAACGTGTTTTTTTCGATATACTGTAACATTCTTATAGTTTGCCAGTAACCAGTGATATAAGCCTGCCAAAATAAACTGACCGGTTGTCTGGATTGGTTTTGAAGCTGTAGCAGCAATGAACAAGAGAAATTACCTGATATTTAATCTGACTAATAGTGTATGACAAACAGTTTAAACGTAGTTACTGGGTTGTGGAGATCAGATAGGCAGTCGCTTTATGTTAAATACTGGTACTCAGCTGCATCCGGTTAGACTGGAAGCCGACCCCAAGATAGTCTGGGAAAAGGCTAGGCAGATGATGAAACAGTTTAAACCATTTATTCATACATCATCATAACATTACGCCTGTAATCCCCGAAGGTTTAGGCAGAGGTGTACCCTTACAATAGAACACCCACATTTCGTCAGTTGTGTTTATCCGGTCACAAATCCAGGATCTGTGGCTGCTACTGATAAATTCCTGATGGAAAACCCAATAACACTTTGCCCGACCTGGGAATCAAACATCAGACCACTAGACCAACAAGGTTGCCACCATCTATTCTTTAATTGTATTTAATGCTAAATAGGACCATTATAAGAACTTGTACAATGCACCTAACTCAATATCAAATATGCAACACAATTTTCTAAAACTGATTGACTTTGTATAGCTGTTAGCTATACAAACAAACATCATGATAGACTATATGTTTCTCAGATTAACCATATTCTATTTTAATGTCATATAAAACTTGGTTGATAATGACAAATTGCAATTAGGATTTAAAACACGCACATCATCATCATCATCATCATCATTTCAGCCCAAAAGACGTCCACTGCTGGACATAGGCCTCCCCCAAGTGTCGCCACATTGACATTTTGGGGGGGTTTTGCCATAATCGCCACGCTTGGCATGCGGGTTGGCGATCGCAGTACGGTTGTTACAAAACCACAGAGGACGCTGCTGCCCATACTCCGGTAAATCCCTTAGTCGCCTCTTACGACACCCACGAGAAGATATGGGATGGTGCTATTCTTTACGTCCGACACCATACAGATCCACGCACACACACATTTTAATGGTGGAATAAAAAAATAGTGCGTGGAGTCCCTCCGCGCGCAAGAAATGAAATTTCGTAATGTGGAAATGTGTGCTTTCATACCCCCTCCATGGTAGCGTTAAACGCAACCTTGTTGGAAGTCGCATAAGAAGTTTCACTTCAAAGAAACAAACACATATCAAACTGCAAAAAGAAAATCTAGAATACAGGCTGCTATCAGTTGTCATAACCGTCTGCCCGATAATAAATAAATAAAATAAAAGTATAGGATCTTACTTAGATTTCATCTCCAATTCTCCATCAATCTGTCTCTTAAACTTTGGTAGTAAGTTCTGCAGCAGCATCTTGACCTGATCTCGGTCTTTAGCCTGTGCCTCCGCTCCGGATGGGTTGACAAAGTGAAACGTAGAACACGTGCCATCATGTAGTACCACTTGTAGTTGCACTTTTGGTTTACCCACTGGGGATATTTTTTGTGCTGAAACAATTGTTATAGAAATTAGTCAATAGAATTTAGTGGTTCCCCATAATCATATGAAGTTGGTTGGCGGTCAATATTTGTTGGCTATCGAGGTTGGGAAATGTCCCATAACATCATCTGCCTTTTCCCAAACTATCTTGGGGTCGGCTTCCTGTCTAACCGGATGCAGCTGAGTACCAGTATTTTTTATGAAGCGACTGACTATCTGACCTCCACAACCCAGTAACTAGGTAATACACTTAACCCTTGGTAAAACTGGAAAATGTCCTACATAGAGGACCTAAAATACTGAATGTTTAACTAAACCAAATTGGTTAAAAATAGATTATAGCTTTTTTTTTCATTTAGCCTTTTATGTCTCACAGCTGAGGAAGGGCCTGCCCCATTCTTTTCCAACTCTCTCGGTGTTTTGCCTTCTCTGGCCAATCAGTCAGGAATGAGTCCAAATCGTCATGTCAGTGTTTTTGGGCCCGCCTTGGTGACAACAACCGTCTTTAAGAACCCACTGTGTGACAGTTCTGGCTCATCTGTCCTGACCCATCCTGGAAATGTGACCCGCCCAGTCCCATTTACTAGAGTATAGCATACAATACATAAAGTTGAATAACAATATTGGTTTAGATATTTCATGCCGTCGGCTTTTGATTTGAGACCCTTTTTTTCATTATCACATTTATGCTCAAACAGAAACTATTTAAACATTAAATCCTAATTTATTGTTTGTTAAACTTTCAGAAGAAGACTCGAAGGAATAGTTGCGGAAATTAATCCTGATAAGACATTCTAAAATTTTCATGATTGTCCAGACAAAAACCTGAGCATGATTTGCATTTTCATTTTTTCATTTACTGAAACCACAACTTTTAATGCTCTCTAATACTTCTATATACAAGAGGAACAAAGGGAGACCACCACAAAGTTTAAGTGGCCAAAAACAAAGATGAATCATCTCATCCAAGGTCATATTGATAGCATACACACAACCATTAGGACAGGTTCAAACCTGTACACACCATGAGTGGATGGTAGCGATCTGTGATCCCATATTACTAGGTCTTGCTTCCGGAGTCCAATACCTTTATTTTCATGATTGGATTTGATGATGAGTAATAAAATAATCTATGAGAATGATGATGCATATTATCTCACTAAAATTACTAATCTTTGCTATTCTCTCTCTGCTTTATAGTACAAAATGTTGTATCTAGTACTTATTATTCTCATCAAGTGAGTATACACAACATACTTAGTATAGTAATGTGCTTATTGTTTAGAATTAGCGCCGAGTAGCCATGTTTAGATTTAGAGGCAGTATAGAAATCAATGTAACCCGATATTCCGGGCAGGTGGTTACACAGACAGCTGCATTCTCTACATGTTTATCTAACAGACATGTGTGTATAACATTCATTGAAGAACACGGAAATTTTGTGTTCGCTATGTTAACTTCTACGTTATTCTATAAGAGGAGAATGACTAAACCTAAACTTATGTACGGATATGAGATAGCATTTTATTAACTTACTTTTGATATCAGCATATTTATGTGATACAGCGACTGTGTCTCTATTTTCCAACATCCATGCTAACCTTTGGTTCATAACATACAAAGTGCCATCACCCTTCTTATACCTCACGCCGCCCACGCTGAGCAAAACGTCTTCAGACGACGTAGTCATCTTCAAACTTCACCACTCAACCCACAATATCAACAGTTTTAACATGAAAAAGTTATAAAACGTTAAAACTATAGTGCTCGAACTGTTCCAATCGCTACGTGAATTTTTTTTCTCGATTTAGCCAGCTCCTCATGCTGCCAAACGCGATTTTAGGTATGAATTGGTAAGATTTTCATTAGTCTCTGAATATTAACGTTTAGTCCGAGTATAAAAACGAAGAATTATGAAATTCTATCTACAAAAAGCATATCACAGTCCGTCGACCATTAGAGGATTTGACAAACTGTCAGCTTTTTTTTTTAAAGTTGAATTCGAATGATTCTTCTACCAAATGAACCACGTGGGATTTAGTAACTTTTATTTATCTTTTATAATTTTTTAATAGAATTAAATAATTTTTATATTGGTGAATGATCCAGAAGTCATGCTCGATTTAGAAAAAAACAGGCCAATCATTTAAATAAAGTTGCGTGTACACTAGATGGATGTTTAACCGCAGAACAAACCAACACTCTTCATCCAAGTTAACTGTGCAGGTGGGAAAATACAGAACTAAAAAAATTGGTTGTCTGTAAAGTCGGTTTTCGGACGATAGTTAGATGAAATGATTGCATACTTTTATGAATAGCATGCCGAGCGCTCAAGCCGATCGTGCCTTTCGCTCGCTCGTGCAGCGCTCTCGCTCCGATCGTAACGTTACAATGAGTCATCCTTTTTCGTGCGTGCAGCCGGCGTTCATCGAATAATAGACGTTGTCACGTCAAAAAAATTAAAACCCGACTACTAAAAAATCACTACTATGATGTTGGGCTTATTTTTATTATTTTGGGGTTATAATGTCAAAAAATTTTATATGTGTTTTTCTAGTTCATAACTTTATGTTCGCTAGAGGGCGCCATATGCAATGTAGTGTAACGTAAACCAGTGGACGCTGATGATACGCTTCCAATGATACCTCATTTATCGAATTATGAAGTAGGTGAACGTCCACTCATACAAATATAGTATGTATGGACGTTCAGCCGAATAAGCAGGAAGTTATGAGGGAACAGATGAACATACATTCATACTTACATACCTAAACCTACATACCAGTTAAAATTCTATCTTTCCTTTTTGCTTCGCCATAGTCGGGTAATAAATAATTAAAATTATTTATTTCTCATCACAAACATTATAGTGAACAGGAATTAATTAACATAAGACCTGTGAGAGACTGGTGCCCGAAATAGGCATACAATACCCGTGGTACGGGTCAAAAAAATAAACCAAATAAATGTACCAAGTTCGACATTTCGATGGCTTCAATGCATTTTTTTTTTACAAGCAGCGGCACCTTGAACTACAAACTTGCAGTGGTCATACTGTAGTCCCGTATTACAAAATGCCACTCAAAAGTCTCAAGGTCTCAAGTTCAGTGATAAGACTCAAGCATTAAAACTAGTTTCATCCAATCAAATGACTTGAATCTAGTTTTAAGTAATTCTTGAGTATTGACTGACGTTCAATAATAATGCCATCACCAACTTATAACAAAATCCAATACAATCACTATTTTATTGCTAAATAAATTGACACATCAAGGGTACAAAATGTATCGTGCCATCAAGTCAGGGTTCACTTTGCGGATGTACAAAACATGTCTGAACTAATTTATGTAACCTTTTTTATACAGTTCTAACTGAAATTACCCTAAAAAATAGGCTAGTTAGTCCTTTTTCACCTATCTATTTAACTTACTTTTTTTTGGTATCCTATAAGTAGCTATCTAGTGTCGTACGGCTAGGGAAAGGCATCTCCTAATCTCCTTTTTCCTTATAAGCATCTCTATCGTGTGCAATCTCTAGCCATGTTTACCCAAGTATAAGGCTATGCTCAGGAAAATAAAATTTATTTCATAATCTTTATAAAACTATAAAAGCTACTTTGTTTGGTACCAAGATACTTGCAAGTTCTTTGGGAATATATGAGCGATTGTGTTAATGAATCTCTTTGTGTCTCAATGTGAAAGCTTAATCAAAATATTTTAATAAAAAAAGGTTTTGCGATGGATCAATGGCCCCAATGCTTTTCAAGTCACCCCGACCCTTTTGTCAAAAAATATGTACATTCCTTTCCATGAACGCATCTCTAATAGACCGCCTTTTAATTATTTTAGTATAGCAACACTCAACATTGACAACCCAAAATGCAATCATGGCGCACGGGGCACTGTGTTTTTAGAATGCTGAGAAGTTTTTACGTAAACACTTCGTTATTTTGCATTGTAAACGCTTTATGTGTTTTTATAAATTATCCTTGAGTTGTAAAGATTGTAGTGAAGCATACATGTGTGTTCCAAACGTGAAATTTTCACCCATTCGGAATCACGACTCTGTACTACTAGACACTTGCAGGTATAAAAATCATGAGATTCGCTGTTTCAGGAGTCCTAACGTTCGTAACATGATTCTTTATAATTGTGAACATGATGAATACGTCAAATCATATGTTTGTTATTCGATTAGCAGTGAACTATCGTACTAAATGCGATATATTCGTTTGTTCCAGATAACTTGTTGGTGTCATAATGTCAGAGGCGTACGCCCGCGAGATACTGCGAAGGAATGTTGCGCAAATATGCCAAACTATAGGATGGAACGGTATAAACTCAACTCCACTGGACATATTGGTGCATGTGCTGGAGAAGTACATACGGTCACTTGGGACACAAGCTAATAGATACGCCGAACAATTTAATAGGACTGAACCAAATTTACATGACTTAGGATTAGTATTTCGTGACCTACACATTCATTTACCAGAGTTGACAGAGTATTCAAGGTGCGTTCCACCCGTGCCAGCACCCGTAACCTCTGAAAAGTTCCCTAAACCTAAGGAATCCAATTTGAACTTTCTCAAACCTGGAAGTCATGAAGTGGTCACGAGACCTATGCATGTGCATGAGCACCTGCCCCCTATGTACCCTGAAAAGGAAAGAGATACACCTGTTGTGGCAGGAACTGTTGAGATCCGTCAAAATGGCATTGATAATATTGACAATAGTAATGCGACATGTACAAGTCCAGAAATATCAGTCACCGATAGCCCAGATAAGAACAAGGATATTTTCAAGAGACCCACTGATCCAGTTTCATTACCAAACAGTAAAAGACCAAGGTTACGTTTGGATGAGGAGGAAAGGACTAGAGAAATCAGCAGTGTGATGATGACTATGTCAGGGTTCCTGTCTCCCGCTCGTGAAGGTAAACTGCCTGAGGCACGGCCTCCTGCCATTATGTCAGAAAAACATTATGACAAACATAAAGCAAATTCACATCATTCTAATGTAATCAAGGCACCAATAGTAGAGAAAAGTGATAAGAAATCTAAGAAGAATAAGTTATTGAATGGTAAAGTAATGAAAAGTAAACGAAAAGATAAGAGTCATAAAGGTGAGGGTAGTAAATCTAAGGATAGTAGTAAATTGAATAAGTATCCACCAGGTCATCCAATGAAAAATAAGGATGTCCATCCTACACATCATAATCATGTGACCATGCCAGCGCCAAAGGCTGTGGCACCACCACCACAACCATCGAGATCTGTGTTGCCTCCACCACCCCCTGTTTCTGAACCTGTAAGACCGGTTCCTCACATCAAGCAGGAGCCTGTAGATCCACCACCACCACTAGCCCCACCAGTGGTTCCAGTGGTGCCCAGAAACTCAGTACTAACTGAGGATGCTATTCCTGTACCAAGAAAAATACCTATTTCAAAATCTCCACTTGTTTCTAATTCTATTCCTGTACATAAATCACATCCTTCCACAAATTCCTTTGTACCCGAAGTGGAGATAAAGAAAGAAGTAATTGACGAGGAGGAGAAATTGGCCTCTCAACCCGATAGATCAAAGATAAATATATTCAAAAGAATATCGAACAAATCAAAAGAAGATCGAATCACTCCAGAGGTTGTTCATGAAAAATTACAGTCTGATACAATGATCTCAAGGTTACAAAATCCTGCTCATGATAATGCAATTGAAAGTAGATCCCATGAACCTTTTAGAGTGAAAACTGAAGAGCCCGTGGTGAACAATAATGATAATAGTGCTGTAGATTTGTCTAAAGTTATGGACTTGAGGACTGATGAAGTGATAAACATTGATGATGATTCTGTAGATGTGCATCCTATGGCTTCTAGAGCTCCTCCAATGGAACATCGTCCTAGTATATCAATAAATAAATCCCTGCAAGTACCTTATCCCAAAGATATAGCTAGTGTCAGTCCAAAAATTAAGAAGGAAAAGAAACATAAGGACAAGAAAGATAAAGCTGCAAAATTAGAAGCAAAGTTATTGAAGAAGCAACAGCAGATGTTAGCATTTGAGATAGCACAAGCTGAAAAGCAAAATTTGAAAATGAGTGGCATGAAGCCACCCAAATCAAGTAGGCCAAAGAATGAATCAAAGTTGCCACAAATGCCACCTGGTTTTCCATTCTTCCCTGCTATGACTCCAGGGAGAGGTCTTATGCCTGGTCCAGGTTTAATACCCACTCCTGGATTAATACCTGGTGGTGACTTCCTAGCCGAGTTTGCCAATAATCCAGCACTACGAGGGTTACCAGCATCAAATTTGCTCACCAATCCATTTGCATTAGGTGCAGGTGGACCAGGTGGCTTGATACCTGGACCTAGTTTCTTGTCTGGTGGTCTTAACCCTGGTATTCGAAATCCACTCATGGGTATGGGTAACTTCCCTCACACATCCAGATCATCCCCTATGAAAATACCCTCAATGTTACGTCGTCGTCCTAGCTTAGAAGTAATTCCTGTTGAAAACGACGATGACAGAGGCATGCATAAACCTTCGATAATGGGTCGGGAAAAGGACAGACACGACAAGCACAAATCTCAAACCATTCCAAACATTTTACAGAAGCATAAGTCTAAGTCGCATAAAGATCACAAGTCCAATATGTATAAAATGCCACCTGTAACACCAGATATAACTATCGAATTAAATCCTCCTAAAATGGACCCCGTAAGAATAGAGCCGCCTAGGCGGTCCCCCATCCCGCCTCGTTTACCGACGCCAGAGCCTATTGTGGAAAAAATCCCAGAACCTTTACCAGAGCCTGTCAGAGTACCATCTCCAGAAATAGCTCAGGAGAAGGAACAAGAAAACCCTGAAAAGAAAAAGGATAAGTCACACAAGAAAGAAAAGAAAGAGAAAGATAAAGATGGCATTAAAATCAAGAAGAAAAAAGATAAAAAGGATAAGAATAAAGATAAATCAGAAAAGAAAAGAGAAAAGGAGGAGAGGCAAGAGTTGAAGGATAAAATTAAGAAAGAAAAGAAGGACAAGAAGAAAGAAAAACTAGTGGACGGCTTAGTCCCGAAGCTTACGCTCAAGCTGAGCTCGTCCAACTCGAATTCACCAATGCCGCCAAGCTCGCCGGATTTATATAAGTTGAATATCAAACCGGTGATCAAAAAGGAAGATGAGGAGGAGGAGTCACCAATGAAGGAAGAGCCGGTGTCCCGGGAGCACAGTCGCTCTCCGGAACTCGCGCAAATATCCGCACTAGTGACGAGGCCGCCCAAACAGAAACATTCTAAACACAACCACATCGCAGACATCGAAGGCCACTCGTCTTCGCCGCCGTCCGGGAGCTCGCCACCCAGAAAAAATACTCCATCTTCCTCATCGAAATATAGACGGATATTAATAAAACCACTGAGCAAGAAAGGGCATGTGGAAAGTTTTGACGATGACGTCGCAACGATTTCGGAAGAACCGGCTCCAGCACCAGCTCCGCCGCCTCCCGCAGCGGTCGAGAAGCCGACCGGACCGTTACCCACACCTTATTACGTGGACGAGCACGGTAATAAGATTTGGGTATGCCCCGCATGCGGTCGGCCTGACAACGGCTCGCCGATGATCGGTTGTGACGGCTGCGACGGGTGGTATCACTGGGTGTGCGTCGGCATCACGGAAGAACCCGGTGCAACAGAAGACTGGTTCTGCAAGTCGTGTCTCGCGAAGCGCGCCGCAATGGCGCTCGCCGGTGTCACTTCCGCCGGTAAAAAGAGGGGCCGAAAACCCAAAGGGGAAAAAATTAGAGACTGTCATTGATATGGACCTTTTTGTTGTTACTGAGATTAGTGATAATTTTCCGTTCGATAGATACGAGTAAATGGATGCAAGTTGTTAATGGATTAATTGTTGAATGATATCATGAAGAAAATTGTTTTTCATCATTTATAATGTTATATCATAGGCTTCAATTAAGTATAGATAATAATGAATATTGACATAAAATGTTGAACATAAAAATAGTGTAGTTACTTGTAATAATTACCATAATTTTAAATATTTTGTTACGATTTCTCTTTATTTCTCGTTCGCTCGGTTAGATCAAGCTGTAATGCGATTGCGGGCGTGTTATACACTTCTCGCGTGTAAACATAGATGATAATATAAGATTCTTTTTATATTGTACAAAAACTGAATTTACTTAAGAAATTGGTGATGTATAAAGTAAATGTAGTGAATATTTAAATAAACAGAAATAAGGCTGGATGTATTTTCAGCTGATATTTGAATATTTTCATATTATAATTTTAATATAACCCTGTTTTTTTTTTGTTGAAGTTGTTCCTTCAATTTTTGTACAGGGTAGGCACTGTCGCGCTGATTCTCCGGCCTGTACGTTTCTTAACGGGAGGCAGGGAGACAAGTTTCCGGTGCGAAAGTGCCTGCCCTACTGCATTCGACTTACTTGGAAGGGAGGCAAATGTAAATCTTTAATTTCAGCCAGTGGCCAATTAAATATATTGGTACTCGAAATGTAGTAAATTATTTTAATCCATAACCCACCTATGTGACCCCCCTATTCCCACTCTAAAATTTTTTCCTTCGCACTAGTCTTCCTATCAAAAACCATGCTTGGAGGAAAATAAATTACAAACCTGTAGTCATACTGCGTACGTACTTACTTCCAATAGTCATATTTCCCGCTAAATGTTTCTATGTAGTAAACGAATTCCCGCCAAAAATTATATCTCATGTCCAAGCCGAATTCGCTCGAGTGCCAGACGATGACGAGACTACGTTGAAACGCATGGACGAAATTATGTTGTGATATAATCGTAAACAAAGTGACAACTAAGAAAAGCTTAACGCCATTGCATCATACACAGACCATATCAATCAAGGTCAGCGCATAGCATGATAGCACTCTAACAGCAATAAGTACCTATGCGTATGCATGTCAATTATTACGCCTCACGTTTAAACGTACGATTTCTAAGATGCTTATATTTATAAGTACCAGTATAATCACTATGTTCTGATGCAGAGTGCCAGGACATTTCTATTTAGGTAGGTGTAGTTGGATACTTTCAGAGTAACTCACCTTTCTTCGCAACCTACGTGACTACAGTTGTTTGAATACAATAACACTGCATTGAAACAGAGCGTTTGTGGCGGTAAGTTCGAAAGACTATTTGCTTTTACTTAGTGAGTGTTTTCGTGATGTTCTGCTCATCCCTCAACGTCAAGTGTCAAGTTAGTGTTTGGCTGAAAACTGATTTGAAACACTTGCTTAGTTATTTTATTCAGACTATCTAGCTACAAATTTAAATAGTTGGGTTTACGTAAAGAGTCGTGTTTGTAGACCGGATCGAGTTTAAATACCTGCCTATCTAAATAGTATAGTTTGTATTATTTATTTAATTTGTAAATTATGTTGGTACCTATTTCATTATGAACGAAACGGAATGGTCAAAGGGGAATTCCCAATGAAAAATGGCACCTCAAATCAAATACTGTAGAACGTGGGTACTGTTCTGCCGTCTCACTTGCACATTCGGAAATAAATAATGTGTTAATCAGGACAAGGACAAAATTAGCACCGCAATTAATTGTTAAATCGTTTTACCAATCCATACACTTACATTTTTAAGTTCATATTTAACTCGACAATATATGAATGGAACACCTTGTTTCCATTATTGTCTCAAAGTTGGTTCCATAATGGAAGTTAATGAATTGAATAATGTTCAGTGTTGCTTTAGAGGCGGTTTATCACAAGAGTTCAATGACTAATTATCATTATCGATTAACTACAGCTCAAACAAATAGCAAGATATTGTATGAACGTGAACGAGGCGAAAGGAGTGTATAAGGATCTTAAAGAAAGAAAGTAGAGGTACCTAGAGTTCTGTGCAGTAGCGTAGCGTGGTTTGTTGCCGCCCAAGCCGAACTGAAATTCGCCGCCCTATTTTCATCTTTAGTCAAGAATGGTAGCAAAAAGTCATAACATGTGCCTACCTAAATGTATTCAGCATTTTATTTTAAATTTGTGTGAAACGGGCAGCTCGTGAGCGCCCTTCGCAATCTGCCGCGCCAGGCCAGTGGCATATAGTAAGGAATTTAAGCCACTGCTTGGTTTTTTGTCCTTGTTTTTCAACGGTAACGATGACAATTATAGTAGTTATCTGATTTGATGTCCATGACCTGACGCTGCCGCATCCTGGCTCCTTTCTCTGGTGCCAGCACCCCTTCGAACGCGCCGCCCGGGGTCATGTCGCTACGCCACTGGTTCAGGTTGGTTACTGTCTACCCACATGAAAAAAAGGCGTGTGTTTATGTAGGTACGTAAATAACCTGTTGCGACAGGGTATTTACGTATTAAAGGGAATATTTTAGAATAGGTAGAAATTCGTTATGCTATTAGGAAAACCTTTGACGTTTGTCTATCCATCCAATGTTGGGTGTAGCTCTCCTATAGCATCGCATTATCAGCCTCTAATGCCTCTATAATTCCTTCTGCCGGGGTATGGAACACACACGCCATTTCTCGCCACACACACACACACGGCATTCGAAGGCTGTAAATTTCGGAAAAGGCAGAGGTGATACAGAAATAAAAATAAAAAGTTCAACATAAAAATCTAATGTTAATAGTAAAACAACAGCAGTATCTACTAAGCTTCCTCTCAAAGTTCTGTCAACTGTTAAGACTTGAATGGTTAAGAACCACAAGTGATTACAATAAATTCATAAGTTTAACCAGGTTCAGCAGATTACAGAACACACA
Source organism: Cerastis rubricosa (assembly GCA_949152445.1). NCBI lineage: Eukaryota > Metazoa > Arthropoda > Insecta > Lepidoptera > Noctuidae > Cerastis > Cerastis rubricosa. The sequence continues at coordinate 15,125,392 of OX424547.1, forward strand.
AATACTGAATACGTATTACATCGCCTTATTGATGAATTTATTGTTAAGTAATACATCATTTGTTAGCCAGTTTTCGTGTAATAAAACAAGCGTCGTTTAAATCGTTGAATTATTATTATGAACTAAAAGCAAATAAGTGTAAAAAAATCAAAACAGTATTGAAACACTGGAATTTGTTTAATTTACAAAACAGAAATAGTGAAGGAGCTATACAAATGCTTAAAACATTTTGATTCTTGGTTTGAAGTTCGTTTCGATGGTGTTTAAAGTCCTTACTCTCGTTTGTAAACCTAATTCAAAGTTGACACAGTAAATGCTGATATATTTCCAGATAATCAATTCGCTCTCAGACTACAAAAAACATATCGAAGACATGTTCCCATGTCCACAGATATTCATAAAGAAAAACCTTTACATCTTAAAGGTAATAAAATTATTTTCACGTAAAACTGACTACACTCGAACTACAACGTAAAGCCTTAATTTGTATTACTTGGTGTCGGCAGGTGGAATAGGCGCCTGCTTTTTTATACTTTCAGAAGGTGGTGTGACTGGTTTCTCTTTATTCCATTGCTTTAAACCTTCAGGTAGGCTTGTGTCTTCCTCAAAAGATCCCGTGCCTTCTACAAAGTCCTCGTAAGTGCTCTTTTCAGGGAAGGGTCTCTTTCCAAGAAGCTCGATCATGTCCTCTCTACTTAAAATCTCTTGCTTCAACAATCTCTCCGCAACTTTGGTAATGTTATCCTTGTTTTTCGTTAGCAACTCTGTTGTGAATACATGGGCGCTGTTGATCAATACTCTGACTTCGGAATCGATTAATTCAGCTGTTTTTTCCGAGTATGGTTTATCGATTACCATTTCACCAGGCTGCGGCATTTCGAAAGATACATTGCCAACTTTAGCGTTCATGCCGTAGTGGACTATTTGTGCGTATGCACTTTGGGTAATTTTTTTCAGGTCATCTTGGGCTCCCGTTGTGATTCTGCCGAAGAAGATTTCTTCACTGACTCTACCGCCGAGTGTCATACACATTCTATCGAACAGCTGTTCTTTGCTGTAAAGGTATTGTTCTTTGGGTAAGTACTGGGCATATCCGAGACCTTTTCCCCTGGGGATGATGGATACTTTGAGGAGTGGGTCGGCGTGTTGTAGGAACCAGCCAGCGACAGCATGGCCTGCCTCATGGTATGCCACGATTTTTCTCTCATCCGGTTGTAGGACGTTGGACTTCTTTTCCATGCCAGCAACGACTCTCTCAATAGCCTGCTCGAAGTTCTTCATGTGTATATCGGTGGCTAACTCTCGAGCGGCGATGAGAGCGGCTTCGTTGCAGACGTTTGCGATGTCAGCGCCAGTGAATCCTGAAAACATTTAAAAATGATGTTTTTAGTAGCTTCTTTTTTTTGTGAGATGCAAAACGGGAGTAAAAAGTAGGAGAAAACCTCTGTTCTGAAAAATTCGGGTATGTAAAAATGCTGCTGCTTTAATTTTGTTCCCGTCTCGTAATAAAATACACAATTCTCTATTGTTTCAAGGTTTCAGGCGGATAGGTACGTAAGTTTGAGCGTCCAAAGCAGTGAATACGCTATGTTCGTGCAGCACACGTGCATCTATAACTGTTCTAATGGGGACAGACATTGGAATCTCATTTAAGAAAACTGATAGTTTCTACGTTAAATATGAACTGTATTGATGTAGCGGAATTAAATTGTATAAGTAAGTCTAGGTACGTCATACTTGTACAAATCGTTAACACTTTTTTCATGAATATTATGTAGCAAATGCTGGGTTGTGCAATTGAGGGCTTCGTTTTTTTTTGCGTTATTTTTTAAATAAATCAAGGCAAATGCGACGTAGTTAGCGACCCCAGCTCTTGGACTAAGAAAGCTAAAATTACGCATTTCGAATAAAGTTGCGCGTTGCATTGTTATGAAACAATCCAAGACTTTTCGGGATTTCTGAGGAATGGAGAGTCTAGGCCTGACAAAGTGTAAATATTATAATTGTACTTAAGTCGTTTTACGTGTCTGTCTGTGTGATTATGTGGTTCTTCTAAGCTAAGTATGTGATGGACTTTCACGCGGTTTTCATTAGCATTTAGAAAAAATAATCTGGAAGTCGTAAAAATGTGCGAATCAGGTAGCTTGCATTACCTACAATCCAGAGGGCTTACCGGCTTAGCAATGTTTTTTTGATGATCTATCATACAAGTTTACAACATTTATTAGTTTTTTATCAAGTTGACATACTAGTCTTACTATGAAGGCACCTATTTGTCATTAAATAATAATTTGCCAGTCATAGTTCATACACAAAAATAGATAAATACAAGACAATCATATCTCAGGAATACTATACAGTAGCCAGTAACAATCATTTGTCAGAGTGAAGGAAACACTCTTAAGATTGCAAAAGAGTCTTCAAAGAAACCCTTCAAATATTGTTTAGTTTGTAGTTTAGTTAACATTACGAATGCACCTTGTAGAAATACATAATAAAATTTAAAAAATAAGACTTCCCAGGAGTGGGACCGAGCAGACTAGAAAAATAAATTAAATAAGTATGATTATTACCTGGTGTGAGTGCTGCCATCTTTCGTGCCAGTTTTGATTTATCAAGTGTGGTCTTCAAAGGACCCAAATGTACTTTAAAAATGGAAGCTCTTCCCTTAATGTCTGGAGCAGGAACGAATATCTGCCTGTCAAATCTACCAGGTCTTAGTAGTGCTTTATCCAGAATATCTACTCTGTTTGTGGCGGCCAGGACCACAACATTTGTTGTAGTATTGAACCCATCCATTTCAACAAGAAGCTGATTCAGGGTATTCTCCTGTTCTGAATGACCTCCAAAACTACGTCCTCCTCTTTTCCTACCGACTGCATCAATCTCATCAATGAAAAGGATGCATGGTGCATGTTTACGGGCCATTGAGAACATGTCACGGACTCTAGATGGGCCTACACCCACAAACATCTCTAAGAACTCAGACCCTGAGACAGTAAGAAAAGGCACGTTGGCTTCTCCCGCAGTGGCCTTTGCTAGCAAGGTTTTACCAGTACCAGGGGGGCCAGTAAGCAGAGCTCCTTTGGGGATCTTGGCACCCAAATCAATGTACTGTTGTGGATTTTTCAAGAAGTTAACGAACTCCATAATTTCGATCTTGGCTTCTTCACATCCAGCGACATCTTGAAACTTGACACCAATATCAGTGGGATTAATTAGCTTAGCTGTGGATTCCATTACACCACCAAAAAGTCCACCACCTCTCTTTCCACCGCGCCCCATCATGTCTGCTGATCTTCTCATCATATAAATTAAAAATCCTATAATAAGTATGGTTGGGAGCATGCCTGTCAAACTTGAGGCTTCAACCTCAGTTCTATAAATGACAGGGATGAAATTTGGCGGATCAACACTCATCTCAACTTGTGCATTTTCTAAATTCCTCTCAAATGAGTCTACGCTGCCAATAGCAAACCAAGTGACTTTTCCATCTATGGCTGAGCCTGGATGTAGTTTCACTCTCACCCATTTTTTGTTGATGACTTCTAATTTCTCCACAGTTCCTTTTTGTAAGTATAAATTTACGAAGTCTCGCCAGCTGATCTCTCTGTAGCGGAGCTCAAAATATGCGATAGATCCTAATATACCCACAATGCCCATTGCACCAAACATCATCCATTTTTCTTTATCCTGCCCTTCATAGCCACCGCGACCGCCACTGCCACCGGAACCACCGCTGAACATATTCATGTTCCATTTATCCTGAGCACTGGTCGGTTTCGGAGACGGTTGAGCTCCTTTCGAGGGCGTAGGGGGTGCTTCTTTATCCGTACCTGGAGTTTTAGCCGGCTTTTGACTTGAACCTGGCTCAAAATACTTCTCAAAGCCTTTAGGAGGCTTCTTACAGAATTCGTACCATTGGTTCAGCACTGAATCTATAGCGGGGACACCGATTTGCTGAAATTTGGGGCCATTGTGATGAAACTTTCTTAACTGAGAGCGTGTTAATCTCAAACCTTTCCACATCTTGCTGTGATTGTATTACTAACTATTTACAGAAATAAATGTTGTTTTATAATTATTGCACAATTCGATCGGAAAGGGGATCACAAAATACTATCGAGAAATATCGTGACAAACATGGTTAGAAAATCTGTCAAAAACAAATTGTCACTTGTCAATGTACAGGAATAAAGAGCCCTACATACAATGGAATTTGCAAAATTGAAATGCATTTATAACAAAAAATGTATGAACTTTTATTTTCTGGTCTATACTCTTATTCAAAACACATCAAACAGCTACACTGAAATACCGAGTGTACGTTTCATGCCATTTTTTAAGCTGTCTGGTCTTTTTTTTCTATTTGATTTGACATGCGACAGATAATTTTGTTACTGTGACTAAGCGTGAGTGTGTACTGGACCGAATATTTCGTTTGAAAATTGATCCATTCTTTCGTTGAAGGATTTTTTAAGAAGTAACTTTAGAAGATAAGCACTTACAAACATATTGAGTTATTAATGTGATTAAAATCAATAATTAAACAAGTAAATATAGATTCAGTTACAAACCTATAAAACTTTAACAATTTTTGATTAATTGTCAAACCAACCTCATCCATCAACCAACTTTACATCATATGCTTTGCTTTCTGAACGTAAAATCAGACATTTTCATTTCGTAGGTAAATAAATGAGATTTACGAACTCTCCATTATTTTCATCATAACAACAGTTCGCGTAACATCCACAGTTGAATCCCAGTAAAACGTAAACCTTCAAAGTGATTACTTCATAACGTGGGTGAATAACGTTGCGTATAGCCATTGAATTTAAAGTGTGAACTTGCACTAGTTATGGATCAAGAAAGACCAGAAAGCAGTTCGAATCCTGGAAAGAGGACACGACCTATGCTATTGCAGCCAAGTCCAAAGATCGCCAGAGTATCAGCGTACGCGAGCTCAACTTCTAGTGGGGTGTTGAAGAACTCTAAAAAGTTTGGACCCCATTCTCCAAAGAGGGCTAAAGTTTCTTATAATAAGAGTGATGTGCCTGCCCCAGGCACTCCTGTTCCTGACAAGCATGTTCGTAAGGCTGGTCCCTACCTCCTTGGTCCGAAACTTGGGCCAAGCCCTGTTAAAAGTATAGTGCAGTGCTTAGCAAGGAAAGAGAGAACAGATGAGTTCTATCAGGTAATGGGCAGATTCTGTTTATCTAATCACAACAAATAGTGTAAACTTAAGATGTAAAATTTAGAACATTGTAAACTTAACTTGTTTATGAATGACTTTGCATGTCTGGGTATAAACTGAAGACAATTTGTCACAAGTTTTACATGTTAATGGAGTATTGAACAGCCTTCATCATCATGAATCCAAATAATTGCTTTTGCACTATTATCAACTAACTGTAATTACATAATTATTGTTTTTTTCTGATCTACTTAGCTCTGATGAGGATTAGTATTAAAATCATTGTTGACCTCTTTGCACAATGTTTTTTTTTTATGATTAAAAAACATTATAAAAAATGATGCAATATTTCCTAACTTTAACAGTTTTATTTCTGTTATTTGTGCAATAGTAATGAAATCATATAATATACTGGTTATGTTTAAACATGTCTTCCTTATTGCTGTATTTTCTCAGTCTCATATGAATGGTTTTAATAAATAATTTATTAATGTTTTATGGCAAGAACTTGTGTATATAATCAGACAAGTTCATTATAAAAACTATTGGCTATTTAGCTGTCAGTAATTTCTTATAATAGAATCATAGAGGAACCAATTATCATGCCTAGCAACCTTTACTTCTACACTAACACACACATCGGCACATTTAGCAGAACGAAAGTGTAGCATTGTAGACAGCTTTAATTTTTATGTTAAAACTAATCATTTCAAATTGTGAAATCAATTGAATGTCGCATTTAATCTGATTTTATTTCAACTAACATCACTTCAAGTGACTTTCTCGTTATCAGAATCAGAACTTTATTTGCTATGAATAGTAGGTACAGGTATAAGATGTTGTATGTACATAAATAAATGAGATAGGCTATAGTCTACCTACCTTACTTCATGCAAATTATTACATGTAATAAAACAAAATAATGTGAACAAAGTAAAACAGAAATTAAAGTTAAGTCAACTAATAATATTATGGTCAGGTGTCTTAAATTATCAAATTTGCAATTAATTATACTATCATAATAATTAAATAAAAAATCCTTTTATTTCTCATCTCAGGTAATTTACACACTGACATTTAGTACTTATTAATAATTGAGTGTTAGTATTGTTAGTAACTTATTCTAGTTAGTTAGTGTTAGTTTTTATTATTATGTTGGAGATGTAGTCCCATTACGGTTAATGGCGTCCTCCATCTTTTTCCACTTTTCGCGGTCCTTGGCAAGATTTAGCCAGTTTGAGCCAGCAGTCTTCGCTATGTCATCAGACCATCTTTTGAGTGGTCTTCCAACCTTTCTTTTATTCGGTGGTCCTGCCCAACTCGTGGTTTGAATTGTCCATCTGTCATCACCAAGACGTGCAACATGACCAGTTCAACGCCATTTTAGTGCTAGTACTATTGTAAGAGCATCTGACAGCTTTGTCTTTTTTCTGATGTTTGCACTTTTTACCTGTTGTATTTTCTTAAGCCTAATATGCTTCTTTCCATCGCTCTCTGTGTAGTCACAATTTTCTGTTTTGTCCTGTTAGTGTGGACCCAAGTTTGACACCCATATACACACATCAAAAGTGTCTAGGGATCAACATATATTTTTGCATTAACTTTTCTCCTGATTGATATTAATTAAAATTTTCTTTAAGGATTCATCAAATAAAGTGTTTTCGTTTGTCACAGTAACGATAAACCAAGTCACCTTTGCATTAATAAAGAAATTTGCCATTTTCTAATAAAGAGATTTTTGACATTTGAACCACTAACATTAAAGTTCGAAAAAAAGACTGAAATAACAGTTTTCTTTAAAATTTTATTGGGTAACTTAAACAATTAATAATCCGTGTTTCTACCGCGAACACTAACAACACAAGAACATCGGTTTGGCATACTCAAAATGAGTTCATCCAAATCACGCTGTGGAATGGCCGCCCATGTTCGTTGCAACAACAAAAAAAGGTCTTCTTGCGACTGGATACCCTCCATATTCGGCAGAGCTCTTCTCTGTAGCATATCCCATGCATGCTCAATCGGGTTCAAGTCTGGCGACTGAGCAGGCCAGGGCAGGACATTGATGTTAGCTGCGGCGAGAGTCTGTCTTACAACTCTTGCGGTGTGCGGTCGTGCATTATCATGCATTAACTGAAATAAGGGACCGATTTGCACTTGTAGAGGAACGATGACGTCTGATACAATCGTCTCAGCATAAATTTGAGCGTTGAGGTTGCCTCTGATCCAAATCAACTCAGTTCTTCCGCCGATCCAAATACCCGCCCATACCATGATGGTTCCACCACTATAAGGATGGACTTCCTGGCAGGATTTTAATCGCTGTTGGCGTCCAGGGGTTCTCCAGTGTCGTATACGTCTTGTATCCGGTCTCATACCAAAACGAGACTCATCAGAAAAGCACACGAAACGCCATTGTTCTTCTGCCCAATTTCTGTGTTCAAGAGCCCATTGATATCGAATCCTACGATTGTGCATTGCTATAGGTGGTACCCGTAGCGGTCTTCGGGAATGAAGGTTCACTTCATGCAAGCGGTTTCTGACTGTTTGGTCGCTAATTAAGTTCCCTGAAGAGTGATGAAGCCTCACGGCTAACATCATGGCGGTTATTGTTGGAGCTCTTCGAGTTAAGATTTGAATGTATCGGTCTTGTCTCCGTGTGGTGCAGCGATACCGTCCTCCATGGCGCTCAGCCACGGTACCAGTGCTTCGGTAACGTGTCCAAAGTCGACTGATAACACTCTGACTTGTATTCAGAGCTAAAGCCACAGTACGTTGCCGGGAACCAGCTTCTATCATTCCCACGGCTCTGAGCATTTCTTCCCTGCTTAAATGACGTCGCCGCTCCATAATAACGTTGGTTTTAATCAGTAGTAGGGAAACAGTAGCACTAATAATGTCTTCAATGCGTTGTATGTTTTTATAGGGAAAATATTGACAGCTGATTTTCATCTTTTACTCGAATTTGATTCACAGTTCCTGATTCAAATTATGAAATGCACCAAAAAGGATCCATATAAATTTATAAAATCATAAATTTATTACAAAGCCACATCTCAATCTCAAGAAATCCGCATAAAAATGCTTGATCCCTAGACATTTTTGATGTGTGTATTAGGCTTGGTAACAGGCAAGTCTCCATCACTACTTTTTTTAGTTTTAGCGTGTAGTGACCTTTAAGAATTTCTTTTAGAGACCAAATTTTTTTCCAAGTAATTTTTGGCCTCCGTTATATTTCTGCATCCATGCTCGCCTTGGAGAATGAGACTTGCTTTCCTAGGTATACATAGTTTTCTACATATTCTATGTTGTTTCCTTTGATGCATATACGTTTTCTGATGCGGTTTGTCATTAGTCTGGTCTTACTTACGTTCATTTCCAAGCCTATCATGGAGCTTTCGATATCTAGTGCGCGTATCATTTCTTCCAATTCTTCCGGAGTTTCAGTAAGCAGGACTATATCATCTGCGAACCTGAGATAGCTGAGAAATCTTTTCTTTATTTTTATGCCTTTTCTAGTCCAGTTACCTTTTTGAAATATGCTTTCCAAAACAGCAATAAAAAGTTTTGGAGAGATAGGGTCTCCTTGTCGGACGCCTCGGTCAATATCCTGAAATACTATCATACTCTGGATAAATGTTTTATCGTTTGGAAAGTCTTTCACTGAGTAATAACCAGAGGTTGGAATTGGGTAGAGTTATTTTGGTACTTGCATTGAAATGTTGATAATTATCAATATGTATCTTCCCTTGCGTGGGTGCATTGGAATTTTGTAACTTCGGACAACCGATGTTGGATGGTTTAAATTAGAGATGAAACGGATATCCGGTAACTATCCGGTATCCGGCCTATCCGGCCTTGTTTTCACTATATACCGGATAGTAATACAGTATCCGGCCGAATACCGGATAGCAAAATTTAAAAAAATCTCATTATTTTACACAAGGGAAATCATACTCCAATAGGTTATGGAGACCGTTTATATTTTAATAATCGCACATCAAAAACGTTTGTTTTGTTAATTATTAGTTTAATACTCAAAATTAACATGTGGCAAATTGTGATGAATAAATACCAAATTTTCCGCGTTTGTTGGTAATAGGCGACTCCGCTTGGTTTCGTATACCAGACCAGTTTCTGAAAATAGCCTTTCGCTGTAAACGCTACTGCCAGGTGCTGAAAGATAAATTCTAGCAAACCTTGACAACTGCGGGTACTGATTTAAATTAACTGACCACCAAATTTATGGGTCGTGATTGCGATCGAGATGTCTTTATAAAAAAGTCAATCTTGTTAGCAATTGGATTTTGTTTTTCTTTTGACCCGAATGCGCCTGAATATTTCCGATCTCGTTCACCGCGCCAATATTCAAATCAAACTGATCGCGTCAACGCAATAAAGGGCCGAATATCCGGCGCTTCGGCCTAGTAGCTTGCCGAATATCCGGTATCCGGTATCCGGCCAAACTACTATCCGTTTCATCTCTAGTTTAAATTGTGTAAAAGTAAATAATAATTTTATTTAATAAATCACGGGATTTTTCTGCTCTTTAAAATTAATTTCGGGATTTGAGTCATATCCACTTTATTCTTTCGCTGTATGAAATCAGTGTAAGTACATAAATGACTCTACCTAATTCCGACCTCTGGTAATAACATTTGTGTAAAAGTAGTTCAGTTACGTTAGATTTAAAAATATTTACATAATTATAGTTAAAACAGTAAGGTACTTAAAAAAAAACAAGTCTTCGCATCTTTTTACAGTTTCAAAAAAATAGAGAAAAACATGGTACTCAATGAATATTTTTTATGCACAGTAAGTCGTCCCATCTTGTGCAATAAAACTTGCTAGCAGATGATTAGATAATAGATAAATTAATATGTTTATTGTACACCATTCTTCTTAGTGCCCTTCAATCGGGCTAAGAATTTAGTTCCATTCAAAATGGTTGAGTTGAATGATGGCTGATCCATGCGTCATGTTCGTGAACGGGCGCTGTCAGTTGTGCCTGGTCGTCTCTTAGCTCCCACAGCTTATTTCAAACTAATTATTTTATCTTTTAATCATTCTTTTTGTTATTACTATGGACACTTTTAATGTGCAAGTCTTGCTACATCGTTCGCACATAATGTACCATCTCAACATGAATGATGTAACCAAGGCTTTTGTAACAAGATTCTGATTTTAAAGAGTGTCCATGGAGTTTCTTGCCCATTCTTCTCCATAGAGATCTATGCTTTGGAATGGGCAACTACAGTACTTTCACAGTTATTATGTCTTGTGACTGGGACTGTAGCTTCATTTTTATTGTTGTTCGACCATTCAAAAGTGCCTGTAACTGGCCTATTTGAAATAAATGATTTTGATTTGATTTGTTCATCAGTTCCTGTAATGAACGAACAACAGGACAAAATAATCAGTGCCTCATAGTTTGTGGAACATTAACACATGGTCCTGGGTTCAATTCCCGTTTGGGCAAAGTGTTATTGTTTTTGGTTTTTCCATCAGGAATTTCTCAGTAACAGCCATGGAGTCTGGATTTGTGCCCTGTTGATGGTAATAGGCTCGCCCCCTATTATATGGGACTGAAAATTTAGCTGGCGAAATGTGAGTGTACTATTAGGGTGTTACCACACCAATCGATCGATCGTCGATCGATGGAGGAATGGATTAGTCGGCAATCTATCGATAGGTTTACCTAGTAGGAAAGGTATAGATCGACGTCGACTACCATACCATTCTATCGAAGTCATCGATCGATTGCTGCCTAACCCTTCGGGAATTACAGGCGTGATGTTATGCTCACCCATAATCATAATCTCACATGAGTCACGCTACGATACTGCAAACCAACTAAAAAAACTTTATCTGCTTTCAGATTAAGATATTGACCCTACGAAATGAAGGTCAACCCGAAACCCAAGATGACCGTCAAGGCAAGATGCTGTTGCATACGGAATATTCTTTACTTTCTTTATTGAAAGACCAGGATGGGGTTATTCATCATCATGGTTTGTTTAAGGTAAGGAAACAAAAATTAATGTTTTACAGAGCTTCACTTTCACCAGGCAGGACTTTATTTTGAAAATTAATCATCACCACTGCCTCGAAAACATCATCATCTGACTAACCTTTTTTGAAGTGAACATTTATTTAGCGTGTAGTGCACTTTTTTGATGGGTAAAAAATGTTAAACTCGCGTCAGGACACGACGTGACCTAACGGTCACGTGTCTGATCAAAAATTCTTAAGGCGGATTGACATTAGGTTAGAAGAAATTTGAACTTTATGATATCTGTAATTGAGTTGGGTTTCCAAAACTGGAAACTTCGTAAGACGGATTGACATTACGTTACGAAGGAATTTGACTGCATGACATCTGTCATTGAGTTTGGGTTACCAAAACTGGATCATTATCTTATGCACAAACAAAACCTTCAGTTTCTCCAAAGAGGTAAAATTCGTAAAAATTGGGAAGACTTAGAATAAGAAATTTGTAATAGTTCTGAAGTGTTAAATTTTTTAATGTAATATAAATTGTCATGTTTGTGTATTCCCTAACCATTCCAAAATATCAAAAATGCACAACGCGCAACGTTAATATTCAAGTTTTCAGTTCTGCCGGCACTTCCGGAGTGCAACCCGTTTTTTTCCTAATTTTACCTGTCTGTGACAATTTTCAAAATTTTCAAAATGTTTGTGACAAATCACTGCCGGGACCAATGGCTTAACGTGCTTTCCGAGACACGGAAGAATCTGGAAAAGTTATGAATGGTTATCCTCACATGGACCCGCATTGCCAGCACCGCTAACCTTGAAGATCGATCCGTGCGGCAAGTGCGGCTGTTACTATTTAGTACTGCTCAGAAAACAGTAAAGGAAAACATTGTGAGGAAACCAGCATGTTCAGTCAAAATTTTTGAGGACTTATGTGGAGAATGAAAGGGACAAAGCACCGCGATCGCGGGCTTACTACCTTACTTTCTTTTCTTGCAATTTTTTTTATGTACAAATATAAACTCTGTGCGTGTTACCTTTAGTTCCTTTTTTCACCTAACCCTAAAATATAACCCGGTTAAAACCCCTATACATAAACTATTCGGTCCCTGTTTTACATCGATTCTTTCCTCAACGATACAATGTACGACTTGGGTTTGAGTCAACCCCAACCCTGTAGGCAGCAGTTACATAATCAATCAGAGGATTTTTTATGTTGTTGCTGTAGAAATAAAGTTCACAATCGTCATCAACATGCTCAAAGGGTTTTGATCTGGTTTCACGTGAAAACGTGCCGTTATTGCACACCAAAGTTATTTTGATTGCGAAAGTGTTTCGCAATTAGGGCGCAGGTGACGCTAAAACTCGATACTGTACACGTTTTTCAAAGGTCTGGTTTGGTTTTTACCTATAACAAAGTTGTTGCTTTATAGATATTTAAATGTATCTGGAACGGATTTATTTACATTTGCTGCTGCTGCTTTTATTAGCCATGAATCCCTCATTTTTCACATAAGATGCTGTCTAAAGGACACAGCAATATATCAACTCGAAAAGGCATCGTCACCGTATCGCTTTTTGCCCCGTCGTCAAACAGGCGTCAAGCTAATATAAGCACGTAACACACATGTCCTCGAACGCACGGGCATTTTTTTAGTACACACGTGATATTCAACTATAGGTATTTAACCTAGCTTTCAGAATCCAATAGGCATATAGGTATCCCATCGCGTTAATAAAGCACTTTGTTGGATTTTCAACTCTTTTCGGTAAACTGTGCGTTGAAAATCAAGTGGGCGATAAAAGTGACCCGTACAAAAAAGATCTAATGCCCGGTTTACATTATTCCAGTGGCATTCCAGTTCAGTGATCTGATCTAGCGCTGGATTGCAAATATAGTAATCTAAATCGACACCAATGAGTTAAAAGAAAATGTATGATTGTTATAACGAGTGATATTTTATAAATTTCCAGGATTATGCATTAGAAGAAGTTCCGAACCCAAACGGCAACGGTTTCATCTACACTGGCCGGGTTCGCCAGCGTTTATTCCTAGTGCTGGATTGTATGAGTTCCCACCAGTTCAGTGAGAAAGTATCTGAGCTGGTCAACTTGCAGCAGTATGTCACGAAAGTGAAGAAGGTTCCGGAAAAGGAGGCGATACTGATTTTCTATGATATTATGAGGGTAGTCGCTAATTTGCATAAGGTGAGATTCTTTTATTCTTTACTAGTTGTGCCTGGCATGCATTGCAATGCTTTGTTTTCAGTATTTTTTTTCAGAAACCCTCCTTGGCGTATGGAAATTTTGCCTGGATCGTGCCAGGGATTGATATTTCTACTCTACGGTGAGGCGCGCGGTCTTATCCACTAGGCTACCATCGAAAAGGCAAAATAACGAACCATTATAAGTTAATTTCTCTCATCATCATTTGCCTAGCCTTTATATAAGAGCATTCCTGAACTGCCCCTAAGTGCGTGCAAAATGAGTTTATACCAACTCGCCGAAAACCTCTTCTAGCCTAAATCTCCCCAAAGCTTAATCTCATAGTAATGCCAAAATCTTTTTTCTCATTTTTTTTCTTCCAACTTATTTTTATCAATATTTTATGCCTTTGCAGAGAAACATAGTGCACAGGGACATAAAGCTGGGCAACATAGTGCTGAACCAACGAACGGGACGCGTCATCCTTACCAACTTCTGTCTTGGGACTCATCTTGGTAGCGATCGGGACCTGTTGAAGGATCAGAGGGGTAAGGCATAATTAGAACTTTTCACCTGGGCGCGTTGGTCCCATCCTCAAAAGCTGGCCCATAATGCACAAAATTCGGAGTTGTACTTCATAAAATTAGAAGATTACAAATAGATGGACACAAAATCAGCACAATGCTAGAAAGGCTCTTATCCTGCGATAAATAATCTACGCCTATATATCTAGCTAGGGTGCACCAATCCTTGGTGCACCCTAGCTCAAGACAGAGTGGACTATTAAGGGGCTTTTGCCTTGCAGTAGGACGACACGTACAAAAATACGTATACTCTCTTTGCGATTGTCAGTTTGTACACAGCGTCCTGCCTGAGCGTCCACACTGGTTAAAGAAGTGGGCCTTTAGCCATAGCGGAATTTTGGCTGAAAACGTCGACCAATGTTACCTATCTCCTATGCAACATTCCCAATAACACATGAAATAAATAACAGTATTTTTTTACGATGTATGGTGTCGGACGTAAAGAATAGCACCATCCCATATCTTCCCGTGGGTGTCGTAAGAGGCGACTAAGGGACTTGCCAGGGAATGGGCAGCAGCGTTCTCTGTGCTTTTGTAACAACCGTACTGCGATCCTCAACCCGCCTACCAAGCGTGGCGATTATGGCAAAACCCTCTAAAATGTCAATGTGGCGACACTTGGGGGAGGCCTATGTCCAGCAATGGACGTCTTTTGGGCTGAAATGATGATGATGATTTTTTTTTTCAGGATCGCCAGCCTACATTTCGCCGGATGTCTTATTATGCAAACCGTACTTAGGCAAGCCCTCAGACATGTGGGCATTAGGCGTGGTCCTATACACCATGCTATATGGGCAGTTCCCTTTCTGTGACACCAGTCTAGCTCAATTGTTCACAAGGATACAGGCTGCCAATTATAACATACCACCGTAAGTTTGATTTTGTTGTTATCTTATTCTATTCGTTGGCCTTGTGACCCAAGGGGTACTGTTGAGGACGACGCCCGGGTTCGATTCCTAGGTCCGGTCGGCCAAAGTTGTAGTTTGGGCTTTTCATCAGGAGTTCCCAAGTGACTACTTATTATCATTTGTGCCTGGCTGATGGCAAAAAGCTCGCGATATTACCTGGAATTATGTATAGGTATATATCTGCCTGAGAGCAGCGGTGGCCCAGGGGTGGCAGCCCCGACTTACGAGCAGTAAGCCGTGGGTTCGAACCCAGGCAGGCGCAATACTTTGTGTAATTTATTTCATCACCGCTGCCATCAAAAACGGTGAAGGTAAACATCGTGAAGGAATCCGGCATGTCCTAGAATTAAAAATTCGAAGACATGTTACATCTACCAACCCGCACTGGGCCCTCGTGGTCGATTACAGCCCACCCCCTCTGTTAGAAAGGAGGCCTGTATCCCAGCAGTGCGAACATTATTTGATGACGATGATATCATTGCCACACCCCGTTCAAGGGGTACAGGAGACATGTTAATTATGTGTTATTTTATTTATACGAGGTTTAAGTTTGGGGTGAGTAATCAAAAGGCCGATAGCCTGATAATATATAGAGAAAGAAAGAAAATATATTTATTAAGTACATGCCACAAGTGCTCACAATATAAAACAAATACAATAAATCTAAAATACAAATGGCCGAAGAATTGCCAAACTTAAGTGGCAGTGGGCAGGGTACATTGCTCGCAGAACGGATGGCCGATGGGCCGAAAAGTTCTGGAATGGCGACCGCGAACCGGAAGACGATGCGTTGGTAGGCCTCCCACTAGGTGGACCGATGACCTGGTGAAGGTTGCGGGGATCCGCTGGATGCGAGGCGCACTGGACCGGTCAATGTGGGGAACGCCTATGTCCAGAAGTGGATGTCTTTCGGCTCAAATGATGATTATGATGAAACAAAAATGTAACACTGTGTTTCTCACGGCTGCGCCAAATAGACCAAAGTTCATCAGCAAAAATGCCGTATAGTCAGTATTATCAAGGGTATCTTGTTATTCAGTTACTGGGTTGAGCAGGTCTCACAGGCAGACGCTCCATGAACAATACTGGTATTCAGCTGTACCTGTTTAGACTGAAAACGACCACAGCATAGTGGAGATACGATTAGCAGATGGTGATGCGAATTTTAACTGACCAAATTTTAACTGACCAAATTTTTTGATATTGTAAGCTGCGTCGGCCAATCTGTTGATTGATGGGTGCTTTACTTAGAATAAATTATTGTTTGTTAATTAATTAATGTTTTATTTTCAGGGATGGCAACTCTGTGCAGGTGTCAGACAACACAGTGTTCTTAATACAAAGGTTACTCGTCAAAGATCCGAAACATAGACTTGTAGCCGATGAGGTTAGAATTTAATTTTTTAATCATGTTTGAAATGGAAGAGCTCGTGGCCCAATAATAACAAATTTAAGGTTAAGCAGTGCTTGCGCTGGGTCCGTGGATGGGTGACCATCATTACATACTGACTTTCCTCCGTGCATCAGAAAGTAATTTAAGCAACTGGTGCCGGCTGTCATTTCTAGATCTTTGACAGTCGTTACGAGTCGTCACAAGCTATCTAGTCTGATAACCAGTCTTCCCAAGGAGTATCGTAATACCAAGCTAGGTTGTGGAGGTCAGATAGGCAGTCGCTTTATGTAAAATACTGGTATTTAAGTGCGTCCGGCAAAATAAGCCAATTTTTAAATTACCGCCATCTACCGCTCGTAATCAATAACACTACTTTTAAAGTCCACCAACAGATGTCACTATTCTCAATTTTCTTATCACAGGTACTAGACCAACTTTCTAGCATAATAGCAAGCTACGTCACCGTTCCGAATCCTCCCGAAGACTTACAAGTGGTGCCCGATGTGCCTTTAGAGGAGGAAACTAAAGAAAAGACACCAACTACTGCTCAATCGTCGACTGAAGTTGATAGGAAACCTTTATGGAATATACCTGATAATAATAGCGAGAGGACGCCTAATGCTTCGGTGAGTTATTTATGATTTTAAACTGATACTGTTATTAGAAGGTTTTGTAGTAAAGGAATTTTTAATGTAGCAGCCCGTCCGGCGATGTACTACAATACCGTTTCCGCAGCAAAGCTTTGCCGATAATCGATAATCTGCCTTTATTTAAATGATTTTCCACCGTGTGATCGCTCGGACTGTGATATAGCAAAAAAGAGGTATCCCATGAGATGACCAAGTAATGGAGAAGTATGGAAGAAGAAGACGCACTGCGCCGACCCCAAATGAATTGGGATGATGGCAAGATAATTATGATAATCGCTCGCAGTGTTATTAGTCTAAAAACGATTATTGCAAAAAGCGGCTATCGGAGGCTCAAAGCAGATTCTGCTCGTCATTCAAAACATGTTTTATTTATTAAAACGCTTTATTCAATTCGCAATTATTTTGTATTGTTTTACCGTGATTACTATGATTTTGTTAATGAATGTAAACATATTTGTGTTCAGTACAGTATGTTCTCTCTATCTTAATATTTTTTTCTTTCCTTTTTTTAGGAGGAACTAGGCGTATTCTGCGTGCCACTACCAGATTTCCTCGCTCTAAACTTCCCATCACCCACCAGGGTCAACCAAAACAGCATCATCATCCATCCAACTCATCTATCAAGATCATCAACTACGATCGTAGACTCATCATCAATCACATCACCGAACCAACAGAACCAACGACAGATAACCGTCCAAAGGATCGGGAGGGATGCGAGACCTCTCCTACCGTGCGAGATTACCAGGTACCAACATATGTTTGCGTCTAACCAGACTCAGAGGCAGGAGCCAGCCAGACGTCCAGATGCGCCAAACGTTGTCCCAGAAACCAGGCAAGAACGTCCGCAGAACTCCAGACTTCACAACTTAGCTCAACGCATTCCGCGACTTAACCCAATAGCGACAACTTCTGGGCAGAATTCAGCTGACTTCAGAGTCATACAATGGTCATCGGAACCCAGGAGAACCTGGGATAACGATTACGTGTTAAGATTACCAGTTTTAGATCTGACTAGGGTGGGAGGTAATAGGATAATGAATCCAGCACCCGTTCATACGGTCAATGCTGAGGCTATGGTCAATAATCCTAGACCACAAATTGATCCGGCTGATGTTGATTAAGACTTTTGTTAAAAAAATGTTTGTGTTGTGTGTAGCGAAATAAATAAAATATACATGGTTATTGGTAAAACACCAACAACCTCTTAAGAGGTTGTACTCATTATTATGAACAACATTTACTATGGGACCAAACCTGAAATTCTGTATGGTGTCGGACGTAAAGAATAGCACCATTCCATATCTTCCCGTGGGTGTCATAAGAGGCGACTAAGGGACTTGCCAGAGAATAGGCAGCAGCATTCTCTTTGCTTGTGTAACAACCGTACTGCGATCGCCAACCCGCCTGCCAAGCGTGGCGATTATGGCAAAACCCCCCTTATGTCAATATGGCGTTGGGGGAGGCCTATGTCCAGCAGTGGACTTCTTTTCGGCTGAAATGATGATGATGATGATGAAACCTGAAATCGCGAAAAAAAAATCTGCTGTTCCGTTCTTTATGTTCACATAACTCGTCAAAATGTATAGCTGATTTTTTTTTTCACGATTTCGGTTATGGTCTCATAGTAAAAGTTGTTCATAATGATGAGTAGAAAGACCTCTTAAGAGGTTGTTGGTGTATTACCAATAACCCTGTATAAGCTGACTTGAAATTCATTGACAATCTTTAGATGACTTACTTAATTCAAAATGTTTAACTAAATATTTCCTTTTTAAACTTACCCAATAATAAATAAAGAAATCTTGATCTGGCTTAGTGTGACTTCCAATATAATAAGAGGCAAGCTAATTTTAGAGTTGATATCTCAGTAGATTAGGAGGAGCTCGTGGCTAAATAAAAACAGCCGCACGGGTCGATCTTTAAGGTTAAGCCTTGCTTGCTGAGGTTGGTCCGTGGATGGGTGATCATAATAACATACCGCGTTTCCTCCGTGCCTTGGAAAGCACGTTAAGCCGCTGGTCCCGACTGTCATTTGTAGATCTTCGGCAGTCGTTAAGAGTAGTCAGAAGCCAAAAGTCTGACATCTAGTCTTACTAAGGGGTATCGTATTACCCAGTTACTGGGTTGTGGAGGTCAGATAGGCAGTCGCTTCATGTAAAATACTGGTACTCAGCTGCATCCGGTTAGACTGGAAGCCGACTACAAGATAGTTTGGGAAAAGGCCAGGCAGATGATGATGATGAGCCCTTAGTAGATTAGATATACAGATTGCTCAAATTCATGTCTGGTTAACAGTAACAAGCCTCTCCCCTTGAAGCCCCTGAAAGATTGCCAATGAATTCAAAGTCAGAATGTTTTTAGTAAATCTATTTTTTTATTACTGGTAATTTGAATTCTCATACAGAGTGTAATGGAAAAGGTATATACATACTTAAGGGAGAAAAAATATCTGCTGCCCCATACAAAATTTCAATACCTATTCGATCCTAATGTATGGGGCACCTGATATTTTTATCGCTATTACGATGTTTGTCCGATAGAGAAACATGTTCAGTTTGATGGTCTGTAGCACACCCTTAAGTATGTATATACCCTTTCCGTTACATCGTGTATAATAGGGTAGTTGACATAAAAAATCTAATTAGTCCGTCTTATAGATTTCCAAAAAATATTGGACACGTATTTTTTCTTTTTTTACGTTAACAGAAAATGAAGACGATAAAGTGCATTTAAAACTCGTGTGACGTCACGACGTCGTACACTTTTTAAAACACGGTGACGTCAAAAACCCCCACTCTTGATCTTTGATGCGTTTTATCTTCGTCAATTTTTATTAATTTGATAAAGTAAAAAATACGTGTACAATATTTTTCGATAATCTAACTGACGGACTAAATATTATCATATTTTTTTGACTGTGGAAACATCCCTATTATAAACGGGGGTACCATTTTACTTCGAGTACCTATATCTTTATTTTAGTGCATCTTAAACAAAAGTTATTCTAGGTAACTAGGTGTCCAAATATTCTTAGTTTTCTGGTAATTAAAATAGTTACTAAGTAATAGAAACAAATTCATTAATAGTTTTCTTTAAGTCTGATAACTGTAATTTAGTACTGTACTATTTTTAAGTAATTGTGTCGTTTATAAATAAGATAATTGGAGTTAGGTTTTTGGATGCAAAAGGAAGAAGATTTAAAAGGTTTCTTTAGCTTTATACCAGGCCCCTCAGAAAGTATTGCGAAAAAAAGTTTTTATATATGGGAGACTGGCCAGTTATTATGTTTTTCGAAAATATGATTATTTATAAGTAAAAATAAGTAAGTTCCAATTTCAAAATTTCCCTCCACATTTTTTGCGAGTTAATTCAAAGTATTGTGTCTCACTGAAATATGGATCTGCGCCGGGAACATTTTAGAGCTATGATTTTATACGATTTCAAGTGTCGCCTGAAACCGGATGAATCGTACGATAGACTTCAAATGGCATTCATGGATGAAGGCCCTTCCAAGGCAACCGTGTATCGTTGGTATAACGAATTCAAGCGCGGTCGACCAACTTTGGGGGATGACGAAAGAAGCGGTCGCCCTTTGACGGCTGTTACCGAAGAAAACGTGCTAGCAGTGAAAAATTTAATCCAAGACAATAGGCGAATTACATATCAGGAGATTCAACACATATTGAAGATTGGATCGGGAAGCGTTCACGAGATTCTACACAGCCATCTTCGCGTGAGGAGGATAGTATCACGCTGGGTGCCGCACAACCTCACCGATGCTCAGAAGCAGGCCCGGGTGGAATGGTGCCGTGATATGCTTAACAAATTTGAAGCAGGCTCGTCTCGGCGTGTTTACGACATCGTTACAGGTGATGAGTCCTGGATTTATCAATACGACCCAGAAACCAAGCGCCAGTCGACTGTTTGGGTGTTTCAAAATGAGCCAACGCCTACCAAAGTGAAGCGATCTAGAAGCGGGGGTAAGATTTTGATCGCTAGCTTTTTTAATTTGACTGGCCACTTGGTATCAATTCCCTTACGGGATCAAAGAAGCATTAATGCCGAATGGTATACTTCCAAATGTTTGCCAGAAGTTTTCTCTGTTATAAGCAACAAGCGACCAAACACAGGGCTCCGCGGGCTACTGCTCCACCACGACAATGCACCTGCGCACACCGCACTCAAAACGAGGGACTTCCTGGACAGCACGCCAGTCAAACTCCTGGGTCACCCTCCTTACAGCCCTGATCTAGCACCGTGTGACTTCTTTTTATTCCCAAAAATAAAAAATCAGCTCAAAGGGATACAATTTTCGTCGCCGGAAGATGCGCTGGCTGGGTTCGAGCAGGCTGTAAACGAGGTGTCTGCGGCGGACTGGAAAAAGTGTTTTGAAAACTGGTTTAGGCGCATGAATCTTTGTATAGAGGCTGGTGGAAAGTACTTTGAAAAGATTTAATAAAAATATATGTACGTATAGAACAATTTTTTTTAGTTTCGCAAAACTTTCTGAGTGTCCCACGTATTAAATACAATCTTAGTTTTTGTTTACCATAAACATCTTCGAGGGTCATTCATTTTATTTTAAAAAACGTTAGCCTACACTTGGAATTTCTCCTGTGTTGTGCGTTTACAAACATTAAAACTCAAGCCTGCACTGTAAGCCATACAAATATTTGTTTTGTTTGGAATCGAACCCGCGACACGCAGCGCAGCAGCCAATCGCTCAGCCACTGTGCAACCGTGCCGGCATTGTATTGATAATTATGAACTTTTTGTTTTCTGTGAAATCAACGTATTAAAACCGATAAACAAAATGACTACCCGTATCCCCAACATTTCGAATATTTACATGAACGCTGAAAATGTGGGAAATGCCGATTTTTTTACCAACTAGTACAATGACCCCTAAAGAGGTTTAAGTAGGTTTTTTATAAACTTAAAATAACTATTTTCGCTTTCATTTTGACAGTTCAACAACATACATTGCGTTGATTGGAAATCATACACTCGGATTTTAAAACATATCATCACCAGCCTACAGCAGTCCACTGTTGGACATAGGCCTCTTCAATCGCACGCCACTTAACTCGATTATCGGCAACTCTCAACCAGTTTCTACAAGCCACCTTGCGAAAATCGTCACTCCACCAAGCTTGAAGGCATCCCACCTTACGCTTGGCAATTCGCGGTCTCCACTCAAGAACATGTCTACACCAAACGGTAATCGGTGCTACGGGTAATATGGCCGGCCCATTGCAATTTCAACTTACTTATTTTGTGAGCTATGTCTATTCTGCTCTGGTTCTCTTTCGGATCACCTCGTTCTGGATTCGATCCCTCAAAGACATTCCAAGCATAGCCCGTTCCACGCTGACCACCTTGAATTTATGGACCAACCGTACCGTGAGTGTCCACGTTTCGGCCCCGTATGTCGTAACAGAGAGCAGCGGTGGCACAGTGGTGGCAGCCCCGACTCACGAGCAGTTAGCCGTGGGTTTGAACTCAGGGAGGCGCATTACTTTGTGTAATTTATTTCATCACCGCTGCCCTCAAAAAGTGTGAAGGGAAAATTTTTGAGGAAACCGGCATGTCCTAGAACTAAAAATTCGATGACATGTGACATCTACGAACCCGCACTGGGCCCGCGTGTTGGATTATAGCCCACTCCCTCTCATAGAGAGGAGACCTGTGTCCCAGGTTATAACAGGCAGGACGCACTGATTGATGACCTAAGTCTTGTGGTTAGTCTAGTGGATCTGGTTGATCTGTCAATATGAGATTGAAATAATCCAAAACACTTCAATTCTATTCTACAACTGTTTTCTTAATTTTGCAACTACTTTTAATTTACTTTTTGTGGAACATTCTAGATTGTTCGGCTTAAACACGGTCGATGTGATTAATTATGATTTAACTTTTTTAAACTGTAGAGCTTTGTATCCGCACATAGATAGGCAGTATTGTACCTACTTTGGAATACTATATCAATATCTACGCGCCACCTCAGTATACTGCGAGTATCGAAAAACTGATGTCATTTAGGGGTTTGCTACAGATTATAAAACTGAAAAACTCTCTCTATGGGACCAAAACTGTAACCGCAAAAAAATATTCAGCTGCCCCATACATTTGGGTATTGAAATTTTGTATGAGACAGCCGTTTTTTTTGACGCCATGCCCCCGGGGCGAAGCATCGGCTTGAGAGGGTCGCTAGTTTAAATTAAACTCTTCTATCTACTATTCGTGTTTTATCTTCGAGTCTTCCAATACTGCTTGTTTTTGTGTGACTAAAAGCTCCCGCTTAAATTGAATATGTCGGATTTGAATAACTTGTAGATATTTAGTTAGTTATTTTGTATTGTGTAGCCGCTGATTGTAAATACTCGTCTCTACTATGCAAGTGCGACAAAATTTGTGTCATAAAGAGCTATTGAGCGATGACATCGATCGTTAAAGCGATCAAGTGTGGTATTTTGGCAAACTTATGCCAAAAAGACTTATCAAATAATTGGTAATCGATCGGGTCGTTCATCAAATCCAATAGAATGCGTCCTTATTCTTTTCGCGTATAGTCGGATAACCCGAATTGCGGTCTTTGTCATACATAATTGCCGTACTTGCACAATAGATACTCAGCATACGCTAAACATTTATATTTTTATACAAAAGTGTTCGGGTAATCGATTTTACTTATTTTAAGTAGTATTTTGTAACATCAAACAATGCAATTATTTCTTTTAATAATAAATAATTACCAAACAATTTATTACTTAATGACTATCGTCCATTTAATTTTTGGTTTTAATTGTGATGAAATCTTTGATATTTTTGTATTTTGGAAATGTAAGAAAAAAGTGATTTTAGTGCCAACTTGTAGGAACCTAGATTTAAAAATTGGAACTCAAAAGGAAAATATAGAATTCTAGTTTAATTGTTTATTGATTATTTGAGAATGAAGTAAGCTAGAAATACCTCTTCGTCAAGGGACTTAATATTAAAAATTTAATTTTCTTAAAATTGGGATCAATCGGCTAATTAGAAATATAAATAATATTTTGTTTGTTTGTCATCAATTATTGTATCTTTTGTAAATGCGTGATCATATGGTTTAGATTAAATATGTAAAATGTATAGATTGTAGTATACTTAGTTGATTTAAAAAATTTGAAAATGCTACAATTGTAACAACGATCTAAAAATTGCCACTTAACTAAATTAATAATGATATAATAATTAGTTAATAATAATAAGTGAGAATTCTGAAACCCGATTACAGCAACTTTTATGAGAGATGCACAAATAGATTCCTATATGTATACTATTGAATCGAAAAAAGTACCAGTTCTTTCACAGTTATTATTCGACTACGGCAAAGCCTAAAGGAAGGGTTATAATTTTAGTTTTACTTATGATTTTGCGTCACAAAATCACTATGATCTTCATCTTAATCAAACTAAGGTTGATGTTGGATTGGTCAGACGTAAAATATCTGTGGACCTTACAGCGCTGTACGGCCCGCTTGCACCCCCACTCTCTAAATGCAGTGTTTAGTAAGTTTTGGTGCAAACGGGCGTAAGACGTAGACTGAGTAAGATTTTATACTAACCCTTTGCATTACAGCAATGCATACAAAAATATACACAATTTTATCCCCATTTTAAATGTAGCTTTTGACATATTTTTAATCTGACCACCATGTTTCTAATATAATATTTATACATAGAATTTATATCTTGGTTTAAGCTGCCCCTCGATTTTACTTTACTATTATCAGATAATATTGTAAATATGCTTTGGGTGTCGTCGCAAATTCTGCTATCGCGACTTAGTTGTACAACGCCATCTGTCGATCGAAATCATAGTTGATAGCTCTAGTATCTATCGACAGATGTCGCTACTATGTAGGATTAATAATTTTGTATTCTCAAGCGCATGTTTCAGTATGGTAGTGTAAAAAAATGGTACGATCGAAGGTATTATAAGTAGGACAATTGTTTGTTTGATTTTTGTTAGTTGCATGCTGATTTGGTATGTTAGCTAATAAAATGTTTTTTTAAATGGATTTGATTCTTTTTTTGCTCGTCTTTTCCACAAATCTCGAGTAGAACCAGCACTAATAAACAAGCTGGGTAGTAACGAGCAGCGAGTCCATGACGACAACTGCTAAAAGTATGCACTGTGGTTCGTTTTAGAAAGCTAATGAGACAAGGAAGTTGTTCCTGTAACTTGTACGTCAAGTACATTTACTTTGAGAAAGCTGCCTCGAAGAACATAACAGAAACACAATAATCGTGTTAAAAATCCTTCCGATTTTAATGGCGATTAAATTACAAAGGCCTAACGGTATAAGGTATATACGGGGTGTAACGGACACCGACGCGAAAACGCTTACCACGTAGGTACTCAGTACATCATTCCGAACCCCCCTATATAGAAAGGATATAACCTAGCCTCTATACATTTTTGGGCTAATTTCAAAAGTGCCAACATAAATAAACTTAGTATTTAAATAGAGCATAACATAATAAACATTTTTTATTATTACACTTAAGTCGTAAGTCAATTCACCCAGGATAACTCCTCGCACCAGTTCAGAGTGTGAGGCCCTTGTCCGCGACCACATCTCGATGTATCCCCACACGTCGGCCTCTAGAAAATATTCCCTGACCTAGATGTCTCGCGATTTTGTTAATCATTATTACTCACAAAACTTGGGTGGCATAACAAAAAATGTTTATATCCATAAGGTCTATATAATTATTGCGTTTATTTCAGTTGCCTGGCCAAATCAAATTAGAGTAACCCAATCTCGTGTTACGTGATCTCAGATATTTTCTGGTTGAATCTCCTCGGTGCATTGACTTCGACTTAGGTGTAATAATAAAAAATGTTTATTATGCTATGCTAAAGTATCAGTTTAACGTCTTGGGCGGTTATCAGAAATCGGGAGTTTATGGTGAAGAGATGGAACGTTTCTAAAAAAGTTTAAATGTTTGATTTCTCAGCGATTTCAACAACTCAGTTTGAGCCCTAAGTTATCGAGGTTAAAATTATTGCAAATTAGGTCTAGTATTACCATTACCGTTTTAAAGAATGTACCCAATTACCAATCATCATGTATCAATCTTTTAGGAGGGACTAACAATCTTTTGAACGTCTCTGGAGTGAGAAATCGTTTATAATTATTAATTTGTTTCGTCATTGGTAGCGTTATATTATTATTATTCCTTTATTCATTTTTCCATCTTATTAGTTACATTTTTAAATATTTCTTAAAAAACAAAAAATATAAAAAAAACATTTAAAAATATAAAAAATAGGTTTTTCCGCCGGTGTCGGGAGCAGGGTCCAAGCTACCGGTGGTTAGGGCTGCAGAGACAGGAACCTCCTCACAATGCGGGCCGTATCGAGGAGTACCGCCTTCTGAATCTGGCTCTTGATCCAACTGCCAAGTGAGAGCTTCGACAGATGTTCGTCGAGGCTCTTGGCCATAAGGCCATTCGCCGTTACGACAATCGGCACAATGATAGCCGAGTCCACATTCCACATGCTGACAACCTCGTGAGCCAAGTCGAGATATTTTATTTGCTTCTCTTTCTCAGCCTTCACGAGGTTCTCGTCATGCGGGATGGTAACATCGACTATCATTACGCGGCGCGCTGATCGGTCTATCACCACTATGTCAGGCTTATTGGCAACAATAGTCCTGTCAGTAATGATAGGCCGATCCCAGTACAGCGTGACATGGTCTTTCTCGAGAACTGGGTCGGGCACATACTTGTAGTACGGTACCTCAGATTCCACAAGTTTATATTTCAAGGCAAGTTGCTGGTGAATAATCCTGGCCACTTGGTTGTGCCTGTGCAAGTACTCGCCGTTAGCCAGACGAGAACAACCAGAAAGAATATGTCTGATGGACTCACCCGGACGGTGGCATGCCCGACACACGTCCACCGTCCCGTCCTTCATAATATGTTTCCGGTAGTTGTTCGTCAGCATAACTTCGTCCATAATCGCACAGACAAAACCTTCAGTTTCCCCAAAGAGGTCGCCGAAACGTAACCAGGACACGGACGCTAGAAAATCTACATCGGGCCCATGAAGAGCCTGGTAAAAGCGTCCGTGAAGAACCTTGCCTTGCCATATTTCCTTGCGGTCATCGGTAGTCAGTATTACAGGTTTGCGCCAGTTCTCTTTAGCCATGGACAGCGGGGTGAGTGCCTTGTCCACTGCGACCACATCTCGGTGCATACCCACCTCTGTTTTTAAAAAATATTCTCTGAGGCTGCACACCTCGCGGTTGTGGAGGGTCTTCGCGTTTAAAAAGCCTCGACCCCCGCACTTCCGCGGGATGTACAGTCTCATCACCGATGATCGTGGGTGATGCATCCGGTTTGCGGTCAGCAGTGTACGAACTCTCCTATCCAGGGCGTCCAGTTCGGTCTGAGTCCATTTGAGTATGCCGAAAGAGTACATTAAAACCGGCATGACCCAACCGTTGATGGCGCGCACCTTGTTCCCGCCCGAAAGAAGGCTATTTAGTACCTTCTTCAGGCGACCAAAGAAGCGCTCCCTCAACGATTGCTTCATGTCAGCTACGTTAATGCCTAACGCTTCCGACATACCCAAATACTTATAGTTTTCGAATGAGGAAAGGGATCTTAGGTGTATGGAGTCAGAGAGCTGAAGTCCCTCGGATTCCATAATCTCCCCTCGCTTTACATACATGACTGCACATTTGTCCACACCAAATTCCATCCTGATGGCGCTACTAAAATTTTCAGTTACTTTCAGTAGCTCCATCAGTTGCAATTTGCTGGGGGCAAAGAGTTTCAGATCATCCATGTAAAGAAGGTGAGATATGACCTGACCACCTCTCCTCAACCGGTAGCCTAGACCTGAATCTTCCAGCACTGTGCTTAGAGGATTCAGGGCTAGACAGAACCACAGAGGACTCAAACTGTCGCCCTGAAATATTCCCCGTTTAATCCATACAGGCTCATCGTTCCCCTGGATCTGTCGACATCCTGGATATCGAAGGACCGTCCTCCACTGAC
This sequence comes from Cerastis rubricosa, assembly GCA_949152445.1. NCBI lineage: Eukaryota > Metazoa > Arthropoda > Insecta > Lepidoptera > Noctuidae > Cerastis > Cerastis rubricosa. The sequence continues at coordinate 15,153,386 of OX424547.1, forward strand.
TCATACACGACTCAAGGAAGGCGCGTAGAGTTGCATCAATCTTGTACAACTCCAGCACCCTCATGAGCCATGTATGTGGCACAGAGTCGTAGGCCTTCTTGTAATCTATCCAACATGTCGACAGATCCTTGCGAGATCGTCGAACCTGTTGGCTAATGGCCATGTCGATGAGGAGTAGCTCCTTAGTACCACGGGACCCGTTCCTACATCCATTTTGAGAGGCCGACATAATGGAATTACTATCGATGTGTTTGGTAATTTTCACTCTCAAAATGGATGTAAGAAGTTTATAAACCGTCGCCAAACACGTGATCGGTCTATAATTCTTGGGTTCCGCAGGACTACCTGACTTATGAAGCAGGTGGGTAACACCCGTTGTAAGAAACTCTGGTAGCGACCCAGACTCTAAGCATGACTGGAATTGAGATGCCAGGCGAATGTGTGAACTACTCAGCCATTTAAGCCAGAAGTTGTGCAGTCCGTCCGGTCCCGGAGACTTCCAGTTCGGTAACGGACGAACTGCTCTGGCAACATCTAACGGCGTTATTAGAATTTCATCCATTTCTGGGATAGATTCACACATTCGCTCGACATCTCGCATCCAGTCAGCCTCAGTATGACAGACGGGCACCGACCAGATGCTGCGCCAGAATGAACTAGTGGCAACATCATCTGGACGGCATACGTCTGTCACATTTTGTTCGGGTCGCTCCCAATCTCTGTATACCCACCTCTCATCGCTCCGGAACATGCGATTCTGAGAGTACCGATCAACCCTGCGCTTATACCGCCGAATACGGTTCGCCCATGCATAAACTTTCTGCTTCAGGAAGTCGATGCGCTCTGTGACACGGGACATGTATTCATGAGGACTGATTCCAGTCCCCAAGAATGCCCGCCTCACAAAGCGCATCACACGTGGTCGTGTGTTGCCCTCCCTGAAGCAGTATAGTTTGCCGATGAGTACCCTGGCCCCGTCGATACGGCACTCGATCCTGCGTTGCCAAGCTGGTACGGCTGGTTTTGGTCGAGTAGCTACGTCACAATTTGGGAATCTGACGTTAGCTAAACGACAAGCCGCTACAGCTCCACAATACAAGATCGAGTGCGTATCAACGAGGTTCTCGCTATGCTCAAATATATTTTTGAGTTGCGAGTCCAAGGCACACACCAGCGCCCTATTTTTCTTATGCATGGGTAACCGTGGTAATCGTGGTCTAAGTTCGGCAGGAGTGGATCGATACTCGCGAAGTGCATTTTCCAGAGCACTCCTCAATTGGTCGTTGCACTGGCTACTTACCGTGGCAACCCTATCATCTTCCTCTACAACAGTAAAATTGGGCCGCGGTGGAATGGCATCATTATCAAAACTTGTTTGTGTCGTGGTTTGTGAAGAAGTCAAGATGATACGGTTGCTCAGTACCTCTGAGCGCAGCCTATCAAGTGCGGCGTCGTCCAACATGTGATTGCGTTGGATGACCCGCACCTGATCCGACAACCGTTGGGCCGAAACGTTGACAGTCGGTTCAAGTTCCTGAAACATAGACAGCATCCTAACACGGTACGCAGTGAGGTTAGTTCCCCCCTCTGTAGACCCATAGTATGCGCGCATGACGTTTTCATTAATGGAATAAGTCCATCTCATGCGCGGCACACAACCACCGGCAGCGGGGACCCGGCTCGGGGCCGGTTGGCCCCTAAGTCCCAAGCTTCTCGGTGGCCGGCCTCGCCCCGGCCGACGTTCAGGTGTTGGCGACGTTGGCGGGGAGAAATACTCGTCACTGGAGCTCGACGCTACTGCCACTGCCGGTGACACAGGTGATCCGGGGTCCGGCGGCGGCGAGGCGGAGCTCAGCGACGAGTCCGGGGGTGGTGGGCGTGCGCGACGTGCAGCAGCTGATCTTGTTATCATATTACGTAAACATTTTCGGTCATTTTCTTAATTTTTTCGATTGTGACAGATGACAGTTTCTGTCTGACTCACATTTTCATATTTCTTCCTGGTGTTATCCATTTTTCCTAATTAATGTTGTTTTACTTTCCCAAAATTCTCTGTCCAGAAATGCAATTTATAACTATTGTATCGTGAAGCCAAAAACTGTTTATTTGAATTTTTAAGTATTTTTTTGTAGAGAGAAAATGATTTGACGTATTGATACTTGGGGTTGCCAGCTTATTATTATTATTATTATTTTTTTTTTTATTTTATTATCGTGTTCTACCTTTTGTAGTAAGCAACGACTTATTGTCGGGCCTACGTTGTCCTCCCACAGTTATGTACTAACGCTGTAACACTCAAATATTGTAAAACCAAATGATTTTAAAAGAGTAACCATGGAGTTTCTTGCCGGTTCTTCTCCATAGGAAACGACCACGGAACCGTGCATCTTATATCTAAATATATTAATCATCTATGCGACGTTTTATAAGTGCCCATATAGGCCTATGTAAAATAAAATATTTTGATTTTGTTGCGATTTTGGGCCATTGATCGAGAAATGGTACGGGCAGAACTGAAACACACAATGTTCAAGGCTGTGTAAAACCAACAGTAAAAGACTTTAACTGCTGGTTTTGGCGATCATCAGTAACTTTAACTAAAACTTACTCACTGATGATCGCCAAAGCCTTCGATTATTTGCTCCTTAGTACCATTCGATTGCGGCAGTCACCCGGTACAATGTTAAAAAGTCCTTGGGCAGGTTAGTCATACCTTACAGAGCTTAACACAGTACCAAGCAAGATTAGACCGTACTATTAAAGATAACAAACGCAAGGAAAATCAGCGTCGGGCACTAGCTGCTCGGCAATTTGCTGAACTCGGCCTATTTGGCGCAGCCGTGAGACACACAATCATATCCTTTTCTTTTTTTTCTATTTCTGTATATTTTTAAGTTTTTTATTTTGTATTGTGTGTACTTGTGGCATGTGCTTAATAAACCTTTTTCCTTTCTTTCTTTCAAGGGAGCAAAGCACTATGCTTCCACATTTTTATTGTACGAACCGCCAGTCTGTGGAATTCAGTGCCGGCTTCTCTGTACCCTGATCAATATATATCTTCTCTTCAAAGCGAGTCAATCGGTTTCTTCTAGGCAAGCGTGGTTCACCTTAGGACGCATCATCGCTTCATCATCATCCGCCTAGCCTTTTCCCAAACTATCTTGGGGTCGGCTTCCAGTCTAACCGGATGCAGCTGAGTAACAGTATTTTACATGAAGCGACTGCCTATCTGACCTCCACAACCCAGTAACTAGGTAATACGATACCCCTTGATAAAACTGGATGACAGACTTTTGGCTTCTGACTACTCGTAACAACTGTCAAAGATCTACAAATGTCATCCGGGACCAACAACGGCTTAACGTGCTTTCCGAGGCACGGAGGAAACTCGGTATGTAATTATGGTCACCCATCCACGGACCAACCTCGGCATGCACGGCCTAACCTTAAAGATCGACCCGTGCGGCTGTTATCAACGCTTCATATCAGCGAAAAATATTTTCACTGCTGGGACACGATCTATTCGGGAGAGAGAAAATAGTCCGTGCCCATAATCCGTAGCGAAGGCAGTTACAGGTACTGCTGGCTGCTTCCGTGCACTGGTACATCACTGCTCCACTGGGCCGCAAACGAATGATTGATTCGTAATCAACTTAGGTGTGGTCGCACTTCTACAGTAAAGACTAGACCGTGATAGATATCAGACAAACTGGCGCTTTTCTCGCTTTAAAAGAAGAAAAACCGCCCCAGACTCGACCATAGCACATTTTAATAACGTCATATTAATCTAACTTTTCCATAACAGTTAAAAATAGCATATTTTCAAAGCTTTCCAAGCAATAAGACGTAGCATTAATATTAAAATTAGTTTTCATTTAAACGAGGTTTAAGTCTGACGCGGACGTTAGTTTGGACATTGAAATATTACACCTCCGCTTAGGAGCTGAGAATTTTCAATTTACGTTATTGCTAGGGTTAACAGAGTTAGGTTTACGTTCAATGTTGTTGGAAGCTCGTCATCTTTATTTATTTGTTGAAGAACTAAAATTTAACAGGAGAAAAGAAAATAAAAGATGTCACTTTTTATTTTAATATTAGGGGTCAAAATTAAGTTAAGAGTCAGTTTTGATGGTGGAACAAACTTCTTCTGGTAGATACTAAAAAGCAATTTCTAATCAAATCAACCGTGTACCCGATGGAATTTCGCATCGGCAATATTTAGAAACTTGTAGGTACTTATAAAATGCAGAGAGCAGCGGTGGCCCAGTGATTATGAGCCCAGTGACATCTACCAACCCGCACTGGGTCCGCTTGTTGAATTACAGTCCACTTCCTGTCATAGAGAGGAGCCCTGTGTCCCAGCAGTGGGATCATTACCTATAGGCTGATGATGATGATGATGGCCTATACCAACTTTCTTTCATTGACTAACTCCTTTAGCGGATGGATGAGTTTACAATAGTGTTTTTGTATTCCTTACTTTTGTAATAAGGTAGTTTGGTTTTCCAAAATTCAAGCTTCAAGACCCAGTGGTTGACGCTGTGCTGCCTAGGTGTGCTGCTGGCCTACCATGACGTCTTAAAACATTATTGTTTTATTCCTTTTCCAGTGTGAGATGGCGCTAGACATCCTGTATAGCTCCGTCTCTTTCCCACACTGGAATAAGAATAAAACAATACTGCTTTAAGACGTCATGGAAGGCCACCTGTCTCTGGTAGAAGAATTGGTAGAATAACAACTGAGTTGGTTGATAGATTTGTTTTGAACGCATATAGGTATTTTGTAAGTTTCCTTCACTGGAAAAAAACTATTCAGCATTTAAACCGTTACCCATAAACGTTTACAGACAATTAATCTCATATTCAATATTTAAAAGCTGTTTAACGGGTTCAGTACTAAAACGACAATAAAAAGTCGATTAAAGTATTTGAAGTCGTAAAATTTAAAAATTCCCGCGCGTTGCGAGTGAGTACCTTTCTGTTCTATTGGAGTTTATGGTCGTCCCGTGTGGCCCATAAAGTATCGAGTCTTTTTGTTTATTTTATAGGAGATGACGTCATTGGAATTGAGTAGGTACTGAAGGTATTTTGGCTTCAGATGTTTCATGAAGGAGTTATTTTAATGTGGGATTTGCTGTGAATGGTTCTTAGTTTCCTGGTTAGGTGATGGAGTGGGTGGGTAGTGTTTTAAGAGGGCAAGCCTGTTGTCATAAACCAGATACAAATCCGAACTGCTGCCTAACTGGTACCTACATAGGTAACTACTTTGTGTTCTTAACCTGGGAATTGAACCCTGGATCACCAAGATCAGTAGTGGCGCTATTGTATTAATAAGACAGGAAGCCAAGTCAAACATCTTTCAAAAGCGTCATCTTGATAACCCTCTCCTTTTATTCATCATCTTCTTGCTCTTGCCCCATGCTACTTGGGGTCGGCGCAGCACGTTTTTAGGGTTCCGTACCCAAATGGTCAAACGGGACCTTATTTCTGAGACTCCGCCGTCCGTCCGTCCGTCCGTCCGTCACGTCGGTCAGTCCGTCCGTCTGTCAGCAGGCTGTATCTCTTGTACCGAGATAGTCAGCCAGTTGAAATTTCTACAGTTGATGTATTTCTGTTGCTAACTAAAATCAGTATAAAATAAATATTTAAGGGGCGTCCCATACAAAAAGGTGATTTTTTTGTTCGTATTTATAGATAATGGTACGGAACCCTTCGTGCGCGAGTCCGACTCGCACTTGGCCGATTTTTTAGGGTTCCTTACCAAAAGGGTCAAACGGGACCCTAGTACTGAGACTTCGCTGTCCGTCCGTCTGTCACCAGGCTGTATCTCATGAACCGTGATAGTTAGCCAGTTGAAATTTCTACAGATTATGTATTTCTGTTGCCGCTAGTAGTATGATTATTTTCATTTGTGCGTTAGTATACTCTAAATTTATGTCGCACGTGTCACGTTGTTGTCATGAATAAACAGTGGAAAAAGACTATGAGAACAGGTGGAAAAAGTGATTTTTTTGCTTGTTTTTATAAATAATGGTACGGAACGACTCGCTCTTGGCCGGTTTTTCTTCCATTCTCCTCTGTCATCCGTTTATCGCTATCATTTACTCCTTTTTGTTTCATATAATTCCTTAAACAATCCATGCTTCGTTTCCTTGGTATTCCCGTGTCCCTCCTTCCATCAAACCCCTCCTTTTACCGTCTGTTAATAAGTAAACAGAACCGATTTGTTAGAACTCTTCAAAAGCTACTTACATTATTGCCTTGCCTTACATAATCTAAAGTTTCAGAAACAAGAGACGATATAAACCGATAAAATAAAATGATGTTATCGCCTGAAGCGATTGGAAACATAAAGTAGCGATGCAAATTGGTAGGATTATTTTTTATTTGGCAAAGCACATGCAGGTAATATATGTAAGCGTTGTTATTCGGATTTCCGAGGGTGAATGTAGGATGTAAAATATTGTGTTTCGTGTTTTAAAAAGTAGATGCGTAGCGAAGCGAAAGGAAACATTTTTATAAAATAATTTAGAAACAGATATCAAAAACTCGAAGGATTATCTTTAGCTGACATGCAGTCTTTTCATTTCATATATTTTTTCAGTATTTTGCTTCGTGGGTAGGTGGTTGGTGGTTTTGGTTAAGTGGTACGTCATCACCCTCAGCCTATAATTTTCCCACTGCTGGGACACAGGCAGGCCTCTCTGTGAGGGCGCAGCCTGTAATCCAAAACGCGGGTCCAGTGCGGGTTGGTAGATGTCACATGTCTTCGAATTTGTAGTTCTAGGACATGCCGGTTTCCTCACGATGATTTCCTTCACCGTTTTTGAGGGTAGCGGTGATGAAATAAATTACACAGAGTAATACGCCTGCTTGGGTTCGAACCCACGGCTTACTGCTCGTAAGTTCGGGCTGCCAACACTAGGTCACCGCTGCTCTCGACGAAGACCACTTCATCATACCATGTAGACATACTAACGTGGTAAATAAACAATTCACGTCCCTGTCTGCCTGTGTTGTAGTCACCCATCCACGGACCGACCTTGGCAAGCGTGGCTAGTCCTAAAGATCGACCCGTGCGGCTGTTATTATTTAGCTACGAAGTCCTCTCATGTTCCATATTATATTCGCAAAAAGTTTACGTCCTACACGTGGCTGTTATTCGACAAATATTAGCATATTAGGCGACGCCCGAGGCGACAGATCCGGCTGCCACCGCGTCTTTTGTCAGCAATTCTTCGTAAGGGATACAGGGTGCTGCTGAGTTCGTACTGGTAACGTTTTTTTTTAGTTCCTTATGTCTGGCATTAGTTTGGGAACATTAAAAGGGATGATTTTAATTACAGTGTTAGGTCAATGGTAGTCTTCTTGACCGCAAAGCTCTTTCCAATAAAAATGTTTTAAATAAATGCAAGGCCGCTGTTGCTCTATGACTATAATATATAAACAATAATCAGGCAGGTCAGATAATAGGCCTACACCTCTATAAATCTTTTAATTTTCTATTCAATCTAATCTCCAATATAGCTTCTATAACGCCTACGTGAGTGCTACACCGTCTACGAAACATTGTAATATACCGTAGCGACCCATTCAGTTGTATTTTATAAGTAAATGACGAAACAAACACAGGCACTAATATTACAGTGAACATTTGGGTAGCATTTAATATATTCCATTTCTACGATTTTGTTTCTACAATTGCTATACGAGTGCTACGCCGTATAGCTACGCTATAGTGCTACGCCGTAGAGCTAAGCCGTTACGCTACAACGTGCTACGTCGTAGCTCGTAGTCGTAGTTAACAATAGTAACAGTTTCTTGATCCAAAAGTTTGTAATGGTTTTTAAAACGCAACAAGATCCCAGAAAGTTTCCCCAAAATAAAACAAAAACACTTTGCACTCTAAGCTGTAGTTACAAAGAACTGTGTATTAATACAAATAAATACAAAACTATTCAGAATATAACAGCCTGTATAACACGTTTCACGTATCAAAGATCACGGCAGAGGGCACAAAGCGAACGACAAATATATCATCTAAATGTCATCAAGTCATACATAATTTATTATACATTCTTTACATATTTCTACCTGCTCGCAGTTTCGACGATAAATATGAAATTTCTATTAGAATCATGGAGTTTACATTGTGATGTAATAAAGTAGATTAGGTAAATAATATGAACTAATTCCAAAGGGGGAAATTAAATACAAGTGTCAATATGGTTTTTGAGGGAGTATGAGGAACAGGGTGTAAAGTTCCTCATCCCCCGTAGTAAAGGGAGGATCCTCCGACCAGACAGGTGTTGTGTCTGGCGGGCAACTGCCCGACAGTTGTAGTCGGGTTTTTCTATATACTCTTAAGTCGATGTAAACTTTGCATGTGAGATGTAGGAAATTGATGTTAGTTCTTCCGTCGTGTCATAGATGGCGCTGTAGTACTTTTTGTAGTAAGTTGCTTTTTGTTGGTCGCTACATCACTCCCCCCCGGAGACCGGAGGTCGATAGTCGAATGAGTCTTGAAGTTTTTGCCATGCCAGTTTTAAACTCGTTGCCGCATTGTTCACTGTGAGTCGGAACAGTCTGCGGTGGTGAGGCGAACCCCAGTGAGTCGGGGCCGGCGCTGCGTTTGCTCCAGTGCGTCGGACGTGGTGCAGCGCCGCGATGTGGCAGACAGATAGAGAGGTGTCGACCGGGAGGTAGAAGCTTTCGACCGGCCGAAAGTGCAGTGTGCTGTATGGTCGCTTGAAGAGAGGCTGAGGGTGCTGGCCAGGAATGCGCTTCCGCTGCATGCTGGTGGTCAGGAATACCCATTTGAAGCTGGCTGGCTGTGAGACTCGCTGCTCGAAGGCTTGAGGAAGTGATGTTGATGGTGATAACGTCACGTTGCTCGAAGGCTGCGCTGACATCCATTTCGGGGTCACCAGTTTAGGAGTATGAGGAACAGAGTGTAAAGTTCCTCATCCCCGAATTAAAGGGAGGATCCTCCGGCCAGACAGGTGTTATGTCTGGCGGGCAATGTGAGATGTAGGAAATTGATGTTAGTTCTTCCGTCGTGTCATAGATGGCGCTGTAGTACTTTTTGTAGTGAGTTGCTTTTTGTTGGTCGCTACAGTTTTATGGATGAGAAAGCGTTTTCAGAAACTTTGTTTATAACGTTGAACATATTTTAACGAGAAAGACTTCTGTTAAAACCGCTTTAAAAGTTTATGAAAAAGGTTAACTGGTAAGGTTGACTGGTAGAAAATGCCTAAGCCTAAGTTTATTCAAGTTAAGAGACAGTTAAAAGTCAAACAAGTTATATATAACTTAAAGAAACATCCAGAAGTAAATACTATAATTTTCAGCTTTGCATTTCAAGCATCTACCATGTAGTTTCCTAAATTACGCAGAAAAATGTGTAAGCTGTAAAAGAACAATGACGTAGGTAATACAGAGGCTGGTGACGGTGAAGGGCAGGTAGATGTTGACCGGCACAGCGCGACAGATCGTGATACTGAACGGACGCAGTGACACGTACTGCAGCGCAATCTCCAGCTCGAACCGGAGAGACCCGTCTGGGAACAATGAAATAAGTGATACAGAGGCTGGTGACGGTGAAGGGCAGGTAGATGTTGAGCGGCACAGTGCGACAGATCGTGTATCCGAACGGACGGAGCTCGAACCGGAGATACCCGTGTCTCTCCGGTTCGAACTGGATGGAGACTGCGCTGCTGGGAGCAATCCATACTAATAATATATTATGAATGTCTGTCTGCTACTTTTGTACGTCTAACGCCGTCCTCCTTTCACTACCTTAACCGATGTGACTTTCGATGTGCCTGAAATTGAGACAACCTTGTCTCAATTTCAGCCGAATGTGTCTACACTCGCGATTGTCATTTGTTTCCCTTGCAAATCTCGTTAAGCAACTTCTTGCAATTGTTTCCTCTGCCGCCGTTGTCACAGGCGTGTCGCTTGAACGTTTATACTTCACATTAGCGCGTTTTCGGCGTGTATAGTTCGTTTTTGGAATCGAGTATACAGGGGTCTTTAGATTATTTGAAGCTTTATGTAAAGTACTACTATTCCACTGCATCGAGACTAGAAGCCGGCCCTAACACACTTGGGAAGAGGCTAAGCATAGAAATGTGAAAAAAAATATTTGGTAATGCAAATTATTACAATATTAGCGACTCGCCCTTCTTTTGCACAGCGCTGCGCCACCTATCGGGTCCGAAATTAAAAATTATTATCCTATCTTTCAAGTTAGAACCAACCATACACATATCACATCCAAATTTTATTGAAATCGGTTGGGTGGTTTTGGAGATTAGCGTGTACAAACATAGGACCACGTGATTTTTTTACCTGAACATTTGAGCAGCTGTTCCATTAGTGTCGCTTTAATTTGATCCACCTCGCAAGCGGTTGCCTCCGCAGTAACTGCTGGACAAGACACAATAAATATTGAATGCGCCATCTCCATCAGGAGCGATACCCAGTGAACACGATGGCTCTGGAAATATAAGAGTAGCTGTTACTTTTCATCAAAGCATTTTCATACAAATAAATTCAAAGTATAGATTTATTAACTGTCCACCACTTCTGGTTAGTATAATAAGACTTTACCACTGTTCCGATTCACGAAACCGTCAACCAAGCATTCTGTATTTCAAACCAAGTAACTCTGCTTGAAAAATATTGCAGGGAACCGTTTTACCGTTGGACCCAATGTCATCATTCATCATTTCAGCCGAAAGACGTCCACTGCTGGACATAGGCCTCCCCCAAGGGGGGGTTTTGCCATAATCGCCACGCTTGGCAGGCGGGTTGGCAATCGCAGTACGGTTGTCACAAAAGCACAGAGAACGCTGCTACCCATTCTCTGGCAAATCCTTAGTCGCCTCTTACGACACCCACGGGAAGATATGGGATGGTGCTATTCTTTACGTCCGACACCATACGGACCCAATGTAACGCAATCAAAACTTTGTGCTGATGGATGTATTCAATAGTACGGAGTGTGTGGAGGTAGTTAACAAAAAAATAAAAACTTCTGCTAAAGCTGGAACTTTTACATCCAATAACACTTATTCTTATTCTTTATTGCACATAAAATCAAAAGATATACACACAAATTATATATAGCGTATGTACAACGGTGACCCAGAAAAGGCTTTTAATTTTCAATAACTCCAAAACTACAAGGTTCCCTGGGCCTCAAGTCTGGTATTTTTATAAATAGTCGTTCCAACACGATCCCACTGTCATTTTGGCAAAAGTTCGTAATCTACTAAATTCATAATGGTCTGTCAAATTATATGCCATTTCTTTCAATGGAGTGCCAGTGGTTGACTATTGTGAAGTCATAATGACGCCATTATAATTGGTAGATTACCAAACGTGACAAAATCAACAATTATGAAATCAATGATAGGCCATTCTGACACTATTGTAATAGCAGACTTGAGGCCCTGGTATAGTGTAGAACAAAATGATCGAAATGACGGACGGGAAGAACAAGTGCCTCTCGGTTTCATTAAGGGTACTTTTACATCCATTCTACCTTCTATTCGTGAGATTTGTGGAGGTCACATAGTTTCGAACAGTTTCGAACCTACTACCTAGAACTCGATAAAAATAACAGTATCACTAACCTCAACAATATAACCTCTTATCACATTATAAGACAAGAAAATCGTTTTTAAACAGTGTACACTCCAATTGATGAATAACTGAAAGAGAAAATCAAAATATTGGTAATGTTGGTACATGTCGTGGCCAGATATTAGATTTAAGCACTTCATGATAGGTTAGGTAAGGCCTATTTTATGAAATGGTTGGCTACATCATGAACTTTAAGAGCTGGCCACGACATACATACCTTGTCGAAGTTAAATAATATAGCGACAAAAAAAGAAAAATATTATTTTTACCAAAATTTGCAGCAACATATCAATGTCTTGCAAGTTATCCAACAAATTATTGTAGTAATACAAACTTTGCCTTGTATTTTTAACACTGATTCCAACTTTATTTCTCCCAATAATATTAATGGGAACTAAATTCGATTGTAAGAAGATTCTCAAACGCTTCATGCTACTCTGCAGTATAGCGAAGATGATAATGATAGTAAAATGATTAACATCCAAGGAATGCACAGCAAAGGAGATAGCACAGAAATTAGCCATGGAATTTATACGAAGATAAGCTCGAAATATAGTAATAGCTAATCGTACTGCTAAATTACAGAAAATAATAAGATACACGTAATTGGGAATCAAGTAAGTTTTCCTGAAGCCAATAAGTCTGTCATTGGTTGTAACGGCCCTAAAGAAGTGCAAAAATCGTTCATCACCGTAAACTAAGTATATAATAGCGGTCCAAACGTATTCAACAATGCTTAGAAAGTAAACAGAGAATATATTGTCTTGGACATTATCGAAAAAAATAGCACAGACAGCGAAAATACAAAAAAAGCAATACAATCTCATCAAACGACAAATTGGTCTAGAATCACTGATATTTGCATAGTTGCCAAAACAAAGACGAAACAAAGCCATGGCTTTCAGTAACCATACGGATGGTTCATGTTTTCTTATAAGGTGCTTTAGTTTAGTCATCATGTTCGTTTGCCACTCTTTCAACTGAGTCCCTGTCTATACAATATTCATTATCAAAATAGGTTTATTGATTTTGAATATTGCTTGTCTAAAATAAACTTTTTAATTAGAACTAGTGTTTCATGTACTAATAGAGATTCTATTACCGAATTTATAATCTATAATATATGACGGAGAAAATGTCTCCGTCCGTTTTTAAAAAGCGTGACGTCAGCATAGCTGACGTCACTGACTATGTTCAGGGTGATCACTCATCTTCGATCTTCCAAGTAAAACACCACAAGTACACTTTATGACTCGTTTATTCAACCGACAGCGTAACGACTTATTTACATAGATCCGTACAGTTCGGCGGCTCAAGCAAGACTGACTCGATCGCCTACAGCGCGGCCGTATTTATAGGGCTCGACGTACGTGCACGTTTAATTTTAGGTTAAGTATTGAAATTACAATGATGACATTCATTTTACATCGTAATAAATTCAAAGTAATCAACTTATGGTTTTTAAACTAATTTTTAGGACAATTAAATGATTAAACTTAGTTATTCTAGGTTTTTCTAGACGAATTGTTGTAGTTGCGCCGATACGGCCATACTGACAGGCGGTGCGCGCTCTGCACCAGCCTCGTTGGTTCTCGTCGATTTTTGTGGATTCTCGTAGACCTGAAAGAATAGAAACAAAACTTCCTCTGAGTAGTACATCTGTAAACAACTTGCGTTGTTTTGTCTTTTGAGAATATCGATTCTGATAAGGTTAGTAGGTTCTCGGAGGTTCTCGTAGAGTTCTCGGAGGTTCTCGTAGAGTTCTCGGAGGTTCTCGTAGAGTTCTCGGAGGTTCTCGTAGAGTTCTCGGAGGTTCTCGTAGAGTTCTCGGAGGTTCTCGTAGAGTTATCTGAGGGATATTTAGAATATTTGAATTAAGTTACTTACGGTTTTATTCTGATGAATTACGGTTTTCCGATTCCGATACGGCCACACTGACAGGCGGTGCGCGCTCTGCACCAGCCTCGTTGGTTCTCGTCGATTTTTGTGGATTCTCGTAGACGGTTTTATTCTGATGAATTACGGTTTTCCGATTCCGATACGGCCACACTGACAGGCGGTGCGCGCTCTGCACCAGCCTCGTTGGTTCTCGTCGATTTTTGTGGATTCTCGTAGACGGTTTTATTCTGATGAATTATTTTCACCCTGTACATAACAATGTCTCGGGAGTATCTGTTCTCAGGTTCAAATGTGGTGATGATGTTCTTTCGTAACTCTTCCCAGGTACTACTGGTCACCATCCAATCATCGATCCACATTTTCGCACGTCCCTTCAGCAGACTGCAGACTTTCATACGAACGTCGAAATCACTCAACTTATATGCCTCAATGGCCACTATCAATATGTTGACACCACTCACGTACTCCGACATGGGTATCCGGGTCGAAAGATGGCAGGTAAATGCCTTTGATCCTTATAATTGATTCGGTAGGCGGAGCACACAAACGCTCTGACATTCTCTGCATCATTTCCATCATCTGCATAAGGAATTGTGGTGGTATTCCGTCCATCCGCATTCCTTGATCAGGGTATGTATGCGGTCTTGATTGATTCATGGCTTCCATTGATGTATTGGAGACCAGTCCAGGCTCCTGACGCCGAATGTTGGCTGGTTCCAGTTGCTCATGTGGTAAACGAGCTGATGAGGAAGTGGCTTGAGTAGAAATCTCTTGCGATCCCACTTCTGATGACTGAGAAAATGTCTCCGTCCGTTTTTAAAAAGCGTGACGTCAGCATAGCTGACGTCACTGACTATGTTCAGGGTGATCACTCATCTTCGATCTTCCAAGTAAAACACCACAAGTACACTTTATGACTCGTTTATTCAACCGACAGCGTAACGACTTATTTACATAGATCCGTACAGTTCGGCGGCTTAAGCAAGACTGACTCGATCGTTCGAGCAATCGCAACGTCCCCGACATGGGGGCGTGGCGGGCGGGATATGGGCAAGCCCTTTCCCCGCGGATATCAGCATGCACCCGTAAAAACGGGTGCCTCATATGGGTGCCGTATAGGCGTGGTAAATTGGCGAGTGCGTGTAAACAGTGCAACTCGCCAGTGTGTAGTTGTCATTATGTCCGGTAGGAGGCGCCAGCGGCGCTGAGCGCTGCGCGCTTAGCTACGGCGAAACTTTACCGTAGCGAGCGCCGCTATCTTCACGCCATCTCGGCGGCCTGACATCGCCAGGTGAGACCTCCGGTTGCCCGGAGGAGGCCCAGCAGATGCAGGCCTGCCAGAGGTGGCTTTGGTGGCGCACCCTACCGCTGAGGATGTTGACCCCCGTCCGTTGCGCTCTCAGAGCTAGCCGATTACGTTCCGGACTAAGGGGTCGTAATGAATGTGTTTGAGCGGCAATGTACTTGTGTAACGCCGCTCATGTAGCGAGCGAAAGGCGAGCCCGCGCCGCACGATCGTCGAGTAGGTATTAATGCATGTTGAGTCACATGGGTGTCTGGTCGGGCGCGTCATGCCTATATTAACTTAGAACACGACGCGCTTCGAGTGTATGTTATGTTTGTGGAGTCTTATTGATTGGGTAAATCGCGTGTTGATGGGTGCGACTTACCCTGGTGCGTCAAGTCCAGGGGTGACGACGGCTACGTCACATCCGCAGGCACCAGGTCGCTCGAAGGGCGACATGGGCAGGGAGCGGGCATTCCTGCGGTTGGCGTAGTGCCGCGGACGTGTCGTGCCATCGTGAGACGGCGGTCGCTAGCGGCCCCGCGGTGTTTAACCTGGGGCGCTCGTGCGGCGCCGGCTCGTCGGTCAGGATGATGGTAATAACATTAGTATCTTACCTTGAGGAGGAGGCGTTTTTTTTTTTTTTTTTATGAATGGCATCTCGCAGTTCAACCTGAGAGGTTGTCGTCTGCTTAACCGGACTATCCTGTGGGTGCCTTAAGAGTAAGGCCTCCAGCCAGGGCATAAAAACTTACAAACTAAGCGACTATACGCTGAGGGCACCCCCTGTGGGGTACGAGCCTCGGCTCAGGGCGTCGCTGGGGGAGGACTGCATGGGGACAGGCTGGATCTGAATGATATCATTATTTAGGGGCTGATTTAAAACTACTGGCACAGCATCGCGGGCTGGCTCGAGCGAGGGTCGGGGAGGGCATGGACCGGGACGTCGCGACGGACCTCGACGGCGAGGTCGGAAGGACGGCGGTTTGTGTCTGTACTTATTAAGAGTGCTAGTCTCTTTACTACTCTCCTGGAGGAGGGTGATAGCATCATCGGGAGTGACGAGGGTATGCCGAGGACGGCGTACTGTACTAATGCGCGAGGGTTCGTAACGGGCGGCCGCTGCGATCAGGGGATTACGGTGTTTACTGGCGTTATCGAAGAAACGCTTCGAAAGACGTTTCATAAACTGAAGGACGGTGGGCATTCTAAGGTCTACGTGTAGACGGTCGTTACGGACATAAAAAGGGGCTCCCGTGACTCTACGTAAGAACCGGTTCTGCAAGGTTTGCATCCTATGGATGTATTTAGGCTTGGTGTGAGCGTACACGACGCAAGCGTACGTCATAATGGGGCGGATCACCGCGGTATAAAGGCGCAACTTGCACTTGAGTGACAATTTGCTTTTTGCCGAGATCATGAAATGAAGCCTACCCATAGCAAAGGCAGCTCGGGCGCGAGCTGCTTTGATGTGCGCCGCGAAAGACAGGTGGTTGTCAAGTAAGACTCCTAAGTACTTGGCTTGCTTCTCCCAAGGGATAGGCTTACCGTACATAGTGATCGGGCTGAGCGCGGGTGGCTTATTTTTACGCGGTTTAGAGAAAAGAACTGCCTGGCTCTTGTCGGGATTCACCTCGATTCTCCATTTCCGGAACCAAGCGCCTAAGACGTTGGCTGAGGTTTGGAGGGTGCTGTAAATAGCGTCGTGACTACGGCCAGTGTAATAGATGGCCGTGTCGTCCGCGAACAGGGCTAACTGTGCCTTCTTGCTCTTGGGGATGTCACTGGTAAAGGAGGAGGCGGAGAGGGGCGGCCTATTTCTATAGGCTGCGGCAATCCAGACTAGGCACTCGACGGGCTGGCATGATAGAGCCGTAATAACTCAGTGAGCCCGTCGAGGATGACCAACTCTGCATCCTGGCCCTCCTTAATGGCCCTAATCAGGCCCAGGAGTAGGCTGATGGCGCAGGCGGTGAAATCTTTCCCCCGAGTGGCATCGCGCTGTTGCGCTTTGGCGCCGGCTAGCGGCTGAGAAATGGTAGGTGCCGCTACTTGGTGAGCGGCAGCCGTAATGTGGTCTGTGGGTGGGGCGGGCTTCCCCGCCCGCTTCCCCTTCTTCTTGCCGGCGCCTGAGGTGGCGTCGGAGGAAGTAGTGACAGCGGTGTTGGTTGTGGCAGTCATGGGCGCCTGCGTCGTCGCCTGCGCTGGTACAGGGCCAGGGTCCTGTCTGGCTTGCGACGCGGGAGGTTGGGGTTTTTTCCCCTTCTTGCTCTTCCCCCCGCGTGGTCTCTTTTTTCTCCGCCTCGAGGCGGGAGCATCTTGTTCCTTTGAGGGCCCGTTCGCTGTCGCCATTAGCGACGTACTAGGGGCCTCATGGGCCTCGACTTGGGTAGCTTTGGCCGTCGTTTCTCGGCGCTGCCGGGAAATGGCGACAGTGCCCGCTCGCTTGTTCCGGAGCTCTCTCCGGAACACTGGGCACCCGCTGCTGGACGCGGGATGGTCACCTGCACAGTTCACACAGGTGGCCTTCTCCGTCCTTGGGCGTGAGCAATCTCGGGCGGCGTGGAGTTCTCCGCATCGCACGCATGCGAGCGGGCGGTGGCACTGGTGCGAGCTGTGTCGAAACTGCTGGCACCGGTGGCACTGGGCGGGCCCTTGCTTGCTCCGCCAGGCATCGACGCGGACACCACGCATGCATAGAAGCTCGGTGGTGTCATATATGGTGCGGAAGTCAGTTTGCCTTTTGAGGACAGCGTGGAAGAGGCAGCCAGGACGTCCGCCGCGTGACTCGATCGCCTACAGCGCGGCCGTATTTATAGGGCTCGACGTACGTGCACGTTTAATTTTAGGTTAAGTATTGAAATTACAATGATGACATTCATTTTACATCGTAATAAATTCAAAGTAATCAACTTATGGTTTTTAAACTAATTTTTAGGACAATTAAATGATTAAACTTAGTTATTCTAGGTTTTTCTAGACGAATTGTTGTAGTTGCGCCGATATATATAATCCAATTTCTAAATCTAAATTAATTACTAAACATAAAACTAGATAATTAAAACTAAAATAACAACAAATTATAAAAGGGCGTCAAAAAACTCCTCCTCAACGCTGTCAGCTGGTAACGTGCCCAAGAGACTGGCGGCGTTGCCACGTTGAATGGCAATACTTAGCCTCTGGCCAAAGTCAAACCCAGCCCTTGGGTCACGGGAAGCGTCAACTAGGCGTTTCGAAATTTCCTTAAAAAGGCTGTGAGCACTTAGTTTCATGTTTCATGTTAATTAAAATACCACTTCGTCTCTAACTGACGGTTACTAGCCTGTTGTAGTAAGTACATGAAAATTATTGAACCTTAAATTGAACAGAATAAGAATAATTAAGCTTCAAAGGATTTCCCGTTTCCCAATCCTAAAACTATTTTAAAATTCCGACCACATTTCAGTTAACTACGGAACCCTTTAGGATCACTTCGTTGCCCTTTTGTCTGTCTGTTTCACAAGACCTTTTTTTCACAGAAACGCGTAAACGTATCAAGTTGAATTACAAACTAGTGATCCGCCCCGGCTTCGTAATATTATAATGTGAAGTACAATTACAGAAAATAAAAAAACTAATCGGTCGAGCCGTCCTCAGGCAATGCTTTTTCATATGTATATATGTGGCAATTCATTTCTATATATAAAGATACATTAGTTTATTCAGGTATCCCGCAAGGTTCTATACTAGGACCACCGTTATTAAACTTATAATATTGATATTTTCCAATACAGTAATCTAAATGAATATAAACCTAAACAAATCACAAGAAATGTCGAAGATCTCGACCCTCACATGAAAGGTAAGTAATAACTCAATGTAATGTGTGCTTTTATTGCTATGTGCCAGAAATAATACCATTATGATTCGTGATTCGTAATAGCTCTGGGCTATTTGATAGTGAATAATGATTTAGGTTTGGCAAGATTTTCTTTCGGGTGATCGAAATCTTTACGAATGGCACGGTTTGCGCAGTGGCTGAACGACTGACTGCTGTGCTGCGTGCTGCGGGTTCGATCTCCGCACGGAACAAATATTTGTATGGCCTACATATAGTTGTTCCTGGCCAGGGTGTTTGTGTATGTGGATTTAAATGTTAATAAACGCACTCAAGATACAGGAGAAATTCCTAGTGTAAAAAAAACAATCGTTTTTCTTAATCCAAATTGTCTTTGTTCATCATTCATTATTCATCATTTCAGCCACGCTTGGCAGGCGGGTTGGCGATCGCAGTACGGTTGTTACAAAAGCACAGAGAACGCTGCTGCCCATTCTCTGGCAAATCTCTTAGTCGCCTCTTACGACACCCACGGGAAGATATGGGATGGTGCTATTCTTTACGTCCGACACCATACAGAACCTATAAATAAAATTGTCTTTGTTAGCTGTAATAAATGTATCCGCTGTCTATGATAAGTGATAACTCCGCAACATATATAAATAAAACAGTTAACAACATATAATTATTTAAATATTTATTATGTCTTGGTTATATATTTATTGGTATCGAACATCATCACAACAGCACGCCTGTAATCCACGAAAGGTTAGGCAGAGGAACACCATGTTGTATTCCAGGGTGTACACACTCACATTTCGCCCGTTATGTTTAAGTCCCATGTAATAGCGGTCGAGCCTATTGCCGCCAACCTGGCAGAAATCCAGACTCCGTGGCTGCTACTGGGAAATTCCTGATGGAAAACCCCAATAACACTTTGTCCTAACTGGGATCGAACCCACATGCTGAACAATCGCGCTTGCCACTAGACCAGCGAGTCAGTCGTAATAAACATGTACATTCATAATAGTTGATAGTCACACTATCCCATTAGGTTAAGACCTGGCGGGCTACCATGACGTCTTAAAGCAGTATTGTTTTAATGTCCCCCCAGTGTGGGAAAGAGACGGAGCTATAAAGGAAGTCTAGCGTTATTTCTTTTCCACTGGAATAAGATTAAAATAACACTGCTTTAAGACGTCATGGTAGCCCGCCAGGTCTTAACCTAATGGGATAGTGTGACTATCAACTATTATGAATTTACATGTTTATTACGACTGACTCGCTGGTCTAGTAGCAAGCCAACCTGTATTGATGGAAGTTGAAAATAAATAATTAACTTATGGGCCTCAAGTCTGCTATTTTTATCAATATCGTCATTCCAACACGATCCCATTGGCATTTTGCTAAAAGTTCGTAATCTGCTAAATTCGTAATGGTCGATCATTGGTCTCGTAATAGAATTGTGTTATAATAACTTGACTATAAGTGTATTGCCATTATTATAAAACCCGTTAGTCGAAATGATTTTCAAAAACCTACTACTAAATTTGAACATTTATTCATGCCAGATTTCATTTATATATATTTTTACATATTATTTATTAGTGTTATAAGCAATCTGAAGTAGTAAGAAGTTTATAAATAGCAGAAAACATAAATGTGAAATTAGAAAACTCAATATGTTATCTGTTTAGCTGTCAAAGTCAAATTGTCTGTCAAGTCAGTTATTCATTTGTCATTATGTACGAGATTACCATTCTTAGCCATTTCTTTCAATGAAGTGTCAGTGGTTGACTATTGGGAAGTCATTATGACGCCATTATATTAGTAGATAACCAAACTTGACAAAATCAACAATTTTGAAATCAATGATAGGCCATTTTGACATTATTGTAATAGCAGACTTGAGGCCCTGGACTTATTTCGAATGTATCTAATCAACAAAGGTTGATCAGTAGTTGGAACCCAGTAATTAACCTTGAATACACATATAAGTTAGAACTTAATACTAAAATCAAAAAGTTTACAATCAACCTTCCAATGTTCATAAATCAATAATACGATTAAAAATATATGGAGGTTTTCATATTTGACACAGTACAGAATAAGACCTATCCAAAAGCGGTGACAAGCCAACATGAACCCTAAATTTAAAAAAATAACGAAAAGACAACAATCATCCGAATTGTTTCTGCAAATCGTTGCTTTCTTTCGTCTTTTGTTCGGCAACTATGCGAATATCAGTGAATCAAGAAAAATCTGCTATTTGGCAAAATTATACTGCATTTCTTTCTGTTCGTCCATTTTCACTATTTACTTCAGTAATACTTACAATCGGGACGTCTTCGACGTTTACTTTCTGTGTATTGTCGAATACATGTTCACCGCCTTGGTATTCTTTATTTATGGTGATAAACACTTCTTGCACTTTTTCAGTACTATTAATATCAACGACAGAACTATGGGCTTCAAGAAAATGCCCTTGATCACCAACTACGTTTACCTTGTCTTCTTTGTCAATTCGTTGTTGAGATTGACTATGGTTTGTGTTCGAGCTGTGTACCATTTTGTGTTTATTAGCAC
Organism: Cerastis rubricosa; assembly: GCA_949152445.1. Taxonomy (NCBI): domain Eukaryota; kingdom Metazoa; phylum Arthropoda; class Insecta; order Lepidoptera; family Noctuidae; genus Cerastis; species Cerastis rubricosa. The sequence continues at coordinate 15,174,624 of OX424547.1, forward strand.
CTTCTGCAGTGTCCTCTTTGGAGTATTAGCCATGGACTTTAACCATTTAACTATCATTATCGTCTTTGCTATACTGCAGAGTCGTATGAAAAGATTGAGAACCTTCTTGGAATCCAATTCAGTTCCAATTAACATTACTGGGAGGAATGAAGTCACAATCAGTGTTAAATATACAAGGAAATGTTTGTATTATTATGACAACCTGTTGGATGCCTTACTGTATTTTGAAAAGCAGCTCCAGACTATGGTAAATATGATTATGTATTAGATTCACTGTGATACGTTGCCATGTCTTACGATTTATAGAACTGATCATCATTTGCCTGTCTATTCCCAACTATGTTGGGGTCAGTTTCCAGTAGAAGTTAATACCACTCGTATAGTAGTTAATATTTTGCTACGAGCTCCTCGACTACTGCTTCTACGATATGTCATCTAATGATTATGAATTATTCACGCCTTCTTTTGTTTGTAAATCTTGTTTCAGCTAATCATCAATTGGAGTGCACATTTGATAAGAATAATATCTCTGTCATATAACATTATAAGAAGTTACGTCAGTTCGGTTAGTGGTACATTGTTATATATATCATCATCATGTTTCTGTCCCTGCCCCATGCTTGGGGTTGGCGCAACACGTTTTTTTTTTCTTCCATACTCCCCTGTCCACCGTCACCCAATCATTTACTCTTTTTTTCTTTCGTATAATTCCTAACAAGACCCATCCATCGTTTTCTTATTCTTCCTCTTTACTCTTTATCCAGTAACTATATTCATAAATCTCTCTTTTAGTCACAGTCCTTCCTCATCATATGACCACTCAATGTACATATTCCACTATTATACAAAACATTAGAGCCAACGTATTTCTGTTTTTTTTTTTGATAGCTTGTCAAGTGTCCCGCTGCTGAGCAAAGGCCTCCCCTTTCTCCTTCCAAACCTCTCTATCTAATGCAATCTCTGGCATCGTTTGCCCCGCAAACAAGATGAGATTGTGACACTTCTTACACCGTCGTCTACCTCGTTTGCGATTTCCTCCATGAGGTGTCCAATGAATGACGATCCGTGTCCACCTCTCCGGGTGCATTCGTGCGACGTGGCTAGCGGAACCCAAAGTGGCTTGGCTGTTTTTCTCCAACATCTGTAACCTTAGTTATGGTGTTTCTGTAAATGATTATTATTGATTATTTTTCTAGTACTATTATTAAGCTAGATAGGCGTGTACTAAGGTATGTAATTTATAGTCAGGGTTATTTTTAGTATGTGCATTCATCATCACTGTCTTGCCCGTATACTAATTTATTTGGGGTAATCATTTATTTTTCAGACATCCATTTCGTTGATCATATCGTTCGTAGTGGAGATAACACAGACAACTCTTATGGTGTCTTGTCCAGCCATCATTGTGGAGGCAACCGCTTACGAAGTGGATCGAATTCAGGAAACACTCACAAGACAACTATTGAGATGCTCAGGTATGGCTCAGCTTGTGATAAAATCCAAAGTCTGTCTGGGAATTTCAAATTCAGAATTTTCGTCCCAAAAATGTTTTTGGAAAATAATATGTGGGGGGGTTCAGATTGATGTACTGAGTACGTGGTATCCGTTTTCGCGTCGGTGTCCTGTCCACCCTGTATTATGCGGTTTGTTAATATATTTTATTTTGGGATAATGTTCACAGACGGGTCTCTCCGGTTCGAGCTGGAGACTGCGCTGCAGTACGTGTCACTGCGTCCGTTCGGATACACGATCTGTCGCGCTGTGCCGCTCAACATCTACCTGCCCTTCATCGTCATCAGCCTCAGTATCACCTATGTTATTGTTCTTTTGCAGCTTTCACATTCTAGTGTGTAGTGTGGATAGATGATCAAATAAATGTTTTGTGGGAAATTTAGTTATTATTTTCATTTTTATTACTTTTGTCAGTATTCTGTTCCTGTCTTTTTCTTAGCGTGTCGATGGCAATCAAAATTGTGTCGGCTCAGAACTAAGCCATTCGTTTTGTGCCCTCTGTAGCGACCATCAGTTCCTTTAATTAACAAACAGCAGGACACGATATAAAGTGCCCCATCGTTTTTGGAACAGCACCACATCACACTCCGGGGCAGAGTTTTTAATGAATGCACCTGAGCAGGTTTTGTTGCTGCGACCAACCTGGGTCCGGATTCTATTTAAAGACTTTCAGGTGGTTCTATGGAAACTCATGTCTAGGTAAGAGACTGCCAGCAGGAGAAACGAATGGGATAGGTAAGAGCGCATCCTCTCGCCACAGCTTTAGTCTTTCCGTAGACCGCTCGCCAGTGAGTGGGGTAACACACTTCTGTAAACTGTTTCGGCTTTTAAGCCTTTGCGACACAGGGTATTTAGGTGCAGAGGGTGTCGTGTGTTTGAAGCCATATTGGCTATTTCGGTAGAGTTTGCCACTGTTCTGCGAACTTCTGGTGGCGCTATTCCTTCCAGTTGGTACATCATCTGTACCAGGGGGCGGCTTAAGACAACCAGTGATGACGTTTCATTCAGAGCTGTATCCACTAACTTTCAATTTGCAACTTTGCCAGCGGAAAAAAATAGTACAGAAATGAGGCGAACCACCCCCCTTTAAAGAAACTAGTCGCCGTAAGAGACTGTTGCGAGCGTGCACCTTCTGCTTGATGGTATAGCAGTTTTTGCTAAAAGTCAAAGATCTGTCCAGAAAAACCCTAACATACTCTGGAAAGGTACTGTGTATGATAGATACCCCATCCCAAACGATGTTATGTCTGCGTCCAGTTTCTCTGTTTCGTAGGTGGAAAATGCAAAGTGCGTTTTGCTCGGATTGGGTTTGAGTGAATTAGCGAGGTAGTATGTGGCTAATTCACCGAGAGCATACTTCGACTTCCTCAAAGGCAAGGTCGTCTGCATAAAGAAAGCGGGACGTGTTCGGCTGATGGTTCGTCGTTGGTGTATGTATTAAATAGAAGCGATGCCAAGACACTGCCTTGGGGCAGGCCGGGCTTTTGTGCTCTTCAGTGACTTTTATCTGTGCCGCTCACCATCTACCTGCTCTTCACCGTCACCAGCCTCTGTATCATCTTTGTCATTGTTGCCATGCAGCTTACGCATTTTACTGAGTCTTAATGAAAGGTTTTGAAATAAATTTTGTGCTGTGATTAGTCTTATATTATTTGCTAGAAACCGCATTTTTTTTTCTCCTGTTGATTAATTTCAACACTTTACGTTCATCATCATCATTTCAGCCGAAACAGGTCCACTGCTGAACATAGGCCTCCCCCAAAGGGGGGTTTTTGCCATAATCGCCACGCTGGGCAGGCGGGTTGGCGATCGCAGTACGGTTGTTGCAAAATGCACAGAGAGCGCTGCTGCGCATTCTCTGGCAACTCCCTTAGTCGCCTCTTACGACACCGGATGGTGCTATTCTTAACGTACGACACCATACAGAGCACCATACAGAGCACCATACACTTTAGGATATCTTTTTCTAATTTGTATTTTTATTTCTAACGGTTGTCTCTTTTGTTAAATGTTTACCACCTAAGCCTACATTGTGGAATGCAATAAAGGATGAAGTCATTTCTACACATTTCTGATTGATGTTTCTTTTGAACATAAAACAAACATAAACAGTGACTGTGGTTACAAATTTTGTTCCTGAGTTCTGCCTGCAACTAACTAGTGTAATTAAGGAGAAGTTAATAGGGCCTATTACTGCGGTCGTCTACGATGGCAATAATGTCGTTTGTATAGAAAATGAATCTACATGATAAAGAAAAAAAAAACGGTTTGTTGTTTCAAGACTGCGTCATTGGTCGCAAGCGCGACTACTGTGCACGAGGTCTGGGTTCGATTTCCAGGTCGAGCGAAGTGTTATTGGGCTTTTTCATCAGGAATTTCTCAATTAGCAGCTACGGAGTTTGGATTTGTGCCTGGTTGATGGCAATAAGCTCGGCCCCTTTTTCAACTTATAAACGTGAGGGTTGTTGATTAAAGGTAGTTGTCTCATCATTATTTGGAAATTTCTTAATGCTCATAAAAATATACCCATGGGAATCAAAATTTTGGGCCCATTTGGATTCGACTTGCTTATATATTACATAGGATCGACCATTACAGCTGAATTCTAACCATAGCATTTCAAAACCATAATCTGTTTAACAGCCTGTTTCGTATTCAGTATTCATATTTGTTTAGAAACTCACCACACATATTTGTCCATGAATTAGCAATGATTTGTCAAACATTTGTCTACATTTGCGATTATAAACCTTATTGCTGTGAGTTAAGTGGTATAGAGAATGAAGTTTAATGATCATTTCAGATTCCCTTTGACGTTTGAACATGTTTGAATCAAAGGCTTGTGATATGATCTTTGTATGTTGTATTTATTTAAATCTATGTGGGTTTAATTGATGTTTACAGTTTCAATATCAGTCCGGGTGCTCGTATTCATATGGCCTTCTGACGCGGCGCCCTATGCGGCACAGGTGAAGCGCGACATGGCCGTGAACGTCTGTAGTGTGTGGGGCTGCAGCCGGCTTTAACATTCCCACACGAAAACTGGTTGCAAATCCTGGGTATTCAACAATTTTGCAAGAACGATTTTCTTCAAATGATATGCCTTAAAGATCAGCCATAGAAGAATCGCTACCGTTCTAGGAACACATTTGACTAAAGCTGCTGTAATCTGAGTTCGAATCACATTCAAAGCATAAATTGCCGTCAATCGGAAAACGCAGTCTGTTAGAATAACCCGTTTCTTTATTGCGTTAAGGATCAAAGTCGTTAGAAGTCTTGAAATAGGTACTAACATAGCTATTACACGAGCCACAAAGTCTTACCAGGACCGTTCGACACAGTCTTACTATTATTTGACTTCTTATTACTATAATAAATGTGAAAGTTTGTGAGGATGGATGTTAGTTACTCTTCCACACAAAAACTACTACTACGGATCTGGTGGCCTACCATGACGTCTTAAAGCAGTATTGTTTTAGTCTTATTCCAGAGTGGGAAATAGATGGAGCTAGACGACCTGTATAGCTCCGTCTCTTTCTCACTCTGGAATAAGAATAAAACTATACTGCTTTAAGACGTCATAGTCACCCCCCTGGATATATCCTCAAACACATGGAATACTCTGTCCCAATAGTACGATCTTGTGAGACAGTTACCGAACTCCACGCGGGCAAAGCCACGGTTATCCGGCTGGTTGGTAGAGGAATTTTATTTTTCTTTGTAGTGTCGATGATCGTTAACTTTGTTTGTGGCAGAGTCAACCTTGAGTTTTAAACTAAGATTCGTAGAAAACAATGATAAAACAATCACTGGTTCGACGTCGTCGGGCGTCGACAAAAATTAACTATAAGCGAAATTGATGTGCAAAATAGTAGATTGTTACACGAGGGTCGAAAGGAATCAATTCCCATACGAGGTATTTAGACGCCTGAGCGCAGCGAGGGCGGCTATAGTCCGAGTAGGAATTGATGTCTTTCACCCGTGTTAAGCACTCTACTTTTCATTTCGAATATAAGGAAAGTAAAAAATGGTAATGTTATGTAAAAATTTATTATTTTCTTATCTGCTCGCCACTTCATAAAGTCATTGTATGTATTTAAGTATCTTTCCGTAGAAATTTCAGGCGAAAGATTTTCGATAACTGTATTCGCCTCGTCTTAAACAAAATCTGGGGTCAACATTTCAGAATCACTTGAACTCACTTTTAATAAGATATTAGTTTCGATACAGCTTACAGAGTTAGTATCCCGCCAAATTATATAGTCTATTTAAAATTTTAACTACACACACCGCCTCACTGCCGCAGCCAATCGCGCTTAGTTGTTTTTATTCATACTGGCCGTTTATACACTCACAAGACCGCAGCATTTTTTTCTTAATTATGTTAGATTTTTTTACAGCCGACTGCCTAACCAAATTTAGTTCTATTTTTTTAAATTTATTCCTACCCTAGGGAGGGAAGTAATTACTATGAGTTTTTCCCGCCCAAAGGTGGGAAGTAGCATCTTCCACCCGCTACTCGGATCAAATAAACACTACTTTCCGAGTATGAGAAATGAAAAATATTTAACTGAACTGAAGAAAGTTTTTATTAAGAGGTATTAATAAACGAACATTGTACAACTACCGATTTTGGTCACCGCTTTAGTATTATCATTTCTTGGTTATTATATTTTTGGAGCGAACAAAAAAAAAACTAAAATTTTCAATTGAACTTGAACACCCACTCAAAAGCCTATTCTTTCCAGTTGTCTAGATGTTGCGCCTGTTCTCACCAATTAACGAGAAGTCCATCCAAGGCTCTCTCAATTTTCTCCCTAGAACCGCCGCGACCCCGTCTACCTATCTCAGCGTCCTAGTTTTTTGATATGCGGGAGCCCTGAGATAGTTTTGTGCGGTTCCACAGCTTTGAATGATTTTTGAATGATTATCTGGTAGTAATAATTCACAATTGTTAGTTATTCAAAATTATTCTATATACATATTATTAATCTATGACATTGCATAATCTACTAGGTGTCCCGCGCAACTTCGTTTGCGTCACATTTTCCCCGGTTTCGCAACATTTTTAATTGCTGGTCCGCTCCTATTACTCATAGCGTGATGATGCATAGCCTTTAGCCTTCCTCGATAAATGGGCTATCTAACACTGAAATAATTTTTCAAATCGTACCAGTAGTTCCTGAGATTAGCGCGTTCAAGCAAACAAACAAACAAACTCTTCAGCTTTATAATATTATTAGTACTTATAGATTAGTATTTGATGTTTTTTTAGTTTACCAATACTGAATTTATGCCATTGATTAAACTATTAATTAAATTTATGAAATTATATAACTGTTATGATAAATTTTGCATGCCAGAATTGGTACTACATAGTGGACTGCGCATTCACTTAATATTTGGAAATGTACTATTATGTACTGCGTTGACCAATAAACTTTTGAATTTGAAAAAATAAACATCACTTTTTTTAAGTAAATAATGCACACTTGTCAAAAATAAAAACTATTGAAAGCTCATTGTAGCAAGAAAACCATTGTCAGGGGTAATTTCATCAGCACACGTCCAATTTCCAAAGAATCTATTGTGTTCAGTAGCAAAAACAGCGGGCGGTCAACTAATTCAATAGTAAACTCCGGATTACAACCCTTCAAACGCTACTGCGTTTCAAATCCAACTTTAATCTTTCAATGCGAAAATTTATTTTCGTTGTGCATGAATATTTCCTTTCGAATCGAAGATGGTTGCTTCAGAATTCAGATTTTGGACTTTGTTTAAGTACTTTTAAGGTGGAGATTGGAGTGTAGGTGTATTAGTGGTGTAAATATTTTCGAATGCAAAGAATTTGCGAACTAATCATAGGAACACGTGACACGACCCGCTGTGAATGCATCGCGAACGCTCATGATTCATTCTGTTTGATATTTTGTTATAAATCTACGGCTATTTATTTATTGTGTCTATTTGTGTTAAAATAAGGCGGATTTGGTTTGAGTTTTGAGTTGGTTTGAATATTTGATATCAAATCGATGGGGTTCAATACTTTTAAGCCAGTTTGAAATGACAATTTTTTTTTCTGCTTTCTTATTTTTCTATCTTTTTTATAATTACTTCCCTACGTATAGAAATATGTTTGAATAAGAGAAAAATAAAAAATTTGTGATGATTTGTGAAAGATATTGAACCGCATAATTAAATCCTTTTATCATTTAGGTGTGCTGAAAGAAAGAAAAAGAAAGATTTTTTGAGCTGAACAAATCCTCGTAGTAATTATTACTTCAATTCGTATTAGTGCATCATAAAATGTTAATGAAAAATAATAAATAATAATATAAACAATAATTATAAACAATTCATAAACTTAACCTCACAACATCAACTTGTGAATTACAACAGAATCCACAACCACCAAAGGTATTCTCTAAATATAAGCTGAGTCAACACAAGCACCCCTCATGCCAAAATGCGATTCATTTCCGTAAAATAAACATGTGTATGAACACATGAACAACACAGAATTGCAAATCGACCTGTTAATCTAATAAGAGAGGACCAGCGTCGTCACGGTTCATTTGAAAAAAGAATGTCACGTCTATTTCTTTTTTTTTTCGTTTTTTTTTTGTGTGTGTTGCCAGGGGATGTGACGTTGACAAATATAAAAGCATTTCCTGTTGGCATCGGGTATATTTCTTTTTTTTATATTTGAACAGATAATGTAGATTGGATGTTTTGAAATATTCAAATGTGGCTGCGAATGATGGTTTGAGAGCGTGAAATTGTTTGTTGTTTTTTAAATGTTATCCTTGGTATAATTTTCGAATGTTAGGCGAAAAGCAGTGTCAAATATTCTCAAATTTTTAAGAAACTCAGAAGACACTTGACTCATTAAACTATTTATCAATTTGCATTTTTATTAAACTTAACTAAAAACTGGAGGTATTAAAAACTGTAGGTTTCTAAGCGATTCTTTTTTGGTTGATGCTATTTGCTTTTTTTGTCCAGACTGCTCACAAACAGATTGATAACCTTTCCTCTTAGTGTCGCAATACGCAACACTTTATTTAATTAAGACCAAAATTAAAACTCCCTCCTGAAACCGGCAGCAGTTAAAGGGTTAAATGACAAGCCATTCAAATAAATTCCACTACGCTTGAATGCAACAACGTGGTTAATCCAATTATTAATAATTCGGTTACTTCTTAACAACCGTAGTCATTGACGGGTTAACCCTTTTCGCAGATGCTCCCCGAACTTTGTATTGTAATAATTATGAACCTGATGATTAAAGTTTTAATTAAATGTTTAGAACATTAAATCGTAACTTGATTAAGGATATATTTTGTGAACATTCTTTAGGTGATAAATAATTAAAAATGCTATCACAAATGTACTATCATCAAACTGTACACGGTAAGGACTATCATTGCTTGCAGCGTCCGGCCACTACAGAAGCGCTTATTTGCGCTCAACTACCAATAGCATCGCAGCATCTGTTTGTTGTTCTGTATGGTGTCGGACGTAAAGAATAGCACCATCCCATATCTTCCCGTGGGTGTCGTAAGAGGCGACTAAGGGACTTGCCAGAGAATGGGCAGCAGCGTTCTCTGTGCTTTTTTTTTGTAACAACCGTACTGCGATCGCCAACCCGCCTGCCAACGGTGGCGATTATGGAAAAACCCCCCAAAATGTCAATGTGGCGACCCTTGGGGGAGGCCTATGTCCAGCAGTGGACGTCTTTTGGGCTGAAATGATGAATGATGATCTGTTTGTTGTTGTAAATGAAAATTGTACGTGAATTTGTTCGAACTTTATTTTAATAATGATTTACTTTCGAAAGCTGGGTGTTTTTTTTTGACCTCATATCGGGAAGATAATTTACGTTATAATATTGGGGTTACTGGCAACTACTAATAGTGTGAACAGACATTTTCTTTCTTTTTTTTCTGTCTTGTGCGAGACCAATAAATACTTTTTACCTCTCACGATTAAATTATACGTTTTTGTCCAATAAAATGATTATATTTTCCGCACTACCAATTTCAATTAACCCCGCAACTGCGACCCGCTCCAAACTACCGGTACCGATCCCGAAACCCGGGTACTCTCTCGACTTAATCGCGGCCGCATTGTTGATAGCGCTCCGTAATCCTACCGCACATTAACGGTCCGTCTGCACACGACAGCACAATACGCGTCTGGCCATACGTTGGAACTTTGCAAGGTATGACGCGGATTTGCGACTGAAATACGGAAAACAGAGCGGAGTGTCAGAATACTTTAAAGGTGAAGTTTTGGTCTATTTTGAAGAGTCAGTACCTTAATTTTATGCAGTAAGTCTCGATTGCGATTATAATCGCAAATCCAAACTAAATATTTTGATAAAAATCAAGTGAGACTTAACTTCTTTTTTTTTTTTGATCATCATATGAGCCTGCTCTGGGCGGAGCGGAAGGAAGTGTCAGACTTGTACTGACTAAAACCCATCCATGTTCCTTCTTAGCCCTTTGTGTTCCAGGGCCACGGTATCTCTTTCGAACAGTTCCGCAGCCCTCTCCCTTCCGATTTGCTGACATCTGCTTGATGCGTGAGACTACCCTAGACTAAGGATTGCTCAATTTTCCAAGCATTCTAGAGCGAGAAACAGAGCCTGCTGCCAAACGCATCATCAATACCGCCGCGTGCGATACCATCTCTCTTAGTTAAAGAAATGACAGAGATGGTATCGCACGCTCTTAAGCTCTAGGAGACGGTTCTGAGCGACAGAAAAGGATAGGAGCATGGAAAACTGTGATTCCGTGCTGCTAGATGAGGTTCAACCCTAAATCAGTCATTCATTAAGCTGATATTTATTTAAATGATTAGCCAGTTCACAAAAGTATGTATAGAATTTGCTTTAAGTATAGTCTTATGGAGAAATCTTTCGATGCATCTTATCCAAGTAGTTATTTATACACAACACCAATCTATAATTCTTCCCTACTACTTCTTCCTTTATTTATTTATTAGATAACCTAGTTTGTTCACGACTTACTTAAACAAGATAAAGTGAGGCCATTTAATATGTCTAGCGTAATACATGGTACAAATATTTTTGTTAACCCCATTCTGGCTATACGGGTATGCGAATGTTTCGATCACCAGTCAATGACCTAAGTGGGGGGTTAGAGAACACTAGTTTATACATGCAATACACGTAGTTTTCTTTGTACAACGTTACTTTTGTTTTCCTAGAAACTGTTTGTAGGGTAGCTAAGTAATCTAGCATTTGCATGTTGTTTTGGTATGTACTCGTATATGGAAGGTTCATTGTGATTTTGTAAATGATCTTGTAATGGAATATGTAATTTTGTTAGTCACCTAATTGTAATCACCTCGGTGGAAGCTTTTCCATTCATGGAAAAACTCATTGTTCCTTGGTTTTTTTCAGGTTATAATAAATTGACCTGTGTAGAGGAGCTCGTGGCTACATAACAACAGCCGCTTGGGTCGATCTTCAGGTTAAGCGGGGCTTGCCTAGGTTGATCCGTGGATGGGTGACCACCCATTACGTACCGAGTTTCCTGCGTGCCTCGGAATGCTCGCTAAGGCGTTGGTTTCGGCTGTCATTTGTAGATGTGTGACAGTCGTTACCGATAGTCAGTGGCCCGAAAGTCTGACAACGAGTCTTACCAAAGGGTATTGAATTATCTAGTACTAACTGGGTTGTGGAGGTCAATAGGCGCTCCATGTAAAATACTGGTATTCAGCTGAATCTGGTGAGACTGGAAGCTGACACCAAAAGGCTAGGCAGATAGGCTATTAGCCAAGAAATGGCTAGGCCGATGAAATAAATTGACCTGCGCTCCATTTTTCTTTGTTCAATTGCCTTGTGCTTTTTATAGTGGTTCTTATAAAAACTATACTAAAAAAATAATAACAGTTGTGCAGTGTTTGCGACAAATCGCAAGTCTTTCAAAGACCTTAGCGTATTAAGTTGCATCTAAGACCACCGTCTTGTTGCAACAGTTAATATTAAATTAAACTTAGACCCGAACCATTAAGACCCGTCGAACGCATTTGCAGGGTTAACACGAACAATTTTGGCTGTGGTCATTGTGTGAAACAGTTTTCATTATAACTTAGTAAACTAATTAACGTAGTCTTATGGGGTTTGGAACCGATTTCCAGTTTAGTAAGATGTGAATCGGTTTGTTACTGGTTCACATATTTTGAGTTCCTTAGACATCACGGTGAATTATACTCTTATTCCGGTGTGAGAAAGAGACGGAGCTATACAGGATGCCTATCGTCGTCTCTTTCCGACACTGGAAAAGGAGTAAAACAATAATGTTTTAAAGCGTCACGGTAGGCCACCTGGATGGCATCTGAAAAGTGGAAAAATAAGTGTGGGTCGTCCGGCGGCGAGATGGACAGACGACATGGTTGCCCATCGAGGAAAAACTGAATGAGACTGGCACAGGACCGTGGAGATTGGCACAAGAAAAGAGAGGCCTATACCCAGCAGAGGGTGAATTTAGGCTGTGGCTGATGATGCTCATAAACGATGCTATATTTCGCCGGATAAAAAAAACAGCTACCATCATAATCATCATTTCAGTCCAAAAGACGTCCACTGCTGGACATAGGCCTCCCCCAAGTGTCGACATTAACATTTTGGGGGGTTTTGCCATAATCGCCACGCTTGGCAGGCGGGTTGGCGATCGCAGTACGGTTGTTACAAAAGCACAGAGAACGCTGCTGCCCATTCTCTAGCAAGTCCCTTAGTTGCTTCTTACGACACCCACGGGAAGATATGGGATGGTGCTATTCTTTACGTCCGACACCATACAGAGCTACCACATACCAAAGTGCAATTCCTACACGCTCAAAATGTACGGAACAGGTGATTTTGGTATACCAAAAACGTTTTCTCTGATTTTCTACGATGTTTCTCTTCAACTAGTAACACAAAGCAAAGTAATGTTATTAGTAATAACAAAAAAATACAGTGATGTCCATTATTAATTAAGAAAGATTAAATTGAAAAGCTGTATGGTGTCGGACGTAAAGAATAACACCATCCCATATCTTCCCGTGGGTGTCGTAAGAGGCGACTAAGGGATTTGCCAGAGAATGGGCAGCAGCGTTCTCTGTACTTTTGTGACAACCGTACTGAGATCGCCAACCCGCCTGCCAAGCGTGGCGATTATGGCAAAACCCCCCCTTGGGGGAGGCCTATGTCCAGCAGTGGACGTATTTCGGCTGAAATGATGATGATGATGAAATTAAAAAGGTAACTGGCAAGTAATCGTCTTTCAAGAAAAAAAACAACAGTTAGTACACACGAAGACCAATGAAGCTATACAAAATCAGTATATGCGGATCTGTCATTAAACTCCAACTCAAAGCATTTATTTCAATTAGACCATTACAGGCACTTTTGAAAGTCAAAAACAGAACAAAACGCAAAGCTACAGTCTCAGACGCAAGGCTTAATAACTTGTCAAAGTACTGTAGTTGCTCATTCCAACGCGTTGATAAATTGTGTAGGTATGGGTTGTCCATTGTATGGGAAATCTACACGAAACGAGGTCAAGAAATGCATAGCTTGATGTGTCGCTAAGTGTACAACATTCAATACCAATCTATAAATGACCCTTAACAAAAACAGAAAGTTTAAAATGACGGGACTATTTGTGACGAACGACTGATATCATTTTAATTGGTACTCCAACCATCTGGTACCAAGTGCCGGTGTGTAATTTGAGCACCATTAGTACCGTGATGGCTTTATTACTCACTATGTTTTATTTATTAATAGCTTCGCAAGTACCGGTTGTTTTGATGTACGATTCAATTTATTAGTCGTGGTTTTTATTGGTATGTTTTTATTTTAGTTGAATTGAAAGGCTTTGCCTTCTTCATAGTGTCGGACGTAAAGAATAGCACCATCCCACATCTTCCCGTGGGTGTCGTAAGAAGCGAAAAAGGGACTTTCCAGAGAATGGGCAGCAGCGTTCTCTGTGCTTTTGGAACTAACAACCGTACTGCGATCACCAACCAAACAATAATAAAACTTAATTCGCAAAGGCAGGATACATTGGTATAAAAAGTTACTGTGAGTGAAAATGATTTTTAGAAACTTTTTAGACCCATGTATCCTGCTTATGCGTATGAAGTATCATTAAAATCGTTTCAGTCATTTCGGAAAATACGGACTTGAAAGTTTGTATGAAATGTGGTAAGGCGTAAACGCTCTTAAAAACAGACAAAAGAGAGGTTCAGAAATTACGGAATTAACTTAGATCAGGTGATGTTTTACTTAAAAAGGGATGCGGATTACACTTTTATTTTCATTGTTACCTAGTGGAGTCCTGACAAAGTTAGCAAGCGTTGTGGCAGACCTCACAGAAAATGACGTGTCGAAACAAGTGACCTACAGTAGTTCTGGATCAAAAGAACTGAAGCCACGGGGACGTGACGCGACCTAATAATGACCATCTCTAAGAGTGACCATTCTCTGGCTTTTTAAGGCGTTAATTTTCGTGATTAGCAAAGTTTTCTTCAATACTTAATATTCTCTTCTTCTCCCAATCCTCGACTATGCTGATGCCTGTTATCCAGATCTCACTGTAGTGCAGCTAGATAAGCTTGAGCGACTACAAAATTTTTGTATCAGATTTATATTTGGTTTGCGCAAATATGATCATGTCTCAGAGTTTCGCGTTAAACTCAAGTGGTTGCCTATCCGCCTTCGCCGGAATGCGCATATTTTGTCCCTTCTCTACAGTATTCTGTTTAATCCCACTACACCCTCCTATCTTAAACAACGTTTCAAGTTCCTAAATGACACTCATAGCAGACACTTGAGATCATCGGAGAATTTGCGACTTTTGATGCCAGCAGATTCCACTAAATTTTATGACCAGTCCTTCACGGTCCAGGCTGTCCGTTTATGGAACGAATTGCCGGTGTCGGTAAGACAAGCACAGTCGCGCGTTGCTTTTAAAAGCTTAGTTACAAACCATTTTCAGTCTCTGTAATTGCATTCAGTCAAAATTTGTCACCTTTCTAGTTTTATTTTTGCCATATAATATTAAAAACACAAATATCTATATATATATTTATATATGTATTATATTTATATTATACATGTATATGTACATATATGAAGTGATAACTTAACTTTTGTTATTTAACATTTTTGTGTAATAAGTACACCAGTGACTACCCCCTTTTTTATTTATATTCCATAATGTCCATCCAAAGGTTTTCTGGAAGACCGCCGTTGTAACCATAAGATTAGCAGTTTTGTAAGCCCGTTATTTTTCATTTTTGGTGTACAATAAAGTTTTATTCTATTCTATTCTATTTTTGGTTTTAAAAAGAGACCAATTATATTTTGTTCTTTCATGAGAACTCTTTAAGAAATGGCATTTTTATCTCCCAATTCAGCACAAAAATAAAACACACGATTACCCTTCATCCTCACCGTTATAAAACTTGTATAGGTGTTTTATTATTCCACCATCATTCCCTCAACATGGCAATGCACTTTTCAGATAAAACTGAGACGCTATAGCCAATAAAAACTGTCGAATCGATTGAGCCGTCAATACGTAATGCCATTGTTTATTGTTTTCTGAAACGTAGAGTATACGACCTTAAAAATAGGTTCAGTAAGGGGTTCACAGACAATCAAGCGAAACGCTGCGACTAATCAAACTCAAAGGATTTATTTCAATGAGACCATTACAGGCACTTTTGAATGTCAAAAAAGCGAAGTTACAGTCCCATTCACAAGGCACAATAACTTGTGAAAGTAGTGTAGTTGCCCATTTAAAAGCGTAAATATCTATGGAGAAGAATGGGAAAGAAACTCCATGGACACTCTATTAAATAAAAAAAAAAAATGCAAAATCGTTCCACAAGTAAAGATTTGGTCAAACTGAACACCAGTACAACGGTTTGACCGAACGGCAACTAGGTAGCAAGCTTCACTACCTTCTTATTGACAGATTCTTAACCGTGGTATAAGCTTAAAGAGAGAATATCATTAAAATAAGTCATGAAGAAAAAATTATGAGCAGGGTCATGGCTTTATTAAGTATCAAATTTTAGCTATGATCGTCTTAAACCCAGTCATAGTAACTATAATAAGAGATTCTGTAAACAGCAATGTGACTCAAAAAACTACTTACTAATATAGAAATATAATAAGAATGAATGCCAGTCATATTTTCAGAGGACACGTTGCATCATTCTTTGGTCCGTCTGAATATCACTTTATACTGCGGTGTTTCGAAAATTGTCTCGAATTTTTATGAAAGGTCTCACTGTCATCAAATTTACAGCTGCATCCAATAGGATACCTATATTTGATAGTTTCAAACGAATGCATCTTGACATTATTTATTTATTTTCAGCAAATCGATTACCAATCTTCGAGGTACAATAAAAAGCTAAACTCGGAACCAATTTTTAGCTACTATTTGGCTGAGTCAGTATATTTATTTTCCTTTACCTTTTGCTTGCGAATGTTGTGTGGCCTAAAATAAGGCTACCTTATCATTTAAACATCTAGCCAGTTAATAAAGTCACAAAATAACTGTTATTGTTGATTTGATATTAATGCAGCCATGTACTCAAGAATAGTACCTAAACAAGTTAGATGACAACATGGCTTGACATATCATTTTTTTATTAAAATACATCGCCCCACGCTAGGAATTTCTCTTGTATCGGGGGTGCGTTTACAAACATTTAAACTCACATACACACCCAGACCCGAATCAACTATCTGTAGGTCTTACAAATATTTGTTGCGTGCGGGGATCGAACCCGCAACACGCAGCACAGCAGTCAATCGCTTAGCCACTGCGCCCACCATGCCGTCAACACTGACAGCAGAAAAGATTTTCTAAGCAAGAAAATCTGCTGTTCGAACTCTATCTTCGAAATAATCTAATTCAAGTACTTACCAAGAGAACCACGGTACCTTTTCACAAAACCAATCAATTGTACGTGTGGTGTAAACTGTAAATATAAGTTGGTTAAAAAAATAAAAAAAATACATAAATAAAAGACGAAATTCACAAATGTTGAACCGAGCAATTAATATTTCCACAAAAATTGCAACGTTAACGAAAACACTAAGTAAATTAATTCCACCATATAAACGCCAAAATTAAAAAAAAACAGCACCTTAATTATTCAAAACAGCACAACCAACCCTGCAATGCTTATGCAAAGTAGAAACGGCAAAACAAAAATGAGAGACAATATTAATTATACCTCTCACGTGTCATTGAACACAAAAAACGGTACCGCAAATGTATGCAAATTTCTGTGCGTTTTAGCAAATACTCTATATTTGCATAAACGCTCAATATTAGATGGTTCATACGCATATTAATAACGATTATGAACGCCATTTTAAAAATGTCAGGGTGCAAATGACCGGTCATTTTCTCTGCCATCATTTGAAGGGTTGGCGATTTTTCACGTTTCCAATAAATATGACGGAAAGTCGGGAGCTGTGTGTGTTGAATAAAATTATTCATAGGTGCATAAATTAATATTGTCCCGTCATTAAAAGTAATGAAAAACGCACACGTATTTGCACCCCAATGAAAATTAAAATTAATGCTTTTTGAATAATTGTTCAGTCAGTTTGTATTTTCACTGAGTAATTATTAGTGACGTTGGCGGTCACCATAGCCTTCTTTGGCCTAAATCCGTTCAGGTAAATAAAAGTTCGAATAGAATAAAACTAACCCAAATCGAACAAACTACTACTAATTTCAAATCTACATGATACGAAATGAGACTGAAAATAAACTTAAGTACAACCCCCTGGATAAAAGTGAAGAATATCGACGGCGATAGAAAAACACGATTATTACATGCGAATTGATGCTACCAAGTTAGATGTAATGCTTGTGTTAAAGCTAATGTCTAAATCTTTACTTTATCTTCACAATTAACACAGAAAAATAAAATATTATTGAATAAATTAAAATCTGTTTACTAACCTCGCTATTTCACAAATCTATCTATTTTTCCAGTTTTTCTCTTTATTTTCTATTTGTTTAAAAGTTTTTTTTCTATTTCTTTCTCTTATTTTTTTTCTATTTTTAATTTTAATTCCATAATTTATTTATTATTTATTTATACAAATCTTACCTAAAACTATCATTACAGATCTGCGATCCAATGCGATAGATTGGCCTTACAAACTAAATCCTACATCTACATCTTAGAAATAATATACTTTATTCTTAATCTAAGTAACATAGTATATATAATGTAACTTTTGCAAATTCACTCAAGTTGCACCACAATACATCAACCCTCTCGTGTACCTCGTTCACCACACGTATGGCTCTAGTGAGAGGAGTTCTCGCCAGTAGGTTGGTTCTGGTAGCAGGCGCAGCCAGCAGGGGCGGGCGTCGCCGCCTCCACACGTACCGGTCTGGCACGCAAAGCTCTAGGTGCCGCAGCACTCCCGGGTTATGAGCCACGCCACGTAGTAGCTTCACTAAATACGCTACGAGCGCAAAGTCCCGTCGTACCCTTAAAGTATTATACCCTACCATACCCAGAACAAATAGTGTAGGGTACATTAATGGGTAAAATGGATAAACCCCATATAGTTTGTAATATAAGTGTCTCGTGAACTTATTTTGAATGCGTTCCAACATACCACTATATTTCGCCTCATGCGGAGCCCATATTATGCACTATGCACTATGTTCGAGGTGACTTCTAACTAATGCATCATATAACACTCTGAGTGCCGTGATGTTGGTGAACCCCTGAGCCTGCCTGAGTACGAATCCTAGGTTTCTGTATGCCTTCTTACATATCTTATTGATATGCTCACGGAAGAACGGATAATGTCCATCCAAACGCTGTCTGGAAGATATTGCTATCGGCGATAAGACCGCTGTTGTAGCCATGAAATTAGCAGTTTTGTAAGCCTGTTATGTTTCATTTTTGGTGTAAATTAAAGTTTTATTCTATTCTATTCTAATCCTTCACCACCAACAGCCTACCAACAAACATTTCCCTTAATCAGAAAAGCCTAACAATCAAAACAGAACGTATCTAATCTCCCCGTGACACAGAGTATCGTAAACAATTAACCGGAGTGCAGCTACTAACATTATTGTTAAGCCTATTAGTGATACAGACATCTTTTGTCTTCTTCTTGTTGTGGTCCAAGTTTAAAGCGGACGCGAATTTAACTATGCTTTTTTATGTAGCAGTGCTGACCTAGAACTAATGGCAGACAGGCACGTTCCTCTCGTGTATTTTATTTCATGATCGTGTCTCTCGAAACGGTGAAGGAAAACATCGATAGGAAACCACCATGTCCCAGTACCGAATATTTCGAAGACTGGTGACATCTACCTACCCACGCTGAGCCTGCGTGGTAGATTACAGCCTACTCCCCTTATAGAGAAGAGATTTGTGACCCAGTAGTGAGAATATTAAAAGCTGATTATGCTTATGCATCAGCAAGAGAGAGAGAGAAAGAAACCACATGACGTCTTCTTCTGTACAGGGTCACACAAGATATCTAAAGTTACACAAATCCCACATCATGCAAGCAAAGTTTACTGCTAAAAGATCAGACCGAGTTTCAAACTCCTACTTTACGATTACTCACTGAAGCATCTGTCAGTATTCGTGTCCGTAAATCGTCCGGCTAGATTGACTGATCCTAAAATAACACTGAATTCGTACATTTATTTGCTAAAACTTTTAAGAACTTATAAGAGGCGCAAAGGCGAACTTTATCATCATCATCATCATTTCAGCCCAAAAGACGTCCACTGCTGGACATAGGCCTCCCCCAAAGGGGGGTTTTGCCATAATCGCCACGCTTGGCAGGCGGGTTGGCGATCGCAGTACGGTTGTTACAAAAGCACAGAGAACGCTGCTGCCCATTCTCTGGCAAGTCCCTTAGTCGCCTCTTACGACACCCACGGGAAGATATGGGATGGTGCTATTCTTTACGTCCGACACCATACAGAGCTTTATACCTTTAGCATTCTCTCATTCCGTGCCGAGGCGCGTTCGTGTTCCACGCGCGCCTCAAGGAGATGTCAGCAAATCGGACGGGGTCCGAGAGGGCCGATGCCTGCCAGGGCTGCGGGTTGTTCGAAAGAGATACCCTGGAACCCAAAGGGCTAATAAGGGACATGGATGGGTTTTAGTCAGTCAAGTCTGACACTCCCTTCCGCTCCGCCCAGAGCGGGAGGGGTTATTTGATGAAACCCCATGCGAAAAAAAAAGCAAAGGGGTGGCAGAGTTCATCACTTGCACCACAAACCATCTCAGGAACATTGACGACTATTTATCAACGTCTATCCACCGCCGACCATCCGATTACTGCGTGACATTCTCATTTCTATCCGCCCCTTGTTTCTTCAGATTTCCTTATAATTCGCCTTTTGATTCCCGCTCTTTATTAATCTTCAATGTCATTAATTAACATCAATTCGGATTATTTATGGGGCGTTAAGGAAAATGTTTTTATTAATCCTGTCTTGAGATTTTGAATAGATTGGCGTGTCAGAAGGTTTTGTTTTGGTAATTAATTTTGGAGATAGTTCGACGCCTTTTTTTGATGGACGGTCGAGAGAGAGATGTTGGCTTTAGGTTTTTGGCTGCCACAGAGACATGAACATAGAGTATCCATGGAGTTTCTTGCCCATTCTTCTCCATAGAGATCTACGCTTTGGAATGGGCAACTACAGTACTTTCATAAGTTATTATGCCTTGTGACTGGGATATCCCGCTTTTTTTTTTTGATTTTTGGCTTTCAAAAGGGCCTGTAATGGGCTAATTGAAATAAATGTGTTGAGTTTGACGTCGGATAACTTTACCCAGCTCAGCTTAATCAGCTTATCGTGCTCCAACTATTGAGACACCTTAACCCAATTTATTTGGGGCCGGCGCAGCATCTATTCTTCTTCCATACTCTCTATTACTTGTCTACCTATTATAGTAATACATACCAGCACTTAAAAATTATTAATTAAAAAAATATATATTCTGTATTGCTGTTGGTGTACTAAATAAATAAATAAATCACATCAGATACCTACTATTATAGGCATCGTCTCTATGAGCCATAATGCGGGATCTTTCTGACTTATGATATTTTCACAGAACAACAACTATTTTGATTAGTGCTGTATGATGGTACTTAAGTATATGTTACCGGCCAAACCCTATTTCAAGCCAAAGTATTTTGTCCTAGGCCAAACAGGTTTGAATGTAGCATGGTTGGCCAAACTCAAACTCAAAGCATTTATTTCAATTGGAATCATTACAGGCGCTTTTGAAAGTCAAAAACAGAACAAAACGCAACGCAAGACACAATGCACAACTTGTGAAAGTAATGTAGTTGCCCATTCCAAAGCGTAGATCTCTATGGAGAAGAATGGGCAAGAAAGTCCATGGACAGTTTTAAATCAAAATATTGTTACTAAATCTTGGTTAAATCATTTATGTTGAAAATTACTAAACTAATAATATGTGAGAACGATGTAGGAACAGTTCTAACCTCACCTATTTAGACTGGGTATTCTATGATCGTCCTCTTGTGACGCGCCCTAGTTCGGCCTAGGGCAAACAAGTTTGGCCTGAAATAAGGTATGGCCGGTAACATATAAACAAATTCCGAAGTAAGCCAAAAGTTGTAGCTAAGTAACATAATTATCATCCCTTACGCAAAGGAAAACCTAGTATAAAACCTAAATAAGTACCTACATACAACCCAAGTACATTCCGCTAACAAGGCGTTACATTTTTAACACTCCCCGAACCACTCTTAACCCTTCCGTGTTCACGGCTCAGCATTACGCTACTGACCTATAAAGGGTCTGAGGGACCCCAAACACTTGACAGTTTTTTTTCAATTATTCAAAGTACTCTTGATGCGTGTCTTGGGGAGAAATGGGGTGGCAAACTAAGTGTTGCAGTCTTGGGTTCTTGTGTAGGGTTAACTGTGGACATTGTACGGTTTTTAAAGACTTTTAATCTGGGTGCGAAATTATCAAGATTATTATTCGTTTATTCATTTATATATCATTTACTTTTTTTTTTTTACAAAATTATATAACAACATTTAAAAATATAAAAAATAGCCACCGGCATCGGGAACAGGGTCCGGGCTACCGGTTGTCAGGAATCTTGGGAGAGGAACCTCCTAACAATACGGGCCGTGTCCAAAAGTACTGCTTTCTGAATCAAGCCCTTGATCCAGCTGCCAAGCGAAATACTCCTGAGATATTTGTCGAAGCTTTTATGACTATCGGCTCAATGACTGCTGTACTCAATACTCACGTCCCACATGTCGACAACCTCGAGAGCCAGCCTTAGATACTTGAATTGCTTAACTTTCTCTGCTTTCACGAGATTCTCGTCATGCGGAACCATTACATTAACAATCAATTATCAAGATAAAGTTCTTTTGATAATTATTCATGCTGGTGTGGTGTCTTTGCGATAATTTAACTCACTTTAATCCAAACAGGGTTATGTTTGGATTAAAGTGAGTTAAATTTAACTTAACTTCTTTTAACTGAAATACTTATTACTCTGGTCCTACATATTCTTCGTATTCTTAGCGTGTCGATGGCAATCTAAATTTTGTCGGCCCAGAACTGAGCCATGAGTTTGGCGCCCTCAGTAGCGTCCATCAGTTCCTGTAATAAACAAACAGCAGGACTCAAGACACGAACAGCATCGTCCTACATAATGAAATAGACAAAACTAAGTAGAAATGTACAAAAAAAAACTGTTTCAGATTGTTTTTTTAAGTTGACACTCAATGCAATTAGATAAACGCAGAAGTGGCAAATAGCGTTCGGATACACTCGAAATGATCGACCCCCTTGGTACCGGACTGTTGTTTTGTGATTTTTTCACAAGCTTTTTTACTTGTCGCAGTTGTCTTGATTTATTCTGTTAGACACGGTCATCATGTGGGCAGAACATGGGTTCCGTGCTATGAAAACACACACTACACGAAGTACACTGCTTTTGTCGAACTCACTTACTACTCACAAATTACTTGAAATTACAATCCAACACAATAACACTAGGCACCATAAATCGGGGAACAGTTTCGGGACGTCTTGACTCCGCCGCGGTCAGACACAGACTGTCCGCCCCACAGCGAGCTCGAAACATCACCACTCTGTAGAAGCGCGCTTAGGTGTGGGTAGACTGGTAAGTAGATCGCGTGCTACCTTTGGCGCGCTTGCCGATTCATTTTCTGTCCGTACTAATGACCGGATCCTACATACTTATTATCAATAAAAATGATTATCACTTTGAACCCAGGTTTTAATAACTTCCGTCGTACTGCAGAAGGACGTATATCAAGAGCTAACACCAGTGGCACAAGATTATTTTTTTTCTATGACTTTATTCCTGAAGCTGCGCCCTTGAGTGATCAATGGACATAACAAAAAAAAACGACTTTAAGAAATTGTTTTTTTTTTTATGTCAGCCTACTCTTTCCCACTGCTGAACAAAGGCCTTCCCCATGGCTTTAGATTTTCCTTAACATTTGCCTTCTCCGACCAATCCGTTAAGAATGAATCCAGATCGCGTCGATCGTCAAGAAATAATTAGCTTGCTTCTGTTGGTATATTATCAGCATCGTTTTATAAACTATAGTCTAATAGAGTTCTGAGTTCTGTTACGTAGGTACAAAATCTACCCTTGGACAGTAAAGGCACAGTAAGGAAAACTTTCCACAGAAGTTTTACTATAAAAATAAAATAAATAAATAAAATAAAAAAGCTCTTATTTTTTTCAATTAATACTTTATTTTATTGGAACTGCTGTTTTATTTACATTTTATTACATATGTATATTTACAAACAACAATTAGATATAAAATAAAAATAAAATATGTAAGTACAAGTATCAAATGACAGGGCGTCAAAAAATTCGTCGACATCGCTGTCAACAGGGAAAGTGTCCAGAAGGCTGGCCGCTTTGCCACGTTGGATGGCAATGCTGATTCTTTGGCCAAAATAAAGGCCAGCCCTCTGGTCACGTGAAGAGTAAATACTTAGAACTGAGAACATAAATAAACTTACTTAAGTGTAATAAATCTTATTGACATTAATATTTACAATTTCATTATCTGAATTCATCTCTAACATTACAATATCAACATAACATTACATTTATTTCATAGCATTACTCTATAATTATCAATAACTAGCTGTCCGGCGCAACTTCGTTTGCGTCACATTTTCCCCGTTTTGGCAACATTTTTCATTGCTGCTCCACTCCTAGTGGTCGTAGCGTGATGATATATAGCCTATAATCTTCCTCGATAAATGGGCTATATAACACAGAAAGAATTTTTCAAATCGGACTAGTAGTTTCGGAGCCTATTCAATGCAAACAAACAAACAAACAATCAAATCTTTCCTCTTTATAATATTAGTTTAGATAAAATAAACATAACATTAACTACATTGCATTAAATTTCATCACATTCACATTACATTCTTATCATTGCAATCATTTCATCATCATCATTTCAGCCGAAAGACGTCCACTGCTGGACATAGGCCTCCCCCAAGAAGGGGAGGTTTTGCCATAATCGCCACGCTTGGCAGGCGGGTTGGCGATCGCAGTACGGTTGTTACAAAACCACAGAGTACGCTGCTGCCCATTCTCTGGCAAGCCCCTTAGTCGCCTTTTACTACATCCACGGGAATATAAGGGATGGTGCTATTCTTTACGTCCGACACCATACAAAAACATATCATTGCAATCATTACATTAATTACATTCATTTCACACGAAGTTATACTATAGATACTAATTAACATAAAAATTACCACTTAAACACGTGACGTCATTACACCTACAGACTCCAGAACTTTCCGAGTGTAATCCTGTGCTATCGCTGCAAGTTCTTTTTCACATAAAATTATATAGCACAGCGAACAGCGTGCTTCTTAGTCCTTTGTTATAGTCGACCTTGGATGAATGTCAAGGATTCTGTTAGGGTTTGTACTGAATCGGTAGTTTTTTTTTGTATTCTTAAGTAAATACGTGCTTATTGGGCAGTTGGTGTAGGACTTTAGGTTGCATTGCTAAACTATGTAGTTGACCACACTCCCACACTTATATCCTAACGCTGTAACATTCAAATATTGTAAAATCAAATGATTTTAAAAGAGTAACCATGGAGTTTCTTGCCGGTTCTTCTCCATAGGAAACGACCATTTCGAACCATGCACCTTTTGTCGACGTTGTATAAGGGCACATGTAGGCCTCAAAAAAAAAAAATTCGTTATTACACGTTATACAAAAAATAGGCCTATGTAAAAAAATATTTTGATTTTGATTTTTTTGACCAATATTTCAAACATACCTATGTCGGTTCGTTTATCTTAAGAGCGTTTACGCCTTACGACATTTCATAGAAACTTTCCAGTCATTATTTTCCGAAATTACTGAACCATCATCATCTGCCTAGCCTTTTCCCAAACTATATTAGGGTCGGCTTCCAGTCTAACCGGATGCAGCTGAGTACCAGTATTTTACATGAAGCGACTGCCTATCTGACCTCCACAACCCAGTAACTGGGTAATACGATACCCCTTGGTAAGACTGGATGTCAGAATTTCGGAATTACTGAACCGATTTTAATAAAACTTCATACGCATAAAAAAAACACACACGCACACACAGGATAAATAGATCTAAAAAGTTACTAAACCATTTTTGAAAAATAGTTTCACAGCTAAATTAGACCGATTATATATTATCTATTAGAAACAGAAGTAGGTATCCAATTAACTTTTTTAAAGACATTTCGAAAATGTTTTTAGTAACTGTATATACCTCTGTATCCTGCATAAGCGTGTGAAGTTTCATTAAAATCGGTTCAGTCATTTCGGAAAAGAAGGACTTCAAAGTTTGCATGAAATGCCGTA
The DNA here is from genome assembly GCA_949152445.1 of Cerastis rubricosa. NCBI lineage: Eukaryota > Metazoa > Arthropoda > Insecta > Lepidoptera > Noctuidae > Cerastis > Cerastis rubricosa. The sequence goes on from OX424547.1 coordinate 15,200,108, forward strand.
CAGAGTAAACGCCGTGGTTATTGCGCAGTTGGTGTAGGACTTTAGGTTGTATTGCCAAACTAGTTGACAAATATTTTAAACAAAATGACGGTCCGTTTATCTTAAGAGGGAAGCGCTAGGGCAGCCCTGAAATCCAAATTTTCTTACGTTTTTTGCAATTAGCAGAGCAGTGTCAGGTTGTATGTTGATTAAAGTATGATTCGCGGCCGTAATAATTATGGCTTTTCAAAGTCAAAATCATTAAAATTATCAATACAACCCCTTTACGTTATTTAAAAAGGAAAATTAGCATCTCGCTGGCTACCCGGGTTAAGCTTTCTAACCCCGCACCCTAACCAAAGCGATCGGTCTTGTAAATCTCCCATTTTCGTGTTCATAATATTAGCAGATTATTTAAAAAAAAAAAACAGTCTGTCAGCTGTCGGTGTTTATTTTCTACTTTCCTTACCGTGACAAAAGGCTGTTTTTAATCATCATCTGCCTAGCCTTTTCCCAAACTATGTTGGGGTCGGCTCCCAGTCTAACCGGATGCAGCTGAGTACCAGTATTTACATGAAGCGACTGCCAATCAGACCTCCACAACCCTGTAACTGGGTAATACGATACCCCTTGGTAAGACTGGATATCAAACTTTCGGCTTCTGACTACTCAAAGTCAAATATCTACAAATGACAGCCAAGACCAACGGCTTAACGTGCTTCTCGAGGCAAGGAGGAAACTCGGTATGTAATTTAGGTCACCCATCAAAAAACCTAAAAGGCTGTCTTTAAACAGTTTAAACATAGCACCTAATTTTCACGAATGCCATACATGCATATCTGCTTAATTACTATAGTGAGGGTGTAGTACATTAATGAATAAAGGAATGAATGAGTTTATTAGAGGAAGTTTGAAAGTTGAGCTTGTTACAGAGAAGTTGAAAGTGAATTGACTGTCTTTGTATGGGCATGTCATGAGGAGGGACGAAAGGCATGTGACTAAAAGAGTGAAGAATATAAATTTGATGGATGAAGAGGGAGATAAAGACCAAGGAAACTATGGATGGATTGTGTGAGGAATTATATCAAAGAACAAGAAGTAAATGAAAACGTGACGGTTGACAGAAGAGAATGGAAAAAACCTGTTGTGCCGAACAGCTTTTTCTATGGGACCAACATTGTAATAGGAAAAAGGAATTAGCTGTCTCATACATTTGGTTCAAGTAGGTATTAAAATTTGGTATGGGACAACTGACAAGGATAAACCTATAGTTGCTAAAAAAATTAAATAACAACTGATTGCAAGACAACATAGTAATGAAGACCGAGTGATGTCCAACTTTTTGTAAAATGTCGGTGGATATCTGTACAATCTATACAAATAAATAAAATTGAAGTGTCTGTTTGTAATATTAAAATAACCGCTTTTTACTACATGCATATGAATGTAAATAAGGTACATATACCAAAATATTTTTTTTTACATTTATTGTCTGTCTGTCTGTCTGTTTGTTCCGGTTAATCTCTGGAACGGCTATACCGATTTTGACGGGACTTTCACTGGCAGATAGCTAATGTAATAAGAGTATATAGTAGATAGAGAAGTAAGGAGTAACTTAGGCTACTTTTATTTTAGAAAAATTCTAAATTTAGTAGATAATAAAAAAATATTTTTTTGTTAAATTCCGCGGACGAAGTCGCGGGCTACTAGTTATCAATATTATCATAGATATTATTTATTTTCACTATTTTATTTTTTTATTATTTACTAGATAATATTTTCAGCAACTTTCATCCCAAATAGAAAATAGTCGAGTTAGAACCACAGCATCCACGTTCAGTGTGAATGTCAAGGTCAAGGTCAATCTCTACAAGATCCAGATATTCATACTGAAACATCTGAAGGTCGCCCTTTGTTAAAAAGTATTGAAACAAGTCTGAAGGGAAATGGAAAATGTATTGGACATCATCTTAAAGTTATTACTTTATTACAACGTTGGTCGGTGAATGTCAAGGTCGGAGACTGCATTATTTTGTCGTTTACGCATGGCTGACTTGTGTATATACAAGGTGTTGTTTTGCTTTCTCGTCAAAATTCAGGAGGTTGTCACAAAAGACATTAATAATTAATTGAAATTACGGTACCTAGTTAATTATAAATAAAACCTGATTTTTCCGTTGTTTAAGTTTGTCAGTATTTCAGAACAGGGGGTTGTTCTGAAATACTGACAAACCTAACATGGTTTAGGGAATAAGAAATTATCGAATAAACGTTTGAGATATCTTGTGTGTGTGAAAGCGCGGTTATAGGGCGAGGATCAGACGAGCCGCGTTTAAAACATGGGTGGTTCACACTTACCGATTTCTTTCCGACCTCGCCGTCGAGGTCCGTCGCGACGTCCCGGTCCATGCCCTCCCTGACCGCGTTGCTGTGCCAGTTGTTTTAAATCAGCCCCTAAATAATGATATCATTCAGATCCAGCCTGTCCCCATGCAGTCCTCCCCCAGCGACGCCCTAAGCCGAGGCTCGTACCCCACAGGGGGTGCCCATAGCGTGTAGTCGCTTAGTTTGTAAGTTTTTATGCCCTGGCTAGAGGCCTTACTCTTAAGGCACCCACAGGATAGTCCGGTTAAGCAGACGACAACCTCCTAGGTTGAACTGCAAGATGCCATTCCCAAAAAAAAAAAAACTTATCTATTTCAGTAAATAAGAAAAAATAAAAATTACCTACCCATTTTATTATTGTTTCGGGACGAGAATCATTAGCATATTACCTCTTTGAATTTTACGAGGATGGAAAACAACACCTTATACAGGGTGTAACGGAAAGGGTATATACATACTTAAGGGTGTGCTACAGACCATCAAACTGAACATGTTTCTCCATCGGACAAATATTGTAATAGCGAAAAAAATATCTGCTTCCCCATACAAAATTTCAATACCTATTCGACCCAAATGTATGGGGCAGCTGATATTTCTTTCGCTATTACGATTTTTGTCAGAAGGAGAAACATGTTCAGTTTGATGGTCTGTAGCACACACTTAAGTATGTATATACCCTTTCCGTTACAGCCTGTATAGATGTTTGTTATTTTATTTTTGCGTAGGAGTATAGTATGTGGGATGTGGGTTTTAAATTAATAGTGTAACGCTTTTATAGCTTCTAGGAAATTGGCGTTGTTAAGGATTGCAATAATGGATTATGTGGTTAAGCGTGTCCGGCGGATAAAGACTGCGCTCAGTATTTTATCGGCGCCATAACATTTTTCGATAATCAAAATCATCCATCAATACATATGTTGATACAGTGCTACAATAATTTATTGGTGCTATAACAACATTTCACAGGGGGCGTAGTTAGTAAATTTTCCTGAAATAGTTTTTGGCTATCTAAGGCAAAATTGTATTGAATTAAAAAACAAATGAATGATGATGTGAATACGGAGTTTATTTAAATTTTGATAACGCGTCTAAGGATTCTTGTACAGTTATAGTCGTGTATTTGTCAGTTTAATAACAGACTTTAAATTGCTCCAAATGTAACAGGCAATCAACAAACAAATTACTTTCAATGGACCTGACAAAACGTATTCCCAAAAAAAAAAAAAACGGGTTGCACTCCGGGAGTGCCGGCAGAAGTGAAAACTTGAATAGTAACGTTGTGCATTTTTGGATATGGTTAGGAAATAATTTTGAACGAATTGCTTTAATTATCTAGTTCTATCATTTATGTGGTAAAATACAATATTCATTTATTGCGCTATCATACACAAACATGACAACTTACGTTACATAACAAATTTAACACAGAAATATTACGATACGTTTTACGAATTTTACCTCTTTGGAGAAATCAAAGGTTTTGTTTGTGCATAAGATAATTATCCAGTTTTGGAAAACCAAACTCAATGACAGATGTCATAAAGTTCAAATTCCTTCGCAACCTAATGTCAATTCGTCTTACGAATTTTCGATCAGGACACGTGACCTGACGCGAGTTTAAGATTTTATACCCATTACAGAAAAAGTGCTCAACGCCGCTAAAGAAGTTTTCACTTCAAAAATGCAAAGACCGCTTTGCGGGAACGTTTCCAAATGACAAAAATTAAAGAATCAACATGCCACAAAAGAGGTGCCCTTTAAAAAAAAAAGTAAAAAAACATGGCCGCCATTGTCATGTGACACATTACTTCACATTTTTCCCGCCAACCCGTTGGCGTTTGGTACATTTACAGAATTAGTGCGAAACCCTCGAACAAATGGAATGCGTGTGGGCCACAACGGCGCAGACGGCCTAATGTTCGTCCATCAGGCTCCTAAATGGCACACGTCATTTACCAATTATTTTCCCCAATCATTCGTTGGCATCACTTTATTCATCATCCGTTGCTGACTATCTTTAACCATCTTCCATGTTTTCCTTTACCGGCGCAGCAATGTATGGTGAAATATCAATTGTGTCGCTATTTTGATGTTTTCGTGTTGGGAGGAGTTGTGTCCAGAAATTATGGTTCGAATCCATCTCAGGCCTCAATGACGTCATTCGGCATCGCAATGACAGGGTGGCGAGAGGCATGCAATAGGATTTGTCTATACAGGGTGTATGTTGCGGTGTTTTGATGAAATTGCAGCGAGCCCTGTGTAATGTGGAGTTATTTGACTATTGATTAGGCAATGTCTGCATGTGGGGTGTGCGCATTATTGCAGTCTGAGTACTTTCTGTCATTTGTTTGGTACAATTTTTTTATGTGGAACAGTTATAGGTAGACCATTAAATGGTCTTATTCCCATGCTTATGGATATGGTTGACAAAAATGGAAAAAAAAACTAATTGATTCCAGAATTTCACTGAGGTTGAAACTATCTAGCTATCACCAACACAAATGAAACTCGTTTTATGACGTACCAGTGATACTCAATCTTGGGTTGTGAAACTAATTATGTGATCGACTTTAACTAAATAATTTGTATAGGACTTGACAATAGCTATTATTGGCGGTGTTGAGGATAATGATTCTGATGAATTCACCAGCATTTCCACAGAGGTAGTTTAGATATTGCACTCAACTGACATTTACCATTACATGTCAGTTGAGTGCAATATCCTCATAGTTTTTTTTGTATGTAGAAATTCCTAGTGTGTAGCAATACACACTAGGAATTTCTCCTGTATCATGGCTGCGTTTACAAACATTAAAACTTACATACAGCCAGACCCAGAGCGACTATCTGTAAGCCATACAAATAGTTGTTCCGTACGGGGATCGAACTCGGGGCACGCAGCCTGGCAGCCAATCGCTCAGGCACTGCGCCAACCGTGTCGTCAGTTTCTGTGATGGGGGATTGGTTGTCTAAACTAATATTATAAAGGGGAAAGATTTGATTGTTTGTTTGCATTGAATAGGCTCCGAAACTACTGGTTGGATTTGAAAAATTCTTTCAGTGTTAGATAGCCCATTTATCGAGGAAGGCTATAGGCTATATATCATCACGCTACAACCAATAGGAGTGGAGCAACAATGAAAAATGGTGCGAAAACAGGGAAAATATGACGCAAACGAAGTTGCGCCGGACAGCTAGTTTTTAGGGTTCCGTACCCAAAGGGTCAAACGGGACCCTATTACTGAGACTTCGCTGTCCCTCCGTCCGTCCGTCTGTCACCAGGCTGTATCTCATGAACCGTGATAGTTAGCGAGTTGAAATTTCTACGGATTATGGATTTCTGTTGACGCTATAACAACAAATAATAAAAACAGAAAAAATAAATATTTAAGGGGGGCTCCCATACAAAGAAGTTATTTTTTTTTCGTTTTTTTTTTTTTATAAATAATGGTACGGAACCCTTCGTGCGCGAGTCCGACTCGCACTTGGCCGGTTTTTATAATTCGAGTACAGTAGATACCAAGGGCATACACAACAACCTAACATGCATTACCTAATGATTTCCGGACATTACACTTACAATCATGCACAACCACACACGGCCGTTTACGTTTTACCCTTAATACTCCATAACACCCCGTATTACCCCATAATCCGTGCACACATCTGCGTTGACCTAGTTATTCCCCATTTTTCTGTAATTACTCACCGCTCTTTGTCGACATCCCCTGTAGGGTTCGTGGTGTTTGCCTCGACTACTGTGACTGCGGTGTTGGGACATGGTACTTGTGTCAAAAATATCTCTCTTCTGAAGATTCACACTTCGCTGGCAATGTCTGCCGTATGCTCAATGAGCTGTGAGTCAAAAACACTACGTACGGTCCTGACTCAGCCAGAATGCGTTGCGGCAGACCTTGTAGATAATGGTAAGACCAGCTGGACAAAACCAACCACCAATGGTCTACATTAGGTCGAGATCGAAAGAACTTCAAGTCATTAGGACAGACATTTTCCAGAGCGTGGGATGACGCTGGCTACCACAAGTAGCTCCACACGTGGCATTCCTTCTCATTATTATTGGTGTGGTTGCATTTAAAAAAGACTTCAAGATCAGAGTGCATATGCAAGAAACAACATCTTTCAAGAGCACCGACATTAACGTTTCGATAGTTTATTTCAATCTATTAAGTTGTTTGACTATTCCAATTGTCCTTTTCACTTTGACTAGGCACTCTGAAATCTGTCTTATTTTCATCATCACACCCAAGAACATCCATACCAAATCTTTGTCCCATACTTCCTCCTGACACTTTACCCAAGTCCAAAGTCCCAGCATCATTAAATACAAAATAATACTCAAGTCTGCGTGGATCATCGTCGTCACCTTCATATAGTTTATGTACTACATACCTGGTACCCTACTCTTTGAAAGTATAATGCTGGGGGAGCAAGCAGTATGAAAATCATCACGCTTTTATCAAGGGAAGTGGTGGCAGGGTGGTAGGTATGGGTATGTTAAATAGGGAAGATGATTGATGGTACGAAGAGGCGTGCTGTTGCAGTTTTGATGTCATGTGAGACAAATGGAGTTCTTTTTTTTATTCCGGCTGCGTTTATTTAAGATTTCATAATATAGGGTGACTGGTAATTAGTGGCAGATACTTAAACACGAGATTATACTCATGACAACAAACAACTTTTCCAAAGAAAAAATTTTTTTTTCCTTTTTAATTGTGGGATCTCACATAAATCCTAGCCAAGGGTCAATTTTATATTGTAACTAGAAACCAGCACATCGTCTACACACACAAAAAAAAAATTTCATAAAATGATAACTGCTAGGGCAAACTATGTTAAATTTTATGGGACCAAATGGCAACTATTCCGCATCAAACTAAAAATGAATCACGTTAAACGGATCATAAATCGATAATCGAATTGAGAACCTCCTCCTGTTTGAAATCGGTTAAAAATAAGACACATACATAGTTTTTTTACATACTCGTCCATAAATATGATGGCATATTTTCCGCCACTTTACACCACCAAAGCTTACATACTAATTGACCCCTTTGACCACTTCAAACAACGTATCTTTTTGTTCCATTCACTGCTCTGAAACCCCGGTTGCCACAAAGCCACAGAAAGATCCATCAGTACAAAATAACAGGAAGCCTAACTCAATAAACACTCAATCATAAATATCTGCCATGGACATAGTGAAAGACTAGATACGACCAACTAAAAAAAAACTATCACTGACAACTTTTTCACAATATACAAAAAGATCTTCCATGGGAGATAACGGATCCGTATTTCAAGTTCTAAATTAAGTAACGTTAAGTCAAACAGCGGGAGACCAGCGGTGGCCTAGTGGTGGCACCCCCGACTTACGAGCAGTAAGTCGTGGGTTCAAACCCAGGCAGGCGCATTACTTTGTACAATTATAATGATATTAACAAGGGAGCTGGCCCTGATGGCATACCGCCAATATTTATTACGTCTTGTGCGGAGGAGTTAGTGTGCCCTCTTTCTCTTATATACAGCAAATCCTTGTCTTCTGGAGTATTCCCTCTAAAATGGAAAATGGCTAAGGTGGTGCCTATACATAAATCAGGTAGCAACGATGACACAACTAACTATAGGCCTATCTCAATCCTTTCAACATTTGCTAAAGTGTTTGAGTCACTGCTCTGCCCGTATTTCCAAAACCATCTGAAAATGTTCATTAGCGATCATCAGCACGGTTTCGTTGGATCACGATCCACAAGTTCTAATCTGGTCCCTTTTACGGAACTTTTGGTTGAAGCTGTTGACTCTGGTCACCAAGCTGACGTCATTTATACTGACTTCAGCAAGGCCTTTGATAAAGTTTCCCACAAAATCTTATCTTGCAAGTTGCGTGCTTATGGTATCGCTGGTGGCTTGCTTGAATGGGTGATTTCATACTTGAATGGTAGATCTTTCTTTGTTGTGGTAAACGGTTATCAATCTAACGTATATAATATTTCATCTGGAGTCCCACAAGGCTCTCATCTAGGTCCAATATTATTCAACTATTTTATTAACGACATTCCCGACTGTCTACGGCACTCTAAAATTTTTATGTATGCGGATGATTTAAAATTCCTTAGAATTGTTAAATCTGACAGAGATGCCTCACTTTTACAGGTGGACCTTAATAATCTCATTCAATGGTGTAAAAGTAATGAAATGTATTTGAATTCTAAGAAATGTTACCACGTTAAATATACAAGAAAAAATAAACCAATAAAGACAGTGTATTACATAAATGAAGACAAAGTTAATGAAGTGAACACTATACGTGACCTTGGAGTTCTGTTTGATCAAAAACTAACCTTTGCACCACACTTAGATCACATTTCCAAAAAAGCATCCAGGATGATGGGTTTCGTCATAAGACAAAGTAAAGGTTTCCGTCAAATTAAAACTAAAATCTTACTTTATCAGAGTTTAGTGCGTAGCATATTAGAGTATTGTAGTGTGGTGTGGCGGCCACACTACGCTACAAGTAGTTTGCGTCTAGAACGTGTCCAAAAACGGTTCGTTTGGCATCTGGCTTTTTCTGTAGGAATCACAAAAAAGGTGCGTTCTTACAAAAACCGATTGAAATTCTTCAACATGCACACCTTAGAAGAACGCAGATGCTTGAACGACGCAATGTTTGCTGGCAAAATATTAAAGGGTAATATCGACTCACCGATGCTACTCGCACTCATTAACTTTCGTGCTCCGTCGAGGATTCCGCGAAAACCTATTACTCCACTTTGTCCTCCAATGAGAAGAACTGTGTTGGGATCTAACTCTCCATGTGCTAGGTTTTGTAGGGTTTTGAATTGTTGTAGTGATGTTATTGATTTACACTTTGATTCTCTCAATATGCAAAAATGTAAATTTCTGAAATGTTTATCAGATTTATTGTGAACGAGTTTGGACTGTGTTTACGTAATTTTTTAAGAAATAATGCTTTTAATATTCACTTTTTTCACTTTTTTCAGTTAATTTGTATAAAAATGTAGCTTACAATTAACATAATTATATATTATTGTTTTTTTCTTGTTCATGTGGTGTTTACCTTTAAGTAATTGTTGCACTGTGTAAAGATTAAATGCATGTTTTATATTTGTTTGTAGTTTAGTGTAAACAATTGTTGGTAGACCTAATAAATAAATAAATAATAAATACAATTTATTTCAACACCGGTGCCCTCAAAAACGGTAAAGGAAAACATCGTGAGGAAACCGGCATGTCCTAGAACTGAAAAGTCGAAGACATGTACCAAACCGCACTGAGCCCGCGTAGTGGATTACAGCCCACTCCCTCGCATTGAGAGAAGGCTTGTGTCCCAGCAGTGAGAACATTATAGGCTGATGATGATGATGATGAACGTTAAGTCAACTACGCCAAAAATAGTCTTTGCCGCTTCATTTTAACAAAAATACATAATTCGATTGCACTTCGTGTAATGAACCATCTTCTTTTAAACAGAAATGAGACTCATCTAGTAATCTTTAAAAACTCTATGGAACATATTCCAACCGAATGAATAAGCCATCACCCTTTGATCTCACTTTTAGCGCATTGAAAATTCCAAAGGCTTGATCACTGACGCTATATCGCTAACCTATCGCTTTGCCGCTGTAGCTATCGTTTTATCGCGATAACTGTTTAATTGAGCGTGTGTTAAACAGAATATCGAAAGCTTTGATATCGTTCTGCGTGTGTTGATTCACTCTCGAAGAATTACCGGTTTTAATTGAATGCGGTGTACATTTTGACGGGCCTGTGTTTGGCGTAGTAAGGTAGCCATATTTGCTTGTGTGATGATTTCGATTTTAAGTGTAAACGTCAATTTTAGGGTTCCGTACCTCGAAAGGAAATAACGGAACACTTATAGGACCACTTTGTTGTCCGTCCGTCCGTCCGTCTGTCTGTCTGGCACGACCCTTTTTCTCAGGATCGCGTGGAGGTATCAAGCTGGAATTTATATCAAATACTCAGGTCTACTGTCCCTTGGAGCTGTGAAAAATCAAAATTCTTAGCCAACGCAATGAAAAGATACAGCCGTTTATTTCCACTCGCAAGGGAATCAAGACCTACAGGGTACTTCCCGTGAACTCAGAATCTTGAAATTTGGTACGAAGCAACGTCTTATAGCACAGCTAAAGGAAAAATTGCGAAAACCGTAAATTTTAAGTTACATCATATAATAAATATATTTTTAATAATTTTTGTACGGAACCCTCGGTGCGCGGGTCCAATTCGCACTTGGCCGGTTATTTATTTCAATATTTCTGAGCTTTTTCTTACTTTTTATGTGTGTCTGTAAGATTACTGGGTCTTGCAACAACTTGGCGGTTAAAGTTACAGTTTAGCAGATGTCGTTAATAAAAAATTGTTTATTCTCAGAGAACTAGGTACATAGTCCTTGGAAGCGTGAATTTCATCCTCGCATTTCATTTTTGTATCATGTCACTTTAAAGATCATAATTAACTATCAACAACAAAGAAAGTCAATCACAGTTTAATTTTAAACCGTATTATATTGACGTGTCGTAAAGGGGTGAGGCTGTCGGCTAGCGCGGTGCAATTTGCGAGTTTGATTGATGCCCGTTTTGGGTATTACTGGAATACAGTGAAGTAGGAAACATGGAGTATGGAGTAGCGGCACATTGGCTTAGATCAGTTTTTAAAATAATAACGGGTTTTGAGATATTTGGATTCAGTATGTACGGTATTTACAAACTACAAATAGATCTAAAATAATAATGCAAAATGTACAAATATCAAAAAATAAATACAAGGGCGTCAAAAAATTCGTCCATATCGCAGTCAATGGGAAAAGTACCCAGAAGGCTGGCAGCATTCTTTGGCCAAAAAAAGGCCAGCTCTCTGGTCACATGAAGAGTTGACCAACCAAAATACTAGGTGGGCAATCGGACCTCGTGACGTTTGTTTTAAGAATCAATGATATTGTGAATTTTGTGTGACGAAAAGATACGATTATAAAAATAAACGCAATAGTTTTAAGAATAAAACTTAAGTAATAATTTTTATCTGTGTTTAATTTTTATTTTTTATTTGTATTTTCGTCTGTGAGGTGTCGGACGCAAAGACGGCGACTAAGGGACTTACCAGAGAATGAGCAGCAGCGTTCTCTGTGGTTTTGTAACAACCGTACTGCGATCGCCAACCCCCGTCTGCCAAGCGTGGCGATTATGGCAAAACCCCCCCCTTCTTGGGGGAAGCCTATGTCTAGCAGTAGACGTCTTTCGGGCTGAAATGATGTCCCATTTTGACTGCACTCGGTCGTACTGTCAGAAAATTCGGGATCAGGTTCTTCTAGAGGAAAGAAAACCACCCATACGCCATACACTGCAAATTAAGGTAAATACTTTAGAAAAGAGTTGATTTTATCCTGGTTTCTTCTTCTATCTACCTAGCCTAATGCGAGTGCTTCGCTTACAGGCTACAGTATAGATACTTTGGGACTAAACTAATAATGATTTGCAATATGATTAAGTGTAAATTTCTTTTTCCATCAGTAATTAATCAAAATATTTACCACCTAAGTTAGTAAAAACTACTTGCAACCTAACTTCATGGCACAGCTCTGTGGTCTGCTGAGCTACACACAAACAATGTAACGCTATTTACATCGAACCTTTGTCATTTACATGAACCGTTTGAATGTTAAACGTTTACTGATTGCTTTTAAATTTTATCAGAGCGCAATATGCAGTTAAAATTGGCTATGAAATTGGAAAGTAGATTTCGGATACATTTTTTTTTTGAGTATCGATTTTTAGTATGGTTTATGTTACAATGGCTTCTTCATTAGTTTCAAGGTGAATCTATGCGTATGAAGATCGCCAAATGACTTGATAAAAAAATAATTATTAATCGTGGAATTGTAAAAGTCGTGGACCTAACCTAGTTCCTTGCGGTACTCCTTAAGTATTCTTTTCGTGAAATTACTTCTTAAAGATATATTATTATTGCTACTACTTTCCGTACATATCTATTTAACCTAAAACTTATCATCAAAACACATACATGTTCATTTTGAAGTACCTACTTCCTTTCCTCTACACATTCTATACAGACTGTCAAAAACATCTGATAAATCTAAACGGTAAATACTTCAAAGTTCTAAACAGATCCTGAATCTTACAAAATCAACTCTATACTAGATGTCCGAAAGTTGATTGTCGCATAAATAAAGGGCTGGTACATCAGCACTATTGCTAAGGATCTCTTGACATACATTGAAAGGGAGAAAAGGGTACGATTGGAGATAGTATTCATGTTTGCCTTTTGACATGTTCAGTTATTCATAGAATTTTGATGTGGCCGCTTATAGTGGTTTTCTATTTGTGTTTTGGCTTTCGTTGGATATTCTTTATGTAAATTCTTCAAATTATTTAGAATTTTATTTGTAAAATAAAAACCTGGCTAAACGGTTGTGGGTTTTTCGCATGATTGGCTTATACTGAAACCCAAAACATGACAACGACAACCGTCGGGCATCCCAGGGCTAACATCAGTCAATTCAGTCTGCTCGGCAGACCCTACTTTCTCTATGATGAATGAAGCACTTTCTTCTCGGTTCTAAATAAGCATAGAAGATAACGATATGTTGCGATAACCCCAAACGATCTTGCAAAGCACAACTGTAATATTAATAACCATTGACATTGCACATCTGACCAGCCAGCTATTTTCCTCTATCCAATTTTGCAACAAACTTTTCATCTCACAAAAAAGCAACGAAGACAATATTTCCGCACAATATCTCATACAATTACGTGCTTCCGAGCTCTATGCTAATTATACTCTCAACTTAGTACTGCACTTGATCTTCCATTTTGTTTTATGATGCCTGGCCATTTTTCCTTTTTCCCTTGTTTTTGAGATAAATGCAGCTTTTTGTGTTCTGAATGGCTAATATGAGCGTTTTATATTGTTAAGTGGTCTTGTTTTGTTTTTTAAAAGTATGTGTGTGTGTTTGTGTGAGTGTAGGAAAGATTAGATTGATGTGTGGTAACGATACTATGAGGTGTAATAAGTTGGTAAAACGTAGGTAGGTGTCGATTTTATTGCTCAAGATTAATATCACCATGAGGGGCCTGTGGCTTTCCCCGGCCACCGTAGGCGCGGGCCCGTGGACGGTGAGTAATGGGCTAGCTCACCGTCCGTCCGTCTTATGACGACAGGCCGTGCCGACGGCGCGTTCGTGTTCCACGCGCGCCTCAAGGAGATGTCAGTAAATCGGAAGGGGTCCGAGAGGGCCGATGCCTGCCAGGGCTGCGGGTTGTTCGAAAGAGATACCGTGGCCCTGGAACAGAAAGGGCTAAGAAGGAACATGGATGGGTTTTAGTCAGTCAAGTCTGACACTCCCTTCCTCTCCGTCCAGAGCGGAAGAAGTCATTTGATGAATTCCCATCCTAAAAAAGAAAAAAAAGGGGCCTGTGGCTAAATATAATATTAAAAGCCCCACGGGTCGATCTTCAATCATTACGCACCGAGTTATCTCCGTGCCTCGGAAAGCACGTTAAACCGTTGGTCCCGACTGTCATTTGTAGATCTTTGACAGTTGTTTTTACTGGTAGTCAGTGACCCGAAAGTCTGAGAACTAATATTGTATGATTATCACTTGCTTCAGTGAAGGAAAACATCAAGTGACAGAGATCTTATGCCACCCATGGGTTCTGACTTGGCTTTATATGCCGCCGAGAAATATCTGTCAGGCAGCTTGATTGAGAGGGCCTTGTATTTGGGCGGCGCCAGAGAGAAATTTTCTGTAAAAGTTAATCATCCCTAGGAATCTTCGCAACTCTTTAGCATTTTTAGGTAGGGGGTATTCCTGGATCGCTTTACTTTTTCTGGGAGGGGACGTATATTGTGTGTGGTTTAGGCACTAACAACACGATAAAAAGAGAGTGTGTGTAGGCTTGCATTACATTAAAAAAAAAAAAACAAAATAATCATGACAAACCAATCAGCATTTTCCTCCCAAACAAAATACTACAAAATTAACTACAGTACTCAATACTCATCCGCAAAAATCCATTTGGTAGGCAGTAAAATGCCATTGAAAACAGTTTCGTCCATTTGTTACGATGCAAACGAAAACAATGTTGTGCTCAGAGTCCATTAGTCCAGGCCAATAACGATGGCACTGTAAATATGCAGTCATTGTGGCAACACTGTTGAGTACTGAGTAGCACTAGCTTTTAACGAGAAGGCTGGTATCATTTTTGCGTAGTTTGTTGGTATTGATTGAAAAGAAAAAGGGAGGTTGGGGGCGAAGAGGTGTGGTTTGACCAGCTTTTACTGTATCATAGATTTAATGGGCTACTTAGACAAAACTGAAGAATAAATAAAAGCAATAAATAGACTATAACATGGGAATAAAACATAACAGACAGGAACGACTTCGGCTAGCCCTTCGGAAACATCACGAGCGTGATGTTAGGTGTTATTTAAGGCGTTTTTTTCTAGTTATATTTTAATTGAAGCAGCGGTGGTCCAGTGGTGGCAGCGTCGACTAACGAACAGTAAGTCCTAGGTTCGAACCCAGGCAGGCACATTACTTTGTGTAATTTATTTCATCACCGCTGCTCTCAAAACGGTGAAGGAAAACATCGTGAGGAAACCGGCATGTCCTCTAGAACTAAAAATTCGAAGACATGTGCCATCTACCAACCCGCATTGGGCCCACGTGTCGGATTAAAGCCAACTCCCTCTCATTGAGAGGAGGCCTGTGTCCCAGCGGTGGGAACATTATAGGCTGATGATGATGATGATTTTTTAATTCGTTTATTTTCACTTCACTTAGCTCTTATTATCGCACATTGATATGCATATCGTCAGCGGTAGCTACATTTATATTGTACATGGAATAGCTATTCCGTTTTTCTTACTTCATTATATTTTGTATTTCAAAAAAGCTCGGCATAACGTGTACAAAATTAGAAAACACGATGCGAGTATCCTTTGCTTTCTATGTTTTTCGTATTCTAACCGGCCATGTTTTCATTCCACAAAAGCGATTAATGGTCTGAAAAAGCATATTAAAGGTCTTTGCAAACTGGACTGTGCCGTACCAGAATCGTTATTGATACATAGAAAAGGGTGGTATGTTTGAACAAACTCTCATCAGATTATTCTGTTCGAATTCTTGGATATACTCGTTCTTTTCGAACCACCATAACATTACGCCGGTAATGCAGAGGTGTACCTAAGAGAACATCCACATTTCGCCAGTTATGTTAAATTTCAATGTAACCGGGCACAAATCCGGCTTCTGTGGCTCCTACTTAGAAATTCCTGATGGAAAAACCCAACAACACTTTGTCCGACCTGGTAATCAAACCCAGAGTCTCATTTCAGCCGTCAAGCTTGCAATAACAGTGATCATTGAGGCATTCACGAGGCAGACGCGGCCAACATGTTACGCTGGAATAGGCAAGAACCTTAACAAATCTTTTTCATACCCAATGTTACCTAAGCTCGTTCAAATAAAAAAACAGAAAACAAACACCGACCTAGCCTAACGAAGCGAGAGGTTATGTGTTTTTTTACTGTCCATGAAACTCCATACGGTTATTCTAATTATCCTGCCTTCAGGTCTTTTTGAGTATATATCCGATATGCCCTTTGTTTTCGAAGAGGATTGTAAACAAGGATAAAAAATATTTTTTCCGTAGAAATTCGTCGGTTACCATATCATGCTTTGGGCGAATATGGAGATCGTGTTTTGGTTTATTATACTTTTTTAGACAGACCTCGGTTTATGAAATAGAATCTGTTAGGTTTAGCTTTCTAAAAGGGGTTCTAAGCCTGTGTAACTGATCATTTTTTTCTTTTATGTAAAGTACTTCTGTCATGAAAATCCCGTAACTCAAAATACTGTTCCTCGACTGTCGTTTGTAGATTTTTGACAGTCGTTACAGGTAGTCAGTGGCCAGTTAGTCTGACAACCAGTCATCATCTGCCTAGCCTTTTCTCAAACTATCTTGGGGTAGGCTTCCAGTCTAACCGGTTGCAGTTGAGTACCAGTATTTTACATGAAGCGACTGCCGATCTGACCTCCACAACCCAGTAACCGGGTAATACGATACCCCTTGGTAAGACTGGATGTCAGACGTTTGGCTTCTTACAACACTAAGATCTACAAATGACAGCTGGGACTAACGGCATAACGTGCTTTCCGAGGCACGGAGCAAAACCCGGAATGTAATTATGGTCACCCATCCACGGACAAACCTCGGCAAGCATGGCTTAACATTATCCACGAGCTCCTCCTAATAAATGGGTTGTGGAGGTCAGATAAACTCCATGTAAAATACCAGTATTCAGCTGTATCTGGTTAGACTGAAAGCTGACTCTAACATAATTGGGAAAAGGTAAGGCAGATGATGACTTTTGTCATGAAAATATTTTCATGAAAAAAGCACTCTTGCCCAGTAGGACGATATAGGATGAAAAACTGTTATATCTTGGCAGTTTGAACCAGGACTAATCCCATTGTTATTTTTTGTAATTTTCAATTTCCTGTTTTCCGATCTAAGATTCCAAAGATTCGAAGATCCGTCTATCTATTATAGCAGAATGTTCTATCCAAGTACAGATACGAAAAAAAAAAATCGTAAGCCCTACATTTCAATCTTTACACAAAGAAAAAAAATGCCTGACACACATCAAGCCCTACGCCTCCCCAAAGGGTGGTTACAAGGGATTTTTTCTCAAGGCATGGTGATGAATAATTGGCGGGCCTCCCCCGGTTCAATGCACCTGCTTGTATGCCTACCCTCTATTTGCAGGGGTGCTTAGATACTGAGTCAGTGTGCCAGTGACATTCTGGCGTGTCTTATGGGTATGTTGGTGTCATTAAGTGGCAGAGCTTTAAATGGGCTGGATGTAGTTGGGGTTTTAATTGATTGAAGAAAGTTTGTTATTGTGTGCTTTGTTTTTGAAACGTGTGATATAGAACCTTTTTGGAACATGAGTAATTGGAGAATTTGCATAATCTTGGTAGCACTGGAGTCAATTAGGTGGCATTCTGTCACATCTGCCTATCCCATTGAAAATAGGCTTCACTTAATAAGAAAGAAAGAAACATATTTATTTGTCACGTGCCGCCTGTACACGCAAAAAAAAAGCAACTGAAATGGATACAAAAAATACTGCGCGAAATAGGGGCATATTGCCGAGCAACTAGTACTCGACGCTGATTTCTAACTGGACCTGCGATAGTGATGTGACGGACGTAAAACACAGTTTTGTAATAAAATATAAAGTCAGTAAAGGAAAAGTGATTAATCCTGGCACCAAACTGTCGTGGTTTTTTATCGTCTTATGTAAAAAAAGTATTGCAAATTAAAAAAAGATAGTATAACTAACAATAACTAACTGGAAATTAATAAATCGGTTCTGAGTTATGTTTTGTGTTTTTCTTTCTATCTTCAAATATCTAACACGCTTTGTGGAGTAGACTTTTAGAAAACAAAAACCTTCCGTCATACCCCAAATCACCGACTACGCAAAACTTAAAATTATCCTCAAAATTTCAGCAGAAATTTATTCACATTTAATCCCGTCCTCAGTCCGGACAATGACATAATTATCCCGGGGACGTGTCGGCACCGTACCGGACGGTGTAATGGACACACGTCCCATCTAGATGAGTCTCTCGTACATTTGCATATTCAATATTTCAAGTTTTATGAAGACGATTTCAGTTTGCGTTGTTTGTTAGTTGTTATCTTTTGTTTATCAGGTTAATTATACTACGGAGAGAATTTATGGTAGAAAAAAATATGGTTACCTAAACCTAAATTGACTTACGCTTAGTTGGGAAACGTAATCAAATTCCGAGAGAGTAGCGGTGGCCCAGTGGTGTCAGTCCCGACTTACGAGCAGTAAGCCGTGGGTTCAAACCCAGGCAGGCACATTACTTTTTGTAATTTATGTCATCACCGCTGCCCTCAAAAACGGTGATGGAAAACATCGCGATGAAACCGGCATGTCCTAGAACTTAAAAATTCTAAGACATGTGACATCTACCCGCAGTGGGCCCGCGTGGTGGATTACAGCCCACTCCCTCTCATAGAGAGGAGACCTGTGTTCCAGCAGTGGGAGCATTATAGGCTGATGATGGTGAATCAAATCCTCAGCAATTCGTCCCTTGCCGGTTTTCACAAACTCTAGGTGAATCGTAACTATTAGTAGTTACTGCGCAAAAAAACGTGTCACTGTCACCAAGAGACGTAGGTAATGTTTAGACAACTGTTATGGGTTGCCTAGCAACAGATTTTTCTCGATATTGTCAGACAGCGAACCTAAAAAAATGTAGTTGGTTTTGGTGACATGGATCTTTCGTGCGTGGCTCTAATCAGAAACTAGACCAGATTTGTTTTTTATTTGCTATGGGTTTGCTCTTGACTCTAGTCTAGATCAGAGATGACAGAGACAAAGTCGACGATGGTACGAGCTTACCCTGAAGAAGCCTGTTCACTCTAACTTTTCCAAATGATGTTTCCAAAGGTGCCTTCCTGTATAGAAATAAGGAATAAGGTCAAAGGGACCACACAGCACTATACTACTTACATTTGCCGTTACCTAACAAGACGTTACTTTCCTTGTCGTAAGTGAAAAGTGGGTTTCTCCATAACAGTTTTTTACATAATTCAGAGTGAAAGGGACATCGAAGCTTTTCGGAAGATCCCCACATAAAAAGATTTTATTGGTAATATAAGAAAAAAAAACAGCTGTTCTATGCATTTTAACCGTGTACCGTTGAAAAATTTATATGGTTTACACATAAATTAAATAAAAAAGAGCAATACCTACACGGTTAAAAAACTGCTCTTTTGTAGGAAAAAGCTAGTTGTTTATTTATAATTACCGGTGAACAATTTATATGTAAACCCTCTCGGTTTAGAATGACGTACTGACTAGGTACGTGATATATTCATAGTGGGTACAGTAAGCTATATGATTGAATGATTAGCTATATCATATTGTGAATAACTATGTACACAAACCGGATATCCATTAACATGCCATCGAGGCGTGTCAGATCAAATCATCAGCAGATCGTCGATGTCAACAGATTAGCTTCGTGTTTGTTCATATTTAAGAGTTGGACGCAAGTCATAAGCTTGCAGAATAATATGAAATAACTTATTCTCAATTAATTTGAAGTTTGACGTCAGCCACGTTTGTCCAGTGGGTTCTGTAGGGGGTACGAGGAACAGGGTGTAAAGTTCCTCAATACTCCATTAAAAAGGGAGGATCCTCCGACCAGATAGGTGTTGTGTCTGGTGGGCAACTGCCCGACAGTTGTTTGGTTTCTCTATATACTATTAAGTCGATGTAAACTTATCTCCCATATACATATTATCCCATATCTTCCCGTGGGTGTCGTAAGAGGCGACTAAGGGATTTGCCAGAGAATGGGCAGCAGCGTTCTTTGTGCTTTTGTTACAACCGTACGTCGATCGCCAACCCGCCTGCCAAGCGTGGCGATTATGGCAAAACCCCCCATATTATGTCAATGTGGCAACAATTTGGGGAGGCCTATGTCCAGAAGTGGACGTCTTTCGGCTGTAATGATGATGATGATGATGTAAACTTTGCTTGCGAGATGTAGGAAATTGATGTTAGTTCTTCCGTCGTGTCATAGATGGCGTTGTAGTACTTTTTGTAGTAAGTTGCTTTTTGTAGGTCGCTACAAATTTTCGGGTCGGCCAAATTGTTTGTGGGTTTTCCGTAAGGAATTTCTAATAGGGACAAAGCAAAGGCGAGGTTTTACTTTGAAACCTTCGTCGTTTTACGAACTTTTCGTAATGTTTTTCCTACTCCTCCGCTCCGCTTCTTTTCTGATTAATTTCGTTGCGGAACCCGAGATAGTTAAATTGTTTTTCTGGAACTTCGTCAGGCTTAATTTTTGGCGCTTTTCTGGTGGTCGCCACTGTTGATTCTGGCTTTCAGGAGTTGAAGTGGTTTGTTCTGTATGGTGTCGGACGTAAAGAATAGCACCATCCCATATCCTTCCGTGGGTGTCGTAAGAGACGACTAAGGGACTTGCCAGAGAATGGGCAGCAGCGTTCTCTGTACCTGTTGTACTGTACTGCGATCGCCAACCCGCGGCGCCAAGCGTGGCGATTATGGCAAATCCTATGTCAATGTGGCGTTGGGGAGGCCTATGTCCAGCAGTGGACGTCATTCGGCTGAAATGATGATGATGAGTGGTTTGGGAATAGTTGGGCGAGTTTATACCAAATTATTAATTATTGCATTCGTTTATTTTCATCATTAGTATTTAGGAGGAATTTAGGAATTACCTACTCTGAAAGAGAGGTTGGAAGAGCAACCCTCTTAATATTAAGGCCATCTTACTACTGACCTAATTACCGATCAATTTGTACCACACTATAATAGTCATTATGTAAACCTAGTTCAATTACATCGTGAGCTAGGGATCCCTTCTTTTCGCATAATATGCTTTGTCCTAATATACTTCGGCATAACGGTTTTGGCACAATTTTTTTTGGCATAATAATACTTCGGCATAATTTTTATAGGCATACATTTTATGTTGGCATAATCATCTTAAAGACTAATTTGTTTTAGCATAAATTTGATTCGCATAACGTTAGTAGGCCTAATGACTATTAGCATAATAATATTTAGGCATAAAATTAATATAAGTAACAAAATCAATTTTCATGAAAATGATTTATTATACATAACATTATGTAACTTAAACGATTTTTCAATCGTGAGATGACTTTTATCTGAAGAAATATATTAGATGTTGTGAGACTTTGGGTGGAAATGGTGGTCGTGAACTTGTACTGCCCCATACATAATTCTAATCAAACCAATTTGCTATAGTTTCTGTAACAATTAAATAATATTGTTGGTTAAAAATTTAATATGCTGTGCAACAAAAGTTAGTGACAGAACCGAATCGCTGCAAAACCGACTCCACGTAGTCTTGTTTGTCCTACCCCTAGAGTGTAATTTAAAATCGCGTAGGCGCGGAGGGGCGAGGCGGCCCGCGGGCTGAGGAGCAGGCGGCTGCGAGCGACGGCTTGTTGGCCGGCTTCGCCGGCCAGCCTCAGCCGCGGCGGTGAGCGAAAGCTGTCTGCGACGATTAGCACGTGTGGGGCCGCCAGAGGCCCGCAGCGCCGGAGCCGTGACAGAAACCCTGCCTGCTGCATGTTGCATGCTCGCTTGAATGCTGCATGCTGCATGCTTGCTTGCATGCTGCATGCTAGTTTGCATGCTGCATGCTTTTTGTATTCTGCATGCTTGCTTGCATGCATTATGCAAGCAAGCATAAAAACAAGCGTAAATAAATTTATGATTTAGGATGTTATGCTTAAAAAAGTTATGCTTTAGAACTTTATGCTTAATAAATTTATGCTTTAGAATATTATGCTTAATCATTATTATGGTTAGAGAAATTAGGCTTAAAAAAATTATGCGTAAGCCGTTATGCGTAATTACACTATGCGAAAATATAATTATGGCAAACAAAATTATGCAGAGTTATATTAGGTCTTAAAATTTTATGCAAATGGATAGGGAACCCGTGAGCTAATGATGAGCTGGCTTATTAGTGTTAGATTAATATAGGTATTTGAGTATTTGATATTGGAATTTTCTTAATTATAGAATCCTCGTACATTCTACCAGTATGGCATGCAAACATTGATGCAGTTCATGAATTCAGACATTGTGTGCTTTATCTTGTATCTTTTAAAACCAACATTGCATAAATCAAAAAAACATAATCAGAGTGTTTTATTTATCAAAGGTCTACATTGGCACTTATAAAATATCGAGAAAAGAGGCACGGTTCGGGTTTGGTGGTTTCAAATGGAGAAGAACCGGCGGTTACTATTTTAAAACGAGAGAGAGAGCATAAACTCATACCTATTAAATCGTACTCATAATCTGCCTAGGTTTTACCCAAACTATCTTGTGGTCGGCTTCTAGTCTGACCGGATGCAGCTGAGTACCAGTATTTTATATGAAGCAACTGCCTATCTGACCTCCACAATCCAGTTACTGGGTAAAACGATACCCCTTAAGTAAGACTGGATGTCAGACTTTTGGCTTCTGACTACTCGTAACGACTGTCAAAGATCTACAAATGACAGCTGGGACCAAAGGCTTAACGTGCTTTCCGAGGCACGGAGGAAAGTCTGTATGTAATTATGGTCACCCATTCACCGACCAACCTCTGCAAAGCACGGCTTAACCTTAAAGATCGACCCGTACGGGTTTTTATTATAGCCACGAGCTCCTCATCACCAACTAAATCGTACTATTTGTCTGTATTTCCTTTCAGAAACGTCTTAGCACTCAACCAATTACCATACACAGATGAACCAGTATTACCGTTGAGTTCTCAAGTCTCACGATAACGCTAAAACTCCTTCGTAGTCGCAATTTGCGCAAATTGCCGCCCGTACTGAACTGAATTGAGAACTTGTGTGATATCGTTAGCACTGCCAACTCCCTAACGTTGTTTGTGAAACCGCGTTTTAATGTTGAGTGTTATCTAGTTTTACGTTTAGAATAATTTTGTTGTTATGTGTTTGGACCACAGACGTAATTTTTAAATGTTACTTTTATGAGATCTGAATCTTACTGATCATCAAATTGAAGCGTCAAAAAGTTTACAAGTTTTCGATGTTTTATAGAATTGCTGTAATTACCTATATTCTTGTGATCTGTATACATATACAGTTTCCTAAGAGTATAATTTCTGTGTCTGTATGGTCAATTATTATTGTTTGTCACGAAGTTTTCAAATGTAGTTTCTTAGGATAATGCCGATGTGCAAAGCTTAAATAATTAGTTTATGTTCTGCAATGGCTAATAGAAGTCTTACCAAGGGGTGTCGCATTGCCCAGTACTAACAGGGCTGGGGAGGTCAGATAGGCAGTCACTCCATGTAAAATACTGGTACTCAACTGCATTCGGTTAGACTGGAAGCCGATCCCAAAATTGTTAGGAAAAGGCAGGCAGATGAATGGCTAATAGAGTGTGACATTGTAATTATATTAAATGTCGTCCTTTACTTAATTACAAATTTAGAAATTGTTAATTTTGTCTGCACTGCATTATATAATGTTATTACATTTTTCATCGGCCTAGCCTTTTTCCGAAGTATCTTGGGGTCGGTTTCCAGTCTAACTGGATGCAGCTGAGTAAGTACCAGTATTTTACATAAAGCGACTGCCTATCTGACCTCCACAACTCAGTAACTGGGTAAAACGATACCCCTTAGTAAGACTGGATATCAGACTTGGCTTCCATCTACTCGCAACGACTGTGAAAGATCTACAAATGACAGCCGGGACCAACGGCTTAACGTGCTTTCCGAGGCACGGAAGAAACTCTGTACGTAATTATTGTCACCCATCCACGGACCAACCTCGGCAAGCACGGCTTAACCTTAAACATTGACCCGTGCGGCTATTATTGTTTAGCCACGAGCTTCTCTAAGGCTAGGCAGATGATGATAACATTTTTATCAAATAGACCTAAAATATCTAGGTACATACAATCCTTACGTTATAGTAAGGATCGTTTGTAGGTGTTATAGGTCTATTTATATACATATTCTAGCTAGATAGAATCACAGCCAAGTTAATGAAGTGACGATCATAAATCATAACCACGACTATATATTAGCAACGCTGAGTATTGACAGCGCGCCAAATACATTTATCAAACAGACAGAGGTCATGCATAACTATTGTATCAACGGCAGCATAGATATTAGGGCATAGATACACACATCAAAAGTGTCTAGGGATCAAGCATTTTTATGCGGATTTCTTGAGATTGAGATGTGGCTTTGTAATAAATTTATGATTTTATAAATTTATATGGATCCTTTTTGGTGCATTTCATAATTTGAATCAGGAACTGTGAATCAAATTCGAGTAAAAGATGAAAATCAGCTGTCAATATTTTCCCTATAAAAACATACAAGGCATTGAAGACATTATTAGTGCTACTGTTTCCCTACTACTGATTAAAACCAACGTTATTATGGAGCGGCGACGTCATTTAAGCAGGGAAGAAATGCTCAGAGCCGTGGGAATGATAGAAGCTGGTTCCCGGCAACGTACTGTGGCTTTAGCTCTGAATACAAGTCAGAGTGTTATCAGTCGACTTTGGACACGTTACCGAAGCACTGGTACCGTGGCTGAGCGCCATGGAGGACGGTATCGCTGCACCACACGGAGACAAGACCGATACATTCAAATCTTAACTCGAAGAGCTCCAACAATAACCGCCATGATGTTAGCCGTGAGGCTTCATCACTCTTCAGGGAACTTAATTAGCGACCAAACAGTCAGAAACCGCTTGCATGAAGTGAACCTTCATTCCCGAAGACCGCTACGGGTACCACCTATAGCAATGCACAATCGTAGGATTCGATATCAATGGGCTCTTGAACACAGAAATTGGGCAGAAGAACAATGGCGTTTCGTGTGCTTTTGGCGTTTCTTTTTTCTGATGAGTCTCGTTTTGGTATGAGACCGGATACAAGACGTATACGACACTGGAGAACCCCTGGACGCCAACAGCGATTAAAATCCTGCCAGGAAGTCCATCCTTATAGTGGTGGAACCATCATGGTATGGGCGGGTATTTGGATCGGCGGAAGAACTGAGTTGATTTGGATCAGAGGCAACCTCAACGCTCAAATTTATGCTGAGACGATTGTATCAGACGTCATCGTTCCTCTACAAGTGCAAATCGGTCCCTTATTTCAGTTAATGCATGATAATGCACGACCGCACACCGCAAGAGTTGTAAGACAGACTCTCGCCGCAGCTAACATCAATGTCCTGCCCTGGCCTGCTCAGTCGCCAGACTTGAACCCGATTGAGCATGCATGGGATATGCTACAGAGAAGAGCTCTGCCGAATATGGAGGGTATCCAGTCGCAAGAAGACCTTTTTTTGTTGTTGCAACGAACATGGGCGGCCATTCCACAGCGTGATTTGGATGAACTCATTTTGAGTATGCCAAACCGATGTTCTTGTGTTGTTAGTGTTCGCGGTAGAAACACGGATTATTAATTGTTTAAGTTACCCAATAAAATTTTAAAGAAAACTGTTATTTCAGTCTTTTTTTCGAACTTTAATGTTAGTGGTTCAAATGTCAAAAATCCCTTTATTAGAAAATGGCAAATTTCTTTATTAATGCAAAGGTGACTTGGTTTATCGTTACTGTGACAAACGAAAACACTTTATTTGATGAATCCTTAAAGAAAATTTTAATTAATATCAATCAGGAGAAAAGTTATTGCAAAAATATATGTTGAACCCTAGACACTTTTGATGTGTGTAGTTACTGTAGTTTCTACAGATACTGTAGTTAATGTAGACATGCATATTGTCAAGTACGAGACTTTAAAAATAATAATCATTAATTTGCTAAAAACATGGTATAAAAGATGGTAATGTTAATAATGTGATCAAACATGTTTTACTTAATAGATATAAGCGTGCAAATACATGCATAAAGAAACAATCAGTCATCATCATCTTTAATTATACCATGTTTTATGTTTCAATTTAATTTGCTTTAATTTGTCATTTTGTATATTTTAATATATGTAATAATTATCATTTTAATTTTAGTTGCAGTAATTGGTGGTAAACCGTTGTAATTAAATAAATTGAGAATCATGCTTGGCTTGGCTTCTCTGTCCGTCAAATGAGGAATGAGGAAAATGTCGTGAGGAAAGTTTGAGTAGATATGTATGTGGGTGGGAATAAGAGTAGAGTAAGACCAAAGAAACGATTGATGGACTGTGTGAATGATGATATGAGAAAGGAGGTGTCTGATGAGATGACGAATAGTAGAGGAGTATGGAAGAAGAAGACATGCTGCACCGACCCCAAATGAATTAGGGTACCTCCTTAGTTAGGTTAGGTAGGAGATAGATGATGAAAGGTTTGGCTATATTATGTTTTTTTTTCATAAATGGCTTATGCCCCGCAATTTCGTCTGCGTGGACTTTACGTTATAAACTGTGTCCAAATTTCATTCAAATCCATTTAGCCTTTTTTGCGTGAAAGAGTAAGAAACATTTACACATCCTTACAAACTTTCGCCTTTATAATGCTAGTAAGATGAGCGTCTTTTCTTTACATGTTGATGGAAGTAGACCATACGCATTAGCAAGCGGCATATAATATTTTCTTGTCTTTCTCCTGTTGGTGATCGCTAGCGTCTCCCTCCATTAGTTTTCTTTTCGAAGGAAAAGAAAGACGTTCCAGTTAACAATAACACAAAAACACTATACATAAGAGGAGATCAGCGGTGGTTGAGTGGTGGTAGCCCTGACTTACGAACAGTAAGCCGTGGGTTCGAACCCCGGCAGGCGCATTACTTTGTGTAATTAATTTCATTACCGGTGCCCTCAAAAACGGGGAAGGAAAACATCGTGAGGAAA
Organism: Cerastis rubricosa; assembly: GCA_949152445.1. Classification (NCBI taxonomy): domain Eukaryota; kingdom Metazoa; phylum Arthropoda; class Insecta; order Lepidoptera; family Noctuidae; genus Cerastis; species Cerastis rubricosa. Next base: position 15,227,001 of record OX424547.1, read on the forward strand.
CTGGCATGTCCTAGAACTAGAAATTCGAAGACATTTGCATATACCAACCCGCGTGGTGGATTACAGCCCACTCCCTCATAGAAAGGAGGCCTGTGTCCCAGCAGTGGGAACATTATAGGCATATCACATGATGATGATGATGACTATACATAAAATAAATCAATCAATCTGCCTAGCCTAAGAACCGAACGATACTATTTGAGAACAGTGGTTGTCAGACTTTCGAGGCACGGAGGAAACGGTGTGTAACGATGGTCACCCATCCGCAGACCAACCTCTGCAAGCACTGCTTAATCTGCTGTTATTATTTGCAAGCACTGCTTAATCTGCTGTTATTCAAATCAGGTTGTAAGAGTGATCCCTCTAATTATAGGCCTATATCTGTGCTTCCAGCACTGAGTAAAATCTATGAAAAAATCATGCTGGACCAGATGTTGTCTCACTTCAACTCTAATAGGATACTGTATAGTCAGCAGTTTGGCTTCACGAAGGGTAGGTCGACAACAGACGCGGGAGTAAAACTCATCAGTCACATTTTGGAGTCCTGGGAGAAGTCCCAGGATGCTATTGGCATCTTCTGTGATCTCTCAAAAGCGTTCGACTGCGTCGACCACAAAACACTGATCTGTAAATTACACCACTACGGAATTCGTGGACCAGCTGCTGATCTTGTTCTCTCTTATTTAACAAACAGGCTGCAAAAAGTAAATGTAAATGGGGCGACGTCCTGCGGGTCTATAGTCAAGATGGGCGTGCCCCTAGGTTCATTTCTCGGCCCTTTCCTGTTTCTTGTTTATATTAATGATCTCCCTTATATGATGGCCAAATTTTCGGATATAATTCTATATGCTGATGACACTTCGCTAATCTTTAAAATTGATAGAAAAGATACGGACGTCTTACATGTTAACGAAAGCCTAACTATTCTCTCGAAGTGGTTCGCAGCCAACAATCTTTAATTGAATACGAATAAAACAAAATGCCTTAAGTTTTCTTTACCAAATGTACCACAACGTGACCTAAATTTAAATCTTGACGGCAAGAAGCTTGATGTTATAGCGGAAACTGTATTCTTGGGGATTACTATCGATTCAAAACTGCAGTGGGGCGCGCACATTAGAACTCTTTCAGGAAGGTTAAGCTCAGCTGCCTATGCAATCAGAAAAATAAGGCAGTTAACTGATATAGCCACAGCTAGGTTAGTATACTACGCTTATTTCCATAGTATTATGTCCTATGGCATTCTGCTGTGGGGATCGGCAGCAGACGTTGATTCAATTTTCATACTGCAAAAGAGGGCAGTCCGCGCTATCTACAAAATGGGACCTCGTGAATCCCTCAGATTTTTTTTTAAAGAAATCGATATACTGACTCTGCCTTCACTTTATATTTTAGAATGTATTTTATATGTCCGCAAAAACCGAGGACTTTTCAAAATTAGAAGCGACTTCCATAATATAAATACACGCAGTAAACACGAAATTGTAATACCCAAATTCAGATTAACCAAAACTAGTAAGTCTTTTCTTATAAACAGTATACGCTTTTATAATAAGTTGCCGAAGTCAGTTACAGAACTGACCGATGGAAAGTTTAAAAATTATAGTAAACGTGTCCTAATTAAAAAAGCATATTACAAAATTAAGGACTACGTTGAAGATAGAGAAGTTTGGCCTTAGCCCATTCGCACATGCGGCTTCCCTGGTAGCTCATAAACGGCACAAATGTGTGGATGTCTCTTACTATTATTTTTTTCCTTTCTTTTTAATCAGATGTTTTACAATAGTCTTTAAATCATTACACCTTTTGAAGAATAGTTACAGCACGGATGACAACATTTGTGTCACTTATTTGATCTAGTCTTTTTGTGATATTTTCTATTTATTTTTTGTTGTTGTATAGACTCTTTTTCTTATTTACCGATTGTTTGTAAATGTGTGGACATTGTAGGCCTTATAGATTCCTAGATCCTTGGTAACTTTTTATTTCGTTCTAAGTTTTGTAGTAAGCAACGACTTATTGTCAGGCCTACGATGTCCTCCCATACTTTAGTACTAATGCTGTAACAGAAATATTGTAAAACTAAATGATTTTAAAAGAGTAACCATGGAGTTTCTTGCCGGTTCTTTTCCATAGGAAACGACCAACCCGAACCGAGCACCTTTTGGCCGACGTTTTATAGGTGCCCCTGTAGGCCTATGTAAAATAAAAATATTTTGATTTTGATTGATTTATCCACAAACCCTGGTCTATCCGTAAAAAAGTAACAGGTAGATAGAGTAACTATCACATTTAAAATATTGGTATGAATATATTCATCAGTGTTGTAATTACTTATGCTCACAAACAGTTGACATTCGTATGGCATATCGATATTTCATGTCGACATAATCTCTTTATTAATATCGACTGCATCGAAATGTTGCCTCTCGTATGCTAATGAATTGTATAGAGGTGATCACACTTTTCTACTGTTTTGTTAATTTTCCACAAAGGATTTCTCTGATTGTGGATTTACAAACAAGGATCGTAGTCTATAACTAAATACGTATTCTTGTGTGCTTCTTGTTCTGTATGCTTTTTTTTTCATTTGAGTTTAGTCTAGGTCAGAGATGTCCGAGACAAAGTCGACGATGGTGCGAGCGTACCAAGAACAAGCAACTTTTTTTGTATATATTAAAAAAAATAAAAAACACAATTTGAGTAGTATTATTTGGACCTGTGATGCGGAGGAATGACGAAAATTTAATAATTTAAGTAAGTCCAAAATTCATCTGTTCCACAACTTGTTTGGTCAAATGCAACTAGTTTTTTTCCAGGCAAAAAACAAGAATTTTCAGTAAGTCGGTTTTAACCAACTTCGAATATTCGTACCCTCTATTTTCTTGTCTATTCTATGGCAGCAGAGTGCGGTCTTGTCTAGTGGAATTATTCGCTATTGATTTATTTATCGGCATGTACGCTCCGTGGTAGGATTCAAAGTTGACTAATTTCATATTAATGTGTGTTTGTCTCGACATTCTGTTGTTTATACGTTTTGAATATATCAAGGAAAGCTAAAAGAGGCATTCTGCAAGTGTTGGGTGTCTTAATTGTTTGTATACAAAGGGTCATGATGTATTAAGAGCGTTTACACCTTACGGCATTTCATACAAACTTTCTAGTCCTTATTTTCCGAAATGACTGAACCGATTTTAATGAAACTTCATACGCATAAGTTGGATACATAGTTGTAAAAAGTTACAAAAAAAAAACATTTTCGAAATGTCTTTTAAAAAAAGATAATTGGAAATTTCTGTTTCCTATAGATAATTTATAATCCGTCTAATTTAGCTGTACACTATTTTTCGCAAACGTTTTTAGTAACTTTTTACACCTACATCCTGCTTATGCGTATGAAGTTTCATTAAAATCGGTTAAGTCATTTCGGAAAATAAGGACTTGAAAGTTTGTATGAAATGTCGTAAGGCGTAAATGCTCTTAAGATATATCGTGACACGAGCACCAGCATGATTGGTGAAAGTACATTCATGATAAGAGTTATTTTTTATAAAAAAGTCGGGCCTGAAAAGTATTTGACAGGTGTTTTAAATAACCACTGACTTATTTAAGTGGTAGAAGGTCTACATTATCACATAGTATACAAAAGCCTTAACATACAATATGAAATTTTGGTGAATTAATCAAAATCAAATCATTTAATTCCATTCAAAAAATCTCTACTGAAAGTTAAAAGCCGGTATACGACTAGAATAGTAGACAATTAGCAATTTGTACCTAAAATTTTGAGTCAGCGGTTACAATTTTTTTAAATAGGTACTATCATTTAAAAAAACCGGCCAAGTGCGAGTCAGACTCGCGCACCGAGGGTTCCGTACAAACCTGTATAAAAATATTTTTATTATATGATGAAACTAAAAATTTACGGTTGTCGTTGACGGACGGACAACAAAGTGATCCTATAAGGGTTCCTTTCGAGGTACGGAACCCTAAAAATAAGTCCTCATCACCAGTAAAGAAGAGTGTCAATCTACATTACCCAATAGTATCTAACAAAAAAAAAAACTTTAAGAATCTAAACCAAAATTAACTTCTGCTATTTATAAACACAGTCCAATTTCCGAGGCCAAAACAGATGAAACTTATATCATCGATCAAAGTCAGGCCGGTCCCTAAGGTCAGGGCACTCAGTCCACAAGTTAAATTGCTCCCACACTTTGTCGTTTCGCGAATTAATTTAATGTTTCAAAATTGCCTTTGCGAGTTTATGAATTGGAAATGATTTCCTTTTTTCTTGAGTTTGAAAAAATGAGAGCAGTATTATGTATTATTAACTGTTAGCCTTGGCAAAGGCTTTTCATGAATTCTTTCTTTTTGTTTTGCCCAACTGAGTCCAGCTGCAGCCAGAAGAAACAGGACTACTCGTACACCAGTCTTACCAAAGGATATTGTATTACCTAGTACTGATTGGGTTGTGGAGGTCAGATAGGCAGTCGTTTCATGTAAAATTCTGATTTTCAGCTGCATCCGGTTAGACTGGAAGCCAAGCCCAATTTCGTTGGGAAAAGGCTAGGCAGATGATGATGAGGACTACTCGTACTAATCAGTCTATGAAGTAAACTTGTAGAATGTTTTACTAGTAATAATGTGTGAGCTCGAGTGTCGGAAGGAAACAATAGCGAATATTCCCAGTCACCCTCACGGGGATTGCCACCGGAGGCAAATGGGAATATAAATTCCCAGTTGCCACCGGCGGTAACTGGGAAGTCATTGCCCTCACTTCAGTTTCGCTGTACATTGCTTTCTCCATCGTAGAGAATAAAAGGATGAGGCAACTTATCCTAAACCTGCCTCTAATCTCTAAATCAAAATAAAAAAATATTTAAATGGCATTGTCTTTTTTTTAGAGATCAGAGGCAGGTTTAGGATAAGTTGCCTCATTCTTTTATTCTCTACGATGGAGAAAGCAATATACAGCAAAACTGAAGTGGGGGCAATGACTTCCCTGTTGCCGCCGGTGGCGACTGGGAATTTTTATTCCTATTTGCCTCCGGTGGCGATCCCCGCGGGGTTGACTGGGAATATACGAACAATAGGTATAATAAATAGTTATAGTATTTTTTTTTTTTTTTTTTTTGCTTAATATTTCGATTGCGTTTGGCTGCAACTCACCTGATATGAAGCGATGCCGCGGCCTATGAGTGAGCACGCTTGCGTAGAAGAAACCAATTCACTCGAACTTTTAAGAGCGTTTATACCCTACGGCATTTCATACAAACTTTCAAGTCGTTATTTTCCCAAATGACTTAACAGATTTTGATGAAACTTCCTACGCATAAGCAGTATAAGCAGAATAAGCAGTATACATAGGTAAAATATTTTCGAAATGTCTTTTAAAAATGAAGATAATCGGAAATTTCTGTTTCTATAGATAATTAAAAATCGGTCTAATTTCATCATCATCATCATCATCATCATTTCAGCCGAAAGACGTCCACTGCTGGACATAGGCCTCCCCCAACGCAACATTGACTTAAAGGGGGTTTTGCCATAATCGCCACGCTTGGCAAGCGGGTTGGCGATCGCAGTACGGTTGTTACAAAAGCACAGAGAACGCTGCTGCCCATTCTCCGGCAAGTCCCATAGTCGCTTCTTACGACACCCACGGGAAGATATGGGGTGGTGCTATTCTTTACGTCCGACACCATACAGGGCCCGGTTGATGGATATCAATAGGTTACCCTCTATAGGTACGGTCTAATTTAGCTTAACATTATTTTTCGAAAATGTTTTTAGGAACTTTTTAGACCTATGTATACTGCTTATGCGTAGGAAGTTTCATTAAAATCTGTTCAGTCATTTCGGAAAATAACGACTTGAAAGTTTGTATGAAATGCCGTAGGGTATAAACGCTCTTAAGAGATCTAGACTATAATATCAGTCATTTTTAAACAGGTGTCCTACCATGACGTCTTAAAGCAGTATTGTTTTACTCTTATTCCAGTGTGGGAAAGAGACGGAGCTATACAGGATGTCTAGCGCCATCTCTTTCCCACACTGGAAAAAGAGTACAACAATAATGTTTTAAGACGTCATGATAGGCCACCACGTCTAAAAATTGATTCAGACAAAACTGGATGTAATTTGAAAAAAGCAAAACAACAACACAAACAGTACAAACTCGACGAAAGCACGAAATAATTCATTACTTAATCAGTTTAATATTTCTCCAGAACTCAACAAGATGAAGCCAGATGTAAAGCAAAATAAATGAAGGGTTACAATTAGCCCTTAGAATAATAAAAAAGTGTATGGGGAAGCAAAGATAATCCTTCTAAACACTTCTTAAGGTTTTATGTCTCCTTTACTGTTAAAAGTAAAGATTTTGCTTATAGGAAGATATATGCGATGTTGTACGATAGCTATGCTATAGCTATCGTACAACATCGATAGCATTTTTAGGGTTCCGTACCTCGAAAGGAAAAAAACGGAACTCTTATAGGATCATTTTGTTGTCCGTCCGTCCGTCTGTCCGTCTGACCGTCTGTCTGTCTGTCAAGACCCTTTTTCTCAGGAACGCGTGGGGGTATCAAGCTGGAATTTATATTAAATACTCAGATCTACAGAAGATCTGAGTATTTGATATAAATTCCCTTTAGAGCTGTGAAAAAATCAAACTTCTAAGCCAACGCAATCAAAAGATACAGTTGTTTATGCCGCAAATTTTCGACACTCGCAAGGGAATCAAAACCTACAGAGTACTTCCCGTGAACTCAGAATTGGTACGAAGCAACGTCTTATAGCACAGATAAAGGGAAAATTGGGAAAACCGTAAATTTTTAATTACTTACATCATATAATAAAAATATTTTTAATAATTTTTATGGCTGACTAGCACTTGGCCGGTTTTTCTCATTCCTCTGCATCACATGTCGTGACAACCGATTACCACACAACACACACGATTACCACACTTTCCAGTCACCGGCGGCGCCGCTTTCAGACTTCCTCTTATGTACTCATTTCCTATTTTGTCCGTTTGCGTAACACCACACATCCCCGTCAGCATTCTCATCTCAGCCATGTGGCTGAGATGAGAATGCTGACGGACTTAATGCCTTTAATTCATCCCTTTTGTAGCCCAACATTCTGATCCACACAAGACTGCAAGTCTGTAGCGACCTACAAAAAAGCAACTTAATACAAAAATTACTACAGAGCCATGACACGACGGAATAACTAACATCAATTTCCTACATCGCGCAAGCAAAGTTTACATCGACTTAAGAGTATATAGAAAAACCCGACAACAACTGTCGGGCAGGTGCCCACCAGACACAACACCTGCCTGGTCGGAAGATCCTCCCTTTACTAGGGGTGTTGAGAAACTTTACACCCTGTTCCTCATACCCTTAAAGGTCTAACCTTTGTTTTATAAATCTTATTCTTAACTTTAAGCTATGCTACTGTTAAGGACGAAAAATGTTGCATAATGTGGGAAATGGTGTCAAAATCAGCTACTAATAGTAAAAGACAAGACCCATAACAATCGATGGACCTACAATTTGCAAAAACTTCATCATCATCATTTCAGCCGAAAGACGTCCCCTACTGGACATAGGCCTCCCCCAAGAAGGGGGGGTTTTGCCATAATCGCCACGCTTGGCAGGCGGGTTGGCGATCGCAGTACGGTTGTTACAAAAGCACAGATAACGCTGCTGCCCATTCTCTGGCGAATCCCTTAGTCGCCTCTTACGACACCCACGGGAAGACATGGGATGGTGCTATTCTTTACGTCCAACACAATACAGAACAAAAAAAAACTGCAAAAACTTACTTTAGGATTTTTCGCGGACTACCCTAACGCTTTCGCCTTTAAGTAGCATCGCTGTACCCTGTGCAACAGCCCTCAGCCCCCGGTTCAATTTTAATATCCCCGTAAAAACCGGATTATATTCATAACAGATAAAATATTTTAACTGCCTTCTTGAGTTTTATTTGTTTATGTAATCCCCGTTATTGTTCTTAGGCAATTTTATTGCGTGCGCTATTTTTAAGTGGCCATTTTCTGAAATCGGTTGAGCAATTTTATTTTGGTCGTTAATAATAAGTTTCAGTTTTTTTTTCTATTTGTATTTTTAGTATAAATTACGTTAGAAATGACTAGGGATCAATTGTATTACAAAAAATAAAAATATCCTCCAAGAAATAAAAATATTTAATATTTTCGGTACCAACCATGACTGGTTACTGCTTATCTATTGTAATCATATTTGGCCAAATGTTCATCATCATCATCATCATCCCACACATACGCACTAAGCGTTTTGGGAATACTTTTATAATGCGTACCGCTAAGGAGTGGAATTCCCTGCCGGAGTCTGTGTTTCCCGATAGCTTCAATCTAGAGGTCTTTAAGTCAAGAGTGAATAGGTTTCTTCTAGGCAAGCGTGCTTCACCGTCGACCACATCATCGCTTACCATCAGGTGAGATAGTGGTCAAGCGCGGGCCTATACATAATAATAAAAAATAAAAAAATGTGCCTAGTCTTTTCCCAACTACATATGTTGGGGTCGGCTTCCAGTCTAACCAGTCTATTTAATTTATTTTTGAATTTTTGATTTAATCTTTTACTTTGGTAATTCTCATCATGAATGATGTAACCAAGATTTTGTAACAATAATTTGATTTATAAGAGTGTCCATTTTGGAGTTGGAGTTTCTTGCTAATTCTTCTCCATAGAGATCTACGCTTTGGAATGGGCAACTACAGTACTTTCACAAGTTATTATGCCTTGTGTCTGGGACTGTAGCTTCGCTTTTTGTTTTGTTTTTTGACTTTCAAAAGCGCCTAATGTCTAATTGAAAGTTTAAGTTTAAGTAATGGTCTAATTGAAATAAATGCTTTGAGTTTGAACGGGTTGCATTTTTTTTTAAACATTGCCACCCACTTGGATATTTTCCTGTATCGTAAGTGTGTTTACAAAAATTTAAACTCACATACACAAACAGCCAGACCCGGAATAACTATCTGTAGGCTATACAAATATTTATTCCGTGCGGGGATCGAACCCGCGACACGCAGCGCAGCAGTCAATCGCTCAGCCATTTTGCCAACCGTGCCGTCATTTGACCATTGGGTGACTGGTAGAAAATGCCTTGTGACCATAAGTTCACCTGTGTGCGACCACTGTGTAGATGCATACATGAAAATATAAATTAAGCACTGCCAATATACCCACGTTGCCCCATGAATTCCATTCCGTAACAATATTAGAAAAAAAAACTAATTTAAATTTTCACAAACACCCTCAAACCCCAGTTTGACGTGATGTCACGGTTGTAATCTTACCCTGATTGATGGTATCCTATTGTGTGCCAGCAATGAGATTCACACTACCATCCTACCAAAACCTCATTTACCAAACATCGGCCCACAACCGAGAGGTCTATGTAATTTGGACTATTTAGTTCGAAGACTCATGTCCAAGTTACATTGAACTTCGTTTTAGAACATTTGCAAAGGTAGTATAGGTCTATTGATATTGGTCAGTCTATTGTTTGGAAGTTGTGTATGAATAATTCATAAAATATCGTGTAGATATGTTCAGCTTGATGAGGTGTCACATTATTCACAATTTGCGACTGATACCTTAATACGTTTTTGTTATTTTGTATGTAATTTTTGGGATAAATCATGTCATCCATGTATTTTTTATACGATGTGCATAGGCAATGTTGTTTCATACGACTCAATGTCACTCGGCTTTAGTTGCATTGAAAAGCGATTTTCAAAGTAATCCTAAATAAAGAAGCAAGACTTCATAGACAAGATACAGTATAAACTGTGTCTTGTCTTTGAATTCTTGTTATAGTACCTCTATCTGATGATACCACCGCGTTGGGGTAGCGAAAGCGTGATTTCTGAGCATGATGTCCTGACTTCGATTTCTATGTCGGGCCAAGTGTTATTGAGTTTTTCCATAAAGAATTTCTCAGTAACAGCCATGGACTATGGATTTGTGCCAGGTTGATGACAATACCCTTTCCCCCTATTGCATGGTACTTAAAAATAACTTGGTCGCTCACAATGGGCCTCATCAGAAGGCTTAAAGTCACCCAAAGGGCAATAGAGAGCTTTATGCTCGGAGTTTCCTTGCGTGATCAAATCAGAAATGAGGACATCTGCAAGAGAACCAAGTTTACCGACGTAGCCCGAAGATTTGCCAACCTAAGTGGCAGTAGGCAGGGCACATTGCTCGCAGAACAGATGGCCGATGAGGCCGAAAAGTTCTGGAATGGCGACCGCGAACCGGAAGACGATGCGTTGGAAGGACCTCCCACTTGATGGACCGATGACCTGGTGAAGGTTGCAGGGATCCGCTGGAAGCGAGTCGCACGGGACCGAGCTATGTGGCGATGCTTGGGGGAGGCCTATGTCCAGCAGTGGACGTCTTTCGGCTGAAATGATGATGATGATGATGGTGAATAGTTGGTGAACTATTAGGTACACTTCTGCCTATACCTTCGGGGATGACAGGGGATGACAGGTGTGATGTTATGTGCATGTGTTATGTTGAATGTGATGATTTACGAAATCTAGGTGTAGACCTTGAAATGAAAATTTCTATAAAATCGCTATAAAGCTTCAAGTCACTTTAAATTTAGCACTAGCCCGGTCCTACACTGCATTAAAACATATTTACCTGCTACACAAAGAATCAACAAGTCAAATCAGAACTAGAATAATAAAAACTATGCTAAACCAGCTAGTTTTACGACCACCGTCCGCGTCCTCTCTATAGAGCGTTTGCTGGATTCCACGGGGATAACTTTATTCTTATCTGTGAGGCAATGCGAAGATGTGGTAAAAATATGGAGGCCATTTTTCTTTTTGCACATTTTTTGTTGACTATTTTGGCAAAGTTATTTAAACAGTCGGTACGGCCTATGTAGTATATATATATATATTATATATGATATTATAAAGAGGAAAGATTTGATTGTTTGTAAAAATTCTTTCAGTGCTAGATAGCCCATTTATCGAGGAAGGCTATAGGCTATATAACATCACGCTACGACCAATAGGAGTGGAGTAGCAATGAAAAATGTTGCGAAAACGGGGAAAATGTGACGCAAACGAAATTGCGCCGGACAGCTAGTGTAGCATATTTTCAAAAGTTTTTAAAATATATTTTTATAGCATTTTGAGATTCATAGTTCTAAAATATATTTTTTTGGGTTACTTGGCAGTGGGATACAATTTTTTGACAGTTTTTTTTATTAATATATAATTAAGTTTCCATTCCTACAGTTAAAACATTCAGTTAAACTTTGGAACTGAAAACTAACCTATACATCTCTATAAATAAATAACATTAAAGTGTCTGTTTGGACTTTGGACAGCTTTTTACTAGAAGTAACATGCGATACTTTTAACAAAAACACTACTACTTGCCGTTCTGTCTTTTTGTTCCGGCTAATCTCCGAAACGACTAAACCAATTTTGACGGGACTTTTACCGGCATACAGCTGACATTATAAGGAGTAACTAAGGCTACTTTTATTTCAGAAAAAGGATGAGGGTTACGTGCGATTTCTGAATAAAACCAAAATCTCAATATCTCTCGAAAAGATCTAACTTCCTACGTGGAAGCTGCTGTATTCCCACATCCTCGGTGATTGTAGTAATAAATTATGTATACGAGTTATAAAACCATCCGTGCCAATGGCTGAGATTTCACTGATCCAGCTTGTTTTAATGGCGCACTACGGAAACCTAGCTTAGAGGAGATCTAGGGGCTGTAAGGAATGAAGAGCATGTTTGGTGTTGGAAATATTTGGGGTTTAGGTATAAAAATGATTGTAGATTTTCTTGAAAGAACACATCATCAATAGCAATACAGTGTACCTATGTTGGGTTAGGTTAGCTGGGCTGTTTCCGAAAGCTAGCAGCCTTTAAAGGCTGGTGCAGGCTTCCGAGAGCGATGCCAGCGATTGAAGAGTCTGTGCCCGTTGATCTGCCACCCTTCTGCACTCAATGAGCATGTGCTGTGGTGTTTCTTCCGCCTCCATGCATCCTCTGCACAGAGGGCTGTCTGTCACACCTATGGTAAATAGGTATTTGAAAAAGGCGTACCTAAATAGTCCACATACAATTTTCGCCAGTTGTGTTTTAAGTCCCATTTAATAGAGAGCGAGCCTATTGCCATCAACCGGGCCAAGTCCAACTCCATGGCTGCAACTGTGGAATTCCTGATGGATAAACAAGACTCCTCTTTGCGCGACACGGAAATCTAACCCGTCGACGGACGTCGTCGAGACCAGCAGTCTCGTTTGCGACCGTTCACATATCATAATTAGGTTTTCTCCTACTCCTCTGCTATTATTTTCTGATTAATTTCGTTGCGGGATCCAAGACAGTTCAATTGCATCTCTGGGAGTTCGTCGAACTTCATGGCTCGGCGTTTTTCTGGTGGTCGCCACTGTAGATTCTGGCTGCCAGAAGTTGCAGAGGTTTGGGAATAGGGCTTGTACTAAAAAAAAACGGGTTGCACTCCGGGAGTGCCGGCAGAAGTGAAAACTTGAATATTAACGTTGTGCATTTTTGATATTTTGGAATGGTTAGGGAATAATTTTACACGAATTGCTTTAATTATCAGTATAAAAGTACTATCATTAATGTGGTAAAACACAATATTCATTTATTGCGCTATCGTACAAAAACATGACAATTTATATTACATTAAAAATTTAACACTACAGAACTATTACAATCCATCTTATGAGAAACCGAAGGTTTTGTTTGTGCATAAGATGAATTATCCAGTTTTGGAAACCCAAATGACAGATGTCATTAAGTTCAAATTCCTTCGTAACCTAATATCAATCCGTCTTACGAATTTTCGATCAGGACACGTGTTTAAAATTTTTTACCCAAAAATGCACGCCACTAAAGAACTTTTCACTTCACTTTTCACTGTGTTTTAAATCTGTAATTTCTTCATTGACTGGCTCACCAACCGCACGGTCTGTGTGTGACTGCTGTCACTATCCATGCACTTGCTTCAGAATTATTCATGAACACTTCAGGACTTCGAAAATTTGATTTGAGGGTTGTAGATAAAAAGGAGGTCTTTCTTTTTACATGCTGAATTTATTTTACTAACGAATTAGTTTAATTACATAAACATAACGCATCAGGGATGTTCGCAGATATGCAAGTAGATTGTTTTTATGCTATAATGCGGAAGAAATGTGCATCCTTGGCGCGCAGGGTGCGGGCCAGCTCCAATAGCATCCTGGGCATGATTGCTGATAGGTTAGACTGTTGCATTGTGAATCGTTGCTCCAGAATTTCGGGTGGAGTTCTGCAGTGATTCAAAACGTGTTTTCTTTAATACCGTTTGTATATGAGTCATAGTTACTCGAAATAAATAATTTATTATTATAACATCACGGCTGAAATCCTCGGACGGTTAGGGTAAAGGCGTACCTAATAGTACACCTACATTTCGCCAGTTATCTTTTAAGTCCTCTCTAATTGAGGTGAGCTTATTGCTATTAACCGGGCCCAAATGCAAACTCCGTGGCTGCTACCGAAAAATTCCAGATGGAAAACCCAATAACACTTTGCCCGACCCGAGTATCGAACCCGGGACCTCAAGCTCAGCAGTTGCGCTTGCGACCACTGGACCAATGACACAGTCATTACCTACGACATTCATCATCTGCGTAGCCTTTTCCCAAACTATCTTGGGGTCGGCTTCCAGTCTAAGTGGATGCAGCTGAGTACCAGTATTTTACATGAAGCGACTACCTTTTTAACCTCCACAGCCCAGTAACTGGGTAATACAATACCCCTTGGTAAGACTGGATGTCAGACTTTTGGCTTCTGACTACTCGTAACGACTGTCAAAGATTTACATACGACAGCCAGGACCAACGACTTAACGTGCTTTCCGAGGCACGGAGAAAACTCGATATGTAATTATGGTCACTCATCCACGAATCAACCTCGGCAAGCACGGCTGAACCTTCCAGATCGACCCGTGCGGCTGTTATTATTTAGACACGAGCTCCTCAAATTACCTACGACATTATAATACTAAATTCTAAGTTTCTTTTACATTAGCGTCCGCGCTCCGCTTCTTACTTGCCCTTCAACAAGTTCTAGCTAGATCAAGGACATAATGCACTCGCGCCACGTGTATGTACTGTGACGAAATCAAATTGAACCATTTTCTCTATGGAAATTACGAAACAATAATCAGCTGTCCCATTCCCAAATTGCCGCTTTCCTGTATCGAAAGCGATTGTCCAAAGAATGTTAAAAGCTATATATAATTTTAATTTAATTGATTTTATAGCAGCTACTACTAGATTTATTTTTATCTACAAAATAAAACGACTCTACTTTAAAACAAACATGTGTCGTTTTGTGAGAAAAAAATATGTTTTTACAAAATATTATTTAAAAAAAAAAGTTTTTATCAAAAAAACGACACCTGATTGTTTTTTAAGATATTTGCAATAAATAAACCTCTCTTTTTGTTTATTTTAAATTGTTTATAGCTTTTGCGACTTTTTTATGCGGAACTTTTCAAAAACTTTCTAGATGAAATTACGAATCGAATGACACCTTTATCATAATTTTCCGAGTAGGCGGACTGGAATTGGAGCAAATAGCACATGTTGAGGAGAATAAAGCGTCAATATTTGGTGCGTCAGTATTTCTATATCATACAAAATACGATGACACTTTGAATAAACAAATATAAATGTCAAGTTTTCATGTTTCTTTTTTAACATTATCTCAAATCGCATATAATAATGCACAGCCACAAATACTACAGTTAGACCGCTAAGATTTATGCAATTGTAGTTCCATATGATGAAAATAATACAGAAATGATAAGAAAAAGACAAATAGGAACTATGATGTACACATAACAACGCTGTAAGTAAATAATTCAGGAGATACATGTATGAAATATGAACGATATTTGTTTGATATAAATATGTCCAAAGAGCGTGCAAATATAGTCTGCTTTTTATTAACCATGGATGCGGCAAACTCATCTTCTCAGTACAAAAAATGGTAATTCGGTTCTTAAGTTGCTGTAATAGATACTACTTCTCATCGTTTTTAGTAAATGATTATTGACCTATTGTTTCGATTTTTTTTCATACGTAACATCACGCCTGTAATCCCCGAATCCCGGCTGAGGTGTACCTAATTATAATACACCCATATTACGCAAGTTATGTTTTAGTCCATGCAATCGGGGGTGAGCCTATTGGCAATAGCCGGGCACAAATCCAGACTCCGTGGGAGCTACTCAGTAATTTCTGATGGAAAAACCCAACAGCACTTTACATGATCCAGGCATCGAAACTAGGACCTCATGCTAAGTAGTCATGCTTGCGACCACTCGACTAACGAGGCACTTTCATTCCGTGTCAAATATTTTTATTGTCTCACTAGTTTTGGCTCCTGAAATACAATTACTCTAACTTAGCTCTTGAGCTGGCTCACAAAATTGTAACTTGTTTTTCTGTCAGTAAAGAAATTTATTATTATTATTTATTGTTGTGTTTTACTCGGTTGTTTAAACTTACAAAAAACACACACCAGAATATTTTCTCTTACATATATCATCCATTCCATCTATGTTTCATTATGTACTCACCTAAGATTAAAAAAAAAAAATCTTTGCACTTAATTCTTCGTCCTTGTTTCAAAAACTTGCGACATCCATCTTCCTATTTCTTTCCCAACTTCATGTGCAAATAGAATTGAACGGGAGTGTGCAAATGTGATGACGCACATTAGGCTTTCATTTTCCACCGATGTAGAAGGGGATTGATCGCAGCCATTTGTTTCATCGCTTTGTCTCGCAAATTCCCGTAATGCAGACTTTCGGAATTGGTACATCATCTCTTTTCAAATTCACTTATTATATTCAAATTGAATTATTTCGTAGGTACTGGATTAAATGTATTAGTTTGTTTTGACGCGGGGACCATTTTCTTTTTTATTTGGATCTAGCTTTGGTTGGAGATTATCCCAACGGAATGTTTTAAATATCATATTATAGTCTATAACACTAGGGGGTAATGTAGCTTTTGTTTAGTGAAAGAATTTTTGGAATCGTATCAAGAGTTCCGAAGATAACTCCGACTTCCAAGCTTTACCTCAATGTAATTTGAAGTATTGTTCCAGTAGTGATGCAAACCAAATGCTATGCCTGTTGGGCTATTAATAATTACTTGGCTTTTTTATGTCCCCTGCTGGATATAAATTGACCCTCTTTTAAAGATGACATCATTATCTTGCTGATAATATTTCTTTATTTTTCAGACCAGTCCCTCCAGTTAGAGATAGCTCTTTAAAATTCTCTCAACTTTGTGCCCTGGAGCGCTGTGCCCATCAATATCAATCTACCGTTTGGCATCATCAGCATTTGTACTTTGTATCATTATTCTTTCTTTGTATCGTCATACAGGGGGGTTACTATGGCGTCGTAAAGCGGTATTGTTTTAATCTTATTCCTGAGTGGGAAAGAGATGGCGCTAGACGACCTCTATAGCTCCGTCTCTTTACCACACTGGAATAAGAATAAAACTATACCGCTTTAAGACGTCATGATAGGCTGTTGGTGGATGGAGGATGTTGGTGTTATATCTGCTATTTTTTCACCTGTAAATTGCTGTTGTTTGGCAAGTGTGTTTTTTTGTAAGATTCCACATGTTCGTATTAACGGAAAATTTGGTGTAGATACCTAGGAGCCAAAATTCTCATTAAAATTCGTTCACCCATATAAAGACTTGAGGTGTAACAAACAAAAAACTGATTCTCACAAAAAATACTGCACAAGTTCATAGCAAAATAAGGGTTGTAAAGCGGTACAAAATGAGACGTCAGTCTTGAAAATAAGACGCAATAACATAATATTCTGGAAACAGTATCCACATGGCACGGATGCAACTGTCCTTGATCTAGAACTAGTTGAAGGGCAAGAACGAAGCGAAGCACGGTCGCTAATGTAAGAGAAACTTAGAATTTAGTATTATAATGTCTTAATAAATAATGTAGTAAAGAAGTTTCCTTTTGAAGTATTGCTTGTTTGCTCTGAACATAATTCGTATTTACGAGGGGTTTACAAAAGCCATTCTGATTCTTTAGAGTAGGCGAATAAAGATATTGCTAAGACTATTTTTATAAACGACTGACTCGTTGACTGCTGGACATGAGGACCAGGAGGTCTACTCTCTTTCTCCGAAACGTTACTTCGGCAATGAACGAAAATTAAACGTAGTTACGTTTGTGAACTTATTCTATATCATTTGCGGACGCAAAAGGAGAAAGAGAGTATACCTCCTGTGTCGAGCAAAATGATATGGGGTTTTTCCATCAAAATTTCTCAATGGCAGCCACGGAGTCTGGATTTGTGCCCCCTTGATGGCAATAGGCTCGGGCCCTTCTACATAGGACTAAAACATAACTGGCAAAATGTGGGTGTACTATTAGGGAAACCTCTGCCTAACCCGACTGGGATTTCAGGCGTCATGTTATGATGTTGTACTTACGCTGTAAATTAAAAATATTGTAATACCAAATGATTTGTAAACATGGAGTTACAAAATCTCTCTAATGTCCTTATTACATACTATGGTAATGTTTTTATTACAAATTGTTGTATTAATAAACCAGCGTCAACACTACGTTTAAGGCTCACTCCAATATAATCCATATCTTACCATTTTGAACATGTCATCTTGGATTGTTGAGTTTTAAATTAAAGATATAATAAGTACGTGAGGATGTTTAATTTGTAAAATTCACATTCCTGTGCTACAAGATACAAGCGATGCTTAGTTGTGGCTCACCGATTTGTATGACACAACTGCTATGTTTCTTTTATGAACAATAAAACTTATTATTAGTTTCTTGTCGGTTGTTCTCCATAGGAAACGAAAAACCCAAATCGAGCACTTTTTTGTCGACGCCCATGCAGACCTATGTGAAATAAAAATATATTGTTTTTTTTTTGATCGGCCAAACCAAGTCTCTTCCTTTACTAATGTAATTGACTGATCACAAACACCATATATTAAGCAGGTACATACTACAAACATAGATTAATGATAAACACATTGTAAACAGGGTTCTATACCGGTTGCTAAGCAAACAATATGTTCACTATAGTTTCGCATTAGACAAATTGAGGCCTCAGGCGACCTGGCGCTCCGTTTAGTTACACACTTTGAAGATATGGGATAAGCAGAGGTATTTGTAATACCTCTGTTTTAAAACGTCAGGTGCTTTTGGAGGCTTATGGGATACTGTGTTTTTTGTAGTATTTTTCACTTTGATATTTCTTTTGGTTTAGTGTGTGAAAGAGAGACGGCGTTTGCTAGGTTTGAATCCGTAATCTGGTACTTTACAAGCGGGTATTAAGTGTTGCTGCAACGGTCGTTTGGTTTTCATTCCATGTATTTGAATATGCACATATTAATATTATATGCTTGAACAATAGAATCAAAAATGCACGTTAAGCCATTGATCCCGGCTGTCATTTCTTTGACAGTTGTTACGAGTAGTCAGAAGCCGAAAGTCTGACATCCAGTCTTACCAGGGGCTATCATATTACCCAGTTAATAGGTTGTGGAGGTCAGGTAGGCAGTCGCTTCATGTAAAATACTGGTACTCAGCTGCATCCGGTTAGACTGGAAGCCAAATCCAACATAGTTAGGGAAAAGGCTAGGCAGATGATGAATAGGATCAAAAAATTGCATTTTATAAAAACTATCCGAACTTGACCTGAAACACCCAAACTGATTGGTTTAGATGAAAACGCCAGGGTAGCACGCAATACTCAAATTTTCATACCTTTTTTGCAATTTGCAGGTTTATGAATTAAATTGAATGTTTTTTTCATTAAATAGCCATTAAATGAACTTAAAAAGGTTTTATTAATGTTTTTAATGATAAGAATTCTGTCACTAAATATGAGTTAAGGTCGAGATATTTTATTTAACATACGGCCTGGAAAAGTCCCGCAAATTACGAAAAACCTAAGAAAATTTGAATTTGTCGGTCTACTTCTATGCTTCCCCTTCAACCTTTGCTTCAAGTGTTTAAAGCATCGTTTTAGTTAACCAAGTTCAAAGTTAGAGTGAACAGGCTTCTTCTGGGTAAGCTCGTACCATCGTCTCTGTCATCTCTGACCTAGAGTAAAAAGCAAACCAAACGCAAACAAAAGAGATAAAAAGAAAACTGGTTAGGTCACTAGCTTCTTGCCTAGACCTACAGAATCGACTGTGTATTTTAAGCTGTTCCGATGATGCCAAGGATTGCTGACCATCCATTTCATGCATTTTACATATCATTTTATGCTATCGGACACCTGAATAATATACTCTACTCGCAAAAATCAACAAGCTCACGTTAAGCCATGTAAATTAACCTTTAAATAATTAACAGCGGTTATCCATTAGGTAATTTGATGTGCCTTGCCGCGGGCTCTCGTTTAGTGGGTAAAGATGTTTTGAGTAATACGGTACCTTCCGAGTTCAAATAGGGTTGAGGTTGTATGCTAATACATACATGATATCGTATTACTTAATGTCATCGGGTGGATGAGTACCTACCGCAAGTATTATGATTAGAAATAAACATTTTGATCTCTGGGATAATAATCTATACATATAAAATTGAGGGAATTTTGGGAGTGCAGCGGTGGCCCAGTGGTGACAGCCCCGACTTACGAGCAGTAAGCCGTGGGTTCGAACCCAGGCAGGCGAATATTACTTTGTGTAATTTATTACATCACCGCTGCCCTAAAAAACGGTGAAGGAAAACATCGTAAGGAAACCGGCATGTCCTAGAACTAAAAATTCGAAGACATGTGACATCTAACAAACCGCACCGGGCCCGCGTGGTGTATTACAGCTCACTCGCTCTCATTATTGGAGGCCTGTGTCCCAGCAGCGGGAATATTATAGGCTGATAAAGATATATAGCAACGCACAGCCTAAACCGCTGGTTCTAGAGACATAAAATTCGGAGAGTGTGTTCTTTGTGAAGAGTAGGTAGAGTAGATGAGTAAAGGGTTTTTCAAAACTCCACCCCTAAAAAGGTGAAATGGGGCGTAGAATTCTCTGTTAAACTTATTATTCTCTTGGTCTATTGACTCGAAATTTGCGGAGGACTTCGTCCTTAATGCTTTGTTTGGGATATTGTCAGTTTCTGTAATAATTCAATTGAGAGGAAGTAAGAGCGCTTATAATGTATGTTTCTGAAATAATAATCTCATTTGTTACCTGTAGGCCACGCGGACAACACCGCGGGCAGAAGTAAGTGTCGTAAAAAAGTGTCTTAAGAGGTGATATTATTTTAGCAGCCTAATAGGTATGATTCTGACAAAAAAACACTAAAATATAATTTTAAATTATGAAAAATATATCTTCTCTCTTCCTTTCCCTATACCTTGACTTTTCTCTTAAAATAAGTTTATGAAAATAAATAACCATTTTCCACGCAATTTTCTTCTGAAAGCCAAGTACCTATTGACAGTTTCACGGATGAATGGAAACTCGTAAAAGGTCATGAATACTTCGATATTCAGACGTCGACTCGTTTTACGATTTCGCTCAATGAATTTTATGATATCTGCTTATGCAGTTATACCGGTTAGTATATGTTTATTGTGCTGTAAAATATGGATTAGTGGAGTTCGCTATAGATTGGAAAATTTCATGTCAATATAATATAGGTACCTACATTTATACCTATGTTATGTTAGCTGAAAAAATGTTTTACTGTGTTATTGTTTGTTGACTTACCAAGTAGGTCGTACAGTATACCTAGCAGTACTGATTGCAGTGATATTAATGGTTATGATTGATTCAACATCATCATCTGTCCAGCCTGCGATTATTCAAATAACATACATAATATACTTTTTAGGGTTCCGTACCCAAAGGGTCAAACGGGGCCCTATTACTGAGACTTCGCTGTCCGTCTGTCACCAGGCTGTATCTCATGAACCATGATAGTTAGCCAGTTGAAATTTCCACAGGTTATGTATTTCTGTTGCCGCTATAACAACAAATGCTAAAAACAGAATAAAATAAATATTTAAGGGAAGAGAAAAAAAAGACAGAAGAGTGGAATGCTATTGGGGTCGCATTTGCCCAGCAGTAGCACAGGCTATTAAAAAAAACAGCGGCCAAGTGCGTGTCGGACTCGCGCACGAAGGGTTCCGTACGTATTTACAAAAACGAACAAAAAATCTCGTGATTTTTTTGATTATGTTACGGAACCTTTCGGTTTTTTGTTATAAACGGGAGGTTATCTGGCGTGTGTGTATGACCAGATGTATGAAAATGGACGAGGTGAAAAGAGGTTGTAAAGTTCGTAGCATGTAACGTTCTGTAGTTTCTCTCCACCCCCATAGGAAAAAGGCTTGAGTTTATGCATATGTATATGCATCTGTAACTATAAGTTTACGTATAATAGGCTTGCCCCCATTTAACTGAAACACAACTAACAAAATGCAGGTACAATGCACAATTAGGGTCACCGTTGCCAAACCCTTCACAGATAACAGGCGTGATGTTATCTTACGTCTGCAATGTACCATAGAATCCATAGAACAACTAGCATCACAACAAAAACGAAACGCAAAAAGAAACCCGCTTAAACCGTTGCACCTGCGTTCGCCATTTTGAATTTCATCCACCATCTTGTTTCACCGCCGTCTGACGGATTACCCTGCAGATTTTAATTTGGAATAATAAAGCATTCTTTTCCTCTCAAGTCTAATTATTTTATTACTGTTATTATCAGATGGGGGCAATTAGGAAGAATGGGATGGATTAAGTTCTAATTAGTGAGCTTTTATTTTTCTTTGTGTTTTTGAAACGGGTATTAACAATGTTAATGCATTTAGGTGAGATGGTTAAAATTATTTGTATTTTAAGACTTAAGTTTTATATATATTTAAATTGTAAGGATGGATACAGACGGGCAGTTGATTGACTTTAACGGCTAACCGTTCATAGGCAAGTAATTTTTTTTTGAAAAACCACAAAGGTTTCAGCGTCAGCTAGCACGAGAGTGGTCGCGACTAGTTGGTTATTTATACCCGATCCCTTACTCTTTGATTATTCTATTATTTGGTCTTTGGTTTGGTCACGGGCACACACTGGGCCCGCGTGGTGGATTATAGCCCACTCCCTCTCATTGAGAAGAGGCCTGTGTCTCAGCAGTGGGAACATTATAGGCTGATGATGGTGATGATAATTCTTTGGTTATGTTACAAACGAGCATCTGCAGATTTATTTACAAAGAGTTGCTTCAGTTAAACAGTTCTTAAGCTACAGAATACTTCCCTTCTTCTTAAAATAAAAAAAACTACTATCTAAACTAACTTAAACTTTCACAGTCAAACATGATTCACAACTAAAGAAATAATACTTTCAACTCAAAGTTATAATAAGTAACAGTTTCTAGAAAGCAAGCAATTCATCAAAATCATTTTTATAAACTCTTTCACGGAGTGTTTTCTCGCTATTTTTAATCTGAGGATCGCATTAAACTTGATACTTTGTTTCAAATTGCATTTTCTGACGGGTCTTGTAAAAACTTATACATAATGCATGTTTTGCCTGCAGCTGGATAACATCGTTACCATGAGACGAATTATAATCGAGGAAGACGTGAATTTTGAAGTGAGATTTTGATGAAGTTCTGAAATTTTCAAAAGTAAAAAAAAAAACACCTGAGTATTATTGTGACTACTTCTTTTATTGTGTAGTAATTTGGATTAACACTGCAGGGTACATACTTTCCTACTCTCTTTCCAATTGATTCTATCTTAGAATGTCGGGGACAAAGCGGTCCAATACATTTAAAATGAGAAAAAGTTTAAGCAGTTTTAATGTTCCTTTAATTGTGGAATGGGGACCGCGAACCGGAAGATGATGCGTTGGAAAGCCTCCCACTGGGTGGACCGATGACCTGGTGAAGGTTGCGGGCATCCGTTGGATGCGAGTCGCACGAGACCGGTCAATGTGGCGACACTTGGGGGAGGCGTATGTCCAGTAGTGGACGTCTTTCGGCGAAAATGATGATGATGATGATGTTTGACATTAGAAGGGGAGCGATGTTGGTGATTATTCGCGAAATTGTGTTGAGAAAACAGATGGCGGTAGCATTAATATCAATTTGGGTCAAGCGCCAGAAGATCTTTCTACAACCACATTCACCTTCATATCCGATGTGAATAGGTACCATAGTAAGAACCAAGGTGGGTATAAAACAAAGATAGCAGTGCCATTGCAGCTGAAACAGGCGACTTATCGGACTGCAGAGCTTCTCAATTTCAGACAGCCGCGAGGTTCACTCGTAACTCGAAGCGTTTCTTGTAATCTAGCAGACATTAATATTACATGGTTTTAGAAACAGTAATATAAATAAATAGAAGACTTGCTTCAGTTTATTCTCACTAAACTTACTTCTTATAAGTAAATAATAATTAATTCTTATGGTTATTATCTTTCTACCATTCTTCTTTTTAAGACGTTGCACTCCACTACAAATTTATCCTGTATAAGGGTAGGTTTACAAACATTTGAAAACACATAAACAAACAGTCAGACCCGGAACAACTACCTGTAGGCCTTAGAAATGTTTGTTCCGTGTGGATATCGAACCCGCGACATGCAGCGCAGAAGCCAATCGCTCAGCCACTGCGCAAACCGTGCCGAATTTTAGTACATTGCTTCGTCCAAGATACGAATCAATCCGGCAAGTATAAAAACGTATCCAATATATACATATAAATTATTCAGGTCATAGTTTTTTCCTGTGCCCATGACAAAACATCACACCTGTAATCTCTAAAGGGTTAGGTAGTGCTTTTCGCCACTTATGATTCATCATCATCATCGCCTATAATGTTCCCACTGCTGGGACTCAGGCATATGAGAGGGAGTGGGCTGTAATCTACCACGCGGGCCCAGAGTTATGTCACATTATAAGGAGGCGGGCCAATTGACATTAAATGAGTACACATCCAGACTCAACGAAGAAAAATCTAATAACTCTTTGGCCGACATGGAAATCAAAAACAAAGTTATCGAAAACAAAGTTAGGCTGGGTAGTCATTATACATAGACATTAATTAATGTTAATCCACATTATCTAATTACCAAATCTTTTCTCAGCCACATTATTAAAACATGTAAGTAAGAGCTAATAAATTATCCTGAGCAAATAATTAACTTAAAACGCAAATGTGGGCTTTAATTATTTAACGCTCAAATATCAGACCGGACTGTGTGTACTTAGAAATGTTATTTAGGATGCTGGTAGAATGAATAATTTTTTTGTAATGTGTTTCCATGAAATATTTACTTAGCCGTAGTACAAACAACGTCACTATGTGCTAGCCCCTCAAGTTTTATTTATGTAACACTGCTTCAACATTAAAGAATGCTTTAAAAAAGAACTCAATGTTTCCACCCAGAATCGAACCATCGCTTCACCGAGCTGTGTCTTAGGAATACGGTTTAACAAATAAGCCAGCGAGCCCTTGTAAATTTCGATGAAATTGGTATCTAGTGTCGTCCGAGGCACTTTATCTTTGTCTAATCGAAGGTTAATTTTTTTATTCCGTGTTCAAATTTTTGACACTCGTTAAAGTTAGTCAGCGGCCTGAAAATCGGACAACCAAACATATATTTTCACAACAGCGAAGCGACTGCCTATCTGACCTCCACAACCCAGTAACTGGGTAATACGATAGCCCTTGGTAAGACTTGATGTCAGATTTTTGGCTGGACATTGTCTTGACATGGTCAATATTACAAGCTAGTCCCATTGTCACATGTCAATAGGATGGACTAAGCGGTCAGCTGGACATTAGTGTAATTATGTCCTGCGGGTGTGCAGACGGTATCTCGATTGCGTAGTTGGTAACTTAATTAATGTAACTTAGTAGTTCGCTTAGTGTTTCGTTGTTGGAGATATTGCATTGTCATGAGATCTGTCAAAGATCTGAAACTAGCTTCATAAAAACGGTTCTGATTTTTATTATCTTTACATAACTTTTTTTTTAAACATTGCTCCTCACTAGGATTTTCTCTGGGTGGCTTTTTGGCGACACGGTTGGCGCAGTAGCTGAGCGATTGACTGTTGCGCTACGTGTCGCGGGTTCGATCCCCGCACGGAACAAATATTTGTTTAGCCTACAGATAGTTGTTCCGGGTCTGGCTGTTTATGTATATGAATTTAAATGTTTGTAAACGCACCTACGATACAGAAGTAATTCCTAATGTCCCCAAAGGCCAACGTTTAAAAAAAATGTTTTAGTCACATGTAACAGGGGTCGAGCCTATTGTCAACGACCGGGTATAAATCCTAACACCGTGGCTGCTACTGAGAAATTCTTGAATGGAAAACCTAATAACATTTTGCCCGACCCGGGAATCGAACCCAGGATAATATGCTTTTAGACTATACATCTACATTTCATTTCATTTTACATGTACTTCTACAAACGAAATAAGGTTGAAATTTCTAGGTGCTCTTTACCTAACTCGTTAAACTGGGGTCATCATCATCTGCCTAGCCTGTTCCCAAACTATCTTGGGGTCGGCTTCCAGTCTAACCGGATGCAGCTGAGTACCAGTATTTTACATGAAGCGACTGCCTATCTGACCTCCACCACCCAGTAACTGGGTAATACGATACCCTTTAGTAAGACTGGATGTCAGACTTTTAGCTTGTGACTACTCGAAGCGACTGTCAAAGATTTACAAATGACAGCCGGAACCAACGGCTTAACGTGGTTTCCGAGGCACGGAGGAAACTCGGTATGTAATATTGGTCACTCATCCACGGGCCAACCTCGGCAAACACTGCTTAACATTAAATGTCGACCCGTGCGGCTATTAATATTTAGTCACGAGCTCCACCGTCCACTTGTCAAACTGGGATGTATGTATGTATAACCGCAAAAAAACCAAAACATTACATATTATTTTCCTCACAATATTACTTGTATATACAATAAAAATATATGAATATATCACGTTTTATGGGTTTATAAACTAGCAGGTAGTTCTATTGTACTTCGAAGGGTTACACAGTGATGTACAACGTCATAAAGGTATGTTTAGGGGCGCGTTTGCTGACTTCGCAGTCAATATTTTTATTTGTATCACATTTTTATGGATATTATTTTTTTTGCTATGAGCAATGGTGCATATTTTTGTCCGCCACAATAGACAAGTGGCATAACCGTGATTGTATGGGGCATCTAATGTGTTTGATTCTCCGGCCAAACAGGGATTTTATTGACAAAATGTGGGTTTCCTATGGGTACAATTTTGGCTTACCCTTCGAGGATAACAAGCGTGATGATATGTAATCATATGTGTGAAGTTAGTAATTTTAAGTTATCTATATCTATACTAATAATAAAGCTGAAGAGTTTGTTTGTTTGCTTGAACGCGCTAATCTCAGGAACTATACTCTTCCGATTTGAAAAATTATTTCAGTGCTTGGTAGCCCATTTATCGAGGAAGTCTATAGGCTAAATATCACGCTACGACTAATGAGCGCAGCAGCAATGAAAAATGTTGCGAAAAGGGGGAAAATGAGACGCAGAAGAAGTTGCGCGGGACAACTAATGTATGATAAACGAGCGGTTCCCGCCATCATACTGTAAAGTTTGACGAGTAAATACTGTAAAAAGATAACTTGTATTTTATATAGAATAGAATAATATTTATTTGCTTAAAAACATGGTATAAAAAGATGGTAAAATACAAACAATAACTAGAGCAACATGTTTTTGCTTAACAGTGATAAGCGTACAAATTTACACAAGCATATTTTTAACATTTACTGTCTAAGAAGTCTTTTACACTATAACAACTATGACTACACAACCATTCATGCAATTTATTTTTAAATAATCTCAGATTCAGCGCCTTGAGATTACTTGGTATCTTATTATATAAACGCACACACATAAATACGTGGGACACTCAGAAAGTTTTGCGAAACTAAAAAAAATTGTTCTATACGTACATATATTTTTATTAAATCTTTTCAAAGTACTTTCCACCAGCCTCTATACAAAGATTCATGCGCCTAAACCAGTTTTCAAAACACTTTTTCCAGTCCGCCGCAGACACCTCGTTTACAGCCTGCTCGAACCCAGCCAGCGCATCTTCCGGCGACGAAAATTGTATCCCTTTGAGCTGATTTTTTATTTTTGGGAATAAAAAGAAGTCACACGGTGCTAGATCAGGGCTGTAAGGAGGGTGACCCAGGAGTTTGACTGGCGTGCTGTCCAGGAAGTCCCTCGTTTTGAGTGCGGTGTGCGCAGGTGCATTGTCGTGGTGGAGCAGTAGCCCGCGGAGCCCTGTGTTTGGTCGCTTGTTGCTTATAACAGAGAAAACTTCTGGCAAACATTTGGAAGTATACCATTCGGCATTAATGCTTCTTTGATCCCGTAAGGGAATTGATACCAAGTGGCCAGTCAAATTAAAAAAGCTAGCGATCAAAATCTTACCCCCACTTCTAGATCGCTTCACTTTGGTAGGCGTTGGCTCATTTTGAAACACCCAAACAGTCGACTGGCGCTTGGTTTCTGGGTCGTATTGATAAATCCAGGACTCATCACCTGTAACGATGTCGTAAACACGCCGAGACGAGCCTGCTTCAAATTTGTTAAGCATATCACGGCACCATTCCACCCGGGCCTGCTTCTGAGCATCGGTGAGGTTGTGCGGCACCCAGCGTGATACTATCCTCCTCACGCGAAGATGGCTGTGTAGAATCTCGTGAACGCTTCCCGATCCAATCTTCAATATGTGTTGAATCTCCTGATATGTAATTCGCCTATTGTCTTGGATTAAATTTTTCACTGCTAGCACGTTTTCTTCGGTAACAGCCGTCAAAGGGCGACCGCTTCTTTCGTCATCCCCCAAAGTTGGTCGACCGCGCTTGAATTCGTTATACCAACGATACACGGTTGCCTTGGAAGGGCCTTCATCCATGAATGCCATTTGAAGTCTATCGTACGATTCATCCGGTTTCAGGCGACACTTGAAATCGTATAAAATCATAGCTCTAAAATGTTCCCGGCGCAGATCCATATTTCAGTGAGACACAATACTTTGAATTAACTCGCAAAAAATGTGGAGGGAAATTTTGAAATTGGAACTTACTTATTTTTACTTATAAATAATCATATTTTCGAAAAACATAATAACTGGCCAGTCTCCCATATATAAAAACTTTTTTTCGCAATACTTTCTGAGGGGCCTGGTATGGAACTTTTATTATATTTAGCCATTCTTGGAAGGATATCTAGCACGAGCCTGTGAGGGTCTCGTCGGTTACGAGGATATAATTCATCTGCCGTACTAAATAGTTCCTTATGTTTTCTCACAAAAGATCTATCTCATATAAGAAGCTTTAATAATAAAAAATGTACGTTTAAGTAGAATTTACCCATCTGTGGACATATGCGCCACATATACTGGATGATTAGTGATTGGGAGCATTCTTGGAAATGGGACTACTAGGCCTAATTTGCAACCATTTTGACCCGATAACTTGAGGTCCGATATGGGTTGTTTTTGAGAAGTCGAACTATGAATGCACCCAATCGCAGCAGACTTATATATAAGGCCCTTTACCGATAACGAGCATCGTAAGAGGGATTATAGGCGAACGATAGGCTTCTCCAACTGCGGAGGTATTACGTAGCTGCGATGACCAATCCGCTTATCAAGAGGCTCGATGGAACTAGTAATAGCTGTGTATGCGGGAGGTCAGAGTATAATCGTACAGACAGCGTTATTAAGTAGTTACCCCCTTGGCGTACTCGGCCGTACTGTAGAGGGGTTAGCACATATTGACGCTGTCTACAAGGTACCACATTTTGTTATGTAGATGGCTATAAGAGTAGAGGAAGATTGAAGAAACGATGGGTGGACTGTGTGAAGGATTATATGGCTAGAAAGGAGGTGACTGATGAGATGACGAGTAATAGAGAAGTATGGAAAAAAAGGAACATGCTGCGCCGACCCCAAATAAATTGGGAAACGGCAGGAGAATAATGATGTTGATATTTATTGAACATTGGCAGTTTTAGTAGTTACCCTTTTTTGGTAGCAGAATAGGTAGCTGGTATGTGAGTAAACTCTATTCATCCAATGTTTATTAGCGTGAACACATTGCGGTTTTTAAACCTGTGTTTACACATACGTGTACAAGGTATTGTTTTGCATACTCGTCAAATTCAAGGAGGTAACTATGCTAACGCTTTTCGTCCCGAATCAATAGTAAAATGGGTAGGTAATTTTTTTTATTATTTACGAAAATCGGTAAGTGTAAACCACCCGTGTTTTATAACGCGCTTTCACACATACAAAACAATCGCAAACGTTTATTCGATAATTTCATATTCCCTGAACCACGTTAAGGGGTTATTCTGAAATACTGACAAACTTAAACAACCAAAAACATTAGCGTTTATTAATAATTTACTAGGTACCGTAATTTAAATAGATTATTTGTGTCTTTTGTGACATCCTCTTGAATTTTGACGAGGATGCAAAACAACACTTTTTATAAGAAGAAAACCACACTTATGTTGTTTTGTCATCCATGAAGATATAATCCCTGCAACATACTCTTACCATCGGTACAAACGAGTAAGTAAATGAAATCCATGTTTTATTGTCCATTTCTATTCCATTTCTTCTTCACAAACACGCTTACCCTGGAGCAATATGACAATTTTCCACTGGATGCTTTTATTCAAAGGATGGCAAAGGTTTTTTTCCCATCAACCGCTGGCCAAGGGCAATTAGTGGTAAGGACAAGTCAATCATGCGGTTAATTATATGTCTATACATGTGTGTGCGTGTGTGCGTGTGTGTGTGCGTGTGTTTGTGCATGTGCGTGTATTCCACCCTCTTTAGATGTAATTGGTTGTTGGATTCCAATTGTCATTATGTTATTGTTAATTTAATCAAGTGTGTATATGTAGGTAATACTAATTGTTATATTAAATTAGTGTATTACTCAATCCTAACTGGGTTGATGGGTTGAGGGGATTAGATAGGCAGGCGCTTGTAAAATACTGGTATTCAGCTGCATCCAGTTAGACTGGAAGCCGACCCCAACATCGTTGGGAAAAGGCAGGCAGATGATGACTAATGTAGTCGTTCAAACGTATTCGAGTGTATTGCACTCGTGGGCTACAGCTGAAAATCAGCATTAGGTGGACTATCATAAGACGCAAGTTATTATGCTGAGCTGAGGCCCTTTTAGCATTACAATTATTTTTGATGGGCTTTATTTGTATTTACATCAGTAAACGTATTTTCATTATTTCTAATAATAAAGTATTGAGCTTTTGTAGCTATAAAGGCGGAATTTTCTGCATGTATCAAGAAACAAATAAATAAGTTTCGTTTTAATTGTTATTCATATGTTTGTAGTTTTTGTGTAAAGCCTTTGGTCTACAGTGAAACGAAAAGGCTCGAACACTGCCAAGTACATTGCCACTATCACTTAAACACAACGCCTCACAGATTTCCAAAAAAGCAGCAGAAGATGGTCAAATTTTATCAAAAACTCATCATAGTTACGCAAGCTATGTTTGCCCATCATCTGCCTAGCCTTTCCCCAACTTCTTTGGGGTTGGCTTACAGCCTAACCGGATCCAGTATTTTACATGGGGCGACAGTCTATCTGACCTCCACAACCCAGACTGGGTAATACGATACCCCTTGGTAACAACACTGGTTGTTAGAGTTTAGGGCCACTGACAGTTTGTACTGACTAGATTATCAAAGATCTACAAATGACAGCCGGGACCACGCTTTTCGGTAAAAACTCTGTATGTAATGGGTAATCACCCATCCACAGACCAACCTAGGCAAGCGTAACTTAACCTTGGTTAATCTGAGCGTCTCTTATTATGTAGCCACGAGGTCCTTCACGACCTTTGTTTGCTCAAACTAGAACACAAATAACAACCTCTGAAGCCAGAGTTTCAAGCCGCCATTTTGAAACAGCCTTTGACGACCAAAACACCAACTTTGGTCACAGTTCTGCAATATTCCTGTAACGCCTACAATATTCGAAATCCGTCATATTCCCGTATTTACGGAACATATAAACGGTTTCACAAGTAACTCAATATCGTTGACAGATCCACTACGATATATCAGGGTCCCGGTGTTCAGTAATTACGCGTCAAACAAAGGGCCTATGTAAATATAGTGATATGGTGTGGACAGACAGACGTATGTGAAAATTATACGGACGTAGAGAGGGGTGTGCTCGCGTTGAGGTTGGCGGAATTGATGCGATACGAAAAGTTAACAATCGATTTTTTTAATATAGTTAACTTATATTTGCTACTAGATTTTGTAATCGATATTGTTCGAGTGCAGGTCAAAATTATCTCAAGGGACCGTACTACTGGGGTTAACAATATTCTCTGTCCTCCGATAATCGTTTAGGCGTGCAAGTAACTCTTACATTCGCATTTATTTGTTAGAAAATGTAGATTTAGTTATAAATTTAACAAAACCCGTAAAGATCGATAGCATAACAATTGATCATACAATAATAAGTATTTCTATACCTCAAATTAATTACAAACTTTTCCACATTCATTTCAATGAATGTTTTAAATTTAAAATCTGTGTTCTATAACGGGTTGGCCGCTCTTACTTACCAATAACGTTATTTTCATAAAAGATGGCGCCACGTGCCGGAGACGGTTATGTCATTCTAAATTTACGCGAGCGATGCCGCGGGCAAAAGCTATTTAGTTAATATTTGTCAAGTCTGAAAGTTGCTCCATCTAACTGGGAATGGGTTCTAACCTTTCCAAAACTTTCGATTCCAAAAAAGTTTATTAATCTAGATATATATATAAATTACGTGTCTCGTTGTTTGTCCCCGACAAATGATGGACTCCTAAACTAATTAACCGATTTTATAGTACATTGTTACCCCAGGGGGGAAAGTAACTTATTTAGTCCCGAGACAGTGAGGGCGCCAATAGTTCGAGGGACTAAATAAGTCTTTAACCCGAGGTAATCACTGTGCTTTTCATTACGAATACAAGGAAAGTAAAAATAACAAAATGAATCAGCTAAAGAAAAAACTAGTAAATTTTATTTCGGATTGCCGCTTTTCCGCCTGTTTTGTTTTTTTTTCTGCGGCCAGCCAGCTATTCAGCCATTATTTTTCATTTTCATCATTAAAAAAATGGTAAATATTTTGCCCAACTCTATATAGGGCAAAAACTTTTTCCCGTTAATAAGAAATTGTATTACTGTACTAGGGGGATACCACTTTTTTTGTGGAACCACCTATTTAGTTAAAGCCAATTTATCTAACATTTTTTGTACCTCTCCTCATTGAAGGGTGCAAATACACCAACAATATCCCGAGTACACCCCCAAAGGCTGGTCATTAAATAGGGATTTGAGGGGTCGAATGGACCGAAATAAAGTTAGTCTCGGCAGGGTTAGCTATTGAAGACTGCACAGGTAATAAAGCGTTAGGGTTAAATCTTAAGTGATGACTGCGGATCAACTGCCTCAGTTGTCTTAATGGTTAATTACTTTTGTGTAAGTTGATGTACTAAGTGTGTGTGATATGGTGGTAGTTTGAGCATTTTGAAGGGTTCTGTCAAATTATGTTGTATGGCTGTTAACTAAGCAATGTTGATTGTATTACTTTGTTGATGAGGATGAAAATTGTATGAGAATATGTTTGTTCGGGAAACGGAAAAATTACACGGTGTGAAGTTCATTTTTGCATCTTTTTTTAAAAACTTTTTTTTTATTTGATCTGGCGTGATTATGTTTTGTACATGAAACGTCATTGTACTCTTTCTTACTATGTCGCAAGACAATTTAGATGTTGCTTACTAATTTTGGTTTTAAGTACCCAATGTTTAATGATCTAGCTGAACTCTGCGTTTTCACCAGTAGTTCTTCTTTTTGCTCGGCTTCTAAGGGGCTTCATATTAAATATAAGGGTGTAAATAGACTATTAACAAAGCCGAAAGGGACTTGTTCTCCCCGCCATCGCCATTGCAATCATTTTTGTGTTCTGGACAACACCTGGGAACCTTCTAGTTACGGAGATATTGGAGGTCAAAGTATATTTATTTATTTATGTACAAACAAAACACTTAAAAGGACAGTACTTTAAAAAAAGAGAGCACTAAGATACTGCTTATTTCAAAAGAGTTCTTAGTTCTAAGAAAGGTAATGGGAAAGTTCTAAGTTTTCCAAAAGTTTATTTTTAAATACCAGTTTTTAGGGTTGTAACTTTACTTTAAATACTGCCATGACCCGTTTACTATGCAAAGAATCCATCAGCACAATGTTTTTAGTGCGTTACATTGAGTTTTACCGTAAAACGTCATTTTTCACCCCATAAGAAGTCGTTTCCCATCAAAATGTTTTGCAAAGAGTTACTTAATATGATGCACGTTTACACCTTGTAAATCAGATGCAAAAAATGCAGACTATTTTTATTCTACTGGTACATTCGAGATAGAGAGCACAGCCTTGGAATACTTCGGTCTTATTGCAAGGAAAGACGATGGCAACCTTGAAAAGCTAATCGTGACCGGCAAGGTGGACGAGAAAAGACCTCGTGGATGCAGCCCAACACGTTTGTCTGACCAGATCCCCACCGCCCTTGACTCCGCAGTCCACATCCTTCACGTAGCCAGAGACAAAAACAGTTGGAGAGAGAGCATCCGAGAGAAGGTGATACTGAAGGGAGGTCACGACCCTCAGCATTGAGGAATACGACGCAAGGAGGAGAACATGCCAGATATAAGCTCGTTTAAACAAACCTTTCATCTTACTTATATATTAGAACAGATTACCATTACTGTATTGGATATTCAAGAAACAAGATCAATATCCGGAATTACAATTCACACTTCAAACAAAACCTAACCACCCCGATTACCATAGACACACATACCACCAAACTCTATAACCTAGCTATAATTTATGGCATCGTCTGCCGGGCGCATGATAACCGGGGCGAGCATAATGGTACAACAGTTAAAACTGACAAGTTTGCCTGAAGATAAACTGAGGTTGGAGTTTACGAGTCCACCTGTATAGTGCTTGGTTAGAATGGTCAATGGAGTAGAATATAAAGTGGAATGTACAGTCCTGTGTGTGGAAGTTTGGTATTTTGACATTTGTGTTTGAAACTTATATTGTTCATGTTGATAAACGTAGCAGGGACTGATATTATCATTTGATCCATTTTTCACATGGTTCAACTGCCATGCATCTATTCAAAAAATAAAATTGAAGTGTCTGTTTGTAATATTAAAATAACCGCTTTTAACTACATGCCATATTAATTTATATACGGTACATATACAAAAATATTTTTTTACAATTTTTGTCTGTCTGTCTGTGTTTGTTCCGGCTAATCTCTTAAACAGCTGGACCATTTGGACGGAACTTACACTGGCAGATAGCTAAGGCTATTACTAGGCTATTTTTATTTTGAAAAAAATCTAAAAATATTGTAAAAAATTAAATATTTTTTTTTGTTCAATTTCACATGGACGAATTTGCGGACAACTAGTTTAAAAATATGTTGTAATAGGACGACGAGAGGAGTGAGCCTTTGCATAGGAGTCGGACAATGCCAGTAGTTAATTGATTCGTGAAAAATGTGTTTTAGAAACATGTTTGGGATTGAGACTGTACTGTGTGGATTTAGTTTTAAAAATAAAATATAACACACCTATGTGTGTATTCTTTACCTATGAAATTGCCGTTTTGTTTGAAAAAAGTTAAAGTATTTTTTTTTTCGAACTTATTTATTTCTTTTATTCAAAGTAATCACCCCTGCAATCAATGCATCTTTGCCAACGCTGTGGCAGTTTATGGATGCCCTTCTTGAAAAAATCAGCTGGACGGGAGACAACAAAATCTTCAAAGGCGTTTTGTACTGCCTCTCGGGAATTGAATTTTTTTCCCGCTAAAAAGTTGTCCAAATTTTGAAAAAAGTAATAGTCGGCAGGCGCAAGATCTGGTGAGTATGGCGGATGAGGGAGAGCTTCCAAACCCAACTCATGCAGCTTAGAGACGGTCTGTTGTGCAGTATGGGGCCGCGCGTTGTCGTGAAGTAGCAGTGGAGACGACCGATTGACCAAAGCTGGTTGCAGACGTGCGAGTTTCGCCATCATTGTGGTCAGTTCTTCAATGTACACATCTGCAGTAATGCTCTCGCCGTTTTGTAAAAGCTATCATGAATCACACCAGCACTAGACCACCAAACTGTGACCATCACGTTTCTAGGGGTCATTTTTCGTTTTGCACATTGCTTTGGTACCGAACCAGGATCTAACCAACTTGCTGAGCGCTTTCGATTGTCAAAAAGAATCCATTTTTCGTCGCACGTAACAATTCGGTTCAAAATTCCTTCATTTCTGTGCCTGTTAAGCAGCGCAAGGCAAGTCTCGACGCGTACGTTGCTCTGGCGATCGTTAAGTTCGTGGGGCACCCATCTATCAAGCTTTTTTATCTTGCCGATCTGTCGCAAATGGACCAATATTGTTTTAATGCTAAAATCAAAAGCTGCTGCCAGCTCAGCTGTAGATTGAGTTTCATCAGCTTCAACAATCACCTTTAATTCATCATTGTTGACCAAAGTTTCCGGACGACCACGAGGTTCATTTTTCAAGTCAAAATTCCCAGAACGGACCCGAGCAAACCAATAACGGGTTGTGCGTTCGTTTGTACAGTTCTCTCCGTAAACGTCGTTGATGTTACGGGTCGTTTGTGCCGAGTTGGTGCCACGACGGAACTCATATTCCATAATTACACGAAATTTCAAAGTATCCATTATGAGGAAAAATGTTGAAATGTAATGAAAATACAACGCTAATCAATAATAAACAAAAGACTGATTTTGTAAATAGAATGTCATATTTTTAAAACAAAATTAATTTGAATTTAGAACTCATAGCCAATCAAAACTTTTTTTTGTTTGAAAAAGTCTGTACTGCAATACGGCAATTTCATAGGTAAAGACCTATTATTTTATTTTAAAAACTAAATTAAGTAGAAACTAAATTAAATAAAGTTTCTATTATATATGCTTCACAATAACTGTACTATTACAGTTATTTTGAAGTCTATACATATAATAGAAACAATCTAATTTCTTCTATCTGCGTGTCATCGCAGGAGAAATAAGAAAAGAAAGGGAGAAGATAGAGAGCGAAGAGAAAAGAAGAAAATAAAGAGAAACTTTAAATTTGTCACACTTTGCACAATCTTTCAAGTACTTAAGGTGGTCCACTTATGGTAAGTTAAATAAAAGTACAGCCATCATTTATTTTTGAATGAGATTTCTCTCACTTTACTAAACTAAAGTAAAATAATATTCATTTAAGTACAAAAATCTACCACGAAACATTAACTTAGTACAAAAACTTTGTCATCAATCATTATATAGAGAAAACTTTGTAAAATACATTATTTTATCTATAGCAAGCGACGAAAACTCCATGATTAATGTTAGTTTACTATCCTAACTAAGAATCTTCGTTGGAGAGAACCCTTTTACTTGATCCCTGTATTGTTGCTAAGATTTTAAATTAATGAACGGTATACGGAACCTTTTGTTGGAGAAACAATGAAAGAGTTAATTAATTTTTGTTTTTAGAGGTAGCTTTTAAGTTTTAGGTTTTTTGTTTGTTTTCTCTTTTTCCTATTGCTTATTATTTCTATGTGGAAAAGAAATAACCGCAGTTATTTAAACGTCAACAAACACTAAACATTAAAATTATTTCTTTTCGAATTTTCTATGTCATCATCATCATCATTTCAACCGAAATACCTTCACTGCTGGGCATAGGCCTCCCCCAAGTGTCGCCACATTGACCGGTCCCGTGCTACTCGCATCCAGCGGATCCCCGCAACCTTCACCAGGTCATCGGTCCACCTAGCAGGAGGCCTTTCAACGTATCGTCTTCCGGTTCACGGTCGCCATTACAGAACTTTTCGGCCCCACCGGCCATCCGTTCTGCGAGCAATGTGCCCTGTTCACTGCCACTTAAGTTTGGCAATTCTTCGGGCTACGTCGGTAACCTTGGTTCTCTTGCGGATGTCCTTATTGAATTGAATAGATTTCAGAAACATCTAAGAAAGAAAGAAGGTGATTTGGGAGCGTAATCATCTTCGAACATTATAGTGAAAATTGTATAATTTGAAAGTAAGTGTTAAACCTGCAAGAAGGACGCACGGGTTCTCGAGGAGTGGAAGGATTAGAGGGAGGTGGAGGTCCCAGAAGTGGGATAAAACAGCCTAGGAACAATAAATAGGTGTTTCAAAATATTTTAAGCATCAAGCTCACACCCAAATCAATATAAGGTATAGGAAAATACATTATCAGGTGGTGCACACAGCAGTTCTGCAGTTAAGTTTTCCGACTTTTTGGGGAAAACCAGCAAGAAACTCTTTTATCCTTCTAAAATGTCAACTGTCATTACTCATTATTATAAGCAAAATAATATTTAAGTACATCATCATCTTTACCCAAACTATCTTGGGGTCGGCTACCGATCTTACCGGATGCAGCTGAGTACCAGTATTTTACATGAAGCGACT
The DNA here is from genome assembly GCA_949152445.1 of Cerastis rubricosa. Classification (NCBI taxonomy): domain Eukaryota; kingdom Metazoa; phylum Arthropoda; class Insecta; order Lepidoptera; family Noctuidae; genus Cerastis; species Cerastis rubricosa. The sequence goes on from OX424547.1 coordinate 15,264,729, forward strand.
GCCTACCTGACCTCCACAACCCAGTAACTGGGTAATAAAATACCCCTTGGTAAGACGGGATGTTAGACGTTTTGGCATCTGGCTACTCGTAACGACTGTCATAGATCTACAAAAATGACAGCCGGGACCAACAGCTTAACGTGCTTTATAGGAAACTCGGTATGTAATTATGGTCATCCATCCACGGACCAACCTCGGCAAGCACGGCTTAACATTAAAGATCGATCCGTGCGGCTGTTATTATTTAGCCACGAGCTCCTCGTTTAAGTATCTACTCAAAATCGTATTTAAGTACCTATCTACTCAAAATCGTATACTTTCCGTTTTACTGTAGTATCAGTAATGCGGAGGCGTGGTCGCTGTCACTTGATATGATTTATACCCCCGAGTCGCTGTTTTGTGCTAATACCAGCCAGACCGAGAATAAATTATAAAAATATTATACTTTGAGAAATACTAGGGATTAATTACAGGGTTGAAAGATGAGGGGTGTTGCGAGAAAACTTTTCCGAGGTATCGTAGTAGGAAGATGGAAGAGATTCTGTATCTTTTTAATAGCTTATTGTTTACGTTAAGAGTGTTTACACCTTACGACATTTCATACAAACTTTCAAGTCCTTATTTTCCGAAATTACTGAACCGATTTTATTGGAACTTCATACGTATAAGCAGGATACATAGGTCTAAAAAGTTACAAAAAAACATTTTCTCCTTCCCTAATCCTAATTTATTTCGGCACAGCATGACTATTTCATCCATACTTCTCTATTATTCGTTCTCTCATCAGACACCTCCTTTCTTGCCATATCATTCTTCACACAGTCCATCCATCGTTTCTTTGGTCTTCCTCTACTCTTATACCCATTCACATTCATATTTAAATCTTGTCTCATGCCATTCCCCTCATTCCACCGACCTGTCCATACCACGACAACCGATTACCACACGACTTTTCAGTCACCGGCGCCACTTTCAGACTTCTTTTTGTTACATCATCATCGGTCTTTAATGTTCCCACTGCTGTGACACAGGCCTCCTCTCTATGAGAGGGAGTGCCCAGTGCGGGTTGTTAGATGTCACATATATGTCTTCGAATTTTTTGTTCTAGGATATGCCGGTTTCCTCACGATGTTTTCCTTCGCCGTTTTAGAGGGCAGCTGTGATGAAATAAACAAAAAGTAATGCGCCTGCCTGGTTTCGAACCCACGACTTACTGCTCGTAAGTCCGATCTGCCACCACTGGGCCACCGCTGCTCTCTGCTCTCTTGTTACATACAAATGAATAACCAATACGAGTATCACACACATCTACTTCAGCCTGAAACATAATTACAGCACCAACATTAATCATGCTTAAACACAATCCTGATCGTGTGGACACGGCCAAATATCCGCCAGCCAAAATGTGGTTAATATTCATCTGATTAATTCGTTAAATGGTTGATTTATGGCAACCCCGGGTAAATGACGTTCAATTTACTGGTCACACTAGCTCGTTTAATGATGATTTATTTAACGGGGCTTGTAGTGAACATTTGCATTGGAAGAAATTTACAGAGATGATGATATAGTTGTATGATAACGTGATGATGTATACAAAGAATTTGTAGATATTGTACGCCGGAAAGAGATTTTAGACTGCCATATAAATATAAGTAAAAACTATGACGATGTAAAAAACGGTCTGCCGACCTCCTTCGTAAGCAATGTGTCTAATATTTGTATTAAATCTATATTAATATATTGTTATTTTTATAATATTATAAAGCTGTAGAGTTTGTTTGTTTGGTTAAACGCGTTAATCCCGAGAACTAGGAGTTGGAATAGAAAAATCTGTAAGTGTTGGATATCCCATATGTCGACGAAGGCTATAGGCTATGTAACATCACGCTGCGAGCAAAAGGAGAGAATCATTCAAAAAAATCAAAATCAAAATATTTTTATTTTACATAGGCCTACAGGGGCACTTATAAAACGTCGGCAAAAAGGTGCTCGGTTCGCGTTGGTCGTTTCCTATGGAGAAGAACCGGCAAGAAACTCCATGGTTACTCTTTTAAAATCATTTGGTTTTACAATATTTCTGTTACAGCATTAGTACTAAAGTATGGGAGGACATCGTAGGCCTGACAATAAGTCGTTGCTTACTACGAAACGTAGAACGAAATAAAAAGTTACCAAGGATCTAGGAATCTATAAGGCCTACAATGTCCACACATTTACAAACAATCGGTAAATAAGAAAAAGAGTCTATACAACAACAAAAAATAAATAGAAAATATCACAAAATGACTAGATCAAATAAGTGACACAAATGTTGTCATCCGTGCTGTAACTATTCTAAACAAAAGGTGTAATGATTTAAAAACTATTGTAAAACATCTGATTAAAAAGAAAGGAAAAAAAAAATAAGATTGAGAATAGTTAGAGACATCCACACATTTGTGCCGTTTATGAGCTACCAGGGAAGCCGCATGTGCGAAGGGGCTAAAGCCAAACTTCTCTATCTTCAACGTAGTCCTTAATTTTGTAATATGCATTTTTAATTAGGACACGTTTAATATAATTTTTAAACTTTCCATCGGTCAGTTCTGTAACTGACTTCGGCAACTTATTATAAAAGCGTATACTGTTTATAAAAAAAGACTTGCTAGTTTTGGTTAATCTGAATTTGGGTATTACAATTTCGTGTTTACTGCGTGTATTTATATTATGGAAGTCGTCATTAATGAACAAAACTAAAAAAGGAAAATAAGACACAAAGTTACGCGGGTCCGCTAGAAAAATAAGATACTTTAATTCTTGTCTCTGTAAATCGGGATCAGTTTCTAAAAATAATATCCATTTTTCTGGTAGCCACGGATTTCAGGATCGGTGGATACAAATATTAATAAATTTTTCGTTGGAAACGGATCCCGGGATCTGTGGAGACATATCAGCGGGATCAGTTTCCAATTTAATCCGATCTCGGGATCGGTAAAGACAAACCCAGTGAATCTATATGAATTCCACAAAATAAATTGCGAATTTTCATTTCGCAACATACTTCGACAATTTTCAATATAATTTTTTTTTGCTCTTAAAATATATCCTCATATATTTCTCACTATAGACTACAGTAAACATTAATATTTTAATACATGTTTGTGCATTAGCATTCGAAATTAACCCGTCAGCGCGCACAGCTGTCGCCCGGTCTGTATGACCACTCTGTTGATTGAAACTGTATGTGCTGCGTTACAGGGTTGGGTATATTACACCATTCATGTTGCCATGTGTGATAAGATATACAGTTATGTAATGTTGTGTTTATTTGTATATTGCTACAGCATCAATGGTTTATTTAGTTTCTTCCCCCCTCCCACTAGATGGAACGATGACCTGGTGAAGGCTGCATGGATCCGCTGGATGCGAGGCACACGGGATCAGTCAATGTGGCGACACTTGGGGGAGGCCTATGTCCAGCAGTGGACGTCTTTCGGCTGAAATGATGAATGATCTTTGTAAAAAGCTTATTTAGTTTCGAACTTTTTCCATTCGCCATTTTCATTTGAGATTAGTAAAGGGAGGAGATATAATTCTACTTAGCGGTCCACTCTTGGTGAAACAATGTTGACGAAGATGATGATGATGATGATTTTCATTGTGAACACACGTCGTTTGAACTCGTGGCTAAATAATAACCACCCCACGAGTCGATCTTCAAGGTTAAGCAGTGGTTGCCAAGGTCGGTCCATGGATGGGTGACCATCCATTACATACAGAGTTTCCACCTTGCCTCGGAAACGTTTGGCCCAGATGTAATTTGTAGATCTTTGACATTCGTTACAGTTACTCTGTGGTCTGAAATCTGACCAAGGAGTATCGTATTACCCAGTACCAACTGGGTTTTACCTAGGGTAGAACAGATAGGCAGTCATTCCATGTAAAATACTGGTATACAGCTGCATCCTGTTAGACTGGAAGCCGACCCCAGCATAATTGGGAAAAGAACCTTCTGAAATTAACAATTATAACGCCACTCACCTTCAGCTCAAATTACAAAAAAAACCAGCAACAAACAGTACCAACACTCCAGTAATTTCAGTTCCCCTCCGTACATCCCACCACAAATTCTCTCTAACAATTACACATTAACAGTCACAGAGCGTGCCAGTTAAATTTCCCAGTCTCTCCACAGCGAACGGTCACGAATCCACTCTTAAATAACCCCTAGAGCCATAGCAATACGAATAAACCACAAGAGTAGAGGCGTTTCTGCAAAATTAACAACTGGCTTGTGTAGTCCAGAGAGTGAGGTACGGTTAGTGCGTACAGTGGCGAAATGTAGACCGGCCGACGGTGGGTGGGTTAAGTTTTGGAATCTTGGCTGTTTAATGTTCTTAATCTTTGCAGGTTCGAGGTGGCCAGGGAAAAGAGCTCCTGGAAGGAATTGGGGGAGACCGTTTTTTTTGGCAGGAGTGGGTAATCCCCACGGAAACATCGACTATCTCACAGGTTGTGAGACAATCGAGTTAGTGCCAGACTCGACCCGGCTAAAATCACACTCCTGCCCCGCTAGTGCTCCTCTGACATGGGTGATCAGAGATCTTTTTGGACAATTTATATAATATTTTATCAAAAAATAATGGCGGGGGGGACGCCTTTGCATAGCAGTGAGACAGAATAGTATATTTAATTAATAGATTTCGCAGCTTTAGATACTTTAACCTACTCATCATCTTCCTAGCCTTTACCCAACTATATTGGAATCGGCTTCAAGTCTAACTGGATACAGCTGATTACCAATATTCGTGGAGCGACTGTTTACCTGACCTCCATAACCCAGTTAGTACTGGGTAATACGATACCCCTCGGTGAGACTGGATGTCCTACCCACTCCTTACGTAAAATATGGTACAGCTTAGTCACTCTATTGGTAATGTACTCACTGTTGAGGCACTAGCAACATCTCTGCAAGACGAGGAGTGGTCGCATGTCTTTGAATGTTTTGTTGTAAAACGAGCCAGTTTCATAACTATGTTTTATTTCGCCGTTTAATGACGATGACATAAATCCATGCCTGCTTCTCCCGACCGCTCCTAAGGAATATAAGTGTCATCGTCAACGTGTATAAGTGACAAATCCAGATCGTGATTCGCTCTGATGTTTTAACTTGTACCATACTGCATCACAAACTGAAGCCCAATGGTCCATTGTACAGTGCACGGCAGGCTGGGGTTATTGGAAACGCAGAATAAATATTCATCTTTGAATATTTTGCCACTGGCAGGCTAAAAAGTGACCAGCAGGTAGATACCTGCACAGCGCGTTTTGGCTGCTGTACAAAAAAAAATGTTTATTGTTTATCCATTTATCCATGATATCAAAGTACATTTATATGCAAGATAGGTAACAATTTGTGCAGACAAATATCACACGTGAAAATTTGCACGGAAAATCTCATCCATTCCAATAGCAGATACTTTTTCCATTAACAAAATATCGCTACTTCAATATTTCCATAACAAAAATACGTAGTTTATATTTGTTTGCGTGTACTCCACTTCACTTGGTTCCTTTCAAAAGATTATTTGCTATAAAAAGCAAATGGGGATACCTTATCCAAACATTGTGATGTTTGAATAGGAAGTACACGTGGATCGTACACAATTGAATGTTGCCATGCTCTTCCCAAATTGGATGGATACTTTCATGTCTCGTATAGCAGTGTTGCCAGTGATATTTATGCTAATAATGTTTGGGGGCAGATTCTATACAGTATGTTATTGATTTGGTTTTGGTTGAATTTTAGTAATATTATTTTACTTTTTTGTCTAAAGTCTAGTGTGTTGTTGTGTGTTGTCTGCGAACAGAAATTGTCAAGATTCGCAAAATATCTGAATTGTAAATAAGATTTCATCATCATCATCATCATTTCAGTCCAAAAGACGTCCACTGCTGGACATAGGCCTCCCCCAAGTGTCGCCACATTGACATTTTGGAGGTTTTGCCATAATCGCCACGCTTGGCCGGCGGGTTGGCGTTCGCAGTACGGTTGTTACAGAAACACAGAGAACGCTGCCGCCCATTCTCTGGCAAGTCCCTTAGTCACCTCTTACGACACCCACGGGAAGATATGGGATGGTGCTATTCTTTACGTCCGACATCATACAGAGCCCAAAGAATAAGATTTATATGCATATTTATTTAAAATTTTATTTAATTCATAACAATTTCTACCAGCATTGGTTTAATTTTCATCAGGAGTATACTTTCAGAATAACATAACAAAGCATCACGCCTGTAATCCCCGAAGGGTTAGGCAGAGCTGTACCTAATAGTACACCCACATTTCGCCAGTTATGTGTAAGGCCCATGATATTGGCTAGCCTATTACCATCAACCTTGGCTGCTACTGAGAAAATCCTGATGGACAATCCCAATAACACTTTGCGCGACCTGGGAATAGGACCCAGGAGCTCATACTCAGCAATCCTGCGTGGAACCACTTGACCACTGAGGTAACGTTCTATAATTTATGCTTACCCCCTTGTAAAAAGGTGTGAGTCCATGTATGAACATTGTAGCAATAATAAAACCAAACTATTTGTAACAGTTACAATTTATTTCCAAAAAAACAATATTTACTACAATTAAAAAGCTTTTTCTCGATACGTTGGCCCATCAAGTCCAGCTAATAGCAACGCCTTCACAGCAAGATGTGATTTCTGGCGGGACCTGCTTAAGCACCCGGACGGCTTCATCGAGCTGTATGAAAGACTTCCACCTAGGCATGCTTTGCCATGGCCGCCTTGGAAATCTCTGAATAGACTCCAACCCTAGTCGGCCGTAGCAAGACAAGGAACCCCCATCTGTTGTAGAGATTTTCATGGACGGTTCAGACCTCAAGAGTGAATGCGGCGTTCTCCACAGACAATGGCCCACCTGCGCACTTGACGATTTTATAACTGCATGAGCGAGCGGAGTTCGCATAGCAGAATTTTGGGCCAAATATGTTAAACCTTCTGACCTACGTAACTTCGTCTGCGTCACATATTCCCTGTTTTAGCACAGTTTATGCTCCGCTCCTATTATTCGTCATTATATAGCTTTCCTCGATAAATGGGCTATATTTAAATAGGAACCAGTAGTTCCTAAGAATAGCGGATTCAAATAAACAAGCTCTTCGGCTTTACAATATTAGTACAGATGAAAATTTGCCATCGACGCATTAAGAAGAAGACTACAATTAGGAAGGCCTCCGTTTCAATCGCCTTCGTGGCGGCTCCACATATTTACCTCTCTCCAGCCACGGACTCATACTAATATTAGTATTATTGATAGCATCCAGCAGAGTTTTCACAGAAATATAAATAAGAATAACAAATAATGCTATTATCAATCTATCAATCATTTTCACGTACTTTTCAAGGTATGATGCTATGTGGTATAAAGTTGTCAAATTGTTGTCTTTTAAAACTTCACAAGGTGATTTTAATGCCGCATAGGGGATTGAGAGACAGACTAATGCACTGATAAGTGATAGTAATGTTGAAATACATAAATCCATAGTTCGGTTGGCGTGTAGTTTCGTTCTATAAACCTCTTTGGGTTTCTTGTGGAGTAATATTTGCCGTTTTTCATCATCTTTGAAGAGTTGGTCGAGCTTGAAGTACTCTATCAATCTGCAAAAAAAAACTTGATTTAATATATTTTTTTCTAAGATTGTCTTTAAAGAATTGGCAATATAATATGACTTTTGTTATACATGAATAGATAAAGTAAGGAATGAGTATTTTAAGAAGTTTGAAAGCTGCGCAAGGTACATAAAAAATGGAAGGATATCGACTATCATGAAGTCTGTCTGTTAGAAAAGGAGGCTTTATTTCAATGCATTTTTTTGGATATTAATCCATAATTTTATAGTTCTAGGCAGAAACTTTTGGACCTTACCATGCATGGTGCATGCACGATATTGCCACAATACAAATAAAAAGGTAAGACTTACTTCTGTAATCCTAAACGGTAGAAAATCATCTCGAGCCACCACAAATGTTCACTGATACACCCAAACACACAATGCGGACACAAAATCGTCCTTTGATAGAAATGTACTCAAACAATCACACTATAATAGGAGTGTTATTACCGAAAGCACATAAGACAATGATCACACAAATACTAACATTTATAACAAAGTTAGATAATGTTCTAATGATAGATAAGTCATTAGAAGGTAATTAAGAAACGATGTCATTTACTGTTGAGATTCTAGTTCGTTTGGTAATTGATTAATTAGGGCAAGTGAGTATGAATCGATAAGAGTTAAGGGAACTCGTTATGAAATTTCAATGAGCAAAGGTGCAATTTGTAAATGTTCATCCAAAGATCATCTGCCTAGCCTTTTACTATATTTTTTTGTTCATATAAATACAGGGTGTAAAAAAGAGGGTATGTACATACTTAAGGGTCTGCTGCAGACCATCAAACTGAACATGTTTCTCCATCGGACAAACAGTCAGAGCGAAAAAATAATCTGTTGCCCCATACAAAATTTCAATACCAATTCGACCCAAATGTATGGGGCAGGTGATATTTTATTCGCTATTACGATGTTTGCCCGATGGAGAAACATGTTCAGTTTGATGGTCTGTAGCACACCCTTAAGTATGTATATAACTCTTTTTGTTACATTCTGCATATTTGGGGAAAAGGCTATGTTGGGGTTGGCTTCCAGTCTAGCTATTTTCAACTGAATTCCAGTTTTTTACATGAAGCAACTACCTATCTGGCATCCACAGCCCAGTTAGACCTGGGTAATACGATACTGCTTAGTAAGACGCTTTGTCGGACTGTCATGCCAGGGACTACCTGTAACGACTGTCAAAGATCTAGAAATTACAGCTGGGACCAACGGCTTAACGTGCTTTCTGAGACACAGAGGAAACTCATCCACGGACCTAAATCTGAGGATTGACACGAGTGGCTGTTATTATGGAGCCACGTGCATATCAAATGTTCATCCAAACGAGAAGAACAAATTGCGAAAGCAGCTTTTTTTTGCCTGTGCTGTCCCGATGCTGGCGAAAGGCCTCCCCTAATTCCTTCAATTAGCTGTTTTCCCGAACCCTTCGAACCAGCATTAGAAACCGAAATCTGATGAGATATTATACTGAAGTATTTATATGAGCTCATTATCCGGAAATTACTCGAGGAGCGGTGGCCCAGTGGAGGCAGCCCCGGCTTACGAGCAGTAAGTCATAGGTTCGAACCCAGGCAGGTACATTACTTTGTGTAATTTATTTCATCACCGCTGCTCTCAAAACGGTGAAAGAACAACATCGTGAGGAAACCGGCATGTCCTAGAACTAAAAATTCGAAGACATGTGACTTCAACCAACCCTCACCCGCAATCTGCGTGGTGGATTAAAGCCCACTCGTCTCACTGAGAGGAGGCCTATGTCACAGCAGCAGGAACATTATAGGCTGATAATGACTGATCTGATGATTTAACAATATACTTTTCATGTGGTCCCATGGTCATTCATTGATGGGATCCTTCGAGAAATCTAAGGAACTCTTCAAATTTTATAGGCACACTTGAAGCGATTTGGGTTAAATTAATACTTGACAAGGATTCGTGTGAGCTGTCACAACTAATAGACCAGTGTAGAAGCCTAGCATATAATAAAAAGTGAAAAAAAATAGTAGGATGAAACCCATCGGAAAAGGAGGTGAATATTATAAATAAAAACGAAAGGAAAAATAATTTACGGGCTATCTGAGGTCGGGAAGGGGAAGGGGGGGGGCTTTTAAGTGTAAAAAACGGTTTATCTCAATTTCCGGCAAAACTACAAGTCCTATCGAAAAAAGTCAAATGGCAAAGTTGTAGGTAATAAAAAGATCTACAACTTTTGCATTGATACTTTTTTCACTTAACCTCAAAATAAATGTGAAATATTAAAAAAAAACAAGTTTTTGGTTTTTTATTTTTATGTTCTACAATTATTTTTTGTTCATGAAATTTGGTGAAACTTACCTTTTTATGTCCCAAATACACTGTAATTTATTTCATTTGAAATATTATTATTAAATATAATATAAATTATTATAATTTATTTTATTAAATTAAATATAATATTATTATGAAATATATTTTTTTTTTTTTCGAACTTATTTATTTCTTTTATTCAAAGTAATCACCCCTGCAATCAATGCATCTTTGCCAACGCTGTGGCAGTTTATGGATGCCCTTCTTGAAAAAATCAGCTGGACGGGAGACAACAAACTCTTCAAAGGCGTTTTGTACTGCCTCTCGGGAATTGAATTTTTTTCCCGCTAAAAAGTTGTCAAAATTTTGGAAAAAGTAATAGTCGGAAGGCGCAAGATCTGGTGAGTATGGCGGATGAGGGAGAGCTTCCAAACCCAACTCATGCAGCTTAGAGACGGTCTGTTGTGCAGTATGGGGCCGCGCGTTGTCGTGAAGTAGCAGTGGAGACGACCGATTGACCAAAGCTGTTTGCAGACGTGCGAGTTTCGCCATCATTGTGGTCAGTTCTTCAATGTACACATCTGCAGTAATGCTCTCGCCGTTTTGTAAAAAGCTATGATGAATCACACCAGCACTAGACCACCAAACTGTGAACATCACCTTTCTAGGGGTCATTTTTCGTTTTGCACATTGCTTTGGTACCGAACCAGGATCTAACCAACTTGCTGAGCGCTTTCGATTGCCAAAAAGAATCCATTTTTCGTCGCACGTAACAATTCGGTTCAAAATTCCTTCATTTCTGTGCCTGTTAAGCAGCGCAAGGCAAGTCTCGACGCGTACGTTGCGCTGGCGATCGTTAAGTTCGTGGGGCACCCATCTATCAAGCTTTTTTATCTTGCCAATCTGTCGCAAATGGACCAATATTGTTTTAATGCTAACATCAAAAGCTGCTGCCAGCTCAGCTGTAGATTGAGTTTCATCAGCTTCAACAATCACCTTTAATTCATCATTGTTGACCAAAGTTTCCGGACGACCACGAGGTTCATTTTTCAAGTCAAAATTCCCAGAACGGAACCGAGCAAACCAATAACGGGTTGTGCGTTCGTTTGTACAGTTCTCTCCGTAAACGTCGTTGATGTTACGGGTCGTTTGTGCCGCGTTGGTGCCACGACGGAACTCATATTCCATAATTACACGAAATTTCAAAGTATCCATTATGAGGAAAAATGTTGAAATGTAATGAAAATACAACGCTAATCAATAAACAAAAGACTGATTTTGTAAATAGAATGTCATATTTTTAAAACAAAATTAATTTGAATTTAGAACTCATAGCCAATCAAAACTTTTTTTTGTTTGAAAAAGTCTGTACTGCAATACGGCAATTTCATAGGTAAAGACCTATTATTTATTTTTTCACTTTATTTTGACTTAATAATCGAAAAAGCAACCAGGCATTTTTATAATATTCTCCTCCTTTTCCAATGGGTTTTATCCTGCTATATTTTTTTTTTGTTTCAAAAATTATCGACCCTGGTCTTTAAAGAAAGTAGAATATAGTATATTTCATTACGAGTACGGAAAGCCTGTCATTGCAAAGAGTTCCGACAAATGTCTACCCGAGCCGAGGCGCAGCTGAAGGTGAGGGTTGACAGTCGGAACAAGTTGCAATGACGGTTCCGCACGTGTACTGAACAACTATTTTTAATACAGTTGCGAAAAAAATGAAGCAATTTAATAAAGAACATTTTTGGAAAATGGCGCCAACCGTAAAAGAATATAAGCAGAGTTTTTTTTTTTGTTTTCTTTACCCATTCTGGGTAGGCAAAGGGAACTATGCCCATAAAGCCAAGTCTTCAGTAGAATTTTTTTAATTGATATGTAATGAAAATGAAATGAAACCTAACCTAACTCATTGAATCAAGTCATTAAATCTAATATTGAAACAAATTAGTAGCTTCTTTTTAGAAATATTTGCATGAATCATAAAAACTTCTATGATTTTTTTTTAGTAAAAACTCCGTGGTTGGTTTTTTTTCTTTTTAATAGACATTATTTTGACAGTTGGGAAAGAGAACGCACGAGTTCGGACAAGGTAAAGAAAAAGCTCGAGTGTGTAATAGCTCACATCCCGAACGCTATACGTCCCTGCAATACGCCACTTTTTGAGCAACTGTATTAAAAAAAACTTTTTTTTCAAAAAAGAAAATAACCGACTGCTAATATTACTACTTCACTTACTACTTTCGGAAATCTCGGTCTTCGCTACTTTCGGAAGTCGGTGACTTTTGTTTGTTTCTTCGACTTTTTTGACACCGACTTCCGCAAGTACAGTTTTTTTCTACTTTTTGGTGTGTTTTTTTGGAAATCGGTATTTTTGTTTGCAAAAAATGTTTTATTTTTTCAGTTAAGTGTTTTAATTTTTTAATAACAAATTCACGCGGATGAAGGTCGTGGAGTACAGCTAGTTATTAAAACAAATAACAAAAAAATATATATTCAGCCGGTGGCGCAACTTTTGGAAGCAGCTTCATTATTATTATGTAAATGCTTGTAACAAAGATTTGATTAATAAAAATGACTTTAATTATTTTTAGACCTTAGTTATTTAGTTGACGTTTGTTGCTTATCGCGAATATTTTAAAATATTTCATTACTGAAGGCTGCATTATTCGAAATCAAACATTGTTCATAAAGAACCTGAATACCACATTAAAACCATAAATTCCTCCTATTCTAAGCATACTTCATAGATATTAAAAAAAATATTACGCGACCTTCGTCTGCACGAAATTATAAAAATGTTATTATTTCATACACTTTCTGCTTTAGGAAGTCTATACGCTCTGTGATACGGGAAATATAGTGTCGAAGACTATTATGAGAACGCCCGTCTCACAAAGCGCATCACTCTAGGAGGCGTATTGTCCTGAAGCAGATAAGTTTGCCGATGAGTGTTCCGGCCCCACCAATACGTCGCTCAATTCTGTACTGCCATGCGGTACGACAGGTTTAGGTCGTGTAGCTGTGTCATCAGAAAATTTGACATGAGCTACACGACATGCCGCCACAGCCGCACAATACAGGATTGAGTGAGCATCAGTGAGGTCTTCGCAGTTCTCCAAATGTTTTGACAACTGCGAATCCAGAACATTCATATTATTGTTACAAAAAGAAATTTAAATGTGGTGCTTTTTCACAAACAATGGGGCAATTAAATAACGTGCCCTGCGTGTCCTGTTATTTGTCCATTACACGAACTGATTGATATTACTGAAAGCGCCAAACTCGTGGCTCATTTTTAAATAAAAATTAATTAAAAGTATACACAAAGTCTCCTAGTAAATTTCATAAATTCACTGATAGACATTGAAGAGCCTAATCCACAAAGGCCAGTAGCATGAAATTTTACACAAGGGTGCGTCTTATAACGAAACTAAGCTCTAAAAATGTTTGAAAATTCATACAAATTAAAATGGGGGTTTTAAGTTTGCCTGAAAGTTCGTTATTTTTGCCGATAGAAAATCTACTGAGTAACTGTCGTCGTGTGTAGCGTACCTTATTAAAATGAAAACAATGGTGAGCCTTATAAGTTTAGAAACGATGGTGGACTATTTGAAGGATGATATCGTAAGAAAGGCGGTGTCTGATGAGATGACAAGCAATAGAGAAGTATGGTAGAAAAAGAAATGCTGCGCCGACCCCAAATTTATTGGGACAAGAGCAAGAGAATGACAATGATGATACCAATCTAAAATAAAATACTTATAATTTTGCTTATATGTGTTTTTTTTTTTTTCAACTTGGGTTAGAGCCCCAAATGCCAAAGCCTACATGACAAAAATGAACAATGCAAATAAAATGTTCGCTTGCTTTAATTTTCAGCAAAACATAATTGAGCGGAAATCCAGAGACCAGATAATTTTCAAATTCTAATCCTTCCTGGAAATGTTTAACTTTGAACCATCCAGTACGCCTCAGTGACTTCCATAGCTGTTCGGTACCAACCAGTGATAAGTGCTACTATTCACACTATAGCTAATCACTCGTACACCCAAGAATTCACCATATTTATGCTCATAGACACCATAGCAGAAATCACTCAGATCTGAATATACACGAAAACCCGTTTGTATAGGATCGTTTTTAAATAGTTCTGCTTAAATTTGTTCGTCTTCATGAGGGATCAGGAAAATCCCTTCAGCAAAATGTTTATCCTGTGTGTGTGTGTGTGTGTACCATCGTTACATACCTGTAAGCATCTGCTCTAGAAAAGTTTAAAGTTTAGTTTTTTTAAGATTTATGAGACCCTTTTTTTCATAAACTAATATTCGGTTGCAAGAATTCAAAATCTAAGTTTTCAAATGTTCAGGGAGACGGTCATTTAAGTTTTATGCCGTTTTTATGAATACATTCTGTATGATGCGGTATTAGGAGCATCAAAAGACCAGCAATTGTAAAAGTATTAACAGCCATTTGTGTTAATTTTGCTCATTCGCAAGTGAATCATATCCTACTTGGTTTTCTAATTATTAAAAAAACATAATGGCCTTTCAAACTCAAACTCAAACTCAAAGCATTTATTTCAATTAGACCATTACAGGCACTTTTGAAAGTCAAAGAACAAAAAAGAAGAAAGCAAAGCTACAGTCCCAGTCACAAGACATAATAACTTGTGAAAGTACTGTAGTTGCCCATTCCAAAGCGTAGATCTCTATGGAGAAGAATGGGCAAGAAACTCCATGGACACTCTTTTAAATCAAAATATGTTACAAAATCTTGGTTACATCAATCGTGTTGAGAATTACTAGTATGTGAGAACGATGCAGAAATACGGGCAAGTTAAGAGCGTCCAGAGTAAAAGACGAAATCAATAATTCGAAAAAAAGTTAAAAATAAAATAATTAAAATAAACCGTGGCACTTTCGGCTCGCTACATGTCTACGATTAGGCGCTCTTTGTGGGGTTCCACATCGCTGTGAATGTGGAGAAGCAGTCGACTGCCACGGACACCATGGCCTTTCTTGCAGTAAGAGTGCAGGTCGTATTGCGTGGTACGCTGGTATTAATGATCTTATTCGTCGTGTTCTTGCCACCACGAGGGTGCTAGCAGTCTTAGAACTCAATGGCGTAGATACTATTTGTAGCAAAAGCTAATTTAATAAAAGTCCAAACATGACGGCAAATATTATATATTTATTCTAAATACATTTGACAACACACGGGACAGGTCAATGTAGCGACACTTGGGGGAGGCCTTTGTCCAGCAGTGTACGTCTTTCGGCTGAAATGATGATGATGAAGTACAATAAATAACCTATGGCCAAAACTCGTGTTGTGATGAATTGATGAATCTTCCATGTTTTTGTGCTGAACTTAACGCTGTCCAAGGAGCGTCATCTGCTTATAAAATACGATAGCGAAGTGAAAAGGTTAGTACAAATATTACTGCCTAGAAGAACGCCAATTATTTTATCTTTTGTCATTTAGAATTCTGTCACTTAAATAACTGATGATGCCCATTCTATGATAGATATAACAAGATGTAAAATATAATCAATTCTTCGGCAGGCCAGATTTCAATCGATTTTCAAATTCAACTTCTTCTTGGTAACTTTTGATTTTGAAAAATCCTTGTTCTCCCCAACTCTTGCCCCAGCTGTTAGCCGCTAACCAGTAATCAATTCCATTTTCGACACCGTAGCCAATAATTCGCGCACTATGATGCCCTGATGTAGGTACGACACTATGTACATAAACTCCTGATTTATAATTATCCAGATCTTTATAAATAATGAAGCTGGCCTGAATTGGGCCATTTTTTACTAACTCTGCTTTAATTTGGTCGCTTTCACTGGATATTCGGTAAATCATTTCGGCGTAATGTTTGTCTTGTTTGTAATTAATTTCAGTATTTACGCATTTAGTCTTGCATTCATTTTTAAAGAGTTTTGTTACGTTATAGGGTTTACATTCTTGAGTAACCAAACCCTTGGTCTGCCAATAATCAAATGCGCAAACATTCGAAATCTTGTTCAGAAAGTCGCACGTTTCCTTTATTGTGAATACACATTCTATCAGAAGCTGTTGTGGCAGCTCCGAATGTCCAGCACGAACCGCAGCTTCCTTGATCGTAGATTTCTTTTATAGTTTAACAATCGGGCCAATTGACTCTGGCATCAAAGTAAACCGGCAAATCAATTGCTTCAAGATCGTGAGTGAGAAGTGGTAGTTTTTCCCAAGATTCCTTATTAGAATTATCACAAGTGGTAAACCTTTCATGGATATCGTCGTACTCAGCCATCTTCCAAGAGTAATTCTGTGCATTGAAATACTCGATGAATGATAATTTTGGCATCGTTAGGTATTTGGCGTGCAACTCTGGGTCAAACTCAGCCGCAACCAATCCTGCAAGCGTCACAAGTATCACTGCGTGTAACATTGTTGTTGTCACTTCTAAACGTTTGTGTCGTCGATGGATAATTATCGTTAGGTTTTATATGAAATGTGTTATGTCTGGTATGAAAACGATGGTACATAAAATATATAAAAGGTTAATGTTAAATACACACATCAACACGGTCTAGGGATATTTAAAAAAAAAGCGAATTACTATCAATGTGTTAATTATTTATATGTCATTTATATATTTAAAAGATACGTTATTTAATATTCTACCATTTTTTAATAATGGTTAAGGTACTTCGATTAAAATTTCAGGATTTTATGGAAAAAATGAAGCATAGACGGAAACCGTATATGAATTAACTTTAAATTTATGAGTAAAAACTGAAAAAAATAGAAAAATCATTTAATTTGTGTTTATAAACTTGAAGTTAGTAGTCTGAGAAAGCGCCCATGATGTTCATAACACATCGGCAACGATTCGGCATGCTCAGAACAAGGTTGTCAATGTCTTGCTGCGGAATATTGTCCCATGTCCTTCTGAGGTGCGCAAAAAGTTGATCTTCTGTAGCCAGATTTTCAGGAACTTCCTTCAGAGCTCTTCTTTGCAGCATATCCCACGCATGCTCAATGGGATTTAGATCTGGCGATTGAGCAGGCCAGTCTAAGGCCCTAACATTGTGTGTATGTAACCAAGCTGCTACCGTTCTCACCGTGTGTGCCCGGGCATTGTCGTGCATGAGCAGGAAATCTTGCCCCATTTGTGTTCTGTGGGGCAAGATTACCTGCACCAGCACCTGTTGGACGTATCGTTCTGCCGTCATATTGCCCTGCACCCGAACGAGATCCGTCCGTCCTCCAAGACGAATTCCTGCCCAAACCATAATTGTTCCTCCTTGGTATGGGTGAACTTCCTGAGGGTTCTGAAGACGGCTCCATCGTCCAGGAACTCGCCAAACACGCGTCCTTCGTGAATCTGGATGGAAGCCGAACCTGGATTCATCCGTCAACAGCACATTGGACCATTGCTCACGGCCCCAGTCCACGTGGTTCCGAACCCATTCTAATCGTCTTCCACGATTGTCTCTGCGTAAAGGTGGGACCCGGAGTGGTCTACGAGAGCGTAGATTGCTTTCATGCAGTCGCCTTCTTACAGTTTGGTCACTCACAAGCACTTGGTGTTCCACTCGCAGCCTTTGAACCAATTGAGTTGCCGTTGCATTTGGTTGACGTTGGCGCAGTAATTTGCAAAAATCGGTCTTGTCTGGGGGTAGTGATGCGACTTGGACCCCGGTGCCTCTCCGCTACTTCACCTGTGGCACGATAGCGTGTCCATAATCTTGAAATTACATTTTGGTGGGTGGGTCCCTATGGCCTCAGCAACATTACGCTGAACAGACCCAGCTTCCAGCATTCCCACAGCTCGTAACAAATGTTGGCGTTGCATGGCTACAATACCTCAATTTTAACTTTATCTTTCGTTTAAAAATGAAAAAAAAAATGTAACTAAACGTAATTCGTATTGTTTTCTAAATTTCGCACAAATGAAACTTCACACATCAAGACATTTTTATGCCACCGAACAAAAGAATTTTCAAAAATTTGAATTTGGAATTGGTCTGAGATAAATTGCAAACAAATCGGTGTTTAAAAGATTCCAATGCGGCCAGTACTTTTCGAGTTATTTAATTGAGTATGAAATATCCCTAGACCGTGTTGATGCGTGTATTTCAATAATATTTTATGCAATTTTTATACTATTCACAACATTTTAGTGTAGATTATAGGTAAGTTTTTGAAGGCTGTTTTGTTTTAAGAAAAAACTTTGACTTTTTCGTGTTTCATAGTTTTGTTTGGTTGTGGAGGTAAAATACTGGTATTCAGCTGCATCCGGTTAGACTTGAAGCCGACACCAATATAGTTGAGAGAAGGCTAGATAGATGATGAGTGTTTCATAATTTTTAAAAATCTCAACGACACCGTAAATATCCTGTAACTAGTTTTTGTTGAAAATGTAAATTAATGCTAAGTGATCAAGGTTCGAATATTATCTTGGTTAAATCCTTTCTGTCAGTTAAGAATATCTTTAAGAGAAATACAAAACATACCAATAACAGAACTGTCAAAATTTGGATGTTTTGTACACATTTGCGTACCTCTTAAAAGGTACAGGCGTGATATTACGTTATGGAATTGTGTCAGTACAGAACCAAGTGATAGCAGTAATAACGGGAGATGTGTATTAAAGAGCTCCATTTTCTATCTCCGAAGATTTTCGACCAAAATCAAACGAGACCACCGCAAAAGAATATTCTTCTAAATAACAAAAAAATATTGTTTTCAAATACCAACAATATGTAGCTGAACATAATGTACATAACCGGTGAAATGTAGGTACTGTACATGTCTGCGCATCTCTTCAGAGCATATAAGCGTGATGTTACGTTATAAAATTGTGTAAACAATAAAATATCCAAGCGATTGAAGCACTCACGACAGATTTGCTGTTTATTATTGAAGAGTTCCATTGTGTATCTCCGAAGATCATCACCAGATCTTGACAAAATTTAAACGGGTCCACCGCGAAATAATACTCTACCAAACAAAAACAGAATCATCGATATCAGTTCACAATTGGCAAAAAAAGGCTGAACATACTCAAAAATAAAAATTAGTCGACTTGATAACATCCTCCTTTTTGCAGACGGTTAAAAAAGAATGTAAAATGTAATAAGTGCTACTTTACTTTTGGTTATAAAAAAAAAAAAAACATTCTAAGAATAGGTGGAATGAATGGTTGAGGTATTCACGGCCTTCATAAAGAATGTTTTTTTTTATTATTTTGGAATGCAGTTTTCGTTCAGGAATTTAACTCATAATAAACTAATTTATTGTTTTTACACGATGAGTGAATATGCATGTAATGTTGGCGTGTGTGTAATGTTTTCAAAAATTTGCGAATAATTGTTTATTACCTTGAACAAACGAAACATCTTTGATTTTGCAATAATATGAACGGTGTATTTAACATAAAAATTCACGATAAGTTCCATTGAACTAGTGTGAATTGAAAGAAAGAAAGAAAGAGAAAGACTCTATTCTCTCTGTCTCGTGCTACCATGAACGAATCCTTATCGACGGAGTCCAACTTTTTCTTTGCAACTGCTTAGAGCCTAATTTAATTTTATTCATTCTATATAAATAAATCAAACGATAAGTATATTTTTGATTTATGTTGAAGTAGATAATCATATGGCATTCACATAGTTGACATAAACACACAGTTTTGGCTGAGTAATAGCATCGAGCATCATGAGCATCCTTTGGTTAATCAGAAACGGATCCAGTAGTCTTCCCTGTTGGACTCCAAATGTAACTTCACGCTGTGATGATGACGCTTGTTTGTTATAGACAGTATTTTTTTAGCTTTTTTAAGTAGGTTTCAATTAGTTGTAGACCCATTCTTCTTTACATTGGTTCTACAACATTCATTTTAACAGAGATTCTCTAAATAAAATGCATTAGTCAAATCACTAATATTTAAGTCAAGATTGAATAATGTGACATAATCAATACGGACTTTTAGTGATTTTACGTAGTCGTATTTTAGAAAGTGTGGTGTTACGCGAATGGATAGAATAAGAAATGAGTTCATAAGAGGAAGTCTGAAAGTAACGCCGGTGACTGAAAAGTTGTTTGGTAATCGGTTGGCGAGATGAAAAGTTATAGAGTCGTATGGAAGCAGAAGTCAATTAGCCGCAAAAAAAGCTGGGTGCTCGTGCAAAGGTGTGAAAGTACTTCAATTCGGAATAATCGCTCACATTATAAAAAGGACAAGTTCGATCATGCATGTTCGATGTTTTCACCTCTGGGATGGGTCAGCCGAGTACCAGCTGCAAGTTTTAGAGGGTATTGAGCGACGTGGCAAGAGGCACATTGACAACGACTCCCTTGTCTAGGCCCCAGCCTTTAACATCGCCGCAAAGTTGTCAGCCTATCAGTGTTTTATTGGTTACATTTCAGACAGTATGCTTTGGAATTACATAGTTTGATTCCCCCATCCCCATTTCATCATTGGAGCAGAGAAACGGCGCCTTATATGGTGGATGTTCCACGAATCGGAACACTGCACTATACTTCCATATTTTATCGTGCGAACCGCCAGTCTGTGGAATTCAATGCCAGCTTCTCAAATTCAAATTCAAATTCATTTAATCATTTTGTGAACATAGGGTAAAAATATACAGATGTTATAAACAAATGTTGGTCCATACTATGTCCCGCCAGAAGGCATACAAAATATAAAGTAGGTAATCGAAAAGTCAATTAACAAAATTAAAAAAATAAATGGTAAGTAAATGTCACAATTCATTTCAATCACTAAAGGCTAATAATAAATATATCAATAAATTAAGACGGCACATAAGCAAGTATAAATTATTTAGTCACAGTTTCTTATATAATAATAGATGCAATACAAGGTGTTGTTTTGCATCCTCGTCAAAATTCAGGAGGTTGTCACACAAGACATAAATAATCAATTAAAATTACGGTATCTAGTTAATTACTAATAAACGCGGATTTTTTTGGTAGTTTATGTTTGTCAGTATTTCAGAATAACCCCCTTAACGTGGTTTAGGGAATAAGTAATGATCGAATAAACGTTTGAGATTGTTTGTATTTGTGGAGGCGCGGTTATAAGGCGAGAATCAGACGGCCCTAGTTTAAAACACGGGTTTTTCACACTTACCGATTTCCGTAAATAAGATTTAAAAAAAAAATTACCTACCAATTTTATTATTGATTCGGGACGAGAATCATTAGCATAGTTCCCTCCTAAAATTTGACGAGGTTGCAAAACAACACGTTGTATAGAATACAATATGTCAATAAAAACTATCATCCATAACATAAGCAACATTCATTTGACAGATTTAAAGTTCAATAAATATTATTTTAATTTGTCATTAAGATATTCATTGACCGAGTAATACGCCTTGTCACTCAATAATTTAAAAAGACTACGTTTAAACTCATTCATGTTGTTGCTTGATACAATTTGATTAGGTAATTTGTTATAAAGTTTTGGAGCCATTGCAAATATACTATTGTAGAGGAATTTGGTTTTAGTGCATAACGGGTGCAGCTTTTTTGAGCGCCTTTGACTTTCGACAGATTTATATAATGACATATTGGTTTTTACAAAAATACAGGCTTCATAGACATAGAGTGATGGTACAGTCAGTATTTTCATGTTTCGGAAATGTGGCTTGCATGAGTCCGTTTGTTTTATCTTACATATGGCTCGAATGCATTTTTTCTGCGCTATCAATACCTCCTCTACCTTACTAGCATTACCCCAAAAAATAAGACCATATCGCAAAGCAGAGGCGACATAACCATGATAAGCTGCTAGGAGTGCTGGTTTATTCACAATTTTGCTTAACATATAAAGAGCATATGAGAACTTACTGAGTTTCCCACATACATTATCGATGTGAGATCTCCAAGACATATCACTATCAATATGCAGTCCAAGAAATTTTGTTACATTAGTTTCATGAATTTGTTCTCCTTTGTAGTTTACGTGAATATTTGAAAGTGACTTTTGTCTAATTTTAAAGCTCATTAATTTTGTTTTACTTAGGTTAATTTTAAGGTTATTAGCGTTCAGCCAGTCAACTATCTTCACAAGACTGTTGTTAATGTCATCTTCTATTTTTTTATTGCTACCAGTGTTATAAGTAACCGTGCTGTCGTCGGCGAATAGGGACATTTGGTGAGTTATTACAAGGGGTAAGTCGTTGATGTAGCAAATGAACAGCAAGGGACCAACAACAGAACCCTGCGGAACCCCGTAACAGAGAACTCTTGAGCTAGACGAGTATACTACTTCAGTTTTGGACTTAATATCCACTTGATTAATCTGAGTTATTTGTTTTCTATCCTCCAAATATGATTGTATGAGATTAAGCACGTTACCTCTGATGCCGTATCTATGGAGCTTACTTAACAGTACCTTATGATCCACATAATCAAAAGCCCTGGTCATATCCATATACATTGCCATTACTGGTTTCCTATTGTCCATATTGTGATGTATTTTTTCCAGAAAATTATAAATGGCCATATTAATAGATTTTGACTTCCTGAAACCCATTTGTTCCTTGCAAAAAATGTTATGTTTTTCAAAGTAATTGTAAATACCATTATAAAGTACTTTCTCAAATATCTTTGAAAAGATTGGTATTAGAGCTACAGGTCTATAATTAGATAAAGTTGTTTTGTCATCTTTTTTATGTAGCGGCTTGATAACGGAAACCTTTAATTTTTGCGGAAAAATACCATTTAGAATACAGCTATTTATTACGTCACTTAATATAGGTGCTATAAGAGGAGCCACTGCTTTAACTACTCTTGTGTCAATATCATCATATCCTGTACTATTGGTGTTCTTAAGGTTGTTAATTATAGTCGTAATGTCCTGTGGTATGGTTGGTTTCAAAAAAATAGATTTATGAGATCCCAATGTATTAAAATTATTATTCGTCTGATGATTATTGGCATTCGGTTGGACTGAGTTCACAAAATAATCATTAAATTGCTCTGCTATCTCTTTAGGATCCGTTATATATTTATCATTTACTTTAATTACATTTATATTAGCTTTAGGAATGTTGGGTTTAATACTATTTATGACCTTCCAAGTTGCCTTGGATTTGTTGGTACTTGTTCCAATAAAATAGCTATTTTGAGCTCGTTGTGTTAATTTGATTACTTTTTTGTATCTTTTCGAGAAAGTTTCAAAAGCTAATTTTGAATCACTATTTCGTGTTCGTCTATATTGCCACAGTAAAGTTCGCCTCTTCTTGCTACAGCATTTTATCCCGCGCGTGATCCACTTTGGTCTCATAACTGTTGATTTTACGTTTGATGATTGGGAAGCAGAGATCGTAGAATAGTTTAAACAAATTATAAAATGAATCAAAGCTTTCATTTGCATTATCCGATTCGTAAACTTCGGAGAAGCTAAGACTGGAAATACATTTCCTAAAAAGATCAATGTTCTCCTTGCTGTAATCGCGTTTATTGACATAGTAGAATTTTAAAATACATGTTCGCTGTACAGGAATCTTCATCATTTGTGCTGTGTGGTCAGACACACCTAGCTCCAATATCTCACTCTTTCGGCCGCGGATGTTGTGAAGAAAATTGTCTAGACAAGTACCGCTGCTAGGACGCGTAGGTTTGTTTAGTTCTATATAGAGATTAAATTCCTTTAAAATATTTTTAAATAAAGTAGAATGTTTAGTTTTCTGAAGAAGGTCAATGTTAAAATCACCGCAGATTATTATTTTTTGATTATTTTTATAACAAAACTTCCGTAATAAGTAGGTTATATTATGAAAAAAAAGAGAGATGTTACTTTGATTCGGAACTCTATATATACACAATATTATAATTTTGTGGTCAGTTAATTCCACCGCGCAGCATTCAAACACATTAGGAATGTTAACACTTTTTACGAAATCTATTTCTGAGTAACTAATGTGATTTTTAACAAGTATACAAGACCCACCATTTCGCTTTTGTCTAGTGAAATATGTTGCCAAAGTATAGTTTGGAATGTTCAAAAAATCGACGTCACTCTGCTTCATATTATGTTCCGTAAAACAGAGAATATCAACACATTTTTCACTGTTTGCGAAAGTATCCAAATGTTCTGTTATTATATCACTCTTTGCTAGTAGACCATTTATGTTTTGATGTAATATGCATAATCGGTCATAGACGAAAAAAATGCTGATCAATGTCAGTGGTACATGAACGGTAAGAGTTGGGTGAATCGCAAATTAAGGGATCTTTAAATGTTGAGGTTTCATCCAGGGATTTCACGGTATTTGCACCACGATTAGTACAAACATAGCTTCTTAAATCATTGAAAATATTTGTGATTCCGTGATTACTGATTCGACCACTATGTCGATGAAACATGGTATAGTCACATGATAAGTTTAAATTTGAGTCTAACAGTGTGGCATAATTATGATTTTGTATGTCTTGGTAGAGAAGGCTATTAAATATTTCAATTCTAAAATTATACATGGTCGAGTAATAATCATATTTATAAGTCGGTAAGCATAATATTACATTTGTATGTTTTATAGTTGATAATATTTCCCGTATAGTCATTATTATGTCAAAGTAATTATTTGTCTGTCGGAAGTCATCTTCTCCGATAAATATTATACAACTATCCGTTTTCGTGTAATCTGTTAGTTTACTGTGAATGTTACTTAAAAGATTGCAAATTCCACGATTGGGTAAAAGGTAGTGACATATTTGGTGACATGGAAAAGTGTTTTCCGCTATAGGTAATATTTTGTTGATTTGGTTGTTACTTATATACACAGTTTGCTGTTCTCTTGAGTCGTCTTGTTTGTCCTCTTCTTAGTAGATTGAACCAATTGGTCCTCATGAGTGATTTGTGTAGAGGTGATTAATTCCCCAGGTCCATATCTTAAGGAATCCTCTCTATGTTGTTTGCGCAAAGTTTCTCTAAGAGGTGTAGATAACTTATTTCGTTTATTTGGCGTTCCAATCTCGCTAGCTAACTTCTTGGTTGCCTTTTCTACAAGTTTTTGTTTAATATTCATAGTTTCTATTGTTTTCTTAAGTTCAGTGTTCTCAATCGACAGATTATTTATCTCCTCATGAGCCGCCTGTAACTGTGAATTAAGTTTACTAATTTGATGTTTAAGGTCTTCCATTTCTTCATTATCGTCGTTTATAATATTAGGTACGCTACTATTGGTGGCGCCCTCTATTGTCGAATCGTTAGAACTACAATCATCGAAAGTTTCTATTGCAGATTCGGATCGTCGTCGGCTGCGAAGTGTGAATGTTCTCGAAGAAATTCATTCTGTTCTAATATTTATAAAATGGAAAAAAGGTGAATGCACGTTTAGCGGGATTCGAACTCGAGCCCAATAGATTCAGCGCGTTGAATGGTCTAAACTTAAACCACTGCGCCAGACGCTCGTTAAGAACTGTGGCTGAATTAGGTGAGTAGATACTTCGTGATGTGATAAAATCAAAAGTCGAGCAGGTCCAAAGTTCAATCCTTTGTTTGAGGAACGTACGTTTCTAACGGTTGTGGTTTAAAATATTTCTGTTTACTTTCGTGTTTCGAGTCACTGTCTTTTCTTGAGTTTGGTCAAAAATCATGCAGAATATCACTAATAATAGATTATATTTACACAGGCGCACAGTATATATGTCACAGAAGTTTGTGGTAAAAAAATATCAGTTTTTGTTTTCACCGTTTTTAAATTGTTTATAACTTCACTTGTTGTAAATAGTTTTTGCTCATAACATTGTCACATATGTACAGAAGTGTCCTTTCACTAATTCACTTTGTTTCATCACTTAATGATTGTTTGTTTATTTATAAAAGATTTTAAATTGCGGAGCTGATGTTTACGTGGACGGTGACGTTCCGTTCTCTGTTGCTCGATCCTTATAATTTGGATCTCTCGAAAGTTTTAGTGAATCGGTTTTTTCTAGGCAAGCGTGCTCACCCTAGGACACGTAATCGCTTCGCATCTGGTGAGTTGTGGCCAAAAGCCAAAAAAAAAAAAATTGAAAATAAAGTTGGTCCCAATTGGTAACAGATTTGGTTCCAAACAACACAACCCTGCGACGTGGTATTCGGTCCAGAAGGAGATCGCGTGACGAGCTGGAGTCTAACCAAAAGGATTGGTCGCAATGCCCAAAGCAAGAGAGAAATAATAAGAGAGGGAAGTCTTTGCTCTGCAGAGCGATACATAAGGCTCATAATAAAATATAGAAGAACATACATGGTGAGGTTCTTCAGTTAAGTTAGCTGCATACTACTAGCAATCGGCGTGTGTGTATGATCAGATTTATGAACGGGTTACTTATGAATGGAGGATAAAATATATTTTTTTGTGAACCTTCCACCAATAATTTTATCTATTACTTTTCTAAATTAATTGCCAACGCTTAAAAATATACACGTGTCAATTAAATTTATTTTATCAATTTTGGTGAAATTTTGGCATACTTACGTAGTCGGAAAGGAGACGGATACGCTTTCATACAACTTTGGGCCTAGATGTAAAAAAATGAAATTGTTGTCAATTGATAGCTACTATATTAACAAACAATCACTGAAAATCTTACAGATATTGGAAATCTGAGAGCTGAGATAAAAGAGGTTTAGCAAAAGTGAAGTTACGTAAGACGGAGGTTACACGTTCAATCTGGCATCAATCTGATCTATGATTCGCTCGACGACCTAGTGTATAACAGCGACTAGTCGCGATGCCACAATTTACACAACGATCCATGATGTTAATCAGTATCCTATCGGAAGGCCCTTCGTAGAATCCAAAATAAAAAGTCCAAGTTCAACGTTTAAGCGGGGTTCTCCGAGTCCGGCAAGGTAGCAAGGCAAGGTTCGTACAAAAAGGAAGATCAGAAGTACGTAGGAAAGCAGAGGTCGAGGAAAATATCAATAAAAATATGGGAGGAAGCGCACTTAAAACGCACATGCACTAGACGATACGAAACGAGTGTCAATGTCAATTCATGCATGTCAAGTCAGAGTTAGCACAGATTAAAAATACAATAATCGATTATTAAAAGTTAATCGATTTATCTTAATTATTCAGATATTTAATTAGTTTCAACTCTTCATACTTTAATTCTAATAGATTTCATTATTATAATTGAATTAATCATCTAGTCAAAAGCATTTTCGTTAATAGTATGAACTCTGTAATGTTAATCGATTATAATTTTATCGATATTCCAATAAGTTCGTAATCGTAACTTAATTTTTAGATTTCTCAATTTCTAGATTTTAAAATGAGCAAATTTTTTCACATTTTAAAATAAAAAAATATAAGCCTTTTTTTTTAACCATACCTCAACTTACTACATTCAGGCCCAAAAGTCCCCGTCTCCTTTCTGAAGTTATAATATGGTGGAGGGTATGTAGACTTCAGGAAAACATCAAGTGACAATGAAGATTTACGTGGTGGTAGTTTTAACGCTGATAAAACTAGGCAAAAGCGAAGTGGATGAAGAGTTGCAAGAAAAGTTCATGACCATGTCGCGTTCAAACTTCGTAAAGTACTTCAACCAAAAGAACTACTCACGGTAAAAAACAATTATAAACCCCCGACCCTAAGAACCTCTAAAAAAGACAAAAATAAATTAATCCAAATGTCGTAGCGTCGGGGGACCGCTAAGAAGAGCGGTTAGTACAAGCACAGAACAAAGCGGACCCCCGACGCTACGACGCTACGTCGGGGGTTATTTAATTCTTTTTTTTTTTCATGCTTTGTACTTATATTATTTTTCTTAGCCTTGACCGTCCCGCTCCTGGGCATAGGCCTCCCCCATTCCTTAGAATTATCTCGGGATTGTGCTTCTTCTCGCTACTTAAAATTTAGGGGGGAGGGGGGATGCAGCAAACCCACCCCCCCACGACAATGCCCATGGTGACAAGTGACAAGATTTTAAATTTCAAATCGACTAGACCTATGAAAGTTGTTTATATCCCTTTATCAACTAGAAAAAAGGTGATAATCTTCAAACGGCTAAGTAGATTTTCTCGAAACATAGCTAAGAACACTCTCGATTAAAATACCTTTAAAAAAACAACTTTTATCAAAATCGGTTCATCCGTTTAGGAGCTACGATGCCACAGACAGACACACAGGTACACAGATACACACGTCAAACTTATAACACCCCTCTTTTTTGATCGGGAGTTAATTAAACAATTACAATTATTTAAATTTTGAAATTGTATTCAGTTTATATACAATATACTTATAAGAAAACCATTAAAGTAACTATGATTACCTACCAGTTATATATCATGATCCTCTTGAATTGGAACCTTTACCAGAGAACTTTCACTAGAGAGAACTCACTGTCACTGTATAGGCGAAATCTACAATCAAGAACGATGCTTGTCATGTTGCTAACACCGCATCAGATAGAACCTGTATTCACACAAATGCAGCAGTGTATCTCTCTGAACTAGATTTGCAATGATGAATATCATACCTTTTGTGAGTTCCAGACAAAGGATTTATGTTTTGGAAAGACGAAGGCCTTGTGACACGACAGTGCAAACCGTATCATCCATCGGGTTTAGATCGCAGGGTATGCGAAGAAATTTGCATCAATCCGATTCAGAGTTATGAACTTGACAAACATTACACCTGGGAGATTTACTCTATAACCAATGATGATTACCAAATAAGAGCTGAAATATATCTAAATGTACCAATTAAGGCATCAATGAAAGTCTATGAAGATTTTCAGCACGATAATGGTAACAGCTACCATTGAGGAATTTATGTTCACACACACGGAAACTACTCAGGTGGACACAGTGTTCGTGTTATCGGCTATGGAGTGGAAAAAGGGGTACATTATTGTTTAGCAGTTAACAGCTGGTCCAGTAATTGAGGAGAAAATGGATTTTTTAGAACAAAACAGGACGAAATTTATTTTGAAAACAGGATGTGTAGTGGTATTCCGAATTTGAGTTTCCAGTAGTTTCCACAAATAACAAAGACGAAAAAAAACTTGAATAGTGTGTTAAAGAGTTCACTATTGTTTTAATTCAATTTGGAATACTTGTTTACAAATATCATTTGTATTTTTATAATTTTGTGTGTTTGGGCTTAAAATGTGAAATCTATGTAGATTTCAAGTTTTTCACCATTTATACGTTATATGGAAACATAAGTAAAAACCAAAAAAATAATCCAACACCAATTTATGATACAATATTAAAAACAATAATCATACCAAAAGTGATTGTTTACAAAATAATGTTTGTTTAAACGAATGGAAGGCCAGTGATCATCGATTCTTCAAATGCGATATATGGTTGGAAGCTTTTAATCCGGAAATATCCTTCTTCACCCCATTCTGGGCCCCAGCTGTTGGCAACCAACCAATACTCAACACCATTTTCAACACCATAGCCTATCACACGCACACTATGAAGAATTATGAATTCACCGTGAGTATGTTCATAAATTCCTGAAGAGTAGCCCTGTTCACCGTTACCAAGCATAAAATCATCGTAAATTTTCATCAATGCCTGTATTGGACCATTGAAAACTAATTCTGCTTTTATTTGCCAGCTGTCTTTAGGTAAAACGTAAACTTCTGCGGCACGAAACTTGTCTTGAAAGTATTCCATTGCATTAGGATTGTTTTTACAATATTTTTCGCACTTACGTTTGTACAAGTTAAAAGGTTCGTATGGTTTGCACTTTTCAGATACGAGGCCGTAATCTTTCCAAAACTGGAATCCAATTGCAGGAGGAGTAGCAAGGCAGATGGTTTGATGGGGGTTCGAGCATTCCAAATCTTGTACAGATAATTCTATCAGTCTGCCTGTATGAATACACATTCTATCGGAGGCAACGTCAGCAACGCCATGAGCCCAGCAAGATGAACACCTGTATTGGTTGCGAATTTTTCTTATAGTATTACAATGTGGCCACTTTGTTCTTGCGTCAAATGACTCCGGTAGTGGCCCAATTACTGTTCGAGGATCAATAGTTTTTACTGGTAAACCACTGACATCACGATTTTGTACACCAACTCTCATATTAAGAGTCAAATTGGTATATTGTTTGATTTTCCATGAGTAGTTCTTTTCGTTGAAGTGATCTACGAAATTTGAACGCGACATGGTCGTGAACTTTTCTTGCAACTTTTCATCCACTTCGCTTGCGCCTAGTTTGATCAACGTTAAAATTACTATCACGTAAACCTTCATTGTCACTACTTGATATCTTCATGAAGTCTACGTACCCTCCACCTTATATACGACATCACAAATCTCAAGTACGTAAGTATGCCATAAAATTTCACCAAAATCGATAAAATTTAATTTATTGACAATACACGTGTATCATTTTAAGTGCTGTTAATCTTGGAATGTAACAAATAAAATTATTAGTGGAATTTCAGCACAGAATTTTTACACATGCTCAAAAATGTAGATAATTATGCAGTATAAATATTTTTGACATTATTAATTGAGATAGCATAAATGATCTAAACAGAAATTCGTGGATGGATAGTGCTAGTCGTAAAAGTTATTTCTAAAGCAAAGTATTACTAAAAGTTTCCAAGCATCCTGCTCTTATTCCAATGTATGAGGGTTCGATGCATTCATCTGTCTTCATCTTTCATACTTATTCTCTACTAGCTGTCCGGCGCAACTTCGTTTGCGTCACATTTCCCCCGTTTTCACAACATTTTTCATTGCTGCTCCACTCCTATTGGTCGTAGCGTGATTATATATAGCCTATAGCCTTCCTCAATAAATGGGCTATCTAACACTGAAAGAATTTTTCAAATCAGACCAGTAGTTTCGGAGCCTATTCGAGCAAACAAACAATCAAATCTTTCCTCTTTATAATATTATATATATATTATAGTTTAGATTTGTCATCATTTCAGCAATCACCTTCTTTTTAGTCATACCATTTTTTTAAATCTTTGTTCCGTATTAAGAATTCCTCCTGTGTTTGTAAACGCACCCACGATGGTTGCGTTTACAAACATTTAAACTCACAAACACATACAGCCAGACCCCGAACAACTATCTGTAGGCCATACAAATATTTGCTCCGTGCGGGGATCAAACCCGCGACACGCAGCGCAGCAATCAATCACTTAGCCACTGCGCCAACCTTGCCCTCAACATCATCAACCGTTTCTTTGGTCTTCGTCTACCTTTTACAGCCTACATTCAAAATCTAAACTTTCGTCACGACATTTTTCTCAAAGATAGTGTATTCGTAGTGAAAATTAGGAACCTCATCATCATCCATGTATTTCTAATATTCTTAATCGTCTGGCTTCTATATTGAAAAGGTAAGAATTTCAATTTAGGGGTATGAGGACCAGGGTGTAAAGTTCCTCAATACTCCTTGGAAAAGGGAGGATCGACAAGACAGGTGTTATGTCTGGTGGGCAACTGCCCGACAGTTGTTGTCGGGTTTCTCTATATACTCTTAAGTAGGTGTAAATTTTACTTGCGCGATTCAGACTTTCAGATCAGATTCATATTAGTTCTTCTGTTTACTAACAGATGGCGCTGTAGTACTTTTTGTTGTAAGTTGTTTTTTGTAGGTCGCCACAGAATTAATTAAATGAAACAGTTAAAAACGATAAAAAAGAATACATCGAGAAATGTAAGAGTATAGAGTATATTCGTAAAAACATATTATTCTTTCGCCATTTTTTGTTCTCGCTTAGGTGAACTGAAATCTGGTGCACAAATATGGGCTTGCTAATTTGCACGAGACAACCCTTAAGGTGCTGTTACTGAAGCATCTCAAACTTTGCCAAAAGTATGCTACCCTCGACCTCATGATGGCGTTAAATTGCGGAACCCTCGATTCGGCTATCATGCTCGAAGCATATTGAATTGCGAGCATGTTTGCCGAATTTGGCAGTCCCTTTCCTCCGTGCCTCGGAGAGCACGTTAAGCCGTTGGTCCCGGCTGTCATTAGTAAATCTTGGACAGTCTTTACAGGTAGTTAGTGGCCCGACAGTCAGTCTTACCAAGGGGCAGCGTATTACTCAGTACTACCTGAATAAAGTTTACAGATAGGCAGACACTTCATGTGTGACAATACTGACAATTAACTGCAGCTGGATAGACTGGAAGCTGACCCCAACGTAGTTGGGAAATGGCTAGGCATAAGATGATTACACGAAGCTAAACCAGATATAAACGATGAAGCTCGTAATAATAATATCAAAACCATTCACGTGTAACCATTAAAATTTGAAACCGTTAACCGTAAAGCTTTAGTAGTAATAACATGCCTCAGTTAGGTTATAGTTTTATGTGCTATAACTGTTTAACACGATGTGCGAGCTTTTATAAGGCGTTCCGACACATGAATAAATTTCACCGCTTTTGGTGATGTAGACGTTTTTTAAAACAATATCTGTAACTCACCTTTCTATGTAGTAAAATGTCGTACGGATGGTTGAGAGTATGAATTTGGCTGTCTATAAGAATTGGAGAAGGCCAAAAAACTGTGGATGGACTGTGTGAATGATGATTCGATAAGAAAGGAGGCGACAGCTGAACTGACGACAAATGGTGAAATAGTATGAAAGAAGGAGACATAATGCGCAGAACCCTAAATCGAACAAGGGCAGGACCTCATGAAGAAGATGCTTGGAAACTTTTAGAAATATTTTGACGACTAGCTGTTTATTTCCATTAACTTCTCTTTAGATTGTTTACTTGCCATCTCCATATATTTACATCTTCTAATATATAAAATTCTGGTGTCACAGTGTTTGTTACCAAACTCCTCCGAAACGGCTGAATCGATTTGTATGACATTTTGTGTGCATATCGGGTAGGTCTGAGAATCGGCCAACATCTATTTTCATACCTCTAAAACCCATCCAAAATTTCCACGCGAATGAAGTCGCGGACAGCAGCTTTTAATTATCTCTCTATATACAGGATGTTAAGAAAATGGTACATACATACTTAACTATGTGCTACAGACCATCAAACTGAACATGTTTCTCCACAAAGAAACATTGTCATAGCGAAAAAAATATCAGCTGCCCCATACATTTGGGTCGAATAGGTATATATATAGGTATGTTTGTAGCACACCCTTAAGTATGTATATACCCTTTCCGTTACACCCTGTATTGAGATTAACATTTCTGCAAATTCCACTAATAATTTTATCAGTAACATTTCTATAATAAATAACCACACTTAAAATATACACGTGTCTTGTCAATAAAAATATTTTATCAATTTTAGTGAAATTTTATGGCATACGTACATATTTGAGATTTCTGATGTCGTATATAAAGTGGGGGGTATATAGACTTCAGGAAGACATCAAGTAGTAGTGACAATGAAGGTTTACGTGATAGTTATTTTAACGTTGATAAAACTAGGTGCAAGCGAATTGGACGAAGATTTGCAGGAAAAGTTCATGACATTGTCACGTTCAAACTTCAGGAGGCACTTTAACGAAAATAACTACTCATGGAAAATCAAGCAATATACCAATATTACCTTCAATACAGTTGGTACAAAAGATCGTGATATCAATGATTTACCAGTAAAAACTCTTAATCCTCGAATATTACGTACTCCACTACCGGAGTCATTTGACGCAAGAACAAAGTGGCCACATTGTAATACTATAAGAAAAATTCGCAACCAACTCGGGTGTTCATCTTGCTGGGCTCATGGCGTTGCTGACGTTGCCTCCGATAGAATGTGTATTCATACAGGCAGACTGATAGAATTATCTGTACAAGATTTGGAATGCTCGCACCCCTTTCAAACCATCTGCCATGGTGGTCTTCCTTCATCTGGATTCAAGTTTTGGAAAGATCACGGCCTCGTATCTGAAAAGTGCAAACCATACGAACCGCTTGATGTAAACAGAAACGAGTGCGTCAGATTTTGTAAGTATAATCCTTCTTTAAAGGATTACGTGGATAGTAAAATTCGTGCCGCAGAAGTTTACACTGTACGTAATGACAGCTGGCACATAAAAGCGGAATTATTTTTAAACGGACCTTTACAGGCATCAATGCCAGTTTACGAAGATTTTCAGCATCACAGTGGAGATGGCTACTTTTCGGGAATTTATGAATACAAATTTGGTGAATTAAGAAATTTTCATTCGGTACGTGTGATAGGCTATGGTGTTGAAAATGGTGTTGAGTATTGGTTGGTTGCCAACAGCTGGGGCCCACAATGGGGCGAAGGAGGATATTTTCGGATTAAAAGCTTCCAACCGATCTTGAGATTTGAAGAATCGATGAGCACTGGTATTCCATTCATAATCTAGTAGCACTAACACCAAAAATATTTTTTTTTACCCTTTCGGAATATAATGTTTGTTTCTAATATATACTGTCATAAATTAGTGTTGAGTTTATTTTTTATTTTTACTTATGTAAACATATTAATGTTTTAAATGTGGCTCGGTTAATTAATAGATGAATATGTATTGAATTTTTTTATTTCTTGAACTACTAGACCGAGAGAAAGACTCACTATTTTCATAATTTTGAGATAGGCACCTCTCTAAATTGAATTTAAAAATGTAATGGAAAAAAATTACTTAATAAATTAATGTGGAAATTAAAATTTAAGTTTGGACCTTTTATACCTTGCATACATAAAATCCTGGAAGAATGTTGGTCTAGAGCATTGTGTCCGTAATACGTTAATTCACAGTTTTATACAAAATATAGGAAACTCCCACATATAAATACTGGCGTACAATACATTATACATGAAGTCACGCAAAATCCTGCATATCCGCCATCAGAATTGATTTCAAGGCAAGGAAAATAATTTACAACAGCTGGACACGAATACCGCCCGGTTGGAGTTTACCCTTCAATATTTCCATGGATGACAAACATTAACGACACAAAAAAATAATCTTCTGCACATAGATGAAAAAGACGTTAGTATCAAGAGAACATCAAATCTAGATACATCAGAGCATCCTCAATAAATTGAGAATAATACCGAACTACATATTCCAATTCAAAACTTTATACGCAACTGTAGCAAAGAAACAGTACCAACATATTCCAAGTCAGATATCGACGAAGTTGTCGAATCGAGTTAGCAGGAGGCGACGAAATGCATATGAGTCATAAATCATGCATTTCGCATATACTCTGTGACTCCATCGGATTGTACCTCCAATTTTAGAGACAGATTTTAACTTGGAGGCAACCAGGAATTGGCGAAATAGAATTTTTTGGATGTGGTACTTTTGAGTCTGTACACTCGCACGCTTTGTCATCAAATTATCTTGCTACCAATAAAGTTAGACAATATTTAAGAGTTCCTAAGTTTATGCTTATTTATGCTCGGGACGTGTTTTTACACCCATTCTCTTGTAACACACATAACATGATATTTCCCTGAGAGTTAAGGAAGGGATGTTTCTGTCATACCTTATATGAGTTTTTCGTGGAAAGCAAGTCACCCGTTAGTTCCTAATGCAAAACCATGAACTAAGATTAATTTCTGAATCTGAGGGATTTTGTATACGACTTCTCCAAAACAATTCTTAGATCAACGAGTTAAGGAAATGCAAAAGTCGGATACCGTACGTCGGGAACTTGCGACATTAATATACTTGGACTATACAGTACTGTAGAACTACGAACTTATAGGATTTAATATTGTTTATGACACGTTTGTTTTACGCGCGTGTTTATATCAAACTTTCTGAAAGCATTACCAGAGTTCCTTTAGAGTCTAATGCAAATTCTTGGTTTACGTTATTTTTCTCAGAACTATTTTAGTTATGGGAGTCTGAGAGATTTCTTGGCATATTTTGTTATGGAGTAATAGCGTGGCTAGGGAACAGGGGGGTTAATATGACGTCTTAAAACATTATTGTTTCATTCTTGTTCCAGAATGGGAAAGAGACGGAGCTATACAGGTCGTCTAGCTCCATCTCTTTCTCACTTTGGGATAAGAATGAAACAATAATGTTTCAATGTTCTGTATGGTGTCGGACGTAAAGCACCATCCCATATCTTCCCGTGGGTGTCGTAAGAGGCAACTAAGGGACTTACCAGAGAATGGGCAGCAGCGTTCTCTGTGCTTTTGTAACAACCGTACTGCGATCGCCAGCCCACCTGCCTAGCGGGGCGATTATGGAAAAACCCCCCTTATGTCAATGTGGCGTTGGGGGAGGCCTATATCCAACAGTGGACGTCTTTCGGCTGAAATGATATGAATAATGTTTCAAGACGTCATGGTAGACCACCTGCAGTCAATAAAACTATTACACATAGTAAAGTATTGGACAAAACATGATGTGAGACCTATTTATGAATAAAGGGAAGTCATAAAATAACAACGATAGTCAGACAATAGGGCAATAGGCGTCATGTCATCGGAACTCACAAAAAGGTCAATGAAACAAACAAAATCACAGACTTCAGAAAGTAAAGTTATTTACCACTTTTTAGTGAGAAAAGGCGAAATTGGATCCTGGTCCCTGTTTCGAAGTTGGACGTTTTTTATTGGAAGTCGGTAATTTTTTTGCAATAAAAGTTTTTTTACAAAAATCTAACAGATTGACATGACGTGTTTACTATTGTCAATCCATTCATTGGATGCTATAAAGAAAAATATTACAAAGTTTGAAACAAAATACATCATTAACACAAAAAAAAAAACCTTCACAAAACGTGACACCGACAAACATGATAGCTTTCAAATCAAAACAGTCGTATTAAGTGCACTTCACAGACACCCCGAGGCAAAAACATTGAACAAACGACATGAAAATAAAAATGGTGGACGAACCAATTATAAATGTTGCCTTCGGTCACAAAGACAAACATTTGCTTTGGATCAGTTTTACGCATCGCTTCGTATTAGGGACTAAGCGTTTAAAAGGGTTGAATCATATGTTATAGGACATTGTGGTGCTTTATCCGCAGAGCATTCCATTGGAATAAGAGTATTTTAGTTACTTTAGGGTTCCGTTGCCAAATAGCTAAATGGAACCCGTATTGATTCGTCCTGTCGGTCTGTCCGTCCACCTATCCGTCCGTTCGTCCATCTGCCTGTCATTCCGTCTATCCGTCCGTCTGTTAACCACCTTTTAACTCCCAGACTGATTGAACTATACTGTCTAAATTTGTTATTTTTGTAATAGCCGTTCCAACCCACTGCTGGTTAAAGGCATCCCCCATATCATTCCAGATACTCTTTTCATGCGCCACTTCGAACCAGCTATCGCAGTGCGCGTCCAGGTCATCTCGCCACCTCTTTCTGGGTCCGCCTCGGCGGCGCCTTCCATCTTTAGGCACCCATTGCAGCTTGACGACCGCTGAGCAAAAGTCCTCACGCAATGTGAGGACTTGCTTGGTCATGCATGCTGGCAGCCTTTTTGCCTACGTTGATAATTACTGTGTTGGACCACAGCGTGGTGTTCCATATTCTGTCTTTTTTTTTTTAAATATATGTTTTCTTGTGTTTCTTTCAAACGTTAAATCTACACCAAGGTCTGGTTTGAAATATGATGTGATATCATTAGGTGTCAGTCGTGCAGGCCTACTAGAAACTACATTTTGAAATTATCCCACTTGAACGTGTATAAAGTATTCGCCAAATTGATGGCGTTAAAAGGTACAGACAGACTGAGTTACTTTTGCATTTGCAATATTAGTATGGATTTCCACGAACAAATGCTTTTCCATTATTGATACTATGTTTATTTCTATTCTTCACAATATCTTTTTTACCGTTTTTGTATTCCATGCACAATTACACATGTCGATCAGATACTTCATTACTATCTGCAGAAACAAATGAATCATCCTGTCCCAATTCGATTTGTGTACATCTTTCTTCTGCTAATGTTTTATTCAGTCTTCGACGTAAATAAGTTTAGTTTCGGACAAAACATTCCCATGTGACATAGATACAAAAATTTCACCAACTTATCTTTAGTACCCAGTAACGTTAACTTTGATCTCTAAGAATTTGGTGTTAGAGGTTACTTTGGCCGCAATGTTATGTTCGTCCGGCTATTCTTTGTGGGGGAAATGGGCTATCCGTCAAAGTCGGTTTTATTTATCGTTTTAGTTGAATTTTATCGAACTAATAGCCCCTGAGATAAATTTACGATTGGCAACGGAATTGTACGGAGAAAAGGGTTCTGTGGGTTGTATCTTATGTATGTATTAGAGCACTTAGGGATGTCTTACATATTCGTTTATCTTGTTGGTTTATTTTGCTTTGTGGTGAGCCGCTGAAAAATGTTTTATTTAAATGGGATAAGTTATAAATCTGTTTCATCAAATAAGGCTTGATAAATGGTGGTAATTTCGATTTCTGCCACATCTTTCAATAGTCTAGGTATATCAAGCTCATGAAAGCAATAACATAATATCGCTTTGTTTCAAAACCAAAATATGAATGCCGCTAACTGTTTTCTTCCGTGCCTCAGAAAGCACGTTGAGACGTTGGTCCCGGCTGTAAATTTTAGGTCTTTGACAGTAGTTACAGATAATCAGTGGCAAGAAAATTCTAACAACCAGTCTTACGAAGGGATATTGTATTACGCAGTACTACCTGGGTTGTGGAGGTCAAATGCGCCATGTAAAATACAGGTATTTAACTGAATCTGGTTAGACTGTGTGGCACTGGAAGCCGACTCTAACATAGTCGGGAAGTTCTAGGTAGGTTTTAGCTTCAGTACCTTCTATTGTAAGAAGTGGTGGCCTGTTTCATATCTGATACTTACGCCCCAAGTCGCGAGTTCAATCCCAGCAAGTACCAATGTAACTTTCCAAACTCATGCGTACATTCTAAGTAGTTTCTACTTAGACACACTACTGACAAACGGTGAAGGAAACATCGTGAGGAAACCCTGGACTTTGGTCTGAAGTCGCCAACTTTATTGAGCAAGCGTGGTGATGAAACTCCTGCTCTCTGTATAAGATGTGGTCTTTGCTCGATATTCGAGACTTTACAGGCAACAAAAACTATTGTAAAAGATAAAGTACAAACTACTAGCAACAACAACAACAACAACTATTGGAGTTTTAAAGAAAACAGTAAAAGAACACTATCTTTACATTCCGTCATAGTTGCATAGATATTCATTTTATTAGGAAATATTTTGTTTTTGTACTTATACGTAAGTTAGTATATTTTTATATTGTATTTTATATTTTAAATAGTTATTACTTTATGTATTCCATTCTCTCTTCTTCTTTTATACACTAAGACTGCATCTCTTTTTTTAATATATCCTTTCGCAGGTGTGTGGGAAGAGATTTCTTTAGAAATAAGCATCACCTTTGTACCCATTTTCTGTTCCTTTCTACTTCTCTGTATTAAGTGTGTACATAAATTGTTAAATCAATAATAACTTAATAAAGTTTTTGAATGCCGTAAGAACAAAAATACGAAATCACTTTTTAAGTTATAAGTCAATAAGAATCACTGATTCCTCCAGGATACAACATGTGTAGAAGCTGTAAAATATGACCCAGTATTACCAACATTACCTAAAGCAAGCGAAGTAGAAGGCATCTATCACGAACGGTTGGCAGACATCAAATAAATGTCCGCTACGAAGAACATTTCTCATTGGCGAAGATACCGGTGAGGATACAATGTTGTGTGATTTTGGATTGTGTTCTGCTTTTTTGTGTTAAATTTTTTTAGGACATTTTGTGGACTGTTTCTTGGTTGTACTATCTTAGTTTGGTAAATAGGAAGGATTGTTTTTTTTTATTTTTTTATTTTGAATACACTGCGCTCCAAAACACAAATCGTTGACGTGTCTCAAAAGGCTGCCCAACTTAAATGTGACTGGGCAGGACATGTCTGTCGCATGCCGAACGAGCTGGAGTCCCGCAAAGCTCAGGATTGGTGCCCTGAAACTGTGACACGGTGTCGCGGCAGACCAAATACTGGCGGGACGAACTGAATGTTTTCTTGAGAATTGGAAAGAAGCAGCACAGAATCGTGACCCCTGGAAGGAATGGAGGGAGGCCTTTGCCCAGCAGTGGGACAATACATGCTAGCCATAATAATACTAATACAAACAGCAAACAACATATTGACACACATTAGCTGACTTAATGGTCGGTCGTATCGCTAAAAGTGATCTTCTAAAGACTTTTTCTTCTACGAAGTATTGATGCGTTTCTCCCCATGGGAATAGTTTTAGTTATTCTATAACACCACCCCTATAATGCCTATAACTGCTGAATCTGGGTGTCAAGTCGAATATAGAGTAATTGGGTTAGTCGAGGAAATTCTCATCAACAGCCTGGATGTCTGGACTTGTGTCCGTGACGAGGCAATAGTCTAGAGTAGTCGCTACTATGTTTATTAGTGTAGGTGTTTTTTTCACGAAAGAGGCGTAGACTCCATTTCAACCCTGTCAGGGAATAGTCGTGATGTTGCATAACATTACAAGAAACAACCACTCAACAACAACACTCAATCAAAAGGACACACACAAAACAGCACTACTAAACAAAATGCATCCCATTTAGTGCTTTGTTGCAAACAAATGTCCACACATTTGGCTCGCCTTAAAATACAACGGTAGCTCGCATTTCATCCACATTTAAAATACTAGAGTATTGTGTGAGCTCTTAGGCTGATGTCACAAAGACAGGTGCTTGGCTTAGGAAGCATATGATAAGCATAGCGTAATCAGTTTGTAAGGCCTCTGCTGAGACATAGGCCTCATCTTTGTACGAAGGAGTAGGTTGTAATCCACCACGCCGACCTAGTGCGGTTAATGGACATCTCCGTGCCTTCAAACTTTTGGTTATTGGAAATACCGGTTTTGCTGTCGCTTAGGAGACACGCTTCTAGTCAACCCCATTTCTTCCTCTGCGTATTGCTGGCACTACATTATTTTTTGGGCCCGAACTCGTGTCATGACGAGTAAACTACACAATACAGAAGATTACACAGCTCGAGACACCGAAACAACGTTGATCGCGCAACTACTGTCTCGACCTAACTTTAAAGTCATCAGTTTATACACGTCATTTGTGTAATTCGAGAAAACGGTGACACTCCTATTTTAATTTTTTATTGACTGTTGATAATCCTGTCTCTAGCAGCGGCCACGGAGGGGTTTTGTGATCTATGTAGGGGCCACGTATGGTTTTACCACTTCTTCTTGAACTGAGCCACTAGTTTGGCGCCCTCAGTAGCGTCCATCAGTTACTGTATTGAACACACAACAGACACGCAAGACACGATTAGGTACTTCATTAAGTGTCCCATCGTTTTTGGAACAGCACGACATTTACACTTCAGGGCAGAGTAATTAATGAGTCACCACCTGAGCAGGTTTTCCTTGCTGCTACCAACCTGGGTCCGGAGTCTATTTAAAGACTTTAGTCAGGTGGGAGACTTTCAGCAGGTGGAATGAATGAGTTAGAATAGAATAGAATATAGAATAGAATATTTATTTATTTGCTCAGAATGTAGGTATTTACAATAAGGTGGTTACAATAATATTAAAGAATCCATTTACATTCTACCATTATGGCATGCAAACATTGATGCAGTTCATCATCAAACGTACAAAAATTGACATACAACTAAAAATTATCGGCTAGAAAATCCGATACGGAATAATAACATTTACTTAATAGAAGTTCAGTTAGTTTCTTTTTAAATGTTGTTACTGGTTCCTCTTTTATGGCATTGGGAATGTGGTTAAAAATAGCCGGTGCCATACCAAAAACACTCTTTCTCAACAAAGCAGTCCTATAGCCACCTGTGCGTAACAAATTTTTGTATTGAGATCGCAAAGTTACGTCTCGGTATCTGCTTTCCGATAAAGTTAAAAAAAGCTGCCGATTACATTTAACAAAAAGAGCAACTTCTAAAATGTAAAGGCACGGAAATGTCAATAGATTCTGACTTTTAAAAATTGGAACACAGCTGTCTGTAACTTTCAAGCCAAATATTGCTCGTAAGCAGCGTTTTTGGGCCTTAAAAATACTCCCTCTTTCGCTACAATTGCCCCAAAAAATAATACCAAACCTTAAAATTAGGTAAGGATGCACTACGTCGCCAAAGCTTTAGCCTTTCATTCTTCTTTTTGCTACTGCATTGGCTATACTGACGTTAAGTGCTACAATAATAATTTGTCACCTATTCGAGCTGAGCTACAGAGTAACCAAAGCTCCTAGTTGTGTGCCTACAGCCTTACCAGTTCGCCCGGCAGACTGTGAAATGTCCTAGTATTTGTCAGGGTTTCACCACGTTTCAGAATAGGAATGTGCATTAAGTAATCTTGAAGATGATAGCGGGAAGCTCTTACAGTCTGCTTTGAGTTTTTTAGATTTTTTGGGTTAATATTGTCTGAGGTGGGTGTTCTTTCAGAGGTTTGTATTTGAAATATACCTACACAGCTACATAATATGATGACGATACGTTTGGCGCAGTGGCTCAGCGACCGATTGTGTCGCGGGTTCGATCCCCACATGGAACAAATATTTGTATGGCCTACAGATAGTTGGTCCGGGTCTGGCTGTTTGTGTATGTGAGTTTAAATGTTTGTAAACGCACCGACGACACAGGAAAAATTCTTAGTGTGGGGCAAAGTATTAGAAAAAAGTGTTTCTATCACTGTATGAGCATTATCATTAAAGCTTTATTTGCTAGTAATAGTCATTCAGTTTAGTAATCTTATGATCTATTTAATATCAACCTTACGAGTGTATGTGGCTTACTTCTTAATTAAGTTAATATTGTTTTTATGGCAATAACAGCCAGTTCTTCATCCTCTTTATTGTCATTGCTACCGTCCTGTATTTTTGTCTTTTTTTGGAAGAGGTGGTATGTAACTTTTTAAAGTATTTTAACAAAGTAAAGCTTTGTGAATTCATTCATTAATCGTATTCATGATAGGTGCTCTGTATGGTGTCGGACGTAAAGAACAGCACCATCCCATATCTTCCCGTGGGTGTCGTAAGAGGCGACTAAGGGACTTGCCAGAGAATGGGCAGCAGCGTTCTCTGTGCTTTTGTAACAACCGTACTGCGATCGCCAACCCGCCTGCCAAGCGTGGCGATTATGGCAAAACCCCCCAAAATGTCAATGTGGCGACACTTGGGGAGGCCTATGTCCAGTAGTGGACGTCTTTTGGGCTGAAATGATGATGATGATAGGTTTATCGAAACCGAATTTATATCTGGACAATGAGTAACGATTCACACGTAAACAATATACTAAAGCAATAAAATCTTAGGCGTGAAGCAATAAGAAAGACAATATTAATTACAGCAACTTCACCAACTTACTGTTGCTCTCACACAGAGCTTATCACAAACCAACAGGGTCTATTGTCGCGGTGATTGTGGCAGATAACTTTGTAAGTGAGCCTATGGGGTAAGGACGGAAGAACGCCTAATATATGGTGTTTTAGGTAATTAAATGTCACATAGATCAGAGATTAATGATGTGTTACGACATGTGGGGTCCTCTTGTGTTTGTGTCTTTGGTGATTTTGCGAGGAAATGCGAAGGCAATGGTGGTGAAGGTTGAAATAAATGTGTTCTGTGACTTGTTGGTGCTTGATTCAAAGACATAAAATTAAAATATTTTTATTTTACTTAGGCCTACACGGGCACTTAAATAAAACGTCGACAAAAAAGGTGCTCGGTTCGGGTTGGTCGTTTCCTATGGAGAAGAACCGGCAAGAAACTCCA
Organism: Cerastis rubricosa; assembly: GCA_949152445.1. Lineage (NCBI taxonomy): Eukaryota > Metazoa > Arthropoda > Insecta > Lepidoptera > Noctuidae > Cerastis > Cerastis rubricosa. The sequence continues at coordinate 15,308,434 of OX424547.1, forward strand.
TGGTTACTCTTTTAAAACCATTTGGTTTTACAATATTTGAATGTTACAGTGTTAGTACTTAAGTATGGGAGGACTGCGTAGGCCCTTTGACCTTTGACTTTGACTTGTTTATAAATCATCATCTGCCTAGCCTTTTCCCAAACTATCTTAGGGTCGGCTTCCAGTCTAACCGGATGCAGCTGAGTACCAGTATTTTACATGAAGCGAATGCCTATCTGACCTCCACAACCCAGTAACTGGGTAATACAGTACCCCTTGGTAAGACTATGTCAGACTTTTAGCTTCTGACTACTCGTAACGACTGTCAAAGATATACGAATGACAGCCGGGACCAACGGCTTAACGTGCTTTCCGAGGCACGGAGGAAACTCGATATGTAATTTTGGTCACCCATCCACAGACCAACCTCGGCAAGCACGGCTTAACCTTAAAGATTGACCTGGGCGGCTCTTATTATTTAGCCACGAGCTCCTTTGACTTGTTTATAAATACACTTGTTAAACAAGCAGGATTTTTGTTACATTCTTTCCGCGATTTCAGTGTTCAAACCAAACTTTTTTTTTTCATAATTATGCATAGAACGACCGCATCTAGGGTTAACGAACAAAGTCCATTATGATGAGATGATCAACCCAAAACGAGTCATCCCCCTTTTTTTTACGCATGGGAAATCATCAATGATTCCCTCCTGCTCTGGGCGGAGCGGAAGGGAGTGTCAGACTTGTACTGACTAAAACCCAATCATGTTACTACTTAGACCTTTGTGTGCCAGGGCCACGGTATCTCTTTCGAACATTCCCGCAGCCCTGGCAGGCATCGGCCCTCTCGGACCCCATCCGAATGAGTCATCCCCAGCAAATAACAATAAAAAAAAAACATTATTAAAATATTAGTATCCGATAATAAAGCATTAAAATCCTCTGATGAGGACAAAGACATACCAGTATATTAAGAACTAGCAATAAAACGCATTCAACCGAACGAAAATAATACAACAACACTAATATACTTAAGCGCCACGGAAATAGATAGCGTGGCAATCAAAATTCGCATTACACACTAGAACATAAACTTGCAGTTTATATTGTCCTCATAAATTGTGATGTACGCTTCCAATCTAGGTAATTAATTAAACTGGAATAGTGTGCTTCATATTTCAGATGAAATGCTCTTTGAAGATTTGGTCATGATGTGAAATGTGGTTTTGACATAGGTTGCAATATAGAGGAATAGTAGTCCCAGCATTTCAAAATTTGATTCCAAGTACTCGACATTGTGCTTCTTGAAATAATTCCCGAAATAAATTCCTAGAACAACTAGTTAATGTATAACAGATTGTGTTGTAAGTTTAGGCATTTGGATGCGTATTTTCATCAAACATGTTGAATTGTCAAAAAATCGGTCAGTCAGAAATACAAAGCAAGATAAAATTGGTTTCTAAAGCGTATTCGGTTTCTATTGAGAAGAACGAGCAAGAAGCACCACACAAACACCTAAACTCCTAACAGCTTTTCTCTATGGGTGAAGTTACAATGACGAAATTCAACCAGTACACCCAAGAATCGACAACTACCCTAGAAAACTGAAATTTAGTTAACGTTATTATTAATGTTAGAGCGAGTACTCAAAGTATGGGAGGGGAACGTGACAAAAAAATCGTAATAAAAAGTTAACATGATATCGAACTAACATAAAACATCGAATAAAACTATAAGTATATTCATCATCACTGCTGGGACACAGGCATCCTCTCAATAAGAAGGAGTGGGCTATAATCCATCACGCGGGCCCAGGGCGGGTTGGTAGATGTCACATGTCTTCGAATTTTTAGTTCTAGGACATGCCGGTTTCCTCACGATGTTTTCCTTCACCGTTTTGAGAGCAGCGGTGATGAAATAAATTACACAAAGTATTACGCCTGCCTGGGTTTGAACCTACCACTTACTGCTCGTAAGTCGGGGCTGCCACCACTGGGCCACCACTGCTCTCGTATTATTAAATTATTATTTTAAAAAATTAACACAACAGTTTCACAAATCCACAGTACTTATAATCATAAACTAACTTTCCCCCGTCACTCCCCTGTGTACCGAAACTCCCCCTGCCGGAAACGGCCGGAACTAGGTGCAATAATTATTAATTGCCATACTAAGACGGAAAACACCGCCTTGAGACATCTCCACGGGTTGTCCAGGGGAACTTACGGACGATGATATTAATGAATTTTGTTTACGGATTCAAATTGAAAATTAATCGCTTGGATGTTATTGGGTGTTGTATTGTTTGTTTAAAATGTTTTGTGTTTGTTAAATCTTTAAAAATTGTAAAGTTTTCGGTAGTATAAGATTGTAGTTTATCTTAACTACTTGCTGCTACCCGCGACTTCGTTCGTGTGTCGACTTTGAAATTATACATCTATAAACCTTCCTCTTGAATCATTCTGTCTGTTGATGAAACCTGCATCAAAATCCGTTGCGTAGTTTAAAGATCTAAGCGTACAGACGGCGACTTTGTTTTGTACTAGGTAAAGATATAGGGCATGACTCGGCACAAATGAACAGAAAAATCGAACATATTTAGACACCGAAAGGAGTTTGCTAACAGCAAGAACCGAATGCAAACCGAGTAATGCTAAATCGAATGTGCCAACCCGAACAAGTGCGCACCCCTAACGTAACTGCACAACTCTAATACTAAAACATACTGACCAATCTAACACCCCTCCACAACCCCGCTGAAAATATAATCCAATTCATAAAACAAAAAGCATTTTACACAGATTTTCAATTCAACCCCAAAACACTACGACCATGCCCCAAACCCCTTAATTTATTCTTTCACTGCGTCTTATTATTTGCAAATGGTCTATTTGTCGCGACTTAACCCTTGCAACGCAGATGGGGTCCAATAGACCGCGGATTACGGCCGCGCGCCTCAAACCGTCAAACGACGTCATTTGCGCTAAACGCTCACAATTTATTGATAAGGACATTGACAGATATTGCCTTAGGTCTCGTAAAATGCAAGCGGCAGATTAAGGGTTGACGAGTATTTGCAAATGGGACCGGTTTCCACAGGTTTGGTTTCATTACGAGAGGGTTTTGTGTGTGAAATGGTTTCGAGCTTATAAGCTTTTGTTGTGCAAATTTTGTTGAAGTTTATTGGGCACTTCTATACACGCCTCTAGGTTTGGATTAAAAGGGCCAGGTTTTGAACCGGGGATCATGTGTTTATACGTAGGTATGATTGGGATGTGGAAGGGATTGGGCATTTGAACTTGTATGTAAACTTCTTTTTTAGTTGTAGAGCTTTGTACCCGACTGGAAGATGGTAATATGTTTATCAGCCTAAATGTATTATGTATGTTTGTTCCTTAATGGCACTGTAAAGACAGCGTGGGCTGATATAGATGATGCTCACGTCAATCGATAAGTTTTGATCTTACGAGTGTCACTAAAGACATGACAGTAATCAAAATTCAAAATGGCGAACCACCAATCGCCAAATTGTTAAAAATTAAACTGCATTGAATCATGTGTCGATCTTTAAAGTGTCCAAAGCTTAGGAATAAGATGAATTTATTAACAAGAACATAAGTGAGTAGTTGAGTATACTAAAAACAGTTCATCATCATCATCATCATTTCAGCCGAAAGACGTCCACTGCTGGACATAGGCCTCCCCCAAGTGTCGCCACATTGATCGGTCCCGTGCCACTCGCATCCAGCGGATCCCCGAAACCTTCACCAGGTCATCGGTCCACCTAGTGGGAGGCCTTCCAACGCATCGTCTCCCGGTTCGCGGTCGCCATTCCAGAACTTTTCGGCCCCATCGGCCATCTGTTCTGCGAGCAATGTGCCCTGCCCACTGCCACTTAAGTTTGGCAATTCTTCGGGCTACGTCGGTAACCTTGGTTCTCTTGCGGATGTCCTCATTTCTGATTTGATCACGCAAGGAAACGCGAGCATAGCTCTCTCCATTGCCCTTTGGGTGACTTTGAGCCTTCTGATGAGGCCCATTGTGAGCGGCCACGTTTCGGTCCCGTATGTAATCACTGGCAACACACACTGGTCATAGACTTTCGTCTTGAGACACTGCGGTAAGTTGGACGAGAAGATACCACGCAGCCCAGCGCACGCACGCTGCCCAGCCGAGTCGGATTCGACGATTGACCTCTTTCTCGAAGTTAGACCTACCCAACTGGACCGTTTGTCCCAGGTAGACATAATCGTCTACAACTTCGATAGTAGAGTCTCCGATCTTGATAGGAGTGGGTGTTACATGGGCATTCAACATGGCCTTGGTTTTGTCCATGTTCATTTTAAGACCCACTCTTTCGGAAGCTCTACTGAGGTCATCGAGCATTGTACTGAGGTCCTCCATGGTCTCAGCCATGACCACTATATCGTCGGCAAATCGAAGGTGAGAGATGTACTCGCCATTGATGTTGATGCCTAGCCCTCTCCAGTCCAGAACCTTGAAGATATCTTCCAGTGCAGCGGTGAACAGTTTCGGAGATATAACGTCTCCCTGTCTCACACCTCGCTGCAGAAGGATAGGTTCCGAGGTCTGGTCCTGAAGTCGGACTGACATGGTGGCGTTTTTGTACAAACACTTCAACACCTCGATGTACCTATAATCAATTTGGCACCGTTGGAGAGACTGCAGTACAGCCCAAGTCTCGATCGAATCGAAGGCTTTCTCGTAGTCCACAAACGCTAAACAGAGAGGCAGGTTGTACTCTTCGGTCTTCTGTATAACCTGTCGCAGCGTATGTATGTGGTCTACGGTGCTAAAACCTTTTCGGAATCCGGCTTGTTCAGGAGGCTGAAAATCGTCAAACCTGCGCGCGAGACGATTCGTGATGACTCTTGAAAACAACTTGTAGATATGGCTTAGAAGTGAGATGGGCCTATAGTTCTTCAACCGGGCGTTGTCGCCCTTTTTGAAGAAGAGTACCACCACACCCCTGCACCATGCCTGTGGCGTTTTCCCCTCGAGTATGACGGAATCAAACAGCTTATGAAGGGCCTTAAGTACCGGTTTTCCACCCGCCTTCAGAAGTTCGGCCGTAATTCCATCATCACCCGGTGCCTTGTTGTTTTTAAGCTGTTTCAGAGCCATCCTAATCTCGTACAGGCTGATATCCGGGATGTCTTCGGTGTAGTGTCGGGTCAGTCTAGCTCTTGGGTCATTCGCTAGATTTACAACGGGTTTCCTGGTTGACGTGTACAACTGCCCATAAAAACTCTCGATCTCCCTCAGTAGCTCCGGTTTGGCGGATACGATTCTGCCATCGTCGGTCTTCAGTTTCGTGAGCTGGCTCTGCCCAATAGCCAGATCTCTTGCAAATACCTTTGAGCCTTTATTCCGCTCAATGGCGTCTTTAATACGCTCGGTATTAAAGCGGCGGAGGTCGCTCTTCAAGGATTTAGAGATCTGTCTATTGAGCTGCCGGTATCCCACGCGTCTTCTGAAGACTGCAGGATCATCTCACGCCGTTCCTTCATGAGCTTGAGAGTATGATCAGAGAGTTTTTTGTTCTTCTGTGTACGACGCGTCTTGAAGAACTTAGACCCTGTCGTATGGACAGTTTCCACGAATCCATCGTTGCATTCGTCCACTGAGCTTCCTAGGCACTCGAAACGATTCTGGAGTTCAAGCTGAAAGCTCTCGGGGTTTTGGATCTGGATCTGTGCTGGTCGGAGCGTAGACTTCATCAGTCGAGACCTTTCAAGCTTAATATTGATGTTCAATGTGCCTCTTACCATGCGGTGATCGCTCCCAGTTTTCACCGAATTGATCACAGAGACATCATTGAACATTTGCTTCTTGGTTGACATGATGAAGTCAATCTCATTTTTAGTTGCACCATCGGGGCTCTGCCAGGTCCACTTCCTGTGCTCACGCTTTTTGAAGAAGGAGTTCATCATATAGAGGCCCTCCTTCTCCATAAAACTAGCCAGTTGGTGTCCCCGGTGGTTCCGACATCCAAACCCAAATTGCCCCACCTGCAGCTCATCTCCGTCTCGCTTGCCCAGTTTCGCGTTGAAGTCCCCCATGACAACGGTAAAGTGAGTTTTGAAACCATGCATGGCTTTGGAGATATCCTCATACATGGTCTCCACTTCGTCGTCGGGGTGTGCCGAGGTCGGGGCGTAGACCTGTATGACCTTCAGCGAATATCTTGAGGATATTCTGAGTATCAGGTACGCCACCCTAGTCGACACACTCTCGATCTTCACCACGTTATTCACAAGGGACTTGTGGACGATAAACCCAACACCACCCTGGGACTGCCGGTCACCCTCTCGGAAATACAGTAGGTTGCCGGATTTCAGGATCATCGTGTCCTCCCCCTCTCTTCGGACTTCAGATAATCCAACAATACTCCATCGCAACCTGCTCAATTCCTCCTCGAGTTCCGTTATCTTCTCGTCGGTCCGGAGTGTTCGCGTGTTATATGTTGCCAGGTCAAGTCATCGGTATAGGCAGCCGGATCCCTTCCGGAGATTCTTCGCACCCCTTGCCAAGCCGTAACCTCGACCGCTACCATAGTCGAGGGTAGACGGGCTGCCGGGTACTAGGGGCCAATTTTTTTTTGCGCTCATAAGGGGGGGTTTTGCCATAATCGCCACGCTTGGCAGACGGGTTGGCGATCGCAGTACGGTTGTTGCAAAAAGCACAGAGAACGCTGCTGCCCATTCTCTGGCAAGTCCCTTAGTCGCCTCTTACGACACCCACGGGAAGATATGGGATGGTGCTATTCTTAACGTCCGACACCATACAGAACACAGTAAAAACAGTTAGTTTAAGTTTATTTTGCCATTATTTAAAAAAATACAGTCAATATTTCCACATAAATACAAAAAGGTCTCAACGTAATAATACTAGCCATTTACCAGCCAATGTTCTCGAATGAAAAATGAATATATTCTGAGAACAAGCGAAGATCTTTTTGTTAAAATGGCGCATTTTCAGTATAATGGTGTCTTAATGAGAAGCGAAGTTGTGAGGCGATGACGTGAACATATTAATTACCTTCCTTTACTTTAATGCATGTCGCTTTCGTGATGAATGTGCAGTAATGGCTAAGGAGAATTGTTAGGGTTATGTGGAAATATTGAGTATGTGAAGAAAATGGTGGATTAGTGTTTTTAAGCGTTATTACGTAACGTTTATGTATGAAAATAGTATGAATGAAGATGGCTATAAAAGAAGAGGAAAACCAAAATAACGATAGATGGACTGTGTGAAGGTTGATACTGCTAGAAAGGATGTGACTGCTGAGATGACAAGTAATGGAGAAGTATGAAAGAAGAAGGCCTGCTGCGCTGACCCCAAATAAATTAGGGTAAGGGCAGGAGTACGGTACGTTCTATGTTTATGTATTTCTTATAACTAAATAAGAGAGAGAAATTAGTTAAAATATAAAAACCCAAATTGAATATGTTTATTTCAAACTTAATGCTAACTAATTCAGACTTTGCGCTACAGGAAAAATATTTCACTCGACAGACTAAAGCCATTTAATAACATTGCAAATAATAATAGACTAAAATTATTTTGTAGTCATTGTTTTATGTCGATTAACATATAACTTTGTATAACAAATTCTGCTTAAAATAGCGAGTAGATAATAAATGATTTACCCGGACCATATATTTATAACCAGAAATTTTTCCCAAAGAACCTGTACCTAATGTACCCTGCACAAGTGCACAACAATTTATTGATATTATTCCCATACACAAACAACCAAAAAACGGAAGGGTCAAAACTCCTCACACTTGCCATAACAGTATTGTAATATTCAATGGACAAACGGAAAGGGTAACCCTACATCGCTGAGGGTAAAAATGTTAAATTTACCGTCAGGAGCTGGCCATTTCGGTCCTCTGTGGCCGACGTCGCGATATTTTGCCGCTTTGTGTTTCCTTTGCATTGATTTCCTTACAAATAGCTGGGCGGGTTAGGTTGGGGTGCAAGTTGTAGAATTATGAAGAAAACGAACGTCTAACTGTGTTTGAATTGGTATTAAAAGGATCAGCTTGCCTACCTTGACCTTTTAAAGCAGAATTGTTTTACTCTTATTCCAGTGTGGGAAAGAGACGGAGCTATACAGGATGTCTAGCGCCATCTCTTTTCTAACGTTGTAAGACGTCATAGTAAGCCACCTGAATGCTAATAAATAATTACAACAATTATAAATAAATACATACTTTGTAAAAGAGTAAGTACTTAAATTGTGTTTCGTTTTCACGTGAGGAATTTTATCTCGTTTTTAAACTAATAGAAAATAATCACACACAGGAGTACCCACTCTAATCGAACATAATAACGTAAGCTTTAACAATTACTTACGAAAGATATCCCGTAAATAATAGTATAAGTTTAGTTGAAAACCGTGAAAGTTTTCAACGTACTCTAAGCTTCCTCTTTTTAGTATGCCGATGGCAAAAATAACGCATACTTATATTACGCTAATCACACCACGTTTCACGTAAAATAATGTCAAAAGTATTATTCGTTTTCATTCTGATTAAAGGAGTACATGTTTTATTAATAAGTTTTTATTCTTAATTCTCCCACCAACTACCAACATTAAGAAAAATCTCGTCCCTCATAACTCACACCGCTCGTTGACAGTTCAAGATTTTTGCCCGAGTGGGTCTTTTTTGCCCATTTTTCCGTGCAATAAACTCCCGTTGAATCCGACACGCATTTCAAGGGTTAGGTGGGTGGAAAAAATGTGAATTTAATTTGGTCTCTGAGTGTTTTTTATCCAGTCTACCTAATGATTTGAGATTTATAATATGCTGAAAATGGAAGGACCTTTTTTAATTTTGCATAATTTATTTTTTGTTAAATATGGAGTGAAATATTTTAGAAGACATCATGATTTTATTTTTTTATGTAAATTGAGCTAAATAGTAGATTTTTGGTAAATTGGTTAGTTGTTTTGTATTTTTAATGTAGGTACTGTGTTCACATTTTATAATGGTTTGGACGAAATACGGACTGGGCACCGAAATCTAACAAATAATGTACTGCCAGTGTCTGCCAGTTCAGGATCAATCCTTACTAGTTCGACTAAACATCTAGGGCCCATAAAAATAATAAAGACCCCAAAAATGTAATTAGACAAAAAGCAATCTGGACACAAAACAGTTGTTAACAATGTCCAATTGTCCAGCCGATCAACAAAAACCTTTAAAACGATTACATAATAATCCAAATGACCACTCACTCAATTCAATAGAACACTAACATCCAATTATCTTAATCACGAACACCCATTAAATTATTCATTACATTTGTCACTTCGGACAATGGTCGGCATTGGCTTTTACCAGGGAATAATGTAGAAGTCAGAAGGTCAGGTTGACGCCATACAACTAGTAAAAAGATGTGACCTCAGTCGAAGCGACATTGTGCATTTGTTTATTTCGTGAGAGTACCAATGCCCTGCAAGTTGCATCGTGGTTTACCTTAGCAAGCTTCATGCAAGGTCTAAACGACTTCTTTCATTTGTTTTATTCCGTAGTCGGTTTTCCCAAACGCGTGACGCTTGAGGTTCTAGCTCATGGTCAAGATGTTAGACGCGTATGTACGGAGAACTCAGAAAACATTTCACATTGACTCTAAACGTCGACATAAAAAAGTAGCATTAGACAAGGTTGAAGCCATTTCATGAAACGTCAAGCCAGCATCTAACAAATGTCAATGCACTCGCTAGAGAATTCCACGTCATACAGCGTCTCTCTTCCATCGTCCAAGGCCGCATTCTCACTGTCATCGGACAGTTACGCGGTCAGAGTGCGTATCTGTGGAACGGCTTATAGTGGAAGAGAAAGATGATCGTACAAGAGCTCGCGGCAGATCACCTATGCGGTGGACGGACTAAATCAAAGCTGCATTGAACAGTCCTCTACACGAATGGTCCAGGAAGGCATCGGTGAGGAATGGCGACGGATTGTGTGACGTGCCCCTGACGACGATGACGACCAAGAGAATAGTAACTTAGAAGGTAAGAAGGAAGTGCACCCGCACGTGCGTGTTCATGTGTTCGTGTGTTTTCGTTCGTTTTATGAACTTGGACTTCTGTCCTTATTTATTCTGTGGCTTCACCCCAATGTCCGGCACAAAAACATTGTTAGTTATACATTACGTATGCAGATTGAATTCTGTTAAACAATTGTTTAAATAAACTTGGTAATGGATTTTGATGCAATGAATTACCTATTTAAATAACTTGATTAAAGTGGATTGGTCATTATTTATCTTGTGCTTGTTTGATAATGGACGGTAATAGGAGTCTTATGGGGGTCGAAGATAGATGCTTGGATTTACATGTGCCTTTGTGCTATTGGGCCGAGCCCGTGCTAAGCTTTCACTGTAATATTAATACGTTCATTTGAATATCTAACATGTACCAACTACCCACCACCACCTACCTACCTACCACCCTTACCACCTTCCTACTTAGATATTGAGTTGGAAAGGGTTGTTCATGGCGAAGGTGACGAATCATGGCTGTAAATTTTATAAAAAAGTTCTATTTACTATTCCAGTCCGTCACACTAGACGACACGGTTGGCGCAGTGGTTGAGCAATCGACTGCTGCGCTGCGTGTCGCGGGTTTGTACTGAATAAATATTTGTATGGCCTAGATATAGTTTTTCCGGGTCTGGCTATTTGTGTATGTTAGTTTAAATTTTTGTAGACGCACCCACGATACAGGAGAAATTCCTAAAGTGGTGCAACGTTTTTTTTTTTTTAAAGAAAAGGTACTTAGGTCGCTAATCAGAAGACCTATTTTAATAACATCAATTAAGTTTATTTCCATTTAAACTGGTAAGGGTGAACCAACACCGACGCAACAACACAGAAATTTTTCAACAAAAATTTAAAAAAAAAAAACAGGTGTTCCACACATTTTGACCGTGTAAGTATTGCACTTTTGTAGGAAACAGCTGATCTTTTTGGTTCAGAATGATGAACGAAGAACGTGATAAGGCTTTCACGTTACCGTCCCTTACAAAACGTATTACTTGCGGTCAGAAAATATCATTCTCTGTGCCATATTCCGTAAAAGGTGCATTTGTATAGTAATAACTTCGTTGATATTTGGACAGAAAGTGAAATAGGTTTAAAACAATGCCAGAAACTCTTTTCTGACATTGTTTTAAACCTATTGCATACAACACACAGTTACAAACTATTAATTTTATTAGCAAACTTCAATATAGGACCAAAACAATTTTGAAAAAGAAAAATAAATCACAACGTGTGTCTCTTGCCCGCGCATGATTCTACAGTTGATTTCATTCGCTAGTTTCATTGATTACTAGCTGTACCCGCATGCGTTGCAATGCTTTTTTTCCTACATATCGGGTCTTTTTAGGGTTCCGTACTTCAAAAGGAAAAAACGGAACCCTTATAGGATCACTTTGTTGTCTGTCCGTCTGTCTGTCAAGACCCTTTTTCTCAGGAACGTGTGGAGTTTTCAAGCTGAAATTTATATCAAATACTCAAGTCTACTGTCCCTTAGAGTTGAGAAGAAATCAAACTTCTAATCCAACGCAATCAAAAGATGCAGCCGTTTATGCCGCCAATTTCCGCAAATTTTCGACGTTCGCAAGGAAATCAAAACCTACAGGGTACTTCCCGTGAACTCAGAATCTTAAAATTTGGTACGAAGCAACGTCTTATAGCATAGATATAGGAAAAATTGCGAAAACCGTAAATTTTTTGTTACATCATATAATACACAAATAATTTTAATAATTTTTATACGGAACCCTTGATGCGCGAGTCCGACTCGCACTTGGCCGGTTTTTTTCTTTATTTCAGTGGTTTAAACCATCTTCGGATTATTGCCTTTATAATGAAACCAGTTTGGGGCACATCTGTTGGATGGTTTCAAAGTCTATAACGAACATAGATTGGTAGGTAGGTAGTTTTTTTGTGTTTACTATTTCATGGATTGATTGATTATTCTGTTTCCGATTGGTAATTTTTGCGGGTAAGACAGTTGCGTCCACCGCGATATATCCAGTAGTATTTACTTGTATCTACAGCTAAACCTATCTATTAACATGAGATGACAGTTAAGATAACAACAATACAATACTATCACCTAATAACGTAACAACACCACTTCCCATCTCAGATAATATAAATTGACATCCGATTTAACATGTCAACAACCTAATTACGGACAGCACCTAATTATGGACAGTACCTAATTCCTGTGTTTGTCAATTGAGTGTTAATTATACCTGGATTATAGTTACAGTAATTAGTGGGGTATTTGATCTCATTCATTGGTGAATTATGGAGGGGTTGATTTATTTTGTATTAATTTGTCGATGCTGTTGTTGTGTTCAGCGGGTTATTGTGAATTGTTTAAGATTTATTAAATGTATGGGTAGGCTCGGTATTCAGTGTCATCATCTGCCTAGCCTTTTCCCAAACTATCTTGGGGTCGGTTCCCAGTCTAACCGGATGCAGCTGAGTACCAGTACTTTATATGAAGCGACTGCGTATATCACATTCACAACCCAGTAACTGGGTAATACGTTCCCCTTGGTAAGACTGTATGTCAGACTTTTGGCTTCTGACTACTCGTAACGTCTGTCAAAGATCTACAAATGACAGCCAACTGCGTAACGTACCGTTCGGGAAATTTAAAATGTTAGTTACTGGAGGTGTTCTTGAGAGATTGGCCAGAGATAAACGCAAGAAGAGAAGAGAAGTAGGCTATAGGCCAAGCCTTTGCCCAACAGTGGGACATTAGACTAGACGTTAAGTAAAAATAAGTTGGCTTTTTATACACTAAAAATCATTTAACAAGTTTCAGAGTCATGGATCACCTTATAAAGTAGTAAACATTATATTCAAGTCATAGAACAGAGAACAAATTTAGTAGGAAGGACAAGCCAAACAAATAATAATGTTAGAGGGAAGAAGTTGTAAGGCATAAAAACTATAAGTGTATTTAGCATCTAACACAATTTTCCATCATCTGCCTAGGCTTTTCCCAAACCATCTTGGGGTCGGCTTCCAGTCTAACCGGATGCAGCTGAGTACCAGTATTTTACAACATGCAACTGCCTATCTGACTTCCACAACCCAGTAACTGGGTAATACGATACCCCTTGGTAAGACTGGATGTCAGAGATTCCACTTTTTCAATTTTCCACTTTACGAGAAAACAAAATTATCAACCGTTTTAATATTCCTAATTCACAAACATGACAAGCAATAAATAAATATAAATGATAGATAAACATGCACGCTCCACCAACTCTCCTGAACTACACACTCAGAGAAATGAGGAGAAGTTGCAATACTCGTCACAATTTACATGGTGGCATCATTTACGTCATGATTGATGACGTCACACTGACAGCTCAATTTGGTGTAAACCGAATAGCGGAGGCCGATTGTTAGTAGGGTGACTTTGCTATGTAAAGTTTGTAAAACTAAAGCATTTGAAATAAATAAAATCGAAAATACATTTATTTACACAGATGGCCGACTACATGCCGACTGATGGTTTAATAATTGCATGATTTTTATCAATAATTAATTTAAATAAAATTTGCAACTTTATGTTATATTTGCACGCCGAAATTAAAGGCAGAATAAGAGAACAATTCTGTACATTTTACCAACTTTCTGTACCTTATTTAGGCAAATAAATGATTTTGATTTGATTTTTTTTTTTTTATTTGCAATTAGATAAAAAATACTCAAAAGGTAAAACACGAAGTTTAAAGTGGTTTTTAAGCCGAAAAGCCGACCACTATAAACTTCATTCCACCTTATTGTCAAATTGCACTCGACTGACAAAAAGTACACAACATATTCAGTTAGATAAAAACAAAAACCGAAATGTATTCTGTGGTAAAAAAGGAGGATTAAGTGGCTGCGCCGACGAATGTAAATATTGACAGACATTTCTTAATTAGTCTAAATTAATTTAACTATGTCAACTTTTAAGTCTATCAAAATAAAATAAAGAACAGTTAAGATAAGTCTAGAAAATAACCGCACAACCTCCACTTGTAAATACGTATAAATAAATATCATACCGTTAATAATAAATAACCGAATTCAAAATTTCTTACGACAAAACACTAAAAATAAACGGCTCCGTATCAAAACGTCCTTTATAATATTAGCAAATGGTCAAATTATCAAAACGACATATTAGTAAAATGTCCTATTAGCACATCGTCCTATAATCAAAGAAATGGGAATAGCAGGCATACCACACTCCTAGCTCACCGTCCATCCGTCTTATGACGACAGGCCGTGTCGACGGCGCGTTCGTGTTCCACGCGCGCCTCAAGGAGATGTCAGAAAATCGGAAGGGGTCCGAGACGGCCGATGCCTGCCAGGGCTGCAGGACTGTTCAAAAGAGATATGTGGCCCCGGAACAAAAAGGCCTAAGAAGGGACTTGGATGGGTTTAAGTCAGTACAAGTCTAACACTCCTTTCCGCTCCGCCCAGAGCAAGAGTCATACAAGGATTTCCCATCCGAAAAAAAGGCATACCACAAACATGTAGACGCTAAGACATCAAGCTACCCGAAACTGTAACCTTGAATGTAACTCTATTAAAGTTTGACAGATTGTTATGCTGGCCTGCCCTATCCTGTACCTGTAAGTTTTTTAAAGGAATAAATGTGACAAAATTCATCATCATCATTATCAGCCTATAATGTTCCTACTGCTGGGACACAGGCCTCCTCTTTATGAGAGGGATTGGACTGTAATCCACCACGCGGGCCCAGTGCGGGTTGGTAGATGTCACATGTCTTCGATTTTTTAGTTCTAGGACATGCCGGTTTCTACACGATGTTTTCCTTCACCGTTTTTGAGGGCAGCGGTGATGAAATAAATTACCCCGGCAACCCAGGCAGGCGCATTACTTTGTGTAATTTACACAAAGTAATGCGCCTGCCTGGGTTCGAAACCATGGGTGACTCGTAAGTCGGGGCTGCCACCACTGGACGACAAAAAAAAAAGATGTTTTAAGAGCGTTTATACCCTACGGCATTTCATACAAACTTTCAAGTCTTTATTTTCCGTAATGGCTAAATAGATTTTGATGAAACCTTCTATGCATAAGCAGTATACATAGGTCTAAAAAGTTACCAAAAAATATTTTCAAAATGTCTTTTAAAAATGAAGATAATTGGAAATTTCTGTTTCTATAGATAATTATAAATTGGTCTAATTTAGCTGTAACATTATATTTCGAAAATGTTTTTTAGAAATTTTTAGACCTATGTATACTGCTTATGCGTAGAAGGTTTCATCAAAATCTGTTCAGCCATTTCGGAAAATAACGACTTGAAAGTTTGTATCAAATGCCGTAGGGTATAAACGCTCTTAAAGTACAAATAGTACAAGTTCAAATATGGCAATAAATCACAACTTGACTTTGACCAAAATCTTAAAGTTCAAATTCTTAACCAATTCACAAAGTTTTCATAGTCACCCTATAACCCCACAAAAGA
Organism: Cerastis rubricosa; assembly: GCA_949152445.1. Lineage (NCBI taxonomy): Eukaryota > Metazoa > Arthropoda > Insecta > Lepidoptera > Noctuidae > Cerastis > Cerastis rubricosa. The sequence goes on from OX424547.1 coordinate 15,323,968, forward strand.
AAAAAAAACCTGCAATATTTATCCATTATAAGTATTGCATTCCGTTCGTCCATAAATCAGGACGAGTACTGACATCCGAGTTTTTGACAAATGGCCCACAGAAACAAGTGACGGCGAGGATAAATGGCGTGAAACTGGGACTCTCACCTCATGCAGGGATATGAGGAAAATGCCTTTGTTTTTGTGCAAATTAAGAATACTTTTTTTGAAGTTGGCTAAAAGAAAATATAGCTGCTTGGTTGGAAGATATATATTTTTTTAATCATATTTGTTTTTGACGTGACAACGTCTATTAAATCGATGAACGGCATGAAAAAGGATGACTCATTTGTCCCGTTACGCTCTTTGTACGCTTGCGCCACTATCAATGTTTTGTTATGACGTTCTCACGTTAAACTATCGTCCGTAAACCGACTTACAGGCAACCATTTTTTTATTTTTTACTCCTGTCTTCGTTTTTATATAAATTATTAAATATAGATTACGAGAGTGTATGAGTATTTTCTTTTTCTTGTTTTGGGAAAGATGAATTAATTAATAAATAAATAAATCCTCATGAATAAAATTTACATACGAGTACATACTTGCAATAGTTGTTTAATGTTTTTACCTATTTATTTTATATAGAATATGGTAAGGTGGCGCTGACCTTTATGGCAGAAAGGAGTGGGGTTTATGAAAGAAAATTATGTAGTAGTAAACTAAATCTATGCTACACGACTTAATCTATGATTATGCACATGCACAAGTCTCATCATGCATCAATGTAGCAAGTAAGCTTAATCAAAACAGTTCATATCTGAGCATTAGGGTGTCGTCAATCACGGCTGCTCAATATCTTCTAATTGACAGTTCAAGTGGCCACCGCTACCGAGACGTGTTGAGTCATCTAAGATATACGAGTACCTTGTGGAAGATATACAGGTGGTGGTCTGTATTCAGTTGGTGTGAAAATAGTTTTTCATTACTCATACTCTGAAAGTAGGTCTGAAGTAGCCTGAGAAGCGGGATGAAAGTAATACTTTTCATTCCAAGGGAGAATCGCTTTCAACTGACAGATGTCAAATTATAAAAAAAACTAGTTCTATTTACACATGTTTATTGAACCATGTTCCAACTTTCTATGCAGCCACGATGTAAAATTAAAATAACTTAAAGTTAAGTATTCATCATTTCAGCCCAAAAGACGTCCACTGCTGGACATAGGCCTCCCCCAGATGTCGCCACATTGACATTTTGGGGGGTTTTGTCATAATCGCCACGCTTGACAGGCGGGTTGCCGATCGCAGTACGGTTGTTACAAAAGCACAGAGAACGCTGCTGCCCATTCTCTGGCAAGTCCCTTAGTTGCCTTTTACGACACCCACGGGAAGATATGGGATGGTGCTATTCTTTACGTCCGACACCGTATAGAGCCAGTTAAGTATTGATTCAAGAATATATATTTTTAAATAACTTTATTATAATTTAGTTTCAACAATTTCTTTAAAATAACAGAGTTGGGTAAAATATTTACCATTTTTTCAATGATGAAAATGAAAAATAATTGCTGAATAGCTGGCCATAGAAAAAAATCAAAACAGGCGGGAAAGCGACAATCCGAAATAAAATTTACAAACTTTTTCTGTAGCTAATTCATGTTTTTATTTTTACTTTCCTTTTAATCGTAATGATAAGTACAGTGTTTACCTCGGGTTAAAGACTTATTTAGTCCCTCGAACCCTCCGACCTCGAGACGGGGTTTGGCCAATAGGGCCAAACCCCGTCTCGGGACTGAATAAGTTATTTTCACCCCTGGGGTAACAATGTACTATTATTGCATACAAAAAAGTTATTAAAAACATTTTCGAAAATTAGTGTTACAGCTTCTTCAAATCTTTTTTAAGGTTACACAAGTCGACGGCTCGAACTTGTTGGCGGGCGTGGCTAATATGCATGCTACTTAGTAAAGTTTTTAATTTATTTAGTATTCATTAATATAGTTTTTATTTAAGTACTTATTTATAATAAATATACGACGATTTATAACAAAAAAAGCGCGTAAAATTTCAAAAATTGTGATTTTGCCGTATAGATATTATGGGAAAACTACTGACTGTATCTACTCAAAATAAATTATTTGAATAAATTATCTATCCCTGTACGGTTTCACTTTTTCCATTTTCATACTACATAAGTTTATTTATTTACGCCCAAAGATGAGTTAAAATTAGTGTTGAAATGTGGAAGTTTCGACGCTCATAACTTCCAAACCAATATTTGTTTCCAATTCTGCTTCCATACCGGGTTAGATAATGACAAGACCAGTTGAAAGATTTTTTTTAGTTTTGAACCTACGCTGTCAAACAGATGAGTAATCACCATACTACGTTTGTATGGAAGAATGACCGACGTGTGTACCCTTAAGTAACTTATAAACCATTTCTTTTAACTTGACATTTGTTTTACAAGAAAACCATTCATCGTCCGTATAAAATACAATGCTGCTGCTATGCTACTATAATACTTATTTAAGTGATAGAAAGTGCATTTTTTATTATTTAACGACCTCGCCACATTGCCTCATAAAATCTCTTCTACAAAATATAAATTCTCGTCTTACCAACAGGCTGTATAGCTGTATAGCCTTACCCACCTGTCATGCCCATGGCCTCGTTAATCATAGCCGTTCTGAACGTCTAGCTAACCTACGTGAACCTAGCACTTAGTATCACGGTGGGGATGTTATTAATTTCTATAAATAATCATCCTACTGACTAGCGGAAGGATGAGAAATGGAAGGATGGTTAATGAGAAAAATTGGAAATGTGTTGTGTTATGGGTGGTTCAGTTTAAAATTGTATTTTTGATGGCTGTTTTTGGGCATGGTTTATGCGTTAATAATAGTATATTTCATTGCGAGTGCGGAAGACCTGTCATTGCAAAGAGTTCCGACAAATGTCTACCCGAGCCGAGGCGCAGCCGAAGGTGAGGGTTGACAGTCGGAACAAGTTGCAATGACGGTTCCGCACGTGTACTGAACAACTATTTTTAATACAGTTGCGAAAAAATGAAGCAATTTAATAAAGAACATTTTTTGAAAATGGCGCCAACCGTAAAAGAATATAAGCAGAGATTTTTTTGTTTTCTTCACCCATTCTCGGTAGGCAAAGGGAACTATGCCCATACAGCCAAGTCATCAGTAGAATTTTGATATTGATATGAAATGAAATGAAACCTAACCTAACTCATTGAATCAAATCATTAAATCTGATATTGAAAAAAATTAGTAGCTTCTTTTTAGAAATATTTGCATGAATCATTAAAACTTCTAGGTTTTTTTTTTTTGTAAAAACTCCGTAGTTGGTTTTTTTCTTTTTAATAGACTTTATTTTGACAGTTGGGAAAGAGAACGCACGAGTTCGGAAAAGGTAAAGAAAAAGCTCGAGTGTGTAATAGCCCACATCCCGAACGCTATACGTCCCTGCAATACGCCACTTTTTGAGCAACTGTATTAAAAAGGTCTATTATTATTGTTTAAATTTAAATTCAAATTCATTTTGTGAAAATAGGGTAAAAAATAAATAAACAGATGTTATAAATAAATGTTGGTACATACTATGTCCCGCCAGAAGGCATACAAAATAGAAGTAGGTAATCGAAATGTCAATTAACAAAATAAAAATCAAAATAAAATTAAAAGGTAAGTAAATGTCACAATTAATTCCAGACACTAAAAATCTAATAATAATATATCAATAAATTAAGACGGCACATAAACAAGTATAAATTATTTAGTCACAAAATAGTTAGTTAAAATCTGATTACCTTATTGACTACTTATAAGTCTTATCATCGTCATCATTTCAGCCGAAAGACGTCCACTGCTGGACAAAGGCCTACCCCAAGTGTCGCCACATTGACATTTTGGGAACTTTTGCCATAATCGCCACGCTTGGCAGGCGGGTTGGCGCTCGCAGTACGGTTGTAACAAAAGCACAGAGAACGCTGCTGCCCATTCTCTGGAAGGATAAGTCTTATACTTAGTTAATTCTGCTTTTTTTGATAGCCTCGTTGGTCGAGTGGTTGCAAGCGCGACTGCTGGGCATGAGTTCCTGGGTTCGATTCCCGGGTCGGGCAAAGTGTTATTGGATTTTTGCATCAAGAATCTCTCAGTAACAGCCACGGAGTATGGATTTGTGTCCGGCTGTTGATAATAGGCTCGCCTCCTATTACATGGGACTTAAACGTAATTGGCGAAATGTGGGTGGTACTAACAGGTACCCTTTCTGACCCTGGCTAAGCCTTCGAAGATTACAGGCGTGATGTTATGCATGTTTGTTATTTACTACTAAGTCTATTAGTCCTTTACTTTTCCTTCATCATTGTTTTCCTGCTACTATCCTCATTTACTTGGATGTCTTCTTCATCTATATTTTTCTAAAATAAATTATTACTGGTCATCTAGTCAGTGTCATGTGGAGTCACTTCCTTTCTAGCATTTCATTCACTGCACACTTACAATGAGTGCTTAAGAGCGTTTACGCCTTACGACATTTGATGAAGTTTCATCAAAATCGGTTCAGTTATTTCGGAAAATAAAGATTTGAAAGATTGTATAAAATAAGCTCTTAAGACAAATCTGTGATAATTCCTAAAAAATCAATCTTCAAATAACAATCTGACTTTATTAACTCCTTGCCCCACACTTGGAATTACTCCTGTATAGTGGGTGCGTTTACAAACATTTAAACTCACATACACAAACAGCTAGACCCGAAACTACTACCCGGGAATCGAACCCGTGACACGCAGCGCAGCAGCCAATCGCTTAGCCACTGTGCCGTCAACGTACTATCTACAATACAGAAGAAAAACATCAATACTACAAAACTATGACCATTCTTTCTAGTTTCCCTGAAGTCGGGAAATAAAAAACAAAAGCGAATCGTCCGTTCGCCACAATGGCCAATAACTTTATCTATATGGCAAGCCTTAAAAGTTTCTAGTCACGCGTTCCTCGCATTTACAAGCTGTTTCCATCCGTACAGCTCAGCGGGGACCGATGAACAGCTTATTAAATATGTAACTAAACGGTACTTTTTAGTGCAATTTACTGGTTGTGTTGGTATTAACTCTTTGGAAGGTTATGTGTCCTGCTGGTTTTCTATTTGGCAAATGAGAGCGAGGTAGTTTCTTTTTTTATATCCAATTTATGATTTTCAGTAGCGGTAAAAAAAACCAGGAGTGATTTCTAAAACCAATAAGTAAGACATACGTATACGTAAATAGTAGGGTAGCTCTGTATGGTGTCGGACGTAAAGAATAGCACCATCTTATATCTTTCCGTGAGTATCGTAAGAGGCGACTAAGGGACTTTCCAGAGAATGGGCAGCAGCGTTCTCTGTGCTTTTGTAACAACGGTACTGCGATCGCCAACCCGCCTGCCAAGCGTGGCGATTATGGCAAAAACCCCCCATGTTATGTCAATGTGGCGAAACTTGGGGGAGGCCGATATCCAGCAGTGGTCGTCTTTCGGCTGAAATGATGATGATGATGATGACATTTAGGGATGATTTTAATGTTTACCAGAACGGCAATTCAGATACTTACGGTCAGAATAGCCTTTCTGGGTAAGTACTCAGCTGAAAATAATGAGGCATAAGCAGACCTCTGAAGAAACATGAATAAATTCACGCCTTCTCCGATGGGAGTATGCGCAGACTACAGAACACCACCTACTACGATCCTTGCTCACTCTTTTTACATTTTCTTCGTTCATACAACCATCGCATCATCATCAGCCTCTATATCCCACTGTTGGGACACAGACCTCTTCTTTATGAGAGGGAGTGGTCTGTCCACCACGCGGGCTCAGTGCGGGTTGGTAGATGTCACATGTCTTCGAATTTTTAGTTCTAGGACATGCCGGTTTCCACACGATGTTTTCCTTCAACGTTTTGAGAGCAGCGGTGAAGAAATAAATTACACAAAGTAATGCGCCTGCCTAGGTTCGATCCCACGGCTTACTGCTCATAAGTCGGGGCTGCCATGGCTGGGCCACCGCTGTTCTCTACAATCCAATCCACTATCATCTGTTCATACACAATTGCTTATTTTCAGTACCCACTACGCACCTGTTCATTCACTTTGCTTTTAAAAACATGTACAACAGAGGATTTACGAACACATATATTGATTAAACCTCGTTATATTATTCTCCACACCAAATAATGAATTTTACACTCATCCCAATAATATCGAATCAAAAACGCGACAATACATCAGTCGGTACAACGCCGAAAGCCGCAGTGGATGGCAATCCAAAGCCGCAATAAAGCAGTAAATAACAATTGCGCGAGATACATCGCTCGCTCTGGCTGTAAACCAAACCTATGATTAACAGATCGACGGTTAATAGCACGGACAGGGGTGTACGGTTCGTTAAAAGAAAATTTCGGAGCAATTGGAAACGAATATTTTTGTTTTAGGAGCTTCTCCGGTATCGTGGGTGCCTTTAGAAACATTTACACTCACATACATAAATAGCCAGACCCGGAACAAGTACTTCCAGGCCATACAAATATTTGTTTTGTGCGGGGATCGAAATCAAGACCGTGTTATGGAGCTGTAAGTGTCAAAATTCCAGGTTAAAGATGTCTCTGGCAGACCTTGAACGCCGAATCTGCTGGTTGCGTTCCGTACGTTTGTGAATTTCGCTCGTAGAAGAAATTAACCTGGCTTTTGTTCTACCTGAAGTGTTTTTAATTTAAACCATTTTAATGTTATTTCCAGGAGCGAAAACATTTTCGGCACGTTATCACCAAACTCATCACTATTCTCCCGCCCTTATCATCATCATCATCATCATTTCAGCCGAAAGACGTCCACTGCTGGACATAGGCCTCCCCCAAGTATCGCCACATTGACTGCTTTCGTGCGAATAGCATCCAGCGGATCCTCGCAACCTTCACCGGTCATCGGTCTACCAAGTGGGAGGCCTTCCAACGCATCGTCTTCCAGTTTTTCGGCCTTCTCGACCCCATCGGGACAATATAGAAAGAAAAATGCAATTTACTTTGTATATTTTATCTAATATCGTATGAGGAACAGGATGTAAAGTTCCTCATCCCCCATAGAGAATAGAGGATCCTCCGACCAGACAGGTGTTGTCTGGTAGGCAACTGCCCGACAGTTGTTGTCGAGTTTCTGTATAAACTGTAAAGTCGATGTAAACTTTGCTTGCGAGATTCAGACCATATAAGTTCTTCAGTTTTATGTATAGATGGCGCTGAAGTGCTTTTTGTTATAAGTTGCTTTTTGTAGATCGCTACAGGCGTCATCTCAGTAGTAACCTCCTTTCTAGCCATATTATTTTTTTCACCAGTAGGCACAAGTAGTCCATTCATTCTCCTTTACTCATAAAGTCATACACATTCGTACTCAACGAAGAAAAAAGAAAACTTTAGAAATATGTTTTATTACGGACACCCCTGAATCATAATCAAATTGCGTTGTGTATCGGTATCGCTTTACGGCTGTAAAGGCGTTTAATCACGCACCCGGCACGGCAGTGTAATGAAAAGTTCATTTGTTTGCAATGTGCATATTTATACACTTGTGTCACAAATACGTGACCAGCCTTAATTAGGATGTATCGGTGATTTGGAAATCCAATTTGTGAATTGGGTCATTGATTTTGAATTATGTGTAGTGTTTTTGCCGTTTTGTATTAATATTTTTTTTCATATCGTACGACTCTATTATACAGTAAGATTTTTTGCGATAGCTAAAATTATGTAGTAAGTAGGATTACGCGTCAACATTCCACAATTCATACGGTGCAACGTAAATTAATTTGGAACGAATATTTCAACCAGTTTAGTATCAAATATTATTTAACAGAGTGTGAACTCGAATCCATAGAGTTAGGACATCAACTAAATTCGTGCAACGCCGACGGTCTTCTACAAGATTTTAACCATTTACGAGTAAAATAATTAGTGTTTACAAGTAAAATAAAAAGTAAGGAAACATTGAACTATTGCAGTTTCATAAAATATACGAATTTACTACGAATTACATTAGATTTTGCTAGATTTATGAGTACAGGCAAATTGTTTCTCGTTCGTTAGATCGTTCGTTTTTTAAAAACGTTGCCCCATACTAGCAATTTCTCCTTTATCGTGGGTGCGTTTAAAAACATTTAAACTCACATACACAAACAGCCAGACCTGGAACAACTATCTGTAGGCCTAAATATTTGTTCCGTGAGGGGATCGAACCCGCGACACGCAGCGCAGCAGTCGATCACTCAGCCACTGCGCCAACTGTGCCGTCAACTATACAAGGTGTTGTTTTGCATCCTCGTCAAATTCAAGGAGGTAACTATGCTAATGATTCTCGTCTCGAATCAATAAAAAAATGGGTAGGTCATTTTTATTTTTTGTCTTATTTACGGCAATCGGTAAGTGTGAACCACCCGTATTTTAAATGCGGGCCGTCTGATTCTCGCCTTATAACCGGGCTTACACACTTACAAACAATCTCAAACGTTTATTCGATATTTTTTTATTCCCGAAACCACGTTAAGGGGGATATTCTGAAATACTGACTAACCAAACAACCAAAAAAATCAGCGTTAATTAATAATTAACTAGGTACTGTAATTTTAATTGATTATTTATGTCTTTTGTGTCAACCTCCTGAATTTTGACGAGGATGCAAAACAACACCTTGTATAAGTGAGCAACTTTTATATTACACGTTCCACTAGTACCCTCAACGTCAAAACAATGACAAAGTACATGGGTAAGTAACAAAAATCCAATTCCAAACTTCATTACGATATTAAACAATCAGATCAAAGAAATCTCGTTTTCTAAAGAAGAAAAAAATCTTTGAGATCTGCTATTAATTACCGTCGACGCCAAAAGGGTTAAGCCCTTAACCCTTTCTTCACGCTCGGGGTAAAAAAATACCCCAAAGCAATTTTTATGCACTCGTAAACTCTTTAAAGTTATTGTTTCTTTTTGAAGAAAGGACTTTGAAATATTGAAAATTATTAGCGTTTGATGTTTGGCGGGCGTCTGTTTTTTATTACGTTTTTTTTGTCGAAATTATTGATGTCATTTGAAGGGTTGGGACTGAAATTAAAAGTGTTGATATTAAAAGGTTCCGGTGTTGATTTTGTCACTGATGTATTTGATGGAAAATTTTAAAGCTAGGATGATTGAGTTTGGGAAAACCTTGGACGAAATATTTTTAACATGTTTCATCAGTCAGAACAAAAAACAACTTCGCTTCAAATTAAATAATAAAGTTGCCTTGCTAGCGTCGTTGTATGCGGATACAAGATTCCAGTTGGTACGGATCGATACAGATTTAAAAGAGTAACCATGGAGTTTTTTTGCCAGTTCTTCTCCATATAAAACTGCCAACCCGAACTGTGCATCTTTTCTCAACGTTTTGTAAGTTGGACACTTACAAACTTGTATGCCTGTGAAATAAAATATGTTGATTTTAATACCGTTTAGTGCCGGTAAAAAAGTAAAAGAAACTGGTACAGCTGGTATACATCTGTTTCTTTAAGTGTTGGTAAGAAAGGATGGGACTATTTTATCCTCACCGGGAATCTGTAGTGGGGACCAGTATCTATAAAGAAACACCCTCACAAGAATTTCTAGTGCAACATTTTTAAAAATGCATACAAGTTAAAGTTTCATTAAGTTGTTCATACTTGTACATGTTCGTGTTAAGACTACGTCGTGTTGTAGGGAAACGTGATTGGATTTTAGTTTTCTTGTACAGAGACACTTTGTCTGTTTACTTTGAGAAAAACTTTTGAAGATATTTTCTGGTAATATAATACGGTGTGGATCAAAATTGTGTAGTTAAGATTAATCTCGATCGCCAAACTGAACAAGTTTCTCCATGAGAATTATTTTTTTTCTGTCTCAATGCTGGGCATCTTATCTTTGGTCTTTTCCAGCCAATCCGTTAGGCCTAAGACCATTATCGCAAATAAATAATCAGCTGTCCCAAACGAAATTTCAATATCTACTCGACCAAATTGTATGGGACAACAGCTGTTTTTTCAGTTTGATGGTCTGCACCGCACTCTTAAATATGGCCACGCATGTCTTATAAACATAGTATACAAAATAAATTCAATAAAAGTGTGATTGAAATACACTTTTCAGTGCAATACTTGTACGCATCCGGTTTCAAATACCAATAAACAAAAGTACTGTCAGAACAAAAAATCCCAGAATTTTCATTTATACATTTGAAAATCGTTCCACGGCAGACGGGTCGGTCATTGGATACGGACCGAATCGCCGCATTCCATTTTCAAAAGGAAATGCCGTTGACAGAAAACACTCCTTTGTTCTGTTCTGTCCGTTCAATTTTCAAATAGAATCGTGCACGTGAGAAGTTTTAATTCTGTACTCGAGTGTACATGTGGAATAATTGATGTTAATTTATTTAAGAGTTTGAATTGGAAACAGCACTTAGGGGGAATATTCATGTTCTTTTTCAGTTCGAGGGTAAATGGAAGTGAAGGAAAAACGCTTGCATAGTTTTTCAAAGTTGTTGGTAAAAATGTAAACTTCGGCAATAAAAACTAAAGTTAAGTAAGAAAAAATGAATTAGGTTTTTTTTAATTTTGTAGATATTAAAAATGGTTGATAAGGTAAAGCTCACAATTATTATGAATTAAAAACAATTATATTTCATCTTGAAGGTTCTTCTGCTTCTGCTTCATTTCAGCACTATTAGCAATAATAACAAGTTATAACTATCAATGTTACTTTGAGGCTTTTTTTTCAAATCATAGGTCACGAGTACGAGTATACAGGACAATGTCAAAACAAAACTGACTTTAGCATATTGGAACATACCTTCCTAGAAGCAATGTCAACATTAAATAAAAAAGCAAAACCTCCTACCAGGTTCTCTTACAACCGAATTGCTTTCATAACTTTTTTCATTTCAAAAATATATGGCAATTTCCTGTTCATTTACCTCTACGATGTGCTACGCTTGTGCTACGAATCTGCTACGGTTTTGCTACGGAGCTGCGGAGGTGCTACGTGACAGAAATGTTTATTGAAGTTTAATACTATATTACTCTTGTTATGCTCTCATAACCAAAAAAACGATATCATAAATTTTCAATCACACAGATTCGTTAGGATTTAATGATGTATATTGTGAACATTTGTTTTTTATTTTTATTAGAAACTAGCTGTCCGGCGCAACTTCGTTTGCGTCTCATTTTCCTCGTTTAACATTTTTAATTGCTGCTCCACTCCTATTGGTTGTAGCGTGATGATATATAGCCTATAGCCTTCCTCGATAAATAGGCTATCTAACACTGAAATAATTTTTCAAATCGGACCAGTAGTTTCGGAGCCTCATCATCATCTGCCTAGCCTTTTCCCAAACTATCTTGGGGTCGGCTTCCAGTCTAACCGGATGCAGCTGAGTACCAGTATTTTACATGAAGCGACTGCCTATCTGACCTCCACAACCCAGTAACTGGGTAATACGATACCCCATGGTAAGACTGGATGTCAGACTTTTAGCTTCTGACTACTCGTAACGACTGTCAAAGATCTACAAATTACAGCCGGGACCAACGGCTTAACGTGCTTTCCGAGGCACGGAGGAAACTCGATATGTAATTATGGTCACCCATCCACAGACCAACCTCGGCAAGCACGGCTTAACCTTAAAGATCGACCTGGGCGGCTGTTATTATTTATCCACGAGCTCCTAGCCTATTCAATGCAAACAAACAAACAATCAAATCTTTCCTCTTTATAATATTAGTTTAGATTTAGACAAATACGGAAGTTTCCAAAATTTATATCATCATCATCATCATTTCAGCCCGAAAGACGTCCACTGCTGGACATAGGCCTCCTCCAAGAACGGAGGGCTTTGCCATAATCGCCACGCTTGGCAGGCGGGTTGGCGATCGCAGTACTGTTGTTACAAAAGCACAGAGAGCGCTGCTGCCCATTTTCTGGAGTAGCTTCTTACGACACCTACGGGAAGATATGGGATGGTGCTATTATTTACGTCCGACACCACACAGAACAAAAAAATATAAATATATTAATTTCTTTAAATTGAATGTTTCCCCAATACACAGACCGGTGTCGAGTTAAACATAGTTAAAAGTTTGTAATTTTCTAGTCTATTTATTCGTTAGTTTAAATATTATTACAAAAAAGAAACCTAGTCCTTCTATAATCAGCAGGGTTCATTAATAAACAATCACAATGGTTTAGGCTCCACTCGCCCCTTGGATCATGCCCCTTTCGATTAAAATATTATGTCTAGTTAAATAACGAAACATGTAAACGACAAAAAAATTGGTCAATGAGTCGCTTATCATTTTTTTTTTAAAACATTGCCCGGCACTAGGAATTTCTCCTTCTCTTGTATTGTGAGTGCGTTTACAAACATTTAAACACCCATACACATACAGCCAGACCTGGATCAACTATGTGTAAGGCCTTACAAATATTTGCACCGTGCGGGGATCGAACCCGCGACACGCAGAGCAGCAGTCAATCGCTTAGCCACTGTGCCAACCGTGCCGTCTATGATAATAATCAAAACTTGCAGCGTTTATACATAGACCCCTGTATTTTACAGAATCTGTGCTATCGATTCATTTTTAAACCAAATCTACACAGTAATTACTACCAGAATACATCAAATATTTATGTATTATATTTATTTCCATCCAACCAAATCACGTATATGACGTATCGCTTTAGCAAAATTGATATACCGCATCGCCCTTTCCCTTTATTCCCTATTTTATATTACCGACTAAAGGGACACCGAAATCAAAGGGCTATTTTGACATGTTGACAAATATGAGCCTGAAATAATATTTTAATGTCCTAATGTCAACGAAATTTCAACTTTATTTCAAGAATCGTAGAGTTTAAATTAAAGTGGGTTTGTTATCTGTTAAAGGTTTTGATATTATCAAGGGATTTGAAGCGATTTGCTATCAAATCGAAAGTAGCCGGTTTTTTGTGCGTATTATAAAAAGAGGTTTTGTATAAGAAGCTTATTTGGGTTCTGATGGACTTTGTGTACTTTACTGACCTTTGTAAGGGATGGGTAAATTGTTTATTTGTATGTGTTGTTGTATTTCATAATCTTCTGCTTCTCTTTTAGTGCTTTGCATACTTGGGATAAAGTGATTTTGCAATATTGCTACGTCGTAGCAATGGCTACGCTCGCTACGATGTCGTAGCAATTATAGCTACGCCATGCTTTTGCTGCCTTGAAATATCGCAAGTCGTCTTCAGTGAGAACAACAGTAGTTAGTAATACACGATATGTACTACAGAACATAAAACTAATAACTATTATGATGATGGACCTAGAACACAATAATATGTTGTTTTGGCTGACCTTCATGAAAATTGATGATGATGATGAATGAGTCCACTCCCATTTCGCCAGATCTGTTTGAAGTCCCATGTAATTAGGGACGAGTCTATTGCCATCTACCGGGCATAATTTCAAACTTCATGGCTGCTACTTAAATATTTCTTGAAGAAAAACCCAATAACACATTGTCCGACCGGGGAATCGAACCAAGAACCTCATGTTCAGCTGCCACACTTGCGTCTACTTAGACCAAGGAGGCAGCATCAACAACAATTTTTAAAAATCGTTAAGTGGCCTTGGAAAAAAAATGAGAGATAATAATTTTCTGATATATAAGGTGTATTTTTATGAACACCACCTTCCCTCACGTTATATCATGAGCTTCACGCTTCGACACGCATCTTGCGTCAGCAACTGGTGAGAGCTTAGTGCATATTAAAGGTTACAGATGCATGTTCCTAAAATAAACTAATGTCCCAAGTCGCATCGTCCGAGGTCGTTAACGGGGCTTAAATAGGTATAATAGCGGCATGTATGGCAGGTTTCAATGTATATCATCATCATCATCAGCCTATAATGTTCCCACTGCTGGGACACAGGCCTCCTCTCTATGAGAGGGATTGGGCGGTAATCCACCACGCGGGCCTAGTGCTAGATGTCACAGGTCTTCGTTTTTTTTTGTTCCAGTACATCGGTATCCTCACGATGTTTTCTTTCAACGTTTTTGGGAGCTGCGGTGATGAAATAAATTACACAAAATAATGCGCCTGCCTGGGTTCGAACCCACGGCTCGTATGTCGGGGCTGCCAACGATGCTCTTAATGTATATACCTACTTATAACTTACATAATAGTACCTCATAACTCAAGTATACGGGTATAGGTTTTGATGCTACCCAGGTATTGAACCTGAAATCAATTTATCACGCCAGCAGTGCAGCACCTTCCCGTTATACCCTCGACACTAATGTTTTAAACATTTTCTCTGAGCTAGCGCGCTGGTAGGGTTCTGTGGGAATATGAGAAATCGATTTCTGCAATGTGAGAGTGTAATGTGATAACGAGTTGGTTAGTGTAGAAATTTTACACCAGGACCAAGACTGGGTTCGTTTATAGTTTTGGTCATCATATTTTTACCTTATAATTATTTGATGTTACAGAAAAATAACATTACTCTATCGTCTTGAGAGCAAATACGCCCTACGACAGCATGTCGTATGCGCTCTTAAGACGAAAGAGCATACAAACATCTAAATTAGACCGAATAAATAGAAACAGAAATGCAACTATCTTTTTTTAACAACCCATTTCGAAAATATTTTTAGTTACTTTTAAGACCTATGTATCCTACTTATGAGTTTGAAGTTTCATTGAAATCCGTTCTGTCATTTCGGAAAATAAGGGTTTGAAAGTTTTTATGAAATGCCGTATGGCGTAAACGCTCTCAATTCATTCGTTAACTCATACAGTTCACCTCTTCTACAAAATACGAAGTGGCGAAGAGTTTTGGCGTTTTTGCTTATTGTGTAAACTTCCTCAGACTTTCTATCTATCTGACAATTACCTTCACAAATTTACATTATTACGTGTACAGTATTCTTCTTCTTCTTCTAAGTCGTTCACTCTTGACAGAGTGGTCGTGGTCATGAAGGGTCGCCCACAACTGCGGTCGCTGCTTTCGCGATCCTTTTCCACCGCTCTCTTTTGGCCGCATGGCGAGCACATTCTGCCACAGGGAACTTGGTGACAGATTTGATGGAGTCTGTCCATCGGATTGGTGATCGACCACGTGGTCTCGTGCCTTCGACTCTACCCTGTCCAAACGCTCCATCGAATGTTTGTGGCGGGTAACGTGTCCGAAGAGACTGAGGATTCGTAATTGCACAAGCGACGACAGTCTCTGTTTAATGTTAAGCTCTTTGAGTATTGACACGTTAGTCCAACGAGCGGTCCAGCTTATCCTGAGCATAAGTCTCCAGCACCACATCTCCAGGGCGTCAATCTTGCGTCGGTCCTGCATTCGCAATGTCCATGTCTCCGCACCATAGAGGAAGATTGGGAAAACCAGGGTATTCATAATGCGTATTTTGGTATTTTTAGTTATGCGGCGGTCTCTCCAGATTTTGTCTAACTTTTGTACAGCCGATCGAGTTATGGCACAACGTCGTCTAATCTCGGTATCACAGCCCCCGCAATTGGTGATAGTAGAGCCCAGATAGTAGCTGTTGACGACGTCACAGTTAGCAGCTGATGTGATATCTGTGTGGTTTTCGTGAGCTCTATCCACTATCATCATCTTGGTTATTTCGCGGTTCAGGGTGAGTCCAAACGTTTGACTAGTGGTTTCGAGCAATTACGGTGACATGTTTATTATTGTTCGGTGATTGACCCAAACAAGAAATATAATATTTTAACGCACAAAAGACAACACATTAAAGTTTTAAACAGAACCCAACACCAGCCGTGACATAGGTATCTAAAAAGTATATTACAATAATATCGAGAATATCAGTTCCTCCCCTCTTCCTTATAAACTACAAGCGGTTGTTTTTTGACGGATGACTGAGTACGTGTGTCTGTGTAGGTAGGTACTGTTTCGAATATATTTTGTTATTTTTTTCGTAATAGGTTGCCACATCACTCAATGTATTTACCCTCCGGTGTTATCGTATTGTTTTGTTGTTATTATTTGAATAAAAGGGAAATTATGCTGAGTATTTGAATTCTGAGAGCTGCGGTGGCCCAGTGGTGGTAGCCCCGACTTACGAGCAGTAAGCCGTGGGTTTGAACCCAGGTAGGCGCATATTACTTTGTGTATGTTATTTCATCACCGCTATCCTCAAAAACGGTGTAGGAAAACCGACAAGTCCTAGAAATAAAAATTCGAAGACGTGTGACATCGCACCGCACTGGGCTCGCGAGGTGGATTACAGCCCACTTCTTCTCATAGAGAGGAGGCCTCTGTCCCAGCAGTGGAAACATTATAGGATGATGATTTGAATTCTTATGTATACCACGACGATTCGATACATACGACGGTCGTTCTGATGATAGTCAGAGCCAGTCGTTTCATCACAGTTTTTTTTTTTAGTTTGCCCGTACTCTGTCCCACTTCTTGGCAAAGTCAAAGAAATCGAAGGAATGGGGATTCCTTACGCTTCTTTCGATGGTGTGCTTCTTCCTGCCAATTTGCGAGGAAGCCAGCCATGGCCCGCCATCTTCTCATCGGTCTGCCGCATACATAAATACCCCTTTATTTTAAAATGAACCCCTATTTCATCCATTAAGAGGTTGAATTTTACATAATCCTTTCTTAGTGGTTGCCCACGTAATAACAGCATATCTATTTTATTTGTATTTGTGTATTAGTATCTATGTAACTTATAGACAATTTCGAAATTAATTACATATTGTTAGATATTGTTTTTGTACCTTACCACAATGTTGTCCTTTTTAACCCAATGGTTGACTGGTAGAGAATGCCTTGTGGCATTAAGTCCGCCTATGTACCACTATTGTACATGAAGTTTAAATAAATAAATAAATATCTGTACGTCAAATTATTATATATTCGGATCAGTCTAGTGTCCTTGTGATTTTACTAGTGTAGACAATTTATTTGGCGACGCGGTTAGCGCAGTGGTTGAGCGATCGACTGTTGCGCTGCGTGTCTCGGGTTCGATCCCCGCACGGAACAAATATTTGTATGGCCTACAGATAGTTGTTCCGGGTCTGGCTGTTTGTGTGTGTGAGTTTAAATGTTTGTAAACGCACCCACTATACAGGAGAAAATCCTAGTGTGGGGCAAAGTTATAAAAAAAAAAATCAGACACAATGATCAATAATGGATCATTGCGTCTGAAATAAATGAATTGAGGTGAATTGAAAATTCTTCTAGGTTTTAATCAGTCAACAACAAATCCCCACCCACTAAATCAGTTAGTCTAATTAACCCCAACTATTTATATACCAACATATCGATACCAAATTACACTGACAACCTAATCAGGCGTACATTATACATAGACAATAATGCAATCATCTATATATTATGCAAACACGGTAATGACTTGCACTAATAGATTCCGATCCACTGATTTGCCTCATTAGAGGGTTGAAATGACTAGGTATTACGTTATTAGGTGAGGTTACGTCAACAGATACGGTAGTTTGTTTGTTGCGTCAGAAATCTTCTTCTTATTTTCTATCGTATCTTTTTTCTTCGTATTCTTTTTATGATCATCATCTGCCTAGCCTTCTCCCAAACTATCTTGGGTGAATATAGTTACCTCCTTGAATTTGACGAGGATACAAAACGACACCTTGTAGAATAACGAAAACTATTACCATGGGGAGAACGATATCAACAATTCGTAACTTCAAAAAGCGTACCTTGACTAGATTGCCTTTAGAAGATCACTTTTGACTACTCGTAACTACTGTCAAAGATCTACAAATGATAACCGAGACCAACTGCTTAACGTGCTTGCCGAGGTACGGAGGAAACAACAATTCTTTTACAACTTGATTTAAGCTACCTATATTATGATTGCGTACTTCTATGCATATTCCACTCTTGTTATATGGAAACGTAGCCTTTGGTTCACCTTTCAAATCACAATATACAATAAACTCTTGCTCCTTTTCCGAGTTTAACAATTAACTCGACAGACAGTCATGTTCGACTAATGAAATTCAAAATCAAGGCGATGCAAAACAATTGCGCTGCAAACGATTTTATCCCAATCGCATGGAGTAAGGGAAGTCACAGAAAAAACGGCGCTGAATACAGATCAATCTGTTAGTACATACGGGCGATTATTGTGTGGAGCTAAAGATTTTCCTAAGAGGATCAAGGAAACGATGAATTGACTGTGTGAGGAATGATATGAAAGAAAAAAGAGTAAATGATATCGTGACAGTTGTCACAGGAGATAGAAGAAAAAAAACCCTTTCTTTTTAATCAGATGTTTACAATCGTTTTTAAATCATTACACCTTTCGTTTAGAATAGTTACAGCATGGATGAAAACATTTGTGTCATTTATTTGATCTAGTCTTTTGTGATATTTTCTATTTATGTTTTGTTGTTGTATATACTCTTTTTCTTATTTACCGATTGTTTGTATATGTGTGGATATTGTAGGCCTTAAAGGTTCCAAGATCCTTGGTAACTTTTTATTTCATTCTACGTTTTGTAGTAAGCAACGACTTATTGTCAGGCCTACGATATCCTCCCATACTTTAGTACTGACGCTGTAACAGAAATATTGTAAAACCCAATGATTTTAAATAAGGAACCATGGAGTTTCTTGCCGGTTCTTCTCCATAGGAAACGACCAACCCGAACCGAGCACCTTTTCGTCGACGTTTTATAAGTGCCCCTGTAGGCCTTTGTAAAATAAAAATATTTTGATTTAATAAAACGTGTTTGGCCAACCCTAAGTAGCATGGAGCAGGAACAGGAAGATGACGATGATGACAAGAATATTATTTATACCCGTTTATAATATTTTTGGGGTTTGCAAACTAACTGGCGGTTCCAGTAATGGAAAGTGAAAGGACAAGCCATTTAAATGAATACAGTGAAGGTATCAAAACTATATTTTTTTAATCTTTAACTTATTTATGAGTTAAGCCTCGTATCCACTAGGCAATAATTGGCAAAATGCACAAAATGTTGCTGAACATGTTGAAAGTTAGCGCGGAACATTTGTTTAGCGTGTGCTGTGTGCCTCACGGCTGCGCCAAAAAGGTCCATTTCAGCATTCATGCCAGACAGATGATGCTGTCTGACGCTGATAACATGACGCTGATAGTTGATAACATGTCGCCGAAGAAATTAGTGTTGATTTCAGCGGCGGTGGTTATAATTTAATCGAAAAATGTATCATCATCAGCCTAGCCTTTTCCCAAACTATCTTGGGGTCGGCTTCCAGTCTAACCGGATGCAGCTGAGTACCAGTATTTTACATGAAGCTACTGCCTATCTGACCTCCACAACCCAGTAACTAGGTAATGCGATACCCCTTGGTAAGACTGGATGTCAGACTTTTGGCTTCTGACTACTCGTAAGGACTGTCAAAGATCTACAAATGACAGCCGGGACCAACGGCTTAACGTGCTTTCCGAGGCACGGAGGAAACTCGGTTTATAATTATGGTCACCCATCGACGGACCAACCTTGGCAAGCACAGCTTAACCTTAAAGTTCGACCCATGCGGCTGTTATTATTTAGCCACGAGCTCCTCTAATCGAAAAATGTATCAAAAAGTAAAAAGGTGGTGGGTTAGAAATTACTAATTTAATTGAAGATCTGACAATCTTTGCTTAGTTCTAAGTGTGCCCCACTTGTATTCAAGTGCATGTTGTACGGAAACAAACAACAAGCCGCGCGTCATGTTGCGCGCCAGCTGGCAACGTCGCACGCTGTTGTGCAACGTTGCCGAACATGTTGAGCGCCACGTGTTGCACGTCAATTGTTGCCTAGTGGATACGAGGCTTTGAATCAACATGTATCAATAAAGCTACCTAATTACCATACTCTGTATGGTGTATATGGTGTGTATATCTCTGTATGGTCTGTATGGTGTCGGACGGAAAGTCTGTATGGTGTCGGACGTAAAGAATAGCACCATCCCATATCTTCCCGTGGGTGTCGTAAGAGGTGACTAAGGGATTTGGCAGAGAATGGGCAGCAGCGTTCTCTGTGCTTTTGTGACAACCGTACTGCGATCGCCAACCCGCCTGCCAATCGTGGCGATTATGGCAAAACCTCCCCTTGAGGGAGGCCTATGTCCAGCAGTGGACGTCTTTCGGCTGAAATGAAAATGATGATGATGAATTACCATACGTTACGTTTAAACAAAAAGCTACTTTTTTCTGATCCAGTTTTGTTTTATTTCAGAGGAAAAAGTATGACTTTCTGCATAATAATTATGATGTGTGACTTACTGATTGTGTCTGCTACTTAGAAATCGGTTAAAAACAATCCTCATATATTTTGGTTGTGAAATTTTGTTAATTTTGTGCGAAAAATTATGTTAATTCCAATACACATAGTTGTTTATTCCAAATACAACCAAATGGTTTCAAAATGGGAAAATAATTACAGGGCGTCAAAAAAGATGTCCACAGCGTTGTCAATAGAAAAAGTGCCCAGAAGGCTTGCTACAAAAAATAGATCACGTGAAAAGTCGACCAATCGCTTGGCGGTATCCCAAAATACTAGGTGGGCACTCGGACCCCATGACCCTAGTGTTTGAAGCCCAAACGGCTCAAAAATCGGATGTATTTATTGATTACACGCAATAAAAATTGAACAAAATTCTAAAAAATGTTCGCCCAACTCTCCACCCGTATATTCCAAAACCAATTCTCTGCCAAAAGCAAACAGACTGACTGGCTGTACCGAGTCGTTTACATATTGTTTACAGAAACACGAACAAAATGTTTCTACTCGATACTCTATTGTACCGGAGTCCCGTGCATTCTATTCTATTAACTTGTGAAGTGGAGGTAATTCTATTGACGATATTTTTGTTAAATGAGTTATGCACTGCTGGGATATGAAAATACGTATAAGAAGAATTTTAAATTTTAATTCTAGACTGTTTTCTATGGTATTCTTGAAAGATAACATTTAACTACAATAGCATAAATAATTTAACTACATTTAACTTTTTAACGTCTAGGTAGATCGCAAGGGGAGACTGGTGACCAGAATTAGGTCATTAATTCTTAGAAATCGAATTCACTGGGAAAAATGTTTTTAGGTTGTGCCCAGTTGATGGAAACTCGCCCCTGTAACATAGAACTTAAAAATAACTGACGCAATGTGAGAGTACTGTACGTAGGTATATCTGTACCTAACTCTTCGGGAATTACGTGTTATGTTAAAAAAATTGTATTAATTTTAAAAACTACTTTAGTTGTTAAGTTATGACGATTACCTTTCATTATTAAGTAATTTACTGTTTAGATAGTTTAATAAGATTGAGTATCACACTGACAAAAAAACAAATAAAAGAAAAAATAACATCATAAATTAACACAATTTCACATCAAACCCTAACAACTGTAAAAATAAACAATTAATAACACCAATCATTACTGTCTACCCCCTAACTGCATACAGCTTGAATATACAAATCCCGTATCAGGGATCATTAGCAGCAACATTAATACTCGCTCTAACGCCCCTCCAGTTTCCGAGATGTGACATACAGACGGACATACAAAAGGTGACTAATGAATGTTTAAGAAAGCACTGAGCCTTAAGATGGGGAGATTTTGTTTGTTGATTTTGTGACTTTACTTTGTAAGTCATAAAATGCTATTCTGCTGAGCTATTGGGATTAGATTCTTTCTCCCTTCACTTTATTTAATTTTGTAGCTACCTCTATTACTTTTTCAGGGTTGTTATTAATTAACTAACATTTGAAAAACGTGCAATAAGCTAACTATATTCGAATTGAAAACGTAGTAAGACCACTATCGAGTATCCGCATGCATCGCTTGTTAATATAATGCCAAGGCAATTATATTTAACACTTTAAGCACAGATTGCAGAGGTCAACCTTTGAGTGATGCAGAAACAAACAGTGGTAGGTGTCATCATTATCATTACTTTCATGCCCTTATCCCAGATCATTGGAGTAGGCGCAGCATGCTCTCTTACAAATACCAATAATTTAATTGCATAACATCGGTTTAGACGATGTTACGAAAGTTCGTAAGATACACTGAAGATAATTGTGAAATTAAAATAATTCATGTTCAGTAGTCAGAAGCTAAAAGTCTGACATCCAGTCTTACCAAGAGGTATCGTATTACCCAGGTACTGGGTTGTGGAGGTCAGATAGGCAGTCGCTTCATGTAAAATACTGGTACTCAGCTGCATCCGGTTAGACTGGAAGCCGACCCCAAGATAGTTTGGGAAAAGGCTAGGCAGATGATGATGATTCTTTCTCCCTTTACTTTATTTAATTTCGTAACTACCACTATTAATCTTTCAGGGTTGTTATAAATTAACTAATATTTGAAAGACATAAAATAAGTTTACGATATTCACATTAAAAACGTGGCAAAACCACCATCGAGTAGCCGCTTGTATGGCTTGTTAATGTAAATCCAATGCAATGATATTTAACACTTTAAGCACAGAGGACAGAGGAGGATTTAATGCCAAAATTAATTATCTACCAGTTAACCTTTGGTTAATGCAGAGATAAATAGTGGTAGGTGTAAATCTGAAAACTTTTTTTTTACGCCAGCTTGCCTTTTTCCCACTGGCAGGCAAAGGCATGCCCAATGGCTTTCCAATTTTCCTCCTTAACATTTGCCTCTTCCCAACCAATCCGTTAAGCACCAACTTTATTTTATACTGGCACTTCGCCCGCAACTTTGTCTGCGAAAATTGTGATATAATATAGCCTATGTGACTGGGTAAAGGGCATTCTAATGTTGAAAGAATTTTTGAAATCGGTCGAGTAATTTTTGAGTTAATTCGTAACAATCAGACAATAAAATCTTTACTCTTCATAATATTAGTTTAAACAAAGATATACTACAACTAATACAAGTACATTTACATACTAACGTATTTATATAATACTGATAGGTATTTATAATAAGCCGTAGTTTGCGACATTCTATTTTAAGGACAAAAGTACGAAATATAAATAACATTTAATAACTAAGTCAATACATTTTACATTCATTTCCTTAGGGAAAACCTACGTCCATTTAAATTCCTAGACTCATAGAAATTCATAATTAATCAGTATGCCTTAAAACTTTCGTTCACAATACAAGTTCGACAGTTCGGTTCAAGCTGTGCGCTTCACAAATGGAACTAATCACTTAATGCAGGTAAATCCGAATGAAGTTTGTTAGTCGTCTGTGAAATATTGAGAAGTTTTGAAAGAGGTTCGAGAGGGAGTACTATTTGTTCGCATGTCTATTGTTTTATTTGGTGGCGATTATGAATGATTCAGGTATGAAATACAGTGGAGAGAAAAAAAAGTTTATTTCAATTACAAAAGGCATTTCGAAACATATAATAGGAGATCACCTTTTAAGCAAGGAATTGCTTGTATTAGGAGACTCCGAAACCAAATATAAAATCAGCTTAAGAGCGTTTATACCCTAGGGCATTACATACAAACTTTCAAGTCGTTATTTTCCGAAATTACTGAACAGATCTTAATGAAACTTCCTACGTATAAGCAGTATACATAGGTCTAAAAAATTACAAAAAAACATTTTCGAAATGTCTTTTAAAAATGAAGATAATTGGAAATTTATGTTTCTATAGATAATTAAAAATCGGTCTAATTTAGCTGTAACATTATTTTTCGAAAATGTTTTTTAGTAACTTTTTATACCTATGTATGCTTATATGCTTACGCGTAGGAAGTTTCAGTCATTTCGGAAAATAACGACTTGAAAGTTTGTATGAAATGCCGTAGGGTATAAACGCTCTTAAAATCCACGAAGGTTTTGTCAAAATTTTAGTCATTAGTACACCCATCTCTCACCGATATGTTTAAGTCCCATGTACTCGTAATAGGGGGCGATCCTATTGCCATCAACCGGGCCCAAATCCAGTCCATTGGGTAAACCCAATAACACTTGGCCTGACCTGGGATTCGAACCCTGGACCTCATGCTCAGCTGTTGCACTTGCAACTACTGTCTAGTTCAAACCCTCACCTTGTGGATGTAGCCATCAAATGCATATACGTCATCATTCACTTAATTAAGTAGACATAAGTCGAGAAATGCAGTGTTGAGAGATAAGTAAGAGTGAAAGATTGTGATTGAGGGGAGGATAAGCATGAGTACCATTTTTGAACTAACGCTAAAACAAGCAACTATTAGCTCACAATTACGAGTAAGTATACTGTTTGGCTGGTTAAATTAACTGTATCACACTAAAGAGATAAAAGGGTGGAGGTATAAGGAAATTCTCGGCAAAATCTTCATCACGACATTAGCTATTTGTTAACCGACTTCTAGAAAGGCGGACGTTCTCAACTCGGCTGTATATTTTTTTAATCTTTTAAGAATAGCATAATTTACTTATTTCTATTAAAAAAGATATCCTATATCTTCCCGTGGGTGTCGTAGGAGGCGACTAAGGTACTTGCCAGAGAATGGGCAGCAGCGTTCTCTGTGCCTTTGTAACAACCGTACTGCGATCGCCAACCGGCCTGCCAAGCGTGGCGATTATGGTAAAACCCCCCAAAATGTCAATGTGACTTGGGGGAGGCCTATGTCCAGCAGTGGACGTATTTTGGGCTGAAATGATGAATGATGATGATGATTAAAAAAGAAGAAGAGGAACCATTATCGAAAAATTACAGTATCACTCTTTCGAAAACCAGTAGTACGTAAAAATATAGAATTTGTTCAATAAAATCTCAATACTCTCCATGCAACTATTTGACTTGAGTTCCACTATGAAATGTAAAGTACCTGAGCATTGGAGCAAGCGCCAATATTATTGAAAGCTTCTATATTTTCAGAGAGAGCGTATTTCGAGTGGGTAATTTGTAATTTCTCTAAACAAACGATTTGTTTAGAGAAATTACAAAGATTGGAGTGACACTGTTAGAAATATGTGGGGAAACGTGTTCTGAATGGAACAGAAACCATTTTTCCAGTTAAAAGGATGGAGCAGAACCAACTTGAAGACACCAACAACCACACGAAAAAGTTCGGTCAAAGCGGTTCTGATAGATTGTGAGTCAGACTCCAGACACTGGAGTTCGACATATAGAATACTGATATGTGTCCAAGATAAACAGCCAGTTCGCAATTCGGATCCGGTTTGAGCACATCGCTTTTACAGGGTTTAAATCTACCGACATACCGATATTTTAAGCGTGCAATGTTACCATTTGAAAAGGAATATAACGAAGAAATCAGCAATAATTGTAATACCTACCCGCATCATAATCCCAAGCCACTATTCATATAAACAAACCCGTACTCCGTACGTGCGCGTCCACCATTAAAACACAATAAAGGGCCTCCCCGAATATGTATGGGTTGTATGACAATTCAATTTGTGCCCCAATAATATCGGCTTACAGTATAATGGACAAAGAAATCCGATGGTCGCGCGGCAACGCGAGATGTGTGTTCAGAATAGGGACACCGTTTGTAAAAAAATAATATGTCCGCACTAATACTATCTTATGATCGTTTCCTAAATATCACTTCTAGATCCAATCAAACCAAAAGCATTTATTCCAAATAGGCCAGTCACAGGCACTTTTGAATTGTCGAAACAAAGACAATATTAAAATAAAGCTACAGTCCAAGGCACAAGGCATAATAACTGTGAAAGTACTGTGCCCATTCCAACGTGTAGATCTCTATAGAACAATGGGCAAGAAACTCCATGGATACTCTTTTACATGTAATTCCCCACGACACTACTAGTGGTGCGGTTTAGTAGTGTAGAAGGGAAGAAGAGAGAATATTGATACAAAAAATAATATGGCGAACTAACACCATCGTATTATCGGTTTCTAAATATCACTTCTAAATCCAATCAAATCAAAAGCATTTATTCCAAGTAGACCAGTTGCAGGCACTTTGGAGCTGTCGAAACAAAAACAACATTAAAATGAAGCTAAAGTCCAACTCACAAGGTATAATAACTGTGAAAGTACTGTGCCGATTCCAAAGCGTAGATCTCTATGGAGAAGAATGGGCAAGAAACTCCATGGATACTCTTTTACATCAGAATATTGTTACAAAAATTCAAACAATGCTAAGAAGATAATAATCGGCGTTGAGTTACTTCAAAAACAAATAGTACGCTTTTGAGTTGTGTTCGGTCACTTGAGAGGAGTATTTCAAAGTTCAACTCTCCAATTAAGCTGACTGCCAAAAGTTTAATCGCATACAAAATCGATAATAGCTGACGAGTCTTTTTTGATTATTTATTTGTTTTAAGTTTGAAGAATGACTGATATTCTGCTTAGAGAACAAGACCAAGGAAGCGATGGATGGATTGTATGAAGAGTGATATGAAATAAAAAGGAGTAAATGATAGCTTCACGGTTGACAGAGGAGAACGGAAGAAAAAAAAAACGTGTTGCAAATTACTTAAGACAAGGGAAGGAAGATGATGATGATTCTGGTTAGAGATCACATTTGTATGAGTTCCCAATAAAGGTGGTGAAAATGATAGTCTTTATCCCAGCTGAAATAGCACTAACTTCGCACATTTCTACCCATAGATACAGTTAGTTCCACCGCATGCAACTTAAGAGAGCATTATCATAATTGTGAAATAGGTGGATTACGTGAACGTTCAAGAAGATTTCTAGTACCTGCATGAGAGTATGGATCGGTCATGCCTTGAACTATACAGACTGTTATTTTAAATTTTCAGACACTTTAGTCACAATTTATCATGATTTGAATTCTTTACAAATATTTAGAGGCTGTTAAACAGAGAATTAACTAAACAAGACGAAAGTATGAGGAAGAGAGAGGTAGTTAGATATTGTTTACTGAGTTAACTGACTTTTTGTTTATGAACAACCTGCAAGCTTTATATATGTTACCGGAAATGTGTGAAACCTAGGAATTGTATACAATTCCTAGGAAATGTATACAATTCCGAGTCTATGTAGGAAATGTGTTAAATAGTATCATAATTATTTTTTACTCCACACATTTCCTAGGAATTGTATGCATTTCCTAGGAACTCTATACAATTCCTATATGACAGAAGGAAATGTATAAAATTAAAAACTATACTATAAGTTAATCTGAAGAATATATTAGATGTTGTGAGACTTTGGGTGAAAATGGTGGTCGTGAACTTGTAGTGCCCCATACATAATTCTAATCAAACCAATTTGCTATAGTTTCTGTAACAATTAAATAATATTGTTGGTTAAAAATTGAATATGCTTTGCAACAAAAGTTAGTGACAGAACCGAATTGCTGCAAAACCGACTCCACGTAGTCTTGTTTGTCCTACCCCTAGAGTGTAATTTAAAATCGCGTAGGCGCGGAGGGGCGAGGCGGCCCGCGGGCTGAGGAGCAGGCGGCTGCGAGCGAGCCGCCGCGGCTGAGGCTGGCCGGCGAAGCCGGCCAACAAGCCGAAGTTGCGGTGGTGAGCGAAAGCCGTCTGCGAAGATTAGCACGCGTGGGGCCGCCGGAGGCCCGCAGCGCCGGAGCCGTGACGGAAACCCTGCCTGCTGCATGTTGCATGCTCGCTTGAATGGAGCGATCGGCGCAGCGATGACTACTGATATACATTTCCTATCACGGTTTAGGAAATGTATAGATTTCCTAGGAAAAGTGTTAATTAAAAAATATTTCATACATATCCTATGGATTTTAGGAATTGTACACATTTCCTAGGAATTTTATACAATGACGGATTTCATACATTTCCGTTAACATATATATACCTACTCATGTTTACAAATAAATGACTTGTCTTGTCTTATCTTGAGAGAATGATAAGGCATACATTAAGCTCACATCCAAAAACAAGAGCTCAAATAGCAATCCATTTTTGACGCTATCGGTTAGAATTTCATAATTTTTTTGACCAAGCTGCTTAACATATTTTTTTTTGTAGTTCGGAAAATAAGACAACTAATCTCCCAATCTGAACGTAATCCAGGGGTCGCGCAAAATAACTACCGCTACAAGACGCACCAGAGCATAAAGCAGGGGCGGCAAATTGTGGCCACCGCTGGCAATCATAAAAAATGTTATATATCTCATACGAGTGACCGACACGCGATAATATCACGTTTTGCGTGATTTTTACGAATAAATAGCAGTTCTTGTAATTGGAAATTGTAGTGAGTAAAATGCTTTCGTGCACAAGCATATGGCGCTAGATACACGATGGGTAAATGTTATAATTCGAAGATTTATAATTAAGCTTCAGTCAGTCTAAACTTAAAAAGTTAAAGTTACCCAAAGGTTGACGTGTAGAAAATGCCTATGGCACTAAGTCCCCTGTTTGAAGTGTTAAATAAATAAATAATAAACTTAAAAAAGAAAAAGAGCAAGAAAAAGAGAGCAACACTCTAAAGCTCTCGATTTGGTGATGCTGCTCTTCTTTTTTTTCTTTGAGAAACAACACTATAGGGTGCTATCGTATGCAGTCGGTGAGGCGAAATCGTCTAGATTGCATCATCATCATCGCAACTATTGAAAAATATGGGTTCAGGGAAAATTGTGAGTGCAATACCTACACGGTCAAAAGATGCAGAATGATGAACCGCTTGTGCGCCGGTGTCCCTTTTTATATTAGTTGATTCTTGTTTTGTCTCATCCAGCAGTGACTTCAGGAAATAGTCAAACGGCATTCATCTCACACGCGAGGCAATTTTGTGGATTCAGTGAAGTGCCAATCACGATAATAAGAGCTTAGACATAACAAGAACCATTATTCTACTCGAAATAATTACTTTCAAGTATACAGCCTGAATCTCCCAAAACGCATAACTAACATATTGCCCATTAAAGGTCGGTGAAACCATTCTCAATTAAGCAGATTGAACGGAGTTAACGGTGCGCACGTTAAACTCCGGTTAAGTAGTGAATCGGACAGTTTATTGCTTGAGGTGCTCCGTTTTGAGGGTATAATGTGATAGGGTTTTATTAACGGCTGTTAAGGCTTGTTTTAAAAGCTGTGTGCTTGATGTTTATTGCACGTGGTGCAGCGCAAAGTTATGTTTCCGGACTGTTTCAGTTGTTATGCTTAAAATATTTGAACTATTGCATAACTTAATTTAATTCCAATGGCATTTGGAGTAAAACAAAAATTTTCAATTTTGGATCATAGTTAAGTACATAATACAGGTCTTAAATAATGAAATTGCGACCAGCTACGTCCCGCCCTTAGGGCATACATTTTGGTTCTGGCAAACTCGAGCTGACGATTGAAAAACCCATCGTTGGCAGATCTTCCGAAAAGTGGGTCGATGATTCTGTTCGGCTGAGTCCAGCAATGGATATGTTCCAGATTATGCTGCTGATGATGAAAGTCGAGCTTGACAGTTACATACATCGTTACATCACTCCTACAGGCATCCAACAGGGTTAGGCAGAGAAGTACCTAATCATACACCTTCATTTTTCCAGTTATTTTTAAGTTCCATTTAATAGGGGGCGAGACTATTGCCATCAAACGGGCACAAATCCAGATTCCGTGGCTTCTACTAAGAAATACCTGATGGAAAATCCCAATAACACTTTGCCCGACCCGGGAATCTAACCCAGGAGCTCCTATTCGGCAGTCGTGCGTTCGTATAAGTCATCGCGGTAATTACCGAAATTACCGAGTTGCAGGAATAAACGAAATGTTTATCGCAAAAAAAAACCTTATTTTCATTACTTGCACATCCAAAAAAAATCGTTTATCGGTCATATTTAACCAACCAACACCTTATATAGACTAAATCACAACTGTACTCGAATTTGACAAACTAGCACACCATCTTTCACTTCCAAACACAAACTACCTCACACGACAAGATACAAAATATACGCAATCTCAACCTACAAGTTGCAAAACAAGTGCTTTATAACGAAAATTCTCATGTATTTCTTGAGAAAAATCCTTGGAAACGCGATGCATGTACCGCACGAGAGATCAGTGGCAGTTCACACTAGCTCACGTCAGGCGTTTATGACAAATAGCGTGTCAAGTATATTGCATCGGTGCAACCCGCCCCGAGAGTGTGAACTGTGATTTATCATTTTTAATATGGAGTGATTTTTAGTTAGGTTTTTGATGTTTATGGTGCTGGTTCAACGACTTAAGTGGTTTTAGGAATAACTGAGGGCCTAGGCAAAGTGAGATTGTAACTTTTTCAGTGATAACGATGCTGTCAAACTCAAAAATTGGTTTGACATTTATGTTACCGAAAAACTTGTTTCGATCTTGTTGTAAATCGTTGTAGGAATATGAAATGCTTTGAATGCGATTAGCACTTATCTAGTCCGTGTGATGTTGTCTTTTCTAAAAGGAAAATAGATTAAGAAATTTTCATTTAAAACGAGCATTTGAGTCCTTCTTGTCACCTCTCTGTCTATCTTCTTCTTCACGTAATGGTTTGAAGCTCGTACCCATGATGATCCTCCAATTGAACCTTCTTTAAAAAACATTTGTTTTAACGACTACAAACGGACTTCAAAAGTTACCAGACCTAAAATATTTAATGTGAATTAGGACTTCACTCACTTTTGTTTGATCTGTCTTCTATCGAACGATTCACTTTCCAACTAAGTCTTCTGTACTAAGCCTCATCAATGTTTAAAAGCATCATCAAGAAAATTATCGCTAAACTAAAGTCATCATCATCATCAGCCTACAATGTTCCCACTGCTGGGACACAGGCCTTCTCTCTATGAGAGGGAGTGGTCTGTAATCCACTACGCGGGCCCAGTGCAGGTAGGTAGATATCACATGTCTTAGAATTTGTTAGTTCTAGGACATGCCGGTTTCCTCACGATGTTTTCCTTCACCGTTTTTGACGGCATGCGGTGATGAAATAAATTGTACAAAGTAATACGCCTGCCTGGGTTAGAACCCACTGCTCCACCGCTGCTCTCTACAGCTCTCTACTAATGTCATATACATATAATGTCTCCTGAAAATACACCAGAGTTATGACAAACCATTACTTATAATAGCACCTATTAACAAAAATAGTACGAAATAAACCTCATCATTATACTTCGCGAAATATTATCTCATAAACTTCCTAAATACTAATATTTCTTGTAAACATCTCTCGTTGACTAATTACAGAATACTACTCGAAATAAACGTTAAAACTTGCCTGTTTTCATGACAAGATAAAACGCCTATGTCTGGTATGGAAAATTATTAGAGTTAGGTTACGTCACGCCACGGGGAAGAAGCGAGCAAGATGGTTACTTAGTCCGGGGCTTTTAGATTTGAACCCTGCATTAAATATAAACAGCGATTTTTTTCTTGAATCGTGTACTTGACCTTAGCTCTTCATATAATAAAAAAAAATTAAACATTTTCCGAGACCGGATCAAGGTGAAAAAGACGAAAACGCGTTTTTGTGAATAAAAACATGAGAAAAAAAGTTAACAGGACAAATTTAGTTACTTTAGGTAAAGAATTGGTGACAGTAATATATTTTTTCAGAATTAAACATTTTCGTCCACGGAAATTACGGTAAAAAAACATTTACGAAATTTTTGGATTGTACTTAAGGCAAAAATATAAACAGCGGTTTTTTTACATTAAATAACTTAAATTAATATATTACACCACCATTATACAAAATTAAACAAATTGTACTACCGGAAGTTATTATTACCAGTTTTTTTACAATAGCGGTTGAGGCAAAAAGGTAATAGGGTTTACTTTTTGTTTAACTTTAATCTAAAGGCTATTTCTAACCTATATATACGAAAATTAAACACTTTAAAGCAAATCGTGAAAAAAAATCAATTATTGTTTACGTAAAATACGTCTGCAAGCTTTATTCTTGTATTTGGCGCAGCACTTTCAAAGGAATTTGATCTTTCCGAAATAGAAATAAGGTGTACAATCGCGTAACTCAATAAAACACCGACTCTCAATCAACAACAGGCGTTCGCACACAATGAACGCAGCACTTATCTTGTTTACGCACACTAGCACACGCCGTACGCCGCACGCTGCTTAGCGCTGACACCGTGCATCGTAATTTAATTTTTACTTTGACAATATTAATTAACGCTCTAATCTGTTTAATTTTGGGGGATTAAGGTTTGGATTAATATATTTCTCATTATTAAATGAATTTAAATCCTGTTACATTTTTGCCGTAAGTAGTATTTAAGATTTTTTGATTTTCTTGATTTTCTGTGAAGTCCGGAGCAGAATTTGTTTAATTTTCATAATAATAGTTAGACATGGTGACATAAACCATTTGAGCACTATTTTTGTCCTGTTAATATTTTTGCCTTAAGTACGAAGACAAATTATAAGTTTTTTTTTAAAAAACGAATGTTCCGTGGACGAAAAATGTTTAATTTTCTGACCTACTTGTAGTACTCAATCTGTTCTACAAATACTCCAAATAAACATACCTGTTTATATTTTTTTCCACCAAGTTAAATACATATTAGACGTTTTCTTAAAAAAAAACATATACGCGGAGGTGAACTTTTCGCGGGATACAGCTTAATATACTCTCCTGTCTATACCCTACACATTCAATGAAAAAAATCGCTGTTTTTAATTAATGCAAAGTAAGCCTAATATTCGGCGTAAATTCCCCGGACTAACTATATTAGTTTGCGAAATGTATGGTTTTGATGCATCTGATCAACTCTTGTAATCTTGTTTATTTTTATTAGTATCATACTTTCTAGTTATTTTATTAACTTTGTTTTGTATCGGGATGGTTCTATGTGTTGTATGGTCTTGCGCATACTACATAATTTTTTTATGGCCTTTACAAAGTCCCTGATTTCTTAAAACAATATCTTCTCGTGAAATTAAGTTATGTCTCTCTGTGAATTAAAATTGTTCTAAACTAAAGCAATAACTTGGCCACCGCGTGATCTTAAACATTAAAACCTGCATATTAAAGCAGGCTTCTTAATAATGTTTTGGTCAAAAAGATAAGCAGAATAATTCACAACATACAAGGTGTTGTTTTGCATCCTCGTCAAAATTCAGGAGATTGTAACAAAATACATAAATAATTAATTTAAATTACGGTACCTAGTTAATTATTGATAACCATTGCTGTTTTTTGTTGTTTAAATTTGTTAGTATTTCAGAATAGCCCCCTTAACGTGGTTTAGGGAATAAAAATTATCGAATACACGTTTGAGATTGTTTGCATGTGTGAAAGCGCGGTTATAGGGCCGCCGCGTTAAAACACGTGTGGTTCACACTGACCGACTTCCGTAAATTTAAAAAAATACCTACCCATTTTATTATTGATTTGGGTTGAGAATCATGAGCATAGTTACCTCCTTGAATTTGATGTAGATGCAAAACAACAGAATAAGAATTCACGTAGCAGAACCTAAATTTGTTTCCGCATTAACTTACAAGTTTACAACTCATCAACGAGCGATGACTGTTTAAATCTTCAAATGTTGTGTTAATGAGGACAGCAGAGATGGAGGTGGGAGGATGAAGGGGGAGACGATTAAAGATTTCATCCCTACTTTACGTTTTGACTGTAATTACGAGATTAAGGCTGAGAAGTAATGGATGCTATTAAGAATGAGGTCGTTTATTTATTTTGGTTTTGGGCACCTACCGATCAACATTTACGAAAGGTGACACATTTTTCAATGTGATGAGTCTGTAGTGGGATTTCTTTGCATTCTAGGTTTTTGGTGACACTTCTAAAAATACTCTATTGAGTCCTTACAAAAATATCAAAGGATGATTCTAATTATTTTTTAGCGATTTGGTCAATGGATCCAAGTTGTAAGATCAGGGAAATTTGTCGCTAGCCAAATTACTTCCTACTGAAATAGTCCGTATAATCAAATCACAACTGTAATTTTTATCAGTTGCTTCGAATGGGTGTCAATTCACTTAAAAGCGTTTACGCCTTACGACATTTCATACAAACTTTCAAGTCCTTATTTTCCGAAATTACTGAACCGATCAATGAAACTACATACGCATAAGCGGGATACACAGGTTTAAAAAGTTATTCAAAACATTTACGAAAAATAGTTTTACAGCTAAATTAGACCGATTATAAATTATCTATAGAAACAGAAAAATAAAATAATCTTTTTTTTGAACATTTCTATAATGTTTTAGTAACTTTTTAGACCTCTGTATCCTGCTGCTGTGTATTAAGTTTCATTAAAATCGGTTCAGTCATTTTGGAAAATAAAGATAAGATAAAGATTAACTTAACTGGTAATTACAATGATATATCATTTTATCAGTCACGAATCACTGATAGTCCCCTGTGCAGAGCATGCATGGATGCGGCGGAATCAACAAACGGAGGCGCATGTCCTGCTTGAGTGCACCGGTGTCACCAAGATTCGCGAGGAGACCCTGGGAATACCAAGATCCCTTGCAAATGCCCTGAGAAGACTGGGAAGTGTGATCTACTTCTGGAGGGAGGTGGGCTGGTTGGAATAACGGCCACTATGGCTCACGCACAATGGTCTACTCAAAGGACTAAATGCGGAAACCTAAACCCCATGAAAAAGAAGAAAAAGATCAGTCGCGAATATATTTGAAACAACGATATCTAAGACTGTGAGCTTATATAGTATAGTACCTCTAAGAAAGTAAAGTCGGTACCTCTACATAATTTCCTTTACTAAATTACCTGTAAGAAACCATTTAAATCCCAACACACAACTCAATAAACTACAGACATTCGGCTTATCAAAACACAACACGCCATTTATACGTACTATTCCGACTAGCACTGATAACGTTAACGTGATAATAAACGTTCGTTTGCAGCGCATTTTATACGCGCCGCGGATTAGCGGGGAACGTTTACGCGCGCGTTAACGTTAACAGCAACTCGTGACTTGTAAGTGCTAATGAGTTTTTTGTTTGATTACCTATCTGAGGATATAAGTTAGCTTTCTTATAATACAAATAAATATGAAGACAGTTCCGAATGAATTATCAAACATTCATGATATTTATATAATTGATTAAAAAACAGATTATGAATAAACTAAACTACTGTAGATATAAAAATGTTTGATAATTATGTTATTTTGGGTTCGACGTAAAGAAATAAATTCACAAAGTCAAAGATGCTGTAAAAACTACTTAAAGTGTTCAGTAATCGACAACAATACATTTTTGTTAGAACTATATTTTAGGTAATTTTTCAATAATTAAACTTGTAAAAAAGGGTTTCCTCTATATCTTACTTCTTCACAGGTTTTGACTAACATAATTTCGTATCTTCTAATGTCATATGACTTGCATAAACCTGTCCGGTATCCCTGCACAAATAAAAAAAAAAAAACAAAACAATAAAACGTAATTCTATTTTTAAAATTATCCTCATAATGAAAGCAATTAACGCATCGTAAAGCTCAGGACACACCGGTTGAAATGAAAAATAAAATGACACGATACGATCACAAAGGAATTTTCTCTTTGACAATATCACGCGTCGTCGCTTCGACGAACGTACTTTGATATGCGTCTATTAAAATTTAATAATTTCGCCTATTCTCTTTGTTAAATGAATGCGATTTTGTACGTTTTTGTTGGACTTTTGATGTATTAGATTAATTTAGAATTGAGGAAAAATTGTGTCACATATTTTTTGTTGAAGTTTTTTTATTTGTTTTTTGATATTTTTAAACGGTACATTCAATTTGTAAAGATGATATGATTATTGTTATAGTCTACTAATCAGAATTTATCCCGAAATCTATCAATATCAATTATTTATCTAATAAACATTTATTTTTCTTGAGGTTGATTACATTTTATTCATATTCCTTTACTTGTCAAACATCAGAAATCTCTTTTATAATCTAAAAAAATATCATCCAATTTGTAAAATCCACATTTGATTACACAAAATTGAAACCGTGTATGTCCAAAAACGAAGCTAATACACGAACAAGAAAAGGAAAAATAATAATAGAGGGATAACATTACATCAAAGCATTTTATATTTGTCCAATATGCTTTGGACTTCACTCAATAGAGTCCAAAAGAAAATTAAATTGCCTCCCCTTCGTCCATTTTAAAGGTCTTCACATGTCCATATTTTTTTTCTTTCTTTCTTTTAAAATATCACGTTACGTGTGTACGAGGTTTTATATTTGTCTTGTTATTTTTTTATTACGTTTTATTTGTCGTAATAAGGGAAACCTTAGATTTTTAAGGGAGGTTCGATTTCCCAAAAATGTTTAGATTTCGAGGGATGATGTAGGTTGTTTTGAAATCTCATGTCTGAGCTTGTTAGTATTAGATTTAAAAAGCTTGGGGTGTTCTTGCAATGAAAATGTTTTCTTTTATTGTGAAAAACGAGTCAAGATAAAGTTAGTATTATTTAGTTACTTTTTACATAGTGTTTTTTTTTTTGTAAAAATGCAACCGCATAAAATTATTATTTTTTCTAGATACCAGACTATCTAATAAAACTATAACTATTGACAATGACAAAGTATGCAAGTATGTGTTTTTTTTTTAAATTTGTTACATTAGATCTGACCATGATTTTATCTTCACAAAGTATGTATCACGTTGATATTATTAAGAAAGCAACTGTTTTCTTAACAATATTTACGTCAGCACAACATAAACTACCTACGTCGTGTTTTAGTACTGTCAAAACTTATCTCAATCAGACACACGATTCAATCCACGGCACCCGAACCAATTACGAATGACATTACCATTAAAACGGACCTCAGACACATCTACATAACGGCACATCCTAAAACAACATCTCCATCAGCTCTAAACAAAAGTTAGAGAGGCAATACTGTCTAAAGCCCTTCACATTTCAAACCAATTCACTCACGCGCATACAAATGAACAATACTCGTATTTCGTGGCCCAACACTACCTTTCAATACCACGATAACTTTACACACCACTGTGACTTTGATGACTCTTATAAGGAACTTGATAGAGTTGAGTTTTAAGTGGTTTCAGGTTTTCGAGTGGGATTTGGAAAGTGGTAAAACGACAATTAACTCGAATTCTACTTCTATTTGCAAATGGATTGGATTGCCTTGCAGCGGAATGGATGGCAATTGTTCTTGTGCGTCTGATTGCAAATGTTTACAGTCATTTGACAATCGATGGAGACACTGTCGGAAGCTTTGATTTGGGTTCAAAGAGTTGTCTTAATCATAAGCAAATATATGTTTATCTGCGGGTTTATCTCCCGGTGTAATGCAATACACTTGACGAGAGTCCACGCAGTTTCTTGCCCATTCTTCGTTGAAGACTACGTTTTAGAGTGAGGTTGCTTCAACTTTCTGAGTACCTAACTAACCAACTCCTTGAGAGTTACTCGGTGCCTGTAAAAAAATGCTTTGTCTTTAACAGCTAAAAACTTCACTGCTAAGCTGTTACAGTTTTATCATCCAACATCGGTTTTTCCAATAATGTTGTTTTTTTAGCATTCCTATAGCTGAATATTTTGTTGGGATTTATTTATCATCATCATCATCATTTCAGCCCAAGAGACGTCCACTGCTGGACATAGGCCTCCCCCAAGTCTCATTGACATTTTGGGGGGTTTTACCATAATCGCCACGCTTGGCAGGCGGGTTGGCGATCGCAGTACGGTTGTTACAAAGGCACAGAGAACGCTGCTGCCCATTCTCTGGCAAGTCCCTTAATCGCCTCTTACGACACCCACGGGAAGATATGGGATGGTGCTATTCTTTACGTCCGACACCATACAGAAAATTTATAGAGGATTTATTTATAGTACAAGCTTTTTTATAACAACTTTTTTTACATGTCCACATATGTAGTATACAATAAAGTGAGTTCCTGCCGTCTACACGCTTCGATCTTTTAAACTTCGCAACTGATTTTGATGTGGTTTTCAACAATCAGAATAATTCAAGAGGAAGGTTCACAATGATATGTAATTTATCCCTAAAAAACACATAAAATTTTCCAATTTCCGCGAACGAAGTCGCGGGCAGCAGCTAGTAATATATATTTTGAAAAATACCGAGTGAAAGACACAGTTTCCCCAGCCATAATAAAATAACCGTCCTTAAAAATCAAGACTCACGAAAAAAGAAACCAAAATTCCTCCAAACAAAAACAATAGAGCGACCATTGAGAGAAGTAAAGCGATAAGCAACTTATATGTAATGAAACTATTGCGCTTCGGAGCCGGATATTGCGTCACTACAGTACTTAATAAAGGAGATAAAAGAAGGAACTACTATTGTCTCTTCGGGAGACCGAGAATGACATAGAGGTTGAGTTTTTTGAAAGACTTGGATACGGCATTCAATATTTGCTGATTAAAAGTTCGGTCAAACTGGTAGGGATAGATTGGTTTTCTTAAATCTTCTTTCTTTGTCTTGGTTTCCCTTTGGAAAATACCCTTCCTCTGAATATCAGGATAACCAACAGTCAGTTCAAATTTAAAGTAAAAGCTCGCGAAAACTTATTTAAGAAGCTGGAAGCTGGGATCGTCTCCAATTTAAGTTGTTGTTATTTTTTCTCCATGTATGCATTTATTTTATTTTTCTTTATTTTTCAAATCAAATCAAATCAAAATCATTTATTTCAAATAGGTCACTTACAGGCACTTTTGAATGGTCGAACAACAATAAAACTGAAGCTACAGTCCCAGTCACAAGACATCTATGGAGAAGAATGGGCAAGAAACTCCATGGACACTCTTTTAAATCAGAATCTTGTTAAAAAAACCTTGGTTACATTATTTATGTTGAGATAGTACATTATGTGAGAACGATGTAGCAAGACTTGCACGCTAAAAGTGTCCATAGTAAAAACAAAAAGAACAATTAAAAGATAAAATAATTAGTTTATTTAATAATTGTTTTATTAGCCGTGGCAGCTAAGAGACGACCAGGCACAACTGACAGCGCCAGTTCACGAACATGACGCATGGATCAGCCATCATTCAACTCAACCATTTTGAAGGGAACTAAATGATCCGACACACGCGTCATCATCAGCGTGACATTTGAGTAAGGATGACATACTCTCAACCGCCAGGGCACATTCAAGTCAATAAAAGACGTAGGTTTCCCTCCAATCACACAATATGGGTTATGCGATTATTAATACTAAATTAATTGAATTTATATAATGCAAAGATAGTTGTATCAATCTTCAGTAGCTCCAACAATACTATTTAATGCTATCAATTTATATCAATTTATGCGAACTTGTCCTTGTGGAGCAGGACCGGCATGGAGCCAAGCATTATTGTCAGCGATATTATAATAATGTTTATGTATGCATTTGTAGTTATAGTTTAATTATATATGTTTTCTTGTTCTGTTCTGTTTTTTCTCTGTATCACCCTGGGGTAAAATAGGTAGAAAATGCCCAAGGCAATAAGTCTGCAATTGATTGTTATAGTTATAATTTCAAAAGTTTTAACTATCTAAATATCAGACTTGCCGCTTCCACCACTTCTTACCTCCTCCATTTATTCTTACTACATTAAACACTAGATAATAAGTGTTGATTTTGTTCAATTTTCCTCGTTATTTCGTAGGGAGCGTATAATAACATCGTCTCAGTCACACGTTAATATTTAAATTAAAGATAAACACAAGAAAATAGACAGCTTTTGTTTTTCTTTTATAATATTTGCTACGCAGGGCTGCTACGGCGTAACGGCTAGAATAACTACTGCTACGAGGCTGCCGATTGAAGTTTAGTATTTCAGTTCAGTTTTTATTAAAATTTGTATATATTATATTTAAATTAATAATTCGACGCTGTTGCAAGCGCCATGAACGCAGGATGCCATGGGATTCTCAGATGAAGATCTTAAAAAATGACATTTACTCAAGGAAATACTTTGAAATGTTTATAGATGCGGATGCGGGTGTTAACAGTGTCTAATTCAAATTGGTTCTGTTTAGAAAGATTTATTTAATTATTTTTTCGTCAGAAAAGTGTGCAACAAATGTTAATATAAAGCTTTTACAGCAAATCGAATATGTTTTTCCTTAAAAGTAAGTTCCTCCTTTAGACTTACACAAAAACAATATTTGTGGTCATGACTTCATGAAAATATCGTGGCAACATTAAGTCATTCAAATTGGCATTGTCACTCACATCACACACACACACATTTATAAATACCAATTTGAACTGGCTGTTTAGCCAGGCCCGGTACAACTACCTTTATGCCAAACAAATATTTGTTCTGTGCGGAGAGAAAACCCGATATTGATGATTCAATCTTCCTTTCTAAATGGAATTATGAAAAGGCTAGACCAACAATAAGTACAACTCAAAAATATGTATATCATATTCTATCTCCTATCATATTCTTTCTTTTTCCCAGCAGAATTGGGGTCGGCTTCCAGTCCAACCAGATGCAGATTAATGGAATAAACTCGGTAGTTTACTCTGTGCTTCGAAAAGCACGATATACTGATTTAATGGTTGGTCACCCATCCACGGCCCAACCTAGGCAAGGGTGGCTTAACCTGAAGATCAACCCAAGTAGCTGTTATTATTTTTCCACGAGCTCCTCGTCATCTTATCAACTGACATAAAACCCACCCTTAAACTACAGATAATAATCTAAATTAAACCACGCTGTATCCAAGGGTAATTTGCAAGAAATTCTGCAGTAATTATGCTAAGTGCAGTACAGGATGGTAACAAAAAGCTAGTGATTAATAGCATCAGGAACTATCAGTCTAGACTGATATTATAATGTGTTGTATTATATACTCTTGGTGTATGTACTAGAGTATAATGTTCTGGAGTGATTCAGCGTGATTTTAGATTGAACTGTTTGTTAATGGATCGGTTTTGAATGGAGCGGGGATGTTGTTTTGATTTAAAGTGGTTAGATATTTGTATAATGTATAAAAAGTTGATAAATCTATATATATATAAATTACGCGTCCGTTGTTTGTCTGGGATGGACTCCTAAACTACTTAACCGATTTTAATCAAATTTGAACACCGTGTGCAGTTTGATCCAACTTGAAAGATAGGATAACTTACATCTCAATTTATAGTGGCAATATTATTTTATTGCAAATTAAGTCACAATTATCTGTTAGCTCCAAACGATTCTTACAGATGGCGGTATCGGTTGGCTGGATTGAGTAAGTATTCAATAGATGGCACTGTATAGGAGCGGAGCAGCAATGAAAAATATTGCGAAAACGGGGAAAATGTGACGCTGACGAAGTTGCGCGGGACCGCTAGTATTATATAGGGTGGAAATTGGAAGGCACACCGACGCACAAATGTCTACCACGTTTTCATCATCACGTTACATCATTCTGAACCCTCCCCCGAAGAAAAAGTCGGCCGTTCCATACATTTGACCTTGTAGGTTTTTGAAGTGAAAACTTCTTTAGCATCGTTGTGATTTCATAGTCACGAAAAAGCGACAGTAAAAAGAGACAGACACATAAATTCATAAGATTTCTATTACATATTCGCGTGCAATTATTTCATAAAGAATAGTACCATCCCATATCTTCCCGTGGGTGTCGTAACAGGCGACTAAGGGACTTTCCAGAGAATGGGCAGCAGCGTTCTCTGTGCTTTTGTAACAACCGTACTGCGATCGCCAACCCGCCTGCCAAGCGTGGCGATTATGGCAAAACCCCCCTTATACACTTGGGGGAGGCATATGGCCAGCAGTGGACGTCTTGCGGCTGAAATGATGATGATGAATGATGTGCAGTTATGTAAAAAATCGAAAAAGTAATTCACATTATTATACAATAAAACAATGATCTTCGATTTAATTATTAATTTATTTTTATTAATATATTATTAATGTGTGTACAGTAGTAGTAAATAAAAATTTTTGAAGGTTTCACTTCTACCACGTGTGAATTGAAAAATTGTCTTTTTTTTTAAATTACCGATGAAAAAATTTCATTCAAAAACTAACAACAATAAAGCAATCACTTGTCACAATGAATTGTAAAGAGTTTTTATAAATTAATAACAAAACCTCATTTCTAAAATTCTTTAATTCTATCCTTTGGAATAAAATTGTTCAAAACAGTAGATCGAATCAAATGAAGTGGAAATCTTCAAAAGTTTGTATCGTTATTTCAATGTGCATTCGTTCCGTCAAACAATGACCTCAAAGGAAACGTTAATATAAAGTTTTGTAATACTTTAATATACCTTGGAATGAACTGAAACGGTTATTTGTACTCGAATGGGGCTCGTGGCTAAATTACTTCTATGTGAAACAATCCAACTGTGAGATGAAACGCTGCTTGCTTCCGTTAGTCTAAAGATGAGTGACCATTTTTTTATAAATTTAAAGATTTCGTGTTTTTAGAAAATGTTAAATAATAACAATCAGTTTATTATCAGACATCTATGGCCTATAGATAAAATACACAAATAATCTTACAACAGTAGTAAACTAATACATTTCTTAAACCTTAATTAAACTATACACGTAACATCGTCGGCGTCGTGTTTCGCTGCATGGTGTCGCTATTTATTCAAATATATTAAAGTACTAATTTCTAAATCTAAATGAATTACTAAACATAAAACTAGATAATTAAAACTAAAATAACAACAAATTATAAAAGGGCGTGAAAAAACTCCTCCTCAACGCTGTCAGCTATTAAGAAATTAATTAAATATTTGAGTTAGACAATAATAATTATTTTGTTAGATTAAATTATGCAATATTTTAAAATATTAATAATGCACTATTTATTTGTGTGTTTGTAGTTTAAGATGTGTTACTATTTGTTAAATGTTATGATCCTTTGCGATTGAAATAAATGACTCTATTCTATTATGTGTTTCAAATTGGTGTTTACACTCATTCTACAAATAGCAAGGCCTGGAACAACTACCTGTAGGCCATACAAATATTTGTTCTGGGTGGAGATAGAACCCGATATTGATGTTTCAATCTTCCTTTTGAAATGAAATTATGAAAAGGCTAGACAAACCATTAGTAAAAAGGTTTTTTTTTTTACAAAACGTTTCGTTTACAATGAATTATGTTGGGAACCTTCCTGCCTCTTTTCCTTTTACCATCGCGCGGTTGCCACTCCGTTATGATCTTAGTCCATTTTGTTCTGCTGTCGCTTGTCATATGTCAATGCAGGCAAAAAGATGGACGGATGACATAAGGAAAGTCGGAGACGCTAACTGGTCAAGAAAAGCTAGAGACAGAAAAGAGTGGGAACAGCTGGAAGAGGCCTATGTGTCACAAGACACGCTGATCACTAAACATATGAGAAACAGATGTGTTAGTTTAATTATTAATTTTTGTTTCATCATCATTTCAGCCCAAAAGACGTCCACTGCTGGACATAGGCCTCTCCCAAGTGTCGCCACATTGACATTTTGGGGGGTTTTGCCATAATCGCCACGCTTGGCAGGCGGGTTGGCGATCGCAGTACCGTTGTTACAATAGCACAGAGAACGCTGCTGCCCATTCTCAGGCAAGTCCCTTAGTCGCCTCTTACGACACCCACGGGAAGATATGAGATGGTGCTATTCTTTACGTCCGACACCATACAGAAAACTTTTTGTTTAGTTGCAGCAATAAAGGCTTAATAAAAAAAAAATGTTGGGAACCTCCTTTTAGACAAAAAATGCCTGTTTTAGGAAACTCCATTCTTCCATCTCTTACTTAGATGTAGTGTTACAATTAAATATCTTGTTATCTATATAAATCAATATTCTAACATCTTGAGTATGTATCTGCATCTGTAGTACTTATCCTATATCTTATGATAAGTAATACTGTTAATCAAAACTATTCTGTAAGATTACTTACTATTCTACGATAATTATTGTATCAACCATACAAATGTGTGTAGTTAATAACCACAATCACATAAGAAATGCACACGTTGGTCATTTCTAATGGTAAAGATATGTTGATTGGAATGATTCGCCATATTCGGTACTTGAACGTTCTTACTTTGGTATAGCGCAGGAACATTTCTATGTCTTCTTTGACGACTGGGTCTGAAAAATAAATAACGAACAGTACAAGTTTTAACAACTTTTAGCTTGTTGCTAAATAATAAAAGCCTCACAGGTCGATCTTCAAGGTTAAGTCGTGCTTGCCGAGGTTGGTCCGTGGATGGGTAACCATCTTTACATACCGAGATTCCTCCATGCCTCGGAAAGCACGTTAAGCCGTTGGTCCTGGCTGTCATTTGTAGATCTTTGGCAGTCGTTACAAGTAGTCAGAAGCCGAAAGTCTGACATCCAGTCTTACCAAGGGGTATCATATACTCAGTTACTGGGTTGTGGGGGTCAGATAGTCAGTCGTTTCATGTAAAGTACTGATAGTCAGCAGCAGCCGGTTAGACTGGAAGCCGACCTCTACAAAGTTTGGGAAAAGGCTAGGCAGATGATGACAAGTTTTGACACTTAAGTTTTTTAAAATTATTTTTAATTTGCGTCTGGTTTGTCTGACTGCTGAGCCAGTGTGTGACCAACTAAGCTATTCAA
This sequence comes from Cerastis rubricosa, assembly GCA_949152445.1. NCBI lineage: Eukaryota > Metazoa > Arthropoda > Insecta > Lepidoptera > Noctuidae > Cerastis > Cerastis rubricosa. Next base: position 15,368,546 of record OX424547.1, read on the forward strand.
AACTAGTTTATGTGGATCTCTCATTGCACAGGAAATAAATACAAAACGAGGCCATGTTAAATTGGAAAAGTGTGGCTTGATATGTTACGTTCACTTCAGATCTGACTGTCACTAGCTTTAACTTTACTTGGATCACAATCTATGTGTGGTTATTTTTGATGGAACTCATAGAAAGCTGTCTAGTCACTTTGCATGGCCCGCAGGCTCTGTTTCAGAAAGAATTGCTATCAATATTGTTTACATACCGTGCCCATCGATCAGTCTATGCATGAGGAAGAGCCTTATTTTCTCCACTTCAACCGAATAGAACTCCACGGCAACGAATGGAGAGAAGAGTAGGAGTGCTATCTGCACCACATGCAGTAACACGTAGAAGAGTGATGAGGCTGGCTCCTAGAATAAATAAATAAAAATAAATTATTTATTTCACCAAAAGCCATCACAGTACAAGATCCACAGACTAAGAGCATATAACTAGGTCACAATAATGTTAATGCTCTGACTCCTAAACTAGGTGTATGTGCCTGTGTCTTAGGATTCAGTGATTCTCCGTTACAAACAAAGCCATAGCATACTAAAACGGGACGTTAAAACAATCAGCAGATGGCGTAAAAGAAAACAGGATATAAAACTATGTAAAGAAAACACAAAATGAAAAAGTTTAACTGTATGGTGAGGTGAATAAATGTAGGGTCTGAGTGTGTGTGTGTAGTGAGTAAGAGTAGGATGTGAGTGCGCGTATGTGGTGTGTAGGTGTAGGGTATGTGTAGTGAGAAATAATGGGGTGTAACCAGTGTAGATCCGCTGATGGTTAGATTTAGACTTATATTTAAATAGTACTTAATCATTGTAAATTACCCAGCAGAAACCAGATCACAGTCATCATAACTTAACTAACTAGTGTTTGGAGATAATCTCTAAGAAAGTAAATACCAACAATACTTCTCTACATAGTATAAAACAAAGTCGCTTCTCTCCGTCTGTACGCAATGGATTTTGATGCAGTTTTCATCAATGGACAGAATGATTCAAGAGGAGCCTTTACATGTAAAAGGGGGGAGTGAGGTGTTTGACCCCCCCCCCACGACGTCTCATAGGGGCGCGCGTGGAACACTACGCGCCGCCACCTCGGGTCCGATGTATAGGGGGCGACGCCCCGTGCGCCTGCTGCGGACTGAGTGAGAGGTCGTAATCTCCCTCTCTCTTTCCGCAGCCTCCTTCTGCGAGATGATGTTTCGCAGAAGGAAACCACTGCGTCCCAAGACTCCCCGCTACCGACCATCGAGTTCACGACGGCTGGCAGCGAGAGGTCGCTGCCTACTCCAGAGATGAGAGCACGGCGCGGCTCCTCCCAAGCGGCACACTCTGCCAGCGTATGCCGCGCCGTGTCCTCCCGACAGTCGACGCAGTGGTGGCACCGAGCGTCAGGCTCCCTGTTTATGCGACACAGGTACTTCCCGAAGCAACCATGCCCCGAAAGCACCTGCGTTACCCGAAACGACAGGGAGCCGTGCCTCCTCCCGAGCCAGAGGTCGAGCACTGGCCGGATCGCCTCGATGATGTTGAGGCCGGCGCCGACGGGGTAGGGCGTGAAAGCCTGTCCCGCCATTCCGCCACCAGGATCTCGCGAAGCTTTGACCGACGCTGCTCCAGCTGTCGCTGCATCGGTCGCTCGCCTCGCACCTGCATTTCCTCGCGCCACCGATACAGTGACGTGAGAACTTTCGCCTCCAGGTCCCAGGGGGTTTGACCTCGCCCAAGCTCTTCAACTTATATATTAATGAGCTGATAATTGAACTTAGCAGTAAGCGGAGTGGTTGCTGGGTTGACAACGATTGCTGCAATAATCTCAGCTATGTGGACGATATGGTACTGCTGGGTTTAACGGCCGGCTCTATAAGGGAGTCGTTAGGACAATGTGAAGATTATGCTGCTCGCCACGGTCTAGTTTATAATGGCAAGAAGAGTGTCTTTATGATATTTAAGGCCCCCGGCACAAAGCTGTCATATGAGCCAATCAAAAACCTCAATGGCCAGCCCATACTAAGGGTGAAACAAACAAAATACCTTGGACACTGTGTAACGGAGGACCTTAATGATCATGAAGACATCGAGCGCGAGCGCAGGGCTCTTGCAGTGAGATGTAATATGTTGGTCCGCAGGTTTGCCGGTTCTAGTAAGGAGGTTAAAGTAACATTATTTAAGGCTTCCTGTCAAACCTTCTACACAGACAGCCTGTGGGCCAACTACACGAGGAAAGCCCTGGATGCTCTTAGGGTCCAATATAATAACGGCTTCAGTATGCTCTTGGGATTACCGCGCATTTGTAGTGCTTCTGGCATGTTCGCTCAAGCTCATGTTGACGATTCTTACGGCATGCAATGGTGAGGAAGAAGACGGCGTCACTGCTAGAGAGAACGCGGTCAAGTCCGAACAGCATTCTAAAGATGTTAGTGGATAAATTTGACTCGCCGATAGTTAATCACTTCGTGCATGTACTGGTGAGGCAGGTGTGATTTGCTGTGGCGAGTGATTTTGTATGTAGACATAATATTTTCATAGTTATACTAACATGTTTTTTTAAGCCTTTGTACACTAACCCATGGACCATTTGTTGTCTGAGCAAATAAATATTATTACATTATATCATTTCTCATTATTTTATATTGGCTAACCTTAGTATTTCTTCACTTTATAGCTCGACCTTTTTCCTACGATATGCTATTTTTCTTTACGAATCACAACCTTACTTTATGAGTAGGAGAGCATTTACTAACTACTAAAAACACGTCCCTAGTTCCTTCGCTTCATATGTCATTACCTATTGTATTATGCACATAATGTCATCATGTACATAATGTTCATAATGCATATATAAGTTCTTAATTTTATATACTTACGCGACCCTCGATGGCTGTCAATATGTTGTAGACATTGCTAACTAATTTTGGTAAGCTGCCAGCTACACTCAAGAATAACTGAAACAAAATAATGATAATAAGAAACTTGATCTACAAAAGACCGAACAATTACGTACGTTTTTGCTCATACTGTTTTTGAGTCAGTAAATACCCGGTATTCTTCATCATAAAAGTACAGTCTTACGAGTACTTTCTGGTTACAGACATTTATTATTTCAAATCAACTGTAAGCTTTCGGTTAACCCGTGCTTGCCGAGGTTGGTCCGTGGATGGGGGACCATCTTTACTTACCGAGATTTTTCCGTGCCTCGGAAAGCACGTTAAGCCACTGGTCCCGGCTGTCATTTGTAGATCTTTGGGAGTCCTTACGAGTAGTCAGAAGCCGAAAGTCTGACATCCAGTCTTACCAAGGGGTATCGTATTACCCAGTTACTGGGTTGTGGAGGTCAGATAGGCAGTCGCTTCATGTAAAATAATAATACTCAGCTGCATCCGGTTAGACTGGAAGCCAATTCCAAGAAAGTTTGGGAAAAGGCTAGGCAAATGAATGAATGAATAAATGAACTATGTGGCATTCCGTGGTTTCGAATTTATTCCACCCATGGCAAAAAGGTCTGCCGTGTCAAAAAAATGCTGTTGTAAAAAAACCGGCCAAGTGCGAGTCGGAATCGCACACAGGGTTCCATAGCCCCAAACAATATTTTGAACTGTCATTCATAAGTTAGTAGTATTAGTAAATTTCCACTCAACCGCAAAACTAAATTGGTTTTTCATAGTATGTTAATGAAAAACAAAGTTACTGCTGCAGTTTGATGAAAAAGTCCCATATCTCAGAAACTAAACATCACATCTTATTAAAACCAATTTTCGTTGATAGTTTTTTTTTACGTTCTATAATTATAAATATTTTAAGTATTTTCCTCCTCTTACTTTAGAAATTAGAGGGGGGAACACACATTTTACCACTTTGGAAGTGGCTCTAGCGCAAACTATTCAGTTTAGAAAAAAATTAAATTAGAAACCTCAATATCATTTTTGAAAACCTATCCATAGATACACCACAAGTATGGGTTGGATGAAAAAAAAAAATTTGGTTTTCAGTTCTATGTATGGGGAACCCCAAAATTTTCTGTTTTTATTTTTATTTTTGTTTGAAAATCTTAATGCTTTTCACAGAATACATCTATTTACCAAGTTTCAACAGTATAGTACTTATACTTTCGGAAAAAAGTGGCTGTGACATACGGACGGACAGACTGACAGACATGACGAATCTATAAGGATTCCGTTTTTTGCCATTCGGCTACGGAACCCTAAAAATGAGTGTTTTAAAATGCTTACCGATGCATGCAGTTCAGGTGATATCATATCAACCAAATCCGCAATACTCCTGTACATATACAGACAAAACTTCATCTTATCCTCCTTGATAGTTTTATTATTCTTGACGTATAAATAATAATTACACTCCGGAGTCTCCTCCAATCTTATTCGAAGTATTTTCAACCGATATCGAACAGCATCGAATAATATGCATCGCCAGACTCGATTGAAATCGAGAGCGATTAAAGAAAACTGTCTTATCACAAACAAAAGCATATTGTCATAGCATTTGTAGGTAAAACAGTAAATTACACTGTAAGAAACTCGGACAGACCACGTGATAATAGATAATAAGACTAATTTGTATATGCTGTGGATATGATGTCGCATGTTTATTCTTAAATAGGAGTCAATATCCACTAGCATTTGAAAGAAAATTTGTGTTTGGCTATTGAAAAATAAAATAAGAAGCACTGAAGTCGAATATTCCAATAAAGACCACAACTGCGACAATTCCACTGGACAACATTCAACAGAGGAATAGATAACTAGTACAACAAGACTGCAACAGTACAATTTCACAATCCAGTTTACGAATGTTTTTTTAACTAAATTAAAATCGTATCCACAAATCAGGAGAATTATCATAACAAAACGGTAGAAACGGAAAAGGCTGTTTAATGTTTGATTATTAGCAACTTTGTTGGACATATTGGATTGCGGTTTAATAAATTTTTGGGTATTGACCGGCTGTTATTCAGAAAGCTCCGTCCGATCGACTGTTTGGATGTGGTTCGTTTGTCAACTCGAATTTGGGTAGTAACGTGTTGAGGTAAACTGATGGGTGTGTCGAGAAATGTTTTTGAATTGGATACTAGTTTAATTTTTCGATAATTTTAGTTTTTATTTAATGTTTTTGGTCTTTCTTAAATCAGGTTTGGTTAGAATGTATGTTTATGAGTACTCATCGATTGAAGGCATTCTATTACATGAATTTTATTGTATTTTTTTTCATTTTTTTTTCATGCTATTTGTTTTGGATTTGACGTGAGATAATAAATAAGTTGTTAATTTTTAATTGTGTTACTTTAATTACGAATGTTTTTTTTAACCTTTTTTATTCTTATTTTTTTTATTTCAAACAATGTAATAGTTTGTAAATAAAATTGAATTGAATTGAATATATTCACTATATCGCAACGTAGCGAACGTTGGATGGCAATGCTGATTCTTCGGCCTAAAAGGCCAGTCCTCTGGTCACGTGAAGAGTCGACCAACCGTTTGTTGATATCCCGAAATACTACGTGGGCACTCGGAGGCCATGGCCCTCGTGTTTCAACTCAAAACGGCTTTAACACATAACTTCCAATTAAGTTATTGTATTTGCGCCGCTGGAGGTTTTCAGCAGCCGCCCAGCGCAGCCCACCGTTCTAGAAAAATAGGATGGCACAAGGGTGTCGACACAAGTCGCATCCCAAACGAATAATTTTAATATTTTTTGAGTATTTCGTCTTTTCAGTTTGTGCGTTTAGTTACTCCTCAGTCTTTTCACCTTGTATTATAATTAATTATACTGCTGCAAGTTTTGAAATATCCTTCCAACTAATTTTTAGACCGAATCCTAAATCCCGAACAAGACTAAACTAAAACGTCAAAGCTTATCACGTTCTAGTTAAAATGACGCGTTCGTAGCTAACAAAAGACTTGTTATTTACTATAGTTTGCTGTAACAAAGCTTTATTTACTGTGACTGACAAAGGTTTAGCGTTTGACAATGTGTGGTCAAGGGTTTACTTCAAAGTGTGAGGTTTAACACACAATGCAATGTCGTTTAATGGAAAATGTTGACGGATTTGAATGATAACGGATATTATCTTGGGTTTTTGTTTTTTAATCTCTTCCTTAAATCTAGTTCTTTCGTTACGAGGCTATGAGAAAGCTAAAGAATAAGTAAGATTATGAAATCAATGATTGCAAGGAGACTGTGTGGCTTGGTGAAGAGGCCTATTCAATGATTCTCCTTCTAATGCATAGTAAGAATGTACCTAGATATTCAACGTGTATCATCATTCATCATCATTTCAGGCGAAAGACGTCCACTGCTGGGCATAGGCCTCCCCCAAGTTTCGCCACATTGACATAACATGGGGGGTTTTGCCATAATCGCCGCGCTTGGCAGACGGGTTGGCGATCGCAGTACGGTTGTCCCAAAAGCACAGAGAACGCTGCTGCCCATTTACTGCCAAGTCCCTTAGTCGCCCTTTTACGACCCCCACGGGAAGATCCCATATCTTCCCGTGGGTGTGCTATTTTTTACGTCTGAGATCATACAGAGTTCAAAGTGTATGTTAGTGTATACTAGTTTATAAGGTACGATGGGGTTGGCAAATCCGTATGGATAAAAAACCATTTTAAAAAATAAAGAATTAAAAAAAAAAACAAAACAAAAAAAAGTTTTATTGGTTTAACCGGTTTTTTATAATCTTGCTAAACACACAAGATAAAAAAGCACTAGTTTTCATAGAAAAACCATTGAAATACTAAACTAACGAACGTTAAGACAGTTTATTGTTAATTTCTGATATATCATCATCTGCCAAGCCTAGTAGAATAGAGTCGCCTTCCAGTCGAACCGGATGCAGCTGAATGCCAGTATTTTACACGAAATTATTAACCCATATAGTACTGGGTAATACGATACCCCTTGGTGAGACTGGTTGTCATACTTTTGGAACACACTGACAACCTGTAACGACTGTCAAAGATTTACAAATGACAGCCGGGACCAACGGCTTAGCGTGCTTTTCGAGGCACGGAGGAAACTCGATATGTAATGGTCATCCACAGAACGAACTAGGCCAGCGCGGCTTAACCTGAAGACTGATCCGAGCGGCTGTTATAATTTAGACACGAGCTCCTCCGAGTATCCAGGTACATGTTTAACGTACAAAAGAAAAACTCTGCTACATAATAAATTATATCGTTCTACGTTTTGTAGTAAGCAACGACTTATTGTCGGGCCAACGATGTACCATGCTTGTGAGGTAATGTGAGGATGTCTCTAAATATTCCCAATTTTTTAATCTATATCTTGCTTACGCGTATGAAGTTTCACTAAAATCGGTTCAGTAATTTCGGAAAATATGGACTTGAAAGTTTGTATGAAATACCGTAAGGTGTAAACGCTCGTAAGTACTAACGCTGTAACATTCAAAAATTGTAAAACCAAATGATTATAAAAGAGTAACCATGGAGTTTCTTGCCGGTTCTTTTCCATAGGAAACGACCAACCCGAACCGAGCACTTTTTTGTCGACGTTTTATAAGTGCCCCTGTCGGCCTATCTAAAATAAAAATATTTTGATTTTGAAAGTACGCGGCACTCAGATAGCTAAACTCTTTTACAAGAAGTAGGAAAGTGGCTAAGAAACCCACAATAACTTTCAACAGACTTCAAAAACCAGGAAAGAAAAAGTTCTACGATCCCCTCCAAACAATCAATACAAACAAATCACAAAAGGGAACTAGAACTAAAAACAACAATAGAAAACGAGCGTTAGGGAGAAAATGTCGCGTCAATAAAAAGCAAGCTAAATTGTTTAAGACTCGCCATTAGTTGCCGGCCGGCAATCAACATGCTCTTACACTATTAAGTTGTTATAGCTCCGTGGATGTGGAGCGAGGATGTATGTGGAATGGTGGATGTGCTAGTTTAGCAGTATCATCTGCCGGGATCCCTTCTTTTCGCATAATGTTCTTTGTCCTAATATACTTCGGCATAACGATTTTGGCACAATTTGTTTTAGCATAATAATACTTCGGCATAATTTTTTTAGGCATACATTTTATGTTGGCATAATCATCTTAAAGACTAATTTGTTTTAGCATAAATTCGATTCGCATAACGTTAGTAGGCCTAATGACTATTAGCATAATAATATTTAGGCATACAATTAATATAAATAACAAAAACAATTTTCATGGAAATGATTCATAATATTATGTAACTTAAATGATTTTTCAATCGCGAGATAATTTTTATCTGAAGAATATATGAGATGTTGTGAGACTTTGGGTGGAAATGGTGGTGGTGAACTTGTAGTGCCCCATACATTATTCTGATCAAACCAATTTGCTATAGTTTCTGTAACAATTAAATAATTTTGTTGGTTAAAAATTTAATATGCTGTGCAACAAAAGTTAGTGACAGAACCGAATTGCTGCAGAACCGACTCCACGTTGTCTTGTTTGTCCTACCCCTAGAGTGTAATTTAAAATCACGCAGGCGTGGGGCCGCCGGAGGCCCGCAGCGCCGGAGCCGTGACAAAAACCCTGCCTGCTGCATGTTGCATGCTCGCTTGAATGCTGCATGCTGCATGCTTGCTTGATTGCTGCATGCTTGCTTGTTTGCTGTATGCTTGCTTGCATGCAGCATGTAAGCAAGCATAAAACCAAGCGTAAATAAATTTATGCTTTAGGATATTATGCTTAAAAGGTTATGCTTTAGAACTTTATGCTTTAGAATATTATGCTTAATCATTATTATGGTTAGAGAAATTATGCTTAAAAAAATTATGCGTAAGCTGTTATGCGTAATAATATTATGCGAATATATAATTATGCCAAACAAAATTATGCTAAGTTATATTAGGTCTTAAAATTTTATGCAAATGGATAGGGAACCTCATCTGCCTAGCCTTTTCCCAAACTATCTTCAGGTCGGCTTCCAATTTAACCGGATGCAGCTGAGTACCATTATTTTACATGAAGCGACTACCTATCTGACCTCCACAACTCAATAACTGGGTAATACGATACTCCTTGGTAAGACTGGATGTCAGACTTTTGGCTTCTGACTACTCGTAACGACTGTCAAAGATCTACAAATGACAGCCGGGACCAACGGCTTAACGTGCTTTCCGAGGCCCTGAGGAAACTCGTTATGTAATTAAGGTCACCCATCCACGAACCAACCTCGGCAAGCACGGCTTAACATTAAAGATCGACAAGTGCGCCTGTTATTATTTTAGCCACGATCTCCTCTAGTTTATAAGTAAAGGTAAATGAAACACAAGCTGAATGAATGTAGGTACTTTATACGTCAATGCGTGCTTCAGAATCGTGGGATTTGCTTCAGCAATTTTACTTTAACTTTAGAATCTGATACACAAGCAAACAGACAAACTCACAGACCAGACATTAGCCTACTGAGAGTGTGTGATTTTATGAAAACACTGTCTATATCGATGACCACACGGCTGATTGTTAAAAAGCATTTTCCACCAGTCAACCTGGGTTAAACGTTAGGCTAGTGTTATTACAGCAATGGCAAATAAATCTCAGCTAACACGATTAATTTAATTAAGTTACTTTAATGAAAACACGAAATCACCGAAATATTTGCCAGATTTCGATAACGTTGTCGACTTTCAAAATGAAGACTCGTCGATAGCCTAATACTGTTCAAATGTAGGTAAACAAGCAATACAAGCTAATCTGCTGGCCTACCATGACGTCTTAAAGCAGTATTGTTTTACTCTTATTCCAGTGTGGGAATGAGACGGAGCTATACAGGTTATCTAGCGCCATCTCTTTCCTACACTGGAAAAGGAGTAAAACAATAAGTGTTTAAAGACATGATGTCTATAAAGACTTCTTCTTTCTTTAGATAGGCCACCTGATTAGATTACATGACATTGACACTTGTATCTATAGTCAAGATAAAGTAATTGCTTGAGTTTAAGTAATTGTATACGCAACCATTTCAACGCAATAGACAAGAATTTGAACGAAGTAAGAACCGTTAAGCAGCACAGTTAAGAATTCTTACTTTTGAGTTCTAATTTCAAACAATTGCTAAACAAAAGGATTAAAAAAAATTCGTTTCCAAATTAATTTATATTAAATAACGTAATACTTTTACTCAAGTAAACACTCGACTTACTTTTTAATCTCAAACTCTGTGAGAGTTGTGTGTAAGTCGAAAGCTGTTTTCAATTCGAGGATGCCGCATCCACTCAACATGAGTCGTAATCTCACCGCCACGTACGCGGCCCCTCTTCCCGATTGTCGTTAAGTTGAATGATTGAGAACTTACGCTTTCGACTTCATTGCTTTCAATTTGTCTTATGTACAGGCTGATGCTACAATGTTATTTGAACTAATTTTGCTTTAATTATTTTAGGTAAACCGGGTATTGTTAAAAAAAGCGACTTTTAAAAGAGATTTTCTCTAACTTACTGATTCTAGATGTTGCTACGGATATGGTATTTTGGAACTCATTGGCACTATTGTGAAACAGGTCTCATCATAAAGTTGACATCGTTATTACACAAGATAAACGCTTCGGTTTTTTGACGTGTCTAATAAATCGATGAAGGCCGGCTGCACGCACGAAAAAGGATGAATCATTGTAACGTTACGCTCATTGTAACGTTACGATCGGAGCGAGAGCGCTGCAAGAGCGAAAGGTACGATCGGGTTGAGCGTTCGGTAATAATTTCTTCAATGGTTTGTTATGACGTTGTCATGTTAAACTATCATCCGTAAACCGACTTTACAGACAACCAATTTTTTTAATACGGATGCGGCTTAGGGAGTAGAACGCTTGCCTAGTGGAAATCGATTCACTCGAATTTTGAAGAGACCCAGATCATAAGATTAGGGAAGAGAGAAGCCGGCTGTGAATTGCAAAGACTGGCGGTTTGTACAATAAATGTCGAAGCGTAGCTTTTTCCGGGTCCGTGGAACTGCAACCACATAACGGTGACGCTTCGCCGTATCTCTGCTCATCCGATTTTTTCTTAGGAAAAACATATATTTGTCGCAGTTAGATGATTTTATTCCGTTAGGCTCGGTCATCATGTGGGCAGAACATGGGTTTCGTGCAATGAAAACACACACACACACGGTACGGAACTAACAAATTACTTGAAATTACAATCCAACACAATAACACTAGGCACCATGAATCGGGTTACAGTTTCGGGACGTCTTGACCCCGCCGCGATCAGACACTGACTGTCCTCCACGCAGCAAGCTCGAAACATCACGACTCTGTAATAAGCGCGCTTAGGTGTGGGTAGACTGGTGAGTAGGTCAGTTTATGCCACCTTTGGCGCGCTTTCGATTCATTTTCTGTCCATACTATTGACCGGATCCGACATATTTATCAACAAAATTTATTTTACTATTTTTCTATTATACATTACAACGATTAACAAACTAATAAATTAAATAACTAAAATAACAATAAACTGTAAAAGGGCATCAAAAAACTCCTCCTCATCGCTGTCAGCTGGTAATGTGCCCAAGAGACTGGCAGCATTGTCACGGGAAGCGTCAACTAGGCGTTTGGAAATTTTCTTAAAAAGGCTGTGAGCACTCGGACCCCACGGCCCCAGAGTATCAACCCCAAAAGGCTCGAAAATATAGTTACCACAAAGGTTACCATATTTACGCCACTTGAGGTTCTCCTCTGCCGCAGCGATGCAGCACAAGCACAGCACGATGAGCTTGGAAGATGTGATGGTGCAAGAGTATCGACGCAAGTTGCGTCCCATAGTAAAGACCTACTCATCTTCCAAAGAAAACAAAGACAAGCTGACAAGAGCTGCCTAATTACAGGAAAAGTCACGTGACTTTGCCTGTTTTTAAATATTACCTATGAAAATGTTAAGGTAGTATGTAGTGAATTTAAAAAGGTATAAACAAAGTCGTTACTTTCTCATTTGCAGCAAGTTCTAACCCTGACCTTGACCTTGGTTAGTGAAGATTAGTTTATAAATTATATGTTGCGAGTTTGCATGCATAAGTAACCTTTTTTCTTCATAAAAGTATGAAGGTAAGTTTATGAAAATACTCCCACAATATTAAAGAGTAAAATCTTAATCCGCTTTGCAAAGCTGAGTAAATACCTTACGGCATTTAATATAAACTTTCAAGTCCTTATTTCCAAAATTATTGAATCGATTTTAATGAAACTAAATACGCAGTAGTCATAGTACTTCATAGGTCCAAAAAGTAACTAAAATTTTTTTTTGGAATTGTTAAAAAAGAAATAAGATAATTGGAAATATCTGTTTCTATAGATAATTATAATCGGTCTAAATTAGCTATAACACTATTTTTAGAAAATGTTTTTAAGAACTTTTTTGACCTATTTATCCTGCATAAGCGTTTCAAGTTTCATTAAAATCGGTTCAGTCATTTAGGAAAATAAAGACTTGAAAGATTCTATGAAACGCCGTAAGGCGTAAACGCTCTTAATGTCATTCCAGTGTGGGAAAGAGACGGAGTTATTAAAGACGTTTAGCGCCATCTCTGTCCCACTGTCTGGAATAAGATCAAAACTATACTGCTTTAAGACGTCATGGTAAGCCCTGGACTCATGTCGCGTCTTCATGTGACACAAAAGTAGATTTTTAGTAATTAAGCCTCCTGAGTTTTAGTTCAAATAAATTACTTGCACCTAGCCAGAGACTACATTTGTATAGTAGGAATTCCAATTGCATGGCAATCAAAATCTTTAACCATTTACAACCACGCATTAGAGTGTTGCCGACTAATAAATTCAGGAAAACACTATTTGAATGGCTTTTAGACAACTGTTTCTATTCAATAAATTAATTTTTAAATTATAAATTTTGACATTATATAATACCTATTTTTATCAATACTTTGTGTGTGTATGTATACCTATTGACATGTGTTTTTTTTAATCTTTTGTCATTATATAATTAGTAAACTTTGACTTTTCACTGTACTTTTTCAACTTGACATTGTATTAAAATCATATTATAATTACCTCGTTGCGGCCTAGAACTAGGCCACTTTGGCTTTTATGTACTTTCACAGTTATTATGTCTAGTGACTGGGACTGTAGCTTAATATTTATTGTTGTTTGACTATTCAAAAGTGCCTGTAACTGGTCTACTTGAAATAAATGATTTTGATTTGATTTGATTTGATATGCTAATTTTAATATTTCTACACCGGCAACGGTAGTGTTTGTGAAACTGTATAATATTAAGATCCTAATGTACCATTCACTCAGAAATAAATTATTCTATTCTATTCTATTTACAAAACATTATCACGCAATTCATCCAAACTCTTTACCAAGGTCATTCAGTATATATGATTCTAGAACCTTTAGAGGTAAAAAAGTTGGTACACTATTCTGACCGTGTAGGTCTGTAGGTACACGGTCAGAATAAGTATATAGTTATACTTTCCTTATAAATATAAATAAACTGAAACGAAAAACGGAAACAACCTGTATAAGCTCTAAAGCAAGTCGTCAGGTTGTCGCATCGGGTATCGCGACGCTTGTAAATAATAATGTCTTGTGTTTTCACCCTACACGTCGCGAATTGCTGAACAGTAAGTGATGAGTTAGTGAGGACTAATGACGTTTAGTTGGACTATTAGACCTTTAGAAGGGCTGTCTAAGAATTACTTAATAAGAATGTGATTGGTGTTTTTCATCACTGATTTAATGTAACGCGCACGGTACTTTTTTAATCAGTAAATCTTTTAGTTTTCTAGTTCGGTGTACGGGATCTGTAAGTTATTTAAAAGAGTCAAAATGTTGATTAAGATTTCTTTATTATATAATCTTAAATCTCATCATCATCTGCCTAGCCTATTCCCATACTTTGTTGGGGTCCGCCTCCAGTCTAACCGGATGCAGCTGAGTATCAGTATTTTACATGAAGCAACTGCCTATCTGACGTCCACAACCCAGTAAATGGGTAATACGTACGCCTTGGCAAGACTGGATGTCAGACTTTTTGACTCATTACGACTGTCAAAGATCTACACATGACAGCCGGGACCAAACGCTTAACGAGACAGCCGAGACCAACCGCTTATCGTGTTTGCCGAGGCACGGAAGAAACTCGGTATGTACCTATGGTCACCCATCTACGGACCAACCTCGGCAAGCACGGTTTAATCTTAAAGATCGACCCGTACAGCTGTTATTAAATAGCTACGAGCTCCTCCTATAATATCAGTTGTATTACACTAAAATGTGTGAGTGAATTTTCTTAATGATGGTGAAGACTGCCTCGTTGGTTGCGATTGCCGAGCCTGAGGTCTTAGGATCGCTTCCTAGGTTAGGCAAAGTGTTATTGGGTTTTTCCATCAGGATTTTGTCAGTAGCAGCCACGGAGTCTGAAGTTCTGCCCGATTGATGAAAACAGGCTCGCTACCTATAACATGGGACTTAAACATAACTGGAGAAATGTGGGTGTACTATTAGGTGCACTTCTGCCTAACCCTTGGGGGATTGAAGGCGTGATTTTAAAGATGGTGGAAGACTCCATCAAAATCCAACTGCAATTTTAGGACAACACGACTTTATAATAGCTAGCTGCTGCCCGAGAATTCGTTCGCTTGGAAACTTTGATGGGTTTTAGGGGTATGAAAAATAGATGTTGACCGATTCTCAGACTTACCCGATATGCACACAAAATTTCGTACAAATCGGTTCAGCCGTTTCGGAGGAGTTTGGTAACAAACACCGCGACACGAGAATTTTATACATATATTAGATAGAAGATTACAATATACCTGCTTTTTCTTTCAACTACGCAGTAATGTTATCATTAATCACTACAAAACCGATCACAAAGGATGTCTTTTTTGCTTAGAACCAAAACAGTGCAGAAAAGTTATATGAAATCTCATTATTGCACTGTTTTTCATTACTGCACTGTTTTAAATTTTAAATTTAGAATTAAATTTACTACAGAGGTGTAATGTCTCCTATTAAGTTAATAAAATGTATGCATTCGGTCAAAAAGATTACTGGCTGAAAGTAAAAATCGGCTGAATAAAACTGACTTGGTGAAAAAAAAACAAATGGCGCGCATTTTGTACCATTGTAAAACTTTGATACTTCTTATTTACCAAATAAAAAGGTAAAAAATCATGGAAATTGACAGCGATAGCGATATGAATTCAACTCCAGAAAATATAAAACAGCTGCAAATGAAGTTGTTAATAACCTTTAATTTATAACTGCACTTCTAATAATTGTATGTTTGAAGGGAAGATGAATTAAACTTTGTTTCATTAACTTGAGTTTTTATTTTGAGTAGGTATATGTTGTCAGGGTAGTTGAAAGAAAAGCAGATTACGCACCTCGATAAAGTGAGTAATTAATGCACTCGTGAAGATTTAGTGCCCTCGCATGCGCTCGGGCACCAACATAACACACGTGCATTAATGATTCACTTTGCGCTCGATGCAATGATCTACTATATTATTGCACACATTAAGCACAGGAGAAAAGAAAGTTCCTTAATACCACCTTTTAAAAATTTCGGTAAAACCGGCGTTTCCTCCATAATCCGGACTAAACTATAAAGTCAAACCTTTCTGTCAAAGCCACAGAAGCACAGAGGCAGATGATTGTTCTTTTCGTTTTTGTTTATAATTGAACGCTTTGTGGCGGAGTTTCCTACTTTTCTGCTTTACTGTCAATGGCCGGTGGTGCTTCGGCGAACAAGAAGTTTGAAGGTTAGTGGATAAGGCATTAGGTATATTTTTCCTTGTCGATGATGCTGGACGAACTTGCTTGGGGATTATTGTACTTGTTATCGGTCAACCCACCAAAAAAATTTTACATCGTCATCGTCTGCCCAGACTTTCCCAAACTGTTTTCGGATTGGTTTTATGTTTTACCGGATGCAGCTGAATACCAGTATTTTACATGAAATGACTGCCTATAAAAAATGTTACTTATATGCTCTAAAAATATGTGGGTCGCGCAAAAAACTGCTTGAGCGAATCATTTCTTTGGTTCAACTTCCTTTAGTCGTTAGACCTGTGTCAGCATGCCGAAAGGTGAACTATGAAATGTCAAACGCTAAAATAATTGGAATTCACTTCCACACTCCTTGCGGGATAGCCCTTCGTTAGACGTGTTCAAGAGAGGAATAAGAGAAAATTTCCTGTCAAAATGATTATAGTATGTAAATCGATAGTATTTTATATGTATGTTGATATATATATGTTCTACGTTGATTTAAGTTTTTAAAAGTACTGCTTATGAACAAAGCTGTATCCTTTTTGGCAAATATTTCTGTTAAAATAAGGTTTGCTGTAAGGAAACCCTCTGGGTTCTGGGTTAAGGTCGCCGTTCGTTCGTTCGTTCGTTCGTCGGTTGTGGAGTTAAGATAAGTGGTCGCACCATTCAAGTTACTGGTGCTGGTAGACTGGATGCCGACCCCATCATATTGACGGATTTTACGACAGTATTCTTAAGCATCGTGTTGCGCCGACTTTAAGTAGAATGGGACAAGAGAAGAAAGATGATGATTCTAAAGCAAGAAGCATTACTTAACATAGAACAAGGGGCATAATACCATAAATTGTCTAAAATACCTCATCTCAACCCATTCCAACATTCACATAATCCCCACTTCTTCCTGAAGTAGAAAATTGTTCCGAACAACTTTCTTTGTTCACTGACCGCTTGAATTTTTTACTATTAAACCCATTGAGAGCAAACGCAAAGGGCTGCAGTTACCGACCGGTATAAGCGCTTGGCCACACACTACTTGTTCAAGCGATAAGCGTGTTGCGACTGCGAAAAAAAAAAACTAAAATAAATTGCTTGCTTGCTATGCCACGACTGACTGCACCAGAATCAATGCTATAGCGCATTAGTCGCATATTCAACGCGCTAGAGAATCGATGCAAGTGGGCAATAGAAGCGTGACAGTATCGCGATAGTGATGATACAGAATCATGGGCGAAGGTATACACAGCCAGCGACAGTATCACGGCCATTTTGCGTTTGCATCGCCGTAAAAAATCCCGACGCCAAGAAAACAAGTGACAGTCACGTGTCGCGTGAATCAAATAGCATCGCTTGAGGTCGTGGACGGGGCGTTACCGTGGTTACCCACCGGTATTACCGCTAGTAATACTGCGGTAATTTACCGGTAGATCCGTAAGTAAAATCTGAAAGGTTTTATGCTTTTTGGGAACAAGTAGGGATTGTCTGAAGTGGTTGAAAATAGTTGGTGAATTTTATTTGTAAGGTCTTCTGTTTTAAGTGTAAGGGAGATACAGCTCGCGTATAGTTTTTTTTTAAGCTATGGTATTGTTATTTTCAGCTCGTGGCTAAATATTAACAGCCACACGAGTTGATCTTTAAGGTTAAGCCGTGCTTGCCGAGGTTGGTCCGTGGATGGGTGATCATACTTACATACCAAGTTTTCTCCGTTGGTCCCGGCTGTTATTTGTAGATCTTTGACAGTCGTTACGAGTAGTCAGAAGCCAAAAGTCTGACATAAAGTCTTACCAAGGGGTATCGTATTATCCCGTTACTGGGTTGTGGAGATCAAGTAGGCAGTCTCTTCATGTAAAATATTGGTGCTCAGCTGCATACGGTTAGACTGGAAGCCGACCCCAAGATAGTTTGGGAAAAGGCTAGACAGATGATGATGATGATGGGTTTTTCACACACGACCGATTTTATTATTGACTCGGGACGACCCGAGAATCATTAGCTCCTTGAATTTGACGAGGATGCAAAACAACAGCTTGTATATTTTTCTATGCTTGTCCCAAGGTATTTGGGATCAGCGCATCATGTCTTCTTCTTCCATACTTCTCTATTACTCGTCATCTCAACAGTCACCTCTTTCCTAGCCATATCATCCTTTACACAGCCCATCAATTGTTTCTTTAGCATTATTTTACAGCCATTTACATCATCATCATCAGCCTATAATGTTCTCACTGCTGGGACAAGGGCTCCTCTCTATGAGAGGGAGTAGGCTGTAATCCAACACGCGGGCCCAGTGCGGGTTGGTAGATGTCACATGTCTTCGAATTTTTAGTTCTAGGACATGCCGGTTTCCTCACGATGCTTTCCTTCACCGTTTTTGAGGGTAGCGGTGATAAAATAAAATTACACAAAGTAATGCGAACCTACGACTTACTGCTCGTAAGTCGGGGCTGCTTCCTCTGGGCCACCGCTGCTCTCACATGAAATTTACATTCGTTTTCTAAATTTTCCTCTCTCCTTTTTCCACATGTATTATGCCAATTTAATAAAAGCAATTCTGTATCTATCCGCCAATTATTTCTACCTTACGGTTGCCATGACAACTCAATTAGACGACCGGACAAAAGACTGATGTCCATTAATGATGGGCATTATCCAGTCCACTTGTGAAGCTATTATTTCGCAACATACAAAGGTTTCTGTAGCTATGCGAGTACTCGTGGGTACTTGTGTTACCCTCGATCTATGTTTAGAGATATGTATGGGGGTTATAGTAGTGCATTGTTACGTGGTATTTATATAGCAGTAAGCCGTGGGTTCGAACCCAGGCAGGCGCATTACTTTGTGTAATTTATTTCATCACCACTGCCCTCGAAAACTGTGAAGGAAAACATCGTGAGGAAATCGGTATATCCTATAACTAAGAATTTGAGGACATGTGACATCTACCAACCCGCACTGGTCTCGCGTGGTGGATTAAAGCCCTTTCCCTCTCATTGAGAGGAGGCCTGTGTCTCAGCAGTGGGAACATAATAGGCTGATGATGATGATACAAGAACAATTTAGGAAGATATAAAAACGACTACGTAGCTTGTTACTTGAGCATGTACAGATACACATTATATTAGGAAGTAACAATTTTGTATTCATCTGTGGAAGCTTGTAATTAGCAATTTAGTTATATATTTTTGTTATTAGAATGTTATTTAGCACGAATGCACCCGGAGTGGTGGGCAAAGATCGTCACTCACTGGACACCTGACGGAGGAAATCGCCGTCGAGGTAGACCGCGGCGAAAGTGGTGTGACGATCTGATCTTGTTTGCCGGGCGATCATGGCCAGATATCGCATAAGATATAGAGGTTTGGAAGGAGAAAGGGGAGGCCTTTGCCCAGCTGTGGGACATAATATGAGAGGCTAACAAAAAAAGGTAAACTTTTCCAAAATGTTAAAACTAAAATAAAAATATCCCTTCGCAGTGGCAATTGCCAAGTATAAGTCTCCTTTAGACCCATCTACACCAGTGGCCATTTCAATGATCACTGCCCCATACCGCCCACACAAAGACCGAAGGTATACCATCATTACGACACCATAATTTAAAAAGGGTGTCGACAAACATCCGACTAAGATGGATGCTGCACCGGAAAAGGAAATGGTCCCGAATCGCTTTAATATCTACCCTCATAGGATTCATTTTTCACATGGAGAATAGTGTTAGTTGTTAAGTGTAAGGCGTTAGTTCTAATGGAGGATTAAGTGATGTTTGTACTGTCGTCTATCAATGTCATGACGGAATACTGGACTTTAGGGAGTCAGAGAGACACTAGTTTGGTCATAGGACATATTAGTATTCATTTTTGTCAAAGCATTTCAGTCAAGTAATTAAAATCATAGATTATAATATGGCTAGGTTAGGAGAGGGGGGTAGGTTTTATCATCATCATAATCATCATCATCAGCCTGTAATGTTCCCACTGTTAGGACACAGGCATTCTCTCAATTTGATGGAGTGAGCTTTAATCCACCACGCAGGCACAGTGCGGGTTGGTAGATGTCACGTGTCTTCAAATTTTTAGTGCTAGGACATGCCGGTTTCCACACGATGTTTTCCTTCACCGTTTTGAGAGCAGCGGTGATGATACAAAGTAATGCTCCTGCCTGGATTATAACCTACGACTTATTGCTCGTAAGTCGGGGCTGCAACCACTGGGCCACCGCTGCTTCCTGGGGTAGGTTTAATACAGATATATCCAATATCAACAGATATTAAAGAAAAAAAAAAGCTAAGTGCAAGTCGGACTCGCACACAAAGGGTACCGTAGCATCAATTTTTTTGTACCTACATCGTATTTATATACAAGGTTTAAACGAACCTTTCATGAACCTGTCAAAAATCACGTTTTACGGTAAAACTCAATGTAACGCACTCAAAACATTGTGCTGGTGGATGCATTGAATATTAACGACTCAAGGAGCTTATGATAAAGTTGGAACGTTAACCTCAA
Organism: Cerastis rubricosa; assembly: GCA_949152445.1. NCBI lineage: Eukaryota > Metazoa > Arthropoda > Insecta > Lepidoptera > Noctuidae > Cerastis > Cerastis rubricosa. The sequence continues at coordinate 15,388,827 of OX424547.1, forward strand.
ATATCCTCGTAACTAGAAAGTTCACAGGCATGGTCCAGAACAAAAAAATGATCGCAATATTGTGGAGTATTAGTGCCTTTCGGCTTCGTTAAGGGACTATTTACACCCTTTAAAAGGAAAAAAATAAATTAACGTATGTCAATTACGCTAAACAGGAAACTAAGTTTGTTTGTGGAGAAACCCAAAAGTCTACCGACCCGGAATTCAAACCCAGGAGCTCATGCTTAGCAATCGCGCTTGGGACCACTGAACCAATGAAGCAGGACCGTTCATTCATCTGGTCATGTAGGAAGTGGAGTTGGTAATTTACATGCAGAGAGCAGCGGTGGCCCAGTGGTGGCAGCCCCGACTTACGAGCAGTAAGCCGTGGGTTCGAACCCAGGCAGGCGCATTACTTTGTGTAATTTATTTCATCATCTCTGCCCTCAAAAACGGTGAAAGACATATCGGGAAGAAACCGGCATGTACTAGAACAAAAAAATCGAAGACTTGTGACATCTACCAACCCGCACTGGGCCCGCGTTGTGGATTACAGCCCACTGCCTCTCATTTAGAGAAGGCCTGTGTCCTAGCAGTGGGAACCTTTTTTGGCTGATGATGATGATGCAGAAAACTGAATAACATTATTCAGTTAACATTATTAGGTTTAAAGATTTAACCATATGAAAAATAATCTTCAACGTATTTTCATGCTCAATAACGCTAATGAACCAAGCGCACATAATTTAATACAAAACAATATTCAAAAATCGCTCTGCACCGTAATAGCGCCCTGTCTGTCACAATAAAGACAAGAGGGGTGAAGATATCGAGTCGGGGCCGCGGGGGTAATGATCCGGTGGCAAATGACCCGAGCACTAGAATACTTCTGATGCTCGCTCGATACTGATTCATAGTTTATGTTTTGTTAGTAGAATAGGATATCATAGAGCAAGTCTAGTAGGTATTTGAAGACTGTAAAAGTTTTTAGGTGAATGTATTGATCATTCATCATCATTTCAGCCCTTTTAACGTCCACTGCTGGACATAGGCCTCCCCCAAGTGTCGCCACATTGACATAACATGGGGGGTTTTGCCATAATCGCCACGCTTGGCAGGCGGATTGGCGATCGCAGTACGGTTGTTACAAAAGCACAGAGAACGCTGCTGCCCATTCTCTGGCAAGTCCCTTAGTCGCCTCTTACGACACTCACGGGAAGATATGGGATGGTGCTATTCTTTACGTCCGACACCATACAGAACAATGTATTGATAACAATCAATAAATACCTACAGGTAAAGGGATATCGCCAAGCGTTGGTCGACGCTTCACGTGACCAGAGGGCTGGACTTTTTTTGTTTAAAGAATCAAAATTGCCATCCAACAAGGCAATGCGGCCAGCCTTCTGGGCACTTTTCCTGTTGACAGCAAGTAGACGAATTTTTTGACGTCCTGTAGTTTTGATACTTGTTCATATTTTATTTTTATTTTATATCTATTTATAGTTGGTAAATAATGTACATATGTAATATGTATAATTAATAATACAGTGATTATACAGGTAAATTTGTTATGTATTGGTAGTGGAAACTTCGCCTCAATACTATCGCCATCATGGAACGGTGGAAGGAGTAATAAATTCATTAAAAGTGGCCGGTTGATGGTAATAGGGGCGAGCCTTTTGCCATCAACCAGGTACAAATCCAGACGCCGTGGCTGCTGATGAGAAATTCCTGATAGAAAAACCTTATATAACACGTTGCACTACCTGGAAATCGAAAACGGGACCTCATGCTTAGCAGTGAACTGCAACCACTATAAGAAAAACCTGACCTACCTAGAATTAAAACTAATATCGAGTGCAAACACAAACAATTCTTCTTTATCGGAACAAAATAATCTTCCACTTCCACTATCATTAATTATTTCATCATCATTCATCATTTCAGCCCAAAAGACGTCCACTGCTGGACATAGGCCTCCCCCAAGTCACATTGACATTTTGGGGGGTTTTGCCATAATCGCCACGCTTGGCAGGCGGGTTGGCGATCGCAGTACGGTTGTTACAAAAAGCACAGAGAACGCTGCTGCCCATTCTCTGGCAAGTCCCTTAGTCGCCTCTTACGACACCCAGGGGAAGATATGGGATGGTGCTATTCTTTACGTTCGACACCATACAGAGAATTAATTATTTAATATAATTGAATGATCCAAAGATGATTACAATAAAATAGATGATAAAAAATAAATAATTAACACTGATAACGGGATATTTACCATGTTCACTATTTGTTTTGAACTGTCTCTGTTTTACAAAATACTCTTGTTTCAAAATTTTGTCTACAAATATGTACATTTTGTGTTGACTTTAAACAAAACACAATACTAATGATCACTTCCAATCTCAACGCCAAGACAAATCTAACATCAAGTAATTAGCAATTCCCTGACAAATGACGTACTCAAGACTCGAAGGGTGTTCAGTAAATATTTATATCAATAAAAACGTATCGCAACGTAGTTCATCTACCGTAAAAAGTTGTGAGATCAAATCTATATCTATATACTTACTAATAATAAAGCTGAAGAGTTTGTTTATTTGCTTGAACGCGCTAACTTCCTGAGATTAGCGCGTTCACTATTGGTCCGATTAGAAAATTCTTTCAGTGTTTAATAGCACATTTATTGAGGAAGGCTATAGGTTATATATCATCACGCTACGACCAATAGGAGCGGAGCAGCAGTGAAAAATGTTGAGAAAACGGGGAAAATGTGACGCAGACGAAGTTGTGCGGGACAGCTAGTAAATAATAATCTTTAGTAAATAGAGTGACATAATTACATTTAAGAATCATCATTCATCATCATTTCAGCCCAAAAGACGTCCACTGCTGGACATAGGCCTCCCCCAAGTCACATTGACATTTTGGGGGGTTTTGCCATAATCGCCACAAACAATCGTCATTTAAGAATAATCTACTATTTTAAATAATCCTAACTCGTACTTAAAATGAATATATCGCAAGTGGACCAAATTAGATTTGTTGTGTGTAGTTTCTATTGCCGTTTTCGATAGCTAAGTCACGTGTCTTACATTTATTAAAAAAAATACTTAATTACTTAATTTTTTACGGTAGAAGAACTGCGTTGCGTGACTTGCATTTTTGTACATATTATGTTATTGATGGCATCTTATGTCTTTTGTAGGTAGTCCACGAAGTATACGCGTATTAAACTTTTGAACGCCATTGTCACATATACGTGACAAGCAAGCGCGTGCACTGTACGCCAACGACACAAATATGTGACAAAAAATGTGGTGCACTATAACACGAAGCAATTTAAACGTGATCGATATATCTTACATATTAAATGTCTTGTCAAGAAATAGGTTAACAATACTTTTGAAATCCTTTTTTTATTAAAGTATTTCCAGTGAATTTGTTGCTTGGCGTGGAGGGCACACGCTTGCGTTTATGCTCTGGCGTTCAAAAGTATAAAGGAAACATCATCTGTGGCTTACTATACCTACCAACGAAAACTCCTAATCTCTATCCAAAGACAAATCCAAGATAAGAATATCAAGTAATTAGGACTTTCCTGACAAATGACGTACTCAAGACTCGAAGGGTGTTCGGTAAATAATTATACTTAAATCCGCGTCGTAAATCAGAAGCCATTTAGCCCATAATTAGCATAATACGGGAGGGTATTAATCATTGGGACATGTTCTTGATTATTGGATGATATCAATTTCTAGGATGGAGAAAACGTTCTTCTAACGCATTTTTTTAACATTGCCTGCAACTTCTTAATAGTTTACTGATATCGCCATGAAAAAGTAAATCAGTAAAGAGGTCCAAAAACCAATCATCATCTGCCTAGTCTTTTCCCAAACTATCTTGGGGTCGGCTTTCAGTCTAACCGGATCCAGCTGAGTACCAGTATTTTACATAAAGCGACTGCCTATCTGACCTCCACAACCCAGTAACTGGGTAATACGATACCCCTTGGTAAGACTGGATGTCAGACTTTCGACTTCTAACTACTCGTGACGACTGTCAAGTAAAAATCAGTAAAAGTCTAGGCAGATAATGATAGTGATTTTTCTTTTAGGTTGGTGAACAGAACTAATTTTTGTTTTATAATAGATTTTCCTTTGTTTTCCGATTTAACTTAAAATATGTAGCGACATATTTTAACCCCGTTTATTATATTCCGTTGTCACAAAAGTATTGTTATAATTATTCTGAAAACTTCGGCCATAAATCAGAAGTGCTTAGCTGCTGATTAGCATACAACAAGAGGGTGTAAATCATTACCACACGCCCTTTCGGTGTGGGGATTGTATCAGAATGGTATACCAATACATATGGAACATGATTAATGGTTTATTAAAATAACAATTAAATTGCATACACTTAAAAAACAGCGAGCAGAGGAGACAGAGGAGCTCGTGGCTAAATAATAACAGCCACACGGGTCGATCCTTAAGCTTAAGCCGTGCTTGCCGAGGTTGGTCTGTTGGTGGATGACCATAATTACATACCGAGTTTCCTCCGTGCCTCGGAAAGCACGTTAAGCCGTTGGTCCCGGCTGTAATTTGTAGATCTTTGACAGTCGTTACGAGTAGTCAGAAGCCGAAAGTCTGACATCCAGTCTTACTAAGGGGTATCGTATTACCCATTTACTGGGTTGTGGAGGTTAGATAGGCAGTCCCTGCGTGTAAAATCTGGTACTCAGCTGCATCTGGTTAGACTGGAAGCCGACCCCAAGATAGTTTGGGAAAAGGCTAGGCCGTTGATGACACTTAAAAAACAGTGCCTAAAGTTTAACGACATTATTTACTTTTTGGAAACCTCACAATACCCACAGAAAATCCATGATTTTACGAAAACAGGGAAGTCAGATAAGAACGACATATTACCAAATATCTGTTAGGAATTTAATTATGATTGGGTAAAAATAAACAAACATAAAGTATTATATGAACAAGATATTTGGAGTGCGTGAGGAATAGTTTGAAAGAAAAAAGAAGTACATGATAGCGTAGACAGAGGAGAATAGAAGGGAAAAACGTGATGCACCGACCACATGTAACATGGGAAAATGGCAGTTTGATGATGATATGAAGAAAGTATGGCAGAAATTTAGGTAAGGTATATAAACACATCGGGCCTGTGAACGGTGAGTAATGGGCTAGCTTACCGTCCGTGCGTCTTATGACAACAGGCCGTGTCGACGGCGCGTTCGTGTACCACGGGTGCCTCAAGGAGATGTCAGCAAATCAGAAGGGGTCCGAGAGGGCCGATGCCTGCCAGGACTGCGGGACTGTTCGAAAGAGATACCGTGGCCCTGGAACACAAAGGGCTAAGAACGAACATGGATAGGATTTAGTCAGTACACGTCTGACACTCCCTTGCGCTCTGCCCAGAGCGGGAGGGGTCATTTGATGATCTTCCCACGCGTAACAAAAAGGTACATAAACACATTTTTCTCTTCCTTCTCTCACACACTATCGTCTATATTTCTTTTTCGTTTTTTCTTTTGCAGTTCTGCTGGCAGAAATTCCGTATGAAATAAGCAGTACCTTTGTACTCAAATATTTTATGCTTTTTCCTGTGTTGTCTACTGGGTGTACATAAATAGTAAAAAACAAAAAAAAAACACTTGATTTACAAGAGTGCAGAGAAAAATCTAATTATTTATCTCTCGTTTAAACTTTATGTTGGGGTATTCTCGTCGTTGACTGATATCCCGGTAGTTGTTGTAGGAAGGTAGTTAATTCACACCAAACCATTGTTAGGTTCAATAGTTTAATTACGTTTTGTTTGTTCAACAATCTGAGCCGCACTTGATGCAATGCCATCATTGATCGAAGCGCTCGTGGCTGAGTTTTAGTGACGACTGAATTTAAGTTAAAATAAAACAAGTAAAGTACGTTTAGCGTAATTAATTACGTGCGCAGGAACGTACTTTTGCTGTATGAGCATTATTGGCTCGTACACTATAGTCGTTGCAGTACATTTAAAGCCTTTGAATAGATTTTTTAGAAGAACCATCGTTCATAATAATATGTCGTAATAGTTGTGAGTCATTTAAAACTTTCCTCTTATACTAACAACTCATCACATAAATCCAACTTAAGTCATTTAAGTTGGTACGTGTACAACACTAATAAAAATACACATTATAAAAACTTTCAAGTTTTATTTTCAAGCAAGTAAAAACGGTCATAAAGTAGCTTACAGACAGATCTAACTTTGTCTGTTAAGCTCTTGGTTGTAATAATTTCTACGACATTTAAGCCTTTATGTTCAATACACATTGGCTTCATTTTTTACCGACTGCGGCGAAGAAAAAAGGAAGGTTATGATTTTTTGGCTCAACCTGCTTGCTGCTGATTTGCTCTGAATAAACATTCTTCCTTTTTATATTCACCGCAGTTGATTAAAAAATATAGTTTTGGCCTAATCACAGTCTCAGTGACCAAATATGTTATTTTTCTGTCTTTGCCCTCCTATTTCCCTCTTTTATCTCTTTACTGTAATGAGCTCTTTTGAAATACCAATGGAAAACGGTTTTTAAATCATTTAACATTTCTGCCATATCCCATAAGCCAACTAGCGTGATAATTAAACTAATACAACAACAAATTCTCAAGTTATTAAGTGCCTAGTAGCAGCATTAAGTAAATCACTCTCGCTTCCTCATTAGAATAAGCTTAATTGCTACGCTTTACGCGCTACGCACTCGCTACGACTAATTTGTGGCGTAGCGCTACGATAAGTGCTACGGTGCTACGCGGTTACGCGATTGCTGCAATTGGGTCAAGTGTTTTTTTTCCAATATTTAATTGATTTTCTTCAGACGGGCTCGTAACTTAATAATAACCGACCCAAATGTTGATCTTCAAGGTTAAGCTACGCTTGCTGAGTGCAGTCTACGGATGGGTGGCCATCTATTACATCCAGAGATCCTCCGAGATTCGGAGCCTGTTAAGCCGTTGGTCCCAGCTGCGATTTATGGATCTTTGACAGTCGTTACGTGTAGTCAGAAGCCCGAAAGTCAGACAACCAATCTTACCAAGGGACATTATATTATCCTGTAAATGGGTTGTGAAGGTCAGATTCGGCTGCATTCGGTTAGACTGCAATCCGACCTCAACATCGTTGGGTAAAGGCTAGGCAGATAATGTAATGTACATAGTTATGTTGTCTCATGGAAGCTAAGAGGGTTGTCATCATTTGCCTAGCCTTGTCATAAACTTTTTTGGGGTCGGCTTCCAGTCTAACCGAATGCAGCTGAGTATTTTGCATGAAGCGACTGCCTATCTGACCTCCACAACCCAGTAACTGGGTAATACGATACCCCTTGGTAAGACTGGATGTCAGACTTTTAGCTTCTGACTACTCGTAACGACTGTCAAAGATCTACAAATGACAGCCGGGACCAACGGCTTAACGTGCTTTCCGAGGCACGGAGGAAACTCGATATGTAATTATGGTCACCCATCCACAGACCAACCTCGGCAAGCACGGCTTAACCTTAAAGATCGACCTGGGCAGCTGTTATTATTTAGCCACGAGCTCCTCCTCTAACCGAATGCAGCTGAGTACCAGTATTTTACATGGAGCGACTGCCTATCTGACCTCCACAACCCAGTAACTGGGTAATACAAAACCCCTTGGTAAGACCGGATGTCAGACTTTCGGCTTCTGACTACTCGTAACGACTGCCAAAGATCTACAAATGACAGCCGGGACCAACGGCTTAACGTGCTTTCCGAGGCACGGAGGAAACTCGATATGTAAAGATGGTCACCCATTCACAGACCAAAGTCGGCAAGCACGGCTTAACATTGAAGATCGACCTGTGTGGCTGTTATTATTTAGCCACGAGCTCCTCCGATCGCTCTATCGATGACTTTATTAATGATTATAATTCTGTGTATATGTATTACGGCCGCGCATATTTTGTTCAACATACAGTTCGAAACTGTAAAGAAGACATGCTGCGCCGACCCCAAATTAAAGTCACCGACTCACGAAAATATAGATATTTTCCACTGTATAGCGTTTTTTTGGGAAGTCGGTTATTTTTTGCAGGTATCTTAAAATCGTTGATAAAATTTAGATTTCACTTACTGTTAGTGTAAATGGGAATTACTGTTTTCTTAGGATTTTTCCTAATTTCAAATAAAATTCCAGTATTTTGCTCGTTAACTACAATGGTCATGTAAATGCTAACTATATCTACCTAATCACAGTATATTCCCACAGCATCTCTGTCGCCGGCAGTGTTGTGAGCAATCACTCGTTTTACTGCCCTTTGTCTTCTTAAATCGTTGTGAGACAACTCAGCTGTGTTCGCTGTAATGGCAGCAATTTTGGTACCTTTAAAAAGAGTAACCATGGAGTTTCTTGCCGGTTCTTCTCTATAGGAAACAACCAATCGGAATCGTGCACCTATCCATCCCGAGACATGACGACTGACGAGGCTGAGCACATCAAGCTCAGCCTTGAAAACCTGATCATGGACACGTGTGCCGACCCCTCACAAACCATCATCCCGTCCTTCCGCGGTTACCCCAGGGTAGCGGATGGAACGGTTCACGTGTGGTGCGAGGATGACAACGCCCTGACCTGGCTGAATCAACACGTGCCCAAACTAAGACTACCGAACACAGACGAGACCATGACCATAATGAGACAGTCCGACGTACCGACCCGGGTCCGAGCAGCGCTCTTTGTGCCCAGGTACAATGGGGACATAGCACGGCTACAGACTATCCTGACACGCCAGAACCCCTGGTATAACGTCGGTAGGTGGTCCTTGTACAGGGCGACTTTGGTCGGTGGCGAAAACTACGGGTCTTATCTGACCCTAGGAATCCCACCGGAAGAAGTCGTAAAGGTCTTGGGGAGGGAGCGGCGGGTGTCGTACCTTCTGGGGTCGATATACGTGCGCTTCTTCTCCAATACCCATCCCTCCGACACCCCGACAGACACTGAAGCGACGAAACCGGCACCGACGGACTTAGACATGACGATGACGCAGCTGGAGGAGGAGATGGCCCGAACGGCGATGGCTGATGCCGACGTCGTAAGGATGCCAACCTCACCGTCACAGTGGACGGAGCAGCTGCTCTCATCATCACCGACACGTAGCGAAGACCGACATGGACTGGCGGACGGGGGAGAATTATCCGATGGATCCAGCTCCTCCTAACTCCACCCCACCGCCTCCCACATCCCGCCCCTTAAATATCATCCAGACAAACCTCCAGCATAGCCAGACGGCTACCGCCTGCCTACGCAGGGCACTGGAGATGGAACCCCGAACCATTGCACTCATCCAAGAGCCATGGATCCGCAATAACAGAATATGCGGCCTCGGTAACATTGGAGGTAAGCTGATCCTCGACACTCAAGGCACAGCCAAACCACGGACCTGTGCCTATATACCCAAAGATATTCCCACCACCACACTCACGCAATTATGTTCCAGAGACCTAACAGCCGTCAGGCTTAAAACCGACGGCGACGCACCCGATATCGTCCTAGCCTCGGTATACATGCCAGGCGAGGATGCTGACTGCCCACCGAAAGAGATGGCCGATCTGGTAAGGTACTGCGAAGAAGCCAACCTGGATCTGATCATCTGCACGGACTCGAACGCCCATCACCCACTTTGGGGTTGCAACAAAGCCAACACTAGAGGTGAGGTACTATGCACATATCTGTTCTCCACTAACCTTAACATCGCAAACCGCGGCTCGGAACCCACTTGGGTCACATCTCGCGGACAAACGATAATTGACCTAACGCTGGCGTCGGATAGCGCGACAAAACTTATCACTAACTGGCACGTATCAAATGAGCCTTCCTGCTCTGATCATAGAAGGATCCGCTTCTCACTAGTAGCTAACATGGATAAACCCGGACCCAGGCGTAACCCACGCCGTACCAATGTACCCGGCTACAAACGGCTGCTGGCCTCCCTACTAGTACAGCACCAAACGCCACAAACACTAATGGACCCCAAACAACTAGAAGACACTGTAACGAAACTTTCTGAACTTATTATCGAAGCCTACCACGCCTGCTGCAAGCTAAGAGATCCAAACACCAAGAGCAAGGGTAGCCCCTGGTGGAATGCGGAACTTAGTAAGCTCAGGCAAACCATGCGCAAACAATTCAACAGAGCTAAAAACTCCAGACTACCAGAAGACTGGGACTCATACAAGAAAACACAATACACCTTCAAGAAACAAGTCAGGAATGCCAGTAGGGCAGCCTGGCGGAAATTCTGCGAAGAAATTGAATCAAACAGTGAAGCCGCGCGTGTAAGGAAGATCCTATCTACTGATCAGGATCGCACCCTCGGCTCACTGAAAACCTCAGACAACACCTATACCAAGTCGGACCACGAAACAAGTAAAGTCCTTTTGGAAACCCACTTTCCAGACTGTAATCTCTCTGAGGACAGAACCTGGGCAAGCGAGCCAAGGCACACACCAAATAACCAAGACTGGGCCAGAGCCCACACCATAGTAACTGCAGAGAGAATAAAATGGGCAATAAAGACTTTCAAACCATATAAATCCGCAGGCTTAGATGAAATCTTCCCAGCCCTGCTACAATGGGGAGTAGACGTCCTAACGCCATGGCTGACCGTCATCTTCCAAGCCTGCATAGCACAGAATTACATACCACTTGCATGGCGGGAGGTGAAAGTCATTTTCATCCCCAAACCAGGCAAACCCGATTACACACAACCCAAGGCGTACAGACCAATAAGCCTGACATCCTTCCTACTGAAAACTCTCGAGAGACTCTGTGATCGACATATCCGGGACGGACCTCTTCGGGAGCGGCCACTTCATAAACAACAACACGCGTATTCCACAGGAAAATCAACAGAATCTGCACTGCACAGTGTAATCTCCAAGATCGAATGTGCAGTGGATCACAAATGTTCCTCACTAGCTGTCTTCATTGATATAGAAGGCGCTTTTGACAAAACTATCTTCCATAGTATCAACGCAGCCCTCGAGGAACACGGTGTGGACCCGACCCTGCGTGGATGGATCACAAACATGCTCCGACTGAGGGCCGTACAAGTTACGGTAAACGACACCACTAGAGCCGTGGTAGCGAAGGGCTGCCCCCAAGGCGGTGTCCTCTCACCGCTACTATGGAACCTTGTAGTGGACAGCCTCATCAAACGTCTCAATAGCAGAGGCTACTACATGGTGGGCTACGCTGATGACCTGACCATAATAATAAATGGAACACACGAAAACACACTTTGCAATCTTATGCGCCAAGCCTTGAGGATAGTAGAAGACTGGTGCAAGGAATACAAACTAACAGTGAACCCTACCAAAACCGAACTCGTCCTCTTCACAAAGAAAAGGAAGCTGGCAACATTACAGCTACCAAGCTTCTTTGGAACCACACTAAGCCTATCGAGTGAAACCAAATACCTGGGTATCTTCTTGGATAAACAACTAAACTGGGCGAAACACACTGATTACATCACCACAAAAGCCAGTATAGCCATATGGCAATGTAAAAGACTACTCGGAAGAAATTGGGGCATAAGCCCCAAAATCACCCACTGGCTATACACCACAGTTATCCGACCAATCATACACACACGGCTCCTTAGTTTGGTGGCCCAGGACCAATCTAAGTACGACACAAAAGGATCTCGAGAAACTACAAAGATTTGCCTGCGTAGCAATCACCGGTAGCATGAGAACTTCTCCCACTGCCGCCTTACAGGTGATGCTGGGGCTCCCACCTCTACACCTCGTCGTAAGAGAGGAGGCGGCAAAAGCGACTTTCAGACTCGAAGCATCCGGCACCTTAAGTAATGATTCCAGAATCAAACACACACGCATCAGAATAGATGCAATCAAAGAACAACCTATGATGGCATCTCCCATCGACAGAACCCTGAAGTCCCACTGTTTCCAAAAACACTACAACATCGTACTGACAGCGGAGTTGTGTGACTACTCAGGTACAAAGGAACTAAGAATCTACACTGATGGATCGAAAACCGATGACGGGACAGGTTTCGGGGTGTTCTCCGATGACCTAAACATAAAAATATCCAAACCCCTTGGAATGCTCAACTCTGTTTACCAAGCTGAGTGTGTAGGTATAATCCAAGCGGCACACGCTATAGAGGCCAGAGAGGTTACGAATACCAATATTCGAATACTTTCCGACAGTGCCTCAGTTGTCCAATCCCTAAACAGTAATCAGATCACGTCGAGACTAATACTAGAATGCCATAATGCCCTAGAAAGAATCACGGTACTAAACCACAACACGGTAACACTACAATGGATCAAAGGACACAGTGGATCCCTGGGGAACTATGCGGCGGATGAACTTGCCAGAAGAGGATCCAGCACAAAACCTTACGGACCCGAACCCATTGTGCCCATTCCTTTCAAGCAGCTACATAACTGGTTAAAGGATCACACTCGAACACAGGCGGAAAAGTGGTGGACCTCGACACCAGGGTGTAGGCAGTCCAAGGAGGCTATGCCGTCTCTTGACGCAAAGCTGACCAAGCGCCTTCTGCGTCTGGACAGGGATGGCCTGCGTCTGGTGGCGGGGACCATCACTGGACACTGTTCACTGAATAAACACTTTCATACTCTAGGAATCACTGACAGTCCCCTGTGCAGAGCATGCATGGATGCGGAGGAAACGGTGGCGCATGTGCTGCTTGAGTGTACCGGTGTCACCAAGATTCGCGAGGCGACCCTGGGAACACCAGGTTCCCTTGCGGATGCCCTGAGTAGACCGGGAAGTGTGATCTGCTTCTGGAGGGAGGTGGGCTGGTTGGAGTAACGGCCACTATGGCTCACGCACAATGGGCCACTTAAGGGACTAAGTGCGGAAACCAAAACCCCATAAAGAAAGATAAGAAGAAGATCGTGCACCTATGTTAACGTTCTATATGTACCCATTTAGATTTTTGTAAAACTGTGGATAAACAACAACACATTTAACACGATTTGCATTAATAATATATTAAACACATCGTTCTTAGTATACACATATTCTTTGCGACTGTGTGCACTTTCTTGATATTTTATCAAGGTGACTGCCAAGAATGAGATTCTGGGTTCGATGGGCCTGGCAAAGTGTTAGTTCTTTTTTCTGTGTGAAACGCTTTAAAAAGCATCTATTGCAGCAACCTTCACGCCACTTACAAAGGTGTCCCTATCAGATTTCCGGCTCGCTCGTAAATGTGTGTCGACAAACAGTCGTCTGCGTGAAATGGGCCGGAACATTCGGCTTGCTTTATACTGAGATTTGTGACCGAAGCGCTGATTAACGTGTAAGGCTTACCGCTCATTTGTGTCGGTTCTTAATTGTATAAGCTTAGTTTGCTTTCTACTAAATCAATGATAACACGGCTCTTTTTATCAAAATAGCAATAAAACTGCATACACTTAAAAAACAGTGAGCAGAGGAGACAGAGGAGATCGTGGCTAAATAATAAAAGCCACACGATCTTTAAGGTAAAGCTGTGCTTGCCGAGATTGGTTCGTGGATGGGTGACCATAATTACATACCGAGTTTCCTCCGTGCCTTGGAAAGCGTTAAGCCGTTGGTCTGGGCTGTCATTTGTAGATTTTTGACAGTCGTTACGAGTAGTCAGAAGCCAAAAGTCTGACATCCAGTCTAACTAAGGAGTATCGTATTACCCAGTTACTGAGTTGTGGAGGTCAGATAGGCAGTTGCTTAATGTTAAATTGTGGTATTCAGCTGCATCCGGTTAGACTGGAAACCGACCACAAGATAGTTTGGGAAAAAGCTAGGCAGATGATGGAAATATAAGATCACATTTTGATAACTACTTTCTAGACATTCACAGTTGGATTTGTAAATTGAGTTTCTGCAACTTTATTTTGTTGACAGAGCCAACGTGATTGTAGGTATATGTACATAACAGGCTGACAGAAGGGTTGCTAAGTAACGTTATATAACATATACGTGCAAATACGTGCACTATCGAATGAGTTGGGCGCGCTATCAGTGAGACAATTATTTTCAACTGGACCGTGTGAGGGGCTTCTGTCGACTCGCATCATTGTTGCCGAACAACGGGGCTATGTGAGAATGATCAAATTCGACGAATTGAAATATCTTTTTTATATAATTTGTTGAATTTTCAAAGTTCCTAAAACATTTCCTCTCATGATTCATTGCGCGCAGAACGGATGGCCGATGGGGCCGAAAAGTTCTGAAATGGCGACCGCGAACCGGAAGACGATGCGTTGGAAGCCCTCCCTCTAGGTGGACCGATGACCTGGTGAAGGTTGCGGGGATCCGCTGGATGCGGGACCGGATTGCGTTGTAAAATGTTTTTTAATAACTTTTTAGACGATGTATCCTGCTTAAGCGTGTGAAGTTTCATTAAAATCAGTTCAGTCATTTCAGAAAATAAGGTCTTCAAAGTTTGAATGAAATGTTGTAAGGGGTAAACGCTCTTAATGCCACAAGTCATTATCTTTGAGTTTCCATTTGTACAGTCTCTTAGATCGCTGCTCTACAGCTCGTGAAGGCCTTACGTACGATACCGCACACCATTGGACCAGTCAAAATACTACATGTTGTACCCGTTTACCATCCAGATACCAAACCACTACCACTTGTAAATCCACAATCAAGCTGAATCATTCTCACATAAGCTTAACCAGCAAAGCCAGCTAAATGCAAATCACTGATAATCCATTAGTGTTCCCGTATTGTGCGCCGCCACTACAACAATGCACGTATGTGTAAGTACGTATTGTGTACACTGTAGTGCAGGGGCAGTGATGAGCTCTCAGGGGTTCGGTAATTGGTCGATAGTTTATTTGTTTTTATTTATTTAATTATTCTAGTAAGCACATAATACTTTTTATTTAAATACCTTGTGGGTTGTTTAAAGTTTTACTTTTTTTTTTTTATTAAAACCTAAAAATGGCTAGACGTGACTCTTACAATAAATATTTATGGCAAAATAAATTGAGTCGGCACCTGATTTCGGCAACGAGTTGCATAGTAACAAAACAGTTATTTATTTGTTCCTTTAACATAGGTCTCACTTAGAACAGCAGTCAGGGTTTTAAAAGAAATAGGCTTTCTTTAATGTAAAAAAAAAATACGTTTAGACAACTGGACACGCAGGATGAAGTTTAAATTGTGGAGTACTACACATACACTCCAGGGCACTTATAATTGTCGACTTAAGTAGGTTGTATTTAATAGTTATTGTTCGGGTCAATCACCGAACAATAAAAAGGCATGTCAGCGTAATTGCGGACCGTGCGCTTTGCCTTGAATATTTTATGTATTACCTAAGTAAAAACAGTCAGTACGTCTCGGACAGCATATCGGGCGCGACTCAATCTCATCCCATTCACCTCATTAGTTTTAATCCTTATCATTTGAATTACTGAAATATAGTTATCTTTATAATCTTTAATCCTAGTTTATCTCGATCTCACCCCAACCCCGAACATTGGTCCTTCGAGCCCGAAAGCGGGACCAACACGCGTGTGTCTACTACCCGAACTGTGTGAGTGTCTCGCTTGGAACTTATAACCAGACCCTGGGAAACAGCCATCCTGCTGATCCTGATTGAACCTGGTTTTCCGAAAGCATCGCGTCACCTCATCGCGCTGTTACTCCAGGTTTGTTCTTGCAGCCATCGCAAGGACATTTGATCTCCGAAGAAGCCTTCAGTACAAGTAAGGTCTCTTTTTTACCTTTATAATGTCGAAAATGGATGACATTCTAGCAACTCAACAACAACTAATCGAAGCCGTAGATAGGCTCTTCACCAATTTCAAGAAGGATGGTGTAGAGCGCAAGACCTCGGACTACTTACAATATTTATATAACAATATTTTGCAGAGTTCCATAATAATCATATGACGTTGATATCTTTTGGTGAACAATCTCATGCATATTTCAGTACTAATCAATACGATCAAATGAAGGAGAAATATAACAACATTAAAACTACTATTCAAAGCTATAACCCTCTCGCAACCAGACCACAAACCCCTGTATTGAAACCTCCTACGTTCCAACCTACTGCAGAATCTCAAACCTCGAACCTCACATCTCACGCTGCTTCTATAACCCCTGCACCTGAAGAGAGTAAATCCGAAGGACTCTTCAAAAAGCAAGCTACTAACTTTAAGGCTTTCTTGAGAACATCTTCGAATATCGAACTTGACCTCATCACGGAAAAATGGGAGTTTGAAGACATCTTGAAGACCATACAATCTCGTTGGGCGGCTATCGACTCGCTTCATTGGGAGCTGGACAACGAGTATGGCGGATCAAACCCCGAATACGAAGAGCAATTTACTCATTATGAGAAATATTATAACAAAATCAAGAAAGACATCAATAAGAAAATGTGGTCCGTAGCGCATGTTGAAAAATCTACTCCTAAAATGGAAATAATCACCTTTGACGGAAACTACAATAGGTGGATCTCGTTCAAGGACCTTTTTACCGAAGCAGTGCACAACAACCCCTCTTTATCGAACGCACAAAAGATGCAATTTCTAAAGAGTAAGATAAAGGGTGAGCCCCAAAAATTGATCCAACATCTCCAAATAAGCTCCGACAATTATCCTGTATGCTGGAATATCCTCAATCATCGTTATAATAATAAACGAATGATCTTCACTTCTTATCTTAACAATCTCATGAGTATCCCTGCAAACCAGCAACAATCAGCAACTCAAATAAAACGCATTCACGACACAACTTACGAGAGCGTGAATGCTATCAAGAATCTGGGAGTCGATGTGTCCTCCTGGGACCCTTTCCTGGTATGTATATTGTCTCAAAAATTGGACTCAGTTACATACGAGGATTATCTACAAGCCTTAAAATCCCCGCGGGAGTTACCCGTCTTGGAAGATTTCCTTAATTTTTTGGAAACCAAGTTTATGATGCTGGAAACTCACGTAAGAAGTTTGAAAATTCCACTCAGAAATCATCCCCATCTCAGTCCAACAACAATAACAAACCATCATTTTCAAAGGGTTCCAATTATAAGCAAAATTATAACAATTCTAAAACGAATTACTCAACGAATCAAGTTTCGCAATCGTCAAAGTCCAAACGCAAAATTAACCATCGCAAGCAATGTCCTATTTGCAACTCCAACGAACATCGAATTCATGCATGTCAAACATTACTGAAATTGCAACCTCATGAACGTAAAAATGCTATTGCTAATTTGAACCTTTGTGTCAACTGTTTACATTATCACGAAGGCAAAAAATGCCTTTCCGAAATAAGATGCAAAGAATGCAATAAAGAACATAATACCATTTTGCATGAATCTTTTACGCCACATCGATCTGAGTCAAATGCAGCCACGATTATGAAATCGCCATCTCAGCAGCAAGATAGTAACACAGTTGCATCGCTTCTTAAAGAGCCCTCAGAAATATTGCTTGCCACAGCAATAATTAACGTACAAGCAGCGGATGGATCTTATCTCAAAATGAGAGTTCTTTTAGACCAAGGGTCTCAGACATCCATTATTAGAGAAAGCGCAGCCCAGTTGTTAAGACTACCGCGAAGAAAATGTAACGGTTATATCTCTGGAATAGGAAACAAGGAAAACAACTGTAAGGGCATGATTACCATCAAATGTTCGTCGTTGCTTAGCAATTTCACCTTTGAAACGGACGTGTATGTAATGAATAGACTCATAAATAACTTACCCAGCTGTACCTTACCTAAGCCAGACTGGCCTACTCTTAACCAAATAACTCTAGCAGATCCCGAATTTTATCCCGAAAAGTAGGCCTATTGATATCTTATTTAGGGCAGATATCTATTCCACTATCCTTATGGACGGTATCTGTAGGTCAGAAGGTATGTTGCCCATTGCCCAACAAACCCAGTTGGGATGGATCTTAAGCGGCAACTACAAAACGTACCATTGCAATGTGATCCTAAATAATATCGAAGAGATTCAGCAATTCTGGGAAGTGGAGGACATACATGAATCTCCAGCACTATCAGAAGAAGATCAAAAATGCATCCAGTTTTACCAATCTTCGACCGCTAGACGGGAAGACGGAAGCTACGTCGTTAAAATACCATTCAAAGAAAATTTCGAGAGAAATATAGGCGAGTCGAAATCAAAATCAATTGCTCAATTTTTCCAAATAGAGCGGAAATTAAGTAAGCAACCAGCACTAGCACGTGACTATAAAACGTTTATTTCTGAATACCTAGAGCTCGGACATATGACACCCGTTGCATCGCACGTACAGCCGGACTGCTACCTATCGCACCATTGCGTCCAACGATCTGAGTCATCAACTACCAAACTGCGAGTTGTCTTTAATGCTTCGGCAAAAACCTCGAGTTGATACAGCCTCAATGATTTTATGTGCCGAGGACCCAATTTACAACAAGACCTTCAGAGCCTTATCTTAAAATGGAGACAATTTAGATACGCTTTTACAGCAGATATAGAAAAAATGTTTCGCAAAATCTGGCTCCATCCCGATGATCAGAAATATCAGAAAATTATCTGGCGGAACCATCAATCTCAACCTTTAAAAGAATACCAGTTAGCGACAGTTACCTATGGCACCAAAGCCGCACCTTTTTTGGCAATGATGACACTGAAGCAACTGGCAATCGATGAAAGGCGAAACTATCAACAAAGTTGCGCTCCTGCTATCTTAGAACAGTCATTTTACATGGATGATCTCATGCATGGTGAACATTCAGCGGGAGCAGCTAAAAAGCTCAAAGAAGATATGATGAACCTCCTCAAATCTGGCGGGTTTAATCTCAGAAAATGGCGATCAAACTTGCCGGAAATAAGAGATAGTGCTGATGCACTTCAAAAGGAAGACTTTGACTTTAAGCAACCGGAGTCAACCAAAACTTTAGGTCTTCGGTGGGAACCAAAAAATGATCAATTTATCTTCCATCCTATAGAGTTTATTTCTCAAGAAATCCTTACAAAAAGACAATTCTTATCTCAAGTATCTAAAATTTTTGACCTTTTGGGCTGGCTATCACCAGTCACAATAAAACTTAAGATCTTGTTCCAAGAATTATGGAAATCAGACCTGGGTTGGGATAACCCTGTCCCTCAAGAAATCGTGTTAGAGTGGAATACTATTAAAACCGATTTATCACATATATCTCGATTTAAAATACCACGTTGGATACAAACCGGGGAAAAAGATATCATCGAGCTCCATGGCTTTTGCGACGCTAGCACAAAAGCATACGCTTGCGTCGTGTATTGCAAAATACAAAGAGACAATGAAACTCACGTGACCCTTATTGCAGGGAAGTCAAAAGTGATACCGCTGAAAAAACCACAATCGTTCCTTCGTTTGGAACTTTGCGGCGCTCTCTTGTTATCAAAACTTATGCGAAAAATTATCTTATCTCTATCGAGCTACAAGGTGCATGTTTATGGTTGGATTGATTCAATGGCTGTTCTAGGTTGGTTAAGTGGCGCACCGGAGAAATGGAAACCCTTTGTTGCGAATCGAGTGAGGATTATCACTGAAATAATTCCGAAAGATAAATGGAGTTACGTAAAATCCAAAGAAAACCCCGCAGATTGCGCAAGCCGCAGTTTACAAGCTGCAAAATTAGCCAATTTCTCGCTGTGGTGGCAAGGGCCTGACTGGTTACCACAATACAAGCCTCAGGAATCTCATAAGATGCCCATTTACACAACTACCGAAGAACTCAGAAAAAACAAAGAAGTAAATACGGTCATTGTAAATTCCGAAAAATTAATAATTAATCAACTATTAGCAAAATATAGCACTTTAAGGAAAGTTACTCGAGTATTAGCCTACATCAACAAATTCATCGACATTGCTGTTTACAAGAAAAAACCTTCATGTTTTCTTACTCTGCAAAATATAAAGACAGCAAGAGAAATGTTAATTAAGCACGTCCAAAACGAATATTTCGACGAAGAAATTTCGCGGCTTAAGAATAATGAACAACTAAATAAGAAAAGCCAAATTCTTAATCTCAATCCCATACTAGACATGAACCAACTGCTCCGTGTCGGTGGCAGACTTAAACACTCAAATCTTGATCCCGAAATGAAACATCCCATCATAATCCCGAATCAATCGAAATTGGCAGACCTTATCATAGATGAATCCCACGAACTTGTATTTCACGGTGGAGTAAAAATGACCACTGGATTTATAAGACAAAAATACTGGATTCTTGGAGGAAACAGAGCCACAAAGAAACGATTAAGAATGTGTGTCAAATGTAAAAGAAATAATCCCATACCACAACATCAAATCATGGGTGATCTACCTCCAGCACGATTGATTCCTAACCGACCTTTTTACCATACTGGAATAGATTATACCGGACACATCCTTATTAAGGCAAACAAAGGTCGTGGCATTAAAACCTGTAAAGGATATGTCGCAGTTTTTGTTTGTATGGTAACTAAAGTCATACACTTAGAAATCGTCTCCGATCTCACTGCGTCAGCGTTTATTGCGGCGCTTCGACGAATGTCGGCTAGAAAAGGAGTTCCTGGGCACATCTATAGTGATCAAGGAACAAACTTCATAGGAGCCAACAAAATTTTAAAACAAGAGTTCGCCGAAATCTCTTATATCTTGTCTGCAAAAGAAGTAACTTCGACAATCTCTGAAATGAATATTGAGTGGCACTTTAACGCCCCATCATGGCCCTCCGCTGGCGGACTCTGGGAAAGTGCTGTGAAGAGCCTAAAACATCATTTGAAGCGTGTCGTGGGAGAGCAAAAATTAACCTACAAGGAATATATTACCTTACTATCCCAACTCGAGGCTTGTTTGAACTCCAGACCACTTTGCCCTCTGACAGAAGATCCTGAGGATCTGGACTTTTTGACCCCGGCTCACTTTTTAGCAAGCGGTCCCAACCTAACGATTTTCGAAACTGAGCATGATCTCAGAACACGGTGGCAATTGACGCAAAAGATCTATCAAGATATATGGGATAAGTGGAAAACTGACTACCTCTCGCAGCTTTCTACGAGGTCCAAATGGCGACAGCAACAAAAAGATCTCAACCTTAACGACATCGTTATTATAAAGGACGACAACCTTCCACCAGGAAAGTGGAACCTAGGTCGCGTAGTAATGGTGCATCCTGGAAGTGACGGACACGTAAGGGTCGTCACACTTAAAACAAAAAACGGGCTCTTAAAACGCCCAGTTGTAAAACTGTCCCTACTGCCAACAAATAAAAATGATCAAGATCCAAACGCCCCAAAAGTTGACAATAAATTGCCAGTATCGAAGAAAAAACGTCCCATCCCATTCTCTGCTATGGTTTTATCTTTGACGTTATTTTTTCTGGCACTAATAAACACCGCTCAAGCATCCTACAACTCCACCCTGCTGACAAACAATAGTGTCTACTTCGACAAAATATCTAATATGCATTTAATTAGAGATGATTGGCATTTAATAGTCTATTATGATACAAATCCCTATCAAGAAGGAACGGCGGTATTATTAAAATATATCAAGTACCTTGAAACCTTATGCTCTACGATTAGAACCCAAACACCTTGCGACGGCGTCATATTACAACTCGAGCACGAGTTCGAAGAAATTAAGCATTACGATAATATTGTTATGATAAATGACTCGTTTATGACTAATAAAAAACGTCGGCGACGCGGCCTGATAGACGGAGTAGGCTACGTTGCAAATAGTTTATTCGGAGTGCTGGACCAACGCTTTGCAGAAAAATATGAGAAGGATATTGACCTTTTAAAGCACAATGAAAACCATTTATACAACCTCTGGAAAAACCAAACGTCAGTCGTAGAAGCTGAATTTAATCTTATCTCCAAGACTCTTATAAAAATCTCTCTCTGCAAGTGCAGAACATAACTCTCATCACAGACTTCATAACCTCGGCATTCACTGCCAACAACTTGATGTATACCCTTCGACGAATTCAGGACTCAATTTTAGATACTGTAACTGATATTTATAGTGGAAAATTAGATTTTCATTTAATATCTCCGAAGCAACTCAGATCAGAGCTAAGCATAATATCAGCACAAATATCTGGAGATTTGGTAGTTCCTGTCGACAACTTTAATCTTAAAGATCTGTACGGATTGCTTAAAGTAAGAGCCAAATACTCGGGCAAATACCTTATTATAGAAATAAAAATACCTCTGATCGAATGGGATCTGTACGAGGTATTCTATCTTATCCCGGTCCCTCGCATTGTGAAAGATAACATGATGATGAAGGTCGAAACCATCTCTGAATTAGCAGCCATCAATATAAGAAAGGATTCGTTTTTAACTATTACAGACACGGATCTGCAGTCATGCTTATTACAAAACCCTGTGACCATTCTGTGTCATATCAGAAGGCCTATTCACCACATGAAAGATGATCATAGCCTTTGTGAGACGATCCCAGGCACAAGAACTTGTAAAACTAAAACTACCTCGTGCAAGAATGACTGGAGAGAGTTAACATCAGAAAACAAATATTTTTATTTATGCTGCAATGAATGTAACGCAAAACTTCTGTGTGTACATCAAGTTAAGGCAGTTAGGTTATCAGGTGCTGGTCTGTTGCGTGTTGGGGAAGGCTGTTTAGTAAAAACAGAAGATTTTATAGCGTATTCAGGCAAAAGATTGTCTAGTAAAATTAGCACAACGACTAAGATTATCTCGCCAGAAATATCCCCAATTAATCACATCATAAATATCACCATGCCAGAAATCTCATATGAGCTTAATCCCAATAACTCAGAAAACCTCAGACAATTTGAAGCTATTAGGAGAAGTCTCGAGATCATGAAGCAGAGTGAACCTTTGAGCACCAATATCTCCTACCACGACATCCACCAGTATACTGCTATATATGTCATCATATTGGGAATCTTGATATTGGTGGCAGCTTACTGTTTTAAATGTTGGTGGCAAAGGCATCGTAAAGGAAATGGTCCCACTTCTACTGCAGAGCAGTCGACGACAGCTTCGGCGGCGACAGCGTTGCCACCTCCACACACCGTTACCGGAAGTGTTGTGATTGAGTGTAGTGAAATTAGGGAAAATGGGCAATCTAGTAGCAAATCAGTGAAAGTTGATCCTAAGCGACTAGCGCTATCTAGTGAGTGCTTAAAAAAAAGGGAAGATAGAGGTTCGTCACCGATCTTTCGCGTGTTTTCTCTTCCTGATTTACACTGTAGCGATTCCATTTAATTTGTAATGTTAGTTTTATCTCATGTTTTAACATTACTAACCCTACATTAATATTTAATATTAGTTGAACATTGTTTTCACCTTGTTAATATTAATTTCATTACCCATTTAACTATACCTCCTTACTAACCTCATCCTTTTCTCCCACGGGAGCATGTTCGGGTCAATCACCGAACAATAAAAAGGCATGTCAGCGTAATTGCGGACCGTGCGCTATGCCGTGAATATTTTATGTATTACCTAAGTAAAAACAGTCAGTACGTCTCGGACAGCATATCGGGCGCGACTCAATCTCATCCCATTCACCTCATTAGTTTTAATCCTTATCATTTGAATTACTGAAATATAGTTATCTTTATAATCTTTAATCCTAGTTTATCTCGATCTCACCCCAACCCCGAACAGTTATGTTTGTCAACCACGTGGCTTAATGAAACGAACGAAAAAAACTATATTTCTGTTAAAATAAAAAGGCTCTTACATAATACAATAAGGCCAGCAAAATTCACCCACTTTGCGAACACAATTTAACTAATTAAAATAAAACTGAATAACAAAATGAAACCTGCTGCGTTATCTGAAACTGGCTGATCGCATCACGACAGTGGAACTATTCAGATTTTAATTAAATTTAAATTAAACGCATTTACTGCAGACGTGTGTTAAGCGTGTACTAATTAGATTGAAGCGGTAACAGTCGGGTGGGTGAAAAATTCTTATGTTATTTTCGGTTTGCTTAGGGCTTTTAAAGCGCTGCAGCGCTGGATTATATGTTTATGTTTTTTCGCATGTTTTTATTTGTACTTCAACAGCGTAGTTACATTTTCAGTAAATTAATAACTTGCAGTGTATGTTTAAGTAAGATTAATTAATAATTTAATAAATGTTATTTATAAGGTACTGTTGCAACATGGAAAAAGAATGTGTGTAGTTCAATTCAATATTGCTTCAATTTCAATGGTAATGGTAATTTGTTTTTATCGATGCGATATTAATTATTTAGTTAGTAAATTAAATTATAAATGATATAATACGATTTACATGTGCAATCGAAAATCACAAGATTTTGTTATAAACAAAGTTATTTTTGTTTTACCAAAATAATGAAAGTAAAAAAAAACGTTTCTTGATAAACCACCTAAATTACCTAATAGCAAATTAGCTACTTCACAATCCACAAAAACGTAATGCCGAACAATCAAAACCGGCCGCTTTAAACCGCTGCAGCCGCTTCAAACCCTCAATACAAGTAACCCAATAGTTCCACACTATCAATTAAAATGGGGGGCGGCAGCGCTCTGTAATGAAACTGTAATGACGTTAGCTAGTCATCAGCGAATGATTGCGCGCTGATGACTTGGTGAAACGCCGTCAATAATCTTTTTAGAGAGCTTTCTATTAGGGTGTAATGGATATTGTGAGCTTGCAGTTTTTGATTGGGTCTATAAAGACAGAATTTTTTTAATTCGTGTTTTTGTGGTGTGCTCTGCACTTGCCGCTCGAGGTCTACTCATAAGGGGGAAAGTAAAGCCTTGAAATTAAGGCCTATTACTGAGAAGAGTACAGGCTAAGTTGATTCTGATGTGTTATCCGTAGGCCCGATGACCATATCGTGAAAAAGTGCTTTTCCATGGCTACAAAAAAGATAGGGAGGTAGACCGCAAACTACCTGGATTACAAATGTCTGGAAGGACATGCAAAAGCTTGGCCTTATGGATGACGATGCTTACCAGCAAAGTTGATGGCCTGCGTTACGGGAAGTGGCGAGGGTAAACAAGAGTTGAGGTGTACTCTAAACTTCCGTGAATTATTTATGTTCCAAACTAGCAAGGTACGATAGACGGGAAAAGTTACAGTAACAGTAAATTAGAGTAATATATTTTTTTTTTTAAATAGTGTAACTCTCAACTTCCAATGTTCCAGTAAAATCTTCAACCTGTGATTATCGTTCATTTTGAACTTTTACGGCGGTCGGCAAATCTTGGTTTACTGTCGAAAAATGGATATCTCACATGATAATTATCCGATATCTCAATAGTATCTCAAAAGACAAGGATAAGCTATTACCTGTGACATGAAATAAGAAACCAGTTGTGCTACCCCTGAATATTTTTTTTTCAATAAAATTAACAGTTGCTTTCACAGTCAATCAAAAATTTTAATCTACCCATCCTTCATTTCAAAACTATCAATAACTAAAGTAACTCAAAAAATCTATACTTACAAACAATACTAACGACACGCGACATAATGATTTTAAAATTGGAGGAAGTAATGACTTATTTCTCACCCTTAATTTAAAACTCAAGTTATGATACTTTCTGCTAAACGAAATTGACCTATAAAAACTAAGCCATAAGGTTCCATAAATTGGTTTAAATGTGATAATGACTTTATTTCGTGTTAACTTTGAATGTACGTAATGATTGGATATCGAGTTGGTATTATTATCGGCACTTTAAATTAAGTTCGTCAAATGGAAATTACAGGTTTGGTATTTTTTTCGGATTGACTGGTATTGAGGGTATTCCCATTACCTAGTCTGATACTTTTAGTTTTCATTATTAGTGGTATTTACTCACAGATATAGATGATTAGGTAGCTAGATGGATGACGATAGATGATGTGATGGATGGTTGACTGGTAGAGAATGCCTTATGGCTTTAACACAAGAAGTGCCGAATCTCATGACGGGCCTCGAACCGCCGTCGTGACAAATTTGTCCCATTATATTTTTTACAACGTTCATTAGCATAAAGTATGAAATTATAATTAAAACAATTTGTAAGTTATTTGAAACCATGTTTATTTAATTATTTAAATCAAATTATTAATACTTTTAAAACAAATACGTAAAAAATCATTTTTTATTTCTCATCATAGTCATCACAACTAAGATAGTAATTCTAATTAATGTAATAAATACCAAAAATCTCCAAACTATTTACTATCAGAATAGCAAATATTAGGTCTTTACCTATGAAATTGCCGTTTTGTTTGAAAAAAGTTAAAGTATTTTTTTTTTCGAACTTATTTATTTCTTTTATTCAAAGTAATCACCCCTGCAATCAATGCATCTTTGCCAACGCTGTGGCAGTTTATGGATGCCCTTCTTGAAAAAATCAGCTGGACGGGAGACAACAAACTCTTCAAAGGCGTTTTGTACTGCCTCTCGGGAATTGAATATTTTCCTGCTAAAAGGTTGTCCAAATTTTGGAAAAAGTAATAGTCGGAAGGCGCAAGATCTGGTGAGTATGGCGGATGAGGGAGAGCTTCCAAACCCAACTCATGCAGCTTAGAGACGGTCTGTTGTGCAGTATGGGGCCGCGCGTTGTCGTGAAGTAGCAGTGGAGACGACTGATTGACCAAAGCTGGTTGCAGACGTGCGAGTTTCGCCATCATTGTGGTCAGTTCTTCAATGTACACATCTGCAGTAATGCTCTCGCCGTTTTGTAAAAAGCTATGATGAATCACACCAGCACTAGACCACCAAACTGTGACCATCACCTTTCTAGGGGTCATTTTTCGTTTTGCACATTGCTTTGGTACCGAACCAGGATCTAACCAACTTGCTGAGCGCTTTCGAATGTCAAAAAGAATCCATTTTTCGTCGCACGTAACAATTCGGTTCAAAATTCCTTCATTTCTGTACCTGTTAAGCAGCGCAAGGCAAGTCTCGACGCGTACGTTGCGCTGGCGATCGTTAAGTTCGTGGGGCACCCATTTATCATGCTTTTTTATCTTGCCAATCTGTCGCAAATGGACCAATATTGTTTTAATGCTAACATCAAAAGCTGCTGCCAGCTCAGCTGTAGATTGAGTTTCATCAGCTTCAACAATCACCTTTAATTCATCATTGTTGACCAAAGTTTCCAGACGACCACGAGGTTCATTTTTCAAGTCAAAATTCCCAGAACGGAACCGAGCAAACCAATAACGGGTTGTGCGTTCGTTTGTACAGTTCTCTCCGTAAACGTCGTTGATGTTACGGGTCGTTTGTGCCGCGTTGGTGCCACGACGGAACTCATATTCCATAATTACACGAAATTTCAAAGTATCCATTATGAGGAAAAATGTTGAAATGTAATGAAAATACAACGCTAATCAATAAACAAAAGACTGATTTTGTAAATAGAATGTCATATTTTTAAAACAAAATTAATTTGAATTTAGAACTCATAGCCAATCAAAACTTTTTTTTGTTTGAAAAAGTCTGTACTGCAATACGGCAATTTCATAGGTAAAGACCTATTATTACATAAATAATATTCTTAACCAGTGCATTTATTAGTTTTTTACAGATTACTTATTACAGAGACACTGTTGCCTTATTATAGGATTACCCCATTTTATCGATCATAATTAATCCAGATCTAAGTTATGTGCACCACTTGCACCACGTATATAAAGTACAGCAATAAATGCCAATTCTTCCATCATCATATACCAGTCATTATCTTTGTAATTCGCGTCGCACTTCTTCCATAGTACACTCTAAGATATGCTGCATAAATTTATTGGAAACTATTAGTTGCCAATTTTCCACGTTGCACTTAGCGTGTGAAGTTCTTCCAACGCGAACTCTAAAATCATTTTGGCATTTATACCTACCAGGTGTACTACCAGCTTCAATTACTGTCCAGGCAGTACCATCGGGAGAAACAAGTGTTGAGCCTGATGTCGTTTCAAAACGAGGGTTTGTAAATGTATTTTTATTTTATTTTATTTTATTTTATTTATTTAGGACAAAAAACGGTTATACATTATAACATTTACAAAAAGTAGTGATATTTTAGTCGAAAAAACGTATAACCCACACTATTGTCCACGAAATGACATCGGAGTATGAAAACGAACGCATGTTAAATGAAAAGAAAAGAAAAAAAAATGAAGAAAAACACTATACACGAAGCGAAGGAAGCGGATGACAAGGGCATCCGTCTTATGGCTGACTTGCAAGAAATTCTGAGACCATTCTTTTAAATTTAGATTGCGACAGCGCGAAAATATCAAAATCAGTAAACTGTGAGTTATATGTTTCTAGAAGTCGGCGGAGAGGAGCTCGCACCCCAGCCTTCGTTCTACATCGCGCAGTGTAGAATAGTCGAGGTGCGCGCACCTCCCGCCGAACAACAGTTCTTGGTACTACGTAACACAATCTATTCGACAGCTCAGTACAATTAAATTTGTTATTGCATATGCCGTACAGCATCACAACCATGATCAATGAACGTCTGGAATCCAAGCTCAATACTTCATAATGCTTTAACAAATCTGTATAGGGAATCCTTGTATGGAAGCACCTGTAGTGCATGGTACGAAGAAATTTTTTCTGAACCATTTCTATTGCTTGCTTATATTTATCATAATACGGGCACCAGATGGGTACCGCGTATTCCAACTGTGAACGGACAAGTGTTTTATATAAGAAGAGAAAAGTAGAAGGCTTTTTGAAGTCTTTACAAGACCGCATGACAAAACCATACATCTGAAAGGCTTTATTAATTATTTTGTCGATATGGGTGTCTAAATGTAATTTGCAATCAAGTAGTACACCAAGATCACGTGTGCACTCTGTTTTTTTCAATTGTCTGTCGTTCAAGGTGTATGGGAAGTTAATAGTATTTTTGTTCTTTGTGAAAGAAATGAAGTGACATTTTGGAAGACTAAGATGAAGTTTATTGACCAGACAGTATTGTGAGAGTCTGCATAAGTCCTCTTGTAGTAGCAAACAATCCTGGGAGTTCGCACAAGCCTTATAGATTTTAATGTCATCGGCGTACATTAGGAATTCCGAGTTGACTATGCAAGATTTTATGTCGTTTATAAACAGGATAAAGAGCAATGGGCCTAAAACAGATCCTTGGGGCACACCTGATTTAACGACCACATAATCAGACTCGAATCCATTGATAACAACCTTTTGTGTCCTGTGACATATATATGAAGTAAACCATCGAAGTAAATTGCCTCTAATGCCGTTGAAAGCGATTTTATCGAGAAGCAATTTATGGTCCACCTTGTCAAAAGCTTTCTGAAAATCAGTGTATACAGCATCAACCTGCGTGCGCAAGTCCATTCTTTCAAACAAAAATTGTGTGAAAACGATTAAGTTTGTGGTAGTGGATTTAGATTTAACGAAGCCGTGTTGCTCGGGTATAATAAGGTGATTTAACTGTGGAAATAAGTGGCTGTGCACTAAACCCTCAAAAAGCTTAGACAAGGTGGACAAGATAGATATGGGCCGATAGTTCTCGACGTTACCTTTGTCACCACTTTTGTGAATGGGCGTGATGAGAGCCCTCTTCCAAACACCAGGGAAAATCCCTTCCCTGAGACATTTATTAAATATTATGTGCAACGGGACGCAGATGGTTTGTGCAGTATTCTTAAAGAAAGAAGGGGGCAGGCCATCCGGACCAGCTCCCTTGGTTGTGTCTAATGTGGTAAGCGCCTTAAGTATGACACTAATTTCGAGGTAAATGTCCGGAATGCATACAGAGTTCTCGTGAAGGGCATCTGGGGGTGTCCAGGTGTTAGGGTCAAAATTTG
Source organism: Cerastis rubricosa (assembly GCA_949152445.1). NCBI lineage: Eukaryota > Metazoa > Arthropoda > Insecta > Lepidoptera > Noctuidae > Cerastis > Cerastis rubricosa. The sequence continues at coordinate 15,418,660 of OX424547.1, forward strand.
AGGGCTCGTATACAGAGTTGAAGAAGGCAGAAAACAATGAACATATCTCAGCAGGGCAGTTAGATGAGTCATTTTTGTACTGCATGTTGGCTGGGATTCCAGAACCTTTCTTCCGGTTAGAGATGTACGCCCAGAAGTGCTTGACATTACTAGGTATGCTTTCCTCAACAGTTTGCATGTAATTATTGTAACACTGTTCACAAAGTAGTTTGAAACGTTTACGCTGAATAGAGAACTTTTCATAATCAGATATGTTACGCAATTTTTTCCATGTACTACCTGCAGACGGTCGGTCGCGACGGTCTCGAACTCGTCCTCGTCTTTGACTTGCCACTTGATCCTGGGCTTCAGTCACGACGACGCTCGTCAAACTTGCTGCTTCTGAAATATAAAAATATAATAAAACCACAACAAACACAAATAAATAAATAAAGAAACAAGAAATAAATAGCACTGTATTTCAATAGAGTAAAATGAAAAAAATATTTACCTTGAGGTATTTCTCTGAATAGTGTCATCAGATTCGTCAGAAGAAGAATTGAAACTGTTTTCTAACTCGTAGTCGTCGTCAGAATATTTCAAAGACTCGCCATCTGATTCGTCCTCTAAAATATCAGTCAAACTGGACACAATTTCTTGCGGTTTCAATATTCTGCGACTTTGACTAGACATAACTATAATAGTACATGAGGTTTGCGTTTGTAAAACAAAAACGTACACTCTTTACGCGAAGCGACGAATAAGTGAATAAAAACAATGCTCAACTGTTTAGTCGCCCCTCCACCCGCGTAACTAGCCAGGAGAAATGACTTTACGTCGAATAATTCCTTAGAATCTTGGCGGGGCAAAACCGACCCGGCGGCAATTCTAGGTAAATCGCTAATTATTTTATTTATTTTTGTTTTTATTAAATAGAAAACATACTGAATTAAATAAATACAACAAATTGTAAAAAGTCAAAAAGTTTCACAGTCTTGAGTAGAAAAAATAAAAAGTTAGAGACGATGAAACTTGCGAGTGGGACAAAAGTGGAACGATGGCGCATCTAGTGTTAAGTCCGCCTACGTACCACTATTGTACATGAAGTTTAAATAAATATATAAATGACACAAGAGCAGACTTCGCGTGCCAGGCTTAAGCATTTTATGCTTAACATGGCTACTGTCTCAGCAAGCTAGTTTGTTTAAATCAACAAAATTACAAATCAAGAACTTCATCCTCATCATCATTTCAGCCGAAAGACGACCACTGCTGGACATAGGCCTCCCCCAAGTGTCGCCACATTGACCGGTCGCCGTGCGACTCGCATCCAGCGGATCTCCGCAACCTTCACCAGGTCATCGGTCCACCTAGAGGGAGGTCTTCCAACGCATCGTCTTCGATCGCGGTCGCACTTCCAGAACTTTTCGGCTCCATCGATCATCCGTTCTGCGAGCAATGTGCCCTGCCCACTGTCACTTAAGTTTGGCAATTCTTCGGGCTACGTTGGCTACTCGTCGGGCTACTCAAGAACCTAATTTTAGACATTTATAGAACAACTAGCTGCCCGGCGCAACTTCGTTTGCGTCACATTTTCCCCGTTTTCGCAACATTTTTCATTGCTGCTCCACTCCTATTGGTTGTAGCGTGATGATATGTAGCCTATAGCATTCCTAGATAAATGGACTATAACACTGATATATTTTTTTTAATCGGACAAGTAGTTTCGGAGCCTATTCAATGCAAACAAACAAACAAACAATCAAAACTTTCCTTTTTATAATATTAGTTTAGAAAACGTAGTCTAGTTGGTATCGTAACTAAATAGAATGTATGAAGCAGCGTGCCATTTTTTTACTAGTTTAGGTAGTAAAAAAAGGCACGCTAGGTTTTCCAGACTAGACCTATATACATATATTATACCTATATATATTATATACAAGGTGTTGTTTTGCATCAATCGTCAAATTCAAGGAGGTAATTATGCTAATGATTCTCGTCTCGAATCAATAATAAAATGGGTAGGTAATTTTTATTTTTTTTCTTATTTACGGAAATCGGTAACTGTGAATCACCCGTATTTTACATGCGGGCCGTCTGATTCTCGCCTTATAACCGGGCTTACACACATACAAACAATCTCAAATGTTTATTCGATATTTTTTTATTCCCGAAACCACGTTAAGGGGGATATTCTGAAATACTGACTAACATAAACAACCAAAAAAATCTGCGTTAATTAATAATTAATTATGTACTGTAATTTTAATTGATTATTTATGTCTTTTGTGACAACCTCCTGAATTTTGACGAGGATGCAACACCTTGTACATCTATATCTGCGTATTTCTCCACACGATCCTGAGCCATCACACCTATTAAGAATCAGGTTTATCCCGCAATCTTCGCTAGTGTCTTATGCTATGCCAGTGGACGTTTTTGGGAACCACGATGTGGTAGCCTAAGTTAAAAATGCATCTGACAAACGTCTCTGGCCTAGTTTGACTTGACCTAGTTTGGGCTAATTTTAGGGTGACACCCGTAATTCCCCGTAGTTGTCATATTCATATTATAAAATCGAACAAACTCAATACTCTCGAACTCCATACAGAACGCAAAATAAAAAAACTACTTCTTCTATTTGCAACGACTGTCAAGGATCTACAAATGACAGCCAGGACCAACGGCTGTACGTGATTTCCGAGGCATTGACAAAACTCTGTATGTAATGTGCGGTCACCCATCCACGGATCAACCTAGGCAAGCGCTGCTTAACCTGAAGATCAACCCGAGTGGCTGTATCCATTCAGGTGATCGAACGAACTCCATACACGTAGGTACCAGGTTAAATTAAGAAGAAATATTTTTTAATATCTTATGAATACTTGAGAGATACTTGAGACAAAAACCCTTGAGTTTTTGTCTCAAGTATCTCTCATTTGCTCTATGACAATAAAATCGTGACAGATGCATACGGTATTACGGACATCTTGAAGTCCCATCATCATAGGCTTTCTTATAAGGAAGGTGCCCCTAACAATAAATTGTATAAGGCCTGTAAGTGGGTGAAACAAGCGGCCGCATTATTGAGGCAAATTGTGAACAGGAGCGACTGAGAAGTATAGAGAATGGAAGTGCTGTTTAAAAGTGTTTGATTTAGTTTCGTTATTTTTTTGAATGTTAAATCATTTCAGATAGATGTATTAAAAACACAGTTATCTACTGATCTTGATCAGACTTCATTTGAAATACGAAAAAGGAATCATCAAATAATGGTGATTGAAAAATTAGGGGAAACGAAAGGACCCATATAAATTACGCCAATATTAATTAGCAAAGAATTATTGAAGTCGACCAGGAAAAATAGCCATGTTTGTCAAAACTCACCAATATCTGAAAAAGTGTTACTTCGATTGATAAAATATAATAGAATCTTATAATTACATAATAACCATTATCTTTATTGTCATTATTATATTCTCCTGAGTGCCGCATCCAGATATCTCTACCAACTCCTATATCTGTACGTGACACCCAGTAGGTAAGCGTCTCAAGAAGGCAACGCAGTAATCTTCGGAATGCGACCCCCGGCCTGTAATACAGTCGCCTCCCCTGGCTTGCTCTACGGGGATAAGACGGTAACATGTGTGCGATGATTTGAAAATAGGTCCTAGTAAGAATTCATCTACCTTAACTAAATGTCCAATTCAAAGTAGTCATAATAAAATTAAGAAATATATTAAAATCAACAAAAGTATAAAGAAGTATAAGAAACTTTAAAAAAATGTAAGTGTTTATAAATATAATGTTAACCTCCGAAGAGAATCTAGAAACTTAAAAAAGCAATTAAATATGTGTAACAGTAGCTTAGAAACTAGCAAACAAATGTATGATGCTGACATACAGAACCTTCAAAGGGAATTACTGAGTAGGGAAAACACACTTAAGGAAATTTTTTGTAAGTATGAGTCTACTCAACAGATGTTGAGTGAGCGTATGCAGGAGGCATGTGAGTTGGTGGACCTGGTGAAGTATAACGCGGAGAGGTATGAGTCACTAACTAACAATCTCACCTGTACTTGTACTGCCCCTCTGCCACCTCTCATGTCACAGCATGTGGCTCCTATTGCTGTACCCATAATGAACCGTACTTTAGCAACTTTGAAACCCACCCAAAGTAATATCTTAGTGTATTCAGATAGAATAGGAACAGGTTTTGGTTCATTGTTAAATAACCAGTCTAAACACACAGTAGTGAATCATTGTCACCATAATCTACATTTTAATGAGCTCATTAATAAAATTCAACACACACAATTGAATGAGCAGACCATAGTAGTACTTTTAATTGGAAATAGCCTGAGTATCTCAAAAAGGGACATAGTTAATGGTATCGACACCCTGCTTAAGTTAAGATTAGGCAAATTAATTTTATGTGCATTGCCATACTCGGATAGCTTACTTGATCAGGAAAATTATTATATTTCTAGTTTAAATAACTTGATGCATATTTTATCATGTCGTCATAGTGACCGTCTATTGTTTTTTGATACTAACAATTTTGTTAGAGATTTTGTTTTGATTCGGGAACATATGTTTCTTGCCAAAAAAAGTCGACATTTTTTGGCTTCACTTTTAGCATTTTTTATACACGCAGTTATTGATGATTTAACTGAGACTAGGTTAAGTGACGAAATGGTATTATCTTGTGTCTCCAATAATACTGTTGTAGATTCTATAGATTCTTTAAACTATTAGAGCCGACAGAAGAGAAGCCTGGTAACAATATCTTACTTTATCACCAGAATATTAATCGCTTCTCCGGCAAAATTCTAGACGTGGAAATGTTAGTAGATAAATACCACATGGATATTTTATGTTTTAGTGAAACTTGGTTAAAACCAGATAGGATGCTGTTTAATGTAAATAATTTTTCAGTTGCCAGTGCGTACAACAGATCCTCAGTGGGTGGTGGTACCCTGATACTTTGTAATAGCTGTCTCAGGTATAAGGAGAGGAAGGATATCACTGCTTACTCTGTTGATCGCTTATGTGAGGTAGCATGTGCAGAGGTTGAGGGTCATACTGTCTTATGTGTGTATAGACCACCAGCATCAAATTTGTCATTATTTTTAATCACAATGGAAGAAATATTAAGTAAACTTTTCACAGATAATAAATTAGTTTTTGTTTGTGGTGACTTCAATATTGACCTGTTAGTCAATTTTCCCGAAAAATGTAAGCTGGTCTCATTGTTGAAATCATTCAACTTAAAATATTTATTTAGTGTAGCAACTAGAATAACAGCAACCTCAGCTACATGCATAGATAATGTATTTACTAATTGCATAGTAAAAGAGTCTTTATTAATAAGTGGCGTTAGGTCAGACCATACTGGACAACTTGTATCTTTTGAGTTAGACAAAAAGTTACACTTCGTTAAATCAATTAAATTAAGACCTTCTCCAAAAATAAATTAAAATCTTTTAATAATAATGTTCTTAGCAAACTTTCTAATGCTAGTTTTGATTTAGAAGACCCCAATATAAACTACAGTATATTATTTTCCACAGTTTGCCAGGAATTTAATAAAACGTGTCCTGTAAAAAATGTTAAAGTCAACTCAAAATCCAAATTTAGCGAATGGGCCACTGCGGGAATAAGAAAAAGTAGAGATATTTTATACAATTTATATCACGAAAAATCTCTGACTTCAGATCAAGTCTTTCACACTTATGTTAGAAACTATTCAAAAATATTCAAAAGTGTCTGCGTTCAAGCAAAATCTAAAAAAATAAGTAATAGAATCGGTGTTTCTAAGAATAAAATAAAAACTGTATGGCAGGTAATTAACAGAGAAACAGGAAAGACGCAACAACGAGATAAGACTGAATTGTCTTTGAAAATAGATAATAAAACAATTTGTGATAAGCTAGAAGTCGCTGAGACTCTAGACAACTTCTTTACCAACATTCCGTTAGAGGTTACGAAATCTCTCCCCTCTTCAGCTAAATTTGCTGAAGCTCTTCTTAAAGAGAACTTTACAAAGAACATACCAAACTTTAAATTTAAACCAGTATGTATTGCTACAATTAAAAACGCATTCAAAAGTCTCAATATAAAAAATACTGAAGACTTATGGGGGATATCCGTCAAGGTTCTTGGACATATTATTGATACGATTGCTCCTGTCTTAACAGGCATATTCAGCCAATGTTTGGACAGCGGCAAGTTTCCCGACTTGATGAAACATAGTAAAGTAGTACCAATTTTCAAATCAGGTTGTAAGAGTGATCCCTCTAATTATAGGCCTATATCTGTGCTTCCAGCACTGAGTAAAATCTATGAAAAAATCATGCTGGACCAGTTGTTGTCTCACTTCAACTCTAATAAGATACTGCATAGCCAGCAGTTTGGCTTCACGAAGAGTAGGTCGACAACGGACGCGGGAGTAAAACTCATCAGTCACATTTTGGAGTCCTGGGAGAAGTCCCAGGATGCTATTGGCATCTTCTGTGATCTCTCAAAAGCGTTCGACTGCGTCGACCACAAAACACTGATCTGTAAATTACACCACTACGGAATTCGTGGACAAGCTGCTGATCTTGTTCTCTCTTATTTATCAAACAGGCTGCAAAAAGTAAATGTAAATGGGGCGACGTCCTGCGGGTCTATAGTCAAGATGGGCGTGCCCCAAGGTTCAATTCACGGCCCTTTCCTGTTTCTTGTTTATATTAATGATCTCCCTTATATGATGGCCAAATTTTCGGATATAATTCTATTTGCTGATGACACTTCGCTAATCTTTAAAATTGATAGAAAAGATACGGACGTCTTACATGTTAACGAAAGCCTAACTATTCTCTCGAAATGGTTCGCAGCCAACAATCTTTTATTGAATACGAATAAAACAAAATGCCTTAAGTTTACTTTATCAAATGTACCACTACGTGACCTAAATTTAAATCTTGAGGGCAAGAAGCTTGATGTTATAGCGGAAACTGTATTCTTGGGGATTACTATCGATTCAAAACTGCAGTGGGGCGAGCACATTAGAACTCTTTCAGGAAGGTTAAGCTCAGCTGCCTATGCAATCAGAAAAATAAGGCAGTTAACTGATATAGCCACAGCTAGGTTAGTATACTACGCTTATTTCCATAGTATTATGTCCTATGGCATTCTGCTGTGGGGATCGGCAGCAGACGTTGATTCAATTTTCATACTGCAAAAGAGGGCAGTCCGCGCTATCTACAAAATGGGTCCTCGTGAATCCCTCAGAGAAAAATTTAAAGAAATCAATATACTGACTCTGCCTTCACTTTATATTTTAGAATGTATTTTATATGTCCGCAAAAACCGAGGACTTTTCAAAATTAGAAGCGACTTCCATAATATAAATACACGCAGTAAACACGAAATTGTAATACCCAAATTCAGATTAACCAAAACTAGCAAGTCTTTTCTTATAAACAGTATACGCTTTTATAATAAGTTGCCGAAGTCAGTTACAGAACTGACCGATGGAAAGTTTAAAAAATATATTAAACGTGTCCTAATTAAAAAAGCATATTACAAAATTAAGGACTACGTTGAAGATAGAGAAGTTTGGCTTTAGCCCCTTCGCACATGCGGCTTCTCTGGTAGCTCATAAACGGCACAAATGTGTGGATGTCTCTAACTATTCTCAATCTTATTTTTTTTTCTCCTTTCTTTTTAATCAGATGTTTTACAATAGTTTTTAAATCATTACACCTTTTGTTTAGAATAGTTACAGCACGGATGACAACATTTGTGTCACTTTTTTGATCTAGTCATTTTGTGATATTTTCTATTAATTTTTTGGTGTTGTATAGACTCTTTTTCTTATTTACCGATTGTTTGTAAATGTGTGGACATTGTAGGCCTTATAGATTCCTAGATCCTTGGTAACTTTTTATTTCGTTCTACGTTTCGTAGTAAGCAACGACTTATTGTCAGGCCTACGATGTCCTCCCATACTTTAGTACTAATGCTGTAACAGAAATATTGTAAAACCAAATGATTTTAAAAGAGTAACCATGGAGTTTCTTGCCGGTTCTTCTCCATAGGAAACGACCAACCCGAACCGAGCACCTTTTTGCCGACGTTTTATAAGTGCCCCTGTAGCCCTATGTAAAATAAAAATATTTTGATTTGATTTGATTTGAATTGCTAAATTAAAGATTAAAATCTTTTTTTTTTTTAAATTACCCTCTGCTTATGGTACGAAAATAATATTGTTACGACTGTCGAATAAAAAACGATTGTCAAATTAAAATGTTTCATGTTTTTTTATTTTGTAACAATTTTATTTTTTACAATGTTTATGTTTTCCAGTCTAAAAATACACCATACTTACCACATCGATTTCATATGATTTACTATATTGAAATTATACTACACGATGGTAATAATAAATAAAACACTACACTAAACAATTCGAACGTAATACAGCAATTACGGACAGAAGTATATTAAAAGTACTTTCACAAAAAAAGAAACCATCAAAACAGCCTAATTTAAACATCACACACAAAAATACTCTACAGACAATCTTCGAAAAGTCACGTACACCTTTCTCAATTCGTCCCCCTTAACAAAGCTAAAAGTAGAGAATTCATTAGGTCGTTTCGACCCACTCGAAGCCACTTGCACTTTTGATTGAGGAAATAAATGCCCCAAGACATCGGCTAATTCAAGAGGCTGGTGGGACCAAATTGCCCCGATTGTTCTCTGACAATGTGACAGTAATGTTTTCGTAGGTTGTTTATGTTTTTAATATTGGTAAAGAAAGAAAGAAAAAAGATTTTTCTTTCAACTACGCAGTAATGTTATCATTAATCACTACAAAACCGATCACAAAGGATGTCTTTTTTGCTTAGAACCAAAACAGTGCAGAAAAGTTATATGAAATCTCATTATTGCACTGTTTTTCATTACTGCACTGTTTTAAATTTTAAATTTGGAATAAAATTTACCACAGAGGTGTAATGTCTCCTATTAAGTTAATAAAATGTATGCATTAGATCAAAAAGATTACTGGCTGAAAATAAAAATTGGCTGAATAAAACTGACATGGTGAAAAAAAAAAACATATGGCGCGCATTTTGTACCATTGTAAAACTTTGATACTTCTTATTTACCAAATAAAAAGGTAAAAAATCATGGAAATTGACAGCGATAGCGATATGAATTAAACTTCAGAAAATATAAAACAGCTGCAAATGAAGTTGTTAATAACCTTTAATAACTGCACTTTTAATAATTGTATGTATGAAGGGAAGATGAATTAAACTTTGTTTCATTAACTTGAGTTTTTATTTTGTGTAGGTATATTTTGTCAGGGTAGTTGAAAGAAAAGCAGATTACGCACCTCGATAAAGTGAGTAATTAATGCACTCGTGATAATTTAGTGCCCTCGCATGCGCTCGGGCACCAACATAACACTCGTGCATTAATGACTCACTTTGTGCTCGATGCAACAATCTACTATATTTAACACAGGCACACAACATATTCAGCAAGAGAAACGCCTAGAAAAAAGAAATTTATACAGACGTTACAGGAAAATTACATTTTTTTTTGCCATTTTTACTGTGTATTCTAGACTTTATTGAGATTTTTTAGTTTTTGTGTGTTGGTCTATAGTCGAGTGCAATTAGACAATAAGGTAGAAGGATGTTTAATAATGGTCAGATTTTTATATGACATTTTTTAATATATTTCTAGAGGTTTTTTTTGGAAGTCGGTTATTTTTTTTCTCTCTCTAATTGCACTCTGCTACAAGTGGTCGCAAAATCAAATCAAATCAAATCATTTATTTGCTGGAATATGGGTACATACATGAGGTGTTACAAACAAAAGTTCTTGCTGCCATATTCTACCTTAACAGGTGTGCAAATATGTGTTACATGCAATGTCAAATATTTTAATAATAATAGTTTCATAATTTAATAGTTAATACATCTAAATTGCATTGTTTCATTTAAATAATCATTTACATTATAATAGGCTTTATTGATTAGACATGTCTTTAATTTAATAGTTAATACATCTAAATTACATTGTTTCATTTAAATAATCATTTACATTATAATAGGCTTTATTAATTAGATATGTCTTTAATTTATTTTTAAACGAAATATTATTCTCAGCCTTCTTTATGTAACTAGGCAATTTATTATAAATTCTAGGGCCCATACAAAATGCACTCTTGTCAAACATAACCGTTCAATGGCGTATTGCACGAAGTGTACTGGCCAGCCTGGTGCTTTTTAACGTTTCATATTCCTTAATATTATTTCTAATGTCTAATGCTAATTCATAAATATACAGTGATGGGAATGTCAATATTTTTAGATTTATAAAATGTGGTTTACATGCATCTGTAGGTTTTAAAGCACATATTGCCCGGATACATTTCTTTTGGGCTTTGAAGACACTTTCTCGATGTCTCGCAAGCGTTACTGTTGAGTCTAGTTTTGATTACGTTCAATTTTCACGTCGGACAAAGTAACATTTGGTTTTTCCATATCGTCTCCACTGGGAAATTGAAGTTAAGCTTTATGTCCAGTTGATGACAATAGGCTCGCTTCTATCACATGTAACGAAAACGGTATAACTGGCAAAATGTTGAAAGAAAAGAAGAAAGAAAATAAGTTTATTTCGCAATTGCCACAAGTACACACAACATTAAGCAAAAATTAACAAAAAGTACTTAAAACTAACCAATTAAAAAAAGGGATAATTAATGTGTATCTAAACAAAACAAAAAAAAAAAACAGGGATAATTATTGTGTGCCTCACGGCTGCGCCAAATAGGGCCAGTTCAGCAAAATGCCGGGCAGCTAGGCTGCCTGACGCTGGCTGGCTGGGTGTTGCTATACATAGTACACCACTGACTTACCCTGCAGGAAAGTATCGATTTGGTTTTATGTTGTGACTGCATTTTTGCCCTGGGACCTTCGTCCACGTGAAATTATTATAAAATATTACTTCCCTATTTTAATCGGATTTTGTTAACAATTTCTAGTTTTATTTTTTTTGCACGGAACAGTAATCTTTCTTTTAAAATCAAAGTAGCCTTAGATACTCATTATAACACAGGTACCTTTTTAACTGCCAGTAAAAGTCATGTCAAAATCGGTCCAGCTGTTTTGGAGATTAGCCGGAACAAAAGACAGACAAACAAAAATAAAAAAATAAATGTTTTTTTGTTATGAATATCATAAATACTTTTATATTTTGCATTCATTAAAAATCTGTGTTCTGTATGGTGTCGGACGTTAAGAATAGCACCATCCCATATCTTCCCGTGGGTGTCGTAAGAGGCGACTAAGGGACTTGCCAGAGAATGGGCAGCAGCGCTCTCTGTGCTTTTTGTAACAACCGTACTGCGATCGCCAACCCGTCTGCCAAGCGTGGCGATTATGGCAAAACCCCCCCTAATGAGCGCAATACCAAAATGGCCCCTAGTACCCGGCAGCCCGTCTACCCTCGACTACGGTAGCGGTCGAGGTAATGACGTGGCAAGGGGTGCGAAGAATCTCCGGAAGGGATCCGGCTGCCTATACCGACGACTAGACCTGGCAACTTACAACACGCGAACACTCCGAACTGACGAGAAGATAACCGAACTCGAAGAGGAATTAAGCAGGTTGCGATGGAGTATTGTAGGATTATCTGAAGTCCGAAGAGAGGGGGAGGACACGATGATCCTGAAATCCGGTAACCTGCTCTATTTCCGAGAGGGTGACCGGCAGTCCCAGGGTGGTGTTGGGTTTATCGTCCACAAGTCCCTTGTGAATAACGTGGTGAAGATCGAGAGTGTGTCGACCAGGGTGGCGTGCCTTATACTCAGAATATCCTCAAGATATTCGCTGAAGGTTATACAGGTCTACGCCCCGACCTCGGCACACCCCGACGACGAAGTGGAGACCATGTATGAGGATATCTCTAAAGCCATGCATGGTTTCAAAACTCACTTCACCGTTGTCATGGGGGACTTCAACGCGAAACTGGGCAAACGAGACGGGGATGAGCTGCAGGTGGGGCAATTTGGGGTTGGACGTCGGAACCACCGGGGACACCAACTGGCTAGTTTTATGGAGAAGGAGGGCCTCTATATGATGAACTCCTTCTTCAGAAAGCGTGAGCACAGGAAGTGGACCTGGCAGAGCCCCGATGGTGCAACAAAAAATGAGATTGACTTCATCATGTCAACCGGAAAGCAAATGTTCAATGATGTCTCTGTGATCAATTCAGTGAAAACCGGGAGCGATCACCGCATGGTAAGAGGCACATTGAACATTAATATTAAGCTTGAAAGGTCTCGACTGATGAAGTCTACGCTCCGACCAGCACAGATCCAGATCCAAAACCCCGAGAGCTTTCAGCTGGAACTTCAGAATCGTTTCGAGTGCCTAGGAAGCTCAGTGGACGAATGCAACGATGGATTCGTGGAAACTGTCCATACGACGGGGTCTAAGTTCTACAAGACACGTCGTGCACAGAAGAACAAAAAACTCTCCGATCATACTCTCAAGCTCATGAAGGAACGGCGTGAGATGATCCTGCAGTCTTCAGACGAGGCGTGGAAATACCGGCAGCTCAATAGACGGATCTCCAAATCCTTAAAAAGCGACCTCCGCCGCTTTAATACCGAGCGTATTAAAGACGCAATTGAGCGAAATAAAGGCTCAAAGGTATTTGCAAGAGATCTGGCTATTGGGCAAAGCCAGCTCACGAAACTGAAGACCGACGATGGCAGGATCGTATCCGCCAAACCGGAGCTACTGAGGGAGATCGAGAGATTCTATGGGCAGTTGTACACGTCAACCAGGAAACCCGTTGTAAATCTAGCGAATGACCCAAGAGCTAGACTGACCCGACACTATACCGAAGACATCCCGGACATCAGCCTGTACGAGATTAGGATGGCTCTGAAACAGCTTAAAAACAACAAGGCACCGGGTGATGATGGAATTACGGCCGAACTTCTGAAGGCGGGTGGAAAACCGGTACTTAAGGCCCTTCAGAAGCTGTTTGATTCCGTCATACTCGAGGGCAAAACGCCTCAGGCATGGTGCAGGGGTGTGGTGGTACTCTTCTTCAAAAAGGGCGACAATGCCCGGTTGAAGAACTACAGGCCCATCTCACTTCTAAGCCATGTCTACAAGTTGTTTTCAAGAGTCATCACGAATCGTCTCGCGCGCAGGTTTGACGATTTTCAGCCTCCCGAACAAGCCGGATTCCGTAAAGGCTTTAGCACCATAGACCACATACATACGCTGCGACAGGTTATACAGAAGACCGAAGAGTACAACCTGCCTCTCTGTTTAGCGTTTGTGGACTACGAGAAAGCCTTCGATTCGATCGAGACTTGGGCTGTACTGCAGTCTCTCCAACGGTGCCAAATTGATTATCGGTACATCGAGGTGTTGAAGTGTTTGTACAAAAACGCCACCATGTCAGTCCGACTTCAGGACCAGACCTCGGAACCTATCCTTCTGCAGCGAGGTGTGAGACAGGGAGACGTCATATCTCCGAAACTGTTCACCGCTGCACTGGAAGATGTCTTCAAGGTTCTGGACTGGAGAGGGCTAGGCATCAACATCAATGGCGAGTACATCTCTCACCTTCGATTTGCCGACGATATAGTGGTCATGGCTGAGACCATGGAGGACCTCAGTACAATGCTCGATGACCTCAGTAGAGCTTCCGAAAGAGTGGGTCTTAGAATGAACATGGACAAAACCAAGGTCATGTTGAATGCCCATGTAACACCCACTCCTATCAAGATCGGAGACTCTACTATCGAAGTTGTAGACGATTATGTCTACCTGGGACAAACGGTCCAGTTGGGTAGGTCTAACTTCGAGAAAGAGGTCAATCGTCGAATCCGACTCGGCTGGGCTGCGTTCGGGAAGCTGCGTGATATCTTCTCGTCCAACTTACCGCAGTGTCTCAAGACGAAAGTCTATGACCAGTGTGTGTTGCCAGTGATGACATACGGGACCGAAACGTGGTCGCTCACAATGGGCCTCATCAGAAGGCTTAAAGTCACCCAAAGGGCAATGGAGAGGGCTATGCTCGGAGTTTCCTTGCGTGATCGAATTAGAAATGAGGACATCCGCAAGAGAACCAAGGTCACTGACGTAGCCCGAAGAATCGCCAAACTTAAGTGGCAATGGGCAGGGCACATTGCTCGCAGAACGGATGGCCGATGGGGCCGAAAAGTTCTGGAATGGCGACCGCGAACCGGAAGACGATGTGTTGGAAGGCCTCCCACTAGGTGGACCGATGACCTGGTCAAGGTTGCGGGGATCCGCTGGATGCGAGGCGCACGGGACCGGTCAATGTGGCGTCACTTGGGGGAGGCCTATGTCCAGCAGTGGACGTCTTTCGGCTGAAATGATGATGATGAAAAATCTGTTATTTTAAAATACAAACAGACACACCAATTTTATTCATTTGTATGTATGTGTAGATGCATAGATAAATGTGATCAATTTAATAACCTCACCGAAATCTCAAACAATACCAATTGATTTAAGTCCCCTTTGACATTAATAGTTTTCAATTTGCAAATTATATTCACGCTATTATCCTCCTGGCTATCAACATGAGTGCGCTCATAAATGGAGCTTCGTAAGGAATCACCTGCTTTGAATAAACGATCGATTTCCCGTACATGCATCGTAAAGACAAATCTTCACTTGAAGTTGGAACACAGGAATATTGTAGCAACAGATGCTAGAGAAATATACTGTGAAGTTTTTGAAGAAAATCGTCTAAGATACTCAATCATTTATTGCAAAATGATAGAAGGATAGACGGAAGTAAGGTTTTATTAGAAAATTTTGTTTTTGCTACAGAGCAAAAGAACTCAAATTCTCGAGGAATGTTTGTACATGTCATGTTTGAACTCTACACTTTCTCCACTGACTTTCTTATCTGCCATTTATGTCCAAAATATTTTAAGAAACGAGTAACAATAATTTAAAAAAAAAGGTTAAAATAATATTGATTTTTATTTAAACTACTTTTAATAAAAAAAAGTTAAAAAATATTAATATTATTATTTTAACTTTTTTTTAATTATCTCTCTGGTTATCAATCCACAAACTCGATAAGGTCTTATCCATCACGACAAATTAGGTATTCTCACATTTCAAATTGCGTTAATTTATGTTTTTTTAAAAGAAAGACCAAAGAAACGGTGGATGGGACCTGGACAGTGTGTAGGATGATATGGCTAAAAAAGAGGTGACTGCTAATAAGAAATAGAGAAGTATGGAAGAAAACATGCTGCGCCGACCCCAAATAAATTGAGATGAGGGCAGGAGAATGATGCTGATGATGAAGTAAGTTTTATAAAACAGTGGAATGACTTAAATAATGATGGGCTCATAGAACACCACAAATGATACTAATATAAACTTTCAAACGAAAACTACTCCAAAACTTCGAATAAACATGACACACAAGAACACAGTGTCTCTAGCTGGAAAACCGCTTGAACCTTCCATACGGGATCAAGGAAAGCATAAAGGAGTGATGTGGAGCAATACCCATAAAGATTTTATTGTGCCTCGGGAACCATGTGACGTATCACGATGAATGTAAAATATTCACGGTTCAGATGGATTATGAGACAATGGGTAATGATTTCGGATATATTTTTGATCGGAGTTTCCAAGATGGCGCCTTTTTATGGGATTGGATTGTTTAGCATTTGGAGGAGCAAAGGTGTTGCTGTATTTGTTGTTAAAACATAACATAACATCAAGACTGTAATCCAAGAAGAGTTAGGCAGACCTGTACTTAATAGTACACACATAACATTCTGCTCTGCTCTGTACAGTGTCGGAAGTAAAGAATAGCACCATCCCATATCTTCCCGTGGGTGTCGTAAGAGGCAACTAAGGGACTTGCCAGAGAAAGGGCAACAGCGTTCTCGGTGCTTTTGTAACAACCGTACTGCGATCGCCAACCCGCCTGGCAAGCGTGGCGGTTATGGCAAAACCCCCCAAAATGTCAATGTGGCGACACCAGGGGGAGTCCTTTGTCCAGCAGTGGACGTCTTTTGGGCTGAAATGATGATGAGGATGACATATAAATAAAAGACATGTACAGAAACTAAAAAAAAACATGCCAACGAGAAAAGCCCCTTTCTTAACTCAAAAGAAAAACTTTCGCCCTTTTGTTACAATACATACCACCTCTCAAAATCACAGCCACATTCATCAGCATTCATCCCACACAAATTCACGACACATCAAAGCCACTCGTAACTGAAACTCCTTCATTGGTCATAACAATAACCACCCTTACTGCCTTCATAATAAAGTCCTCAAACCGTAGACCAGAACCCCTTGACCCCTCTGTTCGGTAAATTTGTTCGGACGCTCATAAATATTGACCACTGTAAAGGGTTCTGGCTATTGTGGCCACAAGGTTCATTTAAGAGGTCGCTTGGTTGGACATCGTATTTAGATGTTAAGGGTAAGGTTTGCATAATTCAGGGGCAGATGTTCTTGGGTTTTCTTTGAAGGAGTTTATTTTAGTTTCTGAGTAGTTTCAGGTTGTTAGAATAGCGTTTTGAATTGAATAAAGGGCTTGTAAAGGGAAGTGACCAGTATTGCAGCTGCTACATCACTTAAATTGTCATCCTGTTTACGACTTTAGATGATGTGAGTTAGGTTGAGGCCTCATCAGTGCGTCGCCACAATAGTGGCGATAAGTCCCCTCTTTGAGGAGTGGCTAGAGAGGCGCCACGGCGCCCTCACCTTCCGCCTGACGCAGGTCCTCACCGGACACGGTTGTTTCGGGAGGTTCCTGCACCGAATCGGGCGGGAGGAAACGCCCGGGTGTCACCACTGCGAGGATCGGCCGGAGGACACGGTGGAGCACACTGTGGAGCTATGCCCCGCTTGGGCTGAGCACCGCCGTGTCCTCGTAGCGGCGATTGGCGGCGGCGACCTCTCGCGTCCGGCCCTGGTTCAATCCATGGTCCGGAGCGAGAGGGAATGGGAAGCCGTCGCCTCCTTCTGCGAAGCAGTCATGCTAGCGAAGGAGGTGGCGGAACGTGAGAGGGAGAGAACCTCACGTCCCAGCCGCCGCGGGAGACGCCCCGGGCGTCGGGGGGCAACCAGTGGCCCCCGGCCACCGTAGGCGCGGGCCTGTGGACGGTGAGTAATGGGCTAGCTCACCGTCCGTCCGTCTTATGACGACAGACCGTGCCGACGGCGCGTTCGTGTTCCACGCGCGCCTCAAGGGGATGTCAGCAAATCGGAAGGGGTCCGAGAGGGCCGATGCCTGCCAGGGCTGCGGGTTGTTCGAAAGAGATACCGTGCCCCTGGAACGCAAAGGGCTAAGAAGGAACATGGATGGGTTTTAGTCAGTACAAGTCTGACACTCCCTTCCGCTCCGCCCAGAGTGGAAGAAGTCATTTGATGATTTCCCATCCGAAAAAAAAAAAAAAAAAAAAAGGCCTCATCAGTGCGTTCCATTGCGTCGCGTCAACGCTGCATCGTTTAACACGAACATTTTAGTGAGATGCCACACTATGCGTTGCGTCGTCGCATACGACATTCAAACGGATCGACGGACGATAGACGAAGCTGGGCGAGACTTTTTTATCTACCCTTTGTAGTAAGCAACGACTTACTATCGGGCCTACTCTGTCCTCACATATTTAAGTACCAACGCTCTAACTTTCAAATATTTTAAAAAACCAAATGATTTTAAAAGAGTAACCATGGAGGACTTTCCGAAGAATGGGCAGCAGCGTTCTCTGTGCTTTTGTAACAAACCCGCCTGCCAAGCGTGGCGCTTATGGCAAAACCCCCCTTATGTCAATGTGGCGACACTTGGGGGAGGCGTATGTCCAGCAGTGGACGTCTTTCGGCCGAAATGATGAATGATGATGATGAACCATGGAGTTTCTTGCCGGTTCTTCTCCATAGGAAACGATCAACCCGAACGGTGCACCTTTTGTCGACGTTTTATAAGTGCCCATGTAGGCCTATGTAAAATAAAATATTTTGATTTTGATTTTGAGTAATGCGCTGCACTGTCGGAGCTTCAATGCGACGACAGACAGGGTGTAAGTATTCTACTCTTTGGGATAGTGTTTCACTGCTAGAGGCGCAAATTAGTGCGTTGCCATGGCATGCGTCGCCCTCTTGCGCAGCACCTGTGGTATACAATGCGTTGATCCGTTGTGACGCCGCAACGCAACACACTAAAGGCTCGAGCAGGCACAACGCGATTCTGGCAAACAATTCCAATTAAGTTTTCAAAGAACAAGAGTACCCTTTAGCGTGTTCGGTATTCGGTAAATCGTTAAACAGACAAGTTTTGTGAAAAATAAATTAACTGAATTGTATTATGAAGTGTTGAAACTAGTCTTATCGAAATCTATGGAGGTGACATGATACCGATCAGGAGACGTAACTAACGGATTGCACCAAAGAAAACATGAGGCCTAAAATGGCTGCTTTTACATAATCCTAGTAGTGGTAGGATAATAATACGAGTAGTAATTGTTAATATGGACACAGACGCAGTGTTTTGTTTTGTACAATCCGTGTTTATGTTTCTGAAAACGTAGCTTTTTGAGAATTGGCCATTTTGAGAACTGGTCCTTTTGCGACTCTGTTGCCATTTTGAGAATTAGGCATTCTGCGCCTAAACCAAAACTAGGTTAATTTAGGTTTCTACAGATATCCTATATGTTCTGAAACAAAATCATGCTAAATCTATCAAACATCCCCCACATAAAAAAAAAAACAAAATGTTCCAAAAGAAATCCAATCAACGTTTAAAAAATAACACACAATCAACTAAAAAAATCGTCCCATTACACCCAATACCACTCTCCCTAATCAGTTCTAATAGGGCAGTAGAAAAACCTTGCAGAGTGAACCATTAATACGTTTGGCCACATTTGTCTGTCTGTCGGGCCAATAAATAAGACGAGAGGTATGGCTGGCCAATCTTGTCTGTGACCTATCTTGACGCATCAGGGAGGATCGATTGAGACGGGTGAAAGAGTGGGTGCATATAGAGTTAATAAAACGCCGGTAAGGCGCTGCTCAAGCGTGTGTCTCGTGTCGGATACAAGCTACCAATGAATATTTCATTTTCTATATAAGCAGTATGTAGTGGAGGTGGTGCAAGCGCGTCCTGCACTGGTACCCACGAAACGGAAACAGACGCCGAGGAAGACCATTGCAACGATGGCGAGACGATATCATTGCACTGGCAGGGATAGAGTGGACTAGAACGGCCCAAGATAGAGATAAATGGAAATAGATGGAGGAAGCCTTCATCCAGAGATGGATGACCCCTATTAGGTTAAGTTTTGTGAAAAATATATAGATATGTAAATTATAGGGAAATAAAGGCAATCTTTTATTTTATTTTGTAACCAGTATGAAATGAGCCACTCCCCGCGCAGACGTAAACTGTGTCCGGCCGCCTCTACAGGACACAGCAACTACGGTTTCTTGTGATGGTGTGCTGTGTCGATAGCAAAAAGTGTCTACGTTTGCGCAGCTCCCTTAAAGTGCAAGATTTTGACAGTCAAGTATCAGACTTCATCATCATTATCTGACTAGCCTTGTCCCAAACTATCTTGGAGTCGGCTTTCAGTCTAACCGGATGCAGCTGAGTATCAATATTTTACATGAAGCGACTGCCTATCAGACCACCACAGCCCAGTAACTGGGTAATACGATACCCCTTGGTAAGACTGGATGTCAGACTTTTGGCTTCTGACTACTCGTTACGACTGTCAAAGATTTACAAATGACAGCCGGCTTAACGTGCTTTCCGAGGCACGGAGGAAACTCGGTATGTAATTATTGTACGGTCAGCAACCGCACATTGTACCTTAGCCTAGTTAAAATACTGCAAATTTAGTTAATTTATAAAAACGTAGTATCGTCACGTACGCGAGTACGTCAGTCTTCGGTTTAATATCGAGCTCGCGCAACATCCAACATTTTGTAACATTTTATAACATTTTTTATTACTTTATTTTAGTGCATTTTCGTATTAAATACCTTTTAACATTAACATTTATTTTATTAACATTCAACATTAAGTGTAAAGGCTCATGCCCTTACATTTTGGTCCTTCGAGCCGTTAAGAGTAAAATCAGTGCCGTGGTACGTTTTTTCTCGCGGGAACATTTGAACATTAAACTCGGACATTAAACAGAACATTCAACAGAACATTAAAACAGTGTGAGTGAGCAGTGATATCGAGTGAAAGTTGCACAGATCGGGGTGGAGCGTAAGCAGCGAATCCGGTGAGCACGTTCCATATTACCTACTTTTCTGGAATTTTGGATTTATTGTTTGCACTAAGCACCGGTAAACAACAATGTCTTCTTACGACGCTTTACTTAACTCTCAATCTACGAATCTTGAGGCTATCAAACGAATAAATGAAAACTTTAAGAAAGATAGTTCTACACGTAAAACCACTCTTGAGTATCATGATGACAGACTTGAAAAGCTGGAAAGGTTTTGGAGTGAGTTTAAAAATAACGACATCCAATTAGCTTTATTTGAAGGCAAAAAGTCTGGACCTTACTATGAGAATCGCATTTATGAGCGTTTGGAGCAAATATATGAAGAAACGAAGTGTATGATAAACAAGTCGAAACAAAGATTATTGGCGCAAGTCGAAGACGAAAAATTTGCTTCGTTTAGTCAGTTGCAAAAAAGAGAAGAAAAGCCATGTGTGCAAGAGAATGTTCCAGAAAAACAGGAGAGCGATGAGATCCCGGATGATGGAAAGAACACATCAAATGAGGAGTTAGTCGTGGACCAACGGACTAAAGATATGATGAATGAGCAGCGGTCGAACATCAAAGCTTTTGAGAGAACAGTACGGAACATGGACATTGAAAATTTAAAAGAAAAGTGGCAACTTGAAGATAAGTTGAGGACAGTTACGCAACGTTGGGAAAAGGTCGATAGCACTTATTGGAAGCTCGATAACATGTTGGTCAACACGCAAGCATTTGAAAGTGATTATAATAGATTGGAAAGGCTTTATGAATTCAGCAAGGAACAAATTAACAAGAGGATTTGGGATAACAAACACCAGGAAAAATCCACGCCCAAAATTGAACTCCCGATTTTCAGTGGTAGCTATGCTCAGTGGACAACATTTAAGGACTTGTTCGTGGAAATCGTGCATCGTAACTCTTTTATCTCTAAAGCTCAGAAAATGCAACATTTAAAGGCGAAGTTAAAGGGAGAGCCCGAGCGATTAATACAGCACATGAACATTAGTGCCGATAACTACGAAGCCAGTTGGCAAATACTTCAACAGAGGTACGATAATAAGAGACTATTATTTACCTACCAAGCAAACATTCTACTGAGTCTACCCAACATACAAACCCCAACGGCATCTCTACTGAAAAGAATGCATGATACAACCATTGAGTGCCTTCAGGCTATTAAGAACCTGCAATACGATACTTCTAGTTGGGACCCCTTGGTGGTTCACATTTTAATGCAAAAGTTGGACGCAGACACACGCCAATCTTTCAAAGAATCCATGGAAAATCCAAGGGAAATGCCACCATTAAACGAGTTCCTGAAATTCATCGAAACCAAATTCATGTCGATGGAATCGGGTACAAACCCGAACCGCCCACGAAACTTTAACAGTCAACAGCCAAACATTCAGCCGAAAACAGTTCATAATGCAACATACAGTAAGCCTAAAGTGCAGCAACAGACCATCCAAGGTGGAACTAAGAACATGCCGAGAACATTCCATAACAAGCAAACATTTCATAATTCCGCAATAACTTGTCCAAAATGTAATAATCAACACGGGCTCTATAATTGCAGAGAATTTTTAAGTATGTCACCAGACGAAAGGTTGAAGACCGCTAACAACCTACATGTATGTCTAAATTGCCTATTTAGTCATAACGGCGAAAAATGTACGTCGGAAAAAAAGTGCAAGCACTGCGATGAGCCGCATAGCAGCATTTTGCATGAAGCGATTGGTATTGCAAAATCGAAAACCGGTAGGGCAAATGTAGGTCAACAATTGAACACGCACTTAGCACATGACAACGCAAATGAGGTACTGCTAGCCACGGCCCAGGTCAAAACAATAGCCCATGATGGAACTACGATCATCTTACGAGCTTTACTAGACCAGGGCTCTCAGGTCAGCCTAATTACAGAAAATGCTGCTCAAAAATTGCAGTTAAAACGAAATAAGATGAGCGCGGTGGTGTCTGGTGTTGGTGCTACAGCCGCCACCAAGTGCAAAGGAGTGCTCCATCTTAGATGCCAAGCGATTTACAATGACTTCAACATTAACATTAATGCACTTATAATGAAGAAAATAACGAACAAACTGCCAAGTAAAACAGTAAATAAAGGTAGCTTTGAACATTTACAACATTTACAACTCGCTGATCCTGAATTTAACATATCCCAGGACATAGATTTACTATTGGGAGCCGATGTATATTCCGAAATATTGTTAGAGGGGTTAATAAAAACAAACACATCATCCATCATAGCACAACAAACACATTTAGGCTGGATAGTATGTGGTAATTACAAAACATTCAATTGCCATGTAATAGTCAACAACATTCAGGATCTTGCCCAATTCTGGGAACAGGAGTCTTTGCAAGAAAACAAAGAAGATGTGGACCCTGACAACAGGTGCGAACAGCTGTACAAAGAGACGACAACACGACTTCCTGATGGGCGATACCAAGTTCGCCTCCCCCTCAATCTTATTGAACACTTAGGAACATCAAAATCACAGGCCATCGCTCAATTTCAACAACTAGAGCGAAAAATGGCTAAAAACCCTGGATTTGCAAAAGATTATAAAGCTTTTATAGAAGAATATGAAGAAATGGGTCACATGAAGCAGGTCGAAAGCAACACTAACAATAACATTGAATATTTTCTCCCGCACCACGGGGTAGTGCGACCAGGTGCTATCACAACGAAACTAAGAGTTGTTTTCAACGCGTCGGCAAAAACCAGCTCAAAACACAGTCTTAATGACTTAATGGAGGCGGGACCGAATCTTCAAAAAGATATCCTTAGCATCTTGCTGAAATGGAGACAATACAAATATGTCTTATCATCAGACATTGAGAAAATGTACCGATTTATAGCAGTACATCCAGAACATCAACCCCTACAGAAAATAGTGTGGAGGAATTGTCCACGGCAACTGCTAAGAGAATATCAACTATGTACAGTCACCTACGGTACTAAGGCCGCTCCATTCTTAGCACTCAGAACACTTCAACAGCTAGCGATGGATGAAGGTGACAAGTACCCAGAAGCTAAAAACATCTTACTTAACCAATTTTTTGTAGATGATGCGTTATTCGGAAAGGATACCGTGGACGAGGCCCGAGAAACAAGAGACCAACTTATACACCTATTGAAAGAAGGAGGGTTCAATCTCAGAAAGTGGTCGAGTAACGAACATAAACTGTTAGAAGATCTGCCGGAACATATGATTAGCCCAGTCAATTTAAGCTTTACAGAGGCATCAGCTTCCAAAGCATTGGGCTTGGCATGGCATCCGAAACAAGATGAATTCATATTTTCACCCACATTA
This sequence comes from Cerastis rubricosa, assembly GCA_949152445.1. Classification (NCBI taxonomy): domain Eukaryota; kingdom Metazoa; phylum Arthropoda; class Insecta; order Lepidoptera; family Noctuidae; genus Cerastis; species Cerastis rubricosa. The sequence goes on from OX424547.1 coordinate 15,442,300, forward strand.
AAAAACAAAACTAACATTAACAATAACAAAAACTCGTCAAAACGGCAAATCTTAAGCGACATATCAACAATTTTTGACCCTTTGGGGTTGCTATCCCCAATAACAATCAAGGCAAAAATTTTATTCCAACAGATCTGGAAGTACAAAATCGAATGGGATGATACTGTTCCAGATGGAATAGAAAAGGAATGGAGAATATTAAAGACTGAGTTAACAAATATGCAACCTTTCAAAATTAACCGATGGCTTGGGTTAGAAACAAACAAGGATTGGGAATTACACGCATTCTGCGACGCATCGGAAAAAGCGTTTTCGTGTGTGGTGTACAGTAAAGTTACAGAGGGAAAACAGCAACAAATTGCATTGGTTGCGGCAAAAACAAAGGTCGCTCCAATCCAAAAACAACAAACACTTCCCAGACTTGAGTTATGCGGTGCTCAGCTGTTAGCTCAACTGGTTAAGAAAATAAAACATTGCCTCAATAAACCTAACATTAAGGTAACAGCATGGACGGACTCAATGATCGTGCTTGGCTGGCTAAAGGGCGATGTCTCACGATGGAAGGCCTATGTCGGACACAGAGTTCAGGAGATAACATCTGTAGTGCCCGCCGGGTGTTGGAATCACGTAAGATCAGAGCAAAACCCGGCCGATTGCGCGTCACGTGGACTACTACCGTCTCAGTTACACAACTTTCCGCTGTGGTTTGATGGACCCGAATGGCTGAACAGTGAAGACATCCCTAAAACATATGACACGGTTAAGATACCAGAAATAGAAGTTAAAAGGGTGCACGCAGTTACGTCACAAACTGCGGAAGGCAAAAACAATAACATTATAACAGAACTCCTAATCAGGAACAGCTGTATTATGACTATAATACGCATTGTAGCATGGGTGTCACGTTTCATAACAAACACTGCACAAAACAGTCGTCACAGGGAAGACGCAGCTATGAATCATACAAACATGAATAGCCCGCCCGCGTCAAAACAATGTAATTTAACACTCGCTGATATTCGACGCGCTACTAATATAATTATAAAACACGTACAAAACGAACATTACGGACAAGAAATCCAAGATTTAAAAACAAAAGGAAGGGTAAGCAACAATAGAGGACTTCAGAAACTTTGCCCTTTCCTAGATGAAAATAACATATTGCGCGTCGGAGGGAGATTACAGCATTCAAACTTACCTATAGAAACCAAGCACCCGGCTATCATCCCAAAAAACAGCAAGATGGCATATCTTCTCATTGCCCGAGCGCATGTTACAACACTACACGGTGGAGCGAGACTAACTATGGCTACATTAAGACAAAAATATTGGATAACAGGAGGAAATAACACTGTTAAAAAATACCTGAAAGACTGTGTTAAATGTTGTCGCTTCAAACCGTCGAAACAATACCAATTAATGGCCGACCTACCTAGTGAGAGGATAACGCAGTCACCACCATTCTATCACACAGGGGTGGACTTCACAGGGTTTGTTAGTGTTAAACTAAACAAGGGTCGAGGCGTAAGAACGAGTAAAGGTTATGTCGTTGTATTCGTATGCATGGCAACAAAGGCGGTGCATTTAGAACTTGCATCAGATTTATCGTCACAAACATTTATACTGGCTCTCAACCGCATGATTGGGCGACGAGGCTGTCCGAAACATATTTACTCCGACAACGGAACAAACTTTGTTGGAGCCGAAAGGGAGTTAGCCAAACAACTGCATATCTCACAAACATTTAACAACGACACTTTAACGAGAAGGAACACCGAGATGGGGATAGAGTGGCATTTCAACGCCCCCAGCTGGCCGACGGGAGGCGGAATTTGGGAGGCTGCGGTAAAGTCTATGAAATACCACTTAAAGCGTGTCCTAGGAGAGCAAAAGTTGACATACGAAGAGTTTTTAACACTGCTTACTCAAATCGAAGCCTGTATGAACTCTAGACCACTTTGCCCTTTAACGGAAGACGTGGACGATATTGATTACCTTACTCCTGCACATTTTTTGATTGGCCGACCAGTAACATTCTTACCAACGGAAAATATGGAAAAACAAAACATCAACATTCGACATAGGTGGCAGTTACTAAACAAAATGAAACAAGGGTTTTGGACCAGATGGTCGTCAGAATACCTACAACAACTTCAAGTTCGCAGTAAATGGCTAAACAAAACAAACAATTTATCCATAGGGGATGTTGTCTTAATCAAAGAAGACAACCTTCCTCCTGCGAAATGGGCACTTGGCAGAATACAGGAAGTTCACCCGGGGAGAGACAATCTAGTCAGAGTTGTGACTATGAAAACACAAACAGGGTCACTAACAAGACCAATAACAAAATTGGTTAAACTCCCAATACCAGAATATCATACAGAAACACCTGACACCACCACCTCCAAAACAAAATCCAATGACAAAATCTGCACTGAAAAACAAAAGCCTACAACAAATAACACTAACAAGAAACAGCGATTTAAATCAAGAAATATAAGTTCCAGCCTGCTATCGATACTCTTAACATTACTAACATTATTCCAGCCGACAAAGCAAAGCAGTGACATTAATATCACACCGTTTGAACCAAATAGAGCAGTGTACTTTGACAAAATCGGCAATTTGCAAAGCGTACACGATGACTGGAAGATTGTTACCTACTATAATATGACATCTTACTGGCAAGGCATGGAAAACATACATAGAGTTGTGAAACATCTGGGAGAAAGGTGTGAGCAATTTGCATACCAAACGATGTGCAAAACCATTATGACTGAATTCGAACAGGAACTTAACGAACTTGATCACAACAATTACATGTTGGAAACACATCATGGGCAGACCAGAGGGCGGGTTTCCCGAGGCCTTGTTGATGGAATAGGTTACCTTGCAAACAGCCTATTCGGCGTATTAGATGAAAGGTTCGCAATACAATATAAAAAGGACATCGAAACATTGCAAAATAATAGAGATCATCTATTGAACCTGATCAAAGGTCAAACATCAATCATAGAGGCACATAATAACATTTTAAAGAGAAATGAAGAGGCGATGAACACTCAGTTCAACCTCTTAGATCAACATCTTAACGCTACAGAGAACTATTTACAGAAATTGGGTAAGGATGTTGAGCAAGAGGAAGAGTTGAACTACTTTAACATCATGGCTCTGACTAGTTCAACAATTCTGTCTAAACTGCGCCAGATTCAACATATGCTTTTAGACACAGCTATCAACATTCATCATGGTCATGTAGACACCAGACTATTACCGCAGAACCAACTCTTTCAGGAGCTCAACATTATCTCTGGACAATTGCCACAACAATTATCGATACCCGTTGACAATATTCAAAACCAATTAGCTGACATATACAAGCTACTAGAGGTAAAATCAAGATTATTTGATAAATACTTTATTATCGAAATCACATTACCATTAACAGGCGACACTCCATTCACGATATATAAAACAGTCCCTATTCCGATGATACAAAATAACAAACATTCACTTACAATGAAAACAAATTCAGAATATGTTGCAGTCAATATAAGAAAAGAAACATATATGCAGCTCACAGACAGTGACCTGGAACATTGTATTAAACTGGAACCAAGTACATTTGTATGTTCATTAAACAAACCAACACGTAACATGAGAAATTATCAAATTCCATGCGAAATCGGTGCAATAACAAACATTACATTATCAAAATGTATCTACACATCCGAACCCTGCAACAACAAATGGACACCATTACAAAAACCTAACACCTGGCTCTATGTCTGCTGCACGGATTGCCAGCTGCAAATCATCTGTGAAGGTCGTATGACTACTAAGAAAATACATTCAACTGGAATTTTAGAAGCCAAAGAAGGATGTATTATTAGAAACAACGAAGAAACATATCATACACAAGTTTACTACACAAACAAAATTTATGTCAGCCCGGAAATACCACTGATAGATCTGGACGATATCAACAATTTAACATCCATCCAACCACTTGATTTATCAACTGGACAACAGAATACGCAATTTGTTAGAAACGATTATGAAAAACTTCACAATTCATTGAAAGAATTGGAACAACAAACGAAACATGCTGAAATGTCGCAACACGATGTGCACCAATACATCGTTTCATACTCTACGATGGGACTTCTGATCTTGGCAATAGTCGTCGCGGGAGGAGCATACGCATACTGCAAACGCTGCGGCAAGGTCACCGTCAGCAACGCCGGCGTGTCCACCAGATTACCGCCACGGAAGCCACCACGAGCTGCAGCATCCACTGAAAACATAGAACTTACCTACGCGCGACCTCATTCTTTTAACATTTAACTTAGAATCATTTTATTTACATTGTTTTTATTTCATGGTTTTTATTTATATTAGGAAAATATTCTTTAATAAGTTATCTTAATTATTACTTTTGGCCCCGCCAAGATGTACGGTCAGCAACCGCACATTGTACCTTAGCCTAGTTAAAATACTGCAAATTTAGTTAATTTATAAAAACGTAGTATCGTCACGTACGCGAGTACGTCAGTCTTCGGTTTAATATCGAGCTCGCGCAACATCCAACATTTTGTAACATTTTATAACATTTTTTATTACTTTATTTTAGTGCATTTTCGTATTAAATACCTTTTAACATTAACATTTATTTTATTAACATTCAACATTAAGTGTAAAGGCTCATGCCCTTACAATTATGGTCACCCAACCACGGACCAACCTCGGAAAGCACGGCTTAACCTTAAAGATTGACCCGTGCGGCTGTTATTATTTAGCCACGAGCTCCGTAAGTATCAGACATCATCGCATCGAATAAAAAGACCATAGCCCGGAACAGCATAATTTTGCTAATAACTTTTTAAGTCCAATGTCGTCTGCCTGGCGTTTTCCCAGCCAAGTTGGGGTTGGTCCGGGGTTCCACCTTCAACTTAACTACCAGTATAAGAGTATTAATCGTGGAGTGACTGCTTATCTGACCTCCACAACCCTACCAACCTTATGCCCGCGTAGAGTTTGGTTATTGTCCCTCGGGATCGTACTATTGTACTGTAATCCATGTCATAAACTATCTGTATGCCAAATTTTATCCAAACCAGTTCATTAGTTTTTGCGTGAAAGAGTATCAAACATCAATACATCCTAAAAAAAAGACTTAAATATGTGGTTTGTTTTCGAGCGTATGGCACTTGTGGGCTGCAGCTGAAAATCAGCGTCAGGTGGTACACATTGTGTTGCTTGTATCTGACATTATGCTGAGCTGAGGCCTTTTTGACATTATTAGTCTTGTTTGTTTATTTAATTTGTATAATACCAAATAAAAATAATTTCCTTTTTTTTCTTTTTCTTACTAACTTTCTCATTTATAATATTAGTAGGATATGATACGCTTACAATACCAAAACTTTTGCTATAATTATACATACAACATTGCTGCCCGTATCTACAACAAGAAAAGATACAAGTAAGGTATTAACTCCTCTATATACACCCTTCTGATGTAAAACATTCATCGGAACTGTTCAGGATCATTACTCTTTGCCCTCGTTGTCTTTATTTCAGTTTATTTCACCGACAGCGAGACTTTTTCAGGAGAAGTCTTTATTTGGATTCTTTCTTTGTTTTCATCCGAAAGAACTTACGTATAAACGCATTTTCAATGAATCCTTTCAGTCACAGATGGAACAAAATACCATGTTAAAATCGCTATATTTGTAATGAAATAAATCAGTTTTTACTATTATTTTTAGAATTATCATTATATGGTCAGTGGTCAATAACTAGGGGTCAGAGCCCATTCGTCCCCTAAGATTCGCACCCTGTGCCCACTCGTCCCCTGGAACTTTTGAGGGGCCCATTCGTCCCCTGAAGAATATTTATTTTTATTCATTCTTCTAATATAAGTACATGTATATGTGTATACTGCAGCTTGGTAGTCCTGGTACGGTCGCGCAGAAAAGGCTAAAATAAAAAATATAGTAATTCGGTAGATATCATGTTTATTTCAAATAAGATTAACACATACAAAATCACAATGTCCTAGAAACTAACAAAATACAACTCTTTTACAAAAATCAGCCTTGATTGACCATCATATAAATCAACATTAAATATAAAATATGCAAAAAAATAGAACACATATCAACAGTAAATAATCACTTCTTATTTTTTTGTATATTTACCAACTACATACATGCAAAATCATAATAACTTAAATCTAAAAAATTATAACAGTACAAAAAAAAATACTAAAATCACAGTAATTATTAAAGACTCGATAAATCAACATATATTTTTTTTTGTATATTAACCAACTACATGCAAAATCGTAATAACTTAAATCTAATAAATTGTAACTAGAAGTACCTACATAAAAATTGGCTAAGATCACCGTATTTTTTAAGATTAAACAAATCAACATTATTTTAATCTTATATTTGTTTTTTTCATTTTAAATTAATAATATATGCATAGCTTTTCCATGCAGTGGACTAGTGAAATCTGATTTTCAAAAAATTGGCTAATTATGCGATTTATTCTCGCTTCATTTTCAATCGATTCAGGAGTCCGATGATTTGTTTGGACACCCCTTTGCACCTGATCCATTTTATTTTTTGATAAATTCGCTTCTTCTTTCTTCATAATAGTGTCTAAACATTGGAAAATATTTGGTTTATTTCTACCATTAACGAGACAATTTTACATCGTAAGCCTATCGACAGGTTATATTATTATCATGACGGATTATCATTCATCATAGCTCTTTTTTCAATGATCTGTTATGATTTATTAAATTAATTCCGTTAATAAACTGTTCACAAGTGTACTATGTTAACCGTTTCTTATGTAAAATATAGCTAATTTAATCTCAGGGGACCAATAGGCACCTGAATAGGTGCCGAATCTTTAACTTATATTGTATATATATTAGAGGAGACGAATGGGTACCTTAAAAATAATATTTTTTATTAAAATATTAATTGGTCCCCTACCAGGAGACCAATGGGCACCTATATAGGGGCCGAATCTACAACTTTTATGCTGGGGGACGAATTTTAGGGGACGAATGGGCTCTGACCCCTAGTATCAAAAGAGTTATTATGTCCATTCAAAATACTTCTAAATTCACTTTTTATAATTTTATAGCCGATGCCCTTTTCGATTAGTTGGTTAATTTCACATTGAGTGTTATTAAAACATTTTAAATAAATAATATTTAATTTTATCTATCAACACATCAAAAAATAAATTGCATTTCTATTTAAAAACAAAAGTCTGACACCTTTAATTAGACCGTGAACTGCTCGCCCTAAGGATTAAACATAATTACTTTCGTGTCAGCTTATACCCAGGAGGATAAACACTCATTTTGCATAGCGTCTTCATTTAGCTTGCAAACCTACACTATAATTATTACGGAGCAATTTTATGTTTTTATTTCTCATCTGTAATGCTTTTTTTCAACAACTTTTATGATTACATGATCACCAGCATTCTCTACCTTTATCCCAATTATTTGGGGTTGAAATAAATATTAGGTAGAAATACATTACGTGTTAAAAATTCTACGTGTAGTGTTTAAATTTTCCGTATTTAAACAAAACACGAGTCTGTCGCTTATATTCACACACGGTCTTCTTAAAACAGATATTTTTTTAACACTAGAAACAGGTGCAGACTTCCAAATGTTAGCAGAATAGGAAATGGATATCTAAAATAGTTACAGAAAATACATGCATTGATTTTCAGTATCATCAAAGCATACGTGGCAAAAACTTTGGAAACATAGCATTTCATCAAAACTTGGCCCAAAACACAACAACACCTAATTAAAAAGCGAAACAGATCTTCAGATAACTCCTTAATTACCATAGCCATTAAAAATATAAAAGAAACAATATAAATCGGGATAGCACACCGAAATAAAAACTCTATAATGAAATTTCAACAATGGCAACACCATGAGAACTGCAAATCTCTCCCATTGGGAGCAAAGACAAGTTTTTTACGATTTCATAAAGCAACGAAACCGGTTTTTCATTTACACAGTTTTAGTGGTGATAAAATATAATTAAAATATTTTATACTTGCTTTATCTCGAGGTTTTTACGGTTTGTGTGCTTTTAGGAATGCGCCTAGGTTAGTAGTACAATGAGAAATTAGTGGGATATCAAAATCAAATCAAAATCAAAAGTCATTTATTCAAATTAGACTGATAATCAGCACTTTTTGAACGTCAAAATTACAAGAGACAGTCCACGAAAATGCCCGCCCTTCGATATAATTGAGCCCCTTTTTTTGCTTAAAAGATCTCTTTAATAAAAGATAATAGCTTCATAAACTTGTATGGAACGTAAACACTAAAATCCAATAAAGAAAACGCTTACACGCAGTGAAATCTTTTGATTTTAATATACAATAAAGTTTAATGTAATAATTGCAAGTTAGCTGGGCTAGCTTTTTCCCAACTATCGTGTGATCATATTCCAGTCTGACTAGATGCAGCTGAACACCAGTACTGCACATAGATTAACTGCCTATCTGACCTCCACAAACCAGTTAGTACAAGCTTATACAATACCCGTTGTTAAGGCGGGTTGTCATATTTTCTGGCTACTGGCAGTCGTTACAGCTAGTCAGCTGTAACGACTGCCAAAGATCTACAAATGACTGCCGGGACCAACGGACCAACCTTAATTGTCAATTGCAGATGTTTTTTCAAATTCAAATTCAAATTCATTTATTAATTTTGTGAACACAGGGTACAAAAATGATGTTGTATAAAAATGTTTGGTCCATCCTTATGTTCAGTATAGATACCTTTTTTTTTACTGCTTGGAAATCATCAAATTACCCCTCCCGCTCTGGGCGGAGCGGAAGGGAGTGTCAGACTTGTACTGACTAAAACCCATCCATGTTTCTTCTTAGCCCTTTGTGTTCCAGGGCCGCGGTATTTCTTTCGAACAGTCCCGCAGCCCTGGCCGGCATCGGCCCTCTCGGACCCCTTCCGATTTGCTGATATCTCCTTGAGGCGAGCGTGGAACACCCACCTCATCCTTTACTTGGCAATTTGAATACCCATTGTACCAGATCCAATGCTCATTGTATCCCAAGACTTATCCAAAAGATATAATCAGAAACACTCAGTTTCTCGAAATTAACAATTCACGTAGCGTGTTTTATATTTAGCTGGAAAGCAGTAAAGTGTAGAATGCACACTGACTGCATTCGTTGTTGGAATGGGAAAAAAAGATAATTTTAATTTTGTTTGTGTTCAGTTTGTTCATGATAATCCAGTTGTGTTAAACAGGTGGGGTTTGTGTTTACGTTAATTGATAGGTCGATAGCTGAGCACGAGGTCCTGAGTTCGATTTCTGGATTTTCATCAGGAATTTCTCAGTTGAAGGCACGGAGTCTGGATTTATGCCTTGTTAATGGCTCTGTATGATGTCGGACGTAAAGAATAGCACCATCCCATATCTTCCCGTGGGTGTCGTAAGAGGCGACTAAGGGATTTGCCAGAAAATGGGCAGCAGCGTTCTCTGTGCTTTTGTAACAACCGTACTGCGATCGCCAACCCGCCTGCCAAGCGTGGCAATTATGGCAAAACTCCTCAATTGTCAAACACTTGGGGGGGGCCTATGTCCAGCAGTGGACGTCTTTTGGGCTGAAATGATGATGAATGATGAAAAGCGACTGCTGAGCACGAGGTCCTGAGTTCGATTTCTAGATTTGCATCAGGAATTTCTCAGTTGAAGGCACGTAGTCTGGATTAATGCCTGGTTGATGGCAATAGGCTCGCCCCCTATTACATGGGACTTTAACATAACTGGCGATGTGTGCTTTTTGGTACATCTCTGCCTAACCCTCTTGGGATAAAAGGAGTGCTGTTATGTTATGAATAGTTAAATAAAATATGGAAAACATTAATTGATTTGACCTAATAACTTCGATAAAACCTCATGCATTGTAAAACTTCCATAGAAAATTGATTTGCAGCAGATCCAAAGATAAGCTCATGAAGTTCATATAAGATTTTACCTATCAATCATTTTAATTGTCTCAGCTCCTGTTTTAGATTTTTTTTATCGTTTGGCCGCACATCGCCTGATGTAAAGCGATGATTTGACCTAGTGTAGAACACGCTTGCCTAGAAGAAACCGTACCACTCAAACTTTAAACAGTTCCGGGCTATTGATTAGGGAACAGAGAAGCCGGCAATGAATCCCACAGACTGCCGGTTCTCACAATAAAGTGGAAACTAAGCGCATTGTTTGGGGCCGTGAAACTCGGGACAAAAAAACGTTTCTGACGTTTGCGGCAGCTGTCATATTGAGAACCAGACATTTTGCTAATCTGTCTTTTTCCGAACCTGCCATTTTGCTAATCTGTCTTTTTACGATTCTGACAATTTGTGTCAAAATACTAACACCTGACAATTTGCAAATCTGTCATTTTGCGTTTCTGACGTTCTTCGCCCAAACCATTTGAACATGAGTAAAGTTCGGATCTGTATTCTATATCATTACGACAGCATTATTGTGTACTGATTAACCGTACCAGTTTTCAAAACCGGAATAGTTTTCAACTCAGCTAAACACAGTTCGCTTTTAGACAAAAACTTATTCTGCTTTCCGCAGCCCCAAATTCAAAATAGATTTACAATAGTTCACGAACATCTAACATCCGTATTTTCAACAAGACATCCGCCAGCATCCCTTGGGAGGATGTCATCCGTCATCCGCGACGCGCACTTAATTGGAAACATCCGCGAACGAATTTAAATTTGAAATTCAGTTTTGGAATCGTTCTATCTGGGTAACAATGGCGTGTCTTTATCTTGTAAGATGGATTACTGCGTTTTGTAAATAAAATTGTGATTATATTTTAATTTACAATTTGAATGAAAGCTTAGAGAGACGACTATTAAGTACTTTTTGTTTAGTTACTATGGACTAGAGCTTCTATCTTTTTTATATCACTTAACGTTAGATACATCCAAGGTTTAATTTAACCTCTTTATCCTTTCGCGCGAACAGTAAAGCCCCGCGTGTAGCCCTTCGGGGGCCCCTTGATTACGCCATCGCGTGAGTCATCCGATATCGTAAAGATAAACACTTATAACTCGAGTTATATTAGCTCTAATCTTAAACGGTAAACAGTGTCGGGTTCGTGATGAACGGGGCCATTTATTAATAATAAACAACTCTTTTAGAACTACTTGAGAATTATACATATCCCATATATATGAGAGAGGTCGCAGTAAATACGTCTGTTTTCGTTGCTTATTTTTGTTTGGTAAAACTACTCATTCAATTTACAAAAAAATTTATATCTAACATCACAAATATACAAGTAATCTAATGACAGTGTTTTTTAGGAGTCCTTCATACATTATTCTTATAAGATCCTAACTCAAACTTCTTGTTAGAATCGGCCATTTTAGAATTCCGCTGTTCAAAGCATGAAAATACTTGAAATATCAATAAATATGAATAGATATGCCTCGAATACATGAAATAATGAATTATCACTATTTTTTCTTTGCTACTATTGTTTCCAAGACCATTTTACATGGTTAAAGAGTCAAATTATTTTTGTTAATTTCGTCTAACAAACTTCACAACAAAGGATTTTTTGTTGGCTCAAATCATAATTTTTTGTTATTTTTTCAAGCAAATGACTATCTAAAAAGTTGCATTATACACTTATAACATACTATACATTTACTTACCAAAGTTTTACAACGTATATCTCACAAAAACAACACTTTTCCGAACATAATAACACGGGTTGCCATTGTCGTTTGACATTCGACATAGACGAGTTTCTATATTTTTTTTAATAATGTTGTGCCGTTTAGTATTACTAACGATTGGTTTTGTTTGAATCGACTACTAGTTGACCATAGAGGTAAATTTTGACAGAACGATTTAGAAATTTACTTTTTTTTATATTAGCGTTTAAGTTTGCCGGTGCGCCGTTGATCCTCGGCGTACCGAATTCGGTACGGCGAGGATCAGCGGTAACGCCCGCGCGTACCGAATTCGGTACGCGCGGGACGGAAAGGTTAAATTGAATTATAAACAGGTCGTTTTGGATTGGCAAGGACTTAATCAATGCCACGTTTCAAAATATTCATGGACAATTGTGGGTATGAAACTCTATGCGGAAACTTATCCAAAAGATTAGAGGTAACCGCAAACAAATTCATGAATAAATGTCGATTTTTATACTAAAAGTACCTAGGCAACCGAGGTCTGCTGGGGTGAAAATTTATAGAGGAAACGAATTTTTCCAGATTATAATAATATGAGACTTATGTAGATCAATTTTTCGCTCCCGCAAATCCGCATATTGCAACTTTCATCAAAATCGTTAGAGCCGTTGAAGCCAACTTTTGTTTTTTTTTTTGTGAAAGACATCTCGCTGTTCAACCAAAGAGGTTGTCGTCTGCTTAACCGGACTATCCTGTGGGTCTCTTGAGTCTGCCTCTAGTCAGGGCATACAAACTTACAAACTAAACGACTACACGCTAAGGGCACCCCCTGTGGGGTACGAGCCTCGGCTTAGAGCGTCGCTGGGGTAGGCACAGCATCGGGATAGGCTGGATCTGAATGATACCATTATTTAGGGGCGAGTAAGACTCCTAAGTACTTGGCTTGCTTCTCCCAAGGAATAGGCTTGCCGTACATAGTGATCGGGCTGAGGTTGGAGCCAACGTGATTACAATTAATAACGTACTTATATTGCTCATTTAAGTTCTTACCTCCTATTACGCGACAAAAGTCACTGCAAAAGGATGAACTTAATTTTTATTTTTTCTAGAAATTGTTTTACAAGCCAGAAAGCAAATAAAAAAATAAAAACAAATCATTATTATAACCTTCTTCACACTCCTTTCAAACATAAACACAAGAGGTGAAGCTAAAGTGATTTGGAGACAGTCTATTCTTTACCATTTATACTTACAGCAAGCATTTACAAGACTTGAAAGCCACAAAATCAATTACAAACAGATTACTTACCAATCTTACCATCACTTACATTAAAGGTAAATTAAAAATGCACCACTTACTTCCACCCTTTACCCAAAAAGGGGGTAGTCAGGTGTGAAATTAGTAGAGAGAGTGCATCTGCCAGCACTAATTAGTAATTATTATAGTTAATTGTACCTCTTTTTAGCGAGAAGATATAGATTAATGTTGCCTTTGAACTGTTTGCGGTTGGTTAGACTTTTTTCTAAGGTAATCTTGAGAAAGTGGTGTCTTTTGCAGGCGGGTAATTGATTTGAGACTTCGTGTTTGAGGGGCCTGTTTGCAATATTATCAATTTTGTTGTAAAACTCGCTACCACGAATGGGTTCCTACCTGGTTCATCTCTATGAGAGGGAGTGGGCTGTAATCCACCACGCGGGCCCAGTGCGGTTTGGTAGATGTCACATGTCTTCGCATTTTTAGTTCTACGACATGCCGGTTTCCTCACAATGTTTTCCTTAACCATACTTGCAATTAACATTCGTTAATAAAAAAGTACTCTCTAATTTTTCGAATTCATGTGCTTATCGTCGTACTGGAGTAAATTATGCCATGCCGTCTTACAGAGGAGAATGGAAAAAGAAAACGTGTTGCGCCGACCCCAAGTAGACAAGTGCAGGAAGATGATGATGATGGTGATGTGCGTATTGAACAATCATCACTTGCTTCGGTAAAGGGAAGCATTTTGAGGAAACTAAACCAGCTTGCCTAAGTAAAGCCAAGTCAAAGGCATAAGATCTGAGACACCAGGTGAGGCACTAACCACACGAAAAAGAAATAGAATTTAAAAAAAAAAACTTTTTCAGAAGCTTTTTTCAACACTAAATTTAAGGTTACTTTAAATACCTTCATGGCCTGTTTACTATTCGGTGCATCCATTGGCATAATCTTTGAGTGAATTTTGTTGAGTTTTACCGTAGAACGTGACTTAACACCCCAAAAAAAAAATCTTTTCTCAGCAATAATTTTTGCGTAGGGTTACATTGTTTGATGTACAGAATACTTGGTTGACGGCTTCGTGAAAGGTTATATGAATCATCATAATGTCATCATAAGCCTATAATATTCCCACTGCTGGGACACAGGCTCCTCTCTATGAGAGGGAGTGGGCTGTAATCCACCACGCAGGGCCAGTGCGGGTTGGTAGATGTCACATGTCTTCGCATTTTTAGTTCTAGGACATGCCGGTTTCCTCACGATGTTTTCCTTCACCGTTTTTGAGAGCAGTTATGAATGTAGCAATGAATGAGCAGTTACGTTTTATATGAATCGCATGATTTTAATCAGAATGAAAATCACCGTCTTCATTCGATATCATCAACAGCGCCCTCCTGTCAATTCCAGTCAATCAAAAAAGGACCATGTAGAACTGCAAACGAAAACCTCATCCAGAACAACAAACTTCACACTACATTTTTATAACCCACCCAGTTTTTAACTAACACACAAAGGTTTTCAACCCCGCATTACCGTGTCGGCTTAAAAAACCGTCTGGGCGTTAAAGACAAGACTGAAGTCATTGTAATGCACCTATCAAAGTGACGTCACTAGTTATGCGCCATTTGTGAAATGTTTTTCTGGGCGCGGCAAGCTGAAAAAAACCGCTGCAGCGTTTGAAAGCGGAGTTTAAAGTTGTGTGGTAATTGGTTATCGTGGTATGGGCATATGATGAGGAGGAATGAGGAAGATGTCGTGAGGAAAGTTTTGAGTATGAATGTGGATTATAAGAGTAGAGAGTTTTCGTTCAAAGAAACGATAAATGGATTGTGTTAAGGATGATTTGGCAAGAAAGGAGGTGTCGCATGAGATGACAAATAATTGGGAAGTATGGAAAACGAAAACATGCTGAGCAGATCCCAAATAAATTGGGTTAAGGACAGGAAAATGATAAATTGATTATTTGGCGTATTGAAGTATTATTTCATGCAATATCCAGTATGGTGGTCCAGATCAAACCATGTCTGTACTGGAGTATCCCAAGTGTTTGTTCACCACCCATGATGAGCCATACTAGGCCCAAAAAAAAAAATATCGCTGATGCACGAAATAAAAAAAAGAATTTACCTACTTATGAAATCATTATGTACATTTAGGGTACATATGGAAATCAAATTAAGGTTTTAAACGTGAACGTTACCGCCTCCTAAATGATCTAGAAAGATTGTACGTGATAGTTCTCCGTGTAAAAGACTATCCAGCGCTTGTGTCGCTTTAAAATATGCGAATAAAAGCTTTGCCCGATGCAGCGATTGCATTCATCACCTGAAATATGTAGGAAGACCAAACTTTCTAGATTTTTTGTAAAACCAATTATTAAATATTGAAAACAAGCAGGTTTATGGAAATCACGAGGCGCGATAATAATAAATCTTTTTAACAAGTGTTCATAACTCAATAATGAAAACACTATGTTTGTACCTGTTTTTCCTGCTGTTTTACAAAACGTAGATACCACTTAAGTAGTGTTCACGCGTTTACGTCGTGACACCACAACAGCTGACCAGGCGAACGCGGGGAACGCAAGCTCGAGGGAGAGGGGGCAGGAACGTGCCGCGCGCGCGTCGCCGCCGCGGCTCGGCACTCGGCATCGACAGCGCGTTGTAATAGTCGCTTCATTACATCTACTTACCTCCTAATTTTATTGTATAGAAAGTAAAATAAATCAAAGTATTATTAAGATAAATATTAAATCATTCATTGAAGAGTCCCTGCTGAAGTTCCTGACCTCACACAAGAAAGCAATCACAAACATATGGACCTTACGAGCCGGATCGCTGCAGGAAGACCAGGATTCGAGATCAACGCATTCAGAGGCCAGTAACTCCCTTCCAATTTCCATCTCCTAATAACGAATAGTGCTAATATTTGTTAATGTTAAAATTACAGTGACCGTTACGCGTGACACGGTGATCGCCTGCGCTTACCCACTTCTCGTCGGAAAGTCAACGGTTATTTTCAAATTGTAAGTACTTATCCTTTGTCTCCAAAGCTACCGAAATGACGAAAAAACGGCAATCCCTTACAGTCGAGTCTGATGAGATAGCATTTAACGTAGTTAAAGAATTGGTAAAAAAGCGAGGAATAGTTAAAAGTAAATTCTCTTTATTTGTGAAGTATATTAATTCTTTAGAAAACAGTGTTTTAAGTAATGTTCAGAAAACGGAATTACAAGTTCGTATGGAAAGGGCAGAAACCTTATTGTTAGGTTTTTCGGAAATTCAAGATGAAATAGATCTTAATGTATCAGATAGTCAGCTAGCAGAAGAATTAGAGCAAAGGGAGTCTTTTGAAAATCGTTATTATTCCACTATGGCTAATGCTAAATGCTTGTTAGCTCAAAATGATTCCTCAGCTACTTTAACACAGGAAACTGCTTCTAAAGCTTCCATTTCCATCAAACTACCTACAATTAGGCTACCCTCTTTTGATGGCTCGTATGATCAGTGGTTGGAGTTTAAAGACACATACTTATCGCTTATACATAATTCAAAGGACATAGATGAAATACAAAAATTTCATTACTTACGTTCTGCTCTCACTGGTAATGCCTTACAAGTCATTAAGTCATTAGAGTTTTCCGCTGAAAATTATTGTGTTGCCTGGGATTTACTTGGGAATCGCTATAATAATAATCGTTTATTGTTGCATAATCATTTTAAGGCTTTATTTGCTATACAGCCAATGAACAAAGAGTCTTCAGCTCAAATTAGGAAGCTGATTGACGGTATTCTGAGAAATCTTCGAGCGTTAAAAATATTAGGTGAACCCACTGAATCATGGGATTCCATGGTCATTTTCTTTATAGGATCGAAATTAGATGCGTCTACAGAGAGGGAATGGGAAAATTATAAAGGGAATTTAAATAACGAATTAGAAGGTACTTTTGTGAAACCTACATTAGATAATTTTCTTAAATTTCTTAAAAATCGAGCAGACATGCTTGAAATGATTAAAGTTTCTAACAATAAACCAGTCGACAACAATTCTAAAAAGCCGCTGTCGAACCAAGTCAATAATAGCACTCATAGTTATGTTGCTACGCAATCAAATAAGAGCCATAATAATAAGGCATCTAGAAACTCAAGGCGTTCTCGCGTATGTAACATGTGTGATGCTAACCATGCGCTTTATACATGTAATAAGTTCTTAAGTTTATCGATAGATGATAAGTCTAAATTCATCGATGAAAAGAAGCTTTGTCGCAATTGTTTGCGGGCCGGACATACTGAAAATAACTGTTGGTTTGGACCTTGCAAACAATGTAATTCAAAACATAATTCATTACTTTGTGACTCTAAAATAGCCGATGATTCATCACCATCAACGTCACGGGATGAGCCTGTTGCAGGCAATTCACAGACCGCGTTGTTACATTCGGTAGCTCACGCGACTAATAGACAAGACAATAGCTGTCACTCGTTAACATTGCAGCCTGTCTTGTTGTCGACAGCATTAGTTGAGATCGCCGACAAAAATAATAAATACCACACTATTCGCGCATTACTCGATAGTGGGAGCCAGCAATGTTTTATTGCTGAGCCTTTATGCAAAAAACTACATACTAAAATGTTACAGTCCACTGTTCAAGTCACAGGCGTAGGACATTGTGTTACACAATCCACGCAATCATGTGAAATTCATTTGAGGTCCAAAACTAGCGATTATAATAAACGCTTAAAATGTTTAGTTTTGCCTCACATTATTGCACAGTTACGCTTAGCGTAAACATTAACTTTAACATTCCGGATAACGTAACGTTAGCTGATCCAAACTTTTATTCGCCTCATGAAATTCAGCTTCTCATCGGTGCAGATTTATTCTGGGAATTATTAAGCGAAGGGTTAATTAGATTACCTGCAGGACCTAGTCTCCAGAACACAAAACTGGGGTGGATTATATCCGGTCCAATACAAACAAAGAATTTGCGCATTAATCAAATTCAATGTAATTTTACACAAACACTTGATACTCAACTTAAGAGATTTTGGGAGTTAGAAGAAGTTACAATTCCTACTACTAATAATTATTCCAAAGAAGAACGTGCATGCGAAAATTTATTTTCTAGTACCACGTTACGCGATGATAAAGGTCGGTTTTCTGTGCGCATACCATTAAACGAGTCAGCTGACTCATTAGGCGATACATTCATGCTAGCTGAAAACCGGTTCCGATCACTTGAACGTAAGCTGGCACACGCACCAGAGTACAAAAAACTGTACTGTGAGTTTTTGCAAGAATACTTAGACTTGGGGCATATGAGTCGCATTAATTCATACTCTTCTCCTACTTACTTTCTACCGCATCACGGTGTCTTCAGGGAACACAGTAGCACCACTAAATTAAGAGTAGTGTTTGACGCAAGTGCAAAATCAACCAGTGGTAAATCTTTGAATGATATACAATTATCAGGTCCAACTTTGCAAAATGACATATTTGCAATTTTGTTACGATTTAGGCAACATAGATACATTGCTTGTGCCGATGTCGAAAAGATGTTCAGGCAGGTACGTATACAACCTGATCAACGTAATTTGCAGTGTATTTTGTGGAGGGAAAATCCTTCAGATCCGATCGGCATATATCAGCTTAACACGGTGACCTACGGCACTGCGTCCGCGCCGTACCTCAGCATGCGATGCATTAGACAGCTTGCTGAAGAGTGCAATGATGACGTCATCTCGCAAGTTATCAAGGAAGATATATACGTAGACGACCTTATTACGGGTCATGATGACAAGAATACATTAAAAAATATATGCGACTGTGTTTATAAAGTCTTAAGTTCGGGATGTTTTATGTTGCGTAAATGGGTATTCAATTATGACACTTCAAACACGATTGAAGCAAATATTTCATCAAAAGAGCTGTCTTTAGGAGAAGGTTGTCAAAATAAAACTTTAGGGTTAGGTTGGTTTAGCACGAGCGATGAACTGTATTTTACAACAAAACTTGAAAATCAACAAGGTACTATTATAACCAAGAGAAGTATTTTATCGATCGCCTCACAAATTTATGACCTATTAGGCCTATTAGCACCGACAATCATTACTGCAAAGATTATATTACAAAAATTATGGTTATGTAAAATCGACTGGGACGAACCTATTCCGCAAGACATTGAATCAAACTGGAAACATTTCATTAATAAGTTAAACGATTTACCTACTATACGGGTGCCTCGCCACGTAATGGGCAATCTAAGCAACGATAACAAACAAGTTGAACTTCACATTTTTTGCGACGCGTCACAAAGCGCTTACGGCGCCTGCGCATACATACGTGCATATATAGATAATCATTCTTTCGACTCGTTATCTGTTCGTCTTTTGTGTGCGAAAGGCAAGGTAGCTCCGATAAAACCGGTTAGTATTCCGCGTCTTGAGTTATGCGGTGCATTATTAGGTGCGAGATTATATAGCAAAATAATTAAGGCGCTTAAAATTAACTTTGACAAGGTTTATTTATGGTCTGACTCAACAACAGTGTTAGGTTGGTTGAACATTACACCGAGTTCTTTAAAACCGTTTGTTCAGAACAGGGTCGTAGAAATAAATGAGCTCACTGAAAGATGTATATGGTTACACATAAATGGTAAACATAATCCAGCAGACTTACTCTCGCGCGGTGCCCCTATAGATGCGCTTCAAAAATCCGATTTATGGTGGCACGGCCCTAGTTGTTTACGTGAACCTAATTCAAATTGGGAAAAAGGTCTTACGACTGTCTGTCGCAATATTAATTTCAATGAATTGCCCGAGCTTAAATTAAAAACGGTTGCAATGGAATGTCAAGTAGATACAGACTTAAACTTATTTCATAGATTTTCCTCTTTAAATCGTTTAAAACGCACAATGACGTATGTGTTGCGCTTTATTTCAAATACACGAATTAAATTAAAGTCAAACCGTGCGCTCGGCGCATTATCATCTGTGGAGTTAAATACCTCCATGATAACTTTGTCTCGCTTGTCACAAAAGGAATCTTTTCCTTGTGATTATGAACGTTTAAAAAATAACTTACCAATAAAATCTAATCGTAACTTATCTGGTCTTAATTTGTTCTTAGACGAACAGGGCCTTATGAGAGTCGGCGGTAGAATTAAAAATTCTCTTGACTTCGGTTTCGATAAGAAACATCCTTTAGTGTTGTCCAGTAAACATAACTTCACGTTACTTTTATTCAAATACGAACACCACCGTTTACTGCACGCTGGGCCTCAACTACTTTTATCCACTTTACGAGAAAAGTGGTGGCCAGTAGGCGGTAGAAATTTGTCTAGAAAGATAACCCGTGGATGTGTTGTCTGCAACCGAATAAAAGGTAAAACAATAAAGGCTCAGATGGGCAACTTACCAGTAGAGAGATTAGAATCAGAGTTTCCATTCTATCGCTGCGGTGTAGACTACGCCGGACCACTGTTCATGCTTAGCCGTAAAGGGAGAGGAGCTAAACTGGAAAAATGCTACATTTGTTTGTTTATATGTTTTTCAACGAGGGCCATTCATTTGGAATTAGTCACTAGTCTTACTACCGAAGCCTATATACTCGCTCTAAAAAGGTTCATATCTAGACGAGGCAAACCTGCACAGATATTCTCTGATAATGGGAAAACCTTCGTAGGAGCTGCAAGGGAATTTAGTTCGTTCTTAAATAATAACTATAATTCTATTATCAACTATACAGCTAACGAAAGTATTAGGTTCTCATTCATTCCGCCGTACGCGCCCCAATTCGGTGGCTATTGGGAGGCGGGGATCAAGTCTTGCAAATACCATCTCCGTCGAGTGGCGGGTAACGCTCATTTAACTTACGAAGAGTTCAGTACAGTTTTAGCATTAATCGAGTCTATTCTGAACTCACGTCCTATATCCCCTTTGTCCTCTGATCCTACCGACTCACTCCCACTGACGCCGGCGCATTTTCTCATCGGCCGACCACTCACTGCAGCTGCCTCTGATGACCTCACCACTACGCCAACACTACGCTTGTCTCGTTACGCAAGAGTGGAACAATTAAGACAGCACTTCTGGCAGAGATGGACGAAAGAATACATTACTGAGCTTCAGACGAGAACTAAATGGAAAAATAAAGAACAAGACATCAAACCTAACACTCTTGTTCTTATAAAAGAGGACAACTTGCCACCACTCAAGTGGCGCCTCGGCAGAGTCACGACCACCTTCCCCGGAAACGATGGTATCTCCAGAGTCGCCGACATCAAAACAGCGACTGGGCTGATCCGACGAGCGTACACCAAGCTATGTCCATTACTACCCGATGATGATGTGGGACGTTCCTGAGCAACTCCGTGGCACCACTGCACTCCATTCGAAGCGGGTGCTTCCAAGGCGGGGGCCATGTTCACGCGTCTACGTCGTGACACCACAACAGCTGACCAGGCGAACGCGGGGAACGCAAGCTCGAGGGAGAGGGGGCAGGAACGTGCCGCGCGCGCGTCGCCGCCGCGGCTCGGCACTCGGCATCGACAGCGCGTTGTAATAGTCGCTTCATTACATCTACTTACCTCCTAATTTTATTGTATAGAAAGTAAAATAAATCAAAGTATTATTAAGATAAATATTAAATCATTCATTGAAGAGTCCCTGCTGAAGTTCCTGACCTCACACAAGAAAGCAATCACAAACAAGTAGTATTCAGTTTTTTTTTTGTAAATACGTGTTCTATGTCTAAGTTTCAGCAAATATTTTACTCGTGCTATAATTAATCAGCTAGTTTTTATTGTAGCGTAAAAATCTTACTGCCAAAAAGATTGAACGAAAGGTTTTTGTGAAGATTAGTATTTGTTTTTATAGTTGAAGGTATAACAGGAGTATTTATGTAATTCCTTAATTAATATCACACTTCATGATCTTCACAGGTATATGTTTTTTTTCAAATTTTCAACAAGCCATGGTCACTGCCCGATGACGGACGGGCGGATACAGCAAAACTAATGCCTGCATCATAACGAGTAACGTCACAGACTAACCGTGTAGGAATTTAAACGCGATTTATACATTTTAGTGGGAGCGGTGACCACACCCGTGTTTGTTATGGTTTAGAACTACTGTTATTAAACGAATGGAAGGTGCATGTGGTGTTTTGAAGGTTTTGCATGAGAATTTGATCTATATCATTTTGGTTTTAGAAATCTTTGCAGTTGTGTGAACCTTAAAGTTTAGACCAATATAGCCATGATAACTAAGTGAAAATTAAAAAAAAAGTTAAGGGTTAGGCCCATCTGCACCACTAATCTCTAAATGCATTTAGCGTTGAACGAATTCAAAACATCATTTAATTTCTGTCAGTTGCTCGGATGACAAAGGCAGATTGATGTTTAAAATGTTAAAGGAGCGTTTGATGTTTAAATGTTAAGCGCCTGGACAGTCCGTGAAATCCAATTTTTCTTACGTTTTTTAACAATTTGCAAGCCAGTGTCACGCTGTGTAGAACAAAATATGATTCACGACCGTAACAAATATGGCTTTAAAGAGTTATAATTATTAAAATCAGCAATACGGACTGTATTATAAATATCTTATTTAATTTGATCCCATTGAATGACTTTTTCATAAAATAGCTATTGAATGATTTTTTCATCTTCTTCTTAGCGTGTCGATGGCAATCTAAATTGTGTCGGCCCAAAACTGAGCCACTAGTTTGGCGCCCTCAGTAGCGTCCATCAGTTCCTGTAACGAGCAAACAGTAGGACACGCAGGACACGATATTAGGTGTCACATCGTTTGTGGAACGGCACCACATTTACACTCCAGGGCAGAGTCATTAATGAATCTCCACCTAAGCAGGTTTTCCTTGCTGCAACCAACCTGGGTCCGAAGTCTGTTTAAAGACTTCCAAGTCAGCCACGACAACTCATGTCCAGGTGAAAGACATTCAGCAGGTGGAACGAATGGGTTAGGTAAGGAAGCACTACCTCGCCACAGCATTAGTCTCTCCGTAGACCGCTCGCCAGTGAGTGGGGTGACACACTTCAAAAAACTGTTTCGGCTATTATTGTATTTTTTCATGAAATATCCATTGAATGGTATTGCAAATCATATCGTATCGTAAGAAATTTTTGATTTCGCGGGCTTTTCTGGTGCTTCCACCTTAACGTCAAATGTATCATGTGTATCGTGGTGCAAGTGGGTCTTTGTAAATTCATTTGGCTACTTAAGTATTTTTTCTGTATTTGTAAAAATCAATTTATTTACATAATATTAGATGCTCACATTAAATATTTACATAAACTAACTAAATATAAATACACTTAAAAACAACAGGACACTTAGGCGATAAGATACTCCTCCACATCGCTGTCATTCGGAAACGTGCCCAGAAGACTGGCAGCATACGTTGAATGGCAATCCTAATTCTTTGCCCAAAGAAAGAGCCTACCCTCTGGTCTCACGAAGAGTCAACCAGTCGTAGTTACTTCTATTATGAAGTAGAAAAATAGCTGAGCCTACATAGCAACTGCAACAATATATGTATGGCAACAAAATCCTTCATACCTGTACGCTTCTACGGCTCTATTGAATATAATCCAGCAATACTCAAGATACAGCTTCCCGATAACGTTTCCGTAATATCTGAACGGATATTATTTAAATTAGAAAGATTAGGATCTTATTCATATACTCACATTATGGATCATAAACGAACGCTCTTCGGAATTCAATCAAGATTCGAAATATTCAACATGGAACAGATTCATATAGAGTGGGACATCACCGCACTACTGGGTCCTTATTAGGGGAACTAGTAGCTCTATAGGGTGTTCCCCTAGTAGTGCAGATTACTAAGAGGCTGTGTCGTGTCGGAAGTGATCGTAAAACTTTACGAACTGGCGCCCTCTATCGGTGACAATCATCTTTGGGTACAGGGTAGTGTGGAACAGAAGCATCTTTTCTTGGTAGTCTTTAACTTTCAAAGCTTTGAAGTAAAATCCTTTGGGTGCGTTTTAGGGTTTTGATATTTAATTATGATCAAGCAAATAAAGAAAAAGGAATAATAATTAGCTACTTACTATGGGTACAATTGAGTATAGGTTTGGTGCATGGCAATGCACCAAACCTATACTCAATTGTACCCATAGTAAGTTATAGTAAACATTATTTGGTATTTCAAAAACGGACTCTTTCACTGATTCAAATTTAAATTCAGAATTAAGCATTGTTCTAGAAGAATAAGAATAACAATATTCTTTATTCGAATAAGACATAATTGTAGATATGAATGTGAATATTTAAGACCAGGCTATTCATTATTAATGAGATTATTCATTTTAGATAAAATTCTCGTTCAGATAATTTATTAAACGCATCGATTAAAAATAACTGAACTCCTAGCTTTAAAAAATGGGAATGAATAAGAAAACAGAAACGACAACATTTCGTAAAGCAAGAAACATAAATCACAAAAATGTCTCTGACTCAAACCCCTACTCTGTGCTATAAGGGCTGAGATTTCAATAAACGACATCGGTGTTCTGATTGCTACGTTTGAAGACGCTCTACATATCCTCGTTAGTACTGACAGACTGACAGCAGTCACTGTTATACGTTTATTGACGAACGTTAGCGGGATTGGTCTCGGTTCAGTAGCTGCAGTTGCAGAGAGTGATTCTGAATGTGGCGTATTTTACGGTTGTATACTTACTTGCTTAGATGTAACGATTGATTTTAGTTTAGAAGCTCGTGGCTAAACAAGAACAGCCGCTCGGTTCGATGTACAGATAAAGCCGTGCTTGCTTATGTTGGTCCGTGGATGGGTGACCACTTGTTTCATACCGAGTTTACTCCGTGCCTCGAAAAGTACGTTATGCCGTTGTTCCCGGCTGTCATTTGTAAATCTTTGACAGTAGTTACAGGTAGTCAGTGGCCTGAAAGTCTGACAATCAGTCTTGCCAAAGGGTTCCGTGTTATCTAGTACTAAATGGGTTGTGAAGGTCAGATAGGCAGTTGCTCCATGTAAAATACTGGTATTCAGCTGCATCCGGCTAGACTGGAAGCCGATACCAACATAATTGGGAAAAGGCTTGGCAGATGATGATAGATTTAATTTTCAATAATAATACTTTCTTAATGGTACCCACCATTAAGAAAGTATTAGTAAGAAACGTATAAATTAGTGACTACGAAACATCCATACTTGAGGGTTTTTGAGGCCTTGGACGAGCGTTCGGTGTAAACGTCCTCCTTCCTTTAACATCTAAGTAAAATTGTTAGCAGCAAGCAAATTAAGTATCGCCCATAAAAATGAATAAATACTCAAAATTATGAAATAGTATAACGTAAACGTACATTTTTTTTTAATTGACTTATTTATGTGCCTGAATTGAGTCGTAAAATTTAGGATTTGTCACAGCCTACTTTAATTATAAATTTTGAAATTCGAGTGCCAATTTACCTACATTAACAGAATCATCTGAAGAAGAGTTTGACTAGTTTTATTAGCAAAACCTAGTTCATGGTTCTGTATGGTGTCGGACGTAAAGAATAGCACCATCTCATATCTTCCCGTGGGTGTCGTATGAGCCGACTAAGGGACTTGCCAGAGAATGGGCAGAGCGTTCTCTGTGCTTTTGTAATAACCGTACTGCGATCGCCAACCCGCCTGCCAAGCGTGGCGATTATGGCAAAACCCCTCTTATGTCAATGTGGCGTTGGTGGAGGCTTATGTTCAGCAGTGGACGTCTTTCGGCTGAAATGATGATTATCAAAACCTGAAATCAGAAACTGGCAGTAAGACAGTTTGTGGTAAACTTTTCTCCACATTTTATTTCCTACATTCATTTGCAAAGTCACTAATAAAAACCATTCACCGTTCCTTTTTGACATTAACCCGAAAATGTTGACGGATAACCCTATACCTAGGTGCTTTATGAAATATTCGCAGTTAATGAGTCGCAAACTTTAAATCCTTTACCGACGAGACTAACAGCTCGTGAAAGGGTAAGATTAATTACTGACATTTTTGTTTTAGATGCTAAAAATTATAAGGTCGTTTGGATTGATTAATTTGTGAGAAAAGGAGTTATAAATATGATGTGTCATTGTAAGAAAATGTCGTTGTAAGAAAAAGGCAGAAGATTATAGCAAGCTATGTTTTATGATTCGTTACGATTTTTTTTTTAAACCCCTTCACAAGGAATTTCTCTTGTATCGTGGGTGCGTTTACAAACATTTAAACTCACACACACAAACAGCCGGACCCGGAACAACTATCTGTAGGCCATACAAATATTTTTCCGTGCGGGGATCGAACCCACGACACGCAGCGCAGCAGTCGATCGCTCAACCACTTTTTTATGGTTTCTACCTACCACCATGGGAGAAAGTCGTGAGGAATCTATTATTACATAGTCTGAAAAAAAAAACTTGAATATAGAAAAGGAGATGCGGTACAAATTGTGGAAGTACTTATATTATTCTAAATATTCGTACATGCAAGCCTAAATTGGAATAGTAACAATTTAATACAAATGCTTGTGTATACAGGGTGTAACGGAAAGGGTATATAAGTACATACTTAAGGGTGTGCTTTAGACCATCAAACTGAACATGTTTCTCCATCGGACAAACATCGTAATAGCGAAAAAATTATCTGCTGCCACATACAAAATTTCAAAACCTATTCGACCCAAATGTATGGCGTAGCTTACTTACTGGGATATTTATTTCGCTATTACCATGTTTGTTGGATGGAGAAACATGTTCAGTTTGATGGGCTGTAACACACACTTAAGTATGTTTAAACCCTTTCCTTATCAGCCATATGAGCTAATTTTTGAAAAAGTTTTGGGAAGAGAAAACCTATTTAATTTTCAGCCAAACAAAGCGAAACTAATAAACTTAAAAAAAAAAAACATTTTAGCCGCCCATCTGCATTAAATAATCCAAAGAATTTCTCATAAATATCCATTGAACGAAGAAATACATAATTTTCACATTTATTGGTCTTCGTCCAACGCTAATAAAGTCCCAATTCGAGATTTATATTAAAATTCAAAGGGAAAGAGCTTTTGAATGAAGATTTTCATAGGATACATTAAAATCTGTTTCCACCGATTCGGGATTTTGAATGCGGTGCAAAGCATAAGCGATTTGTTAACTTATATAATTATTATTGTATAGAAGGAAAAAGTATTTATTAATATCAAACAGTACAACACAAAATAATTAATAATAACAAAATATAAAAATGAACACAAAATATACAATATGTTAAAAAAACGCTGTCCGATCCAAGGGGGTATTATTAGGCATAAAGATTAGATTCTATTTATGAAGTCCTGTTTGGGGAACAAGTAAAAAAAAATAACCCCTACAAAAATTAAATAAAATGTTCTAAAATCAGAAAACTGGCATGGCAACACAGGCCAACACTCCAGTAGCTTCTCAGGTAGTGACGTCATAAAAAAAACAACTGTCGGTCGAACATACTAATGCCAAAGATGGTGATGTCACGTTTTAAAAGTGTTTTAGATTTTAGGGAAATAGTGGTTGTTTGGGCACAAAAATCAGAGTTTTAAAATTAATTAGTATCTTCACTTTCATGAATATTTTATGTTTCTTATTTTATTTGGTCATGTCATTGGTATATATATATGTATATGCCTCTTTCGTATCGAACAGGGTTTTTTTTAACAAATTGAATATTAATGATTTATTTAGTTTTTCCTTGGACATCATGCATAACTTCTTGTCTTATCTGTTCTAAAAAAACAATTCGAAATAATTCAGTAAACAGTGACACCAAAATAAATTCAGCTCATTATAAATTATCAAACAAAATCATTTATCACCATGTTAAATTCTTCTCCTTTTCGTATTAACGCTACCTATACTATTATACTGCATGAGCTCAGTGCCCACATGATGTGAAATTCAAAACAAAAACTCTTTTATTTTTACCTAGAAAAGATAAGGTAAGTAA
Organism: Cerastis rubricosa; assembly: GCA_949152445.1. Taxonomy (NCBI): domain Eukaryota; kingdom Metazoa; phylum Arthropoda; class Insecta; order Lepidoptera; family Noctuidae; genus Cerastis; species Cerastis rubricosa. The sequence continues at coordinate 15,470,298 of OX424547.1, forward strand.
GTTAAGTTTTTAACGCGTTTTTGCCATAAAATAATTTCACAAAACTCAAGTAAGTTTTTTGGTCAAAAATGTTCCTGATTTGAATGCAAAATCGCTTTACGATTCCAACTTGTACCACTCCTAGTGTCCGTTGGGACAGCAATAACAAGTCTATAAACCGTTTTTACTGCCTTTGTTCAAGTAAATCTATGTCGGTTTTGACTTTTTAAACAATGACCGTGTTTTTGTATGGGAACACAGATAATTCTTGAGATGTTTTTGAATGTGAAAATGGCGATTTAAGAAGAAAATTCTAAAGCTTCGTTTTTATTATTGGGTACGTGTTCTTTTGTCCGTTTTCGTTATTGTACTTTTTTAGTGTGTTTGTTTTTTAAGGATTTTGCTTATAAGAATTTGGTTTAAAAAAAATATAAGATTATGTCACTTACTGAACAACAGAAGTCCAAACTCAAGATTTGCCAGCGAGCAATGGAGCGCAGCATAATAGATGTTAAGCGAATAGATCTCGTTGGAAACACCACCCTGCGGTCCGTAACTCAAGTAACTGATGTTGGAGAAAAAACAGCCAGACTGCAGTGGAAGTGGGCAGGCCACTCTTAACACGGATGCACCCGGATAGATGGGCAAAGATGGTAACACACTGGATGCCTGCGGAAGGACAGTGTCATAGAGGTCGACCTCGACGAAGGTGGCGTGACGATCTGATCCTGTTTGCGGGGCTAACATGGCCAGAGATCGCACAGGATAGAGAGGTATGGAAGGAGAAAGGGGAGGGTTTTGATCAGAAGGAAAAAGTACACTAAGTGCGCTACAAAAAATAAAAAGATTACGTCATCAAGCTACCACCGGAGGCATTCGCTTGTTTGCTTGCAAGCGAAGGCCAATTCCTCTGAGAACGAGCTTCACGGACCTGGTGGATTGGCTTGGGGATCACTTGTACTCAGCAGTGGATGGCTTTGGGGTGATTTGATGGCGATGGTGATGAACCAAGCAACGCACATTTTTTTTAAAGTTTTTTTTTCGTATTTAATAATGACTTATGTAAATTAAAAGTTGACAAAAATTAATGATTAACTATAATGACGAGTACATAACTCAACATCTTATTAACTAACTCATAAAATTAGGTCGCTGGACTGTTCACCAGCAATTCCGTGAAATGTAAATTGAATAATTGTTTTAAAATGTGTCACAAACCGCCTGGAAGACATTAAGATATTATCCAATTACTTGCACGTAAAACGATCGCCCACATGTTTAGTTATCACACCTCGCCATTGTAGTGCTTGGAAATGTTTAGAACAAACTGAATAGTACGTACAAATATTTTGATGAAAGAGAAAATAGAGATCAAGTTTTATTTTAATCTAAACAGTCAGTGCTAAACTTGAAAGCTAACTATATACAAGGTGTTATTTTGCCTTCTCGTCAAAATTCAGGAGGTTGTCACAAAAGACATAAATAATCAATTAAAATTACGGTAACTAGTTTATTATTAATGTATTTTTTTGGTTGTTTAAGTTTGTCAGTATTTTAGAATAACCCCCTTAACGTGGTTTAGGGAATAACAAATTATCGAATAAAGGTTTGTGATTGTTTGTATGTAACGCGCAGTTATAGGGCGAGGATCGGAGGGGCCGAGTTTAAAACACGGGTGCGCCTTACCGATTTAAACAATGCCTATCGACGAGTTTTAAAACATTCTTATACAAGTGAAGAGGCCCGTGTTCTCTCCGTCATCACAATCACTTCTTTTTGTACTGGACCATTCCCGGGAACGTTCTAATTACGGATATATCAAAGTTCTAACTTTTTCACATGTTTTATTTTGTTAAGCTCAAGTTCAGTTTTCAAAGGACCAAGCAACAATAATCAAAGTAGCATTAACCGTAAAATAAGTTTTTTTCCTCTCACTTCATTTTCATCTGCCTAACCTTTTCCATCTATGTTAGGTTCGGTTTCCAGTCCCACCAAATGCAGCTGAATACCAATATTCTACATGAAAGGATTGCCTGTCTGACCTCCACAACTCAGTTAGTACAGATTATACGATATGCCTTGGTAAGACTGGCGCCTGGGGTTTTTGCCCTCTCTATTCGTTCCAAACTCTCCACCACAGACCAACCAACTTAATTCACAAGATTCACTCCAAAAACCCATTTTGGTCCTCAACCTCATTCGAACATGACACCGTTTTTAATTCTGCTCGTTATAACCCTGGTGAATTCAGAAGGTACTAACAACAGTACCAAGTGTGATAGCTTCCAGGCCAACTTTAATTTGAAGGATGTGATTGGTGATTGGCATGTCGTGGCTATCATACCTGAGAAGTTGTTTCCTGAGAAGCAGGTGACGTGTTATAAAGTCGAGATTAGTGAGACTGATGGGGTAAGGATTATTTATTACTATGTAGTATCAGGTTCGTGAACGGGCGCTATCAGTTGTGCCTGGTCGTCTCTTGGCTGCCACGGCTCATTTCGAACTAATTATTATATCATTTAATTGGCCTTTTTGTTTTTACTATAGACACTTTTAACGTGCACGTCTTGCTACATCGTTCTCACATAATGTACCATCTCAACATGAATGATGTAACCAAGGTTACACGATTCTGATTTAAAAGAGTGTCCATAGAGTTTCTTGCCCATTCTTGCCCATAGAGATCTACGCTTTTGAATGGGCAACTACAGTACTTTCACAGTTATTATGTCTTGTGACTGGGACTGTAGCTTCATTTTTATTGTTTTTCGACAATTCAAAAGTGTCTGTAACTGGTCTACTTGAAATAAATGATTTTGATTTGATTGACTAGCTTATGCCCGCGGCTTTGCCAGCGTTTTGTTCGGTAGTTGTATGGGGTCGTGCCACCGGGATAAAAAATATTCCATATGCTATTCCAGACTTTTATCTAACCCTGGGTCAAGTTTTATCCAGATCCATTCATTACACATTTATACACATCCATATATCCATACATCCTTACAAAATTTTGCATTTATATTATTAGTAGGATTGCATCTTCAAGGTGCCTGTAGACTCTACTGAAAGCTCTCTTAATATCTCTCCAGAGACTTCTCGCAAAAAACCGACACAGGGCAGAGAGTAAGTCAGAAACATCGAGGTTAGATGAGCGCTTCTAGCGATATTCCAATTTTGCACTCGCCTGGCCTAGTTTTGGCGAGAGTGTACAGCCACCATTTAGGAGTGTTTTGGCGAGAGTATACAGTTGCTATATAGGGGTGTTTTGGCGAGAGTATACAGTTGCCATATAGGAGGGTTTTGGCGAGAGTATACAACCACCATATAGGAGTGTTTTGGTGAGAGTATACTGCCACAATATAGGAGCGTTTTGCCGAGAGTATACAGCCACAACATAGGATTATTTTAACTTGTTACGCCGTCTAATTGCAACTAGCTGGGGAGCGGCGCCCGATGTTCTTCGAACCACCAGCATGTCACTATGTTTTTCTGCTGGCGAATATGCGTGCCCAGTGTGACACCGATCTGTTCACGTAAAGCAAGTTGATACTGCTCTAAACGAGACGTGTCGGATAATATCGGGCTGCCTAAAACCAACACCTCTCAATAAGCTCTATCCGCTAGCAGGTATCGCACCACCGGCAGTACGAAGGGATGTCGCATGCGCGCTGGAAAAAAAGATCCAAGAATCCCATTCCCGACATCCCCACTACGGTCACACAACTACTCCGGGTAGACTTAAAAGCCGCAAAAGTTTCTTGCGCTCCACTCTCGCAATCCAAAACAAGCCAGCCACCTCAAGAACGAAGCAAGCTGTGGGAAGAAAGATGTCCTCCACCTCACAACTTCGTGAAGCCCCAAGAACACTTGGCTCCCGGTAGTGACCTGCAGTGGCCTATCTGGAAAGCTTTAAACCGATTGCGTACCCAAGTAGGCCGCTGCAAACATAATCTGGCAAAATGGGGTATCATTGATTCCTCCAACACCGAGTGCGAGTGCGGCGCCCCGGATCAGACTATGCTCCACCTGCTAGAGTGTCCCACGTGCCCGTTTACCTGCACTCTCGACGACCTAAATAACGCCTCTGACGCCGCAGTAAATGTGGCTACCTACTGGGCCCAAACCATCTAACGAAGAAGTATAATCGATACGACAAGAAGAAGAAGAAGGATTATTTTGCCGAGAGTATACAGCCACCATAAAATAAGATGATGAGCACGTACTGGCTCAGAATGAGGGTCTAAACTAATGATGATGGTACATCATTAGTTTAGAGTCGTCCACTGCTAGATGTAGGGCCTAGTCATCATAGTCCAGCCCTTATCACAATTTATTTGGGGTCGGCGCAGTATTTCTCTTTCTTCCATACTTTTCTATTACTCGTCATCCCATCAGACACCGCCTTTGTTGCGATATCATCCTTCATACAGTCCAACCATAGTTTCTAAGTACTTGTATATCAAATGTTCTGTATGGTGTCGGACGTAAAGAATAGCACCATCCCATATCTTCCCGTGGGTGTCGTAAGAGGCGACTAAGGGACTTACCAGAGAACGGGCAGCAGCGTTCTCTGTGATTTTGTAACAACCGTACTGCGATCGCCAACCCGCCTGCCAAGCATGGCGATTATGGCAAAACCCCCCTTATGTCAATGTGGCGTTGGGGGAGGCCTATGTCCAGCAGTGGACGTCTTTCGGCTGATATGATGATGATGATGATGTATATCAAATAAATTGGCTTAAAAGCTTCAGCATTGTTTTCATTTTAATAGATATAGCAGGATGTTTGCTACTTTGACACTTTTTTTTTACTCACCATCTCACCAAACACTTCTTCTTTCTTGCCTTATCATCCTAAGGCTAGCATAATAAGTGGTAGTGGGCAGAGCACATTGCTCGCAAGAACAGATGGGCGATGGGGGCGAAAAGTTCTGGAATGGCGACCGCGAACCAGAAGACGATGCTTTGCAAAGCCTCCCACTAAGTGGACCGATGACCTGGTGAAGGTTGCGGGGATCCGCTGGATGCGAGTCGCACGTGACCGGTCAATGTGGCGTCACTTGGGGGATGCCTATGTACAGCAGTGGACGTCTTTCGGTTGAAATGATGATGATGATGATGAAACTGACCCATGGTTACTTAGTTGATTGAAGAACTGACACTGTAAAAATGATTTCACAGGGCAGTCTGAGATGGTTAATAAACAAAACAATAACATCACCAAAGAAACTGCTGCCAAATGACACCGACGGCATCATAGTCCGGCAGAGATACCATACGGAGAACCCTTTTGATGTCTGGTCCAAATCTATTGAAGGAGTCAACGGGTGCTTCCAGCAAGTCATCTCTTTGGATATTGGCAAGAATGACATACGTGAGTTTAACTTTCATTAATTAGTACCTACCTAGCTTTAGGGTGAAGAAATGTAACAAAGACGAAGCCCTACTGTATTAAATTAATCTATACAAAATTTATCTAGCCTTTTTCCAAACTATCTTGGGGTCGGCTTCCAGTCCAATCGGATGCAGCTGAGTACCAGTATTTTACATGAAGCGACCGCTTATCTGTCCTCCATAACCCAGTAACTGCGTAATACGATACCACGTAAGACTGGATAAGTAATTGTGGTCACCCATCCACGGAGCAAATTCAGCAAGCAAGTCGAGATCGTATTATAAACACCTATATTTGCAAAATTAACTTATTATTTTCCAACTGCAGGGTCACAGGCCTCCTCTTGCTGTGAAGACCCATGATCCCCCAAGCGTATCCAGTGCAGGTTGAGCACCTGTTCAGTAATTGACAATTCCTTTCACTAGGTGCCCTGACAGTTTTCTGTAATACATTTTTTTTATCATCTACAGACAAAGCCTTGAAACATGACGCCATGATGCAGCTCCATCTCTTAGAAGTGAAAGGTTCACAGCCGTTCCTGATGCAAATGCTTTGGGGAAGAATGATTGCCGTTGTCATCTACCGTCGGGAACAGGTAAATAATTTATAAATAAGGAACTCTATTTTGTACCAGCTGATCCCCGCATGCGTTACAATGCCCACTACGTACCTACCTTCTTAAATCCCTACCTACTACCTACCTACCTAAGAACTTTCTACAAAGTATTATACAACATAAAAAAAAGATTCATTAAATCGGTTAAGTCGTTCTCATGGAATGGCGTGACCAAGGTAAATACGGATTCATTTTATATTATAGGTAGATTCCAACGGCTCATTAATGTGAAAGAATCTGACAATGAAATGAATATAAATATCATTTGACACACGAGCATATATGTACCTCTTTCTATTTAATCCATACTTTCTAGTTGTCTAGTGGTTGCAAGCGCAACAACTGAGCATGAGGTCCAGGGTTCGATTCCCGGGTCGGGAAATATGTTATTGGACTTTTCGATTAGGAAATTGTCAGTAGCAGCGGCGGAGTTTGGATTTGCGCTCGGTTCATCATCAGCCTATATTGTTCCCACTGATGGGAACAGGCCTCCTCTCAAAGAGAGGGAGTGGGCTTTAATCCACACCGCGGGCCCAGTGCGTGTTGGTAGATGTCACATGTCTTCGAACTTTTAGTTCTAGGACATTCTTCTTGTTTCTTCGCGATGTTTTCTTTCACCGTTTTGAGAGCAGTGGTGATAAAATAAATTACACAAAGTAATGCGCCTGCCTGGGTTCGAACCTACGACTTACTGCTCGTAAGTCGGGGCTGCCACCACTGGGCACCACTGGCTGCTCTGTGCCCGGTTGATGGCTATTTAATGGGACTTAAACATAACTGGCGAAATATAGGTGTACTATTAGGTACACATGGACATTCCTTCGGGAATTACAGGCGTGATGTTATTTATTTTATCCATGATGATATAGAAAGTAATTGCTATCAAAACTGTCTCGACTGGTGTACGGGAATTTAAGTTTTAACCTGGATCAAGGAGAAAACTGTCAATCATCCTCATCGTGAGCTGTAAGGAGACTGCTGGACAAAGTTCTGATGTGGTGGGGATGATGATGGGGATCATCATTTTCTTGCCCTTATCCCAATTTATTTGGGATCGGCGCAGCATGTCTTCTTCTTCCATGCTTCTCTATGATTTGTCATCTCATGAGATGCCTCCTTTCTTGCCATATTACCATCACACAGTCCATACATAATTTCTTTGGTGTTCCTCGACCCATACCCATACACGTTCATACTCAAAACTTTCCTGACGAGATTTTCCTCATTCCTCCGCATCACATGCCCATACCTCAACAGACGATTACCACACATCTTTTCAGTAACCGGCGCCACTTTCAGACTTCCTCTTACGTACCTATTTATGGACAAAGTTCTCCCCAATCATATGCTAGCTCCCTAAGTCGATCGTCCAGTATTTGTCATCATCATCATCATCATTTCAGCCCAAAAGACGTCGACTGCTGGACATAGGCCTCCCCCAAGTGTCACCACATTGACATTTTGGGGGGTTTTTCCATAATCGCCACGCTTGGCATTCGGGTTGGTGATCGCAGTACGGTTGTTACAAAAGCACAGAGAACGCTGTTGCCCATTATCTGGCAAATCCAAATCCAAATCCCTTAGTCGCCTCTTACGACACCCACGGGAAGATAGGGTGGTGCTATTCTTTACGTCCGACACTATACAGAGCGCCACTATTTGTCAGTAAGTTTGATTTCATCTTATAATTTCGTTTATTTTATTTCAGGGAGTGACTCAAGATGAATTGAAACCTGTGTTTGAACTCATTAACAACTTACGAGGACCACAAAGATTACCAAAGATTTGCGATAGTGCTCTGAGAGATATTTTAGTATTTTGATTATTTATTGTAACGAAAAAAGTACACAGATAATTTTCTTATGTCTATAAGTGAGTTTATCATCAATTGTATTTCAAACGAGTCTCTCTTCCAATGGACCTTGTCAGTTTTACCTGAAAAGATTTCCTAAACATTTTTAGAACCAAGATTATAATTGTAAGTAACTAATTTAGAAACTGTAATACATAAGCAGTCTTTTATATAAAGTCAGAACTTTAATACCCATATCAGAAAATAATAAAAATACCACAACAAGTTTATTGCTTATCAATTTAAAACCCCATGAATCTTCGTTTAAAGTTATTTGCGCTGGTCCAATGTCCGTCGACTAACAAATAGAGCTTGCTCACGCTAGCATAACGGTGCAACGCTATATTGTATGGAAACGCCAATAAAGCAAAAATAAAACTAACGTTATGACGGCAAAGAATAAACGAGATACTGGCAGAAACGTCAGTGTGATAATTAAGTTGACGTTTTCGATCTATTTTCCACCTACAATCGTCTGATCTACTATGGTTATATTATATGTAGGTTAAGTTAGGTTAGCCGGGCTGTTTTTGCACTTAGCCTCTTTATTGGGCCATTGTACGTATGAAAAATCCTCTGGATACTCCAACCATCCCTGGTCCTTCCAGAAAGCTAGCAGCCTTTTCTGCTGCAGGCCTCCGGGAGCCATGCCGGCGATTGAAGAGTCCGTGCCCGTTGATCTACCATGCTTCTGCACTCCATGAGCACGTGCTGTGGTGTTTCTTCAGCCTCCATGTCCGCCTCGCACCGTCACACTTATGGTAAATAGGAGTTTGTTCAGAGGACAGTGGCCGGTTGTTATACCAATGATCTATTTTCCACCTACAATCGTCTGATCTACTACGTCCGTTACAAGACTTTACCAGCTATAAGTTTTTTTACACATAACACGTCATCTCGTCACGCCTGTAAATGGTGGGCCTTTTCCCAGCAGTGAGAAACGATGTAGGCTAGCATAATAACAACGACATGGTCTATGTGGCTATCAATACCAATGGGATAATTGGATAATTAAAACACTGGAGGACTTTTAATTGAATGGAATTGTAAGCATATTTATATACGTGGCTAAGCAAAAGCAATGTAACTATTGTTCGAAAGAGATCATTAATTTTTGTCTCTGCATTATTTTAATATCATCATCTGCCTAGCCTTTTCCCAAACTATCTTGGGGTAGGCTTCCAGTCTAACCAGATGCATTTGAATAGTATTTTACATGGAGCGACTGCCTATCTGATCTCCACAACCCAGTAACTGGGTAGTACGATACCCCTTAGTAAGACTGGATGTCAGACTTTTGGCTTCTGACTACTCGTAACGACTGCCAATATGAATTTTAGAATAAACTTATAGGTCTGTATTCGTTACTTTAATGCGTTTGGTGGATTGTGGTGTGTGGTGGTTTATTAACAGAATATTGTAGTTCTTGAATAGTGGGCCAGAAGTATCCTTCAATGTAATAAATAAGAGGCGAGCTTATTGCCATCCACCGAACACTAATTCACGCTCATGACTACAACGAAAATGTCCTAATAACAATTTTTCCGACATGTGAATCGAATTCAGGACCCCAGACTCAGCGATCACGAGACCGATGCTCATTACCTACCTCATCATCTACCTAACCTTTTGTCAACTATGTTGGATTCGGCTTCCAGTCTAACCAGATGCAGCTGAATAGTATTTTCCATGGAGCGACTGCCTATCTGACCTCCAGAACCCAGTTGGTACTGGGTAATACGATACCCTTTGGTAAGTCTGGTTGTCAGACTTTCGGGCCACTGACTACCTGTAACGGCTGTCAAAAAAATGACAGCCAGAATCAACGGCTTTAACGTGGTTTCCGAGGCACGGACGAAACTCGGTATGTAATAATATAAGTCTACCTGTAACGATTTTTTTTGTTTGCGGCTTTTGTTATTTAACCTCAAGCTCCTCATTACAATTACCAAAACTGAATGTCCCTTCTGCTCAATTATCATAATCTACCTACCTTTCCTTCTATCGTAGGTTCGTGACATTACCTTATTAACTGTTTTTCTTTATTGCCAGTATTTGAAAGATAATTCTTTTTGGTTACCGTCCTTTTTGTACGTGGCGTGAACCTAATGTGGCCGATTTCGTCATTACTGTGGTTTAGTAATCGTCAGTAATGCTTGGATTTTCGAGGAGGAGGTTATCAGTAATTGTGACTGATTTAGAAGGACTCATTAATGGGAATGTGTATTGCTGGGGAGTTACAAGTTGTTCTACTTCTTTTTCCTCGCTTTAATATTAAAGTGGCAATGCAAGCTTGTTACTTTGTGAGCGGTTTTGCATAACGTATATTTTTAGTGGCACATCTAATAACGACTGTCCATAAGTAAACTATTGGCCTAAGATCCCGGTAGACAACGACCTTCACCGAGCTGGTTAATGGATGATACTTATTTTGTATTAAATTTAATATGTCCATAAATATATTGCATATGGGTTGTCTAAAAAAATTTCAGTCCAGGATATGATTAATAAAAATTAAGAAACCACCATGTCACCGGTTTGGTGAATAAACAAATTCCATACCAATCGAAAGGTAAACGTTAGGTTGCCTTTTTTAATTCATAAACCAGACCGGTGCAAGTTACTAGTATCGATTTACCTGTTTATACCTGCCTACCCGAGAGTTGTGACGGGAAAAGAAAAGGCAACTTATCGTTTGCATATTCTATGGGCTTCATAAATTCGATTGGTATGGAATTGGTCTATTAACCAAATAGGTGAATAGTTAAAAAAAAAGTCCTGACTGAAATTTTTTAGGCAACCCATATGCAATATATTTATTGACATATTAAAATTAATTTAAAATAAGTTTCATCCATTAACCAGCTCGGTGAACGTCGTTGTATAGCGGGATCCTATACTATATCGAATCTGAAGATATAGTTCTAAGCTTAACATAGGTAGAATTTACTTTAAAATTATGTACAGTGTACGCAATTGTTGGTTGGGTAGGTAATAAAGGGGAAAAAATAAAATCCATACTTCCATAATACTAATATCATAAATGCGAAAGTCACTCTGTTTGTGTGTATGTTTGTTTGTTTGTTTGTATGTTTGTTTGTTACCTTTCCACGACTAAACGGCTGATCGGATCTTAATGAAATTTGTCAAGAAGATAGATTTTAACCTAGGGAAGGACATAGGCTATATATCATCACGCTACGACCAATAGGAGCGGAGCAGCAATGATAAATGTTGCAAAAACGGGGAAAGTGTGACGCAGGCGAAGTTGCGCGGGACAGCTAGAATATTATAAAAAAAATAAAGTGTTGATTCACTGTAATTTTGAGTGTTACAGATTTGGTGTGTTCCTGTAGTATATATGTATTGCATGGCCTACCACTTGTGATGTACATAAACGACTGTGTGTTCCATTGTACATAAATACACAAAGACAGGCGGCATCAGGTGTCCGGTAGAGGCCAGTGATTGATTCGCGCTGGACAACAATTCAACTACTACAAATGCACTGAATGGGTTTCTGTATACAGGCTGTTTTTTAAATACCTGCATATTTTGTTAAGCTATCTGTTCTATTGATCGTTTTTATTCTTATTCTTTATTGCACAGTAGCTGTCCGGCGCAACTTCGTTTGCGTCACTATTTCCCCGTTTTCGCAACATTCTTCATTGCTGCTCCGCTTGTATTTTATCGTAACGTGATGATATATAGCCTTCCTCGATAAATGAGCTATCTAACACTGAAAGAATTTTTCAAATCGGATCACTATTTCCTCGGAGATAAGTTCGTTCAAGCAAACAAACAAACAAACTCTTCAGCTTTATAATATTATTATTTTATAGTATAGATTAGTATAGTATAGTACGTGGGACACTCAGAAAGTTTTGCGAAACTAAAAAAAATTGTTCTATACGTACATATATTTTTATTAAATCTTTTCAAAGTACTTTCCACCAGCCTCTATACAAAGATTCATGCGCCTAAACCAGTTTTCAAAACACTTTTTCCAGTCCGCCGCAGACACCTCGTTTACAGCCTGCTCGAACCCAGCCAGCGCATCTTCCGGCGACGAAAATTGTATCCCTTTGAGCTGATTTTTTATTTTTGGGAATAAAAAGAAGTCACACGGTGCTAGATCAGGGCTGTAAGGAGGGTGACCCAGGAGTTTGACTGGCGTGCTGTCCAGGAAGTCCCTCGTTTTGAGTGCGGTGTGCGCAGGTGCATTGTCGTGGTGGAGCAGTAGCCCGCGGAGCCCTGTGTTTGGTCGCTTGTTGCTTATAACAGAGAAAACTTCTGGCAAACATTTGGAAGTATACCATTCGGCATTAATGCTTCTTTGATCCCGTAAGGGAATTGATACCAAGTGGCCAGTCAAATTAAAAAAGCTAGCGATCAAAATCTTACCCCCGCTTCTAGATCGCTTCACTTTGGTAGGCGTTGGCTCATTTTGAAACACCCAAACAGTCGACTGGCGCTTGGTTTCTGGGTCGTATTGATAAATCCAGGACTGATCACCTGTAACGATGTCGTAAACACGCCGAGACGAGCCTGCTTCAAATTTGTTAAGCATATCACGGCACCATTCCACCCGGGCCTGCTTCTGAGCATCGGTGAGGTTGTGCGGCACCCAGCGTGATACTATCCTCCTCACGCGAAGATGGCTGTGTAGAATCTCGTGAACGCTTCCCGATCCAATCTTCAATATGTGTTGAATCTCCTGATATGTAATTCGCCTATTGTCTTGGATTAAATTTTTCACTGCTAGCACGTTTTCTTCGGTAACAGCCGTCAAAGGGCGACCGCTTCTTTCGTCATCCCCCAAAGTTGGTCGACCGCGCTTGAATTCGTTATACCAACGATACACGGTTGCCTTGGAAGGGCCTTCATCCATGAATGCCATTTGAAGTCTATCGTACGATTCATCCGGTTTCAGGCGACACTTGAAATCGTATAAAATCATAGCTCTAAAATGTTCCCGGCGCAGATCCATATTTCAGTGAGACACAATACTTTGAATTAACTCGCAAAAAATGTGGAGGGAAATTTTGAAATTGGAACTTACTTATTTTTACTTATAAATAATCATATTTTCGAAAAACATAATAACTGGCCAGTCTCCCATATATAAAAACTTTTTTTCGCAATACTTTCTGAGGGGCCTGGTATAGATTAGTATAGATTGCACACAAAATGAAAAGATATTCCACCACCACCACCACCATTTCAGCCCTTTTAATGTCCACTGCTGGATATAGGTCTCCCCCAAGTGTCACCACATTGGCATAACATGGGGGGGTTTTGCCATAATCGCCACGCTTGGCAGGCGGGTTGGCGATCGCAGTACGGTTGTTACAAAAGCACAGAGAACGCTGCTGCCCATTCTCTGGCAAGTCCCTTAGTGGCCTCTTACGACACCCACGGGAAGATATGGGAAAAGATATTCACACAAATATTATTTATAAAGACTTAATTTTTTTTTTTCAAAATCAGTCATTATTATAACAGTGTTATAAAATTGTCTGGCACATAACATAACATTACACCTGTAATTCCCGAAAGGTAAGGCCTAATAGTACACCGACAGTTATGTTTAAGTCATATAATAGGTGCGAGCCATCAATTGGGCACAAATCCAGACTCGGGGTGGCTGCTACAAAGCTGCTGAGAAATTTCTGGAAAAGCCCCAATGACAATTTGCCCGACCCGGGAATCGAACCCAGGACCTCATGTTCAGCAGTTGCGCTTGCCACTACTAGACCAACGAGGCAGTCACAATTTTTCAATAAAGATTAATGTTAGAAAAACACAGCAGGACAACTAAAAATGCAATGTAACAACTAAATTAAAACTAAAAACATAAGTATACCAGAAGCAGAAATGAAAACATGTCTGCAAGCAAAACCCACCTACAGGAAAACGTTCAGGAAAAATGTTTCACACAGAAATCAAACCGACGTCCCCTGTAGTGTATGACAGGCATGACGAGCTGAGTCCGCATACAAAAGGGGGTGTTCCACTTGGCTCGTTTTATATCTATTGTTTATGCGCGACAGGGGACCGGCTTGATGGAATACATGCTTTAATGACGGTCGCCAAAGGTATAAATAAAAAGGTTTTATTATAAATGACAGGAGAGGTTGAGTTTTGGATACAGCCTGTATTTATGAGTTTTTTTTAAATGATTTTCGATATTTTTTGGTTTTGTATTGAGATTAAAAGCAAATTTCACAAATAAACATCTGATTGGAACCGGCAGTCTGTGGAATCCACTGGCAGCTTCTCTGTACCCTGCTTATTAGAATCTGTATTTCTTCAAAAGTTGAGTAAATAGGTTTCTTCTAGGCAAGCGTGCTGCACCCTATGCCGCATCATCGCTTCACATCAGGGCCTCAAGTCAGCTATTTTTATAAACATCGTCATTCTAACACGATCCCATTGTCATTTTGCTAAAAGTTCGTAATCTGCTAAATTCATAATTATCTATCATTTGTCTGTCAAATTCTATGCCATTTCTTTCAATGGAGTGTCAGTGGTTGACCATTGTGAAGTTATAATGACGCCATTATAATTAGTAGATTACCAAACTTGTCAAAATCAACAATTATGAACACTATTGTAATAGCAGACTTAAGGCCCAGGCAAGTTGCGGTCAAACACAAGCTTATGTTGTATTTTTTTTTATAATCGGCGGTTCTTTAGCAAATTAGATGACACTGAAAATTCTGAATCACATTTCAATTGAACTGAATAGATTTAGTTTCTTTGGAGAATTACGCCCTAAGAAGGCTCGATTTATATAATTGCCATCGACAGACTAAGAAGTAGAAAACATTATGGTTCTAAAATTAAACCACATCTACAGTTATTAAACCCCGTAATAACGAAAGTAAAGTGTAAAACAAAATCCAATCAAACATTTTGATTGTCTCTGACCGGAATATCAAAAACTTTTAATAGCTCTTTAACTCCGAGAATCTCATCTTTGCACCGTGACGTAATTACTTAAGTCTTTTAGCAATAAAATGGCGCATAAAGACCATTTTATAATAGGGTCATAAAAGTGACTGGGATAAGGGATCGCTTGAAGGTACTTTTTCTAATTTTACGATTTCGCTTTCCTGAAGCGCTAGCAGCAGATTTTTTGTGCACCTGTGTTTATTTTGTGACTATGTTAATTAAGTTCGGAGTAACGAGTTATTTAGGTACATTTTCCAAGCTTTTCGATGTTTCCACTTACGTATTTTTCAAACTGAAATATTGTATTTCCATTTAACCATTTTCAGGGTTGATCTGTCAAGGTAAAACTTGAAGATAGTTTTCCGATCCAAAATGTCTATGTTTTTGATGTAAACGTAACGTAAATACGTCAATTATAAAATCGTTTCACACTTTATATATTTATAATTTTAAGAATTGATTAGTTGACATGAAGTAGATTTTGACATTAACCAAAATAATATTTTTGACAGAGATGCCTTATATTATAATATTCAATAATATCCAAACTATTTTTTTTTGTCTTCTAATAATTCTATTTATATACCTAATCTTTGCGTGCCCCACGAGGCAGAATGTGATCAGACCATTTATTTATTAAATTTAAGACCATGTAATGTACCATATTCGGACAAATATATGAATTTGAATTTGATTCTTATCTATGGATAATAATGATAGTGCATATTGCGAACAATTTCACTAAAATGCTACTTGATAATTGTTTTTTAGATTCAAATATCGAATTTTACACCGCACCCTAGTGATAGGGCCTAGGCTTTGCCACTCCTATCGACATATTTAATACCAGAAATAAAAAAGCGTAGCAAATGTAAATTACAAATAAATAGTTAGCTCTTTAAATCTGTAATAAAAATAATATCAGCATTCTTATCCACATAAAACTATTTTGCACACGCTCCTCTTCGAAAAATTAAAAACCAAACAACAAAAAAAAAAATGAATGACGCCACCCTCGTTTTAGTACATTACCTAGATCAAAACACGAGGTTCTATTCAAACGACCACGCAATTACAAAAGTCAACCGGATCACCGGATGACCGGATTCTTTCGGACGAGAACGGACGTGTCCGCACGATTTTTCATTAACCGGACCGTACGGACGATTATTGAAAGTCGTTCATGCGATTAATTAGTCGCCGGGGTCGGCTTTCATTATATTGATTATTGTTTTTGATGTAAGTGGGTGTGTGTAAGGAATGTTTTTTGTTAGTATGCTTGGTATATTAGGGTGTTTGTATTTTAATTACAAATTTTCACGTGTTTATTAGAATTCTCATTGAAATCCTACAAGAAAATAATTACGTAATACTACAAAAATGTTGTAGAAAATGATTCATCATAAAAAAACAAACTAACAGTGATAGGAGCTTGTTCCTTCTTGTTTGGTGTCTGCAACAACTCTTCTGAATGAGGGTGAATTACACCAATGACAGCTCTTGAACTGTTCGCATTCATCATCATCATCATCATCAGCCTATAATATTCCCACTGCTGGGACATAGGCCTCCTCTCTATGAGAGGAAAGGGCTGTAATCCACCACGCGGGCCCAGTGCGGGTTGGTAGATGTTACATGTCTTCGAAATTTTAGTTCTAAGACATGCCGGTTTCCTTACGATGTTTTCCTTCCATGTTCGCATTACTAAGTCGAAAATCGAACTACTTACAGAGACAAAAACAAGATGATTTATGTCTGCTTCAAGTAACCTCTTACGACTATCGTCATCATCATCACCACCAGCCTGCAGCAGTCCACTGCTGGACATAGGCTTCCTCGATCGCATGCCACTAAATTCGATTCTCGGCTTACGACTTTTTTTTTCAAGATAAGTCTTTTAATACTAAATAATAATAATCTAACTATCAATTATTGTGAATAATTAATAATTACGGAAGATAACTGTAAGTGATAGTGTAAGTTTTGTCTTTAAATATATCTGTGAAAATAAAGTGTTACTAATTCTTAGCTAACAATTTTCTTCAAGATTTTCCTAACCCTAGCACAGATTAGATAAGCTCTTCCTAAATTATAACTCCATTCAATTCTATCCAAACGTTCTAACTCGACATTAACGGTTTTGTTTTCTTTCTCTCATTCCATTAACGACTTCATATACCTGGGGGTTAAAAATAAATAGTTAAAACATTTTGTTTCATTGTCTCTGCTTGCCTCCGAATCGAGCAATGAAGCGTGATAGTTAAATTTAATGTACACTAACCTAATGCTATAAAAACAAGTTAATCTCAATACACGGATAGCGCTTATTATAGGTAGGGTTGTCGTCGAGATTATCGACAGATAGCGACTGAGAACAACCTTATTTTTTTAACACTATAAGCACTTAATACAGAGGTGGACTTAATGCCATAGGCATTTTCTACCATTAAAAATTTTCTGGGTGATGTAAAGGCAAACAGTGGTAGGTGTATATCTGAAAATTATTACTACAAGCCTTCCCTTACACTGTAGACATCGATATACATTAAGGAAATAAAGATTGTTGCTGTTTTTGTGAATTTTAATTTATTTAAAATCGTCATTTTTACTTCATTAATAATAATAATAAGGACGAAGGTTTTTGATGGATTCGAAAGCAATTGCGTCATATGTCTGTTCGACTACGTTAAATTAATGAATACGTTGTAATTATCAAAGATAGATTCCTAGAAAATGTGAAACGTGTATCTAAGCATACTTAGATAAAATAATATCTTGATTTGCATTTATTTTTTTATCTACAAGTCCTTTAAAATGAATCAACGATCTCTACGATAATTGTATCGACTATCGATAACTAACTTACTCGACCACATTATCATCCCTTAAGCCCAACATTGGCCGGAAATAAAAATCGTAAATGAAGCTATTCGTGCACCGAGACGGTCCCCAAACCGAATTAAATACATTTCAGGACTACCCTCATTTATCGTTCTTTTATTTCAGGTGGTAATGTTATTTATTTATTTGTAGGACAACTAAGGTTCAATGAAAGTCATAAAAATGGCTACTATTTATGTGTTACTACGACCTATATATTTTTTCTACTTACTTCTAGGGTAGTTTTTAGGGTTCCGTGGACAATGGGGAAGACCGTTAAAAGCTAATTGTAGATGGCACGACTATAGCTGAGTCTCAATCTGACCAATGAGGTCGAGCTAATTTGAAATATAAAATGACATTACCGGATTTTCAACTAATGACGATGCATGGAACCAGTTATGCTAGCGCCATTAGTTCCGCAGTTTCCATCCCCATTGTAAAAAAACGTAGTGAAAGCTTGATTATGAGATTCAGAAAGAGGTTTTACGTTGGATTCAAGTAGGACTTACTAGATACTTGTTTGATTGTTACCAAATATAATCATCATCATCATTCATCATTTCAGCCCAAAAGACATCCACTGCTGGACATAGGCCTCCCCCAAGTGTCACATTGATATTTTGGGGGGTTTTGCCATAATCGCCACGCTTGGCAGGCGGGTTGGCGATCGCAGTACGGTTGTTACAAAAACACAAAGAACGCTGCTGCCCATTCTCTGGCAAGTCCCTTAGTCGCCTCTTACGACACCCACGGGAAGATATGGGATGGTGCTATTCTTAACGTCCGACACCACACAGAGCCAAATATAATACTGTGTCAATAATCGTTTATTTGTAGAAACGCGGTTCATCTTAATAACAATGAAAGGAGTTATGAGTAAAAGCAATGTGATAATAATGTCGAATCAAAAATGTTCAACATACGAGTAAATCATGCTAATTTTAACATATAGAATTGAAAATTTCAACTCTAATTTATTTTTTTAATTTTAGCCGTTGTGCGGTCCGGGCGTACTTATACGCCTAAAAATATTTAGCGTCAAACGTCAAGCACTCAAATAAATATAAAATAAAAAATAAAATCATTTAATTCAAGTATCACTGACTCATAATAGAAATAATACAATTACACAGCCACATTACATACACAACATTTAAAAACAATTTCATTTACTTAATTCAATTACATTATAATAAGTCAAACAAAAAAATAAAATAAAAATAACTTAATTAACATTAACAATTCATATAAAAAGAAAAACAGGTCTGTCAGTCACATCAGCCTGCCACATGTCGCATACAACAGTGGGAGATGATGGAGCAATCAAGCCTTCCCGCGAGCGCGGCCAGCAAGTTGTTAGCGCTCCCCCGCACTCGCCGCACCAGCGACGTGCCTCTCTTGCGCATAGTGGCGTGGAAGCAATCCACGCGCGCTTCTGCAAACATAGTCGATGCGCTGCAAAAGCGGGGGAGCGCCAACATCATCCTGAACGCGTTATTGAACTGGACACGAAGGGCGCTGTAAGACTTTTGCGTATAGTCAGTCCACAAGCTGCACGTGTACAGTGTAGTGCAGTAGGCTCTAAAAAGAGTTATTTTAACATCTTTAGAGCAACGTGCAAACCTGCGGATAACCATGTTCGCTCTGACCGACAGCGCCCGCCGCTCCCGCTCAATGTCCGCATCATCTTTCAAGGTAGGAGTCAATAAATGTCCTAAGTACTTAAAAATGTCCACCCTTTCCAAGGGTACGCCATTCAGCTTTATGAGTGGCATATCTCTCACTTTCCTAGGCCCACCTTGAAAAACCATGCACTGACTCTTCTTGACATTATAACGCAGCCCGTGAACAGCTGCGTATTCCTCACATATACTCATCAGCCTCCTGAGTCCACAGACCGAGGCGCTCAGCAGCACCATATCGTCCGCGCTCAAAGTACGCCCAAAAATTTTTCCCGTCAAACGTCCGGGCGTACTTATACGCCTCGAAGAGTTGTACCAATAAACTTACTAAAACTTTTAAAATCTCTATGAATTTACCATCTATGGTCCCTCTTATGGATACAGTATTAAATTCCGCGTCTATGGCATAAAGAACGACAATATCAGCCGTCAAAATTAAATATCAAAAAAGTTTTAAAAGTCAGTTGTCTAATTTTACCGTAATGCCGTGTTGTGATTTATGTTCTCTGGTTTTAAAACGTGAGTATTCTTTTATTTTAACCCAATATATATAGTGTTATATATCAAAATAAACCTCGTTAATAAACCATCACGCCTGTACAAGGGGAAGGCAGACACGTTCTCAATAGTAAACCCATATTTCGCCAGTTTTGCTTTTCCTACCAACCTTTTAAAATTAAGTTACAAGCAATATGTCAACATTTGCCCTACCTTTCACAGGATATAAAATTAACCCCCATTTCAACCCAATAACCGAATGTTTTCTCAGAGTGACCCATGAAAAAGGAAATAAATTCAATAAGTTGCGGCGCTGAAAGGAAATTGTAGTAATATGGTTTGTAGCCAAGGGGTAATGGACAGGAAACAATCTGAACCGTAACAATCTCGTTTAAGAACCAAATCTAGTTTAACGGTGATTCTATATTAACTGGGGTTTGAGTAAGGTGTATATTGTGTGCAACTTCTTTTTTAGGGAAATCTTGGCTAGAATTAGGTACGTTGTGGTTCTAATCTTTCATGAAGAAATTATACTTTATTTGAGACGGAACCCAAGCATTTTTGGCAATTTGCTACGATATTTTAATGTAGCAGGCTACGACGTAGCAGCCGTAGACATTTTCGTAGCACGCTCAAATCATTTGAATCTTGACAATTCTCAGATGATTGATTTAAATTAAATTCTGAAAACTTAGCTTTCAAATTTTTTCTAGTTTAAGTTTATGAACAAAAAAACATAATATTAAAAATGATTTGTGTGACAGGTTTTTACAGGCTTTTTACGGAATATTTTTTTATTTTTCTTTGTTTAAATATTCATAACGCTCACGTGTTTTAAAGTATTCCATTAACAAATGAAAACAACATCCCATAAACAAAAACAAAAACAACAACCAAGATTATAATATTCGCAACAAAAAGGAAAAGCACAATTACTTCCCCAGAGTATTATCAAAGATTACCTTTTGAGAGACTCGTCAAAGACATGCATCTCATTAATATACCTTTTGACGATTTCCTTCTGTGAGGCTGATCATTTCGTGACAAAGGTACTCCCTGAGGTGCCTCCAGTTTGAATGTTATTGTTTATGCGGCGTACGTCAAAGAGTGTAGGATGACGGTGGGGTAGGTACAGAAATGTGAGACAGGATATTTTGGTTTAGTTGATTTCATGGCACAGTAAAATATAATATAGATAACAAAACTTCATTCAATTCACACGACACCCTCTGCATCTCAATACCCTCGTCTCGCAAAGGCTGAAAAGCCGAAACAGTTTTTTGAAGACTGTAACCCCACTCACTGGCGAGTGGTCTATGGAGAGACTAACGCTGTGGCGAGGTCGTGCATCCATACCTAACCCATTCGTTCCACATGCTGAGAGTCTCCCACCTGAACATGAGTTGCCATGGCTGACCTGGAAATCTTGGCTGCTCAGGTAGAGATTCATTAATGAATCTGCCCTGGAGTGTAAATGTGGTGCTGTTCCACAAACAATGCGGCACCTAATATCGTGCCCCGCGTGTTCTGCTGTTTGTTCATTACAGGAACTGATGGTCGCTACAGAGGGCACCAAACACGGCCATCAGTTATTTAGATTGCCAACAAAAAAAAATACCTACACCGTCACTCACCAATTATTGAGAGCTCCCCGTATTTTTTTTATTCACAAATAAGTTTTTTACATAAACTTAAACAAGGCACACAATTAGACCCCTGGGGTCTGTCTTAGCATGCCATGGCCTGAGAGTTGATCAACGCGCTACTAACAGTTAATCAAGTTGATGTAATATTCTTTCAACTTACGCTTTTTGTTTTTATTGTTCATTGAGTCTCTAACGTCTATGGGTATTTTGTTAAGTAAATTGGGAATAGCGAATTTTGACGCCGTTGCTAGCAAGGTAGCGTCGAAATACCGGTACCTCACAATAATTGTTAATCATAGAAAAATTAATGATAACAATCATAATCTGGATAAATAACACAACTGTTAACTGTCTGTTATAACTAAACTAACACTTACGGCATATCTCACAATAAACATTAATCACAGAAGATATTCAGTGAGTGATATTGTAAGTTTGGTGTCATGATAATTGTTGGTCACCCCAGCCTCACTCCATTGATCAGGCCGCCAAAGACTTGCCGCTGTAAAAGGCATCCGGCGGCGACTGCTTCCGCATGCACGCACCTTTAATGAACTAAAAAACACAAGCTTAGATGCTTTACACACTGCATGTAAAACCGGGCGATTTCTTTGCTAAACTTAAGATACGTTCACATAATAATATTAATCCAGATTCGATTAGGCATATTCTCAGTGGCTCCATGGAAAACATTTGTATTTAGCTGTATCTGGTTAAGATGCTGACCCCATCATAGGAAAAATGCTAGGCAGATGATGATTGGGTTAATGTGATGGCAAATTAAATTGAAAGGTAACGATGGTCGAAGTAAATAGTTAAAATATTACAGACTTACAGAAATGTCCTATGAAATCGCAGCGTAACTGAGATTGTGTGAAACAGCTTTTATTGCCAAAGTTTTGTAAAAATCATTTGTTTTTTATTACGAGGGAATAAGGGCTAAAATTTTGCTCGTGTATTTGTTTTCATTTTACTTCAACGAAAGAGAAATGAGGCTGAGATGAATATTTTATTCGCGTGATGATACTCAAATGTATCGGCAGTTGCCTTGTTTTTCAGACAAAATAAATAGTAATTGGATACATGTTTTGTCAGACGGTCATCTCGTCTCTTATTTTTTTTTTTCATTAATGTAAATTTCCTTAAAAAGGTGGGACATGCAGGTGGGGTACATGCTGTATGCATGTCTATGATGTGATGTGATGTGAACATGATGTGCCTAGCAGTGGCCTGATAAATCATGATTGCTATACATATTTTCACAGGAGCATGAAATTTAAAATTGGAGCAACAAATGTAGGCAGTCTGTATCTGTTATACCTCAAACGTTTAATGACCATTCTTTATTTCGTTCGTAATATTTTGTACCCAAAAAATCGTCAAAGTATATACCTATTAATTTCTTTATAATCCACAGTATTTTTCATCCGATTTCCCATTTAACAATCAATAAAACTCAGCGGTTTGACTAACCTGCCACCGAAACCGTAAGTTCACACATGAACGCACCCGTAATTCTGTGACGAGACTCCCACGAATTGTGTTAAGGACTTACTTACCCTTGGCAAAACATCTGCAGTTTTGAAACACCCTATTACTTTAAGTATAAGATTGATTTTAGAATAGCTGAAGCGCAGAGAAAAGGTTGGTTACAAAAATTCGCGGTTACACTTTTACCAATTTCATTTGCGTGTTTTATCAACTCTATTTTTGTAGCAACACAGGTGGTTTTGCTTTAAATTAAGTGTTTATATGTTTTGTAAGAGTGAATCTTTTAGGATATTGAATGTTGAAGTAAAAGCGAGGGAAATTTAGTCGTATTTACGGGTAACGACTTACCTTGTTAAGATTTGTATACCGTGTTATGTTGGATTTTGAAGATTATGTTTTTGTCAGGATGTTTTGTGGAGTGAATTTACCAAGATACATTATCAATGCGCATAAATCGAACTTGCAAACTAGATGCAAGATGATAATATGCAATTGCAATTACGTTTTAAGTAAAAGTAAAGTTGTTAGTCTAACGCTGAAGGAAAACATCGTTATGTTGTAGAACTACAAATTCGAAGACCTGTTATATCTACCAACCCGCACTGGACCCGCGTGGTGGATTACAGCCCATTGAGAGGAGGCCTGTGTCCCATGATGATAAAAGTTGTAAGTTTAAGGATTCTTCTTCTACACTCGTCACGTTTAAATTAATGTTTAAATATCAAATCATTGCATGATCCGACAGTCTGTGGATTCACTGCTGGCTTATCTGTTCAATGCTCATAAAAATCAGGATCCTTTCAAAGTTCATCGGTTTAGGTTCTGGGCACGCTTATTTAGTATTAACCAAAAAACAAAAGAGGAGATTCCATTAAAATTTGTTTGGGTTTCTTTATTTTTTTGCACCGTGATCTTTTTTCTGAAAATAAAAGCAACCTAAGTCACGCATGACATACCCTTATGTGTCTGACATATGCTCTAATATGTATTCAGTAACCAGCTGTTATTTTGAAATAACTCATCCAGTTTATTTATATGTTTAGATTTAAGCTAGGTACTTATAACATCTCTTTGTATACAAAGTGCTTAATTATGTTTTACATAAATTATAAAAAAAAAGTATAAATACGTAGTAACTGGCCATTCAATATTCCAGTCTTTAAATACAAACAACATTTTTATTTCAAAATCCCAGTTTGCACTTCAGAACGGTCTCAGGTGTAAGTCGAACCAAGATTGCCCCAGAAATGTCCTCAAATAATAATATAATGAAATGAGATAATTTCGGCTTTGGACCCATCTGGTTTTGAGTTTTAAAGCCTCGGCGATGATACTCTTAATTTGAATAGCTTGTTGAAATTCATTGTCAACATTGTGCAATGTTCTATTATTTTTTATGGAGCTATTGTAATTGTAGGGAAGGAGAAAATTAATTCAAATATTTTTCTGATGAATACCTAAACATTCTACTTCTTCTACTTCATTATGTGATGAGTACATAACCTGGTGTCAGAGTTTTTATGCCGCCCATGGGCTTCTGACTTGGGGTTGTCTATTGTTTACCCGAAGATTATATACCATAATCATCATATTCCCGAATTTCATTTAACCGAATTTCATTAGCCCGAATGTTTTGTTTGCCCTAAAAGACATATGACATACTGTTAATTGCCCGAAACTTAGATACCATAAGATACGAATGCCATACGTATTGTTTTTCATATTTTTAAGTACCATAATGATTATCAAACATAATATTTAAACGCCATAATGATTATTAGACATAACATTTAAATGCCATAATAATTATTAGACAAATATTTAAACGCCGTAATAATCATTACACATGATATTTAAGCGCCTAGCCAAACCTTAAAATATTCTATGCATGGTTGATGGTGGGCTTGGTCGACGGAGCCCCGCTCAGCGGGGCTCCTACTTCTGTGTGGTTTATAAAAAAATTACCACGAAGGGGATGGCGGGGTCTATTCGCTCGCTTCGCTCGCTCACACGACCCCGCCATCCCCTTCTAACCTAACCTATCCGAGTCGGAGTGCCCTAAACTCCCGATTGCATCAAGTTTCTCCTGATATAACAATCGTTACATACCCAATGTCGATTGCAAATGATGTTATGGCATATGATAACTATGGCATGTGATAATTATGACATGTGATAATTAGGGCTTTCAATGATTATGACAAATTATGTTATGGTAAGTGCCTTTATGGGAAACAAAGCTTCTAGCACGTGACTAATATAGCAAATAAAAGTAGGGCAAATGAATATTACGTCGTATAATATTATGGCTGTTGACTATTATGGCAAATGATATTAGGGTAAACAAAATTCGGGCAAACGGCGGTATACCCTGACTTGGCTTTTAAATACCGTCGAGAAATATCCCTCCGGCATGCTGGTTACCTCACGAAGTTTTCACTAAGAAATTCATTTGAATTTATTTTGTAGATATAGAAAAGGTTTAATTACCCAAATTACACATTTATTTAATATAATTATAACTAATTCATTCACTTATCCTACAAAAAACACATCAAAACCATTGTTCAGCCTTATTTACAAAGTATTTTAGATTTTGTAATGTTCGAAACATTACAAAAGCTAAAATATTTGGTAATGCTAAAAAAAAACAAATTTAATTTCCCACATTTTTTGATAACGACACATCCAATTAAAATAAACCACAGCAATATTTCTTCAACTAATTAACAGTATTATTTAAAATCGCTCAAACGTTACCCTTATGTATTTCATCCCTCGCAATGAAAAGCATGCTGTCGGGGTGAAAATAGGTCATGCGGACACCGCCTTTAATCTGTTTAATTAACATGGAAAAAAGGTTCGATTTCACCCCTACGGCTATGGCTAATGATGTGTTAATCATGGGTAAGATGGGGGTAGTGAAATAAAAACAGAATTTATGTATGAATTTTTTTGTATTAATAGGAAAAAGATCACGCTGTTATTGTTTGTGTGAGTAGCTACCTTGAGTATATCTCTGCCCTACCCTTCGGGCATTACAGGTGTGATGTTGTGTTAAGAAAATATTGTTGTTAAAAGTGTTTCTTTTTTCAAAACTTTTTGTTATATTTTACCTAATAATTGTTAGAAAAATTGTTACTTAGATGAGGAGCTCTTGGCTAAATAATAACAGCCGCACGGGTCTATCTTTAAAGTTAAAAGCTGTGTTTGCCGTGGTTAGTCCGTGGATAGGTGACCATAATTATATACCGAGCTTCCTCCGTGCCTCGGAAAGCACGTTAAGCCGTTGGTCCCGGCTGTCATTTATAGATCATTGACAATCGTTACAAGTAGTCAGAAGCCGAAAGTCTGACATCCAGTATTACCATAGTATTACCCAGTTAATGGGTTGTAGAGGTCAGATAGGCAGTCGCTTCATGTAAAATACTGGTACTCAGCTGCTTCCGGATAGACTGAAAGCCGACCCCAACAAAGTTTAGGAAAAGGCTAGGCAGATGATGATGATGAAATGTTAGAAAAAAAAAAAATACCATCGCGTCATCGCGGTTCAACCTCGGCAAGCACAGCTTAACCATAAAGATCACGATATGACTGAGTAAGACCCATGCGGCTGTTATTATTTCCCCACGAGCTCCTCTACTAAATTGAATACACCTACATAAATTTACACAACAAAAACTGTCTTAAATTCAATCGCCAACCGAAAATTCACCACAACCCTGTGATCATTTCGCAAATAAACATAAACGCACGGAACCGTAACAATAACAAAATTCGGTATTCCTCCAAACGGATTTGAGTATTCCTCGAAAGGGTTCCTCAAATCTTTTCGTCTCGCATCAGTGGGTAGATGACAAATTGCCTGTCACAGCCCCAGCACAGGTAATGTATGATTTATTGTTGGAATTGAATGCTCTTTTTATGGTAGTAAGCTAAAAGAATTTTGGATTATGTCTAATGTTTCGTTGACGTAATGCGACGTAAGATGGCAGTCCAGTTACTAAATTAATGAAATCTTGCGATGATTTGCTTGGTATTTAAAAGATCACAGAATATTGAGATTTCTTTTATAGCTGCTTGTGTTAGTTTAATAAAAATGAAATACATTCAATTGCAAATGTTGAAAATGTCATGGTGTCTTTTAGTTAATAATATGCATCATCACTACATAGTATAAAACAAAGTCGCTTCCCTCCGGCTCTCCCTAAGTATGAGATTAGATTAGATCTTAGATCTTTAAAACTACGCAACGGATTTTGATGCGGTTTTTTAAAATAGATAGAGTGATTCAAGAGGAAGGTTTATAGGTATAAAAAAGAGACTGAAACACTGAACATTTTGTATATTTAGTATCAGCATTGCACTCGTGCGAAGCCGGGGCGGGTCGCTAGTAGATGATATTAGATGATATTAGATAAATACACTACCGATTTTGTTATACCAAACTTACTCTGTCACTTAAGGGATATATTCCCTAATTATTGTTTATTATGAGCTCCCGATATTTCGACCCTGTTGCAAGCGCCATGATCAGTTTTAGTTTCGGTAAAAACCGTGAATGCTTAAAACAATGTTAGGTTAGGTACCATTTCTTATTTTTTACTTTTAAGGATTTTGAGTATGAAATAACGTTTGACGAAAGACGTTCGGTAAATATGCCCAGTAATGTGACGCATAAAAATATGGATAAATTACTATTCAAGGATGTACCGAAAAGCCATCATTACCAGAAGAAATGACATAATTCAATAAAAAGAACGTTCATGAATAAAAACGGAATGGACAAAAAAACTCCGTAGATAATGATTTTCCCGCAAAACACCATAATACTCGATTATGTCTGTTCCATGATTTGATTAAACCACCCTTATTGTATCCAGTCCTCTCTACACCGATTTACCAAAAATAGTGTTGCGTTTAAACGGATTTCGGGGAAATTACGGAGTTTGGGGAAACTACGGATTATGATATTAGGGGGTGAATATTTTTTTGGGTAAATGTAATTATTGTAATGTAATGTGTCATCTTATTGATTGATATTTAAGTACGGATCGCTTTTATTGGGATACGGACGCCATCTGGCCAAGTTTTATTTGATTAATAGGATGAAACGTTTATAAGGATTTTCGGTTGACCAGACGATTATGGTATTTATGAAATAGATATCAAAAGATTAGCAAAAATATTTTTTTTTTTTTATAAATCATTGACCAAGTCTGAAATAAAAATTACACATGATTTTCTAAAATGAATAAAGTAGGCATATTTATATGAACAAATTTTACAACACATACTTTTTAAACCTCAAATTTACGTCTGCTTATTTAACTCTATTGGCACGCATACGATTCAAATCCGCGACCCCAAGCATTTTAGTTAGACCCTCAGCTATGTTGTTAATAGGGTCACCATTTATGTCATACAAGTCCCGACCCAATCTCATAGATGGCGCTATCTGTTTCATTGTAAAAACACATTAAGCTTTTTTTGACGCATTTTTTTTTTAAACTATCATGTGGAAATTTGAAGAAAACGTGCGTCATAACTGTCTGGTCAACAGGCAGTAAATAAAAATGTTGAATGTTTATTGATTAATATAGACCTTATCGTGGTAGATATTAAACATCATCAAAATCATCTCTAGCCTTTTTCCCTAATATGTTGGGGTCGGCTACCAGCCCAACCGAATGCAGCTGAATAAGGACGACTCTCAGTCAGACTTCCACATTCCAGTTATTGGCTAAAACGTAACAAAAAGGAAAATGAACGGTTCCTCATAATTTTGCGAAACATTTGTCTTATTTGTCTCAATAATAATGAAAAAATACATAATCTACTCTCCCTGCTTATCCTCGCTAGTAGGAACGGCGCCAGTTGTCCACCTATATCTTGAAATAGACCCTCAGATCAGAAGTATTTGAGGAAATCCAGTTACACTCTCATATACAGGACGTGTATTTTTATGTGGAAAGGACTAATCCATATTCGGTAAGTTCGGAAAAGTGGTGTTTATTTCCTTGTGTTTTAAAGTGTCCTTTTTACACTGTGCAGTAGTTCCTAGTATTTTGGATCACCTCTGAAGCTAAGTTAAAAGTAATTTAATAACAGATTCGAATAAAGCGGGATTCAAACTGCTGGGGCGTCTTTGCGATGCCCATTAGCTATTGCAAAAATTCGTAGTTATGATTCAGAAGACTTAAGATGACTCTGTGCACCCTGATTGTGTAGTTTGCGTTTATTGTTAAGCAACTTCTGTGCGCGGCTTCACCTGCGTGGTACCCGAACATAAAGAAGCGTATCCAGAATAATTTACATTTTAAATGGTGAAGGAATTTTAGAAATACTCGTTGTTCCGGAGATTGACTGTGGACCCTCCGCATACATACAATCGCACTTTCTCTTTAGAATAATAAAAAGCTAAGATTTCCAGCACAGAGAGTAAAATTAAAATCTATTACTTGCTATGCTTCTTCGCTTTACGATAATTAAAATAAGTAAAATTTTATATTCAGTTCGCATAACATGGTACAATATTAAAAAGCTAGTAACAAAAAAAAACAATGATGCTTATGCCTTTGATTTTTACATATTCCCTGGACTCCACACAAGAGTAGGTTATGTAGGTTTTCGAAAGAAAGACCAACCTGTATCAAAACAAAACGTATGAATGTTGCATGACGTCTTTCCCGCGCCGATATTATTTACCGCCCCCAGTCATAAACCTGTCGCCGATGAAGACAAACGGCCATAGGCGATATACGGTGGCCGCACATTTTTTGGTTGACCCTACTCAGTGACCAGGCATTTGCTGGAAAAAATATAAGTGGACAGACGGCATAATAGTGTTGCGGGAAATTATTAGATTATGGTGGCCTTAAATAGTTTTTATTTATGTTGTTCTTATATTTTGTCACTAGCTGTCCCGCGCAACTTCGTCTGCGTCACATTTTCCCCGTTTTCGCAACATTTTTCATTGCTGCTCCGCTCCTATTTGTCGTAGCGTAATGATATGTAGCCTATAGCCTTCCTCGATAAATGGGCTATCTAACACTGAAAGAATTTTTCAAATCGAATTAGTAGTTCCTGAGATTAGCGCGTTCAAGCAAACAAACAAACAAACTCTTCAGCTTTATAATATTAGTATAGATATACAACGTGTAACGTTAAATGCGCAAAACCTGAAAATAGTTTGATCAGAATTACGAGCAGAATCAATTGAACCACTTTTTAATATAGGTAACATTTTTCAAAAAAATCTTTATTAAAAATGTTGCCCTGTCTATTTGTTCATAGGTCAAGCCATAACGTGCGCAAACCCGCCAAAATAGGTAAACAAACACTAATGTTTGTCGTCCAATTAAAATTTTCTCATACGCGGGAAAAAAAGAAAGAAACGGTCAGAATTTCCAGTTAAACTAAAACAGCACATAAAACCTTTACGTTTTTTTTAATGATTTTTTTTTTCACTCAGAATTAGGTCAATTGAATTAAAAATCATTTGGGTAGTCTGAGGTTTTGCGCATTTAACGTTACACGTTGTATATGGAAATACTCAGGGAACAGAAAAGCATATGCAAAGTTGTGGTTGAAAACTATAGTTTGCATCTCAATCACGCCTATTGGGCTAAGCAGAGATGTACCTTATAGTACACCCACATTTTGCCAGTTAAGTTTCAGTCCTATGATATAGGGGGCCAGCCAATAGCCAGCAATCGGGTACAAATCAATCGAACCCAGGACCGCATTCTCAGCAGCCACGCTTGCGATCACTTGACCAAAGAGGCAGACTTTATATACTTTTAAATCTAAAAATAATACATGTAGATAGGTGTCGTTTACAGGTTCCTGATCTCCTCGCTCCTTATATTGCTATAAAGAACCTGGTGAACAAACATCGATTTTTTTTGTTGATAGACCGGCCTTTCACTAAGCTTGAACCTTTATGACAATGAAAAATAAAGTGAAGAGTGTTTTTTTTTGTTTTACCTTCATCATCTGCCTAGCCTTTTCCCAAACTATGTTGGGATCGGCTTCCAGTCTAACCGGATGCAGTTGAGTACCAGTATTTTACATGAAGCGACTGCCTATCTGACCCCCACAACCTAGTAACTGGGTAATACGATACACATTTAGGGGTATGAGGAACAGGGTGTCAAGTTCCTCAATACTCCATTGAAAAGGGAGGATCCTCCGACCAGACAGGTGTTATGTCTGGCGGGCAACTGCCCGACAGTTGTAGTCGGGTTTTTCTATATACTCTTAAGTCGATGTAAACTTTGCATGTGAGATGTAGGAAATTGATGTTAGTTCTTCCGTCGTGCAATAGATGGCGCTGTAGTACTTTTTGTAGTAAGTTGCTTTTTGTTGGTCGCTACACACATATAGAAGACTGGATGTCGGAATTTTGGCTTCTCACTACTCGTAACGACTTTCAAAGATCTACAAAGCCGGGAACAACGGCTTTGCATGCTTTCCGAAGCACGGAGGAAACTCGGTATGTAATTATGTCACCCATCCACGGAACAACCTCGGCAAGCACGGCTTAACCTTAAAGATCGACCCGAGTGGCTGTTATTATTTAGCCACGAGCTCCTCCTTTTTTGTTTTCCCTTCATCATTCATCATCATTTCAGCCCAAAAGACGTCCACTGCTGGACATAGGCCGGGCCAAGTGTCGCCACATTTACACTTTGGAGGGTTTTGCCATAATCGCCACGCTTGGCAGGCGGGTTGGCGATCGCAGTACGGTTGTTACAAAAAGCACAGAGAACGCTGCTGCCCATTCTCTGGCATTCATTGGCATTCTCTGGTGTTTTCCCTTGTCATACATAAATCCTACTTACTTCTAAATCCATCACAAGAAAACGCATGACGATATTACTCACCAACAAAAGTATCAAAAACATGCAAATCTGCATTTTCAATCAACAATGAAGATTGAAAATAAATGTAATCTGCGTGAAACGTCAGTGGGCACGCGTCGTGACATCTCGTTTCGTGTCGTACCGTGTCGTATGCAAATACGACATTAGATAAATATGGACGGCGGGGTTCTAGCGGATTTGCATTTTTATTTTTAATCACTTAAGTTATGGTGAATATTGGTACAGGGAATTTTGTGTTAAGAGGCCAAAAAGTTTCAGCACTTCTTTTTTTTATATATGTTACCGGCCAAACCCGATTTCCGGCTAAACTAGATTGTCCTAGGCCAAACTAGGACTCTAAATCTAAATTAAATACTAAACATAAAACTAGATAATTAAAACTAAAATAACAACAAATTATAAAAGGGCGTCAAAAAACTCCTAACTTATCTACCTAGGTAGGTAAATAAGTTACAGCACTACTTAAGGGAAGGGTAGGATACCTACCCTTCCCAACCTACCTACCTTACCCTGCCTACCTACCTACCTACCCTACCCTACCTACCTATCTACCTACCTACCTTACCCTACCTACCCTACCCTACCCACCTACCTACCTACCTACCTACCTACCCTACCCTGCCCTACCCTAACTTTCTCACCTTTTAAGCCTTCCCTGGACTACGAGAATCATTTCAAAACCAAAATCAGCTAAATCGTCTTAGCGTTTAGTCTCGTCTTAGAGTTTTAGTGAGAAAAACGAACCACAATTATTTTTTATATAAATAGATTAATTTTTCCTACTGCTGCCTAGTTGGTCTTGTGGCTGGAATCGCGACTACTGAGCATGACATTCAGGTTTGATTCCCACATCGGGCAAAGTGTCATTGAGTTTTTCCACTAGGAATTTCTCAGTAGCAGCCACGGAGTTTGCATTTGGGCCCGGTTAATAGCAATAAGCTCACCCCTATTAGAGAGGACTTAAAACATAATTGGCGAAATGTGGGTGTACTACCTTTCATAGCTTTAATCCAATAATAACCGTATTATTAGATTGTTGGGACTTTCACTAAAAAATGCTCTAATTTAAATCTCACAAATAAAGGCACTGTTATTTGTGACAACGATATTTTTCTCACCCTTAAAATATGAAGAAAAGTCCGACACAAAAATGATAATTTCCTTTCAAGTATTGCCTCGGCCATCTGTCTCAATCCTAAGACACGTTGGAGAGTTCTGAACGGTACTTAAAGTGCCACTTGTCCCCACAAAATACATAGATTTGTATGGAACGAGGGTGGGTATAATGGATCATACAAATCTGTTACAAATTTTTAAGGGACACAATACAATTTGAGGGATATTTTGATCGATTACCGGATTTTGTGATAGTTTTGAATTCATTGGGAAATGTGAGCTATTGGATAGTAGTTGAATAGTTTTGCTTTTATAGATAAATTATTATAAATTAATTTTGTGTGGAATTATTTACAAATTTGAAAAAAGTACTGTTATGCCATTTGAAACCCTTTGTCAGTTTGCCTTATTGAAGCAATTTAATACAAAGCGTCAAAGAATGACAGATGTCTATTAAGTTGTTAGTCAATTTTCTCAAAAAAATATTTACTCTATTTAACATGAGACGAACGGAATTTTCGGACGGATTTCACTATGAACAAAACCAACTTGGTACTGACTGACGAATAAAATACTTCCAATTCTAAATAAGATCTAGCATTACAATTTCGCAAACTTATTCCAAAGAATGTTATAAGTGTCATTTTGGCTTGGAAATCCTTTTATAACATTTCAGTAACAAGCCCATAAAAAAAAACATCCATTATTGTTATCCACTCTCATATAACGCATCCAACCCTTATCATATCGTATCATGTTGCTAAAACAAAATGTTCTATACGACACCGCTTTTAAAACAACCGATGATTTTTTTATAATATAATTGCTAATTTGCCTCATCTCTGTGTTCTCTCTCTCTCCCCGTTGTAAATAAATCTGGAGCATACTAAAAGAGAAGCTATATGAAACGAAATCTATAGCGCTAAATGAAT
The DNA here is from genome assembly GCA_949152445.1 of Cerastis rubricosa. Classification (NCBI taxonomy): domain Eukaryota; kingdom Metazoa; phylum Arthropoda; class Insecta; order Lepidoptera; family Noctuidae; genus Cerastis; species Cerastis rubricosa. Next base: position 15,504,232 of record OX424547.1, read on the forward strand.
AATAAATTCTTCTTCTCCATAGAGATCTGCACTTTAGCATGGGCAACTACAGTACTTTCACAAGTTATTATGTCTTGTGTCTGGGACTGTAGCTACGCGTTTTTTTTTGTGTTTTGTCTTTCAAAAGTGCCTGTAATGGTATTTTAGGGGTATGAGGGACAGGGTGTAAAGTTCCTCATCCCCCGAAGTAAAGGGAGGATCCTCCGACCAGACAGGTGTTGTGTCTGGTGGGCAACTGCCCGACAGTTGTAGTCGGGTTTTTCTATATACTCTTAAGTCGATGTAAACTTTGCATGTGAGATGTAGGAAATTGATGTTAGTTCTTCCGTCGTGTCATAGATGGCGCTGTACTACTTTTTGTAGTAAGTTGCTTTTTGCTGGTCGCTATAGTCTAATTGAAATAAATGCTTTGAGTTTGAGTTTAAATAACAACACATATATCCTCTTTCTATTCATAATTATCATCTTTTATCCAACCATTGATTCTTTGGCTTTCCTCTCATATAGTCACAAGTCACCTCAACCTGAAATAAAATTCATTCATTCAGGAGCATAAAGATAGAACTACAATTTGAACGTACCTTCTATGTGTCAGAATTGGTCCTTGCTCTACAATGTAGTACAATTTACCTTCATGGGATAAATCTTTAGGGGTAAGAGGAACAGGCTGTAAAGTTCCTCGATACTCCTAAGAAAAGGGAGGATTCTCCGGCCAGACAGGTGTTATGTCTGGTGGGCAACTGCCCGACAGTTGTAGTCGGGTTTTTCTATATACTCTTAAGTCGATGTAAATTTTGCATGTGAGATGTGGGAAATTGATGTTAGTTCTTCCGCCGTGTCATAGATGGCGCTGTAGTACATTTTGTGGTAAGTTGCTTTTTGTAGGTTTCTACAAATCTTAACTATCCTTCCCTTATCCTAATTTATTTGGGATCGGCGCGGCGCCGCGCAGCATATTTTCTGTCTGCCATGCTTCTCGTCATCACAGTAACCTTTTACTAGCCAAATCATCTTTTAAACAGTCCTTAAATTCACATCAATTACCCTTCTTCCGTATATTCACTCCACACGAAATTTTCCTCATTCCTCCGCATCCAATCGGTTTCTAACTAACACCTAAATGCGATATTTCAGATATATCATCGCACTAGTTGGTACTGTACCTTTTAAATTACGTCCCATTTAAAAAAATTCAGTATTATCTCTCGCTACCTGATGAATTATTATTTCTTTTTTCCTTCCTTATTTTCATCCGAATCTGCTCTAATTATTTCCCCTTGGGTAAACAAAGGGAATGGCGAATGCAGGGAATTTAGAGTGCTATTGTCGTTAAATAAAATGGCTACTTTTTGATTATTTACATTCACATTATTGAAAGATTGAATTGACACAGGTATCGGTATCGATAATTATGTTTATTCATCTAACGACCTTCTTCGTTGGGAAAATCAGTATTTTAACTTTTTTCATCTTCTTTAGTTCTTTAAAACGCCATCACAGCCATTCTTGATTTTCCCAACGAAGAAAGTCATTTCACACGGCCAAGTCCCAAAATATCATCATAGTTACTTTATGTAACTTTCTAAAAAAAACAACGTAAGTTACTAAGCAGAACATATTTTACGTGTACAAAAACACAAAGCTTTTATTCACATTCCAAAATAAGCTATCTATATTCTCTTAAAAATACAAAAGAATTAACTACTGTTTCTGAAATAACCAAGAGTTCAATCTGAACCGTTGGTAATTTGTTGGTGATATTGTATAACCACACAACAAGACATCAAAAATCAATACTAAAAAACACATCTATCATCGTGAATTCAAACCGTATCACGGACACAAACGGACACAATTCGACACTGATGTATCACTTATCCCTGAAGTTCTGCTTACCCCAAGGGTCGGTAATCCGACGACATCTTCACAATTACTTGCCCTTACACCCGCACTCAATATTGCTTTACACAATAGACGTCGGGACATAAACATTGCTTACTAGATGTGACCATGGTGCCGAAGATTTAGAACTTTTGAAATTACTTAAAATATCATCAGTATTTTTTGTGCAATTGAGTTGATTGAATATGATTGTATCCTGTTTTACAACATCATCATCATCATCATCATTTCAGCCGAAAGACGTCCACTGCTGGACATAGGCCTCCCCCAAGTGACGCCACATTGACCGGTCCCGTGCGCCTCGCATCCAGCGGATCCCCGCAACCTTGACCAGGTCATCGGTCCACCTAGTGGGAGGCCTTCCAACACATCGTCTTCCGGTTCGCGGTCGCCATTCCAGAACTTTTCGGCCCCATCGGCCATCCGTTCTGCGAGCAATGTGCCCTGCCCATTGCCACTTAAGTTTGGCGATTCTTCGGGCTACGTCAGTGACCTTGGTTCTCTTGCGGATGTCCTCATTTCTGATTCGATCACGCAAGGAAACTCCGAGCATAGCCCTCTCCATTGCCCTTTGGGTGACTTTAAGCCTTCTGATGAGGCCCATTGTGAGCGACCACGTTTCGGTCCCGTATGTCATCACTGGCAACACACACTGGTCATAGACTTTCGTCTTGAGACACTGCGGTAAGTTGGACGAGAAGATATCACGCAGCTTACAACATGATGTATAATAATAGAGTGCTAGAGGCTGATGATGATCTTACCATTCCCAAAACATATTTTAATTTTGTAGTCATCTTAAAATCTTTAACTATACATATTTTCTCTCAATACAGATTGAAATTGAAGCAAGACAGCCAGTATCTAGCACCGATTTTATATCTTTTAAAACGTAAAATAAAGACTAGACTAAAAGTAGTTACAAACCTACCTATTCGATCAAGAGTCTATTGTGACTCTTGATCGAATAGGTAGGTTTGTAACTACTTTTAGTTTTAGGTTGCGTCATTTCAGTGCTGGAAAAAAGCCTCTCCCCTTAATTTCTAGCTCTTCCTATTTAGGACCAATGTGGACTATGGTCGTTGGTTTTGTCTACCTCGTGTGTAAATTGTGACGAAATATTTAATTCATCAACTCATTGTAAAGTCTTATCCAGTTAAACTTTGATATCTTCGTTCAAGTAACAATAAAGGGTCCCTCAATTCACCGATTTATCGTGTGTTGATTCAATCATAGATTCCTTTTTAAAGTTTCATGTTTGGAAACCAATTTGGGATTATGATGGCTGACGCTATTTCTTTTTAGTGGTATTGCTTTTGTTAGATAAGGTTTTTGATGATTTATGAAATGAGGTCGCAAAAACTTAACGTAATGAAATAGGTCTGTTATGTATAAAGGTAATGTAACCAAAAAATATATAGAACGAAATTGAGTTACAGAATGAAAACACATTAGATGCCGATGAAACTAAACCAGTGTCATAGAATTTGGACAGATCCCAAGTAACGTAACAAAGTGTGGCATTTGGGCACACCTAACTTTCAATATAAAGAACATAAAAAAAAAACACTAGCCTTAGCAAAGGGTTACCATTAATAAACAGTGGTACTGTTAACAATCTTATTGATAACAAATCATTTACCAATGTTGTATCATATTTTCTAAAATTTCATCAACGCTTTAATCTTGACTTTAACCAAACTATCTCATCGAAACTGAACAATGCAAACATCCACAATCTATTCATACCGTCGTCTTGTTTTGACAAATTTCACCGTTGCCAACTAACTGTTCCATTAGTACAATTAATTATTTACCATCTTGGATCGCAATTTGTCCTTTGACCAGCTAGTGCTTGAGATATTGTTAATCTTGGTAAAAGGCCATGTCGATGGTACCCTGGATTTATAGTTTGACGTTTCTAAACTTCGAATAGTTTTGGGTGTTAATGGGGATTTTGAAGTTGATGTAATGGTTAGAATTACAGAGATATTGTGTAGAGTAAGTGGTTGGTTGAAATTTTGAAGTTTGAGTTTTACTGGAATTAGGAACAATGTGTGTTTACTCAAAAATGCATGTAATGTGGTCATTATTTTGACAACCTTGTTTGAGCAAAGTCGACCTTGCCGTTCTGTTTCAAGGAGCGGCCGGCAAAGTTTTGCTGGCCGCTCTAACAGGCCGGCAATGTTTTGCCGGCCGCTATTTTGACGTTTCAACGTTTTAAAAAATCAAATCCATAGAGATTTTATTTAAAACACAGCGGTTTGTATCTATAGAGATAGGTACAAAAAGATTTTATTTCATATTAGGCTGTATCTAGTTCCAACTACCATTGCTAAAAAAAAACAAAGAAGTAACAAAAGCGTGGTTCAGCGAAAATTTTAATTAATACATATATTTTTTATTTAAATTACTTGCTGGTTTCATTTAGATTAGGTACTTGCATTTTTGAGTAAAGCACTATACAAACCTTGGCCCACACTGACTACTTCGCTGGTCACGTTATGATTGCCTCGAGCTAGCCTAGCTACGCTCTAGGCCTTTCAGCTTGGCCATCATTGCAGCCCTTGCTGTCCTCGCTGTAAAGGCCTCGGCCTACGGTCTCGGCCTTTATCTCAGCTCGTCCATCAAGTGCTGCACGCTGACCGCGCTGTGTCGGCCTGGAGCTGCGCTACGCTGCGCTGTCGGCCATAATCAGCGCGACCAGCAAAGTAGTCATTATAGACCGCGGCAGTAATGTACTATTAGTTGAATAATTCCAAGCCAGGGAAAGTTATTGCCTGTTGTAACTGGTTGTTATGAATCTTTTTGGCGTCAAGAATAAAAAAAAGTAAAAAAGTTGAGATATTGTGAAATAGGTCAATAATTTAATACGACAAAATTGAATTGAAAATGTAACTTAATAGACGACCTTGGTTCTGTATGGTGTCGGACGTAAAGAATAGCACCATCCCATATCTACCCGTGGGTGTCGTAAGAGGCGACTAAGGGACTTGCCAGAGAATGGGCAGCAGCGTTCTCTGTGCTTTTGTAACAACCGTACTGCGATCGCCAACCCGCCTGCCAAGCGTGGCGATTACATTTTTGGCAAAACCCCCCATGTTATGTCAATGTGGCGAAACTTGGGGGAGGCCTATGTCCAGCAGTGGACGTTAAAAGGGCTGAAATGATGATGATGATGAGACGACCTTGTACCGTAGAGATAAGTTAGATGTCTGTGATAACAATTTGAGCATGAGCTTGCCGAGTGTAGTGTGGAGTTTCAATAAAATAAGAGACAAATTTATACTGATTCTATGACCACTGACATACGATCTATGGTACTTAGCTAGTGTAACCAACACGCGTAGCATGACCGCCGTAGAAATAGGCTATGTCGACGGAAGAATCGACCAACTGACACATTGTCATTGTCTATCTGTCATTATGTCGGTTCTTTCGTAGACAAAACTCGTTTCTACAGTGGTCATACTACGCGTGCAGTAAATATTTATCTGCTCTACCGGTCTATAGTAAACCTGAACTACTATATCAACAGTTTCACTTCTGATATATTATTATGTTTCTCATAACAACATAGAACCAAAAACGTCTTAGATTCCTTGCCACAACCCGTAACATTGACAAACCAACCCAATCCCTTTTACCTAGCAATTTGATATCAGGCAAGTAATCCCGTCTGCCACAAACAATGCGCCGGAATACATTAGCTTGAAGTCGACAACCATCGCGACTCTTTGTCACCAAAGAGATGAGTACAGAAGGTTGGTTAATCGCTTGGATACCAACTACCCGCTCAATACGGACAACAATTCGCATATTACAACAGCGACAGCGACAAAGACAGAAGAAAAACGCGGTGCAAAGGTAACTCACGCGAAGGAAACAAGTAAAGCACGCGCGAGTAACTTCAGGCAAGTCACGCCCATTCGGTCGCGTAAGAACGTGAATGGGGCGTTAAAGAACAAAGTGAAGACGCATGACATAAGCATGAAAAGCGTAAGCCAGGAAGTAAAACTACAGAGACGACTGCTAACAGAAATCTATGGATAAAGACCATACTGTACTGAATCTACTCACGGGGGTTGGTAATGACGAGATACCTAGAACATAACACGCTTTACGTACAGTTAGTGTAAGCGCACTTGCCACTAGGTTTGCCACGCATACTTCAGGCCGCAAGTCGTAACCAGTATAATCTGGCCTCTTATTCTATTCTTCGTACTACTCGAGACCAGCTCAAGGTCAAAGTGTTACCACTGATGTTCAAGCGAGCCTATACATGTGTAGGTGGCGAAACGTGAGAGGGAGAGAACCTCACGTCCCAGCTGCCGCAGGAGACGCCCCGGGCGTCGGGGGGCAACCAGTGGCCCCCGGCCACCGTAGGCGCGGGCCTGTGGACGGTGAGTAATGGGCCAGCTCATCGTCCGTCCGTCTAGTAACGACAGGCCGTGCCGACGGCGCGTTTGTGTTCCACGCGCGCCTCAAGGAGATGTCAGCAAATCGGAAGGGGTCCGAGAGGGCCGATGCCTGCCAGGGCTGCGGGTTGTTCGAAAGAGATACCGTGGCCCTGGAACACATAGGGCTAAGAAGGAACATGGATGGGTTTTAGTCAGTCAAGTCTGACACTCCCTTCCGCTCCGCCCAGAGCGGGAGAAGTCATTTGATGATTTCCCATCCCAAAAAAAAAAAAAAAGCCTATACATGTGTCCATATTTTTTTTCTTTATTTGTATGGAGCTAATCTTCTGTGTTTATCTCTTAAGTGTCTTCAGCCCCCTTTGAGGTATCGCTATACCAAATTAAGCTTTGCTAGAATGGTTTGCTACAATAGTTTTGTCTTGAACGATGAATTGCCTTTTGTTGGTCTGTAAGTCAACTTCGTTTGGTAGATCCGTTTGGAATATTTTGATATTGTCCTCTTGGGTAATAACTTCTGAGTCTATTCTTATTTTAGTTTCTGTAAACTCTGTTTGTGTGATTTTATTTTAATTTTCTTTGTTATTATATGAATCATTAACAAGTTTAATCTTGTTATCTAAATCTAAACTCATATTATAAAGAGGAAAGATTTGATTGTTTGTTTGTTTGTTTGCATTGAATAGGCTCCGATACGACTGGTCCGATTTGAAAAATTCTTTCAGTGTTAGATAGCCCATTTATCGAGGAAGGTTATAGGCTATACATCATCACGCTACGACCAATAGGAATGGAGCAGCAATAAAAAATGTTGCGAAAACGGGGAAAATGTGACGCAAACGAAGTTGCACCGGACAGCTAGTTTTTTTTATAAAAGAACGTGGAACCGACTAAAATTTTAAAAAATCTTCCAGTAGAATTCAAGGATATAATAAAAGTATTCCTGATTTTCCTTCTGCTAGTAAGTTTGGTACAATAACTTTCACGGAAAATTAACCCTCCGATAGGCCGGGAAACTGGAGAACAGAGGAAAACTTCAAGATTCCTACAATACAAAGCCAAATGTAGTGGTAAATATGAAGACAAAAACACAACACAATTTCGAACACAAGCATTTTATTTACCATTTCCAGTCAGTAACTTCGCAATAATGATACAGTTGGAACATTTAGCGATACGATAAAATCCGAAATATACCGTGGAGTCATTTCAATAAATTCCCAACACTCATTGACGTACAAACGGCCTGTTTTGAATTTCACTAGCTTTTGAAAACAAGATCCGTAGCACTTAGACATGGATCGGTACATGAGTGACATACCGATCAAATTGAATGATACAACATTTTTTTTTTCTGAAAGAGGATTGGATATAGGATTACTCTTCAGTCGTTTTTTTTTCAGGTTGAGTGAGTTAAAGTGAATGAAAACAGAATCTGTTGTTGTGGAATTTTACAAATATGAAGCAATGAAATGTGAGCTCAATGATGTGAGTTTAAATGTTTATAAAAGCACCCACGATACAGGATAAATTTCTAAGGTGCGAAGAAGAATTAAAACTGATTTTAGAAAAAATCATTTATAATAAATAGGTAGTGTTGTTAATTCTTCTGAAAACTAAATTAGTTAAAACGAAGACGAAACTATGAATGAAGAGTAATCTAAAGAGAGTATTAGCCTCAAAAAGGGTACTGAAAAAAAATATATTCAGAAGCGGTTTTTGATTTAGCATGAGAAAGAGTAAGTGTAATTATATGAGAGAGAGAGTGAGCTATACAGGGCGTTTATTTTCATCTCTTTCTCACACTCAAGTAAGATTAAAACAATAATTCTTAAGTAGGTTTTATTTCGCCACCGGATAAAATATACCCTATTATAACAAGTAACAACATTTCCAGATATCTCTTCCAGAAATAATATAATTTACTCCCTAGAAAATTCTTCGTTCTTCACCACCGTATGTCTCAAACATCTTACGCCTATCGAGAGCCGTTTAAGAGCATCTTGCCATAACAATAAACTTTGAAGGGACGCCGCATTTACATACGTATTGCTCCCGAAATGTTTGACAGTTCGCAACAGATGTAACTACGTTCAGATTTGGGTAAAGCCTTTGATGAATACGATATAAGATGGTTATCTTAGTTCATTGTGTATAGTTCTGATGATTTGTTGAAGTTGTTAGTGGATGCTTTTAAGCTGTTTGGGAGTTGTGTGATTAGTGGCAATGATGAACTATTATGTATGCTTGATGAGGTGTTTAAGTTTTTAGCGATATCTATATAGTATTTATATTATTATTCATGTAGTTATTTTGAAGTCCCATGTAATAAGGGGCAAGTCTATTGCTATCAGCTGGTCTTAAATCCAGACTCCGTGGCTGCTACAGAGAAAATCTTGATGGAAAAACCCTATAACATTTTGCCTTTGATTTCAGTTCATATCTACTTTCTATACCGCTGTAGTACGTTCTCGTAGGAAAAAATATAACATTCACGAGGGCGATGCAGTGGGAATAAGCTAGTTATAGGTACTTAAACAAATGCCAGTCGGTACTTTATAATTTTCATTGATTTAAAAACTTCGTGTCTTTGAAGAAGTATGTGTATGTCCATAGAAACTTATAAAAATATCATCATTCTCTTGCCCGTACCCCAATTTATTTGGGGTCGGCGCAGCATGTCTTCTTCTACCATACTTCTCTATTTCATCTCATGAGATACCTCCTTTCTTGCCATATCATCCTTCACACAGTCCATACATCATTTCTTTGGTCTTCCTCTACACTTATTATCCACAATTCATACTCAAAACTTTCCTCATGACATTTTCCTCATTCCTCCGCATCACATACCACGACAACCTATTACCGCACAGCTTTTCAGTCACCGGCGCCACTTTCAGACTTCCTGTTATGTACTCATTCCATATTCTATCTATTCGCGTAACACCACACATCCCCCTTAGCATTATCATCTCAGCCACATGCAAATGCCTTTACTAAACTTAAAAAAAGATATTAAAATTAATCATATACACTATCATATCACTTAGCATTCATTCAATATCTTTTCAAGACGTACAAACGATTTTTTCACCCACATCAATGCATTCAAGCGAACCTAAATGATCGAAAACAATTTCAACACTCTTCTGCCTTCGCCACTAGGATCAATTTAGCTCCTACATTTTTAAATTCACAAATACAAATTTATCATTCGCATTTACTCGTGCGAACGGATGCGATCCGTCACGTAAACGGCGCGTGTTCACGATTCATCAAAAATGATAGTTTTGGTACAATTTTATCTTTGTCAATGATTATTCAATTTGATGGGCCGATTTTTTTCTGTTGTATGTTTATTTTGGGTGTTCTTTTTTTCAGTGTTGGTGATGCTGTAGTGCACATCTAAAGGTACATATTTCACAAAAAAGCCGAAGTTGAAGTTTGCTAAGTATATATATGTAACAATCAAAACGGTTAATCGGGCAAAATCACTTTTGACCGATATCGGTCAAACCCCTTATTAGGTTAAATAGCGCTTTCTCTATTAGAAATATTTATTTGAGAACGCCTCAGTCATAATTACCTAGAATTTCTACAATACGATGTTTTTCAAAGGTTCACAAAAAAGAACCAAGTATCCTAGTGAGTTTCTTAGTAAATGTTAGTCATTGATAAAATAATTTTAACCGGTCAAAAGTAGTTTTGACTAATGAACAGTTATGACTGTGACATAATACATTTAATTACGCGGAATGTTATGAATGTAAAGATAAGTATTTTTTTTTAATTTACTTAACTACGACTATTGCAGTGGCTCTGCCCTTAGTTACAAGTTTAGTGCCTTCAGTCGCGTCCATCAATTTAATTGTCCAAAAAATATCAACCCTAAAAATCTGTCGATTTTCGAAGTAAAGTTATAAAGTTGTCCAAATATATGTCATTATCATAAATGTCAGGTTTACCAAAGTCGGAGAACTTATGATACACTTCAAAGCTAAACTTTCCTCAAAAACGACAGTTCACTTTAAAAAAAAAACAACCGAACAGTTGCAAGCAAACAATTTTAATAAAAAACCTCAACAAAATGTACATTCTGTTGCAACAGCAGTGACATTCAAATAAAGTAAAAACATCGGACACGTCGCCTCCAATACAGTGGAAAACTGGAAATATACAGAACGGACATTAAACAAACAAACGTGTAACATTTCAATCCTTTATAGCAAAGATTTAAAGCCCAAAATCCTGTAAAATTTAATTTTGATAGATGCGCGCGAATTCACAACAATTACAATATACGATGCTTTGATTTAGACTGAACCTGGAAGTGGTATCATAAAGTAACGTTTTGGACATCATCATCAGCCTATAATGTTCCTACTGATGGGACACAGGCCTCCTCTCAAATAGAGGGAGTGGGCTGTAATCCATCACGCGGGCCCACTGCGGGTTGGTAGATGTCACATATCTTCGAATTTTTAGTTCTAGAACATGTCGGTTTCCTCACGATTTTTCCTTCACCGTCTTTGAGGGAAGCGGTGATGAAATAATTTTCACTAAGTAATGCGCCCGCCTGGGTTCGAACCCACGGCTTACTGCTCGTAAGTCGGGGCTACCACCACTGAGCCACCGCTGCTCTCAACGTTTTGGGCAATTGTGATAATTAAGATGAGCCATGTGCCTGATGAGATTTTTCATCGGCAAATATTATGACTTCTAATAAATGTTTAATCCTCTCATCACCATTTTCCTGCCCTTGTCCTATGTTACTTGGGGTTTTCGAAGACGTTATTTTCTTCGATTCTCCTCTGTCAACCAACATGCTAACATTTACTCATTTCTAAAATTCATAAATCACACCAACCACATCCAGTTTCCCTAGATCATCAAAAATCCACGTCGGATTTGGCTGTCGCAAAGCTGGAACACGGATCAAGTGAGCTTACACGGACGGCGTCGCCCGTACCGTTTACACTAATTGCGATCCGATGCGATCCGACGCGATCCATTGCGGAGCGGGACGTAACGAATCATTTGCATTCCTGATAAGTCTACAGTAATGTTTCGTAAGGGTTAGAAAGTAATTAGGTAGAAAGATAAGGCTTTTAAGAAAGATAATGCTATACTTGTAATGGTTCTGGTAAATCAATTCAAGAAGTACTAACTGGTTAGCCCAGAGCGAGACGCTTAAGCGACATGCATGTCGCGACAGTAATTGTGTTGCACACGCCACTTCTGCGACACAACGCTTCTCACGTGAAAAAAAAACAAATGAGCCATGCACGTGTTGCTGAAATAAAAACACTGAAAACAGACACAATTTTAGAGAAAGGAAAAAAAAACCATGAATACCCGTACCGTAATGCGGCAGACCTCGAAGAAGATGGTGGCACGAGTTGGGTACACAAAAGGACCAGCGCAAATCAGGGCCAAAAAAGAAAAAACAATATTTATTTTTCTCGCACAGACCAAAACAAAATAATTAAATTTACAAGAAAACAAAACTGTTTGCTCTCTTGAATAAAATAAAATGATACAAAAACAAAAAAATATATAATGATGACACGTTGACCCTGGAGCCCTCAACAGAGGACTGGGCCCATCAGTACAACGATACAGGCTACAGTCACCTACAAAAAAAAATACAAAGCAGTTCCTAGACTTCCTAATTACCCAATAACATATGACTGAACTGGTTAACTGCGAAGTACCTACTAGTGAACGTATCTCCGATACCCATCGGTCACTGTCGCAACTAATTCCTGTGTGTCGAGATAGCACAGCTAAACGCTCCGTACGTGATGTTAGTGTTTTTCCTTATCCCTCGCTATTAGAGTTGCTATCCGTCCGGGTTTTTCCGGACATGGTGGACAAAGCTTTTTCAAATTATTTATTTCTATTAAACAATATATGGCTGTACTTTTGAAGAGTAAAAGAGTCGTTAGTTGGTCAAAAAGTTAAAACTTCGAGAACGTAGATTACGTAGATAGATGTTTATGGAAAAAAACGGGCAAAAAATCTGCATGGACACTCTTTTCAAATCAAGTTAGGTAAAACAAAGTTTTGGCTATCCGTCCGGACTTTTCGACATGAGGGGGTTTCTATAAGAAAAAAACAGAGGCAGTCTCAAGGACTGCCAGCAGGAGTGAAAACTTACACAATGGAATTACTGTGTTCTTTTTTGGACGTTTAGAATAGAATAGAATAATATTTATTTCTCAGTGAATGGTACAATAAGATCTTAATATTAAACAGTTTCACATACACTACCATTGCCGGTGTTGAAATATTAAAATTAGCATAAAAAGCCAAAGTGGCCAAGTTCTAGGCCGTAACAATGTGATTATAATAGTTTGTCATCAAAAACGCTAAATAAAGATATATCCCAATTAGTGTATATTAATTTATCTGTACACAGTACACAAGCCACTATACTACACGTCGCTAGTCTGGCGCAATACGTCAGGACCATGTCGAGGTCATCGGTGACGCAAACCCATAGCTTTTTCCTCTACCAACAAGTTATCACTTAAACAAAAAAAAAATAAGTTGATTTGGGCTGGTCTTATCTGCCTCAAGTCAAAGAGCATGGGCAAAAATAAATTGAGCGGATCCCAACTGGCAGAAAAAACAACGCGGCAGGCTGAAAAGGAGATGGTGGGACGAGTTACAGTCATATTTATAAGGTTAGGCCTATAATATCATTAGATCGAGAAAACTGGAATGGGGGAAGGTAGATCCATATCTCGCAACATCTTCTCTAATATATAAAATTCTCGTGTCGCGGTGTTTGTTACCAAACTCCTCCGAAACCCATCAAAATTTCCACGCGAACGAAGTCGCGGGCAGCAGCTAGTAATAAATAAAATGTCTAAATTATTTTCCAAATGTCCAGTTTTTTGTCCGGACTTTCCGTTCAGAGTGGTAACACTACTCGCAATTGTTTTAGTGGACAAACAGTTCGTGAAAGGCTGGGATAAGGGACAAGAGAATTGGGTGAACAAATAATAGAATGGGTTGTGTTGAAAGAAGAATTTGTTATACACAGGGAAAGGTTTATCTTCACACAAAATATGGGCTATTCGATACATTTTGTATGTGTCGTTTAACTTATAAATGAAATAACAACTTAAATAAACGTTGAAAAAATCTATTTATAATCATTTCTACCGTGTACTAAATGAGAGCAGCGGTGGCCCAGTTGTGGTAGCCCCGACTTATGAGCTGTAAGCCGTAGGTTCGAACCCAGGCAGGCGCATTACTTTGTGTTCATCACCGCTGCCCTCAAAAACGGTGAAGGAAAACATCGTGAGGAAACCGGCATGTTCTAGAACCAAAAGTTCGAAGACATGTGACATCTACCAACCCGCACTGGGCTCGCGAGGTGGATAACAGGCCACGTTCCCTCTCATTGAGAGGAGGCTTGTGTCCCAGCTGTGGGAACATTATAGGCTGATGATGATGTACGTACTAAATCGACCGAGAAAGTTTATATCATATTATATTACAATGTTCCTTATTTGATATTTTTTCGATAGCTAGTAAGTATTGTATTTTTTGTTTTGATCTTTAATTTAATTTACAATTCATAGTGTTAAGAAATGAGTTGAATCGTGTATAAGAAAAAAATGTATCAATACGCCCAACCATTATAATTCAAAAATTTTCGAGATGACACTTAGATCAATCAACAAAAGAAACTCCCATAAATATGCAAATAGAATTATAATAAGAACACACAATTTAAAATAAACACACACACTCTCACGCTCCTTCAAAAATGTTCAATTATATAATTTTAAACTTCGAACACGCGCCAACATTTCCCATGATTTTAAAAATAATTTATGTATTTGTGACCCGATGCGTGATCAATTGAGTGTTATAGAAACCATTTAACATAAGTTAACATACATTGACTTGTCTACAACACGCCCCACAGTTTTAAACTATTTTGATTTAGAACTGCATCATCGCCAAGGGAGTTTCAACTCTACACTTCAGTTATCAAGGTTTAAATTATGGAGAGAGATATTTTTTTTGTTCAAAGTCAAGTTTAGCACACGCGTCTTCATACATGAGTGGATTAAAGTCGTTTGTCATATTTAGATGTTTGTTATGTTGTAATTATTTGCTAATGTTAAAGGCGTGAGAATATTTATACAGTTTTTTTTTTTATAATTTATGAGGCTTGATTATTTTCACTAAGTACTTTTATGCTTTCAAATTTAGGCATGGGATAGGATACTGCTTTTTATAAAGATTTAAGCGAAATCACGAGTGCCACCATTTAGGTTTTATGTTAATTTTGTTTTAGGTTAATTCAAAAACAAATCAAGTTAATTTTTTTTTTGACCATTTTACCCAAAAGATTAGAAGCGTATAATAAATGGCTATTCTCTAAAATCTGATTTAATTATGGCTTTAACTAAGGTACTTATTTCTAGTAGGTGATTTATAAAACAGGCTAAAGAATATTACACAAACATAACTTCTATAATACCCGATGGCTTACACAGAATGGTATCTAATATTTCATTAGTCCATGTGATTGGAACCTAGCCTATTGCCCTTCATTGGTCTAAAATCCAAACTACCAAAAATTTCTAATAGAAAAACCCAACAATTCTTTGCCTGACCTAGAAATCGAACACAGGGACTCAACTTCAGCAGTCAAAATAACAATTACGGTTTTCTCTTAGTTATACCTAATAACAACACAATCCCACAGAAAATTCCAATAACTAAATCCAACACAATACTACACCAAAATCATTAACATCAAAAGAAACATATCTGCACTATTGGACACTAATTGGATTATTCAAGTGCAATATTAGAGAGATAGAGGCGACGCAGTCCATGTCATAGTACACTGACCCTTGCACCTTGGCGACAATGCGAGGGGAGCGGATCCCTTCGGGCTATGTCGCCCTGGTACTGTATTTATAAATATATGTATAGATAGATATGTTTGTATTTAGCGATAGATTCGTGGTGATTTTAGTAGTAACATTGATATTGAATATGTTGAGAAGGATGAGTTATTTGCTGGTATATTATGCTTATTTAATAAGTTAATTTTAGGTACATGAAATTATTAAAATGCGTTTGTGAGAGCGAATCCTTTCGGGCTATGTCGCCCTGGTACTGTATTGATAACTATATGAGTGTATTTAGGGATAGATTCGTGGTGGTTTTGGGAGTAACACTGATATTGAATATGTTGAGAAGGATGAATTATTTGATGGTATAATATGCTTATTAATAATAAGGTAATTTTAGAAACATGGAATTATTAAAATGCGTTTGTGAGAACGAATCACTTCGGGCCATGTCGCCCTGGTACTGTATTGATAATTATACGTGTGTTGAGGTATAGATTCGTGGTGATTTTGGGAGTAGTAACATTGATATTAAATATGTTGAGAAGGATGAATTATTTGATGGAATGTTATGTATTATATTCATAATTTAAGAAATATGAAATAATTTAAATACGTTTGTGAGAGCTTAAACAAGGGGGGGGGGGGGGGTACGCTTCACGTATAGATAGATGCTGTTTTTTTATGTGAATGGCATCTCGCAGTTTAACCTGGGAGGTTGCCGTTTGCTTAATCGGACTATTCTGTGGGTTCCTTGAGTGTAAGGTCTCCAGCCAGGGCATACAAATACTTACAAACTAGATGCTGATCTTATTGTTGTGCTGGCTAAATATAATAGAAATCTTCAAAAATCATGGTATATTTTTATTAAGCTACTAGTTAAATGCCTTCAGCACTGTATTAATCTCAATATTCTACTTTCATGTAAATAACTGTAAAACATAACGTGTAAATTGACCATTTAGCATTTTATATACATCAAACTAGATTACTTAACGCAAACTAAGTTACACTCTATTGTGCTGAATAGGACAGGGGTCGTAGAAGTATTATAAAGTTACATTAAAAACTCGTATATAACAAAAAAAAAACTTTTTAAACGAATATAATGAAAAACTTAAACTTATACAATGAAAAACTTGTGGAAAAAATTGGAACTTTGAACACAATATCTCCGTAACTAAAAGGTTCCCACGTATCCAGGTATGTAGGTCTAGAACAAAAAACGAAAATAATGGTGGGTAGGACAAGCGCTTTCAGCTTCGCTAAGGGTATTTTTACACCCATTACGTAATTAAAACTCAAAGGAGGAGCTCGTGGCTAAATAATAACAGCCGCACGGGTCGATCTTTAAGGTTAAGCCATGCTTGCCGAGGTTGGTCCGTGGATGGGTGACCACAATTACATACCGAGTTTCCTCCGTGTAGTCATTTGTAGATCTATGACAGTCGTAACGAGAGTCAGGAGCCAAAAGTCTGACATCCGGTCTTACCAAGGGGTATCGTATTACCCAGTTACTGGATTGTGGAGATCAGATAGGCTCGCTTCATGTAAAATACTGGTACACAGCTTCTTCCGATTAGACTGGAAGCCGACCCCAAGATAGTTTGGGTAAACGTTAGGCAGATGATGATATTATAAATCAACTGTTGAGCAAAAAAGAATGTCTTGATTTAAGAACCACCTGGATATCAGGCAGTACTCTATAGACGCGCGTAAAAATATCAGTACCCCACCAATCCTCACAGACACCAACAAATTCAAAGTACCCAAAACACCAAAAACGTGTAATGTAAATCAGTCTACAGAACACACTTAACCTAATAAATAAAAAACAAACAGCAAAGTAGCAATACAAACAAGTACAGTAACAAATGACCCTAGAACCGAAATAATGGACGAGGTCCTGTTTTGCTTGACCAACAATTTATCAGAGCAAAATTTACATACATGGTAAGATTAATGATCTCCTGTCAGTGGTCCTGTATGCTCGATGGCTAACGGGCAAGAGTTGAGGGAAGATGGTGTGGCATCAATCATTTTTGCTATATTTATTGCGACAGTATTATCTTTTTTCAATGGAGTTGCTGGTTTCTTTTGAAGAACTTAATTTGTTTCAATAAGATTTTTTTTTTGGAGGGTGTAGTTGGTTGGTGTCTGTATTTTTATTTAAAGAATATGAGATTGACATGACTCATTGTTAGGTAGTTAAATTTTTATGAATTTATTTTTTTGTCCCTACCTCGTTGGTCTAATTGGCCACAGCAGTTGCTGAGCTTGAGGTGCTAATTTCGATTCTCCGGCAAAAAGTTTTTGGGTTTTTCCATCAGAAATTTTACAGTAGCAGCCTCGGAGTCTGGTTTAATGTCCGTTTGATGGCAATAGGCTTTCCCCTTATTACATGGGACTTAAACGTAACTAACGAAATGTGGGATTATTAAAGGTCTTCCTAAAGCTTTGGGATTACAGCCGTGAAGTTATTTTTTGCGATAGTGTTTTTGGCAAATTATTTCTATATAGATGAAACGTTCGAAGTCTATTTTATTCATTTAAAGATGCAACAATTGGCTGGCTTCAAAATACAACCGTAACCACAAAAGTTAAAAGACAGGAAGGAAAGAAGATGATAATGGTCAATCAAATTGCAATAAAAACTCACTCAACTCATAAAACAGATAAAAGGAATTCCAAATCGAATCCTACAAAAAACCTCCATTCGTCCAACGGGATTGCTTTCAAGCTATTATTTTCGCGTAAATCGTTCAGATTTAAAACTCTCGGACCAACGTCCAATTCACGATTCAACAAAACGCTTGTCCATCCTGATAGATGCCCTCAGACGCTTTGGAAAAATGCTGGAGGATCCAAATGTTTCAAAGCATTCGAAACCTAAGTAAAGCAAGTATAAAATAGAAAATTGTGTGGCAAGACTAACTTGCTTGGTCAGATTGGAGCTGAATTGTGACGCTAAGGAAGAATCAGATAAAGCTGTTAAAAAACGAGTGCAATTACGTTCGCTTTATCTCTATGTTTCCGTCAAGGATGACGTAA
Source organism: Cerastis rubricosa (assembly GCA_949152445.1). Lineage (NCBI taxonomy): Eukaryota > Metazoa > Arthropoda > Insecta > Lepidoptera > Noctuidae > Cerastis > Cerastis rubricosa. The sequence continues at coordinate 15,522,494 of OX424547.1, forward strand.
AAATCCCCTATTTTGAATTGCTAAAAAACAAGGCGTCAGATGTCAGAGTAATCCACCAATTAAAATGAAATCTGACTCCGTTTGAACTCATTAATTGAGCAAATTATTTTGGTTTCACAAAATAAGGCTCATTATGGATGGAAATATAATTTTAATTTCAGTTGAAAGGATGCTTCTCTGTCGGATGATATTGAATGTTGTTATAAAAATGATAAGTGGTTTTCCATTGAAAATGAACTCGGAAATGAATAAAATATATCGAGGGAGCACTGTAAAGTGGTATTATAGATTGATTGTCGTTGTTACACCACAAAAAAAAAAACATTAAAAATCATCACAGAAACCTGCGTCCGTACCATGACGTCTTAAAACATTATTGTTCCATTCCTATTCCAGAGTGAAAAAGAGACGGAGCTATACAGGTCCTTTAGCTCCATCGCTTTCCCACTCTGGAATAGGAATGGAACGATAATGTTTTAAGCGTCATGGTACGGACACTGACCCCACTGTTTTATTTTCGTTTTTATCTAACCACTAGCAGATCCGGCAGACGCTCGTCCTGCCCGGAAAAGCAGTGCCACATTAAATAAAATAACATTATAATTTTTTTATTTTTTTTTTAATTTTTTTATTTTGCGATTCTACGGTTCAGTCATCAATTTTGCATATCTCACTGTTCACTATGGTATATGTGTCTAAATTATTCAATTCTTCATTTTCTTCATAAATAAGCAAATCAAATTTGATGAAAGATCGACAGCAGCGCCACCTAACGGGTCCAATTGTATTTTCAAAGAATCCAGGAACCCATTTAAAATTCGCGAGATAGATAAGTCATCACTTTTGCTGACAGCTGTCAATTTAATCAAGCGAACACGAATACGCGCGAGTACTACCATAAAGCGCGTAAGTCGGTACGAGCTTATCTCGAGCTTACTCGTATTGCTACAAAAATAGACCACTCTGAAACCTCATGAGTTAGACTGGTTTCAGACTAGTGTATTTTTTGCCATACCCAAGCAGAAGTTTCAGAACATATTAGCGACAAAAATTTCTAATCCATACATCACCCTCCGCAATAACATGCAAATGAAGTCATCCATGCATATAATATGCATCGCAACGGAAGCCTATACACGGAGTGTTCGCCACATAAGTTAGTGATTGTATGAATTATGTACGTTGGCACTTTGAGAGCAATTAACAGGTTTCCATTACATAACTCTCCGATGTCTGCTCACTCAAGGTTTCGGTTGGTTAGTATGGAGAGAGTTACTTCTAGGAGCTCTCATTGTTTAAATGTTTTGGCCTTTCATACTTCTTTCTGCAGGACTTTCAGAACATAAAAAAGGAGGAGGTTCTTTTTTTTGCCACGTATATCGATTTAGATGATTCTTTTTATTTAATTATTTTTTTATTTGATTTATCTTTGGAGTGGTCCAAATGTGATGTTTTACTTCGCATTTTGTAGATCATTTTTTTGAAGTGAAAACTTCTTGCGTTGTGTGCTTTTGTGATGTGTAAAAAATGTTAAACTCGCGTCAGGACACGTGACCGTCAGGTCAAAAATCGAAAATTCGTAAGACGGACTGACATTAGGTTACGAAGAAATTTGAACTTTATGACATCTGTCATTGAGTTTGGGTTTCCAAAACTGGAAAATTCGTAAAACGGATTGACATTAGGTTAAGAAGGGATTTCAACTTTATGGCATCTGTCATTGAGTTTGGGTTTCCAAAACTGGATAATCATTGTATGCACAAACAAAACCTTCGGTTTCTCCAAAGAGGTAAAATTCGTAAGACCGACTGTAATAATAGTTCTGAAGTGTTAATTTTTTTATTTTTTATGTAATATAAATTGTCATGTTTGTGTACGATAGCGCAATAAATGAATATTGTATTTTACCACATACATGATAGTACTTTAATACTGGTAATTAAAGCAATACGTGTAAAATTAAACGCATTCCAAAATATAAAAATGCATAACGTTAATATTCAAGTTTTCACTTCTGCCGGCACTCCCGGAGTGCAACCCGTTTTTTTTAAAACCTTTGTTCTTAGCTGATCATTGTCTAAAATGCATAAACAAAGACAAATATATTCTAAGTATTAGATGAACTATGACAATACACGGTGTAAAGGACATGTGTGCTAAAACTCTTATCATGGATTCAATAAATAATTCTACGCCCATCAGCACTCAAATTCTACGTCAAAATTTAAAAAATCCTCGTCAAATTTTACGTCGGTTCTTAAAAAAGCAACTGTTCCATGCATTTTGACCTTATAGGTTTTTGTGAATTTAGATAGAACGTTTTTTAATCTTATTTTGTGTGGGTGGCGTCATGTAGTTCAACTTGAAAGGTTGGCGTCTGCTTAACCAGACTATCCTGTGGGTGCCTTGAGTGTCAAGCCTCCAGCCAGGGCATCGGGCAAAACTACTTACAAACTAAACGACTACACGCTAAGGGCCCCTGTGCTCTACGAGCCTCGGCGTCGCTGGGGGAGGACAGCATGGGGACAAGCTGGATCTGAATGATATCATTATTTAGGGGCTGATTTAAAACTTTCGGCACAGCATCGCGGGCTGGCTCGAGCGAGGGTCGGGGGTTTTTTAATCATGAAAGAATCCTTCATAATAGTTTACATCACAACGTGCCTGACATTGTATAGTATTACAATATTTTTAAACAGAATCGGTTTCCATACCATTTTAGCAATACCCTAATCCCGTGTCCAGTCCTAATAGCGGTCTTCTGAATAATAATCAAACTCACATAAAATTTCAATAATGGCTCTGTTAACTGCGATCCGATGCAAATGTACTAGTTGTAGTCCCAAGAGTTGGTAACTTTCCTCCTAATTGTTTTGTTCGACCAGTGATCAATTTTGATTTGAAAAGTTTATGAATTAATATTTTACAGATTTATTTTTTTCAAGATTTTATTGTGTGTAATGAGGTGTTGTTCTTTTCCTCATTCGTACGCCTAGGAAATTTCTTTTTTTGTTAATATTTAGTAAATTTTAACAGCTAATGAAATGTATGTTTCATGTTAGCTTAAGAGCGATTACGCCTTACGACATTTCATACAAACTTTCAAGTCCTTATTTTCCGAAAAGACTGAACCGATTTTAATGAAACTTCATACGCATAAACAGGATACATAGTTCTAAAAAGTTACTCATTTTCATTTTCATTAAGTGGTAATTTTGTTTTGCAGTACCTACCAACTTTTTTTCATAATAAAATAGACAGCTAACCTTTACACAAATTCCAGTTACCCTACACAATATGCAAACATTAGATTGGAATTTAATCCCAAGTACCTGGAACCAATTTTCGTACTACACACACGCCGAATTACTCGACCACTTTAATCAAATCTGATCCTAGAAACAAAGGCTAAATTCCTTCGCCGTGCCGTTTCCTAGTAACTCATTCCATACGTATAATAAAGCCGCTTTAACCGTCCATCCATACAAAACAAAGACGGCCTTTAGAGGCGTTTGGCCTTTCTGAAATTCAGCGGTCACCATTGTCCGTTTAGCTTTAGGGGTCCCGCAAAACCAATTTAACTAGACCTCCGATCTTTGAACATTTCGCATTGCAGGATAAAATTAACAGAGACCAGTGTAATCTGGATGTTACCGGTTCAAACCAGATGCAAGGGGAATGAACTGGAATATTATAGGCAGAATAGGAACAGAATGTGGTTTCCGTATATGAGATGGTGACATCTGATAGGTGGATATATGCAAGTTGTCGTAGGTAAGGGCTGTCCTTTGAAGATGTCGATGTTTTCAAAGCTGAGGTAATGCTCGGTTTCATAAAGCATCGATGAAAATATTACTAAGGTCAAAATTAAAAACAAAATAATATTGCAAAGATTTTTTGCGGCATCTATCTTAAGAAGAGAGTGTCAGTTCAGATAGAGTATATTAACTTTTTTAAATTTTTGTTATAAAATGTAATGTAACATTTCCATACCTCTAGGTCCCAGCCGTTCCATTTATGGAACGGACGGACCTTTGCCTTGAGCCTCGCCGTTCCATTTATGGAACGGCTCGAACCAGCAAACTAAAAACGCTAATATAAAAAAAGTAAATTTCTAAATCGTTCTGTCAAAATTTACCTCTATGGTCAACTAGTAGTCGATTCAAACAAAATTAATCGTTAGTAATACTAAACGGCACAACATTATTAAAAAAAATATAGAAACTCGTCTATGTCGAATGTCAAACGCAATGGCAACCCGTGTTATTATGTTCGGAAAAGTGTTGTTTTTGTGAGATATACGTTGTAAAACTTTGGTAAGTAAATGTATAGTATGTTATAAGTGTATAATGCAACTTTTTAGATAGTCATTTGCTTGAAAAAATAACAAAAAAATTATGATTTGAGCCAACAAAAAATCCTTTGTTGTGAAGTTTGTTAGTCGAAATAAAAAAAAATATTTGACTCTTGAACCATGTAAAATGGTCTTGGAAACAATAGTAGCAAAGAAAAAATAGTGATAATTCATTATTTCATGTATTCGAGGCATATCTATTCATATTTATTGATATTTCAAGTATTTTCATGCTTTGAACAGCGGAATTCTAAAATGGCCGATTCTAACAAGAAGTTTGAGTTAGGATCTTATAAGAATAATGTATGTAGGACTCCTAAAAACACTGTCATTAGATTACTTGTATATTTGTGATGTTAGATATAAATTTTCGTGTAAATTGAATGAGTAGTTTTACCAAACAAAAATAAGCAACGAAAACAGACGTATTTGCTACGACCTCTCTCATATCTATGGGATATGTATAATTCTCAAGTAGTTCTAAAAGAGTTGTTTATTATTAATAAATGGCCCCGTTCATCACGAACCCGACACTGTTTACCGTTTAAGATTAGAGCTAATATAACTCGAGTTATAAGTGTTTATCTTTACGATATCGGATGACTCACGCAATAGCGTAATCAAGGGGCCCCCGAAGGGTTTCACGCGGGGTTTTACTGTTACGCGCGAAAGGATAGTGAGGTTAAACTTAGATAAATAATCACACATCGACAGCAAAACGCTCACATCCCTACAAGCTCAGCCAACTATTACGATGTAAAGATATTTAGTGCTGGCCACATTGAACAGTGCTTATCCACTGTCGATAATTTAGTTCCATATATTAATGACGCTCATCCTGGGACATTGCAAGGGAATTGTGCGATTATATTATTATCTGCTAGTCCGTAATCATGTTCCTGCGATTGCTTGTAATGAGTTCTGAATTTACTAGTTTCTAGTGGCCTGGAGGCATTTCTATTAGTGTTGTGTATTTGAGTCTAGTTACTAGAGATTGGTTATATAGTATCTCTATATGAACCGTAACTTTGTCATAATTGAATGTATCTGTCTTATTATTGTTGCTGTCAATTATGTCTTTAAGTGTTTTTAATCTTTTGTTGTCAGAATCTGTTTTATCGTTCATATTGTTTGCTTTTTTTTATTGGCGTAAGGTTCTTTCCTTTCTTATAGATGAAGATCATGACACATTGTTTAATAGCACTCATAGTATTGTTATGTAACAATTTAGTTTTTTTTTCTTCCATTTATCAAATATCATTTCTTATATTTTAGTCTTACCTTCAGTTACATCATTAACCAACTTCGCTTCTTCATCTTTTTTTACTTACGTTTTATTAGGATTAATTCTTGCAGCTTGAGTGGTTAACAATTCGTTTGTTTTCAGTTTTCACAACTTTATCACCATCTCATTGCAACCCCACCCACTATTCTCAAACACCGTACCAAAGCAATTACACATCAAATCCTATAGATGGACTTGCATGCTAGAATTTCTAACGGTATTCTCATATATCAATCACAATGGTACGGAGGCTGTGTCCACGTTGCTTCGGGCTATCGGTACTAATACTAATTAAATGCCTCAGTACAGCCCAGTGTCCAGTCTCTAAATGTATTAGAGTTGCTGTAATTGTGGAGAATTATTGTAAATGGGGGATGGAGTTTTGTTTTGTTCTTTGATTTTATGCCTGACATTTTTTCTCAATCAATCAATATCTTTCAGTGGCGAAGGGTGAAGATTTTAAAAGGGGAAGCCGAAGAAAAAAATGAGAATTTAAAATTTAGTTTTTTTTTATTTTCGTTTTAGTCATCAGCGAACCCGAAAACCCGAAAATGACACCCATGACGAAAATACCAGAATTTTACGTCACGCTTCGGCGCTATTTTTAATTTTGGCGTCAGTATCATTATCAGCGACCCCAAAAACCACGAAAATGTCACCCATGATAAAAATACCAAAAATAATCTAAGGAAACGACTTGATCCTTTTTTTTGTAACGATTAAATGCACAGGAACTATTAACAAATAAAAATATAAGGTAAAAAACCTTTTTGAAACAAGCTTTTATAAAGATGCACTGAAAAGAAGAAAATAAATCTTCGAGTAAAGAAATCAATATAGGATAATTTTCACAAAAGCTTGTCGCGTTTAGTTTTTAATGCATTTACCATTCACTCGACAAGCTTAAGGTAACTATAGAAATTATGGTTATTTATAAAAAGTGAACGCGTATATACAAAGTTTCATGTCTGTGCTATTAACCGTTGAGGAGTTCCCCGAGGAGCCTGTTCGTGAGGAGACCATCCTGGCGGTAGGATGAGTTCATGATACAAATCGTGATTATCTATCAAATTTGAACTCGATTGCAAAGTTTTGTGTCTGTGCTATTAAATGTTGAGGAGTGCCCTCGTGAGAAGACGATATTAGCTGCAGGATTAGATCATGATACAAATCGTGATTATCCATCAAATATGAACTCGTACCTATGCAAAGTTTCGTATCTGTGCTATTAAACGTTGAGGAGTTCCCTCTTGAGGAGACGATCCTGGCGGTAGGATGAGTTCTTGATACAAATCGTGATTATCCATCAAATATGAACTCGTATGCAAAGTTTCGTATCTGTGCTATTAACCGTTGAGGAGTTTCCTCGTGAGGAGACAATCCTGGCGGTAGGATGAGTTCATGATACAAATCGTGATTATCCATCAAATATGAACTCGTATACAAAGTTTCGTATCTGTGCTATTAACTGTTGAGGAGTTCCCTCGTGAGGAGACAATCCTGGCTGCAGGATTCAGTTATGTCTGTCATAAGAATGTATTGTTCTTAGAACCAAAGGTCTGTGCAAAATTTCAGTTCAATCAGAGATCGGGAAGTGGTTCTAATTTAGCTTTCTATACATAGAAACTTTGTCGTAACTCGATAAACTTCGGCTTACCTAGTTCCTACAAAACGCTGTTGATAGCCGCGAAGTCACGTGTCTGCGTCCATACGAATTTAGTTCTGAATGCTGACACCCGACCATCGGCTTACTGGCGCCACATGTTGCTTTCTTTTTTGACATTAAAAATGTTTGTAATGTTTTCAATCCTATGATGTATTCAATGTGTATACTGTGATGTGATACCTACAGATGTGTACATAATATACTATTTGACTACAATAGACACTACTTATAGTGCCTTGTTCCCAAAGGTAAGCCGGTAGGAATCGGCTTATTAGGTGCCTTCGGGCCTGATATCTTTATTGTGGATCATAGGTAGGTGCATAATCTCACATACAGTCTTACCAAGTGGTATCGTATTACCCAATTATTGGGTTGTGGAGGTCAGATAGGCAGTCGCTTCATATAAAATACTGGTACTCAGCTGCATACGGTTAGACTGGAAGCCGACCCCAAGATAGTTTGGGAAAAGGCTAGGCAGATGATGATGAGGTAGGTGCAAAACATTGGTGTTAGATTGAAGTTGTTTTTTTATGTTAGTAATAATGATGCGGCACGCATTAATTTGCGAGATGAATCGGAAAATAATTTTACATTTATTTGAATTTCAAATGCAGTGATTTTCTGACCAGTTCTTCAAGGAACTCTATAATTGATTTTAAACATTTTGGAAGTTAAGATTCATAGGCATTGTTCATTTAATTTTGGGGACCACAAACGGACTGTAAAAAAAAAAAAAAATTTTTAGAAAGTTAAAGATATGTCACTGCCTTGTTCCAAGACAATTCAATACTTATACTTTTATCACAGTTAAGGTGTAATGCGTTTTTTATTTTTATTTTGTATTATTTATTTTGAATGTAATATTTGTGTTATTTATTGAAATTCGTGTATTTTTGTGTTTTTGTTAATTGAATTGTGAGTCCTTGTCACTTTAATAAATAAATGAATCATTATTTATTAGCAGCCTGGGTAATTTAAAAGAAGGGGCAAATTATAAAATTCTATTTCCTGAATATCAATCACAGAAACACATTTCCCCATTGACTTACAAAGCTCAACACTACCACTAGATACCATCAACACTTCGCCGCCAAAATTCACTCCTACATATGTATGGGATCTCTATAATCCAACCCTAAATCACCCATAAGAAGTGTGAGCAGTTTGTCTTGCGATGACAGGTTTATAGCCGACTCCCGGTAGGCCGGTGCGAACTACATAAAATATTAATACACAATTTGTCCGAGTGGACCTACAGTAATCTGCTTTTATAGGATTTTGGGGATTAATTGCGTCAGACAGTCGGACTAAATCGGTTTTGTTGGGGTATTTTCTGTCTCTTTTATTTTGGTCAATAGTTTCGTGTTCTCATTTGTCTATAAATTAGAATTAGAGTAGTCGAAGCGGCAATTTTCTGGATAAATAAAAACAGCTACACGGGCGCGGGTCTGATTTAAGTTAAGCCAAGCTTGTCTGTGGATGGGTGACCATTCCGAACATAACATGCTTTGGAAAGCAAGTTAAACACAGACCAACAGCGTTAGTCATAAGCCCGAAATTTGGACAAACCGTCTTACAAAAGGGTATCACAGTAACTGGGTTATGAAGATCAGATAAACCATCGCTCCATGTAAAAGTTAGAATAGTAGAAAATGTCCAAGGCATTAAGGTGGCTTTTGTACAGTTTTTACTTACGTATAAAGTTTTATAAATTAATTAAATACTTGTTGCTGCGTCTGGTTACACAGACAGGCGACCCTAACATATGTACATAGAAAACTCTAGGCAAATTATTTTATTTTATTTCATTCTTTTTAATCAGATGTTTTACAATAGTTTTTAAATCATAACACCTTTTGTTTAAAATACATAGTTACAGCACGGATGACAACATTTGAGTTACTTGTTTGATCTAGTCTTTTTGTAATATTTTTTTTGTTGTTGTATAGATTATTTTTCTTATTTACCGATTGTTTGTAAATGTGTGGACATTGTAAGCCTTATGGATTCCTAGATCCTTGGTAACTTTTTATCTCGTTCTTCGTTTTATAATAAGCAACGATTTATTGTCGGGCCTACGATGTTCTCCCATACTTAAGTACTAATGCTGTAACAGAAATATTGTAAAACCAAATGATTTTAAAAAAGTAACCTTGGATTTTCTTGCCGGTTCTTCTCCATAGGAAACGACCAACCCGAACCGAGCACCTTTTTGTCGACATTTTATAAGTGCCTGTGTAGGCCTATGTAAAATAAAAATATTTTAATTTTGAATTGAGCAATTTCACTAAACACAATATCCTCTCTGACCAAAACATGAGCCTACCTGAATTAATCATCTATTAACCCCAATTTATATTAAATTTCTCTCGTCACGTCCAAATACGCAGCTGTCACGCTATACAGTATCGACATGCAATTAATTCTGATCTCATTAGCTAATACGTCGCGCCTTGTCGATAGCCACATATGTACCGTAACGGACAATCGTGGTTGACCATTTTTCAACTCTATAACTGAGCATCTAAGGGTCAAAAGGGGTTTACCACTAATACACGTGGTGGTACCTCATTATATAGGACATTACAATTTGTACCTACCTTCAAATGGTGCGAAGTCACGTAGAGATGTGAGAATAATATCGATAGACCAGATATAGTTATACAAGCTGTTGTTTTGCGTCCTCGTCAAATTCAAGGAGGTAACAATGATTCTCTACCCGAATCAATTATAAAATGGGACATTTTTTTTTCTAATTTACGGAAATCGGCAATGCAATTTAACGTGGCCCGTCTCATCTTCGCCCTATAACCGCGCTTTCACACAAACAAACAATCCCAAACGTTTATTCGATAATTATTCCCTAAACCACGTTAAGGGGGTTATTCTGATGTATTGACAAACACAAACAAATGAAAAAATTGGCGTTTACTAATAATTAACTAGGTACCGTGATTATTTATGTGTTTTGTGACAACCTGCTGAGTTTTGACGAGGATGCAAAACAACACCTTGTGGATGTGCTGGGTTACTTAGGGACCTCACGCATTACGCGGCCACGACCTCGAATTTTAGCCGCAGAAGCACCCGAACAAGAAGAAAGTCTGGTCGTACAACCGGGCGGCTGACCTGTTTTGTTCAAGACGCTGACCGGTCATGCGGTAAGCCGTAGTCGTGCCCGCGTAGCGTAGTGCACAAGATCCCTTTAATCATTTAATAGGAGTCAGTGTCAATATTCCATAGCAATTAAGACTATTGAACTTGGATTGGATGTACTTCACGTATTGATTGCGTTCATTGATGTCTTCGACAGTCGTTACAGGTAGTCAGTGGGCCGAAAGTCTGACAACCAGTCTTATCAGGGCTATCGTATTACCCAGTAATAACTGGGTTGTGGAGGTCAGGTAGGCAGTTCCTCCAAGTATAATACTGGAATTTAACTGCATCCGATAAGACTGGAAGCCGACCTCCGCCGACCTGGGAAAAGGCTAGGCAGGTAGGTGGTTGTTTTCATTTTGCTATGCTAGTCAAATAAATACTTATTATGTTCTTCTTCTACATTCTTTTATTTCAACCAACCACCCGCACTGGTCCCGCGTGATGGATTACAGACCACTCCCTCTCTAAGAGAAGAGGCCTATGTCACAGCAGTGGGAACAGGCTGATGATGATGACGTCCTTTTCTTTCAAATGCACCTCAATCATCACACTTATTTATTTATTTATTTGTGTACACACAAAACACTAAACAGGAAAATACATTAAGATACAAGAGCACAAAGACACTGCTTATTTCAAAAGAAATTTCTTCCAGCAGACCTGCGAGTATAAAGTTGGATTACAAATGTAGGCACCGTGTGACACTTGTGCCTTTTTGTTTACAATTTCTGACAGTCAAGCCCAGGTTTCGTTATAAGACAATTTTTACATTAGTACTCCTGACACTACACATATGGTAACTTCAGAATACTAGGAACGTTTTACTAGTATCGAATAATACAATGACGACATTATTAAAAAGCAAGCTTATCATTCAGTAAACGGCAAATCCGCGCAATGAGCTTTCGTGCCAAAGATTTTGAAAAAATATGTTTTCTTTCTTCATTGGTCTCATGTTTCTTGTCTTCTACCCTGCACACGTACCATGACTATTGTATAAACACTCTTTTGCATACGGAAGAATCGACATAATGACAGATAGACAATGACAATGTGTCAGTTTATCTATTCTTCCGTCGACATGCGGTCATGCTACGCTTTCTGGTCCCATCTTGGTAGGGTTCCACAAAATGCTTCTCTCTCAAAAAATTCCATTCAAAAGTGTACTATAATTGCATCTATCAATTTAGCCTAATCCCTCACTAGATCAGACCCACCCTAATTATTACATCGATGTATATATAGCACTAATTAAATACATTAAGCACTGGCGAGCTTCAGCGTTCAATTTAATCGGAATGCGATGCCACGTGCTAATGTCAGGCGCACACAACACTTCTAATTAGACGTGACATCTGTGGAGCAAACGCTTCGATGGCGACAAAAGGTGTAATTAGTTACAAACAGACTGTACTTCAATTGATATTTAGGGTTTCGTTATTAAGAAATGACAAAAACGGAACTCTTATGAAGGCAAATTTAAATTTGTAATAAATAATTCTGAAAATATAAATTTGTAGAAAGAAAAAAAACTTTCAACGAAAATTGGTTTAATTAAAATTTGATTTTGACTTTTTCATCAAACTACAGCAATAATTAAGTTTTTCATTCATTCATTTTCATTATTTTGTTTGTTACTAACATAGCTTTTAAGTATTATGTATTACTAACATCATATGGATCAAAGTCTGAAATAAAGAATTTTTATTTTATTATGATTATATTAACATACTATGAAACAAATTTAGTTTTGCTATTGAGTGAAATATTTACATATGAATGAGCGATAAAAATGTTGTTATTATATTGTTTGGTGCTGCGAGACCCTGCCTGCACGAGTACGACTCGCACTTGGCCGGTTTTTTGGTTGGTAGTTTTTCTTTGTTGTGAGAGAAATGTAAGCGAGTGCCGTAAGCGGTTTCTTTTAAGTTTGTCAAGCGTGGATAGCAGTGTTCTTTTCGACGATCTTATTCCAATATGGCGTAAATATTATTAGAATCAACATTATATCATGTAATTCAATTACATGATTTACAAGATTTAAACGCAGTATTAAGACATGCACCCTGTAAGGGCACTGTCCTGCACCTGGGCAGTGCACTGCAATTTTAATGCATGCCTACAAACTAGTGTATAAAAATGTTAGCATAAATATAAATAAGTCATAATTGTCCGGGATGCGGGAAATACCTTATGATTCCGTGAAGCTCCTATGAAACTTGAAAGTGATGTTCTAATGAAAATATAGTAATAAAAACCAATAAAATTTGTTTAAGTAATATTAAATTATAAGAATTGAATAAACACAACAAAGTAAAAAAAAAATGAATGTTAGTTGCATGGAAATGCCATATTTTCTAATGCTACTAAAATTGAATTTTCAATTTATTCTAGTTAAAACGTGACTGATAGGATTAGCATGGAATCCCGATGCATTAAGCTAACACGCGGATATCGGGTTAAACCTAATCTAATATCAGTCAAATTGCAGCCACGGGGAGTCAAAATTTTAGTCCAAATAACCAATCGAATTTGCATATTCGCGGACAGTCAGGGTTGCTCCTAATCGCTAGATAAGTTATCTAGATAATTATGTATTGCAATCATCACCATCTAAATCTGTGCTCGGAAAGTACGTTAAGCCGTTGGTCCCGGCTGTCATTTGTAGGTCTTTGACAGTCGTTGCGAGTAGTCAGGAGCCAAAAGTCTGACATTCAGTCTAACCAAGGGGTATCTTATGACCCAGTTACTCGGTTGTAGAGGTGAGATGGGCAGTCGCTTCATATAAAATACTGGTACTCAGCTGCATACGGTTAGACTGGAAGCCGACCCCTAAGATAGTTTGGGAAAAGGCTAGGCAGATGATGATGACCATCTAAATCATTATCAACCCTGAATCACCCACCGCTGGTTATAAACCTCCCCCTTTTTCTGCCACACTTCCCGGTTCTCTGCGTCCCATATCCAGGTGTTTATATTATATATTGTAATGATAATTATCTATATAGCTATTGAATAATAAAGGTTTTATGCGTGACCGCTATTTTGAAAATAAATTTGAATGGTTAGGCATGCTCAAGAAATCCGAGCCTGGTGATACCTGGCACAGCATGTCTTCTTCTTCCATACTTCTCTATTACTTTTCATCTCATCGGACACCTTCCTCCTCGCCATATCATCGCTCACACAGTCCATCCATTGTTTCTTTGGTCTTCTTCTACTCTTATACTAACATTAAACTTAGACTACCAGCAAAAATTATGCTAGTAAAAATAGTTGCCGTACAGCCCTACCACCGGTTCTAATATTGGTGTCGGTGAGTTTCGGTGATAAATACATTGTCACTTAGTGTGATTAAAATCGATGAAACCGCGGGCTCCGCCGCGAGAATATGCGAATTTATTTCAGTGTTGTGTTACAATTGTTGGTATACTAACGCGCTCATAACATTGTGGTGATACAATGTTTAGAGTGCGTTACATTGAGTCCTAACGTTATTCTTTGCCAAAAAAAAAATGTTTCCTAGCAAAACAAAGAAGTATAGAATGTTTTGTTGGTAGTTTCGTGAAGGGTCTGTTCAAAACAAAAAATAAAAACAACAACAAAACAAAACATTTTGAAACATTTTTTTTTCTTTGGTGAAACTATTTTTTACAAAAAAAAAATAATGATTTCAAGAAAATTGTTTCAAAAACTGCACATACACAATTTCTTTTACTTAGAAGAAATAGTGTTTCAAATATGTTTTCCAGCTATTTCGAGTTAAAAACCAAACAATTTTGATGGTGGGACCAATCAGAGAGAGAATCCTTTCATATTATAATGATTTCTCAAATCGGTTGATAAATGATGGAGTTATGAGGTAACAAACATAAAGAAAACCAGAAAAATGTCTTGTGGCGGTGTTGACAACACCGGCTGCGGAAACGTCACACGTAGGTACGTCGACCCCACAACGTGCCTACGCTGCTATTGTCACCGGCAAATCAGTTGCGTCGCAGCCTAAGCGGCAAAAAAAAACAGGGGAAAAACAGAAAAAGGCTGCTCAACCTGCCCCGTCCGCGGTCCAGACCTCCTTGCCAAGAATGGGCCAAATTGATGAAGAGGGTTTCACGAAAGTGGAAAGGAAGAAGAAGAAGCCCTGTTCGCGAAACCAGTGCGGTACTGCACCGAGTGGACCCAACATGCTGCTGCGTCCTGCTGTGCCTACGACGCAGCTGTACATTTCACGTCTGCATCACTCCACGACGGTTGAGGATGTCGTGCAGTACGTGAAAGTGAAGACCAACTGGACTCTGCGGGTAGAAAGGTTGGAATCGCGCCACAACATTAACTTTAAGTCGTTCGTGGTACGAGTTCCAACCCAACATCTACAGACCTGCGTGAGAGAGGACTTTTGGCCGAAAAGTGTCGTATTTCGACGTTTCCGAGGACGGTTACGCGACACCACGCACCGGAACACGACGCCGTCTACATTACGTGTTTAGTTATAGTTTAAGGTTTTTAATATGTATTAGTTTATTCATTATTTTATAATATTATTTTGTGTATTTTATGTATGGGCCTTAGTTGCCTGATAATAAAATTATTGATTGATTGATTGATTAAGTCCGACACCACTATTGAGAAGTTTAAATAATTAAAAATATAACCGAAAATTTCCTCCTTTTTTGGAGTCGGTTTAAAAGAAAACAAAAGATAAAGATAATATTAAAATACCAAGAGAATATTAAAAATAAAAACTTCCTACTCTCTCTAACAGTGTTAACTGCTAAAACACTTGGAATCCGAGGACCGTAGCCACTATATCTTGACTCAGTTCACAATCTACTGACAGCGGCGTTTGTGTGAAAATTTACAATGCTTTTAGATATGCACCAGTGGTCCTCTCACACGTTTACACGAAATCTGTTTATGGGGAGTCAGAGGTAAGAAGGGGAGGATGCGGCGTATACAGGCTGTTGTTTTGCAACCTCGTCAAATTCTAGGAGGTAAGTATGCTAATGATTCTCCACCAGAATCAATAACAAAATGTTTTTGGTAATTTTATTTTTTCTTATTTTCGGAGATGGTTATTTGTGAACCACCCGTGTTTTAAACGCAGTCCGTCTGATCTTCGCCCTATAAATAATATATCGCACTTTCACACATACAAACAATCTCAAACGTTTATTCGATAATTTCTTATTCCCTAAACCAAGTTGAAGGAGTCATTTTGAAATACTGACAAAGAATAACAAAAAAAGCAACGTTTATTAATGATTAACTGGGTACCGTAATTTAAATTGATTCTTTATGTATTTTGTAACCACCTCCTGAACCTTGACGAGGATGCAAATTAACACCTTGTACAACCATAAAACATAACATATCATCACGATTGTAATTCCTGAAGGATTAAGCAGAGGAGTACCTGATAGTTCCGGCACCTTTTGCCAGTTTTGTTTTAAGTATCATGTATTATGGGGCGATCCTATTGCCATCAATCGGGCTCAAATCTAAACTCCGTGGCTGCTACTGACAAATTCGTGATGGAAAAACCCAATAACAATTTGCCGGAACCGGGAATCGAATGATGATAGTAACCGAATAATAATTTTACTTATTCAGCCCTCCGGGACTGCTCCAAGAGCAGGGTACAGCAGCAGTTGGAGGTCACCGGCCGGAGAACTACGAACGTCGAACTGCAGGCAGGCTGCTGGAGCAGGGCAAGTCGGCTGTTATTTCGTAAACATTTTAGCCTTCCAAACTTGAATTTCCATAACCTTAAATCGCTAGAGATTCACGAAATCGTAAATATACTCACCACTATAACATGACACATCAAATTCCTACAAGCTTAAGCTAAGTAATTCAATCTCATAGGTCTTTTGAGACTGGTTATGTTCAGTACAATAAAAGGCGAATTTCTGAAGCATATTTCGAAAAGGAAATCTTGAAAATCACTTAGGAGAATGCGAATATAGCAATAAATTGACGATAACATTTACATACGGTAAGGGCGAGTTTAGAACGGGTCACTTAACATGTTTATGCAAGTGTTAGTAAGATTTTCCTGTTTTTCCCTTAAATATTTTATAGCAATGAGTTTTCCTCGTTTGGTAATAGGTAGTTTTTGATAAAAAAGAGTGTTAGGCCTGTTTGTTTCTTTTTATCATAATAAGGTCTTTGTGATCCGGTGTCCGGCATAAACTATAAAATTAAGTAGCTCCTTATGGTGTCGGACGTAAAGAATAGCACTATCCCATATCTTCCCGTGGGTGTCGTAAGAGGCGACTAAGGGATTTGCCAGAGAATGGGCAGCAGCGTTCTCTATGCTTTTATATCAACCGTTCTGCGATCGCCAACCCACCTGCCAAGCGTGGCGATTATGGCAAAACCCCCCAAAATGTCAATGTGGCGACACTTGGGGGAGTCCTATGTCCAGCAGTGTACGTCTTTTAGGCGGAAATGAAATAATAATATTAATAATAAAATAATAGTATTAATATTTTAAAAAAAATTCAAATAAAGGCAGACTATATTTAATAAAATATATTGTTTTTACTGTGGTTTTGCTCTAGGAAACTTCATTTATTTGAAACTCTGATTAATTTAATGTGTGAAGGCCAGAAACTTTGAAACGGCAGCAAACGCCTACCCCTATTCCTTCCACTTCTCTTGATGGTAGCTTATAAAGCTTCGAGACTAAAATAGGACTGTGCAGACCAAGTCTGCCGGCACAGCCTTAGGCCCGAAAATCGCAAGACTGGAACCCTGAAATAGCTAGACAGGATCGTGGATCGACCGAGGAGAAGATTTCGGGACGCCTTGGATGGCTTCCTTGAGAATTGGCGAGAAGAAGCACACTTAGAATTTGTAAACTAGATTTTGATGAACCTTCATTGTTATAGTAGACTCACGGCAAAGAAACGTTGAATATGGAAAATTATTTCTTTTGTTTTTTTCGTGATGATTGCTCTGTTACCAACGATATTATTTGATGTCTGTTTTATTAAATTTTTTCGCGACCTATTCCTGAAGAGGAAATATATTACAAAAAACTGCAATTCAAAATGAATCAATCGAATTTCGTATTATATATAATCAAACTGGACATTAAATGTAATTTCATCATGAACATGAGTCTCATTCTGCAAAAACTAGTTTCTGTAATTTAATTTCGCAAACCAATCAACGTCTATACCATTTTTAACTCTCACCCCTACTATCATTGCTGACTTGTCACTTATATTTCGAACAAAAGCCGACCTAATCTAGAATGAATATAAATGATATGAACATCCGAGTTGCTCCGAACCGCAGGCGGAAATGGCCGAGGATTTGTCACTGTCAAATTTGAATACACGGCAACGGATGCGAGAAAAACGAACGTCATCTGTTATTTTACTTCGTTTGCGGATTGCGGATTTGTATGTCTGTGTGTTGTTGATTTTTTTGTCTCTGTCTCTTTGTATGTTTGTGATATTTATTTTTTTAAGTTATTGCGAAACCCCCGATTAAATAGGTAAGAAAAATAAAATATTTCACAAAACTACCATAACAATAAATCCTTTAGCTCCAATTCTAAATCAATGTTTTATTTCACACACTTAAACATACTTTAACTGAAAACAAAACTTATTCCAACATCAATAAATAAATCATCACTAAAAATATCGAACTGCTTTTAAAAATCTATAATATTTATGGCATAAAATAATATAAATCACAAACGGAACTTGTCACAAATCCTGGATAGAAAGAAGAGTATAGGTAAGCATGCATACAAAAGTACAAAAAAATAAAAAACAAACGAGCATCACCCTCCAATCTTCATTTTCGAACACCGATACATTTGTGTTTCGAATTTCGAGTATTTTGCATCCCGAATATGAGTAATGACGTGTCTTGGTAATTCCTACAGGATTTTTACCCGACTCATCTATTATTTAGGAGGTATGAAGGCTTAGTTAGATTTACAGTTTCCGTGCGACAATGGTACGAGTTTGCGCATTTGTCATGCGAGAATTTTTCGTATTTTTTTCAGGTTTGAGTGTGTGTAATGAATGTGTTTCTGTTCTTTAGCGGCTGGTTACTTATTGGCGCATCATTCTTCTTTAGGTTTGGTTGGAGCGGTTGTGTTTTTGCGTCATTATTGTACTTCGCTGTTTCCAGCTATTTGGTCTTTAGTATGTCATCAACATGTTCTATGACAAGAGCAGTGGTGACTCAGTACTAACGGCCTCGACTTGCGAGTTGCAGGAAGTGGATTCGAATCAAGACTGGCGCGATACTTTGTCTTTTTAACCGACTTCTGAAATAAGAGTTGGTTAGGTATTTGACCAGTATTTATTTTGCATGTATTTACAGCGATTGATTGGTAATTACTAGAATGATTAAAAAAAAAACCAAAGTTATTTCAGCCTTTTTGTTTCATCACCACTGCTCTCAAAACTGTGAACGAAAGCATCTTTAATAAACCGACAAATGTCTTAGAAATAAAATTTACCGTTGAAGAAAAAACCGGCCAAGTGCGAGTCGGACTCGCGCACGAAGGGTTCCGTACCATTATTTATAAAAACGAGCAAAAAACACACTTTTTTGTATCTGAGCCCCCTTAAATATTTATTTTATTCTCTTTTTAGTATTTGTCGTTATAGTGGCAACAGAAATGCATAATCTGTAGAAATTTCAATTCTATGTGGGGGCACATAGAAATTTTTAGCCGGTAAACTCTTCACAATTAAAACCAATAGCTGTTTCGTACAAAAGTGCAATAGGTATTGCACTTTTGTACGAAACAGCTGTCGGTACATTCAAAATCTATGGAATAACTGTTGTTTTTTTTTAATTACCGGTGATAATTTTCAATTTTTTTGAAAAAGTTAAAAATGATGTACTAAGTACGTGATAAACCTTTTCGTGTCAGTGTCCCGCATGTAAGTAAGAAAAGGAAATCAACAATTCATGTTAACATACCCTTTTTATAAACACAATAAAACTCATAGCAGACAGTTTTACGGAACCCTCTTCCTCGAACAATTTATCAGGCCAAAATAAACAGAATGATGTTCATTGGGCAAAATCATGTGGGCATTAATCATTTTATGCAAAGTGGGCTAAGTGCTCCTGATTAATGATGGTCAAGCTTGCCCAGTGGGGCATACTGATAGTTTGAGCTTAAGTTATTACGCAAATGATCTGTAATACTGATGGTTTGTGGCTAGAATATACAGTGTTACAGTAGAATTAAGACCAGTGCAGACTGAGGATGGCAGGGCAGAGCATCTGTCTTTATGTATCATCATCATCATCATTTCAGCCCAAAAGAGGTCAACTACTGGACATAGGCTTCCCCCAAGTGACCCCACATTGATATTTGGGGGGGTTTTGCCATAATCGCCACGCTTGACGGTGGGTTGGCGATCGCAGTACGGTTGTTACAACAAAGAACGCTGCTGCCCATTCTCTGACAAGTCCCTTAGTCGTCTCTTACGACACCCACGGGAAGATATGGAATGGTGCTATTCTTTACGTCCAACACCATACAGAGCCCGGAATCTCCCACTGCTGGGTATAGCCCCCCCCCTTTTTCTGCCATACTTCCCGGTTCTGTGCGTCCCTTATCCAGGTGTTCTTCGCAACTTCGACGTTATCGTCGACCCAACGAGCTTTAGGACGGCCCTGGTTTCTTTTGTGTAACCTTGGCCACCACTCGGTCAAAGCATTCGTCTTTACCCAACGTAAATTCATTCGTAGCTGTAGGTAACAAGGTCATCTGTGTAGCTTTTTTCCAAACTGTGTTGGGGTCGGCTTCCAGTCTAGCCGGATGCAGCTGAGTATCAGTATTTTATTTATTTATTTACTGTACTATTTATGTACACACAGTCGACAACAAGGGAAAAAAAACATAAGGGTACTGCTTATTTCATATGAAATTTCTGCCAGCAGACCTGCGAAAGAGAAATGAAAAAGAAATGTAGATGATAGCGTGTGAGAGAAGGAAGAGAAAAATGTGTTATTGTGCCTTACCTAACTGAACCTATACAATTACACGGAGCCTATTTTAGATGGAGCGACTGCCTATCTTACCTCCACAATCCAGTAATACGATACCTATATGATACGATACGTTCTGACTACCAGTAACGACTGTCAAAGACTAAAGACAGCCAGGACCAACGGTTCGTTACTTTTTCAAGCTAAAACTCCTGAACGGCTGAAATGGACACATAAAAGTTTATATTAAGTGTTTAGCAGTTTTATTCCTTTAGTACCCAGACACTGAACTGAATTCCCGCGGGTCAAGCCGCGTGCATTAGCTAGTGTAAATGATCAAAGGTATTAATTCTTCATCATCATCATCAGCCTATAATGTTCCCACTGCTGGGACACAGGCCTCCTCTCTGTGAGACTTAGTGGGCTGTTATCCACCACGCGGGGTTAGTGCGGGTTGGTAGATGTCACATGTCTTCGAATTTTTAGTTCTAGGACATGCCGGTTTCGTGACGATGTTTTCCTTCAACGTTTTTGAGGGCAGTGGATGAAATAAATTACACAAAGTAGTGCACTTGCCTGGGTTCAAACCCACGGCTTGCTGCTCGTAAGTCGGGGCTGCAACCACTGGGCCACCACTGCTCTCTCTCGTTTTTTTTCATTTTGCGGAAATATTTGACTTCGAAAGGCAAACAAAAAGTGAGACTAACAAAAAAAATAACACACATTCACAAACCTGTCTTTGTCCAAGTCCAAACTCTTCTATGTCTAACTGTAAGCAATGTCCACTTGATTTCATTTTTCATTCTTAACCCGTTTTGTTCCACCGACAGGGGTCGCTAGTGTATGAGAGCGAACCTTTTGTTCCCTGCTCAATCAGTTTTATAGGGTTAGATAGCCGTACATCATTAAGAAGGATTATTTTAGGTTTACATGTATTGTTAGGTGCTTAAACATAAAAACCTTCCTGGTTTTTTGTTTTTTTTTTTTTTGTTATACAGTATACTAGGTGTTGTTTTGCATCCTCGTCAAAATTCAGGAGGTTGTCACAAAAGACATAAATATTCAATTAAAATTACGGTATTTTGTTAATTATTAACAAACGCTGATTTTTTTGGTTGTTTAAGTTTGTCGTTATTTCAGAATAACCCCTTAACGTGGCTAAGGGAATTAGAAATCATCGAACAAACGTTTGTGATTGTTTGTATGTGTGGAAGCGTGGTTATAGGGCGAGATTCAGACGGCCCGCGTGTAAAACACTGGTGGTTCACACCAACACACTTACCGTTATAGGTAAACAAGAAAAAAAATACCTACCCATTTTAGTATTGATTCGGGACGAGAATCATTAGTATAGTTACCTGCTTGAATTTGACGCGGATGCAAAACAACACCTTATAATTTTTTTTTTTATAGTTGAAATAGTTTTTTAGATTATGGTTTCAAGTCTGCCTCGTTGGTCTAGAGGTCGCGAGCACGACTGCTGGTCCAGGGTTCGGTTCCCAGGTCAGGCAAAATGTTGTTGGGTTTCCCTTCAGTAGTTTCTCAGTAGCAGCCACAGAGTCTGGATTTGTGCCCGGTGGATGGCAATAGGCTCGCCCTCTATTTCAAGTAATAGGGGTCGAGCATTTTAACTTAAAAACATAACTGGCGAAATGTGGGTGTACTTACTATAAGGGACACATCTGCCTAACCATTCGGGGATAACAGGCATGATGATGTTTCGGGAAAACTTAGTCTCGAAGTAGCCTAGACTAGTTGCTGACTAGTCGGGAAAACCTAGTCGCGAAGTAGCCTAGACTAGTCGCTGACTAGTCGGGAAAACGTAGTCGCGAAGTAGCCTAGACTAGTCGGGAAAACCTAGTCTCGAAGTAGCCTAGACTAGTCGCTGACTAGTCGGGAAAACCTAGTCTAGAAATAGTCTAGACTAGTTGGGAAAACCCAGCCTAGAAGTAGTCTAGACTAGTCGCTGACTAGTCGGGAAAAGCTAGTTGCGAAGTAGCCCTAGACTAGTCGCTGACTAGTCGGGAAAACCTAGTCGCGAATCAGCCTAGACTCGTCGCTGACAAGTCGGGAAAACCTAGTCGCGAAGTAGCCTAGACTAGTCGCTGACTAGTCTACTACTTCTAGGCTAGGTTTTCCCAACTAGTCTAGACTATTTCTAGACTTGGTTTTCCCGACTAGTCAGCGACAAGTCTAGGCTACTTCTAGACTAGGTTTTCCCGACTAGTCACCGACTAGTTGGGAAAACCTAGTCGGGAAAACCTAGTCGCGAAGTAGCCTAGACTAGTCGGGAAAACCTAGTCTCGAAATAGTCTAGACTAGTTGGGAAAACCTAGCCTAGAAGTAGCCTAGACTAGTCGCTGACTAGTCGGGAAAACCTAGTCGCGAAGTAGCCTAGGCAAGACGCTGACTAGTCGGGAAAACCTAGTCCCGTAGTAGCCTAGACTAGTCGCTGACTAGTCGCGAAAACCTAGTCTAGAAGTAGCCTAGACTAGTCGCTGATTAGTCGGGAAAACCTAGTCTTGAAGTAGCCTAGACTAGTTGCTGACTAGTCGGGAAAACCTAGACGCGAAGTAGCCTAGACTAAATGCTGACTAGTCGTTAAAACCTATTCGTGAAGTAGCCTAGACAAGTCGCTGACTAGTCGGGAAAACCTTGTCTCGAAGTAGCCTAGATTAGTCGCTGACTAGTCGGAAAACCTAATCGCGAAGTAACCTAGATTAGTCGCTGACTAGTCGGGAAAACCTAGTCTAGAAATAGTCTAGACTAGTTGGAAAAACCTAGCCTAGAAGTAGTCTAGACTAGTCGCTGACTAGTCGGGAAAAGCTAGTTGCGAAGTAGCCCTAGACTAGTCGGGAAAACATAGTCTCGAAGCAGCCTAGACTAGTCGCTGACTAGTCGGGAAAACCTAGTCGCGAATCAGCCTAGACTAGTCGCTGACAAGTCGGGAAAACCTAGTCGCGAAGTAGCCTAGACTAGTCGGGAAAACCTAGTCTCGAAATAGTCTAGACTAGTTGGGAAAACCTAGCCTAGAAGTAGCCTAGACTAGTCGCTGACTAGTCGGGAAAACCTAGTCGCGAAGTAACCTAGATTAGTCGCTGACTAGTCGGGAAAACCTAGTCTAGAAATAGTCTAGACTAGTTGGAAAAACCTAGCCTAGAAGTAGCCTAGACTAGTCGCTGACTAGTCGGGAAAACCTAGTCGCGAAGTAACCTAGATTAGTCGCTGACTAGTCGGGAAAACCTAGTCTAGAAATAGTCTAGACTAGTTGGAAAAACCTAGCCTAGAAGTAGTCTAGACTAGTCGCTGACTAGTCGGGAAAAGCTAGTTGCGAAGTAGCCCTAGACTAGTCGGGAAAACATAGTCTCGAAGCAGCCTAGACTAGTCGCTGACTAGTCGGGAAAACCTAGTCGCGAATCAGCCTAGACTAGTCGCTGACAAGTCGGGAAAACCTAGTCGCGAAGTAGCCTAGACTAGTCGGGAAAACCTAGTCTCGAAATAGTCTAGACTAGTTGGGAAAACCTAGCCTAGAAGTAGCCTAGACTAGTCGCTGACTAGTCGGGAAAACCTAGTCGCGAAGTAGCCTAGGCAAGACGCTGACTAGTCGGGAAAACCTAGTCCCGTAGTAGCCTAGACTAGTCGCTGACAAGTCGCGAAAACCTAGTCTAGAAGTAGCCTAGACTAGTCGCTGATTAGTCGGGAAAACCTAGTCTCGAAGTAGCCTAGACTAGTTGCTGACTAGTCGGGAAAACCTAGACGCGAAGTAGCCTAGACTAAATGCTGACTAGTCGTTAAAACCTATTCATGAAGTAGCCTAGACTAGTCGCTGACTAGTCGGGAATACCTAGTCTAGAAGTAGCCTAGACTCGTCGCTGACTAGTCGGGAAAACCTAGTCTAGAAGTAGCCTAGACTCGTCGCTGACTAGTCGGGTAACCTAGTCTAGAAGTAGCCTAGACTAGTCGCTGACTAGTCGGGAAAGCCTAGACGCGAAGTAGCCTAGACTAGTCGCTGACTAGTCGGGACAACCTAGTCTAGAAATAGTCTAGACTAGTTGGGAAAACCTAGCCAAGAAGTAGTCTAGACTAGTCGCTGACTAGTCGGGAAACCTAGTCGCGAAGTAGCCTAGGCAAGACGCTGACTAGTCGGGAAAACCTAGTCCCGTAGTAGCCTAGACTAGTCGCTGACTAGTCGCGAAAACCTAGTCTAGAAGTAGCCTAGACTAGTCGCTGATTAGTCGGGAAAACCTAGTCTCGAAGTAGCCTAGACTAGTTGCTGACTAGTAGGGAAAACCTAGACGCGAAGTAGCCTAGACTAAATGCTGACTAGTCGTTAAAACCTATTCGTGAAGTAGCCTAGACTAGTCGCTGACTAGTCGGGAAAACCTTGTCTCGAAGTAGCCTAGATTAGTCGCTGACTAGTTGGAAAACCTAATCGCGAAGTAACCTAGATTAGTCGCTGACTAGTCGGGAAAACCTTGTCTCGAAGTAGCCTAGACTAGTCGCTGACTAGTCGGGAAAACCTAGTCTAGAAATAGTCTAGACTAGTTGGGAAAACCTAGCCAAGAAGTAGTCTAGACTAGTCGCTGACTAGTCGGGAAACATAGTCGCGAAGTAGCCTAGATTAGTCGCTGACTAGTCGGGAAAACCTTGTGTCGAAGTAGCCTAGACTAGTCGCTGACTAGTCGGGAAACCCTAGTCTAGAAATAGTCTAGACTAGTTGGGAAAACCTAGTCTAGAAGTAGCCTAGACTAGTCGCTGACTAGTCGGGAATACCTAGTCTAGAAGTAGCCTAGACTCGTCGCTGACTAGTCGGGAAAACATAGTCGTGAATCAGCCTAGACTAGTCGCTGACAAGTCGGAAAAACCTAGTCGCGAAGTAGCCTAGACTAGTCGCTGACTAGTCGGGAAAACCTAGACGCGAAGTAGCCTAGACTAAATGCTGACTAGTCGGGAAAACCTAGTCGTGAAGTAGCCTAGACTATTCGCTGACTAGTCAATGTACTGACTAGTGACTAGTGACAATGTACTGTGACTAGTCAAAAGTAAATGTGAATGGGGCGACATCCTCTGGGTCTATAGTCAGGATGGGTGTGCCCCAAGGTTCAATTCTTGGTCCTTTCCTATTTCTTGTTTATATTAATGATCTCCCATATATGATGGCCAAATTATCGGATATAATTCTGTTTGCTGACGACACTTCGCTAATTTTTAAAATTCATAGGAAAGATAAGGATGTCATACATGTCAACGAAAGTCTAACTGTTCTCTCGAAATGGTTCGCAGCTAACAATCTTTTACTGAATACGAACAAAACTAAATGTCTAAAGTTCTCTTTACCAAATGTAACTCAACGTGACCTTAATTTAAATCTTGACGGCAAAAAACTTGATGTTATCGCGGAAACTGTATTCTTAGGAATTACTATCGATTCAAAACTGCAGTGGGGCGCGCACATTGGAACTCTTTCGGGGAGGTTAAGCTCAGCCGCCTATGCAGTTAGGAAAATAAGGCAGTTGACTGATGTAGCCACAGCTAGGTTAGTATACTACGCGTATTTCCACAGTATTATGTCTTATGGAATTCTGCTGTGGGGATCGGCAGCAGACGTTGATTCAATTTTTATATTGCAAAAGAGGGCAGTTCGCGCGATCTATAAAATAGGTCCTCGCGAGTCCCTTAGAGAAAAATTTAAAGAGATCGATATACTGACTCTGCCTTCACTTTATATCTTGGAATGTATTTTATACGTCCGCAAAAACCGAGGGCTTTTCAAAATTAGAAGCGACTTCCATAATATAAACACACGCAGTAAACACGAAATTGTAATACCCAAATTTAGATTAACAAAAACTAGCAAGTCATTTCTTATAAACAGTATACGCTTTTATAATAAGTTGCCAAAGTCAGTTATTGAACTACCCGATGGAAAGTTTAAAAATTGCATCAAACGTGTCCTTATTAAAAAAGCATATTACAAAATTTAAGGACTATGTTGAAGATAAAGAAGTTTGGCTGTAGTTCCCTCTGCTCATGCGGCTTCCCTGGTAGCTCAAAAACGACACAAATATGTGGATGTCTCTAACTATTCCGAATTTTATTTATTCTATTCATGTTTTTTCAGATGTTTTACAATAGTTTTCAAATCATTGCACCGTTTATTCATTGTGCAGAATAGTTACAGTACTGATGACTACATTTGTGTCAATTGTTTATTTAATTTTTCTTAGTTTTATTTTTACTTTTTATAGATTCTTTTTCATTCATATTTTTTTGTGAATGTGTGGACATTGTAGGCTTTGTAATTTTTTTTTTTTTTTTTTTTCGGCTTCATCTTTTTCTACCTTTTGTAGTAAGCGATGACTTATTGTCGGGCCTACGCTGTCCTCTCATACTAAAGTACTAGCGCTGTAACATCCAAATATTGTAGAACCAAATGATTTTAAAAGAGTAACCATGGAGTTTCTTGCCGGTTCTTCTCCATAGGAAACGACCAACCCGAACCGTGCCTCTTCTGTTGACGTTTTTTAAGTGCCCATGTAGGCCTATGTAAAATAAAATATTTTGATTTGATTTGATTTGAGTCGGGAAAACCTAGTCACGAAGTAGCCTAGACTAGTCGCTGACTAGTCGGGAAAACGTAGTCGCGAAGTAGCCTAGACTAGTCGCTGACTAGTCGGTAAAACCTAGTCTCGAAGTAGCCTAGACTAGTCGCTGACTAGTCGGGAAAACCTAGTCTAGAAATAGTCTAGACTAGTTGGGAAAACCTAGCCTAGAAGTAGTCTAGACTAGTCGCTGACTAGTCGGGAAAACATAGTCTCGAAGCAGCCTAGACTAGTCACTGACTAGTCGGGAAAACATAGTCGTGAATCAGCCTAGACTAGTCGCTGACAAGTCGGAAAAACCTAGTCGCGAAGTAGCCTAGACTAGTCGCTGACTAGTCGGGAAAACCTAGTCTCGAAGTAGCCTAGATTAGTCGCTGACTAGTCGGAAAACCTAATCGCGAAGTAACCTAGATTAGTCGCTGACTAGTCGGGAAAACCTAGTCTCGAAGTAGCCTAGACTAGTCGCTGACTAGTCGGGAAAACCTAGTCGCGAAGTAGCCTAGACAAGTCGCTGACTAGTCGGGAAAACCTAGTCGCGAAGTAGCCTAGACTAGTCGGGAAAACCTAGTCTAGAAGTAGCCTAGACTCGTCGCTGACTAGTCGGGAAAACCTAGTCTAGAAGTAGCCTAGACTAGTCGCTGACTAGTCGGGAAACCTAGTCGCGAAGTAGCCTAGATTAGTCGCTGACTAGTCGGGAAAACCTTGTGTCGAAGTAGCCTAGACTAGTCGCTGACTAGTCGGGAAACCCTAGTCTAGAAATAGTCTAGACTAGTTGGAAAAACCTAGTCTAGAAGTAGCCTAGACTAGTTGCTGACTAGTCGGGAAAAGCTAGTTGCGAAGTAGCCCTAGACTAGTCGCTGACTAGTCGGGAAAACACAGTCTCGAAGTAGCCTAGACTAGTCGCTGATTAGTCGGGAAAACCTAGTCTCGAAGTAGCCTAGACTAGTTGCTGACTAGTCGGGAAAACCTAGACGCGAAGTAGCCTAGACTAAATGCTGACTAGTCGGGAAAACCTAGTCGTGAAGTAGCCTAGACTAGTCGCTGACTAGTCGGGAAAACCTAGTCTCGAAGTAGCCTAGATTAGTCGCTGACTAGTCGGAAAACCTAATCGCGAAGTAACCTAGATTAGTCGCTGACTAGTCGGGAAAACCTAGTCTCGAAGTAGCCTAGACTAGTCGCTGACTAGTCGGGAAAACCTAGTCGCGAAGTAGCCTAGATTAGTCGCTGACTAGTCGGGAAAACCTTGTGTCGAAGTAGCCTAGACTAGTCGCTGACTAGTCGGGAAACCCTAGTCTAGAAATATTCTAGACTAGTTGGGAAAACCTAGTCTAGAAGTAGCCTAGACTAGTCGCTGACTAGTCGGGAATACCTAGACTAGAAGTAGCCTAGACTCGTCGCTGACTAGTCGGGAAAACCTAGTCTAGAAGTAGCCTAGACTCGTCGCTGACTAGTCGGGAAAACCTAGTCTTGAAGTAGCCTAGACTAGTCGCTGACTAGTCGGGAAAACTTAGTCTAGAAATAGTCTAGAGTTGTTGGGAAAATCTAGCCTAGAAGTAGCCTGGACTAGTCGCTGACTAGATGGGAAAACCTAGTCGCGAAGTAGCCTAGACTAGTCGGGAAAACCTAGTCGCGAAGTAGCCTAGACTAGTCGCTGACTAGTCGGGAAAACCTAGTCTAGAAGTAGCCTAGACTAGTCTCTGACTAGTCGGGAAAACCTAGTCTAGAAATAGTCTAGACTAGATGGGAAAACCTAGCCTAGAAGTAGCCTAGACTAGTCGGGAAAACCGAATAATCGGTCATGTTTGTAGTCGGTAATTTAAATATGTAGTAGTTTCCTTTGGAGAAGAGCCGGCAAGAAACTCCATGGTTACTCTTTTAAAATCATAAGTTATATTTGGTTATACAATATTTGAATGTTACAGCGTTAGTACATAAGTATGGGAGGACAGCGTAGACTCAAAAGGTAGAACAAGATAAAAAATTACCTTTTGCTGTTTATATTTTTTGTTTTATAGTCATCTTTGTTTGTTATATCAATAATTATTTATATTCTCCGATTGTCGGCCAGTTATAGCTGGCCTATCTCTGGTAAATAATAGTGTAGGAAAGGGTAAATAATAGTAGCTATTAATTCTTACCCGAACTTGCTTCAGTCATAACTATAACTCGTATGAAACAGAGCAGTCTATCATACTGACCGATACGAATGTTATCATTACTTGAAATGGCGCTGATTTGTTACGGAGTCGGCTCAATCAAAGAATATTCATTGGTCGGTTATGACTACACAGGGTGTAACGGAAAGGGTATCTACATGTAATACTTAAGGGTATACAGTCGTTACGAGTAGTCAGAAGCCAAAAATCTGAAATCCAGTCTTACCAAGGGGATCGTATTACCCACTTACTGGGTTGTGGAGGTCAGATAGGCAGTCGCTTCATGTAAAATACTGGTACTTAGCAGCATCCGGTTAGACTGGAAGCCGACCCCAAGATAGTTTGGGAAAAGGCTAGGCAGATGATGACTTAAGGGTGTACACCCTATTTTTCGCTATTACGATGTTTGTCCGATGGAGAAACATGTTCAGTTTGATGGTTTGTAGCACACCCTTAAGTATGTATATTCCCTTTTCGTTACACCCTGTATTGTTTGCGGCAGTTATGGTTCCTTGTTGCTCTAGCGCGACTGCTGACCATGATGCCCTGGATTCGAGTCTCGGGTCGGGCAAAGTGTTATTAGGTTTTTCTAATAGAAATTTCTCAGTAGCACACACGGAGTTTGGATTTGTGTCTGGCGAAATGTGGGTATACTATTAGGTACACCTTCGAGAATTACAACCTTTATATTAGGTCATGCAGTTAGTGTTGTTCTTATGGAGTTTAATTACTTAAAGATAAAGGCGACTACAGATCGCAAACCGCAGCGGCAATACCGACCAACCATATTCACAGACCGTTACAACACGACTGGTTTCTATACAAAAAAAGAAAAGAAGATTGTAAGAGCGGCAGTGCTGTTGCGGTCGATACGTTTTTCTACTAATTATTGGGGTCGGCCTCCAGTTTAACCGCATGCAGCTGAATACCTCTACTTTACATTGAGCGACTGCCTATCTGACCTCCACAACCCAGTTAGTACTGGCTAATACGATACCTCTCGATAAGACTGGCTGTTGGGCTTTCGGGCCACCTGTAACGATTGTCAAGGATCTACTAATGACACCCGGGACCAACGGCTTATCGTGCTTTCCGAGGCACGGAGGAAACTCGGTACGTAATGGATCGCCACCCGTCCACAAACCAACCTAGGCAAGCGCGGCTTAACCTAGAGATCGACCCGAACGCTGTTATTATTTAGCCACAAGCTGCTCCACTACTACAATATTAATTATATCGTACTTTATTTATTTGGAAGCCGAACTTATTTTAAATCCGAATTTATTTTGCGTTCACGTCAAAGAAAAACAAAGAGTTAATTCTCTTCTTATTTCAACATGCGGCTGACAAAATCCTGCTGTGTTCCAAGAGTAAAATGATCGTCGTAACTCATGTGCTTCCTAAAAAGGGCTTTAACACCTACTTCACAAAGTTGATTTTCTAATACAATACGAATATTCGATGACGCGTCTCAATCATAAGCGCTATTACTCATGTCTATTTGTTGGCAGCACTACAATTTATTACTTGCGATAGTTGTGTGCTTTAATCCTCTTGAATAAGGTTGATTATGCGTTGGTAGAGAGTGTGGATATGGTTTTAATTTGAAAGGGGTTAGTGTAGGTATGAATGACCAGAGATTGAAGGGTTAGCAAGAGATTCCCTGCCTCGAAAGTACCATAACGAATTAGGATTATATTCGCTCTTTGGTTATTAAAGCAGTCCCTTTAATTACTCTTACAGTTGGTATACTTTGCTTGGTGTTGCCACAATCATTCATCGTTATGTTCGAATAGCTTTCGCGTAGCTTCGCCTATACGCTTGAACATCCATACATACTATATTTGTATGTTGAAAGCTTTGCTTAGCTTTTTCTTTTCTTCCTAAATCGATCACCACAGTACAAATAATTTACTATTAACGCACACACACACAGGTAACTGAATAACAGTATTTAACATGTAGCGACTGCCTATCTGACCTCCACAGCCCAGTAAACACTCGGTAATATACAACTAGATACCCTTTGGTAAGACTTGTTATCAGACTTTTGGGCTTCTAACCCATAACGACTGTCAAAGATCTAGGAATGCTAGTCGGGAGTTGGGTGCTTTTCGTAGCAAGAAGGTCCAAGTAGTCTCCCCCAGCACGCGGGGCATGACCACTGTAGAAACTTGTTTTGTTTACGGAGTCGGATCGATGCGTTTAACGATAAAGTTCGTGCGTGGTGGCAGGTGGCGAGTCGTTGGCCGCCAACTATACGCAAGGGCCAAAGCTGGCGCTGGTGGTGCGCGGCGAGAATCGACATATTGACAGATAGACAATGACAATGTGTCAGTATTCGATTTTTCTTTCGACATAGCCTGTTTCTACGGCGGTCATGCTACGCGTGCTGCTATTGTCAAGTTATAATTACTTGAACTTAAGTAATTATTTATGCATTTTTTGCAACAATGAACAAGAATTTAAACGAAGTGAGAACTGACAAAGAAAGAAAAGCTAAGAATTATAACTTTTGCAGTTCCAACTTCAAGCAATTACTAAGGTTTATAAAAAATCGTATCTTAAAATAATCACATTTACTCCAAACATTGACTTGTTTGTAAATAAGGATAATTCGTAGCTTTCTTTTTACCTTTTTCTTCCTTTTGTAGTAAGCAACGACTTATTGTCGGGCCTACGCTGTCCTCCCATACTTAAGTACATACTAGTTAACGCTTGTCACATTCAAATATTGTAAAATCAAATTATTTTAAAACAGTAACAATGGAGTTTCTTGCCGGTTCTTCTCCATAGGAAACGACCAACCCGAATCGTGCACGTTTTGTTAACGTTTTAGAAGTGCCCATGTAAGCCTAAGTATATGACATAATTTTTTTTTAGCTTTTTAGGTTTGTTTGTATGTAATGGATGGTCAGGATGGCCAGGACGGGTATCCTCTGCAAGCTTTGCTTTACCTTTAAACTTATAACAGTTTAGCCATGAGCCCCACTTTTGACATCGTAAACAAAAAAAAAAAAACAAAATTGTAGGGATTAAAAATGTAATCAAAAGTTTTATGAAACTTCTAATAGTTCGCAACACCTATTTATAAAAT
The DNA here is from genome assembly GCA_949152445.1 of Cerastis rubricosa. NCBI lineage: Eukaryota > Metazoa > Arthropoda > Insecta > Lepidoptera > Noctuidae > Cerastis > Cerastis rubricosa. Next base: position 15,554,794 of record OX424547.1, read on the forward strand.
TAATTGTCTAATCTGGGGGCCCTTTTAGGTATTATTTATAATTCTCATTTTCACTGAAGCCACCCCTAATATTATGACACATTTTAATTACGACGAGCTCCCGCCATTTTGATTTTAAACACTAATCCGCTTACGAAATACTGTGGTGATAGTAAGGTTAAATTGTGAAATAGTGATGGGACAGGGTGGGATTTATGTCAATGATTTGTCGACATACTAGTAAAAACAAATAAAAAATCCATTGTTAAAACTCTGATGCGGCTAGTTTCAAATAGATTTTCGTTTGCAAAAAAAAATGTATCATCAACGAGAAAGCAGCTTGGAGATTTTATATCTAGCAATCCCTTTATCAAACCACCAACAAAAAAACCCAAACTGAGAAGCAGAGTCAACTTTCCAGAAATCCCTGTAACTGAAACTTTAAGATTGTATTTGAGTTTGTACTAGAAGGTAAGACAGCAAATATTGATTAAATTTAAATTGTGCCTTTACCGTTAACGCTATCGAGGCGTCAAAAATCTAGTCAAACCTTTATTTTTCTAGCCTGCTCTGTCCTATAATCCTGGGCAAAGGTGGTTTTACTCTCTCCATTCCTTGCAAACCCGCGAGTCTTCCTTCAAACCTTACTTGATTTTAAAGAATTTGTCGACGCGATGAAGAAGAAAAAGGAAGAAATAATTTTGCATCGATATCGATAAATTTATTTGCCATCACAACCCTATATTTTGACAATAATAACATCAATTAACGCTAGCTAATCCGACCACGACAGGTTTCTTATTAGTGCCATTTGTCAAGGCGGCTTCATCAGCAGATTATTAAACTAAGGGTGTTGTGGATTTGTTTAATGAAAAAATATGCCAGATTTTCAACCACTTTTAATTATATCCTTGTGTTATTTGTACCACTTTTTATAGAATTTTTTTTGGAAGTCGGTTTTTTTTGTAAGAATGTTTTATTTTACCCTTTTTAGTTGTGGTATCTCACATAAATCTTAGTTAAGTATCATTTTTACATTGTAACTAGACACCAGCACATCGTCTATACATACGAAAAAAAAATGTTCATAAAATGAAAACTACTGGGCCAAAGTATGGTTAAATTTTGATGGGCCCAAATGTTAACTATTCCGCATCAAACTTAAGAACAATCACGTAAATCGGATCATAACTCTCAGCGTAATCGGTGTACATTCATAAAAAACAATCGAATTGAGAACCTCCTCCGTTTTGAAGTCGGTTAAAGAAGTATGTGTTGGTACAACTTTTATAGAAAGTGTTTATTGTTTTTTTTTTGGCACAATCTTTATTCCAGTCACAAAGTCCGTACAAACTAGCACGGACAAATTACTGATGCGCTTACGGAGACCGGACTCTTAAGGATAATTACTGAAGTATCGGTCAGTGTCCAGTATTCAACCAAACCCTTGGTAGTTTTATAGGCTTCTAATTTTTTTAAACCTTTGAAAATAAAACGCTTTTTGTAATTTTACGGGGACTTACAATTTATGTTCAGTACAAAAAAAAAATGTAGCTTTGTAGCAGTTACACGGGATCTGTTCAAAAGTATTCCTGTGAAATACATACCGTACCATAGTAATCATACATGCATGCAATCGGACGTCAAATGTCTATGGTATGTTATCCCCTAGGGAGTCAATAGAGCATTCTAGCGTAATCCTTCTTGCAATCTCCGTCGTCTCGTTAGAGAGATATCAAAGCGTTTCGGTATCATGAAAATTCAGGAATTTCCACAAGTTTCCACTTCTATTATTTTTCATTATTAGCTAGGTACTATTTATGCCTAGAAAGAGGTTAATATATGTCTAATATTATAAAGAGGCTAAGTTAGGATAAAAAAAAAACGGGTTGCACTCCGGGAGTGCAAAAGTGAAAACTTTTAGAATGGTTAGGGAATAATTTTGCACGAATTGCTTTAATTATCAGTGTAAAAGTACTTTCATTTATGTAGTAAAATACAATATTCATTTATTGCGCTATCGTACACAAACATGTCAATTTAAAATTTACATAAAAAAATTAACACTTCAGAACTATTACACTCCGTCTTGCGAATTTTACCTCTTTGGAGAAACCGAAGCTTTTGTTTGTGCATACCCTAACTCAATGACAGATGTCATAAAGTACCATCACCAAACTGGGTATTAGAGCACGGTAAGGACTATCCTTGCTTGCAGCGTTAAAACAGTTAAAAACTTTCTATTCATTGGTCCCTTTTTTGTTTTATTCCTATTGGTCGAAAAACAGTGGTCAAATATCTGGAATTGTTAACAGGGCCTTATTTTTTTTTTAACAAAACATTCAAAAAAAGTTCGTGTTTTTTTCGATTAACGTTTGTTTTGTTTAGGTACTATTGGTCCGCAAACTATTTGTGCGGACCAATAGAAGTAAGGGAGTTAAACAAATGTGTGTGAGTTGAAGTCAAGGGTAGAAATTCATCATTATTCTCTTGCCCTTTCCCCAATTTATTTGGGGTCAGCCCAGCATGACTTCTTCTACCTTACTTCTCTTCTTCTACTTTACTCTTCATCCCATCAGACCGTCATTTTACACGGTCCATCAATCGTTTCTTTGGTCTTCCTGAACTCTTATACCCATCCACATTCATACTCAAAACGTCAAGGATAGAAATTAATGTTAATTAAATAAAGTCACATACTATCCTGACCACTGTGAGAGTCATAATTATCCGGGATGCGGGAAAAACCTTATGGTTCAGTGAAGCTTGCTTGCTATGCTTAGGAAACTTGAAATTGATGTTCTAACGAATATAGCGCAGCGGTGGCCCAGTGGTGGCAGCCCCGACTTACGAGCAGTTAGCCGTGGGTTCGAACCCAGGCGCATTACTTTGTGTAATTTATTTCATCATCGCTGCCCTCAAAAACGGTGAAGGAAAACATCGTGAAGAAACTATCATGTCCTAAAACTAAAAATTCGAAGAAATGTGACATCTGCCAACCCGCACTGGGCCCGCGTGGTGGATTACAGCCCACTCCCTCTCATAGAGAGGAGGCCTGTGTCCCAACAGTGGGGACATTATAGGCTGAAAATGATGATGATGACTACCCTGACCAAAAATAAATTAACATATAGACATAGCTAGCTGTAACTGTTCGATGCAGTCCATAAAATAACAAATATGTTCTGAAAACGACAAAATTATTTTACTCACAATTTTGGTAATTATGCTCTTTATCACACCTTTGCAATAAATAATCGAGCTGATAAGCGGTGTGACAGTCATAGTTCTCAAGTTTGAACCCAAAACTCGTCTGATTTTTCGGTCTCCAGTAAAACTCGTCTGATTTTTCGGTCTCCAGTAAAACTCGTCTGATTTTTCGTTCTCCAGTGCGTTTTGTATTATAAATTGTCACTTGTTTCGGTGAAGGATAACATCGTGACGACATCAGAGACATATTTCTCGACGGCATGTAAAGCCAAGTCAGAGGCCCATGGGCAGCATACAAACTCTGACACAAGGTTAGGTACTAAGCACACGATAAAGAGAAAATCAATAATCTTTTACAAAAAAATATAACGATACTTTACTTAAGAAAGAAGGAAGAGCTCGTGGCTAAATAATAACAGCCGTCCAGGTCGATCATTAAGGTAAAGCCGTGCTTGCCGAGGTTGGTCTGTGGATGGGTGACCATAATTACATATCGAGTTTCCTCCGTGCCTCGGAAAGCACGTTAAGCCGTTGGTCCCGGCTGTCATTTGTAGATCTTTGTCAGTCGTTACGAGTAGTCAGAAGCTAAAAGTTTGTGATCCAGTCTTACCAATGGGTATCGTATTACCCAGTTACTGGGTTGTGGAGGTCAGATAGGCAGTCACTTCATGTAAAATACTGGTACTCAGCTGCATCCGGTTAGACTGGAAGCCGACCCCAACAAAGTTTGGGAAAAGGCTAGGCAGAAGATGACTTTACTTAAGAAATAATAAAAACAAATAAACAAAAAAAAAATTTTTTTATTGTGTCTTTTTTTATTTTGTTTTATTTTAGCTGTGGTATTTCACATAAATCCTAGTCAAGTATCAATTTCACACTATATTAAGACACCAGCAGTCAGCACTTCGTCCATAAATACGAAAAAAAAATGTTCATAACATGAAAACTACTGGGTCAAACTATGTTATTTTTTTATGGAACGAAATGGAAACTATTCCGCATCAAATTAAAGAAGAATCACGTAAATCGGATCACAAATCTCAGCGTAATCGGTGTACATAAAAAAATCTCCTCCTTTTTGAAGTCGGTAAATAAGACAACAGATGGGTAGCTAATCCAACTTTGCAAATACGTCCCGTCATTTTTCGAAAAGCCCGGTCCGAATCTTACTACAACATTCGGTAGCCAATCCGGCCATGTTAATACCCCGAGATATTAAGATAGGGCTAATCCTCACATAACTTAGGATCATGCCAGTTATATGCCATTCAGTACCCACTGACCATTGTCCTGCATTTAATTTAAACGGGAAACAGCTCCAAGCGAAGTGGTAATGATTTTACTAGCCCCTACAAACTTACTGTGATCAACAGCCTTTGTTGTGACAACTCTTATATCGTGGCAGTAAGATCAGTTTTTCACTGTGTTCTTGTTGCAAGGCGGATAATTTAAGTTTGTTTGAAGGTGTCGTAAGATTTTATGCGTGATGCTCTTTATGCAAACAAGCCCTAAGGGTGACGTTTCTGGTTTTTGGCGCCATTGAATTTTGACCCGCTATTAATGTTAATATGATATTGCTGCGCCGTTATATGATGGTTGGAGATATGGATGTTAAGATACTAAAATATAATTAGAATTTCAGACATAAATTAATTCAAAGACCTGCCGGGTTTGCAACCCAGGTCGTACAAAGTGTTTGGTATTGAATTCTTTAGTAATTTCTCAGATGCAGTCCACCCCAGCATTGAGTATGAATTTGTGCCAAGTTGATGCTAAAAGGCTCGCCTACTAAAACAGAGAACTAAACTGGCGAAATACTGAAAAAAAAGAAGCTGGTGAAATGTGGTACCACTAATACACCTTGGGCTATGCTAATGACTTCCGAAGCAAGACATGCTTTACACAATAACATTTTCATGCTGCAAAGGCTGAAAAGCCGGAACAATTTTTTAAAGTATGTAAAGCCGTTTTTGAAAAAAAAAACAGTGAAGGAAAACATCGTGAGGAAACCGGCATGTCCTAGAACTAAAAAATTCGAAGACATGTGACATCTACCAACACGCACTGGGCCCGCGTGGTGGATTACAGCCCACTCCCTCTCATAGAGAGGAGGCCTGTCTCCCAGCAGTGAGAAAATTATAGGCTGATGATGATGATGATGTAAAGCTAAGTCAGAAGCCCATGAGCGGTATAAAACTCTCGACACCAGATCACCAGATTGATTACCTAAAAAAAGAAGAAAATGTGTGCCCCCCGCTCACTGACGAACGCTCGTAGGAAAGAGAAGCTGTGGCAAGAAGTTGTTTCTCAATCCATTTGTACCAGCAGCGGAAAATCTCCAACCTATGCACGAGTTGCCATGGCTGACCTAGAAATCTTTAAATAGATTAAGGTTGGCCGAAGCAAGGAAAACCTGTTCAGGTAGAGATTCATAGATGTCTCTGCCCTGGAGTGTAAAATATGTGGTGTCGCACCAAAAACGATGAGACACTTGATAAATTGTGTGCTGCTGTTCTGTTGTTTGCTCATCACAGGAGGTAATAGATGCTACTAAAATTTCCAAACATGTTGCTAAAGTTTGGACAGCTGGGACAAAAGCCCCCCCTCTATGAGAGGGAATGAGCTATAACATAACATAGCATAGCTATAGCACAATACTTGCTGGCTGTTTTGATTTTTAGAAGCTATTTTATATTGCTTTTCTATTAGTTTTACGATTTGAACTAAATTCATAAAACAAGATGAGCGCTAATCCCACCGACAAACTGTCACGCAGTTTGGTGGGTTTATGAATGTTTATAAAATGTTTGATCCAAAATAAATGATTTATTATTATTATAATCCGCCACGCTTTCCCAGTGGGTAGGTAGACGTCACATGTCCTCGAATTTTCGGTTCTAGGACATGCCGGCTACCTCACGATGTTTTCCTTCACCGTTTTAAGAGCAGCGGTGATGAAATAAATTCCACAAAGTAACGTGCCTGCCTGGGTTTGAATCAGGGACATACAACTCGTAAGTATAGACTGTTACCACTGAGCACTGAATAATTTGCATACCCTTTTCGTTACCCGTTGTTTTACCGAGTATTATATGTATCACCCTCCATGTATCGCAAGGAACCCGACAGCGCTATGAAAACTCAACAATGCATTACAAATGATCACGATTTATAACACCTTTGTCTGTTACCCGACTTAAAGCGTTAAAATGATATAATGCTTTTCAAGATACTGTCCAAAAGTTAATGTACTTCGTAACTAGTTTGTATGTGATTAATTTGGAAATTTGTCATTCGGTTGTTTACGTTAGAAAGAGGTAAGTACTGCCCAGTTGGTCTGATGTTGGCCTGGTTGGTTGAGATCGAGAGTTCGATTCTAGTGTCGGTAAAATTATATTGTTTTCTTCCAGCAGGAATTTCTCGATGAAATAATTCACCATCTGCCTAGCCTTTTCTCAAACTATCTTAGGGTCGGCAACTAGTCTAACCAGATGCAGCTGAGTTCCAGTATTTTACACTAAGCGACTGCCTATCTTACCTCCACAACCCAGTAACTGGGTAATACGATACCCCTTGGTAAGACTGGATGTCAGACTTTTGGCTTCTGACTACTCCTAACGACGTTCAAAGATCTCCAAATGATAGCCGGTACCAACGGCTTACCGTGCTTTCCGAGGCACAGAGGAAACTCTGTATGTAAAGATGGTCACCCATCCACGGACCAACCTCGGCAAGCACGGCTTAACCTTAAAGATCGACCCGTGCGTCTGTTATTATTTAGCCACGAGCTCCTCTCGATGAAGTAATTATAGATGATAAATAAGGGACTTTTTACCAATTACGTCATGAATTCATTATAGCAATGTTTGCCACAATGCTATCTTTCAATTATTCATGTCTTGAAGTACCCGTTTGAAGTGTCGATATCCAGTGAGTAGCAAATGATAAAGAAAACGTGAGGTGCTCATTAACATACGACTTGTAAGTAATCTTCCTATACTTATGCAGTTCGATGTCTTCGACTATAATACACTGTAAACGGATACTTCTAGAAGCCGTCAACCAAGCGTTTTTTACATCAAACTAAGTAACGGGATGATAATAAACTTTTCTTTCAACTACGCAGTAATGTTATCATTAATCACTACAAAACCGATCACAAAGGATATCTTTTTTGCTTAGAACCAAAACAGTGCAGAAAAGTTGTATGAAATCTCATTATTGCACTGTTTTTCATTACTGCACTGTTTTAAATCTTAAATTTAGAATTAAATTTACCACAGAGGTTTAAATGCCTCCTATTAAGTTTAATAAAATGTATGCATTACATCAAAAAGATACTGGCTGAAAATAAAAATAGGCTGAATATAACCGACTTGGTGAAAAAAGAAAAAAAACAAATGGCGCGCATTTTGTACCATTGTAAAACATTGATACTTCTTATTTAGCAAAAAAAATGTTAAAAAACATGCAAATTGACAGCGATAGCGATATGAATTCAACTCCAGAAAGTATAAAACAGCTACAAATGAAGTTGTTAATAACCTTTAATAACTGCACTTTTGATAATTGTATGATTGAAGGGAAGATGAATTAAACTTTGTTTCATTAACTTGAGTTTCTATTTTAAGTAGGTATATTTTGTCACGGTAGTTGAAAGAAAACTAGATTACGCACCTTGCTAAAGTGAGTAATTAATGCACTCGTGTTAATTTAGTGCCCTCGCATGCGCTCGGGCACCAACATAACACTCGTGCATTAATAACTCACTTTGCGCTCGATGCAACAATCTACTAATGCGTACCAAGATCAACCACGGCATTGTTGCGTAAAAGTATTTTTTGTTTAGCACCAATCCTTTATAATAAAATCCCAAAACCTATTAGGCAAATGCCGACGGCTCTGTTTAAAATACATTAAAAAAAAAACCTCATAACCAAGTGCTATTATAACATATCAGAATTTTTAAATGAACGCAACTAATGAAATAGATTCCTATAATTACGACATTCTTCACAATTTGAGTCTCAAATCTGTAAAAATAATACTTTGTTTTAGTTTGAATTAGCATTAGTAATATTTTTTTAATAATTTCAAAAAATATGTTATTCTGTACGCCATACATGGCAAAACATGTAGATCTACCTGTTGCACATATTATTTGATGTGTATTCATGTTTTCCAATAACAAATACAATACAATACAATAACTTTATGCAAAACATATTGCTGGGAAACGAAGTTTTTATGAGGATAAAAATCACACTTTACGAATCAATGTGACGCACTCAAAACATTGTTCTGATGGATGCATTGAATAGAACGAGGGTCATTAAAAAATTGTGACAAATTTGGAACTTTGACACCCAATTTCTCCATAACAAGAAGGTTCCCATGTATGGTCTGAAACAAAAGCAAATTATCGTATTGACAGTAGACAAGTGCTTTAATAGTACATTGTTACCCCAGGGGTGAAAGTAACTTATTTAATAACCCTAGTTCGAAGGACTAAATAAGTCTTTAACCCGAGGTAAACCTTGTGCTTTTCAGTTCGAATACAAGAAAGTAAAAATAAAAACATGAATTAGCTAAAGAAAAAATTAGTACATTTTAGTTCGGATTGCCGCTTTCCCACCTATTTTGTTTTTTTTTTCTGTGGCCAGCCAGCTATTCAGACATTATTTTTCATTTTCATCATTGAAAAAATGGTAAATATTTTGCCCAACTCGATGTTATTTTAAAGAAATTTTGATACTAAATTATAATAAAGTTATTTAAAAGTATATTTTCTTTAATAAATACTTAACTTTAAGTTATTTAAATTTTACATCGTGGCTGCATAGAAAGTTGGAACATGGTTCAATAAAAATGTGAAAATAGAACTAGTTTTTTTTATAATTTGACATCTGTCAGTTGAAAGCGATTCTCCCTAGTGATGAAAAGTATTACTTTCATCCCGCTCCTCAGGCAACTTCAGACCTACTTTCAGAATATGAGTAATGAAAAGGTATTTTTACACATATTGGATACTAAATTATCATTAAACCCTTACACGCCTTACGACATTTCATACAAACTTTCAAGTCGTTATTTTCCGAAATGACTCAACCGATTTTAATAAAACTTAATACGCATGGGTAGGATTCATAGGTTTAAAAATTTATTAAAAAACATTTATTACATATAGCGATGATAAGTGTGACCACATTTCCTCCAAAAACACAGCAAAATATGTATCAACAAATAATACCAATAATAATTTTACTTTCAATCTTTGTGTAGCATTAGCAGTACACCACTAACAATCCCCCGTGTATATTTCATACAAGAAGATTTGGAAGATATCACTATCAGCGATAAGACCGCCGTTGTAACCAAAGAATTAGCAATATTGTAAAACAGCAACTGTTTTTTGTATGTGCAATAAAGTATATGTTTATTCAATTCTATACCACACAATTACTGAAAAAGAAAATAACGAAACAAGTTAAACTGAGCAATTACTCAGTCGAATGACCGCATTCGATTCCTGGCTGGTAAATTGGTCAGCAATTTTGGTGACACGTGTCATACACGAAACTCGGTTTGTGTGTAAAAGAAAGAAAATATTTACCCCTCTTAGAATAATAGACGACGGTTGTAACTATACTTACTTCAAGGAAAATTATCGTAACAAAAGTATCCCATTTGAGTAGAATTATATTTGTGAATAGTGAATAATTAAACAATTTTGTTTGTACCTCCAGGTTACCTTCCCGGAATTACAGGCGTGAATAAAGCTTAAGAGTTAGTTTGTTTGAACGTGCTTATCTCTGAAACTGCCAGTCGGTTTCGTTTTTTTTTTTTTGACGTGATAACTCCTAATAAATCGATGCTGCACACACGAAAAAGGATGACTCATTGTATCGGAGCGAGAGCGCGGCACAATCGGCTTGAGCGTTCGGCTTACTATTCATAAAAGTATGCAATCATTTCATCAATGTTTTGCTATGAAGTTGCCACGTTAAACTATCGTCCGTAAACCAACTTTAGATACAAACAATCTAATATTGTTGTTTTTGTTTCTACAATCTCGCACGCTGCAAATCTCAAGAGCCGAGCAAACAGAAAAATCGTGGCTGAAATTCCGGAGCTCAGATTGTATAAAATAAGTTAGCTCATTTAAGAGACCAGTGTGAAACGTCACACGAGGTTGCATCGATTGCCGTGTGGACGGCTCGTTCGTGTTCCACGCGCGCCTCAAGGAGATGTCAGCAAACCGGAAGGCGTCCGAGAGGGCCAATGCCTGCCAGGGTTGCGGGAATGTTCGAAAGAAAAAATGACAGCCGGGACCAACGGCTTAACATGCTTTCCGAGGACGGAGGATACTTGGTATGTATGGGTGGTCACCCATCCTACACGCACACACACACAGACCTAGCTTAACCTAAAGATCAACCCGAGCGGCAGTTATTATTTAGCCATGAGCCCCTCAGGCAGCGCATACAATACGCACGTGAGTCCGAAAAATCAGCGGTTCGTGCATTGGGTTCAAACTCGTGATCTTTGATTTGGCAGGCCTACGGTCATACCACTAGGCTATCAGTGCTGTAAAATTTGAACTGACTGTACCGTTTTTTTTAAATCTGCGAATTGTTGTCACACTTGCTTTTGCCAAACCCGGAGGAAGCTAGGTGGGGCGCGCATGGCAGCTCGTTTTGGAGGTCACTGCAGAGCGACACTTTACCACGCACCATCGTTGAAGCAACACCTCTCCGTGACCGCGATAGTTCGTGTACAAGGAACAGAAATAATGTTTGTAAAACATTATTTCCCAACGTTTAATTATTGTTTAAATGCAAAAAATGTACAGTTTAATGGTATCTGAAATTATGATTTACCCGATTGTCACTAAACGTTTCTTATAATTGCTTTATAGTTTTGATAGTAACCTAATCGATCGGACAGAAAAAAAAAAACTTTGTTTTTTCTATGATGGGGTTGTCAACTGAATATTTCAAAAGACTCTCCCATTAACCGTGCGTGTGACTGGGGTTGAATTATACCCCACAAGAAATTATTTAAACATTCATTAACAAAAAGCATTCCCTTGTTGCTCACGTCATTTTTATTGTCACAATAATTGGTCGTTTGATTGGTTGGTAGTTGTTTTAGTGATAAAAATGAAATAATCAGGTAGCAATTCACGGGTTATTAAAACTGATTAATGTAAGTGAAAGGGCATTAGGTATACGACAAGTAAGTCTTAATTAAGTCTTTTAGTTATTTCACAATAACAATTTATTATTGGTACCGAAAAATTTAAAGTTATTTTCTAGTCACATAGGTATGAGTCCATAGTTTCAAAAATACCTTCCCCGACTTACGATCAGTCGTAGGTTCGAACCCTGGCAGGCGCATTACTTTGTTTAATTTATTTCATCACTGCTGCTCTCCAAACGGTGAAGGAAAACATCGCCAGGAAACCGGCATGTCCTAGAACTAAAAATTCGAAGACATGTGACATCTACCAACCCGCACTGGGCCCGCGTGGTGGATTAAAGGCTACTCCCCCTCTCACAGAGAGGAGGCCTGTGCCCCAGCAGTGGGAACATTATAGGCTGATGATGATGATGTGTAACTTCACAACCGTAACAGCAACGGGTAGCGTCACCATAGAAACAACGCGAGACATCTGAGCTAAACTCAACCAAAACACACATCATTGACGGAATAAACAATCTACGAAAATTGAACTCATCATTTCTGTATACAAAACACAGCTGGATACAAAGACAAGTCGAATAGCCAGAACGGTTTACCACCCTTACTTTACCGTCACATTTCAACATGAAGATCTTTATTCTGAAGACTGTAATGATCAAATTGAATTGGATAAGGGTAGTCTTGTGGCAAAGCTAAGTTGGTCTATGTATAATGACAACCATATATACGGTATTGTGTTTTGATGGTTCACGTCGTTTCATAGTTTGAGATGTATGGGACTTCTATGGGAGTAGGAAATGGTTATGTTTAGCTTCCGAAGGCTTTGGTAAGTTTGAATGGGATATAGCTGCAAGTTACAGTCAGTTTGGTTTATCGTTTCGGGCTAAAGTAAGTTCAGTTAATTCCGAGGTGGGTAGAACGGTTTTAGTTTTTTTTTTTTCAGTATTTTTATTTTTTAATAAGTACTTACCTCTCTTTAGTCAACTAATCCCACTCATTTTGGTTTTTTAAATAGAGACTGGATTCCACGACACAGAGTGGCCTAGTGTGGAGTCGATTAGAGTGTTCGATCCCCGCACGGTTACAAATATTTGTATGACTTAAAGGTAGTTGTTCCGGGTCTGGCTGTTTTTGTATGTAAGTTTAAATAATTGTACACGCACCCATGATACAAGAGAAATTCCTAGTTTTGGGGAAAAGTTTATTAAAAGAAAAAAAAAGTTTAATTATGTAAATTTAGGGATAATATTGCGAACTGAAAAAAATGTTATTAATTATGTATACTAATAGTATACAGTATAAAGCTGAAGAGTTTGTTTGGCTGAAAAGCAAATCTCAAGAACTACTGGTTCAACATTAAAAAGTATTTTAGTGTCGGATAGCCCATTTATCGAGGAAGGCTGTAGGCTATAAACATCACGCTACGATCAATAGGAGCGGAGCAGACAAAGTGGCGCGGGTCAGCTAGAAAGAAAATGAAAGTTTTCTCCATGGGACCAACATCGTAATCACGAAGTAAAGCACACCTTTTCGTATGATTATACCCTTTCTGTAACACGCTGTAGATTATTGGTTAATTATCATAATTAGCCTTACCCTTACATGTTATGTAGGTAGGTAGGCATCATCATCTGCCTAGCCTTTTCCCAAGTATGTTGGGGACAGCTTCCACTCTAACCGGATGCAGCTGAATACCAGTATTTTACACGGAGCGACTAGCTATCTGACCCTCACAACCCAGTTAGTACTGGGTTTTCCGATACTCCAGGGAAAGACTGGTTGCCAGACCTGTAACGACTGTCAAAGACCTTCAAATGACTGCAAATGACGGCTTAATATGTTTTCCGGGGAACGCGTCCGTGCACCGGGAAAACTTGGTATGTAATGGGTGGTCACCCATCCACAACCTAGGCGAAGTTTGATCCTAATGTCCTTTTTTTTTTTTTTTAATAATGCTGTTCGGATCGTGGTCTGTATGGTGTCGGACGTAAAGAATAGCACCATCCCATATCTCCCCGTGGGTGTCGTAAGAGGCGACTAAGGGACTTGCCAGAGAATGTGCAGCAGCGTTCTCTGTGATTTTGCAAAACCAACCCGCCTGCCAAGCGTGGCGATTATGGCAAAACCCCCCCTTGGGGGAGGCCTATGTCCAGCAGTGGACGTCTTTCGGCTGAAATGATGATGATGATGATGTTCGGATCAAACTTGTTGCCCCACGTTTAGGAATTTCTCCTGTATCATAGGTGCGTTTACAAACATTTAAACCGACATGCACAAACAGCCAGACCCAGAACAACTATCAGCTGTAGTCCTTACAAATATTTGTTCCGTGCGGGGATCGAACCCGCGACACACAGCGTAGCAGTCGATCGCCAACCACTGCGCCAACCGTGCCGTCAATTGTATTATTTAGCCATGAGCTCTTCATATATAGGTAGGTATATGATACATAATTTGATTAGTACATTAATTAGAACAATAATTAACTGTTAATTAGATTGTGATACGAATCAGATAATAATATACCGTAAGTAGTGCTGTTGTAGACTGGAATGTACTTCGAAATTCCATATTATATACAGATAAAGGTCATCATTTGCCTAGCCTTTTCCCAAATTATATTGGGTGCGGCTTCCAGTCTAACCGGATACCGCTGAGTAACAGTACTATATATCAAACGACTGCTTATCTGACCTCCACAACCCAGTAACTGGGTAATACGATACGCCTTGGTGAGACTGGATGTCAAACTTTCGGCTTCTGACTACTCGTAACGACTGTCAAAGGTCTACAAATGACAGCTGAGACCAACCGCTTAACATGCTTTCCGAGGCACGGAAGAAACTCGGTATGTAATTATGGTCACCCACCCACGGACCAACCTCGGCAATCACGGCTTAATCTTAAAGATCGACCTGTGCGGCTGTTATTATTAAGCCATTCACTTACTCATTCACTTTTATCACAAGCTGAGCGCGTGCGCGTGAATTTCATACGGCTGTTGTATTATTGTGATAAAAGTGAATGAGTATAAAAAAATGTTTCTTTGGGAAAAGTTTTTTTTAACCGACTTCTAAAAAAGGAGGAGGTTCTCAATTCGGATGATTGTATTTTTTTTTTTTTATGTTTGTTCGCGCATAACTCCGTCGCTTGCCAACCGATTTGAAAAATTATTTTTTTGTTTGAAAGCGTATACTTCCCAAATGGTCCCATGAACATTTTATCAAAATCAGACAAGCCGTTTCTGAAAAAATCAACAAAAGTTAAATATTTCTAACTTTTCGTTTACTCTGCATTGCGCATAACTCAGTCATTTACGAACCGATTTCGAAAATTATTTTTTATTCCAAAGCCTATGCTTTCCATTTGGTTCCATAGTCACCAAGTCGGGATCTGATGATTGAATTTTGGCAAAATCGAGGGAACTCTTCAAGTTTTATAGGAAAACGTACAGCGATTTTGGTATTTTCTACAACAAATGAAGCATTTGCGTTCAATAAGAACCATTTTACCATCAGATCTGATGATGAAGCCAAGAGACAGGCACTAGAACTCCAAAATAAGACTATGTATCTTAGCTGTGTTTGGGCTTGTTGGAATTGTAACGGTATGCACTTTCCAGGTGTACCACAGACTAACTTCTTGACTTTCCTTATTCAACCTACGTAACATATAGGTCATCTGCTTTGACAGTCTGTTTTCAAAATGCGTTGATCATTTCTTTCCCTAATTTATTTTAATTGTTTTCCTTTTTCTCAGTTTCAGTTCGACGCCTTTTCTCACACGAAAAGTATCTTTACTAGGCCTACCCATATTTTATTATTAGATTAAAAATATGTCACTAAAAATTAACAAATAAAAATTTTTTTTACAAAAAAAGAAACCGACTTCAGAAAACACTTAATGCACTAAAAAGTTAAAAATAATACTATAACCTACCTATATTAATAAACCTCACCTAACCGACGATTAACCTATGATTAAATTTAATAATTCTTTGGAGTCGGGGCCAAGCAATCTATGATACCTGAATGACTATATAGACATACTGAGGCCAGAAAAACAAAACATCTTACAGTTTCTAAATATTAATTCAATAATTAATTCAAATTATATTGCTTGGCACCGACTCCAAAGAATTATTAAATTTTATCATAGGTTAATCGTCGGTTAGGTGAGGTTTATTAATATAGGTAGGTTATAGTATTATTTTTAACTTTTTAGTGCATTAAGTGTTTTCTGAAGTCGGTTTCATTTTTTGTAAAAAAAAAAAATTATCACGTGTGTAGGTATTGGTCACTAATTACCAGTCACCCTATATGTTCTCTATGGTACCTACACCTCTGCCTAACCCGTCGGGAAAATACAAGCATGATGTTATGTTAATTAATGTTGCTTACTGTGGAAATGTACTGCGACTGTTGAGAATATGCAGATAATATATTATACCTTCTTGTCATAGTAATACATATAAGATTGTATGTATAACAACCACTTAGAAAATAGAATGGCCCGTTTCTCACGTGGCTAAAAGGCTGACTGCCGAGCATGGGATCTTGGGTACAATTCCCAGGTCTGCATAACATCACGCTCTAATTCCCAAAGGGTTAGGCGGCGATGTATCTTCTAAGAGCGTGTTGCTGAAGGCATCGTCGATTCTGCCGCGTACACTCCTGCTCTGTTTCTGGCGATAGCAAATGAGGTTTCTGACCGACAGGAAAGCTAAGATATACAGGATCTAACGGAAAGGGTATATACATACTTAAGGGTGTGCTACAGACCATCAAACTGAACATATTTCTCCATCGGACAAACATCGTAATAGCGAAAAAATTATCTTCTACCCCATACACGCGGGACGCGGGACGCGGGAGTAAAACTCATCAGTCACATTTTGGAGTCCTGGGAGAAGTCCCAGGATGCTATTGGCATCTTCTGTGATCTCTCAAAAGCGTTCGACTGCGTCGACCACAAAACACTGATCTGTAAATTACACCACTACGGAATTCGTGGACAAGCTGCTGATCTTGTTCTCTCTTATTTATCAAACAGGCTGCAAAAAGTAAATGTAAATGGGGCGACGTCCTGCGGGTCTATAGTCAAGATGGGCGTGCCCCAAGGTTCAATTCTCGGCCCTTTCCTGTTTCTTGTTTATATTAATGATCTCCCTTATATGATGGCCAAATTTTCGGATATAATTCTATTTGCTGATGACACTTCGCTAATCTTTAAAATTGATAGAAAAGATACGGACGTCTTACATGTTAATGAAAGCCTAACTATTCTCTCAAAATGGTTCGCAGCCAACAATCTTTTATTGAATACGAATAAAACAAAATGCCTTAAGTTTTCTTTACCAAATGTACCACATGGTGACCTAAATTTAAATCTTGACGGCAAGAAGCTTGATGTTATAGCGGAAACTGTATTCTTGGGGATTACTATCGATTCAAAACTGCAGTGGGGCGCGCACATTAGAACTCTTTCAGGAAGGTTAAGCTCAGCTGCCTATGCAATCAGAAAAATTTAAGGCAGTTAACTGATATAGCCACAGCTAGGTTAGTATACTACGCTTATTTCCATTATTATGTCCTATGGCATTCTGCTGTGGGGATCGGCAGCAGACGTTGATTCAATTTTCATACTGCAAAAGAGGGCAGTCCGCGCTATCTACAAAATGGGTCCTCGTGAATCCCTCAGAGAAAAATTTAAAGAAATCGATATACTGACTCTGCCTTCACTTTATATTTTAGAATGTATTTTATATGTCCGCAAAAACCGAGGACTTTTCAAAATTAGAAGCGACTTCCATAATATAAATACACGCAGTAAACACGAAATTGTAATACCCAAATTCAGATTAACCAAAACTAGCAAGTCTTTTCTTATAAACAGTATACGCTTTTATAATAAGTTGCCGAAGTCAGTTACAGAACTGACCGATGGAAAGTTTAAAAATTATATTAAACGTGTCCTAATTAAAAAAGCATATTACAAAATTAAGGACTACGTTGAAGATAGAGAAGTTTGGCCTTAGCCCCTTCGCACATGCGGCTTCCCTGGTAGCTCATAAACGGCACAAATGTGTGGATGTCTCTAACTATTCTCAATCTTATTTTTTTTTTTCCTTTCTTCTTTCTTTTTAATCAGATGCTTTACAATAGTTTTTAAATCATTACACCTTTTGTTTAGAATAGTTACAGCACGGATGACAACATTTGTGTCACTTATTTGATCTAGTCATTTTGTGATATTTTCTATTTTTTTGTTGTATAGACTCTTTTTCTTATTTACCGATTGTTTGTAAATGTGTGGACATTGTAGGCCTTATAGATTCCTAGATCCTTGGTAACTTTTTATTTCGTTCTACGTTTCGTAGTAAGCAACGACTTATTGTCAGGCCTACGATGTCCTCCCATACTTTAGTACTAATGCTGTAACAGAAATATTGTAAAACCAAATGATTTTAAAAGAGTAACCATGGAGTTTCTTGCCGGTTCTTCTCCATAGGAAACGACCAACGCGAACCGAGCACCTTTTTGCCGACGTTTTATAAGTGCCCCTGTAGGCCTATGTAAAATAAAAATATTTTGATTTTGATACAAAATTTCAGGATAGAATAAATATGATTCACCGCTGATAGATGTGGTTCATAGTACACCCACGTTTCAATTTTGTTTTAAGTCCTCTATGTGACAGGGGGGCAACTTTACTGCCATTCACTGGGCACAAATCCGGAGTCTACTTTACCCGACCCGGGAATCAAACTCAGGACGTCATACTCAGCAGTTCCGCTTGAGAAAAATGTCTGGCAAATTGTTATTGAGCTTTTTAATTAGGTTTTTCAGTAGCAGTTCAGAGTTTGGAAATTAACTGACATGGCTCTCAATAACGTAAGGAGCTAGTCGCGTAAATAATAACAGCTGTTCGGGTCATTTGTAGATTATTGACAGTCTTTACATGTAATCAGTAGCCTGAAAGTCTAACAATCAGTCTAACCAAGGGGTATCGTTATTGGGTACACTACATAAATACGAAAAACTTTATTCCGATAGTCACAAGTCCGAATTTCAAAATACCGATTGTCATAAATCCAAATGGTTGAAAATTCCTAACATAAAAACTCCGACTTATCATTACTCCTATTTTTATAATTCCTAAATTTCAATATTCTTAACGGTTATAATTACTAATCTCAAAATACCGAGTTTCAATAAATCGATTAACAAAAAGTCCGACTTCATGATAATTCGAAACATCAAAAAATACGAATTCCGATTATTAAAATACCGATTAATACAATTCCGAAATAAAACGCCTTGTAAAACTGAATAGCAAGACAAATAAACACCTAATGCATGCAACATGCAAGCAGGCATGCAACATGCAAGCAAGCATGCAAGCAGGCATGCAGCATTTAAGCAGGCAACCAGCAAGCAAGCAGGCATGCAACATGCAGCAGCATGCAAGCAGGCAAGCAGCAAGCAAGCAGGCATGCAACATGCAGCAAGCATTATTTCTGTCACGGCTTCGGCGCTGCGGGGTTTGGGTGGCCCCACGCGAACTTATCGTCGCAGATGGTTTTAACGCTCACCACCACATCTTCGGCTTGCTGGCCGGCCAAGCCGGCCAGCCTCAGCCGCGGCGGCGGGTCTTCATACCACCTGCTCCTCAGCTCGCGGGCCGCTCCACCCCTTCCGCGCCTACGCGGGCTTAAATTACACTCTAGGGGTAGGGCAGATAAGACTGCGTGAAGTCGGTTTTGGGGCGATTCGTTTGTGTCACTAAATTTTGTAGCACAACATGTTGAATTTTACTTTATTCGAAGTATTGAAAATCGGAATATCGTTTTTCGGACCGAGAACCCTTCGAGCATCTGATTCTTCGAACGTATGAAAATCGGAAAACTAACAAATCGCATTTACGACTTTCGGTAAAATAAATTTCGTGATTTTTAATAATAATAATAATGCGCCCGATCCAGTTCTCGATAATGGTAATATCACGTTGTATTGGGATCGACCTATCATCACTGACAGGACTATTGTTGCCAATAAGCCTGACATTGTGGTGATAGATCGATTGGAGCGTCGCGCAATGATTGTTGATATAACGGTTCCACATGACGAGAACCTCGTGAAAGCAGAGAAAGATAAGCAATTCAAATATCTAGACCTGGCTCGCGAGGTTGTCGACATGTGGGATGTGAATACAGCAGTCATTGTGCCGATAGTCGTGTCAGCCAATGGCTTAATTGCCAAAAGCCTCGACCAACATCTTAGTAGGCTTTCGCTTGGCAGCTGGATCAAGGGCTTGATTCAGAAAGCAGTACTTCTGGACACGGCACGTATTGTCAGGAGGTTCCTCTCTCAAGAACCCTGACCACCGGTAGCCCGGACCCTGTTCCCGATGCTGGTGGGCTACTATTTTTTATATTTTTAAATGTTTTTTTCATACAATTTTGTAAAAATATTTAAAAATGTAAATAATATGTGATAAAATGAATAAAGGAAATAATAATAATAATAAAGCCTTTTTATTTCCTTAATAAAAAAAAATCAATTTACAATAATATTCCGTTTACAATAGCATGCAATAGTATTAATATAATTCAAAAAAAAATCCTTTCCATAACTAAAAGGTGTAAAAATTATTGACTGAAATTAATTTGATAAGGTTTTTTTTTTTTATATATGTTTATATTAAGGACCTCTCTATAGAGTAAAGGCCTCCTCCATTTTTCTCCACATAATTCTGTCACTCGCTTTATTTGTCCATTCTTTTCCCGCTGCTTTCAAAATTTCATCGAGCCATCTCTCCGCCGGTCTACCTCTGGTTCTCTTGCCTGTAGGTCCTTTCCATGATGTAATCATTTTTGCCCATCTATCTTCTTTCATACGTGCAATATGGCCGGCCCACTTCCATTTCAGTCTTTTACAGTGTTCTAGGGCATCAATTAAATTTGTTGTTTTTCTTATATCTGTGCTTCTCTTTTTGTGTGTCAACTTTAGATTTAGAATGCTCCGTTCCATGGCTCTTTGGGTTGTTAATATTTTGTTTCTAGTTTGTTTGTTGAAAATCCATGTTTGGGATGCGTAGGTAAGAGAAGGTAAGATACAAGAGTCCAACACAATTTTCTTCAGCTTCATTGACATATTTGACTTTAGAATTTCTTTCAGGGTCCAAAATTTATTCCAGGCCATGTTTACCCGTCTCGTTAACTCATCTCGGTGTCTAGATTTTTTAAATGACACTTGCTTGCCCAGGTATGTGTATTCTTGGACATATTCAAGTAAAACATTGTTAACGTGTATTGGTGCTTTTATGCTGTTTGTCATTATTTTTGTTTTATTTGTGTTTAGTTCTAGGCCAATTTCATTGCTGACTTTGTTTATTTCATTTATCATGGACTCTAATTGCGATGAATTCTCCGCGAATAGTATGATGTCGTCGGCGAATCTCAGATTACTTAGAAAATGACCATTGATGTCTATACCTTTGTTTTTCCACTTTAGTTTGCTCATGATGTTTTGCAGAACGGTAATAAAAATTCTGGGAGAGAGGGGGTCACCTTGACGAACGCCTCTACATATATCAATCTCTGTGCCTGTTTTGTCTAATATTACTCTACTTGTGCTTTTCTTATATATGTCTTGTATGAGCTCTATAGTTTCTGATGGTACATCGCATTCCTGTAAGGCTCTCCACATGCTGATATGGGATATAGAGTCAAATGCTTTAGCGTAGTCGATGAACGCTAGGTAAAGCGGGCGTTTCATTTCTTCGTATTTCTCTATAGTTAGGTCTAATGCGTGGATGTGGTCAACAGTTGAATACGTGCTTCTAAATCCTGCTTGCTCCACTGGCTGATGCTCTTCGGTGTATTTAGCAAGGCGTTTCTCGAGGCATGAAGCAAACAGCTTGTACAGATTAGATTGTAGGCTGATTGGTCGGTAGTTACTTATGTCAGTAGGGTTTCCTTTCTTGTAGAGAAGTACTATATCCGATTTCGCCCATTCAGTAGGAATTTTTCTTTCGTTTAGTATTTTATTGAACAGGGTGGTTAAAGGTTGTACTAGGAGAAATTTTCCCGTTGAAATGGCTTCGTTTGGTATGCCGTCTGGACCGTTGCTTTTTTCTCTCTTTAAAGACATTATCTTGGTCAAAATTTCTTGAGCAGAGAATCTTTGTATTGTAGCATCATTTTCCTGTACAGGTAGAATCTCCCTACTTGGCGGTATTTTGCAAGCGTAGAGATCTTTATAAAATTCAGTGGCCGTTTTAATTATTCCCGATCTGGAGAAAGTATCCTTGTTACAAGTAGAGTTCTTTTTCAGGCTAGGAATCCATTTTTTTGATGTTGTTAATTCTTTCAAACTTTTCTTCACACTTCCCGATTTCTTCAGATATTTTTCAATTGTCGCTAGTCTGTAATCTTGATATTCTCTTCTGATAATTTTGTGAATGTTTTTATATAAATAATTTTTCTCATTTTTCTCTTCCGTTGTTAGCTGTTTTTTATTTATTAATTCGTTTCTTCTTTTGATGAGGCTTTTGGTTCTGTCTGAGATAATGTAGTGTAAATTTCGTGATTTTTAATAATAGACATTATAATTCTTAGGTATTATGAAATTCGGACTTTTGGCACTCGGATCATTGAAATTCGGAATAAAATATTTCGGAGTATTTGGGTGTTCCCATCGTTATTACCTGGGTTGTGGAGGTAGATCTATGACAATCCACAATTACATACCGTGTTTCCTCCGTGCCTCGGGAAGCACGTCAAGCCGTTGGACCCGGCTGTCATTTGTAGATCTTTGAGTCGTCCAGTCTTAGTAAGGGGTATCGTGTTACCCAGTTACTGGGTTGTGGAGGTCAGATAGGCAGTCGTTCCATGTAAAATACTGGTATTCAGCTGCATCCAGTTAGACTGGAAGCCGACTTCAACATAGTTAGGAAAGTGCTAGGCAGATGATGGCTCTTAATTACGTGTGGATTAGGTTGCGTGTGCACTATCTTAATATTTTAATTGAAATATTCAAAGCATCCAATCATTTTAATAGGCGAGGAGATTGATGAGGTATTTTACACTAATTTGTGGACCTTACCCGAGTAATGGATGGGACATGTATTTTTTAATTAATTACACAACATTTTCATGATGGAAAGATACAATTACACCATAAGCAGATACAATTTTATAAGGGGGAGGGGGCGTGACTAAATATTTTTTTCATTTTAAATTTCCATTTTGTCCATCCAAAGGTTGTCTGGAAGATATCGCTATCAGCGATAAGACCGCCATTGTAACCATAAAATTAGCAGTTTTATAAGCCCGTTTTGTTTCATCTTTGGTGTACAATAAAGTATTATTCTGTTGTATTCTAATCTATAATAGCAGCCGCACGGGTTGATTTTCAATGTTAAGCAACGTTTGCCGAGGTCAGTCCGTTTTCCCAGATTTTACTATGGGAGCGAAACTGGGTTCGATGCCCTAAATCGAACCTGGGACCTTATGCTTAACAGTCACGCTTGGGACCACTCATCATCAGCCTTATAAGGTTCCCACTGCTGGGACACAGGCCTCCTCTCTATGTGAGGGAGTGGGCTGTTATCCACCACGCGGGCCCAGTCGGGTTGATGTCACATGTTTTCGAAGTTTTAGTTCTATGACATGCCGGTTTCCTCACGATGTTTTCCTTGGGAACCAATATTATCATATAGCTGCTAAATCCATTACTCCCATAACCCAATAATTGCCTCCCCAAACAAATTCCTATCAGACTAACGAAATCAAAATGTTTATCATATAACTAATAAGAATTAATCACTGGTAACACCATCCTGACGAATTCTACTGTTGGAACTCCATCCGATATTGGGGTTGACAACTTTCAAATAGGAATTCATAATATATTCACCCTTGTGAATCAGAATGCTGGCGTTGAAGCAAAAGACCGAATAGTGTTAGCGTATGTGAATAGTCCATATTAAGGAACTTGCTGACCAACGCAAGTTCGCTCCTATTAGTCGTAGCTTGATATTGTCATACAGCATATGGCCTTCCTCGATAACTGGGTTTTCCAAACGCACAGTTTTTTTTTTTTAATTCGAACCTGCTCCTTTCCTGAAGTTCCTGAGATACGCGAGTTTAACCAAACCAATAAACAAATCTTCAGCTTTATAATATTATTAGTAAAGATTTTATCACCACGTTATACCACGTGATGCTTGAAATAATTGCAAGTCGGCATCACGAGATGTGAAAGTTTTTTTGCAAGTGAGTGGAAACGCAAGTTGCAAGCTCGGATTACCTCAGTTTTACTCAGCTGCAGTGCTTATACGTTATACGTTGGAGGATGGAGTTTCATAGAAATAATCTCAAACGGTTCGAGTTGAGGTGATGCGCATTCCGAGCAGGTGCTTGTACTTTAACCTTAAAATTTTTCGTATGTCTCGATTTTGTCTGAACCCATGGACCGCTTTGTAACTAGATATTTTTGCTTTATCTTATCTTTTTTTTTAATTAAAACGTTTCCCCACACTAGGTATTTCTCCTGTATCGTGGGTGTGTTTAAAAATATTTAAACTTACATACACAAACAGCCAGACCCGGAACAACTATCTGTAGGCCATACAAATATTTGTTCCGTGTGGGGATTGGATCCGCGATACACGCCGCAGCAGAAAATCGCTCAGGCACTGCACCATCTGTGCCATCAAAAATTGTCGTCGTCGTATCGTAAATTGTCTCATCTAATTTAAGCTTGAACAAATTATACTAAAAATCATCACGCCTGTTCTTTCCGACAAGTTAGTAGGTAAGATATTTACCGTACACCCTCATTTTGCCAATTATAGAGTTACCCATGCGAGCCCATTGCCACCAATCTGTATTAAATCCAAGCTCCAGGTTGCTGAGAAAACTGTGATGGAAAAATCCGATAACACTTTGCCCGAACTGGGAATTTAACCCAAGACCTCATGCTCAACTGTCGGTCTTGGGACCACTGGACCTACGAGGCAGTTGCATATTGAAAAATCACGTGTCACTATATTCATACACGCGGTGTATGGCTGGTTCCAAATTGAGACATCAGATAGTTTTGGACTCGATAGGTGGCTTAAGAGCGTTTCGGCCTACGGCATTACATACAAACTTTCAAGTAGTTATTTTCCGAAATGACTAAACAGATTTTAATGAAACTTCCTACGCATAAGCAGTACACATAGGTCTAAAAAGTTACTAAAAAACATTTTCGAAAAATAATGTTACAGCTAAATTAGATTTTTAATTATCTATAGAAACAGAAATTTCCAATAATCTTCATTTTTAAAAGACATTTAGAAAATATTTTTTGTAACTTTTTAGACCTATGTATACTGCTTATGCGTTGGAAGTTTCATCAAAATCTGTTCTGTCATTTCGGAAAATAATGACTTGAAAGTTTGTATGAAATGCCGTAGGGTATAAATGCTCTTAAGGGGAAGATTTATAAAACAATGGTTAGACCTGCTGTCGTGTATAGATCAGAATGTTGGGCCACAAATGGGATGAATGAAAGGCATTTGCATGTGGCTGAGATGAGAATGCTAAGGGGGATGTGTGGTGTTACGCGAATGGATAGAATTAGGAATGAGTACATTAGAGGAAGTCTGAAAGTGGCGCCGGTGACTGAAAAGATGTGTGGTAATCGTTTGTCTTGGTATGGCCATGTGATGCGGAGGAATGAGGAAAATGTCGTGAGGAAAGTTTTGAGAATGAATATGGATGGGTATAAGGGTAGAAGAACACCAAAGAAACGATGGATGGACTGTGTGAAGGATGATATGGCAAGAAAGGAGGTATCTCATGAGATGACAAGCAATAGAGAAGTATGGAAGAAAAAGACATGCTGCGCCGACCCCAAATAAATTGGGATAAGGGCAAGAGAATGATGGACCCGATAGGTGGCACCATATAAAACAGGGGCGGGGCGCAAATTAAACTACAAAATATCTCTGAAAGTTACTCAAGAGAAAGCACAGTCAGTAACAAATATTGTGACGTATAATTTTGCCCAAAACATTAATCGTCGGAGATTACCCCCGAAATATTAATAAGTAGTCAACTCGAAATAGAAAGGGGTGAATAATCTCATAGTCGACAAAGCGTCGTGTCGGGACCAGGAACGCGTTAACGATACGGTAATTAATATGACTGCACTTCTCTGTAGTTAGATATATCCAGATACTACGTTTTCACAAATACCACTGAGCACTTGCAGTCTTACGTACATCATCATCTTACTGTAGTACAACTTTTGAACTTTTAGCTATCTTAAGTTTCAGTCAGTGGCGTGTTTTTCTGGCCATTTCATATTTTGTTTTATCTCATTTATTTATTTAAAATATGTACATTATTTACAAACTACAAATAGATTTAAAATAATAATAAAATATGTACAAGTATCAAAATTACAGAATCAAAAAATTCGTCCACATTGCTGTCAACAGGAAAATTGCCCAGACAACTAATTAATTTTAATACTACTTCCTAATTTTCGGCACGGCACGGTCGGCGCAGTTGGTCGAGCGATCGACTGCTGCGCTGCGTGTCGCGGGTTCAATATACCCCGCACAGAACAAATATTTTTAAGGCCTATAGATAGTTGTTTGTTTGTGTACATGTCGGTTTAATTTTTTGTAAACGCACCCACGCAGGAGAAATTTCTAGTGTAGGGCAACGGTTTTAAAAAAATAGAATTTTAAATTTTATCTGGACCTAATTTTTACAAAATTTAAAATATAAGACCGCTAGGTGATCTTTACCTCAAGCCCTTCCCTTTTCTCCCTCCTTTTTCCATATAAGATTGTGCATAATGTAAACCAGTGCAGTGCCTGTATTCTGATGTCGAGATAAATAAAAATAAAGATTTCAATTCCCAAACTTTGTTGGGGTCGGCTTCCAGTCTGACTGGATGCAGTTGAGTACCAGTATTTTTCACGAAGTGACTAGCTAAATCCATGATCCATGATGGTGAATCCAGTAACTGGGTAATACGATTGCATGAGAATGGATTAGATAATATTGATTCTCTCATCATAATCTTCATCCAGAACCTGACTGTGCCCACTGCTGGGTATAGACCTTTCTTTGTTTGTATTAGATTTACCCCCGATTTTTTCACTTGCTTATAAATCAAACGAATAAAAAAATCTAATTCTGAATTCTCAGACATAAACCAGACATCATTGATTTATGGTTGATATCAACTTGCTAATACGGCATAATCAAATAAAAATACGTCAAGACTATCGCTGTGATCTTCAATATTCATGAAGTTATTGTACAGTATTCTCCTGCCATATTTTTCTCAATCACCATTAGTACCGTATCTCCGACTGTACGGCCTATTGAACGACCGATACACATACATGTCCCCATCCTAAAATCCCTCATCAGGTTCATCAAAAGTTACGGAAATTTTGCCTTTACTTCGTCAGCTGTACGAATCAGTTTTGTTTGATAATCGGGTGTCACTTGAGTCAAAATTTTGCGGGGTGCAGTTTCGCAGTAGAATGCCAAGTATTTCTGCACTTCACTTTTATTGTATCAAATAATAGGGGCGCTCTTATAGCCATTATCACGTGTTTGATCTAAAATGATACTTTGTGCGGAATGTACCATGAGGGGTGTCTTTTCTGTGTACATTTAGTTACAGTTTTGCAGGACAGCATTTAGAAAAAAGGCCTGTGTTGGATACGCAGTGTATGAAAATGAGACTCGTGGTGAGAAATGAGATTCGAAAAGATGGTCCCTTTTATACAAAATCGGGTAATAAAAATCAATGCATAGTTGGTTTAAACAGGGTGTAACGGAAAGGGTATATACATACTTAAGGGTGTGCTACAGACCATCAAACTGAACATGTTTCTCCATCAGCCAAACATCGTAATAGCGAAAAAAATATCTGCTGCCCATACAAAATTTCAATACCTATTCGACCCAAATGTATGGGGGATTTGTTATTTTTGTATTATATCTGTGAGAATGATATTCCGGTACACCTGTAAATATTGCTATTTATTTTACTACGTACGGCGAAAATCTTATCATAAATCAATTTAGCAATATCATCGTTATTTTCCATACACACTTGCTTATATTATATGAGCTGTGAACAACTTCATGAGGCGTAAATTGGGCGTGTACCAGATACGTACACGTGGTCATATTTCAGGATGTTATTCAGACCATCAAACTGAACTTTCTCCATGGGACCACCATCGTAATCGCGAAACCTTATTGGTAACTATATTTTCCATTTTGCCGTTTGAGTTTAAAACTCTTAGACCGTGGAATCCGTGTGCTCACAGCCTTTTTAAGGTAATTTCAAAAAGCTTAGTTAATATTTTCCGTGACCCTTGGGCTGGCTTTTACCTTAGTCAGGGGCTAAGCGTTGAGCTAAATCGTGGCAACGCTGCCAGTCCCTGGGGGACATAACCAGTTCACAGCGTTAAGGAGTAGTCTTTTGACGCCATTTTTTTGTTTATTGTCAAGTTTATAATATGTATTATTACTGCCTTATTGGTCGAGTGCTCGCAAGGGCGCCTGCTCACAATGAGGTCGTGGTTTCTATCATCCGGTCGGGCAAAGCGTTAGAGGAGTCAGAATTTGTGCCCGGCAAAATAGGCACGCCCCTTATTACATGGGACTTAAACATAACTGGCGAAATGTGGGTGTACTATTAGGTATAACTCTGCTTAACGCTTCGGGAATCACAATTAATTGGAATATGAACATGAAATAATGAAAATAAATGTTTTAATTTCAAGAATTATGACAAAAACCATGTAGAAATGTAAAAGAGGAAATTAGACCGATTTGAATGAATTTTAAGATCTAAAGTTCCAAGGTTACGGCACCAAAAATATGTGCGAGGAATAATGCATCCATACATTTGGGGACTTACAGTAAATATTTGAATAGGCCGCAACGATCAGAACGCTCGCTGGTACAAAGGATATTCTTACCTCCAAGTTGCTTGCGTCCAGTCCAGCTTATAATTACTGGGATTATTCTCACTGCTGTGTACGCTTCTTTTGATACATAATGAACATAAATTATCACAACCCTCGCAAACTTTGAACGTTCCTTGATTTTATATATATGGATATGAAATTGTACTGAGGTTTTTTAGGGTTCCGTAGCGAAATGGCAAGAACGGAACCCGGATTTACCCTGTCCATCTGTCTGTCCGTCCGTATGTCATAGCCGTATGTTACTACGAAGAGTGTTGGCACTACACAGTTGAAATTTAGAGATTCTTCTATGAATCGCTACACAAACAAAAGTGATGTGAAATCATTAAGAAAAATAATATAGTATAGAGTGGATCTCCATACTTGTAACATAGGGTTGAAAAATATAATTTCAAGGTCTTGTGCAGCTCTTAAAAATGATATCGCGTTTGATAAAACATATTTTTTCTTATGTCAATGGTTGATGTGATATCTCCTACTAAAGCCGTAAAAATGTGTCCCTCCACCCTATAATTTCTAAAGTCATCATCATTCATCATTTCAGCCGAAAGACGTCCACTGCTGGACATAGGCCTACCCCAAGTGTCGCCACATTGTCCGGTCCCGTGCGACTTGCATCCAGCGGATACCCGAAACCTTTACCAGGTCATCGGTCCACCTAGTGGGAGGCCTTCCAACGCATCGTCTCCCGGTTCGCGATCGTCATTCCAGAACTTTTCGGCCCCATCGGCCATCTGTTCTACGAGCAATGTGCCCTGCCCACAGCCACTTAAGTTTGGCAATTCTTCGGGCTACGTCGGTAACCTTGGTTCTCTTGCGGATGTCCTCATTTCTGATTTGATCACGCAAGGAAACTCCGAGCATAGCTCTCTCCATTGCCCTTTAGGTGACTTTGACCCTTCTGATGAGGCCCATTGTGAGCGGCGTTTCGGTCCCGTATGTAATCACTGGCAACACACACTGTTCATAGACTTTCGCCTTGAGACACTGCGATTTCTAAAGTACGTAGAGGAAAATGTTGAAAAAAAAAATGGTTTGTAGAATGTAAAAACAATTTTCAACGAAAATTATTATTGTTTAGAATAACCCTTGACATTCAGTTTTTGAGATATGGGACTTTTTTTTCAAACAGTGCAGCTGTTTGAAAAAAAAGTCACCTTGTACCACTGTCTACAAAAGTAACTTTGTTTTTTTTTACGTCCCCTTTCCAGGTGTTTCTCGTGACTTTGACAATATCATCGACCCAACGAGCTTCTGGGTTTTTTGGCTCAACCTTGGCCACCACTTGGTCATAGCCTTGCGCCATCGGCCATCTCCGCGTCTAGCCAGATATCCTGCCTCGGAAGCGCGACATTTTAATTAGAAGATTTTGTTTTATATACTTCTTTGATGCCAGCTATTGATTAATACAGGTTTTATTTGTGGCTGAATAAAATGAAATAAAATAAAATGGCGGAAGTAATGCAGGCCAAAGCAGTCAAACGTCTTTTCAAACTAGTAAAAACTATGAGGATTGCGCCACATCTGTCAGCACGGAATCGTATTTTTCCATCTTTTTCTCCTGCCAAGCGCATCTTCAATACTGTCGCGAGCGATAGCACTCCTGCTCTGTTTCTCGCTCTAGCAAATGACGCTTCTGAGCAACGGAAAAGGAGAGAAGCATGGAGAAATGTGATAGATGAGGTTTAGCCCTAATTATCCAGTGTTTTGTTTGGATTGTATTTCGTCCTGTTATTTATTAAGTTAGTTTATATTATTTAATTAGTTCTTTTATTTAATATAAACTGAAACTTTTTTTTGCAAATATTTAATTTTAATGTTCTATATGTATCTGTAATTCATCGTTGAATTTATTTATAAACCAAAAAACAATTTTTTTTATGAAAGCGCCTCAAACATTTTAATAAATAAACATTCACGACCACGTTTGAACTTTTTACACGAGTATTAATTAAGTGGTCACCTAATACTCTTTAAGCAAATTCTAGATTATGCGGGCACATTGTACCCTCTCCTTGTTTGTTGTCTAATCGATCAAATTCACTCTAATTCGGCTAATCTGCATATTAATTCGGTGAGCCCTTAACAAGCAAAGGGCCATTTAATGCAAATGCAGCTTAAGTTACGATGGTAGCTGAAAATAACTACGAGTTCATGAACGGTTGGTTTACACCTTGTAAGAGTAGAAACTCTAACTACGTTATTAATCACAAATGCCTTTCATCAAATCACTCCTATGTAATCAATCTCACAAAATGAAAAGAAAATCAGGGTTATCAGTCATTAGAAGACCCGTAGCACAAATTCTAATTATGTATGCATTGAAAGGGTTAACGTTTGGTCACATTCGGCACGCTCTCGGTATTAATATCTTGATCCATCAGTTGGTGATGGGTTAAGATGAATCAGTGCGGCATGAAAGGGTTTGGAGGGTGATTCTCAAAGTTTTTGATAAAATCTGTAATTTAGTCAGCTGTGAAATTATTAGGTATTAATTTCACCACCCAACAAACATAAAGTGGCCGATCGTAAATGAATAAACAAGAAATATCATAATATATGAAATCTCTACTATTCTCAGTAAAATTTAATTTGTTATTAGTCTGAATAAAAAGCCAAAATACGTCAAGATGATAAAAAAGACGACAAGAAACCTTTTTTTGCTCTCATCATTTGAAAAATTATGAAAAAAAACTATGGGCTTTCTATTGGTCAATACTAAACTGACAAAAGTTTTATGTTATAGTTACTGCGTTAAAACATTGATCATCGAAGTTACACATCATCTAACTCACCCGGTTCCATTCCCGGTTCCGGCATAGGCTTGTCATAGTAAAACAGTCATAATAAAACTTCCACAACTTATTCATTATCCCTACTATTAAATTGCCTTCCAGTCCAACCGGATGCAGGAAAAATCAGTCCATAACTTTGGTATTTTTAACACTGAGCGATTGTCTATCTGACCTCCATAATCCAGTCCCTGAATTACACGATGTTCCTTGGTAAGACTGGTTGCCAGATTTTCAGGCTGCTGTCTACCTGTAATGACTGTGAAAGATCTATTAATGTTAACGGGGACCAACTACATAACGTGCTTTCCAAGGCACGGAAGGATCTTGGCTCATGGATTATGTATTGTCACTCATCCATGAATCGATTTCGCCAAGAAGTTAATTGTTTCATCATCATCATCAATGGAAATAAAAATGGAAAAAAAATTAATCATAATGAATGTAGAATGGAGAAAGGGAAGGAAGATGATGATGATGAAGCCACAATTTAAGGCCTTATTTATATTATTAAAAAAAATAATCACAAAGCATTTGAGAACTACGCAACAATGCTGTAAGGCTAAGCGTGAAATTGTACCCACCCACATAGATTAATGACAGTCAACAATGGACCGACCCGGTTTTATCCGATCCCTTTTCGATTTAACAGCAATTAAAAAGTTCCACTGAACATCGAAAGGGTTAAAACTTCATTTGCGAATAATTGGTATGAATCTACTTGGCATGAGTTTTTTTTTCTTAAGAGATTTGGATTTAAATCGATGAAAATTGTAATTTAAAATTAAGTTTACTTAGAAGTGTTTTTCCTGTTTTTTAGACAAAGTATGAGAATATTGTGGTCAAATAATAACAGCCAATCGGGTCGATCAAAGTTAAACATTGCTTAGACAAGTGATGTTTAACAACAGTCAGGCGGTGGATGAGTCACCATCCAATAGATGTATCTCTGTGCCTCCGTTTGTTGATCGCAGACACATTTATTCAGACCCGAAAGTCTGGCAACTAGTCTTGTCAAGGGTATCCTATTACCCAGTACTTACTTGGTTGTGGAGGTCAGATAGGCAGTCGTTGCGTCCGGTTACTTTGGAAGCTGAGCCCAACTTAGTTGGGAAAAGACTAGGCAGATGAAAATTGGACTAAGTGTAAAACAAGTTATTCGTTGGCAATTGGACATTAGGGCTAACTTAATATTATCAATGATATTTAACATTGCCAAATATAAACCTACTTTTAAATAACTAAATACATCGATTAAATTCTTTTAAATCTCTAAAAAATTACCACGACACAAAACTTTTTCAAATTAATTCTGTTTTGAACGGAGACATCTAAATAAAATGGGATTCAACCCTCTAATTGATTTAACACGGTTCTTAGAGTCGCGGTTTTAGGGTTAAGGTGATTCAAGTTCTTTGTATCGTACCCAAATTGAATTTTAAATCAAATTCGATTGTAGGTTTTTGCGAGAAAAAGTTTCTCTTTGCGTCTGGAAGGTAATTTACTTAATTAGTATTTTTGAGAATTTATTTTTTCTGAGTTGGCATTCCTATGTTGTGGATACAAAATAATGTTTGTTTGTCGTATTTTATGCGCGGCCATATTTCATCTGATTGCGATAAAATTTTGTCGACTTATTACTTGGACTTGTGTAAGGTTATAGGCATAGTATTAATAATTAACTTATCGTCCATATTCAAGGTATTTAGAGAGAACATGCTGCGCGAGGCGCCGCTCACGAGCGCGCTCCGCACTCTCAACCTCATTGCTGAGGACTAAGACATGTTCTGTTGCACTTTGGGTGAATTTACAAGAACAGCTACCTTTAGCATTTGCTATGTCAATAACAGTTGAAGTATTTAAATTTTAAGTGTGCTACAATATAGCATTGGGTTTAGCCTGTAAGGATATTTGTATTTTTGGAGTAAATAAATAAATAAATAAACATAATGCGGATATTTTAGGCCAGAAAGGGTTGTGTGTTCCGGACAGGTACTTATGTAAGTAATGTATGGCGTTGTCGACAATCACGCTTGCTGGCAGAGCCGCGCGCGCGGACTAAACTGTTAGGTGAGGCGCCACTGATGATTGCACTCCAGGTTGAGATTGAATTGAGACGAGAAGGTTTTCCATTGTTCTCCGAATGAGTTCCCAAAAAATGCATTATTTAAAAAGAAAACTTAATATTTTAACTGTGTACACTATAGCGTTAGGTAACCCTGTAATGATAGTCGTAAGATGGAGAAATGAAATATATGAAACTTTAAAAACATGCGGGCGAAGCCGCGGGTGAAAGTTGAGTTTGTTGTAATTTTTTTTACATGCAATTTGAATAAAAATCGTTTAATAACGCGAAAACATGATTACATTTTGTAAATAACAATTATGTTTTTATTAAAATAAAACAAAAAGTTCCTTCGAGCCGGATTTGAACCAGCGACCTATGGATTTCAATCGTTTTACAGCTACAGTCCACCGCTCTACCAACTGAGCTATCGAAGGTATACGTTGGTTGTCGAAATTATAGTCCGCTTTCGCCTCGTCGCTGATTGCGCATTTTATTCAACGTCATGAGTTAAATCACGTTTTAAGTAGCAGATAGGATAAAGTGCTTGCCTGTAATAATTTTGGTTTTAAACAGATTGCAGAATACTTCACTTGTCCCAATAAAAATAAATATTAATTACAACTTAGACTCAAAACAGTGAATAAAAAATCGTGCGTTAGGAGACCAGCACGTCCTAGAACCAAGAATTCGAACACATGTGTGATTTACCAACTTACTCTCCCAACAGTGTCCTAGCAGTGGGGAAAAGGCAGACGTCAGCTTAAAAAAAATATTCTGTTCTTCTCTCAAAAACTGACAAAATGATAAAATTTGTAAATAGTTATTTGTGCAACAAGAGAGCAAAGTTGGTTTTTGCCGCGAGTGTTGATTTTGAATCCCGAGTAAGCGAAGGATTCTATATTTGAATCACGAGCGTAGCGAGTGATTCTAGGTTAGAATCCTGAGTGCAGCGAGGGATTCAAAGACACGAGATGCAAATAACTTTGGTCTCGTGTAGCACATACAACTTTTCACTTCAGCAGCGAGAACACTTTAGGAGATAAAATAATAAACAGGAATAGATTGAAATAACTATTTATCGTGAATCAAAATAATTAACATTGTAGGTAGAGGTACTGTTCTCGTCGCTAGTTTCACTCATATTTTACGATTATTTTAATATTCTTCTAACTTATTCAACTCTTTACGCCAGCCACGAAATTTTATTCCTGCTCTTTTATTTAAATTATGGCGTGTTCCGAAATAGCACCCATGATATTTTATTTTTCAAAATATATTACGTAACATTATTTGAACTAGAAATAAATATTTACAGGTTAAGTATTAGTTTTATAATGCAGTAAAAACTTATTTTCCTTTAAATACAACAATAAGTTAAAAATTCAATAAATTACATTAAAAGACATAATTATCTTTTTGCAAAATTTCTGTAGTTAGAACGAAATTCCGAACGTGTTTGTCTTTGAGGTCGAATTCAAAATAGGAACTTCAAAAGGGCTGGTCTTTGTCTCTCTCTCTCTCTCTTTCTAATGGCGGGAAAGAGATAGAGTGTAAATGTTTCGAATTGTATGATTAATCCAAGGCTGAATAAGATATTCGCGGCTTTCTAAAAAAACAATTAAAAAGTTACTTTGTCTCACTCAGTGAGCAAAATCGCATTTTGCTCACTGATTTCAGGCAGCAAAACCTACATGTTTGAGCTACTGAAGTGAAAAACAATTTCCAAAATGAATTCCGATAAACATACAAAATATTTATTGTAATAACCAACTGTACGATCCAACATTTAGTAAACAACTCTATAACAAAATGGCTGACATCAAGCTAACAGAATCACCAACAATCAGCGGCACACGGTGAAATGCTGGAAATATTTCATTGTGAACGTACCACTAAATTATCTAAATAGGGATCACTCCCCAATCAGACACGATTTTCAGTCTCCGGGATCGAAGATCTACGAGTATTTTGGGGTTTCGACTGGAAGTGACTATAACATAGCAAGATATCACAGCTGTAATCTTCGAAGAGTCCGGCAGAGGTGTAGTTAATTAATAGGAAAACCACATTTCGCCGGTTAAGTCTAAGTTACCGACGTAGCCCGAAGAATCGTAGGTCCATCCTTCCATTCTTCGGGCTACGTCGGTAACCTTGGTTCTCTTGCGGATGTCTTCATTTCTGATTGGATCACGCAAGGAAACTCCGAGCATAGCCCTCTCCATTGCCCATTGGGTGACTGAGATAAACAGTTGCTGTACTAAAATTCCCTTTTGCGATACCATCATTATCATCATTATCTAGCCTTTATTTCAATTTATTTGGGGTTGGCGCACCATGTTTTCTTCTTCCATACTTCTATATCATCTTATCAGATACCTCCTTTCTTGCCATATCATCCTTCACATAGTCCATCCATGATTTATTTGGTCTGCCTTTACTCTTATATATATATAGCTATTCATACTCAAAGCTTTTCTCACGACTCCTTACCATGAAGTGAAAAAGACCTATGATGTTACTGTTTATCTCCCATGGGTATTAGCGTGTGGAAGACAATATATTTGTGATCTCACATTTACTACGAAATAAACATGCAATAGGAACTTGAAATCTTCGCAAGATCAGGAATTAAACGAAGCGCCTTAAGAAAACAATTATTGTGTCTGGAAGGTAATTGTTGCTATGAAAATTTTTAAGGTGTTTTTGTTAAAATGTTGGAAAAGAGTGTGAACATGTAAAACATTATTTCTAAGATATCGCAAATTACAAAAGATTTAAAATAACAGACTATGGAAACTAATGCATGCTAATGTAATCATAGGCACAAAAAATAAAGTGATTTCCCAGATTTTTTTCTAAAACTATTTTTATCTAGTCCTTACAAACGTAGTACATACTTGTTAGTTTTTAAAGCTAGTAGGATAACACATCTAGTAAACATAGAAAACAATTCACCCACAGTCGGATGTAAAACGTTCAGCCAAAGATGGCGGGCGGAAACACGTCGCGCCTACTGTCATGGCAGCCGGAAGTCCTCTTGCCATTTGATAAATAGTTGTTCTTCAAGTTTTTCTGATGCAAATGAGGGGTCGCATGACTGATGACATTTGTCACAATCTACCAGAATGGATTTAATTTGGAATTTCTTTTGGGATGTTAATCTGCAACCCCTGTTTGTAGGGATGTTCTGATTACGTGAATCTGCTGAGGTTTCGTTTTAAATTTGAGTTGCTTTGAACAAGCTATGTTTCGTGTGTGTTATATAATACTGCATTAAATTCAAACTTTATTAAGTTACTAATTGAGTATAATAGAGTGATATACAGTAGGAACGTCAATAATATCTTTCTTAATGCTTTTTTTATAATAATAATTTATTAAGCTACTATTCTATGATTTTCGGATACTGTACTTCGATTAATTTTAATTATCTTCTTATCAAACTTTTTGGACCTTACTAGATAATAAGATGATGTGGTCGCCTATAATTGGAAACGCACACTTGTATTGTCCTTGTATATGTTAGCATGCATGTAATTGTGTAGCCTCTGGTAGCAGTCCAAAAAAAAAGTAATAGTTAATACTAATAAGTTCAATAAAGCAATTTATTAAAAACTAAGTGATTAATCCACAGGGGTGTGTGGCATTTATTATATCTATCATTTACAAAATATCTCACAAACTGCCAGTCATGATGCCATTAGTATCGAGCATCTGACTATCGATTTGCACGTTTTACTAACTAGTGTAATGCAAATACATTAAATGCCAACAAAGTACAAAAGTACCTATTACTGTCGAGACAAGTTTAATTAAGGCAACCTAACACGGTTATGTTTCTGAAGTTTCCGTGAAGCGCCTAACGTTTATTCGCCGCAATCATTAACAAATCTTCGTGAGGAAAGTTTTGAGTATGAATGTGGATAAGGGTAGATGAAGACCAAAGAAACGATGGATGGACTGTGTGAAGGATGATATGGCAAGAAAGGAGGTATCTCATGAGATGATGAGTAATAGAGAAGTATGGAAGAAGAAGACATGCTGTGCCGACCCCAAATAAATTGGGATAAGGGCAAGAGAATGATGATGAGCTATTGCAAATAGTTTCTTTCATCATCATCATCTGCCTAGCCGTTTCCCAAACTGTGTTGGGGTCAGCTTCCGTATCAGTATTTTATATGAAGCGACTGCCTAACTGACCTCCACAACCCCGTAACTTTGTAATACCCTTGTAAGACTGGGCGTCAAACTATCGGCTTCTGACTACTTGTAACGACTGTCAAAGATCTACAAATGACAGCCGGACCAACGGCTTAACGTGCTTTCCGAGGCACGGAGCTGTACGTTCCTAGAGATCTCCTTGTTAGAATGATCCTTGTCAAAAAAGAACATGTGCCAGATAAACATAATGATCAACCATACTGCACGGTCAGAAACACGTGCGCTGCAAGAATTAATATTTTTTGCACCCGCATGGCTCACTGATAGTTTACTATTTATAATTACTTGCTGACCACCCCTCAAGGTGTTAGTATAAACGAACGCGTGCGCAGAAAAGAAGGCAGATGTTTGCAAACCAGTAATGTTAGCTTACCGTTGCAAATGTTTTCTAGAAAAAAATCGAGTAGCAGTAAGTGAGGCGTAACAATAACGGCAATTCATGTTTTATTCATTAATACCTACCGGATGGACTGTTTTTTTTTCTAATTCGCATATCACCATGCCTGTAATCGTCATCGAAGGTGAGGCAGAGGTGCACTCTAAATAGAAGTACTCTTTCATTTCACCAGTTGTCAAGTTATAAAAAGTGCTTAATGCCTATACGCACTAAGCGTTTTGGGAATACTTTTATAATGCGTACCGCTAAGGAGTGGAATTCCCTGCCGGACTCTGTGTTTCCCGATAGCTACAATTTAGGGGTCTTTAAGTCAAGAGTGAATACGTTTCTTCTAGGCAAGCGTGCTTCACCGTCGACCACATCATCACTTACCATCAAGTGAGATAGTGGTCAAACGTGAGCCTATATACGTGGGACACTCAGAAAGTTTTGCGAAACTAAAAAAAATTGTTCTATACGTACATATATTTTTATTAAATCTTTTCAAAGTACTTTCCACCAGCCTCTATACAAAGATTCATGCGCCTAAACCAGTTTTCAAAACACTTTTTCCAGTCCGCCGCAGACACCTCGTTTACAGCCTGCTCGAACCCAGCCAGCGCATCTTCCGGCGACGAAAATTGTATCCCTTTGAGCTGATTTTTTATTTTTGGGAATAAAAAGAAGTCACACGGTGCTAGATCAGGGCTGTAAGGAGGGTGACCCAGGAGTTTGACTGGCGTGCTGTCCAGGAAGTCCCTCGTTTTGAGTGCGGTGTGCGCAGGTGCATTGTCGTGGTGGAGCAGTAGCCCGCGGAGCCCTGTGTTTGGTCGCTTGTTGCTTATAACAGAGAAAACTTCTGGCAAACATTTGGAAGTATACCATTCGGCATTAATGCTTCTTTGATCCCGTAAGGGAATTGATACCAAGTGGCCAGTCAAATTAAAAAAGCTAGCGATCAAAATCTTACCCCCGCTTCTAGATCGCTTCACTTTGGTAGGCGTTGGCTCATTTTGAAACACCCAAACAGTCGACTGGCGCTTGGTTTCTGGGTCGTATTGATAAATCCAGGACTCATCACCTGTAACGATGTCGTAAACACGCCGAGACGAGCCTGCTTCAAATTTGTTAAGCATATCACGGCACCATTCCACCCGGGCCTGCTTCTGAGCATCGGTGAGGTTGTGCGGCACCCAGCGTGATACTATCCTCCTCACGCGAAGATGGCTGTGTAGAATCTCGTGAACGCTTCCCGATCCAATCTTCAATATGTGTTGAATCTCCTGATATGTAATTCGCCTATTGTCTTGGATTAAATTTTTCACTGCTAGCACGTTTTCTTCGGTAACAGCCGTCAAAGGGCGACCGCTTCTTTCGTCATCCCCCAAAGTTGGTCGACCGCGCTTGAATTCGTTATACCAACGATACACGGTTGCCTTGGAAGGGCCTTCATCCATGAATGCCATTTGAAGTCTATCGTACGATTCATCCGGTTTCAGGCGACACTTGAAATCGTATAAAATCATAGCTCTAAAATGTTCCCGGCGCAGATCCATATTTCAGTGAGACACAATACTTTGAATTAACTCGCAAAAAATGTGGAGGGAAATTTTGAAATTGGAACTTACTTATTTTTACTTATAAATAATCATATTTTCGAAAAATATAATAACTGGCCAGTCTCCCATATATAAAAACTTTTTTTCGCAATACTTTCTGAGGGGCCTGGTATAATAACTAGCTGTCCCGCGCAACTTCGTCTGCGTCACATTTTCCCCGTTTTCACAACATTTTTCATTGCTGCTCCGCTCCTATTGGTCGTAGCGTGATAATATAT
Source organism: Cerastis rubricosa (assembly GCA_949152445.1). Classification (NCBI taxonomy): domain Eukaryota; kingdom Metazoa; phylum Arthropoda; class Insecta; order Lepidoptera; family Noctuidae; genus Cerastis; species Cerastis rubricosa. The sequence continues at coordinate 15,594,507 of OX424547.1, forward strand.
AGCCTATGTCCTTCCCTAGGTTGAAATCTATATTATTGCCAAATTTCATTAAAATCCGATCAGCCGTTTAGTCATGAAAAGGTAACAAACATACAAAGAAACAGAGTGACTTTCGCTTTTTTAATATTAGTATGGATAAAAAAGTGCTGCAGTTTTGCTTACTTTTTTTCTGATGTTGGTATGTTGTAAACGGCTCCACCATTTGTGTTTTCAATACAATTTCACGAACTTCACTGCGTTCGAAACTTCTATCTTGATAATACAGGTTTTTTTTTTGAAAAACAAGTTAAAGGCGTTAGTTCAGGTTAAGCCACGCGCCAAAAGAATGAAAGACACTTTTAATAATTTTATTCCTTTAACACCGGAAACCCTCTTTTTGCAAAAGCTCATCAACCATAGCGCAAGACATTTTTCTTTTTTTGCAAAAACTGTGACTTTTCAACCGCAAAAGGTTAACGACTAAGTGACCACGTGCCCTGAACTTTAAAGACACGAATGACTCACCTTTATCTCGTGCTATACCGACCGTGAACGCACCTGGTCACCCTACTCGTCAATCATGAATCATTTTGCGCTTTATTTCAAAGCATTTCAGGTTGTGAATAGAGTTAAACTTTCTGTGTAGTGGACAGGTGTGAATAGTTGAAGAATATGAATGAACGTTGGTTAATTCATGTTTTTTTTTTATTGCATGGGTACTACGAAAATTAATAAAAAATGCCAACGTTTATTTAATAATGTACAATATTATAAATCAAAAGCTTGTAGCAACTTATTTCGATATTATTAATACTTAAATAAAAAAAATAGAACGATTATTAACAGGTTTGCACTGAAACACTATTGGTAGTAACTTAACTTAAGACAAATTAATGAGAGAACCATTAGCTATATCATCATCTGCCTAGCCTTTTTCCCAGACTATCTTGGGGTCGGCTTCCAGTCTAACCGGATGCAGCTGAGTACCAGTATTTTACATGAAGCGACTGCCTATCTGACCTCCACAACCCAGTAACTGGGTAATACTGTACCCCTGGTAAGACTGGATGTCAGACTTTTAGCTTCTGAGTACTCGTAACGACTGTCTAAAGATCTACAAATGACAGACGGGACCAACGGCTTAACGTGCTTTCCGAGGCACGGAGGAAACTCGATATGTAATTATGGTCACCCATCCACAGACCAACCTCGGCAAGCACGGCTTAACCTTAAAGATCGGCCTGGGCGGCTGTTATTATTTAGCCACGAGCTCCTCAACCATTAGCTAAATCATCATCATCTGTCTAGCCTTTTCCCAAACTATCTTGGGGTCGGCTTCCAGTCTAACCGGATGCAGCTGAGCTATATATAACACGAAATACCAAGGTATAAAAGTCTTCTCACCAATTGTCTTATGGTGGAGGAAGTATCGGCCGCCACAGTTTTCAGGAGTATATTGTGTCTGTTAATAATAAATATTTTGTCCAAATAATAATATAATAACAAAAAAAAAAATTGTTACATATATTTTCTTTTTTGTAATTTTTAAGGAATAACAACGATTTAAAATGTAGCTTACCACGCGACGTCATTAAACATAGCCCCAGAAAGATTAAAAAGTTTAATTAAAAATATTTTCTCATACAATTTTGTCACTGGTCACCAACAATCTGCCCTCATGCGTCCGGTCCATTAAAACTAATACGTGATCCAAATAACTCTAAACAATTGTCTTCTATCCCTTTCACGCCTTTTTAGCAAAACGGAAGCTGACAATAAATTATCTCAACTTTTTTAACAACTTAAAAATAAACCCTAACTAGAGAGTTCATAGATTCAAATTCTACTGCAACGGATCATAGCAAGCAAAAAATAATTAATGAGGAAACCGAATTTTTTTTTGCTCTAGCTAAGGTTCTTATTTTTAAAACCATAAAATCGAATTTTGAAACACATTCATTCCGAAAATAAAATTGTTTGAATGTGAATGTCCAGAGAATTTAGGGTCACTCTAAATTGCGAGATTAAAAACTATCATTGTTCCGCGCGGAAAAGAGACAACGCATTATAAAATGGAGTGGTGTTTCTTTCTCGCATGGAACAGCAATAGCTCTTAACACTTCGGGTACAAGCAGGGTCAATACGGTAATCTGCATAATAATAGGAATGTATAAAATATGCAGGGACCCCTTTATTTTCGGATGGTGGCTATCAATTGCAAAATGGGAAAAAAACTGTCCAGTCCATTGGGCAGACGAACATTTTCGACAGCAGTAGAGTTGAAATATTTTTTTTTTTTTAAATATTGTTTAGGACGTAGTCACAAAAAGCACTACCAATACCCAATATTAATAATAATAATAGGTGAGGTTGTCGACATGTGGGATGTGAATACAGCAGTCGTTGTGCCGATAGTCGTTTCGGCCAAAGGCTTAATTGCCAAAATTCTCGACCAACATCTTAGTAGGCTTTCGCTTGACAGCTAGATCAAGGGCTTGATTCAGAAAGCAGTACTTCTGGACACGGCGCGTATTGTTAGGGGGTTCCTCTCTCAAGAGCCCTGACCACCGTTAGCTCGGACCCTGTTCCCAATGCTGGTGGGCTACTATTTTTTTATATTTTTAAATGTTTTTTTTATAAATCACTTTGTTATAATATTTAAAAATGTTGTTAGTATGTAAGTAAATAAATAAAGGAGATAATAATAGGTGGCACTACTTGTATTCTTACTGTTTTCCTTAATTTGTCGAAAGTGGTCTTATGTTAGTGATAGGTACTCTTAATATAGGAGAGCAGCGGTGGCCCAGTAGTTGCATTCCCGACTTACGAGCAGTAAGCCCTGGGTTCGAACCCAGGCAGGCGCATTACTATGTGTAATTTATTTCATCACCGCTGCTCTCAAAAACGGTAAAGGAAAACATCGTGAGGAAACCGGCATGTCCTAGAACTAAAAATTCGAAGACATGTGACATCTACCAACCCGCACTGGGCCCGCGTGGTGGATTACAGCCCGGTCCCTCTCATAGAGAGGAGGCTTGTGTCCCAGCAGTGGGAACTACTATAGGCTGATGATGATGATGATTAAGTTTCAATAAATAAGTTCACTCAACACGACTCCATGCCACGCGAGTTCCAAGCAAAAGGGTGATGGGGTCCAATCTTTTGTCCGTCTCAAATGACCTGCGCAATTATTATCTATTCACTGCCCGCTCCATTTTCCCATACAAACATACGGGCGCTTTGATTTGCGTCCAATTTGAATATGGTCATTAAGTATTAGTTAATTAAGCACAATATAAGACATTGTTTGTTGTATACGGGGTTAATTTTAATAGCGCGGGGCAATTCTACAGTAGGCTGAATAGTAATTGAGAATTTGACTGTAGGTGTTCTGTAATTATATAATTGATTAGATATCAATCGGGAGTGATTTTGGTTGAATAGTGTATTCTATCTTTGCAAAGAGCTACGACTGAAGGAAAGGGATTAACTTTAAATATTTTTTTTGGACTCTCTCTACTGAGCATAAGGCCCTGGGTTCGATTCCTAGGTTGGGCAAAGTGTTATTGGGTTTTGCCAACAGCCAGTTCATTGTAGAAACCTCGGAGTCTGAATTTGTGCCCAGTTGATGGCAATAGGCTGGCCCCTTTATTACATCCCCCCTTCATCATCATTCTTCTGCCCTTATCTCAAATTATTTGTTTTTTTCAGAATTTTCCTCTTCTTACTGTAGAAATTAGAAAACGTATGCACCCCACACGTTTTACCAATTTGGCAGTGTATCTCGCGCAAACTATTCAGTTTAGAAAAAAAATTAAATTGGAAACCTCAATATCATTTTTGAAGACCTATCCTTAGATACCCTACACGTATAGGTTTGATGAAAAACATTTTTTTGAGTTTCAGTTCTATGTATGGGGACCCCCAAAATGTTTTTTTTTCTATTTTTGTGAGAAAATGTTAATGCGGTTCTCAGAATACATCTACTTACCAAGTTTCAACAGTATAGTTCTCACAGTTTCCGAAAAAAGTGTCTGTGACATACGGACGGACGGACAGACAGACAGACGTGACGAATCCATAAGGGTTCCGTTTTTTGCCATTTGGCTACGGAACCCTAAAAAGAGGATAATTATTGTGTATCTCACGGCTGCGCTAAATAGGGCTAGTTCAACCAAATTCCTCTCTCTGCTCTGTATGGTGTCGGACGTAAGCTCTGTATGGTGTCGGGCGTAAAGAATAGCACCATCCCATATCTTCCCAAATTCGCGGAAAGAATATCTCTCCCAAAACATAAAACTCTCTTTGCGGCCCGGCTTTCGACATACTTACCAATAAGAGTATTTAATGCTATAAGCAAAACGATCAGTGTACCCAACAACTACTCTGAAGCCAAAATTAAATTAAAAGATTGGTTGCTTGGACGGACGTACGAGGAAACGGAAAGTTTACTTAGCTGCTCAATTTAATACCCACACACATGTACAGGTAACACATATCCTCACAATCACTCACACACACGCACACACCCCACACGCACACACCCCACACACACTCACTTCAATTGTTCTTTGTATTTACCTATGTTTTTTCAATGTTATTAATTAATTATTATTTTTCTTTTTTTCTGTAATCAGTTAATCACGCTTGTAAATCTAAATCTAAGTTTTTTTTAATATTATTCATTATTCTCTCTTGACGTAATCACATTTTGGTTATTGATCTAAGTAATTTTTCTTGCGCTAGCAGAACACTGTGATATTGTTTTAACCTTGTGTAGTGTCTGGGTCACCAAGATACAGGCTGTGCCTAGTTTGGGACCCGCTGTTAATCTTGTCTGTACTCTGTTGTGTTAGCTAATAATAAATGAATTTGAATTTGAATTTGAATTCCCGTGGGTGTCGTAAGAGGCGACTACGGGACTTGCCAGAGAATGGGCAGCAGCGTTCTCTGTGCTTTTGTAACAACCGTACTGCGATCGCCAACCCGCCTGCCAAGCGTGGCGATTATGGCAAAACCCCCCAAAATGTCAATTTGGCGACACTTGGGGGAGGCCTATGTCCAGCAGTGGACATCTTTTGGGCTGAAATGATGAACCAAATTCCGGGCAGTTAGGCTGAACCACGCTGGTCATCTTAGCAGTCATCTCCTTTCTAGCCAATAGCTAGAAAGAGAAGTTTCTTAGCTGTCCTCCTTTTTATTGGTGAAACGTGAGTGCACTATTAGGTACACCTCTGCCTAGCCCTTCGAGGATTCATCATTCATCATTACAGCCCGAAAGACGTCCACTGCTGGACATAGGCCTCCCCCAACACCACATTAACAGTTTGGGGGGTTTTGCCATAATCGCCACGCTTGGCAGGGCGATCACAGTACGGTTGTTACAAAAGCCCAGAGAACGCTGCTGCCCATTCTCTGGCAAGTCCCTTAGTCGCCTCTTACGACATCCACGGGAAGATATGGGAGGATTCTGGGCATGATATTATGTTATTGTATTTTTCGACCTCTAATCTAACACGTAAAATAACACAATATTATCCTCATCCTCACATATAAACACAAACTGATACGTATTCCGCATCCCAATGAAATCATTAGGCTTTTACTACCGAATACCTATCAGTCCTAACTAAATTTAATGTCCCATTATGGCCCACACATGTATAAAACGTTAATAAACCTAGGTGCCCCCGGAACCGGCCGTAAACCTTTTACGAGTGCTGCATTCGGAAGAATATTTCGGAAATTCGTGACGTCATTATACTGGTTGACGTTTATTGGCTATTAGTTGTGCACGCGACTTTACGCGCGGCTTTTGGGGTTGTCCGTTTTTCGGTGGTCAGATTATACTTTACTTGAAAAAGTTCAAGGGCCATAATCTACGATCAAGATTCAGTTGGTACGCCACAGCCGTCTAAATAGTACGTCGACTTTATGTCCAAAAATAAAGACGTTGTAAAAGGTCTCCTCATCCTCCTAGCATCGTGCTCCACATTATTGGACTCCTAGGGTCGTGATTCCCCTGAAGTGAAGGCATCAGGAGAGCAGCGCTGGCCCAGTGGTGGCAGCCCCGACTTACGAGCAGTAAGTCGTAGGTTCGAACCCAGGCAGGTGCATTACTTTGTGTAATTTATTTCGTCATCGCTGCTCTCAAAACAGTGAAGGATCATGAGGATCGTGAGGAAATCGGCATGTCCTAGAACTAAAAAATTCGAAGATAAGTGACATCTACCAACCCGCACTGGACCCGCTGGTGGATTAAAGCCCACTTCCTCTCATTTAGAGGAGGCCTGTGTCCCAGCAGTGGGAACATCATAGGCTGATGATGATGATGATGAAGGCATCATCAGTTTAACGATATTTCAGCATCTATATATGCCTATCCTTGACATTGTGAAACGCGTAATGGAGTTTTGTGTCTAGCGATATGCACATTTCCTCCGACTATCTAAGAAGCGTACAGTACGAAGAAGTCTATGACTGATGATGATGATCTAAGAGTGAACAACGACCTCTTGGACCTGTCGACAGCCTATTCCGTGTCACTCATATCTAAAGTCTCTCTCTAAAACTCGGAGTCCCATATTAACGCTCGATTCGGAATACATGCCTGACAAACTGATTAAATCGATATAGGGATGCATTTTAACGTCCACGTTTGAGTTTATCGATGATCGTTATTCACGCAACAGCGAATATAATGGACAGCAGTTATTGTTGCCTTTTTATTGACTCGATACGATACACAGGCCGATAGGTTTAGTAGGTAAAGAACCTTTTTATTTGGTTAACCGGGGCGTTAAAATTTGGCAGTATAAAGCAAGCGCAAATTATAGGTGCGTTAGTGACAGAGGCGACTAAGGGATTTGCCAGAGACTGGACAGCAGCGTATGTTATGTTATAACCCTCCAAAATGTAAATGTGGCGACTCTTGTGGGAGGCCTGTGTCCAGCAGTGGACGTCTTTTGGGCTGAAATGATGAGGATGAATGGTGACAGTAAATCGCATTGTTATACAGAAGATCGCGATGAGGCCCACTTGAAGTGTACATAAAGAGTGTATATCAACCCATAAAAAAACCGAAAGGCACTTGTTTCCTCTGTCATTGCGATATTTTTTTTGTTCTGGACCATACCTGGGAACCTTCTAGTTACGGAGATTTTGAAGGCCAAGTTCCAAATTTTTCACAAGATTGAAAAAAAAATAGTTTTTAAGGTTAGAACTTTACTCTAAATACCTTCATGACCTGTTTACTAGTTATTGCTTCCATGAGCAGAATGTTTTGAGTGCGTTACATTGAGTTTTACCGTAAAACGGGATGTTACACCCCGAAAAAAAAAGTCGTTTCCCAGCAATAATTTTTACGTAGGGTTAATTAGGTTGATGTACAGAATGCTTGGTTGCCGGCTTCGAGAAGGGTCTATTTACACCTTGTACAAAATATATGAATGCAATGTAATGCAAAAAAATAATGATACACATTTAGGCGGACTGCCAATAATCTTCTATTTTTGCATCCCCCCCGAACCGAATGTGTAACATTCTTTTGCTTAAGTAACTCAAAGTCCTAATCCATACTTCCATTATAATATTATAATTAATGCGTAAGTAACTCTGTTTGTTTGTTAGGTTTTCACGACTAAACCGGCCATCGGATAGTAATTTAATTTTGGCAAGAAAATAGATTATAACCTGGGGAAGGATATAAGACATTTTTTTTCACACACATCATACGTATCAAAATTTCTACGAGTACGAAGTTGCGGGCAACAGCAAATAATATATAATATTTTGTTTTAAGCCCCATGTGATAAGATCGAGCGTTCTGGTGGCAAGAAACCCAAATAAGCACAAAACCAGATTCCGAGCTCCTACTGAATAATTATTCCAGATCAAAATATTTTATAACAATTTGCCCGATTAGGGTATCGAACCTAGGGCCTCATTCCAGCAGTTACGCTTGTAAACAATAGACCAACTATTCATGATTCCTATTTCAATATCAGCAAAGAATACCACGAAATCGTTATGACATCACCACAAAAAACACCGGGTGCATAGCAATCGCGGGTCAATTACAGCGCCCTACCGTTTTGCGTCATAACATCTCGACGCTGGCCATAACTGTCCGTTTGATCTAATACAATATAGAAAAACATCAGTAGGTCCAATATGCACCCAGTGATATGCTCTAAAAGCATCCAAAGAGAAGGTGGTTTTAAGAGGACACGGCACGTCTGAGCTCAAAGTCAGACACATTGAAAGGAAGCACCTTTTCATGTGTGGACTGTGAGCTGTGGGTGGTTTTAGTGACGTAGAAATACCATAATCCCCGGTCTTAGCTCCAAAGACCTAGCTAGACGCCTTTTGAAGGATATCCCTCAAAAAAAAGTCAATTTGCAAGGTGTTATTAGTCTAGCTAGAATTAGGGTGCTATCGCAAATATACAAAAAAAAAATTGGTGGTTTTGCTTTCAGCACCACTGTGTTTTCACCAGAATAGGATCTGAAATCAAGGGTACGTGGTAAGTGAGAGTTCACTTAAGTTGTCGATGCATGTCAAGAATCTCGAGCTTCTCGACCAAACGTACTGGAGACTGGCAGAAACCTACAGCTACCACCACCGATCCTGAAATACTCCTTTGGCTTCGTCCTCGTTCTTACTTCTGCACACTACTACTAACTAACGTACCGTGTGCAATGTGCATAGGGCACAAGATGCGCTGCGGTTTTTGCCACATTGGCGACAAACAGAGCTTTTGCCACATAAACAACAGAGCGGTGCCACTCCAGTGTCTCAACTCAAACACACCTCCCTGCCTCGTTTCGCGAGTAGTATGTCCGGTGAGCGTGCGGTGCAGCTATTGGTATCGTACAAGCGTGTTTCTATATTAGGGTCCATATTCGCTCCGCAGTGTAGGACCAAAGCGGGTCGAGTGGCGTCGTGCGACATACCATGGATTTTATATTCTTAGGGTTCCGTACCCAAAGGGTCAAACGGGACGCTATCACTGAGACTTCGCTGTCTGTCCGTCCGTCTGTCACCAGGCTGTATTACATGAACCGTGATAGTTAGCCAGTTGAAATTTCTACAGATTATGTATTTCTGTTGCCGTAACAACAAATATTTAAAAAAAAACTGAATAAAATAAATATTTAAGATTTAAAATGGGAGCCCCATACAAAAAAGTGTTTTTTTTTCTCGGTTTTATAAACAATTGTACTGAATCGTTCGTGCGGGAGTTCGACTCGCACTTAGCCGGTTTTTATTAAGGACGCCGCCGCTGCGACACCGCTCCAGCGCAGCGCCGCTTCCGCAACGCACCATGTGCATAGAGTCTATGCGTAACATAATTTTCTATCGCATTCTGAAAGATTTCTAGCCTTCTGCAATTTCTTACATTACGGTCAGCCGGTCAGATATTTACGAGTGTCGGCCTGGCACTTTATGATTATGTTCCAATGCTGATTGAATGGTCGCCACCCTTCGCCTGCAATTACTGTTCGCCATTATTGTCCTGATCGTGGTTTATATAGATCATATAAATATTGCAGATACCCTTGGGAAGAAATTTTGTACTTAATAGTTTTGTGGAAAGTTGTCAATACGTTACCAGCGTCTTAACGTACAGACAAAAAGTTTCATAAGATGAATAGGAGCTTTGAAATAAAATAGAAGAACGCGATCAGACATCTAAACCGGGGTTGGCAAAGTGGCTGAGCGATTAGCTGTTGCGCTGGAGTTTGCGCATTCGATTCCCGCACGGAACGAATATATTGTATGACCCGCAGGTCGATCAAGACAATATGATAACAAACAAAATTCAGCAATTATTTTTAAATATCTGAAATAAAGGTTTCATTCATTTATTCATTCACACGGATAAAACAAAAAAATCTACCTATTTTACACCCATAATTTTTCGTTGATTTTCAATCAAAGCATATAAATTTGGCTGAACCGCGTACCTAATATTTCTATTCTACGAGAGACGTACCTACGGAAAGATATTTTTGTGCTAAGCATAATGCATGCGAAGACGATGAAATACAACTATCTTTTAAACAAATGTGCTAAAAAGACAAACGTTTTGTTTGGTACCAACGCCGCGGGACATATGATAATAGCATTGCTTTGAAATCCCTTACTAAGGAAATATCTTTAAGTGGCCTCTTAGGATTTTACTTGCATCTTCTGTTAGAAACCGGTTCTTAAACAATTTATAAAGAAACGTAATTCATTTTCATTTATTGTGCGAACCGCCAGCCCGTTGAATGACTGAGCACTATCATCATCATCATCAGCTTATAATGTTCCCACTGCTGGGACACAGACCTCCTCTAAATGAGAGGGATTAAGCTGTAATCCACTACGCGGGCCCAGTACGGGTTGGTAGATGTCACATGTCTTTGAATTTTAGTTCTAGGACATGCCGGTTTTCTCACGATGTTTTCCTTCACCGTTTTTCAGGGCAGCGGTGATGAAATAAATTACACAAAGTATTGCGCCTGCCTGGGTTCGAACCCACGGCTTACTGTTCGTAAGTCGAGGCTGCCACCACTGCTCTCCCACAAAATACTATATTCTGGATCTATTCAAAGTTCTAGTGAATCAGTTTATTCTAGGCAAGCGTGCTCCACCCCAGCTAGACCGCATGATTATGCGGCCAAAAGGTAGATAATTCTAGGCAAGCGTGCTCCACCCCAGCTAGACCGCATGATTACGCGGCCAAAAGGTAGATAATTCTAGGCAAGCGTGCTCCACCCCAGCTAGACCGCATGATTATGCGGCTAAAAGGTAGATAATTCTAGGCAAGCGTGCTCCACCCTAGCTAGACCGCATGATTATAAGGCTAAAAGATAGATAACTCTAGGCAAGCGTGCTCCACCCCAGCTAGACCGCATCATTATGCGGCTAAAAGGTAGATAATTCTAGGCAAGCGTGCTCCACCCCAGCTAGACCGCATGATTATGCGGCTAAAAGGTAGATAATTCTAGGCAAGCGTGCTCCACCCTAGCTAGACCGCATGAGTATGCGGCTAAAAGGTCGATAATTCTAGGCAAGCGTGCTCCACCCTAGCTAGACCGCATGATTATGCGGCCAAAAGGTAGATAATTTTTTTGCTTCAACCAAAAGTTCTCTACCTGAAATTCTTGTTTTTCCTGTGAATGCAGCTCTCAGCAAACTAGAAGACTTTTCTCAAGCTCTACAGAAAAAAAAACCATTTAACTAATCCAGCCCCTAAAACATTAAGACAATACACCACGCAAAAGAAAACAATGGGCAGATATATCATCCAACTTGAGAAAGCATTTACGTGAGAATCGTGAAATTAATGTCTGTGTAGTGTGTAGTGAATTCACTTTCATAAAGCAATTAAGAAAGATTTTTCAGTTACTTTGACCACAGACAAAGTCTCTCCGGAGGCTCGCTGGAGGTACATATTTTTGTTAAGAATAGATTTTCCCCTGTCCTTGCTGTATTTTGTCACTAACCAAACTCACTTAGTCCTCGTTCACACAAAACTATTCATTCTTAAACCAATGGTAGTCACCTCCACCGTCCTTCTCGTAAGGAAGACTCGGGAGAATATTTAGAGAATAAACTTTATGTATTCCATGGCAGTTTATGTTACAGGGAACTCGTTTTACTTTGAACAAGTTCCTGTATTTTGGATAGATGCAGCGAATATGCAGGAATATGAGTCACAAGTGTTTTAGTAAAATATGAAAGTGTCGTTTGAAAAATAGTGTCTGGGAAATGTCCTTTGTATTTTTGAAAAAGTTTCTGCTTTTCTGAGTGAGGTTTTCTTGTGGTTATTAGCTTTTTCTGAAGCTATACCGTCTCAATAATAAGAAGCTGCAGAACGCCGAAAGAGCAGCGGTGGCCAAGTGGTGGTAGCCCCGACTTACTAGCAGTAAGTTGTAGGTTCGAACCCAGGCAGGCGCATTACATTGTGTAATTTATTTCATCACCGCTGCTCTCAAAACGGTGAAGTAAAACATCGTGAGGAAACCGGCATATCCTAGTACTAAAAATTCAAAGACATGTGACATCTACCAACCCGCACTGGACCCGCGTGGTGGATTACAGCCCACTCCCTATCATAGAGAGGAGTCCTGTGTCCCAGCAGTGGGAACATTATAGGCTGATGATGATGATGAACGCCATCTGCTACCATCTTTACATACTCACTTTGCTTCATCGTTCATGTTCATACATTTGGTCATACAAGCCTACATTCTAGCTTTTACAGAAAGTCTTGCAGAAAAACTTTTCTATATAACTTCTGTTTCAACTACTTTGTGATTAACTTCCTATGCTAAGATTTTAAAATTTCTTCTGGCAAATTAAACATTACTTAATTCTAAATAATAATTATTATCTTCCAAAACAATTTAAGATCTTTTCTTTGAAAATCCACTGAAACTTTGAAACTTTTCGGCTCTGATAATACCCGACTGATTACACTGAGCAGGTTAAATTAACAAGGAATTAATTTCAGTTCTGTTGAGCCCAAAGGATTATTCGTCATCGAACCTCTTTTGGCACAAATTCATACCTGAATTAATAAATCTACTCAAAGTTTCAACCTAAATACAAAATTATACCTTTAATAATATTTCAAAGATGGGTAACATCAAATTCATCTTCCAAAAAAGGAACGTAATTGTAAAACTATTGGGTCTAGAATGAAACAACAAAAAAAAAAGAATATAAAGATTCTTTATAAAGAAGTTGAGCACTACGGAATGATTTTTGAAAATTCATACCCTAAAGGAGTCACCACGAATCGACAAGAATTGGTTTGAGCTTGTCCGGAAAAGTTTTACGTAAGTACATTCGACCAGATTTGTGGTAGACGACATTTCACTCTATGCCTTTAGTTACAAGGTTGGAAGTGGGCCAACCACAAAAATGCTAAGTTTAAGTCAAATCATGTATTCTTCTTCTGCTTCTTTTCACGTAGTTAGAGACCTAACCTGGTGTCACAGTTTTTTGCCGCCCTTGGGCTTCCGTCGAGAAATATCTCTCAGGCATTTTTGAAATAATTTATTAAATTGGGCCGATAAAAGGCACTTTAGAACGTCAAACGTCAGGCTTCTTCTGGGTAAGCTCGTACCATCGTCGACTTTGTCTCTGTCGTCTCTGACCTAGATCGAGTCAAGAGCAAACTCACCGCAAATAAAAAATAATAAAAAAAACTTTAAAAAGGAATTAGAATTGATTCTACGCCCATTCGCAGGTGTGGTTTAGTTTTGTATGGAAAATAATGGACAAGAAACTCAATCGTTTGTAATTACACTATGCTTGTTTAAAATAAATGAAAATGGCCTTTCACCGAATAAAGAAGTGATTACTCGACGTTGGGGTGGCTGGTAAAGTTTATATTTTAGCTCAAATCCCCTGACTAGAAGGCAACAATTATAGCACAGTCCCAAAAACAATACCAAAATGCCAGATAACTTTCCAAATCATTAATCAAAAGTCTGATAATCCGGATCTAATTAAAACACGCGTGCGCCACATAGCCCTTTACTCCCTTGGGTGGAAAAGTCCCTATCAAAATAATTACTAGTTAGTAAGACGGGATTATCTTACCCCTTTGCCAGCCAATTAATTTCGCTTGGTTTAAGCCCTGTTCATTAGCGGTGTTGAAATTTTTGACTTTAGATCCATGGGTGTGTAGTTATTTTTTTGCAGGAAAATCGTAGTAACTAGAGGAGAGCAGCGGTGGCCCAGTGGTGGGTGAGCAGCGGTGGCCCATCGGTGGCAGCCCCGACTTACGAGCAGTAAGCCGTGGGTTCGAACCCAGGCAAGCTCATTACTATGTGTAATTTATTTCATCACCGCTGCCCTCAAAAACGGCGAAGGAAAACATCGTGAGGAAACCGGTATGTTCTAGAACTAAACATTCGAAGACATGTAACATCTACCAACCCGTACTGGGCCCACGTGGCTGATTAGAGCCCGCTCCTTCTCATAGAGAGGAGGCCTATGTCCCTGCAGTGGGAACATTATAGACTGATGAAACCGAAGAGTTAGGAACAGACGTATTTGTAGAACACAGGTATTTTGGCCGATATGTTTAAGTCCTATTAAATAGGTGACGAGCGTATAGTCATCAACCGGGAATAAAGCACACTCCGTGCTGCTAATGCGAGCGCTACACCACCTGGCACTGAAATCATAGTTCTTTTGATCTGATGTAATCAAACAATTTTTAGATTCATGTCTTCCAAAGTCTACCAATTTTTACAAAAAATTACACGCATAGTTCATATACTATCTTGGAAAATACAGGTTACTGTATTAGATGCTACCTATAACCCAATCAGCTCAAAGCAGTCTAGCCACAAATGCCAAAATTGCCTGTCCAGTCCGAAAATTGAAATTCAGTCCGCTCCATAAACACCTACACAAGAAATGCAAACGTAAGTCCACTCAAAGGCTGACCGCACTTCAAAAGCACGTGACGTCACAGAAAAGGCGAAATCAAATTCAAAAAGCCACAAGTGAGGCTGGAGTGTGATTGGTTTTGACGCTTCAACGCCCAGATGCTTGATCGCGTTGGTCAGCATACAAAAGGACATGGGAAAAGGGCATAGAATAAATAAAAGATGTAGAAGTGTTTTTAACATTCTTTTTGAATTTTAGTCGATGGGGTCGTGTCTTTGGATTTGTAGGTCATAAAATGAGAAAGTAATACTAATCTGTCAAAGATATGGAAAACGTCATGTAATTATCATGGAAAATATGTAGACGCTAGCTTAATTCCACGTGGTGTGCCAGAAGCTAAGGATTTTCGAAAAGGAAACAAAGATGGAAAACATAGAGAAGGCACACAAAAAATGGATACCCAGTTATCAACTCAGATACTAAATATAAGGCGAAAAATACATACAACCGAATTGAGAATATCCTCTTCGCCAGCAAAACAAAAGACGTGCAAAGTGACTATTTTAATCTTCACCAGTTGGAACCTTGACCTTCAATATCTGCGTAGAAGACTAGGTTACCAGGTCCAGCAAAATTATCACAGTGACGGATAGAATAAGCTGGTTCAAGCACCTGAAACAGAGTCAGCATTCGACCACGGTACGCAGTCAAGTTGCTTCCCCCCTCAGTAGCCCCATAATATGCGCGCATGAAGTTCTCATTAATGGACTGAGTCCATCGCTGGCGCGACACATTTCCACCAACAGCGGGGATCCTGTTCGGGGCCTGTTCGCCTCAAGGTCCCAAGTCAGCTGGTGGCCGTCCTCTTCCTCGTCGTCGTAGTGGTGATGATGGTGGTGTCGACATCGGAGAGAAAAACTCTTAACTTGAGCTCGACGCAACATGAAGCGAAAATAGCGAAAAAGCGCCTTTATAAAAAACCTCTACCAAGTAACTTAGTCTTTGGTCCGCTGTACAGAAAGTTTCAACCTATTCCTGCGTTGCCTTTGTGAATCAGTAATGTATGCGCAAGTGGGGCGGGACTGTTTGTCAATGATATAGAAGTGACGATAGGGAAACTATTGTTGCCCATTGTTTGCTTGTGAGCACTTGTCGAATGGGACCGCTTTGGATTTGTAATAGAGGTCTCTTCGTCACCCGTAACATTGTTGTGTATTTGGCAGCATTAATATTGGTGTTATGAAAGATATCCTAACAATGGACAGTATAACACGGTAACTAATAGATATGGCAGAATCCTAGACCTAGTCCTTTCCAATGAACAAGTGAGTGTGACTGAATGCTCCAGCCCATTAGTGCCTATTGATGCCTATCACCCAGCGCTATTAATTGATTTGGACCTATCTGTAACACCTCTGCTGGAATGTGCGCCTCGTACCCAATTCCTGTACGATAAAGGTGACTATGATTCTATCAGCAGAGACATTTCTACTACCGATTGGGAAACCGAGTTCTCCGCGCGGTCAATGGATGATGCAGTCAAGTTCTTTAATCAGTCCATTGTTGATCTGCAAATAAAATATATTCCACAAAAACTGTTTCGGAATATAAAGTATCCAACATGGTATAGTTCGTCACTTATTAGAACAATTAAAGAAAAATATAAATACCTAAAAAGATTTAAAACCTATGGTAACTTATCTGACGAATCAACATTCAAGCTTCTTCGTGAAAGGGTGAAAACTATGGAATCCCAGTGCTATCGCAACTATTTGGATCTTACTGAAAGTTCAATTAAAAACAACCCAAAATACTTTTGGACTTTTGTAAAAAAACGTCACAACTCAAACGCAGTCCCAAGTACTTTGAACTACAACCTTGCGGACGGGGGAATCTATCTGTCAGGCTTTTTCGGAATACTTCCATTCTACTTTCCTCAATCCCAGTGTTAGTCATCCAATCTCTTCTCCTCTTCTTTTTAACGATCCGTCGAACCTAACCTCTGATATCTGCAGTATCATTGTTGAAACTGACGAAATTACTAACTTGCTTCGTAAGTTGGATACATGCAAATCGGCGGGTCCTGATAACATCCCATCCAAACTTCTTGTTCGGTGTGCACCTTCGATAGCGCAACCTATTTCAATTTTATTTAGAAAATCTTTGAATACTTGTGTTGTACCACAAATATGGAAATCTGCGTTTATAACGCCTATTCATAAAAAAGGTGTCAAAAAAGACATAGTAAATTACAGGCCAATATCTAAATTATGTATCATAGCAAAAGTCTTTGAGAGGATAATATACAATCAGGTTTATTCTGCTCTGAAAAATTCATTTAGCTCGTTCCAACATGGTTTCCTAAAAGGGAGGTCTACTACCACGAACCTAATTCTCCTTAATGAATTTATAACCGATGCCATGTGCAACGGTAAGCAGATTGACGTCGTCTATACGGACTATAGCAAAGCTTTTGATCGAATCGATCATAGCATTCTGATATCCAAGTTAAATAGCATGGGAATCCGTGGCGATCTACTCAGATGGTTTTCTTCCTACCTTGTCAACAGATCCCAAGCAGTGGTACTTAATAATTATATATCTAGCTGGGTCCCTGTTCCTAGTGGAGTCCCCCAGGGTTCATTACTCGGTCCTTTGCTTTTTATAATCTACATTAACGACATCGATTCTTGCTTGACTTCATCCAAACTTTTGTGTTTTGCCGATGACATGAAAATTTATGCCACAATATCATCCCAGATGGACGTTACGGCACTCCAAAATGACCTGCATCGCCTGGAGGACTACTGCCAAACAAACAAGCTGGATCTTAATCCCGCTAAATGCTCGGTTATTACGTATTCTCGGAAGCGCTCAACCATCGCTACATCTTATACCTTATGCGATCAAATTCTACCTAGATCAAACTCTATCCGTTTTGTTTTTCTTGTATTGGAGATTTTAATTCTGTAGATACATTTAAATTCACTTTTAATCTAATTGAAAGACTATTTTATGAGGAGCTCGTGGCTAAATAATAACAGCCGCACGGGTCGATCTTTGCCGAGATTGGTCCGTGGATGAGTGATCATAATTGCATACCGAGCCTCGGAAAGCACGTTAAGCCGTTGGTCTCTGCTGTCATTTGTAGATCTTTGACAGTCGATAAGAGTAGACACAAGCCAGAAGTCTGACATCCAGTCTTACCAAGGGTTATTGTACTACCCAGTTACTGGATTGTGGAGGTCAGATAGGCAGTCGCTTCATGTAATATACTGGTACTAAGCTGCATCCGGTTAGACTGGAAGCCCATCCCAAGATAATTTGGGTAAGGCTAGGCAGATGATGGTGAAAGACTATTTTATCAAAAACCAATTAATGGGATTCAAAGAACTTAGAGAGTTGTATTGATGATTTTAATGGTCTCAGTTTTGTAAATACATACGTGTTACGGTCGCAAATCATATTTAGTTCAACATACAGCCTGATATTATAATAACCTTTAAAATGTAAAAAACGTTAGAAAAAATATAATGACATCACTTTTTGGGGTAAAACTATATTAGGTCCCATTAGAATACAAATGCAGATGGACAAAATTTAACACAGCGTTCAGTTTGTCTAACCAAAGATATCTTAACAATAGATAAATAACGAACGAAATAAAAAATTCTTTCATTTTTAGGTAGCCCATTTATCGAGGAAGGCTATAGGCTATATATCATCACGCTACGACCAATAGGAGCGGAGCAGCAATGAAAAATGTTGCAAAAACGGGGCAAATGTGACGCAAACGAAGTTGCGCGGGACAACTAGTTATTAATCATCATTATCATCATTTCAGCCGAAAGACGTCCATTGCTGGACATAGGCCTTCCCCTAGTGTCGCCACATTGACCGGTCCCGTGCGACTCGCATCCAGCGGATCCCTGAAACCTTCACCAGGTCATCGGTCCACCTAGTGGGAGGCCTTCCAACGCATCGTCTCCCGGTTCGCGGTCGCCATTCCAGAACTTTTCGGCCCCATCGGCCATCTGTTCTGCGAGCAATGTGCCCTGCCCACTGCCACTTAAGTCTGGCAATTCTTCGGGCTACGTCGGTAACCTTGGTTCTCTTGCGGATGTCCTCATTTCTGATTTGATCACGCAAGGAAACTCCGAGCATAGCTCTCTCCATTGCCCTCTGGGTGACTTTGAGCCTTCTGATGAGGCCCATTGTGAGCAGCCACGTTTCGGTCCCGTATGTAATCACTGGCAACACACACTGGTCATAAACCTTTGTCTTGAGACACTGCGGTAAGTTGGACGAGAAGATACCACGCAGCTTCCCGAACGCTGCCCAGCCGAGTCGATTCATCGATTGACCTCTTTCTCGAAGTTAGACCTACCCAACTGGACCGTTTGTCCCAGGTAGACATAATCGTCTACAACTTCGATAGTAGAGTCTCCGATCTTGATAGGAGTGGGTGTTACATGGGCATTCAACATGACCTTGGTTTTGTCCATGTTCATTTTAAGACCCACTCTTTCGGAAGCTCTACTGAGGTCATCGAGCATTGTACTGAGGTCCTCCATGGTCTCAGCCATGACCACTATATCGTCGGCAAATCGAAGGTGAGAGATGTACTCGCCATTGATGTTGATGCCTAGCCCTCTCCAGTCCAGAACCTTGAAGATATCTTCCAGTGCAGCGGTGACCAGTTTCGGAGATATGACGTCTCCCTGTCTCACACCTCGCTGCAGAAGGATAGGTTCCGAGGTCTGGTCCTGAAGTCGGACTGACATGGTGGCGTTTTTGTACAAACACTTCAGCACCTCGATGTACCGATAATCAATTTGGCACCGTTGGAGAGACTGCAGTACAGCCCAAGTCTCGATCGAATCGAAGGCTTTCTCATAGTCCACAAACGCTAAACAGAGAGGCAGGTTGTACTCTTCGGTCTTCTGTATAACCTGTCGCAGCGTATGTATGTGGTCTATGGTGCTAAAGCCTTTACGGAATCCGGCTTGTTCGGGAGGCTGAAAATCGTCAAATCTGCGCGCGAGACGATTCGTGATGACTCTTGAAAACAACTTGTAGACATGGCTTAGAAGTGAGATGGGCCTATAGTTCTTCAACCGGGCATTGTCGCCCTTTTTGAAGAAGAGTACCACCACACCCCTGCACCATGCCTGAGGCGTTTTGCCCTCGAGTATGACGGAACCAAACAGCTTCTGACGGGCCTTAAGTACCGGTTTTCCACCCGCCTTCAGAAGTTCGGCCGTAATTCCATCATCACCCGGTGCCTTGTTGTTTTTAAGCTGTTTCAGAGCCATCCTAATCTCGTACAGGCTGATGTCCGGGATGTCTTCGGTGTAGTGTCGGGTCAGTCTAGCTCTTGGGTCATTCGCTAGATTTACAACGGGTTTCCTGGTTGACGTGTACAACTGCCCATAAAAACTCTCTAGTTATTAATAGACGCTGCTTTTTTGTTGTTGTTTAAGTTTGTCAGTATTTCATTATCGAATAAACGTTTGCGATTGTTTGTATGTATGAAAGCATGGTTATAGGGCGAGGATCAGACGGGCTGCATTTAAAACACGGGTGGTTCACACTTACCGATTTCCGTTAATAAATAAAAATAAAAAATAAATCTACCCATTTTATTATTTATTCGGGTAGAGACTCATTAGCATAGTTACCTCCTTGAACTTGACGAGAATGCAAAACAACAGCTTGTATAATTGCCAAATTTGACACGTTACATTTCTTCCGACAGAAACCAGCTATCGTAAATATTTCTTTTTAACTCTAAACAATGTTCCAATTTTCCAATCCTCCTGTATTATCCTATGCATAAACTCGATCAAATTGAACAACATTCAATACACCATGCTAAGACGTATGTCCCCCATACATCTTCCCTGTGATTCATGATGTCCCATTGAAATTGTATGCAAATCTCAAGTGTACGCCCATGGTGCTTGTAAAGTGGTCACAAGTGACTGTGTGATTTAGGAAGTGTTAAAGGGGCATGGTTTTAATGTAGAACAGATTGTATTCTAATCGATTATTATATGGGTACCTATATGGGTATTGTCTATTATAGGATATGGTAAACGTTTTGGTGAAAAGAACATGTAGCAGATTTTTTTTTTACTGTGGGATTACGATGCGGTGGTCGAAAATGTAAGGCAAATTTTGGACCATCAATTTATTTTTGTGGGTCTTGCATTTGTGCCACTGCTGGGAAAAGGCCTCCCCTTCGTTATTCGAACCTCTCTTTCTTGTGCGATGTCACACCACCTTCGCGGTCTACCTTGACGGTGATTTTCTCCGACAGGCGTCCAGTGAGTAACGATCCTGGAATCCACTGAGTGAGTAAAAGACAAATAATAATTTAAAAAAAAAATCGAATGCATTCATTTTAGTTCTACCATTTCATTTTAATAATTTACTATTTTCCAACAATAAATAAAATAAATAGACTTCCCAAAGAGTACTAACCACCACAACCAAAAGCAAAAAGAAAACACCAAGTATTCAAATAAAAACTTACTTAAACGATTGGACAAATATTACATCTTACCTCGCTTACATTCCCCAGCCCAAACCCCACACACATTATTGAATAATCCTCAAAGATTAATACAACAATGCGGGAAAAGAAACCAAAAGCAATCATTCTTTTACATCAAAATCACTTGATTTCCCATCAGCATCCAATACAAACAGTAAAAATTCAAGTAGGTACTCTTCAATAAATACAATTTGCATAGCTTAAGATGCAATGCATTAAGCTTTTGTGTCTTCAAACTTCCAAAGTCCCTTAGGTACTCAAGCGGTTGAAAGTATGCGGGTAGTGTGTGAGCCAAGTCCTTATCGTTAGATAGAAAATTTGCATAATTTTTTTCAAGTAGTAGTTAAAATTTAGGTTAAGTTGGTAAGGGTGGGATGTATAGAAAGTTATTTTTAGTTAGAGTTTATGGTGGTGCCTCAGAAACAATTTCAAACCGTTGAAGCCAGGTCACATGACAGTCGTTACGGGAAGTCTAGAGCCTGGAAGTTTGACAACCGACAATCTAACTTACCATGAAGTACCGTGTACACTGTACTGTACACTAGAACTCGGTTGTGGAGATAGTCGCTTCAAGTAAAATATCGTTATTTGACTGCGTCCAGTTTTGCTCTGTATGGTGTCGGACGTAAAGAATAGCACCATCCCATATCTTCCCGTGGGTGTCGTAAGAGGCGACTAAGGGACTCGTCAGAGAATGGGCAGCAGCTTTCTCTGTGCTTTTGTGACAAACGTACTGCGATCGCTAACCCGCCTGCCAAGCGTGGCGATTATGGCAAAACCCCCCATGTTATGTCAATGTGGTGAAACTTGGGGGGGGGGCAATGTCCTCTTGCAGTGGACGTCTTTCGGCTGAAATGATGATGATGATGATGTCTAGTTCGACAAGACGCCGACCTTGACTTAGTTATGAAAAGGCTAAACAGATAGTGACAGTCATATTTGCCAAAGAACTCGGCAAAGCCCTATCATAAGCTTGAAAAATAGTGCAGACTAAGGCAGGTGATGATTATTCTGTGGTGTCTTGTTGGTTTCTGATTGAATATAGAACGTTTGATAACGACAGTATAGTATTAATTTCAATAAGATTATCTACATGAACCTTTTACTTGTAAGTTTTGGAAAAAAGTATCCAATTGGACTTGTAACCATAATTTATTAGATTTAATTTTTAATGTTGTTGTGTTGCTTATAATTTGACACTATTTTGTTTCTTCTAAAACCTTGTATGTTTTGATAAAGCTTCTATTGCAAACATTATGATATGAAACATTATGATGATGAATACACTAAAATCAGAATGTAACTACAGTTGACCACATATACTTACATTATGTATTTCTTTTTTTTTACTTTGCCCCAGTCTAGGAATTTCTCATGTATCTTGGGTGCGTTTACAAATATTTAAACTAACATACACAAACAGCCAGACCCGGAAAAACTATCTGTAGGCCATACAAATATTTGTTCCGTGCGGGGTCAAATCTGCAGCACGCAGCGCAGCATTCAATCGGTCTGTGGAAGCAAAACTAGTACTTATAAGCTGACGTCGTCGTATAATATTAAAACTCCGTACTATACCAGGCCATCGCAAAATTCAAATGTTACTCGACTGTACCTTGATCAAGAAGTCTTAACATCTATAAGTTATCATCATCGTCTTCCTGCCCTTGTCCCATTTTATATGGAGTCAGCGCAACACGTTGTTTTCATCCATTCCATCATTTCATTCGTCACGCTATCATTTACTCCTTTTTCCTTCATATCATTCCTCTCACAATCTAACCATCTATTCTTTGATCTTACTCTCCCTTCCATACTTGACGCCAACAGTTCTTTTCTAAACTACCTTTCAGTCAAGTGTTGTCTACAATTGGTTTAATAAACATCCCTCTTACAGACAAAATCTTCTTATTTTGAGTGTGATAAAGCTATGTTTTAGAGTTTCGGACGAAAGTACCCACAAATAAGATTTCATCTAAGATTTATGTTTTACCTTGGTAAAGAAGTAGATTGACAATAGCCGCTGTCTATAATAGGGCACCTAGAGCATCAAAAGGGCTGTAAGACCCCAGTGATAAAGATCATTATTGGATTAACCCACAGCTGGGCACCTCTTGGTTTTTGTGCCAATCCCCAGGGTCCTGTGCCAGCCTCTTCAGGTTTTTCCCTCGATGGCCACAACATTTATGTTCATCACTTTTTTAACCACATGTGTTCCATTCCTCCACATCAAATATGTGTTCCGTTTTAACCACATGTGTTCCATTCCTCCACATCAAATATCCATACTAATACAAAAACACCTTTATGTATATCAATATAATTTACTTTGTCATCACAAATACGCATTTCTTTAAGAGAAACATCTTGTTTTATTTATTTTCCCAATAAGATTACTCTTTCTACGTCTATTGATGTTTCATCTTTGCTGTTTGTATCTGATATGAACACGGAACGAGTGAAGTGGAGGAATGTTTTTATAAGAAATTGCTTTTGTGTGGCAGTTATTAATTTTACGTAAAGATCATCCCTAATATTGTTGTGAAGTTTTGTGGGTATCTGTTGTTAACTGAGTTTGAAGTGGATCGATAATTGTTACCTATCATGGTAATCTTGTTAATATGTACTTATTGAGAGGGTGTAGTTGCGAATCTTTTAAAATTCCACTACTACTACTAACGCCCACTTTCACCAACAGCAAGTGACAACTTAATGAATGCCTTAAAAATTTAACAGCGCACTTTTATTTATTTTATTTCGGTGTCGCTACAGTTTATTGTCTAATCGCTGTACCCGGCATGGTTCTCTATTGTGTCACCTAACTTTTTTATCCATAATTTAAAGTGCCACAAAAATAATTATGTTAAACAAAATTTCGGGATTTTGAACATTATGGTTACTGAAGTTTATAGCAAACGTGTTATGGATATTGATTTTCGGACAAACAATTTTAGGAGAAGAAAGGGAGTACCATGCGTTGCAATGCACTTTTTACTAACTACCTCCTGCCCTACCAACTTACCCTACCCTACCCTACTCTACCCTACCTACCCTACTCTACCCTACCTACCTACCCTACCTACCCTACTCTACCCTACCTACCTACCCTACCCAACCCTACCTACCCCTACTGTATTCCTTAATTTTTCTGATCACCTAGTACTTCGTTGGCACCTCACAGCTAGGAATCTGACACAATGTCAGTTGCGTTTTGTTATACCATTTATAACACATAAACGGTAATTTTTTAAGTGATGAATATTACATTTTAATACTTATTATCATATTCCGGACAAAGAGAAATCCAAAAACACAAAAATCATAAAAATTGGTCAAGCCGTTGTTGAGTTATAGATGGTGTAACTAACACGACTTTGTTATTATAAATATATAGATTGTAAGTAAAAACGGGCAATGCATATATGAATTTTTAATAAACTATTGCATTTCCAAGAAGGAAGAGCTTTCAAAAAGATAAATAAATATAAAAATTTATACAATAATAAAAAAAAAACTTTCCCTGGCTATAATATTTCATCTCAAAATAAATACTAAAAGTGGGTGTTTATATCACCACATGTACGAAACACAAAAAGGGACATCACCCAATATTGGGTGTCAAATAAATTTCAAAATTACACACAGAACATAGATTTAGGAATGTATGTTTCAAACAATAAGAAAGGGTTGCAATCCATTGTACCGATTCAATTTGTAACTTAAAATTTTTAAAAGGGTTCGTTGGCACAACATTTCCTTTTCTACCCTATCGACATATTGTCGATACGTCGCACAAAAGAAATAACATTAAATTGACATACCATTAAAAAATATTGCTTGAAAAATTCAATGAACAAATCATGCGGAAGATATAACTGCAAATGTGACAACCCCGTACTGACGTCATAAAATGACAATTTATAACATGGCAACCCTAATGAATAATTAACGAATAGGATAGTGATGTGCGTAATTAGCATAATTTTAACTTTTAAAACTGATTGATTGATCGATGTCATAAAATCTTTTTTTTTTTGTAAAAGTTTAATGACGCAGTAATGTTGACGCTTTTTTCGCATAATAATAAAAGCATGACACGCGATTTTATTGAAAAATATGCAAATTATTGTAAACATTAATTTGTAACGGTTGATTTGGTAATAGGTTGATAATTTGCATAATCATGGTAATATGAACGATTCATCGTCATTGAAAAGAATGACTTTTAGCACCTTTTTGATGTATCGATCGTAAAACTAAATATCTATCGTTAAAAGTAATGTCTCTATTTAGCAGATTTAAAAGTAAAAAATCAGACATCTGCGGTTGGAAAACAAATTAATTTTAATCTGAGGATATTTAATAAAATTAACACCACAATGAGGATGTGAGAATAAAATCTTTTACAATCAGAAAATTTATTTTAATCGCGAATATAAAAAGCGTCTTCATCGCTAGTCATTTCTGTATAGTAACAAATTATGGAACAGATTTTGTGAGTTATTGTTGAAAATATTTTATCTGTTTTCAAACAAAATTATGTCCTAATTTTAATGAAGTTTCTAAACACAAACACAGCGACAGATAAAAAGAAAAAATAGCTTAAACTAATTCAATTCCCACATTCCCACGATCCTAAAAAACACAGCCAAGTTCGCAAAGGGTTAATTTAAAGTGACAGTTTTAAAATCGCTTCAAGATTCGTCACGGTAGGTACTGGAGTGTAGTACTTTAATATTGCGTCAAATCTGAGTGACAATTGACGCCTGTGGAAAATTGGGCCTCGTGCGAAAGTTTTATAATTGACAGTGTTGCTAGTGGAAATAATTGTTGCCATTGCTCGTTGGTCGTTTATGTATTCATATTTGTTTCATTATTACTTAAGCTTTGCGAGATTTTAGAGAAAATACAACAAAGAAGCAGGATATATGATATCCAGGTCGGATAAAATTTTTTCAACAGGAATTTCTCTGTAGGCGCCACGAAGTTAGGATTTGTACCCAGTTGATGGTAATAAGCTTGCCCTCTATTGCATAGAACTTAAAACCAAACGGGCAAAGTATGAGTATACTTTATCTACACTTCTGCCTAACAGCTAAAATATCACGTCTGTAAATACAGGCGTGATGTTGTGTTACGTATTTATTACAATAAACAATGCAAGAAATTAACAATCCTTTACAGACATAATAATCCCGTACCAATTAGATTCTGCTGACATTAAACAAGATGTCGTAAAAGCAAGCCAAGTTCTTTTGTTTTAGTACCTCGGCGAGATGTTAATGCCAAGAAAGGGTTTTATAGTCATTTTGTATGGACGAATAAAGATGGCGCTCATGAAGTTATTTGATGCGATGACAGCTTTGTTTATTAATATTTTGATGAGTTTTGTAATGGTTTTGGTACAGGGGTATGGTAAATATCGTGTCGTGAAATAATAGGGAGATATTATTGTTGTTAGTGAAGTAAAAAAAAAACAATCGTTTACCTTTTTTTTAAGGTATGTTAGATACGATTAAACCATGACCTGGGTAAGGACACAATATACGATATTTTCGTATCCCAAGAGGTTGTTCACCTGAAATAATTTATAATTTCCACGCGAGGAAAGCTGCGTGCAAAAAATCGTTGGAATATAAGTTTGCGAACAAGCGTTATTACAATCTGATCCTGATACCGTTAGCCCATGTCACCCCACTGCTAGACAAAGACCTCTTCCCATACACGCCACACCACACTGCGCTCCAAAACACAAATTACTGAATTTGGTCAAAAAGCCGCTAGGCTGAAGTGGGACTGGGCTGGCCACGTCTGCCGCATGCCAAAATAGCCTCTTTGTGAAGCCCTGACACAGCCAAAAGACCTCAAAGAAGATGGTGGGATGAGCTGGACAAAACTAACGCCCAGCGGTTTACCTTAGACCAGGATCAAAAAAACTAATGAAAATCATCACAATCAGTTTCTTGAAATCATATTATGTATGTATCTGGTGTTATAATAATAAAGTACCAGCGATACCTTTGCTGTAAATTACTACTTACTAGTAATCAAACATTATCGTCCTCAAGGTGAACGCGCCAGGGTAGTACGCGAAATTTTTTTTTTCATGAAATAGTCATTGAACGGGATTAAAAGACCTTATAGCTTTGTATTGTAGATTTAAATGATTATAATTCTGTAACATAATATAGTTCTTTATCGTTATTTGCTTTATGTTTTATGTATTCCATTTTCTTTTCTTCTTTTACACACTATGTCTACATCTCTTCTTTAGTAACTCCTTTCGCAGGTATGTTGGAATACATTTTTTTAGAAATAAGCATCACCTTTGTACCTACTTTCTTTTCCTTTCTTCTTTTCTGCTTTTAGTGTGTACATAAATTGTTAAATAAATAAATAAACAACATACTCGTACGTGTTACGGTCGCAAATCATATTTTGTTCAACTTAATAGCATGACACGCCGTCCTCTCAAACTTTAGTACTAACGCTGTAACAGTCAAATATTGTAAAACTAAATGATTTTGTAAGAGTAACCATGGAGTTTCTTGCCGGTTCTTCTCCATAGGAAACGACCAAACCGAACCGTGCCTCTTTTGTCGACATTAATAATATTATAAGTGCCCATGTAGGCCCATGTAAAATATTAGATTTTTGATTTTGACACTGACCTGCAAATTACAAAAAAAACCCAAGACATTTTGAGTTTCGCGGGCTAATTTTAGCGCTTTCCCCATAAATGTAATCTAAAAATTTAATTAATTAAAGTTCATGTCAGACTACAGTCCATAGCTTTGTTAGTATTTTAGTGTTAGTAACAATGTTGCTTAAGTAACTAGTTTAGTATTGTTAGTATTTACAATAGTTATTATTACACAAAAGTGTGTGTGTTTAGTTAAATACTCTTCTCCTTTTTGTTTCTCGTCTTAAGTCATGTAAGTAAATAATATTGTCTACAATGCATTCTCAGTTTTATTTCTCTCGCTAACCTAGTGTAATTAATCTCCTTGTCCAAATATTTGCAGACACCGCAGTTTCATTAGGATGTTACACCGAGCGCCAGATGGCGCTGAGATCGTAACTCCTATTTATTTTGTTTTATTAGGCCACTGGGCTCTGTGTGCTGTGTTTCTAGAAGTGTAGAATGTATTCTTGTATTGTGTTTTGTGTTGTTTTCGTGTGGAAATACAAAATACCTCTATTTTTATTTAATTAAATTTGCTTTAATGAATGTGAAAATTACATTAATAAGCAAATGTGATAAATAACCTGTATAAATAATAATATATTATAAACCTTTAGTCGGGTGATAAAATAGGCAGAGATTATTATATTGACACCATATTGCCAAGGGTTGTGTGCATGCATGTTCACCAACCTAAATCTAATCCAGGCTGCAGGCTGAAATTTAAAGAAGAACTTAATGGAAAACATCTTTAATACTTTGAACCCAACCTTCAAATCGAAACCAAGACCTCAAGCCCACATAAGCGCTTGCGTTGATTAGACCCACGAGGCCGTTAAGAGGGTTTATGCCTTACAGCATTTTATACAAACTTTCAAGTCCTTAATATTTACCGAATTTGACTGAACCACTTATAATGAAACTTTACACGCTTAAAATGTTTTTAGACCTATGTATTCTGAACATAGGTTTTCCTAAAACATTTTCCAAATATAGTGTTAACAGTACAGCTTAATTATACCAGTTATAAATTATCCATAGAATTTTAGATTTTTTTAAAGACATTACTAAAACGATTTTGAGTAACTTTTTAGACCTATGTATCCTTTTTATGCGTGTAAAGTTTCATTAAAATCAGTTCTGTCATTTCGGAAAATAGGGACTTGAAAGTTAAATTTGTATGAAATGCCGTAAGTTGTAAACGATCTTAAGCAAAATTATCTGGCTAAAGATTTTTTAAAGCTAAATATTTACACACTGCAAGGGATATAATTTGTTTTCATTAAAAGTCAAACACAAAAAAAACATCTCTTTCATAATTACAACATTCAAACACAAAAACGGAAAAAAAAACAGAAAAGATGAAATAAGACAGATAAAAATAATAAAATTAATTGGGTATTTGTCAAAGTGACACTGTGAAACACCATTTCTGATTAGGTTGATAGCGACCCTAAAAATTGCGTGGAAATGATTATCTTGCGTCAATCGCGGGGTAATAATTATAGCAATTTGTCGCCCTCAAACGTGAGGAAAAAGAAATGTTGTGTCTATTATTTTTTATTTTATTGAATTTTCTTTGAATGTGTTTTGACCGAGATTAATAATTAGCCGATGAAAGAAAGATTTTCGTTTTTATTTTCAGGGAAAATAAAGAACAAAATTGGTAAAAATAGGAAACTTTGACTTCACCTCGTAACTTCGATTGTGAGTTTTATAGTGAATCACCGTAATACTATAATCGTATGGCACTCAGTAATTAGTACAGCTTTCTATCAATAAAAAAGTGTACAATCATATTAGAGAACTCCCTGAAATTATCTTTTATATATTTTTTTTTATTATGAGGCTCGATCAAAATAACGACAATGCTTTTTAAGTGGTTAGTGCATATTAACCTGATGTCAGTTTTTGTACCTCCGACTTGACTTTTTAGGATGCTGTCGAGAAATATCACTTAGACATGCTTGTTTTCCTTATGTATTCTTATCGGGTGTGTAATATATGCCATAATAACAGATAATATATTATCACTTGAAATAACGTTCACATGATATAATTTTCATATGCTATAAAAACAAATAACCTAATTTCATGTGATCTAATATTACATTTCATATAAACTTCTTTTGCTCTAACATTTAGTATAACGTTCATTTAATCTAATTTTCATTTGACCTAATTTTCATATTTACTCATTTTAAGCCCAAATTCTGTAGTGAATAAGTAAATATCAGAAAACATCATACTGTTATAACCTCATCTAACCTAAATGATTCACCAACAATAGAAGGGATCTGGCGCGCTAATGGTCATGGTTCTAACCTAACCTAACCCAGATGGTTCACCCACAATAGGGGGGATCTGGCGCAGGAATATATGAGGAATAATATACGAACTAAATACTATACTAACTGAATATAAGTTCAAATGTGCATTATAGAAAATGTTTATTAAACCATATAAAATTGGGTAAACTGAAATTATATCAATAATTCATTATATCATTTCATCGTTATAATAATCAAAAATTATATCAAATTAAAATAGGTCAAATTATCATTAGAAATTTTGTTATTATATCAAAAGGTACGCACCCATTCTCATCACATTTTTTCATACAGGTTCAAAATAAATTAACTAGCGAACTCCCACAGACGTGATGAGTTTTACATCTTAATATGATGAAATAAAACACCTTGTAGATGCTTTTGACAGTCGATTATGTTCTTCATGTTATTCTTTTCCTTTTTAGTCTGATTTTTTTTTCCAGTGTCATTTAGCATTTTTATCAAAAAACCAACAAGGTGTTACAGTAATTAGTAGATTACGTGACAAACCAAGCCGGGTTGCGTTCCATGTCTAACACATAATTTATCTTTAACTGGACACATATGCCACCGTTTTTTATGGTAATCGTTTTGTTCTTGTTAATTTTATTACTAATCATAATACAGGTTTTGTTTCTTTTTGGCTGCTATGTTCTAAGATGAGTAGATTTTTCAGTGATTGACGACCGCCTTAACGTGTTTTTCCCGTTACGCTACGTTTTTCGCCTTTTCTGTAAATGCTTCCATTATAAATTTCTGTGTCGAAAACTTTTGTTTTCGATTTCCAAAACTTTCCGGCATTTTAATAGACTGGCAAGAGAATATTATTGTTAGCGTATAATTTTCCCACTACCGGGACACAGGATTCCCTTTTTGTAGAGGAATAGAGAATGTGTTTTGACGTACATCATCATCATCTGCCTAGCCTTTTTTTTCCAACTTTATTGGGCAGCATTATAAATTCTACAAGCCGCCTATCTGACCTCAACAACACAGTTGGTGCTGACTAATATTAAACCACTTAGTAAGATGGGTTGTCAGACTTTCGGGCCACTGTAAGACCTGTAAGGACGATCAAAAAACTCGTTTGTAGATTTTTGACTGCCAGCGTGAACGATATAACTCCCAAAAAATGTCACTGCGATTCTTACATGTCGACGATCGAATTTTCGTACAAGAACCAGACAGCCAGAAACTTTTCCAACCAAACCTCCGTAACGTCATAACACTTTCCATAACCCTAAACATTTCACGGTGCAACGATGACGTAATCTAATTACGTCATCATTCGGCCACTGTATGGCTCAACCCATTAGATGGCCTTACATGGGGATTCAATTTGCGACACTATGCTGCAAATTGGATTAGATTGGTCTTTGACGGGTTATTCACGGGTTTCATGGGAAGATTGTAACTTTTATTGTATCTATTTTAGGTAGCAATGTATTGTAGGTTTAAAGCAAACGCGATACAGGTTTAAATATATTGGCCACCTTAGAAGTCATCTTTTTAGGGTTCCGTACCTCGAAAGGAAAAAACGGAACCCTTATAGGATCATTTTGCTGTCGTTTGGCCGGTATTTTTCCTTTATCGTGTGCTTAGGCCTAACCTCGTGTCAGAGATTTCATGCCGCCCATGGGCACTGACTCAGTTTTACATGCCGTCTAGAAATATCTCTCAGGCATGCTGGTTTCCTCACGATGTTTTCCTTCAGCGAAGCAAGTGATGATTATACAGTACGCACATGAATCCGAAAAACCTGTGGTCATGCACCACAGGTTTTTCGGATTCATGTGCGTACTGTATAATCATCACTTGCTTGGGTTCAACTTGAGATCTTTGACTTGCCAGTCCGATGATCACACCGCTCTTAGAAGTGATTTCCCTAGGATTTTTAACCGGAGTCTGCTTGAAAGTGCTTTTAATTCGATATTCCCTGTAAAAGCTTGGGGTTAATTGTGATTTCAATTATCCTTTAACGTCAATGGTAATTGAAATCAGCAAATTTGAACTGCGTTCAAGAGTCCGTAATTTGTCCGATATGGTTTGACTGAATAATTAGTTAAGTTTCTTACATTATTATAATAATTGCTTTGTTGGCCAAGGGACTGCCCCGTTGGTCTAGCGGTTGTAAATGCGACTGCTGATTAAGTGGCTCTGGGTTCGATTCACGGGTCGGGCAAAGTGGTATTAAGTTTAGCCATCAGAGATTTCTCAGTAACGGCCTCGGAGTGATTTGTACCCGGTTGTTGGCAATAGGCTCTCCCCTAATTACATGGGACTTTGCGATATTACAATAACTAATCAGTAGTCTTCACATTCACACGTCAAAACATCATAAAGGCGCATTCACACAATCGCCAACGATAGAGACGTAAAATTCCGTGCGAATTCGAACACGCGCCCGAATTAATTTACGCGGGAGACGCGTATGATATTTATTGGTAATAAACTGTAACTGTACGTTTACAACGTCACTATAGCGTTGGGATATAGACAATATTTAATTTATATAGTTACAGATATTATCCCTTTATTCATTTTACATATTACCTACTTACTTTTTTAAATATAAATGATGTAACTAGAAATTAATAAGAAAGAGATCCAAAAAAAAATTCTGGTGATAAAATACCTATTTGGCTCCTACTTATGATACAAAAACTTTTATGCGGATTTAGGATAAAAATATAGAATTTAGAGCAACAAAGAATTAAAGACTTTCGCTGCTGCTTCACTTGATGACGATATCAATAGTTAAAAAATATGTTTATTTCAATTATATGATGCTTTAACAGGACATGATTTTTGGAGATCACCTTTTAAGCAAGGAGATGCTTGTGTTAGGCGACTCCGCTCTTCTAATTCACATTAAACATTGTATGCAATTGAAAAGATGCAAGAATACAACAGTTACTTAAACATAATTGCACTTTACAATTCATTCGTGAGAGTTTCACTCGCAATTTCATCCAAATCAACAACTCGACATAGGAAATCTCACTGAAGGGCGTCTCCCAATAAATATTCGGACATCATAAACATGATGCGCCATCATTCGAGGGACGCGGTGACATTACACGCGCGTGCAACGTTATCGTAAAATTTTACGATGATGCAAGATCACTGTGGCTGGACGGCTTCCGGTGAAGATATTGTTATTATTCCGTTGTTGTGTGTGTGTGTAATTTTTTTAATGGAAATTTGGGTGATGTTTTCGGGAAATGAGTTGATTGGTGTTTGAAATTATGGGGACGGTAATTGGGTAAAGTGCTCGTGTGTTTTTGTGAATTGTGAGTCTGTTTGTTTTTTGAAAAGGATGTTTGATTTTATCAAAAACCAATTTTTTCTTGGCTTTTCCAGATCCTGGCCTTTGTAATAATTATAACTCAGGAATCCTGACTACCGGTAGGTCGGACCCTGTTTCGATGCCGGTTTTTTGCCGGTTCTTCTCCATAGGAAACGACCAACCCGAACCGAGCACCTTTTTGCCGACGTTTTATAAGTAGGCCTATGTAAAATAAAAATATTTTGATTTGATTTGATTTGCCGGTAGGATTTATGTATTTAATTTATGTAGATTTGTGTATTTTTATATGTTTTTGATGTTATTTTTTTTTAAAAGTAAGTACGCATGAAAATGAATAAACGGAATAACTTATATTAGGTTAGTCTAAAAAAAACATATTTTTTTTTCATCAGAAACGTAGCTAATCTAGATTTAAGGTAGCTATTTTTAGCTGCATCCGCTTAGACTGGAAGCCGACCCCAAAATAGTTGGAAAAAGGCTAGGCAGATGATGAATAAATGAGTAAATCTAGATCTTACAAAATCTAAACGTTTGTGCAAGTAACTATTCTTTTCCTTTTTACAAAACATTTGAAAAGTACTTATCAATAACACACACATACAAATCAGAATAAGCTAACCTAAACATCTATAAACCAAAATCACTGAACAAAACGGAACCAATTCAACTCAAACTCGCTAAACACAAAGAAACTAAAAGAACATCAAAATAATTATGACAAAGCACTCGGAAAAACACAATCCTCCACGATAAATTAAGCCTAACGTTATCACCGAGAACCTCTCTATTTACTTTTTTAAAAAAAGGAAAAAAACTCCCCCCAATACATTTTGTTCGAAAAAAATGTGTTAACAAACAAAAAGATTTATTTTCAAGTGGTACGTATACGTTTCTACGTCTCCCTGCCACAATCGGAAGGAACGTAAAATAAATATAGTGAAAAACCCAATAAAAGTATATGGCCTAATCTCTATCCAATATTTTCTTAGTTTCGACGGGAGCTTTCCTTTTAGGGAGATGGTTTGTGTAGTGTGGATGTGCCTTTATACTTAGTTTTTTTTTGCCATAAGTTAGGAATGCTCATGTATAGGTAATTTATTTATAAATATTATGTCTGGTTGATATATTTTATAGAAAACACGAAACGAAACTATGCGATTAGTAAATCGCATAGTGCTCATGTGAGTTGACCAAGATTATGTATTACCTTACTTTGAACCTTAAAAGGGACGACCTCTGATTTCGACATATGACCTCTGAATTCGTTGTGGCTGTTTCTTCTCAGAGTAGTCAGATACGAAATACCGGACCCATCGAGTTTAAAAAAAAAAAAAAACTTGGTAAAACCTATTTGCAAAATGAACATCATTTCATAAGTGTATTATAATCGAAATAGGAATGTAGGTTAATACTTTCTAATTCTAATGCAATCTTGACCCAATGATAATTCATTGGGTCAAGATTGCGAGTAGGTGAGCATCAGCCCCGTTACCAAATTGAAAACTGTCTAATATTTTTTTAACGCTGTTTTAAGATTTGACCTCGACGCGAGTCTGTCTCCTTGCTAGCAGGATACATATTTGTATGGAAAAAGGAGAGGACCGCCTTTGTCTTATCGCAGGAAGAAACAGAGTAGTTAGAGAAACTTAAGAATAAGTTTTGGCTTCAGCTAATAGGTAAGCGCCAGATTGAAAAGTCATCATCAAGAGCATCGACGCGAACGAACTTCGTCCCGCATCATCGGGATTTTAACTGAGCTATTTTCCTATTTCTTATGTTTACAATTTTATTAGACATTTAATTTCCTTTGTCCCTGCCGATCCACACTATTCCAATCCACACAGTTTCCACCTTATGCTTTTATCGCTAGCGTAACTGTTAGCGATACCGGTTTCTGTTATCTCACAATTATTTAGGAGACGCGTTCTCACCGATGAAATAAACACTCCAACGTAATGGAGGAAGAGGGGATAAAATTATAAGTTATGATAATGAAAATATTTTGAGAAAGTGCTGAAGGTTTTGTCTGTCGTCGGAACACATTATTGGAGTATATTATAATGACAGCGGACTTTTAGGTATTACGATCCCTTACAACTAATATATATTTCTAGTGAAATTAAATTCATACAAAATATTTAATTAAATATCTTAAATAGATCACACAAGTTTGTTTTTTAGTGTTGTTTAGTGGGAAATGTGGTTACTGTGTTGTTATATCAAAAATCAAACTGAAATAATATCATGTTGCAATGTCAGAAGTAGTCTGTACCCGGGAAATAACTAAGACAGATTAAAAAAGTGTTTATATATACAATGTAGCAAATATTTATGATTTTGTATATGCAATGAAGCAAAAATTTTTAATTAAGAACAACTAAAATCATCATGTTTACAGTAACATTAGAAAAAAGGCACAAAGAGATGCCAACAACTGTTCCACATACAAATATTTTGGAATGAATGTATTCAAATCAAATCAAAATCATTTATTCCGAGTAGGCCCACTACGGGCACTTTTTAACTGTCGAACAAATATAAATATATATATATATATAAATGAAGCTACAGTCCCAGTCACAAGACGTAATAACTGTGAAAGTACTGTAGTTGCACATTCCCAAGGAGAGATCTGTATATTATTCCAAATAATGGTACAGATTATCAATCCATATCAAAAGTTTCACAGTTTAAATAATAGTGGTGGTAGTACTTCTACAAACGATAACCTTCACAAAAAAAAAAAACCTAACCTACTCAAGACCAAGCGCAGGACATATTAGAGCAACTATTTGTTTGTGAAATTCTCATATCAAAAGTAAGTAAGTACTTTCGAATTTCCCACGATATACAAATAGTACTACTGCGTAAACTGACCAAATGAAGCGTCAAAATAGGATTTATTTTACCAACCCTTTGACGTTAAAACTGACCGGTGGACAGTGGTGCGGGGATTTGGAGGTACTCTGCAAATAGAATGCTCTATTTAATGAACGTGGGATATTATGTATTTTGATAAGAGTATCTGCTTAGTAGTAACGGCCGAAGATTACTAGTTGGGTGTCGTGTGATCCTTCTGCAAATTATGTCTTTACCACATCTTCTTCATCATTTTGGCCATGATATTATAATTTGCATCGAGTAAAGCTGAACACAAGATGTTTACCATGTTTAATATTTGTTTTGAGTTCCCGATATGCCAGCACTGTTGCAAGGACCGTGATCACGATAGTGTGACCATGATAGTTAGTGACCATGTCAGTTTAAAAACTTAGAATGTACGTAGTGTGATGGAATTGCGCTAATAGCACGTAGCGAATAACTTAACTTTGGGATACAGAATACCTACCCCAAAAACTATATAAATGGAATAGAATACTCGTGTCTAAGGAATATTATACTCGCGAATAAGGCGTCAGCAGACTTCGTAGAAGATTGCGGGACGAGCTAGACATAACCAAAGAACCAGCGGTCATAAATTGGAAGAACTGGATGTCTTGGAGAGTGGTTTTTGTCCAGCAATGGGGTGAAGCAGGCAAACAGTTACCCGGTGAAACGTCCAAGGCCACAAAATACGCCTCATTATTTGTACATTACGCATTTTTTAAACTCGGGAATTTTTCGACCCGTGCCACGGCGCACTTAAAGCTTATTATCTCGTAAACTATTGCAGCCGTACAGATATGCATTTTGATGACATTGCCACTTGTTTTGTTAATGTTACTGTCGAAAATCAGTAGCTATCTGGCATGTCATATCCAACCACGACATCAGTATGTCAATTTGACATCAATTATCATGCATTTCATTGCGAGGACATCTCTATCCTATTATAAGGCCGTGTGTAGAATGACCAGTGCTGTGGTCAATAATCCGATTTCGCATCGGTCACCGTGTCCGAGTAGTAGGAAATATTATTAGCGAGGTGTGAGAATTTGGATTATGTGGTTTTCTCATACTGAGGTAATGAAGTTACTGAGTGTTCGTCTGGGCAATATTAGATAATCGAGACAGATATAGATAGTACTTACCTGCTTTGAAAATGGTTAAATGACAATGTTAAAAATATTCTAAAGAGACTGACTGTAATCGCGACTGCTGGGCATGAGGTCCTGGATTTGATTCCCGGGTTGGGCAAGTTGTCATTGGGTTATTCCATCAGGTATTTGTCAGTAGCAACCACGGAGTCTGGATCTGTGCCTGGTTGATGGCAATAATAGACCGGCCTCTTTTTACATGGGACTTAGATACCAAGATGACAACTGCGCTCACATAAATTATATCTGTAGTGCATTTTCTAGCTGCTCAATTTACGAAAATCAAAGTTTTTGTTTGTGTTTTTGACTCTTAGAACAGATTGAAGTCACCACTGCTATTATGCCATCAAAATACATTGGGAATGTGAAAATTTACAAGGAAATAGAACGAATTATAATTGGTAGTCAACAAAAAATAAACTAAAAATAAAGACAAAAGCAGCACGGACCAAACAAACAAGGATAACATTTTCTTGCAAACAACTGCAAAGAATATTTAACCACTAAGTATTATTTCTAATACCTAACAACAATAGATACCTAGTTGTTTTTTAATAAAAGCAAACGTCACGAACACTGCGTTTAATCCCCCGTTGATCGTAAATGTTTACGATCGCAACTCGCTGTGGTGCGACGAGTGTGGACGCGCCCTTATGACGCCTAGTAGTGACAACGACTCGTTAGTGCTGGGACACAATGAGTTTTACTAAAAGTAGGAAACAAATGGTCTGGAAATTCACGTAGTAGAGCTAAATACAAATTGAGGGAAGAAAAAAAAAAGGAAAGTCTGGGGACAAACTCCACCCAAACCAATTCAATCAAAATAAATCCAATTCCAATTATTTTATTATTCCAATTGCATTTGCCAATATTGAAACTAATTCAAATTCAAAGCATTTATTTCCAATATAATTGTGATAGGCATTTCATACAGTCAAAAATAAGCATCCTACAGTCTAGTCACAGACATAATAACTGTGAATGGACTGTGACTGCCCATTCCAAAGGGTAGATGTCATGGACAAGAATAGGAGACGATCTCTACTGGACACTCTTTTCAAATATTGTTAGATTTTACACAATCCTCACTGGGGTCATAGCTTTTATATTTGAGGATACTGTAGAAAAAAAACAAAAAACAATTCAAAACATAAAGAGCTAGCCCTACAAACCTTATTAAAATGTCTCTTCACAATAAATGGATTAGTTTTAGTTACTTCAGTAATTATACTTTGTATAGAGAGTGTTTTTTCACTGTAGTTTTTATGACAGCCGAAAAAGGAACAGAACTCTTTTATCAGACCTAGGACCTCAGGCCCATCAGGCCTTCTAGTTAAAAAAATAAGTAAAAAGCAAGACAGAACGCTTTTTTTCTGCGATGAGCGTAATGCATAAGTTAAGTAATTAACAAGAAAAACTATTCCATTGGCTTACACGCTGTTCGATGGTCTTGAACAAAACGTCTTATTTTTTTTTTTGTTTTGCCTTGTTGTGTCCCAAGCTTGACCTAACGCGAACGCTTTCCGTCTCCAATATTGGCACTTATTGTATTTTGTATTATTTACCCACTTTTACGATCTGTATCCTTCATATTTTCGACTGAGTCCGAACTACTTAAACTTTTATGGGGACGTTTTCCACTACAATAATGGTGGACGATTTTTATTATTATATTATTATTGAAAAATATAAAATATTTTCTATTTATCTGTTTAATTGGATGGAGGAAGAGCGTCTTTTGTGATATTTGATTGATTTAACAGATAATAACAAACTAGCGACCACTTTGATTTTGATTTTGTCAGTGATATAGGGCGAGTGGTAATAAGGGTGTAAAATATACTTAATAAAGCCGTTTTTTTTTTTTGTTTTAGATTATTCTTTCCAGTTGTTGAGATATTAAATTTCATCTTTTTCACAAGCACTTTTTTTGAATTAACTTTTTGTAAATGTTGTAAAAGTTTTACTTTAAATACCTCCACAATGTAGGTACTATTTAATGCACACATCAGCACAAAGTTTTGGGTGCGTTACATGGAGTCCTTGGAAAACTTGATTTTTCACGTAAAAAAAAAGTAGATTTCTAGCAATAATTATTGCGTAGAGTTACATACTTAATTAGATGTACAGAATGCTTGGTTGACGGCTTCGTGAAAGGTCCGTTAACATGTTGTAAAAAGGACAAACTATTTTATGAATTTGAAAAAAAAATATGACATCACTTCCTTTGATATTTCCGTTTTTTTTCATATGCTGTTAAAATGAATACGCCTTTTCCAGTATCAACAACTGTATTTGAAACTGCTTCTCTCCTTACCTTACGATGAAACTGAAGACATTATCAGTTAACAACACCTAATCTGTGCTAAACCTTCACCACAAATACCCACTAACATACAGACACCCATACACACACACCCATACACACACACACACATTATTCCTAAACATGAGAATTGTTCTTATTTTATTTTTTACTGTCTTCTAATTTTCTGTTAAATATCAATTTTCTGTTAATCTAATTTATTAAAATGTTTTGTTATTTTTCAAAATGTCTAATGAGCACAACTACAAATTGTTTTAATTTAAAGTTTTCGCAACTCCGGCCCCCAAGATACAGGCACAGCCTAATTTGGGGTCCACTGTTATCTAAATTCGTTAAAATAAAACTTGTTACCGATATCCTTAATGATGTTAGACTATAGTACATTACTGCCGCGGTCTATAATGACTACTTTGCTGGTCGCGCTGATTATGGCCGACAGCGCAGCGTAGCGTAGCTCCAGGCCGACACAACGCGGTCAGCGTGCAGAACTTGATGGACGAGCTGAGATAAAGGCCGAGACCGTAGGTCGACGCCTTTACAGCGAGGACAGCAAGGGCTGCAATGATGGCCAAGCTGAAAGGCCTAGAGCGTAGCTAGGCTAGCTCGAGGCAATCATAGCGTGACCAGCGAAGCAGTCATTGTGGGCCAAGGTTTGTATACTGCTTTACTCAAAAATGCAAGTACCTAATCTAAATAAAACCAGCAAGTAATTTAAATAAAAAATATATTAATTAAACTTTCGCTGAACCGCGCTTTTGTTACTTCTTTGTTTTTTTTTAGCAATGGTAGTTAGAACTATACAGCCTAATATGGAATAAAATCTTTTTGTACCTATCTCTATAGATACAAACAGCTGTGTTGTAAATAAAATCTTTTTAGATTTGATTTTTAAAAATGTTGAAACGTCAAAATAGCGGCTGGCAAAACATTGCCGGCCTGTTAGAGCGGCCAGCAAAACTTTGCCGGAGAGATTTTTATGAGAATGTCACAAACACCATTATCACACCATTTATCTTTCCATACCAATTCTCTTCGAATCAAAAATCATTAACAGATCATTTCTGTTTTGACAAACCATTAAGTTCTTGTCAATTGTTATTTGACAGTTTAATGTCCAATATATCTTGAACTTACAATAAGCGCTGCTTGTCAAGGCAGAAAGTAATTCCCTGTACTTTTTGTCGTTAGTTCCGATTTTTGCCACGTGTCATCTTAAAGTGGTCAAAGCTTGTAGTGTCAAATTCGATGTCATATTTTACAGATGATGTCATTTTGACAATGATTATTGACGTTAATAGAGTGCATGTGAGCTTTAAAGTGCCGTATTTTTTTTTTCAATAAATTGCTTAAGTATTGATTGTATTTGCTTTTTAGAGGTGTTGAGTACAGTAATAGAAGATGTCTTTTCTTTTCAATAGTTTACCAATAATTATTGATTTGTGTGTACTTTTTATAAAGTATGTAAGTATTAGAAATACTTAGCCGAAGTGCAGAGTATGGAATAAAGCTAAAAAAACAGTGATGGTGACAGACGCGAGCAGACTGAAACATCTGGGTTCCGTTTTTTCATTTCGCCGTACGGAACCCCAATATAGTTTTATTTTTCCCGAAGCAGAAATGGAACTGAAAACCCATTGTTCAATAGTAGTGCATGTGACCATTACAACAACAAGACAGTCAATTTTAAAATTAAATTATGCCGTTAAAACAGCTCAATTAAAATACTCATTTCATGTAAAACATATTACCGGACACATCACTGTCGTCAATTTAATGAAATGATAAGCAGATGATATGAAAATTAAAACACATCGGATCAAAAATGTCATGTACCCGTCATTTTAGGGTTGATAAGACTATTAATTAATTAGTGTTAATTACTCTAACCCTTTCGCTGCGGCACGCAATTTTTTTGTAGTTAAATTGAATTGATGTACTGAGTTTAAGTTTTTTTTCTGTAATAATAGACTTGGAAAAGAAAGTTATTAGTCTTTTAACAATTTTAAATGAAAATATATTCTTTAGTGAGAGTAAACTGTTAACTGTATAAAATGAAAACCAATTATATATAGAAAACATAAGAAGAACTATAATTGGATAAATATAATATAAAGTAGAATAACTTCTTAGAGAATGTTGAATTTATACATTATTTTATCAAAACTGAAGTTTATCTGTATCTGTAGTTTAATTCCTTAACTCACATTATTACTTAAATATCACTAAAATTAAAACGTCCATTTCCACCACAAAACTAACATAAATCCACTAACCCTCCAAATGCAACATGGTTTTAAATTACCAATATTGAGCGTGTCGGTCAAAATGACCACACGTGGTTGCCAGATTTACATCGCAACAATGTCTTAATAGAAGTGTGACCACATCAATTAACAAATGTTGTGTAAAGTTTTAATCTTTTGGATTCAGTAGTGGACTGGGCGGAGTGGAATTCGTGGTGAACATATTTTGTATGGTTTTATGACTGTTGTGAAGAATTTTGAGGTTTGGGTAAGACATGGGGTAAAGTTAAAGTGCCATTCAAAATGTAGCATCTGAAATACACACAATTCTATGTACAATTATTCTGTTATTATAAAAAGTAAACTTCAATAAGAATTTATGTCTATCAATGTACTTAACCCCCCACGGCTGCGGGTTGTTCGAAAGAGATACCGTGGCCCTGGAACACAAAGGGCTAAGAAGGAACACTGGACTGACTAAAACCCATCCAGGGTTTTAGTCTGTCAAGTCTGACACTCCCTTCCGCTCCGCCCAGAGCGGGAGAAGTCATTTGATAACTTCCCACAATAAAAGAAAAGTTACTCAGCCCCAGTTAGATTAAGTGTTTAAGCTTAATTCTGCTTATCAATACAAAATAATTGATTAATAAAATTTAATTAATACCGAAAACCTACTGATAGACATAGCACATGCGAAAACAAATAATTGGTAACTCCAAAACTTAACGCC
Source organism: Cerastis rubricosa (assembly GCA_949152445.1). NCBI lineage: Eukaryota > Metazoa > Arthropoda > Insecta > Lepidoptera > Noctuidae > Cerastis > Cerastis rubricosa. Next base: position 15,637,106 of record OX424547.1, read on the forward strand.
TTAACAAGAATGTCATTGTTAACACTAAAATGAGGTGTGACCGGGTCGCAATGACCTCAGAATTCACGGACAATGTATTTTAAGGACATTTCGTCCGGTTCAAGTGTGAATGCGATGGAATTGGTTCCGGGCCCTAACAAAGGGTCAATTTTTGAAAAATTCTCGCCATTTTGTTTTGGCTACTCATAGTTTGATATATTTATGTGTTTTCGCTAACAAGCATTTAGATGTGGGTGTATAGATCTGTCGATAGTTAATAAAATTTATGGCCATACAGAGATGAATTTTGTTTTTAATACTGTGGTTTGATGTTTTGTCTATTATGTTGGTTGTTTTCAAAACGTTTATTTTTTTATAATTATGATAAATATCAAATCTGCATCTTTTTTTAATATTACAGAAGCAGTAGTTGGCATCTTTTGGTAGCCGAGAAAATGGAACCACTAGGTCCGAGTTTGAAGACTGTCGTTAAAACTGATAATGCCTGCCTGCCTGAAATCAAATAGCTCGTTTAACTTTAGCCGGTAAAAAAAAAATTAAACGATTCAAGATCGATTCAAGAACCCTATTAAGTATTGTAATAATGACAAATGGAACTCTCAAATTGATGTAAAAGAAATTTCTATTTACTCTAAACAAATCGGAAGGGTGTGTCCATTAATTTTATTAATGGTGTATTTGAAAAGGCATATTAGAAATTAACCCAACCGTAATTTCGCCACAAACAATATTTTTAACAAAGAGAAAAGAAAACTATTAATCATGAATGTGACAATTGGCAAAAAAGAAGTATGGGTATTCAAAGTTATTGGAGAAAGGGGTTACTTAATTTTTTTATTAATGGTATTGTATCATCATTGAAGACGTGTAGTGTGATACATTACGGTTTTTTTAAGTGTTTGTAACGTAACATTTTTTCTGTTAAAATTAACTATCGAGTATAAAAAACCAAAAAACTACCAAAAAACCAACTAAAAAAATTAAAGAAAGAGTAAAAGCCACATATTATATACACTTTTTAAAGAATTATTTTCTATATACTTAAAATCTTATTCTAAACCAAAACATAATTTTAGAGAAATGTGTGTAGGTATGTTTTACCCTCTACTTACCAGTTAAGGGTAAAATACTACCCATAGCAGAAAGGGGTTAAGCAATGTCGTTAATACTGAACACACTTCGATGACTCTATATGGGGGAGAGAAAACATTTTTTACGTAAATCGAGTTTTGACGCGCGAATATTACCAAAATTGGAGTGACCCAAGGGAAAAACAAAATTATTGAGTGTGGAACCGTTAAATGTGTTTATTGGATTTATATGGATAAACGGGTTTCGTTGAGTGTATTAGCTGCTTTTTTCCTATTGAATTATTTTTTGGCGCCAAAAAAATCTGTGACGCAGATTATGGAGGGTTAAGACAGTAAAAACAAATTCAGTAAATACTAATAATATATTTAATTTAATCTGTGGCTCGAGTGTCAAAGTGACATGACATTTTTTTCACACCTTTACATAATTAATTGAAAATAAAGCAAGAAAATTGATAGAACCGACTAAAATAGCAAGAGAATGAAAAAGAAAAAAAAAAAAAAACAGTTACCTATATATTCAAAACCGGTCTGATCAAATAAAAATTAAATATGCATACGAAAAAAGCACCATGAAATGTCATGAAATGTCATATATGTCATCGATGCTGACCCGAAGCAGATCCAGACAAGAGGCACACCAACCATCTCCGGGCTCGTCGCTGAGCTCCGCCTCGCAGCCGCCGGGATGCGCCACATCCGTGTGCGCTGCGTCTTCGGTCGCTGCAGTTGCGTCGAGCTCCAGCGACGAGTTTTTCTCCCCGCCGTCGACGCCATCACCACCACGACGACGAGGAAGAGGACGGCCACCAGCGGGCTTGGGACCTCGAGGCCAACAGGCCCCGAACAGGGTCCCCGCTGCCGGTGGAAATGTGTCGCGCATGCGATGGACTCAGTCCATTAATGAGAACGTCATGCGCGCATATTATGGGGCTACTGAGGGGGGAAGCAACTTGACTGCGTACCGTGGTCGGATGCTCTCTGTGTTTCAGGTGCTTGAACCAGCTATCAGCGTGTCGGCGCAGCGACTATCGGATCAGGTGCGGGTCATCCAGCGTAACCATATGTTGGATAACACTGTACTTGATCGACTACGCCTCGACTCACGGAGTAACCCAGTTACGCCTGCTTCGCCAATGATCGCGGCGCAGATGCAGAATGTATCAAGTGCTTCGCCGCGATCCGATCGCGGTGGTGAAGAGGATGTAGACGAAGTTATAACCGTGAGTACCCAGTGCAACGAACAATTGAGGAGCGCTTTGGAGGATGCGTTCCGGGAGTATCGCTCCACACCGCCTGAACTTAGACCACGTTTACCTCGTTTGCCTATGCACAAGAAAAACAAGGCGCTGGTGTGTACTCTAGATTCGCAGCTGTCAAACTGCTTTGACAACAGCGAAGACCTTGCTGATACCCACTCAATATTGTACTGCGCAGCCGTAGCGGCATGTCGTGTAGCTCACGTCAAATTTCCTGACAGTGACCGAGCTACACGACCAAAATTAGCTATTCCAGCTTGGCAGTGCAGGATTGAGCGGCGTATCGGTGAGGCTAGAGTACTCATCGGCAAGTTAATCTGCTTCAGGGAGGGCAATACTCGCCCTAGAGTGATGCGCTTTGTGAGGCGGGCGTTCTCGGGAACTGACATTAGTTTTCGTGATTATTTAGCCTGCGTCACAGAGCGTATCGACTTCCTGAAGCAGAAGATCTGTGCATGGGCAAGCCGTATTCGTCGGTACAAGCGGCAAGTGGAGCGATACACTCAGAATCGCACATTCCAAAGCGATGAACGGTGGGTATATAGGGCTTGGGAACGACCAGACCAAGGGGTGACTGACACGCGTCTGCCGGATGATGACGCCATGTGTTCGTTCTGGCGCAGCATCTGGTCGGTGCCTGTCAGTCACACTGAGGGCGGTTGGACCCGGGAGGTTGAACAAGCGTGTGATCCAATACCAGAAATGGGGGCAATTATCATCAGCCCCCAAGACGTAGCTCGTGCAGTCCGTCCGTTACCAAACTGGAAATCTCCAGGGCCGGATGGACTGCACAACTTCTGGATCAAATGGTTCCAAAGATCGCACGCTCGCTTGGCGTCCCAGTTTCAATCAGCCTTAGAGTCAGGGTCGCTGCCCCAGTTCCTGACGACAGGCATTACCCACCTGCTCCATAAATCAGGTAGTACTGCGGAGCCCAAAAATTATAGACCTATCACTTGCTTACCAACGGTCTATAAAGTTCTTACATCCATTTTGAGAGCTAAAATCAACCAACATATTGAGAGTAATTCCATCATGTCTCCCTCTCAGAATGGATGTAGGAACGGGGTCCCGTGGTACTAAGGAGCTGCTCCTCATTGATATGGCCATTAGCCAACAGGTACGCAGGTCCCGAAGGCATCTGTCTACATGTTGGATAGATCATAAGAAGGCCTACGACTCGGTTCCGCAAACATGGCTCATGAGGGTGCTGGAGTTGTACAAGATTGATGCAACTCTACGCGCCTTCCTTGAGTCGTGTATGGGGCAATGGAGGACGGTCCTTCGCTATCCAGGATGTCGACAGATGCAGGGGAACAGCGAACCGATAAGGATCGAGCGTGGTATATTTCAGGGCGATAGTTTGAGTCCATTATGGTTTTGTCTAGCCTTGAACCCTCTTAGCACTCTACTGGAAGGTTCAAGACTAGGCTATCGGTTGAGGAGAGGTGGTCAGGTCATATCTCACCTTCTTTACATGGATGATCTGAAAATCTTTGCCCCCAACAATTTGCAACTGATGAAGCTACTGAAGGTAACTGAAACTTTCAGTAGCGCCATCAGGATGGAATTTGGTGTGGACAAATGTGCAGTCATGCATGTGAAGCGAGGGGAGATTACGGAATCTGTGGGAACTCAACTCTCGGATCCGTACACCTTAGATCCCTCTCTTCAACAGAAACCTACAAGTATTTGGGTATGTCGGAAGCATTAGGCATCAATACTGCTGACATGAAACAATCGTTGAAGGAACGTTTCTTTGGCCGCCTGAATAAGGTGCTAAGCAGTCTTTTGTCAGGTGGAAACAAGGTGCGCGCCTTCAACGGTTGGGTCATGCCGGTTTTGATGTATTCTTTCGGCATACTCAAATGGACGCAGACGGAACTTGATGCCCTGTATAGGAGGGTCCGCGTACTGCTGACCGCAAATCGGATGCATCACCCACGGTCGTCGGTGATGAGACTGTATATCCCGCGGAAGTGTGGGGGTCGTGGCTTCTTAAATGCTAAGACCCTGCACAACCGTGAGGTATGCAGTCTCAGGGAATACTTCCTAGAAGCCGACGTGGGGATGCACCGAGATGTGGTCTCAGTAGACAAGGGCCTTACCCCGCTCTTCTTGGCTAACGAGAACTGGCGCAAGCCTGTAGTATTAGACACTAATGATCGCAAGAAGGTATGGCAGGGCAAGGAGCTTCACGGGCGCTTCTACCGGGCTCTTCATGGCCCCGATGTAGATTTTCTAGCGTCCGTGTCCTGGCTACGATTCAGCAACCTCTTCGGGGAAACTGAAGGTTTTGTCTGTGCGATTATGGACGAAGTTATGTTGACGAACAACTACCGGAAACATATTATGAAGGACGGGACGGTTGACGTGTGTCGGGCATGCCACCGTCCAGGAGAATCGATCCGACACATTATTTCTGGGTGTTCTCGTTTGGCTAACGGAGAGTACTTGCATAGACACAACCTCGTTGCCAGGATTATCCACCAGCAACTTGCTTTGAAATACAACCTTGTGGAATCAGAAGTGCCATACTATAAGTATGCGCCCGACCCAGTTCTCGATAATGGTAATATCACGTTGTATTGGGATCGACCTATCGTCACTGACAGGACTATTGTTGCCAATAAGCCTGACATTGTGGTGATAGATCGATTGGAGCGTCGCGCAATGATTGTTGATATAACGATCCCACATGACGAGAACCTCGTGAGAGCAGAGAAAGATAAGCAATTCAAATATCTAGATCTGGCTCGCGAGGTTGTCGACATGTGGGATGTGAATACAGCAGTCATTGTGCCGATAGTCGTGTCGGCCAATGGCTTAATTGCCAAAAGCCTCGACCAACATCTTAGTAGGCTTTCGCTTGGCAGCTGGATCAAGGGCTTGATTCAGAAAGCAGTACTTCTTGACACGGCGCGTATTGTTAGGAGGTTCCTCTCTCAAGGGCCCTGACCACCGGTAGCTCGGACCCTGTTCCCAATGCCGGTGGGCTCCTATTTTTTATATTTTTAAATGTTTTTTATATAATTTTGTAAAAATATTTAAAAATGTAAATTATATGTTTAAAAAATGAATAAAGGAATATTTAATTTAATATATTATTAATAATATATTTACTTAATATGAATATTTTTTGTACTTCCATAACAAATATTTAGGTACTGATTTATAGTTATTGATACTTTTTTTTTCAAGAAATGCAAAAAAAATTAAACCCTAAAATGCTCGCCATTTTTTTTTTCAAATATCTATTATCAAAACACTGGGGGTCATTTTCAAATCGTGTCGGTAGCAATTCAACGAATTTGAACCTCGTAAAGTTAAATGGACTGTGGAACTCAGAGGAACATGTGTACTACTACTAATGGGTTTAAAATTTATTATATCGACGCCCACATTACATTTTCAACTGACTTCTGAATGCAGTTTATACATCTCCTATTCTGACGGAGTAACGACGAGTATTGAGTGACATATAAGGGAAATTAAAGTTGTAGTAGATTATGTATTTGCTAGGGGGTTCAGATTTAGTGTGAAATACCTTTGCTTTAAAAAATATAACTCACATTTTTATCTTCATAGCTGGAGATGATAATCGACAATATCACCTACTTTACCTAGAAATTTAATTAAATACGTCGACATATAAGCATAAAAATATTCATATTCAGCCTATAATGTCTGCACTGCTGGGTTGATGATGCAGAGCATGTTGGTACTTAGATGTCACATATCTTCCAATTTTTGACAGTGGTTTGAAGTTTTGTCGATATTTTTTGCTTCATTTACTATACAGCAAGATTTTTTAGTCACCGTCTAAATTTTTTCTAGGCATTATGTATCATTCACTAACTCCATTTTTGAAAAAAAATCGACATGTGAAATTTTCATATTATCATATGAAATCATTTTCTCGAAAAAAATATCCGCTCTGCCTGGTCACTAAGTTAAACGTTAAAAATACACTTGCCGCGCAAACATTCAATGGAAAGGGGGCGGCCAGCCCGCATATTTACCCAGCGTGTACCTACGCACGGCGCGGCAGTGTCCATGATATCTCAATATTTTTGTATTGAGTGATACTAAAATAAAAAAAAAGGATTCAATGGTTTTCGCCAAACATTAAAATGGCTAAATTTGGACGGTGACTAAAAAATCATGCTGTATAGTGACTATATAGAGAATAGGTTTCATGATTGTACTATACCTATAAATTCTATAATACGTTAAGCCATGTAGAATGACTCACGAATCCTATGCAAAGCATATACTAAAACACTTCATTGCTCCAAAATGCATGTGAAGAGCTACTGATCATAAATCTCGACGAAGCATCGTGTATACCACGTTAACCCGTCGGATGTCAATCGTAAAGTTTTACGATATCGACTAGTTCCCGAAAGGGTTCCTAGAGGGCTTGTATTGGACATATTGCAGACTTATGTCCAAACTTGCTTTGTGCATAAGCTTGCATGTGAAGGGGCTGTTGACTAAGGACGTATAAAATACAGATCCTCAAAAGGTAGTGCTTGCCATTCGACTTTTTTTTGGCAATCCAAATAATTTTATTTAGGTATTGAGACAACAGTAAAACTTTTAAAAGATTTATTTCATATTTTTTAAGGTATTTGAGTAAGGCAAAAAGAGCCAAGCCAAAGGTTTTTCCGGATAAACTAAATTCTAGCTCAATAATTGCGGACAAATACTCCTCAGAGTACAGTCCAGTGCAAGACAGTAACTGTTGTAACACTTTGACTTAATATTTATTTTATAACATTTCACCGTATTAACTTAAATATTTACTGAGCTAATCTGATACATATACGGAGTTTCTATAGAATGCGAGTCCAGCTTATATTGATTTTATAACCACTGACGTGTAACCTTCAGTAAAAAAACAAAATAAAAACAATCTGATGTAATCTTTAGGGTTCCTACTACCTACTAAAAACAGAATAAAATAAATATTTAATGGGGGCTCCCATACAAAAAACAAATTTTTTTGCTCGTTTTTATAAATAATGGTACGGAACCCTTCGTGTGTGAGTCCGACTGGCACTTGGGCGGTTTTTTCATTTTATCACTAAAGAAGAAGAAGAAGACATGCTGCGCCGACCCCAAATAAATTGTAATAAGGGCAGGAGAATGTTTGTAATGATCACTCCACCAAATAATATCCCCAACCTTCCCTTCAGGTATATATTTTATGCATTCAAAGATACCACAATAGCACCAACCTTTTCGTGAACATAACAATAGTTGGAAACACAATTTCAGCCGTTTCCATATCGTTCCATTCCATATGGGAAGTGCTCCCACTCAAATGGATTGCTCCCGTTTTCAATTGGAAAGTAAAACTCGGTGATTTCATTGAATTTACTCTGAGATTTCTTAGCTGGATGTAGGTTATTTAAGTATTTTCATGATGTTATCCCTGCGTTTTTTTTGCGCTTGAATCAAATGTAGAATAGAATATACCTTATTTTACACTGTCACTTCACCCGCGACTCCGTCCGCGAAAATTGTAATATAATAAAAAATATATAATATAAATTGTAATATACCCTAAGTTACTCGGTAAAGATGTAGCTTTCTAATCATCATCATCATCATCATTTCAGCCGAAAGACGTCCACTGCGGGACATAGGCCTCCCCATAGCTAAGGGGGGTTTTGCCATAATCGCCACGCTTGGCAAGCGGGTTGGCGATCGCAGTACGGTGGTTATAAAAGCACAGAGAACGCTGCTGCCCATTTTCTGGCAAGTCCCTTTCCCTGGCAAACTTTCTAATAGTGAAAGAATTTAAAAAATCCGTCAAGTAGTTTTTGAGTTAAATCGTAACAAACAAACAATCAATTTTTTCCTTTTTATTATAATATTAGTTTAGACTAAAGTTGAAACATAATGGTTTTACAAAACTACTAATTTTATGGTTACAATATGGCGGTCTTAACGCTGGTAGCGATATCTTTTAGACCACCTTACGTTGGTTGTATCAAAATCATCAAATCAAATGACCACATATTCAAAATATAGGTAAACAGAAAACTATATAATGAATATTATACAGGTGAAAAAACGCTGCTGCTTTTCCGAATTATTGTACTCACTCTAGTAAGTTTTATTAAATAAAAATTAAAGTTTTTGAAAACCCTCGAATAGTGATGTATTTAATTTATTTGTAACAATTTTCAGTTATTATAAATGCAAATAAAATTCATCTCATAACAATAAAACGCTATACAAACAAACTTTACAATGTTTAACCCTTAACCGCCGCTTCGTTATTTGATACCAGAACTATAAAATTCCCGGTATCGCTCCGCGGGTCCCGGGTTCGTTAAAAACCGCATTAGTCGCATTTATCGATGTCGTTAACGTGAGCTTAAACTGTTTTAGCTTTGCACTGTGTTTCTCAATGTTATGAAATTCAAATTGGATGAATAAATATTTTAATTTCGGTTTTTTGTGTTAGGACCGTATCAGAAAAAAAGTCTAAAATGGTTTTTTTCTACTTTTGAATTCTTTTTACTTTCCTCACTGTAATTGGTTTTCTACGTTGTATGTTACCTAACTTGTGCGTGACAATAAATTTGAATAATTTATCTATCAATTTTGTATTTGTAACTATCATTTATTTATTATTTTCCTTAGCGTGTCGATGGCAATCTAAATTGTGTCAGCTCAGAACTGAGCCACTATTTTAATGCCTGGCAATGCAAAGTCCACATATGTATTTTTGTTCATAAAGCAGGTTTAAAACACTTTCAATCATGGCAATTCACTCTGTCATTGAAAATTATTGTGACTCACTTCAGAATCATTTTCAAAATTAAGCAATTTAATTCAAAATTTTAACACCCCCATAAACCAGTGAACTCGTAATTTTGAGAACCAGCCGGATATTGTCAGAATTTAACATCGCAACTACATCAGCATCACAATACTGGGAGACATTTGTACGCGGAAGCTAAAAGTTGTAAATTTTTACTACTTTCTGTCGCTCGCAATTACCGCTGCAGGGAAGGGTTGGTTGCATCGGGGAAAAAAAAAGTATGAATTTCTCTTGCATACTTGACTATTATGTTTTGGTATGTAGTTATTTCAGTTTATTGTTTTTTGGGTGTTAGTGTACATAATATCTTTTTTTGCAACGATTTGTTTAAAATTATCAATTTAATTTTACAGAGCTAAAGGAAGAAAAAAATAACAAAAATACCAGTATCTTTACAGTATTGAGTAAGTCACTTACGTAGCCACATAAGACTACAACACTGCTACGCCGTAGATACCGTTAATACGAATTAGATGCTACGCCGTAGACATCTTGTGCGTAGACCTCCAAACGTCTTTTTGACGGTATAATTTTAAAATAATACCGGACGACAGTTTATCGTTCCATGTTTTTGAACAGTTTCATTTGTGCATGTAAAAAATGCCCTATAAACTTTCGGACAAACGAGTACGAACATATTAAGGACTCAGTTCCAGACACGGACAGTCGGTTACCTCTAAACATTGTCCTCAAACGTCCCCAATTCTCCTGTACCTATTTGGCTTATCATTATTTCAGATACGACGACTATCTTTTGAGGGACATACCTACCTACCCTTAGTCCTTAGACTACCTATTGTCGATCAACATCTAAATTAACATACTCGTAAAGCATGACTGAGTGTACGTATAATTGTACATGGATTATTGGCACAGCCCTAAGGCTTCCGGTTACAACACACTCGACGTAATAAGGTGTCTGTTTAGTCAAGTGTAAACAGCAGTTTATTAGGTAAATATGTTGGATCTGAGAGACCTATTGTTGGTTAATGACAAGGTACCGAGATTATAATTGTCTTATTATATGGTCTCGATTGAATGATACAAATATAAGTTCAGGAGCAATTATAGCAGGTAAAAAAAAATACCTACGGTACTGTTCGAAAGAGATACCGTGGCCCTGTAACACAAAGGGCTAAGAAGGAACATGTATGGGTTTTAGTTAGTAAAAGCCTGACACTACCTTCCGGTCCGCCCAGAGCGGGCCTACCATCATCATCTGCCGAGCCTTTTCCCAACTATGTTGGGACGGGCTTCCAGTCTAACCGGGTGCAACTGAATACCAGTCGTTTACATGGGCGACTAACTATCTGACCTCCACAACCCAGTTAATACTGGGTAATCGATACCCCTTGGTAAGACTGCTCGTCAGACTTTCGGGCCACTGTCCACCTGGAACGACTGCCAAAGATCTACAAATGACAGACGGGACCAACGGCTTAACGGGCTTTCCGGGGCCCTAGCCACCGACCAGCTTAGGCAAGCACGGCTTTACCTAAAGGCTGACTTGAACAGCTGTTATTATTTAGCCACGAGCTCATCTGCTGGCTTACCATGAAGTCTTAAATCAGTATAGTTTTAAGACATAGAAAACTTCTATCCCAGAAGAATGATCCTATGGGATAATTTGCAACCTCGCTATTTTAATATTAAATAAACATACATTCAAAACCACACTCAAAAGAAACATCTTCAAAGTCCCATTCACACGTCAAAATTAAATTGTCCACAAATTATCGTATTTCGAAGACCCGTTCCCACGTTCGACACGTGTGTCCTCACGTGAAGAGGGAAGGGCTTGTCCTCAACAAATATTGTCTTTGAGGACACCCTACACGGTCTTGACTGTTTAAGAGTTGAGTGTTTGGTGACAATGAGTGTTGAGTATGGTTGAGTAATAGTGGGCATTATTAATTTGATTATTGTAATAATGTTTAATAATTGAGCTTTGTGTTGGATGTTAATAATATATGATACTAGCTGCTGCCCGCGACTTCGATCGCGAGGTTTTTTTTTATTGGTATGAAAAATAAATGTTGGCCGATTCTGAGACCTACCCGATATGCACATAAATTTCGTACAAATCGGTCAAGACATTTCGGAGGAGTACGGTAACTACCATTGTGACACGAGAATTGTGTACAGGGTGTAACGGAAAGGGTATATAAATACTTAAGGGTGTGCTACAGATCATCAAACTAAACAAGTTTCTCTATCGGACAAACATCGTAATAGCGAAAAATATATGAGCTCCCCATACATTTAGGTCGAATAGGTATTGAAGTTTTGTATGGGCCAGCAGATAATTTTTCGCTATTACGACATTTGTCCGATGAAGAAACATGTTCAGTTTGATGGTCTGTCGCACGCCCTTAATTATGTATATACCCTTTCCGTTACACCCTGTATATAAGATGAAGGTATGGTTGGAAAATGGAATTGTAAAATTTAGGTATGTTCATAAGTTTAATAAAATCTAAATTCAGGCATTTTTTATCGGATTCTTCACTTTTAAATAATATTTTTTGACTTCCTCGTTGGTTCAGTGATCACAAGCGCGACTGCTGAGCTCATGGTCATGGGTTCGATTCCCAGGTTGAGTAAAGTGTTATTGGGTTTTGCCATCAGGAACTTCTCAGTAGCAGAAACGGAGTCTGGATTTGTGCCCGGTTGGTGGTAATAAGCTCGCCCCATATTACATGGGACTTAAAGATAACTGGCGAAATGCGGGTTTACTAATAGTACACCTCTGAATAACCCTTCTGGGATCACAGGCAGAGAATGGGCAGCAGCGTTCTCTGTCCTTTTGTAAGAACCGTACTGCGATCGCCAACCCGCCTGCCAAGCGTGGCAATTATGGCAAAACCCCCCATGATATGTCAATGTGGTGACACTTGGGGGAGGCCTATGTCCAGCAGTGGACGTTAAAAGGGTTGAAATGATGATGATGATCACAGGCGTGATGCTATGTATGTTTAATACAAAATGAGTACAATCACTCTGTTTTTTTAGGGTTCCGTAGCCAAATGGCAAAAAACGGAACCCTTATAGATTCGTCATGTCTGTCTGTCTGTCTGTCTGTCTGTCCGTCCGTATGTCACAGCCACTTTTTTCCGAAACTATAAGAAATATACTGTTGAAACTTGGTAAGTAGATGTATTCTGTGAACCGCATTAAGATTTTCACATAAAAATAGAAAAAAAAAACATAAATTTTTGGGTTCCCCATACATAGAACTGAAAACCAAAAAAAAAATTTTAATCATACTTATACGTGTGGGGTATCTATGGATAGGTCTTCAAAAATGATACTGAGGTATCTAAAATCATTTTTTTCTAAACTGAATAGTTTGCGCTAGAGCCACTTCCAAAGTGGTAAAATGTGTGTCCCCCCCCCCCCTCTAATTTCTAAAGTAAGAGTATGAAAATTCTGAAAATATTTAGGATTGTAGAACGTAAAAAAAATTATCAACGAAAATTGGTTTCAATAAGATATGATGTTTAGTTTTTGAGATATGGGACTTTTTCATCAAACTGCAGCAGTAACTTTGTTTTTCATTAACATACTATGAAAAACCAATTTAGTTTTGCGGTTGAGTGGAAGTTTACTAACTAATACTAATAAATAATGAATGACAGTTCAAAATATTGTTTGGGGCTATGGAACCCTGTGTGCGAGTAAGACTCGCACTTGGCCGGTTTTTTTTTTTTTCAGCTCCTTTTATAAATAATACCAAAACAATCACAGCAAAAGTTAACAACCACATTCAGTCCACAATAGTAATCTACACAAAACACAATGCCACAACAATATCATCGTTAAAATCACTCCACATTCGTAAATACCAAATAATCCTCATAACAGCTAACACTACAATGCATACTTCAAAAAATCTCTATTCAAGGTCCACTACGCGAGGTCCAAGAGACCCAACAATACGATACCAATAATCGCGCTCCCTATTAATTATAATTGACATATTTCGAAGTCTGAAAGCAATTTGTCGAACGTTTCAATGGACACGTGGCATCCGTGTTTGTTTTGATGTCCAGGGGTATGATGGACCGTCTGCGGTCATTAGGGTTATGTGCCTCTTGAAACTGAGTATATAGTGGGAGATTTTGGTGTAGGTATTATGAACTATTATTTATATATTATTGTATATTTTTTTTATTCAAGAAACAGGACTTCGTCGCACATGCATAATTATGCCGCCCTGGTTAGTTTAACACAATTTAACCAAAAATACTATCTCTAACTAAATCTGTAAAATGTTCTAGCTGCGTCAGAAAGTGGCGTAGCCAGAACACTGTTGCAGTAACCTATTTCCATAAGCCTACAATTTGTTCTATATCTAAATTCTTCGTTGCGGACACACTCACTCAATATGTGTCTGGCGGGCAACTGCCCGACGGTTGTAGTCGGGTTTTTCTATATACTCTTAAGTAGATGTAAACTTTGCATGTGAGATGTAGGAAATTGATGTTAGTTCTTCCGTCGTGTCATAGATGGCGCTGTAGTACTTTTTGTAGTAAGTTGTTTTTTGTTGGTCGCTTCACATAGATTCTCTAAAGTCTTAGTCACATACCTACAGTTAGCAAAATTCAATATTGGTTTTCTCGCAGGATGAAGTTTGCAGTTTTGAGAATCGGTTTTCATTTTCCGAGCCACAAGATACAAGCTCACTGTCATTTGTATGACACAACTGTTTTTTGTCAAATGAATAATAAACTTACTATTTTATGAAAGTTTTTTTTTGTAACATTAATTATTGTTGTACACGTTACTGTGGGGTACACGTTATTGATAAAACAATGACCACAAACTGGTTTAGAATACTATATATACTATATAAAACGGCAGTTTATACTGGGTTTGTCAGCTACGCCATGTGTATTTTTTGTTTTTTTAAAATTAACTAAAAAAATTATGGAGCTTGTAGGAATCAATGTATGGAAAAAAATAGTTTGAAAAACTGTAGTTTTGGAGCGCATGGGAATAACCCATGTAATCACAGTTCTTAAAACAAATGGCAAGTTTTTAGTCCGAATTGGGGTCTGTTTTACTAAAAAAACTCCAAGGAGCCCCTGAATTGAGTAAGCACGTTCCATGTTTTTATTGCAATAAATAAATTAACAAAAGACTCAGTAGCTACTAATTCCCACGTCCGACATCACTCAACCCTCAAATGCGCTAATTTTAAAACATTAACTTGGCTATTTTGTTAAACACGTAGCCACGCGATCGCCGCGGGCGGTTAAAAACAAAAAAAGTATTAACAATAACTATTTGAGAGTGCGCAATGAATAAAACATTGGGGGCTCTAGTTTAGATTTTTTTAGAGGTCCGCAATATTTTTAACCCAACTTACAAATAATAAAAAAAATATTATGACAACTAGCGCCAATAGTGTCGAGAGAACATTGCAAATGATAAAAGAAAATTATGTCAAAATGTGGGCTGATCATCCGGGAAATAAATCCGTATTTACGGTAGTCAGTCGTTTTCAAGATTTTTGGTAAATTATTTAGTATTAATTTATTCTTCATAGAATAATAGTAAGTAATAGGCGGATTTAATCCACAAGGCTCTCTCTACCAATCAAACTTTGGTTTAAATAGGACTACATATACGATAAAAAACAAAAAAAAAACCGAAAATATTAATATTTCCAAATTATATTTACACGAAAAAAAAACTTAGTAGGCAGCTTCTCCTGGATGATTTCTGCAAAATCACAATATACCTTTATTATTCTTGTATACAGAACCCAATATTCCTTCTAAACATGACAATATTTACCTAACATTTTTGTACCACTAAATTCTATTTGTATATTTTGTTTCAAATCATCATACAAACATTCATGGGAGACTTGGTCATGTGGGATGTTGCCTGAAGCGGTTTGAGAGAAGGTTTGCGGAAATAACGTAGTACAATAAGTTTAGATTATTTTGGAGTACCAAGTTACTGTTTTTTATGCTGGTATAATATTGTAATTGAGAGAAAAAATGGCATGAAGTGTCGTATGTATGCTAGACAGAAAAAAACAAACGCGATGTTAAGAGTGTTTGCAAAATGTTTTTAGTAACTTTTTAGACCTATGTATCCTGCTTATGCGTATGAAATTTAATTAACATCGATTCAGTCATTTTGGAAAACTCAATAATGAATAATGCCGAAACGACCATATTTTTTACTTTTCATGACATTTTACTATACTATAGAGTAAAAAAACTGGCGAAGCGTTCCGCGATGGGTTCCGTCCTATTATTAAAATTCCCTTTTTTGGATGGGAGCCCCCTCAAATATTTATTTTGTTCTGTTTTTATATTTGTTGTTAAAGCGGCAACAGAAATACATAATCTGTAGAAATTTCAACTGGCTAACTATCACGGTTCATGAGATACAGCCTGGTGACAGTCAGATGAACGGATGGACAGTAAAGTCTCTGTAATAGGGTTCCGTTTTGACCCTTTGGGTACGGAACCCTAAAAAGGGAGCAAGTCAACAAATACAGTTAATCCAACAAAACAGTGCTCCAATTCAACAAAAATCACTAACACAATTAAACAAATAACTAAATTCTGTAATAGCGTAATTACCAAAACAAACCAGAAAAAAAATAACACAAGGGTGGTAAAACGTTCTTATTGACATTCGAAACTACAATTACTTGTCCCTAGTTCCCCGAGGCTGTTTGAATGTTTTGTGTGTAATGTTCAGACAATCATACAAATGTATTGAAGCGTTTGTGTTTGATAAGTACTGGGAGTGGATTTGAGGTCGGCATTTGGGGGGTTAAAGTTTATTATGATCGTTCTATTCTCTTTGATTTTTGCTGTTAGTACTTTTAGAGGAAGATTTTGTAAAGTGAACTTTAATTGACTAAACGGTCTTGAAAATCAATGGAGTTTTGTAAAGTATTAATTTTTTTAACTTCGCGAATAATTATTAAATGACAATACATTGAAGCGAATCCATTAAATGAATAATTTTTAATTTGTATCATTTAATCATAATGTATTGACATGGCAATTGATATATTGGTGATATTTTAAATAAATATGTACCGAGCTTATGACATAAATTGTGTATAACTCAATGGCAGGACATACACAAACATCTTATGAACCCATTGATATATAAAAAACCGTTTGAACGTAAACCGAATGAACCTATGATCCACAATACATTATATGAATTTGAATTTAATATCTCCAAAATATTCTTGTCTTGTTTTCCTAAATACATTAACCGATACTTGAAAATAATAATGTAATAATAACAGTTTAAACGTTAAAAATGTATGTAAAAACAGAAACAAACAGAGAGTCAGACAGTTCTGATCCTCTGTTTCTATAGTTACAATTAGATATATTTTTAGAAATAATAATAATACATATCGTGAAATTTTAAGATTTTGACGAGATGTCATAATAGGAAAATAAAGTTAAAATTTTCAGGTAAAGTTTGATAACAGTTGGTATTTTTTTCATTGAATAATTTTAAAACAAGAACAAAAAAAAAATATTATATAACTCATTCACCAAAAGTTAATGCGACGCAAATAAACCCACCAGACCCACACAGAGGTCAAAACTCAAACTCAATGATAATTTTACATTCGATCGCTCATAGATCTCAGGGACACCCCAAGGAAGAACAAAAGGGGCACGCGTTGGGTACCAACGTGCCCGACGGACGGGTCACGTGACCGGCACGCGGACACGACGTGATGGGCACCGGAAAATTGATGCACTGAGTTGGATTTTGTGATGGATGGAAAGGAATAGAGTAGGTTTGCTGTATAGGTTGGTATTTGCGTGTTGCTTTTAAAGTTGTAAAATGAATTTTGTAATTATTGTCAATACACATAATTATAACTAGAGTGTAACTAATGACTACTGTATTTTTTTAAATTATTGTTATTTAATCGTAGCAAAGTTTTCCCTTATCATTTTTAGAATGTGCTATTAAACATACTACTAATGAAATATGTAGAAGAAATGACAAAAAAAGGTGATCTATAACTGACATAATAGTAAAATTGTAAGCGCTAGTTATTTATATAAATATATATATATTTATCTATATATTTGACTAATAATTATATAGATCAATATCCCAAAGCCAGCTGCAACCTGTAACTAAATAATAATAAAAAAACAAAACATTAGTGAAACAACACCAAACACACCACTCCACACATTCCCCTATTCTCAATCTTCTTCCATTACGTTCGTTTGATTCGACGCTGATTTTTGTCAAAGCCATCGTAAAACACTACTGCGTCCACGATTGTTTTTATACAATTTACTATACGCACTCTTTATTCAGTCATTTAGACATGGTGTGTGCCATTATTTAGTTTGATTCGCGACTGACAGTTTTTGTTATTTTTTTTTTCATATACATGGTGTTTTGTTGTGATATCTGCTCAGTTTTCTTTGGTGCGTGTCAAAGTTTTGATTGTCTGTCAAATCTTTATTGTGATGCCGCGATTTGGTGTCGTGAGAATGTTTTTTGATGTTTATTTTTGTGGTGTTATTTTGTAGTGTTAAATTGTTGCATGAAAACAAATAAATAGGAGGGAAGGGTTCGTAGTTTTCAATATGTTTTTTTTTCTCAACGTAGAAATTGTAAATAAATAGGTGTGCCTCAATTAAGACAAGAAATTACATAAAACTGCATGTTCCGGGATTATTTTATTTAACAAAATAAACACTTGCCCAGTACGATTTTTCGTAATCAAAAGTATTTCGTATAATTTCAGTTATATCATTCTACACCTTACACTTTCGGAATATCTGTATATACGTAAAACGACCAGCTCTGCTATGGCATAGAATATTTTACCCCTGTTTCCATAAAAAAAGAAATGTCAAAAAAAGAAAATCTCGAAGAATGCCACTCATAAACGCATCTCAAACAACAAAATATGAAAAATGCATGACACACGCTCATTGTCACGTTATTTTCCTCTCAAAACTTTCCACTCAGAATCGCACGCGATCGTAATCGCTCATACGCTAAAATTCATTAAACTCAACACGCTTGGTCTGTTTTAAAGTCACCCCCCGCACGATTCAATAATTACATACGTTTTAACCGATAGCCACCCTCTTTATATTTGAATATGGGTTTATTTCAATTGACTTAACTGGAACAAACCTAAAATCCTACGCCGCTCAAACGATTTTGATCCTTGAGTAATCTTTATAAAGTTCAAATTTAAATGTGTTTTCGGATTAAATAAGGGCGGTATTGCGTAGATTTGATTGGGATATTAATACAATTTTTGTTCTTATAAAACGTAACTCTATTTGTAGTATTGTCACCGCCACTTAAAAGGCCACATGTCGCCTCAAGGGCTTCTCATTTTATTGTGTTGCAATTCGAGTATTTATTTTTGCTTTGAACTCGAGATATGCCTGATTTGACAGCATTCAATTAGGAACGTTGATTTTTTAATTATTTGGCCAAGGTATCGTATTTAGCTTTAACTTAATACTTATCTATGACTGAAAGGCCAAACTCGTGGTGGAAAACTGTGCTGACTCAATTTATTTATTAGAACAATATTACTTACTGTTGTGATACATAAGATAAGCTGACTGAATGCCACAAGGCTACAAGATTATTCGTATTCATAACATAAGTTGACGGGAATAAATAAATACAACACCAAAGAAAAAACAATGAAACCACCAACCAGCTACAGAAACCAGTCTCCTTACAAATGAACCAGAATTACACAATAATATTATGAAATAAAAATCGATATGGACACTTGACCGCTCTAACGCAAAACAATCCGGATCGTAACTCAGAGCGTATAAAACTTCAATCGGGGTTTAATAGCTTTTAAAATTCCGTAGTGACGGGCAAATGCTCACAGTATTTGTTTAATGGACAACGGGCAAACCGCGAAATGCCCGAACACGGAACAAAACTTAAAATAATTGGTCCGCAATACGCTTTGGCGACCGACACCCGGAATTGTGAGTGGATGGCGCAGTTTTGATCCTTCGGTTTTTGTAGTAGGATCTTAATTAGGGAACTACTAAGTAAGCTTGTCTGAAAACTTTTTGCCGTCGCAAAGTAACATTGAGGTATACGTAACATTACAAACAAGTTAAAATGACGAATGGTTACAATAATGTATGTAACAATAGAAAAAAAAACTGTTTTATTTTATAGAAAATTGCTTGTAAATAACAGACAACCATGAATAAGTTTTGTGTTGTTTGTTTTTTTTTTAATTTTCTTATTTATTATGTCGCATACATACCCAAGCTCGATAGGTTAAATTAAAATCGCTTTATCTTTAGTTAATCAATAATTTCCTAATAATATACAATTACATTTCTCATACATAAGTCCATCAATCATTGCCTTATAATGTACAATTCAATAAAAACATGCGATACTTTAAATTAAATCAGACGTACCTTTTGCAGGTACTAGTTTGCTGATTGGTTGTGTTCTTTAATTTTACATCATTTTCTCAGTAGCGTAGTTACTAGAAAACGTAACCAAAGTATCAAAACCACTTAATCTTCCAAACGTCCACGAAAGAGTTATACCGTCGCTGAGTATACGCGTAAGTCATTAACTAATACAAATAAATTAGATTTACGGCAAAAAATGGCGGATCAGTGCCGTGGACGGTAAATACTTCCCTCGGGATGGTGGTGTAGTGGTCCTGTACAGGCTGTTGTTTTATAAAATGTGCTATTGATGGAAAGGTGAAATTAATATAATTGAGTAACGTTTAGAAGGAATTATAAGACTGTTTTCGGTACACACACCTCTTAGGGCAGATGTTTTTTTAGTTGTGGGAATGGTTCGGAGGTCTATGTTCTGTTTAGGCCTTCTCGTCGTTTTAGTTCAATCTCTCGATGAACATTTTGACTTTCTCGTTTTTTTATTCAGTATTTTCTTTTCTAGTATTCTTCATTGGTTTTTTTGTTACTTAATTTATAACTTGTCTTGATTACTGATTGATAAATGAAGTAAAATGTAATTGGAATTTAAAAGTGCATTATCTATTTACCAAAGAATTTTCAATCAGCTTTTGGTTTTGCGTATTGGAATTTGCGGCTGCTCTTATAAGTCAAATTTATGAAGATGGCAATGAGCCATATTGAGATTTTCTGTCCAAATTTGAACTGTTACAATCTGATTTATTTAATAAAAACTTACAAAAACAAACAAGATTTAGGTACCCATGATTTACAGTAAACACGGTTACATTCTAAATAAAATAATAATCTCTAGCGAGCTGTCAACTATCTGCTAGAATAATAAAGTCTTACCTAATTAAAGCCAGCTTAATTTCACACAGACTATAAACCAACTCTAAAACAATAACACTTTTCCACATGTCCGCCATTGTTTTTAAAATAACATCCAATTTATTTAATACACGAACAGCTACGAAAATAAATAGGAAAGAGAAGACTGGCATTTAATTAAACAGTGTAAAGTTTTAGAAAACATGGAAACTGTCTGTTTAGCTTGCATTTACAAAACGATGTGTTGTTTGGATGTATGTTCGTGAATGCAGTGTTTTGTGGGCGGAAAGTAATTTAATATTTTTTGTGGGTGTTTTTGTAGACAAATGAAGAGAATAGGGAGAAGAGGTAAAACAACAATATGATGATCTTATTTTGTGAATTATGGACGACGGATATGAATTTGTGACGAAGAAAATAAAACCTGCAAGAAATCAGTTATTTCACATAAAAAAATTCACTTCGCTCAGAAAACAAAAAAGGAGATAAAATTTTGGCTATGCTTAAAAATAGCCATAACAATTATTTTGTAAAGTCTCTTATTGTGTCTGTTAGTAGGTAGTTGTCAAAGTGACCGAGCTATTTGCCTAAAATATAGTAAATGCTATGCGAAGCAGGCTAGTTATTCAACAATGAGTTTATGTATAAATAATTACAACACTTTACGAAAAAAAAAACACCCTGTATTTGCTTAGTTCAGGATGACATAGTCCCAACCTTTTCCGCAATCTAATTACTTAAAGTGCTTTCCAGTATACGATTGTACTATAAATGACTGGCGAGCAATCGAGACAAATTAGCCTTTTGAGTGAACCTAATAATCAGGGCATAACGTTGTGTATTCAGTAATCGCATAATACCTACTTACTGATTAATTTATTGATTATGTTGAGTCATCTTTGTTGTGTACTTTACAATTGACGTGTTTTTTTTTAAATTTGTTACAGATTTATTTCATCCATCATTAAAAAAAACCGGACCAAAAATAGAACTAGAACCAAAAATTGTAGGACGTGTGACTACTACCAATGCGCACTGGGCCCGTGTAGTGGATTTTGACGAAGAGGAGGTGGCCCAGTAGTGGAAAATTCACAGGCTAATAAAATACTGTTCCTCAGTAGAAGAAGTATGTGTATATAATCTTCATTCTATTCCGTTTTAAGGATCGTCTCATCATTGCTTTTCTTTCATATTATAAACTTAACCGGATCTTCCGTGATTATTCATAATTGTGAGTTTGTATACAAGTTGTTGTTTTGCATCCTCGTCAAAATTCAGGAGGTTGTCACAAAAGACATAAATAATCAATTTAAATTACAGTGCCTAGTTAATTATTTATAAACACTGATTTTTTTGGTTGTTTAGGTTTGTCAGTATATCGGAATAACACTCTTAACGTGGGAATAAGAAATTATCGAATCAACGTTTGAGATTGTTTGAATGCGTGAAAGTGCGATTAGCACACTTACCGATATCCGAAAATAATAAAAAAAAAAATACCTACCCTATTCTATTATTGATTTGGGTCGAGAATCATTAGCATAGTTACCTCCTCGAATTTGACGAGGTTGCAAAACTACATACACCTTGTATTATATTCTTCAAAGATTTGAATGCCTTATCTCACACAAGCCATCCATGTCATGCCCATAGTAAAAAACCCCCATAGACTTTATCATTGCTACAATTTCAAAGGGTTCTATCTTTTATTCCAGCTAGTTTCACAGAACGACATATTGACTAACAAAAGCTAAATAATTACAAAATTTCTGCTTATACGAAAACAATAACAGTACAGTTATATAATCTACCGGTATTCAGCACATAATTAATTAAATGAAGACTGTCTACTGTACGTGGGACACTCAGAAAGTTTTGCGAAACTAAAAAAAATTGTTCTATACGTACATATATTTTTATTAAATCTTTTCAAAGTACTTTCCACCAGCCTCTATACAAAGATTCATGCGCCTAAACCAGTTTTCAAAACACTTTTTCCAGTCCGCCGCAGACACCTCGTTTACAGCCTGCTCGAACCCAGCCAGCGCATCTTCCGGCGACGAAAATTGTATCCCTTTGAGCTGATTTTTTATTTTTGGGAATAAAAAGAAGTCACACGGTGCTAGATCAGGGCTGTAAGGAGGGTGACCCAGGAGTTTGACTGGCGTGCTGTCCAGGAAGTCCCTCGTTTTGAGTGCGGTGTGCGCAGGTGCATTGTCGTGGTGGAGCAGTAGCCCGCGGAGCCCTGTGTTTGGTCGCTTGTTGCTTATAACAGAGAAAACTTCTGGCAAACATTTGGAAGTATACCATTCGGCATTAATGCTTCTTTGATCCCGTAAGGGAATTGATACCAAGTGGCCAGTCAAATTAAAAAAGCTAGCGATCAAAATCTTACCCCCGCTTCTAGATCGCTTCACTTTGGTAGGCGTTGGCTCATTTTGAAACACCCAAACAGTCGACTGGCGCTTGGTTTCTGGGTCGTATTGATAAATCCAGGACTCATCACCTGTAACGATGTCGTAAACACGCCGAGACGAGCCTGCTTCAAATTTGTTAAGCATATCACGGCACCATTCCACCCGGGCCTGCTTCTGAGCATCGGTGAGGTTGTGCGGCACCCAGCGTGATAGTATCCTCCTCACGCGAAGATGGCTGTGTAGAATCTCGTGAACGCTTCCCGATCCAATCTTCAATATGTGTTGAATCTCCTGATATGTAATTCGCCTATTGTCTTGGATTAAATTTTTCACTGCTAGCACGTTTTCTTCGGTAACAGCCGTCAAAGGGCGACCGCTTCTTTCGTCATCCCCCAAAGTTGGTCGACCGCGCTTGAATTCGTTATACCAACGATACACGGTTGCCTTGGAAGGGCCTTCATCCATGAATGCCATTTGAAGTCTATCGTACGATTCATCCGGTTTCAGGCGACACTTGAAATCGTATAAAATCATAGCTCTAAAATGTTCCCGGCGCAGATCCATATTTCAGTGAGACACAATACTTTGAATTAACTCGCAAAAAATGTGGAGGGAAATTTTGAAATTGGAACTTACTTATTTTTACTTATAAATAATCATATTTTCGAAAAACATAATAACTGGCCAGTCTCCCATATATAAAAACTTTTTTTCGCAATACTTTCTGAGGGGCCTGGTATATCGCGTGACAAAGCCACTCGTATGCCATTCCGTGATGCACAAATGTTGAAATAATTAGCCTGTACAGCCAGCTAATAGTCTGTGAATGAATATGTCGAATTGTTGGTGTTTATGATTAACTGTTTCGAGTTTTATTTTTATAATATTGGTGGTTGATTTAATTCGGAATGAGAAGTATTTGTTAATGAAGCATAATGAGAGCGAACCTGCTAAACGATTTCAAAGGATGTGGCGATGTTTTAGCCTAACTTCACGTCAATCTGTCATTGACAGAGAGTCACTTCTACTTAAAATGAATAAAAATCATTAGTACCATTCACTCTTAGTTCATGTGACTAACTTCGTCAACCTATTTAGTATTATATTGGTAGTAGGAAGACCCCCTTAAGAAAGCCGAAAAGCACTTGTTATTCACGTCATGTCATTGAGTTTTTAGGGTTCCGTACCCAAAGGGTCAAACGGGACCCTATTACTGAGACTTCTCTGTCCGTCCGTCCGTCCGTCCGTCCGTCCGTCCGTCCATCCGTCCGTCCGTCCGTCCGTCTGTCACCAGGCTGTATCTCATGAACCATGATAGCTAGCTAGCTGAAATTTCTCCAGATTATGTATTACTGTTGCTGCTATAACAACAAATACTAAAAACAATAAAATAAATATTTTAGGGGGGCTCCCATACAACGAAGTGATTTTTTTCTCGTTTTTATAAATAATGGTACGGAACCCTTCGTGCGCGAGTCCGACTCGCACTTGGCCGGTTTTTTTTTTGTATTGGAATTTTGGTGGTCAAAGTTCTAACATTGACACAAGTTTTAAATGTATACTTTACTTTATAAGTATACCTCCACGAACCCCGTACTATTCAATAAAAGCAACACAATGTTTTGTTTGCGTTACAATGAGTCTTACGGAAAACAAGATTTTTCAACCCAAGAAACATCTTTTTGTAGCATTAATTTTTGCTTATAGTTATGTAGTTAGTGTTGTGCAGAATACGTGGTTTACGGCTTCGTGAAGGATTCGTTTGCACCTTGTATGTACTTACAAATGCTTTTGCAAGTTTACGGAAAGTCTCCACACAACCATATTCCGAAATTCCGTCTGAACCTGAATGTAATGTAATTGCAGCAACGTCGGATTACAGCCGTCTGACCCCTTTCATAACTAAAGGACAAACCACATACGGCATATCGATACCTAAGTTCGAACAGACAGGGGGGACATACAGGCATCTAAACCGGTGTGCCTTCAAACGGAACACCATTGAGAATGGTATGGACCAATTAATCGGCGATGCGTGCCCTCAGGCTGATCAGACAAACGTGTCCTCTCGCTTGTTCGCTTGTCAATGACAAATGAAATGACCACCTTGCATATTACTTATCATACAGATATGATAGTTTAGTTCAGAAGCAGTATTTGACAAATACTTGAACATTTGCTGAAATTTTTAGAAGGGATTTCTAGTTGAAAATTAATACTATGAAAAAGTGTTCAATGAGAAGATCGATTTTGGAAGGACAACAAACGCCAGAGATGCCTATTTTGGTGATAAACAAAAAATACATTAAGTTGAATACTGTTAAATTATTATTTTGGAGCAAACGCTCCTGCCCTTTACCCCTTACGGCATTTCATACAAACTTTCAAGTCTTTATTTTCCGAAAGGACTAAATTAATTTTAAAGAAACTTAATACGCATAAGCAGGATACATAGGTCTAAAAAGTTACTAGAAAACATTTTCGAAACGTCTTTTAAAAGAAAAGATAATTGGAAATTTCTGTTTTTATGGATATTTATAAACGGACTAATTTAGCGGTTATACTATTTTTCGAAAATGTTTTTTAGTTACTTTTTAGACTTATGTATTTTGCTTATGCGTATGAAGTTTCATTAAAATTGGTACAGTCATTTCGGAAAATAAGAATTTGAAAGTTTCTATAAAATGCCCTAAATCGTAAACGCTCTTAAGTAATTAGTCCTTCTTGACCCAGTTTATGGTGCTGTCAAACCGGACTAGACTGCAGATCTGACTGGACTTTGACAGATCATCATCATCATCATCGTTCTGCTCTTGTCCCATGGTACTTGGGGTCGGCGCAACACGTTAGTTTCTTCCATTTTCCTCTGTCAACCATCACGCTATCATTTACTCCTTTTTCTTTAATTTTATTTCTTACACAATCCATCCATCATTTCCTTGGTCTTCCTTGGATTCTTCTTCTTCTTTCTTGAACTTTGATAGATAATTTACCGAATTAAGTCAGTCTGGTGCCTGCAGCTGGTCTGAAGTCCGATAGGGTTTTTTTGCCCTTACCAAGTAAGTACACCCAGTTTCTGAAAGGCGATTGTTAGACTTGTAAGCTAAAATAACGATTTAGCTACCTTCCAGTCCACCAAATACAGTACATACTATTATCAAAACAAAATAATACGCTTTATCCCATCCCTAATAAGTACAGACGAGCACAGATAATATTACAGACGAGACCATCTGTCAAAGTGACAGTTGTCACGTGATCAAAATTAATACAAGGGCCCTATTAAGTGAATTAGTATACAGAGGTGCAATTATCAAATTAAAAATGTATTTCTGTAAAGAGGATACTGATGAATTTTAAATTGTCCCCTGTTTTGTATGATTGTTTCATGTAATTTGTTTAATTGTATGATTTTTATCGTTTTTTTATTGTTTTTATGAGATAAGTTATGAGTTTGTTGATTGTGAGTCGTTTATGTCATGTTAATTTGTAGCAACTTGTCACTGTTAGTAATCAAGTGTTGTAACACTGTCTATTAACTATTCAGAATATTAATTTTATTTTCGTCATTTTCAAGACGCTAATCAAAAAAAATTTTTACGTAAGAATACTCTACTCTTTGTAATAAGTTTTGAAAAATGTTTATAATGCTGTCATGCAAAAACTACGCACGATTATTCACATGTAATTATGCCTACAGACAAACGTTATCTTGAATAAGACTCATTGTAATTATAATTCACTTTCTTAAGTGCTTATTGATGAACTGCGTCGTTCAGCTAGTGGTCGCAAGTGCAACTGCTGAGCATGAGTTTGATTCCTGGGTCAGGCAAAGTGTCATTGCTTTTCCATCAATAATTTCACTGAAGCAGCCACTGTTTCTGAATTTTTGCAAGGTCGATGCTACAGGCTCGCCCGCTATTCATCATCATCATCATCATTTCAGCCCAAAAAACGTCCACTGCTGGACATAGGCCTCCCCCAACGTCACATTGACATAAGGGGGGTTTTGCCATAATCGCCACGCTTGGCAGGCGGGTTGGCGATCGCAGTACGGTTGTTACAAAAGCACAGAGAACGCTGCTGCCCATTCTCTGGTAAGTCCCTTAGTCGCCTTTTACGACACCCATGGGAAGATATGGGATGGTGCTATTCTTTACGTCCGACACCATACAGAACCGCCCGCTATTACTTCGGACTAAAACATAAGTCTTCCTGACCCTTTGGAGATATATTACAGGCGTGATCATAATATGATGATGATTTGCTTAACGCTTCAACTTTGTCATTGTCATCTTTGACCTAGACTAGAATCAAGAGCAAAGCCATCGCAAAATAAAAAACATTGAAACCGCAGCTAACGACTCATCATCTGCCTAGCCTTTTCCCAAACTTTGTTGGGATCGGCTTCCAGTCTAACCGGTTGCAGCTAAGTGTCAGTATTTTACATGAAGCGACTGCCTACCTGACCTCCACAACCCAGTAACTGGGTAATACGAAACCTCTAAGTAAGATTGGATTTCAGACTTTCGGTTTCTGACTACTTGTAACGATTGTCAAAGATGACAGACAAATGACAGCCGGGCCCAACGACTTTAACTACTTTCCGAATCAAGGAGGAAACTCGGTATGTAATTATGGTCACCCATCCACGGACCGACCTCGGCAAGTACGGCTTAACCTTGAAGATCGACCCGTGCGGCTGTTATTTTTTAGCAACGAGCTCCTCCGCAGCTAACAACTATTCAACATAATTTCAGTACTTGCTATGTCTATAACAATATTGCAAAACCAGAATAAACACTTAAACACGCTGTCCCACGTAAAACAAACGCAATTAGCCAGCTAAGGGTGCAAATAGACTGATATTATCGACTCAGTGTTGTTAGAGTAAATACAACGTGATCTTTGTTCGAGGACAAAGAGGTTTAGTGAGATAATATTTTTTCAGGATAGAGCCTTAGTTCTGGTTATTGGATGTTGCTATAGATTTTGGTTAAATGCTAGATAGAGGCAAACAGACGAAGTCTTATAAAGGAAAGTAATTTTGCTTCTATAAATGGTATGCCAAATTTCATATGTGTATGTATGTTTGTTTGTTTGTCCACGCATATGTCAAAAAGTATAAGTCGGATTGCAACATCGTCATCATCATCATTTCAGCCGAAAGACGTCCACTGCTGGACATAGGCCTTCCCAAGTGTCGCTACATAGCCATAATCGTCACGTTTGGCAGGCGGGTTTTCGATTGCAGTACGGTTGTAACAAAAGCACAGAGAACGATGCTGCCCATTCTCTGGAAAGTTCTTTAATCGCCTCTTACAACACCCACGGGAATAAATGGGATGGTGCTATGCTTTACTCCGACACCATACAGAACATATTAATTTAGTTATTGCAACATATGAACATTTTTTTATTGACGTCACTAAAAAGAGATAAATTAAACCAGTACGGGCGCGGTCAAATTAAGAGGTTAGTTAACTAGGATTTTATTAGTGAACTAGCTGACCGGCGCAACTTCGTTTGCGTCACATTTTCCCCGTTTTCGCGACATTTACATTGCTGATCCACTCTCATTGGTCGTAGCGTGATGATAATTATATAGCCTATAGCCTTCCTCGATAAATGGGCTATCTAACACTGAAAGAATTTTTCAAATCGGACCAGTAGTTTCGGAACCTATTCAATGCAAAAAAACAAACAAACAAACAATCAAATCTTTCCTCTATAAAATATTAGTTTAGATTTAGACTAGTTAGCTATTACTGTTGAGGTCAGTGGCATCCACCACTGCCTATAATTGCGATCAATTACATTGCCATTTCATAACAGCCACTAGTTAATAGCTCTCAGACTGACCGCGGTCTACAATGCTCATCATTCTCCTGCCCTATTCGCAATTTAATTAAGGCTGGCGCTGCAAGTCTTCTTCTTTCTTTATTATTCATCATCTCATTAGACACCTCTTTTTTAGCCATATCATCGTTCACACAGTCCATCCATCGTTTCTTTGATCTTCCTCTACGATTAAATAAATAAATATAATAAAAATAAAAAAGCCTTTTATTTCCAGTTTAATAATTTAACATAAAGAAAAAACAGTATAACTACCTTTAAACAAAGCAACTAAAGAATTCAAGTCTGTGTAGTTTAATTATTTTTAACCGACTTCTAAAAAAGGAGTAGGTTCTCAATTCGGATGTTTGTATTTTTTTTTTTTATGTTTGTTCGCGCATAACTCCGTCGTTTGCCAACCGATTTGAAAAAATCTTTTTTTGTTTAAAAGCGTATACTTTCCAAATGGTCCCATAAAATTTTTATCGAAATCAGATAAGCCGTTTCTGAAAAAATCAACAAAAATTCAATATTTCTAACTTTTAGTTTACTCTGCATTGCGTTTTTTGTTCGCGCATAACTCAGTCATTTACGAACCGATTTGGAAAATTATTGTTTTATTTCAAAGCCTATGCTTTCCATTTGGTCCCATAGTCACCAAATGGGGATCTGATGATGGAATCTTGGCGAAATCGAGGGAACTCTTCAAGTTTTATAGGAAACATACAGCGATTTTGGTATTTTCTACAACAAGTGAAGCATTTGCGTTCAATAAGAACCATTCTACCTAATTTGATGATCTGATGACGAAGCCAAGAGACAAGCACTGGAACTCCATAATAAGACAATGTATCTTAGCTGTGTTTGGGCTTGTTGGAATTGTAACGGTATGCACTTTCCACGTGTACCACAGACTAACTTTTTGACTTTCTTTATTCAACCTAAGTAACAAGTGGGTCCTCTGCTTTGATAGTCTGTTTTCGCGATGATCAAGGTTCTTATTCAAAATGCGTTGATCATTCCTTTCCCTCATTTCAATCATCTTTACTAGGCCTACCCATATTTTATTATTAGATTAAAAATATGTCACTAAAAATTAACAAATAAAAATATTTTTTACAAAAAAAGAAACCGACTTCAAAAAACACTTAACGCACTAAAAAGTTAAAAATAATACTACAACCTACCTATATTAATAAACCTAACCTAACCTACGATTAACCTATAATAAAATTTAATAATTCTTTGGAGTCGGTGCCAAGCAATATACGATACCTACCTAAATGACTATATACAGACTAAGGTCAGAAAAAAGCAAAACACATATCTTACAGCTTCTTAATATTAATTCATTCATTAATTCTAATTATATTGCTTGGCACCGACTCCAAAGAATTATTAAATTTTATTATAGGTTAATCGTAGGTTAGGTTAGGTTTATTAATATAGGTAGGTTGTAGTATTATTTTTAACTTTTTAGTGCGTTAAGTGTTTTTTGAAGTCGGTTTCTTTTTTTGTAAAAAATATTTTTAATATAAACATTTACATTTTAAGCAAGTAGGTACTAATTTATGTCCACTGGAACCCCTTTCAGGTAAAGGCCTTTTCCAAAGCTTTCCATTTCTCTCGGTCTTGGGCTATTTTTTATCATCGTCCCGTTTAGTGAACGGTTTTCCTCTATCTCGCATAGATACTCCATAAAGTAACTGTTTTTGTCTATCTACGATCTTCAAGACGTGCTGTATGATATAAATCCTCTACTATCATACCCATCCAAATTCATACTCCAAACTTTCCTTACGACATTATCGCGGTCTACAATAGTGATTTTCTTAATTTTTCTTCCCTAAAGATTTACTCTAATGAATATTACAAAACTATTAACAGCAATTTTATTCTACTCACTGAATTATATTGGTATTTTGACTGAAGTGTCGCAAAAAAATGAAAGTATTCAATAAAAAATCGTTTTTAATATAACAAAAGTAATGTCCCCACTTAGAATCTATTAACCAGACAGATATCAGAGTAGCAACTAATAGGACAGATGTTTCGACGGTTCGTGAACGAAAATTAATCCCGAGTACAGTTGTGGAAAGAACAGTAATCCCTCTCGAGCAATCACTTGTCACCAGAAACCACTCAGGCGCAATTTGACGAAATCACAATTTGTATGTGGGAGATTTGAGAGCGCTTTATGCGCTTTGAAGCAGAGAGAGACGGAGTCATTTATTTTTATTTTCTGTCTGAATTTTTTGTCAGATTACTGTTTTTTTTTTATTTGAAAGCTGAAAAAAGAATCCTATTTTTTATGTTGGCAGATCAACAGACAGCGAAATGGGCGGATGACTATCAGAAGATCGCGGATAAGACCTGGTTGAGATTCGCGAAGACCTGGCAAGAATGGCTCAAAAGAAAGGACGCCTGCACTCAGTATTGTGTGGAACGAGGCTGCTAATGATGATGAGGACCTAAAGACTGACGAGAGGAACAGTAATGCTATAGTCACAAATAAAGTCAGCTATCTAATGTAGCGATTACAAAAAAAAGAAGCGCCAAAAGCGCTTCAACTCCCATAAGTCCAGTGTTGCAATCTAATACAAAATAGAACAGCAATAAGCGATTTTTTCGCTCCAAAACATTTTGACAAAAGGTGTCATATTGACACTCGCACATTAGTGGCAAGTGTTAAAATTGTTGGCGACAAGTGAAATGGGGTGGATTTCATTTTACGGTTTTATAATTTTCTATAGAGATGAATTTTTGGTTTCAATTCTATTGTTAGAGATATAAAAGAGGTAATGTGGGTTGTGGTAGAATTGTTGTAATATTTTTTTTTATGTGTTCTATTCTTGGTGTGCCTAAATGGTACATACTGCCTCGTTCGCAAGGGCAACTGCTGAGCAAGAAGACCTGCGTTCGATTCTTGGCTCAGGTAAAGTGTTATAGGGGTATTTCTTTCAGAAATTATTAGTCTAGATTTGTGCCCGGTTGATGGCAATAGGCTCGGCTCTTATTACATGGGACTTAGACATAACTGGCGTTATCTGGGTGTACTGCAAGTACACACCTGACTAATCCTTTGGGGATTATAGGGGTGATGTTTAAACAGACCTTTTGACCAGGAAGCAAATATGCGAGTTTCAATAAAATAAAATAAAAAAACTAATGTGGCAATAAGGAGAAACTTAGCCACACCCATTTAATAATGATCCAATGAACAATAAAGGCATCGACACTATAATATCGAGTGTATCATTTAAACGTTTACGACCCGCTTCTTATGAATCAATCCTGCCTTTAGAGCAATTAAATGTAGGTAGTATTTGTTGGCTGTGCAAGTCAAAAGATAAAGCGTTATTAAATTTATTACATACCGAGTTTCCTCCGTGCTTCGGAAAACTGTCATATAAAGATCTTTTTCAGTTACAGGTAGTTAGTGGCCTAAAACGTCTGACTACCAATCTTACTTAGGGGTATCGTATTTCCCAGTACTAAATGGAAACTGGCCCCAACATAGTTGGGAAAAGACTGAAAGAATGAAAAAAATATTTATTTGTCGCAGGGACATGTCGTGCATGCAAAATACTAAAGCCACATTTTCACTAGAGGACATTTGTTCCGCGACTCGGCACGAAATTCACGTGTCCCGCGCGATGTCGCCCGACGTCGCTCGGGACATTTACGGGTCGCGCAACTTATTGCTAGTCGATGTTATGCGAGCGTCAACACGCGCGACATACTGATCACGACTGGCCAATGTGAACAAGAGAAATGTCGAGCGACATTGTCCCACAAAGTTGTAGAGACATACCATGTGAATGTTGGGCGATATGTCTCCGCGACATGGCTCCTACTGAAAACGCGGCTAAATTTTCACAAAAATATACATACAACACAACAAATATTTATAAATACAACAAGACAGAACAAAAACGTTGACAACTTGCACGTCGGCGTCGTGACTGCGACAAGCAGGTTACCACTCAGCATGATGCAGTGCTACTGACCTGGGACCCACAGCACAGTGCTGATTCCCAGTGGCTAGGCAGATGATGATGACGTTATCCAGATTTTTTCCAAATAATTAAAAAGTAAACGTACAATAACCAAGATATTTCCTCCTAAAAAAAACTGTATAAACTCAACCAGTTGTAGTACACCGCCAATTTCTGTTAACATACGTCCATCTTAGAAGGCGACCGCATCACCAAGTTACTGGAAGCGATCTCGCCACGGTTATGAGTCAACTGGGCGATGTATGCCGTAAAGCTTTATAAGCATAGATCACGTAGATTGTACACAGACTGGACATACTGATAAAGTCTTCAAAGTTGTTCATGAATCTTTTTTTGTGGTGAAAGTAGTTTGTTTTAAATTAAAATTCTGTTAGAGGATAAAACCAATCTTTTGAATCAAAAATGTGTACGTAATGAAAATTGCGTCATGATATTTGTAGTGTAGTTCTAGCTCTCACACATCAGCAGACCTCAGAGTGAACATTGAAAATGGGTTGTTTACAAATATATAAATAGGAATTTTGCAGTCACAGAATGTTGGAACAGATTAGACAAATAAATTGGGTCTGGCTGTTTGCGTTTGTTAGTTTTAATCGTGGGTGACCACGATTCAGGAGAGATTAGATTCCTGAGGTGGGGCAACGTTTTTATAAAGACCTATACTTATCTTCTGCTGAAACTTTCTTGGGCATGAAACTAGAGAGAATAGAGCTGACCAAAAAGTGGTGAAATGTTAGCTAGCACCTTATGTTTTAAGTCTTCTATGATCCTATTGTTTCAAATATTATCTAACTTACCTTTGTATTTGAGGATAAAACTCGTAAGCTCATGGCTTAATAATAACAGCCGCAAGTGTCGATCTTTAAGATTAAGCCGTGCTGGCCGAGGTTGGTCCATGGATGGGTGACCATAATTACATACCGAGTTCTCTCCGTGCCTCGGAAAGCACGTTAAGCAGCACGTTAGATCTTTGGCAGTTGTTACGAGTATTCAGAAACCAAAAGTCTGGCATCCAGTCTTACTAAGGGGTATCGTATTACCCAGTTACTGGGTTGTGAAGGTCAGAAAGACAGTTGCTTCATATAAATACTGGTACTGGCATCCGGTTAGACTGGAAGCCGACCCCAAGATAGTTTGGGAAAAAGGCTAGGCAGATGATGGGAGCTTTCCTTGCAACGACTTATTGTCGGGCCTACGCTGTCCTCCCACAGTTATGTACTAGCTGTAACACTCAAATATTGTAAAACCAAATGATTTTAAAAGAGTAACCATGGAGTTTCTTGCCGGTTCTTCTCCATAGGAAACGACCAACCCAAACCGTGCATCTTTTTGTCGACGTTTTATAAGTGCCCATAAAGACCTATGTAAAATAAAATATTTTGATTTTGATTTTTTCAATAAAAATAAAAATAAATTTACCTGGCTTGTAGTATCTCTCTCTTTCCTATTTCTAATATTAACAATACTATCTCCATCCTACCTGCTCACTCTTTGTCCAACTAAGAGCTAACTTATAATTGAATTTCTGTTAACTGCACCCCACTGACTGCCTCGTCTTGCTCATAACTTGATCGCATACAAATCCTTTGTCCTGCAACATTGTATTAGATTATTTCAATCGTTTTATCCTCCATTACGTGTTATGTTTGCATGCTTATAAGATTCACTGCTTTCTTGCTAGCAGTGATAAGTATGTAATGGGGATTTTGAATATTGTGGTTTGGTCGTATCCAATTACATGTTTTTAGGGGTCAGAGCCCATTCGTCCCCTAAAATTCGTCCCCCAGCATAAAAGTTGTAGATTCGGCCCCTTTATAGGTGCCCATTGGTCTCCTGGTAGGGGACCAATTAATATTTTAATAAAAAATATTATTTTCATTCATTCGTCCCCTCTAATATATATACAATATAAGTTAAAGATTCGGCACCTATTCAGGTGCCTATTGGTCCCCTGAGATAAAATTAGCCATATTTTACATAAGAAACGGTTAACATAGTACACTTGTGAACAGTTTATTATCGGAATTAATTTAATAAATCATAACAGATCATTGAAAACAGAGCTATGATGAATGATAATCAGTCATGATAATAATATATACAAAAAAAAATATATGTTGATTTATCTAGTCTTCAATTATTACTGTGATTTTAGTATTTTTTTTGTACTGTTATAATTTTTTAGATTTATGTTATTAAGATTTTGCATGTATGTAGTTGGTAATTATACAAAAAAATAAGAAGTGATTATTTACTGTTGATATGTGTTCTATTTTTTTTGCATATTTTATATTTAATGTTGATTAAAATGATGGTCAATCAAGGCTGATTTTTGTAAAAGACCTCTATTTTGTTAGTTTCTAGGACATTGTGATTTTGTATGTGTTAATCTTATTTGAAATGAACATGATATCTACCGAATTACTATATTTTTTATTTTAGCCTTTTCTGCGCGACCGTACCAGGACTACCAAGCTGCAGTATACACATATACATGTACTTATATTAGAAGAGTGAATAAAAATAAATATTCTTCAGGGGACGAGTGGGCCCCTCAAAAGTTCCAGGGGACGAGTGGGCACAGGGTGCGAATCTTAGGGGACGAATGGGCTCTGACCCGTTTTTAGTGGGATGTAAGACACGATGAAGTAAGATTGGTTCTGAATAAATATCTGCTTTTAAAACTGTCATACTTTTTAGCTATCATATATATATCTGTGTCCGGTTATGTCTGGATTTTTTACATACAGAGAATATAAGCCGCTCGGTTTAATCCTTAGGTTAAGCCGCGCTTGCCTAGGTTGGTCCTTGCATGGACCACCTATTATATACCCAGATTCCTCCGTGCCTCGGAAAGCATGTTAAGCCGGCTCCGGCTGCCATGTGTAGATCTTTGACAGTCGTAACAGGTAGTCAGTGGCGCGAAAGTTTTACAAAGTGGAGGTCAGATAGTTTCATCCAGTTAGACTGGAAGGCGACCCCAACCGCGTTGGGAAAAGACTAGGCAGATGATAAAAAATGCGTACCTTTTGTACAGCCGAGACAAACATTTTTGGTAATAATATCCTCTTATTACCAAAAATGACGATGTTAGATTCTGAACCTACATGGTGAAAGTAGGTACCCCAAATCCTCTTTATTTCACTTTCAGAACAATATTTTGATATTGAATCTTTCCGACTATTAAAATTACTGACTAATAAGAGTGTTTGAGCCTTACATTCTTCATACAAACTTTCAAGTCCTTATTTTCCGAAATGACATAACCGAATTTAATAAAACTTAATACGCATAAGCAGGACACATACTAAAAAGTTACTAAAAAACATTTTCGAAAAATATTGTTACAGCTTAATTAGGCCAATTATAAATTATCTATCGAAACAAAAATTTCTAATTATCTTTTGTTTTTAAACACATTTCGTAAATGTTTTTTTAGTATATTTTTAGACCTATGTGTCCTGCTTATGCATATTAAATTTCATTAAAATCGGTTCCGTCATTTCGGAAAATAAGGACTTTAAAGTTTGTATGAAATGCCGTAAGGTCTAAACACTCGTAAGTTAGCAGATCCTTCTTACCCAACGTACAATCGAAAAGAAAAGTCCTCAACCAAAACAAAACTAGCCAAATCCTTATTGATAAAAAGCAAGAAAATTCCAATCGCGAAATCTAACAATAAATCACAGAGTTAAAGTATATGAATCATACGGATTATCTCAATAAAAATAATGGTGAAACGTTTTGAGAATACAAAGAAATAAATAAAGTAAATATATAAACGTATCTCTTATCGGTCCCCACGGTCACCGGTCCTTTGTTTTATCCGGGTAGCCATTTTTTATGGTTTGGTGAGGATGTGAGAAGATTTTGGTATTGTAATTTTTGTTTTAGAGATAGAAGGTATTAGAAAGTTTTGGCAGTGTTTGAGAATAACAATTTATTAGAGTTATGTAGTTGTCTCACTGGTCGAGTGGTCGCATGTGAAACTGCTGAGCATGAGGACTTGGTTTCGATTCCCTGGTAGGGCAAAGTGTTATTGAGTTAATCCATCAGGAATTTTTCAGTAACAGCCACGGATTCTCGAGATCAGCCTAGCTGATGACAAAAAAAAAAAAAATTGGGCACTTATAAAACGTCGACAAAAAGGAGCTCGGTTAAGGTTGGTCGTTTACCAGCTACATTACAATAGGCTTCCAATGTAACTGCATTCAGGCAAATAAACTGACGACTATTTTGAACAAGCATACCCATCATTGACATAATTTTGATTAAGATTTAATCAGTACATAATCGACTCACACTTCAACATCACCACAACGCGTTCATCAACATAATCCCACACATGCACACCACATCTGTGTGGATGTTGAACACGACCACAAAGCTGACGGCTATGATTTATGTTGAACAGCGATAGCTCAGTTATT
This sequence comes from Cerastis rubricosa, assembly GCA_949152445.1. NCBI lineage: Eukaryota > Metazoa > Arthropoda > Insecta > Lepidoptera > Noctuidae > Cerastis > Cerastis rubricosa. The sequence continues at coordinate 15,674,301 of OX424547.1, forward strand.
GATGGCAGCTAAATGCTGTGCGAATTTGTGGGAAGTTTGTAGTTAGTGAGTTAATTGATGTCTTTATCAGTTGTCAATCGGTTATTTAAGAATATTCATAATAATGATTGCCTGTGTTGGTACAAACAGTTAAACAGTCTTGAAGTAAGATGAAAAAAAACCGTACCTACATTTTTTTGTCTCTTATCTACCTAACCTGCACATCGATATGATGGAAGAAAAAACATGGATCATTTTTGGCGCTACTACATGGGTAAGTTACAAAGATTTTTAGCTTTCAGATTTGCTGCCACATCTACCCTGGAATTTTAGGTTTATTGGTGAACACTTTCTCATGTGCCACTAAAACACTAAAAGTGTTTAAAACCTTCAGTAAATGATGTCCAATTCAAAATCACAGTGTAGAATCGTTCGTTCGTTCGTTCGTTTCAGCCCAAAAGACGACCACTGCTGGACATAGGCCTCACCCAAGTGTCGCCACATTGACATTTTGGGAGGTTTTGCCATAATCGCCGCGCTTGGCAGACGGGTTGGCGATCGCAGTACGGTCACAAAATCACAGAGAACGCTGCTGCCCATTCTCTGGCAAGTCCCTTAGTCGCCTCTTACGACACCCACGGGAAGATATGGGATGGTGCTATTCTTTACGTCCGACATCATACAGAGCGTGAGCGTGAGCATGTAGAATAACTAGGAGATAAATTAAATATTTTTGAGAAGGCCCATTGTATCGGAATCAATTTTCATAATTTATAATATTGCTGCAAGTAATTTTTGCAATATGTATACAGTAACCATACTTTTTGAAAATGGAAAATAAACAAAATTTAAATTTCGATTCAGATTACGATCGATAATCCCCAAGAGTAAAAACAAAAACTAATTATTCTCCCAAGACAGTCAAACGGCACCCTGGTATTCCACCGTCCACTAAAATCTTCACTACAAAAGAATGCACTCGACAGCCACTAACAAAAGGTATTTCAATTAGAGACATTAGTCCTGTCACTACACGCTAGAGATGGACACAGCAATTTAATTAAAACGATAAATAGGTATATCACTGAATTGCGCGTTTGGATTGACAAAATACGTGTATTTTTGGAAAGGAAAGTTACCTGTATACTTCATCTATATTATATAAAAATGAATCCCTGTTTCCCTTAGTCAAGGCATCATGCGTGAACGGCTGGACCGATTTCGCTAATTATTTTTTTGTTGTGTTTGTTGTTGACAGGAGAAGGTTCTTAGGTAGGTAGTAGGTGGTAGGAAGGTAGTAGGTAGGTAGGTGATAGGTAAGTAGTGGGTAGGAACAAGTGCATTGTAACGCATGCCGGGATCAGCTAGTTCTTAATAAAAATATCAATAAGAATTTATGCTTAGGAATTTATCTAACAAAAAAAGTAAAATGTAAGTTAGAAAAAATAATAAACGAATTTAACATTTCAATAAAATACCGACTCGTAGGTTTAGTGGTCGCAAACGCGACTGCTGAGAATGAGGGCCTGGGGCCTGGGTTCGAATCCCGGGTCGGGCAAAGGGTTATTGGGGTTTTCCATCATGGATTTCTCGGAGTCTAGATTTATGCGAGGTTGATGGTAATAGACTCGCCCCTATACGACGACGTGATGAATAAGAAAGTTTCGTAGCATGTCGGTAAGCTCGTAATCCCGCAGTGCAGTTGCATGAGTCACACTGACCCATTTTCTTCAATATAATTGATGATACATTGAACATAGGGAGTAAACAACTTAGTATTTGAATTCCTTAAATATGTAAGCGCTGAAAAGAAACGAAATTATTCCTTATATAAAAAAACGGTTAAAATATTTTTCTTTCAACTACGCAGTAATGTTATCATTTATCACTACAAAACCGATCAAAAAGGATGTCTTTTTTGCTTAGAACCAAAACAGTGCAGAAAAGTTATATGAAATCTCATTATTGCACTGTTTTTCATTACTGCACTGTTTTAAATTTTAAATTTGGAATTAAATTTACCACAGAGGTGTAATGTCTCCTATTAAGTTAATAAAATGTATGCATTAGATCAAAAAGATTACTGGCTGAAAGTAAAAATCGGCTGAATAAAGCTGACTTGGTGAAAAAAAAAAAAACAAATGGCGCGCATTTTGTACCATTGTAAAACTTTGATACTTCTTATTTACCAAATAAAAAGGTAAAAAATCATGGAAATTGACAGCGATAGGGATATGAATTCAGAAAATATAAAATAGCTGCAAATGAAGTTGTTGATAACCTATAATAACTGCACTTTTAATAATTGTATGTTTGAAGGGAAGATGAATTATACTTTGTTTTATTGACTTGAGTTTTTATTTTGCGTAGGTATATTTCGTCAGGGTAGTTGAAAGAAAAGCAAATTACGCACCTCGATAAAGTAATTGTAATTAGAGTAATTAATGCACTCGTGATAATTTAGTGCCCTCGCATGCGCTCGGGCACCAACATAACACTCGTGCATTAATGACTCACTTTGCGCTCGATGCAACAATCTACTATTGCAACTCGAATTTTACTAAGACTGTTTTATCCGCTATTTCTACTATTTTAACGATAAGTTTAAACATTAAATTAATTATTACTTCAGCTGCAAAAATGTATCGTAATAACCTAATCACCAATACATAAAACTCGTTTCATTATAAAAAATAACTACACAAACAAAAACCTTTACTTAAAACTAATATACCCCGTTAATAGAAGTTAATTATACGAACACAATCGTACGGTAATACCTAAATAAAAAAAGTTAGACAACACATGCGCTGTAACCGCAGCGCGCCTTCGGTGACTCATCGAAACACTAGCCGTTTAGTGATGCGACAAGCTGTATTAATTATTCATAGATTTTCTACAGTTTGTGGCATTAATTACTATGTATCGCAGTTAAACAATGTTTATTTTTAGTGATTTTTACCATTTTCTTTAAAAAAATATATGAAACTATTTAAAAATTATCTCGACTTTCTCCGTCGCAACGGGTAACATGCGTCTGCTCTTACTCTATTAGCTTCTTCTCAATCTATTAGCTTATTGTAATAAGCTACTAATAATTATTTTTACATTGTTACAGTGATCTTGTTACCGGTATAAAAAATATTTACTACTATCTGTGTACCAAATTTAATCTAAATCCATTCAGGAGTTTTTGCATGAAAGAGTAGCAAACATCCATCCTCACAAACTTTCGCATTAATGATGCTATTAGTAAAAAAAAAACAAAAAAACTAAATCAGATAGAAAAAACTACCTAAGTAAGATGAGATTTAAAAGTATTTTGTTATAATATTGCTTAAATAAGTAGGTAGTTATAAAAGGAATTATTACCTATTGAGTGCCAACTGTTGATGAAGCTGTATAAGGTTTTCGGGTTCAAAACAAACCAGACATTAAATTCAACCCCTTTGCCAAGTCATTAACAACGCCTTGCTATGCTAAGTACTATGAATTTACTTAAAACTAGGAAAATCCGTATATCTGCAATTTATAAACACTAGTTACACAGAAAAAAAACCTTTTTTCAGTCACCTGTATAATTTCGTATAAAATATTTAAATCCAAACTACCATTGTCACTGTATGATTGAATAATTATTGCCAATTATAGGGACAAAGTGTGGGCATATTTGATTCATAAGAAAGTGTCGTGTACAAAACATGTGATTACAGAAATGTAATCACATGTTTTGTTTTTAAAAGGGGTAATGGAGTAATTGTGTGGTTGTTACTGTTTTTATTGCAAATATTTTATTTTCTGTTGATAGTTTAATTTATTAGAACTTGTTAACAAAATAAAAAGTTATGTTTTTTTTTTCAGATTCGATCTGAATAACAGTTACTTGAAGACCGAAGACATTGGTTTAATAAAATGCGAGAAATTGCGTAGTTTATTTTTAAACTTAATCTAAATCATGTCTCAAAAACTCAGTCAAAGCAATTGTTCAACACTCACAAGGAGCTGTCCTTGTGGCTGCACAACTTTATCAAATGCCCCATCGACCAATAAAATAAATAATTCATAATATCGATGTGTTACCGAGGTGCACATCACTAGCAGTAAAGGGTGACCGGCGGCGTGTCGCCGCGGTAACGAGGGCGTTACTAGTCAGGGTTGGCTCTTGTACTAACTACTACTAGCTATTTTGTACTAATTTATTTTATTTTGAACGTATGTTGCTAATATTTTGTTCGAGACAAAAAGTACTCGAAATATAAAGCACCTATTATGTTTAAATAAATAACAGATGTTGAGACTTTAGACTTTTAACTTAGAACTCGGTATTAAGTTTTTGTAAAGGACTACTTACTTATACGGGGTGTAAGCAGGCACTTCACGAAGCCGTCAACCAAGAATTCTGTACATCGAAGTAAGTAACTGCGCAAAAAACATTGTTGGGAAACGAAAAAATATTTTTTTGGTGAAAAATTAGTTTTTACGGTAGGGCTTAGTGTAACGCAATTCGGTCGTGAAGGCATTTAAAGTAATGTTACAACATCAATAACTTGTGTAAAAGTGGTACTCTGAAACCCAATCATTATCTCCGTAACTAAAAGGTTCCCAGGTATGGTCTAGAACAAAAATTATCGCAATGACGCGACGGGGAGAACAGGCCTACCATGACGTCTTAAAACATTATTGTTCCTTTTCCTGGGAAAGAGATGGCGCTGGACATCCTGTATAGCTCCGTCTCGTTCCCACACTGGAATAAGAGTAAAACAATACTGCCATAGGACGTCACGGTAGGCCAGCAGGTGCCTTGCGGCTTCGTTAAGGGTAATTTTACACCCATTACTTAATTTTGCAGCTAAATAAGGATAGGTACGATGTATTACAAACTTTAGTTACTTCGTAGCGCTTCTCTCTAAAATGTAGCCAAAACATTTTCCCTTCATTTACCCTTCATTCTTCTCAAATATTAAATCACAAACAATATTTAAACATATTAATGACACTTCACGTCCGCGACAGCCCTACAAAGGGGGGAGGGGTGGCAGAAATATGCGACTTACCAGAGGGGAGCTATTGTCCAAGAGAAGGTGATATATCAACGTTGAATATCAATGATGTAACATCTATCGTATTCGTGGGCTCTTATTCGGCATAATTCGGTTATTGTAGCCATTTCTTTACTTGATCACGTGATTATTAAGATCAATGGAGTTATGTCAAGTTGTGAATAACAGTAAATAGAGTTGTTTGGTGAAATATGTCGGGTCGTTTTGTTGTTGTTTGCTTAGGAAGTATGTTGTAAATCTGAGCAGACTCGACCTTAGGTTAATGGAGAGTGTAGCAGAGGAGAAAAGAAAAAATACAATAAGGATCAATACTTTTAAGGTTACCTAAAAGCATTTATGCCTTACGACATTTCATACAAACTTTCAGGTCATTATTTTCCGATATGAATGAAACAATTTTAATGAAACTTCTTACGCATAAGCAGGATAGGATACATAGGTCTAAAAGTTACTAAAAAACATTTTCGAAAATAGTGTTACAGCTAAATTAGAGTGATTATAATTAACTATAGAAAGAGAAATTTACAATTATCTTTTATTTTAAAAGATATTTCCAAAATATTTTTGAGTAACTTTTTAAATTTCATTGGACAAAGAATTAGTATTGCCATTCAACGTGGCAATGCTGCCAGTCTTCTGGGCACGTTTCCGGATGACAGCGATGGGGAGGAGTATTTTGACGCCTAAACGTCCTGTTGTTTTTAAGTTAGTTTATACTTAGATAGTTTATGAAATATTTAGTTTTATTTGTTTGTTATTTTATTTGTTTATTGTTACTTACCGTGTACCGTGTTTTTACATAAATAAATATTTTTTAAACCTATGTATCCTGCTTATGCATATTAAGTCTTCAGTCATGTCGGAAAATAAGGACTCGAAAGTTTGTATCAAATGCCGTAAGGTATAACGCTCTTAAGTTTGTTTTTATAATAAAAGTGAAACTAAACTCAAAGCATTTATTTCAAACAGACCCGTGTCAGGCACTTTTACATAGTCAACCGCAATAAGCAACCTACAGTCCAGCTACAGGCATAATAATTGTGAATGGACCATAGTTGCCCAACCAGTCTTACTAAGGGATATCTTATTACCCATATCTAACTGGGTTGTGGAGTTCAGATATGCAATCACTTCATGTAAGATACTGATTCTCAGCTGTATCCAGTTAGACTGGAATCCGAACCCAATATAGTTGGGAAAAGGCTAGGCAGATGATGAAGGACTGTAGTTATTTTTTATTTAGCGCAACTGAGAGCAGAGACACACAGTATTATCATTTTCAGTTCTAGTTTTAAGTTTTTATTTTTATTGTGTGCTTTTGTGGCATGTGCCAAATAATTATGTTTTATTTCTTCTTTTCTTTCAGTCTAGTTGCCTATTTCAAAATGGTAGATCTCATGGAGAAGAATGGGCAATAAAGTCCATGGGCTGAAAACCACGGCTGACTAAGTTTTGGTTTCAATGATGACATTAATTAACAGTTCAAAATCAAAAGTCATTTATTTAAATTAGGCTGATAATCAGAACTTTTTGAATGTCCAAATTACGAGAGACAGTCCCCTTAAAACGCCCGCCCTTCGCGGTTCAACGGTTTATATCATCCAGTCTTGATAGGCATTTCAGCAATAAGAGATTCTCTAACTTGGATAAATGCGTAACACTAAGGTGACGCTGGTTCTTTATCGGACTTTGTCATTTTCATCTTCCTGACTTTGTCTCATATTGCTTCGGGACAGTGCAAAGAGTTCTTTTCTCCCTTTGTTCTCTGTCAACCGTCACTCTATCATTTACCCCTTTTTGTTTCATATCATTCCTCACAAAAACTTTCCATCGTTTCCTTAGTTTTCCTCTTTCGTCGTTGTTTTCTTTAGTTGTGTGTTAAAATTAATAGCTTATTAATTAATGTTTGTATGCCATTTTTATGGCGAAATGTGTCACTGCACTATTATTATTTTTTCCATCTCTTATACCACATTTATTGCAATTACTACTCCTTTTCCTTCTCTTTTTTTCATCCATAAATATTGAACATTTTATCATGCTTTGTATGAAAGAATAAATTCTAAAAAATTTACCGCATAGAAATATTTTTAACTATCACTGGTTTATTACAATTCTCTTGAAATATAGTTTAAAAAAAGTTTCTAAAAGGCTATCTACTGCCAAACATAAGGCATTCTGCGCCTAAACCAACACAAATTGTCTGTAACGCAAAGTTTTCCGTTACAAAGTAAACAAAACCTAAATTAAAATCAGTTATCTTCAGCACCTGTGTTGGATCTTCACATATAAATAATGCGCTTTTTGACAAAAAAACACCTTTTTTATTGGATAGGTCAAAGGTGATCAGATATATTTTAATCACGAGATGCCAAAGTTCAAAGTGGGGAAAGCAATTAGAAAGGGGTTGAAAATTATTGTTTAAAACCCCTAATTGAAGCGGCTTTTGTTAAAGAATTTGAAGACAATGGGAGTGTAATTTTATTTTAACGTGTTTTAGAATTAGTCAATGTTATGTGCGGTTGTACTAATTGGTAATTATTTGAGCAGTAAGGAAGTCGGATTAGACAAAAAAAATTAAATAGTAATAATATAATTTAATTTAGTAAAGTAATTTGTTCTAAAATAAAAACTGGGTTAATAAAATAAGAATAAAAATTGTATGAATTGCACATTAAAAATTATTGTGTTAAGGTGACTACTACTATGGTTATTTATAAAATTGAACTCTATTATCAAGGTTATTCTTTTTTAAGCTATGTAATTTTAGCACCTGTATGTTATTATGTATGACAGAGTGTTGAAAATGTTGAAAATATAACTAATCATGACTTAACAGGCTATCATAAATTTAAAAAAAAGAAACATGAAAACAGCAACACATTTTAGTGACACAGAAATACATACGACATTATTCATTCATATTCTCTGCATTGATTATAAATGACTGGAATAAAGAATAGCGAAATCCCAACAAATTCCCATAGCCATAACGAACAAACTATTACACATTATCACAATGAAAACTACATTAATAATTGCACAGCAAACAATGCAAAAATATTTATTGCGATTTTGACTGCACTCATTTGTTAACGCTACTACCTTCGTCTATTCTTCATAAAGGGCCGTCTAAAACTGACCCCTTTTCTTTGAAAGGGTTGAAATAAACATGTGTAATCTGCTTTATTTATGGTCAATTATGTCCTGTTAACGGACCTACTGAATTATGTTGGGATATTAGGGCCATTACTATTTTCTATGGACGGTACTTTTGGATTTAGTTGTCTTGTTGGGCCTTGTTCTAGTGGAGACAACTTGAGACTTTATATTTTTCAGTTTCGTTGTCGTGCCATTAATTTATTTCTGCTGCATCAGAAACAAACGGAAATGTTTTCTGTATACTTTTATAATAAATTATTCCGTTCAATCAAATTAACATTATCATCAACTTATAGTGGTTTATTGACTCACGTTGTATTATTATTTGATCTACGCATTCCTAAAAATCTTACATAACGTCTCATAAAACTTTATCAAAATTGCAGTTTTGCAACACTGTTTCAGAGAAAAATAGATATAACATCAAAGCAGGGAGAAAAAAAAACCAACTACTCTACACCTTTCCCAAAGAACACTACATTGCAATAACTCAGTAAAAATTTGTCCCACTGACTCAACAACATTGTCAAAAATAAAGGTGCTACCAAAAAGAGACCATGTCGCATTTTATAGGACTAGTCTGAGGTCATAAATTCTATAGTTTATGACCTAGAATTAATGCACCGACCTCATTACTGGGTATTCTTACATTTTGTTCTTCGAAGGGTGTCTGTATGGGTCAAGGAAGAGTTATGGTGTGAATGGCTTGGGGGAATTTGAAGGGGCTTAGTTTTTGTTCAAAAGGATTAAGATTTCAGGTACAGATGTTAAAGGGTTTAAGAATTGTATTAATTTTGAGTTAAAAAATGATACTTCGTTTTCGACTAATAACTTTACTGGTATTTATGGTCAGGAAAAAAGATGTCATCTTCTTACTGCTATTATAATAGATATAGCAACAGCTACTTCTGCTATAGTACAAGAATTATATAATGAAATATTAACGTTCAGTTTACTAGAATTTAACGTTTATAAGCAAAGCGTAGTTAAGTGTATTTATGACTAACACGAACATACATACTTACGTCCGGCGATGAGCGACATTACACATAAAGTATTCCAAGCCAACATTTCACACAATAAAGATTTTATCAAAAGCAACACATCAAGTGAACCGGTTTCAGAAAATAACAAAACACAACTATCTATTGAAGAGATCACGTTTATTACCTTGTTTAATAAACATTGCAACACTGTTGATTATAGTCCAAAACCGGTTTCTAGCTCCTTACAAAGGATTAGCCCCATAGCCCCAAAACAAGTGACAAACGTGCAAAAAATATAAACTAACAAAGAAAGACAACCAGAAGTACATTTTAATATCCTTGTTATAATAGCCCTTGAATCAGTTACAATTTTAATGGACGATAAATATCCTATGGCTATTATGGTACTCGATGAGAAAGTGATTAATTTGGACAAATTTTTAATATGTAACGACTTTGTCGATTGGCTTTATAGTTGTGAGAAGTTTTGCCATATAATTTATAGTTTCTTGGTGAGCAAGTTTGATATCATTTGGTGCTTGATGGGTCTTGACTTTCGTTAGTATTGTAATTGTAATGAATTCAGGTATAACTTGTATTTGTATTATTGGAACTAAGCTATAAAATTATCACTTGTTAATTTTGAATAAGTTTTATATGAATTGTACTCGTTCATAATTTTAATGGCCCGCCCAACTTGATTTTTTAAAATATAATGGGTCTAAAAAATTGATTGACCTATTAAATGAGGTCTCAAAAATACGTCGCATTCCTTTTAATCATACTACGGACTAATGATACTACTTTTTATCTTTGGCATATTGTATCCTTATTATATGCACAACTTTATTTCGGATTAAGTTTCCTCAATTAAACTTTTAAAAACATACTTAACAAACGCTTTTATAAATATTTGCAAATGCAATAAACATTCGCACATAGGAAGCAAAAAATGGGGTCACTTTTAAATGATGTCGACAAAGAAGATCCGTTATACGCATTTGATATCATATTACACGTTCAACCAAACATTAAACGACATTTTAACACAGAAGAACAATGATCACACATCATTAACACAGAAATGGTCAAATAATGACCATGAATAAATGATATGCTTAGATAAGGGACTTTCACAAAAGGACCCCTAAGGCGTCGCACAAGGAGATATATTTGGACCACTATTAATTTAATGATATGTGACGAAACTGTATCACAATATGGCTTTAGATTGATGTGTTATATTGTGTTACTGTCTAATGATTGTCATTTAGAGTTGAAAAGAATAGACATTCCGTTTTTTTGAGAAATGAGGTCTCGAGGGGATGTGTTTGTAGGTCATTTATAAAGAAAGGCAATGTTGATAGATTACGTTTATAAATATGATGACGTTACAGTACATTAGAAGATTATAGAGTTAATGTAATGCAATAATTTTAAGAAAATTAAAGAAAATGATAGTATTCTTACAAAATGTTACAATGTTAATTAACAGCTTCATCCAGCCCAGTTTTACCCGCGTTGCTAACATTGTCGTCTGCCTTATGGTAGGCCAACTAAAACTTCTCTTTCCATTCTTTTCGTCCTACAAGTACCTATTTGGGACTTATTCTATGGTCCTGGTTCTAATTATTTTAAAGTAAAACATACTATAATTCTATATACATCTAATAATATCAATCATATCAATAACATTTGTAACGGGTTATTTACCATGACGCCGTGATCACGGATAAACTTTATCTGTAATCATGGCGTTTTAACAACAGAGCCGAAATATCGGTAATTCGAAACTAATAGTAAATATCCCGTTACATATGTTATTAATAGCGTAAGTGAGCATGTCAGTTTAAAAACTTAAATTACAATTCAAGCCGGTAATTTATTTATAGGAGACCACATAAAACTCAACCTGAGAATAATATCAGCTATACAAACTGAACTGACATGACATGTGTCTTAAATAGATCAAAAGCAAATCATGACAAACAAATCCAAGATGACTCACAATCACGATAATTTTAATCCCTTACTCCATGACCCTTTAGAACGGATTTTTTTTATACCCAGGACAAAAGACGAACGCCACCAGTTCACAGGTCATAATGTATTCAAAATATGCATTGTGTGTGGTACCTTTTCAAAGGTATTTAAACAATGCTTTTGAAGGATCTTTTTATGAGTACAAAAAATATTGGTCCCTTTTCAATGAAGAAGTGATGGACAATAATTTTGAAACGGACCATTAAGCTGATAAGATCGGTGGTGTAATTAAGTTTTTTGGTAAGATTAAGTTCTGTGTTGAGATTATTTTCACATGTGAATTTGATACAGTTGTCATAGGTTGTTTCGAGGTTACTCGTGCTGGCTTAGTAATGCAACAATTAATATTTCAATAGACTACGACAATATTATTCAGATTGATAGAACTACTGTTTTGTTTGTAGTAGAAACTATCATTTCAGAACCAGTTTATTTAGGCTCCATTTTTAGTTATTTCCATTTAATTAATAACCTCTTATTTTTTATTGCTCTAAATATATTTGGTTAAATACAAAAGCCCATGAAGATGTCTTCCATTAAATATTCCGCAGTTTCCCTCTACCCCAAGGAAGCACGTCTTTCATCCACAATACAGGTTTTTCCCCAGTATTTTCTTAGCCGTAAATCCGTTGGTCAGCTCACCGTGCCGGACAATGGGAAGCACTATCTGCTGTATATTCACCACATTCACGTATATTACCACAGTTCTTATGTTGCTATTTGTTTCATCCCCATGTATACGGTGCAATAAGGTGCCTTGAAAAGAATATTATTTATGGGTGGTGGTTGAATAGGGATGGGATGAGTTGCTTAGTAGAATCTTTTTTATTTGTTGTGTTCTTTTTCTTCTTGTCGATGGTATGATATTATATTTATGCTTGAAAAAAAAAACCAACCTAATTGGTTCATTTTAAACTAAAATAGAAGGAAGGTAAAAATGTTCTTGAAAGAGCATCGTCTGAATGAGTTAAAAATTGAACTGTTTTAATGCAACCTAGTCTTAACATGATTTAGAAAATAATCTAGGGAGAAAATTCAAACTGTTTTTTAAGTATTCCGTAAATAGAGAAAATGAATTTTATTTTCTTCATCAGCAACCTAATCTTGCGTCGTGTCACATCACTAGAGCCCGAAGGTAATATTAAGCTGGGAGTAAAAATTTCTACGTTCTGTGCACAAGATGTCAACATAAATTGTGTCTTGTAAAAGCTTGCTAATGGCATACGATTGTGTGGACTCGATATTAAAGAATTCTGCTAAGATTTCGAAGGAAATATTAAGACACATAAATAAAAATGTCTGTTTGAAATTGTGTCTGAATCGTGTTTCCATTGGTTTGGATGTTGACACAAAAAGTTTGCAAGTAACGTTAGACAGATTTATTGAAAGTTTGCGCCTAGAAAAAACATAGACTTGCTTAGCTTACACAAATGTTTAGTACAGGATCTTCCTCCTTAAAACCTACGCTGAGATCACTAGATAATAAATAACACTTGGTGCCATCCAATTTCAATGTATGATAAGAAAAAAACAGACGTAATTGTAAAATTAATTTACTCACTCAATACAATCAGGACCGCTGTACTACAGTCGACAGCTGGACATGTAATGAAGTGTAAGTAATTATTTAAGATATGATTTTTATTCTATAAATTAGTAATCACTTGAAGTTAGAACTGTCAAAAGTTTTCTAACTTTTGACAGTTCTAACTTCAAGCGATTACTAATTAGCTTCTTAGCTTTGCTTTCTTTGACGATTCTTAATTCGTTTAAATTCTTGTTTATTGCTTAAAAATGTTTGCATGAGTAATTAATTCAATTCCAGTAATTACTTTTACTTGACTATTGATGCAGGTCTTAGTTTTAGTATCTTAAATAACTCGGTCTTCTTTTACAATCAGCTATTTTGGAAAAATCGTCGATCTGATAGATGAACCACGTTTTTGATTAGCATAACCAACCTATAATTTTTGCACCTTCTTTCTTTAAACGAGAATGCCATGGCCATGGCTATTATTGACCATGTGGGCCCAGTGTGGATATCACAAGTTTCATAATGGTGCCAGGACATAGACTTTCCCTGCCTATGGACTTTTTCCTCTGAAATAAATGAATTTTATTTTCCTCCTTCCTCCTACAGCATAATAAACACAATATAAAAAAACCGTCAACCAGTTTCACCACACAAATCATTCTTCCTAAACTACATAGTCCAACCGTTATTAAAAACTTCCGGAGACACTGTTTAGCCGTCTCGTCCCTGCCGTTCCGACTTCTTATTATTATTCTGACAGATAATTTCATATCCTACGTGGGTAATGAAAATATTTTCCATCTTTCCTTTATTACTTTGGATATTAAATCCAGGTTCTGTAAACATATTATTATGTGTGGCTCTAACTATGGTATTGTCGAAACGAAGTCATCGAGTGTTGCCCAAGATCGAGAGAACTCGCGAGAAGAAATTAACACTACTGAAGTGGCTCTGTCATGATATAGGTAACAAAGAATCTGCAAAGAGTTAGGCAAGGTCTACCTCTAGAACCCACATTTCATCAGTTAATTTTAAGTCTTATAATGTAGCTGCTAGCTAGCTAGCTAGCTGCGCCCCGCGGTTCCACCCGCGCAGACCGGGAAAAAAGTAGCTTTTGTGTTAATCCAGGATATAAGCTATCTACATACCAAATTCCATCCATATCCGATAAGCCATTGAGGCGTGAAGGAGTGATAAACATACAAACATACACACACACTCACTCACAAACTTTCTCCTTTATAATATTAGTTGTGTGATAATTGGTTGTAAACAACTGTATAATTAGAATATTATTCTCTTGAAAACTCGACTAGGAGGACAGACCATCTCATTAAAGTGGCCGAAAGAAATCGGAAAGCCATGCCATAAAACCGCCACAAATGGACTAGATTTGAAAGAGACCTACACTCAGCATTGAGAGACCAAAGGTTGTAGAAGAAGAAGACTCTTGAAAAATTTTTTTCCTCTTTATTTTTATATGATGTAACGTTGTGTTCAGGTCCATCATTTTCTTTTTAACGTGTCCCGACACAGCGACACTAGGATATTTCTCCTGTATCGTGGGTGCGTTTACATATAAATAAACTAAAATACACTAACAGCCAGACCCGGTACAACTATCTGTGTGCCATACAAATATTTATTCCGTGCGCAGATCGAACCCGCGACACGCAGCGCAGCAGTTGATAGCTCAGCCACTGCGCCAACCGTGTCATCTTTGGGCATCGTGCAATCATTGGGTGCTGTTGGAAAATAGCGACAACAGTAAGAGCAACAGTGGTCTGATAGTTACTATATTTATTCGTGATCGATATTTTACACATGTATAAACATAAAAAAAGCCGTAACTATGCTAATTTTAAATCGGCGATGTGTCAATATGCGAGCTCAAATACGTGTGCCTTCAGATCGGACAGTACTCACAACTTTATCACGCAACTGACTAATTAAGCAAATAGTACTACCAAACAATATTGTAGTTACAATGTCGTCTGCTTTTTCGCCACTGCACCTAACTGCACAATGGATTAACGACATAAGTCCAACAGCAGCCTTTTATTACTGACACTGTTAAAAAGTTGAGTGTATTGCAAGAACTGAGTAGTTGGCGTAGGTCAGTAACAGATTTTATGGTCTTACGTAAATGCTGAGATCATTGGTCAGATTTATTTTACGCAGGGGATAAAAGATAGTAGTAGAGGAGCTCGTGGCTAAATAATATCAGCCACTCAGGTCGATGTTCAGGTTAAGCCACGTTTGCTTAGGTTCGTCCGTGGATGGGTGACCACCCATTACATATCGAGTTTCCTCCGTGCCTCCGAGGCACGTTAAGCTGTTGATCGTGGTTTTCATTTGTAGATCCTTAACAGTCGTTAAGTAGTCAGTGGCCGGGTCATCAGCCCGAAAGTGGCTTAGCTATGGAGTCACCCTTTGGGGAAACAGCACAGGTGCACAAACTCTTTTCACCCTGCAAAAGAAATTGGTCCGAATCCTTGTTAACATTGAGCAAACAGACAGTTGCAAACCTTTCTTTCAAAAACATAATATTTTAACCCTTCCTTGTATATACATTTTAGAAACATGCAAATTTGTGCGGAAACATCAAGAATAATATTCCAAACGCGAAGACATCCAGACACGCTATCTACTCAGACACCGAGCTAGGCTAAACTTACCAAGCTCTAAATTAAAAATGCACTCTAAAAGTCCCTACGTAATGTCCATCAAATTATATAATAAATTACCCGCATCAATAAAAAAAGAAGAAAAAATTAACATATTTTTAAAAAACCTTAGAATGTTTTTGATAAATAAAAGCTACTACTCTGTAAACGAATATCTAAGTGATAGACTTATAAAGTCATAAACTTAACGTAACGTACTTAATCGATACTATTTATAAATTCTTAATTAATACTATCTCTTAATTTATACCCGACTATGTATTTAATTTTAAGCTATTAGTTTCCCTCAAAAAGTACCTTTTTTGTAGATACATAAACATTTTTTTTTTATAGTAGTAGTTAGTTTTAATATTATATAATTTATGAAAATGCTTTCTCTCTCCAAATTCACTTATTTGCTGTGCCCGACAGGGTCCATATGATCTAATCATAAGTTTACCACCTAAGAATAACATGTGGAATGCAATAAAAGTATTGAGTATTGAGTATTGAGTCTGACAAGCAGTCTTACCAAGGGGTTTCATATTACCCAGTACTAACTAGGTTGTGGAAGTCAGATAGGCAGTCGCTCCATATAAAATACTGGTATTTAGCTGCATCCGAATGGACCAATTTTATTTTTTCCATTCTTTTCATTCAGATGGTTTACAATATTTAGTGTAAGTTGGTTATAAATAAATAGTTTTCAATCATTGCACCGTTAATTCATAGTTCAGAATTGTTACAGCACTGATGACAACATTTATGTCAATTGTGTACTTAAGAGTTCTTGTCTTCTTAATTGTTTACTCTGTAAAATTCAAATATTGTAAAACTAAGTGATTTTAAAGGAGTAACCATGGAGTTTCTTGTCGGTTCTTCTCCATAGGAAACGCCAACCAACCCGAACCGTGTTTTTTTTTTTTTTTGGTATGACATCTCGCAGATCAACCTAGGAGGTTGTCGTCTGCTTAACCGGACTATCCTGTGGGTGCCCTAAGAGTAAAGCCTCCAGCCAGGACATAAAAACTTACAAACTAAGCGACTACACGCTAAGGGCACCCCCTGTGGGGTACGAGCCTCGGCTTAAGGCGTCGCTGGTGGAGGACTGCATGGGGGCAGGCTGGATCTGAATGATATCATTATTTAGGGGCTGATTTAAAACTACTGGCACAGCATCGCGGGCTGGCTCGAGCGAGGGTCGGCGAGGGCATGGACGGGACGTCGCGACGGACCTCGACGGCGAGGTCGGAAAGATGGCGGTTTGTGTCTGAACTTTTTAAGAGTGCTAATCTCTTTGCTACTCTCCTGGAGGAGGGTGATAGCATCATCGGGAGTGACGAGGGTATGCCGAGGACGGCGAACTGTACTAATGCGCGAGGGTTTGTAAAGGGTGGCCGCTGCGATCAGGGGATTACGGTGTTTAATGGCGTTATCGAAGAAACGCTTCGAAAGACGTTTCATAATCTGAAGGACGGTGGGCATTCTAAGGTCTACGTCGAACCGTGCACCTTTTGTCGACGTTTTATAAGTGGCCATGTAGGCCTATGTAAAATAAAATATTTTGATTTTGATTTGATTTTGGACTGGAAGCTGGCTCTAACATAGTTGGCAAAAGGCTAGGCAGATGATGAACCGTTTGTCTAGTACTAAAACATAAACCATTGAATATTTTGTCACAACCACCACATCAGGTCATGAAACCTGTTAACATTCCTTTATGGTCTACATATACACTTTATTACATACGTCATTGAACTTGTAAATATCGGAAGCGCCATACAAGATCCAAGGTTTTATTGCCGCCAAGTGATTTTTGTTTTTATTATTATCCTGTATTGTAGTCTTCTGTTGTCTGGCAAACTTAATCCTGAGTTTTCATCGTGTATGCTATAACTTCTATAGCGTCGCTAAGCCTTTTTACGTCAACTTGTTTCTTAAACTCAATAAAATGAAAACCCAGACGGTTGTCGTAGGTCAGTGACGCTTTTGTTTTACGTAGTCTGGCCTGCTATACTGGTTTTGGATACACTTTTATATTTCTGTGTAATAATAAATTTAGTTCATTTCTTTTCTGGGTGTTTCTATACAGAGGTGTACCTAATTGTACCTAGGTACACCCACATTTCGCGAGTAATGTTTAAGTCCTAAGCGGGCGAGCTTATTACCAAAAATCAATCACACACGTCGCAACGTTGATATTATATCATAATTTCAGCCGAAAGACGTCCACTGCTGGACATGGGCCTCCCTCAACGCCACATTGACATGAAGGGGGTTTTGCCATAATCGCCACGCTTGGCAGGCGGGTTGGCGATCGCAGTACGGTTGTTACAAAAGCACAGAGAACGCTGCTGCCCATTCTCTGGCAAGTCCCTTAGTCGCCTCTTACGACACCCACGGGAAGATATGGGATGGTGCTATTCTTTACGTCCGACACCATACAGAACGATGATATTTTTATATTATAAATAGTATTTTATATATCCTATGTATGTCTTATTAAATTATGATTTTTTTACAGATAGTCACTTAACACTATTTGTCTCTGCATCACCCAAAGGTTGACTGGTAGAAAATGCCTATGGTATTAAGTCCGCCACTGTACATTTTACTTGAAGTGTTAAATAAATAAATAAATAAATCCAGACTACGTAGCTGCTAATGCAAATTCCTGAGAGAAAATCCAATAACATGTTGCCCAATCCAGGAATCTAGCCAGAAGAATCCAGGACCTCAAGCTCAGGAGTCGCGTTTGCGACCACTAGACCAAGGCAGTCCTAATAGTATAGTTTTAATAGCTTCCAAAAAAATGCGTTATTGCTATTAATTTAAAAAAGACGCTTCCAGTTCGCACACAACACTCCATTACACATCTTCGTCAATTTAATTTAATTTTTCGCCGTCAACGTACGCCAACATTGTTGCGGGCATGTCCCGAAATGTGCGGTTTCACATATTAACTGTAACGTGGACAGATTTTATTGCAGCACCGCTAGTTTTAATCAGAGATACGTTGCGAACTGCTGGTGATCTGATTACTTCTGTTTTATGGGTTCAAGTGTGAATGAGTGGTAGTTAAAGTCTGTTTTCTAACAAGAGATAATAATTAAAAATTTTAGCTTTGATTTTAATTCAAAGTAAAGGTTTGTTAGAGCAGCGGTGGCCCAGTGGTGACAGCCCCGACTTACGAGCAGTAAGCCGTGGGTTTGAACCTAGGCAGGCGCATTACTTTGTGTAATTTATTTCATCACCACTGCTCTCAAAAACAGTGAAGGAAAACATCAGGAAACCGGCATGTCCTAGAACAAAAAATTCAAAGACATGTGACATCTACCAACCCGCACTGGGCCCGCGTGGTGGATTACAGCCCACTCCCTGTCATAGAGAGGAGGCGTGTGTCACATTATAGGCAACATTATAGGCTGATGATGATGATGATGGTTTGTTAAGAAGTTTATTGACGATTGAAGTAAACGATACGAGAAATACGTATAAGAGCATGTAAACTGTGTTTGTAGACTAGGATCAAGAGAGGAGGTTTTTATCAGTGTTCCAGTTTTCGGTGAAGGGAAACATCGTGAGAAAACCAGCAAATCCAAGTCAAAGGTCCATGGCTGACCGGCACACCATCACAGGAAACCGTAGGTTCTTTGTCCGGTACCGTATGCGCAGGGAGTGGCTGATTTTATGCTGGTTAATAAAAATCAATTATTCAGAGGTGACACAAGACACAAAAGTTACCACGTTTGCGCTACTCCTTAGATGCAGTTATTCAAACAAAATTTATATACATTACATAAAACAGTTTCCACAACTAATTTAAAATTCCCCAGACACCTGCAATTTCGCTATAATTCATACAAATCAAACAACACTGATGTATCATCACGCTAATATCAGAATAGCGTGGTGGACAGTCGACGTCGGGTTAACGCCGACACGCCCCCTTTAACCATGTAAAAGACTCATCAGTGACGGCAATTGTTTGACCAAAGTGTTGGGTAGTTGGAGCCAATGTTGGTTGTTTATAGTTTTTGCTTATAGTGATAAGTATTTTTTTTTTATTAGGTCTTATTAGTCTTATTTACAAAAAAAAAACAGACTTCTGCGATGCTTTTTCAGCGCGATATCGGCGATAACGTGTTTTTCAATGTTTCGTTGGCGCGGCCATGGGGTTTTAGTCTTACAGCTCCTAAAATATAAACCTAGGACGTTTTTCTGTATTTTTACAATTTTTTTACAAATTCAAGCTGTTATTTTACCTGAATTTCAGGTCTCTGCAACGCGTAGTTTTAAAGATCTCCGTGGCCGCGCGGTTTCAATGGCGCGGCCACGTTCAAACCCTTTTAACTTTTTAAACATAGCTTTGATAAATTTATGGTTTTGGGAATCAACTTTTACAAATTATCACAAAATCATGGCATCGTTTTTTTTTTTAAAAAAAAACGTCTTGGCCGCCCGGTCGAAACGGACACTGTTTTAAGTAAGTACTTACGTTTGCGTAGAGTTACTTAGTTTGACAAACAGTACGCTAGGTTGACGGCTTCATAAAGACTCTGTTTACACCTTTTATTAAAGCCAGAGTCACAAAACCATAGATTTTTTTCACCAGTAACATAAATGAGATAATAGTCATTTCCTTAAAATAGTTTTTATATTTCTTATTTTACACTATCGCACGAAATCCCCACATCCGACTCTTTATTAGCTCTATCAACCAACATTGGCCACCACACCACATAAAGTGCCATAGGAAATGCGTGCACTAAGCGTTTTTATCACATTCGGATTGCGTGCCATCAGTTAAATGGGTTCCGTATTTTTCCATATTTTTCCGGTCATTATATCGAAGCTTTCAATCGGCAACTTTTTATTACATGTGTGCAATCAGTGTGGGGAGTATTAAAAGGTACATAATGAAAAATCGTTCTAATAGAGTCCATCTTTGCTGAGCAATAAGTCTTGGCCATCAATAACATTTTTGAAGGGATATTTACCATACACATATCGGGAACTCAAAACTAATAATAAGCATGGTAAATATCCCGTTACAAGTGTTATTGATAGTGTTGATGACCATGTCAGTTTAAAAACTTAAATAAATATAAAATAAGTTTCATCCATTAACCAGCTCGGTGAAGGTCGTTGTATACCGGGATCTTAGGCTATTTGGAATTTATTTATGTTTCAGAGATATAATATATACTTTGATTTTTAAACCTCTATTAGTTACAATATGTTTATTGACATATTAAATTTAATATAAAATAAGTTTCATCCATTAACCAGCTCGGTGAAGGTCGTTGTATATCGGGATATTTTAGTATAGGACTAAAAGTAAACTTTATTTATCGCGTCCAGTAAAATATGACGTTCGGCTATAAAAACTTCAATTATTCCAACAAAGGGTAATAAAGCCTTTCTTACACTAACTTGTTATTTTATTTTGAAACAGTCAACTCTGTGCGGCCTATTTAATGTCACGAACTGCAACTTTTAAAACGGTATGCTTTACAATCTCAAGGAAAGACGTGGAGACGACTTTTGCTGTTTATTTTTTCCCCGGAATTTTAATTTATAACGAGTTGTATGGTACCAGACACTTTTTCGTTCAATAGCAGCTTGAATCTAAAGGGATTTTAAGGGATCATAGTTAAAAAGTTGGCAGCCATATTTTTACGCACGAGAACGCACGTATTTTCAACGCGCGTATCTATAACTCACGTTTTTTGTTGTAAATAATTAAGGACAACGTCCAAGCATGCTTGCTATTTCAAACTTGTTTGGCATTGACAGGCTGTTAAAAACAAAATGTCTATTAGTATATTCCTACACCAACATACAATAAACATCATCATAATCAGCCTATAATGTTCCCACTGCTGGGACACAGGCCTCCTCTCTATGAGACCGAGTGGGCTGCAATCCACCATGTGGGCACAGTGCGCGTTGGTAAATATCATATATCTTCCAGTTCTAGGAACATGCCGGTTTTCTCACAATGTTTTCCATCACCGTTTTTGATGGCAGTGGTGATGAAATAAATTACACAAAGTAATGCGCCTGCCTGGGTTCGAACCCACGGCTTACTGCTCGTAAGTCGGGGCTGCCACCACTGGACCACCGCTGCTCTACGTAATAAACGTGTATTATTCTTTATTTGACATTCACTTTTTAACGTATTTATTTGGTTACTGTTTTATTACTATCATATTATAATTCTTTAATTTTAATTTTGTGTTAAATTTCGAAACGATGTAAAAATTGTTACTGAAATAAATAAATGAAATGAACTACCTCATTAATTCACTCACACACGAAACATCGACATACTGCAAAATAAACAAAAAAACAAATAGTTCGAATATAACTCCACCGCACATTGTTCGGTCCACTTCAATGATGATTCACCAGCTGACTCACGACGTAGGTACCTACTAGCAAAGGAAGAGTTCACCTGTTGAAATCATGGTCATTGACCCCTAGTCCATAGGTGTCAACGCTCCGATGACTTTCGCATGTTTCTCACCAGTGAATTCAAGTTATTTCTGTAATTAAGGAATGTTGTTTAAAAGATGAGTCATTGTTATGACATTGTTCATTATGCTTTATTTGCTGGGTTCGACGGGCCTTGTTGGTAGGCGGTGTTTCTGCTCAGTGAAGTCACCTGGGTTCGATCCAATTGGGAAGGAGGAGAGGAGATGCTTAGGAGCTAGGGTGTAGGTATCTATCCCTGTCTTCTTATAATATTTTATTTTTACTTGTGTTTAGATTCTTTTTTATTTACCGATTTTTTGAGAATGTGTGGACTTTGACGGCTTTGTAAATTCCTAGTATTTTTTTTTTTTTGCTTTATGCCCTTCTACTTTTTGCAGTAAGCAACGACTTATTGTCAAGCCTACGCTGTCCTCCCATACTTAAGTACTAACGGTGTAAAATTCAACAATATTGTAAAACCAAATGATTTTAAAAGAGTAACAATGGAGTTTCTTGCCGGTTCGTCGACGTATCATCAGCCTATAATGTTCCCACTGCTGGGACACAGGCCTCCTCTCTAAGACAGGGAATGGGCTGTAATCCACTACGTCTTCGATTTTTTAGTTCTAGGACATGCCGTTTTCCTCATGATGTTTTCCTTCACCGTTTTTGAGGGCAGCGGTGATGAAATAAATTACACAAAGTAATGCACCTGCCTGGGTTCGAACCCACGGCTTACTGCTCGTAAGTCGGGGCTGCCACCACTGGGCAACTGCTGTTTTTGTTCAAAATTGGTTTTGTCCAATTAACAGTTTTGACAGTAACATATCCATCGAAGTGAAGATGTATACTGGCCAGGCAAGAGGAGAGACATGTGTAATGGCTTACATGCCCAGTTTATCGTGATTAAACACCAAAGACGACCTCCGCACGACGCTGACGTCTGTTCTAGTCCTCACTTGGCGCTGTTGATCTGCTGCCTGCTTGAGCACCAAGTGCGGAGGCTGGCCTAAACAAATATGAGATATCTCCCCTCCTATCCTGCTCAACCGTTTCCATTAAACCTAAGAGAAGACGAGAAGTGTCATCATCATCTTCAGCCTATATTGTTCCTACTCCTGGGACACAGAGTTCCACTCCTTTGCTGTGTGCATTATGAAAGATGTTTGAAAACGCTTACGCTTCCGCTACGCTGTTTTTGTAGAAGACCGACAAGCAGGCAACCTTCTATTTATATCTAATTTTGGTCACAATTTCATAGTTTTAATTTTTTTTTGCACGGAACCCTAATCTTATTCCAAACTAAAAGTAGCCCGAGTTACTCCTTTTAACATAAGCTATCTGCCAGTAAAAGTCCCGTCGAAATCAGTTAAGCCGTTTTGGAGATTAGCCGGAACAAACAGACACACAGACAAACAGTTAAAAATTTTACCGTAATATATACCTTCAATAAGCATTTAGTGAAAAGCTGTTATATTGAAATTACAAACGGACCCTTTTATTTCATTTATTTAAGAATTTATTTTATAGATTCGAGAAGAAAAACAAAATTGTTGAAACTAATATAATAATGGCAATATGATTTTAGATATTTTGTTCGGTTGTTTCAAAATAGAAAAAGATGTATGGTCACACAACAAATTATTTAATACAACCGAAATATTTTAGGAAATAACTATTTCACGTTAAATAAAACTCAACTGTACAAAACCAACTTAGCACCATCACGAAGAATCTTGTTATGCCGTTTTTCTGAAAACGAGAATAATTAATATTAATATTTTAAATGAAACAAAAAACTGGCCAAGTGCGAGTCGGACTCGCGCACGAAGGGTTCTGTACCATTATTTATAAAAAAAAACTAGCAAAAAAATCACTTTTTTGTATGGGAGCCCCCTTAAATATTTATTTAATTCTGTTTTTTTTGTATTTGTTGATAGCATCAACAGAAATACATAATCTGTGAAAATTTCAACTTTCTAACTATCACGGTTCATGAGATACAGCCTGGTGACAGACGGACGGACGGACGGACGGACGGACGGACGGACGGACGGACAGCGAAGTCTCAGTAATAGGGTCCCGTTTGACCCTTTGGGTACGGAACCCTAAAAATGGGTCGAAAATTAGGTTTTCATATCTCTAAAGTATAATTGAGAAGCAGCATCCCCAAAAAACATTATTTCGTCAATAATAATCTTGCAGGGCATAAAAGTGCTGAAACCTCCCGTTATTTTCATTTTTCTTTTACACCTTGAAAATCATACCTGGTAGATGGATATTTGGCTGGGTTTGGATTAAGGGTGGTCCTCCTTAACCAAATTAGCTTACTGGTATGTTACATAACTTCAAGCTTCAAACTTTTTTTTTACTTTTTTTTTCGTCTGTACGCACTCTATGTCTGGAGGTTTCATTTATTCTTGAGTATATTTTTGAATATTTTATTTTATTATTGGAGTGTGCTAGCTGACATGTGACATTAATTTGAAGTAATTAATTCTTTGTTTATATTAACTTGAACACTATTGTATAGAATCTGGTTTTTCTAACCTAACAGACAGATGTGTTGCTGGGGAGTTAGTTCCGCCACTTCTTCTTCCCAGCTAAAACACTACGCAGTGGTGAAGGGCTTTTTGAGGAACTGTCTCTTGTAATTTTGACGTATCAAGTTTAAGTGCTGAATATACGCCTAATTTGAATAAATGACTTCTGATTTTGATTTTATCATTGCTTTAGTAAGTTACTCATTTTAGAGCCACGTTCAGAGTTCATAACAAAACATTGTGTCATATTAAACAAACTGCTGTCAAAAGGCTACTAACGGCTGCCCAACTCAAATGGGACTTTTCAAAGTAATTTTTCGTGAAATATACGGACAAAGTCATCATCATTTTTACCTAATTTTTTCCTAGTCAAACTCAAACTCAAAGCATTTATTTCAATTAGACCATTACAGGCACTTTTGAAAGTCAAAGAACAAAAAAGAAGAACGCGAAGCTACAGTCCCAGTCACAGGACATAATAACTTGTGAAAGTACTGTAGTTGCCCATTCCAAAGCGTAGATCTCTATGGAGAAGAATGGGCAAGAAACTCCATGGACACTCTTTTAAATCAAAATATGTTACAAAATCTTGGTTACATCAATCGTGTTGAGAATTACTAGTATGTGAGAACGATGTAGAAATACGGGCAAGTTAAGAGCGTCCAAAGTAAAAGACGAAATCAATAATTCGAAAATAAAGTTAAAAATAAAATAATTAAAATAAACCGTGGCAGCTAAGAGATGACCAGGCACAACTGACAGCGCCCGTTCACGAACGGGCGCTGTCAGTTAGTTACGTTGGGGTCGGCCTCCAGTCTAACCTGATGCAGCTGAGTAACAGTATTTTATATGGAGCGATACCCCTATCTGACCTCCACAATCCAGTTAGTACTGGATAATACGATACCCTTTGGTAAGACTGGTTGTTAGACTTTCAGGCCACTGACTATCTCTAACGACTGTCAATGAACTACTATAACAGCCGGGACCATTAGCTTAACATGCTTTGTGATTTTTGCTTTGCATGAGAGGACAGAAAAAGTTTAGACATTTGCGAGTTTGAATAAACAAAACAACAACAACACAAAATGGT
Source organism: Cerastis rubricosa (assembly GCA_949152445.1). Taxonomy (NCBI): domain Eukaryota; kingdom Metazoa; phylum Arthropoda; class Insecta; order Lepidoptera; family Noctuidae; genus Cerastis; species Cerastis rubricosa. The sequence continues at coordinate 15,699,847 of OX424547.1, forward strand.
GAGTTTTTAATACACTTAACATGTTAATAAGTCATGAAACAAAAAAAAATTGAATTTTGTAATACATTTTTGCAGGTTGCATGTTTTTTTCTGAGGATACGCGTAAAACCACAGACAACAGCGAGATTATAACAAAGAAACACATATAAAACCAGACCATGTCTGTGGTATGAAAAGCAACTTATTTATCCATTCCCGTAGAAAAGCTGTAAACTGTTCTATTTTTCTAATCACAACCAGAGTTTTCTTTTTAATAAAAAAGATGCATATTATACTGGCTCTGATCCGCAGTACAATGGTCTGCACGATCAATTGAAACTGCGTTGCCTCTGGCTATATTGTCTTCCAATCTGTTCAAAGCTGATGAAAATGGCAGTGGTCGTCAACATTTTTTTTTATTTCTTTGTTGTCTAGCAAACAAATGGTTTTAAAAGAGGTGGCTATTGAGATGACGAGTAATAGGGAAGTGTGGATGAAGAAGACATGCTGCGCTGAACAACAAATGAATTGGGATAGAGGCAGGCGAATCATGATGAGGTTTAACAAAGAAGGTTGAAGAAACAACAATGGTAAATGATGGACAATAATGGTGAAAGGAAAATATGAAAAGAAGAATGGTAAGTTATTTAGTGTAAACAATGATAATGAAACATCGGTAGTGTAGTTACGTACTCACAGAGACAATAACTACAACGAAGAAGCAGTATTCTTTGAACGTTTTCTTATTCACCTTGTTGCCGTTTTTTTGTCAGAATTAAGAGAAAAAAAGAAGACATAGGAAATAAATTAAACTTTAAAATTATTAAATTGTAGTTATACATATTAGTTGAACTGACCTAAACTTCAATTATATGAGAAACAGCTATCTTTTCATGAAGAGCCAACTTGTAAATAGGTACATCCTAAAGACGCTTTTTCACAAAATAAAACAAAATTTTGCTGAAAGAATAATTACAACTCCTAACTCCTTTTATACTTCAACTTTTCCGACGATATAAAAAGTGTGACGATCCCAAATTGAAAAGATATCACAAAATCTTTGGTAACCATTGTCCTAAACCAAACAAAACCCGCAATGTAATTGACAAGCGTTTACCTAAAAAAAAGCCATAGAAACGCCCATGCGGACGGCCTCAAAGCTACAACGGGCATGACTCACAAACGATCCGAACGTAACAAATAAAAATGTTTAAAACGGAAAAACAAAGTGATGATTTGTTCAAAAACAAACTTAAACCCGCAGCTACTCAACTCAAAATTGAACTTTATGAAGAAGAGGAACAGTTTTATGAAGTAAATGCTGGCAATACAGTTAACGTTGTTGAAAATCTCTGTGGGTGGTGAATAGGCGGCAGGTTTGCAAACAACGAAAGAAAAGAAGGCGGTGCCGAATTCAATACAAATATGGAAGCGACCCAAGCTTGAATAGAAGACGCGACAGTAAGTGACCTTTATATGGAAACAAAGAGGCAAATGGCGAAGGGAAATGTCCCGCTGTGCAGAAAGGAAGGTATAACGTCTTTACTGTTGACCGTTTCGCTGTTTTGACGGGATTTTCTATAGGGTTGCCTAACGATACTCTGGCTATTCCCATTATTAGATATTGCTTAGAATCAAAGGGATTTAATAGACTTGTATAGCGGACACTGGGAATAATTTCAGACACGAATTTTGATGTCAAATATTTTTGATTTTGACACACAAATGCTACCTGACAAACGGGCGTATTTATGACACAAGATAGAACAATTTGTAACTAAATATGTAGTAACAATTGTTGGATAACGATTTCTACGTCTTGTCCCGTCTATCACTCGTCAATATTTGAATTTCCTTTAAAAATTAAACGATTCTTTTTGGAATTCATAAGTATATTTTAACAAAAACGATACGAGTATTTTTAGACTAAATTAAATGAATGTTTAAAAGTTTTAAGAGTTCGTCTACTTTTCTGTTTCTTTTAACACATGATCATTTATTATGGCTATATAATTATGGTCAAAGATAAGGAAACATTAAGAGTAGATATTCCTACGTGATTATGTTAAATAGAATCGAAGACATTATTATTTAATCGGGACGTAAAATAACAGTAGCATCAGTAGTATTTTTAATAAACAATAAATATTCAACCTAAAAGCCATTTATAACAAAACGTAATAATTAAACCACTAAAATAATTTTACAACCCCCAAATCACCCAGTAACAACCCTAATTTTTACAACCCCCAATATTTATAGCAGCTTGCGTCCAATGTCTACTAACTTCTTCATTATCTGCTGCTGAATGTATGACTACAGCTATCCTATGTCCAAAAATAGCCCTTTTGAGTCCCTTTTGAATATTTTTATAGCCATAATTAGTTCCGTCTGCAATTTCAATAGCAATTTGCTTCTCACAGACTGTTGTTCATTTAGTATTGGCTTCAGTCTTCAATTCAAACGGTTTCCTAGGCAATTGTTGGGAAACAATTAATGTCTTTGATGGCGACAAAGAAGAGAGTTTGCATAATATTGATGTTTTTGAATAGAGAACCTTTTTGGTTGGCCGCTACAAATTACAACTTTTTTTTTGTCATTATGTTTTTTTTTTAATCTTCTTTGGTACTGATTCGTGATTATCTTGGGTGTTCTTTGATTGAAAGAAAATAATCGTGTAACGAATTGACAGGTATTTGGATCAGTAACATACCGAGTTTCCTCCGTGCCTCGGAAAGCACGTTAAGCCGTTGATCCCGGCTGTCTTTTGTAGATCTTTGACAGTCGTTACGAGTAGTCAAAAGCCAAAAGTATGACATCCAGTCTTACCATGGGGTATCGTATTACCTAGTTACTGGGTTGTGAAGGTCAGATAGGCAGTCGCTTCGTGTAAAATACTGGTACTCAACGGCTTCTAGTTTAACCAGATTGAGTGGAAAAAGATTAGGCAGATGATGATGACTAGAAAAACATTTTTATTTGAGCCTAAAAATTTAAATCATAGTAAATAAATTGATACGATTGTTCCTTTTAACATAAATTTATTTGTGATAATTAAACTCCGGTTAAACTCAAGCGAATTCCACTGGTGGTGATGGGGATGCTGTACAAAATTCGTGTTTGCACTAATTGTGTCAAGTAGCACATTAAAAGCGCAACTTTAAGTCTCATAACTTGCTTTTTTGATTTTTCCACATTTTTGTTTCGACTTATTAAAATTATTAATAAACAAAATAAAATTAAAAAATGTCTCCAATCAATTACGCGAATTGCGCTTCCTGATGATACAGTCAAGAGGAAACGTTTATGTCTGATAAATCTAATGTAGATGAGCCTGAAACTTTTTGACCTTACCATGTATATATGTAAAAAGAAATATACTAACTTGATCACACAAGCCTTTGGCTCCAAAGACAAAAGGAAGTGATTCAGGCTATTCTCGCAGTTGATGTAAGCCATTCCGAAGCCGACACCGCCTCCAATGAACATCGGCCATTTTCTAAAACCCCTAAGGAAGAAGCTGCCCACCATGCTGCCAATAAGGAGACCTGTAGCTGTAGATGACGTCAGGCAGGATATGAAACAGAAAAATATTGAATTAGACATTATTATTATTATTATAAAGCCACTGATCCTGGGTTCGATTCCCGGGTCAAGCAATGTTTTTAGGGTTTTTCCATCAGCAGTTTCTCAGTAGCAGCAATGAAGTCTGGATTTGAGCACGGTTGATGGCAATAGGCTCGCCCCCTTTTACATGGGATTTAAACATAGCTGGCGAAATATGGGTGTATTATCAGATACACCTGTACCTAACCTTTCAGAAATTACAGGCGTGATGATGTTATGTGATCCTTATTTTCATTAACATAAGGTTTATGTAGATTTGATGCTCTTAGACGTTAATTTGCTGTGAGAAGAGTGTGGTGGTTCAACTCATCGTGAAGTGAGTGCCCTGGCACTTCGATAATACTCAAAATATAGACATTTGACATACTTTGCATTACTTGTCAGGGTTCTTGTCAAGTTTACTTTGGACCCGAAAAACCTGTAAGTTACAAACTATTTCAAACTTATTCACCAGTTTTTACGCCGAAATCAACGAAGCATGCAGAATATCTTTCCTCAAAATCTCTTACGTCTTTTTTCTTCGTCATTCCTTAGGTAAGTCTTAGGTTATTAAAAAAATACATTCTGACACCGACAAACTTAATTAGAATAAAAATACTTATTATAATATATTGAAAGAAATATTCTTTTTTATTTAGGAATATTTCATCAGTAATTGAAATACAAAGCAAATTTTGACCGTTGACACTTTATACTTTTGACAGAGTCGTGAAAAAAGTATTTTTTTTTTGTTTATGATTATTTTATGCCTGTTTTAAAAAGTACTTTTTCATTCATAGAAAAATAAATTAATGATTGTTTGTGGCTATAAGCATTTATCAAAGATTTGCAGTTTTCTTGTTGCTAAAATGTTAACGAGACGAAGGTATGTTTTTGGGCTAAAAGTGGGTAACAGCAATCTATGAACTCAATAGTATATAAAAGCTAAAAATACAATCATCATCTGCCTAGCCTTTTCCCAAACTATCTTGGGGTCATGCGGTCAGCTTCCAGTCTAACCGGATGCAGCTAAAAACAAAAATACAATAAATCTAATAACTGCTATACTAATAATAAAGCTGAATAGACTTGAACCGACTGTCAACGTTTCGGCCCAACGGTTGTCGGATCAGGTGCGGGTCATCCAACGCAATCACATGTTGGACGACGCCGCACTTGATAGGCTGCGCTCAGAGGTACTGAGCAACCGTATCATCTTGACTTCTTCACAAACCACGACACAAACAAGTTTTACTAATGATGCCATACCACCGCGGCCCAATTTTACTAGTGTAGAGGAAGATGATAGGGTTGCCACGGTAAGTAGCCAGTGCAACGACCAATTGAGGAGTGCTCTGGAAGATGCGCTTCGCGAGTATCGATCCACTCCTGCCGAACTTAGACCACGATTACCACGGTTACCCATGCATAAGAAAAATAGGGCGCTGGTGTGTGCCTTGGACTCGCAACTCAAAAATATATTTGAGCATAGCGAGAACCTCGTTGATACGCACTCGATCTTGTATTGTGGGGCTGTAGCGGCTTGTCGTTTAGCTAACGTCAAATTCCCAAATTGTGACGTAGCTACTCGACCAAAACCAGCCGTACCAGCTTGGCAACGCAGGATCGAGTGCCGTATCGACGGGGCCAGGGTACTCATCGGCAAACTATACTGCTTCAGGGAGGGCAACACACGACCACGTGTGATGCGCTTTGTGAGGCGGGCATTGTATTCTTGGGGACTGATTCCAGTCCCCAAGAATACATGTCCCGAGTCACAGAGCGCATCGACTTCCTGAAGCAGAAAGTTTATGCATGGGCGAACCGTATTCGGCGGTATAAGCGCAGGGTTGATCGGTACTCCCAGAATCGCATGTTCCGGAGCGATGAGAGGTGGGTATACAGAGATTGGGAGCGACCCGAACAAAATGTGACAGACGTATGCCGTCCAGATGATGCTGCCACTAGTTCATTCTGGCGCAGCATCTGGTCGGTGCCCGTCTGTCATACTGAGGCTGACTGGATGCGAGATGTCGAGCGAATGTGTGAATCCATCCCAGAAATGGAAGAGATTTCAATCACACCGGTAGATGTTGCCAGAGCAGTTCGTCCGTTACCGAACTGGAAATCTCCGGGACCGGACGGACTGCACAACTTCTGGCTCAAATGGCTAAGTAGTTCACACACTCGCCTGGCATCTCAATTCCAGTCATGCTTAGAGTCTGGGTCGCTACCAGAGTTTCTTACAACGGGTGTTATCCACCTGCTCCATAAGTCAGGTAGTCCTGCGGAACCCAAGAATTATAGACCGATCACGTGTTTGTCGACGGTCTATAAACTTCTTACATCCATTTTGAGACCTAAAATTAACCAACACATTGAGAGTAATTCCATCATGTCTCCCTCTCAGAATGGATGTAGGAACGGGTCCCGTGGTACTAAGGAGCTACTCCTCATCGACATGGCCATTAGCCAACAGGTTCGTCGATCCCGCAAAGATCTGTCGACATGTTGGATAGATTACAAGAAGGCCTACGACTCTGTGCCACATACGTGGCTCATGAGGGTGCTGGAGTTGTACAAGATTGATGCAACTCTACGCGCCTTTCTTGGGTCGTGTATGGGGCGATGGAAGACGGTCCTTCGATATCCAGGATGTCGACAGATTCAGGGGAACGATGAGCCTGTATGGATTAAACGGGGAATATTTCAGGGCGACAGTCTGAGTCCACTTTGGTTCTGTCTAGCCCTGAATCCTCTAAGCACATTGCTGGAGGATTCAGGCCTAGGCTACCGGTTGAGGAGAGGTGGTCAGGTCATATCTCACCTTCTTTACATGGATGATCTGAAACTCTTTGCCCCTAACAAATTGGAACTGATGAAGCTACTGAAATTAACTGAAACTTTCAGTAGCGCCATCAGGATGGAATTTGGTGTGGACAAATGTGCAGTCATGTATGTAAAGCGAGGAGAGATTATGGAATCCGAGGGAATCCAACTCTCGGATTCCATACACCTCAGATCTCTCTCCTCATCCGAAAGCTATAAGTATTTGGGTATGTCGGAAGCGTTAGGCATTAACGTAGCTGACATGAAGCAGTTGTTGAGGGAGCGCTTCTTCGGTCGCCTGAAGAAGGTATTAAACAGCCTTCTGTCAGGCGGAAACAAGGTGCGCGCCTTCAACGGTTGGGTCATGCCAGTTTTAATGTACTCTTTCGGCATACTCAAATGGACTCAGACCGAACTGGACGCCCTGGACAGGAGAGTCCGTTCATTGCTGACCGCAAATCGGATGCATCACCCACGATCATCGGTAATGAGACTGTACATCCCGCGGAAGTGCGGGGGTCGAGGCTTTTTAAACGCGAAGACCCTCCACAACCGCGAGGTGTGCAGCCTCAGAGAATATTTTTTGAAAGCCGAGGTGGGTATGCACCGAGATGTGGTCGCAGTGGATAAGGTACTCAACCCGCTGTCCATGGCTAAAGAGAACTGGCGCAAACCTGTAGTACTTACTACCGATGACCGCAAGGAAGTATGGCAAGGCAAGGTGCTTCACGGGCGCTTCTACCAGGCTCTTCATGGGCCCGATGTAGATTTTCTAGCGTCCGTGTCCTGGTTACGATTCGGCGACCTCTTTGGGGAAACTGAAGGTTTTGTCTGTGCGATTATGGACGAAGTTATGCTGACGAACAACTACCGGAAACATATTATGAAGGACGGGACGGTGGACGTGTGTCGGGCATGTCACCGTCCGGGTGAGTCTATCAGACATATTATTTCTGGTTGTTCTCGTTTAGCTAACGGCGAGTACTTACACAGGCACAACCAAGTAGCCAGGATTATTCACCAGCAACTTGCCTTGAAATATGAACTTGTGGAATCTGAGGTACCGTACTACAAGTATGTGCCCGACCCAGTTCTCGAGAAAGACCATGTCACGCTGTACTGGGATCGGCCTATCATTACTGACAGGACTATTGTCGCCAATAAGCCTGACATAGTGGTGATAGACCGATCAGCGCGCCGCGTAATGATAGTCGATGTTACCATCCCGCATGATGAGAACCTCGTGAAGGCTGAGAAAGAGAAACAAATAAAATATCTCGACTTGGCACACGAGGTTGTCAGCATGTGGAATGTGAACTCGGCTATCATTGTGCCGATTGTCGTAACGGCCAATGGCCTTATGGCTAAAACCTTCGACGAACATCTGTCGAAGCTCTCACTTGGCAGTTGGATCAAGAGCCAGATTCAGAAGGCAGATTCAGTACTCCTTGACACGGCCCGCATTGTGAGGAGGTTCCTGTCTCTGCAGCCCTAACCACCGGTAGCTTGGACCCTGTTCCCGATACCGGTGGGCTACTATTTTTATATTTTTAAATGTTTTTTTATGTCTTTTTGTAAAAATATTTAAAAATGTAAATGTATGTTAATTTAATGAATAAGCTGAATAGTTTAAGGTTAAGCCGTGCTTGCCGAGGTTGGTCTGTGGATGGGTGACCATAATTACATATCGAGTTTCCTCCGTGCCTCGGAAAGCACGTTAAGCCATTGGTCCCGGCAGTCATTTGTAGATCTTTGACAGTCGTTACGAGTAGTCAGAAGCTAAAAGTCTGACATCCAGTATTACCAAGGGGTATTGTATTACCCAGTTACTGGGTTGTAGAGGTCAGATAGGCAGTCTCTTCATGTAAAATACTGGTACTCAGCTGCATCCAGTAAGACTGGAAGCCGCCCCCAAAATAGTTTGGGAGAAGGCTAGGCAGATGATGAATAAAGCTTAATAGTTTGCTTGTTTGTTTTTGTGCTTGAATGAGCTAATCTCAGGAACTACTGGTCCGATTTGGAAAATTATTTCAGTGTAAGATAGCCCATTTATTGCTACGACTTACATACGGTATATTTATACGGTAAATGTGATGCAGACGAAGTAGCGCGGGGCAGTTAGTTTAAAAATAAAAATACGAAGAAGTATCATAAGGGGAAAATAATTACAGCACGTCAAAAATTTAAAGGAATAACGGAAGCAAGCTAGCTACTTGTTTGGTACATTCATAAACATTAACAAGATTGTAACAGATTCTTGACTGTCAGAACTTCAATAAGAAATTATGTATTTATCCGTAAGTAGATTTTCTAAGACACTTTTACACTTCAATGGAATAAAACTAGATGGCGATGTTTTTTTTTGTCTCGTTCTACCTTTTGTAGTAAGCAACGACTTATTGTCGGGCCTACGCTGTCCTCCCATACATAAGTACTAACGTTGTAACATTCAAATATTGTAAAACCAAATGATTTTAAAAGAGTAATCATGGAGTTTCTTGCCGGTTCTTCCCCATAGGAAACGACCAACCCGAACCGTGCACCTTTTGTCGACGTTTTGTAAGTTCCCATGTATGCATATATGCCGTAGACTGGATGGAAGATGGGGAAAGAAAGTGCTGGAGACCGCGGTCGGGACGGAGGAATGTGGGAAGACAACCGACTAGGTGGACAGACGATCTCATTACAGTGGCCGTTAGAAACTGGATAGCCATGACACATAACCGCCAAAAGTGGAGAGATTTGGAAGAGACCTACACTCAGCATTGGGTGGCCAAGGATTGAAGAAGAGAGAAGGGAGGCCTATGTAAAATAAAATATTTAGATTTTTTGGTTTTGGCGCTGACAACGAATATTACCACTTGTTCCTACCATTACCATTACATCCACTCAAATCCCCATGACCAGGTAGCCAATTAAGGGTACGAACCACACTAAGCCCCCGTTAGATTAGCCGGATTACTCCTAAGTCCCCGAACACAATTAATAATGGTTATTAAGGTTTCAATCACTGTACTAATGTTGATTTGATTTGCTTGATTTAGTCAATTGATTTAATTAGTACTTGATTTATGATAAATTAGATTAAATAATTAGGCTAGGAGGTGTGATAAGCATAATGTTCTTAAGTCTCTATAAATTATTTTATCATCATCATCATTTCTGCCCAGAAGAGGTCCACTGCTGGACATAGGCCTCCCCCAAGTGTCGCTACATTGAAATTTTGGGGCGTTTTGCCGTAATCGCCACACTTGGCAGGCGGGATGGCGATCGCAGTACGGTAGTTACAAAAGCACAAAGAACGCTGCTGCCCATTCTCTGGCAATTCCCTTAGTCGCCTCTTACGACACCCACGGCAAGATATGGGTTGGTGCTGTTCTTTACGTCCGATATCATAGACCATACAGATAAATATTTAGGACTAGGTACTGAATCAGTTAAAATCACGGATAAGTTGAAGAATGAGCAATTTTCTTGAACTAACGTATTTTATTTTACTTAAATCTGAACACGATCAGCAAACTTTGAACGGTGTCCTAGAGTTGCCAGTATCAATTATTTATAGGAATTACATAATAAACAGCTTAGAACGCAGCTTAATTAATGTGCTAGTTGGTGTCAGTTATCAACTGCAAAAGTCCAGAATCATGAGATTTACGAGGAAAGGAATACAATCATCTTCTTCTCCTGACAATAGACAATCATTCAACTTGTGTCAGTATAGAACAAAGCTACAAGCTATTTAATCATTTTAGTAGGAGCCCAAGTAAGCTGGATTTAAATACAAGTAACGCCTGCGTTATGATTCCAAGCTCGAAGCTTCAAACATCTTGCAATGATTGTTTCTGAAGGCGCGTTTTAAATCTGTTTAAGATTTCATAGAATCTTTTTTTTTTTTTGCTTTTACAACTACCTATTTTAACAAATGTTTAGATAAAAATATTAAAGTACTAATTTCTAAATCTAAATTTATTACTAAACATAAAACTAGATAATTAAAACTAAAATAACAATAAATTATAAAGGGCGTCAAAAAACTCCTCCTCAACGCTGTCAGTTGGTAACGTGCCCAAGAGACTGGCGGCGTTGCCACGTTGAATGGCAATACTTAGCATCTGGCCAAAGTAAAACCCAGCCCTTGGGTCCCGGGAAGCGTCAACTAGGCGTTTCGAAATTTCCTTAAAAAGGCTGTGAGCACTCGGACCCCACGGCCCCAGAGTTTCAACCCCAAACGGCTCGAAGATATATTTACCACAAAGGTTACTATATTTACGCCGCTTGAGGTTCTCCGCAGCCGCAGCGGCAGCGCCAGTACAGCACGATGAGCTTGGAAGATGTGATGGCGCAAGAGTATTGACGCATGTTGCGTCCCACACTCAAGGCCTACCCACCCATCTTCCAAGGAAACAACGACATGCCGTCCGGTCTTTTGCCATCGTCGCGTGCCAAGCCATTGGGCTCTAAGATAGCTGGAACGCCGACGGTAACAAGAGCTCGACGGATGATGTCATTTATGTTCGCGTGCCGCGCAAAACGGCCCACACTTCGGCTGCATGACAGGCCGTGGCGTCCGAGGCTGTTGACAGCTTCACCACAGTGACAGCGATGAGGAGTGCAGCAGTTGGCACCAAGACGTAAGGAAGCAGCGAAGCGGAAGGTCGTGTCGTCGAACAAAAATCATCAAAAATCATTTTTTGTTTCTTTCTACTTAGTTTTACATTGGTTAGTTTGTAGAACTAATCTTGAAACGTTTTTCCGCAGAACTGTTTTCAATTGACTGCAGATTGCAGAATATTTTATATCGTAGATAGGTATTCCACTATCCAACACGGACAACTTTGCTGTTAAAAAGAAATCGATTTTTGGAAGTTTTTTTTTTTAAAATGGCCTTGTGAGGATGTTAACTCTATTAAAAAGAAAAACCCACAAACGATGTTTTTTTTCGTCAAATCCGTAATATGGGACGAAGCCGCTGCTGGCTCAATATAGGTAGGCAAACATACATATAAGTACAAGTTGGAACACAGCTTAAATAAGAAAGTCTCCATAGACACCAACATTTAACTAACAAATAAACCAAATTCTTATTCTTAACTTGACCAGCATCTAGATCTTACAAACATCTAAACTAAAGTTACAGTAGAATACAATGTGCTCACTAAACAGACAGTAAATCTAAACTCAAGGCACGTTCAATTTAAACCAAATCACACATAATTGATCCAGAGCAATGCAGAAATGGTGATGTCTGTTATCCGAAACAATATCCGAAATGTGATGGGATTTAGACGACATTGGTCGTTTAAACTAATTTGAACTAGCATTCTTTAAAACTGAATTTTGAATTGAGAACACTGAGCAGAAAAACTTTTCAGGAAATACGTAAACCTACTTATTATATTCATATTACACCAAAACAAAACGTAAATAATTTATTTTAGTAATAAACGAAAGATTAAATAGAAATCTAAACAGAAACTTGAAATCATAATAAATAAGTGTTTTTTTTGGTAACTTTTTAGCTAGTCAATTTATTCCTGTTATCTTCTGTCAATGTCATTTGACAAGAAATGCCTGAATAGGGACGTTTTTTAAGTTTACAAAAAAGTGCGTTACCGGGTTGTAATAATATCTGCTTGTGAATATATAAAAAGAAATAGTATTAAGCTATGAACTCTTTTCAACGCTATTTTAAAGGTTTTCACTAAATTCGCATAGATGGTGTAAAAATAATCATGGCACGGAAAGTTGTTATCCGCCATTTTAGTGTTTGATAGACAAGTTAATTTGTTACTCTTTGACACGTATGAGTGATTTTGTTTAATACTATTTTTGTTATTGAATAGTGCACTATATGAAGATAAAATTTCAATATTTCCGTTAGACAAGGCTTAGCTAATATAACTATTGTAATCGGACAATTATAAGGAAGAAATCAATATACGTTTTGTTATTAAATGATACGATTTATGCAGTGAGACTAAACTCTTCAAAAATAAAAGGTCTCCTTTTTAGAATTAAAAGTTAAGAAATTAATGTAAAAAGGCAAAAACCAACCGTAATACTAAACGTGATAAACGTGATTTGGGAAAAACGATAATTTTATCAGCCTAGGGTCTAGGAACAGTGACATGTTGTAGTTCCCTTCTATTAATAAATAGGTATTGCGGTGAACTACTTTACCTGCGCATTTAATATATTAATATTATTTACCAGATATTTTTTTCCAGATATTTTTTTTAATAAATATCATGTAAACCATAACCTGGCTCTGTATGGTGTCGGACGTAAAGAATAGCACCATCCCATATCTTCCCGTGGGTGTCGTAAGAAGAGACTAAGGGATTTGCCAGAGAATGGGCAGCAGCGTTCTCTGAGCTTTTTTATCAACCGTTCTGCGATCGCCAACCCGCCTGCCAAGCGTGGCGATTATGGCAAAACCCCCCTTATGCCAATTTGGCGACACTTGGGGGAGGCCTATGTCCAGCAGTGGACGTCTTTCGGCTGAAATGATGATGATGATGATGAAACCATAACCAATCATAGTTTACAATCGAAACTCCTCATCTCTTAGAAAGAATATCGTCATAAAATGATCCGCATCTTACAGAACCAATCCAATATCCGAAAAATATCCGCAAACTCCCATCCCTTTTAGTAATAGACAAAGGATTTAGTGCTAAACAAGCTGCAAGTCTAATGATTGCCCGGACAGGGATGCCACCATCCATAATCCTATCTGCATGTCTTATCAAAGCGGCTCTTCGGCGTAACGAAGCGAAATTGACAACCCTGATTGAATGGCCGTTGCGCAGTCACTGAAGACGTCCGATGACAGATTGAATTATGAGGATTATAATGTCGATTGTGGTTGAAAAAGGGGTTGGCATATATCTAGATTTAAGACAAAAGGGGATGATTTTCTTGTAATTATTATAAGCTTACTAGCTGCTACCCGCGTCTTCGTTCGCGTGGTTTTTTTTTTCGGTTTGAAAAATAGATGTTGGCCGATTGACCTACCCAATATGCACACAAAATTTCATACAAATCGGTTCAGCCATTTCGGAGGAGTATGGTAACTAACATTGCGTCACGAGAATTTTATATATAAGATTTTCTTTAAACATCAATTTTCTAAAAGTTTTATCATTGTGATAAATATTAACCTGAGATGATCATAATTTATTCTCTACACGTTTAGTGACTAACTTTAAATATTAAAACAAAAACACGTTTCAGGGATCATGAATGTATATCATGAATTTAATTGCGGTTATCTAAAAACTTCACTTAAGAAAATGATTAACATTTTTAAAACGTAATTATTTATATATCACCTATAAAAAAGAATGTACACGTTATAACAATACTTTTGATCTGTTACTAAAGTAAAGAAAGCCAGCCATGATTTCTGCCCTCCCTAATTTATCACTTACCGTTATGTAAATGTCAAAATGCTTCGACAGAATAATTTGTTTAATTGACAAATATGCCGCTAGCTATTTACAGTATTCGCAAAATGTTGAGATAAATATTTTACGACAAGTCTTTTGCTCCGACTTCACTCATGAATTTTACAATAAAAATATCTGCAATTTTTTTAGGTATGCAGGGAAAGTTTTTTCTGAATGTTAATCTTAGCTTTGTTGGTGGTTGCATTGTTGTTTTCTATGAGAAATAATTGTATGATATCGTATCATTCGAAGATATGTGACATCTACCAAACCGCACTGCGCCCGCGTGGTGGATTACAGCCCTCTCTCTCTCATAGAGAGGAGGTCTGTGTCCCAGCAGTGGGATCATTATAGGCTGATGATGTATCATTCAATTATTTGTCAAAACTCAAGAGAATTATGACGCATAAGGGTCCTGGGTTCGATTGCCAGGCAGGGCAGTGTCGTTGGGTTCTTCCTTCAGGAATTTCTCAGTAGCAGCCACGGAGCCTGGATTTATGCCCGATTGATGGCAATTGGCTTTCCCCCTATAAAATGGGACTTAAACATAACTGACAAAATTTGATTGTAAATTAGGAACACCTCTGCCCAACCCTTCGGGGATTACAGGAGTCATGTTATGTATAACAAATTAATACTAACAATAACACTAAAAGCGGGATATTTACCTTGTTTACTGTTTGTTTTGTGTTAACAAAAAAACTTATATACTTAACAAAAGAATTAAAATTTATCAAAACATTCTAAGGTCAGGTGGGGTAAGTGAAACATACTTTACTTTTAATTTTACATAAACAGCTCTAGCACAGTAAATATGAGTCGCATTTATAATAACGATTGATGCGAACTACTCTTCCTTTAATCGGTTATCTATGATACCAGTTCAAAGCTCTATAGTCGTTCTTAAATCGATAAAATCATCGAATTTAAGCAGACTATGGTTTTGTTTCACTTCCCCCGTGTATGGGGTAAGTGAAACTGTCGCCATAATATGTATAATATTGAGTCTGCGAAACTAATAAAAGGGCTAAAATGACGTGTCAAAATGCTTTTATCTAATACGAGTTGTATTTCGTCGGAATAAGGTTTGATTTAGGATATACACTTAAAAAATTGAATTTGGGGTAAGTGAAACATAGTCACGGTGGTCAGGGGTACTAAACCAGTGCAAAAATCGAACAAAAATTAACAACTAAAATAAATTGCGAAAATATTATAAAACATATCAATGTGTTTATTTAGGTACTTATTTAACAAATTCAGCTTACTTAATTCACTTATAATTATGTAAGTAGTATGTAGTAGATTTATTTTAGATTTGTCATCTAAAATAAATCAACAATTTATACTCAAATAACAATAAAAATATTCAGTCGTAAATGTTTAAAAAAATATGGCATAAACAGAACAACAAAGAAACTAATGCAAAGATAAAAAATACTCGTATGTCTAGGTTCAGTCTCAATCAAGTAAGAGTCTTCATCAGAGTAAGCAGCTTTATTACTTTTACGAATGTAATTTCGAGGCATGTTTTACAAGACCTGGAAAAAAAATCAGATTATAACATAAATAAATTAAATTAACTTCTCCGTTAAGCAAACAACTCTAAAAATAGTTTATCAAAAAACTCTCATAAAAAGTTTAAAAGTTTTGTTTGTACAATGATTAATTGCTGCCTGTTAATAAACATTTTTTTTTATTGATGGCTCTGCCGAATAATATTAGAGGTCCTCGAACGGTTTTTTGATTTTTGTCGGTTTGTTCGGGATTTTTGCAAAAACTGCCTGCAATTTTAATGAAAAGCAAACAAGTACCTCGTAGTTCGACTAAAAAACTGGTAAATGTTTGTTCAAAATCTATTGGTTAGGTTAGGTTACGTTCTGAACGAAATGCAAAGACGATAAACAATAAATTAAGTACCTAGTAAAACTAAACATTTTACGCGAGATTACCAAAAAAAATGTTTGTAAACTCTGGCACGGGGGAAGTGGGCCATATGTTTCACTTACCCCGGCCATCACTGTTTCACTTTCCCCAATCAGTACTTTTCGAGGTTAGAATTTCTACAACTTATAATTCAATTGCCTGCACGTTTAAGCTAGAAATACCTATTAGAACATGAAATCTATAGTTTGAATACGTTCCTTACCTATAAAAATCTCCAAAAACACTATTAAATTGCTTGACACCAGCGAAAAGATTAGACACGTCCAACTCGTGTTTTGAAGTTTCAAAGATGTCAGATTTGTTTTTTTTATATAACCTTGTAGAACGATCGTAGCGACATCTGTGCTAGAGCATTGAAACCTCTTCGTCGATCCTGTTTTATCGACCGATCACTATTAGAGCTGAACTCTATAGCTTAATAGATAGGGTTGGGTGTTTCACTTGCCCCTTCGTTTCACTTGCCCCACCTGACCTTATATAGTTTTTTTCACAAGCCAAAAGCGTTGGGTCAAAAATGAAAATTTCTAATAATGTTTGACTTTCAGACAATTTTATTTTTCTTTATTTATTTAGGGGGTTTTAAATTAAACAGATTATGCCACCCTCATTGTTACAAATCAACATAGATACTAAACAAAAATTGAAAATCACCTTAAACTAATTCTGCGATTAATGCCACTAGCTACGAGCCTGTACATCATCCTGGCTGCTTCTGAAGCAGGGGCAGCCAGGACGCTGTTACTCACCCCAGTCTCGCAGATATTATCAAATACATTTAACAGCTCTCGTCTCTCCGGCTCGTTCCGAACACACTCCATGATAATAATATGGTAAACATCTTCAACCACGTTGCATTCTACACAATTTGGCGACTCAACTTTACCCATTAGGAACGCAAATTGGTTTAAGGATATTTTTTAGGGTTCCGTACCTCGAAAGGAAAAAACGGAACCCTTATAGGATAATTTTGCTGTCCGTCCGTCTGTCTGTCTGTCAAGACCCTTTTTCTCAGGAACGCGTAGAGGTATCAAGCTGGAATTTAAACAAATACTCAGATCTACTATCCCTTGGAGCTGTGAATAAATCAAACTTCTAAGCCAACGCAATCAAAAGATACAGCCATTTATACCGCAAATTGTTGATACTCACAAGGGAATCAAAACCCACAGGGGTACTCCCCGTGAACTCAGAATCTTGAATTTTGGTACGAAGCTACGTCTTATAGCACAGATAAAGGAAAACCATAAAATTTTAGTTACATCATACAATAAAAATATTTTTAATTATTTTTGTACGGAGTCTGACTCGCACTTGGCCGCTTTTTTCAACGAACTTCGAAATCACAATATTTTTATTACAAACAGCCGTTTACAATAATTTAACCATAACTACTCCTAAAGTGCAATCAGTTGTCAGTCGCTGATTAATATGCAATCGTTTCAAGTATCTGCCTTGAGGGCAAATTGTCATCAAAGGGTATTTAGAAGGGATGATTACATAATTTAATTCTGATCTTTTAAACATTTTGTGTATAGATTAGGATTATTTATTTTGATAAGATGTATTTCGGTAATTTTATGCTTTTCGCCTAAGGCCCAGTGGGCGCGTATTGTTTTAAGGTATCTATTAAAACGACAGGAGTGGATTAGGAGATCGTTAAAAGCATTGCTTAAAATAAGTTCCCGATTATTACGGGATCAATTATTAAGGATTATTTTAGATAGAAAGAAATAAAATAAAATAAAATTGTCACAGGGACGTGACGTGCATACAAAATGACAAAAATAAAAAAAATAAACATGAGTACAACGCAAGAAAAAATATTAAAAGAGCAAACAGGACGGAACAAAAATACGAAAAGACTGGATGTCAGATTTTTGGCTTCTGACTACTCGTAACGACTGTCAAAGATCTACAAATGACAGCCGGGACCAACTTTTTAACGTGCGTTCCGAGGCACGGAGGAAACTCGGTATGTAATTATGGTCACCCATCCACCGACCAACCTCGGCAAGCACGGCTTAATCTTAAAGATTGACCCGTGCGGCTGTTATTATTTAGCCACAAGCTCCTCGCTCTCAATTGTATGGGACTTAAAACATAACTGGCGCAATGAAGGTGTACTGTTGGGTACACCTCTGCTTCATATTTGGGGTTTACAGGTGTGATGTTATTTACGTATGTATATGAAATCTTGGTAATAATGAAAACAACAACAAATGGTATACAATTAGAGCACAAATTCAATTGAATGGGTTTTCAATTATCCACTGCTATCTTACCGGATATTGCAATAACCACGTCGCAGATTGGTTGCCAAATGCAATAGTTATGAGGCTTCAAGAGATATATGGTATAAAGGACATCGTAGCACAAATTTCAACCGTAGATTCAGTACGCAAGGTTCTAAATCCCTAGTGTTCAAATTTTCCACACAAAATTGCAACAGTAAATCAAAATGTGACATGGTGTGGGATTATTAATAACCTACTTAATTTCAACGTAGGAGGGTCTAAAATCATTTAAGTACCTAGCGAATTCAAGTGGTAAAAGTTTCTGTCAGTATTATAGATACATACTAGCTGTCCCGCGCAACTTTGTCTGCGTCACATTTTCCCCATTTTCGCAACATTTTTCATTGCTCCGCTCCTATTGGTCGTAGCGTGCTGATTTGTGAATCTAAACCATCCAGGGCGCCACACAAACGCAAACAAAAAAAAATCATTCAAATCGGTCCAGCCGTTTAGGAGAAGTCCAGTGTCATACACACGTACAGTAGAATTATATATAAAGATATGTATATGTCCTTTACAGCGAATATAGATACTGACTAATAAGTAGAAATTACGATTATTACGGACTGCCAAGTCATAGATCTCAAGTTCGAACCCAAGACACGCACCTCTGATTTTTCGGATTCATGTCCGTATTGTATAATTATCACTTGCTTCGGGTAAAGGAAAACATCGCACGAAAGGTTCCGTAATATCATATAAAAAAACGAGCAAAAATGACACTTTTTTGTACTAAAAACAGAATAAAATAAATATTAAAGGGGGGCCCCCTTTAATATTTATTTTATTCTGTTTTTAGTATTTTGTTGTTATAGCATCAACAGAAATACATAATCTGTAGAAATCAACTGGCTAATTATCACGGTTCATGAGATACAGCCTGGTGCCAGACGGACAGCGAAGTCTCAGTATATAATAGGGCCCCGTTTGACCCTTTGGGTACAAAACCTTGAAAGTAGAAAAAAAATGTCAACAGAACTTTTTCAACTGAAACATTACAGCACTATTTGACAGACAAGTATGGCAGGTAGTAGGACAACGTGACAAGCTAATAAAGTATTTTAAGACCCTGATTTTTGCGCACCCCATCGTCAAAATTACCGAGAACAAAGTCTTCATTCATTCACAGAGTTACGACAACAAATTGCAAGATTTATCTCATCACCACCATGCTTACGAATGTTCTCATTTTGTTTACGAGGTTCGATATCCGGTTGAGCCAAGTTTTATAGTTGCCTTAATTTTATGGTCTTTGATTAGTTCCTTTACGGAAGTCGGTTGATTTACTTATTGGAGAAGTGAGGTAATGAGATGGGAATATTTTTTTTCGTTTCGTTCGATATTTGAATTGGACTCACTGGGATTGGTCTAAAATGTTTTCATAGACCAAGGGGAAAGGATAAAACTTCTCTTGCTTTCTTAAGTTGTGAGAAACAGTGGTAGTGGTACGGAGCGCAAAAAAACGAACAAGAAAGAGGGTAGACCGATTTGTGTGCTCATAAACACCCACCCGCAATAACTTCAGTTTATCCGTGATCATGGTGTTTGCAACAGCGCCGAAATATCTGGAAATCAAAACAAATAATAAACATTATAAATATCCCGTTACTGATAGAACTAGGTATTTGAATAAAATTATTATTATTTAAGAAAACCATTTCTTCAATTACTATGCCCGTAGATTCTTCAGACAAAGTGAACTGATAGTTATTGTTCTCTGTTGTATCATCAAAATCCAGTATAAAATATTCAACATTTCTAAGTGATACTACAATCGCTTTGTTATTCTTTTCCATCACGATGCATCTTTTTCTTAAGAATCTTTTTTTTTAAATCCTTCAGTAAAAAAGAAACATGTCTTATCCCACAGCAGGGTAAAAGTCTTCACCCATAGCTTGTCACTATTCCCTTTTTTTTCATTTTCTGTTTTTCTTCTTTCTATTCTTCCGTTTTCCCTTCTTCGTCTTCTTTTGGTCTTCTTTGGACAATCGCTCATAAATTTGTCTTAGTCACCACACCAGCGTTTTTAGGCACCCTCAATAAAGACTCCTATCTTCTACCATGCATTTCGTGACGAGTCTACCATTCCTTCATCATCAGCTTATAATGTTCCCACTGCTGGGATACAGGCCTCACCTCTATTAGAGGGAGTGGGCTGGAATCCACCACGCGGGCCTAGTGCGGGTTGGTACTCGTAGATGTCACATATAATTATCTTCGAATTTTTAGTTCTAGGACATGCTAGTCTCCTCATGATGTTTTGAATTTAATTACACAAAGTAATGCGCCTGCCTGGGTTCGAATCCACGGCTTACTGTTCTTAAGTCGGGGCTCCCACCTCTGGGCCACCACTGCTCTCTCACTGCCATCCCTTCACTTATTCATAATCAATACCATGACAACCTATTTTTGTCCAAACTACGAAGAAAGCTCAATTAACCACCCACACAGATGCTCCAAGACAATAGCCATCCATCAAGTATCATCGTTTTGTTTACACAGTCCTAATTTAGACATTGCAAGTTAGTACATACGGCAGCACATCAAACAACCCGAAACTGTCAATTTTTCCCAATTAACTTTGAACCTAATTATTTAATCATAAAGTTGAAATATACCTGATGAGGCTCTCGTTAGGCAGCTAGATCAAGCGCTTGATTCAGAAAGATACTCATGGACACGGCTCGTATTGTTAGGAGGTTCCTCTCTCTGGAGCCCTGACCGCCGGTAGCTTGGACCCTGTTCCCGATACCGGTGGGATAGATTTTTTCTTTTAATTTTTGAATTGAGTAATATTTAAAAATGTAATGAATTTGTATAGATTTAAATAAAAAAAAGGTAAATAAGTTAGTGTAGTTAGTATAGGCAGTAAAAGAGTTTGCAATAAAAAAAATGCTGTCTAATTTGTAATAGATCATCTATTAAAGAAACAGGACAGCTTTTTTTTTACAAAAACTCCTAACATTAAAGGAAATTCCTAATGCGTTAGCGTGGTCCTTAATTAAACTGTCTTATATAACTACTAGCTGCTGTCCGCGACTTCGTTCGTGCAGTTTTTTTTATAGGTATGAAAAATTGATTTTGGCCGATTCTCAGTTCAGTCGATAAGTCGTATGTTTATCTTGTTTTGGCATCGCAAAAGCGAGCGAGATAGACACACGACTTTCCGAATCGGAATCGAATCCGAGCGTTTGTGAATACCGGGGCTACTCGACATGCACACAAAAAATCATACAAATCGGTCAAGCCGTTTCAGAGAAGTATGGTAACTAACATTGTGACACGAGAATTTTATATTTATGATCTTAAATAACATAACACATTATGTGCTGGCGTCTGTACCATTTGCGTTACCGTGGTACTAAATGTGCCGTTTGCATTACCGTGGCACTAAATGTACCGGTTGATTGTGACCACGTGACGATTTGGTGGATGTTCTATTAAAATTAGTGAGTTGTTGTGAAGTAATGTGATGTTTTCGTGATGAATGGGTTGCTCGGGTTTTTGTTGAGAATGGCCTCTAGAATTTTGTTTTTGTTTATGTAGGTAATAAGTATATAAAATGATAGTTGACATTCTTCTTTGACTTTAAATATGGTGATAGTGTAGGTAATTCATGTGGTCGCATGTAAATTGCTAATATAAATTTTCCCGGCTCGGAAATCTTTGACACTTGTTATACGGACAACCAAACTTGCCAAAAAGTACCGTGTAACCCAGAAACTGGGTTGCGGGGGTCAGAGAAGCAGTCGCTCTATGTAATTTTTTTTCTTCTTTTAAATACCTTGCCCCACACTATGAATTTCTCCTGTATCGTGGGTGCGTTTACAAACATTTAAACTCACATAAAGAAACAGCCAGACTGTAAAAAAAAATGCTGAAAATTATATAAATTATATAAACTGGAAGCAGACTCTTACAACAGGCTAGGTGGGTGATGTTAAAGATGAGGAAAGCAAATGTGGCAAAATCCATTCTAATATTATAAATCCGAAAATTACGTTGTTTCCTTGTTACCTTTTCTAGACTAAACGTGTTATCAGATCTTTATAAAATTGGCAAGGAGATAGATTTTATCCTGGAGAAGGACATAGACTACTGTTTTTTTTTTCTTTTTCTCGTTGTTGGGAATCGCACCTAATAATAAACAGGCAGTAGGCACGCGCAGCGGCCGGCCTACGGACACTCGCTACTTCGGACACCACCGCGACGGACGACCCTCTCAAACGCCTTACTAGATTATTTAATGTTTGTCTGACACAATATGCAAATGGCCTATCTATATACAGTCCACTTTTATTTCTAACCAACGAGTTATTAAACACTCACACCAACACATTAAAATTTCCACGCGAACGAAGTCGCGGGAAACAGAGAGTCTGCAGTTTTTCAAATAACCCGTACCTCCCTACCCATAAAAGGATCAATAATAACGTTTAATTTACCATCCTCTAACAATAAATGCATATGAAGAGACGCACGCACTCGTAAACTCGCGCTGATGAGTTTCATGCAAATTTTGACGACTGTAAAGTCTGAAGTGTCCTCTTTACCCTGATGAATCGTCAGACTGAGTGGGGAGGTGGAACTTGGATTAATATTTGGGGAAGTTGGGGAATAAATGGATGGAGCTTGCTTGGCTTAGAGGACTATTTAATAAAGTTACTGAACAGGGAATCGAAATTAGGTAACATTGAATAGTTTATAGAACACTCCGAAGGGTTTTCTAGCATCATCTTTTTTTTGTAACTCTCTTGTCACGGAAATTTCATAGCTGTGTTTAGTGGAAACTCCCGCGCCCGATATTCAACATCACGAGAATGTTTAATGAAAATCCAATTCGGAATTTAAAGCAGTATGTGAGGAAATTAGAACAAAATTAACATTCTGGGCTGGATTCTGGCTCTGTATGGTATTGGACGTAAAGAATAGCACCATCCTATATCTTCCCGTGGGTGTTGTAAGAGGCGACTAAGGGATTTGCCAGAGAATGGGCAGCAGCGTTCTCTGTGATTTTGTAATAACCTTACTGCGATCGCCAACCCGCCTGCCAAGCGTGGCGATTATGGCAAAACCCCACAAAATGTCAATGTGGCGACACTTGGGGGAGGCCTATGTCCAGCAGTGGACGTCTTTTGTGCTGAAATGATGATGATGATGACTGTTCCAACATTAATACAGAGTGGAAGGGACACCAAAGCTAAAACGGTTACCATTTAGTCAGTACATCATTCTGACCCTCCCCCCATATAGAATTTTTTTTAATGGTCGAAATGGAGGAACATCAGATTTAAAAAAAAAATACCGATGCCTTCCAGCCTGTATAATTATTCATGAACAATAACCTAAGTAATTGTACAGAAGAGAAATGACGGCTTTCGAAAGATAAAGAAACCAAAAAGATGCTGGCACAATGAGGATAATTTAGCAGCCACTAATACTTTTCAAGCCTTCATGGTTTCTAACCCACGCAGGCGCATTACTTTGTGTAATTTTTTTCATCACCGCTGCTCTCAAGTACGGTGAAGGAAAACATTGTGAGGAAACCGGTATGTCCTAGAACTAAAACATTCGAAGTCATGTGACATCTACCAACCCGCACTGGGCCCGCGAGTTGGATTACAGCCCACTCCCTCAGTGGGAACATTATAGGCTGATGATGATGAATACTTTTCAAAAGGTTCCAGTATTCCTATTTTACCCATTTTTTAGGGTTCCGTACCCAAAGGGTCAAACGGGACCCTATTACTGAGACTTCGCTGTCCGTCCGTCCGTCCGTCCGTCTGTCACCAGGCTGTATCTCATGAACCGTGATAGTTAGCGAGTTGAAATTTCTACAGATCTTGTATTTCTGTTCTGTGCCACTATAACAACAAATAATAAAAACAGAAAAAAAACATATTTAAGGGGGGCTCCCATACAAAAAAGTTTTTTTTTTCGTTTTTATAAATAATGGTACGGAACCCTTCGTGCGCGAGTCCGACTCGCACTTGGAAGGTTTTTTTTTTTTTAGGATGAGCAATCTTCAAATTACTTCTCCCGCTCTGGGCGGAGCGGAAGGGAGTGTCTTGACTGACTAAAACCCATCCATGTTCCTTCTTAGCCCTTTGTGTTCCAGGGCCACGGTATCTCTATCGAACAACCCGCAGCCCTGGCAGGCATCGGCCCTATCGGACCCCTTCCGATTTGCTGACATCTCCTTGAGGCGCGCGTGAAACACAAACGCGCCGTCGGCACGGCCTGTCGTCATTAGACGGACAGACGGTGAGCTAGCCCATTACTCACCGTCCACAGGCCCGCGCCTACGGTGGCCGGGGGCCACCTCGACCTGGTTGCCCCTCGACGCCCGGGGCGTCTCCCGCGGCGGCTGGGACGTAAGGTTCTCTCCCTCTCACGTTCCGCCACCTCCTTCGCTAGCATGATTGCTTCGCAGAAGGAGGCGACGGCTTCCCATTCGCTCTTGCTCCGGACCATGGATTGAACGTATTTTACCCCTCATACATACATTACAACACCATTGTCACGTAATCCCATACATCCGTACGTTGCATACAAATAATAAAAACAAGACAAACACAATAAAAACTTATCTTTAACGTAACCTGTAAGATCGACGATAAAATCGCCGAATTACTTCCAAAGCAACATTGTATTTACCAATCAAAAATACAAAATTCAACTCTATTCACCTTGTCAATAAAAGTTTGCGAACAGCAAAATTATTTTGGTAGTAATTTGAAGGGCGCACAGTGTGCTAAAATGCTTGGATTAGAAGACAAAATGCATAGGTAGTAAATTTTACGGCTATGCAAATGTAATATCGTATTGGACAGTAAAATCTAAGCCCTGGTTAAAATGTCGGGCGTGGAAAGCAATATTAAACGCAAGGACCATTTTTAAGATCGTAAAGTTTTTTGATTTTTATTAGTACTCTTTTATAGTAATAATAAGGGATGTATGCAGTAAGATGTTATGCATTTAAGACTGTTGTAATAGGATTTTTTACGATATTATTCTTGCACACATAAAAAGTGCAATTTTATTATTTGTTTAATTTCTTCGCTCTTTTCTTAAGAAGAGGTCCTTTCAAAAATAATTCATGTTGCAAAAAAAAAAATAAGTCATAGTTTAATTCAAGCAGTATTCTTTCTAGATCAAGCAGTTTAATATTGTTAATGAACAAAATTACTAATTATCCGTTTAGAATTTTGAGTTCCCAACACAAAAAATTTCATAAAAAAAGACGGTTTTACACTAACATCTTATTTTATTTGATATGAGTCCTACAACTTACTTATATGATTACATCCATTTCTTTCCTTCAAAATAACTACAGAAATTAATCTCTCGTATTATTTATATTTATCTTATATCTATTTATATATTTTATTATTATTTAGTATTATAAATGCCAAAGTTTGTTATGATGTTTGGATGTTTGTTATTCTTACATTCAAAAACTACTAAATGGATCTGGATGTTTGGCACAAGCATAGATAACAGTCTAGAATAGCACATAGGATACTTTTTATTCCGGTAGAACGATCCAGTGGGACAATTACCGAATAAAACGTGGGCGATGCCGTGGGTATAAGCTAGTCTTCCATACCTCAAACTCAAAGCATTTATTTCAATTAGACCATTACAGGCACATTTCAAAGTAAAAATACAAAAAAAAAGTGAAGCTACAGTCCCAGTCGCAAGGCATAATAACTTGTGAAAGTACTGTAGTTGCCCATTCCAAAGCGTAGATCTCTATGGAGAAGAATGGGCGAGAAACTCCATGGACACTCTTTTATATCAAAATATGCTACACAATCTTGCTTACATCATTCATGTTGAGAATTACAAATATGTGAGAACGATGTAGATATACGGGCAAGTTAAGAGCGTCCAGAGTAAAAAAAATAAAAACGCTAAATCACATTTTACCAAAACATCTCCAACGTTATTTTCACCCTATACACGCAGACGTCGCATCAACATCATACCAACAACAATGTGTCGCTTGCCAATAAAACTGAATCAAGATAAACTCCTTTATGTCAACAGGATTAAAAATTTGATCGTAAAACCGAACGTAATAGTTACGAAGGATTTGTTCGGGGACGGCACTTACAGCCGTACTAACTTATGCCCCGGCTTCGCCCGCGTTTTGTTCGGTAATTGTCCCAGGAGATCGTACTACCAGGATAAAAACTATTCTATGTGATATTCCAGACTATTATCTGTGCCTGTGCGAAATTTCATACAGAACCATTCAGCAGTTTTTGCGTGAAAGTGTAACAAACATCGGGACCTCCCCACAAACTCACACATTTATAATATTACTAGGTACGCCCCGCGGTATCACCCGCGCAGACCGGGTCAAAAGTAGCCTGTGTTAATCCAGGTAATAAGCTATCTACACACCAAACTTCATCAAAATCCATTCAGTAGTTTTTGCGTGAAAGAGTAACAAACATACATTCTTACAAACTGTCGCGTTTATTATCAAATAGTAGGATTACTTTAATTTTTCCTCGTATTGAAAAGAGATGGAGCTATACGAGACGTCTAGCTCCATCCCTTTCTTAAGGCCGTCAGTTTACGACTGAATGTTACGGATTTCATGTAATCTTAGTTCGTGGGTTTTGTGATGTCAATTATCTGTGTGGTTGTAATTAGGGAGGTAGGTCGTTATGACGGAGATGGGGTGAATTACGACACGTTAGTTTATTGTCACGGGTACGTGGCTTTTAGGAGGATTCTGTGGTTTATTATATTTGACTAAAATGTGAATTTGGGAGCGTTTTGTCTTAATGTTGGGCGCTTAAGAAAAAGTGGAGCCAATAAATAATTCCATTTGATTTTTTTTCAGTTGCCAAGATAGTCGAGGCTTTACTTTACATATAGAGCTTACGGAAGAAGGTGTTGAGGACAATATAATGTTATTTAAAAGTTTCTCAGTACACCATTGAATTCAATGATGCCTAGAGGCGATATCCAAACGGACACCATAATTATAAATTAAATAATAACTAAGTATTCAGTTTTGATTTTTCACAGGGGGCTGCCCTGTAATAATAACCGTAATAACGATTTTCACATTAACGACAATAATTTTAAACATAACCAGTAATTTTCTGATTATTAAAAATAGGAAGTCATGGATTCTCATAATAATATTGTTGATTATACACAATAATTCACGACAAAAAGTAATTGCTATCGACCTAATAATTATTTTACGAATTCAGATTTTTGACAACCACCAATTTAGAAAACAAAAATCATTGTTGCATCTGATTCCTGGAAAATCGGAATCAAACTCGTTACCCATTGAATCATAAAGTTTCACGACGAAACTACTCATCAACTGACTGTCACTGTATAATTAAGTATTGAAACATTAAAAAATAAATCAACAAAAATCTTTTTTGTTAAACTTCACTAAAATGGAATTTGAGCTCTAAGCTACAAGATTTTTAGTTTGATAATTCAGTATCAAATTAATTCGAAATAATGATACGTTTGTTTTGGGTAACTTACTTTTACACTTCACTTAACTAATCACCAACTCTAACTTCTTACATACAAGGTTTAATACTGCCTAAACAGTTGTGTTTCAACTGCAAATAAAATCATGTTTTACACACAATAAAGGTACGCTCAGGTGCGTAACTAACTAATTAATTCAAAAGCCCGCATTTGATTAAACAAATCAAATGGTTTATAGTGACTGTACGAGGGGTGAAATGAGAAATCGCTAAGAAATCGTATCCGTCACGTTCACGTATCGTTTCCTGCTTTTTGTTTGTGACGCCTCATTATTGTGTAGTGTGAACAAGTGGTTAGATAGGCGCTGGGTTTATTAATTGAATTTAATTCAGTTTGTGGAGTTTATAAATAAAAAATAATTATGTCGGATTGTCAGGATTTATTCCGTTACTAACTGTGCCCGCAACTTTGTTCGCGTAGATGACGGAACTTAACTATGTGTTTTTTAGTGCAAAGCACGTGGGACCAAGTGCGCATAAACCTAATTTTTTCCTGAAACACTTTAAATTCAAATATCTTTTGATAGAGTGAACCGATTGCAATGAAACAAAAACACACAATTGTGGTGTATAAAAGTTTTTTACATTGGTTTCGTACATTTTAAGTGATGCACGAAAAAATAAACAGACAAACCGACAAACGGACAAAAATTCGAAAAATGCTGGAAATGGGTTCTGTTGATTGTTACTTTAACACCCTGGCTATTTTGTTTGGAAATATTTTCGATGTTCAAAAACGACTTTTCAACAGATTTATTATATGTAATAGCGTAATAATGTATGTTAATAGCGAAAAAGATATCAGCTGCCCCAAATTTAAATAATGTTCGGTTCTAAACACTGATAAAATTAAAATACTAAAAGCTAAAAAAAAAAAACTTGTTTCTCTTTTATTTTGTCCACAAGTCACCTCTATCACACCACTAGGTCTACGGACACCCTCGCACAGGTGTCATCGATTCACACGACGCACCTTTATGATAGCTCGTTTATTATTATATGCAGTAATTACTCTGCCTACCCACTACCCACTGACCGCTGTTATGTTGTGTTGTTCGAATAAAGGTATGGTAATTGGTCACGGTTGGCTTAGTACGTTTTTGGCAATGGGTATGATTGTTGTTGAAAAGAAGAGAGTAATAACATAACATCACGTCACATTTCGTATGATGCCGGACGTAAAGAATAGCACCATCTCATATCATCCCGTGGGTGTCGTAAGAGGTGACTAAGGGACTTTCCAGAGAATGAGCAGCAGCGTTCTCTGTGCTTTTGCAACAACCGTACTGCGATCGCCAACCCGCGTGCCAAGCGTGGCGATTATGGCAAAAACCCTCCTTATGTCAATGTGGCGAGACTTGGGGGAGACCTATGTCTAGCAGGGGACTTTTTCGGCTGAAATGATGAATGATAACATCACGTTTGTTACCCTCAAACGCTTAGGCAGAGGTGTTCCTAATGGTACACCCAAATTTTGCCAGTCACGTTGCCTATTGTCATCAACCGGGCACAAATCCAGAGTCCGCGGCTGCTACTGAGAAATTCCTGAAGGAAAACCCCAATGATACTTTGCCCGACCTGCTGCTTAACCATTTGAGGATTACAGGATTTTTGATAATGTTGCTTTTGTGCTCAATTTAATATTTTTCTCAAGCAAAATGCTATTATTTTCTTATAAAATATATTTTTTTATAAATATGCGGGAGTTGGTCCTATGATCAAGTCTTAAGATAGTTTACGCCTTACGTCATTTCATACAAACTTTCAAGTCCTTATTTTCCGAAATGATTGAACCGATTTTAATGAAACTTCATACGAAGTTTAATTAAAAGTTCTAAGTAGTGAAAAGTTACTAAATAAATATTTTCGAAAAATAGTGTTAAGTACAACTAAATTAGCTAAATTATCTATAAAAACAGAAAATTCCAATTTTAATTTTTTTTTAAAGACATTTTGAAAATGTTTTTTAAAAAAAAATAAACAGACCTATGTATCCATCGGATCATTCATTTCGGAAAATAAGGACTTGATAGTTTGTAGAAATTCCCTAAGGTTTAAAAAAAACTTTAATGACTCCACATTAAAGTTCAAATACCCATCACTCAAAGGTCACAAAACACTATTTCTCATCAAAAATTTAGTCATCATTATTATACTATTAGTTTCAATGATCCGTGACCTTTTAAACCCCATTAAATACTTCCCAACACAATTAGATGGCAAATTGATTCTCCCACAAATAATGAAAAAAAATCATAACTTGCCTAAAATATAAGAACAAAAATTAAACGCCCCTTTTTTAAAAATGGAAATAATATATTAACCGCAAAACGCTTTCACCCCATGCCTATGCGCATTCCCACGGAGTTTGAAAAATGAATAAAAGTGCAAAATGATGATTCATTATTGTTTAGTGATGGGAAGAGGAACCGTTTAAAAAACGATTGTACGTAGAGATTATTTTTACTGTTAGTATATTAAATTAACATTTATGTCAGATAATGCTGTTGCTGGTAATATAGATCATGATATTAATTAATTAACAATCTTTGAAATACCTTGAACCGCAAAATAAACAATTTTAATACCAAACTATAATGATGTATTTAGACTTTTCGCACACAAAGAAAGAAAGAAAAGAAGTTTATTTGACACATTCCACAAGTACACACAACATTAAACAAAAAATATTTAAATCTAAACAAAAGAAAAAAATAGGGATAATTATTGTGTGCCTCACGTCTGCGCCAAATAGGGCCAGTTCAGCAAAATGCCGGGCAGCTAAGCTGCCTGACGCTGGTTTTCAACTGGACCTGCGAATGTGATGTGACGGAAAAAACAAACAAAATAATAAGGTACAGAGGCGGCTTTAATGACTTAGGCATTCTCTACCAATCAACCAATAGTACCAAAACCAAGCTTTTGTCTCTATTTTTACTTCTATATATGCAAAACGCCAAGAGCAGAAACAACAACTTATTGTTTATAAACAGAATGCGATCAGAAATCTGCATATTATGGCGATTTGCCTTTTGACTACTCATCGTATCGGTCACGTTCAAGTTCCAGGCTTCTCGGCAGTTACACACATTGCATGCTCAACAAACTTTTTAACGAATCCACTTTTTCATTTCCAAAACATTACACGTACAACACAACAACCTGTTACTAATAAAGAAAATTAATGATTACATCTAATACAGCGCAAAAGTAGCCCCAAATGGATACGCTTTTAATTAAATTAATAGTTAGCCCATGCGATATAAATGACGAGCAACAAAACCAACGAAAAAAGAGATCTAAAAAGATAAAGGCAATAATAAAACACTTCCCTTATACGTGCGGGCTTGCTACGACGAATGTGTGTTTTGAACAAAATCTACAAATGATGCTTTTTCCTACAAATGCAAGAGGAACACATTATTGAATCAAATGCATGTCAAGGAGATAAAGCCAATTGAATGTAGATTATTAGGCTTTAGACACTATATAAACGATACTCATAAAATAGTAGGTCAAACACTAAGATAAAGCAAGACGACAGAAAACGATTGACATCAATAATCTTCTGTATTGAACTTCAAATCATTGCTTAGACAAGGAGATTGTGGTATTTGTCAAACGTTTCAGGCACAGGCCTTCAAAATATACCTTACCAGCTTACCAAGAGGTATCGTATTACCTAGTGACTGGTTTATGAAAATCAAATAGGTATTCACTCCATGTAAAATACTGGAATTCAGCCGCATCTAAAAAGTCAGAAACCCGGCCTTAACATAGTGCACAGGCGGGTACAATATAAGCACTTTGATTTTTTTATTTTATTTTTTTATTTGGGATTCTTGTCTAGGTCAGAGATGACAGAGACATTGTCGACGATGGTACGAGCTTACTTAAAACAAGCCTGTTTACTCTAACTTTGAAGAGATTGTAAGCGTTCGGAAAAACATGCAGGCAGAGAATTCGACTCCTTTGCTGTGCGCATTATGAAAGACGTTGATACGTACTTTAATATAAATAATAAACTGATTCTTTGGTGGGATTCGATGCTAGGCAGTTAGCACACAATATTATCTTTTTTTTCTGTTTAGATTAAAGTTTTTTTTTGTGTCCACTTTTGGCATGTGCCAAATAAACACGTTTTCTTTCCATGTTTAGAAAATTCGTCCCATCAAACCCGCACCCAACCCGCATGATTCAAAACTGTCGATCACGATAACGGCGCAGGCACCGGATAATAATACCGTATTACAGATATTAATCACTGTTACACGTGGTACAAGGAAAATCATTTCATTGGATCACTGTTATAAACCTTCATGCGGATGCACCTAATACCGGTTACTTGTTTGTAATCTTTTGTAACTTCCGTTTGGGATGTGGGAATCGGGAGATAGTGTGGTAACATTGGGAATTACTTTTTCGATATCTTGCTCTATTTTCTCCTTTTAGAGATATTGGTATGGTGTGTGAAATTATTAGATAGGATTATTAACAAAGCAGAGCAGCGGTAGTCCAGTGGTAGCAGCCTCGACTTACGAGCAGTAAGCCGTGGGTTCGAACCCAGGCAGACGCATTACTTTGTGCCATTTATTTCTTCACCGCTGCCCTAAAAAACGGCGAAGGAAAACATCAATAAGTTTATTTTGGGAGATCTCAATGTTTTAGTATCAAAATCCATTTTTAATTAAAACAACCACATTTAAGATAGATTAATAAATTAATCACCTCAAAAACGGTGAAGGAAAACATCGTGAGGAAACCGGCTTGCCCTAGAACTAAAAATTCGACATCTACCAACCCGCACTGGGCCCGCGTGGTGGATTACAGCCCTCTCCCTCTCAAAGAGAGGAAGCCTGTGTCCCAGCAGTGGGAACATTATAGGCTGATGATGATGATGATGACAAAGCAGAGATGTGAGTGGTAATGCCTGGGCATTCTAGAGGAACATACGCTGACCCATTGGTGATGTTCTTGAGAGTGATGCTTTCTCGCTACCAGTGTGCGTGTATGACCTGATGTATGAACGTGTATGAAGCAAAAGAAGTGTGTGAGGATTATAGCAGGTGGCGTTATGCAGTTTCCGTCTACTCCCATGGACGGACGCGTGATGTGTTATGCTTATAACTATGAGACTAGCATCAATTTCTTCTAAGACATAATTTCATGGTAATGACGATTCATCATCATCATTTAAGCCGAAAGACGTCCACTGCTGGACATAGGCCTCCCCTAAGTGGCGCCACTCTCGCATCCAGCGGATCCCTGCTCCAGCTGCCATTACTATGGCAATGATTAGGTGAAACTAACAAAACCAAGCTTAAAACACTCTGCAAATACTTTGAACAAAGAATAGAATAGAATAAAACTTTATTGTACACCAAAAATTAAACATAACGGGCTTACAAAACTAATAATTTTATGGTTACAACGGCGGTCTTATTGCTGATAGCGATATCTTCCAGACAACCTGGACACGGACATTATGGAATTAAAATTAAAAAGGGGGTAGTCAGTGGTGTACTTACTACACAAAAATTAGTAAAGTATTTTTTTAAAACTGCTGTAAAATATTCTAAGGGTTATTTATAGCCAGCTATTCGTAAGCTTGTAGGTACATGCTTACAAATTAAAAATTGATATCAAAACCAAAACACAAACAATTACAAAAAAAAAACGCTCCTGTCATTACCAAACGCAGAGACAGCACCAGACAAACAATATTATAAGGCTGTTACACACAAATACGTCTGGCGCATGGCGCACGATTCAATATTTATACAAGACGCATTACGTGTACACTGCCGATATCAGTTAATTGCCTCCCTTGACACGATTAGGGATGAACAGAGATTTTTTTATGAAATAAAAATATTTAGCTTTGATTTCTCATGATTTTTTTTTGTATATAGCCCCTCGCCTGTTTCCCGAAGGGTTAGGCAGAGGAGTACATTATATCTATATTATTATATAAGTAGGTGGAGGAGAGGTACGTACGTAGGTATACGTGGTACGTTCGTACCTCTGCCTAAGCCTAAGAGCCAGTCATGTTTAGTACATAGGTGGACTAAACATGACTGGCTAAATGAATATATTACTAGCTGTCCCGCGCAACTTCGTCTACGTCACATATTCCCCGTTTTCACAACATTTTTCATTTCTGGTCTGCTCCTATTGGTCGTAGCGTGATGATATATAGCCTATAGCCTTTCTCGATAAATGGGCTATATATAACACTGAAAGAAATTTTCAAATCGGACCCGTAATTTCTGAGATTAGCGCGTTCACGCAAACAAACAAACCCTTCAGCTTTATAATAATGGTATAGATTCATTAGTCCATATTATTGCCTTTATTCATTTATACACACAAATTTGATCCATTTTAAAATAAACCGTAGAAAAAAAAAACATTAAAAATATGAAAAATTGTAGCCCACCGGTATCAGGAACAGAGTCCAAGCTACCGGCGGTCAGGGCTCCAGAGGAAGGAACCTCCTAGCAATACGAGCCGTGTCCAGGAGTACCGTTTTCTGAATCAAGCCCTTGATCCAGCTTCCTAACGAGAGCCTCATCAGATATTGGTCGAGGCTCTTGGCAATTAGGTCATTGGCTAATACGACTATCGGCACAATGATCGCCGAGTCCACTTCCCACATGTCGACAATCATGTGAGCCAAGTCAAGATTCAATGGTCCATATATTATTACCACACAAAATTCATTCATCATGCTGCATATGAAAAATCTCTGATAAATAACACTTTGCCCGACCTGGGAATCGAACCCAAGATCTCTTGATCAGAAGTAGCGCTTACAGCTAATATACCAAAGATACAGTTTTTAAATAATATGCCTATTGTAATGTAGGAATTGTACAGAAAATCTTCAAAACTATAAACCATGATTTTTGATATCATTAACTAGCATCATAGCATGATGGTATTAGGAAGCTATCTTCACCACTTTACCTTGTAGCTAAATTATGATCGTACATGTAGAACTAGAAAAAATAACTCTCGTTTTAAGCTTCACCACTTAAGGGTAAAAATTAAAATCACCAATATCATCATCATTTCAGCCGACAGACGTCAACTGCTAGCTGGACATAAGCCTCCCCCAAATGTCGCCACATTGACATAAGGGGGGGGGGGTTCCATAATCACCACGCTTGGCAGGCGAGTTGGCGATCGCAGTACTGTTGTTACAAAAGCACAGAGAACGCTGCTGCCCATTCTCTGACAAGTCCCTTAGTCACCTCTTACGACACCCACGGTATGATATGGGGGGATGGTGCTATTCTTTACGTCCGGCACCATACAGAACCGCGTTTGAAAATTAAAATCAAATCAAGAAAAATGTCTGAATTTTATGTCTCCACAAAGCCGTTAATTTTTTAGAACAGGTAACACTGGTATTCTTGGTCATGATCTGAACTTAAGTCGAACTAACCACGCCTACTTTCTGCCCTGTTTGTCTATAAATTGACATATAAACGCATACTGTTCATCCGTAAAATTTGAAGTACCGGAAAACCATTAATTACATACATCTTTAACTTTGATTAAATTGAGATATGACATTTTTAGCATTGATTGAAGCAGGATGCAACTATGGGTTTGACAAAGATAGGTAGCTTGAGGAGGTACCTTCTTTAAAGATCCGCCAATTGCGGCAAAAAAATTCTAGGAATACGAATTGGTGCGTGTTTTCAACTGTTCTCTTGGCCATACACTTCGACTAATTCCAAAAATGGATTTGGTTTGGCTCTTAGAATATGGGTGTAAGACATTGCCAGTATCCAGTTACCTACAAAGCTTAACAGATGTTTTTCTTCCTTTTATTTAAGATCAGCCATTAATCCAAGCTACATAACCCCTCCTCAAACGTCTAAAAGTTAAATATCAACAAAAACAAAGCGTTCACAGTTTATTTTTCCAAGCATTCCTTTCATTCTCACCCCTATGAAGTTTAAAACCCCGTAAATTGTATAATTTCTTCAAACGAAAATGTCTCTGCCCTCCCCTTGAATAAACTTTCTTAAATCAATAGTAACATGTTACCGGTAATTTACAACATTACTTTTTACAGCCGCGCAAAATTATTTGTGGACCCTGAACCTCTGAAAATAAAGATGAATGTTCAGTAAAGAATTGGTTCAGTGACAGCAAATGCTAAATTGTTTTACAAGATTACATGTTGCGGTTCTGAA
Source organism: Cerastis rubricosa (assembly GCA_949152445.1). Lineage (NCBI taxonomy): Eukaryota > Metazoa > Arthropoda > Insecta > Lepidoptera > Noctuidae > Cerastis > Cerastis rubricosa. The sequence goes on from OX424547.1 coordinate 15,735,705, forward strand.
AATATACATAGAGCTTTAATTTTGAAGACTTGAGGTTTGAAATTCAAGTGATTTTGTTTTTAGCAGTTCTGGTTCGGTTTTGGTTGTAAGGAGGTGTCATTTGCATCAATCCACGTCGTATTAGTACAGACGCCAGCAGCTCAAGCTACCCGAAACTGTCAAATTTTTCCAATCAACCTTGAACCGTATGTTTTAACGATACGATTCAAAATCTATTAAAGAAATTTTACAGACTGTTGTAGCTTGACCTGCGTCAGTACATTCTTTGTGTTAAAATAATGGTGTGGGTGAAAAATTTGAAGTTTCGTAATTGGCCTCTGTTGTTAAGATACTAATGAAAGTAAAAGTTACAGTAGGCATTTGTATGGGTGAGTTTTAGTCACCTTTGCACGGAGATTGTCTTTATTTTTTATACACCCACAGATGACTCCTTTTGTATCAAATATCGCCACTTCTTTGTCGGGTATTAAAAAAGAGGTATTTTTGAGCGGCCAATGTAATTAATCTTGAAGTATTGGAATCGAATACTGTTGTGACAGTTTGCGATTCCCAACTTGACCTACAAAATTTTAGTAGGTCAAGTTATCAGATTTATTGGTAGTTGGTCTTTTGATTCATGATTAAAAATTCTTCATCATCATTTCAGCCCAAAAGACGTCCACTGCTGGACATAGTTCTCCCCCAAGTGTCGCCAAATTGACATTTTGGGGGGTTTTGCCATAATCGCCACGCTTGGCAGGCGGGTTGGCGATCGCAGTACGGTTGTTACAAAAGCACAGAGAACGCTGCTGCCCATTCTCTGGCAAATCCCTTAGTCGCCTCTTACGACACCCACGGGAAGATATGGGATGGTGATATTCTTTACGTCCGACACCATACAGAGCACAAACTGCACATGTGTCTCCATCGGACAATCATCGTAATAGCGAAAAAATTATCTGCTGCCCACATTTCAATACCTATTTGACCCAAATGTATGGGGCAGCTGATATTTTTTTCGCTATAAAGATGTTTGTCCAATGGAGAAACATGTTCATTTTGATGGTCTGTAGCTCACCCTTAAGTATGTATATACCCTTTACGTTACACCCTGTATATGACACACCCATTTAACGGTGCAAAAACCTTAGATCAGTTAGTCCAAAAAAACAAAGGCACCACCAAGAATCCTCACCTCCAAACGCCTTTCTAAGTCAACTTTCCCCGCTCTCCACCTACTCATCACCTTGCATGATCCCCTCGTTACAATCAAGTCATGTGTCATCCGCACACGCTCCTTGATCGTCGATCCGTGAGATTTACTCAGAATTAAAACGCGATACCATTGTTATATTACTGAGTAATAGGTTATAATTTACGTTAGCCATCGTGACAGGTAAATTGCCAACGACATTGATGTAATCTCTTGCATTTTTGAAATTGTGAATGCCGTTCGAAGCAGTGTTATGTTGGTTCTAAGAAGTGTCAGGTATGGCGTTGGCTAATTTGTCATAGGTACACTTTCGCACCCATGTATGTAATTTTGTCGTCAAAAGTAATGTGTAGTGGGAATTTTCTTGAAAATCGGTAAACGTTACCTAAAGTTTCACTAATACGTCTTGAAAGAAACAATGAAAAGGATTCGTCCCATATAGGACAAAAAATGGTAAAAATTAAGAAAAAAACATAATGATACAAAAAAGTTAACATTCAAACATTTAAAAAAAGTCTAGTAAAATTGTATGACGAAGTACTAGATTTTTCGTCTTTTTGTTTGTCTTTGTTTTTTTGAAAGTTTTGTGTTTCTTCTGTTTATAGTTATGTTATTCATTATCGTATTAGCAAAGAGACGTTTATTGCTGGATGGGTGTACAAACTATGGACTTTGGTGTCCGGTTATTAGGAGACGGGTGAGTCTCAAGAGGCACGTAATTATTGTTATAAACTTTTTGTTGAGAATCGCGGTCATTTGGCCACCAAGCTGGGTTGTCCCATTCTAGTATTACATAACAAAACATCACGCCTGTAATCCCAGAAGAGTTGTTCAGAGGTACACCTCTGAACAACTCTTGATGGTCAGTGGGTGTACTATTTAGGTACACCTCATAGTACACCCACAGGCCATCAACCGGGAACAATCCATATTTCGTGTCTTACTGAGAAACCCACTCCTTTACGGCTGAAGAATTTCAACGAAATAGTACACAGGTAGACTATGTTCTGAATTAGGATATGGTATACTTTTTATCCCCGAAAGTAAGTTGCCGTAGGATACTTTCCGATCTCGGTTTAAGCGAAGACAAACACCAAGAGCTAGTCATTTTAAAATAATTATCAATTTTTCTAATTCTACTTAGTCATTCTTCTATAGCACTATGTTGTGCTTTTTACGTACCCCTCCTGCTCTAGGCGGAGCGGAAGAGAGTGTCAGACTTGTACTGACTAAAACCCATCCATGTTCCTTCTTAGCCCTTTGTGTTCCAGGGCCGCGGTATCTCTTTCGAACAGTCCCGCAGGCATTGGCCCTCTCGGACATTATTTTGTGCTTCATAAGAGGTTTCAATCCCAAAATATTAACATACATATATAACATACTCACACCAAAATAGACCAAAAATATTTCACCATCAATCAAGCAATTTCACCAAATCATGGTTCCTATTTCAGTCACCAAAGGCATGTCTTTAACAAGTAAACAAATGAGCATTGTCAACGAAACTAATGTTTACAGCCAAAATGTGTGGTAGATGTTTCAGTAGTAATTTTTGATGAATTGTAGTCGCTTTAGTTGTCTAATGGTGGTAACATGTGGTGGCTTGTTGATTGGGATTTGAGTTGAAATATTTGGTACGTAAATGATGATGTTTGGATTTATGTATCGCAGTTTCTTGTACTATCAACTAACTGGGTATCGGACCACGGTAAGGACGGTCCTTGCTTGCAGCGTTAAAACAGAACTTAAACATTGTCTATTCCTTGGTCCCTTTCTTTGTCTTATTCCTATTGGTCGAAAAACGGTGGTCAAACATCTGGGATAATTAGCAGAGCCTGAGATTTTTTTTTTAAACGAAACATATTTAAAAAAAAGGTCAAGTGTTTTATTTTTTATTACTATTCGTCCGCAAACTATTTGTGCGGACCAATAAGAGTAAGGGTAATAACAGGTGTGGTCATCGTGTGCACGGGATTTCGTTTAAAAAGTGTGCCTATTCCCACTTTCCCGATAGTACATAATTTTTCTGATTTGACTCGATTGTACAGTCTGCGCTAGACATCCTGTATAGCTCCGTCTCTTTTCCACACTGGAATAAGAGTATAACAATACTGCTTTAAGACGTCATGGTACGCCAGCTGGTAACAGAAGCAGTTAGGCATAAGTACTTGTAAACAGTCAATGATTTGACACAGAAGATTGGCGAAAAAGGAACAAAAGTCTATGATTACGAGAAAGTAGATTTTTTTATGAAAGACCATCTGTGCTGACCAACAGGAAACGTACCATTTCCCGTTTAAAGCCATCATAAAGCAATAAAATATTTTTAATTTCTTATTGACATTTACTTCAAAATGAACGGAAACAAAAAAAAGCCTTAATTAGTCGGTGTAAACTGTAACACCTGATTTTATGGCTGTAATAAAATAACAAATTGAGCGTAAAAAGAGGGGCATTAAGAACATGACCATAATGGCCGTATATCAAGTGCCTGTAGGGTTACCATCCCTACAAACTTTGTAATAAAATAAAAAAATAAAGATAAAATACAACACCACAGGATAAAATAGACAACTGGCTCGTTGGTCGAGTGGTCAAACTCAAAGCATTTATTTCAATTAGATCATTACAGGCTCTTTTGAAAGTCACAAAACAAAAAAAACCGCGAATCTATAGTCCCAGTCACAAAGCTTAATAACTTGTGAAAGTACTGTAGTTGCCCATTCCAAAGCGTAGATCTCTGTGGAGAAGAATGGGCAAGAAACTCCATGGACACTCTTTTAAATCAAAATATGTTACAAAATCTTACAACATTCATGTTGAGAATTACAAATAATAGGTCTTTACCTATGAAATTGCCGTATTGCAGTACAGACTTTTTCAAACAAAAAAAAGTTTTGATTGGCTATGAGTTCTAAATTCAAATTAATTTTGTTTTAAAAATATGACATTCTATTTACAAAATCAGTCTTTTGTTTATTGATTAGCGTTGTATTTTCATTACATTTCAACATTTTTCCTCATAACGGATACTTTGAAATTTCGTGTAATTATGGAATATGAGTTCCGTCGTGGCACCAACGCGGCACAAACGACCCGTAACATCAACGACGTTTACGGAGAGAACTGCACAAACGAACGCACAACCCGTTATTGGTTTGCTCGGTTCCGTTCTGGGAATTTTGACTTGAAAAATGAACCTCGTGGACGTCCGGAAACTTTGGTCAACAATGATGAATTAAAGGTGATTGTTGAAGCTGATGAAACTCAATCTACAGCTGAGCTGGCAGCAGCTTTTGATGTTAGCATTAAAACAATAATGGTCCATTTGCGACAGATTGGCAAGATAAAAAAGCTTGATAGATGGGTGCCCCACGAACTTAACGATCGCCAGCGCAACGTACGCGTCGAGACTTGCCTTGCGCTGCTTAACAGGCACAGAAATGAAGAAATTTTGAACCGAATAGTTACGTGCGACGAAAAATGGATTCTTTTTGACAATCGAAAGCGCTCAGCAAGTTGGTTAGATCCTGGTTCGGTACCAAAGCAATGTGCAAAACGAAAAATGACCCCTAGAAAGGTGATGGTCACAGTTTGGTGGTCTAGTGCTGGTGTGATTCATCATAGCTTTTTACAAAACGGCGAGAGCATTACTGCAGATGTGTACATTGAAGAACTGACCACAATGATGGCGAAACTCGCACGTCTGCAACCAGCTTTGGTCAATCGGTCATCTCCACTGCTACTTCACGACAACGTGCGGCCCCATACTGCACACCAGACCGTCTCTAAGCTGCATGAGTTGGGTTTGGAAGCTCTCCCTCATCCGCCATACTCACCAGATCTTGCGCCTTCCGACTATTACTTTTTCCAAAATTTGGACAACTTTTTAGCGGGAAAAAAAATTATTCCCGAGAGGCAGTACAAAACGCCTTTGAAGAGTTTGTTGTCTCCCGTCCAGCTGATTTTTTCAAGAAGGGCATCCATAAACTGCCACAGCGTTGGCAAAGATGCATTAATTGCAGGGGTGATTACTTTGAATAAAAGAAATAAATAAGTTCGAAAAAAAAATACTTTAACTTTTTTCAAACAAAACGGCAATTTCATAGGTAAAGACCTAATATGTGAGAACGAGGTAGAAATACGTGCAAGCTAACAGCGTCCAGAGTAAAATATTAAATAGCAATCGTTCGCAAACGCGACTGTTGAGCATGACGTCCTGGGTTCGGACGCTTATATCTATCCATTGCTGGACATAGGTTTCTATAATTACCCCAGTTGCGCCAGAACCCCCGGTTTTATGCCTTCCGCAGTTAGGCTTACCAGGCCACTTCTTATGCATCGGTTACTTAGTCAAATTTAAACATCACGTCTGGTTCTTTCTTTCGAAATGATCTGCCTAGCCTTTTTCCAAACTATCTTGGGGTCGGCTCTTAGTCGGGTCCAGTCTTACCGGATGCAGCTGAGTACCATTATTTTACATAAAGTTACTGCCTATCTGACCTCCACAACCCACTAATTGGGTAATACGTTACCTCTTGGTAAGACTGGATGTCAGACTTCTGGCTTCTGACTACTCGTAACGACTGTCAAAGATCTACAAATGACAGCCGGGACCAACTCCGAGGCACGGAGGAAACTCGGTATGAAATTATGGTCACCCATCCACGGACCAACCTCGGCAAGCATGGATTAACCTTAAAGATCGACCCGTGCGGCTGTTATTATTTAGCCACGAGCTCCTCTTCTTTCTTTCGAAATATTTATCAATTTTTAGGGATCCATTACCAAATGCCAAAAACGGAACTCTTTTGGGATCGGTCTGTCCATTTGTAACAGTTTACGTGGAAAAATCAAAAAAGCCCTCAAAACGTCAGATACGCAGTCAGTTCATGTAAAATACTGGTACTCATCTGCATCCGGTAAAACTGGAAGCCAACTCTGACATAGTTGTGAATCTCTGGCAGATTATTATTATATCAGTTTGTCTGAACTTTTGGATCTTTTTAAATAAAATGGTAACCCTACAAAGTGCATGGAACATTTGTGTGCAAGCGCAGATCGATGTTACTGATACATTTTAAGGTGAATACATTTGAATACATTTCGTATTGTTTGGGTGCTGCTCTAATTGGGCGATTAATTTAGTTTAAATTTGAGTATGATTTTAAATTCATTGTTTTAATCATTTTTAGTAGAGGGTATGCCTACTTGTATGGATCACTTGCATTACTGAAAAACATATTGATTTTCATAATTTCAGACAGGACTATATAAGACTCTTCTTATTTTTTAAACAGATAAATTTAATTATGCCTCTTTTACTATCATAATAAGGTATGAATTCCTTTGTGAATAGGTGTTAGGTAGGTACCTTTTACCTATGTTAAAATAAATCTCACAATACGAACACAAAACTATCCTCATTACTATTCAATTGTCGTGCGACTGTCCATATGTTCGAGATTTTTGTAGCACTAAACAGTTCAAATTAGCATATTATCAATATTATGCTAATTCTGACGATATGAACACGTGTCGGTTTCCATGGGTTAATTAATGTGACACATGCAATTATTATCGTATTCTGTTAAGAGCGTTAACGCCTTACTTTTCATACAAACTTTCAAGTCCATTTTTCCGAAATGACTGAACCGATTTTAATGAAACTTCATACGCATAAGCAGGATACATTGGTCTAAAAAGTAACTAAAAAACATCGAAATGTCTTTGTATAAATTTTTTAAAACGCATTTTGTTTTAGATAATTTGTAATTTCTGTTTCTATAGATAATTTATAATCTGTCTAATTTAGCTGTAACACTATTTTTCGAACATGTTTGACATGACGTTTGGTCATGTAGACCTATGTATCCTGCTTATGCGTATGAAGTTTTATTAAAATCGTTTCAGTTATTTCGGAAAAAAAAGACTTGAAAGTTTGTATGAAATGTCGTAAGGCGTAAACGCACTTATCCTACAATTATTTTTAAGTGACACAAAGGAGGTGTTTGTAACTAGAATTTATTAATTTAATCTAAATTAATGCCAAAAAGTCTGACAACCAGTCTTAGCTGGCTAATGCGCAAACCCTTTCTTTTCGCATTACCCAGTACTAACTGGATTGTGGAGATCAGATAGGCAGGCGCTCTATGAAAAATACTGGTATTCAGCTACATTCATTAAGACTGGAAGCCACCCGCAACGGATAATGATAATGAAAATGAAATAAGGTTAATGGGTTCCTTAAACATAACCCTAAAACTGCTATAGAATATTAAAAAAAAATCAGAGAAAGCGTTTACCGAAACGAAATGAGATTTTTATTCAATAAATTTCAGGTTAACGTTATCATGATAAAATAAACTCACTCACTTTAACTCAATTAACTCACTTTAAATTATATATTACATTTACTAGCAAAATGCACTAGTAATAATAACATCCAAAAAGGTGCGAACAGCAAATTAACAATAAATAAATAAATTATTTACAAAATGTTTAAAGCTTTATGTCTCGATTTAACGGTATTCACACACAGATTTGCATCATACATTATACTCGTTTTAAATGTATATTTTGCTTAAGAGCGTTTATACCCTACGGCATTTCATACAAACTTTCAAGTCGATATTTTCCGAAATGACTGAAAAGATTTTAATGAAACTTCCCACGCATTAGCAGTATACATAGGTCTAAAAAGTTACTAAAAAACATTTTCGAAATGTCTTTTAAAAATGAAGATAATTGGAAATTTCTGTTTCTGTAGATAATTAAAAATCGGTCTAATTTAGCTGTGACATTATTTTTCGAAAATGTTTTTTAGTAACTTTTTAGACCTATGTATACTGCTTATGCGTAGGAAGTTTCATTAAAATCTGTTCAGTCATTTCGAAAAATAACGACTTGAAAGTTTGTATGAAATGCAGTAGGGTATAAACGCTCTTAATACATAATAACAAAGTTTATGTGTTTTCCATTAGCAGCAACGACAACAGTGTACGCAAATGTCGTCACACAAAATTTACGGAGTCGTACGTTAGGTTTAATTTTATTGCGTTAATTTGAAGTCTCGGACGTTAGCGCACGTGCCGAGTGGATTCGAGGCTCGCTACATAGTCCGAACTATGTGGTTTATGGTTAGCAATATTTATTTAAAAGAATCACTGAGGATTTAGTTCTAATATTAGCTGGTTGGTTGTTTCAATGGCAAATATTTCGCACAGTCAGAACGAAAGTGACCGACCTTAAAATTACGGCGACTTGCGTTAAGTAACTAAAAGTACTCGTAATAACATGAACCATCGACTAGTGAATCAGAAAGAGACGATATCGTGCTAGAAAAGAGCAAAAAAAAAAAACATATTCAACATATTATCAAAGTGACTATAGATTGAAAAAACATCTGTATAGTTTCCATCACACGATGAACCTCTCATAATCATCATCATCAAATCAACCGAAAGACGTCCACTGCTGGACATAGGCCAAGACGAACCTCTCAGTAAAATGTAATAAGAGCTCTGCCGTCCTTACTTAACTTGCCACTGCAGCTCTAATCATACTCCTAACATACTTTCGATCGTTTTAGCTAGGAAAAAGAGCTACATAACATACACAGTACAACCACATTTCGCTAGTTATAATTAAGTCCGATGTTATAGGGGGCGAGCTTATTGCCATCAACCGGGCACAAATCCAGACTCCATGGCTGTTACCGAGAAATTACTGATGTAAAACTCAATGACACTTTGCCCGACCCGGGAATCGAGCCCAAGACCTTTTGCACAGCAGTTGTGCTCACTAGACCAAAGAGGCAGTTAGAGGCAAAGCTGTGTTTGCTTTATTAACGATGACCATCATTCTCGAAACCCCATCAATATCTCAATCACAAGCCAGAATAAAGTAAATAAAACCATCTTTCTTTGGCACCATTACGGACCGTTTCTCGCAACTTTGTAAACTAAGGTCCAGTCACACTCAATATTGAAATTTACAACCCCCATTGTGCCTCAAAGCCTTTATATTTTATAACTTTATCGGCCAATGTGACACGCACCGATTTTTGCGTAAACCTCTTTGTTCGGCCTAACAGACCAATTACGAATTGTGTGTGGTCTAAAACACCGTAGCTAATTGAGGGTTGACTTTCTTTTTTTTTGGTATCGAAGGATGGGTGGTATTTTTTTGTTTTTTTTTTTTATTTGGTATTTTTTTTTTTTTTTAATTTTACAGTATAAGTATCCGCCTTTTGAAATTAGTGTGGATATGAAACATGTCAATCGTATCTTGCTTCTTTGAAGTGTTTGTGACACTAAACATACAGAATGACGTATTATTTCGGCTTTGTTTTGTCGGTTAGCACCTTCAAAGTGAACCTTGTAAACACCGAAAGTATTGAGTGAGAAATTATTTCAATATTACTTTGTAAGTTACCGATTTTAAGCCGTAGGAAAAAATCATAACACTCTTTTTTTATCAGTCGTGTAAATAGTGTAGTCGCTATTAACAATACAATCCGTGTTCGTTGGAAAATGTTTATGATTGCACGAGTGTGCTATGCTCCTTTTTGCAATTAGTAAGGAATCGACAGCCGGGACCAATTTAATGGTATGTAAATTGATGGTTTGGGTCACCCATCCACGTACCGACTTCGGTAAGTGTTGCTCAACCTTGAAAATCGATTCGTGAGGCTGTTATTATGTAGCCACGAGCCACTATATATTTAGCCTCATCATCAGTCTATAATGTTCCCACTGCTGGGACACTGCTGGGATTATTGTTACAATTAAAATATCAGAATCACATAATCAGATCAACATTATCAGCCCGTTATAATGTTCCCACTGCTGGAACACAGGCATCCTCTCTATGAGAGGGAGTGGGCTGTAATCCACCACGCAGACCCAGTGCGGGTTAGTAGATGCCATCCTCACGATGTTTTCCTTCACCGTTTTTGAGGGCAACGGTGCATGATGAAACAAATTATACAAAGTTGTGCGCCTATCTGGGTTTGAACCCACGGCTTACTGCTCCAAAGTCGGCGCTGCCACCACTGAGCCATCGCTGCTTTCATATTTAGCTACGAGTCCCTTATAAGTATTCTTAACGATATAATATTTATTTCGCATCATCACTCCCCACTCATTCGGCTAACGGTGATGAATTAGCTTCAAGATTACGAAGACTAATTCCGCCAAAGTGAATTTTTGGGGTTCCTTAAGTACGAGAAGAAAAATGGTTCGCACGCTGACTGGCAATACGGTAATGCTATGATGGTATAATCGAATGAGAAAGGAAATTATTGCTACGGAAAAGTGGACGAGATTTGATTTATCTACTATTTGGAAAAGTTTGATACAAAAAGGCAAAATAATTGCATTCGGTGTATCTCGGGAACTAAATCAAAGTTAAAGACTGCTTTTTATATTTAAAAAAAGAAGTAAAAACTTTTACTTACTAACTTAAATATGTATTAGTCTATTTATTTTATGTGTATCAATGTAATTATATACAATTTCGAAATTAATTACATTTTTTTAGATATTATTTTGTACCCTATCACAATGTTGTCCTACTACAATTCTTATTGGTTTTTTGTTTGTTCTTAGTGGAGAAACTGACATTCAACACATATTTTCAAGTTCACATTTTTTTCTACGTACTTATATCTAGTTATTGTAATTAGTTTTAACTTAATTAGATTTTGTATAGTTTCAGCTATACACACCTATTTTTTTTTTTGTGTAGCTGCAATAGTTTACGAGATAATAAACTTTAAATGGGAAGCGGCACGAGGCGCTTACGCAGCAAAAGTTTCCGAATGCGCGGGGACGACGGACGGGGCAACAAAATACGCCGTGGACGTTTCACTGGAATGCCTTGTGGCATTAAGTCCACCTATGTATTATTGTACATGAAGTTTAAATAAATAAATAAATACTTATGAGAAACATTGCAGACTGCCTCGACGGTCAACTGGTCGCAAACTGGACTGCTGAGCATGAGGTCCCGAGTTCGATTCCCGGGCCGGGCAAAGTATTATTAGTTTTCCCATCAGGAATTTCTCAGTAGCAGCCACGGAGTCTGGATTTGTGCCCGATTGATGACAAGCTCACCCTTATTACATGGGACTTAAAATATAACTGTCGAAATGTGGGTGTACTATTAGGTACACCTCTGTCGAAACCTTCGGGGATGACAGGCGTGATATTATCTATGTAATATTATTATATATCTATGTCTGTACCTGCTGCCTACCCTCATGGTAACAAAGCGTGAGTTTTTATATGTGACGGCGCCTTTGCAAGGAGGCTACATATGATTCACGTTGCAAACTAAACGCTATTTTTGCTGTATATAAATGATCTGCCCCGTCAGATACCAAATCCTATGGTTCTATTTGCCGATGACAGCACAGCACTGATAAAATGTACAAATATTAAAAATTATGAACAGGATATTAATGTTAACCTTAGAAATATTATCGATTGGCTTGAAAAAAACAACCTGGTAATAAACCTACCAAAGACTAATGTGATGCATTTTCACCAACGTACAATTCCACCGAAAGTCAATGTACAGTACAATGGACAAGTTATTGATCAAGTAAAGGTCGCGAAATTTTTAGGAATTCATATCGACGATCAATTAACATGGAAACCGCAAGCAGAAGAGGTGTGCAAAAAGTTAAGCACTGCAGCATATGTTCTTTATAACCTGACGAAAAAAAGTTGACATAAAGACTGCTTTAGTAGCATACCATGGTTTAGTCGCATCGGTCTTGAGGTTTGGAATAATTTTTTGGGGTAATTGTAGCCTAAGAGATAACATTATTTAGAGCCCAGAAACGTTGTGTTAAAGCTATGTGTAGTCTTAAACCTAGAGATAGCTGTGAGCTGCCGAAGTCAGTTACAGAACTGACCGATGGAAAGTTTAAAAATTATATTAAACGTGTCCTAATTAAAAAAGCATATTACAAAATTAAGGACTACGTTGAAGATAGAGAAGTTTGGCTTTAGCCCCTTCGCACATGCGGCTTCCCTGGTAACTCATAAACGGCACAAATGTGTGGATGTCTCTAACTATTCTCAATCTTATTTTTTTTTCCTTTCTTTTTAATCAGATGTTTTACAATAGTTTTTAAATCATTACACCTTTTGTTTAGAATAATTACAGCACGGATGACAACATTTGTGTCACTTATTTGATCTAGTCATTTTGTGATATTTTCTATTTATTTTTTGTTGTTGTATAGACTCTTTTTCTTATTTACCGATTGTTTGTAAATGTGTGGACATTGTAGGCCTTATAGATTCCTAGATCCTTGGTAACTTTTTATTTCGTTCTACGTTTCGTAGTAAGCAACGACTTATTGTCAGGCCTACGATGTCCTCCCATACTTTAGTACTAATGCTGTAACAGAAATATTGTAAAACCAAATGATTTTAAAAGAGTAACCATGGAGTTTCTTGCCGGTTCTTCTCCATAGGAAACGACCAACCCGAACCGAGCACCTTTTTGCCGACGTTTTATAAGTGCCCCTGTAGGCCTATGTAAAATAAAAATATTTTGATTTTGATTTTGATTTTGAACCTTTGTTTAAATCTTTGAAAATTCTAACGTTTCCGTCGTTGTACATTTTAGAGATGGCAACTTTTGTTAAAAGGAATAAAGCATTATTTGCTAAGTTCTCGGATGCCAAGAAAGGTCCCGTGAGAAGCCAATACAAAAACCTCTTACTTACAGGTGTTTATAACACAGCACTACTTAGGAAGAGTGTTTTCTGCATGGGTCCAGTGATATTTAACAAACTACCAGATAGTATAAAAAATTACACTCTACAACAATTTAAAAATAAAAAGTCGTTTTTGATACAGAAGTGTTATTATTCAATAAGTGATTTTTTGAATGACCCTATGTGTGACATTTCAACAGTTTTATAGTTTTTACATTCCTTAATTTCTAAACTTGTTACAATAATTTATTTGTGTATTTTGTTATCATTTTCTATTTCATAATTTTACTCATAATAATGTTATTCATACTTTTTTTTTATTATTCAGAAATTCTGTTATTTGATTATCTTATTTATTTTATTTCTCAACTCTGATCCTGTGTGTGACATTCCAGCAATTTAATATTATTGACATTATTTGAAATCTACTTTTGTGCTCAATCGTTTTTTTATTGAAACTGACATTATTTGTTAAATTTTGCATGCCACAATTCAGGCAGAATGTACCCGGCTCACCATATTTTTATAACAACTATAATGTACAATACCTACATTCTACGCGAATAAATGATTTGATTTGATTTGATTTAAACTTTGAACGTCAAGTCGTTGCGTGTTGACTTGTGTGGTTATCAAGGAAGGTGCCGCGTAACAACGCGTTGACGTATCGCCGACGTCTGTTTTCTTAATCTAATTAAATCTGGTGCCACATATCATATGTGATTCCGTTGGGGCGGGTAAGAGCCTTTACATGTAATATCCACATCAATAAAACTATATTATAATATTTTTCTCAATAACTTTCCTCCATTTACTTCTGACTTCCCGCCATCCATCCACCATCCACAATAATCTCAGTGTAAAGGTATGATGACTGTCACTTCTGCTCATCCCCCTCGCGTAGATCTGCACTATCATAGTGACGTCATCTGTATCGTCTAACATTTGGTTGCTATCTACCGGTATTAAGTCGGTGAGAGTGGTTGGGATACACTGGGTGCATGTTGTGTTTAAATTTCAGAAAATGAAAGAAAAAAGTTTTTTTTTTTATAAACATAAAAAAAATCGTTTTTGCCCAATTTGTACCACAATTCGCTAAACACGCTTTACTCTAAACGTAATTAAAAGATCGTTTTGTTTCTGATAACTGTTTGATGATAACGAGAACTGAATGATGGTTATATTATGGTAACACTATAATGTTAGTGAATACTTTTAACACTAATGTTAATGAATACATTTAACACTATTAAATGTAATCATCAACAATACAGTGTTAAGGCAAGCTTAACTCAAAATAAGATTTTCTAAAAGCAAATCTCATTGCAACAACGTGATTGGCCAAAGAATCAGCATTACCATCTAACGTGCCAACGTGGCAATTATGTAATAAATCATTAATTAATTTACATAAAAAAATAACGAAAAGTTTCACTTTTATCTTTAGTTTATTTCCAATGTATTGTTGCAGTGATTCATTATAGAATACATTAATCATCATAAATTACTCAAAAACACAACATTAAAAAAAAACAATAACTTTGAATCGGCTTTGTTGTAAAATCAAGATTTCCAACCAAAAAAACCCACTCTGTGTACCTACCACATACCCAAAACTCGCCACTTACAATAGATTCACTTTTAAAGTTCAAACATTTAAACTCACCCCCGATCATCGAGGGGTGAAATATGGGGTTGAACCTACAAACACTATTTGCGGATTTAAATATGGTAGGTATGCGGATTTTTAGTTTCGAATTTAAAATCCGCATCTTAGGGTGAATGCGGAATAAGTGAGCCGTTAAATGGAGCACATGTGTATTTTTTAGGCTTAAGTGATTATCGTTTGATTTTTGTTATGATATTAAATAAATAATGTTAAAATTTTAAAACTGATCCGATCAAGAAAAAGAAGTTGTATCAAACCTAAATGCAGTAGCTGGAAGAAAGGTAGGGTTCAAGTTAACGATTACTGTGAAATATTTATGACTAAGTGTACTGCTCATGCGGTTTTGAGAATTGAAATTTTTTCTTAATGTTGAATGCGAGTTTCTTCAAATCATGTCTGGAACTTGGTCAATTATGAAAGAAATTAAAATAAATGACAGAATTATTAGAGACACCTGTTCAATAATTCTACAATTTAGGAATGAAGTAAATAGTTTCCCTTAATATCCGAAAATGCAAAAAAAAAAACAACAAATAAAATACAATGTATATCCACTCAACGTAACAGATCCTAAACAAAGTAATACAAAAATAAAACTAACCCTTTATCAAAAATTATCCTCTTAATTCCATAATTATTCCACACATCACTTGCACAAAACTGCAACAATATGATTGGCTGAGCGTTGTCTGATTGTTATCGACACAGTCGACAGATGGCGTTGTACGCAATACTGCAAATTACCGTAAGTAATCTGTAATGAACTCACCTGTTTGGTGTTTAGTGACCTTGAGTTATACAGACTATGGTTAATACAAAGGGTGTTTTGTAAATGAGATAGAAACGGTGAATTATTATTTGTAATAATTCTTATAATAAGAATTTGTTGCGCTGAGAATTTAGGGCAGAAATATGTCAGAGTAATCCGAAATATTCAATTTCCTATTTAGTACGCCCTGGTATAGTTTGGGTCTTTGTTACGCCTTATTTATAAAACAATTCTCTTTGTTTTACTTAATGCAGTTTGTTTTTCTTAAATAAAATAATTGATCACAAATCAGATTTAAGTAAACATGGGAATAGTTCTTCCTGCTAATGCGTAATTTCATTACAACCCGCATAAATCAAGCGAAGTATTTCAAAGTTCACAGGTGCAAAAACCATTATCATAATGTCACATTTGTACACTTGCCTACTTACATAATTTAACAAAGTAATCAATCGTGACAAACGCACACCTTTATTATACTTCCGTGGAAAATCACATTAAATAATAAAAAAAAAGAACAAACAGAAAATTACAAACCATTTGACATATGACACCGCGAATATTCAAATTAATGCATTATCGATACGAACAAAGGTGCACTTGACTGGAAAGAGGGCGTTTTTTTATGACACCTACGTGTGTTACACATTTTGCCTTCACCTACCCTTGTATCGCCACAGCCTAAAAATACTACACACATAAATGTAAAAAAAAACCAGATCTACAACTTTTATTTCGTTTATTTTTTACACTGTGAAACGATTTGAAGGGGAGGTCGGGGTAAAATGAGCATACAGGTTATGACATGTAATTCACGCGTAAATCAAATTTGACCGGTGGGCGTAAGCAGTTGTCTTGCGCATATGGCGATGTTTCTAAGCGATGATTGTTACGTTCCTGAGTGCTTTCGTGTGTAGGAAGTGACGGTTCACTCGTGATGAATGGACGTAAAGTACGGATAGACAGACAGACGGTTTAATAGGTATGCTGTTTATGCTCTTATAGCGTCGTTGTTTTGTATGGAGTATTGTTTTAATGGAAATTTTATTGGTGCTTTATCGAAGATTGGATTTAGTTTTGCTATCGTTTTTTGGTGGCTTTTAGAATGATTTTGGAATGAGTTGTAAATAATTTCATGTCTATGTTAGCAAACTGCGGGTGTTACTTTAAATCAGTTTGATCGTAAAACCGAACTAAAATTATTAGAATGATTGTAACTTAACTTTAATTAGTAGAAGTGTTACCTGTTTTTATTTTACTATTTGTCATAATAAATTAAATATGTTTATTTCGTATATTATTTGAGAAATCCTATAATCTTAATTTCAAAATTCTCAATCATCCCAACTGCTAAAATATCAAAACCTAGATTGAATACAGATAAAACTTGATAAAGGGTGAAAGCGGTCAATATGGCACACCCAATTATTTATGCGGTCTAATTATGTATGGTAATTTTATTCAAAAACCTTATGGCAGCTTTTAGACTATTTGAAATGGATAACAAAACAAAAGTATGTTCTGTATTTAATGTAAATTAACATTTTTTTTGTATATTTATTAATTTATGACCTTTTTTCCATTTTATTTTTTTATTAAATTGACTCAATAATGATATGATGCCACAAAACAATATCGCAGTGATAAAAAAATTACTTGATGTATTGCAAAAGAAGTACCTAAGTAAACTGTCGAAATCAGGAGTAAGTGATTGTACAAACTATTATGCCAAAAAGCCAACATATACATGCCCTATATGCCAAAAAGCCCACCATTACCATAATCTCCTTACACTAACGACCAAAAATAAATACCCACCCGAATTAATCCAAATTTCAAAGCATTATCCTGCTAAATAACCACTTATTAAGTCGGCTCCTATTTTACGCTTACACTGGCGGCCACAAAAAGTGCCACCCTCGTGTACACCTGCAGGTTCCCTCGAAACTTGTACAATATGCCGATAAGTTGAATGTGCCACTTGTGCTATAGATGTACGGCTGAATGATGGGGAGGATTTTTGATATAATGTTTATGTAGAGCTTTGAGTTGGAATTATTTCGTTTATCTGTGGTAAATTTAATTTTCGACATGAAAGTACCTTTGTTGAAAATAATAATTTTGTTGCTAGATAGACCGACCGTCCTTAAAAGGTCAAATTGGATGCAAACGGCATAGGGTGATGTGGTTGTGGCGTAGCTTGGGAGCATCCTATGTCCAGCAGTGCGATAAGCTGAGTGATCTATGACTATGTGTGTGAATATTGTCTACTAAGTGTTGACTATTAGTGCAATAGATCCGAAAACGTTTAACCAAAAAACACATCAACCAAAGTAATCTGTTCAAAGGTAGAGTGAACAGACTTCTTCTGGGTAAGCTCGTTTCATCGTCGAGTTTGTCTCTGTCATCTCTGACCTAGACTAGATTCAAGAGCAAACCCATCTCAAATAAAAATAAATAGACTGTATGTTTAATAATGTTTTTTTTTTTCAAGCGTTCCCCTAAATAACTAAAATGTCGCACTCTTTTTAAACGCACGCCTTTTATTTACCCCAATACGAAATAGTAATAAAGAATTATTGTTTTCGCTGTTACACTCCAGTGTTTTGTTTAAGGATTTCCTTCCTATAAGTCTCTCCGGTCTTTGAGCTAACACGTTTGCACTTGTCCTTTATTTTTGTAGGTGTCACTTTTTTTGGAATCAAGTGTATGATTTATCTGCAATGGAAATAATACTTTAACGTAATAGTCATTAGGGTTAGATTCCCCTTTTAATATTGAGTAACTGATTTCAAAATCATTCTAGTGATTTTTAGACTTTATTTGACAAATTGCGAAATTAGAAGAAAATGCCTAAAGAAAAAACTTAATCATTAACACAAATATCCAAAAGAAGTATGAATAACGTTGTATCCATATTTGTATAGGTAAGATTTCAAACCTACTACGCCTACTGGCTGTTTACTGAATCACGCACGCCATGAGTAATCATTTGTATGACAGTTAGTCATACACAAAGATGTGTATGACTCCATACAAGCACTGCTTCACGGTTCTTTTGCCGCGTTAATGACATAAGGCACTAGATATTGGTAAACATTTGTGAAATTATTTTGCAAAAACAAAATGGGATCAGCGTCGTTGATTTCGACTTAAAACTAGACGCCGATTACGGGCTGGTACAACTTCACGTCCAAAGCACGTATTTTGCGTATGAATGAGAAAATTGATGACCCATTTTTAAGTAAGTTTATTTTAGGACATCATCGTCATCATTCATCATTTCAAAGCCAAAAGACGTCCACTGCTGGACATAGGCTTCCCGAAAAAGAAGGGGTTTTGCCATAATCGCCACGCTTGGCAGGCGGGTTGGCGATCGCAGTACGGTTGTTACAAAAGCATAGAGAACGCTGCTGCCCATTCTCTGGCATTATTTTAGGAAATCTCAATGTTTAGCATCAAAATTCATTTTTAATTAAAACTACCAAATTTAAGATAGATTAATCAATTAATGTGGTCGAAGCGAAAGTCGTATTTACGAAAGGATCGAAACTGCTGCAAGTTTCATGGCGTTCTGTGGTTTGTTGGCCCCATGAAAAAAGACGTGAGTTCATGTATAAGCAACTTGATTTCAGATAGTTTAGGTAACGACAGACACCAAACAGGACAGAAACAAAATAAGCGTCTACCAAAAATCAATATAACCATTTCCAAACGTGATACGACAATACATTTAAGACCGATACATAAAGATATATCTTTCGAAGACAGTGTCCAAGCATTATATACCATGACTAGTAAAACTACCCCCACGGAGAGCTGACAAATAAATCATTGCTAATACGATTTTGCTTTAACATATTTTAGCCACTGGTCTTTGGGGTGAATGTGGCAATAAGTTATGTAGAAAAAAATATACGAGAAAACGTGGAGCATTTTCTGTTTTCAGAGCATTATATTAATTTCAAAAAGATCTAAAAAATATATAAAAATATTAAAAAGAAGAGTAGTTCCTATAGTAAATGTGCTTTTTACTTGTAATCCACGATTGGTTAGCAGAGGTGTATTTAATAATACCCCCACCATTAAGCTAGTTATGTTTAAGTCCCATGTATTTTTATTCCCTAAAATAATAGCAATGAATTCAAAGCCATTCGGCTTATGCACACGTAAAGCAAATTATATTAAATAACTAGCTGTGCCCGCGACTTCGTCCTCGTGGAATTTAACCAAAGTTATTTAGTATTTTTTTCGTTTTTGCACTTTTTATTATTATTTTATAATAATTTTCCACCGTAGTAGCTTAAGTTACTCCTTATGACATCACCTATCTGCCAGTGAAAGTCCCGTCACAATCGGTCCAGCCGTTCCAGCGATTAGCCGGAACAAACAGTCAGATAGACCGACAAACAGACAAAAATACCGTATATACATTCATATGCATGTAGTAAAACGCGGTTCCGTTAATATTACAAACAGATAGAATGGCTGTTCTGCCCAACTGATAGCCAGTACGAGTGACTAAAACTAAGGAGCACTGTAAGACTTGGTGGAGACTCGCCACAGCGACTCGTGAATGCAAAGCACGGCACAAAAAGAAAAAAATATTATAATCGATTGTGGGTGAAAGAAGGTATGGAAATGTGATGCGGAGGAATGAGGAAAATGTAGAGTATGAATGTAGATGGCTAAAAGAGTAGAAGAAGATTAAAGAAACGATGAACTGTGTGAAGGATAATACGGCTAATAGGAGGTGACTACTGAGATGACAAATAATAGAGAAGCCTGGGAGCAGAAGATATGCTGCGCCGCCCACAAATAAATTGGTGATACGGTCAAGATAATAATGACGGGTGAAAGAAAAGCCGATGATGATGAAGCAGCAAAAAAATCAAATGTAAAGACTAATCCAGCGATCTCAAAAGCCACTCGAAAACCCCAAGTACCTTTTAATTGCATCTCCAATAATCCTGCAGACAAAAACAATAGATCATGCACACTGCACAGTTGTTTACTATGCCCGCAGCTAGATGGCGTGCATTAGTTAAGTCAACAGTCTGGCCTAATCCGAAGCACCCTTATGTGGTGATAGGTCGACAGAATTCTGTTACGGATTTTGATTGAGGATAGAAATTGGCAAATTGATATTTAAATTGTGAAAGAAAAATGGGGTATTGAATAAAAGTACAAAATAATAATTACAGATATATTTGAAACTAGCTGGCCTGCGCAACTTCGTCAGCGTCACATTTTCCCCGTTTTCGCAACATTTTTCATTGCTGCTCCGCTCCTATTGGTCATAGCGTGATAATATATAGCCTATGTCCTTCCCCAGGTTGAAATTTATCTTCTTGCACAATTTAATTAAGATATGATCAAGCGTTTAGTCGTGAAAAGGTAACAAACATAAAAAAGTGACTTTCGCATTTATAATATTAGTATGGATGAAGGAAGAACTATGTCAATGTTATGACCGAAAATTTTATGGGCGAAGTATAAAACACTTAAAAAAATGGATGACAATGGAGTAAACACGACGTGAAGAAATGATTCTGATTAAATAAAAGAATAAGAAATATAGCTACGTAAAGAACTTAAATTCACTATACTAAGTCCCAATACTTAATCAAGAATTGGCAAAAGTTCCTCTACCATATTATATTCCTAAAGCATAGCCACCGTATGAAATATATATTTTTTCACAAGCCTATGTTACCCGGGTAACATACGCAAATATTCTAATGATACCTACCACATACATCAAAATCAGTATAGGCGTTTTGAAGTATGGTGGAATAAAGAAACTCACAAACATACATACACACATGAAAACATAACACAATTTTTCGGTCAGTCGTGTAAAAACCTCTACATAGTAGGTATTTAAAGAGAGGAGCTCGTGGCTAAATAATAACACCCGCACGGGTCGATCTTTAAGGTTAAGCTGTGCTTGCAGAGATTGGTCCGTGGATGGGTGACCATAACTACATACCGAGTTTCCTTCGTGCCTCGGAAAGCACGTTAAGCCGTTGGTCCCGGGTGTCATTTGTAGATCTTTGACAGTCGTTACAACTACGAGTAGTCAGAAGCCAAGTCTGACATCCAGTCTTACCAACGGTTATCGTATTGCCCGGTTACTGGGTTGTGGAGGTCAGATAGGCAGTCGCTTCATGTGAAATATTGGTACTCAGCTGCATCCGGTTAAACTGGAAGTCGACCCCAAGATAGTTTGGAAAAAGGCTAGGCAGATGATGAGTAGGTATTACAAGAATTCTAGGAGTACAACCACCTACAGAAACTTTTAAAACTTTTTGGAGACAAATATTCAAATCCTTACGTCAAGTGGAGCATCAACGTGAATCGTCGCAGTAAGCAAATATCATCCTTAATAGATGAAGAAGGAGGATTTGCCAGTTGCTAGTCAAATGTTGGCCAATTTTGGCAAACACAAACGATTCAAAAACCAAACACAGGAGACACTGAGAGACACACAGTTCAAACTTTTGTCGGCCAAAGAGAATCAAGACGAACACAGTGTGTAGGTGGAAAACGGTAGCAACGCTAAAGTTATGGATAGTGCAACCTTCAATCGAGCGTACACTGTGCAGATAAGTGCTTGTCTGTGTAATGTACAGTGAGCGCAAAAAGTGCAACGGAGGAAATTGAATTTTGTTCTTTTGCCGTTGAGAATTCTTTTGCTAGAGTAGTTGGCATTAAAGAAAACCTGGATAAGCGAGGGATGTAAAAAGGATGCTTTAGGATATAATAAAAGTATCTAATGTTAGTGCTTCTTCTTAATAAGGTTGCTTAATATTTTTAGACTTTCCGTGATGCTTGAATTCGTAATTTTAAAGTTGGCAGTAAATTTATTTTTACAGAAACACAATTACGGTTACCCTTGGTATTTACAGAGTTACTGAAACACTTGTTTCTAGAATAGAATATAGTAATTTTAATTTGTGTTAAAACATGCTACTTAAAGGTCTTATATATAAGGTTTTGATCTTACATCTACTTCTAGATCCATGTGAAAAATATATGAGTAGACTTGTTTTTACTTATGTTTATATTCACGACATTCTTCCAAAACCTTCATCTTTATCAAACAAACTCACATTCCAGTAAAAAACATTTTAACCCTAAAATCCTCGCACTCAAATATCCACCCAAATTCGCCAATATCCCAAAATCAAGACCACATCGACCACACCAGTACATAAACCCAGCTTAATATCCGTTTGCTTACTATATTTGCGTCGGAGCTTAGCATAGGTTACGCTCCGGTGTTTGCCTGCAGGTATTACGCAGTCAAAGGGTTGATTCGAGACGATATTAATGGTCAGCTACTAAGCTGATTATGTCAGTTAATTTGTGGCTTGGTTTGATTGAGGATTTCTGGGTTGGTGTGTTGGATCCTGGATTTATTATAGTAACCTAAATGGTAGGTATCCTTATTGGGTAGGTAACGGATGTTACATAACTACAGAAATGAATAATATTGAAAAAAAAAAACGAGTCAAAATTCCAGGATTTAAAAAAGTAAAAAATCACGGTGTTTTGTCATTATGTTTGAACTTAATATCTCCTACTGCATGATTGAAAGTTTGTTTTTAGGTGTCATATTATATTTACATATATAAAAAATAATGATCAGATTTTGGATAATTTAAACTTGTTAGATAAATTCCGGAGGGTTATAAAATCAGCTTAACTTTATTAAGCAAATAATAAAATTCAATACAGTTGAAAAAAATTTCACAAACATCAATATAATCAAGATTATTATTGATAAAATGACCCCCCACATTATAACGTCAACTACAAAATTGACTATTAAATTCATATCCGTCGAATCATAAAAACATCAACTGGAAATCGAACCCGGAACCTATACGGAATAAGGGCACAATTTCCCTGAAGTAATCGCTTTGCACATCAAAAGATCATTAGAACTATTAGCCTATGCGTTGCCCTCTGGTTAGACGGTATACCTATAAATCATTTGTATCATGGGTTGTCATGGTTTTCCCTTAGGTATAGGTTGGTTAGATAAATTATATCTGCACCTACTTCCATTAACAATTAAGGAAGCAGCCAATTGAATTTTTAATAATTCGAAACTTTGAAAAACTTACGACACAAAAATCCTCTAAAAAACCTAAAATAAATTAATCTAAGCGTCGTAGCGTCGGGGGACCGCTTTGGTTTGTGCCTGTGCTGAGCGGTCTACTTAAACTTTCGAGAAAGTAGCTGAGCAGATTTTCTCGAACATAGCTAAGAACACTCTCGATTAAAACACCTTTCAGATAAGAACTGGACTACACGCAGGCGAAGCCGCAGGCATAAGCTGGTTTCGTCTAAATACTTCGAACTAAAATACTAGTAGCATTATAAACAAAGACATTCAAATATTTACGTGCGATAGACGAGACAAGACTCCAAGGATCTCGTGGCTAAATAATAACAGCCGCACGTGTCGTGCCAAGCAAGCCGTGCTTGCCGAGGTTGGTCCGTGGATGGGTGACCTTAATTAAATACCAAGTTTCCTCCGTGCCTCGGAAAGCACGTTAAGCCGTTGATCCCCGCTGTCATTTGTAGATCTTTGACAGTCGTTACGAGTAGTCAGAAGGCAAAAGTGTGACATCCAGTTTCACCAAGGAGTATAGTATTACCCAGTTACTGGGTTGTAGAGGTCAGATAGGCAGTCGCTTCATGTAAAATACTGGTACTCAGCTGCATCCGGTTAGACTGGAAGCCGACCCCAAGATAGTTTGAGAAAAGGCTAGGCAAATGATGATGAATCGAAAATGTTCGGAATCAATATTTTTGTATGAAGATATCCATACTAATATTATAAATGCGAAAGTCACTCTGTTTGTTTGTTACCTATTCACGACTAAACGGCTGATCGAATCTTAATGAAATTTGGCAAGAAGATAGATTTCAACCTGGGGAAGGACATAGGCTATATATCATCACGCTACGACTAATAGGAGCGAAGCAGCAATGAAAAATGTTGCGAAAACGGGGAAAATGTGACGCAGACGAAGTTGCGCGGGACAGCTAGTAAAATATAATTCCAATGTCCGCTCTATAAGTCTTTAAAATCTTTTTGATTAAGTACTTTCTCTCACCGATGTTGCACACACAAGTACTCTACGTACAGTCATAAACATAATTGTTTAGTACAATCAGTGCGCAGTGCGATGCTACGCACGTAATCTGTGGTGCTGTCGCTTGGTCACGCCTGTTAATGTACAGTATGTTGCTAATGTTATGGAGAAGTTTTAGAGAGAGGTCAAGTTACCGTAGGTTATACTGGCCATTACCTAAGCAGAAAAAAAACGAGAGTGATTATAATGAGCCTCTCATTTCTCGTCATCATCAGCCTACGATGCCGAGTCTCGTTTCTTGTACTTATTGAAAATGTACTGAGCTGTCTACTGAAATACTCAGCAAGTGTAGAACTTTTAATGTATTCCAGCTGTATGCCGAAGAAATTCCAGCAAACAGACCATAAATATTTAAAAAATATATCAAAGTGACCACTAGATTGGCAACAGAGATCTATGATCTGTAGAAGAAGCAAGGAATAGCTGAAAGAATAAAATAAGAAATATTCAAGATATTTTTTTATTTGATAACGCGTTAAGATGGATTTAAAAAAATTACTAACGTGAGAAAAACCTATTAAATAACAAAAGGTCCCAATAACATTTTAAAACACTTGCCCCTTAAAACTTTATTTCAATTTTCCACCCATCCTGTACATTAAACTTAAATCAAGAGCGTAGGATCGTCATTTATCATAGTTCAGATTAACTGTAACTGCGTTCACTTGTGCCACTTATTAACTACATCTAGTGGCCATTCTTTGTTGTCCAGCTGTACAAAGTTGTTGCGCATTATTTGTGATGACCGGACAAAGTGGACACTTGTCAATGCAAATTAATTAATGTGTAAGTGATGATATGGCTCTCAAGGAAGGAGAAAACGAGTAATAGAGAAGCATCATCTGCCTAGCCTTGCCTCAAACTATCTTGGGGTCTGCTTCCAGTCTAAACGGATGCAGCTGAGTACCAGTATTTTATATGAAGCGACTGCCTATCTGACCAGCACAACACACTAACTGGGTAATACGATACCCCGTGGTAAGACTGGATGTCAGACTTTTGGCTTCTGACTACTCGTAACGACCGTCAAAGATCTACAAATAACATGGTAATTATGGTGAAACCCCACAAAATGTCAATGTGGCGATACTTGGGGGAGGCCTATGTCCAGCAGTGGACGTCTTTAGGGCTAAAATGATGAATGATTATGATGAAGGGTAGGAGAATAGTGATTATGAACATGAATGAGATGGATCCCGCCATACTCTTATTTTGGTCGGTTTTAATGACACTTTCTTACAGACTGCGTCGTTGGTCTAGTGTTCGCAATCGCGACTGCTGAGCATCAGGTTCTGGATTCGATCCCCGGGTCGAGCAAATTGTTATTGGGTTTCTCCATCAGGAATTTCTCGATAGCAGCCACGAAGTCAGGACACGTGCCCGGTTGATGACAATAGGCTCGCCCCCTATTATATGGGACATAAACATAACTGGCGAAATGTGGGTGTCGTACTATAAAGTACCTACACCTCTGCATAACCATTTGAAGATCACAGGCGTGATATTATATTTTGTTATGTTGATGAAGTGAGACCAGCTTAATGGTGAGCTACATCATCGCAAGTCCAGGTGGATGTGGCGGGATGAGCTGGTCTCTGACAGCTGTAGCAATAGAGAGTTGGAAAGAGGGTAAGGAGGCTTTTGGCCAGCAGTGGGATGATTCGAACTAAAAATAAAATGAATACGATGAATATAAATTACCTAAGTTATTTATTGATATATTTTTTTATTCCGTTCTAATCCCAAAAACGAATACCACTGGTATTCGTTTCGAACACTGGTAGTTGAAACAAATACCACTGGTATTAGTTATTGGTATTAGAACGGAATAAATCAAATGTTATATCTTTACCAACGCGCACTGGGCCCGCGTGGTGGATTATAGCCCACTCCCTCTGATAGAGAGGAGGCCTGTGTCGCTGCAGTGGGAACATTATAGGCTGATGATAGCGTTATGTCTTTAATATTAAAACCAGTACCTATAAAAAATAAACATACAACACAATCTGAATTTACCACATTGTAGAACAATTTCCATACAATTTTCTAATTACACAAATACAAGGTGTTGTTTTGCAACCTCGTCAAATTCTAGGAGGTAACAATGCTAATGATTCTCGACCCGAATCAATAATAAAATGAGTAGGTAATTTTCTTTTTTTTATTTATTTACTGAAATCGGTAACTGTGAACCACCCGTGTTTTGAACACGGGCCGTCCGATCCCCGCCTTATAACGTCGGTTACACACAAACAAAAAACCTCATACGTTTTTTCGATAATTTTATAAGCCCTAAACCACGTTAAGGGGGTTATTCTGAAATATTGACAAATTTAAACAACAAAAAAAAACGCTGTGTTTTTTAATAATTTACTAGGTACCGTAATTTATATTGATTATTTATGTCTTTTGTGACAACATCCTGAATTTTGACGAGGATGCAAAACATATAAATACAATTTTCTACAATTTTCACACATTATCTAAATACGCAATTAAGACCAATCAAAATAATCATATAGCTATAACAAGACATGGTCTAACGCTTAACTGCAGTTGAGGGGTCAAAACGTAACGAAATAAACGATTTTTTGTTTTTTTTTTTTCGTCTAACTCTGCGCATAACACGAGGGTCGTGAAGCAACGGATAAGTGAGGAGTTACATGGAGTGATGCTCCTTTATTAAAAATAATAGCAAAAAAACGTACAAAAAAGCTAAAACTAAAGCTTTTTATTACATGTTATATCTCCAATTTCACAAAAAAATAACAGCTATCGGCTTTTAGGCGCTTACTCAACTCTATATTTCTGGCTGTAGCACGCGGATTCGTGCGCGACCAAGGATGAAAAGTACACTTATGCTTTGCCATATTCCAAGCTATCTATCTGTCTAATTTGACCACGAAAGGTTTAAGTTGATGCGTAAAATATAACAGACAGACAGATAACTCTGTCTGTCTGTTATATTTTACGCATAAACTTTTCGCATTTATATGCTTATATATTTTTTTAGTATAATTACAGAACTAAATAGGAAAAACTGTCATTAATTATCCTATTTAGTTCTGTGTTTTTATTTAACAAAACAAGAAGCAAGAAGTTGATAAAACACAATATGAGACTGCACAACGACACCATGTAAACCAACCTTTTAACAAAAACACAGAAAAAGGTCCCAATAATTTTCGATTCCGCGGTTACAGTTTTTTTTCTTATATTTCCCCTAAACTGTCTGTTCTTCTGTTTTTTGCTAAGGGTTTGAACTCGTAAATATCGGGTGTGCTATTATTTATTTCGTTTTTTGATCAATGGGTAAGTTTGTCATTAAATGTCAAAGTATTTTATGTTTTTATTGATTGGAATGATTACCGTGTGTCGTGGGAACTATCTTTTTTTATATTTTTTGTTAAATTCGTGCGGTGATGATGACGTTGACTTTTTTATTTCTTCGTTAAGCGATTTTATTGCGATTTTTTACAGGTTAGGGTGAAAATCGTAAAAAGTTTTTGTTGTGTTCTTTTAATCCTTCCTCTCCGGGGATTTCTGGGAAAGTATTGCCAAGAATATTGGCTGCGAGCGAATTTAGGTAAAATATTATTTGTTTCATTTTATTACAGTTTTTATAAAATTAGTAACAGTAAATCATTTCGATTTTCATTTACGTAATGTACTGAACAAAATCTAGTAGTTAAAAGTTCAAAAATAGTGTAGCTACGACATTAATTAAATCAAATTTAGAATAATTGCGCAGCTAATAGAGGTAAATTGTAGCAAATAATCAATCTCTCTGTTATACAAGTTTTACCTAAAACAGACACAGTCTCTATGTAGTGATATCATGTTTGTACTTTTTATGATGAAGAGAGAAATAAATTAAATTTATTTATTTAATCGACGAAATAAATTGGAATAAGGGCAGGAGAATGCTGAAAAACATGATGTAGCAAATAATAGCAGTATAGTATATAACTAGGTAGTTTATAACCTCTATATTTCACCAGAAACAAACCAAACAAACACTCAACCAAAATCCATTGTCCCAAAATAACCCTAATCCCGCTACATCATTTCACAGAACATATTCACTTCAGCACAATATTCACAAAGGCACACAATAGGTCTAATAGTCGCCACGGACGAGATTCAGCGCAACTCGGTCACTAAACAATTACCAACTTAATAGAATAAATAGGGTAATCAGGACATTTCAGTGTGGATGGGTTGGTAAGGGTTATGCAAAATGGAAGCGATGTGCGTTTTTATTTATTTTTCATGTTACTTGAGTGCGATTATCTTTTGCAAATGTTTAGTGAAATCTTATTAAGTTCCAAAGTCAAATCAAAACCTTTGCAGTCGTTATTGTTTTTTATCCGACTTCTAAAACCTTCTAAACAAGGTGGCTATTGTATTCGGCCAGCATCTTTCTTTTTCATGTGTCTGGTCCGATTAAATTGATACTTTACAAAGATTTGTAAAAAAATGGGAATTAACTTTATTTCCGGAAGTCGGTGGCAAAAGTCAATGAAACAAACAAAAGTCGTCGACTTCCAGTAGTAAGTAGTAGTAAAAGTAATTAGTTTTTTTTTCTTTCTTTCTATTTGAGTGGATGACAGAATTCCTAGATCGAGAACATTTTCGAGACAGTACCAAGATAGAGCAAAAATAGTGCAGTGTGTTAAATCATTAATTTCACGTTTTACTTTATGGAATTGCATCCTGGACAATTATGACTTACATCATATTAGAATTTTCTTGCTTCACCAAGAACCCAGCCAACCTAATCAATAACCAATCTAATTTGGTTGGTACTGATGACAACATTTGTGTTAATTGCTTAATTTGGTCTTTTTATAATATTGTTTTTACTTTCGTATAGATCCTTTTTTATTTACCTATTTTTTGTGAATGTGTGGACATTGTACGCGTTGTAAATTCCTAGTTTTTTTGTCGACGTTTTATAAGTGCCTATGTAGGCCTATGTAAAATGTTTTTTTTTTTTTGATTTTGTTGAAAAACCTAGTAAGTTATTAATTTTGTTTTTAAGTTCAAATCATTTTATGACAACACTAGCTGTCCGGCGCAACTTCGTTTGCGTCATATTTTCCCCGTTTTCGCAACATTTTTCACAGCTGCTCCACTGGTCGTAGCGTGCTGGTATATAGCCTATAGCCTTTCTCAATAAACGGGCTATCCAACACAGAAAGAATTTTTCAAATCGGACCAGTATTTCGGAGCCTATTCAATGCAAACAAACAAACAATCAAATCTTTCCTCTTTTTAATATTAGTTTAGAAAAGAAAATCTGGCACCATCTTCTATCGCACCACATTCAACCCTCCACAGCTAGGCCACTCACGGTAACCCAATTTAAACTCCGAACACACCTTTTGTCCCCGTTATTTGGATGGTAATGCGTTAATTATCAGTTTTGCATCCAAATTACCTTCTGAATACAACGTTATGAATATTGTGATTTTGAGTACGGATTGATTAAATGCTTGTTCGCTGATTTGTGATGACAGCTAATTGTCGTACTTTGTATTGAAATGAGGCTGTTGTGTGTGGTGTTAATTTTGTTTTAATGCGTTTTTGGAGGGTGTTTTTGTGATGAGCGAGTTAACTTCGTTGCTTTTAGTTTTTAATTTACTTTGGTTTACACACTTTTATGGCACGCAAATTAAATTGGTGATTAGAATAATAATGCCAACTTTAAAACTATCTTAGTGACATTTAACTATGGGTATGTTTGTTTTGTTTTCCTTAAGTATTCCAATAATGATTTTATCTTTACTTGATTATTTATACCTTTATGTGATAACTGTGATTAGCTATCTAAATAGGTAAAATATGAATTGAACATTAAACCACCAATTCTTATAACCGATAGTGATAAACGCAAATATTGTTTCTTGATTCAAAAAAAAATGGTTTATGTAATTGAAACTGATTTTGTTTTACAATATTTTTTATAGCTGACTCTGGGGGAATATTAACATAGGTACTTATATTGAACAAAAAGATATAACCGCTGCATAACAGATCAACTAAACGTTGCGTGACCTGATTACGGTCATAGAAAGAAAAAAACGGTACTCTATGCTTTAGGCACCTCAGTCTTATATCCGTTTGACACGCATGTCACAATATAAGTGATACTGGCACGCTACATTTGAGTCAACACAAAATAAAGAAAGAAAAAATGAACTGTAACCCTTGAAATTAATCTACAATGTAAGTCAAAATACGAAACATAATGTTACACTTTCCACCTATTAGTAACGGTTTAATTCGCATTGTGATCCCAATTATGACCTACTTCATCTTAAAAAGTCAATGCGGGGTTAACAATGGTTGATTAAATAACCATG
The DNA here is from genome assembly GCA_949152445.1 of Cerastis rubricosa. Taxonomy (NCBI): domain Eukaryota; kingdom Metazoa; phylum Arthropoda; class Insecta; order Lepidoptera; family Noctuidae; genus Cerastis; species Cerastis rubricosa. Next base: position 15,766,613 of record OX424547.1, read on the forward strand.
TTTCTTATTTTACAAAAAATAAAGTTCAATTTTGGTGCTACAGAAAATCGGAAACAAAAACGTCAGGTCATTTTTTGCAACCCAGCATTTACCGGTTAACCGTGTCAAAAATCAAGGGTTGCCTCAACCGAAAAAAGGGCAAGTTCAAATAGAATGACAAACATTTTTTTACAACCCTCGGTCTTTTAAAAAATAAAAAAAGAATACAAAAAAAAAATACAAAGCGCCGTTTACAAATTTTTATGTTCTAGAATTTAAAACTTTATTATTTGATACAGTGAAGGTATTGTAAAGGGTGATTTCCAAAAAGATATTCATTAGGGGCAATAAAAAGGTAATGTTCCATTGTGATCGATCGATGAATTTTTAAGATGATTTTGCGATTTTTACGATCGATTTTTGAAGGTTTTTACGACACTATTTTGGCGTTATTGCGTGAGAACGTTGGACCAGCTGCTAGTTTGAATAATTGCTACATTAAAAGTATCAAAGGTCTTTAGTTTTTGGTATGACGCATAATCGATAAAAAGGGGCATGATTTTAATCGGGTTTTGTTCACAGAGAATTATAACTTCAGGTCTTTTTTTTTTTTTTTTTAGGATGGGAAATCATCAAATGACTTCTTCCGCTCTGGGCGGAGCGGAAGGGAGTGTCAGACTTGACTGACTAAAACCCATCCATGTTCCTTCTTAGCCCTTTGCGTTCCAGGGGCACGGTATCTCTTTCGAACAATCCGCAGCCCTGGCAGGCATCGGCCCTCTCGGACCCCTTCCGATTTGCTGACATCTCCTTGAGGCGCGCGTGGAACACGAACGCGCCGTCGGCACGGTCTGTCGTCATAAGACGGACGGACGGTGAGCTAGCCCATTACTCACCGTCCACAGGCCCGCGCCTACGGTGGCCGGGGGCCACTGGTTGCCCCCCGACGCCCGGGGCGTCTCCCGCGGCGGCTGGGACGTGAGGTTCTCTCCCTCTCACGTTCCGCCACCTCCTTCGCTAGCATGACTGCTTCGCAGAAGGAGGCGACGGCTTCCCATTCCCTCTCGCTCCGGGCCATGGATTGAACCAGGGCCGGACGCGAGAGGTCGCCGCCGCCAATCGCCGCTACGAGGGCACGGCGGTGCTCAGCCCAAGCGGGGCATAGCTCCACAGTGTGCTCCACCGTGTCCTCCGGCCGATCCTCGCAGTGGTGACACCCGGGCGTTTCCTCCCGCCCGATTCGGTGCAGGAACCTCCCGAAACAACCGTGTCCGGTGAGGACCTGCGTCAGGCGGAAGGTGAGGGCGCCGTGGCGCCTCTCCAGCCACTCCTCAAAGAGGGGACTTATCGCCACTATTGTGGCGTGCCCTGCACGGGGTTCCGACAGTCGCTCCCTCCATGTCGCCATGAGATCGCGCCGGAGGTCTGTCCGCTGAGCGACAATTTGCCGCGGTAGCGGAGTTTCCCCCCGGCGTAGTGCCTCCGCGCGCCATTCGTGCAGGCACGCGAGGACTATCGCCTCCAGATCCCATGGCGGCAATCCGGCCAAGAGCCTCGCCGCCTCGCCGGAGATCGTGCGGTACCCCCGGATCAGCCTTACGGCTACCACCTTCTGGGGCGCGTTCAGGTAGTGGGCGGCTCGCCGCCTCAAAGAACGCGCCCACACCGGGGCCCCGTAAAGGGCCATGGACCGCACGACCCCCGCGTAGAGCCTCCGGCAGGAGGCGTTTGGACCCCCTAGGTTGGGCAAGAGCCGCTTGAACGCAGCCCCTGCCCGTTCCAGTTTGGGGGCCAAACGTCGGAAATGCTCCACGAAGTTCCACCGGCTGTCGAGGACAAGCCCTAGGTACCTCAGCGTCGACTCGACGCCGATGGGAACCCCTCCTACCGTCAGTATGGATCCCGACGGTGGCGCATTCCGAGGCCCATGAAAGCACATGGCCTCGGACTTGTGCAATGCCACCTCGAGACCCAGTTGCCGGATTCTCTCCACGACTATCGCAACCCCGCGTGTCATAAGTTCGGCCGCCGCCTCGTGCGACCTCCCTTGTGCCAGCACCAGCGTGTCGTCAGCGTAGCAAACTACACTGACACCGCTAGGGAGGTCGGCGCGCAGCACCCAGTCGTAGCCGATGTTCCACAAGGGCGGCCCCAGAACCGATCCCTGTGGAACACCGCACGACATCTCTCGCCGGTTCCATTCTCCGGTGCGACCGGGGTAGATGACGGCCCTATCCGTCAGGTAGTCCCCGACCACACGACGAAGGTAGGTCGGCACCCGGTGATACCGGAGTGCCTCCCTAATGCAGCTCCAGGGCATGGTGTTGAAGGCGTTGGCGATGTCAAGAGACACCGCCAAGACAACCCCACCCCTGGACACCGCATCCCCCGTCGTGAGAGCCCTCACGCGCATGATGGCGTCCACCGTCGAGCGCCCTCTGCGGAAACCATACTGGTTCTCCGCAAGATCCGGCCCCATCCCCACAAGGTGCCCGGCGAGGCGGTTGGCAATGACTCTTTCGAAGAGCTTGCCCACCTCGTCGAGCAACACAATGGGCCGGTATGCGGACGGAGAGTCCGCAGGGCGCCCCGGCATAACTTCAGGTCTTAGAGGGAAAAGATGCAGGTATTTGTTATTAAAATAATTATGGTTTGATCCAGTTAACTATGATACATTTTATATTTATCGGTATATGAACTCCAACGAAAACACAACGCGATCTATCATCAGTTGCCCGGCATTTTGCTGAACTGAGCCTATTTGGCAGTCGTGACTCGTGAGACACACATAAAATATCTTTTTGGTTTTTATCTGTGTTTACGTTTAAGTTTTTTTTTAACTTGTGTGTAGGTTTGGGAACTATTTGCGACTCCCGCATTTTATAAATCAATGGTTAGACCAATGGGTCAGAATGTTGGGCCACAAAAGGGATGAATGAAAGGCATTTGCATGTGGCTGAGATGAGAATGCTAAGGGGGATGTGTGGTGTTACGCGAATGGATAGAATAAGGAATGAGTACATTAAAGAAAGTCTGAAAGTGGCGCCAGTGACTGAAAAGATGCGTGGAAATAGGTTGTTGTGGTATGGGCATGTGATGCGGAGGAATGAGGAAAATGTCGTGAGGAAAGTTTTGAGTATGAATGTGGATGGGTATAAGGGTAGAGGAAGACCAAAGAAACGATGGATGGACTGTGTGAAGAATGATATGGCAAGAAAGGAGGTATCCCGTGAGATGACAAGTAATAGAGAGGTATGGAAGTAGAAGACGTACTGCGCCGACCCCAAATGAATTGGGATAAGGGCAAGAGAATGATGATGATGTTTAAGTACTTGTCATCATCATCATCATCATTTCAGCCGAAAGACGTCCACTGCTGGACATAGGCCTCCCCCAAAAAGAGGGGCGTTTGCCATAATCGCCACGCTTGGCAGGCGGGTTGGCGATCGCAGTACGGTTGTTACAAAAGCACAGAGAATGCTGCTGCCCATTCTCTGCTAAGTCCCTTAGTCGCCTCTTACGACACCCACGGGAAGACATGGGATGGTGCTATTCTTTACGTCCGACACCATACAGAACTATAATAGATACTTGTGTCGTGTGCCAAATAAACGTATTTTCTTTCTTTCTTTTTATCGTTACGCTTTCAGAATCATCATCTGCCTAGCCGTTTCCCAACTATGTTGGAGGTTGGCAGTCCAAACGGAGCTTCTGAGTATTTTACATGGAGTGACTGCCTATCTGACCTCCACAATCTATTTAAAACGGGGTAAAACGATACCCCTTGGAATGACTGGTTGTCAGACTTTCGAACCACTACCTGTAACGGCTGTCAAAGATCTACCAATTATAGCCGGAACCAACGGCTTAATTTGCTTTCTGAGGGATGGAGGAAACTCGGTATCTAATGGGTGGGGGTGCGTTTCTCTTTCAGAATAATAATGATAATTATTGCTTAGCCCAAAAATGCAAGTTTGTAGACTAGTTTATGGGTAGGACTTCTAGAACTGTTGTATACTTACTGTTTTATCTTGTTGCAGGAAAGAAAAAGTCGATTGCGCTGTCTACGGGTATAGCAAGACAACGGCAAACGGCAGAAAAAGAAGATAACAAAACAACATCACGACTGTTTCTTACAAGGGAGAAGCAGACGTTAGGTACTACCTATACATACACGCACCATTCGACAAGAAGAACAACCATCGGATAGTAGAGCGTAGAACTAAGACGACACACTTTTTTTCTTCCTAGCTCTATCCCACTTTAGGTGGGCTCGAATCTTCTAATTTTTTGGTGCCAGGACAATCTGCTTTGGGTGGTTAGGTCGGAAAGTTCTTCCTCCAATAAGAGCCACGTACTTACGTCCACCACGTAGCCGGAGGTCGTCCACTACTTCTTATATTCAGGCAATGCTTTCTTCACTATATGTTCCTCGTCTTCTTATCACGTGACCATACCATCTAAAACGGCTCTCGGTTAGTTTCTCTGGTACACGCACGACTTTGAAACTATCACGGATATGCTCATAACAGTTTAAGACCACACACGACCCAACCAATTCTATTAGCATAAAACCACGCCCAAACATCTCATAATACCCATTAATGAACGCGATACTACCCGCAGCCCATCAAAAACAATTTAAGCATACATTTAACAATATAATAACTAGTTCGGTGATACAAACTGACATAACTGCACATCAAAATATTAGAGTTTATGTATTCAATGGCATGATTTGTTTTTTAACTAATTTATGGAGGTTTAGCACGGAAGTAACGCCCTTGTTTGTGGGTGACGTGGATCAGAGTAGAAATGGAAGAGGTAGACTTAAGTACTAACGCTGTAACATTCAAATATTGTAAAACCAAATGATTTTAAAAGAGTAACCATGGAGTTTCTTGCCGGTTCTTCTCCATAGGAAACGACCAACCCGAACCGAGCACCTTTTTGTCGACGTTTTATAAGTGCCCCTGTAGGCCTTTGTAAAATAAAAATATATTGATTTTGATTTTTGATTTTGAAGTGTACTATACACCACTGCCCTATTCTTTGGATAAGTACCAGCATAGCGTTTTTCAAAACTAAGTTCCCATCGTCGATTAATTCTAAATCTAGTGTTCCAAAGTGGAATTATTATGAACGAAAATTGTGATGGTATTTATTAGAAAACAATAGGACTGACATTATAAGCTACATAAAAACATGGCAATCCCATTGAGAAATAAAATAGAAAATCGTTGTAGAAATACGAAACGCTTTCAAAGCAATTGCAACATGTCTAGCTTTTTTGAGCACTGCCAATCTACCTAAATAAAAGAGATATGGGGAACTAAACTGGGCCTTTTGGCAAAGGCCTCCTCTATAGCCTCTCTCACAAACGTCTCTAAGTCGCAAAATATATATTTATAAAAAGATGAATGTGATCCAACTCCAACAAAACAAAATTTTACAGAGATCTAGTAGTTCAAAATCTGAAAATATCCATCAAGAAAAGAGGAGAAAACATAATCTGGAGAAGAAGTGTGGAACAGAGCAGTTTACACTGTATATTTTTTGCATAGACAATACAAAAAATATACAGTGTTTACAGGACTTTAAAAAAAAATACTCGACCTCTGAGTGAGTTTTGCCATTTCTTTCTGAGCGTCGATAAAAGAGGAAATCTCAACTACTCAAGATTCTATTTAAAATATGAGCAAAAGTGATTCCGATATTTTATTTCCAGAATAAATAATTTAATTCAATTGTGACAGATCCAGATAAGCTACATCACAACATTACCATACGGGTCACTTAAAATCCGGAACGACAAAATGAGATTTTAACAACGGTTATTACAAGTAAATTAATTAATGACTACTCCAGTTTTAATGCGGTGTTTAGTAGTGTTTAAGTCGTTGATTCATGTTGAGTTCATTCAAGAAGTTTGGTTCATTTTTTTTTAAGAAAAATGGAAGTTTTTCGGTTTGGTTTGAAACTGCTCAAAATTGATCATAGAATTCATCATCAACAAATCTTATATATAAATTATGCGTCACGTTGTTTGTCCGGGATGGACTCCTAAACTACTTAACTGATTTTCATCAAATTTGCACACCGTGTGCAGTTTGATCCAACTTGAAAGATAGGATAGCTTACATCTCAATTTATAGTTGCAATATTATTTTATTGCAAAGTCAAAATTATTTAAGTCATAATTATCTGTTAGCTCCAAACGATTCTAACAGATGGCGGTATCTGTTGACTGGATTGAGTAAGTATTCAATGGATGGCGCTGTGTAGGAGCGCAGCAGCAATGAAAAATATTGCGAAAACGGGGAAAATGTGACGCAGATGAAGTTGCGCGGGACAGCTAGTATTACTATAGAACCAATGAAATCCTCAAATTGTGGGAATAAAGAGCAGTTACTCGTATGCTCACTTAGAAAAAACATTGTAATTGATGACAACTTAAGAGATTTTCAGTTACTTCAAATACACTACACCTTGTAAATCAAACTCGATCTTTTAGTACTATCGTGGTCAAAGAAAACAGGTTTCGAGTGTCCTTGAAGCATTACTAACGAAATTAATTATATTCCTAATACTTCCAAGTAGTGTGTAATAATAAAATTCTCAAAACCAAGCGCCGGTGCCTAATTCCATACACTTTTAATTCACAAGGCAAATTCTACAAATCCCACACAATTTAACATTTCATTCAGTTCAGTATTTCTTACTAACAACTTACTTTAATAATACTACTACAGTGTTCTTAGAAAACGGTAGAAATTGTTATCTGTATTTCTTTTTTAATTCCCATAGGATGGGACCTTTGATTGAAATAGTTGGCGCACAAAAGACAGGGCTGCAACAATTTTCTGTCATTACTGTACCGACGCACAAAAGGCAACGAGATGCTGCGATGAAAAGTATTGCATATTTTGTTAAGGCGAATACAATCTGTTTTAAGAGAAAATACTTTTAAAAAATTGTAGGTAAAAAGTATGGTACCTATTCGTAAAATAAACACATAATCATCATCATTCTTCTGCATTTATCCCAATTGAATGGGGTCGTCTCACCATGTCTTTTTCTTCGTTATGTTCTCTTCAAGATGTTGTTTTGCCTCATCAAAATTCAGGAGGTTGTCTCAAAAGACATAAATAAACAATTTGAATTACGGTTCCTAGTTCATAATCATCATTTCAGCCCAAAAGACGTCAACGTGCTGGACATAGGCCGTCCCTGAGTTTCGCCACATTGACATTTTGGGGGGTTTTGCCATAATAGCCACGCTTGGCAGGCGGGTTGCCGATCGCAGTACGGTTGTTACAAAAGCACAGAGAACGCTGCTGCCCATTCTCTGGCAAGTGCCTTAGTCGCCTCTTACGACACCCACGGGAAGATATGGGATGGTGCTATTCTGTACGTCCGACACCATACAGAACGGTTTCTAGTTAATTAATAAACACTGAGATTTTTGGTTGTTTAAGTTTGTCTGTCATCATCATCATCATCAGCCTATAATGTTCCCACTGCTGGGACAAAGGCCTCCTCTCAGTGAGAGGGGTGGGCTGTAATCCACTACGCGGGCCCAGTGCGAATTTTTAGTTCTAGAACATGACGGTTTCCTCACGATGTTTTCCTTCACCGTTTTTTAGGGCAGCAGTGATGAAATAAATTACACAAAGTAATGCGCCTGCCTAGGTTCGTAGCCACGGCTTACTACTGGTTAGTCGGGGCTGCCTGCTCTCAAGTTTGTCAGTATATCAGAATAACCCTCTTAACTTGGTTTAGGGAATAAGAAATTATCGAATAAACGTTTGAGATTGTTTGTATGTGTGAAAGCGCGGTTATATGGCGAGGATTAGACAGGCACCGTTTAAAATACGGGTGGTTCATACTTACCGATTACCTACCGTAAATAAGAAAAAAAATAAGAAATACCTACCCATTTTATTACTGATTCGGGACGAGAATCATTAGCAGTTACCTCCTTGTATTTGATGAGAATGCAAAACAACACCTTGTATAAGTTGAAAAAAAGACTACCGATGCAATAATAAGTGAACGAGTAGGATACGAAACATAATCAATCCGAGGCAACAGTCTGTTCGAGATACCGCCCAGGGAGATGTATACTGTATAATTACTGACTGAGGTAAGTGGACAAAAAGTCACGTCTTCGTAGTAAGAAATTTGGGCAAAAAGTAGGTAGGTGTTCGTAAAGTATAGAAAATCGGGCAAAGAACTTTCTTCTTGTCTTGTCTCCTCTTGAGTGGACCGACAGTTAAGACCGTTTACTCCTTACGGCATTTCATACAAACTTTCCGGTCCTTATTTTTCGAAATGTCTGAACCGATTTAATGTAACTTAATACCCATAAGCTGGATACATAGGTCTAAAAAGTTACTGAAAAACATTTGACTGACTACGAAGTCAGTTGTATCTTCCACTTAACTAGGTTCGCAATTACCTCCCAACGTATGTATCTTAAAACGACCGCAATTACAAATACTATTTAATTTTGTAAGATACCTTCAAACGGCACAAATAAACTAAAACAGTGTCGGTCTTGTGACAACATAACTTTGGAGTGCTGTGTTTAGAACTCATCATTCATCATCATTTCAACCCAAAAGACGTCCACTGCTGGACACAGGCCTCCCCCAAGTGTCGCAACATTGACATTTTGGGGGGTTTTGCAATAATCGCCACGCTTGGCAGGTGGGTTGGCGATCGCAGTACAGTCGTTATAAAAGCACAGAGAAACCTGCTGCCCATGCTCTGTCAAATCCCTCAGTCGCCTCTTACGACACCCACGGGAAGATATAGGTATGGTGCTATTCTTTACGTCCGACACCATACAGAGCCAGATACAGTGTTTAGAACTATTCGATTGAAAAAATATAGGGCAACGGATGAAGCTTTACACTTCGCGCAAAAATACATGGCCATAATGTTCAAGCAGTATACAAGGTGTTGTTTTGTATCCTTGTCAAAAGTCAGGAAGTTGTCATAAAATTCATAAGTAATCAATTTAAATTACGGTACCTAGTTAATTATTAATAAACGCTGCTTTTTTTGTTGTTTAAGTTTGTCAGTATTTTAGAAAAACCCCCTTAACGTGGTTTAGGGAATAAGAAATTATCGAATAAACGTTTGCCATTGATTGAATGTGTGAAAGCGTGCCTATAGGAAATATAAAACACATAATATAAAACATGGGTGGTCCACACGGTGGACCACGGTGGTGGTGTATTTTTTTTTTGACAATTTGATGACTATGTTCCCTGACTACAACCAATACAAGCTGTTGTTTCGCATTCTCGTCAAACTCGAGGAGGTACCTATGCTAATGATTCTCGACCCTGAATCAATAGTAAATGGGTAGGTAATTTTTTTTTTTTTCTTATTTACAGAAATCGGTAAGTGTTAACCACCCGTGTTCTTAACGCGGCCCGTCTGATTTTTCGCCCTATAAACGCGCTTTCACCATATAAATAATCTCAAACGTTTATTCGATAATTTCTTATTCCCGAAACCACGTTAAGGGGGTTATTCTGATATTATATGTACTGACAAACTTGAAGAACCAAAAAAATCAGCGTTTATTAATAGTTAACTAGGTACCGTAATTTAAATTGGTTACTTATGTCTTTTGTGACAACCTCCTGAATTTTGACGAGGATGCAAAACAACACATATAATAATAAATGCAATAGTATTGTATAATAAAAGCAATAGAAAGTATTATTAAGCTTCGACTAAAAAACGTTTACCTTAAAAGACTTAAATGACTTACTTATAAGACGTAGGTACTGATGGCTTAAAACTAAAATCCTCGAGATAACTTTATTCAATGTTCATAGTACTAAGAGACGAATAAAATCCATACAGAAATCCTTTCCATAATTTAATCAAAACTTAACACATTGAAGACATGTAACAGAATTACTTTTATGGTTCTGCTGACACCATAAAAAGCTAATACCACGTATCTGAGCACTGCAGACAAATGAAATGTGCGCTTTCAGGAAATTAAACCATAAACTTTGAGTTGTAATGACTATTATCGTATGAAATGAGTTTCCTTTTTGCATATAAGTGGGTATGTTCATTTCTGGATGCATGATGGTGGATCGTAGTAATGTTAAACATTGTAATAATATGTTTGATATAAGCAATATCAGGCGAATATGAGAGCAGCGGTGGCCCAGTTGTGGAAACCCCGACTTACGAGCAGTAAGTCGTGGGTTCCAACCCAGGCAGGCGCATTACTTTGTGTAATTTATTTCATCACCGCTGCCCTCAAAAACGGAAAACATCGTGAGGATACCGGTCCTAGAACAAAAAATTTGAAGACATGAGACATCTACCAACCCGCACCCGAGAGGCGGCCTGTGTCTCAGCTGTGGGAACAATATAGGCTGATAATGAAGATGATGAGGCGAATATGAAATGGAAATAATAACCGCACGGGTCGATCTTCACTTGCTAAGGTCGGTCTATGATAGGTGACTACCCATTACATCCCAAGTGTCCTCCGTGTCTCGAAAAGCACGATAGTTGGTTGGTCCCAGCTGTCATTTGTAGACCTCTGGCAGTCGTTACAGGTAGGCAGTGGCCCGAAAGTCTGACAACCAGTCTAGCCAAGGCGTTTCTTATTACCCAGTCCTAACTCGGTTGTGAAGGTAAGTTAGGCAGTTGCTCCATGTAGTATACTCAGTTGCTGCTAGAAGTCGACTCTAACGCAATTTGAAAAAAAGCTAAGTAGATGATGATAAAATGGTTTTACTCTGTTAGGATATAACTTTTTCTTATGACGTAGCTTTAGTAGTGCAAAGTGTTTTCATAATTTAACGTCATAGCATGATGTAGTACAACATCATCATCATATCATTTGATACGAAAGATGTGATCCCCCAAGTGTCGCCACATTGACCGGTCTCGTGCTACTCGCATCCAGCGGCACCACCAGTGAAAGAAGTAACAAGCTTGCTTGTTCCTTTTCTGTATAAGAACTCAGATATTTATTTCCTTTTAGCTCCTCTGGATCTAGATTTTTCTTCGCTCAACCAGGTTAACTCTTCCGGCCCCGGGATTTTCTTCACTCTCAGAAACTGCATGGCTCCCCGATATACATGACTATCTCATCATCATCAGCCTATAATGTTCCCACTGCTGGTACACAGGCTTCCTCTCTATGAGAGGGAGAGGGCTGTAATCCACCACGCGGGCCCAGTGCGGGTTGATAGATGTCACATGTCTTTGATTTTTTAGTTTTAAGACATGTCGGTTTTCTCACGATGTTTTTCTTTACCGTTTCTTAGGGCAGCGATGATGAAATAAATTACACAAAGTAATGCACCTGCCTGGGTTCGAAACCACGGCTTACTGCTCGTAAGTCGGGGCTGCCACCACTGGGCCACCGCTGCTCTCTTAACTTGACTATCTACAATCAAGTAACTTTGAGCCTGTCGAAAGAAGGATCACAGACAGAAAATCAAGGCGAAAATGATGCAAAAAAGTAGCTAATTATTCCCCAAATATTTCACAGCACCGTACATTTCCTCTGTGACAAATTACCTCATAATCTCCACATTATAATGTATGTGTCTCCTTCAAATGTGGACGTTTGACGGAAATGGCCACGAATCCGCTTATCTTAATCCTTGGCACAGAAGTTAAGGTGGCCATGAAAACAGCGGGATTGGGGATGTGTTTGAGATAGCACCGCGACGGCTGCTAGCTGAAGATTAAAACGACAAAAAGCTTTAAAAGGCGTTGAAGTGAAATAAAGCACCAAATTCAAAGCAAATCGCCAAAGATGCTCTCTGTGATCGCCATCTGCCTAATTTGGGATCTCCTAGGATCAAATCTTATTTTAAAAATTAATGTTTTTGCTGAATTTGCAACTCCACCTGTTTCAAAGTGATTTTTGACCGGTCGTAACGCGTCCTATATTCAGATCACATTTTTTTTTTCAAAACCAAGGAATACCCAATATTATGTCTTAAGCCTAGTTTAGTTGGAAGTAACCAAATCAAATCCAATCAATCAAAATATTTTTATTTTACTTAGGCTTACACGGGCACTTATAAAACGTCGACAAAAAGGTGCTCGGTTCGGGTTGGTCGTTTCCTATGGAGAAGAACCGGCAAGAAACTCCATGGTTACTCTTTTAAAATCATTTGGTTTTACAATATTTCAGTTACAGCGTTACTACTTAAGTATGGGAGGACAGCGTATAGGCCCGATAATAAAACATTGCTTACTAACAAGTACCTATAATCCCTTTGCCACCCATACTGTGCCCTGCAATTGATGAAAAATGCCTTAAAATGCATTGTATACCTCCAAATAAATACAGAATATATTATTATATCAGCTGTGTGATTTTCATACACACTACATGAATGTAGGTACAGACAGCGTCATTAAGTACTTACCCCCTGGCGTACTCGGCCGGAGTGTAGAGGGGTTAGCACATACTGACGCTGTCTGTACATGCAATCTTACTATCACTGTTTTTATAGCCACGCAAGCGACTTACATTATTAAAGTCACTTTTAATGTGTGTGGAAATTAATGTAGTCGGAAAAGTAGCAAAGTCCCACAAAGTAGCTCCAACTACTACCTAGCCATATATTAGTTAGACTATAATACTACCTAGATATATGACTAGACTAGCTTACAGTGGTTGTGTATTATTTATGCAAGGGTTTTGTGAGTCAGCCTGTTAGAACGTGAATTTCAGAAATGGTGACTTGTTGTTTAAATGAAGAATGGACTAGTGTTTTCTTGTGTTAGAATTTCCTTTTGTATATTGTGAAAAATGAAACTGTTTTAAGAAATAGTTGTATAGTCTTTTGTCCATTTAATCAGACAAATAATCGGGTTTTTGTACACTCGTCACAAAGAAAACTCGTCAAATTTTTGAAAACTCCATATATTGCCACGTGCATTAAAAATATGTGTAGATTCGTCACAAGTCTTCATTATAGGTACATCTATCAAAATATTTTGTTTTGGCAGAGGTGGAATTATACGTCTTTTCCATTCGATCGATCTTCAGGAAGCCATGCTTGCCTAGGTTGGTCCGCAGATGGGTGACCACCCTTTTTTAACATTACATATCTATTTCTCTCCGTGCCTCGGAAAGCTGTTGGTTCCAGCATTTGTCATTTGTAGATCTTTGACAATCGTTACCGGTAATCAGTGACCTGAAAGTCTGACAACCAGTCTTATCAAAGGGGTATCGTATTACTCAATATGGACTGGGTTGTAGAGGTAAGATAGGCAGTCGCTCCATGTAAAATCATCATCATCATCAGCCTATAACGTTCCCACTGCTGGGGCACAGGCCTCCTCTCAATGAGAGGGAGTGGGCTTTAATCCACCACGCAGACCCAGTGTGGGTTCGTAGATGTCACATGTCTTCGAATGTTTAGTTCTAGGACATGCCGTTTTCTTCACGATGTTTTTCATCACCGTTTTGAGAGCAGCGGTGATGAAATAAATTACACATAGTAATGCGCCTGTTCGAACCTGGGTTCGAACCTACGACTTACTGCTCGTAAGTCGGGGCTGCCACCACTGGGCTACCGGTGCTCATGCCATGCAAAATACTGGTATTCAACTGCATACGGTAAGACGGGAAGACGACCTCAACATAGTTGGGTAAAGATTGGGCAGATGATGTTGATCTTTTCCGTTCACGGAAGGAACTAGGGTATTCATCACCAATACGCTTGTTTATTGCAATTTGGCCATTGTAGCCCACTCAGTGACTCAGTACGTAGCTTTAGTAGTATTTAAATATACATTGTATCTGTAATAATTTTATGGATCATTTTTATTTTCGATATTTTGACTGTTTTGGCTATTAAATTCAACGTTTACTGCTCCAATTTCTTATAAAGTACCCGGAAGTAATAAAACGTAAACTAATTTACACCTTCATCCTATTTCTCAATTTCAAGTCAGTTTTACGACTTTAAAATTGAACTCCAAACTGATAGGAAATGAGGAGAGAGTACAAACTTACATTTGCTACTGGGAAACAAAATTTTTTTTAGGGTATGTGCCGAAAAATATTTTTGTAACTGCAAACGTAACTTTGTGAAATATAACTGAAGATTGTCTTAAACTTTTTGTCAAAATATAATAAATGGCGATAGGTTCGTTTTTTTTGTCGTGTTAAGCCGTTGGTCCCGGCTGTCATTTGTAAATCTTAGGCAGTCGTTACGAGTAGTCAGAAGCCAAAAATTTGACATCCAGTATTACCAAGGGGTATCGTATTATCCAATTACTGGGTTGTGGAGGTCAGATAGGCAGTCGCCTCATGTAAAATACTAGTATTATCACTGCATCTGGTTAGACTGGAAGCCGACCCCAAGGTATTTTGGGAAAAGGCTGGGCAGATGATGATGTGGTTCGTTTTATTTGGTATTAAAAGTCATTGTCTAAAATTATGGCGGTCGTTTTTAGTCGTTATAAGTAGCCTTATGTCATTTGAAGGGCACTTGGAATTTTCAACCATTAAAAGACCAATCAAAGAAATTGTTTCAAATCAATATTGATGTCCACTTGCATCAAATATCCGACTTCCGGAAGTAAAGTTATTTTCCACTCTTTAGAGTTGTTTTCATGTCAGTTATCTTTTGCAAAAAACCGGCCAAGTGCGAGTCCGTCATGACATAAATAATGGCACGAAGGGTTCAATTATTTATAAAAACGAGCAAAAATATCACTTTTTACTATGGGAGCCCCCATAAATGTTTATTGTATTTGTTGTTATAGCGGCAACAGAAATACATAATCTGTTGAAATTTGAACTTGCTTATCACGGTTTATGAGATACAGCCTGTTGGCAGGTGGACGGATGGACGGACGGACAGACAGCGAAGTCTCAGTAATAGGGTCCCGTTTGACTCTTTGGGTACGGAACCCTAAAAAGTAGTAGCTTATTTAGTTGTGGTAACATGGTATTTCATACAAATGTCTAAACCATAGTTTTTATCCATCGAGAGTTTAAATCCACTGCAATACCACACTTTCTTTCAACCATGTTAGTCGAGTGTGCAGAACAACATTACGGGTAGGAGTGACTCACTGCTCGCTCTGTTTTATCGCTGTACGTTTATCTTGCTGCTGGTTTCTTTGTTACAACTAGGAATTGCTATGTTAATACAAGTAAGGTGTTTTGTGAGAATAGCTGGGTTATGGGTATGAATTTGTTTGTTTAGTTTTTGTGCAAAATTGTGTTTTTTTGCTCTGAAAGTTGAAAAGTTTTTCCTAGTAAAATCTTGGGATTTGCATTAGTATTTATACGGAGCTACAAAAGATTATTACATTATACTGACACTTAAATTAATGTAAAATATAAAGTTTTACATAAATTGTTGTAGTGGTCGCAGGCGACTGCTAAGCATGAGGTCCATTAGTTCGGTTCCCGTGTCAGCCAAAGTAATATTGGGTTTTTCCATCAGGAATTTTTCAGTGGCAGCCACGGAGTCTGGATTTGTGCCCGGTTGATGGCAATAGGGTCGCCCTCTATTAGATAAAATAAAATAAGCTGTTATGGCTGTTTCACAATAATTTCATTAAGATTTGTAACTAACGATCGGTTTTCAAACAACAGCTTGTCCTTCGAGAAAGGCCTCCTCCAAAGACCTATCTCTGTTTCTTGCAATTCTGGGTCATTCTGGACCAGCGACTCTTTTGAGATCATCTTACCAGCGTTTCATTTGTGTACCTTTACTTCTTTAACTGTACCATACTGCCCTCTATTACATGGCACTTCAACATAAATGGCGAAATGTGGGTGTTCTATAAGGTACACCTCTGCCTTACCCTTCGGAGATAAACGGCGTGATGTTATGTTATTAAACATTTTAATTGTTGCTGACACTCATTAAGTAAGGAGCTCGTGGCTAAATAATAAAAGCCGCCCAGGTCGATCTTTAAGGTTAAGCCGTGCTTGCCGAGGTTGGTCTGTGGATGGGTGACCATAATTATATATCGAGTTTCTTCCGTGCCTCGGAAAGCACGTTAAGCCTTTGGTCCCGGCTGTCATTTGTAGATCTTTGACAGTCGTTACGAGTAGTCAGAGCTAAAAGTCTGACATCTAGTCTTACCAAGGGGTATCGTATTACCCAGTTACTGGGTTGTGGAGGTCAGATAGGCAGTCGTTTCATGTAAAATACTGGTACTCAGCTGCATCCGGTTAGACTGGAAGCCTACCCCAAGATAGTCTGGGAAAAGTCTAGGCAGATGATGACTCATTAAGTAAGGAGTAGATAATTTGACATTAGAGAATGTCATATTATCTACTCCTATTCAATATAGTTCTGATCCATCAATTCCAATACACAATAGCCCAGATCAATATAATATTTTAGAAAGTTTCACTTCCACTGTTCTCACAAACACTTCACAAAAATGTATCAAAACAGTAAAAGAATTAATCATCTCACAGATCTTAAAAACTTCAATGTTATTTCAAACCTAATATTCCTCTTCAATAAAAGAAGGTTATTGAGCCAACAGTTTGCACTATTACCTTCACTTAGCTTCTCGCACCTGTTCTTGTAATAATATCCAGAAGTCAGGGAGCTAATTTGTTATTTTAGCTCTTGCAGAAGTTGAATTAAGGAGTTATTTTAATGTTAGTTGTGTTTAATTTAATTCTGGTTCTGTTCTTGGAACGCTTGCTAAGAAAATACGTTTTTATGTAAGACTAGCTGTGCCCGTGACTTCGTCCGCGTGGAATTTAACAAAAAAGTTATTTAGTTTTTTTTTCGTTTTTGCTTTGCTTTTTTCTAAAAAGAAGCAGCCTAAGTTACCTACTCCTTATTACATTAGCTAAGAGTCAGTGAAAGTCCCGTCAAAATCGGTCCAGCCGTTCCAGAGATTAGCCGGAACAAACAGACAGACAAAAATGGTAAAAAATAATATGTTAGTATATGTACCGTATATACATTCATATGCATGTAGTAAAAAGCGGTTATTTTAATATTACAAACAGATACTTCCATTTTATTTATTTGTATTAATAGATACTTTACGGAGACTAGCTTCTGACCGTAGCTTCGCCTTCGTGATAATTGAGGATTGTTCCGCGGGAACATAGCCACACCTTTACACCGTTCCGGCAAAGTATGAAAAGATAACAGACTGACAGACAGACTGGGTGGATTATAAGGCTGATCAAACCAAAGGTACCAACAGCTTTTCTATCAGGTAATAAGAAACGGTTCATGATCATCATCCTATTATGTCCCCACTGCTGGGACACAGGCCTCCTCTCTATGCGAGGGAGTGGGCTGTAATCCACCACGCGGGCCCACTGCGGTTTGGTAGATGTCACTTGTCTTCGAATTGTTAGTTCTAGGACATGCCGGTTTCCTCACGATGTTTTCCTTCACCGATCAAAACGGTCGATTCTATGTATATTTGAACTCCTGCGACGTTCAGCGGATAGACACATGTAGGCAAACTTAAAAAGTGCACAAGATGTGCTCAGTCATGTATTTTACATTAGATCTTTTAACATTTCCTTTGTCACCAACCAATTGTTGTAAGCAATACTACTAGCAATTTTAATAAAACCGGCTAGCTCATACAGTAGTCATTTATTTTTAAGATCATTCGCAAATATTCAAGACGTCTCGCTTTCTCCACGGTTATAAGAAAGACTAGACAATTTATTAGACAATGGGACACAAAGACACGAAGGTGTTAATTTCAGTACGAGGAAACGTGAATAAACTTCAATTAGAGATGGCGCCTCTGTAGCATTGTGGCTACGAAAACAGCGGTGAAATAAATGCAGCAAAGAACCATCTTCAAAGTTCGAGTGAATCGGTTTTTTCTAGGCAAGCGTGCTCCACCCGCTACACCATAGCTTCACATCAAGCAAGTTGGGGCCAAATACGAGCATAATATTTAGTATAATTCTAATAATATTCTAAAATAAGAATTTACCTGTATTGTTGTTGTGTGTCCGATGTGTATGTATGTCTGTCTATTTCCATCGAAAAAACCAAGCAATCGTCTGTCAAGTACCTATTATGATTTAGAGAAAAAAAAATGAAATAATATTTCGCCCCCGTAGGTATCGGTGTCGCTCTCGCTGATGGGTATTATTAAGGCTGTTTTTTGTAATTATTCTTATTGTTTTAAATTGATTGACTGAACCGTTTTAGTTTACATTCCAGTCGATATAGTTTCGACTACTAGAGCGACTGACTCACCCACCAACATATTGCCAGGAGTATTTTGTGTCTGAAGTTTATTGATAGTTTTGACCTTCTGCCAGCTGCTTTTTAGGGTTCCGTACCCAAAGGGTCAAACGGGACCCTATTACTAAGACTTCGCTGTCCGTCCGTCCGTCCGTCCGTCCGTCCGTCCGTTCGTCCGTCCGTCCGTCTGTCACCAGGCTGTATCTCATGAACCGTGATAGCTAGCCAGTTAAAATTTCTACAGATTATGTATTTCTGTTGATGCTATAACAACAAATACTAAAAACCGAAAAAAAAATATTTAAGGGGGGCTCCCATACAAAAAAGTGTTCTTTTTTTTCGTTTTTATAAATAATGGTACGGAACCCTTCGTGCGCGAGTCCGACTCGCACTTGGCCGGTTTTCCTTCTTAACAGGACATTAACAAGCAGTATCTTAAAGACCCATATCCATCCCATCTTAGATCCCATATCTTCCCGTGGGTGTCGTAAGAGGCGACTAAGGGACATACCAGAGAATGGGCAGCAGCGTTCTCTGTGTTTTTGTAACAACCGTACTGCGATCGCCAACCCGCCTGCCAAGCGTGGCGATTATGGCAAAACCCCCCATGTTATGTCAATGTGGCGTAACTTGGGGGAGGCCTATGTCCAGCAGTGGACGTTATAAGGGCTGAAATGATGAATGATGATGATCTTAAAGACACTGCTGATTTTTACGACCTTTACCCCGCTGATTTCAAAGGCACAACTCCAACACTTAGCGACTACAGAAACACCAATTGTTTATGTTTATTGTGCTCTCATTGTTTGGTGCCAACAAGTTTGTTTCATCACTTTGCGAACAGCCATACGACATAAACAAGATAATAAAGGCTTATTATCTTTCCCGATATTATTTTTTTAATTTTCTTATTGGAAATACGACTTAAAAGGTTACTTGTTTGGAAAAGATTTCGTTTATATCCTTATGTGTAGGAAATTTTGTGGTGATATGGATTTCATAAGTCATCGTCATCTGCCTAGCCTTTTCCCAAATTATCTTGGGGTCGGCTTCCAGTCTAACCGGCTGCAGTTGAGTACCAGTATTTTATATGAAGCGACTGCCTATCTGATCTCCACAACCCAGTAACTGGGTAATACGATACCTCTTGGTAAGACAGGATGTCCGACTTTTGGCTTCTGACTGCTCGTAACGACTGTCAAAGATCTATATATTATAGCCGGGACCAAGGGCTTAACGTGGTTTTCGAGGCACGGAGGAAACTCGGTATGTAATTATGGTCACCCATCTACCGACCAACCTCGGCAAGCACGGCTTAACCTTAAAGATCGACCCGTGCGGCTGTTATTATGTAAACACGAGCTCCTCTGTAGCGAAGCAACGAAGTTAATTAAAAGTAAGTTTTTTTTATAATATTATAGTTTTAATGTTATGTCGGCAGAGTCCTTTTCTTTTATTTCCTGGTTTAATGGTGAAACGTAAAAATACGTATAATATGAATGTCACAGTCGTGTTTTTTTTTTTTTTTTTTTTTTTTTCATTTTTTTTTTTTTTTAAATTCACGACTTAGTCTTATTTTGCTTTTAGTAGCTAGTACTTATTTTGCTTTTATGGAGGTGTCCGTAACCTGAGCCGCGTCCAAAATTGTCCATACAGGATTAACCGATCCTTAAATGATTTTTTAACAATCCTAAATCAATCACTTATCATGAGAATCTCATTACTTACAAACAATAGCTAAACATAACAAAGGTGGTGTGTCGCTCTATTCTAAACCACAGACCAAACCATAAATCAATCGTTTTACAACATTTTATACAAAATAAATAACATTTTCCTCCATTAGGTGTATTCTAAATCATTTCCCGTAATCACACAAAGAGTTCGCAAAACATTTGGCGGCCATTTTGAAACCACAATCGGATTCTCAGTATTTCATCGTATCGGAAAGTGATCGTGATGTGTCCATGCGGTGAACAGGCGTTTTGATTACTGCGGACTTTCCTGTTTTTATTGTAATTATTTATCCTTATCTACCTACCTGTATCTACCCACAATATTGTAATGTTTACTAATGTTTTAAATAATGGAGCAGAATAACAAGTCCAACACCCGTATCTATGAATAAGTCTAAGTGTTTACTAGAGTAAAAGTCATTATTTAAGATACGATGACGACTTTTTATTATATTATTTTGTAATTTCTTTAAGTTTGAACTGTCAAAAGTTAAAATTTTTAGGTTAACTTTCTTTGACGGTTCTTACTTCGTTCAAATTCTTGTCTATTGCATACAATTTTAGTTATTTACTGTACTTTAACTTGACTATATAAGGGTTTAAGAGCCATATAAAAGTGTAATAGTCGAGTTGTTTTGAAGTACAAAGATGGTGTTATCTAGAAAACTTATTAGACGCAGGAAAAGAGTAAATATGTTTTCTAGAATTCCCAATAATATATTTAACAATGAATTGTCTCTTCAAGAAATTATTACGAAGATCACCAAGATAAAGTCATTTCAAGTTTATGCTAAAATATTATATTAAATCAAGACTAAAATTGGAACTCATAACAGGTCACGTTAATAATAAGTTTCCACTATTCCATCGTCGAAATACGTTAAATAAATACGTTTAAGATTTTTATTCTTGTCCGTAATGATTTACCCAAAGCTGCGTCACCCTCCTCTACCTACCCTGTCCAGACGTTATTATTTTCAAATTAAGGCCGACCTGTCTGTGTGTATGTAAATCGCAATACGGTGGACGATTAAAATGTGATAAAAAATAAGCTTTTGTATAAGAATCGATCGGTTTAAGTCGAGGCGTATTGATTTAATGGAACAATATGCTTTGTATACTACGCCTTAAGGCATTTTTAATTGTTTGTCAAAGTAAAGACATCGTGACACATCTTTTTTGAGTATTTTTTTTTATTTACTTTTGCAAGTAAATTTCTTTGTTTTTATAATGTACAGTCCCATGGCTAACTGCTGCACTAATTTTTAAAACTTTTTGTATCATCTTTACTCTGAGTATTAACGTCAACAACTGTTTTTTGTAGCAGAAAAAAAAACATAAACTATCATCCCTATGAAATCATCGTCTCTTCGTCTTCTTCAGTCAGAGTCCAATGTCTAAAACGCTTCTGCAGTTTCACCGAACCTAAAAGTAGGATGACTAAAGCTGTGGTAAGGTCGTGCATCCTTACCAAACCCATTTATTCCACCTGCTGAAAATCTGTCATCAGGGGGGTTACTATTCACCGTAGGCGCGGGCCTGCGGTCGGTGAGTAATGGGCTAGCTCACCGTCCGTATGTCCTAGGACGACAGGCCGTGTAGACGGCGCGTTCGTGTTTCACGCGCGCCTCAAGGAGATGTCAGCAAACCGGAAGGAGTAAGGGCTGCGGGACTGTTCGAAAGCGATACCGTGGCCCTGGAGCACAAAAGGCTAAGAAGGAACATGGATGGATTTTAGTCAGTACAAGTCTGACACTCCCTCCCGCTCCGCCCAGAGCGGGGGGTCATTTGATGATTTCCCATCCGTATATCGGTGTATCTGTCTCTTATATACCTGTATATCTGTCTCTTTCCCGCTCAGGAAAAACAATACTGCTTTAAGACGTCATGGTAGGCCTCCTGGACAGGAATGGCCATGGCTGACCTAGAAGTCTTTAAACAGACTCCAGACCCAGGTTGACCGCAGCAACGAAAACCTGCTGAGGTGGAGATTTATTGATGACTCTGCTGGAGTGTAAATCGTAAATGGTGCTGCTGCACAAACGATGGTACATTTATTATTATCGTGTCCTGCGTGTCCTGTTGTTTGTTTCTGTAATAAACAAACAACAGGACACGCAGGACACGATTATAATAAATTTGATGAACTGATGTACGTTACGGAAGGCGCCAAACTCATGGCTGAGTTCTGGGTTGACAAAATTTTGATTTCCATCGACACGGTAAGAAGAAGAGTACCCATAGAGAACCGCCCAATGTCGTTGCAGGCAGTTCCAGTTTGACAGCACGTCTACATGTCTACATTTATAATATAATAATGCGTTTAGAACGAAGTTGCGGCTGCCCCGTCACTGTAGTGCATCACGTATGTTTGCGGAGGCGCGCATCGATTGCTTCTACACTACTCTGTGCAAGCGGTGTGCGTCAATGCTGTGCAGAGTACGGGCTAATCGCAACAGCGTTTTATGTATGATAGCCAGTAGACTTGACTGTCTGTACATTGGTCGATGTATTAATGCTCACATGAGTATTGATACTTCGATTCATGGTTTAGACTGGGGGCGAGTAGCTCACTGTCCGTCCGTCTAATGACGACAGGCCGTGCCGACGGCGCGTTTGTGTTCCACGCGCGCCTCAAGGAGATGTCAACAAATCGGAAGGGGTCCGAGAGGGCCGATGCCTGCCGGGGCTGCGGGTTGTTCGAAAGAGATACCGTGGCCCTGGAACACAAAGGGCTAAGAAGGAACATGGATGGGTTTTAGTCAGTCAAGTCTGACACTTCCTTCCGCTCCGCCCAGAGCGGGAGAAGTCATTTGATGATTTCACATACTAAAAAAAAAAAAAACTGGGTGCGAGTAGATTAATGTTGTATTACTAACACTAGTTAAAAGTTATTGTACTACTTACAAATTGGATTCTAGCTAACTTAAATAAACGTTTATTATTATTATTTATAAAAAAAGGAAGAGCATTGACATCTCACACCATAGACACCTCTACCCCTTGTTTATATCATGGGCAAGAGCTAAAAAACCGCACTATATCGTCTAGGTGCACCATTACGGGCTGATTGATTACAATGACTACACAGTTTTGCGCCGTGTGCTAGCCAACTTTGTGCCTTTTCACCTTTTTTGGGGTTCCGTAGAGGTTTTTAGCTTTTAGTCGATCGCCGATTTTTTTTGGAATTGATGAATGAGAGGGGATCGTTAGGGATATGATTGTATAGCGATGAATTTTATTTATTGAATAAACGTAATTCATTGGTAAACTTTCTTTGGATTGTGTCGAATCAAATCACGTGGTAGCTCTTATGATTTTTCACTAACATTTTTGCCTTATTAGAAACTCGTCATATTACGAATTTCAGTAAGCTTTATAGATATAAAGCCCATTTATTGAATACCAGGGATTTTCATGACCTGAAGGTACTTTTAAAACACAGACACAAAATAAATTGAAAAATAAACCCTAGGTGTAGGTCTACACGGTAAACCTTACTGCAATAAAAAAAAAACAAATTGAAATAACGACGAGTAAATATTTTCGCGAACATTTTCTCCATACCATAAATTAGAAAGCTTCCACGCGATTATTTCGAATGACAAATTCAAATGAGGCTTAGAAATGGTGGAGGTGATACTTAAACAGAAAAAAAAAAACAAAATACGGAACCCTTCACACAAAAAAGACAGCAAAATATCCCTCTTTGTATTTTTTTTTCACAAATCGCTGTGCATCGCGGCCGAACTGGGGTCGAACCTAAGCCCTTTTGTTTGGAGGACACCTGCACCATTGAGCCATAGGTGCTCTTTACATGTTTACAGACAGAAGAACGTCGTATATACAAGCAAGCCATCAACCCAATTTAGACTTTATCCAAGAGCGCAGTTAGGTGTATTTTTTGTTGAGAAAGGCTTTAGTATTTCTAAACAGTGTCTTCGTTAGGTAACGCGAATTTTTACGTGTAAATTGAGAGGGAACAATGAGTTGTTTTGAGTCATCACTCTTCACTAACTCCCCTCTTGTAAATCTTGACGCAATTTTATGTTTACGCTAACTTTAACATATAAGTACCTAGGTAGAGCTCTTCATAATTTTAACTGGTTGGTCCATCTAAACTCCTGCATTGGTAGATATGCATATTTTCCACTTTGATAGCACCTTTTTCAGACTACGGCTAAGGCTATAGCATTTCTGACTATCCCTTATGTTAAAGAAAAATTCTTCATATAAATGTAAAATTCAGCGGGACAAATACGAGCTACTTTTTTATTATTTAAGTAACCTAAATTATAAAACAAAGTTCACAAACTAACAAATAAAGTCTGACATCCAGTCTTACCAAGGGGATCTTATTACCCATTTACTGGGTTGTGGAAGGCAGATATGCAGTCGCTTCATGTAAAATACTGGTACGGTGGTTAAGCTGATGGTCCCAGCTGTTATAAGCAGATCATTGACAGTCGTTAGAGATAGTCAGTGGCCTGAAAGTCTAACAACCAGTCTTACCAAAGGGTATCGTATTATCCAGTACTAACTGGATTGTGGAGGTCAGATAGGGATATCGCTCCATATAAAGTACTCAGCTGCATCCGGTTAGACTGGAAGCCGATCCCAAGATAGTTTAGGCAAAGGCTAGGCAGATGATGATAAAACAAAGTTAATAGTTACTGTAAAAAATACTTAGTTGTGAAGGTATGATGACTTGGTAAAGAACACGAAATTCTATATTGTCCCACAGTCAGGTAATACAAAAATATTTGACACGCATTTTTGTTTTATAAAATTAAGAAAAAAATACTTAGTACAAATGCATTAAAGTTGGAGAGTGGGGGCTCATTATGTCACAACTAGGTATAAACTCTACTCAACCGTGACGTCATGTGACATTTCAACTCAAGATTTCTGTAATTTTTTGATTACAGAGATCTAGAAATTCAAGAAGACAGAAAAAAAATGGCCATCATCCCTATTGCTAAAAAAGTAGGTCCAAACTATCTCTTTTAATTTGTCAAATTACTTACACAAAACATTTTTTAATTTTCACAAACCAAAGCGTAAAGGACTACCTGACAATAGAACCTCCCTATTTATAGCTACCTCACGATTATCGATCTAAAATTAGTCTCAAATCTTTCAAGATCACGATCACCTCTATCAAAGTCGATAGGCCCCGCCCATTATGTTTTTATTACTTTGCTGCACCACTGATTAATGTTGCATCACATCACAGATGACTCAGACAAAAATGGTAGCCGTATGTTTCTTGGGTTACTGGTTCTGTACGTAGTTTCAATATTGTTATTGATTTGGAACAGAAGCTTATAGTACTTAAATACTTTTCTTTCTCTTCAGTGAAGAAATTGGTTTGAGCTACTTGAATTTGAAAGCCGCATCATGAAAAATAGTGATACGCCTTCGTAATGTCGAGGATGAGGATGGACTAGAACTCTTTTACTTGAGAGGGAGCTTTATGCTCTTTCTCAAGTAAAAGAGTTCGTCTACTTATTTCTACCGGTAGCTTTCTAGAATTTCACCTTTTTAACTTCTTGACTTGTATGAAAACTATTTTGCACTTTCAGTAAAATAGCATATATGACTGGAATTACAAACATCTCTTTATTCTTTTAGGCATCCGGATGTATAAGCCAAGGAGGAGCTCGTGGCTAAATAATAACAGCCGCTCAGGTCAATCTTTAAGGTTAAGCCGTGCTTGCCGAGGTTGGTCTGTGGATGGGTGACCATAATTACATATCGAGTTTCCTCCGTGCCTTGGAAAGCACGTTAAGCCGTTGGTCCCGGCTGTCATTTGTAGATCTTTGATAGTCGTAATCAGAAGCTAAAAGTCTGACATCCAGTCTTACCAAGGGGTATCGTATTACCCAGTTACTGGGTTGTGGAGGTCAGATAGGCAGTCGCTTCATGTAAAATACTGGTATACAGCTGCATCTAGTTAGACTGGAAGCCGACCCCAACATAGTTTGGGAAAAGGCTAGGCAGATGTATGTATAAGCCAAGGTTAAACTTGACAAATTAGAAAAAGGATCATGGGTTGTGTCCATCTCTTCGCCCATTCTCTCTCATCTGTTGTTGCAAGTCTCATAAAAGAGTACTACCACTGTTGGTCTAGCAGCTTGAACATTTACAATTTAAATTGAATGATAATCTCAGTATCTTATTTATTTATTTGTTTATTTAGTTTTAAAGAAAGCTTACAAACTAATAACAATCATAAGCATTATGCATAAGTAATGCAATTTGCTAATTACGAGTACAAGCTTCCACATATATATATATCTATTTAGTTATGTATTATTTGCGTTGACCTGTTACAGTGATATGACTGAGTAAACAGATTACAATGTAAGCATATTGGGCATGTCGAGTCGTCGTTACCACCACGACGATGAGGAGGAAGACGGCCACCAGCGGACCTCGAGGCTAACAGGCCACGAACAGGGACTTCATGTTGCTAATTTTCTGATAGTAACGCTGCTGCGCTGACTTTAATTATTTTCTGTGAACACAGTACATAACTGTTACTGTTAACCTGCGTCGCCCCACTGCTGGGCAAAGTCCTCCGAAGAGCCTCAAAGGCAAGAAGATCCCAACAAGTTCTAAGGGTCTCTAAAGGCTTTGCAGATTTACGATGGCCGATTGCCCGGACGATAGGATTAAGGGCAAAAAACCAAAACATTACTGACCCCAAGCAACTCGGTGATAAAATAAAATAAAAAGTAACATAATTTGAGAACTGGTCCGAGAGTCGAGTGGTACAGGAAAAAGTCATTGGTTTGTTCCTAACTGTTCTCTTTTGACGAAATATAGTAAAACGCAATTAAAAATTATATCAAGTTGGCTTGTAGCTAAATAATAGCTGATCGATCGATCTGTGGATGAGTCACCCTCCATTATTCGGAGTACATAGCGTCATCATCAAATGACCTCTCCCGCTCTGGGCGGAGCGGAAGGGAGTGTCAGGCTTGTACTGACTGAAACCCATCCATGTTCCTTCTTAGCCCTTTGTGTTCCAGAGCCACGGTGTCTCTTTCGAACAGTCCCGCAGCCCTGGCAGGCATCAGCCCTCTCGGACCCCTTCCGATTTGCTGACATCTCCTTGAGGTGCGCGTGGAATACGAACGCGCCGTCGGCACGGCCATATCTACTCCCCTTGCGGAGGAATGAGGAGAATGTCGTGGGGAAAGTTTTAAGTATGATTGTGGATGATTATAACAGCAGAGGAAGACCAAAGAGACGATGGAAAGGGGATGGACTGTGTACAGGACGACCATTTTCGTTGTCCCCGCTGTCATTTGAAGATTATTTTTAACAGTCATTACGAGAAGCCTGAGCCGCGAAAGTATGAACTTCGTCGTACATCTGTAAGAAGGTCAAGAACCATCATCACCTGTCTAGCCTTTTTCCTAACTAAGTATGTTGGGGTTGGCTTCCAGTTTAACCAGATGCAGCTGGTGAATACCAGTATTTTACATGCAGCGACCCTGCCTATCTGACCTTCACAACCCAGTTAGTACTGGGTAATACCATACCGTTTGGTAAGACTTCTTTTCAGAGTTTCGGGCCACTGACTACCAGTAACGACCGTCAAAGATCTACAAATGACAGCTGGGACCTATCAGTGAATATCTAACTGAAATAATAATTTGTATTTGTAATCCATACTTCCATACTAATATTATAAATGCGAAAGTCACTCTGTTTGTTTGTTTGTTACCTTTTCACGACTAAACGGCTGATTGGATCTATAATGAAATTTGGCAAGAAGATAGATTTCAACCTGGGGAAGGACATAGGCTATATATCATCACGCTACGACCAATAGGAGCGGAGCAGCAATGAAACATGTTGCGAAAACGGGGAAAATGTGACGCAGACGAAGTTGCACGGGACAGCTAGTAATAATATAGATAAAAAAACCTATTGGTAGGTTTTCAGGCGTAGTTGTTATTTCTCTTGTGTTTATTATAAGATGCTGTGGCCTTAACAAAAACAATAAATCATAAGCATGTCAGAATAAATAAATAAATGTTTTAAGAATACAACAACGATTTCCTTGAATGTTATAAAGGCCATGATATTGCAGCCATTTCCTTGTAGCTCACGACGGTCACCCAAGCTATGCTAAGCCAAACCAAGCTGATCTCTTATTGTACGGGAAGCACATACAAAGCAAGGTCAGATTATACTGGATTGTTTAGCTTGATTCTTTGCCGTGTGTACCAGGAAAAATCTCATTTTCTTCAGAAAATGTATTTTAAAATAGCAGTACCTACTTATGTAAAGCTTTCTAGCTCAAAATATCGTCATATGGTTGCTAATGAGCTCACAAGTCAAAACAAATCTTTTTGTGAGAATTTTATGTTTTTGAAAGTGCTCGCAAGGTGAACAGAATTTTGCTATTATACCAAATTTGTGGCAACCATCTTTTGATAGCTTACTATCGAATAAATTACTAAGATTTCCTTTGTTACACAGTTTTGCCTATTTGCTGGCCTACCATGACGTCTTAAAGCAGTATTGTTGTACTCTTATTCCAGTGTGGGAAAGAGACGGAGCTATACAGGATGGATGTGTAAACGGGGTGTTTTTCTAAAAAATAAGGTGTCCTGTAATCTGCATGTCACAAGAACTGATTGGACTATTAGAGATGCCTACTATGTTTCTGTACCTTGGAAATCAATTTAGTTGGCTATCGACACACTAAAAAAGATCAAGTGCACAAACAATAATTATTAGACTCGAAAATATCACATTACCAAGTAAAAGTACCTATAAGCAAGTCAAGGAGCATTATCTTTCCTCTATACTGTAATGTTCTGATATATACACACATCAAAAGTGTCTAGGGATCAAGCATTTTTATGCGGATTTCTTGAGATTGAGATGTGGCTTTGTAATAAATTTATGATTTTATAAATTTATATGGATCCTTTTTGGTGCATTTCATAATTTGAATCAGGAACTGTGAATCAAATTCGAGTAAAAGATGAAAATCAGCTGTCAATATTTTCCCTATAAAAACATACAACGCATTGAAGACATTATTAGTGCTACTGTTTCCCTACTACTGATTAAAACCAACGTTATTATGGAGCGGCGACGTCATTTAAGCAGGGAAGAAATGCTCAGAGCCGTGGGAATGATAGAAGCTGGTTCCCGGCAACGTACTGTGGCTTTAGCTCTGAATACAAGTCAGAGTGTTATCAGTCGACTTTGGACACGTTACCGAAGCACTGGTACCGTGGCTGAGCGCCATGGAGGACGGTATCGCTGCACCACACGGAGACAAGACCGATACATTCAAATCTTAACTCGAAGAGCTCCAACAATAACCGCCATGATGTTAGCCGTGAGGCTTCATCACTCTTCAGGGAACTTAATTAGCGACCAAACAGTCAGAAACCGCTTGCATGAAGTGAACCTTCATTCCCGAAGACCGCTACGGGTACCACCTATAGCAATGCACAATCGTAGGATTCGATATCAATGGGCTCTTGAACACAGAAATTGGGCAGAAGAACAATGGCGTTTCGTGTGCTTTTCTGATGAGTCTCGTTTTGGTATGAGACCGGATACAAGACGTATACGACACTGGAGAACCCCTGGACGCCAACAGCGATTAAAATCCTGCCAGGAAGTCCATCCTTATAGTGGTGGAACCATCATGGTATGGGCGGGTATTTGGATCGGCGGAAGAACTGAGTTGATTTGGATCAGAGGCAACCTCAACGCTCAAATTTATGCTGAGACGATTGTATCAGACGTCATCGTTCCTCTACAAGTGCAAATCGGTCCCTTATTTCAGTTAATGCATGATAATGCACGACCGCACACCGCAAGAGTTGTAAGACAGACTCTCGCCGCAGCTAACATCAATGTCCTGCCCTGGCCTGCTCAGTCGCCAGACTTGAACCCGATTGAGCATGCATGGGATATGCTACAGAGAAGAGCTCTGCCGAATATGGAGGGTATCCAGTCGCAAGAAGACCTTTTTTTGTTGTTGCAACGAACATGGGCGGCCATTCCACAGCGTGATTTGGATGAACTCATTTTGAGTATGCCAAACCGATGTTCTTGTGTTGTTAGTGTTCGCGGTAGAAACACGGATTATTAATTGTTTAAGTTACCCAATAAAATTTTAAAGAAAACTGTTATTTCAGTCTTTTTTTCGAACTTTAATGTTAGTGGTTCAAATGTCAAAAATCCCTTTATTAGAAAATGGCAAATTTCTTTATTAATGCAAAGGTGACTTGGTTTATCGTTACTGTGACAAACGAAAACACTTTATTTGATGAATCCTTAAAGAAAATTTTAATTAATATCAATCAGGAGAAAAGTTATTGCAAAAATATATGTTGATCCCTAGACACTTTTGATGTGTGTATTATAGGTATATATTTACTTTTTTTTATATGTGTAAATATTTCTATGTATGTTTATTCTATAAAGGTACCCATACTTTTGTTTTAAGGTCTAATTTAAATTTTCCTGTTTCGTCCTTTCTACACACTGTGTCTACATTTCTAATCCAACTTTCCACTCGCAGGTCTGCTGGAAGAAATTTCTTTTGATATAAGCAGTACCTTTGTGCTCTCTTATCTTAATGTACTGTCCTTTTAGGTATTTTGTGTGTACATAAATAAATAAATTACCATACAACCAATATTCTGTTCTTAGGAACCCAAGGTTTACAAAGAATTCATTTTTAAGAAACCCTGTTACTTCAAAATTACGTCACTAAGCTAACCACCCAATACTCATCTTGAAAAATAACCTGCAAGAATATTCGCTACACTGGAGAGCAGCAAAAGGAACACACCAGCATCGCAGAATGTTCCCAACTTCCGGTGAGACTGTTTCTGGCGCGCATAATGTACGTATACTTTATTTTTGTCTCAAAAGTCCAGTTTTTGTTGTTGTTACTGAATGTCGTTGCTGTAGGTTGTTTTGAAGTGTTGTAGAAGATTTTTTTTGTTGTTTTTAGCTATTAAACGTTTTTTTCGGGATGATCTGTTATGTTATGTTACTTATGCTGCAAAAATAGCTTTCTTCTAGTTATAGGTTCGCCGCAAGGTGGCCTGCTTCTCGGTCTTCTACAGGCCGTACTTCGGTGGCTTCGTACGTGTACTTCGTGCCCGAGAACTGCACGACCTCATCCCACCGGCTCCTTTCTACCATCGGATATCTAGACGCACTGCAAGTTACCATCCGTACCTTATTGCTATTCGACCAATTTAAGGACGCTCCGTTATGAGGAATCCACCAATTTTCGCACGTTTTTTGTCTAGTGTACATATTGCGAAGTGCACATTCTGATACGGAGTCCATAAAAATGCTAGTTGTATTATTTTATTTCCACGCACGTTTTCTTTTATGTGTCTCAGAATACAATATTAAGGTCCTCGTGCAAAATCACGTAAGTTATAAATATTCAATCAACGGCCTTTTTCTATTTGAACCGTTGTTATCTTCTGAAGAAATGTGGCAATGTTGTGCTGGGGCCTTGATCTAGAAAACTAGGATTGTTATTACAAGAAGTACATCATTTGCTTGTAAGTAACCAGATCGCCCCTGATTCGACTGGCTTATAAGACCTGAAAAATGTAGTTTATTAAAATATTGTTTTAGGTGCGACGGGGTTCAAGCTGCTAAAAACGACAATCATTATTTTTACCTCATCAATTGGCAGTATCGTCTACTGTTACTGAATATACTAAAAAAATACGGTAAATCGGAAATCGATGGAAGCCTGACAGAAAACTAAATATAAACCGTAGTGTTTCTGTAGAACGCTTGGAAAATACAAAGTTTCAATACGTCATGGAAAAGAACAAAACAGATAACTATGTATGCATTGCCAAATGTACGAATAATCTTGTATGGGAATAAAGTAAATTGTCCATTCTCATGTTCGAAATATTGTCATCAACAAATCACATTCTGGTGGAATGGGATTTGCACTTTCTCATCTACATAATAAGGTATCATTCAATCATTCCTTGCCATCGCCACATTATTGTTCATCCTTTTTTACCTGTCTGCATTGACGATTTAAATATCTTCTGTCTCTTTCTTATCTTCTGTTGTTATGTTGTCTGTCTCTTTTCCCCCAGCATTATTTGAATCAAATATCAATATAGCAAAATGTTCTTGTCCGACTTTCGGTATCTCGGTTCACTCGTGCAAAGCGATGGCGAAATAGATCGTAGTGTTAAGCACAGAATAAACATTGGATGGATGAAATGGCGGCAGGTCACGGGAACTATCTGCGACTCCCGCATTCCCCTTAAACTTAAGGGGAAGATTTATAAAACAATGGTTAGACCTGCTGTCTTGTATGGGTCAGAATGTTGGGCCACAAAAGGGATGAATGAAAGGCACTTGCATGTGGCTGAGATGAGAATGCTAAGGGGGATGTGTGGTGTTACGCGAATGGATAGAATAAGGAATGAGTACATTAGAGGAAGTCTGAAAGTGGCGCCGGTGACTGAAAAGATGCGTGGAAATAGGTTGTCGTGGTATGGGCATGTGATGCGGAGGAATGAGGAAAATGTCGTGAGGAAAGTTTTGAGTATGAATGTGGATGGGTATAAGGGTAGAGGAAGACCAAAGAAACGATGGATGGACTGTGTGAAAAATGATATGGCAAGAAAGGAGGTATCTCATGAGATGACAAGTAATAGAGAGGTATGGAAGAAGAAGACGTACTGCGCCGACCCCAAATGAATTGGGATAAGGGCAAGAGAATGATGATGATGATATCAATATAGCAAAATGGATTGCATCTACTTATTTTCAATGTGGTTACTTGTCAAATTGACCATGAAATGTATTCAAATTATTACAATATTATTCTTGTATTTCGTTATTTGTTTTCTTAGGATTTGTTTCTTTGTTATGAATTCGCACTTGATCCTTCTAGTTTGCATATTAAGGTGTGATTTTGTTTCTTGTTGTTTGTGATTGACGGTTTAGTGTTTTTTGCTTTGTATTGTAGTTGTATGGGTACTGTTGTTTCTGTTTTGATAACTATACTCATGTGGCGTTTGCTTTGCCCTGCAGCTTTTTTTCTCTATTTAAAAAATGTAAAGTTTGGATTACCTCCTCCAAATTCCACAACATGTTGGAGTTTGGAGGAGGTAATGTTTGAAACTGCTCATCTGATTTTAAAATGTCCTTCACTGATGGAATACTACACTTGTCGAATGCCATATGATGTATTTTTCATTCATCAAGTAGCAAGTAGAAACTAGTGTATGATATTTTTGTTTCTGGTGTTACTAAGTTTAACTCGTGCATGAATTATGATTGCTAATTTATTGCATGTGAGGCAAGACCCTTGATATTCAAAGTGTGTTTAATACACATTGCTAATAGTTTTAAATTCTACTCTGAGATCTAGGTCTACATTAATGTTTAGCTCATTTGCTTTTGTTAATTTTGTCCTATTTCACATAATTTACTTCTTCAGATACAGTTTGTGTTTAAGCAATTTTATTTTACTGATCGTATCCGTAAAAACTATCTCAAAAACTCAGTTAAAATATTCAGAAGCGAAACTTAAATTTTCAAGACATTCCTTCGATCCTTCTGCTGTACCGCTCAAAATTCCCGAAACAGAGACAAAAATTTCAACCGCGCTCAAGTACAGGGGATTTTCTTCTTGCATTTTTGTATAAAATCCTCATTTAGTTCCTGATCAACCGAGATTGTAGGATTCGCAAATTTGCATCTGTCCCTTGCATTCTCTCACATCGGTTGCAATTTGAATAATTCGTTCATAACAAATGTCGGTACATTAGAATAATGTAATTTTTTACTCATGGACGAATATCTAATTGACCGTGAGAGTATATTTGTTTGTATTCTTGAGCAATTTCGGAATTGCAAGGTGTCAACGAACATGTGCATGCAAATTTTGAAGTATCGACATATTCAAATGAGCGCAAGTGTGTGAATATTGTTCGTTTTGGTTTCCCAAATGATCTAGGATACAGGTTTGGTATATTTGTGAATGATAAGTTAAATAATGGTTAGTTAGAACCCCTAACGGATGAGAATGAATGAGTGGATTAGTTTATGTAAATAGTTAAAGAAACTTGTTAAAGCAACTTGTCAGTTAAGGGAATGAATGGTGTAAGAAAAAAACTGATTCACAAAAAGTGAAGAGAGAAAGAATTTTGATACAAAACAACGGTTGATTATGGACAATAATATTAATACAGAAAGGTAAGGATTGTTTTGTCTTGTATTACTAAGGATTTTTAATGTTATTTTAATATGTGGGCGTAGTGGAAAGTGTTTTAAAGATAAAACTGTATGACGTGATTAAAAAGATATTATGTTGATTTCAAATATAGCCAGGACAGTACATACATGGGTTTATACAAGGTGTTGTTTTGTATCCTCGTCAAATTCAAGATGGTAACTATGCTAATGATTCTGGACCAAAATCAGTAATTAAATGCAAAGGTTATTTTTATTTTATTTTCT
Organism: Cerastis rubricosa; assembly: GCA_949152445.1. Taxonomy (NCBI): domain Eukaryota; kingdom Metazoa; phylum Arthropoda; class Insecta; order Lepidoptera; family Noctuidae; genus Cerastis; species Cerastis rubricosa. The sequence continues at coordinate 15,801,078 of OX424547.1, forward strand.
TATTTACGGAAATCGGTTAGTGTGAACCACCCATGTTATCAACGCGGCCCGTCTCATTCTTGCCCTGTAATCGCGCTTTCACACATACAAACAATCTCAAACGTTTATTCGTTAATTTCTTATTCCCTAAGGGATTTAAAAGGGGTTATTCTGAAATACTGAAAAATTTAACCTAAAAAAAGCAGCGGTTATTAATAATTAACTAGGTACTGCAATTTATATTGATTACTTATGTCTTTTGTGACAATCTCCTGAATTTTGACGAGGATGCAAAACAACACTTTGTATATTTACTAAAAGAGGAAAATTCTGAGCAAAAATAAATTACATCTAAAAGCCATTCCATGCCAGTGACGTGTTAATTTAATGAAAGTTTTCAGCTACAGCGGTGGTTTCAGATAGTTTTTCACGCGATACAATTGTTCGTGGTAATTACCGAGGCTTCATAGATGCTATTAATCATTGGCAGGGTGGAACAATAGCTGGTGCACTTTGTTGGGTTCAACGGTATGGTTGGTGCGAAAAAATAAAAAAAAATTGTCTGGGAAATAATCCTTTTTAGTTAGGGTAATTTTTTTTAACGTACTTTAGAACTCATCTTGGTTAAAGTCCTATACAAGTGATGCTGCTTTCCAAAATCCGATTTTTTAAGTAGGCTTTCTTAATCTTGATCAAGAAAACTTCGGCTCAAACCATTATTATTTACATTTTATTAGTTCGCAGTAACATTTAAATTCGCTATTTCTCAGAATTGCTTTTGTTGTTATTATTATCTTTAGAAACGGGAGCTAGCGCCCTGAAAATTACACAAGAATCATGAGTAATACACTTCTATTATGATTGTACGTGTGGCAACATAATATTGCCAATGTCAAATACATGCACATATCTTTGACAAACTACGTCTACGTACTACGTATTACGTCGCATACTTTGGCACTTACTCAGCAGTTCGGCAGACTGTTTGTTTGTAAAAGTGTGTCAAGTTCAGAATGTCAGATGAATCATGCCAATAAGATATTTCGTATCGATTTCATGTTTTGTCGTCTTTTATTTTGCACTCCAGTGTAGGTATTTTTGATTTACTTACGGTTAATAATATCTTGTTACATTATTTTGTAACTAACTATTTAACTATAGCTTCTGGCCGTGGCTTCTCTCCCATTTTCTACGGAAATTTACCCACGGGAACATTTTAAATGTTACCTATGCACGGGAATAATGTACACACATCAAAAGTGTCTAGGGATCAACATATATTTTTGCAATAACTTTTCTCCTGATTGATATTAATTAAAATTTTCTTTAAGGATTCATCAAATAAAGTGTTTTCGTTTGTCACAGTAACGATAAACCAAGTCACCTTTGCATTAATAAAGAAATTTGCCATTTTCTAATAAAGGGATTTTTGACATTTGAACCACTAACATTAAAGTTCGAAAAAAAGACTGAAATAACAGTTTTCTTTAAAATTTTATTGGGTAACTTAAACAATTAATAATCCGTGTTTCTACCGCGAACACTAACAACACAAGAACATCGGTTTGGCATACTCAAAATGAGTTCATCCAAATCACGCTGTGGAATGGCCGCCCATGTTCGTTGCAACAACAAAAAAAGGTCTTCTTGCGACTGGATACCCTCCATATTCGGCAGAGCTCTTCTCTGTAGCATATCCCATGCATGCTCAATCGGGTTCAAGTCTGGCGACTGAGCAGGCCAGGGCAGGACATTGATGTTAGCTGCGGCGAGAGTCTGTCTTACAACTCTTGCGGTGTGCGGTCGTGCATTATCATGCATTAACTGAAATAAGGGACCGATTTGCACTTGTAGAGGAACGATGACGTCTGATACAATCGTCTCAGCATAAATTTGAGCGTTGAGGTTGCCTCTGATCCAAACCAACTCAGTTCTTCCGCCGATCCAAATACCCGCCCATACCATGATGGTTCCACCACTATAAGGATGGACTTCCTGGCAGGATTTTAATCGCTGTTGGCGTCCAGGGGTTCTCCAGTGTCGTATACGTCTTGTATCCGGTCTCATACCAAAACGAGACTCATCAGAAAAGCACACGAAACGCCATTGTTCTTCTGCCCAATTTCTGTGTTCAAGAGCCCATTGATATCGAATCCTACGATTGTGCATTGCTATAGGTGGTACCCGTAGCGGTCTTCGGGAATGAAGGTTCACTTCATGCAAGCGGTTTCTGACTGTTTGGTCGCTAATTAAGTTCCCTGAAGAGTGATGAAGCCTCACGGCTAACATCATGGCGGTTATTGTTGGAGCTCTTCGAGTTAAGATTTGAATGTATCGGTCTTGTCTCCGTGTGGTGCAGCGATACCGTCCTCCATGGCGCTCAGCCACAGTACCAGTGCTTCGGTAACGTGTCCAAAGTCGACTGATAACACTCTGACTTGTATTCAGAGCTAAAGCCACAGTACGTTGCCGGGAACCAGCTTCTATCATTCCCACGGCTCTGAGCATTTCTTCCCTGCTTAAATGACGTCGCCGCTCCATAATAACGTTGGTTTTAATCAGTAGTAGGGAAACAGTAGCACTAATAATGTCTTCAATGCGTTGTATGTTTTTATAGGGAAAATATTGACAGCTGATTTTCATCTTTTACTCGAATTTGATTCACAGTTCCTGATTCAAATTATGAAATGCACCAAAAAGGATCCATATAAATTTATAAAATCATAAATTTATTACAAAGCCACATCTCAATCTCAAGAAATCCGCATAAAAATGCTTGATCCCTAGACACTTTTGATGTGTGTAGATTCTCGCTAGTGAAAGAATTTCCTGAATCGCATCAATACTGGTGAAGTATAGAAGTAAAGACTACGGCCTGTGTTTAAAACGACGTTCGTTTAGATAATCTAGATTCTAGAATATTCTGTCTATCTATCTACTACACACTCAATTAATCTAGCTATTCTTTAATTTTGTACTGATGAATTATCGTTCTATTTATTTATTTTTAAAACGTTGGACATTAACGTGAAGGTAAACGTTGGGGGAGGCCTCACCAGGATTTTCTCTTGTATCCTGAATTTCGTTTTCTGTATCGTGGGTGTATTTATACACATTTAAAATCACATACACAAACAGCCAGACCCGGAACAACTACCTGTAGGCCATACAAATATTTGTTCCGTGCGCCGATCGAAGCCGCGACATGCAACGCGGCAGTCAATCGCTCAGCCACTGGGCAAACCGTGCCGTCATTTTCAACTTTATTCCTCATGACATAAGTGCACGTTGTTTTAAATTTGCGTTTTGTCATAAACTTAGACATTTCATAGATAGGGAATTAAAAACTGGACAGCAAAGGTTTTATTTAACTGAATAGTACATCTAAGTTATTTCCAGTATTCAACTGGAAATAAAATAGATGCAACATTTTATAAAGTTACTCAAAAAAGATTAACTTCATACAGAGTTAGCAGCCCTAAAAACAAACAACAGTGCCGCACACCTTAGTACAATGGCGTGCATCAGTGTTGGCGAATTAATAGCCCGCAGTAAGCCGCGCTTAATGAATATTGCAGCCAAACTCGAGGTGACTGATACCAGTTATATTGACTCGCAGTGTACCGCGGACAAAATAAATACGTGTCATTTTTCATCCACTTTTTTTGTCCCGATGTGTGGACTTGTTTTATTTCAAACAATTGACTTCGTTCTTTTTTAGATTCTTTAGCAAGCATAGTTATTTTTTTCTAGTTACCTAAACGTTTACCTATCATAATAATAAGTGTACCTCTTTGCTGACCCGTTAGTCTTATCTGAGTTCATTGCTCTACTAGGGAAATACCCTTTTCCCGAAAATTACACTGAGTAGGTATATCGGGTAATACCGGTATCAACTAATCCTTCAAGTAACGGTTTTTATACGAGTACGACCGAATGATGTAGGTATGCTAGAAGCATGTTGCAATCAATCCCTGCATATGTCATAATTGCTTGATAAGAATTTTTAGTTGAAAGTGTGCTATTTTCATGCATTTGGGATCAAAAACTGACTGTTACACAGTCCAAATGAGGAACTGGCAGTATCAGCATCGGTAATAGCTAATTCTTAAGTATAATATTTACGGTTGGTGCAGTGGTTGAGCAATCGACTGCTGCGCTGCGTGTCGCGGGTTCGATCCAAGCACGGAACAAATATTTGTAAAGCCAACAGATAGTTGTTCCGGGTCTGGCTGTTTGTGTATGTGAGTTTAAATTTTTGTAAACGCACCTAAGATACAGAGGAAAATTCTACTGTTGAGCAACGTTTAAAAAAAAAGATATCAATCCCAGTCCCGCATTCCCACAGAAAATGCTTCACAAAGTAAATAAAGACGTTTTTCATAATTCTCCGTCTACCATTTATCTACCGACAGTACAAGCGACTCCATTGTTTAGCAAGCGTAATATTTGCTCGTCAGCTTACGTCGGAAAGCAGAAGCGACTACTGAAATATGATTCTCACTTTCAGGCTATTTTAATTAGAACTGGTGATGCACTGCTATGCTTTGTTTTGACTTTGTATGGTGTCAGGTATGCTGAAGTTTTGTTTGTTTTTATGTTATTGTAAAACGTATATTAGGAATTTATGTATATTTTTAGTAAATGAGTGATATTATTTAAAAAAAACCGGCCAAGTGCGAGTCGGACTCGCGCACGAAAGGTTCCGTACCATTATTTATAAAAACAAAACAAAAACACTTTTTTGCATGGGAGGTCCCTTAAATATTTTTTTTTCTATTTTTTATTTGTTGTTATAGCGTCAACAGAAATACATAATCTGTAGAAATTTCAACTGGATAACTATCACGGTTCATGAGATACAGCCTGCTGACAGACGGACGGACAGACGGATGGACGGACGGACGGATGGACGGACAGCGAAGTCTCAGTAATAGGGTCTCGTTTGACCCTTTGGGTACGGAACCCTAAAAATATTACTTACTTCGCAATTTGAATCTGATTTTGTTAACAATTTCATGTGTTTAAATTTTTTGCACGATTCTCTAATCGTTTTTACATAATATATAACTCCTTATAACATCAGCTATCTGCCAGTAAAAGTCCCGTCAAATCGGTCTAGCCATTTTGGTGATTAGCCGGAACAAACAAACAGATAGACAAAAAAACATCTATTCTTATATAATATGTACCGTGTAATACTCTCGGTAAAAATCTGTTATTTTGAAACTACCAACACTTAATTTATTAATACACTGTCAAGAGATGGCAGGCTTTAAAATTGTTTATTTTTATGGAAATAATCAAGTCTGAGCTATTTCTTTTTTAAACTGGTTATATTGAGACAAAAATATATATTATACCTACTAATCAAGGAGACAGAATTTATTATCAGAATTATCTCCGAGGAAAATGTTGAAAGAACTTTTGCACTTAGAACGAAGATGTTAGATAAATGAATACTAATAAGCACGATTAAAATTTTAAATTCATGCTTCAATAATTAGGATGCCACCACGCCATTTACTACCAATAACCCTATCTCTACGCATACAATTAATCCCTTAAAATGAACCTTTAAAAAACAGAACATTAAGGTTTAAAATCAATAACCTCATACACAAAATAAACGTCACGTATTCAAATCAATACGATGACAATATTATAGTCACAGTATAATGGATCGACAAACGTGCGACAAAAAAGTCGAATCATGCGCACGGCACACCTGCGATTTTCAATACATCTATCATTGATCGATTAGTTCCAATTCCTTTTTTGGAATGGGTTATACGAGTTCTAACTTTATTTTAGAATCGATAGGATTGGAAATTGAATGAATGTGTAAATTATTTTGGCGGGTGAAGGGTTGCGTCCTATAGTCTTCAAAAATGATTGTATTTGACTATCAATTTTATATGTGACTCTGCATAAAGTTAAATGTTTTTTGCATACCGTGTGGTGCAATAAATACTTTTGGGAAACTATTTAAAAACTGAATCGCGTTATCCTGAAATTATACTTGATTAGTGATTTCTAGCAAAAGAAAAATATTTTTTTCCTCTATGCCATCAAAGGCAAAATCAAAGGATGCAGGGGGTCTTCAACTGAGGAAAACTTATGTCTAAAGACTAACTACTCAACAAGCTCGTGGAAGCTCTTGTCATGAACTCTAATCCCCAAATGTGAATCAAACAGTATTAGACTGATTGTCATCTTAGCCTTTCCTTTGATTGATTTTCGGTGACAATACGTATTGACGACACGTTTCGTGCAGTGGTTGAGCGATTGACTGCTGCGCTGCGTGTCGCGGGTGCGATCCCCGCACGGAACATATATTTGTAAGGCCAACAGATAGTTATTCCAGATCTGGCTGTTTTTTATGTCGGTTTAAATGTTCGTAAACGCACCCATGATACAGGAGAAATGCATGGTGTGAGGCAACGTTTTAAAAATTAATAAATTCAATGAAAATCCATCACCACACAATCAAAATTAAAGTAAAGCTAGGTAAGTTAAGTGTGTGGTAGATAGATAGACAGAATATTCTAGAATATAGATTATCTAAAGGAACGTCGTTCTAAACACAGGCCGTAGTCTTTACTTCTACACTTCACAAGTACTGATCCGATTCAGAAAAAACGCACCCACAGGAGAAATCCCTATATAATTATAGTGTGGGGCAAAGTAATAAAAAAAAAACGTACACAAGTGAATGTATGAATGTGGATGGTTATAATATAAGAATATGGGAAGACCAAAAAACTACACAGACACTGTGAAAGAGATGATGAGGCTTTAAGGGGGGGGGGGGGGGACAACGGTAACTGAGATAATGACTAATAGAGAAGTAAGGAAGAAGAAGATGTGCTGATACATGCTCACTTCTACCGACTCGCACTGGGCTTACGTGGTAGATTACAGCCCTCTCATAAAGAGGAAGCCTCTGTCCAAGCAGTGGTAGTTTGTAAGTAGTTCTTTGCCCTGGCTGGAGGCCTCACACTCAAGGCACCCACAGGATAGTCCGGTTAAGCAGACGACCTTCTAGGTTGAACTGCGAGATGCCAATCACAAAAAAAAAAAATTGGTTGTCAGCAAAGTCGGTTTACGGACGATAGTTTAACGTGACAACGTCATAACAAAACATTGATGAAATGATTGCATACTTTTATGAATAGCAAAGCCGAACGCTCAAACTGATCGTGCCTTTCGCTCGCTCGTGCAGCGCTCTCGCTCCGATCGTATCGTTACAATGAGCGTAACGTCACAATGATTCATCCTTTTTCGTGCGTGCAGCCGGCGTTCATCGATTTATTAGACATTGTCACGTCAAAAATAAAAATAAAAATCCAAGCAGTGGGAATTTTAAAGGCTAATTATGATACATTATGCTTAAGAGTTATAGAAAGATATTTATGATACCGGTCCACACTAAACATTTTCACACCTTTCGTATCAGTTGAACTCCCGCACAGTGTGACAAGGTCGCAAGTGCATAGACATAAATCAATATACAAAAACCATGTCACTGTATGTTATTGTGTTTTATGAAGGTCAGTTTTGTTCAGTATGATTCAGACGATGACATGCGGAGGGATACGGGTTTGTTACATGGAAAATTATGGAAAATTCATGTACTTACGGTTTGTTATGCTGTATGTAGGGCGAGTGGCGATTGTCAGTTTCTTTGTATGATTTTGTTGGGAAATTGTGCTTAGTACTCATGTTGGATTGACAAGAAAGATAGTTGCAATTTCTATGTAAAAACGTGATTCATTAAAATTACGTACAGCGTAAAGGTAAGTATGCTAAGTAAGTCACCATCTTTTAACCAGGAAAAAGAGCTATAGCCTAAATCGGCTCTTTTTAAGCAAGACTTATTTTCGTAATATTTTTTCGGCAAGTCATCATCATCATTTCAGCTGAACGACGTCCACTGCTGGACATAGGCCTCCCCCAACGCCACATTGACATAAGAGGGGTTTTGCCATAATCCCCACGCTTGGCAGGCGGGTTGGCGATCGCAGCACGGTTGTTACAAAAGCACTGAGAACGCTGCTGCACATTATCTGGCAAGTCCCTTAGTCGCCTCTTACGACACCCACGGGAAGATATGGGATGGTGCTATTTTTTACTTCCGACACCAAACAGAACCGGGAAGTACGCCTCTTGTATTGACTACGGCAGTATAGGGTACCTTAAAACTAGATTATCGTGCTCAATAATTAAATACTGGATTGTAATTGCAGCTTACTTCATACTTAGTAATAAATCATGAGATATAAACTAATACCTACATGGTAAGTACAAGTGTGCCATAACAAGTATATTTTGCTAAAAGCATAGCCATTATAAAAAACCTTTTCAGTTTAATGCTCCAAACTACTCCTTTCTAATAAAATAGGTAATAACAACCATTTACTCGACTTTGAGCCAAAACTCTATAATTTAAAACTATAACAATTTTTGTCCACGCCTTAAAAAATTATGATCACTAGGCGACCACTCGTTCCTTTAATGGCATAATAATATATGCTAATTGCAAGTAAAACTGGAGACAATACGCAATTATGAATCATAAATAATGTTTCCAAATGATCTATTATGCAGTTTGTAATTAGTTTTAAAACATTTTAGTATTTTTTTTATCTTGCTAAGTAACTATTACAATTGTATGTCTTTTGAACTAGACATTTAAAGTAATTGACAAGTTCCACAGGTGTAAAAACTTAGTAACTTTTATGAAAATAATTATTTAATACTATATTAAGCTCTTTGGTAGGTTTACATAGATTTGAATTGACTATTCCCGGCACGGTTGGCGCAGTGGTTGAGCGGTTCCCCGCACGGAACAAAAAAAAACGGGTTGCACTCCGGGAGTGCCGGCAGAAGTGAAAACTTGAATAGTAACGTTGTGCATTTTTGGATATGGTTAGGAAATAATTTTGAACGAATTGCTTTAATTATCTAGTTCTATCATTTATGTGGTAAAATACAATATTCATTTATTGCGCTATCATACACAAACATGACAACTTACATTACATAACAAATTTAACACAGAAATATTACGATACGTTTTACGAATTTTACCTCTTTGGAGAAATCGAAGGTTTGTTTGTGCATAAGATAATTATCCAGTTTTGGAAAACCAAACTCAATGACAGATGTCATAAAGTTCAAATTCCTTCGCAACCTAATGTCAATTCGTCTTACGAATTTTCGATCAGGACACGTGACCTGACGCGAGTTTAAGATTTTATACCCATTACAGAAAAAGTGCTCAACGCCGCTAAAGAAGTTTTCACTTCAAAAATTTGTATGGCCTACAAATAGTTGTTCCGGGTCTGGCTGTTTGTGTGTGTGAGTCTAAATGTTTGTAAACGCACCCACGATACAGCAGAAATTCCTAGTGTGGGGATAGGTGTTAAAAAAAAAAACAAACTGAAATGAAATTCCAATCTCTCCCCACCGGTCTGCCAACAGTGGTGGTAGTTGCATCTGATTTAGTCACATTTGTTCCTACCTCTGTCACCACTGATGGCAGACTCTACGATCAAGATTCCGTCAGCCACCACCAAATATTTCGACCAGCAAATAGACAGTGGTTAGAAGATTTTATGAAGCATGGCCTGCCCGACTTCCAACAACTTCCAAACAATACATGTCTCTTCTTTCAGTCGTTATATATATATATATTTGATAAAAAAACTTTGCCTTTCTTTAGGAATTTCTCCTGCATCGTGGTTGCGTTTTACAAACATTTAAACTAACATACACAGACAGCTAGACCCGGAACAACTATCTGTAGGCCATATAAATATTTATTCCGTGCAGGGAACGAACCTGCGACACGCAGCGCAGTAGTTGATCGCTCAACCACTGTCATGCCATGAGTCATGCCCCTGATAAGCAGTGCTTTTTTCAGAATTTGTGCCATGATTAAATCCGATCATTATTGTAAGTACAATGTCCTCTCATAAAGATTTAAAGGTAAACAAAACCTAAGCTTGTATATGTTATGATGTTCAATAAGATCGCTTGTTTTGATTTTTGGGGTTTAGATTAAAACAGAATTTACGGTAAGTATCTAGTGCAGCAACTCGAAGGGACCGTCTCGTTAGATCATCATCAACTACCAAGCCTTTTGGAGCGACCGTCTATCTGACGTCCACATCCCAGTTACTACTAGGAAATACGATACCCCGTGGTAAGACTGGTTGTAAGACTGCTTCTACAGTACTTTCACAGTTATTATGTCTTGTGACTGGGACTGTAGCTTCATTATTATTGTTGTTCGACCATTCAAAAGTGCCTGTAACTGGCTTATTTGAAATAAATGATTTTGATTTGATTTGATGACTTATATATTATGTATGATACAATAATAAATACGTTCTTGCACAAGGTTGTGCAAGAATGAGCATACGACCATCGGCACAATAAGAATTATTCATGAAAAAAAGTATTACAATTTTGTAATACTTTTTTTTGTAATACTTTTTTGTACATTTATGCGCAGTAGTATTATTTCTCATACAATGTTATAATGAGTACAAGTAAACTATAACTAAAATGTATTCAACAGATGCAAATAATGATAGTACAATTCAGATGTTTAATAGCGACCTGTCCGATCTAGGTTTATTTAAACCTGTGTTTCAGGCCATCACTTTACATAGTACAATTTAATTAGGATAGTAAAATTATAAAATAAAATTAATCTGTTACCAACTATAAGTATAATCAAATTAGTACAATAGAAAACACTAAAACTAGCAAAATGGTGACACTAACAACTTTCCTGTTCTTCAAAAACCCACCTGTATAACTACCCATATTTGAAATAAATGAAACGTTAATTTGAATTTAAGTAAATATGTACCTACAAACTTCTTCTGCGTCATATTTTCACCGTTTTCGCAACATTTTTCATTGCTGCTCCGCTCTTATTGGTCGTAGCGTGATGATAAATGGGCCTTCCTCAATAAATGGGCTATCTAACATTAAAAGATTTTTTTAAATCGGATCAGTAGTTCCTGAGATTAGCGCGTTCAAGCAAACATACACACAAACTCTTCAGCTTTATTATTAGTAGGTATTAGATATAAGTATATATTAGATAGATACGAGGGGATAACATAATCAAACCACAATTTTTTGAAGTTTTGTGCCCACAATGTTATCCGTGTGCACATTCCACATATCGACAACCTCGTATTCCATACGATTAATATTTTAAATTAATTTGGCTCCAATGAACAATCTAAGAGGTCAAAGTCCTATGATTCAGACGTAGCCTGATAAAAGGATGACTAAACAGAAAAGGAATGCCTTACCTTAGGAATGAAAGGTCAAGATTGATCAGTAACGATCAAATAATAGTGAGGAGGCAAATAAGGCAATAAATGTGCATTTGTGGCGCCTGCAAAGCAATTTTTCGATTGCTGAACAATTTACTTTTGCTTTGCAGTAGTCTGCGCAATAAAGTCATTTTATTTTTGGGTGTGGCATACTTATGAATAACTGTATTTATATGCTTATCTTAATTCGAAATACTGTTATGTAGTACACAGGCTGTCATTTGTAGATCTTTGACAGTCGTTTCAAGTATTCAGAACCCGCAAGTCTGATATTCAGTCATAACAAGGGGTTTCGTATTACCTAGTTACTGGGTTGTAGAGATCAGATAGGCAGTCGCTTCATATAAAACAATGATACTCAGCTGCATCCGGTTAGACTGGAAGCCGACCCCAACAAAGTTTGGGAAAAGGCTAGGCAGATGATGATGATGATGACACAGGTAGTAGGTTTATATGTTTTTAATCAAATAAACAAATAGAAACAGAAAACATTTAGTAAAAAATGGTAAATATTCCGTTTTCAGTGTTAAAATTTATAAAAAAAATCAGTTCCTTATTGTAATAGTTTCTATTTTTTTCATAGCCTAAACATAAACTCAAAATCAAAGCGTTAATTTATTCCTATTAGACCAATACAGACACTTTTGAAAGTCAAAAAAAAACGCTAAGCTACAGTCCCAATCACAAGGCATAATAACTTGTGAAAGTATTGTTGCCCTTTCCAAAGCGTAGATCTCTATGGAGAAAAATGGGTAAGAAACTCCCTGGACACTCTTTTAAATCAAAATATTTTTCAAAATCTTGGTTACATCATTTATGTTGTGAATTACTAATATGTGAGAACTATGTAGAAATGCGGGCAAGTTAAGAGCGTGCAGAGTAACAGATTAAATCAGTAATTCAAAAATAAATAAATTAAAATAAACCGTGGCAGCTAAGACATGACCAGTCACAACTAACAGCGCCCGTTCACGAACATGACGCATGTATCAGCCATCATTCAACTCAACCATACTGAAGGGAACTAAAACATACTAACTTATTCCTGCTCAACACCAATTCTGTCGATAAACAATTCTTGCAATACCAACTTTACCACCCACAAAATAGCACATCAATTTCCACGTACCTCATAACAACTACAATTATTTTCAGGCACATTCTGGAAACGAAGTCCATTGCAACTACAAGTAATGAATCACCATCACACATCGACAATGTGTCAATAAACCGTAGAACAAAGAGCCTGAACTGGCCTCTTATCATTTACAACACGATTAACAACGATAGATGTCGCCATAAAAGCTCAAAAGCTGTTAACTTGTACAAAGAAGTTATTATTAAAATTTGAGTTGGCTCATACTTTTTTATCTGTTGATTTGGTGGTGCAAGTTATGCGCGGTTGTGAGTGGACTGAGCTTTTAATACCGAAATAAACAGCATCAATACATACAACTTCGTCTTCATTTTCATGTCCCAGTTCGTAACCTGGTGGAGCTTTTATGCCACCATGGGCCTCTGAGAGCAGCGGTGGCCAAGTGGTGGCCAAATTGTTCACAAATATTTCGTCTTATTATGTACAATACGCACATGAATCCGAAAATTCAACCAAAAACACACACACAGCACTTTTATCTTTAGCAAACAGTAGGTATATTTGAACTCATTTGTAAACTAAGTGTGTCGTAACATATCCAATGTGATCTTTGTTTTAGAGCGAGCCAACGAACCGGGCTAATGAGAACCATATCGATTTATACTGTCAATATTTAAACGAGTACAATCATGGTAGGTTGAAAACTCGACAAACGCTTATGCGACGCGTATACGCTTATCGATTGAGTTCTTGGCTTGGCTTGGTTATCTTAATTCTATGGCTGATTTTATCATCGCCAGATATATGTATATATTAAAACATAGATATCATTCCTGGCTCGTGGCTTAATGATAACAGCCGCACGGGTCGATCTTTAAGGTTATGCCGTGCTTGCCGAGGTTCGTACGTAGATGAGTTACCATAATTAAATACCAAGTTTTCTCCGTGCCTCGGAATGCACATTAAGCCGGTGGTCCCGGCTGTCATTTGTAGATTCTTTGTCAGTCAGTGTTACGAGTAGTCAGAAGCCAAAAGTCTGACATCCAGTCTTACCAAGGGGTATCGTATTACCTAGTTACTGGGTTGTGGAGGTCAGATAGGCAGTCGCTTCATGTAAAATACTGGTACTCAGCTGCATCCAGTTAGACTGGAAGCCTACCCTAAGATGGTTTAGGAAAAGGCTAGACAGATGATGGTGATACTTAATATTAATATCATTCCTGTAATCCTTGTTCGTTAAATCCTTGTTGGAAGGCCTCCCACTAGGTGGACCGATGACCTGTTGAAGGTTGCGGGGATCTGCTGGATGCGAGTCGCACGGGACCCGTCAATGTGGCGTCACTTGGGGGAGGCCTATGTCCAGCAGTGAACGTCTTTCGGCTGAAATGATGATGATGAATCCTTGTTCACCCACATTTCGCCAGTTATGTTTAATAGGGGGTGATCCAATTGCCATCAACCAGGCACCGATACAGATTCCTTGGCTGCTACGAAAAAAGAATTAGTTGTAGATAAAATCAATAAGTTTTTGCCTGACCAAATCAATCAAACCAAGCCAACACAATAATTATTAATAAAAACACAATATACAAAAAATACATTAAAAATATCGACTCTTTAAGCTTCGCTTCGTGGTTGATTAATTACAAAAGGCTCGCCCCAATTACTAAAACTTACCTTTATCCCAATTATGTTGGGGCCGGCTTCCAGTCTAACCAGGTAAATTCCAGTATACCAACTCCTCACCCAAATTATTATTCGTACAACAAATCCGTCAATGACCGAAGCTCTAAGATTAAAGAATGACCTAGAAACTTGGACAAAAATTTGCGTAGGCAGACGAGCGACGTTCAGGGTTGAGTGCCCCTTTTTTTTCGGATGGGAAATCACCAAATAAGGGGGTTATTTGGGTCCCGCTCTAGGCGCAGCGGAAGGGAGTGTCAGACTTGTACTGACTAAAACCCATCCATTTTCCTTCTTAGCCCTTTGTGTTCCAGGGCCACGGTATCTCTTTCGAATAGTCCCGCAGCCCTGGCAGGCATCGGCTCTTTCGGATCCCTTCCGATTTGCTGACATCTCCTTGAGGTGCGCGTGGAACACGAACGCGCCGTCGGCACGGCCTGTCTGTCCTGCCTGTGTTGAATGCCCCTGCCATGTAGCTTTGACATTTACAGTCTCTTTTGATTGAGATATAAGGTTAGGCTTAAGGTTCGGTATGTTAAAGAACGATCTTTTTACATTTGCCTTCTAGTAGGTATAAGATCATCATCATCAGTCTATAATGTTCCCACAGCTAGGACACAGGCCTCCTCTCTATGATAGGGAATGGGCTGTAATCCACCACGCGGGCCCAGTGCGGGTTGGTAGATGTCACATGTCTGAATTTTTAGTTTTAGGACATGCCGGTTTCCTCACGATGTTTTCTTTCACCGTTTTTGAGAGCAGCGGTGATGAAATAAATTACACAAAGTAATGCGCCTGCCTGGGTTTGAACCCACGGCTTAGTGTTCGTAAGTCGGGGCTGCTACAACTGGGCCACCGCTGCTCTTCAGGTAGAAGATGGTAGGTGTCAAGAAACTTGTGGTTTGAATTATTCCGAACCTTTTGAATTTTAGAAGAAGAATCGACCATTCATTCATTCGAGTACTTCGAATTAGTTTTTGTTTTCTTTATAAAAAAAGACATTGCTTCGCACTAGGAACTGTCTCCTGTGTCGTGTGTGCGTTTATAAACATTTAACCTCACATACACCTACGGCCAGCCCCGAAACAACTAGCTGTAGGCCATATAAATATTTGTTCCATGCGTGAATCGAACCTGCTTACAGCAGCAGCGTAGCATTTAATCATTCAGCCACTGCACCAACCGTGTGGCCAAAAAATTATTGCATAATCAGCAAATGATGGTCTATTAACTTCTCCTCTGTAAGAGAGAGTAGGGTGAAAAGTTCGCAATACGCAATTAAAAAATAAATAACTATTGATGGTTAAATAAAAAAAAGATATGTGTGCAATTCATACGTGGTAGAAGTGAAACCTTCAAAAAGACAAAAGCTACAAAAATAAAATTGGTATGAAAAATATAGGGAAGATTTAAAAAAAAATGCTCAGTACGTAATGAAAAGTTAATAGTTTTTTTTTTCAAATATCCTGCAATTTTCTGTTTACAACTACTGTAAAGACATTAATTATATATTAAAAGAAAGAACTAAATCATTACATCGAAGATCATTGTTTTATTAAGAAACACTGTATAATTTTTCCTATCTCATTTTCTCCCGCGTTAAATCTTATGAATTAATGTTTCTGTCATTTTCTACTATCGCTTTTTCGTTTCATCGACTTTCAAATCACAACAATGCCAAAGAAGTGTTCACTTCAAAAAGAATTACATTATTTAAGACACAGACATTTCAGAGGTCATCAACATTGTTTAAAATCACTGCATTGTAATCCAGCTAAACTTTTAAAACATTCTCTGACGCCCTTTTAAAATTCAATAAAACCCATAAAAAGTACGCTCTTTAAACGTTTTCTCATCATAAAACGCTAATAAATAACGAGTCGAAACTAAATTTATGTTCCTTTTGATTTACAACACATAAAACTGGCAACACTATTGTCCGTTGACATTTTGAATCGTTAAATAGGGCAACATTCTAAACGTCACGCTCTAAACCGTTATTTCAAATAAAATTTTGTAATGATGAATTGCATCGTATTTTTTTCGGACTGTAGTACATGAAATACAATGTTGCTATCAATGGGATTTACTGTGAAATTAAAGATTAAAAAGTTATGTTTTTCTATACCATAATGGGAGATGCGCAGTTAGGATTTTAGTGCGGAATAAAAATTAAATGTCTTGCGTTAAAATCAAACTGCTTGTAACTGCTACCTTTTACGGGTCAAAAAGGAAAAGAAAATGACAACCGTTGCTTGCTCGATAGCTTGTTTTTACACCAAGCTACCATATTTTTTTCTAGTCTTGCCATTTAATGCGTTTAAAGCTAAAGTAAAATCTAACCTTTGTTCAAAGGCCCACTATTCCGTTAAAGACTTTTAAACAATAAGAATAGTTGGTTCTTTCTCCAAATTAGCTTATTGATATGTCATATAACTCTAGGCATAGACTTTTTACTTAATTTTTTTTATTTGCCCCTGTAAGCGGGCACGCCTTTTATGTCTGGAGGCTTTATTTATTCTTGAGTATATTTTTATAATATGTATATAATTATTGGTGTGTGCTAGCTGACATGTGGCACTAATTTGATGTTATAAATTCTTTGTGAATAAAAACTTGAACACTATTGTGTAGAATCTGGTTCTTCTAACCTAACAGACAGATGTGTTGCTGGGAAGTTTATTCCGCCATTTCTTCTTCCCAGCTAAAACACTAGAAAGTGGGGAAGGGCGGGCGTTTTGGGGGACTGTCTCTTGTAATTTTGACGTTCAAAAAGTGCTGATTATCGGCCTAATTTTAATAATTGACTTTTGATTTTTTTGATTTTATTGTTCTGGAATCAATCAGCTGCGTCTACAGTACAGATGTACTGTATTATATATTAATTTCATCGCATTGTGGAAATACTGCACGATTTTGACCGATTTTTATTTTAATAGCCTGACTGACTAGCTAGTGGTTCTCAAGCGCGACTACTGAGCATGCGGTCCCGTGTTCGATTCCCTGGTCAGCCAGAGTGTTATTAGGTTTTTCTATCAAGAATTTCTCAGTAGCAGCCACAGAGTCTGGATTTGTGCTCGGTTGATGGCAATAGGCTCGCCCCCTATTACATGGGACTTAAACATAACTGGGGATATGTGGGTGTACTATTAGGTGCACCTCTGCATATCCCTTTGGGGATAACAGGCATGATGTTATGTTATGATATTGTGTAAACAATAAACACCCAAGTGATTGCAGCAATCACGACAGATTTTCCATCTATTATAAAAGAGTTCCATTTAGAGTAGTGTAGTTTTGTAGAGATTTCCGTTCTGTATGGTGTCGGATGTAAAGAATAGCACCATCCCATATCTTCCCGTGGGTGTCGTAAGAGGCGACTAAGGGACTTGCCAGAGAATGGGCAGCAGCATTGTCTGTGCTTTTGTAACAACCGTACTGCGATCGCCAACCCGCCTGCCAAGCGTGGCGATTATGGCAAAACCCCCCAACATGTCAATGTGGCGTTGGAGGAGGCCTATGTTCAGCAGTGGACGTCTTTCGGCTGAAATGATGATGAATGATGAAATGATAAAAGAGTTCCAGTGTATATCTCCGAAGATCAGCATCAGATCTTCGCCAAATTAAAACGGTACCTAAGAGGAATATTATTTTTCCAAACAATAAAAAAAAACCTCGAAATTGGTTCACAATTGGCAAAGATATCTTTGAATACACTAAACATTCAGACGAATTGATAAACTCCTCTTGTTCTTGATTATGCCATCATCAAATCGCTCAGCAACATTAAATACGGATTACCAAGTATAAAGCTTAGGTGTAAGTACCAATAAATTTTGGAGCGATCCCTCGATTTTTCCAGGATCCCATCATCAGAACGTGACCTGATGACCATGATCCCATAGTCACGTGAGAAGAATATTGTTTCAAACAATGCCTATAAAATTCGAGTGTTGCCCATTTTCCTGGGATCCCTTCATCAGATCGTGACTTATACATTCCATCATCAGCTCAGCAACATGAAATGATTACCAGGAACCAAAATCTGAATTCCGTTAGAAAGTATGTCAAAAACATAAATGAGTGTATACATGGAATATCCCTATTAAATTTGAGGGTTGCCATCGATTTCTCTAGGATCCCATAATCAGATTCTGACAAGGTGTCAATGGGACCACCTCAGGAGTATAGGCTATCAAATAAAAAAGAATTTTGAAAATCGGGCCACTATAATTGGCGAAGAAATCAACACACAAAAAAAAATTCGACCTGTCGAATTAAGAACCTCCTCCTTTTTGAAAGTCTGTTAAAAATACATGGTTAATGTATTTTCTACAATCTCATTTATAATAAATATAATAAAGCTTGACAAAGCAAACTAATCAAAAGGTAATATTTATTATCTACATCATGTGTTATAAACTTTAGTACTCATAAGTACTCGGTCAAATTCGTCGGTATTTATTTTTCACTATGCCTTTGTCGTGAGAGTGTTTGACGATCGGGATGTGAGTCATCGGCGCGGGCGCACCGGCTCTACAGGCTGCTTGATTTTTCAGTCCAGTCATATTTAAACATAAACTCATGCCTTTCCCAGGGGGTAGACAGAAACAAGAAACAACAGAGTCCAACCTACTCCATACATGCTCCTTTCGGTTCATCCTCGTAGTTCTGGGCAGATAAGGTTAACTAAAAAAAAAACTGCTTTAGTTATTAACACACTAACGGGTCACGTCGGGTTGTTAAAAAGCTAGACTAGAAGTTATATTGTGGCTGTAATTGAAATTAAGACAATTTACGAAATACAACCACATAAAAACAAAGTGATTTTAAAACTTCTACATTATTGGGTCTAAAATCAACAGATGCACCATGTCACTTTACGAGCTTGTCAAACACAACACACAACATTGACACAGCCAGACTTGTGTCATTTGAGTCTAGACACAATGTATACCAGACGCTAGATCAGCTCAGATACTGTGTTGACAGAGCTAGCTTTATTGAAGCGAATCAGGCGTTACGGCTTGCATACAGCTAATGAAAGTAAAACTTTATAAATGTGGGATGTAAAACTTAAAGATAGATGTAATAAGAGCATTTTTAAAAAAAACCTTGGCTATTTTGTAGTCCTGCCCCACGGATCAGTAGGCATTCTAAAAAACTATTTTATTCTGTTCATTTTGGGGGGTTTTGCCATAATCGCCACGCTTGGCAGGCGGGTTGGCGATCGCAGTACGGTTGTTACAAAAACACAGAGAACGCTGCTGCCCATTCTCTGGCAAGTCCCTTATTCGGCTCTTACGACACCCACGGGAAGATTATGGGGTGGTGCTATTCTTTACGTCCGACACCATACAGAGCTTCTTTTTGTTTATCGTGTAGGTATTGCCTAAACTAGTTTATTTTTTTTCTCTTTATTGCTCCGCGGCATTCGGTTGGACACAACAATAGGTCACTGCTTTGTCTGATACGAGTGTATCTGTTTAGGCTCTTTGGTGAGGCAATTCTCGGGTAGGTGTCTCATTCCATCCTGATGAATCTATCTTTTAGGTTTGGGACACTATGTCTCTTCAATCTGTATGTTGCAGGCCTTGATCTCCACTGAGTTTGAGGGCAAGCTCATTTTTGTGGTTTGTGAGTCTTTTTTGGTATTTTGTGCTACATTTTGCTATCTCCTGTTTGATAGTTGGCCTAACCTGGTGTCAGAGTCTTTATGCCGAATGTGGGCCTCTGAATTAGCCGCATGCGGTCAAGAAATATCTGTCAGGCGTACTGGTTTCTTCACGATGTTTTCCTTCACCGAAGCAAGTGATTATTATTTTAGAAATACGCACATAAATCCGAATAATTTCAAGTAAGTAAATCATTATATTCGATACAATGTGACAATATTAATTTAGATCAAATAACATTGTCACATTTAAAAACTAATAAAACACCAATTGATTTTTGGCTTCTTAGGTATTTCAGGCCTTCTTTTAAAGGGTTTTTAGCACAAAACCTAAAACTATTGCTTCTAAGTAATTTTCTTTAGCAAGCAAAATTCAAAGATCTGATATCAATATACAAAAGACCACCATATTTCACATCCAAATAATAAATACGGAAATAGCAAAACCTCTAGACAGTAACACCCTGTATACAATCTGATGCAACAGATAAGGTGTACGTTTTTTTCTAACCGGTGGCCACCACCGCCGTCCTACTTCTGCGAGTGACTCATCCGCGGGAACGTTCTAGGGAAGCTGTGGAGACGCTATGTGAATTTTAATTATTTTGCTAGGTTGACAGTCTTTTTTTGTGATTTCGTAATCGTTTAATAGAAGATAAGATATTTTTTTTTGTTGGGCAAATAAATGTTATCTTATCTTCTATTAATATGTGTACACATACAATAATAATAAATGCATGCTGGATAACATAAACAAAAATTAGTTCTGGCATGTTTGCCTTATTTTGGCGTGCAAATGTTAAGAATTACAATTGTGATTTTTTTATATATCTTTCAATTCAAGAGGAGGCAAATAGTAATACATGTCAAAGTAAACACAGTCATGTCAAAAGTAATTAATAAAATCAGAATTAAATCTATAATAATCATGATTCATAAAGTCGTTCAGAATTATGTTGATGTATTGACGACATGATGGTCCTTTAATAACTTCTAGTGACAATGTAAAATTAATTCATGACAAGATTTTGTGTGGGATACTACAACTTTTCATCATCATCACCTGCCTAGCTTTTTCCTTCCTACCTGCCTAGTCTTTTTTATATTGAGGTCGGCTTCCAGTCTAACCAAATGCAGCTGTATACCAGCATTCTAAATTATGCGACTGCCTATGTGACGTCCACAACCAAGTTAGTACTGGTTAATACGATACTTCTTGGTAAGACTGGTTGCAAAACTTTGTCTGTTAACAAATACCTTCTAATATTTGGATGATTTTTAGATATTATGCATCCTCTTACGTCTTATCATTCATACGCTGACCTTGTGATATTGCTCTAAGAATGTCTTTGATTGGAAGTCAACGAATGAGTGTTTTGATTTCCATAATGTAAATTGGATCACGCTTTGTTACCCGCTGTGCAATAAATAAAGATTCTGTCTTCAAAATAATTAGATAATTATGGTAATGAGCTCATGACGCACTTTTGCTTTCTATACAATGCCCTTCTTCCAAGAATGATTCATCCTCAAGAATAAAACGCAGGAAACGAAGGATACGCATTGAATTGCTAATTCATGATTACGTACTTTAACAGGTAACTACTACATATTAGAATTGCGACTTATTTTTTACGAACATCACGTAGAAATTCAATAAATAATTTTCTCATCACCATCTGCTGAGCCTTTTTCCTAACTATTTTGGGGTCGGCTTCCAATTTAACGAGATGTCGCTGAATATCAGTACTTTACATGGAACGATTGCCTATCTGACTTCCACAACCCAGTTGGTACTGGGTAGTACGATACCCCTTGGTAAGACTGGTTGTCAGACTTTCGGGACTTATATGCTGACTGCCTATAACGACTGTCTAAGATCTACAAATAACAGCCGAAACTAACCACTTAACGTGCTTTCCGAGGCACACCCATCCACGAACCAACATAGGCAAGCGCGATTGAAGCTGAAGATCGACCCGAGCAGCTGTTATAATTTAGCCACTAGCTCTTCACAATAAATAATTTAAATCAGAATAGAAAAAAAATAATTACAAACAAGACAGCCCCACAGTTTTCCTACTCTTCCGCTCTGTTGACCAAACACGAGACGATGTCTTCAAACATTTTTTTATCTATTTGACGCCGAAAATGTTTAACTCCTAAACGATTCAAATTATAATTAGGACCTTTGAATTGTGAGAACCTACTTATTACAATTTGCGGTCAAAAAAATCTTTCTTCAGAAGATTTTGTATTGATGATTTTGTTTTCTGACGGCAAAATGTATGTTGGTTTTTCATTCTACGGTTGACTAGGATAGTTAATATGGTCAAAATGACCAATATCAATCTTGAAATGTCGCCTATTGTGACTGTGATTGCTTTATGCTGTAATCTATGATTTTCTTTATTTATTAGATGTATTGAATTGGTCTGTCAGTTCAAGTTGGTGCTCTGTATTGGATTTTGAAGAGTTCATGTTTTATTAATCTGTGGTTATACAAAGGTTAATTACAAAAGGCGGGCCTTTTTAGTCAAATCTGAATTAATTTACTGATTATAAAAGAGTACTAATGGCACTATTGTACATTTTAAGTAGATATACAATTATAGGATTTATTAAAAAAAAAATACAATAACGAGTTACTAAAACCATTCCCATTACTATTTTATAATTAAAGTATGTAAATAATAATTCTAATATTCAGAACAAGAGTTGTAAAAGCAACTTTATCACTTAATTTTTAAGAAATTATTTTATTTTGAAATCTGGGTAAATTCACAATCGACTGATTTCGAGATGACTATCACAATGATTGAGGCTGTGACAATGATGAATTTAACTTAATTGCACTTTTTGTTGCGATGTCACGGTTGGCTTAGCGTTGTGGTAGGTCGGGAATTAACGTAATAAAAGAAGTTTTAATAACGCTTTTAATTGAATCGTCATTAGGCGTAAACACAATGTTTAGAGAGTTCAGTTTTTAGGCTGTAAAAGCCTCTGGAACTTTAAATTGTTTTGTGTTTTCGACCGCTTTTGACCACTCATTGTATCATAATAATTGTAATTGACATTGACATTGTATTCGCATGCAAGTGTAAGTGCATTCTTATCTCAATAACACACATCTCACAAGTACTTTTAACAAAAGTTCAGTAATTAACACTAAGTAAAATATTCAAAGTTGATGACCAACGATTATCGATTGCAGAGGCACCAGAAGAAGTGGCCCAGTAGTGGCAGTCCCGACTTACGAGATGTAAACCGTGTTTTTTTTTTGTTTCTCTTTGTGTTATTTATTTCATCACCGCTGCTCTCAAAAAGGCAAAGGAAAACAAAAAAAACGAACATTTTTGATATCTACCAACTCGCACTGACCCCGTGTGGTGTATTACAGCCCACTCCCTCTCATAGAGAGGAGGCCTGTGTCCCAGCAGTGGGAACATTATAGGGTGATTATGCTTCATCATCATCATCATTTCAGCCGAAAGACGTCCACTCCTAGACATAGGCCTCCCCCAAGTTTCGCCACATTGACATAACATGGGGGGTTTTGCCATAATCGCCACGCTTGGCAGGCGGGTTGGCGATCGCAGTACGGGTGTCACAAAAGCACAGAGAACGCTGCTGCCCATTCTCTGGCAAGTCACTTAGTCGCCTCTCACGACACCCACGGGAAGATATGGAATATCTATGCTTATGCTTATGCAGAAGAAGAAGAAGAACGAAACAAAACAAAAGGTCCTTTAAACATAAAGTTCAATAATTAACATATAGGACTCTACAAGCTGTCTTCATCCCATCTCCCAAAGGGGACTACTCTAATTACTAACTCGCACGACGGTTCACCTTACTGCAAACTGCAAATTTAATCAGCGAACCGAAACTTCGACTGCAATGAAACTGCAGTACAGTTGATTGCATCTGGTTAGTTTAACTGTTCAGTTATCGAGTTTAGGATCTATTGGTCGAATTGTACGAGTTCAATTTTAACTGGTACTGTAACGTTGAAATGTTTTGGAATATTGGTATTCGTAGTTGCTCTGTTTAAATAATAGGTCTTTACCTATGAAATTGCCGTATTGCAGTACAGACTTTTTCAAACAAAAAAAAGTTTTGATTGGCTATGAGTTCTAAATTCAAATTAATTTTGTTTTAAAAATATGACATTCTATTTACAAAATCAGTCTTTTGTTTATTGATTAGCGTTGTATTTTCATTACATTTCAACATTTTTCCTCATAATGGATACTTTGAAATTTCGTGTAATTATGGAATATGAGTTCCGTCGTGGCACCAACGCGGCACAAACGACCCGTAACATCAACGACGTTTACGGAGAGAACTGTACAAACGAACGCACAACCCGTTATTGGTTTGCTCGGTTCCGTTCTGGGAATTTTGACTTGAAAAATGAACCTCGTGGTCGTCCGGAAACTTTGGTCAACAATGATGAATTAAAGGTGATTGTTGAAGCTGATGAAACTCAATCTACAGCTGAGCTGGCAGCAGCTTTTGATGTTAGCATTAAAACAATATTGGTCCATTTGCGACAGATTGGCAAGATAAAAAAGCTTGATAGATGGGTGCCCCACGAACTTAACGATCGCCAGCGCAACGTACGCATCGAGACTTGCCTTGCGCTGCTTAACAGGCACAGAAATGAAGGAATTTTGAACCGAATTGTTACGTGCGACGAAAAATGGATTCTTTTTGACAATCGAAAGCGCTCAGCAAGTTGGTTAGATCCTGGTTCGGTACCAAAGCAATGTGCAAAACGAAAAATGACCCCTAGAAAGGTGATGGTCACAGTTTGGTGGTCTAGTGCTGGTGTGATACATCATAGCTTTTTACAAAACGGCGAGAGCATTACTGCAGATGTGTACATTGAAGAACTGACCACAATGATGGCGAAACTCGCACGTCTGCAACCAGCTTTGGTCAATCGGTCGTCTCCACTGCTACTTCACGACAACGCGCGGCCCCATACTGCACAACAGACCGTCTCTAAGCTGGATAAGTTGGGTTTGGAAGCTCTCCCTCATCCGCCATACTCACCAGATCTTGCGCCTTCCGACTATTACTTTTTCCAAAATTTGGACAACTTTTTAGCGGGAAAAAAATTCAATTCCCGAGAGGCAGTACAAAACGCCTTTGAAGAGTTTGTTGTCTCCCGTCCAGCTGATTTTTTCAAGAAGGGCATCCATAAACTGCCACAGCGTTGGCAAAGATGCATTGATTGCAGGGGTGATTACTTTGAATAAAAGAAATAAATAAGTTCGAAAAAAAAAGTACTTTAACGTTTTTCAAACAAAACGGCAATTTCATAGGTAAAGACCTAATATGTACTGGTGTTCAGCTGCTTCTGGTAAGACTGAAAACCATACCCCATTAGGCAGATGTCGAAGCTGATGGTGTCTCTTGGCAATTCTTTAGCTTTAGTAGAGGTCTATATCCAGCTGTAGAAGTATTTATGCTGTGGTGATGATGTTAATTATTTATTTTAAATGTAAGCCGCGATAATTCCGCTATCGATGTGGTGACGCTTTGGGGGGTAAGGCTGAAATGATGATGATGATGACGAATTCTGTCGACATGGATTTCGGTTTTCAGACATAAGTTGAGCCTGAGAAGGCTAAACTACTCCTCCTCAAGGAAAATCGAAAACACTTGAGTTAATAAAAATGATCTTGATGTAAGCATGATTTCATACAGAGACACACGGATCTAACATGATCATCGCGTTTGCTCAATGCACATTGTACATTGCTGATGATTCGTCCGTCATGCTCTCATTGGTAGAAAAAAAAGTACTGTAACGGAGCTCACACGCCGATGAGTCAATTTAGTATTTTACGGATGTATAGGAGAAAATAATGTGGAATGACTGAAGAATGATATGGCAAGAAAGCAGATGTTTAATGAGATGACAAGGGATATGGAAGAAGACATGTTGCGCTGATCCCAAATAAAATTGGTATAAAGGCAGGAGAATGATGATGACAAAAGGAGAAAATAACTAAATATAATTATTTCAGTTATCATTGAACAATTCTTATCTGGGCCGGCGTGGTGGGTTACCGCCAATTCCCCCTCATGATGGAGGAAGCCTGTTTCCAAGTATTGAAAAAACTACAGTCTGCCTTTGCGTATGTGAAGCTGAAGATATGTGAGGCCATAACACGAGCCCGCGGTGTACTACCTAAACGTAACGTAAATACGTCAATTTTTTTAATGAAAAAACCATTATCTCATAGCATTTTAGTTAAATTTTTAGTAACAAGTACGATCAGTATCATCCATTGATATGAAAATCATAATATTATGAAAATATGATATGTGAAACGAGTATTTATTTTAGAATTATAAATTCTAAAATAAACATACTTTCGTTACATTTTCACTGCGTTCATGCTAGGATCTCTGTTGCTAAATCATGAATGGTATTTAAGTCACGAACTGAACTAAGTCGGACTAACTCAGCCCTAAATTCCATCTTGTTTGTTTATAAATTGGCAAACGCCTACTTTTCATCTGTCAAATTTGACGTACCGGAAAACTATTAACTATATACATCTTTAAAATTGAATAAAGTGACATCTTTAGCATTGATAGAAGCAACAACGGGTTTGACAAAGATAGTTAGCTAGAGGAGGTGCCTTTATTGCAGCTAAGAAAATCTAGGAATACGATTTGGAATACAATCTGGTAGGTGTTTTCAACTGTTGTCATGGCAACAAAAGGTCGACTTGCTTCAAAAATGGATTTGGGAAGGCTCTTAGAATATGAGTGTAAAGGTATGAATTTGGTATGTACTCGTACCACAGTTTTTAATTTATTTGAAAATCCTCCTTCCTTTCCAGTGTCACCTCTAAAATGAGTCCTTCCTATCTTTTGATGTAAATGAATAAATTAAAACATCCTTTACCGGAGGTCCGAGTACGGGACAAAAAGGTCTCGCTCAATTAAGACATACCTCACACAATTAGTTTTTAATGAAACCTCACATGCTGAAAACAATTAAAACTTCGAATCCACCTTTTTGCCCTAACCATTGTGGTTTTCAAACGTTAATTGTAAATTATTATTAATTTTGTGGACAAAATATTTAATAATATACTAATTATGAGACTTTGTGATGCTCTAAATTTTAATTATGATTTTGTTAGTAGCGTATTTGATGAAAATGTTTCGTGTCCTTTTTAGAGGACAATGCAAAGTTGATGCTTTGTGAATGTTTGGTACAATATTGTATTGTATTTTGTAGTTAAATTGGTACCCTTTGATGTACCGCTAATAATAGAAATAGCCGAAATTTTGTTGGCTTTTGACGCTATTACTATTATTTAAAACCAGACCACATTATTTTTGTGTCAACAGAAATTATTTTTTAAACCGTAAGTCTCAGAGAGCCTTCTTGCCAAAGAATATGAACAAAACATCGCACTGCTTTCCAATCTAAATCTAAACTAATATTATAAAGAGGAAAGATTTGATTGTTTGTTTGTTTATTTGTTTTTTTGTATTGAATAGGCTCCGAAACTACTAGTCCGATTTGAAAAATTTTTTCAGTGTTAGATAGCCCATTTATCGAGGAAGGTTATAATAATAGGCAATATATCATCACGCTACGACCAATAGGAGTGGAGCAGCAATGAAAAATGTTGCGAAAACGGGGAAAATGAGACGCAAACGAAGTTGCGCCGGACAGCTAGTATTTTATAAATCCACATAATTAATAACAAATTTCCTTAAAAACATGGAGTTTCATTTCAGATCAATTGACCACCCTTTTCTACTAATGACACTATCCAAATCAAATATCCCAGAATTTGTAATGTAACAGGTGCATTTTAGAGTCATAATTAAACAATTTAGTTCTCCCCATCAAACAGAGCAGTTACAGAACAAATATATCATGACAAACAGACAAAAAGTGGGACTCTCTCTCTTTAAAGTGTATTTACTGTTTAAACAAGGGATTGGACATATGCTTTGAAAACTATTTTATGAGAGGACATTAGAATAGGTACGCACGGCGATAATAAAGCTATACCAAACCAGTTTATGCGGATCTCTCATTGTACGAGAAATCTATACAAAGCGAGGCCATGCTATACTGGAAATGTACAGCTTAATGTGTCGCCCTGTACGCGAGAAAATAATAAGAACTTTGGCATTTAATATTTTTTTATCTATGAAATCAATTGGTACACGAAGTGCTTTTAAAGCTCCATGATTAGACATGCAAAGAGATATCTTTAAGTCTTGGACGATATTATGAAAACTGATAGATTGAACTTACATTTCGATGAGAATAAGATGAAATTTTATATACTTCAGCTTATTACCAAGTATTGACACAATAAAGTTAATACATTACTGCAATGCAGAAGTCTGAAAGCGGCGCCGCCACCGGTAACTAAAAAGTTCTGTGATATCGGTTGGCTTGGTTATAGGCCTGCAATGCGGAGGAATGAGGAAGATGTCGTGACGAAAGTGTTGAGTATGAATGTGGCTATAAGAATAGAGCAAGACCAAAGAAACGATTTATGGACTGTGTGATGGATGATGATAGCAAGAAAGGAGGTGTCTGATGAGATGACGAGTAATTAGAAGAAGAAGTCATGCTGCGCCGACCCCAAATAATTTAGAATAAGGGCACTTCTGCCCTTATCCGTTGGAGAATGGTCTGTATTGCAGTTCATTCTCCAATGAACTGCAATGCAGACCATGATAGCGAAGGTAAGTATATAGTTACAAATCACTTCCGCTATGTGGATTTCCCGCTAAGTCGCATCGATTCGCAAAACAAATGAACGACGTGTTGGTGTTGCAGAAAACAAAACTATCAAATCAAGATCTGGATACAAAACGATTTTTTTCGTATAGGATAAGTTAGTTTAAGAAATTAGGGCGGCGAAGTTAAGTAGGTATTCAATATAACGGATTTCCATACCATCCGATCATATCAGGAAGCTTAACTTGTGCTAGAAATAACGTCGGTAACATAAAATTACTCCTGTAATTAAATAACGTCGGTAACATAAAATTACTCCTGTAATTAAATAACGTCGGTAACATTAAATTAGTCCTGTAATTAAATAATGTCGGTAACATAAAATTACTCCTGTAATTAAATAACGTCGGTAACATAAAACTACTCCTGTAATTAAATAACGTCGGTAACATAAAATTACTCCTGTAATTAAATAACGTCAGTAACATAAAATTACTCATGTAATTAAATAACGTCGGTAACATAAAACTACTCCTGTAATTAAATAACGTCGGTAACATAAAATTACTCCTGTAATTCCCGAAGGGTTAGGCAGAGGCTTACCTAATAGTACACCCAAATATCGCCAGTTATATTTAAAGTCCCATGTAATAGAGTCAGAAATTAACCATCAAATAACACCATACATTGTTGGCTTCAGTTCCAAGCGTTATGTGCTTTTAATCTTATTACGTGTTCATAAGTTGGTAGTTTCAAACACGATGACTCTAGATGAAGCTAGTTGTGGCGCCTGGAGTTTATCTCACAGCTTATCACTACGACTTGAAAGTTCTAGAAGAGTCCAGGTTGTCGTGTGGCATATGTGAGTTATATAATATGTATACCCAACTGTGGCTACACCTGTGTGAGGTAGTCTGGTCTGGGCCAATCAAAGTTCGTGACAAGTGGAAATAGGTTAAGGGATATGAGGAACAGGGTGTAAAATTCCTCAATACTCCATAGAAAAGGGAGGATCCTCCGACCAGACAGGTGTTTGGTCTGGTGGGCAACTGTCCGATAGTTGTCGGGTTTCTCTATATACTCTTAAGTCGATGTAAACTTTGCTTGCGAGATTCAGACCATATTAGTTCATAAGTTTTATTTATTTAACAATTTATGTACACACTAAATACAGAAAAGAAGAAAGGAAAAGAAAATAGGTACAAAGGTGAAGGTTTATCATAGATGGCCCTGTAGAACTTTTTGGTATAAGTTCCTTTTTGTAGGTCGCTACATTAGGTAAGGTTTAGAAATAAAAGCTGAATCAAGTGCTTTTTTTTAATTATATGATCAAAAATATGGGTATGCGTATGAATACGAGTATAGCTAGTCAGGAATTGGCAAAAGCAGTTTCTTGATTTTGAGTCTATAGACCGAAGTTTCGTAAAGTTTTAAATAATCATGACATTGATTTTGTACTAGATACCCTCCATTCAGCAAACATGAATATCGTCTCTCAGTTTTCAAACACCAAAAATACTATACAAAAAGGATTACCAGCAATCGTTTTTTTTTTTTTCAACTGAGCTTTTATCTGCATAATAATTTCCTCAAAACGTGTCTTAAAACGTTCATAAAACATCTTCAAAACACAACATAATAAGATGACTCGTTTCCCTACCTCGATCTTCTATAGCAACCATCACGAGTTTTGTTGCTAACCAACTATTACGGCAATGACTCATTGTTTACATTTTTGCAACCACATCGGAAACCGGTTACATCAGTCAGTGCCAATGGACAAATTAGTAAACAGGTCACGTTGGTCACAAATTAAATATTGTTATTTTTAACAATGGTTGAATCACTAACCTGTCCTCTAAATCTAGTATTGAAGTGTTTTCTGCACTTGAGTGGAAAAACAAGATTTTTTGTTGCTAAGTTTTATATTCTTTAATGAGTTAATATTTAAAGCTTGTTTACTCGTATGTGTCGAATGACTGTAAAGCATTTGTCGTTGAATCTAACTAAAAAGCAGAGCTAGGTGTTCCTACGCGAAATCACAGCGAATAATTATTCCATTCGTTAGTACCCACCCGCAGAATAGAATATACTGCATAAGATTTTTTTAGGACTGAAAGTGGGTATTTAAAAAATTATGTGCAAACTAAGACCATGATATCCCGTTGTTTTCTGTTTTAGCAGAAGTACTTGTACTTGAAGAATTATATAGCAAGAAAGGAGGTGTCTGATGAGATGACAAGTAATAGAGAAAGAAGCATGGAATAATAAGACGTCACATAAATTGGAAATAGGGCAAAATAATGTATTTTATGGCAGAAGTAAAAGTGTATTGCCTCAATTAATTCGTGAAAACTTTTTATACCCCTACCAATGACCGCGATCAAACTTACTAAAACGGGTATTATAAATGCCAATTTTAGTAACTGCACCACCTAAACAAAACAATCAAAATCCAATTAACAGGTCGCATTTCTTAATCACCTAGACAAAAACCGCACCCAATTGTTACTACTAAGAAATCACACTTGACCTGCCAAATCTTTTATCAACTTGTTAAAGCCACACCCACAAAGATCAATGATGAATCATTCTATGCAAAGAAACATGTTCATTTCATCAGTATCTTATTCCTACAAACGATAACCAACCTTAGGCTTTAGAGGTTAAAGGTTTGTATGGATAGTAACATCGTTGTAAAAATTTCATCAGCTTTGAAAAGCTATGCGATTCAGTGAGTCATGTTTTGTTTGCTGTTATGTGAAGTTATGTGACTGTGGTTGATAAGTACTTCTAATCAGTCATACTTTCATGCATAATAAATCTTATATCATGTAATTAGTGTCATTAACCCGTGAGAAGGCGCGCTATGAGCAATTCGCTCACACAAAAGTTGAAAGCAAAAATGTTTGGTGATACCGTCACCCTAACGTCTCAAGCGCCTAGGTACCTTCCTAACTATTCATCCTCTCCCTCGTGACGCAAGTCTCATGCCGGTCAGTTCTGTTACGACTGCGCAGCGAAGTGTTTGTGGAGGCCACGTACCATTATGCGGTAATTTGCTCATCACGCGCCCATCCATGTAAGTATTTATTTTGCCATTAAAAAATGTATTATTGAATATTCAAGAATATATTATTTATTTATATTAAATTATATTGGTTAATTATCACGTAAATATTCTATAGTAACGTAAAGTAATATTTTAATAATATATTTTTTTTGTTTTTAGCTACATCACACATGTAAAATGGGCGATCGACGTCAACCACAAATTTGTTCGTGGCTGGAAGAGGATTCAGGTCTGGTGATGAAACATTGGTTGCAGATCTTGAGAATGGAGAACAAAATCGTGTTGACACAAGTTCCCAATAAAGCGATTTATACTAGCTTCTCGACTGCAGATTGCAGAGCCTAGGCCAAGCGGATTCTGTTCAATATGTCCTAGACGTAAGAATAGGCGGTCAAAAAAAGCTTGCACTTCGTGCAAGAAATTGCTCTGCACCGAACATATCACATATCAGTGTTCAATATGTTTCGAGAGGCACACTTTTTGTTATGTAACATTTTTTATTGTGATTTATATGAAGACTGTCAAAATTAGAAAATATAAATAATTTGGTTTGTTATTAGCTTTAGAAGTTGTATTTATATTTCATAGTTTTAATCAAAATACTTATTTTTTTACTTATTGAACCTTGTTTTAATCATATAAATCTATTATAAGCCAATAAGTACTATAAAAGTAGAAATATTAGCATTTAAATAAGTGTGAGCAATTTGCTCACGCGCGCCTCTCCGTGTAACAAACTAAGGCGCGCCTTCTCACGGGTTAATTGATGCAAAAGATAATTAGTGTTAGTGATTTTATTGATGATGAGTTGGACCATAGGTGGCCATGTCAATCGAGGCTTCAGTGGCGTCTCTAAGGTCCTCAAAGTGCAAGGGCTTTGGTTACCCCTACATATAGGACATAATTTAATCACGCAGCTCAACCGCACTGGGTGCACATTCTAATATACGAAACAGCCCTAAATTCGTATTTACTGACGCTGCAAAGACAATCATCCTCTGCCTTTAGCCTTTTCCCAAACTATCTTGGGGTCGGCTTCCAGTCTAACCGGATGCAGCTGTGTACCAGTATTTTACATGAAGCGACTGCCTATTTGACCTCTACAACCCAGTAATTGGGTAATACGATACCCCTTGGTAAGACTGGATGTCAGACTTTTGGCTTCTGACTACTCGTAAAGACTGTCAAAGATCTACAAATGACAGCCGGGACCAAAGGCATAACGTGCTTTCCGAGGCACGCAGGAAACTTGGTATGTAATTATGGTCACCCATCCACGGACTAACCTCGGCAAGCACAGCTTATCCTTAGAGATCGACCCGTGCGGTTGTTATTTTTTAGCCACGAGCTCCGCAAAAACCGTCATAAGTAAAAGTACCGGCTCTAACTAAAACTTCACAAAAAAAACAATACTATTCAATTACACGTACAAGCAACTCCTATACTGAAACAAGTCATTTTACCGATGCAAATGAACCTAATGGTACCGCTAAAGGGCTAGAAATAAAGTGAACAAGTAATGACAGGTTGTTAACCTACCTATAAACATTATTGAGTATCCAATTCCCCTACGTTGAGTCATGTACTCGTGGGGAAGACAAAAGACGTTAAAGGACTAGCAAATCTAGGATATAGCCAGTAACTGTACATAATCTTACACGAGGAGTAATTCATCATCATCATCAGCCTATAATGCCCCCACTGGGGACACAGGCCTGCTTTCTATGAGAGGGAGTGGGCTGTAATCCACCACGCTGGCCCAGGCGTGTTGGTAGATGTCACATATCTTCGAATTTTTAGTTCTAGGACATCGGTTTCCTCACGATGTTCCTTAACCGTTTTTGAGGGCAGCGGTGAAGAAATAAATTACACAAAGTAAAGTGCCTGGGTTCGAACTCACCGCTTACTGCTCGTAAGTCAGGGCTGCCACCACTGGGCCACCGCTGCTCTCAAGGAGTAATTGAAAAACTTAAAAAAGGGTGTTATATATATATTTAAATTGACGAGGTTTAGAAACTGACGACCATTGTAAGTATCAGTAAAAGGGACAAGAACCTACAAAACCGAACCTTTTTCTTAAACCAAATACAACCTATTTATAAATGTAAGTACTACAAAACAGGGTTGCAAAAACAATAAACAAAAGGGGAAGAATATAGATATTAATAAATAAATTTATAATAAATAAATAAATTTCTTTATTGTCATAAAAACAAGTTACAGTTTTGTGAGACCCTAGCTCAAGAGTTAGGTTAGAGTACCTGTATTTCAGGAGATAGATATATAGGATAAGAGAAGTAGTCGCCTATTTCTTAATGATCCTAATTTATACAGTAACAGTATTGATACCACTTATTCCAAAACTATTATAATACTTACACTCTTGGAAACGTATTTTGAAGCAACGTCTTTAAATGTGAAGCAGCGAAGCTCTCGATTTTAAAGTTTGAACCGAGAAGGCTTTAACGCAAGGAATGTTCTTGCTATTCAATTTGATTAGGCGTATGGACCAACAATTTACCATCCCAAAGTTTGTGTTCTCTCAGTATTAAGCAATTGATTGTTAATTGAGCCTCTTATAGATGCATATGATGAAAAAGAGTTAAATATTATTATTTTATTGTTGCTGTAGTCCATCAGCAATGTTTGCCGACGCACTCACTGACAGCTTTGATGCGTTGTGGCGTAAAAAGTCTACCTCGCTACTCCGCAGGTTGCGTGGCCGTCCCAACACTATCCTGCAATCGATAGCCGCCCGGGCAGACAGCCCGCTAGTATGGGCGCTAACTAATCACACTCGATCTCTTCTAGTTATTAAGTACTAACATAGGCTAAGTTATATTGTTACTTACACAGTGGACCTTTTGCATGTGTAGTCTGATAAATAAATAAATAATTAACTGTGTTAACATTTGCTGTGTACTTTACATAAGGCTCAATATTAATAGATTTTTTATATTAGGGCTGCGGGTTGTTCGAAAGAGATACCGTGCCCCTGGAACGCAAAGGGCTAAGAAGAAACATGGATGGGTTTTAGTCAGTACAAGTCTGACACTCCCTTCCGCTCCGCCCAGAGCGGAAGAAGTCATTTGATGATTTCCCATCATAAAAAAAGGCTCAATATTAAGCAGAATAATGTTGACCACTGACTGCTCATTTACATCATCAACTTTTTGCCCTTGCCCCATGTTACTTGGTGTCGGCGCAAAACGTTTATTTTTTCATACTCTTCTGCCAATCGACACTATACTGTCAATATACTACTTTTTCTATCATACCATTCCTCACACAATCCTTAGGAGGAGGAGCTCTTGACGAAATAATAACAGCCACTGGGGTCCAGCTGTAGGTTACGCCGTGCTTACCGAGGTTGGCCCGTGGGTGGGTAACCACCCATTGCATACCGAGTTTCCTCGGTGCCTCGAAAAGCGCGGCCATTGGTTCCGGCTGTCATTTGTAGATCTTTGACAGTCGTTACAGAAAGTCAGTGGCCTAAAAGTCTGACAACCAGTCTTACCAAGGCATATCGTATTACCCAGTAGTCAGCTGCATCCGCTTAGACTGGAAGGCAGATGATCATTCCTAACACAATCCATTCATCGTTTTCAAATAGTACAAGATGCTTAGCTATCATGTCTACCTATAAAAAAATAATCAAAGTTGCCCTTGCATGTGATATGTATGTTAATACACAACAACACAAAGAACACAGAAAAGCTTATTTTACCTATTAACAAGACTTACGTAAGTTCTAATAGAATTATATAATATAGTAAGTATGCCTACTCTTTGTTGTACACCGTTGGAATAACAAATAGATCTGTATAAATTAGTATTATTTCCCGTAGCTGAGACACACACACTCTCCGCCTGACCGCCGCCGCGTACGGACGTGCCGCTACCTGCTCGCATTCCCGCTCGCTATCAGTGTGTGTCATCGGTTCGTCGCTTCCCAGTGTCGTGACGTCATCAGTAGTCCCTTGACTACACCCCCGAACAATTGTTGTCTTTTTGTTAAGACAGCACTTGCTCATTTTGCTTCGGATATTATTCCGATTTAACTTCCTTTGCCCCATCAGGGAAAAGTCCTCAGTTTCGAGGTTCTTGGTGGGAAACCTAACGGTGCCAACGAAACCAAGAGAGGGTGGTGACCCAATCCGCCCGCTTAACCCCTTCAGGGTCTAGGTGAAAAAATTGGGCTCCGTCGCGAACGTGTGCGCCGCCGATTTACTGTGCTAGTGTTTCCCGTTTCAACAAATTCCTGAAAGCAAAGTTCCCTGGACTGGAGTTGGAGTTGCTACCAAGCCCGGACCCTCGGACTGTGGCTGCGGGAAGGTTGAAGCGGGTGAGTCGCTGGACCCAGTAAATTCCATACATAATTGTGCAAGGAATTAGGTTGTTAGGCGCGTTGAGCTTCACTCAAATGTCTGCTAACTCTTAGCAGATAATATGGCCCTTGATGCGGATGAGGAACGCCTTTTTGCGTTTTTCAAAAGCGTTGTCCTGAAAGACCCAGATTTTTTAAAGAAATATGGGTCCGATGTCGCTGCCTTGCAGCAACCCAGTATTGCCGTCACTGACTTCAGTGACGCGCTCGAGAGCCCTTTGTCGCCGCCGCCTGCCGACAGAGGCTTACCGCCAGCCGTCGCCGCCGCGATTAAGGCCACCCCAAGACCCATTCTTGTGAAACCCTTTGTTTCGCAAACAAAGGTCCAGCCCGCACCTGCGTCCATTGTTCCCGTTTCCGAGAACATGGACAAAGGCTTACCGTCAGCCGTCGCCGCCGCGATTCCGGCTAAACCGAGACCCATTGTTTCGAAACCTTTTGTTTCGCAAACAAAGGATCAGTCCGAACCTGAGTCCATTGTTCCCGTTTCCGAGAACATGGACACAACTGAGCCAATCTCTGACTCAGAGTCAATTTTAGACGCGTGCTCTGCCTCCTCATCCTCTGAAGACGACTATCAAGTCGTCGGAAAGGGCAAGAGGAAGAAGGGCAAAAATTCCCAGGCCGCCATGACCAAAAAGATCGTCGCGCTCCCTTATGCCCCCTCTCACGCGGCCTCCCGTCCCAACTCCCCGGTCCCCTTACCTACGTCCGCCGCTGCTCATACCAGTAGGCCAGTCAGCCCCAAGGCTAAACCTTCAGCCGCTTCTTCAAAGAAGCTGAAGCCCCCTCCCCCGTTGTTCATTCAGGACAAAGGGAAATGGACAGACGTGTCCAAAATGTGTAATGAGCGCCGCATTCAATATACAAGCGCAAAAAGCACACAGCAGGGCATCAAAGTGGTGGTCCCTACGACAACCGACTTCAGGGAACTAACCCGTCAATTAATCGGAAGGCGCATAGCCTTCCACACCTACTCTCTTCCAGAGGAGAAGCCCACCCGCGTGGTGATCAGGCGGATCCCGAAGGAAATCCCCACGGAGGACATCCTCAATGACCTCCTAGGCCAAGACATCCCGGTCGCAGCCGTCCACCGCCTTCATAAGGCGAGAGGCGGAGACCATTACGATATGGTACTGGTCATCTGTGACCCAGTAGAAGGTCACCACCCGATCTTCAAAGTGAAGTCGGTTTGCTCCCTGACAGGCATCTCAATAGAGAAGCCCTACCGCTCAAGTGTAGTCGGACAGTGTCACCGCTGCCAGATGTACGGTCACAGCCAAGCCAACTGCCATGCGCCGCACAGATGCGTAAAGTGTCTAGGCGACCATGGCACGGCAGACTGCCCCCGTCCCAAAGACAAGTCGCTTTGCACGGAGCCACCGAGCTGTGTGCTTTGCGGCCAGTCGGGCCACACGGCCAACTACCGCGGCTGCTCAAAAGCCCCCAAAGGCTCCTCCTCTAACCTGGTGAAGCGTGCAAACGCCCGCCAACAAAGAGAAAGCCCATCGGTGAGGCTACCCTCTGCCCAGATGCCGGAGAGACTCAGCCCTCAGAGGCCCTCTCCCTGGACCACGCTGAACCACCAGAGAGCCTTCCCGGCACTCAGCAAAGCCAAGTCCAGCCCCATCCCCGGGCTACTAGAGGCCCCTATCCCCACTCCCCCGGCCCAAGCGAGCGCACCGGCGCCCGCTCGTCCCACGCCACCCGGCCCCGCGGCCGTGGACCCCTCTCACAACGTAATTTTAGAAACGCTAGCAGAGTTAGTCACCCCCGAAGCAGACCGCATGGCGGCTGATCTCAGGGCGGCTAACACTGGTGGCGATAAACTAAAAATTATCCTCAAGTCCCTACTCAAGTTAGGCGACCTCCTCCGCAACCTTAATCTTGACTAACTCCAATGGATAATACGAGATTAACGTGCACCAAACCCCGATCCCTAAAATTAGGGTACTTTAATGCCAATGGCATTAGAGGCCAGCGTGATGAGATCGCCTCCTTCCTCCGCGACCATCAAATTGATATCCTCCTCGTACAGGAGACCTTCCTCAAGCCCAGTCACCGCGATCCGAGAATTGCCAACTATCGCATAGTTCGCAACGATCGGTCACGCTGCCACAAGGGCGGTACTCTAATCTATTATAGAAAAGAACTGCACTGCATCCCCTTAGATCCCCCTCCCATGGAGTCTCTACTCGAGACCTCAGTGTGTCGACTAGGCATGACCGGCCATCAACCGATCACAATCGCCTCTGCGTACATCCCTCCCGGCGGAACGTCCGAGGAGCACACTCTATTCACCAAAGACCTTGCCGTCCTCTTCGGCTTGAGCGACTCCGTTATCATAGCGGGCGACCTCAACGCCAAACACCCCGCCTGGAACAGCACGACGACCTCTGCCAGAGGACGTCACGTGTATAACCTGGGCGAGTCCCTCAACTTCGATCCCATCGCTCCTATGGAGCACACCCACTATCCCCACGACCCCGACCAACGTCCGGACGTTCTCGACATAGCGCTACTCAAGAATGTCAACCTTAAGTTGCATTCCATCGAGACTTTACATGAGCTTAACTCAGACCATAGACCAGTGCTCATGCACTTAGTTCCCCGCTCGGGTCCTTCTGACCCCAGCCAGCCCCCGCCGACCCAAGTGATAACCGACTGGAGGAAAGTCAGCGAAAAGCTGAAATCCACCACGTCGCCTCACCTGGAGGCCATCCCCGACCACATAGTCTCAGTCGCAGACACGACGGCCGCCATCAACTCGTTTACAGAACACGTGCAATCCGTACTGAAGGACTGCTCACGGGAAGTCCCAGCAATGAGCGATCAACGCTGGATACTACCCGCTGACGTACGTGAACTGATAACCGAAAAGAACGCGGCCATCCGTGCCTACAGCAGCTTTCCCTGCGAGGCAAACAAAGCCCACATGCGTAATTTACAGCGTGCTGTAAAGGATCGCACCAGTGAGCTTCGTAATAATCAATGGGACAAAACGCTTAGCGAACTCGAGCCTACCCACCTAGCCTTCTGGCAGCTGCAACGCAAGTTGCGCTCCACCGAAGAGGCTTCGATGCCTCCCCTCACCCGACCCGATAAGAGCGTCGCATTCGACGACTCTGAGAAGGCCGAATGCCTAGCCGACAGCCTGGAGTCCCAGTGCTCCCCCAGCTCTCAACCAGTAGACAAGCGACATCTCGATGAGGTGAACGCATTCGTCGAACGTAGAACCACCCTGCCCCCCGAAGAAGACCCTGATGATCCTCTGCCTCCGGTCACAGCTGACGAAGTGCAAGACATCATTAACAAACTTCAACCGCGGAAAGCACCCGGCTCCGACGGAATCACCAATAGGGTGTTCAAACTCCTCCCCGCTCAGCTCGTCGTGTTAATGGCGGCCATCTTCAATGGCGCCCTGAGCAACAACGCGTTTCCCCAAATATGGAAAGAGGCCACGGTCATCGGTTTCGCAAAGCCAGGCAAACCCAAGTCTGAGCCTTCGAGCTACAGACCTATCAGTCTCTTGAATGCACTCGGAAAAATCTACGAGAGACTTATGTATAAGCGACTCAAAGACTTCGCCGAGGCTAAGAGTCTCATCCCCAACGAACAGTTCGGCTTCAGGACCGGACACTCTTGCATTCAACAGGCCCACCGCATCGTAGAACACTTGAGCGCTGGCTTCCAGCGTGGAGCGATGACGGGTGTATTGTTTTTCGACATAGCAAAGGCATTCGACAAAGTCTGGCACAACGGCTTATTATATAAGTTGTACAAACTGGGAGTGCCAGACCGTCTCGTGCTCATCTTACGAGACTTTTTGTCGGATCGCACCTTCCGCTATCGCATCGGGAAGGCACTGTCTTCCCCCCACCCCATTCGAGCCGGAGTCCCTCAGGGCTCCCCGCTCTTTTCCTTTATCTTTACTCTGTTCACTAGTGACATCCCCAAGAGCAAGAAGGCACAGTTAGCCCTGTTCGCGGACGACACGGCCATCTATTACACTGGCCGTAGTCACGACGCTATTTACAGCACCCTCCAAACCTCAGCCAACGTCTTAGGCGCTTGGTTCCGGAAATGGAGAATCGAGGTGAACCCCGACAAGAGCCAGGCAGTTCTTTTCTCTAAACCGCGTAAGAATAAGCCACCCGCGCTCAGCCCGATCACTATGTACGGTAAGCCTATCCCTTGGGAGAAGCAAGCCAAGTACTTAGGAGTCTTACTTGACAACCACCTGTCTTTCGCGGCGCACATCAAAGCAGCTCGCGACCGAGCTGCCTTTGCTATGGGTAGGCTTCATTTCATGATTTCGACAAAAAGCAAGTTGTCACTCAAGTGCAAGTTGCGCCTTTACACCGCGGTGATCCACCCCATTATGACGTACGCTTGCGTCGTGTACGCTCACACCAAGCCTAAGTACATCCATAGGATGCAAACCTTGCAGAACCGGTTCTTACGTAGAGTCACGGGAGCCCCTTTTTATGTCCGTAATGACCGTCTACACGTAGACCTTAGAATGCCCACCGTCCTTCAGTTTATGAAACGTCTTTCGAAGCGTTTCTTCGATAACGCCATTAAACACCGTAATCCCCTGATCGCAGCGGCCGCCCGTTACGAACCCTCGCGCATTAGTACAGTACGCCGTCCTCGGCATACCCTCGTCACTCCCGATGATGCTATCACCCTCCTCCAGGAGAGTAGCAAAGAGACTAGCACTCTTAAAAAGTTTAGACACAAACCGCCGTCTTTCCGACCTCGCCGTCGAGGTCCGTCGCGACGTCCCGGTCCACGCCCTCCCCGACCCTCGCTCGAGCCAGCCCGCGATGCTGTGCCAGTAGTTTTAAATCAGCCCCTAAATAATGATATCATTCAGATCCAGCCTGTCCCCATGCAGTCCTCCCCCAGCGACGCCCTAAGCCGAGGCTCGTACCCCACAGGGGGTGCCCTTAGCGTGTAGTCGCTTAGTTTGTAAGTTTTATGCCCTGGCTGGAGGCCTTACTCTTAAGGCACCCACAGGATAGTCCGGTTAAGCAGACGACAACCTCCTAGGTTGAACTGCGAGATGCCATTCCCAAAAAAAAAAAAAAAAAAAAAGTAGCTGAGACATATCTATAGACTCCTTGGTGTAATGCTCGCTAGAGCAAAACGTACCTAAGGATGTTGTGTTGTTACACACAATTCTTAGCAGAGCGGCTACAGGATGTCTTCGGGAAAGTAATGATACCATGTAGCTCACCAGAGTAAGAAGTTTTCTTTATGAATTACAATTATTTGTAGTACAGGTCTGAACGGCATGCTTGACAGCCGGAGCGGAAAGGGGAGGGACTTGACTAGTGATGTGCCACATGACACTATTTATTAGTGACGTATCACTTAACATCTTTCTTTTTTATTTTAAAATAACAATAGGTTCAAGTCAGTTAAGGTTAGGTGCTCTGTATGGTGTCGGACGCAAAGAATAGCACCATCCCACATCTTCCCATGGGTGACGTAAGAGCCGACTAAGGGACTTGCCAGAGTATGGGCAGCAGCATTCTCTGTGCTTTTGTGACAACCGTACTGCGATCGCCAACCCGCCTGCCAAGCGTGGCGATTATGGCAAAACTCCCCAAAATGTCAATGTGGCGACATTTGGGGAGACCTATGTCCAGCAGTGGGCGTCTTTTGGGCTGAAATGATGATGATGATGATCTCAGGTTCGATACCGCAATCAAGCAGTGTTACAATTTTTTACATAACATAACATCACGTCTGTTTTTTTCAAAGCTTCAGACAGAGCTGAAGACGTGCATTTCGTATGTTATTTTTAACTCTCATGTAATGCAGGACGAGTGTTGCTAATGTGAATTTCTGAACGAAAAATTTCAAATACAATTTGACCCGTCTTTGGTATCGAACCCAAAACTGTAAAAACTCGCTTTCGCCCAATAGACCAACGAGGAAGTTTTCTGCATTTGAACCTTGTTCTTTGATTGTAGGCAAATGCAAAATTAATGGAAGGCGCATTACTTCGTGTAATTTATTTCATCACCGCTGGTCTCAAAACGGTGAAGGAAAACATCGTGAGGAAACCGGCATATCCTAGAACTAAAAATTCGAAGACGTGTGACATCTACCAACCCGCACTGGACCCGCGTGGTGGATTACAACACACTCCCTCTCATTGAGAGGAGGCCTGTGTCCCAGCAGTAGGAACATTATAGGCTGATGATGATGATGATAATGATGATGATTTGATTGTAAAATCCTGGCCCAAATTGAAACTATGTGATTGGGGGTCATGAGAATGTATAATATACACTTCTGTCTACCTTTTAAAGGAGAGCTTCTTGCATCTCAAATCAAATCAAAATTTTTATTTTACATAGGCCTACATGAGCTCTTATAAAACGTCGACAAAAGGTGCACGGTTCGGGTTGGTCGTTTCCTATGGAGAAGAACCGGCAAGAAACTCCATGGTTGCTCTTTTAAAATCATTTGGTTTTACAATATTTGAATGTTACAGCGTTAGTACTTAAGTATGGGAGGACAGTGTAGGCCCGACAATAAGTCGTTACTTACTAAAAAAGGCAGAAAAAGATAAAAAAGAAACATCTGTTCGCAATCAACACATAATTAAATTCTCAGATAATCTTCATTGACATACATTAGCACAGCCATTACAAACTAGCAGTAATAACTCATAACTCGATTACAGAACTAATAAAAGCTACATACATACAAACTAACAGTTTTTAACATAGGAAGTTTCCACAACGACATTAATTACCATACATCACAACTCAACGTAATTTAGTTTGTGTTGTATCCAGTGGTAGTCAAAGTTATAATGAGGTCTTATCTCTTCCCGGAATACAGCCGTTATTATCTAGGAACAGGTTTAGGGAAGATTGCCAAACTTAAGTGGCAGTGGGCAGGGCACATTGCTCGCAGAACGGATGGGCGATGGGGCCGAAAAGTTCTGGAATAGCGACCGCGAATCGGAAGACGATGCGTTGAAAGGCCTCTCACTAGGTGGACCATGACCTGGAAGGTTGCAGGGATCAGCTGAATGCGAGGCGCACGCGATCTGTCAATGTGGCGTCACTTGGGGGAGGCCTATGTCCAGCAGTGGACGTCTTTCGGCTGAAATGATGATGAAATGATGAACAGGGTTAGTGGTTTCGATTTTATTTATTCACGAAAAGCTAGCGGTTGATGGTCTATAACAAATGCGTCATTGACCGAAGTTCTAAGATTAAAGAATGCGGGGTTTACTGCACCAGCAACATCGCCAAAAATTTGCATTGGTAGACGTTTAGGGTTGATTGTCCTCGCTATGTAGCTTTGCCATTTTATAGTCTCGTCAGTTTGAAGTTTATAAGGTAATGCGTAACCTTAAGTCTTAAGGTTGACCAACCTAGCAAGCGTCACCTAAAAGATCAACCAGTGTGGCTGTTTATATTAATTTGCTAACAATGTTTGTTTTGTATTTGTTTTTAAATTTAATAATATTTAAATCCTTAATTACCAAATGGAATTAGAGACTTAAATACTTTTCCAATTTTAAAGCAAATTAAGACATGATATTATGCTATTGACGAATTCCTTAATGATAAA
Organism: Cerastis rubricosa; assembly: GCA_949152445.1. Lineage (NCBI taxonomy): Eukaryota > Metazoa > Arthropoda > Insecta > Lepidoptera > Noctuidae > Cerastis > Cerastis rubricosa. The sequence goes on from OX424547.1 coordinate 15,844,681, forward strand.
TTGTAAGTTATTTGACATTGATTTTTATTTAATTTTGATATTGTATTAATACACTCCTTTATTCATCTTAACATCTATTATCTATATAATACATTTTTAAATATTTCTTTAAAAAAACATTAAAAAGAATACATTTAAAAATATAAAGGTTTCCGCCTGTGTCGGGAGCAGGGTCCAAGCTATCGGTGGTTAGGGCTGCAGAGACAGGAACACAATGCGGGCCGTATCGAGGAGTACTGCTTTCTGAATCAGGCCCTTGATCCAACCGCCCAGTGAGAGCTTCGACAGATGTTCGCCGAGGATTATTATCTTTATTTCTATAAATAATTTATATGTATCACAATTGTTACTGTTTTGCTTATATTTTCTGTCTTAAGTTATGGTGTGTTTTGCTGCAGTAGTATTTTATTTTGATATGTTGATTATTATTTTTTATTATAATTACTAATGATGTGAAAGAGTTATCTCCAGAAGTCATGTTTAAGTCCCATGTAATCCGGCCGGGCCGAGCCTTTTGCCATCAATGGGGCACACACCCAGGCTAAGTGGCTGCTACTCTAGACTTTCCTGATGGAAAAATCCCAATAACATTGCCCGACCCAGGAATGGAACCTAGGACCTCTTGATCAACAGTCGTGCTTGTGACCTACTAGATCATCGAGGCAGTAGATAGATGTAGGCTGAAAATCAAAAAAGCTCATTTTAGATAATTGACTCAAAATTCTCTAGTAGAAGATATCAGACCACAACATCATCTCCAGTTTAAGAACCGCTGCCCTAACCGACTGCGACGATTAGTCTAATGCATTCAAATTGGCATAAACAATGCTGCATTATGCGCTTTTGTGTTCAACTATAGTTGCAAGGTCTTTTTGATAAAATATAATTGTTATGTGAGTGTCTCTTTGGCTTGGTTATGAGTTTACATAAACATTACATTAGGCAGAGATGCACTCCAATAGTACACCTACATTTAGCCAGTTATGTTTAAGTCCCATGATATAGAGAGGCGAGCCTTTTGCCACCAACCGGGCACAAATGCGGACTCCGTGGCTACTACTGAAAGAGTCCTGATGAAAAAACCAATAACATTTTGCCCGACCCGGGAATCGAATTGGTTATGATATTGTGTGAGTATAAATAAAGGGATTAAATATGTCGGTTAATTGGAAATTCTCCGACCTCACCATCGAGGTCCGTCGCGACGTACTGGTCCTTGCCCTCCCCGACCCTCGCTCGAGCGAACCCGCGCGATGCTGTGCAAGTATTTTTAAACCAAACCCTAAATAATGATATCATTCAGATCCAGCCTGTCTCCATGCTGTCCTCCCCCAGCGACGCCCTAAGCCGAGGCTCGTACCCCCCCTTAGCGTGTAGTCGCTTAGTTTGTAAGTAGTTTTTACGCCCTGGCTGGAGGCTTTACACTCAAGGCACCCACAGGATAGTCCGGTTAAGCAGACGACCACTGACTGTTGAACTGCGACATGCCAATCACAAAAAAAAGTTAGAAATTCCATCGCGGTGTATCCTAGATGAGACTGGCACAGCAACGTAGAGCTTGGCACTAGCAAGTTGAGGCCAATAGCCAGGAAAGGATGGAAGGAAGGCTGTGGATGACGAAGAGATGATGATGAGAGAAATACACGTAAAATTTGTAGTAGAAAAGCAGTGGGCAGCATACTGCTCGCAGAATGCATGATGGGCCAAAAGGTTCTGAAGTGGCGTCCCGAAAGGCGCAGAGTTGGAATACCAGGTGGACCATTAACCTGGTGAAGACCACAGATATCCTCTGGATGCGAGAAGAATCATCCGGTGACGCTTGGTGGAGGACTATGTCCAACAGTGGATGGAATATTGTGTGTTTCAAGCTTATTTTGTTTTGGAAAGCATTTTTTAATGGGCAGATTCATCTTATTTAATAAAGATTTTCAATCTCAGCTAATTTTATCAAGGTCTACTTGCTTCGATGAACCTTCTTTTCTGGCTGTCTTCGGTATTTCCGTTACTATATGCAAACATTACTAAACTACAAACCAACATGAACAAGTAACAACGTAATCTCAGAAAATCTGTTTCCAAGAAAATTATCAACACGCAAGATTTTGTGCTCAACTTCCTTGGCCCATATCATGTCATGTACCAATTTAGTTGTAGCACTACTTTAACCATCAAAGAACCTTAATGTTTTGGTAATAGAGGTTGTTTTAGTGTTTGGTAGTGGTAACAATAAAGTGTTTTTTACAATCATTGTCATTATTAGTGAGATTCGGACAGCGTCACGGTTTGCCGGTGAAGATAAAAACGCAATTAGGACATGAAGGATTTTTAATGATTTTTTAAATGCCCATTGTTGTTGAAAACGTGTTATTACGAATGTTTGACTTCGTTTTGTTCGCGAATTTGTTCGAGTTTACTTAATTATGATGTGGGCTATCGTATTTACTCCATTGATTTTGGTAAACCAAAAACACCTATATGGTATTCTTTTTATTTTTATGACTTAAAATTGGTGGATACCAAGCTTCGCAGCTTGGCTCATCACCGCAAGGTTGCCTGCTTGTCGGTCTTCTATAGGCTGTATTAAGGTGAGTGGGCCCAAGAACTCTACGCCCTCATCCCACCGGCCCCCTTTTACCATCGGACATCTAAATGCACTGCAAGGTACCATCCCTACCTTATTGCTATTCCACTAATTCGCACTAAGCGTTTTCAAACGTCTTTCTTATTGCGCACAGCAAAGAAGTAGAACTCTCTGCCTGCGTGTGTGTTTCCGAACGCTTACAACCCTAATCTCATGAAAGTTGGAGTGAACAGGCTTTTTCTAGGTAAGCTCGTACCATCGTCGACTTTGTCTCTGTCATCTCAGACCTAGACTAGAGTCAAGAGCAAACCAATCGCAAATCGTAAAAACGTAGTTCAACTATAGCAGATACGATAAGATAAAATCCAAGCATAAGAATACAATGTATTGTATTGTTTAACGGGCTGGTGTCCGCCACTCCACGTTCAAAGCTCGTATTTTGCGTACAGAAGAATAGTTCTTATTTGAGTGTAATAAGACATAAGACTTAGAGGCCGGCTCAGAAAAAGATGGCGACAACCTGGACACGTACCGCGAGGGCTAGTTCGAGGAGGCACGGGAAAAGAGCTCGTGGAAGGAATTGCTGAAGGCCTTTGCCCAGTAGTGGGACAGTACAGGTTATTAAAAAAAAAGACTTTGAAAGATAAGGTTTGGGAAATAAAACTGAAAATAATCTTATGCCGAAAACGATCATGCCTTGTGCGCGAAAAAATGTCCATTGGTCTAAAATTGTATTGGCATGCGATTGAAAAGGCCCACGACCACGAGAAAACTGCTGTAGCCTGATGATGACTTACTAGTTATTAACCTTGTTATTTGTTTGACTGCCTCGTGGTTCTAGTGGCCGCAGTCCTCACTAGACCCAAGACGAGGAATGGGGTCCTGGGTTTTAAATCTCGGGTCGGCATCACGAATTTCTCAGAAGCAGCCAAGGAGTCTGGATTTGTGCCCAGTTGTCGCACAACAATGTGTTGTTGTTGTTGTGTTGTGTTGGCTCGCTTCCTATTACATAGGACCTAAATATGACTAGCGAAATGTGGGTGTACTTACAAGTACACCTCTGCATAACCCTTTCGTACAGGGGTGAAGTAGTTATTAACCCAAGATTTCTTGTAAGGCCTGTTTTGGTTAAGATTTGAACGATTTACAAAAATAAATTTATTTTATTATCCAATTTCAATTCAGAATAATGACCTGACGATGATCTCATGCTATAATTGTTGTGCCCCCATTCACCTTGGGTGCGAAGTTAAAAGAGAAAGTGCACTAAATGAATCATTACCTACGTACTTGTTCTTGTTCACCAAGTCTCTTAAGTTTTTGTACAAAGGGGGAAAGTATACCTAAAACTTTCAGTATGAAACAACAGGACCTTAGTGTTCCATCGGGATTCGTAAACTAGTGAAGAAATGAAATTCCTGATCATCATCATCGTCTGCCTAGCCTTTTTCCATCTATGGCGGGGTCGGCTTCCAGTCTAACGGGATGCAGCTGAATACCAGTATTTTACATAAAGCGAATGCCCATCTGACTTTTCCCCTTTTTGAGGGGAGGTCTATGTCCAGCAGTAGACGTCTTACGGCTGAAATGATGATGATGATATGCTGAATCGCACCGCAAATTCCTTGCCTGGGTTTTTCACTTCGCCGGTAAGAGGAGAGCAACGGACAGGTTGGATACGGTTTCGATTAATTTCGACTAAATTGAGGTTCGGAACGGACAATATCCATGGACGGATTTGTCACAACGCGGCAACGGGCATTGGTGGGTTTTTTACCTGGGTTTTCGTTCCGGGTTCGATTTGCAGGTCGGACAAAGTGGGATTAGATTTTTCTAAATATGAATTTTCTCAGTAGCAACCACATTGTTTAGATCTGTGCCCTGTTGTTGGAAATGGAGTCACCCCCTATTACATGGGACTTAAACATAGCTGATGAAATGTGGATGTACTACTGCCTTACCCTTTGGGGATTCTTGTTATGCTACTAAGACTATTGTTTTCCTACTGCTTGGGACACAAGCCTTCTCTCTGTAAGATTCTGGATCGGCGAAGGCCCGGTCCGGTTGGTAGATGGCACATGTTGTTGAGCTTTTGGTTCTAGGACATGCAGCTTTCTTTACCATGATGAAGACAGGCCTATAATAATTTACTTCAAGCAGCTGCCGGCGCTGCCGAGGTCTACCTAGAAAAAGGTGGCGAGATGATCTGGCCGCGCATCACGAAGGCTGGTTCGAGGTGGGGCGCTAGGTAAGAGTAACTGAAAGGATATGTGGGAGCCTTTTGCCCAGCATGGGACATACAAGTCTATCAGGGCTCAATTTAAATTTATATTTATTTTTCATAAGCGTAGAGTATCCCGTGACATTAATCTACAAATAAACCGTCTTCTTTGTTTCGATACTAAGTGTTCTGATATGGTTGCGACCAAATTAGTCAATGGTCACTGGCTTAAGTAGAAAGAAATCAATGAAAAGAGAACATACGTTTTTTAAAGTTAGTATGCATTTCTGTTTTTTTTTTCTTATTACTAAACATCGGGTCAATAAAAAAAAAACATTAACGAGCGACCTTTCAAAGACGTGACGGATTTAAATCAAACAAACAAAATAAATTGATAATTTTCCAAACTCATTATTACCCATATTGGTTTTTGTTATGTTAGTATTTCGTATCGTCATATCTGTGATGTGTCGCGGGTTAATGTTCCTGGTCCTGTAATTAATTTTTAACGTCGCATGCCAAAAAACTTGTGTCAAAAAAGTTTTAATTTTTCGAAGCTAATAGTAATCTTTGCAGCAAGGTTTCATGCAAGGCTTGTAGCTACCATCGGTGCAGAGATATTGTCGGACCTTCTTGGCGAGTGGACAATCAATTCTTCCACATGGACCATGCACATCTCTCTTATTCACAAACTGACCATGATGGTATTTCCCTTTTACATATTCACCCCGGATGAACTGGTGCTGACTGCCCCTATACTCCATTCTCACCAGACAATTAGTACCACCACAAGGACCCTTTGGAAAGCCCATAGCTAAAATCGCCAGTTCGCTTCGTGTAAATGGAGCGACGAAGTCTTCGTATAATACCAATTCTTCAACGGGTCTTATTGGCTCCCTGGTTATATCAGGAGCGGTGAAAAAGTATGCTACTGGAGGGACATCGTCTATCACGGTTCCATCCCAATGCCTGACGACCTCGAGGTCTTTCACTCTCAAATCATCGTACAAATACTTTCGTCCTGGTATCCGCTCCATTTCTGGCAATGCTATAAAGTAACTGATCACTCTGTTGCCCAAACAAGTAAGTCGAATATAGAATTCAACCTCACCAGACGCTTTCAAATCTTCCTCGCATTGCAATGGTCGTATCATTTCTACCGTATTTGTGACCATTATTGGTTTGCTTGTATCCCTAAATTCTGCTTGGTCATAATTAATGGGGTTCATCTCCCCCGCTCTCTGAAGACATTCAAAAAATGACTTGTGCCACTCTGCAATACAGAAACCAGTGCAGCCAAAATCTTGGTCCCTGTTCCATACGGTGATATAAATTGGAGTTTTCCGTAACGTTTCCTCTAACACTTCAGGTCTGTCAAGAAACATGATAGAATTACCGACGCCAAAGTAAGGTGGTTGTGGCAACGGTTCGGAAGGTAGCACAATCTTCCATGGTATCACTTTACCTTTTTTACCCTTTTTCCCCTTTTTCTTTTTAGGTTTAGGCTTTTTCTTTTTACCTTTCTTTTTCTTTTTTTCAGGAGGAGGAGGTGGGGGCGGTGCAACGAAGTTGTCATGTGCTACAATGAAATCAAAAATTGGTAGACAGTTCATCTGCATTGAACATGTTTGCATATACTTCATTTCTTCTTCGGATGGCAGTGCTGGTTGTTTTCCTTTTTTTCCTTTCTTGCCTTTTTTGCCTTTCTTTCCACCTCCTTTTTTACCCTTCTTCTTCTTCTTCTGCTTTGCAGCTAAAGCAGCTTCAAGGGCAGCAAGTAATTCTGCTTCTTTCCTCCTCTCTTCCGCTTCCTGTGCGAGTTCATATTCATCTTTTTCGGGTGGTTCTATCTTTAGTATGATCTTTTTGACGAATACCTCTATCATGAAGATTTGTTCCATTGTAGCTTCTGTAAATATGTAATTTTGTGTAAGTTAAAATTGACAAACTGCTTCGTTGGTGTAGTTGCCACAATCGTGACTGCTGAGCCCGGGGAACGAATGGTCGGCCAAATTATTACTAGGTTTTATCATCAGGAATTTCTCAGTAACAGCCAAGGAGTCTGGATTTGTGCCCAGTTGATGGCAATAGGCTTATCCCCTTTTATATGGGACTTAAACGTAACTGGCAAAATGTGGGTGTACAGTTAGATACACGTCTACCTAACCCTTGTGGGATTACAATTTTTATTAAATTCAATAACAGTTTACAAACTGAGCACTCGTAATGTTGTCGTCTTTAGGGGAAAATATGAAAGAAGAAGACATGTTGCGCTGACCGAAAGCTAATTAAGATAAAGGCAGGGGAGTGATACTATATGAGCCAATTCAAATAGCAGCCTTTTTAGAAACAGCATTTTTTGCAGCTATCTTTACAAACACAACCACTTTCCAAAATAGTTAAAACTTACATTAATTGGTTTATCCCCCTTTGCGGTATGGCAACAATTTAATGTCCCAAAAAACTATATCATTTGGGAACATTTCGATTTGAGAAGATACACACACACAGTTAATTTTAGCACATAGTTTTGAAAATTTCAACGGGATTATTGTATTATAGGTAATGCTATAACTAACTATGAAAAATTTTGTATTTGTAATGTGAAACCAGAAGTTGAGTGATGGACAATTTGACGTTTCAAACCACACTGATTCATATAAATTTGACGGCCATATTTTATTAAGTACATACTTGTGAAAAAAGTTTTTATGTTTACTAATTTACAAATACATACGTGATTTTAAAAAGCGATCTTGTATGATTTATGCCAGCTGTAGCTATTTTGCTCTGTATGGTGTCGGACGTTAAGAATAGCACCATCCCCTGTCTTCCCGTGGGTGTCGTAAGAGGCGACTAAGGGACCTTCCAGAGAATGGGCAGCAGCGTTCTCTGTGTTTTTGTAACAACCATACCTACTGCGATCGCCAACCCGCCTGCCAAGCGTGGCGATTATGGCAAAACCCCCCGTTTGGGGGAGGCCTATGTCCAGCAGTGGACGTCTTTCGGCCGAAATGATGATGATGATGTAACTATTTAGATATTCCAGTCATAAAAATGTGAATCACAATAATACTAGAAGACTATAATAATTATGAACAAATAATAAGGAATAGAAAAAAGGTGCAAATTCATCAACATTATCTTGCCCTTATTCCAATTTATTTGGGGTCGGCGCAGCATGCTACCTCTTCCATACTTCTCTATTACTTGTCACCTCATCAGACACCTCCTAAAAATCTGCAAACTAACTAGGCATAAAATCATTTGAGTCGCTGTCAACGGGAAAGGTGCCAAGAAGGCTGGCAACATTGCCATGAAACAAGCCAGAATAGGTAGAAATCTACAATTATTAGCAGAACCCCATATTTTTTTCTGTTTTTAAGCCTTTTTTCAAGGGATTGGCCTACAATCGCAATATATCGCGAAAAGTAGAAGGAGGCAAGGGAGGGCTTTTCCCTGCACTGTCACAATATAGACAATACAGGCTATAATATAATAATGAGACTTCTCAGTACTAATATCGTTCAAAATATCAGTAAAAGTACCCCAGAAATATAAAAACTGCTACAGCATAATTACACAAATTCATTCTCTACACAAAATATCTCTTAGCACTTCAAGAAAAAGTGACTAACATCAATACAATAACGATCCGAGGCACAGAAGAGATACAAACAAAAAAAAAACAAAGGAGCGTAGTTTGAGTTCACGTCTCGGGGTCACGTTTACGCACGGGGGGGTATTACAGGGGAGCGGGGAGGGAGCGGTGCGCGAGCGCAAGACAAGTCTGTTTCTCGTAGATTAGGTTCGACTGGATAGGTGAAGAATATTTCTAGTTTTTTGTATTCTACTTGTGTAGATTAATTTCTTCACGAGCACTTCTACAAGGCACTTCATGGGTCCAAAGTAGATTTTCTCGTGTCCGTATGCTAACTACGGTTCGGCGACCTTTTTGGGGCAACGAAAGGTTTTGATTGTACGATTATGAGCGAGTTTATGTTGACGAACAAGTACCGGAGACATATAATGAAAGACGGAACGGGTGACTTTTGTCGGCCATGTCACCGTCCAGGTGAGTCAATCAGATATATTATTATCTCTGGTTGTTCTTTTCTGGCTAAAGGAAAGTACTTGCACAGGCTTAACCAAGTGGTCAACCTCTAGCCCAAGAGATTAATATAATATTATAATAGCTCCAAATCTCTTTTTAATGAGAAACTTCTTAGTCCAAATACGTTGGCAAAACAGTGTGGAGTGTTGATAAAATATTATATTTTTGACCACCCATATGAGAAAAGAAGTAGAATATCTGAATACGAATAAGATTTATCACTTGTGACTTCTGATTTAATCTGACTGGCTCATTGGTCTAATAATGGTCGCAATCTAGCGACTGCTAAGCGTTATGAGGTCCTGGATTCGATTCTCGGGCCGAGCTAAATGTTATTGGGATATTCCATCGGGATTTTTTCAAAAGCAGCTACGGAATTGAGCCCAGTTGATGGCTATAGGTGCGCCCCCTATTTTGGGCGACTTAAAAATAACTGGCAAAATGTGGGTGTACAATTAGGCACTCCTCTGTCTAACTCTTTGGGGATTGCAGGCGTAAGGATGTCATAGATCAAATTTGCTTTAGACTACCTCTCATATTTTTTTCCATGAGGTCTATTGTTTTTCCTAAGCTGCTGAAATCAAGTTTTATTTTAATTTTATTTCATATCCAACCAAAACATAATCCATGGCCAGCGCACGAGCACGTTCGCTGTCCCGCTCTCTCGTCGATATTTAAATTTAGAATCGCGTTTGTACGTTATACGATTTGCAATGTACACAGTAGTTTGATGTGGACGATGTTTCAGCGTAAATCGCTCAGATTTAAGCTTTTGATACCAGGCATAGCATAATCAGCATATTTTGTTCCCATTGCTGGGACACAAGCCTCTTAGAATGGGCTATGGCCCATTCTGCAGTATACTATAACTCACCACCCGGGCCCAGTGCGGGTTGGTAGATGTCACATGTCTTCGGATTTTTTAAACACTTTCCTCACGACGTTTTCCTTCGCCGTTTCCGTCGCTAAAATGTATTACACAAAGTGATGCGCATGCCCAAGTTCGAACCCACTGTTTACAACTTGCAATAATGCCAGGAAAGATCGTTAAAGATGGCATGGGAGCTGCTGTAAATATCTGCCAGTACTTTATGATTGTAAAATAGTGACAAATTATGAAAGTAAGTACAAAAAAAGTAAAAGGAGCAAAAGATTTATGGTTAAATTATATTCCACTTCAGCGGTGTAGATTCAGAACTGTATTTTTAGGATTTGGTGCACATTAATCAGACAAACATAATTTTACTGACAAAATGCTAATTGTAATAAATCTCAATGTTTTATCTAATACCTAAGAGCGTTTATACCCTGCGGCATTTCATACAAACTTTCAAGTCGTTATTTTCGAAACTTTTATGCAACTTCCTACGCATAAGCAATATACATAGGTCTAAAAAGTTACTAAAAACATTTTCGAAAAACTATGTTACAGCTAAATTAGACCGATTTTTACATATCTACAGAAACAGAAATTTCCAATTATCTTCATTTTTAAAAGACATTTCGAAAATGTTTTTAGTAACTTTTTAGACCTATGTATACTGCTTATGCGTAGGAATTTTCATTAAAATCTCTTGGAACTACTTGAAAGTTTGTATGAAATGCCGTAGGGTATAAACTCTCTTAATGAGTTTCCAGAAGATTATCATCATCATCATCTGCCTAGCCTTTTCCCAAACTATCTTGGGGTCGGCTTCCAGTCTAACCGGATGCAGCTGAGTACCAGTATTTTACATGAAGCGACTGCCTATCTGACCTCCAAAACCCAGTAACTGGGTAATACGATACCCCTTGGTATGTCAGATGTCAGATCGGATGTCAGACTTTTAGCTTCTGATTACTCGTAACGACTGTCAAAGATCTACAAATGACAGAAGATTAATCAACTGGAATTTTTGGAGGCAAAATCTGATAGACAACCACCTAGCTAGCTTAATCATGGGTCTATGGATGGTATTCATGGTGTTAAAACTGAACAGTTTATTGGTTTCAAAAACACATAGAATCAATGGACTCATGCAATTAAATCTGAACAGTGAAAAATCCTAACTTACCAAACAAGATCCAAAAAGATTACATTGACATAGAACAATTAATTGATAGGTTTACATACTGACTGAATAAGATCGAACAGTCAGATACACGAGAACCAGACCACCTAGTCAGATCAAAATCTAAGATATTGCGAAATAGCAACTATGTTAACGTGATCTAGCAAAGGGATCGGTTAATTCAGTAGAAGGTCTCGCTTTTATGGTAAGCAACGTGTGGTCTCCTGATAAGGATGGGTGATCTGTAGTAAACGGACTGTCTCGCACAAAAAAATGTGAAAAAAATATGTCTGTTTATGTATTGCAAAGCCCTTTGCAGTTATTATTCTTGCGGTGGCCCAGTGGTGGCAGCCCCGACTTACGAGCAGTAAACCGTGGGTTCGAACCCAGGTGCATTACTTTGTGTAATTTTTTTCATCACCGCTGTCCTTAAAAACGGTGAAAGAAAACATCGAGGAAACGGCATGATCTTGAACTAAAAATTCGATGAAATGTGACATCTACCAAACCCACACTGAGCCCGTGTGGTGTATTGAAGCCCGCTCCCTCTCATTGAGAGGAGGCCTGTGTCCCAGCAGTGGGAACATTACAGGCTGATGACGATGTTGATGATGATAATTCTCTGTGACTGGCATCATGTTTTATTTTGACAAATCGAAAATTCATGTACCTGGTCTATTTGAAATTAAGGCATTAAGTTTGAATTTGAGTTTATAACACTTTTAATAAATGGTAATGGGGTGGCATTGTCGTTGTCATTTCATATAGCAGCCCCAATCTTCAACTGACCTCTCATCAAAAGCTATTAATCAAGATCGTCGGTCATTCTTACCAGCTGCTAGTAGGTACCACGAATATGGTAACACTAAACTCTGATCTTAAAAATAATGACTGTGTCTCTAAAAATGCTGTTAGCTCAAATCCATCAGTCATGGTTGCAACTGAACTAAGATACCACAGCCAAGGTTACATTCGGAGACTCTGCTTTGAAAAGCTTTATCTTAAAGTCTTATTATGTTTCTATGCAATTAAACTTAAAACATAACATCACGCCTTTAACTTACAATTTCTAACTGAATTTTCTTTATCTCTACCCATTTCATCTATACTCTATCTTTAAACAGCAAGCATTTTCTGTATGGTGTCGGACGTAAAGAATAGCACCATCCCATATCTTCTGGTGGGTGTCGTAAGAGGCGACTAAGGGACTTAGCAGAGAATGGGCAGCAGCGTTCTCTGTGCTTTTGTAACTACCGCACTGCGATCGCCAACCCGCCTGCCAAGCGTGGCGATTATGGCAAAACCCCCCTTCTTGGGGGAAGCCTATATCCAGCAGTGGACGTCTTTCGGCTGAAATGATGATCTACAAGCCAATTTTTACAACATCCAAAATCATCATCATATTACCCAATTTAACCAACCATTATCTCACAAACAAAACAACAAAACCTACAATATCCCTATTACCATGACAACATACCCATTTACAGCTATAAAATGAAAACGTAAATCCAATATTGTGGTTATAAAATTTTCCGTTTGGTAGTATCGATGGCGGGAGGGGCGAGGCAGGGGGGAAGGGGGGTCGTAAGCCCGCAGAACCGGTAGCGTGTGCGCATCGTGCAGCTGCGCCTGCGACGGGTTAAGGCGCGTTTATAGAGGCAAAGGATTTGTACGTGGAGGATTTATTTTTCAAAGGTTTCTTGTTCGTTAGTGAGCTCGAAGGCTAGATTTATTGAAAGGGATGGATGAAGTAAATGATTTGAGCTACGTAGTCGTCAATGATGGTGTTCGAGTGAAATTAAAATTAGGTTTTAATGAACGAAAAGTTTATTTTGGGACAAGGGCAGTAATATGATGATGGTGTACTTTTAGAAATAATTTTGATATACCAGAAAAATGTTTAATGGTAAAAATTGTAATCCACCAAAAGTTAGATGATCTTGAAGGTAATTCCGATGACAATAATTATAATAAAGAATCATAAATAACTAAATAAAAAATAACCTGTCAGCAACAGGAGATAATTTGTAATAAATTCATGGTTTATGGGAAATTGTTGGCTGCAAGAGGTAAACTGACAGTCGTTTCAGGACTGTCTAAATAAATACATGAACCCTCAACCGAAAACACAATACGTAACCAACCATTTTGATTTCCAAACACCTTTTCCTAATTTAAATGGAATTCCAACAAAACGTCCGGATGTGAGTGTTTCAAATTACTAATTCAATGCATTTTCTTGGTAAGTGATTCACTGCATTTCTATGTTAGTACTAACTACTAATACAATGTGTCACGTGAACGAATTAGGTTTAATATTTGATGTGGTCGTGTCTAGGTTAGTTTCAAACGTATTGATCGTATTTGTAGGGGAGTGACAAGATAATTGGGTTGGAAGTGTGTCTTCTAAAGTTCTATTATGTGATTCATATTTCTCAGCAACTCCACACTAAATGTTCAGCGTAAGTACCGTATTTGCTTTTCCATTTTAGATCGAAAACACTAGATCAACTCAGGAAAATGTTGTTCTTATATTATTTTGAAATAGGTCCATGACAACTTAGTGATGTCAATAATCAATAAGCTTGATCACTTATGCTGTATGAGGATTTAATTTTAATTGATTGACCTCTTATAGACCAGTTTGTTTTTTTTTTAATCTTTTCTCGAAAGACATTACTATGTTCCATATCATCATCATTCTCTTGCCCTTATCCCAATTCATTTGGGGTCGGCGCAGTACGTCTTCTTCTACCATACCTCTCTATTACTTGTCCTCTCATGAGATACCTCCTTTCTTGCCATATCATATCACTATGTTCCATAATAAACCAAAAATGATTTCGGTCAGAATCTGTAGTTTCACTATCACAATCCATCGGTAAGAATATTCTAGTCAATCACTTGCAACCAAAATAAGATCTAACAACAAATCCATTGTAACCAAGCCCTTAGCAATCATCTCGCTTATACAAGTATTATAGTGGCACAGCGTACGTGCAACTTACACTATACTAACAACACAGCCATAATTATTGTATATATCTTTTATACTATGTATACCGTAGTATACGTCGACTGAGTGCTGTCGTACAGTCAACTATACATAGATATTATACAATCGTATCGAGGTCAGGACTGCAGTAAAGCTTCGTGTTAGCTACTAGTAATAAGTAGAGGGTGATGATGTGTTTAGAGTGGAAGAAGGGTGATGTGTTGCGGGAGAATGAGGAAAATTTTGTGAATGTGGACGGCTTTAAGAGTAGAGGAAGACCCAAGACACGTTGAATGGACTGTATAAAGGAGGATATCGCTAGAAAGGAGCTAACTGCTGAAATGATGAATTATACACAAGTATGGAAGAAGAAGACATGCTGCGCTGGTCCCAAATAAAGGCTAGAAAAGAGGTGACCACTGAGATGACGAGAAATAGAGAAAGAAGTATAGGATAAGAAGACATGCTGCGCAGACCTCAAATAAATTGAGATAAGGACAGGAGAATGGTATGGTGGAAGAAGGGTAGTTTGCATTTTGTACTGAATATGATCTAAACTAATACCTATTATAAAGAGGAAAGATTTGATTGTTTGTTTGTTTGTTTGCATTGAATAGGCTCCGAAAATACTGGTCCGATTTAAAAAAATCTTTCAGTGTTACATAGCCCATTTATCAAGGAGGCTATAGGCTATATATCATCACGCTACGAACAATAGGAGTGGAGCAGCAATAAAAAATGTTGCGAAAACGGGGAAAATGTGACGCAAACGAAGTTGCGCCGGACAGCTAGTAACAATATAAAAGGCAATAGAGATACTATCAAAGATAAGAAGAGTGTAGAATAAGTACCTTTAGCTGACGCACAGAATCCTCTTACAACCGAAATCAAACCTACTTTGCATAAGATAAAGCACGATATAATGTCGGCAGGCATGGATATAATTGTTCTTATGTATGGAAGCAACTGGCACGTTGCCCAACTGATGTGAAAAGTGACAATTTTGATCCTATTACAAACCGCATTTATCTTTTCTTCCTACGACGAACCAAGCATTTTAACACAGCACTCGTCATCCAGAAACCAAATTTTAACAAACTTTCATGTGCTTTAAATTTCATCAACTTTCTTCACTAATGGTAGAAGATCGATGCCAAAAATCCTTCTCTTTAATCCTAAAATAGTCATATTATCATTCGAGCATTTGATCGTATCCACGGAAACAGCGGTACCTTCAAGAGCATGTACTATAATTACTACTATGTTTACATCCATACATATACATGCATGTATAATATTATACGCGTTGTTGTCAACTTGTACACATACGATACATTAATAGATTGGCGTCGAGTTTTCAATGTGTTTATTTTTGTTGTACTCCAGTTTCAAAGTTGATAGTATGATTAAAAATAACTGGCTTACAGATGAGACTTATTTTATTTGTAAAGTGTGATATTTTATGATAAGATTATTTTGCATTTTGCAATAATTGAAGTCTACTGCGAGACAAAAGTTTCTTTGTACAGGTAGTTCTATTATTTGATCTAAATCGTTTGGAAAATTTCATTAGGAAAAACATTAATGCAACAGCCGAAAGGTAAAGATTTATTTATTTATTAACACTTACATTTGTTTATACAGGTAAGACCCAAGCTAACAAAAGTAGTCATAAATTACTAATGCCCAGTCCCAAGTAACGGGTCTGGGTAGAAGCACAAGTTACACAGAAGATGAAAGTTTAACTAAAAAACAGAAATATTGTAAAACCAAATGATTTTAAAAGAGTTACCATGGAGTTTCTTGCCGGTTCTTCTCCATAGGAAACGACCAACCGAACCGTGCACCATTTTGTCGACGTTTTATAAGTGCCTATGTAAAATAAAAATATTTTGATTTAACAGTACAACTGGGTACCTATCTTTATTCTTGTTTACAATGTATACTTCTCATGACATAGTTGGTTTGGCCAAGGAGACCTAAAAAATAAATATTATTTATTATACCAGCCATTTTGGCAACCATTTAGATATGAATTTTGCGCAGCAATCAACAAATAAAATACCAGCATGTTATAATGACCCACTGGAAAGACTATTAAAGATAAAGAAGACTGCACAGAACACAAAGCCAAGAACATTCTAGTACCCATCTCTCAACACACCAATTGATTGGTTGTTCTATTCGTAGAGACCACATGAACATAATACACAAACGTATTCATCAAAGAGATATGCTCAGTCAAGTGAACGCTTAGCACGTTAGTCTTAAGTAGTGATGCATGATCCGATCCGATACTTTATGGTATCGATACAATGTGATGCACTAATTCGATATTTTGGATCGATACAAAACGATGCAATGGATGAATAGATCATCTTTAAATAGGAATTTTGTATGAATTTAATGTCATTATTTTAATGTTTATCCAGTACATTTAAACGAATATATACTCACATAATATTTTACTTGTACTTGTAATGTTGTAAAATAATTTTAATCTATTATGTTTCTTGTTATTGGCATCTGATGCCTTTATAAACAAACTAGCTGTCCGGCGCAACTTCGTTTGCGTAATCTTTGCCCCGTTTTCGCAACATTTTTCATTGCTGCTCCACCCCTATTGGTCGTAGCGTGATGATATATAGCTTATAGCCTTCCTCGATAAATGGACTATATAACACTGAAAGAATTTTTCAAATCGGACCAGTAGTTTCGGAGCCTATTCAATGCAAACAAACAATCAATCAAATCTTTCCTCTTTATAATATTAGTTTAGATAAAAATTATTATGTAGCATTGCACACTACAGTGACGCACGTTGCATGATACGTCAATTTAAAAGAGTAGAAACAATCCTGGAATTTTTCCTATACCGGAATGAATATGAGAATCAATTTCAATACAAAGGCACGTGTCGTGCATGCAGCAAACCAGAGGACGATACGATATGATTGGATATTATCAGAATCGGAATCAGAAACCATTCGATACGATCCCAGAATCGTATCTCATAGTTTCAACCGCATCGACCCAAATATCGACATAAATGTAAGTAAAGTGCATCCCTAGTCGCAAGCGCACGTGCGTGTAGCGGTTATACAGGTTTTTTTTTTATTTCTAATGCTTAGACGTTCTAATGTTTGCGATTGTGCGGTTGGGGAGAGGATTGTTATGAAGGGCTTTATTTTATTTTTGCTTATGATTACTTTAAAATTTATTTCTTCGTAATTGCAGTTAATTTTAAATAATTAATTTTAATATGTAAATCAGCTAAATTCTTGGTGACTTGGGTTAAAAGAGACTCTTTGATATGAATTATACAAGGTGTTGTTTTGCATCCTCGTCAATTTCAAGGAGGTATCTAAGCTAATGATTCTCGACCCGAATGAATAATAAAAATACCTACCCATTTGGAAATCGGTAAGTGTGAACCACCCATTTTTTAAACGCGGCCCGTCTTATCATCGCCCTATAACCGCTTTTTCACACATACAAACAACCTCAAAAGTTTATTCCATCATTTCTTATTCCCAAAACCACGTTAAAGGGGTTATTCTTAAATCCCAACAAACTTAAACAACCACAATAATCAGCGTTTATTTATAATTAACCAGGTGCCGTAATTTAAATTGATTATTTTTGTCTTTTGTGATTTTTCAGACCATGGACATAAAACACTAGCATGAAGGCAATCTAGTTAAACGGAGGTTTAACGGAGGCGTAAGATTCTCACCCAGTTGAGTTTAGTAACAAGAAATGGAACATTTTCTTGAAATAATCATAGTCATTAAAAGGATTCCTGGAAAATAATCGTTTCAAAAGCCTGAGAGATTACAACTGTAAATATTGGCATTACACACTATGTTTATGTTATCTAAAATACACAAATTCACTCAGCAGTTTCAATTCTATATTGTTATCATTTGTAAATCAAAGCTGGTTTGAATGTTTCCCATTATTTACTTTGTGGATCTACATCAAATATTCTGGATGACTAAGATCGTCAATCAAAACTGTCAATTTTAACTGCTGAAGGTAAAATCGTTTATAGAATATGTTTGAGAGTGACTTTTGAGAGCAAAGTCTTAAGTGGTCTCTAGAGTACTTTGCACAAATTCTAACGACACATTTAAATATTGTCATCCGTTAATAATGATTTCTGTAACTGCACTTTGGGCAATAACCCCCTTCTTCTTCTTCCTCCTGTCGATGTAGGCGCGAAAATTTTTTTGTTTTTTTTTTGTCAGGCCATTATCGTCTATTCGTGCCATTTCCTACTATGTTTGGATCGGTTTCCAATCTAACCGAATCCAGCTAAAAATCTTTGGTTTACATGGAGCGACTGCTTATCTGACCCCGTTAATACAGGGTAATACCGATACCCCTGCTGTTGTTGGGTTTTGGAGGTCAGATAGGCAGTCGCTTTATGTAAAATACTGATACTCAGCTGCATCCGGTTAGACTGGAAGCCGACATCAACAAAGTTTGGGAAAAGGCTAGACATATGATGCATGATGATGCTAGTAAACGGTAACTGATATAAACCGATACATCTGTTTCTGTAACATTAAAATACCTTTAAAATCAAATACTACAACAGCAAGTAGGTACTAAAGGTTAACCACAGCTTCGGATTAAGTATCTCCAACTTCTAATCTTACAGAGGAATAGAAGCGTGACGTAGACACGATACGTCACGGTTGTATAAGTCTTATGTCACCAGGTGCATTAATAGTAGTATCGTCTTTCAGTCCCATGACTGTGACTACAAGACTTTCTATTTTATCATTATTTGCATTTTATTTAACTTTTGCAACTTTGCAAGCTTTCCATCATTCACCTAGCCATAAGGCTAGGTGAATGATACTTTAGTAACATATTTTGATTTTAAAGAGTGTCCTTATAGTTTCTTGCCCATTCTTCTCCATAGAGATCTACGCTTTGGAATGGGCAGCTACAGTACTTTCACAAGTTATTATGTCTTGTGACTGGGACTGTAGCTTCGCGTTTTTTTTTTTTTGGTATTTTTACTTTCAAAAGTGCCTGTAATAGTCTAATTGAAATAAATGCTTTGAGTTTGAGTTTATCCGAATTTCGATTTTCGGGGTCGACGCAGCTTGTTTCTTTGGTCTCAACAAACTTTCTCGTCCCATTTTTTTTCACCATTTCTAACCTTATTATTGGTCAATACTAGTTTGTTTTTATTGTAAGCTGAGTTGAGGTCTTTTTTATATTGTTCATTGTTATCTTTTTTAAGTTCAACTTCAAAGTCTATTAGTAGTCTTTAAGTCTATTTCAAATTATTATCTTATTACAAAATATATCAATTTTCAAACACCTTATTAGAAGTTTAAAGTAAAATTGATGGTATCAATATCCTTAGGGTATCAAATGTTTCAAGTTAAAAACTTTGTATAAGTTCCTAACTTATGAGTGATCGTCTATTAGAAAAAGTTAACAAGTAAGTTAAAATTAAAAGTGTGAAGTTTTTAATTACGTAATACGAGGGTTGTGGAAAATATTTCTTTGAAGTTTTGACACCATTTTAAAAGTTATTATGTAATTTATAAAATGGGACAGTATTTTTTTGTTCTACTTTTAGTTTTTATTTATTCAGTTTAACCAACAAGTATAACTCCTGACTGCCTCGTTGGTTTGGTAGTCACAAGCGCAACTGCGGAGTATGAGGTCCATGGTTTCATTCCCAGGTCAGCCAAAGTGATATTAGGTTTTTCCATCAGGAACTTCTCAGTAGTCTTGAGGAACTCGTGGCTAAATACGAGCCTCGTGCTTTGTGGCATTAAGTCCGCCTATGTACCACCAATGTAGGTGAAGTTTAAATAAATAAATAAATAATAGCAGCCGCACGGGTCGATCTTTAAGGTTAAGCCGTGCTTGACAATGTTGGTCCGTGAATGGGTGACCATACATACCGTGTTTCCTCCGTGCCTCGTAAAGCACGTTAAGCCATTGGTCCCGGCTGTCATTTGTAGATCTTTGACAGTCGTTACGAGCAGTCAAAAGCCAAAAGCCTGACATCCAGTCTCACTAAGGGGTATCGTTTTACCCAGTTACTGGGTTGTGAAGGTCAGATAGGCAGTCGCTTTATGTAAAATACTGCTACTAAGCTGCATCTGGTTAGACTGGAAGCCGACCCCAAGATAGTTTGGGAAAAGGCTAGGCAGATGATGATGGCGAAATGTCGGTGAACTATTATAAGGTACACCTCTACCCAACACCACGGGGATAACAGACGTGATGTTATGTTATGGAATCACTAATTCTTCAAAGTTTCCTCAATGACACCATCTTAAAATAAGATAGTTGGAATTCGTATGACCGTACAGGCCAACAACAACAATTATTACTCCTTCAAGTCCACTAAAAAAACTAAATACATCATCAGCTAACTTTTGCCTAACAAACATGGTATCGCAAGACTGTTTGACCTTCTCCAGATGTCTAACTTAGTAAAGCTTACTCTTGTCCTATCATCATCATCATCATTTCAGCCCGCAAGACGTCCACTGCTGGACATAGGCCTCCCCCAAGTGTCGACATATTTACATTTTCGGGGGTTTTGCCATAATCGCCATGCTTGGCAGGCGGGTTGGCGATCGCAGAATGGTTGTTACAAAAGCACAGAGAATGCTGCTGCCCATTCTCTGGCTAATCCCTTAGTCGCCTCTTACGACACCCACGGGAAGATATGGGATAGTGCTATTCTTTACGTCCGACACCATACAGAGCATCTCTTGTCCTTTAGGCTGAATCAAATGTTACCAACTAAGTACCACAGTCAAACCGCCACCAACCAACCAAAACGTAGAATATAGGGTACCATTGACCCCAAATGACCCTCGATAATCAAAAGGCACCAAAAACAAAAAAGCTCTTGTAACCTAATATCTCTATAAACGATGAAACAATACTGAGCACAGGTGTCGATGTTGTGACGGCAGCATGGTGGCTATGCCGGCTTCAATTAAAACTAGGAATAATAAACATGGACACTCATTTACATATGCGTCAGTTGGTTCAAAGTTAACGACTGCTTGGCGTAAGGGATGAGTTGAAGCGTGGTAAGTAATAAACTGATCGATAATATAGCTGCAAAACTAGTCTATTTTATGAAGATCACTATTTTCAAGCTTTGAAAGTACCAAAAGCAAGTACCTAATCAGTATTTTTGAAGTGAAAACTTCTTTAGCGGCGTTGTGCACTTTTGTGATGGTTAAAAAACGTTAAACCGTTACCGAAAATTCGTAAGACGGATTGACATGAGGTTACGAAGAAATTTGAACTTTATAGCATCTGTCATTGAGTTTGGGTTTCCAAACTGGAAAATTCGTAAGATGGAATGACATTAGGTTACGAAGGAATTTGAACTTTAAGACATCTATCATTGAGTTTGGGTCTCCAAAACTGGATAATTATCTTATGCACAAACAAACCTTCAGTTTCTCCAAAGAGGTAAAATTCTTAAGACGGATTGTAATAGTTCTGAAGTGTAAAATTTTTAATGTTATATATGACGGCGCGCTGATTATGGATTTATTTTAATGACGACGAAATTATTACATTACGTTTTACAGTTTATCATAATTTGATTTTTTCAATATTGTTTTAGTTTTAATCTGTGAAATATGAGCGGGTAACCCCGAATAGAGTAGTGGGTGTCGTCTCGAGGAATTGCGGCCGTCATGCGGATGACAGCTGCTGACGAGGTGCACACGTACTAACCTATTGGCTCATTATCCAGTTTTATCTTGGTACTTGTGTGATTTTCTGTAAAATTGTGGAACAATTTAGTAACAAGTCTTTGTACAATACACGTGTGCCTTTTTATTTTGAAATTCCTGTCGTTACAACGCCCACGATGAATAGCGACAGCCAGGACCGCTATGAGGCTCCTTCTGACGCTTCTACATCAGAAGTGGGATTACCTGTGACGAATCAGGAACAGAATACAGGTCGGTCCGTTAATACTTCACAAGATAAAGAGTGTGAACGTTGGAAATGTCTTTTTGAAATGCAGCAACAAAATATGATGGAGTTAATTCGTGCCATACGAGAACCACGTGCATCCAGCGTGATAGTTACGATACCTGAATTTAATTCTGATACTCCAGAGCACGACGCTCGCGCTTGGTGTGAGACGGTGGACATATGTTTAGAAGAAAAACCAATTTCCGGCAGTGATTTGATAATCACAATGAGCAAGGCACTAAAGGGATCGGCGTCATCATGGCTTGCCCAATCTAGTTTTTCGGGAGTTACGTGGCCGCAATTAAAAGACCTGTTCTTGGCTAGATATGACACTGTTGAGACTCTACCTGCGAGTTTATGGCGATTACTCAATAGTAATCCAAAGGAAGGCGAGTGTTTGTCTGCGTATGCCGGGCGATTTATGAGCACTTTAATAGCGCAGTGGAAGTCTTTGTCGAAAGAACAGATTGCGATCGCGCTTACTCTAGCACATACTTCAAAAGTTGAGCCGCGATTGCGAAGAATAACATTTACTACTGAGATTGACACTCGTAATAAATTACAACAAGAGCTCATGGCTTTTAGCTTTAGAAAAAGATGGCCTCCGCCTAGTGAGAAGTCTACTACGCCTGTGGAAGCGAGGAAGCCACGTATGGAGAATACGTGGCGATGCTATAATTTTGGCAAGATGGGTCACGTATCTAGTGATTGTAGAGGCAATCGTAGTCGTGACAGCAATACACGTCTTGGGATATCAGATACTACCTCCTCGAAACAGTCGAAGGAAGCTGGCGCGCAGAAGAAGACGATCACTCCGACCTGCTTCAAGTGTGGCGAACGAGGCCACATCGCGCCGCACTGTCCCAGTGTGGACGTTAAGGCCAGCGATGCACGAACCGAACGACGAGTGGATATCTGTTCCATCCAACCAGCTATGGGTGAGCTCATAGATGAAACCGGTGAGAAGTTTTCATTTTGTTTTGACTCGGGTGCCGAATGCTCTTTAATAAAACAAGTTCTGTCAGATACATTTTAAGGTAAACGACAATATAATGCAGTAACATTATTGGGTATAGTAACGCGCGCCTTAATTGCAATATCCAAATTATTGCTACAGTTTCAATTCTTTCAGTTTCGAGAATACAGAGTGCGACGTATCTGATCGTGAGAAAGAGCAATTAATAACCTTACTGAAAAATCATTCTAATTATTTTGTTGAGGGTACAACCACTGGTAGGGTTAGCACGGGTCAGCTGGTCATTAAACTTATTGACCCTAATCTCACGGTTCAACGTAGACCCTATAGGTTAAGTCCAGACGAGAGACAGGAAGTACGCCGTCAAGTCAAAGAACTCTTGTCCGCTGCCATCATACGTGAAAGTTCTTTCCCCTTCGCGAGTCCAATTATCCTATTTAAGAAGAAGGACGGGAGCGATAGGCTCTGCGTAGATTATAGGGAACTGAACAGCAATACGGTACCTGATAGATATCCTCTGCCACTTATTTTGGATCAAATACAGCGTTTAGTGGGTGCAAACTATTTTACTTCTTTAGATATGGCTAGCGGCTACCATCAGATCCCCGTCGAAGAAAATTCCATACAACGTACCGCGTTTGTTACACCGGATGGCCAGTTTGAGTATTTGTCAATGCCTTCTGGTCTACGCAATGCACCTTCAGTGTATCAACGTGCCATTAATAAAGACCTTGGGGCATTAAGTGAGTCATTTGCTATAGTTAACATTGACGACGTCATCATTCCATCACAAACAGTAGGCGAGGGTATTGAACGATTACAGCTAGTTCTTAAAGCGTTAACTGATTCAGGATTTTCGTTAAATATAAAGAAATGTTGTTTTCTTAAAACCAGGGTAGAATTTTTGGGTTATGAGGTGTCGGCCGGTGAAATAAGACCAAATCCTCGCAAAATTCGAGCCCTTACTGAACTCCCACCACCTCAAAACGTCACCCAACTTCGCCAATTCATTGGTTTAGCATCCTATTTTAGGCAATTCGTACCTGGGTTTTCTCAAAAGGCAGCTCCTCTTTATGGGCTTACGTCCGGTAAAGGTAAAATCAATTGGACTCCCCAACTCGAGAAGGTTCGTAAGGATATAATAGACATTTTGACTAATAAACCTGTATTAATGATCTTTGATCCTAAACTCCTAACGGAACTACATACAGATGCCAGCGCTGAAGGCTATGGTGCAATACTTATGCAGCGAGTTGATGGCAAGCTGTATGTAGTTGAATATTACAGTCGCCGAACCTCCAGCGCTGAATCAAAATACCACTCATATGAGCTGGAAACGCTTGCAATGGTGAACGCTGTCAAGCATTTTCGACACTATTTGCAAGGTAGAAGGTTTACTGTCGTGACTGATTGCAATGCTGTCAAGGCTTCTAAGTCGAAGGTTGACCTTACACCTCGTGTTCATAGGTGGTGGTGTTTTCCGCAAGCGTTTGACTTTGATGTCGAATATAGACTGGGGAAACAAATGAGCCACGTAGATTTCTTTTCCCGTAACCCGTTGCCAACCACAGTGCGTTCAGCCATTAAAACTGAACAAAAACGTATCCATTTGACCGCGATTTCAGACCATTGGTTACAGGCTGAACAACAAAAAGATAAGGAAATTAATTCTATAGTGACAAAACTTCAGGCAAATGAGCTTAGTAGTGATATCGCTAAAACGTACGAAATTAGGCGCGGTCTTCTTTATAGGAAAATTGACAGGTATTTACTGCGGGCCTTTAACTCTAATAGGACGTATAAGTACGCGCACGATCGGGTGCGTGCTATGCCCGAATGTTATGTTCCATTAGAGTTAAGTGGCGGACTAGAAATCCTAACCAACCAAATTGAGACAGAATGTGCCGATGACGGCCATAGTAAGTAATTAATTTCTTTTCAATTGATCTATGTGACATTGACTAGTATAAATCGTTGATAGCCTGTGTGGCATCGACTGGCCTGTGTGGCATCGACTGACCTGTGTGGCAACAACTAGCCTGTGTGGCAACGACTGGCCTGTGTGGCAACAACTAGCCTGTGTGGCAACGACTGGCCTGTGTGGCAACAACTAGCCTGTGTGGCAACGACTGGCCTGTGTGGCAACGACTGGCCTGTGTGGCAACGACTAGCCTGTGTGGCATCGACTGGCCTGTGTGGCAACAACTAGCCTGTGTGGCAACGACTGGCCTGTGTGGCAACGAGTAGCCTGTGTGGCAACCACTGGCCTGTGTGGCAACGACTAGCCTGTGTGGCAGCAAATGGCCTGTGTGGCAGCAAATGGCCTGTGTGGTATTGAATGACATTTGTAGGACCCTATGCTATGTGTATCTTTTATTAAATTTAATCACTGTGAGTTGTTGTATAACATGAACAAAGAAAGTTACTTGAAGAGTCAGGGAGACCGAACGGAGTATGCTATAAAAAAAACTATGTCCTTGGCTTACAGATGAGACCCAGACACACGAGGACGTGTGATAATGCAGGACGGCCGTGACGGCGCGCTGATTATGGATTTATTTTAATGACGACGAAATTATTACATTACGTTTTACAGTTTATCATAATTTGATTTTTTCAATATTGTTTTAGTTTTAATCTGTGAAATATGAGCGGGTAACCCCGAATAGAGTAGTGGGTGTCGTCTCGAGGAATTGCGGCCGTCATGCGGATGACAGCTGCTGACGAGGTGCACACGTACTAACCTATTGGCTCATTATCCAGTTTTATCTTGGTACTTGTGTGATTTTCTGTAAAATTGTGGAACAATTTAGTAACAAGTCTTTGTACAATACACGTGTGCCTTTTTATTTTGAAATTCCTGTCGTTACAACGCCCACGATGAATAGCGACAGCCAGGACCGCTATGAGGCTCCTTCTGACGCTTCTACATATATATTGTCATCTTTGTGTATGATAGCGCAATAAATGAATATTGTATTTTACCACCTAAATGTAATTATCAGTATAAAAGTACTATACTTTTATACTGTTAATTAAAGAAATTCGTGCAAAATTATTCCCTAACCATTCCAAAATATCACAAATGCACAACGTATATTCAAGTTTTCACTTCTGCCGGCACTCCTGGAGTGCAACCTGTTTTTTTTGTTGCTGGTAAGCATAGTATTCCTAATTCGTGTTGCGCGGACCCAGTAACATGGGACAAGGGCAGGAAGATGAAGATGATGATGATGATGATGAAGAATATTCCTCAAACGATTCAACTGCTAGCGCACAGGTCTTTGAAAGAGTGGAGAATACCATTTTTCTCAACTCTTTAAAATTGTCTACTGATAAGATCAACACCACACTACGCTCCAGAACACAAATTACTGACGTTTCTCAAAAAGCCGCTAAGCTGAAGTGGGGCTGGGCTTGCCATGTCTACCATTTGCCTGACGAGCCAAAATAACCGATTAGCAGCCTTGACACAGCCAAAAGGCGACGCGGTAGACCTCGCAGGAGATGGCGGGACGAGCTGGACAGAACCAACGACCAGTGGTCCACGTTAGCCCTAGATCGAAAGATTTAGAAATCCCGTGGAGAAGCTGTTGCCCAGCTGTTGGATGATACAGACAAGATAACTTTATGAATTGAAATCAATTTAAGTTTTGTTCATTTTAGCATTTCTTTAATTTCGCCATGCGCTAATTCGGACGGAAGAACCGTTGTAAACCCTATACTGCAAGAACGTTTGTTATTGCGACAGTTGGTGATATTCTATACCCAGCAGTGGACACATTGTGATGATGATGACAAAATCTTGCACAAATTCTTATAACTTGCAGCCCAACTTTAGGCTTACACATAGAATTTATTGGCTACGATTGAAAATATTGTTCGTGAGTCAGTTTTATGTGTTTTCATGCATTACCTTGATGTATGTTGATGGTGTATTATGTTTATAATGAGTCGTAAATATAATGTGTGCAGCATTAGACGGGTTAATAGTTTTGTTGAGATTCCAATATACATTTATGATAAAGTGGCGGATTTGAGTATTTTCAGTTGTTGTCTTTGATGTGGAGAGTTACTGTTTTGATTTTGAATTCTCATTGTTGTTTTTTAGAGTTCTCAGAAAGTAATTCAGAAAGATATTGGCAGCAAATATGTGCTATTATAGCCAACAACATAACTGATGACGGTTTGGTAGGTTTGGTGTCTGCCTACCAAAATCAAAAAACAATCTTAAAACGGAACTCGATTTCAGCACTCACCAAGAAGTTAAATCAAATCAAAATAGTTTTATTTCACATAAGCCTACATGGGCACTTATAAAACGTCGACAAAAAGGTGCTCGTTTCGGGTTGGTCGTTTCAAACGTTAGAAACTCCATTCTTTTAAAATCATTTGGTTTTACATTACCTATTTCTATGTTACAGCGGTAGTACTTAAGTATGGTAGGACATCGTAGGCCCGACAATATTATGTTATTTAGAAGAAGTTAGTTTTCGCTTCACAAATTCTTTTGCGGACACTTATGTATTGTTGCAAATAAGTTTGAAGCATCACCGACTCAAGTCCCGAAATCGAACCACGTTCTAATTAAGACAATATTTTGTACTAAACATAACATAACATCAAGCCTGTAATCCCGGTTTAGGCAGAGGTGTACTTAACAGGACACATACATTTCACCAGCTAGGTTTTAGTCCCATGCAATAGGAGCGAGCCAATTGCCATTTACCGGGAAAAAATCCAGACTCCGCGGCAATTAAAGAATTTTTAAATAGCGATTGAGAAATTGTCTGTATGGTGTCGGACGTAAAGAATAGCACCATCCTATATCTTCCCATGGGTGTCGTAAAAGGCGACTAATATATATATAAATACTTGCCAGAGAATGGACAGCAGCGTTCTCTGTGCTTTTGTAAAACCGTACTGCGATCGCCAACCCGCCTGCCAAGCGTGGCAAAAACCTCCCTTCCTTGGGGGAGGCCTATGTCCAGCAGTGGACGTCTTTTGGCTAAAATGATGAATGATAAATCATCATTGAGAAATTCTTGATGGAAAACTTCAATAATAATTTGCCCGACCCGGGAATCAAACCCAGGACCTCAAGCTCAGCAGTAGGGATTGCGACCACTTGATCAACGACGAAGTATACAAAGTTGTTACTAAAGCATTTATAAACAGCTTCATACATAATAGTAAGTCTAGTTTATACTAATTTAGCCATTAACACATGAAACTACCTATTAAATTACCATACCTCATCATCTGCCTAGCCTATTTTCCCAAACTATCTTGGGGTCGGCTTCCAGTCTAACCGGATGCAGCTTAGTACCAGTATTTTACATGAAACGACTGCCTATCTGACCTCCACAACCCAGTAACTAGAGAATACGATAGCCCTCTTTAGGACTAGATGTCAGACTTTCGGCTTCTGACTACTCGTAACGACTGTCAAAGATCTACAAATGACAGCCGGGACCAACGGCTCAACGTGCTTTCCGAGGCACGGAGGAAACTTGGTATGTAATTATGGTCACACATCCACGGACCAAACTCGGCAAGCACGGCTTAACCACGAGCTCCTCCTTAAATTACCATACCTAATACCTATAATATCACACAGTCGTAATGTTGTAGCACAACTGTTTATTGAAACAACACCTTAGAATTTAGTCAGGCCGAATAAACAGACTATGTATGCAAAGGACAGTAACACATTACCCCAACTCCGCCCGGTTGGCTAATTGACAATCCGAAGTTGTTATAGTCCGATAGTTTTGGCGATTTGAATAAATAGAGGCTGTTAGCTAAATATTTGGTTTAAGTACAGGCGGGTAGTTAATTGTTTAAGAGTGGTTTTATATTAGACATACTTAAAAGAAAGGAAAAATATTTATTTACAAGTAAAAGTAAAAAAAAACTTCTTTATTTTCCAAATCAAAAATAACAACAATGCACAGTTCTTTAAGTTGCATATAATGTACTTACATTCAGACGTGGTTACAATATTTTTGCTAGTGTCGGTACTTATTTTGGTTGTTAGCAGAATTGATTCACCCTGTACACAAAACACAAAATAAAAAACTTTAAAATGTACAGAAAAGAAAAGAATATATATATAATTGTGTGTCACTTGCTATTGTTTATGTTAAGAAGAGAGGTAGTAGCTAGTTTTACTTACAGCCCCACAGTTAAGCCATTTTATATATAAATAAACTTAAGGTAGATTTTTTGGGAAATAATTATTTATGATTTCATGTAAAATCACACCAATAAATGAATTGGATTGAATTTAAATGCTACAATTGTCAATCAGCCCACCAAAACGGTACGTGTTGTATTATCATCACATTTTTCAATTTACTCATTCATTTCTTCATTAATTAATTCAAAATCTTCACTTCATTCCTCTACAAGACCTCACCTATAATTACTTTTATTACCTACCTATAATATGAGAAGCAAATATTATTATCTTTCGACTAACACCGTCTGTTCTCGTCTGTCCCATCACTATGAACTTAATCAGTAGGAAAAACAACTCTAAGCACCCTTTTGCATATGCAAACACTGCTGCTGGCATTATCTTTGGAAACTACCCCTGTGATGGAAAATTAGCCTTTGGGTTGTATGGAATATTAAAGTTATTAAGACTGATATTTGCGTGGCGTTGTGGAGAGGTAATGTGTGGTTTAAGATGGTACGGAACATAATATGGAACTAACGCATACGAATTTGATTAAGATATTTTGATAGTTTAAAGAGAACTTATTTGGAGTCGTTGTGGAAAAATACTTGTTTTCTAAGAAACTAAATTAATTAATATTCACAAAACAATAAAACCCTAGTTTTATATTTGCAGTATTCACTAACATAGGCGTTGTAATTTGCAAATCTGAGTGAATCATTGGGTTGGATTGGTTAAATAATGAAATCAATAAAAAATAATTATTGTCAAGTCACAATCATATTTCAACCTTAAGATAAATAGCACAGAGAATATTTAATAACGACACGATTTAAACACGATTAAGCACATACAACCTAAGTAAGAAGTGTTAATTAGGAGACTGTTCTAAAAGCCATGGAGTTGATTGAGGTCTAAATAATTGAAATTATTTTTATTTCACATAAACCTTCAAATGGGCACGATACGTTAAAATATCTAATGGAGGAGAATCGGCAAGAAACTCCATAGTTACTATTTCAGTTTTCAGAATACTGTAAAATTATTTTAAGATACCAGATTTACATGCGACAATATCTAAGACACCACATTGTTAAAGACAGAAATGCAAGGAGCATTTTGGTTCAAATTAATGTTACATACTTAATATGTAGTTTAAAAGTGAAAGTAGCTCTCGTTCGTTTGTTACCTTTTCACGACTAAACGGCTAATCGAATAGTAATTAAATTTAGCAAGGTGATACATTATACCCTGGGGAAGGACGTAGGCTCTTTTTTTTCTCACACATGCACATTAAAATTTTCACGCGTACGAAGTCGCGGGCAACAACTACTTCTTAAATAATTTAAAAAAGTCGTTTAAATTTTACTCTTGGGCAAAACCCCAAAATAAAAGTTAAACAGCGAG
Source organism: Cerastis rubricosa (assembly GCA_949152445.1). Taxonomy (NCBI): domain Eukaryota; kingdom Metazoa; phylum Arthropoda; class Insecta; order Lepidoptera; family Noctuidae; genus Cerastis; species Cerastis rubricosa. The sequence continues at coordinate 15,875,205 of OX424547.1, forward strand.
AAATTTTATAGACTGGCACAAAAAAAATGTTAACCCTACTAACTCCACTTGGGGTCTGTCCGACCATCATCCGAAAGACGTCTGTTTTAGTTTGTGCAAAACTAATTGGTTATGCAAAATTCGAGTGGCCATCCAAGTCTGGCGCACTCTCTGAAGATCTCGGCAAACACCGACTGTAGAAAACAATTGGGCTACGTACCCCACGAGTGGGCTTGCAGATGAGTAGCGGTTAATTTGGCTTTGTTTGACCAGTCCCTTTTTGAAGATGGCTGCTTGTTGGGATTAGTGTTTTTTTATTTGTTTTGTTTAGCGAGGTAAGTGATACCTATTTGTATTGTATTTTATGTATTAGACTTGTAGTTCATTCTGTTATAGGCACATTATAAATATAGCTTAAATGATAAATGATGTTTATTTTGCAAGTAGGTTTTTACAAACACTTTTACACGTTAAACTAGATGGGGCCGGTGTTTCGTACCTGACTACTCTGAGAACAAACAGCCGAAACAAACTCAGAGGTCACAGTCTCTTTTAAGGTCCAGACAAAATCTTGGCAAACTCACATGAGGACTATGCAGATACGTGTCTGAAATGGTATTTTGAAGAAAGAACCACACAGATTTGAGTGGACCTGTCCAGTCAGTGCAAGCATTTGTCAGTTATCGTGTAGCTCGACTTAAACCAAATACAATCAATCATATATATCAATCATTTGTCAACATATTTAATTATCATCACATACTCAAAAAGATAACACAACATAAACAAAACCATTTTTAACACACAAAAGAAATATATCCAACCCTCTAACAGCCAAATGGGTCACATTTAAAGCCAAAAAAAATGTCCGACACATTTAAATTTCGAATACCGTCACGACACATCAATTCTGCCCATCATCGGTGATGTCCACCATTTTTTGTCTACTTTTTTCTGTTAAAAATCCCGTAGAGTTATAAAAATAAATGAGGCTTCGCAAACATTGGGGCGAGGACAATAGTTAGGTCATTATTTTCGGTCATTTGAACGAGCTACGGTTTCGATTTAGGGGGAAGACTGAGGGGGTATAAATAACCTGTAAGCGTTTGAGGGTTGAGTGAAACGTCGAGATTTTTGACGAGTTTTATTGGGAGGAGTTGTTATCATAATTTGGGTCCAGAAATATTGCACTCGGTAATTACTTTTTGGATCCTTACGATTGTTCGTTGTGATGACAATACGTAGATAGTAATGATAACGCTTACGTACCTTTATTTTTTAATTATTAGCTGAATGTTTGTACAGAAAAGAAAACTGAAACGAAAACCTGTGCCAAAGATGCAGAAAGCCACCAAAAACAAAAAAATATGTTCCACAATATTAGATGTGCGAGCGAGGAAAAAGCGAAAGGAGCATACATGTAAGGATCATAGGGTGGCGTTCTGAAGTATCTGCCCAGTATGATAAAAAGGCGTGCACATAAGATGATCTACATTAAATTTGATTAAAAAATCCCGTTTCTAGTTTCAAAGGGACCTCCATAATGAAGACATAATAAGTGATACGGTCTACATCCAAATTGGGGTTGCCAAAAATTGCCCCTTCTCCACAGATATTATCATGTACAATAACATTAATTTTAATGATAAAAACTGCGTATTTTTGCACTTGGAAAGCTTCCCCTAAAACCCCGCTACTTCTATTTAAATGTTGCCATCGTAAAAAAATGTACCAAGTATTTGATATTACGGCAATAAAAAAGCAATAACTGTAATTCTTTTGAAAAAAAATTAAATTTCTCTTGTCATTTGACGATTAAATTGGTTTCTTGAATTTTTTTCTTGCAGTATGGTTCTGGTGTTAGGACATTTGCAATTTTAAGGGTCTTAAACGGTTTTGAATATAAAATAACTTATGCAGCAGCACCCATAGAGCTAAGTAAATTTAGACTACAAAATTGATTCAGTGGCCGTTAGAGCAGATTTTACCAATGGGACGCGAATAGCACACCTATACGGCGTTGAAGAACTACCAGTAGAAAGGCTAGACAGGACATCGACGAACAAAAAAATAAAATACTTTGTATTGCAATACTCTTTTATAAAACTATTTAACAACCTTTATATTTCCGTATGTCCCATAGTTCAGCTTAGCAGCGGTGGCCCTGTGGGGGTAGCCCCGACTTACGAGCAGTAAGCCGTGGGTTGAAACCCAGGCAGGCACATTACTTTGTGTAATTTATTTCATCACCACTGCCCTCAAAACGGCGAAGGAAAACATCGTGAGGAAACCGGCATGTCCTAGAACTAAAAATTCCAAGACATGTGACATCTATTAACACACACTGGGCCCGCATGGTGGATTACACCCACTCCCTCTAATTGAGAGGAGGCCTGAGTCCCAGCAGTGGGAATATTATAGGCTGATGATGATGATGATGTCCCTTAGTTTACCCTAGTTATGGAACTCAAAAACCCAAAGGAATACCTGAAAGCTTTAAAAGTAGAACATTTTACTTGATTTTCTTATTTTAAAATTGCAAAAAAAGGAATGCGGATACCGCACGTTTTAGAAAAATGCAAAATAATTCAGTAATTAACCCGATACGGATTTGGATTCCTTATAAAATACGCCAGTCTTTATTGTTCAAGAAATAGAGTTCAATATGACACAAGGTTAAAACAATATGGTTATTGTATGCTTTCTATTATGTTTTTATTGGCAACAATGAGCGTGGGACAATATCTGGCTAACTGTAGCGAGAAAACAAAAAGTTATCGATTGTTCAGAATATTGTTCAGGTATCGAAATGGAATAACCTAAGAATTGCATTATTTTGGATTCTAAGAATATTTTTAATGAACGTCAGATTTTGACCAGCAATAAAAATTAAGTATTTTGTTACAAGAAAAAAAACCGGCCAAGTGCGAGTCTTACTCGCACACAGGGTTCCATAGCTCCAAACAATATAATAACAATATTTTGAACTGTCATTCATTAGTTAGTAGTATCAGTTAGTAAACTTCCACACAACCGCAAAACTAAATTTGTTTTTCATAGTATGTTTATGAAAAACAAAGTTACTGCTGCAGTTAGATGAAAAAGTCCCATATCTCAAAAACTAAACATCATATCTTATTGAAACCAATTTTCGTTGATAGTTTTTTTTACGTTCTACAATCCTAAATATTTTCAGAATTTTCCCCCTCTTACTTTAGAAATTAGAGGGGGGGGGACACACATTTTACCACTTTGGAAGTGGCTCTAGCGCAAACTATTCAGTTTAGAAAAAAATGATATTAGAAACCTCAATATCATTTTTGAAGACCTATCCATAGATACCCCACACGTATGGGTTTGATGAAAAATGTTTTTTTGGTTTTTAGTTCTAAGTATGGGGACCCCCTTAATTTATTGTTTTTTTTCTATTTTTGTGTGAAAATCCTAATGCGGTTTACAGAATACATCTACTTACCAAGTTTCAACAGTATAGTTCTTATAGTTTCGGAAATAAGTGGCTGTGACATACAGACGGACAGACAGACAGACAGACAGACAGACAGACAGACAGACAGACAGACAGACAGACATGACGAATCTATAAGGGTTCCGTTTTTTGCCATTCGGCTACGGAACCCTAAAAAGAGGTGAAAAGTTTTTGCATTAAAACTGGTCCATTTACCAACGTCAAAAAAAACACTTGCCTTATTTATGGTGAAGTATTCGACACTACCTTCAGAAATTGAACGTTGAATGATGAAAATGTATGTTATTCCATTTTTTTTCATGAACTCTTCTCTTAACACTAAACCGTGGAGGACAACATGTTGAGAAAACGGGTATGTCGTATTGTAATTAAAATCAAAGATTTTCAACGTCCACCAATCCGCACTGGGCTCGCGTGGTGGATCCATCTCTCCCCTAGAGAGGAAACTTGTGTGTCCTAATACCCAAGTTTCTTCCCTTAGAACACAGATTTCCTCTCTGGGTTCATTATAGGCCGATAATGTTCAATAGTATCAGCCACTCTGGTCGATTTTTACGTTAAGCCTTGGTTGTCGTGGATAGGTGACCACCCATTCTATATAGAGTATCTTAAGTGCCTCGGAAAGCTCGTTAAGCTATTGGTCCCGGCTGTTATTTGTAAACCTTTGAAAGTCGTTACAGGTAGTCAGTGGCCTGAAAGTCTGACAACCAGTCTTACCATGGGGTATCATATTACCCAATTTTAACTGGATTGTAGAAGTAAGATAAGCAGTCGTTCCACGTAAAATACTGGTATTCAGCTACATCCAGTTAAACTGGAAGCCGACCCCAACATAGTTGGGAAAAGGTTAGCCAGATGATGATGTGCTTATAGTAACTCTTGGAAGGACCTGAGGGATGCATTTGCCCAGCAATGCTGGCCAGCAACCAGCAACCAGCAGTACCACGAAAACCTTCTATCTGAACTTATGCCATTGTCGTTACCGACCAGAGTCGCGTGCACATAATTAGTAACGGCACACGCCTTCACTTACAAACTTAACTTTTATACCACATCAATCCAAATAGCCCCTTATTATATGGGTCTTAAGTTCCTTGATAACAGCATTAGTTTTTCAGTAGACTACAATAGGTGTTGTTCAAGAATAGAATAGGCTATTTTTTATTGATAAATGGTTAGGTCAAGTTCAGACAGGCAGACGATTCGAGCGTGAGGTCTAGGAGCTAGATCATTAACGAGGCTAACTGTTCATAATTTACGATTACTATTGTTTTTTGGGAACTATGTTTCTTGTCACCAAAATTTATATTTGTCATCAAAGTTGTATCACCTAATAAATAGATCTATCGCCACGAAGTATTATCGTACTCAGATATACAAAAGTGTTCCCAGGTATGAATTATCAAATAAATGTTGATATATGTGTAAAATAAGAGATGGATTACAAATAAACTTGTAGTGCATTAGATGAATATAAACTTCGTTCTTATAAGAATAGTTTTATTACTTAAATACTTGCTTTGTGCTCGGAATGGTAGATCTGTCACCAAATAAATAGATCAGTTCATTATTTCTATGAAGAAATGCCTTATACGAGACATTGGGCACACCGACTCGGACAGGTTACGTTCGAAGAGGATGGCGGGGTCTAGTGAGCGAGCGGAGCGAGCGAACTAAGACCCCGACATCCCCTTCGTGTTAGGTTACTGTTAACCCTGCAGACAGAAATAGGAGCCCCGCCTAGCGGGGCTACGTCGACAACGCCTTAGTTTGGAACTGTGGTTTGGAGTTTTTATGTAAACATTTTTACATTGTTTGATGATTCAATTTTCGTGACACTTTTATTATTTTGAAACGTAATAAAATTACTTGATGATTGATATTATTTCCAAGTAATTCTTAATAAATATTTACGTAAGCGTTTTGATATTATTTGATGATTCAATTTAGGTGACAGATCTACTATTTTGGGAACAAATATTATTTATTAGGTCAATGAAAATGCATTTATTAGGTTATTGATAAAATCATACCCTTGTTTTTTGTTAAGAGCGGGTTGAGTGATTTGGTGTTAGGTTTTTTCGTAATTTTATGCAGTGGTCATGCTTTTTTGCTTTGCTAAGTTCGGTGCATACGTCCAGAATTCCTCCAATATCTTTAAAAGACAATGTTTGATTATACTACGTACTGCAGGCCTTTTCAGGTTACCTTTTTTATATGGGACAAGCCCGCCCAAACTATTCCTTTACCACTGCAACTCCTGAAAAGCAGAATCAACAGTGGCGACCATCAAGAAAGCTGTGAAGATCGAACTAATTTAGTTTCCACGAAGTCCCATAGAAACAATTTTACTGCCTTGTTGGATCCTGTAACGAAATTAATCAGAAAGTCAGAGCGGAGAAGTAGAAAACAACATAATTTCCACTTTCCTTCAGCATCAGCAGGACATAACAAAACAAGGTCAATAGACACCAGGGGACATTTACAACTGGGATAAGCCCAGTTGCCGCACAAGTTAAGGCCTTAATCTTGTGAAGATCGATGACATTTTAATGTTACGCAAAATATTTTTCATTACTCATTATCTGAAATTAGGTCTGAAGTAGCCTGAGGAGCGGGATGAAAGTAATACTTTTCATCCCTAGGGAGAATCGCTTTCAACTGACAGATGTCAAATTATTAAAAAAAGAACTAGTTCTATTTACACATGTTAATTGAACCATGTTCCAACTTTCTATGCAGCCACGATGTAAAATTTAAATAACTTAAAGTTAAGTATTGATTAAAGAATATATATATTTTAAATAACTTTATTTATTTATGTACACACAAAACACTTAAAAGAACAATACATTAAGATACAAGAGCACAAAGGTACTACTTATTTCAAAAGAAATTTCTTCCAGCAGACCTGCGAATGGAAAGTTGGATTAGAAATGTAGACATAGTGTGTAGAAAAGATAAAACAGGAAAAAATTAAATTAGAGCTTAAAACAACATTAAGGCTATATTAAGTAAACATACATACAAATAAATACACATATAAAAATTAAAATAAAAGTAAATATACCTATAATATATATCAGAATATTACAGAATAGAGGAAAGGTAATGTTCTTTGACTTGCTTTTTGAAGAGAAATAAAGTTTTAGATTCTCGTATGTTGGGCGGAAGTGAGTTCCATAGTCGTACTGCATGAACGGAAAAGGAGTAGGAATAGAATTCAGTTTTATGAGATGGGAAATTGAGATGATGCCTAAGGTGGGATCTACACAGCGCATCAGGAGGACGGGTAAAAGAAAAACGGTCGCGTAGGTAGCTGGGATACGCAGGATTAAAAAGGATGTTGTATAGGAGACATAATATCCGAGTGTTCCTGCGAAGACGGATAGGGAGCCACTTGAGTTCCTTGCGTAAGTGAGAAACATGGTCATATTTCCTAAGACCAAACACAAAACGAATACAAAGATTTTGCAAGCGCTCAAGCTTATTTAACAGCTCCTCGGTGGCATCCAAATAGCAGGCATCAGCGTAATCAATGATCGGCTGAATCAGAGTTTGAACCAAGTAAATTTTGGTTTTAAACGGCAGGAAGCTCTGTAAAGATTTAAGTGAGTGGAAGGAAAAGTGCACCTTACGACTAACCTCATTCACTTGAGCTCGCCAAGATAGATTGCTGTCAATTAGGACACCAAGGTCCTTAGCTGTTTCAGCATAGGCAATGGACGAGCAACCTAGAGTTAGTGGAATCAAAGATGGCATGTCAAGTGCAGTGCGATAGTATCTGCTGCCTATGATCATGGCCTGCGACTTAGCAGGGTTAATCTGCAAGCCATACGACTTCGCCCATTGATCGATGCAATCCAGGTCATGATTCATGGCATTGATTGCTGATTCAGCATCAGCAAGCAAGAAATGTCTGTACAGCTGCAAATCGTCTGCGTAGAGGTGGAAGCTGGAAATAATGACTTTGGTAACAGTATTAATGAAAATAGAGAAAAGAAGAGGAGAGAGAACGCCACCCTGAGGAACACCAGCAGTTAGATCACACCAATCAGAGAACATCTCTTCATTCTTTATTATAATTTAGTTTCAAAAAATTATTTAAAATAACATAGAGTTGGGCAAAATATTTACCATTTTTTTGGTTACTTCACCTCTGGGGTAACAATGTGTAAATTCCTCTAAATAGATCTAGGATTGAATGCAGGATGCAGGCCTACCGGAAAAATATACACCTGCAGAAAAAACGATATTTATTATGCCATGCAACCAGACCTTTAGACTCCACACGTGTTTTGCACCTCCACGTGGCACTCAGGAGATGGTTGAAGTAGTTTTAAACTAGTGTTTTTTTTTTGGAAGTATCAGCTCGAATCGTTCTTTCAAATGAAAGACGTCTGAAGCTAGACTTAAGGTTCCTCAAATTTGAAAGTAAACAACTAGGATCAATATAATAATTTTACACCCCATTCAGTTAGTAAAAAAATATAATATTTCTAAAGTCACTGGTATTAATTTTCTTCTCCAAATCTCTAGGAACTCAATAAAAAAAGTCCCATGAAAATCCGACCAGTACTTCGTTTTACCTTATGAATATATTTTTGACTAATTGCACTCGGCTATTTTGCATAATATCATATTCAAGAATATTATTTCAAATTTTGCTAATCTGTTTTTCTGTAATCTGATTCTATGCATTTATTTACAAGATTTAATTATCAAACTCAATGCGAAAAATATAGGTTTAAGTATATGCACAATCTTAACTAAAGGTCTTACAAATAAACTTAATTTCCAATAAAGCAAGATTGGTGTATATCGATGACAGCTATTGTTCTGCACCGGCGCACGCAACTGAGCAGCTGTACCGACTGTAATAATAAATTTACGAGTAAAAACTGAGTTTGAGCCACACCCGCCGGCGACAAATCTGTTAGGGTCGAGTTTGTTTTACGCGTTTCTAAATTTTTCAATTTTTTTTATATTTTTTTTAAAATTGTTTCTATTTTTTTTATTTTTACATTTTAACACTCACGGTATAGTATGAGTGGACATTCAACCGATTATGAGAAATATTAAAGCAAATTATATTTTTCACCTTCACCTCATCAAAATTCTTCAATCCTCGTTTTGTTCTTCCAAACTTCTCAGATACTTGTTATCTCACCAGATACATGCTTTCATGCCATATCATCCTTCACACAGTCCACCCATCAGATTCATTTATGATATGAGTATAATTATTTTATCCTTACAAGATAACCGTTACTGTGAGCTTGTATTATCCCGATGTTAGCCAAAATACTTTCCTCTTTTTTTTAGTTTTTCCGATACAGGGCTAAAGTGGATCACTTGTCGTTGATTTTTTTCAGTTTGTGATCAATATCATCATCGGTCTAGCCTTTGGATCAACTCCTTACCTGGCCTCCACAACCCTGTTAGTACTGGGTATTACGATACCCCTTGGTAAGACTGGTTGTCAGACTTTCGGGCCACTGACTACCTATAACAACTGTAAAAGATCTACAAATGACAGCAGGGACCAACGAAACTCGGTAGGTAATGAGAGGTCTCCCATCCGCGGACCAACCTAGGCAAGCATGTCTTAACCTAAAGAGCGACTCAAGTGACTGTTGTTATTTAGCCACGGGGTTGTTCCGCAATATTGCCTAGTGATGTTTTCTTTCGGCGTTTTGAGTACCGCAATGTGTTTCAGAAAATTTTACTTCGAGAACAAGATAAAAGAAAGAAGTTTTGAAAACGAAAAGATATGTTTCAAACATTTGTCCACAACGCGCTGATCAAACACCATCCTAATACCTTTAAAAGCGGTCCTTTCGATTCGTGATTACGCAAATGGCTCTTTATATTACACTGTCAAGGTTCAAGACCTGTTTACAGTCCATTGTCTTTGTCTCAATAAGATTTGAATGGGAACACCGTTTCAGTTTTGATATTTCAATTTATTTGTTGACTGTTCAAGGAGAATTTTAATTTAATTGCGAGTTCTTGTAGGTAATGGTTGTCGGTTCTATTCTATGGTTGATAATTTTATGGTTTATCGTACTTCTGTTTTGATGGAATCATCTTGCTTACATAGAACATGGTGTCTGATGACGTGATGGTGGAAAGTATGCTTATGAATTCAGGGCTTGTTAACGTTACCAACTAACAAAATAATAACCGTTTCTTAACGTTAATTCCAATGTGATACCTAATTAACGTTACAAAATATAACGTTAATTGATAACATTACCAGTAATTTAACGTTAAATACAATTAACGAAAAATACGATAGTAACGTTATTTTTACCGTTAATTTAGCTACAAGCCGGTCACATTCAAGGTTATGAGCGCGGCGTGATGAAGGCGGAGCGGGAGGGGCATCGCATATTGAAACCAAGGCTTATTTTACTTATTTTTAGTAGTACGCACGGCGACAAAATCAAGCATCCGCATTGTACGAGAAATCTATACAAACGAGATCATGTTTTATTGCAAATGACTTGGTGTGTCGCTGTGTGTAGACTACTACCTATTTATATTATAAATATTTTTGTTCCTTTCATTTAAATCGTTATTACAATTTTTGATTTTTAAAGAAGACTAAGTTCAAATTATGAATAAGATTTAATTTTTTTACAAAGTTATAAACGAGTGCAATCATGTACCAACGAAGCATATGGGACGTAAATGAATTAAGCTGGGACGCCTCTAATTTACCTCCGTTGGATTTTAACCAAGACCAACCGTGACCTAGCGACCCACGAAATATAGGGTTCGCAACACTGGTCGCTTTTGAACTGGATCGTGTGCCAGAAGAAAAACGTACAGTAACTTAAGTCAATATACTCAACGTTGTTAGAAAAGTACGACATGAAAAGGACTTGGGTAACATAAGTTTGCCAAGTTACGAAGAATCAGAGTAATGATTATAAGACATCATTTCCGCCGAAAGACGTCCACTGCTGGACATAGGCCTCCCCCAAGTGTCGCCACAATGACCGGTCCCGTGCAACTCGCATCCAGCGGATCCCCGCAATCTTCACCAGGTCATCGGTCCACCTAGTTGGAGGCCTTCCAACGCATCGTCTCCCGGTTCACGGTCCTCATTCCAGAACTTTTCGGCCCCATCGGCCATCTGTTCTGCGAGCAATGTGCCCTGCCCACTGCCACTTCAGTTTGGCAATTCTTCGGGCTACGTCGGTAACCTTGGTTCTCTTGCGGATGTACTCATTCATGATTTGATCACGCAAGAAAACTCCGAGCATAGCCCTCTCCATTGCCCTTTGTGTGACTTTGAGCCTTCTGATGAGGACCATTGTGAGCGACCACGTTACGGTCCCTTATGTAATCACTGGCAACACACACTGGTCAAAGACTTTCGTCTTGAGTCACTGCGGTAACTTGGACGAGAAGATACCACACAGCTTCCCGAACGCTGCCCAGCCGAGTCGGATTCGATTATTGACCTCTTTCTCGAAGTTAGACCTACCCAACTGGACCGTTTGTCCCAGGTAGACATAATCGTCTACAACTTCGAGTGTAGAGTCTCCGATCTTGATAGGAGTGGGTGTTACATGGGCATTCAACATGACCTTGTTTTTGTCCATGTTCATTTTAAGACCCACTCTTTCGGAAGCTCTACTGAGGTCATCGAATATTGTACTGACTGCCCTCTATGGTCTCCGCCATGACCACTATATCGTCGGCAAATCGAAGGTACGAGATGTCCTCGCCATCGACGTTGATGCCTAGCCTTCTCCAGTTCCCTATGACGTCTCCCTGTCTCACACCTCGCTGCAGAAGGATAGGTTCCTAGGTCTGGTCCTGAAGTCGGACTGACGTGGTGGCGTTTTAGTACAAACACTTCAACACCTCGATGTACCGATGGTCAATTTGGCACCGTTGGAGAGACTGCAGTACAGCCCAAGTCTCGATCGAACCGGCGACCGAAAGGCTTTCTCGTAGTCCACAAACGCTAACAGAGAGGCAGGTTGTACTCTTCGGTCTTCTGTATAACCTGTCGCAGCGTATGTATGTGGTCTACGGTGCTAAAGCCGTTTCGGAATCCGGCTTGTTCGGAGGCTGAAAATCGTCAAACCTACGCGCGAGACGATTCGTGATGACTCTTGAAAACAACTTGTAGACATGGCTTAGAAGTGAGATGGGCCTATAGTTCTTCAACCGGGCATTATCGCCCTTTTTGAATAAGAGTACCACCACACCCCTGCACCATGCCTGAGGCGTTTTCCCCTCGAGTATGACGGAATAAAACAGCTTCTGAAGGGCCTGAAGTACCGGTTTTCCAACTGTCTTCAGAAGTTAGGCCATAATACCATCATCACCCGGTGATTTCTTGTTTTTAAGCTGTTTCAGAACCATCCTAATCTCGTACAGGCTTATGTCCGGGATGTCTTCGGTATAGTGTCGGGGCAGTCTAGCTCTTGAGTCATTCGCTAGATTTACAACGGGTTTCCTGGTTGACGTGTACAACTGCCCATAGAATCTCTTGATCTCCCTTAGTAGGTCCAGTTTGGCGGATACGATCTTGCCATCGTCGGTCTTCAGTTTCGTGAGCTGGCTCTGCCCAATAGCCATATCTCTAGCAAATACCTTTGAGCCTTTATTCCGCTCAATGGCGTCTTTAATACACTCGGTCAGCAGCGGAGGTCGCTTTTCAAGGATTTGGAGATCCGTCCATAGAGCTGCCGATATATCCACGCCTTGTCTGAAGACTGCAGGATCATATCACGCCGTTCCGCGTATCACGCCGATCAGAGTATGATCGGAGAGCTTTTTGTTCTTCTATGCACGACGCGTCTTCAAGAACTTAAACCCTGTCGTATGGACAGTTTCTACGAATCCATCGTTGCATTCGTCCACTGAGCTTCCTAGGCACTCAAAACGATTCTGGAGTTCAAGCTGAAAGCTCTCGGGGTTTTGGATCTGGATCTGTGCTGGTCGGAGCGTAGACTTCATCAGTCGAGACCTTTCAAGCTTAATCTTGATATTCAATGTACCTCTTACCATGCGGTGATCGCTCCCGGTTTTCACTGAATTGATCACAGAGACATCATTGAACATTTGCTTCTTGGTTGACATGATGAAGTCAATCTCATTTTTAGTTGCACCGTCGGGGCTCTGCCAGGTCCACTTCTCGTGCTCACGCTTTCTGAAGAAGGAGTTCATCATATAAAAGCCCTCCTTCTCCATAAAACTAGCCAGTTGGTGTCCCCGGTGGTTCCGACGTCCAACCCCAACTTGCACCACCTGCAGCTCATCCCCGTCTCTTTTGCCCAGTTTCGCGTTGAAGTCCCCCATGACAACGGTGAAGTGAGTTTTGGAACCATGCATGGCTTTAGAGATATCCTCATACATGGTCTCCACTTCGTCATCGGGGTGTGCCGAGGTCGGGGCGTAGACCTGTATGACCTTCAGCGAATATCTTGAGGATATTCTGAGTGAAAGGTACGCCACCCTGGTCGACACACTCTCGATCTTCACCACGTTATTCACAAGGGACTTGTGGACGATAAACCCAACACCGCCCTGGGACTGCCGGTCACCCTCTCGGGAATAGAGCAGGTTGCCGGATTTCAGGATCATCGTGTCCTCCCCCTCTCTTCGGACTTCAGATAATCCTACAATACTCCATCGCAACCTGCTCAACTCCTCTTCGAGTTCGGTTATCTTCTCGTCAGTCCGGAGTGTTCGCGTGTTGTATGTTGCCAGGTCAAGTCATCGGTATAGACAGCCTGATCCCTTCCGGAGATTCTTCGCAACCCTTGCCACGCCATTACCTCGACCGCTACCATAGTCGAGGGTAGACGGGCTGCCGGGTACTAGGTGCCATTTTTGCATTGCGCTCATTAGAGGGGGTTTTGCCATAATCACCACGCTAGAACGCTGCTGCACATTCTCTGGCAAGTCCCTTAGTGGCCTCTTAAGACACCCACGGGAAGATATGGGATGGTGCTATTCTTAACGTCCGACACCATACAGAACTTATAAGATATAAATAAATAAATAAGTAAATTGATTAAATTGTTTTAAAAACTTTATGATTATTCACTACTAGCAGCCCGCCCCGGCTTCGCACGGGTATTTAACAATACACAAACATGAAAAAAACCCTTCTATTTGCGTCAGGTAACTAAAAAAATCTCTGTGGTGTGAAATTCTGTATGGTGTTGGGTTCTGTATGGTGTCGGACGTAAAGAATAGCACCATCCCATATCTTCCCGTGGGTGTCGTAAGAGGCGACTAAGGGACTTGCCAGAGAATGGGCAGCAGCGTTCTGTGGGCTTTTGTAACAACTGTACTGCGATCGCCAACCCGCCTGCCAAGCGTGGCGATTATGTCAAAACCCCCCTTATGTCAATGGCGACACTTGGGGGAGGTCTATGTCCTGCAGTGGACGTCTTTTGGCTGAAATGATAAATGATGATGAACTAAAAAAAAATTACAAACAAAGTTTGAATATTCCCCTCCCGTACGGCCCGTACTCCAGTGACGCCTACATCGTATAAGGTGATGCCTAGCCAGCTGAGCAGGGTGAGCGGCGACCACGCAACTTTTTTCTAACACTTATATTTTTAAACTTCTGATATCTTTCGAATGGAATGTCTGGATTGAATAATTCAAAAAGTTATATAAAGGTATTGAAGCAGTCTTGAATATGAAGTAATTTACTTTGATAAAGATTAATACCAAGATACAAATACAGAGTGTTTTCTAACGGCGGCATTGAAATATATTATTTTAAAATAAAAGAACACTTATTGTGGCATAAATATAATAGTTAGACATATGCTGTCGCGACACTTTTTGTAAATAATGATGTGTTCTGCAAAGTCGTAATACATTATTTTATTTTATCATCAATAGTTTTCGCAGCGCACGCGATGTAAAGAATATTTTAGGTAATTTTTATACACCTGGGGTTACATAATTGCAGTTTTATCAAGGATTCCTAATTTTTTTGAAAATATAATATGGCCTATGTCACCCGCGGATAGTGTAGCTTCCCAACAGTGAAAGAACTTTTCAAATCGGTTCAGTAGTTTCGGAGCCTATTCAATGCAAACAAACAAACAAACAATCAATCCCAATCAAGTCCCATCCGTAGGCATGCGAGGAAGTTGGCAAAAGTTTAACCGTTTAAAAATAACGATAAAATTAACGTTATTAAAAAATTAACGGTTTTAAAGATTAACGACAAAAAGTTGCAAAAATAACGTTATATCTAATAACGTTATTTCAATATTAACGTTAACTCTGTCAAATGAAGGTAACGTTACGAAATTTTTACCGGTATTTAAAGCCCTGCTTATGATGCTTAACTAGCTGCTCAGATGTATTAAAGTTTTTATTGCCCTATGGAGCAATTAATGCGCTTTCTTTCGATGAAAACTCTTTGCCTCTTCATAGGTGCCAACTTGCTACCTTATGATACTTTTTAAGATGGGCAGAAATAACTATGGAATTTTATTTTTTTTTCATTAGAAAATAAAACTGTACGTCAAATCGAGGAATAGTTAGGTTTTAAGGAGACCTTGAGAATGTTAGAAGTCTAGAGTTAATAAGATTGTACAGACATGTAGGGTCAGACATAGAGCGACCATCAATAACATTTACTTGTCCTTATCCCAATATTTTTGGGATCGAAACATGTCTTCTTCTTCCATACTTTTCTGTGATGATGCCAGTAATATTTTTCTTTAAATCATAATGGAATCAATGAAAGAAAGACACTAAAAAGAGGTAAACAATTTTTTTTTAAACTTTCTCACTAGGAAATGCTCCTGTATCGTGGGTGCGTTTACAAACATTTACACTCACATGCACAAACAGCCAGACCCAGAACAACTATCTGAAAGCCATACAAATATTTGTTCCGTGTGAGGATCGAATCTGCGACACGCAGCGTCTCAGTCGATCGCTCAGCCACTGCGCCAAACGTGCCGTCATAATAACATCCAACATCCTTCCACCCAAACATGTATAAAAACAATCAAACACACATACTGTCAAGGGACTTCACACATTTAAGAGCTCAATAACTGTCCCTGTCCCGATTTAACTGTATTTACGTCAATACCATATGTGATTGATTTTATGTCCAAACATCTCGACTACCAAACCCCTTGAGATTTCACAAAGGAATCTAATATTTACGAGAACGTTAATTTTGATTGGTATAAACAGGAATATTGATAGTTCCTGTTGTTAAGTTGAGGTATTTGAAGAATTTCGGTCATTAAAATATTATAGAAGGAATTGCTTTTTGACTTTTGACTTCTGTCCTGTTTTTGTGTTATTTTAGATCGTCGTTCGGTGATAATTTATGTTTTCTGTATTTACTTAGTGATCTTCACCTGTTATTAATTTTATTAAACAGGGTGGAAAAGACAGCGACGCTAAAACAATTTCCACGTATTCAGTACATCATTTTGAATCTAGAAATTATTCATCAGTTATAAAAAAAAACCGGCCAAGTACGAGTCTTACTCGCACACAGGGTTCCATAGCCCCAAACAATATTTTGAACTGTAATTCATTAGTTAGTAGTATTAGTTAGTAAACTTCCACTCAACCGCAAAACTAAATTGGTTTTTCATAGTATGTTAATGAAAAACAAAGTTACTGCTGCAGTTTGATGAAAAAGTCCCATATCTCAAAAACTAAACATCATATCTTATTAAAACCAATTTTCATTGATAGTTTTTTTTACGTTCTACAATCCTGAATAATTTCAGAATTTTCCTCTTCTTACTTTAGAAATTAGAGGGGACACACATTTTACACTTTGGAAGTGGCTCTAGCGCAAACTATTCAGTTTAGAAAAAAATGATATTAGAAACCTCAATATCATTTTTGAAGACCTATCCATAAATACCCCACACGTATGGGTATGATGAAAAAAAAATGTTGGTTTTCGTTTCTATGTACGGGGAACCCCAAAATTTATGTTTTTTTTTTCTATTTTTGTGTGAAAATCTTAATGCGGTTCACAGAATACATCTACTTACCAAGTTTCAACAGTATAGTTCTTATAGTTTCGGAAAAAAAGTGGCTGTGACATACGGACGGACAGACAGACAGACAGACAGACATGACGAATCTGTAAGGGTTCCGTTTTTTGCCATTCGGCTACGGAACCCTAAAAAACACCCGTTACCTACAAACCTGCAATACCGCAATACCTACACGGTTTAACTGTATGGAAAAACATATTTTTTTCAAAATAACCCACGAGTTTATGTGGGTCAGTTGTAGACTTGTAGTGTTCAGAAGTATGTGCTTTATGAATGAATATAAGTGGTATCGACACCGAAAGACTGATTCTAAAACGAAAACGAGTCGTATCCGATTTCGCGTCGGTTTCGCCTTGTATGGCATTATAACGATATAGACTACTAAGTACATATAGCCTAGCCAGTCACACAACTGGAATCTTGGATAATGCATCAACTTGCAAATCGTCAAAAAAAAATCACGAATTTGAATTTGCTTGTTGTGCGTGGGTCAAATGTGAACTAAAAGTATCCATAATCATTATTATGTAAATATGGTACTTACGTGGTGGTATAATATGGTATGATAATTATGGAACTAAAAGTATTCATAACCATATTATGTAAATATGATTATGTATACTTTTAGTTCACATTTAGCCCAATGAAACTTTAGCCTAGTATAAGTGTAAGGCAACACATAGTAAATTATGTTTTTCAGTAGGAGTAATATCACGATCTTAAAGATAAATAACTGCAACAGCCCACAATCATACAATCTGCTTTAATTGAAGTAGCTTTTACAACACCCACTGTTAAAACACGCCATGTTCTTTCTCAGAAACTGTGGGACATTCAATTATATTAACACCGACTACATTTTGTCAAGATGTTAAATACCGTTTATCTGTTAAAGATTGATCGTAATTTAATTTGAATCAATTATATCTGTTAAAGTCAAAACTGTTAATCGGACAAAACCTCTTTTGACCGGCGTCAGTCAAAACCGTTATTAAGTTAAATGGCGTTGTCTCTATTAAAAATGCTTTTTTTGAGAATGCCTCCGTTATAATTACCTAGAATTACTACAACACGATGTTTTTCAAACGGCCGCAAAAGAAAATTAACAACTTAATGAGTTTGTAAGTCATAGTTGGTTATTGTTAAAATATTTTTAACCGGTCAGTAGTAGTTTTGACTTTAAAATAGTTTTGACTGTGACATTTCAAATATGAGCAAAACTTGTTTCCGTAAAGCAATAAACCTCCCTGCAATCAATGACTGTACCAACGTAGTAAACATTTCATGCCGCAACTTAGTTGCATCTTTTGCGATAAAATTAACACTCCCATAGAGAAAGTCCTTAGTCTTTGTCACCCTAATGATTATGCCTATTACACTAATCTCCGAGTTGAATAATAAAGAGACTTTAAGTACCAATAAAATATTTAGTACCCAAGAAGCTAGATCGATGGTTCTTCACGTTTTTTGGGATCGAAGGACCAGGATAACTTGACCGGTATCACTCTCCAAGTATAACGACTCGAAGGACCAAATTTTTTTGGTGTAATATCACAAGATGTTTTTACGGCACTATTTTAAATATGGCATCTTAAACGAAGCCGGGCTTTTATTTATGGGGACCGTAATTTTTGGTGCAAGACAATGGTTTTAATTATGTGCGGTGATAACTGCTGTTGGTAAAAGACGTCGATGGGAGGATTTTCAGGTATTATTCAAATGGCGAACCGTAAAATGGAGATAAAATGCGTTGCTTATGAGGTGATCAGCTGCTGCTGTGTTTTGGTATGGAAAAGCTGTTAAGGATGCTGAAAAAATGTGATTAAGCTGTCTTGAAATTAAAATATAAATTAAAATATTAATATAATTCTGTATACTTAAATGAATAACTGTAAAGTTATAAACATAAGTTAGCATAAAACCACGCCGGAGTAATCCCCGAAGGGTTAGGCAGAGCTGTACCTAATAGTACACCACGTACACTTAAGTCCCATGTAACGGGGAGCGAACCTATTTTGATTGCTGCTACTGAGAAATTTCTGATGTAAAAACCCAGTAACGCTTTGCTCGACCCGAGAATCGATCCCAGGACTTCATGCTCCGCAATCGCTCTTGCGACCACTAGACCAACGAGGTTATAATTATAATAATCTAGAAAACGTTTTTAAATGATCTCATTAGATTTAAATTATCTTGTTAGAACTCTTAAAAATTAGACATACTCTTCGGTTTTTGGCAGAATATAAGTTTATCCAAGGCCAAACTAAATGGCTCTTATGATAAATGATGATAATACTACAAGTATGTGCTAAAAATTAACAACCCTTGTTTAAAAGCACAGTATACCAAAACAAATCCAGACCCGACTGCTGTTAAAACACATAAAACGCTTAAAATAAAACACCCTGTGTACAATATGTCAAGTGTGAGCCCAATAAAGAAAGCTTAAAGACACACCATGTATAATTGTCAGTTTTAAACCTCGTAATGGGTTTTCAGTGAGTTATTGACTCTGGTTTAATAGTTAGTAATAAAGTTATCTCTTTGTCTTTGAATAGATGGATTGTCTATGGGCTGCTTATTTGGGTGGGTACTGTGGTAGGTTGCACCAGGTGGGGGCTTAATTATTCAAGCATTAAGAGTGTACTTGCATTTTATGATATGGTCGTTACTGCCGTGTCTTTGCAACTAACCACGAGGCTGCGGGACTGTTGGAAAGAGATACCGCGGCCCTGGAACACGAAGGGCTAAGAAGGAACATGGATGGGATTTAGTCAGCACAAGTCTGACACTACCTTCCGCTGCGCTCCGAGCAGAAGGGGTCATTTGATGGTTACCAATCTGTAAAAAAAACGCCGGTGCGACTAGTGACTCAGAGCTTCGCGAAGGTGTTGTGACAGTAATAATATAGTAAGTGGCTTCATGTAAAATACTGGTAATCAGCTGCTGCAAATCATTAGACAGGTACACGACTACAATAGTTCTCTGTAGTTTCCTGAGTAGTATTTGACTTTATTGTTTGGGGATGAAGCGGTCACTACAGGAACAAAGTAGTTGCTAATCTGATTTAGATAGGTATTATTTCTCATTTCCAAAGTTACCGAATCATTAAAATTATTTTAGTTTTTAAATGTATGGCGATTCTGTTAATCCCAAAGCTATTTTACAGCCATGTTAATTCTTAACATGCTTTTTTTATAAATCAAACCAAGAAGTTTTGATTGAAATCAGATCTACAACTTTTTGATCTTAAAATTCCTGGTTTTTAACCTCCCACAGTTATTTTACAGTTATTAACCAATGTTATGGTAAATGTAATTATGATACCTGCATGGGAAAATCTAAATAGGATTCTATAGCCATGGTTCATTAGATTAACGATGTCCCCATAATTGAATGTCCCATGCGATACTATTATTAAGTCTTTTGACGTTATTTTTTCCCTCGGCCGCATGGGTTTTGATGGGGATCCCCAAAAAATGCAGAATTTGAGAGTAAACTGTGAATTGATATTAGTATTATTTTGAAGGAATTTTCCTTAGTGAAAAAGTGTCAAGAACATTTTGGCTATATAATAAAAACCATACGGGTCGATCTTCAAGATTAAGCCGTGCTGCCGAGGTTGGCCTGTGGATAGGTGACCTTCATTGCATATCGAGTTACCTCCGTGACTCGAAAAGCACGCTAAGCTATTGGTCCCTGCTGTCATTTGTAGATCTATGACATTCGTTACGAGTAGTCAGAAGCCGAAAGTCTGACACCTAGTTTGTTTTCTAGATCTGAAGCTTTCCACATAATCTCAATAGATGTTTTAATAGAATCTTCTCGTTCTAGTTTTATTTCATTCACTAGTTGTCCGGCGCAACTTCTTTTGCGTCACATTTTCCCCGTTTTTGCAACATTTTTCATTGCTGCTCCACTCCTATTGGTCGTACCGTGATGATATATAGCCTATAGCCTTCCTCGATAAATGGGCTATCTAAAACTGAAAGAATTTTTCAAATCGGACCAGTAGTTTCGGAGCCTATTCAATGCAAACAAACATACAAACAATAAAATCTTTCCTCTTTATAATATTAGTTTAGATAACATAAACACTAGGTAATCACGATAAAAATAAAATGCGTTTCCCATAATTAGATATCAACATAATCTCCAATCAAAAAACCAGAAATAGAACAGGTTCATCCACTTAATATTTTATCTATACACCGGATATGACGTGTATTAGTCTAATGCGACTAAATGTGACTCATTATGAACACAAAAATGAATGTTAAGCGACAATGTATTAGTGTTTCCGGTTGTGTTCGTTATTTAAAAATGGACTTGATTGTTTTTATGTTGTTGGTTTTAATCGGTACCTTATGATATTGATATGAGAAAGAATATTATTATATAAATGATAAAATAAAATTTTAACTTGTATCTAGCATCGAGTTTATAATTTATTAGGATTTCGTTTCATTTTAGGATTACATTTTCGTTTTTATGTTGTAAATACTGCCCTCAAAAACAGTGAAGGAAATCATCGTGAGGAAACCTGCATGTCCTAGAACTAAAACTTCGAACTAAAACTACCAACACGCACTGGGCCCGTATGGTGGATTACAGCCCACTCCCTCTCATAGAGAGGAGGCCTGTGTCATCATCAGCCTATAATGTTCCCAACATTTGGGCTGATGATGATGTTTTTAAACTATAGCTACTTTGTGTAACTTTAATTATGATTTGTCTGATTTCGGACAGTCACTAGAGCCCAATAAAAAAACAGCCTTTTAGATTTTTTTATTAAAAAATACTTCCTAAGTGATTGAATCAGGCGTTACTTTGCGGAAATCCATGACATTAAAAATGCTCACATTTTTTTTTTGGTGCTTGCTAATTTTGTGATTATGATTTTCAAACAGTGGCTATAACTATTCGGACTATAACATCGTTATATCATGCCTGTAATTCCCAAAGGGATAGGCAGAGGTGTAGCTAATAGTACACCCACATTTTGACAGATATGTTTAAGCTCCATGGGATTCGGACTATCAGAAGAAACCAAAAACGAAAATATATACCAGAAATTATGGTTCAGGCGTAGAAGCAGCAGTGAAATATGAAGATTGATTCCACTATGGAGGCGTAACTAAAAAGTTGGTTGCAGGCCAATCGATAAATTAGGTTAAACAACAATCAGTTATTTTAGCACCGCGCTATCTGTTCAGTTTGGGTGCAACACGCAATTTGGGCATTAGTGTACGTACAGATTGAAATTCTGGCTGACAAAAACAGGGACTCAAACTGTAACCGTAATAAGATGTTTTAACACTGTTTTTAAAACAGTTTCAACAGAAAAACACTTTTAAATGTAACAGATACAATACTGTTACCGAATCAATCTGTAACCTTTAATAAGTGTTTTTCTGTTAAACTGTTCTAAAAACAGTGTTAATTATCTGTAACTGAAATAATCAATTAAAGATTTAGTACGCTGCGTTTATCTGTTACACTTATTAACACTTTTATATCTGTTACAGATACATATCTTTTACACATTTGATTCTGTTACCGATTCAACATGTAACACTTATAATTCTGTAACCTTTATGAAGGTGTTTTTAAGTCCTTGGACAAAAATAATAATGAATCAGAAGAGAATAAAGAAGGATAAGAAGAATAAGGAAAGATAATATAGGCGAACTCGAAGATTATGTCAGAGCACAAAAGACTCTGAACTCGCTAAAGTTACTAATCATGTTTATGATGATACGCTGAACGCTAATGATGCCGCAAGCGACTTTTAAGAGACCAAACAATGCATTGAGTTTTTGGAGCAGTATTTGACTGAAGAAAGAGTTTAGTAAGATATCCTATATTTGTAAAATTCTATTCAAAAGTAAAAACTTTTCTAGCTCCCTGGTTTTACTTTTAAAACTTATTCATTGAGAAGCCTTGTTTGTACACACAGCAAGTCTGGAGTAACGACAAAATAAAAATTTGGATGGCTAAAGTGATTCTTTTTTCGACAAAAATTGATGTGTCTCTGTTTATTTTTGGGTGATTTGGGATGATTGTGATCACTGCAAATTGAAACGATGCATATCAGCGGTGATTCAATGTGTGAAAATAAATTAGAGTTCCTTTCCAAAATGTATCTTTTTTTAAATTTCGTTCCGTGGCAATCGCGTGTAAGTCGTGTGACAACAAAATTTATTGAATGCTATCGTGAAGGAAATATTTGCTCATGAAAGTCGCAATTCCTCACGAAGGCTCTCAGTCATATCATAAGAAAACGTTGAGTCAATTCAATTCAGTGGAAATATCATTAAACAATGCTGCAACTCGGACTGGAGCAGATGATGATAGATTATGGCCCACTCTCTCGCATAGTGAGAAGACCTGTGACTTGCAGTTGAAAAGATACTGGCTGGTAATCATATGCTATGCTAATACTGTAAAATTAAAAGAGACCATGGATATTCGAGATAAAGCGGAAAATCGAAAAGAAAAATTTGAAGAGAAAACCACCAGTTGTTATGTTCTGAGACTCAATGTAAGAATAAGGGAATATCATACAAACCTTTACAAAAAATACTCGCCGTAACAAGAACGTACACTCGTTCACTGACTAATCAATTGGCGGACACGTACGAACTCGGCCCAAAAACTACAAAGCCAATTTTACTTAACAAAACATCGTATTTGGTACCGTAACTAATTTCAAAACCACCCCTGTTTTGCGTAACAGGTAGAAGTATCCAACAAACTAACCAAACTAGAGCACAAATAAAATGCACCTCTATTGTTAAGCCCTTACGACTTTTAGTAACAGCACTGAAAATTTTGGTAACTATCACTCTTTCTCTACTTCAGCAAACATATAACATCTTCTGCACAAACAAAATTAAACTTTGCCCTTTCACAATAAAGTCCACAACATACGCAAAACAAAGCTAGTTCGAAAACTTTTTTGCCCGATTTTGACCTACTAGCAAGTTTACCAAAAAAAAAACCTTTTTGTGTTACTTGCACGTGTTTAGGATTGAAAGTTATTGTTCGAAAGTGCTATTGTTGATATTATGTTATGCTTTTTGTTGCTAAAGTGATCCACCTGATGGTCAAGGGTAGGGTTGCAAAACTGTTGCAAAGTTCCTTTTTGCTTTTCCTGCAAGTTGCAAGTTTTTAAAGGGAGTTCGTCCTATTTGCACTCCGTTTTGGTAAGTGAGACTACATATTGTTGTACCTTTTTTTTTTTTTTTTTATGAATGGCATCTCGCAGTTCAACCTAGGAGGTTGTCGTCTGCTTAACCGGACTATCCTGTGGGTGCCTTAAGAGTAAGGCCTCCAGCCAGGGCATAAAAACTTACAAACTAAGCGACTATACGCTGAGGGCACCCCCTGTGGGGAACGAGCCTCGGCTCAGGGCGTCGCTGGGGGAGGACTGCATAGGGACAGGCTGGATCTGAATGATATCATTATTTAGGGGCTGATTTAAAACTACTGGCACAGCATCGCGGGCTGGCTCGAGCGAGGGTCGGGGAGGGCATGGACCGGGACGTCGCGACGGACCTCGACGGCGAGGTCGGAAAGACGGCGGTTTGTATCTGAACTTTTTAAGAGTGCTAGTCTCTTTGCTACTCTCCTGGAGGAGGGTGATAGCATCATCGGGAGTGACGAGGGTATGCCGAGGACGGCGTACTGTACTAATGCGCGAGGGTTCGTAACGGGCGGCCGCTGCGATCAGGGGATTACGGTGTTTACTGGCGTTATCGAAGAATATTGTTGTACCGATGGTGATGGATAATATAAAGCCCTGGAGAGGTTTTGGTAATGTTAAAATAAACATAGCAAAAAAATTTTTTAACAACTTATTAAAATAGGTGTTTTATTTAAGGGTAGCTGAGTAGCCAATCACTTAAATCTTATCAAAGCTTTCGATTTGAATTGAATTATTTCTTATCTTTTGAATTGGAATAAATATCTAAATACGACTACTACTACTAGTTCTTTATCATTAAACGCCTTTAAAAGGATTACTTGATAACACTAGCTGCCGCCCGCGACTTCGTTCGCTTGGAAATTTTGATGGGTTTTAGGGGTATGAAAAATAGATGTTGGCCGATTCTCAGACCTACCGGATATGCATACAAATCGGTTCAGCCGTTTCGGAGGAGTTTAGTAACAAACACCGTGACACGACAATTTTATATATAAGAAGGTTATCTACTAGTCTTCTAGAATTATACATTTAATAAACTCCAAAATAGACACGTACAAGTTTTTTTTTAAGGATCGCTGCTGTAAATACTTTTCATGACGATGAATACAACTGACGTTACTCTATTACTCTTCCAACAAAACATAGTTACATCACCAGTTTGCCGTTGTAAGTTGTACCTAACAAGCAAAATCGTTACTTAACCTAATCTCTATCAAACGCATTAGCTCCACGATTAAGTACCTCCAGATAAAGTAAACTAAACTTAGCAACCTTAACATCAAACTTCGCGTTAAAAGTTAAAATACCGGTCTTAACCGGTTATAGAACAAAGGAATCTGTTTGTACGAAACTAGGCTGATTGAACGACAATTTAGGTCTTATCCTGCGATCTAGGTCTGAGAATTGTTTACGTTGTACAGCTGTGCTTTATAGTAGGGTTTTATGGTTGTAAATTAGGTTTAGGGGATGTGGTGATGACAGACTTTTGGAATACTAGGTTTGTAGAACCAATATTGTTATATTGTACAAATAATACACTAGAGGAGCTCGTGGCTAAATAACAACAGCCGCACGGTTCGATTTTTAAGGTTAAGCCGTGCTTGCCGAGGTTGGTCCGTGGATGGATGACCATAATTACAATGCACGAAAAGAAAAGGAAAGCACGTTAAGCCGTTGGTCCCGGCTGTCATTTGTAGATCTTTGGTAGTCGTTACGAGTAGTCGGAAGCCAAAAGTCTGACATCCAGTCTTATCAAGGGGTATCGTTTTACTCAGTTACTGCGTTGTGGAGGTCAGATAGGCAGTCGCTTCATATAAAATACTGCTACTCAGCAGCATCCGGTTAGAGTGGAAGCCGACTCCAAGATAGTTTGGGAAAAGGCTAGTTTTTTTTTTTGGGAATTGCATCTCGCAGTTCAATCTAGGAGGTTGTCGTCTGCTTAACCGAACTATCCTGTGGGTGCCCGTAAGAGTAAGGCCTCCAGCCAGGAAAAGGCTAGGCGGATGATGACATAAATATAAAACACTAGCTGACCCGCGGAACTTTGTCTGCGTCACATTTTCCCATATTTGTAACATTTTTTTTTGATGTTATATAGCTTAAAGCTTTCCTTGATAAATGGGCAATCCATCACTAAATTTTCAATTCGAACCAGTAGTTCCCGAGATTAGCACGTTCAATCAAACAAACTCTTTATCTATAAAATACATATTAGTATTGACAATTGCCACTCCGTGTTCAGATCACCCTTATCTTCTGAACAGTTTATGCGTTTATTACCCAGATAAATAATAGTTTTTGTTTCAACAACAGTGGTAACATTGTTAGACTTTTTGGGAATATCTGTAAATCTTTCATAATATAGTTTCTATTACCAGTGTAAACTTCATATTCATCTTGATTTTTTAATTGTGTGATTGCTATTTAAATTGCTTTCCACAATTATTTTCTTAATTTATCAATGCAATAGAGGAATTGGAAATCTTTCTTCTTTTCTTTGAAATGGTCTTTAAAAGTCTTGGAACATTTGGTGCTTACCATGTTTTGAATCTTCGAAGATCCGATACGCTTAATTATGTTGATACCACAACCGCTGCACGCTGGTGTAAAAAGGTGCCTTGCTGTTTACCAGTCTACCGTCATCATCATCATCGACCTATAATGTTCCCACTGCTGGGACACAGGTCGTCTCTATGAGAGGAGTAGGCTGTAATCCACCACGCGGGCCCGTTGCGGGTTGGCACCCCACCAGTTTACCTATGGCGTAACAATATTTATGATGTGTTTCCATAAAACGTCTTGGATGAATACCAATTCTATTTCTTCCAGCAAACCTTTTCTGCTTCTTTATACCGCTCTAAAACAAAATCCCTAACACCCAAATACAACCAGTTCTCCAAAACATCTCGCACATCCTAATGTTAGTTTGACCTCTATATTTACACAGCTGTGTATCTTATTGTTCGTCGGATTAGTAGCGAGCAGCGATCAGCGTGGGAGTAGGTTCGATGCCAGTCGAGGGACCATTTCTTTTAGTAGACCTTTTTATTTATTTGGTGGCAATAATTTTGTATTGCCATTCAAATTTTCGATGTCTTTGTTACGTAAAATGGTGTACCTGTCACAGCTTACGCAAAATTGTGGTCTTTTGATACGGTTTTTGAGTTTGTTGAGAGGTTTTATCTTTACTGATGCTGTTTAGCGTCATGGCTTTGGTGAAAGGTCTTCTAAATAGTAAATTTACATAAAAATCAATATGCAAAAAGTCTCACTGAATGGAGCGTTGTACTTCGTTTGATGATGATCTAACTAAGTGCTAAACTGGGACTACTTATAAATAAACTAAAAACCAACTGAAGATTTAATTTTAACAACTTTGTATTGTCATTCAAATTTGTGATGTTGTTGTTACGCAGACCGATGTGTCTGTCTTATGCAGAATTGTGGGCTTGAGCTGTTTAACAAACTAATTTTGTTATCAAATCAATATCATCATCATCATTCTCTTGCCCTTAACCCAATTTATTTGGGGTCGCCGCAGCATATCTTGTTCTTCCATACTTCTCTATTACTTGTCATCTCATGAGATACCTTATTGATTCTTGCCATATCATCCTTCACACAGTCCATCCATCGTTTCTTTGGTCTTCCTCTACCCTTATACCCATCCATATTCATACTCAAAACTTCCCTCACGACATTGACCTCATTCCTCCACATCACAAGTCCATACCACGACAACCGATTACCACGCATCTTTTCAGTTGTTATCAAATCAATAATGATAAATATTTTAAAGTTTTCTTTTTTATTTATTTATTTCCACTCAAAATATCGTAGTTTGCACTGGGTTCTTCTGAGGCTGTTACATACAATGATTTTTCACTTATTAGCATATCAGGTCATAATCTGGTTCCAGGTTTAAAATGGTAACTAGGTATGATTTCACTTTCGGTCTCTTCAAATCCACAATAGTTTAAGTTTATAACTACATACAACTAAGTTTCTACTATTTTTTTAATGATTTGATCTTTGAAAATAAGACAAGGTAATGTCGACTTTTTCTTTTTCATAAAACGTTGCCCCCACACTAGGAATTTCTCCTGTATCGTGGGTCCGTTTACAAATATTTAAACTCTCATACACAAACAGCCTGGATTATCTACATTGTAATTCTGATTCGATCTCGTAGAGATAACCCAACAACAATTTACGTACAAAGTAGATCCCCTATAATAACACAATCACAAGCAAGTAAAATCATTTCATTATCCCATAATTATCTTTATCACTTAATTGTTTATTTCAATAACAATAAGTCAGTTTATCTGCTTTTGGCTAATGGTTATTTTATCAGTTAATGGCTTTAACTTTTACAAACTTCGTTTTTTTTAAACCATTTTTTACGCTAACCGCGTGTCTGCGAGTATTCTTTTGCGTTGTAGTTTTGTTGATGTAGGGTGGACGGGGTTGTTGTTGTACCTATATGTTTCCTTACAATTTAAATCCTGCTGTGAAGTTACAGGTACATTAGAGATGTAAACTTATAGCTGGCTAGTATTAGTTTGGTCCTTAATTTTTTGTGTTATTTATTTCTTCGAGGCGTATTCCTTTCTACTACACATCATCACCATCATCATCGCTTCACATAAGACGAGTTGCGGCTAACCGCAAGCATACTCAGTATTAAAACAAAAAACTAGGTAAATCTACTAGTGCTTAGTAACGGGCCTACCACACGCACAAGCTTCACCACAGTTTTGCCTGCGCAAAACGGTTTGTACACGGAACACTGCGCGTGCGGTTGGAAACGTGATACAGTTTTACCAACCGCACGCGCAATATTCCGTGCACAAACCGGTTTGCGCAGCCAAAACTGTGGTGAAACCTGTGCATGTTGTATTATATTATATTATTTATTATATAAGTGTTTACCAAATTACAATAAAAAAAAAATACAGTCGTATTGAGAACCTGCTTCTTTTTTTGAAGTTGGTTAATAAATTGGAGCATAGCTGGAAATTGTTATTAAGAAGTTACACTATTTTTGATCATCTCTTTTTAAGTTTTAGCTTTGTTCACTGGAAGGTTTTCAAAGTAAATCACAGCCATAGTCAAAAATTGGTCCTTCCACCCCAAAAAGGTTATCAACTAGTCAACATGTCCGAAGATGTGTCAAAAAAAAGTTTTGTTTACATTTTTTGTCACGTTCAGCTGTGGATGCGTTTTTTGCTCAAAAGTAGGTAGGCAAAAATCGTAGCTGGTAGGGCTATTCCGTAGTGTTTTTTTTTTTCTATTTGATCATTAGTTATCTTTGGTTGTTTGGCTAACCAAGTATAGTAGGTGACAGGGATGTTGAGTTAGTTTTTGGTAGTGGATAGGGTTATCAACTTATCACTCAGTTAACATTCAGGAGTGAAGAGGTGCAGCTTTTTGAGCTTACCTTTATCTTTGTAAATACAGGACAGCTTTACAAGAGAAAGATTGAATCGTTTTTAAGCACACTCTTGAAAGTTTTGGCAAGAAGAGGAAGTAGAAAAGATGCAGAAAAAATCCACTTGTCCATCAATAGATACTTCAGTTCTAAAGCGTAGCTACTGAGTGTCGACGATGCGACACTAGCTTGGAAAAGGTAGGTCGGGGGCGACGTTGTCGTCTTTATAGAGGAGTGGAAATAAAAACTCACTATTCGTCTTGATTTAAAACACGGTTTAATCACTTTATAACGATACAGACACTGGAGCTTTACATGAATCACACACAAACTAATTTAAATGAAAGAGTACAAACAATAAGACTGGCAAAACATAAACACAGATTAAAACAATATTACTTAGGAAATTTGGCGATATCGCGGCGCAGAGTAACTACGACGTGTTACAATTTCGAAGGATATGAGGATACTAAACTGTTTGCGGCCGGTGCCGCAATATTTATACCTGTGCACATTGGTGCAGGTAGTGGAGGCGTTGTGCCTTTTTTGTCGCCTTTTGACCATTCATGCAGAAAAAACCGTTAAAAAACCCTGCCTCTCGCGTCCCGCTCTTCACCCCTGTGACCTCAATACGGGGACTTTCCTAATGACGCAGTTACGATCATAACAAAGGAATCTCTCGACCAATCAGGTGGTTTGTTATGATCGTACGTTAGAACCTTGTCATTCCCACTTACACAGATTTTACTGGAAGTGACATTATTTTATCTTTATTTACAGTAGAAATGTTCTTATATACTAATGAAAATATGCCCAAATGGCTATGTGTTGGTCAGTTTACACATACATGCTTGCCCTAAACATATGAAATAAGTATATATGGCTAAACAAGATACCTAACTTAGTTACAGATGTCTTAAACTATTATTATTATATCCTTATTGCTAGAACCTACTGTTTTTTCACTCATAGCTAGCATTACTGTGCTTCGTCTACACTGAGAATCGTGTTTTTTATGTTTTTTTTATTTACTTCGGAGCACGCGATAAATTTTCAACAAGTTTGTACATGTTCCAGTTATCACATTATTTATCTTTAACTTTTTTCCGATGACACTATAATCTGAGTAAATATTTGACCAATTTTAATAGTGATTTAGATAAAACCATATCTATCAGCAAGGTACTCTGGTACTTATATCGTACTTATAAATGGGGGAAATTGGATCAATATATTAATTTAAAAAATACTCCTTTAGCCAAAACAAAGAAAGTATCGAGTAAGTTGTTTTTGAAGTGAAAACTTCTTTAGCGGCGTTGAGCACTTTTTCTGTAATGGGTATAAAATCTTAAACTCGCGTCAGGTCACGTGTCCTGATCGAAAATTCGTAAGACGAATTGACATTAGGTTGCGAAGGAATTTGAACTTTATGACATCTGTCATTGAGTTTGGTTTTCCAAAACTGGATAATTATCTTATGCACAAACAAAACCTTCGATTTCTCCAAAGAGGTAAAATTCGTAAAACGTATCGTAATATTTCTGTGTTAAATTTGTTATGTAATGTAAGTTGTCATGTTTGTGTATGATAGCGCAATAAATGAATATTGTATTTTACCACATAAATGATAGAACTAGATAATTAAAGCAATTCGTTCAAAATTACATATTTCCTAACCATATCCAAAAATGCACAAAGTTACTATTCAAGTTTTCACTTCTGCCGGCACTTCTGCCGGCACGGGGGGGGGGTCGTAGATGTCACATTTCTTAAAATTTTTAGTTCTAGGATATGCCGGTTTCCCCACGATGTTTTCCTTCACCGTTTTGAGAGCAGTGGTGATGAAATAAATTAAACTAAGTAATGCGCCTGCCTGGGTTTGAATCTACGACTTACTGTTCATTAGTCGGGGCTGCCACCAGTGAGCCACCGTTGCTGCAAAGTCCATTATAAGTCCAGTTTAGAAAACTATAAATTGATTAAAAATGCAAAAAAGAAATAGCTTATTATCTAACTGCATCATTAAACAACCTATCAACCTGTTACGACCGGAATCAACAAGTTCCTACTGGTCCAGACTTTTTTCTGACAAGGTCCATTTCTAAGGGTAGCGGGTTGCCTGATTTTTTGTGAAAACAGGTTTTATAATATGGGTTTTTTTATACGACTAAGTAGAGCCCAGTGAGACGAATTACTGTTTTATTTTATTCGGCCCTTTTCTTTATTTAGCCTTTTAGAAACTACGTTCACGATAATAACATAATATCACACCTGTAATCCCCAAGGGTTAGGCAGAGATGTTCCTAATAGTACACCAACATTTCGGCAGTCCCATGTAAAATGGGAGGGCCTCTTGCCATCAACTGGGCACGAATCCAGAAACCGTGGCTGCTACTGAGCAATTCCTGATGGAATAACTCAGTGAAAAATTAAGTTATAAAGCTTCATCCTGTGCTTTGCTTCATTAATTACTTGTGTTCCAGTAGTAGAAAATGTGTGGGCTCATTTATCTATGCTATTAACACGTTCGCTGCGACAGTGATTTTTCTATACTTTCTATTCCTGCGGTACAAGGTCTATACACCTGGTAAATAAAACTTCAATATTGGCGGCACAAGCTTTATAGACCCTGTACACCATTGGGTTCTATTTAATAATACATCTTAGATATTATATTCATCTCTTTCCTACACCGAACCAAATTGAAGTTATGCTTTCCGCACGACAAGGAAGTCTATACTTTTCTTAGCCGCACTGTAAGCGAGGCGTAATACAAGATGTTTAGACCTGGTATCGCACTCAACGGGTCAAACGAAAATTACTATTGTCCAAGCCTATCATTCAAAATTATTCAAATTTCATCTCTGCCAGACGACCACCACGGAAGCTTCGATCCGCAGTTATTACCAACAATTTTCCGACCACAATTTTGATGTCTATCAACAAGGGTGCAAAACTAAAATATCGGTCGAGGATTAAACTATGCATGTTAAACTGAAACAACCCCCTTTTTCAATCATGAGGGCTTACTGCTGATGGATATGGAATAGTTTTCAGTAGACATTGTGTAAACAGATGACCGTACAATATTGCTGTTTTGGGAGATAGCTGATGTAGGTATGTCGGGGATAGGGGAATAAATAATTAAAGTCCAGTTTACAAATATATTACTATATATATAAATATATATATATATATATATATATATATATACACACATATATATCTATACTAATAATATTATAAAGGTGAAGAGTTTGTTTGCTTGAACGCGCTAATCTCGGGAACTACTGATCCAATTTGAAAAATTCTTTCAGTGTTAGATATCCCATTTATCGAGGAAGGCTAAAGGCTATATATCATTACGCTACGACAAATAGCGGAGCAGCAATTAATAATGTTTCAAAATCGGGGAAAATGTGACGCATACAAAGTTGCCCGGGACAGCTACGAGTAGTATACATATTATACAAATATTATGAAGCTGAAGAGTTTGTTTGTTTGTTTGCTTGAACGCGCTATCTCAGGAACTACTAATCCGATTTGAAAAATTATTTCAGCGTTTGATAGCCCATTTATAGAGGAAGGCTATAGGCTATATATCATCACGCTACGACCAGTAGGAGCGGAGCAGCAGTGAAAAATGTTGCGGAAACGGGGAAAATGTGACGCAAACGAAGTTGCGGGGGACAGCTAGTAAAAGTATATACACAGTTATTTTGCTTTCGATGTAAGTGTTCGTCCTGAAACGTTATATTAATTTTACTTTCTGGACATAGTAGATTAGAATCATAAGTTGGGTCTTTTTTCATTGCATTAGCCTTTGATACTACGGCATCACCGGTGACATTCAAGTTCGCGGCACGACAGACATTTTACATAAGATAACAGATTTCTGAAAAAAAGGTCAAGGGCATTGCTGTCCCAATAAGCGCGCATGTTGCACAAACAACGTGCATTTAAATGTAAGTTCACACGTATAAACGGCTCAGAGGAAAGATCTTAGCTCGACTAGCACGTGGCTTGCTTTGTTCATGTAAAGTGTATAATAGATAAGTAGGTTTGTATCAATAACTATTTCATCACACTTGCACGTAAACAGTATCTAAACATACAGGTTAACCTGGCCCTAATGCCCCATATAAAACCCTCGAGGTTTCTGTTTGTCATGAAACCCAAGGTCGGTAAGTATTTTTTTTTTATTTATAGCACAGCACATAGGTCACTCAAGTTCAAGCAAGGCGTTTACACGCAATTGAAAAATTGTCTTCAAATGTTATCTAAACAGGAATTTCATTGCAATCTCCCTACATGTTACAATACTCAACTAATGTTTTTAATAATAGTTTTTGTATCAAAACGTCGTAATTATTATTTATTTTTATACACTCCGTCATGGCTGTGTACCTATGTAAGTATTTGCCCTTAACGTTGCTGAACAAAACATTTAAATAATCTGTGGTGTAGGCAATAAGTCCGCCATCCGCTGAAAAAAAGGTCACGTATTTCGTAATAATAGTTGTGCTGACTTGTGTATTAAAGCTATAATTCATAATTATTTACTCGCAAATGTGATGAAAAACATTGTATGTTTCACGGGCGGTACGAGAATTACGAACCTCGACTTAGAAAGCCCTCAGTCTTCGACTTCGGGCTTCTACTAGAGCCTCGATCGTAATTCCTTACTTTCCGCCCTTAATACACAATGTACTATTCAATTCTTTTTATGAGCATACCAACAAATCAATGCTGTCCTCCGTTATAAGCATCACACGAACGAACGACTTAGGTTCTCTCCCTTTTTAATCCAATAAGACCATAAGTATCAACAAATCCCTTCGTACAATTTAAAATTGAATTCACAAAAAGTGCTCAGCGGTCAACCTGACCATCCGACGGGACACATGTCTGGTGTGCAGTTAATAAATTGCAATCCGAGTGATGCACAGATTAGCGCACAGCGGAAAGTTCATTGCACTGAGCTTGTATAGAGGTGTTTGTGCGATGTGACCGAAGTGAGGTGGGTGTTGAATAATAGTGAGGTTATTTTTCTGCATCTTTATATATGTTACCGGCCAAACCCGATTTCAGGCCAAACTAGTTTGTCCTAGGCCAAACCG
This sequence comes from Cerastis rubricosa, assembly GCA_949152445.1. Classification (NCBI taxonomy): domain Eukaryota; kingdom Metazoa; phylum Arthropoda; class Insecta; order Lepidoptera; family Noctuidae; genus Cerastis; species Cerastis rubricosa. The sequence goes on from OX424547.1 coordinate 15,909,478, forward strand.
GTTTACTGGTTTATCGTGTAACGATATACTAACCCAAACAAAACATTTACAATGCGCCCAACTTGGATGTGGCATCGCTCGCTACGCTCGCTCAGCTCGCGCGTTTATGGTCACAGTTCTAACCTAACCTATCCCCTTTAGATGGGGTGTAGAGTTCTTTTGATTGAGTTTGGCCTTGGACAAACTAGTTTAGCCGGAAATCGGGTTTGGCCGGTAACATATATAAAACAATGCCACTTTTCGTAGTAATTTTATAAATATCCCAGTAGTTCCATTCTATATTTCCATTATGAGACTACTGGGATTTTTTTCTCCCAGTAGTTCCATGGAACTGACATTCTGTTTATGCAAGATAAAATTAGTCTCATAGGTCCGGTTTCAGTTAAATTGCAATGGAATTGACCGCAATATATTAACAGATCTGAGTATATTAGTACAAAAAACGTTACTTGCTGATTTTGGTTTTGAAATGTTTGTCGTTGGAAGGTTTAAAAGCTGAAAAGGTAGGGTAGGGTAGGTAGGTAGGGTAGAGTAGGGTGGGTAGGTAGGTAGGGTAAATTAGGGTAGGGTAGGTAGGTAGGTAGAGTAAGGTAAATTGGGTAGGTAGGTAGGGTAGGTAGGTAGGAAAAGTGCATTGCAACGCAAGCCGGGTACACCTAGGTGTTGTATATTTCTTTGACTACTTTCCGGTTTCGTTGGGCGGTTTGAATGAAGATGTTTAGTAGAAAAGGGATCAGTGGGTCCAAATAAGTGGCAGTCGTTTTCTAAGAGTATTGTTTTTTGCCAAATTACTTTAAATATGTAACATACTAGTATTCAGCTGTATCTGATTAGACTAGAAGCCGACCCTAACATGGTTGGGAAAAGGCTAGGCAGATGATGATGACTTTTAACAAGATTGATAAAAGGTTTTCGGTAGCAATATGTGAATAAAAAATAAATTTCCTGTAGCAAGTTTTCAAATTCGATTAGTGGACAATGAAGTTCTAGTATGCATCTTTAAAGACGCAGATTTTAATTTTAATATCTCCCTTGCCGCAACTAGTTTTTTTTTTCTATTTCAAGTTATAAAAGGCTCATAGCTTTATTTTCCACAATTGTCACACCAAAACCATCACAGTCACATTACCACTAACAACTCTATGCCCTCCACATAATCTGCCTCATTTAGTTCGAAGGCATATTGCGCCATCGCACCTGTTATTTGAAATTCATATTATTTACCATAGTAAGCCATGGATTTCCTACCATAGAGTTTCATTAACGACTTGCTCTTCGTTATGGCAGAGTGAGTTTGAGCGAGAAAGCCGTGGGAAGTTGAAAATGAAAGTTTTTAGGGCGTAGTTCTAGATTATAGAGGAGTTGAGGAAATGAAGACTGTGGGGAAGCACACAACAACAACCCTTCAGGCATACAGGCGTGATGATGTTTTATTATGTAAAGTGCTTACCTGTTTTCGAACCCATACTACTCGTATGTTGGGGTACCTCTGGGTCACCACTGCATCTATAGCTGCAAAAGCTCTTTACTGAGACCAATTAATTGGCAATAAGTCAATACCGCGACCAACCAATTGGCCGAACATTGGGACACAATTAATTTTAATGGCAGTATATTTTGGCAGTAACTCACTCAAAGGGACACCTGATGTCAGCCAGTAATATAGTATTGTTCGCAGTAGGGTACACTGTTCGTGAATTGTTAATTAGTTGATAGTTAACGGTAAGTTTCGTGTAAAAGGGTTTCATGAATTTAATATACCTAGGGTCGAAATATCTAGAATAGGAAGTAAAAAGCAACAGCCTTTACTACTTGCAAAAACTAAAGACCACTTTGTACGGGAAAAAAAAATATTTTAGGAATTAACGAATAATCCGAAGGAATGATTATTTTGATTGATTTCAAAATTTGTCACTTAGAAGTCCAATGGGGAAGGTTGCGATCATTGGACTAGTGCTTTTATTGGACCACCAAGGTATTTCCAAAACTGTGCAAGCTAGCAACACCCAAACTAGTCGAAACGAGTCCCTGGCAACACAGTTGCACCCCCCTCTTACCCCAGTGATGCTGCGGCACATAGCGAGGAGTAACGCGTGTGGTTGTGATTGCAACGGTCAAAATCTTATAATTTCGCTCAGAACAATTTGACGTAAGTATCATTGTATTCATATTTGTCTGCGTGCACTGTTATGAAATATCGGACAGTTTATTTGAGATTCCATGAGTATTATTACTTTTTGGCTAATCATGACCATGATTGTGTATTTTAGTTTAGTTTTTCTTAACCAGTACCTGGTTGCCATCAATGGACCTCAAGACAGTTCCACCGTTGGACCGGTCCAATCATAGTACCTAACTTTTGATCGTTTTTTTTGGTCAATATAATTATATAAATTTAAAATTCCAGAATGTCGCCAAATAAAAGAAAGTACTTTGCATGGAATGAAACAATCGGTAAGGAAACAAAGAGTTGGTTTAAATGAAGCAAGAAGAATAATTATATGGAGTGCCGAAAGAAACGAAGGTTAGATGAATTTAACCAGAAAGCTAAAGAACACGTCCAAATACTGAGTTCCGAAAGTGACCTCCCTTCAGAATTAGAGCAGGAGCTTTTATTTATTTTAGGAAATAAATTAATAATAATACTTAGTTGCCTCGAATGGACCTCTAGAAAAAATTTCTCGAAGTCCATTGATGGCAACTTGGTGGTTCAATGAAGGTGCTCATGGTCCAAAGAAAGCAACAGCCCAAGATTCAGTTTTCTTCGTTTATATAAAAAAGTGTTAGCCCGAATTGTTTGAGAGTTTGAATATTACAAATAAAGATCTTACGAAATAAACATAATAAACTGCTTTCATTTTAACACTTATACTTTTTGAGATATGAGGTCATAAAGTTAAGGTGGGATGCTGCAAAATAAAAAAGTTACTACAAAAAAACTATGTTTTAGTAATGAAATGAGCCTATAATAGCCTTCTTTTTTTTGTTTTCAAATGGGGCGGAGGGGTCTGTCAGACTCCTACTGACTTAAATCACACGGTGTTCCTCCTCTTCACTTCTATCTGGGGTCATCATCATCATTATCATCATCATTTCAGCCGAAAGACGTCCACAGGTGGATATAAGCCTCACACAAGAATTGAGGTTTTTGCCATAATCGGCACGCTTGGCAGGCGGGTTGGCGATCGCAGTAAGATTGTTACAAAAGCACAGAGAACGCTGCTGCCCATTCTCTGGTAAGTCCCTTAGTCGGCTCTTACGACACACATGGGGAGATATGGGATGGTGCTATTTTTTAAGTCCGATACCATACATAACTACAGAACTACTATCTGGGGTAAGGGGACACAATTGCATCCTCCACAATAAACGAGATAAACCTGCACTATCTTCTATAATTTTGGCACATATCCTGTAAACAACATTATCACTTCCGTGACACCGGTACTTTTATCAAAGCCACTAATCAAAAATATAACATACATGACACAAGAAATCATTTAAAAGCTCAAGACTTTTAAAAAGCTGGTAGCAGAAAAAAGGAACTTTTGGCTCTTTACTTACTGTTCCTGTTAGCTTACACCACCCCACTGCTGGGCATAACATGTCCCATGACTTCCAGTTCTTTTGATCCAGGGTTATATTAGACCACTGGTCATTGGTTTTCTCCAGCCTGTCTCGCCGGCTCATTATTTAGCACGAGCTTTTGCCCGGGACTGGGAGATCAGCGGTGGTCCAGTAGTGGCAGCCCCGACTTATGGGCAGTAAGCCATGGGTTCTAACCCAGGCAGGCGCATTACTTTGTGTAATTAATTTCATCATGGCTGCTCTCAAAAACGGTGAAAGAAAAACATCGTGAGGAAACCGGCATGTTCTAGAGCTAAAAATTCGAAGAAATGTGACATCCGGGCCAGCGTGGTGGATTACAGCCCACTACCTCTCATTGAGAGGAGGCCTGTGTCCCAGCAGAGGGAACATAATAGGCTGATGATGATGATTGCCCGTGACTTCGATCGCGTGGAAAATTTGACATGACGGTCTGAGATAAAGTAAAAAGTAAGCTATGTGCTATTCCAGACCATAATCTATCTCTGAGCCAAATCTAATACAGATACGTTAACCTGTTGTGGCGTGATTGAGGAACAAATATCCATCGAAAAAACTTTCGCATTTATCTAAACTAATATTATAAAGCGGAAAAATTTGATTGTTAGTTTGTTTGTTACTATATAACACAAAAAATACTCGACCAATTTTTAAAATACTTTCACCATTTGTAAGCAACATCTTTCTTTACCGAGTAACATAGGCTATATCATATCACAATTTTCGCGGACGAAGTCGCGGGCGTTGTGCTTGTTATAGTAATAAAATAATCAGCCTATAATGTTCCCACTGCAGGGACACAGGCCTCCTCTCTACGAAAGGGCTCTTTACTTATTTGCATCTTTTTATTACCTTTTAACCACACAACAACCCTTTGCCAAGAAGCTTTAATTAAAACGCCAATGTGCCCCCGCCGCAGCACCAATCAAAATGCACTCAATCTATTAACTGACCAATCAAATTACTGATGCAAGTAATTTATGATTACAAGAGCTTTTACTGATGAACTAGCATTGGCTTGGTGTCATAATAGTATCATAATGGATGGTATTGGCAGAATGTATTATCTGGACGTTAAAATTGAATAATTTAAAGTAGGGACAAACTAAACGTTTTTTATTTGCAAAATATAGACGTCATCATCCGGATGCAACTGAGTACCAGTATTTTACATGAAGCGACTGCCTATCTGACCTCCACAACCTAGTAACTGAGTAATACGATACCCTTTGGTAAGACTGAATGTTAAACTTGTGCCTTCTGGCTACTCGTAACGACTGTCAAAGATCTACAAATGACAGCCGGGGCCAACGGCTTAACGTAATTTCCGAAAAACGGAGGAAATTCGGTATCTAATAAAAGCGCGGTTACAGGGAGAGGACTAGACGGACCGCGCTTAAAGGACGGGTGGTTCACACTTACCGATTTCCGTACTCATCATTTTCTTGCCCTTATCGCAATATTAACTCACCATTTTGTTATTGTTTCGGGTCGAGAGTTATAATCCAGAATCATTAGCATAGTTACCTCCTTGAATTTGACGAGGATGCAAAACAACACCTTGTACCTATATTATAAAATTGAATAAATAAATGGAATTTTTTGTAGAATTTTCCTAAATTGATGAAATTAAAAACAACCTGTAAGATTTAAAACTCCCGTTAGACACTGAAGCCCCCAGGCTTATTAAAAATAACAATCTAGAAGCTAATTTGACGGAACATAACAATTAAAAAGTATTTTGTAAGAAATAATAGATAGTCATTAATTAATGCTACTAATTGCCACTTAAGAAGACCACCGACTACAATAGAGTTTTATTGTATCAAAATCATTAATAAAGAATAAAACAGGTATAAAAAGATGAAATTAAAAACAGGATTTTTCATTAGTGTTTCCGTGTAGCTACAGGTCACACTGATGCATTTCTTCTAGCAGGTCATAAAAAAGTAACATAAATTTTTATTTTGGTGTGTACCAAGCTCTTGAAAATACTCTTTTTCTCACGGTTGGCGCAGAGGCTGACTGCTGCGCTGCGTGTCGCGGGTTTGAATCCGGCTCGGAATAAATCTTTATATGGCCTACAGGTTGTTGTTCCGGGTCTGGCTGTTTGTGTACTCTTCATCATCATCTGCCTAGCCTTTTCCCAAACTATCTTAAGGGTCGGCTTCCAGTTCAACTGGGTGCAGCTGAGCACCAATATTTTACATAAAGCGACTGCATATCTGACCTCAACAACCCAGTAACTGGGTAATACGATACCCCTTAGTAAGACTTGATGTCAGACATTTGACTTCTCTTCTTCTTCTGACTTCTCGTAACGACTGTCAAAGATCTACTCGTATGAGTTTAAATGTTTGTAAACGCACCCAAGATACAGGATATGGCCTAGTCTGGAGAAACGTTTACAAAATATACCAACACACAATAAACTGACTCCACAATTCACAAGTTCAAAGATCTCTCTACGTTCATTTCCAGTACAAACAAAAAAGAAACCAAAACTTTTTTGGTCAACAAAAAGAGATTGATTGTGCTATCTTCACTTTTACACTTTGACCAAGGGAGCCCGATTTGGACTGGAATCGTAATCCACCGTGGCAGCTACTGTCCGATTTCACGGCTTTGGGCTCGTTCTGATTGCCCTTTGTCGCGGTTTTGGAGTGGTTTAAGAATGAGGAAGCAGCGAGAATCAAAAATAAATATTATCTGTTTAGCCTTTTCCCAACTTTATTGGGGTCGGCTTCCAGTATTATCATGTGCAGCAGAGTATTTTGCACTTAGTTATTTATTCGTTAGTTAGTTATTTATTCTGCTACCACCACCAGTACCACCAGTTCTGTTGGGAAACCGACTTGTTCTAGATCAAAAAATTCGAAGGCATGTGACATTTATCAAACCGCACTGGGCCCGCGTGGTGGATTAAGCCCACTCCCTCAGCAGTGGGAACATTATATGCTGATGGTGATGATTCTGCTACATCATTTTATATCTTTAAGTTTATTTTTCTTAAATGATCTGTGGGAAGCGGCCATAATATATAAAATGTAGAGTTCTTATTTTTTTTTTATTGAGGTCTTAAATACGTAATTGGACCAAAAAATATTGTGATAAACTGATATGCCAAAAAGAAGAAGAAGATTGAGAGATTTTTTTTCTATTTCGGTATAATTTTAAGTTTTTTTTTATTTATTTTGTGTTGTGTGTACTTGTGGCATATGCCAAAGATTTTTTTTCTTTGTTTATGTTATAAAAAGTACTTATCTCCGCTAACTTCTCTACAGTGAACCACATCTCAAACAACGTTGCATTTCGACTGGCGACCATTACAGTAGCGGTTGTCAATCGCATTAACACGAATTTATACCTCTTTCCCATTACCGCATTATGCATTCATATCAATTTTAATATTTATTACGGCCAGTACTACCTTTGCGTTGTAAAACTTAATGTGCATTATGTCTGTTTATTTAATATTTTGAATTATTTATCTGTGGCTGCTTTTATTTTGTTCGTGTTGTTCGCTTTTGACGGAATTTCAAAATCAGAAGATACTTGGAGCGGCAGAAATGTTTATTTTGTTTGAAGTTTTTAATTGCAAATGCAACGGTAGCATTCTTCAACCCGTCTTGTTTATCTAGATACTGCAAGGTGAAATTTTATAAACCATGATAATATACTTTGCAATAGTTACGTTCAGAACAACGACCAACACACATACAACAAAATAATATAATTTTGCCTTTAAACTATGGGAAAAGTGTCTTCCCTTCAAGCATAAAAGACTAGTAGCGCCATCTATTGAGTTAAATAGCTTGGATGGCTTGCCGAATTCTAACAGTGTCTCTAGTTACAAAATTATTTTCTACAATATTTGTATGTACCGCTGTTATAGATATTGTAAATTCCAATAAACTGAGTATTTATAAAATAATTAATTGTACAAGAAGTTTTTGTACATCTTTTGAAAATATTTGTACGAATGCATGCAAGTCTATTTAGGACAACAAGATTTCATGAATTCCTAAATTTATTCTTTATCAGCGGTGGATATACTTTTTAATAAGGTACTAATCTTGCTTCAAGAACAAACCAAATTAACCACCATAAAGAACAATAATTGCCTGACAAATCACAAATAATAATTGCTAATTGATTCAACAAATTACCGTTCAAAAGACGGTCTTAAGACAACAGGAGTAGGATCACGTAGTCTTTCATAGCAACTCAGTTAGTCATCTCTCGTATGACCTACTTTCAATATGTTAAGTCATTCGATCGCTTCACTGAACACGTTTGAACTTGCTGTGTCGATAGTTAAGCGTTTATGATTATGCTTGACTGGTTTTATTTCATTATCAGCTTCTATATTGTGTTATTCGTTATTACCTTCGTCAGATATATTTATATTGGTTTATTAAAGAGTTCAGTTACATTTTGAGAATTGTAACAAAACTAATTCTGCTAAGTCCTTTTCATTATTGAAGAAATTTAACGGCATGACTCAAGGAAGATTGAATGAATTGAATATCTCTAATATACCTGGAACAGAATCGATTCTGCAAAAGGAAAGTTAATTGATGTTAACCATATTTTCTTTACTTATCTCCTCCTTTAAAAAATCATTCACACCGTGAACTGTACCAAAAAATTGTGAAGAGTCGTCAAAATGTTTTTCTAGTTCATCAAATCCAATCACATAATCATTAATGAGCTAATGATGTTTTCAGCTAATGAGTTTAATAAGTTGTCAAGCCACGTGTTATTTGCACAATCATAATTACTTGTAATTTTATCCTTTAGCACTTCGATCTCTGTTCAATATTTATTCAGTTGTACGTGCTACTGGTTTGACTGTTAACTGATCATTTTAAATTCAACATTCTATGTTTATTGCTGTGCTTTGATGGTAAAATAAAAATAATTTAACTACAGAAAATGGTAAGATAAAACATGTAGTACAACATGCCAGTATGCTTGATCTTTATCCCAATTTAAATAAAAACTATTTTCAAGATTTAAATAAATTACCTAAGCTCTTTCCGTGTTCGTTAAGTTACAGCCATTGAATGTACCAAACATATCGCTATCAATTTGTTCCCATAGAATGAGCAATATTGTAAAAGAAGTATGAAACAATTTCAGACAACAATAACGCGTACATTATCCAATCTACTTATCCTTCATAGGTACTCAGTATTTCTAACAGAACACTGGTTCAATAACATAATGTATCAACATTAATAATAGTTTGCGCTTTATACATGGTTTTCTATTGATAAGACTAGTTTTAAAATAATTGTTCTTACAACAGGTGCAAATGGCACGTATATGTAGGTGATGATAAAATTAATAGTGAATAATGTTCGCAAAGAACTTGCTCTGGTGGGTTTATTTTGTTTCAAGATCATTTCTACTCGGCTGATGTACCTAATCTTAATCTTACTAACGTAATAAAACGCTGTACTGTGTCATTTTAAAAAGACTACTATTAATTGTGTACCATGTAAACTTTTTCCAAAAGTTATATTTTTTAACTGCTATATTGTGGGCTTTCATACATAGCCTTCCACACTTCTGTAAGTATTGTCTTTTCAAAACCATTCTTCGAAATGTTTAAATGTCAAGTTATCACACCAATTTTTTTCATTTGCTTTGGTAATAATACTGGACTTGAGGACCTCGTGTCTAATTAATAACTGTCTGGCAACAAATCTTACCAAGGGGTATCGTATTACCCAATACTAACTGGATTGTGGAGGTCAGATAGGCAGTCGTTCCATGTAAAATACTGGTACTCAGCTACATCCCGTTAGACTGGAATCCTTCCCCAAAATAGTAGGGAAATGGCTAGGCAGACGATGATGTTGACAATACCGGACTACCGGTAAGACCATCAAGATTCTTTGAGTAGGTCATCTATGATATTTAAAACGTCTTTGTTTAAATTGATAATTGATTCTGCATTAGCCAATTTTCATCAAAATCAGTAAAACTTTACGATTTAAACAAACTCTTTGTTAGCCTCGGATGAATTTGTAATTTCCCAAAATGTACCGTTGCGTTATTTAATTAATTTAAAGTAAAATGACTCAGGGAATCATCCGAGCAGTCCTTGGTCTGACTTTGTTAGCTATGACTAACATTACGGCAGAGCCAAAATCCTTTTGATTTGTCGTTTTAGTTCTTATTTGATGTTTGATGAAGACAGTGGTGTGATATTAGTTCGTGAAGATTGTGATAGTCAGGTGTTAAAAATGTAAGTGAGAAAAATCTAACAAACAACTTTTTTTTGTTTGTAAAAGTGATAAGTACTAATAATTTAAAAGAAAAAAATAGCGAAGGACTCTTTTAAAAATATTTGGCAGATTTTTTATTTAAACCAAAATACATACTTAGCCTGTTGCACTGCGTCGCTGTAACCTGAAAATCATTCATTTAAATGTTTTATGTGTGTAGAACTCGACCGACTGAAACTCTCTTTTTCTCTAAAACTTTTGCTAATTAATAATTATGCTGTCGAAACTTTGTTGAAATGCTTTTTAAACAATTAATTTATTAATAACATATTTTCATGCCCGAAATACGATTTTATTTTACAGTTAATTTATATTATATGAAACCGTATCTTTAATTGATTCCAAAACATTATTTTCTTCATAATTTTTAAAGTTTAAAAATATAATTTGAATTATGAATAAAAAATCGATACTAGTTTTATTTCACGAACATTTTGTTTAAGATAGACATGGTTTTCAGAACCTATTTGCCAAAAAATCTAAAGTCACTTTGAAAACATACAAAAACAAGCACAAAAGAATTACAAAATCACGCAAATGGGTATTTTATTTACCATTTTATGTTTAACTTTGGTTATCAAATTTTACTGCCGGTATTCAATCTAAACAAAGCTTTCCACTCGACCCTAAACGCCAATAAACCTAAAAAACACCTCTTGATTTCACAAACCGACGCGTATGGCAAAACCGCGATCATTAAAACCATTTTATACCGCTTTTACGTACGTACTACCGAATTACTAATAATAAAACACACACGCTAACTCCTGTCACAGTATCGAGGCCTCGAGGCTAAAATCAAGTTTACGTCTATCTCCTGAACAAAGAGCAGTAAAAATATCGCGAAACAAAGTATAGTAGGTTTGCGGCGAGAGCCAGTGGTCGAGTGAACGCTTTCCGTTTAACAACCCCGTTGTCTCGAGTCCTCCATTCTTACGTCACCTCACCCCATACGAAACAAGGCCGCCGATTGGCCAGTTTACTTTGGCGCGCTTTCTACATCCAAAATCCAAAATGAACAGTATCATCTCTTCCCCTTCCACTGAGGGAAGATTTTGTATCATCGAAACGAGAGAGACACACTTTGTCGATCGCTGTTGTAACCTGATGTAACCTGATTGGAAAGAGATACCTGCATGTAGAATTGGAGAGGGGGAAAGGGACGGGGATAGCGGTTTGGACGTTGATTGTAGTAGTGGAGTGCGAAGGGAGCGTGCTACTGTGCGTTCCACTATTTATAATCAAATGGGGTTCGTTGGTGTGCGTGTGGGGCACACGTTGTGCAGCGCACCAACACAGGGCGACGCGTCGACCAAGGCAATGATGTGCTCGAAGTATTATCCCGCATTACACGATTCGCTTCCGCGCCGGCCGTACGTGCAATAGTCGTCTGTCGATCGTCTTTTGTAGAGCGGCGTTGCGAAGTCAGTTTGTTTACGTCGGTTAGCCACAGCGATGCATAGTGCGTTAGTTAGCGCAATTGTGTCATCGACCGTGCGCTGGTTACACCTAAATTGCGAGTGATTTACGGACAATGTACCGCGCGAGTTTTTTGCGGCCAAAACTTTTTGTGAACTTGTGAACTTTTGAGGTCGGAACTTTACCTGTGATCTCATTATCGCCAAATTGAACTGTGTATTTTTTATTTTGGACTCTGTGCCATTTCAAGTGTCAAAGTGAACTTTTTGAGTGATATTTTCGCAAAATTGACTTTCGAGAAATTTTTCGCCGAGAAAACTTTTGTACCACTTGAACATTTTTCTGACTTACCTGAGAAAGATTTTTGATCGTGTCAAATTTTCGGAGAACGATTTTGGAAGTTTGGAGAAACTTTTTTGATCGATTCAAAATTTTTATAAAAACGTAGAAGTGGATCCAAAAGCGGAAAGGAACTTAACCCAAACAGGCACACAGCATTTATGCATAACAAACAAACAGCTATCTGTCCACGCTTCTTCCGTAGAAAAAGACGTAGCGAAAGACAAAGATGGCTATAGCATTCAACTTGCCGAGTGAGAGAGAGGCAACAGAGGAGAACTTCTCGCGGCTGAACCGGCTCCTAGCCGAGCTGTACGAAGTTCTGTGCCACATCTTGGTATCACGACAGCCTGGCCAAGAAGTCCAGGACAATAGGCGAGGTGAGTGTCCTCGTGAGCATAACACACCACCTTACCACTTAAGATGCAATTCGACCTACATTGTCAACCTAGTGATGGTCGTGGCCATCATAAAGGTATCCCTCGCGTCGTCTCTCTTCAATACCATCAGATAAAATGAAGATTGTACTAGATAAGTATTGTTGACAGTGATACTGCAAAGCAGGTCTGGACTGTTGTTACGTATTTTTAAGTCCCTCCGTATTTTATTTTGTGCCTATTTGTTCTGGAAGAGATGTTGTGTCCAACTGCACTTAAATTGTAAATGGTGGTTACGTTCGAATTAAATCGAGAGGTCTCCGCAGCTCAATTTAATTCGAATTTGCAATTCTAACATATATTCCGCTTTTTAAAAATGAATTTTGCTTTTTTCAAATTTGAGTGAAGTTCGACAAAACGCCTCATGAATTTTCGAAAAAACGTAATAATTATATTTTTTTATGTCGTGCATTTAATAAAATGTTTAGTGTCGTACGGAAGTATTTTGCTATAAATATGTTCGTAAGTGCTTTCGCCAATAATATCAGCTGCATTTTACAAGATAATTCTACCAGTGATCACAATTGCAAAATGAATATTGTACTTGATTGCGACTTTAATATTATTTTAGTATTGTTAAGTTTTTTGGTTTAGTTACATTTTCCATTTGATCTCTTGTTTATCAATTTTAGATTCATTTAAATCTAGTTTAATTTATTTCATTTATTTGACAATGAAAATAAAATAAGAGATTTACTTAAGTATTTTTTTAAGACACGTATATAGATCTCAATTATTATTTTAGTTCCAAATAATTTCGATAGTCATAAATAGTTTCAACTTCATTTAATTATTTTCATTGGAATCGATTAGACACCAAATATTAGTTAAATTTACGAAATCGTAAAGAATTATTAAAACCTAAAAGATATTGAAATCATTTTGAGGAGGACTAAAATTATAAAAAATGTCTCCTTATTTCAATGTATGTATAATTAATTTTAGTACAACTGTAAATATTTTGACGTATTTTTATCAAGTGAATTTAATTTTGTTAAAGCCATACGAATATGTTCTGTTTTCAAAAAGTGTAAAAACTTGAAAAAAAAATTGTTTCCTAACTTGTATAAAATATGCTATAGAATTATTATTTGACTTGTAAATATTGCATTTAAAAGTTTGTGATTTTTTTTCTCTCGATAAGCATTCATTCTTATTTACAAGTATCTATAGTAGTTAAGTACCGCATGTAATCGAATCGTATAACCTGGATTGTGTTAATTTTGTGTCCCAAACATTTAATATGGGATAATAATTATTGTGAAATAAATATTATTTTGTAAAAACGTAAATCCGTTTATTTTTTTCTGGAATCCCACAAAATACCTGAATACAAATAACTTTGTTGTGATCATTTACGAAATTATTGGATTAGGAATCACGTAAAAAAATTGCAGGAGCAATAAATCATTTAGCAAACTTAAAGTTTCTAGCTGTAACTCAAAATAATTTATTATTTTTATGTTAGTAATTTTTAAAAGAGGCAAAAAATTACTTAACCTGTCTACAAAATATTATGGCAATGTTAGTAAAAAAATGCGAGAACTATAGTGCTTCAATAAATTCATTACATACATTTTTTTTATTATTCATTTATTTCAAGTAACAATACTCATAGTGTTAGTAACAATGTACAGTCAACTAATTCGGTATCGGACCCCCGTAAGGACAAAAACTATGTTAGTAATACACTTACGAGAATCAAAACAAGACAAAAGCAGATTGTGACATCACTGCTGCAAGATAATGATAACTTAAAAAAAGATTGGTACTTCGAAAAATATGGTTCAATAAAAAAATACAATCACAATCAGCGAAAATCTAAAACTAAACTCTACTAAACGCTAACCATAACTCATAAACCCGTGTTTAACTTCAAACTGTGCAGTCGGCGCTTCTCGTCAATCAAGTCAAAAATATCCTCTGTTTACGCTACCTCGCTGTAAGCAGAGAGACATGTTCCGACTAGTTCTGAATTGTGGGTACAGGATAAACAACATGAGTTAAATACCTACGGTTTAAAAAAAAAACAATTATTTATTAAATAAAATGCACGTTAAAATGAAGATTAAATGTAATTTAAAGAGTTCACTTGTAAATGGAAATAATTCTGACAATATGATTTGTTTAACGTGAACGAAGTCGCGGGTAACAGCAAATAAAATTTAATTTTCACGAGGATCAAGTTTGAAACTTAAAAAAAGACATAAAAATTATTGCAATGTGTAATCAAAAAAATATTCAAATATAGTGGTTTAACCTACTCTGTAGTTTATAAAAGTTCATTGTTTATTAAATATATCATTTAATATTTATGAGGATAAAGTTTTAAACGTAGTAAATTTGTTAATCATCATTTACCACCGGCAATACGGAATGTGTCATGCAAAATAATATGTTTGAGCCTGAATTCAAACAGACGATATTAAACGAAAAGATCTAACCATACAGAAATCTGTTGCGAATATTGTTCTTTGTGTCTCTTATGTTACAAACTAACTCAAAATAGATAAAGCACTAGAACAAGTAAACAACACATTTACAGAACACGCACTTAAAATTCAGCTCACAGAACTATTAAGTTCAAAACGTTAAGAGAAACATGAACTAGTTCAAGCTTAGCGGGACGTAAACTTGGCACGCTCGAAATCGTGGTTGCAGTCACGAGTTGGCACGGTCCAAGTGATAAACTTAATACTAATAATATGATTTATGTTAAAGCAAGTAATATGAAATAATATCTAAAGAAGAGTGACGAAAATGAAACTTGCAATTTTGTGTGCGAACACTTTAACCTGAAAGTAACACATAAATAAATTAAAATAAAAGTGAAGCATCAAAAAATACACCTTTTTTTTGGTATCTGTTTCTTATAGACCTACATGTCATGTAACTTTGTTAAGTTGTTTAGACTACAAGTCATATAACTAGTTGGAATGTGATTTCCTAACTAAATCATATAATCTTATAAGAAAGTAAAAGTGTTACAAAGTGGTCTTAATTATGATATATGGCATGGTGATTTAAAAAAAATAAGATATTCTAAGTGGAAAAATAAATTAAATACCCTTTTAAATATAATAGAAGACTTTCAATTAAATTTATTAAAACTTGGTACAGATTTAAATCAAGACAATGATCTGGAAAATAATACAAAACAATTCACGCCAACAATTCATACATTACACCATGACTAAGCGTTGGCAATGGACTCGATGCAAAGCACTCGACAATTGAAAGCGAAAATCGATGGCAACTGGAACATGAACGAAGAAATCGAAAATCATATGAAATGCACTGCATATTGCATTACGAATAACCATCATCACGCTTGTAAACTGGCCCGTATGAGGTCTTGATACTAATCTTTTGAGTGGCAATCTGAAATGTTTTTAACACGTTGTCAGATATGGTTTAGTTACCGAATTAAATTTTACAGCAATTTAAAATACGGCGGCAATCTGAAATGTATTTTTAGCACATTGTCAGTTACGCTGGTTTAATTACCAAATTAAATTTTACAGCAATCTAAAATATAAGTCTTTACACTGGAGTTCTGCTTTTAGGATTAAATAAACAAGTAGGTTTCATTTAGCAAAGGCCAGTTTTACGATTCTTACTTGCTATCCCAACATATTTAGAAAAACTAAGGAGACGATGGAGATGATATAGCAGAAAATACATGAAAAAATACTGGTAAACTGTAAGAAAGAAAAAGCTTAACCGATCCACATCGAACTTCACTCAATACTAAATCAAAAAGCAAAATTCATGTTTAATCTGTGTGGTCTTTAAAACAGCAAAAACAAAATAATGTTTTGTTTTTACCTGAGTCAAAATGTCTGTGTGTTCCATCCCAAAGCTTTTTAGATATGGCTGACATCGAGAACTTCAAAATCCGTAAGTACAATTCAGTCGAGAAAGTAAGTCACGGTTTTGAAGAAACTGACTTATTTTCGATAACTATTCAACTGGAAAGAGACGGTTCACCAGTTTTTAAGTGTATTTTTTTCTTTTTGTCAAAGAAATCGCCGTCGGCCTTTGTCAGAATTGGTGGCTTCTTCTTTTTTGGTTAAGCAATTGGATAAGTAATCAAGAAATAATAGTTTTGATGTCTCATTGATGTTTCATTGAGGGCCAAATAATTCCAGTACCAGTAGTTAAAAAAGAAGAAAAACTTATGAATGACTGCATCGAGAGCTTTAAAAGGAGTGATTGTGTGTAAAAGCTTTCTTAAGGCCATTGATAGAGTAGCTACGTTAAGTCATATTTATAACGTAATAGGGTCTGAAATATACTGTAATTAGAATTTTCTGGGTAAGTTTCCAACGTTCACAAAGTATTTATGGCATTAAGCTGCTATCTATCTATATGAAACTGTAAGATTTCCAAAATCTAAAATATCACAAAACGACATGCTCACCCACTTAACAACTTGTCAAGAATAGGATTTTTAAATTAATAATTAACATATTATTTTAGATTTTAAGACCTATTTTTAATGTTACAAATAGGATTTACAAATGCCATATTATTATGCATTTTATGACCTCCGAGAGAAGGTCCAGTCCAAATCCAACTTCAAACAGAAAATTGCTTACAAATTTTTTATCAACGAAAAATCTAATAAGTCTCGTATCACCGAAACAAACTTAAAATGCTAACATTTCAAACACATGCATCAAAATAACCCAAGAGTTAAATACGTATAATTTACGGTTCCGTCTGTATGTTAATTTTGGTCTATTTGTGTTCAAAATTAGCACTTTGTCAACGATACTTGTGCTCAGTGGTCGAATTCTGTTCAAATTAGATTTATTACTCTTTGCTGATGTCGTCAGCATTGGTAACTTATATAATTATTGTACTTAGAGCAAGTTCAACAAACAACACAGTTTCAAGT
The DNA here is from genome assembly GCA_949152445.1 of Cerastis rubricosa. Classification (NCBI taxonomy): domain Eukaryota; kingdom Metazoa; phylum Arthropoda; class Insecta; order Lepidoptera; family Noctuidae; genus Cerastis; species Cerastis rubricosa. The sequence continues at coordinate 15,926,481 of OX424547.1, forward strand.
TTTTGAATGTAATCATTCAAATAAAAATGTAATCACCAGTCGGTGAATATTGGCTTTTTTATAAGCTTTAAGTATGAGTGTAGATGAGGTGTGGGTGTGAGTGTGGAGGAGGTACGTATGCGAAGAAGGAAAGAAGCGATGGATGCATGATGTGATAGAGATGATAGGGCTTAGAAGAGTGACTAGATACTAAGACGTCAGTTAATACTCATAGATGAGAATGGAAGAACAATAAGCGTCGATCCCAAATAACAAGAGTAAGAATAGGATTATGATGATTATGACTGTTTGGACATCAAATTGGTTTTTACATACAAACGTAAGGCCCATGTCTAATCGAGTAAAGTTAAAAATATTTAAAAATTAACAACTTGTCGATTTTATGATTTCAATACAAACACTTTAGACAACGTAGAGCCAATTTCTACATAATATTACATTATAGCAATAGGTTAGTCTGTTTGTCCATTGCTGTCTGAAAGGTGATATGGCAAGAAAGGAGGTGATTGCTGAGATGACAAGTAATAGAGAAGTATAGAAGAAGAAGACATGCTGCGCCGACCCCAAATAAATTGGGATAAGGGCAAAAGAATGATGATGATTTGTAACTATTAAAATTAGATTTCTTTAATGCCCAAACCGCTAAAGCCTTCTTGAACTCATTCCTTAACATCATTTCGGCCCAAAAGCCGTCCACTGCTGGTCATAGGCCTCCCCCAAGTGTAGCCACATTAAAATTTTGTTGTGGTTTTGCCATAATCGCCACGCTTGGCAGGCGGGTTGGCGATCGCAGTACGGTTGTTACAAAAGCACAGAGAACGCTGCTGCCCATTCTCTGGAAAATCCCTTAGTCGCCTCTTACGACACCCACGGGAAGATATGGGATGGTGCTATTCTTTACGTCCGACACCATACAGAGCATTAACATGATAGCACATTAAAAAAACACTATGCAATATGGTAAAACAGCTACTTAAACGATCGTTATGGAAATTATAACTCTCTCGAATCTGACAGGACTGGAAGTGCTACTTAACTGAGTATGGCTCCCAGCTAAAGTAACGGACGTAGTATTACTAAAGATAGCAGTAATAATGCTCACACATTATGTAGTTAGATTATGTCTGTGCCTCCTGTGCTAAGTGATATAACTCGAGTTGTACCCTTTTTGTGATTTTCACATGAGCATTATCAAAAAAAAAAAACGTATTTTTTGGTCTAACTCACGTTCTTCTATCTGCTATAGTTTCGGAGATAATTTTGTGCAAAGTGATACAACTATAGGGATTTTGGCAAAAAATTCGTGACAATCGATATTTGTCAAGTTGTAACCCCAAAACCGGTCACTTAACACACTATTTTTCGTGCTTCGTGATTTAAATGCTATTGTATTAAACTTCACATTTTATTTTTCAGTATATTTATCGTGAATTTTGATGTGACTAGAGTAATATCCCTTTGAACAAATTCTTTCGATATGCCTCTAGGATACAAATCGACATGTATCTACAAATCTGAGTTTAAGGTATGCCCTTTTTTGTGAAAAGTGATACAACTTGACTTAAATCATTCTACACAAATCTGTTTTTATGTGTAAACAGATATAAATGTAGTTGTATCTAAAACTCCAACCAATTGTAAAAACATAATACAAAATAATAAATGTGCTAAGTGATACAAGTGCAGGTGGTGGGGGTTTGCGGGGGTAATCGGAGGTGCGCGGGACGTAGAGCCGTATTAGCTCGCTCGTGCACTCCGCAGTGTCGCTGCGACTGTAATGGAGTGTGGTCACGTCAGAACGCGCCATGGATCGATACGTAAGTTGATAGATATATCATTTTACACGAAATTCAATAATATTGAGATTTTTGTTATTGTATTGAATTAAATCACCTTGCACCAAATAACGAAACGTTGACATAATAAATTATGTTGCTAAGTTGTAAGTAGTGTAACTAGGAGGTCAAAGTAATTTTCTCTCGTTGTAATAAATCTAGACATTTGGTTTTATTATATCTAGCTTTTGCCCACGACTTCGTCCGCGTGGAAGTCATAAAACGTAAAATCCCATTTATTCCCTATCCCGGGGGAATTTTGAAAAATACCTTCTTAATGCACCTCTAGGATACTCAAGGTATATGTGTGCCAAATTTCAAGTCTCTAGGTCTAGTGGTTAAGGCTGTGTGTTGTCTGTCAGTGACTCAGTAACGGAAGGGTTTTTTTTATATATTGATGATTGATTGATTAATATTATTTAGAGAACACCTATTGTTTTCTTACTCTTAATTTTTTTTTCAGCTTAAATCTCGAATTGATAAAATAATGAAATTGGCTACTAAATCGGATATTGAAGAAAAACATTTTGATACCCAGGAAAATGGCTACGAATCAAGAGAGGAGCAAGAAACAAGCGAAGCGGTTAACGGGTCATGGCACCGAGGTCCAGTAATTGCAGAAACGGTCACTGACAAAGAAAAACCTAATGATATCCAGGAAGAAGGTAACGAAACAATAGAGACGCAAGAAGAAAAAGAACCAGTTGAAGAATCGCAGAACCCTACAATTGTTGCGGAAACAGTTTTCAATAATAATAAGATGAACAAGACTCAAGAAAATTCTTCAAAAAATCTTCTCGATGATTTGAGAATTTCAGAATCATCTGATGATGGTGATTTTGGATCATCTAGCAGTGATGAATATATTTGCAATACTGATGAATTGTGTTCATCCACTGATGATGAAAGAGTACCGGCTAAAAAAAAAAAAACTGCTACGTCGTCATTGATGAGACAAACCTCCAATATTACGATTCCAGAAACACCACCGTCACCCATGAGCACATCAGAGAACTCCGTTCCTGGTTGCTCTTTCTGGGAACGCAACGGATTTAACAGTGCCGGAAAAAAGAAAAAAACGAGAAAAAGTGACAAAGAGAGAAGACAGGATAGAGCAAAGAGAAAACTATTTCGTAATACTGGCTTAGAATATACAACTTCATCAGGGAAAACAAAGGAACGTCGACAACTTCGTGAACTTCAAAACTGTCGTCAAAAATGCAAGGATAGGCTACCACAGGATTTGAGAGAGAAACTTTTTGAACAGTACTGGAGTCTAGGCAATTACGAAAATAGAACGAATTATATTTCGAAATGTATTGAAATATGCCAAAAAAAATCCTCGAAGACTTCCTCAAAGAAAAAACGCAGCGTCAGCTTTCGTTACTTTGTTTATAGTTTTGATCATACAAAACATACAATTTGCAAACAATGTTTTTTGAAGACTTTCGATGAAAGCAGTAAATATCTGCAAACGGTATGCGAGAAACTACGGGACAATTGCGGTCATCTTCCACAGCGTAAAAGTCGAGTTGGTAAGTCAATTCCTGATTTTAAACTAGAGGAAATAAAAGCTCATATTGCTAGTTTCCCTTGCACAGAAAGCCACTACGGCCGCAATCAAACCACTAAAAAGTTTTTGAATTCTGAGCTCAACCTTCAAGTTCTTTATACCTTATACAAGCTGAAGACTGATGGTCCGGTAAGCAAAACCATCTTTAAAAAGGTCTTTGAAAGCATGAATTTATCCTTCAAAAAGCCATCGGTTGACACTTGTTCGAAATGTGACAGCATAAATATGAAACTCAAGTACGCATCCGGAGATCAGGCTGAAATTCTGAAACAGACGCTCAGGGAACATCAAGAGGCTTTTAAGGCCGCTTACGAAGAGAAAAAAGCAGATAAACAACTAGCTCAGTCTTGTGAAGATATAGCTGTCATAACATTCGATTTGCAACAATGTCTGCCCACCCCGTACTTGCAAACAAATGTTTCATTTTATAAGCGACAATTGTGGACATTTAATTTGACCATACATGATTTGAAAACAAACAAGGCTTTTTGCTACATGTGGCCGGAGTGCGAGGGGAATAGAGGTGCTAACGACATTGCTTCTTGTCTCTACGATTTTATCATAAATCAACTACCAAACTTACACCCAAACGCTAAGAAGCTGATTATGTACTCGGACTCTTGTCCTGGGCAAAACAAGAATTCAATTGTAGTAACAATGTTAATGCTAGTTGCTAAACTGTCTCCACAATTGATATCTATTGAACATAAATTTCTCGTACCCGGACATACACACATGGAGGCTGACACCGACCACGCGTTGATTGAGCGCAAAAAGAAGCACACGAATATGGATATACACTTGCCCCGAGATTGGTACCAATTAGTGCGTACAGCGTCAAACAAAATAGCCAAGTTTAATGTTATCGAAATGATATGTGAAATGTTTTATGATTTCAACATTTTTGCAAAGCAATGTTTTACCTTTCGGAAAACGGATACAGCCAATGAAAAGTTTTTGTGGTCGAACGTTAGATCTGTTCTTTTTACCAAAGAAAGCATGTCTCGTTTTTTTTACAAAAAAGCGTTCAGTGATGTTGAGTACATGACCATGGATTGTTCTAAACGTGGAAAAAGTTATGATATGATCACGATTAATACGGTACCGAAAGCTTACCACTCCAAACTTCCTATTTCAACTGAGAAGAAAAAGGATCTATTAAGTTTATTAAGTTTTATTCATGAGAGTACTCATGAGTTTTACAGAAGTCTAAGCTGCAAAAGTGATGTCAAAGACAGTCCACCAGATAATGACAATGATTCCGATGATGAATAGTTTCACATTCATTTAATTAATAGATGGAAAGACTATTCTTTTTCTTTACAATGTTAGTCTACCTACAGGTGGACATTTAAAAGGTTTTTAGGTTTTATTATAGGTTTTTGATTTAATTGTACTTTTTTTAGCCAACATTATAATATTTTAGAAAAAAACTATGTATCTCATAGAGTGAGATTATCTACCTCTAAAGAAAGTTTGAAGTTTTGTTTATTTTTTTGTTATTTTTATAGATTAAAACTTTATTGTGATACTTTGTATTACACTGAGTGGGTAAATTGCTTACGGTGATAGCTCATCAAAACTGATCTGTGCCATTACTTAGTTTTACGTTTCAAACTTTTGTTTATGATATGTTATGTCCTTTTGAGAATGTTAACATTCGTATTGTCAGATTGTGATAACTAGATCTCCATTTAGTTTTATAAGAATTTTGATAAAAATGTGCCTTAACGACTGACTGTATTTTTAACCCCCGACCAAAAAAGAGGGGTGTTATAAGTTTTAAGTTTGACGTGTGTATCTGTGTATCTGTGTATCTGTGTATCTGTGTATCTGTGTGTCTGTCTGTGGCATCGTAGCTCCTAAACGGATGAACCGATTTGGATAAAAGTGGTGTCGTTTGAAAGGTATTTTAGTCGAGAGTGTTCTTAGCTATGTTTCATGAAAATCTGCTCAGCCGTTTGAAGATCATCACGTCTTTTCTAGTTGATGTAGGGATTTAAAAACTTTCACAGGTAGTCTATTTGAAATGTTGTCGCTTGTCACCATGGGCATTGCTGAGGGGGGGGGAAAAAAAAAGGGGGGGGTGCACCCCCCCCCCCAATTTATATTTTGTTTAATTTATATCTTTCCTTGGTTTCGTTAACCAGGAGTAGGAAAGTCAAGGCTAGGCAAAAATAAAATAAGTTTAAAAAGCATGAAAAAAAATTAAATTAAAAATTTAAAAACCCCCGACACAAAAAACCTCTAAAAAGCCAAAAATAAATTAATCCAAGCGTCGTAGCGTCGGGGGACCGCTAAGAAGACCGCTTAGTACAAGCACAGAACAAAGCGGACCCCCGACGCTACGACGCTTGGATTAATTTATTTTTGGCTTTTTAGAGGTTTTTTGTGTCGGGGGTTTTTAAATTTTTAATTTAATTTTTAGGTTAATAAACGTTATTTTTCTAAAACTTGTATTTATTTACACATATCACTATCTTTTTTTTGAGGGGTACATCTTGACTTACATCATTTAACATATCTTCTGAAAGACTAGGATTTTGGTAAATTGATATAGTTCAGCTAAATTATATCAAGAGGTGACTGATAAGTAAAAAAAATAAATCTTAAGGGTTATATCTTCATCTTTTGTTATAGCACATTTTGCTAGAATCATTATTCTAATGAGTTATTAGACGTTTTAACTTCATGTATATCAGTTTACACTAAGCCAATTTGTTGGTGCAAGCTTGGTGCAACGTAATTTAACTGTACAAGTATCATAATTAACTTAATTTTAGCACATAAAAACTAAGTAAAAGTTACAAGTCGCAGGTTTTTCATGAATTACTTCCAAAATTAAATATCTATCAAAAACTCTAAATTATATAGAGAAAGAAAATGTTTTGTTCTACAAAAGAGTGCACTGATATATAACATAGCCCACTTAATTAATGAACTAGATTTTTTTAAACTTGTTTTTGCTGTCCTGTAAAATGACGTTTTTTGACTTGTATCACTTATCACAGGAGGCACAGATGTTATTAGGGTGCACCGTAATGATCGCGTTTTGACATTGAATAGGTATCTGAGCAATTGAACTGGTTCTCTAGAAACCCAATAATGATAAGCAACTTGATCAAAATCTTAAATTCCAGTAGTAACAGATTACGAATTCACCTCCAACAAGCATCCACTACCTAATGATTCGCCCTTCATCATCATCAGCCTAAAATGTCCCCACTGCTGGGACACAGGCCTCCTCTTAATGAGAGGGAGTGGGCTTTAATTCACCACGCGAGCCCAGTGCGGTTTGGTAGATGTCACATTTTAGATTCGCCCTTACTTCGCATAAAATCTACGGAAGAATCTATACAGACAAATATTAGGTACAGTAATTTTTAAAAATATTCGTTCATAAGTAACAATTTTGCAATTACACCTACTTATTACATTGTTCAATAACATAATTTAGTTGCACAATCAATTATTTATAGTAAAATGATTCAAACAAATGATACATTGAAATTCAAACGGTATACAGATTTGAATAAATTATTCAAACTGATTAGATTGGACACTCGCTTAAGATTCTAATTTGTTAATATTAAAACAGTCTTTAGTTGTTTCTTGTTCGTTAAGTTTATCTGTTTTTAGATTTTATCTTATTTATAGTTGTCCTTGTCGTTGTTATTATTGAACTAATTTTGGTTTGTTTAGGGATTGATTTGAGTATGCTTTTAAATTACTGGCATTATGTGTAGCCTGGGCTAAGCTTTACTTCTAAATTCAAATTATTTAAAACCAGCTGACCCGCGCAACTTCGTCTGCGTCACATTTTCCCGTAACACTTTTCATGGCTGCTCCGCTCCTATTTGTCGTAGCGTAATAATATATAGTTTATAGCCTTCCTCGATAATTGGGCTATCTAAACTGAAATATTTTTTCAAATCAGATCAGTAGTTCCTGAGATTAGCGCGTTCAAGCAAACAAACAAACAAACTCTTCGGCTTTATTATCAGTATATATTAGATAACAGTACCTACATAAACTAAACGAGAACAAGTTAACAAATGGTGTTTCTAAAAAACTTCAACATGCCAGGTCCGTAATATTGTTATTTCCGTAAATCTATTTACAAAAAAAACGAAGTGCGACACATTGATAGTACAGATAACCAAACTTGATATTGTTTATCCACTTTCGTCCACACTAAACACTCCCCGTTTGTCTTCAAACTCATCAAGTATTCTTCCTTAACAAAACAAAAAACCTCCCACAATATATTTTAACACAAAAATGGGCAATAACAATACGCCTAAACGAGAGTAAATCAATACTTTTAAAAAAAAAGAGCCGTGTCCCGTACAAAACTGTACTACAAACTACAATCTTATTTTTTTTTAAGTAAAGGAGACTTTAATATATTCCACAGGTGGTGTCCCAAACAGGTGCCTGGTTCTTTTTTTTAGGGACAAGTTCAGACAAGTTCAATAGAGCTTTGTCTGAGTTCGCTCCTAGCCCCGATTTGGTATATTTTGATGTTTTTTTTTATTATATTTTATGGAGGAACCGTGGAACGAATGATAATTTATTGCAACGGACTTTGAATTTTAAAGAGTTTTATGTGATTTGGTTTTTTTTAGGTTCTTTATACCAGTAGCTGTTTTAATAGGGTTGAATTGTTGAATTTATTTTTCATATTTTGAATAGTCGTTCTGAGCTATAAAAATACTGACATACAAATAACATTCTATCAGCGACAACAGTGATGGAAAAGTCCACAATTTATTTTTACAGAAAATACCAAAGATCTTATTGTCACTACTGTACACTACGCGGGCCCAGTGCGGTTTGGTAGATGTCACATTTTAGATTCGCCCTTACTTCGCATAAAATCTACGGAAGAATCTATACAGACAAATATTAGGTACAGTAATTTTTAAAAATATTCGTTCATAAGTAACAATTTTGCAATTACACCTACTTATTACATTGTTCAATAACATAATTTAGTTGCACAATCAATTATTTATAGTAAAATATTATTATATTTTATGGAGGAACCGTGGAACGAATGATAATTTATTGCAACGGACTTTGAATTTTAAAGAGTTTTATGTGATTTGGTTTTTTTTTTGGGATCTTTATTCCAGTAGCTGTTTTAATAGGGTTGAATTGTTGGATTTTATTTTTCATATTTTGAATAGTCGTTCTGAGCTATAAAAAATACTGACATACAAATAACATTCTATCAGCGACAACAGTGATGGAAAAGTCCACAATTTATTTTTACATAAAATATCCAAGAACTTAATGTCAATACTGTTGAAAGTTGTTTATGAAAAAAATATGAAACGGTTTAAAAGCGATTTTAAGATTTTAGACCTTCATAAGGTCGAAGCGCTAGTGTAGCCCGCGAAATTGAAATTTCTTTTTATTTTTTTGCAATTCAATCGGTCATTCGACGGAATCACATGAACGTAAAGGGGTTGTATTGATCTTAATGATTATACAATCTTTCATTATTTTCTAAAACTAAATATTTACATAAACTAACTGACTAAACATAAACTAACTTAAAAACAACAAAATTTCCACATCACTGTCATCCGGAAACTTGCCCAGAAGACTGGCAGCATTTTCACGTGATTATGTGTATTGATACATACGGATTAAGGTCGCAAATCATATTTTGTTCGAAACAAAACCTGACATTCACTCATAAATTGCAAAAATGTAAGAAAATTGGAACTCCGTGGGCGGCCCTAACGCATCCTTCCTAATAATAATGTTATATTTTTCTTGTAGTCAGAAAATGTAACTTCAATTTGATGTACCACGATTGTCACTAAACCGGTTTTCATTGCAAAAAAACGGACGTACGTACCTTCTCATTTTTTTTTATAAATTTACAATTGAAAGCTGGGTTCCCTTTCACTCTTATTGTGATGTTGTGAAGCACCTGCTCAAAGGGATGAAGGGGGTAGTTTTCAACCGCAAAACGAGATGTAGGGAATCTTTTTGTAATTAAATATGGTCAAAATGAACCCTTTTTACAAAGTTTATGGCTTGAGTAATAAGATTCATGGACAAACCAGATGTTAATAGACTTATTATCTTTTTATTGTTATGTTACCTGTTACTTTACAGTACAGTGACCTTTATTCTCGTCTTCATAAGTTTTAAAATAACTCTGAGTTAATTGGAATATGTAATCAGGTTGTTTTTAATTGCACTGTCGTGGTGTGGTCAATTTTGATAATGGAATAGTTGAAAAATTATGCAGTGTGAATTTGTTTCATTAGTGAGGTTTTTTGCATATTTAAAAGAAATCGTTATTTCTAGTTAGTGAGTAAAAAAAATATTACTTTTTTTAATATTATAAGTATGCAATAACTTATTACTATCATTTTAGGTCAAAGATGAACTAAATTGAAAATTGTCAAAGATCTAAATCTTTGACAGTCGTTAGGTGTCCCTAACGACTGTCAAAGATTTAGATGACTGTCGTCAGAGGCCTGAAAGTCTACAACCAATCGTGTTACCCAATAAAAGGGTTGTGGAGGTCAGATAGGCAGTCGCTCCATGTAAAACACTGGTAGCTGCATCTAAGATCGGAAATTATCATCATCAGCCTATAATGTTCCCACTGCTGGGACACAAGCCTCCTCTCTATGAGAGGGAGTGGGCTGTAATGCACCACGCGGGCCCAGTGCGGGTTGGTAGATGTCACGACTTCGAATTTTTAGTTCTAGGACATGCTGGTTTCCTCACGATGTTTTCCTTCACTGTTTTTTGAGGGAAGTGGTGATGAAATAAATTACACAAAGTAATGCGGCTGCCTGGGTTCGAACCCACGGCTTACTGCTCGTAAGTCGGGGCTGCCATCACTGGGCCACCGCTGGTACAAACGCCTCTATCGAGTAACCTTTACTTAGGTACTTATTTTTTTTTACCTTTTCCCACAGTAGGAATGTCTCCTGTATCATGGGTGCGTTTACAAACATTTAAACTCACAAACACATACCCGAAACAACTACCTGTAGGCCATACAAATATTTGTTCCGTGCGGGAATCGAACCCGCGACAGGCAGCGCAGCAGTCGATCGCTCAGCCACTGCGCCAACCATGCATTCAGTAACTCCGCCTAGCATAGATCTAGCCGTAAAATAAAAAAAAAGATAAGACAGGCCATAAATAAAAACGATGCAGAGTAGAAAAAAATATGTCTACTGCTTGCATTTTGTTAATTGATGCGTCAGTCGGGGAAAAATAGGTTGCTTAGCGGTCTGGTTATCACTTGTCCAGCAACTTGTATGAACTTGTTGCAATTATTACAGTGCACATTGTTACCTATATTATTTTATTACTAGCTGTCCCGCGCAACTAGATCTGCGTCAAATTTTCTCAGTTTTCGCAACATTTTTCATTGCTGCTCCGCTCCTCCATTGTATGAGAAATAATACTACTGCGCCTAAATGTACACTTTTTTGTAATACTTTTTAAATAAATTTATTTCTATTTCTATTTCCTATTGATCGTAGCATGATGATATATAGCCTATAGCCTTCCTCGATAAATGGGCTATCTAACACTGAAAGATTTTTCAAATCGGACCAGTAGTTCCTGAGATTAGTGGGTTCAAGCAAACAAACAAATAAACAAACTCTTCAGCTTTATCATTAGTAGTAGTAGTACCTAGTACAGATGTATGAACGTGGATGTGGAACGTGGCGAAAGGAGTACCTACCTATATAAGGAGCGTTTCAGGTGTATTCTGTTCAACTTATCCTCATGGAAAAAAGGCCTGAGTTTATGTCATCATCATCAACCTATAATCCCACTGCTGGGACGCAGGCCTCCTCTCTATGAGAGGGAGTGGGCTGTAATCCACCACACGGGTTGGTAGATGTCACATATCAGTCTTTAGATACTTAGTCGCTTTTTAAATCAAAGTGACAAAAACTTAGTAATCTCTCACGGTGAAACTAAACATGACATGTGTCATGGCTATCCAGTTTCTTCCGGCCACTTTAATGAGATCGTTTGTCTACTAGTCGGTTGTCTTCCCACATTCCTCCGTCCCGTCCGTGGTCTCCACTTCAGCATTTGCTTCCCCTATCCTCCATCCAGTCTACGGCATATAATTATGGCCCGCCCACTTCCACTTTCTTTTTTCTATCACTTAAAGATAAGTACCAAATATAAACACATATCTAAAATTGAAGGATCAAGTAAGTCAATTCTTTAATGAAAAGCTAAAAAACTAACTTCTCTAAGCACCTCATCTACAATAAATTGCCAAGTAAGTCAATTCATTAATGGCTCATTTAACTTAAAATTATTATGAACTAATAATCTCTTGCTCTGTATGGTGTCGAACGTAAAGAATAGCACCATCCCATATCTTCCCGTGGGTGTCGTAAGAGGCGACTAAGGGACTTGCCAGAGAATGGGCAGCAGCGTTCTCTGTGCTTTTGTAACAACCTTACTGCGATCGCCAACCCGCCTGCTAAGCGTGGCGATTATGGCAAAACCCCCCATGTTATGTCAATGTGGCGAAACTTGGGGGAGGCCTATATCCAGCAGTGGACGTCTTCCGGCTGAAATGATGATGAATGATGAATAATCTCTTTGCGTCAATTCTCCATCGTAATTACATCTTTACTATAAACATAATCCCGTCTACAATAAATTTCTCTGACATTTGAAGAAACTTTATTACGAAAACTGATATTGTTTTAATCATAAAATACGTAATTCGGCTACAAAACATCACTTATACTTAACCAGTTAACTTAGACCCTTTCATCTTTAACAAAACAAAAACACTTTATACTGACATAAAGGTCAAGTAACACTGGTTTCACCTTTTTGACCTCAAAACCGTTGCTACCTTGGCATAAGCCCAAAGCCCATTTTATAGCATTTTGATTATGTTTCTGGGTGATTTAAAAATATCCATATCGAATTTTACGACTGAGATTAGTTATTTATTATACGTCATGTCTAAAATATTTTTCAGAGTTTTTTTTTACCAGTTTTAGTACATACATAACATCACACCTGTAATTCCTGAAGAGTTGGGCAGAATTTATCTAATAGTAGGTACACCCACATTTCACCAGTTGCGTTTTATTGGGGGCGAGCCTATTGCCATCGATCGGACACAAATCCAGACTCCATGTCTGCTGCTGAGTAATTTCTGATGGAAAAACCCAATAACACTTTGCCCGACCCAGGAATCGAACTCGAGACCAGCAGTTGCGCTTGCGAACATGAGACAAATGAGCCAGTTAATTTTAGTATTTGGGTTTTTGTGGTAAACGAATGCCAACGAAAACTGTCCAAAAAATTTCAATTTAAGGTTCAATTTCAACAATGACACTAAACGAATTAGAATGATGATCACGTTCAATTTTATTTATATAATAGTTCGCACTTGTTATTCTCATTTATTCATTTATACACACATTATTTACATTTACAAATATTTTTACAAAATAATATAAAAAATCTTTAAAAAATATAATAAATAATAGAAGCCCACCGCATAGGGAACGGAGTCCGGGCTACCGGTGGTCAGGACTCTTAAGAGAGGAACCTCCTAATAATACGTGCCGTGTCCAGAAGTACTGCTTTCTGAAGCCCTTGATCCAGCTGCCAAGCGTAAGAGTCCCGAGATGTTGGTCGAAGCTTTTGGCTATTAAGCCATTGGCTGACACGATTATCGGTACTCACGTCCCACATGTCGACAACCTCGCGAGCCAGATTATTTAATAGTTCGCACTTATTATTTAGTTTTTATTGAATGTTAGTATGAGTCACAAAGGTCAAATAACAATTTATCTGTTCAATTACATTTGCATGAAACATGAAACCTGCCATATCAGTTTAGCACAACAGGTGCAAATTATTATGACGAGCTCTTTCAATAAACAAAATACTTAGTCTTATTGTTTATTAAACTGAGCTCGCTGAGCACTGGAGCTCGTGGCTAAATAATAATAGCCGCACGGGTCGAACTTTAATTTAAAGTAAAGCCGTGCTTGCCGAGGTTGGTGCGTGGATGGGTAACCATAATTACATACCGAGTTTCCTTCGTGCCTCGGAACGCACGTTAAGCCGTTGGTCTCAGCTGTCATTTGTAGATCTTTGACAGTCGTTACGAGTAGTCAGAAGCCATAACTCTGACATCCAGTCTTACCAAAGGGTAACGTATTCCCTAGTTACTGGGTTGTGAAGGGTAGATAGGCAGTCGCTCTTGTAAAATACTGGTACTCAGCTGCATCCGGTTAAACTGGAAGCCGACCCCAAGATAGTTTTGGACAAGGCTAGGCAGATTATTATTATTTATTAAACTACATAGATCAGTCTTTGATTAATTTTTAAACTGAATCTCGTTCATAAAGAAAAATAGAAGCACATGAACAACACAGCCAGGACAACCAGGTAGACTTGCTACCAGCGTCCGTACCATGACGTCTTAAAACATTATTGTTCCAATCTCCAGAGTGAAAAAGAGACGGAGCTATACAGGTCGTCTAGCTCCATCTATTTCCCACTCTGGAATAGGAAAGGAACAATACTATTTTAAGCATCATAGTGACCCCTGGTTGTCATATTGTTCACAATCGCTACTGCTGAGGATGAGGACTCTTGGTTTCGATTCGCGGGTCGGGCAAAGTGTTATTGGGTTTTTCCATCAGGAATTTCTCAGTAGCAGTCGTTGAGTATGGATTTGTGCCAGATTGATGGCAATAATTCTGTATGGTGTCTTCCCGTGTATATCTTCCCGTGGGTGTCGTAAGAGGCGACTAAGGGATTTGCCCGAGAATGGGCAGCAGCGTTCTCTGTGCTTTTTAAAAACCGTACTGCGATCGCCAACCCGCCTGCCAAGCGTGGCGATTATGGCAAAAACCCCCAAAATGTCAATGTGGAGACACTTGGGGGAGGCCTGTGTCCAGCAGTGGACGTCTTTTGGGCTGAAATGATGATGATGATGGCAATAGGTTCGCCCCTGGGACTTAAATATAAGTGTCGAAATGTGGGTGTTCTTATTAGGTAAACCTCGGCCTAGCCCTTCGGGGATTACAGGCGTGATGTTATTTTAAGATTATTCTTTTGACCAAAGAAGTGTCATCATCATCATCATCATTTCAGCCGTGCGACGTCCACTGCTGGACATAGGCCTCCCCTAAGTGTCGCCACATTGACCGGTCCCGTGCTACTCGCATCCAGCGGTTCCTCGCAACCTTCACCAGGTCATCGGTCCACCTAGTGGGAGGCCTTCCAACGCATCGTCTTCCGGTTCGCGGTCGCCATTCCAGAACTTTTCGGCCCATCGGCCATCCATTCTGCGAACAATGTGCCCTGCCCACTGCCACTTAAGTTTGGCAATTCTTTGGGCTACGTCGGTAACCTTGGTTCTCTTGCGGATGTCCTCATTTCTGATTTGATCACGCAAAGAAACTCCTAGCATAGCCCTCTCCATTGCCCTTTGTGTGACTTTAAGCCTTCTGATGAGGCCCATTGTGAGCGACCACGTTTCGGTCCCGTATGTAATCATTGGCAACACACACTGGTCATAGACTTTCATATTGAGGCACTGCAAAGAAGTGTAGTCTTGTCAAGTCTCATGTAAACACGGGGTAAGCTTGGTGTGGTCACATAAAGCGTTGCAATGAACCCTGTAAGTAACACCCATGAGAAAAAAATGAAACATCAACGAAGTGCACGTGTTCGAAACTTTTATTAACATAAGAAAATGGCCTCTTCCAAAACAATACTTAATTTTCTTAATAGCTTCATAGTAAGCATAATAACATTATACAGAAAGTATAATAAGCTTACAACAATAATAAACATAATTGTGGGAACAACACAGCTCATTGCACATTAATGCAATGAAATGTTTTGTTTTTATTATTATTTATGAACAATTAACATTGTGTAGATGTTACGTTACAACTATTAACATTCTTGTGACATGTGTTGGGCTTGAACTGTTGAGAGTTATTATTTCAGAGTAATGACTTCTTGTTTTGAATAGTATCATTAATTATTTTACTAGGTACTTGGCTTGAAGGGATGAGGGAAAAATAAATATTATATATTCAAACTCCGGGCTAGTACTGATAATTACCCGATGATAAACACTACGCAATATCACTTTGCCTGGCTTAGGAATCAAACCTAAGCCCTCATGCTCAGCAGTCGTGTTTGTTACTACTAGAATAACGCGGCATTATTATTTATGAACAATCAAAGTTGCTTGAATGTTACGTTGCAACTATTAAAAGCACTCTTGCGATATGTGTTGAGCTTGAACTGTGTAATAACTTCTTCGTATTGTTATATCACGCTGATGGTGGCAGGTGTGTCGGGTCATTTAGTTCCCTTCAATATGGTTGAGTTCAATGATGGCTGATACATGCGTCATGTTCGTGAACGGGCGCAGTTAGTTGTGATTGGTCATCTCTTAGCTGCCACGGTTTATTTTAATTACTTTAGTTTTGAATTACTGATTTCATTTTTTACTCTGGACATAATTTGCCCGTATTTCTACATCGTTCTCACATATTAGTAATTCTCAACATGTATGATGTAACCAAGATTTTGTAACATATTTTGATTTAAAAGAGTGTCCATGGAGTTTCTTCTCCATAGAGATCTACGCTGTGGAATGGGCAACTACAGTACTTTCACAAGTTATTATGCCATTTTTCTGGGAATTTATCGCTTTTTTTTTGTTTTTTGACTTTCAAAAGAGCCTGTTTTGAGTTTGTATTGAATAATGTCATCTTTAGATTAGTCATTGTCGGCTTAAAGGGAATATATCAGTAGCAGTGTTATAAAAAGTAACATAACATAAAGCCCGAATTCCCCAACGGCAGTTAAGTAGAGGTGTAGGTACCCATAGTAGCTACACTCGCATTTTGCTAACAAAAATTAAGCCACATGTAATCGGGACGAACCCAATGGCATTTGGCAATAATTGAAAGTTTAAGCTACTACTAAGCTGGTCAAATAAGACATAAAATACAGATCAAATAACGAAAACTCGTATCAAGCTGAATTCTGGTAAATATTGACCTTTGACCTCGAATATCTTTTTTAGCACACATGGGATCATCGGGGACTTTTGACACTTTATTTCTACTGGTGTACTCAAAGTCTCTACCAAAATTAGCTTGTAATTGAAATATCTGTTTTGAACGGACTATAAGGAGAAGTTACTGATAGATAAAACCAATACTAATTCTCCCCACCTAGGAATGGAACCCTAGACCTCACGCTTTGCAATAGAGCTTGCAACCATTCAGTCAGTTCGTTCAGTCATTGTGATCTTTTTTTTGTCTGGACCATACGTGGGAGGTTATGGAGATATTGGAGGAGAATCGACGTGCGTCATTGAGTCGAGCGGACACGAAAACGTCAGCTCTGTGATTAAAAATCTTTTATAAATAATATAACAGTATTTAAGTAATAAAAATAAGTGAATCAGTGAAAGGACACACAAATACATATATGACAATCCTATTGTGAAAAAATAATTATCTTTAATGAAGTGACAAACAATACAAAAAAAAAACTAATAAGTTTACATTACACTTTCTGTGACTTAAAATGTGCATGTGTGTAAATAAAAAAGTTTGCTAGTGATATTGTGCATGTTTGTTGACCGAACTAAAGCAAAAATCCTAAGTGAAAGCACGACAAAAAGGATAACGATTCAAGTTTATTTCAAATCGCAACCGTCGTAACTTGCGTCTCTCTAACAAAGAAATGAACTTTGGACCCACTGGTTACTTGAATGACGATACATTATCAGTAATCAATAGATCAAGAATCGAACGGCTCCCTAATTTCAAACTAATAAGTAATGTACGTCCGGCGCAGCGGTATAAGCTCCTAGATATCGCAGGCGTCTAATCTATTGGTCTCGAGATCAAATCCCACAAAAAACCAAAAAGACAACGACTTTTTTAAAGATTTAAATCTTAGTTCAAAATGAGTTTCTTCGAAAACATCGCACTACGTAGTCTACGACGACGGTCCGATACAGAAATATTAACGTTCGACGATGCCAGTTCTAACGATTCAACAATAGAGGGCGCCACTAATAGCAGCGTACCAAATATAATAGACGAAGATAATGAAATCATAGAGGACCTCAAACTCCAAATAAAAAAATTAAATTCGCAACTGCAGACGGCGCACGACGAAATAAATAACCTATCCCTTGAAAACACAGAGCTAAAGAAAACAATGCAAAGTATGAGCTCAAAACATAAAATAATCGAAAAGGCAACGAAGAGGTTGGCTTGCGAGATAAGAACGCCAAGTAAAAAATCTATGCTGTCTACACCTATCGGAGGAACCAAACAAAAACAACGCAGAGATAACTCAGAATTCGGGACTCCGGAGCTATTTACCTCCACGCAATGTACTCCTCAAAAGAATGTGGGTAAAATCCATAATCGACAGAAATTGAAGAAGACATCTCAATCAACACAGCAGGAAGAGAGCAAGAAATTATGTATAATAAGTAGTAACCAAAATAACAAAGTACTTGCGATAGCTGAAAATACTTTTCCGTCTCACCAAATCTGTCACTACCTTCTACCTAATAGTGGAGTAAAAACATTGTTAAGTAGTATTCACACAAAAGTAGCTGATTACACGATGAAGGATAATTGTATAATATTCATTGGTGAAAATGACTTTCGACAAACAAATAATTATTTTGACTTAATATTGACTATACGCGAATCATTGTCGGCTATACAGCACACAAATATAATACTTTGTTTACCAACATATAAACTTAATTATTATTCAACTGTGTACAATTTCAGAGTAGAAATGTTTAGTGGTCTTCTATACCAGGACATACAAAACTATAACTATGCTACATTATGCGACTCGAACTTAAACTTATCGTGCGACTATACGATGTTTGAAAAACTTAGTGGACGTATTAATAATTACGGAATCAGGACTATTTTCAGTGATTTAAAAAGCTACGTTTATACTTACACGAATGAAACATTATCAATAAAAGATCCATTGCCATGCGGTACTCCTAATTCATATTGTTCATGTAATAATACTGATATTCCCGATCAACAGCTTTTTCGTGTATGACAGCTTAAGCATAATACATCAAAACATAAATGGACTTTTGGCTAAAAGTGACTTAATAACGGTTCATTTAGACACGCTTGGAACCAGTGGTAAGTCTGTTCATATTCTCTGCTTTACAGAGCACAATATGAAGCAGAGTGACGTTGACTTTTTGAACATTCCTAATTATACTTTGGCTGCATGCTTCACTAGAACAAAACGAAATGGTGGTTCTTGTATACTAGTGCATAACTCTATTCGTTTCACAGAAATTGAATTGGTAAAAAGTATCAACATTCCAAACGTGTTTGAATCCTGCGCGATCGAGATAACTGACCATAAAAT
Organism: Cerastis rubricosa; assembly: GCA_949152445.1. Classification (NCBI taxonomy): domain Eukaryota; kingdom Metazoa; phylum Arthropoda; class Insecta; order Lepidoptera; family Noctuidae; genus Cerastis; species Cerastis rubricosa. The sequence goes on from OX424547.1 coordinate 15,945,348, forward strand.
TATAATACTATGTATTTATCGAGTTCCAAATAATACTAAAATTAATATTTTCTTTAATAATTTGACATACTTATTACAACAATTTTGCTTTAAAAATAATCAAAAAATAATAATATGCGGTGATTTTAATATTGACATTCTTCAGAAAAATAAAAATTCAACGTTATTCAAAAGTATTTTAAAAGAGTTCAATCTTAATGCAGAAATAAAAGAACCCACGCGTCCTAGTAGTGGTACGTGTTTGGACAATTTTCTTCACAATATACGTGGCTGCGGGAGTGAATTGATTGAGTTAGGTGTCTCTGATCACACAGCGCAAATCATGAAATTCCCTGTACAACGGACATGTGTCTTAAAATACTATTAGGTACGTGAATAAACGTGACTACAGTCAAGAAAATATTAATCTATTTAGGAGGTGTATTGCTAGTCTTAGTTTTTCTGAGGTCTACGAAACGGATGATGCAAACAAAAGCTATAATATTTTTTTTGAACAATTTAAATTATTTTACGATCTATGCTTTCCTATTATCAAACGTAAAATCTCTACAGTTATGAGACCAAAATGGGTAACTCGGGGAATAAAGTGTTGTAGTAAAAAGAGACGAACTTTATTATGGCAATACAGAATGAAACGAAATAGTGATGCAAAAGAGGCTTTTAAATCATTCTCAAAGAGATATCAAAAAGTGATCAAATTAACACAAAAGGCTCAAAACAAGGCACTAACAAGTCTAAAGCAACTTGGAAGGTAATCAATTCTATGAAATCCAATATTCCTAAAACGACTATAAATGTAATTAACGTAAATGACAAAAGTATAACAAATCCTAAATTGATAGCAAGACATTTTAATGATTATTTTATAGACTCAGTTCAATCGAATGCCGACAATTTGCCAATAATTAATAATACCAAAACGGACACATCATTAGGATCGAAATCATATAAATCTATATTTATGCAACCAACCACACCAAAAGATGTAATTACAATAATAAGGAATCTTAAAAACACGAACAGTACAGGTTATGACGATATTGACACAAGGGTAATTAAATCAATAGCGCCTATTATAGCACCCATACTAAGTGACATTATAAATAAAATCATCCTAAATGGAGTTTTTCCACAAAAATTAAAGCTTTCCATTATTAAACCCTTACACAAAAAAGATGACAAAACTAGACTCAGTAACTACAGACCGGTGGCGTTAATACCTATTTTCTCTAAAGTGGTTGAGAAGGTCATTTATGGCAGTGTTTATAACTACCTGGAAAAAAATGATTTATTTTGTAAAGTACAGATGGGATTTAGGAAAAATAAAACTATAAATTTAGCCATTTATAACTTCCTTGAAAAAATACATTACAACATGGATAATAGAAAACCAGTCATGGCAATGTACATGGACATGACCAGAGCTTTTGACTATGTTAACCATAAAGTTCTGCTAGCTAAGCTCTCTAGACTTGGCATCAGAGGTAACATACTCAATCTGATACAATCCTACTTGGAGGATAGACAACAAATTACCCAGATAAGCCAAATGAATATTAACACAAAGAGGGAAGTAGTATATTCATCTGACTCTAGAGTACTCCACTACGGTGTTCCGCAGGGATCTATATTGGGGCCTTTGCTATTCATTTGTTACATAAATGACTTTCCCGAAGCAATTAAACATCAGATGTCTTTATTTGCAGACGACAGCACAGTTACATATAATAGTGGTAGTGATAAAGAAATAGAAAATGACATTAACGCTAGTCTGGTTACGATTATTGACTGGTTAAAAGCTAATAATCTTAAACTTAATCTTAACAAAACTAAATTTATGAACTTCAAAATTAGACAAAAAGTACAATCTCAAGTTAAAATCAGTTATAAAGGCGATCCAATACTAGAATCTAATAATACTAAATTTCTGGGCCTATACATTGATAACGATATGTCTTGGCAGACGCAAATTAACAGTGTGTGTGGGAAACTTAGTAAGTTTTCATATGCTCTTTGGATGCTTGGTAAAGTTGCAAACATGACCGCACTCTTAGCAGCTTATCATGGTTACGTTGCGTCCACCCTGCGATATGGCCTGATATTTTGGGGCAATGGTGCTAAAGTTGATCGAGTACTTATAGCACAGAAAAAATGCATTCGAGCTATATGCAAAATAAAACAGACGGATTCATGCAAGCCACATTTCCAGAACTTGAAAATATTGACCGTACCCTCACTTTATATCTATGAAGCCTGTGTTTTTGTAAAACTGAATATGCATCTGTATAAACCTGTCGAAAGTCAACGACGCTCAAATAAGTTGCACTTGCTATACACAAAAACCAAATTTCTCCATAAAAGCATATTTGCAATGGCTCCCAAACTATACAATAAATTACCAAATCAAATTATTTCAGCTAACAACCTAAATAATTTTAAACGACAGCTTTTTAAATTATTGAATGAAAAGGCATATTATTCTGTCGATGAAATCCTTAATGACAAAATGATTAAATAATTTTGTACAATTTAATTTAACTTTGACAAATTTAATTTTGGTGAAATTGTATTACTGTGGAATTTGTTACGGATATAATTAATTTAATGTTTATAATATAACTTAATTTAATAATGCTTATACTTAATTTAATTTTGATAATTTAAATTTTATTACATTGTATTTTTTATGTTTTTTTTGTACTGTTTAAATTAATTTTAGTTTGACAATTGTAATATTGCTGACATTGTATTTATTTTCTTTTTTGTGCGATTTTTGTTCTACTTCATTTTATTTTTGACAAATTTAATTATTGACATTGTATTTTATGAGATTTTGTACTTCTATAATTAATTTAAATTTGATAATATTGACTTTAGCGACACTATAACCTCACTATTTTGTATGCCTTTTGGCGGAACATAGGATGGACCAAACATTTTTATACAACATCATTTTTGTACCCTGTGTTCACAAAATTAATAAATGAATTTGAATTTGAATTTGAAACCACTGCGTCCAAGGGACAGTTAAAAACATTTTTGCATCTAATTTTCTCTAAAAGAAAATCTACACTCGACTTACCAAATTAACTCCATTGCTATAACCATATCCATAATAAATTCTAACTTTCGCAACACAAACGCAGCTAAAAGCTCAACTAACAAATCGCATACAAACCGGTGCAATAATTTCCGAGATTAACACAACCAAACGAACGCACAGTCTCTCAGTTCCCATCATTTTAGGGTATTAACAGACTACACAGTCGTGACAAGATCCCTGTTGAGAAATTACAGTAAACACAGTTATGATACGTAAACCCGTCATTAGGAAGGTTTTGGGGCCAATCAGGAACCTGTTTTTTTTTACGACGGTATAAATTCGAGCAAGCATGGGCTTTTGTTGTGGGGTTATGCTGATTTGGGAAGAGTAGAATCAAATCAAATCATTTATTTCAAATAAGCCAGTTACGGCTCTGTATGGTGTCGGACGTAAAGAATAGCACCATCCCATATCTTCCCGTGGGTGTCGTAAGAGGCGACTAAGGTACTTGCCAGAGAATGGGCAGCAGCGTTCTCTGTGCCTTTGTAACAACCGTACTGCGATCGCCAACCCGCCTGCCAAGCGTGGCGATTATGTCAAAACCCCCCAAAATGTCAATGTGACTTGGGGGAGGCCTAGGTCCAGCAGTGGACGTCTTTTGGGCTGAAATGATGATGATGATGAAGCCAGTTACAGGCACTTTTGAATGGTCGAACAACAATAAAAATGAAGCTACAGTCCCAGTCACAAGACATAATAACTGTGAAAGTACTGTAGTTGCCCATTCCAAGGCGTAGATCTCTATGGAGAAGAATGGGCAAGAATTTCCATGGACACTCTTTTAAATCAGAATCTTGTTACAAAAACCTTGGTTACATCATTCATGTTGAGATGGTAGAGACAATGTTTAGGAGGTTGGGAGGGATGTATTAACGTGATGTTCATATTATTTGTTATTTTTCTGTGTTGTCTACGTTGTGTACATTAATAAACTTTGACAAAACAGAGGTATAGTAACGACATCTATGTTGCAACATATGAACCAAATCATTAAATATTCCGCGAGAAACCACGTTTAGTTTATTGTCTGGAACAGATTTTTTTAATATATTTAATCCTTTAAAAAAAACTTACATGTACACGTATAACTTACGTGGTATAACTACAATTCCCATTTACTTCTTTTTAAGTACAGTTTGCTCATAGGACGATTTGCTAATAAGACATTTTGTTAAAGTGCCGTTTTGCTAATAGGAGTTTTGAATACCTAGCCAAAAAACTGGGATCCCTTCTTTTCGCATAATGTTCTTTGTCCTAATATACTTCGGCATAACGATTTTGGCACAATTTGTTTTGGCATAATAATACTTCGGCATAATTTTTTTAGGCATACATTTTATGTTGGCATAATCACCTTAAAGACTAATTTGTTTTAGCATAAATTTGATTCGCATAATGTTAGTAGGCCTAATGACTATTAGCATAATAATATTTAGGCATACAATTAATATAAATAACAAAAACAATTTTCATGGAAATGATTCATAACATTATGTAACATAAATGATTTTTCAATCGCGAGATAACTTTTATCTGAAGAATATATTAGATGTTGTGAGACTTTGGGTGGAAATGGTGGTGGTGAACTTGTAGTGCCCCATAAATAATTCTGATCAAACCAATTTGCTATAGTTTCTGTAACAATTAAATAATATTGTTGGTTAAAAATTTAATATGCTGTGCAACAAAAGTTAGTGACAGAACCGAATTGCTGCAAAACCGACTCCACGTAGTCTTGTTTGTCCTACCCCTAGAGTGTAATTTAAAATCGCGTAGGCGCGGAGGGACGAGGCGGCCCGCGGGCTGAGGAGCAGGCGGCTGCGAGCGAGCCGACGCGGCTAAGGCTGGCCGGCGAAGCCGGCCAACAAGCCGAAGCTGCGTTGGTGAGCGAAAGCCGTCTGCGACGATTAGCAGGCGTGGGCCCGCCGGAGGCCCGCAGCGCCGGAGCCGTGACAAAAACCCTGCCTGCTGCATGTTGCATGCTCGCTTGAATGCTGCATGCTGCATGCTGCATGCTTGCTTGCATGCTGCATGCTTGCTTGTTTGCTGCATGCTTGCTTGCATGCAGCATAAAAGCTAGCGTAAATAAATTTATGCTTTAGGATATTATGCTTAAAAAAGTTATGCTATAGAACTTTATGCTTTATAAATTTATGCTTTAGAATATTATGCTTAATCATTATTATGGTTAGAGAAATTATGCTTATAAAAATTATGCGTAAGCTGTTATGCGTAAATATATTATGCGAAAATATAATTATGCCAAACAAAATTATGCTTAGTTATATTAGGTCTTAAAATTTTATGCAAATGGATAGGGAACCCAAAAAATTATGTGTGCCACATAGTGTCTACATAGTTTTTTTTTTAATGGTATACTGAATACGCAGTATCCGTTTTAGCGTCGGTGTTCCTCCTTGTCTGAAATAGCTTCTTAGCGAGTTTATAATTCTTAATAGCTTCTTACCGTAAGATCCGAAAGGCGCTTGAATCACCAAATTTACCAATATTCATCAAAGTCGAAAGAGTTACCACAGACGTGCGATTGACTATGATTATTTTAGGTATCTTAACATAATATAATATTAACATTGTTCAAAACCGCAAACATCAATGACTATAAACAACCATAGGTAGATTCACACTCATATACACTCATCGACACTTACCACTTACCTATAGAAAAACTCATTTACAACCATGATAAACTCAGTTACTAGTAAATATATAAAAAAAACCCAAACGAGGACTTACTTCCACAGCCCATAAGGAAAACGAGTTAATTGTTTCGATATTTTTTCTGAGAATTCTTTAAGATTGCCTATCCTTTCTTGGCAAAGTAGCTTCGTGATAATCGAGCTGCTAAAAGTGAGCAGTTCTTGAAATTTTGACAAAATTAGTGTGATGGAATTGAGGAAAACTTTGATGGTAGACTTCTGCTGTCCAACACTTCAACATGGTTAATGGTTTTGTTTTTCTTGTAAGAATTAAGCTGATTGAATATGATAATATTTAGATGGCTATAAGAGTAGAGGAAGAACAAAGATACGATGGATGGACTGTGTGAAGGATGATATGACTAGAAAGGATGGGACTGCTGAGATGATGAGTAATAGTGAAGTATGGAAGAAGAAGAGTGCTGCGCCAACCCCAAATAAATTGGGATAAAGGCTGAAGAATGATGATGATGATGAAACTGTTTCAATAATATGTATTTCTTATTCAACTGCAATCGGTTGAAAAAGGGCTTATTCCCACGCGGTCCAAAAAAAACAAAACAGCAACGACAATCGGCAACGTCCCATCTGGTTCTTTCCTATTTCGTCAACTAAACAAAATACCATCACAAAAGTGCCGTTTCGTAACTATTTTTATTTTTATACATTGTCTAGTTTCGTCAACTTTTGAGTATGCATGTATGTGCATGTGTGTGTGTGTGTATGTGTGTGTGTATGTATGTGTGTCTTTTGTGTATTCCCGTTTTTGTTTTACTTGCAAACAAAAACTTTACCAAACGGGAATGAATACACGCAAACAGTTAGGAGCCAGGATAACTACGAAAAAATACCACAATTAATATCTGTAAGCTCTTATTTATTTTTAACTAACGTTTATACCCAAACAAGGTTGGACAGAAAATCAAAACTTATCGCTATGAGAATAAAAATTATTAATATGACTTTGTAACTAAGTAAACAAATACAGACATCGTTCCAATAATACTTGGAGTAACTACACTTACAAAAAATATTAACAATGCAATAAAAAGTCAAAAATGGGAACAACAGCCACCTAGAATTTATGCAAGCATAGAACTTTGACAATAAGTACAATAAGGTAGGTCCTACCCAGATTTTGTGTCTGCAGACGGAGCCGAAATTCACAAAAACGTCGATTTTAGCGGCACCAACATCGTCTTCATGATTCTGCTCTCCTAGTACTTTTCTGTTAAAATTCTTAATTGATTTCTCTCGTAACAAACACTTGTTCCAGAGAGAGACAAAAGATAACAACGTCAATAAAAAGTTACCAGTTGGGACGTACCCATAAAATCTTTTCCATTCGTTGCTTTATTGTTTTGGAGCCAAATTTTGGATCGCTTTTTCCTGGAATAAGCTGGAAAAGGAAACAGGCTTTCTTTGACATAAGCCATCTTATTGTTTCCCTTTTGACTTTCGTTAAATATTTTTTATTATTTTCAGTAATATAATTTATAGATCTGGATATTGCAATCTTTTCATGTTTCTTATATTTTATTGTTTCAGGTAAGTGCATTTTATTATTAAACATTGTTCCTAGCTATCAAGGATTTGGTAAGTCTTATTTAAATAATTTTATATATTTTCACTAACGTTCGGTTCACACGATTTATATTTAGATAACACATTTAACTTTCTATCACCCGATATTGAATCTTCCGATCAATTCAACCATAAAGTTCAAACGCTTTTGTTACACCCAAACTTAACCTAAAAAAAACTGTGACACTGACCGTAACCAATAACCAAATTATACTCACAATTTCCGAAGTAAATCTATAAGAAACTGAACTTTAACTTTCAAACAATAGGGCTCCGAATATTCTTCAAAAGGTTGACCTCAAAATCGATCCTTATTTCGATACAAATAAGGACAACAACAAAGAAGAAGAAGCTGATGGTAACGGTAAAGATAAATTAGTACTAACAGGACCGATCAATCAAAGCAAGTTTATTAAACGTCAGATTAACTTTCGAGGTGAAGTCGGTAAGGTGACACAACCCTTATTAGATGAAAAGATAATACATAAGAAGACGGAAAGTGTTAAGAGAAAATAGGATTAAGTTAATGTGATTTTGAGTCAAAAAATACAAGGTGTAAACGGATCCTTCACGAAGCGGTCAACCAAGCGTTTTGTACTTATATAAAACTAAGTATCTCCACACTAAATTTTTGCTGGGAAACGATTTTTTTTTGGGGTTGGAATATCGAGTTTTACTGTACCACTCAATGTAACGCACTCAAAACATTGTCCTGCACTCGTACCATGACCACTGTAGAAACGAGTTTTGTCTACGGAAGAATCGAAATAATGACAGATAGACGATGACAATGTGTCATTTTGTCGATTCTGCTTCGACATCGCCCGTTTCTACTGTGGTCATGCTACGAGTGCATTGAATAGTACGATGATGAAAATGGTATTAAAAAATAACTTGAAAAAGTAAGAAGTTTGACCCTCAACTGGGTACTTTTGCACCCATTCTAACCAAATGAGGTCATATTAGGTGACAATAATGCGCATTTCAATATGCGCATCGTTAACTATATTTAAACTGTGATCATTTAATCTGGTTTATTTCTGGTAATTGCGCAGCACAGAGCTCTTTCTAAGTTCAATGTACTACATATTTTATTACTGTTTAAAGAGCAAAATTAAACTAGTAATTGTTCTCATCAGCCACTAATCAAAAATATTGAAAGAATGCCAAACTTTGCCTTATTGTGTGTTCAGTACTGTTTGAGCTAGTATTTAAAACCGATTTTCTTTTGAGTTCAACGAACCTAAATCACCAATCGTTTGAAATACAACTGTATTCGTTTTTGATCTGATGGTAATTTCCTTTATCGGCACAAACAAAGTTTAGCGCAACAAAACTTAGAAGCAACCGGAACGAAACCATAAATCATAGCAAGTAACACCATAAGCAAACTCCAATAGACAATATCTGATGGTGCACTTGACAAAGTTTACATTTCCACTAAAGCTGATCAAAATTCGAAAAGTTAAATCTTACTGGAATGAAAATAGGGATCAGAATTTGATGCAACTGAAGTTGTAGAACAGCAAATGCAACTTGGTGATGCACCAACAAAATAAGAAGGAATGGATGTAAGAAATTGTCTAGTACCAAAGGCTTATGGGCGTTGCGCTTCATTTAGCAAAAGTATATCGAATTCATCATGTGTAACGTCTGTGTTGTGTGTTTTTATTAAAAATTGGACTTCATAATGGGCAATGGCACCATGTCGTTTAAAGTTGATGGCATATGCTCTTATAGTGGTACTTTGTTATAATGTTGCTAAGCGCTTTCAAGGAAATATGAATTGTGACCAACCGTTCTGATTAGTTTTGTTGGGTTTGATTTATGAGTAAGTTTTATTTTGTCTTTCTTGTGGACTAGCTTTGTTGACTCTTTATTGTTTCATAGGATTATCTTGTTGGAATCTAGCTTAACGTTTGGAATAGATTTCATATTAAGTTGAATCAAATTACAAATTTAATAATTATTCACAATGATTGATTCTTTACTTATACGATTAATAATTTTATGGAATCTATAATTTCTAACGACGAATTAGCCTAATTGAAGCCCTTATGATTAACTATAGATATTTATTAGCTACTAAGTAATTGCCTACCTATAAATATTCACAACCTGACTGATACAAATTGCCCTTCTTTACTTTCCGACATGCCTTGCATATTTTAAATGAACATTAACCATCTACGTATACTTTGTCACGTGTGTTCATAGTGGTGCAATATTAATGCCATCTATTGCTTTGTCAAAATGCTTATCTCTCTCTGGTCTCATTATACGCGAGTAATGGACGATACATTAACAAATAGTCACGACTGCGCATTATGCTGAAGTGTCATATTATCGACATGGTATTATGACGGTGATGGCCAGCTACTTATTTATGGTTAGGGTTGCCATACAAATATTAGCTCAGTGGCCGGAATGCAGGGGGTAATTGCAAAAATGAGACAGTGAAACAGTCTATGACAAAATAAGTTTTTTTTTGTTGATATAATTATCATAGGAATCAACAGTATCTCTTGTAAGTATGCATGGTATTGTTGCGAGTCGTTTTTATAATTTTAAGAACACCAAATTATTTTGCAATTTTTTTTTTCTATTATTACTATACCTTTGCAAAACCGCAGTAGGAAATTATACAGTACAATTCAAAGCAAACAAAAGCCTAGAATTTTCTTGAAATGTGCGGAATTTCTTCCGGAAAACTGTTTTTTGGATCTGATAACCCTACCTAAGGTGCTTTTAGCGTCTCGATTTAAAACATGACAGGTCGTTTTGTGGTTACTGCTGTATGGGAGTAATATTTCATTGGTAATTAGCAATATTTCATATCTATGAGCTTTTAGTGGCTGAAAGTGGTTCGATAGGAGCTGATCTCGAATAAAAGGTAGATGTGTCGGCTCATTGCCTTTAAGTAGGTACTTAATGTTACTGACTTATCTTCGATTGTGGTTTGTGAATGCAGAATTCTAAGTTTGGGTTGGAGCTATTATTATGTCCATCTATACAAATGAATAAAATTGAAGCGTCTGTTAGTAATTTCAAAATAACAGCTTTTTACTGAATGCATATGGACTTATACGAGTATACGGTACATAAAACAAAAAAAAAACTGTATTTCTGTCTGTTCGTTCCGTCTAATCTCCGAAACGGCGGACGGTGGGACCGATTTTGACGGGACTTTTACTGACAGATAGCTGATGCAATAAGGAGTAACCACAGGTTTTATTTTAGATAAAAAATTAGGATTCCGTGCAAAAAAAATAACCTATGAAATTGTTAACAAAAGCCGATTCTAATATATTTTTATAATAATAATTTCACGTGGACTAAGGTTGCGGGCAACTGCTAGTCATTTAATTTAAACTTATATTGGTATCTAAAATTTACTTATGATTTTTTTTTTTTTCTCCATCATTATAGGTAGGTACGAGTAAAAGTTAAAAAAAGGAACAAAAGTTTTAATCGGATATACCTAGGTGACCACCATAAGATAAAATTTTACTTTTTGGCTTAAAAAGTATTTTCTTTTAATTACCGTTAGACATTTTCAAATTTATTGCATGTTAATATGACATTTTTTGTTGAAAAAACGCGGCGGTTCCCATTACTGTCACTTTTCTGTTTCACTGGGAGTTTCTGTCAAACGTAAGCAATAACGATGTCAACGATAAAAAACATTGCACACTAAACACGTGTCCAAAAACCATAAGACCCAACAAACAATTTCACTTAACATCTTTTTATTGCCGAAGCCTTATCTAGCATGACATCACAGCACTTATGGGGCACGCTCTTGTAAATCACTCCTCCATGGGTTTGTTAAAACATTAATTGATTACTGTCATAAAACATAGCACGTGGCTATACTCAATGTTTTGTTAATTGACACGAAAGACGCTGTGATTATTGTTTTTAGAGGTTGTTTCTGATTGGGTGTATTGAGACTTTAGTGGGTGGTCAAAGGTTTTAATTCCTCTGACAAAAAACAAAGGAGTTTTGAGAGAATAGGTTTCAAGCTTCAATGAAGTCATCGGAGCTTCGGCCCTCGGTCCTGAACTTGGGATTTATTCATAAGACTAGATTTATTTATTTACTAGTGGTTGCTCGTGAACTTTGTCCGCGAAAATCATCATCATGTGCCTAGCCTTTTCACAAACTATCTTGGGGTCGGCTTCCAGTCTTACCGGATGCAGCTGAGTACCAGTATTTTACATGAAGCGACTGCCTATCTGACCTCCACAACCCAGTAACTGGGTAATACGATACCCCTTGGTAAGACTGGAAGTCAGACTTTTGGCTTCTCACTACTGGTAACGACTGTCTAAGATCTACACATGACAGCCGAGACCAAGGGCTTAACTTCGTCCACGTAAAATGATTACAAAAATATTACTTCATTATTCCGAACTGAGTTTTTTAATAGTTTTATACGTTTTATTTTTTGCACGGAACAATAATCCTTTTTCTAAAATAAAAGTTTTGGTAACTCCAAATAACATCACCAATTTGCTAGCAAAAATCCCTTCAAAATCGGTCCAGCCGTTTCGGAGATTAGCCGGTATAAACAGACAGACAAACCGTCAGGTCAAAACAAATGAAAATCAAGCAGTCCTGTATGAAACTCAAACTCAACTTTAACGCAATATCAAACCTTATATCAAATAAACCTCCGTAGGTACCGTGCCTCCATCGGAAACCACAACAACAAAATAATACTATGACATTAGTATGGACAGCCACACGCGTCGTCTGCGCATCGTCACCGTGACACACAGCTATACTGAGTTTGATTGTAAAATAACGAATCATTTTTATGTCCACTTCATGGAGTGGTCATGTGGTTTACGGCTGTAAAGGATGATTAGCTAATTTGTATCTAGGGTTTCTCTGTATGGTGTCGGACGTAAAGAATAGCACCATCCCATATCTTCCCGTGGGTGTCGTAAGAGGCGACTAAGGGACTTGCCAGAAAATTGGCAGCAGCGTTCTGTGTGCTTTCGTAACAACCGTACTGCGATCGCCAACCCGCCTGCCAAGCGTGGCTATTATGGCAAAACCCCCCATGTTATGTCAATGTGGTGACACTTGGGGGAGGCCTATGTTCAGCAGTGGACGTCTTTCGGCTAAAATGATGATGATGATCTAGGGTTTTGGTTCAAGTACTTCGTATTAACCAGATCTAACTGGTTTGTGGAAGTTCGATAGGCAGTCAATCCATGTAAAATACTGGTATTTAGCTACATCCGTTTAGACTGGAAGCCGACCCCAACATAATTGAGAAAAGGCTAGCCGGATGATGAGTATTTTGTTCTGTGGTTGGGCGAACTGGAATCATATAAAAACCGGCCAAGCGAGAGTCGGACTCGCGCACGAAAAGTTCCGTACCCAGGGCTTTAAATACCGTAAAAAATTTCGTAACGTTACCTTCATTTGACAGAGTTACCGTTAATATTAGAATAACGTTGAAAGGTTTAACGTTATTTTTGAAACATTTTATCGTTAATCTTTATAACCGTTAATTGTTTAATAACGTTACTTTTATCGTTATTTTTAAACGGTTAAACTTCTGCCAACTTCCTCGCATGCGAGTAGGGATGGGACATAGTAAATAATAATCATAATCATCATAAATCTGTGGCTCGAGTGTCAAACTGACGAGACAAGTTTTTCACACTTTTTACTTTAATTAATATAAAATAACGCAGAACACTGATTAAACCAAGAAAATAATTAAAAGGAAAAAAAAAAAGAAAAGTTACTTAATATACAAAACCGGATCTAGTTAAACAAAAATGCAATAATCTTATGAAAATGAAACGTCATATTTGTCATCAATGCTGACGAGACGCAGAGCCCGACTAAACGAAGCACACCCACCATCTCTGGGCTCGTCGCTGAGCTCCGCCTCGCAGCCACATCAGTGGGCGCTGAGTCGCCGGTCGCTGCAGTTGCGTCGAGTTCCAGCGACGAGTTTTTCTCCCCGCCGTCGACGCCATCACCACCACGACGACGAGGAAGAGGACGGCCACCAGCGGGCCTGGGACCTCGAGGCCAACAGGCCCCGAACAGGGTCCCCGCTGCCGGTGGAAATGTATCGCGCATGCGATGGACTCAGTCCATTAATGAGAACGTCATGCGCGCATATTATGGGGCTACTCAGAGGGGAAGCAACTTGACTGCGTACCGTGGTCGGATGCTCTTTCTATTTCAGGTGCTTGAACCAGCTGTGTTGCTCTGTATGGTGTCGGACGTAAAGAATAGCACCATCCCATATCTTCCCGTGGGTGTCGTAAGAGGCGACTAAGGGATTTGCCAGAGAATGGGCAGCAGCGTTTTCTGTGCTTTTGTAACAACCTTACTGCGATCGCCAACCCACCTGCCAAGCGTGGCGATTATGGCAAAACCCCCCAAAATGACAATTTGGCGACACTTGGGGGAGGCCTGTGTCCATCAGTGGACGTCTTTTGGGCTGAGATGATGATGAGATGATGAACCAGCTGTCAGCGTGTCGGCGCAGTGACTATCGGATCAGATGCGGGTCATTCAACGTAACCGTATGTTGGATGACATTGTACTTGATCGACTACGCCTCGACTCACGGAGTAACCTAGTTACGCCTGCTTCGCAAATGATCGCGGCGCAGATGCAGAATGTATCCAGTGCTTCGCCGCGATCCGATCGCGGTGGTGAAGAAGATGTTGACGAAGTTATAACCGTGAGTACCCAGTGCAACGCACAATTGAGGAGCGCTTTGGAGGATGCATTCCGGGAGTATCGCTCCACACCGCCTGAACTTAGACCACGTTTACCTCGTTTACCCATGCACAAGAAAAACAAGGCGCTGGTGTGTACTCTAGATTCGCAGCTTTCAAACTGCTTTGACAACAGCGAAGACCTTGCTGATACCCACTCAATATTATACTGCACAGCCGTAGCGGCATGTCGTGTAGCTCATGTCAAATTTCCTGACAGCGAACGAGCTAAACGACCAAAATTAGCTGTACCAGCTTGGCAGTGCAGGATTGAGCGGCGTATCGGTGAGGCTAGAGTACTCATCGGCAAGTTAATCAATACTCGCCCTAGAGTGATGCGCTTTGTGAGGCGGGCGTTCTCGGGAACTGACATTAGTTCTCGTGATCATTTGGATTAGTCACAGAGCGTATCGACTTCCTGAAGCAGAAGATCTGTGCATGGGCAAGTCGTATTCGTAGGTACAAGCGGCGAGTGGAGCGATACACTCAGAATCGCACATTCCGAAGCGATGAAAGGTGGGTATATAATATAGGGCTTGGGAACGACCAGACCAAGGGGTGACTGACACGCGTCTGCCGGATGATGACGCCTTGTGTCCATTCTGGCGCAGCACTTGGTCGGTGCCTGTCAGTCACACTGAGGGCGGTTGGACCCGGGAGGTTGAACAAGCGTGTGATTCAATACCAGAAATGGGGCAATTATCATCAGCCCCCAAGACGTAGCTCGTGCAGTCCGTCCGTTACCTAACTGGAAATCTCCGGGACTGGATGGACTGCACAACTTCTGAATCAAATGGTTCCAAAGATCGCAAGCTCGCTTGGCGTCCCAGTTTCAATCAGACTTAGAGTCAGGGTCGCTGCCCCAGTTCCTGACGACAGGCATTACCCACCTGCTCCATAAATCAGGTAGTACTGCGGAGCCCAAAAATTATAGACGTATCACTTGCTTACCAACGGTCTATAAAGTTCTTACATCCATTTTGAGAGCTAAAATTAACCAACATATTGAGAGCAATTCCATCATGTCTCCCTCTCAGAATGGATGTAGGAACGGTTCCCGTGGTACTAAGGAGCTGCTCCTCATTGATATGGCCATTAGCCAACAGGTGTGCCGCTCCCAAAGGCATCTGTCTACATGTTGGATAGATTTTTTTTGTTGGAGCTGTACAAGATAGATAACTCTACGCGCCTTCCTTGAGTCATGTATAGGGCAATGGAGGACGGTCCTTCGCTATCCAGGATGTCGACAGATGCAGGGGAACAGCAAACCGATAATGATCGACCGTGGTATATTTCAGGGTGATAGTCTGAGTCCATTGTGGTTTTGTCTAGCCTTGCACCCTCTTAGCACACTGCTGGAAGGTTCAGGTCTAGGCTATCGGTTGAGGAGTGGTGGTCAGGTCATATCTCACCTTCTTTACATGGATGATCTGAAAATCTTTGCCCCCAACAATTTGCAAATGATGAAGCTATTGAAGGTAACTGAAACTTTCATTAGCGCCATCAAGATGGAATTTGATGTGGACAAATGTGCAGTCATGCATGTGAAGCGAGGGGGAGATTACGGAATCCGTGGGAACTCAATTCTCGGATTCCGTACACCTTAGATCCCTCTCCTCAACAGAAACCTACAAGTATTTGGGTATGTCGGAAGCATTAGGCATCAATACTGCTGACATGAAACAATCGTTGAAGGACCGTTTCTTTGGCCGCCTGATTAAGGTGCTAAGCAGTCTTCTGTCAGGAGGAAACAAGGTGCGCGCCTTCAACGGTTGGGTCATGCCGGTTTTGATGTATTCTTTCGGCATACTCAAATGGCCTCCGACAGAACTTGATGCCCTAGATAGGAAGGTCCGCGTACTGCTGACCGCAAATCGGATTCATCACCCACGGTCGTCGATGATGAGACTGTATATCCCGCGGAAGTGTGGGGGTCGTGGCTTCTTAAATGCTAAGATCCTGCACAACCGTGAGGTATGCAGTCTCAGGGAAAACTTCCTAGAAGCCGACGTGGGGATGCACCGAGATGTGGTCTCAGTAGACAAGGGCCTTACCCCGATCTTCTTGGCTAACGAGAACTGGCGTAAGCCTGTAGTATTAGACACTAATGACCGCAGGGAGGTATGGCAGAGCAAGGAGCTTCAAGGACGTTTTTACTGGGCCTTACATGGGCCCGATGTAGACTTCTTAGCGTCTGTATCCTGGCTGCGTTTTGTCGATCTCTTCGGGGAAACTGAAGGTTTTGTCTATATAATAATGGACGAGGTTATGCTGACGAATATATACCGGAAACACATAGTAAAGGAAAGCAGAGAAAGATAAGCAATTCAAGTATCTAGATCTGGCTCGCGAGGTTGTCGACATGTGGTACTTGACAACAGCAACCATTGTGCCGATAGTCGTGTCGGCCAATGGCTTAATAACCAAAGCTACGACCAACATCTGCGGAGTCTTTCGCTTGACAGCTGGATCAAGGGCTTGATTCAGAAAGCAGTACTTCTGGACACGGCACGTTTTGTCAGGAGGTTCCTCTCTCAAGAGCCCTGACCACCGGTAGCCGGGACCCTGTTCCCGATGCTGGTGGGCTACTATTTTTTGTATTTTTTTTATGTTTTTTTTTTAAAATATAATTATGTAAAAATATTATAACTACGTAATGAAAATGAATAAAGGAAATCATAATCATAGTATTTAAAAGAATTGAATCAATTTACTTATAATTATTACTCTGATTCTTCGTAACTTGGCAAAATTATGTTATCCAAGTCGTTTTCCTGTCGCACTTTTCTAATAACGTTGAGTAAATTGACATAAGATACTCTACGTTTTTCTTCTGGCATACGATCCAGTTCGAAAGCGACCAGTGTTGCGAACGCTGCATTTCGTGGGTCGCTAGGTCGTGGTTGGTCTTGGTTAAAATCCAACGGAGGTAAATTGGAGACGTTACAGCTTAATTCATTTACGTCCCATATGCTTCGTTGGTACATGATTGCATTCGTTTATAACTTAGTCTTCTTTAAAAAACAAATATGTGCTTAGTCGCTAATTGTAAAAACTATTTAAATTAAAGGAATAAATAGGTAGTAGTATACACACAGCGACACATCAAGCTTTACATTTGCAATATAACTTGGCCTCGTTTTTTATAGATTTCCCGTACAATGCGATTTTGTCGCCGTGCGTACTACTAAACATAAGTAAAATAAGCCTTGATTTCAATATGCGATGCTGCCCTCCCGCTCGGCCTCACCACGCCGCGCTAACAACCTTGAACGTGACCGGGTTGCAGCTAAATTAACGGTAAAAGTAACGTTATTCTCGTATTTTACGTTAATTGTATTTAACGTTAAATTACTGGTAATGTTATCAATTAACGTTATATTTTGTAACGTTAATTAGGTATCACATTAGAATTAACGTTAAGTAATGGTTATTATTTTGTTAGTTGGTAACGTTAACAAGCCCTGTCCGTACCATTAAAAATAACACTTGTTTTATGGGAGCCCGCTTATATATTCATTTCTGTTTTTAGTTTTTCTTTTTTTGTTATAACGGCAATTAAAATACATAATCTGTAGAAATTTCAACTGGATAAGTATCACGGTTCATGAGATACAGCCTGGTGACAGACGGACGGACAGCGAAGTCTCAGTAATAGGGTCCCGTTCGACCCTTTGGGTACGGAACCCTATAAAGGACAAGGGAGGAAGAAGCCTTTACTACAGTTACTGGCTAAATAGATCATTATACTTATTATGTAGCTAATGGTATAATTTCAATAATGGGTCACTTAGGCGACAAAGTATCCATCCGCATCGCTGTCATCCGGGAACGTGCCCAGAAACCTGGCAGCATTGAATGGCAATGCTAAATCTTTGGCCGAAGAACTAGCCAATCGTCTTATCACGCGAAGTGTCGACCAGTCGGCGAGAGATTGTATTTTGATAGTAAAATATTTGGTAAGTGTAGCAACCTCATAGAAATGCCTGTCCACACACTTTACTTTGATTCTTTGACTGGGAACAATACTGCAAACACCTTTATTTTTAAACCTACGATTAAACTAAGCATTGTAGTAATTGAATTAGAGAAGAAGCAGTCTACTCTTGTAATGTCTTCTAGTCAATCGAAATTTTTATTTTATCCGAGCATATTTACCAACAAGTTGGCGATCTTTTCCACCTGTATCTCACATACCTCGTCAACGACGCAATAAGCTCGCCACGATGACGTCTATAACGATCAACAGTTAATTATTAACTGAGCTTTTTCTTTAAGTTTAGCTTTAATGCAGTTTTTGTTGCATTCAACTAAGTTATAAATGATGGTGGATTTAACATGAGTTGTGGTTTAGTTTGGTTAAGGAAAAGAAGCGCAAATCTTGCTTATAGTTTTTTGTGCAATTGCCTCGTTTTTATCGGTAAAAGAGCGAGATTTTAAACCGTTAGTTAGAATGAACTTTGGTTAAACGTTATTTCTGTTTTTATCGCAAACTTGCCAAACTACAAGTGCAGACCAGACACAAATATCTTACTAATTAACCGATCATAATATATCAAGGCCAAAGCTTGCACTAAGTAGCACTAGTGGAGATTGGGATAGCCCTGATCCAATTATTCTCTGTTTAAAATACAAAAAACCGGTCAAGTGCGTGTCGGGCCACGCGCAGTGCAGGGTTCCGTTGTTATTATAACAGCCAATTGCGGGTCGTATTCGCTGACTGATAGTTTCGTACCATGCTCTAACTAAAAGCCAAACATGACTACCTACCTAATTTGACTTCCTACACAAACAACAACAACAACTGTTTTTTTTTTATAAACCTTTTTTAGGAATGAAACAGCGCGATACAACTGACGCTTAGCGCCATCAGTCGACATTTCTATGGAGTTGTTCGAAATTTTCGAGTCAAATAAAATTGGTCGACTATTACTCGTAAACTTGTAAAGCCCACTTAAGTGTGATAGTTTTCCTTTAAACTTCGTTATATATAGGTACTACTGCCGTGACATTTGTATTTGTATCTACAACCGTTTAGTCTGTAGAGGGGGGGGGACACTTGACCCTAATGAAAATTGGTACTTTAAAGCTTGATAAGTCACGAACAGTTTAGTTAATCAAAAAACGGTCTTCCCAAATCCCAAATATTTTTAAAATACCTATCCAACGATATACCACACTATGAAGAGGACGAAAAAAACAAAATTACCATCCCCACTTTACATGTAGAGGAGGTACCCTAAATGATTGTTTTTTTTTAGTTTTATTTTACTACTTTTTCGGCGTCATTAACGTGTACACTCATGCCAAATTACAACTTTCTAGTACCAATAGTTTTTGAGCTAAACCGCGGACAGACAGACAGACGGACATGGCGAAACTATAAGGGTTCCTTGTTGACTACGGAACCCTAAAAACTGCTTTAATGTTTATTTATATCATTCAAAATGTACATAATCATAGTTACAAGCTGGGCTTAAAACTAGAGAGTACATGACACTGTTAGGGTGCAGCAAAATAACTTAATTGCAGCGAATCTTTATCTAATATCACTTAACTTAGGAAAAAAAAAAACTAATATCTAGCACTTTTTTAGAAAATAATTTAAATTAACACATACATAAATATTTGAGCTCTATTTTAACTTCTTATCTTCCATAACATTCTTGTATACTGTAGTAACATTTTTCTAAGAGCAATGTTTTTAAACATGCTTTAAATACTCATAGTGTTTTCGTGGACCGTATGTTTTCAGGTAATTTATTGTGCTTCGGGATTCTGGACTAAGTTTTTTTATACATTTCTAATCTAGGTGCTGGTAGAATTAACGTAGTTTTGCGGCGCTCGTTCCTATCAAAATTAAACAGTTTAAGTATTTATAAAGAATTACCTACGGTCTTAAAAAGTAAGTGTCTACATAATCCTGAATATTGTTTAATGAAACAACTAACAACAAATGGGTTCAGTGGCACCTAGAACATTTTGTATTTATGGTTGCAATAACGTACTTCTCAAACAACTTAATTAAGTTTTCATATGCACCACTAAACTTCTGATCTTCTTCTAGTCTTCTTCATCTTCAAAAGCTCCAAACTCACCTGCAAGGAAAACCACACAAACCTACTCCCATAATTTTCCCCATAAACCGCTACTTACACACAATATACATATAAATAACTTGTACATAAAGAGACTATACTTAAATAAATCATAGTAAAGTACTTGCCGGTGTTTAGGTCAGCTAAATCGTCTAGAATTGCTTAACACAGACTCAAGTCGAGTTAACTGCTCTAAACTGTGCTCGTAAAGTCAGTAGCGAGCATAGCATTGAGTTTGGGGCTGCTTGTTACACCGTAGCGTAATGTTGTGTCTCAAATGCGTGTAAGCCGACATGACAGTACAAACGGTTAAAGTAACACTTATTCAGTACATCATATCAAGCCACCACCAAAGAAAATGTTAACCGGTTTTTTTTTTAATTAGGAAGAGCAGTTTTGTTTCTGTAAAATATATTCCACTGCGTAATGAACTCCGAAATTTAAACCAATCATTCTTTAAGCAAATGTTCTATATATTTTTTCACTATGTGTTAACTTGCTTTGGCTTTTCTGAAAATTATTTAAATATCTTCTATCTGTTTAAATATTATATAAAAATAAAATTACATTTGTTAGTTTCACTAAAACTCGAGAACGGGTGAACTGATTTCGCTAATTTTGGTTTTGAAATATTTGTACAAGCCCAAGGAAGGTTTAAAAGGTAAGTAGGCTAGGGTATGTAGGTAGGGTAGAGTTGGGTAGGGTACGGTAGGTAGGTAAGGTAGGGTAGGTAGGTAAGGTAGGGTAGGTAGGTAGGGTAGGGTTGGGTAGGGTACGGTAGGTAGGTAGAGTAGGGTAGGTATCTAGGATAGGGTAGGTACGTTAGGGTAGGTAGGTAGTTAGGCTAGGTATTATGGGTAGGTAGGGTAGGGTAGGTAGAAAAAAGTACATTGCAACGCGTGCCGCGGGTACAGCTAGTCTACTTATAATTCCCACTTTAGGGGAGTTAATATTGTAGCTCAAATTACTAGGCAAAACAATTCATACTAAATTGCTCTAAAATCTGCGTTGCTAGTTGGAGTGTGTTACACCGTAGTGTATCAGAACTAGACGGTAGTTAAACTACTAAAGGAAACAACTTCAGGCACAATAATTATGCGGTTATTTTTGTATTATAATATTAAATACGAATACGTTCATTACATTTTTTCCAAATTAATTTGTTTATTGTCTAATCTACCAAACTAATATTCTTATTCTTCACTTCATTTGGGTCTGCTTAAACAGTAGAAAGATAGAAAGGTAACATTATACTTCTTCTTTGTATCAAACATCACAGGCAAGTTACACACAAATTAAATTACAATCTCTTTACCTTACAGTCGTAACATCCACCACAACACCTCGGTGTAAACACAACCCCGCTAAGTGGCCGCATAACGTACAGGAACAACAAGTTAGCTGCGTTTAACTTTTGATTTATTAAACCATCGGTTAGCTAACGGTTTGCTACGTCATGGGGTTAACTGTCCTACGTGGACTGCATTAAACTAAATGGCGTTGTTAATGGAAATATTGGTGGATGAAAAAGTTATTGGTCTTTTTTGGTTTTTACTTCCTAATTTCTTCCCAAGGGTTAAAATTCAAATTTGTTTTTAAACTGACATGGTCACTAACACTATCAGTAACACTTGTAACGGGATATTTACCAAGTTTATTATTTGTTGGAGGGTAAACCGATTTGTCTGCTCATAAACACCCACCCGCAATAACTTATAACAGTTTATCCGTGATGATGGCGTTTGCAACACCGCCGAAATATCGGGAACTCGAAACATATAATAAACCTGGTAAATATCCCGTTACAAGTGTTATTGATAAAATTCAAATTATTCAATATTTTGATTCTAAGCATTTCATTGTTTCTTTATCTGTCTAACCATCTTCATTACTGGTTTAAAAATACTGTTAAGAAAGTCGAAAGGTTAAACTTATCTTATTTTATCGTATCTTATCTTATCATTGCGAGCAGTTGGCGTCTTTTAGGCTGAAATAATGATGAAGGGTACGTTTACACCTTGTAGTCATATTTTACAAAAACTCCATTTCCCTTTTTTGTTCGACAGATCAAAACACAATTTACATAATTCCTAATGCATCTTTCAATAAAGGAAGTACTTAAATCACAATCCAATAAACTAAGTTTACCGTTTCACCGGTTGATAAACCAAATCATTTTCCATAATACATACATAAAGTTCTAAGAAAACCGCGCTAATCAGACGTACTCGGTGGTCCAGCAACTGTCTTGACGCAGTACAAACGCAATAAATACGCGCGTATTATATTACAACTTGTATTTCGACGCGTGCGCACATCAAATCTACCATCGGTTTTAATGCATCCTCTGTAGGAGTAGGGATGGGATTAGTCGGTGTCGATGTTTCGGCTTTAAGTTTTACTGAACATTCAATTTGAAAGACGGTAAGTGTTTGCTAGTTTGAATAGTTAATGTAAATAGTTTTTCGTTGAAAATCTTTGTTTCGGTTGTGGACATAAAATTACATTTTAAAGGCTGTTCTGCATAAATATGTAATTGCTGGCAGCAAGAGTTTTCTTATTCCACTGGTGGCATGTTGCAATAAACCTGTTTTCTATGTTTAACAACTTAAGCTAACTTATACAGCACCCTACTCTTATTTTGGTAACTAATACTTTCTTATCATAACCAGTAAAAATATTCCCATCGGTATAGCACGGGCTTCGTCTTTTTAAGAGATATCATGTCTGACGATATTTTTTACCTGAGGTTATTGAAAATTACTACCTGGTTGGTCGAATGGACGGGAAAGCGACTGTTGAGCATGAGGTTCCCGATTACCGGAATGTGATAATGTGTTTTTACATCAAAAATGTTCTCAGTAGCCGCCATGGAGTTTTGATTTGTGCCTGGTTGATGGGAATAGGCTCGCCGTCTTTTACCTGGGACTTAAACATAAATAGCGAAATGTGGGTGTTCTATAATTAGGTAAACCTCTGCTTAACCCTTCGGGGATTACAGGCGTGAAATTATTCTATGTTATGAGCTATTCAAAGTTTAACAAAACTATCGACAACAAAAATCTACAAACAATCGAGCACATCACTACCCGTTACCAGTTTGTCCTATCGAGCAAACGGTGTTGCGGTGTACCTATGTTAAATATAATATTATGCGGTTAAGACATGGTGAACGTAACCCGTAACCCGACTACGCAGAGTTAATCTAATATTGAAATAACATCGATGTTTTTCCATTCCCTAGTTGAGTAATAATACTATACGAAAATTGAAATTATACAGTAGCATTGTTTGGTTGAATTTTGTAGTGATTGGGATGGTGTTAGAAAATAATGTGGTTTGATGAAGTATTGTTTTTTGTAATAATAAGTGGAATTATGGCGATTTTTTGGTAGAGTAATAGGGAGACTAGCTACTTGAGTAATACAAGACTTACGAGTATGTAATGCGCGACTTTGGTGGCACATCGAAACTGATTCATTGTGAAAAAGAAAAGGAAGCGAGAGAGAAGAACAACAAGGTCAAAAGTGTGAAAATTAATTGTATATAGCATACATATGCTATATATGTATGTATATATCTATGCCACTTAGGTAATAACGTACGGTGATGCGGCATCGGTACATGGTGGACATCCCACCTATACGCACTCAGCGTTTTGGGAATACTTTTATAATGCATACCGCTAAGGAGTGGAATTCCCTGCCGGAGTCTGTGTTTCCCGATAGCTACAATCTAGCGGTCTTTAAGTCAAGAGTGAATAGTTTCTTCTAGGCAAGCGTGCTTCACCGTCGACCACATCATCGCTTACCATCAAGTGAGATAGTGGTCAAGCGCGAGCCTATAGATAATAAAAAAATAAAGTAATCGGTAAATAATCACACAAGGGAAACTAGCCATCTTATGAAATGACAACATTCATTTTTTGTAAATTGGTTGTAAAAAAAAAACACTAATAATATTGTTCAAGTCGATTCAGGGTCAGGGGGGGCTACAGAGCTCTAAATATAAGAAATTAAATAAAATCAAATATTTTCTCATTGTCTAGAACACTTTTTTTTAGGGTTCCGTACCAAAAGGGTCAAACGGGACCCTATTACTGAGACTTCGCAGTCCGTCCGTCCGTCCGTCCGTCTGTCACCAGGCTGTATCTCATGAACCGTGATAGTTAGCCAGTTGAAATTTCTACAGATTACGTATTTCTGTTGACGCTATAACAACAAATAATAAAAACAGAAAAAAATAATTATTTAAGGGGGGCTCCCATACAAATAAGTTTTTTTTTTTCGTTTTTATAAATAATGGTACGGAACCCTTCGTGCGCGAGTCCGACTCGCACTTGGCCGGTTTTTTTAAATATGCTTTGACTTTGCTTTTCGATGGCACAAGGGGTTATTGACTGCATTTATTTTCGTAACAAACCCTTTTAAAACCCCAATTACATAACAGTTGACAATAGTCTGTATTTCAGGCCCGTAGGCATAAATGAGTAGGCATAATTATTTTTATCAGCCAACATTAAACACGAATAAAATTTCTATATTATTATCGCTTGCCACTGTTCGGTTTCCTCTGATAACTGCAGTGTCAGTTTACGATTTGTTTATATTTAATTTTTAGTTAAGGCTCAGTGAATTTTGTTATGCGCACAGTTACTTATTTGTCGGAGGTTTTTCTTTGTCTAGTGATAAGTGATAAGTATTTACTTAGTTATATGTATATTTAGTGCGATAAGGAAAGCAACAAAGAGCAATGTATTTTTATTTTTTTTTTAAATTTTTCCAGGCGTATGTAAAATACTGAGCAGAATTTCATCAAAATTGGTTGGATTCAGTAGCTCACGGGTATTTAGGATACAAACGAATTAACGAACGGATATAGATTTTAGAGATAATTATAAGTACTGAAAGTTTTGAGTGGATATTGAATAAAAAGTGAGGAGACAATATTTTGGGACTGTTTTTCCTTAATTTCGAGAATATATGAATGTATAGATAGATTCTCTCACTTAAGAAAAAAAAAAGTTTAAAAATTCTATCTCCTCATCTTCTCACATTTTTTTTCAATATGTCATCAAAACTTTCAGCATTTTTCAATCCTATCTCAGTACCTACTGTAGGTACTGTATAACATACTAAAAAAACAATGAATCACACACAACAACAGTACAGCAAATAATTTAAGATTTTCTTACCACTATTTGCTACATTTAACCCATTATCCCGTCAAAACATCCCATATTATTATTATTATTCTGACACAAAACATTGACACATGTCACTTACCCAGGTCAATATAGTGTCCGTACTCATAAATATTCCTACCTTTGTTACAATAGTGTTATTCAATTACTTAGTTATTTACTCGTACAATGCATTTCTACTATAATTGTAGCAATTATCACTTATTATTACGAGACTGTGAATCATTGTTGTACGTTTACGTAATAGGAAGTGTCTGTTGACACGTTTAAAGTTTTATTAAAATGATTTATGTTATATGGTAAAATGTATTGTTCACTGAAATAGTTGCATAATTTATACGGGCTTCTGCAAGAAAAAATGACTGATAATAAATTTTGGTCCTAACAATTTTTTTTCTGGAAGAATCATCTGCCTAGCCATTTCTTAAACTATATTGGGGTCGGCTTCCAGTCTAACCGGATGGAGCTGAGTACCAGTATTTTACATGAAGCGACTGCTTATCTGATCTCCACAACCCAGTAACTGGGTAATACGATATCCCTTGGTATGACTGGATGTCAGACTTTTGGCTTCTGACTACTTGTAACGACTGCCAAAGATCTACAAATGACAGCCGGGACCAACGGCTTAACGTGCTTTCCGAGGCATGGAGGAAACTCGTTTAATTATGGTCACCCATTCAAAGACCAACCTCAACAAGCACGACTTGACCTTGAAGATCGACCCGTGCGGCTGTTATTTTTTAGCCACGAGCTGCTCCTTTTTTTTTGAAAGAACGTCACTGAAAAAAAATAACCAACGTAATCTAAACTAATATTATAAAGAGGAAAGATTTGATTGTTTGTTTGTTTCTTTGTTTGTTTGCATTGAATAGGCTCCGAAACTACTGAACCGATTTCAAAAATTCTTTCACTGTTGGGAAGCTACACTATCCGCGGGTGACATAGGCTATATTATATTTTCAAAAAAATTAGGGATCCTTACTAAAACTGCAATTATGTAACCCAAGGTGTATAAAAATTACTTAAAATATTCTTTACATCGCGTGCGCTGCGAAAACTATTCATGATAGAATAAAATAATGTATTACGACTTTGTAGAACACATCATTATTTACAAAAAGTGTCGCGACAGCATATGTCTAACTATTATATTTATGTCACAATAGGTGTTCTTTTATTTAAAAAAAATATATTTTAATCCCGCCGTTAGAAAAGGCTCTGTATTTGTATCTTGGTATTAATCCTTATCAAAATAAATTACTTCATATTCAAGACTGTTTCAATACCTTTATATAACTTTTTGAATTATTCAATTCGGACATTCCATTCGAAAGAAATCAGGAGTTTAAAAATGTAAGTATTAGAAAAAAGTTGCGTGGTCGCCGCTTACCCTGCTCAGCTGGCTAGGCATCACCTAATACGATGTAGGCGTCACTGGGGTACGGGCCGTACGGGAGGGGAATATTCGAACTTTGTTTATAATTTTTTTTTTAGTTCATCATCATTCGTCATTTCAGCCAAAAGACATCCACTGCAGGACATAGACCTCCCCCAAGTGTCGCCATTGACATAAGGGGGGTTTTGACATAATCGCCACGCTTGGCAGGCGGGTTGGCGATCGCAGTACAGTTGTTACAAAAGCCCACAGAACGCTGCTGCCCATTCTCTGGCAAGTCCCTTAGTCGCCTCTTACGAAACCCATGGGAAGATATGGAATGGTGCTATCCTTTACGTCCGACACCATACAGAACCAAAAAAAATATCTGTGGTGTGAAATTCTGTATGGTGTCCATACAGAATTTCACACCACAGAGAATTTTTTTAGTTACCTGACGCAAATAGAAGGGTTTATTTATGTTTGTGTATTGTTAATAATTCCTCTGTATGGTGTCGGACGTAAAGAATAGCACCATCCCATATCTTCCCGTGGGTGTCGTAAGAGGCGACTAAGGGACTGCCTGAGAATGCGCAGCAGCGTTCTCTGGGCTTTTGTAACAACCGTACTGCGATCGCCAACCCGCCTGCCAAGCGTGGCGATTATGGCACAACCCCCCAAAACGTCAATGTGGCGACACTTGGGGGAGGCCTATGTCCAGCAGTGGACGTCTTTTGGGCTGAAATGATGATGATGATTGTTAAATACCCGTGCGAAGCCGGGGCGGGCTGCTAGTGAAATCATAAATCAGCAAAAATATGACACAATTTGAATTATAACGAGTCTATCGCTTATCTAATTGAAAGAAAGAAAAAACGTTTATTGGTACATGCCTTACGTACACACAATCTAAAAAACGGAAAATTAAAAAAAAAAGAACTTAATTAAAACTAAACAATAAATATTGTGTGACTCACGGCTACACCAAATAGGCCCAGTTTAAAAAAATGCCGGACACTAGTGCCCGATGCTGGTTTTCAACTGAACCTAAATGGAATCTTACAAAAATAATGTCGCAATAAAATAACTAGTAAAATT
This sequence comes from Cerastis rubricosa, assembly GCA_949152445.1. Classification (NCBI taxonomy): domain Eukaryota; kingdom Metazoa; phylum Arthropoda; class Insecta; order Lepidoptera; family Noctuidae; genus Cerastis; species Cerastis rubricosa. The sequence continues at coordinate 15,973,290 of OX424547.1, forward strand.
GCAGTTTGATCACACAACCGCATAACAAAAACCTCAAGCCCACCTGTCTACCTAACCTTGATACTTAACATTACTCATACAAAAGTCATACACGACTACTGGTATCTACTCTCTTCTTCAAATAATTTTACCTTCGAACAAGTTAAATAAATAACTCAATTTGCCCTTATCGCTGCGACAAATAATATCTATTTTATTTACCTCGTACAATATCTTCCTAGCTTTTTCCCCACTATTTTAGGGTCGGCTTTCAGTCTAACCGGATGCCGCTGAAAACCAGCATTTTGCAAGATCTATCTGACCTCCACAACCCAGTTAGTACTGGGTAATACCATTACCCCTTTGTTAAGAATGGTTGTCAGAATATCGGGCCACTGACTACCTGTAGTCCTGTAACGACGTCTTAGACAGTCGTTACGAGTAGTCAGAAGCCAAAAGTCTGACATCCAGTCTTACCAAGGGGCGTATTACCCAGTTACTGGGTTGTGGAGGTCAGACAGGCAGTCGCACAGTAAAATACTGGTACTCAGTTGCATCGGGTTAGACTGGGAGCCGACCCCAAGATAGTTTGGGAAGAGACTAGGCAGATGATGACCTAGTCTTGTGTTTTTATTACGAAATAAACTTTTATTATTTTATTTATTTATTACTACAAACACTACGTCACATTTTCCCCGTTTTCGCAACATTTTTCATTGCTGCTCCACTCCTATTGGTCGTAGCGTGATGATATGTAGCTTATAGCCTTCCACGATAAACGGGTTATCTAACACTGAAAGAATTTTTCAAAACGGACCAGTAGTTTCGGAGCCTATTCAATGCAAACAAACAATTAAATCTTTCCTCTTTATAATATTAGTTTAGAAGTTTAGATATAGTACTCAAAGGGCATCCCCTTAACTGTAATAGCGCAATACACTCTTATCACTGGAACTTACTCGTGCGTAGTACTCAGTTGTAAAATTATCTTTTAACTATACATACTATTTATGTACTTGCATAAGTAGTTATATCATGTGTCGTAGTAAGTATTATTTTGTTTATGTTATGTGATATTATGATGTGTTTAGTTTATTGGCTGCTTGCGTAATCATTTTGTTGTGTGTGTTTTGTATGAACTTTGTATTGGCGTTATTATTGCTATTTGTAGATTACTTCATCATCATCATCAGCCTATAATGTTCCCACTGCTGGGACACAGGCCTCCGCTCTATGAGAGGGAGTGGGTTAGTAGATTACTTATTAATTTGTAATGTGAGTTGTTAAGTTCATTTCTCATGATATTTAAGACAGTGTTCCGTAAACGTTTTGTGCTAAAGGAACGGTAAAGTCGCCACACATATTTAAAATTATAAGACGTCTTAGTTTTAGAACAATCCATTTAACAGGCTGGAGTAAAAGACATAACAATATTTTCATCAATGGTTACATAAATTCGCAAAATGCTATTACTTCAGATCATACTTAACAGCACAAAACATAGTGTAATATTGATAAATGATGCCGGCTGTACATCTAGGAAATCGAATCTTTTTTGAGGTAGGTACACCCATGGACTTAAAAACACCTTCATAAAGGTTACAGAATCAAATATGTAACACTTTTAAATGTGTTTTTAACCGTAACATATCTGTAACAGATATAAAAGTGTTAATAAGTGTAACAGGTAAACGCAGTACTAAAGTTATAATTGTTTATTTCAGTTACACATTTAAAAGGTTACAGTTTGATTCGGTAACATTATTGTATCTGTCACATTTAAAAGTGTTTTTTCGGTTAAAGCTGATTTAAAAAACAGTGTTAAAAATACTTATTACGGTTACAGTTTGAGACCCTGGGTACACCATAAATGAAAAATCTGTTTCACGGCAGTTTAAGTAGGTATTTTTCTACCGTCTGTCTATTTAACTTTAAGAAATAATCTTATTTTTCCGAGGCACACTAACTAATGACCACGGTACACCAGTGTACCACGGTACACCAGTGTGCCGCGACACACACTTTGCGGAACACTGATTTAAGATACCAAAAATTCGAAAACGGGAAGACCAAAGAACGATGGATCGACAGTGTGAAGGATGATATTTAGCTAGGTAGAATATAATCGTTCTGATGACAAGTATTAAAAAGAAGGGAACACATGTTGCTGCAATCTCAAATAAATTGGGATAAGTGCCCAGTGGGTGGCCCAGTGGTGGCAACCCCGACATACGAGCAGTAGGTTCGAACCCAGGCAGGCGCATTACTTTGTGTTATTTTATTACCGCTGCTCTCAAAAACGGTGAAGGAAAACATCGAGAGGAAACCGGCATGTCCTCGAACTAAAAATTCGAAGACATGTGACATCTAACAACACAACACGCACTGGGCCCGCGTGGTGTATTACAGCCCACTCCCTCTCAGAGGCCTGTGTCCTAGCAGTGGGAAAATTATAGGCTGATGCTGGTGATGATGACATAACGTTTTGATTTGACCACGTTTTCTTAGGTAAGGTAAACTCTTAAAAGAGCATTATGGGAACGCTCATTCATGACAAAGAAGTTAACTTATTAAACATATTAAAACATTTATTTACTACTTTAGGAAGATTTTCCAGAAACCATTCAGTAGATAAATACACACATGAAAAGTGTCTAGGGATCAAGCATTTTTATGCGGATTTCTTGAGATTGAGATGTGGCTTTGTAATAAATTTATGATTTTATAAATTTATATGGATCCTTTTTGGTGCATTTCATAATTTGAATCAGGAACTGTGAATCAAATTCGAGTAAAAGATGAATATCAGCTGTCAATATTTTCCCTATAAAAACATACAACGCATTGAAGACATTATTAGTGCTACTGTTTCCCTACTACTGATTAAAACCAACGTTATTATGGAGCGGCGACGTCATTTAAGCAGGGAAGAAATGCTCAGAGCCGTGGGAATGATAGAAGCTGGTTCCCGGCAACGTACTGTGGCTTTAGCTCTGAATACAAGTCAGAGTGTTATCAGTCGACTTTGGACACGTTACCGAAGCACTGGTACCGTGGCTGAGCGCCATGGAGGACGGTATCGCTGCACCACACGGAGACAAGACCGATACATTCAAATCTTAACTCGAAGAGCTCCAACAATAACCGCCATGATGTTAGCCGTGAGGCTTCATCACTCTTCAGGGAACTTAATTAGCGACCAAACAGTCAGAAACCGCTTGCATGAAGTGAACCTTCATTCCCGAAGACCGCTACGGGTACCACCTATAGCAATGCACAATCGTAGGATTCGATATCAATGGGCTCTAGAACACAGAAATTGGGCAGAAGAACAATGGCGTTTCGTGTGCTTTTCTGATGAGTCTCGTTTTGGTATGAGACCGGATACAAGACGTATACGACACTGGAGAACCCCTGGACGCCAACAGCGATTAAAATCCTGCCAGGAAGTCCATCCTTATAGTGGTGGAACCATCATGGTATGGGCGGGTATTTGGATCGGCGGAAGAACTGAGTTGATTTGGATCAGAGGCAACCTCAACGCTCAAATTTATGCTGAGACGATTGTATCAGACGTCATCGTTCCTCTACAAGTGCAAATCGGTCCCTTATTTCAGTTAATGCATGATAATGCACGACCGCACACCGCAAGAGTTGTAAGACAGACTCTCGCCGCAGCTAACATCAATGTCCTGCCCTGGCCTGCTCAGTCGCCAGACTTGAACCCGATTGAGCATGCATGGGATATGCTACAGAGAAGAGCTCTGCCGAATATGGAGGGTATCCAGTCGCAAGAAGACCTTTTTTTGTTGTTGCAACGAACATGGGCGGCCATTCCACAGCGTGATTTGGATGAACTCATTTTGAGTATGCCAAACCGATGTTCTTGTGTTGTTAGTGTTCGCGGTAGAAACACGGACTATTAATTGTTTAAGTTACCCAATAAAATTTTAAAGAAACCTGTTATTTCAGTCTTTTTTTCGAACTTTAATGTTAGTGGTTCAAATGTCAAAAATCCCTTTATTAGAAAATGGCAAATTTCTTTATTAATGCAAAGGTGACTTGGTTTATCGTTACTGTGACAAACGAAAACACTTTATTTGATGAATCCTTAAAGAAAATTTTAATTAATATCAATCAGGAGAAAAGTTATTGCAAAAATATATGTTGATCCCTAGACACTTTTGATGTGTGTATTTTAAAAGCCTACAAGCTATATTATTTTATTTGTAGAACTAAAACACGAGGAATACTCCAATTAAAACCTTTATAATGTAGGTAAATATAAAAATAGTAAACGTAAATATTTACGTCGTAAATGTTTGAAAACCACATAACCACAATGAGATAATAAATGTTAGACATAATTGAGTTCATTGAATTATTCTGCGCGTTACAATTTATTTAATTTATTGTTTTCCTCAAATAAAACATTTTGTCTGTAAACATTATAAATTACTTTGCATCTAAAGTTATTGTTAATGAAAATACAAGTGTTCCCTATCCTTATAATGTTATTATTAAAGTTTGATTAATTGTTACGCTTTGATTATTATTAATAGTAATGATTTATCTGATGTTTCTGTAAGGTCAAGATTTTCATTGTTTGAAGGTCAGTAATAATATTCTGATTGTACTATTAAATAGATATATGAAACATTTTCATAATTGTTGTATTAATGACATGTTTGTTGCAAAACATAGTAAATTCTAAACATAGTAGTTTATGATTGTTATAAATAAATGGGTCATACAACACAATTATATAAATTATTTTTGTTATATATTTGAAGCAAACAGAGAGAAGCAGGGAGGAGCTCGTGGCTAAATAATAACAGCCGCCCAGATCGATCTTTAAGGTTAAGCCGTGCTTGCCGAGGTTGGTCCGTGGATGGGTGACCATAATTACATATCGAGTTTCCTCAGTGCCTCGGAAAGCACGTTAAGCCGTTGGTCCCGGCTGTCATTTGTAGATCTTTGACAGTCGTTACGAGTAGTCAGAAGCTAAAAGTCTGACATCCAGTCTTACCAAGGGGTATCGTATTACCCAGTTACTGGGTTGTGGAGGTGAGATAGGCAGTCGCTTCATGTAAAATACTGGTACTCAGCTGCATCCGGTTAGACTGGAAGCCGACCCCAAGATAGTTTGGGAAGAGGCTAGGCAGATGATGATATTTGAAGCAAACATTTTAAAGCAGAAATAAATTAAGCATTAACTCATAATATTTATTTAAATATATAAATAAAAATTAGGAGCAAACAGTACTGTTCACGTTGTAAGTTAATTACAGCCGTACGAAGCCAGGGCGGTTGGCTAGTGATAAATAAAAAGAAACTTCACAATAATATTAATAACTTAGCACTTCAAGATGTGACTCAGTGAAACTGATATGAGCACGGTGTCAAGTATATTGATAATCCACTTAAATATTTTGCAATATGAAATATTTTATCTAAGTCAACAACTGGTGCACTTACCTTAGCATTCATAGTGTGGGAATCAGAGTTGTTTGCGGGAGATAATTATTTTATTGCCTATTGCTACATCGTTTGTAATCAATTACTGATATTTAATGGGGATCGCATCTCTTTTTTCTGTATAAAAATCGTAAAGCGGTTCACAGAATACTTCTACCTACCAAGTTTCAACTGGGTACTCCTAATAGTTTCGGAATAAAGTGAGTGTGACATACGGATGGACAGACAGACAGAGAGACAATATGATGAATATTTCAATTTTTGCTATTCGGCTCATTTTCATTTTTTCATCATTTCAGCCAAAAGACGTCCACTGCTGGATACAGGCCTCCCCCAAGAAGGGGGGTTTTGCCATAATCGCCACGCTTGGCAGGCGGGTTGGCGATCGCAGCACGGTTGTTACAAAACCACAGAGAACGCTGCTGCCCATTCTCTGGCAAGTCCCTTAGTCGCCTCTTACGACACCCACGGGCAGATATGGGATGGTGCTATTCTTTACGTCCGACACCATACAGACGGACGCACCATTCGGCTACGGAACTATAAAAACCGTTAATTTAAAATGATGATTATGTACTTGACCTATTCACAAATCCTTCTTCGTATAAATCATAAACTTATTTAAAAATATTCATCCTTTTGAGGTAAACTTTCAAGCTTTATTCCACTAACTTTTCTATAATCTTCATAGCAATAAATCTTTGTAAGAACCACGCATACAATAGTATTTTTACGTTTGTAACCTATAAACCTGAGCCGGGGTAGGTCGAGATCGACCATAATTCGCTAAGCAATAGCTAGCTTGAGGGTTAGCTACTGTCTGACGTAGGGATGTAAGCGATGAGCGAGAAGCGATTTTGTAGCTAGCAGGTATATTCAAGAAGACAAGAACGTGTAGTGTGAAATTTCCAGTAAGAAAAGCAAAAAGTGTAGTGTGTAGCTGTCATGTTGTAAACTTTGTTGTACACCATAATACAAAACTATGAAATTGATGAAGATATCAGAATGAAAGAAATTAGGTTTATTAGGCACATGACACAAGAGTAAATTCTTATGTGTGTCACAGCTGCGCCAAATAGGCCCAGTTCAGCAAACTGCCGAGTAGCTAGACTACCTGACGCTGGTTTTCGCTGAGTTAAGAAGAAGAACTCAACTATTATCAATGGTTACTAGGCTGCTGATCCCCTCAAAGTTTCGTGGCCAATCCTGTTAGAGAACTGGCTATAAACTTAAGAATTGATAAACATTAAGTACATCAATACCGTTTGCAGAAAATTTGCACCAACAGTCATACCAGCCTGGCACAATGCTATACTCTGGCTGCGTCTAAGAAACCAGACATACCAGAAAAACCTAATACATTCCCCGACATAGGAATCTAATAAACAATATTTAGCAGTTACTTGTGACTCCTACACCATTAAGGTATAAGATAAAATAAGAATATCTTGGTAAAGAAATTGCTTGGATAATGTCAATAATATGAGGAGAGTTTTGAGTATAAATGTGGATGGGTATAAGAGTAGAGGAAGCCCATGAAACAAAGGATGGACTGTGTGAAGGATGATATGGCAAGAAAGGATGTGCCTGATGAGATGACAAGTATTAGCAAAGTATAGGAGAAGAAAACATGCTGCGCCGACCCCAAATGAATTGTTATAAGGGCAAGAGATTGATGATGACCAACCCGCACTGGGTACCATCCCGCACTGGGCCCGCGTGATGGATTACAGCCCACTCCCTCTCAGAGGAGGCCTGTGTCCCAGCAGTGGGAACATTATAGGCTGATGATGACGATGTATTCGAACTTTGACAGTGAAATTTTTCATTCAACACTTCATAAGCCTTTAACTTAAACCTGATCTAAACTATAGTATTACCTACAATATTATAGTATAGTATACACGTATGAACTTTCGCAGTGGGCAACGGCAGAAGCGGTTCTGAAACCGGTTCCAATACTGCAATGTACTGCGACTTGACTCGGACAGAGTTGTCGAGAGTCCATTAGATTCGAACTAGGATCATAATAATAAGATTTGCCGGATGATTGGCGACGGGGCAAGGAGTTTTGGGATCGATTTTATCACTATCATTGCCGAATATGAAAACATCAAGAGAAAACCTGGTATTATGATTATTATAAGTCCCAACTTAAGAGCGTTTATTACTAAAAAGCATTTTCAAAATGTCTTTTAATAATGAAGATAATTGGAAATTTCTCTTCTATAGATAATTAAAAATCGGTCTAATTTAGCTGTAACATTATTTTTTGAAAATGTTTTTTAGTAACTTTTTAGACCTATGTCTACTGCTTATGCGTAGGAAGTTTCATTAAAATCTGTTCAGTCATTTCGGAAAATAACGACTTGAAAGTTTGTATGAAATGCCGTAGGGTATAAACGCTCTTAATAGATTTGAGACAACTTATAACTCGCCCTGATTAAGCGTGATGATCAGTGCCTTTTTCGTATAAAATTATAACATACAGAAATCTTTGCTTTGCAGTCAACCAGTTTTTATTGGGGTCGCCTCTGACCTCCACAACCCAGTTTGTTCCCAAAAGCTTTTGTGCTTTTACTATCAATTATTTTCAGATTGACTTAAATAATGAAATTAGTTCTTTGCAATCTTTATGTACAGTGTATCTGCATGGAGTTTCTTGCCAGTTCTACTCCATAGGAAACGACCAACCCGAACCAAGCATTTTTTTTTTTGGGAATGGCATCTCGCAGTTCAACCTAGGAGGTTGTCGTCTGCTTAACCGGACTATCCTGTGGGTGCCTTAAGAGTAAGGCCTCCAGCCAGGGCATAAAAACTTACAAACTAAGCGACTACACGCTAAGGGCACCCCCTGTGGGGTACGAGCCTCGGCTTAGGGCGTCGCTGGGGGAGGACTACATGGGGACAGGCTGGATCTGAATGATATCATTATTTAGGGGCTGATTTAAAACTACCTACTGGCACAGCATCGCGGGCTGGCTCGAGCGAGGGTCGGGGAGGGCATGGACCGGGACTTCGCGACGGACCTCGACGGCGAGGTCGGAAAGAGCGAACCAAGCATCTTTTTGTCGTCGTTTTATAAGTGCCCATGTAGGCCTATGTGAAATAAAAATATTTTGATTTTGATATTTTCTTTGACTGACCTAAAAACATTAATAATATAAGTGGCCCTATTATAAGACTCTTCATTTGCAATCTAGAGATTTCCTACCTTGACCACTCAAATCTTGCTTAGTTGGACCCTACCCTTGTGTGGGAACCAAGTATATTTTACTTACAATTGCGTCCAAGTATAAACTCCACAGTTTCTTTGTTCCAAGGCTAGATTTAACTGTGAGGCGTCTTTATTACTTCTAGTACTGAGATAGTATCGTGCTGCCTACAATCATTTACTATAACTATATTGTGTCCATACTGTTTCCTGGTTCAAATAAAACACGTTTCTTACATTGTTCTCTTGCTTTTATGTTTCTGTTTAGTTATTCTAGTATTGTTGAAGTTGGTTACCTCTATATTGTTTTGTGGGGGAACTGTTTCTTCATGGTTTTCGAGCCGATGACTTCTTTGATAGTTGTACCAGCATTGGCAAACTGTGCATAGTTGTGATACTCTGTGTGCTTTGTTAAGAAATTATTAACTGAATGGGTTTAGCTTGACTTGGGATCGTAAATAATGAAAATAAATGTCTTATCCTACGTCTTAGTCTCTTAAAATCTTCCTTCCCTTTCATAATTCCTAAGTAAGGTGTTTCTATTTAGGATTAAGATGGAGTTCTTCTAAGAATCCTTCCTTTACTCCTCTTGGAGTTAGAATAACCATTTGAATGTTCTTTTGTTCAAAAGAGCGTCCATAGTTTCTTGTTCGCTTTTCTCTATATATGTCTACGTTTACGTCTAGCTAGTAGTTTCAACTTACTGATTATACGACTTCTTGACACTTCAAAAGTGCCTGTTAAGGTTTTGAATTGCTTTGAACTTAGATTTCAAAAACTTGCATGGAACTAACATGCTTGCTGAACAATTCATCTATATTATTCCAGTCGTAATCATCGTCATCTTCCTGCCTTTGTTCTTGTCCTTGTCTATATTACTTGGGGTCGATGCAACACGTTTTTTTCTTGTACTTTCGTCTGTCAACCGTAACGCTATCATTTACTTCTTTTTCTTTCATATTTTTCTTCATACATTAAATCCATCTCTTTCATGGTCTTCCTCTGCCTTTCCTTTCATCAACATACCATAGTCCAGTTCTGATCCCTATCTTCCAAAACAGTGTTCGTCAAACCTGCTTTCATTAGAGCACCAACATTTTTCTAACCTCATGCATAAATAACGGAACAGTCTTTAAATATCAGTTCTGAAGCGATTGCAATGACATAAAGCTGTTCTATATCTACAACATTATTTTGATCTTCTACTTCTTCGATTTTGAACTCTATATCTTCAGGTAAAGGTGCTTTTTAGTATTTAGGGTTTTGTTTGTATATCTGTCAGTAGAGTCTTTGGTTTGCGTAATACTATTTGATATACTGTTTTATATTATGACTGCTAAGTGTTGGTGTAATTGAAAAATTGTTCTATTGATCTCTTATTTGTTTTAATTGTTATTGTCAATGGTGTTGATGATTGGTTTCGTTTGTTTATTCAATGTTTATTCATAATAAAGTAATTAATGTAATTATTGGTTGCACTATTGGTGTTAAATGGCATTTATTGTTTCATTATGTCGTGATTTTATACTGCTGGGAGACTGACTGTGATATAAGTTAGGTTATACTAGTGCAAATATATAAGCATCGACGAGTTCAATGTATCAATGCAGCTGATTTAAAAAATTCGTTGTTTTTAACTATTCAACTTATTTTTGCGATTTAACCATAGCAGAATTAACATATTGTATCACGTATAGTTTGTCTTCAATTTAGTGATGATATCTCATTCAAAAATCCTTTGTCTTCAATTTCGCATCTCTGAATCTATCTAAAGCAACTACAATTTAAGACCAATTAAAACTTGCAAATTTACAACCAACTGCACCAAACTTGAATCTTTAATACTCCATCATAAATAACGCTCTAAGATATTCAAAGCTATCCATCCAAAAGGTCTAAATAGTGGTGTTAAAGCACTAATTAAAGTTGGTCCAGTCCGGTCATCTATCAAGGGTGACCTACTTATACTACTCAGGCTCGACCAATTTGAACAACTGAGTTCAAATTGGTTCAACGAAGAAGTAGACTGATAATTTTAATATGGTGCGCAGTTGCTAAAAATAGAATGTGTCCCATCTCTTCTCATTTGTAGTCACAAATAAGCACACTGATGCTGCGTGACTGAAATTATGCGTAACTGATAAGGATGATGTTTGATATTGAATATTCAAAGGTTTGCAAGAAGACAGATGCTTAAGTAGCTTTGTTTTTGTGTTTGTTGTATTAGGCGAAAGTGCCAATACAGCCCGCGAGATTCAAATTTTCTTTAATCCCACTGAAATACTTTTTCTTATAAAGTAATTTCAATGAGATTAAATAATTGCTATTCCACCAATTTGCACTAAGCGTTTTCAAACGTCTTTCATAATGCGCACGCCAAAGAAGTGGAACTCTCTGCCTGCGTCTGTGTTTCCGAAAGCTTACAACCCTAATTTCGTCAAAGTTAGAGTGAACAGGCTTCTTCTGGGCTCGTACCATCGTCGACTTTGTCTCTGTCATCTGTGACCTAGACTAGAGTCAAGAGCTAACCCACAGCAAAAACAGAAACTTAGATGATTGTATTGATGATTTTAATGATTACATTTCTGTTAATACACACGTATTACGGCTTCAAATCATATTTTGTTCAACATACAGCATGGTACTGACCGGTATCATGTCATAAGTCTGAATTTTGCGGGCTGCCTTGGCGCTTCCCCGTTAAGCTGAAATAGAAGTTGAGAAGAATGAAATAGAGTTTATCTTTAGCTCAAGTAGAGATTCAACGAAAACTAAAATGACCAAGTAACACATACCTAGGTATTGGTCATTTTAGTTTTCGGAGTTAGCACCGTTTGTGTGCACTTTTTTAGTGTTTTTTTTTGTGTCTTGTTATTCTTTACTAGTATCTCTACGATTTTATTATCAGGCAAATGCTTTTCTGTTTCTACGGCTAATCCTCGAAAAATAAATCAAGCGTATGCCATCATATCTTAAGTGCCTGACGCGTTACAATTTTCAGCGTATGGAATCCATTTACTGTGTCATCTATTTTCCTTAAACAGCTTATTATTTAATTTAAAATACCTTCTCTTGGCAGTTTATCACCTATTCTTCGATTTCGCAAAATTAATCTCTTGCATTTTGTACTCTATCTGCTAGACCAGTGTGTCACTGGCAGTGCAGGTGTTATTTCACAACAGCCGCCAACGGGATCATGCGTAGGAAAGTGACAATAATTTTGCATTGATTATACACACAAATTGTTATAATTCTGACGTAAACTTGTGCTCAATACTGTTCGTGTGGCTTGCGCCTGGTGACATTTAAATTTAAATGAGGTCGATCGAATTTGTCGGTAAAGTTAGCAATTTCAAGTTTTTGATGTAAATAAGAAGATTGAAGAGTTTAGCGTAGTATAATAGTGCGGTGATAGTAATATGGTAGGTAGATACAGTTGCATGTAACAGTTAGATCTGTCATCCCATCATTTCAGATTAAAATAAAATAAAAATCTTTCTTTTTATCATTGTGCACGTTTCTATCAAGGATTTTTAAGGAAATTCGAGATCCATTGATACATAATGTAATAAAAATCGTTGGCTGGACAGTTGAAATTATTAATAGAATTATCACAATCATCATTACCTATCTTGCTCTTATTCCAATTCATTTGTGATCGGCGCATCATGTCTTCATCTTCCATACTTCTCCATTACTTGTCATCTCATCAGACACCTCCTTTCTTGAATTGTCACGATATGAATAGAATTAAGATTGTGAGAGTGTTACGCAATAATCCCAGCGAACAACAAGTCTTTTTAATAATCCCAGTTAGCTTCACAAAGACTTCTCTACACATAATTTAAATACCGAAATAACTGCAAAACATATGTACCTTCAAATCGAGGCAGCTGCGCATCCACATTAGGTAAAACAAGATCTTAGTGAGAAAACCAAAAACACCGTAAGAACTAAACTTCATTGCCTTCTAGACTAAAGAACTATGCCTAAAGCTGTTTACGCACTGGTGTAAGACTCCGTAAATATTGCTTAAACTTTAATTAGTACTGAATGGAACAAAATATTTATTTATTGTTGTTGTAACAAATCATTCTAACATAATATAAACAAAACACTCAAACTAAAATAAACAAGAACAATTTTACACACAAATTACAAATATAAGACAGGCGCTTGCAAGAGCCTGATTCAGAAGGCAGAACTCCTCGATACGGTCCGCATTATGAGGACGTTCAGGAGGTAGTTAGGTTATGTTAGGCCTTTTTTTCTACAGATGAGAAAACATCAAATGACCCCTTCTGCTATGGGCGGAGCGGAAGGAAATGTCAGACTTGTACTGACTAAGACCTATCCATGTTTCTAGCCCTTTGTATTCCAAGGCCACGGTATCTTTTTCGAATAGTCCCGCTGCCCTGGCAGGCATCGGCCCTCTCGGACCCCTTCCGATTTACTGATATCTCCTTAAGGCGCGCGTGGAACACGAACGTGCCGTCTACAGGGCCTGTCGTCATAAGACTGAAGGTATGGAGCCCTAACGACCGGTAGTTTAGACCCTGCTCCCAACCACTATTTTTTTCTATTTAAATATTGTTTTAAAAAATACATTAAAAGAAAAATAAAGGAAATATAAGATACAAATATACAATAGGAACAGTAATAGATAATTATGCTACACAGAAATATAAAGAACTACAAATTGACGAAAGCAAACATTCACTTTAGCAATATCGAAAACTAGTACGGAAGCTTGCACTTGACCCTCTGAACAGAAATTGTAAAAGAATAAGTCTTTCGCAGTAAAAACGCAATGGCAAGCGACAGTGTGCTAACAGCTTAAGAAACAAGTCGAATTGGCAACCTGCGACCGGTCTCCCCACGCTACGTATCTCGTAGGCGCGACATGTTCGTAAACAAGTCTCAACTGGCCTTTCATCGTAAAAATATGGCAACATGTTCCTGTGTTTTAGTTTAAAGGGTTTCTGGTTATCAGGGTCGGTGACGACAGGATTGGATATATTTTATTAAGACAATCGACGATGGTTTGTGAGACAAAAGACTACAAATCTTCGGAGAATCGTCGTGGTTTGGTAAAATTATATTAGCGAGTCTGATTTATACCAGTTCATGTTGAACTGTCATCATCAGCAGCCTATAATGTTCCCACTGCTGGGGCATAGGCCTCCTCTCTATGAGAGGGAGAGGGCTGTAATCCACCACGCGGGCCCAGTGCGTTTTGGTAAATGTCACGTCTTCGATTTTTTTGTTCTAACACATGCCGGTTTCCTCACGTTGTTTCCTTCACCGTTTTTGAGGGCACCCGGTGATGAAATAAATTACACAAAGTAATGCGCCTGCCTAGGTTCGAACCTACGACTTACTGCTTGTAAATCGGGGCTGCCACCACTGGCCCACCGCTGCTCTACACTTGGGGGTAGCTCAGCATTATTTCACTAGTCATCATTTTGGTATTTTATATTACATTGTTACATTTCCCCATTTCTTTCTTCTTCAGAAGAAGAAGAACCTTAGTATCTTTCACTCAGACGATCCACCGTTTCTTTGGTCTACTCTGATTCTTATAACCATAAAAATCGATTAATCCGTTTGGGATGCATGATGCCACAGATCCCCAGATATACAGATACACACGTCAACTTATAATACCCCGCTTTTCTGGTCGGGGGTTTAACATGGAGACTAAGTTGTAAAGCCGAAAATTTAAAAGAAGGTATTGAAGGTATAACAATAGGCAAATAACGAGGTTTAGAAGGTTACTTAAAATTCTGTCTGATATCTGCAAAAAATCCTGCATCTTGAACACAGACATTATGTACCTATTTCTGAGCTCAATGGCCACAATCCCATAATTGAAAACCAAACAACAAAGTCAATGATGTAAGCAGCCCAACCTTTATGATGCTCTCAATTTACTATCAATCAGAATCACAATTCCCGTCAGTAAAGTCCAAGCATGTATCGAAACTGCAAACGTTTTTGCAATTTAAATCTGAATTTATATCAGGTTCAAACGGTGATAGAAATACTATGGGAAACCCGTCATAATACATTCCGGGCATGTGTTTGTTGTATGGGAACGGTGTAGGAAGCACTGCTTACCACGCAAGACATGAACTAAGCGTGGTTATATTGCGAATGGTAATCAGGTGCTGTGGATGCTGCAGCTTATCTACCGGAATTAATCATCTTGATGGTTTTCTGTCCCAAGTAATTCTAATATGTTTATAGTTGTCTTTGTCACATCGAAAAGATGAGCAACATTTGAAGTACTTATCTAGCCAAATTATGTATTTACCTTCCATTTATTATACCTCACTACCTTAAAACCGCGGCTTCACTCGCGTTACTTTACTCGGCTCGGACACGTAGTGCCATCTATTATCATAAGAACGTTATTGTTGTTTTCCTCGGGAAAGGTACTTTTTTTTTCGGAATGAAAGGTACCCTATGTCCGTTTCTGTACACCTGACAACGTATATGCAAAATATCTGGATGATAAGCTCAGTAGTTTAGGCGTAAAAAGGTAACAAATAAACAAACTTATTTTCGTATTTATAGTGTTAGTTAGAATTAAGATAACCACAACAGTATATTATTATTAAAAATAAACTCATAGTAATGCCCATCATACATATACACAACTATGTATGTTACAAATCCAATATTTCAATAATTGTAACATTTAAATTTAATTTTCCGTAAGTCACTGGTTTTTTGGATATCTTGAAAAAAAAACAGTTAACTTGCGGTTTATTTTGTCTGTCTTCTTTTAATTTAAATCTACGTGAGTTAAAAACAAACCTTAACGGGTGACCTAACCTCTTCCCGGGATTCATCATCATCATCATCGTTGGCAGCAGACTGGCTACTGAAACTGTTCCGTAAGGGTTTTACTCCATCTGCCATCACCTCGTCTAGTCAGCCCAATCCTACTGTTAAATCAATTTGAATGTTTTTATTTATGCATCGTTCATCAATTTTGCCTAGAATAAATCATTATTATTTCAAGTAAAATTGTATTTTCAAACTATCAATAAAAAAACATATAGGGAAACATGCACACCAAACGATTTCCTAGTGCATACGCACGCGCATGAATGCATTTAGGTCAAGAACGAGATGTGAATCATTTTGCTGCGATCATCGTAAGATGGCTTAGGTAGTGACGTCTTTATTCGCTTTGTTATTATTTTATTACTTTGATGTTAATTTTAATTATGGAACACATTTGAGAAAATTTGATTTAATTTTGGATTGATCTGTGGGTCGTCTTAGGTGGATATTTGTTTAATTTTTTGATGGAAGTTTGTTTTGACAATCCAAAAAGTGTTATTTTACACAGCGAGGTAGTACCGTATGGGGCGTAGTTGTAATATGAAAAAAGCTGCTGTAAGTACTGGCTAGTAAGCTACAGTACATATTGTGTGCAGAATTTTTTAATCTATATCTGCAATAAAGATTTCGGAAGCAAATGTGTAGAAATCACTTCTTCACTTTTGCTACCGAAAAGCTATGACAATCCTATTGAAACTCATTGTAGAAACACAATAGCGATTGCCACTTGTGTGAGTCCTCTGATAGTGTCATTTGGCTTAGATCCGTTTAATATCTTACCTTTACAGGCATTTACATCCATCGAAGTGCCCCTAAGATTCAATCAATCAATATTTTTTTTCTTAGGCCTACATTGGCTCTTCTACAACGTCGACAAAAAGGTGCTCAGTTCGAGTTTAGAATCGGCAAGAAACTCCATGGTTACTCTTTTAAAATCATTTGGTATTACAATATTTCTGTTACAGCGTCAGTACTTAAGTATGGGAGGACATCGTAGGCCCGAAAATAAGTCGTTGTTTACTACAAAACGTAGAACGAGATAAAATGTTACCAAGGATCTAGGAATCTATAAGGCCTAAAATTTCCACACACAAACAATCGGTAAATAAGAAAAACATTAATTTCCAATACCAATGCTGACCTCTTCTCTTTAACCAACTTACTCTTAGGTTACTAACTCGAAAAATGCCATCAATCGTTATCCCAGATGAGCTTATCTAGATCCAGGGGTCTTCAACCTAGCTACACTCCAACCAATCCCGCACCACAAAAAAATCAAAACAAACAATCGATCCAATCAATACAACTTGCATTCTAACCGTATCCAGCTGTCTTCGTGACACCATCAGCTATTCAAACAGCTTACCTAGGCCGTGTCTATGATACTAGGCTAGCATTGTAATGGAACCGTTATGTGTCGTGACAGTCCAACTTGTTTTTGGTTCTGAGGTGAATAATATTTGTGAAATGTGTGTGAGGATGTGTGGCCTATTTTTGCTGTGGGAATTGGAGTGCGTGCATTTGTATGAGGGACCTATCTAATGCTGAATTTTTTCTGGACAATAAATTGACTACACTTTGTATATGGTACCTAGCACTGGAATTGAGCTGGATTAACTAGCTAGTTTCAACTGAAAAACCAGCTATACTCTGCTGCTTTTGTTTTTTTTTTCTTGAATCGATTGTTTTTCAAGACCAAACAGCTTCCACGAGTATAGAAACTGACTTTCTTCATCATTAATACATTACTGAATATTTTCTCTACGCTCGTAATATAAGCTAGAAGAGAAAATTATTTTAGCTTTCATAGTTTTTCATACATCTACACTGGTATTCTTAGTAATGAACTGAACTAACTGACTTAACCACGTCTACATTCTGTTCTGTTTGTTTATTAATTAACATATTAACGACTACTTTTCATCTGTAAAATTTGAAGTACCGGAAAGCTATTAATTATATTATCATCAATTATATTAACATTGATTATACTGACATCTTTATCATTGATTGAAGCACATTGCAACAATTGGTTTTACAAAGATAGCTAGCTAGAGGAGGTACCTTATACGAAGATCCGTGAAGAAGAGAAATACAATTCGGTGGGTGTTTTCAACTGTTTTCATGGCATCAAAAGGTCAACTTAGTTCAAAAATGAATTTGGGAAGGCTTTTACAATATGATTGTTATTCTGCAAAAAGTCTTTTAAAAGTAAAAAAAAACATCACTCCAATTTCCTGATCAGATTCTTCAGAAAACTTCGACCTATAATAAAGTTAATAAAATAAACACTGGCATTCACAAGCTACTTCCTCCAACTTCAAATTTAGAAGTTTCTACCTACATCTTAAATGAGAGAAGCGTGATATACCCATCCACTCACCGAAAATTAAAAGACAATACAAAACAAATCACATAAAATTACACTTCAAAATTCGAACATCATGTACAGTCATGGGCACCAATATGTGTATAAAGAAGTTGTTTATAAGTGTTTACTTTGAAACAACTTTTATGGGTGTTTTTCTATTATTTTTGGTATTTATTTTATTTTATGACTTAAAACTGATACTATTATAAAATCAAAATATTTTATTTTACGTAGGCCTACATGGGCACCTATAAAATGTCGGCAAAAGGTGCTCGGGTTGCTCGTTTCCTATGGAGAAGAACCGACAAGAAATTCCATGGTTATTCTTTTAAAATCAATTGATTTTACAATATTTGAATGTTAAAGCGTTACTACTTGCGTATGGGAGGACAGCGTAGGCCCGACAACAAGTCGTTGCTTACCACAAAAGGTATAAAGGGATAAAAAAATTGATAAAACCTCAAAGTTTCAACAATTATTTCACGAGATACTTGATTTGAAGTTAGTAAGTATGAAATATCGGTGCTCACGACTGTACAGTCAATAAAAAAATATACCCAGCAGCCAATCGAATTAATCTTTCAAATGCTACAACAATAGTACAAAAGTATAGACAATTTATGTGTCAGAAATGATTTTGAGCTGTAACGATCGTTGGTAGTAATACTAATTGAAGTCATTACCGACGGGTATGCGTACGTAAGTGCAGCTATCATTACGTCAAATTGATAAATAATTGTGTGTGTGTATGCATTTTTATGTACGGACAGCTTAGGAGGGAAGTTACGTTGTACATTTGGATTTTAAGGTTTTTAGAAAAATAATGATGTCATGACTGATGCAATTCTTGTCAGACTTCACAGACTAGTCGTTGAGACCGTTTACACCTTACTGCATTTCATAAAAATTCAAGTCCATATTTTCCGAAATGATTGAACCGATTTAAATAAAACTTCATACGCATAAGCAGGATACATAGGTCTAAAAAGTTACTAAAAAAACATTTATAATCGGTAGATGGATATAGATAATTTATAATCGGTCTAATTTAGCTGTAAAACTATTTTTCGAAAATGTTTTTAGTAACTTTTTAGACCTATGTATCCTGCTTATGCGTATAAGTTTCATTAAAACCGGTTCAGTCATTTCAGAAAATAAGACTTGAAAGTTTGTATGAGATCTCGTAAGGCGTAAACGCTCTTAACAGAGATGTAAAATTGGCATTTGGGGTGATTCTTAAAAATCTGAGGCTGAATATCATGATCATTTGCCTAGCCTTTCACTCGTCTATCCTATGACTGCCTATTCTGACTCCTGGAATCCAGTAACTTTACAAAATAATTGATTGATGTAAGTAATTCATTTGCTTAGATAAATGAAAAAGACCCGATGTCATCGACCTTACACTTCAATATCAGCAAAATATGACACTACCAACCAACACAATAATGTAATTATCTCCAAGAAATTAATTAAAAAAACAATAACTCACTTTGAGTCACAAACCTTTGACACTCACATTTCTGCCGACTGTACACTATATATCAAATTATTGTCTATTGTCGAGTCGTGCTACAAGAGCTTTAGCAACTAATAATTTTATGCTAATACTAATATTAAATTGCTTAATAATCTGTGGCTGACGTGTATGATCTATAGTATGCTGTCTGTTCCACTATTGTAATGTGCTGAACAGATATGCAAACTCATTTTTGTACAGACTCAGCAGAAAACTGAAGAGCTTTCTGTTTGGAAGATTTTTGCAGCCTACAAAATAAGGTCTATAACTACACATTCTTGTACTGAATTAATTCATTATACGTTGAGAAGTTTAGAAAATATATATTTGCTAAAATGTATGCATAACACATACGAGTAAGATATATTTTTATAAAAACACTAGCTGCTGTCCGCGACTTCGTTCGCGTGGAAATTTTGATGGGTTTTAGGGGTATAAAAAATAGATGTTGGCTGATATTCAGACTTACCCGATATGCACACAAAATTTCTTACAAATCGGTACAGCCGTTTCGGAGGAGTTTCGTAACAATCACCGCGACACGAAAATTTTATATATTAGAAAAGAGAAAGTCCTATCTCCATCTCTTTTATCAGACTTCTAAACTTCAGTAACACCGTAAAAAAATGGAAATAAGTAGGAAAGCTTATAGAAGGAAGGAGATAAGCGTTTTTTAGACAATTATGACCCCTTCCAACTTCTACACACAGCAAAAAAACATACAGCACTACACGGATCCTTGCGCTTGAATGTGTGTATTAGGAGATATTGGTAAACACTTTGTTTTATGGAAATGCCAGTGGAATTGCTCTTAGAAAAAAATAATGACGGCTGCAGCACTAGTTCCTTTCGTGGCAACGTGACAAAAGAACCAGGTTGCAATTTGTTGCCTAAATGTTTTCTTAGCTTTTTAGGGTTCCGTACCCAAGGGTCAAACGGGACCCTATTACTGACACTTCGCTATCCGTCTGTCACCAGGTTGTATCTCATGACCCGTGATAGTTAGCCAGTTGAAATTTCTGCAGATTAGGTATTCCTGTTGCTGCTATAACAACTAATACTAAAAACAGAATAAAATAAATATTTTAGGGAGCTCCCATACAAAAAAAAAAGATTTTTTTGCTCGCTTTTATAAATAATGGTACGGAACCCTTCGTGCGCGAGTCCGAGTCGCACTTGGCCGGTTTATTTTTTCACAATCAGCCATTATGAAAACGATATTATTTAAAACGTAAACTACCCTAGTACCAATGCTCACACCAACGACATTATGCACTCCCACGCAACAAAACCATAGACCATTTTAAAACGGTCAAAGATTGATCACTGCAGCATAGAGTACTGCTAGCTTGTGAGTAGCCAGCTGTACTTTGTCGTAAAAAACCGACAAGCCATGATTAGATAATTATGCCTTTGTCATTAGATATCGGAGGCAAAAAGTGTCGGAGCTTGGGGCAGGTTTTAGGGCTGCCGAAGTCAAGATGGCCTTTTCGACTTTATTATTTAACTTAGTTGGAACGTTTGCCCTCCCTCTCATAGAGAGGAGGCCCGTGTCCCAGCAGTGGGAACAATATAGGCTGATGATGATAATGATGGACCGTTTGCAATAGATATTGTAGAATTTATGGTGAAAGAAGCAAAAGTAGTATATAGTCATTTAGGGATACAATGTCACTAGCTAAAGCGTTAAGAATACGCTTGTTAATACACCAGTTACCACGTAGTCTTGGAGTCAACGTATTATGTTCATTAGTGCATTAGTGTATTAGGAATGCCCTCAAAAACGGTGAAGAAAAACATCGTGTGGAAACCGGCATCTCCTAGAACTAAAAATTCGAAGACATGTGACATCTAAGAACCCGCACTGGGCCCGTGTGGTGGATTACAGCCCACTCCCTCTCATTGAGAGGAGGCCTGTGTCCCAGCAGTGGGAACATTATAGGATGATGAATCCTTAGGAATTCAGACCCGATGCAATCTGGCTCTCTGACTAACATCGTAAAATACGGTTCATGTTAATTCGTGCCGATCAAAAGAAGACTATTAAAAGTTCATACATACACTGGAAAGGTTTATATTATGTTATTTGCATACTTTAAGTATCGAGAAACTTGTACGGTCAACCCTGCCACTCAATAGCACAAGAGCTACCGTATAGTTCAAGAGCCAGTCACGAGCCACGAACGATCGTCGATAGCGA
Source organism: Cerastis rubricosa (assembly GCA_949152445.1). Taxonomy (NCBI): domain Eukaryota; kingdom Metazoa; phylum Arthropoda; class Insecta; order Lepidoptera; family Noctuidae; genus Cerastis; species Cerastis rubricosa. The sequence continues at coordinate 15,994,906 of OX424547.1, forward strand.
ACGTGTACTATTCATGGCTATACTACAATATACTAACTCATATACTTATAGTCTTTAAACTTTACTTTTTACTACTTAGCTTGTCAACTTTAAAGAAAGTTTAGCTTCTGTAGTTTTTTTTTACAAGTGATTGACATATTTTTAATTGGTACTTTGGGATGGGAGGGAAAAAGTTAATGGGTCTAATTGGAAAGTGGTACTTAATACCGTTTTTCAGTTTTTTTTTAATCTTTTTTATTTAAGGGGTTTTTGTACACAAATGCGACGATAAAATCGTAAATCTGTAAAAATACGATGGGATTCACATCTCATCTTACTTTTACAGATATCAACTTACTTCTACTACTTATTAAAATTAAACAAAACATAACGCACTTAATCTAATTATTTATCTAATATAAAAGTATATAATATTCTTGATAATTCAGATGTAGGCTCAGCTAAAATACCATGAAACACTCCCACATCCACTACCGACAATTTTATCGCGTTGAGAAGTGCGTTTCTCTTATTAGTATTTCGGACACATTCCACCAACACATGATGTGCATCCTCTATCTTGCCTCACACCTCACAGTTTAGAGAGTCAGATTTTCTCATGAGGTAAGCAAATTTGTTTAGTAGAATAAGTCCTGACCGCAAACGGTTATCCAGTTAATTTACAAGAAACTCTGTTTTTGTTCATTTTTAGTGACAGCCTTGTTGGTCTTTTAGTGGCAAGCGCATCTGCTGAGCATGAGGTCTTGGGCTCGATAACCAGGTCGGCTAAAGTGATATTGTGTTTTTCCATTAGGAATTTAGCAGTGTCAGCCTCTGTCTGAATTTGTGCCTGGTTGATGGCAATAGTATCGCCCCCTATTACATTGGAGTTAAAAATAACTGGCAAAATGTGGGTGTTTAAATGGACCTCTGCCTAATCCTTTGAGAATGACAGACGTAATGTTATTAAATAGTTTTTTAAATATCTGATTATAATTTCATTGACCCTAGCTCTTTACTCATCCGCAAAATATTTCATCCGCGGATGAAACGTTACCCTTTTTAAAATTTTAGGGCCTGCAAAAATATCTTCTGCTTCCATACTTCGCCGGAGTTGGTAAAACTAGTGACTTGAGAGCACATAAAAAAGCAGCACAGCAAAGCTCTCGACAACCACCCTAGAAAACCATCGAATCAGTCGCTGTGGCCGAAATCGACTAGAAGGCATCGTCATGATCATCATCAGTGGCCGTCATCTTAATTGCAACTTCTTTTCTAGATGTAGTAGTACCAGACAAAGCCCCCAAATCACAATATTTTATTTTACACAGGCCTACATGGGCACTTACTCGTATAAAAAGGTGCACGGTTCGGGTTGGTCGTTTCCTATGGGAGAAGAACCGGCCAGAAACTCCATGGTTCTTGGTTTTACAATATTTGAATGTTACAGCGTTAGTATTTAAGTATGGGAGGACAGCGTAGGCCCGACAATAAGTGGTTGCTTACTACAAAAGGTAGAAGAAGATAAAAACAAAAATACCACGAAGATATAGGTATGCAAATACATACATACTATAATACTATAATACTATACTACAAATAAATAAAATTGAAATGTCTGTTTGTAATATTAAAATAACCGCTTTTTACTACATGCATATGAATGTATATACGGTACATATTATATACCAAAATAAAATTTTATAAAACTTTTGTCTGTCTGTCTGTTTGTTCCGGCTAATTTCTGGAACGGCTGGACTGATTTTGACGGAATTTGCACTGGCAGATTGCTGATGGAATAAAGAGCAACTTAAGCTACTTCCATTTTAGCAAAATTCTAAAATTATTATTAAAAATCTAAATAATTTTTTTGTTAAATTCCACGCGGGTGAAAACATATTTCGTTAGGTACAGCCAAGTTTCATCGGAGTCTAGACTAAAAGCTGCATTTGTGAACCTCAGTCTTACTAATTTTCTTCTCACTCAGAAGAATTTATTAACAAAATATTAAGTTGCAATATTGTTATCAGATCGTGTTACTGTAGATAGAAATCTGGTAAAACACTAAACTCTTAGAACCTGGCGTTTCTTACAGTTAATTACAGACGAATTAAACGTTCGCAGCCTGTAGTTTAGTGAGGCTATGGTTTAAGGCATAGACTTACAGCGAGAATAAAATTAAACAGAAAAGAGATAATTTCAAACTCCTAGCAACGTAGTAATAAGTACTAAATTTCTTTTTTATTAGGGTTCCGTAGTCAACAAGGAACCTTTATAGTTTCGCCATGTCCGTCTGTCTGTCTGACCGCGGTTTAGCTCAAAAACTATTGGTACTAGAAAGTTGTAATTTGGCATAAGTATACACGTTAATGACGCCAACAAAAGGTCAAATAAAATTTTGAAAAAAACAATTATTTAGGGTACCTCCCCTACATGTAAAGTGGGGATGATATTTTTTTTTTCGTCCTCCCCTTATTGTGGCATATCGTTGGATAGGTCTTTCAAAAATATTAGTGATTTGGAAAGACCGTTTTTTGATTAAGTAAACAGTTCGTGACTTATCAAGCTTTAAAGTACCAATTTTCGTTAGGGTCAATTGTCCCCCCCCCCCCCCTCAATAGACTAAACGGTTGTAGTTAGAAATACAAATGTCACGGCAGTAGTACCTATATATAACGAAGTTTAAAGGAAAACTATCACACTTAGTGGGCATTACAAGTTCACGAGTAATAGACGACCAATTGTATTTGACTCGAAAATTTCGAACAACTCCATAGAAATGTCGATCGATGATTCGATGTCCCTAAGCGTCAGTTGTATCGCGCTGTTTCATTCCTAAATAAGTTTTATAAAAAATAAAAAAACAGTTGTTGTTGTTGTTTGTATAGGAAGTCAAATTAGGTAGGTAGTCATGTTTGGCTTTTAGTTAGAGCATGGTACAAAACTATCAGTCAGCGAATATGACCCGCACTTGACTGTTATAAAAACTACGGAACCGTACACTGTGCGTGGCCCGACACGCACTTGACCGGTTTTTTAACATTCGATTCGTTCTTTAAAAATATTTCTTTTTAATTTCTGTTACTTTAGTGTCAATTAGATTTCGCTGCGAAATATACGAATAAAAAAAAATAAAAATTGTAGAAAGGTACTGTGATTGCTATCTTCAATTTCACTTTCATAATTTTTTACTTGTAAATATTCACTTACGAATAGGGGCTTAGGAAACCGGTTTTCGGTCCTGTAATTCCATAGCAAAATCCGGAAAAAGCGGTTTTACTATGGCACCAAAAACCGGTTCCTTATGCCTTACTTTACTAATCATCTTTTAATTTATTAATGCACGTTCCATGAACTAGCAAGAAATTTGAATTTGAAGTGCCAGCAACAAAAAGAAGACGATGTTCTTCTTCTTCGGCACCCTCTTGGCAGTCGCGGTCATCAAGTAGCAAATTTTCGCGACTTCACCTTTCCAAACAGAGTATGAATGCACAATGTATTTATCCTGTAACTTGGTTGAAAGAGGAAAGGCAGTTTGCCACGCAATGTAGGGATCACATTTAGAGCTCGCGTACATTTGTAGAAAATACTCTCAAAAGATATGTAGGTCTAAAAAAGATATAACATGGGAAGAAAAGCCTCGTAATTGCTTCACATAATGTCCATATTTACTTTCATTGATGAACGCTTCTGAAATTAAATGCCCCAGATCTCCTCTAGTTATGCCTCTAGTCCATCAAATATTTACCTAACCTTATATAAAAATATAATTTAAAACCAAATACCAGGCCCCTCAGAAAGTATTGCGAAAAAAAGTTTTTATATATGGGAGACTGGCCAGTTATTATGTTTTTCGAAAATATGATTATTTATAAGTAAAAATAAGTAAGTTCCAATTTCAAAATTTCCCTCCACATTTTTTGCGAGTTAATTCAAAGTATTGTGTCTCACTGAAATATGGATCTGCGCCGGGAACATTTTAGAGCTATGATTTTATACGATTTCAAGTGTCGCCTGAAACCGGATGAATCGTACGATAGACTTCAAATGGCATTCATGGATGAAGGCCCTTCCAAGGCAACCGTGTATCGTTGGTATAACGAATTCAAGCGCGGTCGACCAACTTTGGGGGATGACGAAAGAAGCGGTCGCCCTTTGACGGCTGTTACCGAAGAAAACGTGCTAGCAGTGAAAAATTTAATCCAAGACAATAGGCGAATTACATATCAGGAGATTCAACACATATTGAAGATTGGATCGGGAAGCGTTCACGAGATTCTACACAGCCATCTTCGCGTGAGGAGGATAGTATCACGCTGGGTGCCGCACAACCTCACCGATGCTCAGAAGCAGGCCCGGGTGGAATGGTGCCGTGATATGCTTAACAAATTTGAAGCAGGCTCGTCTCGGCGTGTTTACGACATCGTTACAGGTGATGAGTCCTGGATTTATCAATACGACCCAGAAACCAAGCGCCAGTCGACTGTTTGGGTGTTTCAAAATGAGCCAACGCCTACCAAAGTGAAGCGATCTAGAAGCGGGGGTAAGATTTTGATCGCTAGCTTTTTTAATTTGACTGGCCACTTGGTATCAATTCCCTTACGGGATCAAAGAAGCATTAATGCCGAATGGTATACTTCCAAATGTTTGCCAGAAGTTTTCTCTGTTATAAGCAACAAGCGACCAAACACAGGGCTCCGCGGGCTACTGCTCCACCACGACAATGCACCTGCGCACACCGCACTCAAAACGAGGGACTTCCTGGACAGCACGCCAGTCAAACTCCTGGGTCACCCTCCTTACAGCCCTGATCTAGCACCGTGTGACTTCTTTTTATTCCCAAAAATAAAAAATCAGCTCAAAGGGATACAATTTTCGTCGCCGGAAGATGCGCTGGCTGGGTTCGAGCAGGCTGTAAACGAGGTGTCTGCGGCGGACTGGAAAAAGTGTTTTGAAAACTGGTTTAGGCGCATGAATCTTTGTATAGAGGCTGGTGGAAAGTACTTTGAAAAGATTTAATAAAAATATATGTACGTATACAACAATTTTTTTTAGTTTCGCAAAACTTTCTGAGTGTCCCACGTAATGGAATCCATTTTTATGTAATTTAATCTAAATTTAGTTTATTTTGATCTAATCTAATTTAATTTAATCTATGTTATTTACTTAATTCAGTGTAAACAATTTAGCTTTTAAAGGTTTTTTTTAAGTTTTTCAAACAGTGTATTTCTTGATATAATTATTCAATTGTGTAATTATCTGTGCATAATGTACTACGATGCTTTTCTGTAAGTGATGAGGCGCTTAGTCTTAAGTTTACAATGTACAAATTATTATGTAACAGTGTACTCATTGTTGAGAAGCCTAATAATAAATAAATATCAACCGCTTTTGACTTGCACCACAAACTTGTTGCTGGTACAACAGACGGGCTCTTTGAGTTGCAACCTGACACCAAGAGGCGTCGGCCTTACTGTACGAGACGTAATTATAAACTTGAGATAACATTTTAATATGATCTGAAAATACTTACTGTGTAACTGAAGTTGAACTACTTGGATATTAAAACAATATTGTTGTGAGTAGCTCGTGGCTAAATAATAACAGCCGCACGTGTTGATCCGTGCTTGCCGAGCTTCCGTGGATGGGTGACCATAATTACAGACGAGATTCCTCCGTGCCTCGGATAGCACGTTAAGCCGTTGGTCCCGTCTGTCATTTGTAGATCTTTGAAAGTCGGTACGAGTAGTCAGAAGCCAAACGTCTGACATCCAGTCTTATCAAAGGGGTATCGTATTACCCAGTTATTGGGTTATGGAGGTCAGATAGGCAGTCGCTTCCTGTAAAATAGTGGTACTCAGCTGCATCCGGTTAGAATGTAAACCGACCCCAACATAGTTTGGGAAAAGGCTAGGCAGATGATGATGTTGTCAAAGAAACATTTTAGGAAGGGTACGTTTACTGCAAAGGTAACAAATCCAATGAGACGATTTATGAATGTGTAAATGAAACAAATATAAACCAAAAGGAGGTTTTTAAACCATCATCAATCTCCTGCCGCTATCCCAATTAATTAAGGGATCAGCGCAGCATGTCTTCTTCTTCCATCCTTCTCCATTCCTTGTCATCTTATCAGATACCTCATTTCTGGCTATATTATCCTGCACGCAGTCTTTTCTTTGGTCTTCCTCTACTCTTATACCTAGGAATGTTTCTTATCCACCTGATGAAAATAATTTACTATCGACAGTAAAACAGTAATTGAAGAATTAGATTGTGTCCATACTCAGTTGAAACTTAAAATTGAGCCTTTTCAAACTGTAGAATTGCGGACAGTGACTATACTCCAGAAACAACTAAGTTCATGATGCGTTACGTTTTCAAGCCTAAATCACTGAGCTGATTGTTATGCAGACTGATAGCAAAGTATAGCCAGGCGCGGTGTTAACGTAACGCAAATACTTTGAATTAAAAATGAAAAATACTCGTTTTACATAACACGATATTTTAAAAAGTTATTCATGTCTTGGGATGATACTGATTGCACTTGTTGCAAACAATTTAACTAAACTGCTTATGCTATAATTTTATTTTAGATTAAAAAAACCGACTAAGTGCGAGTCGCACTATCGCGCGAAGCGTTCCGTACCATTATTTATAAAAACGTCACTTTTATCAAAATCACTTTTTTGTTTGGAGAAAACAGTATTTGTTGTTATAGCGGCAACAGAAACACAAATAATCTGTAGAAATTTCAACGGCGACAGACGGATGGACGGACGGACAGACGGATGGACAGCGAAGTCTCAGTAATAGGGTCCCTTTTAAGCCTTTGGGTACGGAACCCTAAAAACGACATATGAGGCCCTAGCGAGGTGTAAACGCGGTGTAGCGTTTATGCAGAGCACTCGTGCTATGGTCTCTGGAAAAGGAGATAGGCTACTTTAATTAGTTGTCCTGGATATTTGTAACACAAAATAAACGCAGACGAAATCACCGGGCCACATCTAGCAGTCGCAGTATTTTTTTTAAACTACAACATTAATACAAAACACCCCACCACCATTCATTCACCATGACCCTACTGCAAACAATCTCAAACGCAAATCACTAACAAAACTAATTTCCACTATGTCCTTTGCAAGCCCTTGACATGTATACAGCATGCTAGCAGATATTATTGCACACCTGTGTTTAATAGCACTTCGATTAGATTACGTTTTTGTTGGCTTTGTAAAATACTACAATTCGAGGTTGAAGTGTAGACTGGTCGGCGACTGGCGTGTCTGAGATTGATAGTTGTTGTTTTGTTAGTTCAAGGGTATGGGTCTTTGTGATGTAAAGGAGCTGGGTTGGTCTGTTTATTGCGTATCATGTCTGTAACTACAAAGATACATGATTCTTTACTGTGATAATTTTTGGAGTCGTTCAGCATATTATTACCTTCTTTTTCCATACTTCTCTATTAGTTGACAGCCACTATCAATACATATAATTATCATTTTAAACTTTGTCTATGCATCGGAACGATCATTAAATAGGATTAAAAAATCCTGTGCATCACACTCAGCCGCGTGCGGCGCAGTGTGTTGCTAATATTATTATTTATTTTATTTTCTTAATACACTACATAATATTATCATGTCGTACACAATATTTATATAATTACTGTATTTACTGACATCCGTACACTCACCATTTAGGTTCAGTTGAAAACAAGCGTCGGTCACTTAGTTGTCCGGCATTATGCTAAACTGGGCCTATTAGGCGCTGCCTTGAGTCACACAGTATTTCTTGTTTAGTATTAAGTTTTTTATTTTTTGTTTTTATTTCTTTAATATTGTGTGTACTTATGGCGATGGCGCCAATAAACGTTTTTTCTTTCTTTCTTTCTTTCTTTCTGTATCCAACCCATCAAAATTGTTGTGTATTACAACAAAAAACATTACACAAACATTACGTTTACATTACCAATAAAAAATAAAACATTTATTGTGCACCAAACATTTTATAACATAAACCCACCAAACTGCGTGTCAGTTTGTCGATGGGATTAGCGATCGTCTTGTTAGGGTTCCGTACCCAAAGGGTCAAACGGGACCCTATTACTGAGACTTCGCTGTCCGTCCGTCCGTCCGTCCGTCTGTCACCAGGCTGTATCTCATGAACCGTGATAGTTAGGGAGTTGAAATTTCTACAGATTGTGTATTTCTGTTGATGCTATAACAACAAATACTAAAAACAGAATAAAATAAATATTTAAGGAGGGCTCCCATACAAAAAAGTGATATTTTTTGCTCGTTTTTATAAATACTGGTTCGGAACCCTTCGTGTGCGAGTCCGACTGGCACTTGGCCGGTTTTTTTATTCAATTGGTTCAGTATCCTCAGCATATTTGTGGTAATTCACCATTAATACAACATAAAGTTTGAATCACCATACATACAAACATCATTCAAACCCATACATCATCACTCAGCGTTTTTTCGATACTCACATTCACTTATTTTTCGTAAACGTTTATGATGAGATTTGGTTTTGAGTTTTCATCTTATCACCCCTACATAGTACTTGTTATGTTCTATAAATTATTGAAGCTATCAAAAAAGGCTTCGTATTAGTGCTTAATCACATTAAACTGCTGTAGCTGACCTCGACAACCCAAGTAGCAGAGATATCCAATTTGTTTACTATGTAGCTAAGTACCTTTAGACACCGCTTATAATAGCCACCATAGGCCCCTAACACCTTGCAAAGTGGTTAATATTTTGCACGCGTATGAGTTTGTACCAGCGAGATGACATTATTGTAATGTTGGGTAGAAACGGCGTCTGTATGGTGTCGGATGTAAAGAATAGCACCATCCCATATCTTCCCGTGGGTGTCGTAAGAGGCGACAAAGGGAATTGCCAGAGAATGGGCAGCAGCTTTTTCTGTGCTTTTGTAACAACCGTACTGCGATCGCCAACCCGCCTGCTAAGCGTGTCGATTATGGCAAACCCCCCTTCTTGGGGGAGGCCTATGTCCAGCAGTGGACGTCTTTTGGCTGAAATGATGATGATGATGGGTAGAAACGGATACAAGTGATACAAGTATACACTGATACAAGTGCAATAGGATTAGAACAAATATTAAGAGGTTTATATCATACAGTAATTGAAATCGATCAGAGGATAATGATGATTTCGACATAAAAAAAATATTCATAGTTACAATTTGGGGCTTCAAAAAACTAATTTGGTGGAAGAAAGCATCGTGTGGGAACCAACATGTCCTAGTACCTAAAATTCCATGACTAGTGCACTCAACCTGCACTGACTCCTGATGGATGATAGGCCAATCTCAGTCGACGAAAGGAGACTTGTGTCTTGTATCCCAGCAGTGAAAACATTTTAGAATGATTATGCTTTCAACCTTTTAACGCTAAGAAAGACCCTCACCGAAAAAGGTACTATGCTGCACAAAATTACAGCATTGTAATCTTCAATCCAGGTCCCGACACGCTCGATCAAATGCCATATGTGTCGTGATGAGCTCTGCTGAGCCCCTTTATACGTTATCGTGATATGTCAACACTTTCACAACTGTGTAGCTGACTAAATTGGGATTTGTTTGAACGAAGATGAGTTTAAAAGTTGATTCGGGTTACGCAGGATCACACACCGTAATTAAAAAAAAAACACTAGTCGCCTCAGTAAAAACATCTTTGTTTTTTTTCTACCCTCTATAAAATACAATAGAATAATTTATTTGCATTGAATGTGGACATAATTATATGAGTTGTTACAGTACTAATTATTTGTTCCTGGTACATTCTACCATTTGGCATGCAAAAATTTTACTTTGAAACAATTAAACAGCTTCAATTTAAAAACTTTATTTTTTTCTACACTCTCACCCAAACGAACACTGGTGTTAAAATCTGAGAATACGTATGTGTATGTATGTATGAATGTGTGTGTGTTATGCCTGTGTGTCTGTATATGTGATACGTGTGTACTTCTCTCTTTTTTCTTGGCACAACGTACCAAGATAATACCGATACTGCAAGAATTGGTCTCAAACTTCACCATTTTCACGGCGTCGTTTTTGACAGCGCACAGGATACTTTGAGTTTTGTGTTTTGGTGTACAGAGAGTTGCTATGAAAGGACTTGGACAATAGTCTGCACCACAGCTCTACAACCACACCGGCTGTCATTCCATCGACCGCCTTCTCATCATCTGCCTATCCTTTTCCCAAATATGTTGGGCTTGGCTTCCAGTTTAACCGGATGCGGATGAATACCAGTATTTTACATAGAGCGACTGCCTATCTGACCTTCCACATCCCACTTACTACTGGAAAATACGCTACTTCATGGTAAGACTGGTTGTGAAAGTTACGTGCCACTGACTACCTGTAACGGCTTAACGTGCTTTCCAAGGTACGAAAGAAACTTGGTATGTAATGGGTGGTCACCCATCCACGGACCAACCTAGGCAAGCATGGCTTGAACTGAAAATCGACCCAAGTGGCTGTTATTATTTAGCCACGAGCTCCATTGACAGCCTTTTGACCTCCATAATCTAAGGGCTATAAGCATCAGCCAGGCAAGCAAGTATAGGTACAAGATCTAATCATAAAAATAAGTAGTTTTTGATGCAAATCGCAAATTTCCATGGCTATCCTATTATCATTGTTCCAAACCAGTGCCAAACCTTTCATTGACTTGAAGGACACTTGCCATTATTCCTCGACCAAAACAAACTATCTGATTTTGGTATTGCACAATAATTAAGGACAACGGTCCATCGCCTACGCTCACCGTTAAATTGTTAATTCCTAGCACTTGACTCTTGCAACATTCACTGGTTTGCTCCTTTACACTATGGACCAGCATGGCCAATGTTTTTAATCTGTTTTCAAACAAGTTCATTAGTTGTAAACAGTAGTAAATTTTGCTGTAAATTATGGGTGTCAACTCTGAAGTAAAGCTGGCTAAATCAATTTGGGGGTGTTCCAAATTAAAGTTTTGCAATAACCTTGTTTACTTAGACACATAAACGCCTCAAGCTGTAGTTTCAACTCCTTTACAATTAAAAAGACTGTAATGTGCTTTAACTGAGTTAATGTAAAGTGGAAAGTATTACCACGTATTCAGTATAACACTCCGACATAGTATTAATATATTACCCCATAGACTTTTTTACCGGTAATTAAAAAAAAATCTGTTTCGTACACAAGTGCAATACCCACCTATACAATCAAAATAAATATCCAATATATAAAAATAATCAATAATGAATCTCGATGATGGTAAAAATCACTCTGATCAACTCTCTGTAACGTGATAATTTGACGGCATTGTTGGCGGAGTGGCGCTAAGCAATTGACTGCTGCGCTGCGTGTCGCGGGTTCGATCCCCGCACGCAACAAATATATTTTGTAAGGCCTACAGATATTTGTTCCAGGTCTAGGTGTTTGTGTATGTGAGTTTAAATGTTTGTGAATGCACCCACAATACAGGAGAAATTCCAAGTGTGTAACAACGTTTTTTTTAAAACAAAAAAAAGAACTAGTTTGGCTGACGAAACTAACAACCAATACTTTCAATCGTCATAAGATTTGGACAGCAAAACCTGGGGCGTATATGAAACCCCAGCTTCTGCCACCGCAAGGTCAAAACCCTAACCGGAGACTTCAAAAACCAATAGCTTTCGACCATCCACCTTCACCAGCTGTCCCACCCTACAAATCTACGCTTAAATATTTATCCCTAGGCAACTGAGAGTCTTTCATGTGTGTTCCCTTGCCCTACCTCGTAATTTTTTTTTGTAAAAAAATATAAACAGTTGAACATCAAAGTGCGCCCCACACCGCGTTTAAGACGTCTCTTCGGTAGGAAGACGGTGGTTCCGGATAGCTGGATATCATTTTTTTAAAGGTTTAATTTAGTTTTACTTGTTTCTATCTTTTCCAAGTTAAATAGGTCCCTGTCTAAATTAAATGGAGCTTATGGTTAAGTAATAACAGCGTCTGAGCTCAGTCTTTAGGTTAAGCCGCGCTGACATTGGTTGGGTCGTGGATGCGCGACCACCCATTATATCCCGAGGTTCATCCGTGCCTCAGAAAGCATTTGTAGATCTTTGACCGTCGTTACAGGTGGTGGCCCGAAAGTCTGACAACCAGTCTTACCAAGGGGTATCGTATTACCCAGTACTAACTAGGTTGTGGAGGACAGATAGACAGTCACTCATGTAGAATACTGGTATTTGGAATCCGGTTAGACTGAAAGCTGACTGGAACACAGTTGGGAAAAGTTTAGGCTGATGATGACCTGTCTAACTTGGAACATGGATTTTTGAAAGCCAATTTTCTTATAAATTCAGCTGTGTCCCAGCTAGCTGTGGCCTATACTCTTTATTTTTCTCATTATTATAATTCAGCCTAAAACTTTCCCAGGGCTGAGACATAGGCATCTTCTTAGTGATAGGGTGCGGTACATAATTCACCTCGTGGGCCGATGCAGATTCGAAGATGTCACATCTCTTCAAATTTTAGTTCTATGATATGCCGCCGGTTTCTGTCAATTTAAAACCATTGACCACACTATTGTTCCCATCGTTCTTCGTACTAAAACTTATTTTAAAACTACGCGGTACCCAAAAAGCACCCTAACTAAGGGTATGTTTACACTACAACGACGCGCGCGATATTTATTTATAAATAAAATAATACAGGCACGTGTTACACTGTCATAAAATTTTTTGGAACTTGCGCATCTGGTGCGGTTAGTGTACACTACGCCTAAACAAAATGAGCGTAAAAATGTTAAGAAAATAGATTGGAGTGAAAATGTGTGTTTTTGTTTGTCACAGGTTTTAATAGTTTTAATATTGATTTATAGAGTTCAGGTGGGTCGTGTTTTATGTGCAATAAAAGTTTACTAAAACGTGTAAAATGTTTGGTATAAAACGGTAATTAATAGTTATTTTTATGGCTTGGACATTATCTCTAATGGTAATTAATTTTTGAAAGGGAAATTTTATTACTAGCGTGATGATCAGTTTTACGTTTATAAATTCGGACGGCTTATTTTATTTTGATCATAGTTCTTCCCTCATAAACCTGGATATATATTTATATTTGTTATATGTTTGCTCTGTATGGTGTCGGACGTAAAGAATAGTACCATCCCATATCGTGTCGTAAGAGGCGACTAAGGGACTTGCCAGAGAATGGGCAGCAGCGTTCTCTGTGCTTTTATGACAACCGTACTGCGATCGCCAACCCGCCTGCCAAGCGTGGCGATTATGGCAAAACCCTCCATGTTATGTCAATGTGGAGAAACTTGGGGGAGGCCTGTGTCCAGCAGTGGACGTCTTCCGGCTGAAATGATGATGATGTTTATATTACATTTCTGATTAGCAACGCCTCGATAAAATGTCAAAATATTGAATACTCAATACTTTTATTGCATTCCATATGTTTTGTTCCATATTGAAGCTCTAAAGAAAACAAAATGCAATAAAATTACAAATCAACAAAATATTAGTTTGAAAAAAAAATTGTATCTGCTAAAACAGTCACTATAACTTAAAAACCTACTTTTAACACTCCTCCCACTACATAATCATAAACGAGACACCTACATCAATAAATCATTAAATTCTAAAACACAAAACCAAACAAAACAATCTAACGCAAAACTTATGCATAAAACAATTTGCACACAGCGCTGCGCTTGCGACGAAGACACACACATGAACCAAACCGCACACACATGCACAAAAACGGCCGTAAAAGCACAGACTCGCACACAAGCACAATGAAAAATGAATGTTTCTCGTGTTACGATAGATTGCTGTGTAGATAGATACTGGATCTGTTTATGGTTTGTTTGTGACAGTGGTGCTGAAAGTTTATGAGAGATCAGTGTAGTGGATGCAGACCTTTGGATACTCGTGTCGTAGCTGAGTTCTGCGCTGGCACGATTTAGGTTTTCACATAACGAAGAAGACGTTTAGATGTTAGATTTGACTTTAGGGATGGACATTGAGTATGAGGTCCTAGCAATGTCATTGCTCGGCCTGGAAAAAAACAAAAACCACATCGAGTTTTTTGTTTTTTTTCTCTACTAAATGGTTTTAAACGTAACTGGTGAAATATGGGAGTGCTATTCCATACACTTCTTTCTTACCCTTTGGATATAACCAGCGTAATTTTATCAGTTGAGTCTCAGAATATAATCTCATAAGTAAACTTTGAGCACCACAACGTTAGCTGATTCGCTAATCGCTAGATAATGTCGACGTCGTCGCGCCGCGCTAACCTTGCACCGGCGGCTTTTGTATGAGCTTTGTAATATTTATTGATATTGCTAGTTTGTTTCTCGAGGTATCTTATTTAAATGTTGTCTTTCTGTATCTTGAATTTCATAAAGTTCATATTATCTATGCCTTTCATCATTATCATCTTCCTGCCCTTACCCATTCTTCTTCGAGACGGCGCAACACGTTTTCTTCTTCCATTCTCCCCGTCAGACGTAACGGCATTAATAACTATCATTCTTCGCACCATCCACCCATCTTTTCTTTGGCCTTTTTTCCTGAGCCATTTGTAGCCGCCAAACGCTTTTTCAAATCATGAACCAACACCGTAAGATTTTTTTTTGAGTTTTGACAATAGGTCTTAATTCGAGTATAAGCTAAAGAACGGGAGAAAGTATGTCTAGTCTTTGGATTTGTTTTAAGTTTATTCGCATCATATTTGCCATCCTTTTCCTTTTCTATGAAAAGCTTTTCGTCAAAAAGCTGACTGCTTTGGGTTTTCTCCTTCTTTATCATGTGTTTATGTTAGCCTAACCTGGTGTCAGAGTTTTTATGCCGCCCATGGGCCAACTTTGGGCTGCTTTGAGGGACAAATTATAACGTAACTTACAAAGTTGGAAATCATGAATTTAATTCTAATTTTAGAAAAGTTATTTAGGCTTCGTGTAGTTGTACTAACCTTGCACCAGCGGCTTTTGCTCTAAAATTTATTCTTATTATTTAATGCAAAACATTTTATAATGAACCATGATTCGAATTTATTCCAAATAAATACTAGGTAGCTCATTTTAATATTGCAAGCAATGAGTTTTAAACTTAATGATTAAACTGGCTGCTTTGCTAAGATGGTTGAGTTCATTAACGCCAACCTTGCAGTGAAGTATCGATTTATGTTATCTTATATAAATATGAGTAGTCAGAAGCCAAAAGTGTGTCACCCGGTCTTACCAAGGGGTTGACCCAGTTACTGAGTTGTGGAGGTCAGATAGGCAGTCGCTTCATGTAAAATACTGGTACTCAGCTGGATCCGGTTAGACTGGAAGCTGACCCCAAGATAGAGATGCCCTAAGCCGCATCATCGCTTCACATTAAGTGAGTTGGGGCCAAACGCATCATATTTAATATTAAAAAAAATGGATTGGTTCTCTTATCAGTAAATTGGATACACGGCGACCAATTAACGTATACCAAACCAGTATATGCGGATTACTCATTGTTTTGGAAATCTATATAAAGCGAGACCATGTTATACTGGAAATGTATAGCTTGTTATGTCGTGTGTACGTACTTGCTAAGAGCAAGCTCTATTTCAGTTCGCTTTTTTGTTTTTTAATTTGTATAATTTTTATCTGCCTTTGAAACTGCCACTTATTATTTAATAGTATTTTCAGTCACACATTCCTTTAACCTAGACAGCCTAAATCTAACCCAACACATACAAACAGCCAAACAAGCTTCATAAAGACACAAATTCTCTTTTTACGTTCACAGTCAGTTAATCTCGATTGCTGGTACAATTTACAGTGGTCAGCGTACGACTGGTGTGTCCAATGCAAATAATAAATTACTAGCCAGAGAGGCTGCGAAATTATGTTGTGAGTGATCGATAGGTAGCATCTAAAATATTATAAAGACGAAAGATTTGATTGTTACGATTTAACTCAAAAACTACTCGACCGATTTTAAAAATTCTACCACCATTAGAAAGTTATATCTTTACCGAGTAACACAGGCTATATTATAGTTATGACAATTTTCGCGGACAAAGTCGCGGGCGAAGTGCTAGTTAGATTTAAAACATTTTAAATATAAAGCATAGAAATGTAATGCCGCGTTGTTCTAGTGGTCGCAATCGTGACTGCGAGCATGAGGTCCTGGGTTGGAATCCCGGGTCGGGCAAATTGTTATTGTTTTTTTCCATCAGAAATCTCTCAATAGCAGCCACGGAGTCTGGAATTGTGTTCGGTTGATAGCAATAGGTTCACTATTACATGGGACTAAAACATAATGGCTAAATGTGGGTGTATGTACTATTAGATACACCACTGCCTATCCCTTCGGATTACATGGTTTTTTCTTATGTTTTTAGTGGTATGAGAAACAGGATATAAAGTTCCTCATCCCGAGTAGTAAAGGGACCGACCAGATAGGTCCTATGTCTGGTGGGCAACTGCCAGACAGTTGTTTTCGGCTTTAAACTCGATGTAAACTTTGCTTGCGAGATTCAGACCATATTAGTTCATCAGTTTTATCACAGATGGCGCTGTAGTACTTTTTGTTATAAGTTGCTTTTTGTAGGTTGGTACATGTTAAATGTAATGATCTAGAGTATTATGGGAACGTTCAAAGACGTAATTGACGGTGATGACGAAAACGTCATCCAATTATGATCACTAGCAAAAGACCCCAGCACGCGTAGCATGACCACTGTAGAAACGGGTTATGTCGACGGAAGAATCGACAAAATGAACGATTGTCTATCTGTCATAATGTCGATTCTTCCGTAGACAAAACTCGTCTCTACAGTGGTCATGCTATGCATGGTGAAGTCATCCTCATTTTCCTGCATTTGTCCCATATTCCATTTGCAACTGGCAACCGTCACACTGACAAAAGCCGCTAGAAGCACTGAAATAAAAAAGTACATACATACTGCAAAATGAGATTAGTCTTTATAAAGTCTGTTTCGTTTTAAAAACCCTAGTATTCAAGACGCTCTCTTCCTTTCCACTCCTGCAAGGAAAAGCAAAGGAAACCTATAACATAACATTGTAATATAAATACGTCTATCTAATATATAAAATTCTCGTGTCGCGGTGTTTGTTACTAAACTCCGCCGAAACGGCTGAATTGATTTGTATGAAATTTTGTCTGCATATCGGGTAGGCCTGAGAATCGGCGAACATCTATTTTTCATACCCCTAAAACCCATCAAAATTTCCATGCAAACGAAATTGTGGGGGCAGCAGCTAGCTTTAATATAGACTTTGAACAGACGCTAAAACCTGTCTTCACGCTAACTACTGAAATAGAAAAGTCATCGATAAACATATAGTAAAAACATCCGCACTCACCAATTACCATGATGAGTGCGGGAAAATTATTGCCCTAGTGTCCCTTCCGCGTTCCGTCCCTTTCCACGACTTCAATTTTAGTAGGAGTGAAAGAGACGCCTATGTCATCAGTTACAAAATGACAGGTTTAGTTGTAATTGAGATATTTTTTGCTTCCAATGTTGTTATGATTTCCTGGTAGTCTGGAGTTGTTGCTGTTTGTTTATTCTTTTTTGATACAAAATGGTCGAAATCTACACAGTTTTAAATCCACATTAATTCTGTGACTAAAAGTCTTCCTTAGCTGATTTCTAAAGAACAAAATTAGAACAGATCTTTTTTTTACTAGCCTACATCCTGTCCCACTACTGGGCAAAGGCTTTCTCTTTTCATACCCTTCTATCCTGCGCAATCTCTGGCCATGTTAGCCTCGCAAACATGATCAGATCATGACAAGACAAACGATCTAAAAAAAAATTGATCTCTTTGTACTACTCCACACCACACTAGTCTTAACCTGCTCAAATCGATGAGCATTTAATTAAACATGTGTGGCATTACATCAATCACTCTCATCTATTTCTTCACATAAAGACTCATAAGACAAATAAGGAATAAATCGCCGAATCCCGTAACAGGGATTATAAAACTCGTTACAATGTTTTACAAGCTGATTTTTTAGATGTATGCGAGGGATTTCCTCTAAGCCTCTGAGCCGTTATAATGAGGTATCTTTGCCACCGACTTATCTGAGCTTTCGGAAATTTATTTTTAATACAGTTTTAAAATAACGATTGGCAGCTCATTTGAAAAGGCTTTGTTGTTTTGAGACTTACTTAAATGTAATAGTAAAATCTAACGCTTTTACAATTGGTTAACAATGCTTTTACTACTATTTTACCTTCAGATTAGATAACCACATTTATAAGGTCGATATTAGCAGAGTAGAGAAATGGCAGAGTGGAAGGCTATGGGGGAGGAGGCCTTTGCTCAGCAGTGGGACTATTTAGGCAAGGTAAAAAAGGTAATGAAACTGGAAACACCTGGTATAAACAGACACCAAACTAGATAAGATAGTCATGAAAATTAATAAGGCTTGTTAATTAGAAGACCTTGAGAAAGACCTGTTTGAAACTCGTACAAAGCTGTAATTATTACACAAAAGGCAGAAGGAACAAACCCAGCAGTAGGTAGAACAAGACTACAAAATGATGATAATGTTGATGATCACGAAATGGAAGAAGTTTTATTGCATTCAACCAGAGTTGTGGATGTCCTTATGTCAAACTACTTCTTAAACTCCAGTCTAGTCTAGTCTGGACTCACAAGTAAATAATATCAAATTTAGTTTTGCAATTTCAACTGTCCTTCTACAGATCCAGACGTTTACTATTATCATAGCTGAAGAAACAAGTCACGCGTTCGGTAATGAGCTTGAAGTGAACTGACATTAGCTCGGCACGTGGCGTTAGCTAAATATCAGTAATTTGTTTTGCTGTCAACTATGAGGTTTCTGCACGATTATTAATTTCGTGGAAATAACAATAATACAATTTGAAAAACCTTGTAGATTTAATGACTGTCCCTTGTTCTAAAAGGGTTGTTGTAAGTACATTCACCACACAGTAAACTCGTCAAATTTGGTGGAAAATTAAAATGATTAGAAATGTTCCCTCACTACCCTCACAATAAATGTTGATGGATCAAGAGGGAGAGGCAGACCAAAGAAAACGATGGACAGTTTCAGGAATGATTTGAAAGAGAAAGGAGTAAATTATAGCATGACGGTTAATGGAGAAAGGAAGAAAAAAAGTGTTGCGCCGACCCCAAGTAAAATGGGTCAAGGGTAGGAAGATGATGTTGAGATGTTCCCTCACCGTACTTAGAAAGTGCAAAAAAGAATTTAAACTAAGATGAGTGAGACAATAACTATTCAAATCGTCCATAAAACAAAAACGTGTGAAAATTCACCATGAAATTAACGATTTTAGCAATCGTAAAACGCAACTAAAAGATTACTTAGCTCAGGAAGCGAAACTTTAGAAACATCCTTTAGCTAGTTTATACTGGTAAGATGACCACGCAGTTTTCAGGCGTGACGAAGAAAATAATTTGTTCATTATAACTTCACTTCCCAAAATACATTTGTAGGCTGATAATGATGAAAATGGCAAGTCACTTGTAAGTATACTGATGGAGGATACTACGACAAACAAATAACAATTAGAAGCTTGTGAAGTTACATAAGGTGTTACAATGGGAGGTCTTACCGCTAAAAAAGGTGTGGCAAAGCTCGTGAGCTTGCTAAATAGGTTACTAATAATTAAATTCCTGTCACATACAAATTCAACTGACGTACACGCACGTACATATTCATAAACCTTTCTTTGGGCATCGCCATAATGGCCAATAAATACATTAATTCATACAGGCATTCATCTATTTTTGGCAACATGGGAACTTTTCTAGCCACTCGACGTCTTGGTAAGTGGCCGTCTTGTATGCTCTTGCGCATTAAAACAGCCCTTAGAGCTTTAATAGTGTTTTATACTTGTAATAAGTTTAATTTATTTTTGTACTGTGGGAATGTTTTGGTAGCCGAATTTTTTGAAGTGTGTGTTTTGAGTGTGATTGGAATCGAATTGTGAGTAATAATTGATTTGTTTGGATAAGTAATTTTAGTTAAAGGAGTCAAGGAGTGTTTTTTGAATAGCAGTTATTTAACGAAGTCAAACAATAATGTTGCATTAGAAAAGTAATAGGAGAGTAGATTTTAATTAATTTGTATTTCTATTAGAATGGTATTTTTTGCCACGTTTCTATTTTTATAGAGTTGATAACTATGTCTATAGGCAGCCAAAATGTTTCCACTTTTGGAGCTGCGATTTTTGCAATTTTGTTTGAATCTATTCAATTGTATATAAGCATCAATGTGGTCTATATCCCTCAGAGGACTTATTACAGAAAATTATTATCTTTAGGCTAACCTATGTAGTTGAATACTATATTTGTATGAGTGGAAATTCAACTACTACCATAATCCATAATGCAATCTGCTATAGTGTCAAATAACCTCACACCAGTTCTCCTATAATGGACTAAACACTAAACTACTAAAGCATACGACTTTCTCAAGATGCCATGAAGATATTAATAAACACTGCTTTCCACCTCATTGAACGGAGCAGCTTGGATGAAACAAAGTAAGCTGTTGTGTCCAAGTTACTGCTCAATTGAGATAATGTTTAGAACAAAGAGGGGGGGTACTAAGATAAATATTTGATATAATGTGTGTGGAAGTTAGATTCTGTAATGTGTAGCTAAAACATGGTTAAATTGGTAGTTTTAAAACTGTAAAAATAGAAGACAAAAATGTTATGGGTACAAATATTTATGTTTTTTTTTTTAAATAATAAATTACGGTAAAATCGAAGAAGATATGAAACGAACATGATGATATTGGTAGTTTTAAAACGGATAAAATGTTTTCTGTTGTTGGAAATTAAAACATTAACACAGAAGACAAATAAGTTTTTAACGGTAAAATCAAAGAAGAAGGGAAGGAAAACTTCGCTCAGCATTAGACACAACAAAAGGTACAAAACACAATGTATGCTGCAAAAATAAAATCTAAAGCGTAATGGAGGTTAAAATATTGATGATTCTTGAATAGATATTGAGTAATAGCGCGATGGACCTAGTGAAACATAAGCTTTTTAAAAAGAAATAATCGTTTCATCATCAGCCTGTAATGTTCCCACTGCTGGGACACAGGCCTCCTCTCAATGAGAGGGAGTGGGCTGTAATCCACCACGCGGTCCCAGTGCGGTTGGTAAATGTCACATGTCTTCGTTTTTTAGTTCTAGAACATGCCGGTTTCCTCACGATGTTTTTTTTTTCTATGTCATCGTTACGTCTATTAATCGTTTAAAAATCTTAAATTATAAGTTCCCTTAACACAAACCTTATTACCTTAGCTTATTACTCAAGAGCTTTAAAGTAACCACGATCACCAGCTTAACCAAAACACCCCAGGCTCACTTTTACTCAAAAATTACCTATAAAAATACCCTTCTTCAAAATCCTTTTCCATTGGCTTCCTATCTGCTCTCAATTCAAGTTCCATCGTAACATTTTATGTTATGACCGAAGATGGTAAATTGTCATCTATATGGAGTGAACTTTGTGGAATCGGTGCTTCAGACTATCAAGCAAAGCCTGGGAATATAAGCTAACTTGAAACTTCTTTTAAGAGCTCATTAATTTCGTTAATAACTAGACTTAATGCCTGTAATGTTGCCATCAGATATTATGGGTTTATCAGGAGAGTCGGGTTTGGAAAATTTTTGAAGTTTATTAGGTAAGTTTTGTTGCAGATGTGGTTTAGTCTTTGGTTCTGAATTGATTTTGAAGAATCTAATTTTTTCATTATCTCTCTGATCTTTTAGCAAATATGTTGGAGTCGGTTACAGTTTTAGTTGATACTTTTTCTGTTCTAACACCCGTATTATTTAATAAACAAGTCGAAGTGATTACTTTAGTAAATGTCATTATTAAAGATGTTAAACAAAAAAAAACATTTCCTCACACTACGAATTTCTCCTGTATCGTGGGTGCGTTTTAAACTCACATACACAAACAGCCAGACCCGGAACAACTACCTCTAGGCCATACAAAAATGTGTTCCGTGCGGGGACCGAACCCGCTACACGCAGCGCATCAGTCAATCACTCCCACTGCGCCAATAGTGCCGTCAAAAACTTACCTAAAATTTATTCTGTACTTCAGTAATTCCTTAAATTAGAACTGTCAAAAACTAAAAATATTAGGTTGGCTTTTTCACTTCGTTCAAATTCTTCTCTATTGCATAAAAATGTTTGCATGTCTAATTACTTAAACTCAAGTAATTAATTTAAATTGACTATAATACGGCTTTAAGACTCGAATTTGTATCTGACCGTTTTCGTAACTAAAATGAACTTCGATGATTCTTAATTAGACACCTCTTCTATCCCTCTAAACTCCCATTTTTACATCTCCTAATTACCGTCCCCCAAAGACAAGAATTTAAAAGCAATCAATCTTCAATGTTAAAGAATCACACCAATAAATCGACAGAAAACCCTCAAATGAGCTTTCAACAAAATACTACAGAGTATAATTACACAGGAATTTATTAACTGTCTGGCAACACCAAGGAGTCTTTTGTCAAAACTAAAAAAATGTTGCCAGTAAAAAAACGCCGCAAAAAGAGAAACATTAATTTAAATGTCTGCTGTCAGGCTTAAGTAGTGTTTTGTCCTTTGACTTTCTTTCTATTTTACTTTAAATAGGGTGGCTGAGCCAATTGTCAGTGGTTATTATTAGGTAGTTGGATTTTTGTCTCAGTTGGTGGTATTAATTTTCTGATTTTAATTGAGTTTCCCAGAAGATATTTGACGACAAAGACTTTTATAGTTCGTAAAGTCACGAGCACTGATCTTCACTTAGCTAAATTTTAAAGAGCTAAGTTTAAGGTAACCACGTGTTACAATATTTATGCCAAAAACTTTATTTTACGTAATCTGTAAAATGTTTGACATTAATAACTTTTTTGCTCTTGTCTAGTCTCTAGCCAAGGAGAATGTAAGTGTAAGTAAACCTATAATAATGCCATTATTAATTACCTTCTCTCGTAACTAAGCACTGGTCTCTACACCCTCTGCTCCCCTAACGTCTTTAAGTATTTTGTCCCCACCCTATTAATATTCATTTTAAATTGTGAAGATTTTCGAGATTAATATTCTTTTGTACTATTTTGAGGGTTCGTAATAAAATCTCTGCATTATAAAAAACTGTGTTTAAAGTTTGTTTGATAAATTACTGCAATTATTTTGTATAATTGATACGGTGTTGTTCAGAATTTTTCATGGATTTGAATGTTTTAATTAGGTGACGTCTGTTGTTATTTTATTGAATAATTACGCTTGTTAAAAAGTCTAATTTTATGACAGCTAGGAAAGAACAAAATTGAATACTGAATTAGAAGTTAAGAAGATGGTAGGTAATAAAAGCAGACAAATTTATTTATAGAAGCTAGAAACAAGATTCTTCAAAAATGTCTATGTATGAAATAAACAGTTCAATGATAAACAATCTCCAATTACATACAACATAAAACCACACTTTTAAATACAAAATTAGAACTCAATTAGCCTGTCAATAGTCATCACCTTTCAACAAACTATTTAAAGAACTACAGACAAGATACTCCCCAAAGACGAAACTGCAAAAAAACGAGACAAATATCCCGAAGCTGAGGGAAAAAATCCAGAACATGATTTACATTCTCCCGTCTGACAAGAAGACAGAGACATTGATTTTGGACACTTTAATTTCAGGTTAAATGACAAAAGTCCCCCAAGCCCAAGTATTTCTGGTAGAAATTCGGGATCACTCTTAAAGCTACAAGGTTCAGTCAAGAATGCCACGAATTTGTCAAGATCTTGACGTGACACGTGCTTTTAAATAGTATTTGGAATTTTCGGAAGATAATTTTAGGCTACACATTTGTTTTGAGATATAGTAATGGAATGTGGTATCGGCTTTAACTGAGTATTTTGTAGAAGCAGATACATCACATAACAACCATCACGTCTGCGAATAGTATAGACAGCGTCAGTATGTGCTAACCCCTCTACAGTCCGGCCGAGTACGCCAGGGGGGTAACTACTTAAAGGCGCTGTCTACCAGTACTAAATGAAGAAGAAGAGGTATATGAATAAGAGCTGACATTTAGTGTGAAATAGTCTGAGATTAGGTCTGAACTTTGGCGGGAGGAGTTTAAGTACAGACTAACATATTTCATATAACATAATATATAAACATATAAGCGATAAGCTCGTTTAACAGACGATTTGCTAATGAACACACAAGAATAGAGAAAAAAGGACAAAAGGTTTCGAATCTATAAACGTGAAAAAAGTATTCCAGTAGTAACCAACTCAATTACTGGATTATAAGATGAGGTTAAAGGTAAAGCAAAGAAAAATACACAAAAATTTTTCAGATGCACTCATAAATTTCCATAATAAATACCAATATATTCAATAAAATTACAATAAAATACCGACCAGACTAAGAAACAATTACGATTGTTATCTAAATAGGTAATAAACAAAACACAAATGACAATGGCGACTATAAATTTTAGAAAACATACCTAATTGCTATCAAAATCGTACAAATGCGCGTCGTGGATGTAGGAATTGCGACAGTAGACAGTACTGCGTTCTAAGCAAATCTTGTTTACCCATATAAAGCTCTTGGCAATACTGAGGCAATTAATCGGATATGCAAATCGAAGTTCCGTTTAGAAAGTTAAGGGAATTGAAGATTTAAAATCAGTCCTTGAGAAATGCATTGTCAACAGATCACGTTAGGAATGTAAAATGTAAAGGTTACCAAATAAATTGTATCCAGTCAACTTGGTAACCAGTCATTGTCTCAAACATAACACTTCTCTGATAAAACAGACAGACGATTGATTACGCGAAGGCATATTGAAATACAGAATGCTAAATCTAATGATTGTGGTTTGGATTGACATAGATCGAAAAGACTCATATTCACCAGCTATCAGTTAAAAATCTGTTGAGATACTATATTATCCCTATTAGAATATAATTATAGTGTCTGTCTAACTTTTGAAGTTTCATTGTATATCATTGAAAAGTACCTACTTCTGTATGTCTAGACATATCAGATCAATAAGGATCATTTTTTGTAGCTTCGTCTTTCTATCAGTTAGCCCACGGCGTGTTCAGGTTCGGAAATAGCTATAAGTCTTTGTTTTTTACAAATTCTAAGTAAACGTGGCCAACAACATTGAAGGCTACAAGCTACAAATACAATTTAGTATTAGCTTACAAACGTCCAACATTTCCTTCAATTTACTTCGCAAAACGTTACAACCATACAAATTCAAAGAGAACTGCACGCATTGTTCTTTTTGCTGCAGCTTTAACAGCATCAATGACAATACAGGCTACACTTATTCCAAATCCATTAGACTTCCTACCCTAACCCTCAAACCTTAGACCTCATTTTGCATTACATTGTTTACCAGCATCAGTTCACAGGATTTCAGCCTCTATTTTTGTGTCTGTTAAGTGGAAAATTCCATGTCCAACTTTGGTACTCCCGTTGACCATTTTGGTCGTCGACGCCGTAAAGTCTAGCAAGATTAGTCCAGTTATTTCTGTGGTACAGTGACACATGCGCGCACGCAGCTGGTGGTCGTGATCTGTCGTAATGGAATTCACCACTAATGGTGGCTCGGTTACTGAAATGTAGATTTATGAACACCCTGTTGAGGTTGTTTTGAACACAAATGGGCAGTGATTAATTTGACAAAAAAGGTTGAATGTGTAGGCCACCAATTTTGGCTTAATTGTTCTCTATTGCTCAAAAAAAGTCTCTGTTTCTTTACCAACTTCTTTAAAATGTAAACACAAGAAAGCATCTACTTTTAACCCAACTATACAGAATAATATGATGAAGCTGAAAGTCATCCCTTTTTTGCCTGTTAGGCCATATTTCATTTGTCAGATAAAACTTACTAATTTACTTGACTAGGAAACAAGCAATAATTTACATGAAGTTCACATGCGTAGCCTTTCATTGCAGTAACCTTTACTCAGTGTATACTGCAATAGGCCGTAGTTTTCTTGTTGGAATGAACTGCATTAGTTCATTCCAACAATAACGCAAAAAATAACTTCACTCAACCAGAAAACACATGTTTTCAACATTATTTGCAAAGGCCGCCTTCGGGCCTTGAAGTACAAGCTGTTATTCATAAGCTGAACGTGAGTTTATGGCAAACAAAGAGTTCAGACGCCAAGCTGTCTGCTCGCACGTGTTTATGAGTAACGGCGTGAAGTGGGTGTTGTTATAAGATTTTTAGTTTTCTGTAGAAACGTGCGAAGACCAAGGAAACTATGGATGTGTGTGTGTGAGGAATGATATGAGAGAAAACGGAGTAATTAATAGTGTGACGGATGACAGAGGGGAATGGAAAGAATAAATCGTGTTGCACTGACCCCAAGTAACATGGGAAAAGGGCAGGAAGATGATGTGTAGAAACGTTTGAGAAAATGTACAAACTTTATATTTCGAGGTCTTGTGATGCTAATGAAGTTGATTGTTGATTCGATTGTTGAGTCGGCATTGTCATCATCATTGTCCTGCCCTTATCCCAATTTATTAGAGGTCGGCGCAACATTTCTTCTTCTTCCATACTCGTTATCTCAGCAGTTACTTCCTTTCTTACCATTTCATCCGTCACACAGTCCATCCACCGTTTCTTTAGTCACCAGAGAAAAAAAAACCTAAGTAATCCTTACTGTAAATTATAAAAACAAGCTTTAGGTTTAGATAAGCAAGAAAATCCCTGGCAAGTTTAGCACATTCAATGATGGCGGAAAACTCATCACCGAATGTGGTTTTATAAAACTAGGTTTAACAGTAACAAATAAAAGATGGTTGTCACCATTTTGTTTGATAGGTTCAGAGCATTGTAATATAACACTAAATACGTAAGTAGTTGTATAAATAAAATTGCAATGTAATTTCCAGTATTTGTGAATTTTTGTTTCATGTCTTTCTTGCAAGTTTTGTTTACCATCAGTCCTATTGCGTTACTTTTGCAACTGTGACTAATGTAGATTATTCTCATTTGGTACATAGGCGTAATGCATTATGTCGTGCGATACTGTTTGAATACGCGTATAAGGATTAATATTATCATATTTATCTATATACGTTTAAATAACCTCGGCTCAAGTAATGCCAAGGGCAGTTGTATCGACAAACGATTTTCCAGTTTCCATTTTCAGTAAAAACATGCCTTGCACTCAAGTCACACATGTATGCTTGGATCTACAATCTGTATGGTCTTATCAACCACTGTGACGTTAAGCAATTTAAAAGCCTATTTTTATAGAGATAAGGTTCTATTTTCTATGAAGGTTGGGAGTGTTATACTTTTTTCTGCACTTGTACAGTTGCGTAGGGCTATAGTTATCAAGGTCTACAGGTCTGCACAAGTTGAATGTCAACATTTTGTTTACATTTCTATATGTGCGTGCATATTATTTTTATAGTACGTTATCAATTTTATTGCTATCGTCTGCTGGCACATTGATGTAATAAATACTATAGATTAAAATTGTGTCGTTAGTACGATGTCTTCGTTTAATCAAGTTTATTTGCTTAGCTTTATTTTAAGGTCTGTCTGCACACGATAAGCTATCCTTCTCTTCATCTTCGCATTCAGTCGTATTATATTATATTGCAGTACACAAACACAAGTACACAAGTCCTGAGCTCATCAGCACGCGCCCAACCGGTTCCTTTATCATTTAGACGTACTTGTTTTACGCACACCATCTCCCGTCTAACCTCCTTCACCCTTAGATTAATCAGGTTTTCACAGTCCGATATTATCAGTGCACAGGTGGATGTTACTACCCACCTGGTCTTTATTCCATTAATACCTTCTTACGAGTGAAATAAAATTAATCCTTTTGCCCTTGGTGAGGATCTGTTTACCTCAGTTCATTAACCTGCAATTCTGTTAGTCTTATCTTTCATTAGAAATTTTTATATTCAGAAGCTTCTACATTAAGTTTGAAGGTGTTTTGTTGACACTTACCTAACTGTCTTGAAGTACCATTTACGGATTATCGAGCATCGAATTCGGCGACCCAGGCCGAATCGTAATGTGTTATTTGTGTAGGGTCTGTAAAATTAACGGGATCTTTGCCAGTCTGATCAGGTTCTGTGGTGTAAGTTATGTGCTGGAAGCGGTCAACAGGACTGTAATATTGGTAACTTACTGGTATCGTCGAGTTTGTTTAGTCGATGAGCGAAGCCTTAAAAATGAAGTCTAGAATTTGATTTATCATCGCTTGCCGTGTTAATGATGGTATATTTTCAATGTGCCGTTAGATCTTTTTGCTTACAAGTCCTCACACCCTATTGGTAGTACACTGATTCGCACTTGCACATATTTTTGTTACTATAGATCTCACTGTTATTTGATTTTTCTTTTTCTTGTATTCCTTTTCTCTTTGCACTGGCTATTTGGAATATATTAGGTCAATCTAATCAGCAATCTATCCGGGTCGCTTCCCTCTCAAAAATTACACCAGAATTTGTTCCTAAAACAGGTTCTATATTTCCGACCTTTACGTTTGTTTACTGTTTATTTTTAGCTATAATATTCGCCTGAATTAAACTTTCAAAATTACATTTTGATTAACACAATAAAACTTATCAGTTTTTTGTCCAACATGGCAATGGTTTTTAAATCGAACTAACATGATGATAGCAAAATGTTTATTATTCTGTTTGAGTTTTTATTGGGACCTTTTAATATTAAAAGACTTTAAAAGTTGTGTTTTTCTTAATTCAGATTTAATTAAGGAGGCTATAAAATTTGGGATCGCGAGTACACTGATTTTATTGTATTCATCTTTAGTTAGTGTAGGTGTGTTTACATGTTTTGTGTACTTCTTTACTGTCTTTAATATGATTTTTGTTTTGGTCTGAGTATGTTACCTGAAAGAACTCGTACATAACATTTTGGCAAATTATTATTATTTTGATTAACCATGAAAATCATTAGTAATTAAATCAAAACAGAAAACTCTTGATTCAATGAAAATCTTGTACAACCCACACCCAAAACCGTTAAAATAAGTGCTGAGGACGAATTTTATGAAATGCTGTTTTCTAAAGAGCAATTTAGGAAAAAAGTTTGTTTCAAAATTCTTAATTTTTATGATGAAGCATCTCGCGAACAGCTTTAAATTTAAATACAGGTCTCGCCGAAGGGATGAAAGATTCTAACAAGCCATGCCTTCGTGTGGCTTGTCAGAATCCATATGCCTAAGACCCAAGAAGGTTTCATTCCTATAACTTTAGCCACAAGTCCGGTCATTAAGACGACATGTGGACGACATGAAGATGGCACGTATTTAAAGCCAAACGATTGGATGGATTTAATAAGTTGTTATTAAGTCACGTTCACATGTAACTGTTATCGTCTCATGTAGTTAAATGTCTGGGGTCGCCTTAAGCTAGACTGTGTTAGGAAAAGTGATTTAACTAGAATTATTTAGTAGAACTAGCTTTGCGAGAGTATCTGTATATATATTGTAGCAGTAAAGACTAACATAATTTTATAGGATTATTTTAACTACAACTTACTTAACAGAGGCAAACTTCGAGTACAATAGTGGTTTCTACAAAGGTATCCATAGAAAGGAAGATTTTACTGATCAGTTGTAGGACATTGGTGGCCTTTTATTTTTTTATTTCTTTTTATACTTTTATTTTTTTGCTGATGGCCTCGAGTTTTGACTTGTGGGTCATGGTTTTGAACCCAGTCAGGTGCTTTACTTTGTATAATTTTGTTAGTTTAGTTGTAGCTCTAATAACTGTGAAGGAAAACAACGTTAGAAAACCTTAAAAAATTCGGGTATGTGACACCACTGGGTCCACGTTGTGGTTTATGGGCTGTTTCCTCTCGCAGAGAGGAGCCCTTATGTCCCAGCAGTGGTAACATTAATATTGGCTGATTGAGCTAAGGCTCTTGTATATTACAGTCAATGGGAAAGACAGGTAATAGCTAATTTTAGATGGCGCGAACATAGCTAGGTCTCAATCTGACCAATGAGGTCAACCAATTTTGAAATACAAAATTACATTACCAGATTTTCAACCAATGACGTTGCTCAGAACCAGCTATACTAGCACCATTCGTTTCACAGTTGCCATCTCAATTAACAACGAAAGACCAGACATGATAAAATAAAAGAAGGGAACATTGAAATCGACGTGCTAATGTAAAAATATGCTAACTTGAACTCTGTTTACACAGACTAACAGTTACGTAGTAACAATATAAAACATAAACTACTATTCTAACTATACTGCCTTTTGTTAAACAAAGCAAAATATTGGCTTTCTCATTTTATATGTTTCATATTATGCATGCATACGCACGTCCTACACCGTACATGGTCGTAAGGCGAATGACCGATTGTGTCAACACGTGAATAAAATATTTTAATACCACCAGTATAACTTGACCTCTCAAATTCAACTACCAAATTTAAAGCAACATCTCTTTTTAAATTGGCGTACCCAAGTAATATGGCCAGTACGATTTGGCCTTTAGCTTTCAAGTTAGTGTTTGGAGCGATGTTTGTTGTTATACTGGTTTTTATGACAATGTTGTGAGCAATTTGTTTAAAATTTACTTTGGCCGTATCATGGTTATTGAGTTGATTGCTTTGTTCGAAACTATAGCAGTGTTTACATACGTATTCAAAATGTATCATGCAAGAGGTAAATAGCTACAATCTTTCAGCTTCTTGTAGCAGAACCTGTGTCTTCGTTCACGCTAGCAAGTTTGTCAGCAGTAAAACCGGTGTCACCAATAATATCATTACTATTCTACAAAATATCATTGATTATAGCGCAGGTAATTTCATTATCATCATTTGCCTAGCTTTATTCAATATTCGAAATTCCAAATTTCTTTTTATTTTTAATTTGTCCGCCATAAACGTTCTTGGCTAGAGCGTAATCTGTTATTTACATCAGGTTATATTACTATACTAGCTGTCCCGCGCAACTTCGTCTGCGTCACATTTTCCCCGTTTTTCATTGCTGCTCCGCTCCTATTTATCGTAGCGTGATGATATATAGCCTATAGCCTTCTTCGATAAATAGGCTATCTAACATTGAAAGAATCAAGTCGGACCAGTAGTTCCTGAGATTAGCGCGTTCAAGCAAACAAACAAAAAAACAAACTCTTCAGGTTTTTAGTATTTATTACTATATTACTTATAGCTCTTGTCTTTTCGGATATAAGTAATAGTAGTATCAGGTAACAGATTGTTTGACTTCCTCCAAATCATATCTTCAAGTTTACCCGTCTGATTGTTTTTTAACATCATCATCAGTTTCTCAAAAGTGAAGACTAATTTTAACCTTGCGCAGATATCTTAATAAAAATCAAACAGTTACAATAACTTTTACAGCAACTAAATCAACACTTCCCCCTATATTACCAACAACAACTCAATTTGCATCCAACTTCAAAATAAAGGCACCGTCTAATTTACGCGTCAACTTTCAACGAGGCGAACGTTCGTAGTAAACAAAAATATTTCTGTTTACAATACGAAAGTTATTTCCAGTTTGATAAATACAGCGGGCAGTTCTTTGGGAATGGCGTTTAGTTGTTTATGCTCGGTGGTTGTGAAGTTTCTTCGTGGCGGATAAGTCCTGAAAATAAATTGGTATTTTTTTTTTGTATGTTATTCTGAACGTTATACATTACTTACAAGATTACTATTTAATGGAAAATATAAAAGTAAACGTTTACTTGCACTTACCTGCAGTAGTACTATTTTTGAAATCAAAGGACAACGTTGAGATGACGTCAAAACTGATTGAATCATAATAAAGGCGCGTCTTGTCAATAGCATCTTTCTGCTCTGCAGTCATTATAATCATGATGCTGTCATCTCTAATCTGACTGCCAATAATGTGACAATTTCGTATTATACCTTCACAGATGAATGTATGGGATTGTTAGATATTGAAAGTAGAAATAGTTTATTGTCCAGATAAAACAGTATGCAAGTATTCAGGTTAATAGATATTGCAATGTCATAAATCATCATCTGCCTAGCCTTTTCCCAACTATCTTGGTTTTGGCTTCCAGTCTAACCAGTTGCAGCTGAGTACCAGTATTTTACATGTAGCGACTGTCTATCTGATCTCCACAACCCAGTAACTGGGTAATACGACACCCCTTGGTAAGGCTGGATGTCAGACTTTTGGTTTCTGACTATTCGTAAAGACTGTCTAGATCTACAAATGACAGCCGGGACCAACGGCTTAACGTGCTTTCCGAGGCACGGAGGAAACTCGGTATGTTATTATGGTCACAAATCCACGGACCAACCTCGGCAAGCACGGCTTAACCTTTTAAACATCGACCCGTGAGGCTGTTATTATTTAGCCACAAGCTCCTCATTGCAGTGCCATAAATATCTTCAAATATAATAGATACAACTAGGTTAAATAGTAGTGAGGATGTGTTCAAGAGAGACAATATTATTTATTGTTGCTCTATCTATTCGTTTTTTCAGTAGTCCTGTCCCAACTTTTTAACCCCACATGGTAACCATCTAGTATTATGAGAAATGTAAGTCCGTAACACGTTAGCGCAGGTCATGAACATCTGGCGTCAGTTTTTGTACTGTCCTCGGCTACGTTCGGCTATGTTCGGCTGCGCTCGGTATGGTCTGCGCAGCGTCTGAGCGTATTGTCGTAAAATTTATGATTGTTGGTGCTATTTTCAGAATAGATGGACGTGGTGAAATGATATGGGGTTGTGGGGTTCTGGGATTAGAGTTAAATTGTTATGTTCCTGCTAATTGAGTGGGTGTGAAAAATCCCCAAAATCATTCTGCTCAGTTTTAGTGTGCAAAAGCATATGGTCTGTTAAGTATTTTGTGCTCTTTCTTCTTTAATTATATAATAATAATAAAATTATTTTATTTCGGACAACTATGAGATCCATAAATTGTTAGTAACAGTTTTGCATCTAAAGACAAATTAATATAAAACACAAAATACTAGGATATAAGTCTTCTGACCAATTGCCTTACTATGGTGGAGGAAGTATCGGCCGCCACAGCTTTCAGGATTATGCTATTGTGACTGCCTCTTATGCTACTCAGTGGGCTGTAATGTAATCCACCACGCGGGCCCAGTGCGGGTTCGTAGATATCTCATGTCTTCGAATTTTTAGTTCTAGGACATGCTGGTTTGGTAAGTCGAGGCTGCCACCACTGGGCCACCGCTGCTTTCAAACAAAGAAGTGATTCTCAATAATTATTTTCGAAAGATATTCTTCAAAACAATCGGGTTAAATACTACTCTCACCTCACCCAGTTTAAGAAAATGAACCCTTAAGATTTTTACAAGCATAATTCAGATGATGTTAATGGACCATCAAGTGATAAAATTACTAGTATCTCATGCGAATTGATTGCAAATTGTATTGCTACCGGTTTTTTCGCTAACCAAGTTTTGTGTGGTACAAGGAAAAAGTCGTATGTCAATTCGGCGTTCAAGACGTCGTCACGTCAAAAATAAAAAATAAGGACATTACAATAAAAATTAAACATATGTAAGTAGTACTATGAAATATTATTGCATTGGTCTCCAAATACCGCACAAAGAAAGGTCAAATATTATTTATTATACAGGGTGTAACGGAAAGGGTATATACATACTTAAGGGTGTGCTACAGATCATCAAACTGAACATGTTTCTCCACAAGCAAACATTGTAATAACAAAAAAATTATCTGCTGGCCCATACAAAATTTCATACCTATTCGACCCAAATGTATGGGGCAGATAATATTTTTTTCGCTATGACGATGTTTCTTTGTGGAGAAACATGTTCAGTTTGATGGTCTGTAGCATACACATAAGTATGTATATACCCTTTCCGTTACACCCTGTAGATAGCCGTTGTAATTATGTTGTTTTCAGACCCCGAGCAGAAAAATGGTGGTGTAATCTTGTTCAATGCCTCAAAAAAATAAACACATAATAAATGATCCCTCGCTGAGCCTATACCTTGGGCCATTCGACCTACAATACGTCGCACTTACGTCGGACAATTTATCAGGCGCCATGTTTACGGTTTGTTTTTATACAAAACAACGGTACACGTGGTGTGTAGGAAAATTATATTATTTTATTTTAAATTAATTTTTCAACGTGCAAACAGATTGTAAAGTGACATGAATAAGTTATTTTTGTCTACGTGTTAATTGATGTATGAATATTTGTTTATCTTCAAAGTTTCATAGGTATCAGTTAGGAAGTAACCATCTCAGCCTATTGAAGTCAAGTTGCATCATATCTCCCTATCCACATCCAGTTTGATCAACCCAGCTACCTTCAGCCAGAACTTCAATACTTGATTCTCGTTTTCTTCTTCCATACTTCTCTATTATTTGTCATGTCATCAGACACCTCCTTTCTTGCCATTTCATCCTTCACACAGTATATCCATCGTTACTTTGGACTCCTGAAACGAAGTGTCGTATGGATTTTTTGTCCTAGAGTGCTCACTCACGTTTGATGAATATATTCTCCAGAAATGTTTAGGGTAAACAACTCATCATCAATTTACTCCTAGCATAAACAGGTATAACAACTTGGGCCTGAAAAAAAAAAGTGAACATCAGATCTCATCCGTATCGAAAGCCCATTTATATCTCACACCATAAAATAATATCCCATCAAAAACTATCACACAATAGGTCTCATATGTCGTGGTACAAAAAACTTATAGAGATGCGCTTGCGCTGCGTCGAGTGACCGGCGGCTCGGCGGGTCAATCAACTTTGCCCGGTAGCCATACAACTTTTTAATACAATATAAATAATGATACACTTACCTTTTTTTAATACAGTATAAATAATGCCAGTTATCTTTTTTTTTCGATCTTTATTTTTAATCTATGATTTCGATCGAATGCTATCTTTTGATTATTAATTATTGTTGAAAATTGGGTGTGATTCGATGGATTGGGTAATTGAATTTTGAATAAAATAAAGATTTAGATAGATGAGCTACTTGCATTTATTATAATTATGCTAAATTGTAATTTTTTGAAAATTTAATTTTGAGATTGATAATTACTATTTCAATTGGAACAAGAAATATCAATATAATAAAAATTCCATAAGATTAAATTATAGTTTTTCCAACCCCAAATCTACAGTATGTTCATATTAATTTAATTCACTCAAAGAAAAATATGAACCCTTTATTATAATAATACGACAAAACTTTTTTTGTAACAGGAAGCAGCAGATCACGAGAAACCCACTTTTCTTTTACTTAAAATTAATTTAAATATGCGTCTCAATTCACCCTTTTATTCCAAACTCAGTATCAAGTGGTGTACTCACTGCTTTGACATAAAATTATGACAACCTGTTCTGATATTCTTAACAAATTCATAATTCAGTAATGTAACTTAATACTTCTAAAAAGTTCCCATATTCACGCCATTGAAATTCAAAATAGTAAAAAAAGAATCGCTTCATAAAATAATCAATTAGACTTAACACTCGGTATGTCAACGATAGGAATATCGGAAGCCTATCATTAATTACAATGTAATAATCACAGTATCAAGAAATTTATTCAAATTTTATTCGATAGAAAAAAACTAATTTTGTATTCGGGAGCCTCACTGGTCTGAGGTCATGGTTTTTTGTTAGAACATTATTTCTATAAATGCCGGGTGATAGGCCTTTTTTTTGGTACAAAAAGTTTGAAGTTTATTATTTGGGAGCGTATTTATGGAGTAGCTTTATGTTTTGTCATATTTTAAGGCTTTCTTACTCTTTAATGTTAGTGATTTTAAATAAATATTATGGTGTTATAAAACTTGTAACTTTCCTTTATGAGTATTTGATTTGTCTATACAATTATATCAGAAACATTTCTTAGACTTTTCTTTTTGGTTTTTTGTTTCAATCGGTAAAATTGATGAAACGTTAACTTTAGTTCCAAGATTAAAAACAACTCATCATCATATAATTTTAATAAGCCTTTTTCCAACTATTTTGGGATCAGTTTCCAGTCTAACCGGATAACAGTTACTGGGTAATACGTTACCCTGTGGGGTACGTGCCTCGACTTAGGGCGTCGCTGGGGGAGGATAGCATGGGGCCAGGCTGGATCTGAATGATATCATCATTTAGGGGCTGATTTAAAACTACTAGCACAGCATCGTGGGCTGGCTCGAGCGAGGGTCGTGGAGGGCAAGGGGACCGGGTCGTCACAACGGACCTCGACGGCGAGGTCGGAAAGACGGCGGTTTGCGTCTTAACTTTTTAACAGTGCTAGTCTCTTTGCTAGTCTCCTGGAGGTGGAGGTGATAGCATCATCGGGAAAGAGCTTCTCACTTCGTAAATGACATTTATGTAAGAACGTACATTATTGAGTACATTAACCAATAACTTACAATAAACCCAACAATATCAATCTAATTTCGTACCCATAAATATTTTGCATATAAAATCGTTGAAACGAGCACACTTTCAACACGTACATAAATCACTGGAACTCGTGTCAACTCATGTCAAACTCGGGGTATTAGCAAGCCGTATCACTCAGCGGGACATAATTAGCTTACGTTTTGTTATGACGTAGGTGTAAGTATGTTTGTTTGTGTTAAAGGGTGACTAGAATTTTATGTTTTGTGAAACTGAAAGAGTATTAAGTGAATAGGCGACTCTCGTGTAGTCAAAGGGTAAGCAGACTCCTGTATTCATGAATTGGTGGGTAGGCAGAGGGACACTACAGCTACATTAGGCTAGTATAGTACTTGAGGCTTCACTATGCCAATAATCTCTGGTCTTCAGGTTGCACCTGAGGATTTTATTGTACCTAAATTGTACTTGGCGACTTTTTGGTGGGCCCATGTTCCCAAATGGATTTCTTTGGTTTACGAAAGAATGATGATGAGGAAACTGAATAACTGGTGGCCTACTGGCCTACCATGACGTCTTAAAGCTGTATTGTTTTAGTCTTATTCCAGAGTGCGAAAGAGATGGAGCTAGATAACTCGGTATGTAATGGGTGGTTACCAACCCACGGACCAACCTAGACAAGGGCAGTTTAATCTGAAGATCGACCCGAGAGGCTGTTATTATTTAGCCTCAGCTCTAAGGAGCTCGTGGCGTCACTTTTCTAAGCAAATCCACCAAAACATTGCCCTTCACACTATTTCAGATTAATGATCTGTATATTTGTTTGTACACACAGCTTCATTAAGTTCTTACCCCCCAAAAACATTTGCGTTCACAGTCTCAGTAATTAGACTTACGCAGAAGAAGGTACTATATATTTTTAAATACATTCAGTAATAAGCTGTTATTTTTAAATTACAAACAAACACTACAGATTTATTTATTTGTATAGGTGTCGATGTATACGTAATGTACATTTTAATTATAAAATATCAGTTTTATGTTAAGTGCATTCGTAAGACGCAGTTAGGTGAAGCGATGGTTCTAATCCGGGTCGTTCTTTTTGAAAGTATTCTTTAGATCATTCGAAATGAATTCAATGTTTTTGCAATGTGACATGTTAAAACTTGAGGGGTTAGCAAACACTGACGCTGTATTTACGTACAAAACAGTGACCGTTTACGGCTCTTTCACTTTAGTGCAGTTCTGTCAATAAGTGTTTGAGCGTATAAGAGTCGATTTATTAGGCTTTTCGCACACCCATGCCAATAACATCAAAGGATTGAAGTTCTTTGAATCCGGAATGATGTGAATGTTATTTTTCAGTTGTAATATATATGTAATGTTTTTTCATAGGTTTATCAGTCTTTTTGTAATTTATTTATTTAAATATGATCTGCTCTGATATATGTTTAAAGTAAGTGAAATAAACACAAAAATCAATAGTTGTTTTTTTTTAATAATTGATTTTTAAGAGCAAACTTTACCGAATTGGCCACGAAAATGAGTAAGACTCTTCCATTCAAAATATTAGACGACATACGAGTATATACTATGAAATTATTACTACCTTTTTGATTTTGTCCCAATTGTTTTAGGGTATGATGAATTATATCTTCATCTATGTATCTTTTTTTTCCTAGTTTTGTTTTTTCTTTCCATGTAATTTTTCGTCATCCATCGTTTAGTTATATCTTTTTAAAAATTGTTTTACTATCTTCATTATTGTTTCTATATCAGAAAAGAAAAGGGCTTTCAATATGGTAATGTTAAGATTAATAAGCATAAGCAGCGAACGCGTTGACCCTTGACTTTTGTGACGTCATGAGTTCAAATCTTGACCCAATAAACTCTTCGATGAACCAAAGCAAAATGAATCGTTCGTTTTTTTTCATAGGTTTATCAGTCTTTTTTTAATTTATTTATTTAAATATGCTCTGCTCTGATACATGTTTAAAGTAAGTGAAATAAACACAAAAATCAATAGTTGTTTTTTTTTATAACTGATTTTTAAGAGCAAACTTTATGTAACACTAACTTGTACTACTTTGTAAAGTTGAGAAAATAACCACAAAATGAAACTAACAATAATCTTAAACTTTCTTATGTGCGCACTTATATTATGGTAGTGTACACCTATTACCTCTTTGAGGATCACAGACATAATTCTATGCATTTTAAACCTGCAAACAAAATACAGCCATAAAATGTAACAACGTATGCTAATTATGTTTTTAGCTCGCAAACGTATAGCTAGACTACTTTAAATTTATCACCAGCGTAGTGACAGGTTCAGTCAGTGTCATTAAATAAATTGATAGCTCATCACTGTCGCGGCAAGCCATAAACGTCTCGGTGACAAAATTATTGTTTAAAAATACGAGATTTTATGTTCTGCAAAAAATAAAATGTTGGACGCGAGTTTGAGTAAGAATAGGTGATAAAATCATCTGTCATTTGGTGCAGTTTTGTCACAAAAATAATTTTGCTTTTTCGCATATCGCTTTTTGGTGCGACAATGAAAACAAATTAAATATAATTATTACTTTGTGGGTTTGTCTAAGGGTAAAATAAATCAGACACACAAATCTACGATACCTAAAAGATTGATTTCAAAGAAAAAAAAAATGGTTTT
Organism: Cerastis rubricosa; assembly: GCA_949152445.1. Lineage (NCBI taxonomy): Eukaryota > Metazoa > Arthropoda > Insecta > Lepidoptera > Noctuidae > Cerastis > Cerastis rubricosa. Next base: position 16,034,020 of record OX424547.1, read on the forward strand.
TGATTACACATTTGGGCATTTGTAGGTGACTATTATACTTGTTGGTCCCGGCTGTCGTTCGTGATCTTTGACAGTCGTTACAAGTAGTCAGAAGCCAAAGTCTGACATCCAGTCTTACCAAGGGTTATCGTATTACCCAATTACTGGGTTGTGGAGGTCAGATAGGCGGTTGCTTCATGTAAAATACTGGTACACAGCTGCACCCGGTTAGACTGGAAGCCGACCCCAAGATAGTTTGAGATAAGGCTAGGCAGATGATGATGAGGTGACTATTATACAGATGAAAAATTGCTTCCCTGGGGGATCAAGAATCATGCACTGAATTCATGGAAATGTCCGTTAGACCATATACTTATAGTAATGAATTCAGGTCTGTATGGTGTCTGACCTTAAGAATAGCACCATTCCATATCTTCCCGTGGGTGTCGTAAGAGGCGACTAAGTGACTTTCCAGAGAATGGTCAGCATCGTTCTCTGAGCATTTTGCAACAACCGTACTGCGATCGCCAACCCGCCTGCCAAGCGTGGCGATTATGGCAAAACCACCCTTTTGGGGAGGCTTATGTCCAGCAGTGGACGTCTTTCGGCTGAAATGATGAATGAATTCAGAAATCAATCCTTTCTTGGTTTCATAAAAATTAAATCCAAAATCTATTACTTAAAACGCTCATGCGGTCATGCCAAACCCGCTGGGCGCCGTGTCTAAATCGGTCACGCTATAGTGACAGCTCGCTGGTCGCTGGTTCTATTCCTGGCTGTGCAACAATAAACAATGACTTGTTTGATTTGGTCTCGTGAACTCACGTGATTGCGCCTGTTTGATTTTTTAGTTATTAATCTCATATTTTCATAGTTAGAATTCGTCAAGATGCTTACAACGATGATGGTATTTTAAATATTGCTTGACAAGATACTAAGACATCAAATCAAATCATTTATTGCATCCATAATGTACTACACTTAACAGGTGGTCATATAAAAAATAATAGACAAAATTATGGACCTTGTCGGGCACAACAAGTATTAAATAAGGGGTATCATTTAAGCTATCACCAATTTAATTAGTTTTGTGTTTCTTAAATAATAGGGTTTGTCCTCAAAATAGTAGATCTGTCACCAAAATGTAGTCACCAAACAATGCAAAATCAGTTCCACAATAAATCACCTAAAATCCTGAGATATAAGGTCTAGTACCAAATAAATGTTTTTGTATGTATTATAATAGGTGTGTCCTAATAAGTATTTAAGCAAACTAATTTAAAGAGATCACCAATAAATCATATTATGTTACTAGAAAAACTAAGGCGTTGTCGACGTAGCCCCGCTACGCGGGGCTCCTATTTCTGTCTGCAGGGTTTACAGTAACCTAACACGAAGGGGATGTCGGGGTCTTAGTTCGCTCGCTCCGCTCGCTCACTAGACCCCGCCATCCTCTTCGAACCTAACCTGTCCGAGTCGGTGTGGCCAATGTCTCGTATAAAGCATTTCTTCATAGAAATAAGGAACTGATCTATTTATTTGGTGACAGATCTACCATTCCGAGCACAAAGCTATTATTTAAGTAATAAAACTATTATTATAAGAACGAAGTTTATATTCATCTAATTCACTACAATTTTATTGGTAATCCATCTCTTATTTTACACATGTATCAACATTTATTTGATAATTCATACCTGGGAACACTTTTTGTTTATCTGAGAACGAAAATATTTCGTGGCGATAGATCTATTTACTAGGTGATACAACTTTGATGACAAATATAAGTTTTGGTGACAAGAAATATAGTTCCCTTAAATAAGTAGAGAGAGGAAGAGCGTTTCTCTAATTTCCTTGTAAAAAAAAAGATTTTTTATAGTTTCGAATTATTTTATACCCTACTAGCTGTCCGGCGCAACTTCGTTTGCGTCACATTTTCCCCGTTTTCGCAACATTTTTCATTGCTGCTCCACTCCTATTGGTCGTAGCGTGATGATATATAGCCTATAGCCTTCCTCGATAAATGGACTATCTAACACTGAAAGAATTTTTCAAATCGGAGCAGTAGTTTTGGAGCCTATTCAATGCAAACAAACAATCAAATCTTTCCTCTTTATAATATTAGTTTAGATTTATTATTTTATATTTCCGTTTACTCATTATGTTAACAGAAAAAATTCAAGTCGTATCTATTCATTAATTATTTGTTTAAATAAATTGTTTGTTCATTCAATTATTTACTAGCGATAGACGGGACAAGACGAAGAAAATCGGAATCCAATACTCGTTACAACATAATAACAAATCGTTTTGTGAAAATGTTCGGGATCAAAATTTTTGTATGATAATATAATATTAACAATGTCCATTCTAGAAGTCTTTTATCTTAGCTTTAGACTATGTCAGTTATTACATTATCAATCTAAAAAACAGATTGTTGATATGGCTTTATGTCAAGTGCTAGTGCTGTCAATGAAATCCTAGGTTCGAGCAACGTATTTCTTCATTAGAAATGTCTCAGAAGCGATGGCAACAGGCTCTCTCTATTACATGTGATTTTAATCATAATTGGCAAATCGCATCGGGTTGGCGATCGCAGTACGGTTATTACTAAAGCACAGAGAACGCTGCTGCCCATTCTCTGGTAAAGTCCCTTAGTCGGCTCTTACGACACCCACGGGAAGATATGGGATGGTCCTATTCTTTACGTCCGACACCATACAGAAGATGATGAGTCCGTGGATGGGTGACCATAATTACTTATCGAGTTTCCTCCGTGCCTCGGAAAGCACGTTAAGCCGTTGGTCCCGGCTGTCATTTGTAAATCTTTGACAGTCATCACGAGTAGTCACAAGCCAAAAGTCTGACATCCAGTCTTACCAAGGGGTATCGTATTACCCAGTTGCTGGGTTGTGGGGGTCAGATAGACGGTCGCTTCATGTAGAATACTGGTACTCAGCTGCATCCGGTTAGACTGAAAGCCGACCCCAAGATGGTTTGGAAAAAGGCTAGGCAGATGAGGCAGATGATGATCTCTCCAGTCAGGCGTCACAGCATAAATACTCCTTTCTCTCATATCATTCCTCACACAATTCATTCATCTTTTCTTTGGCCTTCCTCTCCCTCTCCATCTGTCATCACTCATTTCTAAACCCTACCGGGATTTTAAGTGCAGTTTTTTATGATAATGATGGTTATGTTGAATCTGGATTCTAGTTAGTGTATGCAAGTGTTCGGTAACTTCATCCTCGTATAAAACCAGAGGAGGATGAGGCGCTCGTGGCTAAATAATAACAGCCGCACGAATCTTTAAGGTTAATCTGTGCTTGCCGAGGTTGGTCCGTGAATGAGTTACCATAATTACATACCGAGTTTCCTCCGTGCCTCGGAAAGCACGTTAAGCTGTTAAACGCCGCAAAAAGTCGGACATCTAGTCTTACCAAGGGGATCGTATTACTCAGGTACTGGGTTGTGGGGGTCAGATAGGCAGTCGCTTCATTTAAAATACTGGTACTCAGCTGCATCCGGTTAGACTGGAAGCCGATCCCAATATAGTTTGGGAAAAGGCTGGGCAGATGATGATCCTCGTATAAAACTAAAAAAAAAACATAAACAATGGTATAGGAACCCGTAAGATATACTAAACGGCTCTAAAACCTGGCTGGCCAAGGGCAAGGGCTATGGAGGTCAACCGCCATTCGTCTCGCGTAAAACCAGAACTCGCCGTATCAACTGGACAACTGGTCGTGCGCACGCGTAGAATAGCGTACCTATATGTAGATACTAGCTGTTTTCGCTGTTGATACCTCTCCCTAGCTTGGATTTGATATATGATTATATTTATGATTTAAATAGTCGGTTAAATATTGATGATTTAGTCAATTTTGAAATCGTTTTCTGGCATCAATTATTGTCTTAGAAGCAAAAATGACAGAATTCATCATCATCTGCCTAAACTTTTCCCAAGTAAGTTGGGTTCGGCTTTAAATACCAATATTTTACATGGAACGACTGCCTATCTGACCTCCAAAACCCAGATAATACTGGGTAATACGGTACCCCCTGGAAAAGAAAATTTTGAACTTTGAAGAATAACAGGATTCATCTGCCAAATAATAAAGTCATCCTGAGCTGCTCTTTCTAATATATGCGACCAATTTCGTCGTTGTCCACAGTTCTAATACAACTTTACCTATCATATTTGGTCGAGATGCCCCAATCTCCGGATTCGAACCATTTGTATAAAATTCTGGCAAAATTTTGTATTGTTAAGACACTTTAAGTTCTTTTAGGAGTATAGGACTACTCCTAAAGGAACATACCCACCGTTATATCGTTCTGGCCCTTAACATGTATATTTTGATGTTATACTTTCCGGATCTATAATCGAGTTCTGGAATTTAACTGACAACAACTAAAGAAAAAATATTGGCCCATTAATTTGGCAAAAGTTCACCCTTCATCGCGCAAACAACATCTGACACACAAAACCCACTTTGTTCCCAAAACGCAAAAAAACAATCACGCCCTATTTTTCGTTTACAAAAATCACAAAAAAAAACTACGATTTTGCACCAAAAACTCCGTAATTTACTTCCTTTGAGCTTTCAACAATAGGATTAGTAAACAGGTGTGCCACTTTCATTATTACGACGATACATTAGTATAACGTATTAAACTAAAAAAAAATACTCCATCTTGCTACGAATCAAATCGGTATACGACAATGATTGCTTTACTTCGAAATACGACGCATCTGTAATTATGACAACATGCATTTATAATGTACCGTCAGTCAAAAAGTTAAAGCGCAATATTCCGTACTTCAGTGCGTCTACATATGACGTTTCGTCTCGCTGTCCCTCAGAGGTCGTTGGTACTCAAGGGAAACTAAAGCACAGGTGTCCAACGCTCGGCCCGATAGAAAGAGACAGACATAGCGTAACTGTAAGCGCGCGAAAAGGACGCAACCAAAATAAACGTTGAACTTATGTTGTGTTTTTTTTTTCTTTTTGCTCTCCCTCGCCTATGTTCGTGACGGATCTTTTTTTTATTTCATTTTGTTGCTCTTGTACAACCTTTTTGGCTTATTTCGTTGCTTTTAGCTATATTTTAGACTAACTTACCAATTAAAGTTATTAGGTTAGTTGTTATTTTTGGTTTTCGTAGGTTACGAGTGTTATGATGCGTCTGCGCACACTGCGCAGTTATGTTTTTATCTTTTTGTGGATTCTGTTTCTAGACGCAGTGTTGGATAAGAGATGCGGTTTTTTTTTTAACTACGTTGTCTCTTGTTCCAATTGGTGCTATAATGACAAAAAGATTTTACTACTACCTATTTTTTAAACCGAGTTTTTTTTTCAATTTCTATAAAGATAATCTTTTTTAATATCGATTAAAGAACTTAAAATCTCTGTCATGAAAATATTTAAACGAAACTTATTTATAAAAAAGAATACCAATATTTTTATCCTCTTATTAAGTGTACGTGCCTGCAATTTATTTAACTTCTCGTTAATAAAATAAACAGTAAGCTCACGCCACAAGGCTTGTGCACTGCGGTGTAAAATAATCAACACAGTATTATCGACTATTATTTGGGTATAGAATAGAATTACGTCACCCTAATCACACTAGTGCGTAAAATCGTATTATTCAAGATTAGTTTACTGGGCTTTTCTTTCTTTCGTTACATTATTTTATGGACATTTGTTATTATCATTTGCTTTGGTATTAGCAGGCTTATTTGCTTCTAGTCGAGTGATAATTTTGTTGTATTTATGTTAGGTATTTGTTGTAAGTATAAATAATTTGGAGCAGGTAGAACATTTTTTTTTAACCGTCCGTTTTTCTACTTTATTTTGTTGATGAGCCACTTAAAAATCAAGTAACATTGAACATGACTAAAAAAAAAAAAAAAAAATTGTTATTATAAGAATTTGAAGTATTTATAATTACGATTGTAGGTACGTGTGTTAGCAATCATAAGCTCAGGTAGGTATACCACCTATTATGTTATGGCTAGCCACCGGTCTTTTACGATGCAGCTGGTGTTTGGCCTACAAACCAAATCTTAATTAAGTACTGACATCTAACTTGTGTACCTACAGTTGAAACTGACCCTTAAAGCTACCACTCCCAAGAATCAAAACAGCACAGCACGTCTGTTTTAGCAAAGATTTTGGCATCCTACCATTCTTTGCCATTTATGTTTTAATCTCCTTGTAGGAGCCCATTGCTACCTGAGCACAAATCCAAACACCCTGAGTGTACTCAGAAATACCTGAAAAAAATAGTGCGTGGTGGAGTTCCTCCGCGTGGAAGAAGTGAAACTTAACGCAACAGTGCTTTCATACCCCCTCCATGGTAGCGTTAAATATTTAACGCAACCTTGTTGGAAGTCGCTTAAGAAGTTTCACTTCAAAAACCCAATAACACTTGCCTTACCTAGGAACTGAACCCAGGATCTCTTTGTCAGCAGTAGCGCTTGTGACCATTAGACCAACGCATTAGGTGCATAAGTTACAAAAAATCATAGAATACTAACACACATGGAGGTATAATTCAAAACACTAATGTCCCACTTCAAAACAATCATATGCGAGTTAGAACATGCAACAGTGACCAACACAACATAATCACAACGATCTAGAGATTATATTGCCGTCATTAAATTATTTTTGTATTGCCACACTCTCGTTTTAAGATTATACCTACTTTAAAAACCATTATTTTTCTCCAACAAAAAACCGAGATACGACACTTATTTTTGAGGACCTAAAGCATAAAATACAGTAACAGGAAATTATATGACAGTATTTTTTTTTGGGTTGTGTCGTATGTGTTTTGTTTTTTTGCTAACGGTACTCGTCGCAGTAAAATTGTGTGCGGTTGTATAATTTAGATGTGTTTGTGTGTTGTTTCGTTTCTTTTTTTAAATAGTGGGCTGAAGTTGATGTTTTAAAGGCGTTTATGATCTAAGGCCAATTTTAGTTAGATATGGCATATGTATTCGGTGTAGAATGCTTATAAAAAGTCATATCCACTACCTAGTAATATCACTTAGCTTTATTATTTTTGGGAAAGTTGCCATAGATAATTTATTCAGCAGAATATTTAATTTTCAGTAGGTACAGCATTGAAATAGCATTTTTTTATAAAGTTGGTTATTCATAGATACTTAGATACAAAGAACAGATGAAATCGCATTTCTATTACCATACCATCGAGTAATAAAAGTAAAAAAAAAACAAATGAATTGAAATCCCTATCACTTACTACCAGAACCTACCAATATAAACACGCACCCATAAAATCTCTGACATGAAATAAATCTAATAGAAAATTAAAAACAACGAACTCATGCTCTTGCGCAGTGGACAACAAGTTTCTTATCACACACACATGCGCAGATATACTCACACAAACACGTGGACACAATCGTACTCGCTCAAGCACATGCACGCAAACATGTACAGTCACGAGCACTAAGATGTGTTCACTTAGCAAAATTCAAAAGCGATTTTCTTGTGAAATAATATTAGCAACTTAGAGATGTGACCCATTTTGTAATAAAACGGGTTCGGAAATACTATTTTCATAACAACAATCAATACAGTAGCAGAAAATAAGTTTCAAAATTTGCCACGTGTATAACTTATTCGTGCTCGCAACTGTACTCGCACGCACACATGCACAGTGCGTAAGGCCAGTAGTGGGCCAGTTTATACGTAACTCAACGGTAATAATCGTGATATTGTTGTGTAGAGACAGCAGTTGTTTGTTGAAAATGTACGTAATTATTGCGGTGTTTGTATGCAGGTTTTGGGATTAGTTTTGAGACTGATGCTGTGTGGGTTTTGATGTTTAGAATTCAAATTGGAAACTGCGTTTATGTGATCCGATTATCTGGTTAACGAGTTCAGTTTTTGGATAATCACAGATACAAAAGTTGTAGACCTATTTGAATCATGTGTATAAAATGACATGATTTTGTTACTCTAATATCCAATAACCAAATATGCAGCATGACATTAAAACAAAAAAATTACGCTGTACGCTGTTGTTTAATAATAAACACAGCCATTTCTTTTAACCCAATTTCCAACCAGTTTCCGTGAAAAAGTCGTCAATACACTTTACGTATACCTAAAAACTGCGAAAACCTGCACAAAGCCTTACCTTGTCCTACTAAAATAAAAAACAAAAACAAGTTTTTCTGCTGACCATACAAGTCGCCAAGCCTCCGTGCTTACATCGATACACGTGGTGCAAGAAAAAGAGAAAATAATAAAACCTTTAATTTATGCCTTGATAGTACTTGTATCTTGAAAATAAAATATATAATGTTTTTTTTTCACTCGGTACCTTTTTTGGGTCACTGGCCTTTAGAGATGTGCTGTGCCGATATCGATGCTTTTTTGTTTTTATTTATTTCTTTCTTTGAGACGATGACGTCTGTCTGATGCGTAGAATGTTTTTTTTGTCTCGTTTTTCTTTAGCAAATTATGATGTCTTATCATTTAATTATTGAGTTTAACGCGATCTAGTTTCTTGTTTTATTTATGTTTGAATTATTTATTAGGTATAACTAATTGAGCTTTATGAATTGATGTTTATTAAGTGGCTTGATATCGAGCTAGCTAGCTTATCATGATTTGTTATTCTGTTCCATTGGTGTTGTAGAGCAGTAACATTTAAAGTAACTAGATACAATAATGTCCAACGACAGCTTTAAAAAGCTAGATTCTTAACCTTGTGAAATATGGTACCTACTGAATTTAATTATAATTAGTTTATAATAGACTCCAAAAGTCATAAATAGTTTTGTGTTTTATTCTAAAAGGACAGCAGCTATTTTCAAATTAATATTTTTTAATAGTTATCATTTTTGGAAGATAAGTTATTAATCTCAATTATTTGACCAAAATGTGCTGATATCTTAAGAACATAATAAAGTTACAACTCCCAGCCACAGTCCCAGTTCCCAATCTGGAACATACTCATACATGTAATTTTGCCCATAACGAGTACGATACAAGACCCATCAATAAAGCGACGACATCGTTAATTTATCAATAATTGAGACACTTAATGATTAATAACGAAACAGGTGTTCATGTGAAAGTGGATGTACCTGAATTCTGAACTTTAAGAGTAGGAAAACGGGCTAAGGGTGTCATGAAAATAGCTGTTTTTCAAGTGGGTGTAAATTTTAACGCAAGATAATAGGTGGATTTATTATAGAAGAAAACAAACATATTGATCGACGGATAAGAATAAAATATAGTTATGTATTCCTTTCAACCACAAAAGCATATAAACACAAACGTTCCACTCTTAAGTAAAGCTTTTGTATACAATTACAACAGCAACATCAGCACTGTTGCAAATAGAGTCTCGCTATCTCTAGTCATCGTCACCTTTGCCCTGCCTATCGATATTACGCACTAAGCGGTCACAGCACTACGCCTCAGCACGGTAGCCAGCCGAACGCCTACGCGATCACCGTCGGCACAAATCACGACATTGACTCTCCCTTTTAAAGTTTATAACACTTGTAAAATGAAACCGCGACGATATGGTGCAAATGATTTTAACCAAGAAAAATGTGTTTTTAAAAATGTCAAGTTGGTGACGTAAAAAAGATTTTATTTTACCCTTTTTAGTTTTAAGTATCTTACATAAGAGAGCAGCGGTGGCCCAGTGGTGGCAGCTCCGACTTAAAAACAGTAAGCCGTGGGTTCGAATTCAGCCAAGCGCATTTTATTTCATCACCGCTGCTGTCAAAAACGGTGAAGGAAAACATTGTGAGCAAACCGGCATGTCCTAGAACTAAAAACTCGAAGACATGTGACATCTACCAAACCGCACTGGGCCCGCGTGGTGGATTACAGCCCACTCCCTCACATAAATAAAAAAAATAAAATAAAAAAATAATAATAATTAATAAAAATAATAAAAAATAATTTCTTTTGAAATAAGCAGTACCTTTGTGCTCTTGTATCTTAATGTATTGTTCTTTTAAGTGTTTTGTGTGTACATAAATAAATAAATAATAAATAGGAGGCCTGTGTCCCAGCAGTGGGAACATTATAGGCTGATGATGATGATGACGATGATCTCACATAAATCCTAGTCAAGTACTAATTTTACATTGTAACTAGACACCAGCACATCGTCTATACACAAGAAAAGAAAAAAATACCTCGTCCACGTAAACAAAAATATAAATAAATAAAAAAAAAACATAAAACGAAAACTACTGGGTCAAACTATGCTTAATTTTTATGGGACCAAATGGTAACTATTCTGCATCAAACTAAAGAAGAATCACGTAAATCTGAACATGACTGGATAATACCTACCCAGTTTTGGATGAAGCTAGCCAGCGTGGCCTGGCAGTGCCAATAAGTTGAACAAAAGCAATGACGGCAAAATAATATATTCCGTAATTTGTTATTTAACAAACCACAAAAACGATACAAAGACGTGCCAAAAAGTATCCAAAGATTTAGTGCTCAACAAAATTTAAAAACCGCAGCTCCTTGTATTGAATTTTGGATACGGGCTTTAAATAGGAACTGTAAAACCTGAACCAAAATACTTCCAAAAAATGAAGACACAATCCACAATCCCTTTGGAATACGCTCGTGATTGACAAGGAGGATAATTTGGGAAGATAACTTTGCATTAAAATATTTTATTGACTGTAACCGCAGCTACCTGAATTGATATTGTGCATACGGGCCAAATTTTGGCAGGTTGCGGTAAGCTGCTTTTGAGATAGGGGTATTTTCGATATTTAAAGTTACTGAATTTGGCCTTTCGAATCGTGAATATGGATGGAGTGATAATACGAATCAATACTACTCAGACAAAGACTGATAAATAAATAAATTATAAATGGAAAAGATTAGAAGAGAATCGAAAAACTCTTTTTATTATATGTAGACTAACTTCGGCCCGCAACTTCATTCACGAAAATTATGATATAAAACAGCCTACGTTACTCAGTAAAGATGTAGCATTCTAATGGTGAAAGGATGTTAAAAATGGGTATCATTTAAGCTATCACCAATTTAATTAGTTTTGTGTTTCTTAAATAATAGGGTTTGTCCTCAAAATAGTAGATCTGTCACCAAAATGTAGTCACCAAACAATGCAAAATCAGTTCCACAATAAATCACCTAAAATCCTGAGATATAAGGTCTAGTACCAAATAAATGTTTTTGTATGTATTATAATAGGTGTGTCCTAATAAGTATTTAAGCAAACTAATTTAAAGAGATCACCAATAAATCATATTATGTTACTAGAAAAACTAAGGCGTTGTCGACGTAGCCCCGCTACGCGAGGCTCCTATTTCTGTCTGCAGGGTTTACAGTAACCTAACACGAAGGGGATGTCGGGGTCTTAGTTTGCTCGCTCCGCTCGCTCACTAGACCCCGCCATCCTCTTCGAACCTAACCTGTCCGAGTCGGTGTGCCCAATGTCTCGTATAAAGCATTTCTTCATAGAAATAAGGAACTGATCTATTTATTTGGTGACAGATCTACCATTCCGAGCACAAAGCTATTATTTAAGTAATAAAACTATTATTATAAGAACGAAGTTTATATTCATCTAATGCACTACAATTTTATTGGTAATCCATCTCTTATTTTACACATGTATCAACATTTATTTGATAATTCATACCTGGGAACCCTTTTTGTTTATCTGAGAACGAAAATATTTCGTGGCGATAGATCTATTTACTAGGTGATACAACTTTGATGACAAATATAAATTTTGGTGACAAGAAATATAGTTCCCGTTAAAAATTGACCGAGTAGTCTTTGAGTTAAATCATAACAAATAAACAATCAATTTTTTCCTCTTTATAATATTAGTTTAGACTAGCTGTGGCCCGCGACTTCGTTCGTGTGGAAATTTTGATGTGTTTTTCCGGGGTAAATTATACATATTATAAACCTTCTTTTTGAATCATTCTGTTTATTGATAAACCGCATCAAAATCCGTTCCGTAGTTTAAAAGATCTAAGCGCACAGGCGAGACGATGGGACACGACTTTATTTTATACTATGTGAAGAAGATGTGGGATTTATATAAATGCAGATATTTGGAAATGGGCTGTTTTGTCACTAAAAGCAATCTTTTAAAGACAAGTTTAGACAACTAAACTTTGATATTTATTTTAAACCTCAATATTTTAGCATTGTAGATTTTTTACTATTAAATTCTCAGTCTTAATTTTTAAAATTAATATAAATAAAGGAAGGCAACCTAAACAGAATCGTATGCTTATATTTCTCACGGTCTTCGATGTCAGGTGGCAGACGATTACTAACCCCTTTGCCAAATATTGCTCATGAAAGCGATCCTAACATATGGTCTGGAACCAGAAAAAAATATCTCTAACCTTGGAACTTTAAGAATAAGAACATGTTCAAAAGAAAGAGGTTTTTAACTTTCTTATATCTTTATTATAAAGTCGAGTTTTGTGTCTCAATGCAACAAAAAAAAACGGTTTAAAATATTTTTTTTTTTAATATTGTTTTGAAACCGGAATGATTTGAAGTTGATAAATACAACGTTACTAGTAGGTACATTTTAAAACAGGCCATAATTATATTTCTAAAACTACGAATTTATGATCAAAAGAAGAACTGGCACACAACTCCTTTATCATGCCCTCACTGCCCACAATAATAGACACACCTTCACAACTCCACATAAACTAGAGAAAAAGTACCAACAATAACAAGTCAAACAATGCTTTAAGTTTCATCTTTGGCATACATCAGAGCAACAATAGCAGAACACATTAACATATGAAAGGCAAGCGTAGTACGGTAGCCAGACGTTTTAACTCCTTCAAGTAAAATGTGAACACAGACCGGCAATTTTTTATCGGCAACCGTGAACTGGCTTTAAATTAGGAATCATTAATCTTCTGTCTGTTTTGAAATAAGAATGGAATTGCTGCAGTGAGGTTGAGGATGTGTTATGCGAAAGTGGAGGGAAGAATCTAAGAGAAATGTTTTTACGTGACCATCTATTAGATACTGAGGAGCTCGTGGCTAAACAATAACAGTCGTTCGGGTCGATCTTTAAGGTTAAGCAGTGCTTGCCGAGGTTGGTCCGTGGATGGGTGACCATCTTTACATACCGAGTTTCCTCCGTGCCTTGGAAAGCACGTTAAGCCGTTGGTCCCGGCTAGCGACGGAACACCACGTCCTGCGGCCAAAAGTTTTCCACCATCACGATGGGCAGATAAAATTGGGTACTCGCACCACGAACGCCTTGAAGTTGACGTTGCGTTGCGACTCCAGTAACTGCACTCTCGGTGTGTACCTCGTCTTTTGGCGCACGTACTGCACTCCATATTACCCATTACTGATTGGGTTGTGGAGGTCAGATAGGTAGCCATTCCATTTTCTTTTATTTTTCATGTAGTTAGTGCTTCTTTTCTTTCTCGTGAGGTTAGCTTAGTCATTCCATGAAAAATGTAGCTGCATCTGGTTAGACTAAATTTTGACCCTACCATTTAGTATTTATTTTGTTATTTGAAAGTGAGAGCAGCGGTGGCCCAGTAGTGGCAGCCCTGACTTACGAACCATGCCATGGGCAGCCATGGGTTCGAACCCAGGCAGGCGCATTGCTTTGTGTAATTTATTTCATCACCGCTGGCCTCAAAAACGGTGAAAGAAAACATCTTGAGGAAACAAAGACATGTGTCACCTACCAACCAACTTTGGGCTCGCGTGGTGGATTACAGCCCACTCCCTCTCATAGAGAGGAGGCCTATGTCCCAGCAGTGGAAACATTATATGATGATGATGATGAAGATTTTGTTATGAGCCTTATGAGTCCAATTGCAGGGCAAAGGAAAATTTGCTAGACAATATGGACCCCACTATATTTGGAAAAAAGGCTAGGCAGATGATGATGACTCAGGTTTACGGTTTTTGAGAGGCCCGTGTGTTATTAAGACACTTAACATAAGGAAGTGTGTGGGCGCAAATCGTTTGCTTGTTAGTGGTAATGGCTCTCAGCAGTGTACACTTGTGACCTGTCAGGTCTCTAGGATCCTATAATTGCATGAGAGTACCAAGTAATTGCTTGTCAACTTAAATGATTTTCAAAAGTTACGGAAATCTCATTAACAAGAATCACAACATTAATCTACCTACTAGGATGCAAAATCAATACTGATTGGAATTCTATCGACGGTAGAAGGCTTGCATACAAATTAGCATCTTAAGTCACCTTCATAAGATAAGTCATTCGATACTAAGACAGTAGACATGATCCCATTTTTTTAAACTTAATATGCTTGCCTTCGGCCACAACACGCCTGATGATGGCACGCTTAAAATTAAAATCAAAATCAAAAGTCATTTATTCAAATTAGGCTGATAATCAGCATTTTTTTAACGTCAAAATTACAAGAGACAGTCCCCGAAAACGCCCGCCCTTCGCCACTTTCTAGTGTTTTAGCTGGGAAGAAGAAGTGGCGGAACAAACTCCCCAGCAACACATCTGTCTGTTAGGTTAGAAGAACCAGATTCTACACAATAGTGTTCAAGTTCATATAAACAAAGAATCTAATTAATGTCACATGTCAGCTAGCACACACCAATAATAAAATATTAAAAAATAAAGCCTCCAGACTAAAGGGCGTGCCCGCTTACACGTGCATAAAGACGAAAAAAAAAAAGTAAAACAAAAAATGTATATAAAGTAAAAAAAAAAAAACTTAACTAGAAGAAACCGATTCACTCGAATTCATTTAAGGTCAGCGCAGCATATTTTCTTCCACACTTCTGACATCTCAGTAGTCAACTAGCCATCCATTTCTAGTCATATCCATCCATCATTTATTTAGTCTAAAGCTACTCTTACAAGCCGTCCACATTCATACTAAAACTTGCCTCACTACATCTTCCTCATACCTCGGCATCAAATGTCCATATCACAACCAAATAATCAAACAGATTTTTTTCTCCAGTCTCACTTTCAGACTTCCTCAATTCTTCAAAACCTTACTGACCTATCAACAACACTTGTAACGGGATATTTACCATGTTTATTATTTGTTATGAGTTCCCGATATTTCGGCGCTGTTGCAAACGCCATGATCACGGATAAACTGAAGTTATTGCGGGTGGATGTTTATGAGCAGACAAAACGGTCTACCCTCTTTCTTGTAAAATCTTACTGACCTAATAAATAAACCAGAGCCCCAATAACTCACAACGCCTTTCGAACAAATCATCACGAAGCAATCGCTCGTCTACCTTGACAGATCGTAGAAAACTAATCACTATTCACTGCTGTGCTTCACCATGATAATTAATAAGTTTGAGGTTTGACTTGCATCTGCATACAATACACCGTCTGGACGCGAGTGCGCTCTCAAATGCACAAACATTTTGTTATACAGTTCATGTAATGGTTTTTTTTCTCTGTGTTTAGCAAAAGAGTTATATGACTAGAGTTCGTTTCCACTGGCACTAGAAGACACCTAATTAAATCCATACTAATAAATAAGATTAAAGTGTCTGTTTGAAACAAAATAACAACTTTTTGCTGAATGCTTATGAAAGTTTTATACTTTCATAAGCGGTACTTTACGTGCTAAAAATCTTTTTTTGTATGTCAGTTGGTTCCCGCTAATGTCCGAAACCGCAAGACTGATTTGGACGGGACTTTTACTGGCAGATAGCTGATGTCATACGAAGAAACGTAGGTCATCATCATCATCATTTCAGCCGAAAGACGTCCACTGCTGGACATAGGCCTCCCCCAAGTGTCGCTACATTGACATGGGGGTTCAGCCATAATCGATTTTTCGAGGAGATCGTGGCTGAAAAATAATAGCCGCACGGGTCCATCTTTAGGGTTAAGCCGTGCTTGCTGAGGTTGGTCCGTGGATGGGTGACCATAATTACATACCGAGTTTCCTCCGTGCCTCGGAAAGCACGTTAAGCCATTGGTCCCAGCTGTAGTTTATAGATCTTTGACAGTCGATACGAGTAGTCAGAAGCCAAAAGTCTGATATCCAGTCTTACCAAGGGGTATCGTATTATCTAGTTGGGTTGTGGAGGTCAAATAGGCATTCGCTTCATGTAAAATACAGAGACTCACCTGCATCCGGTTAGACTGGAAGCCGACACCAAGATAGTTTGGGAAAAGGCTAGATAGATGATGATGAAGTAATATTTTATTATAATTTCACGCTGAAAAAAGTCGCGGGCAGCTGCTAGTGCCTAAATAAAACCGTAGTAATATTTCGCTTAGTGTTGGTGACAACTTTAGGATATTGTTCTTTGGTCCTTTGGAAAGTAGTCAATTTGTTAGAGTATTGAGAGAATTTTTTAAGCCAA